>OX030936.1:0-10000000 GCA_943735885.1 Stelis phaeoptera
CACCAAATCGCTGCTTTTGCACAGTTTTGACGCAAAACGTGCGTTTCGTGCACCAAAACGTCGCTTTTGCAGCAAAACGTGCGTTTCGTGCACCGAATCGCTGCTTTTGCACAGTTGTTGACGCAAAACGTGCGTTTTCGTGCACCAAAACGCTGCTTTTGCACAGTTTTGACGCAAAAACGTGCGTTTCGTGCACCAAAACGCCGCTTTTGTACAGTTTCGACGCAAAACGTGCGTTTCGTGCACCAAAACGCCGCTTTTGCAACGAAACGTGCGTTTCGTGCACCGAATCGCTGCTTTTGCACAGTTTTGACGCAAAACGTGCGTTTCGTGCACCAAAACGCTGCTTTTGCACACTTTTGACGCAAAACGTGCGTTTCGTGCACCAAAACGCCGCTTTTGTACAGTTTCGACGCAAAACGTGCGTTCGTGCACCAAAACGCCGCTTTTGCAACGAAACGTGCGTTTCGTGCACCAAAACGCCGCTTTTGCAACGAAACGTGCGTTTCGTGCACCAAATCGCTTCTTTTGCACAGTTTTGACGCAAAACGTGCGTTTCGTGCGCCATAAACGCCGCTTTTGCAGCGAAACGTGCGTTTCACGCTCCGAATCGCCGCTTTTGCTCCGTTTTGGCGAGAAACGTGCGTTTCGTGCACCAAATCGCTGCTTTTGCAACGAAACGTGTGTTTCGTGCACCAAATCGCTGCTTTTGCACAGTTTTGACGCAAAACGTGCGTTTCGTGCGCCAAAACGTCGCTTTTGCAGCGAAACGTGCGTTTCGTGCACCAAAACGCCGCTTTTGCACAGTTTTGACGCAATACGTGCGTTTCGTGCGCCTAAACGTCGCTTTTGCAGCGAAACGTGCGTTTCGTGCACCGAATCGCTGCTTTTGCACAGTTTTGACGCCAAAACGTGCGTTTCGTGCACCAAAACGCCGCTTTTGCAGCGAAACGTGCGTTTCGTGCACCAAATCGCTGCTTTTCCACAGTTTTGACGCTAACGTGCGTTTCGTGAACCAAATCGCCGCTTTTGCAACGAAGCGAGCGTTCGTACACCGAATCGCCGCTTTTGGCACGAAACGTGCCTTTCGCGCACCGAATCGCCGCTTTTGCTCAGTTTTGGCAAGAAACGTGCGTTTCGTGCCCCAAATCGCTGCTTTTGCACAGTTTTGACGCTAAACGTGCGTTTCGTGCACCAAATTGCCGCTTCTGCTACGAAACATGCGTTTCGTGGTCCGAATCGCCGCTTTTCCTCCGTTTTGGTGCCAAACGTGCGTTTCGTGAACCAAATCGCCGCTTTTGTAACGAAGCGTGCGTTTGGCGCACCGAACCGCCGCTCTTGCTCCGTTTTGGCACCAATCGTCCGTTTCGTGCACGAAATCGCCGCTTTTGCAACGAAACGTGCGTTTCGTGCTCCAAATCGCCGCTTTTGCAACGATACATGCGATTCGTGCACCAAATCGCCGCTTTTACTCCGTTTGGGCACCAAACGTGCGGATCATGTACCTGACCAATCGCAGCTTTTGCAACGAAACGTTTGTTTCGCGCATCGAAATGCGGCTTTTGCTGCGTTTTGGCACCAAACGTGCGTTTCGTGCACCGAATCGCCGCTTCTGTCACAAAACGTGCGTTTCGTGCACCGAATCGCCGCTCTAGCTCTGTTTTGGCAACCCAACGTCCGTTTCGTGCACGAAATCGCCGCTTTTGCAACGAAACGTGCGTTTCGTGCTCCAAATCGCCGCTTTTGCAACGAAACGCGCGTTTCGCGCACCAAATCGCCGCTTTTGCAACGATACGTGCGTTTCGTGCACCAAACCGCCGCTTTTGCTCCGTTTGGGCACCAAACGTGCGTATCGTGTACCAAATCGCCGATTTTGCAACGAAACGTGCGTTTCGTGCACCAAATCGCTGCTTTTGCACAGTTTTGACGCAAAACGTGCGTTTCGTGCACCAAAACGCCGCTTTTGCAGCGAAACGTGCGTTTCGTGCACCGAATCGCTGCTTTTGCACAGTTTTGACGCAAAACGTGCGTTTCGTGCACCAAAACGCTGCTTTTGCACACTTTTGACGCAAAACGTGCGTTTCGTGCACCAAAACGCCGCTTTTGTACAGTTTCGACGCAAAACGTGCGTTTCGTGCACCAAAACGCCGCTTTTGCAACGAAACGTGCGTTTCGTGCACCAAAACGCCGCTTTTGCAACGAAACTTGCGTTTCGTGGACCAAATCGCTGCTTTTGCACAGTTTTGACGCAAAACGTGCGTTTCGTGCACCAAAACGCCGCTTTTGCACAGTTTTGACGCAAAACGAGCGTTTCGTGCGCCTAAACGTCGCTTTTGCAGCGAAACGTGCGTTTCGTGCACCGAATCGCTGCTTTTGCACAGTTTTGACGCAAAACGTGCGTTTCGTGCACCAAAACGCTGCTTTTGCACAGTTTTGACGCAAAACGTGCGTTTCATGCACCAAATCGCTGCTTTTGCACAGTTTTGACGCAAAACGTGCGTTTCGTGCACCAAAACGTCGCTTTTGCAGCGAAACGTGCGTTTCGTGCACCGAATCGCTGCTTTTGCACAGTTTTGACGCAAAACGTGCGTTTCGTGCACCAAAACGCTGCTTTTGCACAGTTTTGACGCAAAACGTGCGTTTCGTGCACCAAAACGCCGCTTTTGTACAGTTTCGACGCAAAACGTGCGTTTCGTGCACCAAAACGCCGCTTTTGCAACGAAACGTGCGTTTCGTGCACCGAATCGCTGCTTTTGCACAGTTTTGACGCAAAACGTGCGTTTCGTGCACCAAAACGCTGCTTTTGCACACTTTTGACGCAAAACGTGCGTTTCGTGCACGAAAACGCCGCTTTTGTACAGTTTCGACGCAAAACGTGCGTTTCGTGCACCAAAACGCCGCTTTTGCAACGAAACGTGCGTTTCGTGCACCAAAACGCCGCTTTTGCAACGAAACGTGCGTTTCGTGCACCAAATCGCTTCTTTTGCACAGTTTTGATGCAAAACGTGCGTTTCGTGCGCCAAAACGCCGCTTTTGCAGCGAAACGTGCGTTTCACGCTCCGAATCGCCGCTTTTGCTCCGTTTTGGCGAGAAACGTGCGTTTCGTGCACCAAATCGCTGCTTTTGCACAGTTTTGACGCAAAACGTGCGTTTCGTGCACCAAAACGCTGCTTATGCACAGTTTTGACGCAAAACGTGCGTTTCGTGCACCAAATCGCTGCTTTTGCACAGTTCTGACGCAAAACGTGCGTTTCGTGCGCCAAAACGCCGCTTTTGCAGCGAAACGTTCGTTTCACGCACCGAATCGCCGCTTTTGCTCCGTTTTGGCGAGAAACGTGCGTTTCGTGCACCAAATCGCTGCTTTTGCCCAGTTTTGACGCAAAACGTGCGTTTCGTGCGCCAAAACGCCGCTTTTGCAGCGAAACGTGTGTTTCACGCACCGAATCGCCGCTTTTGCTCCGTTTTGGCGAGAAACGTTCGTTTCGTGCACCAAATCGCTGCTTTTGCCCAGTTTTGACGCAAAACGTGCGTTTCGTGCGCCAAAACGCTGCTTTTGCACAGTTTTGACGCAAAACGTGCGTTTCGTGCACCAAAACGCCGCTTTTGTACAGTTTCGACGCAAAACGTGCGTTTCGTGCACCAAAACGCCGCTTTTGCAACGAAACGTGCGTTTCGTGCACCGAATCGCTGCTTTTGCACAGTTTTGACGCAAAACGTGCGTTTCGTGCACCAAAACGCTGCTTTTGCACACTTTTGACGCAAAACGTGCGTTTCGTGCACGAAAACGCCGCTTTTGTACAGTTTCGACGCAAAACGTGCGTTTCGTGCACCAAAACGCCGCTTTTGCAACGAAACGTGCGTTTCGTGCACCAAATCGCTGCTTTTGCACAGTTTTGACGCAAAACGTGCGTTTCGTGCACCAAAACGCCGCTTTTGCAGCGAAACGTGCGTTTCGTGCACCGAATCGCTGCTTTTGCACAGTTTTGACGCAAAACGTGCGTTTCGTGCACCAAAACGCTGCTTTTGCACACTTTTGACGCAAAACGTGCGTTTCGTGCACCAAAACGCCGCTTTTGTACAGTTTCGACGCAAAACGTGCGTTTCGTGCACCAAAACGCCGCTTGTGCAACGAAACGTGCGTTTCGTGCACCAAAACGCCGCTTTTGCAACGAAACTTGCGTTTCGTGGACCAAATCGCTGCTTTTGCACAGTTTTGACGCAAAACGTGCGTTTCGTGCACCAAAACGCCGCTTTTGCAGCGAAACGTGCGTTTCGTGCACCAAATCGCTGCTTTTGCACAGTTTTGACGCAAAACGTGCGTTTCGTGCGCCTAAACGCCGCTTTTGCAGCGAAACGTGCGTTTCACGCACCGAATCGTCGCTTCTGCTCCGTTTTGGCGAGAAACGTGCGTTTCGTGCACCAAATCGCTGCTTTTGCACAGTTTTGACGCAAAACGTGCGTTTCGTGCACCAAAACGCTGCTTATGCACAGTTTTGACGCAAAACGTGCGTTTCGTGCACCAAATCGCTGCTTTTGCACAGTTCTGACGCAAAACGTGCGTTTCGTGCGCCAAAACGCCGCTTTTGCAGCGAAACGTTCGTTTCACGCACCGAATCGCCGCTTTTGCTCCGTTTTGGCGAGAAACGTGCGTTTCGTGCACCAAATCGCTGCTTTTGCCCAGTTTTGACGCAAAACGTGCGTTTCGTGCGCCAAAACGCCGCTTTTGCAGCGAAACGTGTGTTTCACGCACCGAATCGCCGCTTTTGCTCCGTTTTGGCGAGAAACGTTCGTTTCGTGCACCAAATCGCTGCTTTTGCCCAGTTTTGACGCAAAACGTGCGTTTCGTGCGCCAAAACGCTGCTTTTGCACAGTTTTGACGCAAAACGTGCGTTTCGTGCACCAAAACGCCGCTTTTGTACAGTTTCGACGCAAAACGTGCGTTTCGTGCACCAAAACGCCGCTTTTGCAACGAAACGTGCGTTTCGTGCACCGAATCGCTGCTTTTGCACAGTTTTGACGCAAAACGTGCGTTTCGTGCACCAAAACGCTGCTTTTGCACACTTTTGACGCAAAACGTGCGTTTCGTGCACGAAAACGCCGCTTTTGTACAGTTTCGACGCAAAACGTGCGTTTCGTGCACCAAAACGCCGCTTTTGCAACGAAACGTGCGTTTCGTGCATCAAATCGCTGCTTTTGCACAGTTTTGACGCAAAACGTGCGTTTCGTGCACCAAAACGCCGCTTTTGCAGCGAAACGTGCGTTTCGTGCACCGAATCGCTGCTTTTGCACAGTTTTGACGCAAAACGTGCGTTTCGTGCGCCAAAACGCCGCTTTTGCAGCGAAACGTGTGTTTCACGCACCGAATCGCCGCTTTTGGTCCGTTTTGGCGAGAAACGTGCGTTTCGTGCACCAAATCGCTGCTTTTGCCCGGTTTTGACGCAAAACGTGCGTTTCGTGCACCAAATCGCTGCTTTTGTACAGTTTTGACGCAAAACGTGCGTTTCGTGCCCCAAAACGCCGCTTTTGCACAGTTTTGACGCAAAACGTGCGTTTCGTGCGCCTAAACGTCGCTTTTGCAGCGAAACGTGCGTTTCGTGCACCGAATCGCTGCTTTTGCACAGTTTTGACGCAAAACGTGCGTTTCGTGCACCAAAACGCCGCTTTTGCAGCGAAACGTGCGTTTCGTGCACCAAATCGCTGGTTTTGCACAGTTTTGACGCAAAACGTGCGTTTCGTGCGCCTAAACGCCGCTTTCGCAGCGAAACGTGCGTTTCACGCACCGAATCGTCGCTTCTGCTCCGTTTTGGCGAGAAACGTGCGTTTCGTGCACCAAATCGCTGCTTTTGCACAGTTTTGACGCAAAACGTGTGTTTCGTGCACCAAAACGCTGCTTATGCACAGTTTTGACGCAAAACGTGCGTTTCGTGCACCAAATCGCTGCTTTTGCACAGTTCTGACGCAAAACGTGCGTTTCGTGCGCCAAAACGCCGCTTTTGCAGCGAAACGTGTGTTTCACGCACCGAATCGCCGCTTTTACTTCGTTTTGGCGAGAAACGTGCGTTTCGTGCACCAAATCGCTGCTTTTGCCCAGTTTTGACGCAAAACGTGCGTTTCGTGCGCCAAAACGCCGCTTTTGCAGCGAAACGTGCGTTTCACGCACCGAATCGCTGCTTTTTCTCCGTTTTGGCGAGAAACGTGCGTTTCGTGCACCAAATCGCTGCTTTTGCACAGTTTTGACGCAAAACGTGCGTTTCGTGCACCAAATCGCTGCTTTTGCACAGTTTTGACGCAAAACGTGCGTTTCGTGCACCAAAACGCCGCTTTTGCAACGAAACGTGCGTTTCGTGCACCAAATCGCTGCTTTTGCACAGTTTTGACACAAAACGTGCGTTTCGTGCACCAAATCGCTGCTTTTGCACAGTTTTGACGCAAAACGTGCGTTTCGTGCACCAAAACGCCGCTTTTGCACAGTTTTGACGCAAAACGTGCGTTTCGTGCGCCTAAACGTCGCTTTTGCAGCGAAACGTGCGTTTCGTGCACCAAATCGCTGCTTTTGCCCAGTTTTGACGCAAAACGTGCGTCTCGTGCGCCAAAACGCCGCTTTTGCAGCGAAACGTGTGTTTCACGCACCGAATCGCCGCTTTTGCTCCGTTTTGGCGAGAAACGTGCGTTTCGTGCACCAAATCGCTGCTTTTGCCCAGTTTTAACGCAAAACGTGCGTTTCGTGCGCCAAAACGCCGCTTTTGCAGCGAAACGTGCGTTTCACGCACCGAATCGCTGCTTTTTCTCCGTTTTGGCGAGAAACGTGCGTTTCGTGCACCAAATCGCTGCTTTTGCACAGTTTTGACGCAAAACGTGCGTTTCGTGCACCAGATCGCTGCTTTTGCACAGTTTTGACGCAAAACGTGCGTTTCGTGCACCAAAACGCCGCTTTTGCAACGAAACGTGCGTTTCGTGCACCAAATCGCTGCTTTTGCACAGTTTTGACACAAAACGTGCGTTTCGTGCACCAAATCGCTGCGTTTGCACAGTTTTGACGCAAAACGTGCGTTTCGTGCACCAAAACGCCGCTTTTGCACAGTTTTGACGCAAAACGTGCGTTTCGTGCGCCTAAACGTCGCTTTTGCAGCGAAACGTGCGTTTCGTGCACCGAATCGCTGCTTTTGCACAGTTTTGACGCAAAACGTGCGTTTCGTGCACCAAAACGCCGCTTTTGCAGCGAAACGTGCGTTTCGTGCACCAAATCGCTGCTTTTGCACAGTTTTGACGCAAAACGTGCGTTTCGTGCACCAAAACGCCGCTTTTGCACAGTTTTGACGCAAAACGTGCGTTTCGTGCGCCTAAACATCGCTTTTGCAGCGAAACGTGCGTTTCGTGCACCGAATCGCTGCTTTTGCACAGTTTTGACGCAAAACGTGCGTTTCGTGCACCAAAACGCCGCTTTTGCAACGAAACGTGCGTTTCGTGCACCAAAACGCCGCTTTTGCAACGAAACGTGCGTTTCGTGCACCAAATCGCTTCTTTTGCACAGTTTTGACGCAAAACGTGCGTTTCGTGCGCCAAAACGCTGCTTTTGCACACTTTTGACGCAAAACGTGCGTTTCATGCACCAAATCGCTGCTTTTGCACAGTTTTGACGCAAAACGTGCGTTTCGTGCACCAAAACGTCGCTTTTGCAGCAAAACGTGCGTTTCGTGCACCGAATCGCTGCTTTTGCACAGTTTTGACGCAAAACGTGCGTTTCGTGCACCAAAACGCTGCTTTTGCACAGTTTTGACGCAAAACGTGCGTTTCGTGCACCAAAACGCCGCTTTTGTACAGTTTCGACGCAAAACGTGCGTTTCGTGCACCAAAACGCCGCTTTTGCAACGAAACGTGCGTTTCGTGCACCGAATCGCTGCTTTTGCACAGTTTTGACGCAAAACGTGCGTTTCGTGCACCAAAACGCTGCTTTTGCACACTTTTGACGCAAAACGTGCGTTTCGTGCACCAAAACGCCGCTTTTGTACAGTTTCGACGCAAAACGTGCGTTTCGTGCACCAAAACGCCGCTTTTGCAACGAAACGTGCGTTTCGTGCACCAAAACGCCGCTTTTGCAACGAAACGTGCGTTTCGTGCACCAAATCGCTTCTTTTGCACAGTTTTGACGCAAAACGTGCGTTTCGTGCGCCAAAACGCCGCTTTTGCAGCGAAACGTGCGTTTCACGCTCCGAATCGCCGCTTTTGCTCCGTTTTGGCGAGAAACGTGCGTTTCGTGCACCAAATCGCTGCTTTTGCAACGAAACGTGCGTTTCGTGCACCAAATCGCTGCTTTTGCACAGTTTTGACGCAAAACGTGCGTTTCGTGCGCCAAAACGTCGCTTTTGCAGCGAAACGTGCGTTTCGTGCACCAAAACGCCGCTTTTGCACAGTTTTGACGCAAAACGTGCGTTTCGTGCGCCTAAACGTCGCTTTTGCAGCGAAACGTGCGTTTCGTGCACCGAATCGCTGCTTTTGCACAGTTTTGACGCAAAACGTGCGTTTCGTGCACCAAAACGCCGCTTTTGCAGCGAAACGTGCGTTTCGTGCACCAAATCGCTGCTTTTGCACAGTTTTGACGCAAAACGTGCGTTTCGTGCGCCTAAACGCCGCTTTTGCAGCGAAACGTGCGTTTCACGCACCGAATCGTCGCTCCTGCTCCGTTTTGGCGAGAAACGTGCGTTTCGTGCACCAAATCGCTGCTTTTGCACAGTTTTGACGCAAAACGTGCGTTTCGTGCACCAAAACGCTGCTTATGCACAGTTTTGACGCAAAACGTGCGTTTCGTGCACCAAATCGCTGCTTTTGCACAGTTCTGACGCAAAACGTGCGTTTCGTGCGCCAAAACGCCGCTTTTGCAGCGAAACGTTCGTTTCACGCACCGAATCGCCGCTTTTGCTCCGTTTTGGCGAGAAACGTGCGTTTCGTGCACCAAATCGCTGCTTTTGCCCAGTTTTGACGCAAAACGTGCGTTTCGTGCGCCAAAACGCCGCTTTTGCAGCGAAACGTGTGTTTCACGCTCCGAATCGCCGCTTTTGCTCCGTTTTGGCGAGAAACGTTCGTTTCGTGCACCAAATCGCTGCTTTTGCCCAGTTTTGACGCAAAACGTGCGTTTCGTGCGCCAAAACGCTGCTTTTGCACAGTTTTGACGCAAAACGTGCGTTTCGTGCACCAAAACGCCGCTTTTGTACAGTTTCGACGCAAAACGTGCGTTTCGTGCACCAAAACGCCGCTTTTGCAACGAAACGTGCGTTTCGTGCACCAAAACGCCGCTTTTGCAACGAAACGTGCGTTTCGTGCACCAAATCGCTGCTTTTGCACAGTTTTGACGCAAAACGTGCGTTTCGTGCACCAAAACGCCGCTTTTGCAGCGAAACGTGCGTTTCGTGCACCGAATCGCTGCTTTTGCACAGTTTTGACGCAAAACGTGCGTTTCGTGCACCAAAACGCTGCTTTTGCACACTTTTGACGCAAAACGTGCGTTTCGTGCACCAAAACGCCGCTTTTGTACAGTTTCGACGCAAAACGTGCGTTTCGTGCACCAAAACGCCGCTTTTGCAACGAAACGTGCGTTTCGTGCACCAAAACGCCGCTTTTGCAACGAAACTTGCGTTTCGTGGACCAAATCGCTGCTTTTGCACAGTTTTGACGCAAAACGTGCGTTTCGTGCACCAAATCGCTGCTTTTGCAACGAAACGTGCGTTTCGTGCACCAAATCGCTGCTTTTGCCCAGTTTTGACGCAAAACGTGCGTTTCGTGCGCCAAAACGCCGCTTTTGCAGCGAAACGTGTGTTTCACGCACCGAATCGCCGCTTTTGCTCCGTTTTGGCGAGAAACGTTCGTTTCGTGCACCAAATCGCTGCTTTTGCCCAGTTTTGACGCAAAACGTGCGTTTCGTGCGCCAAAACGCTGCTTTTGCACAGTTTTGACGCAAAACGTGCGTTTCGTGCACCAAAACGCCGCTTTTGTACAGTTTCGACGCAAAACGTGCGTTTCGTGCACCAAAACGCCGCTTTTGCAACGAAACGTGCGTTTCGTGCACCGAATCGCTGCTTTTGCACAGTTTTGACGCAAAACGTGCGTTTCGTGCACCAAAACGCTGCTTTTGCACACTTTTGACGCAAAACGTGCGTTTCGTGCACGAAAACGCCGCTTTTGTACAGTTTCGACGCAAAACGTGCGTTTCGTGCACCAAAACGCCGCTTTTGCAACGAAACGTGCGTTTCGTGCACCAAATCGCTGCTTTTGCACAGTTTTGACGCAAAACGTGCGTTTCGTGCACCAAAACGCCGCTTTTGCAGCGAAACGTGCGTTTCGTGCACCGAATCGCTGCTTTTGCACAGTTTTGACGCAAAACGTGCGTTTCGTGCACCAAAACGCTGCTTTTGCACACTTTTGACGCAAAACGTGCGTTTCGTGCACCAAAACGCCGCTTTTGTACAGTTTCGACGCAAAACGTGCGTTTCGTGCACCAAAACGCCGCTTTTGCAACGAAACGTGCGTTTCGTGCACCAAAACGCCGCTTTTGCAACGAAACTTGCGTTTCGTGGACCAAATCGCTGCTTTTGCACAGTTTTGACGCAAAACGTGCGTTTCGTGCACCAAAACGCCGCTTTTGCACAGTTTTGACGCAAAACGAGCGTTTCGTGCGCCTAAACGTCGCTTTTGCAGCGAAACGTGCGTTTCGTGCACCGAATCGCTGCTTTTGCACAGTTTTGACGCAAAACGTGCGTTTCGTGCACCAAAACGCTGCTTTTGCACAGTTTTGACGCAAAACGTGCGTTTCATGCACCAAATCGCTGCTTTTGCACAGTTTTGACGCAAAACGTGCGTTTCGTGCACCAAAACGTCGCTTTTGCAGCGAAACGTGCGTTTCGTGCACCGAATCGCTGCTTTTGCACAGTTTTGACGCAAAACGTGCGTTTCGTGCACCAAAACGCTGCTTTTGCACAGTTTTGACGCAAAACGTGCGTTTCGTGCACCAAAACGTCGCTTTTGCAGCGAAACGTGCGTTTCGTGCACCGAATCGCTGCTTTTGCACAGTTTTGACGCAAAACGTGCGTTTCGTGCACCGAATCGCTGCTTTTGCACAGTTTTGACGCAAAACGTGCGTTTCGTGCACGAAAACGCTGCTTTTGCACACTTTTGACGCAAAACGTGCGTTTCGTGCACGAAAACGCCGCTTTTGTACAGTTTCGACGCAAAACGTGCGTTTCGTGCACCAAAACGCCGCTTTTGCAACGAAACGTGCGTTTCGTGCACCAAAACGCCGCTTTTGCAACGAAACGTGCGTTTCGTGCACCAAATCGCTTCTTTTGCACAGTTTTGACGCAAAACGTGCGTTTCGTGCGCCAAAACGCCGCTTTTGCAGCGAAACGTGCGTTTCACGCTCCGAATCGCCGCTTTTGCTCCGTTTTGGCGAGAAACGTGCGTTTCGTGCACCAAATCGCTGCTTTTGCAACGAAACGTGCGTTTCGTGCACCAAATCGCTGCTTTTGCACAGTTTTGACGCAAAACGTGCGTTTCGTGCGCCAAAACGTCGCTTTTGCAGCGAAACGTGCGTTTCGTGCACCAAAACGCCGCTTTTGCACAGTTTTGACGCAAAACGTGCGTTTCGTGCGCCTAAACGTCGCTTTTGCAGCGAAACGTGCGTTTCGTGCACCGAATCGCTGCTTTTGCACAGTTTTGACGCAAAACGTGCGTTTCGTGCACCAAAACGCCGCTTTTGCAGCGAAACGTGCGTTTCGTGCACCAAATCGCTGCTTTTGCACAGTTTTGACGCAAAACGTGCGTTTCGTGCGCCTAAACGCCGCTTTTGCAGCGAAACGTGCGTTTCACGCACCGAATCGTCGCTTCTGCTCCGTTTTGGCGAGAAACGTGCGTTTCGTGCACCGAATCGCCGCTTCTGTCACAAAACGTGCGTTTCGTGCACCGAATCGCCGCTCTTGCTCTGTTTTGGCACCAAACGTCCGTTTCGTGCACGAAATCGCCGCTTTTGCAACGAAACGTGCGTTTCGTGCTCCAAATCGCCGCTTTTGCAACGAAACGCGCGTTTCGCGCACCAAATCGCCGCTTTTGCAACGATACGTGCGTTTCGTGCACCAAACCGCCGCTTTTGCTCCGTTTGGGCACCAAACGTGCGTATCGTGTACCAAATCGCCGATTTTGCAACGAAACGTGCGTTTCGTGCACCAAATCGCTGCTTTTGCACAGTTTTGACGCAAAACGTGCGTTTCGTGCACCAAAACGCTGCTTTTGCACACTTTTGACGCAAAACGTGCGTTTCGTGCACGAAAACGCCGCTTTTGTACAGTTTCGACGCAAAACGTGCGTTTCGTGCACCAAAACGCCGCTTTTGCAACGAAACGTGCGTTTCGTGCACCAAAACGCCGCTTTTGCAACGAAACGTGCGTTTCGTGCACCAAATCGCTTCTTTTGCACAGTTTTGACGCAAAACGTGCGTTTCGTGCGCCAAAACGCCGCTTTTGCAGCGAAACGTGCGTTTCACGCTCCGAATCGCCGCTTTTGCTCCGTTTTGGCGAGAAACGTGCGTTTCGTGCACCAAATCGCTGCTTTTGCAACGAAACGTGCGTTTCGTGCACCAAATCGCTGCTTTTGCACAGTTTTGACGCAAAACGTGCGTTTCGTGCGCCAAAACGTCGCTTTTGCAGCGAAACGTGCGTTTCGTGCACCAAAACGCCGCTTTTGCACAGTTTTGACGCAAAACGTGCGTTTCGTGCGCCTAAACGTCGCTTTTGCAGCGAAACGTGCGTTTCGTGCACCGAATCGCTGCTTTTGCACAGTTTTGACGCAAAACGTGCGTTTCGTGCACCAAAACGCCGCTTTTGCAGCGAAACGTGCGTTTCGTGCACCAAATCGCTGCTTTTGCACAGTTTTGACGCAAAACGTGCGTTTCGTGCGCCTAAACGCCGCTTTTGCAGCGAAACGTGCGTTTCACGCACCGAATCGTCGCTTCTGCTCCGTTTTGGCGAGAAACGTGCGTTTCGTGCACCGAATCGCCGCTTCTGTCACAAAACGTGCGTTTCGTGCACCGAATCGCCGCTCTTGCCCTGTTTTGGCACCAAACGTCCGTTTCGTGCACGAAATCGCCGCTTTTGCAACGAAACGTGCGTTTCGTGCTCCAAATCGCCGCTTTTGCAACGAAACGCGCGTTTCGCGCACCAAATCGCCGCTTTTGCAACGATACGTGCGTTTCGTGCACCAAACCGCCGCTTTTGCTCCGTTTGGGCACCAAACGTGCGTATCGTGTACCAAATCGCCGATTTTGCAACGAAACGTGCGTTTCGTGCACCAAATCGCTGCTTTTGCACAGTTTTGACGCAAAACGTGCGTTTCGTGCACCAAAACGCTGCTTTTGCACACTTTTGACGCAAAACGTGCGTTTCGTGCACCAAAACGCCGCTTTTGTACAGTTTCGACGCAAAACGTGCGTTTCGTGCACCAAAACGCCGCTTTTGCAACGAAACGTGCGTTTCGTGCACCAAAACGCCGCTTTTGCAACGAAACTTGCGTTTCGTGGACCAAATCGCTGCTTTTGCACAGTTTTGACGCAAAACGTGCGTTTCGTGCACCAAAACGCCGCTTTTGCACAGTTTTGACGCAAAACGAGCGTTTCGTGCGCCTAAACGTCGCTTTTGCAGCGAAACGTGCGTTTCGTGCACCGAATCGCTGCTTTTGCACAGTTTTGACGCAAAACGTGCGTTTCGTGCACCAAAACGCTGCTTTTGCACAGTTTTGACGCAAAACGTGCGTTTCATGCACCAAATCGCTGCTTTTGCACAGTTTTGACGCAAAACGTGCGTTTCGTGCACCAAAACGTCGCTTTTGCAGCGAAACGTGCGTTTCGTGCACCGAATCGCTGCTTTTGCACAGTTTTGACGCAAAACGTGCGTTTCGTGCACCAAAACGCTGCTTTTGCACAGTTTTGACGCAAAACGTGCGTTTCGTGCACCAAAACGCCGCTTTTGTACAGTTTCGACGCAAAACGTGCGTTTCGTGCACCAAAACGCCGCTTTTGCAACGAAACGTGCGTTTCGTGCACCGAATCGCTGCTTTTGCACAGTTTTGACGCAAAACGTGCGTTTCGTGCACCAAAACGCTGCTTTTGCACACTTTTGACGCAAAACGTGCGTTTCGTGCACGAAAACGCCGCTTTTGTACAGTTTCGACGCAAAACGTGCGTTTCGTGCACCAAAACGCCGCTTTTGCAACGAAACGTGCGTTTCGTGCACCAAAACGCCGCTTTTGCAACGAAACGTGCGTTTCGTGCACCAAATCGCTTCTTTTGCACAGTTTTGACGCAAAACGTGCGTTTCGTGCGCCAAAACGCCGCTTTTGCAGCGAAACGTGCGTTTCACGCTCCGAATCGCCGCTTTTGCTCCGTTTTGGCGAGAAACGTGCGTTTCGTGCACCAAATCGCTGCTTTTGCAACGAAACGTGCGTTTCGTGCACCAAATCGCTGCTTTTGCACAGTTTTGACGCAAAACGTGCGTTTCGTGCGCCAAAACGTCGCTTTTGCAGCGAAACGTGCGTTTCGTGCACCAAAACGCCGCTTTTGCACAGTTTTGACGCAAAACGTGCGTTTCGTGCGCCTAAACGTCGCTTTTGCAGCGAAACGTGCGTTTCGTGCACCAAAACGCTGCTTTTGCACACTTTTGACGCAAAACGTGCGTTTCGTGCACGAAAACGCCGCTTTTGCACAGTTTTGACGCAAAACGTGCGTTTCGTGCACCAAAACGCTGCTTATGCACAGTTTTGACGCAAAACGTGCGTTTCGTGCACCAAATCGCTGCTTTTGCACAGTTCTGACGCAAAACGTGCGTTTCGTGCGCCAAAACGCCGCTTTTGCAGCGAAACGTTCGTTTCACGCACCGAATCGCCGCTTTTGCTCCGTTTTGGCGAGAAACGTGCGTTTCGTGCACCAAATCGCTGCTTTTGCCCAGTTTTGACGCAAAACGTGCGTTTCGTGCGCCAAAACGCCGCTTTTGCAGCGAAACGTGTGTTTCACGCACCGAATCGCCGCTTTTGCTCCGTTTTGGCGAGAAACGTTCGTTTCGTGCACCAAATCGCTGCTTTTGCCCAGTTTTGACGCAAAACGTGCGTTTCGTGCGCCAAAACGCTGCTTTTGCACAGTTTTGACGCAAAACGTGCGTTTCGTGCACCAAAACGCCGCTTTTGTACAGTTTCGACGCAAAACGTGCGTTTCGTGCACCAAAACGCCGCTTTTGCAACGAAACGTGCGTTTCGTGCACCGAATCGCTGCTTTTGCACAGTTTTGACGCAAAACGTGCGTTTCGTGCACCAAAACGCTGCTTTTGCACACTTTTGACGCAAAACGTGCGTTTCGTGCACGAAAACGCCGCTTTTGTACAGTTTCGACGCAAAACGTGCGTTTCGTGCACCAAAACGCCGCTTTTGCAACGAAACGTGCGTTTCGTGCACCAAATCGCTGCTTTTGCACAGTTTTGACGCAAAACGTGCGTTTCGTGCACCAAAACGCCGCTTTTGCAGCGAAACGTGCGTTTCGTGCACCGAATCGCTGCTTTTGCACAGTTTTGACGCAAAACGTGCGTTTCGTGCACCAAAACGCTGCTTTTGCACACTTTTGACGCAAAACGTGCGTTTCGTGCACCAAAACGCCGCTTTTGTACAGTTTCGACGCAAAACGTGCGTTTCGTGCACCAAAACGCCGCTTTTGCAACGAAACGTGCGTTTCGTGCACCAAAACGCCGCTTTTGCAACGAAACTTGCGTTTCGTGGACCAAATCGCTGCTTTTGCACAGTTTTGACGCAAAACGTGCGTTTCGTGCACCAAAACGCCGCTTTTGCAGCGAAACGTGCATTTCGTGCACCAAATCGCTGCTTTTGCACAGTTTTGACGCAAAACGTGCGTTTCGTGCGCCTAAACGCCGCTTTTGCAGCGAAACGTGCGTTTCACGCACCGAATCGTCGCTTCTGCTCCGTTTTGGCGAGAAACGTGCGTTTCGTGCACCAAATCGCTGCTTTTGCACAGTTTTGACGCAAAACGTGCGTTTCGTGCACCAAAACGCTGCTTATGCACAGTTTTGACGCAAAACGTGCGTTTCGTGCACCAAATCGCTGCTTTTGCACAGTTCTGACGCAAAACGTGCGTTTCGTGCGCCAAAACGCCGCTTTTGCAGCGAAACGTTCGTTTCACGCACCGAATCGCCGCTTTTGCTCCGTTTTGGCGAGAAACGTGCGTTTCGTGCACCAAATCGCTGCTTTTGCCCAGTTTTGACGCAAAACGTGCGTTTCGTGCGCCAAAACGCCGCTTTTGCAGCGAAACGTGTGTTTCACGCACCGAATCGCCGCTTTTGCTCCGTTTTGGCGAGAAACGTTCGTTTCGTGCACCAAATCGCTGCTTTTGCCCAGTTTTGACGCAAAACGTGCGTTTCGTGCGCCAAAACGCTGCTTTTGCACAGTTTTGACGCAAAACGTGCGTTTCGTGCACCAAAACGCCGCTTTTGTACAGTTTCGACGCAAAACGTGCGTTTCGTGCACCAAAACGCCGCTTTTGCAACGAAACGTGCGTTTCGTGCACCGAATCGCTGCTTTTGCACAGTTTTGACGCAAAACGTGCGTTTCGTGCACCAAAACGCTGCTTTTGCACACTTTTGACGCAAAACGTGCGTTTCGTGCACGAAAACGCCGCTTTTGTACAGTTTCGACGCAAAACGTGCGTTTCGTGCACCAAAACGCCGCTTTTGCAACGAAACGTGCGTTTCGTGCACCAAATCGCTGCTTTTGCACAGTTTTGACGCAAAACGTGCGTTTCGTGCACCAAAACGCCGCTTTTGCAACGAAACGTGCGTTTCGTGCACCGAATCGCTGCTTTTGCACAGTTTTGACGCAAAACGTGCGTTTCGTGCACCAAAACGCTGCTTTTGCACACTTTTGACGCAAAACGTGCGTTTCGTGCACGAAAACGCCGCTTTTGTACAGTTTCGACGCAAAACGTGCGTTTCGTGCACCAAAACGCCGCTTTTGCAACGAAACGTGCGTTTCGTGCACCAAAACGCCGCTTTTGCAACGAAACGTGCGTTTCGTGCACCAAATCGCTTCTTTTGCACAGTTTTGACGCAATACGTGCGTTTCGTGCGCCAAAACGCCGCTTTTGCAGCGAAACGTGCGTTTCACGCTCCGAATCGCCGCTTTTGCTCCGTTTTGGCGAGAAACGTGCGTTTCGTGCACCAAATCGCTGCTTTTGCAACGAAACGTGCGTTTCGTGCACCAAATCGCTGCTTTTGCACAGTTTTGACGCAAAACGTGCGTTTCGTGCGCCAAAACGTCGCTTTTGCAGCGAAACGTGCGTTTCGTGCACCAAAACGCCGCTTTTGCACAGTTTTGACGCAAAACGTGCGTTTCGTGCGCCTAAACGTCGCTTTTGCAGCGAAACGTGCGTTTCGTGCACCGAATCGCTGCTTTTGCACAGTTTTGACGCAAAACGTGCGTTTCGTGCACCAAAACGCCGCTTTTGCAGCGAAACGTGCGTTTCGTGCACCAAATCGCTGCTTTTGCACAGTTTTGACGCAAAACGTGCGTTTCGTGCGCCTAAACGCCGCTTTTGCAGCGAAACGTGCGTTTCACGCACCGAATCGTCGCTTCTGCTCCGTTTTGGCGAGAAACGTGCGTTTCGTGCACCAAATCGCTGCTTTTGCACAGTTTTGACGCAAAACGTGCGTTTCGTGCACCAAA
The DNA here is from genome assembly GCA_943735885.1 of Stelis phaeoptera. Taxonomy (NCBI): domain Eukaryota; kingdom Metazoa; phylum Arthropoda; class Insecta; order Hymenoptera; family Megachilidae; genus Stelis; species Stelis phaeoptera. The sequence continues at coordinate 17,755 of OX030936.1, forward strand.
ACGCTGCTTATGCACAGTTTTGACGCAAAACGTGCGTTTCGTGCACCAAATCGCTGCTTTTGCACAGTTCTGACGCAAAACGTGCGTTTCGTGCGCCAAAACGCCGCTTTTGCAGCGAAACGTTCGTTTCACGCACCGAATCGCCGCTTTTGCTCCGTTTTGGCGAGAAACGTGCGTTTCGTGCACCAAATCGCTGCTTTTGCCCAGTTTTGACGCAAAACGTGCGTTTCGTGCGCCAAAACGCCGCTTTTGCAGCGAAACGTGTGTTTCACGCACCGAATCGCCGCTTTTGCTCCGTTTTGGCGAGAAACGTTCGTTTCGTGCACCAAATCGCTGCTTTTGCCCAGTTTTGACGCAAAACGTGCGTTTCGTGCGCCAAAACGCCGCTTTTGCAGCGAAACGTGCGTTTCACGCACCGAATCGCTGCTTTTTCTCCGTTTTGGCGAGAAACGTGCGTTTCGTGCACCAAATCGCTGCTTTTCCACAGTTTTGACGCTAAACGTGCGTTTCGTGAACCAAATCGCCGCTTTTGCAACGAAGCGAGCGTTTCGTACACCGAATCGCCGCTTTTGGCACGAAACGTGCCTTTCGCGCACCGAATCGCCGCTTTTGCTCCGTTTTGGCAAGAAACGTGCGTTTCGTGCCCCAAATCGCTGCTTTTGCACAGTTTTGACGCTAAACGTGCGTTTCGTGCACCAAATTGCCGCTTCTGCTACGAAACATGCGTTTCGTGGTCCGAATCGCCGCTTTTCCTCCGTTTTGGTGCCAAACGTGCGTTTCGTGAACCAAATCGCCGCTTTTGTAACGAAGCGTGCGTTTGGCGCACCGAACCGCCGCTCTTGCTCCGTTTTGGCACCAATCGTCCGTTTCGTGCACGAAATCGCCGCTTTTGCAACGAAACGTGCGTTTCGTGCTCCAAATCGCCGCTTTTGCAACGATACATGCGATTCGTGCACCAAATCGCCGCTTTTACTCCGTTTGGGCACCAAACGTGCGTATCATGTACCAAATCGCAGCTTTTGCAACGAAACGTTTGTTTCGCGCATCGAAATGCCGCTTTTGCTGCGTTTTGGCACCAAACGTGCGTTTCGTGCACCGAATCGCCGCTTCTGTCACAAAACGTGCGTTTCGTGCACCGAATCGCCGCTCTTGCTCTGTTTTGGCACCAAACGTCCGTTTCGTGCACGAAATCGCCGCTTTTGCAACGAAACGTGCGTTTCGTGCTCCAAATCGCCGCTTTTGCAACGAAACGCGCGTTTCGCGCACCAAATCGCCGCTTTTGCAACGATACGTGCGTTTCGTGCACCAAACCGCCGCTTTTGCTCCGTTTGGGCACCAAACGTGCGTATCGTGTACCAAATCGCCGATTTTGCAGCGAGACGGGCGTTTCGTGCACTAAGCCGCCGCTTTTGCAACGATGTGTGCGTTTCGCGCACCGAATCGCCGCTTTTGCTGCGTTTTGGCACCAACCGTGCGTTTCCTGCACCGAATCGCCGCTTTTGCCATGAAACGTGCGTTTCGCGCACCGAATCGCCGCTTTTGCTCCATTTTGACGCCAAACGTGCGTTTTGTGCACCGAATCGCCGCTTTTGTCACGAAACGGGCCTTTCGCGCACCGAATCGTCGCTTTTGCTGCGTTTTAGTGCCAAACGTGTGTTTCGCGCACCGAATCGCCGCTTTTGGCACCAAACGTGCGCTTCGCGCTCCGAAATGCCGCTTTTGCTGCGTTTTGGCAAAAAACGTGCGTTTCGTGCACCGAATATTCGCCTTTGTCACGAAACGTGCCTTTCGCGCACCGAATCGCCGCTTTTGCTCCGTTTTGGCAGCAAACGTGCGTTTCGTGCATGAAATCGCCGCTTTTGCAACGAAACGTGCGTTTCGTGCACCAAATCGCCGCTTTTGCAACGAAACGTGCGTTTCGCGCACCGAGTCGCCGCTTTTGCTCCGTTTTGACCCAAACCTGCGTTTCGTGCACCAAATCGCAGCTTTTGTCACGAAACGTGCATTTCGCGCACCGAATCGCCGCTTTTGCTCCATTTTGACGCCAAACGTGCGTGTCACGTAATCCTTGACACAGATGTGGGCCGAAATGAATTTGGGCAGAGTTTTGTTCTGCACACGCTTATTTTTATTTTCCAACTGCTTCTTGGTACATTTTGATTGGGTATTTATGTGTTGCGAAAGACCGGGAAAACTATGATGGGGGAACTGGGCTACGTGACTCCTGAGGCGTTGTCCACGGAAGCTGGATGAGTCAAGTCCAGGGGTTGCCTAGAGATAAGGGCTCATGACTGTCTGTATTTTTGGTGAGTCAGGGCCAAGGTTGACTGTGACATTCCCCCTTCCTTAGATTCGTGTTGGTCTCTCAAAACGTACGATCTTCTTCCGGATTGGGATGACTACTCGTTCTTCATCCAGAGGTGGAGTTGTTGAATCAACTCATAGGTGTTTGGTGGTGATGTTTGAGGTTCTGGCATTTGAATTCTTTGTTCAGAAGTGTTTTTGCAACATAAAATATTGATACAGAAGGTGGTGGGAAAACATGTTTTTACGCATTCGAAGACTTTACATTTATACATTAAAAATATAGAACCTAAAAGTAAGGCGCCATATCTAAGGTATTCAAGAGTTGTAAATGCATAGGTTTTTAGTGTTTTTAAACGATGTTCATATTGTAATTGTCCAATTTGTTGATCACTGTTATTCAAGGTAGTTTTGTAATTATTGAAATTGTTCAGAATTTTAGGAGCAGATTCGAGTTTATCAAAGAGAATTGTTAAATCTGTATTGTTTTGAATTGGAATATTCTTACTTTTTACATCAAATTCTACTCGTTTGGATATGCCTCCTATTTTCATAAGATTTGTTCCGTAAATTAAACTACATGGTTTTTTAGAATAGATTAAACTAGGCTTGGCAATTACAATTTTCGTAGGATTCCTAGTGTTGCAAATCGCGTCAATCATAATCTGTTCTTGTGGAATTACAATAAAATGATTTTCTTGATGCAAAGGGATGAAAGTTAATTCATTAATTTTAAAAATAACAAACTGACATATGGTTATTAGGCTGCCGTGGTTTATAAGTTCGGTTGCACAATCATGGATGCTGAGTTTGCTATGTGTCGGTTGATTTCTTTTGCACATATATAGATTTGTCGTTTCTCTACAATTTTTATCAAAATATTCTTGGTTTACTGCTAAAAATAATTCATTGGTAGTTATAAAGAAAGGGTTTTCTATTACAGGCGCTAAAAATACATTGTTTTTCTTGGTTGGGATGGGGTGAATACGCTGAATTGTCCATTCTGTGTTTTCCAAAAGTGGAATAGAAATTTTGAAAAGAATCTTACTTTTGTATGTCCATGAGGTTAAAGAGCTAATGTCTAAGATGAATTGAAAATTCGATTCTTCCGATACGATTGTTGGGGTTATAAATTTAGTTCCTAGGACCCTTTTGTAAGGTTATTTCTATTTTCTCGCTGTAAAGATAAGTAGTTCTTAATTTTTCAATGAATATGTTGGAATTGTCAAGAGGGATCATATTCAGGCTGTTTGTTCCTGAGAGGTAGATGGTTCCAAGGAGGATGAGTATCCTGGAATAAAAGGTTTTAAACGATTACCGTGTATTTTAGTTCGTTTTCCATTGATTTCTAAAGTGTAAGTTGGAGGGTTGGCTTCTAATATTTTATGTGGTCCTAACCATTCGTGATCTAACTTATGTATTTTGTGATCGTTATGTACCCAAACTAAATCATTTACATTAAAAACTGTTTGTAATTTGATGATTCGTCTATCTTGCCCGCGTTGATATCTTTCCTTGTTTCTTTTAATAATTTTATGAGTTTCATTTAGATAAGTGTCATGTCTATTTTTCCAAAGCTTGAAAAGTTGTTCGTAGGTTGTGGAAGGTGTTGTGGATATTGGCCAGGCCGACCAAGACGGCGGAACTGAGGATCCGCGGCCTGGTCGACGGCTCCACCCCGGACGAAGTTGCGGCGACCGTCGCTGCGACTGGAGGGTGCCGGAAGGAGGAAGTGCAGACCGGACAGATCCGGTCTTCCGCCTCCGGTCTTGGCACCCTATGGGTCCGATGCCCGGCCGCTGCCGCCAGGAAACTGGCGGTAGCTGGGAAGGTGTTGGTCGGGTGGACCCAGGCGACGGTCGAGGCCCTCCAGGCCCGACCCCTGCAGTGCTACCGCTGCCTAGAACTGGGTCATACCAGGCAGCGGTGCACTAATGAGGCGGACCGCACGGGTCGCTGTTATGTGTGCGGCGACCCGGGCCATGCGGCGAGCGCCTGTACGGCTCCCCCGAAGTGCTCCGTGTGTTCGGACCAGGGGAGACCGTCGGCGCACCGCCTCGGGGGTCGGGGGTGCCCTGCCAGTGCTGCCAAGGCGGCCGGCGGCAAGGCGAAGACTGGGAAGAAGAAGAGGGTGGGGGCCAAGGCAGCGGCCCCCGCCCCAACGGCAGTGACGGGCGTATCAGCCCCCACCGCAACCGTCGAAGGCGGGCCCGATAAGGCCCCAGCGGCCGCCGCCCCGGCGGTCGCAATGGAAGTTGTCCCAGAGGTGGAGTGATGGGGCCCGAAAGCCCCATACTCCAGGTCAACCTGAACTGCTCGGCCAGAGCTCAAGATCTGCTGATGCAGACCATGGCCGAGCAGGGGGCCGGGTTGGCCGTGGTGGCGGAGCCATATAGAGTCCCCAACCATCCAAGCTGGATGGGGGACTCCGCGGGCTCCGTCGCCACCCTCTGGGGAGGGAGGCCTGGTGCCCCGCCGTGCACGCTGCTGGAGCGTGGGCGGGGTTACCTGGCGGTAGAGTGGGAGGATTTCGCGGTGGTGGCGGTATACGCACCTCCGAGTTGGCCCCTCGAGCAGTTCGAAGAGTGCCTGGACGGGTTGGGGAGATGTGTCTCCCGCTGCCATCCCCGTCCGGTACTCGTCCTGGGAGACTTTAACGCCAAGGCGACGGCCTGGTCGTCTCCCAGGACAGACTCGAGGGGCATGGAGGTGCTCGACTGGGCGGCAGGACTGGAGCTCCGTTTGCTAAACACGGGCTCCGTCCACACGTGCGTGCGGTACAACGGGGGGTCCATCGTTGACCTCTCATGGGCAACGCCCCCCGCCGCGCGCCGTGTTTCGGGGTGGAGGGTGGCGGTAGAGGTCGAATCGTTATCGGATCATCGATTCATCGTGATCGACCTCTCCGCTGCCCCCCAAGCGACACCCCGACGTCGCCCGGGAGGACAGCAGCCACCACCGCGATGGGCGCTTCGGCGCCTGGACAGGGACGCGCTGATGGCGGCAGCCCAAGTCGTGGCCTGGCCCGAACATCCGGCCGGGCCTGTCGACGGGCGGGTGGAAGCCCGATGGTTCCGGGGTGCTATGACGTCCATTTGTGACGTCGCTATGCCCCGGGCCAGGGTCCACCCGAGGAAGGCGGTGTACTGGTGGTCGAGCGAAATCGCGGAGTTACGCACGCAGTGCGTCCGCGCGCGACGCCAGTACACCCGTGCCCGTCGACGTCGACGACGAGACGAACATCGGGCTGCCCAGCTGTACGGGGACTACAGGGAGAATGTAGTCGCCCTGCAGCTGGCCATCAAGCGAGCGAAAGCCCAGGCATGGAAGGATCTCCTCGGCTCTCTGAACAAAGATCCGTGGGGGCGCCCTTACAAGATGGTGATGGGACGTTTACGTCCCTGGGCGCCTCCCATTTCAGAGAGCCTCGACCCCCAGTTTCTCGGGAGGGTCGTGGACACGTTATTCCCCCCTGGTGGGGAATTGTCCCGACCCCCACCCGAGACGGAGGCACGTTACACGTCCTCCGACGTGGGGGTCACCGAGGAGGAGATGGTCGGCGTCATCCGCTGGCTCCGGGGCAAGAACACCGCCCCGGGGCCCGATGGGATACCCGGCCGAGCCTGGGCGCTCGCTTTGCGCGTCCTGGGGGGGAGGCTTAGATCCCTCTACGGGGAGTGTTTTGTGTCGGGGACTTTCCCCGACATATGGAAGAGGAGCAGGATGGTCCTCCTGAGAAAGGAGGGGAGGCCTGCGGATTCTCCCTCCGCGTACCGGCCCATATGTCTGCTGGATGAGGCGGGCAAGATGTTTGAACGCATCATTGCCGCCCGCCTCACCAGCCATCTGTCCCGCGTTGGCCCCGACCTGGCTGACAGCCAGTTCGGCTTCCGAGAGGGACGATCGACCGTAGACGCGGTCGATCGCGTCAAGTCCCTCTCGGACAATGCTGTCAGCAGGGGCGGGGTGTGTTTGGCGGTGTCGCTTGACATCGTCAACGCCTTCAACACCCTGCCCTGGCCCGCCATAAGGGAGGCACTGGTACGTCACCAAGTGCCTCCCTACCTTCAGGCGGTGCTCGGGGACTACCTGCGGGACAGGGGGATAGAATTCCCGGGCCGGGACGGGACGATGCGGAGGGAGGTGGACCGTGGGGTCCCACAGGGGTCCGTTTTGGGCCCGCTTCTGTGGGACCTCGGATACAACACGGTCCTGCAGGCCTCGCTTCCCGACGGCGCCACCTTAGTCTGCTACGCGGACGACACGCTGCTGGTGACCGTCGGGAGCACGTTCGGGAGGACCATCCGACGAGCGGAGGTTGCGGTGGCAGCCGTCGTCCGGAGGATCCACGACCTGGGGCTGAGAATAGCCCCGGAGAAGACCGAGGCCATATGGTTTCATGGCCGGCCTCGGTCCAAGCCTCCGGCGCGGTCGTGGATCCTGGTAGGTGAAGCCAGTGTCGAGGTGGGTTCCCGGATGAAGTATCTGGGACTCATCCTCGACAGCCACTGGAGTTTCGAGGCTCATTTCGACCGCCTCGTCCCTCGAGTTGAAAAGACAGCGGCCTCTATGGGTCGTCTGCTGCCGAATCTCGGGGGACCTGGGGATTGGGTGCGCCGCCTATACTTAGGCGTGGTACGGTCCATGGCCTTGTATGGTGCCCCTATATGGGCACCGGCCGGGATGGCAAGCCGGCGCAACACGCAACTGTTGCGTCGGCTACAGCGGACGATGGCCATTCGCCTCGTCCGCGGGTACCGTACCACGTCCACTATGGCAGCGCTGGCTCTGGCCGGGGAACTACCTTTCGAGCTGCTGGCGGCGGTGCGCGCCTATATTTATAGGCGCAATAGCATTTGCCGCGGCGCTCGGGGGGCCCCGCTGGAGCCTGAGGCGGTCCAGGAGCTGGAACTCCAGGCCCGGGGGCGCATGTGGGAGGTCTGGCGGAGGGAGTTATCCTCCCACGCCAGCGAACGCGTCCCCGGGGCCCTCCTGCCACACCTGCAAAGGTGGCGGGAGCGGCGGCACGGTAGGCTCACCTACCGTCTGACACAGGTATTCACCGGACACGGCTGTTTCGGTGTCTACCTGTGTCGGATAGGACGGGAGGAGACGGCGGTTTGCCACCACTGTGGGGAGGAGGAAGACTCGGCGCAGCATACGCTGGAGGAATGCCCCGCCTTCTCAGCGCTGCGTCGAGTCCTCCGTTGTGAAATAGGAGGAGACCTCTCGCTCCCAGCAGTAGTTGGGGCAATGCTGGAGAGCGAGAGGAACTGGAAGCAGGTGGCCTCCTTCTGCGAGGAAGTAATAAAGCAGAAGGAGGCCGCCGAGCGGGATCGGGAACGATCCGATCCCGCTCGAAGAACCCGGGGGCGGCGGCGTGTGCGGCCTGTGAGAGGCCGCGCCGTGGGACCCCCGGACTAAGGAGGGTAGCTGACGGCGGGGGCTGGAGCTCTTTTGGGGTCCCCCTTGTTCCCCCGCCGTCAGCAGATCGAGACGTGGTAGTCGACGGGAGCGGGGGGACGGCATGTTGAACGCCGTCCCCCCAGGCGGCCGTGTTACCCAGGGCGGGGGCCCTGGGTAGTGGATAAGCGGCCGCCGGGATGGAGCGGTGCGGGGCGCGGCCTCCCTGCACTGCGGAAACAGAGGTCATAGGTGGGGGAGGATTAAACTCCCCCTCCTCGGGACGCGGCCGGTCAGCAAAGGCTAGTTGACCGGCCATGGCGAGGGGGAGTCGCGGTGGTGTTCTCCGAGAGTTCCCGTGACTCTCCCGAATCCGCCAGATGCGGTACAGCGTCCGAAGGTCGCCGTGGAGGTTTTAGTGGGTCGAACCCCACACTACCCCTCTGTCGCTCCCCCGAGCGGCAGGGGGGTGTCTGACGATCAGATTTCCTCCACGTAAAAAAAAAAAAAAAAAAAAAAAAAAAAAAAAGGTGTTGTGGATATTGTTGAGGGCATATTAGCTTGCCTTCCGAAGGTCAATTCGAAAGGGGTGTAGCCTGTTGTCTCGTGAGTAGAGGTGTTGTATCCCATACAAATTAAATTGAAATTTTCGTCCCAATCGTTCTGTTTATCGTGCATGCAAGTTTTTAAAAGATCTTTTACTGTGGCGTGAGTTCTTTCGATTGAACCATTTGATTGAGGATGAAAACTAGTAGTTTTAATATGTTTAATTTTAAAAGCTTTTTCAAACGTTTCCATCAATTTACTAACAAAGTTTGTTCCTTGATCGGTCAGAATTGTTTTAGGTGCCGAAAAGATATAAATGTAATGTTCTAATAAATTATCAATTATTGAATCAGCTTGTTGATTTCTCAAAGGAATAAGGATTAAGTATTTGGTCAAGGTATCTTGGATCGAAAGAATAAATTGGATTCCTTTACGGGTTTTTGTCAAAGGTCCGAAGATGTCCATTGCAATTTTGTCATTGGGATTTGTCGGTGTGTCCGAAATAACCGGTTGTTCTTTCCCTCGAATTCTTGTTAATTTTTCACGCTGACAAGTTTCGCAAGAGTTTACAAAATTTTCTACATCTTTAAGCATGTTAGCCCATTGGTGTTTTTCTTGTATTCTTTTGAGTGTTCGCTGAATACCTATATGTCCTATGGTTTCATTATGGTTTTCCTTCAAAATTGTAATTTTTTCTTCTTCTGTATATTCTTTTTGTGGGTCTAATGAATAAACTAGTTTCAAAGGGTAACGCGTGGCTAAAAATCTAAGCATTAATTGAACGTTAACCTTCTCCAAAGTTGAAAGGTTTACGTCATTTATTCCAAAAGAAATTTCGTCTTTATTACAATTTTGAAACGATTCTTCTAAGAATTTTAACCATTTTTCTTCATCATATTCTCCTAGAATTTCCCGACTTAATTGAATAAAAGTATCTCTATTCGCCTTTTGTAAAATTGGTTTTAAACTAACTATAGGATTTTCCTTAAAATTTTGATAGTCTCGTAGAGTTAAATTTACTTCAGGTGGGGAGGAATTTAGTGAATCAGTGTGACTCTCAATTTCTTCATGAAAACTTAAGGGGTAAATTCGCGAGAGAGCGTCAGCGGCCTTATTTTCTTTGCCTTTTTTGTATTCAATTTCATATTCATATTCTTCTAAACGCAGTCTCCATCGCATGAGTCTTGAGGAGGGATCTTTACAATCTTTTAACCATTTTAAAGCTTGATGGTCAGTTTGAATAATAAATTTTCTACCTAAAAGATATTGCCTGAGTCTTTTAATTGCCCAAACGATAGCTAGGAGTTCTTTTTCGGTTGTGCTGTAATTTTTTTCAGGTGGGTTCAGAGTTCTAGAAATGTAACAACATGGGTGTTCGTCCTGGGAAAGTATCGCGCCTAAACCTTCATTACTAGCGCCTGTAGTTAAAGTGAAAGTTTTGGAGAAGTCAGGATATTGTAGAACAGGCGCTTCGCAAAGTTTTTGTTTTAGGGTTTCAAAGCTAGTTTGATGGACTTCAGTCCAGTGAAACGGGACATTTTTCTTAGTTAATTCTGTTAAATATTTCGCTATTTTACTAAAATTTCTGACAAATTTTCTATAATAACCGGCCAATCCGAGAAAAGATTTGACTTGGGTTGGAGTTTTAGGGACTTTAAAATTTCCTACTGCTTCTAACTTTTTAGGGTTAGGTTTTATTCCTTCGGCTGTGACTAAATGCCCTAAATATTCTAATTCTGGTTTTAAGAATTCACATTTGTCTGGCTGGATTTGAAGTCCTAGTTCTCTTAATCTTTGTAAAATAATAGCTAAATTCGTGTTGTGTTCCTGAATAGTTGATCCAAATATAATAATGTCATCTAAGTAAACGAAACAATGTTTATTAACTAATCCGCGTAGAGCTGTATCCATCATTCTTTGGAAAGTAGCGGGGGCATTTTTTAGACCAAATGGCATTCTATTGTAATGAAAGTGACCTTGTGGGGTACTAAAGACAGTATATTTTTTTGAGTTTTCATTCATTGGAATTTGATGAAAGCCAGAGGATAAATCGAGTGCAGAAAAGAATTTTGCATTTCCTAAGTGGTCTAGGATTTCATCGACATTGGGTAAAGGGTATGCGTCTTGGTCAGTGAATTCATTTAATTTTCTAAAATCAATTACAATTCTCCATTTTTGTTTACCGGAGGCATCTAATTTTTTAGGTACAACCCAGACAGGTGCATTGTATGGGCTGTCCGATTTTTCTATGATTTTCTTTTGAAGCATATCGTTTACTTGACGTTCGATTTCTTGTCTATGGCACTCGGGAGGTCTATAGCTTTTAATATTAATTGGCTTGTCTGTCTTTAGCGTAATCGTGTGTTCCGTTAAGTTGGTGCAAGGAAGTGTGTCAGTTTCTAAATTAAAGACGTCCAAATAGGAAATGAGAATTTTTTCAATAGGTTTTCGGCAAGCAGATTCAATATGTTGTGTTCGAATAATTTTTGTGAATTTGTCAATTTGTTCGAGATTATTAGATTCTTCAATTTCATTAGAAATATGATGGATACGGTTACCATTGTTGAAGAAACATATTGGAGTTGCAATTCCGTTCAAATAATCAGTGCGGACCCTTGTTTCGCCTGATTCAATTGGTTCTATTTCAGGTTTCTGAAATCGTACAGTTTTATTATTCAGTGTTAAACTTTCATTGGTAATTTGGTAATCGTATTTGGAAAGGAAAGGAAGCCCGATTATCCCATCTTCTATTAGTGGAAAGTTAGCGGGGACTACATGAAAAATGTGATCTTCTCCTAAAACATTGATGTTAGTAATTTGGTTCACCGAGTGTTTTTCATTGCCCATGTAGAAAGTTTGTTCATTGTGATTCGTTACGTTTTTGGTTTTGTTTTCCTTAATTAAATTGATTCCTGCTCCTGTGTCGACAAGTACTCTTCGTTTTGTTCCATCTGGTTCTTGTAGAAAGACTGAAAGGAGTCTTCCTCCTGTGCAGTTGATTCTAATTGGTTCGATGTCTATTTGTCTTCTTCTATCTGGATTTGATTCACCTGCCTTGGTGGAGGTAGATTTCTTTGGATGGTTTGGGGAAAATTTCCAACAAAACACTTGTCGGCTGTGTGTCCAATTCTCCCACACTTGTTGCATTTTGGGTTAGCACGTTCACTGAGCACTTGACTTTCAACTTGATTAAATCTTCTTTCGTTGTTGTTCTGCGGCGGTCTCGATGCGACGGTACTTGACGCGATGGCTGGGCGTCTGGTCGGTGGGCCGACTGCTGGGCGTTGGCTTATTCTTCGAGAATGTCGTTCTTTCACGTACATTTCCATTTCGGAAGCTAGATTTTGCGCCTTCAGTAGGGTATCAGGTTGGCTTGGAATAACATATTGTCCCAAATCTTCACGTAAGTTGAGCATGTACGTTTTCACTGCGTCACTTGTTTCCTCTTCAATTGCAATTCGGCGGCTAACTGGTTTTGTGTGTTTGTTTTGGATTGCATAGGTCAATTCCTTTAGTTGCTGTCTAAATCGCAAATTGAATGATTGGACACTTTCAGTATTTCCTTGTTTGGTGTTTCGAAGTTTATCACGGCAATTCATCACGATGTTTGGTAAGGAAACGTTTTGTCGAAGAGCGGTGTATAGATCTTCATAGTTTTCAATTTCAAGAAATCTAATACTCCTTTTAGCACTTTCTGTTATTCTCTTGACAAGAATTAATTTCAGGAGTAAACCCTTTTGGTTACATTGTCTGCGGGCGTACCTTACATTTTTGATTAAGTCTTCTACCCCTATGTCGTCTCGTCCGTGCAACGTTTCGACTAGTTCGACAGCATCTTTGGCGTTGAGTAATTCTTCGTTGTTGTGGGAATTTCTTCTAGGTGGGCCGAGTTCGTCCGTTGGTTCCTCTATTGCAGTCCGTGGAATGACAGAAGTTTCATCGTCGGAGTTTTCGGCACTTTCGATCGTTCGTGAACGTCGACTAGATCCAGTTTCTGTTAGCATTGTTAGTTTAAGAGTTTTACCCAAATTCTCTATTTCTTCAGCCCGTTTTTTGTTTTCAGCAGCAAGGAGAGCGAATTGAGTTTTATTCAATTCTTCTGCTCTTTGGAGTCGGTCAAGGATTTGTCGAAGGGCGTTTTCAGTAGGATTTGCCGGTTGAGTCATTTCTTCAGAGGAATTAGAACTAAAACTTCGTTTTCCTTCTCTGTACGTACTAAAAACCAGTTTTACCTTATTTATGGTTCGGATACTCTCTGTTCAACTGAGATGACCGTAGTCCTGAGTGATTCTCTTCCATGGATGAGTGTTGTCAGTTTCCTCGATGAACTCTATGAGTATCCTGGCAGGATCCCAAAATGTCACGTAATCCTTGACACAGATTTGGGCCGAAATGAATTTGGGCAGAGTTTTGTTCTGCACACGCTTATTTTTATTTTCCAACTGCTCCTTGGTACATTTTGATGGGGTATTTATGTGTTGCGAAAGACCGGGAAAACTATGGTGGGGGAACTGGGCTACGTGACTCCTGAGGCGTTGTCCACGGAAACTGGATGAGTCAAGTCCAGGGGTTGCCTGGAGATAAGGGCTCACGACTGTCAGTATGTTTGGTGAGTCAGGGCCAAGGTTGACTGTCACATGCGTTTCGCGCACCGAATCGCCACTTTTGCTCCGTTTTGGCACCAAACATGCGTATCGTGCACCGAAATGCCGCTTTTGCTGCGTTTTGACCCAAACGTGCGTTTTGTGCACCGAATCGCCGCTTTTGGCATGAAACGTGCGTTTCCCGCACCGAATCGCCGCTTTTGGCACGAAACGTGCGTTTCGCGCACCGAATCGCCGCTTTTGCTCCGTTTTGCACCAAACGTACGTTTCGTGCACCAAATCGCCGCTTTTGCCCCGTTTTGCACCAAACGTTGTTACGTCTTGTTTCAGGATTCAGACACCAGAGCGGCTCGGCGAATGAATCGGGGAAGAACCAAGACGCGGGAGTACCTTGGAATCTATCCTTGAGGATAACTGCCGAATTCTAGTTTATCGGCGAAGAAATTATCGACTGCCGGTATTGCCGACGGTCGGTAACCTGTTGCTTTACCGACAGTAGGTAAATGACCGACGGATGGTAAGCTGAGGATGCTGTTTTACCGACGGTGGGTAAATGACCGACGGATGGTAAGCTGCGATGGTAATGTTACCGACGTATGATTCTATGTTTTAGGTGGGTCCGCCTGTCGTCCAGAGGTTCGGCGAACGAATACACGTCCCTACGAACGTAGCGTAATTAAGTATCGTTTGGTTTGTTGTAGATAATAATCGAAGGGCGTTAGGATTCCGATGGCGAAAAGTAGGTATAAGGGGAAAACACAGTAGTGGAATAACGGTGAAACAATGTAAATATAATGTGTTCAAAATAATAAGAGAATTGTATTAAATAATGTCTCGCGCCTTCACAATAACGTTACTGAATGAATGAAGAAGAATCTTTGTCGCTCGAGTTTAATGAGGTATTGTATAAAAGAATAAATGGTCGCTTTAATAAGAAAAGAATGAATGAGATGGAAAGAATGCTTAGGTTTAGAGAGGGAGAGAGAGAGATTGATGGCTATACCTTGACAGCATCTCGCTCAGTGAGTTATAATAAGGAGAGTGTAAGGGAGTGATGGCTATACCTTGACAGCCTCTCACTCAGAGAGTCGTAAATAAAGAGAGTGTAAGAGAGTGATGGCTATACCCTGACAGCCTCTCACTCGGAGAGTCGCAAATGAAAAGAGAGTAAGAGAGTGATGGCTATACCTTAATACAGCCTTCCACTCAGAGTGTCGTAATAGAAAAGAGAGTAAGAGAGTGAGGAAACGATGGCTATACCGTGACAGCCTTTCGTTTGGAGTGTGATAGCAATGAATAAGAATGAGTGAAAGGGAACGATGGCTATACCGTGACAGCCTTTCGTTTGGAGTGTGATAGCAATGAATAAGAATGAGTGAAAGGGAACGATGGCTATACCGTGACAGCCTTTCGTCCGTAGCGTGATAGTAACGAGTGAAAACGAGAGAGGGAACGATGGCTATACCGTGACAGCCTTTCGTTCGTAGCGTGATAGTAACGAGTGAGAGAACGAGAGAGGGAACGATGGCTATACCGTGACACCCTTTCGTTCGTAGATTCGAAATAATAAAGAGAGAGTGACGGCAGTACGTTTAAACTGCCTTTCGACTCGTGAGAAGAAGTGTGAAATAGAAAGAATCGGAATAATACAGCGACTTTAGGGAAAGGTGCGATCCTCGATGTAAACATGTATTTGCTGACTTTCGAAGAATAAAGTGAATTGAATTAAATTAATGTCACCTTGGTTCACCGTGTTGGGAGTTGAAAGAGATATGAAGGAGGTAGGAAGAAACTTTAACAACAATTGAAATCAAATTTAATAAATGCTTTCAAACTTACGTAGTAGCGTTGGCGATTACACTGATAATCCAATAAATCGTGAACAATGGTAACTTATTGAAGGCAAACACTGTGAAAATTACTGTAGAAATATACTCGTGAAGTTAAAGTATGAAGATGTACAATAAAGACTAACTGTGGCAGTGCGATGTTGACTCTAAGATTGTAGCGCGATGTTTACTCGTTCGTGGTTAAGATCAGACTGCGGACTGTCTCGGCTGTATAAGTAGAGAGGGAAATCCTTTGTTTGAAACTGCTGACTGTGCTTTTGCGCACGGCACGACAGTGGCGGTTAAGTATTAGGTTACCGAGCGGAGATAAGAGCGCGCTCTGCTTCTTATCTACGTGGAATGTGCATCCGGTCTTTGTTCTTTTCTGTGGGAGAGAACTAAGGCAGGAATTCTCACAGTGGTTCTCTTCTCGCAGTGTTTCTCAATTGAATTATGCTAATTTATAACTAATTAATAATAATGTTATAAGATGTGTACAATATTGTTATTAATAGTGAATCAACGTTCGTTAATGGTAAATATTGATAATAATGACAATAGATAATTATTCGACGGTGATCATTATGATATTAAGGAATAAATGGTTATTGTTGATAGATATTGTAATAATAGTGAATAAATCATTGGTTATAATAATAATAATTGATAATCGGCTAATTGATGTCTGTAGGTAATGTATGTATATGTATACATGTATATATATGTATGTAATTGCAAGGTAAAAGATCAAAAGTCGAAACAAAGTTAAAAGACAAAGTTAAAGGATAAGGTTAAGAGACTGATGGCTGGTAATTTACCATCGGTCGGTAACTCGTCGACGTTACCGACGGCAGATAAGTCACCGACAGTCGGTATCTTATCGACAGTAGATGCCTTACCGACAGAGGGTGACCTAACGTCGGTCGATATTTTACCTACAGCTAATCATTTAGCGTTTATATAATTAATGTATTAAAAGAAATATTAAAGGAAATTAACATAATAAGATATATATGTATGTAAGGCATAGCAAAGCATGTGGGTATTATAGTTATCGTCACGAAAAAAAAATATATGTGTAGTAATCAGGGCAAGGCCGTAACACTTTTGCAACGAAACGTGCGTTTCGCGCACCGAATCGCCGCTTTTGCTCCGTTTTGGCACCAAACGTGCGTTTCGTGCAACGAATCGCCGCTGTTGCAACGAAACGTGCGTTTCGTGCACCAAATCGCGGCTTTTGCAACGAAACGTGCGTTTCGCGAACCGAATCGCCGCTTTTGGCACGAACTGTGCGTATCGCGCACCGAATCAGCGCTTTTGCTCCGTTTTGACCCAAACGTGCGTATCGCGCACCGAATCCCCGCTTTTGCTCCATTTTGACGCCAAATGTGCGTTTCGTCCACCGAATCGCCGCTTTTGTCACGAAACGTGCGTATCGCGCACCGAATTGCCGCTTTTGCTCCGTTTTGCAACGAAACGTGCGTTTCGCGCACCGAATCGCCGCTTTTGCTCCGTTTTGGTGCCAAGCGTGCGTTTCGCGCACCGAATCGCCGCTTTTGCTCCGTTTTGGCACCAAACGTGCGTTTCGTGCAACAAATCGCCGCTTTTGCAACGAAACGTGCGTTTCGAGCACCAAATCGCGGCTTTTGCAACGAAACGTGCGTTTCGCGAACCGGATCGCCGCTTTTGGCACGAATTGTGCGTATCGCGCACCGAATTAGCGCTTTTGCTCCCTTTTGACCCAAACGTGCGTATCGCGCACCGAATCCCCGCTTTTGCTCCATTTTGACGCCAAATGTGCGTTTCGTCCACCGAATCGCCGCTTTTGTCACGAAACGTGCGTTTCGTGCACCAAATCGCCGCTTTTGCAACGAGACGTGCGTTTCGTGCACCAAATCGCCGCTCTTGCAGCGAAACGTGCATTTCGTGCATCAAATCGCCGCTTTTGCAACGAAACGTGCGTTTCGCGCACCGAATCGCCGCTTTTGCTGAGTTTTGACGACAAACGTGCGTTTCGTGCTCCGAATCGCCGCTTTTGCCACGACACGTGCGTTTCGCGCACCGAATCGCCGCTTTTGGCACGAATTGTGAGGATCGCGCACCGAATCAGCGCTTTTGCTCCGTTTTGACCCAAACGTACGTATCGTGCACCGAATTGCCGCTTTTGTCAGGAAACGAGCGTTTCGCGCACCGAATCGCCGCTTTTATCACGAAAGGTGCATTTCGCGCACCGAATCGCCATTTTTGCTCCGTTTTGACCCAAACGTGCGTTTTGTGCACCGAATCGCCGCTTCTGTCACGAAACGTGCCTTTCGTGCTCCAAATCGCCGCTTCTGTCAAGAATCGTGCGTATCGCACTCCGAATAGCCGCTTTTGCTCCGTTTTGACGCCAAACGTGCGTTTCGTGCACCGAATTGCCGCTTTTGTCACGAAACGTGCGTTTCGCGCACCGAATCGCCACTTTTGCTCCGTTTTGGCACCAAACATGCGTATCGTGCACCGAAATGCCGCTTTTGCTGCGTTTTGACCCAAACGTGCGTTTTGTGCACCGAATCGCCGCTTTTGGCATGAAACGTGCGTTTCGCGCACCGAATCGCTGCTTTTGCAACGAAACGTGCGTTTCGCGCACCGAATCGCCGCTTTTGCTCCGTTTTGACGCCAAACATGCGTTTCGTGCACCGAATCGCCGCTTTTATCACGAAAGGTGCATTTCGCGCACCGAATCGCCATTTTTGCTCCGTTTTTACCCAAACGTGCGTTTTTTGCACCGAATCGCCGCTTTTGTCACGAAACGTGCGTTTCGTGCCCCGAATCGCCGCTTTTAGCACGAAAGGTGCGGTTTGCGCCCCGAATCGCCGCTTTTGCTCCGTTTTGACGCCAAATGTGCGTTTCGTGCACCGAATCGCAGCTTTTGGCAAGAAACGTATGTTTCGGCTCCTGTTTTTGTACGGGATTACGAGAATTTGTAACTTGGCGGCGGCGCGGCTCCTCCTTATCTGAAGGAGCGTAATCGACGAATCTGCCGTTTGAATAGAGTTTACGATTGTTCACGTGTTGTGTTCTTTACTATTTACCTAATATTTACACTTAATTGTCACTTAATTTGTACTTATTATTCTACGACTGGTAAAACTGTCTGGGTTTAATTTAACGAATACTTGGTACGGTCGCGATACCAATCGTATCACGCGGTGTTCGGTTTCGATCGGCGATCTCAACAGATAAAAAGACCCGATAAACACGTGCTGTGCGTTCGGCTGCCCTAGCGAGAAGAAGGAAGCGACGACACTAGTCGTCTTCGCGTAAACCTGTTTTACAGGTGGGAGTGCTCGTTAGCGTTAATTACTCGCTTTACGCATTCGTTACCTGATTATGTCAGGGCCGGGCCTCGATCTACGAGAGCCCTTGCCTTGTTTAAATTTGGATTCGGTTGAACTCGAACATCCCGGCCCCCCATTGAATGTGTGCGTTCAAGAAGGCCGCTGCCGTCTCGCACTGTACCGTAGTTCACGGTGGAGAGCGTGCAGTGATCGTAGCATGTTGCCTGGAGTGAGCTACGGAGGTGGTGACGCACCTCGTAGTTCAGACGTATTATGGTTAGTTCTTATCTCTACGGAATTTAACGCTTAATCTCCTGAATTCTTACATCGACGTCGCGTGTCTCTACTATTTACATTATTTACAAGTCTCTTGCGCGGCGCGCGTAAGTGGCGTGTTGTTGTGGTTCTCTCCGGTGACGGCGGCGTAGCAGCGCGCTGTCCCGTTATTGTCACGGCGTCTGGTCGGTTCGTCGTCTCATCTTCCTCGTTGATTGAGACCGATAGAAAGCAAATTTTCGCGGTCGGCCTCGTGTATTCGGTCCTCGCAGTTTTGACTGTAACCGCACGGACGAGCCCGCCGCTCCCCTGGTGACAAGCGGTGATGCGGCCAAGTTCCCACGTGCTTGGTGGAGTGCTCGGATTGCGGAGAAGCACCATCTGTCCGACCTTGGCGAGGTTCTGGACCGTCCGCCATTTCGGGCGTTGGTGCAGAGTATGGGGATAGTCGTTCGTCTAAGCGCGCCAGAAGTTCTCGGTGATTCGTTGTACCATTTGCCAGCGGGACAGCCGTTCTTCCCGCAGCTTGAGTACGCTTGGTTCCGGTGGAGCTGCGATGTCCGATCCGATCAGGAAGTGGGCCGGCGTTAGCACCTGAAAATCGTCGATGCAGTCTGACATAGCGGCGAGGGGGTGAGAATTAAAGCACGCCTCAACGCGACAGAGGAAAGTGCTCATCTCCTCCTGTGTTAGCGTATGAGAACCCACGCAGCGTCTCAGATGCGTTTTAACACTCTTCACCGCTGCCGAAATGCGGGGCTGCTGGAGGGATGAAAATCCACTTCATCCCGTCGACTGCGATTCGATTCGCGAAGTCGGCATTACAAGCTGCTTCCCTGAACGCCTGATCCAGTTCTCGGTTAGCACCTTGGAAGGTTGTCCCGTTGTCCGAGTACAGTGAGGTCAGCAATCCTCTTCTTGCTGTGGATCGGTGGAACGCGGCGACAAACGCGGCGGATGGATAATCGCTTGCAATTTCGAGGTGAATCGCTTTCGTCGCTTTCCTAGCTTTGTAACCTCGACCGTGAGTTGGGCGAACAAGAATCGGACCCACGTAATCTACTCCGGTATGTGTGAACGGTTTTTCTACTGCTGTGACTCTTGGTGCTGGAAGACTTCCCATGAGCTCCGTGGGGACGGTGGCCCTTTTTCGAGTGCACGGTACGCAAGTGTATAATACAGCGCGAACCGTTGCTCTGGACCTCGAAATCCAGAACCCTCTTCTGAGTTTCGCGAGCGTCAGTAATGGCCCTGCGTGTAGGGTTCGCAGGTGAGTATCCCTGATCAACAGCGTGTTTTTGCTTTTTCAGCTAACGGTGAATTTACAAGGCGGCCGCGGGCTCGTATAAGCCCGTCAGAGTCGACGAACGGAACCAACGCACTTATTGGACTCGAAGTCGGTATTGTTTTGCTCGCTTGAAGGGCGTGGAGTTCTATTGGAAACATTTCGGCTTGCATGTGTCGCAACTAGAAGAGCTTAGCCCGTTCAATCTCTCTTGGCTGTAAAACTAAGGATATTGGAAGCGTCGGATCGAGGTGAGTTCGATGGGATTGTTGGGGTGTATGGCGTATGTGTTTGATGAAACGGTATAAATACGCGGTGACCCTTAACAATTTCGGCCACGATGAGTAGCGCGTGGCTAGCTGCCACGGTTCGCGGCTCGCGACCGCACAAGTTAGCGGTTAGGTGACTTCCTCAAGTCGGTCATCGTGTTGGATTTCCTGACCCATGTCCGGCCACGAGTCTGACGATTCCGATAGCCACGGTGGACCGTTCCACCACAAAGTGTGACTGTGAATCTGCCCTGGGTACATGCCACGAGAGGTGCAATCGGCTGGGTTGTCGTACGTTGGAATATAACGCCACGATACGTCTGGCAACGTCCGCTGCATTTTCGACACGCGGTTGGCGACAAAGGTCTTCCATCGAAATGGAGGCTGTTCGAGCCATCGAAGAGTGATGCTCGAATCGGTCCAACATTGGCAAACGAAGTCGCGGAATTGCAGAGACTTCCTTACGAACGCTAAAAGCCGGGCTAATAGCAACGCTGCACATAACTCGAGGCGCGGAACGGTTACTGTTTTCAGAGGAGCGACTCTTGATTTCGCGGCGAGTAGCGTTACGGAAAAGGTACCGTCGGATCTAGCATCGCGTTGGTATACCGCAGCGGCGTAAGCTTTCGTAGACGCATCCGCAAACCCGTGATGTTCTCGTTTGACCGGTACACTCGGCGAGACTTTTCGCGGGATCTTCAGATCCGTTAACTTGGGAATTTGTCGGTAGAACTCGAGCCATTCCTCTCGGAGATCGTCTGGAATTTCCTCGTCCCAATCGCGGCATGACAACCACAGATTTGAATCATGATCTTGGCAGATATGATGACGGGCGTGACCCACCCCAATGGATCAAATAGGCGTGGTATGAAGGATAGCACCGTGCGTTTCGAGGTGGGACATGTCCCGGTCCCGATAGGGTGAAAATGAAACGAGTCCAGCTCCGCTTTCCAACCCAGGCCAAGAATCGAAAGAGCCTTTTCCGCCGGTGATTCTGGGTCACAAGCGAGCCCGTGGTCTGAAGGATCGATATCGGAAAGCAAGCTTGAATCGTTACTAGCCCACTTACGCAGACGGAAGCCGCCTTTGGCAAGGAGTGAGTTTAATTGGTCGCGTTAAGCGCGGAGTTCGTCTCTGTTGTGAGAGCCGAACAGACAATCGTCTACGTAGGTTTTCTGGCATGCTATTGGCATCGCCATTGGATGTTGGCTTCCTTCGTCGATAGCGAGCTGCTCGAGGACGCGAATCGCGAGGAACGGAGCAGAGGTTGTCCCGTACATAACGGTACATAACTGAAACCCGCCTACTTCATTGGATGGCTCGGTTCGCCATAAGATGCGTGGAAAATCGCGGTCTCGTTGGTCAACTAGTATTTGGCGGAACATTTTCTCAATATCGGCCGCGTAGACGTACTGATATTGTCTCCAACGAAGAAGAATCGCGATCAGATCGGTTTGGAGTTTTGGTCCGCTTAGCAAGTAATCGTTCAAAAAGGCGCCGTTTGAAGTTCGGCTGGATGCGTTGAATACTACGCGGAGTCGTGTGGTCGCACTGCTGTCACGAAGGACCGATTGGTGCGGGATATAATATCCGGGTTTTCCGGACGGAAGAGGAGCAACTCGCTCCATGTGCCCAAGGGTCTCATATTCACGGAGAAAGGTTCGATACTCGTCTGCAATGGAATGATCGCGTAACGCACGTCTTTCTACCGAATGAAGGTTCCGAATTGTGAATCGCCTAGGACTACGTTATCGGTTTTAAATGGAAGGCGGACTATGTATCGGCCTGTACTTGTGCGAGCGTGAGTTTTTTGAAAATGCTGCTCACACTTTTCATCTTCAGGTGTCGTGGAATCTGACGGAGAAAGATCTTCGAGTTCCCAGAACCGACAGAGCTCGAGATCTAAAGGTTCACACACAGCGCCGTGGTGAACGGCTAGCAAGGAAATAAGCGGAGAGGATTGAACGGGACCAGAGAGAACCCATCCAAGCGTAGTGTTCTGTGCGATTGGCTCGCTCGTGGACCCCTTTTTTATGCTTTCGACCAACAATTGGCCGTAAAGATCTGCCCCGATTATCACATCCACGGGTTCGGAGCTCATGGGGTCCTCATCCGCTATATCAAGACCTGCAAGGTGAGACCATTTTACTCGGTTGTCTGGCACATTTGGAACATATTGCGTGACTGAAGGTAAAATTACGGCCCTTGTTTCATACGCAGGTTCGAGTCTCGCTGCTGGAGTGATCCTAATGACGGCTGTGTGCGACGCGATCGCCTTGGATTGTCCAACGCCGGTTACACTTATCAGTTGTTTATTTCGGTGGAGGCGCAAACGTCGTGCCAGACTATCGCTTATGAACGTGGCGACAGAGCCTTGATCTAGCAGGGCTCGGACTCGCACCGATCGACCCTGATGCGAGGAAACCCGAATCGTTGCTGTTGAAAATAAAACTGAGTTAGAAAGAGTATCGGCGACGACGTGCCAACTTATCTCGCTCTCCGATTCGCCGGTAGGCGGTTCGCCTTCGGGAACATCGGGGTTTCGCGGCGGTTGGAAAATGCAACAAGGTATTATGTCGTTGTTTACATTCCTTACAAGTGTATTGATTTTGGCATTGCGTGGCGCTGTGCTTTTTCGAAAAACAGTTTATACAGCGTTTCTGTTGGCGAATTAATTTATATCTTTCGGACGGTATTATCGCGAGAAAAACCGGACATTGATATATGAGATGACTGCTTTTACAGGTCGGACATGTTATCGTTACGGTGGCCGCGGCATGAGCTTGGTAAGATTTCGGTTGTACTCTTTGCTCCGCGGCTTTCGTTTCTCGTTTGTGGACGGTGCCATCGATTCTAACGCGTTTATTCGCGACTCTAGGAAATTATCGAACTCTTCGAATATCGGGTATTCCTCGGTGCTACCCAATTTTAACTCCCACGCTTTACGCGACGTGTGGTCTAATCGTTGCACTCCAAGAAAGACGAGAATGTCACTCCAACTATCGACTGGCCGGTCGAGGTTTCGTAACGCTTGGGTCGTGCTATTCAGTTTATCGCGTAATCGCCTAAGCTCTTTCGGAGATTTGGACGCAGTATCCGGTAACGAGAAGAGCGTTTTTAAATTAGTCGTGATCAATCGCCTCTTGTTCTCGAAACGCGATGTGAGAGTTCGCCACGCTACGGTAAAATTCGCGTCAGTAATTTGTAGGTGTTGTATCGCGCGTTTCGCGTCGCCTTGTAAGGAAGAATTCAAATAATGCAATTTCTCTACGTTAGATAATGATTGGTCGTTTGTCACCATTGATTGGAACTGATCCCGGAAAATCTCCCACGCTTCGAAGGTCCCATCGAACGATGGAAGTCGAATCGTTGGCAGTCGTTACAGCGGTCGTGACGTCGGCCCTGACGTTACGTCGACGGCCGGAATTGGGTTGGTGGAAGGGGAAGCTTCCGCTAATCCTTCCGCCATGAAGCCCATCGTCTCCTGGAAGATGGATTCGCACTCGTCGTACTTCTCCTCGGCAAAATATGGTATGTCCGGTTGGTTTTTCGGATCGACGCACTGTTGGAGTTTGGCGTCCAGTTCCTGAAGCTGGACGAACTGCTCCTGTACAAGCGCCATCCGATTCCTCGTAGTGGCGACGGTCATCTTTTCCAGTCCCAGTTTCTTATAGTTTATAAGCGCTCGTTCGATCGAGCGAATTGTTTGATTTTGTCGGAACATTAACTCTTCAAAACTACTCATTTTTTAGGTTCGGCACAAAACTGGTTTGTAACGGTTTGTGACTTTTAACGGCAGAACGGCACTCGGAATTCACGCACGTGGCACGGCACTTCTCGACACGATCCGGCTCGAAGGACCAAAATGTTTTTGTACGGAATTACGAGAATTCGTAACTTGGCGGCGGCGCGGTTCCTCCTTATCAGAAGGAGCGTAATCGAGGAATCTGCCGTTTGAATAAAGTTTACAATTGTTCACGTGCTATGATCTTTACTATTTACCTAATATTTACACTTAATTATCACTTAATTTGTACTTATTATTCTACGGCTGGTATAACTATCTCGGTTAAATTTAACGAAGACTTGGTACGGTCGCGATAACAATCGTATCACGCGGTGTTCGGTTTCGATCGGCGATCTCAACAGAAAAAAAGACCAGCGAGAAGAAGACTAGCGAGAAGAAGGAAACGACGACACGAGTCGTCTTCGCGGAAACCTGTTTTACAAGGGGGGGGGGGGGGGGGGAATGCGTGTTATCGTTAATTACTCGCTTTACGCATTCGTTACCTGATTATGTCAGGGCCGGGCCTCGATCTACGAGAGCCTTTGCCTTGTTTAAATTTTGATTCGACCACCGAATCGCTCCTTTTGGCACTGTTACGTCCCGGGTAGGGTTTCCGTGTTTACGAGGGTCACGCTACCTGAACGTAATGTATTATACGGTCTTTTCAGCCACTTGGTTCGTACGCCCGTCGTCTGCTCGGGAATTGCCCTGTGTGCGTATGCCTGGTTACTCACCGGGACACCTTCCTTCCGTTGATCCTCACCTTGGGTAGATCTCGGTCAATGGCTCCCCGCACAGGTATATCAGTACTATTATAATTAACTTCCACTTAATTACGCGGACAATGGTACGGTGCGAACGGTCACTAATTACCTTAATTCGTATTTACGGCCTCGTCGCTTCCGTCCCGTGAGCAGGTAATGAAATGAAGTGTCAAACGCGTTGTGCGTACCGCGTGCGGCTGATTCTCGCACCCCCGGGTACAACGCGAATTACAGGTCACTCGACCTAGTTTTATGGCGCTCCGTGCGGCTGATTCACGCACCCCCGAGCTTAACTTTATCGAGTGTAGAGAAATAACCTTAAAAGAATGCTCGTAAGAACGGTGACGAGCGAGGATAATGGAATTAGACTCGTGACGTAAAGTAAAAATAATTTTTGCAAAAAAAAATATAACCGACTTCGCAATGCACTGAAAAGAATGAAATAATTTTAATTTATATTTCGAAGACGGCGCATATGTAAAAGGGTTCAAGAATTCTGGAAATGTAAATGATAAATGTAGAAAATTTTTAATTTTGCGCCGTCTCCGAAATATAAATTAAAATTATTTCATTCTTTTCAGTGCATTCCGAAGTCGGTTGTATCTTTTTTGCAGAAATTATTTTATTTCACATTTTTTAGTGGCGATCGGTGCATTCATTGCAGAGTAACATCAAAGAATAGGAATTTTGCTATAATTCTCACAAAACAGGGTAAAACAGGGAAAACAATGATAAAATGCAGAATGTGTTTTATCCAGATTCTAGTGGGAGTCGTATCCTACAAGATACAAAAGGTTTCGTTCGGATTGGTCCATACGTCTCGGCGTAATCGGCGAACATACATAAAAAAAAAAAAATATATATGTATATATACATGTCGAATTGAGTAACCTCCTTCTTTTTCAAAGTCGGTTAAAAAATATAAAATGTATATATTTTAAATAAAGGTAAGTATAATATAATGAATATTGATATATAAAATGTAATACAAAAAAAAAATTTTTGAAAAAAAGATACAACCGACTTCGGAATGCGCTAAAAAGGACGAAATTGTAATAGTTAATTGTTTTTCTCCGTTTAATAAAAGGATGGGCGTTAAATAATCAATCGGTCACTCTGTCCGAGTATTAAATTCTCGTTTATTCGCACCTTTTTTAATTTAACTCGCGGAGCCACGCCGTAATACATCTACTCGCACTCACTCTCTAATTTCACCTTTTAATCCATACTCGGAATCCGTAATCGTCGTTTGTCGCCGGGCGCGTCAAATATATACAAATGCCCAAGGTGGGGGAACAAGAAACATTCGGGAATGTTCCCGAATCTGGTACCTGACGGTTATACACCGATATACGCTTACAGCTCGGCCAGCCTGACATTTTGACCGACCTCGGTCAATCACACATACAGACGTGTATCACACCAACAAACGTCAGTCAGCAAAATTATACATATTACAAAGCATATACTAAAGAACTGAAAAAAATACATAATTAATGATAGTCATTTCAAGCGTATAAAAATTAGCCTACGGTTCTTAGATACTATAAAACACGCATATTTACATATATATACAAAACAGGTGTTTATTCTGAACGCACCCAATACTTCATCTGGTCGGGCCCCACCACCCCGTGAAACGGTAACTGTGTCAATTGAAAACCCTCAACGTCGCCAACCAAATATCGGTCGTGTCCGAGGACCTTTTTGATCTCGTATGGCCCTTTGAATTTAGGTATTAATTTTTTATTTACATTAGGCGTTGTGTCGATGTTCCGTAACATAACATAATCTCCGGCTTTGTATTCGACGGCTGGTTTGTGACGTAAATTGTATCGTCGCTCATTATTACGCTGACTAAGTTGAATTCGCTCAACTGCTCGCTCACGAATTTTCGCGGTGTCTCGCTCCGTCATACAATGGTCTTCCAACACCTGTCGCATTCGGTCATTCACTTCGCCCGCTTGGCGTATACCAAACAACAACACACTAGGAGTTTCGCCAGTAGAGCGACAAACCGTGTTATTAAACGCAAATTCGACTTTATCTAATACTTTATCCCATCGATCAGGAGATTCGGACAACTTCGCAAGCATTGGAGTCAAATCGCGATGGACCCGTTCCACTTGGCCATTCGCACGCGGGGTACCGACGGCAATTAACACGTGCACAATAGATTCTTTCTCGACGAATTCACGAAACGCGTTAGATGTGAATGCGGTTCCCCGATCGGTTATCATTCGCTTTGGACGACTATACATTCTAAAATAATCGCGTAGGTGTTGTATAACCTCCTCCGTCTTCGTCGATTTACAAGGGAATAATCGTACATATTTCGTGAACGCATCAATCACCGACAAAAGGTATTTATAACCGGGTTTACTTTTTTCTAATGGGCCATAATGGTCCAAGTGAATCGTGTCGAATGGTAACGCACCTTTCGGAATACTGTGAAGGTAACCCTCTTGTTTTCCGCACAACGGTGAGAATTCAATGCACTTCAGACAATTTCGGATATGAGTTTTTATTTTTTCTCGCATTTTGGGAAACCAATATACGCGCGTTAAATTTTCAAGTACTTTATCGACGTCTATATGCCCTAGGTCGTCGTGACCGGTACGAATAACATTATTCTCCATTTCTCAAGGGACATAAAATAACAACTTTTCGTTTTTTACCTTTTTATAGATTAAGCCATCGCGTAATTCGAATGATTTATCCTCGCCCTTCTCTAATTGCTCTCGAATTGCACGGATTTCCGCATCTTGATTTTGTTTTAACGCGAGAACTCGATCAAAAGTGTTGCCCTCTAATATCAACACACTCTGACACCTGCTTAAAGCGTCGACATGCTGCATTCGATTTCCAGGACGATGTTCAATTTCAAAATCATACATTTGCAAAAACATAGCCCAACGCGAGATTCTGGGATTCACCGTTTGTTTGGCAAGCGTTAGCCGAAAACTATCACAATCAGTTAAAATTTTGAAACGTATCCCGGACAGGTAAACATGGAAACGCTTAATTGCATATACCGCCGCGAGGCATTCTAATTCGAAGCTGTGGTACTTAGATTCCGCGGGAGTTGTCCGGCGACTGAAATAAGCAATCGGTTGCAGCTTACCATTGTCCTGTTTTTGTAATAGAATAGCCCCGAAACCGCTTGCGCTTGCATCACAATGCAACTCAGTCGGTAATTCCGGCGAATAGATGGCTAAAATTGGTTGAGCAATCAAACAGTTTTTCAACCAATTAAATGCTCTAAATTCGTCTTCACCGACCTTGAAATCGTTCGTCTTAATCACGTCATATAGAGGTTTGGCAATTCGAGAAAAGTTCGGAATAAATCGGCGGAAATAGCTCGCCAAGCCAACAAATTGGTGCATCTGTCGCACGGTGCGAGGCATCGCATAGTTAACGATCGCATCAACGTGTTCACCACTAGGTCGAATGCCTTCAACATCTATAAAATAGCCTAGATAATTAATTCCGGTATACAAAAAGGAACATTTATCAAATCGGAATTTTAGTCGATGTTCTCGGGCTACGTAAAATACGTCGTGCAAGATTTGCAGATGTTCATTGACGTTATTCATCGCGATTAAAATATCGTCGAGGTACAACAAGATTTTATTTTACTTTATCAGCTTGTAACGAGTCGGCGAGGCCGCGGCCCCTTACCGATACCGCCCGCCGTACCGCGGGGCCGCGAGCCCCCACTCCGCGACCGACACATATGTGACTCTCGCGACGGCCGCGAGGTGTCGAGCCGCGACTCGCGCTTCTCGCGGTAGAACCGCGGAACCGCGAGTATATATACCGCGCCGCGACAAGCAGTCGGCGGCTTGAGACGATCGCCGCCGGATAGTACGTACCGTACACACCGTGCCGCTAATTTTCACACACGTCTCTCGCCCTTCCTCTTTCTTCCTCCTACGGTGCGCAGGAGCTGGTTCGCTTAAGCGGCCGCTCGTCTGTCGGTATCGCCGTTTAACCGCTGACCGTACGCGGAGGTTCGCCTCTCGCGGGTCTCCTTACACCTCGCCGGGACTGTCGGGCGGTGGAATCGCCCCCGCGTCCCAGAAGGCACCGCCGTTTCCGTACCTGCTGATCCTCCTACCCAGCGATAGCGGAACGCCGCTAGCGACCGGATAGTACCGCGAAGCCGCCGCTTAGGACTGCGATAGAACAGCGATAGAACTGCGATAGAACTGCGATAGATCTGCGATAGAACTGCGATAGCGAAGAAATAGGGAAAACGATTGCGAAGCGAGCGAACTCGCGTTCGGTTTAACTCGCGTTAGGTTTAAGTTGCGTTAGTTGTAAGTCGCGCTAGGTTAAGCCGCGTTATATTGTAAGCCGCGTAATATAGAATTAACCAGTTCATATCAAGCGAAAACCCAGCCTTGCTCATTTGCCCCGACCCCGGCGTACCGACTGAGTCGGCACTTTCGCGACGGTCAATTCCGACGGACCGGAAGACCGTGACAAATTGGCGCCCGAACAGGGACTGTTGCGACAGGGCTATTGTTAATGAGCAAGGTTAGCTGGGTATATCAGCTGCGAAAGCACGCGCTAATCGACACCGCTAGGTCGAACGGGTTAGACACCACCGGAACCATCGACGAACTACGGGCCAGAGTCGTCAAACATCTCCGTTCAATGGCATCAACCGAGGAGGACAAGCCAGCCAGGAGCACCACCGACAAAACTCCGGTCGCCGTCCCGGTCATAACCGGCCCCAGACCAGAACCACCAGAGGATACCGATTCGCTAAGGCTGGACCCCACCTTCATGGACCAGCTCCGAAAGACCGGCGTTTTCTTCGACGGCAGCCAAGACGCCGAAGAATTTCTGGACCGGCTGGACGACCTGCAAACGTGCTACGGCTTCTCAGGGGAGCGGACCCTGCGATACCTATCCGGGTTACTGCGCGGTCCAGCCCTGACATGGTACAGAAACCGCCACCGCCACTGGACGACATGGGACGAATTTCTCGCTCGTTTCCGCGAGGAATACCTGCCGCGGGGCTACCAAGAAGACCTACGTGACCAGATCGCGAGCCGAATACAGCGCCCCGACGAAACCGGCCGGGAATATATAACGGCCCTGGAAACCCTGATGCGTCGGCACGGAGGGTTCTCGGACGAGGAGCAGCTAAGCCGAATATACCGGAACCTCAGCCCGGCGTACCGAAGGTATATTCGCCCAAGCGACGCCCGCTCGCTGTCCCACCTTCTCCAGTGCATTACGGAGTACGAAGGACTGAACTGGGACGCGCAGCCAGGACCACCGACGAAATCGCGACCGCCACCGCCACGAGCCACGCCCGCCCGTACATATCCGACCCCCGGACCATCGCCAGGATACAACCGGGAAGACTGCTGCTGGAGGTGCGGCCAACGAGGACACCTCCGCACCGAATGTCGCCAGCCAGCCACGCTGTTCTGCAGCTACTGTGGGAAACACGGACAACGAAGCACGACCTGCCCATGCCGCACGACGTCGGGAAACGCGACCCTGGCCGGCCGGAAGGGCGCAGCCCGGCCAGGCGAGAAGTAGCCGCCTCAGCCAGAGAGGTCGACACGGACGGCCGTATCTACGTGGAATTCATTCTCCACGGTCAGAGATTCCGGGCCCTTGTGGACACGGGAGCCACGCGCTCGTACATGCATAGGGATATGGCGGAACTATGCCAATGGCACGGCGCGGAATGGCGACCACAGCTCCAGCAAGTATTAGTCGCTGATGGAGCGGAGGTAGCAACCGCAGGAGAGGTCGACGCAGTGGCCACCGTCCACGGGCAGCGGATACGCCACTGGTACGCCGTCCTGCCAACGCTCAACCACCCGGTGATAATAGGCGTCGACATCCTCGGACGGATGGGGGCCACCCTGCAAATCGGGCAGGGCCAGTGGAAGTGTCCCGACCAAACGGAGGCCATAGAACCGGCAGGGCCGACGGGCTGCACCCCGGCACAGCAGCAAGCACTACAACGGCTACTGGAAGAGGAGTTACCGAAGTTCGACCAATTGAGACCGACCACGCCATGGGCCACACACCGGCTCCGGCTAAAGGAGGGAGCCGAGCCGGTCAAACAACGGTATACGCCCCGGAACCCGGCCATGCAAGCCGTCATCGACACGGAGGTCAACCGAATGTTGGCGGCGAAAGTAATCGAGCCCGCCGCGAGCCCGTGGAGCTCGCCGGTAGTACTCGTGCGGAAGAAGAACGGGACCTACCGCTTCTGCGTGGACTACCGCCAAGTCAACCGCTGTACGGAAAAGGACGCCCCAGGTGCAGGCAACACTGGACAAATTAAAGGAAGCCCGGTACATCTCAACGATCGACCTGACCGAAGGCTACTGGCAAGTGCCACTCGACACCGCGAGTCGGCCCATCACCGCGTTCACGGTCCCGGGAAGAGGGCTCTTCCAATTCCGGGTGATGCCGTTCGGTATCCACTCCGCGCCCGCTACGTTCCAACGACTATTGGACGACGTCATCGGACCAAGGTTGGCCCCGCGCAGTTTCGCGTACCTCGACGACATTATCGTCCTGGGAAAAACGTTCGAGGAACACTTGGACAACCTCAAGGAGGTATTCCAGCGACTCCGAGCCGCCAGCCTACGCATCAACCCGGCGAAGTGCAGCTTTGGACAAACCGAGCTGAAATATCTCGGCCACGTCGTCACTCGGAACGGAGTCCGGACCGACCCCGACAAGGTACAAGCGATCCGGGGTATACCCCCGCCGACGACCTTAAGGGAACTGAGGCGATTCCTTGGGATGGTATCTTGGTACCGGAGATTCATCCCCCAGTTTTCGGACCTCGCCGCTCCACTCAACAAGCTGCTGCAGAAGCGCAGGAAATGGATCTGGACCGCCGAAGAAGATGCCGCGTTCCACGAGCTACGCCACCGTCTCGCCACCGCACCGGTCCTCCAAACGGACGCCAGCGACCACGGACTAGGAGCCGTCCTTACTCAGGAGCACGGCACAGAGGAGTACGTCGTCGCCTACGCCAGCCGCTCGATGAATAAGGCGGAGAGAAATTACTCCGTCACCGAGAAGGAGTGTCTCGCCGTAGTTTGGGGCATCCGAAAGATGCGACCATACCTCGAAGGATATCGGTTCACCGTCCTCACCGACCATCGAGCGCTAAAGTGGCTACAGACGCTCGACAGCCCGTCCGGACGACTGGCTCGATGGAACCTCGAGCTCCAACACTACGACTTCGAGATCCAGTACCGCAAGGGCGAGAACAACCTCGTGGCGGACGCCCTGTCCCGTCAACCAGAAGACCCACCGGACGAAGCCGACACCATGGAAGGACCCGCCCAGGACAACTGGTACGCGAGGATTGAGAAGGCAGTACGGGAAGAGCCGGCCCGATACCCGGAGTACCAGACGCAGGGAGACCGACTGTACCGACGAATCCCGGACACAACAGGCCTGCACCCCGATATGGAATGGAAGCTGTGCGTTCCGAAGGTACTACGAGGGACTGTGCTTCAAGAGAACCACGACGACCCGACCGCCGGCCACCTCGGCGCCAGCAAGACCAACGCTCGGCTATCCCAGCGGTATTACTGGCCCGGCATGTTTCGAGACGCCGCCCGCTACGTCCGCCAGTGCCACAGCTGCCAGACGCACAAGGCCCTGCAACGCCCACCGGCCGGAGAAATGTATACGACCCCGACAGGCAGGCCATGGGAAGTCGTGTCAATCGACCTGGTGGGACCACTACCTCGCTCGGCCAAGGGTCACACAACGTTGCTGGTCATGCAGGACAAGTTCACGAAGTGGATCGAACTCCACCCGCTACGGCAAGCCACCGCGCCCGCCGTCACCAGAGCCGTCCGTGAGAAGATCGTCCTGCGGCACGGATGCCCCCGCCGAATCATCACGGACAACGGCCGGCAGTTTGAAAGCCGGGAGTTCACCACACTGCTACACGACTACGGAATAGATCACCGCCGCACCCCACCGTACACGCCGCAATGTAACCCGGTGGAAAGGACCAACCGAGTCCTGAAGACGATGTTGGCTCAGTACGCGGAAGGGGACCACCGCACCTGGGACGCCTGGCTAGCCGAGCTGACGTTTGCCTACAATACGGCCCGTCACGACGCCACCGGAAACACGCCGGCGTACCTCAACTACGGCCGGGAACTCGACGTACCAGGAGCCGTCTTCGAGCCGCCCGACGAGGAAACCAACGAAGACCGCACCGAAGCCCTCGACCGCCTGCGGGACGCGATGGCGTTGACCCGCCAGACACTCGCCAAGGCGCACGAGCAACAACGGAAGTACTACAATCGCCATCGACGGGCATGGCAGCCCGCCATCGGAGAGACGGTGTGGCTACGCACGCACCCCCTATCGGCCGCCGACCAGAACTTCAACGCGAAGCTAGCACCGAAATACGACGGCCCGTACACCGTGGAACGCCACCTCGGTCCCACCGTAGTGCAATTGAAAAACGGAAACGGGAAGACGCGACAGGCGCACGTACAAGACCTGAAACCGCAGGTAGCCGACGATCCGGCCGACGACAGCGCCGCCGATCGAACCGACGATAGGACCGCCGAACCAGCCGACCGCAGCGCCACCGGACCAGCCAATCAGAGCGCCACCGGACCGGCCAATCAGAGCGCCACCGGACCAGCCAATCAGAGCGTCACCGAACCAGCCAATCATAGCTCGGCCGGACCAACCAACAACTACGCCGCCGATCGAACCGGCAACGGGGCAGCCGATCCAACCGGCAACAACGCCAGCAACCCGGCTATAAAAGCGAGAGCACGACGCCCTGGAAGACAGATCAGAAAGCGTAGCCATGAAGCCAACACGAACAACAGCGGCGAAACAGGCAGCGAACGACGCAGTGGCCTTAGGCCACTCAAGCGGCCACCGACCGCCGGAAGCTCTCCCCAGGATCCGGGACGAGAAGACCGGGAAGTGGAGGGTCCGCGTCGTGGACACCCCACGGGCCCGCGGGCCACCACCAAGGATCTGCGCGCCTCGCAGACCAGCGACCCAGGGGGTCGAACTCGTCGGGCCAACCCGCCCGCCACCAGCCAGCGGCCAGCAGCCGCCAACCCGCCGGCCACCAGCCAGCGGCCAGCCGCCGCCAACCCGCCCGCCACCAGCCAGCGGCCAGCCGCCGCCAAACCGTCCGCCACCAGCCAGCGGCCAGCCGCCGCCAACCCGCCCGCCGCCAGCCAGTGGCCACCCGTCACCAAGCAGCCAAAGGAGGGCGCTGCTCGAAGCGGCCAAGCGGCAGAAAGACGCCCGCCAACAGGAAGGCACGGCCGCAGCCCCGCCAGCGGCGGCCATCCAGCCAGCAGTCATCCAGCCGGCCGCCAGCCGGCCAGCAGCCCCGCGCCGAAAATCGGCGCCCGCCCGATCGGCACGGACAACCCGCGCCCGCCGGACGACAACCCGCGGCACGTCGCCTATGCGGCCGGGACGGATCGACCGCGGCACCAGCCCGCCACTACCGCCAGCCCGCAACCACCGCGGCGAAGAGGGAGACCGCCCAAGACCGCCAGGCGAACGGCGGCAACCGGCCTGCAGAGCAACCCCGGGCCGACGGGACGAGGTCAGGGTAGACCTCCGCCACCTGGCCACCCGCAACCAGGAGCTGCTAACGCTCCCCGGCGGGATGATAGTGGCCGTCCGCCGGCTGCACACCCAGGCCCTCCGAATCCGGGTGTGGCAGGAACCGCAGGAGGCACCAGAGGACGTCGCCAGCCCGCGCCGCCAGCAGCCCGAGGACGCCGCCGCCACCGACCCACAGCCGCCGCCACAGCCATGAGTGAACGGTGCGAAAACAGACACAGTGTTGTGAAATAGGTTAAGACTAATGGACACAGTACGTGCGAAGTAGGATAAGGTTAGGTTAAGACATTGTAAATATAGAATAGCATAAAGCGTCGTAGAATAAGACTAGGTTAAGCATAGGTTAAGTACAATGACCGGGCCGGGACGGGACGATGCGGAGGGAGGTGGACCGTGGGGTCCCACAGGGGTCCGTTTTGGGCCCGCTTCTGTGGGATCTCGGATATAACACGGTCCTGCAGGCCTCGCTTCCCGACGGCGCCACCTTAGTCTGCTATGCGGACGACACGCTGGTGGTGACCGTCGGGAGCACGTTTGGGAGGACCATCCGACGAGCGGAGGTTGCGGTGGCAGCCGTCGTCCGGAGGATCCACGATCTGGGGCTGAGAATAGCCCCGGAGAAGACCGAGGCCATATGGTTTCATGGCCGGCCTCGGTCCAAGCCTCCGGCGCGGTCGTGGATCCTGGTAGGTGGAGCCAGTGTCGAGGTGGGTTCCCGGATGAAGTATCTGGGACTCATCCTCGACAGCCACTGGAGTTTCGAGGCTCATTTCGACCGCCTCGTCCCCCGAGTTGAAAAGGCAGCGGCCTCTATGGGCCGTCTGCTGCCGAATCTCGGGGGACCTGGGGATTGGGTGCGCCGCCTGTACTTAGGCGTGGTACGGTCCATGGCCCTGTATGGTGCCCCTATATGGGCACCGGCCGGGATGGCAAGCCGGCGCAACAAGCAGCTGTTGCGTCGGCTGCAGCGGACGATGGCTATCCGCATCGTCCGCGGGTACCGTACCACGTCCACTATGGCGGCGCTGGCTCTGGCGGGGGAACTACCCTTCGAGCTGCTCGCGGCGGTGCGCGCCTATATTTATAGGCGCAACAGCATTTGCCGCAGCGCTCGGGGGGCCCCGCTGGAGCCTGAGGCGGTCCAGGAACTGGAACTCCAGGCCCGGGGACGCATGTGGGAGGTCTGGCGGAGGGAATTGTCCTCCCACGCCAGCGAGCGCGTCCCCGGGGCCATCCTGCCACACCTGCAAAGGTGGCGGGATCGGCGGCATGGTAGGCTCACCTACCGGCTGACGCAGGTATTCACCGGACATGGTTGTTTCGGTGTCTACCTGCGTCGCATTGGACGGGAGGAGACGGCGGTTTGCCACCATTGTGGGGAGGAGGAGGACTCGGCGCAGCACACGCTGGAGGAATGCCCCGCCTTTTCAGCGCTGCGTCGAGTCCTCCGGTGTGAGATTGGAGGAGACCTCTCGCTCCCAGCAGTAGTTGGGGCAATGCTGGAGAGCGAGAGGAACTGGAAGCAGGTGGCCTCCTTCTGCGAAGAGGTGATGAGGCAGAAGGAGGCCGCCGAGCGGGATCGGGAGACTGCCGATCCCGCTCGAAGAACCCGGGGGCGACGGCGTGGTCGGCCCCCTCGTGGCCGCGCCATAGGTCCCCCGGGATAAGGAGGGTAGCTGACGGCGGGGGGTGGATCTCTTTTGGGGTCCCCTTGTTCCCCCGCCGTCAGCAGATCGTGATGTGGAGTCGACGGGAGCGGGGGGATGGCATGTCTAACGCCGTCCCCCCGGGCGGCCGTGTTACCCAGGGCGGGGGCCCTGGGTAGTTGTTAGGCGGCCGCCGGGATGGAGCGGTGCGGGGCGCGGCCTCCCCGCACTGCGGAAACAGAGGTCATAGGAGGGGGTGGAGTGAACACCCCCTCCTCGGGACGCGGCCGGTCATCAAAGGATAGATGACCGGCCATGGCGAGGGGGAGTCGCGGTTGTGTTCTCTAAGAGTTCCCGTGACTCCCCCGAATCCGCCAGAGGTGGAAGAGCGTCCGAAGGTCGCCGTGGAGGTTTTAGTGGGTCGAACCCCACACTACCCCTCTGTCGCTCCCCCGAGCGGCAGGGGGGTGTCTGACGATCAGATTTCCTCCACGTAAAAAAAAAAAAAAAAAAAAAAAAAAATAGGTTAAGTACAATGAAGGACGTACAGACCGGAGAAATCCGGTCCTCTGCCTCCGGTCTTGGCACCCTTTGGGTCCGGTGCCCGGCTGCTGCCGCCAGGAAACTGGCAGTGGCCGGCAAGGTCACCGTTGGGTGGACCCGGGCGACGGTCGAGGCCCTCCAGGCCCGACCCCTACAGTGTTACCGCTGTTTCGAAATGGGACACACCAGACAGCGGTGCACAAACGAGGCGGACCGCACGGGTCGCTGCTACGTCTGCGGCGACCCGGGCCACGCGGCGAGCGCCTGCAAGGCCTCCCCGAAGTGTCCGGTCTGTGCGGACCAGGGGAGGCCCTCGGCGCACCGCCTCGGGGGTCAGGCGTGCCCCGCGGGCGCCGCCAAGGCGGCCGGCAAAAAGAATACCGGGAAGAAGAAGAGGGCGGGGGCCAAGGCAGCGGCCCCCGCCCCAACGTCAGTGAAGGGCGCGTCAGCCCCCACTGCAGCAGCAGGAGGTGGGCCCGATAAGGCCCCGGCGGCCGCCCCTCCGGCGGTCGCCATGGAGGTTGTACCAGAGGTGGAGTGATGGGGCCCGCTGGCCCCGTACTCCAGGTCAACCTAAACTGCTCGGCCAGGGCGCAAGATCTGCTGATGCAGACAACGGCCGAGCAGGGGGCCGGGTTGGCCGTGGTGGCGGAGCCATATAGAGTCCCCAACCATCCAAGTTGGATGGGGGACTCCGCGGGCTCCGTCGCCACCCTCTGGGGAGGGAGGCCAGGTGCCCCGCCGTGTACGCTGCTGGAGCGTGGGCGGGGTTACCTGGCGGTAGAGTGGGAGGGTTTCGCGGTGGTGGCGGTATACGCACCTCCGAGTTGGCCCCTCGAGCAGTTCGAAGAGTACTTGGACGGGTTGGGGAGATGCGTCTCCCGCTGCCATCCCCGTCCGGTACTCGTCCTGGGAGACTTTAACGCCAAGGCCACGGCCTGGTCGTCTCCCAGGACAGACTCGAGGGGCAGTGAGGTGCTCGACTGGGCGGCGGGACTGGAGCTCCGTCTGTTAAACGCGGGCTCCGTCCACACGTGCGTGCGGTACAACGGGGGGTCCATCGTTGACCTTTCGTGGGCAACGCCCCCCGCCGCGCGCCGTGTTTCGGGGTGGAGGGTGGCGGAAGAGGTCGAATCGTTATCGGACCACCGATACATCGTGATCGACCTCTCCGCTGCCCCCCAAGCGACACCCCGACGTCGCCCGGGAGGACAGCAGCCACCACCGCGATGGGCGCTACGGCGCCTGGACCGGGACGCGCTGATGGCGGCAGCCCAAGTCGTGGCCTGGCCCGAACATCCGGCCGGGCCTGTCGACGGGCGGGTGGAAGCCCGATGGTTCCGGGGTGCTATGACGTCCATATGTGACGTCGCTATGCCCCGGGCCAGGGTCCACCCGAGGAAGGCGGTGTACTGGTGGTCGAGCGAAATCGCGGAACTACGCACGCAGTGCGTCCGCGCGCGACGCCAGTACACCCGTGCCCGTCGACGAAGACGACGCGACGAACATCGGGCTGCCCAGCTGTACGGGGACTACAGGGAGAAGGTAGTCGCCCTGCAGCTGGCCATCAAGCGAGCGAAAGCCCAGGCATGGAAGGATCTCCTCGGCTCTCTGAACAAAGATCCGTGGGGGCGCCCTTATAAGATGGTGATGGGACGATTACGTCCCTGGGCGCCTCCCATTTCAGAGAGCCTCGACCCCCAGTTTCTCGGGAGGGTCGTGGACACGTTATTCCCCCCTGGTGGGGAGTTGTCCCGACCCCGACCCGAGACGGAGGCACGTTACACGTCCTCCGACGTGGGGGTCACCGAGGAGGAGATGGTCGGCGTCATCCGCTGGCTCCGGGGCAAGAACACCGCCCCGGGGCCCGATGGGATACCCGGCCGAGCCTGGGCGCTCGCTTTGCGCGTCCTGGGGGGGAGGCTTCGTTCCCTCTATGGGGAGTGTTTTATGTCGGGGATGTTCCCCGACATATGGAAGAGGAGTAGGATGGTCCTCCTGAGAAAGGAGGGGAGGCCTGCGGATTCTCCCTCCGCGTACCGGCCCATTTGTCTGCTGGATGAGGCGGGCAAGATGTTTGAACGCATCATTGCTGCCCGCCTCACCAGCCACCTGTCCCGCGTTGGCCCCGATCTGGCTGACAGCCAGTTTGGCTTCCGGGAGGGACGATCGACCGTAGACGCGGTCGATCGCGTCAAGTCCCTCTCGGACAATGCTGTCAGCAGGGGCGGGGTGTGTTTGGCGGTGTCCCTTGACATCGTCAACGCCTTCAACACCCTGCCCTGGCCCGCCAATAAGGGAGGCACTGGTACGTCACCAAGTGCCTCCCTACCTTCAGGCGGTGATCGGGGATTACTTGCGGGACAGGGGGATAGAATTCCCGGGCCGGGACGGGACGATGCGGAGGGAAGTGGACCGTGGGGTCCCACAGGGGTCCGTGTTGGGCCCGCTTCTGTGGGATCTCGGGTATAACACGGTCCTGCAGGCCTCGCTTCCCGACGGTGCCACCCTAGTCTGCTACGCGGACGACACGCTGGTGGTAACCGTCGGGAGCACGTTCGGGAGGACCATCCGAAGAGCGGAGGTTGCGGTGGCAGCCGTCGTCCGGAGGATCCACGACCTGGGGCTGAGAATAGCCCCGGAGAAGACCGAGGCCATATGGTTTCATGGCCGGCCTCGGTCCAAGCCTCCGGCACGGTCGTGGATCCTGGTAGGTGGAGCCAGTGTCGAGGTGGGTTCCCGGATGAAGTATCTGGGACTCATCCTCGACAGCCACTGGAGTTTCGAGGCTCATTTCGACCGCCTCGTCCCCCGAGTTGAAAAGGCAGCGGCCTCCATGGGCCGTCTGCTGCCTAATCTCGGGGGACCTGGGGATTGGGTGCGCCGCCTATACTTAGGCGTGGTGCGGTCCATGGCCTTGTATGGTGCCCCTATATGGGCACCGGCCGGGATGACAAGCCGGCGCAACAAGCAACTGTTGCGTCGGCTGCAGCGGACGATGGCTATCCGCCTCGTCCGCGGGTACCGTACCACGTCCACTATGGCGGCGCTGGCTCTGGCTGGGGAACTACCCTTCGAGCTGCTCGCGGCGGTGCGCGCCTATATTTATAGGCGCAACAGCATTTGCCGCAGCGCTCGGGGGGCCCCGCTGGAGCCTGAGGCGGTCCAGGAGCTGGAACTCCAGGCCCGGGGGCGCATGTGGGAGGTTTGGCGTAGGGAGTTATCCTCCCACGCCAGCGAACGCGTCCCCGGGGCCCTCCTGCCACACCTGCAAAGGTGGCGGGAGCGGCGGCACGGTAGGCTCACCTACCGTCTGACACAGGTATTCACCGGACACGGCTGTTTCGGTGTCTACCTGTGTCGGATAGGACGGGAGGAGACGGCGGTTTGCCACCACTGTGGGGAGGAGGAGGACTCGGCGCAGCATACGCTGGAGGAATGCCCCGCCTTTTCAGCGCTGCGACGAGTCCTCCGGTGTGAGATTGGAGGAGACCTCTCGCTCCCAGCAGTAGTTGGGGCAATGCTGGAGAGCGAGAGGAACTGGAAGCAGGTGGCCTCCTTCTGCGAGGAAGTAATAAAGCAGAAGGAGGCCGCCGAGCGGGATCGGGAACGATCCGATCCCGCTCGAAGAACCCGGGGGCGGCGGCGTGTGCGGCCTGTGAGAGGCCGCGCCGTGGGACCCCCGGACTAAAGAGGGTAGCTGACGGCGGGGGGTGGAGCTCTTTTGGGGTCCCCCTTGTTCCCCCGCCGTCAGCAGATCGAGACGTGGTAGTCGACGGGAGCGGGGGGACGGCATGTTGAACGCCGTCCCCCCGGGCGGCCGTGTTACCCAGGGCGGGGGCCCTGGGTAGTTGATAAACGGCCGCCGGGATGGAGCGGTGCGGGGCGCGGCCTCCCTGCACTGCGGAACCAGAGGTTATAGGAGGGGGAGGATTGAACTCCCCCTCCTCGGGACGCGGCCGGTCATCAAAGGATAGATGACCGGCCATGGCGAGGGGGAGTCGCGGTAGTGTTCTCTAAGAGTTCCCGTGACTCCCCCGAATCCGCCAGATGCGGAAGAGCGTCCGAAGGTCGCCGTGGAGGTTTTAGTGGGTCGAACCCCACACTACCCCTCTGTCGCTCCCCCGAGCGGCAGGGGGGTGTCTGCCGATCAGATTTCCTCCACGTAAAAAAAAAAAAAAAAAAAAAAAAAAATAGGTTAAGTACAATGACGGGAGGAGACGGGGGTTTGCCACCACTGTGGGGAGGAGGAGGACTCGGCGCAGCACACGCTGGAGGAATGCCCCGCCTTTTCAGCGCTGCGTCGAGTCCTCCGATGTGAGATAGGAGGAGACCTCTCGCTCCCAGCAGTAGTTGGGGCAATGCTGGAGAGCGAGAGGAACTGGAAGCAGGTGGCCTCCTTCTGCGAAGAGGTGATGAGGCAGAAGGAGGCCGCCGAGCGGGATCGGGAGACTGCCGATCCCGCTCGAAGAACCCGGGGGCGACGGCGTGGTCGGCCCCCTCGTGGCCGCGCCATAGGTCCCCCGGGATAAGGAGGGTAGCTGACGGCGGGGGGTGGATCTCTTTTGCGGTCCCCTTGTTCCCCCGCCGTCAGCAGATCGTGATGTGGAGTCGACGGGATCGGGGGGATGGCATGTCTAACGCCGTCCCCCCGGGCGGCCGTGTTACCCAGGGCGGGGGCCCTGGGTAGTTGTTAGGCGGCCGCCGGGATGGAGCGGTGCGGGGCGCGGCCTCCCCGCACTGCGGAAGCATAGGTCATAGGAGGGGGTGGAGTGAACACCCCCTCCTCGGGACGCGGCCGGTCATCAAAGGATAGATGACCGGCCATGGCGAGGGGGAGTCGCGGTTGTGTTTTCTAAGAGTTCCCGTGACTCCCCCTAATCCGCCAGAGGTGGAAGAGCGTCCGAAGGTCGCCGTGGAGGTTTTAGTGGGTCGAACCCCACACTACCCCTCTGTCGCACCCCCGAGCGGCAGGGGGGTGTCTGACGATCAGATTTCCTCCACGTAAAAAAAAAAAAAAAAAAAAAAAATAGGTTAAGTACAATGTATCTGTCCCGCGTTGGCCCCGATCTGGCTGACAGCCAGTTTGGATTCCGGGAGGGACGATCGACCGTAGACGCGGTCGACCGCGTCAAGTCCCTCTCGGATAATGCTGTCAGCAGGGGCGGGGTGTGTTTGGCGGTGTCGCTCGACATCGTCAACGCCTTCAACACCCTGCCCAGGCCCGCCATAAGGGAGGCACTGGTACGTCACCAAGTGCCTCCCTACCTTCAGGCGGTGCTCGGGGACTACCTGCGGGACAGGGGGATAGAATTCCCGGGCCGGGACGGGACGATGCGGAGGGAGGTGGACCGTGGGGTCCCACAGGGGTCCGTTTTGGGCCCGCTTCTGTGGGACCTCGGATACAACACGGTCCTGCAGGCCTCGCTTCCCGACGGCGCCACCCTAGTCTGCTACGCGGACGACACGCTGGTGGTGACCGTCGGGAGCACATTCGGGAGGACCATCCGAAGAGCGGAGGTTGCGGTGGCAGCCGTCGTCCGGAGGATCCACGACCTGGGGCTGAGAATAGCCCCGGAGAAGACCGAGGCCATATGGTTTCATGGCCGGCCTCGGTCCAAGCCTCCGGCGAGGTCGTGGATCCAGGTAGGTGGAGCCAGTGTCGAGGTGGGTTCCCGGATGAAGTATTTGGGACTCATCCTCGACAGCCACTGGAGTTTCGAGGCTCATTTCGACCGCCTCGTCCCCCGAGTTGAAAAGGCAGCGGCCTCTATGGGCCGTCTGCTGCCTAATCTCGGGGGACCTGGGGATTGGGTGCGCCGCCTATACTTAGGCGTGGTGCGGTCCATGGCCTTGTATGGTGCCCCTATATGGGCACCGGCCGGGATGGCAAGCCGGCGCAACAAGCAACTGTTGCGTCGGCTGCAGCGGACGATGGCTATCCGCCTCGTCCGCGGGTACCGTACCACGTC
Source organism: Stelis phaeoptera (assembly GCA_943735885.1). NCBI lineage: Eukaryota > Metazoa > Arthropoda > Insecta > Hymenoptera > Megachilidae > Stelis > Stelis phaeoptera. The sequence continues at coordinate 59,930 of OX030936.1, forward strand.
CACAATGGCGGCGCTGGCTCTGGCTGGGGAACTACCCTTCGAGCTGCTCGCGGCGGTGCGCGCCTATATTTATAGGCGCAACAGCATTTGCCGCAGCGCTCGGGGGGGCCCCGCTTGAGCCTGAGGCGGTCCAGGAGCTGGATCTCCAGGCCCGGGGGCGCATGTGGGAGGTTTGGCGTAGGGAGTTATCCTCCCACGCCAGCGAACGCGTCCCCGGGGCCCTCCTGCCACACCTGCTAAGGTGGCGGGAGCGGCGGCACGGTAGGCTCACCTACCGTCTGACACAGGTATTCACCGGACACGGCTGTTTCGGTGTCTACCTGTGTCGGATAGGACGGGAGGAGACGGCGGTTTGCCACCACTGTGGGGAGGAGGAGGACTCGGCGCAGCACACGCTGGAGGAATGCCCCGCCTTTTCAGCGCTGCGTCGAGTCCTCCGATGTGAGATAGGAGGATTCCTCTCGCTCCCAGCAGTAGTTGGGGCAATGCTGGAGAGCGAGAGGAACTGGAAGCAGGTGGCCTCCTTCTGCGAGGAAGTAATAAAGCAGAAGGAGGCCGCCGAGCGGGATCGGGAACGATCCGATCCCGCTCGAAGAACCCGGGGGCGGCGACGGGTGCGGCAGACCAGAGGCCGCGCCATAGGGCCCCCGGGATAAGGAGGGTAGCTGACGGCGGGGGGTGGATCTCTTTTGGGTTCCCCTTGTTTCCCCGCCGTCAGCAGATCGCGATGATGAGTCGACGGGAGCGGGGGGATGGCATTCTTAACGCCGTCCCCCCGGGCGGCCGTGTTACCCAGGGCGGGGGCCCTGGGTAGTTGTTAAGCGGCCGCCGGGATGGAGCGGTGCGGGGCGCGGCCTCCCCGCACTGCGGAAACAGAGGTCATAGGAGGGGGAGGAGTAAACTCTCCCTCCTCGGGACGCGGCCGGTCATCAGAGGATAGATGACCGGCCATGGCGAGGGGGAGTCGCGGTTGTGTTCTCTAAGAGTTCCCGTGACTCCCCCAAATCCGCCAGAGGTGGAAGAGCGTCCGAAGGTCGCCGTGGAGGTTTTAGTGGGTCGAACCCCACACTACCCCTCTGTCGCTCCCCCGAGCGGCGGGGGGGTGTCTGACGATCAGATTTCCTCCACGTAAAAAAAAAAAAAAAAAAAAAAAAAATAGGTTAAGTACAATGTACCAAAGAAAAAAAAGACTGCGAAAACGAGGGTCGCGCCCTAGGAAGAAAGGGGGGGATGTAACGAGTCGGCGACGCCGCGACCCCTTACCGATACCGCCCGCCGTACCGCGGGGCCGCGACCGACACATATGTGACTCTCGCGACGGCCGCGAGGTGTCGAGCCGCGACTCGCGCTTCTCGCGGTAGAACCGCGGAACCGCGAGTATATATACCGCGCCGCGACAAGCAGTCGGCGGCTTGAGACGATCGCCGCCGGATAGTACGTACCGTACACCCCGTGCCGCTAATTTTCACACACGTCTCTCGCCCTTCCTCTTTCTTCCTCCTACGGTGCGCAGGAGCTGGTTCGCTTAAGCGGCCGCTCGTCTGTCGGTATCGCCGTTTAACCGCTGACCGTACGCGGAGGTTCGCCTCTCGCGGGTCTCCTTACACCTCGCCGGGACTGTCGGGCGGTGGAATCGCCCCCGCGTCCCAGAAGGCACCGCCGTTTCCGTACCTGCTGATCCTCCTACCCAGCGATAGCGGAACGCCGCTAGCGACCGGATAGTACCGCGAAGCCGCCGCTTAGGACTGCGATAGAACAGCGATAGAACTGCGATAGAACTGCGATAGATCTGCGATAGAACTGCGATAGCGAAGAAATAGGGAAAACGATTGCGAAGCGAGCGAACTCGCGTTCGGTTTAACTCGCGTTAGGTTTAAGTTGCGTTAGTTGTAAGTCGCGCTAGGTTAAGCCGCATTATATTGTAAGCCGCGTAATATAGAATAAACCAGTTCATATCAAGCGAAAACCCAGCCTTGCTCATTTGCCCCGACCCCGGCGTACCGACTGAGTCGGCACTTTCGCGACGGTCAATTCCGACGGACCGGAAGACCGTGACAAGCTCACCGAAAACCTTGCCGGTAAACCTTTGAAAAACGCGAGGAGCATTAGTTAGCCCGAAAGGCATCTTCAAATATTCAAGTTGCCCTAAAGGCGTCACGAAGGATGTGTATTTTATAGATGAATTGGCCATCTTCACGTGGTGAAATCCGTTTTTTAAATCGAGTTTGCTAAAGTACCGCTTATCTTTTAATTTATCTAAATGTTCTTCGATGACAGGCGTCGGAAAGTTATCCCTCACCGTAATTTTATTAATTTCACGGAAGTCAATGCATAATCTAAGTTCGCCGTTTTTCTTTCGAACCAAAACGATCGGACTGGCATACTCGGAATCGCTTTCTCTAATAACACCGTCGCTTTTAAGCCCTTCTAGGATGACTCGTAAACGTTCTTGGTCTGCAAAAGCTAATCGCCGCGGGCGAAACGCAACCGGCTGATCGTGTTTTAACCGAATATGCATTTCAAAATCAACTAAGGCAGGTGGTATGTTCGCACTAGACACTTCTTTGTACATTTCTTTAACATCCGTTACGATCGTAGAATCAATATGCGGGTTTATGTACAATTTCGCCGACACGTCATCGATGTTGTCTCGGATGTCAATATTCAAAATCTCGCGAACAGCGTTATCGGTTTCATTTTCAAGAGAAACGCGTTTTATTTCTACCGTTTTTCCCATTTTTATTTCTAACGACGGATCGGAAATAAAATCCCTACCTAAAAGCGCGTCACAACTCATTGTGTTGTCAGGTACCACTAAAAACGACAAAAACACATTTACTGACTCGACAAATACATTTCCACGATACAAACCCAATACGATTACTTTCGAGCCGTTAATACCGCGAAGATTATAATCGTTAGGTGAAATCGGTGATATAGAATTTCGCGAAACGCAATGTTCCTTAATTAAACTCACCGGTGAGCCGGAATCTAACAACGCCAAAATACTGAAAGTTTGAGGTGCGCCGTTATCGTCGGTTACAGAATACGTTACCGGTAGTTCATAGGGAGCGATCGTCGACGGGGATTGTACCAAGTTAGTAGTACCCGCCGGTGGCTTCTTCTTGGGGCAGTCCTTGACGTGATGTCCGGTGCTCCCGCACTCGAAGCATGATCCCTTCGATCTCCTCGGTCGTGGACAATCCATGGAACGGTGGCCCATTTGGAAGCAGTTGAAACAGCGGGGTCGATGGTTCTCCGTTGGTATCGTACGTGGCGGCTCACGATCCCTCCTTTCCGCAAACGTCCTCTCTGGACGCTCCTTGTTCCTCGGCGGCAAAGTAATTTTTTGGAACACTTTCAGCAACTTCGCCTTTGTCGAAATATCTTGTAGTCGCGCTTGATCACGGAGCCGGGTGTCGGGAATACCCTCTATTAAATAGTCAACTATTTCCGTGTCATCGATAGGAACACGATTAGCTAAGATAACTTTGTCGTGAAAGTAGTCCGTAAACGTTTCGTTGCTTCGCCAGAGACGTTGTTCAAATTCTCGGCGTCGAGACAATGCACTTGGTCGATGCACAAACATCACAGACATTTCTGCAAACAGGTCCGCTACTGGCATATCCAAATATTCCGCTCGAGAGTGAAACCATTTCAGGGCTTTACCCTTTAACTTGGTCCCAATTAATAACCTAACCGCCTCGTCATTCAAGCGATAAGTCCGTCGAAGCATTTCCACCTGTTTTTTCCAATTTGAAAAGGATTCTTCGGCTCCCGAGAATTCACTGAGAAGGTGACTGATCATGTTGATATCCGCGTTTGAATTTCTCCTTTGTCCGTTGTCAACAATCGTCAGGGACGGATCAGCGAGGGCCCTTTCCCGTTGCGTCGCGAGCACTCTCTTTCTAAAATTTCCTTCTCGCGTCTTAATAATTCCATTTCACGTCGGAAGGAAGTAGGAATTTGTTCATTACTGTGTGTAGAGGAATTATCCCCACCACCTTGACCTTCCGACACATAAGCGGGTGAATCTCTTCTCTCCGTTTCGTTGCAAGTGGCTAGAAGATTTGTCCAGATGTCGGCATTAAACGTCGTCAATCGAGTAATTAATTCGGCCTTGGTCCCGCTGGTGCTTAAATTAAAACTTTTCAAAATGTCCTTTAATTCGGTTACCGTGTACTCGCTAGGCTCCTTTGTCGCCATGATGAAAACCGTTGCGGCCGTTACACGAACAAAGTACTCTCGAAATCACAATAAAACACAATAAAACCACAAAATCACACAATAACGCGTGCTTGACCAGCAACGTTCAAAACTCAAAATCATAAATATTAATAAGGTATCAAATTCAAACACGAACACGGTAACTCGAAATAACACGTGGTCGAACGTTAACACGTAGTCGATCTTTATCCCACTTCTGAGGTTGTAATAGTTAACTGTTTTTCTCCGTTTAATAAAAGGATGGGCGTTAAATAATCAATCGGTCACTCTGTCCGAGTATTAAATTCTCGTTTATTCGCACCTTTTTTAATTTAACTCGCGGAGCCACGCCGTAATACATCTACTCGCACTCACTCTCTAATTTCACCTTTTAATCCATACTCGGAATCCGTAATCGTCGTTTGTCGCCGGGCGCGTCAAATATATACAAATGCCCAAGGTGGGGGAACAAGAAACATTCGGGAATGTTCCCGAATCTGGTACCTGACGGTTATACACCGATATACGCTTACAAAATAATTTTAATTCATGTTTCGGAGACGGCGCAAAATTAAAAATTGTGTAAATGAAAGATGTTTCTAATGTGTAAATATGTAAAAGGATTAAAGAATTTTGACAATTTCCAATGTAGAAAATTTTTAATTTTGCGCCGTCTCCGAAACATAAATTAAAATTATTTCGTCCTTTTTAGCGCATTTCGAATTCGGTTGTATCTTTTTTCCAAAAATTTTTTTATTTCACATTTTTTAGTGACGATCGGGGCATTCCTTCCGAGTAGCATCAAAGAATAGGAATTTTGCAATGGTAATAGTAGCTAGCATCAAAGGGATGGGAAGGGAAGATCAGGGAACGGCAGGAAAGGACAGGGAATGGAAGGGTATTGAGGGGAAGCGAAGGAAATGTTGCAAATGGGATCCTCGTTGAAATATCCCCGGCCGCAAAATGTAATACTAGGTTTCATCGATATCAGGCCGTGTATACGTGAAATAGCACGTTTTTTGCGATCGAAGCGGTAAAAAATGAAGAAATCCAAAATTATTTTTTTACGGGACCAACTGTTGGTCATACTCTACAAGATGCAAAAGGTTTAGTTCCGATTGGTCCATCCATCTTGGAGTAATCGATGACCACACACAACGCGGACAAAACCGTACGCTTTTGCGCAATAAAAAAGGGGCAAGCAGTGATGAAATGCACAAATTTTTGTTACGGGACCAACTAGGGGTCATACCCTACAAGATGCAAAATGTTTGGTTCCGATTGGTCCATTCATCTCGGCGTAATCGGCGAACATACATTAAAAAAAAAAAAAAAAAAAAAACCAACATACATGTCGAATTGAGTAAACTCCTCCTTTTCGAAGTCGGTTAATGAGACGCAAGAATGCAGAGATACTTAAGAATTAGTCATATTAAGTCTAAGCTAGCAGGAAGGGGCTCGAACCCTGTGACTAGCAGAATTAGAAACGCAATGAAAATAGTACGCTCGCGGAGGAACAGATCAGAAGGATCTGATGCGAAGAAAGAATGCGACTGAATGAGCCAATCGAATGCTCAAGAGTGCTCGATTGAATGAGAATGGAACGCGAATGCGCGAATGAGCGAATACTCCTGTCTCCAGGGCTTTATATAATCCTTTTGATTCAGGACGGGGAATGCTTGAATCATCGATAGGATGATTCAAGTTACAAATTTTGCTTGGGTTTGGAGGTTATCGGTGGATGTTTATAATAAGTCAAGCGAAAGATGTTTACATAGATTGTTCGGTGGATGTTTATAGCGAAAGATGTTTACGTAGATAGTGATGTCGCAGTGGAAATAAATAAGGTTATTATGAGTATATCGGCGGCTTACTTCTAAGAAGGATACATATGACGCGTATTGCTAAAGAGCATATACGGGTATATAGTTACCATAAATATTGTTGCGACCGCGTGAAGGTGCCGCGCAATGCCACGAAGCTGCATCGTTGCGACAGCGTGAAGATGCTCCGCAACGATATGAAGCTGCCCCGGAGAGCGAGCGGAAGCGAGCATTCGAGCTTCCGGTTGCTATCAAGAAACCGGCAAATATTCAAAGAGTCGAATGCGACGATCCGTCAGATTCGGACGTGCTCTCGCGATACGAGATATCTTTGCAATTGTATAAAGCTCCTGTTAAATAAATCGTTGTACAGTGCCGTGTTATTTCGTAAATTATGAGTTCGTCCTCGAGTAATACTCCCCGGCGTAACAATATTATTGCGACGATTACCACGCGAACCCCACGACGCGTCACCGCTAATCGTCGCGCCAGAGCGCCGGCGCCGCGACAGGTGCCACGGGTGGGGGTACTGCGTCAGACCTCCCACCGCGAATCTACCGACGATTCTAATATCGATACGCGATCGATCTCCGATAGAGTCGGCTCGAGGCTTCGGCCTCGACAGGTCCTCTCAGGAGGTCTATCCAGGAGCGCCGGCTTCTCGCCTACCGAGGGTCTCTCCCGGTCGACGCGAACAACCAGCCGTCGGGTCACGGCATTGCGGTTCTCCATTCCGTGGTTTGGCAGCTCCCCATACCTGGCTGTAGACAGTCGGCTCGTCCACCCCGAGGACTCTCCCGGGGCGGCCGAACCGACGGGTAACCGAACCGAGTGTAGGGCCCTCCCCGCAGATTCGGCCGCCGGTCTACACGGCCCGCGTTAGGTCGCGGCTACCTTCGCCGCCTCACTCCGGGGACCCTCCCGAGGTGAGTCGGAGACGGGAGCCTCCTCGTCGTCCGGAGGACTCTCCCCGGCCGACCAGGGGGGGGGGGGGGGGGATAGTAGCGCGTCCATTGCACCGCCGACTCTCAGGAACACTCTCTTCGGTAATAAGATAGCAGTGTGGCCTGAACTGGCCATTACCTGGCGTAATTCTTTTCCCACCTATCCTCCTCACTCAACGCGACTCCACCGACCGCGTCCGCGCCCGACCAAGCCGCGTCACCCGGCCAACCGCGCACCCGTGAGATCGACCCCGCTCGCGCCGGACCGATCACACCCGCGCCGGGCCGATCGTGCTCACCGACCGCGCTCGCACCGGACCAACCGCGTCGCGCCTCCACCGGCTCCCGCCATCGTGACCCCGCTTGCCGCACCGTAACGGACGACTCCGTGAGCGTTGTTACCGACCGTAATTGTAAGATCCGACCGTAGTTGTTAGAACCGACCGTAGTTGTAAGGACCGACCGTAGTTATAAGCCCCGAATATCTAGATGTAAGGACCGCGCCTCCACCACCGCTAACACTCGATTTCTGTTATTTGAGGTACGGACCAGCCTGTGAACCAGCCCGGAAATAAACGCCGCTATTTACCAGATACTTTGCCTCGCCACTCAGGGACCCTCCACCTTCCCCTTCTGACGCGACCGTCCTCGCGTCGAGCCTGGCGTGCTCCGAGCACCAGGCAACCGGAGGACCACCCGACGCTTCTGCGCTCACCCTGGCGCGCATGCGTGCGCCCGCCGGCCGAGGGGAAACGTCACATTATGGTTACATAACGATATATATGTGTATATATCGGCGCGTACAAAACCAGCGGTCGTCAACGTCCTGGGCCGCCCCACGGATCGCGTCTACCTGAGCGACTACCCCCACCACAGCACGCGCGCACGTAAAAGGGACAATGCAGCACGCGCGGGAGACATTCGGGCGACGTCCGTCGGGTTTAGCGTGTCATGAATAATATTATTGTGAATCTTGAGTCATTTCCTGAGGTTGCTGCAATAAACCGAGTTACAAGAAAAGGACGCTATGGAGAATAATTCTTCCCCCGTGATTCCTCCTCTTCTTTCATATATGTATTATGTGTAATGAACTTATAATCTAACGGAGGACGTCTGTCCGACGTCACATCTCCCCCCCTCCCTGGGATAACAAACTTACGCAGTAAATTACAACACAGTGGTGTCGGGCTGGAGTTAAAAATGTTTATTCATTGTCCAAAGGGCGTAGATCTTCTTGAAAAAGTTCACGACGCACTCGGGATAAATCTGGGGTGGGGGTTGGCGTTGGTCTTGGTTGGGCAACACTGGGTCGGGAGTTTGATGACACTGGGGTAACTGTTTCCAGGGCCACACATTCTAACACTTTTTCTTTTTGTTTCAGGTGGATGCAGAAGTGGGTCATCGAGTTCCAGGTTGCTGCTAGAAGGCGGAGGCTCCATCCATAGGTGGCGTGCAAGGTGATTCCGTTGAGGATGGCATTGATGACGGTTTTTACGATCTGGAGTATCAAGTAAATACCTATGAATCCGGCTGTTGCTGACCCGAACGTCATAAAGCTGTTCCAGATCTTTTTGGTTGTATTTTCAGCAATACGGGTGAGTGAGGCTTCGTCCAACAGATTTCCTATCTGTACTGAGCCTGGAGTGAATTGTCGTCCAGTAGCTCCTTGTGCTATGGTGTTGACAATTGGTGTGGTTATAGATTGGAGGCGTTGTTGTGAAATCGTTTCTACCAAGTATGGGGAAACGTGGTACCAGGTGCCATGGATTCGGTACATGGTCGGCATGATGTTGGAGCACGGTCGTCGGGTACTCATTGTGATGAGTATATGCGTCCATGGTGTAAGAATGTATGAAGAATTGCGGTATGTAGTATACATGTGTGAGTGCGTTATGCGTGTGTGTGGTGCATCGGGCGTCGGCATGTGTGTGTGCGTGCGTGCGTGACGAGGAGGATGATCCGTTTTTGTTTCTCGAACGATGTGCGGTGCAGTTCTAGTATGGCCATTGTGACGAATGCAGCGTATTATTGTAATCTTCCAATTCTCATCTCTTTTAATACTAAATGCTAATAAAACACCAACTCTTACAATTCAGAAGTGGGATACTATCCAAGTGCAGTAAGTGAAAGGAATATTCCGTGTTTTTCCATCATTTATAAGCCGAGGAATACGTCCGATAGGGCTCGATTTGGTGGATAAGTAAGTGTTGTGCAAGCCGAAGTGTTAAAAGTGATTCAAGATGACAAAAGGAGCGAATGATTTTACGGTGGCGGAACTGAAAGAGATTTTGAAAAAGAAGAGTTTGGCTACATCGGGTGCGAAAAATGAATTAATCGCCAGACTAATAGAGACGAATCCGGAAGGTTATTGGATGGAAGAAGACCTCGTGCCGGGGGGAGGACCGGAAGAGGGAAGACACCTCTCGGAAATACAGAATGCACGATGGAATGAACAATTGGCGAGGAAAGAGCTTGAGCTTGTAAAGAAGGAACGCGAATTGTTAGCCGAAAAAGTCGCGTTAATAGAAAGAGAGAGAGAATTGATGAGACGCGAGGCAGAATTGGGTGGTTCGCCACAGGTATTCAACCCTGCGTTAAAAGCGGACCTTAAGACAATCAGTGAATCATTAGGAGAGTTCGGGAAAGGGGATTTTCCCGATTTTGGGGAATGGGAAAAACAAGTGAGGTATTTAGTGAGTGCGTTTAAATTGGACGAAACGATGGGACAATTGTTAGTGACGACGAAACTGAAGGGAAAAGCGGCGGCATGGTTTCACTCAAGGGCCAAACATCATGAGTTGAGTTTTACAGATTTGCTGGGAGCGATGAGAAATTTTTTCGACCATCGTCCAACGAAATTAAATAAAAAGAGAGAGTTCGAAAACCGTAAATGGCAACCGAATGAGAAAGGGTATAGCCGGATAAGATGGTCAAAAGTGCCATTGAGCCGATTTTGACTCCCAATATACCGTTTGATAGCTTACCAAAAGAAAACGATATGTGCCAAGTTTCAACCCTGTACCTCAACCAGGAGGGTAGTTATGGGGTAAGATCGGATAATTGAGGTTTGTCTCATTTCTCCTATTTAACTACATACAAAAATTCTGAAAAAATTCTACAATGTTCAGGGTACAATAGGGTATCTTGGAGAATTTTTTAAGATTTTTCCGTCGAAAAGTGTAAGTGTGAAAAATGAAAAACCAAAAAAAATTCGGAAAAATGCATATTTTGTATTGAAGTTTTCATTTTACTAGATTTTCCTTTTTACAGTAACTGCATATCGGCCTGACTAATATCTCCAATTTTTTTTCAGATTTTTTGGTAAGATGCGCCGTAGTTGAAAAAATCAAAAACCACTTTTTTGGGCATATTTCGAGCGAAAAATACCATAAATATTTGTAGTTTTTGCATCTTCTTCATAAAATAAGTGTATCGCATCATTTGTAATGTTTGTGCGTTGGAAGGGGTAAGATATAAGTAAAATAATATTTGGAAAAAAAATATAACCGACTTCGAAATGCACTAAAAAGAATGAAATAATATTTAATTCTTTTCGTGGGTTTCTCTCCAGCTATGTATAACGTTGATGACAATATTACATTACACGTTATATAAAATGCATATTTTTCGGAGGCGGGGCAGGATCAAAAATGCATTTTCTGTTTCGGACCGTTCAGTACCAAGTCCACCTTGAATCAAATCATAATCAGCAACATCTGTCATATAGAAAATTTTGATTGAAAAACATTTTGTACGCCGAAACTGACCACTATACAGTTTCATTCTTCCACGTTGTCACGTATCAATGAGTTTTTCTTGACGCTCATCTGTTATCAAGCCCGCCATACCCCAAACAAATTGCAATCAGCAACATGTTTCGTTTAGACAGTTTTCAAATAAACATTTCCTGTACTGAAAGTGACGAAAATTGTTTGATTCTCAGAAAATTTTTGACCCTGCCCCGCCTCCGAAAAATATGCATTTTATCTAACATGTAATGTAATATTGTCATTAATGTTATACATAGCTGGAGAGAAACCCACGAAAAGAATTAAATATTATTTCATTCTTTTTAGTGCATTTCGAAGTCGGTTATATTTTTTTTCCAAATATTATTTTATTTCACACTTTTTAGTGGCGATCTTTGCATTCCGTGCGAAGTAATAGCCACATACTGTATAACGGTGTTCCTTTCTTCATATATTATATCTCTTCGTTATGAAATCAAGGTATACATACGATTGTCAGCGGTAGTATCCATGTTTATTTCTGAAACAAAAGTACATACATGTCTCTGTAGAATAATCGTAGCGAAAAGATAAAAAACACACACACGCCCGCACGCACGCCCGACCGACAGACCGCCCGCCCGCACGCACGCACGACCGCCCGCACGCCCGCCCGCATGCACGCCCGCCCGCACGCACGAACGCAAGCCCGCACGCCCGCACGCACGCTCGCACGCGCGCATGCACGCCCGCCCGCACGCACGCACGCACGCACGCACGCCCGCCCGCACGCAGGTGGAAGTAGGTATATAAAATGCGTAAAACCACACAACCCGCGGTTGGGCATGCGGACGTGCGTTCCGTGCGTGCGTGCGAGTGTTTTTTTTTTCTTTTCACTACGATTATACTACAGAAACATGTATGTACTTTTGTTTCAGACATGAACATGGATATTAACGCTGCAATATACCTAATTCCTCTACTGAAATCATTAATAATCATATTGTATTGGAATAAATAGTAATCAATTATATAAAATACGTAAAACCACACAATATTTACGAAATTATACATAATTCTTTCAAATCTCACGCAACAACTGGGATTTACTATGTCTGATGTAACATATAGGAAAGCAGGATATTGCTTGATTCACACTTACCACTTGCCATGTCGCCGTCACGCTAGAAACATAATTATTGCAATAAGAGTAGTAATTAGCAACGGAGGGAACAGTAGGAGTAGGTAGAGATAGGAAGGAAAGGGATTGAAATGAAAGGGAAGGGTTGGGAGGGAGGGTAGGAAGAGGCAGGGGGAGAGTTGGGTGTTGAAGGAAAAGGTAAGGAAGTGAAGGGAAGTGCAGGGACGCGAAGGGAGGTGCAGGAAAGTGAAGGTAATGTTGCAAACGGGATCATAGTGGAAACATCCCCGGTCGCAAAATGTAATACTAGGCTTCATCGATATTAGGCCGATTATACGTGAAATAGTACGGTTTTTGCAATAAACGTAGGAGAAAACGAAAAAATGCATAATGATTGTTGCTGGACCAACTGGAAGTCATACTCCACAAGATCCAACAAGTTTCGATCCGATTGGTCAATCCATCATGGAGTAATCGGTGACCATACATGACGTGGACGAAACAGTACGCTTCTATGCAATAAAAAAGGGGTACACGATGATAAAATGCAAACTGTTTTCTATGCGGGGTCAACTGGGAATCATACCGTACAGGATGCAACAGGTTTCGTCCTGATTGCTCAATCCATAACGGAGCAACCGGCGCACATGCATGACTCGGACAAAACGGTACTCTTTGATTTGCAGTAATTTACAATAAAACATGATAAAACAGGGTAAGCAATGATAAAATAAAAAATGTGTTTTATCCCGTTTCTAGTGGGGGTTATAAACTACAAGATGAAAACGGTTTTGTTCGGATTGGTCCATCCATCTCGGCGTAATCGGTGATCAAACTTAGCATCTACGAAAACGTGTTTTTGCAATAAAAAAGGTGTAAAGAATGACAAAATGGAAAATGTTTTTTATATGGGACCAACTGGGAGTCATACCCGACAAGATGCAAAAGGTTTCGTTCTCATTGGTCCATTCATCTCGGCGTAATCGGGGAACATACATAAAATTAAAAAAAATACATGTCGAATTGAGTAACCTTCTTCTTTTTCGAAGTCGGTTAAAAAAGGACACAGCTGACGGAAAGAAAAGATGGCGACTAGTAATAGACTATAGGAAATTAATCGAAATAAAAAAATTTTTGGAAAAAAAAATACAACCGACTTTGGAATGCACTAAAAAGGACGAAATAATTTAAATCTATATTTCGGAGACGGCGCAAAATTAAAAATTGTGTAAATGAAGGATGTTGTTAATGTGAAAATATGTAAAAGGATTAAAGAATTTTGACAATTTCCAATGTAGAAAATTTTTAATTTTGCGCCGTCTCCGAAATATAGATTTAAATTATTTCCTCCTTTTTAGTGCATTCCGAAGTCGGTTGTATTTTTTTTTCCAAAAATTTTTTTATTTCACATTTTTTAGTGGCGATTGGAGCATTCCTTGAAAAGTTCAACAAAGGGATAGGAAGAGAAGGGCAGGGAAGGGCAGGGAATGTTGCAAATGGGATCATCGTGGAAACAACTTCGGCCGCAAAATGTAATACTAGGCTTCATCGATATCAGGCCGAATATACGTGAAATAGCACGTTTTTTGCGATAAAAGCGGAAAAAATGTAGAAATCCGAACCGGGTTATTTTACGGGACCAACTGTTGGTCATACTCTATAAGATGCTAAAGGTTTCGTTCCGATTGGTCCATCCATCTTGGAGTAATCGATGACCATACACAACGCGGACGAAATCGTACGCTTTTTTGCAATAAAAAGGTGGCAAGCGGTGGTGAAATGCAAAATTTTTTTTACGGGACCAACTGGGAGTCATACCCTACAAGATGCAACAGGTTTCGTTCCGAATGGTCGATCCATCTCGGCGTAATCGGGGCACATACATAAAAAAAAAAAATATATATATATATACATGTCGAATTGAGTAACCTCCTTTTTCGAAGTCGGTTAAAAAAAATATATATATATATACATGTCGAATTGAGTAACCTCCTTTTTCGAAGTCGGTTAAAAAACGATTCCAGACCCATACATACTTCCAAATATAACAGAAATTTTCGACCAATTAGGACAAGCAAAATTATATCACGTAATAGATTTAAAATCAGGCTTCCATCAAATCAAAATAAACCCCAGAGACATACACAAAACAGCATTCAGCATACCCCCTTTAGGATGATTTGAATTCAATGTCCTACCGTTTGGATTAAGGAACTCACCACGAACCTTTCAAAGGGTAATAAACACAACATTAGGAGATCTAATTGGAAAAATTTGTTTCGTGTTTATCGACGACATTGTAATATTCGGAAAAAACTTAGAGGAACTCAACACAAGATTTAACACAGTTGCCCAAAAACTAAGAGAAGCAAACCTAAAGCTAGAACCAGAAAAATGCGAATTTCTTAAAGCAGAAGTATGTTATCTATGACACATAGTAAGCGAAGAAGGCATAAAACCCGACCCAACAAAAATATAAGCTATTCAAAAATTCCCAACTCCAAACAATGTTAAAAATATAAGAGAATTTTTAGGACTCGCAGGATATTATAGACGATTCATTAACAACTTCGCAAAAACGGCAAAACCTCTGACAACTCTACTGCAAAAAGACACCAAATTTGTCTGGAACAAAGAACAACAAGAAGCCTCCACGGAACTTAAGGAAATATTATGCAAAACACCTATACTACAATACCCACAATTCGATAAACGGTACATAATTATTGCACCCTAGGTGCAGTCTTATCACAAGGAGAAATCGGAAAATACAGACTAATTGCATACGCATCACGCGTATTACAAAGAAGCCGAAATCAAGTACGACACCTACGAAAAAGAAGCTCTAGCGATAATGTTCGCAGTAAAAACATTTCGAAATTACATTTACGGAAACAAATTCACAATAGTCACAGATCATAAACCATTACTATGGCTAAAAACAGCCGACAACAACACTAGAGTACAAAAATGGAGAACAAAGCTATCAGATTACGAATACGATATAGTCTACAAACCTGGTAAGCAAAACATAAATGCCGATGCACTATCAAGAAATCCAATAGGCAACGCACATATCTCTGTCGTAACAAGAGCACAGAGAAAGGGAAACAACAAAAATTGGACTCTTGCAAGAACCTCAGACAACAAAGATAGAGTAAAAACGCCAAACGACAACCAAACCAAAGTCAAAGGAAAAAGAGGACAACCTAGGAAGAAAATCCAAGAACCAATAGATCAAGGAACAACCTCAAATAATGGAAAAACGATCGAGCATAGTACAGAGAAGGATAAAAACGAAAAGAACAATATAGAAGAACGAGAACAAAGAACTTATAATATATGCATAAACCCCAACTTAGCGGATAATGAAATCGAGGTAATAGAATTTAACAACAAAAAGCTCTTTATCTTATGTCTAAACACAGCATCATCACCAGAGTTAATAAAACAAAATTTAACAAAATTATTCGGTACACTGAAGGGATGCAGGAGTGGTGACGTTCTGGGAAGCGAATCAACTTCCGACACAGTGTTCGGATAGATAAAACTTTATTTAGATAGACAATGAGTCTCGCGTTTTACAACTCAGTAACGAGGTTGACGGAAAAGTGCCAAGTCCTTTTTTCGTTACGCAAAACCGCTGTGCTCTTCCGTGCGTACTCCCACTCCCGTGAGCGGGGTGACTCGTCCTAATTGGCCATAACCTTGACGACGTTCGTCACCTCTAGCCAATCGGTTTAAAACCAATCGCCGCCTCTCCACTACGCCCTTAGCGTGCTTTTCCAGGAGGACGAGCGATCTGGTGGGGGTGCATGCGACGGAGAAAACTGATCCTGTCGCCGACTTTCCTCCGGGCCCCAGGGGTCGGTTCGTTACCCGTCAACAAAAGGGTGCTTGACCCTGTCCGCGGGCCCATCGGAACGGGACGATTTACAACATCCGCTGCTCGCTCTCGGAACCGTCGAGATTACATTCCGAGAAACGTTTGTTGTAAATCGTGGTCGTCGGCTCCAGGCCATATGGTGTTTACCTCCGTCAACGGCCGCCACATCACCCCCCTGCCAGTGCAAACGTTACGCTAAAAAAAAAATTACAAACTACCTTATGCTAAGCTATAAACCTAACTAATTACACTATTTACATGCACTTCCAGCTTGCAGGCGATCTGGAAAATGTACGCGCCTACCCGAACGAGTTCGCACCTGCTCGTGCGCCCGGGTCGGTTCTGCATTTCGTACGTCACCGTTCGCGGCGCGCGGTAACGTTTGCACGACTGTTTCGTAATCCGTTTCGATTTCTTTAAGTATGTACGCCGGTTTTAACCTATCCACGGATACGGTAACATCTTTGTCACGGATGTGTAAAACGTACGTTTTCCCGAACGGGACACTACTTTGAACGGTTCCTCATACGGGTTTTCTAACGGGCCCTTGGCTCGATCGACACGCACGAACACGTGTGACGCTGTAGCTAAATCTTTGAAAACGAACACCTTATTCTGACCGTGTCGTGACCCCGTAGTCGGACGCAATTCGCGAAAACGCGCGCGGACCTGACGGATTAGCTCTGGAGGCTCCGTGCCGAACTCTATTGAGTTTCCAAAAAACTCAGCCGGCAAACGCAGATTTTCCCCATAGACTAGCTCCGCGACGGACGCGTCTAAATCGGCGCGATAGGCCGCTCGGATGCCTAATAAAACTATCGGTAACGCATCGGTCCACCTGTCATCGTCGTGGCATTTGATCGCCGTTTTAAGATGCCGGTGAAAACGCTCCACTAGGCCGTTCGCTGCCGGGTGGTACGCCGTCGTCCGTAAATGGGTCGTTCCCAAAACCGTATTTAATTGTTTGAATAAATGCGATTCAAATTGTCCACCTTGGTCGGTGGTAACTCGCAGCGGGGTACCGAAACGGGCAACCCAACCGGCAACGAACGCCGCCGCAACGGTCTCTGCCTCGATATTTTATATCTCGGCGTAATCGGTGACCAAACCTAGCATGTACAAAACTGTGTTTTTGCAATAAAAAAGGTGCAAAGAATGACAAAATGGAAAATGTTTTTTATAGAGGACCAACTGGGAGTCATATCCTACAAGATGCAAAAGGTTTCGTTCCGATTGGTCCATTCATCTCAGCGTAATCGGGGAACATACATAAAAAAAAAAGAGATACTCATACAACAAAGAGGTATGAACATCTTTAGTATTTAAAAAGATATTAAAATACTAAATATAAATTGGTGCAAAATAGAACAAATATTAAAAAACACTTTTAGTAAAACAGACATTAAAATAATAGTATGCTTAAATAGTATCGAATATGTACAACTTGAAGACAGGGATAAAATATTCAACCAATACCACGCTACAAGACTAGAAGGCCATTCAGGCGTAAATAGAACGTACCAAATAATAAACGACAAATTCTTTTGGGAAAACCTAGAACAAGACATTCAAAATATAATAAAAAAGTGTAACGGATGCCAGAGAAACAAATTAAAACGAATTAAAACCAGACAACCGATCGTCGGCCCACTAAACGTAACAAACAATAATAACAGATACATTCCTACCATACAAGACCAACTATCGAAATTTCTTATATCAGTCCCCTTAGCAGATCAAACAGCAGAATCAGTAGCAGACGCATTTGTAAAAAAGTTCATATGCATTTTTAGCTCACCCAAAATAGTACTTACAGACAAAGGAACAAATTTTACTAGCAAAGTCATGAAGCAAGTAGCAAAGAGGTTTAAATTCTTGAAAATCGGAACAACTTCCTCTTCACCTCAATCAAACGGGTCACTAGAAAGAGCACACCATCCACTCTGTGAATACAGTGGCTCTTAAAAGTATTCGGACACCCTTTAAAACCCAATTCTTAACCCATTAAAACCCAAGTTTTAAAGGGTGTCCGAATACTTTTAAGAACCACTGTATCTTAAAAAATTTTGCACCAAGAAAATGTGAATTGGATGAACTTCTAGAATTAGCACAATTTAACTACAATGCAAGAATTCATTCCAACATGAATCACAAATTCACACCACATGAACTGGTTTTCGCTTACCCACCTAGACTACCATCTTGTGAACCCCTAAAGAAATCAGAACAATTACCTTCACCCAACGACTACCGAGAAAATCTAGTAACGAATATGAGAAATATAGCCAGCATGGCACGCGAAAATCTGAAAGACCCAAGGATAAAGTCAAAAGAACACTACGACAGGTTCATTAACCCAGTCGAATTCAAAACCGGAGACAAAGTATGGCTACTCAAAGAACCCAAACCAGGGAAATTAGAAAAAGACTCGTATTTAGGGCCATACGAAATATTAGAAATAGGAGATAACAACAACATAACAATCGATTACAAAGGGAAGCCAAAAACAGTTCATGCAAATAAACTAAGCATTTGTCAACAGGAGTAATAATACAATCTTTCTTTCTAAGAACTTGGACAACCATGAATCTAATTTTTCTAATTTGTACCACCATGTTTCACGCAAGTCAAGCAAAGCGGAACGCATCACGGAAACGGTCCACTAGTAATCACGGAAACAAAACACACAACACAAATGTTCCCTTTCTTTAGAAGTTTATTGCGCGCAAAACAAAATTACAACTCGCTAGTGCCCAACCAGGCAACGACATCCAACAAGCGGACACCGAGGCTTCCGGAAAAGCGGCCTGAGGTCCAACATCCGGTCCTCGTCCCACTCACACAGCTCAGCAATGTAGCGGTGGAAGCCGGCACGCCATTGACGGACCGCCTGCCGATAGCACACATCGACGCAGTCACGACGCTGACAATAGCACTGACCAGAACGCTGTCAAACAAAACAAGGAAGCGGTTAGCATCAGACCATGGAGCTTCAAAGGGCGGGACAACCTCAACTACTCACCCAGACGGCGAAAAGGCGCTTCGAACATCCTTCGTATTCTTCGTACATGGTGTCAAAACACTGAAGCAAACTGAACATACCTGACAAAAGCACAACGCCACTTTGTACTCAACATAACAGGGGCTGGGGAATACACCCACCTGACCCACTCAGGGCAACGACCCCGAAGGAGGAACCACGCTAATCAAAGCAGCCAGGAAATTCGCAGAACATCAGCAGTTCTCATACTTGGTTGACCCGTCGCACCACCGCCGTCAAAACGAGCCGCGCCAACCGTCAGCACGTGCAGGGTCAATCACCCCACAGGCACGCTTACAAAAACCGAACACTCAAAGTTAATTACATATGAAAAGTTTCACAACAACATACCATCCGAAAACGATGTAAAAACGCGCAAAGAAACACTAAACCTAGGTACTACACACACACACACACACAAACTCGAAAACGGTACACACAGAAAGACATTTTAAAGCTCAAATAGAAAATTCATATTTAACACGTTGAGTGCGGCGCCGATTTTGCTATACTTTCCGCTCAGGCGGCAGCGCGTGAGCACTTGATGCCGAACGCTCAACTAGACCGCGCGACGCGGAGGGTCGACACTTCACTAGACAAAAGAGTATAAACAGATGATTCCTTTTTTTCATTGTTTCTTTTGTTTCTGTTTCCAAAAATAGCGATGATATTTATTTTATAAACTATAAAGGTATTTAAAATGATACGGCCACTAATTTATTCCGGTTTTCAAAACGGGCTAGCTTTGCTAGTTTTAACATAAATTTTTTAATTGTCATTAATAATTTAACCCTTTACAATGCCGGTCTCATGCACCGATGTCGATCAAAGGAGAATTTCGCAGCCAGTCCCTAGAATCCACGCCGCTTAAACGAAAAATCGATTGCCGGTCCCCAGGGACCGGCGCCGGCTGAACGGAAAGTCCACTGGCGGTCCCTAGGGACCGACGTAGCACTTAACGTGTTAAACACTCTAAATGAAAAAGGTAAATTAGAAGGGAGAAGAACCTACAACTCCCTGGCCATAACATCCATTCCACCCAATAAACTTGCCTACAACCAAACGGAAAAACCAGGATACATCGCTAGAATTGCAGGAGAAGTATTACACATAAAGTGTACACCCAAAGAAATAAAACTACTTCACACGGATAAGTGCTACGCGCAGTTAGCAGCCATATCCGGAAATCAAACACGGTTCCTCATGCCAAAAACACACGTATTTAGGCCCAACAAACTCAGCAGTAATAATGATTATGAGGACCATTCATGCCTGCAAATTAACTAGCGATACAACCACAGGGACGGTCCCTGCACTCACCGGGAGCCATTCCCAGTTCCATCACATACTTGCTGGTCACGCTAAGAAACAATAAAGAAAAGTACCACAAGAAAGATATATACGGAACAAGGAAGACATCAAACTGCAAGAGATCAAGATCGAAGACTCAAGCAACCTAAGGAAAGAAATATCACCTATCCCACTACAATCTCCTGAAATCAAAAGCAGTCCTCACCACAAACCCCCAGAACCTAAACCAACAAAACAAAAACAATTATCAGTTTTCACGGTAGAATTTTTAAATTAGAAAAAGAAAAGAAAAAGAAAAAAAACACATTTCAAACACAGAGCCCAAAAATGTCGGTCTACAAAACCATTCGACACACACACACACACCACAAATCCACGAGGCACCCCCACCGCTCCAAACTTAGTGGGGAGGAAAGCAAATGATTACCGAAAGAATTATTAACTTTTTACAAAACACTTAAACATAACAAAACCACACCAACTAACAAACTATTATGTAAAGTATTGCTCTTCGTCGCGTAGCGCACGTTGAATTTCCCGCGCAAGCGACCGCAACGCGCCGCGTGATCGCTGAGGTAATTGCCGTGGTCGAACGCGCGTGAGCCCCGGCGAGCGATTGGCACTCGAAAAGAAAACGTGCTCGCGAATCCTGAACACGTGCGAACCAGGAAACAGATTACCGTTACGTTTACATAGATCATAGTGTTCAAAATTGTAACGGCGGTTTGGTGCGGGACCGCCGAGGACGACCAAACCGCCGAATTCGGCAGAAAAACTTTAAGCGGCACCCGTCGCCGAAGTCGACAATCGACGGTTTTTGCCTGTTTGTCACTCTCCCGCCCGACTCTTCAACCGTCGCTTGTTGACTTCGGCGAAGCGTTCGTTACCAATTTACCGTACGCGTCGCCGGTTAAACGTCCTCTCAAGCCGTTTAACAAGTCAAATTCTCCAACCAGCGGTCGCCGTTTCGGTCGAACTTCCCGTCCGCAGCGTACCCCCCGCGACGATAAATACGCGATCGTTCGCGCCCGGCGCCCATTCTGTCGAAAGTATCCGATCAATTAAAGAGTGAGCGATATTGTCATAAACTTTTGCTTCGAGTGAGTTCGAGTTTGCGGAAATCCCTCAAGCGATTTTCCCGACAATTGCACGCGTCGAGCGTCGATATTCGTCTCCTCGTTTCATCCGTGATTTGTCATTTCGTTCTCATTGTCCGCGTCGCGCCGAAGATTGTCCGTCTCTTTATACCTCAAGATTGTCCGTCGTCCGTCGCTTCATATGTACGTTTCGTCTTTTTTAATAAAATCATTACGAGTACCGTGTATCCACTGAAGCTCATTCACCGACTCGCCCTTCCTCCGTTTCGTGCACGCGCATCGCTACGCGTGATTAGCGATTTTCTAAGTTCGCGCGGACATACCGCGGCGAGTGCTAAACACATAGTATTTTTCTTTTCTTCTAAATTCCATATTTCGTTTCTTTGTTCCGCGCATGCTGTGCTTCTTTATTTAATAATAATAACCACCGATTTAAACCTTAACATATTATAAATACACTCATCAAAAAATTGTAAAATTCACCACTCACATAACCCACACAAGCGAAAAAGGGCAGGGAACCATGAATTTGGATGACATAACTGTTCTACTAATCCTTTTTTCCAAAATCTGTTGATATCGTACCGATATGCAACAATCTAGGCGGCCAAGTGTCACGTTCTGTGACGCATTCTTTAAATTCTTCTGCGTCATCCAAATTCATCGATTTCCCAATTCCGAGTGAGCAGTTTATTTGAGTCGGCATATTGCAAAAATGCCGACAACCCAAGTAAATGTAGTTCATCGGAATTAACAAATTAAATTCACGCCCTACTTACGCGATATAAAATAAGGCGACCGATCAGTCGCGGCTCTCTCAGTCTCAGTACACTGTCATAATATCCGCGCTCATTCGGTTTAACACGCTAAGGTCTTAACACCAGCGCCCATTCAATTTACGCACTAAGTTGTAATACTCGCGCAGTAACAATTCTACACCGAAGTCGCGACTCTGCTACGAGAGCGCTAGAACCTCGACAGAGCAAGATCTCATCGACTCTGCACCGAAGACGCCAGTACTTCGACAGAGCGAGATCTCACCCGCGTGATAGTGTAATCATTGTAACGAAACCGGTACCCGATTGTAACATCCGCGAGCGCGTTATCGTAAGAACTGTATAAATTCCGAATAAATCGGTTGGTGATCAAGCGCGGGACCTTACTTACGCCTTCCCTATCGTTCCAACTCTGGACGAGCTACTCCGAAGTCACCCTAGACACCCACGACAAGGTAAGTAAACCCATCTTATTTTACCGTGAGAACCCTCATGGTTCTTACAAGAAAGCCTACGGTCCAGTGAGAGAGAACCGGCACGGGACTTTACAAAGCAGACAGAAATAAAACCCAACATCGAAATATATCTACAAACTGGAAGTTGAACTTAATACAGAGGATGAAAAAAACTGAATTTCCCACTATTAATCGAAATTGATGTTCTATTTGTAATGTAGGAAAGTCAGCGGTAAGCGCGTACAGGTGGGCATGGCTGACGCCGTGGTATGCGTGAGCGTGGGCATGTGTGAGCGCGCGCGGTATGTGGGGGATTCGCGCGCCGGAGACGAGAGTGGGGAGGTATGCGAGGTGTGTGTTACACCTGCCATATGGTGTGCTTTTAATAAATTCACCGTAATCAGTTCAGCGTAAGCCGTGAAGTGTTTCTTTACTTCGCCATCGTTATAGGAGGGACATCACAACCATGGCGACGAGGATGTTTTGAAACGGACGTAAACGTGTTAAAAATTAAAAAAGTGATATTGACGACGTGCACGTACCTTGGTAAAATTGTGCAAAAGTAGTGAAATCGCGACCGGATTAATTGACGATTGCTACAGAGTCGGCATCTGCATAGTTAAGATAGTGTAGTGCTATTATATAAAGTAGCGATCAGTTTAAAATTGTGAAAAGTTTAGGAATTCCACAATTTGTTGAAAAGAGTTTGCGAAAAGTGCGATCGCGTGCACAAGTGCGGCTCCCAAATGAGTGACGGTAACGCACGTCCTAAAGTAAAAGTTGGTTGGGTTTATGATTTAAACAAAGCACAATTATTAAAAGAATTAAATAAAAGAAATATCGAAGTTCTTGATAGTGAAAAGTTCGACGAGTTAAGGCAACGTTTAGTCAACGCTGTAAAATCACTGGATACAGTATTATTGAGTGAGAATATAAAGGAAGAAGAAAGTAAACAAAGAACCGAAGAACCTTCGAGTAACGAGTGGTACACTTCTGCAGACGAGCCAGACGAAGAAAGCAATATGTCAGGCGAAAACAACAAATTAGAATTTTGCTTGAAGAAGGACGACTGGGATCTATTCATTGTAAGGTTAGAACTTCATTTTGACGTAAAAGATACAAAGGCTGAAAAGAAAGCCGCAATTATGCTGACAAGATTAGATGAAGAGGCATATAAGTTAATTAAAAGTCTGTGCGCGCCGGTAAAACCAAAAGAAAAAAAATATGAACAATTAACAAAATTAATGGCGGATCACTTAAAACCCAAACCATCGGAAGTGATGGAGCGGTGCAAATTTACGCAAGCTAGGCAACAGCAGAATGAAACAGTCGCAGACTTTGAAGCAAGGTTGAAAAGACTAGCGTTAAACTGTAACTTCAACGATTTATCAACGGCTCTCAGAGATCAATTTGTTGTTGGCTTACGCGATGAAGAAACACGTATATCGTTATTTAAGAGTGACAGTTTAACATTCGACTCAGCATTAGAAGAAGCAGTTGCAAGAGAATCAGCAGTGAAAAACGCATCAAGTGCCACGTGCACGCTGGTGAAAAGAAACGCGCATAGAGAGGTGTTCTCATTTCGCCAGCACGGCCAAGGCAAAAGTACGAATTATATAAACAAATCGACGAACAGGCAGCGAAGCGAAGAGTTAAAGTCGAACACCCAGCAGCTAGAGCGGAATCAAGACAAAAGAGACATCATATGTTACTGCTGTGGCAAGCGAAATCACGTGCGCGCTGAGTGCCGTCACAAAGACAAAACTTGCAATTTTTGTAAAGGGAAGGGGCACCTGGAAGGTGCCTGCTTGAAGAAAAAGAATCCAGGGCCAAAGAAAAGCACCGTACTCAAGCTGAAGGAAGGTAGTGTAGGAAGCGAGCCAACTACATGCCGTACATCACATGAAGAGGATTTCTACTCTATCGAAATGGGGAGCGAGCCCATGTATAAGAAAGAGAGCGGGAGAGTGTGCATGGATGAAAGTCGCGTGCGCGCAGAACCAATGTACGTCGATGTGTTAGTGAATGAGAGAGTGATAAGCATGGAAGTAGATTCGGGCACGTTCGAAACTGTCATTTCGGAAACAGAAAAGAGTAAATATTTTCGCGATGAAAAAATTATCAAAACCACTGATACATTGCGCACGTATGATAATAAGACTCTACGTCCGCTCGGTAAATTAATAGATTTAGAAGCTAAATTTAATGGGAAAACGCGTATCTTGTATTGCTACGTGCTACCGGGCGACGGACCGATGCTCATAGGTAGGCAGTGGCTCGCAGCCTTCGGAAGCTGGCCGCTGACAGTTGAAGGGAATAAAAGTAGGTTAGTTAATAAAATTGACCTAGATAAAATTGAAGATCATTTTCGTAATAAATTTAAGGACTTATTTACTGATGAGCCGGGATTGTATAATAAAAGTAAGATTAAAATACATTTAAAAGATAACGCGCGGCCGATAGCAATGAAATGCAGACCCATACCGCACGCAGTGAGATCGGATCTGGACGAGGAAATCGACAGATTAGTAGATTTAAATCACTTAGAAAAGGTTGAAACTAGCGAATGGGCAACGCCCATCGTGCCCGTGTATAAAAGTAACGGCAAACTTCGCATCTGCGGCGACTTCAGTACGACGGTAAATCCATTCATAATTATCGACAAATACCCCCTTCATACAATCGATGATATCTTTACTGCATTGCAAGGTAGTGTCTACTATACAGAGCTATATTTATTTCATTGTTATATGCAATATGGAGTTGATGAAGAAAGCTCCAAACTTTTGACTATCATAACACCTAAAGGTTTGTACCGATATAAAAAATTACCAGAAGGGGTATCAACTGCACCCGCTGAAGTGCAAAGGAAAATGGACGAGTGTTTAAGAGGCATCGATGGTGCGATATCGTATATTGACAATATTTACATAATGGGACGTACAAAAGGGGAATGTATCGAAAGAACTGAAATGGTATTAGAACGCTTAAGAGAATGCGGTTTAAAACTGAATAAGAAATGTAAATTTTTGAAAGAAAGAATCGAAGTGCTAGGATTCGTGATTGATAAAGATGGGTTACACAAAAACCAAATCGAAAGTTAATGCAATGATTAATGCACCGCAACCGGGAAATTTCAAAGAATTAAATTCATTTTTAGGTTTGATAAATTTATGCACGCTTCTTAAAAAATAGATCTGATAACTTAAAACCGTTGTATGATTGTGCGAACTCCAAAACGTTTAAATGGAATGAAAATTGTGATAAAGCTTTCGCGTGGGTAAAAAACGAGTTAATTTCTCCGCGCGTTTTAGCAAATTTTGATTCAAAAGAACAACTAGTGTTAGCTTGCGACGCGTCATCATATGGCCTGTCGGCAATCTTGTCACATAGATATAAAGACGGCACGGAGAAACCCATTGCGTTTGCTTCTAAGAAAATAGCAAAGAAAGAACTTAATCGTACAATTTTAGACAAAGAAGCTATGGCAATAATTTTTGGTTTTAAACGGTTCTATCAATTTGTTTACGGTAAAGAGATAATTTTACGTACAGATAATCAGCCGTTACAAATGATATTAGGTCCAAGAAAAGGTATTCCTGCGACCGCGAATAATAGATTACAGTGCTGGGCTTACTACCTATCAGGGTTTAAATATAAAGTTGAATATATTAAGTCTAAAGACAATGCGAATTGTGACGCATTATCTCGCTTACCGGTGGAAGACGATACAGAGTTAATCGAAAATGATTTTTCACCTATTAATTTTTTCAAAAAGGGTTTAGATACGTTTGATAGTAAAACGTTAGCTAGGAATAGTAAAAGTGATGGAACTATACTAAAGGTAATGAAATACACCTTAAATGGTTGGCCAAACGTAAAAGAAATCACAGAAAACGAGAAAATGTATTATTCACGTAGATTAGAACTAACTGTAGATAACGAATGCTTGTTTTGGGGGTTAAGGGCTGTCATACCAGAAAGTATGCGCCCGCTAATGTTAAAAGAACTGCATGCGTCACATATGGGGATCGTAAAAATCAAAATGCTCGCGAGATCATATGTGTGGTGGCCAGGTATTGATAAAGAGATAGAGAATTACGTAAAGGCATGTGCAACATGCTTAGCTGAACAAAAAAAACCACCGCATACCCCATTAACTACGTGGCCTTGGCCTGACCACGTATGGCACCGCATCCATTGTGATTTCTTAGGACCATTCCATGGTGACATGTTTCTGGTAGTTATCGATGCACATACGAAATGGCTTGAAGTTATAAATTTTAAGGGAAATACAAAAGCTTATAGACTTGTGCAAGAGTTTAAAAGTTTATTCGCACGATACGGGCTTCCAGTGCACGTAGTACCTGATGGTGGACCGCAGTTTAGATCAGATGAGTTTTCAAGTTTCTTAAAAGAAAATGGAGTTGCCCACAGTTTTTCACCGCCTTATCATCCAGCGACTAACGGCGCGGCAGAGAACTTTGTAAGCACGTTCAAAAATAAAGTTTCAAAAATTATAAAAGGGGGGGAAACGCCCGACAGTGCTATTAATTTGTTTTTATTCGATTACCGTAACATCGAACATTGTACCACGGGCAAAACTCCATCTCAGTTAATGTACAAACGAGATATGCGTACGAGATTTGACTTGCTAAGGACGAGCGTGTCGGCTAAAGTAGATCGAAACCAAAGGGCACAAATTGTGGCGCGAGCAGGTAAACGAAAGAATGACCTGAACGTCGGTGACGCAGTGTTATATGATAACCATGCTGTTAGAGGTGGAAAGAGACTAGCAGGGGAAATTGTTAGGAGAGTTTCACCATCAACTGATATGGTAACCGACGGTAACAATAATGTGCAAAAGCGTCATGTCGATCAATTGTTAAAGCGACCGCCTGTTAGGCGCTCTCTACGGGTAAGCCAGGAAAAAGAAGGGGGAGAATTGTAATGTAGGAAAGTCAGCGGTAGGAAAGTCACGCCGTGGTATGCGTGAGCGTGGGCATGTGTGAGCGCGGGCATGTGTGAGCGCGCGCGGTATGTGGTGGATTCGCGCGCCGGAGACGAGAATGGGGAGGTATGCGAGGTGTGTGTTATACCTGCCGTATGGTGTGCTTTTAATAAATTCACCGTAATCAGTTCAGCGTAAGCCGTGAAGTGTTTCTTTACTTCTCCATCGTTAAAGGAGGGACATCACACTATTAAACAACGCATTGAAAATTAAAGCAATTTATGATCCTGGTTCAAATGTTACAGTAATAAACTCTAAACTAATAAAATTAAATAACAAAGAAAAAGGTCAACAAAGCACTACGCTAAAATCGATTAATGGTAGGGGAAAAACTGATGGATTGATAACACTAAAAGTTAAAATATTGGACCAAGAAAAGAATATAAATGCATTCATATTGGAAAGTAAAGATTTTGATAATGACATGATATTGGGACTGAACACAATAAAAAAATTTGGATTGACCCATAACGAGAGTTTAAATATAAAAAAATATAAAAATATGAAAGATAATCAAAATAAAGAAATCATAAAAAAGAACACAAGACAGGTAGAGAAGTCGTGTATGTATAGACTTTAGAGAATTAAACAAGATAATAGTCTCTCAATCTCAACCATTTCCTCTAATAGAAAACCTAATGACTGGGACCATTGACTGGGACCATTGACTGTAACTATTTTACAACCCTAGACATAAATTCAGCATTTTGGTCCATACCTTTAAGAATTCGAGACAGACCAAAAACAGGATTTGTGACTCAAGAAGGTCAGTATCAATGGAGATGCCTTCCTTTAGGCTTAAAGGCATCCCCAGCAATTTTACCAACGAATTTTAAGAAGTATTATAAATGTTCTCTTAATAAGGAACGGAAAACACAATCACGAAAAACCGTTCACACGGTAAATAAAAGACTTTATTAATTCGCAACTATAACAGAAGAACGATACGCGATTGCCTCGTGAAGCGTTCGGAAGAAGACTGCCGTACGACGTACGGCGCACGAGGTCAACCGTCTCGGCCGACGTCGACAGGAAAATAACAAAACAAAAAACAAACTAAACGCAGTCACACATAGGACACGCTCTTAATCCAACAATAAAAAATATGGTCTATCTGGATCTGCAGTAAATTACATTGACGACATATTAATTTTCTCAAGAACATTTGCTGAACACATAGTACATATTAAAAGATTGCTGGACGCTATCTAAAAAGAAGGACTTAGACTAAAATTCACAAAGTGCAAATTTGCATCTAATTCAGTAAAATACTTAGGACACCTAATAACAGATAATACAATCACACCTCTGAAAGATAATTTAAAATCAATAAGAGAATTCCCAACTCCACAAAACAAAAAACACATAAGACAGTTTCTAGGGAAAATTAATTTTCATGGGAAATATATTCCAAATGCTACAATAATACTTGAACCTCTACAGAATCTACTCCGTAAAAATACAAAATTTCATTAGTCGAATGAATGCCAAAAAGCATTTGAACTAATAAAAAATCATCTCTGTTCTAGACCACATTTTTAACCGACTTCGAAAAGGAGGAGATTACTCAATTCGACATGTATGTTAATTTTTTTTTTTTTTATGTATGTTCGCCGATTACGCCGAGATGGATGGACCAATCGGAACCAAACCTTTTCCATCTTGTAGGGTATCACTCCCAGTTGGTCCCGTAAAAAAAAAATTTTGCATTTCACCACCGCTTGCCCCTTTTTTATTGCAAAAAAGCGTTCGATTTCGTCCCCGTTGTGTATGTGGTCGTCGATTACTCCAAGATGGATGGACCAATCGGAACGAAACCTTTAGCATCTTATAGAGTATGACCAACAGTTGGTCCCGTAAAAAAAACCCGGTTCGGATTTCTACATTTTTTCCGATTTTATCGCAAAAAACGTGGTATTTCGCTCGTACTCGGCCTGATATCGATGAAACCTAGTATTACATTTTTTGCGGCTGGAGATGTTTCCACGATGATCCCATTTGCAACATTCCCTTAACTTAACTGCCCCTCCCTTCACTACCCTGCCCTTCCCTGCCCTTCCGTTCACTACCCTGCCCTTTCCTGCCCTTCCCTTCCCAATCCTTTGTTGAACTCTTCAAGGAATACTCCGATCGCCACTAAAAAATGTGAAATAAAAAAATTTTTGGAAAAAAATACAACCGACTTCGGAATGCACTAAAAAGGACGAAATAATCTTAATTTATATTTCGGAGACGGCGCAAAATTAACAATTTTCTACATTGGAAATTGTCAAAATTCTTTAATCCTTTTACGTATGTATATTCACGTTAGCAACATCTTTCATTAATACAATTTTTAATTTTGCGCCGTCTCCGAAATATAAATTAAGATTATTTCGTCCTTTTTAGTGCATTCCGAAGTCGGTTGTATTTTTTTCCAAAAATTTTTTTTGCGATTTTTAATCCGAAATTACCAACATTTATTTATATGGATGCCACCATACACTGTGATGGACGGGGTATGTGGACAGCCAAAGGGGTGCCCTGCGCTGGAGTACAACCAGGGAAAGTCCCTCTCCGCACAACCCGTGCACAAATCCAGGGACGATTTGTTAACCCTGGACGCCAGTGCTTTCGCACTCGTCCGGGGACCTCGCCCTTCCGGCTGCTGCTCAGTATGGGAGCGGAAATCAGGGGAGGTCAAATGAAAGTGACTCACGAGTGTTTCGTTTAACGTTAACTTTAATAAAGGCCGAAGTGGCCGTGTCAACCAAAAAAAACAACGGGAATTCCGCGGTACACTTTTGCGCAAAGGAAAAGGTACGCGGCCGCCCAAACGCGGCAAGAGGAACCGCGACGCGGAAATTTCCAATACAAAAGGGAGTCTACTGTAGAAACTAAAACTAGGGCCCGGATACAAAACGTCGGTGGTCGGTGTATTTGAGACTCTTCTCAAATACAGCAGTAAAGAAAGATTAGTCGGGATTGCGTATTCAGGTTCGGGGGGGGCCCGTTCGCGATTCTAAAGCGGAGGCGCCTGGAGCCTCGACGAAACCGACTACAACTTTCGGCGCGCGAGTTCGCGGAACGGGGATACGCTTCGTTCGAACGCGCGGTACGAGCGACGACGGTTACGATTCCGAGGTCAAGCCGCCGGAGCTCGACAATCGGACGGTACCGGACAACGATACGATACGGAATACCCCGGTATTCCCGAGTTCACACCGATCCTTTCACATTTACACAAGCAATAAAAATCCAACCAAAAGGCGTGAGTCCTACCTGGACATGGAGTGCGGCGACGTATCCACAAAATAACGGTGCGGGTGCCTCGTAACACACAAAAACGCAAGGCCACACGCACGCACCGACGGAAAAACGAAAATCAAAAGAAACCACGAAATACAATTAAGAGAAACTAAATCCAAAGGGGACCGACGCACACCAAAGAGATATACTAAAATCAAACTTCCACAAGCAAATTTACAGAATCTCTAAATAGGACGACTGCTCTCTACTACCGCTCGCGCGCTTCTCTCTTGAACTTCGCCGCCGGTATGCGGTCCCCCCCCCCCCCCCCCGGGAGTTCGGAAGCCTAGATGGGCCGCGCGATCTTCAAATCTTGTGACCGGATCCTGGGAACCCTCTGGCTTTGCTCCGGGCGAGATGGCGGTGATCGGCTGTTCCCAGGCCCGGCGTCCTCGGTGTCCGGCTGCCGGTCGCTCCCAAGGCGTCAGCTGGGTGGAGGCGCGGGGACCGGTCAGCCGGTTAGCCAGCGGAGGTGGTGAACCCATCTGGCACCTCCCTCTCCTGGGTGGCGGTCCCCACGACCGGCGGCGGCGATGCTCCGCCGTGGCGGAGCGCGAGGCGGTCGGCCGCAAAAGAAAAAGAAACATTCACACGCACTCACACACGCACACACACGCATTCTGCACACAAAAACATCGGCGTCCCGGAGGCGAGGACTCGCCGGAACGGAGGGAGCGGGGCGCGCCAACGTCTCGTAACGAGGCAAAAATTTGCCTCGTTAGAACACAGTTTAGGATCTGTTCTAAAACAAACTCAACAAAATGGAGATGAGAAACTGGTAGCCTACTTTTCAAAAAAGCTAAATGAATCTCAAAAAAAGAAGAGAGCCATCTTTTTAGAATGTTTAGCCATAAAAGAAAGTCTCAAATTCTGGCAGCACTGGTTACTGGGGATCTCCTTCACTGTATATACAGACCATAAACCACTAGAAAAGCTGAATGTTAAAAATAGAACAGATGTTGAATTAAGGGACATGATCCACTACTTATCCCAATATAATTTTACAATAAAGTACATGGTGGAAAAATATTCACTGTCATGGCTACTACAGCGTTATTCTACACCTCTGGATCGGTGGAGATTTGCAAAAGAAAGTGACCGAAAAATTTACCTTGACCTTGAAATTCAAGGTCAAATTTTTTTATTGGTCTATCGCGTAGTACTCGTCAAGAAGGTAAACAGTCTGAAGGAACCATAGTCCGCAACTCAACCGTTCTCTCGGAAAATGGAGCTGAACTTCTACTTACTACCGGGCTTACATTAATTACAATCTACTTACATTTTCCAGCCAGATAGAGAGTAAATAATGGCAAATATAATATCGAATGATAATAGTAGCGATAATAACGATAAATGGAAGAGAAATAACACAGAAAGTGTCCGCCGTAACTCTACCACCTTCGATTATTTCGTTGTCTGCAAAGATAGAGAAATATGCATTTAGAAAAAGTTATTGTATTTCAAGGGGCATATTAGGTGAATGGTGTGAATTTCATCCACAGATCATATTTTTCGATATTTCGCAGTGACCTTTTGTTTTTTTTTGTTTTTTTTTTAAGGGAACCTCATATTCTTGTTACGTCGATCATTTCCCTGGGATATTCTATGTAAAAGAGTATTAGGGTATTATGTCAAAAAAACTAACATATCAGCAATAACAAAATCAACAATAACAAAAAATCATTGTATGGGGATTTCCGTTAGCCCAAATTCTCGCATTTTGTTGATTTAAAATGCTGCTACTCGAGAAACTGCTTTCGTTTGTGAACAACACATTTTCCAAAAAATGTGGTTCACGTTGCAACTTATCTAGCATCCAACGATAATAACTTCGTCGAACAGCATGGTCAGTTGATCGAAGTGCTTGAACGCGGCGAATTCTGTAAGGTCGTAAGCCTTCTTCTCGGGTTACTCGATGCACTGTTATATGACTGATTCCTACCCGATGGGCTATTCTCCGTAGTCCAATTGATGGATAAGCACGAGCGAAAGCAATAACTTGTTCTTCTTTACGCCAATGAATGCGAGGTCTGCCTGCTCCTCTATGTGTAGAAATATGACGTAATACTAATTTTTGATCACTAAATTGTTGATCTAGTCGCTGGAAATCCCGTCGATCTGGCACTTCTGCAACACGCAGCAGTCTTCCGTATTTTTCACTCTATCGCGATAAATTTCGCGAGAAATTTCGCGAGCTAAAGAATAATTTCCTCCTACTTCGTCAATAGCACGTTATAAATTTTATATTTTATTGTAAAATATAAGGACATTATAAATAAACTGTGTTGAAAAATCATCGAAACTTTAACATCGTTTTTTTATGTGAACGGTTGACATGAGACCCATGGTTGCTTTGAGACTTTTGTTCCTTGCGATGAGTACTATACGATCCAATAAAAAACTTTGACCTTGTCTTTCAAGGTCAAGGTCAATTTTGCGGTCGATTTTTTTAGCAAATCTCCACCGATCGAGAGGTGTAGAATCCCGCTATGGTGGTCATGACATATAATTTTTATACACCCTGTACAGGGTGGAAAATTATTCATTGTCATGGCTACTACAGCGTTTTCTACACCTCTGGATCAGTGGAGATTTGCAAAAGAAAGTGACCGCAAAATTGTCCTTGACCTTGAAATTCAAGGTCAAATTTTTGTATTGGCCTATTGTTTAGTACTCGTCGAGAAGGTAAAAAGTCTGAAAGGAACCATGGTCCGCAACTCAACCGTTCTCTCGGAAGATGGAGCTGAACTTCTACTTACTACCGGGCATACATTAATTACAATCTACTTACATTTTCCAGCCAGATACAGAGTAAATAATGGCAAATATAATATCCAATGATAATAATAGCGATAATAACGATAAATGGAAGAGAAGTAACACAGAAAGTGTTCACCGTAACTCTACCACCTTCGATTACTTTGTTATTTGCAAAGACAGAGAAACATGTATTTAGAGAAAGTTGTTGTATTTCATGGTGTAAATTTGACGAAAGGGATGAATTTCATCCACAGATCATATTTTCCGATATTTCGCAGTGTTACGAGAAGTGCCAATCGAGTTCACGTTCTTCTGGTTTACGGAGTTTTTTGGGAGAAGCGGAGGGGTGGTGAAAACGAGATAACCTGGGTTTTGATTAGCAAAAGACGTTTTATTACGCGAATTTACTTAAACTCTAAACGCTAATTAAATTTACAATAGGAACAAAACGCACTTGAGTCGGTCCGAACGCGATACTGAGCGGAATAGAGACGAGCCGAGACGGAAAAGTTAACGAGAAAACGTCTAAGAACTATCCTACCGGCTAACACTTAATTCCAACGAAACTAGCTTATTCTAATATCCGAAACTTGTCCTTATAATTATCGCGAGAACAACCGAACACTTCCAGATCGCACACGACCCGTCTGGCGTGAGAAAAGTCCCGAGAAAATCCGTTACACGCGAGTCGTGGAAGAGAAGGCCAAATGGCCGCTGCCGAATTGATTACAAAAGCGATCCACGGGCTAATTGCGAGAGAATCCACGAGGTAATGGCCGACGCCGTCTTGCCGGTTCGAGCTCGTGGCCGTGCCGGTTGCAAGATGGCGACGCGCAGGCGCGTCTCGTCCGGGCTGATCAGAAACGCGGCGATCCGTCGAGCCACCGAGACGATCCGCTAGATGACCCCCTTATCGTCGGGAGGCCAATTCCTGAACACGCAGTGATCTTTAGTTTTCTTTAATGGAACTGCCTATTCTTTTTACATCGATCAGGCCATTCTGCGTAAAAAAAAGTATTAGGGTATTATATAAAAAAAACTAACAGTTCATGAGATATTTTCAAGTTTTTATCGTCAGATGGTCCATATAGGGGTCAGCGTACTCCGGACTAGCACATCAGCCGAGGTTGTGATCTCGATATGACATCGATCGCGGTAGGTTTTTGTTCAAAACCTGTTAAACAGCTGTGAAATGAGAATATTGAATTTCATGTTATGTTGTCGGTACGATCTAATATAAAGAAACCTTTATAGGGCCCGTCGACTATCCCAACTTGGACGTACGAAAAAGGCTGCATTTATGCATAAAACTGTGAATGTGTTGTATCACTTTCACGCATAGTGAAAGTATTTCCTTCTTTCTTTCTCCCTTTCTTTCTTTCTTTCCTTCTCTCTTTCTATCTTCCATTTTTTCTTTTTTACTTACTTTCTTCGTTTCTCGAACGAAATATGTATGACTACGCATTTCACGATTCCGGAATCCGTAAAGATTGAGTATGGAAAGGTATAGGTGAGTGCAAAGATTTATTTATACTAGACGATACCGACAACATAACATGAAATTCGGTAGCCCCATTGCACAGCTATTTAATAGATTTCCACCAAAAATCAATCGTGATCAATGTCATATGGAGATCGCAACCATGGCTGACGTTCGATGCGGGAGTACGATGACCCCTTTTATGGAACAGCTGACGATAAGAAGTTTAAGATATCTCATGAACTGTTAGTTTTTTTGACGTAATACCCTAATACTTTTTTACGCAGAATATCCCAAGGAAATGATCAACGTAAAAAGAATGTGAGGTTCCCTTAAAAAAAAACAAATGGTCACTGCGAAATATCGAAAAATATGATCTATGGATGAAATTCACTCCATTCACCTAATTTTCTCCTTCAAATACAGTAACTTTTTCTAAATGCGTAGTTGTCTATCTTTGCAGACAACGAAATAATCGAAGGTGGTATAGTTACGGCGGACACTTTCTGTGTTATTTCTCTGCCATTTATCGTTATTATCGCTACTATTAACATTTGATATTATATTTGCCATTATTTACTCTGTATCTGGCCGGAAAATGTAAGTAGATTGTAATTAATGTAGGCCGGGTAGTAAGTAGAAATTCAGCTCCATTTTCCGAGAGAACGATTGAGTTGCGGACCATGGTTCCTTTCAGACTTTTTACCTTCTCGGCGAGTACAACACAATAGGCCAATACAAAAATTTGACCTTGAATTTCAAGGTTGAGGTCAATTTTGCGGTCACTTTCTTTTGCAAATCTCCACCGATCCAGAGGTGTAGAATAACGCTGTAGTATCCATGACAGTGAACATTTTTCCACCCTGTACAGACGCTGCCCGATCATAATCTGTCTTTTCCAGAATGCATTCCAGATCAGCATACACGATAAACGGGACACGTTACTTCATGTTATAGTTATCGAAGCTGAGCCACTTATTGTCATCGCTCGGTAATACAACTGCATAATCGTTTATCTTCTCACAATAGACGATGTGAACTTCCAACTTCTCACTCGAAGTAAAGTAGTGCAAGCATCTGCAATAAGAAGATATATTTTTAATTTTTCAACATGAAATATTTTACAGAGTTATTGAGCATACCTATCACAAAAGTATTTTCGCCCACAATGTTTACTCAATTGTGTGCTCACAAGGCGGGATAAGTTCTTGATCCAAGCGAAATGTCCCACGCCGTTGTCTCCTTCAATATAAAGCAAATTAACATGTCTCGCCATCTTCTTATCAGCAAGTCATATCGGTAGTATCTTCTTTTCCTCAATGGCATATACGTTGATGGAGATGTTGTTGGCATGTTCAAACTTTTTGATCTGGTTTAATGGCACTGGAAATGGCACCCACTATCACCTTCCTGAAACTCGTCCAAGGATGCTAGAGTAGGCTCGAGAACGTGCAAATCATACCACTCGTGCAGGTCGGACAAGCGAAAAAGTGTGCAGTTTTTCGTGTTAACGCCTTTGTTTGCATGTTTGCCACCAGCTACAAATTCCCCATTTAATATAGTATTTGTTTTTACACTACCATGTTGTTGCACAGCGTTCCGCACATGGTCTAGTACAATCTCTCTAGCATTCTCAAGAAAATTGCGAGGTTCAATGTGTTTAGAACTTATCACCGCACCGGTCAGTATACGGCAGTATATCAGTATACCGGCTGGCGAAAGCCGTATCAATTTCACGCCATCTGAGTCCTACGCTGTCTCCAGCACCCACATGCACGAAACGATTGCGCGTCAAATCTTTTAAATTTTCCAATCTAGCGATACGTGCAATCAATGATTGTTGTATGCCAATCGATAATCGCGGTGTTTTGATTCGGCTACGTTCCTCCATAATTTATGTTTAAAGAAAAATGATTTTGAAAGCTAATGTTATAAAAAGCTGGATTAACTTACCCATTTGTCCTCGAATGAACCTGTCACGGCTGAAGTGGGTCGTTGAAACTGGGTCACTGTGCCGATCCTGATCCTTTTTCGAAACCCTCAACAGCTGATGTTACGGCCGGGTCGGCGAACTCACTGCACTGCTCGGTCACATTTATTGTGCGGTTACTTTTATTGCGCGGTCACTGAGAAATGTGGGGATATTTAAACACAATTTATTATTCCTTCGTGTAACCAAGTCGGTCACTCAGTGACGAATGAATACAGTACTGCGTAAGGAAAATTTGATCTCACGCCCGAACCAATGAATTGAATTTTCATACTGTGGTGCAGGGTACCACAAAGTAGTACTGTAAGCAAGGGAAAGTTTGGCTATTTTACGACGAATTTAGTGACGACAGCAGCACGTGTGCACGAGACAAACGGACTGAGGACTTTACACGCAGAGATGTCCGAATGGCACTGCAGTTCACCCTCCCCCACCAGCACAAGCAGGCCCACGGTTCAAGGATTGTTAGAAATGAATGGAGGACGAACGAAATTTCTCAGCTTTTTTTTTGTATCGCGGCTAGCTGGAGTTTCCTGGACCCTGAGAGTTTATTACGCGGTCAAATGTCCGATTACGAAATAGAAACTGTTTTTTCGGAAAAAATTGTGAACTTAAACGATACATTTTGTATTACAAGAAAACTTGCGTAAACAACGTCGCACGCCGAGTGTTTCGTTCTCTTGTCGACCGGCTACTGCCCTTCTGCCGATTCGGTCTGCGTAGTTCGTCGCGTTTTTTTTCTGTCTCGATGGTTCGTTCGAACGTGTCAACGATCGGAAGTTTTCGGGATCGATTGCGTATTTCTTAAACTCGAACAATAACCTGTTAAGTGTCTACAATCGAGGAAGGAATAATGTGTTTATTAGTTGTGACGTACGGGTTATGGGGCAGCCTAAGGGTTGCCCTGCGCGGAGGCGATCAGGGAAAATCGCTCTCGACGCGCCCCGTGCACAAATCCACGGACGATTCGATTCTATGGGCGCCAGTGCCGTAGCACTCGTCCGGAACCCTCGCCCTTCCGGCTGCTCAGTAGGGGAGCGGAAATCAGGGGAGGTTAATTGAAAGTGACCCACGAGTGTTTCGGTAAATCAACGGTAACTTTAATAAAGGCCAAAGTGGCCGTGCCAAACAACCAAAAAAAAACGGGAATTCCGCGGTACACTTTTGCGCAAAGGAAAAGGTACGCGGCCGCCAAGTGCGGCAAGAGGAACCGCGGCGCGGAAATTCCCAATACAAAGAAAAATCTCGACTGTAGAAACTAAAGCTAGGGGCCGGATACAATATGTCGGTGGTCCTAGAGTTTCAAATACAGGAGAAAACGAAAGATTAGTCGGGATCGCGGTCGCGGGTATGGGGGGACCCGTTCGCGATTCTGAGACGGAGGCGCCGGGGCCTCGACGAAACCGACTATAACTTCCGGCACGCGAGATCGCGGAACGAAGCTGCGCTTCGTTCAAACGCGCGGTACGAGCGTCAACGGCTACGGCACCGAGGTCAAGCCGCCGGGGCTCGACCGTCGGACGGTACCGGACAACGAAACGGTCGGGAGCGGGATAAAGGGGACGGGCCTCGAGAGTCCTCGTCTCCTGGGGTCGGTCCTGTCGCCTAGTTCGCGGAACACGGTACGATACGGAATACTCCGGTATTCCCGCGTTCACACCGATCCTCTCACACTCACACACGCAATAAAAATCAAACCAAAAGGCGTGAGTCCTACCTGGACATGGAGTGCGGCGACGTATCCAAAAAGAAATGACGGCGGTGCGGGTGGCTCGATCCGCGGAGAACGCACTCCAACGCACGCACGCGACAAACGAAAACGGAAAAATACAAAAAAAAACACACGCGGTAACGCAAAATCAAAAGGAAAAGAATGAAAACACTAAATGAAGAAGAACTAATAAAAAGAAAATACTGGGACCGACACACGCTCAAAAGAAATAAACTAAATTCAAATTCACGACCGCTCTCTACACCGGCTCGCGCGCTTCTCTCTCTTCAGTCGCCGCCGGTACGCGGCTCTCCCCCCAGGGAGTTCGGCAACCAAGATGGGCCGCTCGATGTAAACTCGGTTGGCCGGGTCTTGGGAGCCCTCTGGCGGGGCTCCGGGTGAGGTGGCGGTGGTCGGCTGCTCCCAGGCCCGGCGTCCTCGGTGTCCGGCTGCCGGTCGCTCCCAAGGCGGCTGCTGGGTGGAGGCACGGCGACCGGCCAGCCGGTCGGCCAGCGAAGGTGGAGGACCCATCTGGCTCCTCTCTCTCCTGGGTGGAGGTCCCCACGACCGGCGGCGGCGATGCTCCGCCGTGGCGGAGCGCGAGACGGTCGGCCGCAACAAAAAAAAAAGAATACACACGCACACGCACTCACACACTCACACACAACAATATCCGCGTCCCGGAGGCGAGGACTCGCCGGAGCGGAGGGAGCGGGGCGCGCCAACGTCTCGTAACGAGGCCAAAATTTGTCTCGTTACATAGTTTATTGTAATGTGAAAGTGACGTGTCAGGCATTGTGAAGTGAAATAATTTTCTGGTGGATAAAAGGGTTCAGTGACCGGGCCGTTCCATCAGCTGTTCAGCCACGGGGTCTTCGTCCTTCCTTGGTCAGGATACCATGCCCATTGTCAATGAACAGAGCCAACTTGCAGGTGAATGGGTAAATCGAATTCAAATTATTTATCAATTTTCATAACGTTATAGTCGCCTTTTTATTGCGAAATCGTTAGTTATTTCCAAAAAATTCCGAGAACACCTTCTCACATTTTATTCATTCTTTTTTTCAAACAACGAGTACAGATAATTAATAAATTCGATTTATGGATAACAGTTGCGTACGTACTGTTTTTAATTATTCGTATTCGTTGCTCGGTAGAACTTCAATTAAATTTTTCCGGCTTTATCGACGCATTAGCCTGGTTCGAACATCCGAGGGCCCAACCCTATGCTCACGCGCCTGAGCGCGCGAAAAGCGCGCGCTGTGAGTGGTCAGTGTTTTTCCTTAATAACTCAAAAATGAAGCCCCGCACGACATTTTTGCAAAGGAAATTCTTACTTAGAATCGACTCCCCTACCCCCCATTTCCGACTCCTACACCAGTTACGGGCCACCCTGTATACATATACATATATATACATATATATATATATATATATATATATATATATATATATATATATATGGTCGGTTAAAAATGTTTCGACCCAAATAAACCATTTCTCAATTTTAACTAAGCAAGTTATTTAGGTCTCAACATATTATGGGAAAATGCCGACAAACAAAAAATGTAGCTCACTAGAATTGAGAACCGGATGATATAGGAAGCAGTCAATTTCAACACACCAGTCGTTCTCCTTTTTTGTCGCTTCGACAGTTTTTAATTGTAAGGCTCCCTGCTACGACGCGACGCGACGTGACGGCTCTGAGCTTCGTCAGAGCAGTTCACAATCAAGCTTCCAAAATTTGTAAAAGTTTATACAGATCCATTTAAGAAACAAAGTGAAATTGTGTGGGCCGAGCACGTGGCATCTTTAATTCCTAGCCTCCAACCGTCCCAACAACAATCAAGAACTCCAACATATCTCCTACAAAATGGGTAAGTGACATCATAGAACTGAAATACATAAACTACCCGATCCTATCAATGCAATAAACGTCTGTGCACACGCCGTGATGCGGACGTTGCAGTTTATACAAAATTTTTTGTTTCTCCAATCTTTTTTAATATTCATTTTGATGTACAATAGAATGGAACCAAGAAATAGTGTAATTTTGTTGCAGTTAGTTACTCATTGACATGTATTTTTAAAACATACATTTCCATGTTTTTTTGCTCTTCGCAGTTCTTTTCTTCTTCCGTCTTCCTTTCTTTTCTTCGTTCTCAATTTATATAATTCCCGTTTTTCTTCTTCTTTATCACGAAGTATCTGTTCTATGTTAATGAGTAATATTAACATTTAAATACTTGTTATGTAGGTTGTTACATCTTCTTTCCAAATCATAATACTGTCAAGAAATTGATCAGAAATATTTCATACATACCTCTAGAATTTAAATTGCATTTGCAGCATGCACACTGCCGACAGTCTCCGTAATAGATACTCGGAACCTTGTTACCCTTCTTCGCAACAAATTTGTCCGAGGCTACCCTCAATCTACAACAAGAAATCTATATATTGCCAATAATGTCGCAACAAGATGCATCATGCGATTCTAATGACATTTTGTAATTGGTGGGGCGATTAGTTGAGAATTAAAGTGATCAAATTATTTCCATGAACATCGTTGATGCATCTTGCAACTTTTTTATTTCATCGTGCCAACGTTCTCCTTTTTACGCACTTCCGATCTCGATTTACTTGATTATTTTCCGGTTTATTATTCTGAAATTTTTGCCGAAGAAAACTGAGTCGTTGTGCTTTCGTTCTCCCTTTTTTCCCTATTTTTTGCACGAAGACTGAAGTCAAATTTTTCACAAAATTGTTGGACTTATTTCGATTAGGTGTCATGTCACATATTTGATAATTTCGTCTACGCATGAAACATCTTCCCACACATTTAGCCCCAACGTTCGAACACGAACATACAGTTCCATTGTTCCCCTCCAAATGATCAGTAAAAGTATCTTTGTCTTTTTTGTTCACAGCACTTTCATACCTAAATATGAAATGTATAAATAATAATAAATTAATTTGTAGTTACGCATAACAATTAAAAACATTAAGCTAATGCCTAAATAACCTTGTAATCTTCGTAGAATTATCTTTACGTGTTAATATGATTAACAGAAATTCAAATTCTTCATTCCACAATTTCTGTAATAATTTGTTCTTTAAAAATTGGAAATTTGTTTTGACGATTGCAAATTTTCTACATTGCCGTACAGTGGGACAAAACAGTTCTCAACGATCAAAAATCTTTAACTTCAATTCTATCGGAAACATTTTAATGAAATTTTGAGAAATT
Source organism: Stelis phaeoptera (assembly GCA_943735885.1). Taxonomy (NCBI): domain Eukaryota; kingdom Metazoa; phylum Arthropoda; class Insecta; order Hymenoptera; family Megachilidae; genus Stelis; species Stelis phaeoptera. Next base: position 101,824 of record OX030936.1, read on the forward strand.
GTTGCCTACATTATGGCACTTAATGTGTTTCAATATAAAACGGTATTGAACTACAAGGTGTCAAAATATTGACGTATGAAGTCTAACGTGTTCAATATTTGTTACTTGTTTGACATGCTTTATATTGTTTAACTAAGAGGCTCAAAACTGTTAATAACTGTGAGAGAAACGGATTTAATAGTTAAAAAATGTCAAGCCACGGGTTATAATAATAGAAATAGGTTCATAGGGGTTTAAAATAATAACACGAATATAGTTTAATTCAATTGCCATTTTCTTGAAAAGTTGCACCAAGTTGCACACAATTGTTTTTTTATTTTTGTAGAGAAACGTTTATCCTTTCATGCAGTGATAAATAGACTTGTCGCAAGTTGTTGCAATTCTTCAGAACCTTGCATAAAGCCAAGATTTTAGTTAAATGTACTTCCTTTTAATCAGATCCTATTATTTAAAATGCTGTTAACATTTCAAGTTACTTTATGGACTGAATAGAATCTACAGGGTGTCCCGTAAATAGTGTAGGAGCCGTAAATGGGAGGTAGCTGAGAAAATTCTGAACAATAATTTCCTTTGCAAAAATGTCGGATGAGGCTTCGTTTTTGAATTATTTAGGAAAAACACTGACCGTGCGCTCAGGCGCGTGAGCGTAGCCTCGGGTCCTGTCCCTGGGACGTTCGGACTAGACTTTCCATTATCGACAGCCGAACGATGATCTACCGGCCGCGCTTTATTACCAAGGCAGGCCAACTTGCAGGTGAATGGGTAAATCTAATTCCAATTATTTCTGTATTAACCCTTTGCGCTCGAGGAATGTTTCGGTACGCACAAATCCAGTCTGCTTTTCCAGCAAAGTTTTTAAAAGCAAACAGTTACAAATGGTTCTCACTGGATTTATTTTAATTTCCTTAAAATAATTCTTATTTTTATTTTAAAGCACTATGGTGAGAAACGTCGTTTGAGCACAAAGGGTTAATTTCCTTTGGGTACAACTAATATAAATAATTAATAAATTCGATTTAGGGATAACAGTTGCGTAGATACTATTTTTAATTATTTGTATTCGCTGCTCGGTAGAACTTCAATTAAATTTTTCCTGCTTGACTGACAGGTTCGCCCAGTCTAGTCCGAACGTCCCAGGGACAGGACCCGAGGCTACGCTCACGCGCCTGAGCGCACGGTCAGTGTTTTTCCTAAATAATTAAAAAACGAAGCCTCATCCGACATTTTTGCAAAGGAAATTGTTGTTCAGAATCGTCTCAACTACCCCCCCCCCCCCCCCCCTCCCCCATTAGTAATATTTATGATTCATTTAAATTTCACCTTTCTGAGCAAAGTTTTTTGGAATCGTACATTCAAGTTACGGGTAATATCATTAGCATTTTGCTTTGACGAATTTCTGCTGACTTTAGGTACGGACCACTGCAAACGGAAGGAAATATGGAAAAAAAAACCGGATTGCACTACGTTAAACAATAGTTTATTCTCTATCTATGTACCTAAACATTTGTTCAATTTTCGAATTCACGAGAGTCCATTTTGACCACCAAGAACCATCTGTCCCACTATGCGCCGCGCTATTACGTTGGCGCCCGCAAGTCGTCACATGTGTTCTACTGCCGGTGAACAGCGTGAGTAATTACTTCTTTCAAAATAATATGTTATCGGTTTAGTGAGAAACAGATTACTAATCTCAAGAAGAAGCATAGCGTTAGGTGAATAAGTGCAAAGCAGTCGTGTAAATAGTTGGATCTTGCAGTACCTTAGAAGTGATAGTGAAGGAGGTGAACAGGAAAAAGGGGGGAGAGGAACAAGGACGAGGTGTAAACAAGTTGGGTATGTTAGTAGAGGAAGTAGAAAAGGTAATTGTGAAAGATACCGAAGAAACAGAAGAGGGAATGGAAGGCTGTAGATGAAAGAATGGCTAGAAATAATCCAAAGATTTTGGAAGGAATTGCAAAAGAAAAAAGAGAAAATAGGGAACATCGAAAGGGAAACAGGAATGAAGGAAAAGAGATCGGAGGAAGAAATGGCGGCACTGAAGGAGATAACAAAAAAGTTGGGGAAACAGACAGGAGAGGATGAGATTGAAAAGAGATTTGGATATATGAAGGAATGGAGAAAATAATAAAAACGGATGAAAGAGGAAACAATATTGTGGGAGACGGAATACGTTTGAATTCTGACGATTAAAACGTATTTGGCTGTCAGCTGATGCGGCATATGTGTAGGTCGCCCACCGATGTTAATAATCTACCTGACAAAACATTATAGATAAAGTTGAGGGCTGAGCGACCGCTGGAATCAAATGTGAGAGAGAAAGAACAGTAAGGAGTAATAACTGCGAGAAAATAGTGTAAGAGCAATGAAGGCAAATAAGAGATATATTCAGGGAGAGAACAGTGCGAGGACAGTAGATAATTATGATTCCTTCAAGAACAACAGAGTAACATGATGAATTGTTGTTTTTTTTTTTTTATGTGTGACATCAGCTTTATTCAGAGATCACATCTCTTTGATATTCATCGTTTGTCATACATTTACACTCATCACATACACTCATCACATACACCCATAAAATACACTTGTTTTTGCAATACTGTCCAGCTTATCGTCGAAGAAGCCCTGAAACATTAAACATAAGTGGAAGTATGGTAGATATACAGTTTATATTTATTATAGTCATCATACACTATACACTATACACACTTACATATGTGGAAGTTCGGGAGGGTCAAGCAAGTGGGAATGAACCGTTTAATAATAATCGAATTTCGTATAACTTTATTAACCGACTTCCAAAAGGAGGTGGTTACTCAATTCGATCAGTATACATATACATATATTTTTTTTTTATGTATGTCCGCCGATTACGTCGAGATGGCTGGACCAATTGGGATGAAACCTTTTGCATCTTGTAGGGTATGACTCCCAGTTGGTCCCGTAAGAAAAACATTTAGCATTTTTTCATTCTTTACCCCTTTTTTATTGCAAAAACGTAGTTTCGCAGTAGCTACGTTTGGTCACCGATTACGCCGAGATGGCTGGACCAATCGGGATGAAACCTTTTGCATCTTGTAGGGTATGACTCCCACTACAATCGGGATAAAACACATTTTGGATTTGTCATTGTTTCCCCTGTTTTACCCCGTTTTGCTGAAAATTGTTTCGAAACAAAGATTGCTGTTTCATCCACATCATGTATATCTGCCAATTACTCCGAAATGGATTGACCAATCGGAACTGCAAGTACTGCTCCGATAGCCACTAAAAAATGTGAAATAGAAAAATTTTTGGAAAAAAATACAACCGACTTCGGAATGCACTAAAAAGGACGAAATAATTTTAATTTATAGGTATTTCGGAAACGGCGCAAAATTAAAAATTTTCTACATTGGAAATTGTCAAAATTCTTTAATCCTTTTACATATTTTCACATTAGCAACATCTTTCAGTTACACAATTTTGAATTTTACGCCGTCTCCGAAATATAAATTAAAATTATTTCGTCCTTTTTAGCGCATTCCGAAGTCGGTTGTATTTTTTTTCCAAAAATTATTTAGTTCACATTTTTTAGTGACGATCGGAGCATTCCTTCCAGGGTAGCATCAACAAATAAGAAATTTTGCAATGGAAATAGTAGTTAGCAACAAAGGGATGGGAAGGGCAGGGAAGGGAAGGGCAGTGAGGGGAAATGCAGGGAAGGGCAGGGAAGTGAAGGGAATGTTGCAAATGGGATCATCGTGGCAACATCTCCGACCGCAAAATGTAATACTATGTTTCATCGATAGCAGGCCGTATGTCCGTGAAATAGCACGTTTTTTGTGATAGAAGCGGTAAAAAATGAAAAAAACCAAAATGGTTTTTTACGGGACCAACTGGGAGTCATATCCTACAAGATGTAAAAGGTTTGGTTCCGATTGGTCCATCCGCATACATTAAATAAAAAAAAAATTAACATACATGTCGAATTGAGTAACCTCCTCCTTTTCGAAGTCGGTTAAAAACCTTTTTCATCTTGTAGGCTATGGCCCCCACTAGAAACGGGATAAAACACATTTTTTATTTTATCATTGTTTACCCTGTTTTCCCTGTTTTGTTGAAAATTATTGCAAAACTCCGGAAGGAATAATGCTCCGATCGCCACTAAAAAATGTGAAATGAAAAGATTTTTGGAAAAAAAATACAACCGACTTCGGAATGCACTAAAAAGGACGAAATAATTTTAATTCATATTTCGGAGATGGCGGAAAATTAAAAATTTTCTACATTGGAAATTGTCAAAATTCTTTAATCCTTTTACATATTTTCACAATTTTTAATTTTGCGCCGTCTCCGAAATATAAATTAAAATTATTTCGTCCTTTTTAGTGCATTCCGAAGTCGGTTGTATTTTTTTTTCCAAAAATCTTTTTATTTAATTTTAATCTTACAGTGAGGAAGGAACGTTTTCAATATACATACGTGTGTACAGAGTGGAAAAATATTCACTGTCATAGCTACTACGGCGTTATTCTACGCCTCTGGATCGATGGAGATTTGCAAAAGAAAGTGACAGCAAAATTGACCTTGACCTTGAAATTCAAGGTCAAATTTTTTATTGGCATATCGTGTAGTACTCGACGAGAAGGTAAAATGTCAGAAAGGAACCATGGTCCGCAACTCAACCGTTCTCTCGGAAAATGGTGCTGAACTTCCACTTACATCCGGGTTCACATTAATTACAATCTACTTACATTCCCCAACCAGATGCAGAGTAAATAATTGCAAATATGATATCCAACCATAATAGTAGTGATAATAACGATAAATGGAAGAGAAATAACACAGAAAGTGTCCGCCGTAAATCTATCACCTTCAATTATGTCGTTGTCTGCAAAAATAGAGAAATATGCATTTAGTAAAACTTATTGTATTTCAAGGGGCAAATTAGGTGAATGGGGTGAATTTCATCCACAGATCATATTTTCCGATATTTCGCAGTGACCTTTTGTTTTCTTTTTTAAGGAAACCTCATATTCTCTTTTAACCGACTTCGAAAAGGAAGAGATTATTCAATTCAACGTGTTCTTTTTTTTTTAACCGACTTCGAAAAGGAGGAGGTTACTCAATTCGACATGTTTTTCTTTTTTTTTTTTTCTTTTAATGTTCGCCGATTACGCCGAGATGGGCGGACCAATCGGAACAAAACCTATTGCATCTTGTGGGGTATGACTCCCAGTAGGTCCCGTAAAATAAACATTTTGCTTTTTATTATTGTTTACCCCCCTTTTATTGCATATAAGCGTACTGTTCCCTCCACGTCATCAACCGACTTCGAAAAAGAAGGAGGTTACTCAATTCGACATGTATATTTATTTTTATCTTTTTTTTTTTTTTTTTATGTATGTTCCCTGATTACGCCGAGATGAATGGACCAATCGGAACGAAACCTTTTGCATCTTGTAGGATATGACTCCCAGTTGGTCCCCTATAAAAAACATTTTCCATTTTATCATTCTTTGCACCTTTTTTATTGCAAAAACACAGTTTTGTACATGCTAGGTTTGGTCACCGATTACGCCAAGATGGATGGACCAATCCGAACAAAACCTTTTTCATCTTGTAGGCTATGACCCCCACTAGAAACGGGATAAAATACATTTTTTATTTTAACATTGCTTACCCTGTTTTATCATGTTTTATTATAAATTACTGCAAATCAAAGAGTTCCGTTTCATTCGCGTCATGTATGTCCGCCGATTGCTCCGAGACGGATTGACCAATCGGAACGAAATTTTTCGTATTTTTTAGGGTATGCCTCCCAGTTGGTCCCGTATAAAAAACATTTTGCATTTCATCATCGTGTACCACCTTTTTTATTGCATAGAAGCGTAGTGTTTCGTCCACGTCATGTATGGTCACCGATTACTCCATGATGGATTGACCAATCGGATCGAAACTTGTTGGATCTTGTAGAGTATGACTTCCAGTTGGTCCAGCAACAATCATTATGCATTTTTTCGTTTTCTCCTACGTTTATTGCAAAAACCGTACTATTTCACGTATAATCGGCCTAATATCGATGAAGCCTCGTATTACATTTTGCGACCGGAGATATTTCCACGATGATCCCATTTGCAACATTCCCTTCACTTCCCTGCCCTTCCCTTCTCCTCCCTTTGTTGAACTCTTCAAGGAATGCTCCGATCGCAACTAAAAAATGTGAAATAAAAAAATTTTTGGAAAAAAATACAGCCGACTTCGGAATGCACTAAAAAGGACGAAATAATTTTAATTCATATTTCGGAGGCAGCGCAAAATTAAAAATTTTCTACATTGGAAATTGTCAAAATTCTTTAATCCTTTAACATATTTTCACAATTTTTAATTTTGCGCCTTCTCCGAAATATAAATTAAAATTATTTCGTCCTTTTTAGTGCATTCCTAAGTCGGTTGAATTTTTTTTCCAAAAATTTTTACTTGGAATCAACGATATATAATATACATATTCTGGGTTTATATCTGAATTTCACTTTTTACAACTGTGATAGATGAAAATACAGAACCCATATATTTTTTGCCTTCTAAGGAAACAGTTAGGATTTCAGCGGATTTACGCGTTACCTTTTTTTTTTAAATAAAGCTTAAAGGTTCCCGGAGAAAGTTCCGTGGAATTTTTCTGCGATAATTTGCGATCTTATGAGTTATTAGTATTGTAACATGTGAAAAATCTAGAACGCGAAATCTAGAACATGCGAAGCTTCGATAAGCTTCCAAACAGATCGTGGAGGCTGCCGCGCGGCGAAAGATGCGAAGCGCGGAACGCGAATTCGCGAACGTTCGCGCTTAACGACGCGGCTGTTGACAATCGCAGTCGCGGGTAGCAACCAAGTAGTATAAATTAAGGGCTCTCGGAGGCATTCGGCCTATTTGCCATTCGTGATTTAAATACTCGACGCTGTACCGTCTTAGTCTTGCTTGACCTGGCTAAGGCGTTTGATACGGTGTGGCATCATGCCTTGTTGTACAAGTTGTATACCATTAGATTCGATCTTGAATTTGTACGACTTATGTGGTCATATCTATCAAACCGTTTTTTATACGTTTCTATTCCTGGTACTAAATCTGCGTTACTACCAGTTTCGGCGGGTGTCCCGCAAGGATCAATCCTTGGATCAATCTTATTTAATATTTTCATAAATGACATTCCTCGCTCGTCTCCACGCTGTCATTTGGCTCTGTTCGCCGATGACACTGCCTTATATTCTTCTTCCTATCGTACTGATACTGCGATCTGCAGATTACAAACTTATCTTAACCACATTATTTCGTTCTTTGAGTCCTGGAAACTGCAGCTAAATTCTGACAAGACTGAGGCTATATTGTTTGCGAGAAGATCGGTGCAGATTGCAGGCGGACGAACTATGAACCTTAAAATAAATGGACACATAGTTCCCTGGTCCGACACGGTTCGATATTTGGGAATTATTCTTGATAGGAGGCTGAATTGGCGACCCGCGGCAGCTGATCGTGTTACTAAGGCCTTGAAGGTGCTAAATGCACTGCACCTCTCTTCCTTAAAAAAATCGGCTATCAGCCAAAAAATTCGACTGAATTTATATAAAATTTGCATTAGACCTGTGCTCACATACGGGGCGCAGGTCTGGTAGAACTGTTTCTCTAATTCCACCAAACGCACCCTACAAATTTTCCAAAATAAAGTTTTAAAAATTATCCTTGGCAAACCGACTCGTTTTTCGACTAAGGAACTGCACAATTTGGCTTCCATCCCGCTAATCCAAACATTCATTGACAAGCTCATTGAAAATTATAATGTATCAAACCATTCAAATCTACTGGTGCGAGGTACAGGCTCCTATGACACCTCAACTATTCCGTATAAAATTAAAGTACCATTCCCGTTAATGAGACATGGCCTAGGCCGCGATTATTGATTCTGGTGTTGTTGAACCGGACCGTCACTGGAACGCTTCACAACCTCGGTGAGCTTCGTTACTACGTGATGTGTCGCTGAAGCTTAGCGATTCTGCTGTGGAATCGTTCCTTCCACACTTTCCGTTGTAAATTCTTTACGTTTTTCTCTTTCTTGTCTCCTTATACTCTTTCCCTTTCTTCTTTCCTTTCCTTTATGTGGTTGTTTTGAAAATTTTTCCACTCTTTATTTTCGTTTTTTTCTAACTTTATGTTCCGTTCGCCTAATTCTGGTAACACCAATTGATATGTTTATTTTCTTAACTGGTAAGTGGGCTACGAGCTCACAGGAACAGTTACAAGGAAGGAGACATTGACGGGAATGACGTCGGTTCTCATTCTCTACTCATTGGAAAAAAAAAGCATTCGGCCTATTTGCCATTCCTGGAGAGAGGACGAGGTAAGACCATCAGCCGCTCTCGGAAATCGGCATAGGGACTCCGGCAGGAAAGTTCGGCGATAATACCTAGATGCCTGCCCGGAGAAGGGAGAGTACGGGGGTCTGTTCCTGGACGCTCGTCCGATGAGGGGAGTTTGGAGATAATACCTGGACGCCCATCGGTCGAGAGAGTACAGAGCTGCCCCTTAACGCCTGAGGTTATACGTAGAAGGGGAGAGGACAGGAGTTCGTTCCTGGTCGTCTGCTCGACAAAGAGAGTTCGGCAATAATACCTGGACGCCTGTCGAGCAGAAGAGAACAGAGCTTCTCCTGGACATCCCGATTAGAAGTAGGGGGAGGTTATTCCTGGACACCTGTTCGTTTTGGAGAGTTCGGCGACAAATACCTGGACACCAATTCAAGCAGGAGAGTACAGAATAATTCTCCCATTCGAGATAAACCTTTTGTATTAAAATCAGATTCGTAAAGTAAAATGTCCGAAAAGATTTTATTTAAATATCCGAAAATTATGTTCTACCATTCCTATGTAATCATGTTCTCCTTTCTAATCCGAATAAACCTTTGTCTGTCCAGAATATCTTACCTTAATTCCTTAACCATGGCTACAGTATTTGTTTACCGGCCGCGCCGTATACGGAGCTGAACATTTATGGCATAGGGCCGGAATATGGTGATTTACCTGAATATTATGGGTTATTCTATACTGAAAAGACTTTGCTGGTCTAATAAGTAGTACATTCACAGCAGAGGATCAAAAATACGATGCAGGAAAAATGCATTTATGGTCATTTAGGTAATTAACGGGCACCTGTAGGTAACGCGACTTGGTTATATGCCAGTGGCAAGTTCGAGGGGAAGAAAACAAAAGGAAGGTAGCGGAAAATAAAAGAAGAATCCAAGAATCTTTCAGGACAGGGTTTACTTGTAGATAAACCGAAGCCGGGATTCGGTACAAGTAATGACGGAAATACCGCTCACCGATCTTGTAACAATTAGTGTTCGGCCAGTTTCGTCCCGCGACTTTTCCCGGGGTTGGAAATCGGACGAAAAGTAAAAGGAAAAGGTTTGCCGGATCGGGGTGTCTCCGAAGCAATTGATTTCGCAGTCGTGATGTGAAACGTACTTTAATTAAGAAATAAAATACTACGCTTACTTGACTAGAACTTACAATTAGATTAAGATATTTACAATAGGGTTTTATTCAAACGGTATTGTCCGAAGCAATGCGTTCGGGAAATAAGATTTCCGAAGCGCGATGTTCAACGAAAAGTATAAGAACTTTTATATCGTTCGTTTCGCGGTATCGATTACGAGGAATCAAGGCTCGCAGGTACGATTTGGCTCAGTATTTATATTAGTAGGTCTTTTGTTCTCGTCGTCGGCCGCCGCCTCTCCCCCCCCCCCCCCCCCCCCCGTCGGCTCGCTCTGATCGGCCGATGGAGCGAGCGAAACAGTGAGAGAGCGACGAGACGAGCGCCGAGAACACCGAATCCGTTGCAAATCGAAATAGTTAGAATTAGAGGTTCGGTGCTCGAACAATCAGTCTGTATCAGCAAGGATCACAGGAGTAGACAAAGAGCTAATAAAACGTTTAAACGTAATCCTAGTTACAATTTCAAGCACGCACATGATAAAAATAGATCTTTTTGAAACATACTGTTTGGAAACTGCAAAGAAATTTATCGAACTATACCAGTGGTACAGTATGTCATCAACTGTTCATAAAATATTAATTCATGCTGAAGATATCATAAAATATGCTATACTTCCGATTGAACAGCTCGGAGAAGAAGCACAAGAAAAACGCAACAAAGATATTAAAACTTCCAGACGATATTACCCCAGAACATTTTACAAAATAAAAACAATGGAAGATATTTTCCACAACTTACTTGCATCTTCCGATCGATACGTAAGCAGTATGAGGAAAATATATCCCAAAATAGCAAAAAAAATATCCCAAAGAAGTAATTCAGTTTTTGGGTATATCTGGCATTAACGAATCTGGAGGAGAAGAGGAAAAAAAAGAAGAAGATTGGCTAATTAAAATGTTTTTATACTTTGTGACGGACGGGTTATAGGGGCAGCCAAAGGGGTGCCCTGCGCTGGAATACGACCAGGGAAAGTCGCTTTCCGCGCGCTCCGTGCACAAATCCACGGACGATTCGATTCTTTGGGCGCCAGTGCCGTAGCACTCGTCCGGAACCCTCGCCCTTCCGGCTGCTCAGTAGGGGGAGCGGAAATAAGGGGAGGTTAATTGAAAGTGGCCCACGAGTGTTTCGTTTAACGGTAGCTTTAATAAAGGCCGAAGAGGCCGTGCCAAACAACAAAAGACGGGAATTCCGCGGTACACTTTTGTGCAAAGGAAAAGGTACGCGGCCGCCAAGTGCGGCAAAAAGGAACCGCGACGCGGAAATTCCCAATACAAAGAAAAATCTCTACTGTTGAAACTAAAACTAGGGGCCGGATACAAAATGTCGGTGGTCCTAGAGTTTCAAATACAGGAGAAAACGAAAGATTAGTCGGGATCGCGGTCGCGGGTATGGGGGGACCCGTTCGCGATTCTGAGACGGAGGCGCCGGGGCCTCGACGAAACCGACTATAACTTCCGGCGCGCGAGATCGCGGAACGAAGATGCGCTTCGTTCGAACGCGCGGTACGAGTGTCAACGGTTACGGCTCCGAGGTCAAGCCGCCGGGGCTCGACAGTCGGACGGTACCGGACAACGAATCGGTCGGGAACGGAATAAAGGGGGCGGGCCTCGAGAGTCCTCGTCTCCTTGGGTCGGTCCTGTCGCCTAGGTCGCGGAACACGATACGAGATGGAATATTCCGATATTCCCGCGTTCACGCCGATCCTTTCGCACTCACACACGCGAGCAAAAATCACACAAAAGGCGTGAGTCCTACCTGGACCTGGAGTGCGGCGACGTATCCACAAAATGGTGCGGGTGGCCCTTCCACAAACGGGCGCCGCACAAACACACACACAATGACAAATAAAAAAAAAGGGACTCGACACCACGCAAACTGAATCAAATTCGAAAATCAATAAACACTCAAAATATCGACCGTTCTCTCTCACCGCTCGCGCGCTTCTCTCTTCGCCGCCGGTACGCGGTTCCCCCCCCCCCCCCCCCTGGGAGTTCGGCAACCAAGATGGGCCGCTCAATGTTGTGAATTCAGTTGGCCGGGTCCTTGGAGTTCTCTGGCGGAGCTCCGGGTGAGATGGCGGTGGTCGTCTGCTCCCAGGCCCGGCGTCCTCGGTGTCCGGCTGCCGGTCGCTCCGAAGGCGGCTGCTGGGTGGAGGCACGGCGACCGGTCAGCCGGTTGGCCAGCGAAGGTGGTGGACCCATCTGGCCCCTCCCTCCCCTGGATGGAGGTCCCTACGACCGGTGGCGGCGATGCTCCGCCGTGGCGGAGCGCGAGGCGGTCGGCCGCAACAAAAAAAAAAAGAACACATACGCACACGCACTCACACACTCATCCACAAAAACATCCGCCTCCCGGAGGAGAGGACTCACCTGAGCGGAGGGAGCGGGGCGCGCCAACGTCTCGTAACGGGGCCAAAATTTGCCTCGTTACAATTTATAGGTAAACATCATCAATTTTATTAAATTATTTATTAAAATTGTTTTTATATTCGATATTTAACGTTGTAAAAGTACATTATTATATTTTTAAAGTCATATTATTGTACTTTATAGCAACAATTTGGTCTTAGATTTAAGAATATTACTTTTGGCCAAAATTTCGGCGAAATCGAACACTGTGCGACGCTTTGTACTCGGCCCCTAGTTTTAGTTTCTACAGTAGTCTTTTTGTATTGGAAATTTTCGCGTCGCCGTTTACCTTTTCTTTTCATTGAAGTGTACCGCGGAATTCCCGTTTGTTTGGTTGGCACGGCCACTTCAGCCTGTGTTAAAATTACCGTTAACGAAATGTTAACGTATGCAGGGCCTTTTTCCAGAGATATCTGATCGGAAAGGCCGGAAAAAGGGTCAGGATACATAAAATATCTGGAAACAGGGAGTACGTGATTTGGGACCGAGGGTTAATGGGACCGTCGCGTCGTAGAGTATCTAGCAGGTGCTCGATCGACATGGTTAAAGTTCGATGCCTTTCTTTTGAGGATCGCCGAAGCAACAATGGCCCGTGGCCAATGACCCGACGTCATGGTGCTGCGTGGCGCGTGCAGGGCGATAAGGGTGTTCTCGAAGGATCTGGCCACGGAGCGGGGAAGGTGACGTACCTTCTGGTAAGAGGACCATGATGAACCTCTTGGCACTTACCTTAGAACGCTCGAGGAAAACACTCGAAGAAATAGTTAACATGTTACTATATGTATTTTGATTATTTAAATGTGATATAGATATGTATTAATTTATATATTAAGAGTGTGAGGTTTACAACTTTGTAAACTTTAAGAAGGGTTTTAAAAAAATGTTTATGAGTGTTATATAAATTTCAACTGCAACTTCCTTGCACTTTCGAATGTATGCATAATTAAACATTTGAAGTATGCAGCATTGTAAGATTTAATTTAATATTTAATATGAAGATGTTTGTAATTTTGGCACCAAAAAGCGGGCTGCCAGCCCCTTCTATCGGATGTTACCACAATTTTCCAGACTTTTCCGATGATCTGGCAAAATAATATTTCCAATAATAGTCGATCAGTATTCATTTTTCTACAAACTGCAATATAAAAAAATTTAGAAAAACATTTTTTTGTACAAAAACTGGGTCCCCTCGATTTTTGAAACTGTTCGGGAATCGGCCCCCCGACGACCAGGGGGTCATCTAGCGGATCGTCTCGGCGGCTCGGCGGATCGCCGCGTTTCTGATCAACCCGGACGCGACGCGCCTGCGCGTCGCCATCTTGCAACCGGCACGGCCACGCGCTCGAACCGGCAACACTGCGTCGGCCATTATCTCGCGAAGTCTAGAAGAAGGAGTATCGCTCGCGGGTAGCACAACGATCGCCATCTTGGAACTTCTCTTAACCGTTTGAGTCCCAGGGGGTATTGAAATAACACTGTCGAAGAATCCCAAACAGCGCAACCGCGCTTTCTCTAAATGAGTACGAGAAGACCCAAGCAGCGCGATGGCGCTTGTTTTATTTTATGTCGAGAAAGGAGCTGTGCGATGTATTTGCGTCAGTAGATCTGAGCGCGCGACTTCGACAATATCGGTAACGCACCGTCAATTGTCCACAATGCTCGAAATGTGCTGGGTTTTCTCGACATAAAATCTCAACAGCGCGATCGCGCTGCTTGGGACGCAAACGGTTAACGCGTCTCTACGAACAAGTTTCGGGTCTCGTCTCTACACGTTCGTTCCCGGGTTTTCTCGCATCGCTCAGTGTACAGTTTTTTGTTTCTTTCATTTCCTAAATTAAGTTAGTTTTAAGACAAAGCTTGTGTGCGTTAGAGTTAAGAATTTTGATTTAATAAACTAGTGTTTGCCAACGATCGTCTCCGCCACGTTTCCCCGTGCCCTAACCGCGTTCCACGGTCGCCGCGTCGGGCACCAGACATTCGGAATCTCTCTCGGCCCATCTCCTAACAGAAACATTAATATATATTTTTGACTTTATAATATTTTGGCCCGTGTCGAGACGAATTCAACGACCTGCTATAATGCTAAAATACTTTTGGCTACGGAAAGCGGGATTTCAGCCCACTGTGTGCTCCCGAGCCGAGCCCAACCGAGACTGAATTTTCGAGCCAAGCCGAGTACCATATACTAACGAGCGACTTGGAAGAAGCGAACAGCTCGGAAAAAGCGAGCAACAGTATAGACAACCGTAGGCGAAGCGCATGACTGGCCTACCAGAAACGGGTGTATGTATGTATGTACAGCGCGTCCTTCTCCAGCTCATTGTGGTGCCAATTTTCAATTCTCCGTCCATCTGAAGGGCCCATTAGTGTGGAGGGAACTTCAGGGAATATGACCATATTTTCAATATTAACTAAGGACTATGTATTTAACTGATTGTTAGAAGACTCTACATAGGACCGCAAAGGATTAAAAAAAAAAATTACGGAGTCGACTGTTGACTTATTTCGAAACTTTTCCTTATTACAGTGAAAACTCGACAAATGTTACTACTGCCGGGTCCGCTCCGTGACAGAAATAGGAGAATCGTTTTTTGAATTTGGTTGTAGTTTGCCGAGGCAGTCGAACGTGGAAAGAGTCAGTAGGTAAAGAAGAAAGAGGGACTGAAAACCAGATTTATCGCCCCCAGTTTAAATGCTTTAAAGAAACTTTGAAAAAAACTTTTTTTTTTACTTTTTGTTAATAAAAAGTTCACTGTTGTGTGGGGGAGGTTTTTCTGATTAAAATGAGACCAAACACAATATAAATCGATCAACATTTAATAGCATAATATTGCATTAAATATTGTGCTTGTGAGTATTTCTCTCTTTATTTATCTTTCTTGCGCTCTCCTTTTTTAACCGACTTCGAGAAAGAAGGAGGTTACTCAATTCGACATGTATATATATTTTTCTTTTTTTTTTTATGTATGTGCCCCGATTACGCCGAGATGGATGGACCAATCGGAACCAAACCTTTTGCATCTTGTAGGATATGACTCCCAGTTGGTCCCGTAAAAAAAAAATTTTGCATTTCACCATCGCTTGCCACCTTTTTATTGCAAAAAAGCGTACGATTTCGTCCGCGTTGTGTATGGTCATCGATTACTCTAAGATGGATGGATCAATTGGAACGAAACCTTTAGCATCTTATAGAGTATGACCAACAGTTGGTCCCGTAAAAAAACCCGGTTCGGATTTCTACATTTTTTCCGCTTTTATCGCAAAAAAAACGTGCTATTTCGCTCGTACTCGGCCTGATATCGATGAAACCTAGTATTACATTTTTTGCGGCTGGAGATGTTTCCACGATGATCCCATTTGCAACATTCCCCTCACTTTCCTGCACTTTCCTTCGCATCCCTGCAATTCTCTTCGCACCCCTTCACTTCTCTTCGCATCCCTGCACTTCCCTTCGCTACCCTTCACTTCCTTATCTTTCCCTTCCAAACCCAACTCTCCCCCTGCCCCGGCCTTGCCCCTTCCCTTTCACTTCAGTCATTTTCCTTCCCTTCTCTACCCGCCCCTGCTGTTCCCACCGTTGCTAATTACTATTCCTATTGCAATAATTATTGCAATTACATTTTGCGGTCGGGGATGTTCCCACTATGATCTCATTTGCAACATTCCCTTCACTTTCCGGCACATCCCTTCACTTCCTTACCTTTTCCTTCCACACTCAACTCTCCCCCTGCCTCTTCCTCCCATCCCTCCCCCCTTCCCTTACATTTCAACCCCTTTCCTTCCCTTCTCTACCTACCCCTGCTGTTCCCTCCGTTGCTAATTACTACTCTTATTGCAATAATTATGTTTCTAGCGTGACGGCGACATGGCAAGTGGTAAGCGCGAATCAAGCAATATCCTACTTTCCTATATGTTACATCAGACACAATAAATCCCAGTTGTTACGTGAGATTTGAAAGAATTATATATAATTTCATAAATTTTGTGTAGTCTTACGTATTTTATATAATTGATTACTATTTATTCCAATACAATATGATTATTAAGGATTTCAGTAGAGGAGTTAGGTATATTTCAGAGTTAGTATCCATGTACATGGCTGAAACAAAAGTGCTTACATGTTTCTGTAGCATAAACGTAGTGAAAAGAAAAAAAAAACACTCGCACGCACGGAACGCATGACCGCATGCCCGACGGCGGGTTGTGTGGTTTTACGTATTTTATATCCGTACCTCCACCCCCGTGCGGGCGTGTGTGCGTGCGGGCGGGCGGGCGTTCGTGTGGTCGGTCGGGCGGGCGGGGGTGCGTGCGGGCGTCCGTGCGTGCGTGCGTGCGGGCGGTCGGTCGGGCGGGGGTGCGTGCGGGCGTGTGTGTGTTTTTTATCTTTTTTATACGATTATACTACAGAGACATGTATGTGCTTTTGTTAACCGACTTCGAAAAGGAGGAGGTTACTCAATTCGATCAGTTTTTTTTTTTTTTTTTTTTTGTATGTCCGCCGATTACGCCGAGATGGCTGGACCAATCGGGATAAGACCTTTTACATGTTATAGGGTATGACTCCCAGTTGGTCCCGTAAGAAAAACATTTTGCATTTTTTCATTCTTTACCCCTTTTTTTATTGCAAAAACGCAGTTTTGTACATGCTAGGTTTGGCCACCGATTACGCCGAGATGGATGGACCAATCCGAACAAAACCTTTTTCATCTTGTAGGCTATGACCCCCACTAGAAACGGGATAAAATACATTTTTTATTTTAACATTGGTTACCCTGTTTTATCATGTTTTATTATAAATTACTACAAATCAAAGAGTACCGTTTCGTCCGCGTCATGTATGTCCGGCGATTTCTCCGAGATGGATTAACCAATCGGAACGAAATTTTTCGTATCTTGTAGGGTATGCCTCCCAGTTGGTCCCGTATAAAAAACATATTGCATTTTATCATCGTGTACCCCTTTTTTATTGCATAGAAGAGTATTGTTTCGTCCACGTCATGTATGGTCACCGATTGCTCCATGATGGATTGACCAATCGGATCGAAACTTGTTGGATCTTGTAGAGTATGACTTCCAGTTGGTCTAGCAACAAACATATTATGCATTTTTTCGTTTTTTCCCACGTTTATTGTAAAAACCGTACTATTTCACGTATAATCTGCCTAATATCGATGAAGCCTAGTATTACATTTTGCGACCGGAGATGTTTCCACGATGATCCCATTTGCAACATTCCCTTCACCTCCCTGCCCGTCCCTTCACTACCCAGCCCTTCCCTTCCCAACCCTTTGTTGAACTCTTCAAGGAAAGCTCCGATCGCCACTAAAAAATGTGAAATAAAAAAATTAAAAAAAAAAATACAACCGACTTCGAAATGCACTAAAAAGGACGAAATAATTTTAATATATATTTCGGAGACGGCGCAAAATTAAAAATTTTCTACATTGGAAATTGTCAAAATTCTTTGATCCTTTTACATATTATCACATTAGCAACATCTTTCATTAATACAATTTTTAATTTTGCGCCGTCTCCGAAATATATATTAAAATTATTTCGTCCTTTTTAGTGCATTTCGAAGTCGGTTGTATTTTTTTTTTTTTAATTTTTTTTCAGAAATGAACATGGATACTACCGCTGACAATCGTATGTATACCTTGATTTCATAACGATTAGATATAATATATGAAGAAAGGAACACCGTTATACAGTATGTGGCTATTACTTCGCAGGGAATGCAAAGATCGCCACTAAAAAGCGTGAAATAAAATAATTTTTTGAAAAAAAAAATATAACCGACTTCGAAATGCACTGAAAAGTATGAAATAATTTTTATTTGATATGTATACATTCTATTCGGCTCTTTATGCCATTGATTAAAGTATTACATTACATTTTAAATACAATGCATACTTTTCGGAGACGGCGCAAAATTAACTAATTGTCTACATTGGAAATTGTCAAAATACTTTAATCCTTTTACATATTTTCACATTAGCAACATCTTTCATTTACACAGTTTGTAATTTTGCGCCGTCTCCGAAAAGTATGCATTGTATTTAAAATGTAATGTAATACTTTAATCAATGGCATAAAGAGCCGAATAGAATTTATACACATCAAATAAAAATTATTTCATACTTTTCAGTGCATTTCGAAGTCGGTTATATTTTTTTTTTCCAAAAATTATTTTTCTTTGTTCGGGAATATCAAAGAACGAAGGATTTGAGGTGCTGGGTATAACCTATTCTTCAATCGTAGAAAAACATACATTGACTGCATTACGCTGTTACTGTGGCATCCCTACCAAGCTAACGCTTCAATTTTGCTTCGATTGCACGTTAGCAGTCATTCTGAGTAGGCGCCGGCTCGTATCCACTACTTGAACTAAATTTATCACGTGATTTGCTCTGTTCAGCATCACGTGGTTTGCCCTGATCAGCTCATATCAGCAATATGGCAAAAATCGTCTGTGGGAATGCAGTCGGGATTCCTCTAACTTCGTCCTTATATGAGCAAATTTTGGGCTGGGTGAGCACTCATTTGAAAGAAGAAGATTCACTGCTGAGCGCTGGATTCACTGTTCCGGACACATAACGCTTTTAGTAAATTTACAATACGCGGATTCTACGGGTGCATTTCGTCGATTTCTGCTCTTTTTTGAACACTCATATCACTATATAATCAAAATAAAAATATTTTTGGAAAAAAAAATACAACCGACTTCGGAATGCACTAAAAAGGACGAAATAATTTAAATTTATATTTCGGAGACGGCGCAAAATTACAAATTGTGTAAATGAAGGATGTTGTTAATCTGAAAATATGTAAAAGGATTAAAGAATTTTGACAATTTCCAATGTAGATAATTTTTAATTTTGCGCCGTCTCCGAAATATAAATTTAAATTATTTCGTCCTTTTTAGTGCATTCCGAAGTCGGTTGTATTTTTTTTTCCAAAAATATTTTTATTTCACATTTTTTAGTGGCGATTGGAGCATTCTTTGAAAAGTTCAACAAAGGGATGGGAAGAGAAGGGCAGGGAAGGGCAGCGTAGAAAAGGGAAGGGCAGGGTAGTGAAGGGAAGGGCAGGGTAGTGAAGGGAAGGGCAGGGTAGTGAAGGGTAGGGCAGGGAATGTTGCAAATGAGATCATCGTGGAAACATCTCCAGCCGCAAAAAATGTAATACTAGGTTTCACCGATATCAGGCCGATTACGAGCGAAATAGCACGTTTTTTGCGATAAAAGCGGAAAAAATGTAGAAATCCGAACCGAGTTTTTTTACGGGACCAACTGTTGGTCATACTCTATAACAGGCTTCGGAATTAACTGCTCTTTTCGGCCGATTTTCAGATGTCACGCCTCCTTTCCCCCGCCGTGCGTCTTGGACCCCGCGGCGGCCCAAGTGCTTGGATCACCTCAGGCGCGTGTCATATGAATCGCGCGTGGTGCAGTAGGGAGGCACCCGTAATAATAAATTTCATATTGTTTTCTATCTTTACAACCACCTGAGCACATCTTACAATTAGTGTACGGGAAAACCTAGTTTTTTCATATTTCATTAAAACTTTGAGAGCAAAATTTGAAAGCAGTTTCCAAATCTGTTTTTTGCCGCGATTTATCACAAAATGATGCGACGAAAAATTATCCGATACAGTGGAATAGGCCTACGATGGATACCACTGACAAAAAACAACGCATTGAAAATAGTGTTCCGTGGATGATGTGAAAATCTATTAATGCAAGTGTCGCCCTGATGCGCCACGCGCGATTCATATGACACGCGCCTGAGGTGATCGAAGCACTTGGGCCGCCGCGGGGTCCAAGACGCGCGGCGGGGGAAAGGAGGCGTGACATCTGAAAATCGGCCGAAAAGAGCAGTTAATTCCGAAGCCTGCTCTATAAGATGCTAAAGGTTTCGTTCCGATTGGTCCATCCATCTTGGAGTAATCGATGACCATACACAACGCGGACGAAATCGTACGCTTTTTTGCAATAAGAAGGTGGCAAGCGGAGGTGAAATGCAAAATTTTTTTTTTACGGGACCAACTGGAAGTCATGCCCTACAAGATGCAAAAGGTTTGATTCCAAATGGTCCATCCATCTCGGCGTAATCGGGGCACATACATAAAAAAAAAAAAAAAAAAAATATACATGTCGAATTGAGTAACCTCCTTCTTATTCGAAGTCGGTTAACAATCTCATTACCATGAATCCAGCGCTCAGAATTGCACCTTCCTCTTTCGAATGAGTCCTCGCCCAGCCCAAAATTTGCTCAAATAAGCACACAATTAGAAAAATGCCAAACCCATGTCTCGGGCCAAATTGTGTCGGTATACAGCTCGCTGCATTACTCGTGTCTACCCCCTTAAACCCGACTGTATTTAATCTGTATATGAAGAGTAATCAGGATGGGTAAAAAGAAAATATGATCGATTTCGTATGCGGATGATATTGTTCTGATGGTGGAAAAGGAAGATGATGTGAAGAAGATGTTGAAAATAGCATGTGTAGTTTAAAAAAAAAAAATAACATACATGTCGAATTGAGTAACTTCCTTCTTTTCGAAGTCGGTTGAAAAGCGCAAGCTTGTGGTGAGTGTAGGAAACACGAAGATGATGATGTTTAATAAAAGGGACGAAAGCAGAAGCAGAACAGATTGGAGATGCGAAAAAGAAATGTTAGAAGAAGTGAAAAACCACAGCTACCTCGGATACAGGGTGGTAAGAGGTAATTGAAAACAGTAACATGCAGGGAAGAGAATGCAGAAAGCAATTCTGGGAATGGAAAAGATGTTATGCGTAGTGAAAAGGAAGTTCAGAGGTGATCTAAGATGGAGATTAATGATATTGGGCGCGATAAAAAGGAGCACACCAGACTATGTAATCAAAAAAAAAGTTAAAGAGGGATAAATTAAGGATATGGTTAAGAGAAAGAGTGGCGCTGTATGACGAAACCATAAAAAAAGAAGAGGTTAACGCTTTAGTTAAGGAACGTTGCATAGAAACAAAAGCAGAAGAAGAGAGAACAAAATAAACAACATGATGAAAGGAAAGGAAACACTATAGAAAGCGTGGATACTCGAGAAGAGAGGCTGAGTGAATCGAAAATAAATATTAGGAGGCAGAGAGAATCCAAGTAGCAAAGGATAGGGAGATTCAAGATCAGCAAAGAATGAGAAAGGTGAGGATATCCAAATGTGCCCTAAGATACAAAAGAGATGGAATAGCTAGAACATCCTGCATGGAAGTGCGAAGGGATTTGTTAAATAGTTAGAAAAAATAATTTTTGCAAAAAAAATACAACCGACTTCGGAATGCACCGAAAAGAATGAAATAATTTTAATTCATATTTCGGAGATGGCGCATATGTAAAAGGTTCAAGAATTCTGGCGAGTTTAAATGTAGAAAATTTTTAATTTTGCGCCGTCTCCGAAATATAAATTAAAATTATTTCATTCTTTTCAGTGCATTGCGAAGTCGGTTGCATTTTTTTTGCAAAAATTATTTCATTTCACATTTTTTAGTGGCGATCGGTGCATTCCTTGCAGAGTAACATCAAAGAATCTCGGAATTCCCCAACTCCTTAAAGGACGCGGGGAATCGATCGGCCTAGGCCGATCATGGCTGAGTCCCAACCGAGCGCGTCTCCGGGTGGCGGATAGGAGAACGACCGGAGCTGGAAACGGTCTTCCGAACGCTGGGGACTGGTTCACCTCCGGGTGACCAGGACTCGGTGCAAGGAGGATCCGCGGACGGCGCCGGCCAGTGGGTGCTATAGGCGATCCCCAGGGCGTAAAAAACCTGGTTGGAAGAACTGAAGGCCCCGCCGTGGACCAGCTTCCCAAGCTAAGGTGTAAGCTATCGTGCCGAGGGCTGGATGGCACCGGGGTAATGGTGTCGCGAACGATGCCCTTGGGGAACCAGGCGCCACCCTATTGTATCTAGCCTTACCCCCGTATCCAGGCTCTGCGGGGGTGGACCTCTTTTCCTGCTCACTCGTGGGAACAACAATGGAAGAACAAACACCAAATCCAAACAAACAAAACAACAACGATGTGGAGGAGGGCCCCTCTAAGGGGGGACCTCCGACGACAGATCTGGTGGTAACCGGAGAAAGACCAACCGAGGTCGATACCGCGCTTGCGGTCGCGACGGAGGTAGGGCTCTCTCTGGAGGAACCGTCGAAGCCGGACGCAGCGAAGGATACCAGCAGTAATGCTGGGCCCTCAGCTGTGTCCAGGGAAAAAGGTAAGAAGGCGAACCGCGGCGGAGCGGCCAAAAGAAGGGCTCGGAAAGCCAAATTGGCAACTGGGACCTCTACGGCAGTGAACCGCCCGGTCCTGCCCACACCCTCAATTGCAGCGGATGGCACGGTGGGCCCAGCTGGTGGGCAAGCCGTGCCTCCCGCGCGAACCGATGCGAAGGAAGGGGATGTCCCAGCGGCCGGGTCCAAAAGAACCCGGCCGATGGACAGCACCCCCCCGGAGCAACAGAAGAAAAGGACGAAGGTCTTCCCTGACGTCTCAGGGTATAAGGAGGCCCTCGTGGGCGGCCGGAAGGTGGCAATCGCACCGGCCGGCTACCCCGAGGCAATCCTGAAGCCTGGTCAGGGGACCTGATCCTTAGTGACCTCGAGGCGCGGCTGCTCTCCATCCCAGAGGAGATGGAGGTTCCGCGCATCGAGGAACACAGGCTGGAGCAGGGGGTCCTATGGGTAACCTGCTCCGGCAACAAGGTGAAGGAATGGCTCAGGGACGCCGTGAAGTCACTGAGGCCTTGGGAGAGCGCCTCTCTCCAATTTCTGGAGAGAGAATGCCTTCCGAGGCTTCATAAGATGGTTACGGTGATCCCCGGGCCCCCGACTGCCACCGCGAATATATTAAGTCTCATTAAGAGGCAAAACCCGGGGCTCCGCACCCACCTATGAAGGGTGTGGGACCGGAAAGAGGTGGGTAGGTCGGTACAGTTGGTGCTCGGAGTCGACGGTGAGTCGCGACGAGCACTTAGCGGGAAGGGCTACGTGGCGCACGTAGGGCTGGGGAAAGCTCTCTTCAGAGAGGCGCAGACCCGGCCGACGGCGCGCTGCGAGGCCCTGTTACCGGCCTCCACCTCAGCGACTGAGTGGAAGAAGGCCCCCTCGTCAGGGACCGCCGGTCAGGGTGGCGGCACTGGGACTCTCTGCGCGGCTGACGCGCCAAGGGCCGAGGGTGCCGTCCAGCTCTACTACTGGACGGGGGGCCATGCGGGGATCCAGGGGGAGACCGCCAAGGGCCCTCGCGATCAGCAAGGCTGGTCAATCTGACGCCAGGAGCGGGACTCAAAGGACCCTGGCTCGTGGCGTCATGACGGGGCAGAGAGCTGAAGGGGCGAAAGCCCCTCCGGGTAAACGCGGGGGGAGGTAAATGGCTCGCGCAGCGGGACAGGCACCACCCCCCGTGGACCTAGCGAGACCGAGCAACACTGCAGACCCTATGGCTGCAGGATGCATCAGTGTCTCGCAGATCAACTTGCAGCACTGTAAGGCGGCTTCGGATATACTCCGGCCGCGCCTGACCGTGCAGCACACAGACCTAGCCCTTATACAAGAACCTTGGACCATTCAAGGGCAAGTAGGAGGGCTGGGCTCAAGTCAAAGCTCCATCATCTGTGGAGACACTAGTTGTGGACCTAGAGCCTGCATCCTCGTGAGGAAAGGGCTCAGGGCCCAGAAACTAACCAGGTTCTGTACAAAGGACCTAGCTGCAGTCGTGCTTGAGGCTAGGTTGGGGGGAAGCGGAGCGAACATTGTGTTTTGCTCGCCTTACCTACCCTACGACTCCATGGAGCCCCCGCCGACGAGGGAACTAGGAGAGCTGATAGACTTCTGCAAGCTAAGAGGGCTGCACCTGCTGATAGGGTGCGATGCAAACGCGCACCACATCATCTGGGGCAGCATCAATATAAATCGCAGAGGTACGGCGTTGCTGGAGTACCTCGCGACTACGGACTTAGAGATCCTGAACAAAGGATCGAGTCCAACTTTTGTCACCTCCAGAAGGCAGGAGGTCATAGATATCACGCTGGGCTCCAGAAAGGTGGCCGCAGCTACGATGGCTTGGCGTGCGGAAGAGGAGGTAACTCTCTCCGACCACAGGCTAATTACGTTCAAGCTGAAGGCGGAGACAAACCTTGGGCCCACAGAGGTCTACAGGAACCCCAGGACCACCGACTGGCTCCTCTACCGAGAGGGGCTGGCGGACGAACTTAAGGGGGACTTCGTAAGACCCAGGACCAAGGGTAGGATCGAGGGGGAGGTCGGTAGAATCCAGACTGCCATCTTTCGGTCCTATAAAAAGTCCTGCCCAGCAAAACAACGTAGGAATAGTAGACGGGTGCCCTGGTGGAACAAAGAGTTGAGTAGGCTCAGAACCAGGACCCGGAAGCTGTTCAACAAAGCCATGAAGGTAAACACGGAGGATGCCTGGGACCTATACAAAGAGTCCCAAAGGTCCTACAAGAAATGCATTAAGGCTTCGAGGAGGGAAGCCTGGAGGGAATTCTGCCGCACAACGGAGGCCCTACCAGTGGTAGCTAGGCTTCGCAAGGTTTTCGCATCCGGGCCACCCCAAAGTGCGGAAGGGCTCAGGCTCCCTGACGGGAGTGTTCCTGGGACCCATCTGCAAATTCTCGAACACCTGATGGAAGTTCACTTTCCGGGCTCTAGGCCAGTATCACAGGGGCAATCCATGCACGTGCAGGTACTGGAACCTGGCGGTAACGGCCAAAGGGACTGGGCTCTAGTGTCCAAGGTGGTCACACTTGACAGGGTCAGATGGGCAATCGGCTCGTTCAAAAGATATAAGAGCCCAGGCGTGGACGGGATCTTCCAGCTCTCCGACAGGAGGCTGGAGAGGACCTGTTAAGGCGCCTGGTGCATATCTGTAGGTCCTGTCTGGTTCTGTGCTATATACCCAATATCTGGAAGGAAGCCAAAGTCGTGCGAAAACCCCTTGGTCGCATGGATCCGTAACATGTTGCGGACCAGGACCTTAACAACCAACTTCAGTGGGACCACGCTTAGAGCTCGTGCCGCCATGGGGTGTCCACAGGGAGGAGTTCTGTCCCCGCTTCTGTGGACGCTCATGGTGGACGGGCTGCTCCGTGGGCTCAAGGATGAGGGTTTCACGGTGCAGGGATATGCGGATGACATAGTCATCTCAGTTAATAGCAAACACCCGCACTACATTGCGAGGAGAATGCAGATTGCACTCAAACTCGTGCAGGAATGGTGCCTCTCCAAAAAACTGAAGGTAAACCCAAGTAAAACGGAGATGGTACTATTTACAAGGAAGCGATGCTTTAAATTTAAAGCACCGTCCATCTTTGGGGTGGAGATTAACACTTCAACAGAAGTGAAGTACCTAGGGGTCACCCTGGATACGAAGCTCACCTGGAAACAACACATCAAGAAGCAGGCTCAGAAGGCTTTAGCTACCTACTGGGCATGCAGGAGGATGTTTGGCGCAACGTGGGGTCTCAAACCAAGAGTAGTCAGATGGATATATACAGCCATTCTGACACCCCAGATAACATATGCCTCCGTCGTGTGGTGGACCTCAATGAAGAGGGACAGCAACCGGAGGATACTAGATAAAGTACACCGCCTGGCATTGCTAGGGATAACGGCTGCCCTGCGCACCACACCAACCCTGGCGATGGGAACGCTCCTGAACCTGGCACCGCTTCACACGATGGTAGAGGCCGGGGCAAAGAGAGCGGCCCCGAGGCTGTACTTTGCAGGTTTATGGAAGGAGGTAAAGACGGGCCACACCAAGATCCTACAGGTGCATGGGGACCTTCTAAGGGCTCTTTCACATGGAAGTGACCGGTGTGACCGTTCCTACCACTTTACGCGAAGCTTTAGGGTGCTTACACCGTGCAGAGAGGCATGGCAGACAAACCCTAAAGAAATTTCAGCACCGGAGGGGCTGATCTGGTATACAGACGGCTCCAGGACCAGCACCGGCACCGGAGCCGGGGTATGGGGTGAAAAGCCCAGGGTGAGGTTGTCCTTTTCCCTGGGCTCCCACGTATCGGTCCTTAAATCGGAAGTGTTTGCCATCTGGGCTTGTGCTAAGTATAACTTGGACAAAGGGTACAGTGGCAAGCACATATTCATATGCAGCGATAGCAGAACCGCGCTTGGATCCCTCCAAAACACGGTGGTCGAATCCAAGCTGGTACGGGACTGCATCGACATACTTACGAGGTTGGCAGGGAACAACAATCATGTTAACCTAATATGGGTTCCCAGTCACGCCGGAATATCGGGTAACGAGGGGGCAAACATACTGGCACGGGAAGGGGCCACAAGGCACAACCCCGGCCCGGTTTATCCCGTCGGCATCTCGATGGGCACGGTGAAGGGGTTGATAGAGCAATGGGTGAGAACCCAGCTCTGCCAGACCTGGAACCGGGCTCAGGGCATGAAGCACTCGAAGGCGCTGGTAAAGGAGCCTTCGAGGCCTCTGGGCGAATTTTTAAGTCGCCTAGATAGGAACAGACTGCGCCTGCTCGTGGGGATCGTTACGGGCCACTGGTACACGAGGAGGCACCTGATGCATCTGGGCATCGTATGCGAACCGGGGTGCCCGAGATGTGACGAAGAGGATGAAACTCCTCTCCATTTGATTTTGCGATGCAGAGGTCTGGAGGCGCAGAGGCTTTCAATCCTTGGTGCCTCTAACCTCAGCTCCATGAATTTGGAGGGCGTCGGTGTGGACAGGCTCCTAAGTTTTGCAAGGGTAGCCCGTCTACACAGTTGCCTCACAGTTTAGAGCTTGCCCTTGCGGGCTCGGGTACAATGGTCCTACAGGACTGAGTGCCCGGTAACCGCTCAGAAATAATAATAATAATAATAACATCAAAGAATAGGAATTTTGCCATAATTTTCACAAAACAGGGTAAAACAGGGAAAACAATTACAAAATGCAAAATGTGTTTTATCCCGATTCTAGTGGGAGACGTAACCTACAAAATACAAAAGGTTTCGTTCGGATTGGTCCATCCATCTCGGCGTAATCGGTTACCATACCTAGCATGTACGAAACTGTGTTTTTGCAATAAAAAAGGTGTAAAGAATGACAAAATGGAAAATGTTTTTTATACGGGACCAACTAGGAGTCATACCCTACAAGATGCAAAAGGTTTCGTTCCGATTGGTCCGTCCATCTCGGCGTAATCGGCGAACATACATAAAAAAAAATTACAAAAAAAATAAATATACATGTCGAATTGAGTATGTGACCTCCTTCTTTTTCGAAGTCGGTAAAAAAATGGAACAACTGCCGAGGGATGACAAGTTGGAGGGGCCTTGTAACCGTGCTGGTTACATACCAAGAGACGACATACGAACAGCCGAGTGTGACTGTGTGAGTGTGACAGACTCCCCTACCACCGTAAGGATCCGCGGTCCTTTGTCGCGAGCGAAAGAATTTAGGAGAAGCGCCCCACTAATTAAATATGCGTGCGCATCGATCCCCACTCGATATGGATCGAAGAAGATCGGTGCTCGTTCGACAAGAATTACTCTACTTCTGGAAGCGAACCAGGTAACACGCGTTTCCAATTCCGTTCAGCGAAAACCGGTATATAATTGAGAGGTCAAACCGACCTGGTAACTTAGTCAAACCGCCTAACTTAACCTCGTTATATACGCGCCTCAAACCGAGGAGTCACGAGCACAAACCGCGCCGTGGCACAGCTAGAACGCGATTTTCTTCTTTGTGTTGTTCCGGCGTGTACAGCGTAGTAGTCACAAATAAGATAAAATCAAACTTTAATATCATAACGAGTGGTAAATATTCGAATCTCAATTTTCGCTGAGCGGAACAAAACGGTGAGTAAGGTTGTTTCGAGTCACTGCTAATGGTAGAATCTCGCGTGGCAAAACCACAGAATCCGTGAACGATTGAGATCGGATAATTCTCATACATCTTGACTCAGCTCCCAGGCTCATACAGGCAGTCGAAGTATCGCTCGGCCCACGTAAAGTGTCCCGGCGTAACTTCTGGCTGTCCCTGTGTGCCCTTGTGAGACGTGGACTCGATTGTGAGCATTATCACAATTTCTGCCGGCATTTGATCGTAGCATCGCTCACAGACTCGTTCGAGCATTCAAAGTGTCGCTCAGCTCACGAAAGTGCCCTGCCGTCACTTCTTGAATGTACTCGGATGCCTTTGTGAAGAGGTGGATACGACCGTGTGGCACGGTGATCGCTCTGTTTGGTAGCATCGCGGTATATTAATCTTCACCGATTCTAGTTGAGTAACCGAAGTGTCGCTCAGCCCACGATTCGTGCCTGCCGACATCTTCTGGTTGTTCTCGATTGATCGTGTGAGATTATAGTGCAGGCACCACTTGATCTTCCCCGAATTGCTCGGCAGGATCGACCTGAGTGTTGCTGCACCGTGCGTATCGCGAATTCACGATCGGATTGTACACAGTCGAAGTCAGGCGTCCGCCATCGGAGAACACCTCGAGCCCACATTCGTGCCTCAGGTGAACTCCTAGGTGTCACAACCTGATTGAGGCTTCGTGGCGTCTCCACCCAGACTCCTCTTCCGATTATTCGGCTCTGAGGGTGCTGCTCGTATGTGTATATATATATATATTATGCCGAAAGAATATCGCGGGCAAATATCGGTAAACATCCGTTTCCCCACAACCGAAGTCGAAATATTCGCGTTTTCACGTGAACGCGTGACGGGAGAAAGGACATGACATTTACAGTCGCGAACGCGGGAAGACTGATCGAAACGTAATCAAGCCTGTACAAATCACGAAGTTCTTCTACATTTACCAGAATTGGTGACCAGCTGAATATAAATTCTGTTAACTCAATTTTCACCAGAATATATTTCGTTTACATCATAAATTGTTTCCAACTTCTTCAACAACCGATCAGAACTCCCCGCTGTCCAGTACCTGGAGGCCCGAATCCCTCCATCCAATCAATTCCATCTTCTTACATTCTAAATAGTTAAATTGCGTTTATCGACTTCAATTGACGTACGTTTAATTAATTCAGAAATACTCAAATCTAACTAAATTATGTAACCATCGCCAAGGGAAATCCCGTGGGCGAGAAAAAACGGTTACAGCCTATAGTGGATGAAGTGAGTGAGACGAAGGATGGAGACGGAAAGAGGAAATGAAAGGGAGAGATAAATAAAAAAATAAAAGAACGGAAACGTTTACCAAATAAAATAAGGGACAATAGATTTAAGCTAGCGTTTCAGTGTAATTCAAATAAATGTTGAGTGTTCTTGTTTACTGTTATATCTTTGTTTTTGAGTTAGTCACTAATGAGTGTACACTTATATAAGTTATTTTATTCTGTATGGACTCTGTAATATGTATTGTATACAGCAGTGATTCTCATAGTGGGGGATGCAGAAAATATTTCGGGGTTTGCAGAAAAATGAATGACGCATGAATTTTTTTTCAAAATGTTTTATAAATTTACTATGAATCGCTTGGAATGAGGCGAATAACTTGGTAATGCAAGTGTTAATGATGAACAACCTACGCTAAAATACCCGTAATAAAGGGGGTCGCGGACCAAAAAGTTTGAGAAACACTGGTATAAGCGTGGTGCACGTAACTGGAACCAATCCGATTTCTGTGTTAGTAATGGTTTTAGAAAAAAATATTTAGGACAAAGTTGAATAGCTTCGGGAGGGGGTGGCGACATAATTTGATATAAGTAGTATTTTTATAGGAGGATGCATAGAGGATATGTGAAGAACAAGTTCGTTTTTTTAGATAGGATCATATGCTTTAATGAAATGATACATGGCTGTATAAAAAACCATTAGTTTTGGAGATATTTGACTGCACTTATTGCAGGTGGCATTCGTGGAACCGTCATGATAGCTCTTGACACAATAACACCGTTGATAATGATAGTGGCAGATGAAATTTGCGTGGTTCATCTCTTCCTTTCGGTTCCAGTTACATGCTTCACCCAGTATTATATCAGACAGTTGGTATGTAACGAAATCTGAATTTTCCAAAATGAGTCTTTTATGTGCAATTTTTTATGATTTAAACCCGTTGTTGGGTATGTAAAATGATCATCACAAATTTCCAGAAAGTATTTATATAATACAAAAAGAAGTCAAAGACGAAAAAGTTGTATAAGGTTTATATCCGTTATTTGGGGCACCTTGTAAGACTAAAAAAATATATCTAAATCTAACTTGAGGAACATACTAGATTTAAATCTAGGATAATTACTTGAATCTCGTACCACGTGGCTTCATACGGTTTCGTCTACCAAGAAAGTATACGGCAACAAGACAAGTAATTATGAAAAACAAAACGCACAGGATTGAACAACAGATTGATCGATGTTGTTCAAAATAATCTTTCTGGTTCTTTGATTGATTGCCTCTCTTATTTGGCTGATGAATCTTGTGGCTAAAAATATTTAACGATATTCAAATATTGTCTATTATTTTAATATCATTACAGTTAAATACAAAATTATTCAATTATGCTTCTAACAATAAGGTATTTATGCAACGTTGTTAGCTCCCAGACCCCCTCCCCTTACAGAACTCCACAGAAGAGCTCCAAAGTACCATTCACTTATTTTCTCATATTAGTAAGTGACGTTATGTAAAAAACAGAAAAACGCAATTTTTAGAAATCGTTAGAAAAAGAATCCTGGAACCGACAAAAATATACATTTTTATATACAAATATAATTTTAGTTGAAATGTGAAAGCTGATGAAAGGCAATATTCAGAATGTTCTTATGCAAATTTTTTTTATTTCCGGTCAATTTTACTTCCCATAACTATCTTAGGTTTATATTAAACTTTCGTAACTTAGATCAGGCTTCGGAATTAACTTCTCTTTTCGGCCGATTTTCAGATGTCACGCCTCCTTTCTCCCGCCGTGCGTCTTGGACCCCGCGGCGGCCCAAGTGCTTGGATCACCTCAGGCGCGTGTCATATGAATCGCGCGTGGCGCAGTAGGGAGGCACCCGTAATAATAAATTTCATATTGTTTTCTATCTTTACAACCACCTGAGCACATCTTAGTGCACGGGAAAACCTAGTTTTTTCATATTTCATTAAAACTTTGAGAGCAAAATTTGAAAGCAGTTTCCAAATCTGTTTTTTGACGCGATTTATCACAAAATGATGCGACGAAAAATTATCCGATACAGTGGAATAGGCCTACGATGGATACCACTGACAAAAAACAACGCATTGAAAATAGTGTTCCGTGGATGATGTGAAAATCTATTAATGCGAGTGTCGCCCTGATGCGCCACGCGCGATTCATATGACACGCGCCTGAGGTGATCGAAGCACTTGGGCCGCCGCGGGGTCCAAGACGCGCGGCGGAGGAAAGGAGGCGTGACATCTGAAAATCGGCCGAAAAGAGCAGTTAAGTCCGAAGCCTGACTTAGATGACCACTTCTGACTTGCAATAAAATACCTATACTTTACACAATAACAAAATTATAAAGTTAAACAATACAGTTAAAGATCCTTACACAGTAACATGTTTTGCTTTTGTAGCGATTGTTTCCTGAGGCCCCCTCTTTGCCTTCACACCATTCTGTGAATGGCGACCATGTTTCTTTTTTTTCTTTTCCTTCTTTCCATTTGTGAATGAATGTTTGTCGATTTTCCTGACATACCTTCTAGATTCTTTATATCTTGGAAAATCTGTTGTATCGTCTACATCATAATATTTCATGGCCATGTACTTAATGGACCTGTGATTTACTCTTACATACTTTGCTAAATCAGGACGGCCCAACCATCTTAGCGTCATCTCCATCATGGAACGATCGCTAGGTTTTGTGTTTTCTAAACAGTATATTCAGTTTAAACGCATACCAATGTTATACGTAAAGTGTAAGGTAAAGGCAATACGCAGAGTACCCTAGAACAAGTATTATTACCGAAAAGAAGTGGCTCTGAGATAATTATGAATAACCTTCTCTTCTGCCAAAATGTTGGTGAAGGTCTCATTTTTGAAGTACGAACAAAAAACACTGTTCAATCAGAGCGTGCGTAGAATGCGAGCTCAGCGACAAGGCTGTTAGCTCTGATCGTACCGTTCAAACGTGGTCATGAAATAACGCGTTGGTCTCACTTTGGCCTTATCCCTAAGAGACAGTGTCGGTGTTCTTTAAAGGAACGGGTCGTCGAGTTACATACCTACCATCTCTAAATACCCATACGGATTTTCCCAAATGGTTAACCAGTCATTGACGTCTATACGTCCTATTATTACATTTAGTCTCCCCGGCCACGCGGAAGCTATGTTCTTGCCATAAATTGTACAAAAGGCAAATAATATCTGGCTCACTGTTTTTATCGACACACAAATATGCCCTCGCCAGTACTCAATTTGTGTAAGGACCTTAAGCCTTATTTTGAATTTCAGCATGTAAAAATGCAACGTTCTGCGTTGCACGTCTAACAACACCTGGACACTAAACACTGTGCTCTACGCAGCGCGCACATTGCACTTTTACTCGAAACAATTTAATACAAGTCTTGAGATACCTATACGAAATATAACATGTAGCAGTTGGACTTCTTGTATACGTCGATGGCTGATGACTACGGGTCACATACAGTGGCTCTGAAAAGTATTCGGACACCTTTTAAAATACAATTCCCTCTTTCGATATTGGACCAAATGACTTGAATTTTTTTGATAAACTACAAGAACTAGTTTACTAGATGATACAAAAAAAATGTTGAAAAAGTCCCAGTCGATTGAAATTATGAAGGATACTGTCAGGATCACATTTCTCAACTTTTTTATCCGAGCCAATAATGAAAATTTAAAACATACTTTTCGTAGATTTCAGTAAGTTGTATATATATATACAAAGTGTCATCGAAATCGGTCAACGCATCTAGAAACTACAAGCAATTGAAAGGGTCTAGCCGGATTAGGTGGTCAAAAGTGCCCTTGAACCAAATTCGACTTGCGACGGGTCATTCGATAGCTTATCAAGAAAAAACAAGGTGTACCAAGTTTGAACTTGATATCTCGACGTGGGGGGTAGTAAATGGCAAAAGTTAAAAATCGCGTTTTTGGCCAATTTCTCCCACTGTGATGCATGAAAAATTCTGAAAAAAAATTAGAGGCATTTCTATTAACGGGACACATATAATAGAATTTTTCAGATTTTTCCATTGAAAATCCAAACTGTGAAAAATCAAAAACACAAAAAAATTAAAAAAAATGCCGATTTCGTACCGAAGGAGTCGCGGATCAGTGATAATATTTTGTCACTAAATACTTATTATTGATACTGTTCTTCTGGATTTTTTGGGGATTTTTTGGTCACCTGCGCCGTAGTCAAAAAAATCAAAAACTGTGATTTTGGTCGTTTTCCGCGTATCCAAGTAACATATACCGCGAATTTTCATATATTCTTTATAAAATTAGTATTTATGCAATGTTTAATATTTCCACAAACATCTAAGCAGAATTAAAATTTAAAAAATCAAATAAACCGAATTGAAACTACATTATGTACAATATATACCAAAGTATTGAAGACGTTTGCAAGAACGTCGGTAGCTCAGCGGTAACGTAACTTTATCAGGTTTTCGCCAGTTTTGTTGCTCACATTTGCACTTATCATACTTTCGTATGTCGATACCACTATTTTCACTTTCTTATACTTTAATCGATTTACTGGATCGCTTTCTAGCACGAGTTACCTGCTCGGCGGTCAGTTTCGGACGCTGAAATAAGACCAACAAAATTCATAACAAACAATCAATTTAGAGTCTAAATCATAAAAGCAATCAACATAGTGAGTGAAAAAGAAATTCCCAAGCCATGTGGGGTAACCCCACATGGCCCACCATCAATAACTAAATCAAGCGCTGAGGAAAACGCTGAAAAAAACAACCAAATAATGGCTAACAACCAAGCCGTAGCAAATAAAATAATTCAAAAAATAATAATCAGTGAAAAAAGTGGTGTTGGAATATCTGACTGCAAAAACAAGTCGATTGTCGAAAGATACCCGATAGTGTCTTTGTTTTGTTTAACGGTTCTTAGGTCAGAAATCGAGGAGGGCCTGAGCAATAAACCTCGCGCACATCTGTTTAGCTTTTCTCAAGAGGACCCAATAAGGGTTTTTCGCCCGGACTTTCTCTTTTCTTTTCATTCTAGTTTTGACTTTCGAACCGTACAGATCTTTCCCGTGTTTCGTTGAATAAACTATAATCTTTATTTTTAAATATTCTTGTGAGTCATTTATTATAAGATCCATACCTATTTCTATAAGGTTATGGGCCCAGGACACATTCTATAATAATTAAGAGTATCGTGTGTTAATTAGTTTAGTTTTTCATTTATTTTTTTTTTTGTGTAGAACTAAGTGTAATTATTAAGCGTTTGTTAAAAGTGTGTTTGACTTGGTCTAGTTTTTAATCATTTAGTGTTTTAATCGTTTGAGTGTAAAATACTTTGAAATTAGTGTAAATACTCTAACGATGGATACGTCAAGTAAAAGAAACATTCCGCAATTTAATGGTACGAAGTATAACGCATGGAAGCACAGAGTTCGTAATTTATTTTATGAACTTGATATTTTAAAAGTTCTTGACGAGGAACCACTGCAGAATGGTCGAAGGCGGAACGTATCGCCAAATGCACTATTGTGCAATATTTATCTGATACGCATCTCAAATACGACACTCCAGGAAGTACCGCAAAATCAATTATATTGAGTTTGGATAAAGTGTACGAAAGCCAAAGTATGGCTACGGAACTATCTATTAGGAAAAGACTATTAAGATTAAAAATGAAGAATGACAGTTCGTTGAAAGATCACTTCGAAGTGTTTGACGATTTAATAACAGATTTATCGGCTGCGGGTGTGACTGTGCGGGAAAACGAAATTATTTCGATTTTGTTATCAGGTTTACCTGAAGCATATGAAACTGTGTCAACTGTCATTGAGACGATGATGGCAGAAGCGAACATTACATTAGATATAGTAAAGAAGAGACTGTTTGATCACGAGACGAAGATTAAAAGTGAAAAATTGGATACCAGCGTAAAAGTACTGCAAGCTGAAGTGGAAAACCAGAGGCCACATAATTTTGAGAATTATTCACGTTTTAGAAGAGGAAATAATAGAAGAGGTATTAATAGAAGAGGAAGTACGTTTAAGCCGAATAGGCAATCTTTTGTCGGAAAGTGTCATCAATGTGGAAGAAAAGGACACAAGATTAAAGAATGTTATTATTATAAGAAGCGGCTCCAATATAGATCGGAACAAAGAAACAAAAATCAGAATTTGCATACGGTTCAGACAACGCAAGCAGTTATGAGCGACAACATGTCGGGTCTTGCGTTTATGACCGGAGACTACCAGGTCATGGAAACCGGAAAATTAACATTCATCTTGGATTCCGGAGCGTCGGATCATATAATAAAAGATGATACAGTATTTTCAAATATGACTGTACTTGATCCACCCATCAGGATTTCGGTAGCGAAGAATGGAGAATATATCACTGCACTGAAGAAGGGACAGATACCTGTAATCACCAACATGGGAATCGAAGGCGTTTTGGAGGACGTGTTGTACTGCCCGGACGTGCCGCACAATTTATTATCTGTCAGGAAATTGCAGAAAAAGGGGATGTGTATAATCTTCAATGAGAGGGGTGTCGAAATTATTAAAGACGGTAAAATGATGATGAAAGGTAAACCCTTAAATAATTTAATATCTATTGATTTTGATGTCACGAAAAAAAGGGTAAATTCACTTCATTCTTTCATTTCCAATAGGATAGTTAATAAATATGAACTATGGCATAGGCGTTTAGGGCATATAGGAAAAGAAAAATTTTTACAGTTGAAAAATAAACAGATGGTGGAGGATGTGACGTCTCTCGATAAAGTAATTCCAGACAATAATTTATGTGAAGCTTGTATTAAAGGGAAACAAGCACAATTGCCATTTGAAAAGGCAAAAGATAAAAGTCACATTAGGCAACCATTGTTTATTGTTCACACAGACGTTTGTGGACCGATCACTCCTTCTACGATTAATGATAAAAGGTATTTTATCACTTTTATAGACGAGTTTACGCATTATTGTGTGACATATTTACTTAACAATAAATCAGATGTTTTTACAATTTTTAAAGATTACGTTGCTAAATGCGAGGCACATTTTAATTTGAAAATTGTCAATTTATATTGTGATAATGGCAAGGAATATTTATCTAATGAAATGAAAAATTATTGCATACAAAAAGGTATAAGCTATCACTTAACGGTCCCGCGAACTCCTCAATTAAATGGTGTTGCAGAACGCATGAATAGAACTATAACTGAGAAAGCACGTGCGATGATAAACGGTGCAGGTTTAGGAAAAGCGTTCTGGGGAGAAGCAGTTTTAACTGCTACATATTTAATTAATTTAACCCCATCGAAAGCTCTTGCTGTTAATAAAACCCCATTTGAATTGTGGCATAATAAAAAGCCCAAATTGAAGTATTTAAAAGTTTTTGGATCCACAGTGTATGTGCATAATAAAGTTAGGAAATCGAAATTTGACGAAAAGTCTTATAAATGTATATTGGTAGAATTTACACCAAATGGATACAAAGTGTGGAACGTAGAAAATGGAAAATTTGAAATAGTTAGAGATGTAATAGTTGATGAAATTAATTACTTAAAATCTCGGCCGGTAATAAAGGAAATGGATTTAAAACGTGGTTTATGTAAAACTGATGCATCTCGAGAGGTGCCGAAATCAGTGGATATAGAGTGTGAATTTAATAAATCTGATAATCAAAAATCAGATGTGTCAAAAAGGAGAAAATCTGATAACAATGAATCAGATGTGGTAGAGCCGAGAACAAAAGTAATGGTAGATCAAAGTGAAAGTAAATCTGTAACTGAAACAGATGTAACAGGAGTATCGGGACCAGAAAACAATCAAGTGGTAGAATTAAAAGATAGTGTAAAACCTAGAAGGAGTGATAGGATTAAACAACGCCCTCCTATGTCATATAATGAATTTAATGATGATAATGATGATTATCTTTTGTGCGCTCAATCGATAGTTTACAAAATTCCCACCTCATTTGACGAAATTAAAACTAGAGATGATAGAGCTAAGTGGGAACAAGCTATTTCCGATGAAATAAACTCATTAGTTATTAATAAAACCTGGGATTTGGTATTGAAGCCAAAAGATAAGAACATTGTCGATTGTAAATGGGTATTGACGATCAAAAATGATGAATTTGGAAATCCGTTAAAATACAAAGCCCGATTAGTGGCCCGTGATTTTAGTCAGAAATATTTAGAAGATTACAACGAAACATTTGCACCTGTAGCTAGAATGTCAAGCTTTAGATTTCTTATGGCTTTTGCTAATCAGCATAATTTATTAGTTCATCACATGGATGTGAAGACGGCATTTTTAAATGGTATTTTAAGGGAAGAAATTTATATGCGAATTCCTGAAGGTGTTAAATGTAATAATAATAATCAAGTGTGTAAATTGAACAAAGCTTTGTATGGTCTTAAACAATCAGCCAGATGCTGGTTTGAGATGTTTGAAAAAGCTCTTGTTGAGAAAGGTTTCCGAAATTCATCAGCAGATCGTTGTATTTATATATTAGATAGAAAGAGTATATTAACGAATATATACGTGGTACTATGTGTGGATGATCTTGTGATAATAACTGCTGGATCTGAGACGATGAAAAATTTCAAAAATTATTTGAAAAATAGATTCTGCATGACAAATCTAAATGAAATTAAGTTATTTCTTGGAGTAAAAGTGGGAAGAACTAATGAACAAATAACATTGGATCAAAATACATATATTAAGACTGTTCTTGAAAAATTCAATATGTTAGACTGTAAACCTGCAAGTACACCTCTTCCAAGTGTATTAGATTATAAAGCTTTGAATTCGGAAGAAGAATATAATGCACCTTGTCGTAGTTTAATTGGGTGCCTGATCTATATAATGATTTGTACGAGGCCCGATTTGAGTATAGCGGTAAATATTTTAAGTCGATACTCAAGTAAAAATAATAGAGAGCTGTGGCAAAACCTTAAAAGCGTTCTTAGATATCTTAAAGGGTCTGCTGACATTAAATTAACGTATGTTAAAAATGATTATAAAAATCTATTAAGCGGTTATGTAGATTCAGATTGGGGAGGTAGTGAATATACGGATCGAAAGAGCACAACGGGATATTTGTTCAAGCTGTATGAAAAATGTACAATTTGTTGGAATTCTAAAAAGCAAACTTCAGTAGCTGCCTCATCCACAGAAGCAGAATACATGGCTCTTTTTGAAGCTGTGAGAGAGGCACTATGGTTAAAATCTTTAGCAATTAGTATTAATATAAGTGTCTCTGATCCGATAACAATATACGAGGATAATATGGGTTGTATTAATATTGCGAATAATCCAAGCAGTCACAAACGATCAAAGCATATTGATATAAAGTACCATTTCTCAAGAGAACAAGTTGAAAAGAATGTTATAAAACTTGAATTTATTCCCACAGGTGATCAACTAGCAGATACTCTAACGAAGCCGTTGCCAGGAAATAAATTCGTGGAATTTAGAACAGGAATGGGCCTTTTATAAGAATATTGTTTGATGAATAAGAATTAGTTACATATATATACATATACGTTAGATATAGTTTATATGGTCCGGATGGGTTTTGTCTGGGTTTCCCCATTCCTAGCAACGAGTGTTGGACCATTTGTATTTGTTCCCAGAGGTAGAGTCAAAATAAACACGAGGAAGATGATCTGTATGGTAAAC
Source organism: Stelis phaeoptera (assembly GCA_943735885.1). NCBI lineage: Eukaryota > Metazoa > Arthropoda > Insecta > Hymenoptera > Megachilidae > Stelis > Stelis phaeoptera. The sequence goes on from OX030936.1 coordinate 140,618, forward strand.
TGATTTATGATTAACTGAATTAATGTGAAGAACACTGACTTGTTTTTGAGGGGGCCTGTTGGAATATCTGACTGCAAAAACAAGTCGATTGTCGAAAGATACCCGATAGTGTCTTTGTTTTGTTTAATGGTTCTCAGGTCAGAAATCGAGGAGGGCCTGAGCAATAAACCTCGGGCACATCTGTTTAGCTTTTCTCAAGAGGACCCAATAAGGGTTTTTCGCCCGGACTTTCACTTTTCTTTTTATTCTAGTTTTGGCTTTCGAACCGTACAGATCTTTCCCGTGCTTCGTTGAATAAACTATAATCTTTATTTTTAAATATTCTTGTGAGTCATTTATTATAAGAACCATACCTATTTCTATTAAGTGGTTCACTGTCGAACGAAGACATAAGCAAATTTATAAAAGGGATACCCAATAAGGGTAAAAGAAAAATTTCCTAAATCCCGAAACTGCAGCAAAAGGTTGCAAAAAAAGAAAGCAAAATAGCAGAAAATCAACAACCATCATCCAGCGGCGCCAATCCAGAGGCAATGCTAACAGATGACATGGACGAAAGCAGAGAACCATCACATGTACACAAGAAAACATGATAGAGATAATTAATAATCTACAAAGAGCAGTAGAGGAACTAAAAAGTCAAAACCAAAATCTTCAAGCACAAACAAAAAATCAACAAAAAATAATCAACAACCTCCAAAATCAACTACAAAAGAACAATCAGCAAAAAGCAGGATCCAGCAAACAAGAAGTCCAAAAAAAGAATCAAATTACCAATGATGACGGAAGGAAAACGGAAGAAATTTTTAAAGAAGTAAAACACAGAAAAAGGAAGAACAATACGGAACCAGAAGAAACGCAAGTACCTGAAAAAAAAAGAGAACAACAGCCAGACCAGCAAGGGACCGGCAACTACCGGGGACAATGAAGACGACTCGACAAGCAACGAGGGGGAAAACCCAAGAAGAGTACCCAGGCCACCACCGATAAACATATTCGAACATACCGCCCAGGAAACAATCGAAGCGCTAACGAACAATAGAAACCTAAACCTGACAGGTAATTTTAGAACAAAAAAGACAGACAACAGTAAACACCTATTATACGCTGAAAATCCCGCAGATTTCAAAATCATAACTAACACCTTAAAACAGAAGAATTTCAATTACCACACTTACACACCAAAATATGAGAAAGAACAAATCTATCTAATTAAATATCACTTAGAAGGCAACTTTGACAATGACACCATACTAAATTAACTAAATAACAAAAATATAGCAGGTTTAAAATTCACAAAAATAGCCAGGTTCAATACCAAGCAATCAATAGAGAATAAAATAATTCTACCAATATTCACGGCACATTTAACACCAGATAGCAATAGTATTAAGCTAAGTCAAATTAAACAAATCTTACACCAAACCATAAAATGGGAAGAAATGACAACCAATAAGACAGTTCAGTGCTGGAACTGCCAAAGAACTGGTCACTCATCAAACAACTGCAACATGCAATATAGATGCGTAAAATTCGCCGACTCGCATCAACCAGGCCAATGCAAAATTGACAGCTCCAACACTGAACTAGCAATAACAAATCAAAAAACCTACAATGCGTACTTTGCGGACAGCTGGGACACCCAACTTCATACAGGGGATGTCCCGTATTTGCCAACTATCAGAAGCAAAAATACGAACAACAAACAAAACAAAATTCAAAAAAAGAAAAAAAACTAATCAACATAGAAAAAATGGTAAATCCTACCATATCATATAGCCAAGTCCTAAAAACCCCACAATTAGCAACAGAACAAAATAGTAGAACCAACCCCCCACCACCACATACTGTAGCAAACGCGTCAACCTTAAACAAGACTCCAATGCAAGAACACACAGAATCCGCCGACAACGTCTCTCACAATTCCATACTAACAAACATTAGCAACCAAATCACTCTACTAGCAAAAATAGTCGAAAACAATTCCACAAAAATTAACACGCTGTTCCAGCTAATCACGCCACATCAAACAATAACTAAAAATGGCTAACTCAAACAGCATATCTCAGTCAATCAGAGAAAAGAAGCTGTCGCTCTTAGCTATTAACACAAACTCTCTCATCTCGAACCAAAAACGCTCAAGCCTCCTTCAAATCCTCAAAAGTCAAAATCCAGACATTGCCCTACTAGAAGAAACAAAACTCAACCAAAAACACAGAATCCAATTCACAAACTACACAATGCATAGATCTGACAGACCACATTCTAAACAGGGTGGAGGCACAGCTATACTAATTAGAAATTCAATCAAACACAAAAGAATTTACCCAACTAAAGCAGCCTCAAACCAAGCAATTGAACTAACAGCAATTGAACTAAACATCAAAAACAACGACAAACTAATAATAATCGCAGCATACGCAGCAGGAAACAACAGAAAAGAATTCATCCAAGAACTAGACCAACTATTCAAGGAATTAAAATTAGATAAACATAACAATTATTTCATGCTAGCAGGAGATCTAAACGCTCGACACACGGCATGGCATAACTCATCAAACAACCCAAGAGGAATTGCACTACATAATTGGCTTAATAATAACGTAACAAAATACAAAGCGTCACTAATCGGAACTGACAGCCCATCCTATCCAGCCGGAAACTCATACCTAGATATATGCCTACACGACCACAGAATAAAATACCACAACTTATCGAACAATAGACTAAAAACTTTGCCATTTGACAGCGACCATAATGCCCTCAAAATAACTGTTTCCATTCAAAACCGAATTGAGCTGGAACCGCACTCTCCAGACATAAAACGTAATTTTAAAAAAACCGACACCCGTAAATTCAAAATCATAGCATCAAAACAAATAAAAAACCTCAAAATCCCTCACGATAGAAATCTAACCAATGAAGAGATAGACAAGGGACTAGATGAGTTAGAATCAGCAATAACACAGTCAATTAATCGCGCTGTACCAAAAATCAAACCCTTTAATAGCTCAGAACAATATATCAACAAAAAAATCCTAAAACTACAAAAAAAAAAACAAAAGTTACATCATCACACAAATAAATAACATAAAAAAAAACAGACACAAACAACAACACCTTGGCTCTTTATGTAAACCTACTAAAAGAAACCAAAAAAACAATTAAAGAAGAATTTCAAAAATCAATGAACAAACACTGGGAAAAAAAAATAAGGGAAATCCCTCCCAATAATCCAACCATAACACTTCCACTAATCAACAAATTCTTCAGAGGAAAGGGAATGGCTCCAATAGAAGACTTATTAGTAAATAACCAGAAGCTACACCTACTAAACAGAGCGGACATAAATCCAGCAAATCAAGCACACAACAAAGATAATGACATAATAATTAGCACCCCAATCGAAAAACTCAACTTGCTTGGAGCGCACTTTGAATTTATCCACACCCAGAACAGCGATCTAGGCAATAAACAACTCGAAAGAATAGTCAAGGAAAATATTAGAAAATTTAAAGAAGAAACAGAAAGGGATAAAGCAAACAACAGAACACCCACTCTATTCTCGGCCTCTAATCCGGCATACAAACCCTCTGACCAAAATACCGACAAATACCTAATAAACCAAAAAATGTTAACAACAATGTTAAAAAATACAAATAACAAAAAATCATGCAGTTTTGATGGAATCCCGAACATAATTATAAAAAACCTACCAGGAAAAATTATATATCTATATACTATACTATTCAACAACGCTCTAAATAACACATACTTCCCTCACAAATGGAAACTCGCGAAGATAATAGCGTTAAAGAAAAAGGGAAAGAATGGGTCAGAACCAACTAGCTACAGACCCATAAGCCTCCTCCCCAATATCAGCAAACTCTACGAAAAAATCATCAACAAAGCAATAGTGTCACACATCAACAACAATCAAATAATAGCTAATGAACAATTCGGATTCAGAGAGCGTCATTCAACGCTACACGCAATAAATTCACTTCGGACATTTGCTGGGCACTCAACAGCGGCCAATGCGTAGGAGCATGCCTAATAGACCTTGAGAAGGCTTTTGACACAGTATGGCTTGAAGGCTTAACTTACAAACTTATCAAACTAAAATTTCCCGCACACCTAGTCAGACTAATATGGGACATGACGCAAAACAAAAAATTTAAAACATACGACGGCATAAACACATCCTCCAAAACATTCCTTGTAAAAAACGGCTTACAACAAGGAACGGTGAACTCACCAATATTGTTTAACATATTCACAGCCAACTTACTAAAACTCTTTGATTTAGAAGATGACCCCACAATAAAAGCAATAGCGTTCGCAGACGACTTAATAATTTATGCCTCTCACTCTATAAAACATCAATCATCCAAAATAAACTACAAACCCTATACGAAAAGATCAGCAAATACTTCAATAACTGGAAATTGAAGATAAACACTTCTAAATGCGAAACGATACTCTTCAGACCTACTCTAAAAAAAGCACACCCCGAAACGGCCAAGCTCTGGAAAAAATTCCAAATAAAAGCAACAATCAACACAGAAACCACTATTCCACACAAACAGTTAGTAAAATACCTAGGAATACACCTAGACACACAGTTCAAGTATCACAACCATATAGACATACAATTAAAAAAAGCCAAACAAGCGTTCAAAAGCCTAGCAAGGCTTTTCTACTCAAAATACCTCGACAAAAGATGCAAAATACTCAGCTATTTATCACTAATAAGACCCATAGTAACCTACGCATGCCCTATATGGTACAACATTCCAAACTAAAAAATGGAACAGTTAAGACTATTCGAAAGACATTGCTTACGGGTATGCCTAACGATGTACAGAACAAGAGAATCCAATTACAAGAAACACTATCACAACATAGACTTACTAGAGGCAGCAGACATCCCTAGAATTGACTCTCACATAATTAGCCTATGCAGAAATCACTTCGCCAGAATAACAAAAACAAATACCAACGCATCAATTGCAGGACTACACTACCCGCAACCGTCATATTTTGAAAAAGCAAAAAAACGGCTACACCCTCTCCCCCCCCCCCTCCCTCTCCCCCTCTCCCCAGAATTATTTACATACCTTGACGAAGACGGACTCATCACGGACATTAATAACATACCTATCATATACCACATAGACCGAAGCTCCAACCCGAAAGTCTTAATATACAAAAAAAAATGCCCCACACAGATTTTGCACACAAATCCCAAATAAAGATAGGGAAATAAACCCCAAAGAAAATAAAACATACTGGTGGCTCAACCAAGCAACTAACAACTGAGTATAACACCTCAGACAAGCAGTATTCATCCATGTAAATATGTAAATATATAAATATGTAAATATATAAATAATTCCCCTAACACACGCTAGGATTAAGTTAGAATAAGTTAGTAGATAAGTTAGCCTATAGTCAACCAAAGAAGCGTCATTTTTGTAAGCCAAAAACGAACCCGCTTTTGGGCGCAATAAACATAGTAAAAGATACGAGATGTAACGGAAAAACCAAAGATAAGGATAATACACCAAAAATGCGCAACTAAACTAGTCTATGCGAGCGAACATAGCCTATAAGACTGTAACATAAAAAAGAAATGTATGCTTTATGATGTTTTATAACATAATACCCATCCAGTGCCGTAACGAGGGCGTGGCGAAAAAGGCGCCGGCCACGGGCGCAACTGGATTTGGGGCGCAAAACAAAGGATACGAACCCGGTTGAGATTTGCACGTGGTTTTGATTTTACTCGACTATTCTATTTTACATGAATCAGCATCGACCGTCACTTGCCGTTTTTCATCTCCTGACCAAGTAGACAGAGACACGTATTATTGCACGCGCATAGATTCGTTACGCTGCTGTTTCCCGCCTCATGTGAATGCAGGCTCATACAAGAACGATCTATGTATGTATAATTTATACTGTGTAATGTGCAGGCAAGGCGCTCCAGTCTTTGTTTAGCTGTGTTGTTGCTTTGTCGTAATTATTTTTATATATTTTCTCTTTTTTGTGGAACAAAACGTACTGGAAAAGAAATATAATTTTGTTTATATATAACATACTAGCATATTGACTAAGTAAGTACTGTAAATAATTATATTAATAAAAACACACATTTTAATAAAAAAAACACTTCTTAGGGTAAAATGCCACTAAAAAAACCGTCCGGTGCACAGTTCAAAAAAATTAGAGAACAGAAGATTGAAAATATAAAGAAGAATATAACGCCGATTGATATTTTTCTTTAAAAATCATCTACACCTCCAGTTCATTCAAGCTTAACAACTGAATTAAATCTGCCTTCTACAAGTAGTCATGCTTCGTGTGAAATTGAAACAGAAGAGAAAAGTACAATTGAACATCAAAACCAGGAAATCGAAAAGCAATGTATACGAAATGATGATAATTATATGGTTGATGTTAAATTAAAAAATATTGATTATAATGCAAAAATAATAGATTTTAATGATCCCACATCATGGTACTTAACTAATAGTAACATACAAATATTTGTTCAACATGGAGCAGAGTTGGGCGATAATTTAAGTGTTTATCCTACTAGAGAAAATAGGCATTTTGATAAAAAATGGTTTGTAAAAACCATGTCAAACGGAGAACATGTACTCAGAAATTGGTTAATATATTGCAAGCAAAAAGATGCACTGTTCTGTTTCCCAGGTATTATTTTCGGAAAAACTCAGAATGTACGGACCACTGCGGGATTTCGAGACTGGCAGCATTTAAATCCTACGTTACCACGTCATGAAAATTCATTATATCATAAAAAAAATTATGTCGAATGGAAAACTTTCGAATCAAAAATTAAGAAAGGTGGTTTTATAGATGATCAATTACAAGAAGAAATTTTAAAAGAAAAAGAAAAGTGGAGGCATATATTAAAAGTTATTTTGGATGCCATTCTGCACTGCGTAAAAAATAATGACGCTTTGAGAGGAACTTGTGAAAAAATTGGTCATCCCGAATGTGGAAAATTTCTGAACACGGTAGAATTAATTAGTCATTACGATCCTATTATTGCGCAACATATTGAAAGTCATAAGAAAAATCAGGTTAATTATTTCTCTCCTATAATACAAAATGATATAATTAATATAGTTGCTTCAAGAATTAGGCAGCATATTATTTCAAATATTCAGAAAGCAAAATATTTTTCTATTTTATTTGATAGCACACCTGACACTTCTCACCAGGAACAGATGACGCAAATTTTGCGCTATGTTAACATTAATCCCAACACGAATAAATGTAGCATTGAAGAAACCTTCATAGACTTTATTGTGACACATGAAAAAACTGGCGAAGCACTTGCGAATGACATCGAAAACAAGTTAACATTAGACGGATTAAATATCAGAAATATAAGGGGACAATCATATGATAATGGAGCGAATATGGCAGGTAAATACAAGGGGGTACAAGCCAGGATATCACGTTTAAACAATATGGCGAGGTTCGTTCCATGCACGGCTCACAGCCTTAATTTAATAGACGTTCATTCTGCACAAACATCTGTTCAAATGAAATCATGTTTTGAAACAATTCAACAATTGTTTAACTTTTTTATAAATTCTACTAGTAGATGGGATCTTTTACAGGAAAAATTATCTGTTCGTCTTAAAGGTTTAAGTGACACGAGGTGGTCCGCACAAGCTAATGCGGTTAAAGCTTTACGAAGTCAAATGCCTTTAATAATAGAACTTCTTCATGAAATGTGTGATGGACAAAGCCAAGTTACAGTAGATTCTGTAATAAATGCTCGAATGTTGCTAAGATTATTAACAAAATTTAAATTTGTTGTACTATTAATATTTTGGGATACAATATTAGGAAAGACAAATAAAGTAAATTTACTTTTACAAGAAAGAAAAACCACAGTCGAAAATGCTGCGAAAATGATAAATGCGCTCAGAAATGAAATTCAACAGTACCGAAATGATTTTTTCGATTCGCTTTACAATTCAGCAAAAAGTTTAGCCGGAACAATAAATATTGAAACTTATATTCCAGAAAAGAGACGGCGCAAAATAAAAAATATGCCTGGTTAAAAGCTACTGACGATTCGTTTGTCATGAATGAAAGTGTATCACTAAAAAAAGAAATGTGTGAAGTTTTAGATATAATACTGATACAACTAAATGATAGATTTACTGCTTTGCAAGAGGTCGCAAACGACTTCAGTTTTTTAAATGGACACGCTTTAAAAACCATGCCGTTACATGATCTTAAACGATGTGCAACAGACCTAGCATTGAAATATAATACCGACTTAGATGCTTCAGAATTTGTATGTGAAATTGAGTTTCAAATATCAAGCCATGGAAGTTTTTGAAAATTTAGGGAATATGGAGGCTTTTCAAATGCAAAAAAGTTACGAACTCGCATTACAAAACACGTATCCAAATTTAGACATAGCATTAAGGATTTTCATAACTATGCCTGTGACAACAGCTTCCTGCGAACGTTCGTTTAGCAAATAAGATTGTAAAATCGTACCTTCGTTCTTCTATTGGACAGGAGCGATTAACAAACATGTCTATAATATCAATTGAAAAAGATGTTGCCAAAACGTTAAATTATGACGATATAATAGATGCGTTTGCGAATGAAAAAGCAAGAAAAATTACTTTATAAAATATGCTGAATTGTTTTATGTTTTTACTATATTATTTTAACATATACCTATGTTTTATATTTCTTTTATTTTATCGTTATTGAATATGATAAAAATTTGTTCTTATTTAGGTTATTATTTATTCATACAGATTATTTATTCATACAAATCCCTTGACAAATACATTATTGTATATACAGGCAAACTCATTTTGATGCGGTTAATAGTATTTTAGTATTAATAGTATTTAATATATTGCATTTAGTAAAATTTAACTTGTTATATTAAAATTTTTAATTTTTTTGTCATTATTGGGTTACGGGAGGCGCAGGTTAGACACTTACCACAGGCGCTTCATACTCTCGTTACGGCACTGTACCCATCAATGTAAGTTGGCAATCAATAAAACATTTTGTAAAAAAACAAAAGCGGTAACGTAAGGAACTGCTAAACCGCTGCAACCTTTTTTTATAAGGTTCGAGTCTAACTTGTGTTCATTTTTTTTTTTAAGATTATCATTTTTTTTTTAATTCCTAACTACATGACAATGAATAATAATTGTTTACAAATGTTTCAAACATATTTTTTACATATTTTAACCTGTAATCTACGGTAAGTATAACTTTGGAGCCCTTTTCATACTAACATATGTAAAAAATATGTAGAAAATATGTTTGAAACATTTGTAAACAATTATTATTCATTGTCATGTAGTTAGGAATTAAAAAGAAAAAATTATAATCTTAAAAAAAAATGAACACAAGTTAGACTCGAACCTTATAAAAAAAGGTTGCAGCGGTTTAGCAGTTCGTTACGTTACCGCTGAGCTACCGACGTTCTTGCAAACGTTTTCAATACTTTGGTATATATTGTACATAATGTAGTTTCAATTCGGTTTATTTGACTTTTTTAATTTTAATTCTGCTTAGATGTGACAGTGACCGCGCAATAAAAGTGACCGTACAATACAAGTGACCGTGCAGTGCAGTGAGTTCGCTGACCCGACCATGACATCAGCTGTTGAAGGTTTCGAAAAAGGGCCAGAATCGGCACAGTGACCCAGTTTCAACGACCCACTTCAACCGTGACAGGTTCATTCGAGGACAAATGGGTAAGTTAATCCAGCTTTTTCTAACATTAGCTTTCAAAATCATTTTTCTTTAAACATAAATTATCCAACTGTTGATGTGGTATTAAAAAAAAATTTATTTTCATAACTACTACAACACTTTGTTCCCTTCGGATAACGTTAAAAAGTGTCAAAAATAGTTATTAAACGACATATTCATTAATTTGTTACTCATAAATAATTCTACATTATTCTTAATTTAATACAATGTAACATTTGCCGTATGATTCTCTCGATATCTCCGATGCAAAGAGGCATTCGTTCACGGCCACGTCCGCGCGCGATTGAGAGCCACTAACGTTCTCGTGGCTGAGCCCGCGCTCTACGCGCGCTCTCATTGGCCGGTGTTTTTCGTTAATAACTCGATAACGTAGCTTCAAACAACATTTTGGTAAAGAAAAAAGTTGTTCAGATGCACCCCAGCTACCCCCCATTTCCGGGTGTTACACTAGTTCTGGGACACCCTGTATAGATATTAGTATTATTATAAATTTCCGAGTATTGTTACATTCTTTCTATTACCTTTCAGTATTATCTTAACCAGTATTAGCATAAGTGTGTATATAAAATAAAGACAGTTTAACAGGTTATGGGCCCAGAAAACGCGTAAAAGTGGTTACACAATCGTGATTAAAAAGAGTGTAGAGAAGTGAAAGAAAAGAGACGTGAAAAGAAGAGAATATGGAAATGACACAGAAAAGTAAGAGAGGATAAATTTATTTACATAAAAATAGCGGCATGTGAGACGGGTTGTATAATGCGATGTGCGGATTTTCTTTCCTCGCTGTAGAACGCGTCGTAGTTAGATTCGGAGATGTGAAAGTATTTAATTAAATTGCGACGTGTGTGAATAATGAAAATAGAATCTGGAACAAAGGAAAGTGCGTTTGTACGAATTGCGTCGCAGCGTGGTCTGTGAGGAAAGAAAAAGATGGCCGCACCCACGAGAAAAACGTGGTCGGTGAAAGGACGCGTGTGCGTAATGGCGATGAGAAAGAAAGAGAGAGAGTGGGAAGTGTTGCGTGTGGGGAGCGGGAAAGGGGGGCTACTGCGTAGCTGGTCTACTGCAGAGGCCGGGAAATACGAACTAGGCTAAGGGGACGCCCGGACGCCTGTCGGCAGTGGCTCTCAGATCTCGGCTCCCGATTTTATTAAGAAAATGAAGTGAGGAAAGAATGCGTATAATTAGAAGTGATTAAAAGTACTTTATGGGCATTCATGTGGGGATGTGAAAACTCGATAAGGAAAAAAAACTGAATTAAATAATTATGTTGATGTATACGGTTAGGAAAACGGAATGTGATGTGCAATTGTGGTGGAGAGATGACTAATTCTTTAAATATTTTGTAGAAAATGCCGAGCTTATGCTCTTGCTGAAAACGCAGGCCGCGTTACATCAGATAGATGAGAGACACAGGGATGAGAAGGTGGTCGTCCGATATGACGATGATTATATTTACTTCGTGAGTCAGGCCACGAATATAAAACAGGTACCTATTTAATTATACGTGTAGAAATTTTGGTAAAACCCGCAAACCGTGTTGTGTGGTCGGAAAATATAAATACCCAGGCGAAGTGTAGATGTGAATGTCCGGATTGATGAAATTTTGTAAATTTAATAAAGAAACTCTGTTTCAGACGGTTTGCGGGTGTAACAACAGTGCTGAATCTAACGTGATTTCGGTGGCACTGTGAAAAATTGGATGTAGCCTTGTGTTCGGGCACATCCAAATAAAATAAAATGTGACCTTGTTGTTCGGACACATTTTAGTGGAGTCAGGTGTAGTCTTGTGTTCGGGAGCACCTGAACTCTGCAATTTAGTCTTGACCTTGGCTGTGCTTGTGTTCGGTACGTCGGGTTGAGACAGTTCAACATTGAAATTGAACTTTACAGATAGACAAGATTTGGAGGAGAAAGAGCTCGCTCTAGTGATGAGAGCGGTGGACCAGTTAGACATGGAAGGGGAAAGACTTCTGGTCACAGGACCGGTGTTAGACGTGAGCGAGGGAATTGAAGAGATGTTAAGTGCAGAAGGAAACGAGCCGGACGGAGAAGAGAATGTAGAAGAGAGCGAGACAAGAGGAAGAGATAGAGAGGAGTTCAAGAAGGAGATAGAGAGACTAGAGGGTAAATCAAAACCACACATAAGCAATATTGAAAACTATAGTTTGAGTCTTAATAAACCCGGTACCGGTAAATTTAAATTTGTTAAAACAGGGAAATTGGACAAATGGATGGAGGAGATTAGGAAAGACAGGAAGGAGACGCGAGCGATTGTGAGAGACATGTATGTGGAAACAGCAAAGATACTGGAGAACATGTCGACCCGGATAACTAGATCTCACGAACAACTGGTAGGGAAAGCTATGGAGGAGATAGAGACTGATAGACAGAGACAGAAGGAGATCGTATGGCTGGAAAAAAGTTTGAGGAGACGAGAAAGAGAGTTGAATGAGAGAGAAAGGAAATGTGAGGAGAAAGAAAATCAGCTGAGAATGGAGTTGATTGGCAGCAGGAAGAAGACGGTAAATATGAATCAGAATAAAATTTCTATGGAGATCGGGTCTCGTGAGAAGGAAAGAGAAAAGAGTGATTCGGCTGCGCATGGGGAGACCTCGGGACAGGGTGATGTTGCGAAAGCGGTCGCGTCGGGACTTAGGGGGTTAGGGATAGACCAGATGGTAGAAGGGTTAGAAAGCACGAGACAGGGAAAACCGAAGGAAACAGTGAAATTAGAGGTAGTGAATAGGGATGTAGGTTCGAGACGGGACTACAGACTGACGACTCAGACGAGATTTGAACACTTTATGGACTATTTGACGTCGAAATTGAGATCGTGTGATTTACTGTACGTCATAGATCCGAAAGTAGAGACCGGACGGGATTACGATCGAGAGACTAAATAAAAGCATAGCCATAGAGTGAGAGATATACTAATAAACAGAATAGATGTGGAATATCATAGGAAGGTAATAAATATCAGGGATCCGGTGGTGTTACTAGATAAGATCCGCGAATTGAAAAGATGTGAAATTAATGTGACGTCGGTAAGTATGAGGCAACAGTTATATAGTATCAAATACTTTGCCGGAAAAGAAAGAGTAATCGAATTTCTAGACAGGTTTGAGGAGATTCTAAGAAATCATGAGAATATCCCCGAAGAACAGTCGATATCGGAAAACGAAAAGAGAGACGCCTTTTACAATGCGATAGTGTCCGGGGTTCCCCAGGTGCAGTCGATGAACTTTCTGTTTAATACCCAACATGGGAGGAAAATGAATTACGATGATTTAAAAACATATGTCATTCAGTGTGAGGCTGAACGGGCGACTCCGGGACCGAGCCACCCGGTGTCAGCGATGTCAGCAGGAGATGGGGTGACGAGGCCGATACGATGCTTTAATTGCGATGATAACGGCCACATAGGCAGAGACTGCCCGCATCCGCAGGGAGCCAAGAAGTGCTACAAGTGTGGACGGTTTGGCAACCACCTTGCTAAGGATTGCAGAGCGGGAGAGATGAGGAGAGACGTGCCAGCGGAAGTAAGACCACAAAGGTATGAAAGGAGTTTTAACAGTAGAGAGAGTCAGAGTGTGAGAGCGAGTGTGTGTGGTAACAGAGGGATAAAGAGAAAACCAGGAAACTGGAGAGATGTGAGCGATCTGAAAAGGTTCAAGTCCGGTGTCGGCTATCAGAATAGTCGTGATAGAAGGGGAATTAACTACAGGGGTAAGACAGCCTACAGAAATATAGGAAACAAGGATCTGGGTAACCAGAAATACCGAAGAAAAGGTGAAGAAAAAGGACAAAGTGGAGGTAAGTTGGCAGAAGGTTGGGCGAAAAATTGTCAGATTTACAGGTCTGACAAGGAAGGAGATTCGAGTGAGCGGAAGAAGAAATCAGAAGGTGATACGGTAGGGATAGTAAAATTTGTAGCGGATTCCGGAGCAACAGAGCATCTGGTAAATTCGAGGTTCATCTTCCGCGATCTAGATGAGAACGAGAAGGGTTTTGTTAGATGTGCCAATAGGAACCCCGAAGCGGACCTTCGAACGAAAGGAACCGGGAAGATAGTAGGTCTGACAGGCGGTGATAGAGAAATAATCCTGGAAAACGTAATTTATGCAGAATCCTTGCTCGAAAACTTGCTGTCACTGAGAAAATTTGTAGATCAGGGATTGAGTGTATACTTGGATGATCAGATGATAGACATATACGACCCAGTTTCGGAAGAATCCTTTGTACATGGTGCATATTGCAGGCCGTACTGGATAATAGAATTGAAGATAGATGAAGAGCCGAATTTCCAGGAGGGAGGAGATGAGGAACGAGGAAACAAATTGATGGCACGTCTAGCATCTGAAGGCGATGAGAATGAGCCGAGATATTATACGAGAAGTGTAGCCAGTCAGAGATGTAATGAGCAAATTGAAGATTCGGGAAAAGGGGAAGAGAACGAAGAATTGCCTGAAAGAAGTAGAAGCGAGATAACAGAAGTAAGAGAAGACAATGAAACAGCAGAAAGGCAGGAGATGGAGAACGAAAAGCGGACAAATTCAGAATCGCGAACAATGGAAGAAAATGACCCTGAAGAAGAACTGCTGGGATGTCCAACGTTTGATGAATCCATATGGGACAAGAAACTGGCGAATGTAGAAGAAATGCCAGACATGGAACTGTTGGACACTGATGTAACAGAAAGTCGGATGAAAACCAGTAAAGCAATGCTGTGGCACGCAAGGATGGGTGACGCGTCATTGGGATACTTGAAGGCCATGCAGAAGAAATTCCCCGAAATAAAAGATCTGAGCGATGTGAAATTTGATAAGGAAATAATGGACTGTGAAGTGTGTGCCATAGAGAAGAGTAATCGGTTAGCCTTTAAGTCGATGAGAAGCAGAGCGGAAAGGCCATTGCAAATTATACATTCGGACGTGATGGGAACAATCAGTCCTGTGTCCTATCCGAAGAGATATACAGGGTGTCCCAGAACTAGTGTAACACCCGGAAATGGGGGATAGCTGGGGTGCATCTGAACAACTTTTTCCTTTACCAAAATGTTGTTTGAAGCTTCGTTATCGAATTATTAACGAAAAACACCGGCCAATGAGAGCGCGCGTAGAGCGCGGGCTCAGCCACGAGAACGTTAGTGGCTCTCAATCGCGCGCGGACGTGGCCGTGAACGAATGCCTCTTTGCATCGGAGATATCGAGAGAATCACACGGCAAAGTGACCCAGGATCGGCACAGTGACCCAGTTTCAACGACCCACTTCAGCCGTGACAGGTTCATTCGAGGACAAACGGGTAAGTTAATCCAGCTTATACAACAGAACACCGCATAAGGCGAACGACATGATAATTCCACTCAGCAAATTTGCACCGAAGTACAATTTTGATATCAAACAGATGAAGAGATTTGGATGTCTGGCATACATGAAAATACAGAGACATAAATATACTAAATTCGGATTTACAGGGAGACGAGGTATACTGGTGGGGTATACAAGAACGGGTTACATTTTGATGAAGCCGGAAGAAGGAAAATTCTATGAATCCAGAGATGTGAGATTTAACGAAAACCTTGTGTATAAAGACAGGTAAAGAAAGGGAAGCGTGAAGAACTGGGAGAACATCCAGAGCGAGGCAACTGAGAACAAGAATGACATAGAATTCGGAGAAGAGGAACAGACCGTTGATGAGATGTCAAAACCGGAGGGAGAAAATCAAGAGACCGAGGGGACGCCCTAGAAAAGAAAGGAAAGAGAATGACAAGAAAGAAAATGCTGTGGAAACCGAGACATATCAAGCACTGCTGATCAACACCAACGGTAATCCTGCATCATATAAAGAAGCGATGATATCGATAGATCGGGAAAACTGGATACAAGCGATTGAAGAAAAACTGGCAGCGATGGACAAAAACGCTGTCTGGAAACTGGTGGAAAGACCAAAGGGAGGAGATAAGGAGAAGCCGAATGTGATAAATTCGAGATGGGTGCTAAAGAAAAAGACAGACGTAAATGGATTGATCAAGTATAAAGCCAGATTAGTGGTAAGAGGCTGTAAAGACAAGAATGAGTATGATCTGATAGAAACTTATGCACCAGTGTCACGATTGACTTTGGTTAGACCGGTACTGGCAATTGTGAACAAGCTAGATCTTGAGATGTGTCAAATGGATGTGAAAACAGCTTTTCTTAATGGAACAATCAACGAGGAAATATACATGGAGATACCTGAAGGAGCAGAGTACAGTGATGGGTTTAGACGGGAAAAAGTGTGTAAGCTGGAGAAGGCGCTGTATGGATTGAAGATAAGTCCCAAGAGATGGAATATACGCTTTACAGAGACAGCAGAAAGATTGGGATTGGTCACGAGCGAAATGGAACCGTGTCTGTTCACATGGCGAAATGAGAAGAAAATGTTGATCTTACTCTTGTACGTGGACGACATATTGATGGCAAGCAACGATACAATTGAACTACAATCAATGAAGAGAAAATTGATGAAAGAATTTGACATGACAGATATGGGCGAACCTAAGGACTTCCTGGGCTTCAAGATTATGCGAAAGAGAGAAAAGAAGATCCTGCAAATGAATCAGACTGAATACATAAAGAAAATTATGAAGAAATTTGGTTTTAGTGAAATGAAACCACAGAATACTCCAATGGTCACGAATCAAGTGGTAAACAGAAAGAGGAAAGAAAGACAGAATGAGTGTGATGAGAGAGAATTAGAGAGAACAGCAACAATCCATAATGGACCATATAGAGAAGCAGTAGGCAGTTTGTTGTATCTAGCAAATGCGACACGACCGGATATCTTGTACGCGGTCAACATCTTGAGCACATCAAGTTAACCCGACTCAGGACAACTGGAACATGGAGAAGAGAGTGTTTAGATACCTGAAAGGAACTGTGGATTTCAGCCTGACGTTCACTGGAAAAGGAGACGAGTTGGAAGGTTACTCAGATGCCAGCTATGCAGATTGCAGGGGTTCACTCACAACATCGGGATATGTGATAAGACTGTTTGGTGACTCTGTGAGCTGGAGAACACATAAACAGAGTTATGTAGCTTTGTCAACATGTCAGGCAGAATATATCTCGATGAGCGAGACTAGTCAGGAACTGATATCCACAAATGCTTCCGTGGGTTTGATATTGGGAAAAACCTTAGAACCAATGAAACTGAGACGTGACAGCAAATGCGCGGAGGCAAATGCAAAAACCGCGGGTGGAAATAAGTTGAGACACATGACTGATATTAAAGAACATTATGTCAGAGAGTGAGTGAGAAGAGGACTGATAGAAGTGACGTGGGTTCCGACTGAACTACAGATTGCCGATATCTTTACCAAACCCTTGGCATTTGTAAAACACAGCGCACTAACAGAGAAAATATTGAATCGACTAGCAGAAGGTACTGAGACTGAGGAGAAGAGGTAAACTAATCTTGTATGTTTTGTTTTGTTACAGGAACTAATGGCAAGAAAGAGTAGGAGATGAGCAGCGAAGAGAAAGAGTAGGAGAAAAGGAGAGGAGCAACGAAGAGAGAGAATAGGAGAAGAGAAGAAGAGCAGCGAGCATGTGATGTGGACCGAGAAAGGAGATTAAGAAGATTGTGAGGAGTATAAGAGAAATGCAGTGAGCGGGAGGGAGTGTTGGAGAATACGCTCTGCTACATTTCTCCCTATGCATAAACTATAGATGCGCCTACGTGTTAATCTGCCACGCTGCTTTTCATTCGTTACCCGACCACGCTGCACACCGCACGCAACAAGTCTTTCCTCGTTCAGTAGTTGATATATAGATATTAGTATTATTATAAGTTTCCGAGTATTGTTACATTCTTTCTATTACCTTTCAGTATTATCTTAACCAGTATTAACATAAGTGTGTATATAAAATAAAGACAGTTTAACAGTTCTTATTCCCATCTTTTTTATCCTTTGCGACAAACAGTGCTTCGTCTCCTCGCTTGGCGTGCTGCCTGAGGGAGAATTGAGAGACAATTGCCGGTCTAGAGATTGAAAAGAGGCCGACAGTAGATGGGCAAAGGAAATCCGTAGCCCTCGTGCTGCTTGCGGATAAAACAAATTCTTACCAAGAGACCTATTGCGCGAAGCAATTCACGGCCACGTGGCCCATACATAATATGCGGACCGGAAGTCACAAAGTAGCGGGCTTGGTGACTGCTCGGCTGTTGATTTCCCCGAATGTGGCCATGTGCAATCGCCAGTGGAGAAGATAGAACATAGATCGAGTTCTAACGTTGAATCCTACTCTCGTGGGGATTGACAGTGTAGTACGACAGCTGATGTTACTTACAGCACGGAACCGAATTTGACTATAGTTAAAAGAAAAGTCTGTCTAGAGCGATCTACATCACACGACTGATTTCACGATCTATCGCCACGCGGCTCAATAATAATCGAATTTCGCTGGTTTAGTGGGGGAGCGCCTCACGCGTGCACAGTAGTATTCTACCGATTATCCGTAGGAAGGATCTCGGGACTGCTTGGAGTATGTAACCACGTAAACACACATGTGTACGGTTACAGTATCTTACTCTGTCCTAAGTACGATTGGCCGTCTCATCAACTGTCCAGCGCTGCTGGTCAAGTTGCGAGTGAACTCGTGGGGCCAATTTCAATTCGGTCCGCACTGTTTAATAGTTAACGTATGTAATTTTAAAAATTTTCTTCCTTTTCAACAACGAAAAGTGTCATACGACTTGGATTTATTCGTTCTATCCGAAAATTGAGTGATTTCAAAATTTTCGTCATTTCACACACCGAAAAATATTACGCAACTTCGATTAATTCGTTCTATCAGGATATCCAGTAATTAGGTTATTTTCCTTATTCTAGAGGTACGATTCAATTCCTATTGTTCTGAATTTTTTTTATTCCTTATTCCATATTATTTGTGTCTAACGCTTCCTGCTCTACCGACGCACAGTGGGCGAAATTCGGAAAAAGTGATCAAAAATCGAATTTATCATGTACTAAAATTGATTCAGTTAATTATGCTCTCGCTTTTATAATATCTTAAAGTATACAAAACGATGTAAAATATACTAAAATACTGAAAATGTAATATAGAATTTGTTTATAAAGATTAATATAATTTCCTGTTCTTTTTTTCCTGAATTTATTTTTATTTATTCAACATACTCATAAATAGCCAAAAACACTCGAAAAAATCTGCAAAAATTTATTTTGTTAGCTCTGAGTGTACTTTACACAAAAATATCTTCGTTATTTAATTTTTGAAAAATATTGTTGCATTTAGTATTAATAAACGAAGTGCTAATTTGAGCGCTTAAAATAGAATAAGAATTCAACCTTCCGATACATGATTTAATATACGAGACTGTATGAGACTGAATCGAATTAGGCTAAAACTCTTTCTCAGTGTCCAAAATGTTTTAACAAAATTTTACTTGCCTCTATTTGCCTCTTCGGAAGTTATAAACTATTATATAATTATTGTTATAGACGCGCCCGTATATGCTCGAATGTGTGCTTCCTTGAGAAAGCATTAATATTTGTTTTTCTTTTTTTTGTTGCTTCTAATAACATGGTTAGAATAGATGATAGAGTATCTACGAGACTCCAATTGCAGCCGCTAGGTGGTTATTTTTCTTGCATGTGAAAGCTGTCTCGCAATCTTTATAAGCGGCAACGAAAAGTAAAAAAATTATTTTTCATACAAATACATATATATTTGGGTGATTCTCTGTAATTTTTTGTTTATATTTTATGTGATTTATGTAATATTCTGTATTCTATTGTATATGCAGTTCTATATAATATTTTCTATATAATCTATAATTTTCGTTTCTTTTTCTTACAATTTTTAATCCTTTCATAATGGCAGATTTTATAATTCAAAAAGGAGAGTTTTGCAGATGGATTTGGGAAAATACAGATACAAGTAAAACAGATACAAATACAATAATGGAAAACATTGAAAAAAAAAATAATTTTAATAATAATTAATTAGAACAAATTCGAAGAAAAATAAGTTGTACTTTTATTTCGCAATATCACAGATACTGGAAAATTGCCAGACGAACGCAATCCATATTTAAAGAAGAAAACCAACTTTTTATGAAAACTAACTTCGCAATAGAATTTAAGAAAGTAAATTCATTATGCTTCGAAGATATAGCTTCCAACAATTTACAATCACATTTTAATCTAAGAGGACGTGGTCGTCCCCGGAAAAATTCGAAAATTGTTCTCGTCAAACCCAGAAAAGACGTTCTAAGGAGCTTCAAAAGAAGTATAGTCAAGCAGAATTAACTACTGCAATTGTCTTTCCGAAGACAAACCATCTTGATAAATCGAAAAATAAATTTCCAAAGATCTTATAAATGGTACTTTGGCCTTGTATATGGATATGGGTATGACAAGAGAAAAATATGATCATCTTCGAAAATATAATGCACGGTATTTTGGTAATAAGCAGTGCCCTCCCTATACAAAAATACAAGCTGCTAAAATTGATTGTTATCCGCGTGATATAACAATAACTGAAAAGGGAGCTGAAATAAAATTACAAGCATTGCTTGATCATTCAGTGTCTCGTATTATCTCATTAATTACGGAAATAAAAGATTTTCAAGAAATAGATTATAATGATTGTGTGCTATATGGTAAGTGGGGAATGGATGGCGCCTCAGGTCAACAAAATTTCAAACAGCTGTGGTCTATCAATGATGATAGTAATAATGATAATGATGCGACTTATTTGAATGATAGCACGGTATTTGTAATATCGTAGGTACCTCTTGTCTTGTCGTCTAATAATGATATCTTATGGAAAAAATTTTTGGAAAAAAGAATACAATCGACTTCGGAATGCACTAAAAAGGACGAAATAAATTAAATTTATATTTCGGAGACGGCGCAAAATTAAAAATTGTGTAAATGAAGGATGTTGTTAATGTGAAAATATGTAAAAGGATTAAAGAATTTTGACAATTTCCAATGTAGAAAATTTTTAATTTTTGCGCCGTCTCCGAAATATAAATTTAATTTATTTCGTCCTTTTTAGTGCATTCCGAAGTCGGTTGTATTTTTTTTTCCAAAAATTTTTTTATTTCACATTTTTTAGTGGCGATTGGAGCATTCCTTGAAAAGTTCAACAAAGGGATGGGAAGAGAAGGGCAGGGAAGGGCAGGGTAGTGAAGGGAGGGGCAGGGAATGTTGCAAAAGGGATCATCGTGGAAACATCTCCGGCCGCAAAATGTAATACTAGGCTTCATCGATATCAGGCCGAATATACGTGAAATAGCACGTTTTTTGCGATAAAAGCGGAAAAAATGTAGAAATCCGAACCGGGTTTTTTTACGGGACCAACTGTTGGTCATACTCTATAAGATGCCAAAAGGTTTCGTTCCGATTGGTCCATCCATCTTGGAGTAATCGATGACCATACACAACGCGGACGAAATCGTACGCTTTTTTGCAATAAAAAGGTGGCAAGCGGTGGTGAAATGCAAAATTTTTTTTTACGGGACCAACTGGGAGTCATACCCTACAAGATGCAAAAGGTTTGGTTCCGATTGGTCCATCCATCTCGGCGTAATCGGGGCACATACATAAAAAAAAAAATATATATATATATATACATGTCGAATTGAGTAACCTCCTTCTTTTTCGAAGTCGGTTAAAAATGATCGACCATCATCTGTCCGCTACTGTAGACCAATAAAATTTGAATTCATTAAAGAGACGTCATCCAATATTTTGGGCGAGTACAATTTTTATACAACTGAAATTGATAATTTGAAACCTACAATTGTTATTCAAGATCAGAAAACAATAAAAGTCACTCACAATTTGCAGTGCACCATGATTGACGGAAAAGTTTGCAACGTTCTGACAAATCATAAATCTTCGACGTCATGCAACATTTGTGGAGCTACCCCTAAACAAATGAATGATTTAGAAAAGATAAAACAATTGAAATGTAATGAAGACAATTATAAATTCGGTTTGTCTACTCTGCACTGTTGGATCCGTTTCATGGAGTGTATTTTGCATATTTCATATAATATCGATTTTAAGCAGAGTTCTGCCAGAGGAAACAATACAATTTTAAAGCAAAATAAAAAAAAAAACAAGTTCAACATGATTTAAAATCGCAACTAAGCATAACTGTTGATGTTGGAACGACAAACGATGGGAATACAGCTAGGCGATCTTTTGCTGACTCTAAAGCTGTTTCAAAGATAATTAAGGTTGATCAAAGATTAATAGAAAGATTTGGCAATATTCTACATGTTATGGCAAGTAATTATAAAATAGATTGCGATAAATTTGAAAAATATGCTCACGAAACCGCTGAATTATTTGTTCATTTATATAGTTGGTACAACATGCCTCCCTCCGTACAAGGTTCTGATTCATGGTGGCGCAATCATAAAAAAAATAATTTTTCCTATCGGATGCCTTTCTGAGGAGACTCAAGAAGCAGGAAATAAAATATTCAAAGCTGCAAAAGCCTACAATAGTCGAAAATCTTCACGTACAGTTAAAACGAAGATATTATGCACCATCTTTTAGTATCGTCTGATCCAGTAATAAGCAATTTAAGAGTTTTAAAGGATAAAAAACTAAAAGACTTATCAACGGACGCAAAAAATTTGTTAATAGATAATCAACGAAATGACGTCCAAATTAATAATATGGAAATAGACGAAGATAATTCTTTGATAGAATCAGACAGTGATGAGAGCTTAATGTAATAAATCCGTAAATAATGTTATTCGTTTCGTTTATTTTGTTCGTTTTGTTGAATTAGTATTTTTAATAATTTTTTTTTTGTATTCTATGTTGCTTATATTAATACTACTTTTAATTAAATAATCAAACAAAACTTAAAAAAAAACTAAAATAAAAAAATTGATTATATGTTAAAATAATGTATATTTCTTTAAATTATAATTAAAATATAAAAAAATTAACAAAAATAAAATAATAAGACGTAAGAAGTATCTCGGTTTTTAAAACCTAAACATTATATTGCATTTACATGTAAAAAAAAATTAATAAATACTTTGTTTTCATATTGAGTCCGCCATTTTGTAAATTTCACAAATTTTTAAGTTCAGATTTGAAATTACCGACCTAAAAAATCTACAGGTACCAAGTTTCAGATAATTTTGATCGCAATTAATTGAGTTATCCATTTTCGATCACTTTTTCCAAATTTCGCCCACTGTGCGGCGGGGGTTTTCGGCTATGCTCGATGTTTCGTCCGAAGGAACATAATACGCGAATGTTTCGTTGTAAGTTTATGTCAGGTCCGCGACGTAAAGCTATTTTTGAGAAAAGACATTTTTAGTATTGTCGACAATAAGAAGTTAATCTTTTTGTACAATAAAGTTAGAGTTTTATTTTTCGTTTCGTCCTCAATATCTAAGCTTGTCATAAACTCGGTCTTCCGAAGGGTACGTCGAAAACGCGACTTTGACCTTCGACCAAAAAAGGGGCTGCGACCATCAAGCGGGAAAACCCAAAGGAAAGGCCGCAACGTTGCCGAGCTTCGAAATATTCGCGTACAACCAGATATCGCCCCACTCTCTCCTAAAAGAAGGCGCGCCAAGGGCGCATGGAGGGTGGTGGCGATGGTCAAGAAGGCATGCTGTTTGGATTGTAATTTAGAGAAAAACCAATCGACGTGCTCTCTCACGCTTCCGACAAGACGCGGAAGTTCGGACAACACCGAGTCGGCACTATTCGTGGAGATTCTCGATTCGAAAGAGTCAACGTTGAAACCGACACCTTCAACATCGTTTTGACAAAAAGTTCGTCCAGCATACGGGACGATACATTACAACCATTGTTTCCTGGTTAAGTCCTCAAAACAACGCGTCGCGAAGGACCGTTTACCAGCGCTCGAAGATAACTTCGAGATTTACAGCCTCGAAGACGAGTTGACCGTGCGGCATTTCGTGGCACAATCAAGAGGTA
Organism: Stelis phaeoptera; assembly: GCA_943735885.1. Taxonomy (NCBI): domain Eukaryota; kingdom Metazoa; phylum Arthropoda; class Insecta; order Hymenoptera; family Megachilidae; genus Stelis; species Stelis phaeoptera. Next base: position 164,416 of record OX030936.1, read on the forward strand.
TCATTCGCAAACCATCTCGATACACAACACTCGGACGAGGCAATCCGGGCCATAGTCACGCGGCTGTGCGCGCGAAATGCGCGCGCTGTGATTGGTCCGTGTTTTTCCTTAATAATTCAGAAACTAAGCACCATTCAATATTTTTACAAAGGAAATTGTTGTTCAGAATCATCTCAGTATCCCCCCCCCCCCCCCCATTTCTGGTTCTTACATCAATAATGGGACACCCTGTATAACGTATGCAAGTTATTTCCTTATTTTGCAGACATTACAATAACAGAAAACTGATTCAACGGTTATATCCGGGTAAAACCACATTCTAAGTTGTAAAATAATATTTGAACACACTGTAAACAATGTAAACCGATTTATGATCTTTTTAACCGACTTCGAAAAGGAGGAGGTTACTCAATTCGATCAGTATATTTTTTTTTCTTCCACCTAGAATGTGCATTTGGCCCACTGTGCGTTGGAAGAGTGGAAGACCAGGCGGTGGAGATTGTGGAAACGCGACAACGTATGATTGGAATTGTGAGAATATAAGCTTTTTCGCGTGCTCTATTACGCGAGAATCACCCTCCTATTTGACGAAAATGCTCCTGGCTCCCAAATACTATCAACAATAAATCGTTCAATTAAATTTAAAAAAAATTACTTTGCTTTAAAGGCATGTTCGCATACGTATGAGCAGTGGTAAACACACATACATAGTCATTAAAAACATTATCCTCCTTCTACTGTAGTCGGCTAAAGGGCCAGTGCGGGACTTTTGAAAGTTGCTAAAAGTACAACAACCAGTATTACAAGGTATCACGACGAAGATAGGATTGATGTGAATATTTCCTCTCAAAAGCCCTTCTCTGTGATCGAATCCTACCACTTTAAAAATAATTTTTGAAAAAAAAAATACAACCGACTTCGGAAAGCATTAAAAAGAATTAAATAATTTTAATTTATATTTCGGAGACGACGCAAAATTAAAAATTGTCTACATGAAAGAAGTTGCTGATTATGATTTGATTGGGGTATGGTGGCCTTGGTACTAAGTGAGCGGAAGGACAAAATACTGTAGGAAATACTGACCAATCAGAGCGCGAGAAGCGCGCGCTCAGGCGCGTGAGCGTAGTTTCGGGCCCTGGGATGTTCCGACTAAATAGGCTAAGCAATCGCGTCAGTAAAGGGAGAAAAATTTAATTGAAGTTCTACAAAGCAACGAATACAAATAATTAAATAGACTATCTACGCAACTGTTACCCCCGAGGATGGGATAATGGGAGAATTAATTTTATTTATTAATTATTTGTATTCGTCGTTGGAAAAGAAGAAGGAATAAAATGTGGGAAACTGCTCTCGGAATTTTTGGGAAATGAATAACAATTGCGCAATAAAAAGCGGACTCTAGCACTATGAAAACAGAGAGATAATTACAATTCGACTTACCAACTGATTTGCAAGTTGGCCCTGTTCGTTGACTATGGTCATCGTACGTATTCTAACCATGGGAGGGGCAAAGATGATGGAACAGACGATGAAACGGCACGGTCACTGAACCACTCTTGTCCACCACAAAAGTATTTCACTTCACGATCCCTGACACTTGTCACTTTCACATTACATTGTGATCGGCGGGGAATGGGGGGAGAATCAAACGATTCCCTGCGGCGGAGGACCGCCGGGGAAAGCAGTGCTCAGCGCACCCCCGCGTGCAAATCCACGAACGATTTGATTTTCTGGGCGCCAGTGCCGTAGCACTCGTCCGGAAACCTCGCCCTTCCCGCTGCTTAGGAGGGAGCGGGGCTCAGGGGAGGTTAAAGAAAATTTGACCCCCGAGCGTGCGTGGTGATTTGATTTAATTTGGCCGAAATGGGCCGTACCAAAGAACCGAAAATTAGGGAATTCCGCGGAACACTTTTGTCGAAAAGGAAAAGGGTACGCAGCCGCCAAGTGCGGCAAGAGGGACCGCGACGCGGAAATTCCCAATACAAGAAGAATACGCCCGAACGCAACGGACCGGACGGTTCGCTAAGGGCCGAATACAAAGTGTCGGTGCTCCTGAATCTCCAAAATACAAATGAATAAAATAATTTTTGGAAAAAAAATATAACCGACTTCGAAATGCACTAAAAAGAATGAAATAATATTTAATTCTTTTCGTGGGTTTCTCTCCAGCTATGTATAACATTGATGAGAATATTACATTACATGTTAAATAAAATGCATATTTTTCGGAGGCGGGGCAGGGTCAAAAATTTTCTCAGAATCAAACAATTTTCGTAACTTTCAGTACAGGAAATGTTTAATTGAAAACTGTCTAAACGAAACATGTTGCTGATTGCAATTTGTTTGGGGTATGGCGGGCTTGATAACAGATGAACGTCAAGAAAAACTCATTGATACGTGACAACGTGGAAGAATGAAACTGTATAGTGGTCAGTTTCGGCGTACAAAATGTTTTTCAATCAAAACTTTCTATATGACAGATGTTGCTGATTATGATTTGATTGAAGGTGGACTTGGTACTGAACGGTCCGAAACAGAAAATGCATTTTTGATCCTGCCCCGCCTCCGAAAAATATGCATTTTATCTAACATGTAATGTAATATTGTCATCAATGTTATACATAGCTGGAGAGAAACCCACGAAAAGAATTAAATATTATTTCATTCTTTTTAGTGCATTTCGAAGTCGGTTGTATTTTTTTCTCAAAAATTATTTTATCTACATTGGAAATCGGCAAAATTGTTTAAACCTTTTACATATTTTCACATTAACAACATCTTTAATTTACACAATTTTTAATTTTGCGCCGTCTCCGACGTATAAATTAAAATTATTTCGTCCCCTGTAGTGCATTCCGAAGTCCAAATTTTTTCCAAAAATTTTTTTATGTGGTGGATAAGTGGATTCAGTGTCCGGGCCGTTCTACCAGCTGTTCTGCCTTCGGGTCTTCGTCCTTCCTTGGTCAGGATACGTACGATGACCATTGTCAACGAACAGGGCCAACTTGCAAGAGAATGGATAAATCGAATTCAAATTATTTCCCAAGTTTCATAACGTAACAGTCGGCTTTTTATTGCGCAATCGTTATTCGTTTTTGAAAAATTCCGAGAGCACTTTCCCACATTTTATTCCTTCTTTTTTTCAAACATTAATCAATTTGATTTAGCTATCTGATTTAGCCCATCCTCAGGTTGCGTAGTTACTATTTTTAATTATTTGTATTCGTTTAATTAAACTTTTTTTCCTTTTCCGATGCATTTGCCCAGCCTAGTCCGAACGTCCCAGGGCCCGAAGCTATGCTCATGCGTCTAAGCTCGCGAGATGCGCGCGCTGTGATAAGTCAGGGTTTTCCTTAATAATTTAAAAACGAAGCCCCATACGACATTTTTGCAAAGGAAATTGTTGTTCAGAATGGTCTCGTCTACCCTCCATTTCCGGCTGTTACACTAGTTACAGGCCACCCCGTATGAAACGAAATTTATTAAATTGATATTTATTAAACTAAAAAAAAACGATATGTGTAGAATTGATGATTGAAAGTGATGGAGCGAGTTAGCGTATAAGTCGAGAATAACGATACTTTATTACTACTTATCATAATGATCCTAATCGGTTAGTTTTCCGCACTATAACATTCCACGCTATGATAATCCATGCTATAATTTTCCATGCTATTCTAGGGGTTCCGCCTTCTTGGCATCTCTCAAAGACTCTCTCTCTTCGACAGTTTTCCCTCGTATATATGTATACTCTTAAAACTAAACATAGCCTAGGGTTTCCTTAGGTGGTAGGGGAAACGCTGTCCCACGTGGCCTCGTCGAGGCATGCCTGGACAATACCGGCCCAAGAGGCCCGGTCATAAATTACACTTAAAGAAAACTACGCTAAACTAAAATTACGTTACGATATTCTTATTCCTATCTTAACAACTAATGTGGCTCTCTCTCTCTCTCCCGTTATGACTCCTACATATGGAAGTATGTAAAATATAATTTAACATCTAAAGTCAGTGAAACTCATAATTCTCCTCCTAAGAACGTAATTAGTCATGATCTTAGGTGATAAATTGTGATTCTCGCTTTGTTCAAGAGTTTAAAGCTGATATGCAGGGTGTCAAAAACCACCCGTTCGGGGGGTGTTAACTTCTCAGATAAGCATATTCGGCAAAAATGTTTGGAACATAAGTTGCATAAGTTGAACATAAGTTCAAATCCATTTTCAAGGTTATTTGGAGGTCAGTACGTTTTTTTTTAAATAGGAATCCCTATTTTTGGCTACAGATTAAAGAGCACGAAATTGTACGTTCGGATATGTGTTTATGTCCTAGGTTAAAATAACTTTTAGAGGTCATTCAAAGGTCTAATCCAAGCTCGAGGTCAAGTGTAGCGGCTCAGTATAACATTAGTCGACCTTTCAATGACCTTGGAAATGGAGAACAAGCTTAACGCCGGAGACAAGTTTATGAATCAGAAGCCTCGTTAAATCGTATTGCCTGTATTTAGTGTTATTTTTCGTTTATCACCAAACAGTGAGGCCATCTCTGAATGGCCTCTAGAAGTCATTTTAACCTAGGACATAAGCACATATCTGCACGTGAAATTTCGTTCAAAAATAGAGGTTCCTATTTAAGAAACACGTACTGACCTCCAAATAACCTTAAAAATGGATTTGAAGGTCAAATATAAGATCATGAACTTACGTCCTCCATTGTTTCCTGCAATTTTTATCCCAAACATTTTTTCCAGATATGCTTATCTGAAAAGTTAACACCCGGATGGGTGGTTTTGAACACCCTGTATACAGGGTGTCCCGTCACATCTGTGATAAAGCTGTAATTCCAAAACTATTGGTCGTATACAAAATTGTTAGTATGGAAATTGCATGGTAAAATATGCCGCATGTTTTAGCGAGATGGAATTTTTTTTAACTTTGTTATTTTACGAGATATAATGGTCAAGTTTCGTTTTTCAAATGAAACCATATATTTTGTTTCTGACTATTTGATAGTGTTTTTCAAAACGAATTCACTGACCTTTCATGTATACGCCCGATTTTAATTAGTTTTCGAGATATAACGCTTCCAAATTTGCTAATTTTCCAAGGAAAAGACTCGGTTCGGTCAAGAAGTACTCCAGGCGGTCTCATTGATACGGTAAGTACCACAGGGTTGTTGAAATCGATACGGAGGGTCCTGCTTGGGATAGCAGGCCCAAAGAAGGAAAACCGTGAAAAGTATTGCCCAGTACTGATGCATTATTGGCAGCGCTGAGAATTTTCCCGATAGGTAATTGCAAAAAAGTAACACAGTTGTAGTCTTAATACCTAATTACGTTAAAATTTATTCGATGTGTTTGCCATTATTTAAAATACAGTTATTAATGCGTCTTAGAAAATCATTCTGTACATTTAACAACATATCTGACGAAATACTGGGAGAATAGAACTCAAATAAGTGATGTTAATCATTTAAAATATAAAACAGAAAATCTCATCTGTATGCGAAAATATTTCGTCAGATATGTTGTTAAATGTACAGAATATTTTTCTAAGACATAGGCGGCATATTTTACCATGCAATTTCCATACTAACAATTTTGTATACGACCAATAGTTTTGGAATTACAGCTTTATCACAGATGTGACGGGTCACCCTGTATATTAGGCAGAGCGCGCAAATCCGCCGGGCTGCGACCGCTTGAGATACACATGTGCAGGCATACGGGCGGTTATTATCATAAGATCATGGCAAGATCATCTAAAATTTGTAATTAGTAATATTAATTACATTAGTACGCACTGCAGTATGATATTGTTAGAAAGTAATTTGTTGCTTGGTAATTAATATTTATTAATAACAAAATTGATATAAAAATTAATGTAATGGCTATGAAAATACTAAACTAGTATAACGGTTTTATATGAATGATATTTAATAAGAAAAAAAAATGTTTGGAAAAAAAAATTCAACCGACTTCGGAATGCACTAAAAAGAATGAAATAATTTTAATTCATATTTCGGAGACGGCGCAAAATTAAAAATTGTGTAAATGAAAGATGTTGCTGATTATGCTTTGATTGGGGTGTTGTGCCCGGATACGCACATAAGGAATGCACAATTCAGCAACTCCTACAAAGCGAGCGATGACCGACCTCCATCGAGCGAGGAATGTGTAACTCAGCGATACGTGCCGACCGAACGGCAAGAGACTTCGATCTATTGGGAAATATCCCAAACAATTAGGACATTCCAATTAAGCAGTTGACACGATTAAAGAATATAAAAGCACCGTGCATCGCCGCGGGGTAGAAGAAATAACCGAAAGATCGTAATCAGAACAGAACGTAAAGTAACTTCCGAACAATCAGACTTGTAACCAAGTATCACTTCGTCTATTCTCGTGAAACTCCCGGTGAGTTCCAATTCTTTAAACGCTCCAGAACCTTAGCTATCCCATAAATTAATTGTTGAACCCAACGGGCACAATATTTTGGTGGCAGCGGTGGGATTTCGCTGAAAGTCATTGAAGTAAATGCTTCGAGAAGTACGCGAAACCGGATGGAATTTGCAACGCAAAAGTGCAATTCCCTTCAAGATCGCTAAGTAAGCGTCAACACTTGACGAGTACTGGTTCGTCATTGGCAACGTCCAACGATAAAAGGCAACTGTCAGCTACTGAGGTGGCATCAAGGAGCTGATCCTGAACGTGCTCTGAGGAGACGTAAAACAGCCCTAAAGCAACAAGCCGATATCAGGTTCAGGTGTGGACCGCACGACCTTGGCGATACCCGACAGTCGATTGACGACAACGAAGGAGGAATCTTGGCAGCCGATCATCTGGGGAGATCGACAATCCAGACAACCCTTTACCGTCAGGCAGTAGGAGCAAACGGGTCACGAGCAAGCAGCCAATAGCAGTCCGAGGACCATTGGTTGGATAGAAGGAAGTCGAAGGAACGCAACAACAACTACAACAGCAGCAGCTAGCAGACATACGAGATGCTTATACAACTAATACTGTAAGTCAGTCAAACACGATTATAAATCTTAACATTGTAAACCAGAATCTTGAATGTCGAAAGAAGGTGGTGACATGAATCGCTTTAGATTACCAAATAGCAGGGTCATATCAAGATCCTTTGAATCAATCTTTGAAGACTATCTTTCGTATACTAGAAGAGTAGAGAATACACCTTTTTCCGACCCTCCAACATCAACACGAAAACGTCTACGCGCACCACACTTTAGTTTCGACTCAGACACGTCGAGCGATAGCGAAAACTTTGAACACGTAATTGTAGAAAGAGAATTTCCCATCAAGCTAACCGACTTTAGTTTACTTGAATCACAAGACATGGCGACCCCAACACCCTCGGATATCACAGTACTCTCGCTGGTAAAAGAATTTGGTGGAGAATCGGCACTCGAACTAGCGTCATTTATCAAATCAATTAATATCGCGAAAGAATTAGTGGCAGAGCGCAAACACCCACTATTATTACGAGCAATTTTAGGGACTAAATTAAAGAACAAGGCGACTTTAGAACTTGAATACAGAGACATAGACAATTTTGAATCATTACGGACGACTTTGACCACATTGTTTACCGAATTAATAAAAAAAACTTCCATACACCTAATACAATGCAGCAGATTGTTAAATGTGAAGGTCTTGTAAGAAAAACAAAAAATTCTGAAGCAATAACGGCACAACACTATGAACATTTTCCCGCCTGGACATTAAAGTGTCTAAGATCATTCACGGTATCCTATCAATTGTCTCTTGCAAAATCTTATATAGGGGATCACCTATTTTCTAGCAAATATGAATTTCTCGTCAGCAAGGAAAGCAATCTTCCAGATATTAACAATTATGGTTTGGATGTTCCGGCACCATTATTTATCAAAGCGAAATTGTAGTCAGGACATTGTGCTCTGAAGGTTTATTCTATCTTTATAATAATAATTGATGTTGCACAACCTGCAACTGCATCAGTTAAAAGTTATTACTACCAATGTCGAAATGTCGAGTTGGTTGCTGCGCTCATGTGTTGGCAATAATATGGTACATGAGATTTGGACGATATAGTGATTATTCAACGCCAGCCGATTTTTTAACCGACTTCGAAAAAGATGCAGGTTACTCAATTCGACATGTATGTATATATATAGTATATATATATATTTTTTTTTTTTATGTTCCCCGATTACGCCGAGATGAATGGACCAATCGGAACGAAACCTTTTACATCTTGTAGGATATGACTCCCAGTTGGTCCCGTATAAAAAATATTTTCCATTTTGTCATTCTTTGCACCATTTTTATTGCAAAAACACAGTTTTGTACATGCTAGGTTTGGTCACCGATTACGCCGAGATGGATGGACCAATCCGAACAAAACCTTTTTCATCTTGTAGGCTATGACCCCCACTAGAAACGGGATAAAATACATTTTTTATTTTAACATTGCTTACCCTGTTTTATCATGTTTCAACCTCAAAAAGGACGAAATAATTTTAATTTATATTTCGGAGACGGCGCAAAATTAAAAATTTTCTACATTGGAAATTGTCAAAATTCTATAGTCCTTTTACATATTTTCACATTAGCAACATCTTTCATTAATACAATTTTTAATTTTGCGCCGCCTCCGAAATATAAATTAAAATTATTTCGTCCTTTTTAGTGCATTCCGAAGTCGGCTGTATTTTTTTCCAAAATTTTTTTTATTAAACGCACGTTTTCCTCACTTAAAACCAACATCGAAAGATACAGACGAAGCTGAGGATGATGAATGAATTATTTTGTTCGAACATCGCATCCCCAACTTGAGCACCGAACTGAATTTTATGTGGTAGCCTTGAAACCAACAGTTTCCTCAACATGTGGTATATATCAGTTAAAAGTGTACAAAATAAGCTTCTTATACTCAGTTTTTGGTTAAACTCTGAAGATACTTTTTTTGAATATTACAATTTTTCTGAATTTTTCATATACACGAAAACTAGAAAATTACGTAAAAATTAAGTTAACGAAATTGGAAACATCAAAAGCAATATATTATTCAAAAGCTTAAATTTTTTGTGACTTTTTGCTGCAAGAATCAATCCGATACCTTATTTCAGTCAAAAGTTACAGTCTCCGGAAGATTTTGCAAAATCCGTACTTTGAACCCTTCCCCCACTGTTTTGCAAGAGATTACAAAAAAGTTACGCTAGGAATTGATGACCCACATATGGGTCTACAAATACACAAATTTTTAGCAAAATCCATTAGGAGCGAAAACATACGGTTTTTGAATATGGTCCTTTTAATTTTGCGCCGTCTCTGAAATATAAATTAAAATTATTTCATTCTTTTTAGTGCATTCCGAAGTCGGTTGTATTTTTTTCTCAAAATTTTTTTTTACCTTTATGTATACGATCGCTATCGGATGAGGATAATTTCGTCAAATTTAATAATTCATATCGTTTCATTTCGAATGAGAATTATGTAGAATTATTTATCCCAATTACGATACAAGAAATGCAATATTAATAGTATGAAGATTGTGAATTTATAGAACATAAGTTTCACAGAAATGATATTCCGTAAAAAAAATGTCGAAAGCAAAATGATTTCTTATACCACGCACAAGTAATGAATGAAGTCATAAGATTCGTTTAACAAGGTTTTTCCAAACTCGAAATCCGTAAACATCTAGCGGTTGAATTCTTCCTGTTCTGCCTTTCGGTATAGTAAAGTGTTTTAATTCTTTATCATGCGGCGTAGCCTCCGAAACTATTTTAGAACACTGACCTCCCCAGGAGATTAACAATAAAACACTTGACAATCCGACGTTAGGAAAATACACATCTTTCAACCAAGTTTTCAAGTGGGCTGATCATAGTTTTCCAGACGTGGAAGCCAGTATAAAAACATTTTTCGGCCTAAAATATTTACTTGAATCCTCCAATTTTGTTATTAATGTATATTAATTACCAAGCAACAAATCACTTCCTAACAATATCATACTGCAGTGTAATTAATATATTAATATTATAATAATAATATTAATAATTTATAATAATAATTGTAAATTTTAGATGAACTTGCTATGATTAATAAATGTGTATCTCATAGCCACCCGTATGCGTACACATGTACAGGGTGTCCCGGATCTTCGTTCTTCCCTTTGGCAGGACACGTACGATGACCATTGTCAACGAACAGGGACAACTTGCAAATCAATTGGTAAGTCGAATTCTAATTATCTCTCTGTTTTCATAACGCTAGAGTCCGTTTTGTATTGCGCAATCGTTATTCATTCCCCAAAAATTCCGAGAGCACCTTCCCACATTTTATTCCCTATTCTTTTCCAGCAACGAATACAAATAATTAATAAATAAAATAAATTCGATTTAGTTAGCTGATTTATCCCGTCTTCATGGGATAACAGTTGCGTTAATACTCTGTTTAATTATTTGTATTCGTTGCTCGGTAGAATTTCAATTAAATTTTTCCCCCTTTACCGACGCGTTTGCCCAGTCTAGTCTGAACGTCCCAGGGCCCGAAGCTATGCTCACGCGCCTGAGCGCGCGAGAAGCGCGCGCTGTCATTGGTCAGTGTTTTTCTTTAATAATTCAAAAACGAAGCCCCGTCTGACATTTTTGCAAAGGAAATTGTTGTTCAGAATCGTTTCAGATACGCCCCCCCCCCCCCCATTTCCCGATGTTACTACTGGTTACGGGACACCCTGTATATCTCGTGCGGCCGCAGCCCGGCGGATTCGTGCGCTCTGCCTAATATATGAAAATTTACAAAACTTTATGAGGCAAATCTATCATATTATATATAAATTGATTCAGAAAGAAATTTCGGATCTTTCTTGCTATTATGTAAATTGTTGTATCTCTTAAAATAATGCAACAATAAACTTTTTTTTTATAAACAAATTATTTTTTATGAAATCTGTGACAACTGTTTAGTTTACCTCAAGAAACCATGAAACTTTTCCCTAAGAAGTTTTTTTTTACATCTATGAAAGCTTTAGAGATAGCATTTTTCTGCTGTAACTTCAAGGGGTGATTTCACCCCATAAACTTACGATTGGGCAGCGATAAAAAAATACGTCTCCTTTCTTTTCACCTGCTTAATGTATCCACCAAATTTCATAAAAATCGAAGACAGACAGTTCGGTATATTTCCTTGTTAATACATAGCCAGACGCCAGTCGCGCGGTTGTGGGGGCTCGATCGAGCGAAGCCTGATAAAGATACTGGGAGGGATGTGACATATGTATATCTTACTTAGTCGATGGTGAATCACGAACCGATAGCGAGGAAATACTATATATACAGAGTAGGTTGTTTAAATGAAAATACATATACATATATCTCCCTTAGTACGTATCTGTTGTATGAAAAAACTCCACAGGATAAAATTATAATAATTTAATATAACCCATACATCATTTTGTACATATTGTTGTAAAGGGAAAAAAGACATCGTATGAAGTTTGTTTGCGCAACCGATATTAAGGGAGATATTTAACTGTTCCATTTAGACAACCCACTCTAAAAGCAGGTTGTTCATAAAAATTGATGTCAAACTTGGCGAGCGTGTAGTATTCATCAAAACAATTAAAATGTCTTAACAAACATGGTTCTAGAAACAATTAACTTTGGAGTTATAAGACGTTTGAGCCGCTAATTATAAGATACCATCTTTGCAGCATATGCTGATAATGTCAGCGTATGAACAACGAATTTTTCGACAACGAATTTTTCGACAACGAACAGATTCATCGGACTGGTCATTATTCCACATTGACTGACAGGAGCATTATACCTTCTTTCTTTGTTTGAAACAAGGACTGTTTCATTTCCTAGACCTTCTACCTTTCTTACTTTGGCAACAAGTGTACTTCATGCATGATGGTGCTCCTGCTTATTACTCTAGGGCTACGGGCATGAAAGAATATTTAAACAAGATAGGTACATTAGACACGGTGGACCTATGCAATGGCCGCCTCATTCGCCTGACTTGAATTCATCAAACTTTTATTTGTAGGACATTTAACAATATGGTGTATAGAAAACCAATGGTTTCGTTATATTAATGGAGAAAGCGTGTTGAAAATACCTGCCAAGTGATAAAAGAAATGGTAGAGATCTTTCGACGCATGCGTTCATCTCTGCGAAGACGTGTAGAACTGTGCGCCGAAATAAATGGGTGATATACTAAACATGTGCTGTAAATGTGATACCTTATAATCGGTAACAAAAATGTCTGGTAACTCTGGAACTAATGGTTGTTAGATCCGCGTTTATTACGACTATTTTTATTATTCTGTTGAATACTATACATTGCTGAGCTTTAGCATCAACCTTTGTAAACACCCTGTATATACAGGTTTAACATATGTTAAACATTTTTTTGACTTACTATATCACCCTAAAAAGATATTATGATCGGTATTCACCAATTAGGTAATATTATGTTTCATAAGTAGTAATATAACTAACAACAAGTTCTTATTCTAATTACTTGGAAAATTATTATCCCATTGCTCAAGTTCAGCAAGACATTCTTTCGGCGAAATCGATGAATCCATAAATCGTTCATTTAACATCTCATACGTCTTTCCTTCAGTTCCTACTGTCGTTGGCGTTAACTCGTATATAGCTTTCATAAGTTGCAAACATTCTAAACGATTCAGTTTTTGCGATAGATGTACAAGTTCCATCTCTTCCAAATGTGCTATACATTTTACTTTCTCCTTAAACAGTCAAAGTAATTTTTGTATTATACTATACTATCTAATGTTTTCATATAAATATTGCGTGATGAATTCATATAAACAAACGTATGTTAAAAATAACATAAAACGTGACATTATACAGTAAAAGATTTATTTGTTTTCAGACTAATTTATAATTTTAGCAACAAATCATTTACCCCTTGCATATAATAAAATATTGTACTATTTTATTTTTTGTAATATTGATGAAAATTACTGGTTATTTATAAGAACTTACCTTATTTTCCGTAAAAATGATAATCAAAATATAAATCATGTATACAAATTTCATTCTAACCTGAACAAATACAATCTTAAACTATATCAACCTAGTTATATCGATTAGATGATTGTTATACTTTTCTGTGATTTTAGATATTCGATGAATTACTTTGAAATATTAAATCTCTAGAAACTTATGTTTGTATTTATAATTTAGATATATCTTGTGTATCATATGTTTGCAAAGCTTCAATTTAAAATGTGAAGTTGGATGTAGCTGTTTCTTAAAAGTCTGCGGCTTACTTCGTAAGATTGTTTTTATATTGTAATGAATCAAAGAAACACCAATGTCTTAATAAATACGTACTTTATTTCCAATTAATTAAGGTATTAAAAGGAGTTTTATATTTGACCTTAAGTAAGTGACGTTTGATTTCCAATATCTGATTAATATCACGCTTTGAACAAAAACATAAACTGATATCATTTTCTTACAGGGGATTGTTAAAATATCTACCTCTACGAATGTCCCAAATTAATATTGTCTTTCCAAAAACTTTACACGTAGATGTGTCAATTGGTCAAGAGCTCTAATGAACCTAAGGAGCATATCCAAAAATGCACTAATTCTTCATTTGCTACACCTTTTCTCTACTTTTCATCAGGTACAGACACTTTCAGATTTAATACTTGAAAATATTTGCGTAATTTTCTTAAAGAAGGACAGATTATAGTTTGATGTGAATTTAGAGACTGATTTTTGTGTTATTCTTTTTTATGTTACAACCCCTCTTTCAATTAATTAAAAAAGAATAATTTATAATAGCAGTTTTATTGAAATCAACAAATAATTTAGTTTAATCAAATTTGTTCTATGAACATTTGGTTTGAATGGCAAGTAATTCATTGAAGCTTTAGTTTACAATTATATATTTTTGTCTTTTTTAATTCGAATAGATTATTGCCGAAATAGACGTACCTCAACTCCAGCTCTTAGCGTCAAATTTAAAACCCGAAGAATGCGTGAAACTTGTATTCTTAGACTCTTGTGGTAAGTAAATCGTCTTCATTATATTTATGTACTATATGATATAAAACGTTTTTCATCTGAAATAGTAAGTGGTTGGAATAGCGACGGAAATATTAGATTGGTGCACATTAAGTATTGTTTTCTAAAGTATAATTTTTAGGTGAAATTTTGGACTTTCAGATACATATAGTTTACATTTACATTACATATACATATATACATATAGTTATTACATTTCAATGAGCTTCTTAAAAGGTAAATGAATTCTTTTACGCAGCTTTTAATACGCAATCACGAAGTTCAAGGAATCATTTCTAAATGATCAACTACATATATTATTGATAAATGCATATAAGTATTGTATTATAAGGTGTTCCTTTTTCGTTCATATGGTATACACAGACTGTCCAAGGCCTGATGCGACTAGTACCGGAAAAATGTGACAATACAATTATTTTATATTTTTTTAATATCAGGAGACTCGGTAGAGTCTCCTCGCCAAGTAGTTTAGGCCGACGGCTGCTCCGCCGGCGACAGCGAGACTCTACCGAGTATATTATCCCGAAGCAGAGCGTTTTGAGCGTTTTGCAAAAAATAATTTGCTGTTGCAGAAAAAGTACTTAATTGAGCTTCATTCTAATAACACGATCTGCTTCGACTTGTCTTTCTCCTTCTTTTAAGCCCAAGAACGCCTCAATCGGTGCATTTATTTATGAGATATTAACTGTTTTTCATGGAAAAATTTCAATCAGTTTCATTAACCACCTACGTCATGCTTACGTCAGTGTGGATCACACATTTTTGCTGCTAGAGGCGCTGTTAGCGCTGTGGCTTACGTTACGCACATGCGCCGTTACTGATATTCGCGTTGGTTCAACATCATGGCGTGCGATTCTCTAACACGTTAAGATCGTATTGCGACGGCGCGTACAAAATTCAAAGCGGTAGTACATCGGTCGCCTATGCATTATTTCGAATAAAATAATTCCTTTACTTGCTTATAAATTATAATATTTATAAGTAATCTTCTTTATTTCATGAGAACAGCAGAGGAGTAACGATTTATTTTACTTTAAATAATGTAAATGTTAATTTACATCACAAATTATCACAAGATTATTTCAAGCAATACCTAACTCTGATCACACCTTATGGAAATAATGAACTGTCCGTCTATTTACTTTACACGCGTATCATAACGCAAGATCATCCTGTTATTACACATGTAAAATACCTTTTGTAACCACGACCTCTTTTCGTTGCTTGTCGTAACTTTAGGAGTATTGATGAGAAATTACATATACGTATAGCGTAATTACAGTAATCAACTTAAAGTGGTTGAATGAACCATTAATAGCCAATTAAAGTAACATTAAACCGATTTAAGTCGTGTTTGGACTCATTTTAACCGACTTCGAAAAGGA
Organism: Stelis phaeoptera; assembly: GCA_943735885.1. NCBI lineage: Eukaryota > Metazoa > Arthropoda > Insecta > Hymenoptera > Megachilidae > Stelis > Stelis phaeoptera. The sequence continues at coordinate 179,873 of OX030936.1, forward strand.
GGAGGTTACTCAATTCGACATGTATGTTAATTTTTTTTTAATGTATGTTCGCCGATTACGCCGAGATGGATGGACCAATCGGAACGAAACCTATTCCATCTTGTAGGGTATGACTCCCAGTTGGTCCCGTAAAAAAAAATTTTGCATTTCTCCACCGCTTGCCACCTTTTTAATGCAAAAAAAGCGTACGATTTCGTCCCCGTTGTGTATGGTCGTCGATTACTCCAAGATGGATGGACCAATCGGAACGAAACCATTTGCATCTTGTTGAGTATGACCAACAGTTGGTCCCGTAAGAAAAACCAGTTCGGATTTCTTCATTTTTTCCGCTTTTATCGCAAAAAACGTGATATTTATGATATCGATGAAACCTAGTATTACATTTTGCGGCCGTGGATATTTCCACGAGGATGCCAATTGCCACATTCCCCTCACTTCCCCTCAATACCCATCCCTTCCCTGTCCCTTCCTGCCCTTCCCTTCCCAACTCTTTGTTGCTAACTTCTATTCCCATTGCAAAATTCCTATTCTTTGAAGCTACTCTGGAAGGAATGCTCCGATCGCCACTAAAAAATGTGAAATAAAAAATTTTTGGAAAAAAATACAACCGACTTCGGAATGCACTAAAAAGGACGAAATAATTTTAATTTATATTTCGGAGACGGCGCAAAATTAAAAATTTTCTACATTGGAAATTGTCGAAATCCTTTAATCCTTTTACATATTTTCACATTAGCAACATCTTTCATTTACACAATTTTTAATTTTGCGCCGTCTCCGAAATATAAATTAAAATTATTTCGTCCTTTTTAGTGCATTCCGAAGTCGGTTGTATTTTTTTCCAAAAATTTTTTATTTTAATTGGAAAATTCCCAGCAATCCGTTGGTGCAATTTTCATTGAGGTTAGATGAAAATTATTACAAGTGAAATTTTCTTTACTGGATGCTCATTTGTTTTACTCGCGGCATCCCTTTGAAGTGTCGTAGCTCGACCATCGTTGTTCGACGTATACCTATACGATCTATCTCACTTCCTCTCGTTATTACATCTATTCTCTTACGATAAAATTTAACCAAGCATCACTGTACTTTGTTTCTTTATGCCAATGAATGACACTGCCCTGTTGCCATAAATTTCCATGATGCGCATATTTTACCCGGTGCACGGTAGCAGTTCGTTCATTTTTCTTAGCTTTGTAAGTGTTTCACACTATACATATCTATTTTAATTATTTTCTACTTCTTTTATTCTAATTTTTTTTCTTCCTTATTATTTCCTTCTTATTTTTTTTTTATTCTTTTACTTTTTCTTCTTTTTTCTCCTACTTACCTTTTTCTTCTACTTACATTTAATAAAATAACCCACAAAAAGTACGTTACATGTAAAAAAAGGTAACGCCTAGTAGTTTAGGCACTACGAGCGGAGCACCTTTTTGCACTAATACACAATGCATATTGAAATCATTTGGAAGCTATTACATATTTTGTGGATTTTCTAAAAAAGTAATGGATATCATGCGAAACCAGCCAAGTATTGAGTTATATATATTTTTTTTCAAAGTATTTATGCTTGGCGTCTGGCTGCCTCGTTGCGATCTAACAAAATTAGTTGTACGTTATTCCAAATCTGTGAATATATTATCGATTTTATATAAAGTTAATTACTATAAATAGTTGTTTAATGCTATATATATTTGATCGCAACGAGGCAGCCAGACGTCAAGCATAAATATTTTGAAAAAAAATATATATAACTCAATACTTGGCTGGTTTCGCATGATATCCATTACTTTTGTAGAAAATCCACAAAATATGTAATAGCTTCCAAATGTTTTCAATATGCATTGTGTATTGGTGCAAAGAAGTGCTCCGCTCACAGTGCCTAAACTACTTGGCGTTACCTTTTTTTACATGTAATGTACTTTTTGGGGGATATTCCTTTTTCGGAATCACCTGCAAAACCACAGTTGGAGTTATTTGTATTCAGGGTTTCAATCATAATCGATTAAAATTTTTTAATTAAATAATTAATTTAAACAAATATAATTCAATCAACTTAATTGATAAATATTTTAAATAAATGTAATTAAAAAGTGTTTAATTACAATTGAATTAAGCGGAGTTAATCGCAAACCGTTTAATTGACTATTGATATGAGCGAATTCAATTGAAAATATTCAATTAACGATTAATTTAAGCAGAATTAATCGAAGATCGTTCGATTGACAATTGATTTAAGCGGAGTTAATCCAAAGCCGTTAAATTGACGATTGATATGAGCGAATTCAATCGAAGATATTCAATTAACGATTAATTTAAGCAGAAGTAATCGAACATCGTTCGATTGACGATTGATTTAAGCGGAGTTAATCGAAAGCCGTTTAATTGACGATTGATATGAGCAAATTCAATCGAAGATATTCAATTAACGATTAATTTAAGCAGAAGTAATCGAAGATCGTTCGATTGACGATTGATTTAAGCGGAGTTAATCCAAAGCCGTTTAATTGATGATTAATGTGAGCGCATTCAATATTTTCATCCTAACCAATATTGATAGAACGATATATACTGCAATAATAAATAATTATTGTTTTTTATTGTGTGACGGAAACTGTCGCGGAAAATATAAAAAAAAGAAATTCTCTGGGAGTTTCCTCCCAGCCACGAATTTTTCACTGACTTTACGTATCATTTCACGCAACTTAGATTTAGTGGACAAGGTTAGAAAACTTGTAATACTCTTAATTAACGGGCAGAGACTGAACCTTATTCAATATTAGCTTTTGGCTTTTATAACGTATGCCCCACCTAGAGTGGAGCTCGAGTCTTTTATTCTATGAGTGCAACGTAAGGGTTTTGGGAACTTGGTGTTGGCCGTCCGTCGCGTTGAATGTAGGCGTTAGGCGTCGTTACAATTGTATCATATTGTTTATCGAAACTTTTTCTTTGCATTTTATACTGAATTGTACTGTTCTTCATATTTTCAGCGGCAAGCACTCGCTAAATATAACAGATCGTCAGATGATTCTTTCGACAAACGAGTGCTTTCCGCTGCAAATATGAAGAACAGTACAATTCAGTATAAAATGCAAAGAAAAAGTTTCAATAAACAATATGATACAATTGTAACGACGCCTAACGCCTACATTCAACGCGACGGACGGCCAACACCAAGTTCCCAAAACCCTTACGTTGCACTCATAGAATAAAAGACTCGAGCTCCACTCTAGGTGGGGCATACGTTATAAAAGCGAAAAGCTAATGTTGAATAAAGTTCAGTCTCTGCCCGTTAATTAAGAGTATTACAAGTTTTCTAACCTTGTCCACTAAATCTAAGTTGCGTGAAATGATACGTAAAGTCAGTCAAAAATTCGTGGCTGGATGGAAACTCCCAGAGAATTTCTTTTTTTTATATTTTCCGCGACAGTTTCCGTCACACAATAAAAAACAATAATTATTTATTATTGCAGTATATATCGTTCTATCAATATTGGTTAGGATGAAAATATTTAATGCGCTCATATTAATCATCAATTAAACGGCTTTGGATTAACTCCGCTTAAATCAATCGTCAATCGAACGATCTTCGATTAATTCTACTTAAATTAATCGTTAATTGAATATCGTCGATTGAATACGCTCATATCAATGGTCAATTAAACGGTTTGCGATTAACTCCGCTTAATTAAATTTTAATTAAATAATTTTGAATTACATTGTTTGATATCAATTGTCAACTAAAGACGGAAATTAATTAAAAAAGTAATTAATTACTAACAACCCTGTTTGTACTATATGCCCTGAATAGTGTCGTAACGGTTTCCTTTTAGTTTCGGGAATGGTCAAAAATTGCACGGAGCTAAATCAGGCGAATATGGGGGGTGTTCTAGCACTGTGATACCTTTTCTGGTCAAAAAATCGCATGCAATCTTGGATTTGTGCGTTGATGCATTATCGTGCAGAAGGGACCAAGACCCTTGCCCTCGGTATTAATGCACTGTGCTTTTCGAAATGCCAGTGAGTTCCTGGATGAGTCTAGCAGACACACAGCGATCCGATTGAAGGATTGAAACCACCTTTTGCACGTTTTTAGGAGTACGATTCGTTTTTGGCGGTGGTGCTCGAGGAGCGTCTGCGATATTTTCCCTGCCGTCACGAAATCGAGCATACCATCTAAAACCATTGGAACGATCCATGCAATCACTACCGTACACGTATTTCATCATTCCGTACGTTTCGCTTACTGTTTTGCCTAACTTAAAGCAAAATTTAATATTGGCCCTTTGTTCCATATTATTTTTTCGACGAGCGCTTAGAAAGCGTTGTCACGTGTAACCTCAAAAACTAATGACGTAAAGGTGCCAGCGCTTTGAGGTTGTACGTGGTCTTTGTTGACATGTCAACCTTCATAATGTATTTATTCATTACGAGATGGTGTTACAAAAAAAAATTTAAAAGCTCTGTCGCACCAGGGTCTGGTCAGACTGATTGTATGATACTTGATTATCAAACAACATTTATCGCCTGAACCTACTCTGTTAAATTCAAATTGCAGAAAAACAACTTTTCATGTAAATCAACCTAATACTAAAAGTTGGTTTTGAAACATTCTCATCAGACTCTGTATATTTGGATATATTTAGAAGATTTACAATTAGGTGTATTATACAAGGTGTCCATAACTCGTGATACAACCAGCAAGGAGGTATTATTATATGTAAAAGAAATTAAGTTGGAAATATAGTATAAAATTCATTTATATGTAACGCTGCTTTCGGAGAAACCTAGTTCGAACATTCTTCGATATATTTATAAAAAAATTCGTTTAAGGCAAGGCAAATGACAATTGCATTAATTTTTCCGTTAGTTTAAAGATTACCAGATGTTACAAATTATTTTATTCTTCAAAGTCCGTGTTAACGCTGCAAAAATTGACTTCGAAAAGGAGGAGGTTACTCAATTCGACATGTATGTTAATTTTTTTTTTTTTTTTTTTTTTATGTATGTTCGCCGATTACGCCGAGATGGATGGACCAATCGGAACCAAACCTTTTGCATCTTGTAGGGTTTGACTCCCAGTTGGTCCCGTAACAAAATATTTTGGAATTTTTCATTTCTTCCCACGTTTATTGCAAAACACGTATTACTCCGCGCATATTCGGCCTGATATCGATGAAACCTAGTTAACATTTTGTGTCCGGAGATGTTTCCACGATGATCCCATTTGCAACATTTCCTTCACTTTCTTTCGCTTTCCTCCTGCCCTTCCCCGCCCTTACCTTCGCTTCCCTGCCCTTCCCTTCCATTCCCTTCCTTACACCATCCTCCTCTTCCATTCTTTTCCTTACCCCATCCCCACCTCTCCTTACCCTTCCCTTTGTTCTAATAACTAGTGTTATTGCAGAATTCCTATTCTTTGATGTTTCTCTGCGAGGAATGCACGGTTCGCCACTAAAAAATGTGAAATAAAATAATTTTTGAAAAAGAAAAATACAACCGACTTCGGAATGCACTAAAAAGAATGAAATAATTTCAATTTATATTTCGGAGACGGCGCAAGATTAATAATTGTGTTAATGAAAGATGTTGCTAATGTGAAAATATGTACAAAAGGATTAAAGAATTTTGACAATTGCCAATGTAGAAAATTTTTAATTAAATTAAATTATTTCGTCCCTTTTAGTGCATTCCGAAGTCGGTTGTTTTTTTTTTTCCAAAAATTTTTTTATTTCACATTTTTTAGTGACGATCGGAACATTCCTTCCAGAGTAGCATCAAAGAATAGGAATTTTGCAATGGGAATAGTAGTTAGCAATAAAGGTATGGGAAGGGAAGGGTAGGGAAGGGCATGGAAGTGAGAGAAATGTTGCAAATGGGATCATAGTGGAAACATTCCCGGCCGCAAAATGTGATACTAGGTTTCATCGATATCAGGCCGAGTAAACGTGAAGTACCACGTTTTTTGCGATAAAAGCGGAAAAAAATGAAAAAATCAGTTGCGCAAATATGTATAAGAAGCTCTCGAACAAGGATAGATAGATCCTTGTCTCTCCAACGGTGCTGTGACAGAGAGGGTGATACATCAATAGCAGGGGAGAGCTTGGTTTTGTGATTTAGTTTATTACACTTTTAGAGCCGAAGAAGCAGTATCCCACAAAAAGTACATTTCATGTAAAAAAAAAAAAGGTAACGCCAAGTAGTTTAGGCACTGTGAGCGGAGCACTTCTTTGCGCTAATACACAATGCATATTGAAAACATTTGGAAACTATTACATATTTTGTGAATTTTCTACAAAAGTAATGGATATCATGCAAAACCAGCCATGTATTGAGTTATATACACTACCGGCCAAAAGTTTGGGTATATATAATAAAAAAAACATTCTTAAATATTTTACTCTTACTAGAAATATGCACGGGGAAAACAGCTTGGTTCGTAACGTTTCACAAACTCATTTCTAATGAACAAAACTATACCTCTGCAGCTAAAGAAAAGTTAATGTATACATTTTTGTGGTACTAAAATCACATGGAACTCGTTCCAAAATTAAGAAATGATGAAATGTTGCATGTTGCAATTTGTATTTAACACTTCAAGTATCATGTCACCCATATCTAGGTAACGTATAAACTTTTATAAGAATTTGTCATCTATGTTGATAGGGATTTTAATTAGTCAATTACAAGCAATATTTTCAAATACTTGAAAGTTTAATCAATCAAGAAAGTAAAACGGTATACCTTCCAAATAAATATTGAAAAAAAAAAATTTTTGCAAAAAAATACAACCGACTTCGGAATGCACTAAAAAGAACGAAATAATTTTAATTTATATTTCGGAGACGGCGCAAAATTAAAAATTGTGAAAATATGTAAATGGATTACAAAATTTTGACAATTTCCAATGTAGAAAATTTTTAATTTTGCGCCGTCTCCGAAATATAAATTAAAATTATTTCGTTCTTTTTAGTGCATTCCGAAGTCGGTTGTATTTTTTTCCAAAAATTTTTTTATTTCACATTTTTTAGTGGCGATCTTTGCATTCCCTGCGAAATAATAGCCACATACCGCCCGCCGGCACGCCCGCCCGCCCGCCCGCACGCCCGCACGCCCGCACGCCCGCACGCCCGCACGCATGCGCGCCCGCCCGACCGCCCGCCCGCACGCACGCCCGCACGCGCGTCCGCCCGCACGCACGCCCGCCCGCCCGCACGCACGCCCGCACGACCGCCCGCCCGCACGCACGCCCGCACGCCCGCCCGCACGCACGCCCGCACGCCCGCCCGCACGCCGCACACATGCACGCCCGCACGCGGGTGGAGGTACGTATATAAAATACGTAAAACCACACAACCCGCGGTCGGGCATGCGGGCGTGCGTTCCGTGCGTGCGTGCGAGTGTTTCTTTTTTCTTTTCACTACGATTATACTACAGAAACATATATGTACTTTTGTATCAGACATGAACATGGATACTAACGCTGCAATATACCTAACTCCTCCACTGAAATCCTTAATAATCATATTGTATTGGAATAAATAGTAATCAATTATATAAAATGCGTAAAACCACACAAAATTTACGAAATTATACGTAATTCTCTCAAATCTCACGTAACAGCTGGGATTTACTGTGTCTGATGTAACATATAGGAAAGTAGGATATTGCATGATTCGCATTTACCACTTGCCATGTCGCCGTCATGCTAGAAACATAATTATTGCAATAAGAGTAGTAATTAGCAATGGAGGGAACAGCAGGGGTAGGTAGAGAAGTGAAGGAAAGGGATTGAAATGAAAGGGAAGGGGCGGGAGGGAGGGCAGGAAGAGGCAGGGGAGAGTTGGGTGTTGAAGGAAAAGGTAAGGAAGTGAAGGGAGGTGCAGGGATGCGAAGGGAGGTGCAGGAAAGTGAAGGGAATGTTGCAAACGGGATCATAGTGGCAACATCCCCGGGCGCAAAACGTAATTGCAATAATTATTGCAATAACAATAGTAATTAGCACCGGTGGGAACAGCAGGGGCGGGTAGAGAAGGGAGGGAAAGGGATTGAAGTGAAAGGGAAGGGGTGGGAGGGGAGGAAAGGAAGGGGCAGGGGAGTTGGGTTTGAAAGGGAAAGATAAGGAAGTGAAGCGAAGTGCAGGGATGCGAAGGGAAGTGCAGGGATGCGAAGGGAAGTGCAGGGACGCGGGGAAAGTGCAGGAAAGTGAAGGGAGTGTTGCAAATGGGATCATAGGGGAAACATCCCCGGCCGCAAAATGTAATACTAGGTTTAATCGATATCAGGCCGAGTAAACGCGAAATAGCACGTTTTTTGCGATAAAAGCGGAAAAAATGAAGAAATCCGAACTAGTTTTTTTACGGGACCAACTGTTGGTCATACTCAACAAGATGCAAAAGGTATCGTTCCGATTGGTCCATCCATCTTGGAGTAATCGGCGACCATACACAACGGGGACGAAATCGTACGCTTTTTTGCAATAAAAAAGGGGCAAGCGGTGGTGAAATGCAACATTTTTTTTTTACGGGACCAACTGGGAGTCATACCCTACAAGATGGAAGAGGTTTGGTTCCGATTGGTCCATCCATCTCGGCGTAATCGGCGAACATACATTAAAAAAAAATTAACATACATGTCGAATTGAGTAACCTCCTCCTTTTCGAAGTCGGTTAAAAACTAATACCATAAACTTATAATGCTACTTTATTGTAAATATATTCTTTGAACAAAATGAACGCTTCTTTTATAACGACGCCATACTTCTTAACGAACTAAACACTTCTAGAACTTTTAAACAGAAAAACCGCTTTCTTGTGCCATCTATCGAGCTATCTTTAAATGTGCATTGTACCTCAACATTCGGTATCAATAAATTGTATTTAATAATTAAATTTCATCCACTGTCGCTCAATTTTTATGGCATACTGTCATCATACAAAAATCATGTTTAAAGGAATACAGGAAGAACTTTGTTTTCTACATTATAATTTAAAATAAAATATCTATTTATTATATTATACGCGTATGCGATTATTTGTCCATCCTTGAATTCACATATGCATATGTAATTTATATATAATATATTTATATGCATGTAATACTCTTGTAATACGGTAAAAGTAGTATTTAGTAAACTTTGTCTGAAAATCTAAAAAAATGCAAGTCGTTTAACATTAAATAAAATGTAGTGACTTTTTTGTCCGGTATATATCTGTGTATAATTAATACCTAAGCGCGTTTGTAATTCCGATATATGTATGTGCGCATATGAGTCACATCGCTTCGATTTCTCAATTTTTCGTACGCCTTTTCGGGATCTCGAAAACGTTTCAGCTTCTCGAATACGTTCGGGTTCTCGAAAACGTTCGGGGTCTCGAAGATGTTCGGGTTCTCGATCTATTCGTATGCAGTCGGATAGTTTCGGGATCTTGACGAGTATCATACTTCCAAGATCCTGCTCGATCTGGCCCGAGTTTTCCTGGCACGACAAGAACCCGAAATGTCGAGAACCCTCACACCTTTGCTACACGCACGATAAGAGATGCACTGGTAAAACAGGTACGACTGTCGGTATTGCTGTTTTCTGCGCATAGAGACCCAACCTCACCCTGGAGTACTCAGGATCCCATGAGAACAATGGCATGCGCAGTCTTGTAGAATCTGCAGCCACTTGTGAAGTGAGGAAGTAGAGATTGTAGGAGAAAAGTAGCTCGCGGACTACCACTTGGTCATGCCTATTGTATCTTGTTGTCAGCGCCTTAATAATCAATACCCATTAAACTTGGTGTACTGTTCATTGTTTTAACCTTTCCTCAGATATGATTCTTTAATTTTGTTACGGTATTACGAGTTTCTGGTGGTCCTAATTTAAAATGTTAAGAATACATATCCCTAGGACCTGTCACAGTTAAAGTATCATTCCATTTTAGTTTAATTTTACAACGTTTTATATGTAATAGTTGATAATAATGTATATTATTCATAACAGCACAGATATCAGATGCAGAAGTGGAAATACTTGCAGAAGAACAGAGCTGCTTTCGAAGGCTTGTAAAATGGATTTGTCAATTAAGGGCAGTTACAAATAACACATATACAATCGTAAACGACTATCTCGACCGAATTGGAAGAAGAGATTTGGTTACATGTCTTGCAGAATTCAACTCACAAAATTCGAAGCCAGCGAAGGTGATTCGTAATGTACAGGCGACTGAAAATTCAGAGTATGTTTTTATAAAAACCTTAGAAATATATTATACGAATATTTTAACTTTTTTGAAGAATCAATTCGTTACAATTTGTTCACGAAACAGAAAGTGTGGCCGAAAGAAAGAAAGCAGCATTTGAAATATCTGTTATTTGAAAAATAATTTATTTCTATTTATTTATTTCAGGTGCAGTATAGTATCGAAACTCAAAAATTTGTTAGGCGAATGTGTTTTTCCGATGGTATTTTAGATTGCTAAAGCCGAAAATTGGGGTTACTTTTTAACCGACTTCGAAAAGGAGGAGGTTACTCAATTCAATCAGTATATATACAGGGTGTTTCAGAACATCGGCGACATTTTTGGAGGATCGAACTAAAAGTGAAAATAAGTCAAAAATCAAGAATACCAAAATCCCGTTTGAGGATTATTTTTTATGTTATTAACAAATTAATTTCCGCCTGTAGAATGGCAATTTCGCTGCACCGTGGTCTACATTTCGACAGCCTACGTCACTCACAATCAGTAACGTATTCTAATGTCGTTGCATCGGGAGGCAAGCAGGGCCCTATAGCGGAAAATATTAAAAACGATATTATCGTGTAATGTCATGTACACGACTCGCTATACATGAATCCCATCATAAAAAATAATATTTTAATGATTTTTAGGACTACATTTACGTCATCTATTATTTAATGCAATAAAACCTTACATTGTTGTAAGTAGCGTAAAATTTTACTACGTCCTCCGACATCTGATTATATATTATCGGTGAATTCAACCTACCTACTTGCCGAAATCCTCAAGAGTATATCAAATACCCACGCATGGGATTCCTGAGTAGAGAGGGTGACTGCCTTTACCTCGTACACGTCATATTATTCACTTTAAAAATACACACACACCTTACGATTGTCCACATTAAAGTCCGAAAATGTCCATACACACGCATCGCGATTGCCCCGGCCGCGAATGTGCACACAGAAGTATAAAAATGTCCACACACACTATGGAAGACAGTAAAAAATTTGCAAAAGTCTTTCTTATTAGGCAGTCTTTCCTATGTGCTTCTCGACAGAAAACTGGGTGAGGAAAAAAGCAGTCTCGAAAAATGGAAGACTCGCATTGTTGGAGCCGTGGCTGGCCAGAGATCTGGCACGCACGAAAATTTCTAACCAGATGTGCCAGAGATCTTGGAAATTTCGAAGGGTCAAGAGAAACCAGGTACGGGGGGAAAAGCCGCCCGATTGACGAAATCCGACTTTCCCGTAACAGTATACGTTACGATTTGTAATAAGCAACTCGTCCATCCCGAGCGACTTGCTTATTTTGGAACAAAACTGTAATACATTGTATGGCGCATAGTGTGACATTTTTGGACTTTTATGTGGACAGTCGCGGCCGGGACAATCGAGGTGCAAGTGTGTGAACATTTTTGGAGTTTTATGTGGACAATCGTAAGGTGTGCGTGTATTTTTAAAGTGAATAATATAACTTGTATGAGGTAAAGGCAGTTACCCTCTCTACTCAGGAATCCCATGGGTAGGTATTTGATTTACCCTTGCGGATTTCGGCAAATAGGTAGGTTGAATGTCCCTTCATCGATAATTTGTAAACAGATGTCGGAGGGCTGTCGTAAAATTTGACGCTGCTTACACAAGGTAAGATTTTATTGCATTAAATAATAGATGACGTAAATGTAGCCCCAAAAATCATTAAAACCATATTTTTTATAATGGTATACATGTTTTGCATTACGTAGAAATTTCAGTTAATAACGGTATAGCGGGTTATGTACATGACGTTACACGATAATATCGTCTTTAATATTTTTCGCTGTAAGGACCGTCTCGCCTGCGGGTGCAACGACATTAGAATACGTTGCTGGGTGACGTAGGTCAGGCCCGGTCAGCTGTCGAAATGTCGTCCAGCCAGATTGCCATCCTGCAATCATCCTTAATAACTTAAAAAATAAGCCTCAAACGGGATTTTGGTATTTTTGATTTTTGACTTATTTTGGCTTCTAGTATCGGTCCTCCAAAAATGTCCCCGATGTCCTGAAACACCCTGTATATATATATGTATATATCGAATTTCTAGTTATTTTTACTAAGTTTCCATTCCGTTTCGTTCCGTTCTTTTTATTCTATAATGTAACTACTCTCTTCTTCCTTCCGGTTATATTCTTTTCCTACTATGTACGCAACCACACGCTATCGAAGAAAGTTGTTTTTGTATCAATCAACAGTTGTTTAATAAACTATTATTGATTGCATTTCTTCCAAGCTTTCTATCAGGTTATGGGCCCAGAATGTTTGTGGTGATATATTTTTAGGAAATGCATCGGATTTGCTTCATGTGACGCATCAAGATACAAGTGAGATTATGTAACCACGCGGTGAGACAGTTTTGCGAACAATTATTCTTTTTATGGAAACGGTGATTCTTATTGTTCCTGGTAAATTTTTCTTTTTATTTTTTTTCCAAAATAAAAATTATTAAAATATATTGAGAATGCCAGATAAAGAAGAAAATGTTAGAGCTAACGCTCAAATATCACCGGTGTCCGTTTCATCTTCGACGCAGGTCAGAAGTTTGACTACCAATGTCAAGATTGAAAAGCTTTCAGGTACAGAAAATTACAATAATTGGAGTTTTCTCATGAAAATGATGCTGATCTAGGAAGACGTTTGGAATTGCATCACAAGAGTTGATGTGGATATGACTCATGATGAATTGGCTCTTGCCAGCATTTGCTTAAATGTTTTGCCGCAGTACTTCTCTCACGTTAGAAGTGCAAGGACATCCAGAGAGACATGGGAAAACCTCCAGGGTGCGTTTGCTAACAAGGGAATTAGCAGACGTATTAAGGGTGCGCAGGAGCCACGGCCGAACTCCGAGCTGACTTCAGCGACAGTTGCGGAGATATTAGGAAGCTCTGTCTCTCCAACGGTGGTGCGACAGAGAGGGTGATGCAACAGTTGTAGGAGAGACGAAGATAGAGCATCGAAGCGGCTTGATTTTCCACCGACTTTGGTGCAACCTTTTGAGCTTAAAAAGCAATATTTTCTTACACTTTTTGTTTTGAAAAATTCCTTGCATTATTACGGAGGGGGGTACAGAGTCCTTTTTTTGAAAAAGTGTCCAGAAAAAAAGTTCTATAAAGATATACACTTTTATTTTTTATAAACTTTCCAGAGGGAAATTGCAAAATCGGGCTCTGTACCCCCCTCCGTACTGATACAAGAAATTTTTCAAAAAAGAAAGTGTAAGAAAATATTGCTTTTTAAGCTCAAAAAGTTGCACCAAAGTTGGCGGAAAATCAAGCCGCTTCCATCGCTCTATCTTCGTCTCTCCTACAACTGTTGCATCACCCTCTCTATCCTTGTTCTAGAGCTTCCTAATTTCTCCACAACTGTCGACAAAGGCGCTAGTTTACCTCCTGCGCACCCTTAAGGGGGCAGACTCTTTTGAGGCCAACTCCGAATCGATCGAAGCGCCTTTTTAGACAAACTAATACTATGTAAAATATCCAACTGCAAAACTGGACATTTGGTAATACGACATCCGACGGCAGTACTTGTAGTTAAATTCTTTTTCTGTATTATCTGTCAATTATCCCATTGCCTGTCATTTTCCTAAATGACAAATGAAAAGCTCAAAGGCATAATTGCCAGATCTCATCGTTCTTTAACGATGTTGCCATATCTACTGCAATTCTGCCCATTTGTAAATCTTGACGGAATTCTGTTCCAGCCTCGAGCCAACCCAGCGTCTGAATGAAGGTGCAGAACTATCGATAGCCGTTACGTCGATAGCTTTTGATAGTTTCATACCTTACTATTGATAACGATCGATTCTTTTCGTTTCGAAATAAATCTCGAAAGCATAATTTCCAAATTTCATCGAACAACATTTTTCTTTGCAAAAATATTGGGTAGGGTGTCGTTTTTGAATTATTAACGAAAAAAACATCGGCTAACCACAGCACGCGCTGTATTCTGCCGCCGGTGTTTTTCGCTATTTGAAATGAAAAAGATTTTAAGAATTTCCCACATTAAATTTAAAACAATGGAGACAGAATTGAAATTTGTTATTGATCATCGCTGTTATTTCGTCATCGGACCGATCCTGGCCCTTCTTCGATCTTCGATGGATATAATCTGCTGCGTAGAACAGCTGATGGATCGACCGGGTCAATGACTGTTGCATTTCATATGTTTTCTTCCTATACGGTCAGAAAAGGACAAAGCGAAAAACGACAGTGACCGTCCTTTTCTAGAATAGGACAACGCGAAAAGAGACAGTGACCGTGCTTTTCTGATGGTGTGTAGGAAAAACATATGAAATGCAGAATTCGTTGACCCGGCCGTCCCATCAGCTGTTCTGCAATACAGATTTTATACATCGAAGAAGGACCACGATCTGACCAAATGACAGCAATGAACAACGACAAATTTAGATTCTGTCTGCATTTTTAGGCAATTCTTAAAATCTTTTTCATTTAAAATAGATTAAAAAAAAATACTTATATTTATTCATTCTGCCGGGATATCGAATAATTCGGTTATTTTCCTTATTCTATAGGTACAATTAATTTCACGTTATTTACGGTCGCGTGCGTATATTATTCTCTTTCGCTTTCATTAGCCATTTAGATGTCCGACAGGAATCAAAATCTCGGTACGAGCCGATTCATTTTTCTGATGGTCAGAATTGTAACAAATGTGGCAACATCGTGACAGAAGTCTTGATACATTGCGGCAACTATGGCTTACTTGTGCCTGGATTCACGTGCCTAATGAACGCCGTTCGTGTTGTCAAAATAGAAATAATATTTACCGATTGATTTGTAGTTATATCGACCTTGATGATAACGTGGTCACATCAGCTGAAATATACCATAAATACCTCTGACGGAAAATCATTGAACTATTCTTACGTCAATTCCGTTTCAATTGCGTGCAAATCTCATTTTCGATTTCACGCCTTCCAGAAGTGATAAATTGTGAATGAACGAATTTAAGTCATATTGTGCTAGTTTAAGGCTACGGTTATCGTGGATGCGTATTCGGACGAATTGACGTTCTGACGAATACGTCCGAATAGTTCATCGGACGAACGTGACAAGTGATGGTTATAGTGGATGCGTTTTCTGCCGAATACATCCGAACTGCTATAAAATGGTTGTAAACGTTTGAGTAATCGTTAGTCCGCCATACCGTTCGCTATGGATAGCATCGATGATCTTTATTTCTTAGAAAGTCCACTTTTGAAATTTGTGCTCTTAAGCGAAAGAAAGAAGCAATTAAATGATATATTTAATTCAAGAACAAGATTCGGAGAGTATCATACATTATTTGAAGAATTAAAGAATCAACCAAATAAATTCTATGAAATAGTTTACGACACATGCTTTTCCATCTGGAATTGTTTTCAGAAAAGGCACATGCCTGTACCAAAAACCAGTGATTTAAGGGTATAGGGGAGTGACGGCCAAACTCTGAGTTGACTTCAGCGACAGTTGCGGAAAAAGTAGGAAGTTCCCGAACAAGGATAGAAGATCCTTGTCTCTCCAACGGCGTCGTGACAGAGAGGGTGATGCAACAATAGCAGAAGAGACAAAGACAGAGCGATACCCAGTTTTTCCCAGATTTTGAGGCGAAGAAGCAATATTTCTTTATGATGTTTATTTCTTAATATTCCTTATACCATTACGCATCGCTGTACAGAGCCCGATTTTGCAATTTGGATTTCTAAATTTTGTGAAAAATAAAAGTGTACATTCTTATAGAAGAAATTTCTTCTAGTACAATTTTTCAAAAAAAGGGCTTTGTACAGCGATGGGCACATTTCTCCAGAATATAAATATCATAATTATAATGCATTTTTCTCGTTATTAAGTCCGAAATTTGGGAAAAACTCGACCCTGTAGGCACTAGATTCGGATCTGCACAACTTGAGAGACTAGGGAAAAGTATTTCCCTAGTCTCTCAAGTTGCGCAGATCCAAATCGAGTACCTACAGGGTCGAGTTTTTCCCAAATTTCGGACTTAATAACGAGAAAAATGCAGTATAATTATGATATTTATCGCTGTACAAAGCCCTTTTTTTGAAAAATTGTACTGTAAGAAATTTCTTCTATAAGAACGTACACTTTTATTTTTCACAAAATTTAGAAATCCAAATTGCAAAATCGGGCTCTGTACAGCGATGCGTAATGGTATAAGGAATATTAAGAAACGAACATCATAAAGAAATATTGCTTCTTCGCTTCAAAATCTGGGAAAAACTAAGTTGCTAAAACGGGCTGTTGGGTATCGCTCCGTCTTTGTCTCTCCTGCTATTGTTGTATCACCCTCTCTGTCACGACGCCGTTGGAGAGACAAGGATCATTTATCCTTGTTCGGGAACTTCCTACTTTTTCCGCAACTGTCGCTGAAGTCAACTCGGAGTTTGGCCGTCACTCCCCTATACCCTTAAAACAGATTGCAAAAGATTATTTTACACGTTGTAATTTTCCACATTGTATCGGTTCTATAGATGGGAAGCACATCCGTATAAAATGTCCTGATCGTTCCGGATCATTCTGCTACAATTATAAACAATACTTTTCCATAGTGTTACTGTACTCAGAATCGTAATATTACATCTACTAAGGTATAGCCGATGCGAATTATACATTTATCGCAATTGACGTCGGAGCATACCGAAAGCAGAGCGACGGAGGAATATTTTCGGTGTTAAACGTTTATAACAAACTTGAAAACAAAACATTTAATGTGCCCCAGGATGAGTATCTTCCCTTAAGGGTGCGCAGGAGCCACGGCCGAACTCCGAGCTGACTTCAGCGACAGTTGCGGAGATATTAGGAAGCTCTGTCTCTCCAACGGTGGTGCGACAGAGAGGGTGATGCAACAGTTGTAGGAGAGACGAAGATAGAGCATCGAAGCGGCTTGATTTTCCACCGACTTTGGTGCAACCTTTTGAGCTTAAAAAGCAATATTTTCTTACACTTTTTGTTTTGAAAAATTCCTTGCATTATTACGGAGGGGGGTACAGAGTCCTTTTTTTGAAAAAGTGTCCAGAAAAAAAGTTCTATAAAGATATACACTTTTATTTTTTATAAACTTTCCAGAGGGAAATTGCAAAATCGGGCTCTGTACCCCCCTCCGTACTGATACAAGAAATTTTTCAAAAAAGAAAGTGTAAGAAAATATTGCTTTTTAAGCTCAAAAAGTTGCACCAAAGTTGGCGGAAAATCAAGCCGCTTCCATCGCTCTATCTTCGTCTCTCCTACAACTGTTGCATCACCCTCTCTATCCTTGTTCTAGAGCTTCCTAATTTCTCCACAACTGTCGACAAAGGCGCTAGTTTACCTCCTGCGCACCCTTAACAGAAGTTTTGGCACCATACATACTATTGATGATGAAGCGTATCCATTGAAAACATATTTATTAAAACCGTATTCAAGGTTCGAAATATAACAACATTTATATCTTTAAGTATTATTATTATTATTATTACAATATTATTATTATTATTATTGTTAATGTAGGCAGAATCTGACGGTTGAGGAACCAAAATTATAATTACAGGCTCTCGAGAGCACGGCGATAAACAGCGATTTTTAAACACTAATGATATTAATTTTTCAATGTCCACAACTTTGTTCATGATTGTATCTTCTCTTCACGACGCGACGATAAAATCAAACTCGTTTGATTATTATAAATTTCTTCTGACGATCTCGTGCAGTCGAAAAAACAAAATATTTATATTCATACAAATATGAATATTGTTATTTACTATGGCAATGAATTTCATTTTATACCACTACATAGAGAAATAAAGTTCATACGATTGCATTCATACGATCGCATGATCAATCTGTTCTGACGAATTCGTGCAACTTCGGACGAAAGGGACGCATGTAGTGAAACCACTCGCATAAGAATTAATGTATTTAATTAATCGGACATATTCGTCAGAACGCCAATTCGTCCGAATACGCTTCCACGATAACCGTAGCCTAAGGACGGTATGGCTGTGGTGATATCAGTGAATAAAACATTAAATCAGTCAATATTTGATGAAATGTGACTTCAGCAGCCATCTTGTTTGTTTACATCGGTGTCTGTCTCAATCTTACAGTTCAAAAAATAACATTTTTTTAAACGAATGTTGTTTGTTGGCATTAAAACAGAACAGCCAACCTTGTGATAATGTCTATCCGTGTGTGCTATAACCGCAAAAATTTCATTC
Organism: Stelis phaeoptera; assembly: GCA_943735885.1. Lineage (NCBI taxonomy): Eukaryota > Metazoa > Arthropoda > Insecta > Hymenoptera > Megachilidae > Stelis > Stelis phaeoptera. The sequence goes on from OX030936.1 coordinate 198,346, forward strand.
ATGCAATTACAAAGCCAACAAAACGATAATAAGAAATCGAGTGTCTCTCTCGTGTATATCGTATACATGCATGGTTTCGGTTGTTTGTGTCACTGCGCGCACACAGGTCATGGCACATCGAGTCTGCCCCCTTAACGGGGTAGACACGGCACGTGTGCCAAATCGCCGATTTGGCAGGTCGGTATTACTGCAGCTTTTTCCTCTCCAGAAATGGTAATACCGTATCCACTCGTATCCACTACTTGAACTAAATTTGTTACGTGACTTGCTCTGTAATATCAGCAATATGGCAAAACCCGTCTCGGAATGCATTCAGGATTTTTCCTTTGTTGTCCTTATATGAGCAAATGGGCCGGGTGCAATGGTTGGCGCTTGATTCATTGTTTCAGTCACACAACTCTTTTAGCGAACTTACAATACTCGGATTCTGCGGGTGTTTTAGTCGACTTTTGCTCTACTTTGGACACTCATATTATTAAACCTTGTACTGACTTGAGCATTTTTCGACGCACGAACGGTTTGGGCGCACGAACATTCGTGCGTGTGAAATTCTTTTCATACCGAGCGTAAGTCACGTACTGACTTGAGCATTTTTCGACGCACGAACGGTTTGGGCGCACGAATGCTCTAGTCAGTACGCACTGGCTCCTATGAGATCGCGCAGGCCCCAAGCACGCACGAACGCTTTCCGACTGCTGTCGGTCCATCAAAGGACGTTCGTGCAAACGTCGCATTGGTGGACACAAAATCCCAAAAACGTGGCAATAATTCCAAAACTATTTCTAAATCATATATTATGACATTTTATGACTTGTTATGTAAAATAAAGTATGTATATGGAAAAAATTAATTATTCGGGAAGGGATAAACAATTTTTAAAAATGATTTTTTCTCGTATTTTTTTTTAATGAACTAGATTATTGGTAATTATTTAGAAGTTTACCCTCCTCACCGATTTTCGTGACTTTGAAATATGTTGTAAAGGTCACTATTCTGAACAACTTTTCCCTATACATGTTACCGCCGCTCGGCCTTAGTTTCCGAGATATTTGCAAAAACCTTTAGTTAAATTTAGATTACGAGTACACTTCATTTCGGCATAGGCTATCGCTTAACAGTGTTTCTAACGTATTCTCCTTGTTACAACAGTTTTGCTTTTGCGTTTGTTTGGGTATTTGATATGTATTCATTCCAAGTGATGTCTTGTCATTAGTTTACGAGCGAGCTGTTGACAAACTCACGAGTATCGGAGCTGTTAAAGTCGTTATAGTGCTAAGAAATTCACTCAGAATGAAATTATATGAATTTTTAACTCTGTGTAATGATTACGATAAGTTGTTAAAGTTTTTAATCGATCGAAGAGTAATTTCTACGATATTCGCAAAAATAATTCGTTTTGCTGACTGGGGCGCTCTGCCCCCCAAACCTCCCCTTAAAACAACACTAACTAATACCGATACCCACTTTACTTCCACGCGAAACGATTATATTAAATTATATTATATTAAAAATGGGTGTCGGTATTAGTTAGTGTTGTTTTAAGGGGGGGTCTTGGGGGCAGCCCCCTAGTCAGCAAAACGAATTATTTTTGCGAATATCTCAGAAACGAAGACCGAGCGGCGGTAACATGTATAGGGAAAAGTTGTTCAGAATGATGACCTTGACAACATATTTCAAGATCACGAAAATCGGTGAGGAGGGTAAACTTCTAAATAATTACCAGATTATTTTATTATGATTTCATCCGTCATTAGGTTCTTTAAAATACTGAAGAACATCATTTGGGTGTTGTTTTAATTTCCTTGGTTTTAAAAATTTTAAACTTGATAAATATGGATCGGGAGAAATGAAGTCTGTGAAACACGTCTTCTGGTTCTGCAAACGAGAAGATTTTCTGGAGTTCAAGTCCCTGAATCTCTTGACGTCCTTATTTCTCGCTTCCTGTGCTTCTTCTCCAAGTTGGCCTATAGGTACAATTGCTTGGGAAATAACTTGTGCACTATGAATTATATATTATGAACTATAAATTAATATCTTATGAACTGTTGTTCATAAGCGGCGGGAAAAGCGCGTCTACCGGCGTGGGTAACGCCGGTGAAAGTTTTTTTCTACCGGGAAAGACCCCGGTTTGCAAGTCTTCGTCATGTGCGCCGAACGGCCCTACTCAGGGTCGCCCGAGTCCTTAAAAATAGCGACTTCCTAGCGCGGGCCAGATAGCGACGAAGAGTACAATATGAGTACAACAGTTCATAAGATATTAATTCATAGTTCATAAGATATAATTCGGATGATGGATGAATAATGACGGATGAAATCAGAATAAAATAATCTAGTTCATTAAAAAGAAAAATACGAGAAAAAATCATTTTTCAAAATTGTTTATCCCTTCCCCAATAATTAATTTTTTCCATATATATATTTTATTTTACATAACAAGTCATAAAATGTCATAATATATGATTTAGAAATAGTTTTGGAATTATTTCCACGTTTTCGGGATTTTGTGTCCACCAATGCGTCGTTCCCACGAACGTCCTTTGATGGACCGACAGCACTCGAAAAGCGTTCGTGCGTGCTCGGAGCCTGCGCGAACGCATAAACGGTGCGTACTGACTAGAGCATTCGTGCGCCCAAACCGTTCGTGCGTAGAAAAATGCTCAAGTCGGTACGAGGCTTTAGATGTTAACATTATCTCTTGAACCATAAATCCAGCGCCAAGCATTGCACCTTCCTCTTTCGAATGAGTCCTCACCCAGCCCAAAATTTGCTCATATAAGGACAACAAAGGAAAAATGCCAAACCCATGTTTCGGGCCAAATTGTGTCGGTATACAGCTCACTCATTACCCGTGTCTACCCCCTTAATCTTATGAGAAGACTAATGCGAGTTAAAATGGGAGACTTCGCAAACATGGCAGAATATGCGAATGGTGTTGTTCGGCCCCGACGTTTACTTTCGTCGCAACCGAAGGTATTTTATGACCTCAAGTGGTTCGGCGCGTAGACCACCGTGAATGGCCTGGGGCCTCGAAGTTCGAGTCAAGACAGGGCCTTTTGTCTATTCGTACTCTCAAATCGGTTCCACCGTAAACACATGCATGTCGTAAAATAGCTAACGGTTCTGCTTTCCTTGCACGACGAATATTAAAAGAAGGAAAGCTTTTTCTTGAATACCACCCCTCTCGTGCAGGGGTTCTCGGGCGATCAGCACTAACTAAGTCTGTCGGAAGAATTGCTGTAACACGGACCGCGATCGACGACACGGTTCGTCCGCGAGTGCAAGAGCCGGATCTCTTTCGAATTTCGTATAACGCGGTCGTATCGACGACCCGTAGGATGGTTACAACAGTAACTGACTACACATTACATCGGCTTAACGCTGATCAAAGCAGTCGTAACGACGACTCATAGGGTTGGTTACAACGGTAACCACCCTGATTACGCTACAATCATGTTGGTTTTATACCAAACACACAAAGCAGTCGTAACGACGACTCGTAGGGTTGGTTACAACGGTAACCACCATGGCTAAACACCATATTCACTCAACACTGAATCACGCTCTAATTAAACAAACACACGATACTTGCGATCGCTCGCACTTTACATCCTTATTACATTATAAAACAATTGTCATCTTCAGGGGTTTTTTATGCCACGAGGCTTTTTTCCCTAATCGTATTGTTCGAGCCAATAAATGTTATTATTCTTTCGGCTCAAATCAATTTAATTTATTTATCAAGCTACCTTGCTCCTTAACCAAATCCTAATATCAATTTGAAAAACGGAATTTCTCCATGTTGGAGAGGTTTCGACGATACAGGTGTGCTGTCACTGGTTTTGCAGCTGGAAGATGTGGGCCATGTTGTTGACAATGAGGAAACTGCTGTCATAATGTTGGGTGGTCTGCCAACAGAATATGGACCCTTGGTTATGGGCATTGAAGCTACTCTATGCTAAAATAAGCTAAAATATGAGAAGAATCGTTTGTTGCAGGAAAATTCTCCTGCATTATCGTGTGCTGAGACTACTTCAAGTGAAACAGTATTTGTTGCAACTCGTGAACGACCAAAATGTGCTTCCATGAAAGATATCCAGAGAAAGTCAAAGGAAGAGAAGAAACTAATTGTCATCACTGTAAGAAGGCAAGATACATCAGACCTCACTGTCATTTATGGAAAAAACAGAAGAGGAATGACAATTTAGGCAACGATGTCAAGAAACCTGACAAGACTCTCGTGGCTGCTGTTTTGAGTACTTTTATGTTCAATGATAATGATTGGTATATGGATTCTGGTAGTACTTGTCATTTAACCAAGCACAAAAATTGAATAACGGAATTTACCAGTTCTGTACATGGAGAGATCTCTGTGGCGAATAATCAATGCATGTCAAGTATGGGTGCAGGTAATGTTAAAGTTACTTGTATCAACAATGAATTGAGAACTCTTGTTGATGTCAGGTATGTGCCAAACTGTGCCGCTAATCTGCTGCCAGTGAGTAAAATCACTGAAAAGGGATATGTAGTAGTATTCTATGTATAATGATAAGTGCTGTATATATGATAAAGATGGATTTGATTTATCTTGTTCCTATTCAGTAACAGCAGAGAATATTGGAGGAATATATAAGCTGGAATTTAAGCAGAAGAAAATTGTGCCCAAGGAAACTGCAATGTTAAATACATCAGCCTCCATAAATACTTGACTCAGGCGGTTTGGACATCTTGGAGAAAATGGTATAAAAAAACTGAGGAATAAACTTGCTGATGGTGTGGAATTTAATGATGAAATGGCACTGTCAGATTGTGTAGCCTGCATTGAAGGTAAGCAAAGTAGCAAACCATTTCCAAAAGGCATTGCGAGAAGAGCTCAAGAAAAATTAGAATTAGTTCACACAGATTTGTGTGGACCTGTGTCCCAGCCTACCTGGGGTGGAGCTCGTTATTTACTTACATTTATAGATGATTTTTCACGAAAAACCTTTGGCTATTTATTAAAAAACAAAGACCAAGTAACGAGTAAATTCATTGAATTTAAACAATTAGTAGAAAATCAAACTAATCTTAAGATAAAACGACACAGGTCTGATAATGGTAGAGAGGATTGCAACAAAACTATGGATAAAATATTTAAAGACAATGGTATCATTCATGAAACCACTACACCTTATACCCCACAGCAGAATGGAGTTGCAGAGAGATGCAACAGAACTGTGGTAGAAAAGGCTAGATGCATGTTACAAGATGCAAATGTGGATAGAAGATTTTGGGGTGAAGCAATTATAACTGCCATCTATTTAAAGAATAGGAGTCCTATGACAGCTATTGAAGATGATACGCCTGAAGAGGTATGGACTGGGAGTAGGATAAATCTAAGTGATCTAAAAATCTTTGGTTGTAAGGCCTATGTCATGATTTCGAATGAGAATAGACACAAATTAGGTAGTAAGCCCAAAGAATGTATTATGCTCGGATACTGTGAACATTCGAAGGCATATAGGTTAGTTGACTTGAGACAACCTACTAAAATTATCAAATCGCGAGATGTAATTTTTCTAGAAAATGATAATTATAAGCTTGGTAAAGAAGAGAATAATATACACTCCCGGACAAAATGATAGCACATGTGTGCTATCTTTAATTTCTCGAAGATGATTTAGAATTTTCCAAAGGTAGTAAATGTAGCATGAATGTGATGACACAGGAAGAAGAAATTTATTAGTAAACAGAATTATATTTAACAATATTCTTAGTATACAAAAGAAATGCAAATATACACGAGGCGAAATAATAGCACACTTAGTGAAATTTAACTACAGATACATAAATTATTAAAATTATACTTAAATCAATAATGTGTATAACTGCCTCTATTTTCTACCACTTCAACCATCCGATTTGGTAACGATTTGTAAAGTTTTTTTATTACATGTTGAGGCAAGTTGCTCCATTCTTGCATAATTGCTTCTTTTAATTGCTGCGTATTGTCGTATTGCCTGCCATTTTTGTAGACAGCACGAGCAAGTTCTCCCCAACAATTTTCAATAATGTTTAAGTCCGGCGAACGAGCAGGCCAGGGTAAAACTCGAATATTTTCGCTCAAAAAGTACGTCTGGATTACTTTAGCCCGGTGTACACTTGCATTATCATGTTGGAATATAAACTTGCCTTTTGCAATGCACCGAGCGTGCTTGCTAATTTGTTGCTTAATTATATTTAAATAGCTTTTGCTGTTTATTTTGCCTGTAATACATACTATATCTGTTTTGCCGAAATAGCCGATGCCACCCCAAATCATCACTCCACCACCACCCATTTGTCGCCGCTTTCTTACAAGTTTTTCTTTTCTGAGATCATGGTAGTAGTAAGCAAAACCATCAGGGCCATCTAAGTTAAATTTCTTCTCGTCAGTAAAGATGACTCGTTTCCATTTGTTCTTCCAATGAAGCCGGTCTTTTGCAAACGTCAACCGATGCTTCTTATGCTCAGCCGTTAATGGTGGTTTTTGTTTTAATTTTAATCTCTGCAAATATTTGGATCGTTGCAGAACACGGCGAACACTTCGAACATTTGCTGAAACTCCTGCTTCATGAGCTATTTGGCGTGCAGTCAGTGTCGAATTCGACGCGACTCGTTTTATAGCCCGTTTGTCTCGTTCCGATAAAACCGATGGCCGCCCACAACTCCTTTTTTTGCCGTAATTTAACGGGTCCTTTAATAAATTATAAATTACCTTTCGACTGCGTTGAACTACTTTTGCAATTTTACTAATAGTAAAATTTTGATTTTTTAACTCGAGACACCGAGCAATTTCTGATTCACTTAACTTCTTCCCACGACCCATGTTAAGACAAGCATACAGAACGAAAACTTCGATATTAACTGTATGGCAGATTACACAGTACTGAATATTATTAATATAAATTCTAAGTGTGCTATCATTTCGCCTCGTGTATATTTACATTTCTTTTGTATACTAAGAATACTGTTGAATATAATTCTGTTTACTAATAAATTTCTTCTTCCTGTGTCATCACATTCATGCTACATTTACTACCCTTGGAAAATTCTAAATCATCTTCGAGAAATTAAAGATAGCACACATGTGCTATCATTTTGTCCGGGAGTGTAAGTATGAATAAGTTGGACAATTTGGATACCCTGCGTATTGAAACAACACACGTGCATTCAAATGACATGGAGGATCCAAATAACGAAGAGAATTCAACATCCAGTACCGATGATGAAGATACCCTATTGGTAACTGCTGATGAGGTTACAGATGATAATGAAGATACCCTTATTGGTAACTGCTGATGAGGCCACAGATGATGAAGAAGAGAATGACTCAATTCAGGAAAGACCGTTCAGAAAGCGTCGTCCACCAAACTGGATGATTGATTATAAGATATTGTTGATTGTAGCGGAATCGCTGAATGTTCTTCAGACGGTAAGTGAGGCTATGCAGTCAGAACATAAAGAAAAATGGCTAGAAGCCATGAGAGAGGAATTTACTTCACTTACAAAGCATAAAGCGTGGGATATAGTGGACAGCCCTAAAACTAGGAATGTTGTCAAATTAAAATGGGTATTTAAGATGAAGATTGGACCAGATGGTGAGTTTGAAAGATTCAAGGCTCGCTTAGTTGCAAGAGGTTTTTGCCAAAAATATGGAGTGGACTATTCTGAAACGTTTGCCCCGGTGGTTCGCTATTCAACCATTAGATTTTTACTACCTCTAGCGGCGAATAAAGGTTTAGATATGTATCGTTTTGATGTTGCTACTGCATTTTTGAATGGTGACCTGACTGAGGAGATTTACTTGGAGCAACCAGAGTATTTTGCCGAAAATGCTGAAAATAAAGTGTGTAGGCTCAAGAAGTCAGTATACGGTCTTAAACAGGCAAGTAGATCTTGGAATAATAAGATCAAACGGGTGTTTTTGTCTGATGGTTACATGCAAAGCAAGTGTGAACCTTGTGTATTCATCAAAAATATTAATGGAGTGTTCGCTGTTGTAGCTCTATATGTGGACGACATTTTCTATTTTTCCAATAATGCTAAGAGAAGCATAAATTGATTGAAACCTTAAATAAGAATTTCGACACAAAGGATTTAGGAAAGTTAACCAATTGCTTTGGTATGAAGATCACTCATGATAAAGAAAAAGGAACTGTAAGCCTGAGTCAACAAAAATACATCAAAGAGTTACTGAAGAAGTTTGATATGATCAATTGTACGCCAGTAGCGACTCCTATGGTCGTGAAGGGCAATCTGGAGGAAAATAGAAACGAAGACTTGTGCAAGAAACCGTATCAAGAATTGATAGGAGGACTAATGTACATTGCCGTGTGTAGTAGATCAGATATATCCCATTCGGTAAGTGTGCTGAGTCAATATAATTCAAAGCCAAGAAACTGTCACTGGGTTGCTGCAAAGAGAGTTCTCCGTTAGTTGGCTGGTACCATAAATTACTGTATAACATATAGCAAAGGGAATTCAATGTTGGAAATGTATGCAGATGCTGATTGGGCGATCTCTTTGGCAGATAGAAAATCCTATACTGGCTTTGCAGTGTTGTACAACAATGGAATTATTAACTGGAAGTCTAGAAAACAGAAAACTGTGGCGCTGTAGAGCACGGAAGCCGAGTATTTGGCCATTAGTGAAGCGGCAAAGGAAATGCTGTTCATGAGAAGTTTACTGAAGGAACTAGGACAGGATATGGTCAGTGTCACTTTGTATAACGGCAATCAGAGCGCCAAAAAGTTGTTGATTAACAATGGATGTCATAGAAGAACCAAATACATAGATGTGCGTCACCATTTTGTGCGGCAACAGATAGAAAAGAAGGTGTTAACTATCAAGTACAGGGACACTGATTCGATGATTGCAGATGTACTCACTAAATCATTGCCTAGAGTAAAACACGTTTTTTGTATTACGAATTTTGGTTTGAAATCAACGTAAATTTTTTTTTTATTTTTATTCATACACAGAACAAATAATTCAGATTGACCTTTTTTGGGGGAAATTAGATTAAGTGGTGGTGTTGATATATATGTATAGGGTGTCTCATTATAATCTTTCCACGCGATTATCTCGCAAACTATTCATTATTCGAAAAAAATGTTTAAACGAAACATGCTCTATCTGAAGGGGGACATTCAATGGTGCCAACTGTATTTTCTAGGTGGAGGCGCCTCCAAGATGTGAAGGTGACCTTTGTTTTTTTAAGTGGAAATGTTTTTTTCACGCTTGACACATAGCTTACCACAAGACGAATCCATTGATATATATTATGTTGACCTTGAAATGCATTGAAATGTCAGCAAAGCTTCGCAAAATATAACGCGTAACTTGATAAACTGCTATTGTCGAGTGTACAAAAATATAAAGTGACCCTCCATTCAAGTGAACTTTCCAAGAAAGTGCAAAGTGCATGAATGATGGGTTTAAAAACGATATATTCATATTTGATTAATTGTCTACTGTTCGTTAAGTGCGTAATTAGTACCACTTCTTTATCTATTCACTGATACATTTTCATGGCGTTAATGTCGATTTACAGTCATATGATATGCTCGATCGACAGAACTTCTTTGGTTATTTGATATATACAGGGTGTCCCGTAAATAGTGTAGGAGCCGGAAATGGGGGGTAGCTGAGACGATTCTGAACAACAATTTCCTTTGCAAAAATGTCGGATGTAGCTTCGTTTTTGAATTATTAACGAAAAACACTGACCAATCACAGCGCCTGCTTCACGCGCGCTCAGGCGCGTGAGCGTAGCCTCGGGCCCTGTCCCTGGGACGTTCGGACTAGGCTGGCCGAAACCGTCAATCAAGCAGGAAAAATTTAATTGAAGTTCTATCGAGCAGCGAATACAAATAATTAAAAATAGTATCTACGCAACTGTTATCCCTTAATCGAACTTATTAATTATTTGTATTCGTTGTATCCAAGGAAGAAGGAGTAAAATGTGGGAAAGCCTCTCGGAATTTTTAGGAAATTAACCCTTTGTATTCAAGTGACGTTTTTCACCATAGCATTTTAAAATAAAAATAAGAATTATTTTAAGGAAATCAAAATAAATCCAATCAGAACCATTTGTAACTGTTTGCTTTTAAAAACTTTATTGAAAAAGCAGACTAGATCTGTGCGTACCGAAATATTCCTCGAGTGCAAAGGGTTAATAGAGAAATAATTAGAATTAGACTTACCCATTCACCTGCAAGTTGACCTGCCATGGTAATAAAGCACGGCCGATGGGTCATCGTACGGCTGTCAACAATGGCAAGGCCGAAAACCCCAACGAAGAACAGCTGATCGGTCGGTCCAGTCACTGAACCTTCTTGCCACCCCGAAAACACTTTATTTTACGGTCACAGGCACTTTTCACTTTCACATGCCGATGCGTTCCGTTGCACCCTTCTTTGATTGTTGCTCCTTCCTGGATCGATGATGCTTCTTAGAATGTTGTTGATTTTTGGATGTTGCTCCTTTCAGAATTGTTGCTTCCTCTTGGATGTTGCTCCTTTCTGTATTGTTACTCCTTCCTAGATTGTTGGTTCTTCGGGTGCAGCCAATTTGCGAGCCAGCGAAAGCAGTTCGCGGTCGGTGGGTTTTCGCTGGGGCACTCCTCGGTACCGGCGCGGCGGGCATCTTGCTCCGCGTTCTCATTACACTACGCGAATACGAAAAATATCCATGACGTGGGGTTCCGAGACGTACGTCTGTTCGTTTTCAGAAACGCGAAGGTACTGCGAAGACTGCCTAATTGCAGTTTCCTTCCCGAAAAATACCTTCCCCTTCTCCGCTCCATGGCTAGGTTGGCCCTCGAGGAAATTGTGTCCTTGTTCTTTGCAGAAATGCAATGTCTGTTGCCTTTCCATGTCCAAGCGACTCTAGGTTTTTTCTCCACGGGTAAATCGTACGGCAATTTACTGCTGCGCGGCACGGGTTTACCTGGCATCATTGTTACAACCGCAGAAGTCGACCACGTGCAGGCCATGTTCTTGCCATACCTCGCACAAAGCCAAAATACCGTTCGGTTAATTGCCCTCAAAGATGGTTGTTGACAGCCGTACGATGACCCATCGGCCGTGCTTTATTACCATGGCAGGTCAACTTGCAGGTGAATGGGTAAGTCTAATTCTAATTATTTCTCTATTAATCCTTTGCACTCGAGGAATATTTCGGTACGCACAGATCTAGTCTGCTTTTTCAATAAAGTTTTTAAAAGCAAACAGTTACAAATGGTTCTGATTGGATTTATTTTGATTTCCTTAAAATAATTCTTATTTTTATTTTAAAATACTATGGTGAGAAACGTCACTTGAATACAAAGGGTTAATTTCCTAAAAATTCCGAGAGGCTTTCCCACATTTTACTCCTTCTTCCTTGGATACAACGAATACAAATAATTAATAAATTCGATTAAGGGATAACAGTTGCGTAGATACTATTTTTAATTATTTGTATTCGCTGCTCGATAGAACTTCAATTAAATTTTTCCTGCTTGATTGACGGTTTCGGCCAGCCTAGTCCGAACGTCCCAGGGACAGGGCCCGAGGCTACGCTCACGCGCCTGAGCGCGCGTGAAGCAGGCGCTGTGATTGGTCAGTGTTTTTCGTTAATAATTCAAAAACGAAGCTACATCCGACATTTTTGCAAAGGAAATTGTTGTTCAGAATCGTCTCAGCTACCCCCCATTTCCGGCTCCTACACTATTTACGGGACACCCTGTAGATTGCAGTGTGATAAAAACAAGAGAAAGAAAAAAATAACATGTAGCTGGTCATATATGCTGTTTGCAAATAAATATCGCTGCGAGAAAGATATTAATCGTACGTCATATCTGGTATGACCGCGACCCGGCGTATATGCGCAATGCACATATAATGTTAACCCTTTGCACTCGGCTGTCTCCTCTGAGGGGACATATTTAATTTACTAAAGTATTTTAAAATGTGTATTAACTATATGCGGAGCACAGTAAACTGACAATTGCACTTTGAAATAAACAAGGCTTGTACATTTAACTAATAAATGTATTTAATTAATACCAAGCTCACTCTGCCACGTGGCGCGCTTCCAATACATTGTGCATCTACCGCGTTGGGGCAGAACAAAAGCATAAGGTACAGTTTGCGCGCTATATTTAAAATCGTGCATTGAAGGACAATGATGTCTTTAGCACTCCCCCGCAATGCATGATTTTCACAATTAAGTATCCTTTATATATATATCATCTAATCATACGGCGAAATGCTTTTTTATACCCATTTTATCAATACAATATTGATGTTTCGTTTTGCCAAGAGGTTTGGTCATCACGTCTGCTGTCATTTCATCAGTTGGCAAATAGGTTAATTCGAAAAGTTTACTATGTAAGGCATCCCTTATGAAATGATAGCGCAAGTCTATATGTTTTGACCTCGCATACTATTGCTTGCCAATTGTTGTGCGCTTTGATTGTCGTTAAAAATTCTTATTTTTACCTTAAATCCCAACTCAATTAATAAATTTCTCAAAAACATACATTCTTTGCATGACTCCGATAGCGCCATATACTCTGCTTCTGCAGAAGACAAGGCTACAGTTTTTTGTTTCTGTGTTTTCCAAGATATGGCTGATCCACCAAGTTGAAAAACATACCCGGTGTATGATCTTCGATCCAGGACACTGGAACCCCAATCTGCATCTACGAATCCATTTATTTCAAAATCATCCTTTTTAAATATTAGACCGAAATCCATTGTACTCTTTAAATATCTAACCACTCGCTTGGCCGCGTTCCAATGCTCTGTACCGAAACATGTGTTGAATTGGGACAGAAATACAACGCTGTGCATAATATCTGGCCTAGTAGCTACGGACACATACATTAAACTGCCAATTAACTCTTAATAAGGTAAATTCAAATTTGCTTGATTCTTCTTTAAGGTATATAATAAGCTCCTATCAGCTGGAGTCGGACTCATTTTTGCATCAATCAAATTGAATTTTTCAATAATTTTGTTTATGTGCTTTCTTTGTAGAAGACAAATTGTTTTATTTTTTCTTAAGCTTTATATGCCTACACAATAATTTGCCTCATCTAAATCCTCGACTTCAATTTCAGATTTTAATTTATCTTTAATTTCTTTTAATATTGTCTCGTCATCATATGCAGTAAGCATGTCATCAACGTATAGTATAATAATAATTTTATAATTTTCATTTATGTTGTAATATAGACAATGTTCAGTCTCTGAGGTCTTCAGATTTAGGCTTTTAAGGATTTTATCTATCTTTAAATTCCATACTCTACTAGCTTGCTTTAATCCATATAACGATTTCTTTAATAGACAAACTTGATTAGCCTTTTTAATCTTTTCTAGCATATCCCTGGTTTTCACATGAATATCTTTGTATTTATTTTTTAAAAGTATGAGTTCCAGAAACAATTTTAAGAAGCTTGGTATCTTCATATAAACCTTCTCATCTAAGGTACCATGTAAGAATGCGTTTGTTATGTCTAGCTGATCTATTTTAAGGTTAAATTGAGCAGCAAGAGCAATTAATACTCTAAATGACTCTAGCCTTACAACAGGAGAAAAGGTTTGAAAGTAATCAATACCAAAAATCTGACCGAAGCCTCTTGCTACCAATCTAGCCTTTCTAATTTTAATATTACCATCAATATCAGTCTTGTTACTTAACACTAACTTAGAGTCTATAATATTACTTTGTTTAGGTTGATCCACAATATTCCATGTATCGTTTTTTATTATTTGCCCGATTTCATGACAGATTGAATTATTCCAATCTTCACGATACTCACCATCTAAGGCTTCTTGATAGTCGATACTTGCAAAATTAGCTTGCTCAAAAACATCGTCGACCAATTCAGCATCGTCTTGAACAGCTGTTGTATCGTCCCCATTTTCATCATTTTCGTCTTCAATATTCGCCGATTGGCTGCGTTCATGAGATGGTAGGACATCCCTTGATGCTTGAAGATTAGAAGTTGAATTATACTTCTTTTTTGGTCGTCCAGGTCTACCTGTCTTAATCGATTTTGGTCTACCTGGCAGGCGTTTTTCCATATCTGCAGCTTGGTCTTCATTCCTTGAGAGGAAATTTTCATCTTTATGTTCAGTGGATAAATCGATTTCAACATCGTTTAATTCTGTAAAAACTTCATTTTGATTTTGCTTATATGTTGTGTCGTTTATGACTTATCTTGGCCTCTTAAGGTTGCTAAATTTTCTTCTATGACTTTTACATCTCTTGACATAATTACTTTTCTCATTTCCGGTATCCAGACTCTATAAGCTTTACTTTCTTCTGAATATCCAACGAATCTGCATCATGAGCTCTGTCTGCTAGTTTGCTTTTCTGCGATTTGTCCAGGACAAATACTTTTGCACCAAATGTTTTAACGTGTATTAAACTTGGTATTTTTCCATACCATTTTTCATAAGGAATACCGCCGTCTAAGCCCATGGTTGGACATCTGTTCCTGATGTAATTCGCTGTCATCAGTGCTTCTCCCCAAAATGACAAAGATAAGCCCGAGTCGGCTAGCGTGCATCTTACTGCCTCAACCAGAACTCTATTCTTCCTCTCAGCTAACCCATTCTGTTCAGGAGTTCTAGGAGCGGAAAATCTTCTTTGTATACCTACAGATACTAGGTAGCTGTCCATGTTTTCATTACAGTACTCTTTCCCATTGTCTGACTGTAAAGCTTTAATTTTTTCCCCAAGTTGATTTAGGGTAGGATAGAAGTTTTATTTATATTAGAATATTGAAAACTTAGGAAAGGAATAAAAATAAATAGATACACAAATATTTGTAACTCTTTTCATCCAAAAATAGTGCATTGCTTTTTGGAAATTTCGCTGTCAAAATAGACTAGATTCGACCGTATCTAAAAATCTTCCGAGTGCAAAGGATTAAAATATGCAAAACTGTAAGAGGCAGACATGCTACATGATACATCAGTGGATTCAGAAAAAAATGTTTGTTCTTTTTCGTTATTACGTAAATTGTGATTACTTTTAAAATAATATTATAAACAAATCATTTTTTACAAAATTTATGGCCAGCCTTTATATTTTCATAAAAAACCATGAAACTTTTCCTTACAAAATTTTCTTCTATCTATGATAGTTTTGGAGATAGTCTATTGTAGCTGAAACTTTAAGAGGTCGTTTCACCCCATGAATATGAAAACGGGCCGATATAAAAAAATACAGGTATCTTATTTCTCGGTCCTTTAAAACATATCCAAAAATCAAAACAATCGGAGACAGACACCTTAAAAACATTCCTTGTAAGTAAATTCGTACCTAACGAATTTTCAAACTCGATTTTCTTGAAAACGAAGCGTCAAACGAAAAGATATTATTCCTTTTTTTCGACTTATTTTTACATGTAGTGTCACCCCCTTGCCGGTTATACCACGATTTCGGAAACACCCTGTATAATACTGAGGAAGAGGTGCTGCTTACATATCTGTGGTGTGCGTGCGGGAACTGGGGTGTAGCATGAGTGGGATGAATACATGGTGTGAATGACGAGTGCTTGGAACTGAGCGAACGGGAGTGAATGTTTAGATTAAGAGATCAGTGTTGGCGCCGAAAATCTTACGGACGACGGCGCGGGAGAGACGAGAATGTTGTGCGATGCAACATACATTTTAGGGTTTGAGGGAGTTCTTCGAGAGAGAAGCTTGCGAGTAGTCGAGGTGTTGAGACGGTTAGAGAGAGTTACGAGTTTTGATGTACTATCAATAAGTTTATGTGTATACTTTATTTTTTTTATTTTTTATCCGTTTGCTGTATTAAACAAAATTCCAAATTTACGATTCTTTTCGTCATTTCCTATATATCTATACAGGATGTCCCACGGAAATGGAACAAGCTGTACCTCTTGAACGGTTGGGAATCGAAAAAAGATGTTATAAATAAAAATGAAATGGTATCAGACGGTACATAACATGCAACCAATTTTATGCACTTTGGTACATCGGTGCATCAGAAAAATGCAACTTCACTTTTTTTTTAATGGAAACCTTTGTTTTTGACTGCACGAATCGGTGCAGTTTCTTTTGCTCTACATAAAAGTACTAACATATTTATGCCCTAAACTTATTCGTTATAAAGTTATCGAAGCTAAAAGTTCTCTGAATTATTTCGGTCTCTCGGAAAGGGTTTCGGAGTACCTACGTTATGTTCCGTTACAATGATTGTAAACGTGAGGCGGCGTCTAAAGCTATGTACAGACAGTACGAGGCTGCCTCGAGAGCGTGCCTCAACCGTAGCTGCCTTGATCGAGTCGCCCCGCGACTTTAACTAGAATGTACGGGGCAATCTGGCGAGGCACGGTGAGACAACAGTAGCTGTTTTCGATACGTATCCACACGAAGCGTGCAATGAACTGCGAGGCACGTTTGATCTTTGCCAAAAAAAACCGACAATCGTCGGCTCATCGCGTGGTAGCCTCGGAGCGAAGCAACCTCAAAGCGAAGCAGGTATACACATCGCGAAGCACGCCTCGCGAATCCGCATCGCACTGTCTGTAACCGTACAAAATCCTGTGTACGGTACATAACACCACGCCGGTGTGTGTGCCTACCTTAGGGACGGGAATACACCGAACGACGGTATGCACGCGCCGCGAGCGGTTCGCGTGTCGATCATTGATCGTCAATCATTGTCGAGCGATGCAAGCGAGCGGTAGTAAAATTCTAATGGTAACGTATAATTAGACAATCTCGACACGGGTCGCGATTGCAACCCAGGAACCCGTTTCCCAGATCTCGCTCTTTCCCGTGGTAACCCGAACAATGGCGCACCTGAGAAAAGGAGAAGAGGAAACGGCATTAGGCCGTGAAAATCGACGACCTCGCGCTTGCTTTCTTTTGGATAGATTAGGCAGTATATTTCAAACAAACTAGTTAAAATTCATTAAAATTCCTATTAGCTTCGTTTCGCTAGTTTTAGGCGTACAATCCCTATTTTATATATTGTACCAGCGATGCTCTATTTTAGCGAATAAATCTCTTGTAATATTTTGTATAATATTCTGTATATCGATTCAAGGAATTTTTCGTTTCTTGTGTCACGCGATGCTAGCCACATGCGTAGCTTACCGGACGCGATTCTCGTCGCCGAAGGACGCGACTTACGTGTTGTAACCGTATTTTATTTTCTAATTTTAATATGATATGAATTTATGTAACCAGATTTTACTAAAATTGATAACTTTAATTGAAATTAATTTACTTCAGTTGGCTTTGGTTAACCTTAACGTAATTTCGTTATATTCAATTACGCGAGTACGATTTTGAATTGAACGGAATATTAGAATGCAGACTTTTGAATTGGAATACGCTGATGGTAATTCTGAAAGATTCATCAAGAGATAATGTGACTGGTTAGTTGATTCTTTATAAGTTTACTTGAGCGTGGAGCATTCTTGAGAGTTAGATTATTTTATTTAGAGTTTGATTTAATGGACTATTAACGATGCCCTGCAATGACTTAAAAATTTGAGAAGTGAATTATTTGACGGAGGGGTTCGGGCCTCCATACTGGATAGCGGAAAGATCTGATCAGCAGGTGAAGATAGTTGGAAACTCCTTTTTTTCTGGTAGAAACGTACTATATTCTGTCAGAATGGAACACAAGGAATTTCGATATTGCAGTCGTTACAGATTCTGATAGTATTTAGACGAAATCAATTGGTACATGCTTTGATATGTTTCGTACAGTCTTGATCGCGCTCGCGCACACGATTGTGTTTCTTTGGATTGTATGATCGCGTATAATGTCATTACATGAGAGTACTACATAAGAGAATTGCCAGAAAGGAAAGGTCAGGATACGGACCATGTATATTCATTATGTCGATTGAACATCCCATTGTTTGTAAATGTCGCCTTGTCTGTCCACAGAATTTGAAATACAACATTTTCATTCTCTTGAATACGCCGTTAAAAATATCGGCAACAGTTCATTCTTCGGACTTCGTCCTCAGGCCGTAATGTTTGTCCAGTGGAAAACCGATAGAGATAAAAATTCTGTGTTCTCAGAATGCGTTGAACCGAGGATTTGTATATTCCACATTCTCTAGCCAGATCTGTCACGGACGCATGTGGATTTAATTCGACGTTCGCCAGCACTGCTATCACACTACCTTCATCTTTAACGACTGGTTTCAGCACGTCCCGTTTAGATTTTTGGAAGAAGCCGCATTAGCGTAAATTGGACTCAAGTTTGTAAAAATACGAACGCGAGGGTTGTTGGGGATTGGGATATGTTTCTCGATTTAGCCTTGCAGCGTCAGTACCATCTTGATTGCATTTGCTAAACAAAATGAACATATCAACTGCTTCACTATTCGTAAATGCCATGATTTCGAAACACTGGGTCGGCAAACGATCGTACACGGATAGTGAATAGTTACTAATGGAAATCTTAATGTTACAGTAACTAGTATTAGCAGCAGCTTCATGTTTACAAACATTGTAATGGAACATGACGTAGGTGCTCCGGAACACTTGCCGAGAGACCAAAATAATTCAGAGAAATTTTAGCTTCGATAACTTCCTAACGAATAAGTTTAGGGCTTAAGAATGTTAGTACTTTTATGTAGTGCACAAAAAACTGCATCGATTCGTGTAGTCAGGAGCATAGGTTTCCATTAAAAAAAAAAGGGAAGTTGCATTTTTCTGATGCACCGATGCATAAAAGTGCATATTAGTAGTATATTATGCACTGTCTGATACCATTTAACTTTTACTGATAACATCTTCTACTCCCAACCGTTTAGGATGACCAGCCTGTTCCAGTTGCGTGAGACACTCATATAATCTTAGTAAATATTCTTGACTTTGAAAAATATACAAAATGTAATGGTGGTTTTATTATACCATTGCAGGGTATAGCCCAGGCATGGGCATATAGTAGTATTTGGGAGCCGTTAGCGCTTCCGTCAGATGAGAGCGCGATTCTCGCGTTACAGAACGTGACAGGGAGTTAGAGGGTCTATTAAGTAGTACAAACTATCGTTCCCTAATAAATTCGAAAAAGCTGCCTCTCCCAGAACGATTACGCGCCCATGCCTGACCTAGTCCGAATGTCCTGGCTGGAAGCTACGCTCTCACAGCTGAGCGCAGGCTTTATGCCCGCCCTGATTGGTCAGTGTTTTTTGTTAATAATTCAAAGACAAAGCCCTATTCGACATTTTTGCGAAGGAAATTGTTGTTCAGAATCATCTCAGCTATCACCTCTTTCCGGCTTTTACAGTAGTTACGGGACACCCTGTATAGAGACTTCAACACCTTTAGAGATCTAGAAAAAGTATTATTTATACTGAATAGTTTAAATTGCGAATAATACACAAACTCCCGTTTTTATACACGGTGCAGCATTTAAAACAAATAACCTAAATAAGTCCCTTTTTGAGGACAGAAGAAAATGCGTTTAACCAAATTTACTTGGTATTGAGGGACTGATAATCTGGTATTAATCATTTTTCTATAGGTGGAGATGTCAAGGAAATATGTACGTCAACTCTGTTTTTTTAAATAGAATGGTATGATTTTTTATTTACAATCTGGTAAAGTGTTTCAAGATGAATAGAATGTCCTGTCATGAAGGTCATTCAATGTCAGCTGGAATTAAAAAAGAATGAACTCAAGTCACTTTTTGAATGCTTTCGTGTCTTCACTGGTTGTTAGCATACAGCTCTTGTAATTACTTATAAAGGTCACAGAACGTAAACATTCAACCACATTGTATACGCTTATCTTCATCCTCAAATTTTATTAGTACTTTGACTGTCGACTAGAGTACGGCTTCGAAATATTCGATCTATTAAAAAAAAAAAAAAAACTGATCGAATTGAGTAACCTCCTCCTTTTCGAAGTCGGTTACAAATGCGTTATACGCAGGGAGTTATTCAGGTACCCGTTATAAATGTCCCACCCTATATTTCAAAATTCTAATAGTAAAATCGTAAGATCTAGCTGATATCTTTTATACGGTTCACTTAAAACGACTTTCAACAATTTTAAGCAATTATATAAACTCAAATTGTTATTTTGTTTATTTCTTTGTAAGTTTATAATGTTTTAGGGATTACGAAGGGATTACAGCAAGAGCACCTGTTTCCACAGAACAGCAACAAGACATCAAAACGACAAATCAATTCTCAAATCGGACACTTGAGGGGATCAGTGGTAATAAAGCTTTTGTCAACCAATTTTAACTATTGTTCAGACTCGTGACACTCAATACATGTTTGTTCTAAACCTTTACACGCCGAATACGAATCCAAGAACCATTTTTTGCTTCAGTCTCAGGTTTTGGAGAAATTTGACTATGAAAAGACATGCAAATTATTAGCTTTCAAATAAGAAGCTATTTCAGCTTTATGCTGAAATAGTTATGGTCCAACTAAAGTAGACATACAATATATTTTAATATGTATCATATCGTATGATGCGAGCAATAATGAATAAAGATTTGCTCAATGCAATAAATAATTTGCAATATAAAAAAAATTTGCAACGGTATTATGATAAAAATCAATATTTTTTCCTATGAATATCGAAAGTCCTTTTTACTGTAATCGTGACCTAACACGACGACGACGTCGCGCCACGCCGGCTACCGGGCTACTTCGACACTATTGCGTCGGATGATTCAATATTGTGTCAAATCGAAGACAGCCACTTATTAACCGATTTCGAAAAAGAAGGAGGTTACTCAATTCGACATGTATATTTATATATATATATATATATATATTTTTTTTTTTATGTATGTTCCCCGATTACACCGAGATGAATGGACCAATGGGAACGAAACCTTTTTCATCTTGTAGGCTGTGACCCCCACTAGAAACGGGATAAAACACATTTTTTATTTTATCATTGTTTACCCTGTTTTCCCTGTTTTGTTGAAAATTATTGCAAAACTCCGGAAGGAATGCTCCGATCGCCACTAAAAAATGTGAAATAAAAAGATTTTTGAAAAAAAAATACAACCGACTTCGGAATGCACTAAAAAGGACGAAATAATTTTAATTTATATTTCGGAGACGGCGCAAAATTAAAAATTGTGAAAATATGTAAAAGGATTAAAGAACTTTGACAATTTCCAAAGTAGAAAATTTTTAATTTTGCGCCGTCTCCGAAATATAAATTAAAATTATTTCGTCCTTTTTAGTGCATTCCGAAGTCGGTTGTATTTTTTTTTTTCAAAAATCTTTTTATTACGGATCAACATCAATTTCCTTAAGCAAAAGTCCATTCTGCGCTAAGAACCAACTTAATTGCTTTTATCGATTATTTTAAGAATCGGTTTTGAACTCTCGTCCTCATAATGACCTTTTCGTATGTGCGCAATCACACCATCCTCGCATCCCTCCATTAACATACACATTGGAAGCAGATTTCGAATCAACAAATCCACATGTTTTAAATTACGTCCTGATGATGTTCTGCTTTATAATTAAACTCTTCCAATAAGAGAATCGTCCTCACGACTCGAGTACACTGATCCCTTTGGCACATTGTTAACGTAAACCTTCGTACTTTGTAACTGTTTTGAGTGATATATTCAACGAATATAGTTAGAATTTTCGTAATGTCCCCATTATTGCCGGAACTTCCAGCTCATTACTATACATTCTGATTTTTTTTAGGGTTGCTTTTCCGCTTGCAAAAAATATTGCATGAAACTTGTTGTCGTTACTGTCTCGTTGCAAAAGAATCGCGCTGTAAACATTCATCGAAGCATCCGTATATAATTCAGTTTCTGCATCTAGTCGATATAGTTTCAAAGCTGCATTATGGCATCATATAGTTTTAAATCTCAAAAGTGCAAATTTGTTTTTAATAAATCTGCTAATGGTTGCGTAATGGCACAATAATTTGGGATGGACATACGAAAATATCTTGTCAATCCGAAGAAACTTTGATTTTACTTATAATTTCGCGGTTAGAGAAATGTCATAACTACCTCTCTTTTTCTTTCTGTTCTATAAACACTTCCACCTTCCATTACATGCCCCAAAAACTCTATCTTTGTTTGCAATAAACTACATTTTTCCGAAGTAGATTTTTAGTCAAAATTTCTCTGCAAACCGCAACACAATCTTTAAGTGTTCTAAAATTCTAAACGACAAGTTCCCTCGAAATAATGACGAATCAGGCTTTGATTTTGAATTGTTAACGAAAAACACTAATCAATCAGCCGTAAAATCTTGACTTCGCGCCGGGATGTTCAGGCTACAACGTAGAACAAACTCGTCAGTAAGGTAGGAAACACTGAATAGAAGTTATGCCGAGGAAAGAATGCAAATAATTAAAAATAATATCAACGTAACTGATATCTCTAAGGATGGGATAAACTAATTAGCTAAATCGAATTTATTAATCATTTTCATTCGATGTTTGAGAAGAGGAAGGAATAAAATGGTGGAAGGTGTTCTCGGAATTTTTAGGAAATTAATAAAGATTGCGCGTTAAAAAGCGGACCCTAATGCTATTGAAACAAAGAAATAGTTGGAATTCGACTTACCCATTCACCTGCAAGTTGGCCTGATGTGTTGACAATAGAGCGCGGTAAGTGGGTCATCGTACCGCTTTCGACCATAGCATAGCCAAAGACTCCACGAAGAACAGCTGATGGGACGATCCGGTCGCTGAACCCACTTATCAGACCGAAAACACTACTTTTCACGGTCACTGTCACTTGTCACTTTCACATGCCGGTACGTTTCGTTGCACCCTTCTCCGATTGTTGTACCTTCCTGGAATGATGATGGTTTATTCCTTCCTAAATAGTTGCTTCGAGTGCAGCAGATTCGAGAGTCTGCGAAAACAGTTCGCGATCGACGGATTTTCGACTGGACGCTCCACTCGGTAACCGGAGGGCAGCTTCTTCGGCATTGCTGACACAATGTGCGAACACGAAAAATATTAGTGACGTGCATTCTATAACGTACGTCTGTTCGTTTCCGAAAACGCGGAGATTTTACGAAAAATGTTTTCCGCTCCGTGGCTAGGTCGACCCTCGAAAAGAAATGCCCCGTTCTTTACAGAAACACCTACTGTCTTTCCTTGTCCAATCAGCCCCACCTGCCCTTCTAAGTGGCAAGTCGTATCGCAACTCATTACTGCGCGACACGGGATTACCTGGCATCGACAACCGTGCGTCGGACTGTTACAACCGTCGAGGCCGATTACGTGCAGGCCATGCTCTTGCCGTACATCACACAAAGCCAAAATACAGTTTGGTTTATTGCCTCCGGCCATGCTTCGATATGAAACGTGAATCATTTTTTTTTTTAACTACAAAAAATCATTCTAATGTTCGACTTTACTCTCCAAATGATTTGAACATTCGATCAATTCATTCAACAGTACTGACTAGTAAGTCAGTCAAGTTAGATGCAAAGGACTTTCATTTGCCAAAAAAAATTACGAAGTCGATTTAAAAAATATTACGTTATTGTAAAGAAAAACGAGTATGATTGGTATGTCAATTTGGTGGTGGGCAGCTGTTAGTGGAATATCATACTCGTTTTCTGGAAATCACGTATCGCAATGAAATTTCCATACAAGTTGCCACTGATAAAAACACGTGGGGCCGCTTGGACATGGAAAGACAAAAGATACTGCATTTCTGTAAAGAGCGTACAGCTTGCTTCGAAGGTCGACCTAGCCAGGGAGTGAGGAAGGGAAAGATATTTTTCGGGGAGAGAACTGCAATGAAGTTCTGAACATTTTTCACTGAACTTTCGCGTTTTTGAAAATGAAGCGTGACGAAAATGCCGTGGAAACTGTACGCTGGACCGACAGGAGCGTCACGGCGGGAACCCGCCGACCGTGAACTGTTTTGGCAGAGTCGCTAATCGGCTGCATTCGAAGCACTGGCGCGGCGATCCAAGAGGGAGCAACATCGAGGAAGGAGTAACATTCAGGAAGCGACAGCATTCCAGGAACCATCATCACTCCAGGAAGGAACAGCAATCGGAGAAGGGTGCAACGGAACGCACGGGTATGTGAAAGTGACAAGCGCCAGTGATCGTGAAATTAAGTGTTTTCGGGGTGATAAGAAGGTTCAGTGGCCGGGCTGACCCATCAGCTGTTCTTCATGGGGTCTTTGGCTTTGCCATGGTCGACAGCGACCCACGATGACCCACTGACCGTGCTTTGTTGTCAACGCACCAGGCTATCTTGCACGTGAATGGGTAAGTGGAATTCTAGTTATTTCTCTGTTTTCATAACGTTGGACGACCCTTATCATTATGCAACCTTTATTAATTTCCTAAAAATTCCGGGAGCACCTTCCCACATTTCATTCTTTCTTCTTTTCAAGCAACGAATACAAATAATAAATAAATTCGACTTAGCTACCTGATTTATTCCACCCTCAGGGGTAACAGTTGCGTTGATACCACTTTTAATTACTTGTATTCGTCACTCGACATGACTTCAATTCAATGTTTCGTACTTTACCATCACATTTGTTCTACGTTCTAGGTCTAACGTTTCGGCTCGAAGGTACACTCTCATGGCTGAGTGCGCGAAATACACGCACTGTGATTGGTCAGTATTCTTCGTTAATAATTCAAGAATGAGCTCCATCCGACGTTTTTTGAAAGGAAATTGTTCAGAATCACTGCAGCCATCACCACTTTCCGACTATTACACTAGTTACGGGACGCCCTGTATAAAAGTTCGTACTGTCCATCTGGTATTACAAAATCAATGTATTTTCTATTCTCCCCCTCTAGGGATACGTGGACAAATCCAGTTTTTAAGTCTCGTATACTAAAAGTTGTCTCTTGTAAAACATCTAGTTGATCAACGATAAGTGGCAATTAGGGATTGCAATACCGGTATACCGAATACCGATATTTCGTGCTATTTTGTAATTTGGTGAATTGCTAAGGCCGGTATTTGCTAAGGTGAAATACCGGTATTTTCGGTATTATCTATAAATAATAAATATTTTTTTGGGCATCTACTATTATTTGAAATACATCTTTACAGTAGTTTACAGTACCAACACCAATCATTTGTTGTCTTGCCATTTACTGAAACCTATCCGCACATTCTTTTCTTTCAATTTTCCAAAAAAGATTGATAAAAAAAATGACGCAGATTTATCGACCTCAAGAAACGGTAAAACTTCTATTTCAACCATTTTTTTTTTTAATATTTTTTATTGTTTACGACTTATAAGCACGTACATAGAAAGGACGGTTCAGAAAAAAGGGTTGATATTTCCCTCAAAGAGACAAACGTGCAAGAATGAATTACACCTGTCTTCTTAGATAGGTCTAATTAATATTTATGCAAAATTTCATCCAATTCGGAGTGTATCAGTCCCCGGTGTTCCCTTGTTAGTATCTATACTATCTCTTTACTCTTACTTATTAGTATCTTCTTAATAATAATACTATTGCCTGTTTATTGTATTATAATACTGTAATGGTTTATTTTTTATATTATATTTTTTGTTTCTAATGTTAAAAATTATTATTTTACTGCTCTTATTAATAATATTTGATTATAACATTTGTTCCTTTCTTTCATATGTATTTGTATGTAACAAAATCGTGTATACCTTTATACTGAATTACTTTTTGTATAAAATTAATAAATATGGCAGAGAAACAACTGTGTTTTTGCACCTTCTTGAAAATTCTTAATATCGGTATTAATACCGGTATTCCGATACAACGTTTAAAAAAATACCGAATACCGCTATTGTATTTTTGGTCCGGTATTGCAAACCTAGTGGCAAGGTGTATCCGTCACTCTCTACTTTTGTGTTTAATTTTCTGTAATCTGCATTGACCTTGAACCCAATTGTATCAGTTTGTTTTTCACGACCACTACTAAATTCACGAAATCGGAAAGAGAATGCTACACAACACGGCCGGCATGCCAATGCTTAATGTATTTATAAACTTCTTCCTTTTTAACAGGAGACATGCGCGTAGCCCTCTGATGTACCTTTAGTTTTTAAATATTATACAAGTTGTCCCAGAACTAGTGTCACACACGAAAATGGGTGATAGCTTAGATGATTCTGAACTTTTTCAATTGCCAAAATGTTGGTTAATGTTTCACTTTTGAGTTTTTAACGAAAAACACCTATCAATCACAGCGTACAGAGAGCACGAACTCAACCGCGACAGTGTCAACCTTAGTCAGATATTCAAACGGCGTTATAAACAAATGGACCGTTAGAGCAGAAAGCGTTAAGCACAAGAGTAATATCGAGCAAGGAATAAAAAAATTAAGAATAATATTGAATTAATCTCTTCTTCTAAACAGGAATAAACCAATTCGAATTAATTTCGGATTAATTTCAAATTTCGAAGAATAAGTCGGATTCATTCAATGTTTGGTTTAGTTATCTTACAGAAGTGACGAATAAAATCTTGAAAATTATTCTTGTCACTTATTCAGAAAAAAAAAAATGAACGTTGTGTAGGATCGGGACCTCCATACCCAAGAACATAAGAGAAGTTGTGGAGAAATAGGGGTGGTTAGGGTTAGGGCAGTGTTCCGCAAACTTTTTGTGTTCAAGGTACACCTTCCAAATCAAGAAATTTTAGAGGTACACCAAAAAAACCAATGTTTATTTAATATTTATTTATTATTAAAATTAATATAATATGAAAAGATGTTTAATGAGAAATGTGAGCTTGCTTAACTGAGCTCAAGCGATCAAAATTTGGAGCAATCGTCGATAAGGCTGCTCTCATCTCTTCGTCGACCGTCCTCGGACGTTCTTTTTTTTTTTATTTAATCATAGTGAGAGTTGAAAACCCCAATTCGCATAAGTAGACCGTGGCAAATGGTAAGAGAATTATAATAGCACGCTTTGAAAGCAGTGGATACTCATTTTTTATATGCAGCCAAAAATGTGCCAGCTCTGTTTCATAAAAATTTTAGTTTTAATGTCCGATTAGTTTTTAGCTCCATGAATTCTTCCTGCTCGTTTATCAGTAAGTGTCCAAGGGGAATGCTATTTGAGAATGGATTTCGTACCCAGTCCATAGATTGCAGGTCACACTTAGGAAAATAAGAGTACATTTTTTCTCCTAATAGATCCAAGTGTTTCACTATCAAAGCCAGCACCTTTTTCTGAATCGGCAGCCATGACATTTGGGAACATTTCATTACTACCATTCGTAGCGTGGCTGATCCATAACACCAACTTAGCGCAAAAGCTTTCAATCTTGTGTGATGACGTTAAAATATTAGAATTCCTGCCTTGCATTTTTTTGTTGAGCTCATTCAACTGAGCGAATATGTGCGCCAGATATGCAAGTTTTGCTACCCATTCCTCTTTTTTAAACAGAGAAGCAAAATCTGAACCTTGGGCCTTTAAAAACGTCTGGGTCTCATTTTTTAGCTCGTAAATCCGAGAAAGCACTTTTCCATGAGAAAGCCATTGTACTTCTGTATGAAACAGAAGTGACTGATGATCCGCTCCCATTTCCTGATACACTGCATTAAACAGACGAGAGTTCAGCGGTCGCGACTTGATGTAATTGATAAAAAACAGAGACTTCGTCATCAGTGCTTCCCAGTGTAAAAAGTAATGTAAATTTTTAATATTATGGTTGTTTCCAAAAGCCCTGATTATAAATCCCCTAATTTTTCCCGTCATAACTGCTGCTCCATTTGTGCAAATGCTTATGCAGTTGTGCCATTCCAATTATTACCCAAAGTTTCTCCACAAACTAAACATTTTGGGATTGGGCATGATTCGTCTCCGCAATATATAAATCCATAACTTATGTAGCTCTCGTCATATTCTCGATTAACAAGCTTAGGTTTCTTCTTCGTTGACTCTGTTTCTTCTTGGGAATCATTAGTTTCACTTGACAAACTTGCAGTACGTTTAACGAATTTATCCATTATATACACGTTTTAGGGTCTATTTATTTGTAATAAAAAAAGTCAATTACGTTTGCGACGACACAATCATAAACCAGCGGCTAGTTACTGATGAATAGCGATTTGTTTCTGTTTACAAAAGCGCACGACAACGACGGACTAAGTGGGGCGCAGCGTCACAATGTCACATTGACATGCGCATGCGAGCGGCGCGCGGGCGAGGCTGTCCCGCTTCTCGCGCAATGAAGCGCTTCGCTCGCATAACTCTCAGCTACATATGTGTAGGTGTATTATCTTCACAAAACTTGACATTTTTCTGCGGCACACCAACTACTTACCCCGGTACACCAGTGTGTCGCGGCACACACTTTGCGGAACACTGGTCTTGGGAGTAGACTGGTCGTCTACAAATTCGAGGTACCCGGCGAGTAACGTCCGCTTTTTTCCACGATGCCTACACATGGGGGCTCATTCGGGATGGAGGGGAAAACACCGAACTACACTGGGCCCATCCGAGTACGGAGAGAAGTGGGGAGATGCACCCCAAGTCAGAAAACATTCTGTGTTGTTGAGTAGACGAGGAAGAGTAGTGACGAATATTAAGACATTCGAGGGCGAATGTCGTTGCAGGATGGCCAACTGTAGGATCGGGACCTCCATACCCAAAAACATAAGAGGCGTCATGGAAAAGCAGAGGACAGTCGGACGGTGGTTGGTCTAGGGCAGTGTTCGGAATTACTTCCACATTTCGGGCCGATTCCTGAGGCACTGCTTGCTGTACCCCCCCTCCGCTTTAGGCTTGACGGCCGAGCCACCTAGTGCGCGCGTGACGCTGTGTCTCAGGTGAGTCCTATAATATATATGTCTGGATCCACCCGTGTTTAAAAATTTCCTTGCGATGTCAGTAATTTTTATTTTTACAGATAATTAAAGTTATTAATATTACGTTCACATCTATAAACATTTTTTATATATTCATATAATAACAATAGTACAAGATTATAATTAAAAAAACGACCCAGATCAAATTAAAATTAATATATTTATAATTTCGATTTCTGTTTTTCTGCCAAGCCACATATTTCATTACCGTTTTTATTACCGTTTAGTGAAATAGGCCTATAGGAGAACCACTTAAAAAAACGCATCAACAATAATACCTTCTGGGTGATGTGAAAAGCTATTGACAAAATTGCAATTATTATATTGTAGGATCGGGACCTCCATACCCAAAACATAAGAGGTGTCGTGAAGAAATAGAGGACTGTCGGACGGTTTGGTCTAGGAAGTAACGTGGCCGCGTACGAATCCAAGGTTCGCGGGTTCGATTTTTCCACGACGCCTACAATATTATATATTATTGTTATTATATGTATATATAAAAGATGTTTCAAGACGTAAACATAATATTACTAACTTCTTAGTTATCTGTAAAAATAAAAATTATTGACAACGCAAGGAAATTTTTAATAACGCGGATGGATCCAGACATATCTATTGTGGGGCGCTCCTGAAACACAGCGTTACGCGCGCGATCGACGGTGCCTTAGGAATCGGCCCGAAATGTGCAAGTAATTCCGAGCACTGGTCTGGGGCGGAGCGTGACCGCCTACAAATTCGAGGTTCCCGTTATGTAAAGGATAAACAAGTTTTCTACTCAACTGAAAAAGGTCGGAATCAAATGAGTATCAAATATATCAATTACAGCCTACGTTAGATTTGAAAAGATTCACAAAGAATTTAAATTAGACATGCCTATTCTCCTGTAAATTGACTTGCTTTGATGATTATGCGTCATTGGAAACTGATTAGGGATGTGCAGTTGTGCAGCCTGGCTCATGTGTCGGGCGCCCGAGTCGTTACATTGAGCTGGAAAACTTTTGCGCGGCTTGATTGTTTCCGCGATGCCCCAGGTGCGACCAAGATATTTGTGTATATGTTGATTTTGACATTATAAGAATTTGAAAACGGATTGTATTTAAACATTATTTTTTCCTTTTTTTAATAACGGAATACTTAATCCACATATAAAAAGAAATATTGTGCAGGTTCTTAATATTAATAAAAACGTACAAGTATATGAATATATTTTGTAATATATTTATTTCAAATTTTCCTGCAAAAAACATAACTCTTCCACATTTTCCGGTAACAGTCTGGTTCGCGTTGCGTTACGATATTTCCGGAGGTGGAAAATAAGCGCTCGCTCGTTACCTGTGTTGCAGGTAACATATACACAAATTAAATCTTGATCGCGCCTAGGGCATCGCGGCAACTCGTTCGAACTAGTACAATCTTTTCCGAGCTCGACCGAATGAGTTGAGCTACTTGAAACAGTCGAACCGTCGCGTCGCGTCGAGTTGAGCCATCTGAAACGGTCGAACCGCCCGAAGCAGTCGAGCCGCCCTAGAGTTCGAATGTCTTGGGAGCCCGTTCGAGCCCGCTCAAATTTTTCCAGCTCGGCTTAAGCCCAAAATGTTGGGCGCTCGCACATTCCTAAAGCTGATGTAATGGCCGGGTCAATTAACTCACTTCACCCTTTAAAAGATACTTCAGTCCGCGATCACTGCTACTTTTCACTTCGAGATTTAGACAACTTCGAGATGGACTAGCTGCTATTCAATGTTAACCCTTTCGGTACAAGCACTCTGTCTGCCGTGACACTCCCGCGGTACGAGGTGTCGCGCCGAAAATGCGCACGTAGCACGTGGTCAACAATTATACCTGTAGCTGTCTTTTCAGAATTCTTGTAAGAAAAGACTTGATTAGAATAATTTTTATTGCGTAAGAAATATCGCTCCACTGTCGAATCGATGAAATCGGTTAAAATAACAAAAAACGATCGTCTTGAAATCCAACAGTCAAAAGTTCTAAGTATACAGCATGTATGTGCGAAATATATTTTCGATATGTTTAATCTAATACGTCCGTAAAATAGAATACTCTGTTACCAACTATAAATGTCGCTTGTACACAGAGATCATTAGATGGATGCCAGATATATCCGCCGCTTGTACCGAAAGGGTTAAGGCAGTGTTAAAGTTCGCGAAAACAGAATCCACATTCCATTCCCAGTTGGTGCAAAACATGTGGACTTCGAAGAGATTTTTATGAAAGTTCAGAGGTAACTGTTGACTGGTCAATCGTAGTTTTTTTTTGCCAAAAAGCACCCCCCCCCCCATCTTCCACACTCCATGGATAGATACTTTAGGACCAGTGCGCATGTCCTTTAAAAAAATGCAGCGACGCGTCGAACTACTTCCTATGTCTAAATATTTCCGAGGGGCTTCTAAAACAGTCAAACGTATGGCAGACACACGTACAATCACTCTCTTCTACCTCGAGAAACCTATGTCCGTAATTCGCACGAAAGAAAAATAGCGCTTAGCTATTAATCTTCAACGACTCCTAGAAAAACGTCACTGTCAGTACACATTTTGTATCGGTTCTTCAAGTTTCATTTTGAATACCTGTTAGCAAAAATGCAAAGTGATGCTTTACACATTCAGTGACAAGTCGGCACGGAACATTGTACCCTACGCAGCGCGAGATGCTGCATTTTTACTTGTAGAATTCAAAACGAAATTAGAAACTGTACAAAATGCAATAAAACGCAACAACGGGGCATGCAGATGTCGACGGCTAGTGACTCACGTAGCAGTGTGTTTGCTACATGATTGACCATTTGAAAGAATACCTGGGAATATTTATAACTGGTTAGCAATCAGGGTTGCGTTGATTTAACAAACACAAACACTGTCTCCAAAGGATCAGGCCACGAAATGGGGAAAGAAAGTGTGTTTTGGAAAGAAAATTGTGATTAACCTCTGAACAGGTATCTCTAAATCACTGCGGAGCGCTACTCGAAAATCGCGAATATGTCGCCCATCAATGGGGAATGTTATAACATATTTTTCGTTTTCGTGGATCTCACTTTAGATCAACACCGAGCAGTAATCGGTCTCTCTCAAGACCATCTAAATTTCGAAGCGGAAAGTGACAGTGATCACGGAGTGAATGAAATTCTTTGAAGTGATGTGAGTTCATTACCCGGCCGTCCTATCAGCTGTTCTGCGCTGAGGTTGGGCTCTTCGTCCGATGGCTAAAATCGGTACGATTACCCACTGACCATGATCAATTGTTATCAGGGCAGGTTAATTTACGGTGAACCGGTAAGTCTAACTAAAATTCTTTATGAATTTTTAAAATCTAACATAGGCTGTGACTGATAAATTTATTAGCCATTCAATCCCGATCCTTTTTGGTCGAATGGAAAACTTTTATGCTTTACAAAATATGTATTTGTTTTTTGCACTATTGTAATCGGTGATAAGAACACATTTCAAGACTTCATTCATTATTCTTTCTAAATAACGTACGTTGTGACGGACGGGTTATGGGGCAGCCTAAGGGGTGCCCTGCGCTGGAGTACGACCAGGGAAAGTCGCTTTCCGCGCGCCCCGTGCACAAATCCACGGACGATTTGATTCTTTGGGCGCCAGTGCCGCAGCACTCGTCCGGAACCCTCGCCCTTCCGGCTGCTCAGTATGGGAGCGGAAATCAGGGGAGG
Source organism: Stelis phaeoptera (assembly GCA_943735885.1). Lineage (NCBI taxonomy): Eukaryota > Metazoa > Arthropoda > Insecta > Hymenoptera > Megachilidae > Stelis > Stelis phaeoptera. Next base: position 230,848 of record OX030936.1, read on the forward strand.
TTAATTGGAAGTGACCCACGAGTGTTTCGTTAAATCGTTAACTTTTATATTGACCGAAGTGGCCGTGTCAACCAACAAAAGCCGGGAATTCCGCGGTACACATTTGCGGAAAGGAAAAGGTACGCGACCGCCAAGTGCGGCAAGAGGAACCGCGACGCGGAAATTCCCAATACAAAAAAGAGTCTACTGTAGAAACTAAAACTAGGGGCCGGATACAAAACGTCGGTGGTCCTAGAGTCTCAAATACAGCAAAAACGAAAGATTAGTCGGGGTCGCGTATTCAGGTTCGGGGCGGGGGGGGGGGGGGGGGGGGGGGCGTTGGGGGGGGGGCCGTTCGCGAATCTAAAGCGGAGACGCCTGGGGCCTCGACGAAGCCGACAACAACTTTCGGCGCGCGAGTTCGCGGAACGGAGATACGCTTCGTTCGAACGCGCGGTATGAGCGTCGACGGTTACGATTCCGAGGTCAAGCCGCCGCAGCTCGACAATTGGACGATACCGGACAACGAATCAATCGGGAGCGTGGTCAAGGGGACGGGCCTCGAAAGACCTCGTCTCCTCGGGTCGAACCGGTCGCCTAGATCGCGGAACACGATACGAGATGCAACATACCGATATTCCCCCGTTCACGCCGATCCTTTCGTACTCACACATGCTAGCAAAAATCACACAAAAAGCGTGAGTCCTACCCCTGGACCTGGAGTGCGGCGACGTATCCACAGAACGGTGCAGGTGGCCCTTCCACAAAACGGGCGCCACACAAACACACATGCAACGAAAAATAAACGGGCTCAATTAAACTCAAACTACGACCGTTCTCTCTCACCGCTCGCGCGCTTCTCCTGTTTCGCCGCCGGTGAGCGGTTCTCCCCCCCCCCCCCCCCCCCCCCCACGGAGTTCGGAAACCAAGATGGGCCGCTCGGTCTTCCAAGTGTGGTTGGCCGGGTCCTGGGAGCCCTCTGGCGTGGCTGGAGACGAGATCGCGGTGGTCGGCTGCTCCCAGGCCCGGCTGCCGGTCGTCCCCAGGCCAGCTGCTGGGGTGGAGGTGCTGCGACCGGTCATCCGGGCAGCGGTGGTGGTGGACCCATCTGGCACCTCCCCCTCCTGAGTGGAGGTCCCCACGACCGGCGGCGGCGATGATCCGCCGTGGCGGAGCACGAGGCGGTCGGCCGCAACAGAAAAAGAACACATTCATACCGCACTCACACATTCACGCACACAAAAATCCGTGTCGCGGAGGCGAGGACTCGCCGGAGCGGAGGGAGCGGGGCGCGCCACGCGTTTTCGTAACGAGGCAAAATTTGCTCGTTACAACGTAAATATTGAATAAAACCGGTTCATTCGTTATGCTCTAACAACAGTTGATTGGTTTATTCCGTGTTTTAAAGTAATGGTTAATTCCTTATTATTCTTCATTTATAACCGACTTCGGAAAGGCGGAGGTTACTCAATTTGACACGTATATTTTTTTTTTTATGTATGTTCGTCGATTACACCGAGATGGATGGACCAATCCGAACGAAACCTTTTGCATCTTGTAGGCTATGACTCCCACTAGAATCAGGATAAAACACATTTTTTATTTTATCATTGTTTACCCTATTTTTCCCTGTTCTGTTGAAAATGATTGCAAAAATTAAGAGTACTGTTTCGTCCACATCATGTATGTCCACGGATTGCTCCGAGATGGATTGACCCATCGGAACGAAAACTTTAGCATGTAATTGGGTATGACTCCCAGTTGCTCCCGTATAAAAAATATTTTGCATGTTATCACTGCTTGCCCATTTTTTATTGCATAAAAACGTACGGTTTCGACCACGTTGTGTATGGTCATCGATTACTCTAAGAAGGATAGACCAATCGGATCGAAACTTTTGCATCTTGTAGAGAATGACCAACAGTTGGTCCTATTGGATATTTTCATTTTTTATCGCTTTTATCGCAAGAAAACGTGCTATTTCATTTATACCCGGCCTAACATCGATGAAATCTAGTATTACATTTCGCGGCCGGGGATGTTCCCACGATGATTCCATTTGTAACATCCCCTTCACTTTCCTTCGCTTCCCTGTCCTTCCCTTCGCCCACCTACTCTTCCCCGCCCTTACATTTGATACCCTGCCCTTCCCTGCCCTTCCCTGCCCTTCCAACCGCTCTCTTTCCCTTCCGCTCCATTCTTCCCTACCCTAGCATTTCCTTCCCTCCGCGCCCCTTCCATCCCTTCCTTTCCATTCCCCGTGAAATAAACTAATTTTTGAAAAAAAAAAAAAACAATACAACTGACTTCGGAATGCACTAAAAAGAATGAAATAATTTTAATTTATATTTCAGAGACGGCGCAAAATTAAAAATTGTGCAGATGAAAGATGTTGCTGATTATGATTTGATTGAGGTATGGTGGCCTTGGTACGAAATGGGCGGAAAGAGAAAATACATTAACATGTGAAAATATTTTAGTGGATTAAAGACTTTTGGCAATTTTCAATGTAGAAAATTTTAAGTTTTGCGCCGTTTCCGAAATATAATTTAAAATTATTTCGTTCTTTTTAGCGCATTCCGAAGTCGGTTGTACTTTTGTTTCTAAAATTATTTGATTTCACATTTTGTAGTGGCGATCCGTACATTCCTTGCAGAGAAACATCAAAGAATAGGAATTCTGCAATAAGAGTAGCTATTAGCAACAAAGGGAATGGTAGGGAAGGGAGGGGAGTGGAGGGGAAAGAGAAGGGAAGGGGTGGGCAGCGGAAGAAAGTGCAGGGATGGGCAGGAGATCGAAGGGCAGGGAAAGGAAGGGAGGCGAAGGATGGCGAAGGGAAGGGCAGGGAATCTAAGGAAAGTGAAGGGAATCCCATGTTGCAAATGGGATCATCGTGGAAAGATCTCCGGCCGCAAAATGTAATACTAGGTTTCATCGATATCAGGCCGCGTACACGTATACGTGAAATTTCACGTTTTTTGTGATAGAAGCGGTAAAAAATGAAAAAATCCAAAATAGTTTTTTTCACGGCACTAACTGTTGGTCACACTCTACAAGATGCAAAAGGTTTCGTTCCAATCGGTCCATCCATCTTGGAGTAATCGATGACCATACACAACACGGACAAAACCGTACGCTTTTTTGCAATAAAAAAGGGGCAAGCAGTGATGCAATGCAAAAATATTTTTTTTACGGAACCAACTGGGAATCATACCCTACAAGATGCAAAAGGTTTGGTTCCGATTGGTCCACCTATCTCGGCGTAATTGGTGAACATACATTAAAAAAAAAAAAGTTAACATACATGTCGAATTGAGTAACCTCCTTCTTTTTCGAAGTCGGTTAAAAACTACCGATTCTCCAAATTATTCACAATGGCCATAATAAAATAAAGATCAGAATTCATACATCAGTCAACCAGATAAAAAGTTTTTGAAAAAAAAAAAATGCAACCGACTTCGGAATGCACTAAAAAGGACGAAATAATTTTAATTTATATTTCGGAGACGGTGCAAAATTAAAAATCGTGTAAATGAAAGATTTTGCTAATTTCCAATGTAGAGAATTTTTAATTTTGCGCCGTCTCTGAAATATAAATTGAAATTATTTCGTCCTTTTTAGTGCATTCCGAAGTCGGTTGTATTTTTTTTCAAAATTTTTTTTTTATTTCACATTTTTTAGTGGCGATCGGGGCATTCCTTCCAGAGTAGCATCAAAGAATACGAATTTTGCAATCGGAATAGTAGTTAGCAACAAAGGGGTGGGAAGGGAAGTGCAGGGAAGGGAAGGATAGTGAGGGGAAGTGCAGGGAAGGGCAGGGAAGTGAAGGGAATGTTACAAATAGGATCATCGTGGAAATATCCCCGGCCGCAGAATGTAATACTAGGTTTCATCGATAGTAGGCCGTGTGTACGTGAAATAGCACGTTTTTTGCGATAGAAGCGGTAAAAAATGATAAAATCCAAAATAGTTTTTTACGAGACCAACTGGGAGTCATAACCTACAAGATGCAAAAGGTTTGGTTCCGATTGGTCCATCCACCTCGGCGTAATCGGCGAACATACATTAAAAAAAAAAAAAATAAATAAATTAACATACATGTCGAATTGAGTAACCTCCTCCTTTTCGAAGTCGGTTAAAAATACGTTTAACACTATACACGCGTCGTTGTACCTACTTTGTAAATACAGTCACTATTCATAGTCTGATAATAACTTTAGTTAATCGTTACCCTGGCAGTGAGTTCAGCATTCACCATCCTATCATACTATATTCACTGGCCGTTAAGTCAGCGAATGTAGCGAAACATACAGTGAAAGTTTCTTTCAAAATTTAAATAGACTCTTTGCTTTCGCCAAAACAATCGTCTACGCCTAATACAGGGTGTCCCAGCTAACTCTGGTATCTAAAATATCTCGCTTGTTTTTCATGGTAGAAAAAAGTGTTAGAAGAAAAAGTTTTTGTATCCGATGGGGCACATATTCTGATTGGTGAATAATTTTGCTCAAGGTCATTTTTCTCGAGATTACAAGGTCATCGGTGTTTTTTTAAATGGAACCATATATTTTTGTTTTCATACGATGATAGCTGAGGGCAAGGCGAGTTCATTGACCTATAACACTACGACCTTCAAATGACCTTGAGTGTGGAAATTTCATACAAGTTTGGAAATTGATTTAAATAGTGAAGTACCTTGCCTGTGAGGTAAAATTTCCTGAAAGATGGATCGGGCGAGATTTAGATATTCCATGGCCTGCGCGCTCGCCAGATATTACACCGTTAGATTTTTTTCTTTGGGGCACGGTGAAATCACAAGTTTACGACGAAATTCCCACGACACCGGAAAACATGATGGATCGTATTAAAATTGCCTGTGCTAATATCAGCAGGGAAATAATAAAAAACACTACCGAATCATTTATTAATCGCTTAATGAAATGCATCGACAGTGCCGGTTTTAGCAATATTGGCGCCCTGGGCAAGATTAGGGACCGTGGCGCCCATTTGGGGGCTAAAAATTTTTGCCAAAAGAAGACAAGGTAATAATATCAAACGATGAATCTATAGTTACAGTAAGGAGCATAACTGAACCAATAGTCAGAGTGTTTGTAGAAATCATATTTTATTATTATAAGTAATAATGAATACGCAAAATAAACAGAAAATATACAATTGTCATAGTTCTGTGAAACGTCTGAAACTTTTTAACATTATAAATCATTTTTCATTCATCTGTAACAAAAGGAATCGATTGACTCGGTTTTGCACCACGTTTTCAAAAGTTACATATTTCGGTTTCAATATTTTGTCCACAACCCTTTTGCTTTTAAAACAGCATTAACACGCCTTGGCATACTCTCCACCAGTGTTTTGCAATAATCAGGAGATATTTTCTCCCACTGTTCATGAATTCGAGTACGCAATTCTGCAATTGTAGATGGTACTGAATTGTACGAATCACGCAATCGTCTTTTCAATAAACCCCACAGATTTTCAATGGGGTTAAGATCAGGGCTTTGTGCAGGCCAATCTAAAACTGAAAATGTTTGACTTTTCAGCCAATTTTGTACGCTTTTGGCCGTATGCTTTGGATCCTGGTCATGTTGGAAAACGATATTTTCCTGAAGAAACGGCATATTTTCAACAGCATCTAAAAGATGTTGTTGCAGAATATCTTTGTAAACGTACTGATTCATAATACCATTAATTTGGTGCAGTAATCCAACTCCAAACGCTGTAAAACATCGTCATAACATAAGAGAGCCACCTCCATGTTTGAGTGTCTGTTTCACATGTCTCTGCTTAACAGATTCACCTTTGCGAATCCAACACCAAGAAATTCCATCGGAACAAATTCTATTAATTTTGGTCTCGTCTGACCAAATAACTCGTTACCAATCAGCAGTTGTCCATGTTTGGTACTTTTTGGCAAATGACAAACGAAGTTTAATATTTTTCTTTGATAACATTGGCTTCTTTTTCCGTTCAATAGCTTTTAAATCAGCTTTTTTAAGAACTCTCCCAGCTTTCCACCTGCTAATCTTAATGCCTGTGTCTTCCTTTAATATTTTTGCAGCCATGGAAGTAGAAGAAGCGTCACCAGATGTGATAATACGCACAATTTTTCGTTCGTCTTGCGGTGATAATATCTTTGGTCTTCCTCCTACACTCGATAATATATTTTTACAATTTTTTTTTTCTTATTCTTTGAACTGTTGACTGGCAAACACCACACTTTTCCGCAACTTTTCGCGTAGACAATCCATCATTCAAAAGAGAAATGATTCTTTTAATACAGTTAGAAGCAATTTTCTTCATACTTATTTTTATTGTGATTGTGTACTTTTTCCTTTAACTGAACACAAAAGGCTGAGTATTAGGACGTAGAACTTCTCTACGTAAACATCTTAAACAACTGAATGTATACATATTGTTATTATAGAAGAGATAAACCTTCTTTTGTCAATGAGGTGCAAAACCGAGTCAATTCTTTTCTTCCGTCATACGTAAACAAAAAGGTATTTTGAAATCAAAGAACTATGTATACTGTATAAGCTAAAACAATAACATATATATCTATTAAAACTGTTTTTCGTTTGACTTGCTATTTACGACAATAAATAACAATATACGTGAAATTTCAAAACATTGGTTCAGTTATGCTCCTTACGGTAGATCGCAAAAATTGTTAAATGACATAGCACTTTTATTAATCTAAACGGATATAAATGAATAAACGCATATAAGAATTCAGAGAACTTTCTTTTAGCTTTACCTAGAGTTACCGACGTGGACGTAGAAAGTTTTTGTAGCTCCTTTCTTTTCTTTCTATTTTCTTGTATTCTTTTGTACTTTCGAATTTTTTATATTATTTTTTTGTATTTTTTACATTTTTTGAATTTCTTGTATTTTTTTAAATATATGAGATGTAGATAGAGAGAAGAGACAATGAAAAAATATCGGTATATTCGCATACTAGGGACACCGGGCTGCGGCGCCCCATACAGATCTAGCGCCCTGGGCGATTGCCCGACCTCCCCCCCCCCCCCCCCCCCCCCCCCCTAACGCCGGCACTGTGCATCGAAGTTAATCGAAGAAATAAAGAATTTCTTTTTTTCATTACTTTTTCTGTTATTTTACCATTTAAATCAATTTCCAAACTTGTATGAAATTTCCACACTCAAGGTCATTTGAAGGTCGTAGTGTTATAGGTCAATGAACTCGCCTTACCCTCAGCTATCATCGTATGATAACCAAAATATATGGTTCCATTTAAAAAAAACACCGATGACCTTGTAATCTCAAAAAAAATGACCTTGAGCAAAATTTTTCACCAATCAAAATATGTGCCCCATCGGATACAATAACTTTTTCGTCTAACATTTTTTCTACCATGAAAAACAAGCGAGATATTTGAGATGCTAGAGTTAGCTGGGACACCCTGTATAATACACAGTGTTTGTGAAGTGGACTAACCTGTGAACGCTTTGTACTATTCGTAGTGTTTTTAGCAAGTGCTTTTATACAACCAATAGTTTACAATGCCACGAAAACTAAAAGTTACTTCAAACGCAATTGTGGATGCTGTGATAGATTTGAACTTTTTTAACAATGAGCTGAAGGGTGCGCAGGAGCCACGGCCGAACTCCGAGCTGATATCAGCGACAATTGCGGAAAAATTAGGAAGCTCTAAAACAGGATAGATAGATCCTTGTCTCTCCAACGGTGGTGCGACAGAGTGGGTGATTCACAGTTGTAGGAGCGACGAAGATAGAGCGATGGAAGCGGCTTGATTTTCCACCGGCTTTGGTGCAACTTTTTGAGCTTAAAAAGCAATATTTTCTTACACTTTTTTTTTTAATTCCTTGTACCATTCCGGAAGAGGGTACAGAGCCCAATTTTGCAATTTCCCTCTGGAAATTTTATAAAAAATAAAAGTGTATATTGTTATAGAACTTTTTCTCTGGACACTTTTTCGAAAAAAGGGCTCTGTACCCCCCTCCGTAATGATACAAGGAACTTTAAAAAGAAAGTGTAAGAAAATATTGCTTTTTAAGCTCAAAAAGTTGCACCAAAGTCGATGGAAAATCAAGCCGCTTCCATCGCTCTATCTTCGTCTCTCCTACAATTGTTGCATCACCCTCTCTATGCTTGTTCTAGAGCTTCCTAATTTCTCCACAACCGTCGACAAAGGCGCTAGTTTACCACCTGCGCACCCTTAAATTACGTTCTTTATCGAACGATGTACGGAATGTTGCGTGTTGCCGTTTAAATGGTGTCTTGACAAAGAAACATATATACTTATGTATATCACAAAATAGGTCTGGTAATCGAGTCGCTTTAAAAGTTTTGTGCGATGTGAACACTGTTAACAAAAGTGAAAATAGTTTTAATGGCAGTGATATTTTAGATGGGTCAAATTGGTCCATTGACAATGTAGTAGATATTGTTATACCTCCGTTACGTACCACTGTAGTAATTAAAAAGGACGAGTGGACAAAAATTGCTCTGAATAGTGCTTTTAATAAAAAAAAATTTTTAGAAAAAAAATTCAACCGACTTCGGAATGCACTAAAAAGGACGAAATAATTTTAATTTATATTTCGGAGACGGCACAAAATTAGAAATTGTGTAAATGACAGATATTGCTTATGTGAAAATATGTAAAAGGATTAAAGAACTGTGACAATTTCCAATGTAGAACATTTTTTTTTGCGCCGTCTCCGAAATATAAATTAAAATTATTTCGTCCTTTTTAGTGCATTCCGAAGTCGGTTGTATTTTTTTTTCCAAAAATAAATATACATGTCGAATTGAGTAACCTCCTTCTTTTTCGAAGTCGGTTAAAAAAATAAAGGAAGAAGATGGTTCTAATAAAACAATATTATTATATCAAGCTGTTGTTTCATTAGAAAATCAAGTTTTTCCTTTATTTCAAATGATTTCCGAAAGGCATGATACGAATATTATAACATTTTGGCTACAAGAATGGCTTCGATCAGCTCCGGTTCCACTTTCTTCCCACATCGTAATAGATTATTTTTTTGCGTTACTCAATGCCGAAGTATTAGCGTTTAATAATGTAGACTTAACAACATACATTGATAATTGTCTAAAGTATTTAGAAAAACCGATATATCGCATTAAAGCTAAAAAGTGTAATTAAAATAGATATTGCTCATCTCATTAAAATGATATGTCGATGGAACTGTTTCAAGCACAAACCGAAACGAATAAAAGACTTTTAAGTGCGTTGCATTGGCTTATTAACAACTGTGATCGACGGCGTATGGGGGGAGAATCGAACGATTATCTGCGGTGGAGGACCGCCGGGGAAAGCGATGCTCGGCGCACCCCCGCGCACAAATCCACGGACGATTTGTATTTCTGGGCGTCAGTGCCGTAGCACTCGTCCGGAAACCTTGCCCTTCCGGCTACTCAGGAGGGGAGCGGGGCTCAGGGAAGGTTAGAGAGAATTTGACCCACGAGCCTTTTCGATTACTTGCATTAATGTGGCCGAAACGGACCGTACTAAAGAACAGAGAAATAGGGAACGCGGCTGCCAAGTGCGGCAAGCGGAACCGTGCCGCGGAAATTCCCAGTACAAAAAGAATATGTCCGAGCGCGACGTACTGGTCAATACGGGCCGAATACAAAGTGTCGGTGCTCCTAGAAATCCAAAATACAGCAGAAAAATATCGATCACTCGGGAATGTGGGCGCGGGTTCTGGGGTATCCGTTCGCGATTCTAAATCGGAGGCTCGGTGACCTTGACGAAACCGACAACGATACGCAGAGCGCGAATTCGCGGAACGATGGTGCCCTTCGTTTAAACGCGGGTGACGGAACCGTCGCGACGGTTGGTCCGGCGCAAACCGTTGCGATTCCAATTTCGAGTCGCCGAAACTCGAAATTGGTGCGGTGCCTGGCAGCGACTCGAGGGGGCAAAGGATTGACCTCGAGGGTCCTCGCCTCTCGGGTAATGTCCTGTCCCCAAAGTCGTGCGGAAGGGACGGGGGACGATAGCGGGCCCGATGGTTTTCCCACTAGCACTCGTCGATCCACACTCACGCTCTCGCACACACAAAAATCCAAAGGCGGGAGGCGTGAGCCCTACCTTAACATCGGCGACTATCCTCCCGTTAGCGGTCGTGGTTGGTCCCTGGGCAAGTACGCCGGACTTACACCCACACGCGGAACAAAAAGAAAAAAAGAAAACCAGAACCACGGCACGCGCGACTCGCGAAGGAACTTCACAGACGAAACGTCGTGCCGTCTAACTTCGACTTCTAATGAGATCTACTACAATACGGCCGCTCACACTCGCTGCTTGAGCGTTAACACGTAGAGCCCGGCGCCGAATTTGCTATCCTTTCCGTTCAGCCGGCAGCGAGCGATTAAGCCGTGCAATGTTGTACGGTGATCCGCGACTTCACGCACTGAGTAGAGCTTATCTGCTGGTGAACTTTGTCGGCTACCGACATACAAGCCCTGCCTGTGCGTGACAAAGCTCGTGGTCGCAAATGTTAACGGCGGCACACCTTTGAGATCGCGTTCGAAACGTTATGATGACAATTCAAAACTATTTGGACGCAAGATAGCCAAAAATGTGACCAAAAAAATTGTTACGTATTATAATATGAGTAAAACTAAGCCGTATTTTTGTTTAGAATGTTTCGATAAATTTCATTAAAACTACATTTGACCACATTTCATTGAGACTATATTTATTTTTTAACATTAATACTGTCGGTCCCACGAACCGACGCCAGCCAAACGAAAATTCCAGTACCGGTCCCCAGGGACCGACGCCGGCCACACGGAAAGTTCACTGCCGGTCCCCAGGGACCGGCGCCGGGCTCAACGTGTTAATTAGTTCTCTTCCTCTTTCGCGGTCTCGCCGGCTCGCGGTTCCCCCTCCTCAGGGAGTTCGGTTACCGGAACGGGCCGCCAGATTTCGTCCTTCTTCAGTTGTGGAGAGTCGATCTCCCATCCCACTCGCTGGTTTCACTTCTCTCTCGCTAGTAAAGGAGTAGCGAACCAGTATGGCGGACTTCGTTGAGAAGTGTTCGTGCCGTGTGCACGCGTCGTGTCTGGTCGTTCTGACCATATTAATCAAAGTTTAAAGTTAATAATTAAACAGTTATTATAGGTAGTTTCCAAGGTGTTGTTCAATAACCTAGCCCACCATACTCTTACAAACGGTTACCCGAATGGTAACCTCCTCGCTTCTACACAGCCGGGTTGTGACCGTACAGAATGTATACGGCCACATAAAACCCACCGGACACAGTATGAAAGCACCTTAAGCGTGCTAGCGAGGCGAGAACATAGGCGCGTGCGCGAAGAGCATCCCCTCTCTAACGCACGAGTCCGCGAGGAACGACGTGCCGGTCGATCCTCGATCGATTACTCGTTGCTGAGCGAAGATACAGATAGGACGTAGAGCCGCGAGGATAAGTATTAGACACGATCTTGACACGGGTCCTGATCGCATCGTAGGGATCCGTCTCAATTCGCGAGTGTCAGAGCCGGTACGACTTTGTCGCACGGCATCTGCTCTTTCGAGATCTCCGGCTACTTGAAGGACCTGGCGGGAAATCTCAGTGATTAACCAGAAAACTGCGATTGACCTGAGAGCCCAACAGCGAATTCGGGAGTTGGGAGTGAAAAGGGACGGCGATAGGCCGCGTAGCTCAGCGACGGGCCGCAAGACGGCCATACGTCTTCTTTTCTTGTATAGTCTAGGAGTATTTTTGTACTACAATAGAATAGATAGAGTTTAGAATCCTAATAGTTTATTTTCGCTCCTAGGAATTTTCCGAGAGCCCTCATGAGGCAGGGTTAATAAACCAAAGTACTTTCCGTTGTCATTCCACGCGTTAAGAAGCGTTATTTGGACTAGTATTCGTTTTCTTGCGTTATTTCTGTTTCGCCCGAATGCGAGCATTCGACTCCAATGTTTGTAATTCGATACGTTCGGGTAACGGTACTTTGCTCGACGCGAGCAGGCTCGCCGAAGGCCACGAGGCCGAAGCTTATTTTTCTTTCGTTTGTTGCTACGTAATTCGCGACACGCGTGCGTTGGGATTATATTTTATTTAGTACATTTAAAACACAATTTCGCGATGCGCACTCAAGTGTTTCGTTAATTGATCCGACGTTTCGACCGAGGACAGAGTTTTCCGCCGTTACCGTTGTTCTAAGCATGTGAGCGTTTCCATACGCCGCGTCGCGTTGCATTGTATGTTAAATTCGATTTCTCTATCTTTCTTCCGAGTCCTCACCGCATTGCGAGGTCGAGTTTAATCCCAGTTCGTGACTATGTTTGATCTGAATATCATTTAAATAAATTCTAATTCTTGTTCTTACCAAGCAAGTGAAGCCTCGTGATTACTAAACCCTCACATGGTCCCGATATTTCCCGTAGGGAAAATAGACGGTTACAGGGTCCTGGGGCGTCCTCTGTGGATCGGCAGGGAAGACGGCTTGACTGTTTCCCCAGGCCTGGCAATTTCGAAGTCCGGCTATCGGTCGCTCCCGGGGAGGCTGCTGGGGCGGAGGCGACGACCGGTCAGCCGGGTCGTCTACCGGTGTAGCGGGCCAACTGATATATATATTATGGATACGAGATTCCCATAAGCCTGCTGTACAGCGGTTGAAGCGAATTGAAGGGGACTTTAAATGCCAACGCCGTCACCGTTCAACCGATGTGTTAAAGGAAATAGCGCGAAACTTGAAAAATATGGTTTATAAGAGACTAAAAGAATAGTTTAATATAACGTATTATTATAGTTTGTACACAATGTACATAATATAATACGAATTGCTTGTATGATGGTTGAAATTCAGAAAAGTTGATCAGAGCAAATGAAATTCATGAAAATAGTGAAATAAATTGTGGCGACTTCCGGTCGCATTAGAAAGCGAGTATTGTTCAGGACAGCGACGACGCGAGCGAACCAGCCTACGGTCAGTTCCCGCATCTGGCAGCCAGATTTGCTTGCGTCGGGGTTTTTCCCGCCGGCCACGCGGACACTTTCTCCAAGATTTTGGGGCACTTCTTACGCGCGCTTTTTCGCCCGCGCTTTTCTTCGTCCGCGTGGCTTGCTCGCTGTCCTTGTCTAAGGTCTCGGGGGATATCACCCCGGAAAACTCCGCCGAGCGACACTTACGCTCTGACAGTCCCGCTTGTGAGTCCCGAGTCGGTTACCGGACGTTCCGCTGTCCGTTCGCGCACCGTAGTTGTGTATGTTTCACCCGCGCTTCTCAATAAATCGAGGCCTTTGCGGTACATATCGTAGTAATTATTTTACCAACCAATCTCGCCTCAAAATATATAAATGTAATATTAAGGGTGCGCAGGAGGTAAACTAGCGCCTTTATCGACAGTAGTGGAGAAATTAGGAAGCTCTAGAACAAGGATAGAGAGGGTGATGCAACAGTTGTAGGATAGACGAAGATAGAGCGATGGAAGCGGCTTGATTTTCCGCCAACTTTGGTGCAACTTTTTGAGCTTAAAAAGCAATATTTTCTTACACTTTTTTTTTGAAAAATTCCTTGTATCATTACGGAGGGGGGTACAGAGCCCGATTTTGCAATTTCCCTCTGGAAAGTTTATAAAAAATAAAAGTGCATATCTTTATAGAATTTTTTTTCTGGACACTTTTTCGAAAAAAGGGCTCTGTACCCCCCTCCGTAATGATACAAGGAATTAAAAAAAAAAAAAGTGTACGAAAATATTGCTTTTTAAGCTCAAAAAGTTGCACCAAAGTCGGTGGAAAATCAAGCCGCTTCGATGCTCTATCTTCGTCTCTCCTACAACTGTTGCATCACCCTCTCTGTCGCACCACCGTTGGAGAGACAGAGCTTCCTAATATCTCCGCAACTGTCGCTGAAGTCATCTCGGAGTTCAGCCGTGGCTCCTGCGCACCCTTAAACAAACTGAAGTAATGAGTTATGAAGTTCGCAAAAAGTGAATTTGATATATTTGTAAACAGTTTTGTCGTTTGCTGTATTGTTTGGGATAAAGAACACGTAGGTATCCATTTCTTACGTTTTAAGAGAAACATTACATGAAATTGAATTCTGTAGTCGATGAATTGACTACAGCTGCACAATTTAACTATTTTTGCCAATAAACCCTTTTTATGTCCTGATCTAAGTGATCTAAGTCTAAGTCATATATACACTCGCGTTGGAATCAGTGGCGTGGCAAAGTGAGCAAAAATGGGGCAAAGTATAGAGCACCACGTGTGATCGCGGGGCGAAGGAAAGTAAAGTACATCGGTCGAACGAAGGTGGCGCATCATGCCAAAGCCACCTTCAAATCGCTTCAAGCATCTCCAATCCATAGCATACATATCAGTGAGCGGGCCCGTCCGGCCCTCCCTCGCCCGGGTGGAGGGCGCCTGCAACCGGCGGCGGGCGAATCGTTGCGAATACAAAAAAAAAGTAAAAAAAAAAAACCTATACCGGGCAGTCTGTCCACACCAAGGGGGGGGGGGGGGGGGGGGGGGGCTGCAGGGTACAATTGCCGGGGCGTAGGACGGCGCGGGTGAGGCGGAGACTCGCTAGGGTGGAGGGAGCGGGCAGACCTTCGACTATCTCGTGGCGAGGCAAAACTTTGCCTCGTCACACAACACGTGACAATATAAATTCGTTTCGAACTATTTGTCGAAATATAGGTACAGTAGCCGTCTCCCAAATAGAACATGACTCAAATACAATTTCACAACAGAGGTTAATTAATTTTATTAAAAGAAATAAAACAGACATCATTTACGGCAATACGGATGATAATGATAATAGCAATTCGAATGTAACAACAGATTTTGATATGAATTTTAGCAATAATTTAAATAATTTTTTAAAATTCCTTGAAGTGGAAAGTTCCTTCATGCACTAACATTTCTATCTCTGAGAGACCAGATCCAAATGATGTCCCAATCTCATCATACGTAGAGGAATACTTCAGAGAATTGAAACAATTAACTCTGAAAAACCAAAAATATTCGTGTAGACAAATTTATACTGCATCACATCACATCATTAGCAGGACACATGAAAATTTTGAATGCCAAATAATTAAATAAATATAAAAAAATAAACAGCCTAATAAAATACGATTCGCCAGTAGTCCGAAAAGTAAATGATAAAATCCATTTTGATAACAGTTCAACTGATATTTTAATACCCTCAGATAATCATAATTTTAATCAAAGTACAATAGTAGATAAATTAACACCAAGGGCAAGAAAACTTGTTAATACAGAAAATTTAAATGATACCGTAGACACTGAAAGCAATAAGGAAAACATAAATTTTACTCATTCTGATAATATATGCGAGTCATAACAAAGCAAAATTTTAAATGAAATTGAAAACTAGAGAGGAAAAGTAAATGAATCAAGCAAAAAACGTGGAAAGTATTTAGATATTTGTCCAGATATTAAGGATGTACATTCAAAAACTAAATTACATAAGAATTTCCCTATGAGGAATGAAATTTTATTAAAACCACAATTAATTGCAGGAAAGCACGTGTCAATAAAACATACGTGCGCATTTGATTCTTTTGTACAAACGCTGTTAGCAGCACATTGAGATTGGTGCTGGTATAATACGTACATCAACGAATCGAAAAATGCGATGTTTATATTGTGACGAGGCAAATTTCGCCTCGTCACGAGTAGCAGCAGGCCCGCCCGCCCGCTCCCTCCACCCTGGCGAGTCTCCGCCTCGACCGCGCCGTCCTGCGCCCCGGGTATTTTGTTCCCCTCAGTCCCCCCCCCCCCCCCCCCCCCCGCGGCATCGATAGAGTGCGTGGAGGGCCGGTCCTCCTTTTTTTTCTTTTGACGGCACCTGCGACGACTTGTCCGCCGCCGGCCGCGGTCGCCCTCCACCCGGGCGAGGGAGGGCCGAACGCCCCCCCCCCCCCCCCTCAACGCTGGTCAACCCGGCTGACCGGTCGCCACCTCCGCCCGGCAACCTCCCCGGGAGCGACCGGCAGCCGGACTGCGAAACTGCCGGGCCTGGGGAAACGACCGAGCCGCCTCCCTCGCCAACCTACAGAGGACACCCCAGGACCCGGCTGAAGCAGGATGACACCTGACGGCCCGCCCCGGTACCCGAACTTCCTGGGGAGGGGGAACCGCGAGCCGGCGAGATCGCGGCTGCCGATTAGGAATCAATTAGCGTGCGCGCAGTGGACCGTGTGAGTCGGACTAGTTTCTTTTTGCTTTCGCCTTTGTTTCTTTTTGTGGTATTCGCGTCGTGGTGCCAGTGTGGAGCGCGCCACCCACGACGAAACCGGAGAGCGAGAAGACCGTCGCCGATGCCAAGGTAGGGCTTGCGCCTCCTGTGTCTGGATTTTTGCATGTGAGAGAGCGTGAGTGCAGATCGACGTGTGCTAGCGGGAAATCGCCGGGCCCGCAATCGTCCCCCGTCCCCTTCGCGACTTTGGCGACAGGACAAGATCCGAGAGGCGAGGACCCTCGAGGTCAATCCCTTGACCCCCGAATCGCCGCCTCACGTTGTGCCAATTTCGAGTTTCGGCGACTCGAAATTGGGAACGTAACGGTTCGCACCGCGCTAACCGCCGGCTTCGTCCCTCGCGTTCGAACGAAGGTCATCCTCGTTCCGCGAATCCGCGTTTCGCGTACCGCGGTCGGTTTCGTAGAGGTCACTGAGCCTCCGAATTTGAATCGCGAATGAGTACCCCAGACCCCGCCCGCATTCCTGACTAATCTTTCTTTACGGCTGTATTTGAAACTCTAGGACCACCGACATTTTGTATCCGGCCCCTAGTTTTAGTTTCCACCGTAGTCTCTTTTTGTATTGGGAACTTCCGCGTCGCGGTTCCTTTTTGCCGCACTTGGCTGCCGCGTACCTTTTCCTTTGCGCAAAAGTGTACCGCGGAATTCCCGTTGATTTCTTCGGTTGCCACGGCCACTTCAGCCTTTATTAAAGTTAACGTTAAACGAAACACTCGTGGGTCAAGTTTTCTTTAACCCCCTCCTGAGCAGCCGGAAGGGCGAGGTTTCCGGACGAGTGCTACGGCACTGGCGCCCAGAAATTCCAATCGTCCGTGGAATTGTGCACGGGGCGCGCCGAGAGCGATTTTTCCTGATCGCCCCCGCGCAGGGCACCCCTTAGGCTGCCCCATAACCCGTACGTCACAATATTTATAAAAAATTTATTTGTACTTGGTGTTTCCAAAAAAATATATAAAGAACGAGCCGATACTTATTGTCAGTAGTCTATTTAAGTTAGAGTTAAACTATATGGACTGTGCGTGTAATATTAATACATAGTTTAATTAACAAAATTTTGTTACAAATAGAACAATCATTAAAAATTTTACAAAAATGCTCAACATGTAAATATTTTAAGGAAGAATTTAAAATAGTTATAGATATAAATGTGAAACCGTTTTATACGAATGGAATGGGTGCTTTAGAAATCTCGTTTCGTCAAGTAATAGCAGACAGAGAAAAAATATACTGTAGCAAATGTAAAAATAATACCGCAAAAATTACAATTATTCCTGGACAACACTTATTCTTGATGTTGAACCGTTACAGCATAACCATTTGCCTTAGCAGAAAATACTTATGATTGAGAAGAAACTTTTATATTATTACAAATTCCTAAAATTGTAGGACATTATATTTCTTATTGTAGAAGAATAACGGGAAGCTGGGAAATATTCGATGATCTATCAAAATAAAAAAGTGCTATCGCTACATCAAGACAATTATTACAAAAACGAAGGATTTCCATATTAGTCTATATTAAATCAGAAAACTAATATTAGCATGTATACAGGGTGTCCCAGCTAACTCTGGCATCTCAAATATCTCTCTTGTTTTTCATGGTAGAAAAAAATGTTAGAAGAAAAAGTTATTGTATCCGATGGGGTACATATTCTGACTGGTGAAAAATTTTGCTCAAGGTCATTTTTCTCGAGATTACAAGGTCATCGATGTTTTTTTAAATGAAACCATATATTTTTGTTTTCATACGATGATAGCTGAGGGCAAGGCGAGTTCATTGACCTATAACACTATGACCTTCAAATGACCTTAAAAATATATGGTTCCGTTTAAAAAAAACGCCGATGACCTTGTAATCTCGAAAAAAATGACCTTGAGCAAATTTTTTCACCAATCAGAATATGTGCCCCATCGGATACAATAACTTTTTCTTCGAACATTTTTTTTCTACCACGAAAAACAAGCGAGATATTTGAGATGCCAGAGTTAGCTGGGACACCCTGTATATGTATATGTGAGTACATACTCCGTGCGTGAATGTGTTGAAGTCATTCTTTGTATAATAATAAATGTTTTTAGATATTTCAAATTTATAACGCGGTCATAATCCGAATTCTGCTGCCTGAATCCATCAGCACTTCCGCGACTTCTGTCTCACCACTACATGATCAGGAATCTCTACCACCCTTGTCGTTGGTGCCACTGTCCTCCTCTTTAGAAAATGGCAAAGTTGCCCTATGGCACCGAATTCGTTGGGGTACAAACGAAAGGGGGGGGGGTACAAACGGGTACAAACGTTTCGTTTCTTGGTGGCGTTGAGATAATTAAAAAATATTGAAGTGGCGTGCTAGTCATTTTCTACCTCTCGATATCTTTTCACCCCTTAAGGTACAAACAAAACAAAAATCGGTACAAACGGGTACAAACGAAGTACAGTTCAACGCAATTGAAAAGCAGTAACTTTTTTAAAGTCGGGTGCCAGGTTCATGTAGGTGGCGAAAAACCTGGCAGCCCCGTCGCGTCGCCTGTTTAATACGGATAAATCGTTGAAATCTTTCCTTTACCAAAATGTTATTTGAAGCTTCGTGTTCGAATTATTAACGAAAAATACTGGCCAATCAGAGCGTGCACTCGGTCACGAGAACGTAAGTGGATCTTAACCGCGCATGGACATGGCCGTAAACGAACGTCTCTTTGCATCGAAGATATCGAGAGAATCGCACGGCAAATGTTACATTGTCTTAAATTAAGCGTAATGTAGAATTATTTATGAGTAACAAATAAACGAATAAGTCGTTTAATAACTATGCTCAACACTTTTGAACGGTATTCGAAAGGAACAAAGTATTGTAGTAGTTATGAAAACAAAATTTTTTTTAATAGCATGTTTACAGTTGGATAATTTATGTTTAACGAAAAACGATTTAGAAAGCTAATGTTAGAAAAAGCTGCTTTAACTTATCCATTCGTCCCCGAATCAACCTGTTACGGCTGAAGTGGGTCGTTGAAACTGGGTCACTGTGCCGATCTTCGTCCTTTTTCGAAACCCTCAACAGCTGATGTTATGGCCGGGTCAGCGAACTCACTGCACTGCACGGTCACTTTTATTGCGCGGTCACTATCACTTGTCACTAGGAAATGTGGGGATATTTAAACACGATTTATTATTCCTACGTGTTACGAAGTTTGTTACTCAGTGACGAATGAATACAGTACTGCGTAAGGAAAATTTAATCTCGCGCCCCAATCAATGAATTGAATTTTCATATTGTAGTGCAGGGTACCATAAAATAGTACTGCAAGCAAGGGACAGTTCGGCTATTTTACGACGGAATTAGTGACGACGGCAGCACATGTGCGCGAGACAAACGGACCGAAGACTCCATACGCAGTGACCTTTGAATGACATCGCCATTCACCGTCCCCCACCCGCACAATCAGGTCCACGGTTCAAGCGTTATCAGAAGTGAATGGAGGACAAACGAAATTTCTGTGGAAAAAGACTACCTTTGTTTAGCTACGCTGTTATGGATAATAAAATGCAGTAGCAGCGACCTATGTGAGCCTGGCACCCGCCTTTGAAAAAGTTTATCTTTTGGTATGGAAAATTTGTTTGTAGTTGATTGTCGTAACAATAGTTTCGTTTGTAGTTTAATCAGCTAATAAATAAAAAGAAATTGAGAAAATGACTCGCACCCAACATTGAGATATCTGAAATTCGGTTGCGCAGTCTTGTTTAGTATCGTTTGCAGTTGTTTGTGATGATTTCCTTTTCATTTGTAGTTGAATAGTTTAAAAGTTATAAACAACTGTTTTTACGGCTAAGAGCCATGCTTTTTTGAGTTATAAAAGTTATATCAATACGATTAAATTAATACGCATACAATTATAAAATTATAAATTTATATCAATATGATTAAATAAATACGCACACAATTATAAAATTATAAATATCTATGTAATTAAATAAATACGCACACAATTATAAACTTTACAACTCAAAAAAAGCGTGGCTCTTAGACGTAAAAACAATTGCTAAACAAGGGTAGTGTTTTTCTGGAGAAATTTCGTTTGTCCTCAATTCACCCTTGACAACCTGACAACCTGACAACCCTTGAACCGTGGGCCTGATTGTGCGGGTGGAGGACGGTGAATTGCGTTGCCATTCAGAGCTCCCTGCGTGTGGAGTGTGGAGTCTTCAGTCCGTTTGTCTCGCGCACATGTGCTGCCTTCGTCACTGATTCCGTTGCAAAATAGCTGAACTTTCCTTGCTTATGGTACAGTACCGCAGCGAGCCTATTTAATGGTACCCAGCACTACAGTATGAAAATTCAATTTATTGATTCGGGCATGAAATTAAATTTTGAACCGACTTCGAAAAGGAGGAGGTTACTCAATTCGATCAGTATATATACAGGGGTGTTCGACAACACGTGGGCATAATTTCAGGGGGTGGTAGCTGGGGTGATTCTGAGCCGCTTTTCCGTTTGCCAAAATGCTCGTTAAGGCTTTATTTTTTAATTATTAATGAAAAACCCCGGCCAATCAGATCGCGCGAACAGTGCATAGTTAGCCGTGATTCGTTCTAGTCCGACGTCCTGGCTCAAAGTTCCCCTATCACGACCGAGCGCGTACTCTACGCGCGCTCTGATTGGTTAATGTTTTTCGTTAATAATTTATAAATGAAGCCTTAACGAGCATTTTGGTAAAGGGAAAAGCGGTTCGGAATCACCCCAGCTACCACCTCCTGAAATTATGCCCACCTGTTGTCGAACACCCTGTATATATATTTTTCTTTTTTTAACCGACTTCGAAAAAGGAGGTTACTCAATTCGACATGTATATATATTTTTTTTTTTTTTTTTTTTTTATGTATGTGCCCCGATTACGCCGAGATGGATGGACCAATCGGAACGAAACCTGTTGCATCTTGTAGGGTATGACTCCCAGTTGGTCCCGTAAAAAAAAAATTTTGCATTTCACCACCGCTTGCCACCTTTTTATTGCAAAAAAGCGTACGATTTCGTCCGCGTTGTGTATGGTCATCGAGTACTCCAAGATGGATGGACCAATCGGAACGAAACCTTTAGCATCTTATAGAGTATGACCAACAGTTGGTCCCGTAAAAAAACCCGGTTCGGATTTCTACATTTTTTCCGCTTTTATCGCAAAAAACGTGCTATTTCACGTATATTCGGCCTGATATCGATGAAGCCTAGTATTACATTTTGCGGCCGAAGTTGTTTCCACGATGATCCCATTTGCAACATTCCCTGCCCTTCCCTTCACTACCCTGCCCTTCCCTGCCCTTCTCTTCCTATCCCTTTGTTGAACTTTTCAAGGAATGCTCCGATCGCCACTAAAAAATGTGAAATAAAAAAATTTTTGGAAAAAAAAATACAACCGACTTCGGAATGCACTAAAAAGGACGAAATAATTTAAATCTATATTTCGGAGACGGCGCAAAATTAAAAATTTTCTACATTGCAAATTGCCAAAATTCTTTAATACTTTTACATATTTTCACATTAACAACATCCTTCATTTACACAATTTTTAATTTTGCGCCGTCTCCGAAATATAGATTTAAATTATTTCGTCCTTTTTAGTGCATTCCGAAGTCGGTTGTATTTTTTTTTCCAAAAATTTTTTTATTTTATGTATGTTCGCCGATTACGCCGAGATAGATGGACCAATCGGAACGAAACCTTTTGCATCTTGTAGGCTATGACTCCCACTAGAATCAGGATGAAACAAATTTTTTATTTTATCATTGTTTACCCTGTTTTTACCTGTTCTGTTGAAAATTATTGAAAAATTAAGAGTACTGTTTCGTCCACGTCATGCATGTCGGCCGATTGCTTCAAGAAAGATTGACCAATCGGAACCAAACCTTTTGCATCTTGTAGGGTATGACTCCCAGTTGGTCCCGTATAAAAAACATTTTGCATTTTATCATTGTGTACCCCTTTTTTATTGCAAAAAAGCGTACGGTTTCGTCCACGTTGTGTATGGTCATCGATTACTCCAGGATAGATGGACCAATCGGATCGCAATTTTCGGCATCTTGTAGAGTATGACCAACAGTTCCCAGGGGGTTCCGTAATAAACACATTACGCATTTTTTGGTTTTCTCCCACGTTTATTGCAAAAACGTATTATTTAACGTATATTCGGTCTGATATCGATGAAGGCTACTTAAACTGAACTTAAAAATTCTCTACATTGAAAATTGAAAAAATTCTTTAATCCTTTTAAATATTTTCACACGTTTATGTATTTTGTCTTTCCGCCCATTTAGAATCAAGCAAATCATAATCAGCAACATCTTTCATTTACACAATTTTTAATTTTGCGCCGTCTCCGAAATATAATTTAAATTACTTCATTCTTTTTTAGTGCATTCCAATGTCGGTTCTATTTTTTTTCTTCAAAAATTATTTTCTGATAGAGGATCGATAATATGCGCGATTACCGATCAATGGGCGAATTACCAAAGGGAGCCGCAAGGTGTCGCAATCGATATACTTTTTCGTTTGTTATACACCTTTTTGTTTTTCTGTTTGTCGAGCGCCCTCACTCCTGCGTCGCATATACAACACGCATGCAGTCCTACGTACGGTGAGTCCGCGTGTTCGCGTTTTTTCACGTTTAATATGTTAATCTCTGTTATATTAAATATATATTAAATAGTTATTGTAAAGTAACCGGCGTATCTTCATTACATAAAAACCGAACATTTTCCTTGCGCAGTACTGTATTTATTTGTCACTGACCAACTTGGTTACACGTGGGAATAATATGTCGTGTTTAAATATCTCCACATTTCCTAGTATCAAGTGATAGTGACCGCGCAATAAAAGTGACCGTCCAGTGCAGTGTGTTCGCTGACCCGGCTATGACATCAGCTGTTGAGGGTTTTGTGGAAAGGTCAGGATCGGCACAGTGACCCAGTTTGAACGATCCACTTCAGCCGTGACAGGTTGATTCGGGGACGAATGGGTAAGTTAAAGCAGCTTTTCCCAATATTAGCTTTCGAAATCGTTTTTCTTTAAACGTAAATCAGCCAACTGTAAACGTGCTATTAAAAAAAAATTAGTTTTCATAACTACTACAATACTGTGGCCATCGTGAAAAAAAAAACGGACGTTAGTCGCCGGACTTACTCCCTAGACCAAACACCGTCCGACTATCCTGTATTTCTCCACGACGCTTCTTATGTTTTGAGTATGGAGGTCCCGAATTAACAATACTTCGTTCTTCTCGGACAACGTTCAAAAGCGTCGAAGATAGTTATTAAACGACTTATTCGTTTATTTGTTACTCATAAATAATTCTACATTATTCTTAATTTAAGACAATGTAACATTTACCGAGCGATTCTCTCGATGTCTTCGATGGAAAGTGGCGTTCGTTCACAGTACGTCCACGCACGATTGAGAGTCACTTACGCTCTCGTGGCCGAGCGCGCGCTCTGATTGGCCAGTATTTTTCGTTAATAATTCGAAAACGAAGCTTCAAACAACATTTTGGTAAAGGAAAAAGTTGTTCAGTTGCACCTCAGTTACCACCCATTTCCGGACGTTACACTAGTTTAAAAATGAATCGAGCTTCGCATTGAATCATCATTGAGGGCAATTAACCGAACGGTGTTTTGGCTATGTGCGAGGTATGGCAAGAGCATGGCCTGCACGTGGTCGATTTCGGCGGTTGTAACAATCCGACGCACGGTCGCCGATGCCAGGTAAACCCGTATCGCGCAGCAATGGTTTGCTGTACGATTTACCTGTGGGGAAAAACCTAGAGTCGCTTGGACATGGAAAGGCAACAGACATTGCATTCCTGTAAAGAACAGGGACACAATTTCCTCGAGGGCCAACCTAGCCATGGAACGGAGAAGGGGAAGTTACTTCTCGGGAAGGAAACTGCAATTAGACAGTCTTCGCAATACCTTCGCGTTTCTGAAAACGAACAGACGTACGTCACGGAACACACGTCATGAATGTTTTTCGTATTCGCGTAATGTAATGAGAACACGGAGAAAGCTGCCCGCCGCGCCGGTACCGAGGAGTGCCCCGGCGAAAACCCACCGACCACGAACTGGTTTCGCTAGCTCGCGAATTGGCTGCAACTGAAGGAACAACAATCTAGGAAGGAGTAACAATGCAGAAAGCAGCAACATCCAAGAGGAAGCGCGCGGGAAGCGCGCGGGAAGCGCGCGGGAAGCGCGCGCTGTGATTAGTCAGTGTTTTTCCTTAATAATTCAAAAACGAAGCCCCGTCCAACATTTTTGCAAAGGAAATTGTTGTTCAGAATCGCCTCACCTACCCCTCATTTCCGGTTCTTACACCAATAATGGGACACCCTGTATGATAGCTTTCAGGATAACATTTCTCTGCTGAAACTTCAAAGGGTAATTTCACCCCCTAAACTTTCGATTTGGCAGTTATAAAAAATGCGTGTCCCTTCTTATCACCTGTTTAATGTATCCACCAAGTTTCATCAAAATCGGAGACGGACAGTTCGGTATGTTTCCTCGTCAGATGCTGCATAAAAAGAGGGTATTCTGAAAAATAGATCTAGTTAAAGCGTACCATCAGATTCGCTTTAATGAAGACGATATATGTATATGAAACAGCAATAGTCACCCATTTGGATTATTTGGATTATTTGAGTTCCGCTACGTGAAGTTCGGCTTGAGAAATGCAGCCCAGACATTCCAACGCTTTACGGATGAAGTGCTATTGGGTCTGGATTTATGTTACGTATATACAGGGTGGGCATAATTTCAGAGGGTGGTACCTGGGGTGATTCTGAACCGCTTTTTCCTTTGCTAAAACACTCGTTAAGGCTTCATTTAACCGACTTCGAAAAAGAAGGAGGTTACTCAATTCAACATGTATATTTATTTATTTTTTTTTTTTTTTATGTATGTGCCCCGATTACGCCGAGATGGATGGATCAATCGGAACCAAACCTTTTCCATCTTGTAGGGTATGACTCCCAGTTGGTCCCGTAAAAAAAAATTTTGCATTTATCCACCGCTTGCCCCTTTTTTATTGCAAAAAAGCGTACGATTTCGTCTGCGTTGTGTGTGGTCATCGATTACTCCAAGATGGATGGACCAATCGTAACGAAACCTTTTGCATCTTGTAGAGTATGACCAACAGTTGGTCCCGTAAAAAACCAGTTCGGATTTCTTCATTTTTTCCGCTTTTATCGCAAAAAACGTGCTGTTTCGCGCGTACTCGGCCTGATATCGATGAAACCTAGTATTACATTTTGCGGCCGGAGATGTTTCTACGATGATTCCCCTTCCCTTCGCATCTCTGCCCTTCCCTTCCCATCCCTTTGTTGAACTCTTCAAGGAATGCTCCGGTCGCCACTAAAAAATGTGAAATAAAATAATTTTTGGAAAAAAAAATACAACCGACTTCGGAACGCACTAAAAAGGACAAAATAATTTTAATTTATATTTCGAAGACGGCGCAAAACAAAAAAATTTTCTACATTGAAAATTGTCAAAATTCTTTAATTCTTTTACATATTTTCACATTAGCAACATCTTTCATTTACACAATTTTTAATTTTGCACCGTCTCCGAAATATAAATTAAAATTATTTTGTCCTTTTTAGTGCGTTCCAAAGTCGGTTGTATTTTTTTTTCCAAAAATTTTTTTATTTGTGAATTATTAATGAAAAACTCCAGCCATTCAGGGCGCGTGAAGAGCGCGCGCTCAGTGACGGTTGCGTGGACTGCGCACCCGAGTTGACCATGGTCAGGAACGTACAAATCCACTCCGTGTCTCTACGGTAACAAAGTAACCATCATATAATGGTTACAAAATTTACGACTGCTTATTAGCATACATTTATTGACAGCGCTAATTCTACAAATAAAAAAAAATGTACTGATCGAATTGAGTATGCTCCTCCCTTTCGAAATCGGGTAATACGGTTAAAATCAACAGCGAAAATTGTACGTTTAAGGTATCGTCAATAAGTTAAAAGTAGCTTTTATAAAACTAACTATTTTTATCTACCTTTAGACAATTTTCAAATACTATCGTAAACTTACTTCGTAGACGAATTTGTGGTTCCAGCAACGTATTGTCCGTTCACGACTTGATGGCAAGTGTCAGCTGCAACGCTCTGACTCTGTTCCATCTCTCCCGCACCACACGCGTCGTTGTTATTGGCTGAAGCGGTGACAAAGGACGACGACGAGCATATTTAGATAGAGTGAAATATAAATCATAACAATCATTATAACGATGCAAATAGATGGGGCGTGCGTCCTACCTGGACATCGGCGACTCCACGCTCAGGTTCGGCTCTTGTGGTGGCTGGCTCACGTTGAGACACCGTGAAACATCTGCAATGCGCTCGACTCTCACACCAAAAAAAAAAAAAGCAAAGGAAAGCAAGGCGACGACTACTGTGACTTACCTGCTCGCGGCGCGTACGCTAATTAATCTAATTCGCAACCGCGATCTCGCCGGTTCGCGGTTCCCCCTCTTCAGGGAGTTCGGGTACCGGGACGGGCCGCCAGGTCTCGTCCTGCTTCAGCCGGGTCCTGAGGTGTCCTCTGTTGGTCGGCGAGGGAGGCAGCTTGGTCGTTTCCCCAGGCCCGGCAGTTTTGCAGTCCGGCTGCCGGTCGCTCCCGAGGAGGTTGCCGGGGCGGAGGTGGCGACCGGTCAGTCGGGTCACAGTATATACAGTAGTGCAACTCTCTGTCGGCACCTTTGATGTTCGTGTCACATAAAATGGAGTGCGCATGCGCGAAGTCAGCGAGTTAGCCACTATCCTCATCTGAACTTTTCTCTCATTTCCTCTTTCAGTTTTTAATCTCTCTCTCAGCAAAGAGATGAAGTGGCGCCTCTATCGGAATAGAGGTATACTACGAAATAGTTTTTCGCGTTTTTTAGGCACAATAACGAAAACACGTATAATGAATATGCTTTTCGAAATCAGGAGAAGTATACGGATCGATGTACAAAGCGCTTTTTCGGAAAACTAAAAAAAAAAAATTTCGGACCTTTAAACGTATTTTTATCAAGTTTTAAAAGTGAAATTACAAAAAAGGGCTCTGTATTGCAATGCGGAATGCTACAAAGAATATTTTAAAATAAAATTCAAGAAGAAATATTGCTTCTTCGGCGCAGGATATTGCACAAACGTCCTCGATATGAAACCGAGACGATTTGTATTACAAATATCACGCGGGTATACGGACTAACGCTGAGAGAAAGCGATGGAAAGCGAGAACTGAAAGAGGAAGTGAGAGAAACGTTTAGATGGCGTTACAACTTCACTAGCTGACTTCGCGCATGCGCACTCCATTTTGTGTGACACAAAATCAGGAGAGTTGCACTACTGTATATACTGTGGTCGGGTCGTCCCGCGATGGAGTGGGCTCGTCCGGCCCTCCCTCGCCCGGGTGGAGGGCGACCGTGGCCGGCGGCGGGCAAATCGTCGCGCGTACGAAAAACGTCGCTCCTCTCCGGGCGTCTCAACTCGGGTGCATAGCCAATTCTGCCGGCACTGAGCGCGCGCTCTCGGCGCGCTCTGCTGGGCCGGGGTTTTTCATTAATAATTCAAAAATGAAGCCTTAACCAGCATTTTGGCAAAGGAAAAAGTTGTTCAGAATCACCCCAGCTACCACCCCCTGAAATTATGCCCACCTGTTGTCGAACACCCTGTATATATATATATATTTTTTTTTTTTATGTATTTTTGCCGATTACGCCGAGATAGATAGACCAATCGGAATGAAACTATTTACATCTTGTAGGGTATGACTCCCAGTTGGGCCCGTAAAAAAAATTTTTCATTTTACCACTGGTTCCCCTTTTTTATTGCAACAAAGTATACGATTTAGTCCACGTTGTGTATGGTCATCGATTACTCCAAGATGGATGGACCAATCGGATCCCGATTGATGATGAGTCCCGATTGATGTAGAGTATGACCAACAGTTGGTCCCGTAAAAAAAACATTTTGGATTTTTTCATTTTTTTCCGCTTTTATCGCAAAAAACGTGGTATTTCACGTATACTAGGCCTGATATCGATGAAACCTAGTATTACATTTTGCGGTCGGGGATGTTCCCACGGTGATCCCGTTTGCAACATTCCCTTCACTTCCCTTCGCTTTCCTGCCCTTCCATTCGCTTTCGATCCCTTCCCTTCCATTCACTTCCTTTCCATACCCCACCATTCTCTTCCAGACCCCACCCTTTCCTTCCCTACACACCCCTTCCATTCTCTTCTCTTCCCACCCTTCCCTACGCTTCCCATTGTTCTAATAACTAGTCTTATTGCAGAATTCTCATTTTTTGACGTTTCCCTGCGAGGAATGCACGGATCGCGACGAAAAAATGTGAAATAAAATAATTTTTGAAGAAAAAAAAATATAAACGACTTAGGAATGCACTAAAAAGAATGAAATAATTTTAATTTATATTTCGGAGACGGCGCAAAATTAAAAATTTTCTACAATGAAAATTACCAAAATTCTTTAATCGTTTTACATATTTTCACGTGTTAATGTATTTTTTCTTTCCGTCCGTTTAGTACCAAGGCCACCATACCTCAATCTTATATATAATTCGCCTATGTCAATTCAAGTAACCCGTTGAACTCGTTCGCCCCCACTCAACGTACAAAAGTGGGGGTGGGTTCATTCTACAGCTTGGAATCCGAGTAAGGCCCGTATATAAGGAAAATGATCTTCTGATCAACCGCGAGGTCACCAGGTCAAAAAATATCCGAAATTGGGAAGTTAAATGTTGAAGCGAGCGCCATTGTTACATCCGGCCTAGGTTTGTCCTTCGCTGCTCCGCTTTTTGGAAACGGGTCGCGTTGCCCAAGCAAGCTAAGAATGTGCAGAACAGCACTTCTGCACGGTTACCGCTCAGGCTACGGTAACAGCGTGGCGCAACACCATGACCCAAAACCTAGATTAAAATGCTATCCAGCAAAACTACACCAGCAATTGGGCACAGCCGCGAATATAAAAGCTTGGACAACGTGCCCCGCACGGAGTTGAATTTACGGTCTTTTGTGAGTCGACGATACGCAACGTGCGTATCCGCGCCCGCGATCGCGTA
Organism: Stelis phaeoptera; assembly: GCA_943735885.1. NCBI lineage: Eukaryota > Metazoa > Arthropoda > Insecta > Hymenoptera > Megachilidae > Stelis > Stelis phaeoptera. The sequence continues at coordinate 260,215 of OX030936.1, forward strand.
CCCGAAGGAACCCGGACGTTTGTGCTCGGACGACGGTTCACGGCGTGTGTAACGCCGCGGTCAGACAGAGCTGACCCATAATTGGATATCCTCCAGGAGTGCACACGCCGCCGTGCAGTACCACCACGGACGCCGAAGTTCCCGAAGGGCCGAGACGCCAGCCGCGACGCGATTTACGAACGAGTATACGAACGAAAGCGAACCGCGAGTGAGACGTGTGTGAGTGTCATAAACGGGAGCGAGAGAAACGCCGAGAAAGCGACCCGCATGATCTGAATCACCTCCACCAATCCAGCTGTCTAACTCATGCTTCTTCGTTCAGTCCACCGTGGACAATCAGCAGCAATACAACTCTCCACCACTCCGTCTATCAATTTTTTTTTCAAAAAGCAACATATTCACCCTCCACCCATCCCATCTTATATGTATGTATATACAGGGTGTCCCGTAAATAGTGTAGGAGCCGGAAATGGGGGTAGCTGAGACGATTCCGAACAACAATTTCCTTTGTAAAAATGTCGGATAGGGCTTCGTTTTTGAATTATTAACGAAAAACCCTGACCAATCGCAGCGCCTGCTTCACGCGCGCTCAGGCGCGTGAGCGTAGCCTCGGGCCCTGTCCCTTGGACATTCGGACAAGTCTGGCCGAAACCGTCAGTCAAGCAGGAAAAATTTAATTAAAGTTCTAACGAGCAGCGAATACAAATAATTAAAAATAGTATCTACGCAACTGTTATCCCTTAATCGAATTTATTAATTATTTGTATTCGTTGTATCCAAGGAAGAAGGAATAAAATGTGGGAAAGCCTTTCGGAATTTTTAGGAAATTAACCCTTTGTACTCAAGTGACGTTTCTTACCATAGTATTGTAAAACAAAAATGAGAATTATTTTAAGGAAATCAAAATAAATCCAATGAGAACCATTTGTAACTATTTGCTTTTAATAACTTTATTGAAAAAGCAGACTAGATCTGTGCGTACCGAAATATTCCTCGAGTGCAAAGGGTTAACAGAGAAATAATTGGAATTAGACTTACCCATTCACCTGCAAGTTGACCTGTCATGGCAATAAAGCACGGCCGGTGGGTCATCGTACGGTTGTCAACAATGGCAAGGCCGAAGACCCCAACGAAGAACAGCTGATCGGTCGGTCGAGTCACTGAACCTTCTTGCCACCCCGAAAACACTTTATTTTACGGTCACAGGCACTTTTCACTTTCACATGCCGATGCGTTCCGTTGCACCCTTCTTTGATTGTTGTTCCTTGCTGGATCAATGATGCTTCTTAGAATGTTGGTGCTCTTTGGATGTTGCTCCTTTCTACATTGTTACTCCATCCTAGATTGTTGTTTCCTCGGGTGCCGTCAATTCGCGAGCCAGCGAAAGCATTTCGCGGTCGGCGGGGTTTCGCCGGGGCACTCCTCGGTACCGGCGCGGCGCAGCGGGCAGCTTGCTCCGCGTTCTCATCACACTACGCGATTACGAAAAATATCCATGACATGCGTTCCGTGACGTACGTCTGTTCGTTTTCAGAAACGCGAAGGTATTGCGAAGACTACCTAATTGCAGTTTCCTTCCCGAAAAATACCTTCCCCTTCTCCACTTCATGGCTAGGCTAGGCTGGCCCTCCAAGAAATTGTGTCCCTGTTCTTTACACAAATGCAATCACTGTTGCCTTTCCATGTCCAAGCGACTCTAGGTTTTTTCTCCACAGGAGAAACGTACGGCAATTTATTGCTGCGCGGCACGGGTTTACCTGGCATCGACGGCCGTGCGTCGGATTGTTACAACCGCTGAAGTCGACAACGTGCAGACCATGCTGTTGCCATACCTCGCACAAAGCCGAAATACCGTTCGGTTAATTGCCCTCGACGATGGTTCAATGCGAAACTCGATTCATTTTTTTTTCTGTAATACAAAAAATTTTTAATTTTGCGCCTTCTCCGAAATATAACTTAAAATTATTTGGTCCTTTTTAGTGGATTCCGAAGTCGGTTGTATTTTTTTTTCCAAAAATTTTTTTGTTTCACATTTTATAGTGGCCATCGGAGCTGTCCTTGCAGTTCCGATAGGTCAATCCATCTCGGAGTAAGTGGCGGATATACACGACATGGACGAAACAGCAATCTTTGTTTCGAAACAATTTTCAACAAAATAGGATAAAACAGGGAAAACAATGACAAAATGCAAAATGTGTTTTATCCCGATTCTAGTGGGAGTCATAACCTACAAGATCGAAAAGGTTTCATCCCAATTCGTCCAGCCATCTCGGCGTAATCGGCGGACATACATAGAAAAAAAAAAAAAAAAAAAAAATTCCTGATCGAATTGAGTAACCTCCTCCTTTTCGAAGTCGGTTAATAAAAGGTTTGTCACTGTATGTACCGCCGGTTTGATGAGTTTTCACGATTCATTCCGTCATTTTCTCTCCCCACACTCACTGTTCAACTGCGGTTAGAGCAGTTTCCGTGAAGTATCTGCAGACAGGACGGAATCAGTCAGCATCAAATTATACCCGTCCTTGGACGGGCTTTTTCGCTAGTCAAATCATAATCAGCAACATCTTTCATTTACACAATTTTTAATTTTGCGCCGTCACAGAAATATAGATTAAAATTATTTCATTCTGTTTAGTGCATTCCGAAGTCGGTTGTATTTTTTTCTTTCAAAAATTATTTTATATAGAGAAAACTTCTAGGAATACGAAAATAATTTTTGTCGGATTTTTAAAAATGCGTCCTTGAAACGATTTTGGCAGAAAAGAATTTGTTTATAATTTTCGATATTGTACAATTTATTTTTCAATCCAATAAAAATATACTCTAAAAGAGTGAACCTTCCTTATTAAAATCCAGGACAGAGTAGGTCAATAGGATAAATAATTTCCGAGATAAAAATTCAAACGTACTACCCATTTTCACGAAAATAGGCAAAAATCGCGGAATTTAATGGCTTATATTTCTGAAACGGTTTTGAAACGAGCAAAATGATAACAAGCTCCCCCTAATTTCACGTGAACTACAATATATTTAATTTATAACACAATCCGAGACATCGCTTAAAGAAGGTGATCGATTTGGCATGGAATTAATTTCATTCATGAAAAAAATGCCATTGCAAGTATGAATAAAATTCTCTAGCGCTGCACGCATTAGTACGTATCGTTTCATTTTCGAACCTCCTTCTCTTTCGCTGACGCTGTCCTTTTCTACGTTCACTCAGTCAGCGAAAGTCAAAATCTCGGCTCGAGCCGTATTCATTCAAGCTTTCCTGATGGCCAGAGCGGCAACAGCATGACAAAACTGTCGGTACTTTTCGGCAACCATGCTTTTCGTATGTATTGTTGCGACGGTGTGAAGGTGCCGCGCAATGCCACGAAGCTGCATCGTTGCGACAGCGTGAAGATGTTCCGCAACGATGTAAAGCTGCTCCGGAGAGCGAGCGGAAGCGAGCATTCGAGCTTCCGGTTGCTATCAAGAAACCGGCAAATATTCAAAGAGTCGAATACGACGATCCGTCGGATTCGGACGCGCGCTTGACATATAGGAAATATCTTAGCTATTGTATAAAGTTCCTTTCAGTCCTGTTAAATAAATCGCTGTACAGTGCCGTGTTATTATTTCGTAAACAATGAGTTCATCTTCGAATAATACTCCCCGGCGCAACAGTGTATGTATCGTATGTGTATGTAACCCGATGGTAACATGGTCAAACTGGCTGCAATATACCATCAGTGCCCCTGACCGAAATTCCTTGAACTATTCTGGTATCAATTTCCCTGCTAGTGGGTGCCAACCGTAAATTAGACTTCAAGAAGTGATAAATCGGCAAAAAAGATTGTGCTACTAATCCGCAGGGAGGGACAGTCTGCTTTTAGCGAGAAAATCATCAAGACGTCTGATACAAGCAAAATTTAGTGCGACTCGCCTTAGAGACGGCCATCTTTCCTGTTGACATCGGAATCTGTCTCAAGCTTACACTCCCTAAAATTAGATGTTATTCAACGTATGGTGTTTATTGGCGTTCACGCGGAATGTCTCTTCCTGAGTGGAAACCTAACGGTGAGTTCAGTATCCTCAAAAATTTGATTTTTGCAATTATCGAAGATTCGTGTCGAATTTACGAAATCATCTCTCTCTGTCGCGCCTCACGTATACGTACATGGCCCCCATTGCTTGTGTTAGCGTGCACACACAGCTTGCGGCCAAGTGAGTCTGCCACCTTAAATTAGAAAATTAATGGGCGCTAGCGTTCTTCATCAAGAAATTACGTCCTGCGCAGACGCGGTACAGTGCGTATGATAAAGAATTATTCGCGGCATACCTGGCAGTAAAACATTTTAAATGTATTGTGATCGACGGGGTATGGGGGGAGAATCGAACGATTCTCTGCGGTGGAGGACCGCCGGGGAAAGCAATGCTCAGCGCACCCCCGCGCACAAGTCCACGGACGATTTGTATTTCTGGGCGCCAGTGCCGTAGCACTCGTCCGGAAACCTCGCCCTTCCGGTTGTTTAGGAGGGGAGCGGGGCTCAGGGAAGGTTAGAGAGAATTTGACCCACGAGAGTTTTCGATTACTTGCTTTAATGTGGCCAAAACGGGCCGTACTAGAGAACAGAGAAATATGGAATTCCGCGGTACACTTTCGACGAAAAGGAAAAGGATACGCGGCCACCAAGTGCGGCAAGAGGAACCGCGACACGAAAATTCCTAGTACAAAAAGTATATCCGAACACAACGGAACTATCAATAGGGGCCGAATACTCGGTGTTCCTAGATATCCAAAATACAACAGAAAAATATAGATTAGTCGGGAACGCGGGCGCGGTTTCTGGGGTACCTGTTCGCAATTCTAAATCGGAGGCTCAGTGACCTCTACGAAACCGACAACGATACGCTGCGCGCGAGTTCGCGGAACGAAAGTGCCTTTCGTTCAAACGCGGAGAACAAAATCGACGGTTAGCTCGGCGCAAACCGTCGCAATTCCAATTCCGAGTCACCGACACTCAAAACTGGTGCGGCGCCTGGCAGCGAGTCGGAGAGACAAACAGTTGACCTCGAGGGTCCTCGCCTCTCGGGTAATGTCCTGTCACCAAAGTCGCGCGGAAGGGACTGGGGACGATAGCGGGCCCGACGGGTTCCCCGCTAGCACTCGTCGACCCACACACATGCTCTCGCGCACACAAAAATTCAAAAGCAAGAGGCGTGAGCCCTACCTTAACATCGGCGACGATACATCCTTTAAGCCGGGCGATCGTGGTCGGAGGCACCGGGCACTTGTGTAAAATTTCACCCGCACACGCGGAACACCGAAAGAAAACAGGAAACGGCACGCGAGACCCGCGGAGGAAATCCAAACAGACGACGTGCTTTCTAACTTCGACTTCTAATGTAATTTCTTTTTGCAATACGACCGCTCACACTTGTTGCTGGCGCGCTAATTACCGTCTAAATCGTCTTCGCGGTCTCGCTGGCTCACGGTTCCCCCTCCCCAGAGAGTTCGGTTACCGGGACGGACTGCCAGATTTCGTCCTTATTCAGCCGGGTTCTGGGGCGTCCTCTGTGGGTCAGCAGGGAAGGCGGCTTGACTGTTTCCCCAGGCCCGGCAATTGCGAAGTCCGGCTGCCGGTCGCTCCCGGGGAGGCTGCCGGGGCGGAGGCAACGACCGGTCAGCCGGGTCGTTCGTCGGTGTAGCGGGCTCGTCCGGCCTTCCCTCGCCCGAGTGGAGGGCGGCGCGCGAATCGTCGCAAATCCAATGCCAAAAAGACTAACTAAAAAGCTACCTCGTTCACTCCTGGGGGGAGGGGGGGGGGGGTACATTTCCCGGGGCGCAGGACGGCGCAGGCGAGGCGAAGACGCCAGGGTGGAGAGAGCAGGCGGACCTTCCACTATCTCGTGGCGAGGCGAAAATTTGCCTCGTTACAGTATGTTGGAAGGTAGGAGATTTATAACATTCACAGACCATAAGCCGCTAACCTTCACATTTGAAGTGTTCACTTTTGAAATTCAGACATTGAAGTTATTTGGCACAATTTACTACAGATTTAAGGCACACTTCGAATAGAGACAATACTGTGGCAGATACCTTGTCAAGAGTAAACGAAATTTAATTGAAAACTTTCTAAAGGAAAGATGTTGCTGATTATGATTTGTTTGGAGTACGGTGGACTTGGTATTAAATGGTTGAAAAGAGAAAATGTATTCACATATGACAGCACGTAACAAAAAGAATTTTTGCAAGTTTCAGTGTAGAAAATTTTTCATCTTGCACCGCCTCCGAAAAGTATGCAATGTATTTAAAATGTAATGTAATATTTTAATCAATGTTATAAAGAGCTGTAGAGAATTCATACAAAATAAATTAAAATTATTCCATTCTTTTTAGTGCATTCCGAAGTCGGTTGTATTTTTTTTTTTTTCAAACATTATTTTATATAACTTTCCTTTATGCTTCCTTTAGCACAAAATGTTACTCTATCGCGTGCAATGGTTCGATCTTCGCCTAGACGCTTAGTTTTTGAAATAAATTAAAAATTATCAGCAAAAATTTGTGTGTTTCTGTCGTATTTATCGTTTTGATCATCATTTAAACGTATTTAAATGTTTGAAATTTAACAATAATTTATAACATACTATTCGGTTGAGTTATGTTTACAGATTTTTCTCGAGTCAAAAGCAGTCAAATAATTGCTATGGTAAAAACATACAGCATTTCCAAACTGGAAAATTTGCAATTTTCTGTTTAATTAATTTTCTTACAACTGTACATCCTGGACAAAAACGGATTTGAAATGCGTATTGTGACCGTTCATTCCCGCCCGTCTAAATCTCCTTACGCGACGGATTGCGCGGTTAATAATTACAAAGCTTTTTCAAAGTTGGAACTTCGTATTTTATATTTTTTCAAAATCAAATTTCTCAAAAACTAACTAACACAGGTAATTAGAAGTAGTTTTCGAATTTACAATCAGCACAGAAAAGTATACAAGAAACGCCTGTTATGTATTGCAAATCTAGATATATGTTTCACGGTGTAATCTTTATGTTTCAATTAATCACAGGATCAACTATAATCAAGATATCATTACAAACTGCAGGAATCATTCTTGTCACAACTGTACTTTTAACCTGTTGTTGCACTTTGTTTACAAGAAACAAATTAGCAAATTTATGCAACAAAATACGAGGGAAGAGGAAAAAAGGGTGATTGTGCTTTTAAAGTTACCTTTCGAATCAGTATCTGAAATTATATGAATGTAATTATTAATAAATGGTTTTCTGGTTAGCAAATTAATACCAATCGCAAATGACAACATGGTAGACGTATCCAGAAGCTATTTTGTTAGAAAACCGCGCATAAAAAGGAAGAGAGCACCATCATACGAAATGGTGCATACGGCTACGCAGAATAATATTGTCCCTGTGCCTAAAGAACCAGAAGAACCACCACCAACAGGTTGCTATAAGTGTTATAAGAAGAAGAAAAAGAAAAACGCAAGAAGACCGCACAGATGAACTATATACATGTACAAACGACTATATAAAGCTTTTGTTTAACAGTTAAGCATGTCACTCTTATTTTTATACAGCGTCTACATTGTTATTAACCGACTTCGAAACGGAGGAGGTTACTCAATTCGGCACGCATATTTATTTATTTATATATATTTTTTTATGTATGTCCGTCGATTACTCCGAGATGGCTGGACCAATCGAAACGAAATCTTTTGCATCTTATAGGGTATGACTCCCAGTTGGTCCCGTAAGAAAAACATTTTGCATTTTTTCATTGTTTACCCCTTTTTTATTGCAAAAACACAGTTTCGTAACAGCTACGTTTGGTCACCAATTACGCCAAGATGGATGGACCAATCCAAACGAAACCTTTTCCATCTTGTAGGTTGTGACTCCCACTAGAATCGGGATAAAACACATTATGCATTTTGTCATTGTTTTCCCTGTTTTACCCTGTTTTGTTGAAAACTGTTTCGAAACAAAGATTGCTGTTTCGTCCACGTCGTGTATATCCGCCAAATACTCCGAAATGGATTGACCAATCGGAACTGCAAGGACTGCTCCGATGACCACTAAAAGATGTGAAATAAAAGAATTTTTGGACAAAAAATACAACCGACTTCGGAATGCACTAAAAAGGACGAAATAATTTTAATTTATATTTCGGAGACGGCGCAAAATTAAAAATTGAGTAAATGAAAGATATTGCTAATGTGGAAATATGTAAAAGGATTAAAGAATTTTGACAACTTCCAATGTAGAAAATTTTTAATTTTATGCCGTCTCCGAAATATAAATTAAAATTATTTCGTCCTTTTTAGTGCATTCCGAAATCGGTTGTATTTTTTTCCAAAAATTTTTTTATTTATGAAAAATATTCCAAGCATTCGATGTACGTAAAAATGTTCCCTTCAACAATTGCAACTTCACCTTTTATTTTTAAAGGAACTGAATTTTTCCTCGTTCTTTCAAGGGAAAATAAAAAATCTAATTATTTCTATTATTTTTCCCTATTATTTTCCGTTTACAAGATGCTAAATGTAGTATACTGGACAAAGCTGATCTCTATCAACTTTATTTGATAAATTACCACCAAAGGATCTTTTCAATAAATCAATTAATGCAACTTACTTCAACATATACTGTGACGAGGCAACTTTTGCCTCGTCACGAGAGTTTGCAGGAGGCCTCAGCTCCCTCCGCTCCGGCGGGTCCCCCTCTCCAAGACATGGATTTTTGTGCGCGAAATGCCTGAGTGTGTGAGCGTGTGTGTGAATGTCTTTTTTTTTGGGCCGACCATCTCGCGCTCCGTCATGGCGGAGCATCGCCGCCGCCGGTCGTGGGGACCTCCACCCAGGAGAGGGAGGTGGCAGATGGGTCCACCACCACCGCTGCCCGCCCGGCTGACCGGTCGCGGCGCCTCCACCCCAGCAACTGCCCTGGGGACGACCGGCAGCCGGCCTCCGAGGAAGCCGGGCCTGGGAGCAGCCGACTACCGTCGCTGCGATAAGACCACCCTCCAGCAACACCAAAGGGCTCCCAGGACCCGGCCACAGGGTTTGACGATCGAGCGGCCCATCTTGGTTGCCGAACTCCCGGGGGGGGGGGGGGGGGGGGAGAACTGCGTACCTGCGGCATAATTGAAGATCGAGGGAAGCGCGCTAGCGGTCGTCGAGTCGAGACGTGTAGTATTCAGCGATTTTGAGATTTACGATTTTGAATTTAGTTACTTCTTGAGTGTGTTCGGTCTCCATTTATCATCTTTTTATTGTATTTATTTTCCTTGGTGTTTATTTTTGATTTTCGTTTTGTGCGTGCGTTTGTGTGGCATTGCGTGTTTTGTGGAGCGAGCCACCCGCACCGTTGAGATTTGGATACGTCGCCGCACTCCATGTCCAGGTAGGACTCACGCCTTTTGGTTTGGTTTTTGTTGCGTGTGTGAGTGTGAAAGGATCGGCGTGAACGCGGGAATACCGGGGTATTCCGTATTGTATCGTGTTCCGCGACCTAGGCGACAGTACCGACCCGAGAAGACGAGGACTCCAGAGGCCCGCCCCCTAGACTACGCTCCCGACCGACTCGTTGTCTGATACCGTCCGGTTGTCGAGTTCCGGCGTCTCGAAATCGGATTCGTAACTGCTCATACTGCTCTTCGTATGCGACTGCACTATTAGGATCCCATTACATTTCGGCGTTCAGAACCATGCGGAAAGGCATTTTTAGACAGTGAGCAGAATAGCAGCAGAAACTACGGCGACAGCGCCACAGTAGACAGCGCGAGAGTCAAGCAATCATACAGGCATTCAAAACGTCCCGATTTCAGAGCGACGAAGTTTGGATCATTTCCTGAAGTGAAAAAACAATGTTTTTGGATGATTCTTTTTTTTAAATATTCTTTGAACCGCTCTGCGGTGCAGCACAGAGCCCGATTTTGCAATTTCGCCTTTAAAACTTGATAAAAATTCGTTTAAAAGTCCGAAATTTTTTTTTTTTGAAAGTTTTCCGAAAAAGCGCTTTGTATATCGATCCGTATACTTCTCCTGATTTCGAAAAGCATACTCATTATGCATTTTCTTCGTTATTTTGCCTGAAAAACTGAAAAAACTGTTACCTACTTCACCTCTTCTCCGATGAGGGCGCCACTTTACCTCCTGCGCGGGTCCCACGGCCGAACTTCGAGCTGACTTCAGCGACAGTTGCGGCGAAATTAGGATGCTCTAGAACAAGGATAGATAGATCTTTGTCCCTCCAACGGCGCTGCCACAGAGAGGGTGATGCAACAATTGGAGGAGAGACGAAGACAGAGCGATTTCAAGCTGCCTCATTTCTCGATACAGTTATTGCAATATTATGATGCGAGGATGCAATATTTTCACATACTTTTTTTTTTTAAACATTGCTTGGCTCATTCCGCGGCGCGCGACAGAGCCTTTTTTTGGAAAAAGTGTACAGAAAAAAATTTATTCTATAAAAACGTACAGTTTTATTTTTTATAAACAATTGAGACTGAAATTGGGAAAAAGGGCTCTGTCACGCGCCACGGAATGAGCCAAGCAATATTTAAAAAAAAATAGTATGCGAAAATATTGCTTCGTTGGATCAGGACATTACAATTAAGGGGGCCGGTCCGTTTGAACAAAAGAGAGAGAGGAACAAAAGAGAGAGAGAGAGAGAGAGAAAGATGAATAGCGCTATCCCCTGCTCCATCTATAATATCTCTATGGGAAGAACAGCGAATGAAACGATTTACGATATTTTATATTTTTATTTTTTGTTATGATTATAAAATTGGTAAATTATATCTCCGCTTCCTCCTTTTCCTCCTTTTCCTCCTTTTCCTCCTCTTCCTCCCCTTCCTCCTCTTCCTTCTCTTTCTTCTTTTTTTCTTCTTCTTTCTGCTTTTGCTCTTCTTCTTTCTGCTTCTGCTCATCTTCTTTTTTTTTTTTAGGAATTCTTCCCATCTCCGCTCTAGTTCCACCGAAAACAGTTCCTCCTTCACCTCTTTCATTTCCATCTGCAAATGGAACAGTTATGTCAAACATTATGATTTTCAAAAACTTCATAAATAATAAGTGATACCAGGAAATGCTGAATTTAATATAACAAATAATTGTCGGAATAAGCTTACCTGTGTGTCTCTGCTATTTCCGGGAACCGGTTCCATTTTATTCGTCTTGTACAATTATTCACTAATAGAGGTATGCCGATTAGGGAGCCTCAATTCCTAATAGAAGAAAAAACATGCTTGCGAAAAAGGTCGCGTTCTGCAGGTTGCGGTAACGCTGATCAAATTAGTTGCTCGAGCACAGGCTGCACACATGGTGTGCAGTACCACGTTAGTGAGTTAGAATTGCTGCAAAGAGCAAATATATTAGCTGATCATTTGGTAGGACCACTACGTATTGTAGCAATAATCACATTATAACAACATATATACATTCTTTGATTTGTTGCAGAGTGCTCCTTTCAATGTCTCGCTACTGATTCTCTTCCCCACTCGCGCGCCCATCGTTGTACGCCCGCGCATGCGCCTCGCACCGGTCTCACGGCGCGCAATACAAATAATTGAGGCGTTGGATGGAAGAAGGGCACATAGGCTTATGTGCCCTTTTTCCGTAAATCGTTTAAATCGTTTCGTATATGTATTATATATGTTATATATTAAAAATATATTGCTGCTCACTTGTTTACAGTAGCTAGATGCTGCTTTGTTAATTCGTTCGACGCTCCGCTATTCGCTCAATTGTCGTGTTGTTGTGCTGTTATGCTACCGTGCATAAAGTTCAGTATCCGCAAATATGTAAAAGTAGCATTCCAACCAAATGGTTCGCTTCATGCTTACGAAAAATACAATAATTTGAACTTCGTACTTTTTAAATCCTGGAAAACGATGTACAATAAGAAGCAGTTGAAGAGTATTCGATTAAAACATGTTGAATCCTCTGGTTTAAATATTAAAAAAAAAAATGATGTAAGAAGTCTCCTGCAATATGTGGACAAGGACAGCAGAATGTGGATAGAAAATGTTCTTCAAACAGCAAAGACTGCATTGAGCGAACCAGATGAACAGGAATTTATATCCACCGATGAAGAAGAAGTATAATATTCGTGGAATATTATAAATACTTTGTAATTGCATAAACGAATAAAGTTAATGTAGAAATAAAATACAATTTTTTCATGATTTTATCTGATTTATGGAAAAAGGGCACATAAACCAATTTTTTAAAACGTATAAATAAAAATATATAACATCTTCGAATCGCGATTTGTATGCTTATTATATTTTAAAGACATGTAACTACATTCTTACAAAAATTGGACTTAAAAGCATTGATACTTATTAAATTATTCAATTATGAAAACTTTGAAGTCGATTATCTCGGAACGGCATTTCGGCGTATGTGCCCTTCTTCCATTCAACGCCTCAATTGTAACAGCAGTTGTACATACATATTACAAAAATAAAAACTAAAAAATGTTTTTTTAATTAATTTTTTATTTATAAGTTGTTGTTGATCTTGGAATGTTTTACATTGGATTCGGCAGACAACCGGATTGTGATTTGTTATGGACGTTTGTACGGGACAACGTCTGTCGGGTCCGCTAGTATCAGTATATGTTCTATTCAACTTGATCCTTCCACTTGATTATCCTTCTCGCTAAAATTCATACGCTCGCCAAACATCGCAAGTTTCGGCCGTATTCATTCAAGATTTCCTGATATAGGAAATTGAAGCGGCATCTGCTACAACATATAAAAGAAGTGTTGCCACATGCGCAAGGTTTTTTTAATTCTTCAATCATTATTAAATATGACAATTTAATTTCAGTAATATTCATTTAAAAACATAAATGTAAAAAATTGATTAAATTGAACAAAAAAATCGCTAGATATCGAGAGTCTCGAACCAGGTATCCACATGTTCCACGAACATCTGGCTATTATTCAGACGCTCGCCAAACGTTTCGGCCGTATTCATTCAAGATTTCCTGATGTAGGGAAACGTCGCAACAGTGTAACGTAACTGTATATACATATACGGCAACCATGCCTCCCCTGCGTCATTCGCTTGCTCTTTTGCGTCGTCAAATTGGAGATATCATTTACCGACAGTGCTATATCTTTACCAACATTTTTCAGCAAAACACTACCCACGCCCCTAGCGGACAATTGCTGAACTATTTTCCATTACGTCGTCCTGTCAAGCCGTATTTGACGTATTTTTAGATTCTATTCCTTTAAGACTTGTTAAATTGCGAAAAATCAAATATATACGACATCTTCTTGTGTTCCTACAGGGTGCATGATCCCAGGTATAGTGATAATGTTCTTACATTCCGTGATATCTGCCGCCGAAGCATCGCCAGCCGTCTGTCTCATTCTTACAATTCCTATTTCTACATTTTTCTCAAAGTATGGTGCTTATTACAGTAAAAGCGGTATCATGCACCCTGTAGCATGATATGCTCGTGGGTGCATGATTCGCGAAAAGTTAATTTATTCAAGTATCGAGACGCACAATCTAAAAACAGAAATCGGACCTCTCTCTCGCACATCCGTATACCTACATGCTTTCCTTTGCTTGAGTCGGCGCACTCACACACTCTCGCTCGAAGCGGACCGGCCCCCTTAAGGGTATAGGGGAGTGAATTAGCGCCTCTTTCGGAGTAAAAGTGAAACACTGGAAAGGGTTATTCGTTTCAGGAGTGAAACGAACTGACGGCAGGACGCGTTTTCGTTCTTTCTGCGCATGTAACGTGACGCGCATGTGCTCCTATGACGATCGTGATGTCAAAAGTATATACCCAGCAAGCAGAAAATTTTATGATCCTTGTCGATTGCCGTATGTTTCGTAGTATGTTCGATTATCTTTTTTCACCGCGTACATTTCCCTAGTCTCTCAAGTTGCGCAGATCCGAATCTAGTGCTTACAGGGTCGAGTTTTTCCCAAATTTCGGACTTAATAACGAGAAAAATGCAGTATAATTATGATATCTATATTCGGGAGAAATGTGCCTATCGCTGTACAAAGCCCTTTTTCTGAAAAATTGTACTGTAAGAAATTTCTTCTATAAGAACGTACACTTTTATTTTTCACAAAATTTAGAAATCCAAATTGCAAAATCGGGCTCTGTACAGCGATGCGTAATGGTACAGGGTGATCCTCTCGCTAGTGGACCGTAAAGAAGTGCCGCCTCAATAGAATGTAGAAGTCGACATCTCATTGACGGTGACCCCCGCAGCGAAGGCGACCGTATGCGTGAAAATGTGTGTAATGAGGAGAAGCGTCCCACAAAAATATTCTGTTTTCCGCAGCGTTTTAACGGGATTCTTCTGCACGCATACAGTCACCTCCGCTGCGGGGGTTACCGTCGTCAAGTTTACGATGACAGAAATAGGATGTCGACTTCTACATTCTATTGAGGCGGCACTTCCTTTACGGTCCACTAGCGAGAGGATCACCCTGTATAAGGAATATTAAGAAACGAACATCATAAAGAAATATTGCTTCTTCGCTTCAAAATCTGGGAAAAACTAAGTTGCTAAAACGGGCTGTTGGGTATCGCTCCGTCTTTGTCTCTCCTGCTATTGTTGTATCACCCTCTCTGTCACGACGCCGTTGGAGAGACAAGGATCATTTATCCTTGTTCGGGAACTTCCTACTTTTTCCACAACTGTCGCTGAAGTCAACTCGGAGTTTGGCCGTCACTCCCCTATACCCTTAATTCATCGGTATTTAGACTATTTGTATGCCAACATGGCTGCCTCGCTATCGCGCTCTTCATCGCAGCGCTGTCGTCGTCTCCTTTTTCTGTTGCTGTATCGGCGGTCTGAGCACGGTTTTCAACTCGCTTCGCACATAACGTAATAGCACGAATGAAATATTGTAGGTTCGGTCCCATCTTATCTTATACATTTCTTTTTATTAGCATTCCTCATTATACTTCTTTTAGGTGTATTATATAGTGTTCAAAATTGTAACGGCGGTTTGTTGCTCGGCCGCCGAGGACGACCAAATCGCCGATTTCGGCAGAAAAACTTTAAGCGGCACCCGTCGCCGAAGTCGACAATCGACGGTTTTTGCCTGTTTGTCACTCTCCCGCCCGACTCTTCAACCGTCGCTTGTTGATTTCGGCGAAACGTTCGTTATCAATTTACCGTACGCGTCGCCGGTTAAACGTCGTCTCAAGCCGTTTGACGAGTCAAATTCTCCAACCAGCGGTCGCCGTTTCGTTCGAGCTTCCCGTCCGCAGCGTACCCCCCGCGACGATAAATACGCGATCGTTCGCGCCCGGCACCCATTCTGTCGGAAGTATCCGAGAAAAGAGTGAGAGCATTGATATTGTAAGAGACCGTTGCTTCGAGTGAGTTTGAGTTTGCGGAAATCCACCCAGCGATTTTCCCGACAATTGCACGCGTCGAGTGTCGATATTCGTCTCCTCGTTTCGTTCGTGATTTGTCACTTCGTTCTCATCGTCCGCGTCGCGCCGAAGATTGTCCGTTCTCTGTGTACATCAAGATTGTCCGTCGTCCGTCGCTTCATATGTACGTTTCGTCTGGTCTAATAAAATAACTACAAGTACAGTGTATCCACTGAAGCTCATTCACTGACTCTTCCTTCCTCCGTTTCGTGCACGCGCATCGCTACACGTGATTAGCGATTTTCTAAGTTCGCGCGGACATACCGCGGCGAGTGCTAAACATATAGAATTAATACAAAATAGTAGTATGGATAACATGATCAATTTTTTATTGTAATATTTGTCACATATCATATGTAATAGCATGAATGAAATATCGGGGGTTCGATCCCATCCTATCCTGTACATTTTTTTTTTTTTCTATGAAACTTATTATACGCCTCTTCTTATAAATATTACATATTACGTATTTCTTATTTTCTTTTTCATACTCTTTATTTTATTAAATACATTTAATAAACATTACCGGACAGAAGATTCGATTCTTCAATCCGATTGTATTTTGCCGACGTCGACGAACGTAGAAAGAGACGGTTCGATATATTGACCATACCCCTCTAAACATTCCACAAAGATCACATTTAACCCTCTGTCCCAAACCACGCACTCCGCGATTCCAGATACTTTATGTATCCTGACCCTTTTTTTCCCGCATCCTCTTTTTTTCCTGCATACTCTATTCTCCGAAAACCTTGATAACTCTCTGTTTCCAGATACTTTATGTATCCTGACCCTTTTTTTTCTGCATCTCCGATCAGATATCTCTGGCCTGACCCTTTTTTCTGCATCTCCGATCAGATATCTCTGGCCTGACCCTTTTTTCTGCATCTCCGATCAGATATCTCTGGAAGAAGGACCTGCATGCCTAATTCTCCGAAACCTTTGATAATTCTCTGTCCTGATGTTTTATGTATCCGGACCCTTTTTCTTTTCTCTCCGATCAGATATCCTTGAAAAAAAAAGGCCTTTTGCATCCAATTCTCCAGAAACCTCGATATTTATGTATCCGGAACTGATTCCCGCGCTTTTTCCAGAAAACCCTCATTGCTCTCCCACCTACCCCTACCACTATTTTCCCTACCAAAAACCCTCTATAAAAGGAGGACCCAAAACGCAAGAAAACACAGTATAATCAGAACTTTTGTCGAGACTCCGCAAGTCCGTGCGCGTAGTTAATAAGATGCAGTATTTGTTTGTGTAATCTTTGAAGTATTAAATAAAGAACATTTTTATTAAACCAACTCATCTCGTGTGACGTTGACGACATAATTTGGTGGCAACGGTAAGAGATATCGTCCGTGGACGTTAGCCAACCGAAAATATTCTAGTTTTCTCTAGATATCCGCCAAAGAGGAGTCGTTGGGATATCCTACTTCGAACCCGAAGAACTCTTCGACAAACAACAAAACTGGATCACAAAAGAACTCAGTGAGGGGACAGCAAAAGCAACCGGTAAGGGATATCACCTGAGGGCTTATCCGGAAGAAAATATACTAGTTTTACTAGTTATTCCACGAGTGGAAAGTTCCGGAGGTATCCTACTTCGAACCCGAAGAACTCTTCGGCAAACAACAAAACTGGATCACAAGTGGACTCAGTGGCGGGACAGCAAAAGCAACGTAAGTCTATCCACATCATCTGACGACTTGCTTCAACAAGAATTCGTAACTGCTCCCGACACCATGTCTCGTGCACAGTCTCCGACTCGACCTATCCTTGATGATATAAATTCAACTATGAATGCGATAGCTGAAAAATTAGTACTAGTAATGGACCGAGTAAAAGCATTAGAAACGGTAATAGGCGCCACGGACAACAAACAATTAGAATCACAATCGTACGCGAACTCTCCTTTACACTTGAGAGAACCAACATATACAGGGTGTCCCGTAACTAGTAGTAACATCGGGAAATGGGGGGTAGCTGAGACGATTCTGAACAACAATTTCCTTTGCAAAAATGTCAGACGGCGCTTCGTTTTTGAATTATTAAGGAAAAACACTGACCAATGACGCACGTTTCTCGCACGCTCAGGCGCGCGAGCATAGCTTCAGGCCGTGGGACGTTCGGACTAAACTGGGCAAACGCGGCGGTAAAGGGGGAAAAATTTAATTGAAATTCTACCGAGCAACGAATACAAATAATTAAACAGAGTATTAACGCAACTGTTAACCCCTGAAGATGGGATAAATCAGTTAACTAAATCGAATTTATTTTATTTATTAATTATTTGTATTCGTTGCTGGAAAAGAATAGGGAATAAAATGTGGGAGGTGCTCTCGGAATTTTTGGGAAATGAATAACGATTACGCAATAAAAAACGGACTCTAGCGTTATGAAAACAGAAAGATAATTAGAATTCGACTTACCAATTGATTTGCAAGCTGTCCCTGTTCGTTTACAATGGTCAAGGTACGTGTCCTGCCAAAGGGAAGGACGAAGATCCGAACACAGAACAGCTGATGGAACGGCCCGATCACCGAACCCAGTTCACCACCACAAAAGCATTTCACCTCACGATCACTGGCACTTGTAACTTTCACATTCTCGGTTCTTGATTCTCTAAACCGGTGCCTGGCGCCTGAGCGCGCGAGCAGCGCGCGCTGTCATTGGTCAGTGTTTTTCCTTAATAATTTAAAAACGAAGCCCCGTCTGACATTTTTGCAAAGGAAAGTGTTGTTCAGAATCGTCTCTGCTACCCCCCATTTCCCGATGTTACTACTAGTTACGGGACACCCTGTACAATTAAGACTGTGACGTACGGGTTATGGGGCAGCCTAAGGGTTGCCCTGCGCGGAGGCGATCAGGGAAAATCGCTCTCGACGCGCACCGTGCACAAATTCACGGACGATTCGATTCTATGGGCGCCAGTGCCGTAGCACTTGTCCGGAACCCTCGCCCTTCCGGCTGCTCAGTAGGGGAGCGGAAATCAGGGGAGGTTGATTGAAAGTGACCCACGAGTGTTTCGGTAAATTAACGGTAACTTTAATAAAGGCCAAAGTGGCCGTGCCAAACAACCAAAAAAAACGGGAATTCCGCGGTACACTTTTGCGCAAAGGAAAAGGTACGCGGCCGCCAAGTGCGGCAAGAGGAACCGCGGCGCGGAAATTCCCAATACAAAGAAAAATCTCGACTGTAGAAACTAAAGCTAGGGGCCGGATACAAAATGTCAGTGGTCCTAGAGTTTCAAATACAGGAGAAAACGAAAGATTAGTCGGGATCGCGGTCGCGGGTATGGGGGGACCCGTTCGCGATTCTGAGACAGAGGCGCCGGGGCCTCGACGAAACCGACTATAACTTCCGGCACGCGAGATCGCGGAACGAAGCTGCGCTTCGCTCAAACGCGCGGTACGAGCGTCAACGGCTACGGCACCGAGGTCAAACCGCCGGGGCTCGACCGTCGGACGGTACCGGACAACGAATCGGTCGGGAGCGGAATAAAGGGGACGGGCCTCGAGAGTCCTCGTCTCCTTGGGTCGGTCCTGTCGCCTAGGTCGCGCAACACGGTACGATACGGAATACTCCGGTATTCCCGCGTTCACACCGATCCTCTCACACTCACACACGCAATAAAAATCAAACCAAAAGGCGTGAGTCCTACCTGGACATGGAGTGCGGCGACTTATCCAAATACGAATGTTCCTTGTGGGGGTGGGTCGCTCCGCGGACACCAAAAAAACGCACGCACAAGAACAAACGAGAATCAAAATAACGCCAAAAATAAAGAATAATTACAACAAAAAGAAAATAAAGAAGGACCGGACACACTCACACGAAATGAACTAAATTAAACTAAATTGTAACTTCCAAAATCGTACGACCGCTCTCTACTCCTGCTCGCGCGCTTCTCTCTAAAATCTGCCGCCGGTACGCGGTTCTCCCCCCCAGGGAGTACGGCGACCAAGATGGGCCGCTCGATGTTGCGAATTCGGCGGGCCGGGTCCTGGGAGCCCTCTGGCGGAGCTCCGGGCGAGGTGGCGGTGGTCGGCTACTCCCAGGCCCGGCGTCCTCGGTGTCCGGCTGCCGGTCGCTCCCAAGGCGGCTGCTGGGTGGAGGCATGGCGACCAGCCAGCCGGTCGGCCAGCGAAAGTGGGGGACCCATCTGGCCCCTCTCTCTCCTGGGTGGAGGTCCCCACGACCGGCGGTGGCGATGCTCCGCCGTGGCGGAGCGCGAGACGGTCGGCCGCAACAAAAAAAAAGAAACACACACGCACACGCACTCACACACAACAATATCCGCGTCCCGGAGGCGAGGACTCGCCGGAGCGGAGGGAGCGGGGCGCGCTAACGCTTCGTAACGAGGCCGGAATTTGCCTCGTTACAAGACATACGAAGAATGTTTACAGTTAATTTCGGATTTCGACGGAACCAATGCCGGCACTTAAATCAGTACGATCATACGAGCATCAACCATGCTGGCAACACAACAACATCCATTGCTGGTAATGGCCATAATTTCGCAAAAACTAAACGGTAGAGTTGCAGGTTCAATAAGACCCGACACAATCGACACAATTCTGTGGCTTATCGAAAAAATTCGCTTCCTCTACGGTCGAACTAGGGATTCCGCATCATTGAGGATTAAACGCGATTCCTGTAGACAAGGACCCAACGAACCTATCGAAGAATTCATACTTAGATTCTCGAAGGTACATGACGAGGTAATTACAGCCATAAATTCCGAACCAAAGTTGAAGACTTACATCGATATTAAAAAAATGGTAGCTAACGAAGAGGCGATTCAGTGTTTCCGGCGAAACGTAAGACCAGGAATCTTGCAGTATCTATTCTCACAGCATCATGAAACACTGAACCAAGCTTTCGAAGCAGCAAGAATGATCGACGTTGAAATTTCACACATCAACTTGCAAACATCAGCTTGGTCCAAGCAACAGGGAAAACCAAGAGAGCGGCCGATGGAACCTAGGCAAACTTTCAACACGCAATATTATCAAAGAGAGCCAATAAGGAACCGACCAGCGGAGCCGAGCCGGAACTTCGACCAAAATCGCTACCATAAGGAGTGCAATACCTGCAGAAGAAGGGGCCACGTGGAAGAGGAGTGCCGAACGAAAAAATGGAGGCAGCAACAACAACCACTGACGCAACCAGTACAGGAGAGAAATTTTCTCCAGGTGCAGCCTCGCGACTACCCACCGGGACAACTGTCGGCATCTCCAACTCTAGAACCACCCTGCCAACACGAGCGGACAACTCCCCGTTCGTACAATTAGAACTGCCAGGTATTGTCCCAACGAAATTTCTTATAAATACGGGTAGCGAGATATCATTGCTTAAAGAAAAACAAATTCGAGATAATACACTTCTCCGGGGTGAACCAATGACACTTAGAGGCATTACTAGTAACACGACCGAAACCTTGTACTCGGTATTTATTCCTTTCAACAGTAAATGTAACAAATTTCAAGTTGTCAGCGATGATTCTCCGATATTACAAGACGGTATTTCAGGCGCGGGTTTTCTCTACGATCACGACTTCCAGCTAACGGCTAAAGAAGTTAAAATAGGAAACATTGTAAAGCGCAGACATAACAACAACCATGAAAATAAGACGGTATTAGTCAACTTCATTTCATGTAACGGAGCAATTACGAAGCTTGATGAAAAAGGTCAACCAATTATTCCAGATTCTTTAAAGACTCAAATTGAATCGATTGAAGACTTTGATGAGAAACTAATTTACCAAATCAAATCAATGCCTAGGGATAGAGATAGAATTAACTTACTAAAAGAAAAACACGCCTAGATCACTCAACTGAAGGTAGGGATCAAATTTGGGAAATTATCTGGGAATTTCACATTTTTGAGTTACCGGACGATCCATTACCTCAATCCACGATATTAGAACACGAATTCAAAACGACCGACGATATTCCTATCCACACAAAACAATATCGATATCCACCCATTCACCAAGAGGAAATAAAACGACAGCTTGCCGACATGCTCGCGAAGGGAATAATTTGAGATTCGGATAGTCCATATAACAGTCTCCTCTGGATTGTACCAAAAAAAAACCGACGCTAGTGGAAAGCAAAAGTGGAGATTAGTTATCGATTACTGAAAACTCAACGAAAAGATCATTCAGGACGCGTACCCTATACCTAACATAGATGGAATAATAGACAAACTAGGAAACGCAAAATACTTTCCCGCATTCGACCTAGCCTCGGACTTTCATCAGATAGGTGTAAGAAACGCGGATATTCAGAAAACAGCTTTCTCTACTAATGACGGACATTTTGAATTTGTCAGGATGCCATTCGGTTTAAAAAAATGCGCCCCCAACGTTTCAACGAATGATGAATCGGGGATTACAAAGACTGATAGGGAACAATTGTTTCGTTTAGACAATGCGGATTAAAGCTTCAACCCGACAAATGCGAGTACTTGAAACCGGAACTAGAATATCTAGGACACATTATATTGGCAGACGGAGTATCCCCTAATCCGAAACGCATAGATATAAAAAGATTTTTGAAAAAAAAAAATACAACCGACTTCGGAATGCACTAAAAAAGACGAAATAATTTTAATTTATATTTCGGAGACGGCGCAAAATTAACAATTGTGAAAAATATGTAAAAGGATTAAAGAACTTTGACAATTTCCAATGTAGAAAATTTTTAATTATGCGCCGTCTCCGAAATATAAATTAAAATTATTTCGTCTTTTTTAGTACATTCCGAAGTCGGTTGTATTTTTTTTCCAAAAATCTTTTTATTTCACATTTTTTAGTGGGGATCGGAGCATTCCTTCCGAAGTTTTGCAATAATTTTCAACAAAACAGGGAAAACAGGGTAAACAATGATAAAATAAAAAATGTGTTTTATCCCGTTTCTAGTGGGAGTCATAGCGTACAAGATG
Organism: Stelis phaeoptera; assembly: GCA_943735885.1. Lineage (NCBI taxonomy): Eukaryota > Metazoa > Arthropoda > Insecta > Hymenoptera > Megachilidae > Stelis > Stelis phaeoptera. The sequence continues at coordinate 282,604 of OX030936.1, forward strand.
AAAAAGGTTTTGTTCCGATTGGTCCATCCATCTCGGCGTAATCGGTGACCGTAGCATGTACGAAACTGTGTTTTTGCAATAAAAAAGGTGTAAAGAATCACAAAATGGAAAATGTTTTTTATATGGGACCAACTGGAAGTCATACCCGACAAGATGCAAAAGGTTTCGTTCCCATTGGTCCATTCATCTCGGCGTAATCGGGGAACATACATAAAAAAATAAATAAATATACATGCCAAATTGAGTAACCTCCTTCTTTTTCGAAGTCGGTTAAAAAATAAAAACATATTCGGCGCCTCAAAATGCGAAAGAAATAAAACAATTTCTCGGGTTGTGCGGGTATTACAGGAAGTTTGTTAAGGATTTCGCGAAGATAACCAAACCGCTTAACAGCCTATTAATGAAGGACAAGAAATTCGACTGGACCAGGGAACAACAAACGAGATTTGAAACTCTACGCGACGCTCTTACGACGCCACCCGTATTACAATATCCTGACTGGACACAACCATTCGTACTGACCACAGATGCAAGTAATTATGCATTAGGTGCCGTACTCTCGCAAGGTAAAATTGATAAAGATAAACCAATCGCTTACGCGTCTCGTACTCTGAGTTTAGCTGAAACTCGGTATTCGACAACCGAGAAAGAATTATTAGCAATAGTTTGGGCAACACGGCATTTCCATCAATACTTGTATGGTAGAAAATTTACGATAGTAACGGATCACCGACCACTAGTTTGGCTAATGAACGTAAAAGATCCTAACTCTCGTTTAATGCGTTGGCAATTAAAGCTTTTAGAATACGATTACGAAATAGTCTATAAACAGAGAAAGATTAACACCAACGCAGATGCTTTATCCCGGGCTAGAGTTAGAGCGATCGAAAACGACTTGCATCGCGAAATAGAAGAGTATATCACATATTATGCATTGGGCAATCATCAAACTACTGCAGAAGACGAAGAATTTATAAATGAATTGACAGAATTGCGTAATCCTGAAGAAAGCAATCCTTACCCTATCCCTGAAGAGCCCTCGCCTTTCAAACCCCGTTCAAATCCAATTATACCTGAAAACCCCTAGATCCCCTTCGTACGATCCAAGGTAAAAATCACGCAAGGTTTTTCAAGAGAATTGCCAACTATAGTCTACACCGAAATTCCTCCCGAAATAATCACTAAAGATAGAACTTATTTATCTCCGCACGAAACGAACCAATATAAGCTCGAAACGATAGATAGAATTCTGGGGCAAAAACCAAAAATCAACGTGATTCAGGATAGGGATAATAACATAGAATTAGAACTATTATTTTCTCGACTGGGGAGAGACATAGAGGTATTAGTATCGAGACCTGTACCGGAGAACAAACGCGAGATAATCAAATTAGCGCATGACTCAATTTTCGGCGGACATTATGCATTTGACAAAACGTTGCAAAAAATACGGAAACAATCCGACTGGCCAAACATTACACGCGACGTAAAAACCTATGTGGACAATTGCGAGACTTGCCAACGAAACAAAGACACAAAAAGACAGACATACGTATAACAAGCAACCGACGTACCTCACAGACCAACGGATAAGATATCGTTAGACTTAATCGGACCTCTGGACGAGACGACCTGGGGACACAAATATATAGTCAGACCTATAGTCGATAAGTCCACGGCAGCAATCATACTGTAACCGTTATTCTCGCCAACGATGTTCTTTTTGTTCTTTACGTTAATTAGATCGCTTTTAAATTGATGTGACGGTACACGATTGAAGTCAGTGAATGTAACTTAATTATTTAGAATGTCAGACAATGGAATTTATTAGAAGGAGGGATTCGGGCCTCCAGGTACTGGACAGCGGGGAGTTCTGATCGGTTGTTGAAGTGAGTTGGAAACAATTTATGATGTAAACGTGGTATATTCTGGTGAAAAAATTTACATTCGGCTAGTCACAAATTCTGGTAAATATAGAAGAACTTAATGTATTTGTACATGCTTGATTACGTTTCGTACAGTCTTCCCGCGTTCGCGAATGTAAGTGTCTTTGTCCTTTCTCCTTTCACACGTTCGCGTGTAAACGCGAATATTTCGACTTCGGTTGTGAGAGACGGATGTATATCGATATTTACAAGTGATATTACTTCGGCAGGTTATGATTATATAAAGTTAAATGTTTTATGTACCGGAAGCTCGACCGGATTTGGTTTAAACAGACATTAAGAGATTAGCTTTAAATGTAAAATTGATATTGAATGGCTTTAATGAACAAACCCAAATTACTAGTGCGAATTTCCCTCCCTGTGACTTCTACAATCAAAATTGCGATACCGCGCTCGACAATGAATATAATAGATGGTTGCTTGAATCATTACCTTTTACAATCGCACGATTGAGGATCTGTCGCAGCACCCTCGCTCTCGGCCGAATAATCGGAGGAGGAGTTTAGGTGGAGACGCCACGAAGCCTCGACCAGGTTGTGACACCTAGGAGTTTACCTGAGGCACGAATGTGGGCTCAAGGTGTTCTCCGATGCCGGACGCCTGGCTTCGACTGTGTACAATCCGATCGTGAATTCGCGATACGCACGGTGCAGCAACACTCAGGTCGATCCTGCCGAGCAATTCGGAGAAGATCAAGTGGTGCCTGCACTATAATATCACACGATCAATCGAGAACAACCAGAAGATGTCGGCAGGCACGAATCGTGGGCTGAGCGGCACTTCGGTTACTCAATTAGAATCGGTGAAGATTAATATACCGCGATGCTACCAAACAGAGCGATCAGCGTGCCACACGGTCGTATCCACCTCTTCACAAAGGCATCCGAGTACATTCAAGAAGTGACGGCAGGGCACTTTTGTGAGCTGAGCGACACTTTGAATGCTCGAACGAGTCTGTGAGCGATGCCACGATCAAATGCCGGCAGAAATTGTGATAATGCTCACAATCGAGTCCACGTTTCACAAGGGCACGCAGGGACAGCCAGAAGTTACGGCGGGATACTTTGCGTGGGCCGAGCGATACTTCGACTGCCTGTATGAGCCTGGGAGCTGAGTCAAGATGTATGAGAATTATCCGATCTCAATCGTTCACGGATTCTGTGGTTTTGCCACGCGAGATTCTACCAACAGCAGCGACTCGAAACAACCTTACTCACCGTTTCGTTCCGCTCAGCGAAAATTGATATTCTAAGATTTACCACTCGTTACGATATTAAAGTTTGATTTTAATTTATTTATGACTGCTACGCTGTATACGCAGGAACAACACAAAAAGAAGAAAATCGCGTTCTAGCTGTGCCACGGCGCGGTTTGTGCTCGTGATTCCTCGGTTTGAGGCGCGTATATAACGAGGGTAAGTTAGGCGGTTTGTCTAAGTTACCAGGTCGGTTTGACCTCTCAATTATATACCGGTTTTCGCTGAACGGAATTGGAAACGCGTGTTACCTGGTTCGCTTCCAGACATAGAGTAATTCTTGTTGAACGAGCATCGATCTCCTTCGATCCATATCGAGTGGGGATTGATCGCACGCGACAAAGGACCGCGGATCCTTACGGTGCGAATCCGTCACACTCACACAGTCACACTCGGCTGTTCGTACGCCATCTCTTGGTATGTAACCAGCACGGTTACAATACAAGCTGTTTGGGGCTCTTGGTTGCGAATCTTCGGAAAACCGCGAGAAATATTAACAGATAATGCAAAAGAATTCGTATCTCAGGAATTTTCGGAATTTTGCAGTATGATGAAAACTAGACATACGTTAACCTCGGTATATCACCCACAATCAAATAGCAAAAACGAGAGATCACACACTATATTGAAAGAGTATATACGTCAATATCAAACCGAAACGAATCCATGGGACTTAGTATTACCAAAGGCAATGTTGAATTACAATTGCACGATCAATCGAATCACAGGGTACACTCTCTTCGAATTACAACTAGGATACGAGCCTAACAGCATCTTTGACGAACCTGACGAATACTTAACACTACGAGAACGAACAGAAAACTTAAAACTCCAGCATGAAAACAAAATAATAAAAACTCGCGACAACCTGTTATCCATGCAACCTAGTACATCCTACGCAAATCTTGAAGTGATTTCAAAAGGAGATAAAGTTCTGACCGGAAACTACACCGCGAAATCTTTTGACGAGAAATGGAGAGGTCCATTCGAAGTATTAGATAACATAAACAACCATTCAATAGTAGTAAATGACAGAGGTAAATCAGTAACTCATCATAGGACGAACGTAAAGTTGTTTAAACAAAATCATGACGTCCTTTCAGATGGCGAGAACTAAGTCAAGCTCCCTAGTAGCTCTGCTCCTTTTGACCTGCATGTCAGTAGCGCTTCAAGTCGAATGCATCGATCCCGACAACAAGTACACCGTAACACCGCTCAGCAACGAGGAAACTATATTCCTAGAATACCTAAATAAAGTAAAATTGTATCACGAACAATGGAAGATCGTAGTGGGGTATGATTTTACGCACGTTGAAAGTGATCTGGCTAGCATTGAGATTTTGTACAGAAAGGTCCTTTCGGACCTATGTAGAAGGGATATACAGGTGCATCGATTTGAATGTTCTTCTCTTATAAGAATCATGGAAAAATTGAAAGATCTCGAGACCATTCGCGTAGAGCTCCGAAACGCGTTCTATACGGCTGGAATAAAAAGCAACCGTTCGCGTGGCCGTCGTGGAATCTTTGATTTTATAGGAACAATTAGTAAAACACTCTTCGGAACACTGGACGAAACGGACGCCCAATATTATAATAACGAACTAGATAAATTGTATGCGGACCAAAAATCAGTGGTACATCTAGTACGTAATCAAACTAGTATTATATTAAACGCGATGAAATCCAGCGCGGAATTCTTAAAGAAAGCTCACAAGGAGGTATCACAGATAAACAAACAATTCAACAAGCTCATAGACCTTTCAAAACAGAACGAGATGAATATTCAAATAAACGCTATCATAATAGATTTGAAATTAAGCGTAACCAAAATCAGAGAACAAATTAGAAATATAGAAGACTTAGCGTTCGATGCAAAACGCGGTGTGGTAAAACCGCACATTTTGACGCCGGAACAGTTATTTACAACAGGCTTCGGAATTAATTGCTCTTTTCGGCCGATTTTCAGATGTCACGCCTCCTTTCCCCCGCCGCGCGTCTTGGACCCCGCGGCGGCCCAAGTGCTTGGATCACCTCAGGCGCGTGTCATATGAATCGCGCGTGGCGCATCAGGGCGACAATCGCATTAATAGATTTTCACATCATCCACGGGACACTATTTTCGATGCGTTGTTTTTTGTCAGTGGTATCCACCGTAGGCCTATTCCACTGTATCGGATAATTTTTCGTCGCATCATTTTGTGATAAATTGCGTCAAAAAATAGGTTTGGAAACTGCTTTCAAATTTTGCTCTCAAAGTTTTCAAAAAACTAGGTTTTCCCGTACACTAAGATGTGCTCAGGTGGTTGTAAAGATAGAAAACAATATGAAATCTATTATTACGTGTGTCTCCCTAATGCGCCACGCGTGATTCATATGACACGCGCCTGAGGTGATCCAAGCACTTGGGCCGCCGCGGGGTCCAAGACGCACGGCGAGGGAAAGGAGGCGTGATATCTGAAAATTAAACGACATGGCAGTCGAGACGATTGTCGGCGGTGAGCACTGCTGTTGTCACCGTGTATGCGTGTCATATGTATGCGTTTGGTTTCTGTATTGGAAGCGAACAAATGACGACGCTACGCGGTAGCGACAGTAGTGCTCAACGCCGACAATGGTCTCGACTGCCATGTCGTTTAACCGTTCAGTTGCCGCGTGTTATGCAAAATGGACAGGCTTGTAAATTGAAAACAAAACATTATTTTGTAACTTTTTTAATGATTTGCTTAACAGAAATGTTTGCTCTGTCGAGTGCTATCCTTACATTTTCTCTTAGACTCTTGGTTTTCGAAATAAATTGGAAAATGTCAACATAGACCGATACGATTTTGGTGTCCTTTCCACTTTGATCGTTGTTCAAACAAAGTTAAATGCTGACAATGTATTAATAAGTTACACCATTTTATTCGGGAGAGTCCGTAGAATTGTTCTATACCAACACGAATTAAATAACTGCTATTGTAAAAGCACAAAACATCTCCGAAGTTAAAAACTTAAACTTTTTGTTCAAATACGATTTTCTCAAAAATGGTGAGCACTACAAAAAAACCGCATTAAGATGTGAATTCAGCGTACAAAAATCTGTAGGAATTGATGTAAGAAGAAAATCTATAGACAATTGATCTACATGTAAATTTAAAAAATGATGAGTGTGCCAATACTTTTGTGTCGGTATAAAGTACTCAAGAAATATATTTACGTCATTATTTCGTAGATCGCTTTATTTATTTTATTTCTTGCAATTACACAATAAACTACGATAGACAACGTACAAATAAGTGTAAAAGTTTGTTGCTTAAATCAGTTTATTTAGTAGTTATATGCATTTATATTCTGTCGCTTATGGTGTGCCAATACTTATGTTCCACATTGTATGTATCCGGGACTGATTCCCGCACTTTTTTCCAGAAAATCCTCACTGCTCTCCCACCTACCCCTACCACTATTTTCCCTACCAAGAAACCCCTATAAAAGGAGGACCCAAAACGCAAGAAAACACAGTATGTTACGAGAAGTGCCGATCGAGTTCCCGTTATTCTGGTTTACGGAGTTTTTTGGGAGAAGCGGAGGGGTGGTGAAAACGAGATAACCTGGGTTTTGATTAGCAAAAGACGTTTTATTACGCGAATTTACTTAAACTCTAAACGCTAATTAAATTTACAATAGGAACAAAACGCACTTGCGTCGGTCCGAACGCGATACTGAGCGGAATAGAGACGAGCCGAGACGGAAAAGTTAACGAGAAATTGTCTACGAACTTTCCTACTGGCTAACACTTAATTCCAACGAAACTAGCTTATTCTAATATCCGAAACTTGTCCTTATAATTATCGCGAGAACAACCGAACACTTCCAGATCGCACACGACCCGTCTGGCGTGAGAAAAGTCCCGAGAAAATCCGTTACACGCGAGTCGTGGAAGAGAAGGCCAAATGGCCGTCGCCGAATTGATTACAAAAGCGATCCACGTGCTAATTGCGAGACAATCCACGAGGTAATGGCCGACGCCGTCTTGCCGGTCCGGCCGCGTGGTCGAGCTGGTTACAAGATGGAGCGTCGCGTCCGGTGATGTTCACGAACGCGCCGATCCGTCGAGCCGCCAAGACGATCCGCTAGATGACCCCCTTATCGTCGGGAGGCCAATTCCCGAACACAGTATAATCAGAACTTTTGTCGAGACTCCGCAAGTCCGTGCGCGTAGTTAATAAGATGTTGCAGCTTCTTTCAAGGAAATAGGGAATTTTAATTGGGAAGGCAGGTTCGAATTGCCCGTGGAGTGCTGAACCGCTCTGCTCGTCGTGATCCGGTTTAGTGAATTCAAATATAGTAAATTCCAACAAGAAAATGCGAATTTGAATAGTTTAATTATGATTTAACTCCAACTCAGAATTGTAACACAACGATTAACTTTTAATATTATTAAAGAACAAGAATAAAGAATAGGGAACAAGGAATTAATGGTTTGTCAAACTATTTTTATCTACGCTTTACGCTGGCTGAATTATGTCTAATCGTTTATTTCAAATTGTCCCGCAGTCGCTTTTCCGAAACAAAACATAATTTTCAAATTACAAATTACATCCAATCACGCGAGTTTTCCTTTATGATTCTTAAATTTAATTGGTCGTTATTATGTTAAGGATGAGCGTTTTACGCGGTGGCAATGCTATCTCTCTTGGTAACTTTGATTCAACAACGAGTTTGAGCTAAACTATCATTCTCTGAAATATGCTTTAGATAGCTTCATTTATAACTTCTTCTATTTCATGGCCACCGCTACGTTACATTTACAATTTACCGCGCTTTCAACATTCAATTACAAATTTCCTCGCTATGTGGCGCTGGCGCTGTTCAGAGTGAAGCTATCGGAAGTTGCCGGCACGCAACACCTTCCCCCTCAATTTAAGAAGATAAGGCTTTGAGATCATCTTCTAATTTCCGGTTTACAATTTATTGTTAATCCAATCTGGTATGTGCTAATTTTAAGTTATTTACGTGAACTATTTTGGTCTTATTATTAGTTATTGCTATTTCCACATTTAAATCGTTAAATACTCGAACTATTTTGTACGGTCCAAGCCAACTAGAATCAAACTTTGATGTTTTCGGTTCTCTTAATAAATATACGTAATCATCCAAAGAAAATTTTTGAGAGTTCAAATGTTTGTCATAATATATATTACTCTTTAATTTTGCTTTATATAGGTTTTCCGCTGCTAAAGCCTGAGTACTAGTTATTTTGGCGAGGAGATTATCCAAATAATCTACAAAGGTTCGTGGAACTTTTCGTTTTACAAATTCTGATGGTATAATAGCTTTAACTCCGAATACCAATTCGTGTGGTGTATAACCGGTAGCCTGATGGACAGAACTATTATACGAAAAAATGCTGTAACGAATCCAATCGTCCCAATCAGTCTTCGTACAATAATGTTTTAAATATTCTATAAAAACTCGATGAGCTCGTTCGAGCGATCCCAAAGATTGGGGATGAAATGCGGTCGAAGTGATCCTCTGTATTCTAAATATTTTGCAGAAATTTTTCATTATACCACTAACAAAATTACTTCCCTGATCAGTTTGAATGGTTCGTGGACAACCAAATCGGCTAATGAATTGTTCAGCGAGGGCTATCACTATTGATACGGAGTCTATATTAGAGAGAGGAATAGCCACGGAATATTTGGTAACGTTATCTTGCAGTGTTAACAAGTATCGATTTCCTTTATTTGTCACAGGTAGAGGCCCTACAATGTCCATCTGTACCTTTTCGAAAGCTCTTTTCGGAGTATCAGTGATTCGCATGGGCTGTTCAGTTTTTGCAGAGAGAATCTTACTCTTCTGACAGTTAGAGCAGGAGCGAACGAAAGCTCTAATTTCCCTCTCCATTTGCAGCCAATAAAAGTCTTCCCTAATTGGTTTGAAGAGTTTCCTAGCACCTAAGTGACCACCTACAACTGACTCATGAAATTCTTTTATGATAAGAGGTCTCCTATATGGAGATGGAGTAATGACTTCTCCTGTGCAAACGGTAATTGTATATTTTGAATTGTTTGATTTTTCTTTCAAAAGACACTCTATAGAGTTCCAACTAATTGGTTCAATACAATTGTTATGTTTAGAAATACTGATATTTTTGACGTCCAAGGAATCCATTAGATGTTTCAGAGAAATTACTGATGATTCGAGATTCACAAAATTTACTGGTTCATCTGAGCAAGTTTTAACAAAAAGATGAAAGGTGTGGTATTTCGTTTTGGGAAAAACCATTGTTTCTCCAACATTGAGGTTATATTTTTTAATCTGCTCGAAGGTAAATTTATTTGTTTCACACGGTGAATACGCGTTCGCGACGAGACTCACGGGGTGCCCGGAATGAGTCAACGGAGGTCGTAAATCTCCGCTAGGATTTTTATCCGCGCCGCGGTCCACATATGACTCTATGGCCTCTTACTGCTGTAGAGGTATTAAGGGGTGTATTGAAATGAGAATGAATTAACAATAACACTACAGGGTGTCCCAGAACTAGTGTAACTCCCGGAAATGGGGGGTAGCTGGGGTGCATCTGAACAACTTTTTCCTTTACCAAAATGTTGTTTGAAGCTTCGTTATCGAGTTATTAACGAAAAACACCGGCCAATGAGAGCGCGCGTAGAGCGCGGGCTCAGCCACGAGAACGTTAGTGGCTCTCAATCGCGCGCGGACGTGGCCGTGAACGAATGCCTCTTTGCATCGGAGATATCGAGAGAATCACACGGCAAATGTTACATTGTATTAAATTAAAAATAATGTAGAATTATTTATGAGTAACAAATTAATGAATATGTCGTTTAATAACTATGTTTGACACTTTTTAACGCTATCCGAAAGGAACAAAGTGTTGTAGTAGTTATGAAAATAATTTTTTTTTTTAATACCAATGTAGAATTATTTATGAGTAACAAATTAATGAATATGTCGCGTCGTTTAATAACTATGTTTGACACTTTTTAACGTTATCCGAAAGGAACAAAGTGTTGTAGTAGTTATGAAAATAATTTTTTTTTAATACCACATCAACAGTTGGATAATTTATGTTTAAAGAAAAACGATTTCGAAAGCTGATGTTAGAAAAAGCTAGTTTAACTTACCCATTCATCCCCGAATGAACCTGTCGCGGCTGAAGTGGGTCATTGAAACTGGGTCACTGTGCCGACCTTCGTCCTTTTTCAAAACCCTCAACAGCTGATGTTATGGCCGGGTCGGCGAACTCACTGCACTGCACGGTCACTTGCATTGTGCGGTCACTTTTATTGCGCGGTCACTTTTATTGCGCGGTCACTGTCATTTGTCACTGGGAAATGTGGGAATATTTAAACACGATTTATTATTCCTACGTTTAAAAAATGGGGGCTCCGAAAGGGGCCGATTTTTGGCTCCGAAAGGGGCCGATTTTTGGCTCCGAAAGGGGCCGATTTTTGGCTCCGAAAGGGGCCGATTTTTGCTCTCGAAAGCAGGTGTCACGACAGCAAGGACAGTATCGGTTCAATGTGTCCTCCTTGGGCCTCGATGCATGCCTGTGCACGGCGGCGAATATTTGCTTGGACTCGCCGTAACATTTCAGGCGTAATGGTGGCGACAGCGGCGTGTATTCGCGCCACCACCTCCTCTGCCGTATCCACCTGCTCTCGGTACACCGCAGTCTGGAAAAATGAGAGAAAAAGGCAAATGCATAAGTACAAATTATTACAGTTCGTGCAACATGATAGTGATACTGAACTTACCTTCAGGTGTCCCCAGAGGAAAAAATCCAACGGATTCATATCCGGAGACCGTGGGGGCCACGCTACGGAACCACCGCGGCCAATCCACCTGTCGCGAAAGGCTTCATCTAAGAAAGCCCGTACATTTGCGGCATAATGGGCGGGCGCCCCATCATGCTGGAAATACATATTTCTCCGAATTTCTAAAGGAATTTCTTCCAAGAGATCCGGAAGAATATGCTCCAGAAAATTTTGGTATGTTTGACCATTCAATCTATCGGGTAGAATGTATGGCCCAACAACAAAATCATCGCAAATGCCGGCCCATAGATTGACTGACCAGCGATGCTGTGCCGCACGTGGACGAATCGCAATCGGATTCTCATCGTCCCACAAGTGCGAATTGTGGGCATTAAAGCACCCTTCCCGTGTAAAAAGGGCTTCGTCTGTCCACAAAACGTACCTGCAGAACGACGGATTCCGCTCAATTTCCCCCATCAGCCACCGTGAATACTCTATCCGTTGGATATAATCCCTGGGGAGCAGTGTCTGTACCCGTACAAATTTGTACGGGTGTAGTCCTTCGTCCTGAAGATGGCGATGTACGGTGCTTCGGCTGACACTAACAGAGAACATACAAGTACATGAGTATAACAATTCCATTTTTATTATTGTAACTTTATGTATTTGAAAATTTGAACTTACCCCAGCCGCCTACTAACCTCTCGCACACTCTGCGAGCCATCCCGGTCGAACTCTTCGAGGACTTCGTCCAACCGCGCCGTAGAAATTCGACGCGATCGGCCCGTATCTGTTCGATCCGGTTCAAACGAGCCCGTCGAATAAAGGCGTGCAGCCAACCTGCGGAAGGCTGCCGCGCTTGGTGTTTGTTCGCCGGGATGCAACTCGCGGTACCGAGCAGCAGCAGCGTTTGCATTGCTGTTGCACTTGCAATACGTATGAAACATTTCGTAATTTTGAGCGTGCGTGCGTTCCATGTTGCTCGTACGGCTAGCAGGACTATTCTGTCAGATCCAGCGTTTCTGAGGTCCTAGATGGACGTTCGTTATGGAAGGGATATTTTTACAATAGAACAGAGAAGAAATGTTTATTGTTGGAAAGCTTAAGTGGCTAGCAGTTTTACTGTCAGCGTCCATTCCTCTAAAAAATTCCCATGCGCCGAGGGCGGTCGCATGGTTTTCGTCACTACAGGCCCCGACATCGAGGAAAGACCGCACACACCAGAGGGTGTCATAAATTACACTCTTAGCCATACCGTACTGCAAACGGGAAAGTGACTATTTTGCAAGTACGATATAGCAACGACTTATTTTTTATTACTATCGTCGAAACCAGCGGGCTTCATCAGTTGCAACCTATTCTGCACAAATTGTATTGTCAAAGCAAGTTAGATGCAATAGTAATATCTACAAAGAAATACAACATTGTCAGTTAATTGCTATTATTATGAAACTAATGATTTTGGCGGAGCCAGTGGCCCAGTTCCTCTACCACTGTTCACGTCAGTTCAATCAAAATTTATAATTGTGTGCGTATTTATTTAACCATATCGATATAAATTTTATAACACAAAAACAAGACTATTAGGCGTAAAAACAATTGTTTATAACTTTTAAATTATCCAACTACAAACGAAAAGGAAATCATCACAAACAACTTCAAACGATATCAAACAAGACTGCGCAAGCGAATTTCAGATATCTCAATGGCGGTTGCGAGTCATTTTTTCAATTTTTTTGTATTTATTAGCTGATAAAACTATAGCCGAAATTATTGTCAGTACAATCAACTACAAACGAAATACTATAATTTTCCATAAAAAAGTCAGTTTCTTCGAAGCAGGGTGCCAGGTTCACATTGGTCGCTGGTGCTGCATTTCATTATCCATAATAGCGTAGCTAAACAAGGGTAGTCTTTCTCCGGAGAAATTTCGTTTGTCCTCCATTCACTTCAGACAACCCTTGAACCGTGGGCCTGCTTGTGCGGGTGGGGGAGGGTGAACTGCAGTGCCATTCGGACATCTCTGTGTGTAAAGTCCTCAGTCCGTTTGTCTCGTGCACACGTGCTGGCGTCGTCACTAAATTCGTCGTAAAATAGCCGAACTTTCCCTTGCTTACGGTACTACTTTATGGCACCCTGAGCCACAGTATGAAAATTCAACTCATTGATTCGGGCGTGAGATCAAATTTTCCTTACGCAGTACTGCATTCATTCGTCACTGAGCGACCGACTTGGTTACACGAAGGAATAATAAATCGTGTTTAAATATTCCCACATTTCCCAGTGACAAATGACAGTGACCGCGCAATAAAAGTGACCGCACAATGCAAGTGACCGTGCAGTGCAGTGAGTTCGCCGACCCGGCCATAACATCAGCTGTTGAGGGTTTTGAAAAAGGACGAAGGTCGGCACAGTGACCCAGTTTCAATGACCCACTTCAGCCGCGACAGGTTCATTCGGGGATGAATGGGTAAGTTAAACTAGCTTTTTCTAACATCAGCTTTCGAAATCGTTTTTCTTTAAACATAAATTATCCAACTGTTGATGTGGTATTAAAAAAAAATTATTTTCATAACTACTACAACACTTTGTTCCTTTCGGATAACGTTAAAAAGTGTCAAACATAGTTATTAAACGACGCGACATATTCATTAATTTGTTACTCATAAATAATTCTACATTGGTATTAAAAAAAAAAATTATTTTCATAACTACTACAACACTTTGTTCCTTTCGGATAGCGTTAAAAAGTGTCAAACATAGTTATTAAACGACATATTCATTAATTTGTTACTCATAAATAATTCTACATTATTTTTAATTTAATACAATGTAACATTTGCCGTGTGATTCTCTCGATATCTTCGATGCAAAGAGGCATTCGTTCACGGCCACGTCCGCGCGCGATTGAGAGCCACTAACGTTCTCGTGGCTGAGCCCGCGCTCTACGCGCGCTCTCATTGGCCGGTGTTTTTCGTTAATAACTCGATAACGAAGCTTCAAACAACATTTTGGTAAAGGAAAAAGTTGTTCAGATGCACCCCAGCTACCCCCCATTTCCGGGAGTTACACTAGTTCTGGGACACCCTGTATATAATCAAACTTCACAAGAGATGTATGAATACAAGTGTCAGCAGTGTGTGTGTGTATGTGTGAACGGATGTGATTCTAATGTGTCAATACAACTGTCTGGTTTCCTTGAGATCTATGTTTGAAATCCTCTCTCCGGGAATTCCTTGAATTTAAAACTGTTCGCCGGGGGTGGTTCCCCTGGGCGTGTTCGTTCAGGAAACCAATCACTGTGATTCTTCACTCTGATGAACACATCAGCACTGATTGGCTCCCCGATTTGGAGGATGTCTCCGGCAGAGTGGGGCATTTTGCAACTCGCAAAATGACCTGGAACCGTCCGTCGAGGGTGACATTTGGGACGGGGAATTCCCGAATCTGCGTTGCACGTGCTGTACGCACTTGAAATTGTTGGGCCTCTGCATCGGCACGTTTTACGATGGTAGGGGGTCGTGCAAAGCAGGCTACGTGTTTTACGTTGTTTCCTTTTTATAACTATTGCCGTACTTAGGATTTTCGTAAAAATATTTTGACTTCCGCCTAAGCGGATTGTAGCAATAACTGGTTATTTCCTACGATTGCCTGTTGTTAATTGAAATTGTCGAGACAATAATCGGCTGGGTGCTAACGGTCGTGTAACATTCTCCCCCCCCCCTTCCCCCCCCCCCCCCCCCTTGAGATGGTACCGATCAAGAAATGTGATGTGTAATGTGTAGTTGCTCCTAAGTAGTTACATTAATAAAATAAAATCATAAATGTTAAAATAAGCGAATATATAAAACGACGTAAGTAAGTAGGATTAAATGAGTGAATAGGTGTGTGATTAAATGATTGTGCCATATAATGTCCTTAAGCTACGTGGCTGAACCTATGATTGTCCAGCTTCATTTGCATTTGCTGCGCCTGGTTAATTCGTTTAGATATTCCCTATTCCAGCAGTTCCAGAAATGCTGCTTCATTTTCTGGATGTGTTGTCAGCTCGACAAACGGTTGGAGGGTGTATCTGTGAAGTCGCGCTCGCGTAGGCTCGTAAGGGAGTCGCCAATGAGGAAATGACCGGGTGTGAGTACGAGAAGATCATTGGGATCAGCAGATATAGAAGTGAGAGGACGTGAATTAAGGATCAATTCGATTTCGATTCCCAATGTGTTTATCTCCTCGAAGGTGAATAGCTCAGTACCTACGACACGGGTCAGGTGGTGTTTGAACGCCTTGACGGCCGCTTCCCAGAGGCCACCAAAGTATGGCGCGTGCGGTGGAATGAAATTCCATTCAATGTATCGGTCCGCAAGAAATGTTTTGACCTTTTGATTGTGGTCGTCCGATTTTAATAGCTCGCGTATCTCTCTCAGTTCGTTATTAGCCCCGACAAAATTCGTGCCATTGTCCGAATGAAGACTTTTACAGAACCCCCGTCGAGCAATAAATCTCCTGAGCGCGGCTAGGAAGGCCTCGGTAGTCAGGTTACTCACGAGCTCTAGGTGAACAGCCTTGACCGCAAGGCACACGAAGACCACAACGTACACCTTGCCACGCGTCCGATTCCGATGTCTTTTTTCCTTCGCGTAAAATGGCCCGCAGTAGTGAACCCCGGTATTCGTGAATGGTCGGGACTCGGTGACTCTCGCTTCAGGTAAGTGACCCATTATGTAATCAATGGGTGGCCGTTGAGCTCTGAGACAGCGTGAACAGGTCTTTATTGTTTTCCATACCTGGCTCCGGCCGTCAATGGGCAAGTATCGTCGTCTGACCGCATATAATGTGTTTTGAACACCGGCATGTAGTTGAGCCCGATGTTCGACTTCTATGATTAACCCTTTCGGTACGGGCGCTCTGTCCGTCATGATACTTCCGCTGAACGAGGTGCCGCGCCGAAAATGTGCTTATAACAAACTGTCTTGATTCGGCCGAAAGGAATCGTATAACACACTGTCAGTCTACCTTTCTATGAACATTTTTCTAAGGGTTAAATAAGAACTGTGCTTAATAAAACAATGTTTTTTCCAACAAGTGTTGGTTGTTGCTTCAATATTAAAAATTATTTATATAAAATTCTATTAATTATAAGTAAAATCTATACAAAATTCGGTACAGAAATATATACAAAATTAAATACAGAAGAATATATAAAATTATATACAAAATTATAAATACAACAATTACTGTTTACATATTTTTAATTAATATATGATTATAAGTATAAGGGCTAATAATATATAAATATAATTGGGTGTGATACAATATAATTATAATATAATTGGGTGTGATATATTTTAAAACACTGATTTATACATAAACCAACATTGCATTCTTTGCATTCGTATCTTGATTCCGATCTTTTATCATTTTTGCTGCAAACAATGCACCGTCGGCTCCGGTTCTTTCTTTTTGGCACAAACAATGACGAAAAATGTCTCTCGGTCAATCTCATCGGATAATCATTTTTTCTTACTTGTTGATTGATGTAATCTTTATGATATTTATTGCATATTTGTTTTATCAACTGCAATTGAAAGTTCGCCATGGATATGGTTGCGTTCCTTTTATGTTTATAAAAGCAATACGCATTCCATACACAAATATCAATTAGATGAAAAAAAAATTTCCGGTACCATTTTAAAGTTTTTCGAGTTGAATTTACACTACTTATTACCATATCCACTTTATCTACTATACCCATGGAATTATTATAATCTACAATACATACAGGCTTTTGTACACTCTGTCTTCCTCTATGTCTGGACACTGTCATGACATCTGCAGTATGCATTGTTGAGATCATGTATACTTCTCTCTTATCCATCCATTTTAAAACCAATAAACTTTCCGAGCTACGAAAAGACACTTCTCCCCTTTTCAATTTATTTTCGATCTTGGGCATTCCTTGTCGTCTTTTTGTTACTGTTCCGCATGCATTTGTGCAATTGGCGAATAATAGACTAAATAATGCGGGACTGGAGTAAAAATTATCCACATAAAGGGTATGGCCCTTTCCTAAGTATGTCTTCAACAGTTGTAAGACGATTGCTCCAGACTTTCCAATGCCCGTGATCGAACTATCCGCAACTGTAGATGCTCCAGTATAAATGATAATGTCCTGCACGAATCCGGTCTTGCAATCGCAAAGAATAAAGGACTTCATCCCGAACCGATTCCTTTTCTTCGGGATATACTGCTTAAAAGATAGGCGGCCTTTGTATAGGAGTAAGCTTTCGTCTAAGCAAAGTTCTTGGTAAGGCACAAATGCCGCACTGAACGAGTCTCGTAGTATATCAACTATTCTTTTTATTTTTATTAGGCGGTCGCCAATGCATCCCGGTTCATGGGAGAAATGTAAGATTCTGAGTAGCAGGAAGTAACGATCTCTGGTCATTATTTTCCCAAAAATATCGCTGCGTAGAAAATCGTCCGTGCTCCAGTATTCCTTGAGTGATAGTTTTTTATTTCTCGTCATCCATAACGACGTGGCCAAAAAACAATACAACTCATTTCGCGTCATTGGTTCTTGATTAATCGTATTGTTATTGGTTCGTTGGGCCAAATAATAGTTCGACTCTTCTACAATTATGTCTACTAACTCGTCAGATATAAATAATTGAAAATAATCAATGATTTGAGATGACTGGCGTATTTGGTTGGTGATTCCCGAGTGTTTTGAATCGAATCGATGAATTTTTGGTACAAAATGATTGTTTGACCATTTTACTTTACAGTTCGTGTTATCAACCTCTTGGGTCAATTCTGTTTCCGATTCAGAACTGCTATATATTACATTTATTCTTCTTTTACGTCGATTAAAATTATTTTCATTTTCACAATTCTCGTCACTTTCTGAGTCAGTAAGACTGTTCATAAATCTTTTATTTCCTCTATTCATTCTGAAAAGGG
Organism: Stelis phaeoptera; assembly: GCA_943735885.1. Taxonomy (NCBI): domain Eukaryota; kingdom Metazoa; phylum Arthropoda; class Insecta; order Hymenoptera; family Megachilidae; genus Stelis; species Stelis phaeoptera. Next base: position 300,522 of record OX030936.1, read on the forward strand.
CCTGAATTTTTTAAATTCTATAAACAAGTTCCGAACAAAAGCGTAACCTCAAAATTTTTTAATAGAATAGTTGAAATCAAACGACAATTATACTTGTAGCTGTTTTTACAGAATTCTTGTAACAAAAGACTTTTTGTTAAAATGATCTGTATTAGGTTAGAACTGTCGCACCGCTGATACCCAATCAACACAGATAAGAACACAGAACGATTGTTAAAAAATGTAACAGTTCAAGGTTTTATGCGTGAGCGCGAAATATATTTTGAGTAAGATCCATATCTCATACGTCGGTAAAATAAAATATAATTGTATAAACTGTACATAGATGTCACTTGTTTGTTTTTCCACACGGTTTGTCACATATCATAGATGCCAGATATATCCGGCACTCGGCCACACAGGTCATCGGATGGATGCCGGATATATCCGGCGCTCGTCCACACAGGTCATCATATGGATGCCGGATATATCCGGCGCTTGTACCGAAAGGGTTAAACATGTGACGCGTGCCTTTGGCAGGATGATTGGATGACGTTGAGTAAACGGAATTTATGAATGTTTTAATCGTCCTCCTACTCGTAATATCCCGTCCTTATCGATGAACGGATTAAGGCGTTGCAATTTTCCATCGACTTCGGGCCTATTGCTGGATAGGCTTCGCAACTCTTTCGAGAAATGTAATTTTTGCAAGAGCTTAATAAGTACATGGTGGGCATTCTTAAGTTCCGGTGCCGTCAGGTTACCCCTTTCGGCGTTTGTTTTCTTCCAACGAAGACAACGCGAGACGATTCACTGCATCCTTCCCTACGATGAGTAATTATCGAGTATGCTTGTGTTGATGGACGTGGTTATTAGGCAGGTCGTCACCTTTAGTTCCGGAATGTTGCTACACAAAATGACGTCATTCGTGGGACACTAAGAGTTTTCCATCGCGAGCCACTCTGGACCGTGGTGCTAGATGGATGGTCGTAGGAATTTTTCCGCGGTTTGGCCACGCGAAATGAGATCAGCGGGGTTTTCGGTTGTAGGAACATGTCGCCAATCCGCGACGTCGGTTTTCGACTGTATCTCAGACACTCGGTTTGCGACGAATGTTTTTAATAAATGTGGTGAAGTGTGTAGCCAGTTGATGACGATGGTGGAATCTGTCCACATGACGGTACGGTGGACTTCCACATGCAGTGCCTTCTTGGCTGTATCGAGCAGTGACGTGAGGAGCAAAGCTCCACACAGCTCAAGTCGTGGCACGGATTGCGTTTTTAGTAGAGCGACTTTGGATTTTGCCAGGAGAAGTTCCACGTGTATATGTCCGTTCGCGTCCATCGAACGGACATAGAGGCAGGTTCCGTAGACTCTCTCACTGGCATCGCAGAATCCGTGCAGCTCTATTTCGACCGGTGAATTAATGGTGGTCTTTCTTTGAAATGTTACAGTATTTAGGCGTGGTAATTGGCGGTAATATTGCGTCCACTCTGACTGGAGGTCCATGGGCAGAGATTCATCCCAATCTATCTTGATGGCCCAAATCCTCTGTAGCAAGATTTTGGCGATAATGACGATTGGGCCAAGGAGTCCCAACGGGTCGTAAATCTTGGCGATTTCAGACGAGATAAATCGTTTCGTCACGCGTGAGGAGGCGAGTTGAATCTTGACCTCGTATGAAATGGTGTTTTCGAAGGAGTTCCAGACGATTCCCAGAGTCTTCAAAGTTGATGATTCGCCGAGGTGGAGCTTCTTGTTTATGGTTTGCTCCGACAACCCTAGCAGAATTTCCTTATGGTTGGCCGCCCATTGTCGAATGTTTAATCCTGCGGATGCCAATAATTGAGTTAGGTCCTTCCTCAGCGAACGCGCTTCCTCGATGGTCGATACTCCGGTGAGGGCGTCATCTACGTAGAAGTCACGACGCAGTATCTTTGCGGCCTGAGGGAAACGATGACCTTCATCCTGAGCGAGCTGGGTGAGACACCGAATCGCTAGATAAGGGGCTGCCGATAACCCGAATGTGATGGTTTTCAATTCATAAGTCTGCACTAGGCCGGTAATATCTCGCCACAGGATCCGCTGGTATTTCCGATCCTTGTCGCGCACGAGGAATTGTCTGTACATTTTCTCTATGTCACCCGTAATTACGTAACGGTGTATGCGAAAACGGAGAAGGATGTACAGCAAATCTTCCTGTATTTTCGGTCCTGTATGAAGGGTGTCGTCGAGCGAAATACCTGTGCTCGTAACTGCGGAGCCGTCGTAAACCACTCAAAGCTTTGTTGTTTCGCTCGTTACCTTTGTAGCCGCATGGTGAGGCAGGTAGCATCCGTTGGGTGAGTGTTGATCCTCTGAAACCATTTCCATGTGGCTTAAGTCGAGGTACTCTTTCATGACGCCGCGATATTCTTCCCTTAACGTGGGATCGCGTTGTAGCTTCCGTTTCACTGACTCCAAACGCTTCAATGCTTGCGATCTGGATTCACCCAGTTGCGTAATCTTATCGTTGAACGGAAGGGCTACAATGTACCGGCCATCGGCATTTCGAGTAGTATGTGTTTGGAAATGCATTTCGCAAATGCGGTCTGAATCTGAGAGATGCTGGACCTGTGGACCTTCTTCGATTTCCCAAAAACGAGTCAAGTCAAATTTGAGCGCGGAGTTCGCGTGGCATGAAACATTGCGAGATGATGAAGAAACTGGAGGGCTCCCCCCGATGACCCATCTGAATCTCGTCCTCTGCAGATATAAATCCGGTCCACCTGGAGGAGAGAGGTTGATTTGCCCGACGCTCAAAAGTGATAAGGCTGCTCCGGAGCCGAGCAAGAGATCAACTGAGGCTGGACGATGAAATTCTGGATCCGCGAGTCGTACATTTTTGGGAATTCTTATGGTGGTGCGGTCAATGAGTTGATCCGGTATGAATGTTGCAATTCTTGGGATAGTCAAGAACGTCAAGGTGCGCATGTAATCGTTGTCCTTGGACCGGACGGTGGCCACGACTGTATGTTTCGCGACCGTTGATAGGGCGTTAAAAACCCCAATGGGAACCGAGCATTTTTTGTGTGGTAAATCGAGTCGTCGCGCGAGATCTTCCGAGATGAAATTCGTTGTCGCGCACGTGTCAATTAAAGTCCTGCAAGGTATGTGTTGTTGGTCCTTATCCAACGCATAGACTTGAGCAGTAACGAGAAGGTCGTTCGTAACCGCGTTGACGATGAATACTCTTTGACAACCTGTTCCCATGGGCTTTTCAGGTAGCTCGGGTCAGTTACCCGTTTCTAGCTGCGGCTCTGGTGATCCCGCGCGCTTGCCTGCTGGCGTGGTTACGCGATTTGCAGGTTGTTTCGCTTGATGCAATAAAGTATGGTGATGTTTGCCGCATATACGGCATGACCCCCTTTTACATGCCTCGGTGCTATGATCGGGTCGTAGACAATTCGGGCACAATGAAGTTTTTCGAACGGCTGCGAGTCTTCCCTCGACGGAAAATGAATGGAACTTCTCACATCCCCAAATTCCAATGTGCGTCATGACATATCGGACATTTCGACGGGCCTGATACATTGGACTGTCTGTGATGGTCGCGTTGACCTTGGGGTTCTCGGAAATTAACCGCGGTTACGTATGCCTGGCTACGCGTTTGATATTTGTGCGCGGGAGGCTTCACCAACGTGTCCCGGTCGAACGGTGTGCTCGCGGGTGGCAATTTTTTCGTCATTGCTGGCGCGCAGTTTGCCCGCTTCTCCAGAAAATCGAGCAGGTATTTGTAAGAAGGCAACTGCTTGTCCTTCAGGGATACTTCCCAATGCCATGCGGTGTCCGGCCCAATTTTCGATAAGATCATTGAGACGAGCACACAGTCCCACGATGCGGTATCGATACCCAGATTTTTTAATGATCTCATGTTTTGCCGAACGGTATCTACGAGATCGCCTAGTGCTTCCGGAGAATCCGTCGATAATTTGGGTATGTATTGAATCGCGTTGCAATGTTTAATGAGGACTCTGCGTTTGCAGTCGAATTTTTCTATTAATAAGTCAATCGCGTCGGCGTAGTTGGAATCCGTCGTACTCAATGATCGAATGCACGAGGCGGCCTTTCCGGTCAGAGTAGATCACAGATACTGCAGTTTCTGCATTGGCGTTAAATCCGCGTTTTGGTCGATCATTGACGAAAATGTGTCGAAGTAGGACGCCCAGTTCTCAATCTTGCTGTCGAATGTTGGCAGACGCATCTCCGCTAGTTTTATGGCCATGGGGGTCGATGTGGATGGTGCGGCGGAATCCGTTGTATCGCGTCGCGGAGGAAATTTCGCGCGCTCTCCTTCAAGGAGGGCGTTTGCTCGGGCGATGGCGGAAACGTAATCCCTATGAATCTCCCGGGTGGGTGTTAGACCACACGGTGCCCACCCATAAAACTGCCTCCGGAGCTACCCAATCCCACGTATGTGGGCAACGGATGCCGTTGACAGTAACTAGTGTGGTAGCGACTTGTCGCGCTGGGTAAATGCAGGGCCGTCGCTTGAGGTGTCGGGTTCGTCCTAGTATCCGAGACGAGTCCCTGAGGCAGACCACACGACCTTTGCCCATAGAGTTGCGCCTGAATCGGTCTAATCCCACATCCGTGGGCAACGGACGATTTCCGCAGCGTTAGATGTGTGGTAGAGAGCCGCGTAAGCGGTCTCGGCGGTTACCCATCAAACGTGGTGTGAGTAATCATACCGACATGGGTGCTAAGGGCGAGGGGAGTCCCACCGAACGCGGTGCCCCTCGTTGGCGTTGGCCTCTTAGTGGCGGTGGTTTATTTTGTTAAACGCTAACCCACCATCTGCCGGTATGAGCACAGACTCGGGTACGGCAAGGCGGCGTACGCGCCAGAAGGCCATATGTGAAAGACAATAATTCCCTATGAATCTCATAGCGACGCGGTGCTTCTGATTCATCTGCTTCTTCCAATTCGAATTGAACGTCATCGAATCGAACCCAAATTTCGTTTAGACCCCCTAAATGTGCCCGCAAAAGTCCGATGTCACGCTGTTCAGGATGTTTCATGCTGTCGACTAATTTCGCGAACGCGGTAATGTGTCCGATTATATTCTCTCGTTTGCGTCGCAGAATACTGAGACTGATACCGTGCGAGGTAGACTGAGTATGACTGGAGGATTGGTCCATCGATTTCGGCATTGTGGGATGGGATTACACGTAATAGGAATTGGCGATAATAAACGAGCCTACCTTTACGATGCGAGGATCTCACAGTGGTTGATGTTCGCTGCGATGTCCTCTTCGTCTGCTGCTCCTTGATGAGGAAGCTGCGTTGCAGTAGACCGCTGGTTGAGCCTTGGCTGTTTGGCCACGATGTGGTCCGGCGGCTGCTGTGTTGTCCTCCGGTTGCTCCGTTGGACCAAATGATATGAAGGATGTTACCGGGATCCTTTGATGATGCTGCGACCGATAATGTGGACCGCTGCTGTTGAATGATCGACAGCGTCGCGTTAAGATGCGAGTTCGCTTTTAATGAAGCGGGTAGGCGCCGAATGTGGGCCTGTCACACACTTAATCACGATGTTCACTGTCTAGTCACGTGATGTTTGACACTTGCACAAAGTTTAGAATCCACACGTCACTGATAATCCGATCACTGTATCCGGCTCGAAGGACCATTAAATGTTTCACACGGTGAATACGCGTTCGCGACGAGACTCACGGGGTGCCCGGAATGAGTCAACGGAGGTCGTAAATCTCCGCTAGGATTTTCATCCGCGCCGCGGTCCACGTATGACTCTACGGCCTTTTACTGCTGTAGAGGTATTATGGGGTGTATTGAAATGAGAATGGATTAACAATAACACTATATAATCAAACTTAACAAGAGATGTATGAATACAAGTGTCAGCAGTGTGTGTGTGTATGTGTGAACGTATGTAATTCTAATGTGTCAATACAACTGTCTAGTTTCCTTGAGATCTGTGTTTGGAATCTTCTCTCTCCGGAAATTCCTTGAATTCAACACTGTTCGCCAGGGGTGGTTCCCCTGGGCGTGTTCGTTCAGGAAACCAATCACTGTGATTCTTCACTCTGATGAACACATCAGCACTGATTGGCTCCCCGATTTGGAGGATGTCTCCGGCAGAGTGGGGCATTTTGCAACTCGCAAAATGACCTGGAACCGTCCGTCGAGGGTGACATTTGGGACGGGGAATTCCCGAATCTGCGTTGCACGTGCTGTACGCACTTGAAATTGTTGAGCCTCTGCATCGGCACGTTTTACGATGGAAGGGGGTCGTGCAAAGCAGGCTACGTGTTTTACGTTGTTTCTTCCGCCTAAGCGGATTATAGCAATAACTGGTTATTTCCTACGATTGCCTGTTGTTAATTGAAATTGTCGAGACAATAATCGGCTGGGTGCTAGCGGTCGTGTAACATTATTATACATCAACAAATCCTTTGTAGTTTGAGAAACGACTTTTGAATCAAGAGAGAAAAAATGAATCAAATTGTCCTGGCGCATGTAAAGAAAATTAAAGAAAATAGGTTTAAATGTTTGAGAGGTGATGTTGAGAGGTAATGGAATGTTGAAAGACGGAATTTTGGGAGTCAGCATCTGCAGTCATCATTCTCAGATTTTTATCAATTAACACTGCTGCAGGAGTTTTGTGACCGTACAGAATGTATATGGCCACATAAAACCCACCGAACACCGTATGAAAGCACCTTAAGCGTGCTAGCAAGGCGAGAACGTAGGCGCGTGCGCGAAGAGCATCCCCTCCCTAACGCACGAATCCGCGAGGAACGACGTGCCGGTCGATCCTCGATCGATCACTCGTCGCTGAGCGAAGATTCACGCAGGACGTAGAGCCGCGAGGATAAGTATTAGACACGATCTTGACACGGGTTCTGATCGCATCGTAGGGATCCGTCTCAATTCGCGAGTGTCAGAGCCGGTACGACTTTGTCGTACGGCATCTGCTCTTTCGAGATCTCCGGCTACTTGGAGGACCCGGCGGGAAATCTCAGCGATTGACCAGAAAGCTGCGATTGACCTGAGAACCCAACGGCGAATTCGGGAGTTGGGAGTGAAAAGGGACGGCGATAGGCCGCGTAGCTCAGCGACGGGCCGCAAGACGGCCACGCGTCTTCTTTTCTTGCATAGCACAGGAGTATTTTTATATTACAATAGAATAGATAAAGTTTAGAGTCCTAATAGTTTATTTTCGCTCCTAGGAATCTTCCGAGAGCTCTCATGAGGCAGGCTTAACAAACCAAAGTATTTTCCGTTATCATTCCACGTGTTAAGAAGCGCTATTCGAACTAGTATTTTTTTTTGCGTTATTTCCGCTCCGTCCGAATGCGAGCATTCGATCCCTATGTTTGTAATTCGATGCGTTCGGGTAACGGTACTTTGCTCGACGCGAGCCGGTTCGCCGAAGGCCACGAGGCCGAAGTTTATTTTTCGTTCGTTCGTTGCGATGTAACTCGCGACACGCGTGCGTTAAGATTATATTTTATTTTGTACGTTTAAAACACAATTTCGCGATGCGCACCCTAATGTTTCGTTGATTAATTTGATGTTCAATGTGCGACGTCCGACGTCTTGACCAAGGACAGAATTTTCCGCCGTTTCCGCTGTTCTAAGGCATGTGAGCGTTTCCATACGCCGCGTCGCGTTTGATTCATGTTAAATTCAATCTCTTTGATTTCTTCCGGGTCCTCACCTTGTTACGACGTCGAGTTAAATTCCAGATCATTAACTATTTTCAATTTAAATATTAGATGAATAAATTCTAATTCTGGTCCTTACCAAGGAAATCACGCCTTATAATTACTAAAACCCTACATGGTCCTGATATTTCCCGTAAGGAAAATAGACGGTTACATAATTGGCGCCCGAACAGTTAGACTCGAATTTTGGAACTCGACTTCGTAATAGGGACATGAGTAAAGGAACGCGTTCGCAAAGCAAAAGCCGTGACGAACCAACGGTCGTTTCGGAAGACGAGGTAGAGTTCGCGATGCCGCGAATACCGAGGTCACCGGTTGTGCCGACCGGGCAACACGCGAAGGGCAACCGACCGAGACGAATTCAAATATCGCGAACACAACCACGCAGACGAAAACATTAGACGAACTCGTCGAGCTCGTGCGCGGATTAACGAATAAACAGGACGCGAACGAGCAGGGCCGGCGTGACCTTTTGCGGGGCCGGGTTCAAAAATTTTGCGGAGCCTGAATACACATTCAAATCCTACAGCTAAATTTTACAACTAGGAATTATTTATTTACAAATGCTGTTACATATTATATATTCTTTATAAGCTGAATATTAAATAATAATACAATCCAATTGGGGAGTCTTATCTCTATTTTTTTAAGCAGTTTTTTAAACAAATCCAAGTAATATTTTTTCGCATCCATAATTCGCTTTCAAGGGGCAAAAAATTCAGTGAAAGTACGAAATCTGTAATCATGTATGACTTTTGCAAAAAACTATGGATGTACTTTAATTTCTCTAAACAGTACATTTCTCTGAAAGCGCCTGGATTTTTTTATCTAAAGTAGTTTCCAGAATATGAGGACTTTATGAAGTTACGCTGAACTCTGATGATTTTTGTCACTCCTTTAAACTAAATCATCGCTACTAAAAGAATGTCTTGCATCTGTTAATGGTATCATCATTCTGTAAAAAGTTAATCAAAATCGGTGTTTTTTAATTGGGTAATTTTCGTAGACCGCGCTGTCTCTCAAAACGCGGGGCCGGGTTCCGGCGAACGCGCTGAACCTGCCTTGCGCCGGCCCTGCGAACGAGAAACGGTTGGGACAATTCGAAACGAACGTTATGGCCAAGGTCGACGGGCTTGTAAACCGCGAATGCGAGTCACTTTTTGAGACGGTAACAAACTTTCACAAAGAGGTCCGCGACGAGATGAGAACCATGCAGGGACAGCTGGCCCGCGATGAAATACAACCGGGTCTGTTGCGCCGGTCGGATAGGCACATAGAAATTAATCCATCGATGAGTCAGGCGACGACGATAGCGCAGGAAAGAACGTTTAAAGTTAAGCCACAGCTCCCGACGTTCCAAGCGGCGGTGGGCGAACGGCCGCCAAAGTTCGTGCGCGAGATGGAAAGATTTATTAGAATCGCGAGGATTCCCGACGAAGAAATCCAGATCATAATTGATCAGGCCTTGAAGGGATATCCCAGCAAATGGTGGGATCTAGTATCGACTAGCATCGAGACATGGTCCCAGTTTAGAGAAAGTTTTCTATCCCAGTTTTGGAGTCAGGCCGCACAACGGAAAATTCGACGCGAATTGGAAACGGGATTTTTCAAGGCCGGTCAGGGAACGACGCGCGTAGAATACGCCACGCGTTTGATAGGCGATGCGAGGGATCTAACGCCGAAGAGATCAGATGCCGAGATCATTCAAACCCTCGCGACCCACTTCAACCAGGCGATTCATGACGCGACATGTACGCAGAACATCGAGACGGTCGAGGCGTTTCTAGTGCTGTTAGACCGATGGGACAGGGGCGGAGTGTTAAACTCAGCGGCTGCCGCGTTCCGGGGATTCGGTAACACACGTCTCGACCGTCCGCGGATGAACATGCAGTTTAACGCAAGCGCAACCCCGCGGGTGAACATGCGAACCCCGAATCGCCCGCCGGATCGGCCGATAGAAACGCAATCCCGCGCGAACCCGCCTCCCCCGCGGAACCCGCCGGCACCGCGGAATACGGTCCCTGCGCAAAGGGATATGAGAGTAGCTCCGGGCAATCCGCGACGGGAATTACCGTCAGATAGGATCCGCGCGGTAGAATTGGAAGGGGAGAACGGGGAGCAGGAGCAGAGAAACGAGTAGAACGTTCCCCGAAGAAAGGGCGACGCAGACCCCCGCGCCGAGCCCGGGGGAAACGTTTAAAGAAAAGGGGAAATACGAGCACCGGCGAACGCAGCGGCGAATCCGATAAGAATGTAGCGAAGCCGGATCGACGCCGATCGAGAAAAACGCGACGCGCGAACGCGACGGAGGTGACGCGGGATAAAACGGGTAGAGTTACGCCACACGCGATACCCCCCGAACCGCGGAGAGAGTGCGTAAAGCCTGAAGGACGAGCCTGCGGCTCTACCTCGGCACTCCCTCCACCGGAGACGCGAAGCGCCGCGAACAGAACCTCGACACGAGCGACGGATACGGAACGCAGCCCGGGTTTAGAATCGGAGAACCGCCGAACGCCGAAGACGCGACGCGGGGACACGACATAGCCACCGCGCGATTATACGGGTGAAGGTACGTCACAGGCATGCCTCCCTGAACGGCGGGAGGAGGACGCGAAGTCCGAAGAACGAGCCGCAGGCTCCGCTTCGGCCCGCCGACCTCCGCAAACGCAAAGCGACGCAAGCAATACTTCAACGCGCGCGACGACCGAGAAACGAGCCACGGGCTCTACCTCGGCCCACCTCAGAACGGAGACGCGAGCCCGCGAACCGGACGTTCCGACGCACCAGACGACCGTGACACTCAACGGGAATGCGAAACCGCGTCGCAGGAAAAGAGGAAGGAAGCGACGCGAACCCGCAAGCGGGCAGACGCGAGATGAAGCGGGTAGGATACCGACGCTGACGATGTTCCCCGACTTAAGGGAGGAGTTCACGGCGCCCGAGCAACGAGCAACCGGCTCAGCTCCGGTGGGCACGAGCCCGGAAGCATACGTCGCGGTGAGCGGAATCCGAATACGCGCGCTGATCGACACCGGAAGCACGGTCACGGCAATGTCCGAAGAATGGTACCAAGCCAACGCGGACACGATGAACGGCTGTCCCACGCTTCCGGTGACAGGAAGCGTTATCGTGGGGATAACCGGGGCGCGATCAGAACGCCTGAAAAACAGGTATTCGTTAAACTCCGTTTCGGCAAAGCCAGTTGCGCGATACTAGCGATGGTCGTACCGAAAATGGTGCAAGAATTCATCGTCGGGGTAGACGCGCTCCGAGCGCTAAAGGCCACGATCGACCTCGACAGAAACGTCTTGACGGTCACCGATGACCGAGCTCGGGAGTCGATTAATCTGTTCACTCGCGGAGCTCTTGAGGGAAATGCGGTCCGAACGGTCAACGCGAATCGAGAATCGGAGGACGGCAAACCTGACCCCCTTGACGCGAAGATCGAAGAACGCCTAGCCGATAGGGAATTACCCGAGGAACAATATAGACAACTTAGGGAAATAATCATGAACAATCGCGAGTTGTGGAGCGAAAACCCGGGTAGAGTCTGGTGCTATCAACATAGGCTCGACGTGAACGAGGACGCGCCATTCGTACGGAGATCGTATCCGGTACCGCTGAAGTATCAGAGCCAGGCAGACGCGGAAATCGAGCGAATGCTACAGCATGATATCATCCGTCCGTCGCGAAGTCCATACATTAACCCGCTCGTTCCGGTCGTAAAGAAAAACGGGACGCTGAGGCTCTGTATAGACGCGCGAATGTTGAATCGGGTAATGCGAGCGGACCACGAAATGTCCGAAGACGTTAACGCGACACTGCAGAAGTTCAACAATGTCACGTTCATGTCCAGTGTGGACCTGACGAGCAGCTCCTGGCAGATTCCGCTCGAACCGGAGTCGCGGAAATACATGGCGTTCCTATACCGCGGAAAGTGCTACGAGCACGTTGTTACACCCTTCGGATTGAAGACGAGTAGCGCGAGCCTTGTAAGAGCACTCCGAATCGTACTAAACGGTCTTGAATCGTTCGTCGTGAATTTTATAGACGACATCGTATGCTTGTCAAAAACTTTCGAGGACCATATAGAGCACCTCAAAGTATTATTTCAAAGATTAAGGGAGCACGGGTTCACAGTAAACTTGGAGAAATGCCAATTTATAGCGCGTGAGATTAAGTACCTCGGACATATAATCTCCGCGAAGGGAATCAGACAAGATCCGGACAAGCTCCGGAGTATTGAAGAATATCCCACCCCGAAGAATGTCAAACAACTCCGAGGGTTTCTGGGATTAATTAATTTTTACAGTAAATTCACGCGAGATCACGCGGAGACGACGAGGCCATTGCTCGACCTCTTAAAAAAGGGCCGGAGATGGCAATGGACCGCGGAAATGGGTAAAGCGTTCGAGGAGGCGAAGCAGACTTTCTGCACCTCGGTGACGCTGAAATATCCCGATCCGAGTCGCGAATATTATCTTTCCACCGACGCGAGCTATGGGGCGTTGGGAGCAGTTTTATCGCAGAAAGACGACAACGGTGATTTCCGACCGATCTCTTTCGCGAGCCGCGTATTAAAGGAAGCCGAGCGGGCGTATTTTACTACCGAGAAAGAGTTACTAGGGATTGTGTGGGCGCTGGAAAAATTCCGCACGTACGTACGGGGGGCGAAAATCATCTTATCCACAGACCACCGTGCCCTAACCTTTTTGCTAAGCAGTAAATTCGTCAGCCAACGACTCACCCGATGGACACTCGCGATTCAGGACTATGACTTAGAAGTAAAGCACTGCCCTGGCAAGGACAATCTCGTCGCCGACTGGCTCAGCCGCGATACGCCGAAGTCCGGCGCAGCGGCAGCGCCCGGGCAGACGCTTATACCCATATTAACCACGTTAGCCCGTAATGTATCAAAGGACCTAACCGAGTTCTTTAAGAATATCGTGGTACACCAAAGTAGAGACGAAAGGCTACAGAAAGTGATCGACGCGACGCGCGAGACGAGCCCGACGACTTCGGAAAAATATCGCGTAATCGACGGAGTACTCCATCACCGTGGACGCGATAACGAATGGAAATGCATAATTCCAGCGGCATGGGAAACACCCTTAATAAACGAGATACACGAGCTTTACGCTCACCCAGGCGCGGACAAATGCATCAAACTCTTGCAAGAAGCGTTCCATTTCACGAAGTTGGCGCGTAAAGTACGAAAATTTATATCATGTTGCGACCTTTGCCAACGTGTAAGGGTATCGACGCACGCTCTACACGCGGACATGCAGACGATCATCCCGAAGCGACCATTAGATCTGGTCTCTCTCGATTATTACGGACCCCTCCCAGCGGGAAGAGGGGGAGCAAAGTACCTCGCGGTCTTCGAAGATGTATTCACGAAATACGTGAAAATCTATGTATTGCGTAGGGCGACGACAGCGGCGACGGTGCGTCGTTTAATACATAATTTTATCCCGGAAGTAGGGAAACCGCGGCGAATCATAACCGATCACGGCACGCAGTTCACAGCGCGGAAGTGGGGGGCCACATTACGCGAACTAGACATAAAACATGTGCTATCCTCAATCCGCCACCCGCAAAGCAACCCGGTCGAGCGGGTAAACCGGGAAATTGGACGAATCTTCAGAACGCTAACGCGAGGAAGCCACGCCGCGTGGGTGAAGTGTGTACCGGTGATCGAAACGGTCTGCAATGAATTGCAACATGCGACGACCGGTTTTGCGCCCGTTGAGTTAATGCGTAACCAAGCACCGCGACGTCCATGGGACAGATGGACCGCGGACCCAGAGAAGCGCGAAATCGAAATGATCCCGCCAGAGAATAAATTACTTATCGCATTCGACCGTATGTCCGCGAAAGCACGCAAACGCATGCAGCGAGCGAACGAAAACCGAAACCCGCACGAATGGAATTCAGGTGACCGCGTCCTACTCCGCGCGAACCCCACGTCTTCCGCAATCGACAAAGAGATCGCGAAGTTCTTCGATCTCTACGAGGGACCGTACCTCCTGGGAAGAAAAAAGGGTGCCGCAACATTCGAACTTCTCCACGAAGGAACGAACAAACTAAAGGGGCTATTCCACGTATCGAATCTCCGGCCATACCGCACCAGGGACGACGATGAAGGGACGACGAAGAGGGCCGACGAGAAACCCGACGCCAACCAGGAGAGCGAGGGGGAAGGAGGATCTACCGTCGTAGCGGCCGCTGAAAGCGCCGGCCCCCACCAGACGCCTGGGCCATAGTCAAGGAGTGGGGATACGCATGCCGATCACCGAGGCACGCGACCCGCATTCCAGTACAAATTAGATGCCAGAGATGTCGAGCCGCAAGAAGCACAACAAGGCGTGCCAAGCGTACGCACAATGGCGCATGATATCCGTCCCCACGCAGACGGGGATGGATATCACGATAAACAAACTTCGTGAATCCACACTGAAAACCATCGAGCCACGCATGTACACCCCCGTGGCGGATCATACAATGCACACTAAGGAGGGAACACAGGCAAAGACGAAACGGTTGGACAGGCCGACGCAGACGCCGAAGCTTGGCCCGGCGCATTCAAGGCAGAAGCGCCAGACCGAGACGGTCCTGTACGGGACCGTCAGACGTCGAGCAGAGCCAACAACGACCTACTCGTACACGAAGAACAAGACCCACAAGGTTTGGACGCAGGTGGCCGCCAGCGTGGAGGAAACCCCGCCGCAGGGCATCCGGCGAAGGGCCACCAGGGAGGAAGTCCCAGAATTATCACCGAAGGACGCAGAAGGGCCGAGGCCCGGACGCGAACGTCCTGCCAGTAAAAGCAACTACGACCCCCCGATCGAGATCCCCGCTCTCCCGCCGAACGACCCACTCGGCCTGTGGAAGGCTGTCCAGGAGGCGGAGGGAATCCACCAGGAAGAAGACGTGATCCAGCGACAACCCACACCCCGAAGCGAGGACACGCAGAGTTCCGCGGACGGACCCCCCCCCCCCCCCCCCCCCCCCCCATAAGTGGACGCGTAGTGCGCGATCTAAAGGACGCAAAAGTGCCAACCATACCCCCGAAGCGAGGACACACAGAGTGCCGCGGACGGACCCCCAAAACCTCCCCCCATAAGTGGACGCGTAGTGCGCGATCTAAAGGACGCGAAAGTGCCGACTATACCCCGAAGTGAGAACACACTTATAGTGCCAAAAAGAAGGACATAAATATAAAAAGGACACCAGATGGTGCAAGTTCGGACGCTAAGCGCAGACAACACGTTAAAAGACAGTGCGTGAGCGAAAAATCATTGCGAACCCCGTGAACGCATGAGTGAGTGTTGAATGAGTGAGGAGACCGATAAACCTTTATCGCCGGTCATCGGTCTCGAGGAGGGGGAGGGGTATATCTGACCGTACAGAATGTATATGGCCACATAAAACCCACCGAACACAGTATGAAAGCACCTTAAGCGTGCTAGCGAGGCGAGAACGTAGGCGCGTGCGCGAAGAGCATCCCCTCCCTAACGCACGAATCCGCGAGGAACGACGTGCCGGTCGATCCTCGATCGATCACTCGTCGCTGAGCGAAGATTCACGCAGGACGTAGAGCCGCGAGGATAAGTATTAGACACGATCTTGACACGGGTCCTGATCGCATCGTAGGGATCCGTCTCAATTCGCGAGTATCAGAGCCGGTACGACTTTGTCGTACGGCATCTGCTCTTTCGAGACCTCCGGCTACTTGGAGGACCCGGCGGGAAATCTCAGCGATTGACCAGAAAGCTGCGATTGACCTGAGAACCCAACGGCGAATTCGGGAGTTGGGAGTGAAAAGGGACGGCGATAGGCCGCGTAGCTCAGCGACGGGCCGCAAGACGGCCACGCGTCTTCTTTTCTTGCATAGCACAGGAGTATTTTTATATTACAATAGAATAGATAAAGTTTAGAGTCCTAATAGTTTATTTTCGCTCCTAGGAATCTTCCGAGAGCTCTCATGAGGCAGGCTTAACAAACCAAAGTATTTTCCGTTATCATTCCACGTGTTAAGAAGCGCTATTCGAACTAGTATTTTTTTTGCGTTATTTCCGCTCCGTCCGAATGCGAGCATTCGATCCCTATGTTTGTAATTCGATGCATTCGGGTAACGGTACTTTGCTCGACGCGAGCCGGTTCGCCGAAGGCCACGAGGCCGAAGTTTATTTTTCGTTCGTTCGTTGCGATGTAACTCGCGACACGCGTGCGTTAAGATTATATTTTATTTTGTACGTTTAAAACACAATTTCGCGATGCGCACCCTAATGTTTCGTTGATTAATTTGATGTTCAATGTGCGACGTCCGACGTCTTGACCAAGGACAGAATTTTCCGCCGTTTCCGCTGTTTTAAGGCATGTGAGCGTTTCCATACGCCGCGTCGCGTTTGATTCATGTTAAATTCAATCTCTTTGATTTCTTCCGGGTCCTCACCTCGTTACGACGTCGAGTTAAATTCCAGATCATTAACTATTTTCAATTTAAATATTAGATGAATAAATTCTAATTCTGGTCCTTACCAAGGAAATCACGCCTTATAATTACTAAAACCCTACATGGTCCCGATATTTCCCGTAAGGAAAATAGACGGTTACAGTTTGAATCTTAGTCCGTGCACTTACATAAAATAAAAACTTTGGCATGTGCGCCCCGCCTCCGAGGAAGAACTCGACCACTCCACCGGGACAACTAGTTCCCCCATCACCACTGGGACAATTTAATGCCCCTACTTCATAAGATGCATCATCACAAGATGCATTTCCAGGTATTGAAACCTGAACAGAATGGCACCCTGGACCATCGTTACCTTCACCTAGTGGTGTCGGAAGGTGGTGGAGTCGGTATTTCAGAGAAATCACCATCGTCCAACATTTTTCCGGGTGGTTTCACGATATTCACTTGATCCAAACTCCCACTATTACTACTATTTATTTCTTCTTCATCAGCAGTAAAGTATTCCTCATTTTCCGAATCACTTATTAAATTAGTTTCTTTTTCTGCATTATTAATTTTAACTTGTTTGTTCATAGTTAAAATCGATGCTATCTCTTGATTAAAATGAGTGTCCCTGTCCACTTCAGAATCCCCAACCGGTAAATCGCTGCCGTCAACAATTACCTTTTGAGGACGCTTCGAACAAGGACTAGAAAATGAAAGTGAAGATGGAGATGAGGATGATAAAGCCATGAGTGATTCAGTGTTGATCTCAATTAGATTTCTAGATAGAGCGTCAGCATTAGAATTAATATTCCCAGGTTTGTAAACCATATCATATTCATATTCACTAAGTCTGATGCGCCGTCTCATAAGCTTTGAGGTTGGATCCTTAACATTATGTAACCATATTAGAGGTTGATGATCCGTAACCAGAGTGAAATGTTGGCCATACAGATATGGTCGGAAATGTTCTACCGCGTAAAGAATTGCTAACATCTCCTTTTCTATAGTGGAATAATGAATTTCAGTTTGACTTAAAGTACGGGATGCATAAGCAACTGGAAGATCTTTGCCAATTGGGCCCTGACTTAAAACAGCTCCTACAGCATATTTTGAGGCATCTGCTGTCACTATAAAAGGTTGCAAAAAATCAGGAAATTGGAGCAGAGGCTCTGAAGATATAATATGTCGTAAGGTCTTAAAAGCGTTATGCGCCTTCTCTTCCCATATAAATGGTACGTCTTTTTTGAGAAGTCGAGTAAGTGGTTTCGCAATCTTAGCCATGTCCTGTATGAAACGCCTATAATAGCCTACTAATTCTAAAAATTGTTTTACATTTTTCCTGGTTGTAGGAATTGGAAATTGTTTGACGACTACAACCTTTCCTGGATCAGGTTTAACTCCATCTATCGAAATATGGTGACCCAAATAAATTAATTCCTTCCGAAGAAAATGACATTTCTCTGGTTGCAAGGTAAGTCCAGCATTTTTTAACCGAGTAAGAAGAGTCGTTAACTTCCATGTATGTTCTTTTAGAGAATTAGCTTAAATTACAATATCATCCATATAGACAAATAACTCAATTCCTTGAAGCCCAGATAAAACTGAATCCATGCAACGCTGAAAAGTTGCAGGAGCATTTTTTAAGCCGAATGGCATTCGATTGAACTCAAAATGACAGTCAGATGTAGAAAAGGCAGTTTTCGCTTGAGAATTTGGATCTACTGGAATTTGGTGGAAACCTGATGCTAAATCACGTGAACTAAAGTATTTCGCGCCACCTAACTGATCTAAAATCTCTGTAATATTCGGAAGTGGGTACGCATCACTTATGGTTTTCTCATTGAACCTCCTATAATCAATCACCATCCTCCAACGAGGTTTCCCTGAAGCATAGGATTTTTTAGGAACTACCCAGACTGGTGAGTTATAAAGCGAAATTGATTCTTTTATAATATTGTTTTTAAGAAGAGAATCTACTTGGTTTTTAATTTCAGTTTTGTGAATTTGTGGAAACCGATATTGTTTAGTTTTTATTGGTAATTCGTCCGTTGTATTGATGGTGTGAAATACCGAATTCGTTGAACCTAATTTATCTGTTGGTAAGTAAAATTGAAATGAAAATTTATTTATTAATTTTAAAAGGCTAGTTTTTTCGTCTTCATTCAGATGCTCTAATTTAAGTAACTTCACTAACTCACTAAATCTAGAAGTTTCGATTTGTTTTTTTCCTAAATCAGAATTTCCTGGTCGTACCGTGCGAGGAAATGGTTGTCCTATTTCAAATTCTTCTAATTCTACTTCTGGTATTTTTAATGATACTGATTCTTCAGTAGTATTAATGGCTAAAATTTTGACGAAACCGTTTTCTTGTGTTGCTAGAACTTCACCCAAATAAACACCCCGAGGAACATCCATCCTCTTAATATAACCATTATCAAAGGAATTTTTGACTGGAATTGCTACTAAAATTTTGGATCTTGGTGGTAAAATCACTGAAGAAGCTTGTTCTAAGGGAATTTCTAAATCTCCAATTTGAAAAAAATTAGGTAAAGTGTCATTAAATTTCAAGGTTATTCCTTGCGTTTCTAAAAATGGAATTCCTATTATTCCGGTTTGTTTAATATGAAAATTATCATTCACTACTTGAAATTTAATATTCAGTCCTCGAATTGAAATAATTACTTCTCCCTCAGTGAGTATTGAACCTAATTCTATTCCACAAAGTTTACAAACAACTGCGCTGTCTATACCTATGCCTTTTGGAATTCCTTCTTTTTTTAACAGATTAACCTGACAATCGGAATCGACTAAAAAGGAAATAGATTCTCCAGGAAATATCTGTTGAGGAAAACTAACTACCGGTAACGGACCTACGCTTTCAGAATTTAATTTGGCGTAAACTGTCCTGATTTGGCACTTGCTATCAACAGTTCGGATCGCTTTGCGCCCATCTGCGATCCGATCCTGTAGTTTAAATTTCTTTCACAACCTTTTTGACTTTGCGAAGGCTTTAGATACGGATGACCTTTGTTTTTCTTAAAACATCTGTCCCCTGTATGTCCCGATCTTTTACAGAATGCACACCGCATTTGATTCGAGTTTCCCGTGTTAAAGTTCTTAATATTTTTTCTGCAATCACTTTTCTGGTGGCCAAATTCTTTACATCGATAGCACTGTATTTCTAAAACATTTATTGTGTACGCTCTGGTAAAAATTTTGTTATCTTCATTTCCGGTTCGTCGTGTCCTTTCCCTAGCTTTCTGTTCTAATTTAGTTGCTTCCGAAATGATGATCTCTAAATTCTTGGATTGATCTTTTGATATTATTAGACTTATTAGTTGATTTTGTAATCCTATGGTGAACCCCGCTATAGCAGTTTGGTTCAATAACGAGATAATTCCAGCTTTTTGTTCCGAACTATAATTTTCCTTAATGGCCTTTATTCCTAAATTTAATTTGTTACTAATTTTTTGTCCAAAGGTTTCGACAGTTTTATTATTTTCCTGGTGAATTGATTTAAGTTCATCGAATATGGAATCAAGATCATATCTTTTTATTAGTACTGATTTTAAAATTTGGATTAGTTCTTCTAAATTATTTGGTTCCGACCGATTATTTATTATTTGTTCGGCGAGTCCTTCAATTCTATTTCGAACTAGAGCGAAGAAGCTGTTCTGCTCAGCAGGTTTCATCAGAGAACTTGCTATCCGACATTGTTTTGCGAATTTAAGTATTGTACATGAAGATCATTGTACATCAAACCGTGGAACTAAATCAATTGCCAAATTAAGAGTTAGATAAGAATGTTCGGAAATAAACGGTGGTCTTTGAATGTTACTTGAATTTTGTTCATTAGTTGTTAAAAATAAGCTTTCTGCTGAGGAAGATGCTGCTGCCGGAATACAACTTAACATAAGATTTGCGTTGGTTTCAGTATGTATCGTTCTATTAATGTTTTCAATTGCAGTTGATCCTACTGTTTCCTGTATATTCTGAATTTCAAATTCCCCTCCCATGCTCATTTTAATTTTACGCATTCTTTTAAAACCTTTTCTAAACCCCTTTTTGAACGGCGGCATTTTACATTATAACTGATTATTAATACTTAGTTTCTCTAGTCGTGTTAGTAGCTTCAACTTGATGCTGTGAAGGCACAGCGTGTGGTGTCCAGGGAGACTTTGCACGGCCGTTGTCACCACTCTCTTTGGTATTTACCCTAAGCTTCCAGGAAAACCGTGCCAAAACCTGGAAGAAAGAGATCGCTGCACGCCTTGGAGTCACCCACGAGCCGGCACTGAAGATGGTCGGCACCGATTTCTTTGGGATGATCCGTTTCTTTCCTGGATGGTCTGCTTCCTTGATGGTCCGCTTCCTGGATGGTCCACTTCCTAGAATGTCGTTTGCTTCTTCAGATGTCGTCTGCTTCTTTGGATGTCGTCCGCTTTAATCTATCGTCCGTTTTTGCAATCAATCCCACCGCTGTCACCAAAAATGTTGCGGCTTCTTCCAAGGAAATAGGGAATTTTAATTGGGAAGGCAGGTTCGAATTGCCCGTGGAGCGCTGAACCGTTCTGCTCGTGGTAATCCGGTTTAGTGAATTCAAATATAGTAAATTCCAACAAGAAAATGCGAATTTTATTATTTAACTCCAACTCAGAATTGTAACACAACGATTAACTTTTAATATTGTTGCGACGGCGTGAAGATGTTCCGCAGCGATGTGAAGCTGCCCCGGAGAGCGAGCGGAAGCGAGCATTCGAGCTTCCGGTTGCTATGAAGAAACCGGCAAATATTCGAAGAGTCGAATACGACGATCCGTCGGATTCGGACGCGCGCTTGACATATACGAGATATCTTTGCTATTGTATAAAGTTCCTTTCAGTCCTGTTCAATAAATCGTTGTACAGTGCCGTGTTATTTCGTAAACAATGAGTTCTTCTTCGAATAATACTCCCCGGCGTAACAATATTATTAAAGAACAAAAATAAAGAATAGGAAACAAGGAATTAATGGTTTGTCAAACTATTTTTATCTACGCTTTACGCTGACTGAATTATGTCTAATCGTTTATTTCAAATTGTCCCGCAGTCGCTTTCCCGAAACAAAATATAATTTTCAAATTACAAATTACATCCAATCACGCGAGTTTTCCTTTATGATTTTTAAATTTGATTGGTCGTTATTATGTTAAGGACGAGCGTTTTACGCGGTGGCAATGCTATCTCTCTTGGTAACTTTGATTCAACAACGAGTTTGAGCTAAACTATCATTCTCTGAAATATGCTTTAGATAGCTTCATTTATAACTTCTTCTATTTCATGGCCACCGCTACGTTACATTTGCAATTTACCGCGCTTTCAACATTAAATTACAAATTTCCTCGCTGTGTGGCGTTGGCGCTGTTCAGAGTAAAGCTATCAGAGGGCGATAGAAAACAGCGAATTTTTCGGGCACGCGAACTCCCGCAAGGCTGGCAGTCTTCGTCGGCGCTGCCAGCCTTACGGGACTTCGCGTGCCCGAAAAATTCGCTGTTTTCTACCGCCCTCTGGGATATACATAAATATTGTGGTCAGAATGAGAAACAGATATCCAAACATCGAAAATCTCGTCGGTTCGTAGGTAACAAAATATATGCAAGTCGCTGACATTATCCATTCTATACCTGCTTCAACATGTGTAACTATACATGCCTTATTTTGTAATTTACAACACTTTTATTGCCTTATTTTCCTACTGTACAATGTTGGAATGCTTTGTAGATGGATCCGTATCACTTGACCGACAAAAACTTACTCGACAGTATTTACACCGACGCTGTTTCACTGACATTTGTTTAAATTATACCGTCGATGAAAACAAATGTCAGTGAAATAGCGTCGGTGTGAATACTGTCGAGTACGCTTTGTCGGTCAAGTGATACAGATCCTTTGTAGATGTGGGAAAAATTAAAATAACAAACGCATCATATTCTAAAAAAGTATGCAGTAAAAATTACTGTTATATTTATACAATAATATTTCTCAAGGCAAAAATGTTGTTTAATAGTTGTAAAATTGGAAAAGAATATATACAATGTATAATTAATAATATAATTCTTGTATTCCTTTTAAAACTACATATTAATAGACAACGGGAAATCAACGTATTTGTTTATTTATTGGATAATACCACCTCTAATGCTTGAAGGGGCTGATTGTTTGTAATTATTGAAGTGAGCGGAGTAATAAGATAAAAGTATTAACTGAAATTATACATATTTCATCACTTTTTCCCTTATGAATATTAAACAACATCAAATAAAAAATAATGAATAAGATATGCGATAAGACAGATAAACCATTAATTGGTTCGGAATACCACTATTCCTATTGCCAAGTAAGATCACTTTCATGTGAAATTTTACCCCACTAACTTCGTAGAGCACGTTTATCCGACTCCACGCGGCGCAACGTTATGTGGGGCTGAGAGTTTCGGCTGTTCGACGACAGCTTACCCCGTTCTTAGACGATAAACTACAATTTCCATTATACATATGTCCATTAAAAGGAGCCCAAACACGGAGTAAATAAGATTTCCTTCAATGACACTATCTGAATTTTATTACGATGCAATGTCAGTGTGAATTATAGATTTGAATCGGTAAAATTTATCCGATTTACTTCGTGTTTGGTCTCATTTTGATTGGAAGAATGACAGCTATGCGTTAGTGTTACAAACACAGTGAAAACCCTATAAATATTCAGAATCGTCTGTTTCGTAAATGATATAGATATTTTTGTCCCTACTACTAGTGGGATCCCCCTTGAACCAGTGAGGCGAAGTGTAATCGGAGACGTAGCGGCTTTCTTTAAAGATTTTCATTGCCTTCGTCGCCTTCGTTTAAATGTCCCGTTTCAGTGTGTTCACACTAATGCACCGAAGAAAGGTTTTTATTTTTTACTTTTTCTTAATAAAAAGTTCACTATCGTGTGGGGGAGATTTTTCTGATTAAAATGAGACTAAACACGATATAAATCGGTTTATATTTAGGTTAGAAGATTAAATGAAAAATAAGAAATAAGAAACTGCAGTGGTACGTTTATCGAACAGGGGTAGCGAACGGGACCACCTGTCTCACATGTTGCAAAACTGAACTTTATCTGATTCGCGGCTTGCGCGTACATAAACTTTTCACCTTTTCTTAACGTAAACGAGCAATACCCGGAAGTCCGGACTTCAACTAAATTAATTAACATAAGCATAAACGTAACTTCCTACCGACTCTCACTCTCATCGCACACCGTCTCTCGCGACTCGTCGTCGCTCACGATTTCGCCGCGATTGTCCCCACCTCTCTCGCACATGGCGCCGAGCGCGTTCGGCAAATCATCAATACCCACCTGTACGCCCGCTTTTCCCTCACAGTTCGGCCATTCTGACAGATGGTCGTCTCGACCATCTTGGCCGGCTTCCGCTTCCGAGTCCGCGTCGGAATCTACGCTTTTTATCCACAGCTTCATTCGGTCGGGACTGAAAGTTCCGGAAAACGGTTTCCGTCCTGACTGGAACCCTTTTACATCCGCAATTACATACCGTTGGTTGTCCAACACCTTGGATACAACATATAGCCCTTTGTATTTGGGCAATAGCTTCTGATTAAGGATGTATGACCCCTTCGAAAAAAAAAATGACAAATTCTTCAAATTTTGTGAGGTAATACATATTATATTAATAAAGCATTGTGCAAAGTTTGAGCAAGTTTGCGAGGCCCGTTCAAGAGTTATTACAATTCGAATTTTAACATGGGTTCTTATGGGAGTTCATCAAATTTATCTATTTTTTCAACTTCATTTGAGAAATAAATACATAATAAAAAATGTGATCCTTTCAAAACTTTGCAGGAATGTTAATAAACATCTTAAAAACAAATTAATACCAAAAAAACTATGACTTCGAGGATATTTTTTTAAATATTGAATAAAAATCTAACAAACAACATTCTCGCTGAAGTCGTAAGTGCGAAAATGCGGCAACAGCGCACTATGACGTCAAATTATAACCCCTCTCTCCGCAAAAGGTGTGACGTACGGGTTATGGGGGCAGCCTAAGGGTGGCCCTGCGCGGAGGCGATCAGGGAAAACCGCTCTCGACGCGCCCCGTGCACAATTCCACGGACGATTTGAATTTCTGGGCGCCAGTGCCGTAGCACTCGTCCGGAAACCTCGCCCTTCCGGCTGCTCAGTATGGGAGCGGGGCTCAGGGGAGGTTAAAGAGAATTTGACCCACGAGTGACGTTTAACGTGAATTTTAATCAAGGCCAAGGTGGCCGTGCCAGACAACCAAAGAACGGGAATTCCGCGGTACACTTTTGCGCAAGGGAAAAGGTACGCGGCCGCCAAGTGCGGCAAAGAGGAACCGCGGCGCGGAAATTCCCAATACAAAGAAAATTCTCGATCGCCGAAACTAAAGCTAGGGGTCGGTACAAAATGTCGGTGGCCCTAGAGTTTCAAATACAAGAAGAAAAAAAGGATTAGTCGGGAATGCGGGGGGGGGGGGGTCGGGGGTACCCGTCCGCGATTCAAATTCGGGGTCTCGATGACCTCGACGAAACCGACAGCGGCGGCAATGCGCGGGCTCGCGGAACGAGGACGACCTTCGTTCAAACGCGGAGGACGAACTCGGCGGTTGGCGCAGGCGAACCGTTACGAGCCGATTTTCGAGTCGTCGCAGCTCGAAATCTGCACAGAGAAGGGCGGCGATTCGGGGGTCAAGGGATCGACCTCGAGGGTCCTCGCCTCTCGGATTGCGTCCTGTCGCCAAAGTCGCGAAGGGGACGGGGACGGTAGCGGGCCCGGCGGCTTCCCGCTCACTCTCGTCGATCCGTTCTCGCACACTCGCACCCAAACACCCAAATATACGTGAAGAGGCGTGAATCCTACCTCTGCATCGGCGGATCCTTGGTCGACGCTAGCCTTCGTGGCGGGGGACGGGCTCCACACACACGCGAGTGCACCACTTCGTCGCGAATCGAATCGGCCTTCACGCCAGAAAGAAAAATTGCAAAAGAAAACAACTACTTTGGGCGTTCTTCCTCGCCGCGCGCACGCTAATTGCTAATTATCCGCGGTCGCGATCTCGCCGGCTCGCGGTTCCCCCTCCCCAGGGAGTTTCGGTGCCGAGGCGGGCCACCAGGAGTCGTCCTGCTTCAGCCGGGACCTGGGGAGTCCTCTGTGGGCTGGTGAGGGAGGCAGCTTGTCGTTTCCCCAGGCCCGGCAATTTCGAAGTCCGGCTGCCGGTCGCTCCCGGGGAGGCTGCCGGGGCGGAGGTGGCGACCGGTCAGCCGGGTCGTCCTGCGTTGAGGTGGGGCCCGTCCGGCCCTCCCTCGCCCGGGTGGAGGGCGACCGCGGCCGACGGCGGGCAATCGTCGCGGTTGTGACTTTGCAAGAAAGGGGATTGACTCTCTCCACTCGCTCTGTCCATGCTGGGGGGGGGGGGGGGGGGGGGCTGTGGGGAACAATGCCCGGGGCGCAGGACGGCGCGGTCGAGGCGGGGACTCGCCAGGGTGGAGGGAGCGGACGGACTCTCGTGATCGAGGCGAAATTTGCCTCGTCACACACCCCCCCCCCCCTTAAAATCGTCCGGCGGTCTCGGCTTCCTCCTCCTCTCGCTCCTCGAGGTCGCAGCGTGGCGGGCAGCGAGGCTGAGCGTCCTGAAACCCGGAAAGAAAAGGGGCACACTCCGGTGCCGTCCCCTGCAAACACTCAAAAAAATATATAAAAAACAAAAGGAAATTCTCCAGTTCCACGGGGACAAGGACAAAGAGAAACGAGAAGCGGGAAAGAGTCCGTGTCCCGATGCTCAGGGAGGACTCACGCCTCCCCCCACACACACCACGATTACCAAGCACTCGCTCATTCTCTCCTGCGCGGGGATCGAACGGTGGGGCCGCGGGGCGCGGCGTGCGGTGTGCGTAGCGCACCGTCACGCGTGACGCACCGACGTGCGACGGGCCTCGGATAAAAACTGGCGCAAGAAATCGTCGCACCGTCTGCGTCCGGGCTCGGCAAGCCGTGCCGCTCGTAAAAACTAATTGGATTATCGTAATCCTATTAGCGGCTCGGCTTTTTCATCGCCGTCGGTGTCGTTGGCAGTATTTCTTCCTATCAACATTCTCACGCTGGTTAATCACCCTTGTCGATGCGAGAGTCGCTCGACGTCGATTTTCGAGACGGAGGCTCAACGCGATTCCACACGGAGGGTTCCGCGGGACACTTGGGGTGAGAGGTGTCGGGCGGAGTGGGTTAAGTGGCCAGCTGCCTTCGATTTCTCTCGGCCGCTGGACAGGAAGGTCTGTTCTTCAGCATTTGGACGGAGAAAGAGGCTGTGAGAAGTAAACAAATACTTGTAGTCGACACTCCCGTCTCGCTGGTCGGCCTGCGTCGACCGGGATTGTCGCGAATACTGCCGCGCTGTTTGATGATAGATCATTCTCATCGACAGCGCACGAAACAGAAGAAAAGATAATCCAAATAAAACAAATAGCATGCCTAAGCGGCGGACAAAAACACGGAACACTGGACGAGAGACGCTTAATCCTACGTTTTCCCGTCACCACATGGAATCAAAAAAAAAATACATATATAATTTTTTTTTTGTATATTAGTTTTTTTTTCTTTTTCTCTTTTTTTTTTTCACGAGGCCACGGACGGACAAGTGACGGCGTGGACGGTCACGACCGCCGAGAACGGACAAGACAAGCGGACAATGCACACGAACTTCCGTTCCCCTTGTTAACGGCCGGGGACGGGGCGGTTTACCGTCTGGGGTGCGGGGCCCCCGTCTCGTTCCGCCACTCCCACGAGCAGCGGGGGCAGGACGGACGGGTCACCCCGGGCTGCCCGCACCCGAAGCAATAAAGGGGCCGCGGGCCTGCTGGCGGTCCCTCCGGCCGGGTCAGCCCCAGCAGGACGGTGGCGATGTGGGCTGCCGCCGACACCACTCGCTCTGCCGAAGCCGTCCCGGCAGCGGGTCCCACCGGCGGCATGGCCGGTTCGACGCGTGGCCGTTTAAACGGCCGGGCTTCGTGGGCGCCTCTCGCCGTTCCTCGTCGGCGGGGGGTCGGAACGGGCCTTGGGGCCTGTCCGACGGCGCGCTCTTGGGGCTGCGCGCGTCCTCCTCGGCGCGTGGGCGCGTTCCGTGGGGCCGGGGTTGGCCGAGTGGCGGGTCCTGGCACGGGTCCTTGGGCCAGCGGCGGGGCGGCCGGCTTCTTCTTCCGCAGTCCGCGGGCCCTCCTCCGACGGGCTTCCGTCTTCCCCAGGGTCGGGCCCTCGAACTCGTCGAGGGCGGCGTGGAGGCGCGGCGTCGCCTCGACGGGTCGTCGGGGGTCCATACAGGCGCCCGGGGGGACGGCCTCGAACTCCTCGTCGGGCCGGTGGTTGGTTGCCGGCCGTCGGGTCCCGGCGCGGGCGACCCCTCTTCCTCGGTGCTGGCTCCTGCGGGGTTTGCGGAAGGTCAACAGGGTCGCTTACCTCGCCCTCACTGAAATCGTCCCCAAAAAAAGGCTTGAGGTCGGAGACGTGGACCTTCGGGACCATGCGGGTCCCGGGCGTCTCGACCTCGTATACGACTGGCGACAGGACTTTCGTAATGCGGAACGGGCCGGCGTACGCTGCCGACAGCTTCGCGGCCACGTTCTCGGCGGCGGACGATAAAACTCGGTTGCGCCGCCAAACCAAATCGCCTACCCGAAATCTAATATCGCGGTGACGCGCGTCGTAATATTTCGCTTGCCGAGTGTGAGCTTTTTCCAATTGCTCCTTTACTAAGTCGTGTAAAAGTGACAAGCACCGCGTGCGCTCTCCCCACTCCCGGGGATTCTCGCGGGAGAGCAAGGGTTCTCCTTCCACGGCGCGGCGGATACTGCCGATGGGCCGTGGGGCTCTTCCAAAGTTGAGCACCGCGGGGGAATCGCCAGCTGAAGAGTGCACAGCGGTATTCACGGCGAATCGGAATTCGTGCAAGTGCACGTTCCAATCACGGTGGTCCTTTTTGATGAATGAAGAAATCATCGTTTTAAGGACGCGATTGACTCGCTCCACCGGATTCGCTTGGGCGTGATACGGGGGTATCGTATGGTGTTGGATACCCCATTCTTTCAAGGGGTCGTCGAGTTTTCGATTACAAAATTCCGTCCCGTTATCCGTGAGGAGTATTTCAGGGGCTCCCCAGCGAAAGAGCACGAGGTCCTCGAAAGCCGCCAAAATGGTCGACCCCGTGGCTTTTCGGAGCGCCCTGCACTCGACCCACTTCGTGAACGTATCTAAAAAGACGACGATGTACCGGGATTGGTCTCTCCCCGGCGGGAAAGGGCCCATTACGTCAGCGGATACCACGGCCCAAGGCCGATTAGGTATTCGCCGGCCCATGTGTCCAGCGGGAGCGCGCTGCTCGACCTTGTGCTGTTGACACACGGGACATTTCCGCACAAAGCGGCGGACGTCCCGAAACATCCCCGGCCAATAAAATTCCTGGCACACCCTTTGATAAGTTTTATCCGCGCCAGGGTGGCCGGCCGATGGGGGGTCGTGGGCCTCTCGCATGGCCTTTTCACGAAATTTCTCGGGAAGGACGAGTTTCCACGCGTCGGGGTCGTCCCCGATAACCTCCCTCGTGGGAGACGGACGATAAACGTACAGTCGCCCGTCGTCGACTCGCCAATCAGGGTACGACGCGGGGTGCGATTGCACCTTTTCCAAGCGGCCGGCGTACCACTTGTCTTCAAGGTCTTTAAGGGCCGCTACGAGGTTGGAAGCGGTGTCGTTTCCCGCGATCGCGTCGGTCGAGGGTACAATTGCACGTGAAAGTGCGTCGGGTACCTGGTGGAGGGCACCCCTGCGATGTTCAATATTAAAAGAATATTGCTGCAGGTCAAGGGCCCACCGTGCCAGCCGACCGGTCGGATCTTTTAAATTGTGCAACCATCTTAGGCTGCTGTGATCCGTAATCACCGTAAAAGTGTACCCCTCGAGGTACGGACGAAGTTTTTTTATTGCCCATAAAACGGCCAAACACTCCTTTTCTGTCACCGAGTACTTCTGTTCGGCTGCGGTCAAGACTCGGTTCACGTAAACAATGGGATGTTCTTCCCCCTCCTGTTTTTGGGTGAGGACCGCGCCGATCGCGTAATTGCTCGCGTCGGTTTGAAGTACAAACGGGAGCGAAAAATTAGGGCGGGCTAAAACCGGGGCCGTGCTCAGGGCTTCCTTCAAACGTTGAAGGGCCATTTCCTGAGCTTTTCCCCAATGCCAGGGCTCGTCTTTTTTCAGCAACTGCACCAAGGGGATTTTGTCTCGTGCATGGTTTGGAAGAAATCGGGCGTACCAGCCGACCATGCCAAGGAAGCTCCGCAGTTGCTTTAGATTGGTGGGCGCCGGATACGCCAAAACCGGCGCAACCTTTTCGGGGTCGGGTTCGAGGCCTTTCCGGTTAATCAAATACCCCAGATACCGGACCTCTTGACAGCAAAATTCGCTTTTTTCCCGATTTATCTCGAGCCCCGCCTCATTGAGTATTCGGAGAATCTTTTCGATCCATCGTAGGTGGTCATCGAAAGTCTCGTTGACGATGACGATATCGTCAAGATACGCAAAGGCGTGCGGTTCTAATTCTGGGCCGATCAAGCGATCCATCAGCCTTTGAAAGGTGGCCGGCGCATTGGTCAGCCCGAACGGCATACGCGTGAACTGAAACAGCCCTTTCCCTGGCACCACGAACGCGGTAATCTCTCGACTGGACTCTTCCAGCGGAATTTGGAAGTACGCTTGGCTCAAGTCGATCGTCGAAATGTAATGCGCCGTGCGTAGTTTGTCCAGGATCGCGTCCATGTGCGGGAGGGGGTACGCGTCTTTCTTCGTGACGGTGTTTACATCACGGTAATCGATGCAAAACCTATATTTCCCGTTTGGTTTCGGGATTATCACGGGACAACTCGCCCACGCGCTTTCCGAACGCTCGATAATCCCGTCCCCGAGCATCTTGTCAACTTCCGCGTGCGCGACTTCGAAAATTTTCGGCGAAACGCGGCGCGCGCGGTGTTTGATCGGGGCGTGTCCCTGCACGTCGATCCGATGCTTTACGAGGTTCGTCGCGGGCGGTTTTTCCGCGGGAGGGGAGATTAATTCGTCCAACAGCTGATTTAGACGCTCGCTTTGACTCGGAGTAATCTCAACGATCGCGGCGCAATCCGCGTGGATAACCTCCTCGGAATCCTGAATGCCCGGTACTAAGAAGGCGTGAACGGGTCCGTCGCGGATTTTCCAAGTCGCGTCGGCCGTGTTCAGGGAGATCCCGAAAGCTTCAAGAAAATCGATCCCTAGCACGCAATCGTAATCAAGGTTGCCCGCGACTCGGATCGGTAGATCGACTTTCCGCCCGTCGATTTCGATTTCAATTACCGCTTCGCCCAAGATACGGTCCTGCGTCCCGTTGGCCATCCGCATTTCCCCGGAAAATGCAGTGTCCAGGCGCTCTCCGAGCCACGCCGCCGCGCACGGTCCCAAATAGGAACGCGCGGCGCCGCTGTCGATCAGCGCCCATAACGGATGCCCGGCTACGAGTAAACGAACGTAGTACCGGCGGTCGACGTATCCCGGCGGAAAATCTCGGCGAATTCTCGACGATTCGCGGGCCAAAACGACTACCTCGTTTTCCCCCTGGCCAGCCGGCGAAGTAGCCGTCCCATGGCAACGTGGGGTAATCTTCGGGGTACCTTCCGTCCTTTTCTCTGGGGCGGACTCGGTCGTTGACGCGCTCGCGGAATTCGGCGGAAGTGACGGGAGGGTCGGCTCGGTGGAGGTCGTTGGAGTCTCTGGGAAATCCGTACAAAGGTACGGGCCCCTCGACTGCCCCTCCACTCGAGTCGGGCCTGTTAACGAGGCCGCCTCGTCCTTATGCGGGGGATCGCTGGACTCTAGCGATCGGCCCGCTTAGCGTTTCCCGGCCGTCGCGCGGAACAATCGGGGCACGTAAGGATCGTTACCCCGGCGCGGTTGCAGCCAAAGCGGGCCCGCGTTTGGCGGGGGTGGGGGCATTCAGCGACCCAATGTCCGGTCTGCTGACAATTGAAGCAAGCCCCCCCCCCCCTTGTCGTTGACGGGGTCGGTGTCGCTTCGGGGCGCGTCACCGGTGCCGTTTTCGCGGGGCCCTTCTGCGGCGGTGGCGCTTTGGGTCGCGGCACCGAGGGGCTCTTCCGCGGCGGCTGGGGAGGTGCGGAATTTCGCGTTGCTGGGGGGGGGGGGGGGCGGAGGATCGTACGACGCGGACCGTGGCGCGGGTAGCGGGGGTCGAAGGTCCCCTCGCCTCTCCTTCGCGTCTCGCGTCGTGGGAGTCGGGGATTTCCGCAGTTCTTTCTGCTTCCTCCTCCTCCTTCTCCTCGACGTTCCCCCTCCCGAGCTGTCCGAAGATGTTTCGCGGCTGGGAGAAGTCTCGATCGCGGCTACCCTCGCGGATGACCCTCGCGGGGGTTTATACGCGGTGTTCGGGAGCGCGAGTTCGCAAGCCGCGGGGGACGGGCGATGGACGCGTTCCCGCGCCGCAGCCAGCTCGACTTCCCTCCCTAAAACGCGGAGTTCGCTGAACGACGCGAACTCTGAACGACGAAACCGTCGGCGGTAAAACGGCCGCAAATTGTCGTACGCCATGTCGAGGCGTTCAGCGCGGGGAGGCGGGTTTCGCATATGCGAGAAGATAATCAGCAGGCTGTCCAAGAACGAATTAATCGGCTCTTTCTCCCCCTGAGTCCGATTTCTCGCGTCGTTCCACAGCTGCCGTTGCAGGTTTTGGGCTCCGAAACGCGTCCGGAAAGCCCGGGAAAACGCGTGCCAAGACATACACGCGGCCCCTTCGAGGCGATACCAATTGGCCGCCTCACCTCTGAACACAGCCGGTAACGCGGCTAAAAGGTCGCGGTCCGGTAATCCGGCGCTGCGGCGACAATGCTCGAGACGCTCTAAAAACATCTCAGCGCCTTCTTCGGACTCATTCGAATACGAGATGTGCCACTTATTCAACGTATCGACGGCTCGGTCCCCGCGGAAGTAGCTTCTTGGGGACGGCGGTCGACCGGATGAGGGGCAGGAACAGTGCCCGTGGCAAATATCCCGGGGTCTGTCGGGGTATCGCGCGTGGGCGCGATACTCCGCGTGGCGGGAGGGGGAGGGGCATGACTCGCTCGAAGATGAGCGAGCTTCCCTCTCTCTCCTCCTTACCGTTCGCGGGGAGACCCGATGGTCTTCCTCCGACGACTCTCGCGGGGCGACGCTGCGATGACCACCGGCCGCGGGGGGTCGGGGTCGTCGCGTCAGAGACTCCCGCCGTCGAGGCTCCCACGGTTCGTCCCGATAGGTCGAGGAGGCGTGGGGCCGAGGCGCAGAGACCTCCGCCTGGTCGCAAAAGGGATACCGGTGAAGGGGGGACCGGACACGGGGCGCGCCCACGTGTCGAAGATCGGTCTCCGGCCGCGTGGGTCGACCGCAAGTGCGGGACCCACCCGCGGCGTACAGCGGGACGTGATCGTCGCTCTCACTGTCTTCGGTATCATTATGGTCTCGTGTCGGCCGAGGGGAGAGTGGGGGGGGTCAACGGGGGGGGCCCTGCGCGGAGGCGATCAGGGAAAACCGCTCTCGACGCGCCCCGTGCACAATTCCACGGACGATTTGAATTTCTGGGCGCCAGTGCCGTAGCACTCGTCCGGAAACCTCGCCCTTCCGGCTGCTCAGTATGGGAGCGGGGCTCAGGGGAGGTTAAAGAGAATTTGACCCACGAGTGACGTTTAACGTGAATTTTAATCAAGGCCAAGGTGGCCGTGCCAGACAACCAAAGAACGGGAATTCCGCGGTACACTTTTGCGCAAGGGAAAAGGTACGCGGCCGCCAAGTGCGGCAAAGAGGAACCGCGGCGCGGAAATTCCCAATACAAAGAAAATTCTCGATCGCCGAAACTAAAGCTAGGGGTCGGTACAAAATGTCGGTGGTCCTAGAGTTTCAAATACAAGAAGAAAAAAAGGATTAGTCGGGAATGCGGGGGGGGGGGGTACCCGTCCGCGATTCAAATTCGGGGTCTCGATGACCTCGACGAAACCGACAGCGGCGGCAATGCGCGGGCTCGCGGAACGAGGACGACGTTCGTTCAAACGCGGAGGACGAACTCGGCGGTTGGCGCGGGCGAACCGTTACGAGCCGATTTTCGAGTCGTCGCAGCTCGAAATCTGCACAGAGAAGGGCGGCGATTCGGGGGTCAAGGGATCGACCTCGAGGGTCCTCGCCTCTCGGATTGCGTCCTGTCGCCAAAGTCGCGAAGGGGACGGGGACGGTAGCGGGCCCGGCGGCTTCCCGCTCACTCTCGTCGATCCGTTCTCGCACACTCGCACCCAAACACCCAAATATACGTGAAGAGGCGTGAATCCTACCTCTGCATCGGCGGATCCTTGGTCGACGCTAGCCTTCGTGGCGGGGGACGGGCTCCACACACACGCGAGTGCACCACTTCGTCGCGAATCGAATCGGCCTTCACGCCAGAAAGAAAAATTGCAAAAGAAAACAACTACTTTGGGCGTTCTTCCTCGCCGCGCGCACGCTAATTGCTAATTATCCGCGGTCGCGATCTCGCCGGCTCGCGGTTCCCCCTCCCCAGGGAGTTTCGGTGCCGAGGCGGGCCACCAGGAGTCGTCCTGCTTCAGCCGGGACCTGGGGAGTCCTCTGTGGGCTGGTGAGGGAGGCAGCTTGTCGTTTCCCCAGGCCCGGCAATTTCGAAGTCCGGCTGCCGGTCGCTCCCGGGGAGGCTGCCGGGGCGGAGGTGGCGACCGGTCAGCCGGGTCGTCCTGCGTTGAGGTGGGGCCCGTCCGGCCCTCCCTCGCCCGGGTGGAGGGCGACCGCGGCCGACGGCGGGCAATCGTCGCGGTTGTGACTTTGCAAGAAAGGGGATTGACTCTCTCCACTCGCTCTGTCCATGCTGGGGGGGGGGGGGGGGGGGGGGGCTGTGGGGAACAATGCCCGGGGCGCAGGACGGCGCGGTCGAGGCGGGGACTCGCCAGGGTGGAGGGAGCGGACGGACTCTCGTGATCGAGGCGAAATTTGCCTCGTCACAAAGGATAATAAATACATTCTACAAAGGTCCGCTACGTATTACAATAGAGCCTGTATAAACATAATTAATATTGAAATGTCATAAATAATATTATAACCATCGATTATTAATATATATATATATATATATATATATATATATATATATATATATATATGTATATATAAAAATTCCGTTTATTATACAGGGTGTCCCATTATTGGCGTAGGAGCCGGAAATGGGGGGTAGGTGAGACGATTCTGAACAACAATTTCCTTTTCAAAAATTTCGGATGGGGCTTCGTTTTCGAGTTATTAAGGAAAAACACTGACCATTCACAGCGCGAGGTTTTCGCGCGCTCAGCGGTGTGACTATGGCCCGGATTGCCTAGTCCGAGCGCGGTGTGAAATGACGAAAATTTTGAAATCACTCAATATCCGGATAGAACGAATAAATCGAAGTTGTATGACACTTTTCGTTGTTGAGAAGGAAGAAAATTTTAAAAATTACGTACGTCAACTATTAAAAGATGCCGACAGAATTATTGAAATTAAACTCACTCGCAACTTGAACTGCAGCGCTGAACAGCTGATGAGACGGCCAAGTCAACGAACCCACGTTACTTCACACCATGTATTCCCTATCACTTTTCACTGCCACTGTCACTTTTCACTGGGTCATTTAAATCACCGAATCGGGAAACTGTCGTACAGCCTCCTGCGAATTATTTGGGCACTGCGAAAATATGTTATAATATCCAGCTTTGGAGCAAAGCATGTCGGCAATGTGCGAGATACTGGACGCGTACGGAAAGATTCGCGTTCCTTGTTACTGACAAAAGAACGTTAGAGAATATCCCTGTGTCTCACTCTGTTGGAATGTGTTTCATTCGCGTTCTCCGTTACTGACAAAAGAACGTTGGAGAATATCGTTGTATCTCACTCTGTCCTAATATTTGTATGATTGGCGTTCTTCGTTATAACATGTTTTCCATCTTCGCGCAGTGCCAAACCAACGCGAAGAAGACTACGTTCGAGGTATCGCAATCGGACCTATACGGGGAAACCTTCTTTACATCCTTTCACAATTTCCTGATTCAATGATTTAAATGACCCAGTAAAAAGTGACAGTGACCGGCGTAATCAAGAAAATTTTGTGAAATAACGTGAGTTCGTTAACCTGACCGTCTCATCAGCTGTTCAGCGCTGCAGGTCAAGTTGCGAGTGAACTGGTGGGTCTAAATTCAATAATTTTGTCCGCACTTTTTAATAGTTCTAAATTTGTTTAATTCTTTATTCGATATTATTTGTGATATTATTTCCTGCTTTGCCGACCGGGGTTTTCGGCCGCGCTCGGACCTGTCAATTCGGACCATAGACACGCCACTGAGCACGCGAAAAGCTCGCGCTATGAATGGTCAGTGTTTTTCCTTAATAACTCGAAAACGAAGCTCCATCCAAAATTTTTGAAAAGGAAATTGTTGTTCAGAATCGTCTCACCTACCCCCCATTTCCGGCTCCTACGCCAATAATGGGACACCCTGTATAACTGCATTTTTCACAAATTAAATACATAACATATTAATATTTTACATGTATAAGAAAATTAACCTCGAACGATGCATGTGTCAGTATACTACATGCGCTCGAAGCAAACTTCGCGCTCACGTAGCTAATTACCGTGTGAGATCAGTGCTATCAACTTAAAGAAAAAAAAATGCGACGTTGCCGCAATCAGAATACTTTTTTATGAGACCTATTGTATTTAATTAATGAACAAATACCGTAAATAAATGCAATTTACGCATATAATATAATTTCATTAGTATTTTTAAACGTAAATTACTATGTTTTGTTACTTTTTAATGATTTTTGCATACTCAGATTTTCGTTTTTGATAGTTGCAAATCAAGTACAATCTTTCTAAAAAGCATTAAAAGCAACAGTTTATATACGAGAAAATATACATAAAAATGTTTCTATAGCTCTTAAAAACATAGTCAACCGCTAGTTTAAGAAAATATTAATATAAATATTTTTTTCCAGTAAAGAATATCTTTTTAAGTATGTTAATTGGCTTTGTATTACGTTTCTTAAACTTTTGGCAGAGATCTTACGGGTCATACAACCTTAACCCCGGGCATAGTAACTACATTCTTTATCATGACGTAATCCCCCTGCTTGTATTTACGCGGTTTCTTTCGTTTCTTATCATATAGTACTTTACTACGCTGTTGTGACTCTCGGTTACATTCACTCGCATGCTCCCTCAGAGCGTCTCTCGTTTCGATCGCATTAAATTCCGCTCGCAAGTACGCACGCAAATCATCGTCTACGAGTCCCATCTGACACTGGCCAAAAAGTAACTTGCTAGGAGTCGTATCAATGGTTTTGTGGTAAGTATTATTTAACACATATTGAACCTGGGACACATGTTCGTCCGATTTCTGCTCTGAAGCCAATTTCGCCAATACAGGCCGCAGGAATCGGTTCACCCTTTCCGCCTGCCCATTACCCCGTGGGGTGGCGCGGCGGTTGCAATTTTTACGCGCTGGACATGATTGCTTTCTAAAAATCGTTCAAATTCCTCGGAGGTGAAGCTAGTGCCTCTGTCGGATACGACTCGTTTACAAAATCCAAAGTGCACGAAATAGTGCCTCAATTTGGCTATCGTGTCTTTAGTGGTAGTAGTTTCTACAGGATACAGTATGGTAAACTTAGCAAACGCGTCTATTGCTATAAGGAGGTGCTTATTACCGCGCGACGTGGTCAAGAGAGGACCGTAGTGGTCGATATGTACATACAGTGTCAAATGCTTTGGTTCCTTTGTCTATGATATGCATTTCTTCTTCCTCTCTACCTGAAGGGACGGAATAAGTAATGCACTTAAGGCAATTCTCGATGTGTTCCTTTACCCGCGTCCTAAGACGTGGGAACCAGTAATTCCTTGAAATCAACTCGACGGCCGTTTCTTGACCAACGTGACCTACATCTTCGTGACAAGACTGAACCACACTCCGTATCATCGACTCTGGTACCACGAACAACAACCCATGTTGGTGCTTCCGATAAACGACTCCGTTACGCAATTCAAATCGGTCGCTCGCGGTGTATGCGCTGTATCTCCGGTTCGTTTAATTGTTTATAAACTAACACTTGATCGAACGAAAGAGGTTCTATAACCATTACTTGACGACTCAAGGCATCGACATGTTTCATACTTGAACTTTTCCTATGCTCTAATTTAAAGTCATAATTGTGCAACGCTAACGCCCACCGGCTTATTCTAGGATTGATATCATTCTTTTCGAACGCTAACTTGATCGCGTTACAATCGGTTACGATAGTAAAAGCTATTCCTTGCAGATATATTCGGAGTCTCTCCAATGCGTGAATTATCGCCAACATCTCGAGCTCATAGCTGTGGTATCGACTTTCACAATCGGTAGTACGCCTGCTAAAATACATAACCGGGTGCATAAGGGCATCCTTTTGTCTCTGCATGAGAACCGCCCCGTACCCATAGGAACTGGCATTGGTGTGCAGTTCAGTGATTGCCCGCGGAGAGTAAATTGCTAATACCGGAGCCTCAACCAAGTGATTGCGTAAAGTCTCAAATGCTCGCAGTTCGGCCGGCCCAAATTTAAAAGGAACCTCGTCTCTGGTGAGACGGTATAACGGTCGAGCTCTAAGGTCAAAATCAGGCACAAATTTCCTAAAATAACTAACGAGTCCGACAAAACATTTTACCTGCTTACTCGGTGTAGGATATAGAAAGTTAGCAACCGCGTCCGTGTTTTCCTTGCCGGGTTGTATGTCCCTTTCGCTAATTGTGTATCCGAGATATTGTATTTCGCGTTTAAAAAAATGACATTTACTCAAGCGTAATTCTAATCCGTGCTTTCTGAGCAAGATCAGGACTACTTCTAATATTAAGACATTGTCATCTAAGGTATTCGTAGGAATCAATATATCGTCTAAGTAAATCACTACCTTACCGGCTCCGGAGCAATGGCTCGAAAATTAAATGAACAAATCTGTGAAATTTCGCGGGCGCGTTCACTAGGCCAAAAGGCATCCTTAAAAATTCGAACCGCCCATCCGGGGTTACGAACGACGTGTATTTTACCGAATCCGCGGCCATGGGCACCTGATAAAACCCGTCTTTGAGATCTAACTTCGTAAACCAGACCGTTCTCTCTAAACGATCTATGATGACCTCGATCAATGGCAATGGATACCGATCTCTAATCGTCACCGCGTTTAAATTGCGATAATCTACGCATAGGCGATAATTCCCGCACTTTTTCCGCACCAGAACGATCGGGCTACTATAACACGAGCTACACGGTCTAACTATGTCTCAATTCAACAAATCCGCAATAATTTCGCGCAGCTGATTTCGCGCAGCTCCTCGGCGTACAACTAAACGGTACCTGATTGCTTAACTCTATTTTCATCTCATAATTCGCGAGAGGAAGCGCTTGCTGTTCTTCGTCAGCCTGGTCGGACAGAGGTATCACTCTTTCCTTTACTTCGGTTGGCACGCTCAGATCCGCTGCCTCCAGGGCCAGCTCAATCGGAGAGACCTTTTCGAACGCCTCGATATGCAGGACCTCAGTCTCCAGGGTGGAATACGTTACCTCCGTCCCATGCGTAAAAGTCAATCCAGGGCGAGCTATAAAGTCCCTGCCCAACAAAGCCTGATAACTCATAGTCGAGTCTGGCACGACAGCGAATCTAACGATGAAAACAGTATTAGCTAACAAATTTATCTGAATATCCGCTGTGATATAACCATAAATCGTTAATGGAGGCCTATTAACGCCCCCGTAACTAACAGAGGGTTTTTTCTTAACTAAAACATAATTCTTAAAATGAGCTAAATACGCACTTTCCGTTATAAGACTAATTTTACTCCCTGAATCTAACAACGCCTCTACGTAAAATAACTGTTCGTTAACGTCTTTGACGAGGACACAATACTCATGTAACGGAGCGCCCAATGGAACGCTCGATTACGACGGTGTCTCCGGCGCGACGGCTTCTTCCCTTCCTGGATCTTCGATCAACGCCGTGGTCATCGGAGTCGTAGTCCTCGTTGAACGGTTCCGATTGGCGGTGCAGTCTCGAAAGCTGTGACCTTGCTATCCGCAGGAATAGCAAGATCCTCGTTTTTTGCGGGGACGCGTGCATCGGGTGGCGACGTGTCCTTCCTCGTTGCAATTGTAGCATCTTAACGGATGCGAGCTGCTCTCCTTCGGCGGTACTGGCGGCTTCTTCGCCAAATTCTGGAACGGTGGCGGAGAGGGGCGGTCCACTTTCGGCCCTCTCCTCGGCTGGTTCTCGGTCACGACCTGCATCGTCTCGAGCAAGCTGCGGAGCGTATCGTGCTTCGCGCCAAGTGCCTGGGTTCTCAGTACGTAATCATTAATGCCTGATATCACGTATTGAATATTATCACGCTCTGCGAGCCTCAATTTACTAAGTAATTTCATTTTTTCATGGTAATAAGTCGTAAACGTCTCACCAACTTTCCACGTGCGTGCCCGTATTTTTTCCATAAGAGACACGTGGCCATAACGGTCTCCGAACATCAACTGTAGATTGGCCTTTAGGTCGTTCCATGGTTTGTTTACTAACCCAGGAGTGTAGTCATACCAGCTACGCGCATGGCCTCTAAGCTGCTTGGTCGCCATTAGCTTCGTAACGTTATCATTTAAATCGTACGCAATTTGAATTTCGCTCTTAACGTAAACAAGCAGTACCCGGTAGTCCTGACTTCAACTAAATTAATTAACATAAGCATTGTTGGAATATCTGACTGCAAAAACAAGACGATTGTCGAAAGAAACCCGATAGTGTCTTTGTTTTGTTTAACGGTTCTCAGGTCAGAAATCGAGGAGGGCCTGAGCAATAAACCTCGGGTACATCTGTTTTAGTTTTTCTCAAGGGGACCCAATAAGGGTTTCTCACCCGGACTTTCTCTTTTCAGATTATTCTAGTTTTGGCATTCGAACCGTACAGATCTTTCCTGTGCTTCGTTGAATAAACTATAATCTTTATTTTTAAATATTCTTGTGAGTCATTTATTATAAGAACCACACCTATTTCTATCAAGCATAAACGTAACTTCCTACCGACTCTCACTCTCGTCGCACACCGTCTCTCGCGACTCGTCGTCGCTCGCGATTTCGCCGCGATTCTCCCCACCTCTCTCGTACACGGCGCCGAGCGCGTTCGGCAAATCATCAATACCCGCCTGTACGCCCGCTTTTTCCTCACACATAAGTGTTTCACTTTCTGATCATTTACGGAACAGTGGAAGCGTCCCGTTCGAGAATTAGCTACCTCCTGTTCGATGAATATACCCAGCACATCAAATCCGTCGTTCTTTGATGTTTCCAAACAAAGAAAAGAACAGCACAAGAAAGATAAATAAAGAGAGAAATATTCGCAAGCACAATATTTAACCCAATATTATGTTATTAAATGTTGACCGATTTATATTATGTTTGGTCTCATTTTACTCAGAAAAACCTCCCCCACACGACGGTTAACCTTTTATTAACAAAAAGTAAAAAATAAAATAGGTTCTTCTGCGCATTAGTATGGTCACACAGACACGGGACATTTAAACTTGGGCGATAAACCGGTTTTCAGTCCCTCTTTCTTCTTTTGCTACTGACTCTTTCTACGTTCGCGTTCCACTACCTTGGTACCTAAAGTACAACCAAATTTGAAAAACGATTCTCCTGTCCTATTCCATAACTGTTGCAGAGCGGACCCGGCAGAAGTAACATTTATGTATCGAGTTTTCACTGTACATAGTTAAGACAAACAGGACTAAATTTGAAATTTTGTTTGTTGCATATTTATTTTCGCAAGCTGGCATGTTTCGTAGTGCTAATCTTGACCGTCGATGCTTGATGACCTGTGTCTGATTCATTTTCGTTCCCTGTACATATCCTGTTACTCTGTCGAGTTGGACTCGAATCAATTCCTGGAAGATAACCACTACCCTTTTACGTAAGAATATTACTGTAGGTCCTTAAATTGTAAATTAAAGTGAGCGTTAATGTACATGATGTACATAGTGATGGGATCTGAAACGCTTCGAACCAATTAGAAGCTGTATATGATTCGACGTTGAAGGTTTCGAAAGTCTTGGATCGATTCGAATCTCTAGACTCTAGACCTAGACTCTAGAAAGATTCAAAGGTCTTGACCGATTCGAAACTCTTCAAGGTTTGACCGATTCGAAACGCTGAAACAGTTGAACAGCAGCGGTAGTCCTGAACGTCGACGGTGACACTTCAAAGAGACGTCGCGATCAAGAGTGTCGAATCGGTCAATACTTTCAAGAGCTCCGAATTGGTCAATACTTTCCAGAGTTTCGAATTTACCTAGAGTTTGAGTTTCAAGACTTTGAGGCTTCGAATCTACACAATATATATTTGAAATTCGAAATGATTCGATTCTCGTTATCGAATATACAATACAGATTTGAAGAGGTTCAGATCCCATCACTATGTGTATTCGAAACGAATTTGAATCGCCCCAAATGATTCGAAGCATTGAGTACCGAATCAATTTTGGTATTCTTTCCGGTCGCCCGGCGCAGAGTTGAGGCAAGCCGGGCAATGGTGTATGGACAGAAAATGACACGCTCAACCCGACTATTCTATTCTAATTTCTTTCTAATCTTCGGTCAATCCATAAACATAAAATTTACATATGTTGGAATTATATTTTATGATGTATACGAATATGCTACTTCGAGTCCAGATTTAGATAATCCTACAAAAAGTACATTACATGTAAAAAAAGAAGGTAACGACAAGTAGTTTAGGCACTGTGAGCAGAGCACTTCTTTGCACTAATACACAATGCATATCGAAAACATTTTGAAAATATTACATATTTTGTGAATTTTCTAAAAAATTAATGGGTATCATGCAAAACCAGCCAAGTATTGAGTTATATACAGGGTGTTCGACAACAGGTGGGCATAATTTCAGGGGGTGGTAGCTGGAGTAATTCTGAACCGCTTTTTCCTTTGCCAAAATGCTCGTTAAGGCTTCATTTTTGAATTATTAATGAAAAACCCCGGCTAATCAGAGCGCGCGAAGAGCGCGCGCTCAGTGACGGCAGCGTTGGCTACGCACCTGGGTTGACCGTAGTCAGGGACGAACAAATCAATATTTTTATCTACCTTTAGACAATTTACAAACACTATCGTAAGTGTGTGTACCTCGTAGACGAATTTGTAGTTCCAGCAATGTGTGGATTTGTTCGTTCCTGACTACGGTCAACACGGGTGCATAGCTAACGCTGCCGTCATTGAGCGCGCGCTCTTCGCGCGCTCTGATTAGCCGGGGGTTTTCATTAATAATTCAAAAATGAAGCCTTAACGAGCATTTTGGCAAAGGAAAAAGCGGTTCAGAATTACTCCAGCTACCACCCCCTGAAATTATGCCCACCTGTTGTCAAACACCCTGTATATTTTTCAAAATATTTATGCTTGGCGTCTGGCTGCCTCGTTGCGATCCAACAAAATTAGTTGCACGTTATTCCAAATCTGTGAATACATTATCGACTTTACATAGCATTAAACAACTATTTATAGCAATTAACTTTATATAAAGTCGATAATTTGGATTTGGAATAACGTACAACTAATTTTCTTGAATCGCAACGAGGCAGTCAGACGCCAAGCATAAATATTTTGAAAAATATATATACATAACTCAATACTTGGCTGGTTTTGTATGATATCCATTAATTTTTTAGAAAATTCACAAAATATGTAATATTTTCAAAATGTTTTCAATATGCATTGTGTATTAGTGCAAAGAAGTGCTCCGCTCACAGTGCCTAAACTACTTGGCGTTACCTTTTTTTTACATGTAATGTACTTTTTGTGGGATATCACGACGTTTTCAGGGCCACATTGAAATGCATTGTATATTAGTGCAAAAAGGTGCTTCGCTCAAGTGCCTAAACTACTTGGCGTTACCTTTTTTTACATGTAATGTACTTTTTGGGGGATCGTAATATGAACATACCCAATGTCCATCAATATTTGATGTACCACTAAATAAGATTTGGATATCCTCTAATCCTTGCGATATAGGATTTATTTTTTCGGGACACTGTAACTTCCATGTTTCCTGTAGATGGAAATCAGTATACTTCTGCACAAGATGATGAAACATATCCATGTGCGTGTCTTCTATCAATTCACTTTGCCTGATAATATTCTGCAAATGATCTGTTAACTGTGGCATATTTGGCATTTTGTACATGTACTCCTATTCTGGATCCTCGTAAAATGTGTATAATCGTAAGAGCTTTTTTATATTATTTTATTAAATGTATTATTATTATTATTCCTAAGCAATTACCGGGGAGTCAGTCCTATAGGACCATTGTACCCGAGCCCGTACGGGCAAGCTCTAGATTGTGAGGCATCTGTGTAGACCGGCTTCCCTCGCAAACCTTAAGAGCTTGTCCACATCGACACCCTCCAAGCACACGGAGCTGAGGTTAGAGGCACCAAGGATCGAAAGCCTCTGCGCCTCCAGACCTCTGCACTGCAAAATCAAATGGAGAGGAGTTTCATCCTCCTCGCCACATCTTGGACACCCTGGTTCGCATACGATACCCAGATGCATCAGGTGCCTTCTCGTGTACCAGTGACCTGTAACGATCCCCACGAGCAGGCGTAGACGGTTCCTGTCTAGGCGACTTATAAATTCGCCCAGAGGCCTCGAGGGCTCCTTAACAAGGGCCCTCGAGTGCTTCATGCCCTGAGACCGGTTCCAAGTCTGGCAGAGCTGGGTTCTCACCCAATGTTCTATCATCCCCTTCACCGTGCCCATCGTGATGCCGACGGGATACACCTGGCCCGGGTTGGGCCTTGTGGCACCTTCCCGTGCCAGTGTGTTTGCCCCCTCGTTACCCGGTATTCCGGCATGTCCAGGGACCCATATCAGGTTAACATGATTGTTGTTTCCTGCTAACCGCGTGAGTGCGTCGATGCAGTCCCGTATCAGCTTGGATTCGACCACCGTGTTTTGGAGGGATCCAAGCGCGGTTCTGCTATCGCTGCATATACAGGGTGTCCCACACTAAGCGTTATGGAGCCGTTATTGCAAAACTATTGGTCGTATGAAAAATTGTTAATATGGAAATTGCATGGTAAAATGGGAAGAATGTTTTGGTAGACACGAATATCTTTTTACATTGTTATATATGATGGTCAAGTTCCGTTTTTTAAATGGAACCATATATTTTTTTTCAGACTATTTGGTAATGCTTTTCAAAACGAATTCACTGACCTTTAATGTATCTACCCGATTTTAATTAGTTTTCAAGATATAGCGCTTACAAATTTACTAATTTTTGACGGAAAAGGCTCGGTTCGAGCAGGGTGTACCCCGGGCGGTCCCATTGTTGCGGTAGGTACTACGGGTTTGACACCTTCTTGTTGAAAGCGCAGACCCGCAGACCAGCGATTTTGCCTCTTAAGGAGGCTTAAAATGGTCGTGGTGACAGCCAGGGGCCCGGAGATCGCTGTGACCATCTTATGAAGCCTTGGAAGGCATTCTCTCTC
This sequence comes from Stelis phaeoptera, assembly GCA_943735885.1. Classification (NCBI taxonomy): domain Eukaryota; kingdom Metazoa; phylum Arthropoda; class Insecta; order Hymenoptera; family Megachilidae; genus Stelis; species Stelis phaeoptera. Next base: position 345,411 of record OX030936.1, read on the forward strand.
CAAAAAGTGAAGAGAGGCGCCCTCCCAAGGCCTCAGTGACTTGACGGCGTCCCTGAGCCACTCCTTCGCCATATCGTCGGAGCAGGTCACCCAGAGGATCCCCTGCTCCAACCTGTGTACCTTGAAGCGCGAAACCTCCATCTCTTCCGGGATAGAGGGCAACCACGCCTCGAGGCCACTAAGAATCAGGTCCCCCTGACCAGGCTTCAAGGTTGCCTCGGGGTAGCCAGCTGGTGCAATTGCCACCTTCCGGCTGCCTACGAAGGCCTCCTTGTACCCTGAAACGCCAGGGAAGACCTTCTTCTTCTTCGATCGTTGCTCCGGAGGGGTACTATCCACCGGCCGGGTTCTTTTGTTCCCGGCTGCTGGGGCTCCCCCTACAGTCATGTCGATCCGCGCGGGAGGCTCAGCTTGCCCATCGACTGAGTCCGCTGCGCTGTCCGTTGCGTTCTGAGGAGTGGGCAAGACCGTGCGGTTCTCTGCCAAGGACGTCCCGGTTGTCAATCTGGCTTTCCGGGCCCTTCTCTTGGCCGCCCCGCTGCGATTCGCCCTCTTCTCTTTTTCCTTACAATCAGCCGAGGGCCCTGCATTCCTGCTGGTATCCTCGGCTGTATTCGGCTTTACTGGTTCTGCCGGTGTGAGCCCTACTTCCGTCGCAACCGCAAGCGCGGTCTTGACCTCAGTCGGTCCCTCACTGGTTACCAGCAAATCTGTCGTCGGAGGTCCCCTCTTAGAGGGTCCCTCCTACGCATCGTTGATTTTTGTTTTATTTTGTGTATTTTGGTCCATGCTTGTCCCACGAGTAGGCAGGAAAGGAGGTCCACCCCCGCAGAGCCTGCATTTCGGGGATAAGGCTAAATACAATGGGGTGGCACCTGGTTCCCCAAGGGCATCGTTCGCGACACCATTACCCCGGTGCCATCCAGCTCTCGGCACGATAGCTTACACCTTCGCTTGGGGAGCTGGTCCACGGCGGGGCCTTCAGTTCATCCGACCAGGGTTTTTACACCCTGGGGATCCCCTATAGCACCCGCTGGCCGGTGCTGTCCGCGGATCCTCCTTGCACCGAGTTCTCGTCACCCGGAGGTGAGCCAGTCCCCAGTGTTCGAAGGACCGTTTCCAGTCCCGGTCGTTCTCTTATCCGCCACCCGAAAACGCGCTCGGTTGGGGCTCAGCCTTGATTAGCCTATTTATTAAATGTAAGTAGAAGAAAATAGAAGAAACAGTAAAAGAAATAATGTTAACAATAAAAAAAAAATAAGAAGGAAATAATAAAGAAAGAAAAATTGGAATAAAAGAAGTGGAAAATAATTAAAATAGATATGTATAGTGTGAAACACTTACAAAAATAAGAAAAATGACAAAAGAAACCAATCGCTAGAGATGTGTTCGGGTGAATGTTCGCGAACGAACTGCTATCGTGCACTGGATAACATATGCGGCATTAGGGAAATTTATAGCAACAGAGCAGTGTAGTTCATCGGCATAAAAAAAAACAAAGTACAGTGATGCTCGGCTAAATTTTATCGTAAGAGAATAGATGTAATAACGAGAGGAAATGAGATAGATCATATAGGTATACGTCGAGCAACGATGGTCGAGCTATGGCACTTCAAACTACTTCAAAGGGATGCCGCGAGTCAAACAAATGAGCATCCAGTAAAGAAAATTTCACTTGTAATAATTTTCATCTAACCTCAATGAAAATTGCACCGACGGATTGCTGGGAATTTTCCAATTATAATGAGTCCAAACACGACTTAAATCGGTTTAATTTTACTTTAATTGGCTATTAATGGTTCATTCAACCACTTTAAGTTGATTACTGTAATTACGCTATATATGTAATTTCTCATCAATACTCCTAAAGTTATGGCAAGCAACGAAAAGAGGTCGTGGTTACAAAAGGTATTTTACATGTATAATAGCAGGATAGGCGGACAGTTCATTATTTCCATAAGGTATGATCAGAGTTAGATATTGTTTGAAATAATCTTGTGATAATTTGTGGTGTAAATTAACATTTACATTATTCAGAGTAAAATAAATTGTTACTCCTCTTCTGTTCTCATGAAATAAAGAGGATTACTTATAAAGATTATAATTTCTAAGTAAGTAAAGGAAATATTTTATTCAAAATAATGCAGAGTGCATTTACATGTTAGAGCATCGCACGCCATGATGTTGAACCGACGCGAATATCAGTAACGGCGCATGCGCATAACGTAAGCCACGGCACTAACAGCGCCTCTAGCAGCAAAAATGTGTGATCCACACTGACGTAAGCATGACGTAGATGGCTAATGAAACTGATTAATATCTCATAAATAAATGCACCGATTGAGGCGTTCTTGGGCTTAAAAGAAGGAGAAAGACAAGTCGAGGCAGACTGTGTTATTAGAATGAAGCTCAGTTGCGTACTTTTTCTGCAATAGCAAATTATTTTTTGCAAAACGCTCAAAACGCTCTGCTTCGGGATAATATACTCGGTAGAGTCTCGCTGTCGCCGGCGGAGCAGCCTTCGGCCTAAACTTCATGGCGTGGAGACTCCACCGAGTCTCTTAATATGAATCGGGAGCTAATAAAACATGTAATAACACAAGTATGTTGCTGGAGCACGCATGGTAGACAAATGGTACATATTCAGAGTCGGAGCGCTCTCCAATGCTCCGGAGCTTGGTGTAGCGAGCTCAAAGCAGAGTGCGAACGAAACCGAAAAGCGGAGAATGTATGCCCACCTGTAGGTTTCTCAAGGTCACAACCGAACCGTGTAGTTTTCTTGCGACGCGACGTATTCATAGTACCCCTCCCTACCTCAGTTGCAATTTCTGTGTCTGCCTACTAAGCCTCCCCCCACCCTTTTTTTATGTGGAGGAAATCTGATCGGCAGACACCCCCCTGCCGCTCGGGGGAGCGACAGAGGGGTAGTGTGGGGTTCGACCCACTAAAACCTCCACGGCGACCTTCGGACGCTATTCCGCATCTGGCGGATTCGGGGAAGCCACGGGAACTTTTAGAGAACACCACCGCGACTCCCCCTCGCCATGGCCGGTCATCTATCCTTCGATGACCGGCCGCGTCCCGAGGAGGGGGAGTTTACTCTTCCCCTTCCTATGACCTCTGGTTCCGCAGTGCAGGGAGGCCGCGCCCCGCACTGCTCCATCCCGGCGACCGCCTTCAGCTACCCAGGGCCCCCGCCCTGGGTAACACGGCCGCCCGGGGGGACGGCGCTAAACTTGCCGTCCCTCCGCTCCCGTCGACTACTACATCACGATCTGCTGACGGCGGGAGAACAAGGAGACCCCAGATGTGATCCATCCCCCGCCGTCAGCTACCCTCCTTAGTCCGGGGACCCCACGGCCTCTGACAGGCCGCACACGCCGCCGCCCCCGGGTTCTTGGAGCGGGATCGGATCGCTCCCGATCCCGCTCGGCGGCCTCCTACTGCTTTATTACTTCCTCGCAGAAGGAGGCCACCAACTTCCAATTCCTCTCGCTCTCCAACATTACCCCAACTACTGCTGAGAGCGAGAGGTCACCTCCTATCTCACAACGGAGGACTCGACGCAGCGCTGAAAAGGCGGGGCATTCCTCCAGCGTGTGCTGCGCCGAGTCCTCCTCCTTCCCGCAATGGTGGCAGACCGCCCTATCCTCCCGTCCAATGCGACGCAGGTAGACACCGAAACAACCATGTCCGGTGAATACCTGCGTCAGCCGGTAGGTGAGCCTACCATGGCGCCGCTCCCGCCACCTTTGCAGGTGTGGCAGGAGGGCCCCGGGGACGCATTCGCTGGCGTGGGACCTAAGTTCACCACGCCAGACCTCCCACATGCGCCCCCGGGCCTGGGGTTCCAGCTCCTGGACCGCCTCAGGCTCCAGCGGGGCCCCCCGAGCATTGCAGCAAATGCTATTGCGCCTATAAATATAGGCGCGCACCGCCGCGAGTAGCTCGAAGGGTAGTTCTCCGGCCAGAGCCAGCGCCGCCGTAGTGGACGTGGTACGGTACCCGCGGACGAGGCGAATAGCCATCGTTCGCTGCAGCCGACGCAACAGTTGCTTGTTGCGCCGGCTAGCCACCCCGTCCGGTGCCCATATAGGGGCACCATACAAGGCCATGGACCGTACCACGCCTGAGTACAGGCACCGCACCCAATCCCCAGGTCCCCCGAGATTAGCACTATTCCTACCACGACCGGTCAAATGACCGTTTTTAAAATTTGTAACACTGCTGCCTCGTCACGCCGGTCGCCGGCGTGGCGGGGCATCGCTCGAGGGCCTCCTGGTGCTGGACGCTACAGCAGCCAGGGTTCCCGCGAGGAGGCCGGTCGCGGTAGGGAGGGGGTCGGGTCGTGCGAGTAATGAGGCGAGCTAGATCGGTTTCACAGTACTTTATTAGCGTCGGCGTCTACATCATGCCGGTCGCGGGCCGGCGGCGCGGTGATCGGTACGGCGTCCGGCGGAGCGGTGGTGGCGGTCGTCCCGGCGGTGGAGGCGCGGGCGGTGGCCTCGGCGGTGGTGGTCTCGCTCTGCGGGCGTGACAAATATTAGTGGCGACGGGGGTGGCGCTTACAAACTATACTTAGATCTACGCGACTTACGGACTACGGTCGGTGGAGGCGCCCGGCGTGGCGCCTCGCGGTACTTATCAACTACGGTCGGGGGAACGCCCGGCCGCGGCGTGGCGTTCGCAGAACTTATATCTACGGGCGGCGGGGCACCCGGTGGTGCCCGCGGTTCGGTTACGCGGCTTAACCTAGGCGCGTGGTCGTGGTCGCGAGGAGGAGAGATAGAGGAAGAATAACGTAGACGGGTGTTGGCCAGCTTTGGCAGACTGGTCAGTTGTTCAAGCCCGAGAGAGGTTGTTCCTTCCTGGAGTTGGCCGGTGTTGCGCCAAGCGGTGCCGAAGAGTCCCGCGACGAGGCCATGTCCTTCGTCGCGATGTTCTTCCGGATGCTACTCCGGGCCTGACCGCGGGGTAGCAGAACCGGTGGACCGGTCGCCGCGGCCGGGCTGACCGTCCTGCGAGACCATGTCCTTCGCAACGACGCCGGCCTCCAGGCTCGCCTAGACCGGGCCATGTCCGCGGGCTAAGAGAGCCGGCTGCCTTGGAGAGAACCTCCGAGGAGGTCCTGTCGGGGCCGAAGCCCCGAGCCAACTCATCGACCCGGTGATCGATTGCTTCCTTAATTGCTCTTGCGCCGCGTGGCGCCGGTGCGCGCGACGGTGCTCGCGGGTGGGGCGCGGTGACGGTGGGCGGCGCTGGTGCGCGGTGACGACGGTACGCGGTGACGACGGTGCCTTGACGATGGTTGTCATGACGACCGGTCGTCACAAATTTCGATTAGAATTTCCTATGTACAACGTAATTGCATCGCCTTTGAACTTCACGACTTTTCCTAAAATATACATGTAATACATTTTTCAATATTCACGTCTTTTTTTATTGTTTGTTTTCTGAGAAAAATTTGTAGTCTGTCTTACCTACCACGACCGGTCATTTGACCGGTTGGACGCTTTATATCTTTTTGTAAGTAGTATTCTTCCGAAGAGTCAAGTCTAAAACTATAAAGCCGTTACAAACGAAAGGTAATTCAGATGTGGCATGATTTTAGCCAAAAGGTGCCTTCCAGGGACTGCTTTACGGCACCTCCAAGTGTTTAGAGTTCTCGCTCGCCTATCGGTCTCCCGGTGTTTATTTGCCAGATTGGTATCCGAAGCAGTCCGAAACCTCGGATTTTCTTACACCGTCTTATCTGCCATGACTGTAAAACAAATAAAATCATAGCCTAAGGGGATACCAAGACGTCTTCTCACGAATTCGAATCAATAAAGTCTTGTGATCCGAACAGAGAGCATCAAAACGTGGAAGTTACAAGGAGCATATGACACGTTACTCAACAAAATTATATCGTTCAAATAATTGTACTCTGACAATTATATACAAAGCTAAAACAAATAAAAAAGTAGTGTAGATGTGACCAACCAAATGGCCAGAAATTATGCGAATAAAATCTAAATCTCGGAGATGGCCTTCACAGGTATTCTTCAATATCCTAGACTTAGCCAGGTTAAATGCATGGATTTTATATAAAGAAAACACGGGAGAAAAGATTTCGAGGCAAGAATTTTTATTTCAATTGGCAAAAGAACTTGCCACTGAATATCAAAAAGAGCCACAGCTAGGTAAAGAAAATAAAGCAACACCGGTCACAAATATAAGTACAGGTTCACGTGAACGGAAAACATGCCAGATAAGATATTGCAAAGACAATAAGACCAACAAAATCTTTCTAAAATGTAAAAAGTACGTATGTGGAAAATGTACAATCGAGAAGCCTATTTGTAAAAAATGCGGTGAAAACGAATAAAATGTACATTATATACTTCTGAATAAAAGAAACTATATTTTTATACTGTCAAATTACCTATTATTTTCATTCTATATTCAAAAATATAAGTTATGCTAAAGACCAGTCATTTGACCGGTCACGGTAGGAATAGGTATACGTGAAGTGTCGGTAGGAATAGTGTTAGGCAGAAGGCTCCCCATAGAGGCCGCTGCATTTTCAACTCGGGGAACGAGGCGGTCGAAATGAGCCTCGAAACTTCAGTGGCTGTCGAGGATGAGTCCCAGATACTTCATCCGGGAACCCACCTCGACACTGGATCCACCTACCTGGATCCACGACCGCGCCGGAGGCTTGGACCGAGGCCGGCCATGAAACCATATGGCCTCGGTCTTCTCCGGTGCTATTCTCAGCCCCAGATCGTGGATCCTCCGGTCGACGGCTGTCACCGCAACCTCCGCTCTTTGGATGGTCCTCCCGAACGTGCTCCCGACGGTGACCACCAGCGTATCGTCCGCGTAGCAAACGAGGGTGGCGCCATCGGGAAGCGAAACCACGCTGTCTGATAACGACTGGACCTCTTCCGCCACCCTCCACCCCGAAACACGGCGCGCGGCGGGGGGCGTTGCCCATGAAAGGTCAACAATCGACCCCCCATTGTGCCGCACGCACGAGTGGACGGAGCCCGTGTTTAACAAACGGAGCTCCAATCCCGCCGCCCAGTCGAGCACCACCGTGCCCCTCGAGTCTGTCCTGGAAGACGACCAGGCCGTGACCTTGGCGTTAAAGTCTCCCAGGACGAATACCGGACGGGGATGGCAGCGGGAGACGCATCTCCCCAACCCGTCCAAGTACTCTTCGAACTGCTCGAGGGGCCAACTCGGAGGTGCGTATACCGCCACCACCGCAAAGCCCTCCCACACTACCGCCAGGTAGCCCCGCCCACGCCCCAGCAGCGTGCACGGCGGAGCACCTGGCCTCCCTCCCTAGAGAGTGGCGACGGAGCCCGTGGGGTCCCCCATCCAGCTTGGACGGTTGGGGACTCTATACGGCTCCGCCACCACGGCCAACCCGGCCCCCTGCTCGGCCATGATCTGCATCAGCAGATCTTGCGCCCTGGCCGAGCAGTTTAAGTTAATCTGGGGTATGGGGCCAGCGGGCCCCATCACTCCACCTCTGGTACCACCTGCATGGCGACCGTCGTAGCGGCGGCCGTCGGGACCTTATCGGGCCCACCTCCAGCTGTTGTAGTGGGTGCTGACGCGCCTGTCACTGCCGTTGGGGCGGGGGCCGCTGCATTGGCCCCCGCCCTCCTCTTCGTTCCGCCCTTCTTTTTCGCCGCCGTCTTGGCGGCACCAGCGGGGCATGCCCGACCCCCGAGGCGGTGCGCTGACGGCCTCCTCTGATCCGCACAGACGGAGCATTGTGGGGGCGGGGGGCGTACAGGCGCTCGCCGCATGGCCCGGGTCGCCGCAGACATAGCAGCGACCCGTGCGTTCCGCCTCGCTCGTGCACCGCTGCCTGGTGTGTCAGATTTCCAGGCAGCGGTAACACTGCAGGGGCCGGGCTTGGAGGGCCTCAACCGTCGCCAGGGTCCACCCAATGGTGACCTTACCTGCCACCGCCAATTTCCTGGCGGCGCACAGTGGGACAAAACGGCGCTCGGCGATCAAAAATCTGTAACTTTGGTTCTATTGGAGATATTTTAATGAAATTTTGAGATGATTTGCCTTGCATTATGACTTTTGGGTTGTATTAATATAAAACATATTAATCTACGGGGTGATGAAATATTGACATATAAAGTATAGTGTGTTCAAAATTTCAACTTTCTGTTATATACTTTGTGTTTTTTTTTAGTAAAATTTATTTCAAAACTGTTTATAAATGTGAAAGAAAAGGATTGAATTATTTAAAAATGAATACATCCATGTTCTAACAATAAAAATAGGTTAATGTGAGTTTAAAGTAAAAACACTTTAGATACGCGAAATGAAACAGAGTTTATTCTTTATTGTTTTTTTTATTAAAATATTTGCACACAGACTATTTACAATAATACAATGATGGATGGAAAAGTCCTTCCTCGTTTGGGTAGTTAAGTACAACTTAATTCGTGAAAACAGTTTCGGCAAATATGGAGAGCTGTCTTGCAACATTTCAAGCAGGCACAATGTGGAAATTTCTGACGAAAGATCTATCCGGCGTTATTTTTACAATTAAAAAAAAAAGATGAAATACTGCTAATAGGACCGTAGCAAATTTTGAAGCGAAAAATGAAGATCCGTTAAGGTCTCAAACACCCTTGGAAAAACCCACCTTCCCACTTCCCACCCCGATAGAATGATGGACAAACTGATGAACAAAGATGTACAAACATAACTGATAGAAAGATTAATGACGGAAATTTGATTATAACAAGTGCTTAGTATGATGTACAGCAGCTTCAATAAAAATCTCTAAACGATTACTGAACAAGTCTCTGTCGTCATGTCTTCTTTGTTATCTGAACTGTACTTCAAGGTCACGAGAAGGTCATACTATTATAGGTCGTTGGATTCGTCTTGACATCAGTTATCATATCATGATGATGAAAATATACTGTACCGTTTAAAAAAACTTCGATGACTTTGAAGTCTCGGAAACAATAACCTTGAGAAAAATCTCTTAACCATCATAATATCTGCACATTTGAACAAAATAATGTTTCCCTCTGACATTTATTTTCTATCGTAACAAATAAACAAGATCTTAAAAGCCATACAGACTATCCAAAAATCTCCGTGAACCTGTGTAGAAGCGAGTTGTCGGTAGCGACCGTAACGGTCAAGCGAGATACAGGTGACTTCAATCGTTATTTTCATTAAAACGGGCAAAAACGGGCACCCAATTCTTTTTGCTCCTGAAAGAGGAAGGTTCACCCTTTCATATGGTACTAATTTCACCCCGGGAATGTACGGGAATCTATTATTAAAGCTTATGTGAAGTTAAAAGTTTAATTCGGTGTACTTCCTTCTATTTAGGTGTTATTATTTAACAAGTTAATAACATTTTAACTTACTTTACGAAGTGAATAGAATCTATATTGATGTGGTAAACTTTATAACTAACTTGAGTTGCATCTTTCGAAGTGCAATTGTTTAAAATCGTACATTGAAACTATCGGGAATATTATAAGCGTTTTGCTCCGATGAATTTCTGCTGACTTTGAGCGCCAATTATAGCAAAACGAAAACAAATATGGAAAAACAAGTTTTACCGTATTAAACTACAGTTTGTTCTCTATCTAATGACATAAACAGTTTTTTCAATTTTGAACTTTGCGAAAATCGATTTTTGATCGCCGAGCGCCGTTTTGTCCCACTGTGCGGCGGCAGCTGCGCACCTGACCCATAGGGTGCCGAGACCGGAGGCAGAAGACCGGATTTCTCCTGCTGAACCTCCGCCTGTTGGCCCCCTCCGGCCGCCACCCCCTCGGGCGTGATGCCGTCTACTAGGCCCCGGAGTCGGAGCTCCGACTTTTTCACGGGCCGAGCGATCTTCACCCCCGTGCCTTCCAGGGCCTCCGCCAACTTGACCGCCAACTGGTCGGCCTTCGCCGCTCCGTCCGGACCGGCGACTTCCAGTACAAGGCCGCCGGTCACCGCCCTCCTCGATTTTAGGGAGGTGATGCCCACGTCCGCCAGGTTTATTTTTGACCTGACGGTCGCCATCGCCTCCGCGTAGGATACCTCCCCCCCCTGCGGGACCGTCAGAGTGACGGCCGCTGTACGTGGGGGACGGTGCTGGGAGGACCTTCTTTTTCGGGGGCTGTATATCAGCCCCCTTCCGCTGCTTCTTCGCCCCAGCAGGGGCGCTTTTCGCCCCCTGCTTGGGGCGTGCAGGCGTAGCAACGGCAGTTGCTGCAGCCGCGGTCCGCCGTCGCTTCTTTCGACCCACCACCTTGGACCACTCGTCCGTTGGTGGGGGTCGAGGAGCTGCCCTTGGCGGCTGGGGTGCCGCCGTGGCCTCCTTCGCCGCAGGGCCAGGAGGTTTCGGCTGCCGCGGTTGCGGCGCCGGGCCCTCCGCCTCCTTCTTCTTCTTTTTCGCCGGCGGTTTCGCCGACGAGGGGGCTGCTGCGGTGGCTGCCGCATACGACGACAGGCCCGCCAGCGGCCTCAGCTCCCTCCTGAATGACGCCAATTTGGCGTCAATGAGGGAGCTGTTCTGCTCCAGCAGATTAGCGGCCGCTGGTGCAAGTCGCTGGGACACCGCCGATGGGGGAGCCGGTGCCGTTCTCCCCTGAGGCACGGCGCGACGCGTAGGCGTCGGAGGCGTCGGCGGTCGGCGGGGCGGTGATGGCGGGCGCGATGGCGGGGGCATTAGTGCCCGGCCACTCTCCACCTCCTGGCGTAGCCGAGCCACTTCGGCCCGCAGCTCCGCCATCTGTCCGCGGAGGAGGTTATTTTCCTCCTCCAGCTTCCGCGTGGCGGCGCTGGCTGACCTAGTGGCCAGCTCAGACACCGCCGCGCGGGTTTTACGTGCCGCCGGTGTCATGGCCCGGGCCAGGTTACCCTGGAGCCCATTCGAAACTCCGGCCACCCTCTCAATAGTTGCCTGCTCCTCCAGGACAGCGGCTGCCACGTCCGCTGTCGGGCGCTGACGGAGCTCCCGCGCTATGGCCACCTCGTCGGGGAGCGGCATGCTCCCCTTGCTTGGCAGCAGGCGCGCCTCCGCGTATTGGAGCCCCGCTTGCGCGAGGCGCACCTGCTCGCCGGTCGTTGATGGCCGGCGCCTCCTCTCGAACGAGGCGTCCGAGTCCGCGTCCTCCTCATCGTTATCGGAGGCGGGAGCACAGCGTTTGCCGCTGCGCATTACGCGGCCCTCCTCCGACGAGCCGGCCTCCGTTTGTCCCGTACCGGCGGCAGGGCGAGAGAGGAGGGAAGCCCCTATCCTATCCGCACCATTTGCGCGCCGAACCGGAGACCGATCCCGGTCTCCACTCGCATCGCGCGATCGAGGCCGTGGCCTCGGATCGGCGATACATTCCAGACGGACAGTGGGGGTCCCTACCGTCACGCCCTCACTTGTAACAAGAGATGCTACGCAGGCCAAGCCTTCCACCTGTGTAACACTGCAGTCGTTGGATAACAACGTCCGGGGGCCTGCTTGCGCACCCACAACGGACGCCGGTACTGGGGTTCCGAGCCCCTGCACCGTAGTCGACACTCCTGAAGATACTCGATTCATAGTTGGTTTGAGATCGGGGTTCCTTCCCCTAGTCCATTTGGTCCGCGACTGCTCATTCGACACCCCGGAGGATGCTTATTTCGCAGCTAACCAACATATCTGTTGGCCGTTCCCCTATCCGCCACCTGGGGACGCGCCGGGTTGCGGTGGACGACCGCGCCCGGTACTAAGCCTCCCCCCTTCCTTAACCCCTTAACCTACGATTTACGTTCGAGAATTTTGGGCCGAAAACGTAAACAAGGTCGCGCAGCCTTCGAGCCATTCGCACGACTTTGTGAAATACGATGATCGTGCCCAACGTGAATATTACGGGCATAGCCCGTAATACGATGATTGGGCCAAAAGTGAATATCACGGGCATTGCTCGTAATACGATGACCGGTTCAAATATAAATATTAACGGCGGCGCCCTCTTAAAATTATAAATATTTGTGGAATATTTGATAAGTAATTAGAACGTGATGCAATAATTGTGGTAGATGCAAGTACTACAAAAGGTTTATTTATACAAAAATCAGTAAGACAAAATTAATAATCTTCAATGGTGTGATACAATTCGAAACATTCTGGTACATGTAAGGGTACTTTGCACTTCTTACACTCCCACGTTGTTTCTCTATGTTTTTTATTTTTTTGGCAAACTCTACAAGGTTTTGACGGTCTTAATTTTGATGCTGTTGGGTCAATGTGTTTTGGAAGATGAGCCCAATGCTTCGCGTATAGTCTCTCTGGCATATCTCCGGAAGATAATTGTCCTCGTTCTGTATAATTTGGTTTTGGCATATTCTTCAATAGTGATTCGGCTATGTTGATCCTATAGTCAACGTAACATTGTTTTTTCCCGTTATTTATTTTGTTGCATAAAATGTGTGAATTATAAAGTCCAATATCGAACAGATAAAAAAAAATTTTTTTATATCCTTTCATGTATTTCCTCATTACTGGAAAACATGCTAATATTTGGTCCTGGAGATCAATTCCAATCATTCCCTTGTTGTACTCTGTAATACAATTTGGTTTTGGAGTACAATTGGATTCTTGTGTAGTCATTTCGACTGTTTCATGTTTTGTTGTCATGATATAATCTCGCTTGTCTTTCCATTTTATAGCGAGTATTCGGTTGCAGCTTCTCATTGCGTATTCTCCCCTTTTTAATTTTACCTTACACAAATCTTTTGGCATATGCTTTCTATTTCCACGTACTGTGCCAATTACATTTGTTTTATAATTAAACGATAATGTCATAAACAATTTTGGGGAAGAATACCAATTACACTGTACAACAGCCAAATGATTTCGTAAACGCCACTATGAAAGTCTTATAGATTTTTGCGAGCTGAATACGAATCTGAAATCCGTTTCTCTCTAGGACGTACAGTTTTTGAGAAAATTAATGTTAAAAAAAATTGCAAATTTTCAACTTTGAAGATTGTTTGCGCTTTTACTATAGCAGTTATTCAGTTGCTTTTGACACGAGAAAAATCTGTAAACTTTTCCGAATAAAACGATATAAATTGTTATTACATTGTAAACATTTAAATATGTTTAAATAATGATCAAAGTGAGAAAGACACCAAAAACGCACCAATTTTTGCTGATATTTTTCAATTTATTTCAAAAACTAAGGGTATAGACGAAAATCTAACCATCCTACGTGAAAGAGCAGACATTTCTGCTATAGAAAGCATCAAGCGAACTTACAAAATCACTTTCGTTTTCATTTTATAAACGAAACAGTTCAACAAAATACGCGCCGCCGCCAGCGGTACTCAATGGCAGACAATACGCCAAGCAGTTAACAAGGCGACCACCGCGCCACGCTAGCATTGACTACCGGTAGCGGCGACGCATATTTTGCCGAACTATTTCGCTTGTAAAATGAAAACGAAAGTGATTTTGTAAGTTCGCTTTATGCTTTCTATAGCAGAAATGTCTGCTCTTTCACGTAGGATGGTTAGATTTTCGTCTATACCCTTAGTTTTTGAAATAAATTGAAAAATATCAGCAAAAATTGGTGCATTTTTGGTGTCTTTCTCACTTTGATCATTATTTAAACATATTTAAATGTTTACAATGCAATAACAATTTATATCGTTTTATTCAGGAAAGTTTACAGATTTTTTTCGTGTCAAAAGCAACTGAATAGCTGCTATAGTAAAAGCGCAAAACATCTTCAAAGTTGAAAATTTGCAATTTTTTTTAACATTAATTTTCTCAAAAACTGTACGTCCTAGAGAGAAACGGATTTCAGATTCGTATTCAGCTCGCAAAAGTCTGTAAAAATGTCATAGTGGCGGTTACGAAATCAAAAAAAAGTCAAAATTTGTTGTACAGTGTTATCTATGTATAAAGTGTGACCCCTGTGCAACACTGACTCAGAAAGCTCTTTGACAACACTTTCCGGAGCGCCATCATCACGATTTATTTTATCGTGGCCTGTATATATTTTGAATTCATAGCAATAGCCTGAATCGGACTCACACAATTTATAAAATTTAACGCCAAACCTTGCCCTTTTTGATGGATTAAATTGTCTATAAGATAGGCGCCCCTTGAATTTCATGAGCGATTCATCAATACCAATGTCTTCTTTCATTATATATACTTCTTTAAATTTTTGGTTCAAAAAATTGATCACAGGTTTAATCTTGCTCAATTTATCTCTATTGGCAACCAGATTATTGTTTGCGAAATGCAAACACCTTGTAATTTGCAGATATCTTTTCAAAGGCATTGATCTTCTAAACATCGGTGTTCGGTACTCGCGGGGTGGACCCTGGTTGGTCAACGGCTGGCCAGAGTGAACTCTAGTTTCTGACTTTCACCATGCGTTTATTCTAGTTTAAACATACACGTTGACGATTACACTTTGCTTCACAACACGCCATTCACACACACACACACACACGCACACAACGAAAAACACGTAACCTCGCCGGGAATTGATGCTTGAGCCGTTGTTGATCGGTACGTCTTATCGCGTCCCGGTTTACCTTTCTTCTGAGCCAGCGAGAGGCGAGCAATCACCGAAACTCGGGGTTACAGCTGACTCGCAGCTGACGTCACGGCCCAATCAGATTCCGTGAATCTGCCATGACGCCAGCAGGAACCAATTAATTTCCTTTAATCGAAAAGGGTTCGGTTACGGGACCTCGCCGTCTCTCGATCCTTCGAGAACGTCGTGACAGAGAATTTCCGGTGATGAAGGAGAACGAGAGACAGCGAGCTTTGTCGTTGAACTTTGAATTTCGGGACAACCCGCTCTCGCCGGCTCAGGCACGAAACAATCGGCGTTTCGATAACAGCCATCTTCGACCAATTCATTTGTATTCTTGGTTTTTTTACCTGTGCCATTATTATGGACAATGAGAAATATCTTTTAATTTCGTTAGAATCCACAGGAAACCAAGTGTCGTCGATTTCTCGTGTTCTGAGTGGATTCGCTCGTATTTGATCTGCATACCGGTTAGTTTCGGTTACAATATTTTCCCAGAATATGTCATCAAATATTATATTAAATATATCTAATTCTCTTCTACTTCCTCCTAATTGACGTAAGGCTGCCTCTTTTATACCAGGAGTCATCGTATAGTCCCAGATTTTTGGACTATTTCTTATTCCTTTCCAAAGCCAGGGCTCTGGAAGTTGATCGTCGTCAGAAATATCATCAATTACTAATCGCATGCATTTTCTTCGAACATAACGTATAGCGTCACTACTGTCACTTTCGGTAGCAAAATTATTAGTACAATTCTCACTGCTCTCGTCACGAAATCTTTTTCTTGAAAACATCTTGTGGGGATGCTTCTCTAGTATTTATGAAAATATATTTCGATGTGCGATTGTGACCAAGAATAACGTGAAACTGATCACGATACGAAGAGATAATAAGAATATATCACGAGCCTTGTCTGTGCTACTTGTGGTGAGGCAAATTACAAATCGCGACCGTCGTACAATGGGCGATGCCCGTAATATTTACGTTTGGCCCGACCATCGTACTACGGGCTATGCCTTGTGACGTACGGGTTATGGGGCAGCCTAAGGGTTGCCCTGCGCGGAGGCGATCAGGGAAAATCGCTCTCGACGCGCCCCGTGCACAAATCCACGGACGATTCGATTCTATGGGCGCCAGTGCCGTAGCACTCGTCCGGAACCCTCGCCCTTCCGGCTGCTCAGTAGGGGAGCGGAAATCAGGGGAGGTTAATTGAAAGTGACCCACGAGTGTTTCGGTAAATTAACGGTAACTTTAATAACGGCCAAAGTGGCCGTGCCAAACAACCAAAAAAAACGGGAATTCCGCGGTACACTTTAGCGCAAAGGAAAAGGTACGCGACCGCCAAGTGCGGCAAGAGGAACCGCGGCGCGGAAATTCCCAATACAAAGAAAAATCTCGACTGTAGAAACTAAAGCTAGGGGCCGGATACAATATGTCGGTGGTCCTAGAGTTTCAAATACAGGAGAAAACGAAAGATTAGTCGGGATCGCGGTCGCGGGTATGGGGGGGACCCGTTCGCGATTCTGAGACGGAGGCGCCGGGGCCTCGACGAAACCGACTATAACTTCCGGCACGCGAGATCGCGGAACGAAGCTGCGCTTCGTTCAAACGCGCGGTACGAGCGTCAACGGTTACGGCACCGAGGTCAAGCCGCCGGGGCTCGACCGTCGGACGGTACCGGACAACGAAACGGTCGGGAGCGGAATAAAGGGGACGGGCCTCGAGAGTCCTCGTCTCCTTGGGTCGGTCCTGTCGCCTAGGTCGCGGAACACGGTACGATACGGAATACTCCGGTATTCCCGCGTTCACACCGATCCTCTCACACTCACACACGCAATAAAAATCAAACCAAAAGGCGTGAGTCCTACCTGGACATGGAGTGCGGCGACGTATCCAAAACAAAATGGTGCGGGTGGCCCTTCCACAAAACGGGCGCCACACAAACACACACACAATGACAAATAAAAGAAAGGGACTCGACACACGCAACGAAAATACTAAATTAAAATTCAAATTTACGACCGCTCTCTACACCGGCTCGCGCGCTTCTCTCCGAAAAATCTGCCGCCGGTACGCGGTTCTCCCCCCCCCAGGGAGTTCGGCGACCAAGATGGGCCGCTCGATGTTGCGAATTCGGCGGGCCGGGTCCTGGGAGCCCTCTGGCGGAGCTCCGGGCGAGATGGCGGTGGTCGGCTGCTCCCAGGCCCGGCGTCCTCGGTGTCCGGCTGCCGGTCGCTCCCAAGGCGGCTGCTGGGTGGAGGCACGGCGACCGGCCAGCCGGTCGGCCAGCGAAGGTGGGGGACCCATCTGGCCCCTCTCTCTCCTGGGTGGAGGTCCCCACGACCGGCGGCGGCGATGCTCCGCCGTGGCGGAGCGCGAGACGGTCGGCCGCAACAAAAAAAAGAACACGCACGCACACGCACTCACTCATTCACACACACAATATCCGCGTCCCGGAGGCGAGGACTCGCTGGAGCGGAGGGAGTGGGGCGCGCCAGCGCGTCGTAACGAGGCCAGAATTTGCCTCGTTACAGCCTGTAATATTTACGTTTGGCTCGATCATCGTACTACGGGCTATGCCTGTAATATTTACGTTTGGCTCGATCATCGTACTACGGGCTATGCCCGTAGTTGTAAGTTAAGGGGTTAAGACAGCACTACGGCAAGTTGACAACAGCAGCCAATGCAATCTTTTCGGAGGCGGCGAAGAATTAAAAATTTTGTATACGTTCAATTCCACGTTAAATCGATCATTTTTTGTTTAATATTACAAATTTTGCACAAAATCAGATAGTTTCAGTGGCTTTCTTATTTATTAGTTATAGTCCCGACATCTGCAATTATCCCATTCGCATCATCCCTCCAGTCTCATCCTTATCACATCCTGATTGTAGAAGCCCACCACTTTTCCATGGTTTCCATCATGCAATGACATTTCTTTACAAATCATCACAAAATAAACGAACTGGTAGAAATTTTATTATGGAGTAATATTTCAGATAAAGGTGGAGATCTTAAATATAAATACTCCTAACCAATATTTAATTTATGCGTCTTTTTCTTCTATCTTATTCATTACTTATTATTAGATTTTGTTTAATATGATTGAGGGAAGGTTGTTGAAATATGTAGAGTTTCAGTTAATACTTATATGTTATTACTCAGCCCACCCCAACGATTACAAACAACTCACCCCGTCAAGAATGAGAGGTGGTATTATACGATAAATGAATACATAAATTTATTTTTCGTTATCTCTTAACAGTCTTACAACGTATTAATAAATTAATAAAAAATTAATAAAATTAATAAAATGATAAAAAATTAATAAAATGATCAAATTTTACCATTAATTGTAAATAGTATGTATTTTTTTCCAATTTTATATTGATGGTTATTTTATAAATGCAACAGTAATTTTCAAATTAATTTCTGTTATATTCTATGATTTCTTTAGAATGTTACGTACTACTTATTTTTACTTTTTTTTTACATCTATAAAATATTCCAACAATGTATTATACGATAATGAGGCAATAAGAGTGTAATAAGTTATATAGCAAAATAATATACTCACATATTATGTTGAAGCAGTTATATAATGAATAAGTCAGAGATCTACATTTATCTCTCCGCTGGTGGAGGCGCTCATTTTCCTACCTTGCTCATTTACCGCTTTACCATCATCGCTAGACGTATATACCGACGGAGCGCCAGGCCCATCAGAGCCCACTTAGTTAGTGCACCGACGAGGTACTATTAAAGACTGCCAGCCTCTGTGTATTTTGGCGTACCACTAAGTAGAGATATTTGGGGATATTTGGGGATATTTGTGAACGGGATGAATTAATGAACTGCGTTGTGGTAGACGAAGCTTTATTTTTAACTGTGTTCTAGTCGAGAACTCAAGATCGACTGCCTAAACTGTCGTTATAACAGCACGTCCCCGGTTTGGGGAATGGTAACAGGCAACGGTCCTTCGAGTAGGAAATTCCCACTCGCCAAGATTTGGGTTTTCCCGAACGAAACGTTAGGCCACTCGTTCGGCCTATTGTCCTACATACAACAACGGTTTTCGGGCCTGACCTGTCCGCCACAGTACCCCCCTACCAGTGCTAACGTTGCGTAACCAAACGATACTAATCACTCTATTTACATCGAAAAAACTCAATACGAACAGGGCGTTTACATACCTGTATTCGTAGTATTAATCTTTTTCAAACTACACGCTAACCTTAACTTACTTAAAACTACTTAATACTAAATCACAAATTAATTAAAACTAGCGCAATTTAACCTAATTGCACCCTGCCTGAAAACGATCGGGGAAACGAATTTGTCTACCTGAACGCGTAGTATACCGATTCTGACTCACATTATCTTGTCGATGTCCACCATTATGTGGTGCTCGCTCTTCGCAAGGTTCGGTATCCTGTACACTTCGCGGAATGATTTCGATCGACGTTCCCTGATCTTCGTTATCGCTAATTCGCTGTTCGATATCGTCGGGGACGATAAACGCAGGTTTAAGCCTGTCTATCGAGACTCTAACGTTCTTATCGTTTACCCGAATTACAAAACTTTTCGCCTCGCGTCGAATGACCTTGTACGGTCCGTCATAGGGAGGCTGTAAAGGACCTCTAACCGCGTCGTGCCGTAAGAATACATATGGAGACGTTGTAAGTTCTTTGAAAATGAAGTTTTTTTTTGTACCGTGTCGCACAACTGGACTTGGTTTAATTTTATTGACGCGTTCTTTTAAACGAGTAACGAATTGTGAATTTACTTCTTGACCGGTAGGTAAAAAGAATTCGGCAGGTAGTCGAATACCTGTGCCGTAAACTAACTCCGCCGCCGTTGCCCCTAAATCCTCTTTCAGCGCGGTACGAATGCCATGGAGAACGATGGGTAAAGTTTCAACCCAGTTACAATTGTCATGGCATTTTATTGCTGCTTTCAATTGCCGATGAAAACGTTCTACCAATCCATTAGCCTCGGGATGGTAAGCAGTTGTACGCAAATGTTTAATCCCTAACAATTTACACAAGCTATTAAATAATTCCGACTCGAATTGCCGCCCCTGATCAGAAGTTATTCTGAGAGGAACGCCAAAACGAGCGATCCACTTTGTAAGAAAGGCTGCAGCAACGGTAGACGCTTCCATATCCATAATGGGAATGACCTCAGGCCAACGGGAGAACCGATCTATACACGTCAAACAATATCGAAAACCTTGTGAGAACTGCATCGTAATAATATCAATATGGACGTGTTCAAAACGACCAGCTAACCCGAATTCTTCAATAGGCGCAGACACGTGCTTACTTACTTTACAGCGTTGACACGCTATACAGTGTTGCGTCCAAGTTCGACAATCCTTATTGACCGAAGGCCATGTGAACCGTGCCGTCACCAATTTCTGTGTCGCTTGTATACCTGGGTGAGACAACCCATGTAAACTATTGAATACGGTGCGCCGTAAAGGTTTCGGTACGTACGGTCGTACCGCGTCCTTCGTAACGTCGCAGAAAATTTCTACATTCTGTTCCGGAAAATGAATTTTTCGCAACTTCAAATTGAATGTGTCCGATTTCAAAATGTCCTGCAATTCAGCATCGTTTTCTTGCGCGGATGCGAGTGTTTTATGGTCTACTAACTGTGCGATCGCTTCAACTCGGGATAACGCGTCGGCCACATTATTATCTAACCCTTTAATATGCCGAATGTCTGTTGTAAATTGCCCTATGTAGTCTAAATGTCTAAATTGTCGCGGCGAACATTTCTCCATATTCTGATTAAACGCGTAAGTTAGAGGTTTATGATTAGTGAAAATAACGATATTTCTACCTTCCACCGCGTACCTAAAACGTCTAATCGCGCAATACATCGCCAGCAATTCTCGATCGTATGCGCTATATTTTTGTTGCGCCGGAGACAGAGGTTTCGTATAAAAACCTAGCGGCTGCCACGCATCGTTCACCCGTTGCTGTAACACAGCTCCGATCGCATGATCGGAGGCATCAACCATGAGGCTAATCGGTGCGCCAGGTACCGGATGCGCCAACAACGCCGCGTTCGCAAGGGCACGCTTTGAATCATGAAATGCGTTCTCTAACAGTTCGGTCCACGTGATAAGCGCGCTGCCCTTCTTCGTGCCTTTTAACAAGCTATTAAGCGGACGCAAAATTTCCGCCGCCCCAGGCATGAAACGACGGTAAAAATTTACCATACCGAGATATCGCCGTACCTGCTTGACATTCACAGGCTTCGGAAAATTCGTGATTGCTTCTACGCGTTCCGCTAACGGTTTGATACCGTCGGCATTCACCGTGTACCCGAGAAACGTTATTTCATTAACGCCAAAAACGCATTTCGCGGAATTGATAACTACCCCGTACTCGCTAAGTCGGTTAAATAGTATTTTCAAATGTTCGCGATGTTGTTCGAAGTTCTCGGACGCAATTAAAAAATCGTCTATATAAGCGTACACGAAATTAAGACCGCGCGTGATTTCATCAACAAACCTTTGGCATGTTTGAGCCGCGTTTCGAAGACCGAACATCATGTTCATGGCCTCAAAGAGTCCGAACGGTGTCGTAATTGCCGTTTTTTCAATATCCTCCTTCGCGATCGGAATTTGATGATACGCTCTCACTAAATCGATTTTCGAGAATACGCGCTTACCATACAACCTTTGCGCAAAATCTTCAATATGTGGCGGCGAGTATCTGTCCGGTATAGTGCGAGCGTTGAGCGCTCGATAATCACCGCATGGTCGTAAACCTCCATCCTTCTTCGTGACGAAGTGCAACGGTGATGCCCATGGGCTTTTGGAAAGTCGAATCACACCAAGCTGCAACATCATCTCGAATTCCGCTTTTGCCTGCTTAAAGCGATCCGGAGCAAGGCGACGAGGTTTGCAGTATACCGGCGGTCCTGGTGTCGTCTCAATGTGATGCTTTACGTTGTGTTTCGCAGGTTCCTTTCCGAAAACGTGAGGTCGGGTTAAATCCGGGAATTCCGCGAGAAGCTGATGATACAGCGATTCGCCAACAATTGTCTTAATAGACGCGATGTTGCCGTCGGCCAAATAACCTGCCGAAGATAAACTCGTCACCGAATCCACTAGTCGTTTATTCCGCGGATCGACTAACAACCCATAATGACTAAGAAAGTCCATTCCAATTATCGGTGTACTAACCTCCGCAACCACGAAACGCCACTTAAAGTCACGGCGAAGCGCGAGGTTCAACGTCACCGCGATCGTCCCGTATGTCGCGATTCGAGCACCATTCGCCGCAAAAAGCTCGTATTCACATTTCGTCCATGGTCCGCGTAATCGATCGCGAGGATATACACATAAATCGGCCCCAGTGTCCACAAGAAACGAGATCTTCGACCGCTTATCAGTCACAAAGATGCGGCGAGACACGGGCCTGTCGTCGTGTGCCGCGTTCACTGACGACTGTTCGCGTTTCCCGACTCCCAAGTACAGGGAGCACGGCACTTCGTTGCCTGGTGTTTAAAAGTTTCATGGTACCAGCACAAATCTGTCTTCCTTCCTTTGCTCCGGGAACGGCTGCGGCGACGTTGCCGTTCGGAAGAACGCGAACGCTGTTTAACCATGGCGCTAATTTGTAATTCCAAGCGTCTGATGTGCTCCCGCAATTCATCAATCTCGCTTGATCCTTTTTGAGCAACCGATGCAATCCGCCCTTGTTCAGGACGTATTTCATGGATTCGATCCGCCATCTCCGTCAATACGCTGGGCTTCGTTTCCGCCGTAGCAGCCAAGACACGTTGCACGTTGGCCGGCAAACGATTCTTCCATAACGTAACGATGAAATCATCGGGTACAGAAGGCGTGGCAAGTTCCCTTAAATCTCTGAAGAACTGTGACGGCGTCCGGTCACCTAATTCTTCACCTTCAAGTAACTTCCGCACCCGCGTACTATCAGATTCGGCGAGTCTTTTTATGAGTTCACTCTTAAGGTATTCATACTGCCCGGTCGCGGAAGGGTCGATTACCACATCTTCCACCTGTTCAATATAACTCTCTCCGAGATTCGCGATGGTTATATTAAATTTCGTTTCGTCTTTTGTTATACGCGCAGATGCGAACTGTGCTTCTAAAAGTTTGAACCACAACGCGATTTTATGTGGCCAAAACTGTGGAATACGTAGCTGCTGTCCCACAACACTAACACAGTCACCATCGAGATTCCTACTCGTCGAAGCGTCAATCGCGTGATTTTCTTCCGTCGGAAGCGACATTTTTGCAACACCCGCGAACGGTAAGAAAAAAAAACAGCGAATTGATAAAGTCCGAAAAATATTCCACACGTTCACCCCCTTTTACTTGGGATCACGTCGGGGTCACCACTTTGGGGATATTTGTGAACGGGATGAATTAATGAACTGCGTTGTGGTAGACGAAGCTTTATTTTTAACTGTGTTCTGGTCGAGAACTCAAGATCGACTGCCTAAACTGTCGTTATAACAGCACGTCCCCGTTTTGGGGGGTGGTAACAGGCAACGGTCCTTCGAGTAGGAAATTCCCACTCGCCAAGGTTTGGGTTTTCCCGAACGAAACGTTAGGCCACTCGTTCGGCCTATTGTCTTACGTACAACAACGGTTTTCGGGCCTGACCTGTCCGCCACAGATATTACGGCGCTTCGACTCCGAATCCGAAATGTCGGAACCTTCGGTTCAAATTGTACCTCCGAATTCGACTCCGGTTCCGATACTACCAAAACGGAGATTAAGCGGAACTTAGCAAACAACCGAACGTCGAAGTGTTCCCGGCCGCCGTCAAGGTCAAGCGTTATACGAGTTGTGACAAGTTACAACTATGTTTTGTTTATAACGCATACATAGCACCGGCTACAATGAGTAACAGAGATAGGAAATGTGAAAGACGAATGCACGCACGGCGCCCGCATGATGGAAATCTTTTGTTTGATTACTTATGCTGTGTTGTTTAGTAGATTTATTTATTGTGTGCATTGATATTGAGTGGTAAGACGCGTGAGTCAGTGTCAAATTGTCAACCAGTTTAGTAAATAGGTAACTTGACGTTCATTAACTAGACTTTATTAGCCATGAAATCTAAAACAAGTGTAATTTGGAAGTATTTCCTTGAAATTGATTCGGACACGGTGAAATGCAATGTTTGTGAAAAAAAATACTTTCGGAAAGGAGGCACGACGACTTCGTTGAAAGGGTATTTAAAAGCGCTTCATGTAGATAGATAAGAAGAATTTCTGAAACTTGAGAAAGAACAAAAGTTAATTACTAAAAGTGACTCAAAAACTCCACTAGAAGAAGCTAAAAAACAGGTATCATTGCATGATATCTTAAATAAGAAGCAAAAATTGGATTAGAAGACCTCCCTTTTAGTTTTGTAGAAAGTTTAGGGTTCCGCCGTCTCATCCAAAATATTGTGTCAAATTACAATTTGAGAGGACGCCAGTTTTTCACCCACAACCTTTGTGACGAATTATATCCTAAAGTTGCTAAAAAAAAATGCGGCATTACTAAAAAATTTCAATAAACTGTCATTTACCACGGATATTTGGTCTGATCCTAGTGCTAATGTATCGATATTAAGTTTCACGGCGCACGGTATAACCGAAGAGTTAGAACGCGTAAAAATTATATTAAAATGTCAACCGTTGTATGAACGTCACACTGGGGACCTAATCTGTGAAGAAATTATGAAAATGTTGCATGAGTGGGAAATAAAAGACAACAAAATGGTACGAGCAATGCAACTAGCTAATATTCCTGACGTGAATTGTACTGTACACCAACTGCAGCTTTGTGTTAGAAATGCTTTAATATATATCAGCTGCGAAAGCACGCGCTAATCGACACCGCTAGGTCGAACGGGTTAGACACCACCGGAACCATCGACGAACTACGAGCCAGAGTCGTCAAGCATCTCCGTTCAATGGCATCAACCGAGGAAAACAAGCCAGCCAGGAGCACCGCCGACAAAACCCCGGTCGCCGTCCCGCTCATAACCGGCCCCAGGCCGGAACCACCAGAGGACACCGATTCACTAAGGCTGGACCCCACCTTCATGGACCAGCTCCGGAAGACCGGCGTTTTCTTCGACGGCAGCCAGGACACCGAAGAATTTCTGGACCGGCTGGACGACCTGCAGACGGGCTACGGCTTCTCAGGGGAGCGAACCCTACGACACCTATCCGGGTTACTGTGCGGTCCAGCCCTAACATGGTGCAGAAACCGTCACCGTCATTGGACGACATGGGACGAATTTCTCGCTCATTTCCGCGAGGAATACCTGCCGCGGGGCTCCAAAGAAGATCTACGTGACCAGATCGCGAGCCGAATACAGCGCCCCGACGAAACCGGCGGGGAATATATAACCGCCATGGAAACGCTGATGCGTCGGCTCGGAGGGTTCTCAGACGAGGAGCAGCTAAGCCAAATATACCGGAACCTCAGCCCGGCATATCGAAGATATATTCGCCCAAGCGACGCCCGCTCGCTGTCCCACCTTCTCCAATGCATCTCGGAGTACGAAGGATTAAACTGCGACGCGCAGCCAGGGCCACCGACGAAATTACGACCGCCACCGCCACGAGCAACGCCCGCCCGTACATATCCGACCCCCGGATCGTCGACGGGGTACAACCGGGAAGAATGCTGCTGAAGGTGCGGCCAACGAGGACACCTCCGCACCGAATGTCGCCAGCCAGCCACGCTGTTCTGCCGCTACTGCGGGAAGCACGGACAACGAAGCACTACCTGCCCATGCCGCACGATGTCGGGAAAGGCGACCCCGGCCAGGCGCGAAGTAGCAGTCTTAGCCAGAGAGGTCGACACGGACGGCCGTATCTACGTGCAATTCATTCTCCACGGCCAGAGATTCCGGGCCGTCGTGGACACAGGAGCATAGGGATATGGCGGAACTATGCCAATGGCACGGCGCAGAATGGCGACAGCAGTCCCAGCCAGTAAGAGTCGCCGATGGATCGGAGGTAGCAACCGCAGGAGAGGTCGATGCAGTGGCCACTATCCACGGGCAACGGATACGCCACTGGTACGCCGTCCTGCCAACACTCAACCACCCGGTGATAATAATCGTCGACGTTCTCGGGCGAATGGGAGCCACCCTGCAAATCGGGCAATGTCGGTGGAAGTGTCGCGACCAAACGGAGGCCATAGAACCGACCGGGCCGACGGGCTGCACCCCGGCACAGCAGCAAGCGCTACGACGGCTACTAGAAGAGGAGTTGCCGAAGTTCGGCCGATTAAGGCCGACCACGCCATGGGCCACACACCGGCTCCGGCTAAAGGAGGGAGCCGAGCCGGTCAAGCAACGATATACGCCCCGGAACCTGGCCATGCAAGCCGTCATCGACACGGAGTTCGACCGAATGCTGGCGGCGAAGATAATCGAGCCCGCCACGAGCCCGTGGAGCTTGCCGGTAGTACTCGCGCGGAAAAAGAACGGGACCTACCGATTCTGCGTCGATTACCGCCAAGTCAACCGCTACACGGAGAAGGACGCCTACCCCCTGCCCCAGGTGCAGGCAACGCTGGACAAATTGAAGGAAGCCCGGTACATCTCAACAATCGATCTGACCGAAGGCTATTGGCAAGTGCCACTCGACACCGCGAGTCGGCCCATCACCGCGTTCACGGTTCCGGGAAGAGGGCTCTTTCCATTCCGGGTGATGCCGTACGGTCTCCATTCCGCGCCCGCTACGTTCCAACGACTACTAGACGACGTCATCGGACCGAGGTTGGCGCCGCGCAGTTTCGCGTACCTCGACATTATCGTTCTGGGAAAGACGTTCGAGGAACACTTGGACAACCTCAAGGAAGTATTCCAGCGACTCCGTGCCGCCAGTCTACGCATCAACCCGGCGAAGTGCAGCTTCGGACAAACCGAGCTGAAATACCTCGGCCACGTCGTCACACGGAACGGAGTACGGACCGACCCCGACAAGGTACAAGCCATCCGGGGTATACCCCCGCCGACGAACTTAAAGGAACTGAGAAGATTCCTCGGGATGGTATCTTGGTACCGGAGATTCATCCCCCAGTTCTCAGACCTCGCCGCTCCGCTCAACCGGCTGCTACAGAAGCGCCGCAAGTGGATCTGGACTGCCGAAGAGGATACCGCGTGTATCGTCGAAATCTCTCCAACATGGAGAAATCTCGTGATTCAGGATATTGACAATGATATGATTGAGGAGGAGGAGAATTTGATAAATAAATTGAATTAATTTGAGCCGAAAGAATTATTACGTTTATTGGCTCGAACAATACGATTAGGGGAAAAAGCCTCTCGGCATAAAAAACCCCTGAAGATTACAATTGGTTTACAATGAACGGTGAAAGTGCGAGCGATTGTATGTGTGTGTTGCGTGTAATCGTTATGGTTTCATGCAAGGAGTGCAGTGACTGCTCACGACGTTTATACGTTATTACGAGTTCATGCAAGGAGTGTGATGTCTCCTCACGACGTTTATGTGATAGCACGGCCCGATAGGAGAATTGTGGTCTCCGTTGGATTCCGAACACCGAAGTGCGAATCCTGCGACTCTAATTGATAGAGTCGGTCTGGACGAGGAGCATAGGGTCTCACTCGCAGCGTTTGTGGGCCGTGCGGATAGTGTTGGGTGTGATTCGCGGATCGCGGGTGCGTGGTGGCGTTTCGACGCGACGCTATTCGCGCTCTATACCGTCGCGGTCTTACGAAAGGAACGATCCGATAAATGCGATAGTTTGATAGACGATTATATTACACTAAATCCCGGACACGACTCTTTTCCACGATCCGTTCCGTAGCAGATTCACGACTCGACTGCTCATTCGATAAGCAACAATCTCTTGAGAACCCCGACGAGAGAGGTGATGTTTAAAAAATATCCCTTCTTTTCATTCGTTACGGAACACGATGCGAGACCGTTGGAATGTTTATGGGAACCACGTGTTTACGTCGGACCGCTCCGCTCGAGAATTGACAGACAATAGGCCCTGCGTTGACCCGAATTTCTAGGTATCGGCTATTCATGGTGGTTTCTGGGCCGAGCCACTTGAGTTTGGAAAAATTCCTTCAGTCGCGACAAAAATCTACGTTCGCGGCTGAACACCGCGTTCCACGAGCTACGCCACCGTCTCGCCACCGCACCGGTCCTGAGGTGCCCGGACTTCGCACGCCCGTTCACCCTCCAAACGGACGCCAGCGACCATGGACTAGGAGCCGTCCTTACCTAGAAACATGGCAAAGAGGAGTACGTTGTCGCCTACGTCAGCCGCTCGATGAATAAGGCGGAGAGAAATTACTCCGTCACCGAAAAGGAGTGTCTCGCTGTAGTTTGGGGCATTCGAAAGATGCGACCGTACCTCGAAGGATATCGGTTCACCGTCCTCACCGACCATCGAGCGCTAAAGTGGCTGCAGACGCTCGACAGCCCGTCCGGACGACTGGCTCGATGGAACCTCGAGCTCCAACACTACGACTTCGAGATCCAGTACCGCAAGGGCGAGAACAACCTCGTGGCAGACGCCCTGTCCCGCCAACCGGAAGACCCGCCGGAAGAAGCCGACACCGTGGAAGGACCCGTCAAGGACAACTGGTACGCGAGGATCGAGAAGGCCGGCCCGATACCCGGAGTACCAGACGCAGGGAGACCGGCTGTACCGACGAATCCCGGACACAACGGGCCTCCGCCCCGATATGGAGTGGAAACTGTGCATTCCGAAAGCACTACGGGGGACTGTGCTCCAAGAGAACCATGACGACCTGACTGCCGGCCACCTCGGCACCAGCAAGACCAACGCCCGGCTAGCTCAGCGGTATTACTGGCCAGGCATGTTTCGGGACGCCGCGCCGCCCGCTACGTCCGCCAGTGCCACAGCTGCCAGACGCACAAGGCGCTGCAACGTCCACCGGCCGGAGAAATGTATACGACCCCGACAGGCAGGCCATGGGAAGTCGTATCAATCGATCTGGTGGGACTTTGCTGGTCATGCAGGACAAGTTCACGAAGTGGATCGAACTTCGCCCGTTACGGCAAGCCACCGCACCCGCCGTCACCCGAGCCGTCCGAGAAAAGATCGTCCTGCGGCACGGATGTCCCCGCCGAATCATCACGGACAACGGCCGCCAGTTTGAAAGCCGGGAGATCACCGCGTTACTACGCGGCTACGGAATAGATCACCGCCGTACCCCACCGTATACGCCGCAATGTAACGGTGGAAAGGACCAACCGGGTCCTGAAGACGATGTTAGCTCAGTACGCGGAAGAGGACCACCGTACCTGGGACGCCTGGCTAGCCGAACTGACGTTTGCCTACAATACGGCCCGTCACGACGCAACGGGAATCACGCCGGCGTACCTTAACTACGACCGGGAACTCGACGTACCAGGAGCCGTCTTCGAGCCGCCCGACGAGGAAACCAGCGAAGACCGCACCGAAGCCCTCGACCGCCTGCGGGACGCGATGGTGTTGACCCGCCAGACACTCGCCAAGGCGCATGAGCAACAACGGAAGTACTACAACCGCTATCGACGGGCATGGCGGCCCGCCATCGGAGAAACGGTGTGGTTGCGCACGCACCCCGTATCAGCCGCCGACCAGAACTTCAACGCGAAGCTAGCAGCGAAATACGACGGACCGTACACCGTGGAACGCCATCTCGGTCCCACCGTAGTCTAATTGAAAAGCGGAAACGGGAAGATGCGACAGGCGCACATACAAGACCTGAAACCGCAGGCAACCGACGATCCAGCCGACGACAGCGCCACGGATCGAACCGACGATGGGACCACCGAACCAGCCGACCGCAGCGCCGCCGGACCAGCCAATCAGGACGCCGCCGAACCAGCCAATCAGAGCGTCACCGAACCAGCCAATCACAGCCCGTGGACCGCCACCACGAGTCTGCCCGCCACGCAGACCGGCGACACAGAGGCTCGAGGCCGTTGGGTCGACCGACGCTCCACGGTCGGGCACAGAGGACGCCCGGCTCACAACAACCAGCGGCCCGGCAACAAAGCAGCGGACGGCCCACCGACCAGCCAGCGGCCAGCCGCCGCCAACTTGCCCGCCGCCAGCCAGCAGCCAGTCGCCGCCAACTGGTCCGCCGCCCGCCAGCGGCCAGCCACCGCCGGCCAGCCAACCGCCGCGAAGAAGAGGTAGACCCCCGAAGGATGCCCGGCGAGCGCAGACAGCCAGTCTGCCGCGCAACCCCAGGTCGACGAGATGAGGTCTCGCCACCCGCAATCAGGAGCTACTCACGCTCCCCGACGGGATGGTTGTGGCCGTCCGCCAACTCCACGCTCAGGCCGGACGAGTGCGGGTGTGGCGAGAGCCGCCGGAAGCAGCAGAGGACCCCGCCAATCCGTCCGGCCAGCAGCCCGAGGACACCGCCGCCACCAACCCGCTGCCGCCGCGTCAACACTGAGAGCGGAGGACAGTGGCAAAACAGACACAGTGTTGTGAAACAGACAAACAGACCCAGTGTGGTGAAGTAGGCTAAGCTTAGGTTAAGACTAATGGGTGGGCGCATCAGCCCCCACCGCCCGAAAGGATGGCGGGCCGGATAAGGCCCCAGCGGCCGCCGCCCCGGCGGTCGCAATGGAAGTTGTCCCAGAGGTGGAGTGATGGGGCCCGCTGGCCCCATACTCCAGGTCAACCTGAACTGCTCGGCCAGAGCTCAAGATCTGCTGGTGCAGACCATGGCCGAGCAGTGGGCCGGGTTGGCCGTGGTGGCGGAGCCATATGGAGTCCCCAACCATCCAAACTGGATGGGGGACTCCGCGGGCTCCGTCGCCACCCTCTGGGGAGGGAGGCCAGGTGCCCCGCCGTGCACGCTGCTGGAGCGTGGGCGGGGTTACCTGGCGGTAGAGTGGGAGGATTTCGCGGTGGTGGCGGTATACGCACCTCCGAGTTGGCTCCTCGAGCAGTTTGAAGAGTACCTGGACGGGTTGGGGAGATGTGTCTCCCGCTGCCATCCCCGTCCGGTACTCGTCCTGGGAGACTTCAACGCCAAGGCCACGGCCTGGTCGTCTCCCAGGACAGACTCGAGGGGCATGGAGGTGCTCGACTGGGCGGCGGGACTGGAGCTCCGTTTGCTAAACACGGGCTCCGTCCACACGTGCGTGCGGTACAACGGGGGGTCCATCGTTGACCTCTCATGGGCAACGCCCCCCGCCGCGCGCCGTGTTTCGGGGTGGAGGGTGGCGGTAGAGGTCGAATCGTTATCGGATCATCGATACATCGTGATCGACCTCTCCGCTGCCCCCCAAGCGACACCCCGACGTCGCCCGGGAGGACAGCAGCCACCACCGCGATGGGCGCTTCGGCGCCTGGACAGGGACGCGCTGATGGCGGCAGCCCAAGTCGTGGCCTGGCCCGAACATCCGGCCGGGCCTGTCGACGGGCGGGTGGAAGCCCGATGGTTCCGGGGTGCTATGACGTCCATTTGTGACGTCGCTATGCCCCGGGCCAGGGTCCACCCGAGGAAGGCGGTGTACTGGTGGTCGAGCGAAATCGCGGAGTTACGCACGCAGTGCGTCCGCGCGCGACGCCAGTACACCCGTGCCCGTCGACGTCGACGACGAGACGAACATCGGGCTGCCCAGCTGTACGGGGACTACAGGGAGAAGGTAGTCGCCCTGCAGCTGGCCATCAAGCGAGCGAAAGCCCAGGCATGGAAGGATCTCCTCGGCTCTCTGAACAAAGATCCGTGGGGGCGCCCTTACAAGATGGTGATGGGACGTTTACGTCCCTGGGCGCCTCCCATTTCAGAGAGCCTCGACCCCCAGTTTCTCGGGAGGGTCGTGGACACGTTATTCCCCCCTGGTGGGGAGTTGTCCCGACCCCGACCCGAGACGGAGGCACGTTACACGTCCTCCGACGTGGGGGTCACCGAGGAGGAGATGGTCGGCGTCATCCGCTGGCTCCGGGGCAAGAACACCGCCCCGGGGCCCGATGGGATACCCGGCCGAGCCTGGGCGCTCGCTTTGCGCGTCCTGGGGGGGCGGATGAAGGCCCTCTTTGAGGAGTGCCTGAGATCGGGGGTGTTCCTCGACCTCTGGAAGGGGAGTAGGATGGTCCTCCTGAGAAAGGAGGGGAGGCCTGCGGATTCTCCCTCCGCGTACCGTCCCATTTGTCTGCTGGATGAGGCGGGCAAGATGTTTGAACGCATCATTGCCGCCCGCCTCACCAGCCATCTGTCCCGCGTTGGCCCCGATCTGGCTGACAGCCAGTTTGGCTTCCGAGAGGGACGATCGACCGTAGACGCGGTCGATCGCGTCAAGTCACTCTCGGACAATGCTGTCAGCAGGGGCGGGGTGTGTTTGGCGGTGTCGCTTGACATCGTCAACGCCTTCAACACCCTGCCCTGGCCCGCCATAAGGGAGGCACTGGTACGTCACCAAGTGCCTCCCTACCTTCAGGCGGTGCTCGGGGACTACCTGCGGGACAGGGGGATAGAATTCCCGGGCCGGGACGGGACGATGCGGAGGGAGGTGGACCGTGGGGTCCCACAGGGGTCCGTTTTGGGCCCGCTTCTGTGGGATCTCGGGTATAACACGGTCCTGCTGGCCTCGCTTCCCGACGGCGCCACCTTAGTCTGCTACGCGGACGACACGCTGGTGGTGACCGTCGGGAGCACGTTTGGGAGGACCATCCGACGAGCGGAGGTTGCGGTGGCAGCCGTCGTCCGGAGGATCCACGACCTGGGGCTGAGAATAGCCCCGGAGAAGACCGAGGCCATATGGTTTCATGGCCGGCCTCGGTCCAAGCCTCCGGCGCGGTCGTGGATCCTGGTAGGTGGAGCCAGTGTCGAGGTGGGTTCCCGGATGAAGTATCTGGGACTCATCCTCGACAGCCACTGGAGTTTCGAGGCTCATTTCGACCGCCTCGTTCCTCGAGTTGAAAAGACAGCAGCCTCTATGGGTCGTCTGCTGCCGAATCTCGGGGGACCTGGGGATTGGGTGCGCCGCCTATACTTAGGCGTGGTACTGTCCATGGCCTTGTATGGTGCCCCTATATGGGCACCGGCCGGGATGGCAAGCCGGCGCAACACGCAACTGTTGCGTCGGTTGCAGCGGACCATGGCCATTCGCCTCGTCCGCGGGTACCGTACCACGTCCGCTATGGCGGCGCTGGCTCTGGCCGGGGAACTACCCTTCGAGCTGCTCGCGGCGGTGCGCGCCTATATTTATAGGCGCAACAGCAATTGCCGCAGCGCTCGGGGGGCCCCGCTGGAGCCTGAGGCGGTCCAGGAGCTGGAACTCCAGGCCCGGGGGCGCATGTGGGAGGTTTGGCGTAGGGAGTTATCCTCCCACGCCAGCGAACGCGTCCCCGGGGCCCTCCTGCCACACCTGCAAAGGTGGCGGGAGCGGCGGCACGGTAGGCTCACCTACCGTCTGACACAGGTATTCACCGGACACGGCTGTTTCGGTGTCTACCTGTGTCGGATAGGACGGGAGGAGACGGCGGTTTGCCACCATTGCGGGGAGGAGGAGGACTCGGCGCAGCACACGCTGGAGGAATGCCCCGCCTTTGCAGCGCTGCGTCGAGTCCTCCGGTGTGAGATTGGAGGAGACCTCTCGCTCCCAGCAGTAGTTGGGGCAATGCTGGAGAGCGAGAGGAACTGGAAGCAGGTGGCCTCCTTCTGCGAAGAGGTGATGAGGCAGAAGGAGGCCGCCGAGCGGGATCGGGAGACTGCCGATCCCGCTCGAAGAACCCGGGGGCGACGGCGTGGTCGGCCCCCTCGTGGCCGCGCCATAGGTCCCCCGGGATAAGGAGGGTAGCTGACGGCGGGGGGTGGATCTCTTTTGGGGTCCCCTTGTTCCCCCGCCGTCAGCAGATCGTGATGTGGAGTCGACGGGAGCGGGGGGATGGCATGTCTAACGCCGTCCCCCCGGGCGGCCGTGTTACCCAGGGCGGGGGCCCTGGGTAGTTGTTAGGCGGCCGCCGGGATGGAGCGGTGCGGGGCGCGGCCTCCCCGCACTGCGGAAACAGAGGTCATAGGAGGGGGTGGAGTGAACACCCCCTCCTCGGGACGCGGCCGGTCATCAAAGGATAGATGACCGGCCATGGCGAGGGGGAGTCGCGGTTGTGTTCTCTAAGAGTTCCCGTGACTCCCCCGAATCCGCCAGAGGTGGAAGAGCGTCCGAAGGTCGCCGTGGAGGTTTTAGTGGGTCGAACCCCACACTACCCCTCTGTCGCTCCCCCGAGCGGCAGGGGGGTGTCTGACGATCAGATTTCCTCCACGTAAAAAAAAAAAAAAAAAAAAAAAATAGGTTAAGACTAATGGACCGGGCGCGGATGTCCACCGCAACCCGGCGCGTCCCCAGGTGGCAGATAGGGGAACGGCCAACAGATATGTTGGTTAGCTGCGAAATAAGCATCCTTCGGGGTGACGAATAAACAGTCGCGGACCAAATGGACTAGGGGAAGGAACCCTGATTTCAAACCAACTATGGATAGTGTGACATCAGGAGTACCGACTACGGTGCAGGGGCTCGGAACCCCAGTACCGGCGTCCGCTGTGGGTGCGCAAGCAGGCTCCCGGACGTCGTTATCTCACGACTGCAGTGCTGCACAGGTGGACCGCTTGGCCTGTGTAGCATCTTTGGCTACAAGTGAGGGTGTGACCGTTGGGATTCCAAGCGTCCGCCTTGAACGCATCGCCGTTCCGAGGCCACGGCCTCGGTCGTGCGACGCGAGTGGAGACCGCGACCGGTCTTCGGTTCGCATATGGCGTGGAGAGGGTAGGGGTTTCCTCCCTCTCCCGTCTTGCCGCCGGATCCGGAGAGACGAAGGAAGGAGCGTCGGGGAAGGGCCGCGTAATGCGCAGCGGCAAACGCTGTGCACCCACCTCCGATGACGATGAGGAGGATGCGGACTCGGACGGCTCGTTCGAATCCGTCCGGTCGACGACAAGCAGGGCGTCGTCGTCGCTTGCCTCGTCGAAGAGGAGGGGCCGGCCTTTAACGACCGGAGAGTATGTGCGCCGCGCGGAAGCGGTGCTGGAAGACGCGAAGAGGAGGGCGGCGGAGGATCCCCTACGCCCCCCCCCCCCCCGCGGCAACCAAGCAAGGGGAGCATTCCGTTCCCCGACGAGGTGGCAGTGGCGCGGGAGCTTTGTCAGCGCCCGACAGCGGACGTGGCAGCCGCTGACCTGGGGGCGCAGGCGAATATTGAGAGAGTGGCGGGGTTTCGAAGGGTCTGAAAGGCATTCTTGCCCGGGCCCTGAGGGTGGCTGCCCTCAACACCCGCGCGGCGGTGTCTGAGCTGGCCACCAGGTCAGCCAGCGCCGCCACAAAGAGGTTGGAGGAGGAGAATTTCCTCCTCCGCGGGCAACTGGTTTAGCTGCGGGCCGACGTGGCCCGCCTCCGCCAGGAAGTTGAGGGCGGGCGCGCTCTGATGCCGACGCCTCCGCGTCAAGCCGCGCCGACGAAGGCGGCGACACCGGCTGCCCCAACAGTGGAGCCCTCGCGGCCAGCGTCCTGCTGCAGCAGATCAGCTGCCTGATCGACGCCACCGGGTGGGTGTTTGACCACACGGTGCCCACCCATAAAGCTGCCTCCAGAGCTACCCAATCCCACGTATGTGGGCAACGGATGCTGCTGGCAGTAACTAGTGTGGTAGCGACTTGTCGCGCTGGGTAAATGCAGGGCCGTCGTTTGAGGTGTCGGGTTCGTCCTAGTATCCGAGACGAGTCCCTGAGGCAGACCACACGACCTTTGCCCATAGAGTTGCGCCTAAATCGGTCTAATCCCACATCAGTGGGCAACGGACGATTTTCGCAGCGTTAGATGTGTGGCAGAGAGCCGCGTAAGCGGTCTCGGCGGTTACCCATCAAACGTGATG
This sequence comes from Stelis phaeoptera, assembly GCA_943735885.1. NCBI lineage: Eukaryota > Metazoa > Arthropoda > Insecta > Hymenoptera > Megachilidae > Stelis > Stelis phaeoptera. The sequence continues at coordinate 380,859 of OX030936.1, forward strand.
TGAGTAATCATACCGACATGGGTGCTAAGGGTGAGGGGAGCCCCACCGAACGCGGTGCCCCTCGTTGGCGTTGGCCTCTTAGTGGCGGTGGTTTATTTTGTTAAACGCTAACCCACCATCTGCCGGTATGAGCACAGACTCGGGTACGGCAAGGCGGCGCACGCGCCAGAAGGCCATATGTGAAAGACAATAATTCTGATCGACGCCAAGCTGACGTCGTTCAGGAAAGAACTCGGACCGCTGGCGGGCGCAGCACATGCAGGGACGATCACTGCCGCTTCACCCGCGCTGTCCAAACAACGGGCAAGGAAGCGGCAGAAGAAGGAGGACGAACCCGCCCGACGCGCCGGCGCTAGCAGGACGCCGGGCACCGCGGCGAAGGAAACAAAGTCGGCAGCCCCTCGACCCCCACCTGCGGCAGAGTGGGCTAAGGTGGTGGGTCGAAAGGAGCGATGGCGGGCCGCGGCTGCAACAGCTGCCGCCGCCGCAGCCCCCAGCCGCCCACAACAGACGGGAAAGAAGGCCCCGGCCACGGCAGCGGCCAAGGAGAAGAAGGGGAACGGGAAGGGAGCCGCAGGACTCCCGAAGAAGAAGGCCCTCCGGGCTCGCCCCCCCCCCCCCAACAGCGGCCGTCACCTTAACGGTCCCGCGGGGGGGGGGGGGTGTCCTATGCGGAGGCGATGGCGATCGCCAGGTCAAACCTGGCGGACGTGGGCATCGCCTCCCGAAAGCCGAGGAGGGCGGTGACCGGCGGTCCGGAAGGAACGGCGCAGGCCGACTTGCTGACGGCCAAGATGGCGGAGGCTCCGGAGGGAATCGGGGTCAAGGTGCCCAGGCCAATGAAAAAGGCGGAACTCCGTTTCCGCGGCCTGGTCGACGCAACGACCCCGGAGGATGTTGCTGCGACCGTTGCAACGGTTGGGGGGGGGGGGGGGGCGGAAGGAGGACATACCGACTGGAGAAATCCGGTCCTCTGCCTCCGGTCTCAGCACCCTATGGGTCCGGTGCCCGGCTGCCGCCGCCAGGAAATTGGCGGTGGCCGGTAAGGTCACCATTGGGAGGACCCTAGCAGGGCCCTCCAGGCCCGACCCCTGCAGTGTTACCGCTGCCTGGAAATGGGTCATACCAGGCAGCGGTGCACGAACGAGGCGGACCGCACGGCTCGCTGCTACGTCTGCGGCGACACGGGCCAATGGGCGAGCGCCCCCCCCCCCCCCCCCCAAGTGCTCCGTCTGTTCGGACCAGGGGAGGCCGTCGGCGCACCGCCTAGGGAGTCGGGGGTGCCCTGCCAGTGCTGCCAAGGCGGCCGGTGGCAAGGCGAAGACCGGGAAGAAGAAGAAGGCGGGGGCCAAGACAGCGGCCCCCGCTTCAGCCGCGGTGGCGGGGGCATCAGCCCCCACTGCACCAGCAAAAGGCGGGCTCAATAAGGCCCCAGCGGCCGCCTATCCGGCGGTCGTCATGGAGGCGGTACCAGAGGTGGAGTGATGGGGCCCGCTGGCCCCATACTCCTTTTTTTTTTTACATGAAGGAAATCTGAACGGCAGACACCCCCCTGCCGCTTGGGGGACGACAGAACCCCTCTGTCGTCACACTACCCAGTGTGGGGTTCGACCCACTAAAACCTCCACGGAGACCTTCGGACGCTATTCCACATCTGGCGGATTTGGGGGAGTCGCGGGAAATCTTAGAGAACACCACCGCGACTCCTCCTCGCCATGGCCGGTCATCTATCCTTTGATGACCGGCCGCGTCCCGAGGAGGGGTGAGTTTACTCCTCCCACCTCCTATAACCTCTGGTTCCGCAGTGCAGGGAGGCCGCGCCACGCACCGCTCCATCCCGGCGACCGTTTATCAACTACCCACGACCCCCGCCCTGGGTAATACGGCCGCCCGGGGGGACGGCGCTAGTCTTGCCATCCCCCCGCTACCGTCGACTACTACGACTCGAACTGCTGACGGCGGGGGAACAAGGAGACCCCGAAAAGAGATCCACCCCCCGCCGTCAGCTTCCCTCCTTATCCCGTGTTTTCTTCGAGCGGGATCGGAAATTTCCCGATCCCGCTCGGCGGCCTCCTTCTGCTTCATCACTTCCTCGCAGATGGAGGCCACCGACTTCCAATCCCTCTCGCTCTCCAGCATTGCCCCAACTACTGCTGGGAGCGAGATGTCTCCTCCAATCTCGCAGCGGAGGACTCGACGCAGCGCTGACAAGGCGGGGCATTCCTCCAGCATGTGCTGCGCCGAATCCTCCTCCTCCCCACAATGGTGGCAGACCGCCGTCTGCCCCCGTCCTTACCGACACAGGTAGACACCGAAACAGCCGTGTCCGGTGAATACCAGTGTCAGACGGTAGGTGAGCCTACCGTGCCGCCGCTCCCGCCACCTTTGCAGGCGTGGCAGGAGGGCCCCGGGGACGCGCTCGTCGGCGTGGGTGGACAGCTCCCTCCGCCAGACCTCCCACATGCGTCCCCGGGCCTGGAGTTCCAGCTCCTGGACCGCCTGAGGCTCCAGCGGGGCCCCCCGAGCGCTGCGGCAAATGCTATTGCGCCTATAAATATAGGCGCGCACCGCCGCGAGCAGCTCGAAGGGTAGTTCCCCAGCCAGAGTCAGCGCCGCCATAGTGGACGTGGTACGGTACCCGCGGACGAGGCGAATCGCCATCGTCCGCTGCAGCCGACGCAACAGTTGCTTGTTGCGCCGGCTTGCCATCCCGGCCGGTGCCCATATAGGGGCACCATACAAGGCCATGGACCGTACCACGCCTAAGTACAGGCGGCGCACCCAGTCTCCAGTTCCCCCGAGATTAGGCAGCAGACGCCCCATAGAGGCCGCTGCCTTCTCTACTCGGGAGACGAGGCGATCGAAATGAGCCTCGAACCTCCAGTGGCTGTCGAGGATGAGTCCCAGATACTTCATCCGGGAACCCACCTCGACACTGGCTCCACCTACCTGGACCCACGACCGTGCTGGAGGCTTGGACCGAGGCCGGTTGTGAAACCATATGGCCTCGGTCTTCTCCGGGGCTATCCTCAGCCCCAGGTCGTGGATCCTTCGGACGACGGCTGCCACCGTAACCTCCGCTCTCCCGATGGTCCTCCCGAACGTGCTCCCGACGGTCACCACCAACGTGTCGTCCGCATAGCAGACGAGGGTGGCGCCGTCGGGGAGCGAGGCCTACAGGGCCGTGTTATAACCGAGGTGCCACAGAAGCGGGCCCAAAACGGACCCCTTGGGACCCCACGGTCCACTTCCCTCCGCATCATCCCGTCCCTGCCCGGGAATTCTATCCCCCTGTCCCGCAGGTAGTCCCCGATCACCGCCTGAAGGTAGAGAGGCACTTGGTGACGTACCAGTGCCTCCCTTATGGCGGGCCAGGGCAGGGTGCTGAAGGCGTTGACGATGTCATGCGACACCGCCAAACACACCCCGCCCCTGCTGACAGCGTTATCCGAAAAGGACTTGACGCGGTCGACCGCATCTACAGTCGATCGTCCCTCCCGGAATCCAAACTAGCTGTCAGCCTGGTCGGTGCCAACGCGGGACTGATGGCTGGTGAGGCGGGCTGCGATGATACGCTCGAACATCTTCCCCGCCTCATCCAGTAGACAAATGGGCCGATACGCGGAGGGAGAATCCGCAGGCCTCCCCTCCTTTCTCAGGAGAACCATCCTACTCTTCTTCCAGAGGTCGGGGAACACGCCCGACCTCAAACATCCCTCGAAGAGGGCTTTCATTCGCCCCCCCCCCCCCCCCCCGCCCAGGACGCGCAGAGCGAGCGTCCGGGCTCGGCCGGGTATCCCATCGGGCCCCGGGGCGGTATTCTTGCCCCGGAGCCAGCGGATGACGCCGACCATCTCCTCCTCGGTGACCCCCACATCGGAGAACGCGTAGCGTACCTCCGCCTCGAGTCAGGGTCGGGACAATTCCCCACCAGGGGGTAATAGCGTGCCCGCGACCCTCCCGAGAAACTGGGGGTCGAGGCTCTCAGAAATGGGGGGCGCCCAGGGACGTAGACATCTCATCACCATTTTATAAGGGCGCCCCCACGGATCTTTGTTCAGCGAGCCGAGGAGATCCTTCCATGCCTAGGGTTTCGCTCGCTTGATGGCCAGCTGCAGGGCGACTACCTTCTCCCTGTAGTCCCCATACAGCTGGGAAGCCCGCTTCTCATCCCTGCGTCGTTGTCGACGGGCACGGGTGTATTGGCGTCGCGCGCGGACGCACTGCGTGCGTAGCTCCGCGATTTCGCTCGGCCACTAGTACACCGCCTTCCTCGGGTGGACCCTGGCCCGGGGCATATCGACGTCACAGGTGGACGTCATAGCACCCCGGAACCATCGGACTTCCACCCGCCCGTCGACAGGCCCGGCCGGATGTTCGGGCCAGGCCACGACTTGGGCTGCCGTCATTAGCGCGTTCCGGTCCAGGTGCCGTAGCGCCCATCGCGGTGGTGGCTGCTGTCCTCCCGGGCGACGTCGGGGTGTCGCTTGGGGGGCAGCGGAGAGGTCGAGCACGATGTATCGATGGTCTGATAACGACTCGACCTCTACCGCCACCCTCCATCCCGAAACATGGCGCGCGGCGGGGGGCGTTACCCATGAAAGGTCAACGATGGACCCCCCGTTGTACCGCACGCACGTGTGGACGGAGCCCATGTTTAGCAAACGGAGCTCCAGTCCCGCCGCCCAGTTGAGCACCTCCCTGACCCTCCAGTCTGTCCTGGGAGACGACCAGGCCGTGGCTTTGGCGTTAAAGTCTCCCAGGACGAGTACCGGACGGGGATGGCAGCGGGAGATACATCTCCCCAACCCGCCCAAGTACTCTTCAAACTGCTCGAGGGGCTAACTCGGAGGTGCGTATACCGCCACCACCACGAAATCCTCCCACTCTACCGCCAGGTAACCCCGTCCACGCTCCAGCAGCGTGCACGGCGGGGCACCTGGCCTCCCTCCCCAGAGGGTGGCGACGGAGCCCGCGGAGTTCCCCATCCAGCTAGGATGGTTGAGGAGTCTGTATGGCTCCGCCACAACGGCCAACCCGGACCTCTGCTCGGCCATGGTCCGCATCAGCAGATCTTGCGCCCTGGCCGAGCAGTTCAGGTTGACCTGGAGTATGGGGCCAGGGCCGACCATGACGGCGGAACTGAGAATCCGCGGCCTGGTCGGCGGTACCACCCCGGAGGAAGTTGCGGCGACCGTCGCTGCGGCTGCAGGGTGCCGGAAGGAGGAGGTGCAGACCGGACAGATCCGGTCTACCGCCTCCGGTCTTGGCACCCAATGGGTCCGATGCCCGGCCGCCAGGGAACTGGCGGTAGCTGGGAGTGTGTTGGTCGGGTGGACCCAGGCGACGGTGGAGGCCCTCCAGGCCCGACCCTTACAGTGCTACCGCTGCCCAGAAATGGGACATACTAGGCAGTGGTGCACGAACGAGCAGGACCGCACGGGTCGCTGCTACGTGTGCGGCGACCCGGGCCATGCGGCGATCGCCTGTACGCCCCCCCCCCCCCCCCCCCCAGGGTTCCATCTGCGCGGACCAGGGGAAGCCGTCGGCGCACCGCCTAGGAGGTCGGGGGTGCCCTGCCAGCGCCGCCAAGGCGGCCGGCAGCAAGGCAAAGAACGGGAGGAAGAAGAGGGCGGGGGCCAAGGCAGCGGCCCCCGCCCCAGCGGCGGTGGCGGGCGCATCAGCGCCCACCGCATCAGCAGATGGCAGGCTGAATAAGGCCCCTGCGGTCGCCGCTCCGGCGGTCGCCATGGAGGTGGTACCAGAGGTGGAGTGATGGGGCCCACTGGCCCCATACTCCAGGTCAACCTAAACTGCTCGGCCAGGGCGCAAGATCTGCTGATGCAGACCATGGCCGAGCAGGGTGCCGGGTTGTCCGTGGTGGCGGAGCCATATAGAGTCCCCAACCATCCGAGTTGGATGGGGGACTCCGCGGGCTCCGTCGCCACCCTCTGGGGAGGGAGGCCAGGTGCCCCGCCGTGTACGCTGCTGGAGCGTGGGCGGGGCTACCTGGCGGTAGAGTGGGAGTGATTCGCGGTGGTGGCGGTTTATGCACCTCCGAGTTGGCCCCTCGTGCAGTTTGAAGAGTAGAAGATGGTCGGCGTTATCCGCTGGCTCCGGGGCAAGAACACCGCCCCGGGGCCCGATGGGATACCCGGCCGGGCCTGGGCGCTCGCTTTGCGTGTCCTGGGAGGGCGGATGAAGGCCCTCTTTGAGGAGTGTTTGAAGTCGGGGGTGTTCCCCGACCTCTGGAAGGGAAGTAGGATGGTCCTCCTGAGAATGAAGGGGGGCCTGCGGATTCTCCCTCCGCGTACCGGCCCATATGTCTGCTGGATGAGGCGGGCAAGATGTTTGAACGCATCATTGCCCCCGCCTCACCAGCCACCTGTCCCGCGTTGGCCCCGATCTGGCTGACAGCCAGTTTGGCCAGAGGGAGTTGCCCTCCTGCCACACCTGCAAAGGTGGCGGGAGCGGCGGCACGGTAGGCTCACCTACCGTCTGACACAGGTATTCACCGGACACGGCTATTTCGGTGTCTACCTGTGTCGGATAGGACGGGAGGAGACGACGGTTTGCCACCACTGTGGGGAGGAGGAGGACTCGGCGCAGCATACGCTGGAGGAATGCCCCGCCTTTTCAGCGCTGCGTCGAGTCCTCCGATGTGAAATAGGAGAAGACCTCTCGCTCCCAGCAGTAGTTGGGGCAATGCTGGAGAGCGGGAGGTACTGGATGCATGTGGCCTCCTTCTGCAAAGAGGTGATGAGGCAGAAGGAGGCCGCCGAGCGGGATCGGGAGACTGCCGATCCCGCTCGAAGAACCCGGGGGCGGCGGCGGCTGCGGCCGGCCAGAGGCCACGCCATAGGGCCCCCGGGATAAGGAGGGTAGCTGACGGCGGGGAGTGGATCTCTCTTGGGGTCCCCTTGTTCCCCCGCCGTCGGCAGATCGTGATGTAGAGCCGACGGGAGCGGGGCAACGGCAAGTTTAGCGCCGTCCCCCCGGGCGGCCGTGTTAGCCAGGGCGGGGGCCCTTGGTAGTTGATAAACGGCCGCCGGGTTGGAGCGGTGCGGAGTGCAGCGTCCCTGCACTGCGGAACCAGAGGTCATAGGATGGGGAGGAGGAAACACACCCCTCCTCGGGACGCGGCCGGTCATCAAAGGATAGATGACCGGCCATGGCGAGGGGGAGTCGCGGTGGTGTTCTCTAAGATTTCCCGTGACTCCCCCGAATCCGCCAGATGCGGAATAGCGTCCGAAGCTCTCCGTGGAGGTTTTAGTGGGTGGAACCCCACACTACCCCTCTGTCGCTCCCCGGAGCGGCAGGGGGGTGTCTGCCGTTCAGATTTCCTCCACGTGAAAAAAAAAGGGTGTTATGACCGGAAGTATGGATAGGAGCATTATGTGGCAATATGACTTACCCCCCTCTCCCCACAACTTCCCATGAACTACAATATTTTGGGAGGCGAAATTTGGCGAGCGGCCGTTAAGGCGAAAGAAACCGTCGCGTCGCTACAAAAAGAGCGAGTAAAAACAATTGGTGGCGAACGGTTCGGCGACGACTGAGCGTTGGCCGCATAGAAAAGTAAAGAAGCGCGTGCAGCATCGGCACAGGTCGGTAACCCGACTGTTTACAACAACAGGACGGTTACCGACCTAATAGGCAAAATCGGCGAGAAACGGGCGTTGCGAATGCCGGTCGTCCACTCGATCGAATGTTCGCGAAGGCGAAAACGCGTACTGTACAAAGCTGGAAAGAATATTAGCGAAAAGAATGCGGGTATGATTGGTCGCGTGGATTAGTTTACACCTCTACGCACACGTATTCTCGATCGTCGTATATTATTGGTCGAAGCAGTTACAACTACTAAGCGCATCGTGTGACAAACAAAGCGCATCGCATTGTGTTTAGTTACGGGAGCGTCAAAGGTGGAGATCGGGTGGAGCGTGCAGCGTGGTCCCCTTGCCCCTGTGCCGTCCCGCTAATATTCTTTCCAGTCCTGCACAGTATATATTCCACGAGCGGACGACGGAGGAAACATTAGAATACAATACGATCAGGCGTGTAAGACGGGCGTGTCAATAACGGCGAAGTGCAATCTAGGCGATTTTGGCGATAGGCGAGGCGATAGGTTTAGTTTACAAATAGTCTAATTTAAATATAGTTTATCTGTAGGGCAAAGTAGTGTAAGATTAGGCTAAGTTAGTAATAAAGTCATAGTGTAAAGCAGGTCACTCCAACACAGGCCCTTGGGGCCAGGGCGCACCGGAGCGGCCCTGAGTCAGTCCGGGGCCGTCCCCCATCACATCTTGAACTGTCGTAGCGGCGCGGCGTCCAAAGCTACTTCATGTGTGTGAAAGAGACAGAGAATTGTCCTCTTCTCCAACTATTGTTTTCTTTCTTTGTCAGCATCACTCAACAAGGAGTTTTCACTCGCTCAGTGATGTTTTCTTTCTTTGTCAACCTTTTACGATAAAACAATTGTACATTTCACATACATATTCAATTCTTGGCATTTCACAGTCCCGACGTCGTCGTGCCAAGACGAAGCGAATTGATTGTTTCTTATCTTTATACAAAAATGGACAAAAATAAGCGTAATTCAACTTCCAGTGGGCGGATATTTAATTCTCATTGAGAGGATTTATATTTGGTAGTTTCCCACGAAGGTAAAGGGATTGTTGCAGGAGTATCCAAGAATTAAAATTCACAGTTGAACTTATTTTTATTCGAACAACACGAGATGTACAAATTACGTTCCGCGTGACTTCGTTGCTCTTTGGCGGTCGAATTATCACTCCTCGTCGCTCGTTTTTTTTTTTTTCGTTTTCTTCCGCCTTCGTACCCCCCTACTCGTTGTGCCCTTAGCACGCTTTTTCGGGGTAGGGGTGAACTTGGCGGCCGGCGTTTGCTGGTCAAAATTGGCAACGCAGCGGAATTTCTCAGGGCCCGCGGTCCGTACCGCGGTCGACCGCGGTCGTTCGACCTCGCATCGAAGACCCTTGGGGAAACCCAGGGTTTATGACACCAGCTCTTTACCCTTGAAATCGTTGGCAAGAATTCTCTACGAACAAGCTTTGGAAAAATACTGTAAAAACGGCTTACTCAAAAATAGCTGTCGTCCGTGTCATAAACCGTGCTAGCCGTTTGCACGTTCTATACTTCGATGCTTGTACAGCTAGCCGCTACATCACGCCCTTTCCAGTGCAAACGTTATGCCCCCCTAGTATTCTTATCTCTAACTTACTACTAACTCTACAATAAGCTATGTACATTTTAAACACTACTTAACTATTTACACTATAGGCTTACTTTACTGCTAGCGACCGACCTGTAGGCGATCGGGAATTTGCACGCGTCTTCCTGTACGCGCCCGTACAGGATTCTGTGTGCTGGTCGGCGTGGCATCTTTTACCGGTTCGTCTGCGTTACGCGGTGACATTTCGCTATCGCGTTCTGCGGGTGACTGGTCCTGCTCGAATACGTATGCCGGTTTGAGTCGGTCTATCGAAACGGATGTATTCCTACTTCTTATCCGGATTACGTACGCTTTTTCTGACCGCGAGACGACGGGGAACGGTCCCTCGTACTGAGGTTGTAACGGACCCTTCGCGGCGTCAACGCGCACAAAAACGTGCGTGGTTGTCGGCAAATCTTTAAAAACGAAGGTTTTCCGTTCTCCATGTCGCGATCCTGCGACCGGCCGCAGTTTTTTAAAATGCGCGCGGAGTTTATCTACTAATTCTATAGGTTCCGCGGTTTTCGATGTTGCCGCGAAAAATTCCGACGGCAAGCGAATATTCTCGCCGTAAACTAATTCGGCGGCGGATGCAGCCAAATCTGACCGGTGGGCTGCTCGAACTCCCAGCAAAACAATTGGCAGTGCGTCTGTCCACCTTTCGTCATCGTGACATCTGATCGCTGCTTTCAGTTGCCGGTGGAACCGTTCAACTAAACCGTTCTCTGCCGGATGATACGCTGTTGTCCGAAGATGCGTCGTCCCTAACAGCGCGTTTAATTGCTTAAGTAGTTGGGACTCGAATTGTCGCCCTTGATCGGTAGTAATACGTACCGGTGTCCCGAATCTCGCTATCCAACCACTAAATAACGCTCGTGTGACGGTTTCTGCTTCTATATTTTCTAACGGGAACGCTTCCGGCCAACGCATAAAACGGCCTACGCAGGTTAGACAATATCTATTACCCTTCGAAATCGGCAATGGACCTACTAAGTCGATGTTTACACGCTCGAACCTAGCGGATGGCAAAACGAAATTACCGATAGGGCTAGATACGTGTCTGGAAATTTTTTCGCTTTGGCACTCGAGACAACTCCGAGCCCATTCGCGACAGTCCTTCTCGATTGACGGCCGTACGAAACGCTGTTTGACGAGTTTCACGGTATTCTTTATCCCCGGGTGCGAAAGGCGATGTATTGAGGCAAATGCCTGTCGTCGAAACGGTTCTGTTACAAACGGCCTAATTCTACCCGTAGCGATATCGCAATACACATCGGCGTCGCTGTCCGCGAATTGCATACGTTTTAATTGCAATGAGGTGCTCGGCGTCGTCAGCATCATTCGCAGGTCTTGATCGTGTTCCTGCGATTTTGCCAATTCTTTATAATCTATTGCCGTGGCGATTGACTCTACTCTCGAAAGCGCGTCGGCTACCTCGTTGTTCTTACCGCTGATATGCCTTATATCTGTAGTATATTGTGCGATTAAATCTAAATACCGAAATTGTCTCGGTGTACACTTATCTGCCTTCTGCCTGAACGCGTACGTTATCGGTTTATGGTCGGTATATACTGTAAACGTTCGACCTTCTAACGCGTGTCGAATCTGCTTAATGGCCGAATAAATCGCTAGCAACTCGCGATCGTACGCGCTGTACTGCCGTTGCGGGGGCGACAAAGATTTCGTGTAGAAACCCAACGGCTGCCACGAATCTCCCTGCCGCTGTTGCAAAGTAGCGCCTAGCGCGAAATTCGACACGTCTACCATAATCGCGAGACGCGAACTACTAGACGGATGTGCTAATAACGCAGCGTCTGCTAACGCGTTTTTCATTTGAATAATCGCGGTTTCTGCTTCGGTCGATCATTGTATCGGTGCATCGCTCTTCAACTTCCGTCCTCTCAACAGATGGTTGAGGGGGGTTTGCAAAGATGCCGCGTTCGGTATGAACCTCCTATAAAAATTTACCATGCCTAAAAATCGTCGAAGTTGCTTGACCGTTTTCGGCTTCGGGAAATCCCTTATAGCCTTTACTTTTTCCGGTATAGGTTTCGTGCCCTGGGCGCTTACCGAATACCCGAGAAAGTTTATTTCCGACGCGGCGAATACGCATTTCGTCGGATTAATTATTACGCCGAATTCGTTTAGACGCGCAAAAAGCTGCTGCATATGTAGCTTATATTCCGTCTCGTTTCGCGACGCGACCAATATGTCATCCAGATATGCATAGCTAAAATCTAAACCTCTAAGAACCGTATCGATAAAACGCTGGAAGGTCTGAGCGGCGTTTCTCAGTCCGAACGGTATAACGGTATATTCAAACAAACCGAACGGTGTTGTAATCACGGTTTTCGGGATGTCGGTCGGATGTACCGGAATCTGATGGTACGCTCTTACTAGATCTACCGACGAGAATATTGTTTTTCCGTCTAACATACGCGAAAAGTCCTCGATATGCGAAATCGAGTAACGATCGGGAATCGTCCGGGCGTTTAAAGCGCGATAATCGCCGCAAGGCCTCCATCCGTTTCCCTTCTTCGAAACCATATGGAGGGCCGATGCCCACTGGCTCTTCGAAGGTCGTATGTGGCCTTGGTTTAAAAGTTCTTCGAATTCGGTCTTCGCGATCTTATACATTTCTGTTGACAATCTACGCGGTTTACAGAACGCCGGTGGTCCGGGTGTCGTATTTATACAGGGTGTTAAAAAAAAACCATTCAATATTTATATGGTATATAGGACGCACTGTACTGAGTAAAAACGCTTTAGTAAACATAGGTCGAAAGGTCAACGGTACCTGAGATATAAACATTTTTGTTCGCCAATATCATGATTGACTTACTATTGAATTTTCTATATTTACAGAAGATTTTCCACGTGTCCACCTTCCATTTCTATACACGCTTGGCATCTTCTTCTTACAGAGTCGCGAACTCTCTTGAAAATTCCACATTTCTGTCGAATTATTTGACAAGCATGGTGGATTCGGTTACGTAATTCTTCTATAAGTCATTTATCGACGAGGAATACAGTTGGCTTTTTAAATATCCCCATAAAAAGAAGTCCAAAGGGTTGAAATCGGGGGATCGAGGAGGCCATGCAACTAGCCTACCACGTCCAATCCACCTTTGACCGAACACCGTGTTTAAGTACTCTCTCATACTAAAAATGTTTATATCTCAGAAACGGTTGACCTTTCGACCTATGTTTACTAAAGCTTTTTTACTCAGTACAGTGCGTCCTGTATACCATATAAATATTGAATGTTTTTTTTTAACACCCTGTATAATGTGCCACGCCGTGTTCTACCTGCCGCAAAGTTGTCGATGGTCGCACGATATTTGGAAATTACGCCAATAGTCGGTCGTAAGCAGAGTCCCCGATAATTGTCTTCATCGATTCTGTTCCGTCCGTCGCTGTTCTGCCGGTGACAGACAAGGAAGTCGTCTGGTCCAGGAGTCGTCGATTTCGCAGATCTACCAGCAAACCATAGTGAACAAGGAAATCAGCTCCAATGATCGACTTCGAGACGTCCGCGATTACGAAGCTCCACTGGAAGGCACGGTGATGGTTTTTACGCCGTAGGTGCTGATAGTCCATCAGTTCGCTGCATACATTTCGTACGTCGTCTTATCGACTCGACCTTTGATACGCGTGCGAGGATACACGCAAAGGTCCGAGCCCGTGTCAATCAGGTACTCCTCTTTCGATACTCGATCGACGACGTAGAGGCGGCTCGTTCTTGGACCGTCACTGATTGCCGCATTCAGTGGCGCGTCTGCGTGTTTCCCGACACAAAATCACAAGGCTGACGGCACTTAGTCGACTCGGTGCCAAATTGTCTGTGATACCAGTAGTGGCTACTACGTGCTGGTGAATCTCTGCGTTTGAAACCCCGCGAACGCGATCTGCGACGCGAATTTCTGCCGGGTTGTTTTTGCATACGACCACGAGATAGTTCAGCCATTTGCACTTACAACTCACTCATCTGCTTCATTATTTGGTTCATCGCGCTGCCCTGCTCGACACTCGCGACTCGCACTGGCGCACTGTTCTCGCATATCTGGTCCACGATTTTAGCTAACTGGCTGAGCGGCAAGCCCGGTTGTTAATTCACTATCGCGCGGGTCATTGCTGGTAAACTTCGCGACCATAGCGTACGCAAAAATTCCTAGCTAGCTGCTGTACCTGCGAGATTCTGCATGTGTCGCAGAAATTGTGACGGTGTCCTGTCCCAGATTTCCTCCTTTGCGAGGAGCCGCTCAATTCGTTCACTTTGGGATGCGGAGAGTCGGCGTAACAGTTCCCTCTTCAGCATCGCGTACATCTCCGTGGCAGGGGGCTGGTTGAGGATGTCCTGCACCTCCGCAGCGTACTTAGTCTGTAGCTGTGACATCACATAATAGAACTTTGTACTGTCCGCTGTCACGCCACTCAAAACGAACTGCGCTTCTATTTGTTTAAACCACACAGCTGGTTGTTCAGGACGAAACGGCGGGAAACGGATGCCCATCCTGTTAACACCCGAACTCGCGGCGGAACCCTCGGTCGCACTATCCAACTCGGATGCTGTTTGACTTCGTGTCGACGGCATTCTCAACACCACTTCTGCGTCACTCCGGAATTTGTAAAAAAAAACTTGAACTGTGATCACGTCGGGGTCACCAATTAAAGGAATTGTTGCAGGAGTGTCCAGGAATTAAAATTGATCACAGTTTAACTTGTTTTTATTCGAACAACACGAGATGTATAAATTACGTTCCGCGTGACTTCGTTGCTCTTTGGCGGTCGAACTATCACTCCTCGTCGCTCGTTTTTTTTTTTTTCGTTTTCTTCCGCCTTCGTACCCCCCTACTCGTTGTGCCCTTAGCACGCTTTTTCGGGGTAGGGGTGAACTTGGCGGCCGGCGTTTGCTGGTCAAAATTGGCAACGCAGCGGAATTTCCCAGGGTCCGCGGTCCGTACCGCGGTCGACCGCGGTCGTTCGGCCTTGCGTCGAAGACCCTCGGGGAAACCCAGGGTTTATGACACCAGCGCTTTACCCTTGAGAACGTTGGCAAGAATTCTCTACGAACAAGCTTTGGAAAAGCACTGCAAAAACGGCTTACTTAAAAATAGCTTCACTGTCGTCCGTGTCATAAACCGTGCTAGCCATTTGCACGTTCTATACTTCGATGCTTGTACAGCTAGCCGCTACAAAGGAAAAGCTCAATGTTTGTTATGTCATACCATCGTAGCGGCAAAGACCTACAATGTTCGCCGACACTATGAAAATAAACATTCTTCCACCCACGATTCCATTGTTGGGGACGTAAGAAGTGATCTAATTACTAAATTTTCCAGCAAAATAAAAGAAAGACTCGAATCTGAAAGGTTGCAGCTAACATTCCATAACATTCAACTACTCTCCGGCCACGGACTTCTCAAAAACTACCAGAAATCAATAAAAGTATCCCTCACAGAACTATGCTACTGTAACAGCGCCGATTCTGTAGAACACTTAATCTACGATTGCACAATCATGACATCGTTCAGAACGAAACTAACACGACAACTGGAAGTAGCCGGAATACCGTGGCCATGCGAACTGAAGGAACTCGTTCGGAGGGAGACCTTCAGAGAGTTTTCGAAATTCGCGACGAACGCACTTAGTCACAGACGCGAGTTAGAACAGTTGACACCACCTCCAGACTACACAAACACACCACAGCCGAGTACACAAACAACCACACCCAACACAGCACGCAGAATAACAAGAGCAATAGCAAGACAGCAGCCACCGGAACAGTAACACCACTGACGAAACAAAACACAAGAGGACATGACAAACCATCAACCGAGCCGGAGGAAAACCACACAAACACGGAAATCACGGAAGGTATCACAGAAAATTTACATTTCAGGAGAACTCGTTTTGGCATCGCGGGCCAGTGCGTGCATGCGTACTGGTGCACAAAGCGAATTCACGCGCAGTCACACGCGTGCCCGCAAGAGTCTGAGCTTCGCGCTGGCGACCCCACCTCCTCGTGGTCCCCGCTGGGCAACGTTTCGCCTGTAAACACGTGCTTGCACGGGTTTCCAGGTCAAACGGCTAAGTGGGTCGCTCTCCTCCTGAAGCAGACTTCCCTTCTTATGATCCTTAAATGATGAAGAGAGGGTTTTTCCAAGCCCGCCGTTCATAACACCCACGAACGTAACCTTTCGCAGTGGTTTGAAATGCTACCCACCACCTACCGGTATAAGCAATAGCTTAGGTACGGCAGAGCGGCGTCTACGCCATAGTGCTCAAACCGACAATAATCTAATTACTAAATTAAAATCTGAACAGCCAGATTCTCAAGAGGTAAACATTAACTTTTTAAAATATTTCTTTTTAACAATTATTCTATCTAAACTTTTTAATAATTATAATGATTTCACCAAAGCTATTTAGAACGGATGATATGTGGTTTTATTTACTTTCTGTGAATATTAGCTGATTTTTAAATTTAACATAGCTTATTTAGTTTATTGTAAAGTCGCGTGGCGGTCCACTCTCACTGAACCGCGGACTTTCTTGTAAGAACCATGAGGGTTCTCACGATAGAATAGAATGTGTTTACTTACCTTGTCGAGGATGGCTAAGGCGCCTTCGGGGTAGCGTCGTCGAGGTTGGAACGGTAGGCAAGGCGGTAGAAGTGAGATTCCACACACTTGATCACCAACTAGCTTATTTATAGTTTGGACAATTCCTTTTCTCACACGGTTACGTGTGAGTATTCAACTACAAACGAAACGGATATCACTACAAACCACTACACACGATTCTGAATCACATAGGAAAAGCGGATTTCAAAAATCTTAAAAATTAACAAAGATCACCCTTGACAGTATGAACAATTGCTTATAACTTTTAAAGTATTCAACTACAAACGAAACGGATATCACTACAAACCACTACAAACGATTCTGAATCACATAGGAAAAGCGGATTTCAAAAATCTTAAAAATTGACAAAGTTGACTCTTGACGGTATAAACAATTGTTCGTAACTTTTAAACTATTCAACTACAAACGAAACGGAAATCACTACAAACAACTACAAATGATACTAAAGAAGACTGCACCAACGAATTTGAGATATCTCAGTGTCGGGTGCGGGTCATTTTTTCAATTTTTTTTATTTATTAACTGATGCAACTACAAACGAAAGTATTGTTACTACAATCAACTACAAACAAAATACTACTAGTTTCCATAAATAAAAATCCATTTTTTGAAAGTCGGGTGCCAGGTTCACATAGCTTGCGTGCGTGCGTGCGTGCGTGCGTGCGTGCGTGCGTGCGTGCGTGCGTGCGTGCGTGCGTGCGGGCGGGCGGGCCGGCGGGCGTGCGGGCGTGTGTGTGTATTTTATCTTTTTACTACGATTATACTACAGAGACATGTATGTACTTTTGTTTCAGAAATGAACATGAACACTTCCGCTGACAATCGTATCTATACCTTGATTTCATAACGATGAGATATAATATATGAAGAGAGGAACACCGTTATACAGTATGTGGCTATTACTTCGCAGGGAATGCAAAGATCGCCACTAAAAAGAGTGAAATAAAATAATTTTTGGAAAAAAAAATATAACCGACTTCGAAATGCACTAAAAAGAATGAAATAATATTTAATTTTCTTCGTGGGTTTCTCTCCAGCTATGTATAACATTGATGACAATATTACATTACACGTTAGATAAAATGCATATTTTTCGGAGGCCGGGCAGGATCAAAAATGCATTTTCTGTTTCGGACCGTTCAGTACCAAGTCCACCTTCAATCAAATTATAATGAGCAACATCTGTCATATAGAAAGTTTTGATTGAAAAACATTTTGTACGCCGAAACTGACCACTATACAGTTTCATTCTTCCACGTTGTCACGTATCAATGAGTTTTTCTTGACGCTCATCTGTTATCAAGCCCGCCATACCCCAAACAAATTGCAATCAGTAACATGTTTCGTTTAGACAGTTTTCAATTAAACATTTCCTGTACTGAAAGTTACGAAAATTGTTTGATTCTGAGAAAATTTTTGACCCTGCCCGCCTCCGAAAAATATGCATTTTATCTAACATGTAATGTAATATTGTCATCAATGTTATACATAGCTGGAGAGAAACCCACGAAGAGAATTAAATATTATTTCATTCTTTTTAGTGCATTTCGAAGTCGGTTATATTTTTTTTTCCAAAAATTATTTTTTTTATATATTACTAAAAATACCAGACCGTTTGTGCACGAAAAATTCGCCTGGCTAGTGAGGGGCTAACTTGCAATAAAACAGCGACGTGACCGTCATTGTAATACTGAACTAGATACCAGCATTTTTGACAGCTCTCCAAAAGGTTTCCTTTTCAGGTTTATGGTTCAGACCAAACGTTGCGGTCAATAAAATTACTGGTCGCGCGGTACATCAGCACGGCTAAGCAAAAAATACAAAATTTGCTTAAGCAGTCAAGGGTTAAAGAACCAACAAAATTTGTCGGGCCAATTATATCCCCCCTACATTAGCATGTAATTGACAAAGGTATCACTGGTCACCTGCAACAGTTCCAATTATATGTATAAAAAATGAAACCATTAACGGGACAGCCGGCTGTAATAGCAGAACGGGTAGTTCGCTTACCTGAAACGGAGGTACATCCGTACTTTTACAGCCGACTATTATGACATTATTATTCAAGAGAAATTCAGCTCAATTTCTCTTTTTTCAATTTAGAAGAGTTGCTTCATTTTTTTTCTTTTATTCAGCATTTTTGTTATTTAAAAAATTTATTTAATAATACTGTTTTAACAATTTCCGACCGATGCTGTCCTTCTAACAAGGGGATGATATTTCTCGGCATGCGGAACATTAATAATAAATTGCTACCCTGAAAATCCGTCGACTTGCGCACGTTGATAGGAAGTTGTACAGACTTTGACGTTTAGAAACATTTAGAAACGTCAAAGTTATCTTCCAATACTCGGTACATTTTCGATTATAATTACATTTATTACTGGGAATTCCCGAACTCTTTGCACGGTGAAATCCCAACTCTTAAGGAAAAGCAGGCGCGGTGGCAGGTATATTTTACTACGCGTACCACCGACAATAATACTGTGCACGGTTTAAAACAAAGGGTGGTCCGCGTACCGATACCTGAAATTACCAATCAGTAGTCACCAAACATTTTTACTGCCATTGCTTTCCCCTTCTACCCTTTTACTTTGGCAAAGTTTTGTTAAAAACATTTAAGACCTAGAGAGACAGTCTTGTAATATCCTTCGAAGAAGCAATATCTCGATATTCGGATACTAAAGGCTAGCGAATCGTGTTGGAGTGAAGAAATAGTATGTGTTAGACGTAATAGTAGTGTGTAGCAGTAAAATATTAGGTGTAAAATAAACGTGAAGTTGTATAAACGGTACGGTCGTCCAGTCGGTTATTTTTTTTTTTTTTTTAATGGCTTCTTGCGATAAGCGTGTGAGGTTCAGAAAATGTTCTTTCCGTAGTTGTAATAATACGTCACGAAATAAGAAAAACATATCGTTACACAGTTTTCCGATTGAAGACAATAGTCGATTAATAGAATGGGCAGTGAATAGTGGTAACGACGATTTTGTAGAATTCTCTAATGAAATTTTGAAAAACCGGTATATTTGTGCAGCTCACTTTGCGGATAAAGACAAAATTATTCAAGTAAGATTAAAGAAGGATGCCGTACCCATGTTGTATAATTTCAATAGTAACGATCAGGAGCCTACGCATAACATTAGTCGTAAGCGTCCTCCTAAATCCGTTTCTTTTATACAAGAGAAACGGAAGCAGGTGGAACAATTAACAGCAGTAACGCGTAAATTACGTAGGCTCCTGGTTAAAAAAAATAAGAAAATACGCGCATTAGAAAATAAAATAAAGTTGCATAAAATGAATGACCGAACCACATTTCGTTCATAGTGGAACAGAAACAATTTCAAACAAGTTACAAACGTTCATATCAATGCAATTGAATCCGCGTCGAGTCTATTCGGAGAACGAACAACAAATTTGCCTTTCTATGCACTATTCGTCGCCAAGTTTATTCAAAAAACTTCGCGACGATTTCGGTTTCAATTTACCGTGTAATAGTAGAATCAGTAGATGGTTTGGAAATATCGAAATGTGGCCAGGTATTTGCGCGACCTTTTTTTTCACAATTACGTCGTAAAGTATCGTGGATGGATCCTTCTGAACGAAACTGTGTGTTACTGTTCGACGAAATGACAATAAAAAAATGCTTCGATTTCAATCCGGTTAAGCAGAAAGTGGAGGGTTTTGAAGATTATGGTGCCTTCGGATCGCGAATGAAACCAGGCACCCACGCGTTAGTTTTTATGATTCGCGGTTTATTTTATAACTGGAAACAGCCTGTTGCTTACTTCATAAGCAGCGGGAGCGTTTCAACGATAAATTTGTCGAAAATGCTTGGTGCGGTAATTGCTGCTCTATGTGATGCTGGCTTACGCGTTCGCGCAATTATTTGTGACCAAAGTGCCGCTAATAGATCATTAGTGGACAGAAAAGTTAGTATTCAAAAACCGTATATGACAGTAGGAAATAAAAAAATTTATATGATCCATGATTATTTACATATTTTTAAAAATATTCGAAATAATTTGCTCCGGTATGATTGTTCAATTAATAATTCGATAGTTTCGTGGTCGGACATTTCGCGTTTATGGGATCTGGAACGAATCAAAGGCACTAGAGCAGCCGTAAAATTATCGGAAAAGCATATTCGACCAAGTGCTTTCGAAAAAATGAATTGCAGACTGGCACTGCAAGTTTTTAGTCGAACAGTTTCCGCAGCTTTGTTAACGGCTAACGTATTAGGAGAGATCCGAAGCGAAACTGTTGTAAATACCGCGTCCTATATCCGCGTATTAAACGATATTTTTGATAATTTAAATAGCGGAACGGCGTATGATCCGAATCCCCAAAAGTGTGCCTTATCAAATACCTCTCAGGTAGAGGAACATTTGATAAGGCAGGCTGCAGCGTGTGAACATTGGTTTACACTGCAAGGGGGTCGGCGCGTACGTCCACCGTGCTTCGCAGGCTTGCAATTGTCGATAAATGCAACGGTGCAGCTATGGTACGATGTCCGCGATGAAGGTGCAACATATTTAATGACTTCGCGGTTACAGCAAGATCCCATTGAAAATTTGTTTTCGATGATTAGGCAAAATGCGGGGAGCTACGAACAAAACCCGTCCGCGAAAATATTTCGTATAAATTTACAAAAAAATATGGTACTAAATTTAAGTAAGGCGTCTCAGTCTAGCAATTGTTTAGATGACGAATATTGTAATCTTATCGCGATGTCACAATCTTCTGAAAGTTTGCCGTCAAGTAGTTTAAATTCTTCACAATTATCAATTTCTGATAATTGTGAAAGATCGGGAATAGAACACATAAGTGATGCCTTCATCGCAGATATTTCGGTACCTGATACTGTCCATACCCTGGAATCATGTGCGATTGAATATTTTGCGGGATACGTCGCCATGAAAAGCATTCAAAAAACAAACTGCGACATTTGTAAGTCGGAGTCATTAGATTCTGAAACAGTTCTGTCTCGAAATGAGCAAATTTTGATATATCTGCGTTCTTACAAAACAAAAAATAATAATTCTGATTTTGGGAGCCTCTCAGCCCCTAGTAAAAAATTTTCTTTTATATTTCGAATTTTTAATGGAATTTTTGATAAACTTTATCCCACTTTGCGGGCTGAAGAGGGCATATTAGATAAAATATTTGCTTACTTTGTACAGGGTATTGACAGTTCACCCGACCTTCGTGGTTGGTTTGACAATAGCACATGTAACGATCATCGGAAAAAAATTGCTTATTTTATGATGAAAGTAAAGATACATAAGGATACCGTTTAGCTGGGTCAAGAATTACGACGACCTAAAAGTGCTATTTCAAAACTAATCCCGAAGGTGCGAAAATTGCAAGGCTTATAAAATACTGCATACACCTAGGACTTTTTTTACACGATTCACTTTTACACGTTTTTTTAACAGTCGTTATTAGCTTTTACTGAACACGGTTTACTTACAGTCATATATTGTTATTAACATATTTTATTTATATTTGCACGACTTTTCTCTACCTTTCCTTTTACGTGTTTAATGCATAAAATATTTTTATCAAATGCAGTTCTACATTTTAAATTACTTTTTCTATTATTTACTTCCGTTCAACCCGAATTTACCGCTCTGTTCCAATAAATTATTCTCGAAATTTGTAACATGTTTTTCTTTGCGCGATACGCATCCACCGCGTAAAAAGAGTCCCAGTTGTAATTTCGCCATTATATTTACAATCATAATGCCTTTTACTTTTTCAGCCTTTTGTACATATTTTTATTAATTTTATTTTGTACATATTACTTATCGTGTACATATTAAAAATGTAAAAAATACTTGTTTCCATTCTACTTCGACTGCTTTTTTTACAATGATGTTATTGCTTCTTGAAAGATGATATAGTACATTTAAAATAATTTGTTTTTATCAATAGAATGTTTTATACAAGCTGCTATGAAGTAGAATGGCATAGATAGAAATATGAGTTACCATTTTCTTATTTATATCTATGCGGGTCTTGTAACAGCGACCTCCTCGTAGTAAGACCTGGAAAATTAACGATTTTCCTATTCAACATACAGTTTGCAATTCAACAACATTTTACACTGCATAAGAATGTCCATTAATTTCACTTACCTGGATTTTATTTTAATATTCTATCGAATACATGCATAAAAATCGTTAATTTACGAACAGCTGTTATTTACATTTATACTATTTCATACTTACCAAAGAGACTAACTAACATATTTTGCCATTGTTTATTTAGAAGGATTGGTCTGCTACAATATTGTTTTCATCATACTCATACCACATTTCATTTGGAACAATATCACTGACATCGATTGCTTTCTTGGACTGTTAAAACTTACCGCTAAGTATGATGCTTTCGAAAGTATAGCATGTTGGAATGTATAGTATCTGTGATACAATCGTGTTGCAGTCGGTATTGCATACAATCATTCTGCTATTACCACCGAACTCGGTATTGCGAACGTGTTTCATACTTTTATGTTAAGATTGAGCAGATGGCGCTCTTTCTCGAGGTGCATATTCAGGACCCCATGAGAACAATGGCATGCGCAGTCTTGTAGTATCTGTAGTCACTGGTGTGGGGTTAGACCGCCGTCTGCTCCCGTCCTATCCGACACAGGTAGACACCGAAGCAACCGTGATTGGTGAATACCTGCGTCCGACGGTAGGTGAGCCTACCGTGCCGCCGCTCACGCCACCTTTGCAGGTGTGGCAGGAGGGTCCCGGGGACGCGCTCGCTGGCGTGGGAGGATAACTCTCCCCGCCACACCTCCCACATGCGTCCTCGGGCCTGGAGTTCTCTAGCGGGGACCCCCGAGCACTGCGGCAGATGCTATTGCGCCTATAAATATAGGCGCGCACCACCGCGAGTAGCTTGAAGGGTAGTTCCCCGGCCAGAGCCAGCGCCGCCATAGTTGACGTGCCCCGCGGAGGAGGCGTATCGTCATCGTCCGCTGAAGCCGACGCAACAGTTGTTTGTTGCCCGGCCAGTGCCCATATAGGGGCACCGTACAAGGCCATGGACCGTACCACGCCTAAGTATAGGCGACGCACCCAATCTCCCGGTCCCCCGAGATTAGGCAGCAGACGCCCCATAGAGGCCGCTGCCTTCTCTACTCGGGAGACGAGGCGATCGAAATGAGCCTCGAACCTCCAGTGGCTGTCGAGGATGAGTCCCAGATACTTCATCCGGGAACCCACCTCGACACTGGATCCACCTACCTGGACCCACGACCGTGCCGGAGGCTTGGACCGAGGCCGGTTGTGAAACCATATGGCCTCGGTCTTCTCCGGGGCTATCCTCAGCCCCAGGTCGTGGATCCTTCGGACGACGGCTGCCACCGTAACCTCCGCTCTCCCGATGGTCCTCCCGAACGTGCTCCCGACGGTCACCACCAACGTGTCGTCCGCATAGCAGACGAGGGTGGCGCCGTCGGGGAGCGAGGCCTACAGGGCCGTGTTATAACCGAGGTCCCACAGAAACGGGCCCAAAACGGACCCCTTGGGACCCCACGGTCCACTTCCCTCCGCATCATCCCGTCCCTGCCCGGGAATTCTATCCCCCTGTCCCGCAGGTAGTCCCCGATCACCGCCTGAAGGTAGGGAGGCACTTGGTGACGTACCAGTTCCTCCCTTATGGCGGGCCAGGGCAGGGTGTTGAAGGCGTTGACGATGTCAAGCGACACCGCCAAACACACCCCGCCCCTGCTGACAGCATTATCCGAGAGGGACTTGACGCGATCGACCGCATCTACGGTCGATCGTCCCTCCCGGAAGCCAAACTGGCTGTCAGCCAAACATCTTGCCCGCCTCATCCAGCAGACATATGGGCCGGTACGCGGAGGGAGAATCCGTAGGCATCCCCTCCTTTCTCAGGAGGACCATCCTATTCTTCTTCCAGGGGTCGGGGAAAACACCCGACCTCAGACATCCCTCGAAGAAGACTTTCATCTGCCCCCCCCCCCCCCCCCCCCCCCGAACGCGCAAAGCGAGCGCCCAGGCTCGGCCGGGTATCCCATCTGGCCCCGGGGCGGTATTCTTGCCTCGGAGCCAGCGGATGACGCCGATCATCTCCTCCTCGGTGACCCCCACATCGGAGGACGTGTAACGTGACTCCGTCTCGGGTCGGGGTCGGGACAATTCCCCACCAGGGGGGGAATAACGTGTCCACGACCATCCCGAGAAACTGGGGGTCGAGGCTCTGTGAAATGGGAGGCGCCCAGGGACGGAGACGTCCCATCACCATCTTGTAAGGGCGCCCCCACGGATCTTTATTCAGAGAGCCGAGTTGATTCTTCCATGCCTGGGCTTTCGCTCGCTTGATGGCCAGCTGCAGGGCGACCACCTGCTCCCTGTAGTCCCCGTACAGCTGGGCAGCCCGCTACTCATCCCTGCGTCGTCGTCGACGGGCACAGGTGTACTGGCGTCGCGCGCGGACGCACTGCTTTCGTTGATCCGCGATGTCGCTCGACCATCAGTACACCGCCTTCCTCGGGTGGACCCTGGCCCGGGGCATAGCGACGTCATAAATGGACGTCATAGCACCCCGGGACCATCGGGCTTCCACCCGCCCGTCGACAGGCCCGGCCGGTTGTTCTGGCCTGGCCACGACTTGGGCTGCCGCCATCAGCGCGTCCCGGTCCAGGCGCCGTAGCGCCCATCGCGGTGGTGGCTGCTGTCCTCCCGGGCGACGCCGGGGTGTCGCTTGGGGGGCAGCGAAGAGGTCGAGCACGATGTATCGATGGTCTGATAACGACTCGACCTCTACCGCCACCCTCCACCCCGAAACACGGCGCGCGGCGGGGGGCGTTGCCCATGAAAGGTCAACGATGGACCCCCCGTTGTACCGCACGCACGTGTGGACGGAGCCCATGTTTAGCAAACGGAGCTCCAGTCCCGCCGCCCAGTTGAGCACCTACCTGCCCTTCGAGTCTGTCCTGGGAGACGACCAGGCCGTGGCCTTGGCGTTAAATTCTCCCAGGACGAGTACCGGACGGGGATGGCAGCGGGAGATACATCTTCCCAACCCGTCCAAGGGGTCCCTTCGAATTGCTCGAGGGGCCAACTCGGTGGTGCATATACAGCCACCACCGCGAAAGCCTCCCACTCAATTTCCAGGAAACCCCGCCCACGCTCCAGCAGCGTGCACGACGGGGCACCTGGCCTCCTTCCCCAGAGAGTTGCGACGGAGCCCGCGGTGTCCCCCATCCAGCTTGGATGATTGGGGACTCTGTATGGCACCGCCACCACGGCCAACTCGGCCCCCTGCTCGGCCATGGTCTGCACCAGCAGATCTTGTGCCCTGGCCGAGCAGTTTAGGTTGACCTGGAGTATGAGGCCAGCGGGCCCCATCACTCCACCTCTGGTACCACCTCCATGGCGACCGCCGGAGCGGCGGCCGCTGAGGCCTTATTCAGCCCGCCTTCTGCTGGTGCGGTGGGGGCTGATGCGCCCGCCACCGCCGCTGGGGCGGGGGCCGCTGCCTTGACCCCCACCCTCTTCTTCTTCCCGCTCTTAGTCGTGCTGCCGGCCGCCTTGGCGGCGCTGGCAGGGCACCCCCGACCCCCTATGCGGTGCGCCGACGGCCTCCCCTGGTCCGCACAAATGGAACACTTGTGAGGGGGGGGGGGGCGGGGGGGGCGTGCAGGCGCTCGCCGCATGGCCCGGGTCGCCGCAGACGTAGCAGCGACCCGTGCGGTCCGCCCCGTTCGTGCACTGCTGCCTAGTGTGACCCATTTCTAGGCAGCGGTAGCACTGCAGGGGTCGGGCCTGGAGGGACTCGACCGACGCCTGGGTCCACCCGACCAACACCTTCCCAGCTACTGCCAGTTTCCTGGCGGCAGCGGCCGGGCATCGGACCCATAGGGTGCCAAGGCCGGAGGCGGAAGACCGGATCTGTCCGGTCTGCACCTCCTCCCTCCGGTACCCTCCAGTCGCGGCGACGGTCGCTGCAACTTCCTCCGGGGTAATGCCGTCGGCTAGGCCACGGAACCATAGCTCCGCCTTCTCATGGGCCTAGCGACTTTCACCCCCGTACCCTCCAGCGCCTCTGTCATCTTGGCCGCCAGTGCGTCGGCCTTCGCTGCACCCGCTGGGCCGGCGACCTCCAGGACAAGGCTGCCGGTCACTGCCCTCCTCGGCTTCAAGGAGGCAATACCCACATCGGCCAGGTTTATCTTCGACCTGGCCGTCGCCATCGCCTCCGCATAGCTGACTCCCCCCCCCCCCCCCCCCCTGCGGGACCTTCAAGGTAACGGTCGCTGGGTAATATGCAACTGTCCTTTTACCTGGTAGAAATTGGTTTGGGTTCTGTTCATTGCAGTACCCTCTGCATCTTGAAATATTTGTCTGACAGCCAACGCTTTTGATCGCCTCCTCCGGCGATAAATCTTCCGCTGTTTTCGGGCATTTTATTTCTACAATTCATTCTTCATCTATCACTACATCTGGTGATGCTCCTACGTATGGAATGATACTATCGATGAAAAGTCCACATTCCTGAATTTCAACGCCTATACGATTGCTGAGTTCTTCGCGGGCAACTTTTTCATACAGTTGCCCGTGCTGTACTGCAGGCACACTGACAAGAAATGTTTTCGAGGTGTTCGCCTCCGATTGTTTTTATTTTTGGATATGTTTTAAAGGACCGAAAAATAAGACATACGTATTTTTTTATATCGGCCCGTTTTCATATTTAGCGGGTGAAACGACCCCCTAAAGTTTCAGGTACAATAGGCTATCTCCGAAACTATCATAGATAGAAGAAAACTTTGTAAGGAAAAGTTTCATGGTTTTTCATGGACATATAAAGGCTGGTCATAAATTTTGTAAAAAATAATTTGTTTATAACATTATTTTAAAAGTAATCACAATGGACGTAATAACAAAAAAGAACAAACATTTTTTTCTGAATCCATTGATGTATCATATAGCATGTTTGCCTCTTACATTTTTGCATATTTTAACAATATACCTTATACATTATACATGTATGTGCATTGTGCATATACGCCGGGTCGCGGTCATACTATTATAATTATGACGTACGGTCAATGTTCATAATGATATCTGGCGTTTACCATGTATACTAGGCATTAGTAAAATTATTTATAGCTTACAATATTAATAAAGGTTACTTTAGTACCTACGTATTAATATGCGATACAGATTGTAAGGAATATAATAAATGTAAATTAATGTACGGTTTTAGTAACATGATTGATGCAATTACATTTCAAGTGTATATTAGGTATGTGTATGTATAAATTTATAATCTTAATTTTTTATAAGATGTGTACAATTTACAAACTGGTTCGCTTAATATTCATATTTGTCGCAGAAATGATATTCATGAACAAAATGTTTCAAGCAAAATGCTTTTTTACACCAAGAGCATCTAACTATCGGTGTTTCATCACAGAGTGCACATTTCAGTTGTGTGTTTTGTTCGAAAGCAAAGTCTACACGATTCACAAAAACTCCAGACTTTTTTTCTGTATACCCACTTTTGTACGAAGCATATTGGAATAGATTTTTATATCTTGGTGAAGACAGTTGGTTATGTACAAGTGATTGTAATTTAATTACATTATTTCTTAAATGAAGGTTGGATTCGTCCAGTGGTACCCTTTGGTATCGTCTTAATTATAACTTCTTTACCCATTGGTTTCGCATTATGTACATCTTGTTCACAGTGTCCACTCCAAGAGTCTAATAACAACACAGACGTCGGTTTAGTATTAGGGAAAAGGACCTCTTCCAAGCAGATTTTAAAATGTGCTGCAATATTAAATTAAAATCTTTAGTAATTAGTACCACTTCTTTATGTATTCACTGATTCAATTTCATGGCGTCAATATCGATTTACAGTCATATGATATGACTCATGCTCGGCCGACAGAACTTCTTTGGTCATTTGATATATAGATTGCAGTGTGATAAAAACAAGAGGAAGAAAGATATAACATGTAGCTAGTCATATGTATACGCTGTTTGCAAATAAATATCGCTGCAAGAAAGATATTGACCGTACGTCATATTTGGCATGACCGCGACCCGGCGTATATATGCAATGCACATGTAATATTAAAATATGCAAAAATGTAAGAGGCAAACATGCTATATGATACATCAATGGATTCAGAAAAAAATGTTTGTTCTTTTTTGTTATTACGTCTATTGTGAGTACTTTTAAAATAATGTTATAAACAAATTTGTTGTTATTGTTGGTAGAAGATCCCTATAGGCCGCGTAATACCTTTGGGTTGGTAGCTTGATGTTTTGCGAAGTTCTTTTGTTATTCTGTTCAACATGGTTGTTCGCCACTTAAAGAACGCGTCGCGCGTCCACATTTAATATATTATTTTCCATTTCTATGTTTAGTCTTTAGTTTCATATTATTTCTATGTAGTTCTCTTTGTATAAATAAACTTTATATATAAAAAAATATGCGCAACTCTGTCAGGTTATGGGCCCAGGCTGTAAGTGAAAATTAGTGAAAAGTGATAACGTAAAAACGTGGTAAAAGAAAAATGGCGTCTATGAACAGTATTGCGAATATTGAACGATTAACTGAAGACAATTATGAACTGTGGAGAGTGCATATGAAAAGTGCTTTAGTGTTTAATGACTTATGGTCGGTTGTCGATGGAACGGAAACAGAAACGCCAGAAAGACAAGCCGAATGGTTGAGGAAAGATGCGAAAGCACTGACGTTGATCAACATGTGCATTTCTCAAAGCCAGTTGAACCACGTTAAAAAGGCGGAAACATCGAAGGAGGCCTGGGATAAATTAAAATCTGTCTTCGAATGGAAAGGTCCGGTAAGAAAAGCTACATTGTACAAAGAGTTATTGCGTATGACGAAACAAACGAATATGACGATGACGCAATATGTAACTGCGTTCGAAAATAAAGCCGAACAGTTGGAAGCGGCAGACATTAAATTACCGACCGATCTATTGTCGATAATGCTGTTAGCGTCATTGCCATCGGAATACGAGAATTTTTGCGTAGCGATCGAGTCTCGAGACGATGTACCGACACTCGAGTATTTAAAAATGAAACTAAAGAAAGAGGAAGCAAGACAGCAAGAAAGAGACGTAAAGATTATTTATGACGGTATCGAAGAAAAAAACGAGGCATTAGTAATTAAAAACGTCGTTGGCCGCGGTAAACAAACACAGTCAAAATTTAGAGACAAACAAACGAAACAAAATAATTTAAAACCCAACGGAAGTTGTTTTAAATGCGGAAAAATGGGACATATAAGTCGTAATTGCAGGTCAAAAACGAAACGAAGTGATCATATCGACGCGATGACAGCGATTACTTGTAATATGGTAAATTTTCGATCGAGTATGTGGTGTCTTGATAACGGAGCGACCAAGCATATGTGTAACGCAGCGGATAAATTTGTATCGTTGAACCAAGATATAACGATGAACGTATACACAGCTGCGGATCAATGTGTCAAATCCCATGGCGTAGGAAAAGTAAAGCTTGCCGTAAAAATTAATGAAAGATCGAATCAGGTAGAGTTAAATGACGTTATCTATGTGCCCGAATTTAAAAACAATTTATTTTCGGTTTCTGCGATCACAAACAAAGGTTACGTCGTAAAATTCGGTCCAAATGGAGCGTCAGTAAAACGTGCTGACGGTACGACAGCATTAACCGCGACTAAGCGTGGACAGTTGTATATCGTGAACCAAGGGTATAATCGTGCGATGCGTGTAAGTAGCGAGACAGACAATCTAGTAAGATGGCACCAACGCTTCGGCCACCTTAATGTAAGCGATTTAAAAAAGTTAAAGTCACTCGGGATGGTTGATGGCATGAATTTATATACAAATATGGACAATTTAGATTGTAAAATTTGCAGTAAAGGAAAAATATGCCAACAGCCATATAAAACTTCAACAAGCCGGAACACAGAAAAACTTGGCCTGGTACATTCCAACGTTTGTGGTCCGATGAGGACAGAGTCGTTAGGAGGTGCGAGATATTTCGTCACGTTTACCGATGACCATACGAGATACACAGAAACAGTAATGTTACGGAATAAATCAGACGTCTTCGATGCATTTAAAAAGTATAAACGTCAGGCGGAAAAACAAACCGGTTGTTTAATTAAACAGTTACGTACGGATAACGGTAGAGAATATCTGTCGAATGTTTTCTCAAAGTTCTTAGAGGAGGAAGGTATTAAACGCCAATTAAGTGTCGATTATACTCCACAACAAAATGGAGTAGCGGAACGCACTAATCGCACACTCGTGGAAATGGCGAGATGTATCATGATTCAGGCTAACCTTCCACAATCACTATGGGCTGAAGCGATAAATGCAGCAACTTATATTCGTAATAGGTGTCCCACGAAAGCATTAAATAATAAAACTCCGTTAGAAGCATGGGCTAATAGGAAACCGCATGTAGGGTTTATGCGAGTAATGGGAAGTAAAGGAATCGAATTGAATAAAAAAGGTAAACGCGGTAAATTTGAACCAAAAGGCGACGAATACGTGTTAGTCGGGTATGACAATATATCAAAAGCGTATCGTTTATGGAAACCAAAAACAAAAACTGTAATTCGTGCGCGAGATGTGAAATTCATCGAAACGATAGTGTTCGCGATTTGCGTGGGCGGAGGAGACTGCGAATGATTGAGACACGGCACCTTACGCAACTAATCACTTATTTATTAACGCGGGTTATACTATTTACACTTAAGTCTAATTACACGAGGAAAAGCTATCTTACAATTACGCGCGGGCACTCACAATTATTACTAATTAACTACTAGTAGGAAACAGAAAATATTATTAGGAAAATACGCAGGCACTTTACTCCTTTGCGCGAACAACAAGAGAACTCTCTATGCGTGGTCTGAGACGTGTGAAACTCGAGAAAACTGCTCAAAGAAAGCACGTGTTGTCGCGTGAACAGCAAGTACAGTAATGGCGTCGAACCGGCACCGCGTGGCCGTTGAGCGAATACCGGTTCCTTCTTCGTGATGGCGCGATCGTGGCCATGCGTGTCCGGGAGGTGCTGCCGCTGTCTGCAACGACGCACCAGCGAACTACTTTCGCTGCGAACACTAATGGCCGCGCGTGTTCAAAGGAGAATTCGCCAACATTCCCCCCGGCCATCAGCGACTGGTCGGTGATGAAGTCTGCGTGTCCGCGTCGTCATGAGTGGGCTGATGGAGCAGAGCCAGCTTGACGATAGGCCGCGTGAGCGTCGTGGTGGCCGTCTTGAGCTCGACGACCATGGTCAGTCCATCCTTCCCTGGTAGGAGCCTGAGAACCCTGGCCATGGGCCATTTGCCTGGGGGCAGACGTTCGTCAGTGATGAGAACAAGAGAGCCTACCTTGATCTTGTTGGTTGGATGGTGCCATTTGGAGATCGCCTGGAGTCGTTGTAAATATTGCGTGGACCAGACCTTCCAAAATTGTTGGAGCCGCTGTTGAATGAACTGCCACCTTAACAGTCTGCTGGCTGCGACATCAAGTAATGCGGGTTCTGGTACTGCGTTCAGCTGCGTTCCGACGAGAAAATGGCCTGGTGACAGGGCTGAAACGTCGTCTGGATCGTCGCTGAGTGGTTCCAATGGTCGTGAATTGAGGATGGCTTCGATCTGCGCGAGCAATGTTACTGATTCCTCGTACGTCAGCAAAGCATCTCCAACCGTCCTCTTGAGGTGAAATTTGAGCGACTTGACCGCGGCCTCCCATTTTCCGCCCATGTGCGGAGCGGCAGGCGGGTTGAAATTCCACTGCGTACCATCCTTGGCGAGTGAAGCTGCGATGTTCTGATTTTCGCGTGTGCTTTCGATGAATTGTTTCCGAAGTTGTGCGTCTACTCCTTGGAAGTTGGTACCGCAATCTCAGTAGAGGCATGCTGCGATACCTCTGCGGGACGTAAATCTGCGATAGGCTGCGATGAAAGCGTCTGTAGAGTAATCTGAAACAACTTCCAAGTGAACAGCTGAGGTTGCGAAACAGACGAATACGCAAATCCACCCTTTATGCGTTTTCGCTCCTCGTCCTTTCCAGGTCTTGAACGTGAGTGGTCCTGCGTAGTCCACGCCGGTGTGCGTGAACGGGCGCGATGGAGTGACCCGACAGAGAGGTAGTTGGCCCATCAGTTGATGGGCACGGATCCCCCTCTGCCGAGCACACTTCACGCACCTGAGGATGTGAGTTTTCACCGGAGCTCTTCCACCGATGATCCAATAGCGTTGTCTGAGAAAGGCGAGGGTGTCTTGCGTACCTCCATGCATCGTTTGCTGATGTGCGTGGTCGATGAGAAGCGCTGAGAGCCGTGAATCACGAGGCAAAATTACCGGATGTTTGCCTTCGTGCGACAGTTCTGAGTGTTGCAGCCGTCCTCCTACCCTAGCGATCCCTTGATGGTCGAGGTAAGCGGTCAGCCGTGTAAAAGGATGTGTAGATGAAAGCGAAGTCCCCTTGGCGAGTGCTGCGAGTTCGTCCTTGAAGTAAAGGGACTGCGTGGCCTGAATCCAATAGATCCTGGCCCTCTCTATGTCAGCTGCGGAGATCATTGGCGTGGGCGATGCGTTGTATCGTTTTAACAGTTTGTCCACGAATTTGAGGCATAGAGACGTGATTCTGAACAACCTGTTAACAGAAGAATATTGATAGATTAAATTCCATGAATATTCCTTGACTGCGTTCAACGTGTGGAGTGAGACGACAGAGCGAGCTTCTGGAGCTCCTAGCTCGTCTGCGTCACCACTGGTCTGCTTGGGCCATGCGTTCTGCGTTTTCTAGAGCCACGGTGGTCCCGTCCACCACTTGGGTTGGTAGCTTGATGTTTTGCGAAGTTCTTTTGTTATTCTGCTCAACATGGTTGTTCGCCGCTTAAAGAACGCGTCGCTCGTCCACATTTAATATATTATTTTCCATTTCTATGTTTAGTCTTTAGTTTCATATTATTTCTATGTAGTTCTCTTTGTATAAATAAACTTTATATATAAAATTATGCGCAACTCTGTCAGTTATAAACAAATTATTTTTTACAAAATTTATGACCAGCCTTTATATGTCCATGAAAAACCATGAAACTTTTCCTTACAAAGTTTTCTTCTATCTATGATAGTTTTGGAGATAGCCTGTTATAGCTGAAACTTTAGGGAGTCGTTTCACCCCCTAAATATGAAAACGGGCCGAGATAAAAAAATACGTATGTTTTATTTTTCAGTCCTTTAAAACATATCCAAAAATCGAAACAATCGGAGGCGGACACCGCAAAAACATTCCTTGTGAGTATTCTTGGATACAGAAAACTTTTCACTGCGTTTGCGCATAACGTGCCACTTCGCCGACGGCACATTCTTTCAAAATTGGATGCCGTTAAAAGTTCAGATTTATAGTTTAACTATCTGGCATTGTTTGCTTGGCCGATGGTTTCTTTCTCTATATTCTCTCTTTTGTCTTGCCAATTTTTCAGCATACTGAAATGTTTTTTCATCTCGAGATCGTATATTTGTTTGGGCATCTCTGCTTTTTGGGCATTTGGGCCATAATCCGCATTTTTTCCGAAGCGGAATTGCTTTTTGACATACTTGGCAGTTGTTGTTTTTTTCCGTGTCTCAGCACTTCTTCGGTTTTCTTTCTTTTTATTCTCTCCTGTGCTGCACAAAACAGCGGGTGATTTCTTGTTCATTGCTGTACTCAATCACAACAACGCTTCTTTCGTATTGTACTGTACGATCCCCTCTCACCGAAATGCAATCTTTCTCCACCGATGTATTTGGCAATGATTCCGTTGAAACTCTCCACACTGTTGTTATTACTGTTATACAGCAGACTTTCCGCGTGAGCCGATACTGGTCGCAGTATTTCTTTTATCTGGTGGTACACGGCTATTGCCGTCAAGTTGGGAACAATGTTTCTTTCATTGTTTTTATTGGTCCCATCGCAGAAATAATTTGATCGTATGCAATCTGCGTGTTCGCCAAATACGTGGCTGGGAACATGTTTTGTATTATTGTACAAATTTTCTTTTACGATATCCGTGCGCATTCGCCTAATGCTGCTTTCCACTGACTTTCTCAGAGGTCCAGGTGTTGGTTTCTTTACAATGTCTTTCATTTTTTTGCAAAAGTTTCTGAGCAAGTGATTCGTGCATTCAATTTTTTTTACACGGATTTCTGTCTTGTATGGATTTGCATCAATCATTTTTTTATATACGCTGCTGTCTCCATCAGCAATCAGCGTAGAGTAAATGAGCCCACGTTTCTCCACGCTTGTTTTGAATCCTTCGACTATGGCGTCGCTTTGCATAGCGGTTGATGCTTGATTCGCACCGCAATTCTTGAAACATGTGTGTTTTTTTGGTTCTTCCTTCTTCTTCACAGCATACCGGCAAATCTTGCAAACTTTATTAGGCACACCGACAAATAAAACTTTTTTCGTGTGGTATCCAATTATTACTCCGACTCTCGATACAGAGTTGTATATTCCCGTGCGGTAAGATCGCTTCATCCAGCTTCCGTCAGCAACGACGGGGGCGTGAGGGATTCCGGAGCCGGAAAGAACATCACCTCTTTCGATGGCCAAACATTTTTCCTCTTAAGCCGCTACTGTCATCTCTTCTTCTGCAGCAACGATTAAGGAATCAACAATTTCATCATGATGTTTTCGAAACTGTCTCTTTGACATGCACGGAATGTTCATTGCTGAAAAGAAGTCTTGCATTTGTGCGTACCCGCCGCCAGTGAAAAATGTCCCAGCTGCGGCGCTTTGATTCACATTCATTTCTTGTACCTCGTCCGGTTGACTGTGTTTCACTTACACACACATTTTCCTTTCCACTCATACTGTTACCACTACACACTCTCTTAAAAACTATATAAAAAAAGAAAAGAAAAAAAAAGGAAAATAAAAAGAAAATAAGAAAAGAAAAAAAAAGAAAATACGAAAAAGAAAATAAGAAAAGAAAAAAAAAAGAAAATAAGAAAAAGATTATTCTGAAAATATTGTAGCACGCGATGCGGAAATTCGTCCTGCAACGTATCGCAATTGTACAGGGTGGAAAAATATTCACTGTCATGGCTACTACAGCGTTATTCTACACCTCTGGATCGGTGGAGATTTGCAAAAGAAAGTGACCGCAAAATTGACCTTGACCTTGACATTCAAGGTCAAATTTTTTTATTGGCCTATCGTATAGTACTCGTCGAGAAGGTAAAAAGTCTGAAAGAAACCATAGTCCGCAACTCAACCGTTTTCTCGGAAAATGGAGCTGAACTTCTACTTACTCCCGGGCCTATGTACATTAATTACAATCTACAGTGAAAACTCGATAAATGTCGCTGCTCTGGGTTCGGCCAGCAACACTTATGGGATAGGAGAATCGTTTTTCGAATTTGATTGTAGTTTGCCGACGCAGCCGAACGTAGAAAGAGTTAGTAGCTAAAGAAGAAAGAGAGACTGAAAACCGGATTAGAGCCCCAGTTTAAATGCCCGTGTCAGTGCGATCACACTAATGCACAGAAGAAACTTTTTTATTTTTTACTTTTTGTTAATAAAAATTGTACTATCACATAGGGGAGATTTTTCTTATTAAAACGAGACTAAACACGATATAGATCGGTCAATATTTAGTAGCATAATATTGGATTAAATATTGAACTTGCGAGTCTTTCTCTCTTTGTTTATCCTTCTTCTGCTGTCCTTTTCTATGTTCGGAAACATCAAAGAATGACGAATTTGAGCTGCTGGTTACATTTATCGAATAGAAGGTAGCTATTTCCAAGCGAAACGCTTCCACTATTCGATAAATGCTCACAAACAGCAACACTTATGGAATAGGATGTTTCGTTAGCTACCACTGTGCGATAAATGTACCACCACTAGTCTTGCGAAACTAAAGGCTAAATATTGACCGATTTATATCATGTTTGGTCTCATTTTAATCAGAAAAATCTCCCCACATGATAGTAAAATTTTTATTAACAAAAAGTAATAAATAAAAAACTTTCTTCTGTGCATTAGTGTGGTCTCATGGACACGGGCATTTAAACGACGACGTTGACGAAGGCAGTCATGAGTTGTAAAAAAAGGTGGGGATAGAAATGTTACATTTACGGAACAGCTCCTGAGGACATTTATCGAGTTTTCACTGTACTTACATTTTCCAGCCAGATACAGAGTAGATAATGGCAAATACAATATCGAATGATAATAGTAGCGATAATAACAATAAATGGAAGAGAAATAACAGGAAGTGTCCGCTGTAACTCTACCACCTTCGATTATTTCGTTGTCTGCAAAGATAGAGAAATATGCATTTAGAAAAAGTTATTGTATTTCAAGGGGAAAATTAGGTGAATGGGGTGAATTTCATCTACAGATCATATTTTCCGATATTTCGCAGTGACCTTTTGTTTCTTTAAGGGAACCTCATATTCTTTTTACATCGATCATTTCCTTGGGATATTCCGCATAAATAAGTATTAGGGTATTATGTCTGTGGCGACCGTAGCCACTCGAGACGGTTGACGATACCGAGAAACCGTCACCCAAGACTTGTTGTCTCTCGCCCGGGCCGAACAGCATTCTAGATTAAGTTTGTATATATTTGGCGGCGCCGTTCGGTCCGGGAAGAGATTAGGGTTCAACCGGCACGTACGCCAAGGCGCATCGAGCGCAGGAAAGAAACGGGCATTCTGTCACGAGACACGCGAACGGTAACAACCTCATAATAAAGAACACAAGTCTCTTATATATGTGAGATTCATTTCACCCATTTACCGATCCCACAATGTCAAAAAAACTAACAGTTCATGAGATATGTTAAACTTCTTATCGTCAGCTGTCCCATATAGGGGGTCATCATACTCCCGCCTCGAACGTCAGCCGTGGTTGCGATTTCCATATGACATCGATCATGATTGATTTTTGATGAAAATCTATTAAATAGCTGTGTAATGGGGCTACCGAATTTCACGTTATGTTGTCGGTATAGTCTAGTATATATAAATCTTTACACTCACCTTTACCTTTCCATGCTTAATCTTCACGGATTCCGGAATCGTGAAATGCTTAGTCATATTTCGTCGTATATGTTATAAACAAAGGAATATCAATGGAAGAAGGAAAGAAAGAGAGAAAGGAAGAATGTAAGTAAGAAAGAAATAATGGAAGATAGAGAAAGAGAAGGAAAGAAAGAATGAAAGGGAGAAAGAAAGAAGGAAATACTTTCACTATGCGTGAAAGTGATACAATACACATTCACAGTTTTATGCATAAATCCAGCTTTTTTTCGTACGTCCAAAATGGGATAGTCAACGGACCCTGTAATGGTTTCTTTATATTAGATCGTGCCAACAACATAACATGAAATTCGGTAGTCTCATTTCACAGCTGTTTAACAGGTTTAGAACAAAAACCTATCGCGATCGATGTCATATCGAGATCGCAACCTCGGCTGATGTTGGAGGCGGGAGTACGATGACCCCCTATAGGGGACAGCTGACGATAAGAAGTTTAAAATATTTCATAAACTGTTAGTTTTTTTTTTTTTTACATAATACCCTAATACTCTTTTACGCAGAATATCCCAAGGAAATGATCGACGTAAAAAGAACATGAGGTTTCCTTAAAAAAAAAACAAAGGGTCACTGCGAAATATCGGAAAAAATATGATCTGTGGATGAAATTCACCCCATTCACCTAATTTGCTCCTTGAAATACAATAACTTTTTCTAAATGCATATTTCTCTATCTTTGTAGACAACGAAATAATCGAAGGTGGTAGAGTTACGGCAGACACTTTCTGTGTTATTTCTCTTCCATTTATCGTTATTATCGCTACTATTATCATTCGATATTGTATTTGCCATTATTTACTTTATATCGTGCTGGAAAATGTAAGTAGATTGTAATTAATGTAGGCCCGGTAGTAAGTAGAAGTTCAGCTCCATTTTCCGAGAGAACGGTTGAGTTGCGGACCATGGTTCCTTTCAGACTTTTTACCTTCTCGATGAGTACTACACGATAGGTCAATCAAAAATTTTGACCTTGAATTTCAAGGCTTTTGCATATCTCCACCGATCCAGAGGTGTAGAATAACGCTGTAGTAGCCGTGACAGTGAATATTGTTCCACCCTGTACAAACTGCCGTCACGTCACAGCGAGATATAAGGGTGGGGGGCCGATTTTCAACTATCTCGCGCAATGCGCTGTGGTCAATCGCCATCGGCCGCTGCAGTCAATGTTCGAACGGCATCATGGCAGCAAGCGACAGTTCCGCCGTAAGTATCGTGAAACACAAAATACTGCCTTATCGTACACCAAAGATATGTACATCAACAAATGTTGAAACCAGTGCAACAAATGTTGAAACATTTACTATAATGTCATCGAAAATTACACCTTGCTTCGCATGTTGCGTGTTTGATGTATCTTTGGTGTACGGCCTGCCTAAGTGTTATTACAAAATCACACATAAATTGTTCTTCCTACAGATGGAAGTTGAACAAGCTGACGAAGAAGTTCTTCCTAATCGGAAGGAGGAAGAACCAGAAAAAGAGGAGAAGGAGGAAGAAAAAAAAAAAGATACTTCTACGAAGGAAACCCGCTCCCCTCAGGAGCAAGCTGCTAAAAAAAGTAAGTAATAATTTCAACTTTGAGGCACACAATACAATATTCTATCCTCTTTATTGTTTTCTTTTAT
This sequence comes from Stelis phaeoptera, assembly GCA_943735885.1. Classification (NCBI taxonomy): domain Eukaryota; kingdom Metazoa; phylum Arthropoda; class Insecta; order Hymenoptera; family Megachilidae; genus Stelis; species Stelis phaeoptera. The sequence goes on from OX030936.1 coordinate 419,477, forward strand.
GTAAAAACAAAAACAAAATATTTTTGCTTTTCAGTTGAAGAAAATGATAAAGCGGCTTGAGTATTCAAGAGGCCGCGGCGCGGCGGCCAGCAACGTCGCAGTAGCCGTCGCGGTCGCGGTGATGATGGTCCACGAGGGGGTAGCGACGAACGGCGTGGCGGCGCGGCGGCAGTGGCGACGGTCGGCGAGGGGATAGGCGCAACCGGCACACCTTTATTTTTAACAATTACCAAAGTATAATAATATAATATAATATAATGTTTAATAAAAGATATATGTTTATAAATCATATTTTTTATTTATATACGTACCTTCCTTTCTTTTAAATACCTGCTAAACATGGCTATGTGAACGTGGCTACCGACAGAAAAAATTAATTTTTTTAATGGAAAATGATAATATTTGTTTGTGGTAACAATACTTTCGTTTGTAGTTTTATTAGGTAATAAATAAAAAAAATTGAAAAAATGACTTGTACCTGTCATTGAGATATCTCAAATTTGATTCGCAGTCTTTTTTAGTATCGTTTGTAGTTGTTTGTAGTGATTTCCTTTTCGTTTGGGCATCCCGATCGCTACGATTGTTATTTAAACATACTTAAATGTTTATAATGTAATAATAATTTATATCATTTTATTCAGAAGAGTCCATAGAATAGTTCTGTATCAACGGGGACTGAATAACTGTTATAATAAAAACATGAAACATTTTCAAAGTCGGAAATGTACAATTTTTCTAAAAATTCGTTTTTTTTTTTCAAAATTATGGACATTAAAAAAAAGCTGTTATCATATTTGTATTCAGCATACAAAAATCTATAAGATTCACGTATTGGAAGTTACAAAATCGAAAAAATATTACTATTTATCGAGCGGTTTTGTAGGTGTACGATTTTCAGTGTGAACCGCGTTTCGTACATATTGGTATATTTTTTATATTTTCTCGAATATTTGTAAGAAACTCAAACGGCGCGTTTCGTCTCGGGATCGACTGTCCACAGACTCGTTAGTGGGGCTGACGACAGCCGATCCCTGCCCCGGACGCCTTGATACCGCTCTTCGGAACCTCATATATATCCTAAGAGCCTGCCGGACGACCGCTAGCGAGAGAGACCTATCCCTATCTCTCCGCCCTCTGCCGGCCTCCGACCTGAACTAAGCGCGTCCGGGGTGACAAACAACGCCCGTCTGCCCTAAACGTCTTACATGTTCAATAAAATTTAGGTTCTTTTTTTACACGAGATCAAAGAGCAGTCCACAAAGAACAGTATAATGTTCATTGCAGAAATGTCATGTTCATACAGTTCAATTTTCAGTCAAAATTAAGACAACAAATGCGGTGTACGATTTTCACTGTGACTAATTATCAATAATTTCTTTTAAAAAAATTAACTTTATAAATAAAAAGTAATATAATTATGCAAATTAGTACTGCTCTATCATTTTCTGTCATCCATTCAATCTGACCTTCGCAATTTAATATATTAAAATATCACTGTCATCTTTTAAATTTGACAAGGCAAAGAAACAATCTCAAAGATCAAATCATATTTATTAAAATTTGCAAGAGCAGAATTGAAATAAATGCAACAACAACGTAGCAGAACCCACATACAATGAGATTTGACAATTATGCCTTCGAGATTTTTTTCGAAACGGAAAAAATTGATCATTATCGATAGTAGATGCGAAATTATCAGAAGCTATTGATATAACGACTATCGATAGTTCTATACCTTCCTTCAGACGCTGAGCTGGCTCGAGGCTGGAACAGAATTTCTTCAAGATTTATAAATGGGCAGAATTGCAGTAGATATGGCAATATCGTTAAAGAACGATGAGATCTGGCAATTATGCCTTTGAGCTTTTCATTTGTCATTTCGGAAAGTGACAGGCAATAGGATAATTGACAGTGTAACGAGGCAAATTTTACTACGAGATGTTGGCGCGCCCCGCTCCCTCCGCTCCAGCGAGTCCTCGCCTCCGGGACACGGATCTTTTTTGTGTGCAAAATGCGTGTGTGTGAATGTGTGAGTGCGTGTGTATGTGCCTTTTTCTTTGCGGCCGACCGTCTCGCGCTCCACCACGGCGGAGCATCGCCGCCGCCGGTCGTGGGGACCTTCACCCAGGGGAGGGTGGTGCCAGATGGGTCCACCACCTCCGCTGGCCAACCGGCTAACCGGTCGCCGCGCCTCCACCCAGCAGCCGCCTTGGGAGCGACCGGCAGCCAGAAACCGAAGACGCCGGGCCTGGGAGCAGCCGACCACCGCCATCTCGCCCAGAGCTCCGCCAGAGGACTCCCAGGACCCGGCCAACCGAAGAAGAACATCGAGCGGCCCATCTAGGTTTCCGAACTCCCGGGGGGGGGGGGGGGGGGGCGCGTACCGGCGGAGAATCTTAAGAACAGGAGAAGTGCGCGAGCAGATAGCGAGTAACGATCGTGCATTACTTAGAGTTTTTCGAGTTTGAATTTAGTTTATTAGTAACGCGTGTTCGGTCCTCCAGTTATTTTCTTTTCTTTTGGTTTAGTTATATTTATTTTCTTTGATTCTGCGTTATTTTGTATTTTCGTTTTGGTGCGTGCGTTTTGTGGAAGAGCTACGCGCACCGTCGTCATTTGGATACGTCGTCGCACTCCATGTCCAAGTAGGACTCACGTCCTTTGATTTGGTTTTTGTTGCGTGTGTGAGTGTGAAAAGATCGGCGTGAACGCGGGAATACCGGGGTATTCCATATCGTATCGTATTCCGCGACCTAGGCGACAGGACCGACCCGAGGAGACGGGGACTCTCGAGGCCCGTCCCCTTGACCACGCTCCCGAACGACTCGTTGTCCGGTATCGTCCGATCGTCAGGCTCCGGCGGCTCGACCTTGGAATCGTAACCGTCGACGCTCGTACCGCGCGTTCGAACGAAGCGTATCTTCGTTCCGCGAACTCGCGCTCCGAAAGTTGTAGTCGGTTTCGTCGAGGCCCCGGCGCCTCCGTAGAATCGCGAACGGGTCCCCCCGAACCCGCGTACGCGACTCCGACTAATCTTTCTGTTCTGCAGTATTTGAGACTCTAGGACCACCAACGTTTTGTATCCGGCCCCTAGTTTTAGTTTCTACAGTAGTCTTTTTTGTATTGGGAATTTCCGCGTCGCGGTTCCTCTTGCCGCACTTGGCGGCCGCGTACCTTTTCCTTTTCGCAAAAGTGTACCGCGGAATTCCCGATGTTCGGTTGACACGGCCACTTCGGCCAAGATTAATGTTAACGTTTCCCGAAACACTCGTGGGTCACTTTCATTTGACCTCCCCTGATTTCCGCTCCCATACTGAGCAGCCGGTAGGGCGAGGTTCCCGGACGAATGCGAAAGCACTGGCGCCCAAGGTAAACAAATCGTCCGTGAACTTGTGCACGGGGTGCGCGGAGAGCGACTTTCCCTGGTTGTACTCCAGCGCAGGGCACCCCTTTGTCTACCCCCATACCCCGTCCGTCACAATAGATAATACAGAAGAAGAATTTAACTATAAGTACTGCCATCGGATGTCGCATTACCAAATGTCCATGTGGCGAATGGCGCTAGTGCACCTTTTTCCCGAACGAACTAGGGAAGAAGGTTGACAAGACGAAAAAGAAGCGAGAGGTTCAGATTGGAGAGTTTTGAGAAAGAATCCGCATGCGTTTGATGTTGGAGTCGTCTCTCAGGTCAATAAATTAAAGTATATAATTATTACGTTGAGTATCAATTCTTTTAATACCGTCCTTTGAGAACTCTCTGAAGTAAGTTAGTGAATCATTAAATTCACTGTCGCTCAAGACTTCCCTACACTGGTGACCCCGACGCACCAACAACAAAAAAAGCACGCCATCGCCTCGTACAAAGAGGCCAGCCACAGAATCCCGAGGATTCCAAACCACGGCGTTCGTTGACGCCAAACGAATCGTTGAACGCCGGAACCAGAGGCACGGACCCAGCGGCCCTGCAATACACGAGATTTCCTCGGCAAGAAGACGCTGTCACGAGCGTCGTCATTCCTCCGGAGACCGGACTAGCTACTCTCGTCGCTGGATTGCGTTAAGCCAACGACACCGGAGCCTTTCTACTTGGATTATCCAGCGTATCCAGGATAGCATTGAACGAGTCGAAGTATTCGCGTCGCAAAATACCTCACCGACAGGTCGTCGCCATTTTGCGACGGGTTATCGTATCTTTCGAAGGTATCGGGCATTAATAATAATTAGATTAGTCTTTCGAAATGTATAGAACTTAAGAATAGGTTAAAAGAGCGTCAACTTTGTTATATTAAGACCGCGGTGTAGTTACGACGATGACGTCCGAACAGCTTGCGCACGTGCAAGAGGAACTTGCACAAACCCGCGGACGTTTAGAAATTCTTCAACAAGGGCGAATTGACTAGTATAGAACGCCAAACATCCCGAATTTTTTTCACGAGGATCCTACCTTATGGTTCCTGCAAGTGGAATCGTCTCTGGCTACCGCGAGAATAACAACGCAGAAAACTATGGCAGATACCGTTATCGCGGCTTTAGATTTCGATATTATATCGAGCGTTAAGGATATATTAACAAAAACTCCTCCGTACGAGGATGTTTATACTCGTATTAAAAACCACATTGTGGCAAGTTTTTCAGCATCCTCGGAAAGCCGGCTTCATCAACTGTTAAAGGGAAAGGTGCTGATGGACGGGAAGCCTTCCCAAATTCTCAATCGTTTAAGGAATCTAAATGACGGAAATAGCGGTGATGGGGTTATTAGAACCATTTTTCTCGAGCAACTACCATCGAACTATAAATCAATTTTGGCCCTATCAAACGTGACCGACCTACTTACGATACGGATGCATCGGGAGGTAACACGGCCAGTATCTCCGCGGTATCCGCGGGAATGTCCTTGCGCGATTTCAAAGCCCAAGTGGACCGATTGACGTCGCAGCTCGAGGCTCTCGATCTTCGGCAACGTCGAGCCTACTGCAACAATTACCGCAATCATTCGCGTTTTAATTCCAAAGAGCGAAGTCGTCGCGATCGATCGAAAAGCAGGGAATCGCCACCTATATGCCGATTGCACAAGAAGTATGACGCCGCGGTTAGATTTTGTATTAAACCATGTTCATGGAAACCGAACATCCCGGAAACCTAGTAGCGCCCGTTCAAAAGGAGACGGTCAGATCGGGTGCAATTACATCCAATCGTCTTCATATTCGTGACCGGGATTCCGGAGTGACATTTCTCATTGACTCGGGGGCCGACATATCCCTTTTGCCCGTTGATAGGACGCGGAAACACCGTCCAACCGGTTTCAAATTATACGAGGCAAACGATATCCAGATCGACACTTTCGGGGAGCGACGTATCGTCCTTAACCTTGGACTCCGCCGCGCCCTTGTTTGGAATTTCTGTGTCGCCGAGGTCCCTTACCCGATAATCGGAGCAGATTTATTGAAGTTCTACGGACTCCTTGTCGACCTACGCCGTCGTAGGCTCATCGACCCTCTAACTAACATTCACGCCATTGGCGTTGTAAAGCATTCCCGTCATACGGATATCAAATCATTTCGATCATCGTGCCCGTTCGCACGAATTCTTTCCGAGTTCCCGTTGATTACCGGACTCGCACAATTGCTCGAAGCGAGGGCATGCGATGTGCTGCATCATATCGTAACCAAAGGTCCACCCGTGTCAGAACGTGCCAGACGACTAGCACCAGAGATACTGCGAGCGGCCAAAACTGAGTTCGAGCAGCTAATTGCTTCGGGGATCTGTAGACCATCCAATAGTCCGTGGGTCAGCCCTATTCATTTAGTACCAAAAAAGGACAGGGGTTGGCGCATCTGCGGTGATTACCGCCGCGCCGTTTGAACGCGATTACTCTGCCGGACAAATTTCCAGTACCGCACTTGCATGATTTCTCGTGCAACTTGCACGGAAAGTCGATTTTCACAGAGCTCGACCTGCGTCGAGCATATCAACAAATCCCTGTCGCTCCGTCGGATATGCCCAAGACCGCGGTCATAACACCCTTTGGCTTGTTCGAATACACGGTCATGCCGTTTGGCCTCAGAAACGCCGGACAAACTTTCCAGCGATACATTTATCGCGCTCTCGGAGATCTCGATTTCATATTCGCGTACATCGACAATATTCTCATCGCCTCCTCAAGTCCTCAGGAACATGAGAGTCATTTGCGCATAGTATTTCGTAGATTAAAGGAATTCTCATTAAAACTGAACGTCGAGAAGTGTCAGTTCGGGATAACCGAATTACAATTTCTAGGCCACCTTATTGACCGTGACGGTTTCAGGCCAGCTTGCGATAAAGTACAGGCCATTACTCAATTTCCTCGGCCTCGTACGGTAGCCGAGCTTCGTAGGTTTTTAGGAAGGGTAAATTTTTACAGACGAAGTCTGCGACACGCCGCGAGCGTTCAGGAGCCACTCCATAAGTATTTATGTGATACCAAAAAATACAACGATAAGCGAGAAATAGCGTGGACACCTCTGGCAGAGGAAGCGTTCGCGCGCATCAAGAACGATCTATCTGACGCGACTTTATTGTTCCACCTCTCCGCGAATGCAGAAACGCGCCTGGTTACGGATGCCTCAGATACCGGAATGGGTGCATCTCTCGAACAAGAGGCTGAGGGTTCGTGGAAGCCGCTCGCGTTCTTTTCCAGAAAGTTCACCCCGTCACAAAAAAAGTACAGCGCGTACGATCGCGAGCTCACTGCCGTATATGAAGCGGTTAAACATTTTAGGCACTTCCTGGAGGTACGCGATTTCAAGGTGGCTACAGATCATAAGCCGTTGATCTACGCTTTTCTCCAGCGCACTGAGAAGGCGCCCCCCTCCCCCGTCAGCAGCGTCAGTTATCGTATATCTCCCAGTTCACCACGCGCATCGTATACCTCCCCGGTCCGACCAACGTGGTTGCCGACTCACTGTCGCGAGTTGACTCGTTGCGTTTGGCCGCAGAGGTGGAGCTCGAGGAGCTGGCCGAGCTCCATGGAGGCGACGAGGAGTTGCGGAACTTGCTACGGTCTTCGGAGCATTCCTTGTCACTACGACGCATTCAGTGGGGGCCGGCACATATCTCACTCATATGCGACATTAACGGTGAAGTCATACGCCCGTATGTACCTGCGAGTGTGCGTAAACGTATTTTTGACTTGTTCCATAATCCCGCTCATCCCGGCGCGAAGGTAACAGACCGCGTTATTCGTAAACGTTATGTGTGGCCGTGCATGCATCGCGACATAGCCAAGTGGTGCAAGAATTGTATAGATTGTCAATTGTCGAAGGTGTCGCGTCACACTCACCTACACTCCGCGACAGAAAGATAGCACACTTATGGATATTATGTTTTTTAACATTTAAAATAATATGTTGTACTACTTGTAGGGTGCATAGTGTTCAATAACAACAACAAATTATTTGAATATACTTAAACACATTTATTACACGAAGAAAAGATTTTATTATATGATATGTATTCAAAAACGAAATGTCGGTGCGTCAAAAAAATAGCACAAATTCCTTAAAATAAGTTAAGAATAAGTATTTATATGAAACAATAATATTTCAATATTTTGTAGCTCCACCTTTTGCTGATATAACAGCTAGTAAACGTCTAGGTATAGATTTAAATAACTTTTTAACAAATTTTCTGCTTAATGATGTCCAGTTTCGTTCGATGCAATCTTTTAATTCCTGCACAGTGTGAAATTGTCTTCCCCCAGCATATACTGATTTGGCTAAATGTGCCCAGCAATTTTCAATAATATTTAAGTCTGGTGACCTGGCTGGCCATTCTAAAATTTGGATATTTTGCTGCTTAAAGTATGCTTTTACAGACTTTGCAGTGTGGACACTTGCATTATCTTGTTGGAAAACAAAGTTTGTGTCCGCAATTTCTATAGCATGTCTCTTCAACTGTTCATCGATTAAAGTAATATAATTTGAACTATTCATTTTTCCACGTATAAACTTGATTTCAGTGTTTCCACGGTATCCAATTCCAGCCCACACCATTACTCCTCCACCACCTAATTGTCGACGACTTAAAATCTGTTGTTCCTTACGCAAATCGTGGAAATAATAACGATAACCATCAGGTCCATCTAATGTAAATCTCTTCTCATCACTAAAAATAACTCTTCGCCATTTTTTCTTCCAACGAATATATTTCTGAGCAAATTGTAATCGAGCTTCTTTATGTTGCGTCGTTAGTGGTGGTTTACGCATCAATTTTTGCCGTTTTATATACTTACATTCTTTTATAATACGTTGTACATTACGTATTTTGGTATTTACCCCAGCTGCTGCTGCAATTTCTCTTGCGGTAGCAGCAGAATTTGATGCAATTCTTAAAATTGCACGTCGCTGCCGATCGGTTGTCACTTTTGGGCGACCTGTACTCTTTCTTTTTCCATATTGGTCTACATTTCTTAATAAATTGTATATAACTTTGCGACTACGATTTAATAGTTTTGCAATTTTTCCAATAGAACAATTCTCTTTATGTAAATTTTGAATTGTTGTTATTTCACTATCGTTCAATTTCTTACCACGAGCCATTTTTAGTAATCTCGCAATATTTCGATATTAGAACACGCACAGTATTAAATATTTGCTGATGTGTACAGTATGAAGACTTGGTACTAACTGGAAGAGGAAAAATTTGCAATTGTGCTATTATTTTGACGCGGCGGTCAGCACTAATGTTTACGTTTTCAAGTTTACTTTAAGCCAGTATGTAAAAACGAAGCGTTTACCCCGAACACGTGCAATCTATTGATGACTGAAAACTGATATATAACACGGGAATTGTTGTTATTCAACTATATTTGTGAAAATCAACAACATTGCACAGTGTGCTATCTTTTTGTCGCGGAGTGTAGCTCCTGCCCAAATCGTAGCGCCGGGCGGTCGTTTTAAACATGTTCATATGGACATCGTCGGACCTCTGCCACTTTCGAACGGATATAAATATTGCTTGACTCTTATAGATCGATTCTCGCGTTGGCCTGAGGCGGTTCCGCTTGCCAATATATGTAGAAGCTGTTACCATATGTAGAGCGTTCGTAGACAATTGGATCGCGCGCTATGGGACTCCAGAAACCATTTCGACCGACCAGGGTACTCAATTTGAGTCTAGGTTGTTCGCGGCGCTGCTCCGACTTACCGGTTGCCGTAGAATCCGTACGACGGCATTCCACCCGGCCTCAAACGGCATGATCGAGCGCTGGCACCGATGCCTCAAGGCGGCAATAATGTGTCGTGACACGGGGAGCCGACTGGTCCCGTGTGCTATCAACCGTGATGCTGGGACTCAGAAATAATGTGCTCGATACGGGCGCATCCCCGGCAGAATATCTTTACGGCACTACCTTGCGTATCCCCGAAGAATTCGCCCTGCCGGACGACTATTCGCCGAATGTAGACGGTTTTCTGGAGGAGTTTAGGGATCACATGCGGAACGTTAAACCGGTTCCGGTCGGATTGCGTCATAGGAAACAAGTCTTCTTGCATAAGGATTTAAATTCCTGCACGCACGTGTTCTTGCGTGTGGGTGGAGTTAAAAAAGCGCTCGAGCGTCCTTACACCGGACCACACAAAGTATTAAAACGCGTATCCGACCGCGTTTTTGAAATTGATTGCAGCGGTTCCCCGCGCAACGTATCCGTCGAGAATTTGAAATCCGCGTATTTCGTTCCCGACGATAGTGCGGGTGGTGTGGGCGACCCTCTATCAGCAATTGAGCCGACATGTAGTATTCGCCCATGCGGGACTTACGCGCGACAGAAAAGCGTAACCTTTGAGCGCGAAACCAAAGAGTAGTATGTAAGTTATGTATATGTAAGCATAGGTGTACGCGTACACTCGTCTCATGCCCAAGCGTAAATCCAAAGATATTTTTCTTTTTTTTTTCTTTTGTCGTCATACTCCGTTCTTAGATTAAGTAAATATGTACACTAGCCTTAAGAAAACGCTTATGATAACCCAGATTGAAGCATATTATTATTTTTTTTGTACTTTTATATTTTGTATGTCATATTCCTCTTTAAACAAATATATGTATCGTTACACTCGGGGGGAGTGTGTGGCTAATGGCGCTAGTGCACCTTTTTCCCGAACGAACTAGGGAAGAAGGTTGGCAAGACGAAAAAAAGCGAGAAGTTCAGATTGGAGAGTTTTGAGAAAGAATCCGCGTGCGTTTGATGTTGGCGTCGTCTCTCAAGTCAATAAATTAAAGTATATAATTATTACGTTGAGTATCAATTCTTTTAATACCGTCCTTTGAGGACTCTCTGAAGTAGGTTAGTGAATCATTAAATTCACTGTCGCTCAAGACTTCCCTACATCCAGTTTTCATTAGTTTGTCTAAAAAGGCGCTTCGATCGATTCGGAGAAGGTCTCGAACGTGTGTACCCCTTAAGTTGAATGTTACCGCGCCCACCGGTGGGACAGTCATGCGCGGCTGGGAAGAAGAAGTGAGGTTAGGAAAAAGGAAAGAGACACCACGAGGCTATAAAGTTAATGATAAGAGCTATAAGGCTATTAGTTGATAAGTGATTCTGACCATTAAAGAATAGACTTTAATTGTCGTTTCTCTATTTTCAGATAAGGAGTGTATATAATGTAAATAAATGCGTATGTAATGAATAAAACTCTATTTTCAGAGCAGCACTTATTGTTAGTCGTCCTTAAGGTCATATCCCTAGTACATTAAGAGAAAACTGAATTACATTATATGTATTAACTGGTGCCTTATATGTTCACCATTGTTGTTATGGTGACTGAATTGTTTACGTATCAAGTACCAACAATGTATCAGTACGAAACAGAAACCAGAAGATAGATGCGATGACGCGTCCAACGATAATGACTTTAAACAATTATAATCTGAACAGCAGGGCGAGGAGGGAATTGAATCTTTTTTAATTATTTGGAGAAAGCTGTCCTGAAAATATTCCAATTTGCTAAATTGCGGGATTCTGTGGCACTTGAAACATATTCTTTGTCAGTTACAAAAAATTTGAAGATTTTGTAATAGTTTATTCGACAATATTTTTTCAGTACATTTTTTGTGGTAATTATTATTACAAAACTAAATTGTAGTCACGAAGGAATCCTCTTTATTGCAAAAAAAAGAATGAAATAAAAATATTAAATAGTAACATTGCAACTTCCAACAGAAAAAATGCAGTTCTTTTCGACGAAAAACACTATCCTTAGAAAGTCCGATTTTAAGTCGTCATTTCTATTACAAAATTGTATTAAATCATGCAAATATTTTCATTTTTGAGACTGGCGAACATTTAGGAAGTAATACATATACAGGGTGTCCGGTCACATCTATGATAAAGCTGTAATTCCAAAACTATTGGTCATATACAAAATTGTTAGTATGGAAATTGCATGGTAAAATATGCCGCATGTTTTAGCGAGAAGGAATTTTTTTTAACTTTATTATTTTACGAGATATGATGCTTAAGTTTCGTTTTTCAAATGGAACTATATATTTTGTTTCAGACTATTTGATAGTGCTTTTCAAAACTAATTCACTGACCTTTCATGTATACACCCGATTTTAATTAGTTTTCGAGATATAACACAAATGTGCTAATTTTCCAAGGAAAAGACTCGGTTCGATCAGAGAGTACCCCGGGCGATCTCATTGATGCGTTAAGTACCACGCGATTGTTGAAATCGATATGGAGGGTCTCGCTCGGGACAGCAGGCCCAAGGAAGGAAAACCGTGAATAGTATTGTCCAGTACTGATACATTATTTGCAGTGTCGAGAATTTTCCAGATAGATAATTGCAAAATAGTAACACAGTTGTAGTCTTCATATTTAATTACGTTAAAATAATTTTTGGAAAAAAAATATAACCGACTTCGAAATGCACTAAAAAGAATAAAATAATATTTAATTCTCTTCGTGGGTTTCTCTCCAGCTATGTATAACATTTATGACAATATTACATTACATGATAGATAAAATGCATATTTTTCGGAGGCGGGGCAAGATCAAAAATGCATTTTCTGTTTCGGACCGTTCAGTACCAAGTCCACCTTCAATCAAATCATAATCAGCAACATCTGTCATATAGAAAGTTTTGATTGAAAAACATTTTGTACGCCGAAACTGACCACTATACAGTTTCATTCTTCCACGTTGTCACGTATCAATGTGTTCTTCTTGACGCTCATCTGTTATCAAGACCGCCATACCCCAAACAAATTGCAATCAGCAACATGTTTCGTTTAGACAGTTTTCAATTAAACATTTCCTGTACTGAAAGTTACGAAAATTGTTTGATTCTGAGAAAATTTTTGACCCTGCCCGCCTCCGAAAAATATGCATTTTATCTAACATGTAATGTAATATTGTCATAAATGTTATACATAGCTGGAGAGAAACCCACGAAGAGAATTAAGGGGGCAGACTCCTTTGAGGCCAACTCCGAATCGATCGAAGCGCCTTTTTAGGCAAACTAATACTATGTAAAATATCCAACTGCAAAACTGGACATTTGTTAATACGACATCCGACGGCAGTACTTGTAGTTAAATTCTTTTTCTGTATTATCTGTCAATTATCCCATTGCCTGTCATTTTCCTAAATGACAAATGAAAAGCTCAAAGGCATAATTGCCAGATCTCATCGTTTTTTAACGATGTTGCCATATCTACTGCAATTCTGCCCATTTGTAAATCTTGACGGAATTCTGTTCCAGCCTCGAGCCAGCCCAGCGTCTGAATGAAGGTGCAGAACTATCGATAGCCGTTATGTCGATAGCTTTTGATAGTTTCATACCTTACTATTGATAACGATCGATTCTTTTCGTTTCGAAATAAATCTCGAAAGCATAATTTCTAAATTTCATCGAACAACAATTTTCTTTGCAAAAATATTGGGTAGGGTGTCGGTTTTTAATTATTAACGAAAAAAGCATCGGCTAACCACAGCACGCGCTGTATTCTGCCGCCGGTGTTTTTCGCTATTTGAAATGAAAAAGGTTTTAAGAATTTCCCACATTAAATTAAAAAAAATGGAGACAGAATTGAAATTTGTTATTGATCATCGCTGTTATTTCGTCATCGGACCGATCCTGGCCCTTCTTCGATCTTCGATGTATATTGTATATAATCTGCTGCGTAGAACAGCTGATGGGTCGACCGGGTCAATGACTGGTGCATTTCATATGTTTTCTTCCTATACGGTCATAAAAGGACAAAGCGAAAAACGACAGTGACCGTCCTTTTCTAGAAAAGGACAACGCGAAAAGAGACAGTGTCCGTGCTTTTCTGATCGTGTGTAAGAAAAACATATGAAATGCAGAATTCGTTGCCCGGCCGTCCCATCAGCTGTTCTGCAATACAAATTTTATACATCGAAGAAGGGCCATGATCTGACCAAATGACAGCAATGAACAACGACAAATTTAGATTCTGTCTGCATTTTTAGGCAATTCTTAAAATCTTGTTCATTTAAAATAGATAAAAAAAAACAACTTATATTTATTCATTCTGCCGGGATATCGAATAATTCGGTTATTTTCCTTATTCTATAGGTACAATTAATTTCACGTTATTTACGGTCGCGTACGTATATTATTCTCTTTCGCTTTCATTAGCCATTTAGATGTCCTACAGGAATCAAAATCTCGGTACGAGCCGATTCATTTTTCTGATAGTCAGAATTGTAACAAATGTGGCAACATCGTGACAGAAGTCTTGATACATTGCGGCAACTATGGCTTACTTGTGCCTGGATTCACGTGCCTAATGAACGCCGTTCGTGTTGTCAAAATAGAAATAATATTTACCGACTGATTTGTAGTTATATCGATCTTGATGATAACGTGGTCACATCAGCTGAAATATACCATAAATGCCTCTGACGGAAAATCATTGAACTATTCTTACGTCAATTCCGTTTCAATTGCGTGCAAATCTCATTTTCGATTTCACGCCTTCCAGAAGTGATAAATTGTGAATCAACGAATTTAAGTCATATTGTGCTAGTTTAAGGACGGTATGGCTGTGGTGATATCAGTGAATAAAACATTAAATCAGTCAATATTTAATGAAATGTGACTTCAGCAGCCATCTTGTTTGTTTACATCGGTGTCTGTCTCAACCTGACAGTTCAAAAAATAACATTTTTTTAAACGAATGTTGTTTGTTGGCATTAAAACGGAACAGCCAACCTTGTGATAATGTCTATCCGTGTGTGCTATAACCGCGAAAATTTCATTCGTGCAATTACAAAGCCAACAAAACGATAATAAGAAATCGAGTGTCTCTCTCGTGTATATCGTATACATGCATGGTTTCGGTTGTTTGTGTCAGTGCGCGCACACAGGTCATGGCACATGGAGTCTGCCCCCTTAAATATTATTTTATTCTTTTTAGTGCATTTCGAAGTCGGTTATATTTTTTTTCCAAAAATTATTTTATTTCACTCTTTTTAGTGGCGATCTTTGCATTCTCTGCGAAGTAATAGCCACATACTGTATAACGGTGTTCCTCTCTTCATATATTATATCTCATCGTTATGAAATCAAGGTATACATACGATTGTCAGCGGAAGTATTCATGTTCATTTCTGAAACAAAAGTACATACATGTCTCTGTAGTATCATCGTAGTAAAAAGATAAAAAACACATACACGCCCGCACGCCCGCGCGCACGCCCGCGCGCCCGCATGCCCGCCCGCGCGCCCGCCCGCACGCACGCCCGCCCGCCCGCGCGCACGCACGCCCGCCCGCCCGCGCGCACGCACGCCCGCACGCCCGCCCGCCCGCGCGCTGACCCGCCCGCCCGCGCGCCCGCGCGCCCGCCCGCACGCCCGCACGCCCGCACGCACGCCCGCCCGCACACCCGCCCGCACGCACGCCCGCACGCCCGCCCGCACGCACGCCCGCGCGTCGACCCGCCCGCCCGCGCGACCGCACGCCCGCCCGCACGCACGCCCGCGAGCCCGCCAGCCCGCCCGCCCGCACGCACGCACGCACGCACGCACGCACGCCCGCCCGCCCGCGCGCACGCACGCCCGCACGCCCGCACGCCCGCCCGCCCGCGCGCTGACCCGCCCGCCCGCGCGCCCGCGCGCCCGCCCGCACGCCCGCACGCACGCCCGCCCGCACACCCGCCCGCACGCACGCCCGCGCGCCCGCACGCCCGCCCGCACGCACGCCCGCGCGTCGACCCGCCCGCCCGCGCGACCGCACGCCCGCCCGCACGCACGCCCGCCCGCACGCACGCCCGCGCGCCCGCCAGCCCGCCCGCCCGCACGCACGCACGCACGCCCGCACGCCCGCCCGCACGCACGCCCGCAGGCCCGCGCGCCCGCCCGCACGCACGCCCGCCCGACCGCACGCACGGCCGACCATACGCCCGCCCGCACGCACGCCCGCACGCACGCCCGCACGCAGGTGGAGGTACGTATATAAAATACGTAAAACCACACAACCCGCGGTCGGTCATGCGGGCGTGTGTTCCGTGCGTCCTTGCGAGTGTTTTTTTTTCTTTTCACTACGATTATACTACAGAAACATGTATGTACTATTGTTTCAGACATGAACATGGATACTAATGCTGCAATATACCTAACTCCTCTACTGAAATCCTTAATAATCATATTGTATTGGAATAAATAGTAAGCAATTATATAAAATACGTAAAACCACACAAAATTTACGAAATTATACATAATTCTTTCAAATCTCACGTAACAACTGGGATTTACTGTGTCTGATGTAACATATAGGAAAGTAGGATATTGCTTGATTCGCACTTCCCACTTGCCATGTGGCCGTCACGCTAGAAACATAATTATTGCAATAAGAGTAGTAATTAGTAATGGACGGAACAGCAGGGGTAGGTAGAGAAGGGAAGGAAAGGGATTGAAATGAAAGGGAAGGGGAGCGAGGGGAGGAAAGGAAGGGGCAGGGCGAGTTGGGTTTGGAAGGGAAAGATAAGGAAGTGCAGGGAAGTGCAGGGAAGCGAAGGGAGGTGTAGGAAAGTGGAGGGAATGTTGCAAATGGGAACATCGTGGAAACATCTCCGGTCGCAAAATGTAATACTAGGCTTCATCGATATTAGGCCGATTATGCGCGAAATAGTACGGTTTTTGCAATAAACGTGGGAAAAGACGAAAAAATGCATAATATGTTTGTTGCTAGACCAACTGGAAGTCATACCCTACAAGATCCAACAAGTTTCGATCCGATTGGTCAATTCATCATGGAGTAATCGGTGACCATACATGACGTGGACGAAACAGTACGCTTCTATGCAATAAAAAAGGGGTACACGATGATAAAATGCAAAATGTTTTTTATACGGGGCCAACTGGGGGGCACACCCTACAAGATACGAAAAATTTCGTTCCGATTGGTCGATCCATCTCGGAGAAATCGCCGGACATACATGACGCGGACGAAATGGTACTCTTTGATTTGTAGTAATTTATAATAAAACATGATAAAACAGGGTAACCAATGTTAAAATAAAAAATGTATTTTATCCCGTTTCTAGTGGGGGTCATAGCCTACAAGATGAAAAAGGTTTTGTTCGGATTGGTCCATCCATCTCGGCGTAATCGGTGACCAAACCTAGCATGTACAAAACTGTGTTTTTGCAATAAAAAAGGGGTAAAGAATGAAAAAATGCAAAATGTTTTTCTTACGGGACCAACTGGGAGTCATACCCTACAAGATGTAAAAGGTTTCATCCCGATTGGTCCAGCCATCTCGGCGTAATCGGCGGACATACATAAAAAAAAAAAAAAAAAAAAAAAAAAAATATACTGATCGAATTGAGTAACCTCCTCCTTTTCGAAGTCGGTTAAAAATTTATTTGATGTGTTTGCTATTATTTAAATCCAGTGATTAATGCGTCTTAGAATATTATTCTGTACATTTAACAACATACCTGACAAAATATTTTCGCATAGAGATGTGATTTTCTGTTTTAAGTGATTAACATCTGTTATTTGAGTTCTATTCTCTTAGTATTTCATCAGGTATGTTGTTGAATGTACAGAATAATATTCTAAGATGCATTAATCACTGGATTTTAAATAATAGCAAACACATCGAACAAATTTTAACGTAATTAATGAAGACTACAACTGTGTTACTTTTCTGCAATTACTTATCTGGAAAATTCTCGACACTGCAAATAATGTATCAGTACTGGACAGTACTTTTCACGGATTTCCTTCCTTGAGCCTGCTATCCCGAGCAAGACCCTCCATATCGATTTCAACAACCGCGTGGTACTTAACGCATCAATGGGACCGCCCGGGGTAAGTACTCTCTGACCGAACCGAGTCTTTTCCTCGGAAAATTAGCAAATTTGTAAGTATTATATCTCGAAAACTAATTAAAATCGGGTGTATACATGAAAGGTTAGTGAAATCGTTTTGAAAAGCACTATCAAATAGTCTGAATCAAAATATATGGTTCCATTTGAAAAACGAAACTTAACCATCATATCTCGTAAAATAACAAAGGTAAAAAAAAATTCCTTCTCGCTAAAACATGTGGCCTATTTCATCATGCAATATCCATACTAACAATTTTGTATACGACCAATAGTTTTGGAATTACAGCTTTATCACAGATGTGGCAGGGCACCCTGTATATTCAATACATATTGATATGAGAAAGTTCAAGTTTTGGTAAAATGTCACACCTTACAACAATCCGGACCACTGTGCGGCCCCAATGCCTGATACTGTAACCTGAACGTGTTGGCGGGAGGCACGCAACGAGTAATGAACGTGAACTCAGAATCGGGATCTATCAACACACGAATTTTCGCAATTCGACCGTCTGGCGTACTAATTTTGACTCTGGCTGTAGTGAGTGTCACTGTTTTTATCGTTAATCGCCTACCCGAAATGTGTGTTGACATTCTGAGCAAGAATCGCATCATGGTTTTGTTGATTCGCGGCACGCGCGTTACTGGTTAACGTAGACGTTTCGGGGCTCGGTGCCGAATTTACCGCGACAGCTGATTTCGAGCTTGACGCTACAGCCTGCGTCTTGTGACCGTACAGAATGTATACGGCCACATAAAACCCACCGGACACAGTATGAAAGCACCTTAAGCGTGCTAGCGAGGCGAGAACGTAGGCGCGTGCGCGAAGAGCATCCCCTCCCTAACGCACGAGTCCGCGAGGAACGACGTGCCGGTCGATCATCGATCGATCACTCGTCGCTGAGCGAAGATACAGATAGGACGTAGAGCCGCGGGGATAAGTATTAGACACGATCTTGACACGGGTCCTGATCGCATCGTAGGGATCCGTCTCAATTCGCGAGTGTCAGAGCCGGTACGACTTTGTCGCACGGCATCTGCTCTTTCGAGATCTCCGGCTACTTGAAGGACCTGGCGGGAAATCTCAGTGATTGACCAGAAAACTGCGATTGACCTGAGAGCCCAACAGCGAATTCGGGAGTTGGGAGTGAAAAGGGACGGCGATAGGCCGCGTAGCTCAGCGACGGGCCGCAAGACGGCCATACGTCTTCTTTTCTTGCACAGTATAGGAGTATTTTTGTACTACAATAGAATAGATAGAGTTTAGAATCCTAATAGTTTATTTTCGCTCTTAGCAATTTTCCGAGAGCCCTCATGAGGCAGGGTTAATAAACCAAAGTACTTTCCGTTGTCATTCCACGCGTTAAGAAGCGTTATTTGGACTAGTATTCGTTTTTCTTGCGTTATTTCTGTTTCGCCCGAATGCGAGCATTCGACTCCTATGTTTGTAATTCGATACGTTCGGGTAACGGTACTTCGCTCGACGCGAGCATGCTCGCCGAAGGCCACGAGGCCGAAGCTTATTTTTCTTTCGTTTGTTGCTACGTAATTCGCGACACGCGTGCGTTGGGATTATATTTTATTTAGTACATTTAAAACACAATTTCGCGATGCGCACTCAAGTGTTTCGTTAGTTGATCCGACGTTTCGACCGAGGACAGAGTTTTCCGCCGTTACCGCTGTTCTAAGCATGTGAGCGTTTCCATACGCCGCGTCGCGTTGCATTGTATGTTAAATTCGATTTCTCTATCTTTCTTCCGAGTCCTCACCGCGTTGCGAGGTCGAGTTTAATCCCAGTTCGTGACTATATTTGATCTGAATATCATTTAAATAAATTCTAATTCTTGTTCTTACCAAACAATTGAAGCCTCGTAATTACTAAACCCTCACATGGTCCCGATATTTCCCGTAGGGAAAATAGACGGTTACAGTCTGCGTGGTTTTGCGGCCAGAATGCAAAAGCGTATGTCTACCTTTGCATTTTGAGCAACAGCGCGAACTGGGACATTCTTTAGGAAGATGCCCGCTTTGTAGACAATTAAAACACCGCCGCTGATTACGCGCTAGTGAAAGTCGTTATTCTACATTAATCTACATATTTACCGCGAAACGCGTCGCAACGGTTCAGTGCATGATTAGCGCCACAGACTATGCAAGCGTCGAAGGCGTCCAAATGTGCATTCACGTATCTATTTTGAATATGCTTCTGTTTACCGCCGCTATCACCTTGGACGCGGGTGAACGCGAACGACTCCAACGTACGTATTCAAACGTTGATAAATGAATCCCGGTCGAAGAGGGTCAGGTACCCTTCGGCATCGCCTAACCGAAATTCCCATTCCCTACGGGATTCGAGATCAAATTTTTGCGTAAAATGGAAGACTAATACGTCGCCGTATGAAGCAACGGGCCATCCTAAATTACGTACAATGCTGACCGGTAATTATCGCGTAAGGTTTTCAAGTCAGCTAAGACATTAGGTCCTATCAAATTCGAGTCGAATAGCTTCCGCAGATGAGCATCAATAAGCGCAGGTTCGTTCGAGTATCTATCTGTCAGCATTCCCCAGGCGACCTCATAATTAGGTGTAGAGGTCGGTATATCTTTCAATAAAATGTACGCTTCGCCGGTTAGACTAGTTTTTAAGTAATGCAACTTCTGTACCTCAGGCAACGAATCATTAGACGCGACTAGAGTTTGAAACAGGTCTTTAAAATTTTCCCACTCGATATAATCAATGCGTGGTAATTTGATAGATAGATTCGATCCACGATTAAGAAAATGGCAACTTTCATTACGCTCTAAAGTTGTATGCTCGCCTTCCACAGGTAGAGTGCTCATCATGGTGTCCAGGGCTAGGAGGAACGCCTCTTTCGTTTTGCTGAAGACGTCGGCGGAGAACTAAGGATTCGCCTTCCGTTCCTCGTCGGCTGCGTCCATCTCGATCCTGATGTGGACATCTTAAAATTTGGCCCAATACTCCTTGAGAAGGCTGATGCAGCTTCGAGTGATTGCTGGTGTTTGATTAGCTTTACCCAGCTTGCGAAAGTTGCTAAGCGCGTTGTTAATCAAACGCGCATACACTTAATTTTCGCGTAATAAAGAGTCCATGACGCACGGATGTAGTCTCGGCTTTCGAAAACTAAACGTTTATTCAAACGATAACGAACTTTGGTCTTTGTTTTGTAAAATACCCGGCACAAGAAACTGAACGTCCTTTGTGTTTCCAGTCCAATAACACTGAGCTCACAACGGTCCGAATTTAAAAGATTGCCGTTATGTATTTCTGGCACTTGCGTGAAACCGTATAGCCTTTTAATGTACAGTCGTTTTAACTTAATTCGGCTTAATTTTATGCTTAGTCCGTCACGACCACGTTTAATCACGTCTCACCGCACGGTTTAACTCCTTCGTATCCGGCTCGAAGGACCAGTATGTTGTGATTAGAACAGATTATATTCAGAACAGGGCCGGTTAACTTAACAAAGGAAGGTGGAGATTAATTTTAATTAAAAAAGTTTAAGTCTATACTTTAATAACAGTACTGTGGTTTACACGAATTCGTCGCGTATACTGAAGACAATGGTCTCATTTACTTTTACGCACACTGCCAACAAACTGCGCGATGACAACGCCCGAACTTCGTCGCTTTTCGGAACACTGACTATCTAAAGTAATCATGAGTCACTTTAAGCTATTGGTCATTCAACAATTATATGCAATGTGTTTCGATATACTCCAAAATAAAGTTGAATTAGTCAAATGTATAGACAAGTTTAAAACCATAACGAACTGCTTAATTTATTTCTTTTTCAAGTTCTGACAAATGCCGCTACACCAAAGTACATTAAAAACATATGTGTCCCGGAAACAGTACGTTAACACCGCACTGCCGTGTATATTTTTTTGTAGGATCCACTTGTATTTTTCAATATGGATGCTAATTATCAGCAGTTCCAGAATTAATTTTGGTATCGTATTTTATTCTTTCCTTCGCAATTCTTTATTTTTGATCTTGCTCTTCTACTTGGATTAACTTTCTGTAATGTTTTTCAACGATTATGAAATTTATTTTCATGCATGAATTATATAGTGCAGAAATACATTATGTAAAGCAACTCGATTTATAATTGTACTTGTACTTAATTCTGCGAAAATGGTTTCTTACTCTGCTTATGATTGTGACACATATGAATGTTAGTAATATTGCTACTAGCGCCAGTAAAATTGCCATGAGAATGACATCAATCTGTAACCAGGGATCTTCCTGCTCTTGGGAAGTCTGATCTGATTCAAGAGTTACTGGACGACTGTGAAGTTTCAAATAAATTTACAATGTATAATACTGAATGATGCTAATAATAAATAGTATTTGTTCGCAAAAGAATTATGTACAGTGTGTCCCGTAACTAGTGTAAGAACCGGAAATGGGGGGTAGCTGAGACGATTTCGAACAACAATTTCCTTTACAAAAATGTCGGATGGAGCTTCGTTTTTGAATTATTAACGAAAAACACTGAAAAACGCGCGCTCTACGCACGCTCAGCCGTGAAAGTGTAGCTTCGAGTCTGGACGTCCCAGTAGAACGTAGGCTCAGCTTGCTGGTAAAGTAGGAAGCATTGAATTGAAACTATGACAAGCAATGGATACAAATAAATCGAATTATAAACTATATAAATCGAATTTATTAATTATGTATTCGTTGTATGAAAAGAAGAAGAAATGAAATGCTGGAAAGTGCGCTCGGAATTTTTAAGAAATTAATAAAGATTGCGTAACGAAAAGTGGATTCTAGCGCTATGAAAGCAGAGAAATAATTGGAATTCGACTTATCCATTCACCTGCAAGTTGGCCTCGTGAGTTGGCAATAAAACGCGGTCAATCGTACCGCTGTCGACCATGGCAAAGCCGAAGACCCCCCGAAGAACCTCCTTGCCACCCTGAAAAGATTTTATTTTACGGTCACTGGCACTGTAAAATACGGTGAAAACATCTTCTTTCACTTTCACTTTCACATTCCGATGCGTTCCGTTGAACCCTTCTCCGATCGTTGTTTCTTCCTGGATTGATGATGCTTCTTAGAATGTTGTTGCTTTCTGGATGTTGCTCCTTTCTGAATTGTTACTTCTTCTTGGATGTTGTTCCCTCTTTGTTACTCCTTCCTAGATTGTTGTTGCTTCAGGTGCAGCTGATTTGCGAGCCCATTAAAGCAGTTCGCGGTCGGCGGGTTTCCGCAAGGATACTTGTCGGTACCAGCGGGCAGCTCGCTCCTCGTTCTCATCACACTACGCGAATACGAAACACGTCTATGTCGTGCGTTGCGTGACGTACGTCTATTCGTTTTCAGAAATGCGAAGGTACTGCGAAAATTACCTAATTGCAGTTACCTTCCCGAAAAAAATCTTCCCCTTCCCCTCTTCGTGGCTAGGTGGGCCCTCGAAGAAATTGTGTCCCCGTTCTGTACAGAAATGCAGTGTCTGTTGCTCTTCCATGTCCTAGCGGCTGTACGTGTTTTTCCCCAAAGGCAAATTGTACGGCAACCCATTGCTGCGCGACACGGGCTTACCTGGCATCTACGGCCGTGCGCCGGACTGTTATGACTGCCGAAGCTGACCGCGTGTAGGTCATGCTTTTGCCATACCTCGCACAATGCCAAGATATCGTTCGGTTAATTGCCCTCGACAATGCTTCAATGCAAAGCTCGATTTATTTTTCTTTCATTTTATTTTAATACAAACGTGTCTGAAATTTATCCAGCATTCGAATGTGAGACTCTGGTCATCGAATGATTTGAACAGGTACCCAGTTCATTCAACGGTATTTACAAGTGGGTCAGTAAAAAAGGACTAAACAGACCTATTTTTCAAAAAAATTACAAATTCGATTTCAAAAATATTACGTTATTGTAGAAGAAAAGGAGTCCGATGTTCGGCTAACAGCTGCCAACCACTAAATTGACATATCGATCATACTCCTTTCCTTCTACAATAATGTCATATTTTTGAAATCGAATTTGTAATTTTTTTCTAAAAATAGGTCTGTTGAGTCGAACTTTACTGACTCACTAGTCGATACCGTTGAATGAACTGGACAATTGTTCAAATCATTCGATAAGCGAGGTCGAACATTCGAATACTGAATAAATTTCTGACATTTTTGCATTAAAAAAAAAAATATGAATCGGGCTTCGCATTGAAGCATCGTCAAGGGCAATTAACCCAACGATATCTTGGCATTGTGCGAGGTATGGCAAAAGCACGGCCTGCACGCGGTCGGCTTCGCCAGTCGTAACAGTCCGGCGCACGGCCGTAGATGCCAGGTAAGCCCGTATCGCGCAGCAATGGGTTGCCGTACAATTTGCCTTTAGGGAAAAACATGTACAGCCGCTAGGACATGGGAAAGCAACAGACACTGCATTTCTGTAAAGAACGGGGACAATTTCTTCAATGGCCAATGAAGGGGAAGGTTTTTTTCGGGAAGGTAACTGCAATTAGGTAGTTTTCGCAGTACCTTCGCGTTTCTGAAAACGAACAGACGTATGTCACGAAACGCACGTCATAGATGTTTTTCGTATTCGCGTAGTGTGACGAGAACGCGGAGCAAGCTGCCCGCTGGTACCGAAAAGTGTCCAGACGAAAACCCGCAGACCGTGAACTGCTTTCGCAGGTTCGCGAATCGACTGCACCCGAAGCAACAACAATCCAGGAAGCAGCAACAATACAGAAAGGAACAACATCCAAGAGGAAGCAACATCCAGAAAGCAACAACATTCTATGAAGCGCACAGTGGTCCCAAATCGTCAAAACGCGGCCGAAACCTCAAAAATAAATTTTTCATTCCTGGGGTTTTAACCATCGGAGTACACAGGTAAAGAATATTAGAAATGAAGGGAAAACAGAAAAAGGTCAAAGTTGTGTACCTGAGTTTATAACTCAGTACAAAGTTGGCCTTTTTGATGGTCATATGTCACTAGCGTTTCAGTGCGAAATCAAACGCCTTCTTATACAGTGTACTCGTGAAAGAGTCAGTGAACTTCAATTCTGCAAAATGGACGCTATTCCTGGAAGTAAGTAAATTGTTTATTAATACCTACATAAAATTAGTAACTTTGTACTATATAATTCATACATATTGTTCAGGCGAACGAACAGTAAAAATTGACGCGCGTATTGTAGAAATGTAAGTAAAAAATTACATATCCCGAATATCCCGCCGAGATTCTTGTTGGGGTTTGTAGTTAGTACCTATATCTTACAGAATTTGCAGAAATAAGATGCCTAAAACTGCCTAACTGTACGGAAGGCCATTTTATGTATGAAGGTCTTTACAATTGGAACAGAAACAGTCCGCCTTTCACGGCCCGAAGTCGTACATTGCACTATATATCATTGAATACTAATTTTGATACAGTCTCTATTTATTTATAATAACTGTAAATTTTCATTTTCTTTTAGGATCTTATGATGAAGAATTTAGAGTTACCAGAAAACAAGATTTTACTATGGTAAAAGAACACTTACATAGCAAGATGGATAATTGATATTTTAGATCTATAGTTACTACATAATTTTTTTCATTTTTAAATTATATCGATTATATCACTCTTTTAATAATTATAATAATGTGTTTCTTCTTAATCCTAATGTACCAAACATGCTTTCATTTGTATTATCAATTTTCATTTATAAACTTCTAAAACTGGGAATTATTGTTTAAATTTTCATTGACTATATTGTTTTCAAAAATTTTAACTTTAAATTTGTGATTACCAAGCTCCAATATTACATAAATTAGCCTTGGTATAGAAATGGGTAATCTCCATGCATGTAGGGTGGCTATATTGGATCCGACATTTTGTTTTTAGAAATTTCGAGTTCAGATTCGTAATCAGCGATCCCGAGAACCCCGGAATACAAATTTCCGACTAAATTAAAGCACATTTAGAGGTTTTGATCACGTTTTGACGATTTGGCACCACTGTGAAGCGTCATCAATCCAGGAAGAAACAGCAATCAAAGAAGGGTGCAACGGAACGCATCGGCAGGTGAAAGTGAAAAGTGCCAGTAAAATAAAGTGTTTTCGGCGTGGCAAGAAGGTTAAGTGACCGAACCGTCCCATTAGCTGTTCTTCCTTGGAGTCTTTAGCCTTGTCATGGTCGACAGCCGTACGGTGACCCATTGACCGTGCTTTATTGCCAAGGCAGTCCAACTTACAGATGAATGGGTAAGTCTAATTCCAATTATTTCTCTGAAGTCGTAACACTAGGGTCCGCTTTTTATTGCGCAACCTTTATTAATTTCCTACAAATTCCGATCTCACCATCCAATATTTCATTCCTTCTACATTTCATACAACGAATACAAATGATTAAATTGGCTATTTTATTCCACCTTCATGTGTAACACTTGGCGTTGATACCATTTTTGATCATTTGTGTTCGTTGCTTAGCATGGCCGTAATTCAATGCTTTCTACTTTACCGGTGCGCTGAGCCTACGTTCTACTACGACGCGCCGCTCGCATTTGTCGGTTCTGTTACGTTGAGCGATAGGAGAGGCGCTGGCTGGCGATGAGTACCATTGCCGGTCTCACGCGTTTTGCCAAACTATCTTGATTCTGTATTCGAAACGAAAGCGGGCCAACAGTATTCTTTGGTCGTTTCCGTAGGAAAAATGTCTGTTCTATCGCGTGGTGTGAGTAGATTCCCTCTCACAGCTTTAGTTTTGAAAATATATTGAAGAATATCTGCGAAAATTGGTGCGTTTCGGGTGTCATTTTCACTTTGATTGTTGTTTATCTGTTCCTAGATTAATTCTGCGTTGAATGAAACCGAAAAACTCTTATGGCTCAACCACAAAATCATTTCAAAGTTGAAAATTTGCATTTTTTTTCAAAATCAAATTTCTCAAAAACTGTACGTGTAGGAGGAAAACGGTTTGCGGATTCGGATTCAGCGCACAAAAATCTACGAAAATTGTCTATTCATTATTAGGGGCCCAAATTCGTGTTGCACAGTGTAATCAACAGCATCTTTCATTTTCAACATTTTTAATTTTGCGCCTCCTCCTAAAAAATTGCATTGTGTTTAACATGTCACGTAATATTTTAATAAATTTTAGCGAGAGTTGGAGAGAATTGATATTGTTGGGATTATGGGTTTGAATCTAATAAAAATCACAGTTTTATCCTTTACTTTATTATTTTTATTTAAAGCGTGGAAGGACGGCTTTACCGTGCAACGTTCGTAGAAGAAATGAAAAACGTTCTAAAATGCATGCTGAAAACTGCTGCTTACTTCGAAAAGAAAAACTAACGGCCTGGGCCATCCAAGTGTTTATTACCCAGACCTTTAGGCCTGATACAGCCAGAGACCCATTGACTACGGTAACAGAATAGACCTTTCATCTTATGGCCAGTGCCACTCAACTGGGAGATACATTTTTGTATATTTAATATTATTCCAACAGATATAAATTAAATCAAAATTATTTCATACTTGTTAGTGCATTTCGAAGATCGGTTGTACTTTCTTTCTTTTTTTCAAAAATTATTTTGTTTCACACTTTTTAATGGTGATCGGTACATTCCTTGCAGAGTAATAGCCACACACCGTATGACATTAGTATTACAATGAACAATCGCAATAAAAAATTTGTAGCAAATGGGATCATCGCGAAAACATCTCCTACGGCAGGGACAGCAAACTTTTTCTCCGCCAAGAGCCACAGAGTCCCCACTACCAATTAAACTGTCTCCTACTTCTGCGAAGTCGATGACGGACGGGGCAAAGAGACAAGGCGGCAATCGGTGTGACTACGCCCATTGTTTGAATGTAAACAATTGCAATGTACGATTATATTTAACTGAATTTGGGAGCTAGCAATTAAACGGTAAAAAATACTACGCTGCTAACAGAATAAAACCAATTTTAATGCAAAATAAACCAATACACTATAAATTAATAATATAAAAGGTTCAATATATGCGAAATTACGTCAAACTCAATTCAATGAAAACAATGTGACGTTGCTATGGTAAAGGAACCATAGCTTATTGCTTATTAGTCTGACGATGTCCCACGGGAGTGGAATAGGTGTGAGAGACGTTATTTCTCCGCGGTTTAGAGGAGGAAAATCTAGATAGGGGAAAGAGCCACGCGTGGCTCGCGGGCCGCCAGTTTGCTGCCCCTGTCCTACGGCATGCGAAAGGTTTCATTACTATCGGTACTTTCCTTACCGAGTAACATCAATGAATAGGCCTTTTGCAATAACAACAGTTATTAACAATAAAAAAATCCATAAATTTTTGCGAATGGGATCATCGCGGAAATGTCTCCTACTAAATGTGGAAGGTTTTATCGCGATTGGCACATTCCCTGCAGAGTAAATGAAGAAATGCAAAATGTTTCTTCTCCAGGATCAACCAAGAGTCACCCTATAAGATGCAAAAGATTTCGTTTCGATTGGTCCATCCGTCCCGAACTAATCGGTGGACACACATAATGAAAAAATAACCGACTCCTTTTCGAAGTCTGTTAAAAAATGTCGAGGAACAACCTCCCTTTTTAAAATGGAATTCTGTGTGTTTTTTTTTACACTTAGAGACAGAATTGTGATTGGTGTTCATGACGCAAGAACTTCGGAACGGCTACAGTTGACGGCGGATTTGACCTTGGAGAAGGCCATCACGGTGGTTAGACAAACCGAAACGCAGACGAAAGAGAGCAAGCTGATACGCAGAGGAATCAGCGACCGCTGTGAAGTGCACCGCGTGATCTATAAACAGAAACAAACGCCAGCTAATTCCGGAGGAAACAAACCGCACTCCCAAGAAGGCGCTGCGCTACCGGTGCGGGCTATCTCAACATGCAGATTGTAAGAAGTGCCCAGCGCTGTTCTCGGTGTGCCGAAGGTGCAAGCGAGTGGGACATGGGTTCGTGCCTGTAAAGCGGATACCACCGGCGATCTCGGGATGTCAACAAATCCAGCGGGCTCCGCAGAGTGGAGGAGGACGACTCGTGCGGGGACACTTTCTTCTTAGGCACGGTAACTAGTAAACAACCGCATAACGAGGCAAACTTTATGATCAATCTTAAAATTACCGAATTTTCGGAAGATGTAGAGGTTCTTGTTGACACTGGTGCTGACGTCACGTGCGTCTCGGAAAAGTGTGTCCCAAAGAACGTAGAATGTAAGATGTTACCTACGCGGAAGATTGTTCTTGAACCGGATAGTAAACAATTAAATGTTATGAGATTTATGAATGTTAGTTTTACGAGAAATGCGAAAAGCATAAAAGCGAGAATTTGTGTCCTGCACGGCTTAAAACAGAATTTTCTCGGTAAACCGGAGATACTAAAATTAGATCTGATAAGAGATATCAATAATTTGCAAATAATAGCGAGAAATAATATACGATCTAGCAAGAAAATCGTAAAAGAATTTGATAGAGTTTTTAGCGATCTGGGGCAGTTCAAAGGGGAATTAAAAATTCATTTGGAAGAAACAAAGGAACCATTTTTCAATCTGTACCACACGTAGTCCTTATTGCTTTATTGCCTAAATTAAAAAAAAGAGCTAAACAGACTCGTCGAACTGCAGGTGATTAAACCTGTAGACTTTCCTACGGAATGGCGCTGCCCGATAGTTGTTGTTCAGAAAAAAAATTAACGATTAAATCTGTTTATGCTGTGACTACACTAAATTTAACGACAGTGTTAAACGCGCCGTTTTTCCGGTGCCGAAAGTAGATGTGGCTGTCGCGAAATTAAAAGAAGCCAAAATATTCTCGAAACTCGACGCAAAAGCCGGATTTTACCAAATAAAATTAGACGCGGAAAGTCAGAGCCTCACCACATTTATTACTCCCTTTGGTCGGTATATGAACACCTGTCTACCGTTTGGTATCAATCACGCACCCGATTACTTTTCAAGAATGTTCTCTGATTCATTTGCTGGAGTCGAGAACGTCATCGTCCACGTGGATGATATTCTAATTTATGCGGATTTGGAGGTAAAACACGATAAAATTTTAAGAACGGTTCTTGAACGCTTGCAACGAGGAGACGTAACTTTTGTCGTCAACGTCACACAAGATGAGTTGGTTTAATAAAAATGTTCTTTATTTAATACTTCGAAGATTACACAAACAAGTACTGGATTTTATTAAAAGTTCTTATTATACTGTCTGTACTGTACTGTCCTTCACTTTTTGGGTCCTCCTTTTATAAGGGGTTTTTGGTAGGGAAAGTAGTGGTAGGGGTAGGTGGGAGAGTAGTGATGGTTTTCTGGAAAAAACGCGGGAATCAGTCCTAGATACATAAATATCGAGGTTTCCGGAGGATGGGATACGTGGGGCCTTTTTCTAAGGATATCTGATCGGAAAAGCAGGAAAAAGGGTCAGGATACATAAAATACCTGAAAACGGAGAGTGCGTGGTTTGAGACCGAGGGTTAATGGGACCGTCGTAGAATACCTAGTAGGGGCTCGGTCGGCACTTTAAACAAAGAGAAATGCAGTTTTTCCTTACACGAAATTGACTTTCTGGGGCATAGAATATCAAAGCGCGGAATTGACATTTTGCCGTCTTATGCAGTATAACTATAAAGTTATCTACGTACCGGGTAAGCGCTGGGCTCTCGCGGATTCTTTGTCTAGAAATCCGATACCAGAGCCTGATCTAGACGACAACTCACTTATCGACGAAATTGAAGCCTACCATATTTGCTCAACTTTAAGACTCGCTTATCGGACGGTTTACTACCATACTACCAACACCAAGATAAAATTTCGTTTTGCGAAGGGTTTGTGCGATTTAACTCACGGTTAATCATACCTCCACCATTGCAATTGGAGATATTAAATAAATTACACGATGGGCATTTTGGCATTAATAAATGCCGTGACAGAATCAAACAATCACTTTGGTGGCTCGATTTGAGCATGCAATTAAGTAGCCTGGTGGAGAATTGCCCGAACTGCATTCACGAGAGACAAAATGCTGCTCAGCCCTTTGTAAAAGAGAACTTCCCAGATAGGTCGTGGCAAAAAGTAGCTTTAGATTTATTTAAGTATAAGCAATGGTTTTTAATAATAACAGGCTACTATAGTAGATTTTTCGAAACCTGTCCGATTAAATCGATGACCGAGGCAGAAATTATCGAGAATTGTAAAGTCGTATTCGCCAGATTCGGAATTCCAGAAATTGCACGAAGTGATTGCGGAACGCAGTTCTTTTCGGAATTTCGTAAATTTGCAAATGATTTCGATTTTAAACAAGCAACCAGCTCTCCAAAGTTTTCATAAAGTAACGGTGCTGCTGAGGCCGCAGCGAAATTTCCAATAGCGAAAAGTATCTTGAAAAAATGCGAAGATGTTAGTTTGGGTTTCTTAACGTATAGAGTAACACTGCTTGAAAATGGCTTCTCACCAGCCGTGTTATTGTATTCCAGGAACGTACGTTCCCGCGTTCCCATTCTACCTCAGAAATTCGGTGCGTTTATAAAGTATAATCAAATTGCCATTAAAGAAAAAGAGGAAAAGAGGAGGCAGGAGCGTATGTTTAACGAGCAACACCGTGCTATGAAATTATCGAATTTAGCGGTGGGGGACAAAGTGTGGATAATTGATATTCGAGTATACGGGGAAATTGTAAATCGCAATACAAACCCAAATTCCTTTATCGTGAAGACGGAAAAAGGGAATTCCGTTCGACGAAATCGTTGGCATCTCATTCCAGCGCCGTATAAACAAGATTTTGTTGGCATTGACGAAGGTCCACCGATAATACCCGACAGCGTGCTAACGAACGGTGCACAAAACGCACTAGCACCTCGAAAGGTAATGCGTGATACAAACGCAGAGGTACACCACGCACTCATTGACTCGCAACCGAATATACTGTGTGACAATAACGGGCAGACGGAATCACGGGGGGAAAATAAGGAATGTAACCGTACGCCGGCGACCGATGCGAGCAATGATCCGAATGATATGTCACCTTCCGGAGCAGGTGAACCCTCGCTACGCAGATCTACTCGTTCACGAAAACCGGCGGACCGTCTTAACGTCGAAATGTAATCTAGTGTGTAAGCTTTTCAATAAAAAGAGAAAGGTGTTGTGCGAGCGCTTCCACGATTTAAATACACGCGCCATAGTCACGCGTGACATCTATCGACCACGGGCCGCAAGGACCGAGTATAACAAAGGAATGTTTTATCACTGCTCATGGATGTGCTCTCGCACCACGCGCGCGGAGACGATACGCTGGGAAGAGTGTTTCGTGATTTCGTTCCTTATTATAAACATCCCAAACGGTTACAAGTATTTGTGGTGATAACACAACACTTTCTTAGCTCGTTATTTTGATTTTCGAACTCCTTCGAATGTTTATAAATTTATTTCCTCATATATTTTCTTCCCAATGGAGAACAAATTGTACAAAGGCTATGGTATTCGTGTTGCAAAACACATCCCATGCAACACTTGTGGGATGTTTGCACATCTCGGGTGTCTGTCTCATATTCGTCACCTTGTCGCCAACGGACAATTCTTGGACTCCAGAAAGTTCGCTTCTCCTACTGCATCATCTAATAACTCAGCCGAAGGTGTAATGTTTGATAAACTCCAGCGGATCTTTAGACAAGAGATGGATCGATATATCATCGAATTCAGAGAGGCTTTCAAGGACGATTTGGACAAAATTCGTACCAATATCTCTGAGCCCCCTGACCGTATTACTGCATTGCAGATTAAACAATCCACCAAATTCATCAAACAATTCCTCTCTGGACGAAGAAAATGTCATTGCTGAAGTACAGACAAGGGAGAACTGCACCAAAAACATTATTTTATTCAACGTTCCGGAAATCGTCGAAGAGCAGAACACCAATCCATCCAGTGACCAGGATGCTGTTCATATTATCTTTCGTCAAATTTCGGACACCGCGGTCAACTTTGAAAGAATGTACCCCATCGGAAAAAAGACACGCTGATCGGCCACGCCCCATTAAAGTGTCATTTTCAACAAAAGTGGAAGCTATTGCTATGCTTTGTAACAAGAAGAAATACAATGGCCCAATTTCTATTATGCTTGATCGCACGGAAAAGCAGCGGAAGCATCTAAACGTTCCAAAATCTGAATTAAATATTTTAGTCGACTCCGCCATTACTCACAAAACTATTAAAAATTTTAACGGAGTGCCGAAAATTGTTGACATTAGTTTAGCATCTTTTAATAGAAAAAACTATGTAACAAGAAAATAAGTTTCTGCTCAACTGGTCAAAGAATCCAGTTACTGTAAGACTCGCCTATATTAATATAGGACCCTCTGTCACCATTGCGAGTTTCCTTCTTACCGGCAGGACAGCGACACAAGCCTCCTACTTACCAAAAGATCGATAGGGAGGGCCATCGTCGCACGCGATCGATCACCGATCGATGTCTTCTCACTCTGCCCCAATGGGTTGTTCAATTAACACTGTAAAGGATAAGCTCAGGATAGAAGGACCACAGGACTCACAAAAAAAAACACCTTTATAACGTCAAAATTATATTCTTCGGCTATGATTTTCTACAAAATAAACTTGTTTGTTTTCCTGCCAAGTATAGCAGGTACAATGATCGCTCGTACTACTAACAAGCCTCCGAACACTAAAGGCAGCGTGAGAAGAGCTCTTTCTCTCTATCCGATCGCAACTTTCCTTTTTATTGTTGTTCCCGCGAGAGTCAAAGAACTAATGCCATCTCACCCCCTCGGGTTTCGGGCTGTCCCCCTTTCCTTTCGCACCTGCGTGCCTCTTTCTGGCAAGTCCTTCACGGCTTCGCTCGGCCTAACGGCCCCGGCTCGACCACAAGGGTCAAACCGTGCTCGTGGACCTTGATTTCTGGGAAGGCGATCATGTTTTCTCCCTTGGGTCTGACGGGCCTAGGTTCCTGGAATCAGCAATCTTACCACGCGGGCCTGTGACAGGGTACCGACCTTGCGGTTATCCCTGAGAGTGTGTTACGGTGTTTTAAATGTTATGGATACGGACACATGTCCCGGGAATGCGTCCAGAAAGAGAGATTATGTAGAAAGTGTGGAGAGAGTGGACACTTGGTGAATGTGTGTAAGAGTGTGAAAGAAACGTGTTGGATATGTAAGAGTAGGGGGCGGGAGGATGAGCACTCAGTCTTCTCGAAGGAGTGCCCTGAGCATGTACGCGAATTGGGAAAAATGAGGTCGAGAATTAATAATGATTGAATGGTTGAATATAGTGCAGCTGAATTGTCAAAAGGCACGCGTGGTTATGCACGACCTAGGGCAAATGCTGTCTGAAAAGAGAGTGAGTGTCGCACTGTTGCAGGAGCCGTATGTTCACGGAAGCATGGTGTGCGGGTTGCCAGCCCACATGAGTATTTACCAAACGGTAAATGTTCTTAAGGCATGTGCGGTAGTGTGCGATAAAGATCTGCAGAGTATGCTTGTAAATGAATGTACTAGTGAGCTTGGTGTGTGTGTGTGGATCAAGTGCATGTTCTGAGAAGTGTATGTTGTATCTATGTACTGCCAGTTCGGTGCAGATATTGAACCATACCTTGGGTACATGGACCGAGTGCTAGAGCGTACAAGGGGTGCACCGGTGTTATTTGGCATGGATGCGAATGCGGTGAGCGAACTGTGGTACAGTAAGAACGTGGATCAGTCCAAGTGGTATGAGAGTTCAATGCGCGGTGCGATTCTTGAGGAATACTT
Source organism: Stelis phaeoptera (assembly GCA_943735885.1). Taxonomy (NCBI): domain Eukaryota; kingdom Metazoa; phylum Arthropoda; class Insecta; order Hymenoptera; family Megachilidae; genus Stelis; species Stelis phaeoptera. Next base: position 453,552 of record OX030936.1, read on the forward strand.
GATCCGAAAAGGATTGAGTGTTCTGAACGAACCGAGTGAATGGTATACCTTTAGTGGAATGCATGGACAGAGTGATATTGATGTGAGTGCAACCTATGGCATGGACCGAGAGTGGGAATGTACGTGGGATGTCAAGCCAGACTGGGGTGTAAGTGATCACAATGTGGTGCTGATTGGTCTGCGAAGAGTGTGTATTGGAATGAATGTAGAAGAGAATGTAAGTGAAGTGAGGATGAGGTGGTCCACCAGGGGTGCTGACTGGGAAGAATATTGCAGATTAGTGAGAATGGCAGCGGATGAACTTGGAGTAGATGAGTTTGCGAATCTAGGTGTGGAAGAAAAAGCTCGCACTGTAACGCAATGGCTGACTGATGCGAATAACCGAATGCTGGAGAAATATAGCTGCAAGCGGTCTAAGAGAGTGAAATGGTGGACGGATGAACTAACTTGTATGAGAAGGAAGGTGAGGAGGGATAGAAGGCGATACCAGAGAATGAAAGGAAGAACGAGAGGTGAGCTGAGTGACAGGATGCAAGAAGCAAGAGCGATTCTGAGGAATAGTATGTATGAGTACAAACGAGCGATGAAGACTGCCAAAGAAAATGAATGGAGAGAATTTGTGCGTGTGAGGGGTAATAACGAGCCGTGGGGTGAAGTGTACAAATTGTGTATGGGGAAACGTAAAAGGACGGAACTGTGTGGAATGAAAGTTGGTGAGTATGAAGCGAAGACATGGAAGGAAAGTGTGGATGTTCTGATAAAGGAGTTCTTCCCCCCCGCTGGTGTGGATGAGCGAACGAGTGAGAACAACGAACGGGATGCCTCACAGGAGTGTGATGAATTTGACTGGTCGGAATTGGAATGTGCGATACGACTTTGTAAATCGGGCAAGGCATCTGGCTTGGATGGGATCACAGCTGGAATGATCAGGAAAGTTTGGCGTGTGATAGCGGTATGGCTGCTGCTGTTGTATAATGCATGTGTGACTGAGGGCTACTTTCCGAAGGCATGGAAGACCGCTGAGATGATAGTGCTTCTAAAGGCCCCGGACAAGATAAGGACCGACCCCAGATCGTATAGGCCAATTTGCCTGTTATCGGTTCTGGGAAAGGTCCTTGAAAGAATGATGGTGAATCGTTTAGAAAGAAAGCTGAATGGTAGGGTGTGCGATGCGCAGTTCGGCTTCCGTAAAGGAAAGTCGACTGTCGATGCATGGAACAGAATGCGTGAGTATGTGAGTGTGTCTGGACAGAAATATGTGCTCGGTTTGTTTGTAGATTTTAAAGGCGCGTTTGACAATCTGTCCTGGGGCCGTATAGCTGAGAGACTGAGTGAATTTGGATGTGATGAGATTAAGCTATGGATGAGCTATTTCAGTGAACGTAAAGTATGCGTGGTTGGAAAGAATGAATGTGTTTGGAGAGTGGTTGAAAGAGGATGCCCACAAGGCTCAGTCTGTGGCCCTGTGGTATGGAATTTAATGATGGATGAACTGCTTCTGATGCTGACTGATATGGGCCTGAAATGTGTTGCGTATGCGGATGACTTGCTTGTGCTGATCGAGGGAAACAGTAGGAGCGTGATTGAGAAATTGTGTGCTGAGAGCCTGTACAAGGTAGTTGCATGGGGGAACAGTGTTGGGCTAAGTGTGAGTGAAAGTAAGACGGTATGTATGTTACTGAAGGGGTCTTTGTCCGGAAACAGGGAAGTGAGTGTGCGAGTGAACGGTAAGAGAATTAGATACGTGAAAGAGGTGCGATATTTGGGAATAAGTATGCGTGCAAGGATGGTATTTAAAGCGCACCTAGTAGAAGTGAAGAAAAGACTAGTGCGGAGTGTCGCTGCCATGAGCAGGGTGCTACGTAAAGACTGGGGACTTGGAAGAAGAGCGATTGGTGTTATTTATAACGGTCTGTGGGTCGCATGCGCTATGTATGGTGTGAGTGTATGGGGTGAGATTGTGAAACACGAATACGGTAAGAATCTAATGAATAGCTGTCAACGTACGGTGCTGTATGCTTGCTTGAACGTATGCAGAACGGTCTCTACGGAAGCCATGCAGGTTCTCTTTGGTGAACTACCGTGGGACCTGGAGTGTAAGAGAAGGAGTGCGATATTTAGGATAAGGAAGGGTATGAGTGATGGGCTTGGACTGATTGACGAGAATGTGAACCGAGAAATGAATGTGGATGAACGTATTGAGCGGGTGAATGAATACATGTATGAGGAATGGCAGAGGAGATGGAATACGTGTGATAAGGGAAGAGTGACGTATGAGTTTATTGATGATGTATGCTTCGTGCGGAAGAACATGGCATATAATTTTAGCCTGAGTGAGTGTTACTTAATTTCAGGGCATGGCAGTATAAATGAGTTCTTGTTTAAGCGTGGGCTGGCAGACACTGCAGCGTGTATGTGTGGCAATGCAACTGAGGACTGGAAGCACGTATTAACAGAGTGTGTGTTGTACGAGGATATGCGTGATCTAAATGGCATGGGTGTGGTTGTGAATGTTAACGGAGAGGTGAGTGTAAAAGGGGTGCTGAGTGATAAAGAGAAGTATGAATGTTTCAAGACATATGCGAGGATGGTATTTGAAAGGAGGGACAGAATGAGGAGCGATCGAGAATAAGTAGCGTGAGTGAGAACGCGTGGCTGGATGAATAACTGTAAGCGCGACTATGGCGGTACACCCGCCACCTACGCACAGGAAGGGGTGAATACACCTCTTAGGGAGTGACGACCCCGTGCTCCGAGTCCGGTCGACCCATGCCGATGTTTGTAAGGACCAAAATGGGTAGTGACTTTGTCACGGATGCTCCACCAGTAGCATGAAACTGGTACCGCGGGGGTTGACGTTAAGCCCCCGGGAGGGATTATTCCTTCCCGGTGTCGACCATTGGGTTGGACTCGCGTGGGCAGTGGTGAGCCTATAACGCAGGCTAGGGGTCCTGCGGATCCCGGCGGGTGAGCTGCGTTTCAACTCGGGTACCAACCTGCATAGTTGGTAGAGATTTAGAAAGGTCTCGCCCATACCGAAAGGGACTCCTGGAGCTTACACTCTGGCGTCAATCGGTAGCTCGCGCGCGGGCAACCGCAAGCGGGCGCGCTGATTGAGCGTATCTCAATCCCACGCCATATGGGGCCGTGCGCGATGAGCCCTCGAGGCAGGAACGTGCACGTTAATAAACAAACCACGATAGCTTGCGGTAATCCCCTATCAGACTCGAAGCCGACGAGGACCACCCACTATTACTCATTAAGTACAAAAATAAATATATCTCTCAATCTCGTCTCACGCCCCCTTGTATGCACATTACTCCTTACAAAATATGTTATACTAGCGACGTACTTATCCTAACCACTCATCCTACCACATGGCCGTCACAATGATATTCCAAAGTCCACAACTAAACCGGACAGTAATTCCGCAAAATGGCAAATAAACGAACTCGCTTGAAAATGATGAACGGCCTCTTCCAGGAAATTGAAAATACACTAACAAAACGATGACACTAGAGAAGCGTAGCCGGCTACAACTCCATGAGTCCCGGGTTCGATTCCCGGATAGTCTGCTACTACCACGATTGTTTATATAATGGAAGATTTTGCATCTTATCATTTTTTGCTGCGTTTATTGCAAAGAATTTATCATTCCACGTATATTTGGCCTGATATCGAAAAGACCAAGTATTACATTTTGCGTCCGATGTTTCCACGATGATCCCATTTGCAGTAAACCCATGTGGATCCTTTAACCACTTGCGCTACGATTTAACTTTCGGTAGCCGTGCCGGGCTCTACGACATAACACGCGGTAAGGCGTTACATTAACGCCGCACCGCTACTGCGAGCGCAAACCTTTAAACAGTGCCTTAGCGCGTTAGTAGGGTCTTACATAAAGAATTTTACACGGATATGAATGAATATTCACAACATACCGTATCGATTCTGAAATATTTCCAAGATATCGATGACAATACGCGACGTCGTTCACTCTGGAACTGTAGCTCGAATAATGAACGACCCAACTGTTAGCCGACGTGGCGGACATGTCGTTTTTGCTTCTGCAACAAATGTCTATCGACGTGCGTGGCACGTCGTTTTTGTTTCTGCGACAAATGCCTATCGACGTGCATGGCACGTCTTTATAGCGCAAGTGGTTAAGCTGGAGAGAATGGAAGGAAAGGGAACGAAGGAGGAAAGGGAAGGGATGGGAAAGGGAAGGGAAGGGATGGGATGGGATGGGATGGGAAGGGATGGGATGGGGAAGGGAAGGGAAGGGATGGGGAAGGGGTGGAGAGGGGAGTGACGAGTGGAGGGCAGGAGGCAACATCATTTGAAATTCACTAAATTTTTTGTTTTGCATCGCCTCCGAAAAGATTGCATTGTATTTAATGTGTCATGTAATAGTTTCACGAATTTTACAAAGAGCTGAAAAGAATTCATACAAATTAAATTGAAATTATTTCATTCTTTTTAGTTCATTTTGAAGTCGGTTGTATTTTTTTTTCCAAAAATAATTTTATTCCACACTTTTTAGTTGCGATCAGTGCATTCCTTGCAGAGTAACATCAAAAAGTAGGATTCCTGGAATAGCAATAGCTGTAACCAGTAAACAAATTCATTTTTTGGAAACTGGATCATCACGAAAACATCTACTACTAAGTGTGCAAGGTTTCATCGCGGTCAGTAAATTCCGTGCCGAGTTACTTCGTAGAATAGGAATATTGAAATGAGATTAGTTATCAGTAACAAAGGAATTTGCATGGAAGGGAGGGGTGGGAAGGGAATGGAAAGGAAGGTGTGGAAGAGGAGGGTAGGGAACGGAAGGGAAGGGAAAGAGAGCGGGTGGAAGGGCAGAAGAGCGAAGGGAAGGGCAGGGAAGCGAAGGAAAGTAACGGGAATGTTGCAAATGGGATCATCGTGGAAAAATCTCCTGCCACAAAATGTAATACCAGGTTTCATTGATATAAGGCCGAATATACGTGAAATAACATGTTTTTTGCAATAAACGCGTGAAAAAATGAAAAAATGCATAATGTGTTTGTTGCGGGACCAGCTGGGAGTCATACTCTACCAGATGCAAAAGGTTTCGTACGAATTGGTCAATCCATTTCGGAGTAATCGGCGGTCATGCATGACGTGGACGGAATAGCAATCTTCGTTTTGCAACAATTTTTAACAAAAAGAATTTTTGGAAAAAAAGTACAACCGACTTCGGAATGCACTAAAAAGGACGAAATAATTTTAATTTATGTTTCGGAGACGGCGCAATCTTAATAACTGTCCACATTGGAAATTGTCAAAATGTTCCTGACTACGGTCAACTCGGGTGCGTAGCCAACGCTACCGTCATTGAGCGCGCGCTCTTTCCACGCTCTGATTGGCCGGGGTTTTTCATTAATAATTCAAAAATGAAGCCTTAACGAGCATTCTGGTAAAGGAAAAAGCGGCTCAGAATCACCCCAGCTACAACCCCATGAAATTATGCCCGACTGTTGTCGAACACTCTGTATATATACTTAACTAACATTTCTATGCTTGAAAAGTGTAACGTTACAAATAAAATATTTATTTACAAAAAATGGTCATTATTTGTTTTGATTATACATATAAGCGCACGCGCACTATTCACTGTCAATGGAGTCTACCTCCTTAATCGTCTCTTAAACTTATCACGCCGCAAAAAACGAAACACCTCTGTTTTCTCTTTTTTGAAACTTTCCTTAAAAATTCGAAACCGGCCACGCATGCACAAACTAAACAAAGATCAGCATACCATCTTTCTTAACCAAAGAACTTGTCACGGTCTTCCGGTCGATCGGAATGAATCGCTGCGAGAGTGCCGACTCAGTCGGTATGCCAAGGCCGGGGCAAATGAGCAAGGCGGGTTTCGCTTGGTATCTAGCTGGTTTATTCACGCTTGCTACAGTAACGCGAATCGCAAACGCGGCTTAATCCTGAACGCGACTTAATTCAAAACGCGACTTAATTCTAAACGCTTCGCAAGTTTTCTCGCTTTGCTATCGCTTCGCGGTTTCGCTATCGCTTCGCGATTCTCCCTAGGCGCGCGGCGGGTTCGCGGTGCTATCGGCGCTACGCGGTCTGTCCGGCGGTGTCCGGTTGCTAGCGGCGCTCCGCTATTGCTGGGTAGGAGGATCGGCAGGTACAGAAATAGGTGGTGCCTTCTGGGATGTGAGTGGTGAGAGACGCCTCCCCGCAATCCCGACGGGGTGAAAGAAGACCCGCGTAAAGTGAACCTCCGCTAACTGGTCAGCGGTTCAGCGGCGATACCGTCAGACGGGCGGCCATAAAGCGTGCTAGCCCCTGCGCACCGTAGGAGGAAGAAAGAGGAGTGAGCGAGAGACGTTTCGAAAATTTGGGGCTCTGTATGTACATCGGCGTACTATCAGGCGGCGGTCGTCTTAAATAGCCCACTGCTTGTCGCGGCGCGGTATTTATACTCGCGGATCCGCGATTCTACTGCGAGAAGCGCGACTCGCGAATCGGCATCACGCCATCGTCGCGAGAATCACTTGGATGGCGGCGCGGCGGCGGAGTGGGGGCTCGCGGCCCCGCGGTACGGCGGGTAGTATCGGTAAGAGGTCACGGCCTTGACTGACTCATTACAAACTAACCAATTATAAACTATTCGACTTGTTGGAGAGAAACAGCCATCGCCGTTGAGTCAGATTATAACGATCAGCCGAAACCGTACTTTCTACTTTCTGTAAAGTCCTCTAATTCTAAAAATACAGAGCATTCATTTTAAACGACATACTGAAATGTTCGATTCATCTAAGAAACCTTTTGCGACATCAGGTTACCGGCCGTAAGCAGCGTAAACTACGGACGTATGATTTCATCCTTCGGGATGCAACAACAAATAAAGCTAAAGTTTTTTGAAAATCGAAGTGTTTAAGCTAAATAACCTCAGTTTAAAATCATTGTGGATTTGGTCAATTTTGACAGGGTCAAATTATTTTTAATCGTGAATTAACATTTGCTAGAGAAAATTTAGTTGCAGTCAAGTATTAAAATGCCTTGGGTATATTAGGCATAATGTGTGGTAATTCTCCGGTATTAGAGCGAATAACAATAAAAGAACACCCCCTACAACAGGCATGGGCAACAAGTAATGAGCGGAGCGGGAGCGCTCTCCGGCGCTCCGGAGCTTGGCGGCAAGCTCAAAGGCGAGCGCGAACCGAACCGAGCGGTGGAGAGGCTATCCCCACTCCCCGTCACCAGTCTCCCGAAGTCACACAGCCTAGATATGTATGTTTCACTGGTGCCCTCCGTTGAACGCTTCGCCTTGTCCACTGCAGTGCGGTCGCGCCTACAATGCATCCCCACCACTTTAAGACAGCTGTAAGTAGAACAGACAAGCAGTTCCCAAACAGGCCCGACATCAGAGCCGCTCTCTGAGCGGTTTTCGTGCCCATGCCTGCCCTACAGCGTTATTATTCATATAGAAGCCTATAGCGCTTGACAGTGTAGAAGGAAAAGTTTAATTTCTCGATAATGACATTTTATTCTACTTAAGAAGAAAATTTTTGTTGTGATATATTATTCGTTTATAAAAGTAAATGTGTTTAACTGAATCATACCGATATAACTTCATAACTTGTGTATATACTTACGAAAGCTCCGTTTCTTCTTCATCAAGTTCATCGAATGACTTTGCCATAGCTCTACCCAGATTCTTTCCTAATTGCGTAAATGCAGTTTTGCCTAACCAATCTGCTAGATCATTTCGATTTATTTGGCGCAATCTGTGAGCAAGATTTTCATGGGTTTTACACTTTCCCTCTGTTGGAGAGCTGTTCCAATGTAAGAGGAGACGAATGCAAGGAATCTCATCGTCCACGTTGCGTTCTGCTTTCAAAGATTGTCAATTACTTTATCACAACAAATGATATGCATACAGATACGATAAGGTAAAGAAAAGCAACGTCTCCATTGCTGTGAGTATTCTGTAGATTCTTGTCATTTTATTTTAGAAAAATTGACCTACGTCATGTAACGGAACAGACATCTCATCCATAGAAAGTGATAATAAAAATTGCCGTTCTTTTACATGTGACACTGACAGTGGTATTCGGAGATAAAGATGACATGTCTATCGAGACTTATTGAGGAGTTCCAATGCCATGTTTGTTTCGAAGCAGCTTTCTACATATAGAGGGTGTTCCGCAACCCATGGTCAACCAAATAGGAGGTCATTCTACATGTAAAAATAAGTCGAAAAAAAAAGACTAAAATTTTTTCTTCCGAGTTCATTTTCAAGAAAATCGAAGTCGAAAACTTGATTACACCGGTACCTGTCACTTTCCACTGGGTCATTTAAATCACTGAATCGGGAACTTGTGAAAGGATATAAAGGCGGTTTCCCCGAAAAGGTCCAATTGCGATGCCTCGAACGTGCGATACCTTCGCGTTGCCTTGGCACTGCGCGAAAATGAAAAACATGTTATAATGAAGAGTGCCAATCATACAAATTCGGACAGACTGAGATACAGTGATATTCTTCGACGTTCTTTTGTCAGTAACATGGAACGCGAATCTTTCTGTACGCGTCCAGTATCTCGCATATCGTTGACATGTTTTGCTCCAACGCCGGATATTATAATATGTTTTCGTAGTGCCAAGACAACGCGCAGGAAGCTGTACGACAGTTTCTCGATTCAGCGATTTAAATGACCCAATGAAAAATAACAGTGATCGTGAATAGGGAATACATGGTATAAAGTAACGTGAGTTTGTTGACCGTCTCATTAGCTGTTCAGCGCTGCGGGTCAAGTTGATAGTGAACTGGTGAGTCTAATTTCAATTCTGTCCGCACTTCTTAATAGTTAACGTCTGTAGTTTTAAAATTGTCTTCCTTTTCAACAACGAAAAGTGTCATGCAAGTTCGATTTATTCGTTCTATCCGGATATTGAGTGGTTTCAAAATTTTCGTCATTTGACACAGCGAAAAATATTACGCAACTTCGATTAATTCGTTCTATCGGGATATCGAGTAATAAGGTTATTTTCCTTATTCTGGAAGTACGATTCAATTCATATTGTTCTGAACTTTTTTTATTCCTTATTCCATATTATTTGTGATATTCTTTCCTGTTGTACTGACGGGGGTTTTCGGCCGCGATCAGACCAAGCAATCCGCCCGCCGGCTCTCCTATCTTGATAGCCCCGTGATAGGCGAGCGAGGGACAGGCATCGCGACGACGGATAGTCCTCGTCACGAGGCTCGTCAGACCGCCGAACAACGGTGAGTCCCGGAGTGGTCGAACTGGGGCCAAGATTGACCACCCGCCTACCAATTCCACGAAAGGAACTCTCTCTCGTCAATAAAGGACAAGCCAGCCAAAGGTGGCCATCTCCCCGAGTTGTCACTCCACCTTCTCACTTTCCCGTTTGTCTCGTGCACACGTGCTGCCGTCGTCACTAAATTCGTCGTAAAATAGCCGAACTTTCCCTTGCTTACAGTACTACTTTGTAGTACCCTGCACTAGAGAATGAAAATTCAATTCATTGAGTTAGACGTGAGATCAAATTTTCCTTACGCAGTACTGCATTCATTCCTCACTGAGTGACCGATTTGGTTACACGTAGGAAGAATAAATCGTGTTTAAATATTCCCACATTTCAGTGCAGTGCAGTAAGTTCGCTGACCGGACCATGATATCATCTGTTGAGGGTTTCGAAAAAGGGCCAGAATCGGCACAGTGACCCAGTTTCAACGACCCACTTCAGCCGTGACAGGTTCATTCGGGGACGAATGGGTAAGTTAAACCAGCTTTTTCGAACATTAGCTTTCGAAATCGTTTTTCTTTAAACATAAATTATCCAACTGTTAATGTGGTATCAAAATAGCTACTGCAGCACTTTGTTCCTTTCGGATAACCTTAAAAAGTGTCAAACATAGTTCTTAAACGACATATTCATTAATTTGTTACTCATAAATAATTTTACATTATTTTTAATTTAATACAATGTAACATATGCCGTGTGATTCTCTTGATATCTCCGATGCAAAGAAACGTTCGTTCACGGCCACGTCCGCGCGCGATTGAGAGCCACTAACATTCTCGTGGCTGAGCGCGCGCTCTACGCGCACTCTCATTGGCCAGTGGTTTCTGTTAATAACTCGAAAACGAAGCTTCAAACAACATTTTGGTAAAGGAAAAAGTTGTTCAGATGCACCCTAGCTACCCCCCATTTCCGGATGTTACACTAGTCATGGGACACCCTGTATATACACAACTGGTATTCTTCGCCGAAACTGTTTTTAACTGTGGTTAAAAATGAAATAAATGTTCTTGGGACAGTACGTTGCAATAGAATGTGACGACCGGGCGCCTTGACAACCGTCGTCAAGGCACCGTCGTCACCACGAACCGTCGTCACCGCGAACCGTCGTCACCGCGCACCAGCACGGCGCACCGTCACCGCGCCCCACCCGCGAGCACCGCCGCGCGCACCGGCGTCACGCAAGACAGGAGTAATTAAGGAGGCAATCGATCACCGATCGAAGAGTTGGCTCGGGGCTTCGGCCCCGACAGGACCTCCTCGGAGGTCCTCTCCAAGGCAGCCGGCTCTCCTAGCCCGAGGAGATGGCCCGGTCTAGGCGAGCCTGGAGGCCGGCGTCGTTGCGAAGGACAAGGCCTCGCAACGGGGCTGGCCACGCCAACCCCCACGGCCAGCACGGCCGCGGCGACCGGTCCACCGGTTCTGCTACCCCGCGGACAGGCCCGGAGTAGCCGAACCGGGCGGGAACGTCGCGACGAAGGACAGGGCCTCGTCGCGGGGCTCCCCGGTACCGCTGGGCGCAACACCGGCCAACTCCAGCAAGGAACAAACTCTCTCTCTCTCGGACAAGAACAACTGACCAGTCGGCCAAAACTGGCCAATACCTGTCTACGATTTTCTTCCTCCCTCTCTCTCCTCCTCGCGACCGCGACCCCGCGCCTAGATTAAGCCGCGTAACCGAACCGCGGGCACCATCGGGTGCCCCGCCGCCGTAGAAGTAAGTTCCGCGAACGCCACGCCGGGCGTTCCCCCGACCGTAGCTGATAAGTACCGCACCGACCGTAGCCTGTAAGCCGCGTAGGATTAAGTTTAGTGTGTAAGCGCTACCCCGTCGCCACTAATGTCTATCGCCCCTACAGAACGACGCAACTACCAACGAGGCCACCGCCCGCGCCTCCACTGCCGCCGTAACCGCTCCGCCGGACGCCGCCCGGAACACCGCGCCACCGGCCGTCGACCGGCCCGCTGTACCCGACGGAAATAAAATAATGTAAAACCGATCCTGCTCGTCTTATTACTCGCACGACCCGACCCCCTCCCCTCCGCGACCGGCCTCCTCGCGGGAACCCTGGCCGCTGAAGCGTCCAGCACCAGGAGGCCCGCGAGCGATGCCACGCCACGCCGGCTACCGGCGTGACGAGGCAGCAGCGTTACAAGAAAAAGTATACCGGGAGATTTTGTTAAAGCAAAATTAAAAGAAGGGGATTGCATAATTAGAAGCTGTAATTGCATACTAACGTTGAAGTGGAAGGACAAACGAGACGTCTATATTATTTCTACAAAGCACGAAAGTGCAGAAATGATTGCAGAAAAGGGAAATCACCTAAACCCTACTTTCAATCCAAGATGTATTGTTGATTACGACAAGGGAATGATTGATATTGATCGCCAGGATCAGGTATTAGCAAGTTTCCCTATTATGAGGAAATTCCTGAAGGGGTACCGAAAAATCTTTTTTTACATATGTGATATGGCACGTTTGAATTCATATATTCTGTACAACAAAAACAATATGGCAAAGAAACAGAATTGCAGCGAGTATAGCCTTCGAATAGCTGAAGGATTATTACAAACCGTGTCATCGCAAGATTATAACAGTTCAATGGGTATGAGCGTTATTGGGCGCGAGCGCCAGCTCTGCCGTGCCTAAGCTTTCGCTTATACCGGCAACTGTTAAAGGAGCCAACCACTGCCAGGGGTCACGTCCGTCGATGTTATGAACGGCGGGCCTGGAAAAACCCCTTCTTCGCCATTTAAGGATCACCAGAAGGGTAGACTGCTCCCGAGGGAGAGCGACCCACTTAGCCGTTTGGCCTGGAAGTTCATGCAAGCACGGACTTACAGGCAAAACGTTGCCCAGCGGGGACCACGTGGAGGTGGGGTCGCCAGTGCGGAACTCTCAAGATTATAACAGACAAGAACCATTATCGAACGGAAATATACCAATGAGACTACAGCCGTGACATTGGGGCCACTTTCCGAAACATATAAATCCCACGCCATTGAAAAGAAATCCAACAAGAGCTTGCAAAGTATGTACGAAATATAAGAAAAGGAGTGAAACGACATGGGAATATAAAAACTGTCGAGTTGCATTACCTGTACCTCATTGTTTTGAAAGATATCATACAGTTGAAGACTACTAATTTTCTACGAGTTCTTTCAAAACATAATAAATTAAGTATGTTTTGTTAATCATGTTAAATTATGTTAATTGTGTGAAATATGTTAACTATGTTATTTATGTTAAATTAACTAACAATAAGTATTAATTTACAAATTGTTCTTGATTCATTATCCACTTTGAAATAATAAATCATTTTTGTTCACTGATGAATTGATCGTAATTACGCCCCAGATGTCTTAAAATTACTAGTTGTCCCAAAACGTTATTTATTATTTCACAATTCCTTTTGTTGTGCCGAAATATACATGTCATAAGACGTATACACTTTGCGCAAGTTTGGGCACACGGCTGAACAGCTGAATGGCGCGGCGCGCGACCGCCGAAAATAGTTCAGCAAAAATAGCTCAGCGATTGTACGCTAAAATAAAATTGCAAAAATAGTTCAGCGATTGTACGCTAGGGCGTGGGTAGTGTTTTGCTGGAAATGTTGATAAAGATATAGCTCAGTCGGTAAATGATACCTCGAATTTGACGACGCAAAGGAACAAGCGAATGTCGCAGGAGAGGCATGGTTGCCGATACGTATGATACACAGTTACGTTACACTGTTGCCACGTTTCCCTATATCAGGAACTCTTGAATGAATACGGCTGAAATTTGCGATGTTAACGAGATCTCATCTACAAGACCCAGGGCTTGCATCTTTGTCATAAGAGATATAGCGGCCCTCGGATTAAATGAATTCTGCACAGCAGAGCTGATTGTCTGCTCGGCGTACCTCCCGTGTGACTCAGAGGACCTACCACTTACAAGGGAACTCCGAGCGCTGATTGACCACTATGCCGCCAACGGACTGCATCTGGTGAATGGCTGCGATTCAAAGCCCCGGCTCTCAACATGCCTATCTGTCTGGCAAATCTGCCGAGACGGCACTTTACATCCTGGTGAATTTCATCGAAGGTGCATTATCGAACGGTGAATCTGCTCTTTGCATCTTCCTTGACATCGAGGGGGCATTTGGTAACACACCGCACGATGCCATACAGGAGGCTGCAAGGAGCAATAATATCGAGGACTCCGTCATAACATGGATCCGCAACATGCTGACAAATAGAACAGCTACAGCAAGTCTGGGCGAGACAACGGCGAGGGCTGACATTTTAAGGGGCTGCCCGCAGGGAGGAGTCCTGTCCCCTCTGCTGTGGACCCTTATGGTAGATGACCTCATACGGGTACTCGCTCGGAATGGCTTCGACGTACAAAGATATGCGGATGACCTCTCCATTTCGGTAAGGGGCAGACACCCTTTGGAATTATCAAGGAGACTGCAAAATGCAATCACACTCGTTGAAACATGGTGTCAAAACCATCCTTTACCGGTTAACCCAAGTAAAACGGAGCTGGTTCTCTTTTCAAGGAGGCGACGTTTTTATTTCAAGGCTCCCTTCCTATTTGGAATGCAGCTCCAACTGACTGATGAGGTGAAATATCTATCCTCTCACCTGGGGGAGCCACATCCATAGGCAGGCCCGGAAAGCAATTAGCACCTACTGGGCTTGCCGCAGAATGTTTGGTCCCACGTGGGGGTTAAAACCAAGGATGGTAAGGTGGATTCACCAGGCCATTCTTGAACCCGTTTTTACCTACGCCTCAATAGTGTGGTGGACCTCCATGAAGAGGGGCGCACACAGAAGGGCAATGGAAGAGATCTATCGTATCGCGTTGCTGGGAATACCAGGTGCGCTACTCGCGACGCCCACCATGGCGATAGGTGCGCTGCTTGACATAAAGCCACCCCACCTAGCGGTGACGGCGGCGGCTTGGAAAGCAGCCATCCGCCTACACCAAGCTGGAAACTGGTCGCAGTCAGGTAGTGGGCACCACACGATTCTGGTGGAGTTGGAGTCGGAAGAAATTCTGACCCAAGAGAGTGACCGCTGCAAAACTACACACCTTTTCAGACGTAAGTATGAAGTAATCTTCCCGGACAATCCAGACGACATTTTAACTCCGGAGGGGGGGGAGCTCGTCTGGTTTACGGATGGCTCCAAAACCAGAACCGGTACCGGAGCCGGGATATGGGGGAGGAGCTCAAGAGTCGAAATGCCTTTACATTGGGCCACCTCGTATCGGTCTTCCAGGCAGAAGTGTTTGCGATATGGGCCTGCGCCAACCACAACTTGGTCGGAGCTCACACAGGCAAGTACATCTACATCTGCAATGACAGTCTCGCCGCGCTTTGTGCCCTACACAAAGTGGCAATTGGGTCCAAGTTAGTCGGAGACTGTGCATTGACATTGAAACAACTGTCTCAGAATAACCGAGTCAAGTTGCTCTGGGTATCAGGTCATGCTGGTATCACAGGAAATGAAAGGGTACAATGGTCCATTAGGACCGAGTGCCCGGTCAGCCTCGAGGAACAAGAATGATAATGAAATGATATGTACATTTTTTAATGAATATTACTAAAATTAAATTTTCATACGTAATATTAGTTAATAATAGATGAGTATTAAAATTATATTATTTATGTTATTTATTTGAATATTAAAAACTTATATTATAAATATTACATATATTAAAAGTTATATTCGATTATTATTAATACTATTTTGCGGTACTTATTGCAGGGTGATAAGCACCATAAAAACATGCGTAAAAAAATTTTTGGAAAAAAATACACACGACTTCGGAATGCACTAAAAAGGACGAAATAATTTTAATTTATATTTCGGGGACGGCGCAAATTAAAAATTGTGTAAATGAAAGATGTTGCTAATGTGAAAATATGTAAAAGGATTAAAGGATTTTGACAATTTCCAATGTAGAAAATTTTTGATTTTGCGCCGTCTCCGAAATATAAATTAAAATTATTTCGTCCTTTTTAGTGCATTCCGAAGTCGGGTGTATTTTTTTCCAAAAATATTTTTATTTCACATTTTTTAATGGCGATCAGAGCATTCCTTCCAGAGTAGCATCAAAGAATAGAAATTTTGCAATGGGAATAGTAGTTAGCAACAAAGGGTTGGGAAGGGAAGGGCAGTGTTACGTCCCTAACAATAACCTCAATTTTCGTCCTTCGCTATTCCAAAGTAGGTCTCGCTCTGGAATCCGCGAAGCATCAGCGTTTTCGCCTCGGTAACATGAAATCAGGGGACTCGCGGAATGCGATGGCGAAAACCCTTTGACAGCAGGTTGTCGTAACCGGCAAGCGTGACCTACTCCCCTCGGGGAGTATAAGTATCGGCGCGACGCTAGTACGCCAGTTCCTTGATTACGCGAGCTAAAGGCGTGGTGCTGCCCGTCCGCGAAACGCGAGTTTTGAGTGTAACCCCGTTCCGCATAGTAGAGAGAATCGAGACCTAATAGCGTGAGTGACGGTTGAAGTGTGGATTACAAGAAGCGACGCAGAACCAGCGAAGGGTATGTAATATAAAATAATACACAGAATATATCAGATTGTTTGCCCTCATCCGCCTGTCTAAGAATTACTGAAACCTATACCCATAACCTCCCGCAAGGTGAGTCAAGGTGCGCTTCAGCGCTTTAATCGGCAGAACCCCGATAAGAATTAGAGGTAGAACAACCACCCCAAGGGGGGACGTAACAAATTGGTGTCAGAAGTGGGATCCTGTTAATCAAACGATTCGTAGAGACATTCGCTATCGTATATTAACGCGCCGTAACTTGACTACACCTTCATTGCCTTAACACGTGTTTTCTACTAACCTCCAAAATGCCTTTGTTGCACGATCAAGTCGCACATCCAAATTCTGCCCCCGTCCCGGCTACCCCACCGACACTGCGAGACACGCGAAGTTTCGGTCCATCAGGAGCCTCCTCGTACGACCTGTGGCGGATCTCCGAAAAGGAGGAGAAAAAGGTTTATCGGATTCTGGAAAAAATCCCCGATTTCGACCCCCTAACAATTTCGTTCGAAGAATTTTTGACCGCAATTCAAAAGGTAAAAGCACAGGTCCCGTCGGGTCAGGAGAGCACATTCCTGGAAGGTCTAATGACCAAGTTAGCCCAACCCGTTAAATTCTTCGTTGAACAACGTCCCTGCGCAAACGTCGACGATCTTTTGAGACTCCTCCGCAAACGATACGCCCCCAACAAATCGTACCAAGAACTTTGTTTAGAGCTCGGGAGAACACCAATGAGGAACGACGAAACCGCTCTAGAATACGTACATCGTTTTACAAAATTGCTTTACCAGGCAACGGCTTGCGGACGCGATGAACAGGGCCCGAATTTTAACGCGAAGGAGTTAGAGACCCTGGCAACACAGGGCTTCATCGGGGGTCTCTCACCCAAAATAACCCCCGGAGTATTGGCCACTAGGAAATCCTCACTCGTAGACATTATGGACGAAGCACTTCTTGTTGACAGAAACCTGACAAGACTAGCGGCAACCGCTCCCGCGACACCCTTGGTGAATCCCTTACCAGCAACTCTTCCCTCGCCGTACGACCAAAATCGGTCATGGTCCGAACAGCGGCAACCGCCCCAGCCGGTACAACCAGAGTATCCTTGGGCACCCTGGGCCGCTTATTGCGCTAACACGGCCCCGGCTGCACCACCCGCGGGAAGCTCGTTCCAACCTCCGTTCGTTAACCAACCCTGTGGGCATGGACACCCATACGGCTGCGCACCACATCTGCCCCAGCCGTCTCCTTGGTTCTGCGGCTGCAACTACAGTCACGGGCCACCCTGCCAAAATCCGTACTTGTTTCAAGGAACTCACAATACCGGCCAACTGAACAATCAAAACAATTACTCTCAAGGGCCAAACTGGCGACGAGGTCCACGTGGGCCACCCAGGAATAATTACTCAGAACGTAGGGCCGATCCACCCCCGCGACAAGACAACAGACCGTCGCGAAGTAATACCCCGGAACGCAGTAATTTAAACTGGAACCGCGCCCGCTCACCAATGGAGAACCGAGCGGGCGCACCCTTTACGCCGCCTCGAACGCCAAATCAGCCACAACCGAGCCCCCAAAACTCGTACAGGCTCCAACACCGCGAATCCGCATCCGCTTCAAGGAACTAGACCAAGGGAACGCAGAATTTATAATAGATTCCGGCTCGATGTTGAACTTGATTAAGTCTAACGCGCTCCGACCTGACGCGCCGATCATTAAATGCGAGAGCGTCAGCGTGAGAGGACTTCGAGGATACGTCATCGCTGCCGGCATGATAGAGATCAAGATAAATAAGAGCGAAACTTTATTTTATGTCATCGACAATCCGGATTTTCCTGACGGAGTAGCCGGACTCTTAGGCAGCCCATTTCTCGTGCAAGAAGAATGCGAAATCTCCTTCCATCACCGAACCCTAGTGACGAGCAAGCGACCGATACATCCTATCGGGTTCTCGAATGCCACGGAGATGAAGGAAGCTTTAACCTCAGGCCGTAATCGGGAAACACCGCGAGCCTTTCTCGGCAAACAGGACGGTATAAAACACGAGTCAGCTGAAAACGCCGGCGATAGCGACGAGGTCGAAGACGGCGCCGTCGAACGGCTGACCCAGCGAGATGCCAGGGAATCAGATAACAAAACACGGAACGTTGCCGATACTGCTGACCTACCTAGGCCGCCGACCCCGCTGACAGACGAACAGCTGGAATTTCAAGGTGAAGACTTAGGAGACTACGTGGTGACAAACCAGAGCGACAGCGAAAGAATCCGTAACATTATTAGCGTATTAAAATTAGATCATTTAGAAGAAGATTCGCGACGCATGATAGAAGATATCGTGGCGCGTTACGCGGACAGATTTTTTATACCAGGCGATCCCCTCGGAGAAACAAACGCCATCGTCCACAGTATCCCTGTGAGCGACAACGTACCGGTGTTCACGCGACAGTATCCCTTTAGTGTGGACCAAGAGAAGGAAGTATTGAAACAAATACAGAATTTAGAGAATTTAGGGGTAATAGTTCCCTCGACGTCACCGTATAACTCGCCTCTTTGGCTAGTCCCTAAGAAACCGGACTCGAAAGGAAACGTGCGCTGGCGAATGGTCGTAGACTTCCGCAAATTAAACACGAAAACGATCGACGACCGTTTTCCGATTCCCCGCATATCCGACATTTTCGACCGGCTAGGAGGCGCCATATATTTCGCAGTCTTCGATTTAGCAAACGGATTTCACCAAATACGCATGGCACCCGAGGACCGAGAAAAAACGGCATTTTCAACCCCCGGCGGACACTATGAATACGCACGTATGCCGTTCGGGCTGAAAAATGCACCCGCTACTTTTCAGAGGCTCATGCAAATCGTTCTAAGGGGACTAATTGGGAAAATCCTTTACGTATATATAGACGATATAGTAGTTTACGGACGCACATTGGAAGAAATGAAGACTCGCCTCGAAACCCTATTCCAATGCCTTCGCGACAACAACCTCAGTCTGCAACCGGATAAAGCAGAATTCTTGAAAACCGAAGTAACATATTTAGGCCACATCATCACGTCCGAAGGAATAAAGCCAAACCCGGAAAAGGTCCGAGCAGTGGAAAATTTTCCCACCCCGACCACACGTAAAGCCCTTAAACAATTTTTAGGACTAGTAAACTACTACAGGCGATTTATACCAGACCTGTCGAAAAGGGCCAAACCACTGACAGAGCTAACCAGTACCAAAATACCTTTCGCATGGACCGAAGCCCGCCAGAAAAGCTTCGAAGAACTACGACAAGTGCTCTGTGAGGAACCAGTGTTACGATACCCAAATTTCGAGGAACCATTCATTATTACAACCGACGCATCCGATATCGCGGTCGGCGCTGTCCTGAGCCAGGGCAAAATAGGTGACGACCCGCCAATTGCCTACGCCTCCCAAGTGCTCAGCCCCGCGCAACAAAATTACTCCACCACAGAAAGAGAGTGCTTTGCGATAATTTTTGCTGTTAAATACTTCCGAAGCTATATCTATGGCAGAAAATTTAAACTCGTGACCGATCACCGGCCCCTACAATGGCTGTTCTCAGTCAAAGACCCAATATCCCGGCTAGCCCGTTGGAGAATTCTTCTGGAAGACTACGACTACGAGATCATATATAAACCGGGTCGCATAAACGCGAATGCAGACGCTTTATCTAGAAACCCAGTACCGTTCGCGCTGCCAGTAACACCATCAGAACAAACAGACAGTACGGAGCAAGCTATCGCAACCCGAGTAAGCGCACGTCGCGCGGCCCAACCTAGGCTTAACTACGAAGAACCTCCTTCACTAATCTTAGACGAAACTCAGTCCCTAGAAAGCGTAGAACCAGAGGAGGCTGAGCCCAACGCGAATTCCACCGTCCTGGAAGACGACGCCACAAACGAACGGGAACCCGAAGCCTTAGCAAGCAGCACTCCAAGACCAAGCAAACGCGTATCGTGGGGATCCCCTCTCATCATTCCAGAAGCTTTAAATGCCGAACAAACAGCCAAAGAACAGTCCGATAACGAACGCGAACCATCACTACACGAATCCTCGCAGGACAATACCGCTAATCAAACAACAAACACATCCTGGGATCCGCCGTGCCCTTCCGAAACACTAGATATTCCACAGTCAACGCAGCGAACTCCAGAACTCTCCCGCGTGTGGGAAAACATCGACAATATCTGTGTACCACACCCTCAGAATAAGTCTGGCCCACTACAAGTTAAGAGCAACACTTGCAAAACATTCATTTCGAAGGCCCCGCTCACCGACGGCCCCGGCAATATCGCACACTTCATCCCGGCCGACGGAATCTTAACAAGCCCCACTTGCAGAACATTAAAAGCGCTAGGTATGCTTTCCGAAACCAACCTTTTGACTGAAGACCTGACCGAAGGACGCGTAATTGTCACTCAGGCGGAAGAACGACGGATTTTTAGTACCATAGGTACCAAATACTTTTTCCAAACCATCGAACCACATCAGATGCCAGATCTATTGCACGCACTTAAACTAGCAGTAAGGACAGAGGGAATAGACGATCTCCGCATCCCAACGAACGGAGAAACAATGCACCAATTGGATGCCCAAACATTGCAACGACAACTATCCGAAATTTTCAACGATATACCGATCACTATAGCAATTTGTACGGGCGAAATACAAACCCCACCAGAAGACCATCGAGAAGACCTCATCCGCCATTATCACGAAAGCCTAATAGGAGGCCATAAAGGCGTAACAAAAACCTATCGACGCATAAGGAATCTCTTCGACTGGCCTAAGATGCATCGCGACATAGAGAACTACATACGATCTTGCAAAAGCTGCCAAGAACAAAAATTAGTACGGATAAAAACTCGAGAACCAATGATCATCACAGATACGCCGGCCAAGCCATTCGATAAGGTAGCACTAGACACCGTAGGGCCTTTACCACTCACGCCAAGCGGAAACCGACACATCCTGACGTTGCAGTGTCAGCTTTCAAAGTTTTGCATGGCCATTCCGCTTCCAGACATTCGCGCAGAGACCATAGCAGACGCATTTTCCCGCCACTTTATCGCGCTCTTCGGCGCGCCACGTGCTATCCTCACGGATCGCGGAACATCATTCATTAATCAAGTTCTAAAAGGAATAGCCATAACCTTCAATATCGAACACGTTACAACATCGGGATATAGACCCCAAACAAACGGTTCGCTTGAGCGTAGCCACCACGTGCTCATCGAATACTTGAAACATTTTATAGAAAGCAAACACGACTGGGATATTTTACTTCCGTTCGCAACATACTCATATAACACCTCAGCACACGAGGCAACCAATTTTTCACCATATGAGGTGGTTTTCGGCCAAACAGCAAGGGATCCTTTCACCCCAATGACTCGAGACGAACTTCAGACGTACCCCATCTACATCCAAAATTTAGTTAAACGCCTAGACGAAATTCGCCAAATAGCCAGGAAAAACCTAGAGCGAAGTAAAGAGCGATCCAAATTGCAGTACGATAAAAAATGCAAGGAAGTAAAATTTTCTCCCAACGATCAAGTTTACGTGCTGAAAGAACCACGCGTGAGTAAATTAGACCCCCACTATATCGGCCCGTTCATTATCTGTGAAACAACAGAGAATAATAACGCGATCCTCATAGACGAAAAGGGAAGAAAATTCGCAAAACATTTTAATAAACTAAAGGCACAGGCGACGAATCCGATAATACCTGGAAACCTCCCCTTTTCGATCCGCCCTGACACAAAGGACTCTTAGGTTAAGGATTTTGACAATAAAACTAATAAAATTAACATGTATTCTAACAATTAGATAGGTCAACCAGTTACCATGGACGCACGAGGCCTAGCGTTAGTCACCACCTTGATCCAGTTCGTTATCGCGAATCGTATCGAAGGTGATTACTCCGTTACCCCATTGAGACACAATCCCGGCCTATACCCAGAAAGACTAGCCCAAATCCGCACGTTTCGGACAACATGGAGACTAGTCACAGCCCTGGATGTAACGGAAATCCTGACTAGCCGCCCAAAAACCTCCTCCGTGGTACACCGCATGAGGACCATGTGCTCCTCACAGAATCTAACAACATGCCCGGCAGACGCCCTGCAAGACGAACTCGACAGGAAATTATCAGAGGCAGTCCGCTATGAAAACCTGCTAGCGCACGCATTAGGAAAGAATGCAGCCAGAGTAAGGCGAGCCCCACTAGGGTTCATCGGCTCAATCAGCAAAACGTTATTCGGAACACTCGACGAAAGCGACGCAGACTATTACAACCGCGAAATAGATAAGATTTATAGCGACCAAAAACAACTCGCCACATTAGTCCAAAACCAGACCCATATAATTAGGTCCGAATTCCGTAAGGCATACGACACGCTGAACACTCTATCTGAAACCGTAGCAACTATGAATACTAGAACCGAACGCATACTATCCAAATGCACCGAAATTAATAAACGCGAAAATCAATTAGAATTAGAGTTAGCTATGTCTTCTTGGGGAACACGACTGATCCGACAAACGGACGAATACGTACTAATGCTAACCACCCTGACAGACGCAATAATGTTTGCAAAATTAGGAATCCTCCATCCAATGATCCTATCACCCGATCAATTAATCACAGCCTGCGATACCATCCGAACTTCAACGAATCTGGAATTCCCGCTCTCCATGGAAGAATTGAGATCGGAACAACTCCAAGGTACAACGGCAATGAGTGCTGTATATGCAAAAGGAAGAGTGATTATCACGATAGACTTCCCTCTCCTAGAACCAACCCCATATGAACTCTACCACCTATACCCCTGCCCATCATTCCAACAACTCACTGCCAACACCTCAGCAACGTTGATCATCCAGCCTCAAACCGAATTCCTCGCAGTAGACCAGACAACCTCCACCTTCTTCTTCCTCGACAGATCATACCTCAAAACCTGCAGAAACCCCAACAAAAGGTACCTTTGCGAAATCACCCTCCTAACCCATAACTACGAACAAAGTCATATTTGTGAAATCGACCTCATCCTGCACCCAGAGAGCCTACAGTGGAAGCAATGTAACATTAAAGCGGCTCCAGCTAATAACATCCAAATTATTAAACTGGAAGCCCCAAACACCTGGTTGTTCTCAATACAACGTCAGGAAGCACTTCAAATCAGGTGCAACAAAAGGGCAGCTGGATACGAACAGTTGCAAGGAACGGGAATACTACAACTACAAAGTAACTGCGAAGCAACTATTGGCCACACCAAGATACTAGCCTCAGGAATAAAAACACAGAAAGTTGAATACACCTTTAAACCAAGAGTCGGCCTTAACATAACAAATCTCATTCGAGATTTAACTCCGCACCATATCGAAATCCTAACCAAGCACCAGGAAAACCAGCCAAAATTTACACCTATCCAGATGGACCCGGACAACCTCTTAACCTTACAAGAGATAGACGACCAGGCACGAGACATAGCACAGCATCATCGCGCGCAAACGCATACTGCCTATATAACCTATGGCTCATTGTCAGCAATACTCGTAATCGTCGTCACAATAACAGCAGCAGCTGGATACAAACTCTGCAGGAAACAAACCAGGCTTGAACTACCACCCCCACAGAGAAGAAGATTCACGACAGAGGACATCAAATTACAAGTCCGACCAATCATCACTCCGACGACCTGGCCCCCAGACACACAAATAACAGAACTAACAACAGAACAACAGCATCAAGTCGGGATAACGAACAACGGCCTTCAAACCGAGGAAATCGCTTATTATTAAAACTAAGAGGGGATCACAAAAAGGAGGGGGGAGAAGAAAGAATCCATCCTAAGAATCCGTCCGTTCTAGACAAATTTATCCTTCCTTTCCGCGACAATCTTAATAAATGACGACACCACATAATGAATTGACACTTACATCACACGGAAACCCCACCAAGTTCACGATGAAGCATAGCAACAAAAACATCCAGTTTGCAAGTTTAGAGTAGCGACGGTAGAGTGTCCATTCAGCGTATCCATGCCTATCAAACCTAGTTCCATCGTCTTTTAGTATAACGACTATCCAGCGTGGGGGGTATGCTTTAGAATTACTTACATACATTTAGATATCAATCCGCGACTATACATACCATCGGCACTTTTCACATACACACAATTTTTCCTTATATTTTAGACAGCTGCGTACCACTGTAATTTCTTCGGCACTCTTTTACCTTTATATTTTAACAGCAACCCCATTGTACATATCACCAGCACTACAAGTATGTTCTAGGAATGCATAAGAATGTGTGAGATTGCGTGAAGGACTAGCGAACGACGAAAACATCGTACACAAAATACCCTCGCGAGAACATTTTGTGTCTAGCGTGGGGGGTGTTACGTCCCTAACAATAACCTCAATTTTCGTCCTTCGCTATTCCAAAGTAGGTCTCGCTCTGGAATCCGCGAAGCATCAGCGTTTTCGCCTCGGTAACATGAAATCAGGGGACTCGCGGAATGCGATGGCGAAAACCCTTTGACAGCAGGTTGTCGTAACCGGCAAGCGTGACCTACTCCCCTCGGGGAGTATAAGTATCGGCGCGACGCTAGTACGCCAGTTCCTTGATTACGCGAGCTAAAGGCGTGGTGCTGCCCGTCCGCGAAACGCGAGTTTTGAGTGTAACCCCGTTCCGCATAGTAGAGAGAATCGAGACCTAATAGCGTGAGTGACGGTTGAAGTGTGGATTACAAGAAGCGACGCAGAACCAGCGAAGGGTATGTAATATAAAATAATACACAGAATATATCAGATTGTTTGCCCTCATCCGCCTGTCTAAGAATTACTGAAACCTATACCCATAACCTCCCGCAAGGTGAGTCAAGGTGCGCTTCAGCGCTTTAATCGGCAGAACCCCGATAAGAATTAGAGGTAGAACAACCACCCCAAGGGGGGACGTAACAGCAGGAAGGGACAGGGAAGGGAAGGGTATTGAGGGGAAGTGAGGGGAATGTGGCACATGGGATCCTCGTGGAAATATCCCCGGCCGCAAAATGTAATACTAGGTTTCATCGATATCAGGCCGAGTACGCGCGAAATAGCACGTTTTTTGCGATAAAAGCGGAAAAAATGAAGAAATCCGAACTGGTTTTTTTACGGGACCAACTGTTGGTCATACTCTACAAGATGCAAAAGGTTTCGTTCCGATTGGTCCATCCATCTTGGAGTAATCGATGACCATACACAACGCGGACAAAATCGTACGCTTTTTTGCAATAAAAAAGAGGCAAGCGGTGGTGAAATGCAAAATTGTTTTTTTACAGGACCAACTGGGAGTCGTACCCTACAAGATGGAAAAGGTTTGGTTCCGATTGGTCCATCCATCTCGGTGTAATCGGGGCACATACATAAAAAAAAATATATATATATATATATATATATATACATGTCGAATTGAGTAACCTCCTTCTTTTTCGAAGTCGGTTAAAAACACAAATTGAACCAACATCTGCTACAACATATTGTTGCGCCGGGGAGTATTATTCGAAGAAGAACTCATTGTTTGCGAAATAACACGGCACTGTACAACGATTTATTTAACAGGACTGAAAGGAACTTTATACAATAGCAAAGATATTTCATATATGTCAAGCGCGCGTCCGAATCCGACGGATCGTCGTATTCGACTCTTTGAATATTTGCCGGTTTCTTGATAGCAACCGGAAGCTCGAATGCTCGCTTCCGCTCGCTCTCCGGGGCAGCTTCACATCGTTGCGGAACATCTTCACGCTGTCGCAACGATGCAGCTTCGTGGCATTGCGCGGCACCTTCACGCCGTCGCAACAATGTAAAAGAAGTGTTGCCGCAAGCGCAAGGTTTTTTTCATTGTTCAACCATTATTAAATATAAAAATTTAATTTCAATAATATTCATGTAAAATAGCATAGATACTATTTTAGTAAATCCACTTTAAACTTGCCGCGTAACGCGCCGATAAGGAAGATCGCGTAAAACGATAAACGGTAATTAAGACGTAATTAAAAGAGTGACACGTGTTCGGAATTATCCAGATAGAAAACAAGTATTATTTGATTAAAATTACAGACAAACAATCTTCTATCAGCTTTACAGTAGATAAATTAACAAGGCTTTTAGAAGAAGTCTCTAATAAAAACGATGCAAGTAACTTGAAAAGCAAACTAATTTAAAGAAGGTAACAGAAAAATTTGTAATTGAAAAGTTCACAAGTAAGAATGCAAATGAAACTCAATGGTTAGACACATTTGAAAAGGAATACAACCGCTTAAATATACAAAAATATGAAGAGAAAATCGAAGTTCTTAGATTATTTTTAGAAAGCTCCTGCTTAGACTGGTACAGCTCTATGTTGTGTAACGAGGCAAATTTGGCCTCGTTACGAGAACGCTGGCGCGCCCCGCTCCCTCCGCTCCGGCGAGTCCTCGCCTCCGGGACACGGGATCTTTGTGTGCGTGGAATGCGTGCATGTGTGAGTGTGAGTATGTGTGTTCTTTTTTTTTTCTTTGCCGTCCGACGACCTCGCGCTCCGCCACGGCGGAGCAGCGCCGCCCCCGGTCATGGGAACCTCCACCCCAAGGAGGGAGGCGGCAGATGGGTCCACCACTACCGCGGGCCGTCCGGTTGACCGATCGCGGCTCCTCCACCCCAGCAGCTGTCTTGAAGGCGACCGGCTGCCAGCCTCCGAGGACGCCGAGCCTGGGAGCAGCGAGTCCAACGCCGCTCCGCCGAAGCCACCCTCCAGCGACACCAGAGAGCTCCCAGGACCCGGCCAACCGCATTTTGGAACACCGCGACCCATCTTGGTTTCCGAACTCCCTGGGGGGGGGGGGGGGGGGGATCCGCGCACCGGCGGCGGAACGAGAGAAGCGCGCGAATAGTCCTAAAGTGCGGACGTCGCAATTAAGCAGAGCTATTTTGGAATTTTGAATAGCTTTCTTTATTTTTTTTCACAGCGTGTGTCGAGTCCCTTTTTATTTTCATTCGTGCGTGTGTTTGTGTGGCGCCCGTTTTGTGGGAGAGCCACCCGCACCATTTTGTGGATAAGTCGCTGCACTCCATGTCCAGGTAGGACTCACGCCTTTTGTGTGATTTTTGCTAGTGTGTGTGAGTGCGACAAGATCGGTGTGAACACGGGGATACCGGAGTATTCCTTATCGTATCGTGTTCCGCGACCTAGGCGACCGGATCGACCCGAGGAGACGAGGACTCTAGAGGCCCGTCCCCTTGACCACGCTCCCGACCGATTCGTTGTCCGGTCCGATCATCGAGCTCCGGCGGCTCGGCATCGGAATCATAACCGTCAATGCCTATACCGTGCGTTTGAACGAAGGGCGCCTTCGTTCCGCGAACTCGCGCGCCGAAAGTTGTAGCCGGTTTCGTCGAGGCCCCGGCATTTCCGTAGAATCGCGAACGAGCCCCCCCCCCCCTTCCCCCTCCCCCGGACCCGCGTACGCGACCCCGACTAATCTTTCTCTTCTGCTGTATTTGAGACTCTAGGACCACCGACGTTTTGTATCCGGCCCCTAGTTTTAGTTTCTACAGTAGTCTTTTTTATATTGGGAATTTCCACGTCGCGGTTCCTCTTGCCGCACTTGGCGGCCGCGTACCTTTTCCTTTTCGCAAAAGTGTACCGCGGAATTCCCGTTGTTCGGTTGACACGGCCACTTCGGCCAAGATTAAAGTTAACGTTTCCCGAAACGCTCGTGGGTCACTTTCTTTTGATCTCCCCTGACTTCCGCTCCCTTACTGAGCAGCCGAAAGGGCGAGGTTACCGGACGAGTGCGAAAGCACTGGCGCCCAGAGGAAATAAATCGTCCGTGGATTGGTGCACGGTGGTACGCGGAGAGCGACTTTCCCTGGTTGCCCTCCGGCGCAGGGCACCCTTTTAGCTGCCCCCATACCCCGTCCGTCACAGTTGATAAAACATTCCCTTACATCAGAATGGAAATCTTGGAAAAACAATTTCTGTGAAACTTATGCAGACAAAGGTTGGTCTTCGATTAAATATGCAATTTCATACAAATACACGAATGGTTCTTCATTAGATTATGCTTTAAAGAAGGAGAAAATTTTATTAGAGATGAATATGTCAATAGATACATGTACCTTGATCAATCTCATTGCAATAGAATTACCAGAACCAGAATTTATAATAAACAAAATTGACAGAGAGAAACTGAAGGTAGCCGAGGATCTATTCAAGGAATTACGAAGTCTGGAACATATGATAAAAAAGAAAAACATAGAAAATAGTACTTCGAATCAATCTTCATGCTGGTTTAAAGGAAATGAAAATGATAACAAAGAGAAAAGTCACATAAAGTTTGTAAATAGTGCAGAAATAGAATCTGAATTAGTCGATATGGAACCAAAAAGCTTGAAATTCCACCATTAATTAAAATACAATTACTATTGCACAACACAGTAAAGATAATGGGAATATATGACTCAGGGTCGAATGTTTCTTTGATGAATTCAAAATCACTGAAACTTAAAACAAAACAAAATATAAAATATAAAAAATGTGCAGAATGCAAGCTTATTGACGATTAATGGTGTGTTGGCGAATTCTCCTTTGAACACGCGCGGCCATTAGTGTTCGCAGCGAAAGTAGTTCGCTGGTGCGTCGTTGCAGACAGCGGCAGCACCTCCCGGACACGCATGGCCACGATCGCGCCATCACGAAGAAGAAACCGGTACTGGCTCAACGGCCACGCGGTGCCGGTTCGACGCCATTATCGTATACGCCGTTCACACGCCAACAAGTGGTTTGACTTTCCGTTCTTTCTGTGGTTTTCACTACTCAGATCACGCGAAAAGATCACGCTAATTGTCCGCGCGTTGGTTAAAGTGGACTTCGTTCGTCGCAAGACCAATTCTTAGTGTATAGACTACATTTAATGTTAATTATAGTATAAGTGCACAGTCCGTTAGATTATAGTTTAGTGTTACGCGTTAAATATAAGTTACTGTATAATAAATTAGTGAAAATACGAATCAAGGTGCCGTGTCTCGTTTTTCTTCCGTCCTCTCAGCCCACGCACATTCTCAAACATGGTGTGAAAAAGACTAAAGGAACAGTAACAATGAAAGTAAAGATCTTTGATATAGAAGAAATTGTAGATATCTTCGTAATTGATCAAGACAATTTTAAGTATGATTTCCTAATTGGATTAGATATGATAAAAAAAATTCCAACTAATCCAAGATGAAAATTTAAAGATAAAACAGAAAATAAACCAAAACACCACAGATGAAGAGTCAGAAGAAGAAGAGAAACATAATCGTATTTCTGAAGGGTACTTAATAAACTTTAATGACCATATAAATATAGAAAATTTTAACATTTCAGTAGATCACTTACATCATAAAAGAAAAACTGAAATAAATAGATTACTAGATAAATATAGTGCAATTTTTGCCAAAGATAAATATGACGTAGGTACGGTAAAAGATTATGAAGCTAGAATCGACCTACAAATAGACAAATATTGTAGTAAAAGGCCGTATAAATGCAGTATTGATGATAAAAAAGAGATAGAAGCACAAGTTGCAAAATTACTTGAGAAAACTTTAATAGAAGAATCATACAGCCCTTTTGCGGCCCCAGTAACTTTGGCGTTTAAAAGAGAAGAAAATAAAAAACAAGATTATGTTGTGATTTTAGAGACTTAAGGGTGCGCAGGAGCTGCTAGTGAATTTTTCGTTAACTTCAGCGACAGTTGCGGAAAAAGTCGGAAGTTCTCGAACAAGGATAGAGAGATCTTTGTCTCTCCAACGGTGCTGTGACAGAGAGGGCGATACAAAACTCGTAAGAGAAACAAAGACAGAGCAAAATCAAGCTGCATGATTTCTTTATGCAGCTGATCAAGTTTTTTGAAGCGATGAAGCAATATTTTCTTATAATTCTTTTTTTTAAATTTTCCTTATACCTTGGCGCATGCCACTATAGAGCCCTTTTTTGCAATTTCGCCTTCAAAACCTCATTAAAAAATAAAAGTGTGCGTTTTTATAGAATAAATTTTTGCACATACACTTTTTCCAAAAAAGGGCTCTATAGTGGCATGCGCCAAGGTATAAGGAACATTTTAAAAAAAGAATTATAAGAAAATATTACTTCTTCGCTTCAAAAAACTTGATCAGCTGCATAAAGAAATTATGCTGCCTGGATTCGCTCGGTCTTTGTCTCTCTTACGAGTGTTGTATCTTCCTCTCTGTCGCAGCACCATTGGAGAGACAAGGATCTATCTGTCCTTGTTCGCGAGCTTCCTACTTTCTCCGCAACTGTCGAAATTGACGCCACTTTACCTCCTGCGCACCCTTAAACAAGATTGTTATATGTTGGCAGTATTGCGATCTCTACGCGCTCTCGATGAGTGGAGAATACAGTGCGGGGACTGCGGGACGCAGCGAGGCGACTATACCTACCGTTCTCGTGCGTCTTCCCTCGTAATACGGTAGTGTGCGCGTCCCGAAAAATGCGATCTACGAAATCGCTAAATATTGTGTGCGTTGTGTGTTTAACTACTTATATTAAACATTATAGAAATTAAGGCTTTCGTTTATATTAATAATATAGTGTTCGTTCTGATTAAAATACTAGTTCATTATAAGCATAATCCAATAGGTTATGGGCCCAGGCGTTTGTTCTAGTAAAATATAAAAATATGGCGTCAGCGACCGGATTCTCCAACGTGGAAAAATTAACAGATAGCAACTACGAGCTATGGAAAATACACATGAAGAGTGTATTAGTCTTCAACGATTTGTGGCAGTACGTCGACGGGTCAGAAGCAAGGACGAACGAAAACGCGGTCGAATGGACAAGACGGGATGCAAAGGCATTGGCTTTAATAAATTTAAGTATATCCCAGAATCAGTTAAGCTATGTTAAAAAGGCAGAATCGGCAAAAGGTGCATGGACTATTCTTAAAGGAGTGTATGAATCAAAAGGTCCGGTGCGAAAAGCCACGCTATACAAGCAGTTGTTGAGGTTAGAAAAGGCGCCAAATGTAACAATTACGCAACACGTAAACGAATTCACAAGCAAGGCGGGACAACTCGAAGAGGCGGGCATCGCTATCCCTGAAGAGCTGCTGTCGATAATGCTACTAAATTCTTTACCGGCAGAATACGAAAATTTTAGCGTTGCCATCGAGCCGCGAGATGAAATACCGACGCTCGAAATCCTCAAGACAAAACTAATGGAAGAAGAAGCAAGACAAAAAGAGCGTGACGTGAAGAGTGGCAACAATGACAACAGAGGGGAGGCGCTATACACGAAGGCACGACATAACCAAGAAAAGCAGTCGTACGCGAATTCGAACTTTAATAGATCGAAGCCACATGTGCAAAAGTTTAACGGAAAGTGTTTTAATTGTGGAAGAGTGGGACACAGAATTAGTGAGTGTAGAGCCAAATTAAATCGCAATAAAGCGTATGTATCGCGCAACAAACCAGACGCCGACGATGGCGTGTTAATAGCTATCGCCTGTAATGCAGAAATCGGAAAGAAATCAGGAACATGGTGCCTCGACAGCGGTGCAACGCGACACATGTGTAATGACCGAGAAAAGTTCAAGTGTGTTAATAAGACAGAACAATCAAAAGTGTATACCGCGGGTGAACATTACATTGACGCTACCGGTTCGGGCGATGTACATTTAAAAGTGAAAACTAGTCGTGGTGGAGAAAAACAAGTGAAAATTCAGGACGCGTTGTACGTGCCTGAGTTACGCAATAATCTCCTGTCAGCATCGGCAATCACAGCCAAGGGACACTCCATTCATTTTGGAGCAAAGCGTGCAGCGGTCAGACGAAGGGATGGATCGACAATCCTGACGGCCACAAAACGAGACGGACTGTACTGTGTCGACGAAAGCGTGAACCAAGCAATGGTTGCCCAACGCAGAGGGGACTTGTTCACGTGGCATCAGAGGTACGGTCACGTAAATGTGAATGACCTCAAGCGAATGGTAAGTGAGGACATGATCAAAGGAGTCAACAGTGACATGAAGAATAAAGACTTTAATTGTAAGGTATGTGCTAGATGCAAAATTCACGTCCAACCATTTGAAAAATCAGAACACCGAGAAAATGAAAGATTAGGATTAGTTCATTCGGATATCTGTGGTCCGATGCGTACTCAATCCCTGGGTGGTGCGAATTATTTCGTCACCTTCATCGATGACTGCACCCGTTATACTGAGGTCAGGATGCTACGCAGTCGCTCGGATGTTCTTGGAGCATTTAGAGCATATAAGAAGAACGTTGAGAACCAAACGGGTCAACGAATCAAGAAGCTCCGAACGGACAATGGGACGGAGTATCTGTCCAAGGAATTTAATAATTTACTTGACGAGAGTGGCATCATCCATCAGCTGAGTGTGCAATATACACCACAGCAAAACGGAGTCGCTGAGCGACAGAATCGCACAATTGCTGAAATGGCAAGATGTTTGTTGTTGCAGGGTAACCTTCCTCAGATGATGTGGGCCGAAGCAGTGAACACAGCGGTCTAGTTAAGAAATAGGTGTGCGACAAAGGCGTTAAATGGAAAAACGCCATACGAGGCATGGTTGAACCGCAAGCCATACGTAGGGTTCCTGAGAACTTTCGGAGCTAAAGCAATTGTGTTGGATAAAGCACGCAAAAGGGGAAAGTTCCAGCCCAAAGGAGATGAGTATGTCTTAGTTGGGTACTCACAAGAGTCAAAGGCGTACAGATTGTGGAAGCCAGGAACGAAAACCCTGACAAAAGCTCGAGATGTTAAGATATTCGAAAATAGTTTCGAATCATCCGAAAACAGGAATCAGGCCGCAGCTGGAAACGCCGACAGCGAATCTACCTCGATGCCGTTATTGCAAACGCCGTGTACCGAAGGCGTGGAGGAGATTAACGAGGACTCCGAAACAGAAGAGGAAGAGGAAAGCGAAGGCTCTGACGACGTCAACCGCGAGCCGCGAAGAGGTCCCGGTCGTCCAAAGATAGTGAGGGATGGTCGCCCTGGAAGGCCAAGAAAAGAATACAACATCAACCGTAATACGGAGGTTGGAGATCCAGAATCTGTTCCAGAAGCCCTGGATGGAGACAGACGTCAAGATTGACTAGCCGCCATGGACGGCGAGTATCACAGTCTAATGGGAAATAAAACTTGGGTTTTGGTAGATCGGCCAAAGAATAAGAAAATACTATCAAATCGTTGGGTATTTAAGACGAAATTCAACCAAAAGGGAGAGGTTGAAAAATACAAGGCAAGGCTTGTTGTGCGAGGACATACACAGCGAAAACGGATAGATTATGATGAAGTTTTTGCACCAGTTGCAAGACTAGAAGCCATTAGGACGTTGCTCGCCGCATCTGTAAATAACCATATGCAGGTTCACCAAATGGATGTGGTATCCGCGTACCTTCAAGGAGAACTCTCTGACGAGATATATATGGAACAACCCGAAGCGTATATCCAGAAAGGGAAAGAATCAAAAGTATGCAAGTTAATGAAACCACTTTATGGTTTAAAACAATCAGGTAGAGAATGGTACAATAAATTTGATAAGTTCATCATGGAGGAAGGAGGTAAGCGCACCACAGCTGATCCATGTGTCTATGTATTCGGCGATGGCGACAGTCGAGTCAGTGTCATAATTTATGTAGACGATGTCATACTGGCCTCAAAGAAAATTGACTGTTTAGAACGAGTGAAGTTGAAGTTGAGGTCAACACTGAAGATGGTGGATCTTGGGAAAATCCACGACATACTCGGCATAAACGTCCACCGAGACGAAACAACAGGGAGCATGAAGCTAAGCCAGAAGAAATACATAGATGAGCTCGTGGCAAAATTCAACTTAAACGACGCGAAGACGGCATCGACACCCTTGGAAGCAGGTGAGAAGATCACGAGTCAAATGTGCCCAAGTTCCGATGAGGAACGAGAAGAGATGGAGCACCGACCCTATAGGGAACTAGTAGGAGGATTGGTATACTTGTCGAACGCAACTCGCCCCGACATAGCATTCGCAGCGAGTACGCTGAGCCGTTTTTGCTCAAATCCAGGCAAAATGCACTGGCATTTGGCAAAAAGAGTCCTTCGTTACCTAAAAGGAACATCGCACTATGGCATAGAATATACCCAGGACAAAGGAAACCTGGAGGCCTACACCGACTCCGACTGGGCGGGAGACATTGATGACAGAAAGTCATGTAGCGGAAATGTGGTAATCCTCGCTGGTGGGCCAATTAGCTGGAAGTCCAGGAAGCAACCATCCGTTGCTTTATCAACTATGGAAGCGGAGTACGCAGCGCTAGCCGAAGTGTCACGCGAAATTGTGTATCTAAAGAGACTATTATCACATATGGGCTTTAAAGAACTTGTTAGAGACTCTATAAGTATTTATTGTGATAACCAAAGTGCGATTGAACTGTCAAAAAAACACAGTGTTTCACAAACGAAGCAAACATATTGATATAAGTTACCACTTTACTAGAGAACTTGTAAATATGAAAGAGATAGTAATACGGTATACGAGAACAGAGTTGATGTTAGCTGACATTTTAACGAAGGCCCTACCTAAGGCCAAACACCTGACATGTATTAATATGTTGCGAATAGGTTAAATATTAATTATAAGTATTCATATACGTATATAAAAATAGAAATCGAGTGAGCGCGCATCGATAGGGGGAGTGTTGGCAGTATTGCGATCTCTACGCGCTCTCGATGAGTGGAGAATACAGTGCGGGGACTGCGGGACGCAGCGAGGCGACTATACCTACCGTTCTCGTGCGTCTTCCCTCGTAATACGGTAGTGTGCGCGTCCCGAAAAATGCGATCTACGAAATCGCTAAATATTGTGTGCGTTGTGTGTTTAACTACTTATATTAAACATTATAGAAATTAAGGCTTTCGTTTATATTAATAATATAGTGTTCGTTCTGATTAAAATACTAGTTCATTATAAGCATAATCCAATATTATACCACAATCACAACTTTTTCCTTTGATAGAAGATTTAGTGGTAAAAGCTAGAAATTGTAAATTTTCTTCGTCATATATATAATAAGTAACAATTCAATAAGACCAATGAAGGACAACCTGATCTCAATAAAAGACCATTACACAATCTCTTAAGAAAAGGACAACGATTCATTTGGACCATAGAATGCCAAAATGCATTTGACATAAAAAGATTTTTGGAAAAAAAATACAACCGACACCGGAATGCACTAAAAAGCACGAAATAATTTTAATCTATATTTCGGAGACGGCGCAAAATTAAAAATTGTGTAAATATGTAAAAGGATTAAAGAATTTTGACAATCTCCAATGTAGAAAATTTTTGATTTTGCGCCGTCTCCGAAATATAAATTAAAATTATTTCGTCCTTTTTAGTGCATTCCGAAGTCGGTTGTATTTTTTTTCCAAAAATCTTTTAATTTCACATTTTTTAGTGGCGATCGAAGCATTCCTTCCAGAGTTTTGCAATAATTTTCAACAAAACAGGGAAAACAGGGTAAACAATGATAAAATAAAAAATGTGTTTTATCCCGTTTCTAGTGGGGGTCATAGCCTACAAGATGAAAAAGGTTCTGTTCGGATTGGTCCATCCATCTCGGCGTAATCGGTGACCATACCTAGCATGTACGAAACTGTGTTTTTGCAATAAAAAAGGTGTAAAGAATGACAAAATGGAAAATGTTTTTTATACGGGACCAACTGGGAGTCATACCCGACAAGATGCAAGAGGTTTCGTTCCGATTGGTCCGTCCATCTCGGCGTAATCGGGGAACATACATAAAAAAAAAAATAAATAAATATACATGTCAAATTGAGTGACCTCCTTCTTTTTCGAAGTCGGTTAAAAATAGGTTCAAAAATTGATGAATTTTGACCACTCCACGATTTTGATTTTGACGTCAGATTCTGAATCAGCTGAAGCGAAATCTCCCTAGAAGTATTTTTTTTCTTCTAGATTAAATTATTGTTTTCTGTCTATGCTCGAAGACCACTCCTAACGTTCAAAGGACGGTTTCTACCCTTAAATCCGCACCATTATCGATATAAAAAAAAATACGTGTCGATTATTTTTCGATGTTCTACAAGTATGCAAAGTTTCATCAAAATCGGTGAGTTACACTTCCCTAAGCCTCCTTGTCAGTGACTCGCAACCGAATATACTGTGTGGCAATAACGGATAGACGGAATCACGCGGAGAAAATAAGGAATGTAACCGTGCGCCGGCGTCCCATGCGAACAATGATCCGAATGATATGTCACCTTCCGGAGCAGGTGAACCCTCGCTACGCAGATCTACTCGTTCACGAAAACCGGCGGACCGTCTTAACGTCGTAATGTAATCTAGTGTGTAAGCTTTTCAATAAAAAGAAAAAGTTGTTGTGCGAGCGTTTCCACGATTTAAATACACGCGCCATAGTCACGCGTGACATCTATCAACCACGGGCCACACGGACCAAGTATAACAAAGGAACGTTTTTTCACTGCTCATGGATGCGCTCTCGCACCACGCACGCGGAGACGATACGCTGGGAAGAGTGTTTCGTGATTTCGTTCCTTATTATAAACCTCCCAAACGGTTACAAGTATTTGTGGTGATAATTATAGATAATTATTATGGTGATTCATTATAGCAAACTTTAACCTTTAATTTCTCGAAAACGAAGGCCCACCAGGATGAACGGCTACAGGGTGTTGCACCTGAGACCGACCGCTACATAACCATACGGGTCCCATCAAAAAGTCGATCCCAAGGTTGGAGACCTCCCCTCAAATGCTTTTCCAATACCTTTACTTAGCCACACCTGAAAATTGTGAGCGGACCTCCGGGAATCGAACCCGGGATTTCTGCTTTGTGAGTAGTAGTCGGCTACACTATCCACTTCTCCATGGTCCGGTCTAAACAGCGAATTTTTCGGGCATGTGAAGTCCCGTAAGGCTAGCAGTCTTTAATAGTAGCTCGTCGGTGATAAATCTATCTTTGTTCTAGAGCTCCCTAATTTCTCCACAACTGTCGACAAAGGCGCTAGTTTACCTCCTGCGCGTGGATTTTCTTAATTGCCGCATGTCACACAAAATTGTTGGGCTTGTAAATTGTAAACAAGCCAGGATTTTTACCTTTCTATAATGCGTTTCTTAATAAAAACGTCATTTCCATCGTATGCTCTGATTAGATTTATTCTTAGACTCTTAGCTTGTAAAATAAAGTGAAAAATATCAGCAAAGTGTGGCGTGTTTTGAGTGTCCGCTTCACTTCAATCGTTATTAAATATTACATATTTAAATGTCTATAATGTAAAAAAAGATTACATCATTTTATTCCTGGAAGTTCAAAGAATTATTTCGTACCAAAACGGACTGAATAGACGTTAAAAGAAAAACACGAAACATCAGTAAAGTTGAACATTCGCAAATTTTTGTTTCACCAACTAAAAACGAGCAACTACTTTGGATTCAGTAACTAAAAATCCAATAGAATCAATGCCGCAATGTTTACAAATAGTCACAGATATTGAAAATTACGCAACGAAACATTAATTTTATGTAAAAAATTATTTTATGATTTGTAATTTCAATTTTGTGTTTGTGAAATGTACATGGTTTCTTCATATTTTTGTTCAATAAAAACTTATACACACACCATGTATGTATGTGTTTTTTCGTAATAAATTAGACATACAATATTCATGTTCTCCATATATAATGTTTGTTTAAACAAAATTGAAGTTATTTCATAATTTTTGCAGTAAAAGCGTTCTTCGCTTTCCGTGTACGTTCAATTCTGTGAGTAACTGTATATTTTATACGTGTGCAGTAACAAAGAGGTTAAGGACATCGAGACATTACTTTTCATTATGGTTTCATACATATTATCGTCATTGTATTTTAATTAATTGTTGACTTACCAGCTGCCGCCAGCGTATTCGGTAATTCGTAACTGGTGTAATGAAGTGCGGCCATTAGACGTCGGCACTCGAAGTGATTGAGTCTCGCAGCCAAATATTTCAGTTCGTTCAAATTAATATCGATCGTACCGAATACTTTACATTGTGGTAGAATAATAATAAACCATAGCCACTTTTGTATAATTAATGATACTTTCATCGTAGAGGTTATGATAGTGTATCTTGACAAGTTGAAACAAGAGAAATTATCGCTTGTTTATAACATACATACTGGGTGTTCGCGTTAACTTGGTCCGATGAGTTTTTCGTAAACAATAAATATTTCAAAAAAGTAGAAGAGGAAGAAGTTACAGTATATTTTACTGGAAATACCATAATCTATGTTACGCTTTTTGTTCGAGCGAACGCTGACGACAAATAATTCAAACGAGTAAATGTCGGAGAGAGTGGTATTCGCGCCGTCTAGTCTCTCTCGTCGACACTCCTCTACCTCGCTCCGCACAGCGGGCCAGAGCTTAGAGCTATGTAGCTGTTCATTTGCCAAAAATTCAATCCTCCTAGATTGATATGAAACGAACATATATTACTTTCTAAATGTCTATTGCATTGAAAACGATGACGTTAATGAAATTCATTAAACATTATAGTCACAACAAGCGTTCAAAGATCAGACTTTTATGAATGCTATTTTTCACCGAAAAATTTACTCTTTTTCATATTGATGCCCTGAGAAACCGATTAAACATTTTTGCCAAATTTTTTTTTATTTAATAAACAGCATATGGTTATATTGAAAATACACATGGCACGATAAATTATTGTTTGTAGTTTATTTACAAAATAATACTCAATGAACTAAAGATAATTTTAAAAGTTTTTTATCTTTAACTAGGGACATCATTTCTTAAGGGATATTATTTCTTTGTTTTAATTATGCAAGATGCATGTCCTCCCTCGTCCCACCACAGAAGTTATTATTGTTTAAAGTTTAAAGCGTTGCGCGACACGCACTCCAGCGACGAGTCGTGTCCCTTGTCGTCGAATCAAAGAAGGCGAGTTGGTTTGGTTTGAATTTTATTATATGTTGTTTCAAAGTTACACAAACTGAGTACAATGGTTATAGGCTCGTGTAGCACTGATGACAGAGTGTCGATAGAATACTGTGTGAATACTGCGTCTTTCGATGCTCGAGTCCTCTTTTTATAAGAGGGTTTTAACGGAAAAATCAGGGGTAGGGATTTGAGCAGAATTCCGGAAAAAGGTACCGGACGCATAAATATGTCATTGCCTAAGGAATAGGAGAAAAGGGCCTTTTTAAGGAGCGTTCAGATATTGGATCGGGCGAAAAAGGGAAAAAGGCCCGGATACATAAATATTCGTGTCACCCGAGAAAATGGCTAGAGAAGAAAGGTCAGGATACCTGAAATACAGGGAAATAGCGAATACCTGTTGAGGATAAAAGGTTTTGGGACTACGAGTTGGTTAGCGACTGATATAAGATGTCGAAGGGAGAGTGGGTCGACAACCTCAAGACGTGTTGCCGGTTACCTAGTGGATGTGTAGATCGTACAGGTTCATGTTAGGTGTTGTTTAGATCAGTGCTCGGAATTTTCTCCGCGCGTCGGCCGATTTTCGAGGGCTACGCCTCCTACCCTCTCCTTACCGCACCGCGCCGTCACTTGGGCTTGGGCCGACAAGCTGATTCCAGCGCAAGACCATAGCGTGCCATGAGTCGTGCGGCGGGCCCGCTCCCTCTTTACTTTACGGCGCGTTAATTCATCTATTAAAGGACTCGTGGCACACTACGGTCCTGTGTTGGTGTCAGCTTGTCGATCCGAGTGACGGCGCGGTGCGGTAAGGAGAGGGTAGGCGGCGCTTCGAAAATCAGCCGTCGCGTGGAGAAAATTCCGAGCACTGGTTTAGATTATAAGATCACTGATAATCATTCGTGAAAGAATCGCAGCTCTTTTTGTGTACTGAAAACCTGTATTTTATTGTTGTTTCGAATATATTCAGTTTGTGCTATACATTATATATTGTGTATTTAGTCCAATAAGTATTATTATATTTTATTATATACTCTGTAGTATATATTGTTTTTTTATCTATATGCATTTAGTTATGCAGCGACCTTTAAAGGAATATATTTTTAACCGACTCACAGTGTTTCGTACAATGGACAAAAGTCAAATATCGATAGTATTTAAATCATGATGTTTTATACATCAAACTCTTAAAAAAGAAACATAGATTTCAAAAATATATGCGGTTTTAGTAAATGGACAGCTTTTTTTCTAACATTGAAAGTAAAAGTTCGCCGTAGATTTTGCTGAATTTTTTTTAAACAAACGCAATTCGTATAATATTTGTATATTCATTTCATCTCCATAAGTTTTGGTAAACATTATAATACCTTTACAATAGGCGAAGCAATTTTTTAAAAATAGCAAATACTTTTTTTAATTTTTAATTTGAAGATTTTTCA
Organism: Stelis phaeoptera; assembly: GCA_943735885.1. Lineage (NCBI taxonomy): Eukaryota > Metazoa > Arthropoda > Insecta > Hymenoptera > Megachilidae > Stelis > Stelis phaeoptera. Next base: position 493,880 of record OX030936.1, read on the forward strand.
ACTTTAAGGAGGCTTTAAAAAAAAAGCCCAAAAGTACCACCTGGATGTTCTGGGAACATTATACTTTATGTACCTATCAACTTTAGCTGCCCCAGTTTGCCCGAAACGAAATAAAAAATAATGAAAGTTGTTAATATGACGCTCACCGCTCAGGCCATTAGCGCATCTATGGGACCTTTGTATACGAATCTTACTCATGCATTCCGTCGAGCATTAAGGCACTTGAGTTAATGTAAACATTCGCTTTTTGTCTGAAGAAACTATAGAAGCAAGGTATAAGGAGATAAGATAATGTGAAAACATGACACTAGAAAAAATTCGCGCGAAAGCAGCAATACACTCCGGTCCAATAATATTTAAGTATAGGACGAAACACAATACAGTGAAAACTCGATAAATGTCCTCAGGAGCTGTTCCGTAAATGTAACATTTCTATCCCCACCACTAGGGGGGTTCCCCCTTGAACCAGTGAAGCGAAGTGTAATCGGAGACGTAGCAGCTTTTTTTACAAATCTTGACTGCCTTCGTCAACGTCGTTTAAATGCTTGTGGCCGCGTGACCACACTAATACACAGAAGAAAGTTTTTTATTTTTTACTTTTCACTAATAGAAATTTTACTATCATGTTGGGGAGATTTTTCTGATTAAAATGAGACCAAACATGATATAAATCGGTCAGTATTTAGTCTTTAGTTTCGCAAGACTAGCGGTGGTACATTTATCGCACAGTGGTAGCTAACGAAACATCCTATCCCATAAGTGTTGCTGTTTGTGAGCATTTATCGAATAGTGGAAGCGTTTCGCTTGGAAATAGCTACCTCCTATTCGATAAATGTAACCAGCAGCTCGAATCCGTCATCCTTTGATGTTTCCGAACATAGAAAAGGACAGCAGAAGAAGGATAAACAAAGAGAGAAAGACTCGCAAGTTCAATATTTAATCCAATATTATGCTATTAAATATTGACCGATTTATATCGTGTTTAGTCTCATTTTAATCAGAAAATTCTCCCCTACATGATGGTACAATTTTTATTAACAAAAAGTAAAAAATAAAAAAGTTTCTTTTGTGCATTAGTATGGTCACACTAACACGGGCATTTAAACTGGGGCGATAAATCCAGTTTTCAGTCCCTCTTTCTTCTTTAGCTACTGACTCTTTCTACGTTCGGCAAACTACAATCAAATTCGAAAAACGATTCTCCTATCCCATAAGTGTTGCTGGCCGGACCCAGAGCAGCGACATTTATCGAGTTTTCACTGTACAACTAATTGTAAGCAAACAGAAAGGACAGACCATACATTATAACAATGACTGATTCTTCTGACGAGAGCACCGCGCACAGCACCGATATTGATTCCGAATCCGATTCGGAACTCATTTGAAGAAATCAACATGTAGGTAAATCTCCAAATATTATAACACTTTATTTATCTGTGTGGCATCTTTGAATTTATATATATTCCGACTAATCTAATGCAAACATATTATAAATGACATCCATCTATATACAATGTATTTATTTACATTTTGCGGCCGGAGAAGTTTCCACGATGATCCCATTTGCAAAATTTCCTTCCCTTCCCTTCCCTTACCTTACCTTACCTTACCTTACCTTACCTTACTTTACCTCACCTTACCTTACCTACCCTACCCACCCCTTCCCTTCCCTTTCGTGCTAATAACTATTCGTATAGCAAAATTCCTTTTCTTTGATGTTACTCGGCAAGGAATTTATCGATCGCGATGAAACCTTGCATATTCAGTAGGAGAAGTTTCCGCGATGATGCCATTTGTAAACATTTATGGACTTTTTTATTGCTGATAACTATTGTTATTGCAAAATTCGTATTCATTGATGTTACTCTTCGGGATGAAACCTTTCACATCTTGTAGTAGGCATTCCCGCGATGATCCCATTTAAAAAAAAAATTGATGCATTTTTTATTGTTCGAAAATATTGTTATTGCAAAATTCCTATTGTTTGATGCTACTCTGCGAGGAATGCACCGATTGCCACTAAAAAATGTAAAATAAAAAATGTTTTGGGAAAAAAAATACAACTGACTTCGGAATGCACTAAAAAGGACGAAATAATTTTAATTTATATTTCGGAGACGGCGCCAAATTAAAAATTTTCTTCATTGGAAATTGTCAAAATTCTTTAATCCTTTTACATATTTTCACATTAGCAACATCTTTCATTTACACAATTTTTAATTTTGCACCGTCTCCGAAATATAAATTAAAATTATTTCATCCTTGTTGGTGCATTCCGAAGTTGGTTGTATTTTTTTTTCCAAAAATTTTTTTTACGATCCCTGACGCCTGTCACTTTCACATTACAACAAACATGTTATTCCTTCTGTTAAGAATATCGCGCCTTCTTTTTCGAAAATGTAGTAGATACCATTTACAGTAAAGACTCGATAAGTGTTCAGAATTTGGGACCGGCGAGGAACATTTAGCGTACAGAAGATTCGATTCTTCAATCCGTTTGTATTTTGCCGACGTCGACGAACGTAGAAAGAGACAGCCCGATACAGAAAGAAGAGGGACTGAGAGTCGAGGCGGTCGCAAAAAATTGAATGCCGATATATCGGTGAGACAATACTAATGCAATGTACAAACTTTTTTATTTTTAATTTTTTTTTAATACAAATTTCACTAACATATTGGCGAGATTTTCCTGATTAAAATGAGACCAAACACGATATTGTTATGACAATTGGTTATGACGATTAAGCTTGTAAATGTTTCTCTTTTCTGGCTCTCTTTCTATGTTCGTCAACGTCGGCAAAATTACAAAGAGCTTGAGGATCTGTCCCGTGAAAGTTCAAAGCTGTGCCGAAAGCGAACATTTATCCAGAACTTGGAGCGAATCAAACCGGTTATTCTCGAACGGGACAGTCTTCTACACGTTAAGTGTTCGAAATGCGAGCCCTGTTTCCTATAAGTGTTCACGATCCGGAATCGTGAGGAACATTTAGCGGACAGAAGAATCGATTCTTCAGTCCTTTTGTATTTTGCCGACGTCGACGGAGAAAAAGACAGTAGATCTAACATATAATGTTAAGTGTTCATTCGCCGTTATTTTAGCTTGTGAAGTGAGCATTCATAGAAAGTAAATTATTTTACAATTACATATTTAGATTAGTTAAAGTTATTATAACAATATCGTGTTTGGTCTCGTTTTAATCAGGAAAATCTAATCAATACGCTAGTAAAATTGTTATAAAAAAAAAATAAAAAATAAAAAAGTTTCATCGCTGCATTAGTGTTGTCTCACCGATTCGAATGCGATATAGAATTTCAAAGGAAAGCCGCACCGTGTCATATCGCTCCCGTGCTCGCGTTGAGGGGGAACCCCCCCAGTGGTGGGGATAAGCAGCGAACACTTAACGTGTAGATCCTTCGGAACACTTATCGAGTCTTTACTGTATAATTATTTGTATTCGTTGCTCGGTAGAATTTTAATTAAATTTTTCCTCCTTTAAAACGCGTTTGCCCAGCCTAGTCCGAACGTCCCAGGGTCCGAAGCTATGCTCACGCGCTTGAGCGCGCGAGAAGCGCGCGCTGTGATTGGTCAGTGTTTTTCCTTAATAATTCAAAAACGAATCCCCATCCGACATTTCTGCAAAGGAAATTGTTGTTCAGAATCATCTCACCTACCGCCCATTTCCGGCTCCTACACCAGTTACGGGCCACTCTGTATATATTCTTGATTGTCTTCTCCTGCTCGTCATTTTGATGTATAACACTATTGTCTGGGTTCAACGGGACTTTTTCCTATGAAAGTTGCCGGGTCCTTTGTTGAAACAAATTGAGCTTTTAAAGAGGCAGAATGCCCGTATGGAAAGAGAATTAAGAGTGATAAGTAGAGCGTGTGAATAGAGTACTTACGCCTATGCTTGCTAAGATGCATGATGTTACGGTAGAAAATTATTGGTATAAAATACTAGAAGAGGTGGTACATGCATTAAATAATACGGTACATAAGGCAACTGGGGAAACCCCAAGCAAACTATTATTTGGTACTGAACAACGCGGAAAAATAACTGACAATATCAAAGAATATCTTCAAGATAATGTAAATCCGGTAACGCGAGATTTGAATGGTGTTAGAACGGCCGCTGAAAGAGGAATTCAAAAAAGCCAGGAATATAATAAACATTATTTCGATAAAGGGAATAAAACCCCTAAATCTTATAATGTACGTGATTACGTATTGACTCGGAGTTTTGAATCAACACCTGGAGTTTCAAAGAAATTAATACCGCAATATAAAGGGCCGTATGAAGTTAAGAGAAAATTACGTGACGACCACTATGTAATCGGAGATATCTAGGGTTTCCAAATGAGCCAAAAACCTTATCTAGGTACTTGAAAAGCGACAACCATGAGACAGTGGCAAAGTATGTTACACAGTTTATTCACATGTTGTATGTATATCGTTAAGTGTATTATTTCGAACCTATACTCTGTCCATCGTAAAAATAACCTCACGTTTCGACCAGTTCTCGACCGATTTGCGCATCCCCCGCCATTGCCTACCGATCTGACGCATACAATTAATCGCCACGCTATCCCTACCGGTCTCCTACGTCAATTGTCACTGCGTATAACAAAAGCGTCAGAATAGGTAACAGTGTTGCATATGGTAAGACAAAGGCAAGCATAGGCCGTTAAGTGGGGATTCAGCGGTTGTAGCACCTCCTCCGAGCCAGCCCATACGCGAAACGAAGTTATTCTTACGATGGACAGAATATAGTTATAAGTAATGTTCACATTTAAATTGTAAGTGCATATTAAAGTATGTAATATTTAGATTTAAGTAATAAGTATGTATGAAAGGATTATTATGTATCAAGACTGGGACGGACTTGTGTCAGGTATGGCCGAGTTGTGAGCGTCGCCTAACATAACCTGCGACGCAAAGGCGATCGTCGCTTGTCGATGGCCCGATGCGTGTCGTTACTCGAACGCCAAACGTTAAAGAAAACCATTCGAGTCTTACAATTATTGTTTGTAGTTTTACCTAGCGTGTAAGGATTTTCGGTATAAAGCCGGGGACACACTGCCGACACGGCACGTGACGAACCAAAATATGCGCTACGTATTTGCACTGACACGGCACGGCACGGCACGCACAACACGCGCCGGGTCTGACCACGCGCTCGCATAATTTCGACTGCCACGCAGTGGCACAAACCAAGCGCTCAACGATAAAAAATCTGTAACTGCGGTTCTATCGGAAATATTTTCATGAAATTTTGAGAAGTTGTTGCCTATATTATGGTGCTGAAGTTGTATTAATATAAATCGTATTGAACTGCAGGGTGGCATAATATTCAAGTATAAAGTGAGGCGCGTTCAATATCTGTCACATGTTTGGCATATTTTATATTGTTTAATTACAGTTTGGCTCAAAACTGTTAATAACTATGAGAGAAACGGATTTAGCAATTTGAAAATGGTATTAAATATGTTACAATGGTAGGAAGAAGTTAATAACACTTTAAAGTAGAAACACATAGCATGCATAAAACAGAATTGAATTGATTCTGGATTTTATTAATATGCACTTTGATAAATTTTGCCTTTTAGAACTAAAATGTGATTCAAAACTATTAATAACTGTAAAAGAAAAGGGTTTAGTTATTTATTAATGGTGACATACAAGTTATAAGAAGAGGAATAGGTTAATTACTCGCGAAAATATGATGGAGGTGAGGCACGTGATTGGTTAGAGATGGATTTTCTGAAACAAGGTAAAGAGCCCGCCCCGTGCACAGCATGCCGTAGCGTGCCGTGCCGTGCCGGCAGTGTGACTCTGCACCGCACGTCACGGCGTAACGGCTCGGCTCCGCGTCATTTTTACCGTTCTCAGGTTTTCTCTGTACTCTGTCGGACCATTCGGCTGTACGTGACGTGCATTTTGACGTGAACTAAACTTGTGTAAACTAGTGTATAAGAAACAGGAATAGAAGTAAACTGCTGATAGAATTCGCGGTTCGAGTGCAAAATAAAATAACCATTTGATCTGTCTCTTTATGCAAAGTCTCTTTATTAAACACGTGGTAAGACGCCAACGATACACTTCTGTACATTTGAAGAAGCAGGAACAGTTCTACCAATCATATAGCAACATATAAGGCAGTTTTGCCAACAGAAGAAACAATAAGTGAAATCATTTTTATTGCCAACTCAACAACTGCGTTGTGTTAAAAAACCACGTGCTCAATTAACCTCATCTCGACCACACCCACTTCTCCACATCCATAAACCAGATCAGATAATATCCTTTTGGCCCTTCTCAAAACAAATAGTTATTGAAATATTGCGAATGTCGCACTTTAGCGTGGACACACTGTATATTGGTACAGCGATTCTAGCCTTGGTAGTTCGTCTTCTACGTGTGTAAAGTCGTAACCAATAACAAGGTTCCACTGTTCATGGAATATTTTCACCTTATCTAAATATTCTAAAAATATCGTTTCTCGATTGCTTAATTCCGTAAAACTAATCCAATAGCCGTTGGTCCTGCCAGTGTCGCCGCCATTAGAGCAACTAGTAGGGCAGTCCTCATTATATGAAATATCAATTCGTTGTCTAATAAAATTGTTTTTGGAAAAAAAAATACAATCGACTTCGGAATGCACTAAAAAGAATGAAATAATTTTAATTTATGTTTCGGAGACGGCGCAAAATTAAAAATTTTCTACATTGAAAATTGCCAAAATCCTCTAATCCTTTTAAATATTTTCACATGTCCAATGTATTTTGTCCTTCACCATGACCATACCCCAATCAAATCATAATCTGCAACATCTTTCATTTACACAATTTTTAATTTTGCCTCGTCTCCGAAACATACATTAAAATTATTTCATTCTTTTTAGTTCATTCCGAAGTTGGTTGTATTTTTTTTTCCAAAAATTGTTTTATTCTTAAGCATAGTTGAACACACATTGGCTTAGCAAAGCGGCTATGGTACGAGACTTCAAATCTGACGACTAGAGTTAGATTCTCGCCGCGATCAACGACTTTATATTCTAGTTGCTTTGTTTTTACTTTTTTCTTCTAACTAATTTATTTGATCGCTACTTAACCCCTTCCGGTAAGATTTAATAATGAAAAACTGTGCATGAAATAACCATTTAATTTTTATTTAAAAAAAGCTTGTTTCATTTTATAATTCTTACATGTTCATATCCATTTTTACATATATGGTAGTGATCTGTAATACTTCCAAAAGTAACAAAAGTGTTGCTAAATTCAGTACACTAGAAATTTTAAATTAAATTAATTATCATATTCAACGGTAACTTTAGTCGCATGACGTGTGCAACTCGTCAGTGTGCGACATGTCATGAAAAACAAATGACGAGTTAGACTCGACATTTTATCGGAAGGGGTTAACGTATTAAAACAGAAAAAGTAAATTAGTTAGAAGAAAAAAGTAAAAAAAAAAAGAAACTAGAATAAAGTTGTTGATCTCTGAGAGATTTGAACTCAAAGTACTAGATTTCAAGTGTGGTACCATATAGCCGCTTCGCTAGACCAATATAAATTGAACAATGCCTAAGGAAAATAAATAACTTAAACGTAAAAATGGATTATTATTCATTACTAGTTTTTCTGTAATGACAAAAGAGTGGGCCATGGAGATCAAACAGTACAATATATGTGAAAATAAGAAAGATCAAAGGGTATCTTATAGTAAAGTCCCCTTGTTAGATGGATTTTACTAATTTGCTTAATTTCCAATGATTTTTGTGTATGATCCACTACCATTGTCGTAGCGTCCTGCACATAAACAAATACTAATCTGCATTGAATTAGTAGTATGCAATTATATTAAATTCGGTCGATATAAATTGTAGATTGAAAATACAGTGTATACATAGGTACTTTTATATATTGAACGCAAAGTAGGTTGCACATCTTTCTTTGTGTAAACAGTGCGTACGTGACTTTCATATAAAGTAGTGTCGTAAGGTTACCACCTGTCAGGTGTACGATGAGCTGTATTTGTTTCAAAGAATAGGCTTGTTAATCACTGCACGTTCTATAACATGCAAAACATATGATACAATCAAGATTTATTGTTTCACGTTAGGGACGACCTAGATATACGACATATTGATATATAGCAAATAACTTTTATCACCATTTTTGTTATTATTATTAATTTTGCTCACTTCATGAGACATAGATGAAACAAAAATAATTTTTTTTTTCTACAAATGAAAATAGCGTTTTTTATGAATTATGACTTTTTACATTTTACATGTATGCAAGTTCTTTAGTAGTTTTATCAAAGATTGTGATTCGTAGTACGTCAGTATGGGAAATTACGATCAGAATTATAAGCACCCTGATTACGAATGCATTATATTCTCTTCACTTTCTCTTATACATTTGTACTTTCATTATCAAATGAACTTTTATGTAATGATTGCTAATTCTTCGACAGAGTGAAAACCTTTCTTCTGTTCCACGAGTGATAAAAGAATAACTAAATACGAGATTTGTCCTGCCTGCAGTAAATACAACTACGTAGTATTTTACTGTCATTAAAGATACACTGGTACATTTAAATACTGTGAGTGTCAGTCAAAATCGTACACCACGTAACTTGTTCCTAATTTTGCCTAAAAAATAAAGTAGTCTTGATCCGAAGTAAACAATATTTTCATGGCTCGAAACAATCAATTTGTAATACCTCCCTTTTTGTTTGAAGTCGTCCATAGAATGAAAAATCCGAAAAGGAGTGAGAGATTCATGAGAAGCCTTATGACCAAATTAACAGTTTAGTAGAAGTACCATAGAATATGTACAATGCTTTCTCACCTTGATAGTAGCACCGACGGGGTACTATTAAAGACTGCCAGCCCCTGTGTATTTTGGCGTACCACTAAGTGGGCTCTGATGGGCTCTGACGTTCCGTCGGTAAACCGACGAGCGGTCGCCACGTGACAAAGAACGCCCATGGAACAAAATGTGACAAAGCGAGACAGAAAAGTTCCCCTCGCCCCGGCGACGGTTTAGACGATGGGACCAGTCACATTCTGACCGCAATATATCCTAGAGGGCGGTAGAAAACAGCGATTTTTTCGGGTACTCGAACTCCCGTAAGGCTGGCAGTCTTTAACAGCAGCTCGTCGGTAATAGTAGTCATCGCACGATTTTACTAATCCTAAAATGAGAAAACATGTTATACACTATCCTTTTTCAAAGAATAATATCGCTTTTTTACCGATCAGGAGACTCGGTAGAGTCTCCACGCCAAGTAGTTTAGGCCGACGGCTGCTACGCCGGCGACAGCAAGACTCTACCGAGTATATTACCCCGAAGCAGAGCGTTTTGAGGGTTTTGCAAAAAATAATTTGCTATTGCAGAAAAGGTACGCAACTGAGCTTCATTCTAATAACACAATCTGCTTCGACTTGTCTTTCTTCTTCTTTTTTCTTTTAAGCCCAAGAACGCCTCAATCGGTGCATTTATTTCTTAGATATTAACGGTTTTTCATTCATCGAAAAATTTCAATCAGTTTCATTAACCACCTACGTCAGTGTGATTTCACATTTTTGCTGCTAGTGGCGCTGTTAGCGCTGTGGCTTACGTTACGCACATGCGCCGTTACTGATGTTCGCATTGGTTCAACATCATGGCGTGCGATACTCTAACACAGCGGTTCTTAACCTGGGGTCCGCGATGTCCTCACAGGGGGGCCGTAAAAGCTTGAAGAAATATCGGAAAGAACACGAAGTTTACGAACCTATTGTGTAATCATCATTGGGGGGGTAATGTAAAAGACAATCACATGAACGGCTTATCTTTATGTGAAGTTATACGAATAAATATATTATAAAAGTATATGTATTAACTTATTTTTAACCGACTTCGAAAAAGAAGGAGGTTACTCAATTCGGCATGTATATATATATATATATATTCTTTTTTTTTTTATGTATGTTCCCGGATTGCTCCGAGATAGATTGACCAATCGGAACGGAACCTTTTGTATCTTGTAGGATATGACTCCCAGCTTGTTCAGTATAAAAAACATTTTGCATTTTATCATTGTTTACCCCCCTTTTATTGCATATAAGCGTACTGTTCCCTCCACGTCATCTATGGTCACCGATTACTCCATGATGGATTGACCAATCGGATCGAAACCTTTTACATCCTGTAGAGTATGATTTCCAGCTGATCCCGCAACAAACACATTATGCATTTTTTCGTTTTTTTCCACGTTTATTGCAAAAATCGTACTATTTCACGTATATTCGGCCTGATATCGATGAAGCCTAGTATTACATTTTGCGGCCGGAGATGTTTCCACGATGATCCCATTTGCAACATTCCCTTCACTTCCCTGCCCTTCCCTTCCCATCTGTTACACGACCGTTAGCACCCAGCCGATTATTGCCTCGACAATTTCAATTTTAACAACAGGCAATCGTAGGAAATAACCAGTTATTGCTATAATCCGCTTATGCGGAAGTCGAAATATTTTTACGAAAATAACACGTAGCCTGCATTGCACAACCCTCAGAGGCCCAACAATTTCAAGTGCGTACAGCACGTACAACGCAGATTCGGGAATTCCCAGTCCCAAATGTCCCCCTCGACGGACGGTTCCAGGTCATTTTGCAAGTTGCAAAATGCCCCACTCTGCCGGAGACATCCTCCAAATCGGGGAGCCAATCAGTGCTGATGAACATTAAATAATCACATTGATTGGTTTCCTGAACGAAGACGCCCAGGGGAACCACCCCCGGCGAACAGTTTTAAATTCAAGGAATTCCCGGACGAAGAGTAGATTCCATACACATATCTCAAGCAGACCAGACAGTTGTGTTGACACAAAGCCCATTAGAATCACATCCGTTCACACATACACATACGCACTGCTGACACTTGTATTCATATATCTCTTGTTAAGTTTGATTATATAGTGTTATTGTTAATCCACAACATTTCGTTTCAATACACCCCTTAATACCTCTACAGCAGTAAAACGCCGTAGAGTCATACGTGGACCGCGACGCGGATAAAAATCCTAGCGGAGATTTACGACCTCCGTTGACTCATTCCGGGCACTCCGTGAGTCTCGTCACGAACGCGTATTCACCGTGTGAAACATTTAATGGTCCTTCGAGCCGGATTCAGTGATCGGATTCTAAACCTTGTACAAGTGTCAAACATCACGTGACTGGACAGTGAACATCGTGACTAAGTGTGTGACAGGCCCACATTCGGCGCCTACTCGCTACATTAAAAGCGCACTCGCATCTTAACGCGACGCTGTCGATCATTCAACAGCAGCGGTCCACATTATCGGTCGCAGCATCAGCGAAGGATCACCCAACATCCTTCAATCAACCTGATGCAACGGAGTGACCAGAAGACATCGTAGGAGATGCACGACCACATCGAGGCCAAGCGTCCAGGGTCCAGTCAACGGTCCACGCCAGCGCAACATCTCCGAGGAACATCTCCAGGATAGAACATCGCAGCGGACCCCAACCACTACGAGTTCATCACATCGCAAAGGTAGGCTCGTTCATTATCGCCAATTCCTATCACATTTAATCCCGTGCGACAATGCCGAAAGCAACGGAGCAATCCTCCAGCAGTGCGCAATCCACCTCTCACGGTAACAGTCTCAGTACTCTGCGACGCAAACGAGGGAATATAATCGGACACATTACCGCGTTCGCGAAATTAGCCGACAGCATGAAACACCCTCAACAGCGTGACATCGGACTTTTGCGGGCACATTTAGGCAGTTTAAATGAAATTTGGGTTCGATTCGATGACGTTCGATTCGAATTGGAAGAAGCAGATGAATCAGAAGCACCGCATCGCTATGAGATTCATAGAGATTACGTTTCCACCATCGCCCGGGCAAACGCCCTCATTGAAGGAGAGCGCGCGAATTTTCCTCCGCGACGCGATACAACGGATTCCGCCGCACCATCCACATCGGCCCCCATGGCCATAAAACTACCGGAGATGCGTGTGCCAACATTCGACGGCAAGATTGAGAACTGGGCGTCTTACTTCGACACATTTTCATCAATGATCGACCAAAACGCGGATTTAACGCCAGTGCAGAAATTGCAGTATCTGCGATCTACTCTGACCGGAAAGGCCGCCTCGTGCATTCAATCATTCAGTAAGACGGATTCCAACTACGCCGACGCGATCGACTTATTAAAAGAAAAATTTGACTGCAAACGCAGAGTCCTCGTTAAACATTGCAATGCGATTCAATACATACCCAAATTATCGACGGATTCTCCAGAAGCACTAGGCGATCTCGTAGATACCGTTCGGCAAAACACGAGATCATTAAAAAATCTGGGTATCGATACCGCATCGTGGAACTGTATGATCGTCTCAATGATCTTATCAAAAATCGGGCCGGACACCGCATGGCATTGGGAACTATCCCTGAAGGACAAGCAGATGCCTTCTTACAAATACCTGCTCGATTTTCTGGAGAAGCGGGCAAACTGCGCGCCAGCAATGACGAAAAAATTGCCACCCGCGAGCACACCGTTTGACCGGGACACGTTGGTGAAGCCTCCCGCGCACAAATATCAAACGCGTAGCCAGGCATACGTATCCGCGGTTAATTTCCAAGAACCCCAAGGTCAACGCGACCATCATCGACAGGCTAATGTATCAGGCCCGTCGAAATGCCTGATATGTCATGTCGCACATGGTATTTGACGATGTGAGAAGTTCCATTCATTTTCCGTCGAGGGAAGACTCGCAGCCGTTCGAAAAACTTCATTGTGCCCGAATTTTCTACGACCCGATTATAGCACCGAGGCATGTAAAAAGGGGTACATGCCGTATATGCGGCAAACAGCACCACACTTTAATGCATCAACCGAAACAACCTGCAAATCGCATAACCACGTCAGCAGGTAAACGCACGGGATCACCAGTGCCGCAGGCAGAAACGAGCGATTGACAAAAACTACCTGAGAATTCCGTGGGAACAAACCATCATAAAGCCTTTACCGTCAACACAGTGAACAATGAACTCCTCGTCACTGCGCAGGTTTACGTGCTAGACAAGGAGGACTGACCCATTTCATGTCGAACGTTAATTGACACGTGCGCGTCAACGAACTTCATCACCGAAGATCTTATATCAGCGCACTGCGCACATTAAATTTCCTAACCATCCCAAGGATTGCAACACACATCCCACATCAACACATTGACCGATCTGGGATACACATTCCAAAGAATCTCAAGCTGGCAGACCCGGATTTTCATCATCCAGCGTCTGTTGACCTGCTACTTGGCTCTTGAGCGTCGAGCAAATTAATCTCTCACCTCCAGGTGGACCATATCTATACCTCCAAAAAACGAGAGTCGGCTGGTTTATTGGAGGAAGCCCTCCAGCTTCCGCTTTCCTTCGCAATGCCTCGTGTCACGTGACCACCACGCTCCAGTTTGATCTGGCTCGGTTTTGGGAGATTGAGGAGGGTCCGAAAACCCAGCATCTTTCCGAATCGGACAAGATTTGCGGAAGGCACATCCAGCAACACACAATACGAAATGCCGAAGGTCGATAAGTTGCAGCACTTTCTTTCAAGGACAACGCCATCCAGCTGGGAGAGTAAAAATCGCGAGCATTAAAGCGATTGAAATCACTGGAACGGAGACTGGAACGCGATGCAACGTTGAAGGCGCAATATCACGCAGTCTTGGAGGAATACATTAATCTTGGTCACATGGAAAAGATTCCTGAGGATCAGGACACTTCCGGCGGATATTACTTACCGCATCATGTGGTCACGAAAATCACAAGCGTAACAACAAAACTCCGAGTAGTTTTTGACGGTTCCGCAGCGGCAAGTACCGGACTATCCCTTAACGATACCCTCCACACAGGGATAAAAATTCAAGACGATCTATTGTATATTTTACTACGTTTCCGTATCCACCAGTACGTTATCACTGAGGATATCGAGAAAATGTACAGGCAGTTCTTCGTTCGTAACGAAGATCGGAAGTATCAGCGAATCCTTTGGCGTGATGCTACCGGAAAAATCCACACATATGAGCTAAAAACCGTTACTTTTGGGTTATCAGCTGCTCCATACTTAGCTATACGTTGCCTCACTCAGCTCGCGCAAGACGAAGGTCATCGATTCCCCCACGCCGCAAAGATTTTACTCTGCGATTTTTATGTGGATGACGCACTCACCGGAGCGTCAACGATCGAGGAAGCACGTTTGCTGAGAGAGGACCTCACGCAATTACTGAAGTCAGCCGGGCTAAACATACGACAGTGGGCAGTCAATCACGAGGCACTTCTGAAAGGGTTGCCAGAACAGACAATTCATCAGAAATTACATCTCGGCGAATCATCAACGCTGAAAACTTTAGGAGTTGTGTGGAACTCTTCGACAGACTCCATTTCGTACGAGGTGAAAACACAACCGGCAGCCTCGCATATCACCAAACGTCTCATCTCTTCCGAAATCGCCAAAATTTACGACCCACTAGGTCTCCTTGACCCAGTCATTGTCGTTGCAAAAATTCTGCTACAGGAGATTTGGTCCATGAAAATCGACTGGGACGAATCTTTGCCTATGGACATCCACACAGTATGGCTCTGTTGCGACGGCGTGAAGGTGCCGCGCAATGCCACGAAGCTGCATCGTTGCAACAGCGTGAAGGTGTTCCGCAACGATGTGAAGCTGCCCCGAAGAGCGAGCGGAAGCGAGCATTCGAGCTTCCGGTTGCTATCAAGAAACCGGCAAATATTCGAAGAGTCGAATACGACGACCTGTCAGATACGGACGTGTTCTCGCGATACGAGAAACCTTTACTATTGTACAAAGTCTCCTTCCCCCTTGTAAATAAATTCGTTATATAGTGCCGAGTTACTTTTATAAACTATGAGTTCGTCCTCTTCGAATAATACTCCCCGGCGCAACAGCTCCAATACTATAAACAGTTACCATTGTTAAACAATACCATATTCCGAAGAAAAACGATCATCGAAACCCCAATCAAAATAGAATTACACGGTTTTTGCGATGCTAGCGAGAAGGCGAAACGCGAACAGCCATATACATGTAGAGCTTCTCTTAGCGAAATCAAAGGGTAGCACCGCTGAAAACGCAGTCCATACCGCGGCTCGAACTTTGCGGAGCCGTCCTCCTAACATGGTTGGTTGCCACAGCAAAAAAGACGTTACACGTGAAAATAAAACGCACCATCTTCTGGACCGATTCCAGCATCGTCCTTCATTGGCTGCAAACGTCACCAGATACGCTGAAGACATTTGTCGCGAACAGAGTCTCAGAAGTCCAAACGAAAACCGACATTTTGAATTGGCGACATGTTTCGACGAATGACAACCCCGCGGATCTCATCTCCCGCGGTCAAACTCCAGAGAATTCCTCCGGCCATCCATCTGGCTCGCGAAGGAAGAAGTTCTATGGCCAACCAGCGAGATAACATTAAGCAGCACAATTCCGGAGCAAAAAATAGCAACTTGCTTAGTCGCAACAGCGGTCGATACGAGCATCTTCGACGCATGTTCATCTTGGTCCGAAATCAGGAATGCGCATAACACCCTGATGAAACTATTACAAGGCTTGCGTTTCGCCAAAGAATTACGATGGCTCTCCAACAACGAACAGGAAATTGGTGGATAATTGCAACGTCTCAACCCATTCATCGATAAGGAAGGAATACTGCGAGTCGGCGGACGACTTAAGCATTCATTAATGTCATTTGCGCAACGGCATCCAATCATCCTGCCGAAGGCACGCGTAACAATTCTAATCATAGAAGCTGAACATCGAGCTCACTTGCATGCCGGCGTACAAAATATGTTATACGCTGTTAGGCGCCGATACTGGCCCATTGACGGCCGAAGCCAGATATGGCAGGCCATAAAAGCGTGCGGGGATCGACTATTGCGGACGCTTCTACAGGGTGAGTCACCACATTTTACCATCTAGATTTACGTCATTATTATTACACATAGCAAATAATGTTTCACATGAAGTTAAATAGTTTCGAGGGGGGCACATTCTGATGGTACATTTTTTTTCGTAGGTGGACGTGTAAAGGACATATTAAGATCATTAACGTTTTTTTAAATGGAATCATACATTTTCTATTGCATCAACTGCTCCTTCATATTCTTTACAAAAAAGTATTAACCTATTTGTGTAAAAAAATCATTAATTTGTTAGGAACACTACGACCTTCAAATGACCTTGAGTGTGGAAATTTCATACAAGTTTGGAAATTGATTTAAATGGTAAAATAACAGAAAAAGTAATGAAAAAAAGAATTCGCCATTCCATGGCCTGCGCGCTCGCCAGATATTGCACAGTTAGATTTTTCTCTTTGGGGCACGGTGAAATCACAAGTTTACGACGAAATTCCCACTACACCGGAAAACATGATGGAACGTATTAAAATTGCCTGTCCTATTATCAGCAGGAAAATAATAAAAAACACTACCGAATCATTTATTAATCGCTTAATGAAGTGAATCGAAGTTAATGGACATCATTTTGAACACCTGTTGAAATAAATAATTTCTTTTTTTCATTACTTTTTCTGTTATTTTACCATTTAAATCAATTTCCAAACTTGTATGAAATTTCCATACTCAAGGTCATTTGAAGGTCGTAGTGTTATAAGTCAATGAACTCGCCTTGCCCTCAGCTATCATCGTATGATAACAAAAATATATGGTTCCATTTAAAAAAACACCGATGACCTTGAAATCTCGAAAAAAAAAAAAGACCTTGAGCAAAATTTTTCACCAATCAGAATATGTGCCCCATCGGATACAATAACTTTTTCTTCTAACATTTTTTTCTATCATGAAAAACAAGCGAGATATTTGAGATGCCAGAGTTAGCTGGGACACCCTGTATACAACCCATTTCGTATTGTGCAGTTAACGCAATAGTACCATCTTTGCGTCTTACAATAGTTGAACGTTCATTAAAGGATACTGTGAATCCATTGTCAGTGATGCTCGACACTGACAACAGATTATTCCGGAACTCCTGTACCCACATGACATTCGTTAATTTGATTGTTGATGGTTTGTTACCTGAATTTATGTTTAGCTTAACTTCTCTCCCTAAGGAGCATGTGCTGTTTTTTGTAGCTGTGCAAACTTTGTCCTTTTGTCCTTGGTTCATGTTGAAGAACTTTTCTTTACTTTTACACGTGTGTACTGTTGCTCCACTAACCAGGCACCATTCGTCTGTACTGATCGGACTGGTATTTAGAGCGATGGCAGTCATTGCCTCTTCTCTGTTGTTCCTTGACGGAGTAAATTTCGTCCTGCTCCTACACTGTTTGCTTAAGTGACCAATCTGCGCACATGTATAACATTTTACATTTGATTTTCTATATTGATTGATTTCATATTTTGGTTTTTGGAAAGGTTCTCGCTGTAGCTTGTTGTCGTTCACAGTTCCTTTATCTGTTAACAACGCTGTTTCCTTGTGGCACTCCTTTATAGCTCCGTTATCTGCTTTCCTGATATCTTCTTCGAGCAATTTTACTTTTAATTCATCTAATGTAGGCATCTTTTCCTTTGATTCGATGGCGATACAGAAGGTTTCATATTGGCTAGGTAAATAACATTATTTAAGATAATAACATTATTGATATGACAGTATCTGGCAATTTTATACCTGCTTTGGTGAGTTGTTCCACTTTATGGATTGTTCCACTTCCTGCTTTGATTTCTTTCTTTTCTCATCCTATAGAGTTGTTTAAAGAGAACACACTGCTTCATGGGTCCTTTTGACTCGTGCACTTTCTTCAGCGCCTCCCATGCGTCCACTGACGTTTCAACCCGTTTCACATGGTTAAATTGAGATTTGTGTAGACTCAAAATGATTAGATCGAAAGCTTTCTCGTCCTTTACTATCCATTCGGCTTGATTTTCTTCGGTCTTTATTACGGGTCCGTATCACTTAACCGACAAAGTCTTACTCGACAGTATTCACACCGACGCTATTTCACTGACATTTGTTTAAATTATACCGTCGATGAAAACAAATGGCAGTTGAATTGCGTCGGTGTGAATACTGTCGAGTAAGTCTTTGTCGGTCAAGTGATACAGATCCCTTTATTACCGTGCCGTTTACGTAACCCCATAGTTCATTGAGCCGCAATATACTTTTTATTTGAATCTTCCATAATTCATAATTATCATTGCACAACTTTTCAATTTTCTGTACATTTGAACAACTGATGATGTCCGATTTATTTTTATCTTTAACACGTGAACGTGGTCACACTTAACCTCACTTTTGGTTATGGTTATTTTTCACTTTTTATTTTTCTTTAAATCCTGGGCCCATAACTTGTTGAATTGGTTTAGGGTGCAGGTGCAGAAAACTCATCGAGACATATTGGTTAATTATATATATTAAGTGTATTCTAGTATTATATTGATACCTAACTGGTGTGACTATAAAGAGAAGGCTTCAATCCTTCAAACGGTGATGATTGTATCCTTGAAAAAAATGTTTCAATGTCTGTAGAGTCATTTGAATTTGAACAATTTTTAAAAAAAAGCACCCTCGCTTCTCCGCCCTCTCACATGACGTAGAAATGACCCTGAAGAAAACTGTCAGCGGATTTTGAAAATAGAGGCTTCAAGCTTTAAAATGAGTTCAGAATGACTGTTGTACGATGTTCTGTTACGAAGTTATCACACTTTAAATATCAACAATTTTTCAGAGAAAATTTAGTGTTCCCTGTTTTTTGAACGCCAGTGTATATACTGATCGAATTGAGTAACCTCCTCCTTTTCGAAGTCGGTTAAAAAGAAATTCAAAATAGGATAGGAAAGCAGATTTAGGTATTTTATTAGGCTATGAAAATGTTGGATATAGAGTCCTTATAAACAATAAAATAATAATTGCAAGGCACGTTGACATAATTGAAGATGGTACAAATTATATAGGTTTTAAGTGAATGTGAGGATGAAGATGAAAATGTAACTATAAATATTAATGACCAAAATGAAAATGTAGGATTGAGACGTTTGACCAAAGAAAAAAAGAAAACTGCCAGATTTAATGATGATAACGTTGTGTATAATAATGTAATCTATGTAAACTATGCAAATGCCGAAAATCCTGTTTCCTATAGTGGGGCAATAAATAGTAACGATTCAGAAAATTGGAAAGTAGCAATGGATAAAGAGATGAGTTGTTTACTAAAGAATAAAACTTGGGCGCCAGTTAATAAACCAAGTGGAAAAAAAACTTTAGAGTTAAAATGGGTTTATTCAAAAGAGGCTAATGACACTACAAAGCTAGATTAGTAGTTAGAGGATACTAGCAATATAATGTAATTGATGATATTTACTCTCCAGTAGCAAAAATGTAGCTTTAAAAATTTTGTTGGCTTACTGTTGTCAAAATGGTTTAACTATTATGCAATTAGATGTTGAGACTGTAGTTTTGAATGGGAAAGTGAAATTAGAAGTTTATGTTAAGCAGCCACAAGGTTATGAGGATGGAACGGATAAAGTATTAAAACTGGATAAAGCATTGCTTGGTTTGAATGTTTTGACCACTATCTAAAAAGATTAGGTTTTGTAAGAAGCGAGAATGACTGTTGTTTATATATACTTAATAATAGTAATAATTATTCTATTTACTTAATTCTATTTGTAGATGATCTACTTATATGTTGTAAGGATAAAACAGAGGTAAGTTCTATAAAAAACTTATTGTCAAAAAGGTTCCAAAACGAAAGATTTAGGAGAAGTAAATACTTATTTAGGTATCACTGTACCTTATGAGTGTGATAAAGGAAAAATGACGTTGGTTCAAATAAAATATATTTTATCACTAGCAAAGAGGTTTAACATTCTAAATTCAAAGCTGTATGCTACTCAAATGGAGCAAAATTTTACGTTGGAAACTGTAACAGTAACATGCGATGAAATTAAATACAGAAACTTGATAGGAGTTCTTTTATATATTAGTTCAGGAACAAGACCTGACATAAGTTTTAGCGTCAATTACAATACTTAAGTAGAATTAAAAATAGTTACGGTAATAGTCAGTATAAGTATGCGTTAAGAGTTTTAAAATATTTAGTTCTAACCAAAAATTTAAAGTTAACTTTCGTAAGAAGTTTGGAGACTGAAATTATGGACTGTTATGTGGACGCTGATTGGGCAGGCGACGTTACTGATCATAAATCGACAACTGGATATGTTATAAGGTTGTATGAAAACGTGATATTTTGAAAATCAAAGAAGCAGAGTAGTATAACGAAATCGTCCACTTCAGATGAGTATGTAGCGTTATCTGAGTGTGTGAGTGAATTAAAAGTTATAAAAAATATTTTGCTAGATTTTAACATTGAAATTTGTAAATCAATTATTGGATTATGCTTATAATGAACTAGTATTTTAATCAGAACGAACAATATATTATTAATATAAACGAAAGCCTTAATTACTATTGTATAATGTTTAATATAAGTAGTTAAACACACAACACACACAATATTTAGCGATTTCGTAGATCGCATTTTTCGGGACGCGCACGCTACCATATTACAAGGGAAGACACACGAGAACGGTAGGTATAGTCGCCTCGCTGCGTCCCGCAGTTCCCGCACTGTATTCTCCACTCGTCGAGAGCGCGTAGAGATCGCAATACTGCCAACACTCCCCCTATCGATGCGCGCTCACTCGATTTCTATTTTTATACATGTATATGAATACTTATAATTAATATTTAACCTATTCGCAACATATTAATACATGTCAGGTGTTTGGCCTTAGGTAGGGCCTTCGTTAAAATGTCAGCTAACATCAACTCCGTTCTCGTATACCGTATTACTATCTCTTTCATACTTACAAGTTCTCTAGTAAAGTGGTAACTTATATCAATATGTTTGCTTCGTTTGTGAAACACTGTGTTTTTTGACAGTTCAATCGCACTTTGGTTATCACAATGAACACTTATAGAGTCTCTAACAAGTTCTTTGAAGCCCATATGTGATAATAGTCTCTTTAGATACACAATTTCGCGTGACACTTCGGCTAGCGCTGCGTACTCCGCTTCCATAGTTGATAAAGCAACGGATGGTTGCTTCCTGGACTTCCAGCTAATTGGCCCACCAGCGAGGATTACCACATTTCCGCTACATGACTTTCTGTCATCAATGTCTCCCGCCCAGTCGGAGTCGGTGTAGGCCTCCAGGTTTCCTTTGTCCTGGGTATATTCTATGCCTTAGTGCGATGTTCCTTTTAGATAACGAAGGACTCTTTTTGCCAAATGCCAGTGCATTTTGCCTGGCTTTGAGCAAAAACGGCTCAGCGTACTCGCTGCGAATGCTATGTCGGGGCGAGTTGCGTTCGACAAGTATACCAATCCTCCTACTAGTTCCCTATAGGGTCGGTGCTCCATCTCTGCTCGTTCCTCATCGGAACTTGGGCACATTTGACTCGTGATCTTCTCACCTGCTTCCAAGGGTGTCGATACCGTCTTCGCGTCGTTCAAGTTGAATTTTGCCACGAGCTCATCTATGTATTTCTTCTGGCTTAGCTTTATGCTCCCTGTTGTTTCGTCTCGGTGGACGTTTATTCCTAGGATGTCGTGGATTTTCCCAAGATCCACCATCTTCAGTGTTGACCTCAACTTCAACTTCACTCGTTCTAAACAGTCAATTTTCTTTGAGGCCAGTATGACATCGTCTACATAAATTATGACAATGACTCGACTGTCGCCATCGCCGAATACATAGACACATGGATCAGCTGTGGTGCGCTTACCTCCTTCCTCCATGATGAACTTATCAAATTTATTGTACCATTCTCTACCTGATTGTTTTAAACCATAAAGTGGTTTCATTAACTTGCATACTTTTGATTCTTTCCCTTTCTGGATATACGCTTCTGGTTGTTCCATATATATCTCGTCAGAGAGTTCTCCTTGAAGGTACGCGGATACCACATCCATTTGGTGAACCTGCATATGGTTGTTTACAGATGCGGCGAGCAACGTCCTAATGGCTTCTAGTCTTGCAACTGGTGCAAAAACTTCATCATAATCTATCCCTTTTCGCTGTGTATGTCCTCGCACAACGAGCCTTGCCTTGTATTTTTCAACCTCTCCCTTTTGGTTGAATTTGGTCTTAAATACCCAGCGATTTGATAGTATTTTCTTATTCTTTGGCCGATCTACCAAAACCCAAGTTTTATTTCCCATTAGACTGTGATACTCACCGTCCATGGCGGCTAGTCAATCTTGACTTCTGTCTCCATCCAGGGCTTCTGGGACAGATTCTGGATCTCCAACCTCCGTATTACGGTTGACGTTGTATTCTTTTCTTGGCCTTCCAGGGCGACCATCCCTTACTATTTTTGGACGACCGGGACCTCTTCGCGGCTCGCGGTTGACGTCGTCAGAGCCTTCGCTTTCCTCTTCCTCTTCTGTTTCGGAGTCCTCGTTAGTCTCCTCCACGCCTTCGGTACACGGCGTTTGCAATAACGGCATCGAGGTAGATTCGCTGTCGTCGTTTCCAGCTGCGGCTTGATTCCTGTTTTCGGATGACTCGAAACTATTTTCGAATATCTTAACATCTCGAGCTTTTATCAGGGTCTTCGTTCCTGGCTTCCACAATCTGTACGCCTTTGACTCTTGTGAGTACCCAACTAAGACATACTCATCTCCTTTGGGCTGGAATTTTCCCCTTTTGCGTGCTTTATCCAACACAATTGCTTTGGCTCCGAAAGTTCTCAGGAACCCTACGTATGGCTTGCGGTTCAACCATGCCTCGTATGGCGTTTTTCCATTTAACGCCTTTGTCGCACACCTATTTCTTAAGTAGACCGCTGTGTTCACTGCTTCGGCCCACATCATCTGAGGAAGGTTACCCTGCAACAACAAACATCTTGCCATTTCAGCGATTGTGCGATTCTGTCGCTCAGCGACTCCGTTTTGCTGTGATGTATATTGCACACTCAGCTGATGGATGATGCCACTCTCGTCAAGTAAATTATTAAATTCCTTGGACAGATACTCCGTCCCATTGTCCGTTCGCAGCTTCTTGATTCGTTGACCCGTTTGGTTCTCAACGTTCTTCTTATATGCTCTAAATGCTCCAAGAACATCCGAGCGACTGCGTAGCATCCTGACCTCAGTATAACGGGTGCAGTCATCGATGAAGGTGACGAAATAATTCGCACCACCCAGGGATTGAGTACGCAACGGACCACAGATATCCGAATGAATTAATCCTAATCTTTCATTTTCTCGGTGTTCTGATTTTTCAAATGGTTGGACGTGAATTTTGCATCTAGCACATACCTTACAATTAAAGTCTTTATTCTTCATGTCACTGTTGACTCCTTTGACCATGTCCTCACTTACCATTCGCTTGAGGTCATTCACATTTACGTGACCGTACCTCTGATGCCACGTGAACAGGTCCCCTCTGCGTTGGGCAACCATTGCTTGGTTCACGCTTTCGTCGACACAGTACAGTCCGTCTCGTTTTGTAGCCGTCAGGATTGTCGATCCATCCCTTCGTCTGACCGCTGCACGCTTTGCTCCAAAATGAATGGAGTGTCCCTTGGCTGTGATTGCTGATGCTGACAGGAGATTATTTCGTAACTCAGGCACGTACAATGCGTCCTGAATTTTCACTTGTTTTTCTCCACCACGATTAGTTTTCACTTTTAAATGTACATCGCCCGAACCGGTAGCGTCAATGTAATGTTCACCCGCGGTATACACTTTTGATTGTTCTGTCTTATTAACACACTTGAACTTTTCTCGGTCATTACACATGTGTCGCGTTGCACCGCTGTCGAGGCACCATGTTCCTGATTTCTTTCCGATTTCTGCATTACAGGCGATAGCTATTAACACGCCATCGTCGGCGTCCGGTTTGTTGCGCGATACATACGCTTTATTGCGATTTAATTTGGCTCTACAATCACTAATTCTGTGTCCCACTCTTCCACAATTAAAACACTTTCCGTTAAACTTTTGCACATGTGGCTTCGATCTATTAAAGTTCGAATTCGCGTACGACTGCTTTTCTTGGTTATAGTCGTGCCTTCGTGTATAGCGCCTCCCCTCTGTTGTCATTGTTGCCACTCTTCACGTCACGCTCTTTTTGTCTTGCTTCTTCTTCCATTAGTTTTGTCTTGAGGATTTCGAGCGTCGGTATTTCATCTCGCGACTCGATGGCAACGCTAAAATTTTTGTATTTTGCCGGTAAAGAATTTAGTAGCATTATCGACAGCAGCTCTTCGGGGATAGCTATGCCCGCCTCTTCGAGTTGTCCCGCCTTGCTTGTGAATTCGTTTACGTGTTGCGTAATTGTTACATTTGGCGCCTTTTCTAACCTCAACAACTGCTTGTATAGCGTGGCTTTTCGCACCGGACCTTTTGATTCATACACTCCTTTAAGAATAGTCCATGCACCTTTTGCCGATTCTGCCTTTTTAACATAGCTTAACTGATTCTGAGATATACTTAAATTTATTAAAGCCAATGCCTTTGCATCCCGTCTTGTCCATTCGACCGCGTTTTCGTTCGTCCTTGCTTCTGACCCGTCGACGTACGGCTACAAATCGTTGAAGACTAATACACTCTTCATCTGTATTTTCCATAGCTCGTAGTTGCTTTCTGTTAATTTTTCCACGTTGGAGAATCCGGTCGCTGACGCCATATTTTTATATTTTACTAGAACAAACGCCTGGGCCCATAACCTGTTGGATTATGCTTATAATGAACTAGTATTTTAATCAGAACGAACAATATATTATTAATATAAACGAAAGCCTTAATTACTATAATGTTTAATATAAGTAGTTAAACACACAACACACACAATATTTAGCGATTTCGTAGATCGCATTTTTCGGGACGCGCACGCTACCATATTACAAGGGAAGACACACGAGAACGGTAGGTATAGTCGCCTCGCTGCGTCCCGCAGTTCCCGCACTGTATTCTCCAGTCGTCGAGAGCGCGTAGAGATCGCAATACTGCCAACATCAATTAAAATATATAAAGATAATTCGGGTGCGATAAACATAACCAAATTCGGTAATTTTACAAAAAATTCAAAATACATAGAAACACATTACCATTTTCTGAATGAAAGTTATATCGAGGAGATAATTGTAAACGCGGACTTTGTTTTACGTCGGTGAAGAACACGTGTAGACGGTTTAATAATTGAATCTATATATATATATTTTATTATGATAGGAAACCGCAAATGAATAGAAATAAAAGAAAGCTGCGTATAAACTTTCGCAATCACAATATCAATATAGCGCACAGTCCTTCATGACTAACAAAAGATTCTTTCACACACGCTCCGACAGTCCTTCGTCGTCACGAACTCTCACTCCACTCTCTCACAACCGACTCTCTCCTCGCACATTCTGTTTCCGAAAATCATTGGCACCGACGAGCTACTGTTAAAGACTGCCAGCCTTACGGGAGTTCGCGTGCCCGAAAAATTCGCTGTTTGTTTGATATGACGTATATTTCGTTGGGCGAAAAGTGAGCTAGACTCTCAAAATGCCATCTCGGAGGTATAAATCTATGTAAGGTGCCGAAGAGAAAATAAATACATACATACATACATACAATTCGCTGTTTTCTACCGCCCTCTAGGATATATTGCGGTGAGAATAAGAAACACTCGCGGAAGATGTGACTGGTCCACGGACATAGGAATATAGGGACTGGGCATAGGCCGGTAAGGGACGTGGTGCGGTATGAAGCCAAAGGGGGAGGGCCGTCGGCCATCTTACGTTGCTCTTTTACAGCGGGAAGTTTAAATAATTGAAATTATTTAATATTTGGTTATATTTTTGGTTATATTTTTGGAAATAAATTTTTAGTTTCAACACTTTGAATATCTAATTTTTGTTGTAGTTTGTTACTTTTTTTTCGAATCTACCAATGGTTACAATGTATCTATGACTTTCTCTTTAAAAACTGTTCAAATAACTAAGCAACTACTTTACATATGAGTGTGATTGTTTAAATAAAAAGGAATGCACTTATTTCAATTGCTGGAATATGGGAATGAAATTTGCAGAGTAGATTAGGTATGCGAATGAATATAAAACACACATATTTATTATAAATATAGTTTACTGGTTTTTAAAATGAACAAGTTTTGTATACATATTTCTGATGCTTTCGCATACAATTACTCTGGACTACTCTAGACGCGACTATGGACGCTTCCACACGCTTCTAACAGTAAATAAATAAATGTGGGTAGGTTAGTTCTATAGCCATAGACTATAGACTTTATACAGACATCTAGCAGTCTCATGCATTCGAAAGAGCAACGTAATATGGCGGACATGGCTTCACTCCGGGTTGCGCTTTGCCCGGTCCCTATATTCCTATGTCCGTGGACTGGTCACATCGTCTAAACGGTCGCCGGGGCGAGGGCAACTTTTCTGTCTTGCTGTGTCACATTTTGTTCCATGGGCGTTCTTTGTCACGACGTGACCGCTCGTCGGTTTACCGACGGAGCGTCAGAGCCCATCAGAGCCCCCTTAGTGGCCCGCCAAAATACACAGGGACTGGCAGTACATATTCAATAGCACCTCGTCGGTGTCGGTGGTATCGGTATTTGCCGACAGGGGGCAATGCCCGTTAATTACGACTTCGGCTTTTACTGACTCGTGGCCAGAGTGACCAGGAGGTCGATTCTTTAACTTTTTTCGTGGTAAAAATGCGAGCCAACTCACAATTGTTGATTCTGTAACTTTCACCATAGTGAAAATGCGAGCCATCCCACGGGAGTTTGCTCGGCAAGAAACTTCTTGTCGAATGGTGAGATTAGAGAGAGAGGCATTGAGAGATAGAGCGAGAGGGAAATAATATGTCGCGTTTTTGTGACGGTAATGTAAGGTTAAATGTCGTTGTTTCATATAAATTTCCGAAAGAATTCTTTATATACCTCCTTGAAAGTACATAAAAAACTAAGTAATAAAAATGGCAATTTATATGGCTGCTATTTTATTACTTGTTGAAGAAGAGGATGATACTTTATAATTTATTTTTGTTTTTTTCTGTTACATTCGTTGTCTTATTTATAGAAAAATCACAGAAAATCTGTAATAAAAAAATAATATAATGTAGCACTGTACTGTGGATACAGTAATAGCTTTCTAGAATTCAATTTGTCGTATCCGAGAGTACGTACGGCACGCAGAGTTCGAAACGCGCGCCAACGTAGGCCGCTAGTTGCCGTCCGCGGCGCCAGGGCACCCGGAAGCGTTATGTTTTGTTTTGCATGAAGAGTTGTTGTTGTAAGCGACTAGCTAGGAGAACATGTGTACGTGTGAACGTTGAAATATAATAGAGAATAACCTAATAAGCATCCAAACGGAATCGCATTAACCCCTTCACCCACTACTCACGAAAAGCACGGACACCACACAATTATTCACTTTATTATTTATTTTATTATTGTACTGTACATATGGTACAGTATAGTTCACATTTCTAATCTAGTGATTTCGCATTCTCACTTCGACGTTACAGAATCACGTGAGAAGTGAAAATGACTACAGAAAATGCGAGAAGTGAGCACGTTTACTTGAATTACAGAATCGACCCCCAGGTTTGGCTATTTATAGCCAAAATGGCGATTTTTTGCTTATGTTGGCGATATAATTTTTAAATGTAGCGATGGCGATTTTTTGGGCTACATCGCCGCTCCGTTGGTTATTTCAAACATTATTTTTAGTGCAATTTTTACTTTTAACTCGAAATAAATATAAAATTATATTTATAGATCGCCTTAACGTAATAATAATACAAAAAAATGATAATAAAATAAATTATGTTTATAGATATACATATGTGTGATTGTTTCTCAGTCGTGATTTATGCCTTACTAGTAACAATAATAAGAAAATTATAGTTTTATCGGTATTAAAACTTATTTCCAATATTTTAATTATTCGAATATAAAAACGTAGCTTTAATAAACTACTAGAAAAATAGTATAATATATTAAGTATGATATAAAGTTAAAAACTTAATCATTGGCTAACGTTGGTTGAAGTGATTTCCAGTCTAAGATTATTTGTGGGATTCCAAGAACAAAAAACGATAGATTTTCGAAAAGAAGGGGAGCAAAACAAAGAAATAGTTAAAACGTTTTAATGCGTAAGCGTGTAACAGAAAATGAAATGTCAGCTTATTTTGCAAATTATGTCTATAGTATATTTTATCTGGCA
The DNA here is from genome assembly GCA_943735885.1 of Stelis phaeoptera. Classification (NCBI taxonomy): domain Eukaryota; kingdom Metazoa; phylum Arthropoda; class Insecta; order Hymenoptera; family Megachilidae; genus Stelis; species Stelis phaeoptera. The sequence continues at coordinate 522,189 of OX030936.1, forward strand.
TATTTTGATACTGAAAACAGATGCGAACATGTTAATTCCGACATATTAATTCTTCGATGTTATTCTTGAATATATTAATTATAACTTATCTTGAAAGCTTAATTTAAACAAAAATTCATTGATTTTTTTGGCGATTTGTTTGGCTATATTGCAAACGATATGTGGCGATTTATGGCGATTTAGTTGTCTGTAGATGGCGTTGACTACTTAATGGTTCCTGGCAACACTGCTCGCGGCTACAGTTCGGCCATCCTGACCGGTAGTTCGCCCTCGAACGTTAAGGGTGCGCAGGAGCCACGGCCGAACTCCGAGCTGACTTCAGCGACAGTTGCAGAAATATTAGGAAGCTCTGTCTCTCCAACGGTGGTGCGACAGAGAGAGTGATGCAACAGTTGTAGGAAAGACGAAGATAGAGCATCGAAGCGGCTTGATTTTCCACCGACTTTGGTGCAACTTTTTGAGCTTAAAAAGCAATATTTTCTTACACTTTTTTTTTAATTCCTTGTATCATTACGGAGGGGGGTACAGAGCCCTTTTTTCGAAAAAGTGTCCAGAAAAAAAGTTCTATAAAGATATACACTTTTATTTTTTATAAACTTTCCAGAGGGAAATTGCAAAATCGGGCTCTGTACCCCCCTCCGTAATGATACAAGGAATTTTTCAAAAAATAAAGTGTAAGAAAATATTGCTTTTTAAGCTCAAAAAGTTGCACCAAAGTTGGCGGAAAATCAAGCCGCTTCCATCGCTCTATCTTCGTCTCTCCTACCACTGTTGCATCACCCTCTCTATCCTTGTTCTAGAGCTTCCTAATTTCTCCACAACTGTCGACAAAGGCGCTAGTTTACCTCCTGCGCACCCTTAAAGGGGTAGACACGGGTAATGCAGTGAGCTGTATACTGACACAATCTGGCCCGAAACATGGGTTTGGCATTTTTCCTTTGTTGCCCTTATATGAGCAATTTTTGGGCTGGATGTGGACTCATTCGAAAGAGGAAGGTGCAATACTTGGCGCTGAATTTATGGTTCAATGAGACAATGTTAACATCTAATAATATGAGTGTCCAAAGTAGAGCAAAAATCGACTAAAACACCCGCAGAATCCGAGTATTGTAAGTTCGCTAAAAGAGTTGTGTAACTGAAACAATGAATCCAGCGCCAACCATCGCACCTTCCTCTTTCGAATGAATGCTCACCTGGCCCAAAATTTGCTCGTATAAGGACAACAAAGGAAAAATCCCGAATGCATTCCCACAGACGAGTTTTGTCATATTGCTGATATTACAGAGTAAGTCACGTAACTTTAGTTCAAGTAGTGAATACGAGTGGATACGGTATTACGTAGCTCGTCGATGATATAATGTACATATTATTTACGAAAATTCTAACAGAAATATGAACTAATAATGAATATACACGTATACTTAAATCTATTTGTCACTTATTTTAATCCACAGTTTCAATTTATCCGCCGAAAGGATAGTATTTAATGGTTTTTGAGTTAAACTAAAGCCCGGTATATCCGTAACAACGAACCTATTTTTGCTCAAAACAGCTTTAATTTGATAAGGTCCTTGTATTTTGGGAGCAATTTTCGATTTGTTCCCGGTGGGTGTTGCAAAACTTTTACTAACACTAAGTCCCCTTCTTTATAGAGACATTCCATGCGAAGTTGGACACCTTTTGGAGCACCATGTCGGATTTTGTTCTAATTTGAATATGTTGTAGTCTTTAGTGATATATAAACGTATCTCGAAGGATTTTTCAAAATTTTTTAAATTGTAAACTTTACAGCTGTTGGAAATATAGTGCTCACATTTTTTTTTTTTCAATAAATTATAGCTCCTAAAGTAACCAACTGATCAAAACGGGCGTTTAGGTACTTATAGTGAAGACATGAGAGTATCTAATAAAAATTATGTCAGTTTAAAAAAGAATTTTTCTAACCGCTGATTTTGCATTTGTGTTAAACAAATGCGATTTTATAGTAGTGGGGAAATGTTTAAAAATCTGAAAAAATTTGAGAATATAGCCCCGTTCGTCCCCTTTACGGAGCAGTTTTCAGAAATATGGACACTTAAAAATTGGCCACACGAAAATTGTTTGAATGGAACGGTGCGTCAGGGTACGCTGGCTCGAGCGGCCGAGTTGCGCGGTGCTAGCAGCGGTCGGCAACTATACCTACCTGTTATTGTCAATAGAGTATGGGATCGCTACAAGGTATCGTAACAGTATACGTAAGGATACGTAACAGTATCCACTGCCTCTTCTTTTTCGATGAATGTTCTTACATACTAAGCATTATCCACTCTAACTGCAGTTAATTCTACCTTCTCTGGTTCTTTATATACCACTGCTTCAGATTTATTAAATTTTACATTATAACCATGGTCTGTTATTTTAGCAACAGAAAGCAAATTAGAATTCAAATCAGGTACGCATAATACTTTCTCAAGTCTCACTTTCTTCTCACTTGAACACTGTTTTAATATTATTTCGCCAACACTTTCAGAAGTTAATTTTTTTCCTTCTTTATCTGCCAGTGCAATCTCTCTTTTTTCTTGAAACAATTTATTATATATTAGTTTATCATGGGTCATATGACTTGTCGAACCAGAATCCAATAACCAAATACAACAATTATTATTTGTACCCACCTCAAGTTCCTTTTTGCTTGCCTCATAAGTCGCTCTTGTTTGTGAAACGTCATCAGCTCTTAGCACAGCCTCATCTGTGGTTCGCAATGAAATTTCCTCTCTTGCATGAGTCTGTCTGTTTGATCTTCCTCGAAGCCCTCTTTGAAAATTTCCTCTACGTCCTCTTCCCGCAGGTGTTACACTCTTTGTAGGTTCTCTACAGTTGACAGCAACATGATTAAGTCCTTGACAGTTAAAACAGCGTTTGCTTCTGTAACATTCACTGGCTACGTGCCCTGTTAATCCACAATTAAAACAATTGATATTATTCTTGGACCCATCCCTTACTTTCCTCACTGATTCATGGTCTTTGTGGAATCTTTCTTCTTAGCTGTTTTACAACAGCTAAAATGTATTTGAAGCGGTCTGCAGTTCTTTCCAGTGGTCCAAAATGATCCAAATGTAACGTGTGAAATGGTATAGCAATTTTCTCAACAATTTTCATCTCTCCCTCAGGTTTTCCTTGTGCCAAAGATAAGCTTAAACATTTTACGCAGTTTTCAATGTAATGTTTCACTCGTAGCTTCAGACATGGAACCCAATAATGTCCTACAATTCCATGTATCGTTTTATCAATACCAGCATGACCCATCTCGTCATGATAAATTCTTATGATGCTATTAATCATGTTTTCCGGAACCACAAATAAATTTTAACTTGGTATCTGCGAAAAACTAATCCGTTAATTAATACAAAAGTATTTATGTTCTTTGGTTTCCAGTTCTTCCGCTAACCCTTTTAGTTTTGTATCTGCTAATTGCTTATACATAATTTCATCTTCAGCAATAATAGAACTTATCATCATAAAGCTTCGACTTAAACAATCAACGTGTACCATTTTATCTGACGCTCTATGTACCAACTCGAATTTATAATTTAGTAACGCTAAACTCCAGCGCGCTATCCGCGGGTTTATATTTATATTTTTCATCGCTTGTACTAGTGAATTACAATCAGTAATGACACGAAATTTTATGCTTTGCAAGTATACATGGAAGTGCTCTATAGCTCTCGTACAATAGTCAGAGTTTCTAATTCATAGCTGTGATAGTTTTTCTCCGCGTCAGAAGTTGCCTTGCTGAAATAACCAATTGGACGTATATGACCATCGGACATTGATATATACTAACTGGATACAGCATAGGATGTCTTAGCATAGTTAGACTGTGTGATCCTTTCAGCAGTCGCCATCTTTGACGATAAACACTGCATCCTCTGGCTCGGTATACAAATACTAAGGTGTTCCAGTTTACAAGTACGAATCTTTTTTACGGATTTGTTATTGATTTGTATTTTTACGGCTATCTTTTATAAGAAGTCTTTGTATTGCTGTGTATGGATAAAAAACACGGGACATCCATTGATGTGTATACATATATAATAATCAATGGAAACATTAATGGAGACAAGCAAATATACGTCTGAATTTGAAAATCCTTAGTACCTGTATACCGAGACAGATGGCGAAATGGCTCATTTATCAGGGATATCGAGCCTTTAAAAGTCCAGTTATATATTTCAATGCCATCGGACTGTTTTTGAAGCAAGATGGCTCCAAAGCCTAAACTACTGGCGTCCGTATGTAACTCTGCATCCGCGACAGGATTATATATACCTAATACCGGCGGATTAGTTAGTTCTGCTTTTAAATTTTGGAACGCAGTCACACAATCTTAGCTAAATGCAAATTCGTCATCCTTTTTGATCAGTGCTTGAAGTGGTTTAGTTTTAGCAGAATAATCTTTAACAAATTTCCTATAGTAATTTGACAAACCTAAGAAACTTCTTAACTCTTTGATATTTCTAGGACACGGAAAATCTAGTATAGCTTGAATATGACGTTTACATAGCGTAATACCCTTTGAAGAAATTAGATAACCCAAATATTCAATTTCTCTACGTAAGAATGTACATTTGGCTAAATTCAATTCCAATCCAAATTTTTTTAAATAGATCGGTACTTCTTTCAACATCTCTAAATTCTCTTTAACCGACACAGTAGGAATAAGAAATATCATCAATGTAAATTAAAATCTTTCCCTCTCTAATTAATGGATAAAAATTTGAAGAACTCGTTTTTGAAATTCGGCTGGCGCTTCTGAATAGCCAAATGGCATTTTGGCAAACTCATATTGCCCGGAATGCGTAGCAAAAGAGAAATATCGTGTATGCTCTGGGTGACTATTTAATTGATGAAAGCTATCTTTAAGAACCAGTTTGGTAAAAACACTCTTACCGTACAATTTATTCAACTGGTCTTCGATTATGGGAAAAGGATATTGTTGAGCGTCGCGGGTTTTCGATCTTGTAATCAATCGCTCTGACCCTACTTCGACTTAACGACATAGGTGTCTATAGTCCGTTCAACGAGACGAGTCACCAAGTAAAAACAAACGACTCCCTCGCTTTTCACGTGATCGGCTCTGCGACTACGGTCATTGGCTGTCACATGTTACAACTCAGGACCAAGTTATGGTGGTCCCTGGCCGAGGGCTCTTGCATGCAGGTCAGGCAGGAACCTAAATGATTTCCAAATGTGCACTTTATGATTTCAGGTAAACTTCACTGGTAAGTATGGTCACAGGTAAGTTGCAAACAGGCTAAAAATGGTTAGATTTTTGCGAGCCTTCGAAGTGAACGTGTGCTTTTTTTCCTTCGTTAAGTATTTAAAATTTTTGTCATGTCGTCGTTCTCAAGTTCTAACGAAGAAAACGTTGGCATGTCACCTGTCAGGAAGCGTGCAAGAAGAACATACATTAGTGCAAGTGAAAAGAACATTATATTAAATATTTATAAAGCAGAACTGTTAAAGAATCCAGGAAAAAGTGTTACTGATATAGTGAAAATAACTGCTCGTACTGCAGGAGTTTCGAAGAGGTAAAAATGACATACATAATATATACTTTAATATATATTTTGGAAATATCTATTTCACTAAAAACATTGTTTAATTTTGTAATATTGTTAGGTCAGTCTTTCGAATACGGAAAGAGGGCATGTCAGGAGAAATATCGTCTCCAAACAGAACAAAAATTCGCCAAAAAATTGTTGAAAAAGTAGACGATTTCGATAAGAATGTCATAAGACGAATAGTTCACCAATTTTTTCATCGGAATGAACTGCCAACGATTGAAAAGGTGTTAGAAATTGTAAATGCGGATCCGACTTTACCAAATTTTAAACGAACTACATTTTATAAGTTATTAAAAAGCATAAATTTCAAGTTTACTCGGCGAGGTCGCGATAGTTTTTTAAACGACAGAGAAGACATTGTTGTGTGGAGAAGAAACTATTTACGCCAATTGAGACAATTCAGGGAGGCTAATCGTCTAATATATTATTTAGACGAAACGTGGATTAATGCAGGGCATACTAAAAATTTCGTATGGAAAGATACAAGCATTAAATCAGCTCGAGCTGCACGTTCCAGCGGTCTATCAACCGGTTTAAAAAATCCTCCCGGCAAAGGAAAGCGCCTGATAATTACCCACATCGGAAGTGTAAATGGTTTTGTGGATGATGCATTATGGACTTTTGAGTCCAAAAAAACTGTCAATTACCATGAGGAAATGAATGCGACAAAATTTGAAGATTGGTTTTCCAAAATAATTGAAAAGATAGAAGAAAATTCAGTGGTCGTTATGGACAACGCTCCATACCACAGCCGCAAAATCGACAAAGTCCCTACCAATAAGTGGAAAAAAGCCGACATCCAACAATGGCTACGGGCAAGAGGTATAACGTTCGCAGACGATATGGTAAAAATTGAATTATTACATATTGTGAAACAACAACAAGTAACAGACTCTTATGCAGTAGATGAAATAGCGAAAAGAAAAAGTGTAACAATTTTAAGACTTCCGCCATATCATTGCGAATTAAATCCCATAGAGATGATATGGGCTCAGGTGAAAAATTATGTTGCGGCGAGAAACAGTACTTTTAAATTTTGCGATATGGTACGTTTATTTACGGAAGCAATAAATACAGTTACTGTAGAAGATTGGAAGAAATGTATTGATCACGTAATAACCAATTTTGAAGAAAAATTTTGGCAATTAGACTGTATAATTGAATCATCAATAGAGCCATTTATTATAAATTTAAATGATTCCGACGATAGTTCAGATTCAAATACCAGTTGTGAGAGCAACATAGAATAAAAAAATAATAATTACAAGGAACTTCTGTTGTACTTTTATTCATCCTGTTATTTAGGTATATTTATATAACGAGTAGCTCCATACCATAGTCAAAGAATTTTAACTTAAAAAAAAGCTTATGTTACAATGCGATGTGGGGATCCGGAACCCATAAGTCGGCCCTGCTCTGCTCACGTGCACGTGTTTATACTTGGTGACTCGTCTCGCTGAACGGAGTATAGTTAATATATAAAATTATAGTATATGGAACTTGATCTTCCGTCGTTATCTCGCAATTGATTCGGAACGTTATATGTTCGCGACTGTTTGTCGGAGTTCGAAGTTTTTGTTAATAATGTCTGATTTGTTCGCGTGTCATTTCTTAATAAGGTCCGTGTTTTTAGAAAAGAGGGGGTGGGGCTCGCGGAGTGGGAACATGTCGATTTTGGAAGATCGGGGTTAGGAAGGGATCGAGTCGTCGGTTAGTTGACAAGATACAATTCCCGGTAGAGTGACCGCCTACTGGTCGCCACCCTTCTACCACCCTCAGGTACCTTTAGAAACACCCTTGGGAAATTCCGCGGGTCTTGGTCACAGCAGGTAGTGACCTTATGAAGCGCCGTGAACCTAATAAAACATGCTGAAGACGTTGAAAAGGAAGACTAATAATCCGAAAAACGGTAAAAGATTCGAAATGAAACTATTGGTGAAAGGTAATTGACGGTCGGTGGCTTCATAAACTCATTAGTGCTGAGACCGATTCAGAGTTTCTTTAGACTGTTTACGATTTTTATACGCGATTGAGGCATGAGCCTCAACAGATATTTTTGAGGATATATCCTTTGATTGAGCGGTCTTAAATCGACACACATTCTCTTTTTGCCATTCCTCTTTGATACTAGCACAATCCTAGAACAGTAGGGGGAAATGCTTGGTTTAATAATACTTTTTTCAAGTAAATCGTCGATTATCTCCTGTAAATCCATTTTTTCTGACACCGACATACGTCTCGGTGCGTATCTAAAGAAAGAGAGTCCTTTAAATGTACATATACACGATGACCATCTTCCACTCTATCGACTTTCATTTCCTCGACTTCCTTAAATATATTCAACAAATCCTGCCGATCCTGTAAACAAAGATATTCTTCTAAATTTACCGTTATTACATCATATTTTTCCCTCTCCTCTATAGCATTAATAATAAGAATAGCGCGGGTTTCCTCATTGCAGCTGTAAACATATTCAAAGGTACATTGATTATTATAATAGGTAAATTTTAAATTAGAACTATTTATAAAGTCTCTACCGATAATCGCATCGTATCTCATAGTTTTGTCGTCTACTACCAAGAAAACAATATCAAACCAAGAATCCTTAATATTGTCTAAAACAATTTGATCGTAAATTTTACCATAAATCAAAACGGGAGATTCGTTAATTCCATGATAGTTACTTTCTTTTTTAACCTTTAGTAACTCGCGTCCTTGGAATAAATTTTCAAACATCGAGTTTTTTAGTAGGCTCACTGGACTACCAGTGTCCATTCAAGCACACACTTTCGCCCCGTTATTTAACCTATAAATGTCAACAAATGGTTTATCACGCTTATTCTGAGGCACTCGACCGATTTGAGTGATGTCATCTGCTTCTTTCTTCGCTGATGATTCTTCCACAGAAAACAAATCTGCATCCCGATTGTTTCGGCGACACATCGGTACCACGGTTTACCGCGTTACCGACGTACCTCGCGCTGAGCCGCGGGGGGTCCGGGGACGTCTCTCCACCCCGCGGCCTCGTATGATAATAGCGAAATTTCTCCGGAAAAAGGCTACACCGTAGCTAAACAAGGCTAGTCTTTTTCCGAAGAAATTTCGTTCGTCCTCCATTCATTTCTAACAATCCTTGAACCGTGGGCCTGCTTGTGCGGATGGCGGAGGGTGAACTGCAGTGCCATTCGGACATCTCTGCGTGTAAAGTCCTCAGTCCGTTTGTCTCGTGCACACGTGCTTCCGTCGTCACTAAATTCGTCGTAAAATAGCCGAACCTTCCCTTGCTTACGGTACTACTTTATGGCACCCTGGGCTACAGAATGAAAATTCAATTCACTGATTTCGACGTGAGATCAAATTTTCCTTACGCAGTACTGCATTCATTCGTCACTGAGTGACCGATTTGGTTATACGTAGGAAGAATAAATCGTGTTTAAATATTCCCACATTTCCCAGTGACAAGTGATAGTGACCGCGCAATAAAAGTGACCGTACAATACAAGTGACCGTGCAGTGCAGTGAGTTCGCTGACCCGACCATGACATCAGCTGTTGAAGGTTTCGAAAAAGGGCCAGAATTGGCACAGTGACCCAGTTTCAACGACCCACTTCAACCGTGACAGGTTCATTCGGGGACGAATGGGTAAATTAATCCAGCCTTTTCTAACATTAGTTTTCAAAATCATTTTTCTTTAAACATAAATTATCCAACTGTTGATGTGGTATTAAAAAAAAATTTATTTTCATAACTACTACAACACTTTGTTCCCTTCGGATAACGTTAAAAAGTGTCAAAAATAGTTATTAAACGACATATTCATTAATTTGTTACTCATAAATAATTCTACATTATTTTTAATTTAATACAATGTAACATTTGCCGCGTGATTCTCTCGATATCTCCGATGCAAAGAGGCATTCGTTCACGGCCACGTCCGCGCGCGATTGAGAGCCACTAACGTTCTCGTGGCTGAGCCCGCGCTCTACGCGCGCTCTCATTGGCCGGTGTTTTTCGTTAATAACTCGATAACGAAGCTTCAAACAACATTTTGGTAAAGGAGAAAGTTGTTCAGATGCACCCCAGCTACCCCCCATTTCCGGGTGTTACACTAGTTCTGGGACACCCTGTATATATATATATATATATATATATATATATATATATATATATATATATATATATATATATATATTGTTGCGACGGTGTGAAGGTGCCGCGCAATGCCACGAAGCTGCATCGTTGCGACAGCGTGAAGATGTTCCGCAACGATGTGAAGCTGCCCCGGAGAGCGAGCGGAAGCGAGCATTCGAGCTTCCGGTTGCTATCAAGAAACCGGCAAATATTCGAAGAGTCAAATACGACGACCTGTCAGATACGGACGTGTTCTTGCGATACGAGATATCTTTACTATTGTACAAAGTTTCCTTCCCCCTTGTAAATAAATTCGTTATACAGTGCCGAGTCACTTTTATAAACTATGAGTTCGTCCTCGAGTAATTCTCCCCGGCGCAACATTGGTGTCAGAAGTGGGATGCAGACCCGTTCTTCTACCGCCGAGGGAGTGGTCCCTTCTTCGTTGGAGTCTCTGTTCGAGAACTTGCAGCGAAGTATCTCCACGCAATTCCAGGAGCAGCAGCGGATGTTCGAGGCCAGATGGGAGCAGGAACGGACGCGGGCTGAGGAGAGGCAGGCTGCAGAGAGGACAGCTGTTTCGGCCAAGGAAGCTGCTCTGGAAGAGAGATTCGGGACGATTGAGAGACAGTATCAGGTCCTATCGGAAAAATTTTCCTCTTTTTCACACCCTCGTAGCTCCGACCACCGCGATGAGGAACGTGAGTCCGCCCGTGTAAATAGTTGCGTTTCTTCGGGGCTCGTGGTTCCTCCTATTTCGCGGCCGTTTCCTCCTCGACTGGTGAGTGAAGCGACTCGGGGCAAATCCGATTTAGGATACGTCCTGAGGCCGCCAGTTTTTGATGGGAAGACTCGCTGGGAGGAATATAAAATCCAGTTTGAAGCAATTGCGACGGCAAATGGTTGGGACAGACCAAGGAGAGCTTTGACCTTGGTCTCGTCTTTGGAGGGACCGGCGCGAAGCATTTTGACTGCTCTATCCGTTGAAAAGCGGAATAATTTCGAAGAACTGATTTCGGCTTTGGAGTTCCGTTATGGAACTAAAAATTTTTCTAATTTAAATTACACGGTGTTTCAAAATTATAAGCAACAGAGAGGGCAGTCCATTTCGGAGTTGGCTACTGAGATTGAGAGGCTGGCACAGAGCGCGTTCAGTGAATGTCCCTACGAAACCAGAGACAAGCTCGCGGCCTCCCAATTCGTGTCCTCGTTGGCCAACGAAGAAATGAAGCGGAGTTTGAGGCTCGGTGGTTTCGTGTCTCTCAGGGCAGCTGTTATCAGGGCCCTGGAGATTGAAGCCATCGAGTCCGTTACAAACGCCGACGATCAGAATGGACCGAAATTTAAACCTGTTTCCCATTTTGAGAGGAACTCGCGAAAAAGAAGAGTTCCCGACGGAAACCAGACGGACGAACCCGTGAAACGGCGACCTTCGTGTTGGAGCTGTGGAGAAGCCGGACATCTCCAGCGAGACTGTCCTAGGCGTAAAACCACCGAGCAGAGGAAGAAGGGAAACGGGAAGAAGTCGACGTAGAGGGGGAACCTTCGGCTTCTTTCCCTTCTACCCCCGTCGTGCGGAAAATTCGTCTGACTGAAGATTGTACACACGTCGAAGGATACATCGATGGACGTAAGGCGAACCTTATCGTCGACACGGGTTCATCAGTAAACTTGAAGAAATTCAACGGGGACAGTCGATTTCGCGCGGCGGGTGTGAAGGAAAGGATTTGTCTGTATTAGGTCTCGGGAGAAAGGCTACCGATCCATGGAAGACAGCGCTTTTCGGTGAAGATCGGTACTCTGGAGACTGAAGAGGATTTTCTTCTGATTGACATGGTCGAAGAATGCATTTTGGGGACAGATTTCCTACAAAAACATTCGTGTCAATTAGATTTCCTTCTGAGCAAGCTTCGGATTCACGGACACGAGGACACCGACTTAAGAGGAAACGTTTTGAAGAGAAGGTTTCAGCTTTGACAGGAAAGGAAGAACACATTTCCGTTCCTGATCATCTTCAAGACCTCTACAAGCGCTGCTGTGTCTGCCTGTCTGATGAACAGAGAAATGAATTCCGAGGATTATTGATTGAGTATCAAGACGTTTTCGCAAGCAACCCTGATCAAGTCGGAAGATGCGATATTGTTCGACATAAGATCGATACTGGGGACCATCCTCCAATCAAACAACCACCACGGCGATTACCTCTTCATCGTCGGAGTGAGGTCGAAGAGATGCTTGTGAAGATGGAGGAGCAAGGAGTCATTGAAAGGTCAAATAGCCCGTGGTCTTCACCAATTGTTTTAGTGAAGAAAAAGGATGGGAACATCAGATTCTGTGTAGATTATCGTCGACTGAACGTAATCACTAAGAAGGATTCCTATCCACTCCCGAGGATCGAGGACACGTTGGACGCTTTGGTTGGCTCAACCTGGTTCTCGACCATAGACTTGCAGAGCGGTTACTGGCAAATCGCAGTGGATGAAGAGGACAAGGAGAAAACTGCGTTTTGTGTCGGGACCGGACTTTGGCAGTTCAAGGTAATGCCATTCGGACTCTGCAACGCTCCCGCTACGTTTGAACGTCTAATGGATACAGTTTTGGCTGATTGTAATTGGAAAATTTGTCTTGTGTATCTGGACGACATAATAATCTTCGGAAAGAGTTTTGAAGGAGAAATAGAGAATTTGAAGAGAATTTTCACCCGTCTCCGCCGCGCGAAATTAATCATGAGCCCGAAGAAATGTAACTTCTTTTGTCGCGAGGTGAAGTATCTAGGGCACATAGTCTCCGAAAGAGGAGTGAGGACTGATCCCGAGAAGATTACCGCGGTTCAAGACTGGCCAGTGCCGAAGAACAAGACGGAGCTGCGGAGTTTCCTGGGGCTTTGCACGTATTACAGGAAGTTTGTCCGTAATTTCTCGTCAATCGCAAAGCCGTTGCATCGTTTGACCGAAGGAAAGGTTTCTTTTCGATGGACGGAAGAATGTCAAAAGGTTTTTGAAGAGTTGAAGACGCATCTTGCGAGGTCCCCTATCTTGGCTTATCCATCACTCGATGCGGATTTCATCCTAGACACCGATGCATCGAATGACGCAATTGGAGCAGTCCTCTCCCAGGTTCAAGGTGGACAAGAGAAAGTGATCGCCTATTTTTCGAAGATGCTGGGACAGGCGGAAAGAAATTATTGCGTGACAAGGAGAGAACTCTTAGCCATTGTAAAATCCATAGAGCATTTCCATCATTACCTCTATGGTCGCAAATTCTTAGTGAGGACGGATCATGCTTCGCTAAGATGGCTCCTCTCATTCAAGAATCCTGAGGGACAGATTGCAAGATGGATAGAGCGTCTTCAGCAATACGAATTCGAGATAAAACATCGAGAGGGAAAGAATCACGGGAATGCGGACAGCCTCTCTAGAAGACCCTGCGAAACTTCCCAATGCAAGCGTTGCTCGCGACTTGAAGAAAGGGATGCTGGAGAAGAACCGAAGATCTTAAGGACCATATGTCGCTCAGCTGGAATGGAAAATTGGATTTGTGCTCAAGAACAGGATGAGAATCTTAAATTTATCCGTCTACGAAAAATTGAAGAGAATAAACCGACGTGGCAAGAGGTTTCCTCTCTCTCCTCCGAAGCGAAGTACCTCTGGTCCATTTGGGATTCATTGGAAGTGGATCAAGGTCTACTACTTCGAAGATGGGAGTCTGTAGACGGGGCGAAAGCCTCGAAATTGGTGGTAGTCCCAGAGAGTAAAGTCGAAGAAGTATTACGGGATTGCCACGATGCGCCTGCTGGAGGTCATTTTGGAGTGAAGAAGACGTTGGAGAAGGTCCGACAAGGTTTTTATTGGCTTAATCACCGAAGAGATGTAGAAGACTGGTGTCGTCGATGTCATCAATGTACAGCGAGGAAAGGACCTGTGGAGAAGGGAAGAGGAACCATGAAGGTTTACAACGTTGGGGCACCTTTTGAGAGGATAGCGCTCGACGTTGTGGGTCCCTTACCAAGGTCTTCGGCTGGTAACAAGTACGCGCTGGTTGTCGTGGATTATTTTACAAAGTGGCCGGAGGTGATGCCACTTCCCAACCAGCAAGCGACGACGATTTCCAAAGCTCTGCTGAAGGAGGTGATTAGCCGTTATGGAGTTCCGTTGGAGTTACACTCTGATCAGGGGCGGAGTTTTGAATCTAATATCTTCAAGGAGTTGATGAAGCTCCTAGGGATAAAGAAGACAAGGACAACTCCGCTGCACCCTCAGTCGGATGGACTTGTAGAGCGGATGATCCGAACCTTGTTACAGTACTTGTCTCAGTATGTTGCAGAACATCAAAGGGACTGGGACGAATGGATACCAACGTTTTTGATGGCCTACCGTTCTTCTCGACATGAAGTTACTCAATATACTCCATCAATGGTTCTTATGGGACGAGAACTCCGACTGCCAATGAATTTGTTAAGAGGGATTGATCCCGCTGAACAGAAGGAGGAAGAAGATTATGTAAAAGACGTGAGAGAAAGAATCATTGAAGTGCACAAATTTGTCCGCCATCGAATGCAAATTTGTGTAGAGAAGACGAAGGCTTGGTACGATTCTTTCTCGAGGTTAATTTCCTTCGCTCCTGGAGAACAGGTTTGGCTATACAACCCTCGGAGAACGAAAGGAAGATGTCCGAAGCTTCAATTCGACTGGGAAGGACCCTACGTAGTGAAGAACCGGCTCAACGAGTTAATTTATCGAATAGTTCGTTCTCCGAAATCCAAACCAAAGGTCATACACGTGAATCGACTCGCTCGGTACGATTCACGGGGAAACTGCCGCGAGAAGAGAAGCGAAAATTAGTTGAGGGAAATATCCGACATCTTCGCCCAAGAAGAGGACGCCTCGTCGCAGAAGGCTAGGGTGGGGATTACCTACTGGCTGCGGTAGACTCTCCTTCTTCGCGAGTCTAAACGGCCGAGGAAGTGCGATTCTCTTCGGAGGGTCGCCCCTCAGTCACTGCTCTATTTCGATAGGGTTCTGGCGGTCGGACTGCGAATTTGTGGTATGTTCCACACAACCAGTCATTGAGGAAATTCTCCTTGGTGATTGGGGGAACATCCCTAGGAGAGTTGTTCCGTGAGGCTGGGAGGATCCACATCCGGGAAGTCCTCAAGAAAGAAGTGCGCAAGTCGCAAGAATCAAGTGGAAGGGCGAGGAACAGTCAGGACATCCTTTTCCTCGAAGATGTTATCAAGATCAGGTCCATCTAGAGGAATTCCTTAACTAGGTTAAAGGAAGAAAGCACCGGCGTCTTGCTCAAGGTTTTTGAGTGGTTTTCCTTGAGACGGCGGACAAATGTCAAGGCGCTAACTGTCTGGTAAAGGCCACTCAGGTAAATGTTTCGGTCCGTTAGTTTACTTCCTTTACAGACAGAGGTGTTCGAGTACGAAGGAGCTTCGTGACAGCTTGGAGGTTAAGAAGGTCCAGGTTGAAGTTCGCAGACTGAACTGAATTTGCCGCGGTCGGGACGACCGCTCTTTGAAGAGAAGGGAGCAGTGTTGCGACGGTGTGAAGGTGCCGCGCAATGCCACGAAGTTGCATCGTTGCGACAGCGTGAAGATGTTCCGCAACGATGTGAAGCTGCCCCGGAGAGCGAGCGGAAGCGAGCATTCGAGCTTCCGGTTGCTATCAAGAAACCGGCAAATATTCGAAGAGTCGAATACGACGACCTGTCAGATACGGACGTGTTCTTGCGATACGAGATATCTTTACTATTGTACAAAGTTTCCTTCCCCCTTGTAAATAAATTCGTTATACAGTGCCGAGTCACTTTTATAAACTATGAGTTCGTCCTCGAGTAATTCTCCCCGGCGCAACAATATATATATATATCTAGAATTAGGAAGGCAGAAATAATGTAAGTGCGTCTTAAACGTATTTTCCATTGACAGGTTTGAGCGGCGGTCATTTTGGACGCCATATTTGACGCCATATTGAACGCCATATTGAACGCCATATTGGTACGTTGCACCGCTGCGCCATCCAGGGAGAGCGTGCACAAGCGAATTACAAAAGTACTGACCAGGCCAATCAGAACACTCCGCGAAGCTCAGTAAGGAACTCTCCGGCTGAAGCGATGTCGGATATACCGGAGAATATGATTTGCGGCGACGACACGACCGACTCGGAAATGACAATCGTACGAAGGAAATCGAAACACGTTAGGAAGAGGAAAATCTCAACCGACAGCGAATTGGACCCCCCGCCGAAGAAAAACGAGGCGTGCGAATAGTTCAAGAAACCAAGCGGAACAACTGGTACGCTCGCGCAGCACTACAACCGCGGTAAGGAGGGAAACACGGCAACACGCGCGCAACGAAGTCCAATTCTGGACATCAAGGACAGGGCAGAATCTGTCTACCGCAAGCTCCTGAACACAGTGCTGAACCCGGATTACGTCATTGAAACCAGCACAGCAAAGTATATTCTCGCAAAGGTAAGTAAGCTACAGGGCCTGCTGCAGGAGTCGTTGCTGCTTAATAGCCAGTTAGAGGGACGCGTCGCAGCTCTTAAAGAGGAAAAGGAGGAATTTACACGCGGCGACGCATCAGCGGGATCGACCAACGCTTCAGCACAACAGCCACTAAGAACCACATACGCCGAACGCCTCGGCATCAAATCAAAGGTCGCCACAATTTCTAACCAGAAGCAGGATCCACCGAACATCGTAGTCATCCGCCCGAAGCATGTTACGCAATACGCGAACAGCGACAAAACCAAGGAGGCGCTAGTGGCCCTGGTATCGCCCAAGGAAGATAACCTTCAGGTTAGGAATGTAAGGCGCATTCAAGGAAGCGGAATTATTGTGGAAACGGCCAAGAAGACCAACGTGGAGGCGCTTCTGAAGAATGAGAAGTTGAAATCCGCCGGCCTGGTGGTCGATATCCCGGCCAAGCGAAACCCGCGTGTCATTGTATACGGAGCGCCAAGGAGAGCAAGTGACGACGAAGTGCTTCAGGCCATGATTGAGCAAAACTTGGAACTAGAAGAAATCGCCAAGTACAAAAGCCAAATCAAGGTCGCATTCAAGACCGGGGACAAGAGCAACAGGGAGAACTGCAACCTGGTGCTAGAGGCATCACGAGAGGCTCGAGCAGAACTGATCAAGAAGGAGCGCCTCTATATTATGTGGCAATGTTGCCACGTGCAGGATTTCGTCGTAGCAACACGCTGCTACAAGTGCCAGGGTTTTGGGCACACCTCTAAACATTGCAGAAGCGAGAGCGACGTATGCGGTCACTGCGCCGAGGCCGGTCATAGCTTCAAAAGCTGCACAAAGAAAAACACACAATCATGCGTCAACTGCAAAAAGGTAGGGAAACCGCACAATCACAGTGTGACTGACAAGGACTGTCCAGCATACATTGCAGCTTTAAATCAGATACTGTCAAGAACCAATTGTGGACAATAGAGGAAGGTGGCATATAATCTGACTCTAATTCTTTCGGTACACCATCTAATAATCCATTTTTGCATAAGATATTTAAGTAATTGAAGTTTATATGACCTAGGGTATAGCTAAACTTGTCATTTTAATAAGTCTGTTTTCTTTCTTTGCTATTGCTATCAGTTTATCATTTGTATCATATATTTTTGAGACATAACCTCTTGAGACAACCTTATTGTTATCTGTCACTTTAAAGTAACTAATTAAGTTTGTTTTCATTTCTCTCACTGTTGGCGAATTCTCCTTTGAACACGCGCGGCCATTAGTGTTCGCAGCGAAAGTAGTTCGCTGGTGCGTCGTTGTAGACAGCGGCAGCACCTCCCGGACACGCATGGCCACGATCGCGCCATCACGAAGAAGAAACCGGTACTCGCTCAACGGCCACGCGGTGCCGGTTCGACGCCATTAACGTTCTTGCTGTCTACGCGCCAACACGTGCCTTTGTCGTATAGAATTTATTTGATTGTTCGTTTCAGACCACGCTTAGAAGTTTGTAAGGTGTTCGCGCACGAAGTGCAATGCCCTGTTCACTCCATTAGTGTTAACTTTCTGTAATTACTTTCGTTAGCTATAATTTAAGATAAGTTTCGCGTGTAATATAATCGTTGCGTCCGTATTAGAACTAAGTGTAATTTTTGAGGTGTAAATATAGTTAAAGTGAACTTGATTTGGTCGTGTCTCGAGTCGATCTCTGTCTCCTCTGCCCTCGCAAAACGCTAACACTCACATAGAACACATTTTGCACTGTTACCTTTGATGTTTTGCCATAGACTGGAAATAATGTCGTTATATTTCCAACTTTAGTTGCTTGAAGTGTGCGGCCATCTCCTAATTTTACATTCACCGGTTGATCTAAATTTACAAAGGTGTCAAAATATTTGTCGTTGTTTATAATATGGTCAGTGCATCTACTTATCTAACAACCAGTATATTTGATTTTCTTTTTGCTTATTTTCCTTTTTTATATTTGACACACGTACTTCAGTGCTAAAGCAGCTTCCATGTAGATTTCGTTCCTTTTCTTCATAGTGGTTTTCACGACTTCCACGATAATTTCCTGTATTACTTGTTTAGTTTCCTTGATGAGTTTGATACTTTCCTCTGTATGTTCGGTTTAGTCCACGTTCCATATAGCCTAGGCTCTCGCCCAAAACACGTACAATGCGATACACCGGTACACGTGCCACGTGTATCCGGTTTAAACGTTTACGAGACACGGATATCAGAAAACACGTGTGTTAATTACACGCGTACACGTGTAATTAATAAATTCACGCTTATTTACACGTGAAAAATAATTCAGAATAATTATAATCGTAGAATACACGTGTATCTTTACGTGTTACACGTGAAACCTGTGCACACGGATACACGTATAAATGGGGGCTCTAGTATACAGGGTGTCCCGTAGCTAGTGGTAACATCGGGAAATGGGGGGTAGCTGAAACGATTCTGAACAGCAATTTCTTTTGTAAAAATATCAGACGGGGCTTCAGTTTTGAATTATTAAGGAGAAACACTAACCAATGACAGCGTGCACTTCTCGCACGCTCAGGCGCGTGAGCATAGCTTCGGGCCCTGGAACGTTCGGACTAGGCTGGGCAAACGCGTCGGTAAAGAAGCAAAAATTTAATTGAAATTCTACCGAGCAACGAATACAAATAATTAAACAGAGTATTAACGCAACTGTTATCGTTACCGAAGACGGGATAGATCAGCCAGCTAAATCGAATTTATTTTATTTATTAATTATTTGTATTCGTTGTTGGAAAAGAAGCAATAAAACGTGGGAAGGTGGTATCGGAATTTTTCGGAAATGAATAACGATTGCGCAATAAAAAGCGGACTCTATCGTTATGAAAACAGAGAGATAATTAGAATTCGGCTTGTTACGTCCCGCGTTGCGGGACCGCGGGCTCCTTCTAGTATTTTACAAACGCGGCGCGGGTACTGCCGGGTTAAAGCGCTAAAGCGCACCTTGACCTACTGTTTAAGGTGGAAATTAATGAGACTATTGTTACGTTAGACGTTGTTACGTTAGATGTTAATTTTCCGGTTTTATCGCGCACCTCACAATGATTTTCATACGCATGAAACGAGAACTTTTTGTCATTGATCGTAGCAATGGAAAACAAATTTCTTCTCAGCTGTGGCACCAGCAGCACATTTTGCAGCTCCCTTTCGATGATGTTCCCATTTATCTTCTCGCTGATGATAACCGTGCCTATTCCTGTTACGGGTAGAACTTTGTCGTCAGCTATTTTTACATGACGGGCTTCCGTCAAAGGGTTAATTGACGAAAAATAATCTTTCCTGAACGACATGTGCATACTTGCTCCTGAGTCGGCTAGCCGAATATCTTCATCATTGCTGGTTGTTTTTGAATAAAACGCGCTTACATCGCAGATGTATCCAGCTTCCATCGTTAAAGTTTTTGGCTGCGCACCACTGACATTTTTGCTTTTATTTGGGCACTCTCGCGCCCAGTGCCCCTTTTCTTTGCAAATCGCACACTTCGTTCGTTTGTTTAATTCGTTAATTTTCTTCTTCTTATCAGAATGTGGCATTTTACCCGATTGCGTGGCATTATTTTTCGAGTGTGCTTGGGCTTTCAGTGCTTGGACTTCCAGCGCTAGAGAAGACAGCTTGTCTTCTACTTCACCAAGACGTGTATTTTCATACAATATCCTGCTTACCATCGTCTCGTTTGTTTTCTCGATGGCAAACTTTTTAATAATTTTGTCATTACAGCTTGATCGGATGGCTTGTCATCTGCATCTGAAAGTTTTTTACAGATGCACTCGAAATCTTCGATTCTCTGAGCGACGTCTTCTCCTTCGTTTATCGTAAACGCGTAAAACTGTTCCCACGCATTGTGCTTTGCGTCCTCGCTTGTAGTACCGAATCGCTGTTCGAGCTTATTCCACACATCTGTTGGAGTTGTGCAATTTATTAAGTAGAGATGCAGCTTCATCTCTACGGAGCCGACTAAAATACTCATTGCTTTTAACAAGTTCGTCCTCCATTTTTTCCAAACGACTGGCAGCGTCGATTTATCTGGTTCTGTTTCCTCGCCATTCGCATAACCTGCGAGATAAGCGGATCCCAAGGCGATGTTCACGCCGAATTTCCACATAGCGTAATTTTCTCAGTTAAGCTTAACGAAACTGAATTCTTTGTCAGCCATGATAAAGAATTGCTATACACTGCACTGTAGAAATTCGCGAACACGAAACGTCACTTTATTACACTTATACGCGATGCCTAGCTTGGCCTTTATTTTCTATTTAAACACAATAAATCCTTTTGGCTTCCAAAAAGAATAAGTATTTATTTAATAATTAAAAATAGAAAATAATATATAAGAGTGCTGTCAATTCAGCAACCGTTCGCTTCGAGTATTCGTACAGAACTGTTCGTACAGAGCGTAATTATAACACACCCCGTACGGAGAGGCAAAGTTTGCTGTGACCGTTTTTGGGGAAAAACCCAGCAAGGTAACGGTAAGGGACGGCAGTCACTCGGGACGCAAAACTGACCGTGTTTTTATGACGCTATGTCAGCCCGGAGCTTTGTCGAACGTACGTTAAGGCTAAACTATTTCAGGTAGTCGAAAAATAAAATTACAGACAAAACTGAGGATTCAAAATATCCCATGTCGATTTATGCAAAAATCTAACAATAGGTCAATTCTGTCTGACCGCGGCGCTACACACGCCGTGAACCGTCGTCCGAGCACAAACGCCTGGGTTTCTTCGGGGTACGCGATTGCGGGCGCGGATACGCACGTTGCGTATCGTCGACTGACAAAAGATCGGTAATTTCTCTCCGTGCGGGCCACATTGTCCAAGCTTTTTATATTCACGGCTGTGCCCAATTACTGGCGTAGTTTTGCTGGGTAGCATTTTCGTAATCTCGTTCTTTGGGTCATGGTGTTGCACCATGCTGTTACCGTAGCCTGAGCGGTAACCGTGCAGAAGTGCAGTTCTGCACATTCCTACCTTGCTTGGGCAACGCGACCCGTTTCCAAAAAGTGGAGCAGCGAAAGACAAACCTAGGCCGGATGTAACAGTGTTACGAGAAGTGCCGATCGAGTGTAATAATCCGTCTGGTGATCGAAGGGGGAAGAGGGAAACGCGCTGAAGGCACAAGAAATACGTTGAGGCGACGGTCGTAAATGCACAAGAGTTTATTAATCCTAGGGTCTTAAACACTACGCACAGAAGTCCTTATAGTAAACGCGAACGAGAAACACTACTGCGCTACTACGCGGAAGAGAAGGTCCGTTACTGGTTTCCTCGTGTCCACGTGCGAGAAGACCGGGATATGAAGGCTTCTTACAAACTAGCGATCGCGAGAACACTTAACTCTAACTTAAACTATATTCTATTCTACAAAACCGAGACTGTGCGATAACGCGCGTAAGAGCCGGTGAGAGAAGAGATGATCCGTTTCGCGTCGAGAACCGTTGCGGGAAACACAATGGCCGCCGGCGTTTAGCAAGAGAAGAGAACCGCGTGCTAGAGTCGAGACAATTCACGAGGTAATGGCCGACGCCGTCTTGCCGGTTCGAGCGCGTGGCCGAGCCGGTTGCAAGATGGCGACGCGCAGGCGCGCCGCGTCCGGGTGTGCTCAGAAACGCGGCGATCCGTCGAGCCGCCGAGACGATCCGACAGATGACCCCCTTGTCGTCGGGAGGCCGATTCCCGAACATTCTCCCCCGCCGTCAGCAACCTGTTGATGACCAGATTCTGGAACAAAACGGGTGTTAGAACATTCTTCGGTGAGAGGTACCGGGAGAACTACAAGCTTAGAGATAGGCCGAGTGAAAGTAGAGAAGGCTGTTTTTAAAGTCACCACTCTGGTGAGTCCGTCCGATCCCGGATGCAATTCTAGCACCCTTGCTAGAGGCCACTTGGAGGGCGGAAACCGTTCGTCCGAGAGAAGAACCATGGAGCCGACCTTGATTGCCCGAGATGGATGATGCCACTTGGAGATGGCCTGAAGCTGCTGGAGATATCCCCTTGACCACTGCTTCCAAAAGGACTGAAACCGTTGTTGAATCAGTTGCCAGCGGTCGAGCCTTGCCATTGGGACGTCCTCTAAAGACGGCTCTGGAATGAAGGTCAGAGCCTCGCCGATGAGAAAGTGTCCCGGTGTCAGAACCGAGAGATCGTCAGGATCTTCTGACAGAGGTTCCAATGGCCTTGAATTCAATACCGACTCGACTTGAGCCAAGAAGGTGCTGAGCTCTTCGTAGGAGAGAAGGGTATCCCCGATCGTTCTCCGAAGATGAAATTTGACCGATTTTACGGCCGCCTCCCACTTCCCGCCGAAGTGAGACGCGCCAGGTGGAGTGAACGACCATCGAGTCCCGTCCTTGAGAAGTAACCGAGCCAATTCCTTGGCATCCCTTGAACCGGCCGAGAAAAGCTTCCTGAGCTCCTGATCTGCCCCGAGAAAATTCGTGCCCTGATCCGAGAAGAGAGTTTTGCAGATACCCCGTCGAGAAACAAATCGTCGGTAAGCCGAGATGAACCCTTCCGTGGTATAGTCCGAGACGACGTCGAGATGAACTGCAGAAGTCGACATACAGACGAAAATGACTAACCACCCCTTGTACGATTTGTGCCCGCGACCCTTCCATGATTTTAGGAAAATCGGGCCTGCGTAATCCACACCCGTGTTGAAGAAGGCACGGGTGGGAGAGAGACGAGCCGATGGCAGTTGTCCCATTAACTGCTGAGCTCGTAGACCGCGCTGACGTGCGCAAGTAACGCACTTTAGAATGAAAGATCTCACTGGCGCTCGGCCGCCAATGACCCAATACCCCTGCCTGACCGTGGCGAGAGTGAGCTGCGTCCCGCCGTGCAGCGTCCGGAGATGTGCCTGATGAATTACGAGGTGAGCAAGGCGTGAATTTCTAGGCAGAATTGCTTGCTGCTTGCTCTCTGCAGGGATTCGAGCAAATTTGAGACGACCCCCGACCCTGAGAATACCCTGACGATCTACGAATGCCGTGAGTCGCGTAAGCGGATGCGATTTACCCAGCCTTTCACCCTTGGACAAAGTTTTCAATTCCGACGAGAAGTATTCTTCCTGAGTGGCTTTGATCCAGAAATATCTGGCCTTTTCGAGATCCTCCGGGGTAAGAGGGTACGCGAGAGAAGAATCCGGAACTTTTTTCAGCCTGGAGACGAACCGTTGGCAAATCGCGGTTACGCGGAGGAGTTTCGATAGAGACGAATACCGATCGACCAGATCCCAGACCGCTGGTTCCCTCGCTTGTGTTACGAGAAGGACCCCAGGTCTTTCTTCGAGTTGTACCGCTGGGTCTGGTTCGGAAACTAGAGCGGGCCATTCTACAGGCGGTTTCAACAGCCATGGCGGACCGTTCCACCACAACTTGTGCTTGGCTAATTGAGAAGCGGAGAGACCCCTGGAAGCGCAATCGGCAGGATTTTCCTTCCCTGGCACGAGTCGCCATTGGGCAGTGGCCGACAGATCTTGAATGCGCTGAACCCGATTTTTTACGTACTCCTTCCACCGCGAAGGATGCGAATGGAGCCAAGCGAGAGTGACCGAGGAGTCGGTCCAGAGAAGGACCGGTACGTCCTTCAATTCGAGTTGTCCCTGAACGTAATCGGTCAGTTTCGCGAGGAGCAGGGCAGCCGAAAGCTCCAGCCGAGGGATTGTAAGTCTCTTGAGAGGAGCGACCTTTGTTTTCGAGCTAACGAACGAGATGGTGGATTTGTTCTTTGAATTTGTGACTCGAAGGTAAACGACCGCTGCCATCGCGAGTTGAGAAGCATCCGAGAAACCGTGAATTTCGACCCTGGATTCTGGTGAAAGGCCAAGCCATCTTGGCACCGAAATCTTTGAGAGCGTAGAGAGCTCATCCCGAAAGGTGTTCCACTGCAGCGCAGTGTGAGGGGAAACCGAATCGTCCCAACCGAGCTTCTCGATCCAGAGGCCTTGCAGGAGAATTTTCGCACGAGTGATTACCGGAGAAAGGAACCCTAACGGATCGAACAGCCGGGCGATTTCCGAAAGAATTACTCGCTTCGAGACTACCGAAGAGCGGGGCTGGGTTGCCGAGAAAACGAATGAATCCGAGAATGGCCGCCAGCTGAGCCCGAGAATTTTGGTCTCCGATTCTTCGAAGGTATGGTGATCTCGAGCGACGTCGTCCGTTGCAAATGCGTCGAGAAATTCCGCGGAATTGCTTTGCCACTTTGCTAAGGGAAAGCCACCGGCCGCGCAAAGACCGGAAACCTGCTTCGCAACCTCCCGTAGTTCTTCAGGGGAGGCGGCGCCTCCGCTAATGTCATCGACGTATCGACCGAATTTGAGAGGACCTATAGCGAGAGGGAACCGATGACCTTCATCTCGAATAAGTTGGAGAAGAACCCGAACCGAAAGAAATGGAGCTGGACGAGTGCCGTACGTCACCGTATCTAATTGGTACGTGACCTCCCTTCCCTTTGAATCGACCCATAGAATTTGTTGGAGTGACGCGTCGTCTTCGTGAACCCGAATTTGACGGAACATCTTCGTGATGTCCGTCATGAAGATGAATTGGTGCTGTCTTGACCAGAGCAGCACGTCCGAAATATCCCTTTGAATTTTCGCCCCCGTATGCAAGATATCGTTTAGAGATTTTCCCGAGCTCGTCCTGCTAGATCCGTTAAAAACGACTCGAAGTTTAGTCGTCGAGCTTTGCGGTCTGAGTACACCGTGATGCGGTAAGAAATATGAAACCGAGCGATCGCACGCCCGCACCGACGACCGATCAAGCGAGACCCTCAACCCTCCTGGTGCCGAGACACCATGTGCTAAGGTCATCCCGCCGTCCTGACCGCCGATGACGGACGAGCGAGGAGAAACCCTTTTCATATGCCCGAGACGTTCATATTCCGCGAGAAAATCCGTATAAAGACCGCGAAGGAGATCGTCCTTGTCGAGCTTGCGAAGTAACCGATTGAGACAGGCGCGAGCTGCTGTGTACGATGAACCGAGCGTTTGAAGAGAAGAGCAGAGAGGCAACCGAACTATGTAACGCCCTGTACCATCCCGAGAGTGAGTCCGAACGAAATGTTCCTCGCACTCAGCCTCTTCAGGAGAGAGGTCCGCGGAGGGGGAAGAGGGGACTTCCTCCTGTTCCCAGAATTTCGTTAACAATTCGCGAAGATCTTCGTTGTTTTCCGGACCGGAAGTTGCGACGATATGCGAGGTTCGAACGTCCTGTATCGGACCGAGAACCGTCCATCCGAATTTCGTCCGTTGAGCCATGGGTTCGAACGACCCTCCCTTCACGAGACCGGACTCGATTACTTGACCGTAAACGTCAGCACCGAGAAGAATGTCAACTTCCGAGGGAACGAGAAAATTAGGATCCGCGAGTTGCAACCCCTCGAGATGAACCCACCGACGAGTTGGTGTAGAGAAAGAAGGAAGAGATCCAGTAATACGATCGATAGAAAAGGCAGAGAAGTTCATGCAAAAGTCAGAGAAGAGAGATTGTAAAGTAAGAGAAACTTCCCTGTGAATCGGCCCAGAAGAGAGTCCGCCAACACCGGTAATAGATAGAGAAGAACGTGATGTTGGCAGTTGAAACCGTTTGACAAGCCGAGAGTTTATTAAAGAAATTTCGGAACCAGGATCAATCAAAACTTTTACCTGTATCTTTGTTGATTTTCTGACGTGAAGCAACGCTAAACAGGTTGCGAGAAGGACCCCTGGTCGTGAGAAGAGCCTGGCTTGTCGAGATGATCCGTATTTCCTCCCCTGGGCCGCGTTATCCTATTCGTTGCTGGACCGCGGCTGAGATGGTCCGGGTTGCGCCGTGTCTGGTTTTGGAGAACCGGGTCGAGAGGGTCCCTTCTTGCCCGGGTAGAAGGTGAGACGATCGTGAACCGGGGTGAGGTGTGTGGACCGCTCGTAATTCTCCGGTTTTTGCCACGCCGGGTCGCCTTCGTTCCCCGTGTGGATGAGGGTGTGATGCTTGTTAGCGCACCGCTGACACCTCTTCGAAGACTGGCAAACCTTCACGCTGTGTTTCCCGAGGCAGTTGAAACACAGATATAAGTCTATTACGGTATTGCGCCGTTCCCACTCCGGCATGGCCCGAAACGCGGGACACGAGGTTAGGTAGTGGTCGCGGCTGCAGTACGAGCAGGGGTAAGGGGCCGACGTAACCCCGCGAGATGATCCGGAAGACGGTGCCGATGAAACGTTAACCTTCGGCTGACGGAGAGAGGAGGGGGTACTTGCCCCTCGAGACGATCCGCGTGACAGGGTGGATGGCCCTCGAGAAGGTCCGACGCTCCTGACTGGGGCTGCTCCCCCCTTGACTGATTCAAGGGACTCCAGCGCCCTTGCCCGGCCGGCCAGGAACGCACTCAGATCAGAGTAGGAAGGGAACTCCGTTGAAGAGCCGGTCTTGCACTCCCAGTCCTCCCGAAGTTTTGCACTGAGGCGTTTCAACAACATGTACA
Source organism: Stelis phaeoptera (assembly GCA_943735885.1). Lineage (NCBI taxonomy): Eukaryota > Metazoa > Arthropoda > Insecta > Hymenoptera > Megachilidae > Stelis > Stelis phaeoptera. The sequence continues at coordinate 548,911 of OX030936.1, forward strand.
CCAGCACTTCGTTCCAATTGTCCGGGTGCACGTCCAAGGCTCGGAGGGAGCTTATCGCCTCGGTGAACGGGTTGAGGAGCCTGTTCAACGCCTTTGCCGAATGTTCAGCCATCGGAGCAGTGCCGAACATTTTTTCGAGCTGAGCCATGGTCAGCGCGCGTCGGTTGTCGTATCTTGATTTCAGCTGCGCCCACGCTAGATCCAGAGACTCCTCCGACACGGGTAAGCTCGCGACGAGCTGGGCCGCTTCCCCGGAGAGGCTGCTCCGCAGGTAATGCATCTTTACCACCTTGGAAAGATCCTCGTTATGCAGCACCATTGAACAGAACAGGTCCTTGAAGGACGTCCACTGCGAGTAGTCCCCGCCGAACTTGGGGAGTGAGATTTCCGGAAGTACACTTCGCGGAGGGCCTCCTGGAGATGGTCCGAACGAGATGCGCCGCCATTTTTCTGCGAGCTCCGCCGGCTCATCCCTGGGAGAAATCCGTTTTGCTATTGCACCTCGCGCCGACGAGTACATCACCAAGCACTTATTGAACATCTGTTCCTTGGTGTAACGGTGGTCGAGAATGCCACTGTCGCCGTCGAGGCACAACTCCTCGTGGAGCGTCTCGAACTTCGACCAGTAATGGTCGAGCTGGTCCAGTCGCGATTGGAGCTCAGCAGGTTCGAGCTGCTGGAAGGCCGTCGTCTTCGTTTCCTCTAGCAAGATTCGCACAAATTCAAAGCGGCTGGTCTGAAGGTGCACCCTTCCTTCGAGCGACGCCATGTCTGTAACACTTCACCGACGCGAACACACGAAGGAGAGAGAGAGAGGGGGGCGCGAGAGGAGCCGAACCGCGCGAGCGAGCGAGAGAGCGAGAGGAGACGCCTCACGCGAGCGTTCTAGAAAGTTCCGTGTTGCCACGCCTTTCGACCGAGAACTTCCGCACTTTTCACCGCACTTTTCCACTTCACCACTTCGATATCCGGCTCGAAGGACCAAAAAATGTTACGAGAAGTGCCGATCGAGTGTAATAATCCGTCTGGTGATCGAAGGGGGAAGAGGGAAACGCGCTGAAGGCACAAGAAATACGTTGAGGCGACGGTCGTAAATGCACAAGAGTTTATTAATCCTAGGGTCTTAAACACTACGCACAGAAGTCCTTATAGTAAACGCGAACGAGAAACACTACTGCGCTACTACGCGGAAGAGAAGGTCCGTTACTGGTTTCCTCGTGTCCACGTGCGAGAAGACCGGGATATGAAGGCTTCTTACAAACTAGCGATCGCGAGAACACTTAACTCTAACTTAAACTATATTCTATTCTACAAAACCGAGACTGTGCGATAACGCGCGTAAGAGCCGGTGAGAGAAGAGATGATCCATTTCGCGTCGAGAACCGTTGCGGGAAACACAATGGCCGCCGGCGTTTAGCAAGAGAAGAGAACCGCGTGCTAGAGTCGAGACAATTCACGAGGTAATGGCCGACGCCGTCTTGCCGGTTCGAGCGCGTGGCCGAGCCGGTTGCAAGATGGCGACGCGCAGGCGCGCCGCGTCCGGGTGTGCTCAGAAACGCGGCGATCCGTCGAGCCGCCGAGACGATCCGACAGATGACCCCCTTGTCGTCGGGAGGCCGATTCCCGAACAAACAGACTTATCAATTAATTTGCAAGTTGGCCCTGTTCGTTGACAATGGTCATCGTACGTTGCCCACCAGAAAAGTATTTCACTTCACGATCGTTGACACTTGTTACCTTCACATTACACAAACACGTTATTCCTTCCTCGAGTGTTGATCCTTAACAGGTTAGTGTGCGTGTTTAAAAAGTACGCACGAAAAAGGCTGACAATTGACACGTTCTATCAATTAATTTAGAAAGAAAAAAATAGACGACGAACTACGCGAAAAGAATCGGTAGAAGGGCGGCTTTTTGTATCGCGTAATACAAAATGTATCGTGAAAATTCACAATTTTTTCCGAAAAAACTAACGTCTGTTTCGTAATCGGTCATTTAACCGGGTAATAAACTGTCAGGGTCAGGAACTCTGGCTCGGCGCGATACAAAAAAAAATTTGTGGAAAAAAATACAACCGACTTCGGAATGCACTAAAAAGGACGAAATAATGTTAATTTATATTTCGGAGACGGCGTAAAATTAAAAATTGTGTAAAAGAAAGATGTTGCTAATGTGAAAATATGTGTAAAGAGAACCACGACACACGTATATTCGTGTCGAAGCCTCTCTTCAACATTCAAATCTGCCGCGTTACCGGCAGAGCCCTCAACCGGCGACGTAGGAGAGATAGAGGGGAGAGAAAAGAAGTGAAGACACGTGCTGCGAGAGTGTAAAGAGAGAGTAATAAATCAACCATCATAGAAAAGAACAGACCGTAAATCAGACCTGTGTAACTTCTTGCTCACGAGTAAATTTCCCCTCCCGAGGTACCCCCACTCTGACCGAAATCAAGACGCGCGAGGTGCGGCGAGAGGACACGGGAGATCTCGCGCGCTTTTGTTTCGGTCGGAGTGGGGGTACCTCGGGAGGGGAAATTTACCCGCGAGCAAGAAGTTACACAGGTCTGCCGTAAATAAAGGCGTTAAATGTTGTTTCTTTTGTTTTACAGGTATGAGTGAACGTAAATAATAAGTTGTACATAGTGTAAATAAATCTTTTGTTTTACAGAGAAACACAATTTCGTCTTTGTTTAGAACTTTCCTAAGTAAAACTGAATACCGAAAGGAACTTTATTACATATGTAAAATGATTAAAGAATTTTGACCATTTCCAATGTAGAAAATTTTTAATTTTGAGCCGTCTCCGAAATATAAATTAACATTATTTCGTCCTTTTTAGTGCATTCCGAAGTCGGTTGTATTTTTTTCCAAAAATTTTTTTATTTCACATTTTTTAGTGGCGATCGGCGCATTCCTTCCAGAGTAGCATCAAAGAATAGGAATTTTGCAATGGTAATAGTAGTTAGCAACAAAGGGATGGGAAGGGAAGGGTATTGAGGGGAAGTGAAGGGAGTGTTACAAATGGGATCCTCGTGGAAATATCCCCGGCCGCAAAATGTAATACTAGGTTTCATCGATATCAGGCCGTGTATACGTGAAATATCAGGTTTTTTGCGTTAGAAGCGGTAAAAAATGAAAAAATCCAAAATGATTTTTTTACGGGACCAACTGTTGGTCATACTCTACAAGATGCAAAAGATTTAGTTCCGATTTGTCCATCCATCATGGAGTAATCGATGACCATACACAACGCGGACAAAACCGTACGCTTTTCCGCAATAAAAAAGGGGCACGCAGTGATGAAATGCAAACATTTATTTTACGGGACCAACTGGAGGTCATACCCTACAAGATGCAAAAGGTTTGGTTCCGATTGGTCCATCCATCTCGGCGTAATCGGTGAACATACATTAAAAAAAAAAAAAAAAATTAACATACATGTCGAATTGAGTAACCTCCTCCTTTTCGAAGTCGGTTAATAAAAGCTACGTAAACGACGTCGCACGTCGAGCGTTCCGTTCGCTTGTTGACCGGCAACTGCCCTTCTGCCGATTCGTTTTGCGTCGTTCGTCGTTTTTTACTTGTTGACGAGTCGAGATAACAGTCGGCCCCTTCCAGGATCGGTTACCTATTTTTTTAACACGCATAATATCCTGTTAAGAGGATCAATAATCAGGAATGTGAAAGTGACATGTACCAGTGATCGTGAGGTGAAATGCTTTTGTGGTGGTGAACTGGGTTCGGTGATCGGACTGTTCCATCAGCTGTTCTGCCATGGAGTCTTCGTCCTTCCCTTTGGCAGGACACGTACGATGACTATACTCAATGAACAGGGACAACTTGGAAATCAATTGGTAAGTCGAATTCTAATTATCTCTCTGTTTTCATAGCGCTAGAGTCTGCTTTTTATTGCGCAATCGTTATTCATTTCCGAAAAATTCCGATACCACCTTCCCACATTTTATTCCCTATTCTTTTCCAGCAACGAATACAAATAATTAATAAATAAAATAAATTCGGTTTAGCTAGCTGATTTATCCCGTCCTCGGGGGATAACAGTTGCGTTAATACTCTGTTTCATTATTTGTATTCATTGCTCGGTAGAACTTCAATTAAATTTTTCCCCCTTTACCGACGCGTTTGCCCAGCCTAGTCCGAGCATCTCAGGGCCCGAAGCAATGTTCACGCGCCTGTCATTGGTCAGTGTTTTTCCTTAATAATTCAAAAACGAAGCCCAGTCTGACATTTTTGCAAAGGAAATTGTTGTTCCGAATCGCCTCAGCTACCCCCCATTTCCCGATGTTTCCACTAGTTACGGGACACCCTGTATAGTGTCGTAACAGGAGGATCTCGCCGACCAGCGACGTCACAAGACGCAGTGAGTGATGCACGAGCGTTGCAGATATATGAAGCCCAAGTTTTTAAAGCTCAGGGTTTGATTGGAAGTAGACTTGAAGAAGGGCCAATGACACATGTATTGAGTTGCAATAGTGCGCATGAAATTTGGGAAAAGCTACATTCAATTTATGAACAGAAATCAGAATTAAGCATTGACATATTACAACAAAAATTTTGTAATTGTACTTACCAAAATGAGGATATAGCGAAGTACATTTCAGGTCTGGAGGACATTAATACTGAATTAATGAAGTACGAAGAGAAAATTTCGGACAAAATGATGATGACAAGAATTTTAACTGGATTGCCGAGTACATACAGGCATTTCCTGAGTGCCTGGGGTTCGACACCAGCTGAAAACCGAAAGCTAATTGATTTGGTAAATCGATTACTGATTGAAGAAGAAAGATTGAAAGAAGATGCAAACACAGGTGAAATGGCGTTAGCAAACAAGAGCTCAAGTAAGAGTAAGTACTCTAATTCGTTGAACAAGAACGATAAAAATAATAGGTTAAGGAAGCTGCCAGTGTGTAACATTTGTAAAAAGGAAGGTCACATTGCTAATGATTTTAAATTTAGAAAGGACTATGAGGCTGGTGGATGTTTCATTTGTCACAGGACAAATCATAAAGCAAAGTTCTGTCGTTTTAAACATGAAGCAGAAAACCAGGTATCGAGCCACCCAAATAGGAAACATCATGAATATAAGGAAGGAAAGAGTCGAGCAGCTTATACAACTCTGGCATTGTTTAATGACGCTGATCTGGAGAAATCACATTGGTACGCAGATTCAGGAGCCAGTGAGCGCATGTCTTTCGACAGGAAATGGATGGACAATTACAGGATTTTGACGCAATCAGTTGACGTAAAGGTAGGAAATGGATCCATAATTAAAGCAATCGGACAAGGAGACATAAAAGTAAGGTTATTCAATGGACATGAGTGGAAAGAGGGTGAAATTAAAAACGTATTGCATGTACCAGAATTAGAATGCAATTTGTTTTCAATAAGTTCTGCATCAGATAAAGGACATTCCTTTGAGTTAACACAAAAGGACTGTAAATTGATGAAAGATGATAAAATATTCGCACTCGGAGAAAGAAGAGAAAAACTCTATAGGTTAGATTCAGAAATAGACCAAGAAAATCAAGAGGAATGCCAAGCCTTCTTGGAAGCAACGAACCAGAAAATCCAAAGCCTAAGGATATGGCATGAAAAATTAGCCCACCAGAATGTCATCCAAGTTAGAAACTTTTTAAATCGAATGAAAATTCAGTTTGAAGACGAAAAACCATTCTTCTGCGAGGGCTGCATCTTAAGTAAGCAGCACATGCTATCATTTGAACCCAGCGAAAATGTTTCAGGTGTAGCAGGAGAACTTATTCATGCCTACGTAACCCTCTGTGGGAGGAGCGCGCTATTTCCTAATCCTCAAAGACGATTTCAGTCATTATCGCGGGATTTACTTCTTAAAGCGAAAGTCGGTAGCACAGCTTAATATTATAAAATTTATAAGATTAGTGGAAAACCACATTGAAAACAAAGTGAAAGCGTTAAGAACAGACAATGGATTAGAGGAGGTAAATAAAGAAGTGAGGGAGTTTTTAGAGGAAGAAGGAATAGCGCATCAGAAAAGCTGCAGTTATACGCCTCAACAAAACGGTCCCATATAGGACTGTTGTCTGGAAGGATCCAATCTGGAGGATCCAGATTTTTGGATCAGAAGCCTTTATTCTGATTCCTAAGCAGCTTCGAACAAAATGGGACCCCAAAGGCAAGAAAGGGCTGTTTCTGCGATATGAAGAAAATACAAAAGGGTATAGAATATTCTTTGAAAAAGAAAGAAAGGTCGAAATATCCAGAAATGTATTTTTCAAGCCAGCGTTAGATAGTTATTTGGAGAAGAACAAGCAGAGAATGATATACTGCTGCCATAATGATGAAGATACAAATAATGAAGAAACCGAAGCAGAAAATGAAGTGGATGAGAACGAGAGAACTAATGAAACTCAAGAAATTGGAGATGGCGAAATATTAAAAGAGCAAGAAGATCAACATGAAGGAACTAGGAGCTATAATTTAAGAGATAGAGACCAGTTAAGGCCACCTGTGAATTTTAGGGACGATGAAAGGGCTTTGACTTGCAGGTCAACCTCAAAGGAAGATCTAACGTATCAGGACGCCACAAATGGACCAAATGGTAAACAATGGATGGAAGCAATCAGGAAAGAATTTAAAACACCAGAGGAAAATCAGACGTGGACCATCGTACAGGAGACAGAGAAGACACCGCAAATAGATACCAAATGGGTACTGAAAACCAAAACGAACAAAAATGGGGAATTGACCATCTTTAAGGCTCGCCTCGTGGCTCGATGAATTCAACAGCGCGGGACATTTGATCCTGTAGAAGTATATGCACCGGAGGCAAAGCTGATCACCATGCGAATACTATTATCGGTGGCAAATCAGTTGAAATATAAAGTGTATCAGATGGATGTCAAAAGTGCATTTCTCAACGGAGAATTAGAGGAAGAGATTTTTATACGCCCGCTCGAAGGAATGATATTACCAAAAGATCGAGTGTTAAAACTAAGAAAGTCTTTATATGGAATAAAAAAATCACCGCATTACTGGAACAAAAAGTTGAATGATTTTATGCTTAAAAATGGGTTTGTGAGATCGAAAGCGGATTTCTGTTTATACATCAAAACTGAAGATGGGAAGAAAATCTATCTCTTATTATACGTGGATGATTTAATGATATGTGAAGATGGCAAAATAGAAGAATTTAAAGAAAGTTTAAAACAAAGCTTTAAAATGACGGATTTAGGAGAAATCGCAAATTATTTGGGTCTCCATATTGTACAACAAGATAATTTTATACAGATCGATCAAATAGAATATTTAAAAAAAAATCTTAAGAGCTTTTGGCATGGAGGACTGTAAACCTATTGCAACACCGTTAGAATTAAATTTCGAAATTTCAAGGGATACACCAGAAGATAAAAGTTTAGAAACAAAGTGTAGATGTTTAAGGCGATGCGGGACCTGAAAACTTTACCGACCGAGCATTCGAAACGTAGTTCTCTAATTATTTCGTTATTACAAGACAGATTGCAACAAAATTTGACTGGCACGTTCAACGTGTGCTAAAGAATGGTTTGTTGGAGCTACTTTTTCCAACATCGTCAAAAAATTATAAAGATGAAAATTAGTTAAAGTTGGCGCTTATCAAGATGGCGGCCGTGATCTCATTTTTCATTAATATAATCAGTTCTGTAAATTAAATGGAAAATCGGGCTCCAGCAAACCATTCTTTGGTTCGAAAGGAACAAAACGAGCTATCAACGGACCGTGTACACTTTATTATAAAGAAGATATTTGAGAACTACGATTTCACTATCATTCTTGTGAAGATATGCCAAAATGGCGTACGTCCGAGCTCTAGTTTAGTTCAGCATTTTCGCTGCAGAGCGCAGTGCAGTCGTTTTCTGCGTTCGATCGCTTTATGCAAGCGACTTATGTACATGCGAATGTGTGTGTACGCACTAACCTATTCCATCGACGACGAAGCAACGGTCCGTCGTGAAGGCTGCGCCGAAAGACCGAACGAAACCATGAATTTTGACGCGCGAATTTTAACTGCACTATAACGTTTCAGTGATTACCGTATTAATTTTGACGAATTTTTTATATGTAAAATGCTGCTTCAAAGTAACATGGACGCTATGTACATATTTAAAAAAAAAAACATTACGTAAAATTGCGAAGTACAAAAGATTTAACCTTTCTTCTTCAACAAAAATCACATTCATAAGGCTGAATTACATATGTACATACATATGTAATTAGTTATGGTTGTCACTTTCAGACCATTTTTGTGGCATTTACTGTGCAACACATATATACGGAATCAAATGTAACTAGCACTATACAGCAATAACTGAACGTAATGTTTACAAAACGATATAAAGCAAATTATTATTAAAATACGAGCTTTTGAATTTTTCGACTTTTGTCCATTCTCGTAAAAGTGGGTTATACTTTGGAATTTCTATCTCAAAAATGTATCGTATTGATTTCGCATATTCTTTTGTTTTAATTTAGAACAATCGCTTTTTTTTAAATAAATTTTTAAAGTTAAAAAAAATTGTTCAAGTTATTATAACAATATCGTGTTTGGTCTCATTTTGATCAGGAAAATTTTATCAATACGTTAATAAAATTGTTATAAATGAAAAGTAAAGTTTTATCGCTGCATTAGTGTTGTCTCGCCGATACGAATGCCACACAGAGTCTCAAAGGAAAGCCGCACCGTGTCATATTGCACCCGTGCTCACGCCGAGGGGGACCCTCCCCCCGTGTAAAGGATAAATCGTTGCTTTCGAGCATTTTAGAATCTTTGCTGTTAGTCGGTCACAACTTCGATTTACTTGTTACTTGCTGCCCATAAAAATTAATAATATAGACCATCGTAGAAAAAAGAGCAACGTTACTCTGCTCTGGCCAGGAATCGAACCCGCGAACCTCGGATTTGTAGGCGGGCACGCTACTCCCAGGACCAAACACCATCCGACTACCCTGTACTTATTCACAACGCCTCTTATAGTTTTAGGAGGCGTATGGAGGTCCCGATCCTACAATAATTTTTCAAGTAATTCAGTACTCTTATCTCAGGCTCGGCGAAGTTTTACTTCAGCAGACAAAGAAAAATACTGAACATTAGTATTGTATATTACAATAAATTATAAACGAAAAATAACAATGAAAAATAATATAAACAATTAGATTTTTGATTTTCCCTTGCGAAAGCGAGGAAAGATGCAGTTTCTCTAAAAATGAAAGGTGATGAATAGTGAATTACTTGAAAAATTACTGTAAGATCGGGACCTCCATACCCAACACCATAAGAGGCGTTGTGGAGAGATACAGAATAGTTAGACGGAGTTGGTCCAGGGAGGAAGGTGTCTGCCTACAAATCCGAGGTTCCCGGGTTCGATTCCCGGCGAGTAACGTGTCCGGTTTTTCCTACGATGCCTACATTAATTTTTATGGACAGCAAGTAACAAGTAAATCGAACCGGAGCGTTCCCCAACGATTTGCAATTCCTCAAACGCGAGCGTGGATCGAGGATCGAACCGAAAACCGAAGATGCTAACCTCGCTTCTCAGATTCTCGAGATCATCACGTAGTCGAATTGTGTGTTGTATTTCGTGCGACGTGTAGTGGTATTCTCTCACTACATATTCATTCACACCGTTTCTCCCCATGCCCCTCGACGCCCCGATGGCGAAGTTGTAAGATGTGGCCGACTACAGCAAAGATTCTAAAATGTTCGAAAGCAACGATTTATTCTTTCCACGGGGGGAAGGTCCCCCTCGGCGCGAGCACGGGTGCAATATGACACGGTGCGGCTTTCCTTTGAGACTCTGTGTCGCATTCGTATTGTCGTCAAACGTCACACAAGATGAGTTGGTTTTAAGAAATGTTCTTTATTTAGTACTTTGAACAAACACTGGATCTTATTAACTACGCGCACGGACTTGTGGAGTCTCGACGGAAGTTCTGATTATACTGACTGTTCTGCGCTTTTTGGGTCCTCCTTTTATAAGGGGTTTTTGGTAGGGAAAGTAGTGGTAGGGGTAGGTGGGAGAGCAGTGAGGGTTTTCTGGAAAAATGCGGGAATCAGTCCCGGATACATAAATATCGAGGTTTCTGGAGGCTGGGATACGTGGGACTTTTTTTCTAAGGATATCTGATCGGAGAGAAAGGAAAAAGGATCAGGATACATAAAATATCTGGGATCGCAGAGTGCGCGGTTTGGGATTTTCGGAGAATAGAGTATGCAGGGCCTTTTTCCAGAGATATCTGATCTAAAAGGAAAAAGGGTCAGGATACATAAAATATCTGGAATCGCAGAGTGCGCGGTTTGGGATACATAAACAGAGATTTATCAGGGTTTTCGGAGAATAGAGTATGCAGGGCCTTTTTCCAGAGATATCTGATCTAAGAGAAAGGAAAAAGGATCAGGATACATAAAATATCTGGAATCGCAGAGTGCGCGGTTTGGGACAGAGGGTTAAATGTGACCATTGTGGGATGTTTGGAGGGGTATGGTCAACAGTATCGGCGAGACAACACTAATGCAGCGATAAAACTTTACTTTTTATTTATAACAATTTTATTAACGTATTGATAAAATTTTCCTGATCAATTTTATATTTTTATATATTTTTACACTTTTAGATATAATAAATAGATAAAATAAATATACGTAAAGATAACACGCCAAAAAATTATTTTATTCCGCTATCATATTTTATTCCTTTATCACACCTCATTCAGTTCCTTTATTTTTTCTTTGCCTTATTTTTGTTGTAATACTGATAGGTTTATTTAACCCTTTGCGGACTACAGCTGCACATATGCGTTCTGCGTAAACCATAAATTTGGCCGATAAATCCATATAGGTATGTGTTCGGCGAAAACAACTGATAGAGCCGAAAGACTATACATTGTATCTCACGTATGCACATTGCTGTGGTCGACGAACCTAACGTTTCCTTATTACAGATTGTGTTGACCGATGTTTTGGAACGATATCACACATGGAAAAATTATTGATTAAACATTTATGGTTTTTCTTCTAATTTGACAAAGAATTGGTAATCTAAATTTCTATAAACAAATAAACATTTTATTTATCCTGCGGAGAATATATGCGCGTACGCATCTTCAGAATTAGAAATCTTAGCGGGGTATAAACGGTATTAGCGTGTAGGCAGAAATGTGCGCTGGCAATTTCAAATGATTATCGCGATAGTAGTTCTGCCCCGCGAAACGCTTAGCTTCGAGCCGTCACGTTCGCAAGGGTGCTAAGGGATGTCAACTTTGTTTATACTAATTTTACTTTTTCAGATTACAGCACTGTCTCGGTTGTATCGTGATACCTTGCAAAGACCACATGCTCCTCAACCATTTTCTCTATCATCAGCTTATTATTTATACATTTTGTTATTATTTATCTATTATCACGACTTCCTAACAATTTCCCCTATTTAGACAGCAGAGTATGTATACGTCATACACTTCGCCATGCAAATCCATTCGAAGTCGCGGAAGTACGATGTACATACCACATACACGTGTAGTGTTTGCGTGTGTGCGAATCGTGTCAGTTGCGTTTGGAACGATTATCGTGATGGCGCCACAATCAATATCCTACGGCCACGATTTTCAGCTATCTGTAAACTGTTTTACCAACACGGAATTCGGAGTTCGTCCTCGGGTCCCGCATCGCCTTAAGGGTGCGCAGGAGCCACGGCCGAACTCCGAGCTGACTTCAGCGACACTTGCGGAGATATTAGGAAGCTCTGTCTCTCCAACGGTGGTGCGATAGAGAGAGTGATGCAACAGTTGTAGGAGAGACGAAGATAGAGCATCGAAGCGGCTTGATTTTCCACCGACTTTGGTGCAACTTTTTGAGCTTAAGAAACCAATATTTTCTTACACTTTTTTTTTTTTTTTTGAAAAATTCCTTGTATCATTACGGAGGGGAGTACAGAGCCCTTTTTTCGAAAAAGTGTCCAGAAAGAAAGTTCTATAAAGATATAAACTTTTATTTTTTATGAACTTTCCAGAGGGAAATTGCAAAATCGGGCTCTGTACCCCCCTCCGTAATGATACAAGGAATTTTTCAAAAAAGAAAGTGTAAGAAAATATTGCTTTTTAAGCTCAAAAAGTTGCACCAAAGTTGGCGGAAAATCAAGCCGCTTCCATCGCTCTATCTTCGTCTCTCCTGCAACTGTTGTATCACCCTCTCTATCCTTGTTCTAGAGCTTCCTATTTTCTCCACAACTGTCGACAAAGGCGCTAGTTTACCTCCTGCGCACCCTTAATAGGATTAATAATGTATGCCATGGTTGGATCAAGGCCGGATTTATGTGCAACTATGAGCATACTATTAACAAGCTGGTAGCCATGAGAGTTCGTTGCGGCGGTTGGCGACTTCGTTACTGCGTGCGAGACCAGATGCGTTCTTTTTGTTTCTTTTCCATGTGCTCTCTTGTTGCGTTTAAGATTTTGCGTTTCATTTCTTTTGTACTTTAAATTACTTAAATAAATATTATTTCTATCTTTAACAATTATATAAAGTATTTAAAGGGTATAGCCGGATAAGATGATCAAAAGTGCCCTTGAGCCGAATTTGACTCCCAATATACCGTTTGATAGCTTACCAAGAGAAAACGATATGTGCCAAGTTTCAGCCCTGTACCTCAATCGGGAGGGTAGTTATGGGGTAAGATCGGATAATTGAGGTTTGCCTCATTTCTCCTATTTAACTACATACAAAAATTCTGAAAAAATTCTACAATATTCAGGGCACAATAGGGTATGTTGGAGAATTTTTTCAGATTTTTCCGTCGGAAAGTGTAAGTGTGAAAAATGAAAAACCAAAAAAAATTCGGAAAAATGCATATTTTGTATTGAAGTTTTCATTTGACTAGATTTTCCTTTTTACAGTAACTGCATATTGGCCTGACTAATGTCTCCAATTTTTTTCAGATTTTTTGGTAAAGTGCGCCGTAGTTAAAAAAATCAAAAACCACTTTTTTGGGCATATTTCGAGCGAAAAATACCATAAATATTTGTAGTTTTTGCATCTTCTTCATAAAATAAGTGTATCGCATCATTTGTAATGTTTGTGCATTGGAAGGGGTAAGATATAAGTAAAAGCATTTAAGTTAATCCAGTTAATTGAAAACACATATGTTGGTTATCTGCAGAAATGTTAAAGTAGTTTTCAACGATGGCGCTAGCGCAGCGAGTAAGGTATCTGAGTGCTAAACTGCTGCATACTTTTTTGTCGCAGGTTCGCGTCCCGCAAAGTTCATGATCGCATACATTTTTTTTTTTTTTTTTTTTTATCAATAATGTACATGATACTACACTGTATTCAATTTAAATTATTTTTAAAATATGATGCAAATATTTTTTCATAACGTGTACATCAAAATAATGTTGGAGCTCGCTTTACTTTGCCAGTTCGCCACTTGCTTTTTATTTTTCGGTTACAGATGTGTTTAATATTTTTTAATCAAATACATTAAATATTATTCGTATACTATTATAATATAATATATATTATATTAATGATTAAAACATTATAAATCTTTTCGATTTTAAGTAAATGGTAGTGACGGAAATCGTTCTTTTTAAAGATTATTGTTTTCCTATTGTTTGCTGTATCATAAAAAGATTTAGAAATCATAGAACAACTATAACGATGAATATCTATGTACTCAAGTTTAAACTTGCAAAAGTTGAAAACAAAAGCTAAATAATTTTGTAATTAACATGGTACATCAACAGAAGACCGACTATGCCAAACAGTGCATTGAAGACGTCACCCATCATTTTGGCATCAAAACATCAACAATCATGGAATCATGTTCATTTTAAATAAAATACATATTGTTATGTTTTTCATTAATAATATGCGTGTATTTGATTAAAAAATATTAAACACATCTGTAACCGAAAAATAAAAAGCAAGTGGCGAACTGGCAAAGTAAAGCGAGCTCCAACATTATTTTGATGTACACGTTATGAAAAAATATTTGCATCATATTTTAAAAATAATTTAAATTGAATACAGTGTAGTATCATGTACATTATTGATAAAAAAAAAAAAAAAAAAAAATGTATGCGATCATGAACTTTGCGGGACGCGAACCTGCGACAAAAAAGTATGCAGCAGTTTAGCACTCAGATACCTTACTCGCTGCGCTAGCGCCATCGTTGAAAACTACTTTAACATTTCTGCAGATAACCAACATATGTGTTTTCAATTAACTGGATTAACTTAAATGCTTTTACTTATATCTTACCCCTTCCAATGCACAAACATTACAAATGATGCGATACACTTATTTTATGAAGAAGATGCAAAAACTACAAATATTTATGGTATTTTTCGCTCGAAATATGCCCAAAAAAGTGGTTTTTGATTTTTTTAACTACGGCGCACTTTACCAAAAAATCTGAAAAAAATTGGAGACATTAGTCAGGCCAATATGCAGTTACTGTAAAAAGGAAAATCTAGTCAAATGAAAACTTCAATACAAAATATGCATTTTTCCGAATTTTTTTTGGTTTTTCATTTTTCACACTTACACTTTCCGACGGAAAAATCTGAAAAAATTCTCCAACATACCCTATTGTGCCCTGAATATTGTAGAATTTTTTCAGAATTTTTGTATGTAGTTAAATAGGAGAAATGAGGCATACCTCGATAATTTGTCTTTACCCCATAACTACCCTCTCGATTGAGGTACAGGGCTGAAAGTTGGCACATAATGTTTTCTTTTGGTAAGCTATCGAACGGTGTATTGGGAGTCAAAATCGGCTGAAGGGCACTTTTGACCATCTTATCCGGCTATACCCTTTACAACGTGCGTCGAACATTACTACGCCACACTTTGAACGGAAGTAAGTAAGTAACAAAACAGAAACCGAAAGAACGAAATAGAAGCGCCACCACAGAACGCACAGCTTAGCGCGGTCGAATCGAACCGTTCCAACACATAAGAATATCGAAAAATCCATTTGAGGGGAGGTCAGGGAAGGTTCAAAGATGACTTTTAGCAAGAAAATAGAAAATCGATTTTTTTTTTTCGATTTTGAGTCGCTACTGCCCCCTTCAGTGGACGCCAAATTTCCCATAGAATTTCTCACTGCGTTGATTTCTCTTCACTTCCAATCTATCGTTCGAATAGTACAGACGTCCTTCCGAGCCGCAGAAATAGAAATATTATAAAGTCTAAAATATAAAGTTAGTTTGTTTTCAACCCATAATCCAATAGGGGTCCAAAATCCAAGTTTGGACTTGGTAATAAATGGGCGATAAGAAAAAATTCATTGATATGTGAAAATGTTAAAGGATTAACTAATTTGGTAATTGTTAATGTAGGTAATTCTTGATTAAAGTGTTTCTACATGAATGATGTTGTTAATTATGATTTGATTGGGGTGAGGTAGACTTGGTAATAAATGGGCGGTAAGAAAAGATACTGTAACCTGTCAACAGAGGAATTATTTTTTGTTCAACTTGCTGTAAAATAGGGGACTTTTATCTTCGCTGTGAGAAGAAAGATCGTTATACCCATTGGAGTTGTCTTCCTGGCATGACGAAATATTTCGTTACCCGGTTAAGAGGTTGATGTGTGATAACGTAGAACAATTAGATTTGGGTAATTCTCAGCGGAAAAAATTTTTAATTGAAGATTTTCTAAAAATTTTGGGATAGGGACCTCCAGATCCAATAGAGAAAAGGAATCATGGAGACTAACATCGACGGACGGTGTTTACAGTGTGGCGTAGCGGGCTATATACTCTGTTCACGTTAAGAGTAACCTCGTTTGGCGCATGAGATGGGTCAGAGGAGGTCCTAGAACGTCTGAACCCCCACTTAACCGCATACGGTTGCCTTTGTCTTAACGCATGCAATAGTGTTTTCTATTCTGACGCCTTTGTTTTACGCAGTTCAGGCTATATCGTTATTCGGTAGGTGGTCGGTAGGGCTAGCGCAATCATACTAATCATAACTAATCATATGCCTCAAATTAGTAAGAAGTGGTGGGGGATGCGCAGATCAGTCACAAACTGGTCGAAGCATGAAGTTACTCTTAACGTGAACAGAGAATAGCTCCGTGGTCACGGGTTCGATTCCCGGTGAGGAGAGTCCGCTTTTTTCACGATTTTCTACAAAATGAAAGATGTTGTTGGCTATGATTTGATGAGGCATGGTTGTCTTGGTACTAAATGGGCGGAAGGAAAAAATACATTAACGTGTGAAAACATGTAAAAGGATTAAAGAATTTTGGAAATTTTCAATGTGGAAAATTTTTAATTTTGCGCCGCCTTCCGGAAAGATTGCATTGTATTTAATCTATATACATATATAAAAATGAATGTTTCTTTGTTTGTCACGGATGCGTTCCTACACCATTCATCCGATTGCGATGAAACTTTGGTGAGTTGTTGTGCGAACGCCCGCGAAGGTTTCTGAATTATTATAACTATTTTACAATAGGTGGCGCGCGAGTCGTTTCAACAAATGATTGTATTTCATATAGTTCAGCGGCAGTTCGTATGTTTTTAGTGTATGAGTGCGCCATCTTGACAGAATTCAATTGAATCAAATACAAACAGCGACATTTCAGTTCGTGTGTGACAACAAGTGGTGTTGATTGTGAAATTCAAATTGTTGGTCGATCTTAGATAATAAATATCTCACGCATTTACTTTGCTTTTTCAAAGTGAATTTGTAATCGTCGTCACAAAGCATTACTTTCGCTGTCAAATCCATTATGCCACCCAAACGACAAGCGATTAGTTGATCTACACCACAAGCGCGAAAGAGAAAGGCATCACGAGCTTCAGAAACAGACGAGCAACAGGAAGTAAGACTGGAAAGCGTTCGAGTACGCACTGCTCGATCCAGATGAACACTGCACGCTGATTTAAATCTTAAGGCATTCCATTACGATGCTAATTATGATTACAGTCGTCATTAAAAAATGGAAAAATGAATAAATTATGCGTGTGTTGCAGTGCCCTCAAATTTAAGAATGAAACACCTGGAATGTGCTGCGCGTGTGGAAAAGTTAAATTGCCAGAATTACATTCACCACCCGAACCATTATCAGCGTTGGTATCAGGTGACACAAGCCAATCGAAACATTTCTTGGCAAACATACGCAAGTACAATTCATGTTTCCAAATGACATCATTCGGTGCAACAAATATCGTGTGCGAAAATTACATGCCAACATTCAAAGTGCAAGGGCAAATATATCATCGTGCAGGAGCACTACTACCACTGCCGGACGCAGATCACAAACTTCAAATTTATTTCATGGGAAACATTGATGGACAAATCGATCAATGTTGTCGATTCAATACGGGCACTAAACGAGAAATTGTCGCTGCATTACAAACTTTATTCGATCAACACAACGAATTAATTCGATTGTTCAGAACTGCCCTTGAACAAATGCCAGCTGATGACTACAAAGTTGTAGTTAGAGCAGACAAAACACCTGTCGGCCAATACGAAAGACAGTACAATGCGCCAACCATTGATGAAGTGGCGATCGTTTTAGTTGGCGAAGAATTTAACTCGCGTGATATAATTCTTCATCGCAGAAATGGTGATGTTCAGCGATTCTCAGAAACTCATCGCTCATACGACGGATTGCAATATCCGATTTTATTTTGCAAGGAGAAGATGGATATCATTTCAACATCAAAATGAGAAATCCACAAACAGATTTGGAAACGAATAAGAAAGTCAGTGCCATGAATTACTATTCATATCGATTGATGATTCGTGAAAACGCTGAAAATCATATCTTGAAATTGTCGGCAATAATTGTTCCATCGATACATTGTCGATATGTATGCGAAAATCGAAACCGAACGACTCCTCTACATTCGATTAAATCAAACCAAGTTGCGTTCCGAAGAGTACATTCATTTACGCGATGCAGTTGTTAATGATGGCAATGTGAATCCCAATGAATTGGGAAAAATAGTCATACTACCGGCCACGGCACATGTATGAATACGCACAAGATGCAATGACATATGTTCGCGCATATGGCCGGCCAGATCTGATTATTACATTCACATGCAATCCTACGTGGGATGAAATAAAAGAACTTTTGTTAACTGGACAATCATCATCGGATCGTCATGATATTTCCGCGCGTGTGTTCAAACAAGTGATGCTCCGCGTACCGTCTATGTCAGCGCGACACCGAACGATCGCACTGACGCAGAGCACCACTGCCTTCGCACCGTCTCCCGCGTTGCTATTTTGCTTTTTGGCATCGTAAAAAAATCGATGTTGCAACTTTGTTTAGGTGTTTCTTAAAGGGGAAAGTCTGCTCTGTCGCGTGATATAGTTCGATTTTTCACTAGACCCTTACTTTTTGAGATAAATTGAAAAATATACGTAAAAATTGGTGCGAAATCGGTGTCTCTCCGCGTTCAATCACTGTTTAAACATATTTAAATATTCCGAATGCATAAAAAGCAGACACCGTTGTATTCGGCAAAGTCCATAGAATCTTCCTATACAAACAGAATCGTTGTATCTTTTATAGTTACTTCACAAAATTGGTTTGAATTTGAAAAATGTGTTTTTTTTTTTTCAAAATCAAATTTCTCAAAAACTGTACGTGCTGGAGACAAACGGGTTGCAGATTCGTAATCAGCATAAGAAACACTACAATAATGGCTTAACAGAAATCGAAACGTCAATTGGCTGTTGGACAGTGTAATTTACGTAATCGGAAACAGGCGTTTCTGAAGCACAGTTTCGCTAACTTTAAGGGGCTAGATCCGGATAAGGTAGAGAGTCGACGTTATCGCCAAAAGGTTAGCGGGAATCGACTTTTCGTCCTTATGTGAGAATATTTTCGCCTGTAAAAGGGCTAATTGGAAAGACGATAATCAAATAGAGCGCGCGGCTGCCGTGGTTTAATATGATTTTGTTGATATTTAATAATATGAGTGTTAGAAACTGAGCAAAAATCGGCAATTACACATCGGTCAAATTAAACTATTTTTTTGTCATTGAAAGATTATTCTTCATCAGCGCGCTAGATTTAATGTTTAACTACTCACTAAAATAGGTTTTGTCTTGATTCTCTCTGAAATAAAGTCAAATAGTCGATTCCCGTATAGCTGTATCTCAACGGCCATACAATTCCTTTTAGTCACATTATCGGCAATACAGGGTAAAATACGTGACAAGTTTAGTTGGCCCGTTGCGAACCAGGTAGCGTCTAATTATTATAAAGACTTCCGATATGGAACAGTAATGTAATTTGACACATCCGTACATGCATGTATGCTCGACTACATGCATATACATATGTATGCATCAAAATTCATGCGAATCGCGTTTGACTTGGCCGCTGAACATTTCGTATCTAAAATTATTCATTTTCTTATCATTCTTGTCCAAAACTTCTGAACACGTGACTTCCCGTTAAATTGACGTACTGTAAAAATGGACTTTTTTTTAACCCGTTGACGATAGTACGTTCATTTTTATTTATGATATTTATTTGTCAGTTACTTTATTTTTGTTGCCACCGATAGTGATGATGCATTTTTAAATTATACAGTTTTTCTCGGCCGAGAGAGAACACGCATAGTATCTAATAAGTGATTCGAGATTGCGGTCGATTTATTAGAGGAAAATCGGGTGATACGTCCCACTTCTAAAGAAACACCAATAAAACAACTATTTATTCGTAATGTTTAATTCTTTTTTCCAAATCACATAAACTGTTATTTACTCTCCACAATAATTGTATCAGAATTACAGCGAATGTAAATAATCGTTTCTTTTAACCTTAAATGGAACGTTCTACAACACAATCGTTAGGTAATGTGACAAAACGCCCCAGCATAAATGAATAATTACTTTATGTCATTCTTAAGAAAATATTATAGAACACATACTTTGAAATACACTAATAACAAGACTAAAATAATATTTAATAAAATTATTTTATTTGTTATTCATTACACATTCTTTTCTCTTTTCTTCTGGACAATACCGATGTGTAGGTTATTTGTAAGAAGTTTTTAGACACGTGTACGGATTAATTTTTGACTTTATTAATTACATTTTTTAATGACTTAAAGAACTGAAACTCTAGTATTTACCGTAAATGGTTAAAACGCAGATCATAGTAAATATGGTATGTATGTATACAGAGTATTAAAAAAAAACCATTCAATATTTACATGGTATATAGGAAGCACTTTACTAAGTAAAAAAGCCGAATTAATACACATAAGCCGAAAGGTCAACCGTTTCTGAGATACATATAAACATTTTTGCTTGCTAGTATTATAATTTACTTACTACTGGACTTTCGATATTTACACAAGATTTTCCACGTGTCCTCCCTCCATTCCTATACACGCTTGGCATCTTTCTCTTACAGAGTGAAAAATACGTGAATTATAAATAATTAAGTAAACATCGCATGCGATGGAAGCAAGTAAGTAACTGCTGATCATGACGTTAGCAAACAAAAATGGTTACATGTATTAATTCGGCTTTTTTACTCAGTAAAGTGCATCCTGTATACCATATAAATATTGAATGGTTTTTTTTTAACACCCTGTATGAATATGTACATGTACTTTTTTCTCATAAATCGTAATATTCTCATGTATTACCTACTTTTGCTACGACTGCTGGCAACTGAGTGAAGTTTGATCCTATCGTTTACGA
Source organism: Stelis phaeoptera (assembly GCA_943735885.1). Lineage (NCBI taxonomy): Eukaryota > Metazoa > Arthropoda > Insecta > Hymenoptera > Megachilidae > Stelis > Stelis phaeoptera. The sequence continues at coordinate 569,635 of OX030936.1, forward strand.
TACTATGTTGTCATTTATTTATATATGGCATATTGTAAATTATTTGCTGGGGCATTTTGTAAATTCTCCAATGTAAAGCTTTTCAGCTTAAATCTGGCAAAAATATATTGCAATCAGAATTATACAATAATAATTTAAGAAGTTTTGGTTGCTTACTTTTCATACATATATTTTAATTTATCAGAAAAAAATCAGTGACTTGTAAAATTGAATTCTCCTAGGGCTCTCCGTAATTCGTGAGAAAGCTAAAAATAAAAAAATTGTAGTAAATCTTTCTAAAAAACGTAATATTTGAACGTATTATTATCGCGGCAGTTATGAATGATTATGTTAAGTTCAAATCTGTTGTTTGTAGCTGTATATTTTTATTTCCGTGCCTAAAATCGTCGCGACGTATACCTCGGCTTCATTTATAATAAATTCTTTAGTATTTACAAAATATCATGATGTAGTATAAGCATCTTTCAAGTTTATCAAAATGTACAATAAGGCTTTTGCGATTGCACGAGTCCAATTTCAATTAAAATTTTTAAAAGCATCGCGCAACACATAAAACATAAGAATATCCATTCGCATTCATAATGATGTTCACTGCGAACGTGTAAGCTGCATTAGAGGTTTCAGAAAAACAAATTACGGATTCAATTTATGATTCAAGGAACGGTTTTTATTTCTAACAGAATTTGTAAAAGACAACGCAAGTAACTCCATCTTGAGGTACATAATACTATTAAAATTACCGACCTGCCAAATCGCAAAAGTCACGTGACTACCCTAGCCCCTTAAACCGTCGAATCTTGTATACCATTGATCGTAAGTGTTTATGCTCCTAGATGTGTCATCAGTACCATCTAGACTACAACATATATAAATTTCATCAAATTTGAGTGGGACCGATTTACAGGTATAACCTGCGCGACTTTCTTTGAAATTTAATATCTCGACTTTGGCTAGCGTACAAAATAATTTTAGGAAAAAAAAATACAACCGACCTCAAAATGCACTAAAAAGTATGAAATAATTAACCGACTTCGAAAAAAGAGGTTACTCAATTCGACATGTATATTTATTTTCTTTTTTTTTTTCCTTTTTTTTTTATGTATGTTCCCCGATTACGCCGAGATGGACGGACCAATCGGAACTAAACCTTTTGCATCTTGTAGGGTATGACTCTCAGTTGGTCCCGTATAAAAAACATTTTCGATTTTGTCATTCTTTACACCTTTTTTATTGCAAAAACATAGTTTCGTACATGCTAGGTATGGTCACCGATTACGCCGAGATGGATGGACCAATCGGAACAAAACCTTTTTCATCTTGTAGGCTATGACCCCCACTAGAAACGGGATAAAACACATTTTTTTTTTATCATTGTTTACCCTGTTTTCCCTGTTTTGTTGAAAATTATTGCAAAACTCTGGAAGAAATGCTCCGATCGCCACTAAAAAATGTGAAATAAAAAGATTTTTGGAAAAAAAATACAACCGACTTCGGAATGCACTAAAAAGGACGAAATAATTTTAATTTATATTCGGAGACGGCGCGAAATTAAAAATTTTCTACATTGGAAATTGTCAAAATTCTTTAATCCTTTTACATATTTTCACAATTTTTAATTTTGCGCCGTCTCCGAAATATCAATTAAAATTATTTCGTCCTTTTTAACCGACTTCGAAAAGGAGGAGGTTACTCAATTCGACATGTATGTTAATTTTTTTTTTTTTTTAATGTATGTTCGCCGATTACGCCGCTGATGGATGGACCAATCGGAACCAAACCTTTTCCATCTTGTTGAGTATGACCAACAGTTAGTCCTATAAAAAAAACCAGTTCGGATTTCTTCATTTTTTCCGCTTTTATCGCAAAAAACGTGCTATTTCGCGTGTACTCGGCCTGATATCGATGAAACCTAGCATTACATTTTGCGTCCGGGGATGTTTCTACTATGATCCCATTTGCAACATTCCCTTCACTTTCCTGCACTTTCCTTCGCACCCCTGCACTTCCCTTCGCGCCCCTGCACTTCCCTTCACTTCCTTATCTTTCCCTTCCAAACCCAACCCCCCTGCCCCTTCCTCCCCTCTCCACCCCTTCCTTTTCACTTCAATCCCTTTCCCTCCCTTCTCTACCCGCCCCTGCTGTTCCCTCCGTTGCTAATTACTATTGTTATTGCAATAATTATTGCAATTACGTTTTGCGTCCGGGGATATTTCCACTATGATCCCACTTGCAACATTCCCTTCACGTTCCTGCACCTCCCTCCGCATCCCTGCACTTCCCTTCACTTCCTTACCTTTTCCTTCAACACCCACCTCTCCCCCTGCCTCTTCCTACCCTCCCTCCCACCCCTTCCATTTCATTTCAATCCCTTTCCTTTCCTTCTCTACCTACCCCTGCTGTTCCCTCCATTGCTAATTACTACTCTTATTGCAATAATTATGTTTCTAGCGTGACGGCGACATGGCAAGTGGTAAGTGCGAATCAAGCAATATCCTGCTTTCCTATATGTTACATCAGACACAGTAAATCCCAGTTGTTACGTGAGATTTGAAAGAATTATGTATAATTTCGTAAATTTTGTGTGGTTTTACGTATTTTATATAATTGATTACTATTTATTCCAATACAATAAGATTATTAAGGATTTCAGTAGAGGAGTTAGGTATATTGCAGCGTTAGTATCCATGTACATGTCTGAAACAAAAGTACATACATGTTTCTGTAGTATAATCGTAGTGAAAAGAAAAAAAACACTCGCACGCACGCACGGAACGCACGCCCGCATGCCCGACCGCGGGTTGTGTGGTTTTACGTATTTTATATACGTACCTCCGCCCGCGTGCGGGCGCGCGTGCGTGCGGGCGTGCGTGCGTGCGTGCGTGCGGTCGGGCGGGCGTGCGTGCGGCCGGGCGGGCGTGCGTGCGGTCGGGCGGGCGGGCGGCCGGGCGGGCGTGTGTGTGTTTTCTATCTTTTTACTACGATTATACTACAGAGACATGTATGTACTTTTGTTTCAGAAATGAACATGGATACTACCGCTGACAATCGTATGTATACCTTGATTTCATAACGATTAGATATAATGTATGAAGAAAGGAACACCGTTATACAGTATGTGGCTATTACTTCGCAGGGAATGCAAAGATCGCCACTAAAATGCGTGAAATAAAATAATTTTCGGAAAAAAAAATATAACCGACTTCGAAATGCACTGAAAAGTATGAAATAATTTTTATTTGATATGTATAAATTCTATTCGGCTCTTTATAACATTGATTAAAGTATTACATTACATTTTAAATACAATGCATACTTTTCGGAGGCGGCGCAAAATTACAAATTTTCTACATTGGAAATTGTCAAAATACTTTAATCCTTTTACATATTTTCACATTAACAACATCTTTCATTTACACAATTTGTAATTTCGCGCCGCCTCCGAAAAGTATGCATTGTATTTAAAATGTAACGTAATACTTTAATCAATGTTGTAAAGAGCCGAATAGAATTTATACATATCAAATAAAAATTATTTCATACTTTTCAGTGCATTTCGAAGTCGGTTATATTTTTTTTCCGAAAATTATTTTTTAGTGCATTCCGAAGTCGGTTGTATTTTTTTTCCAAAAATCTTTTTATTTCATTGCTTTTCAAATCGTTATTTAAACTATTTTTCTTAATTTTCAGTACAACTGACGGTGAAATGTAGCTGTGTCGATTCACGTGAAATATTTAATTAGTATTTTTTATTTCACTTTGGGGAATACGTACATTTGCGAGATGCAATATTTCCTGTGACATTGCGTTGAAATTGGGCTTTGTCGTTTACCATAGCGTACATTTCGGGAGTATATTTAAATTTTTTCGTGTGACATTTTCCAAAGAGGCTAGACGTTATATAAGAATTTAGTTATAAATTGAGTCAGAAATAAATTATCGTTTGGAGTCAAATTTAATATATTATAGTTAAAATATTATTCAAATAAAAACCGCTACAATATTTTACGTGCGCTTTCTCATTTATTCCTTTTCCATTTAACCAGACTGAGCCACAGCAACGCGTGGCCGGGTACAGCTAGTTTTTAATAAAAGTCATATTTGTATACTTTTTTTCTATTTATATAATATAGTATTTTTCTCTAATATTTCATCTAATATAATATAAACGATATATTTTATACTAAATATATTTAACAATATATTTTCTAAAATATATTTATTTTTACGTTTGTTTTTTTTATCATTAATTTTGGTATTTCGCAAATTTTTCATACAATCGAGTATTCCCCGACTTCAAAAAGGTTAAGAACCACTGGTTTAAGGGGCCGTCGTTGCGGCGCCCCACCGATATGTTGTTAATATATGCGCAAGCGTGAATGTTTCCCTCTCCACGTTGCCGGAATCGATCGAGCGAGCTGGCGGCAGTGATGCCAGAATCGTGGGACGTGGGACAAAATCGTACCCCCACCATGACTCTTCCCCGTCCCTCGCTCGACTTCCAACGCTCTCACACAAGCGTATCTGTACTTCTATCCGTGTGCACTGCCTGTTCGGCTCTTTCCGCCAACAACCTGTATTACCGGCACGACGCCCGAGTAATCTGGTGGCATGTTCAATAGTTAGAAAATCCCGTTCGAATTTCAAATGGATGCGATGCGATGGTTCAGACCGTGCACAGCGGTCAATCATTGACCGCACGGTGTTTCGGGATGCTACCTGAACGCCCTTACAAATTTTGCCAATTTTTACGGAAAGAGACTTCAAGCCGCTACTCCCGCTTGAAGAGTAGTTATAGGATAAAATGCAGTTTACAGTTGAAGAGTGTGATCTCTTGTTCTAATTGATGAAAAATTCGGAAAAAAACAACAGGAATATTCTCTGATGTCGTACATGTGTATACAATTTTTAATAATCTTTTCATTGCAAAACGGATTTTTAAAAAAATTGAGAAGTTCAAAAATATTTTTTTTTTTTTTTTTTTTTTTTTTTTTTGTTAAAAGAAGTTATGAGGTGACCACTTTTATTATTTTGCAGTATTAGTTGTTGGTTTTGATTGTTAATCTTTTAAGCGGGGAAAAATATTAGAAAAAATTAAGAACCAATATTTGTTTATGTTATTTTCTTCGTGTTACATGTAACCATACTTAGATTGTTATAGTTTACGTATATTAAATAAAACGGAGATATGTTCTATATAAGCGTGGTGGAAACAATAGTTTTTGTTTCCGTTCTTCCCAGTATTTGTCCCAAATAAACGGCGGTCCCGATTCCCGCATAACCGACGTACCAATTAACCGGAATCCACTGTAATAAGTAAGTTAATGGTACCAGCCGCCTACAAATACAGGACTAGGTATTCCATCGGTTTATGATACGTCAGTTGCTATTCATCAGTAAAAGAAACTTCTAATTGCCTGTTAATCCTTGCGAACCGAAAATTCTCCTGGTAGCAAATGCAAATAATTGAAATAATATAAAATATCCGAGAATTTTAGCAACAAAGGGAATGTGTCCATTCGACAAGCTCGGCAAACCTAGATTATTCACAACAATGTCTCATTAAAAAAGTTATACATACATACGTATGTCGAGATCGACATTTCAAATGTTATAAGTTCTATATTATACATATAATAAATACAAAACTATTGGAATTAGCGTATAATTCCCCTTCATGAATTGAACACAGAAATTATCAGCATATGGAATACTTTACGTAAGAAAAAATAGGAAACATCGGGTTACTATTTTTTAATTTGTTATGTACCTTCATGAAAAATCTGAAAAAATTATATATTAATAACCAAAATAAACTGTTGAAACTGTAAAAATATGAACATGGTCACATGAAATATGAAGGCAATAACATAAAAAATACCAGTTTTTAATTTTTTCCACTTAAGGAAATCTAAAAAAATTATAGATTAACAATTGTAACCGACAACTAATACTACAAGGAAATAAAAATAGTCGCTTCATAACTTCTATTTAAAGAAAATATTTTCAAAAATTCAATTTTTTGCATAAAAGATATTGCAAGGTTGAACTACTCTTCAAGCGGGAGTAGCGGCTTGAAGTCTCTTTCCGTAAAAATTGGCAAAATTTGTAAGGGCGTTCAGGTACCATCCCGAAACACCGTGCGGTCAATGATTGACCGCTGTGCACGGTCTGAACCATCGTATCGCATCCATTTGAAAAGATACCTTTCAAAGAGTTGTCCCAAAATGCGTACACTTGGTTAAGTATTAATAATTACTAACATTTACAGCATTTTGAAAATTATTTATTAATAATTTACTAGTAATTCAAACAATTATGCCGAAAAATAGGGATACATTATCTATATATATAGATAAATATTTATAATCATTTAAATCATTGGTAAATAATTGATTGAATTGTCCATATATTAGTAATTCGTGTTATAATTATTTTAATTGCTCGTAAATAATTATATACTTACATTGTCGAAATAGTAATAAGTTGTATAACAATTATATAAACTATTAATATTAATAAATAGTTACTAAAATAATTTAAATGTTAGACATTAATAATATTGCACCAAGTACACGCATTTTGATGACGCAATGACTCAAACCCCCCATTATTTAACGTGGACTACAGCATATTTGGGTTGAATCAAAATCGAAGGATATACTAAAATTCGAACGGGATTTTCTAACTATTGAACATGCCACCAGATTACTCGGGCGTCGTGCCGGTAATACAGGTTGTTGGCGGAAAGAGCCGAACAGGCAGTGCACACGGATAGAAGTACAGATACGCTTGTGTGAGAGCGTTGGAAGTCGAGCGAGGGACGGGGAAGAGTCATGGTGGGGGTACGATTTTGTCCCACGTCCCACGATTCTGGCATCACTGCCTGGCGGTCGATGAGGGGATCTTCACTTGTCGTCGAGGGCCGATAGACTAAAGATGTGTATATTGTAGGGTCTTTCAGGTTAAGAATAGTGAGATAACATTCGCAGGATTCTGTTGGTTTTTGCGAGACGGGAGTTGTGCTATCAGGTGCGAACCTGTTAGCCGCGTTTCCGTCAACCGAAGACCGCACACGAGACCACTAGCGGAGAGAAGCTTCGAACGGCATGCAATCGCAAGGTTGTTCCTCTCTCGACGCGTGAGACCGTGAGTTTCGGCTGAGATTTGCGAATGCGAGAGTTTTCTGTTTAGCGTCGAGAGTCACGAAAACTCGTGTTCTTGATACTGTCGTCAACGTCACACGAGATGAGTTGGTTTAATAAAAATGTTCTTTATTTAATACCTCGAAGATTACACAAACAAATACTGGATCTTATTAACTACGCGCAGGGACTTGCGGAGTCTCGACAAAAGTTCTGATTATACTGTGTTTTCTTGCGTTTTGGGTCCTCCTTTTATAGGGGGTTTTTGGTAGGGAAAATAGTGGTAGGGGTAGGTGGGAGAGCAATGAGGGTTTTCTGGAAAAAGCGCGGGACTCAGTATCGGATACATAAATATCGAGGTTTCTGGAGAATAGGATGCAAAAGTCCTTTTTTTCAAGGATATCCGATCGGAGAGAAAAGAAAAAGGGTCAGGATACATAAAATATCAGGAAACAGAGAGTTATCAAAGGTTTCGGAGAATTAGGCATGCAGGGCCTTTTTCCAGAGATTTCTGATCGGAGAGAAAAAAAAGGGTCGGGATATATAAAACAGGAAAGGGTTGGGAAATCTAAAATAGGAAAAAATCAGGATACATAAAGTATCTGGAATCGCGGAGTACGCGGTTTGGGATACTAAAATATTTGGAAACAGAGAGTTATCAAAGTTTTCGGAGAATAGAGTATGCAGGGCCTTTTTCCAGGGATATCTGATCGGGGATGCAGGAAAAAGGGTCAGGATACATAAAGTATCTGGAATCGCGGAGTGCGTGGTTTGGGACAGAGGGTTAAATGTGATCATTGTGGAATGTTTAGAGGGGTATGGTCAACAATACCGCTTCCGAGGTTGTCGCGATACCTAACACCCGAAGGGTATTCCTCGGACCGACGGGATGAAAAATCATCCCCAAAGGACGAGTGATTTGCCCAACGCACGTTGGAAGTCGTTGAGCAAGAACGAGCATCACGAATCTAGAATTATACCGGAAGAATTCCGTATATTTTGAACTTCGACGATTTGTCCTTGCGGGCGTCGCGTGCGTGTATCGTAAAGAGCGAGCGAGCGTAACCACCACGGTTGGTGTCGAATTCCGTGGCGTCTCATCTTTTCTATTGTTGTTCGTATCGTGCGGCAGGCTCAACCGTTGCGTTTCAAATTTCATTTCTGGTCACGTCCTATCGCACAATTTGCAGTTTCCTTAACACGCTCCGCACATGACGTTACCGACGAGTTTAAATACGCTGATCAATCATTAATTCCTCCGCAAAATGTAATTAAAAATTGAATCAATAAATTCCTCAGCGGGAGTATGTTCGTTAGCAATTTCACGATTTGTTATTTGCTCCCGAGCTCCTCTTAACTCATTATGCGACCGTCACGCGTCCGCGGGGGAGGTTTCTCGGCCGTGCACATTTAATCCGGGCAGCATCTGAGCAGATTAGGGACGAAAAATCGAAGGGATAACGGACGTATACATACGGTGGGTCGCATTAATGTTCGAACACCACGGTACTTGAGAACTGTTTGAGAACTTTACTATTTGTGGAATTAACGAATTCATTGTTTTTTAAGAAGTCAGAACAGTTATTTTAAATGATAGGAACACCATTTTTATTTATATAATTTATACACTTCTTTTGTTAATCAATGTTATTATAAATGAAATAATGATTAATTTTAACGTCGCAAAAATATTCGGACACTTTATTAATTACAATTTTTTCCTTAATAATTTATACATACTTTAACAAAAAGATATCGATGTTAGTACTTTGTTGGATTGCCTTTTTGTTTAATTACATGACTTAGTCGTTTAGTGATACTAGAAATAATTTTATGTAGGTATTCTAGCGGAATACGTGGCCATTCTTCAATTAATCGTAGTTTTTATTCTTCTTTCGATTTGATGGGTGATTCTGATTCGACGATCTAAGTAATCCCACAAATTTTCAGTTGGATTTAGATCCGGTGACTGTGGAAGAGGTTGCAATACTTTTCGGCAATTTTACAATAAATATTCTTAAACTATGCGTGATTTGTGTTTGGGTTCATTATCTTGATAAAATTTGAAACTGTGGTAAATGTTCATATTAGTAGCACTTTGTATTAAATTTTGTTTCAAAATGTCTAAGTATTTATTTTTATCCAGAATCCCATCAATAAACACTAATTCGTCCATTCCAGCAGCCGAAATACAACCCCAAACCATTACACTTCCTCCACTGTGTTTCATGGTTGGTTCCAGATTTTTCCTGAGGATTTCTTCATTGGCTTTACACCATATAAGTCTGTGTCCATCGCACCCAAAATTATTGTACTTGCTTTCATCTGCAAAAATTACATCTTTCCACCATGATTCTTCTTTAGAAATATATTCTTTTGGCGAATAGTAATCTTTTCTTTCGATGAATATCGTTAATGTATAGCTTTTTTCGGGGAACCCTGCCATGGTACCCACTTTCATGAAGCATCCGACGAACTGTGTCGGGATGAACTTTCTTTCCAGTCTCCTCGAACAAAATTCTACTGTCAAACTCGGGGGCACTTACAGTACGGTCTTTTTTCACTTTACTAATAATATTACGTTTATTGCGAACGTCGAGTAACTTTGGGCATCTGTTCTGTTGAATAAATTCAATTCTATCCTCATTATTATACCTTCGTATAATGTCGGCAATAGTACTTCTGCTCAAAAGTCATGTACCGATTTCTTTATATGATTTTCCCTTTTCGCGATTATAAATAACTAGTTATCGTATATTAAAAGACGTATTTTTGCCTTTACGTGGCATTTTCACAACTAACACGCTCGATGTGAACAAAGTTTGAAGTGAAACTAACTCTGCGAAACAGTGCGTACATTTTATGTTTATAAACATACCCGGTTTAACAAGACGTTCAAACTACGAAACGTATGGAATGTCCGAATATTTTTGCAACGTTAAAATTAAACACTATTTCACTTAACACTGATTAACAAGAAAAGTGTATAAATTATACATATAAATAAAAGTAATGTTCCTATCATTTAAAATAACTGTTCTGGCTTATTAAAAAACAATGAATTCATTAATAAAGATATATGGCAAAAAGTTCTCGAGTGCCATGGTGTCCGAATATTAATGCGGCCAACTGTACATACAACTGTATATTTCTGCTGGTACATAGGTATGCATCTATACCCGTCACTGCTAGACATCATATTGACGCAGCTATGCTGTCGATGACCGCTGTAACCGCTAGCACAAGCAAAACGTATTGTATAGCATTTATATTAAGCAAATAATAGCATAAAAAAGATTACCTACATAACTGGATATACACTATACTTATATAAATCGTGGATATCACAGAAAATTAACAAAGAATCATACATATACAGGGTAAGTTATCTAACGTTTGCACCTCAAATATCTTTGTTATTTTTAAAGACACGTCAAATGTCTTGAGGACAAAATTGAATGGTACAATGTGGCTCACACGATGCCTAAAATGTTTTTGTTTCTGTCATTTTTTTTAAAGATATCAAGTCCACCTTCATTGTTTGAAATGGAATAACCTTTTTTTAAACACCTACAAAGATAGTCCCTTTCATTCGGAATTCAGTAACTATAATTATTCAAGGTCATTCAAGGTTACGGTCGGAGAAAACGTATAAGATTTAAAATATGAAAATAGAATACGTTTATCACAAGTGAGACTTGTAGTAAACTTACTAAGCCCTTCAATGTTATGGAATGTTTTCAAACCTCCTCTAGCCAATTACGCTGTGATTTATTTACTATCAGTGTGTTTCCAAACAGTGTGGTATTTTGAATAATAAAGTAATCGGACCACACTTCACTACCGGAACGATGACAGGGCAAGAATATTTTCAATTTTTACAAGAAGATCTGCCAATCTTGTTGGAAGATATCCCTTTACAAAGCCGTTATGATATGTGGTACCAACATGACGGCTGACCTGCCCATTATGCACGAGTAGCAAAAGAAACGTTGAATTCTAGGTTTCCAAACCGATGGTGTGGACGAGGTGGAACTGTCTCATGGCCAGCACGTTCGCTTGATTTAAATCCACTGGATTTCTTACTGTGAGGTCTGCTAAAAGAGACCTTATACATGAATGCTCCAACAACAGTTGAAGATGTGTATAAGCGGATCATCACAGCATGTGCGAATATCACCTCGGATGTACTTTTTTAACCGACTTCGAAAAGGTGGAGGTTACTTAATTCGACATGTATATATATTAATTTTTTTTTTATGTATGTTCGCCGATTACGCCGAGATGGATAGACCAATCGGAACGAAACCTTTTGCATTTTGTAGGGTATGACTCCCAGTTAGTCCCATAAAAAAAAAAACATTTCCCATTTTGTCATTCTTTACCCCTTTTTTATTGCAAAAACGCAGTTTCGTTCATGCTAGGTATGTCACCGATTACGCCAAGATGGATGGACCAATCCGAACGAAACCTTTTTCATCTTGTAAGCTATGACTCCCACTAGAATCGGGATAAAATGCATTTTTTATTTTATCATTGTTTACCCTGTTTTTCCCTGTTTTGTTGAAAATTATTGCAAAAAAAATAATTTTTGAAAAAAAAAAATACAACCGACTTCGGAATGCACTAAAAAGAATGAAATAATTTTAATTTACATTTCGGAGACGGCGCAAAATTAAAAATTATGTAAATGAAAGATGTTGCTGATTGTGATTTGATTAGGGTATGGTGGTCTTGGTACTGAATGGACGGAAAGAGAAAATACATTTACATGTGAAAAATATGTAAGAAGATTAAACAATTTTGGCAATTTCCAATGATGGCAATTTTTAATTCTGCGCCGTCTCCGAAATATAAATTAAAATTATTTCATTCTTTTTAGTGCATTCCGAAGTCGGTTGTGCTTTGTTTTTCCAAAAATTTTTCTCACATTTTCGGAAACAGGAGTTTCTGCGGCGCACTTTCGCTAACCTTAAGCCGTCGTATCTTGTATACCATTGATCGTAAGTGTTCATACTCCTAGATTTTTCGTCAGTACCATCCAGACTACAACATATATAAATTTCATCAAATTTGAGCGGAACCGATTTTACAGGTATAATGTATCCGGGGTACTTTCATGTATAGCCGGCATTAGCTTTATCCAATGTATGTATACCGAGGAGTGGTTGCTCGGTTTGCTTTAGAATAGGCTATGGTGTGGATAACGTTAGGCTGACGATAGCAGCACACGAGACAAAATTTTGAATGTCGACTTTGACTAGTGTAAAATGTATATGTCGATACTGTATTGGAAGCGTTTAAATGTTAGCCACGGGAATATGTAAGGACAAATATAGGGTTCTACTTAGAAATCGTGTTGTATTCCGCTGAAGTTGTTGGTTTATTATATATATATAATAATTTACAACGCCGAGCGAAATTAATGCGAACTTAAAACGCGTAACAGAGATATTCACGTGATACAGTGTAGTTGCTCGTCCTAAGACGGTTCGGACTGTTCTCTGTCTTCAACGGAAAAAATTATGAGTTTTATAAATTTGGAAAATAGAAGGTAGGGATTATCGTAAGTTCAATGGTCGGCAAAAGGGTGAGATAACAGGGTTGAGGTTCGAGGATGACTAGTGAGAATGAAATCATCAGCTATTGAAGCAAGGATTTTGGGATGTTTGCTGCTGGAGTTTGATTCGTGGTGTTTGAAGGAAGATGAGAAGTTCAGATTATCTTAACTAAAACTAATATAGAGCTTGTAACGAGCAGATAAGACACGCCTTGGACAGTAACAACATCTTAGTCACCATAGCCTTCGTACCGCCAAATATTACCCAAAACAACAATTGCCACAAACAGTCACTGAATCACCTACGATACTAGCCCGATGAGACACCGTACCCTTTGCACTTGGTAACCCCATAATCTCCATAGAACATTGTATGTAAGCAGACCATCAGGACAATAAAATCAGAATTTCTGTAACTGTTTATAGCACCGAACCTTTGTCGCTTTATTTCTTGCCTATCCGAGTACCCGCGGGACCGCTCGTTAGTATTAGTGCATCCGTGCCGCGATTTCCCCGTAACAAGCTGTAGATTATGTTGACATACAACACCTTCCGCCATAAGATTGTTAACTGGGTGTTAACAATTAAATTACAAATTAGAAACAAATTTGTTTTCATACAAATTACATTGGAGTGCAACAATCGTTACCTTTATAAATTTTTTCAAGATCGTTACAAGATGAAACAAATATTGATACCATATGTGGCCGTGGATACCCTATAACAGAGGTGGGGAACGTGCGGCCTCCGTGAGTTTCTTGTGCGGCCTTCATAAAAGCTAGCTCTTGTATTAATTAATATTTAATTATGTAGATCACGAGTTAATATTATTATTTTTCTATTGTATTTCTTTAAAATGAAATAAATTTATTTAAAAATACTTCTACTAATATCATTTTTAGTTGAAGTGGTATTTAAATATGTAGTTGTTTATTAAAATTAAAAATTTTAAAAATTGAAAAAAATTAAAAATTATAAAAATTTTAAAATACACTGGCGTGCAAAAAATAGGGAACACTAAATTTTCTCTGAAAAATTGCTGATATTTACCGTGTGATAACTTCGTAACAGAACATCATACAACAGTCATTCTGAACTCATTTTAAAGCTTGAAGCTTCTATTCTCATAATCCTGTGTCAGTTTTCTTCAGGGTCATTTCTACATCACGTGAGAGGGTGGAGAAGCTAGGGTGCTTTTTTTTTCAAAAATTGTTCAAATTCAAACGACTCTACAGACATTGAAAAATTTTTTTGAGTAATACAATCAACTTCGTTTTAAGGATTGAAGCCTCCCCTTTATAATCACCCCTTAAAAGTTAATGTACGATTTTTTTCGCCATTTTATTGTACTTCGAATGAAAAGTGAGTCGCTGGCATTGGAATAACCCAAGGTATACCACGTAGAGTATAGAGGTTGCACGGATGGATTTGTACTTCATGTGTAGGTGTCTAGTGTGTCTTTCGAGTGTGTATGTGTTTAGTATGTGCATATGGTGGGTGTGATTAATGCAAGTGGCTAAATGTTCAAAATCAAGAACGCAGACATACGCGCACACAGTCCTCGGATAAACTATTGGACGATGACTACGAACCCTGGAGCGGTCATTTTTGACACTAGATGCGTTGGGGGTGCACTTCGGAGGCTTTGGAGAGATATCCCGCAAGAACTGATACGTCGGTGCATCAATATGCGAGAAAGATGTCAGGAAGTGATACGGCAAAAAGGAGGAAATACTCGATTTTGAATATTTCGCAACTTACATTAATCACACACACCATATGCACATACTAAACACATACACACTTGAAACACACACTAAACACATACACATGAGGTACAAATCCGTCTGTGCAACCTCCACGTGGGGTACCTTGGGTTATTCTAATGCCGGCGGTTCGCTTTTTATTCGAAATACAATAAAATGGCAAAAAAAAAAATCGTACATTAACTTTTAGGGGGTGATTATAAAGAGGAGGCTTCAATCTTTAAAACGGTGATGACGGTATCGCTGAAAAAAATTTTTCAGTGTCTGTAGGGTCGTTTGAATTTGACCAATTTTTGAAAAAAAAGCACCCTAGCTTCTCCACCCTCTCGCGTGATGTAGAAATGACCCTGAAGAAAACTGACACAGGATTCTGAGAATAGAAGCTTCAAGCTTTAAAATGAGTGCAGAATGATTATTGTATGATGCTCTGTTGCGAAGTTATCGCACTTTAAATATCAGTAATTTTTCAGAGAAAATTTAGTGTTCCCTATTTTTTGCACGCCAGTGTATATATATGCTTAAATAAATAAAGATACCAACAGTGAAATATAAAAAATTATAGCGGCCTCCTTTATTATCGCCTAATTTAAATGTGGCCTCTAATGGTAAAAAGGTTCCCCACCTCTGCCCTATAACATTTGTGTTAAACATTTTTGCATGTTACCTATATTTTTTCGAAGTATCTACATGTTTTCAGGTAAATCACATACACTACATACGGAACGATATATTTTCCTCTTATACAAATCGATCTTATGCAATATTCTGTATAAAAAAGTGTTGTTGTAATGTTAAAAAAAAAAATAAATAAATAACGGTTCGTTCGGTAATTTAAATTATAAATTCGAAATTCAGGTATTTACGTAAAAATTTGAAATATTTCACGAATTATTGATATCTTTTTATAATATACCTTAAATATTAGTTCATACAGAAGGTTTCATAAAATCGATCTATGTAAAAAAAAAAAAAAAATATGCGTGAGACTCTCACTTGTTAGAATTAAAACTTCTTAGGTTCTAGCATTTGTTGACGAATCTTTTATTTCAGGATTAGGAAATAGAAGTTGATTAAGGGAAATTTCTCTTAATTAAGTGAAACATCTCTTTTATTCATCAATTTCCATTAATTCATACTCTAACGTAAGAAAGAAATTATGGGTTTATGATAGCCGAAGTATGATACAAACTAGAGAAAATGCCACGTATATACACCGTACACGCTGCGTATGCGTTTAGAGTGCGTATGACGCATTGACAGAGAGAGTAGAAACGATTCACCCACTCTTTCTTTTCAATTATCGCTTGACGTCGTAGAAGGGGAAGCGTTTCACTTTTCGTCTGATCCAGGCCAATTTGCTCTACCGCGCCTAAAGAAGTTTCACTTCAATAAATATGAAAATGCACTTTTAAAACTGAAAGGTAAATGCAATTCGTTCTATAAACAATTGCGTGACTAATTTGGGAGGGATCGATTGTACATAGCAACTGCATTTAAATTATCCTCGAAAGTGTGAGAAGATGAATTGAACTTCAAGAAACATCTAAACCAATCATAAAATGCTGCTTGATTTACCGGAATATCTTTATTATGTTCTTTCGTAAATAACAGCACAAATTTCCTGATCTAAATAAGTGTAAAATCATCGTTAATATATGCCGGAGAAAATATTGCAATCATATGATAAATGTTTTTGTCAAGTTTATGCATCATAAACCAACTCAAAGTTTTCACCCTTGCAAAGGGTTTTCAGTATTCTAAGAAACTTTGAACTGACTCGCAGCAATAATGAGTCCTATTTTCGGATCGCCATCTTTCAGTTTCGGTATTTTTTTTAGCATGTCTTAGTAAGGTCAAGGAATTTCGCAAAGTTATTACCAGCTACGATCGAAGCATGCAGAATTTTTCAGATATACAGGGTGTCCCCGTTAAGTTATGTCACCATTTTTTAGGCATTTCCGGTAGTACAATTAAAAAATGTTTCGGGCAAAACTTTATCAGTATATACCTACTCTGCTACACGTTCGCATATTCTTAAAACCGGAAAAATGCTTTTTTACGTAAGAAAGTAAGGGTCATCTTGACTTTTTTAAATGGCACCATATGTATTTTGGGCATGGCAGAATTATTGTTGACGTCGGGACAAGTTTAACAGTGTATCACACTATGACCGTAAAATGACTTCAAACCCGAAAATTGTGTGCAAACGTAATTTTAATGAAAAATTATTTCTTACAAAATAAATCAAGTTACAGCTGATGTTCGAACTGCGATCCATCTTCTATGACACAGAACTCCGCCCTTTTTATTAAATGCTTTGTTGTCGCCATAATTAAATTGTCTCGGTTTATGTTATTACATACAGTTGTTACGTTTGCACAAAATTTTCGAGTATGAGGACATTTCAAGGTCATAGCATAACCTTGAGTCAAAACATATGGGGCCATTTAAAAAAGTTAAGATGACCTTTACTTTTTATCGTACAAAGCATTTTTCCGGTTTTAAGAATATGCGAACGTGCAGCAGAATAGATACTGATAAAGTTTTGGCCGAAACATTTCTTTATTTCACTACAGGAAATGCCTAAAAAATGGTGACATAACTTAACGGGGACACCCTGTATACTGTTCATCACATAAAATAATTTTTGGAAAAAAAAAATACAACCGACTTCGGAATGCACTAAAAAGAATGAAATAATTTTTATTTAATTTATATGAATTCTCTCCAGCTGTTTATAAAATTGATGAAAACATTACATAATATATTAAATACAATGCAATCTTTTCGGAGGCGGCGCATCGTTAAAAATTATATAAATAAAATATGTTGCTGAATATGATCTGATTGTGGTATGGTGGGCTTGATAACACATGGGCATTCAAAAAGAATTCATTGGGTACGTGAAAACGTTGAAGAATTAAACTATTTTGGTAATTTTCGATGTAGGAAATTCTTGATTAAAGATTTTCGAAAAATTGTGGGATCGAGACCTCCAAATCGGGTTCGATTCTCGGCGAGGAATCGGCTTTTTTCATGAGTTCCTACCAAATGAAAGATGCTACTGATTATGATTTGATTTGGGTATGGGGGAATTAGTAGCAAATGAACGTCAAGAAAAAATTCATTGGTATATGAAATCGTTTAAGAATTAATCTATTTTGGCAAGGAAATATTTAACTGAAAACTTTCTAGATGAAAGATGCTGTTAATTAAGGTCTCATTGGAGTAAGGTAGACTTGGTAATAAATGGGCGGTTAGAGAAAATACATGAACATGTGAAAATATGTAAAAAAGTTTAGGAATTTTGGCAATTTGGGATGGAAAGGGGGGGGGGTGTAGGAAGGGCGGGGAGGAAGGGGAAGGGAGAGGCAACATCTTAAAGATACAAAATTTTTAATTTTGCGCCACCTCCGAAAAATTTGCATTGTATTATATTTAATATGTAATGTAATACTTTCATCAATTTTACAAAGAGTTGGAAAGAATTCATACTAATAAAATTAAAATTATTTCATACTTTTTAGTGTATTTTGAAGTCGGTTGTATTTTTTCCTAAAAATAATTTTAGATATTACATTTTGCGACCGGAAATGTTTCCCCAATGATCCCATCTGAAATAAACGTTTGTTTATTTCTTATCCGACTTCGAAAAAAAATAGCAGGTTACTCAATTCGATCACTATATATATATATATTTTTTTTCCCCTTTTTTTTATGTATGTATGTTCACCGATTACTTCGACATGGATAAACCAATCGGAACGAAACCATATTCATCTTGTAGGAGAAGTTTCCGCGGGGACCCCATTTGCAAAAATTCCTGGATTTTTGTATTGTTCATAACTATTGTAAAATTCCAATTATTCTTCGATGTTACTCGGTAAGGAATGCACCGATCGCCACTAAAAAATGTGAAATATAATGATTTTTGGAAAAAAAAAATATAACCGACTTTAAAATACACTAAAAAATATCAAATAATTTTAATTTAATTTGTATAAATCCTTTCCAGCACTTTGTAAAACTCATGAAAGTATTACATGTCACATTAAATACAATGCAATCTTTTCGGAGGCGGTGCAAAATTAAAAATTTTGTAAATGAAAGATGTTGCTGATTATGATTTGATTTGGGTATGATGAACTTGGTATTAAATAGTCGATAAGGAAAATTACGTTAATGTTTTAAAACGGAGAAGAATTAAAGGATCTAGGTAATTTTCACTCTAGGAAATTTTTAATTATAGATTTTCTAAAAATTGTGGGATCGGTACTTCCATATCCAATAGAGAATTGGCTAGAGAAGTTTAGTGTATGGAATAATATAGTCTGTTACAATTCCGTGGTTCCCGGGTTCAATTCTCGGCGACTAGAGTCCGCTTTTTTCAGGATTTCCAAGAAAATGAAAGATGTTGCTGATTTTGATTTGATTCGGGTGTGGAGGAATTGGTACTAAATGAGCGAAAAAAGAAAATACATTAACATGTGAAAACATGTAAAAAAGTTCAGGAATTTTGACGATTTTCAATGTAGAACAGTTTTAATTTTGTGCCGCCTCCGAAAAGATTGCATTGTATTTAATATGTTATGTAATACTTTCATCAATTTTGTAAAGAGCTGGAGAGAATTCATACAAATTAAATTAAAATTATTTCTTACTTTTTAGTGCATTTTGTAGTCGGTTGTATTTTTTTTCCAAAAATTATTTTATGGAGTGTCACTGGGAACCGTACGATGTCGGTTCAGAGTTAAAAAGCATACTTGATTACATCTCCATGTATCAAAACACTAATCAGATTATATTGTCTTCCTTTCTGGACCCATTTAATTGATATATCCGAAATATCTTTTATTAAAATCAATACCAACGCAGCAATTAACATTAATATAACTTTAATAATTTTTCAAAACAATTTAAATCCTAAATATTTCTTAAGTATGTATAAATAACAGTGAAAAAGTTTTTTATATGCATTGTATACATGAAGAATTCTAAAAAAGTTGCACAAAAATCATTTGTAGAGTGGAACAAGTAATTTGATCGAAGCATTATCGTGGCAGTATGTCGTGCAAGGTTAATCGATTAAAGCAATAAACTCGGTATAATGAGTTAACCATCTTTCAACGTAATTGATCTCCGATAATTAAACGGATATCTCCTCTATTATGAAATAATTCCGAAGGCAATAAAATGGCCATTCGTTTTGATTATTTCGATTCATTTAAAAGGACCTACCAATAAAATATGATTGACATTTGAGGAATAAAGTTCAGTGACCAAACTATTGAACAGTGGAATCAGTTAAACGACTTAACCAGATAAATACTGATCGTGTAAAGAGGCTTAATCCTTTAATCATTTAACCGCGTATGGCATTAGTGGCAGCAATAAAGGTGGAGGGGTGGTTTTAAAATAGCATTAGATAGGCAGTATGCCGTCAGTCGGGCTCGAAGAACGACAGTAGTAGTTGTCGTCGTCCGTCCAACCGCGTTGCCGATTGAGTAAATTGAAACGATAGTACGTGGCACGTGATATATCATACAGAATTACGGTAATTGCGGTTACTTGAATCGGCTGCTTGTTTCCTGATAACTAGCGATCATCGCGTGTTCTCAACGAATCGATATATTCAACCAAGACCTTGTGACCTTTGTATTTTTTAATTCCTTCTGTTTGCAATCCATCAATTTTTCCTAGACCGTCATTTCCTGTCATATTATGAAAAATTATATTCTCTTTTTGCAAAGGGTGTTTCAACGATTTCACCGCTGAAATGGGGACATTTCTTCGTTTACTTGGCATCTCGACTGATTATAATAGGATCGATCAGGCCACAGGGTTGACAGAGAAACAGAAAAAATTAGTGCAGAACACGTGGACTGTGATAAGGAAAGATGACATCGGTTCTGGAGTTCTTGTGATGACTGAGTAAGTGCTTCGTTTTCTTTTCTAGTGATCTTTTACGATTCAATGTTTGCAATTTAATCTGTATAATGTAAATACATTAGTTTGTTTCGTAATACAGATGAATGTTTTGTTATCGCGATGCCTGTAAGTTATTAATTAGAAAGTTTCGAGTTACTTAAGAGAATTACCATTTTGAAACTACAAAACGTGTATGTGAACGCGTATTGATAACCTTAGTTGCATCATAACGTTATTGGCATTGCATTTATCTTAATCGATAACATAAGAACTACCAAGTCAAAGATGAGATACATAAAATAAGTGCGTCTCTTACTATTATTTTTTTCGACTGTTTTTGCTTCGAACATTCTAGATTTCTAAAAAATTAAATTATAGATTTCTTTCTAATTAGTTTAATGGTTTGATATTAACCGCGAAATATTATTTGCAATAAAAGAAGCAACATTTTCCTTTTTCAAAACACGTATTTTAAATTTTTTACTTTTCACGTGTGTAATTGTTCTTTGTGTCAAGTGCATAGCATAATATATTAGATGTTGGTTATTAGATGTCGATGTTGGTAAAAATTTGTAGGTATTAATATGTGGCTAAAACTTCAATGAACGGGACAATTATTTTAATTAAACTATCATTATAATTTTACCAATTAAATTGTAATCAATGAATCATCTTCAAGTCGTCACACGAATCAAAAATAATTTTTTTTTTAACCATATGTTTTTAATTAGCTCACACGTTACCATCTCAATGTGCACAAAATATGATAGTTGGTTGATCGATTTCCAGATTTTTTAAAACGTATCCAACGTACCAACAACAGTTTAGCGCTTTCAAGGACGTTCCGTTGAACGAGCTGCCTGACAATAAGAGATTTCAGGCTCATTGTGCTAGCGTAATTGCGGCCTTAAATAATGTTATCGATTCCTTGCACGACCCAGGATTAATGGAGGCGAGCTTAACCGGTCTAGCCGAGAGGCATAAAAAACGCGGCCAAACAAAGGAAGAATTTCAGGTACGAATCGCGACAGTAATAATAGAAAATTAACTGTGCGTGTTATTTGTATTATTTCATATCAAACGAAACTATTTATTTCTAATATAATTAAGTAAAATGATTCTAATTAAATGAGCAAAATGTTAAGTTGACTCAAAAGTTTTTGTCACTTTCTATAACGATAGTTATTTTAAAATGTTGAATATATAATTTGTATTTCCACAACTTTTTTTTTCATTCGTTTGCAAAGCATGGAATCTTGTTAATTTTTTTTCTACAATGTTTCTTGCTTCTTCATAAAATATCAATATTTTTATGTTCTGTTACTAAAAAATTGTTATAATGAACGAAATATGTACGCAGGTGGTACACCTGAGATTCTTTTTAGAAGCTGGATGCGTACCATGTATAAAAAAAAATTGTGAAATAATTGATTTGAAGCAAAGTACATTACTTATAATATTTGTATTAAGCTGAGTTCACATTCAGAGATCCAATGCAACATTTGATTTTATCTGTGGCATATCAATACCTAGATCAAACGAATACGTTCTAGTAGTTTAACTGGAAATCAAAGCTAGATTTACATTAGTGCAGGCGCTGGATTCAACCGTTTAGATGATTTTAAATAACACTAAAGTATTATTTTTTTATGGTGATGGAAAACACTGGACAGAAAAAATAGACCTTCAATCCAGACGCTTGGCTGGATTGCTTGCAGGAATAACGGTACTGTAATTTTACTTTATTCCAGTTACAATCCAGTGTTCTCACTGAATCATTAGATTGAAATGTAGCTTTAAAGTAAAGCAAACAATATGAAAAGCAATTTAAAATATCGAACTGCACTTACAAGAAATGTTTTTGAAGTGTCCGCCTCCGATTGTTTTGATTTTAGGATATGATTTAAAGGACCCAAAAATAAGATATACGTTTTTTTTTTATTTCGGCCCATTTTCATATTTAAGAGGATGAAACGACCCCCTAAAATTTCCAAAACTATCATAGATAGCAGAAAACTTTTTAAGGAACACTTTCATGGTTTTTTATAGACATATAAAAACTGGCCATAAATTTTGTACAAAATAATTTGTTTATAACATCATTTTAAAAGTAATCACAATTTACGTAATAACAAAAAAAAATTTTTTTACGGGACCAACTGCGACTCATACCCTACAAGATGCAAAGGGTTTGGTTTCGATTGGTCCATCCATCTCGGCGTAATTGGCGAACATACGTTAAGAAGAAAAAAAAATATTAACATACATGTCGAATTGAGTAACCTCCTCCTTTTCGAAGTCGTTTAAAAAGAACAAACATTTTTTTCTGAATCCATTGATGTATCATATAGCATGTTTGCCTCCTACATTTTTGCATATTTTAATATTACATGTGCATTGCGCATATACGCCGGGTCGCAGTCATACCAGATATGACGTACGGTCAATATCTTTCTTGCAGCAATATTTATTTGCAAATTGCATATATGACCGAGCGTGAGTCATATCATATGACTGTAAATCAACATTAACTCCATGAAACTGTATCTGTGAATACATAAAGAAGTGGTACTAATTACGCACTTAACAAACAGTAGACAATTAATCATATATACATATATATACAATATATCGTTCGTAAAACCATCATTGGAAAGTTCTGCTACTCGTGTATGAGTCACTTGATATTTTTGGACACTCAACAATAACAGTTTATCAAGTTACGCGTTATATTTTGCGAATCTTTGCTACTTATACTTCGACAATGGATTAATTCTTTAATCAAATCCGAGCATTCAGAGAGATCACAGCATTGATTTTGTAGTACAATGATTAAAAATGATTATCAATCCGATGAACGTGATTAATTTGTTATTAGCAACAGTTCAAACGATGTACTTAATGGATACTCCTATAACAAGAGAGGAAGTACAATTGAAAGAAGCAATTCAAAAAATGTTGCTCGATAATAACATATTTGAATTTAATGATATTGATGTCTCTGAAGAATCGTCATTAGACTTTTTTGGATCAATTTAAAGAATTTGAGGTTGAGGCTGTTGATGAAGATGATATAGACGAAAATTGGTCTGGGGAGACATACCTATATGGGGTTTGTTCGGAACGTGATGAAAACGTTGATGTTGATTATAAACGGAACGCAATTGCGTTTTGGAAAGAGGGAGAAAAAGGACGTAAACTTGCTACTGTTCAACATAATTTTAAATTTGTTTCTTCTGAACCGCAATTACGAAGATGGGCTCATCAAATTGAAACAAGTGGAATCAGAAAAGAAAGATTGGCTCAAATTTCCAAGTTCCTGATAACAAATTTGGAAAAAGCTATTGATTCCGGTTATATTTTGCACGATATACAGGGTGTCCCGTAACTAGTGTAAGAGCCGGAAATAGGGGGTAGCTGAGACGATTCTGAAAAACAATTCCCTTTGGAAAAATGTCGGGCGGGGTTTCGTTTTTAAATTATTAACGAAAAACACTGGACCAATCAGAGCGCGAGTAGAGCACGCGCTCAGCCGTGATTCGTTCTAGTCCAACGTCGCGGCTCGAGGTTACCCTATCACGGCTGAGCGTACGCTCTACTCGCGCTCTGATTGGTCAGTGTTTTTCGTTAATAATTCAGAAACGAAGCCTCATCCAACATTTTTGCAAAGGAAATTGTTATTCAGAATCGTCTCAGCTACCTCCCATTCCCGGCTCCTACACTAGTTACGGGACACCCTGTATATATTCGACGATGGGCTTTGCAGGCATAATAAGGAAGATAATAAGGAACGATCACATGGCATATAAAGCTTCTAGAACATGGCTGTATAATTTTAAGAAAGCTCATCGTATTGTTTCTAGAAAAATAACAAAATTTGTAACACGAAGGACAATAGAAGACGATGAAGTATTGAAAGTTAAAGCTACGAACTTTGTCAATGAAATAAAACCTCTAATTACGAGATACGGACAAGAAAATATGTATGTACAATTCAGATCAGAGTGGATTTCAATTAGAAATACATTCTGTTCGAATCTTAGCGGTGAGAAACCAAAAGAAAGTAGAGTGTGTTGTACAGCCTGTACCTTCAACATCGCATAGTAACACAATACTGCCAACAATAACTGCTGATGGAAGATTGTTGTCTCCTCTTTTTATTGTTTTGCAAGAAGCAAATGGACAATTTGGATCAATAGTTGAAGGAACATTATTTAAACCAACTAATGTGTACATGACTGCATCAAAATCTGGGAAGCTCACTTCTGGTAGCCAGTATCTTAAAATTATCTTTGATTGAAAACCATCAATGTATACCGAATTATACATGTGTATAATTATTAAAGATTTTAATTTAATATTGTAGCACATTTTAAAATCTGGTTGGAAGAGGTCCTTGTTCCTAATACTAAAAACACGTCTCTGTTGTTATTAGACTCTTGGAATGGACACTATGAACAAGATGTACATAATGCGAAACCAATGCAATGGTTAAAGAAATTATAATTAAGATGACACCATAAGGTACCACTGGACGAATTTAATCTCTAGATGTTTATGAATTTAAGGTGTGGAAGAATTATGTTAGGTGTTTCTCCGACGATGTACTGTTACATGATTACGACCTTAATCTTCATTTAAGAAATGATATAATTAAATTACAAGCACTTGTACACAATCAAATGTCTTCATCAAGATATAAAAATCTGTTCCAGTATGCTTGGTACAAAAATGGGTATACAGAAAAAAAAGTCAGGAGATTTTTTGAATCCTGTAGACTTTGCTTTCGAACAGAACACACAAATGAACTGTGGGATGAAGTGCACTTTGGGATGAAACACCGATAGTTAGATGCTCTTGGTGTAAACAAGCATTCTGCTTGAAACATTTTTTTCATGAATATCACTTCTGCGACAAATATAAATATTAAGCGAATCAGTTTGTAAACTGCTCACGTCTTATAAAAATTAAGATTATAAATTTATATCACATACACATACCTAATATACACTTGAAATATAATTGCACCAATCATGTTACTAAAATCGGAAATTAATTTACATTTATTATATTCCTTACAATCTGTATCGCATATTAATACGTAGGTACTAAAGTAACCTTCATTGATATTGTAAGCTACAAATAATTTTACTGATGCCTAGTATACATGATAAACGCCAGATATCATGATGAATATTGACCGTACGTCATATCTGGTGTGACCGCAACCCGGCGTATATGCGCAATGCACATATAATGTTAAAATATGCAAAAATGTAGAAGGCAAATATGCGATGTGATACATCAATGGATTCAGAAAAAAATGTTTGTTCTTTTTTGTCATTACGTAAATTGTGATTACTTTTAAAATAATGTTATAAAGAAATTATTTTTTACAAAATTTATCGCCAGTTTTTATATGTCCATAAAAAACCATGAAAGTTTTCCTTAAAAAGTTTTCTGCTATCTATGATAGTTTTGGAAATTTTAGGAGGTCGTTTCACCCCCTAAATATGAAAACGGACCGAAATAAAAAAGTATGTATATCCTATTTTTCGGTCCTTTAAAACATATCCAAAAATCAAAACAATCGGAGGCGGACACTTCAAAAATATTCCTTGTTAGTAATACATTGTCAATAATTAGTAAAATGTGTAAAAGTATCGAGAAATAAGTAAAACATATTAAGAAATCTACGTAAGTATGTTCAAAAGTTGAAAAATATCACATAATTGTAACCAGAGCATGTCGTTAACTAAATAACAGGCATAAAAAGACAACACATGAAAGCAAAAAAAAATACCGTGTTAAAAGATTATTAAGTGTATAATAATTTTCTGATAATCTACGTATATTATTTATGGAGATTGTAGGTTTTTTCTTTCGAAACTCGCCTAACATGAGATGTTACAAATTAATTGTTGCTTGGCTTATCTTATAAGTAGTGGTGGTTGCTTGTTTCTCATAACTCTATTTCACGAATCTTATGCTTATTATAAAAGTAATCTTCAGATTCTACTTAAACAACAAGTTACCCTATTTGCATCTCTTATCGTTTTTCCTTTAAGAAAGAATGTACTGTGAGGAACGTGTTACGATGGCAGAAACTAGGGGAGAGGTTTAATATTTTGTATTGTTAAAAATAATTGATAAATACATAACAATTAAGATTGAGGAACGCGTATTTTCGGTTTCTAGAATTTGAAAGAAGTAATACTGCAAGTGCTTCGCCAAGCATTGGGGAGACAATTCACGCCGGAAGTAGCTGAGGCGTGGAGCAAAACCTTGGACGCAGCGTTTGCGAAAATCTATCAAGTATTTACGCATCATGAAAAATAAACTTTGATAAATGCGAAAAGACAACTTGACGTTTCTCTTCAATGGTTGTTCAAAAATGAAGTATCTCGTATAGAATGAACAATTAAGGCGGTTAGAATAATACTCAACAAAAATGAAGGAGAAATTTCGAAGCCTATTTGTGCATGTCCAACAGAGATATATAATATGTGTTTACGATTATTAATATTTGTATGGAGCAATCTTTTCATATTACGTAATATATTTATGTGCATGTTTACTTCTCAATTTATTGTTTATGTTCGACGACCGATCTTTTTTCAATATATTTTTTACATATTTTCAGCGGATTACTTCAATAGTTTTTCGCTAAAACCTTTGTATCATAGTACTTCATACCAACCTAGAATTTTTAATATGTTTCGTTCAGCTGTACTTACAAATAATGGATATGCAGATTGATATATTAGTATTGGTTTGTATCACGACATTATAAGAATTTAACACTGGGAAGGTTCTGTTCTCTAAATGAATTGAAATTTCTTGGAAAACAATACTCGTCGTTGGTACTCGTAAGTAGTAAGCATTAATTTTGGGATTTATTGTATTCGTGTACGATGAATCGTGTAAAAATTTAATTGAAACAAATAAATCTTCTTACATTTTTATCTTATCCTCTATCCAAAACAGCCAAATTTCCTCTCATTTGTCAAAGAGTTACAAAGCAATTGAACTGTAACTTCCGATCTTTAACACTTCGACTGCCACGGTAAAAAACGGGAATATGTAGTCAGACACACCGAAACTCTAATTAATTATTAAGGATGCGGCCATCTAATTTTCAAATTAAACCTTTCAATTTAATAACCAGAATTATTAGCTTAATATTAGCACTATCACTGATTTATTTCATCATTTCTCTTGTTAATTATTTGATCGAAAAAAATGTCGGGTGTCCATTACTGGTGATCATTGTGGCAGCCGACATGTGAAAGAATTTATTTGTCACAACTTTGGTAATAAGAATACAGACTGCATTAGAATTTTTACAGTTTATTAAATTTTTGTTTGCGTCGGATAAGACTTATTGTTCTCTACGCTTTCAGGATGGATGATCTTTGAAAAGGCATTTGTACGTTGCCAGAAAAATAGTTCAAACAATGTATAATTGAAAGATAACACTGTTCAACAAATTTTTACGTTTTTTCGGTTTTATAATTTTCAGTCGACCATTTTTATAGAGCTTTACAAGCTGAATACGGATCTAAAAATTGTTACTCTACAGCACCCACAGTTTCTGAAAAAATCAATTTAAAACATTTCTTTCCAATGAGAGTGCATGTAAAACTAGTGACACTTAATATCGTTATTAATGAAGTTGTTTTAATTTTTTGAATCGGAGCTTTATTCATGGAAATGAGAGATTTTGTTCTTTTTAATCGACTTCGAACAGGAGGAGGTTACTCACTTCATACATGTATATATATTTTTTTCTATTTATGTTCGCCGATTACTCCGAGATGGATAGACACATTGGAACGAAACCTTTTGCATCTTGTAGGGTATGACTCCCAGTTGGTCTGGTAAAAGAATATTGTGCATTTTTTTATTGCTTACCGTTTCTTATTGCAATAACATAATAAAAAAAATACAACCGACTACGAAATGCATTAAAAAGTATGAAAAAATTTAGATTTAATTTGTATGAATCCTTTCCAGTTTTTGATAAAATTGATTAAAATATTGCATAACATATTAAATACAATGCAGTCTTTTCGGAGACTACACAAAATAAAAAACTTTCTACAGTGAAAATTGCCAAAATTCGTTAATTCTTTTACATGTGTTCACATGTTAATGTATTTTCTTTTTCCGCCCATTTAATACCAAGTCCACCATACCTCAACTAAATCATGATCCGCAGTATCTTTTATTTTGCAGAAAATCGTGAAAAAAGTTGACTTTTCTCTGCGGGGATTAAACACGGGACTCACTGAGTTGTAGTCGGCTACGCTTTTTTTTTAATTATTTGAAGTGAAACTTCTTTATGCGCGCTTGAGCAAATTGGTCTGGATCAGACGAAAAGTGAAACGTTTCCCCTTCTCTGACTTCAACCGACAGTTGAAAAGAACGAGTGGACGAATCGTTTCTATTCTCTCTGTCAATGCGTCATACGCACTCTACACGTATACGCAGCGCGTACTCTGTGTATAAGTAGCATTTTCTCTATATAGACCCGGTAACGTGAGTTGGCCTGATCGAGACGAGAATTAAAATTAATGTTTTACGGTACAAAAATATAGAACAAAGGTTTTATTACTTTACACGGTTCTCCATCTTTTTCTTTTTTTGTACGAGAAGAAACAATACAAACATAACATATAGATCCGCTGTAACAAATAGAGAGAGAGGAATATAGTGCCCTCTATAGTGAAACCATCAAAAACATAATGAACGAATGGGCAAACATTACCATCTATGTTCACACTCAACAGAAATAATAAAATCGTCAACAAATGCTAGAACATATGTTCAGGAATCGAAAGCGACGTTATTCGAAACGCGCCCGGGTACGTATGATACGGGCTTACACCCCAATGCGTCATCAGCGCACACGACCATTTTCGCTGATCCTGCGCGCGTTCGATATATCGATCCCTCGATCGATCTCCTCGATCCATCTATATAAACCACAGACTTTGTCAGCCTTAGCGTCGCACGTTCGTTGTCTAATTAAGAGAGTCGAAAACCGTTACGAGAAGAGTTTGTCCCTTTTTCAACCACGAATTTTCAACCCGGCGTGTCGTTCTTGGCGATGGTCACCCTTCTTCCACTCTACGTTTTCCGAATACCCGTTCCGTCGGGAAACGGTACGCGCGCTGCAACGCCGAACCATGAATCGGTGGTATTGTAACTAATTGAGCATTAAACCCATGATAACCACGTTCACAAACGAGTTGTTCTTGCGCGTTAACCGAACCTCCTCCGCACTCCGTGTCCTTAACAGGATAGCATCAGCTCTCCGACTGCATCTCGCGGTTGCACTATTGTGCTCTTGAACATGTAAGACAGTTTTTATTAATTCCAAATACAAGAAATTCATCAAATTACACGTCACTATTCTATGAAATTACACAAACTGAATGAAATATTTAAACAGAATGGAACACTTAAAATTACGCATAGTTATCTCAACCATAGAATACTAGAATTCACAGAATCATCATAGACAACGAAACGTCGCGTCGTCTAGTCAAGTTTCCCCACACACCATTAAACACCATCTAGTGGAGTTTTACACCTTCCCCTCTGAAGTAAGGCCTCCAGCAGGAGTCAGTTTACTGCCGTGAAAATAGTTCGAGGCTTTTTTTTTCATCCACAATCAACATCATAAAAGGAATTTGAAATTCTGCTCAAAATCGGAAACGGTCCAATTCTCACCGGATCGGTCTTTTTCCTGGTGAATTTGTTCCCATTTTCGATGTAAACTCTATCTCCAACCTTGAAATCATAACATTGTCGTTTCCTGTCTATTCGCTGTTTGTTGGCCTCAAAATTTTTCGCGGAGTTAAGGAATGCTTCCTGTCTATCCCCTTCCAGGGAATCTGTGTTTATTACATCAAGTGGGCAAATGGTAGATTTTTTTGCAAAAAACCTGCAAAAAAAATATTCAAGAGCGAATTTCGTAGCACTGTGAATGGTCTTATTATATTCTGCAGCACATTGCTCTTCTATGGTTGACCACCCATATGTTTGATTAAGACCATTTATCTTACAGCGTATTCTATTTACTAGAGTTTGGTTTAATCTCTCATTAAGTCCATTGAATTGAGGACAATTGATACTAGTGAACACCAATCGGATACCCGCTTCATTCATACAGGGTGGCCCGTAACTAGTGTAGGAGCGGGAAATGAGGGGTAGGTTAGACGATTCTGAACAACAATCTCCTTTGCAAAAATGTCGTATGGGGCTTCGTTTTTGAATTATTAACGAAAAACACTGACCAATCACAGCGCGCGCTCAGGCGCGTGAGCATAGCTTCGTACCCTAACACGTTCGGACTAGGCTGGGCAAACGCGTTTTTAAAGAAGGAAAAATTTAATTAAAGCTCTACCGAGCAACAAATACAAATAATTATAAATAGTATATACGAAACTGTTATCGCTGAGGATGGGCTAAATCAGATAGCTAAATTCAATTTATTAATTATTTGTACTCGTTGGTTGAGAAAAAGAAGGGTAATTCCACGCCAAATCGATCACTTTTTTGGGTCGATGTCTCGGATTTTGTTCTAATTAAAATATATTGTAGTTCACGTGAAATTAGGGGGGGGGGGGTTTAAGTCATCATTTTGCTCATTTCGAAACCGTTTGAGAAATATAAGCCTTTAAATTTCGCGATTTTTGCCCATTTTCGTGAAAATGGGTTGTACGTTTGAATTTTTATCTCGGGAACTATTTATGATATTGACCTACTTTTTTTTTATTTTATTAGGGAAGGACCATTGCCTAAAAGTGAGTTATTAACATTTTTCTGCAAGTAGTGGCAGTACTTAGACATTAGTAAAACCATCTCAATTTTTTCGAATTCATTGTATTAACAGGTATATAGGGTAATATCGGTCTCATAACCCGGCCATAATAACAATAGCGAACCGAATTACGGCTCATCTACCTGTTACGATGCGTAGCGGCTGTCTATAATATTTTATTGCGACGTTAATAGGAAAAACACCATGGTGAAATTTAGATATTTTATAGAGAAAACTTCAAGGAATCCGAAAATAATTTTTTCAGAATTTTAAAAACGCGACCTTGAAGTGATTTTTGCAAAAAAAGAATTTGTTTATAATTTTCAATACTGTAAAAGTCATTTTTCAATTCAATAAAAATATATTCTAAAAGAGTGATCCTTCCCTAATAAAATAAAAAAAAAAGTAGGTCAACATCATAAATAGTTCCCGAGATAAAAATTAAAACGTACAACCCATTTTCACGAAAATGGGCAAAAATCGCGAAATTTAAAGGCTTATATTTCTCAAACGGTTTCGAAATGAGCAAAATGATGACTTAAACCCCCCTAATTTCACATGAACTACAATATATTTCAATTAGAACAAAATCCGAGACATCGACCCAAAAAAGTGATCGATTTGGCGTGGAATTACCCAGAAGTAATTAAATGTGGGAAGGTGCTCTCGGTATTTTTCGGAAATGAATAACGATTTCGCAATGAAAATCCGACTGTAACGTTATGAAAATTGGGAAATAATTTGAATTCGACTTACCAACTAATTTGCAAGTTGCCCTGTTCATTAACAATGGTCATCGTACTGATCCTGACCAAGGAAGTACGAAGACCCCATGGCAGAAAAGTTGATGGAACGGCCCAGTCACTGAACCCTTTTATCCACCACAAAAGTATTTCACTTTACGATCTCTGACACTTGTCACTTTCACATTACAACAAGCACGATTGTTAACCCTTCCCAGGTTATTGTGCGTGTTTAAGAAATACGTAACCAATTCCGAAAACGACCGACCGTTGACACGTTCGATCGAACCATCGAGACAAAAAAAAAATTCGACGAACTACGCAGAACGAATCGGTAGAAGGGCAGCAGCCGGTCGACAAGGGGTGGAATACTCGTCGTACGACGTCGTTTATACAAATATTTTTTGTATCGCGTGTCAGGGCACGAAGTTATGCTCACGCACCTAAGCGCGCGAGAAGCGTGCGCTGTGATTGGTCAGTGTTTTTCGTTAATAATTCAAAAACGAAGCCCCATACGACATTTTTGCAAAGGAAATTGTTGTTCAGAATCATCTCACCTACCCCCCATTTCCGGCTCCTACAGTAAGTCCTATAGAATGTATCCCTGTATATTGGTCAGCCAATACCATTGTGATTTTATTTTTCTTTGTAACAGGATCAATGAGAGCAATACAATCTTTCGTGCATTGAGTTTTTGAAGTTAGAATCCAAGCATATCGAGAAAAATGATCGACTAAAATATGCATATACTTCTTGGGTGACTGGTTTCTCGCAAAACCACCTACTGTATCAATTGACATTATTTCGTACGGGTTACGTGCAGGACCCAGTTTTGACAAACGGCCAATTTCTCTGCCTTTCCGGACTTTGTTTTCCAAACATGTAGAACAGTTTTTACAAAATTCATCCTCAAGCTTGCCTAAATTCTTAAAATAATAGAATGGTCTTATAGTGGCAGTTAGCTAAGCAGTACCAATATGACCATAGTAGTCATGAATTCATTTAATTAATTTTTCCCCAAACTTTTTTTATGTAAAGATTCGAAATTTTCCATGTAAATTTTTGAAAATAATATTTTTGTGTTTTACAATTTTCTTAATGGAGTTTAATTTGTCTAAATTTTCTGTTTGGTCTTCAATTATTTCTGTTAACTATATCAGATTGACTACTTGAATTGCCTCTTTATTTTTAAAGTATTCAAGAACTGGGTACCGTGATAAGAGATCTGCTAAAATATTCTCTTTTCCTTTTTTGGATATTATCTTGAAATTGAATTGGGGCAGAAAATAAATTAAATCGCCCAATATTTCATCCGTTCTGGCCTTTGATCTTAAGGGTGCGCAGGAGGTAAAGTGGCGCCAATTTCGACAGTTGTGGAAAAAGTAGGAAGCTCCCGAACAAGGATAGATATAGATCCTTGTCTCTCCAACGGTGCTGTGACAGAGAGGGTGATACAACAATCGTAGGAGAGACGAAGACAGACAATTTTGAAGCAGCTAGATTTTGCGGTTCACTTCGTGCAATTTCCTGCGGCGAAGAAGCAATATTTTCTTATACTTTTTGTTTTAAAACATTCTTCGAACCATCCCGCATTGCAGTACAGAGCCCGATTTTTGAAAAATGGTCTACAAAAAAAATGCTTCTATAAAAAAGATTGATTTTATTGTTTACAAAGTTGTAAGAGGGAAATTGCAAAAAAGGGCTCTGTACTGCAACGCGCAATAACACAAAGAATATTTTAAAATAGCATTCATGAAGAAATATTGCTTCTTCGCTTCAGGAAATTGCACAAATGTCGATATAAAACCGAGACGATTTGTATGTCAACGTGGCTGCCTCGGTATCGCGCTCTCCACCGCGGCGCTGCCGTCGTCTCTCGTTTCTGTTACTGTGTCTACGGTCTAAACATGCTTTCCAACTTGCTTAGCACATAACGTAATAGCATAAATGAAATATCGATGGTTCGATCCCATGCTATTTTACATTTTTTTTTTTTCTATGAAACTTATTAGTTTCTTTTATTAGTACTTTTTGTTAAATTCTTTTTCTGTATTATCTGTCAATTATCCCATTGCCTGTCATTTTCCTAAATGATAAATGAAAAGTTCAAAGGCATAGTTGCCAGATCTCATCGTCCTTTAACGATGTTGCCATATCTACTGCAATTCTGCCCATTTGTAAATCTTGACGGAATTCTGTTCCAGCCTCGAGCCAGCCCAGCGTCTGAATGAAGGTGCAGAACTATCAATAGCCGTTATGTCGATAGCTTTTGATAGTTTCATACCTTGCTATTGATAACGATCGATTGTTTTCATTTCGAAATAAATCTGGAAAGCATAATTTCCAAATCTCATCGTAGTAGAGTTCTGCCACCCGGTTTCTCAAACGTAAAAATTGACAGCTAGAGATAATGATAAAGCAATATATAATAGAAATACAGATAATGATAAAACAATAATTTATGTAATTATTAAACTTCTTATTTATACTTTCAAGAACATTACATATACATGTTGTCTCACAATTATTGCAAGAATCGAAACTGTGAGGTGCACCAATTCTGAACAACAATTTCCTTTGCAAAAATATTGGATAGAACTTCGTTTTTGAATTATTAACGAAAAAAACATTGACTAACCACAGCGCGCGCTGTGTTTTGCCGCCAGTGTTGTCCGCATGATATCAGTACAACTAATATTAATTAAAAAATATAAACAATTAAGTAGAATAAACAAAATAACCGAATTACTTGATGTCTTAGTAGAAGGAATAAATTTAATTTTTGTTTAAAGATTTTAAGCATTGCCCACATTAAATGTAAAAAAATGGAAACAAAATGATAGAGCGGGATACATCGATACATCCTCCTTCCCCATTGACATTTCAACAAAGAGTAGAATTTCAGTGTGCCCGTAGTCGGCCACATCATAAGGATCGGATGTTCGGCGCGTCGCGGGGGGCACGGGAAGAAACGGTATGAATGAATGGTGAGAATACCACTGCGTCGTACGACGTACGAAAAGCACACGATTAGGGTCCGTTTAGACTTTAGACTATGCCTGTAGCAGACGCCAGCAAAGAGAGAAAACGGTGTTTTCCTGTTGTCCGACAAAGAACACAACCATTTTCTCTCTGTCGGACGACAGGAAAACAACCGTTTTCTCTCTTTACTGGCGCCTGCTACAGGCATAGTCAAAACGGACCCTTAGGCTATGTGACCGCCAGAATCTGAGAACCGAAGATAGCCTCTTCGTTTTTCGCTTCGATCCCTGATCCACGCTTGACTTTCAGGGCTTGACCAACCCCGTCGTACGACAGATTTGACCATTCGTAGTCGCTTCGTTGACCTGTCGAAGCGGACTTGGGAAAAAACGCGGACGTAGTGGTATTCTCACTATTCATTCACACCGTTTCTCACCATGCCCCTAGCCACCGGCCGACATAGTCATGATTTGCGGCTGACTACCGACACATTGAAACGTCGCAAATTACGGTAAAGCGAGATACACCGACAGATTTCTTTTGTTGGTTGCAGCTACATGTTATTAGCAGATAGGAGAATTGACAATGTAACTTAAACCAGCCCATACATTTTTATAAATCATGCATTAAACAAGCTATATGATTACAATGCAATTTTATAACGTGCATGGAAAATGAACACTATAAATTATTATTCCCTCATGAAACTTTTAAAACTTACCAAATGTATTTAATAAAATAAAGAGTATGAAAAAGAAAATAAGAAATTTTTAATATTTACAAGAAGAGGTGTATAATAAGTTTCATACAAAAAAAAAATGTATAGAACAGGATGGTATCGAACCATCGATATTTCATTTGCAATTTACGCTATTACGTTATGTGCTAAGCAAGTTGAAAAGCACGTTTAGACCGTAGACACAGTAACAGAAACGAGAGACGACGACAGCGCCGCGGTGGAGAGCGCGATACCGAGGCAGCCATGTTGACATACAAATCGTCTCGATTTTATATCGACAACATTTGTGCAATTTCCTGAAGCGAAGAAGCAATATTTCTTCATGAATCCTATTTTAAAATATTCTTTGTGTTATTGCGCGTTGCAGTACAGAGCCCTTTTTTGCAATTTCCCTCTTACAACTTTGTAAACAATAAAATCAATCTTTTTTATAGAAGCATTTTTTTTGTAGACCATTTTTCAAAAATCGGGCTCTGTACTGCAATGCGGGATGGTTCGAAGAATGTATTAAAAAAAAAAGTATAAGAAAATATTGCTTCTTCGCCGCAGGAAATTGCACAAAGTGGACCGCAAAATCTAGCTGCTTCAAAATCGTCTGTCTTCGTCTCTCCTACGAGTGTTATATCATCCTCTCTGTCGCAGTACCGTTGGAGAGACAAGGATCTCTCTATCCTTGTTCGAGAACTTCCGACTTTTTCCGCAACTGTCGCTGAAGTCAACGAAAAATTCACTAGCAGCTCCTGCGCACCCTTAAGTTTTCTAAAGGTTTATGGTCACTACATACCACAAATTCCCGGCCAATCCAGTAGTATTTGTGAGGTTTGTTTTTTATTGAATGAGTGGTAAGAGTGGATGAAAAATTTTCTGAATGTTGGTATGGATGGATGCGAGTTGGCAGGAGTGCGAGAGTTGGTATGACTGACAATGAGTGTGTGAGTGAAAAAGAAGGGGGATTCCGGCTGGGTAGGGTAGAGAAACGAAACGAGAAGCAAAAGCGTCATAATGTAAAAAGATAAATTTTATATATTGTTAGTGTTAATAAAGTTTTAATATAAGTTAGGATAGATATAGAAAGCGTAAATGTTTATAATTCCCACAGTATTGCCAATATTTTATTGCATCCTTAATCGCCTTGTATTCTAAATGAATAATGTCCATTTTCTTTTCGTTTTCTGATAGTTTTCTTGAAAAATAGGCCACCGGATAAAGAAGCCGATCTTGTTGTGGTTGTTTTAAAGTAGCACCTGTACCTTTATAACTGGCATCAGTTTCAATGTAAATGTCCTGATCCACATCGTAGATAGTTAAAATTGGACCAGAGCATAAGTATTCTTTTATTAAGTTAAAACTTCTTTCGCATTCATCAGTCCAAATAAATTCGTTATTGTGTCGCAGTAATCTATGCAGTGGTTCAAATTTTTGTGCACTGTTTTCAATGTACTTCAAATATAAATTAATAGAACCCAATATGTTGCGTACACCTGATTTGTCAACTTGTCTTTTGAGATTTTGTATTGCTCTCAAATTTTCTTGAGCAGGTGACACTAATTTCAGTTTAAAGCCTTCTTGTTCGATAATTCGAAGAGATTTTTCTATATGTGTAATGTGATCTTTCCATGTTCTTGAAAGAATCAGTAAGTATATCATCAATATAGTTTACACAAAATTCATCTAAATCATTTTGTCTTATTATGTTTGATAATATACGTTGAAAAATTGCTGGTGCGTTTTTTAGTCCAAAGGGTAGTACCTTGAACATAAATTTCCCGAATCTTGTAATAAAAGATGTTTTCTCGCGATCTTCTAATTTTAAACGAATGCTCCAATAAAAAAATTTTTGGAAAAAAAAATACAACCGACTTCGGAATGCACTATAAAGAACGAAATAATTTTAATTTATATTTCGGAGACGGCGCAAAATTAAAAATTTTCTACATTGGAAATTGTCAAAATTCTTTAATCCTTTTACACATTTTCACAGTAGCAACATCTTTCATTTACACAATTTTTAATTTTGCGCCGTCTCCGAAATATAAATTAAAATTATTTCGTCCATTTTAGTGCATTCCGAAGTCGGTTGTATTTTTTTTCCAAAAATTTTTTTTATCCTAAAAAATTTTACAAATGTGAAACATTTAAAAGTTTCCTATTTTTTTTATCAATACTTTTGCATGATTTATTATGTTCTGATAGCGTAAAATAGATACGCATACGTAAAAATGATTTTATCAGAAAAAATTATAGAAAAATCTGAGCATGGTGGTTCAAAAGGTATAGTCTGTCCTAATTGAAAAAGATAGTTTCCAAAATTTGGTTTAAAACAATTATTTTCAAAATTTTTAACAAGTATTTGTTCTAGCTTATGTATATAAAGACAAAAAGTGTTATTGAGTATATATAAACTTCCATACAAATTATTTTCTTCACTGAAATAAGCCCGAAAAGAAGAATATAGAGTGGTATCATTTAAAACAGCCCTACTTTCATTTGCATAAGTCATACATGCTTTACACGAATGATTGTCCAAACACTATTTAATTAAGTAGCCACACAAATATGTAAATGCATTTTGTTCAGGCAGATCCATCAAATAGTAGTCATGGCTTGGAATATTCAAAATGTTACGTGGTAAAGATGGACTAATGTTTCTATTTGAATTTAATTTCTATTTTGGCTAATGGAGCCAAACAAGTTTTCGACATAGTCCTGATTAATTCTTCGTGTCCCAAGATAAGGGAAAGTAAAAGCTTTCAAGGTATTCCACAATTGTATCATGCTTTTAATCGTCACCTGCCAGCACTCAAAACTTGGAATTTTTAATTTAACATGCGATCCGTTGGCATCAGTTACTTTAATATCATTAAAAAGGTGTAACATTTGTTCTAAAAAATGAATTTGTTTTTCACTACCCGTGCAAACTTTTCCATATTCTTTTAGATTATTTAATGCAGATGAATTTAAAATGTTAAATAATTTATCCATTTTTTCTACAAAATCTATTGTGCCAACTGCTTCACTTGGCAGAAAACCATATGACATTTGCGTGCACATCAACAATATCGTGTTTAGTCTCATTTTAAAAAGGAAAATCTCACGATTATATTTGTGAAATTTATATTAAAAAAAGATTAAAAATAAAAAAGTTTTGTACGTTGCATATGTTCCTTCTTTATCGAACTGTCTCTTTCTACGTTTGTCGACGTCGGCAAAATACAAACGGATTGAAGAATCGAATCTTCTGTCCGTTAATGTTGACTAAATGTATTTAATAAAATAAAGAGTATGAAAAAGAAAATAAGAATTATGTAATATTTACAAGAAGAGGCGTATAATAAGTTTCATAGAAAAAAAAAAAAAATGTATAGAATAGGATGGGATCGAACCTCCGATATTTCATTTATGATGAAATTTTACGTTATGTGCGAAAAGAGTTGAAAACCGTGTTCAGACCGCCGAAACAATAATAGAAATGAGAGACGACGATAACGTTACGGTGGAGAGCGCGATAGCGAGGCAGCCAAATGTATGAATGAACTTATGCGCCAAGTGGAGATTGTATCGAGGAAGTGAGTGAATGGAGACGTGCGACCTAAAAAGAGAAGGTTACAAGAATAAAAAGGAGTAAGAAAATAGAAGAGGGAGGGAAGGGAGAGAGAGAGAGAAGAGAGGGAGGAGCAGAAAGGAAAATTATTTATAGAAAGGAGAAGAGGAGTAATAGAAGAAACAGGGAAATAAGGTAATATAACCTAGAAAGAGTGAGCGACTAGAAAAGAAGGGACTTTCCCGCGTTAAGGCGGGAAAATATTATCGAAAAGGGGGTAAATAACGATGACTGGACAAAGATGGAGGTGGCAAAAATGAAAAGGGAGTTAGGAAGGTTAGTGAAACAAGGTATGATTGGGGGGATTGAAGGTGTTACGTTCCCGCCCTCAAAATTTCCTTATTTGGAGTTGGCTGCGTACACCCGGTATTAATCACGTAGTCTAGAACTTTCGAGATCAACGCGAAGCAAGGGCGTTGTCCCTCGAAGTCACATAGCGCACTTCTCCACCATTCTTTTTCCTTTGATTTTTGGGTATAATAAAAAAACTTTTGGAAAAAAATACAACCGACTTTGGAATGCACTAAAAAGGACGAAATAATTTTAATTTATATTTCCGAGACGGCGCAATATTAGAAATTGTGTAAATGAAAGATGTTGCTGATTATGACTTGATTGGGATATGGTGGCCTCGGTACTAAGGGGGCGGAAAGACAAAATACATTTACATGTGAAAATATGTAAAAGGATTAAAGAATTTTGACAATTTCCAATGTAGAAAATTTTTAATTTTGCGCCGTCTCCGAAATATAAATTAAAATTATTTCGTCCTTTTTAATGCATTCCAAAGTCGGTTGTATTTTTTTGAATAGAGAATTAATGAATAGAGAATAGAGATTTGAGAGATTTGAGAGATTTGATTGAATAGAGAATTTGAATAAAGAATAGGAATTCTGCAACAAAACTAGTTATTAGCAACAAAGGGAGGGGTGGGAGGGGAGGGAAGCGAATGGAAAGGAAGGGGTGAAAGGAGTGAGTAGGGAAGGGAAGGGTGGGATAAGGAAGAGAATGGAAGGGAAGGGAAGGGATGGAGAGCGGATGGAAAGGCAGGGAAGGGCAGGAAAGCGAAGGGAAGAGCAGGAGGGCGAAGAGAGGACAGGGAAGCGAAGGAAAGTGAAGCAAATGTTGCAAACGGGATCATCGTGGGAACATCGCCGGCCGTAAAATGTATAATACTAGGTTTCATCGATATCAGGCCGAGTAAACGTGAAATACCACGTTTTTTTTTGGATAAAAGTGGATAAAAATGAAAAAATCCAAAAT
Source organism: Stelis phaeoptera (assembly GCA_943735885.1). Taxonomy (NCBI): domain Eukaryota; kingdom Metazoa; phylum Arthropoda; class Insecta; order Hymenoptera; family Megachilidae; genus Stelis; species Stelis phaeoptera. The sequence goes on from OX030936.1 coordinate 610,190, forward strand.
GGTTTGTTACGGGACCAACTGTTGGTCATACTCTACAAGATGCAAAAGGTTTCGTTCCGATTGGTCCATCCATCTTGGACTAATCGATAACCGTACACAACGCGGACGAAATCGTACGCTTTTTAACTGACTTCGAAAAGGAGGAGGTTACTCAATTCGATCAGTATATTTTTTTTTTAGTTTTTTTTTATGTATGTCCGCCGATTACGCCGAGATGGCTGGACCAATCGGAACGAAACCTTTTGCATCTTGAAAAACATGACTCCCACTAGAAACGGGATAAAACACATTTTTTATTTTATCACTGTTTACCCTGTGTTACGAGAAGAGCCGATCGAGTTCACGTTCTTCTGGTTTACGGAGTTCTTTGGGAGAAGCGGAGGGGTGGTGAAAACGAGATAACCTGGGTTTTGATTAGCAAAAGACGTTTTATTACGCGAATTTACTTAAACTCTAAACGCTAATTAAATTTACATTAGGAACAAAACGCACTTGAGTCGGTCCGAACGCGATACTGAGCGGAATAGAGACGAGCCGAGACGGAAAAGTTAACGAGAAAATGTCTAAGAACTATCCTACCGGCTAACACTTAATTCCAACGAAACTAGCTTATTCTAATATCCGAAACTTGTCCTTATAATTATCGCGAGAACAACCGAACACTTCCAGATCGCACACGACCCGTCTGGCGTGAGAAAAGTCCCGAGAAAATCCGTTACACGCGAGTCGTGGAAGAGAAGGCCAAAATGGCCGCCGCCGAATTGATTACAAAAGCGATCCATGTGCTAATTGCGAGACAATCCACGAGATAGAGGCCGACGCCGTCTTGCCGCCGAGACGATCCAATAGATGACCCCCTTGTCGTCGGGAGGCCAATTCCCGAACACCCTGTTTTCCCTGTTTTGTTGAAAATTATTGCAAAGTTAAGAGTACTGTTTAGTCCACGTCATGTATGTTCGCCGATTGTCCGAGATGGATTGACCAATCGGAACGAAACCTTTTGCATCTTGTAGGGTATGACTCCCAGCTTGTCCAGTATAAAAAACATTTTGCATTTTATCATTGCGTACCCCTTTTTTATTGCATATAAGCGTACTGTTCCCTCCACGTCATCTATGGTCATCGATTACTCCATGATGGATTGACCAATCGGATCGAAACCTTTTGCATCTTGTAGAGTATGATTTCCAGCTGATCCCGCAACAAACACATTATGCATTTTTTTCGTTTTTTTCCACGTTTATTGCAAAAAACGTACTATTTCACGTATATTTGGCCTGATATCGACGAAGCCTAGTATTACATTTTGCGGCCGGGGATGTTTCTACGATGATCTATTTGCAACATTCCCTTCACTTCCCTGCCCTTCCCTACACTACCCCTCCCTTCCCTGCCCTTCCCTTCCCGTCCCTATATTGCTAACTACTATTACCATTGCAAAATTCCTATTCTGTTATGCAACTCTGGAAGGAATGCTCCGATGGCCACTAAAAAATGTGAAATAAAAAAATGTTTGGAAATAAAATACAACCGACTTCGGAATGCACTAAAAAGGACGAAATATTTTTAATTTACATTTCGGAGACGGCGCAAAATTAAAAATTTTCTATATTGGAAATTGTCAAAATTCTTTAATCTTTTTACATATTTTCACATTAGCAACATCTTTCATTTATACAATTTTTAATTTTGCGCCGTCTACGAAATATAAATTAAAATTATTTCGTCCTTTTTAGTGCATTCCGAAGTCGGTTGTATTTTTTTCCACTTTTTTTGTTAGAATTATTTTTTGCTAGATCATCGGAAATGTCTGAGAAATCGTGGTAACGTCCGTCAGAAGGGGCTGGCAGCCCGCTATACGGTGCCAAAATTACAAACATCTTCATATTAACTTTTATCGTCAATATATAAATAACTAATATTATGTTAATCACATAATATGATTAATATCATAAATTTAATTATATATATAATATTAAATATGAAAAATTTAATTGAAGTTCTACCGAGTAACGAATACGATTAATTAAAAACAGTATGTACGCAACTGTTATCCCTAAATCGAATTTATTAATTATTTGTACTCGTTGTTTGAAAAAAAGAATGAATAAAATGTGAAAAGGTGTTCTCGGAATTTTTTGAAAATAAATAATGTTACGAGAAGGGCCGAAAAGAGCGTACAAATCCGTCTGGTGATAGAAATGGTGGGAACGGATCGCTGTGAATGCACGAGAGAAAAAAACGGTCAAGAGACGGTCGTAACTTGATAATAGTTTATTTATTCTAAAGTCTTAGATACTACGAACGACAGTCTTTATGAAGCACAACCACAAAAAAGACGCTATGCGGGGTTGAAGCGAGGAGGAGGCGGTCCGTTCCGGTTCTCCTTGCTTCCACGAGCGAGACGAGCCGTTTCTAAAGTTTCTTAACACTACCGTACGCTTAAACACTTAACTCTACCTTATGACTATTTTATGATAGAAAGAAACAGTCTATGCTGTCAAAAACGCACAAGAGCCGACGCGAGAAAAGAGAAAAACCCGTTTTCTTCCGAGAGACGCGTGTCGCGAGACAAAGATGGCCGCCGTCGATTAGCGATACACGAACAGAGCTAGTCGCGAGAGACGCCACGAGGTAATGGCCGACGCCGTCTTGCCGGTTCGAGCGCGTGGCCGTGCCGGTTGCAAGATGGCGACGCGCAGGCGCGTCGCGTCCGGGTTGATCAGAAACGCGGTGATCCGTCGAGCCGCCGAGACGATCCGATAGACGACCCCCTTGTCGTCGGGAGGCCAATTCCCGAACAAATAACGATTTCGCAATAAAAAGGCAACTGTAACGTTATGAAAATTGATAAATAATTTGAATTTGACTTACCCATTCACCTGCAAGTTGACCCTGTTCGTTGTCAATGGTCATCGTACGTATCCTGACCAAGGATGGACAAACACCCCATGGCAGAACAGTTGACGGAATGGTCCGGTCACTGAACCCTTTTATTTATCACAAAATTATTTCACTTCACAATCCCTGACACTCGTCGCTTTCACATTACAATAAACTAATAAGCACATTATTCCTTCCTCGATTGTAGACACTTAACAGGTTATTGTTCGAGTTTAAGAAATACGTAATCGGTCCCGAAAACTTCCGATCGTTGACACGTTCGACCGAACCATTGAGACAGAACAAAAACGCGACGAACTACGCAGAACGAATCGGCAGAAGAGCAGTAGCCGGTCGACAAGAGCACGAAATGCTCGTCGTGCGACGTTGTTTACGCAGCTTTTTTTTTGTATCGCAGCTAGCTGGAGTTTCCTGGACCCTAAGAGTTTATTACGCGGTCAAATGTGCGATTACGAAATAGAAACTGTTTTTTAGGAAAAAATTGTGAACTTAAACGATACATTTTGTATTACAAGAAAACCTGCGTAAACAACGTCGCACGACGAGTGTTTCGTCCTCTTGTCGACCGGCTACTGCCCTTTTGCCGATTCGTTCTGCGTAGTTCGTCGCGTTTTTTTTCTGTCTCGATGGTTCGGTCGAACGTGTCAACGATCGGAAGTTTTCGGGATCGGTTACATATTTCTTAAACTCGCACAATAACCTGTTAAGGGTCAACAATCGAGAAAGGAATAACGTGTTTATTATAATGCGAAAGTGACAAGTGTCAGGGATTGTGAAGTGAAATAATTTTGTGGTAAATAGAAGGGTTCAGTGACCGGACCATTCCGTCAATTGTTCTGCCATGGGGTGTACGTCTATCCTTGGTCAGGATACGTACTATGACCACTGACAACGAACAGGGTCAACTTGCAGGTGAATGGGTAAGTCGAATTCAAATTATTTATCAATTTTCATAACGTTACAGTCGCCTTTTTATTGCGAAATCGTTATTTATTTTCAAAAAATTCCGAGAACACCTTCCCACATTTTATTTATTCTTTTTTTCGAACAACGAGTACAAATAATTAATAAATTCGATTTAGGGATAACAGTTGCGTACATACTGTTTTTAATTAATCGTATTCGTTGCTCGGTAGAACTTCGATTAAGTTTTTCCGGCTTTATCGATGCATTAGCCTAGTTCGAATATCCGAGGGCCCAACCCTATGCTCACGCGCCTGAGCGCGCGAAAAGCGCGCGCTGTGAGTGGTCAGTGTTTTTCCTTAATAATTCAAAAACGAAGTTCCGCACGACATTTTTGCAAAGGAAATTGTTACTTAGAATCGTCTCCCCTACCCCCCATTTCCGGCTCCTACACCAGTTAAGGGCCACCCTGTATAGGATCATATAATGTAGCATATACTGTTTAGAGTTAAGACGGGCAAAAAATATGAGATGCACGAGTGAATGGACAGAGAGAAAGTAGTGTAACAGAGTTGTTCGTTGGGCAGAAAAGGAGGTGTAGGTTCTCGGTTCATGAGTTGGGAGAAATAACGAATAAAAACATGTTTTACTTGAACACCTTTTGCTATGGTTTCGCGGAGTGGCGTTGCACTCCACCGTCAAGACAAGGATGCTCGAAGCCTGCTTGTCCCCGTGAGTGTGAGAGAGAGGCTCTTATGCGAAGCCGAAAATTCGGTCCGCCAAGGTCGGCTTCCCTCGGGGTCAGCCAATGGCAGAGCGAGTTGCGGCGTTCCTCCCGGCGGAGAGATGTCGCTTTACATTTCTCACGGAACATTGATTATGATTTTTATAATTTTCAGTATCAGGACAGTTAAGGTAGGAAATTGGTAAATATAATGACAAATTTGGACAATTACAGCAATTTTATTCTGCCAATTCGTTAGAGGAATAGCGAAGAAAGAAATATATGGTTCATGTGATCTGTAGCGCCCGGCAGCGCACGCGACTGAAGCGCACCCTAGATGTAACTAGGTTAAGTTAGATTTAAGTTGTACATATACATATAGTTGGTAAGCCTAGTTTCTAAGGAACGCGCAAAAAAGGGGAACGCGTCGTTTTTCCTCATTCGGTGTCGAGACGCCAAACGAAAATAAAGAAGTTGAACGCAACGTCAAATCATAAAAGAAGGTGTTCAAATAAAACGTGTGCTTTCATTCGTCATTTCTCCCATCTCACGAACCGAGAACCTACAACTGGTGCCGAAACCCGTGTTAACAAACGAAATTTAAAAATGTCGCAAGATGATATCACCACAGGCGTCGCATCAACGGACTCCAAACCACCCGAAATACAGGCGAGTGAGTTCCGGAACATTAAATTACCTACGTTCTGGAGGGATGAACCACGATTATGGTTCATTATGTTAGAAAAGGAGTTCGCGGCATACGCTGTGCGAGCAGATACCGTGAAAAGTTCCGCAGTCGTCCGCAACCTAGATCAGGATACTATCCGAGCGTTGGGGAGAGCGCTCTTCGAGCATTATGGATACAGCGTTTTCCGAACAGAATTCAGGAGGTGCTGACCATTGTGGACGACGCAAGTTTGGATCGCCTTGCCAAGGTAGCGGATAAAATAGTCGAGCGTTCGACGCCAGAAATGGCGGCCATGTCGACGCGGATCCACGCCACGAAAGAAACAATGGCGGACATCATAGGAAATGACGGACCCACGCGTCAAGATGGCGAAATGGCGGCCATCTTGAAGAGGCTGTCCAGGCTGGAAACCAGACAAGCCTGAAGGGGCCGCAGCACCAGCCGTCGCCGCTTCTCTGGGGGAAGAAGGAGCAGCAGCAGGAACAACAACGCAGAGAGAAACGGACTATGCTACTTCCACCATAAATTTGCCGGTGAGTCGTGGAAGTGCAGGAAGCCATGTTCCTGGACAAGTCCTGACAAGCGCAGGCAAGAAAAAAACTAAGGTCGGCGTCCCAAATCGAGTCAATTGGCGACGGCCCGCAGAAATTTCGCCTCAGCATCAAGGACAAGAAGACGCATACAGAGTTCCTGATAGACACAGGTGCCGACGTTTCGGTGGTTCCACGGGTTTTTGGAGGTAAGGGTCTGAAGGTGAGCGTTTTCAAACTTTACGCGGCAAACGGGGTGACAATAAACACATACAGGGAAAAATTATTATCCTTAGATTTAGGATTTCGCCGGGATTTCTCCTGGCTGTTTATCGTAGCAGATGTTTCCATGCAATTATAGGAGCAGACTTCCTACATTTTTTCAACCTACTAATAGATTTGAGGAGCAGAAAATTATTAGATCGAAATACGCAAGTGCACAAAAGTGTTAACATCTCAAAAGACAATAGTTCATCAATATCAACAATAGATCATAACAACCGGTTCAAGGCGCTGCTACATGAATACATAGACATTACTAAACCGACCGTCAGGAAAAACATCAAACATAAGGTAACTCACCACATTGTTACAACCGGTCCCCCGTTTGCAGAGCGGGCGAAACGCTTATCTCCGGAAAAGCTAAAGATGGCTCGGGCGGAATTTGAGCAGATGCCCAAAGAGAATATTTGTCGTCCGTCCGAGAGCCAATGGGCCAGTAAAAAAAACCGGTGAGTGGAGACCGTGTGGAGACTACCGGCGTTTAAACGGCATGACCGTGCCAAATAAATATCCATTGCCACACATCCATGATGTGGTACATCGTTTCCATGGGTGCAAAGTCTTCTCAAAAATAGATTTAGCACGGGCGTACTATCAAGTACCTGTAGCACCCGAAGACATTGGAAAAACCGCGGTAATAACGCCATTTGGGCTTTACGAATTCATGGTCATACCGTTTGGACTGTGCAACGCGGCCCAGACCTTCCAGAGGCTCATGGACACTATTCTGCGCGAATTAGATTTTTGTCAGAGCTACGTTGATGACGTAGTCGTAGCGTCGCCGGACTATTTTTCATATTTGAAAAATTTAGAAAAAATGGGTTAAGTGTAAATATATCGAAATGTAAATTCGCGGAAAATAGCATAGAATACTTAGGTTGTAAGATTAGTGATAAGGGAATCGCACCGCTGGACGAGCGGATTAAGGCGATCAGAGATTATCCAAAACCAAAAATACTAGCTGATCTCCGTAGATTTTTAGGAGTAATCGGATTTTATCGTAGGTTCATTCCACGAGCAGCCGAACTACTGGCCCCGCTAAATAAGCATCTCCAGGGAGCTAGAAAGAAGGACAAGAGGCCGGTGAGTTGGGACGATGAATCTGAAAAGGCATTCAAACAGGCAAAAGAAAGTATAGCCGCCGCCGCTTGCACCATCCGAGAGAAAACGCAGCGTTGGCACTGCGCACAGATGCATCGGACGTGGCAATAGGAGCGGTATTAGAACAATTTAGTAACGGTAAGTGGGAGCCACTCGGTTTTTTCTCGCGAAAATTAGAAAAGGCCCAGACAAGGTACAGTGTGTACGATAGGGAGCTGTTAGCCATATATAAAAGTCTTAAATTTTTTGGACATTTCGTTGAAGGCAGGGAAATTTTGATACAAACTGATCGCAAACCCTTAATATACGCTTTTAAACAAAAAGCCGACAAGGCCAGTCCGCGACAGCTTAGACAATTAGATTATATTAGTCAGTTTACAACAAATATCACTCATATAGACGGAAAGAAAAATACCATAGCTGACGTACTTTCACGAATTCAGACAATGGACTTACCAGTAATAATTTCAACGAACAAATTAGTACAAGCACAGCTAGACGATCCAGAGCCAACAAAGATAATTGCAGACAGCTCCAACAAGTGGAACTTTCAAAAGAAATTTTTGGACAGTTCAGAGGCATACTTGTATGGAGATACCATATGCAACTGCTTTAGGCCCTACGTACCCAAAATTTTAAGACGAAAGATCTTCGACACTGTACATAATTTAGCACATCCTAGTGGACGTACTACAAAAAAACTAATTAGTAAACTCTTTGTCTAGCCCTTAATGAACAAGAATATAGCTGAGTGGTCTCGCACATGTGTGCCTTGCCAAAAAAGTAAGGTTCATCGTCACAGCAAGCTAACACCTCAAAAAAGTGATATACCAGCTGGACGATTCGAGCATATACATGTGGATTTAGTTGGCCCCTTAACACAGATTAATAACTATAGATATTGTCTCACTGTTATAGATAGATTTTCCAGGTGGCCAGAAGCAATACCTCTCACTGACTGCTCCGCAGACAAAGTAGCAGCAGCATTATACGCCAACTGGATAGCAAGGTTCGGAGCCCCAGCAACTATCACATCTGATCAAGGCACGCAGTTCGAATCCCAACTATTCAAAGCATTTACAAAATTAATAGGCTGCAAGAAGACCAGAACCACAGCCTACCACCCTCAATCAAATGGCATGATTGAGCGGTGGCATAGGTCACTGAAAGCAGCAATTATGTGCCACGGGCACAAAAATTGGGTATAAATCCTCCCTACAGTCTTGCTGGGACTCCGAGCCAGCTATAAAGATGATATCGAAGCAACTGCTGCTGAAATGGTGTATGGTGCTCCAATACGGCTACCTGGGGAATTCTTTATCAACCCAGACGAAACAACATACACACATGTATTTCTAGAAAAATTCAGACAACACATCAGACAAATAAAGCCAACTCCAATCGCACATCATAACACTAAAAAAACATTCATTCATAAAACACTATACACTTGCACCCATGTATTTGTTTGGATCGACGCTGTCAAGAAGCCCCTGGAAGCGCCTTATGAAGGCCCATTCAAAGTTGTCCAAAGAATTACAGATCGCATATTCAAAATAGATTATAATGGAAAAGAGGAAAACATCTCTGTAGACCGATTAAAACCGGCTTTCTGCGAGAATACAGAAGACAGGTTATCACAACCCCTAAAAACATATAGCAAAAAAAAAGTTTCTTTCGCAAGTTCAATAACTAGCTCACTCAGGGGGGAATGATGTAGCGCCCGGCAGCGCACGCGACTGAAGCGTACCCTAGATGTAACTAGGTTAAGTTAGATTTAATTTGTACTGTTGCGGCGTCGCCGTGCGGGAATAGGGATTTTTGTGGTTTTCAAGGCGTGGGTAAGGTGCCCGTGGAGCGCTGAAGCGCTCTGCTCGCGGCGCGATTAATAAACAAGACACGATCTAGGTTGACGTCAATTTATTCTCTAAGTTGAAATATACTTGGCGAAAATACTACTCAGCGAGGCAATGTAAAGTTAAAAGAATGCGACTGTCTGTTAGCGAGTGCGATATCGTTCTCCTTTTGGCGGGTGAAGTCTTCGCGCGATTTCGGCTGATCCCCTCTTCGCTGGAATTTGGGTCCTCCCACCGGAAAGTTCCTGGTCCTCCCCTGGTCCAATGGGGGTGGTGTCCACCCCGTCCGGTGGCATCCCTCTCTCCTGGTCCTGGTCCACCCTCGGTTGAGTGGAGGTGGCGGTGTCCCCGCCAAGGGCCCGGACGTCATCGCGCCCATGTGCTAAGAGAAAGCGTGGGACCCAGGAAAAACTACGAAAAAACTAAGATAACTTGTATTGGCGAGCCCAACCGACCCTTACGGAAATTTACGAGCCTCTTGAAGCGTATGAATAGAGACAACGTCGCGAGGAATCTTCTATTGTCCGAACTCGTACGTGACTTAACTAAAAACAACAAATTTGGTACGGTCTCTAATAAATTTACTCGAGAGTTTCCTAATTGACGAGTTTTCGTTTCCTGGCTCTTCAGCTTTCCCTTGTTCGATCACCCACGGCGAATATTTCTTAACAATGAATTTCCTGTTCGTAGTACACAGATGTTTAGTTTATTCGTATTTCGCTCTCGATTTATGATCGCAGTATCAAGGGGGCGCAATTGCTCCGTAACAATGTTCACGCGGTTCTATCAATCTACTACGTGAATCAAATTCAAGCGATAGCGTTACAGTACATATACATATAGTTGGTAAGCCTAGTTTCTAAGAAACGCGCAAGAAAGGGGAACGCGTCGTTTTTCCTCATTCGGTATCGAGACGCCAAACGAAAATAAAGAAGTTGAACGCAACGTCAAATCATAAAAGAAGGTGTTCAAATAAAACGTGTGTTTTCATTCGTCATTTCTCCCATCTCACGAACCGAGAACCTACAGATCTTTCGTTTGAGGCGCCATCTCAATCGAAGAAACCGACGAGAATGCCAATTAACAATGGGATGTCATTTTATATATAATTTTTGCTTTCAAATGCTTCAATTCTGAAATATGGTTGCTTGCTCATGTATTTCATACACGTGTTGAGTCGAATTTAGATTCCTGCAAAGTTTAGGAATTCTCCCAGGATCCGGTGGTGGGGGACCCTTCCCCTCACTAGTGTTTTTCCCTAGCGGAAGCCGAGTTTGCACCTTAGTGTACATACACTTTGGTAGCGATTATTGTAGTGTTTCTTGTGCTGATTACGAATCTACAACTCGTTTTTCTCCAGCACGTACAGTTTTTGAGAAATTTGATTTAAAAAAAGAACACATTTTTCCAATTCAAACCAATTTTGTGAAGAAACTATAAAAGATATAAAGATTCTGTTTGTATAAGAAGATTCTACAGACTTTGCCGAATACAACGGTATCTGCTTTTTATGCATTCGGAATAATTAAATATGTTTAAACGATCATTGAACGCGGAGAGACACCGATTTCGCACCAATTCTTACGTATATTTTTCAATTTATCTCAAAAAGTAAGGGTCTAGTGAAAAATCGAACTATATCACGCGATAGAGCAGACTTTCACCTTTAAGAAACACCTAAACAAAGTTGCAACGTCGGTTTTTTTACGATGCCAAAAAGCAAAATAGCAACGCGGGAGACGGTGTGAAAGCAGTGATGCTCCGCGTGCCGTCTATGTTAGCGCGACACCGAACGACCGCGCTGACGCAGAGCACCACTGCCTTCACACCGTCTCCCGCGTTGCTATTTTGCTTTTTGGCATCGTAAAAAAACCGACGTTGCAACTTTGTTTAGGTGTTTCTCAAAGGTGAAAATCTGCTCTATCGCGTGATATAGTTCGATTTTTCACTAGACCCTTACTTTTTGAGATAAATTGAAAAATATACGTAAAAATTGATGCAAAATCGGTGTCTCTCCGCGTTCAAAGATTGTTTAAACATATTTAATTATTCCGAATGCATAAAAAGCAGATACCGTTGTATTCGGCAAAGTCTGTAGAATCTTCTTATATGAACAGAATCTTTATATCTTTTATAGTTACTTCACAAAATTGGTTTGAATTGGAAAAATGTATTTTTTTTTTTTTACAAAATTAAATTTCTCAAAAACTGTACGTGCTGGAGAAAAACGGGTTGCAGATTCGTAATCAGCACAGTAATCTTGCAGATTCGAAACACTACAATAATCGCTTAATAGAAATCGAAACGTCAATTGGCTGTTGGACAGTGTAATTAGACATAGTTTTTACATACAACGTTTTCAATGATCGTATTCTATAATTTTATTCTTTAAAATTTGTTTAGTTACTTACAAATAAAGAAAAATACAATTTCAAGCATTAACCTTATTTAATGTGTTGGCATACTGAAATTCTGAACTGTTTTCATACTCGCACATATCTAATGCAATTATACAACTTTCCCGTACAACTCTTTGACTGTCATTGATATATTTATTCAAAATATTAAAACAATCTGAAGTTGCAATAGAACCTAATGCTTCAGCACATTCATGTCGTACCATCTCATTTTCTTCCATATTTTCTAAAGAAGCTGCCAAATATGGAACGGCAATTTCTTCTTGTAACTGTCCCAGAACAAAAGCTATTTCATGCCTGAAAAGAGCACTGCCTGCTTTCAAACCTAATTTCAAACAAATAAATATAATTATAAACATAATTTCAAAACATAAACATATTTAACTCTCTACAACTGAAGTGGAATCTCAATGATTCAGCTAATTCCATTGTATTTATTTTCCTCTATTTCATTAATAACTAAACATTTATGTTTTGTTTATCTTTCAACAGTACTGCAGTATATGTATTTATAAAATACAAATTCTTAATCGTAAATAGAATGGAAAAATAAGAAAAATAGAATCAATGGAATATCTAATACTTCATCTCAGCATTAGAGGATTAAAAAGCAACAAACTATTATATATTTACCTTCACTAAGAGCAAGAATACTTTCAGGTGTGTGTATGTTTCTTAACGAAAACATTGCTTGATATTTTTCAAATAAAGAAACATTTTCATATAAAAGAATATTTCTTAATTTCTCAACATTAGTAATTTCTGCTGGCGGTGCTGGATCCACAGATGTAAAAGGACTTTTTTGTAAATTCATTGAACTTTTTGAATTATTTGATTTTAACCATTGTAAGCGGCATAATGCTAATTGACAAGTTTCTGATACTTCTGGTACATCATCCTTACTATATTCTTCTAATACTGGTATAACGCTTAGATCACCTATCGCACCTAAAGCTTCACCTGATATAAAAAAATGAATTTTATTAAATGCTAAATGTTCTACAAATATAACCTACAAAACATACCTGCTTCATGACGAACCATTGGTTCTTGATTAACATCCTTCAGTATTTCATTAAGAACGGGTATGGCATGAGAATCTTGCATCTGACCAAGACAATATGCAAGTTCATGTTTCAATAAAGCTGATTCATCTTTAAAACAATTACAGATCTGTTCAATTGCCTTGACACCACCAATATTCTTTAAAGTAAATAATGCACGAAATCTCTCTTTTAATGGTCGGCTTTGGTCATTTAAAACATGACCTATGGCAGAAATTTGACTATCACTTATCTCAAACATATTTAATAAATTTACAGCAAACGCTTTTAATTTAAACTAAAATTAATTTTATGTACTAAATTGTAAAAACCATATATGAAATAAGTGTTCTCAAAAATGCAAGTAAAAATTTTGTTGAACATTTATAAACATATAAAGTTACATTTAGGTTAACACCACAATGTAAAACCACTGATATGTATATTATCAGTGACTATAGATACTATTAGTAGTATCTATAGTCAATGATACTATGGATTGGAGATGCTTGAAGCGATTTGAAGGTGGCTCTGGCATGATGCGCCACCGTCGGTCGACCGATGTACTTTACTCATTGATATTGTGACGGCGGATTCGCCGTGCGGGAATAGGGATTTTTGTGGTTTTCAAGGCGTGGGTAAGGTGCCCGTGGAGCGCTGAAGCGCTCTGCTCGCGGCGCGATTAATAAACAAGACACGATCTAGTTTGACTTCAATTTATTCCTAACAATAAGTTGAAATATATTGGCAAAATACTACTCGGCGGTGCGATGCAAAATTAAAAAGAATGCGACTGTCTGTTAGTGAGTGCGATATCGTTCTGCTTTTGGCGGGCGAAGTCTTCACGCGATTTCGGCTGACCCCCTCTTCGCTGGAATTTGGGTCCTCCCTTCGGAAAGTTCCTGGTCCTCCCCTGGTCCAATGGGGGTGGTGTCCGCCCCGTCCGGTAGCATCCCTATCTCCTGGTTCCGGTCCGCCCTCAGGTAAGTGGAGGTGGGGGTGCTCCGCCAAGAGCCATATGCTAAGAGAAAGCGTGGGACCCAGAGAAACTACGAAAAACTAAGACAACTTGTACTAGCGAACTCAACCGATCCTTACGGAGATTTACGACCCTCTAGGAGCGCGTGAATACAAAGAACGTCGCGAGGGATCTTCCAATTGTCTGGAATCGTACGTGGCTTAGCTAAAAACAACAAATTTCGTACAGTCCCTAATAAAAACTCGAGAGTATTCCTAATTGACGGGTTTTCGTTCCCTGGTTCTTCAACTTTCCCTTGTTCGATCGCCCGCGGCGAATATTTAACCCACTCCGAAAAGAAGGAGGTTACTCAATTCGATCAGTATACGGAAGGGTGGCCCGTAACTAGTGTAGGAGCCGGAAATGGGGGGTAGCTAAGACGATTCTGAACAATAATTTCCTTTGTGAAAATGTCGGATTGGGCTTCGTTTTTGAATTATTAATGAAAAGCACTGACCAATCAGAGCGCGCGTAGAGCGCACGCTCAGCCGTGATTCGTTCTAGTCCGATGTCCCGGCATGAAGTTACCGTATCACGGCTGAGCGCGCGCTCTACTCGCGCTGTGATTGGTTTGTTCGTTAATAACTTGTTTTTCGTTAATAATTTAAAAATGAAGCCCCATCCGACATTTTAGCAAAGGAAATTATTGTTCAGAATTGTCTCACCTACCCCCCATTTCCGGCTCCTACACTAGTTACGGGCCACGCTAAAGTGTGACAATCGCAATATTTCAATAACTATTGATGACACGAAAAATTGTTTATATGGAAATTGCAGGATAAAATGGGATATATGTTTTGGCTTATACGAAATTTCTTTTATGTTATTAATTTAAAAGATATGATGAAGAAGTCTGATCAAGACAGCATCCTCGACGCGACAAACTTAGACCGTGATGGACAATACTTTCCGTGTTTCTTATTTTTGGGGCCTGCTGTTCTGAACATAGACCCTCGGTATCGGTTTTTTAACAGGCAAAGTCAAACACCGCAACAATAGGACCGCTTTTATGACTTGCCACTCAAACCGAAACGTTTCCGTCGAAAATCAGTAAACTTCTAAGCGTTATATCTTGAAAATTAATAAAAATCGGGTAAATACATTACAGTTTAATAAATTCGTCTTGAAAAGCACTGCCGCATGATCAAAAAAAAAAAAAAAATAGTTCCATTTAAAAAACGAGACCACCATCATATTTTTTAAATTAATAACATACAAAAATTTTCGTTTAAGCCAAAACATAGATCTCATTTTATCCTGCAATTTCCATATAAACAATTTTTCGTGTCATCAATAGTTATTGAAATATTGCGACTGTCACACTTTAGCGTGGACACCCTGTGTATATGTATACGGGGTGTTCGACAACAGGTGGGTATAATTTCAGGGGGCGGTAGATGGGGTGATTCTGAATCGTTTGTTCCTTTGCCAAAATGCTCGTTAAGGCTTCAGTTTTTAATTATTAACGAAAAACCCCGGCCAATCAGAGCGCGCGAAAAGCGCGCGCTGAGTGACGGCAGCATTGGCTACGCACCCGAGTTAACCATAGTCAGGAACGAACAAATCCACACATTGCTGGAACCACAAATTCGTCTACGAGGTACATACACTTATGATAGTGTTTGTAAATTGTTTAAAGGTAGATAAAAATATTGATTTGTTTGTTCCTGTCTACGGTCAACTCGGGTGCGTAGTCAACACTGCTGTCACTGAGCGCGCGATCTTCACGCTCTCTGATTGACCGGAGTTTTTCATTAATAATTCAAAAATAAAGCCTTAATGAGCATTTTGGCAAAGGAAAAAGTGGTTCAGAATCACCCTAGCTACCGCCCCCTGAAATTATGCCCACCTGTTGTCGAACACCCTGTTTTCTTTTTTTTTCTCTTCATGTTCACCGATTACGCCGAGATGGATGGACCAATCGGAACGAAACCTTTTGCATCTTGTAGAGTATGAGCAACAGTTGGCCCCATAAAAGAACATTTTAGATTTTTTTATTTTTTCCCGCTTTTATCGCAAAAAAAACGTGCTATTTCACGTATACTCGTCCTAACATCGATGAAATCTAGTATTACATTTTGCGGCCGGAGACGTTTCCACGATGATACCATTTGCAACATTCTCTTCACTTTCCTTCGCTACCCTTCCCATCCCTTGCCTTCCCTACCGTTCCCTGCCCTTCCCTTCTCTTCACTCCCCTTCCTCTTATGTTCCAACCCCTTCCCTTCGTTTCCCATCCCATCCCCACCCGCCTCCCTTCCCTTCCTAACCCTCCGCTTCCCAACCCTTTGTTGCTAACTACTATTCTCATTGCAAAATTCCTATTCTTTGATGCTACTCTGCAAGGAATCCTCCAATCGCCACTAAAAAATTTGAAATAAACAAAATTTTTGGTAAAAAAACAATACAACAAACTTCGGAATGCACTAAAAAGAATGAAATAATTTTAATTTATATTTCAGAGATGGCGCAAAATTAACAATTTTCTACATTGGAATTTGTCAAAATTCTTCAATCCTTTTACATATTTTCACATGTAAATGTATCTTCTCTTTCCGCCTCAATCAAATCATAATCAGCAACATCTTTCATTTACACAATTTTTAATTTTGCGCCGTCTCCGAAATATAAATTAAAATTATTTCGTCCTTTTTAGTGCATTCCGAAGTCGGTTGTATTTTTTATGCCAAAAATTTTTTTTAAACAATGAATTTCTTGTCGCGCAGTACGCACATGTTTAGTCTATTTCAACTTTCGCTCTTAATTTATAGTTACAGTATCAAGAGGCGCAATTCCTACGTGGCAACATTCGCGCAGTTCTATCACTCTACTACTTGAATCAAGTTTAAGCGATAGCGTTACAATTTACATACCAACACGTGATACTAGACACGGTAATTGAAGCGCGCAATAGCTAATTCGGAACGACTTTCTATGTACTCTACGCGCTTCATGTGAAATTCGGAATGCACCCATAGTTAAGCTATTGTATGTACACTAAGGTGCAAACTCGGCTTCCGCTAGGGAAAAACACTAGTGAGGGGAAGGGTCCCCCACCACCGGATCCCGGGAGAATTCCTAAACTTTGCAGGAATCTAAATTCGACTCAACACGTGTATGAAATACATGAGCAAGCAACCATATTTCAGAATTGAAGCATTTAAAAGCAAAAATTATATATAAAATGACATCCCATTGTTAATTGGCATTCTCATCGGTTCCCCGGCTCGAGATGGCGCCTCGAATGAAAAATCAGACGGACCATATATTTATTTTTTAGCTATTCCTCTAACGAACTGGCAGAATAAAATTGCTGTAATTGCCCAAATTTGTCGTTATATTTACCAATTTCCTACCCTAACTGTCCTGATACTGAAAATTATAAAAATCATAATCAATGTTCGGTGAGAAATGTGAAGCGACCTCTCTCCGCCGGGAGGAACGCCGCGACTCGCTCTGCCATTGGCTGACACCGAGGGAAGCCGACTTTGCACCGACGAATTTTCGGCTTCGCATAAGAGCCTCTCTCTCGCACTCACGGTGACGAGAGAGAGGCTCTTATTTTCAGCTTTCGAGCATCCTCGTCTTGACGGCGTCATTACCATGATCGCTTCTCCGGCATGAGATGGCGCCAAACAACGAACCACACGAACCATATATTTATTGTTTCGTTGTCCCTTTAACAAATTAACAGAATATAATTATTGTAACTGTCTGAAGTCGTTATTAAATATACCGATCTCTTACTATAGATCTTTAGATAGAGAAAATTGCAAGAATCATATGCATAATATGCGAGATAATCGAAAATGTGTTTAGCATTCATAAAGTATTTAACACCGGTTAATAATTATTATTAGTTACTGATTCTCATTGATCATCAAGTATTTCTTTAATAAATTATAAGGAATTGTAATAATAAGGCCGTAAGTAATGTGTGATGGATATGCGAAGTGATGTCGCCACACGACGAGAAACGCCGCAGCTCGCTCTGCTATTGGCTGACACCGAGGGAAGCCGACTTTGCACCGACGAAATTTCGGCTTCGCATAAGAGCCTCTCTCTCGCACCTACGGCGAAGAGCAGGCTTCGAGCCTCCTTGTCTTGACAATGCTATTGTCATGATCGCTTCGATGAGATGGCGCCAAACGAAGAACCGCACGAATCATATATTTATTTTTGCATAATAAAATTACTTTCGTTCGTCGAAATCATTAATGAATTTACCCATTTCCTTCCATAATTATCCTGACAATGAATATTACAGGAATCATGCGCATCGCATGTGGGAAAAAACGGGTTCCGACCATCACACATATGATGCGTATGATTCTTGTTTTACTTACGGCCTTATTATTACAATTCCTCATAATTTATTAAAGAAATACTTGATGATCAATGAGAATCAGTAACTAATAATAATTATTAACCGGTGTTAAATACTTTATGAATGCTAAACACATTTTCGATTATCTCGCATATTATGCATATGATTCTTGCAATTTTCTCTATCTAAAGATCTATAGTAAGAGATCGGTATATTTAATAACGACTTCAGACAGTTACAATAATTATATTCTGTTAATTTGTTAAAGGGACAACGAAACAATAAATATATGGTTCGTGTGGTTCGTTGTTTGGCGCCATCTCATGCCGGAGAAGCGATCATGGTAATGACGCGGTCAAGACGAGGATGCTCGAAAGCTGAAAATAAGAGCCTCTCTCTCGTCACCGTGAGTGCGAGAGAGAGGCTCTTATGCGAAGCCGAAAATTCGTCGGTGCAAAGTCGGCTTCCCTCGGTGTCAGCCAATGGCAGAGCGAGTTGCGGCGTTCCTCCCGGCGGAGAGAGGTCGCTTCACATTTCTCACCGAACATTGATTATGATTTTTATAATTTTCAGTATCAGGACAGTTAGGGTAGGAAATTGGTAAATATAACGACAAATTTGGGCAATTGCAGCAATTTTATTCTGCCAGTTCGTTAGAGGAATAGCTAAAAAATAAATATATGGTCCGTCTGATTTTTCATTCGAGGCGCCATCTCGAGCCGGGGAACCGATGAGAATGCCAATTAACAATGGGATGTCATTTTATATATAATTTTTGCTTTTAAATGCTTCAATTATGAAATATGGTTGCTTGCTCATGTATTTCAACACGTGTTGAGTCGAATTTAGATTCCTGCAAAGTTTAGGAATTCTCCCGGGATCCGGTGGTGGGGGACCCTTCCCCTCACTAGTGTTTTTCCCTAGCGGAAGCCGAGTTTGCACCTTAGGTACTCTACGGGCTTCATGCGAAATTCGAAATGCACCCCAAGCCAAGTGACTGCAAGTGACCATGGTGACCACAATTCGTGGTTCACGAAGTTCCCGCGTAAATTGCAGTGAATTGGTGGAATCGTGACGTCACGATTTCTTACTTTGTGTGCAATATCGATGATTCAAGATATTCATGCGGAGGAGCGCCGCTAGCGCTCCAAGTAGTGGTGCGAGAGAAGTAAAATTGGCTTCAAGTTCACAATGGTTCACAAGAGTGAAGCTTGGTGGTCCTGCGGTGTGCTGCGGTTGTGATTATTGTAATCTATCATTCTGTATTTCTGTATGTACTGTATGTAACAGTATGTAAGACATGGCACACAGTAGAACAGAAAGAATTGGAACAATTTTTTCCAGGTAAAATTATTTTACATCTTTTCGAAGGAAATTAATAAATTCGATATAAAAGTGGTTAAAGATCGGAACATAATAATGCATATTATGTGCTACAAATTTCAAATTTGTTATGTGAAATAAAAATATTTTAATTTACTTTAATGTACAATACTTATGGCAAAATGTAATTACAGTAGACAGAGAGGGTTATTTACAAATCATTGCAATGTGCACAGTAAATACAACGTGTAATTGTTTTTTTTTCTTCTAAACCATGCGATAAAAATTACAGCAATTAAAACTTGGTAATAAAGAACATCACTTAGTGTACATAAATGAGGATCTATAAGAACATGTATAGAATGTCCCACGCAACTGGAACAGGTTGTACCTACTAAACAGTTGAAAATGAAAGAAGCTGTTGTAGACCAACTTTATGCACTTTTGTACATTCGTGTATCAAAAGAGAGCAACAGCCCTGTTTTTTAGAGAAAATCCTATGTTTTTAACTACACGGATTGATGTAGGTTTTTGTGCTCTACAGAAAAGTACTAACATACTTACGATAGCATTGTTTCATTATTTGTAAATACCATGTTATTCAAATACTGAATCGCCAAATGATTGCACATGGGTAATGATGGAAGTCTTAATCTTACAGTGATTAATATTAGCAGCTAGTTCGTGTTTACAAACATTGTAGCAGAGTATAGTGTATACAGTCCGCAATATTAGCTGGTCGACCAAAATAATTCAAAAACTTTTAGTTGTGATAATTTCATAACAAATAAGGTTAGAGCATAAGTATGCAAGTACTTTATATAGAGTACAAAAAACTACATATATCTGTGCACTCAAAAACATAGGTTTTCATTCTAAAAAAATAGGTTGTTATATTTTCCTGATGCACATATGCACAAAAGTGCGTACAGTTATTTACACACGATTCACCATTCAATACCATTTAACTTTGATCTATAACAGTTTCTTCTATTTCCAACCATTTCATAGGTACAGCCTGTTCCAGTTGCATAGGAAACAATGCATATATATACATTTTTCAGAGCGAAAGGTTAACCCTTCAAACACCTTAGATTATAATTTTATATTTGTTTTAAAAAATTTATCATGGCAAATTTATACTTATATACACTATATTCTAAGAAATGTTTTTAATATCTTTAATAATTTCTAAATTTTAGAGTAACAGCATTGTGGGAACGAAAAGCTATACCAGAAGATAATTTACCATTATGGTATGATGTATATAAAGCTTTCCCTCCAAAATATGAACCACGGTTTGATAGACCAGCACCTCAGAAACTAATACAAAATATTTTGTATAAAGAAGATCTTATAAGGGCGTAAGTATAATTAAATATTATATAAATTATGCATAAATGATTATTAAAGAATTTAATACTTGAAAAATGTTCTAGAAAATTTCAAAAAGATGTATTTCTTCCAATCATGGATCTGAAAAGTCAACAAATTTCTCAGACTCAATTATTCAACATTTTGATTCAAAACTTAAAACAGGTAATATGTAAAACAAATTATATAGAGTAGCACAAAAGTTCCTTTCTCATTTTATTTTAAATTATGAAAAAATTAAAGACAAAAATTTTTTAATTTTTAAAATTGTAGATCAAGATTAATTTCTTACAAATTTTTGTATGCAATTTAAAATTGTAAAAAATTATATAAATAACATTCTCTGTGGTACTCAGAAAGTAATGCCATTTACAAAACATTGCCTATGATTACTTGAATTATATCTTATTTTTTAATGGGTATTTTTTTCCGAATGTTATAATCATTAAAATTTATCCATACCCACTATGGTTCTTGTTTCCTCTTGCTGAAAATTTGGTTCAACATTTTTTCCTCGGTACCCCCTAAAATAGGTTCAGTTAATAAAAATATAAACTGTGCAAAATTTAAGCTCACAGGGATAATGGAAAACTGTGTCCCCCGGCCCTTAAACATCAAAATAATTAATTAAATGTTCATAATATCGGTTTTTCCAAATTATTGTGTAAATTATTGATTATAGCAAGAAATATGTTAAACAAAAGTTGTAGATGTAGGTAAGATGTATTTTTAATGTTGTATTACTTTTCTTCGTGCAACTAACGTTTTTTGGAAAAAAAAAACAAAGTGAAGAAAAAAGATTAGGAAAAAAAATTTGTTTACCATTAAAAAATGTAAATTATTTTTTTATTATTTATTGTGTAAATGGAGATTAGAATAACGTGTTTTTTGTTATTTTGAGGCTCCGAGCTTGTTTTTTTAATATCATATTATTTTTAAACAATTTTTTATACTTTATGTAATCCAAGTCAAAAATTATTTAGCTACACCTTTAGTAAGAGTATCATAATACAAGCCGACAAAATATACCAAATTTTTAAAAACTGAATTGAACAATTTGTTTCCAATAAAACTAACACATTCTTTGAACGATTCAAAATAAATATTTACAAATCGGTTCTTTAACTTTGTTCGAAAACACGGGTTTTACTAAAGGATTAGAATTTGTAAATAAATTGCGGGTGGTAAATGATACAGCAGCGAAGAGAATTAAACTAATGAAAGAATATAATAAATCGTTTACCAAATATGAGGAATATAAAGATTATATTTTATAAATTGTAAATGATTATTGGCGAAAGTTTTCAGGATACAAAAAAGAAACTTTAACTGGTAGCCAATATTTATGAATAAACGGAAGTTAAAATAAAAAATTAAATAAACAATTTATTGTCCACAAAACTTTATTATTCCTGATTGCAAATTGAAACTATTCTGGGTGGTACAGAATGTTGAAGCTGAAAATAAAATCCACCCTAATACATTGTGCAGTCAAATCTTGCTTTTTAGTAATTAATTAATTGAGAAACTATTGCCTTGGAAGAGTTATTGTGTTTTTTGAAACGTATATTTTTCAATTTTGAAATCTCTAGTTTCTGGTTTACTTTGAAGCAAAAATAAATGACAAATTAAATCACTAAAAAAAATTCTAATATAAAATAGTGAAGGAACTTTATCGCTACCATGTATTACTTTCATCAAAACAATATAAAACAACTATGTATATAATATCATATGTGATTTTACATAATATGTTACAATTATCATATACATGATTTATTTCATTTATTACAGCTTGATGTCAAAGAGGAAGAATTATATGATAAAGCATTACAAATTTATAAAACAGTTTTTAACAAATCAATAAAACGTAAAAACATATCATCAGGCACTAGTACAACAAAAATAAAAACTTAAAAGGGTAAACAAACTTGTATTATATATATATTCATATATTTATAATAATATTTAGTAGAAATAAACAGTAGGCCTAAATTGCATTTCAAAATGTATTTAATCCTTATTATTCATGTTATCCTTTTTATTTGATATATGTATATTTAGTACAAAGGTTATTAATAAAATCAAACCAGCTTTTAATTCTATTATTGTAAACAGAAACAACCATTATAAATAATGTATCTTGTAATTAAAAATAAAATATAGCATTTATATCAATGTAAAAATTGTATGTAATTTGATGTTTCATTTTTCATAATGCCATATTAACAGATAAAAATTTTAAAAACAACCCTTAGTATACTTAACGTCCTTTCGATAGTATAACCTTTAATAACGTTTCCAATATTGATGTAAAAATTTATGCAATTTTATAACATTCCTCATTGTGTTTTCCTTCATCTAGAAGAAATATTTTATTTAATATTATACAAAATAAAAATTATACAGATTACTTTTAAGACAATTTTTTTAGAAACAGAATTTTACCCTGTCACACACTGCCATATATATGTATACATAAAACACGTGTTACTTCTGCAATGATATGTAATACATTGAACTAATATGTCTATGAGAAAAATTTTTTCATTAGTTTTTATTAGAAAGACTAATGAAATCCTGCTAGGCTTAAAAAAACGAGGATTTGGAAAAGATAAATGGAATGGTTTTGGTGGTAAGGTGGAACCAGGAGAAACAATTCTTCAAGGAGCTATACGGTAATTAATTTTAGATAACTTCTTTACTTACAAATAATTTATATGTGCATATATATATTATGTATACGTAACATTTTTCTTCTTTTTATGGATAAATGGGTGTTAATAATGCATTATATATATGTTCCACAACATTTTATATTTTGTAATAACTGATACATCAAATAATGGATGATTTTAACATACTTTTCCTGCCTTATTTGT
The DNA here is from genome assembly GCA_943735885.1 of Stelis phaeoptera. Classification (NCBI taxonomy): domain Eukaryota; kingdom Metazoa; phylum Arthropoda; class Insecta; order Hymenoptera; family Megachilidae; genus Stelis; species Stelis phaeoptera. The sequence continues at coordinate 633,562 of OX030936.1, forward strand.
TAATATGCGAAATGATTCATAGAATCTTTAACAATTGCAAAAAATAAAAGTTTCCCATTAAAATGTGTATATGCTGATTATAATTGTGCATAATTTTAGTACAAAATTATGTATTCAATTGTTTGTCTCTTTTCAAATACTCAATATCAAATTTTTGTTTAAAGGGATTATATAAAATATTTCACATTCGTCATGTTATGTACCCAGGTACAGTTTTAAGTAGTGAAATAAAGTACTATGTATAAATCATAATTGTGACATAGATGAATATACATAGTACAAAAACAATTACACTGAAAACATAATATATACAACATGAAGGAATATTACATACATATATGTACTATGTTGCTATTTATATTTTACAGTGAATTGAAAGAAGAATGTGGTTTATTTCCACAAGATTTGAAGAAAATTGGTATTTTAGAATTCGAATTTGAAGGAAACGAAATTTTATTGGAAGTTCATGTATTTCAAACATATAACTATCAGGGAACTATAATGGAATCCGAAGGTATTGAGATTTCAGAGATTTTATTACATATTTATCCTTACTGTTAAACATATATTTTTTATGTGCAATCTAGCTTATAATGCAAAAAAGCTATGTTTGTTAGTACTTGTTGTGAATTACACCAATTATTAAACCAACTTCGAAAAAAAAAGGAATAGGTAGAACAATCAGAAATACTTTGGGTAGAACGAAAAAATTTTAAAATATATTACATGATTTCTACTATATTTAATATCTGTCTACTTAAAAGTACAATAAATATATTGTAACTATATATATATTTCTTTTTTGTTCAGAAATGCGACCAAAGTGGTATAACTTAAAAGATATTCCTTTCAAACAAATGTGGCCAGATGATCAACATTGGTTCCCTTACATGTTAAGAGGAGAATTATTCAGAGGATACTTTTTGTACCGTGGTCAGGATCTAATTCTTAAATATCATATTGATACTGTGGAAGATTTATCGGTAACAGATGTTTTTTAACCACATTCATACATTTCATTTCTAACTTTTATACCTCAATTTATATATTAATAATTTTAATTATTATTAAAACCTTCAGTTTCACATTTTTATAATTATAATAAAGTTTGGCTTTTCACTAATTCAATAACTTTTTTAGTACCTAAAGCTATCTTAGAAATCACGATTATTTCTTATCACTTTGTAATCTTAGATTCTACAGAAAAAAATGTTTAAGAAAGAATTATACAATATATATATATTACATTAATTGTACTTGCAATTTAATATAAAGTAAAAATGCACTTACATACTAAACCATGTTAAATACATAGAATGTTTATTGATATTTTAGAGATCATTAAATGAACTTTGAAACTGTATTACGAGGTTAATAGCCCTTTTTCTATTTTTTCTATTAAATCAAGTTTCTCATTCTCTGGTAGACGAAGAGGAAACTAAATTGTAAACCTAAGTACTTGTAAACTATAAGACTGTACTGTGCTGCATCACATGAAGTTAAAAATATCCTGCTTTAATTATGTTTATTTTGCAAATGAAAATCTTGCAAAAGATATTACAATCAAGCACCGTGCAACTTGAACTAATAAAAGGTTAAATATTTTTATTTTTAATTAAAACAATATTACATAAGGCAAAATAGAAAGCCTAAGGTCTAAAGACTAAAGTATACCATGGACGTATAGAATTTTCAACTTGTTATATCACCTTTTATCTTTGCACCATGAAGCATTCTTAACATTGTTATAAAGAAAATTATATTTAAGCTGCTGACCAATGTTCAGATCTCCACAAAAGAGCATACATACTATGTTTAAGATCATCCGCATCTAAATCATCGTCTGAAAAACCTGTATAACGTGAGATTAAATTTCTGTAACCCTGACCAACTGTTGCCAGTACTAATTTCTTCTCATCCGTCGATTTGAATGATATTATTTGACATACTTTACCTTCAAAAGGTCTAAAAACCGTAATTGGTCTAAGAGAATTACATTCGGCTACTACAATACAACCCCATGTAGTACCAATATACAACTGATTTCTGCAAGTTTCAAAAGCTGTTACTTGGCACTTTTCTGTCGATAAGTTCTCTTCTATAGAAATGGACTTTAGACTCTCAGAGCAAGGTACTAACTTTGACATATCTAATTTATTTATTATTTGCCTAGTATCTACATCCCATTGATATACAATACATCCAGGGTATGTATATGATAAAATGGAATTTTCAGCACTTAATAAATATGTAGCAAACAAATTTTTAACAGCTGCCTCTCCAGTTACATGACAAATTTGTACTGTGTCTATTAAACTAGCATCTTTTAAAACATAAATGGATATTCTACCAAAACTCTGTCCAGCCCATAATTCCAATATGCGTTTCTTCTTATAAACAGCTGCCAAAGAATAAGTTTTTATATTGTCTTGTATATCAGTCATAACTTCCGTCTTTTTCATTTGAGTGAAAGAATTTGATAATAGAAACGTTTTTCCGCTATGCAGTGCTACTGCAAATTGTTTCAATTGTTCCAAGTAAATTAAACCTACCACTTTAGATTCTATACTATGATTAGGCTCCAGATTATAACTAGCAACACAACCAAAATTACTGCCCAAATAAACATGTACTTGCCCAGTGTTATCACCAATCCATATGTATCCATCAACTCCACACATAGCATATGGTATTATAGGAGTTTCAATTCTAACATGTTGTAACCATCCTTTTTGCGTTCCTAATAGCATGTCAACTTCACCATTGTTATGTCCAAACCAAATTTCATCTCCATTTATATTTTCTTCTATAACTTTATTTGTCATGGTAATAGCAGTTACTTGAGTTCTTTCTGTTAACAATATAACATCTATAAGATGTGTAAATTCTGGCGCAGATGCAATAGAAACTATTTGACTTGCAGTTGGTCGATTTTTAGGATTTTGAGCCCAACATATAACCATTAAATCAAGAGCGTAACAAGGATGAAATGTTTCTCTGTATGTTAATGGTGGTCTTCCACCTTCTAAAATACATTCTTTAACTGCCTCGTGGCCTTCAAATGGTTGTCTTAAGGTTATCAATTCATATATAAACATTCCAAATGAGAAAGAATCGACTTTTTCTGTATATTCTTCTTCTCCATTATATTTAATAATTTCAGGTGCCATAAATCCTTCGGTTCCTCCAAATCCTTTAGCACCAGTTGGCAATGTTAATCTAGATATCCCATAATCAGCTACTTTAACATGGACAGGATGTTCTGGATGATTTTGAAATGGCAAAGGCATCTGCCAAACTAGAACATTTTCAGATTTTAAATCTCTATAAATCACATGTTGCTGATGGAGATATTCAACAGCTTTTGCTACTTGAAGAATTATAGCTTGTAATGTATATGGATCTAATTTAGCACCTGAACGTCTGTAATTTTTTAATACGTTATCCAACGCACCTTCTGGTGCTAAATCTAATACTAATGCCAATGGACTAATTACTATTCCAATTAACGGTACAATATTTATATGCCTCAGTGTTAATAAAATGTTCAGTTCTTGCCTGGCGGTACAATATGCTTTACAAGCGTATTGTAAAGGATCTCGATCCCACTTACTTTGTGCAGCTTTGTAAGCAAGAATCGCAGATTGTTTTGAATTTGGACCGGGTGGCACCGGTTGTAACATTTTAATTGCAACATCAACCTTTTGATACGTTCCAGGTAAACGACATATGCCTTTAAAAACAAATCCAAATGCACCCCGACCTAAAAGTTTTCCTAATTTGATATCCTCTGATTTTATTAAATGCTTTGCCCCAAGATCCATAAAAATAATATCTGGAGCGACATGTGATAGCGGTATATCAAAGTGTTTAGGACAATTAATCGGTTTATTACTGTAGGCAGATAGAATACATTCCTCAACCATCCAGGAATATACTAGAATGTTCTCAGAATGGGTATTCTGTTTAATAAAATCTGGATGGCCTTCTAAAGATGGCATTCTACTCGATGTTAAACTATCGTACCCTACACCGCTATCACCATCAGACTTATAACTGTCTTGACTTTGTCTTTCTTTATTAATATAATATCTTTGAATATCTTCTGCTAAGCGGTCACTATCATTAATTTCATTCTCATTTTCCCCATTATTTAACAGACATCGAGGACATGGTATTAACCGAGTAACTAGTAATTTACCCTCAGACGTATGGACAAAACGCGTTCCTAACGTAGGATACCAGTCTTCTAATAAAATATCAATATGATCAACTATAAGTGCTAGTAACTGCGGCATACTTTCTGGCCGAGGTTCAACTACGATTGCTTGATATCCCATTGGTTCTTCTTCAACTAAATCTGACATTATAGGTTGTTTAATAACCAAAGTATCGACTGGAAACCAAATTTCTAAAATTGCCGAATTTTTCAAATCTACCGTACACCATATCCCGTCTTGTTTCAATTTAAACTTAAATTGCCTGTAATCATACGGTACATTTTTTAAATTATAGTTGACTTCCTTAAGACGTAATAAAGTAATGTTAGTGTATCTTAATTCTATTCCTGTTTGCCAAAGTACCCATTCTGCTTGCGTATCTAACAACCTTGTAAAAATATTATCATCGACGAAATCTTTAAACGGCGCTAGAAACGACATTACAATCTCGACGATAGCATCATCGGCTAAAATCCTAGTTATAAGTCTTGACCAAAATCCACTTGGAAAGTAGGACATTAAAAGCAATCTTGTAACGGAGCAATCTGGTTGCGCCCTGGACGTCAATACACATTCCGTAGTTAGTTTATCTTCGCAGGAATTTTGAAACGTTATCATCGGAGATGTAATTTTCTTAGATCGTACGTGCCAACTTCGTGTTTTCACTGGTATTTTGATTATTTGATTATTTCTTAAGATATCTTCTTCAGTCGGTAATAAGGAAGGTATAAGTAAAGTGCGATAATCCCATGTTAACGCAACTTCAAATTTGTTTAGTAAGCTAACAATGTATCCTTGCGTATCAATGGATGATATTGTTGAAGATTTAAATACGTGTTGAATATCATCTAATTTCATTATACCACACCTAGCAAAAGGATTAATTTCTCGTATCGTTACTACGTGTGCTAACATGTCGCAAAGCCACTGAGGATCAAGGAAGTATAGATCTTTTAAAGTAGCATCGTCGTAGTGTAAAATAATACCGTTTTCGTGGAGAAAAAGTGTAGCTTGATGTAATTCCGCAGGATCCCTAAACGATCTATGTAGTTTTTGAAGTTCATTATTTACAGCCGCATAGTACTGATCAGCTTTCAGAACTGGATCTGCGCCTGATAATTTTTTATCATGCGCAAGCTGTATCACCACGTCTTCCAAGGCAAGATAACTGGCAGGAACTTTCTGTTCAAGTAATAATTCTTTGCTTCCGGGAGATCTTAAACTAAACACAACATCGTATATTAAATTACACAACATTTTTATATTATGTCTCGTTTTACAGCTCACTTCAATGGTTTCCATGACTTTGGGTAAACCACATTTTTCAGCATCGACTACATTTATAAATTTATCACGAATATATTGTTGCAAAACCTCGCTATGCTCATACGATATATCGTAATGAGTACCAACAATGATCACTGGTGAGTTTGGCGCTCTACTCTGAATATTTACCAACCACTGAAATATTTCTGATACGCCTTTGAAACCATCCGTGATTCGCCACACAACCAAATACAAGCTACGTTTGGATAAGAAATATTGATGGGTTGCATAATACTCCCTTTGCCCACCGAAATCCCACGTTCTGAAGTAAACTGGACCGTGAGACGACTGACCTCTTACTTTCTTTTCATAGATCCAATCTCCAATATCAACGCCAACAGTGGATATCGTCGTCCCTCTGGCAGTTTTTGCATTGATATTTTTATTACCCATCCTTTTTGCCCAGTGTTCAGAAGCTTTCTTTTTATTTGGTACTTCGCCTTCTTGTCTCAGTTGTTCCAATAAACTAGTTTTACCAATACCCTGGATTCCTACAATCATTAATTTCATTCGAGCATATGGTTTAGCATCTTCTAGGATTGATTTTAAGTAGCCAACGACGTCCATTGTTTTATACTTCTTTGATTCGATCATTGTCTTTAAAGGTTCTTGTAATCGACAGCCTTGAGTGTTTAAATTCCATAAACGGGACAATAATCCCATCTGTGGGGGCAATTCAACAATGTCTGAATTGCCGCTTATATTCAAAACAGAAAGATTGCTCAGTTCATAAATATTCTGTGGAATCTCTTTCAATCTATTGTTACTAACATCAAGCATACTGACATTAGGGAAAAGAAGGTACAATTTCGAACCGGAATAAGTTATTTTCGTGTCTTTATCTATATTTTCCTCTTCTAAGCTTGGCATTTCCCCATCGTCAACAGAAGTTAATTGAATCCTGTTTAACAAATTGTTGGCAAGGATTAAGGTTCTTAAATTTTCTAAACGCAAGTGACGTCTATGCGCGCAGACAGACATTAGAACTACATCGCGCAAAGAGGTTGCCGTTTGTCTACTGCTACCTGGAACTATTGGAGATTGTACGTTTGTGATGGGACAATAACATGCAGTATTTGCTTGTTCCATCAGATCTGCACCATCCACTTGTGGTAAACTGGGCCATCGAGAGATTTGGTTGTTAGATAAATCTAACTGTTTTAAACTCGCCGGGTATGAAGTTATATGGCTCATAGATCGAAGGGAATTATAAGCCATGTTCAATCTTACTAAATTTACAGCCAAACATGGCAATGCTACTGGAATACTATTGAACAAGTTATGCGCCAAGTTTAAGGATGCCAATACTGATCTAGCTCCACCTTCGTTGTCGTCTGAAATTTTTTCTGAAACTTGAACGGATTTTGTCCATACGTGAGGACGATCCATCTCGATTATTTGTGCATTTGCTATTTTTGTAAAAGACTCAAATTCTAACGAATCCTCGCGTGAAATTGCAAATTGTGTCATTAAGCTTCGACTACTTGAGCTGTTGTTTAAACAGTCTTCTCGCTGTGATTTTCGTGAAATATTTTGAAACACTTGACTAGGCAAATCTTTCAGTAAATTAAACGACGCGTTTAGTTCCTTCAACTTCGGTGCTCGCCACAGGTTGTCTGGAAGACATTGCAATTTATTGTTTGAAACATCCATTATTTCCAAGGCAGGTAAATTCATGATGAAATCAGGTAACTGCTCCAATCGATTGTCCTGCAGATACATCTCTTCCAAAACAGGGCACAGTTTATCCTTTGTATTTTTTGGTTCAGCAGTAAGAGTATCTATTTTATTTTGAGCCATATTCAAGTACCGTAAACTTTGTAAATAAAATATAATGGATGGTACAGACGTAATCGAATTATGAGAGATATCAATTCTGGTAATAGCATACAACACTAGATCGCTGTTTTTAGCGCTCAACTTTTTATTCACATGTAATACAGCATCAGTTAGCCATTGAGCTCGTATTTGCGACAAATGACATTGTTGATCATGCCAATTTATCATTGTTGGAGTGTTTGGAAATAATGTTGAATACGTAACGTTTCCAAAAGAAGATAATGCTGAAAAATGAGAAGTTTGAGTACATTCTGTCATAGCTTTCTTATTGATTTTGTATTCTGAATCGGGATAAGCTTTTATGGATAAAAGTTTTGCTGTCAATGGTTCGTCTCGATTTTGTGCAGCGATTTTAATTGCTTTACACGTATTATCCACAGCACCATGTTTTAATAAAAAATCAGCAATTTTTATATCACGTTGTTGGCATGCTATTATTAATGCGCTAGAGTAATCACTTTCTGAATCGTTTTGGTCGTAAGGAACTTTTACAAGTAAATTAGGATCGGCACCTGCCGATAATAAAGCGGTAACTACTTCCGTATGTTTGCCTTTTACTGCGACATGTAAAGCGGTTTCGGTGGCATTATTGCAATATAAATCTAAATTTAATGGACATATCATGTTGTCATCCTTTTTATCAAATGTTTTACTTCGAAAATTTAAACTAGACATTAATCTTTGTATTCCGCTTGAAATTTTTCTTTTTGACATAGGAAGTGGTTGCGTCACTCCCATTTCTTCCTCTTTGATTTTTCTTGCTTTTACCCTGTAATTTAGCAACAATTCAACAATTTTAATATTTCCAAGCATACTAGATATATAAAGAACGTTTTGTCCTGTAACGTCTTGTGTATTAATGTCAAATGGCATCTCATATTCGAATTCTCCAGATGAATCTTTGTAACGTTGATACGTATGTTGTGGATATTCAAATTTCAGTAGTAAATCAATAATCAAATGATGACCATTTATAGCTGCTGCATGAATTGGTAACCATTTTTCCACTGTTAAAGACTGTACTTGTTTAGGAAAATCTCGAAGTAGTAATTCTACAATTTCTACTTTTCCACTATAACAAGCTATATATAATGGACAGTATTTGGTAACAGGATGTATTCTGCAATCTGCACCATGATCTAAAAGTAAACGAACTATATCCTTATGGCCCATTTCACATGCTATAAAAAGTAAAGTATTTGCACCATTAGGTGCCATATTAATAATGGATTCCAAATCGACAGTAATTCCTTGAATAATGTTTCTGGCTGCCACAGTATCACCCTGAATACATATTGCACGTAAAGAAGCATGCGTTGCAAGTTTTGCCAATTCATATTTTTCAGCTGCTTCTTTAAGTAAATTTATACATACTTCTTGTTTATTTTTTTCAGCTATGTCTAATGGTCTGTGTCCATTATCATCTTTGATTGTTAAATCAGCATTAAATTTTAAAAGCTTCTCAATATTAGAACTATGGCTATGTTCTGCACAAATGTGTAATGGTGTTCGATAATGACCTCTTGGCCCACATGGTATATTTGGATTAGCTCCAGCAGATAATAAAACATCTAAACATCTTGAATTTTCAGTAATAGCTGCAGCATGTAGTGGCGTCCTACCCCATGAATCTTGACTATTTATGTATTGTGCATGTTCTCCTCGCAAAAGGTCTTCCAGTAATTCAGCATTATCCCATAAAGCAGCTTGATGTAATAAGCGACCAAGGAAATCTTCATCAATAGGAGTATAATCTTCCATAATGTAAACTATAAATATTTTACATATTTTCTTATGCATTTCTATCCATGTTTCTGTTTTTAAAGGTATTAATATATGTATATTTGTACTTACGAAGTATTTAAAAATTATTTTAATTTCCAATTACATATTCACATTGTCTGTACTCTCTTCTTTTATGATACTTTGCATATGACTTCTTATTTTCAATTTGATCAAAATAGAATGTTTCATGTTCATTACAATTTAATATGTAAAAAATCTGATTATTTATGAATTTTACATCCACTGTATCTAAAGTGGAAGTTAGATATTTAAAACTGTTTATATACATTTGTAAAATTTCGATTATTTATTTACTTATTTCTTACATTAAAAATATTCTGTTTTAAATTAAATGTTTTAATTTTCACCATGAATTTTTACTTTTATATCATCATCACTTTTTTCTCGTATTTACGACAAATAATTTCGTTTCAAATTTAAAATTCAATGTGCCAATGCAAAACTGGCGTATATGTCAAAATGTATTATACATTTTACCAATCATATATAAGTTATAGAGAACGATGTCATAAAAATTACGTGCAATCGATTTTTTAAAGTTATTCTGCATTCACTATAGATATCGAAACTTTTTTTTTTAATAATTTTTAATCGTTTTTCACACTGACAAGTAACTTAACTTATAACACAGTCTTTACGACAAAAAACAATCGTGATTCTAAACCATACTAAACATAACATTTAGTTATCGCCATCTTGCTGATCCTCTTTATCGACTGTACGCACCTTTACCACTAACAGATCGATTAAAATAAATATAGAGTACAAACCTAATACCTTTGGTAAATATTATATAATGTTATTACTGGCCTTTTTCATAAATTAATTATATATTACACACATTTCACGTTTACTATCATGTCATTATTATTATTATTGAAAGTTTTCATTTACTTTCTATTACAGTGTTCAACACGTAAATGATTTTGAAGATCTTTGTGAGCTGAATACAACAAACCTGAAAACTATTTTTTTTTTTTTTTAAGAATCCTCAGTTTTTGAAAAAATCAATTTTAAAAAAATTTCAAATTTTCAACTTCGGAAATATTTTGTGCTTTTACCGTATTACCTGTGCATACAATTGCTTCTGACACGAAAAAAATCTATGAACATTACTAAATAAAATGATACAGATTGTTATTACATTATAAACATTTATGTAGATTAAAATACTAATTAAAGTGTGAAGGACATCCAAAATGCGCCAATTTTCCCTGATTATTTTCTAATCAAACCACTTCGTGAGATAGAACAGACCTTTTTGCTACAGAAAGTTACAAAATTATACTTTATTTTTTATACAAAGTTACATTCATAGCGGTCCACCTCAATGTTCCAATGATGCATTGCATTGTAACTGGAATAACGTAAACAGCATTTTTATTTCATTATACGGTCGTCCTCGTGTGGAATGCTAAACTATACATAATACATACATACATATTAGGGTAATTCCACGCCAAATCGATCACTTTTTTTTGGCGATGTCTCGGATTTTGTTCTAAATTAAATATATTGTAGTTAACATGAAATTAGGAGGGATTTAAGTCATCATTATACTCGTTTCGAAATCGTTTGAGAAATACAAGCCTTTAAATTTCGCGATTTTTGACTATTTTTGTGAAAATGGGTTGTACGTTTGAATTTTTATCTCGGGAACTATTTATTCTATTGACCTACTCTTTTTTTATTTTAATAGGGAAGGATCACTCTTTTAGAGTATATCTTTATTGGATTGAAAAATGATTTTTACAATATCGAAAATTATAAACAAATTCTTTTTTTTACAAGTTGCTCCAAAGTCGCGTTTTTAAAAATCCGAAAAAATTATTTTCGTATTCCTTGAAGATTTCTCTATAAAACATCTAAATTTTACGATGGTGTTTTCCCTAAAACGTTATAGAACATAGACATAGCCTAGAAGCTAACCCTCTGGCTGCGTTCCGAATTTCGCATGAAACGCGTAGAATAAGTGTTCTGCTACTATTGGGAAGGGGGGATCTGATATCCGAAGCGAGGAAGGCACGGTAGGCACCCGGCTGACATCGACTTATTCCGGCAAAACTCGGTAGTATTCGGCTCACATCTCACCATAGACACATGAAGATATAGACCGGGCCACAACCATTGATATATATAACTGGATACAGCATAGGACATAGGATGTCTTAGCATAGCTAAACTGTGTAATCCTTTCAGATTCGCCATCTTTGACGATAAACCCTGCGCCCTCTGTCTCGGTATACAGATACTAAGGTGTTCCGGCTTACAAGTACGAATCTTTTTTACGGATTTGTTATTAATTTGTATTTTTACACCTATCTTTTATAAGAAATCTTTGTATTGCTGTGTATGGATAAAAAACACGGGACATGCATTGATGTGTATACATATATGATAATATATATCTTACATATATCAGTGGAAACATTAATGGAAACAAGCTAATATACGTCTGAATTTGAAAATCCTTAGTACCTGTATACCGAGCCAGATGGCAAAATGGCTCATTTTCAGGGATATCGAGCCTTCAAAAGATCACAGGTTGTAGGTCGTATGCTGTATCCAGTTATACAGGGTGTCCCAGCTAACTCTGGCATTTCAAATATCTCGCTTGTTTTTCATGACAGAAAAAAATGTTAGAAGAAAAAGTTATTGTATCCGATGGGGCACATATTCTGATTGGTGAAAAATTTTGCTCAAGATCATTTTTTTCGAGATTACAAGGTCATCGATGTTTTTTTAAATGGAACCATATATTTTTGTTATCATACGATGATAGCTGAGGGCAAGGCATTGACCTATAACACTACGACCTTCAAACGACCTTGAGTTCCATTTAAAAAAACAACGATGACCTTGTAATCTCGAAAAAAATTACCTTGAGCAAAATTTTTCACCAATCAGAATATGTGCCCCATCAGATACAATAACTTTTTCTTCTAACATTTTTTTCTACCATGAAAAACAAGCGAGATATTTGAGATGCCAGAGTTAGCTGGGACACCCTGTATACAGGGTGGGGCATTTAAAACAGGTCACCTGAATAATTTCTACATTTTGTGAGATAGGAAGAAATGTTTCAGACGAAAGTTGTTTGGTTTCGAGGGGCTCATTACGTGGTGTACATAACTTTTCTTCAGGTGGAGGCGCTTAGGAGATTTGAAGGTCAACTTAGGTTTTTTAAATGGGACCACATATTTTTGAACACCTACAATTATAGCCCTTATCGAGACAATTTCAACGACTATAGTCAGTCGAGGTGATTCAAGGTCATAAACGTTGGATTGGACGATCTGAACATCGAAAATGGCCATCGCGATTGCCAGACCTAACGCCATTGGATTTTTTTTTCCAAACAAAGTGCTTAAATCCGAAATAATCTGCTACAGGAGATACTCAAAATGATGACCAGCCACAGAAAGACAACATCTGAAGCGTTCGCCCACTGATTGCGTTACGCAGTAAAGTGTGTGCTGATTAATAACAGCACAGGCTCTTTGTATGCGTTCCTGCATGTCTTCTTTTGTGGTAGGAGCTTCACGATAAACATCTTCCTTTAACTTTCCCCATAAAAAAAATCTAATGGCGTTAGGTCTAGCAATCGCGGTGGCCATTTTCGATGTCCAGATCGTCCAATCCAACGTTTATGACCTTGAATCACCTCGACTGACTATAGTCGTTGAAATTGTCTCGATAAGGGTTATAATCGTAGGTATTCAAAAATATGTGTTCCCATTTAAAAAACCTAAGTTGACCTTCAAATCTCCTAAGCGCCTCCACCCGAAGAAAAGTTATGTACATCACGTAATGAGCCCCTCGAAACCAAACAACTTTCGTCTGAAACATTTCTTCTTATCTCAAAAAATGTAGAAATTATTCAGGTGACCTGTTTTAAATGCCCCACCCTGTATATCAATGGCCACAACCGACTCTTTTAGTGTCGGCTGTGACCAGCTGTGTCCGGGCCTTCCTACGAGGGGTAATTGATAATCGCGGCAAGGGGGGCACTCGGCTGACTTCGACTATTTCGTGTTAGATGTAAACCAAATACTACCGAGTTTTGCCGGAATAAGGCGATGTCAGCCGGGTGCCCCCCTTGTCGAGATTATCAGTTACCCCTCGTAGAAAGGCTCGGTCTCGGTTTTGCGTCTGATGTCGCAATTTATGCTAAATTGTTAGGCTTGAGTCTGAGACAAAATATGATTTTATACTATTATTTTCTACTTGTCTTTAAGGGTGCGCAGGAGCCACGGCCGAACTCCGAGCTGACTTCAGCGACAGTTGCGGAAAAAGTAAGAAGCTCCTGAACAAGGATAGATAGATCCTTATCTCTCCAACGGTGCTCTGACAGAGAGGGTGATACAACAATCGTAGGAGAGACGAAGACAGACAATAATGAAGCAGCTAGATTTTGCGGTTCACTTTGTGCAATTTCCTGCGGCGAGGAAGCAATATTTTCTCATACTTCTTTTTTTTAAAACATTCTTTATACCATCCCGCATTGCAATAGAGCCCGATTTTGGAAAAATGGGCTACAAAAAAATTGCTCCTATAAAAAAGATTGATTTTCTTAATAGAAATATTTTCTTTATCGTGTGCACGGACTATGTCCGTGATCGTGTGATATTAGACTTTCTTTTATAGATTATTAATTTTTAAAATAAATTGAAAAATCAGCGACGATTGGTGCATTTTGAACATCTTTTTCACTTTGATTGTTATTTAAACACACTTAAATGTTTATAATATAAGAACAATTTATATCATTTTATTCAGAAAAGTCCGACCAGCTTTGAATAACTGCTATTGTAAAAGCATGAAACATTTTTAAAGTTGAAAATATACCATTTTTTTTTTTAAATTTGATTATTTCAAAAATCTTGAACATAGAAAAAAATTATTTACAGACTTGTATTAAACACACAAAAATCTATAAGAGCCACATATTGTAAGTTACGAACTCGAAAAATGTTACAATTTATCGGATATTGTAGCTGTACAGTTTCCAGTGTAAGTCAATATGTCAGCATGTCTAATTTTTTCTCAAATACTGAATAAAATTTTATTCGTTCTGCACGCTCTGATTGGTCAGTGTTTTTCGTTAATAATTCAAAAACGAAGCCCCACCCGACATTTTTGCAAAGGAAATTGTTGTTTGAATCGTTTCAGCTGCTCCCTCATTTCCCGATGTTATACTAATTACGGGACATCCTGTGTAAGTCAAGTCATTAATTTTATAAACACTTATGTTTAAAATATTGCCATGTAACAAGGCGGGGAAAAAGGTAAAATTGACTTATACTAATAAAACCATAAACAGAAATCAGCAGTAATGATATATTAGTGTACTATTTATCCTAAGGTCCAAAACTTGACTTATACTCTTTTACCTACTCACTAGAGAAATAATGGTATACTTTACAATTTTTGGACATGTAAGATACTTAATTTTGGTGTGTAAATTGTTTTCAAATGTTATTTATTTTAAAAGATTAATATAAATTCTAGTACGAATCTGTTTTGACTGTAATTCAATGTTGCATGTATTAATTACAAATAGGGCTAGATTCATGTATTGAGCCTGAATTCATGTATCAAATGTGTAGAAACCAATAAATTGTTATACTTAAGTAACTGTTCATTACTTTAAGATGTATTCAAGATTCTGTTATATTTAAAGAGGATTATTATTTTAATAATTCATATTAAATAACAATAGTCATTATTAATATTTATATAACACATTTTTTTTTAAATCATCATAAATGCTCTTAATGTATATAAATGTATAAAAATATTTACCTATTTACACATTTTACCTTATGATTTTATTCAATGTTCTGTATCAAAATGTTTATAAAATACTGAAGATTTACTATAAATCAATGAAATGGGTTGATAATTATACATGAAATTGTTTAATTAAAAAGTTAGAAAATTTGTACACCATAAATGTTAAGAAACTTTCTAATGTTCTACTTGGCAGCCTTCGAGGCTTAACGCTCGAGCTAAGTTTCTCGCAACGGCTAATCGGAAAATCTGAATTTCATTTTTAAATTTCGGATCATTTCCATGCGCTTCTACGCAACGTAACAATTCGAAACAATCATTGGAAGACAGAATAACATCTTTGGCTTCCAATAGTGGAATAGCATCTGATAAAAGTATCGACCAGAAACTGTAAAAAAAAAGCGTTTTCCCTTTCTGTTTTTGTTTTAATATAATGCATAGATATTTGTATTTTACTTACTATTTTGGTGTTAAATTTGAAACTAAAAGAGACACTAATAAACTTGCAGCTTCCTTAAATTCTCCAATTCCGTACATTTGATGAAACTCACAGTATTTTCCTGATTCAAAAATATACTAAAATTGATACTTTATTAAGACTATAATTATTAGGTGTACAAAAAAGTTCTGAGCTTTAGATTTCATACAACCGAAATAACAATTTAAATTTTATATATCTTCCCGCCCTTTCGCGGTTTTAAAGCCTTGACATTTGGCCTTCTAAAATGCCATACGGTTTGGCATTTGATGCACATAACCTCAAAAATCAGTAGTGTTCATGATGGCAATAACAAAAAAGCATATTCGATTTTCCATACGCTTCGCGTTTCATCTGAAGAAAAATACTGCTGAAGCCACTGCAATGATTTGTGCTGCACATGGAGCATAACGCTGTAAATCATAGTACATGTAAAAGATGGTATCAAAAATTTCGGCGAGGAGATTTCAGACTTGAAGATGAACCGCGTGATGTTACTGCATGACAATACTCGACTACATACTGAGAAAGCGACTCAGGACCATATCTTTGCGTTAGGCTGGGAACTTCTCCCGCACGCGGCGTATAGCCCAGACATGGCACCTTCCGATTACTACCTATTCCGGTTACTGCAACATCATTTGGCTGATACACATTTCGTGAGATTTGAAGAGATACGAAAATGCATTGATGACTTTATCGCTTCGAAGCCGGTGAGCTTCTATCGTCAAGGAATTCGCAAACTACCCGAAAGATGGTAAAAGGTCGTTGATGTAAATATGGAATATTTCGCTGATTAATATTTTTTTGTTTGTTTTTGAATAAAGATTGAATTTTACAAAGAAAAGCTCAGAACCTTTTTGCGCACCTAATATATTGGATTGTCCGGAAAGTTCGTGCCTAAATCTAGTTAGAACATCAAGGTAAAATCTTGATGTAATCAATTGTGATGCAGTATAATGTTTAGAAAATTTAAGAAATTTTTCTAGTTGTATAATACAGATTGTTTTTTTATTTAAATCATTATTCCATCAACATCAATAGCAATCAATGTAATAAAACATCCTACATCTATGCAAAAATTGTCAGTTTTCAAATATAAAAACTGGGTATGGACAATGTTTTCATAAATTATCATTTTCGAAGATAGTATATGTATTCATTTTAGTATTTGCAGCATTTTTACCGTTTTGGTAACAGAATAAATTAGAACGTGACGAAAGGACTAGACTCTTTATGATTTTCAAAAAGTGTTTCCATAAACAAAACTTAATGTATGTTGATTCTTCCTTTTGCAATTAAGACTTGGGAATTTTGTGTTTCATAATATGTATAGAAGTTATTGTTTCAAGATTAAATAATACTAATTAAAACCCTTAGTATCGACAGTTACTATAAATGGCATGAACTTTTCAGACAACACAATACTTTCAACATATTAGTACATTGAAAATATGATTAATTTAAAGTAATATGAATAATCCTCTTAGGTATAATTTTTCTCTGTCTCAAGAGTACATCACAATGTTTATCGAACGTATATACGAATTTATAAATTACTATCACGATTTTATTTGGTCGAATGTATCCGTCCCTCGACCGCAAAGGGTTAAAACTACTTAGTCTGAGAAATGCTTCACATACCTAAAAATGTGAGTCTATCACTGGCCATCATACAAAACCCCAAATTTTCCAGTAAATCGCGACATTCTAGTTTTCCACTTTTCGCGTATTGCTTCAGAAATTGATCTGCAATGTATGTAATAAAACCACTATCTTGAGCTTTTAATGCCCATGTAAGAGCATTTCCCAATCTTCCTCGTTGCATAGATTTTATTCCTTGGATCTTACACATGCTAGTAACTAAAAAAAGAGGTTGTTTTAAAAATCTAGTTCAATTTGTACAATTTACAAACAGATATAAATACAAACTTATATGATTCATTCTATTATCACGTGCTATATCTATTATCTTGTTCACTCTTGTTTCTGATCCTGTTGGTAAGGACTGCAACAGTATCTCTAGTCTGGTTAAACCTTGAGTAGGACAATGTATCAAATAACTTGCACCACATTGCCATAAAGAATGATGTTCCATTAATGTGTTTCCATATTCCAATATAAGAGATTCATGAAGCTGACTAGTAACCCTGATAAGAAAATAAGAATTAATTCAATCAAATTAATTTTATTTTTCTATAGGTTCTATGCAATATAAATAGCTAACTTACTCAATTTGGTCTTTGTCCAATATTTTAAGTTTTCCACAAGTATACAATAAATCTATTAAGTGGGCAGCAAACCATCCATTATCACCCATATGCTGAATTTCTTTAATAACTTGATGTAAATTACTTTCTATTAAAGCACGTATAGCATTATCAGATGGTCTATTAGCTTTCCATCTTGTAGAAATATTGTTTGCATGATGTGAAAGTTCAGGTTGTTTGCAACATGGAGATGTATAAAATAATTTTGCTGCTAATAATTCATACCAAGCATCGGTGTATGATGAAAATTGCCACAATACATCTTGTTCTCCTGCAATTAACTGTATTCAATGTTTTTTAATAACTTAAATGTTTTTTAACAGTTTACGTTTAAATGTATGATACTGCTATTGAACTAATACCTTCATAATCATTTCTAGATTAGTGTCGGTTATAAAAGCTTTATTATTTAGACTTGAAGATAGATCCAGTTGCCAATGTTTCCAACGCATTGTAAATTCATTTATAGAATAACCTCCATACACATTATATATAGGCATTGTCTTAAGAATATTTTCTGCCACCACAAAGGCTGGATGATCTGCTTTACTGTGTAAAGCTAATAAAGCTCTAACTAAATCTAATTTGCCATGTAATGCACAACCTATTACTGCTTCCCAATAGTTTGCGTGCTCTAAATCAGCACCAATTGTTTTTTGAGCTAATATTTTAAGGGCCATTAATTCTCTAGATGGAAAATGAAATTTAATCCACTCTAACAGTTGCGGTAAAACTACATCCCCTAAATTTAAAATACCACACATTAATATTATTATGTTATTATATATATATGAAATATATGTACTATATTCATTATAAATTATGCGTTTTTAATATTGAAATTATGATAAAACAACTTGCCTGGGACTACATCTATGTATAAAATTTCGGTTAAGTGCCATATACATTCAATTTGATAAAAAATTGTAAGAAAATTTTCTAATGATTCCTTTTTATCTGCTAATGATTTCGCACATACATCTTGTAAACTTTCTATACAAGCTCTTAAGATGGATCTATATTGTTTACTGTGTTTCAAAAGTTCTGGTCTAATATCTCCAGAGCATTGTTTAATTTTTCGAATAGATAAAAAGACACCATTACTTTCGTTAACTAATTTACGTAATTGCGGTGAAAATAAAATTACTTCGGGCCTTAAAATATGTACTGCTGGATTTAATTTCTCATGAAGCTCTTTATTTAATCCTTTGATATCACATATACCAATTTTGTTACTATTTATCCAACTAATAGCAATACCTACATTTTTGGAATTATTTGGGGTACCCTATAAATAGAAAAATAATATTTTAACAAATCTATTTCTATAGACATTAAGCAAAATTAAATAATTAAATAACACATCCTCATAATAGTAATTTTTATAAAAAATAATCAAAAGATTAATTATTTAAACATCATTCTTTTCGTTTGTTGATAAAATATTTGCAGTTAAAGAATAAGACTATAATAAACCTTACATTAAACTTGAAACAGTATACTAAATAAATAAAATGTAGATTAAGTAATGAATTAAATTATGTAATCTATACAGTTTTATTACTTACTGCAGTTGCAGGATTATTGGTTTCGGTCATGTTTGACATAGAAATTGTTTAAACCAAATTTTACGATTACATTCCCACTAACTTTGAATTCGAGGTTAACGCTTTCGTGTAATGTCTCTTACTTTTTTGATTCTGTCTTCTATGCCCGCTGGCTTCCCTTAGCGGAAATTTAAGAAAACAACAAACGCGCTAAATTCAAACTGTACAACGGTGTGACCTGAACAATGAAGATTATAACACATTTTATGCATACATTGCAAATGTCAACTTTTTACAATCATATATAAACCCACCAATAAGGAATATTCTTATATAAATTTATTATTAAAACATACATTTTATTAGCGCTAACAATTTTTTGAAATTGAATTTTAATTTATTTCAAATTAATATCTTGTACAAACTTCAACTATCCTCAAGAGCGATTCATTCAATTGTAAATCTTAGACGAGTTTTGACATAGATTTACATATAAAACTGATTAATTTATCTTAAATTGTTATTTTTATTAATTCAAAGTACATTAAAAAAATTTAAAGTTAATTTCATTGTTTTAATTAGTTTAATTTATAATTATTAATAAACGAACACATTTATTCTTGTGGGAACGAACAGAACATTTAAACGCTCCACAAGCGCAAATCTCGTCTGAAAATTTCGATCTACTTTCACAACATAAAATCCAACACACACTGCCGATACGGCACGGCACGGCACGCGAAGGCACGAAGGGAAATGTGACGTGACGTGCGGTGTAGAGTCACACTGCCGGCACGGCACGGTACGGCATGCTGTGCACGGGATGGGCTCTTTACCTTGTTAACCGACTTCGAAAAGGAGGAGGTTACTCAATTCGATCAGTATTTTTTTTTTTTTTTTTTTTTTTTATGTATGTCCGCCGATTACGCCGAGATGGCTGGACCAATCGGGATGAAACCTTTTACATCTTGTAGGGTATGACTCCCAGTTGGTCCCGTAAGAAAAACATTTTGCATTTTTTCATTCTTTACCCCTTTTTTATTGCAAAAACACAGTTTTGTACATGCTAGGTTTGGTCACCGATTACGCCGAGATGGATGGACCAATCCGAACAAAACCTTTTTCATCTTGTAGGCTATGACCCCCACTAGAAACGGGATAAAATACATTTTTTATTTTAACATTGGTTACCCTGTTTTATCATGTTTTATTATAAATTACTACAAATCAAAGAGTACCATTTCGTCCGCGTCATGTATGTCCGGCGATTTCTCCGAGATGGATCGACCAATCGGAACGAAATTTTTCGTATTTTGTAGGGTGTGCCCCCCAGTTGGCCCCGTATAAAAAACATTTTGCATTTTATCATCGTGTACCCCTTTTTTATTGCATAGAAGCGTACTGTTTCGTCCACGTCATGTATGGTCACCGATTACTCCATGATGAATTGACCAATCGGATCGAAACTTGTTGGATCCTGTAGGGTATGACTTCCAGTTGGTCTAGCAACAAACATATTATGCATTTTTTCGTCTTTTCCCACGTTTATTGCAAAAACCGTACTATTTCGCGCATAATCGGCTTAATATCGATGAAGCCTAGTATTACATTTTGCGACCGGAGATGTTTCCACGATGTTCCCATTTGCAACATTCCCTCCACTTTCCTACACTTCCCTTCGCACCCCAACACCTCCCTTCGCTTCCCTGCACTTCCCTGCACTTCCTTATCTTTCCCTTCCAAACCCAACTCGCCCTGCCCCTTCCTTTCCTCCCCTCGCTCCCCTTCCCTTTCATTTCAATCCCTTTACTTCCCTTCTCTACCTACCCCTGCTGTTCCGTCCATTACTAATTACTACTCTTATTGCAATAATTATGTTTCTAGCGTGACAGCCACATGGCAAGTGGGAAGTGCGAATCAAGCAATATCCTACTTTCCTATATGTTACATCAGACACAGTAAATCCCAGTTGTTACGTGAGATTTGAAAGAATTGTGTATAATTTCGTAAATTTTGTGTGGTTTTACGTATTTTATATAATTGCTTACTATTTATTCCAATACAATATGATTATTAAGGATTTCAGTAGAGGAGTTAGGTATATTGCAGCATTAGTATCCATGTTCATGTCTGAAACAAAAGTACATACATGTTTCTGTAGTATAATCGTAGTGAAAAGAAAAAAAAACACTCGCAAAGACGCACGGAACACACGCCCGCATGACCGACCGCGGGTTGTGTGGTTTTACGTATTTTATATACGTACCTCCACCTGCGTGCGGGCGTGCGTGCGGGCGCGCGGGCGGGCGGGTCGGCGCGCGGGCGGGCGTGCGGGCGGGCGGGCGGGCGGGCGTGCGTGCGGGCGGGCGTGCGTGCGGGCCGGCGGGCGGGCGTGCGGGCGCGCGGGCGGGCGTGCGTGCGTGCGGGCGTGCGGGCGTGCGTGCGGGCGTGCGGGCGGGCGTGCGGGCGCGCGGGCGTGCGGGCGGGCGTGCGGGCGCGCGGGCGGGCGGGCGGGCGGGCGTGCGTGCGGGCGGGCGTGCGTGCGGGCCGGCGGGCGGGCGTGCGGGCGCGCGGGCGTGCGGGCGGGCGTGCGGGCGGGCGTGCGTGCGTGCGGGCGTGCGGGCGGGCGTGCGGGCGCGCGGGCGTGCGGGCGGGCGTGCGGGCGGGCGCGCGGGCGGGCGGGTCGGCGCGCGGGCGGGCGGGCGGGCGGGCGTGCGGGCGTGCGTGCGCGCGGGCGGGCGGGCGGGCGTGCGGGCGGGCGTGCGTGCGGGCGGGCGTGCGGGCGGGCGTGCGGGCGGGCGTTCGGGCGGGCGTGCGCGCAGGCGTGCGGGCGTGTGTGTGTTTTTTATCTTTTTACTGCGATGATACTACAGAGACATGTATGTACTTTTGTTTCAGAAATGAACATGAATACTTCCGCTGACAATCGTATGTATACCTTGATTTCATAACGATGAGATATAATATATGAAGAGAGGAACACCGTTATACAGTATGTGGCTATTACTTCGCAGAGAATGCAAAGATCGCCACTAAAAAGAGTGAAATAAAATAATTTTTGGAAAAAAAATATAACCGACTTCGAAATGCACTAAAAAGAATAAAATAATATTTAATTCTCTTCGTGGGTTTCTCTCCAGCTATGTATAACATTGATGACAATATTACATTACATGTTAGATAAAATGCATATTTTTCGGAGGCGGGCAGGGTCAAAAATTTTCTCAGAATCAAACAATTTTCGTAACTTTCAGTACAGG
Organism: Stelis phaeoptera; assembly: GCA_943735885.1. NCBI lineage: Eukaryota > Metazoa > Arthropoda > Insecta > Hymenoptera > Megachilidae > Stelis > Stelis phaeoptera. The sequence continues at coordinate 656,101 of OX030936.1, forward strand.
AAATGTTTAATTGAAAACTGTCTAAACGAAACATGTTGCTGATTGCAATTTGTTTGGGGTATGGCGGGCTTGATAACAGATGAGCGTCAAGAAAAACTCATTGATACGTGACAACGTGGAAGAATGAAACTGTATAGTGGTCAGTTTCGGCGTACAAAATGTTTTTCAATCAAAACTTTCTATATGACAGATGTTGCTGATTATGATTTGATTGAAGGTGGACTTGGCACTGAACGGTCCGAAACAGAAAATGCATTTTTGATCCTGCCCCGCCTCCGAAAAATATGCATTTTATCTAACATGTAATGTAATATTGTCATCAATGTTATACATAGCTGGAGAGAAACCCACGAAGAGAATTAAATATTATTTTATTCTTTTTAGTGCATTTCGAAGTCGGTTATATTTTTTTTCCAAAAATTATTTTTTTTGGAAAATCTAACTCTAACGAATCACGTGCCTCACCTCCATCATATTTTCGCGAGTAATTAACCTATTCCTCTTCTTATAACTTGTATGTCAACATTAATAAATAACTAAACCCTTTTCTTTCACAGTTATTAATAGTTTTGAATCACATTTTAGTTCTAAAAGGCAAAATATGTCAAAGTGCATATTAATAAAATCCATAATCAATTCAATTCTGTTTTCTGCATGCTACGTGTTTCTACTTTAAAGTGTTATTAACTTCTTTCTACCATTGTAACATATTTAATGTCAATTTTAAATTACTAAATCCGTTTCTCTGATAGTTATTAACAATTTCAAGCCAAACTGTAGTTAAATAACATAAAATATGCCAAATAAGTGATAGATATTGAACGTGCTACATTTTATACTTGAATATTATGCCACCCGGTAGTTCAATACGATTTATATTAACCCTTTCGCTACGAGCGTCGCCTATAGACGACATCCGCGCGACGACCTCTGGGTACGAGCGTCGCCTATAGACGACATCCGCGCGACGACCTATGTGTACGAGCGTCGCCTATAGACGACATCCGCCTGATACCACTTGACCATGAGACCCGCGATGTTTTTATTTTTACGTATACCTAAGCGCAACATGCACACTTTTCGGCGCAGTGCTCCGTTCAGTGCCGCTACTCCGGCGGCGCGGTGGCCCGTACAACGGTGTCACTCTGACGGAGCACACTGCCGTAGCGAAAGGGTTAATACAACTTCAGCACCATAATGTAGGCAACAACTTCTCAAAATTTCATGAAAATATTTCCGGTAGAACCGCAGTTACAGATTTTTGATCGCTGAGCGCTTGGTTTGTGCCACTGCGTGGCAATCGAAATTATGCGAGCGCGTGGTCAGACCCGGCGCGTGTTGTGCGTGCCGTGCCGTGTCGGCAGTGTGAACGCGCGCCGTTCTTCTCCGTGCAAATAAATACGTAACGCATATTTTGGTTCGTCACGTGCCGTGCCGTGCCGTGTCGGCAATGTGTCCCCGGCTTTATTGTATTCAACTGTTTATTTTCTACATGTTTCCTAATTAGCCAATCAAAACTAAGAGCTTATAAGTTATAGCACAGCCGACTCTAGTACTAGCCGTGCTGAAGGTAAAAACGGTGTCGTCAAAACACTGAAAACGAGTTGGTTTGGTTCAACTCGCAAAATCGTTTTCCTTGACAAGGTAGGCTCCCTGCCAAAGATGGCGTTTTGGGGACAGTCGCCCCCTTTGCCCAACGAACGCCTGCTATTTTCCTGGCGTCGCTACTTCGCCGCCGGTTACTTTAACATTACAATTTAATTTACCCTTTTTTTTACTTTCTTTCTTGGCTTACTACTTTTGCATCATTTGCACTTATCGTGCTTGCGCTTATACCAAAGAGTAGGTATACTAATTGTAAGAGGCGACACTCTGAGAGAGAAACTGATTTTAGAGAGAGATGAAGAACAACCAATTTAAAATGCCCACTCGGGCCCATTGCGCATGCGTGGCTCATCGCACTTTCACTGAACTTCAGTAATCCACGCATGCGGGTCCAGTCCGGCCCATCTGGTAGCACTGTATATGTATAACGCTTAAAATACATTTTCTACTGTCATTTTATTATATTTTCTCTTTTTCAACTTTTCAATTTCGTTAAATTAATGTAAAGTCGAGAGCCAATGTTAGTAATACACAGAAAATTTAGGATACAAATAGATGTCTAATTATTAGAGATTGAAATGAAATAAAGATAGTAAATCCAGAGTTGATTTGAATTTCCCGCTTGCCTGTAGAACCAATTTAAAGGGACAGGCAATCGGCCGACATCCAAGGTGCCGCCCGAAGTGTCACCTCTTACAATTAGTATATCTCCTCTTTGCTTATATGTACTTTTACAGTCGTTCCCCTTTTAGTCGCCTCTTACGACAAGCAGACTCCCCACAGGGAGTGGTTTGATTCAAGTTTTATTTTATATTGTTTCAAAGTTACACAAACTGAATACAATAGTTATATGCGCGTGTTGCACTAACAGAGTGACGATAGAATACTAATTGTTTCGTTTCTTGAGTTCTCTTTTTATAAGAGGGATTTGACGGAAAAATCAGGGGCAGGGGTCGTTGGAAAATAGGAGGGGGCTTGAGAAGGATTCGGGGAAGTGGTCCTGGACACATAAATATGTCATTACCCAAGGAATATGAGAAGAGAGCCTTTTTGGAGCGATCGGATATCGATTCGGACGAAGAAGGGAAAAAAGGCCCGGATACATAAATTAATGAAACGCGAGAAACTTGCTAGACAGGAAAGGTCAGAATATATTGGCGTTACATGAGAGAATTGCCAGAAAGGAAAGGTCAGGATACATGAAATACTTGGAAAAAGCAAACACGTGTTTAGGGTATGAAGGTTTGGGACTACGAGTTGGTTGGGGACTGATATAGGATATCGAAGGGAGAATGGGTCGACAAGGGCAACAATGCAGGAGTCCGGCTTCGATATACTTTTTTTTTTTTTTTTTTTTTTTTTTACGTGGAGGAAATCTGAACGGCAGACACCCCCCTGCCGCTCGGGGGAGCGACAGAGGGGTAGTGTGGGGTTCGACCCACTAAAACCTCCACGGCGACCTTCGGACGCTATTCCACCTCTGGCGGATTCGGGGGAGTCACGGGAACTCTTAGAGAACACAACCGCGACTCCCCCTCGCCATGGCCGGTCAGCTAGCCTTTGCTGACCGGCCGCGTCCCGAGAAGGGGGAGTTTAATCCTCCCCCTCCTATGACCTCTGTTTCCGCAGTGCGGGGAGGCCGCGCCCCGCACCGCTCCATCCCGGCGACCGCCTTCAGCTACCCAGGGCCCCCGCCCTGGGTAACACGGCCGCCCGGGGGGACGGCGTTAAACATGCCATCCCCCCGCTCCCGTCGACTCAACATCGCGATCTGCTGACGGCGGGGGAACAAGGGGACCCCAGATGTGATCCACCCCCCGCCGTCAGCTACCCTCCTGATCCCGGGGGCCCTATGGCGCGGCCTCTAGCCGGCCGCACACGCCGGCGCCCCCGGGTTCTTCGAGCGGGATCGGAGCGTTCCCGATCCCGCTCGGCGGCCTCCTTCTGCTTTATTACTTCCTCGCAGAAGGAGGCCACCTGCTTCCAGTTCCTCTCGCTCTCCAGCATTGCCCCAACTACTGCTGGGAGCGAGAGGTCTCCTCCTATCTCACATCGGAGGACTCGACGCAGCGCTGAAAAGGCGGGGCATTCCTCCAGCGTGTGCTGCGCCGAGTCCTCCTCCTCCCCGCAATGGTGGCAGACCGCCGTCTCCTCCCGTCCTATCCGACACAGGTAGACACCGAAACAGCCGTGTCCGGTGAATACCTGCGTCAGACGGTAGGTGAGCCTACCGTGCCGCCGCTCCCGCCACCTTTGCAGGTGTGGCAGGAGGGCCCCGGGGACGCGTTCGCTGGCGTGGGAGGATAGCTCCCTACGCCAAACCTCCCACATGCCCCCCGGGCCTGGAGTTCCAGCTCCTGGACCGCCTCAGGCTCCAGCGGGGCCCCCCGAGCGCTGCGGCAAATGCTGTTACGCCTATAAATATAGGCGCGCACCGCCGCGAGCAGCTCGAAGGGTAGTTCCCCAGCCAGAGCCAGCGCCACCATAGTGGACGTGGTACGGTACCCGCGGACGAGGCGAATAGCCATCGTCCGCTGCAGCCGACGCAACAGTTGCGTGTTGCGCCGGCTTGCTATCCCGGCCGGTGCCCATATAGGGGCACCATACAAGGCCATGGACCGTACCACGCCTAAGTACAGGCGGCACACCCAGTCCCCTGGTCCCCCGAGATTAGGCAGCAGGCGCCCCATAGAAGCCGCTGCCTTTTCAACTCGGGGGACGAGGCGGTCGAAATGTGCCTCGAAACTCCAGTGGCTGTCGAGGATGAGTCCCAGATACTTCATCCGGGAACCCACCTCGACACTGGCTCCACCTACCTGGATCCACGACCGCGCCGGAGGCTTGGACCGAGGCCGGCCATGAAACCATATGGCCTCGGTCTTCTCCGGGGCTATTCTCAGCCCCCGGTCGTGGATCCTCCGGACGAGGCTTCGATATACCTAGCTGAACCTGCTCTATCAGCCTCCCAGCTTCTGACTACCACCGGCCTCTCGGCTACTCAGTCTCCATCTATCGGCTTTTCATTTCCCCACCTATTTTTGAAATAGGTTATTTGTAATAAAGTTATTCCATGATAATTCAATGAAATTTTAACATAATTGTCACCCGTTATCCTTGAATATCTCAAAATTCGCATTTTCAATTTTCTTTTTCATATTTTAGTTATCATAATTTTATTAGTTGCCTAAAATTTGTAAAGTAGGATCATAATGGGTATGGAACCTAATAATAATTTTCATGTTGTCATGTTTGGTGATTGAATTAATGTTTCTATAATAAATATACAGGGTGTTCGAAAACAGGTGGGCATAATTTCAGGGGGTGGTAGCTGGGGTGATTCTGAATCGCTTTTTCCTTTGCCAAAATGCTCGTTAAGGCTTCATTTTTGAATTATTGATGAAAAACCCCGGCCAATCAGAGCGCGCGCTCAATGATGGCAGCGTTGGCTACGCACCCGAGTTGACCGTAGTCAGGAACGAACAAATCCACACATTGCTGGAACCAAAAAATTGGTCTACGAGGTACAATATAGAATAACAGAAGCAAACGCACATGAGGGGTGCGGGCATGATAGCATTTTTCGTCGACCTAAGGGCTGCATTTGACTCGGTGGACAGGGAAACTCTATACAGGGCGATGCAGGATGCGGCGATAAGGGAGTGGTTGAGACAGAGGATGGAGGAAATAAATAGGGAAATGTGGAGTAAAGTCAGGACAGGAGGAGAGACGGAGAGAGCCTTTTGGACTGTGAGGGAGGTCAGGCAAGGATGTCTATTGAGTTCGTATCTGTTCAACATCCTGATTGCGCACATAGAGGAAAAGCTGAAGGAGGAGGGATGGGGAGGAATAAGAGTGGCAGGGGAGAAAATTCATGCACTGGCTTATGCCGACGATATGGTTCTACTGACGGAAGAGGAAATAGGATTGGTATGGCAATGAGGGTGTTGAAAGGATATTTGGAAGGTAAGAAGTTGGTGGTGTACGCGGACAAATCGAAGGTGATGAGGTTCAGGAAGGATGGAGGTAGCTGCAAGGAATGCTGGAGATGCAAGGTGGAGATGGAAAGGCAGGGAAATAGAGGAGGTGAAGGAGTATAAATACCTGGGTTACGTGTTGTGTAGAAACGGGGGTCAAGGAAGGCAGGTGAGCGACAGGGCAAGGCAGGCGGCGGCGGTGATGAGGCAGGTTTGGGGAATCGGGAAAAGGAGGTTCAAGGATGATTGGGGAAGAAGGGTTTGGCTTTTTGACCAGCTGGTGTGGGCGGTGGGCAGCTTCGGAGCAGAAGTATGGGGATGGAAGGAGAGAGGGTTGATGGAGGCGCTACAGGGCTCTGGCTGGGGAACTACCCTTCGAGCTGCTCGCGGCGGTGCGCGCCTATATTTATAGGTGCAACAGCATTTGCCGCAGCGCTCGGGGGGCCCCGCTGGAGCCTGAGGCGTTCCAGGAGCTGGAACTCCAGGCCCGGGGACGCATGTGGGAGGTCTGGCGGAGGGAGTTGTCCTCCCACGCCAGCGAGCGCGTCCCCGGGGCCCTCCTGCCACACCTGCAAAGGTGGCGGGAGCGGTGGCACGGTAGGCTCACCTACCGTCTGACACAGGTATTCACCGGACACGGCTGTTTCGGTGTCTACCTGTGTCGGATAGGACGGGAGGAGACGGCGGTTTGCCACCACTGTGGGGAGGAGGAGGACTCGGCGCAGCATACGCTGGAGGAATGCCCTGCCTTTTCAGCGCTGCGTCGAGTCCTCCGATGTGAGACAGGAGGTGACCTCTCGCTCCCAGCAGTAGTTGGGGCAATGCTGGAGAGCGAGAGGAATTGGAAGTTGGTGGCCTCCTTCTGCGAGGAAGTGATGAAGCAGATGGAGGCCGCCGAGCAGGATCGGGAGCGTTCTGTCAGAGTGTGCGGCCTGTCAGAGGCCGCGCCGTGGGGCCCCCGGATTAAGGAGAGTGGCTGACGGCGGGGGGTGGACCTCTTTTTGGGTCCCCTTGATCCCTCGCCGTCAGCTGATTGAGATGTAGTGTTCGACGGGAGCGGGGGACGGCAAACTAAGCGCCGCACAGTGGGGTATTTGCACCGAAAAGCCGGACAAAAGTCGATTTCAAAAATTTTGCGCAAACTGCAAAATTGTTGTTGCTCATGATAGTTGAATATGTGAGGAACAACATACCAATGTCCATTTTTTTATTTGTAAACTTATAAAGCAGTGTACAGCGCCGAAATTGAGAAGATTTTATGACACGCGTTTCTCCCTTGGCTACGTTCTGAAACATCGTTTGCTTATTGGCGATTTTTATATACTTTAAGAAAATGATGTAACTTTGTCTATTGTAGAAGCTGTTCAGGTTGGTATGTACTACACTTTCTCACAGGTTTTACCTTTTCATCATATATATTTGCATAGTTATTAATATTCAAACATAAACGATAATTCAATCATTTTCTTTCCGATTATAAGACTTCATTGACGATTTTGTTATATAATATGTTAAATCAGGGTGCTCGTTTCGGTACCATTACATTTGGTAAAGGTTTGTGCTTATAATGCAAAACGAATTGGTTCCGGATTCGTCCGGATTCAAGTTTTATAGTTAATTTAGATATAAATGGCAACCAAAACTTTCATCGTTTTACGTTCGCCTGTAAGTTCACGTTTGTCTAGCATCGTAGAATGCTATGGAACTGTTCGGATGAATTGTTTTGATTGTAGATACTTCAAATGTTTATGCTATGTTACAAAGAAACCTTCGATTTCTTGACTGCAATTAGTTGAAACAGATCCATCGAAGAACAGACAGTGCAGCGAGAAATATTCCGAGCAGTTTTTTCAAAGATACTTTTACATATTTAACCATTATTCCTTTTGTTCTCTGTGTTTAAGTTTTGTTTTGCATAGTTATAGTGTAGTGTAAGTTCTATATTTAGTGTTACATACATACATATTCATATATACACTCAGTATTTATTTAAGTGAATTGGTGACGTTTATAATTAAGTTATATTTTTTTTCACCGTACTTATATTTGGTAAGTACAAAAATGGGTTTTGTTATACAAATTATTTTCTGCATTCAGCATTTTCTTCTTCGTTATTCAGATATAAGTTATTTAATTAGAACATATATACACGCAGGTATAAAAATGTCACAAGATTTTGACACGGAGAATGCTGCAGGTCCATCTGGAATAAAGCTAATGACTCGGAAGCAATTATTCGATATAATGCAAGAACGTCAAAATGAAAACATTAATAACAAATTGGAATATCTCGAACATTTTTTGTTAAATCAGGATTGTTATTCAGAAGAAGAGCGTCGAGCATTTAAGCATGATATTTCATTTTTAAAAGCAGATTTTAAACGCAAATGGATATCAGTAAGTTACAAAGAGGATATTTTTAAAATAAAATATAAGAATTGGCTTCAGGGAACAATTGAAATACCTAAGACAAAATCTGTATCTGGGCGATCTACTAAATCCTTTACTGATTTATGTGAACGAAGCAAAAGAAGAAGAACGGAACATCTTCGAAAAAATATCAGCACTGAAGAATTAACATTTGCTACACAATCAAAGCTAAGATCTTCTGGCCAATTAGATGCTTCACTAGTATTGCGGGATGTTACGAATTCTCCTACGCATGCAAAAAAATGTAGACAACTTCATTTAAGCAATCCAGATGAACAAAGAAAACGACTTTCATGCTTACATGCGTTGTCCATATTTGTCGAAGCAGGATTGTCAAGAAGCCAATATGAAATCATTAGAACAAGCGATAAAAAATTGTTTCCGTGCTACTCTTTACTCCAAAGGGCGAAAAAAGATTGCTACCCTATACCTGAATGTTACACAATAACTGCAACTTGTGCTGAAGTTGAATTGCAAGAGTTGTTGAACCATACCGCTGCCCGTTTATTATTGTATTTGGATGAAGTACTGAATAATATATCAGAAAATGAGAACAATAAATTAGAATTAATAAGTAAATGGGGATGCGATGGATCTAAGCAAACAGAGTTTAAGCAAAGGTTTGAAAATGCCTCAGATTCAGATTGCAATATATTTCAAAGCTCGCTGCTACCCTTGCAATTAATATGTTCAGCAAATAAAAAAGTTCTCTGGCAGAATCCGACGCCATCTTCCCCTAGATACTGTCGCCCAATCAGAATAAGATTTGTAAAGGAATCCGCTGATATTACAAACGAAGAAATTAGTTACATTCAGGAACAAATAAACAAATTAAGAGAAACAGAAATTGAAAGAAATCGACCTATATTAATTAAACATACCTTACTATTTACTATGGTAGATGGTAAAGTCTGTAATGCGGCAACACATACTACTTCTACAATGAAATGTTATATATGTGGATTAACTTCGAAGGACTTCAATGACTTATCAAAAACAGCAGAAGTAAATCCAAGCTCGCTAAACTTCGGTTTGTCAATTTTACATGCCCGAATACGATTTTTTGAAAGCTTGTTACATTTATCGTACAAATTACCGATAAAAAAATGGCAAGTAAGGTCTCAGGATGAAAAGCAGATAATGGAACAAAGAAAAAAAGCGATCCAAGAAGAATTTAAAACTAAAATGGGCATTATTGTTGACGTGCCAAAACCCGGATTCGGAAATACCAATGATGGTAATACCAGTCGAAGATTCTTCTTACATCACGATTTATCAGCAGCGATCACAAACATTGATGTTCGATTAATATTCAGATTTAAAGTCTTATTAGAGACAATAGCAAGTGGCCATAAGATAGACACTCAAAAATTCTCAATTTATGCAACAGATACAGCAAGATTATACATTCAGCTTTATCCATGGCACCCGATGACACCCACATTACATAAGATTTTAATTCATGGACCTGTAATAATAGAAAATGCAATTTTACCTATTGGACAACTTTCCGAAGAGGCAGCGGAAGCCCGAAACAAGCATTTTCGCGTGTATAGGCAGAAATATGCACGAAAGTGTTCCAGGAAGAACTGTAATCTGGACGTGTTAAATAGATTATTATTAACTTCCGATCCTTTGTTGTCAAGTATGAGACCAACTGCAAGAAAGAAAACGATGCCATTTCTAGAAGAAACCTTGCAGCTACTTCTTCCTCCTGACTCCATATTTTCCATGGATGAGAATGAAGAAGAAGAAATGTTGTCAGAAGAAGAATACCGGGAAGTATCTTCTGAAGAAGACTAATAAGTATCTTCTGAAGAAGACTAGTAAGTATCTTCTGAAGACTAGTAGAAGAAGTAGCAGTAAAAGTAAATTTTGTCGTAAGGCATGCTCTCACTTGAAGATTAATCTTACCTCTTAAATACTCAGTTTCATAAAAATGATTGAAAAAACCGAAAAATAGAAAGTTAAAATGTTTGAATAGTTTTAGTTTTATACATTTTTGATAAATTTTAGAAAAATTATGGGAGTTTGAAAATTGAGTACATTTTAAAATATTTATGCCCGGCTTTGTGGCGCAAGCACTCCAGTCTCACCATGATTTTTTCAATGTTTTCTATAATTTGACAAAAAACGTTTTGATCAAAATTTAATTGATATTCGTGCATCTGCAATTTTGCAATATAAAAAACTACAAAAAAAATTTTTTTTAGACCGAAAATCAAAGTTACTTCGATTTTTTTAACATAAAAGCGGCTTTTTTACTTCATAATGTAGTAGCTTATGTTAAGACGAATTCAACGACCTACTACAGTATGATCCTGAGTCTATAAATAATGTTAATATAGTAATGTCCGGCTTTTCGGTGCAAATACCCCACTGTGCGCCGTCCCCCCGGGCGGCCTTATTACCCAGGGCGGAGGCCCTGGGTAGTTGATAAACGGCCGCCGGGATGGAGCGGTGCGGGGCGCGGCCTCTCTGCACTGCGGAACCAGAGGTCATAGGAGGGGGAGGAGTAAACTCCCCCTCCTCGGGACGCGGCCGTTGTGTTCTCTAAGAGTTCCCGTGACTCCCCCGAATCCGCCAGATGCAGAACAGCGTCCGAAGGTCGCCGTGGAGGTTTTAGTGGGTCGAACCCCACACTACCCCTCTGTCGCTCCCCCGAGCGGCAGGGGGGTGTCTGCCGATCAGATTTCCTCCACGTAAAAAAAAAAGGCGCTACAGGACAGATATTTAAGGTGGACATTGGGGGTAGATGGAAGAACACTTGAATACTTGGTGAGGGAGGAATTAGGTAGAGGGAAGTTGAGGAGCAGTGCCAGAAAAAGGGCATGGCTCTTTGAGAAGAAGCTGGAAGATGGAGAGGACAGCAGATGGGCAAGGAGGTGCCTAGAGGAGATAAGGGAGAGGGCGGTGGGAGAGGGAGAGCTATCGGAATCGGAGAAACAGAGGAAGGAATTTCTCATGGGAAAAGGAGTCGGGGCGGGATAATTAGTAAGAAGAGGAGGGGTGGAAGGCTGGGATTGGAAAGTGATAGAGGGGCAGGAGAGGGAGGAATCGGAGGAAGAGAATGGGAAGAAGATAAGCGAATTCAGGTATAACAGATGGTATAGGGAAGTGAGGAACGTAGGAGTGGCGTAGTTTCTGTGGAGGGGATGGGGGGGGGGGGGAGCAGGTGGCAAAGGGTAGCGAGGTATAGATTGGGAAATTAAATGAGGGAAGGGAGGTACTGGGAGGATAAGAGGAAGAGAACGTGTAGAATGTGTGAAGTGGAGGAGGAATCTTGGGAGCATGTGTGGGAAAGATGTGGAAGGAGAGGAGAAGGGGAAGGAAGTTGCCAAGAGCGGGTGAAATAAATATTAGGAGAGGAGGGAGAGGGGGAGGGATGGATGAGAGAGTTGGACAGAGTAAGAGGAAAGGGCGAAGTGGTACAGGGGAGAAAGGTGTATGATTGGAATGGTAGTGAGTATGAGTGAAGACAGGATAGATGAAGAGGAACCGAAAGTCGGGTGGTAGGGAAGAGGGAAAATGGGAGAAGGGGTTGTTTTCAACAGCTCATAAACGATTCCGTGGCTGACTGTGCCTTTTATATGTTTTAAAATCCTTTCAACGGCATTCCAATAAATCTTCTGTGACGCTTCCGCACTGGCTTACTACATTTACAGCATACGCTTTGTCAGGCCTCGTTACTTTGGCGAGGAAGAGCAGACTCTGTACTGCTTCCTTGTATGAAACATTGGTGATTGCCTCGTCATTTGAAGTATACAAGGTGAGGTCCTAATGTGGGTCACATCTCAACGAAAACACAGGGGTCTGCATGAGTGGCCCACAGATCAAGCTTTTTCAAACAGTCCATGAATTTTTTTGTTTAAATGAACTTTAATTTTATTTTTAGATGGGAACCAGCCTCTATATTCCTTCACATGCTCTTCATATCCTACGAAATATTCCTGTTCTGCTTTCGGGTCCCATTTGGTCCTCTTCTGCTTGGCTATATGAACATAGACTCCTGTTTCAAACACCTCCACATCCAAAATATTTGCTGGCTTTCCGAACCATAATTCGTAAGGAGTTTTCGATCGTACGCTGCTTGTCCTAGTTTGGTGTAACACATGAAACTATGTGTACAGCTTCCGCCCACAACCTTACATCCATATTCTTAGCATGGATCATGCTTCATGCTGCTTCCACCACTGTCCGGTTTTCCCGTTCGATGGTAACATTTTGTTCAGGGAAATAAGATACGATACCCTCTTTACGTAATATCTCTTGTACTTGTCTATTTATAAATTCAAGACCGTTATCAGTACGTAATCTTCTAATTTTCACTCATGTTTCGTTTTATGTAAACGAAGTGCGAAAAGTCGTCTTTAACAAGTAAGAAGTATAATACCTTGAACCGCCAATAGAGCAAGTCTCCTTAAGCCCACAGAGATCAGCATGTATGAGATCACCAGGGTTGTTAGTGCACGTTTGACTTTTGGGAAAAGGCTTACGGCTCATTTTTCCTAACACACATCCCGTGCAAAACCAATCAGATTCATTCTTCTCATTAACCCTCCGAAAACCATGCCGAAGTCATTGGTGACTCGTCTTAAGAACGGTAACATACACAGTGAAAACAATGTTCTTGCCACTGGTGACGCAATTCGTTGAGCGATGCGTACACAGCTGCAGCGTACTGGAGTTGTGAATCGGTGTGAGTCAGTAATGACTCCGGCACGGGGCCTAGAACTCTGGTGCTCAGAGGGTTAATGTCTCATTTCTTCAAGACTGAACGCACGTAGACAATATTCTGGTGAGCGAGGCGTTCGTGCCTCAACCTAAGAGTTTCACTTTTTCCCTGTGAAATACACAAATGTTCTAACATAAGTCTTTATTTACGCCTCCCTGTGTATAACGTCTGAACATCATTTGGTATAAACTTCCACATCGGTTTCCCACTGCAAGAACTCTTCCAGATTTCTTCAGCAAACATTTTTGGCCTTCAGAAGTCATCTCCAGACCCTTATCAGGAACCGACGATAAGGAGAACAAAATTATATTTCAAGTCTGGCACATGCAGAATTATTGTCTTTCACACATGGCCTTCTGGCGCGTGCGCTGCCTTGCCGTACCCGAGTCTGTGCTCATACCGGCAGATGGTGTGTTAGCGTTTAACATAAACCACCGCCACTAAGAGGCCAACGCCAACGAGGGGCACCGCGTTCGGTGGGGCTCCCCTCGCCCTTAGCACCCATGTCGGTATGATTACTCACACCACGTTTGATGGGTAACCGCCGAGACCGCTTACGCGGCTCTCTACCACACATCTAACGCTGCGGAAATCGTCCGTTGCCCACGGATGTGGGATTACACCGATTCAGGCGCCATTCTATGGGCAAAGGTCGTGTGGTCTGTCTCAGGGACTCGTCTCGGATACTAGGACGAACCCGACACCTCAAACGACGGCCCTGCATTTACCCAGCGCGACAAGTCGCTACCACACTAGTTACTGCCAACGGCATCCGTTGCCCACATACGTGGGATTGGGTAGCTCCGAAGGCAGTTTTATGGGTGGGCACCGTGTGGTCTAACACCCACCCGGGCAAGTGCAGAATATCGATTAGATGATTGCGCTCCCACTTAAGACCATTATAGGCTAAAATATCAATTTCTTCTTCTTATCCACAGCATAAATTAATTCGCCATTACCTGGTCTTACTGGTATCTGCTCAATTAGGTTCTTATAATCAACAAACCACTCACCCACTAGTGACATGTGCTGACTCGCCCCGGTATCCAGAAACCATGACTCCGAGGTCCCTTCAGTCGTTAATGCTGTCACTGCAGCAGTTTCTCCAATGAAAGCCGTATCTCTGCTGGAGTTTCCTTTATTCCATGCTCCGTTGCTGCTCATATTCACATGACAGTCCTTCTTCCAATGGCCCATCTTGCCACACCTAACACATTTGTTAGGTTGCTTGTTTTTCTGTACTTGTTGATGGCTCTTTGTTATTGGCTTATATTTTGAAAAGGTTGACAAGGCGCTATGAAGTGGCTTCTCCTGTGAGTTAATGCGTAGCTCCTCGACACCCAGTCTTGAAGTGAGGTTTGAGAGTGTTCGCTGATCTTCATTTATAGATTCTGTTTACGCGACGCTGGAGGGATCTCAGATGACGAGGAAAAAGAGTACTGAATTGGCGAGAGGTGTGGATGGCGGAGGTTGTTCGGGCGTCTGTTAAATTAACTGCACGATTTGTGTTAACTCGGTTTAATACGAGAGTGCATACGCACTGTTGAACAATACGTGATTACAGTACGAGAGTGACAACGAAACGATCAAACGGTAGTCACGATGCACGCGATGATCGGCAGATCACTTGCGACAACTTTTGGTTAACGCGGTTGTATTCGGTTTTTGAACAATACGAAATCTGTGCTCGACCCGTCTTCGCACGCTATTATCATACGAGGCCGCGGGGTGGGGAGATGTGTCACCGAAACAGATTCCCATTGAAGTGCATATACGCCAATGGTAGTGTCATAAGTATCTTCGTAATTACCATTTTGTCTGAAACAATCGCTCCAAGTGCCTTTAGTTTATGTGAAAGGTCTTCGATCTTAGCTATATGTGTAGTCATATCATCCTTATCATTTCTACCGAGAGAGTACCATTGTTGTAGAAGATAATGTTTAATAGTTTCGCTCTTACTTTTATACACTTCGTGTAACTTATTCCACATATCTCTCGACGTCTGACAATTTAAAATATGAAGCAAAGGTTGCTCACCTACCGTTGTTACAATAATTTTTTGCGTCGTACTGTCGAGCTTCTTTCACAGCTTGAGATTCCTCGGGTATGTATCTCTCGCCTCCGTACTTGCATTTTGAGCTAATTCAGGCTTCACGTCTATGCCTGATATTGACCTAGTTTACATCGTGCATTTGGTACGCGTATTAGGTACTATATTTATACCAAATTTGTACTAAATGTTTAGTACGCACGATGTAAACACTGCCGAATCAATTTGGTACGAGCGTATCAAATAGGAGTATCGTACAAAACTGATACGCGTACCAAATGAAACAAATGACAGTGCAAACGCATGAAACGCATTTTAGAGGAAAGCGGTTACTTGTGGACTGCCAATTATGTACAAATGTTTGAAAAAACGATTAAATTGGGGAGTGGAGGAGACGAAAATATTAAATTCGTATTATTTTGATCCCCTAGTACATGCTTAGTACATTCGATGTAAACGCGCCCGTACTAAAGCTTTGGTGCGTATCAAATTTAATACGCGTACTATCGTTTCGACGATGTAAACTAGGTCATTACATCCTCTGCATCTACAGCAGCAATTAAGACTTTGACCTGAAACTTCCAGGTATCCCAATTGTTCAAACCTCTCAGTTTTTTGACTCTTCCAAGTTCGCCATCCATTTTGGTTTTAATCGCACTATTGAATACGCGGCCGGCTAACCTCAAGAAGCGTTCTGATTTAATTTTGAAATACAGGAAGCAATATTTCAGTGAGAATACAATCTCGCGTGCTCTAGGCCCATAACCTGAAGTAACTATTTATTTCATAATATTTAAACGTCGGATGTATCTTGATACAAGTACAATATACAATAACAGAAGCAAATGCACATTTCTAAACTCTTGGGTACCGAAAACGGAAAACCAGGCGCCAGGGTAAAAAACAGAAATGCAACGCGAACGGAAGAAAACTAAACATAGGGAAATAGAACACAACAAATAAATATTACTGTGGGGGACGGATAGTTTATGCCTCGTTGCGATCCAATATACAACGATTTGTAAACAACTATTTATAGTAATTAAATATAAAGTCGATAATATATTCACAGATTTGGAATAACGTACAACTAATTTTGTTGGATCGCAAGGAGGCAGCCAGACGCCAAGCATAAATATTTTGAAAAATATATATAACTCAATACTTGGCTGGTTTTGCATGATATCCATTACTTTTTTAGAAAATTCACAAAATATGTAATAGTTTCCAAATGTTTTCAATATGCATTGTATATTAGTGCAAAGAAGTGCTCACAGTGCCTAAACTACTTGGCGTTACCTTTTTTTTACATGTAATGTACTTTTTGTGGGATATCACGACGTTTTCAGGGCCACATTGAAATGCATTGTATATTAGTGCAAAAAGGAGCTCCGCTCGTAGCGCCTAAACTACTAGGCATTACCTTTTTTTACATGTAATGTACTTTTTGTGGGTTATTTTATTAAATGTAGGTAGAAGAAAAAGTAAAAGAAATAATGAAAAGAATAAAAAAAATAATAATAAGAAGGAAATAATAAGGAAGAAAAAAATTGCAATAAAAGAAGTAGAAGATAATTAAAATAGATATGTATAGTGTGAAACACTTACAAAGCTAAGAAAAATGGCAAAAGAAACCAATCGCTAGAGATGTGTTCAGGTAATTGTTCGCGAACGAACTGCTACCATGCACCGGGTAACATATGCGCATTAGGGAAATTTATGGCAACAGGGCAGTGTCGTTCATCGGCATAAAGAAACAAAGTACAGTGATGCTCGGCTAAATTTTATCGTAAGAGAATAGATATAATAACGAGAGGAAGTAAGATAGATTGTATACATAGGTCAGACCTGTGTAACTTCTTGCTCACGAGTAAATTTCCCCTCCCGAGGTACCTCCACTCTGACCGAAACAATGGCGTGCGAGGTGCGGCGACAGGACACGGGAGATCTTGCGCGCCTTTGTTTCGGTCAGAATGGGGGTACCACGGGAGGGGAAATTTACTCGTGAGCAAGAAGTTACACAGGTCTGGTATAGGTATACGTCCAGCAACGATGGTCGAGCTACGACACTTCAAAGTTCAAAGGGATGCCGCGAGTAAAACAAATGAGCATCCAGTAAAGAAAATTTCACTTGTAATAATTTTCATCTAACCTCAATGAAAATTGCACCAACGGATTGCTGGGAATTTTCCAATTAAAATAAGTCCAAACACGACTTAAATCGGTATAATTTTACTTTAATTGGCTATTAATGGTTCATTCAACCACTTTAAGTTGATTACTGCAATTACGCTATATATGTAATTTCTCATCAATACTCCTAAAATTATGGCAAGCAACGAAAAGAGGTCGTGGTTACAAAAGGTATTTCACATGTTGTAACGAGGCAAATTTTGCCTCGTTACGAAAACGCGTGGCGCGCCCCGCTCCCTCCGCTCCGGCGTGTCCTCGCCTCCGCGACACGGGTTTTTGTGTGCGTGCGGTATGAATGTTTTTTTTTTTGCCGACCGACCGTCTCGCGCTCCGCCACGACAGATCATCGCCGCCGCCGGTCGTGAGGACGTCCCCCCAGAGGAGGGAGGCGCCAGATGGGTCCCCCACTACCGCTGGCCGCCCAGCTGACCGGTCGCAGCTCCTTCACCCCAGCAGCTGCCCTGGAGGCAACCGGCAGCCGGCCTCCGAGGACGCCGGGCCTGGGAGCAGCGAATCCTCCGCCGCTCCGCAGAAGCCACCCTCCAGCCACGCCAGAGGGCTCCCAGGATCCGGCCAACCGCATTTGGAAGACCGAGCGGCCCATCTTGGTTTCCGCACTCCCTGGGGGGGGGGGGGGGGGGGGGGGGGGGACCGCGCACCGGCGGCGAAACGGGGGAAGCGCGCGAGCGAGTATCGGAAGCGGTCGTGTACTAGATAGCTTAGATTTAGTTTAATCTAGTTAATTTCTTGTGCGCCGGGTCGAGTCCCCTTTTTATTTTCGTTGTGCGTGTGTTTGTGTGGCGCCCGTTTTGTGGAAGAGCCACCCGCACCATTTTGTAGATACGTCGCTATTCGCGATTTTGCGTGGACAGAGCGGGCGGAAAAGGAAGAGACACGACACCTTTGTTGGACGGTCACGAGATTATTATATTTACAGAACTATTTACAGAATTATTTACACTTAGGTCTAACACAGAGCGGACGAGTATATACACGCGTGATTCTTACGACTAGTTATTTAACTACAAACTGAAACAAACACGAAATATTATGCGTATGACACTTTCGGTAATTTTCACCGTGCGCGGACAATGATATGAACTTCTACGCGTGGTCTGAGATACTAATAAAGACGAAAAGAAACGAGCGCGAAAAGCACGTGTTAACGCGTATACGACGTGAACGATAGTGCGATAATGGCGTCGTACCGGCACCGCGTGGCCGGTGCACGTGTACCGGTTTCTTCTCGCTCATGGCGCGATCGTGGCCATGCGTGTCCGGGAGGTGCTGCCGCTATCGGCAACGACGCACCGGCGAACTACTTTCGCTACGAACACCATGGCCGTGCGTGTTCATGGGAGAATTCGCCAACAGTCGCCGCATTCCATGTCCAGGTAGGACTTACTAAAGGATCGGCGTGAACGCGGGAATATCGGAGTATTCCTTATCGTATCGTGTTACGCGACCTAGGCGATCGGATCGACCCGAGGAGACGAGGACTCTCGAAGCCCGTCCCATTGACCACGCTCCCGACCGATTCGTTGTCTGGAATCGTCCGATTGTCGAACTCCGGCGGCTTGACCTCGAATTCGTAACTGTCGACGCCTCTACCGCGCGTTTGAACGGAGGCCGTCTTCATTCCGCGAACTCGTGCGCCGAAAGTTATAGTCGGTTTCGTCGAGGCCCCGGCGCCTCCGTAGAATCGCAAACGCCCCCCCCCCCCCCCCTCCCCCGAACCCGCGTACGCGACCCCGACTAATCTTTCCTTTTCTACTGTATTTGAGACTCTAGGACCACCGACGTTTTGTACCCGGCCCCTAGTTTTAGTTTCTACAGTAGACTCTTTTTGTATTGGGAATTTCCGCGTCGCGGTTCCTCTTGCCGCACTTGGCGGCCGCGTACCTATTCCTTTTTCACAAAAGTGTACCGCGGAATTCCCGTTTGTTGGTTGACACGGCCACTTCGGCCTTTATTAAAGTTAACGATTTAACGGAACACTCGTGGGTCACTTTCAATTAACCTCCCCTTATTTCGGCTCCCATACTGAGCAGCCGGAAGGGCGAGGGTTCCGGACGAGTGCTACGGCACTGGCGCCCAGAGAATCAAATCGTTCGTGGATTTGTGCTCGAGGTGCGCGGAGAGCGACTTTCCCTGGTTGTACTCCAATGCAGGGCACCCCTTTGGCTGCCCCCATAACCCGTCCGTCAAAATGTGTAATAGCAGTATGATCTTGCGTTATGATACGCGTGTAAAGTAATTAGACGGACAGTTCATTATTTCCATAAGGTATGATCAGAGTTAGGTATTGTTTGAAATAATCTTATGATAATTTGTGGTGTAAATTAACATTTACATTATTTAGAGTAAAATAAATTGTTACTCCTCTTCTGTTCTCATGAAATAAAGAAGATTACTTATAAAGATTATAATTTCTAAGTAAGTAAAGGAAATATTTTATTCAAAATGATGCATAGGCGACCGATGTACTAGCCGTTTTGAATTTTGTACGCGCCGTCGCAATACGATCTTAACGTGTGAGAGTATCGCACGCCATGATCTTGAACCAACGCGAATATCAGTAACGGCGCATGTGCGTAACGTAAGCCACAGCGCTAACAGCGCCTCTAGCAGCAAAAATGTGTGATTCACACTGACGTCAGCATGACGTAGGTGGTTAATGAAACTGATTGAAATTTTTCGACGAAAAACAGTTAATATCTCATAAATAAATGCACCGATTGAGGCGTTCTTGGGCTTAAAAGAAGCAGAAAGACAAGTCGAAGCAGATTATGTTATTAGAATGAAGCTCAGTTGCGTACTTTTTCTGCAATAGCAAATTATTTTTTGCAAAACGCTCAAAGCGCTCTGCTTCGGGATAATATTATACTCGGTAGAGTCTCGCTGTCGCCGGCGGAACAGCCTTCGGCCTAAACTACTTGGCGTGATACGGGGTGACCCGTAACTAGTGTAGGAGCCGGAAATGGGGGGTAGGTGAGACGATTCTGAACAACAGTATCCTGTTGCATATGAGGCAACTGTGGCGAATGGCGCTAGTGCGCCTTTTTCCCCAGGCGAACTAATAAGAAGGTTGGCAAGACTAAATGAAGATATTCAAGCGATGCTGGGAGAAAGCGTTCCGCGCGTCTTTTCGATGTTGGCGTCGTATCTCAATTTAATAAATTAATATATATATAATTATCACGGAGTGTCAATTCCTCTCAATACCGTTCCTGGAGAACTTTCGGAAGTAGGTGAGCGAATCGAGGAATTCGAGGTCGGTCAAGACTTCCCTACACAACCATATGCAATCCCGCCATCTAGTGGTGGCACGCGACGACTGCT
The DNA here is from genome assembly GCA_943735885.1 of Stelis phaeoptera. Taxonomy (NCBI): domain Eukaryota; kingdom Metazoa; phylum Arthropoda; class Insecta; order Hymenoptera; family Megachilidae; genus Stelis; species Stelis phaeoptera. Next base: position 676,430 of record OX030936.1, read on the forward strand.
CGCGATGAGGATCGTATTGCAATGAAGTGTGCTGTTGTTTCGTTTCCTATTGCGTAGTATGTATGGCGACCACATTGTGTACTTTTCAGATTTAATAATGAATGCGCTAGCAAGTTACTTTCTACTACATCGAGATAAATCCCCGATCCTTCGCTTAGAATATAAAACTGGTGTCAGAAGTGGGATTCGGAAAGCAGAGAGCGAAAGATTCGTGCCTGGTGGTCGGAGGTTATGTTCGCCCGAGAGTGTGGTGCTAAGCAATAACCGGCGAAATGGAAGAAAATGCGTCTCCTGACCTCATGCAGGCACTGACTCAGATCATGCTTCAGCGGAATTCCAGGGATCACAGGACGGCGCCGGAGCCGCCTACGTTTTCCATGTCCGAATATCATTCATCGGGGGAGACTTCGCAATTCTCGTGGATCACTTTGACCAACCTAAGAATAAGTACGTTGAAAGTATTAAATTCAGACAAATTGTACAACAGCAGGGCGAGTCCGTCGCGAATTTTTCACTCCGTTTAAAGCAGGGCGCCGCGCATTGCGAATATGATACATTTCAGGACAGAATGTTGATCGAGCAACTGCTCCACGGTTTAGAATCACGAGAAACGTGCGATGAGATCATCGCAAAAAAGCCGTCAACATTCAACGCTGCATACGAGATCGCTCATTCGCTCGAGACTACCCGGAACACGGCGAATGAGGTTAGGTCGTCCGAACCCGTGGCAGCTCCGGAAACTATCAACAAGCTAGGTTACGAAACGCCGAAAACGAGAAAAGGCGGACAACTTCGAAGTCAAGTTTCTCAGCAGGATGGCGGACAACAACCCCCAGGTTCGTGTAACAGTTGTGGAGGACAACATTTGCGAAGCCGATGCCGATTCCGTGAAGCGAAATGCTACAAGTGCGACAAAACCGGCCATATAGCCAAGGTATGCAGAACGGGGAAAACTACGCCACAGGACTTTTCCACCAATCAAGTTCAGTCAGAAGCGTTCCCAGATGCTCAGATTGATTCAGTACAACAGTTGAGCCAAATCCATGAGATTGCTTCGCCAGGTAAGCGAATTGTCAATGTCAAGATCGATGGCCGCAACCTTGGAATGGAGCTAGATACCGGAGCACCATGCGGAATAATCGGGATATCGAGACTGCGCGAGATTAAACCCCACTTTCTTTTGCAGAAAACGAATAGACGATTTTCGAGTTACACAGGGCATCATGTTGACTGTCTCGGCCGTATCCTGGTAAACGCTACGATCGGATCTACTACACGAAGACTAAACCTCTACGTCGTGTCCGGAGACACAGATACTCTTTTAGGACGGGAATGGATTTCACATTTTACCCACGAAATAAACTTGAATCGCCTCTTCTCTGCTGATCGAGTTAACTCGCTTACTTCAGAATCTCAGATTACTCCGGAACAGAACGCGCGCATCAGTCGGGTGCTGGCGTGCTTCGCAGATGTCTTCAGCGATGTCCCTGGTAAATTAACTGGTCCGCCGGCGACGATACACTTGAAACCCGGAGCATCTCCAATCTTCGCTAAGGCTCGTGATGTTCCATTGGCGCTACGGGACCAGTATGCGAAGGAAATTGATGCGAAAATTGCATCAGGAATCTACGAGAAAGTCGAATATTCGGAATGGGCTCCATCTACCCATATTGTCGTGAAAAAGAATGGGAAATTACGCATTACAGGGAATTACAAGCCAACAGTCAACCCGAGAATGATCATCGACGAGCATCCGATTCCAAAGATTGAACACATTTTTAATAAAATGAAAGGAGCTACACTTTTCTGCCACCTGGATGTCACGGACACGTACTCGCATCTGCCGATTGACGAAAACTTCCGCCATATCCTTACATTAAACACCCCAACGCACGGTTTGATTCGACCAAAGAGAGCAGTTTACGGAGCAGCTAACATTCCGGCAATCTGGCAGCGACGCATGGAAACCATTCTCGAGGGCCTGCCAGGTGTCACCAATTTCTTCGACGATATCATAATTCCCGCGGATGGATTTGATTGAGGTGGAAGAAGAAATGGTAACAAACTCCTTCACGTGAACGCTCAATTTATTCTTAACAAATTATCGAAATAACAATACGGACTGTCACGAAGATGTGGATACGTAACGATTGCCTGCGAGACTGACTCGCGAAACGCTGGTTTCTGCTTTTTAAAAGGGTCTTCCGAAAAGGATAGGAATAGAAATAGAAAGAGAAAAAGAAGTGAAGAGTGGAAAGTCGGAAAATCCAGAGATAGAAGAGAAAGTGATCGAGAGTTTAAGGGCTCGCGCGGGTCTGGTCGCCAAATGTGCAAGTTGACGTTGACCAGGCCCGAACGAGCCTCGAGAAAAACACAGAAATGAAAATGAAAAGGAAACAAGCTTTGTAGTAAAAGAGAAAGTTGAAAGAGAAAGAATTTGTAGGTTTTGGCAAGGACGTGGTGGTAGTGGCGTAACTGCCACAGTACTTTTGAATTTAAAAGATAAGAAACATTTTCTGGACGTGCAGTGAAGAAGAAAACTTCAACCCATTGAAGTGACCTTGAATGGCATTTCAAGGTCAACATAATGTAGATCAATGGATTCATCTTGAGGTAAGCTATGTGTCTAGCGTGAAAAAAACTACGTTTTCATTTAAAAAAACAAATGTCACCTTCAAATCTCGGAGGCGCCTCCACCTAGAATAAAACAGTGTACACCATTGAATGTCCTCTTTCAGATAGAGCATGTTTCGTTTAAACGTTTTTTTCGAATAATGAATATTTTGCGAGATAATCGCGTGGAAAGATTGCAATGAAACACCCTGCATTATTATACTTTTGTATCGTTGCTGTGTCGTGTCAATACCAATTATAGACCATATCAAAACATGTTTCTGTAGCCTTGTGTTGCTAATTGAGTGTTGGATGCGGCAGTGTATGCTTGGAATGGTTCAATTTGATTATCGCATTTAACGTAATCTCTGTGAAATGGTCAATAAGCCGGCGTGCTTTCAATCGTGTTAAAAATGCCGAAAATGAAAAAAAAAAGCGTTAATGCAAAGTTGGATCGGAAACGATTAGTTTTAATTAGAAGAAAAGTGAGTGCAATTTCGGAAAAATATGTACGATTTATTGAAATATCAACAATTTCAAGCATTATAAGTAAGGGGGCTTACAAAAATCAATTAATGTGCCAGAACGTTGTTGGAGCAAATTTAAGTACGCACCGATTACATCGAGCAACGCGACGTGGAGCGGTCACTCTTCGCTTAGAATTTAATTTTTACAGACAAATGTCATCAATTAAAAGTGCCAAATTTAAAGAAAATGCTCGTAATTTATTGTAATTCAAACTACAATGTAGCAGATTAATTGTACACAGTATTATTAAATATATGTACATCGTGAATAATATCTACATATTTGCATATTTTACGTGCATTTTCGCATCTCTTACGTGCATAAATAACATTATGTTTCTTGCATATTTATTGTGCATAAACATCCGCAATCTAATCATAACAATTGTGTTGTGTTGTGCTAGACGCACTAAATAGCCTCAAAATCAACAACCTCAACTTCATAAAAGTCAACAGATTGCAAACAAAAAATTCCATTACACAAAACACCCAACTCCTAATATTCACTGTACAATTAACATCAGACAGCAACCTAAACAGCCTATCCCAAATTTAAAAAATTTTGCACCAATCAATAAGGTGGGAAAATTTAAAAATCAAATACATAACACAATGCTGGAAATGTCAAAGAATAAGTCTGGAAACTGTAAAATCACAACCCCGTAAGAAAATTAAAATACACTGAAATACGCTCTCTGCGGCCAAAACGGACACCTAGCCTCCTACAGGGGATGCCCATAAACGAAAAAACATAAGCAAAATATCGTAGATACACAACAAATGGGCAAAAATCCAAAAGTTAGCAAACTCAACAATTACGTGTACCTAAACAGTCACTATACCACAAACAATCCCCGCAACTAACACCTCCCCCCCCCCCCCCCCCAGTGATGGACTTTCGTGGGATTTTTCCCTCGCGGGATTCCTTCCTGCGTATGCGTAAGCTGACGTCACAGCTACATGTCGTCTGCTACCATACATGTATCTTAAGCGCAAGAAGAGGTGCATGTAAGGGGCCCTTGCAGTAATGTCAGACGGCCCGCGTTTTTTCGCGCATGCGCGGTCAGAATGACCGTTAGCAGTGGCCTATCTAATGTAAAATCTATGGGATGCTATTAGCATTATAGTATTCTTTAATTTTTTGCCAAATAAAATATTTTATTTTCTTATTATATATTTTGTTTCTTTACTGGGATACAACGGTACCCTAAATTCTAGTTAAATGTATACGGTAGTGAGAACTGCAGCGCTCGCTCCAATGCGCATGATCAGGAAAATCCCACGAAAGTCCATCACTGCTCCCCCCCACTTCTCAAATAATCCCACTGCCCAGACTCCCACTACCCCCACAAACCCGAGTACACCCCGATACACAGCACAGCTCTCCTTCACACACCCTAACCAACAACATCATCCACACTAACACTCACTACAACTTAAAACTTGATCCAATCGCCAACTTACTATTTGAGATAAAAAATCAACTCCAAGAACTACAGCAAGCTGTCCACGCAAACTCAGCAAAGTTAGTATCCAACCAACAAAGAGCAAGCCTACCCGGACACTCAACTAACCAAAGCCAAAAATGCGTTTAAAACACTCAAGATTATTCCTCTCCTAATACCTAGACAATAGCATTAAAATCCTCTGCTACATTACCTTGATACTTCCAATAATAACGTACGCATACCCCATCTGGTAAAATATCCCAAACTACAAAATGGAAGAATTAAGAATTTTGAAAGACACTGCCTAAGAATCTGCCTTAACTAAAGAGTAAAATTACTCAAAAAACTACAGAAATATAACACTTCTAAACAAGGCGAATATCCCACGTATCGATTCCTGTATAACCAATCTATGCAGAAACTACTTCGCCAAATCCCACTGTTCGCGATGTCGCGAAACACATAGTATTTCATGTAACAATAGAATCTTGAAGACAGTCGTTAACAATTAAACTCAAGTTAATCTACAGTCCACTCGTAAATATTTTCGTAGCCTCTTCGAGGAGCATGGGAATAGAAACCCCATCTACGTATAATTTATTATCGAAGGGTCGAGCTGTAGAGTTTTTCAGAAAAGAACGTGACTTTAGTTTCTATAGCCTTTCGAATAATTGTCGCATGTTGAAGCAATAACCATTTAGGGTTTAACATTGAAAAGAACCTCCCTGCAAGAGATGTCGGACGTTCGAAAGTCACTTCGAAGACCCGTAGTGTTCGAATATCAAGGGTCATACAATTTATGATTTCCAGGACCTCCTCAGTTACAGTAGACCGGATAATCCTTGGGAAAACCCAAGTTTACATCGTTGAAACGGTTTGCTGTAGTTTTCTAGCTTTCTGTCGTGTCATCAACGGACTTCCAGCGGTGCACAGCCTGTGAAGTCAGAGACAATGCCTTTCGTAAGGGTTCTGCGGAACGTCTCTAACCATATATACTTCAAGAACAAGTCCCATCGTAAAGGGACTCAATAATCTCTACCAGTTTTCACGTGCACCGCAGCCGTTAGGTTTTCAGCTAGCATACATGGGAAGCGTCTAACGTTGTGATTTGCTAAACCGTACCTGTTTGCGCGTAGGATAATTTCGTTCCTAGGCAAGATGCCGGTTAACTTTGCAGTGGAAGGAAAATGAAATGACACTCGATTGACTACACACAACGCGTTCTATTTTTAATTTAAAATTAATACAGCGATTTAAGCGAATTCGTCGCCCATGCGGTAAAGAAAGACCTTTGTTGTTTACCTTCACGTTTACGCTATTACTCAGGAACGACAAGTAAGCCGTCTCGCGGCCTCGCAGCGGTTTTTATACATGTTCACGCGATAACAACGCTAACGCGGTTTTTGGCAGTGTGTGACAACTAATTTAAATTTGAAATCGCACGCTCGGAATCCCGAACAGTACCAGCCTATCACGGGTGGTTCACTGGTCTACCACCACACTGATTGATGGACTTCGTTGACACCCACGTTAGACCAACTCCTCTGAGGCTCTTTTCGCTGATCGGGTGGTGGCACGAGCAAAAAGTTAACGTTTTGTAAACGGATACCAAAAAGGACATTCAGTCAAAAACTATTGCCCAGTTATCTGGCGTCTCATCTACGACATCATATGTTGGAATTGTTTAACCAAACCGTGATCTTCAAAATCTTGTCGTGTTTACCTAACACAAGGAACACTTGTACCACACACTATATCGAATAAAAGACATTTATTACCATTATTAAGTATCGATTCTAACATCCTTAATACTGTGAAAGGAATAAGGAAGCGCGGCAATTCGAGTATTATTGTTTAAATTAATATCGCGAATTCGTGTACACGAAATCCCCCTTCCTAATGGAACTTACACAAAAAATTTACGACAACACCCAGTACATAAAAAAGTCACTTATCACAAGATTCACAGCCCCTGAACTCTTCCCCTTCCTAGACTAAAATGGATACATACCGGACAACAGCAACATCCCAATACTGTATCACGCTCAAAGAGTCCGCAACAACAAAGCAATCATTTTCAACCCATCAAATACTACAAAACCTAACATAAATCCACTAAAATACTGCACCCAAATCCCCGACAAAGACAAAAGAAACAACCCCAAAACCTATAAAAAATACTGGTGATTAAAATCACAAACAAAAACCTAGATATATATTAAACCTACTAATGAAATTATGTAAAAAGTTTTGTAAATATGTAAAATAAAATTAACCGCACTAGCATTAAGACCAGCATTAGGATTAGGAAGTAGAATTAAGCTTAGGATAGTATTGTACAAATATAAGATAAGTTAGACCAACAAGCCTTTCTCAAACTCCGCGCCTACCCCAAGTGCCAAATGAGGACCCCTGTAGAAGCACCAAAGAAAAAAATCATTATATACCTTAAGCAAAAGAAACCAAAATAGAAATATACTCTGTATCTTTACGTGCAATCAAAACATTTAGTCCTTAAGTGCACAACTAGTCATAAAACTGCGAGCAAAACCTATAAAAAAAATTGTTATATTTTTGCGTTTTTCATATAACTAAAAAAAAATATTAATGTTGGCTTTTTTTTAAATAAACGTAATAAAAAAAAAGCGTAACCGGCTATATAACTCCGTGGGTCCCGGATTCGATTTCCGACGAGGAAAGTCCGCTTATTTCACGAATTCATAGCAAAATGAAAGATGTTGCTGACTATGATACGATGGGGTATGGTTGTGTTGGTACTAAATGGACGGAAAGGGAAAATACATTAACATGTGAAAACGTGTAAAAGAATTGAAGAATTTTGGAAACATTCAATGTAGAAGATTTTAAATTTTTGCGTCGCCTCCGAAAATATTGCATTGTACAATATTTTATATGTTATGTAATATTTTCATAAATTTTATAAAGAGCTGGAGAGAATTCATACAAATTAAATAAAAATTATTTCATACTTTTTAGAGCATTTTGAAATCGGTTGTATTTTTTTCTTTTTTTTTTCAAAAATTATTTTAATTAAGAATGTAGTTTATAATAATTTAGCTTCTATGAAAGGTTATTGTAACCTATAAATAAACCTAAAAAAATTATACTTCGATAAATACACGTACAGACTAAATTAAATTGTCTATATCAACAAGTTTTTTTTTTAATTTTGCCTACAAACTTCACCTGAAAAATATTTTTAAATATTTTTTTTCTTGGCTTTTTTTACAGATAAAATTCTTCGATCTTGTTGATTTTTCATGCATTCGATACTTGTTATTTCCTCAATAACTTTTACAATGTATATTTAATTATAAAGTGTTATGTGCAAAATTAGAGTAACTGAATGGAGTTTCTGAAATTATTTTGTTTTAGAAACTTTCTATCTTTATTATGAGATAAAAGTAGCTCATTTAGATATCATAAACCTAATATTTTTAACCGACTTCGAAAAGGAGGAGGTTACTCAATTCGATCAGTATATATTTTTTTTTTAATCTTTATTTATAATTTTAAATTGACTATTTTGTATATGTATAATCACGAAGGCAAGGTTTATTTTGATGATTGTTGAAAATATGCTGGCAGGATTATAACGCGATTAAAATTGCATTCTTCGTTTACAGATATCAGAATAATAATCAAACCATTAAAACATTCAGCTTTGCCCACTGTTGTTTTTCCCTCCACATCCATATGTAACTATAACAAAGTGTAAGTCACCCTTCTTTGTTAGTTTGAAAATGAGGTGCTGCTCCACAATAATTTACGGATTAATTTTTTCCCCCTGAATTACAGTATTGTCAATTTTTTGGCAAAATTTTATTTTGAGCAAAACCGCATTAATAATAATTATACTCCATGACATTTGCAGCTAAGTGCAATTTAATATCAGAGCTGCTTCATCTATATCTGAAGTTGCGAGCCGGCACTGCTATTCGTAATACTTACAAACTGTTTCGTAGGTATAAGCTTACCATTGGCAGCCGAATGTAGTCGGAAAGGAACGATTCTCAACACCACCGTGGAAACTGGATTTCGCACGAACAGTCTGAGCTTGCGCGGTGCTTTCGAAAGGTGCGTCCTGGCTTGATCGTTTCTCTGCGGTCGGAGGCTTGTACTCGTCAACGAGCTTTCAGGGTGTAGTGTGTGCGTCTCGCTGAACCTAGAAACGAAAAGAACAGTAAAAAAAAGTAAAAATACTTGGTCTTATCTTGTTCGACCGGGGAACAGCGTGAATTAATTTTATTATTTTCAACGAAAAAGCTATTGGACTGAGAAAGGTCAATAAAGCTGTTTAGCTTGCGAAAATGTAATGATCGAGTGAACCGGTTGTTTGAAAGTTGGTTTTATCGAATGGAGGTCGCATCCTGGGTTGCGGATCGCGAGTGAAGCATCTTGCATAGAAGTTCCCATGGCGTGAAACATCAGAAGCATAGCTGAACAGTATTTATTTACGGAAGTTTGAAGCTTGATAATAATCAGGTAAGTTGAGACTTGTATTTTTTAAATTATCTTCAGGTAGTTAGCCAGTTGGTGAATTTACAACCTACATTCCTATATAGTCGCTTAACTATCTCACTTGGTTACCGGCTTTTCTGGTTCGTTTTGATTTTGTATATAGCTAAGATATAGTGTATATAAATTTAGGTTTGTGATGAGTCTTTGGAAGATGATGTAATTTGACATTAGTTCTTCACTCTTTTTCTTTTTTATCGCTCATAATAAATATCAACACGGAGATAGAAAATTTTTATTAAATAACTGTTGTTATTCCTTCTAAACTTGCAACAGTAGTTGACGTTTTACGCAAAATAAAGATTGACTGTTTTAGTTGACTACGTACGACGCAGTATACGTCGTTGGCCTCCCCTTTAACCTTTCGTCGAGCAATAAGAATACAAATTTAACTGTTACGATCATGCACAAATTTTAGTGCTCTTTTTCTAACTTATTCATAATAGTATCTCGCAATAATCTGTTGTGACTTTCATGATCGGTATTTAATCATTTTCTATTTTAGTTTTTCCAATTATTTTTTAGCATTGCATGTACAGCAAAAGAAATAATTTTAAAGAATTTAAGGTTTTGTGTTATCCAACGCGAAACGTTAATTAATTATAGCTGCATTAATTTTTATAACTGTTGGTATTATAATTTTGCTTTTGCTAGACAAATTAGTGATTCAGAATAATAACGATATAAATCCTGATATTGATTTTCAAGAAAAAAGCGAGTTTTTATAAAATTTAAAATTGCTTTGAACGTGTGTATGGCATGGTTTTGATTTTTAATAGAAATGGAGATGTACCGCCGTTGTTCTGACAACTAAGTGACTTACATTTGTAAATCAGATTTATATGCTAGTTAGTGTTTATATACAGACGGTTACAGAAGTATTTTTTATCGGTACAACTTTCATTTCTAAGTTTTATGTTCTGAATAAATATATGAAGCAACAGAAACGTGTTATATCATGTTATAGTATAGTATATTATATATATATACAGTCACTCCCATAAGTATTCGGGCACCTTTTAAAACACAATTCCCTCGTTTGAAATTGGACCAAATGACTTGAATTTTTTTGAGAAGCTAGAAGAACTAGTTTACTGGATTACAAAAAAAGAAAATGTTGAAAAAGTCCCAGCCGGTTGAAATTATGAAGGATACAGTGAGGATCACATTTTTTAACTTTTTTATCCGAGCCAATATTGAAAATGTAAAACATACTTTTGGTAGATCTCAATAAGTTGTATGTATACACAAAGTTTCGTCGAAATCGGTTAACGCATCTAGAAATTACAAGCAATTGAAATTTACGAGAATCGCAGTTTTTCACCTAAGAACGTGACTAGTAATGTTTTCTTAAATAAAAATTTTCTTTTTTTGTAATCCAGTAAACTAGTTCTTCTAGCTTCTCAAAAAAATTCAAGTCATTTGGTCCAATTTCAAACGAGGGAATTGTTTTAAAAGGTGTCCGGTTACTTATGGGAGTGACTGTATATACTAAAAATCAAACACTATTATTTCTTTGCGTATAGCTGTTACAAGAAAACTCGAAGAAACACGAATTTTCAAGTCACAAAAATATCCAGGCATTTTATAAAATTAAATTATAAAATTAAAACAATACTTTTATTTACAAACATTTAATATTTTGTTGGATATTCCTTCTCTTAAGTAATGTGTTTTAGATCGTTTGACACGATATTAATTATCTTATATAACTGATGCCGATTTATCACCATTCATCCACCAAATTATTTTTCTAATATTCATCTTTTGTATTTTCTACGGCCTTACGGAATTCTATGGTATATTCCACAGATTTAAGTCAAATTGTGATCTGATAAGAAAATCAGAATTTTTAAAAGTAAAGGTAACAGCGGGGAATTTTTTAAAATTTAAACAACAAGTTCTTAACAATTTTAATTACGCAGCTTTGTAGGACATAAAAAAAAAGTTGTTAAGTTTTCATTGCAACTACATGTATACTTTTTAAGATGTATAAAGAAATAGGAAACGGTTGTTTTCACCCTCAAAAAATAAAAAGCAGCAGAAATGGAAAATTGTCTAATATTTATATCAAAGTCATCTATCAAACTGTAAAGTTTAAAAAAATCGTAAATGTTAGCTGAGTACTTTCTTTAATTTCTTTGATAATGAAACGTTTAACACTAAGAATAAGAATTGACAGAAGGCCATTTTAAGAGATGTTATTACTATATATTATTAACAATATACACTGCCGTTTATGGAAGTATGGTCACTTGAGAATTAAAAGAAAAAATAGATACAGAAATTGTTTAATAAAAAATAATTTGATTTTTGGTCAGTTTACTGTTTGATAAACATGAAATTAACAAACTATGCATAAACAATGAAATAATATGTAAACAAAAACGAATGAAGGATTTTTGAAATTTAATTTTCTTTTCATCAAAAAATCCTCTTTTGGCATTTATTACACTGTTAGTCAATTAATTTTTTTATTTTTAATTTTAAAAATAATTTTTATTTTCTCATGTGGTATTCGTAGTCCTCCGTGCTTCTTGTAACAGGATCCTGAACTGAATTTTAGAAGTGAGGCACTCTTTTCTAATGCTTCCATCCAGCTCGTCCGGCCTGGGCTTTGAGGTGGGCAGACCATCTGTTTCAAAATTTTCTTCTTCTCTTGATTTGCAAGATAATTTTTTTCTTTTCTTCATTTACTTTTTGTAAAGGTAAGACGTGTGCTTAAGGTCGTTGCCTTGCATAATAATAAAAGACCGACCAATTAATCTTAAGCTTGATGGTATTGCATTATCAATTAATATTTGTCTATAACTTTTCTTCATAATTCAGCCACCTTCATATTTTATTGTGGGTACGACACAGTCTGAGAGCATTTTTTCTATTTTAGAACGCCGTAGAAAAATCCTTCGGTATTGGCCAAAGATTTCAAATTTGAACTTATTAGTTCAGAGTAAATTTTTCTATTGATCTTCTGTCCAATCACGATGGCCATTTGCCTATTGAAGTCGTTTGAGCCGATTGCCACGTCGGTCGCGTCGTAATAAAGGTTTTTTTTTTTATCGCTATGCGATCATGAAGATCAGCCTCCTGAAGACGGTGTTTAACTCTAGTAGCGGAAATCGAGTTCTCACGACTCCGATTAAATTCCACAGTAATTTCAGAAGCCGTCATTTTTCTATTTCACTTACTCATAAGCTTAATTTGTCTGTCGTCAGCGTTATAAGTTGATCTAGAAGGACCAGGACGAATATGGTCTTGGAGACTCCCTGTGTCTTTATAGCGACGAATGATCAGATTGACTGTTGACTGACAAACTTTCAATTTTTCACTAATATTACGAACTGAATATCATTCTTGATGAAGTGTATGATGGCCGAACTTATTTTCACACGTACGAGGGGAGCTACCCAAGCGTTACGCTCACTTATTTATGTTTTGCCGTCTTACAGAGTTCGTCCAGTTGAGTATTCCTATACCCCCTTTTGGGCGTATACGGCCAATAGTTTAAGAGATATTAACGACTAAAATTAGTTAGTCCTTAAATTTTGTATTATAACGGATTCACCCATACAAATGGTTAGTCCCGTGGTTAAACACTTGCTTGGAAATTCAGAAGTACCCAGATCAATCCCGTTATTTCCCCCCCCCCCCCCCCCCCCATTTTTTTACGTACTGCCACCCTTTTTTATATCCACTTTTTTGCAGCTATGATATACCTATTGTATCTGTTAATAATTTATTAATTATATTGCATTTTTTTATCATGTTCAAATTGATTTTATTCTCCGTTACGCACATTGACCGTTTATATTACAACATGGAATCCTCACACATGTAGACAAATAGGCGTGTGGTCAAACAAATAACTGCAATCTTAAACGTCCACGTTTCAAATCCCCGATTAAATAATTTTTTTTAGTAATATGCTTTTTGTTATATGTAATTATTAATATTATGCTGTAGTTGTATCTATTAATAATTTATTTACACGTTGCATTTTTTATAATATTTAAATTATTTTGATCGTAAATTAACCCTTTGCACTCGAGTGGCGCTTCTGAGGCGACCTATTTAATTTACTAGAGTATTTTGAAATGTGAAATTTAAGCTTTATTTCTATTAAAATATAGGAAATTAACGAAGGAAAAAAATAAATAAATCCATTGGCATTTGCAACTCTTTTCTTTTAAAAGTGTGTTTGATTTTCGGAAGTCTCGCTGGAAAAGCGAACTAGATCTGTACGTATCGAAAAATGCCTCCACCGCAAAGGGTTAAATCCATTTATTTTAGGTAACTATTTATTACTTATAACATTTTTTATACATTTTACTTCAAGATGGATATCTAAAATAAATGGATTTAATTTTACGATACCATAGCATACGATGTTACCGTATTATAATGAAGAATAAAAATAATTTAAATATTATAAAAAATGTAATACATTAATAATTATATATAAAAAGGCAGGAATTACATAAAAAAAAAAACAAGATTAAATCGAACAGTGGACGTTTGAAGTTGCAGTCATTTGTTTAACCACACGCATATTCGTCTATATGTGTGAGAATTCGATGTTGTAATATAAGCGGTCAATGTGCATAATGGATAATAAAATCAATTGAAACACGATAAAAAAAAATGCAATATATTTATTAGTAAATTATTAACAGATACAATAACTACAGCATAACTTCAATAAGTGGACGTAAAAAAGGGAGACAGTACACAAAAAGAAAAGGGAGCGAATAAAGGATTCGATCCGCGTACCTTTAGATTTACAGGCAAGTGTTTAACCACGGGACCATTTGTATACAGGGTGTTCGACAACAGGTGGGCATAATTTCAGGGGGTGGTAGCTGGGGTGATTCTGAACCGCTTTTTCCTTTGCCAAAATGCTCGTTAAGCTTCATTTTTGAATTATTACGAAAAACACTGACCAATTATAATAGAGCACTCTACGCGCGCTCAGTCGTGATAGGAGAACTTCCAGCCAGGACGTCGGACTAGAACGAATCACGGCTAAGCATGCACTCTTCGCGCGCTCTGATTGGCCGGGGTTTTTCATTGATAATTAAAAAATGAATCCTTAACGAGCATTTTGGCAAAGGAAAAAGCGGTTCAGAATCACCCCAGCTGACACCCCCTGAAATTATGCCCACTTGTTGTCGAACACCCTGTATATGAGTGTGTTATAATATACATAGAATTTTAGGAGTAATTTTGTTTAATCGTTAATATCTCTTAAACTATTGGCCGTCTACGTCCAAAAAGGGGGTAATGGAATACTCTACTGGACGAACTCTATATAAGGTGGCCAAGTTTCATAAATAATTGAGCGTAACACTTGGGTAGCTTTCCTCGTTAGAGGTTTTCCACGACTCATTTTGTTTATTGAAACAGTTTTAAGGAGCGTTTTACAGAACCTTTTAGAGAATGTTTTAATTTAGGCGAGTCTAACAATAGAGTAAAATATTCAATACGGCTTTCTTGCAACGTAAACAATGCTTCTACTACTACAACAGTGCCAAGTGTCAAACAAACAGCAAAGGAAGAACAGCCTCCAACTAGTATCCAAGACGCCAACTATTTTCTTTCGGTTGGATTCAAATGTAAGACAAGCAGAGAGAAAACCTTTTTTTAGGAATAAATGTATGTAGATCTTAAGGAAATGAGATATTAGTAATTTATTATTTGGTAAATACGTAGAGGGATGGCAAAATAAACATATTTTATTCGAATCATGAATAATTATGTATCAAGAAAAACTTTTTAATGAAGTGTCCATACTTCCATGAGCGGCTGTGTATTAGCAATATCTCATGTAGTATTTTTGGCTACCTTTACCAGATTTACTGTTTTTTGCACTGATGTTTTCTTTTGGCAGTTAAAAGATGTTAACTGAGTACTTCAAACGACCTATTTTGATTTCTGTAACTTGCAATTAGACTAATTTTAAGAAATATTCCATTTTTAACAACAAACATTCGGGAATTAGGATTAATGTAAGATATAGGAAATTCTTTATACATCCATTCTTCAATTTACGCGCTTCGTTTTATATGCGATCTCATTTAACGTGATTTCGTTTTACGCGGTCAGATAGGTTCAGTTTTCTATAAACTTCCATTGAATCTATTACATATCAGAGAGGCGCAAATTCTTACTTGAATGTACCAACTACATACATACATACATCAGTAAGTCTGACCTTTTTTGGTTTTTTTCTAACCTCTTGTTCTACGACTTAAGTTTCGACGACATGTGCCGTAATCAACAATAAAGTTGACCCACAAAAATTAATCTATGCGATTTAAATATTTTTATAATTCATACCTGTTTTCCTTACCATATTTTTCCTTCATACAAGCAAACTCCACGCGATTTTTGTGCGCGAAGAAAAATCAACGCGGAAAGGTCAGTCTGCGTAAATGGGGGGATGGGTGTACATACGAACAGCTACAATATTTTTATAATATAAAAATTCATGTTTCCTCGGGGTTTTCTATAACATTTAAATAACTTTACGTAAGAAAAGAAACAGTTTTCTACTTTTGGCATCTATGCATATACTAAACTGTGATATGGTGTAATACGTTTTTATTGTTTATTTTTAATACATATTTGTTAAAGATATAAAGTTCAAAAACCAAAATTGTATGATGTATAAAAATTTGTATGACCGACTGTATAACTCTTGTATAACCGACTCTTGTATACTATGTCTTGATTCTTGCAACAAGTTAAATTTCGATTGAACATAAAGTGATTGATAAAGTATTCGTACGCCTCAATATACTCGGCGGCTATATAAAACTATTTTATGATAACTAAACAAAATTAAAATTTTTTTGCGTTAAAATATAGAAAATAATTACAGCTTTTAAATGATATGTCTTTTATGAAGCAGTAATTACGTATTTGCAAGGTAAAAAGTAAAATTTACAGACGTTATAAAAAATACTAAGAGAAAAGGGTAAGCTTGCATAAAAGCAGCTCGGCCTTCGGTTTGGACCATTTTTTAATATGTTGTAGAAATCGATGTTTTAAGCAATATTTTCTGTTGCAATACCATCCGAACTCTCTTAGTTTTCGAGATATACAAGAGAGAATATCCTTATTACTACAGGATTCGGTGTATACGTACGCGTCTGTGGCAGTGTATGTCGAGGTGTTCGACCCTCGCTCATTCTCTCTTCCTGTGCATACGTCACAGCGGCCGGCAAAGAGCCTACATAGCGGGTGAACAAAAAAGTATCTTTTTAACTAATTTCGATGATTTTGAATTTCGCGATAAAAACTAACTTATTTCTGATCGTATTTAACTGATTTCAGTACTAGTAACAAGCTGTTACATTATCCGCACCAAGTCTGGGTTGAAAAGGGAATATAGAATATCTCTTAGGCGATCAAATTATAATGACCAAATTTAATTCTTTGTTATATGTCTACGTGTATACATAACGGATTGCTACAGGTAAAGCAACAGCTTGTTATTAATACTGAAATCAGTTAAATGCGAGTAGAAAGAAATTAGTTTTCACCGCAAAGTTCAAAATCATCGAAATTAATTAAAAAGATACTTTTTAGATCACCTGCTGTATAGGCCTTCACTGGCCGCGGTGATGTATGCACAGAGACAGTGGATAAGTGAGGGTCGTATGCCGCCACATACACTGTCACAGACGCGTACGTAAGTACATATGTAATGGACCGAATTCCTTTGTAGTAATAAGGATTTTTTCTCTTGAATATCTCGAGACCTAAAAGAGTTTGGGGGTATTGCTACAGGAAAATGTTACTTAAAATATCGAATTCTACAGCATATTAAAAAATCAGCTCATTATGAGTCCGAGCTGCTTTTATGCAAGTTCACAATATTTTGTAAGTATTGTGATTCAGCTGCATGAAGAGGGGAAGAGGGGACAGACTGTCGAAACTTAAAGAAAAAGACAAACGATTTGTTTTGAAAAAAAAAAAAAATAAAAAATAAAATTGGATCCCTTCGAGAGTAGGTGTTAGAATTGCATCGCAGTTAGAAAAGGCTATCCAAGAAAAATTAGTGGCAGGCTCAAGAAAGTTGTATTTCATGTACGTGTTGTCAAAAAGAAACCGTATATTAGTAAAGCAAACAGAGAAAAACGGATAAATTTCGCAAAAGAGCATGTACATAAGCCGTTAGAATTTTGGCAACAAGTGATATTTACGGATGAGAGTAAGTTCAATGTTTAGAGTTCAGATGGCCGCCGATTGGCTTATTGTTAGAGGAAGAAAAGGAGAAGCCCTAAATGAAAAAAAAAATCGCAGACCAACGGTGAAGTACAGTAGCGGCGGTGTAATGGTGTGGGTATTTGGGTGTTGAGCAACGTCCACGCGGTACACATTGGCTAATGCTAATGCCGGCGGTACTTGAACCTTATCGACTCAAATCTGAAAAAGTACTCAACCGAAAGAAGTTTATTGATAGTGGTTTGAAAAGCTATCGACGTCAGCTACAAGAATATTAAATAAAAAATGGGGGTTTCCATTTAAAGTTTTAAAGTTGACCTTGATAGCTTCTCCATACCTACTTTCAAGGTCAAATAAGAACCACCGTTTGATGCATCTGCTGATATGCCACAACTTATGTATAAAACAGTTTTTGCTCAAATGTCTTGTTTTCGAGATATTTCACCGGTCTCAGACTTTTTCCTCACCCTGTATAAGGCACCCCATGTTCTGGAAATCTCGATATCAATCCCATCAAGCGTTTATGGGAGGAACTTGAACAAAGAATACGAAAACACCAAATAATAAATAATAATGATTGAAACAATAATGAAATATAATGTAGTTTGCGTAAAATTAGGGGACGGGGGGCAATTTAAGTCAACATTATGCTCATATCGAAACCGATTGAGAAACACAAGCCTTTAAATATTGCGATTTTTTTTACGATCTTCATGAAAATGGGTTGTACGTTTGAATTTTTATCTCTGAAATAATTCGCTATATTGATCTACTTTCTTCTTTATTCTACTGGAGAAGGATCGTTCTTTCCGAATATATTTTTATTGGGTCGGAAATTAATTTTTGAAATAGGAAAAATTGTAAACATATTCTTATTTTGCAAGTCCCACATCGAGACCGCGTTTCTAAAAATCCGAAAAAATTACTGTTGCATTCCTTGGAGTTTGCTCTACAAAATACCGACTTCTAAATGCACTAGAAAGTATGAAATAATTTTGAATTAATTCGTATGAATTCTCACCAGCTCTTGATAAAATTGATTAAAATATTACGTAACATGTTAAATATGATACAATGCAACCTTTTCGGAGGCGGCGAAAAAATTATAAACTTTCTGAATGAAAGATGTTGCTGATTATGATTTGGTTGGGGTACGGTGGATTTCGTAATAAATGTGCGTTAAGAAAAAATTCATTTATATGTGAAAACGTTGAAGAATTAAATTATTTTGGTAAGGAAATTTTTAATTAAAAATAATTTTTAGAAAAATATACAACCTACTTCAAAATGCACTAATAAGTATGAAATAATTTTAATTTCATTCGTATGAATTCTCTCCAGCTCTTTGTAAAATTGATGAAAGTATTACATGACATATCAAAAACAATGCAATCTATTCGGAGGCGACGCAAAATTAAAAATTTTGTAACTTTACGACGTTGCTTCCCCCTCTCTCTTCCTCTTTAGTCCCATCCCCTTCCCCTCCATTTCGTTTCCTTCCCTTCCTTTCCCTTCCCATCATATTCCTTGTTTTTTCTTCCTCCCCTTTCTGTCCAAAATTGCAAAAATTCCTAAACCTTTTTACGTTTTCACATGTTTACGTATTTTCCCTAACCGCCCATTTATTACCAAGATTACCTTACTCCAATGAGATTTTAATTAACAATATCTTTCACCTAGAAAGTTTTCAGTTAAAAATTTCCTTGCCAAAATAGTATAATTCTGAAACGTTTTCATATTTCAATGAATTTTTTCTTCGCGCCCATTTGGTACCAAATCCTCCATACCCCAATCAAATCATAATCAGCAACATCTTTCAATTTGTAGGAAATTGTGCAAAGAACGGACTCTCCTCGCCGGGAATTGAACCCTGAACCACGCAGTCGTAGCAGGCTATGCTACTCCATACGCCAAATACCCTCCGCCGATAGTCCCCACGATTCCACTTCTCTATTGGATCTGGAAGTCCCGATCTCACAATTTGTAGAAAATCTTCAATAAAAAATTTCCTACAGTGAAAATTACCTAGATCCTTTAAGTGTCTTCGTTTTCACACATTAACGTGGTTTTTCTTACCGACCATTTAACACCAAGTCCACCATACCCCAATGAAATCATAATCAGCAACATCTTTCATTTAGGGAATTTTCAATTTTGCTCCGCCTCCGAAAAGATTGCATTGTATTTAATATGTCATGTAATACTTTCATCAATTTTACAAAGAGCTAGAGAGAATTCATACAAATGAAATTAATATTATTTCATACTTTTTAGTGCATTTTGAAGTCGGTTATATATTTCTTTAAAAATTATTTTATTTCACACTTTTTAGTGGCGTTCAGTCCATTCCTTGCAGAATAAAATCAACGAATAGGATTTTTGCAATGACAATAGCTATAGGCATTAAAAAAAATCATAAGTTATCAGCAATAACAAAATCCGTAAAATGGAAATGGGTTCTTTGTGGAAACGTCTTCTACAAGATGCCAAAGGATTTGCTCCGATTGGTCCATCCGTGTCGGAGTAATCGGTGATCATTGATCATAAATAAAAAGAAGGAAGGAGTGGGAAGAGAAGGGTAGGTAAGGAAAGGGAAAGGTTTGGTAGGGAAGGGTAGGGAAGAGGTGGGAAGGAAAGGGATGGGAGGGGAAGAGAAGGGAATGTTGGAAATGGATAATATACGTGAAACAGTACGCTTTGTGCAATAAAAGTGGTAAACACTGAAAAAAAATGCAAACTCCTTTTTCATGGGACCAACCGGGATGCATACTCTACCACAAGCAAAATGTTTCAATCCGATTGGTCAATCAATCTTGGAGTAATCGGTAACTATACATAACATGAACGAAACAGAGCTTTTTTGCAATAAAAAAGGGTGAACAATGATAAAATGCAAAATGTTTTTTTACGGGACCAACTGGGAGTCACACTCTGCAAGATGCAAAAGGTTTCGTTCCGATTGGTCCATGCATCTCGGCGTAATCGGCGAAGATACACAAAAAAAAAAAAATAAATCCTACTAATCGAATTGAGTAACCTCCTCCTTTTCGAAGTCGATTAAAAATAAATAAATCCTGTTCTGGTTTTATTTCGATTAACATCACAATAACAATACGTCCCGTATCTGGTAGACGAGCCATGCGATCCGCTATTATAATCGGCTGACCGAACCGATATTACCGTACACCTATTATGTTAATGTAGTCGACAAGATCGAAAGATTTTTGTAATGCTTGAATAATCCATTTATACTTGTAGCAAAATTTAACTAACCTACTCTTGGCGCAGGACACTTCCTTAAGCAATTTCAATGTCAGGTCGATCACTTTTTTCTTCTGTGTCCCGAATTATGTACAAAATGGAATATGACATAGTTCACGTGAAATTAGGGGTGATTTATATGATCATTTTATCTGTTTTGAAACAGTTTGGAGAACACAAGCTGTTGAGTTTTCGGACGCTTGTTCATTTTATGAAAATACGTTGTGTGTTTGAATTTTTATCTCGGTAACTATTTGTCGTATTCATTTATCTTTTTTTTTAATTTTAATCAAATACGATCGCTCCTTTCGAATGTTTTTATTGGGTTGAAGACTGATTTTTTCATTTTGATTCTTGATTTTAAATTGCATGGATCTGAAGGGCCTTTCTAACTGCATAAACGTGAAGTGGCCTTTATAATTTTAAATGGAACCCCCTACAAAGCGTGACATATTTAGATTCTACTGGAAGAAACAAGTAAATTTTGTCCGAACCATTTTTTTGTCAGATATTTCCATGATGAAATATAACAGTTTGAAGTTTCGACTTGTAGGTATTTACTTGAAGCGCTCGGAAATAGCGTCATTGAATTATACGCTCTTGAGTCCTTTGCTTATTCGTGAAGAAATAAAATGTTCTTTAAATTAAATGTTCAAAATGTCCACCACGGGCTTGTAAACATTTATTTATTTGAAACATCAAAGTTATTCTAACATTTGTTAATGTTTCGGGAGCCACTGAAGCGCAAGCGTCACGTATCATTTGTTTCATATTCTCTTTTGTCGTTGGCGGTTCAAACATAAATTCGTCCTTTACATATGCCCATAAGAAAAAATCTAATGGTGTTAGATCGGGGGATCCAGAAGGCCATTGATGAGCTCCTCCATGACTTGTCC
Organism: Stelis phaeoptera; assembly: GCA_943735885.1. NCBI lineage: Eukaryota > Metazoa > Arthropoda > Insecta > Hymenoptera > Megachilidae > Stelis > Stelis phaeoptera. The sequence goes on from OX030936.1 coordinate 697,943, forward strand.
ATTTGTTCCCAAATTTTTCATTTACAAATTGTCTGGTGATGACAGCAAAATGTGGAGAAGCACCGTCTTGTTGGAACCACATTTCTCTTTTAATGTGTAGTGGCACATCTTCCAAAAGCGCAGGCAAATGATTTTAATAAATCATAGTAACTTTCAGATTTTACAGTTTCTTAAAAAAAGATAAGGTCCGATCATAAAATCTCCTATTGTGCCACACCAAACATTTATAGATCATCGATGTTGAAAGGGAACAGATCGAAACCAATGTGGGTTTTCAATGGCCCAATAATACAGATTATGTTTATTTACATGTGCTGAATTCATAAAGTAGCCTCATCGGAAAAAAGTATATCTGATATGTAATGTTTGTGCAAGTTTACGTTGACTAATATACGGATTTAATGTAATTGCAGCAAGAATATTGACACTATTATTTTCATTAGTGACAGGTTTAGGTTTATTGCGAGTTTTTTTACACATTCCACCGTGGTCACGAAATCGCTTTTCTAAATTATAAAATGTTACAGAGACTTTTCGATCCCATAATGTTCAAAAAACATCACTGCTGCACGCCGATAATTTTTTTGGCATTCACCTGACACCAATAACATATTCACTTGTGTAAGAACTTTAAAATCGATGGCATAGTTCTCGAGATATTGAACTGTTAAGAGTTATGTGGGCCACCCTGTATATTAAAGTCAATACATTCCGAGCGGTTAGATTGCATTGTAGTGGGAATTGTCACTACGATTCACTGGGATTAAGAGAGAATGTTAATGTGGATTGACACAGTAAATATATATACATTACATAAAAAAGTATTTGGAAAAAAATATAACCGACTTCGGAATGCACTAAAAAGAATGAAATAATTTTAATGTATATTTCGGAGACGGCGCAAAATAAAAAATTGTGTAAATGAAAGATGTTGCTGATTATGATTTGATTGGGGTATGGTGGCCTCGGTATTAAGTGGGCGGAAAGACAAAATACATTTACATGTGAAAATATGTAAAAGGATTAAAGAATTTTGGCAATTTCCAATGTAGAAAATTTTTAACTTTGCGTCGTCTCCGAAGTATGAATTAAAATTATTTCATTCTTTTTAGTGCATTCCTAAGTCGGTTATATTTTGTTTCCAAAAATTTTTTTATTTCACATTTTTTAGTGGCGATCGGAGCATTCCTTGCAAACATCAAAGAATTGGAATTTTGCAATGGGAATAGTAGTTAGCAGCAAAGGGATAGGAAGGGGAGGGTTGGGAGGGGAAGGGGAGTAGAGATGGGATAGGAAGCGAACGGAAAATGAAGGGAAGTGCAGGGAAGCGAAGGAAAGTGAAGGGAATGTTGCAAATGGGGTCATTGTAGAAACATCCCCGGCCGCAACATGTAATGTTAGGTTTCATCGATATCTATTATCATCGATATTATTTTTTGCAATAAAAGCGGAAAAAATGAAGAAATCCAAAATGGTTTTTTTACGGGACCAACTGTTGGTCATATTCTACAATCTACAAGATACAAAAGGTTTCGTTCCGATTGGTCCATCCATCTTGGAGTAATCGATGACCATACACAACGCGGGCGAAATCGTACGCATTTTTGCAATAAAAAAGGGACAAGCGGTGATGAAATGCAAATTTTTTTTTTTACGAGTCCAACTGGGAGTCATACCCTACAAGATGCAAAAGGTTTCGTTCCGATTGGTCCATCCATCTCTGCGTAATCGGCGAACATAAAAAAAACCACCATGTCGAATCGAGTAACCTCCTCCTTTTCGAAGTCGGTTAAAAAAAAAATCAGTCTATTACAGCTGTTCTTTGTCGGGAATATAGGTGTATGTGTGTGTGTTGTATATTACCTATTTCTGCTATATGCTCGGTTTTGACACATGGCAGTGATGCTCCGCGTCCCTTCTATGTTAACGCCACACCGAACGACCGCGCTGACGCAGAGCACCTCTGCCTTCACACCGTCTCCCGCGTTGCTATTTTGCTTTTTGGCATCGTAAAAAAACCGACGTTGCAACTTTGTTTAGGTGTTTCTTAAAGGTGAAAGTCTGCTCTATCGCGTGATATAGTTCGATTTTTCACTAGACCCTTACTTTTTGAGATAAATTGAAAAATATACGTAAAAATTGATGCAAAATCGGTGTCTCTCCGCGTTCAAATATTGTTTAAACATATTTAGTTATTCCGAATGCATAAAAAGCAGATACCGTTGTATGCGGCAAGGTCTATAGAATCTTCTTATACTAACAGAATCTTTATATCTTTTATAATTACTTCACAAAATTGGTTTGAATTTGAAAAATGTGTTTTTTTTTTTTCAAAATCAAATTTCTCGAAAACTGTACGTGCTCGAGAAGAACGGATTGCAGATTCGTAATCAGCACAAGAAACACTACAATAATCGCTTAACAGAAATTGAAACGTCGAAAAAAATGAACCCTACGATACCTCGCACGTGGTGATGTAACTATTATTGCTTGTATTTGGTGGTAAAAGTCGCTATGATTGGAACACTTGTTTGAAGTTTACCATTATTGCCATGACTATGTTCTCTAAACAGTCTAAACTATTCAGATTATTCATTACGTATTAAAATTATTATCAGTTTATTTCATCTCTTCTACAGAGTTTATGGTTCTCGGTATAGCTTTAAATATTTTATATCATGTAGCATAATTTTAATAATAATAAAAAAAAAATTATATATCTCAGAAATAATGGTTTTTCGTTTGTGGTTCTAATCGCAAGCAACGCTGAGTCGAAGAGTAATATTGACCGTTACTGTACGATTTAGTACCGTGTGGTGACTCACAATTAGTTGACATGTGCGCAGGATATGAATAATAAAAATATGCGAAACCATAAGCAGTAATTTCATAAACATATACAGTGAACGAAAAAAGTATTTATGCACCGCCAATGCTTTGTGGAAAATTATTTGACAAGAATTTAGCTGCAAAAATATATTTCTTTTATTTTCAATTAACAATTAGTTATAATACATACGACAAATAACGCGAGGAGGTTAAAAAATTAGCGGGGAGAAAGCACGCATAAAGCTATTCTAATAAATAAATGATATTTGTAATAATTAATATTTCTTAGGTTATTTTTTGTTCGTCGATTATATGTTGTCTATAATCGCCTATTAAGGTCTGGGCACTGGTTCAACTAACGTTTTTGTTATTTTCATAACATTTTCTTCTGTTTTATTTCATTCTTCCAACGGTCTTCTAGATTGTTATTGGTTATTCTGATTGGTGAAAAATTTTGCTCAAGCTCATTGTTTTCGAGATTATAAGGTCATCGGTGTTTTTTTTTTAATGGAACCATATACTTTTGTTATCATACGATGATAGCTGAGGGCAAGGCGAGTTCATTGACCTATAACACTACGACCTCCAAAAACCTTGAGTTCCATTAAAAAAAACACCGGTGACCTTGTAATCTCGAAAAAAATGACCTTGGGCAAAATTTCTCACCAATCAGAATATGTGCCCCATCGGATACAATAACTTTTTCTTCTAACATTTTTTTCTACCATGAAAAAGAAGCGAGATATTTGAGATGCCAGAGTTAGCTGGGACACCCTGTATATCACTTCTGTCAAGAGTGGACAAATTTATACAGGATTTTACGTCTTACGATAAAGCAAGATTTGACGAGATCTAAAAGATGGAAGTCATAATGTTATAAAAGAACTGATATAATGTTCTCCAAATAAGAGGGATAATTTTCCATTGCAGGTATAAAAAAAAAAAATTAACATACATGTCGAATTGAATAACCTCCTCCTTTTCGAAGTCGGTTAATGAAACGCTCATCGGAGTGAAAGGAACAGATTTGCTGTAGCAAAAGTCAAGTGTTTGGTACACATTACTCCGTTACCAACTACAGCTTCTGTTCAATATATGTGCAGCTTTTAGCCACGGCTTAGCTTTCAGTCGCTTTTAATTCGATGTAATATATTCTTGGTTAAATGGCGTACATTGTTTTTAACCGACTTCGAAAAGGAGGAGGTTACTCAATTCGACATGTATGTTAATTTTTTTTTTTTTTATGTATGTTCGCCGATTACGTCGAGATGGATGGATTACTCCAATATCGATGGACAAATCGGAACTAAACCTTTTGCATCTTGTAGAGTGTGACCAACGGTTGGTCCCGTAAAAAAACCATTTTGGATTTTTTCATTTTTTTCTGCTTCTATCGTAAAAAACGTGCTATTTCACGTATACACGGCCTGATATCGATGAAACCTAGTTGCGGCCGGGGATATTTCCACGAGGATCCCATTTGCAATATTCCCTTCACTTCCCCTCAATACCCTTCCTTCCCTGTCCTTTCCTGCCGTTCCCTGATCTTCCCTTCCCATCCCTTTGTTGCTAACTACTATTATCATTGCAAAATTCCTATTCTTTGATACTACTCTGGAAGGAATGCGCCGATCGCCACTAAAAAATGTGAAATAACAAAATTTTTGGAAAAAAATACAACCGACTTCGGAATGCACTAAAAAGGACGAAATAATGTTAATTTATATTTCAGAGATGGCGCAAAATTAAAAATTTTGCTACATCGGAAATTGTCAAAATTCTTTAATCGTTTTACATATTTTCACATTAGCATCATCTTTCTTTTACACAATTTTTAATTTTGCGCCGTCTCCGAAATATAAATTAACATTATTTCGTCCTTTTTAGTGCATTCCGAAGTCGGTTGTATTTTTTTTTGCAAAAATTCTTTTATTAAAAAAGTTTATGAATTTTTTTGTTGTTCGAAACTATTGTTATTGCAAAATTCCGATTCATTGATGCTACTTTGCGAGGAATGCTCCGATCGCCACTAAAAAATATGAAATAAAATAATAAAAGAAAAAAAAATACAACCGACTTCTAAATGCACTAAAAGTATGAAATAATTTTAATTTAATTTGTATGAATTCTTTCTAGGTCTTGATAGAATTGATTAAAATATAACACAACACATTAAATACAATCATCTTTTCGAAGGCGGCGCGGAATTAAATTACATGCATGTATAGTCCACGACACTTGATTAACACGTTGACTGCCACAGTGAAAACGGACGTGTGTAGTCAGACACGTTGAAATCCTAATTATTAAGAATATAATCAACTAATTTTCAAATTTAACCTTTCAAATCGATAGCTAGCATTATTAGCTTAATTATAACGCTATCCGTGGTTTGTTTCGTCATTTCTTTTGTTAATTATTTTTTGTTAAGTAAAAAATTTCGGGTGCCGGTCACCGGTGACCCCCATGGCAGCTAACGTGTTAAACAGAGTAATGTTTTTTCAGTATTACATTAAATACAACCACTAAATAAGAAATTCTATTCTTCTACAAAGACAGATCCTATTTAAAGTATTTATGCGCATTAATTTTGAACAGTTACTTATTTAATAGAGAAATATAATGTTCATGGTTTAAGAATAAAAACATTCTTGCTCCATCAAAGTAAACACACGGCAAATGACACAGAGAAAGCGATATTTTTAAACAAATATACTTTATTAATATTTTGTAGGTCTAACATTTTTGTTCGTTACTTGAAAAATATGATGTACTATTGACTAACACGTATAGTCCGTCTAAATAAGATCGTGGTATTTTTTTTTCATTTGGTCTCAATAGCACTTATAAGTCTTCATGATAAAAAAATTCACGATTATTTATTGTCTTGATAAATATTTCTAAACATATTCAGTAACGTTTAAATCCGGTAATAATGTTGGACACTTTAAACAGTTTGTTTTCTTATCATTATGACGGTCTTTATTTAATTTGGCTATGTGGATTACCGCGTTATCATATTGAAATATCCAATTGTTAAATCCCATTACGTTACTTCAATACTTCGAGCTTTTTTTTTTTTTTTTTTTTAATTGGATGCTTAAGGTCACATGCATCTTCTTAGGTTATTAGTGACCACATTTCATTTGGAACTGTGTCATTGACAAGGAGGTTTCACACCTGATGATACAGTCCAATTTCTTTTAGGGAGGCCAAGATCCTCTTGCACAAATCTCTACTTTGTAACATGTTTGCCACATTGGATATATTATACTGGTCCCTTTTGACCTGGGCTTGATCCGGTAATGAGAAAGGAGTGTGTTACTCTAGTGTGGCCTATTCTCAATCTAGTCAGTATCACTTGGTCCCTTCGGTTCATAGAAACTGCAGGACTAGCGTCATATACAGGGTGTCCCAGCTAACTCTGGCATCTCAAATATCTCGCTTGTTTTTCATGGTAGAAAAAAATGTTAGAAGAAAAAATTATTGTATCCGATGGGGCACATGTTCTGATTGGTGAAAAATTTTGCTCAAGGTCATTTTTTTCCAGATTACAAGGTCATCGGTGTTTTTTTAAATGGAACTATATATTTTTGTTATCATACGATGATGGCTGAAGGCAAGGCGAGTTCATTGACCTATAACACTACGACCTTCAAATGACCTTGTTGTGCCCGTCGGGTATCAACAATTAATTTATGAGATAGCTGAGGTTCTGGAGCGTTTAAAGCATTGGAATCCACCAGGAGTTTCACGAGAATAGACGAAGTGATACGTGGTTTATTGAATGTTTTACAGTTACAAGTCTGATTGTTCTAAAGTTACTTTATGTTCTGTTCTCCTTACGATCTTTCGGTTATTTCTCCGCTCGCGGGCGATGCACGGTGCTTTTATAATCTTTAATCATCGTCAATTGCTTAATTGGAATGTCCTAATTATTTGGGACATTTCTCAATAGATCGAAGTCTTGTGCCGTTCGGTCGGCGCGTGTCGCTGAGTTAGACATTCCTCGCTTGATGGAGGTTGGTCATTGCTCACTTTGTAGGAGTTGCTGAATTGTGCATTCCTTATGTGCGTATCCGGGTACAACATTATTCTCCTGGCTTTTTTCTGTGTGAATGTCCATCTTCCTTTAGAATTACAATTCTTTCTATTTCTTCAGAATTAATTTGCATTGATAGCTTCATCTTTCCGTTTATTTATAATTTATTGGTACAACCTTTTACGAAATGAGTATCTGCATGGTATAACCGTTACTAAGCAACCAATTAACGAAAGAACAGCACCTATAATTGGATAGAAATAGCGGAAGAATGAGGTGCGTTTATTAAAGTAACGCAAGAACGTTCCTATCTTGTGTTACAGTACTAATTGTAAACGAATTATTGCCTAAAACAAGTGTATCAAATTTCTTCATATAAGAACACTTTCTGCCACTTTTTTGGACGTACGAGTGTGGAGTATGTGCGAACGTCCTTGTATTAGGTCATTAAGTATGAAACGTCCGATTTTGCTTCATCAATTTTTTAAATCTGCTTACTCGATAAACATTCGTGTCTTGGAGATGCTTTATACATCGATTCAAAGCTTAGAATCTCCTCTTTCACAGATAATTTTCATTTTTCAATATTTACCTATTTTCGCGCATCCTTTTCAAGTTTTTGTGAAATATGTTTTAACATGATTTTTGCGAAAATCATAAAGCGTTTTGATTCGTTAAAGAAAATGTGCAGATTCCAACGATTTTTATTTCAAAATAAGACTATGATTTATTCTGATAAATTATCATTAAAATTTGTTAAAATTTACATGTTTAAACGTATCTTTCTTAGATTTCTGTGAAGCACGAATAATCGTGATTTTTCCAAAAATTTCTGAAACGAATGCAGAAAACTTGTAATTTCTTGAAAAAATCTACAGATTTCGGTAGTCCCTATTTTGATTACAATCATTTAATATAATAAATGTATGTTTATTTAAAATTGCAATTATAAATCGGACGTTTCATACTTAATGACCTAATATATCCTCCGCCATGAAAGAATGTTCAATCTCCTCACTACCGAGCAATCGATATACAGTGCTTGTAGAATATTGATCGGTTCATGAATTGCACATAAGAAATTAGTGGACTGTATTTTTTATTCTTGCTAGTATGGTATGAGCCAGGGTGGAAGGGATGTCTATGGTGACAGCGGCGTGGTAAAGTAAATGTACACGTTCTGGTTTTATCATTCGTTTTATTCAGTCAAAACGTCATGATTTAAAATATGAATAAATAAGCAAACCAAAAGTGAAGTTGATAGTGTGAGCAGGCCATGTGATCCTAAATGATAAAAGCTAATGTAGATTGCTTGTAAACAAAAATAAAGGTGAATTGCCATTAAATTTGAATAATTGAGAGAGAGTTTAAATGAGATAACAAGTGTAGGATTACCGTGGAATGTCTGATGAAATGATGCAATGGTGGGTACGACGAGGTGGTTGTAAGGCACCGCGCGTTTCCTTATGAGCTGCTCTAACAGGTGATCACGGTCACAAAAAATGAGTTGAACTTTGTTTCCTGCTGGTGAGATGCCCGTCGGATGTCGCATTACCAAATGTCCAGTTTTGCAGTTGTATATTTTACATAGTATCAGTTTCTATAAAAAGGCGCATCGATCGATTCGGAGTTGGTCTCAAAGGAGTCTACCCCCTTAACACCAGTTTTGGTAGGTACTTTTTTAACCGACTTCGAAAAGGAGGAGGTTACTCAATTCGACATGTATGTTAATTTTTTTTTTTTAATGTATGTTCGCCGATAATGTGTTTGTTGCGGGATCAGCTGGAAATCATATTCTACAGGATGCAAAAGGTTTTGATCCGATTGATCAATCCATCATGGAGTAATCGGTGACCATAGATGACGTGGAGGGAACAGTACGCTTATATGCAATAAAAGAGGGGTAAACAATGATAAAATGCAAAACGTTTTTTATACTGGACAAGGCGGGAGTTATACCCTACAAGATGCAAAAGGTTTCGTTCCGATTGGTCAATGCATAACGGAGCAATCGGCGGACATACATGACGCGGACGAAACGGTACTCTTTGATTTGCAGTAATTTACAATGGAACATGATATAAAATAATCTTTGGGGGAAAAAGATATAACCGACTTCGAAATGCACTGAAAAGTATGAAATAATTTTTATTTGATATGTATTAATTCTATTCGGCTCTTTATAACACTGATTAAAGTATTACATTACATTTTAAATACAATGCATACTTTTCGGAGGCGGCGCAAAATTAAATTAAAAATTTTCTACATTGGAAATTGCCATAATTCTTTAATCCTTTTGCATATTGTCACATGCAAATGTATTTTCTCTTTCCTCCCATTCAGTACCAACACTATCATACCCCAGTCAAATCATAATCAGCAACATCGTTCATTTATACAATTTTTAATTTAATTTTGCGCCGCCTCCGAAAAGTATGCATTGTATTTAAAATATAATGTAATACTTTAATCAGTGTTATAAAGAGCCGAATAGAATTAATACATATCAAATAAAAATTATTTCATACTTTTCATTGCATTTCGAAGTCGGTTTATTTCACACTTTTTAGTGGCGATCGAAGTATTTAGGAATAATAGTAGCACACAATGCATGACAGTAGCATAACGGAATAGTTGAGAAGGATATTTCTACATATAACCTAATAGTGTGTCATATTCCATTTCGGAATGAAAGCACACTTGTAGGCGAAAACGAATCCGCGCAACAATGTTTCCTGCGACGTCAACACGAATTAAAACCTATGTCGGGAAATGCAACCGTCGAACAATTTACTCACGCAGAGCAAATTATTGAAGCGGCGTTCGCCCAGGCTGCTGCTTTGAACGTTGTGAACGAAGACGAAAGTAATAATGAACATCCAAGAGATCCAGACAAGATTCATGCCGGCGAAGTAATATACTGTGATCAAGTGGATGCATACGAAGATCAGCAACCGGAAACAGTGGTAATGCCGGAAGACGTGTTCCTGAATACTATTCGAAGTCTCAATATTCAACAGAAGGACTTATTAAAATCAGTTTCCGCGGTAATTGAGATAGATATTAAAAACGATGATGATGAAAATAAAGAACAAATGTTGCTATTTATTACCGGAGGAGCCGGCAGTGGCGAGTCGTTTATTTTAAAATTAATTGTTGAACATGTCAAACGTTCCTACAGTCGATACGATGATAAAACCATGTTTCATTGGAGTAGCTTCTTTGACCGGAGTTGCCGCCCCCCAAATATTCGGTAGAACTCTGCATTCCATGTTCTCTTTGTCTATTGAAAAAAGGTACCGCAATGACCTATCGCCGGCTAACAGGACAAAGACTCGAACATGAGAGGCGCAAGTGGCGTCACACAAGGTGGTTGATCATCGGTGAGATATCAATGGTATCTTATGAGAATTTGCGAATAACTCATTTAAGATTGCAGGAATTCAAGACCAATGATAAACTGTTTGGTGGCATAAATATACTTCTCTTTGGCGACATCATGCAGTTACCTCCAGTGAAAAGCCACTGGTGTTTTGTGCAACCACACTGGTGTACTGCCGAAATTAATTTATGGCACCAATTTTCATTCTGCGAACTCACGATTAATATGCGATAAAAATATGATGTTGAGTTTATCAATTTACTGAACAACCTACGATTTGGGGAAGTGACTACCTCGCAACTGGAAATACTATGCAAACGAAGAAGAATTCCTCTAACCGGAGAATTTGAGGACGGAGCAGCTGTTAGAATATTCCCAACTATAAAATTAGTGGATGAATATAACAGAAAAATGACCGAGAAATTAGCAGAATCACGTCGAATCTACGTCATCGACGCACTAGACAAGTCCCGCGAAGCAGCTACATATGGAAGGAGGCCACCGGCAAATGTCATACCTGCAAATATAAATAATTGTGGCGGGCTGTTACATACACTGTCATTAGCTGAGGGATCGCGAATCATGTTACGCCGAAATATATCAATATCTCATGGTTTGATAAATGGCGCGATGGGAATAGTAAAGAAATTTATATGGCCGGCACTTCGAAGAGATCAGCTGGAACAGGGAGAAGTACCGATGGTTACATCCCAATATCTCCAGTATGCGCAACGTTTCAAGCAACAAAAGGTTATGGAGACGTCTAACGAAGAATGCCATTTAACCTAAGCTGGGCAGTAACAGTTCACAAATTACAAGGGACAACGTTGGATAGAGCTGTAATTGATCTTGGCAAAAAGAATTTTGCAAAAGGACAAATTTACGTCGCTCTTAGTCGTGTCAAAAGTTTGCATGGTCTAGTTTTGTCTGATTTAGCACCCAACAAAGTCCTCAGTAAACCGCACGACGAAAAAGCATTCGCGGAAATGGAAAGATTACGGCGATTTCTGTTATTACAAAGAAACAGTCCGAATCAGCTACCAGCAAACGATACGTAAAGAAGCAAGCCATGGTCTGTGTTGTATTTATTGGCGACCAAGTGGTTAAGAAACCTCCAACGTCTATACCCAGATCACGAATGCCACATTCGATGCAACGTGGTAGCTGCACACTGCATAACAGCAGAGTAATAACAGAAAAGCAGAATAACAACTTTGCCGCAAATAGAAGCGGTACGGAAACATCTGCTATTTCGTGTAGAAGAATTCATCGCGATGGGAAAGTTTCTTGCCGAGTAACATCAAATTATAATAAGAACTTTATAATAAAAGTAATTATTGCAATAATTATTGCAATAAGAATAGTAATTAGCAACGAAGGGAACAACAGGGGCGGGTAAAGAAGGAAGGAAAGGGAAGGGGTGGGAGGAAAGGGGCAGGGGGAGAGTTGGGTTTGGAAGGGAAAGGTAAGGAAGTGCAGGAAGTGCAGGGCGGCGAAGGGAAGTGCAGGAAAGTGAAGGGAATGTTGCAAATGGGATCATAGTGGAAACATCCCCGCAAAATGTAATACTAGGTTTCATCGATATCAGGCCGAGTACACGCGAAATAGCACGTTTTTTTGCGATAAAAGCGGAAAAAATGAAGAAATCCGAACTGGTTTTTTACGGGACCAACTGTTGGTCATACTCAACAAGATGCAAAAGGTTTCGTTCCGATTGGTCCATCCATCTTGGAGTAATCGATGACCATACACAACGCGGACGAAATCGTACGCTTTTTTGCAATAAAAAAGGAGCAAGCGGTGGTGAAATGCAAAATTTTTTTTTTACGGGACCAACTGGGAGTCATACCCTACAAGATGGAAAAGGTTTGGTTCCGATTGGTCCATCCATCTCGGCGTAATCGGGGAACATACATAAAAAAAAGAAAAATATATATATATCATCGAATTGAGTAACCTCCTTCTTTTTCGAAGTCGGTTAAACGATTTCATTAACGGTGATCATTAACATTTGTATTACACACAACAGAATACAACTATTCATAGCAATGTAATATTGAATAAAAATATATGAGTTAATGGTGAATATGAACGCCGGTGAATGATTTCACATTCAAACTCAACGGGTAATTTAGCATATGAAATCCTTTATACTTTATATTAATCGATAGTGTATCTATCGTTGTTTTTTACAGTCGTTCTCAACGTTTTGGTAGCATTCTAATGTCTCTAGCATAAAACTACCTCGATTTTGCGTGGAAGAAAACGGAAATGTGTTTTTGGACAGCATCCAAAGATGCGAATTCTTCCCATTTAGATCACTTTTTATTGAATATAACGGGTGATAATCTAATAGGACGATATTTGACGAATACAGTGGACGCAATAAAACACTCCAATTGAATTCTTTAATTTCGCCATTTGTTTTGCGGTATGCGGATTTACGTTATATTGGTGAAAGGCAATTTCTTTACCATTGTTAACAATACTTCTAAGAATTAACCGTTTAACTAGCGGGGAGTAGCTGAAAATGAACAAAAATATGCCTTGCACGATCATTATGTTCGTTCACCGTCAGATTTCTTTAACCGACTTCGAAAAAGAAGGAGGTTACTCAATTCGACATGTTTATATATATTTTTTTTTTTTTTTTTTATGTATGTGCCCCGATTACGCCGAGATGGATGGACCAATCGGAACCAAACCTTTTGCATCTTGTAGGGTATGACTCCCAGTTGGTCCCGTAAAAAAAAAATTTTGCATTTCACCACCGCTTGCCACCTTTTTATTGCAAAACAGCGTACGATTTCGTCCGCGTTGTGTATGGTCATCGATTACTCCAAGATGGATGGACCAATCGGAACGAAACCTTTAGCATCTTATAGAGTATGACCAACAGTTGGTCCCGTAAAAAAACCCGGTTCGGATTTCTACATTTTTTCCGCTTTTATCGCAAAAAACGTGCTATTTCACGTATATTCGGCCTGATATCGATGAAGCCTAGTATTACATTTTGCGGCCGGAGATGTTTCCACGATGATCCCTTTTGCAACATTCCCTGCCCCTCCCTTCACTACCCTGCCCTTCCCTGCCCTTCTCTTCCCATCCCTTTGTTGAACTTTTCAAGGAATGCTCCAATCGCCACTAAAAAATGTGAAATAAAAAAATTTTTGTAAAAAAAAAATACAACCGACTTCGGAATGCACTAAAAAGGACGAAATAAATTAAATTTATATTTCGGAGACGGCGCAAAATCAAAAATTTTCTACATTGGAAATTGTCAAAATTCTTTAATCCTTTCACATATTTTCACATTAACAACATCCTTCATTTACACAATTTTTAATTTTGCGCCGTCTCCGAAATATAAATTTAATTTATTTCGTCCTTTTTAGTGCATTCCGAAGTCGGTTGTATTTTTTTTTTACAAAAATTTTTTTTTTTCACAACAGTTCAGTCATAACACATAAGCTTTTTGTTGAAATGATAATTGAATATCATACTTTTCGACCGATACACAATGTGCTTATGTAACTGTAAATGGCGTTGACATATAATTCTTCAAACAACATTTATCAAAACATAGCACGAACTTTCGCATCCTTTCAACAGTTAATGACGCAATGTTCGATGACGATTCTACTGCCTTACTATACGGACGTCCAACGATTGTAAATAAACTTGCTAATGTTCCAGACACGTGCGCGCTGCTATTTGGAGAATGTTTATTTGCTCGAAGAATATTGTGAGACTATTTGACCAGTTCTCGATCTTTTCTAGCCAGACGATGGCGGGCTGGGTTCTGCCGTGAAGTCGTCGAAACAGAAACCAGTCGGTGATAATGAAAGTTTCGATGCTTACTGGATTGCCTTCATAAATAATTATTGCCAACTGTACATATATGTGCTAATGCATAAAAATATGGTTAATTAATAAAATATAACAAAATTTGCGTTAAAATATATTTGTAATGAGACTTAATAATTTATCATTATTTCTATGAGTTTGTTTAAATTTAACTCTACTTCCATATTGCATTATAAAATAATTTTTGAATAAAAAAAAAATACAACCGACTTCGGAATGCACTAAAACAATAAAATAATTTTTATTTATATTTCGGAGACGGCGTAAAATTAATAATTGTATAAATGAAAGATGTTGCTGATTATGATTTGATTGGGGTATAGTGGTTTTTTCACATTTTTTAATGGCGATCCGTGCATTCTTTGCAGAGAAACATAAAAAAATGGGAATTCTGCAATAAGACTAGCTATTAGCAACAAAGGGAAGGGTAGGGAAGGGAGGGGAGGGCGGGAATGGAAAGGAAGGGACGGAAGGGGTGGGTAGGGAAGGGAAGGAGAGCGGATGGACGGGCAGCGAAGGGCAGGGAAGGGCACTGTCATGATTGACTTACTTACTACTGAATTTTCGATATTTACAGAAGATTTTCCACGTGTCCACCTTCCATTTCTATACACGCTTGGCATCTTCTTGTTACAGAGTCGTAAACTTTCTCGAAAATTCCACATCTCTGTCGAATTATTTGACGAGCATCGTGAATTCGGTTACGTAACCCTTCTAAGTCATTTATGTTTATATCTAAAAAATGGTTGACCTTTTTCTGTTGAAAAAGAGTTCTAGGGGTAGCAGCACCTTCAAAGAAATTTTGCCTTTCAATATTATCATGAATACTTAAAAAATTATACAAAATATAGAAAAAAAGTTAAACTTAAGTTTCTAGCGTTTTTTATGGTCCATATCGTGGAGGTGGGAAATATGAAAACAATTTTTTTTTTTTCCAAAATTTATCTCCACCACCCATAAGTTATTGAACATTTTTTTAAATTTTTGTGTTACTGAACTTCCCTTGTAAACGTCTGATCGGATATATTCGCAAGCAGAATGATAATATTTACCAGTGTTTACAGTTTCTTAAAAAAAGCAATATCAAACGTGTATTTTTCACTCCCTTTCTGATTTTACCATTAACAAAACCCATAATCAAGTTTAATCATTTAATCTTTTCGGAATATTTAATATATCTATTTTCTCTCAATTTGTTTCGAATTATTAACGGCAATGAATAGGTAAATAGCGCGCATTTGGGAATGCTAATGTAAATTGGAACAGTGGTATGACGTGTATCTGTCTTCGTAGGAATCCAATGGCGGGCATAAAGAATTGGAAGACTGCCAAGCTGAAAATAGCGAAAAATATACGGCGATTCAGGTTTATACAATGTCAAATGAATATTACTCACCAACGAAGGGAAATTCGTTGTGAAATGTATAGCTGCTAGTTTACAATACGATAGATTACATCGTATACAATGTGACAATGATTAGAAATTTTTGTTAATAAGCATGTAAGGTAAAGGTACCAGTAGTTGACCATGTACCAGTAGTTGACCATTTTTTAGAAAACACGAAAAAAATAAGGTTTTTATAAGTTGTGCACTTTTGATGAAAGTGAACTTCAAATGCCACGACTTCTGTCAGTTAAACTTTAAAACAATTACACGTGAAGTGAAGTATGCTTACTAATAAGGAACATCTAAATTCATTAAGGTAAGTAATATGCCATTATATTTCTTGCCTTAACGTTTCCGTTAAAAATAGCTGTATGGTTCAGGTAAAAATTTCATACATTGCGAATATTTCGCGAATGACTTATTTACTGTTTAAATTCTCACAATAATTTAATTCAATTCTCACTAGTTAATGGCTAGCTCTTGAATTTTTAAGAGTGATCAACTTCTGAAGCATTTACCGAATTTTTTAAATATATTTTTCAAATTTGTATAACTTAACTTTTTTTTAAAAGTCGTCTTGTTACATAATCTAGAATGCTTAAAGAATGTCTACAGGCATCGACTCTCGCTATTTAATGACAAAGCAAGTGGTTACCATTGTTTACGTGGAAAATTTCTCTTAGCTGGTCAACTACTGGTACCTTTACCTTAAGTATGCTTGGCAATACTCTATGTGAGGCAAACGCAACTAGATTTTTTGGGTATCCAAACATAAAATTTAAAGTTATACTGTGAGTCATAGCAATTGTATTTAGGACCTTCATCTTTTGCCTTCTTTGTATTGTATTATTTCTAATGGATTGCTAGCTCATTTCTGTGTGCATCAGTGGAAGGAGAAAAGCGCGGCTAGAAACTCCATCGTTGTTCGCGATCCTGGTCGCAATATTACATCACTGTCAAAGCTAAGACATCAACTCGACCTTATACAGGGTATTCCACGCAACTAGAACAAGCTGTTCCTATTAAACAATTAAACGGTTGGAAATAGAAGAAACTGTTACAGACCAAAGTTGAACGGTATTGGGCAGTGCATCGTATGCAAATAGCTTTATGCACTTTTGTGCATCGGTACATCAGAAAAATGCAGCAGCCGATTTTTTAGTAAGGAAATGCATTTACAACATATTTACTTCTTATATCTAACGCCAACCAGAATTTTATATCAAACTTATTCGACTTGTTTGGCATATACTGCATAAACCTACATCCGGCTTTGATCAGGAATAATTTATTATTATTGTAATGGTAGCTCCTGGTTTATAACATATTTGGTTATTTTCAACGAATTTATTCCACGCTTCTGAAACTAATGCAAATTTGTCTGTTTGCAATTGTTGGTTTCTTTCATTTTTCTTATCAAAACAGGAATTAATTCCTGCACATTGTTTTTGAGAACATTTTCGGTTTGCATTTTTTGGATCATAAATATGAAAGTCTTAGGGTCTTTACTTCGTATGCTCCGCGGATATATAAACCATTCAACTTCGCCAGCGATAGAGTCCAGTTGTTATCCAGAATTAGACGGACTTCTACTTCGGTGCAAGTTTTTATACAACTCATAACACTATTGCAGAGTGTCAAAGAAAATGCTGTTCTTACACTACCTTTCATGATAATATATCGTTTGACATATGCCGTTGGCCTTGATACTTCTTTGAAAATGTTGTGCAATGGTGATCTTCCCGGCGTAAAGCCTTTTTGCTGTTTTTTTTTTTGCATAGTGTCAATAGATATTTCAGTAGCCTGATCTATTACAGACATTTAAACATCCTGATCACTTTTATTTTCGGAATTACAGAAAACTTGGACTTTTTTCTTTATTTAAACAAACGTCGAAATCTTTCATCTTCACTGTCAGTATCGGATGACTCGTTTTTACTTTCGTTGTACGATTGCGGATAATCATTTTCACTGCCTAATAGACCACTAAACAGATCATCATAGTCAGTATCAAAACGATTATTTTTCCAAATTATTTATTTCTTCCAGTAATTTACTGCATCGTGAAAATTTTTTCAAAGTTTCTAATTTTATGGGTTAAAACATTGCTGCAGATCATGATAAAAAATAAAATTCCGATTTTCTAAAAGTATTATGGTTGAAAGTAACGTTTCCTCTGTGAGCGTTTGTTTATGACTAAATGCGAAATACTTTTTGGAGCTTTTACAGCTAGTCTCAGCTAAAGGAGGCCACCTAAATATCTCCTTTATTTTCAATAGCACAACAAATATTTATGGCGTAATTTAAATGATATCGATGGAGGAATAGTATAGAAGAAAACTTTCTCCTTTTTGTCCGGTTATTTTTCATAGTTTTTTCAAGGTCATTGTTATTTTTTATAAGGAAAACTTATATTTTACTTTATTCCATCTTGTAGCGGTTGAAAAAGTACATTTGAATATGCTTATGTCCTCAGCTTCAAGTGACCTTGGGTACCTATTGGGTAAAATACTCGAAAATGTCAAGTGCGTGCTTTGGGACTGAGGGCTGATGTTGGGGGATGTTGAGGGAATTTATTGACACCACCATGCTCTAGACTCTAGAGAGCGCTTCAGTTCTTTATATGTATACAGGGTGTCCCGCGACTCATGGTCAACCGATTAGATCATTCTACATGTAAAAATGAGTCGAAAAAAAAAGGAATAACATTTTTTCCTTCGAGTCTTCGTTTTCGAGAGAATCGGCTTTGTGCATTTCACTATACACTCTTGTTTTGATTCTTATTTGAATTTAAAGACATAGTAATGACCTCGGTTGATAGTTTATCGTTTGGCTTTTATTACCTTTGGAGTCATGTCAAAACTATTGTATACTTTGAAGAAATCACGAGTAAAGAGCATTTAAAAGATCAAATATTATTTGCATTTGAATCTTTAAAAGCTCAGAATTCTTTACAAAACGTCCATAATAAGCTGATTCGAAAAACTGAACTATGTATGCGATTGCAAGGATAGCAATTTCAACAATTTATGGATTGATAAATTAAAACTATTGCAATAGCAAACATTTTGTTTTTATACATAATCCACTTCCTTACCTTATATTAACAATAAGCTAAACAAGAAACTATCAACCGAGGTCATTACTATGTCTTTCAATACAAATAAAAATCAAAGCAAGTGTATAGTGAAATGCACAAAGTCGACATGTACCGAGTGTACACGTATTGAGTAAATTTTCGACTTCGATTCTCTCGAAAACGAAGACCTGGAGGAAAAAGTTGTATTCTTTTTTTTTCGACTCATTTTTACGTGTACAATGACCTCCTAATTGGTTGACCATGAGTCACGGGGCACCCTGTATATTTCTGGTCGCCCATGCCTGGTTTAGGGTTAGGTATCATTTAATTCGCGTGAAACAAAAAAATTTTTGGAAAAAAAATTATAACCGACTTCGAAATGCACTAAAAAGGACAAAATAATTTTAATTTATATTTCGGAGACGGCGCAAAATTAAAAATTGTGTAAATGAAAGATGTTGCTGATTATGATTTGATTGGGGTATGGTGGTCTTGTTACTAAATGGGCGGAAAGAGAAAATACATTTACATGTGAAAATATTTAAAAGGATTATAGAATTTTGACAATTTTCAGTGTAGGAAATTTTTAACTGTGCGCCGTCTCTGAAATATAAATTAAAATTATTTCATTCTTTTTAGTGCATTCCGAAGTCGGTTGTATTTTTTTTTTTTTTTTCAAAATTTTTTTATTTCACATTTTTTAATGGCGATCGGAGCATTCCTTGCGGAGTAGCATCAAAGAATAGGAATTTTGCAATGGTAATAGTAGTTAGCAGTAAAGGGATGGGAAGGGGTGTAGGGATGGGATGGGAAGCGAAGCGAACGTGAAGGGAAGTGCAGGGGAGCGAAGGAAAGTGAAGGGAATGTTGCAAATGGGATCATCGTAGGAAGATCCCCGGCCGCAAAATGTAATACTAGGTTTCATCGATATCAGGCCGAATAAACGTGAAATACCACGTTTTTTGCGATAAAAGCGGTAAAAAATGAGGAAATCCAAAATGGTTTTTTACAGGACCAACTGTTGGTTATACTCTACAAGATGCAAAAGGTTTCGTTCCGATTGATCCATCCTTCTTGGAGTAATCAATGACCATACACAACGCGGACGAAATCGTACGCTTTTTAACCGACTTCGAAAAGTAGGAGGTTACTCAATTCGATCAGTATTTTTTTTTTTCTTTCTATGTATGTCCGCCGATTACGCCGAGATGGCTGGACGAATCGGGATGAAACCTTTTGCATCTTGTAGGGTATGACTCCCAGTTGGTCCCGTAAGAAAAACATTTTGCATTTTTTCATTCTTTACCCCTTTTTTATTGCAAAAACGCAGTTTCGTAGTAGCTATGTTTGGTCACTAATTACGTCGAGATGGCTGGACCAATCGGGATGAAACCTTTTCCATCTTGTAGGTTATGACTCCCACTAGAATCGGGATAAAACACATTTTGCATTTTGTCATTGTTTTCCCTGTTTTACCCTATTTCGTTGAAAATTGTTTCGAAACAAAGATTGCTGTTTCGTCCACGTCGTGTATTTTCGCCAATTACTCCGAAATGGATTGACCAATCGGAACTGCAAAGGCTGCTCCGATGGCCACTGAAAAATGTGAAATAAAAAATTTTTGAAAAAGAAAAATACAACCGACTTCGGAATGCACTAAAAAGAACGAAATAATTTTAATTTATATTTCGGTGACGGCGCAAAATTGAAAATTTTCTACATTGCAAATTATCAAAATTCTTTAATCCTTTCACATATTTTTTCACATTAGCAACATCGTTCATTTACACAATTTTTAATTTTGCGCCGTCTCCGAAATATAAATTAAAATTATTTGGTCCTTTTTAGTGCATTCCGAAGTCGGTTGTATTTTTTTTTCAAAAATTTTTTTTTGCAATATGAAAGGGGCAAGCGGTGATGAAATGCAAAATTTTCTTTTACGGGACCAACTGGGACTCATACCCTACAAGATGCAGAAGGTTTCATTTCGATTGGTCCAGCCATCTCGGTGTATTCGGCGAACATACATTAAAAAAAAAAAAAATTGATATACATGTCGAATTGAATAACCTCCTTCTTTTCGGAATCGGTTAAAAATACCTAGATATCTCTGTTAGGATTGAGAATAGGAGAAAATGTTAAAAAAAAAAAGAAAGGTGATGCTATTCTAGGAGACAAATATAATGAATATAAATAGTTCTTATAACTGTTGTTATCGTCAAGGTTTTTCTAATAGATTGTTGATAGTTTTTTAAACGGTACTATATATTTTTGATTTTATGGCATAGTAATTGATATGGAAGGACGAAAAGAAAGAATAAACACAGTATGTCCTTTATAAAGCAATGATTCATCAAGTGGCTCTTGGAATTTATGGTTTTGCATGAAGATGAAGGTCATTTTAGGGGGGACTTGCCCGTTAATTTCTTCCTTCGTTCCCGACCGTGGAGGCATCGAAGTATCGCCACGTCGCGTCGTGGCGCCTAGCGTTTCACACCCCGCATGCCAATGCATGTGCACATATGACCCCGTTACACATACTTACTGTACTATCCGACGGCGTCGTAGACTTTGCGTTTGCGTTACGTAAAAGGGGATGAAGATGGTTTATTGATCGGCCGAGGAGGAAACGATTCTGCGTCCCATACCCCCTGCGAATTGCGATACCAGCAGGGAGTATCTGCAGCCATTGAACAAATTCATCTTTTCTTTTATCATTTTTGCTTTTCTTTGTCTAACAAACACCCACACTTATATCGCAAGTAGAACGACTTGAGAAGGTCGCACGTACGGCAAACGAGAATTTAATAAATGACTCGAGCAATATGTACTCTTGTAATCGATAAACTAATTTGTTTTTAGGGTTTAATCAATTTTAGTAGCAAAATTCATAGTATTCTTGACTATTTCAATCTGTTGTAATTAATGTATCAGCGTTACTATTACAATAGTAACAGCAGATTTAGCTCTAGAATAGTAACGTAACATTTGTACCAGTTGATTATTTAATTTTAGATAAAGTTTTTAATAAAAACATAAGTGTATGAAGTGTGTGGACGGATAACAAGGGTATTGAAGTAGGTCTAACTTTATTTAGCAAGAAGAAAAACTAATACATATTACACGTTTATGCTATATTTTTCGTCTATTTGTAACCTATCACTCTCTCACGCATACATTCACTCTCTACATACTTTAAGAATAGAAACAACCTTACATAAAGTTCAATAATAAGAATTTATTTTAATACATTGCTAATTGATATGGGAGATCTCCCATTTCATTTAGCGATGAATGTGGTGATCTTTAGTCACTTTATGGGTAGGGGTGAGGTGCTATGAAAGGAGTAGGTTTCAAATGAGACAAATTTTTTAGAAAGTGAAGTAGCAAGTCTTAAACGGGATGTCCGTTTCATACTGTCGCTTTCACACCCACCTAGAAATTCTTTTCTTTATTTAATATTTTTTCAAATACCTAATTTTGTAAGGTGATAAAATGTCTCCGAAGGAAAGAGTTTGAGATAGCACGAAAAACAATACAAGATTCTGTATAAGAAGTTACTGAATGCAAAATACTATTATTGTAAGATCTGCAGCACCAGCTTATATCAAGAGTAAATTTAATTTGGGTAGACTTATTATAAAAGCCAAGAAATCGCCGAAAATAGGTTTTGGAAATCGGAGAATTTTCAATGCAGAATTAAAAAATATGTTAACGGATTATTTAAGAATATTAGCCAAAATGTACTATGATCTAACTACAACCAAATACGGGAATTAGCATATCAGTATGTTGTAAAGCTAAAACACTGCTGATGAAAAAAGACATGTAAATAAGATATATTACTGCTATACTGTATGTAACGGTATACAGGGTGTCCTGTAACTAGTGTATTGGTTAGTATTTTTTATTAGTACTTAAAAAACGAAGCCCTATGCGACATTTTTGCAAATGAAGTTGTTCAAAATCATATCAGCTATCACTCCTTTCCGGTTGTTACACCAGTTACGGGACACTCTGTGTAATGAAAATGATAAGAAAACTTCCAATCTTATTCCATTCAAATAAAATAAACAAATTTTACTTACATAAATTAGTAATATATTTCTTTCTGAATCAGTAGTCATAGAAATGACATTTATTTTAAAAAGCCGTTCTGATTCATAAAATGCAGGAAAAAAGTTTATATAACAATAGTCATACCAAATGTGTTATACTACATTGCTCGTGTTATACGTTGAAAAATTATTTTTGGAAAAAAAATACAACCGACTTCAAAATGCACCAAAGAGTATGAAATAATTTCTATTCAATTTTATGAAATCTCTCCAGCTCTTTGTAAAATTTGTGACAGTATTAAATAACACATTAAATACAATGCAATATTTTCGGAGGCGGCGCAAAATTAAAAATATTATAAATGAAAGATGTTGCTGATTATGATTTGATTGGGGTATGAATTGGGGTTTGATTGGGAGAAGAATTACTGGGTCTAGGTAATTTTCAATGTAGGAACTTTTTAATTAAAGATTTTCTAAAAATTGTGCGAGCGTATCCTCCAAGCCAATAGAAAGGAGGGATCGTGTGGACACGAAAATCGGTGGACAGTGTTCAGCGTATAGAGTAGCGTGGCCGGCTACAACTCCATAAGTCCCGGGTTCAATTCCCGGATAGGAGAGTCCGCTACTTTCACGATGTTTTACAGAATGAAAGATTTTCGTTCTTCTCATGTTTTGCTGCGTTTATTGCAAAAACTTATCATTTCACGTATATTTGGCCTGATATCGAAGAAAGAAAGTATTATATTTTGCGACCGGAGATGTTTCCACGATGATCCCATTTGCAGCAAACCTATGTAGATCTTTTAAGCCGGAGAGAATGGAAGGGAAGGGGAAGGGGAAGTGGAAGGGAAGGGTAGGGAAGGGAATGGAAGGCACGGGATGGAGAGCGGATGGAAGGGCAGGGAAGTGCAGGAGAGCGAAGGGAAGGGCAGTGAAGCGATGGTAAGGGCAGGGGAGGGAAGGAGGGCAAAGGGAAGGACAGGGAAGCGAAGGAAAGGGAAGGGAATGTTGCAAATGGGATCATCGTGGAAACATCTCCGGCCGCAAAATGTAATACTAGGCTTCATCGATATTAGGCCGATTATACGTGAAGTAGTACGGTTTTTGCAATAAGCGTGGGAGAAAACGAAAAAATGCGTAATATGATTGTTGCTGGACCAACTGGAAGTCATACTCTACAAGATCCAACAAGTTTCGATACGATTGGTCAATCCATCATGGAGTAATCGGTGACCATACACGACGTGGACGAAATAGTACGCTTCTATGCAATAAAAAAGGGGTACACGATGATAAAATGCAAAATGTTTTCTATGCGTGGTCAACTGGGAATCATACCCTACAGGATGCAAAAGGTTTCGTTTCGATTGGTCAATCCATAACGGAGCAATCGGCGGACATGCATGACGCGGCCAAAACGGTACTCTTTGATTTGCAGTAATTTACAATAAAACATGATAAAACAGGGTAAGCAATGATAAAATAAAAAATGTGTTTTATCCCGTTTCTAGTGGGGGTCATGGCCTACAAGATGAAAAAGGTTTTGTTCGGATTGGTCCATCCATCTCGGCGTAATCGGTGATCAAACTTAGCATGTACGAAAACGTGTTTTTGCAATAAAAAAGGTGTAAAGAATGACAAAATGGAAAATGTTTTTTATATGGGACCAACTGGAAGTCATACCCTACAAGATGCAAAAGGTTTCGTTCCGATTGGTCAGTCCATCTCGGCGTAATCGGTGAACATACATAAAAAAAAAATAAAAATAAAAAAAAAATAAATATACATATCGAATTGAGTAACCTCCTTCTTTTTCGAAGTCGGTTAAAAATGACGAGCAGGAGAAGACAAGCAAGAATATATATGTATGTATATCATATGGTGCGCTCATGCATATTTCAGTCTCTAGGAGCTTAGAAAGGTTTCACCAGGAAAGCTTATTGTACACGCTCTATTCTATTATGTTCGGAACTATTGATGATAGATAAAGAACAACTAACAATAAGTTGTTTGTGGCAGACCGCTTGGCGCTGGAATCTAACGCATATGTGATCATGCAGAGAGATTCGTATATTAGTGAGTAAATTTATGAAAAGAGGAACGAGAGAAGGTTCCGAACGATCAGAAGAATGACAATGAAGCACGCACGGTGCGTTGCCGAATGGCCGTGCTGCGTAGTACACGCACGCGGCGATGAATGCGGCGACGCGTCTCGATATCGCGGGTTTCTGTCGTTCTTCGTGAACAAAGACACCATATGTTATACATACAATAGTTCAAACACTGCACACGCAAAAAACCACACTGAAGTACAATACGTGAATTTACTTACTGGTAATCCGAAGTCGGTCGCGAAGCAGGAACAGAGAGCAGACAAATGCGACTTACACGTACGACGGCCAACGGAAGAAGAACGAAATCAACGAAAGATTATCGCGTAACAACTCGACGGTGTTACCAAACGCATTGTGACGTGGCACGTGCCAACATCGGAAAATACAAAATCACTAGTATACAGAACGATTTACATGCAGATATGTATAATATTGGTTTCCGTTAAATCTGTACGAGTTTCGACAGAACAGGCATCTTGAAACCATTAATGTTTTTTTTTGTTTGTAACATTTTTCTATCTCGGACTAATAAACTCGACTTACGAGCTGTTCTGATTGCGTGACTCACCTTGTACACAGAGTGTCTCACCTAACTCGATCAGCTCAATTTTTTGTTTCATAACTAACAGTCGAATCGAAATTTTTTTATCACAGATGATATGATGTTGGTTAACTTTTAAAATAACAATTGATTTTTTGATAGTTTTCTTTATGTAAGTTTTTAATGGTATGCGAGAGTGACGGGTCAGGTTCAAATTGATCTTGGGGGTTAAGGATAGAAAGGAAAATATTCAAACAGTAGGAGAAACAAAGACAAAGCGTTATCCAAGCAATCCGATTTAGCAACTTAGTTTTTACAATATTTTGAAGCGGAAAAACAACAATAAAATTCTTCACAGTTTTTGTTTCTGAATATTCTTCATACCATTCCGCGGTGCGTTACAGAGCATGATTTTGCAATTTGGTTTTTAAAACTTTGTGAAAAATTGTGCACGTCTCAATAGAAGAAATTTCTTCTGGCTCAATTTTTGGAAAAAAGGGCTCAGTAGTCCGCTTAGCTAATTTCTACTGAATATAAATATCATAATTATGTTTCGTTTTTCTCGTTATTAGGTCCGAAGTCTTGTAAAAGCCTTGTCCTGTAGGCATTAGATTCCGATTTGGGCAACTTGATAGCCTACGGAAATGTATGTGGTGGAGAAAGATAAAGGAGCATACTGCGATCAACAAGTAACATAACATGCGTAGAAAGAACAAAATCTCGTCATTTAGTCAGTTTGTTCATTCGTGAAATACAACATAATATCCCGCATTTTACTTTTATTCCGTTAGAGGCGCTAGTATCACTTCCGTATTCCCTTGTCGTTAGTTTACAAGTTACAGAAACAAAATGGATAGCGGACCATTGAGGCATCGATAACTTTTTTATTTTATTTTCTACAGTATTTCCTATAAGAAACAACGGCGTTTCGTCTCGGGATCGACTGTCCAGACTCGTCAGTGGGGCTGACGACAGCCGATCCCTGCCCCAGACGCCTTGATACCGCTCTTCGGAGCCTCGTATATATCCTAAGAGCATGCCGGACGGCCGCTAGCGACAGAGACCTATCCTATCTCACCGCCCTCTACCGGCCTCCGACCCGAACCAAGCGCGTCCGGGGTGACGAACAACGCACGTCTACCCTAAACGTCTTACATTCCATATTTCTAAATCTTACAATATTCCTTTAAGTATGTTAGAAATTACGATAATTATATAGAATTCAGAGACGTTCTCTCGGTCAAGGTTCTGGAGTAAGTGTTAAGAGGTTCATCATAGTCTTCTTAGCAGAAGGTACGTCACCTTTCCCACTCCGTGGCCAGATCCTTCGAGAGCACCCTTATCGCCCTGCACGCGCCACGCAGCACCATGACGTCGGGTCATCGGCCACGAGGCACGATTCCTTCGGCGATCCTCAAAAGAAGGGCATTCAACTTTAATCATAACATCCGCGACTTTTAGAACTCGTCGCCGTCCAAGCTATCGGTTACCACCGATCCTTTGTCCGATGACAAACTTAGGTCCTCGACATCGCCACCTTAAGACCCTCGAAAGTACGTCGAAACCCCATGGTGTAACGACCCTGACATGTGTATCATCCTTACACACGAGTAAGGAAATCAGGATTGGCCGTGGTGAAAGCAGGGCATAACAATGAAATAAAACGGTTGTCAGAGTTAACTGCTACGTTTATACCGTGGCGTGCTGACACGTCCACGGTCTAGACAAGAGTGCCCCTTTTTGGGCAAGATACTATACTCTGTTCACGTTAAGAATAACCTCACGCTTCGACCAGTTTGTGACTGATGTGCGCATCCCGCACCACTTCCTACTAATCTAACGCACATGATTAGTCACCGCGCTATCCCTACCGACCACCTACCGAATAACGATACAGCCTAAACTGCGTAAAACAAAGGCGTCAGAACAGGAACTCTTAGAGAACACCACCGCGACTCCCCCTCGCCATGGCCGGTCATCTATCCTTTGATGACCGGCCGCGTCCCGAGGAGGGGGAGTTCACTCCTCGCCCTCCTATGACCTCTGGTTCCGCAGTGCGGGGAGGCCGCGCCCCGCACCGCTCCATCCCGGCGGCCGTTTATCAACTACCCAGGGTCCCCGCCGGCATTAAGCTTGCCGTCCCCCCGCTCCCGTTGAACACATCATCTCGATCAGCTGACGGCGGGGGAATAAGGGGACCCCGAAAGAGATCCACCCCCCGCCGTCAGCTACCCTCCTTATCCCGGGGGCCCTATGGCGCGGCTCCTAGCTGGCCGCACACGCCGGCGTCCCCGGAATCTTCGGGCGGGATCAGAAAGTTCCCGATCCCGCTCGGCGGCCTCCTGCTTCATTACCTCTTCGCAGAAGGAGGCCACCTGCTTCCAATTCCTCTCGCTCTCCAGCATTGCCCCAACTACTACTGGAAGCGAGAGGTCACCTCCTATCTCACATCAGAGGACTCGACGCAGCGCTGAAAAGGCGGGGCATTCCTCCAGCGTATGCTGCGCCGAGTCCTCCTCCTCCCCTCAGTGGTGGCAGACCGCCGTCTCCTCCAGTCCAAAGACGTTCTAGGGCCTCCTCCGACCCATCCCATGCGCCAAACGAGGTTATTCTTAACGTGAACAGAGAATAGTCGTGAAGACGTTAATGTCACCATGGCCCTTAGCAACGACTTTTATGGCCCTTTGGGCCTCAACGAACTTTCCCTTGCAAGAGGGAAAGCGCCCTGACAAAACGCACGTGGCCCGTCCCGACTGTTGCGTTTATGCTAACTCTAAGTTATCTAACACACGGGTCAACGCTAACAAGTATTATTTCTCAGCGTATGCAACCATTTTGTTAAAAAGTTAATATGCCAAACTTTAATCGAAATATTGTTGAATACATTTCGTACGTGTGGGTCACGATTGAATCGGCTTCATTGTTTGACAGTTAAGTTGTCCAGGTTCGGTGAAACATATTGTATAGTCCCGTAAGGAACATGTAGTTTACCCATATGCACAAAGCTTAGGAAAAAAGAAATTGAGTATAGCAGAATAATTAAACTTCAGCGCATTAGAGATTCTGTTTTTAGTCTTTACGCTTTCTACTCCACAAATCATCTGAACGCATGTACAGAGTTATTATTAAGCGACTAAGTTTCATATCTGCTTTTTCTATTTAAGAAAACTGCGACGATTTGAAATAAAGAAGACGATCATTTCGTATTCTTTCTTCCATGTTATTAAGGGCGATGAAACCTAATGTGCCAGAAGAAATTTTTACAGGTCCGAGAGCAGCGACGAGAACTTTTGGTAATTCATTAGCAGGTAGTGAAGTAGTGAATTCTAGTGAAATGCGCAGTTCTATCGCAGTGCATCCTGTGAACCCTGTGAGCGAACCCTGTACAGCTTTTAGAATGACAAATCTTTCCAAAGACTGATCAAATGATATCCAGCTGCAATAGATTGCCATTATGACGAGCATCGTTCAAAAATCGCTAAATTTTTTCAAACCAAATTGTTAGGCTAGTTAACCACCGTAACAAAAAGACATTAGCATGGCTTTGATTACCTCCAAATGCATATAATAGAGTACATGTAGATAGAAAAAATGTCTAGTGCTTCTATACGGGTATTTTCAAAATTGTAAGGGATGGAATAGTAGTGGGGCGATGCTCGTTTCAACGTGTTGCTCGTTTATAAGAAAAGAGCGCGGGGGGGGGGGGGGTAGAAAGGGAGAGTTGTAGTGGATTGACTGAGCAAGGGTTATCTTTCCGGTGTTGCAGGATGCACGCGGTTGGATTGCATTCGGCGCTGGCCATCAAGCGTCAGAGAAAGCGGCGAGACGAACAGCGTCGTGCCCGCGAGCGTCGTTATAGCACGCAGTCGGGTGAAAGCGGCCTGACATCGCCCAGGGCTTCAACTGGATCCTTGGATCATCCTCCTAAGCATCATAAATCCGGACATCCGAATCGTTCCGCTGGCCAAGGAATGCTGGACACGAAGGTGGTTACGTCTATCGGAATGCTCCACATCGGCGTAGTCTTTCTGGTCTTAGGTGCTTTTCTTCTAATGAGTGGCTTGTTACCCGGAGACCTGGCCCAATGGGGTACCAAAGCCTCTGGTGGCTGGTGGAACGAGCTAGTGGCCGTAGGCTTGTTCGCCATCGTCGTTGGTGTATTCCTTATCATTCTGAACAGGGTGATCGCGAAGAAAGAGGAAAACGACCTTGAGGAATACGTGCAGCGGCAGTTAACCAGGTCGAGATCAGGGCACCGGCTGGAAAGGGATGTAGAGACAGGGGGACTGACCACGAAACACGCCAGAAGGGCGAGACAGATGCAGCAAGTAATGTCCAACGAATCCATTGAAACACAAAACGAGAAAGGCTCCGAATCTCCGCCCAGAAGTCCTCCGCCTGCTTATTCGCCACCTCCTACGATAAACGAGGACCATCCAACGGCACAATCGACTCTGTATCTTGAACAGATTACCGAGGAAGAGATAATCAGCGATCGCGTAGAAACGTCAACGACCAACAGTTTGAGTCCTGGTTCGCCAAGCGAGACCAGGGAATTATTACAAAACCCTAAACATTCAAAACAGAACGGGAACCCGCAGCAACATCGCCCATTATACGTATCGAGAATCTAGATTACGTGAAATGTTTGAAACAAGCGCGTACAATCTCATATCGGGAGCAAATTCGAAGAGAAAAATTTTTACACGGACAACCCTTCTTTTTTACAACTCACAACAGCGTATCTTCCATTGTTTCAACATTGTTCTTTCTTTTTTGAAACGAATAAGTAAAACGATCGAAAAAGATGGAATTTTGCTCAAGAATCGCTTATAGATGATTTTTGAATTTCATACATGCTGAAAAGAAAATTAGAAATCGAAAAGGGTGTGTTAAACAATTTAACAAAATATTGACACATTTTATCAACTGCACGGAATGTGGTTTAAGATTAATCACGCTATGATAACAAGATGATCAACTACGTATAATTAGCAGTTAGAAGTTATCGAGATTTCACTGATTTATTTATCCTGATAGATACTTAAAATTGATTTATGTTAGTATTGATGATCTCACTACAATTCAGTTCTCGCTATCAGCTTCTGGCAAAGAATAATTTGCAACATAATAATGAAACAATTAACACATTGACTGCCACGTTGAAGCTGTTGAACATTCCAATAGTTGGTACCTTCATTTCAAACGAATCTTACCTAATACGAGTATTTTTAGTTACGTAAGTGAAAGAATATCTAACGATGTGGATGATGGATTCCTATGAAAATTAAAGTATCACTCACATATGGGCGATGTGGCAGTCAAAGTGTTAAAGAATTGTAGAGCTTAAATCGTGGGACCAAGATTTTGTTTGTATGTTGTAATTCAAATAAAACAGTTTAGGCCGAGGGTATTGTCTTTGTTCGGGTTACAGCATGTCGCAATACTGTCTTAATGTACACTGTCGAGCGCAATAGATTTTTCTAAGGAAAATAGTACCCTAGAAGAAAGCACCGCCATCACTTGCCATAATACTAAATAGTTACTACGCGTTATGCTAAGGAAGGAAGTTTTAAAATGGATGATGAGCTAGGTTAAGGGTATAGGGGAGTGACGGCCAAACTCCGAGTTGACTTCAGCGACAGTTGCGGAAAAAGTAGGAAGTTTCCGAACAAGGATAGAAGATCCTTGTCTCTCCAACGGCGTCGTGACAGAGAGGGTGATGCAACAATAGCAGGAGAGACAAAGACAGAGCGATACCCAGTTTTTCCCAGATTTTGAAGCGAAGAAGCAATATTTCTTTATGTTTTTTATTTCTTAATATTCCTTATACCATTACGCATCGCTGTACAGAGCCCGATTTTGCAATTTGGATTTCTAAATTTTGTGAAAAATAAAAGTGTACGTTCTTATAGAAGAAATTTCTTCTAGTACAATTTTTCAAAAAAAGGGCTTTGTACAGCGATGGGCACATTTCTCCAGAATATAAATATCATAATTATAATGCATTTTTCTCGTTATTAAGTCCGAAATTTGGGAAAAACTCGACCCTGTAGGTACTCGATTTGGATCTGCGCAACTTGAGAGACTAGGGAAATGTACGCGGTGAAAAAAGATAAACGAACATACTACGAAACATACGGCAATCGACAAGGATCATAAAATTTTCTGCTTGTTGGGTATATACTTTTGACGTCACGATCGTCATAGGAGCGCATGCGCGACACGTTACATGCGCAGAAAGAACGAAAACGCGTCCTGCCGTCAATTCGTTTCTCTCCTGAAACGAATAACCTTTTCCAGTGTTTCACTTTTACTCCGATAGAGGCGCTAATTCACTCCCCTATACCCTTAATTATCGTGCCTTGGTATAAATGCCTAGTAACTTTTGAGTATAAGACGAATGGTGGGACTTTCTTCCCCTATATCGTCATTTTCCCTATGGAAGCCTAACGTGCTCGATAATGTAGATCACTGTTACACGAACAAAAGATATCATTTACTGAATATACAGGGTGTCTCAGGTAACTACATTTTTTGTTATAACTAGTAAACGACGAATGACTTTACAAATTTATATAATCAAGACATACAAAAGTCAAATGTCAATACTTTGAAAATTCTTGGACATCGTATCATCTACAATAAAAAAAGATATTAACTCGTCTACTAGTTATGAGAAATAAAGTTGAGTTGATCAAGTTAGGTGAGACACACTGTTTAGTATCTGCAGTTGTTATGTTAGTTAGAATCAGTCATCCTGACTTTCCCAGCTTCAACTGCGTTTTGATTTTATAGTTGACGTTTTATGAAGATTACTATTCACCTCTTCAACACTGATACAAAACTAATAATTTTGGGCCCTGTTGTTTCGTTGTACATTTCAATTAGATCACGTTGATGTACTCTAATTAGATTATCAGTTTTCTTCTAGCTCTAAAGATTCGGAATACTATAGTGTTCCTAAAATGACGTGAACACAGAAGGTCATTATAATAAAAATAGCAGATTAAATACGAAAAAGAAATTTCAACATGTCTTCCAGGAGAAGTGGAATCTGTGATGGTATTCATTACTTGTAGCTAAATTATTATGAATTCTAATAACTAACTTTTAGGATTCATCTTCTGCACGATCTGCAATAGAGCCAATCGACTATAAAGTGAGTACCTAGCTAACTGAAAACTTCTCCGGTGTTATATTCTCAACAGCGTTAAGGTATAATTTACATTTTCCAACTCTTCATCGTTAGAACGCCATGCTAAGATCGTAGAAAATCATTCAAATTTGTAATTTCGATTACAACAGTTTTTTTTTTATGATGTTTAGCTTTTTTATCGTTCAAATTTTCGAGTCTCTAATACAATTATTTAAAATTAGCTAAGTATGATTGTTCCTATTAAAATAAGTGACAGATCATTGGAAAAATCCCTATAATACTTAGATGTGAGAGATGTGGCATTCGAAGCATTAAAATACAAATTTCTATGGTAATTTTGATTTGAGTATGATCTGTCTCCTTCAAAGTTTCCGATATTAGAGGAGTTGTATCTCGACGTACAGTGAGGAGCAAAAGTGAACACACATACGGTATTTTTATAAAAATGAATTTTTATTCAATGTTTGCATATATAATAATAATATTAAAAAAAATAGCATTAAGTACAATGTTTTAGCTTTTCAAACAAATTTTACCGATCGTGATATCATTATTATTTTGATAAATACGAACTTCTTCCGTGTAGTCGGTTTTACACCGCACCAGAACGTTTGTGGCTGGAAAACGTAAACATAGTTTTTGTAAACAATGACCAGTGATATCCGAGATCGGGAGTACTCTAGTAGTTGTACTGTTGTTGTTCGTCCAGTAACACGCATTAACATACTGTCATGAAGCCATTATCTAAAATTGCGAAAGATAGTATTGTTTCTCAATTAAAATCTGGCTTATCAACGCGAAAAGTTGCCAAGAAGTTTGCAGTCAGTCAGGCTGTGGTACATAAAATACGAAAACGGTATTGTAATGAAGTTTCTACGTCTTTTGGAGGACGTCCAAAATCATCGTCTTGTCAAGACAAGCGACGATTAACAAAATACATAACTTCAGAAGTCGCGACGACAGCGTCAATGGCTGCAAAGTTGTTGGAAAGAAAATAAGTAAATGGACGGCTCGAAGAGTATTAAAAGAAGCTAATTTTATATCAATGGAGAAGAAGAAGAAACCTGCTCTTTCAAAGAAAAATATTACAGCTCGTTTGAGTTTTGTCAAAAAATATATAAATTGTAATGCAAAACAATGGAACACCGTAATTTTTTAAAATGAGGTTGCATCATATGGTCATATGATGTTGCATTACGACGTATGGTGTAGGTCCATTGTATCGAACTGAGAGTACGGTGAATCAATACACTTACAAACACATTTTAGAACAAAATTTATTGGATGTTGTTGATAATATGCCGGTACGAGAATTTGATGTTGTTTCCCAACACGATAACGCCCGCATGCATTCTGCAAAAAGCGTCAAAAATTTCAAACGATGGTGTGGCCTGCTCAAAGTCCAGACGTAAATCCTATCGAAAATGTCTGGGCATATTTAGAAATGAACCTAGCGAATGAATACAGTGCTCCACCAACGACAATAAATGATTTGTGGCAAAGAGTGCAACAACAGTGGTATTCTATTACTCCAGAATACTGCGAAAATATAATTTCGAGTATGCCTAAACGTATTCAAGCCACTATGAAGGCCAAAGGCTTGTGGACAATTTATTAAATGTATAAAAATATGAAATGTTTCTTTGAAAATGAATCGTGGTGCAAATCCGATTACACGGAAAAAATGTGTCTTTATCAGAATAATAATAATATCATGATTAAAATTTTTTTGAAAACCTAAAATGTTGTATTTAATACTATATATTCTGTTTCTTGTTGTTCTATATGCAAACATTAAATAAAAATTAACTTTTGTAAAAATATCGTATGTGTGTTCACTTTTGCTCCTCACTGTACATTCAGCAGATATTTATCTTTCCATTCAATACAATGTTGTTCCAACCAATTACTTGGCAGGAAGTTCAACAGCTACAATATTGAACATAAATTGTTGAGCATGCTAGCCTTTCCTAAGGAAAATGTCAATGTAGAGGAAGAAAACTCCACTACTCGTCTCAATATTTGAAGATTGCTATTTATTAAACCTATTTTGTAATTAGGATAGGTCTGGGGTAAATTAACACGTTGATTGTTAGATTGAAAGTGCTGGTATGTTGTAAAACATATTAAATCTCTATTTAGTAAGAACACAAACAACGAATTACTAAATTTAAGTTTCCATTCTGATATCTTGCATCACTGGTTTAATATTAACTTTATTGATAGCGTAATATTTTTCCTTTGACTAACTGTTCCATTATACAGAATTTGAAACGACAGTCACCAGTGACTTCTATGGCAGCTAGCGTGTTAAACGCGAGGAATATTCAATTTAGTAAATACTTTAAGGGTGCGCAGGAGGTAAATTAGCACCACTATCGACAGTTGTAGAAAAATTAGGAAACTCCCGAACAAGGATAGATAGATCCTTGTCTCTACAACGGTGCTGTGACAGAAAGAGTGATACAACAACAGCAGGAGAGACGAAGACAGAGCGATAACGAGTTTGGTGCAATTTATTGAGCTTATAAAGCAATATTTTCTTACACTTTTTTTTTTAATATTCCTTGTGTCACTCCGCAGGGGGGTACAGAGCCCGATTTTTCAATTTCCCTCTGGGAATTTTATACAAAAATAAAAGTGTATGTTTTTATAGAACTTTTTTTCTGGACACTTTTCCAAAAAGGGGCTCTGTACCCCCCCTCCGTAATGGTACAAGGAATTTAAAAAAAAGTGTAAGAAAATATTGCTTTTTAATTGTTATGTCACCCTCTCTGTCACAATACCGTTGGAGAGACAAGGATTTATCTATCCTTGTTCGGGAGCTTCTTAATTTTTCCGCAACTGTCTCTGAAGTCAGCTCGGAGTTCGGCCGTGGTTCCTGCGCACCCTTAAAAATACGTACTGAATTTAATAATGAAGTATAATATGTGATTAGCTGGGTTAATTATTATGCCTGCGCATAATGCCTAGTGACTTTCGAGTACAAGACGAATAGTGGAACTTCCTTCTCCTACGGCACCATTTTCACCAGTGGGGGATAACAGGCTCGATACTGTATATTGCACAGTGTACAGGAACAGTTACGTTTTCATATCTGATATTTACTCAAATCGAGGAAAACCTATCAAAATTATTGAGAACATCAATATCTAATAAGAAATCAATTCTGTCAATGAATTACAGTAGTGAGATCATTATCCTTAGTGCTATTGCTCTCACAAAGATCCGACTTCTCGATAATTTCAATTCATGAGTGACTGACAAAGGATCCTTGACCCGAAAATGATAAATGATGAAAAGAATGATAAAACTTTGGAATATGTAGAGCATGTATGAATCTGAATTACGCATTTTTTTTTTTTTTTTTTTTTAGTCCAAATTTACTGTATCGGGTTAAAATTACCTGCTGAAGATTGAGTTTTTTTGTAACTTGTAACCTGTTAGAAATAGAAAAGAAATTATAAATTACATCTTTCAATTAGACCTATCGGGTGGTGAAGCTTTTATTAGCTGTTTAAACAAGTAAAAAACACATGATGATCAAAAATATTAATAGTTTTTTTAATTCAATCTTTCCTTGAAATTTTAATTAGAGTGTTTGAATAATTATGAAACAATATATTTCCTTTCTATATTTGAGTACAAATATAATATCTATTGTATTGCTAAATTGTGCTTTCCAACAATCGAAGGAATTTTGGATCGTATTGTATAAAGAGCCATGTTTTTCTAAAAGTTTGTAAGAAATAATGCACATCATATAAAACTCAGTTAAACAACACAATAGAGATTATATTTGTTGGATACTGAGAAATGGATATTTATTCGAATACATATATTAATTACATCATTTATTCTTAAGCAAGAATCATCTTAGATGTCATCATTACACGCGTTCCTCTCTTTCATTTAATGCGTCCACAGGCGCTGCGTTGGGTCATTTGATCCGAAGGTTATTGAAAGAACCTTTGCCCGCACGTTTGAAACGGTTTATTATTTCATATATTTGTATAAAAATAAAAAAAAATAGGCTATGCTATTACATAATTATTCAAATCACCAATTTACATAAGATTTTACATAGAAAATTTAATTAACACGTTGACTGCCACAGTGAAAACGGACGTGGGTAGTCAGACACGCTGAAATCCTAATTATTAACAATACAATCAACTAATTTTCAAATTTAACTTTTCAAATCGATAGCTAGCACTATTAGTTTAATGTTAACGCTATCCGTAGTTTATTTTATCATTTCTGTTGGTAATTATTTGATTGTAAAAAATTTCGGGTGCCGGTCACCGGTGACCCCCGTGGCAGCCAACGTGTTACAAAAATATTAATATTTTTGCCTATAAGTTTTTTTCAGTTATTTAAACAATCGATAACACTTTTACGATTTTGTATGTAACTAAAATAAGTAACTTTTTTCTTAAAATTTGTTTTATCCCTTATAGATTGTAAGTTACGAAGTAAAATTGAAAAATGACTGAATTTTTAGGAGTTAATTTGAACCACTTACAGTAAATTTGGACAGTAAAAACAAATATACGTGTTCCGTATTCCTCCAAAGTTTCATAATGGATCATTACTTGCAAGCTGTAAACATAACATTCTCTATTGTAAAACACTTTTACATTAAAAAATAGGATAAGAACTTAACAGTTTAACGATACTCTTATTAGGAGGAAAGAAGGATTTTCTTTGACGATTTAATTGCTATGTGTTGATACACTTTGAATTTGCTCGCTGATTCGTTGAATGTGAGACAACGAAGGGAGGAGGAAAGAAATGATTCGAAAATCGCATCCTAATCGAATCCAGGAAACGATGAAACTTTTCGTCCATTGAAGATTTCACTATGCCAATGATTTCTTTAAGAAAAATCATAGAAGGTTTAACGAATGTTATAATCACTCGAAAGTATGTAGGTGTAAGAAATCATTCGAGGTACGAAATTTTCCAAACTTTTGCCATACTTCGAAAACGTTTCAAGCTAGGCATAAATGTAATACGTAAAGAATGGTAAGATTTATGTCCTTCCTGTTATAAGAACGAGAACGAGGAAATATTCGACAGAATAAATACTTAGTTACTTTGGTCACACTTGATCAAAGGTTGATCAAAGAATTGAACTAAACGACGACGATACAAAGAAATTAAGATACACATTCAAGGACCAAGATATAATTAATTCGAGAAACGAGGTAGACAAATTTTAAGGAAGATTTCAGAGAAGACGGTGCCAAAGAAAGAACACAAGTACCGCATAGCTGATGTATTCACAATCGTGGGGTATCGATAATTGATTCATTGATTAATCATGTGTATATTTGAACTTTACTGTAATAGATGTTTAAGGCGAACTAAAGAAAAAAGGTGTCCAACGCCAGCATACTTATTATACTGAATACATATTTAAATTGTAACTAAGACGAACTCGAGATCTGGACCTTGTGTCTTTAGAAAGACAATTTATCAGAACGAATGTTCTTTAACGTTTAAGAAAATTGGTCTCGATCTTACGGGTTTGATGTCGGTCATTACACGTGCAAAATCTTTTGGCTATGATTCTACGAAATCCACGAGGTTCAATGAAAGAGAAACGAGACCCTAAAAATGAAGATTTTTATTAAGAAAAACTTTTTACCATAATCATAATTTTATTTCTTCTTTTCTTATAAACTCCTGAATTCTTTTTAATTCCTGAATTCTTGTCATAAATTGACAATTTGAGTACGCAAATGTTTGTAATATGCGAATTTATTTAACAAGACAATGATTATTAAGAAAATCATTAATTGAATCTCGTTCCTTTTTTGAAAAGTGTTGTGTGTTATTTAACTGGTTAATTAATTGGAAATAAACGATGGCAATCAAGTAGTCACACATAGGGGATAAGTATAATAAAAGCTGGCAGAAACTTGAAACTCTAAATAAAAAGATACACAGGTAGTACATAATTTTACACGACAAGGGTATACACAGCCACCTAAGAAGAAGATTGACTCGTTATTATCTATTCAAAACTCCATTAAAATAATTTCTGTCAGCTTTCAGTACGACTGGTCTTGCTATGAGTTGACTGCTCTTCAATTACGGGTATCACTTGTTTACAAGTTTTAACTGTTTAATGAGAGGTATGCCTCTTTTACATTTGGCAAAGTTATCAAGTTCATTTAGTTGAGTTAGACTTTGTTAGATTAATTGTTCCTATTTATTGCATACATATCAAAAATATTAGAAAGCTATTATAATTGCTATTTATATAATAATTTGACATTTGTTGTTCTTAAAACTCACAATTTCTTTAGAATTTAATTTAATTTTCTTTCAGAGAATATCCGTTTATAAAGTATTAAAGATGCATTGAAACATTCCACTGAAACTATTTAATTTTATAATTTCGATTCGATCTCAGAAGTTCTTATAAAGAATAAAGAATGGTTAAATATTAGAAAGTTTTAGGAGGATGTTTATTCAAGGAAACTATTTAATCGTAGAGTGCTGTGAATCTCGAGCAATTTTTGACTTTATGCCGGGTAAAAGTTATAATTGAGCAATTGATTTGAACTTTTTGTCACGATAGATATTGTCTTAAATGTGGAGAACATTGAACACTTCCAAGCGCTACATTTCGGCATACAAGATATGTATTAACCAGCTGATATCAATTAAATACACATTAGGGATGCATAATAGTAGAATGTGTATGTCAAAAGAAAAATTTACTATACTGTGTAAATTTTTATAAACTTTTGCCAAAAGTTACATACCAATATATGTAATTACGGATTATCAATATAATCATGATGATCGAACAGCACGTTGTACCGACTGCTTATAAAGCTATTCAGACGCGAGCGTACAGTATTCATATCCTGTTCCTAAGTGATTTCTGTTTATTTATCCGTGTTGATTGTTTTTAGTGATCCGTTCGTCAGTAGATCCGAAATTATTACAAAAAATTATGAAATAAATACAGCAGTACTGCATTATACATCAGCTGAAAAGTAAAACGAAAATACAGGGTGTCCCGTAACTTGTGTAAGAGCTGGAAATGGAAGATAGCTGAAACGATTCCAAACAACAATTTCCTTTGCAAAAATGTCGGATGGGGCTTCGTTTTTGAAATATTAACGAAAAACACTACGCGTGGAGCGTGCGCTTTGATTGGTCAGTGTTTTTCGTTAATAATTCAAAAACGAAGCCCCATCCGACATTTTTGCAAAGGAAATCGTTGTTCAGAATCGTCCCAGCTACCTCCCATTTCCGGCCCTTACACTAGTTACAAGACACCCTGTATACGTATACAGGGTGTATCTAGTTACGGGGTAAAGTTATAACTCGGTTGTTATTAAAGATAGAAAAATGTTATAAAGGAAAGTTTTACATGGTTTAATAAGCTGTATCATCCCGTGGTGCAGCTTTTCACGGAAGTGCATTGACACAATTGTAAAATGCAATTGCATTCGATTTTTAAATGTTACTCCATAATTTTTTCCTTTATATAAATCAGTCCCTCGTACTATTAAGTGAAGTAAGTTGGAAGGCCATCAAAATCAGTGAAGTATCTTCTTTTCTAGATAATTACCCTAGCATATATATATATATACCCGACAGAGTATCTGACGAGAAATACTTCTCTTTGAAGCATCTGATATTTCATGTTACACAACATAGTACGTCACAATATTTTTCCGTATATTGTACGGATATTGTGTTGATACTGTACAATCGTGTTTGTATCAGCTTGAACACTTTGACTACTACAATAACTACATATATGTGCAGCTTCACCTTGGCAGTCAAGGTGTTAAAGGGATACATCGTTACTCCATAAGACTGACCCGATGTTCATTCTTATGTTACTGTGTTACAATTATACATGATAAAATTAAGAATGAAAGAGATTTTTAACATTTCTTTCTTCTCCTAATTAAGCTTTTGTAATTTAAACTTCTCATTTCGTATATTAAATTATTTCGCGTTTCTAAATCACACGAGAAATTAATATAAAATATTTGTTCCATTATCTTATAATTAACTCATTACGATACATTATACAATGTAAGTCATAATGGTGCTCAGCAAAGAAAATAAGAAAGACAATGCATTTAAGATTAAAAATTGCATCTAGATTCAAGCACACGTGTCTTTACGTTTTATTAGTGATATCTTGGTAACTTCAAAGTTAATTGTATTTACGCTACGTACATATTACATACATATATGCTGCTTTCTCACAAGTGCATTTAACATTCGAACATATACATGTTGCATTTAAGATTACAATGTTCGACAAATTTTGACTTTTTTTCGATTTTGTTCCCTCCAATATGCAATTCTTATAAATTTTTTGGAGCTGAATACGAATTTGAAAACCGTTTCTCTCCAGAACCCACAGTTAAAAAAAAAATCAATTTAAAAAAAATTGCAAATTTTCAACTGGAGATATTTTGTGCTTTTACCATAGCAGCTATTCAGTTGTTTTTGACACGAGAAAAATCAGTGAACTTTCTCGAATAAAACGATATAAATTGTTATTACATTATAAACATTTAAATATGTTTAAATAAAGATCTAACAATAAGTGAGAAAGATACCAAAAACCCATCACTTTTTGCTGATATTTTTCAAATTATTTCAGAAACTAATGCCTCGTTTACACCTAGCGAGTGACTCGGCCGAGTCACTCGGCGTCCTGCTCGGCCGAGTCAAAATTTTGACCGAGTGACCGTTTACATTGAGCGAGTGGCTCGGACGAGTCAGTCCGGTACCTATACCCTATACCAGCAATAGCAGAGCGCGCAGCTCGCTTGCCTGAAACGGCGATATTCGTGTGCTTTTACAGCTTTTTGTAACTTTATTATCCCAGACCCCATCCTGCAAAAAGGATCATTTTGTAGGTAAGATTTCAAAGAATATAATCATACCTTTTTTGGGGTCTAAATTATTGTGATCCTCCCTGTCCGTCATGATCAAACCGACCAAGAAACGATCGGTTTACAATTTCTGAGACTATAAAATCCGTTTTTAAATAAAAAGAAACATCACTATTGTAGGGCGACCCTTTATAGATTAGGGTCAAAAAGGGTAAAATGCTAGCCCTTTCAAAGGTGTGCATTTTGTAAGCAAACTCAAAACCAGCAAA
Source organism: Stelis phaeoptera (assembly GCA_943735885.1). Lineage (NCBI taxonomy): Eukaryota > Metazoa > Arthropoda > Insecta > Hymenoptera > Megachilidae > Stelis > Stelis phaeoptera. The sequence goes on from OX030936.1 coordinate 739,564, forward strand.
ATGATGACTTACCCCCTCCCTTTTCCTTCATTTCACACGGACCACATCATATCTCAATTCCAGCAAAAACCCCGATAGCGGCTTTTACAGAAGATGCTCAAACGCTTCTCCATCGCACGTTTCAACGTGTCTGACTACATACGTTCGTTTTCACTGTGGCAGTCAATAACGTGTTGATCAAGCCACTTTTGACTGATGCGTTCGCATAAAACGAAAAGAGGGGATACTCGGCCTAGTGAATCGGCACAGCTTCTATTCACTCGCCTGCCAATTTTCTTGCCGAGTCACTCGGCCAAATATTGCAATATGCGTTCGGGCTGGGTCCGTACTCGTCCAAAAACAGTCTCTCGCCGATTCACTCGCCCATTTACTCGCCAGTTGTCTCGGCCGAGTACTGTTCACACCAGGCGAGTACTCGGCCGAGTGGGCCACTCGGCCGAGTCACTCGCTAGGTGTAAACGAGGCATAAGGGTCTAGATCAGGCATGGGCACGAAAACCGCTCAAAGAGCCGCTCTGACGTCGAGCCTGTTTGGGAGCTGCTTTTCTGTTCTCCTTACAGCTTTCTTGAGGTGGTGGGGATGCGTTGTAGGGGCGACCGCGCCGCGCTGCGTCACAGTGAAGCGATCAACGGAGAGACAATCACTCAAACATAGTTAGGCTGTGTGGCCTCGGGTTACTGGGGGACTGGAAAGTGGGGATAGCCTCTCCGCCGCTCGGTTCGGTTCGCGCTCGCCTTTGAGCTCGCCGCCAAGCTCCGGAGCGCCGGAGAGCGCTCCGGCTCCGCTTACTACTTGCTGAAACAAGAATGAAACATGATTTTATAGTTCTGCTTCATGTTTTCCTTAGCAGAAATGTCCACTCTATCACGTGGAACGGTTAGATTTTCATCTAGACCCTTAGTTTTTGAAATAATTTGAAAAATATCTCACTTAGATCTTTATTTAAATATATTTAAATGTTTATAATGTAATAACAATTTATATCGTTTTATTCGGGAAAGTTCACTGATTTTTCTCGTGTCGAAAGCAATTGAATAGCTGCTATGGTGAAAGCACAAAATATCTCCAAAGTTGAAAATTTGCAATATTTTTTTAAATTGATTTTTTTTTTTAACTATGGGTTCTGGAGAGAAACGGTTTTCAGATTCGTATTCAGCTCGAAAAAATCTATAAGAATTGCATATTGGGGGTCACAAAATTTTTTACGTGTTGAATAGTGTTATTAATCGAACTTGAAGCAGCTCCATGTTTCTTCGGTGTTCCGAATCGTTCGTTTGGAATATCAAGTGTCCAGTGACTGATAGTGCGGTATTGTTAGGATAGTCGGTAATTTTAATAACGCTATATTCCATTTTATAATACTTTGTGTATTCAACTACATATGTTAGCTTTAGATGGCGAGATCATCGAAAACGACCCGATTCACGTTCGTGTTTTATTATTATATGCTTATTAGCCTATTAATATCCAGAGCTTGAAAATATATTATTTTTAAGATAGCACTTTCTATAACATTATAAACAAAAGTATGCAAATACAAAATTTATACGTACAAATTTCGAAAGGAATGTGAAGGATTTTTGCGTAATGAAAGATGTTAATTCATTTATGTCTGACAAAATACAAACTTTATCCTATATCTATCTTAAACTATAATAAGTTAATTTATTTCGCGCAACAGTTATACAACTTAGAAGCACGCCATAATAATGATTTCTAATGTCAGGCCGATTTACTGTTTGTATATTATTATTTAGAACAAATTTTTGTCATGATAAATTATTATGTAGCACAACTTTTACGAATAATAATTTAGCTTATAATTTAAAACAGCCACAGCATTAATTTTGTATTTTACAACTCTTTGTCTTGCATATGTTTGTACGCAACTATTTTATTATCCACTGTATAGGGGTAAAAGCAAAATAAATAAGTTTTTACTTATTTTTATTAAAGTATACATATTATACTTTATAAGTAAATATATTATAAATATGTTTAACATATTTATTTTAAGTAAATATGTAGGTAGAAACAAAAAACAAAAAGTAACACGAAACTTACAGTAGAATGGGTATTAATTGGTTAATCTTGCGTAAATGGAACATGATGAATAAAATGATTTGCCAGATTTTTTCCGTTTCTTTTTCGTACCGGACAATTTTACAAACGCGTTATAAAGGACTAAATTGAAATGGTTGTTTGGTCGTTTTCGAGTGTCTGCAAGAAGAAATTGCCATGCTCGGGCGCTACCATTCTGTGATCTAATGAAAAATTAATTAACTAATCAATCTCATACCGAGAAAATAGATGAATAACATTCTTTCGAAGCATCTTACTCTGTACATATATATATTATTATACATCTCTACCTTTTTTAAATTGGAGTACCGTGTACTTACTAATGAGAAGTAGCGAGAGAGAAACGTTAAAGTGACATTTCCAGTTTTTATATTTCTCGTAATTTTAACTTTGCGTGTGATCATGCGAAGCTAAGAAAGGAAAAGGGCGATGTCGATGACTGGTTTACACAAGGAGAGGTCAAAAGAAAATAAAATTCAGTTTGGTTCAATTGAACGTTGAGTGAAAGTGCCTTTTGCGATGTGTTTAGTATTCCATGTATCTTTTCGGTGCTGAAGGGAACCGATTGCTTTTTATAACCGATTACTATTTCATGACGATTAATAACGTTTATTATAATAAATGTTTCACGACTAGTTTTTTTTATGATAAACTAATCGATCCATAATTTACGAAATTCTTATATGCTTCATTGTGTATTTATAGGGTGCATAGAGTGTTTCATTGAGGGAATAGAGATAACCTTTAAATGCATAGTGTTACCATTTTAAAAAACACTTCTATATTTTTCATAAATATAAACGTATGTTTAGTGTGTTGGAATGTACAAGTATTACTAAGCAGGGGATATGGTAACGACAAATGGTGAATAAGTTAATTCCTTGTAGGTTGGATATCACTCAATATGATGTATTTATTTACGAGTTCTTTGCAATGCTTAATTCCAATAAATTCATTTTTCAAATGAGAAAATGCATAAGGAAATGAACATAAGATGACAATTTTTTAAATATCTTGTTACGTTTGGAACATTCATGCATTTAAGGGTTGGTGAAGGGATATATTGAAATGAAAAAAAGAAATACATTGATTGAATTAATTAAAAATTATTCAATTCAATTCAGATTTTTAATATTTTATGTTTTTCTAGTATTCATATTTTTTATTATCGGAAAGTGATATAAAATAAAGAAAATTCGTAACTTTTTGAAAAACTAACGTAAACAAGATAAATACGATTGTAATTTCTGAACGAAGTAAAGTAAAATGTTTGTACAAATTTCTTTACTATTTCTGTATACTGATTTTACTCCTGGAATTTTATAAATATTTATGAAGCATTCTGTATTCAGAGAACAAACCAGTAATTATTGGCGTCTAAATTTAAAGAAAATGTATTAAATTTTTCTTTAAAAAATACTCTCTAACTGAGCAATCCAAAGGTTCATAGCTTTAAGTTTATTAATCCTTTGACAGCCATACCTGAGTTTATTTTGATCTACGTATATCAATGGTGTGCCAAGTCATACATGAACACGGGTCATTCGATGTAGTTTAAGAGTTGTTTTCTCTCTAAACAAAAATTTAGCGAGCAAGATAGGTCTTGTATGTATTGTACTTCTTACGTAAATTAATTTGTATTTTATTTGTGTACTGTTTAAAGTTTTTAAAAGATTTTGAAAAATTCTCAGATACTTATCAAAGTGTCTACTGTATTATAAACTTGTTTGTTACATCAAACATTTAAAATCTTTAATAATACAAATGGAAATTCAATAAAAAATCAGGTTTCCCGTGTGTCATCAATGACTCAGTACGTGTCGTTTCGAAGCATTTAAAAGCATTGTGTTATACGTGGTATAAATATTTAACATGCACTTTAAAAGCGTGAAGCCGCAGCATGTGCTTACCTACATGAACGGGTCCTGCTTGGCTTCCGTCACATGCGTTACTTTGTATTATAGCGGTTTTTAACGCAATCATCCTACTGCTTGATAATTTAATATGGAGAATTTTGAGAAGGGCATGCTATTGGCTAATGTTAAAGGGTGCATGAGAGTACACCTTATATACGCTTAAATCATTACATTATTATAACTAAAATCGTCGTCTGTACAAGAATTAAGTTACTAAGGCAATTTTAGATGACATAGATACATAATCCCGTACACATTTCGTACCTACGTATCCATGTCTGTATTAAGTGCAAGAAATTATAAATACAAGAAGAAAATTATTTAATCCATGATCTACAATTTTGAATTGTTATAACCGAAAATATTTAGGTGACAATAATTATTGGTTTATAAACTACCTTAAACGTTATTTAATGTTACAATACCCTTTAATATAAGAACGTGTGTTATTGCGAAAGATTAATTTATTCCTTCCATTCCTTTGAAACTGAAAGGCTGAAATTGCAAAATTAACTTTAATCATAGGCTATTCGGTACTCCTCTCGTATTTATTTAAATAATCTATATCTATATTCTCCGAAAGGTGAACTTATTCTATATTATATCGCGTTGTAACTTTTTTTTTTTCAATATATTGTAATATTGTAATGGATTTGTAATGTATTGTTAGGAATCTACCTTGTACTTACGATAAAGAAAGATGGTGAGTGATCGAATTCGTTGTAATTCGCGGTACGTTAATTCGATACACGGAAATATCATAAAATAAGTGGTACAGTTACTTATACGTAGTACTTTACGCACACTTGTAGAGTGTGAAAGCTTCAAGCTTTAAAAACGAAAAAGCTTCGTGTTACTATCGAGAGTCTTCTCGAAGTATCATTAGGCAAATTGTATCTTATTTAAACACATTTCACAATCGGTATCATGAATGAAATGACGAGAAGAATAGTTTTCTATTATGTTCATATTTGAAAGGGTTAAATCATATGTTTAAATATCGGTTATGAACTGATGTTGTATTAGCTTAATAAATGATGGCACAATGAAGTACTATTATACGTTAGCGTTAGTGAGAGTACAGTTTATTATACGAAAAGTAAAGTAATCATAATACACCATGACATATTAGCAATTAACACGTCGATGGCATGGGGTTATCAATTTTCAATGTTGCGAATTTAACCTGTTTGATACTAAAGTCGATTCGAGTCCGTTCGATGAATAGTATATATTTTTCATAATAATGGTAATTGAATGGAAATTTTGGAATGACGTTTAAATATAAAAATACCTGTTGAAAAATATTATATTGCATATAGAATGTGACATGCAAAACGATTTTGTTTGCGTTTATATAGGGTGGAGCATTTAAAACAGATCATCTGAATATCTCGCTTGTTATTGATGATAAAACAAAATACGTCTGATGATTCTTGCATATACAAGTTTTCTTATTTTTAAGAAGCCTATAATTTATTGTTACTAATTTTATTATAGGTGGAGCCGTAGGGGAGATATGAAGGTCAAGCCTGTTGTTTTTAATAATTTGTTATACTGTTGTTATCTATATTCTAGGAGGCATTTCAAGACAAATACAATGACCTATTTATAAAGGTCATTCAAAGTTACCTAAGGTCAACTACAATTTAATATTTTAGTTCCGTATCTTCTCTGGTTGTTGATAGGTATATCGCACTGGCAATCGCTACTAGGGGTCATGAAACATAAAGATTCAATCACATTATACACTTGTCTCTATTCTGGAATGTTATTATTAGGTTAAGTAGCGAATGAAATGCGACGTTGTAGTTGCAAAAATGTGTTATGCGATAGCTGAAAAAGTAGATATGGTGTTCTTTTACGGTAAATATACAAAGTTATGATAGAAGCAGTGCGTTTGCGAAAGATTATATGACGAACACTTGTACTTACTAGCCACAGTATTCGTATCTCCAAAACTTTTCCGTTACAGTTGACCATAGGCGACCTTGAATTACCTCTATAAATAGGTCATTCAATTCATCTTCAAATATATCATATCATTCCTTTTAAAAAAATAGAGTTGTCCTTCATATCTTATCTGCGCTTCCACCACTAAAAAACTGATAATACCAAATTATAAGCCCCTTAAAATTAAGCAAATTTTATCTGACGTATTTTTTCTGTCATTAATAACCATCGAGCGGTGATCTGTTTTAAATGTCGCACCCTGTGTATTAAGTAAAATAAAACATTTACTCATAGAGTTCGCCATAACGAAAGGGTTAATTTGACACATTGAATGGCATGAGCGACATATGTGACTTGTACCAGTACTTTGAAGGCGGAAACAGACTGTTATCACGTCACGTGAAATCGCGTGCTACTACGTACTAGGTACCATAAGCAAAATGAAAAATTTGTGAAATACCGTGACGCTGTTTAGAACAAATTACTATCACATTACACCAATTTACATATATGTAAATAATTAAAAAAAAAAAAAAGAGTGTTTTCATGATTCTAATAATAAGGTGTCAAATCGAAAGTTTAAATTGATATTAAGAGTACCCAAGAATTCATATGTTTTACTTCTTGTTTATAATAGAAGTTGAATTTAGTTAAACTCGCAGTATTAGTCACTCGTTATCTCCATGACAATTGGCGTGTTAATAGTACTCAGAATTTCACTTCTTTTTCAAATATTGATCATCTTCATTTTTGTGAATATAATTAAGTTTTCTTGCGATCATACTGTAACACCAAATTAACTAATTTAGTTTGGCACTTAAAGCAAACTTAACGCTACTAGTGTATTAAAAACTACACTTGCTCAGATACAATTTTTTTAGTTGCAAGTACTTCGCTTCGTTCTAATTTTTCTAATTTAATTCAGTCGTTGATTGCAATAGCGTTAACAGATCTTAATAAACGTAAGATTTCTTGATATCTTCCAATCCTTTCCACTTTAGCTTCTCACAATTCACAGTATTAGATTAAACGGCAACCGTATTATTCAAACAGATTTTACAAATAAAACGTATATTTAATATTAGATTTATGCAAAAATTTGTATCGTTTTTAACGTAACTTTTAATCAATATATTCAATAGATATGTTGTACTTAATGTTTTATTAGTTTTTTTATTTTACTATCCTGACGTCGTGCCTCAGAAAACATTTCTACAAGCTTATGTTTTCAGATTATATCCTTTTTTTCCACCATAGTTCGTAGGTTCTCAATGAAGTTTATTTTAGAATTCTTACTTGGCCAGGACAAGGTTCTCACAATGAGTGAGTTGATTAGTAAAAAACTATATAAGTGACACTCTTAGCATAAATATTATGCTAATGATAAGGTCATATATAAAGATGCAACCACTATCAGGAAATACTTCGCAACAGATTGACCCTTTCATTACTAAAGGTGATTATAGTTACCCATCATTAAATGCTTACGGTGTACATAGGGTATTAATCATTTACTATGAACGAAAAAGTATAAAGAAAGTAATGGAATAAGGCGAAATACGAGTATTGCAGAATAAAATGTGTAAAGTGGAATAAACTTAAACCAGAATTTATAAATATTAAAAATAAATTTAAAAATATTAAAATACTTTTCAAAATATACAAATATTCTTTCTTGCTGTTTAATTTGATAATTTGAACACCCTTATATACCATCTACCATTTATCATTTCAAAAACAGAGAAAAGAAAGAATGAAAAGTAGGAAGTGTGTTAGTCCGAAAGGATCCTCGAGCACGAGGTAGCCTTTAAGGAATTTTGTCAAGATTTTAATCGCTCAACTACTTTTTCTTGCGATGATACGTTTACGATTTGTAAGAGACACACGGATGGATTATTCAAAGGGCAGACGATGTGTCTTGTGAGAGTGGCATGGATCACGGTGTATAAGGTAAAATACCCAATTATTGTCACTTCCGGCAGATTTGTATTTTTTATACTCTTTAAAACCATGAATTGTGAGTCTTACAAAATTTTCCTTGTATTATAAAATTTAAATTTTGTTTTTGCTGATATTTAATTGCAATTACTGACATTTTCTAGGTATGAATAGAAATTTAAAAGACAAAAATGAGTACGTATAATTTCATTTAAACTATATTAAATAAATAGAAATGCTAATAATTGAGTCCCTTATCCGAATTCGTGAAAGTTCGTACTTTGTTCTTTCACAAAACCTGATTCAGAAACAGAAATAGATGGATGAAACGTTTTATGCGTCTTGTATGCGTCTCAATGAGATCATGATACACCTACGATATTCTTTGCTTCCGATGTATCGTTTTGAAGTTTCGGAGGGCGAAATGGTTTCAAGCGAAAGTAAAACTCGTCAGGCTTACGAATTCCTTAGTAAACTAAAATTTGAAATATCGTAGTAATAAGGAATCCGTTGATCACTAAGAAGAGTAAATTGTTTACCGTTGCTTCCCTGTTAACCTTCGAACAACAAACCATGGAGAGAATTTCTAACTATTTTTCGTTTTCATTTTTGAACTTACAAAGTATTCCTTTAATTATACATTTAATTATACAAAGCAGTTGTGTTTAAAAACGTTATTGTCTAACAATCAAAGTACCATGGTGTACGTTTTCTATGGCTGGATTATAATTGACACGGCTTTGTCGCTCGAAGGTTAAAGACTCTCCGATAATTTTGTGAAACCAGTTAATTGGAGGGGAAAGCGACATATTTTTAAACTTCGAAGGGACCTCGTGGTTCTGGTGTTTTCATCGTTCGAAACGAAATAGACACGAAAAGAGAAGTATTAACAAGAAAATGTATAAACGTAACAAAAGAAATAATCAGAAGATCGAAATCTCTTCGAAAGTGAATAATTTAATATCTAAGTTTATCGTATATGTACAAGTTTTAGGATATAAGATACTCGATAAGGAAAAAGATGGACAGTGACGATCTTCATCGTTATTATAATTATCATTCTGGCATACATTATTGCAATACTTATTACTACCGCAACTGTTATGAGATAGAAATTAAGAGGCTTTCTTATGCTGTTTCTCTATTGTACCACTTATATACACTTGATGCACGACTTTTCGAGAATAAATCTTTACGAAACACTTCAATCTTTATAACTTGGTTGTTCTTTCTACATTTCACGAAATACAATAAAGTTTCAATGTAGGCGAGAAAACATCTGTACGATGTGAACGATGAGTCACTTCTAAATGGTACGAGGATAAGGAGGGGGAAGTAGTATATTCCTGAAACGTCGCGAAGCTCGCTTAGTATTGAATGTAATGTGATCCGGAATCGGTGATCTGATATAATGTAACGATAAAACTTATTATTCCTGTTTTTTTTTTTTTTTTTGTAATTATGAACATGTTTTTTCGTGTATACATATGTATAACAAAAGGATAAAAAGGACCTGGCAACTTTTATGGGAAAAAGTCTCGTTGAACCTAGACATGTCGACCGAGCCCCTACTAGATATTCTACGACGGTCCCCTTTACCCTCGGTCCCAAACCACGCACTCTCCGTTTTCAGGTATTTTATGTATCCTGACCCTTTTTCCTGCTTTTCCAATCAGATATCCTTAGAAAAAGGCCCCTCGTATTCCATCCTCTGGAAACCTCGATATTTATGTATCCGGGACTGATTCCCGCATTTTTTCCAGAAAACCCTCACTGCTCTCCCACCTACCCCTACCACTACTTTCCCTACCAAAAACCCCTTATAAAAGGAGGACCCAAAAAGCATAGCTAGTACAGTAAGAACAGTCAGTATAACAAGAACTTTTGTCGAGACTCCGCAAGTCCGTGCGCGTAGTTAATAAGATCCAGTGTTTGTTTGTGTAATCTTCGAAGTATTAAATAAAGAACATTTTTAAACAAACTCATCTTGAGTGACGTTGACGACAGACAATAATGTTATACATCAAAATGACGAGCAGGAGAAGGCAATCAAAAATATGTATATCATATGGTGCGCTCATGCATATTTCAGTCTGTAGGAGCTTAAAAAGGTTTCATTAGGAAAGCTTATTGTACGCGCTCTATTCTAATATGTTCGGAACTATTGATTATAGATAAAGAACAACTAAGTTGTTAACGATTGAATAGACAGATTTCTGCGACTAAGGTGTGAATATCTACGCAGATCGGCGGTCGACCTTTACTACAATCCTTACAAGTACAAAAATACTTGGTGCTTAGTCGCAGAAATCTGTCTATTCAATCGTTAACAACTTAGTTGTTCTTTATCTATCATCAGTAGTTCCGAACATATTAGAATAGAGCGCGTACAATAAACTTTCCTAGTGAAACCTTTTTAAGCTCCTAGAGACTGAAATATACATGAGCGCCCCATATGATACACATATTTTTGTTTGTCTTCTCCTGCTCGTCATTTTGATGTATAACATTATTGTCTAGGTTCAACGGGACTTTTTCCCATAAAAGTTGCCAGGTCCTTTGCTTGTTACTCCAATGGTAATTTTGCACTTCGTCCTTTACAACGAAAATATAATTCGTTGTAAACTGTAATACTTATAAGTCCACCCTACACAATGATCCTATCCATATTTCCGACCATAACCCCTTTTTTTTTTTTTTTTTTTTTTTACGTGGAGGAAATCTGATCGTCAGACACCCCCCTGCCGCTCGGGGGAGCGACAGAGGGGTAGTGTGGGGTTCGACCCACTAAAACCTCCACGGCGACCTTCGGACGCTCTTCCGCATCTGGCGGATTCGGGGGAGTCACGGGAACTCTCGGAGAACACAACCGCGACTCCCCCTCGCCATGGCCGGTGATCTATCCTTTGATGACCGGCCGCGTCCCGAGGAGGGGGAGTTTAATCCTCCCCCTCCTATGACCTCTGGTTCCGCAGTGCAGGGAGGCCGCGCCCCGCACCGCTCCATCCCGGCGGCCGTTTATCCACTACCCAGGGCCCCTGCCCTGGGTAATACGGCCGCCCGGGGGGTCCGACCATAACCCCTCCTTATCCCTTCCCGATGGAAGAAAACTATCACCTTCTCGTGGTTTTCATCGAACAATTACAGTATTTTTTTTTTTTTTTGTAGAACATATTCAATTCGTATAGAAACTAACATTTACAAATGAAGTTATGATTAAAATCGTGTCGTTGGCGAAGAGAGGTTACAAATATACAGGGTGATTCTCTTGTTACAGGACATAAAGAAAATAACGATAGCGGATTTCTTGACCGCACCTTACAAAGGTGTGCATTGTCACATGTCGTCGGGGACCTACCCTGGCCGAGACGACTGTGCGTGTGTACGTGTCGTCTCAGCCAGGATAGGTCCTCGTTGGCACGTGACAATGCAGACCTCTTTATAGCGCGGTTTAGGGAGTTTGTCGCCATTTCCTTTATTTCCTGTAGCGAGAGGATCATTCTGTAGTTCTCGAGGCATAAATAAGGTTATTTAGTCCTATACGTGGTCTGCTGGTATTGCATTGAAACCAGCGGTACAGACATCTGACCATAATTTTTTTTTTCTTTAACCCCAATTATTTTCCTGCAATTTGTCCGATGGACATTTGGCAAGTTGGTGTAATATGACCATAATAGCGAAGCGCACGATTCGCCTACATGAAACGGGGGTACACCGCGTTCTTTTCCAGCTCATTGTGTCACCAATGTTCAATTCTCTATTCTTCTGAATGGCTCATTTTGAAGGGGAAACTTCAGGGAACATGACCATGATCGTTTCAAAATTTAAATCATTCTGGCCCATTATTAAAAAAAAACGCAAAAAAGAATTTGTTTATATTTTTGAACATTATAAAATTAATTATCGAGGTTGGAAGAATTATATTATAATAGCCCAACCCTTTCTGAATAAAAACGGGCATTCGGTTTCTGAAATAAAAATTCCATTTTGCCATTTTCGCTAAAGTGGGAAAAAATTGCAAACTTCGAAGGCCTGTAATTTCTAAACAAATTTTAAACCGGCACTTTGATGACTTAACGCCCCCCCCCCCCCATTTAATATGGACTACAACATATTTCATTTAAAACAAAATCGACGATGGTGACGTTAAAAATTATATTTTGTATACATATATGAACGTTTATTTTTTTTTGTTTTTTTTTTTTAGGACGTACATTGTATGTATACCCTTTTAGGAGTGAAAGCGTTATTATGCAAAACACGTATAATAAATACGATATGAATTATATTGTGTTTAATCTCGTTTTTCTAGCCATTGTCGAAAAAAGCGGACATTACTAGCCGTGAATCGAACGCTGGAACCGCGGAGTTGTGATCGTCCACGTTACTCCCTTTAGATCAAACACCGTCCGACTATCCTCTATTTATCCACGACGCTTCTTATGTTTTGAGTATGGAGGTCCAGATCCTACATTTTAATAAGAGAAATATCACAAATATCCTGATAAAAGTTTAATAACGAAGGAATCCGGAATAAACAAGCATTAACATTGCATTAGTATTTGCGTTACCCTTCGATCATATGTGTACAGGGTGTCCCGTAACTAGTGTACCATCGAGAAATAGGGGATAGCTGAGGCGATTCTGAACAACAATTTCCTTTGCAAAAATGTCAGATGAGTCCTTGTTTTTGAATTATTAACGAAAAATACTGGCCAATCAGAGCGTCCGTAGAGCGCGCGCTCAGCCGTGACAGGGCAACTTTGAGTCGAGACGTCGGACTAGAACGTCTCACAGCTTAGCGCACACTCTACGTGACCTCTGATCGATCAGTGTTTTTCGTTAATAATTCAAAAACGAAGACTCATTCGACATTTTTGCAAAGAAAATCGTTGTTTAGAATCGTCTCAGCTACCCCCCATTTCTCGATGTTACACTAGTTACGGAACACCCTGTATACTTATAGATATGGTTTTACATAACTATTTTGAAGCTATCATAAAATGAAGGAAAAATAGTGATGAATATTTGTATTTGTTTTACTTCCAAACAAATGCGTGTACATCAGGGTGGCTGTTAGCTATAGAGCTCCAAATATTTTTTTTTGACTGTTTCATGGTCGCACACCATAAAATTTTGTCACTTTGTGAAAAAATGATAATTTCAAAGTTTCAGCATGATTGGATAAAAGGAACCCGTGCCACAATCGAGTTGAAGTTTTAAAATTTGTACCATTTCAGGTTAACATCGGATACGTTTGGGGTACTTTATTTTGAAAGTATCTGTGAATATTTTGTAATAAAAATATAATCTTTTACACGAGTAATACTAGCATTTGCATTCGGTTTTCAACAATATACACAAAATTATTCAATTTTAGCGTTAAACTGGACTGCTGGACAACTGGGAGCTGTATACAATTTGTTCAAAACTAGGTAAATTTTCTAATAATCTTGATTGTATTAGAACTTATAAATGAATTTTTTTTAAATAGTTATAAATAAAGTATTCTTTATTATTGAAATTTATGTTATATCTTATATACTGAATAAATTATCCTATTATTAAATTGTACGTAGTTTTTAATTTGTATTCTGTGTAAATATAGATTTGCTTGCATTAGGATAAAATCTTTTATAATCCTCAATTATTTGCGAAATGTATTGTGTTTCTTCCTCATTTTTGGTCAACAGCTTATTATATTCAGATATAAGTTTAACACCATGTTCAGCAGTATCATTTACCACTTTTAAATATGTCGCGTAAACCTTTCTGATATGAAATATCATTTTTCCATTCAATATACTATGTAGGTATATTGTACCTATTAAATCATTTTTCAGATTCAATAGGAACGAAGATATAAATATTCATAGCTACATAATTTTGTACGTTTTCCGGAAGTATTAAAAGTCTCTTTATTGATGTTGGATTTTAGTGGGGAGGAAGAATATCGACACGTGGTTTTACGTTTATGAAAAATAAAAGATAATATGGCTTTATTGCCAACAAAATACACCACAGAATAATTAAACTAAAAATATCTGTCTTATTTAAACGGAACAAAACTTTTTATGCTACCACGAGCTGCGCAGTTATTAAGCCTTTTTTTAACGGCGAAAGAATACTAATGGCGGGCTAATGTATTATATGAAACAAAAACATAACGAATAAAGAACATGGCTTCCTGGCCTACACGCAAATACATAGACGCGCCAAATTTAAGATTATTTCTAACAATTGAGTTTTCCGCATTCACATTTTTTAGGGCCTCAATCATTCTCCTTTTTGTGTCCAACAGTATTATTTCATCGAAAAAGGGTAATGCCACGTTCTCTGGTGCAAAGTACCATAAATGGCCGCAAAATTTGCGTATTGCTATTCTACTAATATTATTGTCAGTTGTAGAATACGAGTATAAATTTTGTACGAATTTGAGATCTTGTAATGTTGCTTTTACGGGAACTGATGCATTAACCCAAGCTTGAACGTATAAATTAGCTAGAAAAATACATATATCACTGATCCCTACTATTTCGCTATTGCCCAATACAAAATTCATGGTGGAATAAATATATTTTTAGTACGTGAATTGCCTTAGCCATCCATCTAGCATGATGGAAAGCTCCAAGAACACGAAAAGTATTTCCTTGCGGAAGACATCCACCAAGAAAAATTATCACCAACTTTAAAAGTTCTTTATAGTCACCTTATGGCTGCTTTTGTTCTAAATTGCATAAGCAGAATATTTCTTGTATATCTTGGAGCTTTCCACAAACAATATCCTATATTTGATTTAAAATTTAATATATTAATATTAGGCCAAGCTTTCTGCAATTTTTTAAGAAGAGGTGTTTCAGGATCGGGTAATTTACTAAGTTTTTCCTCAAGCACACTTCTTAAAATTATTTCATAAATATGACGACGGCAAGGAAGATATAATAAATTTCGTTCTATCAGTTGTTCTAACAGAACACAAGCTTCTTGCAGTCGTCCTGTATTTGAAGATGTGATGTCACAGCAGAGAGCTTGTATTCTGTTTGTTAGGTCCCAATCTTGGAATAAATTGTAAATTACTGACGCTTGTTCCTTGCCACTACTGTTTGGAATCGCTGGAATTCCTAAAAATTTTGCCATGTTATCGTACGTAATATTATAACCGGTAATCTATCTATGTTCTCCATATTTGTTCCGAATGGCAACATTTTCCCGTCCCAATGAACAATAACCGTAAATGGTAAATTTCGCTGAAATTCTTCCCATAGTTTTGTGCTGCGTTCTGCACGAAGACGATGTCGACGGCGTTGTATCGAAGATCGATTAATTGTGAGCTCATCTAAATTGTGGTGCAGAGCTTCAGCAGTAGTAATTATAATGCGAACTGTATCACGATCGCTTATTTTACACTTGTCTAACACTGCCACAAGTTTGTCAGTAATAACTTTTATCTTTCCTCTTCATTTTTTTGAGTTACTTGGACCAGGTTCAATAAGAGCCAATAAGAGTTCCACTACTTGACGAAGACTGTAGTTCTGTTTCTTCTATAATGCAGATACATAAATAAGATATAGAATGCATAGATCAACAATAAAAATTATTAAAAATATGTCATACCTTGCACTTCTATCATGGTTCGAAATCGTTTTTTTCGGAACTCTTCTTGCTGAAGCCGAACTGCTTATCGCTTTTACTTCTCCATTATATTTTTGTTAGCACCAAGCATTAGCGCTGGTCGTCCTTTCTTCGCTGATTTAGTAGAAAAAGTTTATCTTCTTCGATTTTAATAATATTTAAAGCGTCATAATGAGCGATGTCAAAAGGGTCATCCAACGAGATTTTTGTAACAACCGCCAATTATTATGCAATTTTAATAATTTATCTGTTCTTGTAGCTATACATGCTTCATCCCAGAAAACTTCCGCTTTCCTTATCACTATAGCTACGTTTGGACGGAGCTCCAATTTAACTTTACGCGCATTATAAAAAGAACACGTAAAACTTGTACATTGCTTGGTAATTTGGAGTCAATAATGGAGCTTTCATCATGCCTCAAAGAAAGTATTCTATCAGCACTTCTGGTTTCCATCTTTTCAATTACACTATACTCTTAAACTAAATTCACGACACGCACACTTCGAACTCACAAAACAGAATGAAAAATGACTGCTGTGACTAACAGTAGATATAATTAGTCATGAGAGACTTTACCAGGTAATATCATAAGACACCCTCGAACGGTATAACGCGATCTCTTCTAAAATATTCTGCTGAGAAAAACCAAGAAACCTGTGATCCCTTGATCAGGTAAAACGCAGTAATATTCATCACTGTCGGAAAAACCTTTTGTATATTTATCATGCAGAGCTTCTACTATACGTTTTTTTTCTTTTTAATATCGGAACGTATTGTGTTATTTGTTTTATTTTATATCTAAGGCCTAGCTGAATAGGAGATTGGTTTTCGTATTTGAGATAGCCGCTTTCGCAATTACGCAATAAGACTCATAATAATTTTAGCGGTAAGATTCAGTACTTTTTAGTATATTTTTGAAAATCGTACACAGACGCTAAAATTATTCATGTAAAAGATTATATTTTTAGTACAAAATATTTTCTACTATTTATAAAATAAAATAACACGAATACATTTGATGCCAACGTGAAATCGTACAAAATGCGGCACGGGTTCCTGTTGTTCAATCATGCTGAAACTTTGCAATTATCATTTTTTCACCAAGTGTCAAAATTTTAGTGGATGCAACGAAGAAAAATTGGAAGTCGAAAAATAAGGGCCACCCTATACAATTTACGGAGACATAATTGAATCATTGCTAAGTAAAATATTTATGTTCCTCTATTAATTGTTAATTTTTATGTTACGCTCACAATTTTTAATAGCTTTCAGTTTAATGTATTTTGGAAATAATGATTTCAATAAAATAATAATAAAAAAAAAATACAACCGACTTCGGAATGCACTAAAAAGAATGTAATAACTGAAATTTATTTTGTACGAGTTCTCTTCAGCTTACATTTTAAATACAATGCATACTTTTCGGAGGCGGCGCAAGACCAAAAATTTTCTACACTGAAAATTGCAACAATTTTTTTATTCTGTTACTTGTTTTCACGTGTTAATGTATTTTCTTTTTTCGACCATTTAATAACAAGTCCACCTTACTCCAATCAAATCATAATCAGCAACATCTTTCACTTAGAAAATTATTGAATAAAAGTTTGCTACATTGAAAATTACTAATATAGTTTAATTCTTCCACGATGTCACATATCACAGAATTCTTCCTTAACGCCCATTTGTTACCAAGCTCACCATACCCCAATAAAGTTGCAATCAGCAACATTTTTCATTTAGAAAGTTTTTAGTTAAAAATCTCCTGCATTGAAATTTACCGATGAATATTTAAATTGAATATTTAAATATGTTTAAATAATCATTGAACGCGGAGAGACACCGATTTCGCACCAATTTTTACGTATATTTTTCAATTTATCTTAAAAAGTAAGGGTCTAGTGAAAAATCGAACTATATCACGCGATATAGCAGTTTACCCCTTTAAGAAACACCTAAACAAAGTTACAACGTCGGTTGTTTTTTTACGATGCCAAAAAGCAAAATAGCAACGCGGGAGACGAAGTGAAGGCAGTGATGCTCCGCGTCAGCGCGGTCGTTCGGTGTTGAGCTAACGTAGACGGGAGAGATGCAAAAAGTTTCGATCCGACTGGTCAATCCATTATGGAGTAATCGGTGACCATACATAACGTGGACAATATATGCAATAAAAAAGGGGTAAACAATCATAAAATGCAAAATGTTTTTTATACGGGACCAACTGGGATTCATATCCTACAGCAGGCTTCAGAATTAACTGCTCTTTTCGGCCGATTTTCAGATGTCACGCCTCCTTTCCCCCGCCGCGCGTCTTGGACCCCGCGGCGGCCCAAGTGCTTGGATCGCCTCAGGCGCGTGTCATATGAATCGCGCGTGGCGCATTAGGGAGACACCCGTAATAATAAATTTCATATTGTTTTCTATCTTTACAACCACCTGAGCACATCTTAGTCTACGGGAAAACCTAGTTTTTCCATGTTTCATTAAACCTTTGAGAGCAAAATTTGAAAGCAGTTTCCAAATCTATTTTTTGACGTGATTTATCACAAAATGATACGACGAAAAATTATCCGATACAGGAGAATAGGCCTACGGTGGATACCACTGACAAAAAACAACGCATGGAAAATAGTGTCCCGTGGATGATGTGAAAATCTATTAATGCGAGTGTCGCCCTGATGCGCCACGCGCGATTCATATGACACGCACCTGAAGTGATCCAAGCACTTGGGCCGCCGCGGGGTCCAAGACGCGCGGCGGGGGAAAGGAGGCGTGACATCTGAAAATCGGCCGAAAAGAGCAGTTAATTCCGAAGCCTGTCCTACAGGATGCAAAAGGTTTCCTTCGGATTGGTCCATCAATCTCGGCGTAATCGGTGACTATACGTGACATGAATGAAACTGTGTTTTCGCAATAATTAAAATAATTTTTGAAAAAAAAAAAAAATACAACCGACTTCAAAATGCACTAAAAAGTGTGAAATAATTGCTATTTAATTTGTGTGAATTCTCTCTAGCTCTTTACAAAATTGATTTAGGTATTACATAACGTATTAAATACAATGCAATCTCTTCGGAGGCGGCGCAAAATTAAAAATTTTGTAAATTAAAGATGTTGCTGATTATGATTTGATTGGGGTATGGTGGACTTGGTACTAAATGGACAGAAACAGAAAATACATTAACATGTGAAAATATGTAGAAGTATTAAGGAATTTTGATAATTTTCAATGTAGAAAACTTTTAACTTTGCGCCGTCTCCAAAAAGATTGCATCGTATTTAATAGGTTATGTAATACCTAAATCAATTTTATAAAGAGCTAGAGAGAATTTACACATATTAAATAGAAATTATTTCACACTTTTTAGTGCATTTCGAAGTCGGTTGTACTTTTTTTTTTTAATTATTTGATGGAGTTTATTTGTTACTTTCGGTTTTTCAATTTGTTTTACATGTTTTAGGAGTTAGCTATAAAGCTGATTATTATTATCTCTTCTAAGCATAGGTTCGGTCGTGCGGGCAAAGGGCAGCGAACAATTTCAATCTATTATCACCTACTGTATATCGATTGAATTTCGGTACACGACAAAGAATGTTTTTAATGGTTAGGAGATAGGGAACGAAAGGGAGGAAAGTTGGAAAATTTCTGTTTTTGAACGTGTTTTGTGCGTGGTTTCCAATTATAAAAATATTTTGTGTCTTTAATTCTGTTAAAAAATAAAGAACAGTGTGAAATTAGCAGTATAAACAAATATAGCGAAACAATCATGAAAATGGGGATTAAGATGATTAAATTAAGTTAAACTAATCTCTTAATCCTACAGTGCACATGCCACATTTTTCGGTTTTCATTTATAACAATTAATTGATTATTGAAATTGATATTGAGATGTATATTTTTTGTAAAGTTATAAAATTTGATTTCGCATAGAATGTACACCAAAAAGGTGTATATTTCACAACATAAGAGCCTCTTACATTAAGTACAATTCTTATGTTTTTATTTATTATTTTTTATACACTTGTTTGGTAGTTCTTCGGCGTTGAAAAGATGATAACCTCGTTTTTACGGTTTGTGCACGCAACCCCATGAAACCCGGGTATATTTGAGCTGGCTGCTGAGCCCAGGGAGTGAAGGGGATGAACATAGTATCGTATCGACCGACGGGGTCAGCTGGGGTCACCGAAGTTCATTCCGTCTCCCGGTTTACCAATTCACCGACAGTGCTGCCTCGATTTCACATTGTTCGACTGCTGTTTTAGAAAAGGCCACAATGCAATGATATGATTATTTATTACAAGAAATTATTGCAATATTTTCTTCCAAATGCTTAACAGGTTGACTGCCACAGTGAAAATAGACGTATGTAGTCAGACGCGCTAAAAACCCAATTATTACGGACACAGTCAATTAATTTTCAAAAACCTTTTAATTTGATAGACAGGAATATTAGCTTAATAGTAACGTTATCCATGGTTCAATTCATCATTTCTGTTGTTAATTATTTGATTAAAAAAATTTAGGTTGCCAGTCACCGGTAAACACCGCGGCAGCCAACGTGTTAATAATTGAACGTATGATTTCAAACGTAGTAAACTTTTATATTTATCGCTTGTTATTTACTTGAATATAAATTATATGTATGTTAATACAATAATGATAAGTTACAAATCCTAATAATGCATTTATAGAATAATATTAGTAGAATATAATATATATTTCAATTATACTCTAATTATACAGCAGCAAAAGGTTTATTATTTTCCAGCATTTTAATTTTCACTTTTTTTTTAAGTTGGACTACATAGAATATTAAAATAAAGTAAAAGAATACCGACATATATTATTATTATTATTATTATTATAACAAAGGAACTTCCCTCACTGTATTAACACACAGTACATACTTACTTAGTAATATTTTTGTAAGGATTCTTTTAAGACTTAAAATGTCTAAGGCGTACAAATCAGTATCTGCGTTAAAGTTAACATCAATACTTTGAAAAATTTTTCCGTAATCTTGGAAGGTCATTGACTTCAATAATCAACACCAGAAAATGTACATAAGGTACTTTATAGACAAAATGATCAATTGTATTAAAATTAATTCAAGAAATTAATAACATTACAATTATTGTAAACAAATTTTTCTTTAATTAAGTGGCGTAGAAACAATGGGGTTAGTTTTATTAGTAGTATACAAAAGTTTGCATCGTCCACACACAAATAACGATACAAGTGTTACGTTTCCGCCTTCAAAATTTCCTTATTTGGAGTTCGCTGCGTACACCCGGCATTAGTCACGTAGTCTAGAATTTTCGAGGTCAACGCGAAGCAAGGGCGTTTTCCCTCGAAGTCACGTAGCGCACTTTTCCCACCACTCTTTTTCCTCTGATTTTTGAGTATAAAAAGGGTGACGGCGAAGGCATTTTGGGTTTAGTCAAAATCTAGAAAGGGCACGTTACACGTCGGTACGTTTCCCTTACGATGCAGTACAACTTAGCGAGATCGGATTCAAGTTCCCTTCGAGCATTTCTCTTAAGGGGGGAATCCGGTCTAGAAGCCTGGTTTTTGAGGTATTTTTACTGTTTTTTCATGCAAAATTGGTTAGGTTTATTTACACAGGTGTTTCTCCTACATATTAATACACATGTTGAGCATATTTTAGAGTATTATTATTGCTTTATTTCAGAAAATTGGTCTTCTATAGCAACAATTGCAATGGCATGTAAAGAATAAAGTGCTCCATGGTACCCATGATTGTGGCCGTTCTGTTTATGTGAAACAAAAAATCTAAAGAAATTCTTAAAATATATGTTAATAACTATTGTTTGAACTAAAATAAACGAAAAATATCTATAAACAAAGAGATACTGTCCTTTTGAAGATTGAGTTTCGATTTTTGCAATTTTTTTGTTCTTAAAGGGGCTGTATAATTAGAAAAAGTGAACATTTTGACTTCATCCTAGTTCAGACGAGAACTATACCTATGCTCCTGATGTGTACAAAATTAGAGCGGGATTGGTTCTGTAGATTTTGAAAAATCGTGGGTACCAGTTTCAAAAATGCTGTTTGGAGAAAAACGCGATTAAAGTTTTTCAGTTGGTTACGTGGTATTAACGTTCGGAGCAATACTAAAATGGGAACAACTGTTTTTCTTCAGACAGGTCAAAATTCAAAACAAACAAGAATCAAAACATAACAATTCAAAACTCTTCTCAATTAACTTCCTTTATAACGCCAATCTTCTCCGTGTGAGAGCGCAAGGGGCGCTCTATGTTTGACGCATTATATCTTCAAAACCAGTGCAAACTGATGAAAATTGTTTTACACAATTATTCTATAAGGTAAATACTTGCAAAATATGCAAAAAAAAATTCGATTTTTTCGACCTTCTAGACCGGAGTCCCCCCTTAACCATACAGTACGTAGTCTACTGTTAGGCATTACATTTACGGTTGTAGTCGTCCCCCGTTTGCTCGCGTTCGTTAAAACCGAGAAGGATTAGATTCTTGCTTCGCGGAATCGAAACTAAACTAATTCAAGTAACTCAAATAACATTGTAACTTAAATTCAAGTTAGAACACCGCGACAAATTACACTATAACAGTTGTAAGTCCCGGTGCATTAGAATAAATTGAATCAAATAGATTTAGTGTTGATCAGTTATAACAAACGGTCCTGAACCCACTCAGGTGTACCTTTGCCGCTCGAGGTGCACCGAATACGTTACGAGCACTAATACTAACATTTCCTGCGGCTCCCTACGTTAGCCACACGTAGGTTCGTCCGCATATCACTCTCCTGAGGCTCCCTACGTTAGCCCTACTTAGGTTCGTCCTCGATAACCAACCTCCTGAAGCTCCCTACGTTAGCCATACGTAGGTTCGTCTCCGCGTCTACTTCCTTTTAACAAATTACCATTTACCTAATATAAAGCCCCGGCTACGCAGCCGCCCCCTCCGGCTCGTAACACCTTTCTCCCACAAATGTATTATGTAATAAATCCGTTCGCGTCGACGATGGTACGCACTTCGAGAAGCATTGCGTTTAACTGCTGCTTGTTTTGACTGCAATTTTTATTGTATCAAACTACGTAAGGTCTGGATGTGCTATATTTGTAACGTTGGTCAGTTGTTTTTTGGTCGTGATCGAGTAAAGTACGTCTTTGAAATGACCGAACAAAATATTCATTCTTGCCACTTGGTTCTTTTTTATTTTCGAGAGCAAAAAAGAGCGGAAGAGATGGAAAAAAAAATTTGCAGTGTTGATGGTGATATTGTTATTAATAAACGGATCATTCGAAGATGGATCAGAAGGTTTAAAGATGGAAATTTTATAATGATAAAGATGGACTTAAATGATCGAAATTGCGAATTTAATCGAATAAAATCCAAGCTATACAACAAGAGATATTGCCAACATATTGCACCTATCACATAAATCCGTTGCTTTACATTTATATAGGTTTTATTAATCTTAAGACACTTAAAACTACCGATGCTTAACCTATTGATACAATTAACTGGTTGTTGTGGATTCGTCGCGTGTTCGTCACAGATTCGTCGCAGATGCGTTCGTCACGGATGCGTTGCAAGGATACGTCTATCCTCCGTCGTCGTCGTTAACCGATCGTCGAATGTTCGGACGCGTCACGGGCCCCCTGCGACCCCCCGCCCTTAATCACAGAATCCAGACTATTCTCGAAACGTCCGCCGATATGCGTCTTTTATTTCCTACATTTATGAAAATTTGGCATGACAAACAAGTAAGAAACGCAAACGGACTTACATATTACTCAACCTAATACATGACACATTAAATACAATGCAATCTTTTCGGCGGCGGTGCAAAATTAAAAATTTTGTAAATATGAAAGATGTTCCCGATTATGATTTGATTAGGGTATGGTGGACTTGGTATTTAATGGTCGGTAAGAAAAAATACGTTAATGTGTGAAAACGTAGAAGAATTGCTGGATCTAGGTAATTTTCAATGTAGGCACTTTTTAATTGAAGATTTTCTTAAAATTGTGCTTGCGGGACCTCCGAATCCAATAGAGAAGAGGGATCATGTGGACACGACGATCGGTGGACAGTGTTCAGCGCATAGAGTAGCGTAGCCAGCTACAACTCCGTGAGTCCCGTGTTCGATTCTCGGATATGAGAGTCCGCTTCTTCCACAATTTTCTACAGAATGAAAGATTTTGTATCTTTTCATTTTTTGCTGCGTTTATTGCAAAAAGCGTATCATTTAACGTATACATATTCGGCCTGATATCGAAGAAGCCTCGCATTACATTTTGCGGTAGGAGATGTTTCCACTATGATCCCATTTGCAGCAAACTTTTGTGGATTTTTTAAGCTGGAGAGAATGGAAGGAAGGGGGGGCGTTCAGGGGAAGAGGAGGAGGAAGGGGAAGGCAGCAACATCTTAGTTACAAAATTTTTAATTGTACGCCACCTCTGAAAACATTGCATTGTATTTAATGTCATATAATACTTTCATCAGTTTTACAAAGAGCTGAAGAGAATTCATACAAATGAAATTAAAATTATTTCATACTTTTTAGCACATTTTGAAGTCGGTTATATTTTTTTCTAAAAATTATTTTATTTGAGAAATTTTCTTTGAATTTTTCTTTGATACTGATTTTTACTTCTCAGAAAACCTTAAAAATTACTTTTATTTTGGACCTCTGTTTTAGTTGTGTGATGCTGTCAAACTTTTACTTGGGACGACCCTATAGATACTGAGGCTTAAATGTCTTTTGTGCAATTAATAAATTGTAACGTCTACTTGCTGCTCGTCTGTTGAGGACGACCAAACCGCCGATTAGCTCGGAAAAACTTTAAAGTGGCACCCGTCGCGTCATCGACATCGACAACCGGCGATTTTTGTGAGTTTGTCCTTCTCCGGCGCGACTGTTCAACCGCCGCTTGTTGATTTCCACGAAACATTCGTTAGGAATTAAACATGAGCGTTACCGGCGGAACTTCGTACCGAACCGTTTGGCGGACGAGTCGTCCAACCAGCGGTCGCCGTTCTGTACAAAATTCCCCTCCAAAGGGTCTCCCCCGCGACAATATAAACACGCGAGCGTTCGCACGCGTTCATTATCTTTTCGAAAGTTAACTGTTCGAGTTACGAATTTTGCGTGAAACACGGAGTGCGATTTCCCGACTTTTGCACGCGTCGAGCTTCATATTTTCGTCTCTCCGTCTTGTTTGCTCGTTCATTATTCTTTATTGTAATCGTCCGTGTCGCGTTGAAGATCGTTCGTTTTGTACTTCAAGATGTGTGTTCCACTGTGTTCGATATACTTTTGTTCAGCGTCACATCGGTCTCGAGAATTCATCGAAACCTTTTCTGTTCCTCCCACGAATTCGCGCGCACGCTCATCTCTCGGCGATATCAGCGACAGCACACATTCGACTCGCGATCCGATTCGCGTGCTCCGAAACACCTCTTGAAAAGAATGGCCTGGTGAACGTAATGTTTCATATTTGTAGTCCATCACTTCGTTTCTCTACCTCATAACAATTTTATGCTGTTCGGTGACCAGGACATTTAGAATTATATTCAGCCATTATATCTGATCCCACATGGCAGTGATGGGCACAAAAACTGCTCAGCGAGCAGCTCTACTGTCAAATTTGTTTGGCTACTGTTGTCTATTCCACATGGAGCTATTTTGACGTAGTGCGGAGGCGTCGTAAGTACGTTAAGAGCTGGAAAGAATATTAGCGGGACGGCAGAGGGGCAAAGGGAACACGCTGCACGCTCCACCCGATCTTCACCTTTGACGCTCCCGTAACTAAACACAATGCGATGCGCTTTGTTTGTCACACGATGCGCTTAGTAGTTGTAACTGTTTCGGCCAATAATATACGACGATCGAGAATACGTGTGCGTAGAGGTGTAAACTAATCCACGCGACCAATCGTACCCGCATTCTTTCCGCTAATATTCTTTTCAGCTCTGCACAGTACGGCGCGGCGCGGCGGTGCGAACGTGACAAGAGAACTACGAATACATTGCAAGTAAAATACATGGTTGGGTTATGTGACATCGAGAAATTGAGAAGTAAGAGATAGAATCCGTGCTTAATGGCGCGGTCCGCGCTGTGCTTTGGCAGCACCCACAACCTCCAAAACGCTGAAGAGCGCTCCAGCTCCATATACTATTTGTCACTCATGTTTGCCATACGGACAATCTTAAAGTGTGAGACATCTTTGTAGGTTGCTGTTTCGTGCAGATGTTATTGTAAAAAGCCTGATCACTCTAATGTCCTTGAAATATACGACGTGAAAAATGAATGGAGGGGGCAAGCGTTAGGAGTCTTTTGAGTATCCAAATTCTTACAACGCGCAATGAAGTGGAGAGTTCGATTCACTAAACGGACAGGAGAGAATTCATACAAATTAAATTGAAATTATTTTATGGTTTTTAGTGCATTCCGAAGTCGGTCGTATTTTTTTTTTTTTTTTTTTTTTTTCAAAAATTATTTTCTTATACAAATTCTGTTTCATTCAAACGTTTTCTAAGATAGAGAAACTTAATTTCCCTGCATTGTACGCTTCGTGGATATCTTTCTTCGTACACTAGTTTACTTTGTCTCTTATTTTTATTACATTCGTAAAAAATATTTAACATATCCATTTTGTTCTGCGTAGGATAACGATACATAATTATAACGCATTATTAAACACATTAAAAACTTGATGGAATTCTACCAAGGTAATTGTTCCTGGTTGTTTCGCATAAGTGTACTGAAACTAAAAGAATAAGCTTGTCTTCTGAAAACATAAACATTCACACAGTCAGCGGAAGTTACACTGAACACGAGATACAGTCTTATTACCACAACATACTAGTAAATACAATATCAGGAAATGTTATATTACTGCTTTTATTTCTGCCCTTGAATGACCCCGAAGATCACAGTATACTACATAGCTGAGCTCGACTTAATTTCCGGTTTCGTATGATGTGAAAAGTATGTAGCATTCCATTTGAAAAAATGAAGGTCACCTCTGTTTCTAAAAAAACATTAAAAATACAAAAAATTTAGATACGCTATCATATTGCTCGTAAAATATACTACAACTTGCTCCTCTTCGGTTTTTTTTCTAATGTTTACCATTTACGAAAAAGACGGTAGTACAAATTATCGTGAATACTCTGTAGAAATAGTCCCACCTCACCAATTTCAATGATTTTGAAATATGTTTAGAAGTCAATATTTTGAACAACTATTTTCCATACATCTGATCGGATTCGTTTAGTTTCTAAATCCTTCATAAAAAACTGTTGATACTAGCACCAGGGAATCAAGGCTGTCCACAGCAGAGTATGCGTTGGTATTGGTTTTAGTCATCTTACGGTAGACGGATAGAATGGCAAATTCTATTTCTCATCTATAAATAATTGTATAAAATATACGGATGCCAAAATGTAAGAATATTTTACAAATTATCACTGCTAACTTTGTGCGATGGTTTTGCAGGATGATCGGTGCGATGCCAGCGGTGGCAGTACGCCACGAACGCAAAAGGCAAGAGAAACGATTAAAACGTCCTAGCCAACTTTATCTAGGAGGCCAATGGATGCCACCACCTCAGGGATCACCACCGACTCCTAGCCCTCATGGTCACAACAGCCACCTAGAACCTTTGCCTGAGCTGTATCTTTGTGGCAAGGTAATTCTTTACTAATGTGTGCATTTCAATAACATTATTATATTTGCATAACTCTTTGTCGATTCCATGTACGTGTATACGACGCATCGTTGTATATTTAGGTAATTTGTATACCTAAGCAGCGTACAGCACGCACCACGCAAATGCTACATGGATACGCGAAAATACATATTCGCGTAATAATACTCGCTCGCACACTTGCATCCTCGAAGGACCACCCAAGGTAATAACGGCCTTGGGTCCGTATACACAGTTTCGGGATAATAGTTCTTTATTTTAAACCCTGTCACTGTCTGAAGCCACTGTGTTTCCGATGCCAAAGACGATGTAGACTGAAGCGAAGTGTGTACAATACAATTGAAGCAAGCTGTGCTTCCGAAGGTTTCTACTATTCTAACACAACGTTGTATACTTGCAAGTTACCTACCCCTGGGCCCTACACCCTCCACTTAGTCATCGAGAAGTCTTATGCCGGTGGGGACTCTAAGGGTGGGTGTTGCAACCAGGGGTAAGTGGAACTTCGACAACCTCGTGGGATTCCCCAGCTTAGGTCAAAATTTGGACTATAACAGTCCGTAAAATGTTTCGAAAGTACCTTTCACCCTGGAAAATCCTGCTGCTTATGGCACGTCAATTTGTTCTTGTCTGGTTCCTTGCACGATTTCTAGGCTTACAAAAAATAAACTAAATGACGACTCGAAGGTAACAATGCGTGCCATAAACGGTATGTACCGAAGTTCCAACAGTGGTATTCACTCAAAGTCCGTAGAAATTCGCCAAAGCAAAACGTTCATGAAATTACCCGTAACTTTAATGTACAATTCCAAAAAACTTTGCTCGGAAAGATGAAATTCGAACGAATTATAAAGTTTACTACATTAACATTGATTGTATTCAATCCATAAACTAATGCACAATGTTAACAACTTATTAAATGATAAGACCTGATCGAAAAGAAGAATCAAAATCTTAACTTTGTGGAAGGCTTCAAACAATTGGAACCACCTAGAACGGGTTTAATTGATACAGGAGGAAAGAGTGAACCATATACTACGTGCTTTTCTTTAAAACCCTTATTAACTTATTCCTGTTCTTATAACTTGTATGTTACTATTAATAAGTAACTAAATCCTTTCCTTTCACAGTTATCAACAGCTTTGAATCACATCTTAGTTGTTCAGCCGCGAACGTAGACTTTTGTCGCGACTGAAAGAATTTTTCGAGACTGAAGTGGCTCGGCGCAAAGACCACCATGAATAGCCCTATATCTAGAAATACGGGTCAACGCAGGGCCTTTTGTCTGTCAATTCTCGCGCGGAGCGATCCCAACGTAAACAACCCAACGATTTCACATCGTATTCCGTAACGAACGAAAAGAAGGGATACTTTTTAAACATCACTCCTCTCGTCGGGGTTCTCAGGAGATCGTTGCATATCGAATAGTCTAGCCGAGTCGTGGATCTGCTACGGAACGGATCGTGAAAAAGAGTCGTGTCGAGGATCTAGCACAGTACAAATCAAGTTTAGGGCAGACGGGCGTTGTTCGTCACCCTGGACGCACTTGGTTCGGGTCGGAGGCCGGCAGAGGGCGGAGAGATAGGGATAGGTCTCTCTCGCTAGCGGTCGTCCGGCAGACTCTTAGTATATATACGAGGTTCCGAAGAGCGGTATCAAGGCGTCTGGGGCAGGGATCGGCTGTCGTCAGCCCCATTGACGAGTCTGGGCAGTCGATCCCGAGACGAAACGCTGTTTGTGTTTCCTACAGTAGTTTATCGAATCGTTTCTTTCTCAAGGCCGCGACGGTATAGACCGCGAGTAGCGTCGCGTCGCAACGTCCATACGATCAACGCCATCGCGCATTCGCGATCCGCGAATCATACACACACTTGCGAGGAGACACTGCGCTCCTCGTACCTGGTCGTACCCCTGGCAGGCTCAACGAATATCGTACACAACGTCGTGAAGAGACACTGCACTCTTTGCATGAAATCGTAATAT
Source organism: Stelis phaeoptera (assembly GCA_943735885.1). Lineage (NCBI taxonomy): Eukaryota > Metazoa > Arthropoda > Insecta > Hymenoptera > Megachilidae > Stelis > Stelis phaeoptera. The sequence goes on from OX030936.1 coordinate 768,782, forward strand.
CGTACACAATGTCGTGAAGAGACACTGCACTCCTTGCATGAAATCGTAATGTCGTACACAATGTCGCCAGGAGACACTGCTCTCCTTGCATGAAATCGTAACGATCACATGCAACACACGCACGACACACGCATACAATCGCTCGCACTTTCACCGTTCATTGTAACAAACAATTAACATCTTCAGGGGTTTTTTATGCCGCGAGGCTTTCTCCCCTAATCGTATCGTTCGAGCCAATAAACGTTATTATTCTTTCGGCTCAATTCAATTTAATTTATTTATTAAATTCTCATCCTCCTTAATCATATCACTGTTGGAGTCAAGTTTGAAGGAATTAGACGAGTATAGTTTAAGACACGAATATATTTAAAAGAAAACTTGATAGCGCGGCGTTTTAACCATCGTTGACAGCGAGACAGTCAAAAATACGTATATAGCTGTCGCGTGGATACTTTCTAGATCTTATATACTAAGGTTAAAGAAAGGGAAGGGGCATGGGATGACGAACCTAGATGAACTCTACCCTTGTTGATTAAATGAGCAAGGGTAGACTCTGGCCATGAGGGCTTCGCAATCTAGGCGACTCAGAATAAATAATGAGTTAGAATCTACACTAATAAAGTGGTTGGTCATCCAACATCACTATCAATACCCTGAACCACGAGATTTTTCCATGTTGGAGAGATTTCGACGTTACATTAGTTCTAAAAGACAAAATATGTCGAAGTGTACATTAATAAAGTGTCAATTCCATTCTGTTTTATGCATGCTACGTGTTTCTCTTTTAAAGTGTTATTAACTTCTTCCCACCATTATGACATGTTTCATGTCATTTTTTAATTACTAAATCCATTTCTCCCATAGTTATTAACAGTTTCGAACCAAATTTTAGTTAAACAACTGTATCGTCGAAACCTCTCCAACATGGAGAAATTCCGTTTTTCAAATTGACATTAGGAATTGGTTTAGAAGCAAGGTAGCTTGATGAATGAATTAAATTGATTTGAGCCGAAAGAATAATAACATTTATTGGCTCGAACAATACGATTAGGGGAAAAAGCCTCGCGGCATAAAAAACCCCTGAAGATGACAATTGTTTTATAATGCAATACGGAAGTAAGGTGCGAGCGATCGCAAATATCGTGTGTTTGTACGATTAGAACGTGATTCGGTGTTGAGTGATTGTTGTGTTTAACCAGGGTGGTTACCGCTGTAACCAACCCTACGAGTCGTCGTTACGACTGCATATAGTGTATTTGGTATAAAACCAGTATGAGTGTAATGTAATCAGGGTAGTTACCGTTGTAAACTAACCCTACGAGTCGTCGTTACGACTGCATTTTTGTATAGTCAGGATGATTACTGTTGTAATCAATCCTATGGGTCATCGTTACGACCGCGTGTAGTGTGATCAGGGTGGTTACCGTTGTAACCAACCCTACGAGTCGTCGTTACGACTGCTTTTTGTATAGTCAGGTTACCGTTGTAACCATCCTACGTGTTGTCGGTTCGACCGCGTTGTACGAAACTCGAAAAGAGATCCGGCTCCTGCGCTCGCGGACAAACCGTGTCGTCGATCGCGGTCCGTACTGTAGCAATTCTCCCGACCTACTCCCCAATACGCGTTGATCGCCGAAAACCCCTGCACGAGAGGGGTGATGTTTTTAGAAACAACTTTACTTTTTTCGTTACTCGTCGTGCAAGGAAAGCAGAACGGTTAGTTATTTTATGACATGCACGTATTTACGTCAAAACCGACTCGAGAGAACGAATAGACAAAAGGGCCCGTCCTGACTCGAACTTCGAGGCCCCAGGCCATTCACGGTGGTCTACGCGCCGAACCACTTGAGGTCGTAAAATCCCTTCGGTCGCGACAAAAGTAACTGTCGGGGCCGAACAACAACATAAAATATGCCAAACAAGTGACAGATATTGAACGCGCTACACTTTACGCTAGAATAATACGCCACCCTGTAGTTCAATACTATTCATATTAATACAACTTCAGTACCATAATGTAGGCAACAATTTCTCAAAATTTCATGAAAATATTTCCGATAGAACCAAAGTTACAGATTTTTTTATCGTCGAGCGCCATTTTGTCCCATTGTGCGCCGCTGCGTTTCGCCTCGTCAAACACCATCATGGTTGGTAAAAACTATACTGTACAAAGAAACCGGAAACGGAAAATAAATCGCCCTCTCGACAAAAGTGATAAATACGAATGCATGTGTTATTAAGAAGATCTTTTCCGTTCACAATAAAACAAAAGTTAAGAAGGCTGACAATAGTCTTAAATAATAAATATATTAACAGTTCAATTGTCTGTCGAACGTAAAACTTGTGCGTAGGGGAATCAAAATTAGTAATTTAAAAATTGAAGTTCTCCCAAACAACGAATACAAATAATTAAACAGAGTATCTACGCAACTGTTATCCCACGAGGACGAAATAAATCAGCTAACTAAATCGAATTTATTTTATTTATTAATTATTTGTATTCGTTGTTGGAAAAGAAGAAGGAATAAAATGTGGAAAGGTGCTCTCGGAATTTTTCGGAAATGAATAACGATTGCGCACTAAACAGCGGACTCTAGCGCTATGAAAACAGAGAGATAATTAGAATTTCACTTACCTATCCCCCTCTATAGTTGCTAAAATGTGAAAGATAGTTTTCTTTGCTTGATGTGAAATTGATATTTGCCAGAAAACTGGTGATCTGCTGATCTGCTTAAAACATCTGCAGGAGAAGGTTTTAATGAAAATTTTGCAGACTGAAGATATTATTTAAAACTATTAAAAGACAAATCAATAATAATTATCTGTTGGCATTTCATAGCAGTAAGGATTCCTTTGAAACGATCTTTTTTGGTCCTAAAAAATACGGAAAAACGTTGTTTTTCTGGAAGTGTTCTTTATCGTCTAAATAGCTCCGCAATTAAACGATAAACGAATAATTTCACTTACCGAAGTAAAGAATGTCCTCAGTATGATTCGAATAACTTCTAGATGTGTAAAATAACTTAACTAGAGGATTTTTTTCACAGATATCAGGGTTACACGCCGTAGTGGTGTGTCTATTACTGGGTGCAGTGGTGTTGGTTGTTGGTTTAGTCCAACTTGCCCCGGGTGCTACAACCACCGATCATAGACTTGCTCTTCTTGTAGCGGGCACTATTTTGCTGCTTTTAGGTAAGTCATTTTTTCTCAGTCTATAAGACCGCCGAATTTTTTTTTTTTAATTCAACGTTACCTGTATAAACCAATATTCATTGGCTAGTAGATTAAGGGAGCGCGGGAGCCTCTACGAAATTTTGAATTGGCTTCAGAGACCTCGCGCGGATAAACTAAGAAGCTTCGGACAGGAATAGACAGATCACCGACGAGGTACTATTAAAGATTGCCAGCCCCTGTGTATTTTGGCGTACCACTAAGTGGGCTCTGATGGGCTCTGTCGCTCCGTCGGTAAAGCGACGAGCGGTCGCCTCGTGACAAAGAACGCCTATGGAACAAAATGTGACAAAGCGAGACAGAAAAGTTCCCCTCGCCCCGGCGACCGTTTAGACGATGGGACCAGTCACGTCTTCCGCGAGTGTTTCTTATTCTGACCGCAATATATCCTAGAGGGCGGTAGAAAACAGCGAATTTTTCGGATACGCGAAGTCCCGTAAGGCTGGCAGTCTTTAACAGTACCTCGTCGGTGGACAGATTCTTGACTCTCCTACAATGTTGTGACAGAAAGGGAGATATAACACGTTCATTGTCAGGCAGATAGGCAGAATGACAGCCAAGTAGCTTGATCTACTGATGATGTTTCTGTAACTTTCTCAATTGGAAAAGCAATACTTTCGCATGATTCTTTCTTGAAAATATTCAACATATCATTCCACAGGAGCACACGGAGCTATTTTTTAGAAAAAGTATATGCACAAAGATTTCTTCTATAAAAACGTATACTTGCGTATAAACATAAATTTAAATGAATATTTTAAATTTGAGTGGCCCACGGGCGTCAAAATTTGTAAACGAGATATTTTAAATTTGAAGGAGTTAAAGTTTGAAATAGATATTCAAGAAATTTAAATTTGAAGATAATGACTTTTAAAGGCGTTAGAACAGATTGGTAGATGGAGGGTGCGGGCCTCCAGGTACTGGATAACGAAGAGATCTAGTCGGTATGTGAAGATAGTTGCAAACGTTTTCTGGTAATTAGCTCAATATATTCTGTTTGAACGTCACGCAATAATTTTCAATGATAACGTTTTCATATGTTGCGGTAGCAGAAAAGATCAGTTAAATTGTACAGTATTTTATACGTTCTGTACAGTCTTGCTCGCAACAGCAAAACGGTCCTTGTCCGGTCTTCACACAATTGCACATAATATCGAAATTTAACTATGTAGTGTAGCAACCGCTGGATGTACAATAGTACAGAAATACTTAGGTCAACCCTGCCGGGCAATTCAGGGAGGGCCAAGTGGTGCCTGTACTACAAAATTCACCAGATTAATTTAGAATAACCAGAAGATGCCGGCAGGCACAATATGTGAGTTGAGCGACACTTCGATTACCCAATTTAATCAGTGACTAATAGAATTGACTCTGATTTTACCAAACAGAGCGATAACAGCACTCCACGGTGGTATCCACCTCTTCACAAAGGCATTCAAGTACACCGAATAAACGTCGACAGGGCACTTTTGTGAGTTGAGCGACACTCGGGGGTCTCGAACGAGTTTGTGAGCCGTGCCACGATCAAATGTAGACAGAGATTGTGATAACGGATTACAATCGAGTCCATGCCTCACAAGGGCACGCAGGTACAATCAACAGCTGAACACTTTGTGTGGGCCGAACGATTCTTCGATTGTCTATATGAGCCTGGGAATTGAGTCACAAATTATGGGTCGTTGAACAATCTCATTCGTTATCTGCGTCCGTGATTTTACCACGCGAAAGTTTACGATTGGTAATGACTCACAATCAACAATTACTTACCGTTTCATTCCATTAAGCGAAAATTAAATACTCTACTTTAATATTTTACCAAACTATCTTTCGTTACAATGTTCGATTTCATGAATTTAATTTGAATTTCACTGCTCCGCTGTACACACCCAAAAAATGCAAAGAATGAAATTACGTTCTAGCTATGCCACGGCGTGGTTTGTATTCGTGACTCCTCGGTTTGAGACGGGTATCTAACGAGGGTAAGATAGGCGGTTTGATTAAGTTACCAGGTTGGTTTGACCTGCCGATTGTACACCGGTTTTCGCTGAACGGAATTAGAAACGCGTGTTACCTGGATCGCTTCCAGACGTAGAGTATCTGTCCTCGAACTTGCATTGATCTCCTTTAATCCATATCGAGTGGGAATCGCTATGCACGCATATTCAATTAGTGGGTTATGTTTCACGTTCCGCGGGTTATAAAAGGATCCCTAACACTGTAAATAGCCGACCAAAGTATGTTTGTAAATAGTTTACTAGAATTAAGCTTAACTAATTTCATTTTTCAACCATTAAAACTTCGGTTCTCGGACAGCCGCGGTGCACATGGTCGCACCTTCATAAAAACTTCAATTATCTAGTTTTTCCTGAATCACGTGGTCGTTCTAGCAGATAGTGACATTGTCCATGTGCATCACGACCCTGGGTTTTCTCCAAGCAATTTCCTCCTCTATGTGGGAGGCACCGTTTCGTGCAGTCAGGCGGTCAATCGGTGATTGTTAAATTTAAACAAATTATTGATTGGTTCCTGGCCACGAGCTATGCCCATCAAGAACACACCCTTCGAGACAGCTAGAGTCTCGAAGCTAGGAGGAAGGCCACCGGAACGTGGTATATAAAAACCAGGATCGACAACACGAAGGAAAATCTATCACAGAGCGAGCACGCGGTCAGAACCTCGGACTATCAGTTACAGTGATTAGTGACTCAGAACAAACATCAAAGTGAAGACTAACATTAACAATAAGTGTATCTAACATTGTGAGTGACAAACTTTTAAACACGTCAACAACCAAATGTAATCTTCTGCATGAATCCATCGCATTAAGCAACTGATCATCATTTTGACACAACGGTGTCCATCATCCAAGAGTCAATCTAGGGTCAGTCAAGGGTCAATCAACATGACCGTCAAATGCAGCATTCCACTCTGTGCAACAAAGGTAGGCTCATTTTAGTTTCGCCAATCCTTTCTATCCTTCTCTAGTATAATTCATAGTGGCAAACAAATCAAATGATCAAACTCCTTGTCAATCCAATTCCGCATCGCACGGAATAAGTCTCAGCTCTCTACGGCGCAAACGCGGCAACATTATCGGACAAATTACCGCGTTCACAAAATTTCTCGAGACTCAAGAACAATCAGAACGACGAAACAAATTGCTTTTACAAACGCATCTGAACGGTTTGGACGATACATGGACGTGTTTCGACGATATTCAATTCCAGTTTTAAGAATTAGACGAATCAGAAGCCCCACGTCTTTACGAAATCCAAGATCAGTATTACGCTGTCATAACACGCGCCGGGGTCCTTATCAACGGAGGACACCCAGCAATTACCACGCAAATAAAACTGCCGTAAATGCGTCTGCCTACATTCGACGGCACAATCGATAAATGAACGTCATATTTCGATATATTTTGCTCGATGTTCGATCGCAACGACGATCTCACCCCAGTACAAAAATTACAATACCTACGATCATCACTGACGGGAAAGGCCGCCGCATGTATACAATCTCTCAGCATCACGGACGCCAATTACGCTGACGCGTTAGATTTGTTGAAAGAAAAATTCGACTGCACGCGACGGATTTTATTGAGTCACTGCGACGCAATTCACTGCTCCTATCGACCGCAGCTTCTACTGGACCGCTTCCACGATCGTCCTCCATTGGCTCAATACGCCTCCGAATATTTTGAAAACTTTCGTGGCTAATAGAGTGCCAGAAATTCAGGAGAAAACTAGCATCTCCAATTGGCACCACGTCAAAACAAAGGACAATCCTGTTGACATTATCTCGCGAGGACAAACCGCAGAAGAGTTTCTTCAGCCATCCATCTGGCACCATAGTCCAAGCTGGCTTGCTAGAAATCAAGCATACTGGCCAACGTGGGACACGTTGAGAGTCGGAGTGGCTCATTGCAGGCCATTCTATATAAAAGAAAAACGCCATCGAAACCGCAATCGAATTAAGGCATACGTCGCCGTCTTCGTATGTTTGCGCAGTCAAAGTAGTCCACCTGGAACTAATGAGCGATCTCACAAGCGAACCCTTGATTGCAGCATTAAGACAATTCATAGCTCGGCGAGGATTCTGTGCAAATCTGTACTCGGATAACGGTACCGACTTTGTCGGCGCTAACAATGAGCTGCGAGAACTTCGCGAGCTCTTACAATCAAATGATCATCAAGAAAAGATGCAATCGTTCCTTGCTAATCGATCCATAGCAGGGCATTTTATGCCACCGCATACACTTCACTTTGACGGCCTCTGGGAGGCAGCAGTCAAGGCTTTCATTATAAAAATCGAATCCATTCTTAATTCTCGTCCACTCACCCCTGTCTCATCCGATCCAAACGATCTCCACGTTCTTTCACCTGGCCACTTCCTCATTGGCGATGCATTAATGAGCTTACAGGAGCGCGATTACAGAGATGTTCCTCCGATTCGCGTATCAAGCTGGAAACATATCCAGCGAAACAAACGGCATTTCTGGACACGCTAGCAACGGGAATACTTCAATGAGATGACCAGCCGCAACAAATGGATGTGTGGAGCGATAGGTGAAATGAACTACGCGTGTAATTCGGGCGGAATAGATATTTTATTTTGGCCGTGTCTCTACGACCGTTTGTCCCAGACTGACTTTTCCGAGCCTTGCCACTCTTGTGGCCCTGCCTGCAACGTCGCTTCACCTCCTCCGATTTCTCGGCTGCGTCGTAGAAGCAACAGTGACAATAATCGCCACGTCCAGGGTCCGACCAGAGTGACTGTTTAGGCCAACGCGGCGCTGGAGGATAAACAGTATCCTTTTTCGCTCACTCCCCTGGCAGTGATTAAGGTAAATTCGACGACTTAAGAACTATAATGATTACATTAAAGCTTACACGCTAAAGAGTTCGTTTTATAAATAACATACGCGCTAAGGAGTTCATCTTATACATAAATCTTACGCGCTAGGTGGGTTCATCTTAAATTTTACATTGACACGCCCGATCACGTGTCCGTACACTGACTACACGGCGTTGTTCACACTTTCCGGCGCTAAACACTGACACTATTACGGTTGTCTAGTGGAGGACGACAAGACGGTCAGGGAAACGCACTTTTCTACCTGATCTCGTCCTCCGTTCATTGACGTCCCTGGAAGGTGTTTCTGGCGGAAGGTCTGTTCTGGCCACGGGTCTCGTAGGGTCGATGGCACGTGCGGGAGGATATGCCGGCTTCAAACGGTCGATGCTTACCCGGGGTGGGTGTTAGACTACACGGTGCCCACCCATAAAACTGCCTCCGGAGCTACCCAATCCCACGTATGTGGGCAACGGATGCCGTTGGAAGTAATTAGTGTGGTAGCGACTTGTCGCGCTGGGTAAATGCAGGGCTGTCGTTTGAGGTGTCGGGTTCGTCCTAGTATCCGAGACGAGTCCCTGAGGCAGACCACACGATTTTTACCCATAAAGTTGCGCCTGAATCGGTTTAATCCCACATCCGTGGGCAACGGACAATTTCCGCAGCATTAGATGTGTGGTAGAGAGCCGCGTAAGCGGTCTCGGCGGTTACCCATCAAACTTGGTGTGAGTAATCATACCGACATGGGTGCTAAGGGTGAGGGGAGCCCCACCGAACGCGGTGCCCCTCGTTGGCGTTGGCCTCTTAGTGGCGGTGGTTTATTTGTTAAACGCTAACACACCATCTGCCGGTATGAGTACAAACTCGGGTACGGCAAGGCGGCGCACGCGCCGGAAGGCCAAATGAGAAAGACAATAATTCTTTTTGTATGCCTGGCCACACGAAACGCTGTGCGACTAACTTTACCGAAGATTTGGCGCCAGGGTGTACGAGATCGTGTATCAACTGGAATACCTGTCTGTGGAACGGTGTCGTAACAAAAGGTCGTACTTTGTTTCCCGTACAGTCACAATACAAATCTACATCGCTTCCCAGCAAACGAATTCTCTTAAGATCTAGAGCTGTGTTTGATCGGAGAAACGTGCGTAATTCCTCGTCGTCTAGTTGCGTTTTTACGAGTTCGCAGAAGTCTACCGCGCGCGAAGTTTGTTGCACCCGGGACAAAGCGTCGGCGATCACATTATCCTTATCGGACACATGTCGGATATCCGTGGTAAACTGTCCAATGAAATCTAGATACCTAAACTGACGCGGTGAATGTTTCTCGGACTTTCGCGCCAAAGACAACGTTAGGGGCTTATGATCGGTATAAATCGTGAACTGACGCCCCTCAACCATATGCCTAAAATACCGCACAGCCTGGTATATCGCTAACAATTCTTGATTGTACGGGCTATATTTATGCTGCGCACTCGTTAATTTCTTCGCGTGAAAAGCCAACAGTTGCCATACTCCTTCCGTGTACTGCTGCAGAACCGCACCAATGGTGTAATCGGAGGCGTCCGTGAAAATCATCAATGGTACCGTCGTGATGGGATGCGCCAAAAGGGCTGTGGCAGCGATGCTGTTCTTGCACTTGTTGAAAGCACTTACCCCTGCAGCAGTGCACACCACGGGGGTCCGTCCTTTGACCCGACCTCATAGTGCGTCGTTGAGAGTTGCCTGTACCTCGTCGGCGGCAGGTATAAACCGGCGATAGAAGTTTACCATACCGAGAAATTGTCTTAATTCTTTGATCGAGACGGGTCGCGAGAATTTCTTGATTGCCTCTACCTTCTCTGGCAACGGTCGAGTACCCTTCCTGGACACCGCGAAACCGAGAAAACGAACTTCCGCTGCACCGAGTACGCACTTCGCAGAGTTCACCAGCACTCCATTGCCATTCAAACGATTAAAAAGTTCGCGGAGGTGTTCTTCGTGTTATTCTTCCGAATTCGACGCGACTAGAATGTCATCTACATACACATAATACCAGTCCAATGAACCGTTGGAAGGTTTGGGCTGCGTTTTGTAATCCGAAAGACATGAACGGAAACTCAAACAATCCAAACGGTGTAATGATCGCGGTCTTCGGTACGTCGCGTCGTCCGGATTTACCGGGATCTGGTTATACGTGCGTACCAGATCGATCGTTGAAAAAATCGACTTTCCGGCGAGTGCGAGAGCAAAAATCTTCGATATGAGGCACCGGATATTTGTCGGAGATGGTTCTCGCGTTCAAAGTCCGGTAGTCGCCACAAGGACGCCATTCGTTCTCCTTCTTCGGAACCAGGTGTAGGGCCGATGACCAATAGCTGTCCGACCGTCGTGCTGCCCCATACCTCACCATGGCCTCGTTTTTGGCGATCCGCAATTTATCTGTGGCAAGGCGTCTTGGTTTGTACGAGGCGAGTGGTCCAGGTGTCCTGCGGATGTAATGCCTCGTGGAGTGCTTGACCTCTCTTCTTACACCGGACGACCTCGTGAGATCCGGATACTCGGCCAGGATGGCGTGGTAGCTACTCTGTCCTGCGATCGATTTAACGCCTTCTCCGTGTCCGACGGCGACTTGACCAGAAGTGGCGAGCGTTATCGTGCCGTCTATAAGCGTTCCGTTCTGTAGGTCCACCAAGAGTCCGTAGTAGCGTAGGAAGTCGGCACCTATAATCGGAATGGTCACATCCGCAACAACGAATTTCCAGCAGAAATCCCTGCGGAGTTTCAGGTCGAGACGCACAGGTATAACGCCGAACTATTGTGAGTCGTTGAAAAAACCTGTCCAACGGGATTTGAACCCGCGACAAAAAATATCCATCTATCGGGAGGCCGACGCCTTACCGGTTATGCCACAATCCTTATTGAAAATACTTCAGATCATAAACAGAGTAATAGCATTAAAATTAAATATCTCATAAACTAATAACTGTCTACGCCCAAAACCGGGTATCATTAACTTCAATTTTTCAATCCCTGTCATTGTGTAAAAGTTCATCAAAAAGTCAGTGTGACCGTTGGGGCCCTCTCCTTGTGAGTCTCGTAAAAAATACGATAACAATTCAATCACGATAACTTCGTTACAATGCAAAAATGAAAATTCCATTTTATCCGTATTTTGTACTCGCGAGTGTACTTTTCACATGGAAATTTACAGGGAGATACATCAACTTTTGATCAGAAAAATTAACATTAAAGTGTTATTTTTTAATATATTATTTAAACAAATGGGAATTCTTGAAATCCATTTGCATATCTGAATTCCTCATATAAAAATACATAATCTTGCAATTTACAGCATCAGTCCAGCTCTGCTGGTTTCCGAGATATTCGACCAAATATGTTTCCCACCCTCCACTTTGAGGACTATTTTCAGCCTCTTAACATCAACGTCGGCAGCAACAAAAAAATACCTGTCAAATATTTTTTTGCGAACTGTATTATACATACGTTTCATCAAAATCGGAAATTATCACTTCGAGATGGTTCCTTGTAAGTGGGAGGCACCGTCTCGTGCAGTCAAGGGACCCATCAATGATTTTTTTTTAAACAAATTACTGATTGGTCCCTAGCCACGAGCTATGCCCATTTAGAATACACCCTTCGAGACAGCTAGAGTCTCGAAGCTAGGAGGAAGGCCACCGGAACGTGGTATATAAAAACCAGGATCGACAACACCAAGGAAAATCTATCACAGAGCGAGCACGTGGTCAGAACTCCGTTTCAACGTCCTTGATCGCCGAATCGAAAAATTACGAGCACGCTTCCAGTGTATAATTTATCGTATAATATATAGATTTATTAGTTCATCACGAATAATCATTGCAATCTTAATTAATCCTGACCACCTTAATAGGACGTTAGGATATTATAAAATTACAATTCCGAGTGTCGATATAAATCGAGACGAGGATTTACGACCCTCGTTGACGGGTCACACCGCGGTCGCGTCTCATCCGCGGATTATAATACAGGTTAAATAACCTTAATTCCGTTACTCGCGACAAAGGACCGTGGTTTCTCACGCTGATAGGAGGAGGTTACTCAATTCGACATGCATGTTAATTTTTTTTTTTTTTTAATGTATGTTCGCCGATTACGCCGGGATAGATGAACCAATCGGAACCAAACCTTTTGCATCTTGTAGGCTATGACTCCCAGTTGGTCCCGTAAAAAAAAATTTTTGCATTTCATCACAGCTTGCCCCTTTTTTATTGGAAAAAGAGCGTACGGTTTTGTCCGCGTTGTGTATGGTCATCGATTACTCCAAGATGGATGGACCAATCGGAACGAAACCTTTTGCATCTTATAGAGTATGACCAACAATTGGTCCAGTAAAAAAGCCATTTTGGATTTTTTCATTTTTTACCGCTTCTATCGCAAAAAACGTGTTATTTCACGTATACACGGCTTGCTATCGATGAAACCTAGTATTACATTTTGCGGCCAAAGACGTTTCCACGATGATCCCATTTAGAACATTCCCTTTGCTACCTTCCCACCCTTTCTCTTCCCTGCCCTTCCCTTCCCTTCCTATCCTTTTTCTTGCCTACCCTTCCCTTTGTTTCTAATAACTGCGCTTATTGCAAAATTCCTATTCTTTGATGTTACTCGGCAAGGAATTTACTGATCGCGATAAAACCTTTCGCCTTTAGTATGAAACTTTTTTCTCGATGATCACTCCTGCTATTCTCTGTTCACGTTAAGAATAACCTCGTTTGGCGCATGGGATGGGTCGGAGGAGGTCCTAGAACGTCTGAACCCCCACTCAACCGCATACGGTTGTCTTTGTCTTTAACGCATGCAACAGTGTTTTTCCTGTTCTGACGCCTTTGTTTTACGCAGTTTAGGCTGTATCGTTATTCGGTAGGTAGTCGGTAGGGATAGCGGATGTCGATGATTAGGGATGGGTAGGGATGATTAGTAGGTGACTAATCATGTGCGTTAGATTAGTAAGAAGTGGTGGGGGATGCGCACATCAGTCACAAACTGGTCGAAGCGTGTTACGAGGAAACTGGAGTGGAGAAGGGTGAACGGCTGTCAAACGATATACGTTCGCAGCAATGAATGAGACGATGGTTTCACTTTAACGACTGACTAAGTTCTGCCCGCTTTGGCGGACACAACTCATATTTATATTTTCGGTTAAGGGTTTTGGGGGTACAAGAGTCGGCGTGTCATCGGGGTACAAGGTTTACTACGATAGAGGTTGGCGCTCGGTGATTGATAAAATATTTCTGGTGTTACAAGGTTTGTTACGATAGAGGTTGGCGCGTGATGACTGATAATATAAATAGTTGCATTGACTGAGTCAGGGTTTCTGGCGTTACAAAGTTTGCTATGATAGTGGTTGACGCGCGGTGACTGATAAAATAAATAATTGCATTGACTAAATTAAAGTTTCTGGCGTTACACATCCCCCTCGTTATTTTGGATTTGGTCCTCCAAATCTTGCGCGTTTTTTAAATGTTAAAGGGGTTGTAGGTTTTATCGTGGGAATACTTATTTCCTTTACAACTGGTAGTTCTATAGATCTAAGTTCTATATTTTCGGCGTGGGAGCGTGGCGGGTCGTCCTGAGGTGTCGATGGTTCCCTTGCTGGTGTTGATTGGTTGATGGTGTTCGACTGGCAGAATAAATGAATGCACATTTTTGTGGGTAGAAGTCTGCCGATTCCCGCTTTCTTCAGCATCCAGATTCCGACGAGTGCGATGGAGATGTAGCCTACGTAGTGCAGCCGGGAGTGGATAATACCACTCCTGCCGATATGTATTGCGGTTGTTAGCGTTTCTAAATCTATTTCTAATTCATCTATCAACGAAGTTATGGCAAGAAATCGGTTTTGTAAAATTATTTTCCTATTACTTTCGTTATACAGATTTACGTTTTCTTCGTGTATGCGCTGTAATGTTTCGGCGTTTGGATTGTTTATCGCGGCCTTTATAATTTTTGTTTGATTGGCTATGATCTCGCTCATGTCATTTTGGTTCTTAAATAGCGCGTCGATGTTTTCGTTAATAAGTTTTAGGTCATCCTCATCTAATGTTCCAAACAAGGACTTCGAAAGACTGCCGATTACGTTGATTAAACCTCGCCTCCTCCTACTTCCGGTTCCTAATAATACGCGTAAATTTTCTTACACTTTGTTTTACATTGCTTAGGCGTTTGCGAAGGATGGACGTTTCGTAGGTTCGATCGCAATCCTCGGCACAATATTTTAAGCTGATGTCAAAAAGTTTAACTATATTAATGTACCGTTTTTCAATCGAATTAGTGTTGATATTAATAATTAACGTCCATTCTCGACTATATAGTTGGACATCCTTTTCTATTTCTATAAATACATCTAATTGCCCTAGGCTAGTATTATGAATCGTTAGGGATGTTTGTATTATTGTTAGTAGCGTCAGTAGGCGTATCATCTGAAAAACGAAAAATACAAGGCTTTAATCGGTTTCCATGTACTTTGATCGCATGGGTATTGTTTAGACCTATCGTATAGGTGGGAGAGGAAGCGTCAAGGATGGGATATGGTCCGAGCCATTCGGGTTCCAATTTATTCTTCCTGACGTTGTCGTTATGTAGAAACACGTAGTCTCCAACATTGAATACTGGTTGAGTTCGAATGATGTTTTGATTAGTCCTGTGCTGTGTTCTTTCCTTGGTTCTTTCTAAATTGCGTCTAGCTTTATTTATGTAAGCATTGTGCCTTTGTTTCCAATGCTTGAATAACTCTTGCTTGGACAATAGCGGCGTACTCGCTATCGTCGAAGGAAGGTTTGCCTTATGCCCGAAGGTCAGTTCGAATGGAGTACATCCTGTCGATTCGTGAACCGCGGTATTGAAACCCATGCAAACAAGCTGTAGATTTTCGTCCCATTCGTTATTCTTATCGCGCATGCACGTTCTAATTAAATTTAATATAGTACTATGTGTCCTTTCTAAACTACCATTAGATTGCGGGTGAAACGCGGTCGTCTTGATATGTTTAATCTGGAATTGTGATTCGAATTCCTGCATCAGCTTGCTGACGAAGTTCGACCCTTGGTCAGTGAGTATGTGTTTTGGTGCCGAGAATATATAGATGTAGTGGCGTAGAAGTTCGTCTATGATTGTCGCGGTGCTGATTTCTTTTAGCGGAATTAATATTAAGTACTTTGTCAAAACGTCTTGTATCGAAAGGATGTATTTGTTGTCTCTATTGGTAGGCGTCAACGGTCCAAGTATGTCCATCGCGATTTTGTCGTTTGGTTCGTACGGGGTGTCGGGGATAATCGCGTGTTCCTTATTGCGGATTCTGATATTCTTCTAAACGTAGTCGCCAACGTAACAATCTTGATGACGGATCTTTAACATTAAATAACCACTTCAGGGCTTGGTGGTCGGTTAAAATTTTGAATCTTTTACCTAGAAGGTATTGTCGCAAGCGTTTGATGGCCCAAACTATTGCTAACAATTCCTTCTCGGTTGTAGTGTAACTAATTTCCGCTTTATTCAGTGTCCGGCTAATATAGCAGCAGGGGTGTCCTTCCTGTGATAGGATTGCACCAAGTCCGGTGTTCGATGCGTCCGTCGTCAGGGTAAATGGTTTGTTGAAATCGGGGTATCTAAGGATAGGAGCTTCGCAAAGTTTTCGTTTCAAAATATCAAAGGATTTCTGTTGGGCGTCTGTCCAATGGAATGGTGTGTCCTTTTGCGTCAGTTCCGTAAGAGGTTTCGCGAGTTTCGCGAAATTTCGAATAAACTTCCTATAGTATCCCGCGAGCCCTAAGAAAGATTTTACATTTGTCGCGGTTTTAGGTGTAGGAAATTCTTGGACTGATTTAATTTTATCCGGATTTGGCTTTACTCCATCGGCGGTGATAATATGCCCTAGATATTCGAGTTCCGGTCTGAGGAATTCGCATTTGTCTGGTTGAAGTTTAAGTTCCAATTCTCTCAGCCTTTGTAACACAGTGGCTAGGTTCCGATTATGTTCCTCGATGGTTGTACCGAACACGATAATGTCGTCTAAGTATACAAAGCAAATTTTACCAATGAGCCCTCGTAGAGCTTTGTCCATCATCCTCTGAAATGTAGCCGGAGCATTTTTTAAACCGAATGGCATTCTGCAATATTGGAAATGCCCCTGACGTGTACTGAACGCGGTGTACCTTTTCGAGTTTTCGTCCATGGATATCTGGTGGAAGCCTGAATTAAGATCTAACGCGGAAAAAAATTTAGATTTTCCTAAGTGGTCTAAAATTTCGTCTATTGGCGGCAAAGGGTACGCGTCTTGGTCTGTCTCCTGGTTTAGCCGTCTAAAATCGATTACTAATCTCCACCTACGCTTACCCGAACTATCCAACTTCTTTGGCACAATCCAGATCGGCGAATTATAGGGCGAATCCGACTCCTCTATAATTCCCTGAGCTAGCATGTGCTCGACCTGCCTGTCAATTTCTTCCTTATGGACCTCCGGCGGTCTGTATGATTTTATGTTAATGGGTCGTTGCGTTTTTAACTCTATGACGTGCTTGGTTAAATTAGTGCAGGGTAAGTCTTCGTCTTCAAAGGAAAATACGTCACTGTAGGAAACTATTACCTTTTCTAAATTCGGCTTCAACGCTGGATCTACGTGCCGTAGGCTAATCTTATTTTTCAGGATTTCAATCCTTTTTGCCAAAGAGGGGTTCATTTCGTTGATAGGATAGATGAGTGTCTTGTTAGTGGGATTGTATAGATGTACTAAGCAGATGTGTTCGTTAATGGGGATTCTTGCGGTGTGGATTTTGTTAGGTGGGATGAGAATTTCTGTTTCGTGTTTTATAGTTTGTCCGTCTAGCGTCAGATCTGTATTAGTGATCGTATATTGGTACTGCTCTAGAAATGGAAGTCCGATTATACCGTCTTCAAGTAACGGAAAATTGTTTGGTACCACGTAGAAGAAATGGTCTTTGTCGAGAAAATTAAGCTTGATCTTCCCCTTGCTGACGTGCCTATCGTTACCCATTAGAAACGTCCGTTCTTCGTTCACAATTTCGCGATCCTTGGTATGCCTAGCTTTAATTAAATTTAATCCTGCTCCCGTGTCGAGGAGGAAGCGACCGGCGGATCGGTCTTTGAAGTATGTTCGTATAAAGCGCAATTTTCCTGATCGTAACTCGATGTTTGTGACTCTAGGTTGTCCGTTTCTGGTTCGTCGTAAACTAGGTTCACTCGCGGCGGTGGCTTGAATTGAGGGGTCAACCGAAAATTTTGGCATTGATTCGCGTAATGTCCTACCCTTCCACATCGATTGCATTTTATTTGTGTGTTCTGACGAGCCGGGACATTTTCGTGTGATCTGACAACCTGTCGCGTCATGTACGTCGGGTTTATCGACCGTTCTGCTGGTCCGGTCGATCCTCTATCGGGTGCTACCGGCCTACTAAATACGCGTCTATTTCTAGTTTCTCGCTCCCACATTTCGGCTTCTAAGGCATAGCCTTGTGCTTCCGAGATGTTGGTAGGTTTGTTAGGGTAAACTAACATCCCGAGTTCGTGACGTAAATTTTTTACGAATGTTTTTACCGCTTCCTTGTCGGCAATACTAAGAGCGACTTGTCTCGTGACCGGCCGCGTGTGTTCGTTTTGAATAGCGTATCTGTATTCGTTTAATTGTTGCCTAAAGCGAAGAGCGTAGCTCATCACGCCTTCCGTACGGCCCTGTAGTACGTTGTTTAATTTGTCCCTCGCAGTATCCGGGGAAACGGGCGGGAACACGTAAGTCCTCAACGCGTCATACAGTTCGTCGTAAGAACTGATTTGTAAATGACGGATGCTACGTTCAGCCTGGTCGGTGATTTTAATCGTAATAATCTTATCTAACAAAATATCCTGCTCGTAGCAGCGTACTTTAGCGCGTTTAACCATCCGAATGAAATCCTCGACTCCGGAATCGTCTCGACCCTTAAGGGGTTTAATTGTGTCCATTAAGTCGTTGGCACTTTTCAACCGATTTTCCTCATACCTGTGTCCAATATGGTTTGGATTACTATTAGTTCCGGAGGGGGCTCCCTCGTTGTTCCCCCTGGGCGTATTTGACCGGTGTGACAGAGGGGGGGTCCTGGCGAGCTGCGTTTCCTCGTCTACTTCCCCTTCCTCTCCCCGGTGTGCAACGGAGCTGCTGGTGGTTTCGTCGTCCGTGAGGATAGGCTTGAGAACTCTTTGAAATCCTAGTATTTCTTGTCTCCTCTTTTCGTTCTCATTCATTAACACCGTGATGTTTTCACTGATCTTCTCCTGTTGTCCGGTCAAAGTCTGGATCGACTTGGTGAGCGCCCGAATGGCCTCTTCCATTGAGGGGTTCATTTTAACAGGAATTGGTAGGGATTCCTCGTCACTTGTATCAATGACGGGCGGAGGGTCTCGGTAGGAGGTGAAGGCCAGCGTCTTTCTTCGTCTCACCTCTGTTGTTTCCTGGTCCTTTGTACCACCCGTGACGGCCTTCTGGACGTGTCCCTCGGTCTTCAACGTATCCGTGGATTTGGTTGTCTTCCGAGTTTTTCGGTCGTCCTCCTGCGGTATCCTGGCAGGATCGCCAAAATGTTACGAGGAAACTGGAGTGGAGAAGGGTGAACGGCTGTCAAACGATATACGTTCGCAGCAATGAATGAGACGATGGTTTCACTTTAACGACTGACTAAGTTCTGCCCGCTTTGGCGGACACAACTCATATTTATATTTTCGGTTAAGGGTTTTGGGGGTACAAGAGTCGGCGTGTCATCGGGGTACAAGGTTTACTACGATAGAGGTTGGCGCTCGGTGATTGATAAAATAAATAGTTGCATTAACTGAGTCAGTGTTTCTGGTGTTACAAGGTTTGTTACGATAGAGGTTGGCGCGTGATGACTGATAATATAAATAGTTGCATTGACTGAGTCAGGGTTTCTGGCGTTACAAAGTTTGCTATGATAGTGGTTGACGCGCGGTGACTGATAAAATAAATAATTGCATTGACTAAATTAAAGTTTCTGGCGTTACAAGCGTGAGGTTATTCTTAACGTGAACAGAGTATACAAATTTTTTGATGTGATTGTTTCTTCTATACTACTGTCATTCGTACCATCGTACTATCGTCAGCAGGTTTCAAAAATAGAAATAACATAAAATAGAGGTTACCAATACTTTTTAGAAATGTTAGAGCGATTATTCGAAATCCGCGGTAAATACGCGCGTGCGTGCGAGCGCGCGTTAACGAACAAAAAGTTCCTCTAGACCTTCTTCCGTCAGTTCCGTTGTCCGTAACCGCCATGTGCGTTGTGCAAGATATATATATACATGTTTAGATCGTATTCTTCCAATAGATATAAGCATAGAATAATGGTGATACAAATATAGATAGTTTAAGTATCTTGAGTGTGTGATTCGCCCATTCCCTGGCTTCCCTTAACAAGAAAGGAATAGTCTAATTTTTATAATTTATTTTTCAAGTACGCCAATTCAACAGAAAGTCAGGTGTTCAGAAGTTTTGGACAAGAATGGCAACAAAATTAATAATTTTGGATACAAAATGTTCGGCAGTCAAGTCAAACGCGAGTCGTACGGATCGAAATACATACAATATGCACGTATGCATTATAGCCGAGCGTGTATGCATGTATGTATGTATCAAATTACATTACGGTTCCACATAGGAAGTATTCATAATTAGACGCTACTTGGTTCGCAACAGCCCAACTAAACATGTCACGTGTTTTACCCTGTAGATATTTCCGATAATGCGGCAAAAAGCAATTGTGAGACCGTAGAGATACAGCTGATACGGGAATCGACTATTTGACTTCATTTCAAAGAGAATCAAGACAAAACCTATTTTAGTTTGTAGCTAAACATTAAAGCTAGCGCGCTGAAGAAGAATGGTTTTTCAATGACAGAAAAAATAGTTTTAATCGACCGATGTGTATTGCCGATTTTTGCTCAGCTCTGTAACACTCATATTATTAAATATCAACAAAATCATATTAAACCACGGCTGTAGCGCTCTGTATTGGACTATCGTTTTTCCAATGAGCCCTTTTACAGGCGAAAATATTCTCACATAAGGACGAAAAGTTGATTCCCGTAAACCTATATTTTATGTTAAATTTTGAGGTACCGTCGCCTCTCTACCTTGTCTGGATCTAGACCCTTAACAGACGTTTGAATAAACCTAAGTGATATCTTAAATTAAAAACTTTAATATAATATCGTACAAATTATTAATATGTAATATTAATTAATTAAAAAAAAAATAAAATAAATAAAACTAATATAACTTTATTGATTTTTTATTTTGTAAGAAATCAAAGTTCTCAAGCAATTTGTTCTAATTATTTTTGAGTAACTGAAGTAATTAGTTAATTTCTCAAAATTTAAATGGTAATTACTATTTCTTATACTATATAAATAGTGGTTTCGCTAAGAGGAATAAAGCAATCAGTTTATAATAAAAAAATCAATTTTTCAATAATTTACTTTTCACAGAAAGTTAACAGTTCTTACGCTTGCATTTGTATAAATTATTCAATATTCATGGATCAATAGGGAGACGATGGAGACGCAGAATTATGTATTTTAAATGGTCTTGAATTTTCTGTTTGGTTAGCCATTCTCGTTGAAAGTGTATCTGAATAAAACATGAAGCAATTATAGGAAGAAATCAGAATTTAATATGTCAAGTGCTGTCATAAAAGTACAGTTAGATATTTAGTTAGCTCGATCACGATAAAAAATACTGATCTGCATTTCACTTCGTAAGAAACGTTTTAATGTGGGTCAAACCGAACACGACCACAGAAAGTTGTACATTATTTGCATGTTCATTAAACTTCGTCGGTGATAATCATGAGCATCAACACAATAAATTTGCGAACAAAGCACGGGGTTGGAATAAAGTTTGAAAAGTATTGTACTTTAAAGCCCATTAATTATAGCAGTGATCGGAATTTTTTCCACGCGGCGGCCGATTCTCGAGGGCTACGCCTTCTACCCTCTCCTTACCGCCCCGCACCGTAACGGGGGCCAACAAACTAACGCTATCCTGACTCCAGCGTCGGACCGTCACGTGCCCCGAGTCGTGCGATGGGCCCGCTCACTCTTTACTTTCCGGCGCGTTATTTCATCTATTAAATATTTTATTCTATATTGCAGTTATACAAGAAATTATAATGGTAAAAGAATAAAAATAATTTTTTCATAACAATATAGAATAAAATATTTAATAGATGAATTAACGCGCCGGAAAGTAAAGAGGGAGCGGGTTCGCCGCACGACTTGGGGAACGCGACGGTCCTGCGCTGGAGTTAGAAGAGCGTTAGCTTGTAGGCCCGCGTGACGGCGCGGTACGGTAAGGAGAGTGTAGTAGGCGTAGCCCTCGAGAATCGGTCGCCGCGTGGAGAAAATTCCGATCACTGAATTATAGAACAGAAATACCAGATATATTTGGGACTTTCGTTTCCGGCGGCAAGTGTGAGAGAAGGTAGTGTGCGAGAGAGAGTGATTTTTAGAACATTTTTGGAGGTAGGAGTGCAGCGGTGTGTAGGAAAGCTAGAGGGAGAGTGAGAGGAGGGGTTTTCCTGGAAAACGGGGTATAAGGTACAGATGGCAGGGAAATAGTACGGATAGTAGGAGCAGTATTTAGGGTAAAGGGGAAAGTGAGATTAGGAAGAGGAGTGAGGGATAGAGGGACGGGGAGAGCCTAAAGGCAGATTTCTGGGGGTACAGCCACGACATCTGCTGGATGTGCGAGGTGGTCGCAAGACAGACAGAGGGAAGCACTGGTTAGGGAGAAGGAATGGGAGGCGAGGGGAAGGCCGTCAAACACAGAGAGAGGGCGAATAGTTTGTCGGGAAGTATGGAGGATATATGGAAAAGGAAGAGGAAAGAAAGGGAGGGAGGAAAAGATGGAGAGGAAGGAGAAAGTTTTAAGAAGAATGCTTTAACGTGGAGATCCACGGGGAAGGACGGATAAAGGGAGGGGGGGGGGGTACTCTTACTTAGAGCTAAGAGAAGAGATGAGAGAGATACGAGAGGAGGTGAGAGGAACCAAGGAGGAGCTCAAAGAGGCGCGGAAGGAGAAAGAGGAGGTGAAAAGGATACTGGGGGACATGGAAAGGAAAGAATTGAAGGAAGGCTTGAAGGAGGTAGTAAAAAGGGTAGAAAGAATGGAGATGAAAGGAAAGGTATGGGAGGAGATGGAAAAGACAGTCGCGGGGATGGAGGAAAAGGGGGTTAAAGTAGAAGAAGAAGAGTGGAAGGATAGGCTAACAAGGATGGAGAGTGCGATGGAAATGAATGAAAGGGAGATGAGAAGGAGTAACATAGTGAAAAGAGGATTGAACGTGGAGAAGAAATGGTTGGAAGGGATAAGGGAAGCAGTCGAGAAGCTACTAGGTGAAATAGGAGCAGAAGGTAAAGTGGAGGAAGTGAGGAATTTGGGCAGGAAAAATAGAGAGGGGAGGAAACTGGTATGAGCGAAGCTGGGGAGTGGAGAGAAGAAGAGGAAACTGGGGAAGTGACAAATGTGGATAAGAGACGATCTGACAGAAAGGAAAAGGAGGAGAGCGAAATGGATGGTGAACAGAGAGGTGGAGAGGGAAAGAAAAAAATGTTGGATGGGCTTCGCTTTTGAATTATTAAAGGAAAACGCTGATCAATCATAGCGTACGAGACTGGCGCTGTAGTATCCAAAGTCTCACAGAAGCAGGCCCAAGACGGACCCCTGTTGGACCTCATGGTCCACTTCCCTCCGCCTCATGGCGTACCGACCAGGGTGCTCAATCCCCCTGTCCCGCAAATACGCCCCGATCACTGCCCTCAGATAGAGGGGCATGTGGTGTTATACTAGTGCCTCTGTAATAGCGGACCAGGGCAGGGTGTTAAAGGCGTTGACGGTATCAAGCGACACCGCCAGACACACTCCGCTCCGAGATACCACGGTTTCTGAAATGGTCCTGACATGCTTGATCGCACCAACGGTCGATCTATCCCCTCGGAAGCCAAACTAGCAGTCTGCCAGATCGAGGCCGACGAGGGACAGGTGCTTGCAGGGGTGGGCAGCGACGATACGCTCGAACATCTTGCCCACCTCATCCAATAGGCAAATTGGCCGGTATGCGGTGGGGGAATCCACGGGCTTTCCCGCCTTCTTAAGGAAGACCATTTTTCCTATCTTCCACGGGTCGAGGAACGTCCCTGTCGTCAAACACACCGTGTAGAGGTTTCTAACCCCCCTCCCCTAACCCCTAGGATGCCCAAAACGAGCGCCCAGACACGGTCGAGTATCCCATCGGGCCCCGAGGCAGTATTCTTTTCCCGGAGCCAGCGGATAACACCGAGCATCTCCTCATCTGTGATCCCCACCTCGGAGGACAATCGGTCCTGGAATAGCGTGTCCACGACCCTCCCGAGTGACTGGGAGTCGACACTCTCCGTCAACGGGGGCGCCAAGGGATGTAAGCGTCTCCTCACCATCTTGTGAGGACGCCCACATGGATCTCGGTTCAGAGATCCCTCCACGTCTGGGTTTTGGTCCGCTTGATGATCAGCTGCAGGGCGATTATCTTCCCCTTGAAGTCTCCATTCAGCTGGGCAGTCCACTCCTCGTCCATTCGTCGTCGCCGACGGGCGCAAATGTACTGGCGCAGCGCACGAACACACTACGTGCGTAGTTCCGTGGTCTCGCTCGACCAGCAGTACACTGCTTTGTTGGGGTGGGCCCTGGCCCGAAGCATAACGACGTCATACCGCCCCGGAACCATTGGGCTTCCATTCGCCCGTCGACAAGCCCGGCTGGTTGTTCTAGCCAGGCCACGACGTGTGCTGCCGCCATCAGGCCGTCTTGGTCGAGACGCCGCGCCGCGCCGTAGCGCCCATCGCGGTGGTGGCTTACCCCCAGCAGATTGTTTATCGCCGTGCGCGGTTTTGTCCCACTGTGCGTCGGCTTGTGCCTCCAGCACCGCGGACGCTACGTCCGGTGCCAGGCGCTGGCGGAGATCCCGCGCTATCGCCGCCTCGTCAGGGAGCGGGATTGCCACCTTGCTTGGCCTGAGAACAGGGACCGAGGTGTCAAGCAGGGCCTCGGCAGCCGTCACCTCGACCTTCGCCTCACATGCCTCTACATACTGACATTTGGCCTCTGCGTGACCAACGTATTCGCCGGTCGTTGGCGACCGGCCCCGCTTTCGCGAAGAAATCGACAAAGAGCAGCTACTCGTCGTCAACTGAACTGACTCAAATGAGGAGTCCGAGTCCGCATCGTCTTCATAGTCATCCGTTGGGACAGGTGCGTAGCGCTTGCCACTGCGCATCCTTCGCCACACATCCGACGAGCCAGCCTCCATAACACTTGTGCTGTTGGCAGGGCGGGAATGTGGCGTACTCTCGTCCGCACAGTCCACGTCGCGTATGGGGGATCGGTGGTAGTCTCCGCTCGCCTTGCACGATGGAAGTCGTGGCCTCAGGTCCGCGATCCGTTCTACTCGGAAGCTAGAAATCCTAGCGTCCCACGAGTGTGGTCGGAAAGGATGTCACGGAGCAGAGCCGCCTTACCCCGGGGAGGCTGATACACCCAAGGGGGCCGCCAGGTACCCTGTAATTCAGTGCTCGGAATTATTTGCACATTTCGGGCCGATTCCTGAGGCACCGCCTCCTGTACCCCCACTACCGCTCTAAGCTCGACGGCCGAGCTGCCGATCGCGCGCGTGACGCTGTGTCTCAGGAGCGTCCTACGATAGATATGCCTAGATCCATCCGCGTGATTAAAAATTTCCTTGCGCAGTCAATAATTTTTATTTGTACAGATAATTAAAGTTATTAATATTATGTTTACGTCTATGAACATCTTTTATGTATACATATAATAACAATAATTGCAAATTGCAAAATTGCAATTATTATATCACATATTATTTTTATTATAAACGCAATCTAACGTTGCCTCTTTTATTCCTGGAATCTCCATATATTTCCAGATTTTTGGTTGGTTATCTTTTTGTTTCCAGATCCACAACTCAGATTGTTGATAGTAATCTTCATCATCGGATTCTTCGTTAATCACCAGTCGCTTACCAGCTTTTCGTACGATACCTACAATGCCACTACCACTGTCACTACTACTATCTAACCAGGTCGTGAAATCATTAGTGGCGATGTTATGACTGTCCTCAATGCTCATTTTTCTTTTTGAACACATTCTAATGGGTGATTTTATAATACCTCTTAAGATGTATGTAAAGTCGACTGTGAATGAGAAGTAACCGAATGTCGTGCTTCTATAATGTCTCTGTGACATTTGCTTATATTTGGCACGGCCGCCCCACCAAGTTTCTGAGACGTCTTGTTTATGTTTGGCCCGATAGACTTACGACGTCTCTAAGGCGTTTTATTCATGTTTGGCCTGGTAGACTTAAGACGTCTCTGAGGCGTCATTGTAAGCTAAGGAGTTAACTGTACAGCCAACCATTACCGCCGTAGGCCAAGACGACCCGAGCAGAGACCGCAACCGTCGACCATCCGCCGGACCCGAGACGCGTCGCCACCGAAAGCCGTCTGCAGCCCGAGACGCTGCCCGCCGCGACCAACAACGCGACCACCGGCTGACTACCGGACTCGTGAGGGAGACAACCCCGCTGTAACTACTAGGACGTAGAAATATAAGCGTATATTACCTAAACTGCGTGTCGTCAATCGTCCCTCGGCCCGTCCCCTTCCTTCCGCGATGGCTTCCTCGCAGATACCCTGGCTCGCTGAAGCGTCCAACACCAGGAGTCCCGCGAGTAGCGCCCCGCCACGCAGCCGACCGGCGTAGCGAGAAGCGACACCGTTACACTTTATTTTCCTTATTCCGGAAGTACGATTGAATTCATATCATTATTCTGAAATATTTTATTCCCCATTGGATATTATTTGTGCTTAACGCTTCCTACTTTACCGCCGCGCTTATTCAGCCGCGCTTAAGCGACGCAGCCGAGGGCACACTCATGCGTCTGAGCGCATGCTATTATTGATTTGTGTTTTTCCTTAATAATTAATTAGGGTTCATTGGGGCTTCATTCGAAGCCCCATCCAACATTTTTGGGAAGGAAATTGTTGTTCAGAATCGTCTACCTCTTATTTCTGGTTCTTACATGAGTAACGGGACACCCTGTATATGCGTTCATAGTCCTCGCCGATAACTTTCGCTGGACACATATAGTGTGTCTCATTATAATCTTTCCACGCGATTATCTCGCGAAATATTCACTATTCGAAAAAAATGTTTAAACGAAACATGCTCTATCTGAAGGGGACATTCAATGGTGCACACTGTTTTTTTTTTCTGGGTTGAGGCGCCTCCGAGATTTGAAAGTGACCTTTGTGCTTTTAAATGGAAACGTAGTTTTTTTTTACGCTAGACACATAGCTTACCTCAAGACGAATCCATTGATCTACATTATGTTGACCTTGAAATGTCATTCAAGGTCATTTCAATGGCTTGAAGTTTTCTTCTTGACTGCACATCCAGAAAATGTTTCTTATCTTCTAAATTCAATTTTATTTGGTATAAGCCACCCATAAGCCACCCGTATCACATTTCTTTACATCAAGCATTACGTGATGCCGATTATGGTGCCAGATTGAGATTCAGCGTAGGATAATGCGTGATCCTTTATTTTTCTCCTACGTGCTATTTTCGGATGAAACAACTTTCAAAAACACGGGAGAAGTGAATCGTCACAATTTCCACTGTTGGTGTAATGAAAACCCTCACTGGCATCGAGCAATTGGACATCAGCATCAATGGTCTCTAAATGTTTTGTTAGGGTGCGGTCAAGACCCAGATATTGCACTTCGTGCCGTCTAATCGCTTCGTTTGAACGGCTTGGGACCGTAATTTTGTTGCACGTTACGTTTAATTGGTTTATTGTGTCTTAGTGTAAGTGTGTAAGCTGAATGTGTGTGACTGTATGTTTAGTTACAAATTGGGATTGGAAGTTGAAATATTCCTATCTTTCTGTATATCTGTCTCTATGATTACTTTCCCTTGTAACTGTGAAAAATGTTCTCTATCGGTTCGACCCTGTTAGCCGGTTTTAAGGTCTCGTGTCCTCCCTTCCATTACGCCCTTAGCGTCGTGTATTGATGGAAGGGGAACAGAGTCTCCCGCGCGATGGGCCTGGGGGTGGACGGCGACTTGGCAACTCTGGGGTATTTCCCAGAATTGTCACGTGGTGACACGCTGCCGTTGAAACCGTTAGGTGCCGAGGCCGAGTCACCCCTTGGGACCAAATCACTTTACGACAGGGTTTTACCGAAAACGTGATATTAAAACAGGTGACCGTGCTGAACGGTAAAATTTTCAAAGTGCTGCGTAGCAGCAAATAGTCCGCAAATTGCCCTGCCGTAAAGTACTCCTCTGAATCTCTAACATGTTTTGTGTGGCATTATTGGTGGCTATTCAGTGGGAACGATACAACATTTTTCTTCGTAATGAGTTGCAAATCCTTTTAGAAGACATTCCAGTGGCCACAAGAGTGCGGATGTGGTTCCAGCATGACGGTGCTCCAGCTCATTACGATCGCCGCGTTCGACAAACCTTAAATGAAATGTTTCCTAGACAGTGGATAGGTAGAGGAAGTCCGATACCTTTTCCACCAAGGTCGCCAGATTTAACACCTTTGGATTTTTACTTGTGGGGTCACATAAAAGATAAAGTTTATGTGGAACAGCCAACAACAGCCGAAATATGAGGGCTCGAATAATAAATGCTTGCAGGAAAATTGCTAGGGAAACTTTAGAACAAGTTGAACTGTCATTTAGGGATAGAATCAGGTGCTGCACAAATGTTCAAGGTCGTACTTTTGAATTTAGAAGATAAGAAACATTTTCTGGACGTGCAGTAAAGAAGAAAACTTCAAGCCATTGAAATGACCTTGAATGACATTTCAAGGTCAACATAATGTAGATCAATGGATTCGTCTTGAGGTAAGCTATGTGTCTAGCGTGAAAAAAGCTACGCTTCTATTTAAAAAAACAAAGGTTACCTTCAAATCTCGGAGGCGCCTCCACCCAGAAGAAAACGGTGTACACCATTAAATGTCCCCCTTCAAATAGAGCATGTTTCGTTTAAACATTTTTTTCGAATAATGAATATTTTGTGAGATAATCGCGTGGAAAGATTATAATGAGACACCCTGTATATGCATTTATAGGGCTCAAAGGGATGAAAGCGAGCATTCCGAAATAGGTGAAAAATTGGAAGATTTACATAAAAGTGGATCAATCAGTGACATTCGGCATTCGCATATTTTCTATTGAGGACGTTGTAATTTATTTTTAAACTGTTAGGTTGTTTGGTCTGACTTACTTACAATTAGATGGTCCAGATGGGATAGCAAACGATTGGCACGATTTACGTACAGAACTGCATTACTTCTCAAAGCGTAACTCTGGTGAAGATTCTGTAATGATTTGGGTAGTGTTCTCTGAATTTTCCAAGACGACAGTAGTCATCCCTGACACGCGGCTTGATTTAACTCTTTCGTACCGGACGGGACATGTGCTGTCCCAGTCTGGAAAATTTTTGATATTACGGCTGGGACAACATATATCCCAGTTACTGAAAAACATCTAGGACAGAAAATTTGGGTTTATGGCGGGACATATGTGCCCATAATTATGAAAGTGGTCTAAGTCAAAATTGAAAAAAAAAATGAGTTTATCAGTTATTTCACACCACATTATTTTAAACTAAATTTATTCAATGTAATTTTTTTCAAGAAATATATGACTTAGACCACTTTCATAATATATGCTGTCCCATCAATGAAGCTTGTGAAATCATTGTTGTTGATGGTGCGCTGTTATGAGGACGTTTATGCGTCTCCAAGACCTTCAATCTTTTAAGCATAAAAGTTATCTAATAACCGCTTTGTGACATTTTATAACGATTGTATTTCAAATTATATAGACTTTATATTAGGATTAGTTTTTATACAATGGTACCGCTCGGACGACCATGAAAACTTTTGTTACAACGTGTTCAATGTAGTAAACGAGATCAGACGCATTGGTACTCTTCAATACAATAATCGACATTTTAAAAAGATTATACACAAGAACCAATTCTGGTTATAACTTATCTATTCGAAACGATGGTTCTGCTTGCTGGGGTTTGAAATCCTTCGTCCGTGCCTCCGTTCTTTCGCACACTGTCCGGATTTGATTCTCCAGTCTTTGACTCCAAAGTGACGATCTCCAGTCTTTGGCGATCCACTGCCACGTGGATAGGCGTTTGGAATTTCCTCTTTAGTCGTGATCGTTGTCGTCCGAGCCCCAGCAAGCGAGAGAGCGAGGCAGGCCCGTTACGGCCTTAAATACAAGGTATAGCACCTGGTAGCGCTACCTAGGTGTTACGAGGGCGCGAAGCATGAAATTCGTTACAGCTTGGAGGAGAAATAACTGATCCCAGCAATGGGGCGCGCTCGGACTGATTTTTCGCCGTATTGAAAGAGTTACAAAAATAGCAAGCTGTGTTAGGAGAACACCTTTTAACAGATATTCGCCGTTTTCCGTTTGCAAAATTAAAATTTGTGCATGATAATACAACAATACACGCTTTATTAAGCTTTGAACAATGGTTAACCCTACGAATACAGTAACGGGGTCACTACAGATACGTCTAGTCGGAGGAGTGGGGAAGTTTTGTGTGTGATAGTAGCGAAGTGCCGATCACGTTTCGTTCGCTTGAACGAGGTGGGCAGCGATCGTCACTTATTGCGTTTGCCTGTCGTGGACTGAAGCTTCGCGTTCTTCTGCAAGGACGTATAAATCATTTAGTTTCTAAACTTTGAACTGGTAATACGTATATATGCGGTAATAATGTCGTTTATTTTGTAAAAAATAAACGGATATATAAACGAAGACAACAGAGAGAAATATATTGAAAATACGTATCTCGTAGAATTAGGGGAAGGGGGGCAGAGTCTCGAGTCGCAGGTTTCGAGGCCCGAGCATTTCCGGACGGGTGTGGTGGCATCAGAAAGTATGTATTAGTGGAATATCGGTGTGAGTCACGAGAGACTCCGTCTTTAGCCTTCTAGCGACCGTACTCCGAGGGTTAAATATTAAAAATGTTTTTTGAAAAACAATTCAACCGACTTCGAAATGCACTAAAAGGTATGAAATAATTTTGATTTAATTTGTATGAATTCTCTGCAGCCCTTGATAACATTGATTAAAATACTACATAAAATATTAAATACAATGCAATCTTTTCGGAGGCAGCGCAAAATAAAAAATTCTCTGCATTCAAAATGTTTCGGTGACTCATTTAGCCCGAATGTTTCGTTAAGGCCGAATGCGTCATTAGCAAAAGGCGAAAAACGGTGATCAAATGCGTTCATTTTGTACCGCTTTATATTAAATAGTAATACAGTGCAGTTGTACGTTTATTTAATAAAGACTCAACAGGTTATGGATCGAGGCGAGCTCTGTCTATTTCCTGGTGAGTGTAAACAGTTAAAATAAAACGTTATGTCGTAAAAAGTGTATCGAATGCCTGAAACGCCAGGCGTTCATTATGAACCCGTATCAAATTCAAAAGTTAAGAGAGAAAAACTATGAATCCTAAAAGATTCAAATACGAAGCCTGCTAGTATATAGGTTGTCCCGTAACTAGTGTAAGAGCCGGAAATAGGGGGTAGCTGAGACAATTCTGAACAACAATTTCCTTTGCAAAAATGCCGGATGAGGCTTCCTTTTTGAATTATTAACTAAAAACACATATCAATCATAGCGCGCGTAGATGCGGAAGTAAAGCTTCGAGCCGTGACATCTACGCGATCTATACGTGCTTTGATCGGTTAGCGGGTTTTCGTTAATAATTCGAAAACGAAGCCCCATGCGGAATTTTTGCAAAGGAAATTGTTGTTCAGAATCGTCTCACCTACCCCCCATTTACGGCTCCTACACTAGTTACCGGATACCCTGTATAATGAATTATGGCCGTATACTAATGAAACAGAGATAAAATCCCAGGAAAATGAAAATGAATGGACAAAATAGGATGAAAAGGCATTGGCCTTGATCCTGCCGAGCGTGAAGGAAAATCAGTTGAACCACGTGGAAAAGGCAGAAACATCACGTGAAGCCTGGCAAAATTTGCAACGAGTACATCAGTCAACAGGTCTGGTAAGAACAACCGCATTATATCGAGAATTAACTGGAATGAAAAAGGACGCGCATCAAACGATGACACAATATACAAATTCGTTCCAAACCAAAATCAAACAGTTGGAAGTAGCGGGGGTAAATATCCCGGACGATCTGCTAATAGGATCTTTATCGACAGAATACGAGAACTGCGATCGGATTTGAAACACGTGATGTACTCCCTAACCTCGAAAGTCTGAAAGTAAAACTCATAGAAGAAGAAGCAAGGAAGCAAGAAACGACGTTGAAATAGAAGATCCACACAATAACGCATTGATGATACACGAATTTTACAAAGAGGTGGAGAGATTTCATACAAATTGAATTGAATTTATTTCATACTTTTTAGTGCATTCTGAAGGCGGTTGTATTTTTTTCCCAAAAATAATTTTACATATTTCACACTTAGTGGATATCGGAGCATTCCATGCAGAATAACATCAAAAAATTGGATTTCTCGAATAACTTAGCTCTAACCAGTAAACAAATTCATAAATGTTTGGAAATTGGATCATCACGAAAACATATACAACTAAATGTGCAAGATTTCATCGCGATCAGGAAATTCCTTGCGGAGATACATCGAAGAATAAGAATTTTGCAATATGAATAGTAATTAGCAACGAACGGAAGAGAAGAGGCGAGTAGGGTAGGGAAGGGAAGGAAAGGGATGAAAATGGAAGGGAAGGGAAGGGCATGTGCTACTGAATGTCCGGTTTCATCGCGCTCAGTAAATTCCGTGCCGAGTTACTTCGTAGAATAGGAATTTTGAAATGAGACTAGTTATTAGTAACAAAGGAATGGGTAGGGAAGGGAGGAGTGGGCAGGGAATGGAAAGGAAGGGGTGGAAGTGGGGGAGGGTAGGTAAGGGAATGGAAGACAAGGGAAGGAGAGCGGATCGAAGGGCAGGGAAGGGCAGTGAAGTGAAGGGGGGCGAAGGGCAGGGTAGAGAAGCGAACGAAAGTGAAGGGAATGTTGCAAATAGGATCATCGTGGAAACATCTCCGTACAGAAAATGTAATACTAGGTTTCATCGATATCAGGCCGAATATACGTGAAATAGTACGTTTTTTGCAATAAACGTTGGAAAAAAGGAAAAAATGCATAATGTGTTTGTTGTGGGACCACTTGCGAGTCATACTCTACAAGATCCAACAAGTATCGATCCGATTGGTCAATCCATCATGGAATAATCGGTGACCATACATGACGTGGAAGAAACAGTACTACGCCTCTATGCAATAAAAAAGGGGTAATCATTGATAAAATGCAAAACGATTTTTATAAGGACCAACTGGGAGGCATACCCTACAAGATGCAAAAGGTTTCATTCCGATTGGTGAATCCATCTCGGAGCAATCGGCCGACATACATGACGTGAACGAAATAGTACTCTTAATTTTGCAATAATTTTCAACAAAACAGGGTAAACAATGATAAAATCCAAAATGCGTTTTATCCCGATTCTAATGGGAGTCATGTCCTGCAAGATGCAGAAGGTTTCGTTCGAATTGGTCCGTCCATCTCGGCGTAATCGGTGACCATGTGCGGCATGAACGAAACTGCGTTTTTTTTTTAATAAAAAAGGGGTAAACAATGATAAAATGCAAAATGTTTTTCATATGAGACCAACTGGGAGTCACGACCTACAGTCTACAAGATGCAAAAGGTTTTGTTTCGATTGGTCCATCCATCTCGGCGTAAACGGTGAACATACATAAAAAAAAAAAAAATAAATAAATAAATATACTGATCGAATTGAGTAACCTCCTCCTTTTAGAAGTCGGTTAAAAAACGTGGAAGTCGCTAAATGAGGGGCTAAAGTAAATGTAAATACCTTACGTGCCCAGTTTTATGGGCGGGTACTGCGCGTGACACATCCGCAATATGACGCGATATTATCATGTAAACGCATACTTACAATTAATCCGTACAGCCTAGGCAAGTAACTTAGAGTCAGTAGCCAGGCTGGCAGGTAGTCCGAATTTTTAGATTTCTGGTCTTGTCTGTACCAGGATCGTTGTCGATAAAAAAAATGATTCTTCTGTTTCCTTGCCCTGCCTACATCAAATACTGCGCCGAGCAGTAAGTATTGTACACAAAAGGAATACGGGGTCTATTGGTTGTATTCGCGTAAATGTGTCATCTTGTCAATGTACATGATGGGAAATACAAAGAAAGAAAAAACCATTTGCTTTTTCTAACGGCAGGTCTGGTACATCCAAAGCAAGAAATCCAAAAATTCAAACTGTCTACTTGCCTCGCTACTGGTCCGGCATATTTGCCTAGTCTGAACGGACATTTCACATGCTAAATTTGAATTATACAGTTATTCGTAAAAGAATAGAATTTAACAGATATTTTGAAATTTTCAGGTATTATTTTAGCAGCCGTAAGATGTTACGTGTTACACTGCGTACCCTTACCTAGCGAGTCACCAATGGTAACTCCCCTTCCGCCACCGGCGAACGATCAATCAGGACTTCCGAAAGGTACGCTAGACTTGCTGGTAGGCCATCAAAATCAACCAGAAACCGACGCTTTGATGCATTCTGAGCATCGGCACCAACATCACCATCATCACCATCATCATCATCACGACAATTACAAGAAGAAGCGCAGCTCTCAAGGCTCCCACTCCGACGAAGCCTAATGATCGACGATAGAAGTACATCCGCTAGAAGGGAAAAACTCTCAAGGAGTCGCAGACCAAATTAGAAAAAGAAAGAATACCAAATAAATGAAGCTTTTGAAAAGTGAAACGAACCTACTAAAGGTGCGCAGGAGCCACGGCCGAACTCCGACCTGACCTCAGCGACAGTTGCGGAAAAATTAGGAAGCCCCGGGCAAGGATAGATAGATCCTTGTCTCTCCAACAGTGCTGTGATAGAGAGGATGATACAACAATAGCAGGAGGGACGACGACAGAGCGATAATCAAGCCGCTTACTTTTGCGATTTAGTTTGTGCCACTTTTTGAGCCGAAGAAGCAGTATTTTTTAATAATTCTTTTTTTTTTAATATTCCTTGTATCATTCCACAGAAAAGTACAGAGCCCTTTTTTGGAAAAAGTGCCCATAAAAAATGTATTCTATGCAAACGCACACTTTTATTTTTTATAAAGTTTCAAAGGCGAAGTTGCAAAATCGGGCTCTGTACTTCCCTGCGGAATGGTACACGGAATATTAAAAAAAAAGAATTATTTGAAAATACTGCTTCTTCGGCTCAAAAAATTGCACAAACTAAATCGCAAAAATAGGCGGCTTGGTTATCGCTCTGTCTTCGTATCTCCTGCTATTGTTGTATCACCCTCTCTGTCACAGTACCATTGAAGAGACAAGGATCTATCTATCCTTGTTCGGGACCTTCCTAATTTTTCCGCAACTGTCGACAAAGGCGCTAGTTTACCTCCTGCGCACTCAAGGAGACGTTCGTCCTTCAGGGCAGGCTGTACGTGTATATTATTATACTCAATTCTTTTATCTTTTATAACTTTCTATATATACATATATATTCATACAATATACAGTGCATATTATATATACATTCATACATATACAGAAATTAATAAATATATATATATTATACATACATATACTGTCAACGTGTCATGCGTAACATGTACTCAGCTTGTAATTTTGCTGAGGAAAGTGCACTTTTCTATTTTGTGTGGTGACTGTTCGAGTTTTATCTAACCCCAATATTGTATTAGCGGTCATTGAAACATGTACTTGTAGATAAAAACCGTGCTATCTCAAATATCACGTGGTGGGTTGGTTATTTGCAAATGCAAATTGTCAAGGGGTGTACAACTTTAATGTATATCCTTTTTTACATTCACTTCACTGCAGTTTTCATTAGTTTATAAAAATAAAAGAAACAGTAAATTAACCGATTAACATGAGTTCTTAAAATATTACACTAAATAGCTTCTTTGTCTATTCAGTCCATAATATTTTAAGCTAGAAAAGTTATAATTTCTATTTTTGTGCAGTTTTTAATGACTCGTTGGAGAAAAAGATGAAAAGTAACATTTGAGATAATCCAGGCATATAAAAGATTCAAAAGCTGTATGCACCTCTGTATTGTAGTTTCTTTTGATTCATTAAGACGTAAAATTAACCACCTGACGTGGAATTTTATGAATGGCTTATTAAACAAATGCTCTCATGGACCCACGTGCATTCAAAACTAAGACTTTATATTCGGACACTCATTTTAGTATCTTGCTAGAGACTTTTAGTCGTCAAGTTATAAATAAAAATATAGTCATAAATTGAAGTATTAAAGATTTATAAATTGGATGTCGCTGTTTTTCCACGATGATGGCATTATAGTAATATGTAAAGCAAAAGTGACATCTCTTATTAAGCATCTGTTGCACGCAGTAGCAAGCAATTCATTGTCATCATAAAAGACTAATTCATTCTTTTTGAAAACCGAAGAAGCTTTGTACAAAAAACATGTTACGTAGAATAGCAGCGTTGAATGTATGTTTCTTATGCGACTAAACATTTTACGCACGAACAACCTGAGAGAGAAGATAACAAAGCTTTGTTATTAGAGAAAAAGGGCAGTTGCACCGAAGAAAGAAAGAATATGGATGCAAAGAAAAGGATAATCGAAAAGAAACCTCATGAATCTAATATATAATTTGTTTGAGCTATGATGCTATCAAAATTAGATGAAAAATATTAAATACGATTTCACGTGCCAATTTGTAATAACTTCTAAATAGTTCTGTTATACTTGTGATAGTACTAAACGATGATAGTAGACTCTATTGAATATTCTTTCTTGTTACTATCTTCTTATGCAACTCCACACATATGTCATATACGAGCATATGTGTACATGTTATAGCAAAATATAAAGTAAGATACAGCGTTAAAATTAAGATGCGATGTTAGATATCTAAAACAAATCGGCCTTGTGTCACTAATTTTATGTAAATAAAAAATATGGTAAACATCATAGACGTATATAGACAGAATGGTGATGGATCCATTAACTTTGTTCCTCTTCGATTCTATTTGGGTATATACAGTATACAGTCACATTATAATACTTATTGATGAAAAATAGCTGAAAAGGGTATAAATTAAAAATTTCGTATGCCATGTGAGATTAAATGTATTGAACGAAATTAGTAAATAGTATTACGCTTTTTCTGGATAAAATCACATGTAGGTACACATAAAATGGAACAGCAACAGTGGTTACGTTTTGAATGCACCCACACGAACCAAATACATCCTAAGCTAACCGATGCGTCACTATAATTATAAAGTAATTCAATTACACTATCTTTTAATTATATTGTAATTCGTAATTGAAATGCAATTACAAGGCACAGTATAATTGAAGAGTTTCGGGTTAAAAAATAATAATTAATGACAGCAGAAGTGAAAGGTTATAAAGGATATAAAAAAACGCACAAAAATTACGA
Source organism: Stelis phaeoptera (assembly GCA_943735885.1). Classification (NCBI taxonomy): domain Eukaryota; kingdom Metazoa; phylum Arthropoda; class Insecta; order Hymenoptera; family Megachilidae; genus Stelis; species Stelis phaeoptera. Next base: position 805,541 of record OX030936.1, read on the forward strand.
TGAGAAAATTTCAGTTTTTCAGAGATTTGAACTGTTATGTAATTACATTGCATTTTAATTATACTGATAACTTCAGTAATTAGCAATTGATCATTGCAAAATTTGAATTAAATAATTCAGTTATGATATATTTGAAATAAGATGTAATAAAACTACAGTGTAATCAGATTACTCAATTAAATTACAATGTAATGTAATTTAATTAGCACAACTATGTGACGTAGCTAATGCTCTATCTATATATGTCTATGGTAATCACTTCTTGAATTTGGTAGAATGTCATTATTATAGCATATTATTCGTTATAAATTTCGTTTATTCAGATTGTTTATGTTATTTAGCAAATATCCTCTCGATTACCACAGTGAATCATACAAGACTTGTGTTTGAAAATCTATTTAACTACAAGATGTAGTAAATTGACTAATATGTGTACATGGTCAAACAAAAGTTAGATGGCAGAAATTGTTGAAATGTATCTACGAAAGAAGAATCTATTTGACTCTTTCTGGGCAATTGTTAAGAAACTAAGCAAGTTTCAATTGAAGACTTAATCATAATTGATCAATAGAATATGTTATTGAAAATGAGAATGGAACAAAACAAAATTTCACAACATCGTGACACATTTATCAATGAATAACCAAATTACATATTGATTACATATGTCAAGCAGGTGACCAAGTTGGCAATTTTTTCCATTTTATCTGCAAAATTAATTACTAAAACTTAATGAATAAAAATTTTCAATCAAAATAAGCATCATTTGAATCAATGATCTTTTGCCATATTCATTTCTCTGTTACAGAATTTAAATAATTTTCAAGCACAGTACACAAAAAAATCGTTAATTGAATTATCAATCTAATAAACTGGTGATTCCAGATAGGAAATTGTTATCGATCATTCATGAGGAGCTTGAATGCTGATCATAAAAGTATACTCAAACGTTCATGATAAGTTTCTACCTCTGTCTTGAATTTTGCCTTTTGCGAGAAGCATCTGCCTCGACCAATTACGCGTGTACAAGGCCTATTATAATGTAATATGGTGATTTTGTGAAGGAAACGGTACTTAGGACATTTTTAATATTCTGTATGAGACTTGTTAGATTGATTTTTATACATGTATGCGTATATCATTATCGTATTGATAAATTTCAGTCTTGACCAATTAAATCTTTATAAAAAGGTACAGAGTGTTAGAAAAGACTCTTTGCGAGAACTGTATCTAATCACGAGTCACCGGTACTTAAGCATAGCTTTCTAAAATTGAAATTCCTTTACCAAATATAACGCTTATGTTTTCAAGCCTTATATAATTAAAATTATTAGACAGTATAATTTGTTTTATAATCCTCATACACAAAGAGGACCAAAAAACCATCCCATGCAATTGCTTTTAACACTTTCTTATAACTTTGTAAGACTATTATAAAGGAACTTCTTTAACACATTGTATCTTTTAATTTTTAACTTTTAATGTGCTATAAAAGTAGTTGTGTGATATTAAATACCGCGTTTAAGTATGGTTGTTGAACGATTGAAAGTTTTATTTCCTCTATGAATTTAATCTTAAAAAAGACTTCCTCGCTTTTCTAACACCTCCTTTGGTGTTTAAAGGAAACCACTTGTAGCTTGATGAAAGAAAGCTTAATCTTGTGTGCCTGTTCGTGAATGTAAAGTGACAGCGTACTAAAAAAAAGTAGTCAAAAAAAAGTTAAGACTTTTGTAAACATATATATGTTGTCGATTCACGTAGATCGTTCTCGAGCAATCATGTACCTAATTGAACTTTATTATTAACAGCGTGTTCGTTTCCAGCAAAAAAGTATGGAAAAACGGTATAGAAGCGAAATGACAAAAAGCATGGAAGGAAAATAATTAACCCTTCATAAGCAAAGTTGTTGATTTTTTACTGAATTTGTATTTTCATTGTTAAAAGTATCAAACATTTAACGTAATAGTCGGATGGATAATGTAGCAACCATTTTGATAAGTACATCAGAATTTTGTCAGATTTTTTGAAAGCTTAAAACAGTAAAAAAAAAAACAAAGGAAAATGAGACATGACCTAGTTTGCCTACGAAGGGTTAAGGAACGTCGCTAGTGAGTATTTACACCTAGTCGATAGATGTAATTCAGCACCTACACGCTGTTTCGATGTTATTTTTTTTAGGAGAATTTTGAAAAGAAGAAAAGAAACCGTAGCGAGTATTTCCGATGGTCTTAACGGCACGATATTAAACGCGGTCTACATGTGTCTTTCGAGTAACAGATATTTAAATTATCTATTTACACTGCAATATTTATACTTAAAACAATTACAAATTCTTCTGCGCTCGTACATCGAGAAGATTTGCATGAAAATCCTCCAGACCAGAGTAAACGCGATTATCTCTTAAAATTAAGAATGTTAACGTTTCTAAATCTTCATCAGTCATAATATTCTACTCTAAAATATTTAAAAGAATACATTGTTAGTATAATCACAGCTACATCATGAATACAAACAAATATGATTTTAATTGTGCATAGTTTAATATGCACGTTAATCTAAAGTACAAATTAAAGTATTCAATTTTGTATGATTTACTTGATGTAATTTATGAAACTTTGATAAATCGATAAACAATTGTTATCAATTTAGGTTTGATATACGTGCACAACTAATTACGTATACAAAAGTCGTAAAAAAATAGTAAATTAACTGCTTTTTGTGTATCAACATCTTATAAATAAAAAGAATATCGATGACACAGTACAAATTGTGTCAGATATGTGTAACATAGGTTTGTAAAAATGTACGAGCTTTCGCATCTATTAATAATAGAATGACCGAAAAAGTCAAAATGACTTTCTACTTTAAATTTCTTATTTTTGAAAACATCATGTTTATTTTGGGTTTAGTCATTCTGCATTTGTTTTCATTCACTATTCTTCTCTAAGTACGTTCAACACTGTTGACAAATTTGAAAAAAATGTAGAAACAGCAAAATTGAGCAATAATTTATTCCCGAGCGTTTCACTTACATCGAGTCCTTATTGTACATACAAATAACGTACTAATCTTCCAAATAGTTATTTCGCCTTTTGTCTAGACAGAATGACAAGTTACTTATGTTCGAAAGTGAATTTACATCACTGACATTTAACCCCTAAGTGCCGTGGCAGGGTAAAATTTGATCCTGTATCAGAAATAGGTAGTAGTATACATGATTTAGTTTATTTATTACCTTTTACGACGTTAGAAGTGTTTTGACTAATATATCAAAGTATAAAAAGGAAAATGACAAAATAATGGTATTTGTACATTAAAAGGATACAGAATCAAGTTTCAAATTCTAAGCCAAAATAATTTAGGACTAAAACACTTGTTTTTAAAAATTATTCCAAACAATCAATGATGTGACATACTTTTACAAATTGTCACTTATTTCTTTTGTGTTTAGGCGAAAGCTTTAAGTTAGACATTATTTATTTTTACAAGTGACAGAAAATGCACAAATTGCATTATAACCGTTTTATTTTCGTTATAAAAATAAGAGAAACAACAGAGGAAGAAGTCTTTTTAAAATAAGAGAAAAAGATATTGTATAATTACACTTTTCATTAGATACCTATTCAGAAATTAAAACGACGTCAACATTGAAATAGCAGTTATCCATTTTAATTAAACTGAAGAATTTTATTATATCCTTACTTTTTATAATCGATTTTTTGATAAAGAAACGAAAAAGAAAAAGAAACTCTTCTCGATGTATAGATGTGCGAGTTCGACTACCGTTGGGGTCCACTTAAAGTTATTTAAAGAGACAAAAGGGAATTACACCTATGTATATGAAAGCAGTTTTAAGAAATTTTACAAAGCGTTCGGCACTAAGCGAATAAAGAAAAAATTCCACGAATCTCTGAATTTATTCTCATTCGCCTAGCGCTAGTGATAATATAATATAATTCATATATGCATATACAGGGTGTCCCATTATTGGCGTAGGAGCCGGAAATGGGGGGTAGATGAGACGATTCTGAACAACAATTTCCTTTTCAAAAATTTCGGATGGGGCTTCGTTTTCGAGTTATTAAGGAAAAACACTGACCATTCACAGCGCGAGGTTTTCGCGCGCTCAGCGGTGTGACTATGGCCCGGATTGCCTAGTCCGAGCGCGGTGTGAAATGACGAAAATTTTGAAATCACTCAATATCCGGATAGAACGAATAAATCGAAGTTGTATGACACTTTTCGTTGTTGAGAAGGAAGAAAATTTTAAAAATTACGTACGTCAACTATTAAAAGATGCCGACAGAATTATTGAAATTAAACTCACTCGCAACTTGAACTGCAGCGCTAAACAGCTGATGAGACGGCCAAGTCAACGAACCCACGTTACTTCACACCATGTATTCCCTATCACTTTTCACTGTCACTGTCACTTTTCACTGGGTCATTTAAATCACCGAATCGGGAAACTGTCGTACAGCCTCCAGCGAATTATTTGGGCACTGCGAAAATATGTTATAATATCCAGCTTTGGAGCAAAGCATGTCGGCAATGTGCGAGATACTGGACGCGTACGGAAAGATTCGCGTTCCTTGTTACTGACAAAAGAACGTTAGAGAATATCCCTGTGTCTCACTCTGTTGGAATGTCTTTCATTCGCGTTCTCCGTTACTGACAAAAGAACGTTGGAGAATATCGTTGTATCTCACTCTGTCCTAATATTTGTATGATTGGCGTTCTTCGTTATAACATGTTTTTCATCTTCGCGCAGTGCCAAACCAACGCGAAGAAGACTACGTTCGAGGTATCGTAATCGGACCTATTCGGGGAAACCTTCTTTACATCCTTTCACAATTTCCTGATTCAATGATTTAAATGACCCCGTAAAAAGTGACAGTGACCGGCGTAATCAAGAAAATTTTGTGAAATAACGTGAGTTCGTTAACCTGACCGTCTCATCAGCTGTTCAGCGCTGCAGGTCAAGTTGCGAATGAACTGGTGAGTCTAATTTCAATAATTTTGTCCGCACTTTTTAATAGTTCTGAATTTGTTTAATTCTTTATTCGATATTATTTGTGATATTATTTCCTGCTTTGCCGACCGGGGTTTTCGGCCGCGCTCGGACCTGTCAATTCGGACCATAGACACGCCACTGAGCGCGCGAAAAGCTCGCGCTATGAATGGTCAGTGTTTTTCCTTAATAACTCGAAAACGAAGCTCCATCCAAAATTTTTGAAAAGGAAATTGTTGTTCAGAATCGTCTCACCTACCCCCCATTTCCGGCTCCTACGCCAATAATGGGACACCCTGTATACACACACACATACACACAGGGTGTTAAAAAATTACCTGAAGAGTTCTACACCCAACGGTGTAGTTTTTATATGTTTATCCAACGATAAATCACGAAAAATCGAAGCGAAGTATTGTGCAGCATTTTCGATGGGATCAGTAGTTTAGCCACAATTCGTTGTTGAAAATTTGAGGATTAGTCAATTAGCGGAAAAGAAGGTATCTCCTTCTACTCCACGCATTTTGTCACCCAAGCTGCGCGCTGATTGGTCAATTTTTTAATTTTCAACAACGAGTTGTGGCTAAACTAATGATCCCATCGAAAATGCTACGTAACAATTCGCTTCAATTTTTCGTGATCTATTCAACGGTGTAGAGCTTTTCAGGTAATTTTTTAACACCCTGTATACGATATGAAAAAAAGAAGAAAGTATATACAATGTGTATGAATCATTTTATCCAAAACTACAGAAATATCTTGAAAAACATGAATGATACGAAAAAAAGTGTCTCAGATAAAATTTGTATAGTATCGATAGAGAGATATATTATACTTTTATCTATTTAACCTTGTGGTGACCTTGAAACGTCCTTTTAAAGTCATATCAAACTTTTAAATGGATACTCCTATTTTCTGTTACATATTTTTATAACTGGTATTTAGTCGTTCTCAAAAAAACTAGCATCCGTTATCAAGATATGTATAAACTTTATACATACTTCGATAACGGATGGTGCAAAAGACATAATTACTGTTTTGAAAACGTCGGAATGTCAGTTATAAAAATATGTAACAGAAAATAGGAGTACCAGTTTAAAAATTTGATATGATTTTAAAAGGACGTTTCAAGGTTACCACAAGGTTAAATAGATAAAAGCATAATATGTCTCTCTCGATACAATACAAATTTCATCTGAAACATCTTTTTAGTATCATTCGTATTTTTCAAGATATTTGAGCAGTTCACGATAAAACGGACACTGTATATGTAAACACTTTAATATAGTAATATGGTACACACACGAATTATTTCCAAATTAATAAGATATTTACTGCATATCTAATTGTAAGTCGATAAATTTAAGTACAGCGAAAGATGAGCACGCGTAATAAGCTCGACCTTCCGTTTAAGCAATCTGTGTAAATAGCTTCATAATTTAAGCTCACTATATGCTAATACTATTCAGCGTGACTTTTTTTACATGCGAGATCTTTAACACTTTTTTTTACTGTTTCCTGTTGTTTTCGATGCTTTCGATAGAACTAGTGAATGATTACGAGTTAAAAAGCGAAATAACTAATTTAGATATGTGGTTGTGTCATTTAGTGTCAGTGAATTTTTCGATGAATATCCGTACATCGAACGTTTCATTTAATTTTTACTTCTAGAATATTTGCATTGTAATATATTTAAAGAAAAATGCTACATTTCATTAGAAAGCAAAAGCGTATAATTTACTTCTGTGTGTGAATTATAGATTATTGGGTCATAATGTCAGTTGGTAGTCAAAAAGAAACTTAGAATTCCATTCATTTTAACCTGATAATTCATGATATTAACTTAAAACTAAACAAATGTTACAGTGGAAGGAAGTATTTATGCAGTGATATGCAGGGTGTTTCGTTCATCATAGATTCCTTAATATTCTCGTTATTTTTGCCAATACAGAAAGTTGTATCAGGACAAAGTTTCTCTGTTTGAAGTGACGATAAATCGGATAAAATTGTGTAGTAGGCGTTTAGGGTAAGACGTGTGTTCGTCTCCCCGGACGCCCTTGGTTCGGGTCGGCGGCCGCTAGGTGGCGAGGTTTCTCGCTACTGGTCGTCCGGCATGTTCTTCGGATATATATGATCGTCCGAAGAACGGTATCAAGACGTCTGAGGCAGGGATCGGCTGTCGTCAGCCCCACTGACGAGTCTGACAGTCGATCCCGAGACGAAACGCTGTTCTGCTATAATTGTAACTAAAATACATCTTATCCGAAAATGCCTTGAAGCTAACTTTGAAGATGTTCAATTTCTAAGCATTCGTTTGAATTATATTGATTTTTTTTTCATTCTAGGTCATTTCAAAGTCATGCTGCTATAAGGCGTTGAATTCGTCTTGATCTCCATATTATATTCTAAATAACATAAGTTAATATTAAAAAAATCCCAATGACCTTGACGTGCGTGGGTGCAAACGACTTTGGGGGAAAAACTCGTACCGAACTGAACAACCTTGACCTGACACAATTGTCTATATCGGTAAAAATAACGAAAATATTAAGGACTGCACGATAAATAAAACACTGTATAATATTTAACGTGAACAAAATTTTGTTTTGAAAAGACAAATTACGAACTGATGTTATAATCTTCTAATAATATATTTAAAAGCTTTAATCTCCGATGGTGTAACCGTGGTACCTACACATCAGGTACAATAGCCTTCCTTAGGGAAAATGGCGTTGTAGGGGAATGCATCCTCATCAGTCACTATAATACTAGAAAGTTGTTACGTATTATTGCTAAATCAGGTCTATATTAGGTTAACCGCGACAAGTATCTGGCTAAATATTTAATTTAAAGCGAATTCGTTGGTTCAGTAACGAGGTGAAATAGATGATTTTTTATGAGCGTCATTTAACATTTTTGTAGGTTTCTTGTCACACACAATATAAAGTATCGGCATTGTGCTGCAAAATAGAGTCTGAAGTTTTATATTTCATGCATTCGTTATGAAGTGACAGCAGTTTGAAGTTAAATAACTTTCAACCTTTCGCTCCATTTGTTTCCTACTTTATACATAGTTTTAGCCATTTTTCCGTCTGTTTGTCGATAAATCACTGTGGGTTTACACCACTGACGAGGTAATATTAAAGACTGCCAGCCTCTGTGTATTTTAGCGTGCCAAGAAATGGGCCATCCAGTCGCTGCTGCAATACCGCTCCCATCGCCGCGACCGAAGCGTCGACCATCACCGCCAACTCTGCCCGCGCCGAAGGATGTGCCAGTTTGGTTGCATTGGCTAAGGCCCTCTTCATCTCTTCGAAGACCGCCTCCACCTCGGGGGTCCATTGGATACGGTCTTTCTTTTGTGTCCGGTTCAGACACGCATTAAGTGGACTCTGTATCCCTGCTACACCTGGGATGAACCTGCGATAAAAGTTTGCCATTTCTAAAAACCTACTCAACTGGGCTTGATCTTCGGGCTTTGGAAAGTTGGTAATGGCTTCGACTTTTTTTCGCATAGGCCGAATCCCTTCATGATCAACGGTATAACCGAGGAACGCTACCTCTGGCACACGGAACACGCACTTCGCAGTGTTTATTACTATACCGTACCGAGTTAAACGGTCGAAGAGACTTCGCAGATGCTCAATATGTTTCTCCGCGTCTCCCGATGCCACTAAAATATCGTCAATAAAACCGTAACAAAATTTGAGTCCACGGAGCACTTCATCTATAAACCTTTGGAATGTTTGAGCTGCATTTTTCAGTCCAAATGTCATTACTGGATACTCAAACAATCCAAACGGCGCGGCGTGATGATAGCTGTCTTTGGCACATCTTCTTCAGCAACCGCCACTTGGTGATAGGCCCTCACAAGGTCGATCTTCGAAAACACCTTGCAGCCATGCAAGGCCTGGACGAAGTCCTCTGTATGCGGTATCGGATATCTGGCAGGCACCGTTCTTGCATTTAGAGCTCTGTAGTCTCCACATGATCGCCATTCGCTTCCCTTCTTCGGTACAAGGTGCAATGACGACGGCCAGTTGCTTTTTGATGGACGTGCGATCCCTTGGCTAAGCATGTACTGCAACTCCTTCTTTGCCGCAGCCAGTCGATCCGTGGTGAGTCTCCTTGGCTTGTATGACATCGGTGGTCCAGGGGTTGTCACGATATGGTGCACTGTACCGTGTTTTGGATCCTTCAGCTGGCTTGGGGGTCTTGTTATTTCCCGAAACTCTTTCAAAAGCTTCTGCACCTCGCAGTCCTCCACTTTTGCCACACTCCGCACAGATTCTATTTTCCCTTTTGGAATAATTGCTAACACTGCACACTCTGTGACACTGTCCACCAGATGCCGCCGCCGCAGATCTACTAACAGTCCAAAGTGTCTTAAAAAGTCTGCACCTATTATTGGACGCATTACTTCTGCTACCACGAATCGCCATTCGAAACTTCTACTTAAGCCTAAATCTAAATCTAATCTTATCTGTCCATAAGTCGGTATGGGTGTACCGTTCGCCGCCACTAACGCATAATCTGCCTTCGCTCGCGGTCCATTTAGCCTTTTTCGCGGAGACACGCTGACATCAGCACTCGTATCGACAAAAAACTGCGCCTTTGATCACCTATCGCTCACAAAAAGGCGACACGCGGTTTCCCCAGGGTCGCCTGTCGCCATCAACGTCCCTGGTTCTGGTTTTCCTTCTTCTGATAGGTACACGATGGCACGCACTTGAAACACTTCTCCTTGAATCTCTAATGGTACCAGCAAACACCGCCGCGCTTCGAGTTGAATCCATAGAGATATTATAGATAGAGCAGGGGAGACATATGGCTGCCTACAAGTGGAAACGTTTCACAGTTAAAAAGAGAGAGAAGACCACGGTACCCTATCCATCTCTCTCTATTGGCGCTATTCATCTCTTTCTCTCTCTCTCTTATGTTCCGTTACTGATAGATGGAGTACCGCGGTTTTCTTTCTCTTTCTAGTCGAGGGACAGCGGAAGATCTAGCTCCCCTACTCTATCTATAATATCTCTATGGTTGAATCGCGATCTCCGTCGCCGGTTTCGTTCATACCGGCCGCCAGAACTACTGCGCCCTCGGTTGGCCGTTCACGGAACCCTTAGCTTCTCGACCACTAACGCTACAATCTGCGCTACCAACGCTTCCTGGTCGGTAACTGCTGCTATCGTGCTCGGTCTGGTCGGTGGGGCAACCTCGCCGATTTTGTCGGCTAACGCTGCTAGATTTTCCAACTCGATGCCCCCTTGAACCGCTAACACCGACTGCATGCTGGTTGGAAGTCTGCTTGTCCACAGCGTCCTTAGGAGCTCTTCTGGAACGTCCGATCCCGCAAAATTCTTCAAATGGCGCAGGAACTGGGATGACGTTCATCGCCTATCTCCTCGTGTTCCAACAATCGGTGAATCCTCCTTTTCCTTGAAGTGGAAAGCCTCGCAATCAATTCATTTTTAATTTTTTTATACTTTCCTTCTACCGGCGGCTTGAGCAACACGTCTTCCACCTCTTCCACCGTCTTGGCGTCCAATTGCGCGACCACGTGTCAAAACTTCGTATCGTCCTGCGTGATACGCCGCAAAGCGAATTGCGCTTCCAAATGCACGAACCATAGTGCCGGTTTTTCTGGCTAAAATTTTGGAACGTGGATCCCGATCGCGTTATTTTCCGCGTTTTCTCCACTGTCCGCATTTGCCAGCTTTCTTGTCGCGGGTCACCACTATAGGAATGGGTTATTCACTCGACAACAATTTCGCTTGGTACAACACTTTATTACCACGTGCTTACGCGTCTCTTTCTTTCTCCTGCTGCCAACAGCTCCAGTGTCCCTAGGGCCGCTCGTCGCGTCCTCTAGGGCAGCACCGTCGTGCGGGGACTAATGTTCCTAGAGGAATCTTGTCCCCCACATATCGCTACGAAATAGACGATTTGTATGCCAACATGGCTGCCTCGCTATCGCGCATTCCACCGCAGCGCTGTCGTCGCTTTCATTTCTGTTACTTTGTCTGCGGCCCAAACACGCTTTTCAATTTGCTTCGCACGTGACGTAGTAGTGTAAATGAAATATCGATGGTTCCACCCCATGCTATTCTACACATTTTTTTTTATGAAGCTTATTACACACCTCTTCTTGTAACTGTTACATATTTCTTATTTTCTTCTTCATACTCTTTGCTTTATTAAATACATTTAGTCATTTTTAATAGTTTCATAAAGCAGTCAATAATTTATAGTGTTAATTTTCCATCACGTTATAAAGTTGCATTGCAATGATATAGTTTGTTTAATGCATGATTCATAAAAACATAATAATTAATTGAATTATGTAAAAGTATTATACATATAAGAAATGAAAAACATGTTGATCGATTTATATACAGTAGCGAAGTATTTCGACTTAGCAGTCACATGATTCGTATATTTGTATACAGGGTGTTCCGTAACTAGTGGTAACATCGGGAAATGGGGGGTAGCTGAGACGATTCTGAACAACAGTTTCTTTTGCAAAAATGTCGGACGAAGCTTCGTTTTTGAATTATTAACGAAAGCACTGACCAATCTCAGCTCATCCGAGAATCGTTCTAGTTCTACGTCCCGGCTCGTAGTTCCCTTTCATTGTCCCTGATGCTTGTAAACAGACATTCGTATTCTCCTTAGCATCTTAGAAGAAGATTATCGCTTTGATAATAATGTTTGTAAACATACTTCAACCGATGAAAGGAGAATACGAATATCTGTTTACAAGCACCAAGGACAATTACACGGTACACTGTTTCAATGAAATTGAACTTCCTTCATTTACCGTCCCCGAACACGTACTGAAGTTACTGACAAACATTTCATAGTTTCCTCGCTAAAAGTCACCTGAAGGTCAATATATTGCACCTCGTTGGATTCGTTTTATCATAAGCTATAAGACTGTGTAGTGAAAATATGCAGTCCCATTTAAAGAAAATACGATAACTTTGAAATCTAAAACAAATGACCTTGAGAAAAAAATTCGGCCCATCTCTGCATTGGTGCCTTCGAACAGAATATTTTCTCGCCGTGACATTTTTTCTATCATACAAAATAAGCGATATATTTAAGGTGGTCAAATTAGGTGAAATACCCTGTATATATTACAGATATACATACATATATAATACCCAATTTATATTTTTCTTCCCTTTTCAGACGGTGCAAGATTATTGCAAAAAGTATCCAGGGCACAGTCGGGAAACGTTAAATAACAATGTCTATAATTTCAAGTTTGATTTCAGTATTTGTGGCGTTCGGTCCGTATTCAGTTTATAATTTGTAGAATTTATTTATGTAAAGTTACACAATATTACACTTGGTTCTTATTAAATAAATAAACAGGTTTTATAATACACAAAGGTCATATTAATCGGTATATTATACTTTTTAGATAATGATTAGCAAAAAATATTGAAAAATATATTTAGTTTCTAATTTGACCTTGATGGGGCACGGGTTAACACGTTCTATGCCACGTGTACCATTTATGGTACACGCAGACATATTCATTTAAAGCGCTGAAAACATACATTTTATGACAAATTTGATTCTATAAAATATATCTCCACCAAAAAGATGAGGCATTGTAAAAAATGTAGTATAGAACAAAGCACATAAATTTGTTTAATTGTTATATTTACAATCATTAAATACTAAACATAAATTGGTGCGAATTGGGTCGAAATATCAAATGGCCTGAATGACAAGTCAGGCAAAAAGAGCTTGGCACGGAACGTATTAATGGTACCCCATCAATCTCAGTTTTTGTCAAGATTGTTTTCTTGTGAAATGGAAGAGATTTGGGTGGCCCTACTATTTAAATTTAAGAAAAAAAAAATTCTATATAAATAAGGACCACTCTAGTGTACATGACGTTACACGATACTATCGCCTTTAATATTTGCCGCTGTAAGGACCGCCTCGACCGCGGGTAAAACGGCATTAGAATACGTTACTGGGTGACGTAGTCAGGCCCCGCCGGCTATCGAAATGTCGACCACGACGCAGCGAGATTGCCATCCTGCAGGCAGAAACTAATTTGTTAATAACTTAAAAAAATAATTTTTGGAAAAAAATACAACCAAGTTCAAAATGCACTAAAAAGTATGAAATAATTTGAATCTAATTTGTATGAATTCTCTCCAGCTTTTTGTAAAATTGATTAAAGTATTACATGAGATATTAAATACAATGCAGTCTTTTCAGAGGCAGCGAAAAATTAAAAATTTTGTAATGGAGTATTGTTTGATTGGAGTATGACGGACTTGGTAAGAAATGGCCGCTTAAAAAGCATTCATTGATATGGAAGAACGTTGATGAATTAAACTAATTTGGTTTTATTCAATGTAGGCAATTTTTAGTTAATGATATATGTAGTAAATGAAAGATACTGCTGATTATGATTTGATTGAGGTATGGTGGACTTGGTATTCAATGGTCGATAAGTAAAACTACGTTAATGTGTGAAAACGAAGAAGAATTAATGGATCTAGGTAATTTTCAATGTAAAGGGCTTTTCAATTAAACATTTTCTAAAAATTGTGCGATGGGGACCTCCAAATCCAACAGAGAAGAGGAATCGTGTGGACAAGAAGATCGGCGGACGGTATTCGGCGTATGGGATAGCGTAGCCGGTTCAACTCCCGGTGAGAAGAGTCCCCACTTCTTCCACGAATTTCTACAGAATGAAAAAAATGTTGCTGATTGTGATTTGATTCGGGTATGGTGGACTTGGTGTTCAATAGTCGGAAAGAGAAAATTCCTTACCGCGTGAAAACATGTAAAGGAATTAAAGAATTTTCGAAATTTGCAGTGAAGAAAACTTTTAGTTTTGCGCCACCTCCGAAAAGATTGCATTGTATTTAATATGTCATGTAGTATTTTAATCAATGTTATAAAGAGCTGGAGAGAATTCGTACAAAATGGATTCAAATTATATCATTCTTTTCAGTGCATTCCGAAGTCGGTTGTATTTTTTTTTTTTTTTCAAAATTATTTTATTTGAAATGGATTAGATAAAGTGAAAAGGAAGAAACAGAAATTTTAAATAATTCGTTGTTATATAATACATATCTCATAAAAAAGCTGTAATACCTTTATTAACAATAAATATTTCTTAATTTCAATCTGTAACCTTTGAGCAAATAATTGAATGATTTTCCACGATAATATGTGAAAATATTTGGAAATATTTGAGGTGTACGAATCAAATGAAACGCATCGTGTACTGGATTATTGTATTTGTATTTGATTAGTTTTGCGAGAAACATAGAAGCTGCGCTAATCATTCTTACTGCGTCAAAATGTACTTGATAATTATAAACACTGAAAGAGTTGTAAGGTCTTCAAATGATATTACGCCTGTAATTGATTAATTGCTTTGCTGCCATGCTTTTCAAAAAAGCTTATTTGTTCCTTAATGATTGACACATCGTCGTCAGTACATTTTTAATATTTATGTTACATGAATTTTGTAATTATTGAAAACAAACGAATAGCGTAGTCTTCCTGTTGTGAATACTATGTACAGTCTGTTTAAAATAAACGTAAACACTATTGTTTCAGTACAATTTATTTAATCACAATAAAAATCAAAAGACTGTGTTTATCACAAAAAAAATTTAAAAAAAAAAAATACAACCGACTTCGGAATGCACTAAAAAGAATGAAATAATTTTAATTTATATTTCGAAGACAGCGCAAAATTAAAAATTGTGTAAATGAAAGATGTTGCTGATTATGATTTAAGTTGCTGATAAGAATTTTGGCAATTTCCAATGCAGAAAATTTTTAATTTTGCGCCGACTCCGAAATATAAATTAAAATTATTTCGTCTTTTTTAGTGCATTCCGAAGTCGGTTGTATTTTTTTTTTTTTTTCGAAAAAATTATTTTATTTCACATTTTTTAGTGGTGATTGGAACACTCCTTGCAGAGAAACATCAAAGAATAGGAATTCTGCAATAAGACTAGCTATTAGCAACAAAGGGGCGGGTAGGGAAGGGAAGGGTGGGGTAATAAAGGGAATGGAAGGGAAGGGAAGGAGAGCGGATGGAAGGGCAAGGAAACGAAGGAAAGTGAAGAGAATGTTGCAAATGGGGGTCATTGTGGAAACATCCCCGGCCGCGAAAATGTGATACTAGGTTTCATCGATATCAGGTCGAGTATACAAGAAATAGTACGTTTTTTGCGATAAAAGCGGTAAAAAATGAAAAAATCCAAAACGTCTTTTTACGGGACCAACTGTTGGTCATACTCTACAAGATGCAAAGAGTTGCGATCCGATCGGTCCATCTATCTTGGAGTAATCAATGATCATACACAACGTGGACGAAACCGTACGCTTGTTTGCAATAAAAAAGGGGCAAGCAGTGTGTTGGCGAAATTCCCCATGACCACGCCGGATAATGATGAGCCAATTGAGGGGAAAAATTTGCGACGTTTATTACACAATACTTCGAGTGTACAGCAAACACGCGTGTCGTTGCGCGGTCGTCTGTAAGCCACAGGCTAGCTACTCGCTAGAGGCGGAACTCGATGATAGTTCCGTGAACTGTTGGTGCGGTAGCGCCACAGCTTGGCCACGATCGCGCCATCAGCAAGGAGGAGGCCGGTACTCGCGTAACGGCCACGCGGTACCGGTTCGGCGCCATTAACGTTCGACTTGTACATGCGTTCACACGTGCTCTCCGCTGTTCGCGATATTTCGTTCGTTTCTCAAACCGATCCACGTTCGTTCCGCACGTAGTCCACGCCGCCCAATACACGCTTTTTGGATACGCCAGAATCTCGGCCATTAGGTGTACGATTAACGTAATTACGTTTCGCAACGTCCTCGCGATAACACGTGTTTCACCTGTTACTTTGCACACGCTTTGCTTTCGACCACGCCACGCGTTCGCGATTCGGTATACGCGACGTGCTAACGTGAACGTGTCCACGCTGTCCACTCACTGTCCGTCAGACGTGCACAATTGCATCGGATAAACGGCTTTCTGTGTTTTGTTCAAATCAGTCTCCCGTGCTAGTGTAAATAGTTAAGTGTAGAATTAAGTTATTGTTAAATAAATGAAGTGTTTTTGTCGCCAAGGGACGTGTCTCATTTTCAGTTTCCTCCGCCCACGCTCATTCGCAAACGGTGACGCTTACCAGCTCGCAAATATTGAAGACATCCTCGACCAGCTGGGCTATGCTCAGTATTTTACGACATTAGACTTGGCAAGCGGGTTTCACCAAATTCCGATGAACCCTTCCGACAGTCCCAAAACTACTTTTACAGCACCTCAGGGTCATTTTGAATTTACTACATAGAATGCCCTTTGGACTTAAAAACGGACCTAAACGGTTTCAAAGGGTAATGAATGCCGTTTTATCAGGATTAATAGGAACCCAATGTTTTGTGTATATAGACGGCATCGTCGTGAATGCCGCGAATTTGCAAGACCATAATCGAAAACTAAAAAACGTATTCTCTAGACTCCGCGAAAATAATTTTAAATTGCAACCTGAAAAATGTAACTTTCTGCAACACTCATGCGAATATTTAGGTCATGTAATTACGGACAAAGGCATCGAGCCAAATCCAAAAAAGGTAGAAGCAATCGTAAACATGCCTCGTCTTCAAAATCAAAAGCACATAAAAATGTTCTTAGGCATGACCGGCTATTATAGGAAAATTCCAAATTTTTCTACTATCGCTAAGCCCTTAACACATTTATTAAGGAAGGGTGTAGGTTTTGTGTGGGCGAACGAACAGGAGGAAGCATTTCAAACTTTAAAAAATTAGTTAATCGAAAAACCTGTTTTGCAGTACCCAAAATTCACCGAACCCTTTGTATTAACTACCGATGCATCAAATGTGGGAATCGGTGCTGTTTTATCAGAAATCAACGAAGGTTGATTTGTCAACCTTTGCCAGTTTCTTATTATTCGAGATCCCTTAATAAAACCGAGGTAAATTATTCCACAATAGAAAAGACTATCGACCCTTACAATGGTTATTCAGTTATAAAAACCCAACCTCTAAACTAGTTCGCTGGCGTCTTAGATTAAGTGAGTATGAATATGATATTAAATACAAACCGGGACGCGTAAATTCCAATGCACATGGTCTTTCTAGACTTGTTTCAAAAAATGATCAACGGCAAAAGGTTGTAAATTTAACCACTACGCCAACATACCTGGATTTCATTAAATTTCATTACACGAATCAAGACGTAATAATCTACGAAAAAGAACACAGCCCACTTAGTAAAATAACTGATCCTATTGTACTAATGTGGTCGTAAGATTTAAATAAAGCTAACCCCTATTCCGATTACATACGTTCAAATTTTTATATAACTAGTCTCAACCCAAACATTAATGTCATATCAGAAATAAAAAATCAGAAGCAAACTCTTTATTTAATGTTTCCATTAAACCTGCATTTTGATAAGTTAGAATATAAAAACATTTTTGAAACGTTACTAAAATTGAAACAAACTGTTACGAGCCGGAGGGGTACAGCCGCGTGGTTGGGGGCTATATATAGGTTATGGTAATTTGTTAGTTGGATTATTGGGCCAGTATTGTTAAAGATCCGGTATGGGATGATGCGGAGGGAAGTGGACCGTGGGGTCCCGCAGGGGTCCGTTTCGGGCCCGCTTCTGTGGAACCTTGGATACAACACGGTCCTGCAGGCCTCGCTTCCCGACGGCGCCACCTTAGTCTGCTACGCAGACGACACGTTGGTGATGGCCGTCGGGAGGACCATCCGACGAGCGGAGGTTGCGGTGGCAGCCGTCGTCCGGAGGATCCACGACCTGGGGCTGAGAATAGCCCGGAGAAGACCGAGGCCATATGGTTTCACAACCAGCCTCGGTCCATGCCTCCAGCGCGGTCGTGGATCCAGGTAGGTGGAGCCAGTGTCGAGGTGGGTTCCCGGATGAAGTATCTGGGACTCATCCTCGACAGCCACTGAAGTTTCGAGGCTCAATTCGACCGCCTCGTCTCTCGAGTGGAAACGGCCTCTATGGGGCGCCTGCTGCCTAATCTCGAGGGACCTGGGGACTGGGTGCGCTGCCTGTACTTAGGCGTGGTACGGTCCATGGCCTTGTATGGTGCCGCTATTTGGGCACCGGGCGGGATGGCAAGCCGGAGCAACAAGCAACTGTTGTGTCGGCTGCAGCGGACGATGGCGATTCTCCTCGTCCGCGGGTACCGTACCACTCTCTGGCCGGGGAACTACCCTTCGAGCTACTTGCGGCGGTGCGCGCCTATATTTATAGGCGTAACAGCATTTGCCGCAGTGCTCGGGGAGCCCCGCTAGAGCCTGAGGCGGTCCAGGAGCTCGAACTACAGGCCCGGGGACGCATGTGGGAGGTCTGGTGTGGGGAGCTAAGAGCCCACGCCAGCGAGCGCGTCCCCGTGGCCCTCCTGCCACACCTGCAAAGGTGGCGGGAGCGGCGGCATGGTAGGCTCACCTACCGGCTGAGGCAGGTATTCACCGGACATGGTTGTTTCGGTGTCTACCTGTGTCGGATAGGACGGGAGCAGACGGCGGTCTGCCACCATTGTGGGGAGGAGGAGGACTCGGCGCAGCACACGCTGGAGGAATGCCCCGCCTTTTCAGCGCTGCGTCGAGTCCTCCGCTGTGAGATTGGAGGAGACCTCTCGCTCCCAGCAGTAGTTGGGGCAATGCTGGAGAGCGAGAGGAATTGGAAATCGGTGGCCTCCTTCTGCGAGGAAGTGATCAAGCAGAAGGAGGCCGCCGAGCGGGATCGGGAAATTTCCGATCCCGCTCGAAGAACCCGGGGGCGGCGGCGGTTGCGGCCGGCCAGAGGCCGCGCCATACGGCCCCCGGGATAAGGAGGGTAGCTGACGGCGGGGGGTGGATCTCTTTTGGGGTCCCCTTGTTCCCCCGCCGTCAGCTGATCGAGATGTAATGTTCGACGGGAGCGGGGGGACGGCAAACAAAACGCCGTCCCCCCGGGCGGCCGTATTACCCAGGGCGGGGGCCGCTTGACAAACGGCCGCCGGGATAGAGCGGTGCGGGGCGCGGCCTCCCTGCACTGCGGAACCAGTGGTCGTAGGAGGGGGGGGGGACTAAACTCCCCCTCCTCGGGACACGGTCGGTCATCAAAGGATAGATGACCGGCCATGGCGAGGGGGAGTCGCGGTTGAGTTCTCTAAGAGTTCCCGTGATTCCCCCGCACCCGCCAGATGCGGAATAGCGTCCGAAGGACGCCGTGGAGGTTTTAGTGGGTCGAACTCCACACTACCCCTCTGTCGCTCCCCCGAGCGGCAGGGGGGTGTCTGCCGATCTGATTTGCTCCACGTAAAAAAAAAAAAAAAAAAAAAAAACGGGTGTCACAGAAAAGCTCAAGACTTAGAGACTAGCCGACGTATGGCTAATGCCGGGTGCTCCAGGAAAGTGATATGTGAACTAGCCGACGTACGGCTAACGCCAGGTGTCACAGGAGTTGTTAGAATTAGGTGTCGTAACTAGATTTTGACGGTAATACCTCGAGCGGCTAAGGTATACCGACAGATGGGTTCCCTTGGGCTTTCGTGATAGTTAATTAACTATTATGCAAAATTATGCATAAAATTATAAGATATATTCTTCCAAACCGGGGTTTACAAGTGTTAATGTGTTAGCGACGACATGTTTTAAGGGTCGTCGAAGACAGTTAGCCCGGCGCTATTCAACTTTCGAACGGTTTATGATAGGGACGTAGCCTGCGTGAAACTTGAGAGGGTGTCCGAATGAATGGCGACCTAGGCGCCCGTCGATGGCTGGTGACCCGAAGTCACGTAGCCATCGGTTGTCGTAGGGTCGATTGTTTGAAAGGAGGTATGGGAATGTTTGGAAAAAGGCAAGCAACCCGACGTTGTCTCGCTTTAAAGAAATACATAGGAACACTGTCCCGTAAGGATCTGGCCACGGAGTGGGGAAGGTGACGTACCTTCTGGTAAGAGGACCATGATGAACCTCTTGGCACTTACCCCAGAACCGTAGGAGGGTGAACTCGTCCGGCTTTTTTTTATTTCCGAAAGAAAATTTCTAACAAATGTGTACTTGTCGGTTTAAGAAATTGACTCTAGTTTATAAGAGTTTAATAGTTTAAGAAAGTGAATAATCTTGAATTTAATTTGTTTCGATTCCGACGTAGCGAGAATCTAATCCTTCCCAGTTTTAACGGAAACGATAAAACGGAGGCCCGAGAGCAATGTTAAAAGGAAATGCCTAACAGTAATTTACATAGGTATTGTGTGGTTTGCTTGACTCGACTGGAACTTGATACGTAAGATTTACAAAGACTCTTGAATTGAACTTTATACTGACGTTACTCGGTCTAGGTCTAAAGAACAACTGGCCCCGCGACGTCCTCATCATAACCCTTTTTATACCCGAAAATGGGCGGAAAAAGGCGATGGTGGGAAGAACGCGGGCAAAACTCAACGCGACATTTTCGTGAAAAAGACTCTCCTTCGCGTTAGTCCCGAGTAGCTCGAAATTTCTAACGCGAACCAAATAAGGAGTTGAAAATTAGTGGGAATAGCTAAATTCTTGTTTCGCGGAGGTCTCGAACCACACCCGAACGACCAGCTCCAAAATTAAAAAAAAAAACGTACGGCATACGTAACAAAACCATTAAGGATAACAGTTTTGTATTTATTCCTACGGAAAAACACATTAACATAAAGAGCCCACAATAGAACGAAATGATCAAATTCATATTCCCTCAAAGCAAAATTAGAATATATACCATCGCAAAAATTGTTCCGAAAAATCAGGATGAAATAAAGAAACCTTTGGAAGAAAACCATGATAGCCAATTAGCGGGACATTATGGGTTTCATAAAACGTACTCGCGCATGAAGAAAAATTATTATTGGCCAAACATAAACTCTGATATTAAGAAATATATCGAAACATGCCATTTGTGTCAAATGAATAAAACGAATTTTAAACCAACAAAAGAGTCCATGGAAATAATGACCACTTCCAAAGTCCAAAGAGAATAGCTGTTGATATAGTAGATCCATTACCCCTTACGGAATCCGGCAAAAGATTTATTCTTACTATTCAAAATGATTTAACAAGATTTTGCCTCGGAAAACTAATTCCCAATCATGAGTCTTCAACAATTGCTAAGGTCTTAGCTGAATTCTTTCACGAGTGCTGATTTTATGTCCAATTTAATTAAAGATCTGAGCAGAATATTCAAAACTAAACATATAACGACAATACCGTATCATCCGCAAACTAACGGCGCGCTCGAAAGGTATCATTTTACCCTTAAGGATTACTTGAAGCATTATATTAAACCCAATCAGGTGGACTAGGATGAATACGTCTCGTTCGCAATGTTCAGTTACAATGTCTCAATACAAAAGTCAACAAATTACACCCCGTACGAACTTTTCTTTGGTCGTAAACCATACCTGCCTTCTTCAATAGTACAAGAACCTCAATTTCGTTATACTTACGACGACTACCTGCAGTTCCTACAATACCGAATGAACACTTCATGTAAAATAGCTCGAGATTATTTACTACAGTCTAAAACTAAAAGCAAGGAATATTATGACAAAAAAGCCAATTCTGTAAAATTTAAGGTAAATGATTTGGTATGTATTTATCAAAAGCAAACAAAACTAAGATTAAATAAGAAGCTAAGTCCCAATTTCAAAGATCTTTTTAGAATTAACCCGTGTATTTCCTGATAGTACAGTGGAAATTCAAATAGGTAACAAAAATCGGAAATACCACACTAATCTCTTAAAACGCTATGTTGCAGATGAATTATCTGACAATACTGCAACTCCTACTTCCAATTTCCGTAATTAACCATTATTTCGCTAACACTCCAATAGGCCACTCCAGTGGATTATTTTATAACAAGATAGGCGTGGTGCAGATTTCTAACTCAGAATTGTCGCTACTGGCGCATAGAAGTATTAAATACTTTGTTCCGACCGACGCTACGGAACACAATACGCGAATGTTTCGTTGACAGTTTATGACGGGTCCGCGACATAAAGGCTATTTTTGAGAAAAGACGTTTTGGTATTCCTTTCACTTTTTCTACAATAGAGTCAGAGTTTAATTTTTCGTTTCGTCCTCAATAGCTAATCCTGTCATAAACTCGGTCTTCCGAAGGGTAAATTAAAAACGGAACTTCGACCGTCGAGTGAAACGGGACTTCGACCCTCGTGCGGAAAAACCCAGAGGAAAGGCCGCGACGTGTCGAACTCCGAAATATTCGCGTACAGCAGGTATCGCCCCACCCTCTCCAAAAACGAGCACGCCGAGGGCGCAAGGAAGGGTGGTCGCAGCCTTCCGACGACAGAACCGTTCGTACTTTGAAACAAACAACACTGAAGGAAAAATCGAGTCGCAAACCAAGAGTAATCCATCGTTCGGGATTACTTGGATCCAATTAACTTCTTCGCTTAGTTTTTAAAAACCAAGTGTTTCCTGCGTAAAATCTCGAAACACGCGTCACGGGCAACCGCGTACCACCGTGGGTGAATCCGAGCTTTACAACCTCGGAAAGAGTGCAAACCGCGCGGGAACTCTTGACACTCAGGCGATACGAAACCTGATAGACATTATTACATACTTAGAAGAGGCTAGGATCATATTAAAATCGAACTTTCAGAAAACGCAAAACCTCTGTATTGCAGCTTTAAGGTCTTCGCCAAAACGTAATATCACCAACTTTAAATGCCATCAAATTTTACAGTTATTAGAATTAAAACTACAGAACGTCGATGAAAAACATGAAATTTTATTTAATTTGTTAGAAAAAAGATTAAATAAAAGGGGAAAACGAGGACTAATTAATGGAGCATCATATGTATTTAAATGGATATTTGGAACGCTCAATGCCGATGATGCTCAATATTATATGAATAGCATAAACATGTTGCTGAAGGATAACAAACAAACGCAATATATATTAAAATCCCAGGTTCAGGTAATTTCTAGTGCAATGCGGAATTTCAATAATTCCTGGCACTCGCTTAGAATCAACGAAAATCTTTTGAATAAAAATATTAAACTAATCAATTTGTTTGCTGGCGATACCAATTTGCACTTATATCAATTTAAAATTGAATCACTAATCATTAAGCAAACCGCCTTTCTTTCTTCTCTTGCATCTAAGGTATTAAATGAATATAATGAAAATATCAAAGCCATCAATCTGGGTATTCACAACATTGTGTCACTTCTTATAATAACACCTCATGATTTGTGTAAAGAATCACAACAGTATAGTGTTGGATCCGAATTATGGAAACCTGCATATCTTTTATAAATTAATGAAGCTACAAATAATATCAGTCGACGAAATGATGATATAAGCATTAAAATTTCCATTGACCAAACAAACAGCATTCGATCTTTCCGATGTTATTCCGTTTTCGGTTCAACATAAAAACACTTCCATATTCTCTTACATTGAACCCAAATCTCGTTACCTCCTGTTGTCCCAATCCAAAACCATTTATTCGACCTTGCGAGTATTTTCAGATTGCGAGGAGTATTTAGAAGGAAGGTACCTGTGCACAAACGTGCATGTCAGCAAGATACTGGAGGAAGCAGCATGCGAGATTCAATTATGGGCGAATTCCTGAGGATTCCATCATACAAACAATGAAGGCTGACGGCGAGATCTGGAAATACATTGGACACAACAGCTGGATCTATTCTCTACAAGAATCAACAACCGTTATCGTCCTATGTAGAGGGGATACGGATCACATGAAAGATACCATTGTGCACAAAATCGGCATATTTTAAATTCAAAGTCAGTGTAAAGGATACACGAATCAGTACCTACTGGAACCAAACGAGCACGTGGAGAAGAACATTTCCTACCATGTTTCTGCAATTAACATAACGGAGAGTGATTGTTGTATTCCGCTTCCCGAATTCCAGGCAGCAAATCCAACAATATTGAAGCCGATTCGCCTAGCAAACGCAGATCTGTCCGACCTTAGATATGCGGACAAAAAGCTCACGGAAATTGATGGGATGTTGGCGGATAGAGCGAAGAAACCGATAATGATAGCACACACAAAGTGGCTTATGGTAGTATTGTATGTCCTGGGAGGATTGACAGTATTCGTTGTCTGCGTCGACTCATGTCGTTGGTTTGGCTGTTGGAGAGTTAAGCAGCGAATTTTCCGGTTTTTGAAAGGCTCGAATGACGGACAGGTGTTACCAGCTTTAAGGAATTACAGCTTGTCAAATGTAGCTGTGCGGTTGACCAAAACTTAGGAATGCGCAGACAAAAACAAAGACTGCACTCGACGAGAGAAGGATGCAACATATGAACGGTAAGGTACACACCTCGTCAAAAGTGCGTACTGTCAATTACTTCTTAAAGCACTAAACATACAAGTGAATATACTTGTGTCACTTTACTTTTTAAATGGACTGTCGCTTGCTTACCATTGTGCAGAAGGGACATTTCCCCTTGCGGGGGACATTCAGCCGCACAGCTAGATTTGACAAGCTGTACGTTAATTGCACCTTTGATTCTGATATCCGGAAGGAATATCGTGAGGCATCGCGAGACGTCATAATCTACAGGACCAAGGGAGGAAGCATAAGGACTACTGATGAAGCCGTATACCTGGACGAGGACACCGTAGAGGTTGAGGACAACCATCTGCCGTCCCAGTCAACTTGCAGCTACACTCACACTCGACAGGGTATAAAATATCGAAGAAGTGCAACCCCGTTATATATTGTAATACTGTACATTTAAATACATTAGCTGCATTGTTATATTACTTTGTTAGTACATTATATTCATGTTCCCGTAATCTTAAGTTGTTAGTAATTAAGATTGACAATAGTAAAATTATACTTAATTCTATAGTAAACCAAGTAATTAGAAGTCTATTATGTCTTAATAATAATAAGGTTGCGTTACTTTTCATAATTATGCGATATTACCGGCGGACATATATTAATTTTCTGTATACGCGCACGCGCATTTTATTATCTCATCGTAGAAGTATTCATATTTATTATAAATTCTTGATATTCATTGTTGTTTTAGTTTTTGCAAAGACAGAGCGGACGGAAAAGAAGAGAGACACGACACCTTTAAACTATCACTATGCTTATATTTATTGCTTAAACCTTACACTTTACTCTAATGCGCAATGAGACGGTATATACACGTGGGTCGTAAAACTAATAATTATAACTATTAAAGAAAATAACAGAAATTATTACTCAAAGAAGCGCGAGAAGCACTGATACTTCGTGCGTGGACAATCGCGAGAACTTTGCGCGTAGTCTTAGCCGTTTAACCAGAGAAAAACTGCACAAGCGAAAAGCACGTGTTAACGCGAGGGCAACAGGTACGTTAATGGCGATAATGGCGTCGCACCAGCACCGCGTGGCCGCTGTACGAGTACCGGTTTCTTCTTGATGATGGCGCGATCGTGGCCATGCGTGTCCGGGAGGTGCTGCAGCTGTCTGCAACGACGCACCAGCGAACTACTTTCGCTACAAACACCATGGCCGTGCGTGTTCACGGGAGAATTCGCCAATAATTGTATAAGGTAAAATTAACGTTCGTAGCCGAAGTTCTTAAATTTTAGTCAAATGTTCTATATTCTTCTATATATATTATACTTTTTACTAGGTAATAGTAGTAGCGTACATACGCACATTAGCTTGTAATTTTATATGCATAATTATTAAGTTAAGTTCTTTCCAATTATGTAACCTTTCAATTGCCAGCGTATTCCAGTAATAATTCACCACCAGGTACATAATGCAATTCGGTTCATCGATATTTCAAGTTAGCCACCATATTGAAAACTAGTGTTTTCAAACTAACGAGGGGAGGTGTTGGATGTCCCAACCATGTGTTCGCCACGTCACTTCTCTACCCTACCGTTTCTTTTCCTTTTCCTCAACCATGGATTCTTTTCCGTCACCAGTCTTAGACCCTTCAAGGACTCATAAATTTCTACTTCCAGCAACCCACTTTCTCTCGGTACGTTACCAATCCTCGGTTCACGTTCACCACCCTCGGTCAACAATTAACCAATGGAAATTTAGCAGAACTTGAGTCGTCGTTTTTCTACTCGCTTGTGTTCAGATTCATTCGAGTACTCCGTCGTGCTGGTTATATTTCTATGTTAAGAACTAGGATAGGATTAAATTGTGTAAGAAATAAATTAACTGTTTAAGATAATCACATTGTTCCGAACCTGGTTTCCTAACCAACCATCCATTCGGGAATTCCAAAAACCGTTCCGTGGAAGCCGTAAACTCATGAAGTCCTAAAGACCCGCGAGTTTCATTACCGTTTTTCGTTCATTGTTCAGATTTGGTTGCCAGGTATTAGTATTTTAATCTGTGATTGGTCGACACAGCGGAAATAGCGAAAAAAGCCGAAGATGAAAGTCTTAAGTAAAAACTTAGTAAAGACGAGCATCAGATTGATAAGTTCGTCTTTGATGCCTGCATCTTACAAAAGAGCGCCTTACTTGATGTCTATGAATTAGTAATTATCTTAAAACAATCTTTGGTCTTCAATAAGATGCTCTCAAGTTCCATCTCGAGACCGGACTATGAAGAGTCGCGGATGTTATGGTTAGAGTTTGATGCCCTTCTTTTGAGGATCGCCGAAGGAACCGTGGCCCGTGGTCCATGACCGATAACCCGACGCCATGGTGCTGAGTGGCGCGTGCAGAGCGATAAGGGTGTTCTCGAAGGATCTGGCCACGGAGTGGGGAAGATGATGGCATTTTCTGGTAACAGGACCATGAGAGACAGCATGGCACTTACTCCAGAACTTTCGTTGAACGAACATCTTGATTTAACCGCGATACCTATTATTAATACTTTCTAACGTGTTATGATGACCCTCATTATAATGCCTCATAAAATGGAAGTTCATATACTTTTTTCTCAAGAAAGTTCCGGACAATTAAGTTTAAATGTGAACTAAAAAATATGTTCAATTTATAAATTCTCTAAGAATAACTAATGACGTACGAAAAAACCTTCAATACAAAATTCCTTTGATTAACGATCATGGTTTAGCTGTAGTGAATGGTTGTAAAAATAAATCATTGTTTAGATTTTATATGACAGAATTTAAACAATATAAGGTTAAAGAATATTTTACAGTTTATTCGTACATTTGTGAGGATAGTAAAAATATTTCTGTTTATTATATCTCATATAGCGCTGTTTTTTAGTAAATGACGCTGACTACCCTAATGGTAAAAACAATTTCTCATCTGCGGAAAGGGTAAGTTCTTGTAAAATGATCTAAAGTCAAAAAGCGAAGAAATTTTTACTGAATCAACTACGGTCCTGGTAAAATATTGGTATTTTATGGCGTTTAAATCACGAACTTCGAAGAGATATGTAATTTCACACAGTATAATGTTTATAAATAAAAATGGTTGGTCTTGAAGCGTGTAAACAAAATTGATAACATGTTTTTACAAACCTTAGACATAAATTTTATGATGACCAATAAACACGATGCCTAAATCACCTTCCATTTCTACAAAAGGATGAATTCTCTATAACTAATCAGTTACGTCTATTATGTTGAACCCTATATAATGATTAACGAAAAGAAATATTCAGTTGCATGAAATAATTAAAATGATTTATTATTGGTATCCTAACAACTGGACTGAATACAGAAATTGGATTGCTATGTCAATGATTGAATAGAAATTAAAAAAATGAATGAATTATTGAATTTCACCATTTCAAATATCGAACTTAGGATGGATTTTAAAAAATCATGAATTGTATAATTTGAAAATTGAGAATAAATGCAATGGAATTAAAATTATCCTTATAGATATGACTTTATTGGTACTTTCTGTACAAGGTTAGGTATGAAATTAATAAACTCATCGATATTTTCTCGATAAAATAAGACCTATACGCGGCACGCTCTAAAAATAATCACCCTGACTTTCACGAACAATATAAAATCTGCACGTTGTTCGAACATACATTGATCGGTTTAACATGCGTTCCGATTTACAAACACATGAAAAATTTATAATGTTTTTGGGGTTATGTTCGTTTACGTTTCAAACGATTGTTTCGTACACTCGTAGAAACAATTGCGAAAATGTAATGCATGCATATAGGAAAAGTGACTGCAAATTTATTTTCATTATTTATGACCTTTAATAGTGAAAAAAGGTTGCTTTAATTTAATTTAATTAACATATTGGTTGAGGTGCTACAAATCACTAAAAAGTTATTACTTTTATTGAATTTATGAGCTCTTCGTGATTTATTCTAGTAATTTG
Source organism: Stelis phaeoptera (assembly GCA_943735885.1). Lineage (NCBI taxonomy): Eukaryota > Metazoa > Arthropoda > Insecta > Hymenoptera > Megachilidae > Stelis > Stelis phaeoptera. Next base: position 833,906 of record OX030936.1, read on the forward strand.
TTATTTACTGCCTTACTGTCCAATAAAAGATTTTAATAAATGTAGTGTAACAATAAATGGATGAAAAGTATCGTTACATAAGATTTATTCATTAATAAATAAAGTTTTAGTTACAAGTTTTATCAAATTGAAAAAATATTTAACTGTGTCACTACGTAAATTTCATTTTAAAAGAGAACATTAAGTATTACTTTTTACCTTAAAACTATAAAAAGACTATAAATGCGAAATTTTAGAAATATATTTAAAAAATTTCGAAATAATTTTAAAACTTTTCCATCATATCAATGGTTTTTTTTTTATAGAAACTAGCTTTTACAGATTTAATTAATCTTACGTTACATAAGTTTGATATTTTCATGTCTATTTACTGTATATTGCAAGAAGGTTATGCAATTAATTAAATATAATGTAAAGGTTCTCATTAGCGATCTATTAAAAGTGATAAATCCAAAGATTTATTGACCTTTCAAATAATTGAAATTAAAAGTATTTTATTTATTAATTATAAAATAACTCATTAATAAATATAATTAATATGTACGTGTGATATTGTTCATTGACGTAAAAGCAGATTTTGATAAGATAGGTTGTAAACTTCATATTTTTGAAGTCGTAAGATTCATAACAAAAATGTACAAATTCACATGACAATTCCTTTTAATTAATGAGAAAGGTTTAATTATCGATAAAATATAAAAAAGTGCCAATTTTCATTAATATAGTTGCAGAAAGTCAAGGTCGGAAAAATCACAAGCAGATCGATAGGGGATGTTAAATTGAACAATTAGAACAATTATATTATACTTGAAAATTTATTTACCTAGAAAACTAGAGGACCAACGTCCTTAGCAATCCATATCTCCTACAAATTTCGTTATATAGGAGCTAAGAATTACTATTTTTAAACGACCCCATTCATACATGTCTGGTAACGGAGCCATTTACCTTTCATTACTGATTGATGTGTAAAAATAGCGTAACAAACAGTCGGATGTGTCAGCAATAGAAACAAAACATAATATTCGCCAGCTTATTCAATGTTACAAACCTCTATTAAAGAACAGTACATAGAAAGCTATAGTGCTTTAAACGGACGATTGTTACAAGTCTTGTTGACACTTTATTACCCTGTCGACCGAGCCCCTACTAGGTATTCTACGACGGTCCCATTAACCCTCGGTCCCAAACCACGCACTCTCCGTTTTCAAGTATTTTATGTATCTTGACTTTTTCCTATTTCAGATTTCCCAACCCTTTCCTATTTGATGTATCCTGACCCCTTTTCTTTTCTCTTCGTTCAGATATCCTTAGAAAAAGGTCCCACGTATCCCATCCTCCGGAAACCTCGATATTTATGTATCCGGGACTGATTCCCGCGCTTTTTCCAGAAAACCCTCACTGCTCTCCCACCTACCCCTACCACTACTTTCCCTACCAAAAACCCCTTATAAAAGGAGTACCCAAAAAGGCATAAGACAGTACAGTACGAACAGTATAATCAGAACTTTAGTCGAGACTCCGCAAGTCCGTGCGCGTAGTTAATAAGATCCAGTGCTTGTTTGTGTAATCTTCGAAGTATTGAATAACGAACATTTTTATTAAACCAACTCATCTCGTGTGACGTTGATGACAACACTGCTCAGCCTGCTAGTACGAAGAAGGCGACGCATCTGGAGATCAAGTCGCCTATCGACAGGATGTGACTCAATTACTAAGAAGAAATAACGCAGCATTATGTATCGGGTCGAGTGGATCCTTTAGCCACCAAAAAGAAATCGCCAATCTAGAACAGTCCATGCTCGAGTCATATCCCCGGTAGCCTACCAATGTATCAGTCTCTTACAGTGTAACGATATTTCACCAATGTATTATCAGTTTCTTATAGTATGTAACGATATTTAGCCAGTGTAATAAATAAAACTGTTATTATTTTTTTATACTTTTATTAAAATAAAAGCCCAAGTTTGCGACAACTTGAGTGATAAGCGTTATGAATTGCTACACGTATAAGCACATTATAATCTAAAGTAGGAAAAAAGAAATAATATTATGCATTTGCAAGCATTTTCAAACGATTCGACTCTTGTTATAAAAATGTCAGTGGTCGAGAAGAAAGGTCAAGGGTCTGCTAATGAGGAAGAGTACACGCGTGGCGTATAAATCACAATAAAATAACACAGGTGCATTAAAGGTAGTCGAACTATTTTCTTTCTCAATCATATTTATTTCTAGTTAGAGCACCAACGTTGTCGTAATTCTCACCATTTGGATTTTCTCTCAATTTTTGATACCGAGACATACATATGTTTTACAGTAATTTTTTCTTTTATGGGGTACATGTATTTTGGTAATGTTAAATAAAGTTAAACACACTTCATCTTTTGTCACTGTATTATCAACCAGTTAATTTCATACAATTTTTATTACTATGTTTGTAATATTCTTCAGATTACAAAAAACAATATATAATTTTGACTCGGCAATAATGAAAGAATGAAAACCAAAACAAAGAAATCGTCAAACACTAAATGTGTGATTCAGAATAATGGTGATCTAACTTCCAAAATTGGTTTTTTGAGAAACATAAGCTTCTATGAAATTTTACATTTTCTGGAATACATATCTGGTATGGTGTTCGTTTTTTAATAAAACTGGAGAAGTACCACAATTATTCTGGGTGACACATATGTATCCCAAAAACATTTATATGTATTTTTTTAAATAAAAAAATGTTTGGAAAAAAAAGTACAACCGACTTCGGAATGCACTAAAAAGGACGAAATAATTTTTATTTATATTTCGGAGACGGCGCAAAATTAAAAATTGCGTAAATGAAAGATGTTGCTAATGTGAAAATATGTAAAATGATTAAAGAATTTTGATAATTTCCAGTGTAGAAAATTTTTAATTTTGCGCCGTCTCCGAAATATAAATTAAAATTATTTCGTCCTTTTTAGTGCATTCCGAAGTCGGTTGTACTTTTTTTTCCAAACATTTTTTTATTTCACATTTCTTAGTGGCGATCGGAGCATTCCTTCCAGAGTAGCATCAAAGAATAGGAATTTTACAATGGGAATAGTAGTTGGCAACAAAGTGATGGGAACGGCAGGGAAGGGAAGGGTAGTGAAGGGAAGTGAAGGGAATGTTGCAAATGGGATCATCATGGAAACATCTTCGGCCGCAAAATGTAATACTAGGCTTCATCGATATCACGCCGAATATTCGTGAAATAGTACGTTTTTTGCAATAAACAAGGAACAAAACAAAAAAATGCATAATGTGTTTGCTGCGAGATCAGTTGGAAGTCATACTCTACAAGATGCAAAAAGTTTTGATCCGATTGGACAATCCATCATGGAGTAATCGGTGACCATAAATGACGTGGAGGAAACAGCAATCTTTGTTTCGAAACAATTTTCAATAAAACAGGGTAAAACAGGGAAAACAATGACAAAATGCAAAATGTGTTTTATCCCGATTCTAGTGGGAGTCATAACCTTCAAGATACAAAAGGTTTCATTCCGATTGGTCTAGCCATCTCGGCGTAATCGGCGGACATACATAGAAAAAAAAAATATATACATATATATTTATACTGATCGAATTGAGTAACCTTCTCCTTTTCGAAGTCGGGTAAAAAGGTGTACGACTACTTTTGCGACCCACTGTATACAAGGTGTTCGACAACAGGTGGGCATAATTTCAGGGGATGATAGCTTGAGTGATTCTGAACCGCTTTTTCCTTTGCCAAAATACTCGTTAAGGCTTCATTTTAGAATCATTAATGAAAAACCCCGGCCAATCAGAGCGCGCGAAGAGCGTGCGCTCAGAGACGACAGCATTGGCTACGCACCCAAGTTAACCGTAGTCAGGAACGAACAAATCCACACATTGCTGGAACCACAAATTCTTCTACGAGGTACATAAACTTACGATAGTGTTTGTAAATTGTCTAAAGGTAGATAAAACTAGTTGATTTTTTGACTTATAGAATTAGCGCTGTCAATAAATTTATGGTAATAAGCAGTCGTGAATTTTGTAACCATTGTATGATGGTTACTTCGTTACCGTACAGACACGGTGCGGATTTGTTCGTTCCTGACTACAGTCAACTCGGGTGCGTAGCCAACGCTGCCGTCCCTGAGCGCGCGCTCTGATTGGCCGGGGTTTTTTATTAATAATTAAAAAATGAAGCCGTAACGATCATTTTGGCAAATAAAAAATCAGTTCAGAATCGCCCCAGCTACCACCCCCTGAAATTATGCCCACCTGTTGTCGAACACCCTGTATACATGTTCATAATTTCATCGAAATCGAATTACGTACTTGAAAGCTACAAGCAAATAAATGTAGGGAAAGTCGCAATTTCTTGACTAAGAACGTGATTATTCAAGATCTTGCTGCTCACTTTAATCTGTCATGCAAAAAATAAGGTATGTATTTTTAGAACCTTTTAATCATAGAAAAATTTCTGTCTTGCCTTTATTGTTTTGCCTGTTTCATATAAAAAAATATATTGGCATGATCATTCGGAGTTTACTGATAATAACGAGGTTTTACGAAATAACGAAATATTGTAAAAATAATAAATAATATTCATTCAAAATACCTAGGTGATGAAATTTTTAAAAGCTCCAGTGTACAATAGTAAACGTATTACATCAAATTATTTTTACGTACTTGTTGCTTCGTGTGGTTAACAAATTCAACAAGTAATAACATACCTTGATTACGTGGCATATAGTAAACAAAGAACACGTAGGAGACCCGTCAAAACGGGACTAAAATGTAAACACAAAGTTCAAACAGACAAATTGCATGCAAGCAAAAATCGTAGCTGCCAAAATAAGAATCGATGGCTCGAAATCCGCGTGTATGTACGTATAGCATCAACGGTCAATATAAACAGCTAAAGGTGCAGCTTGTGAATATACGTAAAGAGGCGAGATGAGCGCAGGTGTGACCGTACCTTTAGCGAAAGCTGAGTGGGTGGCCGACGGGGTGGTTTATCGACCAAGATACAAAGCTCTGTAGGCTCAGTATTCGCGGGACCACCACCCTGTCTAAAGCAATCTCTTTCCGAAACGGTTCAACCGGTTTGTGGGTGATTTTCCTCGATTCGTGGACCTCGATGTTTTATTCGTCGTGAAATCTTCATTAAGGCTTGCCGAAAATAACCAGCAAAGTAAGTCCAGCTCGTAAACGTACACAAGTGATTATTAAGTGTGTTGATGCTTCCTGAAGATTTCATTGAATGCATTTAGAAGATTGTAAACTGCGCCGAGCAGTGAACTCTTTCCAAGGAATGGAGCTGTGTGATCACGCCGTCATTTCATGACGATAGCTTGTGCAACATTTTACTGTTGGAGCTATTCGTAGAAATGGTTTGAACATGATTGGATATCATTATGCGAGACTGTTGTTTCGACGTTAGGAGGCGTATGGTTGTGTGATAGCTGTTTATTACGGTCAGTTAGTGTTAGTTGTAAATGAACCTTCAAAATTCCTTCTATTGCCTATTTTCACTACAATCAAATGACTTAGTTGACAATCGAATACTGATCGTGGATAAGTAAGATATCGCTAGACGGCCATTTATCGATTTTCGAGATTTTAATGAACTATTTCTATAATTGTTACATATCACAGAAGGTATTTATTAATTTTCTTTCGACAGCTTCGAAATTGTAGATTCAGTTCAGACGACGAAATCGATCAATTACAAATTTTAATCTTACAATATTGCTTCAAATTTTCGTATATACACAAGATCTTAGTGTTAATTCTTTGATGGCAGGGCTAGAAAGCGAGGCGTATTAAAATTACTCTGCAAATAGATACGTGAAAGGGGTAGGTACACTGACCTCGGTTACCGAATCTATCAAAATAGATATAGCCACGTAGTACTGGAACGGAGCCAGGCTAAGTTGCGACTGCATTTGATGCGACTGGAAATCGTGAGTCAATGTACCAGGAATCGTGTTTGGAACGCGTCTATTGATCGTCACGAGGATTTCAGTCTTTTACACTTTGAATTCCACACGAAGCTTCATTTGTAATACGAAGAATCTAAGAAGTAATCATATTTGTAGCAATATTAACCCTCAAATGGCGAAACCGCGTTAATCATGACCCAGACTGAGAAAACGTATTCCACGGTATTTCGATTGTTAAATAACACAATTTTTAAACGTAACATTTTTGAAAATTGGAAGATGTCTGGTAAAAGGTCGATAAAATAGTGATTTAGGAGAATTTTTTTTCTAAAGAAGTCTATTTTAAAAGATAGATCACAATTTTTGTACCTGAAAATATTAATAAACAACTAAATTGTAACCATTCTCCCAGAGTTCTTCCGAAAAAAGCCGGTTTGTGATGACCACTACTGCTCTGAATCATTTGAAATAAAAAAACTGACAAATTTTTTTAATTAGTAAAAAGTCAGCGAATCCTCTTTCGAAAATTGCAACTTTGTATTCATATATCTGTCACTTAACCCATAATTAATATCGTCACCGCAAAACGCTTTTGTCCAAAAAAGGATAGCTCCAATTTCATTGATCGTTAATATTTTTAAATATAAACAATTAAGTATGAATAAACTTTTGTGAAAAGGCCTAATAGTTTTTGAGGAAGAAATCCCCAAAAATCACTGCTTTTTCAACCTTTTACTAGGCATACCCTTAAAATCGTGGACTTTCTCTATGAATCGTTATTTGAGGGAGAGACACAAATGATTAGAAGCAATATGTTTTGATGAGGTATTGAAGCCATTAAACCCCCTATTTTTTGTCCACTATATTAGAAATTAGCTTTATTATTGTGATAGTAATAACAGAAACATATTTTACAGATGGTAGGTACATAACATTTTTAAATAACACCTGAAAGATGGAACTTCTGTTAGACTTAAATTTAATTAATTACTAAGAAATAGAAATTGTATTTTAATTTGATTTGCAGCGGACAGCATACCAAGCTGTGGAGTTTTCAACTTGTTAATATTTATTGATGATGTTGAAATTAATTTAGAATTGCTGTTGTTAAACGATGTTTGACGAGAATCGTTCATTTTCACGTAGTGCACGTAACACCCCTATAAGTTGGTACCTTCCGCGAAAGGGTGAACCACCTTAATGCCGTGCCACCTTCGATAAAAGTGAATTGCATGCACCATGCAATTCGGTGCCGTGTATTTGCATAAATACTTCCCAAGCTATTTTTTTACTGTTTAAACTGTACGTTCTACGATTAGTACAATTAGACTGTCGATTAAACTATGAAAAAACCTATGGGTCATTAGCCTTTATTTATTTGTATAAAAACTTTTCCAACTATTTTCTACTATCGTTTCTACTGCACTTTCTATGGCTATTCAGATTAAAGAGTTAAATTTTGAAAAAAAATCTGCAAAACATTCTTGAAAAAAAAAAACAAGGAATATACTGCTTTATCATAAAACAGTGACCTTTCCTGTACCGTATGATAGCATAAAATTGATTTATGAATTTTCACTTGTGTAGGAGTAAAGAATGATCGAAATTCAATGTTTTATAACTTTGTTAATTCTGATCACAATTTGTATAAATCGAAAGTGAATCAATGCTGTAACTTTCCATTTTCTGTTAATATTTGTTCGATTTTATTTAAATTGATAGGCTAAGAGGTAAATCTTCTTTCATAGAGGGAGTTGTTAAATTATAAAAATTTTTTCATCTCTGAAAATGGATGTAATTGATAAGTGGCATAGTTGATAATTTTATCGCACAAAATAGGATAATGTGATTCTCTGTCTTCAAGAAAAACAATTTTTTGGAAAAACAATATAACCGACTTCGGAATGCACGAAGAAGAATGAAATAATTTTAATTTATATTTCGGAGACGGCGCAAAATTAAACATTTTCTGCATTGAAAATTGCCAAAATTCTTTAATCCTTTTACATATTTTCACATGTAAATGTAGTTTCTCTTTCCACTCATTCAGTACCAAGGCCAACATACTCCAATCAAATCATAATCAGCAACATCTTTCATTTACACAATTTTTAATTTTGCGTCGTCTCCGAAATATAAATTACAATTATTTCATTCATTTTAGTGCATTCCGAAGTCGGTTATATTTTTTTTCCAAAAAATTGTTTATTTCACATTTTTTAGTGGCGATTCGTGCATTCCTTGTAAAGAAACATAAAAGAATAGGAATTCTGCAGTAAGACTAGTTATTAGAACAAAGGGAAGGGTAAGGAAGGGAAGAGTGGGGTATTAAAGGGAATGAAAGGGAAGGATGGAGAGCGGATGGAAGGTCAGGGAAGGGCATGGATGCGAAGGTAAGGGCAGGGGAGGGAAGGAGGGCGAAGGGAAGTGCCGGAAAGCGAAGGAAAGTGAAGGGAATGTTGCAAATGGGATCATCGCAGGAACATTCCCGGCCGCAAAATGTAATACTAGGTTTCATCGATATCAGGCCGAGTAAACGTGAAATACCACGTTTTTAACGATAAAAGCGGTAAAAAATGAAAAAATCCAAAATGGTTTTTTCACGGGACTAACTGTTGGTCATACTCAAAAAAAAAAAAAAAAAAAGAATATATTGATCAAATTGAGTATCCTCCTCCTTTTCAAAGTCGGTTAAATGAATATCACTGGACGGGGTTATAACCATTTATACAGGGTGTTAAAAAAAACTATTCAATATTTATATGGTATATAGGATACACTGTACTGAGTAAAAAAGCCTTAATAAACATAGGTCGAAAGGTCAATCGTTTCTGAGATATAAACATTTTTGTTTGCTAGTATCATGATTAACTTACTACTGGACTTTCGATATTTTTAGAAGATTTTCCACGTGTCCTCCTTCCATTTCTATACACGCTTGGCATCTTCTTACAGAGTTGCGAACTCTCTCGAAAATTCCACATCTCTGTCGAATTATTTCGAAAGCATGATGAATTCGATTACGTAATTTAATCATGATGTCAGCAAACAAAAATGTTTATATCTCAGAAACGGTTGACCTTTCGATCAATGTTTACTAAAGCTTTTTTACTCACAAGGAAAGGCATTCAAGTGTCCCGCTCCGATTTTGATGAAGTTTCGTAGGTTTGTTAAGCAGGCAAAAATAAGCGACACGTATTTTTTTATCGTCTGAGATGCGACTTTAAGGGGTGGAACCATCCCTTAAAGTTTCGATCCACTTGTGCTATCTCGAAAACCATCCGAGAAACATCAAAACTTCTAATAGGAAAGTTTTATGGCTTTTTATGTATAATAACAGGATGTTAATAAATTCGGCAAAATACAATTGGTTTTCGAGATAGCACAAGTGGATCGAAACTTTAAGGGGTGGTTTCACCACTGCAAAAAAAACACGTGTCTCTTATTTTTGCCAGCTTAACAAACTTACGAAGTTTCATCAAAATCGGAGGGGGACACTGCCGTGCCTTTCCTTGTCAGTACAGTGCGTCCTATACAGAGTGAGGAAAAAGTATGGAAACCCCTAGAAATCTCACGAGTCTAGTGGTAACACAAAAAAAAGCAAAGGTCACATTTTAGGTAACTCTTAACGAGGAATCCAATGGTGACCTTGGATTTGATCTTGAACCTCATTTTCAAGGTCATTTCAAGGTCAACTTGTTTTCTTTTAACTGGAACCCCTATTTTTGATGCCGGAATCGAAAAAACGGAAAATTTTACGTTTGGATATGTACTCAGGTCTAGGGTTAACGTGACCCCTAATCTTACTTCTACATAGCGTAACCCAGGAACAACGACGTGGACATAGGACTCTGTTCCCTTCGGGGTGCTTTTTTAGAGTGAGTTCCCCTCCCCTCGCACTTTGAGGTGCTTTGACAATGCATGAGTTAATTTACAACAGATGTTCACATTGCAAAAAAATGATTTCAAAAGGTCAAGAGTAAATAAAATCTTAAAATATGAATGATACAAACGCGACTTAGGGGTCACGTTAACCCTAGACCTGAGCACATATCCGAACGTATAATTTTCCGCTCTTTTCGATTCTGGTATCAACAATAGGGGTTCCCATTAAAATAATCCGAGATGACCTTGAAAATGAGGTTCAAGGTCAAATCCAAGGCCACCATTGGATTCCTGGTTGAAAGTTACCTAAAGTGTGACCTTTTTTTTTTGTTTTATCACTAGAACCACGAGATTTCTAGGAGTTTCCATACTTTTTCCTCACTCTGTATATTATACCATATAAATATTGAATGGTTTTTTTAACACCCTGTAGAAACATCTGGACTTTCATGGTTTTATATTTTCAAATTGTTCCTTGAACAATGAATCATAATAGAACAAAAAAGTATTTAAAATAATATTGTAATTATGTTAATGACCACAGAAATTACACCATATTGAAAATATGTTTTTCTGGATTGAAATGTACAATGCTTGTGCTACTGGGCATTAAAGGTTTCATATACATTAAAGAAACTATAATTTATTATCATTATTTATTTAGTTGTTTATTTATTTATTTTGGAGCATTTGAACTCGCGTGCTTATTTTCGTGAATCAGTTTCCTCAGGTATTAAGGATATGTAAAAATTGTAGTCCCTTTAGTTAGAAATTTTTGCATTATTTTCCGCCCATGTATAAAGTATAATTAAGTTGTCGAAGTATGTACTTACCCTTATTTTTTATGATTTGGATACCAACCGATTAATAACACGAGAAAGCAGGAATCTAATCGAATTCGAAATACTTACATCAAGGCATTAGACAAAGATTAAAAGTTCTACGTGAATTTAATATTTACATTCTACGTCTAAAACTGAATATTGTAAAAGAAACTGTTCAAATATAAAGGTTTTCACTGTCTATTTGACACCAATCCCCAATCAGTGTATTCGTAAAACACAAAAATTACTCAGACATTTGTGTTTTTTTACAATCAAAGGATTTTATAATCATTCGTTGCTAATGAAAAGAAAATAATTCACATTCAAGGCTTGTTTCCATCAAACAGACGAAGAAATGGACAATAGACCAATCCATCGTTTTTGCACGATGTATGCATATACTTAAAGGGTCTTTCATTACGAAGTGTTACTTTAAATTATTAACAACCAAAACAATCTTTTTTTATCAAAATTATTATTCAAACTAAAAGTATAAGTTTCACCATTAATTAACTGCAGAATACAATATCTAATAAACGACTATCTCGACTATTCTTGCAAACGTTCATCCCGATCAGAATATTTCACACCACGCTTTCACGTAATGGGGGTCTTATTTTGTTACTTACAAAATACAATATTGTTGTTAATCACATTAGTTTTTTGAGAATTTTCCATCAGGTTAGCCATAAAGAAAAAATTCTAATGATGTTAAATCGCGTAATATGGGCGGCCAAATATGACACCTTCGCACAAAATTACGCGAAGTTGCGACATTTCCGTGTGGCAGTACCCTGCCACTTAATTGTTGTTTTAAAGGTTTGCTATCTCGGGGATATATTATAATTATTATAGCAAGTTTAATAAGTACAGCTTTGCATCGTTACGTTGTTTGTAATATTATTGTTATACACGTGAAACAGATTTTGCGATCCACTACTATTCTTCCGTTTGTGACTACGAAATATGTTTTGGACTCCAATTGAATGGGATCGAGTGTACTGCAATCAACAATAAGAAAAATTCTGGAAATACTTTGTTTTTGTAGCGAAATCAGGGTCACCTTGGATAACATATATAGGACCATATGTGTTTTTTTCTTCATGGAATTATAGAAGACTACAAGACAAATTCGAAAAGCATATTACATGATATTTTTATTGACCCAGTACCAGATTTATAGGAAATTTTAACGTAATGCTTGTTCAAACTGTATATCGTTTTTTGTAATACACTCTGCTTTTTTGCAGAGTGTGTCCTAGATATATTTACATTGCTCCAAAATGAAATATATTCCCAAGTGAAATATTATTACATACATTACTTGTTAATCTGGTTAATAAAAATATAATGTAATATGTTTTTCGAATTTGTCTATTTATGTTATCCGAGATGACCTTGGTTTCATTATGAATACAAAACATTTCCGGATTATTTCCTAACTTCGACTGGAATACATTCGACCCCATTCAATTACACTAGTTTACAAAATGAAATTGATTTCATGTACATTTGATGAGAGGTAACTTTTCTTATGGATTTTCTCCCGCTGAATTCGAAAATCAAGGTTAAAATTTTTTTTATGGAACAGTTTTTAAGATATTGTAATTTTTTCAATTTTTTTACCTCTTTTCACTTTAAAAACCACACCTGAAGCTAGATGTGTCCGATTTGGTCATTCTTGGTACCAAATGATAGACATTGGGATCTTTAATTGGTTAAACGGTTCAAAAGATATCGATGAAAATATTCCAGATTTTTGAGAAAATTAAATTTTTATGCTTATTCTGTGGCCACGGAAAAATAGAAACCGATACAAATTTGGAATATTTTCATCGATATCTTTTGAACCGCTTAACCAATTAAAGATCCCAATGTCTATCATTTGGTACCAGAACGACCAAATCGGACACATCTAGCTCCAGATGTGGTTTTTAAAGTGAGAAGAGGTAAAAAAATTGAAAAAATTACAATATCTTAAAAACTGTTCCATAAAAAAAATTTTAACCTTGATTTTCGAGTTCAGCGGGAGAAAATCCATAAGAAAAGTTACCTCCCATCAAGTGTACATGAAATCAATTTCATTTTGTAAACTAGTGTTATGGTTCAAAACAGTTTTTTGTCACATAGTCGCGAATAGCAGAGAAATAATAATGGGTCGCGTTACAAGTAACACAATGTATACAGAGTATTCCCCTGACACAAATTTGATTGAAAACATTTATTTCATTTGCCTAAGGTTTTGTATACTAAAGGCTTGTATACTAAAGATGTAACCATTAAAGATTCTTTTTATTGAAAATATTCAAGAAATTGTGTACGATGATGCATCGAAAATAAAAGAAATGTGTTTCAATAAAGGAATATATGTAGATATATCTAAAATACTAAAAATTGTTATCTTGTTTTAGCAGCACTAAGAAATAGATTTCGAGTTTTCCATTGACACCTATATCATTACATATCTTGTGAAAGTAAAAAGAGAAATGTTTAAATTAGCTTTTACAGCTGAAATCTCAAATATTGGGTGCCCATAATTGAGAAGCAGGTTAGTGTATAACGAACTTTCACAATTTCTATACATTGTTTAATTGTAAGTATTTGTCGTTTCGTGTTTATAAATCGTGTATCTTCTGTTTCACGAGTATTAAACATTAACAACTTCATACTCGACCGTTTAAACGTTGGGGGGAAATTCAAAATGACACTGCTTGTTGAAAAACACTTTCGGGAAAGATGGGGCGTCACGACTATTGTCGATGTTATCTATTTTTTTAAATGATCCTTAATTTACTTCTTTTCTACTTATCGCTTATAAATAATGTAATTAATTTTGTAGTTTCAATGACAATACGAAAAAAGTTATTGTGACCATTACGCCCCACAAACTTTTCTTATTCTAATCTTTAGTATTTATTGAACTATTAATAATCTAATAAGTAGATCGATTGTATGATATAAATAATAAAAAAGTTTTCGGTAAACAAATTTTGTTTACTTTAAATTTATATTAACATGTCAAATTGTTCATCATGAGAATTGTATTTACACTTACATTGCTCTAAAGTTTCCAAACAATTTTGCCAACCAATGTTTCAAATATATGTATACAGTCAGTCCCATAAGTATTCGTACACCTTTTAAAGCACAATTCCCTCTTTTGAAAATGGACCAAATGACTTGAATTTTTTTTAGAAGCTAGAAGAACTAGTTTACTAGATGACAAAAAAAAAAAATGTTGAAAAAGTCCCAGTCGAATGAAATTATGAAGGATCATGTCATGATCTTAGGTGAAAAACTGCGATTGTCGTAAATTTCAATGCTTGTAGTTTCTAGATGCGTTAACCGATTTCGACGAAACTTGGTGTATACATACAACACACTGAAATCTATGAAGATTATGTTTTACATTTTCATTATTGGCTCGGATAAAAAAATTGAGAAAAGTGTATTGCTGTATCCTTCATAATTTCAACCGACTGGGACTTTTTCAACATTTCTTTTTGTCTTCTAGTAAATTAGTTCTTCTAGCTTCTCAAAAAAATTCAAGTCATTTGGTCCAATTTCAAAAGAGGGAATTGTGTTTTAAAAGATGTACGAATACTTATGGGACTGTCTGTAAATTAATCGAATAAAATCAAACATTTATTTAATATTTGAGAGTAATTTATCTCACATTTGAGAAATGTTATATATTCTTTTTATTAAAAATAATACATAAATGAATTACAATTTCTAAATAAAATATTAATTTTTTTCTTTATAATTATTTAATTTGTAGTATGTGTTTATAATAAACTGGTGTTTTATTAACACGTTGACTCCCACAGTGAAAACGGACGTGGGTAGTCAGACACGCTGAAATCCTAATTATTAACAATACAATCAACTAATTTTCAAATTTAACCTTTCAATTCGATAGCTAGCATTATTAGCTTAATGTCAACGCTATCCGTGGTTTATTTTATCGTTTCTGTTGGTAATTATTTGATTGTAAAAAATTTCGGGTGCCGGTCACCGGTGACCCCCGTGGCAGCCAACGTGTTAATATAATTTGTATCGCATTTGTATTACAATCTAAATTCCGACGACAATCCAGCTTTATAAGAAAAAGATCATTACTGGTACACTTATAAACAATACACAAATAAACAACGAACGTAGCTCGATACCACAGCGTTCTATTTGGAGTTAAGATTTATTATAGAGAAATAGTATTGGATGTTGAGTACGTCCTCAATTTCCTTTTTTCTTGATTGAAATTAAGTAATATAGATAAGACTTGAAAAAGTTGATACCAAGGTATGGCAGACATAAAATGAAATAATTGAACTTTCGCTTGATGTACGTAACTATTAAACTTAAGTTTGATTTTATATTTTATGATTGGAGAAAAATACTAAATTTAATATTCTACAACTTAATACCTGTTACTCTTAAATATAATTTTTAAATTAAAAGCAATCTACTTCTTCGCTGTTTCTGATAATAAAGTTTATGTTCTTAAAGAAAACTGATATAGTTTTGAAATAAAAATTTCATTTATACTGTTTAAAATTGTAGTGGCTAATTTGCCTCACTTTTTTCTATCGATTTTACGTGCCTTGTTTTTTCGTTTCCTCTTTCTTCTTCGTTTACCAGGAGTAGAGCTGTTGGCAAAAATCCAAGAAGGAGAGGATGGGGTACTGGTTGCACATTTTGTGTGTCTATAGGCGTTCCACTCTGCCCGGTTACATGCAGCTGCAGCCCTGACTCCAGGAATCAGGCCACTGTCCTACTTTACGCCTTTCCGAGCAATAAAGGTTACCCCTTCGACGTGCACGTAACCGACTCATTGCAAAACTTGTATGATTCCGGCCGGAAAACCAAGACGTCCACACTCCACACGATTCGTGTTATCGAACCTCTGGTGACAATTATAGAAGCTTTGAAATTTCGTTTATAGCCGTCAAACTCCCTAATATAACTATTAAATAATAACAATATATGTAGTAACCTTGTAGTAATATTAGTAGTATTAGTATTAGTGTTGTAGCAATTTAAATTTAGTAATATAGTAATACTTTAGTATATCTTAATATGCTAATATTACTACAATAACATTATCATGGTAATAGCAAAATCCTTCCTCTTCTGATTGTGCTACAAATACTGAGACATCTCGTATAAGTAAAAATATTAATTGCATAAAATACGACGAGACAATACGTTAAAAATGAATTAATAATATGTCAAGCAACTTTTGTAATCACAATCATGAGAAATGACAGGAAAATTTGACCTGAAGTAGCTAAACAATAACTGCGAAAGTTCCATAAATAAAAAAAGGATTTAAGCGAATCTAGGTTCCTCCGAGTCATTGCGTTGATAAGGGTTTTCCCCGTTTTTTAACCGACTTCGAAAAAGAAGGAGGTTACTCAATTCGACGTATATTTATTTATTTTTTGTCAGTTGTAAATTATTAAGCAGTAAACTAATGGTGGTCCGGGTAGAAATTCTAACTATATAAAAATAACTTCAATTTTATGAACTTTTACTATAAAAGTTGTAGCAGTTAACAATTATCGTGTTTCTTAACCTTTGAACCACTCTCCTTTTAATACTCTGAGTAAGCATACTAGTTTTGAATAACGCTAATAGAAAGTTATGTGGAAATTTTTGTATGCGTTCATTTGTTGAGGATAGCAAACCAGAAAAGATGCTTTTACAGTTCGATGACATATCCATAATCAGCAATATTAAATACCTCCTGATGTATTTTATTTATGAAATTCAAAACAAATTTTTGGAAAAAAAAAATACAACCGACTTCGGAATACACTAAAAAGAATGAAATAATTTTAATATATATTTTGGAGGCGGCGCAAAATTAAAAATTGGGTAAATGAAAGATGTTGCTGATTATGATTTGATTGGGGTATGGTGGCCTTGGTACTGAATAGGCGGAAAGAGAAAATACATTTACATGTGAAAATATGTAACAGGATTAAAGAATTTTGGCAATTTTCAATGTAGAAAATTTTTAATTTTGCGCCATCTCCGAAATATAAATTAAAATTATTTCATTCTTTTTAGTGCATTCCGAAGACGGTTGTATTTTTTTTCCAAAAACTTTTTTATTTCACATTTTTTAGACTACAAGTCTTCAAATTGTGCCCAATAATGGTGGTCTAGTACAATTTTACGCTTGAATAAACAAACTTTATTAACAAACGTTGTTCATTTTAAAGAAGGCCATAATGTGGCAGTGAAAATTATTTTATAGATCATCAAAGAGTTATTAAAAAGAATCATTTTATGCATTCATACAATTTAACATCTTTTATAAAAATAAGTTTAAACCTATATATGTAAAAAAGTTATTAGTTTAGGAGATATTCTAACATAGATTTTGTGCAATCCTTGATCTTTTGTTGAGGTGACTTCGAAATCTCCGAAATTCTTCCAGCTGCAAAAACAATAATATTACCGTACTTAAAGCCTCCCCCCAATGCAAAATTACTGTTGGTAACCAAATTATTCAATATGTCCAAAAACAATGAAGATATTTGAAGGACATTTCTTATAGAACCACGCTACATACTTCTACGCTTAGAAGTTTACTGATTTTCGACGGAAATGTCTGGGTTTGAGTGGCAAGTCATACAATCGGTCCTATTGTTGCGGGATTTGACTCATCTGCTTGTTGAAACCTATACCGAGGGTTTACGCTCAGAACGGCAGGCCCATGCACCGCAACAATAGGACCGCTTTTATGACTTGCCACTCAAACCGAGACGTTTCCATCGAAAATCAGTAAACTTCTAAGCGTTATATCTTGAAAATTAATATAAATCGGGTAAATACATTAAAGTTTAATAAATTCGTCTTGAAGAGCACTACCGCATGATCCAAAAAAAAATATATAGTTCCATTTAGAAAACAAAACTTCACCATCATATCTCTTAAATTAATAACATAAAAAAAATTTTGTTTAAGCCAAAACATAGATCCTATTTTATCCTGCAATTTCCATACAAACGATTTTTCGTGTCATCAATAGTTATTGAAATATTGCGACTGTCAAACTTTAGCGTGAACACCCTGTATATGTGAATTGTTGAAACATGAAACCCACTATTTTTATGAAAAAATGCAGGTTCTCTAAGGGGTATTTTATTTCCAAAAATAAGATGAATTTAACTGCTCAGAATTTAACTTCTATATTTATACATTAAATAAAGATTTTATAATTTCTTTTTGACACACGTAATCTGATCTTAGTATTGGAATTTTTGCGTAGGTAGAGTCACAGAGGGAGTATGAAAGTCAAGTTCGTTTTTTAAATAGTATTGCATATTTTATATGGACAAAGGTAGATTCTTTGAAATATTTTGTATTAAAAAAATAAGAAAAGAAAAGTAATTTACAATTCGTGAGACATGTTAAATGTTTATGACATATCTCTCTTTTAAAGATAAAATATTTCACGAACTACTATTGTTTTTTGTAAGTCACGTATTTATACTGTTTACACAAAATGCTCCAAAAATCAATCCGCCCAAAAAATATGTTATTCCTGTTAAAGAAGAAAAGAACAGACCCTTATTTCTGTTCTATCCATCAGCTGGCAGAAAAACTTTTAATATCAGATTATGTTTGCCTCAAAATCATGTAAAATTGGACTTATGGACTTTCAATCATATTCTAATAAAAGTTTTGCAACAAGAAAATTAATGAGGTATTTCGTTGTTAGAGTTTAATTATAAATTTATTATTTTTACATAAATACATATTTGCAATTCTTATTATTCAAAACCACTGTGTTGCAGTTTTCAAAAAGAACAGATAAATATAAGATACTACCTTCAGCTGAAATCAATTCCAACGACTTTATCAAATTAAGATGAAACCAACATGGAACGTTAATTTTTTTGGTTAATTACAAAACATTTGAATGTATAAATAAACAATATAAGGACACAGTCCTGTATATCGATCTTGGATACAACATTGAGTTTAATCTTACTTTGAAACGCCAAAAATTATTGCCTTTGTTTTATTCCTTATGATTTTTTACAAGTTGAATACCTATTTAGCTTTCCGTGCGCATATCTTTTGAATCCGTGGATTCCTAAACTTGAAGCTGATATTTTTTAATTCTGTTTATCAAATACTATCATGAGATGTATATGAACAAGTTAACAATATTTGGTTTTACAAAGTAAAGTTCAGACTAATTTTGAGCCGTCGACGAGACGATAGATCCGAGCTTGAAGGCTGAAATGGTTGTGCATTGAACGTAACCGATCGATTCTGAAAGGGAATCAAGGAGAACGCCAAAAAGAGGTCTGCGATAGTTTTATAGCGGTGCAACTGCACCCCGTGCACAAGCTGTGCTACTGGATAACCAAGGTGCAACGGCCGTCGCCCCCAACAGCGTATCTAGGCCACCACAACCAGCATTTCCACCACCTCCATCAATATCATTGCTACTGCTACAACCACCCCAAGTTATCATGTATTAACACTATAACACAGTCTCTGTTATACAAATTATTTACTATAATGGTTTGCAATTTTTTTTCTTACATTATATCCAAATCGTAAAGGGAAAACCTAGAAATGTCATAAAACTGCCACTATTGAGAAAATTAACTTTTAATATATCAGTTTTTTTACAAGCAATAAAAAGAAGGTTCAATGAATTTAACTGTATTGGTCATGATAAAATGCTATAAGTTTGCAGCATTATCTTCAAGAGAACTTTTTCAGATGCACTCAGCAATGTCACTAGAATGTAAGGAATAAAAACTGATTGTGCTCATTTGAACATAAATATATTATTTTCAATGTAGGATACAGTTTTTCAATCATCTTAAAAAATAAGAAAACGGTGGCTTGTTAAACATGAAACTTCATTTTTCGTTAAAAAGTTCAACTTTAAATATTTATAAATATAAAATTAACATCTATTGAGTGCAAGGATGACTAAAATTATTTTCGAAAAAACAAATGCAACCGACTTCAAAATGCACTAAAAAGTATGAAATAATTTTAATTTAACTTGTATGAATTCTCTTCAGCTCTTTGTAAAATTCGTGAAACTATTACATGACACATTAAATACAATGCAATCTTTTCGGAGCGGCGCAAAATTAAAAATTTTGTAAGTGAAAGATGTTGCTGATTATGATTTGATTTGGGTATGGTCGACTTGGTATTTAATGGTCGGTAAGAAAAAATACGTTAATATGTGAAAACGTAGAAGAATAACTGGATCCAGGTAATTTTCAATGTAGGAACTTTTTAATTAAAGATTTTCTAAAAATTGTGCGAACGGGACCTCCAAGCTAATAGAGAAGAAGGATCGTGTGGACACGAAGATCGGTGGACAGTCTTCAACGTATATGTAGAGTACCGTAGCCGGCTACAACTCCCTAAGTCCCGGGTTCGATTGCCGGATAGGAGAGTCTGCTACTTCCACAATTTTCTACAGAATGAAAGATTTTGCATTTTTTCATTTTTTGCTGCGCGTATTGCAAAAAATTACCATTTCACGTATATTTGGCCTGATATCGAAGAAACCAAGTATTACATTTTGCGGAGATATTTCCGCGATGATCCGATTTGCAGCAAACCTATGTGGATCGTTTAAACTGGAGGGAATGGAAGGGAAGGGAAAGCATGGAGAAGGAAAGGGAAGGGGAGGGGAGGTGAGTGACGAGTGGTGGAGAGGGGGCAACAATATTTGATATTTACGAAATTTTTTGTTTTGCGCCGACTCCGAAAAGATTGCATTGTATTTAATGTGTCATGTAGTTTAACGGATTTTGCAATTAGCTGAAGAGAATTCATACAAGTTAAATTAAAATTATTTCATACTTTTTAGTGCATTTTGAAGTCGGTTGTATTTTTTTCCAAAAATAATTTTATTTCACACTTTTTAGGGGCGATCGGTGCATTCCTTGCAGAGTAACATCAAAAAGTACGATTTCTGGAATAACAGTATTTCTAAACAGTAAACAAATTCATAAATTGTTGAAAATTGGATCACCACGAAAACATCTGTTGCTAAATGTGCGAGGTTTCATCGCGATCGGTAAATTCCTTGCCGAGATACATCGAACAATAAGAATTTTGCAATAAGAATAGTAATTAGCAACGAAGGGAAGGGAAGTGAAGGGGCGGGTAGAGAAGGGATGGAAAGGGATGGAAATGGAAGGGAAGGAAAGGAGGGCGAAGGGAAGGGCATGCGCTACCGAATGTCCAAGGTTTCATTGCACTCAGTAAATTCCGTGCCGAGTTACTTCGTACAATAGGAATTTTGAAATGAAACTAGTTATTAGTGACAAAGGAGAGGATGGGTAGGGAAGGAGAGCGGATGGAAGGGCAGGAGAGCGAAGGGAAGTGAAGGGAATGTTGCAAATGGGATCATTGTGGAAACGTCTCCGGCCGCAAAATGTAGTACTAGGTTTCATCGATATCAGGCCGAATATACATAAAATAGTACGTTTCTTGCAATAAACGTAGGAAAACAAGAAAAAATTCATAATGTGTTTGTTGCGGGACCAGCTGGGAGTCATACTCTATAAGATCCAATAAGTTTCGATCCGATTGGTCGATGCATGATGGAGTAATCGGTGACCATAGATGACGTGGAGAGAACAGTACGCTTGTATGCACTAAAAAAAGGGGTAAACAATGATGGGAGTCATACACTACAAGATGCAAAAGGTTTCACTCCGATTGGTCCAGCCATCTCGGCGTAATCGGCGGACATACAAATTAGGAAACCAGTTTCTTGAATTAGATCATTAACGCTATTTTAAAAATATCTTATTGTAATCAACTGCAAAATTTTTCATTCAATTTTATTAGATTTATATCAATTACACAGAGTATTCGACAATAGATGGGCATAATTTCAGGGGGTGGTAGCTGGAGTGATTCCGAACCGTTTTTTTCTTTGCTAAAATGCTCGTTAAGACTTCATTTTTGATTATTAATGAAAAGCCCCGGCCAATCAGTAGTCAGGAACGAACAAATCAATATTTTTATCTACCTTTAGACAATTTACAAACAATATCGTAAGTGTATGTACCTCATAGACGAATTTGTGGTTCCAGCAATGTGTGGATTTATTCGTTCTTGACTACGGTCAACTTGGGTGCGTAGCCAACGCTGCCGTCACTGAGCGCGCGCTCATCGATGTCGCCATCCTTAGGTCTAGAATCAGATAGACTTATTGTTAACCCTTTCGGTACGGGTGCCGGATATATCCGGCGTCCATCTGATGACCTGTGTGGACGAGCGCCGGATATATCCGGCATCCATCTGATGACCTGTGTGGGCGAGTGCCGAATATATCCGGCATTCACGTAGCAATCCGTGCTTAATATTAAAGTTACAAACAACACCTGGAAAAAAGCATTGTTTTATTAAACATAAATCATATATAAGGTTAGGAAAGTCTTCACACAAAGGAGGACTGACCATGTGCTATGTGCGCGTTTTCGGCGAGGCACCTCGTACAGCGGGAGTGTCGCGGCGGAAAGAGCGCTCGTACCGAAAGGGTTAAAGTCAATATTTTATTATCCACATCTGCATTGTCTATTGCTGCTGCAAGATATCTTTATAATAAAAGCTACGTAATAATATCAAGTTTGCATCAGTAAACTATTTGAGAAAGTAGGAAAAAGCGAAATAGGTGAAAAAGAAATTATTTATGTATTCAAAATCATATCTGAGATAGTTTACTCCTGTATCATCGAAGAGTCAGTAATTGTTAATGAGGTATCCACACTAAACACTCAAACACAAAATGCTCACACCTCAGCTACCACTCCCTGAAGTTATGCCCACCTATTGTCGAACACTCTGTATACAGAGTAGCCCGCAACTAGTATAGGAACCGGAAATGGGGGGTTGGTGAGAAGATTCTGAACAACAATTTCCTTTGCAACAATGTCGTATGGGACTTCGTTTTTGAATTATTATGGAAAAACACTGACCAATCACGTGTTAATAGCTTTCGGGGCAAACGCGTCTTTGAAGGACGAAAAATTTAATTTTTCTACCGAGCAACGAATACAAATAACTATAAATAGTATCTACGCAACTGTTATCGCTGAGGATGAGCTAAATCAGATAACTAAATTGAATTTATTAATTATTTGTACTCGTTGCTTGAAAAAAAGAAGGAATAAAATGTGAGAAGGTGCTCTCGGAATTTTTCGGGAATGAATAACGATTTCGAAATGAAAAGCCGATTGTGATATTATGAAGATTGGGAAATAATTTAAATTCAACTTACTCATTCACCAAGGTCCTTCCTTTTTTCAAACAAAGAGTACAAATAATTAATAAATTCAATTTGGCTATCTGATTTAGCCCATCCTTAGCGACAACAGATGCGTAGATACTATTTATAATTATTTGTATTCGTTGCTTGGTAGAACTTTAATTAAATTTTTCCTTCTTTAAAAACGCGTTTGCGCAGCCTAGTCTGAACGTCCCAGGGCCCGAAGCTATGTTCACGCTCCTGAGCGCGCGCTGTTATTGGTCAGTGTTTTTCATTGATAATTCAAAAACGAAGCCCCATGCGACATTTTTGTAAAGGAAATTGTGGTTCAGAATCGTCTCACCTACCCCCTATTTCCTGCTTCTGCACTAGTTACGGGCCACCCTGTACATACAAAAGTGATGATACAAATATGTAGATATTTTTTGTATAAAATAAGTTCTTTACATTTTCAACGTAATGTTTTGTATTTTCGATTGTGGCTTACTTAAAAAAATACACCTCGTACATACATACATATATCGTTTTCACAACAATGAACAAATTTTTTTATTATTAGTACACATATAATATGAATGAACTAAAATTCATAGATATAAATTACATTATTGTCAGTTAATTAATGCTGTCATCTATGTATTTGGCATGACCAGTGTAAACACTCGTTCGTCTTCGGGAAAATTATTCTACATTCGTATTAATTCATATTTTTCACAGCAGATACTGGGTCTATAACACAAATGAAATTTAACCTATTCACTATCCATTATCAATCGAATTAAAATACAGTTCCTATATTTTTACAATGAATGTGATCTGTAAAATATGTTTCTATTATTAATACCTCAATAATAAAGTAGCGTGGAAAAAGTTCCAGATGAAGAACCAAACGCATTCTGGTCGCCATAATTTTATTAATAGTATACTTGTTAAGCGAGTGTTTCAAAAAATTCTTACATTCTGTTGTATTTCATTCTTTTCTTTCCTAGCAAAATAAATACCTTTAAAATTGCAATTATATAAGTTTTTGTCGTCATGGTTCTTCCAAAACATTTGGCAACGCGTGTTACAAGAATAATAAAACTTTATTATGAAACTTTTTCTGTACTTAATACGTGAAGATCTTTCTTTTTTTTTCTTTTGATTCGATAATACATAATCAACGGATGGTACAGATGGATAGAAATACATCGTAATACCATCTGATATACATATATTTAAAAACTACAGATGCAAAATTTCAAAATATTCCTATATTTAAATTGAATCTATAAGGGTGAGGCAATAATTGTGTCCACCATGAATTTTGCTGTTATTTGTAATAATATGAAAAAATGTTATATATAAAACATGCACAGTATAAGGGGGGCCATGTTGTGATACAAACATTTTTTGCGTGGGTGGAGGAAATTTCGAGGTCATCTCTGTTTTTAACCGACTTCGAAAAAGAAGGAGGTTACTCAATTCGACATGTATATATATATATATATATTTTTTTTTTATGTATGTGCCCCGATTACGCCGAGATGGATGGACCAATCGGAACCAAACCTTTTGCATCTTGTAGGGTATGACTCCCAGTTGGTCCCGTAAAAAAAAATTTTGCATTTCACCACCGCTCGCCACCTTTTTATTGCAAAAAAGCGTACGATTTCGTCCGCGTTGTGTATGGTCATCGATTACTCCAAGATGGATGGACCAATCGGAACGAAACCTTTAGCATCTTATAGAGTATGACCAACAGTTGGTCCCGTAAAAAAACCCGGTTCGGATTTCTACATTTTTTCCGCTTTTATCGCAAAAAACGTGCTATTTCACGTATATTCGGCCTGATATCGATGAAGCCTAGTATTACATTTTGCGGCCGGAGATGTTTCAACAATGATCCCATTTGCAACATTCCCTGCCCTTCCCTTCACTACCCTGCCCTTCCCTGCCCTTCTCTTCCCATCCCTTTGTTGAACTTTTCAAGGAATGCTCCAATCGCCATTAAAAAATGTGAAATAAAAAAATTTTTAGAAAAAAAAATACAACCGACTTCGGAATGCACTAAAAAGGACGAAATAATTTAAATTTATATTTCGGAGACGGCGCAAAATTAAAAATTTTCTACATTGGAAATTGTCAAAATTCTTTAATCCTTTTACATATTTTCACATTAACAACATCCTTCATTTACATAATTTTTAATTTTGCGCAGTCTCCGAAATATAAATTTAAATTATTTCGTCCTTTTTAGTGCATTCCGAAGTCGGTTGTATTTTTTTTTCGAAAAATTTTTTTATTTCTAATGGAATGCTATGCTTTTTTTGTCGCGATGTGATAGCCGGTGCTGAGACGACTTCAGCAAACTATCATTTCAGGTCATACAAGGTCAAATGTGGTAGTAAAATAAACTTTCTTACATTACAGATGTTCGAAGTGATGGCCGTTTGCACCAATGCAAAGTTGCAATCTTCGTATCGCTGCCTCACGTGCATGTCTTATTGTATCTGCACTTATTCTAGCACATGTTGCAATTATCCGTTGTTTCATATTTTCTAGTGTAGTGGGTACTTCTTGATAAACAATACTTTTCAATGCTCCCCAAAAAAAGAAATCTAATGGGGTTAGGTCTGGAGAGCGAGCTGACCGAGAAACTAATCCTTCACGTCCTATTCATCGATTTGGGTAAAATTTGTTAAGTGTATGTCTAAGGGTGCGTTTAGACTATGCCTGTAGCAGGCGCCAGTAGCCCTCGCAACGGGGGGCCAGAATTTCTATGTTTCTGACCGTGCTTGTAACAGCTCTGTCGCCCGCAAAAGAAAATGGTTGTTTGCTTTTGTTGCCTAGTCTACAGCGGCAGTAGAGCCCGCCTTCGTTTTGTTTGCAATTTTTTCTACCCAGTGCCGTCCTAAGATATTTGGCGCCCGTGGGCTACTAACAATAAGGCGCCCCTCTTCATAAGAAAATATATGGGAGGGGAAGCGGGAGCGCACAAAACTATAGCTTCAGATTTCTTCTCGAGCGTTGTCAACGAAAATCACATATGTATAGTAACGTGGTCATAGGAACAATATACGGGAAAAGGTGTGGTGGGAGGACTCCTTCTCGGGTCCTCGCGCTGCACCACACGCGGGCGAGGTCATCTCAGTCGCCGGTGCACACGCAAACTGATTTGAGTGCAAGCAAAATTGCCGCCCCGAAAGGCTGGCGCCCTGTGGCTATAGCCCGTTTACCCCTGTGGTTAGGGTGGCACTGTTTCTACCTCTGTTGTAGACTAAGCAACAAAAGCAAACAACCATTTTCTTTTGCGGACGACAGAGCTGTTATAGGCTCGGTCAGAAACATAGAAATTCTGGCCCCCCGTTGCAAGGACTACTGGCGCCTGCTACAGGCATAATCTAAACGCACCCTTACTCTTCGAGCGTAATGTACTGGACATCCGTCGTGCTGTAACCACATCATTTGGCGAACGTTTACTGGTACATTTTCTAATACAATTTCCAATGTGTTCGTATGAAGTGTTCATATTATTCGTCAGTAAAATTTTCATCGAAGATTGCAACCTTGCATTGACGCAAACGGCCATCACTTCGAACATCTCCAGTAATGTAACAAAGTTTATTTTACTACCACATTTAACCTTGTATGATCTTCAATGAGCTTGTTGAAGTCGTCTCAATAGCGGCTGTCATATCGTGATAAAAAAAAATATAGCATTTCGTTTAGAAAAACAGAGATAACCTTGAAATCTCCACCACCCACGCAAAAAATGTTTGTATCACAACATGGCCCTCTTTATACCGTGCAAGTTTTATATATAACATTTTTTCATATTATTACAAATAACGGCAAAATTCAAGGTGGACACTGTTATTGCTCCACCCTGTATATTAGATAATTTTTTTCCAATATATGTATAGTATACTGACTAAAATCAATACGCGGGTTGAAATTATAAGATAATAATTTTATTATGAGACAATAATGACACGAGTTTCTGTTTGCTTTTTTCACAAGATGATCACAGCGTTGCCAGTGCCCTCAGTGAAGGTCTTCCACAAAACTTATTATCAAGAAAAAGCAGCCAGGATAACGAGCAGTCAACCTGGAAGTCCTTTAGCTGAAAGCGAAGCAGTACTAGCACTAGTTGACAAGGAACCACCGGAATACTACTTCTGTGGCAAAGTAAGAATCAACAAATTAATAATTACTGAATGGTTTCCATATGTAAATTGAATCGTACAAAATAAATTACGAAGAAATTAATACCTTATAAAAGCGCTAAATACTCAATAACTAATATGTACCATTACCTCATTGAAAGTAAAGTAGATCTATGCGATGTAAGCGAGGAATTTATTTTCAAAATGGGGGAGGGGATGGGGAATATATCCCTTGAAATACACACAATTTTATTCGTTAATGAATATACAATAACATGGTTTGCGATCGCTAATACTAATGTAATTAATAACATTTTTTTGTTCTTCTTTCTGAATGTTCTACTCCAACTTACGCTATCCATTCCAGAGGCACCCTCGGCGTAACGTCTGAGTATTCCTCTATATGTATTGTGTTCGGTTTCATTTTAATCAAAAAGACATCACAAATATTCTTGAGGAACCTTCATAATAAAAAAATAAAATATATGAAGGTTTTACCATTGCATTAGCATTTCTGTCGAAGATAATATCAGGTTTATTTGGGTTTGATCATTCCGCCCTTGTTTTCATTCGCTGTCCGTTTCTACGTTCGACGTTATTAGCTAACTTGAAAAACTGTAGAAACTGCGCGATGTAAAAGATACGTCGATCCCGATGCTTTCGTTTACATCGTGTCTTTACCGTACAGCCAATCCTTGTACTGTGCGTTGTTGAAAAGGTGATTAGCGGAACGGCACAGGCGAAAGGGGAACACTGCAAACGCTCCACCCAATTCTCGTGTGTTATATGAACTTTATTAGTATTTGTCACCGCTTAGACCAGTGGTTCTCCAACTTTTTGAAGTCAGGGCGCATTTAAAATCCTACAAATAATTGTAGGCACACTATATACTTTCTGAGAAGTATGTTATAATAATTAAGTCAAATATTACAGGAAAAAAATATAAAGTCCAAGAGTAACTATATTTATTTTTATATCTGGACACATATTTCTCTGGAATACTATAGGGCGCACCCGGAAATCTTCTAGAGCGTACACTCTCAGAACACTGGCTCAGACTTAGACAAATGACAGCGCGTATCGATACGATTGTGTTGAAAATACAACAAATAGGACCCCGGTAATTATTTACTTTAGCGATTTCTCACCAATTTCGATGACCTTGAAATATGTTGTCAAGGTCACTATTCTGAACATTTACTTTTTCTCTGTACATGTTACCGCCACTCGCCCTTCGTTTTTGAGATATTTGCAATAATAGTTTTATGAAATCTGTGGGAAACCGTTAATTTCTATGGATATAATTGTTTTTGAGTGGGGGGGATACTCCCTCCCACCCCTCAACCCCCACGACCCCACAGACTACACTAACTAATACCTAATTCGGAAAATAAACAGACGTCATGTACATTTTGCAGGTGATATGTGGCATCTTTCGAACCAAGTATTATGAGTAACAGAAACGACATGGTCATATTTTCTGCGCTTTCTACATATGTACATCGAAATTCTCCGCATATACCTCGAGTATACCACCTGACACATACCTGCCATATACTTCGAGCCACATCTCACCTGCAAAATGTACATGATGTTTGTTTATTTTCCGAATTAGGTATTGGTTAGTGTAGTCTGTGGGGTCGTTGGGGTCGGTAGCTCCTCCACTCAAAAACAATTGGTAATTATTGTTAAGAGCGATTTAAATAATTTGATATTTAATTAATTAATACAAACCGTTAGAGAAAGTTCTTGAACAATAGTTGGTCTAGAAAATTCCAAAGTGATGTGCGCAAGCGCGACAAAGTGAAAGAAGCCGGTAGCACTTGTGCGTGCGTTACAGATTATTATTACCGAAAAATAAATAGAACGTGGTGGACGCTAGCGTCGAGTGTAAGGGCAGTGTGCTGCGTAATTATTATAATTGAATGTTGCAAAACCGTAGAAGTACTATATTATTATTTTGCGTATATTCAAAGACTATCTTAATGTTTTATTTCTCAACTGTTAATACCAGTGCCTGTTCATTTATTTTCTTTATCTCATGTTACATATATTTGCGTTTAATTAAATATAGTTTTAGTATAACTACGTTATACGTTATTCGGGTACGCGCCTCCTACCCTGTCCCCGTCTTACCATGGGAAACGAAATATAACATTATTTACTTCAGCGATTCTTCCCCGATCTCATAAAGTTATTTTTGCGAATATCTCGAAAACGAGGGGCGAGCGGCGGTAAGACGTATAGAGAAAAAAATTATCAGAACAGTGACCTTGACAACATATTTCAAGGTCATCGAAATCTGTAAGGAATCACTAAAGTAAATAATTACCGTTATTTTTTTCTTATACCCAATTACACCTAATACCAAATAAGTAAATAAACGTAACAACAGCAATAAATAATTATACTTTTTTCACCAAATGTGTTACTGTGGTTTGTTAGAAGAAAACCATACGGTAGGAATGTCTTACTATAAGGATATTTTTCCAATCTTCAAACCGTGTTAGACGAAAGCCGTATTGTAGAAATACAGTGTTATGCGAGGGTTATTTGTACTTGATACTCATAAAAACTCCGATCAATATTCCTTGTGCAAAGGAAGCAAGAAGAATCTCGTGTAGTATTACACACATACAGGATCGTTATTTTCTAACAAGCTCCAAAAGGTGAAGGTTAAAACAAAGAGCCAGCGGAAGCCTAGTCCACAAAGTGACTATGATCGAGAATTTTAATCTTAGACTAACTCAATCCTTGTTTTATTTATCTTTCATGTTTTCTAGCACTTACTTTGTTGAAAACTCTTATTCTTCGCTATGGTATTAAATAAATTCCTATAATCACATTTCAAAGGGTAAAAATTAATATTGGTTTACAAATTTCGTTATTGCGGTTCTTCGAGTACTTTAAAAATGACTAACATTTTTCAAAATTTCGCAGTTAGTATTTGTCATTTTTAACCGACTTCGAAAAGGAGAAGGTTACTCAAATCGTTCAGTATATTATATATATATACAGGGTGTTCAGGCTATTACTAGCCAGAATTTTTTTTGTAAATAGTAAATATTAGAAAAAAAATGGAACAGGGAAAAGTAGTACTGTTTTTTATACGCAACAAAATGATGTATATATTTTTGTTGTATTCACATTATTTTAATAGAAACGACGGTGACCTCCAAAGCGTGTGCCAAGACGAATTCATGCATATACTGCACAATGACCTTCAAGGTCATGCAAGGTCAGAAATGGAAAAAACAATTTGAATATTGCGTACCACGAATACACGAAAAACTGGCTAAACACGGCTGGTTCTCCAATTTAGCATTATTAACAAAAAACTTTCTAAGAATATTTGTCAGTCAAGTGACAAGTAAATAATGGGATGCCAACTTCCTCATTCTATTGAAGCGGCACTTCCTCACTAGCGAGAGGATCACCCTATAGTTTGTACTACTTAAACGGCCCTCTAGGCGGTGGGGGGAGCCACTGGAAGAGGCCAAGCTGCTGAGATGGTTGAAAAACGACAATGTATGATTAGGATAGTGGGGATGTGAGCTCCTTCTCACGCTCTGTTACGCGAGAATCGCGCTCCTGTCAGATGAAAGCGTTCTTGGCTCCCAAATACTAGTAGGTGCTCATATCTGCTGGCCCCGCTGCACGGCCCCCACCGCTAAAATGCTCTGTCTTCCCACTCTCACAAAATCAGTCGATATGTTCCCCTACGTTGTACGATCTACGTAGGCCTAAAGTACTGCATGCGTACAACGAACGATTAGACATATAGTAGGGGATGTTCCGTTACAGCAGAATGGAATGAGGAAGTAAGGATTGTAGAGGAAATTGGCGCGTGAGCTCCCACTTGAGCATTACTGCCTTAAGGAATAATTGAGTGTCGAGTTGGGTATATCCTAGTTTCCGATCCAAGTGTTTGTACATGTTACATGTTACATGTATATGTACCATTAAGAAACTAGTTCTTAAACAGACACTAATTAAATTGTTGTTTAGAATCGTCTCAGCTACCCCTCATTTCCCGATGTTACCACTAGTTACGAGACACCCTGTATATACAGTACTAGACAAAATAAAGTAAGCATCTCGAATATTTTTACAATTACGTTTACAACTTCGTAGTTGTTACGAATATAATAATTATGTATTTGCAAAAAAAGAAGGTTTTTTAGTCTACTTTTAAGTTTTAACAAAAATAATTTCAAAAACATTTAATATTTTTTAATAGACAGGCCCGTTACATTTATAAGGATATTTTCATTGGACAAAATAAAGTACGCACTAGAGTGTTTATTTACTTTCAGCAATAATGGCATGTAGGATACCTTTTCTTGCGGTTGGAGATAAAAGAGTGTTTAGCCATCAGTGTTCTTAGAAGCAAGATTGTATCGTTCCATTGCGAATAACATGGAAACGAAACAAATTTCCGTACAAATTAGAAAACTAATAGTTAACGACCGGCAAAAGGGGCTCTCCAATAGGAAAATCGGTGAAAAGTACAATGTTGTTAGTGATGCAGCGGTCAGAAAGATCTACAAAAAATTCGTAGAGCTTGGCACAGTAGCCGATAAAATCGGTCGCGGGCGGAAGAGGAAGACAAATTCAGTCGAGGATCGTAGAATTATCCGCGAAATTAGTCGTGTAATCAGGGAAAATGTGCAACTCAACATTTCTGAACGATCCGTGCGCAGGAGACTTCGGGAAGCTGGGCTGCGGGACAGTTTTGCACAGCGTCACCCTTTAATTCGAAAAGTTAATAAAGTGAAACGTCTCCAATTTTCAAAAAAAAAAAAAAAAAAAAATACGTCGATAAGCCAGTCGACTTCTGGAAAAAGGTTATTTGGAGTGATGAGAGTAAGTATGACCTGTTTGGTCATAAACAACGAACACGGGTTTGGTTGAAGCCCGGCGAAAAGCTCCTGGATAAAAATGTCAAAACAACTGTTAAGCATGGAGGAGACAGTATTATAGTACGGGGGTGTTTTGCGTGGTCGGGTGTGGGAAATCTCATCAAGATCGACGGTATTATGACAGCAGACAAATACATCGACATCCTCAACGAGAATTTAGTAGAGTCTCTGCTAAAGATTGGTCTGGAAGATAACAAGATAACGATCCCAAGCATACCGCGCAGAAAATGCTGCTTTTTTTCGTGCTTCGAGGATCAAAGTGCTAGATTGGCCAGCACAATCGCCGGATTTAAATCCAATCGAAAATCTGTGGTCCATTTTGGACCAGAAGGTTGACGAGGGTGACGTAACGAATAAATTCAGGTTATTCGAAGCTTTGGAAAAGGCGTGGGGAAACATCGACGAACAGCACATCCGGAATCTCATCGAGCAAAGGGCGACCATACAAAATACTAGTTCTCAATTTGAACTTAATTTTGACTCTTATTATCACATGCGTACTTTATTTTGTCCAATGAAAATATCCTTATAAATGTAACGGACCTGTTGTTCGGGAATTGACTTCCCTACGATCAGGGGGTCCTCTATCGGATAATGTCGGCGGCTTGACGGATCGCCGCGTTCCTGAACGCATCGGACGCAACGCGCACGCGCCACGCCATCTTGTAACCAGCACGACCACGCGTTTGGACCGGGAAGACGACGTCGGCCATTATCTCGTGGATTGTTTTGCAATTAACATTACTTTTGTCTTGTGGATCGTCTCCGAATTAGCATTATTCTCGTCGAACGTCTTACCTGTTCTCTCGTTAATCTCTTACCACCAGTATCGTTATTTCTACCTCGTGTTTCTCACGTTCAACGGACTTTTTCTTTCACCCGGTTTTTCGGTTATCTCGTTACATATTTGTTCGGTTCTCGTCTCCGGAACAGCTCGCGGCCTCGCTCAGAACATTTATATCTTTTCTGTAGCGTAATTCTAGTGACTAAGTTTGTGTAATCTCTGCGTTTAGAATTAAGCTAGTACATAAGTGAATTCGTCTAATAAAACGTCTTTTGTTCATCTAAACCACGTGCTCGATCATCTCGTTTTCACCACGCCCCTGCTTCCCCCAAAAAACTCCATAAACCAGAATAGCGTGAAATCTAACGGCACTTCACGTAACACCTGTATATTAAAAAATATTAAATGTTTTTGAAATTATTTTTGTTAAAACTTAAAAGTGGACTAAGAAACCTTCTTTTTTTGCAAATACATAATTATTATATCTGTAAAAACTACGAAGTTATAAACGTAATTGTAAAAATATTCGAGATACTTACTTTATTTTGTCCAGTACTGTATATACACATATACATATACTGATCGGATTGAGTAACCTCCTCCTTTTCGAAGTCGGTTAAAAATATAAACAGTGTGAAGAGTCTGCCTCTGGTATAAGTGTAAGAGAACGAAATGTAAAAAAATAAAAGATCGATTCTTTACAATAATCGATGCCGCACGAAAGAATCGTATTGGAGTCTGTTTACAAAAATAAAAATAAAAAATGAAACAAAAAAGGTCGATTCTTTTTAAACCGATTCTTGCAGAATCGATTCTTTGCTTTCGATTTTTTAACTGACTTCGAAAAGGAGGAGGTTACTCAATTCGACCAGTATTTTTTTTTTTTTTTTTTTTTATGGTCGCCGATTAGTAGAGGAATCGATCCTCTCATTCCGATTCAGAATCGATTCTTTCCGCTGAATCGAACATCCCTAATAACGAGCCTGAGGGAATTTAGGCCTGAGACTTTGTTATCACCATTGACCTTGCCCGCACGAAATTTGTCAATTAAGCGAGATAGGAGTGGCACTCAATGAACAGAGTGGGTCTCGTTTCTCGTATCTTCAAACTTACAGTAACTTGGAAAATTTTCCTACTTGACTCTGATCCCCGAAATGTTAAACTTCTCGATTTGAAATCTCGTTCCGGAAGCGTAGCGGTGCCGTGATAGTCTGGATCAGCGACTCCTCAGTTTGAAGCACGAACAATAACCGTGAGCACAAGCCGTTTTGCTATACAGGGTGTCCTGTAACTATAGTCCGTTCAACGAGACGAGTCACTAAGTAAAAACAAACGACTCCTTCGCTTTTCACGTGATCGACTCTGCGACTACCGTCATTGGCTGTCACATGTTACAACTCAGGGCCAAGTTATGGTGGTCCCTTGCTGAGGGCTCTTGCATGCAGAACCAATTTTGAAGAAAAATTTTGGCAATTAGACGGTATAATTGAATCAGCAATAGATCCATTTATTATAAATTTAAATGATTCCGACGATAGTTCAGTGTCAAATACCAATTGTGAGAGCAACATAGAATAAAAAAATAATAATTACACAGAATTTCTGTTGTACTTTTATCCATCCTGGTATTTAGGTATATTTATACAATGAGTAACTCATACCATAGTCAAAGAATTTTAACTTAAAAAAAAAAGCTTATGTTACGATGCCACGTGGGGATCCGGAACCCGTAAGTCGGCCCTGCCCTGCTCACGTGCACGTGTTTATACTTGGTGACTCGTCTCGTTGAATGGAGTATAGTGTAAGAATCAAAAATGGAGGGTAGCTGAGACGATTCTGAACAACAATTTCCTTTGCAAAAATGTCGGGTGGGGCTTCGTTTTTGAATTATTAACGAAAAACACTAACCAATCAGAGCTCACGTAGAGCGCGTGCGCAACCGTGATAGGGTAACTTTGAGCCGGGACGTCGAACTAGAACGAATCACGGCTAAGCGCATGCTTAGAATGCGCTCTGATTGGTCAGTGGTTTTCGTTAATAATTCAAAAACAAAACCTCAACCAACATTTTTGCAAAGGAAATTGTTGTTCAGAATCGTCTCAGCTACATCCCATTTCCGGCTCCTACACTAGTTACGGGACACCCTGTATCCCGAATGTCAGTTTGACTCTCGTTACGTTCCGTGTTTCGCTATGCCGACTCGTATTCAAAAACGCGCGCAGTATAGCTGCCGGCGGAGATCAGAGTGTCGATCGCTGTATCGACCCGCGGATCCTTCGTTCGCTTGGCCGGTGGAGCGGGAACGTACTTGCGCATTGCGGGATCTGTGACGTAGAGATTCGCTCGCTCCGCTACCTGTTTATCAACACGTACGTTTATTGTCGATAACTCTGATCTCTTCTTTATTCTATGTGACCGGACCCGATGTACGGTTACAACTTGTACATTTGGCGACCAGACCCATGCGTATTATTGAACTCTCGATTACTTTCTCTACTATCTCTGGATTTTCCGACTTTCCACTCTTCACTTCTTTTTCTCTCTCTTGAAGCCCTTTTAAAAGCAGAAACCAGAGATCCGCGACACACAATCTTGTAGGCAACCGTTGCGCATATACAGTAATCGTTCGCTAAATGAGCGCTTCGTAAACGAGCTTCAGGAACGCCCTCTACTCACATGCATTTTTCACACACGCGTACGTACCCTTCTCCACCGCTCAAGCGTATGCATACGGTGTTGCGGTTGATCCGCATATCAAGCGAGTTGCCGCCTGGGAAGGGAGCGCTCATGCCATTGGTTGTCCCGTAAACAAGCTCAAACCGGTTTGGACCCCCGACCCAACTCATTTAGCGAACGATTACTGTACCTCTATCGCAGGTATGGGTAGTAAGCACGGACATAGGAATATAGGGACTGGGCATAGGCCGGCAATGGACGTGGTGCGGTATGAAGCCAAAGGGGGAGGGCCGTCGGCCATCTTACGTTGCTCTTTTACAGTGGGAAGTTTAAATAGGACTATAATCGAAAATATGGTTATATTTTTGAAAATACATTTTTAGAGTTTCAACACTGTGAATATCTATTTTTTGTTGTAGTTTGTTACTTTTTTTGAATCTACCAATGGTTACAATGTATCTATGACTTTCTCTTTAAAAACTGTTCGAATAACTAAGCAACTACTTTACATATGAGTGTGATTGTTTAAATAAAAAGGAATGCGCTTATCTCAATTGCTGGAATATGGGAATTAAATTTGCAGAGTATATTAGGTATGCGAATGAATATAAAACGCACATATTTATTATAAATATAGTTTACTGGTTTATCTGTTTTTACACAGATTCAATACACTTTCGCATACAATTACTCTGGACTACTCTAGACGCAACTATGGACGCTTCCACACGCTTCTAACAGTAAATAAATGAATGTGGTTAGGTTAGTTCTATAGCCATAGACTACAGACTTTATACAGACGTCTAGCAGTCTCATGAATTAGAAAGAGCAACGTAATATGGCGGACATGGCTTCACTACGGGTTGCGCTTTGCCCGGTCCCTATATTCCTATGTCCGTGGTAGTAAGTAGTAAGCGGAGCGGGAACGCTCTCCGCCGCTCTGCGGGTGCGAACCGAACCAAGCGGCGGAGAGGCTATCCCCACTCCCCGGTTCCCTGTCACCCGATGTCGCACAGCCTAAACATGTACTTATGTTTGACTGATGGTCTCCGTCGAACGCTTCGCCTTGTCCGCTGCAACGCGTCGTCCCTACACTGCATCTCTACCACCTTAAGAGAGGTGTAAGTAGAACAGATAAACAGCTCCCAAAGCTCAACAGATAAACAGCTCTGAGCGATTTTCGTGCCCATGCCTGCTTTATCGCGACCACCCGAATTGTTATTTTTGTTTGTAAAAATAAATTGAGTAAAAACGTGAAGGAATCAGTATAACCTTTCTTCACCACAACAATACATACTCCATCACTTTCAAAAATCTTATTTTGGGAAAACTTGTTTTAAAGCTTCGTTCTGCAATTTTTATCCTATAAAATGGGAAAATTCAAATTTACTTTAGTTCATATTAATGGTACATTATACTTGTATTAAGATTATAAATTACTTGTCAAATAAGAGCAAAAAAGGGATACGATTTTCTTAAGCTTCCGGAGTAGCCTCACTCTGTAATATAGTGCAACTTCATCAACTTTATCAGTCTAATTTATCTTCTTGTCAATTTATCTAATTTATCTACCAAACTGCAACAATTCATTTGAATCGAATAAATTTGATGAACCCTTTGCAATTAAAATTGATCGGGCATATGTCAGGTTCAAGAAGTTAGGATTTAGCGTAAAGTATTTTGTTTCTGGATTTATAAAAGAGCTGATGTTGCAACTTGTGCCGACCGTTTCTTAAGGATAAAAGTCTGCTACATCGCATGACGCAGTTCGATTTTATGCTAGACCCTTACGTTTTATGATAAATTAAAAAATATCATAGAAAATTGGTTTCTGTTCACCTTTAACGATTGTTAAACTTCTTTAAATATTCATAATATATTAAGAACTGGTATCAATGTATTCAGGAAGACCCACAGAATCGTTTGTTTCCAACGGAAATTCAATATCATTTATAGTTACGTCACAAAACTTATTTAAATGTGAAAAATATGTTTTTTTTTCCAAAAACAAATTTTTCCACAACTATACGTATAGATGAAAGACGGTTTGCAGATTCGTAATCGGTGTATTGAATCTTATAAGAGCTGCATAGCGAAAATCGGAACGCCAATTGGCTGTTCGACAGTGTAATTATTTATGTAAACTTCATTATCGGATAAAAACATTAATAAATAATCCTCGAACAAAAGCTTTAAATTCTCATATAGGGATTCAACAATATCCGTTTACAAATTTCTCCCCCATCGAGCAAAGCTTCTGGATCTGCTCTTGGTTTCCATTCTTATATGTATATTTTTCCTATATCTTCATTTTTTGAGTTTTATTCTTAAAAAAATCTGTTATTTTGGTTTGTTAGAGTGAAATCGAATTATAAGGGGGTCGCCTGTATTAAATTTACGCATGCACTTATACACAGCACGAGCAATTAAGCTTATTAAGTATTGATTGGGGTTTTTCAATATTTTCGAAGGTCAACTCATTACATGTGGTGGTTGGGTCGTTGCTGCTCGGTGCTGTGGTGTTGGTGGTAGGCCTGGTGCAGCTTGCACCGGGAGCTGAGGCTGCACAAAACTCGACCGCCCTTATCGCTGTGGGATGCAGTTTACTAATAGTCGGAGTACTACTTGCACCGCTCAGAACTTTGTGCATAAAGAAACAAAAGGCTGCCCAGAAGGATGGAACGCATCAAAGAAGTGTCACTAGTATAGATATGCTTCTAGCTCAACACAGGTAAGGATAAGAGCAATATTTCAATCATTTAAAAGCTAAAACAATACTAGTATTTATAAAAATAATATATTTATTTACTCAATTATTTATTTATCTATTTATCTATCTTCTTGTTAATATATTATTCATTTACCTATTTATTTATCAATGAATCTATTTTTTTATTTGTATTATGAACATACAATTACTTGTAATAAAAGATAAGGTGAATCTCAAGAACTAAACATTAATTGAATACAAAATTGAAGAATGATCATTTCAAATTGATTGAAAAATTAATAAACGAATTAAGTAAAGCATTATAATTACTATGAAGTAATTGAGTCGGAGCCTTCATATGTATAATAGATTTATAAAGATCTTCTTTGGTGAAGTTTTCTGGAATATTGAAATAACTATATTTCAGATAAATAATCATAAGAAAGAAAGGAAATCATTTACATTATTGCGCTTTTCAAGCGTGGGTATATTTAATGTACAGGGGAGGGAATGGGGTAAAGGCGATCAATATTATTATTATGAGACCAAACCTTTAAGGGATGCATTTGTTATTGTTCACGTGCTGCGGCACTCTTCTGTACACTCTAAAATGACTTAATTAAGTTACTAATATACAATTGAGAATAACAAGCGTTATTTATTAATATATCTCATTGACGTTGTAATTTACATGCGTGTCATAAAAATATTGGTATTATTATGAAGTTTTATTTGCAGCTTAATTTTATTTAAATCTAATTCATTTTAAAGGAAAAATTATTTTATTTATTTACTTCGTATTATTTATTGTATTGAATGACAAGCGAAATTTCACAATTGTTGTTTCAATTCATTGTGTTTTATAATAACCATTTTTAAGTAACAGTAATCTATTTCAAATAAATTAACTCACTGTTATGTACTTAATCACAATAAAAAGCATAAATTATAATTTAATTTTACAAATACAAAGTCCAATCACTATCGTTATTTATAGACGCCTGATATTTCTAAGATGTGCTTTCCATCATACGTATGGCATATTGCCCAAGTAACAACCGTCATAGTTATCTTATTTCTCGAGAAAACTGCTTCATTTTGTACAGCATACAGGTGGATCACCTAACGCGACGACCTCAATTTATTTATAAATTATTGACAGCATGAAAATAATATTTTAAACAAAAATTGTTTGATATCAAGAAAGTCATATAATGTAATAATGTGTTTATAATTATTTTACATTTTGATCAAGATATAATAGTCAGCGTCAGTTTTAAAATGGAGTGATCAATATTTTTCCCCAAATTTCGATAAAATACCAAATTTTGCATTAAAAAAAAAAAGTATTATATCATGCAGAGCTTAAACTGAACAGTTTGTGAGATATGTATCAACCACCCTCGTTGGCTTTATAAAACTAGTCATCAAGAACAAGTTTTGATGTTTACATTTATTTCAAACAGATTTTAAATCAAAGAGAATATTTGCTGCTATTGTATAGTTCATTTAAAATATTTTTTACTTATTTCGTTCATACATTTTCGTTATTTAATACCATAGTATAAAATGTATGGCAGGTATATCTTCATCCGACACAGAAGTTGAAAATTACTTACAAGGGGTATTATATTAATGCTAACACTCCATTTCTTCTTACTCCTGTAACTTTGCAGACGAGTGGGGAGTCTCGACATACTGAATTATGTGTCATAGATTGACGTTTTACGATATTATTTCTCCCATGAAAATTAACGCCAATGTTCTTTTGAATTTCATAATACATAACTGTATGTACTTTCCGTATGTTAACTTTACAAGCAATTTTTTAAATCAGAAAAAATGTATTTCATCGAACGCATACCGGTGGTAGTTTGTTACGATTTCTATGAGGTTATTAACCCCTTGGCCTACACAGTATCAGCCGATTGCGCGAGCCATAGTAAACAGAAGGTCGGTCGCGCGCCGTGCCATTCAGCTGTTTAGCCGTGTACCCGAACTGGCGTAAAATGTATACTTTTCATGACATGTAATATTTCGGCGCAACAAAAGGAATTGTGAAATAATAAACAACGTTTGGGGACAACTAGTAATTTTAAAACGTCTGGGGCACAAATTCCTTACCACGAGTCAGACTCGTGGTTTTCGCTTATGGCACAAATTCTTTACCACGAGTCAGACTCGTGGTTATAGGCCAAAGGGTTAAGTGTGATGAGGCAGATTTTGCCTCGTCAGGAAGAGGTTTTTCTTTGCGTGCCCCGCTCCCTCCGCTGCGGCGAGTTCTCGCCTCTGGGACGCGCGTCTTACATTTTACGTGCGGAATGCGTGTGCGTGTGAGTGCGAGTGCGTGGGTGAATGAGTTTTCTTTTGTTTGCGACCGACCGCAGCGCACTCCGCCGCAGCGGAGCATAGCCGCCGCCGGTCGTTGAGCCTCCACCCAGGAAAGGGAGGTGCCGGATGGGTCCACCACTACCGCTGTAGCGCGCTGACCACCCGGCTGACCGGTCGCAGCTCCTCCACCCTGGCTGCCTCCCCGGGAGCGACCGGCAATCGGACATAGAGGACGCCGGGCCTGAGAGCAGCCAACTATTGCTACCCGATCCTGGGTAACGCCAGAGGTCTCCCAGGTCCCGGCCAACGAATTGCGAGACCTCACGGCCCATCCCGGTAACCGAATTCCCTGGGGGGAGAACCACGTACCGGTGGCGAAATTGAGAGAGAAGC
The DNA here is from genome assembly GCA_943735885.1 of Stelis phaeoptera. Taxonomy (NCBI): domain Eukaryota; kingdom Metazoa; phylum Arthropoda; class Insecta; order Hymenoptera; family Megachilidae; genus Stelis; species Stelis phaeoptera. Next base: position 874,801 of record OX030936.1, read on the forward strand.
GCGCGAATTAGCAACAAGAGTGGTCGTTTATTAATTTAGAGAGCATAGTTTAATTTTGTATGCAGTTCTTTCTTTTGCGTGCGTCAGGTCCCTTTTCTCTTGTTTTTTGTTTAATTTGTATTTTCTTTGTTCGTGCGTGTGCGGTGTTTTTTTTTCATGGATTGAGCCACCCGCATCACGACTATTATTAGATACGTCGCCTACCTCCACGTCCAGGTAAGTCTCACGCCTTTTGGTGTACGCGGGAATACCGGGGTATATCGTACCGTACCGTTTTCCGCGACCCAGACGACAGGACCGACCCGAGGAGACGAGGACTCTCGAGGCCCGTCTCCTTGACCACACTTCCAACCGACTCGTTGTCCGGTATGGCCAGATTTTCGAGCACCGACGACTCGAAGGGCACCTTCGTTCCGCGGACTAGCTCGCCGAAAGTTGTAGTCGGTTTCGTTAAGGCCCCGGCGTCTCTGATTTAGAATTGCGAACGCCCCCCCGCCGCGTCCGCGGTCCCGACTAATCTTTCTTTTCTTGCTGTATTTGAGACTCTAGGACCACCGATGCTTTGTATTCGGCCTCTAGTTTTAGTTTCTACAGTAGGGTTTTTCTATTAGGAATTTCCGCGTCGCGGTTCCTCTTACCGCACTTAGCGGCCGCATACCTTTTCCTTTTCGTTAAAGTGTACCGCGAAATTCCCTTTTGTTTTTTCGGCACGGCCACTTGGGTCTGTATTAAAAATTACCGTTAATGAAACGCTCGTGGGTCACTTTCATTTGACCTCCCCTGAATTCCGCTCCCTTACTGAGCAGCCGGAAGGGCGAGGTTCTCGGACGAGTGCGAAAGCACTGGCGCCCAGGGTAAACAAATCGTCCGTGGATTTGTGCACGGTGGCTCGCGGAGAGCAGCTTTCCCTGGTTGCACTCCAGCGCAGGGTGCCCTTTGGCTTCCCCTATAACGTAGGGAGCCGTAGGAAATGTTAGTGTTAGTGCTCGTAACTTATTCGGTGCACCTGGTGCGGTAAAGGTACACCTGAGTGGGTTCAGGACCGTTTGTTATAATTGATCAACACTAAATCTATTTGATTCAGGTTTATTCTAATATACCGGGACTTACAATTGTTATAGTGTAAACTGTCGCGGCGTGCTAACTTGAATTTAAGTTACAAAATGTTGCTTTAAATACTTGAATTATTTAGTTTCGATTCCGCGGAGCAAGAATCTAATCCTTCTCGGTTTTAACGAACGCGAGCAAACGGGGGACGACTACAACCGTAAATATAATGTCTAACAGTAGACTACGTACTGTATGGTTAAGAAATGCTCGAAAGGGACTTGAACTCAATCTCGTTGAGTTGCAAAGTGTCGTAAGGGAAACGTACAGACGTGTAACGTGCTCTTTCTAGATTTTACTAAACCCAAAATGCCTTCGCCTTCACTATTTTTATACCCAAAAATTAGAGGGGAAAGAGTGGTGGGGAATTACGTTACGTGATTTCGACTGATATCGGGTGCACGCAGCTAACTCCAAATAAGGAAATTTTGAGTACGGAAACGTAACGTGTGAAATCGGGTTAAAATAAACAAATTTCTACGTTTGTTCTATGGAACAACTGTAACACAATGAACTTTACATTCTTATAAAGCGCAAGAATTGTTAATTCCTTTGAGCTTTAAGAACTTGCTGCTATAATTTTTTACCTGTGGCCCTAATGTTTAAAGTTGCCGCTTCGTATGAAATAATGATACAGCGTTCAGCGTATTGTCATTTCGTTTTCGCGCAATTCCTCGTTCGTATCTCCATCCGGTGACAAAAACATTTGAAAACTCATCGAATTGTATGTATGTGTGTACACTTACAAACAAACTCGGCTTCCGCTAGGGAGAAATACTACGCAGGCAAAGCCCCCCCCCCATTTGGCCATGATAGAATTCCTAAACTCATATTTAATTTTATAGAACTCGGTTAAAACAAAAATATACAGCAACAGATGAACACTAATTTTACACAGAAGGATAGTGGCTTCTGACTCGGGTAGATGAAGTGCACCAAAAAAATTTCGTACGCTTCATGCAACCTTACGAAGTTGAAGAAAATTTTTTTTTAATTTTCTAAGCGGTCTTTGTATCGCCATAACTTTGTTGAAACGTAATATAGTGAAAATCATCGGAAAGCATATGAAAGCAAGCATCTCATGCTTCGAAACGATTTTTCATTGGCATCAATCCAACCATTTTTGCCGAAGTTAAGATCGCTTGAATTTGGACTACATTTTCGGGTTTCCAAAAGTGATCCCTTAATGTTTTTGAGGAGTGTACCTCCAGGTCACATATTCGTCTACAAAGTTACAAAACAACCAAGTTCTGATACTACCCTAACCACCCCTTGTTAGAAACTGTCTAATTATGCAGCGACATTAATATATGCTGTAAACTACGATAGGTTTTTCTTTCGACAAATTGACATTGTAATAGAATATATCCACATCATTTGCTACAATACTGGTGAATTACCACGTCTAATATACGGATTTTCGTACTCTGCAACTGAACTCTCTCAAGTAAATATTTTTGTTATCGGGTACAAAATAATGGTAACTCTTTAATTTTTATTCTATTAAGTAGTAAGGATACATTTTCCTCAAAGGAGCCTATTGTGCCCGACAGTGTGCAGGGTGAGGAATTTTAATCAGAACACTTTAATATTTCCCTTATTGATCGTATGATAAAACTTCAGAGGTTAAAGTTATACTATTGCAAGAGGTATGTTTAATGGAGAAAAGAACTTTTTGTCATGGTCCTTTTTCTTAAATAGAATCATATACATTCTTATAGAGAGTAAGATAATAAACTCAATCACATCCTAATAATGTACCATTCCGCTCACCTGATTTCAAGATATGTATTTATACTAATATTTCATTCTAGAAGGAATTTTGTCTTATAGGACAAAAATGTGCACTATTTCTCGGCTAAGTTGTTAGCCTTTCAGAAGATACATCATTAAATATTCGCTAATATATGTGGTTTCAAAACGAAGGGTGTCTGACTCATTATTCCAAAATTGCAACAGCAGCACTGTTGTTTCTGCAACATTGTATCGGACAGAGAACTGTAGAGTGACTAACTTGTTCTTAAGTTCTCATTTCGTCAGATTTCTGTCCGCGAGGAAAATTAAAAAATATTGTTTATTTTGATAAACCTACGGCGCCAAATAATATGAGACAAAGAATTACTACTTTATATGCTTTAGTTGCGCAACGGAAAATAGAACATTCATACCAATCATTTACTATAGCACTTAGCTATTACATCAATACGAATGACCATCATTTTATACATAACGTGATTTCGAAACATGTAAGTAAATATTTTGACATCAGGTGAACGTGACAGTACATTAATAAAACATGGTTCCATTAAAAACAAAATAAAAAATTCCAAGGCGAGTATGCTGGACAGTAAACAAAAAATTACTACCTTTTCATTGTCGGCATAAACATCAAACGGATTATGTGCCGTTCTTATATAAATGAAACAAGTAACATGAAAATAAAACGTAAAAATAACATTACCTATGTTTATTCTGCAGAGACTTCACGGTTCTGACGCCTGAGGAGCTGGAGGATCTCGTTGGCCGACCAACCTCCAACCTGGAAAATAAAATTCGCAAACAAGGCCACAATACCTAGGTATTGTCGGCCTCGAAGAAGGCCCATTCGTCATCACCGTGCTCGAACACGCCATCGTCATCGACGTCGCCAGGAACTAGTTCATCCATTCTCTACACGCATCGTTACGACTCTCGCGAACACAGTTTGGTTTAAAATTTGATGCACCATCAACCTCATTCTATAGAGAATCAGTTCCGACTATTGTGCACGCAGAAAAAACTGTTTCTTTCTACGAAGGTTGCACGCTGACCATTAGCTTTGTGCAAACGTACGTATCCCTAAGAGAATTGAGTGAAATTGTCACGGGTGTAAGGGACAGTCACTTGACAAGCACCTGAAATTGAAGTGAACTTGATCGCTGTTACGTGGACTTGGATTTGATCGTTCTGAACAGAAAATCATGTCGACATGAATCGGAGAAAATTCGACCAGATGACTAAGGAAATGGTGGGTCAAACGTTGAAACCTCACCCACGGACGGAGCGCTTAGTATTTAGTCTTCAGAATTAATTTCTTTAAGAATCAACTGAACCGTGTAATCCTGTTTACGACGAATTTCGAGTTAGCTGGAGCGAAGAAATTCGACGTTTAATTCGTATAAAATGAAAAAAAGGGGACCTAACAATTGGCTGCCTTCTGTCATCGTTGTTCACTTCAGGATCTTTCTTTCATTTCGAAGATCGAACGATCTGATTTGTAAAAAATCTAATGATTCATATGAAAATTCTCAAATATAAGTAAAAGGTTTTTCACAATAGGCCAAAGTAATTAACTTTATCTTATGAATTTTTTTTTTAATTTTAGTGGAAAAGCATTTAATTGAACTTAACCTTTTATATTTTAAACAAATTTCCTTAATAGTTAAGCTTAACACCGCTAAACAATACAAATCTTTTTGATAGTGAAATATTATAATAAATGATTTCTTTTTAGTAAATTTGAATTTAGATTGTAAAAGGAATTTTAAACAAGATTGCATATTATTTCATTAATTTCCCTACATTTTGTTTTGTGGAAATAATCGACTTGATAAGCGCTTTGAAATCAAACAGATTGATTCTCGAAAGAGGAAATCTGCCTTTAATTACATCAGTTTAAGACTGAACTAGCGAGTAAAATGAAAGGCTCGTCTAATTGTTTGTACGTGCAAATATTCGTTCAAAGCATCTTTGTATAAGGAAAAATCAACAAGGGAAAGTAAATCGAAGGCTGCTTCACAGTTGAAAATTAGTGAAGGTTTTTGATTGTTCAAGACATCATCTGACAACAAAAAAAAAAAGCAATTTTATTTCATTCGGAATTTCATTGTGTTCAAATCGTCAAGATATAAGTCTGATTCGACAGATCGATACTGATTAACACGTACACTGTCCACAGCTGAAGTGATAATTCTCTGTACACCTTGTGGACAGACCGATATCACAGGATATAGTCAACAGCGCAGCATGTGTCATTTGTGATGCGCGAGATGTTGTTATCAGTCAGCGGCATGTATCACATGTGATGCATGGTATAGTGAACATGTTAATATACCGCGGAAAAAAAATTGTATAATATCACAAAATTTTTTGTATAAAGTTTAGATTAATTATTGTTGTGCTTGATTGCATCGTTCAGACAACTCCCCAAGAAGAGGAATCGACGACGAAAGCAATGTTACCAGACGAATTCCTTCTCGAGGGAAAACGTGACGTTCTATTACTCTTAGTCTAGACGTGAATTAGATCTGACGTTCGATATGAAAATAGAAAAGAACGGAAATCGTTATTTAACCCTCTTCCCATTCCCATTTGTCTATGTTACGAGTCACGGCGTTTGCAGGTTGCTAACTATATTCATTTCCAACGTGATTTGAAAACGATCAAATGAATCACGTAGCTTGAAGCGGCCTTGTTACAGTCAACAGACACCCTACAGAGATACTTGTATAATATTTTTGGTCAGGCTTTGGGGCGCCTTCACTTGTCAGTAATACACTTAGTGAATACTTTCATACTGAATAGCTACAATCGCAACACGTATTACACATATCTTCGAGTATTAAATCGTAGTTGTAAATAATTTAAATGGGACATTTTATTATGATACACGAAGATTGATACTCCGATGGCAAACCTTCGTTACGGAAAGAACACTTGGAATGAGAAAAATTTATAAACCAATTACGAATTGTTGCATTAAACTGTCTTTGCTAACGGCAACATAACGATACCGTTTGTTGTCATTATTATTAGTAGTCTCCAGCGTTTTGTATTCTTTCTCGTAATCGCTTCTTCTTACAACTAGCATAACTTAAGCTTGGTTTATACTATACTGTATTGTCAGTGCAACATAAATGTAGCTGCAAGATGAGCCAAAAGTTACTATGTATATGGTTTAAAATTAGAAATAACTCTTTAGCACGTTAATTAGAAAAATAAAGTTACATAAATTTTCTTGTTCATACAATTCTACTTGGTACGGGTTATTATGTGATACGGTTCCAAGAATCTCTTATGGAATAGTATGAGGTTCGTTTCCGGTAGGGTCAGTTGCCCAAATATGAAATACTGTTTTTTCATGCACATAGTTTATCTAGTTACAATATTTTTATACAAACGTAATTATTATGGTTTTGTTCCTGTATTATTTTCCAATAATCCGAAAAAAAGGGTTATTTTCTAACAGAATGTACACTTAATGAGATGTAACCAACGTTAAAAATCTGCAATTTTGTTTATTTGTCGATCCATTTCATTTTAAATGAAAATGATTTTCGTTGTTCATGCAACATTGAATGATTGTTTTCATAACAAAACTGTACAATTTTTATGTACTCATCCAAACTAACAATAAGTCTCTGCATTATGAAGTTCCACGGTTTGAAACTTTAAAATTAAAAAAAAAAAAAAAAAAAACTAAGCATAACAGTTGTTAGGCGAAAGATATTAATTTTTACAATAATATAGTAACTTTTGGCTTATATTTAAAGTGATAAATGCAATCACGTTATCATGACAGTATAGTTCAGTAGAAATTCACCTTTGTTTGTCACAAATCTAATTCAAAGACGCACACTAAATAAGTGATTGCTTAATAATGCAAGTGTCATGTATCTGTGTTCGATTGAATACGTCTCACGAGAGAAATATGTATATACTGAGAGAAAAAAAGGAATATTTGGATAGTTTAAGGCAAATGTTCTAACAAACGAGTAAATTTTATGTTCGAAGATATATTTCATAAGATATTTGTACAGCCAACAAATCAAAGAGAAAGATAAAAAAACAAAAACGAAGATTTGCAATGTACATACGTACATGTATACATCCATATTTTTAAATTTAATTTGTTATACCAGATTCACTTCCTTCATTGAGATACCACATGTATGTAGGTACTTTCAAAATCATTTGTTTAGAAATTCATCAAACGAGTTAATTAGGAGAAAAATATCAGCAAATGATATCATGAAGGGTGACAGAGACAAACGTAAAGCGATTCATCTTTGTAAACTAGTACTAAAAGTGAAACGACGTAGAATATGAGAATCATGAGACCTGATCTGCGAATAAGTAATTAATAAAACAAAAACAAAAAAAAAAGGAGAGGAAAGAAAGTGGTTCAAATTTGTAAGGGTTTGAAGAATGAGGCCACGAACGCTGAAACATACCAAGAGACGAATATTATGAAGGATGTGCTTCACATAACGAAACATAAATAGATGTTTACTAAACATTATTTAGGCTTAGTCCATAGGCGTTAAGGTTGCTGAAAGTGAACGTAAAAACGAAATTCTCAATAGGGAATTATATATTATGAAATTTAAAGGTAATTGCTCGATAAAATGATCGTATTAATCTTCCAGAAAGGCTGTTAGAATCGTACGACATATTCTATTCTATTAAATACTTCACGTTGTACGTGAATGCGATTCACTTTGTTAACCAGAATAGCAGTAAACAATCGTTTGACGACGAAGTAAAATATTAAACAATACACTAATTTCCTTTGAACTTTTCATACATTTTACAAGCTGAATTTAATGAAACAGAAAAACATTGACACCGATTTATTCTTTACCAATAATGAAAAAGAAATTTTTTTAAGTATAGTAAATAAGAGAAAAAAGAATATGAATGAAAAGTAATAGTTGCCCTTGATGCATTACTGATTTCAATTTAATCTTACTTCCTTTGATAGACGGCCAGTTTCAGTTTATAGTGTACGTACAGTAGTGGCTATAAAAATTACACCACTTTAAAATCACTAATGTGTTTTGTTTACCACTCATACGAGCAATAACTGTCTGTGCTATTGGTTATTAGAAGTTTCAGTTATATTGACGAAAACAAACTTTATTATCATAAATTAATAAAAAAAGAAAAACAATGTAAATGGCGTATAGAGAAATTTAGATTGTTGATGACACACAAGTAAACCATACTTATTTAAATGTTAATTTTAATTTTCTTAATTAAGTAATAATATAATAATTGCTTCGCATTTATTGTGCACCAAGTGTGCCAATATTTTAAGCTAATTCTATCTAGTTTGCGATTGCACGTACGATTGATCACTTCAGCAAGTTCTTTCTTACTATTAGGCTTCTTTCTTGCAATTATGATACCAATCATTACACCAGGGGTGGCCAACCCAAATCATCTTGCGGGCCACTTTGGAAATGCATCATAACTCCGCGGGCCGCATATAAAATTACACATACATCCTCATATTAGATTTAGACCCATGATAGACATATTTTTGAAGTGAAAAATTGAAACATAACTGCAAACTCATAAATAAAACAGGCAATATCTGTCATATATTCGCAAGAATATTATTTTAAAATCATAGTTAATTTTTTTTCATAATTTCGACAGTTAATTTTTGAATATATGGAGGCAAAAATAATGTATTTTTTATTAATACATTGGTTTTCACTACTTTGGCCATTATAAAATAAATATATTTTGTAAAGGTGTGATGAATCTCGCGGGCCGGCAAAATGTTCAAGGCGGGCTGCGGGTTGGCCACCCCTGCATTACACGATAGTAATGTACCTATATGAATACAATGTTTGACAAAGTTGTTTTTAAGAAGTGGTGCACCTCCATTGGCCATTACTGTATATCAATATAATTTAGTAATAAAAAATAATAATAACAGCAGTTTTACTACACGTTTAAAAGTGGGAAAAAATATTACGATAAATAAAAAAACTTCAGCGAGAATAAAATGAGTTTCTGTTAAATATAATGAAAATTGTAAATCATAATTAAATTATGGATTTTTGTGCGAATTTATTCATTTTCATAGAAACTTTCTGTCACTGGACAGTTCAAAATTATATTTATTTTGTAAAACAAATAAACATGAAAATTTTGTTTTATATGTTTATTCGAAACTACAGAACAACTAAAAAATAATTTCTCAATAGCCCTTAATTGTATAATTGCGTTTCTTTCCGGTTTTAACAGAATTATAACAAAGTTTCAACAGAGTTATTGTTAAATATTTTATTTATTTAACGCTAATAACTGATTACTGTGATTCAGGAATACCGAGTGAATCATCGCAAAGGCGAATCATCTATCGTTCAAAATTTTTACCAATTATCTCATCAGTAGCAAGTGATAATAATGAATAGTATTATCTCCTATAGCAGAAATGACAAATTCACCGTTACAAACTGAAACTTTAATCCTAGAGCAGATGCTTATCGTTTTCAGGGCAATGCGATGGGGCGATTTTATGATTAATAATTTTAGTTCTTATTGTGGTAGTCGTCATTATTCCAATAATTGATTGTTTTGACCTAAAAAAAATAACACTTTTTTGAATACTTATATTAGTATTACATCTTTTTCCAAGTGTGTTTTAGAAAAGAGAAATTTAAAAAAACAATTAATGCAGAATTACGAGTAAAATAAATAAAAATCCATCTGGTATGAATTCGTTTGATATTTCATGTTACATGAATTTCGAAAAATTACAAAATATTCTGATAAAAAACAAAAACAGTTTCGTATAAAATGCCCGCACTATAAACAGAATAAATTGTAGAAAAGAAAGGGTTTTTCATAGTGATAAAAAATAGGTTCACTATTTTACTTTAATATCAATATAAAAAACGACACCAATTTATGGGATGACTTAATTGTATAAATAGAAGGAAACATATTCACATTAAATGTTCCATAGTTGTCGTTAATAACAGACACAAAAACCATAATTTGCAAAATGTTTTTCATATTTTTATATCTTTGCTTTGATATTTTTAAGTATAAAATTATCATTTCCGAAATATGCGCATTGTGAATAACCTTCGATAGATATGTGCTCATAATTTGGTATTTAATTCATATTTTATCAGAACGTTAATGAAGGATCGAAGACAAATTTATAATTTGATTTTAATCTTTAGTGCTACTATGAAATAATTTTTTATGATTTTTGCTTCGGAGTCATGTTATCTTCACTTTTGTAAAAAGTCTTTAAACGAAATTCAATTAAATTCTTTCTCGTTTAATTAATCATCGATCAGAAATTATTAGTTTATCTACATATGTGTAGGTAACCACAGTGCAAAAGGTGTTCCAATTATACATGAAAGATTTTGTGAAGATGCGTTTTGGTATGTTACAAAGTATCTAAATTCTAAAAGTCACAGATATATGTTTTAATCAAACGAAAATCTAATATTTTCATGATTGTAGTTGATTTCGTTAAAATTAAAAAATTTCTAATATAAAAACAATCTTTTCCACTTAATTTTCACCAACTAAACTGTGTGCCTGCTCTAGGGTTAAATACTAGTACCTACTATTCCTTGCTTCATTAAAGTGAGAACGAGATTTAACCACGTTTCTTCTAAAAATCGCAAAATAATACATTCAGTTTCATTTTCCAAGATCATAAATAATTGTAATCGTAAGAATAAAGCATAAAGTTTAATATAAACATAAATAATAACACTAACGACAAGTATCTTAAGTAAACAAATTGAAACGTGGATTGATGCATACATCATATTATTTATTCCAAATAATTCTTGAAACGACAAGTGTACTTCCACGACATTTTTCATTCGAAGTCATATTCGATTCAGCAGCTTTTTCAATCTTTAATTAATAATATAGAATCAAAGTAAACTACGCCAACCTTTTAAAATGTCTTATTTGAATGTATCATGTGTTATCAATTTCTTACATCGAGTTTAATGACTCGATGCAACATAAAATATTGATTTTCCAGTGCTATTTATCAACGTGTGCTTTTGTTCTTTAATAAGCATCTACCTTAGAAGACATCACACGTATACCCTTTACCTTGATATATATTGTCAAAAATATGACCCTCAGGAACTCTCAAAAGCGTTTAAATTACGAATAAAAGAATTTCAGGCCCAATTCTAATGCTAACCCAAATCAAAGTTTTCCTCTATATTAGGGATAGGTTTGGGTTAGGTTATAGTCTCACAGGTTCAACAATTATGAAATAGATTATAATTTAATCCAAAGCTATTTCTACTATAAAAGTGAACTTTAAGCTACGGAGTAGTCCATAACCCAGTTTCACTTTTGGAATATGTAACCGAATTCAAACCTATTTCTGATTGGAACAAAAATTTAATTCCAGTTACGACATACAACGGACATAAGAAACTAACTCTTTAAACCTATTTTTTGTTTGGTTTCAATTATACGATATAACATAAACCAAATTTTCATTTTGAATCAAAAACCTCAAATATCTCAGAAATTACAAGAGGTTGCCTATTAAATTATAAGGAAAAGTACCTCAGTGTCGTGTATTTGCCAACATATGTCAACGTCAAAGCATGATGTCACTCACAGTAAATAATTAGCGTCTTTGTTTCTTGTAACGAGCAAAGAATTTTGAAGGAAACATATCTGTCGAGCAAGCGATACGTAGATAACTATTTTTTCATCGCTATTCATATATACATGCGAAACAACTGATTGTGAGACGTTAAGTGCGCCACTGTCGAAAGATTCGTTTGTTCGCGAATAAGACTCTATTTGTTGAGATCCACTTCTACAGTGAGTGATGTTTGCCTTAATTTGTAAAACGTTTGCTTTCTTTATACATGTATCTCTTAAGAAAAATTAGCGAGAAGAAATAGTTTCAGCGAAGAATAAATATGAATATGTTTTTAGACGAGCAAGTAATTATTTTCAAACGTGACGTAATTTATAATATATAAGACGGTAGAAATATTTTTGGGGGAAATTGTTACATAAGATTCAGTTTTCTTTTTCGTCCTCAGAAATGATGGAGGGATATCACTATGGTCTATGTCAACCCTCTTCCATCCCTCATTTTTGTATCTTAAAGGGGTACCGTACCATGTAAGCTTAAAAAAGATTGATAAATTTTAAATTCCTGTTTTCCTGTAATTATTGAGTAAAATAGTAGAATCTTGTTATGGATGTTAGGCAGCGTTTTAGCCTTAATTTCATACATTTTTATTTATTAAGTCTACCGAAATTTCGTTAGTTAGCACATAGCAAAGCTCGAAAATAAAAATTCTTAATTTCTTCAACCTTTTTTAAATTTACATGGTAGGACACCTCCTTAATGCGTTTACTCGTGTGTCAAATTAACACAACGATAAAAGAATGAAGAAATAAGTATATAAGTAATTGGTTTTGATCATCTTTTTGTTCAAAATAGAAAAAAGTTTAAACAACACAAATTGTGTAATTTTCACTTCAAAAGTATCAGATTTCATTCGCATTCGATTTGCTTCAATCGTACACTCATTTTTATTGTATATTTTACCATTAACAATACTAGATGATATAGTTCATGTTAAAAAAAGATAAGAGTAATAAAGTCTCAAATTAGTGTTTCTTTTATGTAAAAAGTATGCTCTACTGGCACGAAGTATGGGTGAGGGTTAGATAATAAAATTATCGTTTCAAGAAAATGTATTTCTCCCCAAGATATTAATCCTATGGTAGCGTTTAATACGAAGTGGACCCTACATGAAGTGCAACAAGGAAAACTAAAAACTTTGAGGAAGTATTTTTAAGCCCTGTGCTTTAAACTACCTATCTTTCGGTTATTGTTTTATTCTGAACTAAATGTAACCAGACATTGTACAATAATTTGTACGATGAATATTTCAATTGTAATGGTAATGAACGATAAAACGAATTCCTTGTTGCATGCTGGTACCCAACTTAATGTTAGGTCATTCAACGCACATGCCTAGTTGTAAGGGTTTTTATATAATGGTGCTCCACCAAATCGTCTATACCGTCGAATACCAATATCGTCATACGAATCGTATGTTTTTAACATTAAAGATCTCCTTTTTGTTGCTTATTAAAGTTGGATAAAGGAATTGATGGATGTATTGTGCATATGTATCAGACTTTTGTTACTTAGCCTTTAATACATCGTGGTCTGTTCCAAAATTAATAAGAAATATGTTTATAAATGACTTTCTACGTTACATTTTTTTTAAGTCAAAGCGCTCCTTTCCTAATTGTAAGTTCACTGTCGGGCAACTTAAACTTCGCTAGATAAAATTGCATTATAAGGGAAGAAAGCATCGTTATCCATTTTAAATTTGAAGCAGAGTTGATACTAAATTGAAATTAAATACAAATGTCATAAATTATAATCGTTATTAATCTGGCTTGGGTCGGAATAACATTTGGCCAGGAAATTCACAATTCACTTGTGTCATCCGACGAGCCACTATTTGAAACTTGAAAGTTATTAGTAATCATGTTATGCAACTAATCCATTACACATTTTATCTCGTTGTTAAATTAATGAACTCTTGTCGAAAAGAATACTAAACCAAATACATAATACCATCCATAGTGTAAGCAATTTCCACGGAAAACGATATCTTTCCTCACGTCTTAAAAGAAATACTTATCCCTTAGAACAGTGTTTCTCAACCCTTCTCCCATGAGATTCAACATATTTGTTTGTAATCATATCGCGCCACGGTCCAAATCACGAACAAAATATTACAAAATAATATTTGATATTAACCCTTTCGCTACGGTGAGCCTTGCCGCAAAGTCCCTCGTGTAGAATGAAGCGCCGCGCCAAAAGTAGGAACATTAAGCGCGCGCAGTCTTCATCATTCGGGGCGAGTTTTGTCTCAAAAACGTCGTCGTGACATTGCTTTTAGAAGCAAAATGATTTGTGTTCATAATTGTTTGTAATTGTTGCTTGTAATTGTTTGTGAACAGAGGTAAGCGAAGCGATAGTACTTGTTTTAACTTTCGGCTCCATTTTTGTGGCCGGTGAGTATAGTCACCCGTCGTGTATGGGTGTCGTCTTGTGACGGTTGACTATAGCCACCCGTAGTAGCGAAAGGGTTAACTGATTAATTCGTACTTCAACAGAATTATATACTGTTATTTTGATTGTTGAACTTATAATAAGACGATTATTATTAGTCTCATTATTAGTAACAACCATTGATGGATATACAGGGTGGTTCATGCAATTGTTTCAGGATATAACACCGTTATTAATGCATTTACGAAAAAATGCCAAAGGGGAAAGATAAATGGCTCGAAGAGCACTACATCTGTAGGCTCTTCGATTTTTTCTAAGTGCAACAGTGCATGTGCAATTAACACTTGCATCATTTCTTTAAATGAAAATGTATATTTTTTATCACACAGGCCGCTATCTCTGTTCATTTTACGTAAATAATTATTAGGGTATAATGGCAAAAATGTTATCAGTTTTCGAAATATTTTCAAAAAATGTTTTTATTGAAGAAGATGTTCGAACGATTTATGACGATGTTGTAAACTGTTGTCATAAGAGAAATTGATTTGTATGAGTAAGCATTTCATCATTCAGCAGCAATTTACATATCGTAACTCGAGTACGAAAACTAAGAGTTCTTAGTTTACGTTTACAACATAGTCATGAAGCGTTTGAGTACTTACCTTGTTCAATAAAGACATTTTTTGAAAATATCTCAAGAAATAGTAACATTTTTATCATGGCACCCGAATAATTTTTTACGTAGAATGAACAGGGGAAGCGATTTGTGCACCAAAAAATATACATGCACTGTTGCACTTAAAAAAAATCGAAGGGCCTACAGATGTAGTGCACTTTAAACCATTTATCTTTTTCTTTTGGCATTTTTTCGTAAATGCAATAATTACGGTGTTATGACCTGAAACAATTGCGTGGACCACCCTGTATAAGCTATGTATCAGAAGTGGGGCAACTCCATTAAAAAAAAAAGAGATTTCATATCGTTTCAGATTATTTTAGCTTTGAAACCAAAGCACCTTAAATAACTCATTAAGAAGAAAAATTATGTTACCGTAGTTTTATGGTAAACAGGTAACATCCTTGCTTTGGCTTAAGGTAACAGCTATTACTTCGTGGTCCAATATTAAACCACGGCTAATAGGTTGAGAAATGCTGCCTCGGAGTGTTCACTTAGTAGGTCGCGACATTTTGAATATTTCTAATTTAATCTTTGAATATAAAAAAGAAGTACAGACAGGCACTGACATCCAGAGGATAATATGACTGGGACACGAGTACAGCTTTCTCTGTATTTCATTTTTACCACACACTTACATATTTCATTTTTACCACACACTTACATATTCACTAATTAAAAACAAATAATTTTGTTAATTTTGGAATAAACCACGTGAACTAGATTTTCCTTGCCTAGTTCGACCTCGTTTCTTAAATCATGTTCATATTGGTATAATAAATGGGTAGTTACTTGTAACACTAATGAATAGTATAGACAGAATGAAAAGTTAGAATTAATAATTTACCAATCTATTTACTTACCCACTAATAGTTTTTCAATATTAAAATTTCTTACATTCGGAACAATTGATTTTTTAGCTGGTCCAATGCACTCTTCTGGATAATGTTTCACAGCAAACAAGAATTAACCTGGTAGTAAACACGTGAACTTTTAAAACGAAAGTACTCACGTGGAGTATCCACAGATCTCCTGATCATAATATTTCACATTTTGTGTGCTTTATGATTGTTTATTAAAATTAACACACTATAAATCTATATACGCATTATTATTACTGTATATTATATGACAGAAAATAGTATTGTAAAAAAAAAAACGGTAATTATTTAGAAGTTTACCCTCCTCACCGATTTTCGTGACCTTGAAATATGTTGTAAAGGTCACTATTCTGAATAACTTTTCCCTATATATGTTACCGCCGCTCGGCCTTCGTTTCTGAGATATTCGCAAAAATAATTCGTTTTGCTGACTAGGGGGCTGTGCCTGCCCCTCAGACACCCCCTAAAACTACACTTACTAATACCGACACCCATTTTTAATATAATATAATTTAGTATAATCGTTTCGCGTGGAAGTAAAATGGGTATCGGTATTAGTTAGTATAGTCCTTAGGGGGGCTCTGGTGGACGCAGTCCCCCAGTCACCAAAACGAATTATGTTTGCAAATATCGCAAAAATTACTTTTCGATCGATTAAAAACTCTGACAACTTATCGTAATCATTACACAGAATTAAAAATTCATATAATTTCATTCTGAGTGAATTTTATTAGCACTATAGCGATTTTAACAGCTCCGATTCTCGTGAGTTTGTTAACAGCTCGCTCGTGAACTAATGACAAGACATCACTTGGAAGGAATACGTATCAAATACCCATACAAACGCAAAAACATAACTGTTGTAACAAGGAGAATACGTTACAAACGTTGTTAAGCGATATCCTATACCGAAATGAAGTGTACTCGTAATCTAAATTTAACTAAAGATTTTTGCAAATATCTCGTAAACTAAGGCCGAGCGGCGGTAACATGTATAGGGAAAAGTTGTTCAGAATAGTGACCTTTACAACATATTTCAAGGTCACGAAAATCGGTGAGGAGGGTAAACTTCTAAATAATTACCAATATTTATCATGTCCTTTAAGCACATTTTTTTATAACACTTGTCACAAAACACGTTTGTTTTTATGTCCTTACTTCTGGGCCCAATTAATAATAGGTGCTGGAAAAATAACCACGATTTTATATTAGAATGTAAAATTTCAGCACGCTGTATAGATATACAAATATTAAACGTTACTTTGCAGAAATCATTAAAAAAAAACCTGAATGCTAAAAATGTGTCACGAAAACATAGTGATTATTATAACCGTCGTTATGAAAGCAGAAGATGCGATGTAATTTTTTAGAAGAGGAGATCCGTTGGGCCCCACGTGTCTACCGCCAGGTTAAAGAGAAAACTAAAACGCTTGATTCCTATAACCGTTCTTAGTATAATACTTGTATTACTATGTAAATTCCAGTTTGTTAAGCTTATTTCATTTCATCTACTTTATTTTGTAGCATTTAGCCTTACTCCATTTTGTCCTGTATAAAGAAAATCGGGAAGAACTAGTTGATACACGAGGTACGCAGATATATTATAATTTTTTTTCTAACAAAATTAAAAAAGCTGAAACTGAAGGTAAAAGAATAAAGAAATACCTTACTTCTTAGTTTTGTAATAAAAATAAAAAGAGGAAATGTAGAAGGTAACGTTACTATATGATATTATGTAGCATTTTACTTTCTATTTCTATTTATGATAGACAAACATACATATCTTTAATATTATTAATTCATAACATATGCCATGTGCTGTCCATTGTCTTCCTCAATAGGGCAAATTGAAGCATATGACACTATATCTGGAAAATGCCTTTCTTGCGTTTAAATGTTAAAATTTATAAACAATATTGAGATTAGTACTTGTAAAAAAAGAGTCAAGGAGCTGTATATTAAAATAATAGTTCTCCAAATTAAGAAATTTTGAGATTAAAAATAAAAAATTCAAACATGTATCAACTTGCCCCAGCTTCCTGTTTTTTTTTTTCATACGCAACAAGCGTTTAGTATTGGATAACAATAGTCACCTTTATTGATGCAAGTAACTATTCCAATTTAAACGCAGCTTTACGTGTGATGAAAGGAAAGTAATATTTCCCCAAGTAAAACTCCAAATATCGAAGAAGAATCCATAATGAAGGGAGGTCTATGGTGCACTGTAAGTCCGTGCGAAGTAACTGACAAATACATATAACAGAAAGATGTAAAAGTGTTTTTAAAAAAAAAGTAAGGATAGGTTAAATCTAATGTGGCGCAATAATAATTTTTCATTGGTCAGTGAGGGTATTCGATAACCATAAAGGTTATTATCATTGTTATTATTTTGATTGTTATATAAATAACCATTTTAACGACCAATTCGGAATGCACATGAAATCATTAAAATTACGTTTAATTAGAATTAGTAGCGGATAGCTTTTAATTCGTATCTGATAAAGGTAAATACTGTTTCTCCGTTAAATTTAATTACTTGAAACTGCATCAGCAATGTCATGGCTTATAACTATTCTTAGAGTTATTTAATTGCAGATTCATACCATTTGTGAACAAAATTTATCAGATACGAATTAATAAGACGCTTATACGTCACACAGAAATTAAAACTAAAAACGGCTTAATGCAAAGAAAATTTTATAATGGCACAAAAATGCGCCAACGCATTGCCGGTTAGTACGTGTAACTGAAGAAATCTTATCGATAAGCTTGAAACTAGAAATATCACAATAATGATAAAACGTTCACGATGGCGTAATTTTTATAATTGTTATATTCATTCGACATTATTTTCATGACGCAGCAATTAGTAGGTGTTATTATGTAGTTACGAATTTGAAAACGAGTAGTAGATTACTCTGGCCATTAAGTTTCCATTTGTTAGCATAGTCGAATGCTTATACTCGTTTCGTGACGGCGGATCTCAAGAATCAAATGGGTAAAATTAACTTTTCAAGCGAAAAGTGTAGTCTGTTTTATCACTGCCAGAGTATTTGAGAAAGAACGTAGATTTCCTACAGTAAATCTATATCGATCGATTACTTGATCACTTTCAAATAAATATGGGCACCGATTAACACTATAACGACCGCTGACACTGGTGTAGCGTCATGTTGATATCTGTGGGTAGTGGCCGCCGACGGTACAGTGGTGTCAATAATTGTTTTATCACATTCTAAAATTAATGAAAATTGAGATGTTATCGAGTAATGATTTATTTAGTTATTTAATACCTTTTCCAGATATAGAACCACTAAATTTATTTGCACATGTACTGAAAGATTAGACAGATTGCGCTCTTGATGAAAGTTACTTTCGAAAATAGCCGGTTATTATCATAGTGTTAATTACCTGGTTTAACCTTTAACTGGTGATTTGACATCGACTTTTCAACAAAGCGTACTATGCTATATTATTTTCGTAAGATTTTCGTAAAAAAGAAAGATATATGATACGTTTTATTGTTTTTCTGTTCTACATTTTTAATAAAAATTGAGGTCACCAGTTGAAAGTTCATGTTTTTTGTTTGACACTAAATCTACCACGCGCGGTCAAATGACCGGTTTCAAAATTTCGTTTAGAATTTCCTGCATACGACGTTATTGTATCGCCATTTAACCTCACGATTATTCTTATACATATATAATAATTACAATAAACATTATTTATTTTTAAATATAAGAAAATATTTTTTTCACTGTCTAACTGTTTATAATCTTCACTCTACATTAAGAAATATGCCTTTTTTTTTAACGGTCATTTAACCGCTCACAGTAGGAATACATGAAGTGTCGGTAGGAATAGTGTTAATATATGTATATACATGTATACGAAAAAAGAAAGTCCCAGTGTTTTTAAAATATACAGACAAAAAAGGTAAATTATCGTAACAAGAATCATTTCAGTATTTGTTTATAATAAGGAAATAAGTAAGATAGAAACATTATGATGTTCCCTTTCGCCATCGTAAACATGATAAACCTGCTACTAATGACTAATGTACATTAAGAATATTTTATCTGGAATATTATTACCTTTTCGCTTGAAAGTTGCGTTAATCTGTATATTTTGTAAGCGAAAAGTATCTATAGTGATTAATAAAGATACTATTAAAATGAAACTTATTGTTTTTTTTTTATATGTTTGAAAATTTTGAAAAAAGTTAATGATTACTTAATCACAGAAAATATTCTAGGAAATGTAAGACGTTTTATTATATACCATTACAGGCATCACTTTGTTTGAAACACTATGATTATTAACACGTTGACTGCCACCGTGAAAACGGACGTGTGTAGTCAGGCACGTTGAAATCCTAATTATTAAGAATATAATCAACTAATTTTCAAATTTAACCTTTCAAATCGATAGCCAGCATTATTAGCTTAATGATAACGCTACCCATGGTTTGTTTCGTCATTTCTATTGTTAATTATTTGATTGTAAAAAATTTCGGGTGCCGATCACCGGTGACCCCCGTGGCAGCCAACGTGTTAAAACCAAACTGCACACTACGTAAGATAAATGTTCTCATTTGTGAACACTTATTTAGGTACTTCATTCAATACAAAATGACATAAAACGATACATTGATCAAACCTTAAAAAATAAAACTAAAAGTATTTATATAAAAGTAGAGTATATGCTGTGTATGTTCCGCGAGTGCATTGTAACTTTTCTTCCTATATGTTCTTGGTATGTGAGAAAGATACGTTGTCAGAACTCATTCAAGATTTTCTTCTGTTTATAGTTTTTGTATTCATCGCCAAAATATTATTAACTATACCTCTAAATTTTATTTTAGTTATTTAACAACTAATGAAACTCTACATAGAATTTAATTTTGACATTATAATTTGAAACAGGCCTGTTACAGGAAGTCATGTCTTTTTTTTAACCGACTTCGAAAAGGAGGAAGTTACCCAATTCGATTAGTATACATACATAGCACCTCAGATATCTTCGAATCAAATAACTATTAGCACCTCAGATATCTTCGAAAGTATAAGTTTCACAGAAATATTTGCTGAAATAAAATTGTACAGTACGGAGGGGGCTACCCGGTGGCGATAATAGTTTTTTTGTAGGTGGAAGTACTTTAGACATTTGAAGGTCACGTCCATTTTTTTAAATGGATCGGTATATTTTTGCTTCCGTATAATGATAGAGGATCTTAAAACGAGTTCAACGACCTATTACATAAGGTCATTGAAGGTCATACAAAGTAGAGAAAGGCGGTAATACTTACGGTTTTGGTAGTAAATGAAACATACGTTTATAGTAGGTATTCGAAATAATGGCCATCACTGTCAATGCAACATTGGATTCTTTTTACGATTGATTGACATGCAAGTCTTACAGCGTCAGAACTTATTGACGCACAGGCTGCAATAATTCGCTGTTGCATGTCGTAAGGTGTAGTTGATACTTTTTCGTACACCTTATCTTTCAGTGTTTCCCACAAAAAGAAATCTAGAGGTGTTAAGTCTGGTGAACGAGCTGGCCACAATATTGGACCGCCGCGCCGCGTCCAATCCAACGATTTCAAAATTTTTCATCGAGTTTCCTTCGCGCAATGAATGGATAATGTGCTGGACATCCATCATGTTGATACCACATCATTTGTCGTGTAAGTAAAGCTAACTCTTCTAGAAAAAGACCCAATGTATCCTTAATAAAATTAGCATAGATGTTGCCATTCAAATTTCCATTGATATTATCGCTTTTCTCTACTTTCTATGACCTTCAATTACCTTATGTAATAGGTCGTTGAACTTGTTTTAAGATACTCTATCACAGAAGCAAAAACATACCGATTCATTAAAAAAAATGGAGGTGACCTTCAAATGTCCAAAGTACCTCCACCTGCAAAAAAACTATTATCGCCACCGGATGGCTCCATTCGTACCGTACAATTTTATTTCAGCAAATATTTCTGTGAAACTTATACTTTCGAAGATATCTGAAGTGCTAATATTTATTGCTCCACCCTGTATACCGGGTGATTCACAAGAAACAGAACACCCACATACTTATCTGTGCTTGACTTAAAGATAGAAGAAAATGTTACAGAAAAAAGTTGTACTGTTTAAGGAGGCAAATATGGGAATATAAAACAATTTTCCGATGGTTGTCGTTTTCAAGGTCTTTTGAAGGTTATCGATGATTTTTACATTGCAACGTATATTTTTAACATCACAGCGTTGTAGCTGATGTCAGGACGAGTACATCCCTTTGTATTCCAATGACGCTTCTCACCATAGTATTTTTTAACCGACTTCAAAAAAAAAGGATGTTACTCAATTCGATCGGTATACATACATATGTGCAGGGTGGTCCATTTATCTTGAGACAGGTTAATATCTTTTAAACAACACATTTTTGAAAAAAAAAATGTTTCAGACAAAAGTTGTCGTGTGTCAGGGGGCAAATTGGATGGTAGGAATGGATTCCTTCATCGCGTGCTCCTGAAGGTCAACTTTATTTTTTTAAACGGAACCCCCAGTTTCTTATTATACTATCATATTCTCCTGGATAAAATAAGTAACTTTTGTCCGAAACATTTTTTCGTGGGGTGTCTACTTCCCGAGATAAGGTACTAGATATTTATGAGAATGTGATAGGTAAATACAAACACGTATAAGGAGCATTGTATTTATAATCGCTTTATAATTTTCAACAAACATTTTTATTTATTATTTAAGAAGGCGCTCAAAGTGTTGACTACCAACCTCAAGACATTTTTCAACGCGTTTCATGAAGGCTTGAGTTACATTTGACAGAGTTTCTCTGTTGATATTTGTACAAACATGCCTGATTCTCTCCTGCATATTGTTAGGGGTGGTTGGAACATCTCGATACACTTTATCTTTGATGTATCCCTATAAGAAATAATCGGGTGATATCAAATCGGGGGATCTTGCAGGCCATGGTACGTGTAGCAAACCGAATGTTGTCCGTACATTAGGGGTGTGCGGGTACCCGAGATTTCGGGTTCGGGTCGGGCCGGTAAAATTCGGGCGGGCTCGGGCGGGTACCCGTAACTTACGAGCACTCGGGTAGCCCGATTAATTCGGGTAAATCAAAGAGTTATGGATGCTTAGATGTTCGAAGAGTGTGTAACGTTGATTAGGGGGATTATCGACTCAAGAATTTATGCTGCAATCGCTATGATCTGTTCTCGCGAAACGATGCTTCCCGACAGCGCGGAGCATGTCAGGTTAGCCGTGTTAGCATCAGCTCATGTACAAAGGTGATACACGTGTCAGGGTCATCGTACCTTCAGCCTTTGATCTACGTTTCAAGGATCTTAAGGTGCCGATTTCGAGGACCTATCTCTGTCATCGGGCGAAAGATTCGGTGGTAACCGATAGCTAGGACCACGACGAGTTCTAAGAGTCGCGGATGTTATGATTAGAGTTCGATGCCCTGCTTTTTAAGGTGCAGGGCGATAAGGGTTTTCTCGAAGGATCTGGCCACGAAGTGGGGAAGGTGATGAATCTTCTAGTAAGAGAACCATGATGAACCTCTTGTCACTAACACCAGAACCTTCATTGGAGAGACACTCATGCCTTAGACAAAGTTTTTATTTCTAATACCTTGTTAAGTAGTTATCAAGTTTTTTAGATAGTTATCAACATTTTTACATAGTTTCTCAACTACCTTGCTTAGTTTTCGATTTTGTATAAAACATTAAACATGTGTGACAGTGGTAACATTAACATTGATGGTGACAGTGATGTTGGTGGTATTGAAAACAGAGAAACTGTTAGCAGTCAATCAAGTGATGCTTCTTAAAATACATTACGAACATCGAAGCGATACGGAAGCAATGTTTGGTAATACTTCGAAAAGAAAAGTTCAGACTTGTCACGGTGCAATATTTGTGGAAAGGAATTTAAACTAAAATATGGCAACACTTCTTCTTTAACACGACACTTAAAAAATATACATAAAGATGTAGAAGCAAGACCTAGCACTACCGCAGAAGAAAATATTACCACCTATTTAGACAAAAACTCCGTAAGAGCCAAAGAATTAACAAATGCAATAGCAAGAATGATAGCTTTAGATTTACAACCATATGATATTGTTGACGGCAGAGGATTCCGATTTCTAATGAAAATTGCCGAACCGCGGTATAACATTCCGTCAAGAACCACCTTCTCCCGCACAATAATTCCGAAAATGTATACTACATTAAGGCAAGAAATAACAAATAAAATATCAAGAGATATCCATAACGGTACGTTATACTTTTTCTTTTTCTTACTGTACAGTCACTCATAGCAAAAGTTGTACATTGCACACTGCATCTATCTTAATTTTTGCCGTAAATTGAATTGCATGAGTGTCATGGCTTTGTGATGTTCACAATTTTTGAAAAAATCGAATTTAAATAAAAATTGCAAATGTTCAAGTTTGAAGATGTTTTGTGTTTTTATAATAGCAACTATACGATCATTCATTTTGTCTGAAACATTTGCCAAAATTCGGTTTCCTTTTTACATAAAAGCAAGAAATAACATGGATGGAATTCAGGAGACTCGGTAGAGTCTCCTCGCCAAGTAGTTTAGGCCGACGGCTGCTCCGCCGGCGACAGCGAGACTCTACCGAGTATATTATCCCAAAGCAGAGCGTTTTGGGCGTTTTACAAAAAATAATTTGCTATTGCAAAAAAAGTACGCAACTGAGCTTGATTCTAATAACACAGTCTACTTCGACTTGTCTTTCTCCTTCTTTTAAGCCCAAGAACACCTCAATCGGTGCATTTATTTATGAGATATTAACTGTTTTTCATCGAAAAATTTCAATCAGTTTCATTAACCACCTACGTCATGCTGACGTCAGTGTCGATCACACATTTTTGCTGCTAGAGGCGCTGTTAGCGCTGTGGCTTACGTTACGCACATGCGCCGTTACTGATATCCGCGTTGGTTTAACATCATGGCGTGCGATTCTCTAACACAGAGCTCGGCAAGATTTGCACTTCTCGGCCGATTTTCAGCTGACTCCGCCTACCGTTATTTCCCTTACCCCGACGTTCCGCGCGTAGCCGACGAACCGTTCGAGGCTCAGGAGCGTGTCACTCGTAAACGTATGCTGGTAATAGCTTTCCACATCACCATGAGGTACTATTGTCGATGCGTTTTTCGATACACTCCTGAGCCTCGAACGGTTCGTAGGCTGCGCGCGGAACGTCGGAGTAAGGGGAATAGCGGTAGGCGGAGCCAACTGAAAATCGGCAGAGAAGTGCAAATCTTGCCGAGCTCTGCTCTAACACGTTAAGACCACAAAAAGTACATTACATGTAAAAAAAGGTAACGCCAAGTAGTTTAGGCACTGTGAGCGGAGCACTTCTTTGCACCAATACACAATGCATATTGAAAACATTTGGAAGCTATTACATATTTTGTGGATATTTTAAAAAAGTAATGGATATCATGCGAAACCAGCCAAGTATTGAGTTATATATATATTTTTTTTCAAAATATTTATGCTTGGCGTCTGGCTGCCTCGTTGCGATCAAATATATATAGCATTAAACAACTATTTATAGTAATTAACTTTATATAAAATCGATAATATATTCACAGATTTGGAATAACGTACAACTAATTTTGTTGGAAATTCTTTAGTGACTCCTGCGCACCTTAAGGGTGCGCAGGAGCTGCTAGTGTCTTTTTCGTAGACTTCAGCGACAGTTGCGGAGAAGGTAGGAAGCTTTAGAACAAGGATAGATAGATCCTTGTCCCTCCAACGGCGGTGCGACAGAGAGGGTGATGCAACAATGTAGGAGAGACAAAGATAGTGCGATTTCAAGTTATTGCAACTTTCTGATGCGAGGAAGCAATATTTTCTCATACTTTTTTTTTTAAAACATTCATTGGCTCATTCCGCGGCGCGCGACAGAGCCCTTTTTTGGAAAAAGTGCACAGAAAAAAATTTATTCTATAAAAACGTAGTTCTATGTTTTATAAACAATTGAGAATGAAATTGGGAAAAAGGGCTCTGTCGCGCGCCGCGGAATGAGCCAAGGAATGTTTAAAAAAAAAAGTATGCGAAAATATTGCTTCCTCGCATCAGAAAGTTGCAATAACTTGAAATCGCACTGTCTTTGGTCTCTCCTACATTGTTGCATCACCCTCTCTGTCGCACCGCCGTCGGAGGGACAAGGATCTATCTATCCTTGTTCTAGAGCTTCCTACCTTCTCCGCAATTGTCGCTGAAGTCTACGAAAAAAACACTAGCAGCTCCTGCGCACCCTTAAATATTTTATTCTATATTGTTATGAAAAAATTATTTTTATTTTTTTACCATTATAATTTCTTTTCTAACTGCGAAAAATTTCTGTAAACATTCCAACGCGTCTACAGCAATAGTACCTCATGGATGACGTGGAAATATATTGTGATTATAACGGTAAAAAATAAAAATAATTTTTTCATAACAATATAGAATAAAATATTTAACACTAGATTGCCCAAAGAAGTCATTTTGACTGCATTTTAATTTTAATTAGAAAAAAAATTATATTTATAATGATACAATTTCTTAGGATTTTGTGACTTTTTATGTACATTATATAAATGCATTTATTAATGGTTGTATTTACATCTCCCTCCTCTTTATTTATGATATACATGTGTTATACCTATATTGCCCAAAAGCAGTCATTTTGACTGCTTGCGAAATTAAAAATAATTAAATGACTTTTATTATTGAATTCAGTATTTCGATTGTTGTGGAACGCCACGTGCCGTAGTCTTCTTTTGTTTATCGGCGACGGTGTTGAATTGTTTTAACGGGCTGGTTTTTAGTCGTCGTTCGTAGGTTCGTTGAGACGGTCTACAATTGTTTATTGTATATCATTTGCAGGGCCGCCACGTACGGTTGTGCAGGTTGTGCACCGCACACGGGCGCGTCTCCGAAGGGGTGCCATATCGCCACAAGAATTTGTGTACTTTTTATGCAATACGGCTAAGGTGTAATGAATCATTCAATCACCGAGAGCTCAAACTGCTCGGGAGAGGTAAGAACCGGACGAGGGTGAGCTAGCTTGTCCGGCTGCCGAAAGGTTGTCTGCGAAATCGTTAATGCTTGAAAATAGTATATAATATTGACAGTCTCGATTGTCGACATTTTGGAAGTTAAAATAGAGTTTATTCTGTGAGAAATTAATTATTTTGGTGTAATTTACCAATCATGTATCATGGAAAGGGCGCTAAATTTTTCTTGCACACAGGCACCTCTTACCCACGTGGCGGCCCTGATCATTTGCGCCCTAAATTCATAAAAGAAATGTCGAATAGAAGTGATTTATTGAAAAAACTAACGAACATAAGTGAACAGTGCTCCGATATAGAATTAGATGCAATAATTTATGAACTATCATCTGAAGATGAAACGATTCACATTCAAAATCAAGCATCTGAAACTGAAGATAGTGATGAAGAATCGACCACTGATGATGAAAATGAAAATGTCATCAATATGCCCAAGGTGTAGGATGCGAATTATTTCAGACTCTGGTAAAGAAACTTTCAGGAAGTGAAACACCTTTCAGGAGACCGAAATAGCTGCTAATGGTACTGTGTGGTCAAAATTTGACGAAGGTGGTATTCTTGGAACATTAGTATCTACTTGTATTTTCAAGGATGTGGAAGGGCCAACATTTAATATTTACTAATAACATATTATGTAATTTTAAATAATAAAAAAGAATATTAAAAACTAATTTTAAATAAATTATTTTACGCATTAGTTATTCTTTCACAAAGCAGTCATTTTGACTGCTTTTGGACAATATAGGTATATACTAAGTTTCAGTCTTTCTAGTGTTAATAGATGAATCAACGCGCCGGAAAGTAAAGAGGGAGTGGGGTCCGCCGCACAACTCGGGGCACGCGACGCGACAGTTCTGCGCTGGAATCAGGAGAGCGTCACCTTGTTGGCCCGCGTGACGGCGCGGTGCGGTAAGCAGAGCGTAGTAGGCGTAGCCCTCGAGAATCGGTCATCACGTGGAGAAAATTCCGATCACTGTTTTCTACCCGTCGTACAATTTTGAGATCAATATACAAGGTGTCTCAGCTAAAGGAGGCCACTCCTTATAATTTAAATGGTATCGATAGAAGGATACCATTTTTTTTTGTTCCATCTTATAGCGGCTGAAAAAATACTTTTGAATATACTTAAGTCCTCAGCTTCAGGTAACCTTGGGTACCAAAAACGACGAACGCGATGGACACCTGCTATTAACTATTTTATGTTGTATCTCAAACATTATTTATTAGATTGAGTAAGAGGCGCAGGTGGAGAAAGACATCACGTCCAACCTTACAATTAGAATAATATATCTTTAATTAGAACATATAAAAGAAATACAGAGAATGCGACTGCACACGCCATGACACATAACGTAACCGAACGAACATTCCGCAAAGCATCGAAAAAGCAAAGTGCACGTCTATACATATACGAGAAAAACAAAATCTATATGCGCGGTTCGTTCAAATATAACATTGAGTTACGTTTTCTACATTTAATTACCATCAATCTACACTTTATGTTTTTCAAATAACTTTTCCATTGATGTAACACACATTTAATAATTGTTAAATAAATGCCGTGTTCTCGAGGTGTATCCTCACTTTTGACTCTCACTGTATATACAGGGTGTCCCACGCTAAGTGTTATGGAGCCGTTATTGCAAAACTATTGGTCGTATGAAAAATTGTTAATATGGAAAATAATATGGAAATTGTTAATATTGCATGGTAAAATGGGAAGCATGTTTTGGTAGAAACGAATATTTTTTTACATTGTTATTTTACGAGATATGATGGTCACGTTCCGTTTTTTAAATGGAACCATATATTTTCTTTCAGACTATTTGGTAATGCTTTTCAAAACGAATTCACTGACCTTTAATGTATCTACCCGATTTTAATTAGTTTTCAAGATATAGCGCTTACAAATTTGCTAATTTTTTACGGAAAAGGCTCGGTTCGAGCAGGGTGTACCCCGGGTGGTCCCATTGTTGCGGTACGTACTATGGGTTTGACACCTTCTTGTTGAAAGCGCAGACTCGTAGTACTTACCGCATCAATGGGACCGCCCGGGGTACACCCTACTCGAACCGAGCCTTTTCCATCAAAAATTAGTAAATTTGTAAGCGCTATATCTTGAAAACTAATTAAAATCGGGTAGATACATTAAAGGTCAGTGGATTCGTTTTGAAAAGCATTACCAAATAGTCTGAAAGAAAATATATGGTTCCATTTAAAAAACGGAACTTGACCATCATATCTCGTAAAATAACAATGTAAAAGAATATTCGTTTCTACCAAAACATGCTTCCCATTTTACCATGCAATATTAACAATTTCCATATTATTTTCCATATTAACAATTTTTCATACGACCAATAGTTTTGCAATAACGGCTCCATAACACTTAGCGTGGGACACCCTGTACAGGATGTCTCGTAACTAGTGTAACATCGGGAAATGGGGGTAGGTGGGACGATTCTGAACAACAATTTCCTTTGTAAAAATGTTGGATGGCGCTTCGTCTATGAATTATTAACGAAAAACACTGACGAATCAGAGCGCGCGTAGAGCGTGCGCTTAGCCGTGAAAGGATAACTTCGAGCCGGGACGTCGCGTCGGACTAGAACGATGAGTGGAAAGTGACCAATTTAAATCCAACCATTAAACACGGCAAGGACAGCGTAATGATGTGAGGTTGCGTTTTCGCGGCAGGAACAGGAAATTTAGAGTTTATTGAAAACACCACGGATAAGTTGTCTTACTTGCATATTTTAAAAACAAACCTAAAAAATAGTGCTGAGAAATTAGGAGTCCTCGATTCATTCATGTTGTACGGTGACAATGACCCAAAACATAAATCGAGAGTTGCGTAGGAATGGTTATTATACAACTGCCCTACGGTTCTGCATACTCCAGCTCAATTTCCTGATTTAAATATAATAGAACATGTTTGAAAGGAATTGAAATTACGGGTCAACAAATATCAGGTATCAAATAAACAGCAATTAAAGGCAGCAATACGGGAAACATGGAAAACCATTGATCCAAGTTTTTTAAAAAAGTTTGCGCGTTCCATGCCACGACGACTGCAGAAAGTTACAGATAGTAATGGTTTTCCCACCAAATACTGAACTCAAACGTTTTTTTAAACACATTCATTATATTACATAATTGTATTATATTGTATAAAAAACACTGTTAATTTCTGTATTATATCAATAAGGAATAAGGTTTAATTTTGTTATTCTGTTTATTAACCTTTTAGGCACGGCGCGCTCGTCCGCAACTCTGTCTCCCTAGGATAGCGCGCCTGGTCGCGGATCCGGATGGCACAAAAACCGTTCATGACGATTTCCACTACGTACGTGGCAATAGAATTCTTAATGAATTCTTCGGGCTATGCCCGAGCACGAGCACGGTGAAAGACAATGTTGCGAAAGTGAACTGGATAAAAGGAAATAAGACTGTGTGTGAAATAGAAATAAGAAATGTGAAGTGCGCTGCGCTAATCGACTCGGGAAGTGAACTCACCTTAATCAATGAAAAGGCATACCGCCAGATTGGCGGTCCGGAGTTGAAAACTACTTTGACCAGTATCACAGGGGCTGGCAATGCAATTACAAAGGTCATCGGTACCTTTGAAAAAAACGTGATGATCAAATCGAAGTGTTACAAGCTCAAGTTTTCGTGGTGCCAACAGACACGATCCAGTACGCGATTATATTAGGACAGGACTTTTTAGAGAATGTTGAAATAAAGTTAAGCAAAGGTGAAGTAACAGAAATTAAAAAATACAGTCAGTGGTGCAGGAGGAGAATCAAAGTTCCAGTAAAGCTGCCGACGGAAAGGAAGAGAAAGAAAATCAAGGCGACGGCACGGATGACGCAGGCGAGGGGGAAGGCGGTGAGCTGATGGAAGTGTTGTACACTGACATGAATGAATTAGATGTTAAGCGTGAGCACAAGGACAAATTAGAGACGTATAGTTTTTCCAAATTTACTTGGCTGTATCCAACTAAAACGGTTCCGATCGTGGAACCGCGTTTCCTTCTGCCAATTTTCAAAATGTTGGATATTACGCCGGAGCGTAACGGTCAAAAATGAATTGACGGGTTGAAACTGTTAATGCTTTAGGGTTTAGAGTGAAAGCATAGTTTATGGTTTAGAGAGAGAAATAGAATCCTTTAGCCTGGGTCAAGTGATGCCCAGATTTTCTTTTCGCTGTTCGGTTTTCTCGGAAAGACGTGTCTTCTCCACTCTCTCTTTTAAATAAAGAGATAGCTTATTTTAAAATAAAAGGACTTATTTAATTACTCCTTGCCCAAAAACTAACACAAAATTATTGTAGAGACGAGGGGATCGAACATATACTCATTACGACTGGCGTATCAAGAGGAAACGGTCAGGTGGAACGTACCATTAGGACGTTACTACCGGTGCTTACGAAATAATCCGGTAAATAATCGGTAAATAATTCGGAACAATGGTATAAACATGTCGATCAAGTACAGCGATGTCTTAACAGTACTTATCAGCGAGGCGTGGGAATGACTCCGTTTGAAGTCATGTTCGGTACGCGGATGCGGCAAAAGCGAGACTACGAAATCATTGCTCTCATGTATCAAAAAGTACTCTGCAGAATTAAGAGCATTCGCTTTGACATTAAATTTTTATTCTTCAAAGGCCTATGCATATGTACGTAAAACATTCCGAAACCTTTTCCCAGAGTCTTCTATTCTTCGTAAATGGTATTCGGTGTTAGATGGCCACTCAGGATTTACTAAAGAAATACTGAACGCGTTAAAATGTAAAGTTCGCAATATGGACGGTCCTATTTTCTGTAATTTAATTATTGATGAAGTAGCAATTCGACAACAAGTTGTTTATGATGGAACCCAGTGCTATGGTTATGTAGATTTACTAGTTAATTGGATAAAAGATGTTGATAATCCTCCCCGCGCTAAGAACATATTAATATTCATGGTAGTAGCATTAAATGGTCAATGGAAAGCTACCATTGGTTATTTTCTAATAAATTCTTTGAACGGAGCAGGAAGAGCCAGCATATTAGAACAATCATTGGAATTACTTCACGATATAGGGATTATATTGCACTCGTTAACGTTTGATGGATGTAGCGTTAACATTAGCATGTGCACGAATTTGGGTCCAAATTTTGAATTAAATGAACATTTCAAACCCTATATTCTACATCCAATCGCGAAAGAAAAAATATTCTGTTTTTTCGATCCTTGCAACACACTGAAATTAGTTAGAAATACTTTGGGGGACAAATTAATTTTAAAACATTAGGAACGTAACATTTATTGGGACAATATTATAGCTTTACAGAAAATTCAGGAAAACGAGGGTTTAAAAGCTACTACAAAATTAACGAAAAAACATATTATGTATAATAGTCGCAGAATGAATGTAGAATTAGCCGCCCAAACACTTAATGCAAGCGTCAGGGCAGGTCTTCATTTTACTAATAAATTTTTTCAAACGCAGTTTAAAACTCCAGAAAACACTGCTGTGCTATTTTTAATAATGCATTCGACTTATTAAATGTTCGATCGCAATTTTCTAATAGAAATAAATACAATGTCCTTAAAAACTGAAAATTTTAATGATACTTATGCACTTGATATAATTAAGTATATAAAAGTGTTGAAAGATTGCAACAATTGGCCAATTGTACAGAGTAATAGGAAAATTAGTTTTCTTGACTTCATTATTTGTTTAACTAATATGTTTGACTCATTTAAAATGCTATAAGAAAAAGGACTTCGGTACTTATTAACGTATAAGTTAAATCAAGATCACTTAGAAATTTTTTTAGTGCGCTCCGAAGCAGAGAAAGATTTAACAACAATCAGGCAAGATTTAACAACAATTAGCTATACAAGATAGCTCGTAAGGCATGAAATTGAAGCTGCAAATAAGGGTAATTACCTAATTAATGATATCCAAATTTTATATGTATCATCAGTGCCAATAAGTCCATACAGTGCCTACGAAAAGTTCGAGGCCACTTAAATAATTTTTGAATGGTTTGGAATATAGAATTGAAATTTTTATGGATATAATGGGATCACAAAATCTATTATTTAACTACAAAAACACTCATCTCCACACTCCCGGAGGCCGGGGGGAAGGGGAAATGCAAAACTCTTAAATGACATGTGGGGTTGAGTGAGGGCTCGTTTGAAAGGGCTTTCCGAGAGAAAAACAACGCGCAGTCGCCGGAATCTCTACGATTTTTTTTGACAGAGTTATGATTATTTGGACATTTCTGTGTGCGTGCGCGCGTGCGTTTTATCAAGTGTTGAAATCCATGTCCTTCAACAACTTGGCAGTGTCCTAAGCGAACGTAAAATGTATCGATAACGTTAGTTAAAATATCGGATGTGATTGAATTTGAAACGTTCACTATTTTTTCCCGCAGCTCTTCTACATTTTCGGACCTGGTCTCATAGACCTTTGTTTTCAAATATCCCCAGTAAAAGAACTCTAATGCGGTCAGATCTGGCCATCTCGGTGGCCATTCTATTGTGTCTTTTCTACCAATCCATCGATCAGTAAAAACATTATTGTTCAAGATTTAAATATAACGAATCCTGATACGGCTGTACGATAGATTTAAAAATCTGAAAAAAAAAAACAGTAGCTGGAATGCTTTCATGGAAATATTTATAAGTAAATCTAATTATTCCATCTCTAGAATTATTCCATGTCCATTCATTAATAATCCATCAAATGATTACGATACTGTTTCCACTTCTTTGCTTGAAGCTGATAAAAAATGTAAAGAAACTGATCAGAAACATTGTTTCGTAACCTTTGATCAACCTTTATATATGAAGGCTCGATAAATTTTAGCTTGTTGTAATTGTGAAGATCCCGACTTTGATTTAAGCTCAGTAATTGTTTGTCTTGGTGGAACTCATTTATTAATGTCATTTCTAGGTTCTATTGGTTTTGTAATGGATGGAAGCAGATTGAAAGAAGTTTTGAATGAAATTTATGCTGCTGGATCACTTGATAAAATTTTAGTAGGTCATGTATATTCAAGAGCTGTCAGAGGTTACAAACTCATTAATGCAGCTTTAGCATCAATAATTTTGTCATCTATTGATTTTAGTGAAGAAGAAATAGCTTTTTTAAGTAATATTTTGAATTGTATTGAGAATCCAGACGAAGATTTAATTACAAAAATCAATAGTAAAACTTGTACGAATATAAAGACAAAATTCATGCTATATATTACAACTTTAAAAAATAATGGACCAATGGCTAAACTCTAGATTCAGCATTTTGAAATGACAATCATTTTAAAGAGATTTATCGAGGCTGAAAGAACTGGAAATTGAAATTTACAATTAAACTGTATTCAACGGATGTTACCGTATTTTCATGCAACTGGTTATTTCTTATATGCAAAATCGGCTCATCTGTATCTTCAAGATATGTCTCGACTTCGAAATTTCATGGATATTAACGAATACGAAAAATTTACAAAGTTAAGTTATTTTACAATTAGACGCACTGAAAAATTTTGGTCAGGAATATGGTCAGATATGACCATAGAACAAGTGCTCATGAGAACAATGAAAACTAGCGATGGATTAACGCCAGGACGCGGTATAACTGCAAGTGTCTTATCCAAATGGATTTTATCTATGGTAGTTTTAACGGATGTTACCTATATTATGGAGGAATTTTGCAATTATGCCTACACAACATCAAAGCAGTATGTTGATGCACGATCTACAAGGGTATTAAAAGACTCTGCAGATGGAAAAAAATGATTAGAATATTTTGCTTCTCGAAATCCATTCGAAATCAACGACAGTATTATGTCTATTAGTACAGGATGTAAAGGTGATGAAAAAGTGAACTGTCAGGATGCTGTAGAGGTTGGAACATCATTATTGAAAGGCATTATTGGAAAAAATTTTGAAGACATTAAATTTGCTAGGAAAAAAACGAGTACTTCTTCTTGGTGCAATAAATTCATCAGTTACAGTAAACGACAAAATAATAACTATAAATCCAACGTTATTATTTTAAAGGTTAGCATTGCAAATTGAAAATAAAGAAACTATGCAAGAATTTTTACAGTACGAGTTAGCTCCTTATCCACTGTCTATTTTTGATGAGAGCGGTATGCGCAAGACTCAAAAATCTGCATTTTTTGATAATTTTGAATCCCTTTCAGAGAAACCATCTTTTCAAAGTTGAAGACTGTGGATTTTTAGTACATCGGGTGAAGTGGCATCATAATCAAAGTATTGACAATATTATACAAAATTACGTTAATTATATACACAACATTATTCAACTTCACCGAAAATAATCTTCGATGGATATCCGGCAGAAAGTACAGATATTTATATAAAAAGTGCAGAGAGAACCAGGAGATGAACTAAACAAATTAGTCGTGAATTTATTATTCAAGAAGGGATGAACATAAAAATATCGCAAGAAAAGTTTTTATCCAACGAAAAAAATAAAAATAGATTAATCACCATCCTTCAGGAAAAACTGCAAACCGTTGCGTTGGAATGACTAGTAAGCAAGCAAAAGAGGATGCAGATACTTTAATAATTTCGACAGCCATCAGTCTAGTAGAAAAATTAATACGTGATAATCGTTGGCGAAGATGTTGATTTATTAGTTTTAATGACGCAGTTAGCACCTGTAAATAGCGATATTTATTTTTTAAAGCCCGGAAAATCGAAAATTCCAGAGAAATTGTACACTGCAAGGAGTTTTAAGTATGACGAATTAAAATCAATTGTTTGTTTTTTGCATGCTTTTTGTGGTTGCGATACAACTTCGTGCTTTTTTGGACACGGCAAAAATACAATAGTTAAATTATTACGTAATAACTTGAACTTGCAAATGCTAACAAAAACTTTTTATGAAAGTAACGTAGAACAGGAAAAATATTGCAAGAAACAGAATAAAAATAATTATGTCCTTATATAACGATAAAAGTAAAAAAGGAAGTTTAAATCAGTTAAGGTATTTGTTATTTAAGAAATTTACGCGTAAGTCGTCATTTAAATTAGAGCATCTACCTCCAACCGAAGTTGCAGCAACTCAACATTGCTATAGGGTATACTTCCAACTACAATTATGGCTTGGAAATAATAATTTGAACGCATGCGATTGGGGTTGGATGTCAGCGAAAAATGGATTGAAAACTGTATACGCCAGCAATAACATTTTAACTCCCGAATCGCTTTTAAAAATCATTTCTTGCAGTTGTGCAACTGGCTGCAAAACAAGAAATTGCAATTGCAGAAAATATGGGTTGAAATGTACCGAACTTTGCACTTCCTGTTTTTTCCAAATTTCCTTTGATATTTTCTCACTAACTGGATGTGATCCGTGTGACGAGACAATTTTTGCCTCGCCACGAGAGTTGCAGGAGGCCTCCGCTCCCTCCACTCCGGCGGGTCCTCGTCTCCGAGACGCGGATTTTTGTGTGTGGAATGCGTGTGTGAACGTTTCTTTTTTTTTTTTTTTGCGGCCGACCGTCTCGCGTTCCGCCACGGCCAACTGTCGTGGGGACCTCCACCCAGAGGAGGGAGGTACCAGATGGGTCCACCACCACCGCTGGCCGCCCGGCTGACCGGTCGCGGCTCCTCCACTCCAGCAGCTGCCCCGGACAGGGTGGCCAGGTCTGGCTATTTGTAGCCAAAATGGCGATTTTTTGCTTATGCTGGCGATATAATTTTTAGATGTGGCGATGGCGATTTTTTGGGCTATATGGCCGTTCCGTTGGTTATTTCTAACATTATTCGTAGTATAATTTTTACTTTCGACTCGAAATAAATATAAAATTGTATTTATAGATGACATTAACGTAATAATAATACAAATAAATTGTAATAAATTAAATTATATTTATAAATATATGTGTGATTGTTTCTCAGTCGTGATTTATGCCTTACTTTTATGGACTATTCTCAGGACCATCAAATTCCTAAATCAATGATTAACAGTGCTGCCAAAAGCACAATTTGTAACTATTTTTGTAACAAATAATAAGGAAATTGTAGTTTTATCAGTATTCAAATTTATTTCCAATATTTTACTTATTCAAATATAAAGACGTAGATTTAATAAACTACTAGAAAAATAATATAACATATTAAGTATAATATACAGTTAAAAACTTAATCATTGGCTAACGTTGGTGAGGTGATTCCCAGTCTGGGATTATTTGTGGGATTCCCAAACAAAAAACAATAGATTTTCGAAAAGAAGGGGAGTAAAACAAAGAAATAGTTAACACGTTTTAATGCGTACGGGCGTAATAGCAAACGAAGTTTGAAGATATTTTGTAAACTACATATATCCATTTTTATATCATATATTTTTATTTCGCATATTTTTATACTAACAAAAAATGTCAGGAAAATCAACAATAAAAAAATCAAGAGTTTATGTTTATAATTCAAAGTGGGAAAATGAATCTTGGGCAAAAGGTTAGTATATTGTTTAGTGTAAATTATTTTATTAAAAACTTAAATTTATTTTCTTAATTTAATTTTTTAACACTAAACCTACCGAAGCGGTCAAAATGATCGATCGAGTGTTTCTTATTATAACTCACAAAATTTATTACGATGCTTTTATCAAAATGCGTGTTAATTTTTATCACCACAAAGACTTGCTGTATATGTTAGTATACGTTCCATTATTTAATTATTTATTTTTCTATTTTATTTTCAACTTGAAAGTAAATGCGCATAAAACGTCGGTAGGTTTAGAGTTAAACTTCTCAAAATAATGTTCATTATTTTGATAAAAAAAAGAACATGATAATACTCGTAATCCTTGTGTAACACGGTTCGAGAATTACATAAATCCCCATACAATGCTTAACGTTTTATAGAGTAAAATTTGAAATTAGGTAATCCGCAGTACAATACGCCACGAGTTAGATTATTTAATGATGCACACACTATACATTTTATTGTATAACGTTAGTAGAGAAAACATAGATACATTATAAAATATAATACAGAAAATGTACTTTTGATGAAAATTGCTTGAATATATACATATATATTTCTCCTAATTATAAAAATATAATAGCATGTTTCTCTAATTTTTGGAACCCAACTCTCTTTTTTGCTCTAGTTCTTCATTTCATATATCTATAACACGGACACGGGTTCGCATAGCACGGCATTTTTTAGGAACGTATGGAACGTACCAACCGTGTTATATGGGGATTACCTGTATTGTAATTACTACAGGGTGACCCTTTTGAAGCTTTGCATCTAACCATGCTCCAAACTTTAGCTAGTTTAAAAAAAATGTTTCAAATAAAACTTTTCCCGTTTATCTGGAAAACAATGGGGTGCGAAATTTCAAATGGGCCACTATGTATAAGTTGCTCTAATAATAACTACAATTTCGTAATGTTTTTTATTTTTATTTTATAAAATTAAGGTTGGCTTACAAGAAATAAGGATCAACATGGTCAGAAACAAGCATATTGTAAAATATGTAGCAAATGTCTTAGAGCTCATGTTACAGATTTGCAAACTCATAGTACTCGCGAAAGTCATCTTAAGATAGCAAATAGTTTAGATGTTAAAAAACAGCAAAAAATGACTGAAGTTTGTACAGTTCAAACCGTTAAAGAAAGAGAAAAGAAAGAACGAGATTTAAAACTAGCAGTTTATATAGCAGCACATTCAAGCATAAGGAGTGTTGATCACCTGACTGATATTCTAAACATTTTAAATTTTAAAGATCTGCAATTACACAAAACAAAATGTGGAAATTTGATAAAAAATGTCATTGCACCCAATATGTTAAAGGAACTGATAGAAGATATTGGCAATAAGCCATATTCCTTAATTATCGACGAATCAACTGATGTTTCCACATTGAAGTTTCTTTGCCTTTGTATAAAATACTTTAGTCTTACACAAAATAGAGTTATTACTGATTATTTAGGATTAATTCAAATTGAAAAAGCAGATGCTAATTCATTACATAATGCAATTATTAATTATTGTACAGAAATCAATCTTAAAATTGAAAATCTCATTGGGTTAGGCACAGATGGAGGCAGCAATCTTTGTGGAAAAAATCATTCGGTTTATACATTGCTCAAAGCAGGAAACTCTACACTACAATTAGTTCGTTGCATTTGTCACTCATTAAATAATGCTGCTTCTGCTGCTGCTATCCACTTTCCAGCAAATATAGAATTTTTATGTCGTGAAGTCTACAATTGGTTTAGTTATAGTTCCTTAAGAAAATCTGAATATAAGAAGACATGGGATATAATAAATGCTGATAGCGAGAGTGATACAGAAGTTGAAGTTAGTATAATGAAAGAGAATTGTGAAGGTAAAATGAAGAAAAAGGAAAAAGTTCCTTATCATAAATTTGTTCAGTTATCATCAACAAGATGGTTAGCAAGATATAATGTAGTAAAAGTTCTTTTACAAAATTATTCTACGCTTCAAAGTCATTTTAATTTGGTAGTAAATTCAGAAAAATGTTACACAGCTAGATTACTTAGTAGTATGCTTAATGATACTACAAATTACTTATTCTTGCTAATTATAAAACCCATTTTGGGTGAAATAAATTATGTAAATGCATCGTTTCAAAGTACAAATGTTGATCTAGGTTGTGCTTATGATGATTTAAAAGATCTTATATTACTATTAGCTAGAAAAATCTTAAAACCTAGTTTTATGACTGGAGGCTTAGAATTAGTGTTACAAAATTTAGATAATGAATTAGCATATTTAGCTGTTCAAGATGCAGACTATGGAATAGATTATAAGAATGCATTGGCAAAGAGCACTATTTCAAAAGATCAGAAGATAGATATTGAATCCAGATCATTCATTTTCATTAAAACTATGTGTTTAGAACTATCAACTAGGCTACCAGTTAATTTGAAATTTTATCAGCAGTTGAAATTTTTGTCACCTTCTGTTTGTTTGTCTCAAATGTTGCGACCACAATTTACAGATTTACCATTTTCTGAGGAATTTCTTTCAAAGAATAAACTTGATGTTATTGAAAATCAATGGAATAAATTATTAACAGTTGAGTGGATTAATATCTTTGGTAAAGATGTTGTTAAAGATAGTTATCTATTCTGGCCTATTGTTTTTTCATTCAAGAATGCAGGTGGTAGGTTTGTATTCAGAGAACTAGCTGTTTATGCTTTAACATTATTGTCATTTCCTTCAAGTAATGCTGTAGTAGAGCGTGTCTTTTCCATCATGAATACTGTAAAAACAAAATTGCGTAATAAAATGTTACTAACAATGTTAGATGCAATATTAAGAATTAGGATGAGATTTTACATGAATAATAAGTGCTGTACAGATTTCATTCCTTCTTCTGCCATGTTAAGAGATTTTAATTATAAAACAGTTTACAAGCAAAAAAATGATGAGAATGATACTGAGAATGCGAATGATATTGAGAATGAGAATGATTTATTGGAAATAATTAATACGTTTGATAAGTGACTTACCATTTACCATGTGCGTTACTATAACCGTCATTAAACATGTAATTTTCTAAATGTTTTTACAATTTTCAATTTTGTAAACAGTACATAAATAAATATTCAATTTGGCTGAACTTCGGTTTGGATTACATACATAAAATTGTTGTCTTTTATTTGCCATTTTATAGTTCTTGACTCGTATAATCCAAAAATGCAGGTTTTTTTGGCTGAAGTCATACCATGTGCTGTACGTTTATGCGACGCAGACACGAAAGAGGAATAACCTCGTTCAGTCCGTATTTATATTTATCGGTATATCGAAGGTTCGCGAATCTTTGCGACGGTTACAGAAACAAACGGAAACAATAATTCCCGCCACCTATCGTTAGCGCTTAATTCTTCAAAAGAGTTACTATTCTGCTTATCATACTTCGAATTGCTTCACGGATGCGAACATACTAATTCCGATATATTTCTTCAATATATTAATTACAACTTATCTTGAAAGCATTATTTAAACAAAAATTCATTGATTTTTTTGGCGATTTTTTTGGCTATATTGCGTGCGATATGTGGCGATTTATGGCGATTTAGTTGCCTGTAGATGGCGACGTCAACTTAAAGGTTCCTGGCAACACTGGCCCCGGAGGCAACCGGCAGCCGGCCTCCGAGGACGCCGGGCCTAAGAGCAGCGAGTCCACCGCCGCTCCGCAGAAGCCACCCTCCAGCCACACCAGAGGGCTCCCAGGACCCGGCCAACGGCATTTGGAGACACCGCGGCCCATCTAGGTTTCCGAACTCCCTGGGGAGGAGAACCGCGTACCGGCGACAAATTTCAAGAAGAGAGGAAAGGAGGAAAAACCATACACAAAAAATGCAGAGAAGCGAAAGGAACACAAAATAATGAAACATATTCGTAAGCATTTCCGTTCAGAAAAAGATTCGGATTACGGACCGAATGTTCAGAAACCAGACATGGAAGAACATATTTATGAACTGGAGCAGGAAAAACACACGGAAATGCTCCGTGATTGACAAAAAAGAAGAGACGCCATTGAAAAAGAAACGATCGGGCAAACGGCAAACCCAAGATGATTCAGTTATAAATCCAAACTTCTGACAGCGTCGAATTTAGGTAGAGTTTGCCGTCGTCGAAATGGCACATTATGTGCAAATTCGGTGAAGTCATTCCTGCAGTGAAATACGGGCAGAAATGTGAAAAAGTTGCCCGAGAAGAATTGAACAAGCATATGGGCAATGAAATTCAAGATTGTGGAATTTTCACCTGATGGAGTAATCGATAAAGAAGGCATTGTAGAAATGAAATGTCCGAAAACAGCTGAGAATTTATTGCCAGAAGAGGGAATACAAAACGTTGCCGCTGTGAGTGCAATATTTAATGATGCATCGGGTAGTGAAATGAATAGAAATTATCACTACTTTTACCAGATACAAGAGTTTTAAAAAGCATTTTTTCGCCTAAGGACGACGATGCTAATGGACAAGTATCGTGTGATCAGTCCAAATCAACGGCTCAGGCCCCAGACATTGAAAGTGAGGTTATGGAAGTAATTTCGACACTTTCAGAAAAGACGTCAGATGAAGTTAACACGGTCGTTGAGTCAAAACAGTTGGATGAAAAGACTAAAAAAGTTCTTGGGGAAGACCCAGAAAGTGAAAAAACAGAAATTAATTGATCTTCATTCAGATTTGGTGTCCAGATTGGTCAAAATGGATGAAAGAAGGTTTGGCCAAAGAAACAAAAACGGAGGTTCTAGCCAAATATTCCAGAAAAGGAAATCTTTTCTTGGAAGCTCCAGTCTTAAACACAGAAATCGCAGCTACGTTGAACGAAGCTGGCACTAAACGAGACAATCTGTTTATTCAGGAACAAAATTTTGCTGGGACAGCTCTCGCGGCCTTAGAAGAAGCAATTACGATGATTCTGAAGGATGAGGGGCAGCCTATTGAAAGGATGAAGTTATTTGAGCGACTAGCTGACACTGGGAAGTTGTTAACTCAACTTCATTTCCAAATTTCATCGGCCAGGAAAACTTTTATTGCTCCCATGTTGACTAAATAAGTCAAGGATTTGCTTCAAAAAACCACCCCAGGTGATTCTCTCTGCGAAGATAAACTAGGAGAAGCAATTAAGTCTGCAAAATCTGTGGAAAAACTTGGAAAAGAAATTAAAGCCCAGAAGGCCCCCTGTATCTTAATCTGTCTCCAAAAGACCCAATTCCAAGCATACGGGACATTAACCTGGGAACGTTGAACCAGGGTTACAGAACGTCACAGAAGTGCACAACGTTCTCGAAGAGCCAACAGTACAACAGACCAAAACAGACTCCTCAAGCCAAGACTCAACCCACCCAGCAAGAAAAACAACAATAGTTGAAGACGTAAGATATACTGTTGGACGTTTAAAAAACTTTTACCAAGCCTGGGCGGCAATCACAAGCGACATATTTGTTCTTGAATGTATTAAAGGATATAAAATAACCTTTAATCATCCTATTTATCAAAATAGAGTTTTTACTGGTAATAATTTTTCTAAAGAGGAAGAAAAAGACTTAGAGGAGGCAATTTTTAAATTAAAAGCTAGTGGGGCTATAAAAGAATATATACCAATGCAAGGTCAATTTATTTCGCCATATTTCTTAGTTCCAAAACCCAATGGTTCAAAACGTTTTATTTTAAACTTAAAAGATTTAAACAAATTTATTAAACCGTTTCCTCGCGAAAAGCCTCGCGAATATATTGAGTCCGATGATGGTATACTCGGATAGTTCGATGTTGTGGTTGAACATACCCACGCGCTTTACGCTGCCTA
This sequence comes from Stelis phaeoptera, assembly GCA_943735885.1. Classification (NCBI taxonomy): domain Eukaryota; kingdom Metazoa; phylum Arthropoda; class Insecta; order Hymenoptera; family Megachilidae; genus Stelis; species Stelis phaeoptera. The sequence goes on from OX030936.1 coordinate 917,756, forward strand.
TCCCTGTTTGGCAGTATACGTTAACCGCATCCAGATGGATATCATCTGTACGAGTCAACCTGACTTACCACCAGAGTGGAATTTGCCCGAGGAAATTCGTCCTGAAGAGGATGCAGGTCTTCCAACAGGCAATTTACTTGGATACGCACCGGCTAAGAAGCTAACAGCGATCCAAATGCAGTGGCTCCAGGATGCTGGTTTTAACCAAGCGGGAGACGTTGATTCTGAGCACCCTGCTATACCATTGATAGCCGAACTGATGACGGCTGTCAGAACTGAATTGTTTGGGACAAAGATTAAGTTAGTCCCTATGAATGAGGATGACACAGGCTCTCTCGCACAGACGGTAACAATTCAAATTTCTAATGTTACGGCGATTGATGAGTCTAAGCAGCCTATGGTTGCTTCACTTGCACTCGATATTAATGGATCGATAGTATGCGCGGTTGAATGTCTGCGATACCTCCAGAAACATAGAGTCGACAATCCCATTTCGAGTTGGTCTATATGTGACTGGAATGGATATGCTGATGTGCCTGAAGCATGGAGAGATATCGCCAATTTATTATATGGTGCTACTACCTCCATGGTTAAACCTGTTGAATGGACAACGCCTTACAGTCCTGTTATTGAGTTGCGAAAGCTTAATGACGTTTTAAATCCTAGAGAATAATTTATTTTGTTGTTTATTAAAAGGCAAATTTCCTGCCTCGTCACGAGTTTAAAGGCTGGTCCGCCCGCTCCCTCCACCCTGGCGAATCCACGCCTCAGCCGCGCCGTCCTGCGCCCCGGGAACTTTGTACCCCCACGTTCCTCCCCGAAGTGAATGGGGTGGGGACACCTTTTTTTGTATTCGCGACGGTTTGCCACGCCGACCGCAGCAGCCCTCCACCTGGGTGAGGGAGGGCCGGACGGGCTCGCTCCCATTGCCGAAAATTCCTATTTCAGAACAATTTTACAAAAGATTGCTTTGATTGTACTTATTTAATGTACGTGTTCAATAAGAAAGATAGTTACAAGTTTTCTTGAAGGGAGTGAGAAGAAAACTATACTGTGTGTAGTTGTGTCTACTACGCTATAAATGAAGAATACGATGAAAGTCGTCGTAAAAGAATAGTACTGTTTTCAGATGCAGCTAGTGGACAAAATCGTAATTATACGGCCCTAGTAGCACAAAATATTATATACATACTCATATTAAAAAGAGATACAATCAGTAGTAATGCTGGGGGAGTTCTAATTGTCGGTATTGTAGGTTCTATTGTCGATTTTGTAGATCACCCATTTACCGACGGTCGGTAATTGCGGTAATTGTAGATGGCGCTAGTTCTAATTGTCGATGCTTTAAATCATCCATTTACCGACGGTCGGTAATTGCGGTAATTGTAGATGGCGCTAGTAGCGAATACACGCGGTCGGTAAGTAACTGGAGCAGCTACATCCGAGAGGCGTTAGAACACTGGCTGTTATCCATTTCTTCCGACACCGACGAGCTTACTGTTAAAGACTGCCAGCCTTACGGGACTTCGCGTATCCGAAAAATTCGCTGTTTTCGACCGCCCTCTAGGATATATTACGGTCAGAATAAGGATATATCTAGGATATATTACGGTCACATTTTGTTCCATAGGCGTTCTTTGTCACGAGGCGACCGCTCGTCGCTTTACCGACGGAGCCGCCAGAGCCCATCAGAGCCCACTTAGTGGTACGCCAAAATACACAGGGGCTGGCAATCTTTAACAGTAGCTCGTCGGTGCTTCCGACCAACTGGGTGGCCCTGAGAAAATCGTTGAGATCGACGAAGCGAAATTTGGAAAACGAAAATATAATCGTGGAAGAATTATTGAAGGGCTGTGGATTTTCGGTGGATTCGAACGTGAATCTAAACAAGTATTCATGGAAAAGGTCGATGATCGAACATCAGCGACATTATTAGAAATTATAAAACGTCATATTAAACCAGGAACGACAATCATGTCTGATTGATCTGCTATAATAATATTAAATATGTTTTTTAACTGTAAGAAACCACACAAAAAAAATCAGCTCGATTCTGACAGGAGTGACACTTCCGAACATTTACGCGGAGGACGCCAAGGTGCAGAAGATCCGGCCGGTCTCTCGGTTGACCCTCTCGATCGGGTTGCTCTGTGAGTGCCGGGTGGATGATAGTACGTGGTGGATTCCCTCCTCCTGTAGCGCGCGCGTCCATTTTTTCTGGTAATTATTTTCTTTGGTAATTGTTTTCTGGTAAATTACTTTCTGGTAATTGTTTTCTTCTCGAGGTTGGCAACGAGGTTGGTAATGGATTCTTTAGAATTATGATTTGCATATCGGAATGCATCGCACGCGTAAGGACTTTTTCGAAATCGGTTAAGAAAGACTCCGCCACTAATTTAATGGTTTTATCGCGACTGAGGTGTGCATAAATTTCATATATCTCTATTATTAATCGATCGTGTAGTTTCGTTGGGATCACTGCCCTTTTTTAATCGACTTCGAAAAGGAGGAGGATACTCGATTCGACACGTATGTTATCTACCCTTTCTATCGATGTGACATAACATGCCGTTGCACATGCAATACCGCTCCAGGATGGTGCTGTTCAAATCTTCGCATTTCTGGATAATTGATTTTAATTTAGCATCCCGTTGCTGCCATCTATGGAGCTGCTTGAGAGCCGATGTTTCTCGATCGCTTTTGTCCCCGCTAGCCGCGTCATGAATTCGACTCATCATAGGGATCAGCCGGAATATTTTCCTTTCCAGGACGATATTTGATTTCGACGTCATAATTTTGTATCGACAAAATCCACCGCGTGAGACGCTGATTTAGTAATTTACTGCTCACCAGAAACGTGACTGATTTATGATCTGTTAAAAGAATGATTCTAGAACCGTATAAATAGGTGCGGAATTTCCCTAATGCCCACACGTTCGCTAATAACTCCCTTTCAGTTGTAAAATAGGCTAATTCGGGACCTTTTAACGTTCGACTGGCAAATGCAATAGGTTTAAACTTATCTTCCACGTCGTGTTGTTCGATCACGGCACCTATTGCCGAGAAACTCGCGTCGGTGGATAAACAGAATTTCTTATTCGTGTCTGCGTATCGCAAGACAACCTTTTTGCAAAATGCATCTTTTACCATATCGAAAGCCGTTTGCATCGCGTCATTCCAACACCAGCGTGATCCCTTCTTTAGTAACGTTAACAACGGAGTTGTGTTGTTTCCGCTTGTTTATCGGTGAATTTACTGTAATAATTAACGAGACCGAGGAATCCACGTACCTGTTTAACGTTTCACGGGGTAGGAAATTGTCGAATTGCAGCGAGTTTTTCCGGATCTTGCTTCAACCTTTCCGCTGATAAAATATGCCCAAGAAATTTGATCTCAGGACGTATGAAACTACACTTTTCAAAAGTAACTGTCAAGTTATGTCGTTCTAACCTTTCTAGCAACGCGGCGATATGCTGCAGGTGCTCCTCAAACGTGCTCGAGAATCAAAGGATGTCATCTATACAGTTGACTACAAACCCTTCCATTCCTTCTAGAACGCGACGCAGTGCTCTGACCAGACTCACGCTGCTTGTTTTAAGACCGAATGGTGTTACAACGTACTCGTAGCATCGACCACGATACATGAAAGCCGTATATTTTCGTGATTCTTTAGTTAACAGAACATGCTAAAAACTACTTGTTAAGTCGAGACTTGTTAGAAAATCAACCTTCTTGAATTTTTGGAAAATGGCATCAGGTGTTTCTGACATTTTATGATCATCGATCAGTATCTCGTTTAACATTCTCGCGTCTAGACAAAGTCTAACCGACCCGTTCTTTTTTAACACTGGCACCACCGGATTTATGTATGGACTCGTACAAGGTCTAATTATTCTTTGAATCTCCGCGTCTGCCGCCTCGATGTATTTTAACGGAATGGGGTACGTTCGACTGAAATACGGCGCGTTTTCCTTTACGCGAAGATGATATGCGTAACATGATACTCGACCGATCTCATCCCTCCAGACACGAGGAAATTGTCCGATGATTTGTGCCAGCCCTTTCTTTTGATCGTGAGTTGCCTCAATTGATTCTAACAAGGACGGTATGACTTCTTGCAGCGACTGCGTATACTGATTTTGAACTGTCTGTGCGTCGTAGATAGTTCGAATTGCAGTGTCTCGTGCGTCGTCGTCGGTTATTCTAATTTGGATTGTACCCGAATCGGTGGTCAAGGTGAGCATTTCTTATCCAAAGTCTAAGTTTGCTTTTGTTTATGGCAACGTGTCGATTCCGAGAATAACTTCGCAAATCAAGCCTGGAACGATGATGATTGAGGCTTCGAATGTTGTTTCCTCATGGCTGATGGTGACCCAAATCGCTCCGATTACAAACGCCCCTGCAATTGACAGGACTGGACACCTAATTAGTTGACTTTGGTGCGCATTGTACCAGTCTTCTGATACGGCGGTTACTGTACTTCCGGTATCTATCAAAGCCTTAACCGAAGCCCCTTCGATATTAACGGAAACTTCCGGAGAGAGACTGACTCCGGAACGGCAACGACGACTTTTCTTCCTCCACGAGTTCGCGTCGAGGACTTTGAAAGATCGAACCGATGACCACGGGTGACCCTTCCCCGTTTTCCTCTTCGGGAATCCCTTCCGACTGAGAGGGGAAGTTGCTCAGGCGGTTTACAGAGGTCTCCCTTATTCGTTTTCCGGCGGCGGTGCGGCGGCAGCTGGACGATAGCTGTTCGAATGCGTGGAGGCCCGTCATTTCTACATTGTTCTCCTCTATCACGGTTGTCTTGTGACCGGTCGTAAGGTCGTCGGTAGTCGTTGATTTTCATTGAATGCGCACTGGTATTCCCGTTGCGGACGATCAAAGCCAGAGTTTGCCACCGGTTGTCGCAGTGCGTTGATCGTTGGTCGATTCGTTCCGTCGCGTGATGGATTAGTGTTCCAATCTCGGTAATTATTTGGTCGATCGTTGTTTCTTTGTCGATTTACTGTTCCCCCATTGTCAAAACGTTCGAGTAAGGCAAGGAACGCATCTATTGTCTTAATGTTTTGACCTAGTACGCAATCGTCCACCGCTTGGGAAAAGTGTCGTACCAGCGTTAAAACGATTTTTTCGTCAGACGGACGAGGAATCAAATCTCGCGCGCTCCTAATCATTTCCATCGCATACGCGACGCGTGTCATGCCGGAATCGGAACGATGTACCCCCATATCTAAATTATCTCTAACTTTTCGCTGAATTGCCGAGCTCCAAAAACGATCCAAGAAGGCTTTCGAAAATTGCGACCACGTTGTTATTTGATCGACTACGATGTCCCACCATTCGCTCGCAACGCCTTTCAGTACTTGAGTAATTACAAACTTTAGTTCGTCCTCCGGAACACGAGCAGCATCAATGAATCGTTTCATTTCTCGCAAGAATTTTGGCGGTTTTTCGGTTGATTTGCTTTCGAACGACAGAACTTGCGGTTTAACTACGAAAGGTCGCTACGTTGCGGATAGGGCTGAATCAAACCGTGTTGACCCTTCTGCGGTAGGACGATATTCCATGGACATTGTTCGAAAAAATTGAGACATTCGCGGATCTCGTTGTTTATAGCGCTGAGTTGGAGGAATTCGATTTGTCTCGTGGTGTTCGGTGTCCCTTTGTTATAACAACGACGTGTTTACTTGATTAAAACATTCGCGTACTTTCTTACGGATATCTGCTACGCGCTCCGCCGTTGCGTCGTAATCGCGTTCCAACTGATTCTCGATATTGCGCCTACAATCCCGCATTTCCCGTCTATGACCGTTCAATCCTTCGTACAATTCGTCGCACCCGACCTGCGTTTCAATACGAGCGGCCAACCGGGATTCTAAATCGTTAACTTTACGATTTAATCGCACGACCTCGCCTTGCATTTCTCGGACGATGTTCAAAATTTTATTCATATTCGCGTTTTCGTTCGAACCCGATTCTAAATTTAGCGATTCGATTTGGACAGCCCTGGCAGTATCTTCGACGGTATTGCCGGTGTTTACGACTGGCGATGTTCGTACAACGCGTGGCATTGTCTGGGTTGTGGTACCTGTCGTCTGGCTCGGAACCGTTACCTTGCTCGAGGGCGGGGTACAATCACGTTTACGTGTTTTTGATCGCGTTCTGTTACTCATATTTAAATAATTTCCAACTTTCTTCTTCCGACAGAAACTCACCGCCCCACGTTGGACGCCAGTAAACTTATAAAAATTTCGAATTTTAATGTAATATGATTTTACGTGCCCCGATTGTACTAAAATTGATACACTTAATTGAAATTATTTTACACGACCGTGAATTATTTGAATTTATACGATTAAATTTGAAGTATCTGATTTTAAATTATGATCGTTATTCTTTAGAGTTTGACTGATTTTATTTAGAATTTAGTTTACTTGGAAGTGGATGTTCTTAAGAGCTGAATTTATCTTATTTAGAGTTTGATTTAATGGACTATTAACGCTGCCGTACAATGACCTTTAAAATTTTGAGAAGTGAATTATTTGACGGAGGGGTTCGGGTCCAGGTGCTAGATAGCGGAGAGATTTGATCGGCTGGTGAAGATGTTACATCCGGCCTGGGTCAATGCATTTGAAAATCACCCAAAGGTTGTGCGCGTAAAATTTATTTATTTTGTATTTTTTGTCACAGAGTCTTACCACATTTAGAGAGTTAAAAACAGAGGTCAGTTTATTTTTAGGTTAATTCATATTTTTTTTAGAAGTCGTTTTACATAGGCATGTCGGCCAATTTTGCACGTTTTTGAGGTTTTTAGAAACTTAAATAACTTCCTTGTTTTTAAAGATATTGAGTTCAAATAAATACCTCATTAATCTGCATGAAACATACTATATTTCATATTTAGAACACATTTTGGCTGATATCGAAATAAATATCTCAAAAAACTGATTTAAAATCTAAGTCGCAATAACAAAAAATCTGAACTTTGGAACCAAATATTTTTTGGGAAAAAATAGAGACTCACCTTCTATTTGGATTGACCAATCGGAACGAAACCTTTTGCATTTTGTAGGGTATGACCCCCAGTTGGTCCCGTAAGAAACACATTTTGCTTTTTTCATTTTTTCCCAAGTTTATTGCTAAAAACGGACTATTTTACCTATATTTAGCCTGATATTGATGAAACCTAGTATTACATTTTGCGGCCGGAGATGTTTCCACGATGATCCCATGTGCAACATTCCCTTCCCTTCCCTCCCCTTCCTCCCCTTCCCTTCTATTTGCATCCCTTCCCTTCCCTGCCCTTCGTTGCTAATTACTATTCTTATTGCAAAATTCTTATTCTTCGATGTAACTTGGCAAGGAATTTACCGATCGCGATGAAACCTTGCACATTTAGTAACAGATGTTTTCGTGATGATCCAATCTGCAAAAATTTATGAATTTTTTTATTGTTTACAGCTATTTTTATTACAGAAATCTACTTTTTGATGTTACTCTGCAAGGAATGCACCGATCGGCACTAAAGTGTGAAATCAAATTATTAAAAAAAAAAAAAAAAAAAAGTACGACGGAGAAGAAGAGCCTTTTCAAGGCGCAACTTACAACGTTCGGTAAGTCGCTCGAGACTTGCCAAGACTCCGCGAAGGAACGCATAAAGCTCTGTGAACGCGTCGACCGGCGCAGCGTAGAAAATAGTTCGAAACTCGTCCTCCGACATTCCGCATTGCTCCCCGATACACCCGTCATGCTGGACGACGCCGCCGAATCGATTCGAGATCTCATCAATCACATACAATGACACATTCGGTCATTGCATGCTTTGGGAAGATCATGGGAGGACATTGCGAACGACCTCTTGACCAGCATCGCGATTTCCGAGCTAGGTCTGGTTACAAAAAGGGAGTGGAAACAAACGTTGTCCTACACGACGATGCCGAAAATCGCCGACGTATTTCGACATCTTCGCAACGCGTCCCATCGATGCAGAAGCGAAAATTTATCACCGAGCGTAGGTTACCCTCCGATTTCGAACGCATATCGTGCCCCAATGCCGATCAACACACTCTCGACTCAAACATCCTCGAAGCGGTTGCCGTCGCTTCCAAGAACATCGTCTGCGCCAAGGGGGCCACCATCGCCACGGATAAACAGGCGGCAAACATTCGTCGCAGCATCCCAATCGAGCTGCAAAATTTGCAACACAGGCTCTCATTCAGCGTACCAATGTTAGAAATTTCTGGACATGGCAGTGAAGGACCGACTTCTAGCTGCACGCAAGGCAAACCTTTGCGTCAACTGCCTCCAAGGGGATCACACCACCGAAAACTGTAGCGTCTGTCACGGGCGTTACATCACGAAGTTCCATCGAGATGCATCGCCCCGGGAAGAAGCCAGGAAAACCTGACTGGAACTGAAACGTACCAGACGGCCAACACCACGACGACAAGGCCCTTCCTTTGTATGCGACGGGAAACAGAACGGATTATTGGCAACCGCAGTCGTGCAGGTATTAGATAACAACCGGTAACCCATTCAATATCGAACATTGGTTGATACCTGCTCGAACGCCAATTTTATTACGGAGGATCTCGCAAAAAAGCTACGTTTGCCGTCGACCCGGGTATCCGTAACGATTCAAGGCCTCAACCAGATAAATACCGTGGCAAACAAATTGGTATCTACAACCATCAAATCGAGGTTGTCCAATTACCAGCGGTCACTCTCGTTTTTCACGATCCCACAAATTTTGGAACGGGTACCGGACACCCCTTTAGATCGCTCCGAGTTGCGCATACCGGCTAACATCCATCTGGCAGATCCATATTTTCATCAATCGGGAAAAATCGACATGTTAATCGGCACCAGCCCAGCACTGTCGTGCATCAGTATCGGCAAAATCGACCTCTCCGACCATAGCGGACGCGATTTGGTTCTCCAGAAAACGCAACTGGGTTGGATCATCGGAGGAAACATCCCAACAACAGCCACTCGCAACGCCCGCAAAGTTTTCGTCAAGAGCCTGGATTTCAATCTCCAGAAATTCTGGGAAGTCGAAGAGGGACCTCGGGATTGTCATCTTACACCCAAAGAACGCGAGTGCGAAGACTGTTTCGTGAAAAATGTGCGACGTGATAATTCCGGACGATACGTGATTGCGTTACCCTTTAACGAACGAAAGGCCGAATTAGGAGAATGTTGGCGAATTCTCCTTTGAACACGCGCGGCCATTAGTGTTCGTAGCGAAAGTAGTTCGCCGGTGCGTCGTTGCAGACAGCGGCAGCACCTCCCGGACACGCATGGCCACGATCGCGCCATCACGAAGAAGAAACCGGTACTCGCTCAACGGCCACGCGGTGCCGGTTCGACGCCATTAACGTTATCGCTGTTCACGCGCACACACGTGCTTTCGTTCGTGCATTTTCAATTAGATTTCTATCGCAGACCACGTTCAGAGTTTAGTAAGGTATTCGCACACGACGTGCAGTGCCTTGTTCACTTCATCAGTGTTCTGTTTTTCTTTATTTACTCCCTTTAGTTGTAATTTAATATAAGCTTCGCGTGTATAATAATCGTTGCGTTCCGCTCTAGAACTAAGTGTAAATTTAAGGTGTAAATATAGTTATAGTGACTCTGTAAGGCGTGTCTCGATCAATTTTCTGTCTCCTCTGCCCACGCAAAACGCAAACAGGAGAATCTCGGTCGCGTGCTTTAAATCGTTTTCTTTCTCTCGAGCGAAAACTGGAACGCAACCCGGAATTAAAAAGACAATACACCGCGGTAATAGACGAGTACTGTAACCGTGCTGGTTACATACCAAGAGACGACACACGAACAGCCGAGTGTAATTGTGTGAGTGTGACAGACTCCCCTACCACCGTAAGGATCCGCGGTCCTGTGTCGCGTGCGAAAGAATTTAGGAGAAGCGCCCCACTAATTAAATATGCGTGCGCATCGATCCCCACTTGATATGGATCGAAGGAGATCGATGCTCGTACAACAAGAATTACTCTACGTCTGGAAGCGAACCAGGTAACACGCGTTTCCAATTCCGTTCAGCGAAAACCGGTATATAATTGAGAGGTCAAACCGACCTGGTAACTTAGTCAAACCGCCTAACTTACCCTCGTTATATACGCGCCTCAAACCGAGGAGTCACGAGCACAAACCGCGCCGTGGCACAGCTAGAACGCGATCCTTTTCTTTGTGTTGTTCCGGCGTGTACAGCGTAGTAGTCACCAATTAAATAAAATCAAATTTTAACATCATAACGAGTGGTAAATATTAGAATCTCAATTTTTGTTGAGCGGAACGAAACGGTGAGTAAGGTTGTTTGGAGTCACTGCTAATGGTAGATTCTCGCGTGGCAAAACCACAGAATCCGTGAACGAATGAGATCGGATAATTCTCATACATCCTGACTCAGCTCCCAGGCTCATACAGGCAGTCGAAGTATCGCTCGGCCCACGTAAAGTGTCCCGCCGTAACTTCTGGCTGTCCCTGTGTGCCCTTGTGAGACGTGGACTCGATTGTGAGCATTATCACGATTTCTGCCGGCATTTGATCGTGGCATCGCTCACAGACTCGTTCGAGCATTCAAAGTGTCGCTCAGCTCACGAAAGTGCCCTGCCGTCACTTCTTGAATGTACTCGGATGCCTTTGTGAAGAGGTGGATACGACCGTGTGGCACGGTGATCGCTCTGTTTGGTGGCATCGCGGTATATTAATCTTCACCGATTCTAGTTGAGTAACCGAAGTGTCGCTCAGCCAACCTTTCTATTGTTGCATTTAGTTGCTTACTTACCTGCACAGTACTCTATAGCAATTACATTGGATCATCATTTAGATCTTCTTAATTTTTGTGCTAACCTATTCATAACACAATCATTATGGCAGAACAGACTTCCCTCGCACAGCGCATCATCCAAGCTCGCCGACGGGGATTACCTTCTGTTATGGCAAATTTCTCACGATTATTGACATCAAGTAGTGACAGCCTAATGCCCATCGTACTGGTTGCATATGGTGATACATGTGCTGAAGCATTCGACGAGAGGATGTATACGTCCTGGCACACCCGAGCCATATTAGCTGAGTTAGTAGCACAGCATTGGGCTAAAACAAATAGTGTAACAAACAATGACGTGATCATGGCTAGGTTGTATGGTGAAATAGCAGCTACTAATTTTGCATCTGGAAAGAACACACGGCAGGATATTGTAAATGCTAGATCTAGTATCTACAAGATCTTATTGAGTAATCGGCCTCCTCAGAACACATTTCAAGCTCCAATCACTAGATATTTTATATTTAAAGCTAATCTTTTATCCGTTACGTAAAATATTTAACTTGTATATATATATCTATATCTATGTCTATCCTAATCTGCCAAAACAATATCGCGCGCAAATATTGATAAACACTCGTTTCCCCACAACCAAGGTCGAAATATTCGCGTTTTCACGCGAACGTGTGACAGAAGAAAGGACTGAGACATTTGCATTCGTGAACGCGGGAAGACTGTACGAAACGTAATCAAGCCTGTACAAATCGCGAAGTTCTGTTCATTTACCAGAATTGTGACCAGCCGAATCTAAATTTTGTTCACTCAATTTTCACCAGAATATATATATATATTTCGTTTACATCATAAATTGTTTCCAACTTTTTCAACAACCGATCAGAACTCCCCGCTATCCAGTACCTGGAGGCCCGAATCCCTCCACCTAATCAATTCCATTTTCTGACATCCTAAATAGTTACACTGTGTTTATCAATTAAAATCGCGTACGGTCAATTCATCTAGAAACCGCGTATTTAAAGAGATTATGTAACCGTCGTCCAAGGGAAATCTCGTGGGTAGAAAATAAACGGTTACAGTACCTTGCACTGGGACATCTCAGACAGGTAGAATCCGTCGACGCGCGTGGTTTCTACCTGCCATACCACGCCGTCATAAAACCTTCGAGCGCTACAACGAAGGTCCGCGTTGTGTTCGACGGTTCGGCAAAGAGCAGTAGCGGCTTGTCATTAAACGTCGTATTGATGACTGGCCCGACCATTCAGGACGACCTGTTTACGCTTCTGCTGCGGTTTCGGACGTACGCATTCGTGATTACCGAGGACATTGAGAAAATGTACCGTCAATTCCTCGTACGATCGGAGGATCGAGCGTATCAACGCATTTTATGGAGAGACAAGCAAGGGACCATAAAAACGTACGAATTGAACGTGGTCACGTTCGGCTTCTCGTCAGCTCCATTCCTCGCGATTCGATGCGTGCACCACGAGGTGGGCTCAACATCCGTCAATGGACTTCAAACTCCTTCAACGAGCTGGGCTGAACATCCGTCAATGGGCTTCAAACGAACACGCTCTTCTCAAGGGACTCAGTAAAGACCAAATCTACCCGAAAATCTTCGGCGACGATACTACAATGAAGACATTGGGAGTATCCTGGGACGCAAGGAACGATGCGATTCATTACGCGGTCGAAATTCCAGCCAATGGCAAGGTCAGCAAACGGACCATTCTGTCAACAATCACCAAAATTTTTGACCTATTAGGACTTCTTGGACCCGTCACCATCATCGTCAAGATTCTAATGCAGCGTCTGTGGCAATTGAAAATCGACTGGGACGAATCGCTTTCCGCCAACCTTCATACGGAATGGGCAACATATGCAGCGCATCTGCAGGAACTCAACAACATCGATTTGCCGTAGATTACGTCATGGGAAATCTACCTGCGGCGCGGGTTACCGCAGCTCGGCCGTTTTACAATTGCGGTGAAAGTTATTGCGGTCCCTTTTATGTTAAAGAGATTCCGAAATCGGGCCCTAGTCAAGGTATACGTCGCGGTTTTTACCTGCTTTGCGACCAAGGCCGTTCACCTCCAAGTAGCAGGCGACCTGACCACCGAGGGATTCATCGCAGCATTTAAGCGATTTATCGCACGAAGAGGATTCTGCCGCAATATCTACTCCGACAGTGGAACGAATTTTGTTGGCGCAGACAATAAATTAACCACTTCGGTACGGCGCTCATCGGCCACGAAACCTTGCCCACAGCCGGCACTCACTATCCGCACGCTGCTTCGTGCATATCACGGCCGTTGACTAAAGTCGACACTCGGCTGTGCGCGTTTATCTATGGCCGTCGGCTATAGTCGACGCTCGTACCGAAGTGGTTAACGGCGTTGTACCAGTCACTATCGAAGATTCGTTACAGACAAGGCAATCTCGTGGCACTACATGCCAGCATTATCGCCATACTTCGGTGGTCTATGGGAAGCCGCCGTTAAGTCATTTAAGCATCACTTCAAACGTGTGGTGGACGACGAATTGTTCACCCTTGAACAATTTAATACATTCGTGATCGAAGTCGAGGCGATCCTCAATTCGCGACCCCTCACGCCTCTATCCGCAGGTCCTAACGATCCCTCAGCCCTTACTCCCGGCCACTTCCTGATCGGTGATTCCTTGACGAGTTTTGCTGAGATTGATTTCAGCGGAACACCGACCAGTAAGTTGTCCACCTGGTAAACACATCCAGAAGGTCAAACAACATTTCTGGGCCAGGTGGCACAAGGAGTACCTCAACCACTTAAACCAGCGGCGTAAGTGGACCACCGACACGCACCATATTTGAGAGGGGACCATTGTGGTGCTGAAGAAAGATAACCTTCCACCTCTGGCCTGGCATCTCGGACGAGTGGAAGCCACACATCCGGGAGCGGATGGGATAATTCGAGCAGCCACCGTTCGGACCAGCCACGGAACCTACAGGCGGAACGTGAAGCAGCTGACACCCCTGCCCGATCCAGAGTCTCCTTAGCAGTGCCGCGAAACGAGATAGAGACTCATACGTAGAATTAGAATACATATATCGTCGCATTATGACATTGATCAATCGTACCGATCAACGGGGGGGGGGGACCATGTTCCGTTCAATGAGGAACAATACGGTAAAAATCCTCGAAGGTTCGTTTACAACATGGACGTGCTAACAGAATTATTTCCGCGATTAGCTTTCTTCGATTTTCAGTTTACTTTTCTACAGTGGGCAATTTCACCCCAGTAATAGTAAAGTTTATTCAGTCAGTTCGAGTTATTACCAAACAATAGTTTTAGAATTTTCACTTCGTTCGTCCAAACAACCGACCATGTCGTAAACCGGGAATTTCCGAAGGGTCGACCAGACCTCGTTCATAACGGCTCCTTCTGAAAAATGTCAATCTGAAGGAAATTCCCGAGGTATCTTCAAACCTTCGAGGACCCCCAGAACGTGGCCATAGCCCTCACCCTCGCACCAAGAGGACCGGTCCAGAGGCGTCGTCCAACGCCTTCGGACTTAGAAATAATGCGCTGATTGGAAATTCGGGAAAATCCAATCAGCCCACTCAATTCGACCTGAAGGTGCCGTCGCGAACACCAACAGGTCGGAGCAACGAAAAATCACATGCGCTTAGAACTTCGTAGTATACACTTCGGAACTCGAGAACCCATACGTCTGGACACATCTATACTCTGTTCACGTTAAGAATAACCTCACGCATCGACCAGTTTTTGACTGATGTGCGCATCCCCCACCACTTCCTACTAATCTAACGCATATGATCAGTCACCGTGCTATCCCTACCGACCACCTATCGAATAACGATACAGCCTAAACTGCGTAAAACAAAGGCGTCAGAATAGAAAACACTGTTGCATGCGTTAAGACAGACAATCGTATGCGGTTGAGTGGGGGTTTAGACGTTCTAGGACCTCCTCCGACCCATCTCATGCGCTAAACGAAGTTATTCTTAACGTGAACAGAGAATAGTCTCACTCATTCGGAGACCAGCATCGAATCAGTCCATTTCTGATTAGATTCGGAAATCGAGGCGCCGCAATCACCTACGAGACTCAACGTTAAAGCTGGGCCTTACAACCCTAGCCGAGGAAGTTAATCCGCGTAGTGATCCGCGACGCGCGACCGACCACGGAAGGTTGCAACGACACAAATATACAGTGTGTTTGATAGAAGCGTGTACGGCGTAATTCTTTCATGGAAATCGTTACAGTCTAGATTTAAACGCGAGGTGGTAGCGGGGCTCTTCCCCATTATGCTATTTGTAGAAAGCCTCAGTTGTCATTAAATTTTAGTAACAGAAGAACGTATTTTACGGTGCGTGCTGCGTACGCATCACGTTACGAAGCCGTGTTTTTGTGTTTGCATCCGAAAGGGCCGAAAATGTCGTATGGAGCCGCTGCAAAATACATGAAAAAGTTGAATACATGAAAAGTTGATGACCTACCAAATCGTGGCACTGTACACAAAACGCCGAAAGGAGAGGACAGAGTGTTTTTACAGATGTTTGAAAAGAATCCTCGTCTATCATTGCGTGGCGGGCAAGCGATTTTGCGTAAAAAGGGTTTAAATATATCATGTGATACCATAAGAAGACGTTTATTGGGTCATGACGTGAAATTTCGACGCACAGTGAAGAAACCACTATTGTCCGAAAAACACGTCGAGAAAAGACTCGCTTGTACGAATGAAAATGTAGACCGCGATTGGAGCAACGTAATTTTTTCGGACGAAGCTTCTTAATGGGCACGTTCTTACATTAGTCATACCTGGTCCACCTGCACCAATAGATACATCCAGCGCATTGTTAAACACCCGGTACAAGTGCACGTCTGGGGATGTTTTTCAAGACAGGGATTTGGCAATTTGCACATTTTCACAGACAATTTAAACGCTGCCAAAATGGTCAAAATATATCAGAAGGCTTTATTATCATCTGCCCAAAGGTGCAAGAGGACAACGACCCGAAACATCGGAGTCGCCTTTGTACTGCGTG
This sequence comes from Stelis phaeoptera, assembly GCA_943735885.1. Classification (NCBI taxonomy): domain Eukaryota; kingdom Metazoa; phylum Arthropoda; class Insecta; order Hymenoptera; family Megachilidae; genus Stelis; species Stelis phaeoptera. The sequence goes on from OX030936.1 coordinate 933,611, forward strand.
GAAGCAAGAGAATGACGTTGACGTACTGGATTGGCCGGCACAGTCGCCAGATGCGAATCCCATAGAAAATGTTTGGGCAATCATGAAGTTTAAGCACCGAGGGAAACAGATTTGGAATGTCAAACAATTATTTCGACAGATTCGACTCACATGGAGGTCTTTATCCCCAAATTATATGTAGTTTAAAAAAAAAATTTTTTAGAAAAAAAAATACTACCGACTTCGGAATGCACTAAAAGGGACGAAATAATTTTAATTCATATTCCGGAAACGGCGCAAAATTAAAAATTGTGTAAATGAAAGATGTTGCTAATGTGAAAATATGCAAAAAAATTAAAGAATTTTGACAATTTCCAATTGTTGGCGAATTCTCCCGTGAACACGCACGGCCATGGCGTTCGTAGCGAAAGTAGTTCGCCGGTGCGTCGTTGCAGACAGCGGCAGCACCTCCCGGACACGCATGGCCACGATCGCGCCATCAGCAAGGAGAAACCGGTACTAGCTCAATGGCCACGCTGTGCCGGTTCGACGCCATTGTCGAATACGCTGTTCACGCGATTACACGTGATTTTGTTATCTGGTTTCTGTTCTCATTTTACCGCCTCAGAACACGCCAAAGACCGTTGTGTCGTTCGCGCTCCGCGTACACGTGCTGCAAGTGTCGTACGAACAATATTTTGCATTATTTTATTATTTAGTAGTTAATTAGCTGTAAGAGTTCGCGTGTAAATATAACCGTTGCTGTATGTCGTAGAAATAAGTGTACTTTAAGACTGTTAATATAAGAGTTAGTATCAGAGTGAAAGGTGTCGTGTCTCGTCCTTTTCTCTGCCCGCTCAGTCCTCGTGCAATCGCAAACACCAATGTAGAAAATTTTTAATTTTGCGCCGTCTCCGAAATATAAATTAAAATTATTTCGTCCTTTTTAGTGCATTCCGAAGTCGGTTGTATTTTTTTCCAAAAATTTTTTTATTTCACATTTTTTAGTGGCGATCGGAGCATTCCTTCCAGAGTAGCATCAAAGAATAGGAATTTTGCAATGGGAATAGCAGTTAGCAACAAAGGGATGGGAAGGGAAGGGAAGGGTAGTGAAGGAAAGGGCAAGGAAGTGAAGGGAATGTTGCAAATGGGATCATCGTGGAAACATCCCCGGCCGCAAAATGTAATACTAGGCTTCATCGATATTAGGCCGAATATACATGAAATAGTATGTCTTTTGCAATAAACGTGGGAAAACACGAAAAAATGCATAATGTGTTTGTTGCGGGATCAGCTAGAAATCATACTCTACAGGATGCAAAAGGTTTCGATCCGATTGGTCAATCCATCATGGAGTAATCGGTGACCATAGATGACGTAGAGGGAACAGTACGCTTATATGCAACAAAAGGGGGGTAAACAATGATAAAATTCAAAATGTTTTTTATACTGGACAAGCTGGGAGTCATACCCTACAATTTAAACGAAGGGGACGAAGACAATAAAAAATTTTTAAAGAAAGCCGCTACGTCTCCGATTACACTTCGCCTCACTGGTTCAAGGGGAATCCCCCTAGTAGCAGGGACAAAAATATATCCTTTAGGAAACAGATGATTCTGAATATTTATCGTGTTTTCACTGTGTTTGTAACACCAACGCATAGCTGACATTCTTCCAATCAAAATGAGACCAAACATGAAGTAAATCGGACTTTTACCGATTCGAATCTATAATTCACACTGACATTGCACCGTAATAAAATTCAGATAGTGTCATTGAAGGAAATCTGATTTACTCCGTGTTTGGGCTCCTTTTAATGGACATATGTATAATGGAAATTGTAGTTTATCTTCTATGAACGGGATAAGCTGTCGCCGGCATGTCTGACAGCCAACGACCATACTACTTAGGGTATACCAGTTCTCGTCTACCCGGCCTCCAATCTCCGAGTACCAGAGAATGAGAGAGAAATCGACCTCTTCAGTACATGGGCATACGTAACACATATATGCAGAAAACTCCCAAACAAAACATCAACCGGACCAGACTCCATACCACCAATTGTAATAAAGCACCTTCCACCGAAAATAATAAAAACATACACCATAATATTGTAGGAAATAAAAAGACGCATATCGGCGGACGTTGCGAGAATAGTCTAGATTCCGTGACTAAGGGCGGAGGGTCGCAGGGGGCCCGTGACGCGTCCGAACATTGGACGATCGGCTAACGACGACGACGGAGGTTAGACGAATTCTTGCGACGCATGCATGACGAACGGATCGGCGACCACGCGACGAATCCACGACGACGATTTTAATTGTATTTGTAGTTTAAGCGCCTTAGGATTAATAAAACCTATAATATTTAACAACGCGCTCAACAATGGCTACTTCCCGACAGCATGGAAAAGAACGAAGGTAATACCCATTAAAAAAAAAGACAAGGATGACAAGGCACCAGCAAGTTACAGGCCTATTAACCTAGCGCCAAACATCAGCAAGGTATACGAAGTGCTAATAAAAGAGGAAATCAAAAAAGTGTGTAGAGAAAAAAAACTAATACCTGAAAACCAATTCGGTTTCAAGTTCAAACACTCAGCCCTACACGCAATAGGGAAATTGACATCAGACCTGTACAGACACCTAAACAATAACGAAGTGATAGCAGCATGCCTCCTGGACATAAAGAAAGCATTCGACACCGTATGGCATAACGGACTAATTATCAAAATGATCAAAAAAGAATTCCCCAAACACATAATAAGAATAGTGGACAATATGATAACAGGATTAGAGTTCGTGGTATCGGACGGAACAAGAAGCTCGATAAACACATTCAAACTGCAGGAGGGACTACAACAAGGAAGAGTGTGTGCGCCCACACTATTCAACTTATACATATAACGACGGCATCTATATGGCAGATCTCAACAAAGGAAACAACAGCTACTCCATAGCCTTTGCCGACGACGAAATCATATACGTAGCCGGAAAATCGACAGAGCAAGTCAGGCAAAAACTACAGGATATAGTTGAAAAAAGGAACAAACACCACAGGATATGGAACCTACAATTAAACCCATCAAAATGCGAGACAATAGTGTTCCGAAAACCCTACGACTACCTCAGCAGAAACGCCAAGCGAGGACTCAAGAATTTCAACATAGCTTCTCTCCAGCATACAGTGCTAAATGGCTTTTTGCTTTTTTAACACTGGCAGAATATAATTTATCGGTAGACATTAACGTGAAATGCTTTTCGTTGATTTGTAAATTAACACTAAACCTACCGACGTTTTATGTACACTTATTTTCAAGTTGCAAATCAAATAGAAAAACAGAACAATAAATAATGAAACTTATACTAGCATATACAGCAAGTCTTTGGCGTGATAAAAATTAACGCGAGTTTTAATAAAAGCAACCTAATAAATTTTATGGTCTAAAATAAGAAACACTCGAGCGGTCATTTTGACCGCTTTGGTAGGTTTAGTATTAACAGCAGTTTCTTTTCGCGTTTTCAATGCTGACTTAACTACACAAATAGCATTCACACTGGCAGAGGAAAGTTTGTTTCATTCTTTTGTTTTTACGTCCGGCAGGAAGGAAAAGATTCTGTCTGAATCGGCATTTGAATTTATAATCCGCTAAATCACTTTATTACCGTAATTATTGCAACGTAGAGTCACTGTTTATTGCCCCGGCGAAGTTAGACTTTTTGCGGCCTACCTGCATACGGTACTCCACGCGGTCTTGAACCCTCAAGACAATGCGACACCTCGTTGAAAAAATTGTAAAAAAAACCGCCCACAATGTCGCCAACAACCAATCGTATTATCCATTAACCAATACCTTCAACTATATAACAAACCAATCACTGCGCGCGTTAAGAACATCCCCCAAAAAGGTACCAGGTATTCCAAGTATTTAATGACCAGCAAAAACTGAAAAAGTATCAAAGATCATTATCAAGTGAAACGTGAAACAGTGAATTCGTAATTGAAATGTCTGGTGATTCCGAGAAGAAACCGAAACGAAGCTTTTCCGAAGCATGGCTTCAAGATGATCGGTACAAATTTTGGGTACGTAAGGTACCGGAAAATGAGACTATGTTTCATTGCACAGTGTGTGGGAAAAAATTTTTCCTGCAATACACACATTTCAAGGCATGCGGATTCTAAGTACCATGTACAGAACAAAGTTAAAGGTACAGTTATTGTATCGAACAAAAAGAAGGACATTAATATGGACCAAAATGTCGTAACGAAAAATAGATTCCGGCCACAATGGCTGGATATAGAGGAGTATGAACCATGGTTGCGGGAAGTACCACATGATGACAAACTTTTTCATTGCTTATTTTGCAAGAAATATTTCAGTGCTAGTTTGTCGCACATTCATCGACATGCGGAATCGGTAGCGCATCTGGCAGTGTCTGAAGAAATGGATATGGACGTGGAGAAGAAGGACACTGATGAAGATACAGTGGTGGCTAATGAATCGTGTTTGACGTTCGATGAACGAAAAAAGGCAGCAGAAGTTCGGTATGCTGCATTTATAGCAGAGAAGAACATTTCCATCCAAACAGCGCAAGAAATTCTGGAAATTTTTCAGGAAATAGGAAAAGATCCTAGAGCGCTACAAAGCATGACTATGGGACGAACCAAGTGCAACAATATTATAAAAAACGTGTTGTGTCCCATCGAAACCGATCGTGTGGTCGACATTCTACAAAACACAAAATTCACAATATTCATTGACGAAACATCAGACATTTGCAATCAGAAGTGGATGACGTTTCTCGTGCGATATGTTCATCCTGAAACTTTGGATGTTTGTTCGCAATTAGTGAAGTTAATTGATATTGACGCGAGAGACTGCAGTGCGGAAAAATTATTCGACGCCTTTAAATGCGAGATGTGGAAAATGCAAATTCCATTCTCTAACATTGTAGCCTTGTCGTGTGATAATGCGCCCGTTATGACGGGCAAATATTCATCGTTTAAGGAAAAACTGGGGAAATTGTGTAATAATATAACCGTTCCATGTGTGTGCCATTCCGCAGCGTTAATCGCGAATTCTGCATCGAATAACATTCCATCTTATTGCGAGGAATTTGTGAAAAAAGCGGGACATTACATCAGCAGCAGTCCGAAGCGATCTGCTATTTTCACAGAGTATACCGAATGTTTTCAAGATTCAAATCGAAAAATTCTAAAACTGTCCGACACACGATGGCTTTCTCGGCATTCATGCATCGAAAGACTTCTTGAATTTTGGGACAACATCGAGCTATTCCTCACAGAAATGGTAATAAATGAGAAAACTAAAACTGGCGAACATTTATTATCTATTATGCAAAAGCCAGATGTAAAAGCATACTTATTATTTTTAAAACATATTTTGCACCATTTCAATTCGTTTATTGCATTCTTTCAAGCTGTGGAAACCAGAATTCAATGGTTACAGCCAAAATCGTTATTACTTTTAGTGACGATTTGTAAGCATTTTTTAAAACCGGAGCACATACAACACGTAAACAATAACTTTGATTTCTCAAAACGAGAAATGCAAAAACCATTGGACGACATCAATGTAGGAAGTGAGTGCGAAACATATCTGAAAATATTAATTACGGAAGGATACACCGAAGTTGTTGCAAATGTTCGACAGAACTGTTTGCAATTTTATATAACTGCAGCCACAGAAATTTTTAAAAGGTTGCCTACAAAGGATATATTTCTTTCGAAATTAAAAGTTTTCCAATCGGGCACAGCATTACATGACGGTAACAGAGATACTTCATTTGTTGATGTGGCTTCTGTCGCTCAAACTTCTAATAGTTTCGACAACGGCTTGAAAGCAGAATGGCACAATTTATACCACACTTTTACGGATTCAGAAAAAGATAATTTGTCAAAACTAGATTTTGATGAAATGTGGAAAAGAATTTTCAAGCGTATCCAATATCCACACTTGAAGTCGCTATTAAATATTGTTCGAGCACTTCCGAATCTTTTCCTTCCTGCCGGACGTAAAAACAAAGAAACGAAACAAACTTTCCTCTGCCAGTGTGAATGCTATTTGTGTAATTAAGTCAGCACTGAAAACGCGAAAGGAAACTGCTGTTAATTTACAAATCAACGAAAAGCATTTCACGTTAATGTCTACCGACAAATTATATTCTGCCAGTGTTAAAAAAGCAAAAAGCCATTTAGCACTGTATGCTGGAGATACCGATGAAATTGCTACTCCTTCCACATCCAGTACTACGCAAACATAATGACTGGAATAAAATAAGTATTATACACGAATTCAATAATGATTACACTTAATAACAACATTAGACATGCGGATTAATATAAACAATACAATTACATTATATTTTATATATACAATGTACCCAGGAAAATAGAAACAGCGAGAATTATAAAATCAGCCTCGAAAAACGATGCAGCAGGTTAGGGTTAGGTGTAAGCCGATTGAAAAAACCGCGCTTTCAAATGCTTGGTAATAGTGGCGCGTGAGACGTGCAAGGAACATAGCCGAGCGTCGCATGCGCGGCTGGTTGGCTGAAAGGAGAAAGAGTATGATCGTCCGATCGTCTCTAATTGCCGAAGCGCCGAGCGCACATGAACACGCTTCTCACTTGTATGCGTGTCCCCACCATCTATGTGGCTCATGTGGCAAGCGGCCGAAAATTGGCATCTCTGCTTAGGACTAAGTAAAATCTAAAGAAAAAGAACTCAAGATCTCAGCAAATGGTTTTTTAGGGGGGCCACCAGGACCCCTCTCTTTTTTTTACACCAGTCGCACATATACTGTTACCTGATAGCGTGGACAACACATGTAGAAGTCCAAACATAAATGAAAAGACTGTATTAAAAGACAAAAGATATTGTGATAATAGGGAACTGAGTGCAAATATACTGCCAAAAATCCCAAACTAAATTTAGATATGTAAGGTCAGTTTACTATATTTTTATACCTCAGATGTAAGAAATGTATAACCTACAAATAAAAATATTGTTCAAAAAAAAAAAAAACGGTTCTCGTCTGATCACCGCAGTCAAGCTAAGTTGGGCGCGGATAGTACTTGGATGGGTGACTGCCTGGGAACTCCGCGTGTTGCTAGCTTTCTTTTTTCTTAAATAAACGAGGTTCACTAAGTATCCAATTATATTTTTACCAATTCCATCTCACAACCAGGGGCGCAACGTCTTTTACAATGAAAACGACCATATACCCGAGAATTCCGTCGCACCACTTTTTCATATTTAAGTTTCCACTTATTGCATCGAGTAATTATTATGATACGGTACAAAAGCATCAAATTTTCATCTTCATTTCGTTACAAAGGAAAATTTTCTTCTGCCAGACTAACACAAGAAATTTTCAAATATATTGTAATTGCAATAAGTAACACTTGAATTTTTTTTTTAATTGCACGGCATGTCTGACAGCCAACGACCATAATACTTAGGGTATACCGGTTCTCGTCTACCACGAAAAAACAGAAGGAAAACCTCAACATAACGAAGCCCGAAAAAGAAACTGAAACTTCACAGAATCCTAACACGGAACAAGGATATGGAAAAGCAGAAGATTTCACCCAAGTTATTGGAAATCCACTAAAAAGAAAGTGGATAAAACAATCAGAAGAAAGGATGCAGACCGTCAAAAAGATGAGCTCCCCAACAGTCACAACACACAACAGGTACCTACCCTTACAAAATCTAATGGAAATAGAACAAGAAGAACCAAATACATCCTCTGCGCAGCAAACCACAGTGACGCAGAAGGAGAACAGAAACAGCAAGAAACTTCCACCGCTGGTCATGCATGGAAATGTCAAAGACCATCAAAAGTTTATCGCATTGATAAAGAATATAGTGACCAATAAGTTTCACGTTAAATATCAAGGTGACACAGTGAGTGTATTTGTACAAAATATAAAGGACCATGAAAACCTAAAGAAAACTTGGAAGGAAAAAGGGTTAAGTTTCCACACGTACACCAGAAAAGAGGAGAAGAAGAGTGTATGTAATAAATGGCTTACACAATGAAGTTTCTGCAGAAGAAATAAAGGAAGAACTACACCAACATGGCATCGATGCAGAAAACATATCAAAAATGAAAGGAACCATAAGACCTCTATACATGGTCTCCGTGTCAAACACAGTAAATCTAAGAAATCTACAAACTAAGATTCCATTTATATGTTACACAAAGATAACATGGAGCAACTACATAGTAAAGAGAAGAATAACACAGTGCCATAACTGCCAAGAATGGGGACACTCAACCACAAATTGTTATGCGCAACCTGCTTGCTTGAAATGTGCTGGAAATCATCCCACCAAAGATTGCACAAAACCAAAAACAGAACCTGCTAAATGCGTAAACTGTAATGAAAATCACCCAGCCAATGCAACTGTATGCATTGCATACAAAAATAGGTTAGCATGGCTAGACAAAAACAAAACAACAATGATACAACAACAAACAAGAGAGAAGCATATAAAAAGCAGTCCTCACATAATAGATATAAAAAATAAAGAACAATTCCCAGATTTAAGCAATAAAGTAAGAGAAAACCCTACCGTCAACACAATAATTGCACAAAACCCATGGAGGCTAACTGAGATACAACACATAGAATACAATAGACAATCAGAAGGACAAGAACAAATATCACAACTTGCTCAACTGACAGAAGAAATTAAAAAATTAAATAACACAATAAATATAACAAAAATGTTGAACGCTGTAAAGCAGCTCAATACTACACTTGCAAACTGCCAAACAGGGATAGAAAAATTTGAACAATTTGTACTCTTCTGCCAAAAATTAGATTAACAGCACCAATAAAAGTCTGTAGCTGGAATGCCAATGGCATCAGAAATAAGTTAGGAGAACTAATTAATTTCCTCTCAAAAGAGAAAATTGATATTATGCTAATAAATGAAACAAAGCTGAAAGACACAGATAACCTGAAATTGAAACAATATACAGTAATAAAGAAATGCAGGCATAATGCAGCAGGAGGAGTGGCGATTTTAATCAAACAACATATCCCACACAAGGTTATAAGATCAAGCTACAGAACATCCATAGAGTATGTGGGCATCACACTAGAAAATAATATCAGTATCATAGCAGTCTACAACAATCCACGAAACTACCTCACAGAAGCAGACATCCAGCAACTTACAAAAATAGGTAACAAAGTAATACTCATAGGAGATCTCAACGCAAGGCACAGAGCATGGAATTGTCACGTAGCAAATAGGAATGGACTGACAGTATACAAATATGCACAAGAAAACAACTGCACTATATTACATACATCAGAACCGACACATTATCCCAATAATAGATCAACACCTACAACCATAGACATCGCAATAAATAAGAATATACAAAACATTTCACAACCCATAGTCAAAAACGAATTAAACTCAGATCACAGGCCAATAATTTTATTTCTGGGAAAAGCTGCAAGAAAACTACAACCAAAAACAGTCCTATCATATAAAAACACAGACTGGAATAAATTCAGGAAAATATTAGACCAAAACATGGAAATCAAAAGTAAAATTAGCACGACAAAAGAAATAGAAGACACTGTGACCAGATTCACCAAAAACATTCAAAATACCATAGATAAAGTAATAGCAAAGAAGAACATCTGCACATATAAAGACGACTTACCAGATCATATAATTGACCTAATCAAAAGAAGGAACAAAATACGTAAGATATGGCAAAACACACGTCAGACTCATCTGAAAACGCAGTATACTAGCCTGACACACAAAATCAGAGAAAGAATAAAAGAACACAGGAACGCAGCATGGAAGAATAAATTAACCAAACTAAATCCTAAGGACAACTCATTGTGGAAAATGACCAAAGCTCTAAAGAAGAAATACAACCCAATTCCAACACTGCAGGACAACAATAATACAGCAATAACAGACAAAGAGAAGGCTGAAACTTTAGCAAACCAATTTATAAAGGCACACTTCATAGAACTGACACATAACACATACGAACAAGAACGAATAATAGAAACGGTATTAGATTTCCTATGGGAAAGGGAAAATGAAACAAAAGAATGGACAAAACTAATCACTTCACCAAAAGAAATAGCACGAGTCATAAAAAGCCTACCATCTATGAAAGCGCCAGGACCCGACAATATACAAAATATCATCTTAAAAAACCTCAGCAGAAAAGCCGTCGTACAGCTGATGTACATAATAAACTCAATGTTCAAAATGAGCTATTTTCCACAGCAATGGAAGGTAGCACATATAATCCCAATAGCTAAACCCGGTAAACCAGACAATATGCCTAGTAGCTACAGGCCCATCAGCCTACTATCAACGCTAGCAAAAGTCACGGAAAGAATCATACTCACAAGGATACAGAAACACGAGGTAAAAAACAACATCATAATAAAGCAACAGTTCGGTTTCAGACAGAAGCATAATACACTACAGCAAATCATCAGGATCGTCAACGACATAATAACAGGATTCAATAAGAAGCAGGTTACAACAATGCTGTTACTAGATATAGAGAAAGCCTTCGATAAGGTATGGATAGACGGACTTGTTTACAAATTGATACAACACAAGTATCCAACAGCCATCATAAAACTGGTATACTCGTATATGAGACATAGAGGATTCAGGGTGTCAATTAACGGAACCCTAACAGGTTACAAACCAATACCAGCAGGAGTACCACAGGGCTCAATATTAGGACCAGCTTTATTCAATGTTTATCTTAACGATATTGAGGAATCCCCAAAAACAAAATTGGCACTATACGCCGATGACACGGCAATATTCGCCCATTCTCACCACGCAGCTGTAGCAGCGAAACAAATTCAAATTCACATAACGAAACTAGAACAATATTATAAAAAGTGGAAAATAACACTAAACGCGGGAAAAACCGAAGTGATAGTATTCTCCAAGAAGCACACATGCAACAAAATCTACCAACAGTTAAAAGTAAATAATACCACCACACAAACCAAAAATAGCGTCAAATATCTTGGAATAACACTAGACACAAAACTGACATATAAACACAACATTAAAAACCTCATCATGAAAGGTAATGCGGTCTTAAAAAATCTTTACTCACTAGTAGCAAAAAACTCAGTATTAAGCCGTGATAACAAACTACTCATATACAAAACGATTATAAAACCCACAATACTGCATGCCTCTCCCATATGGAGAAGGACAGCAAAAGTAAACCTCACTAAACTTCAGCGCTTTCAAAATAAATGTTTAAGACTAATCTTAAACAGGGATAGATATACGAGAATAAAAGACTTGCATGAGGAAGCTAATATAGAATACTTATCAGACTACATACACGAAAGTGCCAAAAGATTTTATAATACACAGCTAACAAATAATACGTTATTAGAAACCATCATTAAAGACTATACTGTTTTAGCTAAAAACCAAAGGATCAAACACAAATTCCCATTCGGGGACCTAGAATTAAATGTAAACTAAGCGAATATACCAAAGTGCGATTAGTTAGTATTAAGTAATATCTAGATAAATTTACAGGCAGGGTAAAGTAGCTAGCGCAACGTGTCATACATAGGTTTTTGCGTTAAATTTTTCCTATAACATAAAAGATAATTAGTAAAATATCGTACCTGAAACAAATAACACTGCAGTACAAACACACTCTAAATTCTAAATGAAAGTATTATAACGATATAATATCTTTAGGGTAAGCTATCGTAAGATAGAGTAGATAAATCCACTAGGATAGGAGCTACATTGACTGACAAGATTAAGTACAAAAATATTGTGCAATGTAAGGTTGTATATATATGTTTGTAGTATTAAGTGTTATGTAAATAAAAGTTTTTGAATTGAATTAGTTCTCGTCTGATCACCGCAGTCAAGCTAAGTTGGGCGCGGATAGTACTTGGATGGGTGACCGCCTGGGAACTCCGCGTGTTGTTGGCTTTCTTTTTTCTTAAATAAACGAAGTTCACTAAGTATCCAATTATATTTTTACCAATTCCATCTCACGTCCCAGGACGCAACGACTTTTACAGTAAAAACGACCGTATACCCGAGAATTCCATCGCACCATTTTCCAGACTTAAGTTTCCACTTATTGCATCGACTAATTATTATTATACGGTACAAAAGCATCAAACTTTCATCTTCATTTCGTTACAAAGGAAAATTTTCTTCTGCCAGAATAACACGAGAAATTTTCAAATATATCGAAATTGCAATAACAAACACTTGAATTTTTTTTTTTTTTTTTAATTGCACGGCATGTCTGACAGCCAACGACCATACTACTTAGGGTATACCGGTTCTCGTCGTCTCGTCCCCCTGTCCCGTGCGACGCGTTTCGTTTAGTGCGACCAAAAGCAATTTCTCTGTATTTCAATACAAAGCAAAGTGGCAAACGAAAGTGAGCTAAACTAAAGTATAAATAGTAATAACAATATAACTATTATCTACTAAAAATACATTTAGTATCGTGTAAAAGTGACAATAAAATAAAAAATTGAGGAACATAACCTCGAAGGAGGACACGTGGTCCATGTGGACACAAAAAATCCGCAAAAAGATGCGGAAATGGAAACTGCTATAAATGACATTATAATACCAAGGAAAAGAAAAAGGAATAAAACATCATATGACAATAAGATGTCCACCGAAATGGATACATCTGTTCCGGTGTATAACAAATATTCGACTCTGGAAGAATTGAGCGATGACTCCTCCGATATGGAGGCAAATAATGAAAGTACCGTAGGCAATATTAGGCAACCTCCAAAATTGAAAAAGGACAACAGTTACCACAACAATGGGAAAAAGACAACAAAGAAACCACCCCCGTTGGTAATGCATGGAGAGATCACCGATCACAGTCAACTAGTGTATAAAGTCAAAGATCTAGTAACTGAAAAATTTTTTATAAAATATCACACAGGCTTCACAGAAGTATTCACAACATGCGACAGTAATTACCAACGTCTAAAGACCTCTTGGCAAAACAAGAACGTTCCATTCCACACATACACGACAAAGAATGAACAAAGAAGAACTTACATTCTGAAAGGATTACATGGTAATGTGGATACACAGGAAATTTTAAAAGAATTAAAGGAAAATGGGTTTTGTGCATATAATATGATCAAGATGAAAAATATAAAAAACACGATATTTATGGTATCATTCCCATCAATAGTAAAAGTGAGTGAACTTAATAATAAAGCTCGTTACCTCGGCTATACAAAAGTGCTCTGGGAAACCTTCACAAAGAAAAGGAGACTTTCGCAATGCCACAGGTGCCAAGAGTGGGGACATGTAACGACTAATTGTTATGCGCAGCCAGCATGTCTAAAATGCGCAGAAACGCACCTCACACGAGATTGCAAGAAAACGTTAGACCAGCCAGCCAAATGTGCTAACTGTGATGGACCTCATCCTGCAAATGCAACAAGCTGTCAGGAATATAAAAGAAGATTAGAGCTGCTATCTAATCAGTACAATGTAGTAAATACCAAAGGAAAAGTAAGAGGAGAGTTCCATAGGAATAATGAAAATGTGAAAAACTACCAGAATGAACACGCGTTCCCACCACTGAAAGCACCAAGCTCGTCGACAAGCGTGACAATCCAGCAGCCAAGGTGGCCAAACAACACAGCCAAGGATAATCCCACAATCAATAAAACATACCTAGAGGCATCTTCAAATTTCAACAACGAACTGAATGAACTGACAATGATTATGAAAGAAATTAACCAAATCAAAAAAATGTGTAATATTACAAATATGTTGAAAGTGATTAGGGAGCTCAGAATTGAATTAGAAAAATGTCATACGTCAATGGACAAGTTTATGGTGCTTAGCACATTTGCAGAAAAATTTGACTTCAATGGATAAAATAAATATCTGCAGTTGGAATGCTAATGGTTTAAAAAACAAAATGGGAGAATTGATTGAGTTTCTTCATCGCTTCAACATACACATTGTAATGATTAGTGAGACAAAATGTACAGCGAAAGACAAATTAAAAATTAGAAACTATACTTGCATAAGGAAGGAAAGATTAAATTCTGCAGGAGGTGTAGCAATGTTCATAAAAAATGATGTACCATATAAGACTGTCAAATTATGTGATACTATAACTATAGAATGTATTAGTATTAAGTTAGTCAGTGATATTAATTTAGTAGCTGTATATAACAAGCCAGCCAATGAGTTCACAGGCAGGGATATAAGTAAAATATTAAGTATAGGAAATAAGGTCATACTATATGGAGATCTGAATGCAAGACACAGAACCTGGAACTGTCATATAGAAAACAAAAGAGGTAAAACAATTTTTAACTATGTACAAAATAATAGTTGCAATCTAATGTATCCAAATGAACCAACGCTGTATCCAGACAATGGAACCACACCAACAACTATAGATATAGGAATTAATAAGAATGTTAGTACTGTATCTGATGTAAAGGTAGCGCATGAGCTGAGCTCTGATCATGCACCAGTAATGTTCAGTTTAAGAAATCAGCATAAGATAGATAGAAATAGGTTAATGTATGACTATGATAAGACTGATTGGAAGACATTCCGTAGCTTGGTAGATAATAAAATTAAAATCACAACGCAGATAGGAGACACAGATATGCTAGAGAAAGAAGTACAAAAATATACAAGTGCTATTCAAAATTGTATTAACCAAATAATTCCTAGAAAGTCAACAATAGAAATTAGAGATAACTTGCCATCTGAAATTATCAAAAAAATTAAAGATAGAAGAAGAACCAGGAAAATGTGGCAGCGTACCAGAGACAAAGAATACAAAACCATGCTAAATAGGTTAACACGTTCAATTAGAACTGAAATACTTAAATATAGAAATTTAAAATGGAAAGAACAGTTAGAAAAGCTAAATCCAAATGATAACTCGTTATGGAGAATGACTAAAATACTAAAAAGTGAATATTATCCAATACCCACGCTGCAAAAAAATAATGAGGTAGCATTTACTCCATTGAGCAAAGCACAAATGCTAGCATCACAATATGAAAAAGTGCATGACATAGATTTGAAGAATTTAACGTATGAGCAAAAGCAAATAGTGGAGGCAGTGAACAACTATATAAGCAGAGTGCAAATAGATGATTATGCAAAATATTATACTAATCCTAGGGAAATTAGGGAGATAATCAAGATGATCCCTGCAAAGAAAGCTCCGGGTCTGGATAATATTCAAAATATTGTATTAAAAAACCTAACCAAAAAAGCTGTTGTACAACTAATGTATATAATAAATGCTGCATTAAGGTTGTCACATTTTCCTAGTCATTGGAAAACAAGCAATGTTGTGCCAATATATAAGGCTGGTAAATGCAGTACAGAGCCAAGCAGTTATAGGCCAATTAGCCTATTACCAACCTTAAGTAAACTGACAGAAAAAATTATTCTTAAAAGAATCAATACCTTTCAAAAAAAAGAAAACATCATAATGGATGAACAGTTTGGCTTCAGGGAACAACATAGTACAGTACAACAACTTGTAAGGATCGTTAATGATATAAGTACAAATTTTAACTTAGACAGGGTTACTGTAATGCTAGCATTGGACATAGAAAAGGCATTTGACCGAGTCTGGCTGGACGGGCTGGTTTATAAATTGATCAAGTACAATTACCCAACGGTATTAGTTAAATTTATTTACTCATATCTGCAAAATAGACACCTCATAGTAACAGTAGATAACGCTAGATCCACCAAACGTAAAGTCAGAGCAGGTGTACCGCAAGGCTCGGTGTTGGGTCCCAAATTATTCACCGCGTACATAAATGATATACCGAAATTTGAAAAAACCAAAATATCACTCTTTGCGGATGATACCTCAATTTACGCTCACTCGTTTAATGCAATAGTAGCCGCCAAACAGATACAGCTGCATGTGTACAAACTTGAAAAATATTATCGTGATTGGAAAATATCGTTAAATGCCACAAAAACAGAACTGATCGTTTTCGCTAAAAAAACATCAAATATAAGAATATTCCAGCCCGTCACAGTCTACGGACACCCTATAACGCCAATCACATGTATTAAATATCTTGGGTTACACCTGGATTCGAAACTAACATATAAGGCCCATGTTAAGCAAATCATAAGGAAAGTCTACTCAGTACAAAAGAAAATGTATCCATTAATGGCCAAAAATTCTACGCTAACAAAGGGAAACAAAAAATTAGTATATAAAATGATACTTAGACCGATCATGGTGTATGGATCGCCAATATGGTGCAGTATTGCAAATAAAAATCTAAAACAATTGCAAATATTTCAAAATAAGTGCCTTCGACTAATTTTAAACGCTAGCAGGTATAGCAAAATCACAGAATTACATGAAAAAGCAGAAATAGAGATGGTTAAGAATTATATTATTTCTTTAGCCGAAAATTTTTATGCGAAACATCTGCATTCTAGTAAATTAACAAAAAACATTATTAATACAAACAAGTCAGAGCTTCCATTTAGACTAAAGCATAAATTGCCTTATCAGGAATTAACATTCTTTAATAAGTAACACTGGGTCAAGTGTAAATGTATATAGGTTTTTTCAAATAGTTTTTCCTATTCTTCACCACGTATTGTTATACATGAAAGACAAAGTGCTCAGGATAAAACACCAAAGATGCGTAAACACATATAAGTATATTGTACCAAGGTAGATATAAGTAGGTTGAGCTAAAAATATACATTGGCAGGAACTACGCGCAATGAAGAAAAAGTACAAAAATATGTTTATGTTTAAAATGTAAATATACTTTGTAAAAATTGTTAGCAAATAAATAAAAATAAAAAAAAGGTTCTCGTCTGATCACCGCAGTCAAGCTAAGTTGGGCGCGGATAGTACTTGGATGGGTGACCGCCTGGGAACTCCGCGTGTTGTTGGCTTTCTTTTTTCTTAAATAAACGAGGTTCACTAAGTATCCAATTATATTTTTACCAATTCGATCTCACGACCAGGGGCGCAACGTCTTTTACAATGAAAACGACCGTATACCCGAGAATTCCATCGCACCATTTTCCAGACTTAAGTTTCCACTTATTGCATCGACTAATTATTATTATACGGTACAAAAGCATCAAATTTTCATCTTCATTTCGTTACAAAGGAAAATTTTCTTCCGCCAGAATAACACGAGAAATTTTCAAATATATCGAAATTGCAATAACAAACACTTGAATTTTTTTTTTTTTTTTAATTGCACGGCATGTCTGACAGCCAACGACCATACTACTTAGGGTATACCGGTTCTCGTCTGATCACCGCAGTCAAGCTAAGTTGGGCGCGGATAGTACTTGGATGGGTGACCGCCTGGGAACTCCGCGTGTTGTTGGCTTTCTTTTTTCTTAAATAAACGAAGTTTACTAAGTATCCAATTATATTTTTACCAATTCCATCTAACGTCCCAGGACGCAACGACTTTTACAGTAAAAACGACCGTATACCCGAGAATTCCATCGCACCATTTTCCAGACTTAAGTTTCCACTTATTGCATCGACTAATTATTATTATACGGTACAAAAGCATCAAATTTTCATCTTCATTTCGTTACAAAGGAAAATTTTCTTCCGCCAGAATAACACGAGAAATTTTCAAATATATCGAAATTGCAATAACAAACACTTGAATTTTTTTTTTTTTTTTAATTGCACGGCATGTCTGACAGCCAACGACCATACTACTTAGGGTATACCGGTTCTCGTCTGATCACCGCAGTCAAGCTAAGTTGGGCGCGGATAGTACTTGGATGGGTGACCGCCTGGGAACTCCGCGTGTTGTTGGCTTTCTTTTTTCTTAAATAAACGAAGTTTACTAAGTATCCAATTATATTTTTACCAATTCCATCTAACGTCCCAGGACGCAACGACTTTTACAGTAAAAACGACCGTATACCCGAGAATTCCATCGCACCATTTTCCAGACTTAAGTTTCCACTTATTGCATCGACTAATTATTATTATACGGTACAAAAGCATCAAATTTTCATCTTCATTTCGTTACAAAGGAAAATTTTCTTCCGCCAGAATAACACGAGAAATTTTCAAATATATCGAAATTGCAATAACAAACACTTGAATTTTTTTTTTTTTTTTAATTGCACGGCATGTCTGATAGCCAACGACCATACTACTTAGGGTATACCGGTTCTCGTCTGATCACCGCAGTCAAGCTAAGTTGGGCGCGGATAGTACTTGGATGGGTGACCGCCTGGGAACTCCGCGTGTTGTTGGCTTTCTTTTTTCTTAAATAAACGAGGTTCACTATGTATCCAATTATATTTTTACCAATTCGATCTCACGACCAGGGGCGCAACGTCTTTTACAATGAAAACGACCGTATACCCGAGAATTCCGTCGCACCACTTTTCCATATTTAAGTTTCCACTTATTGCATCGACTAATTATTATTATACGGTACAAAAGCATCAAACTCTCATCTTCGTTTCGTTACAAAGGAAAATTTTCTTCTGCCAGACTAACACAAGAAATTTTCAAATATATTGTAATTGCAATAAGCGACACTTGAATTTTCTTTTTTTTTTTCAATTGCTCGGCATGTCTGACAGCCAACGACCATACTACTTAGGGTATACCGGTTCTCGTCTAGGGTCTACTGGTTCTCGTCTGAGAGCGGTGGACTGTGATATTGTTCGCATCCGATTATCATTGAAAGTTAAAAGAAAGTGACGAAATCTGTGACGATAACGGCTCACAGGTGCACTGCAGCCAGGAAACGGATTAAAGCTAACCAGAATCTTAGGTAACACGAGAAAATAACGAGAATTAGGACGTAAGTGCAAACCTAACCTCGCACGCCACGTGGAGCGTGGTCTGCGGACCATCGCCATTACATATGGAAGTCGAAACCGACGGCACCAAAAACATACAGACAAATACTCTGGAATGCACTGATAAACCGCAAGGCAAACATAACGAGTACACAAATGTACTGAAAAACGCAAAAAGAAAGTGGACCACCACCCTCGACGACATGGAAAATCACAAAAGGAAAACGCTAAACCCGATATTAACCTCTAACAGATTTACCGTTCTACAAAATAACGAGATGGAAACAGAACAAAATAACGAAAACACTGCACAACAAAGCTCCGCAACATCAGGGGAAACCAACAAAGGAAGAAAGAGACTCCCACCCATAATAATGCATAGTGCTGTGCAAGACCACCAAAAGTTTATAAAACTACTAAAAACTATAATGAAAAACAAATTCCACATTCGTTACCATGCAGACAGCGTAGAAGTCTGTGTTCAGGACACAGAAGACTACGAAAACTTAATAAAAACCTGGAAAGAAAACAAAATTAACTTCCACACATACACAAGGAAGGAAGACAAGAAAAGAGTATACGTGTTAAGAGGACTACACAATGAAATTGAAACAGAAGAAATAAAGAATGAACTGCAAGCACTGGGAGTTGCTGCAGATAAAGTATTGAGAATGAAAGGTACGGCACAACCCCTTTTCATGGTAACAGTCCCTATCTCTATCAATCTCAAATATCTTCAGACAAAAGTGCAATATGTATACTATACTAAAATAACCTGGTCAAATTACATAATGAAGCATAAAATAACGCAGTGCCATAACTGTCAAGAATGGGGTCATTCAGCCTCAAATTGCCATGCCGACCCTGCCTGCCTGAAGTGTGCTGGGAACCATCCGACCAGCCAATGTATCAAGCCAAAATCAGAACCAGCAAAGTGTATCAATTGCTACGGAAGTCATCCTGCAAATGCAACAATATGCAAGGCATACATAGATAGATTGAACTGGTTAGAGAAAAGGAGAGCAAACCTGCATGTAACTAAACGGGTTGCAGATAAACGCATAGAACAAGCACGATCAATCACACACACAGAACATATAACGCAACCAGAACTACCAAAAACAATACTCCCTCAACAAAACAACGTATGGTTAAGAAGACAAACAACGAACACCAACCTCCCCAACCCAAACGAGGTAAGCAATGCAGATAATATGTCACAGATGCTGGAACTCACAAGCGAAATCAAAAAGCTAAACAGCCATATCAACATTACAAAAATGTTAACCGCAGTAAAAGAGCTTAATGCTAAACTAGCAACATGCCACAGTGGAATCGAAAAATTTGAACTATTTGTGCAATTATGTCAGCAAATAGAATAAGAAAATATATCAAAATTTGCTCATGGAACGCAAACGGAATCAGAAACAAACTGGGGGAACTAATAAATTTCCTCCAGAAACACAAAATAGATATAATGCTAATCAATGAAACCAAACTCAAAGAAACGGACAAACTAAAAATAAAACAATACACAGTAATAAAAAAATGCAGGAATAATGCTGCAGGAGGAGTTGCAATGCTGATAAGCCAACATATACCACACAAAGAAGTACCGCCAAACCAAAGTACCTCCATAGAATACATAGGAATAACACTGGAAAACAATGTCAGCATTATCGCTACATACAATAACCCCAGAAACAATTTCTCAGAGCAAGACTTAGAACAGTTGATGAACTCGGGTCAAAAAGTGTTACTGATGGGAGACCTGAATGCTCGTCACAAATCATGGAACTGTCACATAAACAACAGGAATGGTGTTACGTTACACAAGTGCATTCAAACAAATAGCTATACCCTTCTATTCCCAAATGAGCCTACACACTACCCAGCAAATAACATGACTCCGACTACAATAGACATAGCAATAAACAAGAACATACACAATATCTCATCTTTATCAGTGGAAAACGAATTAAACTCCGATCACAGGCCCATTCTACTAACAATAGGCAACATGGACAATATAATACCGCAAAAAACCATCTACCACTACAGAAACGTCGATTGGAAAAAATTCAGAACTATGTTGGATCGCAAAATTACAATTAACAATAAGATAAAAACAAAGCAAGAGCTGGAAAACACAGTCACGAATCTCACCAGCAATATTAAGAAGACAATGGACAAACTTATACCCAAAAAAAGACCGAATCGAGTAGAAGAGCTACCCGCAGACATCACTAATCTCATCCAAAGAAGAAACAGCATACGCAGAATATGGCAAAGGACAAGGCAGCCACATCTGAAGATTCAAGTTAACAACATAACGCATAGAATTAGATACAGGATCAATCAGCACAGAAATGAAAATTGGGAAAACAGATTGAAAAAGCTCAACCCAAATGATAATTCACTCTGGAAAATGACCAAAGCCTTGAAAAAATCATACACCCCCATACCAGAAATTCACAGCAATAACAAGGTATTAATCACGGATAGGAGCAAAGCAGAAGCACTGGCAAAGCAATTTGAAACAGCACATTGTATTGAATTAACCCAGAATACATATGAACAGGAAAGAATAATTGAAACAGTTAACGATTACCTATGGGAAAATGAACCTGAAGAGGAAGACTGGAAAAACCACATCACTACACCAAAGGAGGTTGTACAAATAATAAGAAAACTCCCATCATTAAAGGCTCCAGGTCCGGATAACATCCAAAACATAATACTGAAGAACATAAGTAAAAAGGCTGTTGTGCAACTAATGTACATTATAAATGCCACGCTCAAACTTGCATATTTCCCACACCAATGGAAAACAGCCCACATAATGCCAATACTAAAACCAGGTAAACCAAAAAACATCCCAAGCAGTTACCGCCCCATCAGTTTACTCTCCACACTAGCCAAAATTACAGAAAAGATAATACTAAATAGAATACAAAAACATGAAAAGCACAATAAAATCCCAATACCTCAACAGTTTGGTTTTCGAGAAAAACACAACACAGTGCAGCAAGTACTAAGAATTACAAATGATATAATAACCAACTTCAATAAAGGTAATGTTACAACCATGCTTCTCTTAGACATACAAAAAGCATTTGACAAAGTATGGATAGATGGTCTGATCTACAAACTAATACATTACCAATACCCACCTGCAATAGTAAAACTTATACACTCATATATGAAACACAGAAATTTCAAAGTAATAGTCAACGAAACAAAATCTCAAACTTATCAGATATCAGCTGGAGTACCGCAGGGATCAATCCTAGGACCAGTATTATTTAATATCTACCTAAATGATATTCCACAATTTCCAAAGACACAACTTGCAATCTATGCAGATGACACAGCAATTTATGCTCACTCATTTCATGCAACAGTCGCTGCAAAACAAATTCAAATGCACTTGAAACTGCTGGAGAAATATTATAAGAACTGGAAAATTTCCCTAAACACAGACAAAACAGAGGTAATAGTGTTCACAAAAAAGTATACCTGCAACAGAATCATGCAACCAATAAAGATCTATGGTAAGGAAATACAAAATAAACAAGAAGTGAAGTACCTAGGAGTTGTACTGGACTCCAAATTAACATACAGGCAGCACGTCAAGGGTATATTAAGAAAAGGGTACACTGTCTCTAAAAACCTCTATGCCCTAATGGTTAAAAACTCCAAGCTAAATTATAGTAATAAGTTGCTAATATATAAGGTTATAATAAGACCCATTATACTATATGCCTCCGCCATATGGAGAAGCACCGCAAAAAAGAACATGATCTCCCTCCAGCGTTTTCAAAATAAATGTTTAAGACTAATACTCAACACAGATAGATATGCTAGGATAAGAGATATGCACACGCAAACTAACTTAGAATACATAAGCGAATATATAGAACAAAGTGCAATACATTTTTACAAAACACAACTAAAGCATAGTGTGATATTAGAAAATATATTAAATAACTATTTAGACTTAACCAAAAAAGGTAAACCAAAACATAAGTTCCCCTATGGAGATCTTACTCTATGTGATAAACCTTAAGGCAGACAAACACACACTAACAATGAGAAATTCAGGTTGTTATTAGTACCTGCTCAGTATAGCGCGTAGGTTTTTTAAAACAAAAATTATATTTTTCCTACTTAACAATTAGAATTAAATAACCCACTACCGTATATGAACCCATATAAACACCACATTGCGTGTATACCCTCAATAACATATTATATGAAAATATAATATCTAGGAAGGGCACATCTGTGATAAAATAGTAGGTAGAGCCCGAGAAGGCAGGAACTACGTAAGACTGCAATAAAAGGTGCTACAGATATATGTATATGCTATGTATATATTTTTGTACAATGTATATTATGTAAATAAAATCCTTTGAATGAAAATGAAAATGGTTCTCGTCTGATCACCGCAGTCAAGCTAAGTTGGGCGCGGATAGTACTTGGATGGGTGACCGCCTGGGAACTCCGCGTGTTGTTGGCTTTCTTTTTTCTTAAATAAACGAGGTTCACTAAGTATCCAATTATATTTTTACCAATTCGATCTCACGACCAGGGGCGCAACGTCTTTTACAATGAAAACGACCGTATACCCGAGAATTCCATCGCACCATTTTCCAGACTTAAGTTTCCACTTATTGCATCGACTAATTATTATTATACGGTACAAAAGCATCAAATTTTCATCTTCATTTCGTTACAAAGGAAAATTTTCTTCCGCCAGAATAACACGAGAAATTTTCAAATATATCGAAATTGCAATAACAAACACTTGAATTTTATTTTTTTTTTTAATTGCACGGCATGTCTGACAGCCAACGACCATACTACTTAGGGTATACCGGTTCTCGTCTGATCACCGCAGTCAAGCTAAGTTGGGCGCGGATAGTACTTGGATGGGTGACCGCCTGGGAACTCCGCGTGTTGTTGGCTTTCTTTTTTCTTAAATAAACGAAGTTTACTAAGTATCCAATTATATTTTTACCAATTCCATCTAACGTCCCAGGACGCAACGACTTTTACAGTAAAAACGACCGTGTACCCGAGAATTCCATCGCACCATTTTCCAGACTTAAGTTTCCACTTATTGCATCGACTAATTATTATTATACGGTACAAAAGCATCAAATTTTCATCTTCATTTCGTTACAAAGGAAAATTTTCTTCCGCCAGAATAACACGAGAAATTTTCAAATATATCGAAATTGCAATAACAAACACTTGAATTTTTTTTTTTTTTTTAATTGCACGGCATGTCTGACAGCCAACGACCATACTACTTAGGGTATACCGGTTCTCGTCTGATCACCGCAGTCAAGCTAAGTTGGGCGCGGATAGTACTTGGATGGGTGACCGCCTGGGAACTCCGCGTGTTGTTGGCTTTCTTTTTTCTTAAATAAACGAGGTTCACTAAGTATCCAATTATATTTTTACCAATTCGATCTCACGACCAGGGGCGCAACGTCTTTTACAATGAAAACGACCGTATACCCGAGAATTCCGTCGCACCACTTTTCCATATTTAAGTTTCCACTTATTGCATCGACTAATTATTATTATACGGTACAAAAGCATCAAACTCTCATCTTCGTTTCGTTACAAAGGAAAATTTTCTTCTGCCAGACTAACACAAGAAATTTTCAAATATATTGTAATTGCAATAAGCGACACTTGAATTTTCTTTTTTTTTTCAATTGCTCGGCATGTCTGACAGCCAACGACCATACTACTTAGGGTATACCGGTTCTCGTCTGATCACCGCAGTCAAGCTAAGTTGGGCGCGGATAGTACTTGGATGGGTGACCGCCTGGGAACTCCGCGTGTTGTTGGCTTTCTTTTTTCTTAAATAAACGAGGTTCACTAAGTATCCAATTATATTTTTACCAATTCGATCTCACGACCAGGGGCGCAACGTCTTTTACAATGAAAACGACCGTATACCCGAGAATTCCGTCGCACCACTTTTCCATATTTAAGTTTCCACTTATTGCATCGACTAATTATTATTATACGGTACAAAAGCATCAAACTCTCATCTTCGTTTCGTTACAAAGGAAAATTTTCTTCTGCCAGACTAACACAAGAAATTTTCAAATATATTGTAATTGCAATAAGCGACACTTGAATTTTCTTTTTTTTTTCAATTGCTCGGCATGTCTGACAGCCAACGACCATACTACTTAGGGTATACCGGTTCTCGTCTGACTACCTGGGACACTCGAAGGGTGCACATCGTTTCGGTAGAGCCCCGAGCAGACCTTTGGGAAGGCAGAGAATAACGGTGTTGGTGAATAATATCGTGCGAAAGAGTGTGGAAAGCGCATATCTGTTAATAAAAAGAAAAAGCAAGCGACCGCAGACGCATATAGTGCAGAAAAGTGCAAAGAAAAACAATAAGTGCGAGTGCAAATCGTGACGGGGGGACAGCGTCCCCCCACCCTCAAGGCCACCAAGGAAATGCAGCGAGCCAAGCAAACGAAGACGACAGCATGGCTACGCCCACGTATCTCAACTTCAACGAGATAACAAAACTAGTGAACGATGGACCCGGCTCAAGAGGAAACATCCCCAGCTCAGCGGATATAACTCAGCTAATCAAGCAGAAGTGCACCAAAACGTTAAAAATCATGCCAAAACCGACAATACCGACAAGAAGCAAAGAAGCCACAAAAGCAGTAACGGCCGAAGCGAAAAACAAAAAGCAATCCCAGCAGGGAAAGCAAAGCCCCACAAATACAACAAAAAACAGTGAGGTTCATGATCTAAAATGTCTAATCGCATCGCTAAACGAGACAGTAAAAGAACTGACGAGACAGCTCCACGAAGAAAGGGAAAAAAATGCAGGAGGGAAAGAGAGCCCGAAAGACAACAAAATGGAGATCGACCCACCCCAACCCACGCTGGACAGCGGCACATGGAAGCAGGTAGAGAGAAAGGACGCCATCGCCTCCAAAAGGCCGCGCTCGGCCGAAAGCAGCGAAAGCGGAGGGAAAAGCGGCCACCCAGGACCGAGCACTCCGCGGCCCAGGACAGGGTCGCCATCTACAACGCCACAAAGAAAGAGGACGACGACGGCAGCCAGCCAGGTACAGACCCGCCAACAGCAAGGACACGCACGAACATCGACAGTAAGCCAGGCAAAAGCCGCGCCGCGCAAACCCCCCACCATAATTGTAGAAGACACCCCCCAGCAGGCAACGTATAGAACCCTTAAAGATAACCTGGGCCTAGTTAATTTTATAATTAAAAGAGTAAGCAGCAAAAAACACCACATTCAGGTAGACACAATAGAGGACCACACGAGAACAATAGAAACGCTAAAACAGAAACAAATAAAATATTACACATACACACCCAAAACACTAAAACCTCACAACCTAATACTAAAAGGCCTCGACGACAGCTTCACAGCAGACGAAATCCTAGCGGACCTAAACACAAAAAAACCAACAAACGCCGAAATAATAAAGCTCTCGCCTTTTAACACCGCGAAAACAAAGCGCGAAAACCGAGCGCTACCGTTCTTTCTGGTGCAACTATCGCCAGAAAGTGACGTGAGCGCAATCACTCAGATAAAATACATTTTACACCAAGTAATAACATGGGAAAGGTTAACCAAACGCGACCCAACCACCTGCATGCGCTGCCAACGAGACGGACATACCGCGCGCAACTGTAATCTAGAGTATAAGTGCGTTAAATGCCCGGAAAAGCATGAACCAGGGCAATGTAAAATAAAAAAGGAAGAGAAAATCGACCCAGCACTCCTGTACTGCGTAAGATGCAAAAAGTATGGACACCCGGCATCTTACAAGGGCTGCGACGAATACAAAAAATACAAAGGAAAAATTAGGGACCTGAAAAACAAAAGACTAGAAGCAATTGCACAAAAAACAACGCTAGCCAAAACCAGACTAGAAAGCAGCACCCTCCGCCCAAACGTCACCTACGCGAACGCCGCCAAAGCGAACACAACCCCACCAACAGTCACCACAAATAACCACACAACGCCAACCACACAATACACGCAGGAAAACAGCCCACAAACACACGCACCACCCCCATTAGAAGCCTTCTTCCTCGACCTAAAAACGTTTATGTCTGCCCAAATAAACAGATTAGAGTATAGGATAGACGCAAACGCACAAAGAATCTCGCAGCTACACAATGCATACTATGGAACCTACCCCTATAATGAAGAGATCGACACAGACAGCCTATTCAATGAATAACCACAACAACATAAAATCCATCTCACTAAACGTAAATTCTATAGCATCGAATGAGAGAAGATACAATCTAATAGAACTAATAAAAAACGAGAACCCGGACCTACTCCTGCTGAACGAGACCAAGCTAAAGATCCAACATAAACCCAAGTTCAAACACTACGACATCATTCGGAACGACAGAGATAGCAGCAACGGAGGGGGAGTAGCAATACTGATCCGTAGCACCATACCATACGAACACATACAGAGCGTCCAGGATACGTCACTAATAGAAAGCATCACGATACGAATAAAACTGCAAAATAACAGGAACCTATACATCATAGCAGCATACGCAGCAGGAACCCAAGCCGATACATTCATCACCGAACTAGACCATATCTTCAGTACGTTAGAACTAGAAAACACCAAAAACTACTACCTCCTAGCGGGCGACCTCAACGCCAAGCACCCATACTGGAACGACAACGCACACAACGCAAGAGGACGGGCACTGCACAGATGGTTACAAACCAAAGCCATCCAATACAAGACGACGCTTATCAAAACGGACCTACCCACCTTTCCACGCAGCAACGCACACTTAGACATAGGACTGATAGACAGCAGACTACCCATCACGAACGGCAATAGAAGAGACACCATACCCACAATAGACACCGACAGCGACCACCGTGCACTAGACATTCAATTCGCCCTCCCGACCTCGGACGATACCGTACCCTTCGCAAATCCCGAACGCCCGCGCAACTACACAAAAACGAACTGGACAAAATTCAAACGCAACATACTTAGAGACTGGAAGACAGAAATACCGCAAAACAGAAACATAACGAACAACGAAATAGACACGCTACTACAGGACCTCACGACAACTATTAACAAATCCATAGAGAGCAACGTACCAACCCTTCCCAGCTATAACTCAGCAGAACTCTACATAAACACGGACATACGTAAACTACAAAAAATCAAAAGCTCGCTGCTGACAATACTACTAAAAGAATACAGAAACCCAACACAACAGGCCAACCAAATAATCGCGGCAACCAAAAACCTGATAAAACAGTGCAAAATAAAGATCAAACAAGAATTCCAAAAATCGGTAAACACATACTGGGAAAATAAAATCAGGAAAATCCCCATAAATTCACGACGAATGTTCCCACAAATCAACAGCATGCTCAGAAACAAAGAAACCCTCAACATCCAAAAATTGACCGTAGATAAGAGCAAACCACAGTTACTAAGAAATGCAAGAATAGACCCAACCAAACAGGCAAAAGACAAAAACGGAAACTACACAGTAACAGAGGAAAAACAAAAACTAAACATCTTAGCCACAACGTTCGCAGCAGCCAATGCGGACAACCGCACGATAGGCAAGCCACGACTCACCGAGATAGTGGAAAGGAAATATAACAATTTCATGACCGAACTCCGATCCGAACAGGCAGCAGAAACCCGACTAACACTTTTCTCAGAAGCGAACC
Organism: Stelis phaeoptera; assembly: GCA_943735885.1. NCBI lineage: Eukaryota > Metazoa > Arthropoda > Insecta > Hymenoptera > Megachilidae > Stelis > Stelis phaeoptera. The sequence continues at coordinate 962,256 of OX030936.1, forward strand.
CAGCAAGCAACCCAACCAACAGACAATATACGGATTACTTTACCAACTCCAAGTACACAAAGGACATTTTCCGGAAAACAAACAACAAAAAATCCGCAGGACCAGACAACATACCAAACATAGTACTGAAAAACCTCCCAGACAAGGTAATAGAAGACTACAATAGACTATTCAACCATTGCTTAAACAACTACTACTTCCCTAAAGCATGGAAAACAGCGAAAGTGATCCCGATAAAAAAGAAAGGAAAGAACCCGGACGACCCAAACAGCTACAGACCCATCTCTCTACTACCCAACATATCGAAGATATTCGAAGTAATAATAAAAGATGCCCTGGAAAAATTCTTGGATAAACAACGCATAATACCAGACACACAATTCGGCTTCAGATACAAGCACAGCACCATACACGCCCTCCATAAATTAACATCAGACATACAATACGCACTCCACAAAGGCAACAGCGTAGCAGCAGGACTAATAGATATAGAGAAAGCCTTCGACTCCGTTTGGACCAAAGGCCTAATATACAAACTTATAAAAAAGAACTGCCCCCCACACCTAACCAAAATTGTCGCCGACATGATCCACAACAAGAAATTCTACACGCAACTTAACAAGCAAAAATCGGACCTAACACTAAAAATAGCAAATGGCTTACAACAAGGAACAGTAACGGCACCCACCTTATTTAACCTCTACAACGCAGACCTACCTCAACTCTTTGGAATTCCAACTTCACAGGACACCAAAACCATTCAATTCGCCGATGATCTAATAATTTACATCGAAGGAAAAAACACAAAAAAACTGCAAGACCAACTACAAAAACTATACAGTCAAATCCAGGAATACTACCATAGCTGGAAACTAAAAATAAATCCAGGGAAATGCGAAACGATACTATTTAGAAGAACAATAAAAAACCAAAGCTCAACCTTCAGAAAAACATACCGAACCTTCCAAATCAAAGATACGAACACAAACACAAACATACCACACAAAGAAATAGTGAGATACCTAGGAATACACATGGACAAACTAGTACACTTCAACAAGCACATCGATATACAATTAGAAAAGGCAAAAAAAGCACTACAAAGTAACAGCAGAATATTCTACTCAAAAATACTGAACAACAGAATAAAAATAATATGCTACCTCCTGCTAATCAGACCCATAATAACATACGGATGTCCCATATGGTTTAACATGAGCCCACCAATAATGGAAAAAATAAGAACATTCGAAAGAAAGTGCCTCAGAGCCTGCACAGGAATATATAGAAGCGAACACACTAACCGCAAGCAATACGTAAGCAATAGAGTCCTCTACAACACAGCCAACATCCCCCGAATAGACAATCACATCCTAAAACTCACAAGAAATTATCTCGCAAATACAAGATCCATAAAATCAAACCCGCTAATAAGCAGCGCACTTTATCCGCACTACGAATACCACAAAAAGACACTGCAGACAGGATATATTCCCCCAGAAGCATTCACCTTACTCGACAAAACGGGCAGAATAACGGACCCAAACAACATCCCAATCATATATCACATACAAAGAAAATCGAACGACAAAAAAATACTATACGACCCATACATAGACAGCTACCACACTACACACAAACTAGTGAACAGCATGACAATACCTGAAATAGACCAAAACGACAAACACAGACAAGACAAAAAAAAATACTGGTGGCTAGACGAAAACGATATCGCGTAGAAACAAGGGAAAACCCCACACAAAAGGAAAAAAAAAGGAGAAATAATAATAATAACGAAGAATGAGTGCGAGAATGAATGACCCGAGCGATGAGTGAATGCGTGTATATAGTGTACATAAGATAAATTAGCTGCAAATGCAGACAACCGAAATCCCATCCCGAACCTTTTTTTGGAATCTCCGCCCAGGAGGCTCTTTTTCAGGATCGCGACTTACACACACACAATACGGAAACGCATAAACACAACAAGCGGACACAAAAACGAAAAGAAACGGACAAACCGATAAGCGGAATTATGTAAAATACACTGCGAAGGCGAGCGTCGCATGACGACCATGTCGAGAACTTATAAAACCTTAAACATGTTAGTGGATTATTCACCACAAAGCCAGCGTAATCATGTAAATATGGCAAACTGAATAAAGAATTTAAAAAAAAAAAAAATTAGGGTATACCGGTTCTCGTCTGATCACCGCAGTCAAGCTAAGTTGGGCGCGGATAGTACTTGGATGGGTGACCGCCTGGGAACTCCGCGTGTTGTTGGCTTTCTTTTTTCTTAAATAAACGAGGTTCACTAAGTATCCAATTATATTTTTACCAATTCGATCTCACGACCAGGGGCGCAACGTCTTTTACAATGAAAACGACCGTATACCCGAGAATTCCGTCGCACCACTTTTCCATATTTAAGTTTCCACTTATTGCATCGACTAATTATTATTATACGGTACAAAAGCATCAAACTCTCATCTTCGTTTCGTTACAAAGGAAAATTTTCTTCTGCCAGACTAACACAAGAAATTTTCAAATATATTGTAATTGCAATAAGCGACACTTGAATTTTCTTTTTTTTTTTCAATTGCTCGGCATGTCTGACAGCCAACGACCATACTACTTAGGGTATACCGGTTCTCGTCTGATCACCGCAGTCAAGCTAAGTTGGGCGCGGATAGTACTTGGATGGGTGACCGCCTGGGAACTCCGCGTGTTGTTGGCTTTCTTTTTTCTTAAATAAACGAGGTTCACTAAGTATCCAATTATATTTTTACCAATTCGATCTCACGACCAGGGGCGCAACGTCTTTTACAATGAAAACGACCGTATACCCGAGAATTCCGTCGCACCACTTTTCCAGACTTAAGTTTCCACTTATTGCATCGACTAATTATTATTATACGGTACAAAAGCATCAAATTTTCATCTTCATTTCGTTACAAAGGAAAATTTTCTTCCGCCAGAATAACACGAGAAATTTTCAAATATATCGAAATTGCAATAACAAACACTTGAATTTTCTTTTTTTTTTTTTAATTGCACGGCATGTCTGACAGCCAACGACCATACTACTTCAGTTTGCCGGGGACAACCGAGCAGGTAACATCGTCCGGCAATCCAGTGCGCACAGCAAGCTACGGTGAATAAAAACCACAGCAAACCGTCACGCAGTGGCAAAATTAAAACTCGAAGGGTTCTAGCAACTCTAATTCACAAAGAAAAAAACAAATATACCGCAACGGAGTGGAACAACAAAAAAAATCACAAGATAGAGGTTACACACTCAACAAAGCCATGCGGCAAAACCGCAAATGGCATAACAGAAGAAGGACCCAGCACGGAAATCACATTAATCAACGACAAAATGAATAAACAAGAAAAAATACCACAGGAAACACTCACCAAACTGATAAAGAAAGAAAAACGAGGCTCTTTAAGCCAAATGGAAATCGAGGAGCTACTACAAAAAGCCCCCACCAAAAGAAAGCAGCAAGCGCCCCAGAAAGCAGCTACAAAACTAGCAAGGAGCAACAGCCTCACACAGGAATCAAACGCCAAAACCAACGAAATAGGAAAAGAAAATACAAACAGGAAAAGTTCACTTGAAGAACTGATAGACAACCTAACAAAACAAAACGACGAACTACGCCGGCAAAATGAAATACAGAGAAAGCAAATCGAGGCACTCCTAACAAGGACAAAAAACTTGGAAGCAACCACCTCAGGTACCAGCAGGGTAAAGGAACTTTACGACCGGGAATTCCCAGTCACCCCAACCGGACAAAACAAAGGGACCCAACAACTCAAGGACGCGCCGTCTACGAGCAAAGCCATCGCCACCAGCGCCCGAGCAGGGGAGCCGTCAACGTCACAGGAGAGAAAAGAACAACCATACACCGACTCCAGCGAACAGGTCAGAAATCGCAAACCCCCCCCAATAATCATCCAAAACCAAAGCGCGCAAAGCACCATAGAATCAATACTCAAAAGCGGCATAAAATTAAAAGGGAATTTCCGCACAAAAATAACTTCCACAAACACACACAATTTATACATAAACCTACCCGAAGATTACAACCTAATCATCACAATACTAAAAAACAAAAATGTAAATTACTACACGTACACACCAAAATACGAAAAACATCAAATAATAATTCTCAAAGACCTGGAAGGCGACTACGACACAGACATTATCTTAGAAACACTAAACAACCAAAAAATTGACAAACTCCACTTTACCAAAGTCAGTAGATTCCAGACAAAAAAATCAATAGCAGAAAACACTAAATTACCAATCTACACTGTTCACCTGACACCAGACAGCAACCTAAATAATTTAGCGCAGATCAAAAGAATCCTATACCAATCGATAAGATGGGAAAAACTCAAAAGTAAAGAAATAACGCAATGTTGGAAATGCCAAAGAATAGGCCATTCATCGACGAATTGTAACCTACACTATAGATGCGTTAAGTGCGCCGAGAGCCACGAACCCGGAAATTGCAAAATCACAACAACACAAACAGACTTAAACACACTCAAATGCGCACTCTGTGGCCAAAATGGTCACCCAGCTTCATACAGAGGCTGCCCCTACACTAAACAACACAAACAGACGATCACAGAACTGCAGCAAAAACAAATAGAAATAAGGAACGCCAAAATAGCAAAAATCCAAAAACTAGTAAACCCAGAAATCGCATACAGCAAAATAGTCAGCAGCAACCTGCAAACCCATACATCCCCACTCACTCACCCCCCCTCCCAAAAAACCTTAAAAATCACTCCTCCATCACCACCACCACCAACACAGGAAACACTCACGACACATCACATAACTCCAACAACCAACTCAAACACATACCATGAACAAAACAACATATCAATCGACCAAATCGCAAAAATATTAATTGAAACAAAAAACCAACTACAAACACTGCACCAGGCAGTCATCAATTATACAACCAACATACAACTGCTCCTACAACACCAAAACCTTCAAACACAAATCAAAAATGGCTAATCATCGTCAATCATCGCACCAAAACAAAAAGATTAAAATAATAGCGCTGAACATAAACTCACTAATATCAAACCAGAAAAGAGCAAGTTTACTCCAACTGATAAACAGTCACAACCCAGACGTCATATTACTAGGAGAAACAAAGCTTAGCAATAAGCACAAAATCACATACACAAACTACAAAATTCATAGAACGGACAGAGCTAACGCCAAACAAGGAGGAGGGACGGCTATTCTAATAAGAAACTCATTACAACACCAAAAAATTCACCCCACCACAATTACTAACAATAAAGTTTTAGAATCCACAATAATAAAAATAGAACTCCCCAGTCAAGAAAAACTCTACTTAATAGCAGCCTACGCTCCTGGAAACAACAAAATGAAGTTCATTCCAGAATTGGAAAAATCTTTTACCGACCTCAACCTATCAGACCCGAATACGTACTACATAATAGCAGGAGACTTAAACGCAAGACACACTGACTGGAAAAACACCTCAAACAACAGCAGAGGAATACAGCTAAAAAAATGGCTAGTACAAAATGCAATTAAATACAATATCCACTTACGACACTCGAACTTACCATCCTACCCCAGCGGAGGATCATTCATAGATCTCTGCTTACACGACGCAAGAATCCAATTCCACAACTTACACAACCAGAATCTCAAAACCATCCCGTTCGACAGTGACCATAACGCAATCACCTTCACCATTTCAATAGAAAACATCACACACCTCAACTCCTCACCCCCGGTAAAAAGACCGAACTACGTAAAAGCAAACTGGTTCAAATTCCAAAGAACAGCGACAATAGAAGCACGGAACATAAAAATCCCACACGACAGAAACCTAACCAACCAAGAAATAGATACAAACCTAGAACACATAGAATCAGTGATACAAAAAGCAATAGATAAAGCGATACCAAAATCCACCAGCCCGAACTCATCTGAAGTATACTTAAATAAAAAAATAAAAAATCTCCAAGGAAACAAAAACTACATAATAAAACAAATAAATAAATTGAACAGAAACAGTGACTCATCTACCATCGCATTAAAGCACATGCTACAAAGCCTTCTCAAGGTAATAAAATCAGAAATAAGAGCAGAATTTAATAAATCAATAAGCACATACTGGAAAGACAAAATCACCCAGATCTCAAGAAGAGGACCCAACAACCCTTTCCAGCAAATAAACAATATCTTCAAAACCAAAGACAGCTCCACGCAGATAGAAGCATTAACAATCAACAGAAACGACTACCAACTCATACAAACAGCAGAAATAGATATCGCAAGATACGCTCATACACTAAACAACAATCTAACGATAGCAGATCCAATAAGAAAACTAAATGTAATAGGAGCCCACTTTGAACTAACACACGCGAAAAACAAACATATGGGAAACGCTCATTTGAGCTCAATAATAGAAGCCAGAACATCCGCAATCAAGGAACAATACTCTAAAGAAGACAACGACCACAGGACCATAACGACCTTTACCAGTAGTTCCACATCCCATAACCCATCAACCGTAGATTCCAGAAGCATCTTTACCACACAAAGCGAAATCAGAAATATACTAAAAATACTCAATAACAAAAAGACAGCCAGCTTCGACAGGATCCCAAATGCAGTTCTAAAAAAACTGCCAGGAAAGCTAATCTACCTGTACACAATACTCTTCAACAACGCCATAAACAACGGATACTTCCCCTCAGCATGGAAAACAGCCAAAATAATAGCCCTAAAAAAAAAAGGTAAAGACGACAAGAACCCTGCAAACTACAGACCAATCAGCCTACTCCCTAACATAAGTAAAATATTTGAAAAAATCCTCCACAAAACAATCACCAACCACACGGACAAAAACAACATAATCCCAAAACACCAATTCGGCTTTCGATCCAAAACCTCCACCACACACGCAGTTAATAAGCTAACCTCGGATATAAACGAAGCCCTGAACAATAACAAGTGCGTAGGTGCCTGCCTAATCGATCTCGAAAAAGCTTTCGACACAGTGTGGCACGAAGGATTACTGTACAAATTAGACAAATACAATTTTCCACACCACCTAACCAAAATCATATGGAGCATGATCAGAGACAAAAAATTCATAGTCCAAGAGGGCGAACAAAAATCCTCAAAAACTTTTACAGTTTCAAACGGACTGCAACAAGGCACAGTTACATCGCCGATCCTATTCAACATCTACACAGCAGCTCTTCTAAACCTATTCGACCTAAATACAGTAAACACAAAAGCAATAGCCTTCGCTGACGACCTAATAATCTACTGCATAGAAAAAGACACCACAACAATACAGAAAACACTCCAATCACTATTCGAAAAGATTAACAGCTATTACGCAAATTGGAAATTAAAGATAAACACAACAAAATGCGAAACAATTCTATTCCGTCCAAAATTAAAACACACCAGCAACGACACAAAGAAAAACTGGAAAAAATTCCAATTAAAAGAATCAGCAAACGCAGATACATTAATCCCTCACAAACAAACAGTTAAATATCTGGGCGTAACCCTAGACACGCAGCTGAAATATTTTACACACGTAGACACGCAACTATCAAAGGCAAAAGTCGCCTTCAAGACATTATCAAGAATCTTCCTCTCAAAACACCTAAACAATAACATTAAAACGCTCTGCTACATAACATTGATACGCCCTATAATAACGTACGCATGTCCAATCTGGTACAATATCCCAAACTTCAAAATGGAAGAAATAAGATTATTCGAAAGGCACTGCCTCAGAATCTGCCTAAACCTAAGGAAAACGCCTGAATCTAATTACAAAAAGAATTACAAAAACATAATACTACTGAATAAAGCAAACATACACCGCATCGATTCTTTCATAATTAAACTCTGCAGGAATTATTTCGGCAAAGCAGCATCATCCCCACTCCTAAAGGAGCTTACACAAAAAATACAAAACAACACAGACTACGTCACAAACGCACTAAACACAGGTTTCACACCCCCCGAAATTTTCCCATACTTAGATAAATCCGGATACATAACGGACTCTAATAACACCCCCATAATATACCATGCGCAGAGAGGTCAAAACAGCAAAGCCATCAACTTTAACCCTGCAGGTCACCCCAACGAAAACACCAACACTCTAAAATACTGCACACAAATCCCAGAAAAAGACAAAGTAGTAATTACTGGTGGCATAAATAAAAAGGGCACAAATTCAAATCACGTACAAAACTAATAAAAAAACATTGTAAATAAAAACCCATGTAAATATGTAAATATGTAATTTAAGCTCCCTAGCAATAAGCCTAGTTATTAAGTTAGTGTTTAAGTAACTTAAAGAAATAAAGAAGCAACAACATCACAGCGCCTCCTCCCCACGAGCCAACTAAAACACGGAGGCACGTCAAAAACCGCGGAAAATTAATAAATTAAGCCAAAGAAAACCAAAATTGTACGCGAGCACCAACCCAAAGGAATTAGTCTTTAAGTGTAATATGTATCCATAAGACTGTAAATACTCAAAGGTACTGTTATATTTTTATATGTTTTTCTATAACTACAAAATCTGTAAATGATGGCAAAATTATTGAATAAACGTATGTTAAAAAAAAAAAAAAAAAAAAAAAAACTTAGGGTATACCGGTTCTCGTCTGATCACCGCAGTCAAGCTAAGTTGGGCGCGGATAGTACTTGGATGGGTGACCGCCTGGGAACTCCGCGTGTTGTTGGCTTTCTTTTTTCTTCAATAAACGAGGTTCACTAAGTATCCAATTATATTTTTACCAATTCCATCTCACGTCCCGGGGCGCAACGACTTTTACAGTGAAAACGACTGTATACCCGAGAATTCCATCGCACCATTTTCCAGACTTAAGTTTCCAATTATTGCATCGACTAATTATTATTATGCGGTACAAAAGCATCAAACTTTCATCTTCATTTCGTTACAAAGGAAAATTTTCTTCTGCCAGACTAACACGAGAAATTTTCAAATATATCGAAATTGCAACAAGAAACACTTGAATTTTTTTTTTTTTAATTGCACGGCATGTCTGACAGCCAACGACCATACTACTTAGGGTATACCGGTTCTCGTCTGATCACCGCAGTCAAGCTAAGTTGGGCGCGGATAGTACTTGGATGGGTGACCGCCTGGGAACTCCGCGTGTTGTTGGCTTTCTTTTTTCTTAAATAAACGAGGTTCACTAAGTATCCAAATATATTTTTACCAATTCCATCTCACGACCAGGGGCGCAACGTCTTTTACAATGAAAACGACCGTATACCCGAGAATTCCGCCGCACCACTTTTTCATATTTAAGTTTCCACTTATTGCATCGAGTAATTATTATGATACGATATAAAAGCATCAAATTTTCATCTTCATTTCGTTACAAAGGACAATTTTCTTCTGCTAGACTAACACGAGAAATTTTCAAATATATCGAAATTGCAACAAGAATAACGTGAATTTTTTTTTTTTAATTGCACGGCATGTCTGACAGCCAACGACCATACTACTTAGGGTATACCGGTTCTCGTCTGATCACCGAAGTCAAGCTAAGTTGGGCGCGGATAGTACTTGGATGGGTGACCGCCTGGGAACTCCGCGTGTTGTTGGCTTTCTTTTTTCTTAAATAAACGAGGTTCACTAAGTATCCAATTATATTTTTACCAATTCCATCTCACGTCCCGGGGCGCAACGACTTTTACAGTGAAAACGACCGTATACCCGAGAATTCCGCCGCACCACTTTTTCATATTTAAGTTTCCACTTATTGCATCGAGTAATTATTATGATACGATATAAAAGCATCAAATTTTCATCTTCATTTCGTTACAAAGGACAATTTTCTTCTGCTAGACTAACACGAGAAATTTTCAAATATATCGAAATTGCAACAAGAAACACTTTAATTTTTTTTTTTTTTTTTTTTAATTGCACGGCATGTCCGACAGCCAACGACCATACTACTTAGGGTATACCGGTTCTCTTTAAGTTTCCACTTATTGCATCGAGCAATTATTATTATACGGTATAAAAGCATCAAACTTTCTTCTTCCGTTCGTTATAAAGGAAAATTTCCTTCTAGCATACTAACACAAGAAATTTTAAAATAATTTTTTTAGAATATTGTTTTATATATAGTTTTTTCAAAGTTGGGGGCTCTGTTTGACAGCCAACGACCATACTACTTAGTACACCTATCTAAATATACTAGCATTAATAAGAAACCACTGATCCAACATACAGCGTATACCCAACAACAGCCTCGTATCCAGCTCCGTATACCCAAACCCGATGTACTTTGCCAAAACAAGAAAAATAGGTTACACACCCCCGGAAGCGTCCATACACCTAGACAGCGAAGGTGTAATCCAAAATAAGAACAACCTACCAATCCTATACCACATAAACAGAAAAACCCATGAGAAAAAAATAACACACCATGGAGACTGTTAAGAATGTATAGAAATAAGGTTACAATTATATTGTTCGCGAATGCGGACGAGAGAGCGTGTACACGTGGATGACTCCCCTCCCCAGAGTATTCGTGTGAGAGACGACCGAACCGAGCGTTCTTGTAGTGATCTGCACAGATAAAGGTCGACCTGCCAGACCATATAATTGCCCTAATCAAAAGAAGGAAAATATACATAAGATATGGTAAAACACAAGATAGACTCATCTAAAAACGCAGTTTATCACACAAAATCAGGGAAAGAATGAAAGAATACAGGAACGTACCATGGAAGAACAAATTAAACAAACTAAACCCTAAGGACAGTTCATTATGGAAAATGACTGTATCGTCGAAATCTCTCCAACATGGAGAAATCTCGTGGTTCAGGATATTGATAATGCTATGATTGAGGAGGAGGAGAATTTGATAAATAAATTGAATTAATTTGAGCCGAAAGAATTATTACGTTTATTGGCTCGAACAATACGATTAGGGGAAAAAGCCTCTCGGCATAAAAAACCCCTGAAGATTACAATAGATTTACATGAACGGTGAAAGTGCGAGCGATTGTGTGTGTGTGTTGTGTGTAATCGATATGGTTTCATGCAAGGAGTACAGTGACTCCTCACGACGTTTATACGTTATAGCACGGCCCGATAGGAGATTTGTGGTCTCCGTTGGATTCCGAACACCGAAGTGCGAATCCTGCGACTCTAATTGATAGAGTCGGTCTGGCCGAGGAGCATGGGGTCTCACTCGCAGCGATTATAGTGGGCCGTGCGGCCGATGGGAGATTTGCGATCTCCGTTGGATTCCGAACACCGAAGTGCGAATCCTGCGACTCTACTTGATAGAGTCGGTCTGGACGAGGAGCATAGAATCTCACTCGCAGCGTTTTGTGTGATAGCACGGCCCGATAGGAGATTTGTGGTCTCCGTTGGATTCCGAACACCGAAGTGCGAATCCTGCGGCTCTAATTGACAGAGCCGATCTGGACGAGGAGTATAGGGTCTCACTCGCAGCGTTTTGTGGGCCGTGCGGATAGTGTTATGTGTGCTTCGCGGATCGCGGGTGCGCGGTGGCGTTTCGACGCGACGCTATTCGCGCTCTATACCGTCGCGGTCTTACGGAAGAAACGATCCGATGAATGCGATAATTTGATATACGATTACGTTACACTAAATCCCGGACACGACTCTTTTCCACGATCCGTTCCGTAGCAGATTCACGACTCGACTGCTCATTCGATAATCAACAATCTCTTGAGAACCCCGACGAGAGGGGGTGATGTTTAAAAAATATCCCTTCTTTTCGTCCGTTCCGGAATATGATGCGAGACCGTTGGAATGTTTATTGGAACCACGTGTTTACGTCGGACCGCTCCGCTCGAGAATTGACAGACAATAGGCCCTGCGTTGACCCGAAATTCGAGGCCCCAGGCCATTCACGGTGGTCTACGCGCCGAACCACTTGAGTTTGGAAAAATTCCTTCAGTCGCGACAAAAATCTACGTTCGCGGCTGAACAATGACCAAAGCTCTAAAGAAGAAATACAATCTAATACCAATACTCTAAGACAACAATAACACAGCAATAACCGACAAAAAGAAGGCCGAAACCTTAGCAAACCAATTCATAAAGGCACACTCCATAAAACTGACACACAACACATTCGAACAAGAGCGCACAATAGAAACAGTATTAGATTTCCTATGAGAAAGTGAAAACGAAACAAAAGAATGGACAAAACAGATTACATCACCAAAAGAAATAGCAAAAGTCATAAATGTTCATATTCTCGAGCGATCATTGCCGACCGATATCCGGCAAAAATGGGAGGAATCATTAGATTTGGACGTTATTCCAACTTTAGAACAATTTTATAAGTTTATAAATGAAACCACGTTCCAGATGCTTACTCTCGAACAAGCTGGCGGTCGTGAGAAGATCGAGAAGCAAACCGGAGATAAACGTCGAGCCGATCGAGAATCACGCGTAGCGAAAATTCGCAAGACCGAGTCGAGTGCGCGCACCTTCGTCACCGCGATTTCAAATCCTTGCGCATATTGCAAACGGAATCACCCTATTTACAAATGCCCGACGTTCGAAAGATTGACTACGTCCCAACGGTGGGATGGCGTGAAACGTAAAAGGCTAACCAAGGTTATGCAGGAATATATTACTCTTGGCCATATGTCGTTAGCTGACGACGAATCAGAGACAGGTTATTACATGCCTCATCACGCCGTGATAAAAACTACCAGCGCAACTATGAAGGTTCGCATAGTTTTCGACGCGCCAGCCAAATCAGAGACGAACATCTCTCTAAACGAAAGACTCATGATCGGTCCTACAATACAGGACAAGCTCTTCGATGTCAGAAGTCTTCACTCCAATACAGGTTTTTAATGACACGTTAACACAGTTGCCAGAACTGGATTCAAATGTACGAATGCCAGCAATACATTTAGAAGTAGCGTCACCCTCAGCCAGTATAATACTTACACCGAAAACAATTTCGACCAAGTATACACCAATATATTTAAAATCACACTCACCGCGAAATAGTTCGACAAAATACGCGTCGCCGCTAGCGGTAGTCAATGCTAGCATGGCGCGGTGGTCGCCTTGCTAACTGCTTGGCGTATTGTCTGCCATTGAGTACCGCTGGCGGCGACGCGTATTTTGTCGAACTATTTCGCTTGTAAAATGAAAACCAAAGTGAGTTTGTAAGTTCGCTTGATGCTTTCTATAGCAGAAATGTCTGCTCTATCACGTAGGATGGTTAGATTTTCGTCTAGTCCCTTAGTTTTTGAAATAAATTGAAAAATATCAGCAAAAATTGGTGCGTTTTTGGTGTCTTTCTCACTTTGATCATTAGTTAAACATATTTATATGTTTACAATGTAATAACAATTTATATCGTTTTATTCGGGAAAGTTTACAGATTTTTCTCGTGTCAAAAGCAACTGAATAGCTGCTATGGTAAAAGCGCAAAACATCTTCAAAGTTGAAAATTTGCAATTTTTTTTTAACATTAGTTTTCTCCAAAACTGTACGTCCTAGAGAGGAACGGATTTCAGATTCGTATTCAGCTCGCAAAAATCTATAAGAATTTCATAGTGGCGGTTACGAAATTAAAAAAAAATCAAAAATTAGAAGTAAGCTGCACTTACAAAATATTTCCAAAACTTTGATCGTTATGTTATTGAAAAAAAAACGTCGGTCTATTGCAATTATGTTCTCCGGAGGTAACAAGAAGCTTCATCAGTTTGTTTATAAGGATTCGTTGCCATTGGGAAGCACGATTTATTAGACGAATTTTGAAAAAGGATGGCACTTTAGCAATAAAAAAGACTACACAGAGGGAACCAAAGAAAAAACAACCTAAACCAAACCAAATAAATAAAAAAATGAAAAAATTTACTGCACTTGTTAGAACTTAGAGCTTTTGAGAGTTATAATTCGTTGTAGGAAATTCAAATTCTATATTTTTGTATTTTATTATATTTTTATATTCTACAATATTTATTGTATGTGTTTCTTATTATTACATACGATAATATATAAAGTTAAACTTGATATATTATTTTGTAATACGTCGTATTGTTGAAGTAAATAATAAAATATATATAACTCAATGTTATTATTATTTAAATGGTTTAATTTCCCTTTTTTTTTATTATATTAATAATATTACTAAATCTCAAGATTTGAATTTTGGCGCTGTTAAAGAGGGAGGATTTAGGATGGTAGATCTCCGAGCTGGTAGATGGCTCTGAAACTCGGACACGCAATTTAACATTGTGTTCTTATGACAGCTTCCACTCTATCCAATCCTCTTTGGGTTCGACGCCATTATCGTATACGTTGTACACGCGTTAACGCGTGCTTTTCTGTTTCGATTTCGTTTCGCATTTTACCGTCTCAGATCACGCAAATGGCCTTGCATTGTCGTTCGCGCTTCGCGTACACGTGCTATAAAGTGTCGTACGAACAGTATTTTGCATTTGTTCCATTATTTAGATGTTAATTAGCTGTAAGAATCTCGCGTGTACATAACCGTCTCGGTGTGTTAGTAATAAGTGTAAAATAAGCTTGTAAATATAATAATTTAGTAACCGTCCAAAAAAGGTGTCGTGTTCTCCCTTTTCCGCCCGCTCAGTCCGCGCAAGATCGCGAACAGTATCGTACTATAATGTTTCAATGACTAACAAAAGCTGCCGGCAACATTGAATACGTGCAAAAAAAAAACGCAAATTTTACAAAAAAAAAAAAAAACGATTGTATCAAGAAGATATAATGAATTTACAAGTTCATTCGAATTCTGCACTAATTGATGTTGATGAAGTAAAGAATTATTTCGATTATCTTTCGGCAAATTGTGATTCAACGCTTCAGAATAAAGTAAGTGATTTTACGCTGTCGGATGAACGCCTTCAGGTTTTAACAGGACTAACTTGGGAAAATCTCATACAATTATGAGACATGATGTTTTCGATGAGAAAAAACAAATGTAGAGACGTAGCTCAAGCTATCGTTGTTTTCTTATTTAAACTTCGTACGGGAAATTCAAACAAAACAATAGTCGCCGTTCTTGGAATCGAACGAGAACAACAAGTTTCTGATTTCTGCACGTCAGTTATACAATCCTTTTAGAAAGACATATTACCCAATCATTTTGGATTTACCGCATTTTCTTGGCAACGGTTAATTGAAGAAGAGACCTCAGAATTTGCAAAAAGACTATATAATATAACAGACGAATTAGCCTTAAGTTTTGACGTTACATATATACGCCATGGACTCAAACAATGAGTACCAACGAAAAGCATATTTGGGACAAAAAAGGATGCCACTGTGCAAACCGTTCACAATTTGTACAAGTGGGTATATTGTTGAGATATTAGAACCATTCTACGCCACGCAAAATGACGCCGAGATAATGAAGATTGTCATGGAAGATAGGAATGGTCTACGATCGTTAATGAAAAAAGGAGACATATGCATTGTCGATCGAGGTTTCCGAGACGTGAAGACACGGCTAGAAGAGGAAGGCTTCAGAATACTAATACCAGCTATGAAAGGGAAGCGGCATCAACTAACCACCGCAGAAGCTAATTATTCAAGATTAGTCACAAAAGTTCGTTGGGTCGTTGAAGCCACCCATGGCATAATAGGGCAGAAATATCGCCTGCTGCATCACCAACTAGATAATAAATTACTTCCAGCAGTAAAATCATATTGCCGCATTGCCTGTTTCCTGCAAAATATGTTTGGCAAAAGATTACATTCCGACGTAGGATGCACTGAAGAAATAGTCAGAAGATCTTCAGAAAGAAGGGACGAAGAAAATTCATTGGGAGTGGAAGTACAATCACAAAACTTAAACAGATGAAAGACAGCATTTAACCTTGAACCTTTTCATTGACAATAATGTATATAAAATTATTGTTACTTCTACTAATATTTATATTGATACAATAAAACATAAATACGAAAGTGACAGAGACGCCAGATACACCAAAGAAGTAGAACTAAGAGCCTTATTCGGCCTGTTTTTTTTTTTTATTGGAACATACAAATGTTCGCGAACAAACGTTCACAAATTTTGGGATAACTCTAAGGGAAATGGGCTCGAATTATGCTATCTATCAATGAGCGAGAAAAGATTTAGATTTCTTGTAAGGTGCCTTCGTTTTGATGATGTGACAGACAGGGCTTCTCGACGGGAAATAGATAAATTTGCCCCAATTAGGGAAATATTTGAAATCATCAATAATAATTTCTCAAAACATTTTATTCCCAGTAAATATCTCACTGTGGACGAACAACTTCTGGGCTTTCGTGGCAAATGCTCTTTCAGGCAATATATACCGTCGAAACCATCAAAATATGGTTTGAAGACTTTTGCTCTTGTGGACACGAAAATGGCCTACACATTGAATTTAGAGCCGTACGTCCGGACTCAACCGCAAGATCCTTTCAAACAGAGTAATTCACCATCAGATGTTGTCCTCAGATTAACCGAACCTGTCAAGGGTTCACATAGAAACTTGACAGCTGATAACTGGTTCAGCAGTTACCCACTTGTCATAAAACTTTTGGATACAATGGGACTAACTTATGTAGGTACGCTTAGAAAAAACAAAGCAGAAGTTCCAAAAGAGTTTTTGCCAAATAAACAGCGTCAACCATGCTCATCATACTTTGGGTTTCAAAAAAATATCTCTGGTGTCATACTGTCTTAAAAAGAACAAAGCTGTATTAGTTATATCGTCACTTCATCATGACGATAACGTTGATGAAGGAACGGGAAGTCAAAGAAAACCGGAAATGATTACTTTTTATAATCAAACTAAAATTGGCGTCGACTTACTTGACCAAATTACCCAAAACTATGATGTTTCCCGTAACACCCGATGATGGCCTTTAGTGCATTTTTTAAATTTATTAAATATTTCTGGACTAAATGCAGCAATAATTTTAAGATTCAATACAAAAAAAAAATATACCAAGAAATGAATTTTTAATTGATTTGGCTTGGCATATGGTAAAACCTCAAATTCAGTACTGTGAAACCGTAGCATAAATCCCGATTGAACAGAAGCGAAGGGTACTATTAGGCATTCAGCAAACAGATGCACCATCAACAACTGAGACAATAGAGATAAAACTACTAGGAAATGGTGTGATAAATGCAATAAGTGGATGTGCACAGAGCATTTAAAAAATGTTTGTCATGATTGTTTCTAATTTTTTTATTTTTTTATTTTTTTTAATGTAATGTTTTTTAATAAAATTATATTTATTAATTGTTTCCTTTTATTAACCCACATACTATTTATTAAACTGCCATAGGTAAAAAAAATACATGGATAATTAAAAAAGAAAAATAAACAAGACTGGGTGACACCTGTCAACCATGCGACCAATCAAGTAACATTTGGGCACGCGCCAACTCCAGGGCTATGAAAATTAATCAACTAAACAGTGGCAAAATTCTAATAGCGCAGCACAATGTCATATATGCGAAAAACCGTTTGCAAAAAATGACATGCGGGTACGCGATCATTGCCATTTGACCGGTCGGTACAGAGGTCCGGCGCATTTAAATTGCAATTTAAAGTATAAAGACTTTTTCCCATCCCCGTGGTCTTTCACAATTTATCTTGTTACGATTTACACTTTATTTTCGAGGACAACGACACTACATTCGAAAGCTCCGTCAATGTATTACCGATAACAAAAGAAAAATACATTTCATTAACCGACTTCGACAAAGAGGGGATTAATCAATTCGATCAGTATATGTATATGTATACAGGGTGTCCCGTAACTAGTGTAACATCCGGGAATGGGGGGTAGCTGGGGCGCATCTGAACAACTTTTTCCTTTACCAGAATGATGTTTGAAGCTTCGTTTTCGAGTTATTAACAAAAAACACCGGCCAAGCCTGCGTAGAGCGCTCTCATTGCATCGGAGATATCGAGAGAATCACACGGCAAATGTTACATTGTATTAAATTAAAAATAATGTAGAATTATTTGTGAGTAACAAATTAATGAATATGTTGTTTAATAACTACGTTTGACACGTTTTAACGTTATTCGAAAGGAACAAAGTGCTGCAGTAGTTATGAAAATAAATTTTTTTTTAATATCACATTAACAGTTGGATAACTTATGTTTAAAGAAAAACGATTTCGAAAGCTAATGTTAGAAAAAGCTGGTTTAACTTACCCATTCGTCCCCGAATGAACCTGTCACGACTGAAGTGGGTCGTTGAAACTGGGTCACTGTGCCGATTCTGGCCCTTTTTCGAAACCCTGAACAGCTGATGTCATGATCGGGTCAGCGAACTCACTGCACTGCACGGTTACTTGTATTGTGCGGTCACTTTTATTGCGCGGTCACTGTCACTTGTCACTGGGAAATGTGGGAATATTTAAACACGATTTATTCTTCCTACGTGTAATCAAATCGGCCACTCAGTAACGAATGAATGCAGTACTGCATAAGGAAAATTTGATTTCACGTCTAAATCAATGAATTGAATTTTCATTCTGTAGTCCAGGGTGCCATAAAGTAGTACCGCAAGCAAGGTAAAGTTCGGCTGTACGTGTTTGTTGAGTTTAGTTTAGATTCTCTCAACTCAGAGAGATAAGGATTCGGGCCTCTTAGCCCGCTCTCACTTTATGCCGGTTCACCGTTCGGTTAAGACGAACTTTGTTATTATTTATGACAACTACATTGTCCTGAATTGTCTAACAAGTGGTTATGGGCACAGCACGCTTCCACTGTGCGAGGTGAAAAATACAATAAGAAAACTGTGCGCGAAATAAAAAAAAAATCTTTTTTCGTCTGTGTTGTGACTTGTTTACGGACCATCAGTGATTTTATTGAACAGAGTACTTTTCTTCTACTAGAAGAAAATTCGAACGAAACGCATAGGGCATAAAAGGTAACACTGTTGATTACGCAAAATAAAGACATGGCAGGAGAAAATTCAGAAGGAAGTAGAGCTCGTGGTAAGTACGACTGTTTATTGAAGTATAACAACTCTTTGAGTTTTAACCCTTTTTAACCTACTCACGGCCAACAAAGCTTTTGTACCGTTCCGGTCGTATGTCTACTCTCAGTCACCACAGCTAGGGACCATACTAATCTTATACTGTTTTCATCCATGTATCAGTTTACACTTTCTCTGAACGAACCTAAATTATTGTCTTCCATGTGTGGCCTTCAGGCGCATGAGCCGCCTTGCCGTACCCGAGACTTCGCTCATACCGACAGATAGTGTGTTAGCGTTTAACAAATAAACCACCGCCACTAAGAGGCCAACGCCAACGAGAGGCATCGCGTTCGGTGGGGCTCCCCTCGCCTTTAGCACCCATGTCGGTATGATTACGCACACCACGTTTGATGGGTAACCGCCGAGACCGCTTACGCGGCTCTCTATCACACATCTAATGCTGCGGAAATTGTCCGTTGCCCACGGATGTGGGATTAAACCGATTCAGGCGCAACTTTATGGATAAAAGTCGTGTGGTCTGCCTCAGGGACTCGTCTCGGATATTAGGACGAACCCGACACTTTATCCAACGCGACAAGTCGCTACCACACTAATTACTGCCAACGGCATCCGTTGCCCACATACGTGGGATCGGGTAGCTCCGGAGGCAGTTTTATGGGTGGGCACCGTGTGGTCTAACACCCACCCCGTTGAGAAGGAATACTTGCAACCGGTTAGACCCGAAAAGCCGGGGATCGAGAACGTTATGAAGATTTCTCAGTCCGATAGAAAACCCTTCCATTACGTGCCGCGCCGACTAGCGTTTTCCGAAAAAAAAATACTTAGGAAAATCCTTGACGACTTGCTGACAAAAGGCGCGATTAAAGAAAGCACGTCCGAATATGCGTCACCGGTTATATTATATTAACAAAAAAGAAAAATGGGAAAGCCCGCATGTGTGTCGATTTCCGCACACTAAACAAAGTCACGGTGCGTGATAATTTTCCGTTACCTCTAATCAAGGGACCAACTAGGTTTGCTCCAGGGAAAAAGTATTTGACGTCACTGGACCTCAAGGATGGATTCTTTCATATCCACATGCATGAGGATTCGAATAAATATACCTCTTTCGTCACTCCCGTGGGTCAGTACCCAGAAGTCTTCGCATCCGACCAAAGGAACGCAGCAATCTCATTCGACGACTGCGAAACCAAGATTCTCGGAATCAAATGGACCCCGCATCAAGATACCTTCAATTTCTCAACCATACCGTCTTCTAAACACACGCAGTTCTCCAAACGCTTCATCCTCTCAGAAGTAGCACAAGCCTTCGATCCTCTCAGTTTTGTTGCACCTGTAGTTATCGGAGCTAAAATTCTAATTCAAGAGCTTTGGTTACAGGAACTCCGTTGGGACGATATTCTGCCTCCTCACATCATTCGCCGTTGACTTCATATCGGGGAAGATTTAACCAACCATCCCACGATGGTTCAACACTACGACCACGTCTGCCGCTAAACTTCACAGATTCTCTGATGCGTCAGTCTTCGCGATGGCAGCAGTCGT
Organism: Stelis phaeoptera; assembly: GCA_943735885.1. Classification (NCBI taxonomy): domain Eukaryota; kingdom Metazoa; phylum Arthropoda; class Insecta; order Hymenoptera; family Megachilidae; genus Stelis; species Stelis phaeoptera. The sequence continues at coordinate 982,868 of OX030936.1, forward strand.
CTACCTCGTTGTCCGCTCGCCGTCCACGGGTGCCCAAATCTCTCTCGTCTGCTGAAAACGCGAGTGGCTCCACTCAAACGTTTAACTATTCCGAGGTTAGAATTAACAGCAGCGCTGCTACTTTCCAAACTGGTAAGGCATGTTCACGCTACTTTGAACATGACCGTTACCCAGATATGTTTGTGGACGGACTCAGAAGTTACGCTTGCATGGATCAAGACACACCCCTCCAAGTGAAAGGATTACGTACGCAACAGAGTAATTCAAATCCAGGAGATTACGCAGAACTATCACTGGAGGCATACACCAGAAGCATCAAATCCTGCTGGACTGCGCGTCAAGAGGCATTTCGACGGAACAGCTACAGCAACACACTCTATGGTGGACGGGACCACCGTGGCTTAAGAAAACTCAGAACGCATGGCCCAAGCAGACCAGTGGTGACGCAGACGAGCTAGGCGCTCCAGAAGCTCGCTCTGTCCTCTCATTCCACACGTTGAACGCAATCAAGGAATATTCATGGAATTTAATCTATCAATATTCTTCTGTCAACAGGTTGTTCAGAATTACGTCTCTCTGCCTCAAATTCGTGGACAAACTGTTGAAACGACACGACGCTTCGCCCACTCCACTGATCTTAGCTGCAGACATGGCTACGGTGCGTGAAGTGTGCTCGGCAGAGGGGGATCCGTGCCCATCAACTGATGGGCCAACCACCTCTCTGTCGGGTCACTCCATCGCGCCCGTTCACGCACACCGGCGTGGACTACGCAGGACCGCTCACTCTTAAGATCTGGAAAGGCAGAGGAGCCACACCGCATAAAGAGAGGATTTGTGTATTCGTCTGCTTCGCAACCTCAGCTGTTCACTTGGAAGTTGTTTCAGATTACTCGACAGAAGCGTTCATCGCAGCGTATCGCAGACTTACCTCTCGGAGAGGCATCGCAGCTTGCCTTTATTCGGATTGCGGTACCAACTTCCAAGGAGCCGACGCGCAACTCAGGAAGCAATTCTCAGAAAGCTCACGTGAGAATCAGGACATCGCAACCCTACTCGCCCAAGATGGTACACAGTGGCACTTCAACCTGCCTGCCGCTTCCACATATGGGCCGAAAATGGGAGGCCGTGGTCAAGTCACTCAAGTTCCACCTCAAGAGGACGGTTGGAGATGCTTTGCTGACGTACGAGGAATCAGTAACATTGCTCGCGCAGATCGAAGCCATCCTCAATTCACGACCATTGGAACCACTCAGCGACGATCCAGACGACGTTTCAGCCCTGTCACCAGGCCTCTTTCTCGCCGGTACGTAGCTGAACGCAGTACCAGAACCCGCACTACTCGATGTTGTAGCCAGTAGGATGTCGAGGTGGCAGTTCATTCAACAGCGCCTACAACAATTTTGGAGGCTCTGGTCTACGCAGTACTGACAACGACGCCAGGCCATATCCAAATGGCACCATCCATCCAACAAGATCAAGGTAGGCTCTCTTATTCTTATTATTGATGAACGTTTGCCCCCAGGGAAATAGCCAATGGCCAAGGTTCTCAAGCTCCTACCAGGGAAGGACTGGATTGACCAGGGTCGTTGAACTCAAGACAGCCACTACGACGCTCACGCGTATTTTTACCGCTGGGAAAAATACGTTTTTGAAGGTGGCTCAAAACAGGATAAACTCATGGTAATAAACTGCTGGACATTACAAAAATTACTGGAGGCTATAGATCATCAACTCATTATTCATGATATTGAACTTCAAAAGTGGGCCTTACAAATGAGCAAGGAGATACATTTAAATAATTTCAAGGCAAGCCCACATGGCTATTGAATTTCAAAAAAGTCCACGGAATTGTATCTCGGAAAATAACGAAGTTTATAACAAAAAAAAAAAATCATGTAAGAAATAGAGAAGAATCCGACGAAGTCATTTCACAATTTTTAGTGCAAGCTAAAGAGCATATCAGAAATTGGGGGACTGAAAATTGTGTTCAACTCCGATCAGAGCGGATTCAACCTGGAGTTGCGCTCTGGACGTACTTTATTCCAAAAGGGTGCAAAAAAGATTGAATCTATTGTGCACTCTTTGTCACCAGTAACTCACAGTTACACAATTCAGCCCACAGTCTCTACATCTGGCAAATTGCTTAACCCACTCTTCATGATTCTCAAAGAACCTAATGGAGATATTGGGCCGAGAATTCGAGAATCTCTTTAAACCCCCAAATGTTCTTATGACTGCATCGAAATCTGGCAAACTAACGTCTGACCACCTTAAAAGATATTTAACAGAAGTTTTCTTTCAATCAGTATTATTGTTAGATTCTTGGGGTGGTCAACGTGAAAGAACCGTTTTGAGTGTCTTGTTCATCTAGTGATTCCAAAGGGCTTGACTGGCCAAATACAGCCGTTGGATGTATACGGCTTTCGATGTTGGAAGAATTTCGTGAGAAGATTTTCAGATCTAGTACTGCTGTATGATTATACTTGAGATATTGCGCTCGGAGCTCGAAGAGCGATGCCGTATGCAATTGTTATTCAATCGCCATTATTTCGCAAGGTTGCGCGAGGTTGCACTCAGTTTTTCTTGATTCTAATAGGGAAAGGTTCACCCTTTCCTCCTGTACCAATTAAACCCGTTCCAAATGGTTCCAATTGTTTAAATCGTTGCATAGAGTTAAGGTTTTGGGTAACTTTGAAACTATTGAACTACAAACAAAATGAAAATCACTACAAACGATAGTAAATAAGATTCTGTAAGCAAAGAGATATCTCAATGTGGGGCGCCAGTCATTTTTTCAATTTTGTTAATTTATCAGCTGACACAGCTACAAACGAAGCTATTGTTACTACAAGGTTCCTGTCAGCCGCTCTATTAATCCTACCAATCACTATATTATAAATCAATCCACTTTTTTCGGTTATAAAGAAATGTTCCATATTGTACGAAAGTCCGAACTGCCCCGTTACAATAACGATTGTTTGGACCTGCCGTTTAACAATTACCATCTATAAACGTTTTCGCGGACATGTACCGTCGCCCTATTTTCGGATTATGTCTTTTGCTCTCGAAATTTTTACCACCTGTTACTGAAGTCGAGAGAGGTCATAAACGTCTTTGACCAGCTACCCTCGCGGACTTCCCCAAATAGGTCGCCCGAGGGTACCTGCGGTACTTGGGGGTGACCACTGATTATGGGCGGGCTCTTTACTTTGTTTTTCACCAAACATTTTTATTCAATTACCGAAAATGACCGCCTCCCTAATCGACTGCGACTGTTGGAAAATCCATCCCTAACCAATCACGTGCCTCACTCTCATCATGTCCTGCAGGCGAAGATTACTTAAACTGAAACGCAGTTAGGAAAGAACTAGATTTAGAAAGTATTTCAAAGTGTTTCTTCATTTATTGTTCGGTATGGAAGTTCCGTACCTTCAATTATATAGAATAATCCGCGAAAACAGTGTGGCCAGCCACCAAGATCTGACATATCATGTAGAAAGAAGATACGATGTGGAAATTGGAGACATCACACCAATCCGCTATTTCTTCAAACATTTCAAGGAGAAGTGGAGAGCTGCTTACAGGACGGCAGAAAAATTCGAGGAGCGCAATCAATTGTGGCTCGACATCCGCATGATGTTAAGATGTGGAGAAACATGTTCCGCGGCCATAGGTGATCCACATTCAACAGAGGTACACTTCTGCAGGTCCATTAAGTTCCAATATTCGAAAGAAACGAAGAAAGTGATTCAGAAAGAAGTTGAATGTATGAGAAACGAAATTAATTCACTAGTACCAACGAAATGCGTAGTTTATGGAAGAGAAGTGTCAGTATTTCATAAACTGCATTTGACAATGCTAGATGGAAAAGTTGCGCAATATTTGACGGACACGAAATTCGATTCAACTTGCATTATCTGCCAAAAAATCCCAAAGATTTTAATACAGCAACTGAAGAAGACGTGGAAGAAAATTATGAATATGGCATTTCACCACTACATGCAAGAATTCGATTTATGGAATTTGTTTTGCATCTAACAATAAGTTACGACTTGAGCTTCAAGGATGAAGGAATTAGGAATAATCCAGAAAACAAACAGAAGAGACAAGAAGAAAAGTTAAGAGTTCAAACGAAGTTCAGAAATGAACTGGGATTAATTATCGACACACCCAAGTAAGGGTTTGGAAACACTAACGATGGAAATACTGCACGAAGATTTTTCGAACATACATTACATCAGCAATCACTGGAGTAGATGTTGGGATTTTACAACGATTCAAAACAATATTGAATGTACTTTCCTGCGGTGCGTCTGTGGACGCAGAAAAATTTGGAGTATATGCTGCAGAAACGGAGCAGCTAATAGTTGAGAAGTACCCGCGGCGGAGATTGACAGCAACGGTACACAAAGTCCTAAGACATGGGAAAAATATTATATTGCACCACCTGATACCTATTGGAGAGTTGTCAGAGAAGGCACAGGAATATTACAGGTAAAACCAACCTCTTTTCCTTTTGGTCCAGCATATATCCATAATACACTTTATTGCTGGTTTGTAGAGATATCTTGAGACTATTGATTGCCACTGCATTAAATCTGATGACAGGACCTAATGATGATGTTGCTAATATCTTCGAATCCCTACATCTCATCGTTCCGAAGAGTTAGGGGGAAAAAAGAGGTGGCGAAAATGTACCCTCTGGAAATGATCAGTTTACTACGCACTGACAACACCGAGTACATATAAACTGATACGTGAGTCACATTTCACGTCTCTTCAAACTGTATGTCTCGTTGCTATCGATGCTCTCCGCGGGTGCTTCTCATTGTTAGTTATCCTTGAAGCTAAAAAGAGATGTTGCCCCGAAAATGTGATTATTACCGAATCAAGTGCAAAAGTACCACTTCAAAGTTTATTAGACCATACTGTAAATAGAATAGTTCAAGTTCAGGAGGTAATAAATACTTTGACACATGAACAACTAAACAACATTTACGTAATTGTAAAGTCGGGTTGTGATGGCACTTCAGGCTTGAACGAATATAAACAAAGATTTTTAGATCCGATTGTATCCGATACAAGTATATTTGTTTCCTCTCTAGTGCCCATATAATTAATCTCCGGTGATCCAAGTTCAAACACAAAAATAGTACTGTGGCAGAACAACCAACCGTCTTCTTTAAGGTTTTGCAGTCCAATTCACATTCGATATAGTATAAAATCTATCAAAATTGAAAATGGTAAACCAGAAATAATACTGCACTATAATTCTACGAAAGGCGGAACAGATTGTTTTGACTGGTTGTGTCATTCGCATACGCTAAACAGGAGAACCAACCGTTGGTCTATGAGAGTATTGTTAGGAATGCTAGACCAAGCAGCAGTGAATGCACGTATTCTTTTGCAATGTAGGAATAAAAACGCAGGTAATAATGCAACATGGACAGCGAAGGCTTGTTTAGATGGAATTGTAAAGTATCTTATCACACCGCATCTTCAAAATCGCTATGGAAATAATATGTTATGTAGTGATTTACGGATAGGAATCGCAAGTATTCTAGAAATGAATATTGAAGTTAGAAATGTAGATGATGAAAGGCCTGAATTAGTCACAAAACAACGCTGCAAGTTGTGTAAGAGAGTAGAAGATAGAAAAACAAAAATGCAGTGTCCATCATGTCTACGTCCAATGTGCGACAAACACCGCGTATATATTTGTATTGACTGTGAGGACAGAACGTATACATAGGGTACCTATGGGAACCACGCGCCTGTACCATAAGGAGTGGAAGACGATCGTCTACATCGACCTCAGGGAGATCAGACAGGCAGAGTTTCAGATCGAGCAAGCATTATATCGAGCAAACGATATATCGCACTCCATACTTAAGCACTTAATCATTTGGTTTAACCGTAATTTAGGATATAGAGATACCTTGCATGCTAGTTTAGGTTATAGTAAACCCATCAATATTTCAAGAAAACGTAGAGATACGCACGAACGCGTAAAACGATGGTGGCTTAATCCAATAGGGAAACTCGCGAACATTCTTTTCGGAACACTTAGCCAACAGGACGGAGAGTATTACAAGAATGAAATCAATAAATTATACAAAGATAATAAACGTTTGAGCGTGATAGTCCAAAACGAAACAACAATTGTTAAAGCCATTTTAAAAAATAACGACGAGTTCCGATCTAACACTATTCCTACCAGGACCGGTCAAATGACCGTTTTTAAATTTTCAATTGGAATTTCCTACATTCAACGTAAGTGAATCGCCTTTAAACTTTATGACTTTTCCTCATATATATGTATTATACATTTTTCAATATTCACTTATTTTTTTATTGTTTATTTTCTGAGAAAAATTTGTAGTCTGTCTTACCTACCACGACCGGTCATTTGACCGGTAGTACGATTTATACATTTTTGTAACAGTTTCTCTCTAAGACTCAATGCCAAAACTATAAAGTCGTTACAAACGAAAGGTAATGTAGTTGTGGCACGATTTTATCCGAGAAGTGCCTTCCAGAAAATGGTTTACGGCACTTCCAAGTGTTTACAGTTCTCGCTCGACTATCGGGTTAGCGGTGTTTATTTGCTTGATTGATATCCAATACGGTCCAGATCCTCGAATGTTCTTACGCCATCTTATCTATTTACTATGACGTAAAATAAATAAACTTATAACTGAAGGAAATGTATAGACGTCTTCTCACGAATTCAAATCAGTATAGTCTTGCGACACGAACAGAGTGCATCGAAACGTGAAAGTCACAAAGAGCATACTTGGCAGTCTTTTATTATTATTTTGTACTATTTTATATCGTATTATGTGTTATAAGTGCAATTTTCAAAATAGTGAACAAGACTAACAATACGTCGCAGTAAGTTTCACATTTTATCTTTTATTCATTTTTTTATCTATTTTGATTTACATTTTCATATTTTAGTTTTTATTTTCTCCGTTGAATGTTTACCCCAAAATGTCAAGACGTTTGAGGAGTGCGAATGTATTATTAGAGAGAATAAATGATATCGATGCAGAATGTTCTGAAGATGATCAGGAAATTCTGGATATGGAAAATGACAATACGGAAAATTATGATCCACTTGAAACCGACTCGAACACCGACGAGAACGAAGAGAATATTTCGAACTTACGTAGACGACGAAAGAGAAGGAGATTTTTAGTTAGTTCCGATAGTGAGAATGAGGAAGAGGCAAGCGAAATTGCGAAAGACGGAACTGTTTGGCAGGAAGTAAAAATAGGGTCTAATCCTGGAAGAGCACCTGGTCATAATATTAGGTAACCAAAAAAGTTCTGTCGCTTTTTGAGGTATAAACAAATTCCCATTTTGTGTAAATGAAGTCTGATTGTTTCATCACTTACTTTAAATTCTTGAGCAATCATCTGACATGTCAAATTTGGATTCGTCTCAATCATTGTCCTTAATTCATCAGTATTTAAACTTGATGGTCTTCTTGACCTGGCTTCGTCTTTTAAAGATTCATCACCGGAAGAAAATTTTTTAAACCACCTCTGAGCGGTGTTTGAGATTACTGTATCTTCTCCAAATGCGGTACAAATCTTTCTAGAAACCTCAGCAGCGTTAGTCCCAAGTTTGAATTCGTAATGTAAACACGCTCGAATAACAGTATTTGGCACAGGACATTGTAAAAGGTTGAAATATCAGTTTAAATCGATGTTGATGCCTTGAAACAGTGTGAGACAAATCGTTGCAGTTTATTACGCAGTTGAAAAACAGTAGACAATCGGTATATTTATATGTATATGGTACTTTAAGTTACACCTCACGCACGAGCGACAGAACTTTTTTGGTCACCTAATATTTTTAGGGAAACATCAGGCCCGACTGGGTACAGTAAACGTAATATTATGAAAGGCGAAGTTAGGACGGCATTTTCTGTGATAATTGATAAGAATATAATCGAACTTATAAGAAAGTGCACAGAGGCAGAGGCATTTAGAGTGTTGGGATATAAATGGGAACTGTCTACTGCAAAGTTATATGCATTTTTTACAATTCTGTATGCACGCGGCGCATATGAGGCTAAGAATATAGATATAGCACTTCTATGGAATAAAAAGTGGGGCCCGCCTTTTTTCTCAAATACTATGAGTAGACATGACTTTACGGAGATTATGAGATTTATTCGATTTGACGACAGAAATCAACGAAGCCAACGGTTACAAACCGATAAATTCGCTATGATTTCCGAAGTTTGGTACAAGTTTATTGACAACAGTCAAAAGTGTTATAAACCAGGACCATATATTACTATTGACGAACAATTGTTTCCAACGAAAGCAAGGTGTAGATTCACTCAATACATGCCCAATAAACCGGACAAATTTGGTATAAAATTTTGGTTAGCATCCGATGTACGTAGCAAATATATAATAAACGGCTTTCCATATTTGGGAAAAGATGAAAGTAGAGAACCCTCAGTTCCTCTTAGAGAGTTTGTCACTATGAAATTAGCAGAACCGTATGTAGGATGTGGAAGAAATATAACCACGGACAACTTTTTTACAAGCCTACCTTTAGCAATAAAACTTTTAGCAAAAAAAACTACGATTGTACCAAGACTGGCAAAACTGAAAAACGACGACATGGCACTTTTCTCAACCAAACTCTATCGCTCAAATAATTGTATGTTGACAATTTACAAAGCCAAACCAAGAAAGAAAGTTCTAATTCTCAGTTCAATGCACAACTCCGTACAAGTTGAAGAAAATGACACCCGAACATCGGAGACAATTCAATTGTATAATAGCAACAAATTTGGCGTAGATGTGACCGACCAAATGGCCAGAAATTATTCGGTAAAATCTAAATCTTGGAGATGGCCTTTGCAAGTATTTTTTAATATCTTGGATTTAGCCGGGATAAATGCATGGGTGTTATACAAAGAAACTACGGGAGGAGAAATTACAAGACAGGAATTTCTATTCCAATTGGCAGAAGAACTTGCCATCAAATACCAACAAGAGCTCGGCAAAGAAAATCAACCAATACCCATCGCAAGTACAAGTACAGGTTCCCGTGAACGGAAAACATGTCAGATAAGGTATTGTAAAGATAATAAGACGAACAAAATCTGTCTAAAATGTAAAAAGTACGTATGCGGAAAATGTACAGTTGAGAAGCCCATTTGTAAAAAATGCGACGAAAAAGAATAAAATGTAGATTATGTACTCTTGGATAAAAGAAAATATGTTTATACTGGTAAGCTAGCCATTGGCCTGCATTCAATATTGAAAAATATAAGTTGTGAAAGACCGGTCATTTGACCCGCCGCGGTAGGAATAGGTATACGTGAAGTGTCGGTAGGAATAGTGCTAAAATTAACGCTTATGTAAAGAAAATTTCAGACGCAACCAATCAAGTCATTGCCGACATCGAAAAAAGACAAATGACACTAGAATACTTGTTTGAACTATCTGAAATAATATCCGAACATAACGAAATGATAACTAACTTGCACTCGCTAATTACTAACGGGGAACAAGGCAAGATCGAACCCGTATTACTCGAAAGACCACAGTTAGATGAAATTCTTAAAACAATTGAACTCAAATTTGGTTCCAACCGTATGATATTTGAAGACACCAACAAATTCGCCTACCAATTTCTTAGAGTTGCAAAAACTAATATATCTGTCCTGAACGGCAGTAAACTTTGCTTTGAATTAAAGATCCTGATATTAGAGGAACAAATCCATGCCTTGTTCGCCATGGTCATGATACCACTGCTTACCGAGCACCACCTACACTTACTTTCAATATCAGAAAAATTTGTACTAATAAACAAAGAATCAAGAGGGCACAGCATCCTCTCCCAAATAGATGTAAATCATTGTATCTGTTCGGGAATTGGCCTCCCGACGATAAGGAGGTCATCTAGCGGATCGTCTCGGCGGCTCGACGGATCGCCGCGTTCCTGAACAACACCGGACGCGCCGCGCCATCTTGTAACCGGCAAGACGGCGTCGGCCATTACCTCGTGGATTGTTTCGCTATTAGCACGTGGATCGCTTTTGTAATCAATTCGGCGGCGGCCATTTGTCCGTCTCTTCCACGACTCGCGTGTAACGGATTTTCTCGGGACTTTTCTCACGCCAGACGGGTCGTGTGCGATCTGGAAGTGTTCGGTTGCTCTCGCGATAATTATAAGGACAAGTTTCGGACATTAGAATAAGCTAGTTTCGTTGGAATTAAGTGTTAGCCGGTAGTATAGTTCTTAGACATTTTCTCGTTAACTTTGCAGTCTCGGCTCGTCTCTATTCCGCTCAGTATCGCGTTCGGACCGACTCAAGTGCGTTTTGTTCCTATTGTAAATTTAATTAGCGTTTAGAGTGTAAGTAAATTCGCGTAATAAAACGTCTTTTGCTAATCAAAACCCCGGTTATCTGGTTTTCACCACCCCTCCGCTTCTCCCAAAAAACTCCGTAAACCAGAATAACGTGAACTCGATCGGCACTTTCTCGTAACAGAGGGAGATAACCACTTTTGTACCACGCATATTTAACAAGATTGTGGAAGCGGGGCAATGATAATTGATTATGCATTAATGATTGCAATTTTATGATATTATTTCGTAAATGAAGATTAACGGGCAAATTTAATAATATAATTTTATCGGAGAATGTTCTAACAAAGTTCTTCCATATTCGGAAACCATAGACATCTAATGGTTGAATCAACCCTGTCGTCTTCTTTGGTATTGTTCGAAGTACAACTTCCTTCTCGTGTGGTATTTCTGGTTCTAATTTAGCTGGACAATGACCGCTCCAGGAATCAAGTAGTAGTACGCTGCGTTGTCCAATTCTTAAACTCGTTTGATGTTAATTTTCCAGATGTGGTTGCAGAAATATAAACGTTGCTTGGTTGAAAAAGAGTTTCCTCCACGTGAGGTCCTAGAGTTCCAGTACGCACGTTTAACACGATAAACAATGGTGCGAGTAATGTTCCAGTTGCAGAAATGGTACCGTGCGTTCCCGACAAGTTGGCTAGTCAAGGACATTTTCTTTCTCACACTGTCCCTCTCTCCTGCTACCACGCGCTACGTCGTTATTGGCTACGGCAGTGACAAAGGACGACGGCGAGTATATCAAGACAGAGTGTAATAGAACGATTGTAATGATTTATATCTCACTCTTTCGCGAGATGCTCGTCGTCGTTCTTTGTCACTGGCCGCAGCCAATAACGACACAACGCACAGTAGCAGGAGAGGTGGAATTAGAGTGAGAACCGTGTCCTTGACTAGCCAACTTGTCGGGAACGCACGGTAGGTAAAATTGTATAGCTGTGCGTAAGGGATGGTAGAGATTGAACGACAACTTCAACTTTCTTAACACCTTTTTTTGTTAATGTGCGTCCTAAATACATTTCTAATATAAATCCACTCTCATCTGCGTTATAGACGTTATCTTCACCAAAGTTCGTTATTAACTGTTTTATATCATTAACGAATACGGTACTTGTTGTTTCTATTTCTTCAACGTTTACATAAGTTGATTGTGTGATAAATTTTGTTACCTTACGCGACACAATACCGTTATTCTTTTTAAAATACCAAACCCACTATTTTCCTCCTTTGAATGAACGATAATTAATTTCATCTTTTGCCTCCAAAGCCCAGCGCCGAATGTCAGTATCATAAATTATCATCTTTTAATCATTACTAATTTTAAATTTGTCGAACACATATTCTGCGATAAAAGTTGCCTTATCATGCATCGTTCCACCTTTCTTCACAGCAGCTTCCCAATTATAGAGTTGAGATAGAGATTTTACTTTCTTAAATCGATGTTGTACACTTTTCAGAGAATGACGTTTTCGTTTCCCACTTGTCCAGAACTCCACGGCTCTCGTTTTATATTCCAAATCAATAATTTCTCTTTCTTCAGATGCACACAGTTCACTTTCAAGAATATTTTTCTGTTCACAACTTGATATCGATTCGTCTTCTTCGTACAAACAGTCTTGCAATATGGATCTTCAAATTGTAGCGTTGAATCATCTTCAATAAGAATATTTTCTTTCATGTTTCTGGTAATTATATCCAGGATAGCGTTGTGCAAGGCAATTTCCCGAGGATTCGGGGGTGAAATGACCATACTTGAAATTTGTAACGATGTCATTAACATATTGATAATATTTGCTGGATTTATCTGCACCATTTTTGTAATGAATTGTTACTTTCTACGACGAATAGTATGTAATGACACTTCATTAACTGTAATAGAAACTGACAATGAATGATTACAAACCGCGAGCACACACTGTGCGCTACATCAAAACAAGGAATGAGTGTGCACTTGATTGTCACATATCATTGTTATTTTACATCTTACGATGAAAATATACAAGAAGCTCGAACGGATCCGTATCACTTGACCGACAAAGACTTACTCGACAGTATTCACACCGACGCTATTTCACTGACATTTGTTTTCATCGACGGTATAATTTAAACAAATGTCAGTGAAATAGCGTCGGTGTGAATACTGTCGAGTAAGTCTTTGTCGGTCAAGTGATACGGATCCGCTCGAACACATACGTGGTCATAACGCATCGTTCAAAGCGCAACGATGAGCGTTCAAAGTGCACGTATCGGATAAAATTATTTAAATACCACTTTGTTCGACAAATTTAGCATACATATCTGCATTTATAATGAGGTTCTACGTATTTTTCGTCGTGACAGAGAATTCAAAATTTTTCAAAATAACGGTGGTGGAGGGAATTTGTTTATTTAAACAAACAATTTTTATCAATCTAATTATCTCGTTTTATAGAGCATTAAAAACTATTCCATGTTTATCCTAACAATTTTTTTATATCTACGATAGTTTTAAAGATATACAGGGAAATATGGAAACACCTATCTACCTTCGGAGGGTGCTTTCACCCTGAAGAACTGAAATTGGGCTAAAAACAAAAATTGCGTAACACTTCTCTTGAGGTCCCCTACAAATCTGCAAAGTTTAAAAAAAATCCGAATCTTCGAGTTACCAAACTTCCCTTGTCAGACCGTGATAAGGTAACTTCGAGCCGGGACGTCGGACTAGAAAGAATCACGGTTTTTCGTTAATAATTAAAGGGTCAGTGTTTTTCGTTAATAATTAAAAAACGAAGCCCACTCCGACATTTTTGCAAAGGAAATTGTTGTTCAGAATCGTCTCAGCTACCCCCCATTTCCCGATGTTACACTAGTTACGGGTCACCCTGTAGAGCGTTTGGACAAAAGTCTGCTAACATTGGGGACTTTTATGGACGCGAAAAGGTTGGAACGCTCGGAGAAGTACCGGCGAGAACAACTTACAAAAATATCAAAACTTGTTTCAGCAAACTCTCATGAAGGCAGCCGGAGAGACATCTGTATCGTCCTAGGAGACAATTGACTACGAACAAGCGGGCGCAGAAATGATACAGCAGTCGAAATCAAAATTCAGCGAGGCGTCAAGGTACAGTGAAAAAGTCGAACTGTTGTCGGTTCTACCTGCAAGCCTTTCTACGAAGCAAATATTCTTCGAATTTAGTGAGTTAGGCGCAACTAAGCATATGATCACGTTGACTGAAAAACTGGTAGCTGAGCATGGCATTTTGTGCACACCGAATCCAAGGAAGGGAAGGCCTATGCCCTCAGAAGTACAGGATCTAGTCAGAAAATTCTACTTAGAGACGGATGTGAGCCGCGAGATGACGGGGAAGAAAGAATGCGTGTCCGTGAGACACGAAAATCGCGTCAGGATGACGAAGCAGAAGAGATTGATCTTGGGGAATCTGCGCGATGTTTATGCGATATTTAAGGAGAAGTACCCGTATACCAAGATCGGTTTCGCTAAGTTTGCGGCGCTCAAGCCACGAGAGTGCGTCCTGGCGGGATCGGCGGGTACGCACAACAGTGTGGGTACCATACACCATACACCAAAACTTTAAGTTGATGTTTATGAATGCACACTTAGGTGCGTTGGTATTATCGGACGGCAGGCAGCTGTTCGAAACATATCACGACCGTATGACCGCGATAATATGCGCACAACCGACAGAGGACTACCACAGCGGGCGGTGTGAATCATGCCCTAGAGCAGACCAGCTTCAAAACTCACAACACCTGCAGTATGAAAATTACGTAGATGAAGTGACATAAAAAAACAATGGACAAAAGATGTAAAAGGAAGATACTACTTATCCACATTTGTGCTCGTAACTGACGATTTTGTGGAGAAACTCGTTCGGGCCGTCCCAGAGCTACGTCTGCATGACTTCACTGCCAAGCAGCAAGCTGAATTAAAAAAAAAAAAAAAAGAGGAATTCGCTGCTGCCTGGTGAAGTGCTTGTTGTGGCAAACTTCTCTGAAAACTACTCTTTTATCGTACAAGACGCAATTCAAGGAGCTTACTGGAACAATCAACAGGCAGCAATCCACCCCTTTACAATCTACTACAGAGAGATTTAGATACCAATGAAGTAGCAACGACAAATTTAGTTGCCATCTCACAATCAGACCATTTAAAGCACATCAAGCAGGCAGTCATGATGGAGTTTTTGAAGGAGAAAATCCCAGATCCACTCAACAAGGTAATCTACTTCTCCGATGGTTGTAGCGACCAATACAAAAATCGGTTCAACATGGTGAATCTTGTCCTCCATCACGTTGACTATGACGTAGATGCTGAGTGGCACTTTTTCGCTACATCTCACAGTAGGGGCCCTAGCGATGGCCTAGTCTAAGGTGAATAGAATCAAACGTTTGGAATTTGCAAAAAAGTATGTAACTTGAACTTAAACTTTTTCTTTACGGTGAATGTTGGTGCTTAGCCTCAATGCCTTATTTGTGGAAAAATTCTTTCATACATTCGGTCGTTTAATTTTGTGCGGCATTATAATTTTTTTCACAAAAATAAATATCATGAGTGTTCTACAGAAGAGAAATTACGAATTATTATAGATTTGAAATCGAAATTGCCGATATAGTTATCGGTTATTAATGAAATTAGTAGTTTGAGTATTCCGCAACAGAGTCTTACAGCTTCATACGCTGTTTCTTTGGAAATCGCTCGATCTAAAAAATGTTTTAGTGACGGCGAATTAATTAAGCGGTGTGCTATTGCAGTGGAAAGCTTCAAAACTATTTCTATTTCGCGTTGGACAATTGCTTCAAGAGTGGAGTCAATAGATTCACAAATACTAGGCAACTTGAAAGCATTGTTGAACAGTTGTCGTTCTTATTCGCTTTGTTTAGATGAAAGTACAGACATTTTAGATGTTAGTCAATTATTGATATTTGTTAGAATTATTTAAAATGATTTTAGTATTAACGAGGAACTTTTAAATGTAGCGTCACTACATGGTTCCTGCAAAGGTGGAGATATTTTCAATGCTTTTAAAAATCATATTGCTGAATTTATTGGTAATTTTGACAAGTGTTCAGCTATTGTTACGGATGGAGCATCAGCAATGATCGGTAGTAAGCAAGGATTAAGAGCAATTCTTAGAGAAAGCGGTGTAAAATACTGTGACAGGAGAATAGAAATCTCCTCAACGCGCTAAAGAAGCCTATCGCTAAAAGACTCGCGTATACCGAGACAAGGACAACTTCCTTCCTTACCGACGGAATAATAACAAGCCCTCTAATTGTCAAAGGACCCACCGAGAGGGCCAGCGCCGCACGCGCTCAATCACTAATCGATGCCTCGTCACTCTGTCCCGGGATACCGTACAGGCAACAAGTTATCGAATATTGTAAAGCATTTTGCGTCATAGAAAGCGTCTCATTCTCGTGAATTTATCAGTACCAAGATTACCATTATTGTAAAGCCAAGTTAAGCGAGCGTTGGAAGAACGTCATTAACAGACTATTTTCATCAAAACTATAAGTGAGAGAATTTGTACCTTACCTGAGTAAATTATTGATTCTTTATTCTATTTCCTATCTAATTCTTGTTTCTGTATAACGGGTCTCCAACCTGCCCACCCTTTGAGAGAATCTCGTGTCTCGTTTGCCGATTCCCGTCAAAATCGGCTGGCACCCACAATAATTATCATTCAATTTTATTAATTTAATTATTATGTAATCAGAGAGACTACTAAGTTTTTGATCCCTAAAAACATGGAACACAATACTGAAATCAGTTCACCGTGCATAACGAAGAAATTACGTCCCTACACAGAGAGCTTGATGATACAGAGGATAACAGTAGGAGTGATGATAGTGACGAAGTAAGAGGTGTAAGAAGGCGAAAGATCAGGATAATAGACAGTGAATGTGACAGCGATATTGATCCTATAGAAGACTCACAATCGGACAATTTTGAATGGATTAGTTGCCTTGAATCTGAAGAAATACCATCAAGAATACCATTCATAGCCAGCGACACTACAGCAGGACCGTACGTACCACCAGATAAGAAAGAACCATTGGATTTTTTAATACTAGATTGCCCAAGGAAGTCATTTTGACTGCTTTTTAATTTCAATTAGAAAAACAGTTATGTATATAATGACACAATTTCTTAGAATTTTGTGACTTTTTCTACAACATATAAATGCGTTTATTAATAATTGTAGTTACCTCCCCCCTCCTTCATTTCCTGTATATATGTGTTATACTGATATTTCCCAAAAGCAGTCATTTTGACTACTTGGGAAATTTTAAATAATCAAATGACTTTTATTATTGAATTCAGTATTTCGATTGTTGTGGAACGCCACGTGCCGTAGTCTTCTTTTGTTTGTCGGCGACGGTGCTGAATTGTTTTAACGGGCTGGTTTTTAGTCGTCGTTGGTAGGTTCGATGAGCCGGTCTACAATTGATCATTTGCGGCATAAATTCATGAAAGAAATGTCGAATAGAAGTGATTTATTGAAAAAGCTAACGAACATAAGTGAAGGGTGCTCCGATATAGAATCAGATGCAACAAATTCTGAACTATCATCTGAAGATGAAGCGGATTATATTCAAAGTGAAACATCTGACACTGAAGATAGCGATGAAGAGTCGATCACCGATGATGAAAATGAAAATGTCATCGATATGCCCAGGAAAAGGTGTAGGGTGCTAAGTATTTCAGATTCCGATGAAGAAACTGAAAACACATTTCAAGAGACCGAAACAGCTGCGGATGGTACTGTGTGGTCAAAATTTGACGAAGGTGGTATTCCTGGAAGGTTACCATCTACTTGTATTTTCAAGGGTGTGAAAGGGCCAACAGGCTACGCAAAAAGGAACATTATGGCAGATACTCTTATCAGTGCATTCTCGTTGATAATAGATAACTATATTATCAAACATATAAAAAAGTGCACAGAAGAAGAAGGCCGCCGAATTTTGAGGAACGATTGGACAACAGCATTACCGGAAATACATGCATTTATTGGGATTTTATATGCTCGTGGAGCCTACGAGGCAAAAAATTTAAAACTGAGTTATTTATGGTCAGCAAAGTGGGGTCCCGAATTTTTTAGAAAAACTATGGTCAGAGAAAAGTTCAAACAAATCCTACGATTTATTCGTTTTGACAAAAGAACCGAAAGAAGTAGGAGCCTACAAACAAATTCGCCTTGGTTTCGGAAATATGGGACAAGTTTATTGAAAATAGTCAAGCTTGCTATGAACCAGGGCAAAATATAACAGTTGACGAGCAATTATTCCCGACAAAAGCCAGGTGCAGGTTCACACAGTATATGCCTAATAAACCCGACAAATTTGGCATCAAATTCTGGCTTGCATCAGATGTTAGTAGCAAATATGTATGTTTTAAATGGTTTTCCTTATTTGGGGAAGGATGAACCACGACCATCGTCAATGCTTCTCATTGTCAGTGAACACGTTGTTCTGAAACTTGTCGAGCCATATACATGCTGTGGAAGAAATATCACGACCGATAACTTTTTCACTAGCATGTCACTCGCGACAAAATTATTGGCCAAAAAAACAACTCTAGTTGGAACTACTAGAGGAAACAAAAGAGAACTACCCAAAGCAGCCAAACAAACGAAGGATAACATGCCTTGTTTCTCCACTCTGCTATATAAATCAGAGAATTGTGTTCTTACAATATACAAATGATTATTGTAAAAATAATTCCCGGGAATAGGAAGAAAGTTTTCATCATAATCAGGAGGACATAGTCTAGAGTTCAAGAAGAATTACTCTTTATGAACCAGACATGATTCAAGCTGTATAGGTGTTTCATTCCGAACAATTCATCTATGAATTTGCCAGTGTAATAAGTAAGAGCATGTCTAAATCACATGTTCCACTTGGATAGGTCTAAATTTAAAATTTCATATTGATCCCCTTGAGTCTTCGCTATATCAACTAACCTTTTTGTCAAATTTAATTCTGTGTCGGTCATGGTCTGCTCTGGAATGTACCGTAGGACTTTCTTAAGCTCACTCTCTAAGCATGTTTGTAACAATCTTTGTCAATATGTTTGTTTGACAAATAACCTTCCTTTTTCTTTCAACTCTTGCTCCTTCCGGCATAATACTGCAGCACTGTCATTATAAGCAAAATGACCATACTCTACGTCCTTGATTTTTTCTAATGTCTCAAGTTCTGTTCCTTTAAGATATCTTTCGATAGTTCTTGTAGGGGGAGGTTTCTCTGTATATGTGGGTTTCCGCTTACCATACAATATTTGAAATGCACATGGGCCGTAGCCTTGGTACCAATACTCCATGACTTGTGCTCCTGCTGAGTCTTTGAGTAGTTCAGTAGTGTCAAACTTGAAATCAAAATCGAAGGTTTTTTCGAAATGGATTGCATCCCAGAGCTCATATCTTTTATCGAGAATGATAGGGGGATATAAATTATTGTTTATAATAGTATTGAGGCTCTTCAGGAACTGTCTTAGTTGGTGGCTACTCTTTGTTCTTGGACAAGAACTCCTTGATAAAATCGCGCTTAACAGATGAAATGATTTTTGCAAGGTTTGTATCAATCAGGACTCTTTCTGTTCCAATATTCCTCAGCTGATTAAAACCATCTTTCTCATTCAGACATGGATGACCAAAGTGTTTGATTAGACCTATCAATTCTATAAATAATTTCTCACTTCCAGGAAGTCTCTCTATTAGGCATAGAAGATCCATTAACTCTTCTATATCTAGGTCTGGACATACTTCAGTCATATTAGTAATAGATGTTTCATATAAATCCTTGAATCCTAGGTCATCGGAATTAGAAATAATTTTACCTAGAACTAAACACTCCCAGTTACCATATCTTTTGGTTTCAAAGTATGATATTATCTTGTTCACTTATTGGGTCATTGAATATTGATATTTTTTGTCGATATCTGATAGAAAGTAATAAAGAAAAATTGAAAATCTACTTTGACACATATCAAGGACACAGAGTAACAAATTTGTTGGAGCAATGGATTTCCCATGATGATGACAGTCAAATATAAAAATATCTTGTTCTACTTGAAAAGGCCCATGGATTAGTAATTCTCCACATTTTATTCTAGTATAACATACTATATCTTTAAATCTCTCGACACACTTCATAACTTCATACCAGTATCGGAGGTCCTCTGGAAATTTATTGACTCTCATATCATATTTTTCTTTTATATAGTTTTGAATGGTCAGGTTGTCTCTTGATCTTATACTGTTCTCTAAAAAGTTTGTTAAGTGAATCTCTAATGACTTCAAAGAACACCGTAATAAAAAATTAACTTTGCCACGGGAAATGTGCGGCCGACTATTCTTAAAATATGACGACACGCATTTATAAGGATCTTGACAGGACTTGTTTGAGAATAAGTGGGGACTGAGATGAGGTTATTGTATTTACAGATTTTATGTACACTTACATCTAACAGTAAATAGAGAACACGGTTATATTTACACGCGGGCTCTTAAGACTAGTTATTTAACTAAAGAATGAACTAAACAAGAAATATTATCCGTACGACACTTTCAGAACTTTTACTCCGTGCGCGGGCAACAAAGGAAAAACTCTTCGCGTGGTCTGAGACGTGAATAATTGCTAGACGAAACGAGCGAGAAAAGCACGTGTTGGCGCGTGAACAGCGTATATGATAATGGCGTCGAACCGGCACCGCGTGGCCGTTGCGCGAGTACCGATTTCTTCTTGCTGATGGCGCGATCGTTGCCATGCGTGTGTGGTGACCGTCGAAGCTGCCGGTAAAGGAGTTCACGAGATGCGCAGTACTGGCAGCCAGAGCATGCAGTACTCGTAGGAGACGCCAATATTCCTGCGGGAGACGCTGTGACAACATGTGTTTGTTGGCTTTTTGGAAGAAGGCCTCTTTTCATCAAGGAGAAGAAAGTGACAGATGCAGGAATACTGGAAAGGGCTCAGATCCTGCGCCAGGATATTACAAAAGATCAGTATCTCGCTTTCATTACCATGGCGGGACTGATGACGTTAGGAAAAGAAATACGAACCGGCAGTGACGGCACCAAAGAGTACTTACATTATACTCTGTTCACGTTAAGAATAACCTCACGCTTCGACTAGTTTGTGACTGATGTGCGCATCCCCCACCACTTCCTACTAATCTAACGCACATGATTAGTCACCGCGCTATCCCTACCGACCACCTACCGAATAACGATACCCCCTAAACTGCGTTAAACAAAGCCGTCAGAACAGGAAAAACACTGTTGCATGCGTTAAAGACAAAGACAACCGTATGCGGTTGAGTGGGGGTTCAGACGTTCTAGGACCTCCTCCGACCCATCCCATGCGCCAAACGAGGTTATTCTTAACGTGAACAGAGAATAGTGTTTTGTTGACATTACGACACAATAGTTCGCTACAGAAATATTCGACGAATGCTCTGTGCTATTAACGAAGCGGGGGGAAATTATTCTTTAGCCCGCGAAATTTATCGGAATAGAGTTATAAATAACGGAAGACTGCTGCGTGCAGCAGAAGTGCCAAATCAACGGAATTTTCAGCGACTAGATCAACAATTTAGTGATCAAGAATTAGTATTACGTCATTTTTCTACACATAGCGGAGCAGGCAGACCCCGCATTCATTGGCGTAAAGAAGAACAAGTTATTGCTCTCGATCGTCCTTATCCACTAATGGGACTACGGAGAATAGCCCGTTCTTTTTTTTTTTCATATTATTTCTGTTTTAAATCTATGATATTATATTTTTGGCATACTTACTTAATTCTACTTAACTTAATGAAACGCCTACCTAACTTAGTTCTTTAGTAAAGTAACTTTGGAACACTCAGACTTGTAACTCTAAAACATTCAATAAACCAAGTATCACTTCGTCTATTCTCGTGAAACTCCCGGTGAATTCCAATTCTTTAAACGCTCCAGAACCTCAGCTATCCCATAAATTAATTGTTGATACCCGACGGGCACAACAAATTTGTTCTGTGCTGCGAGCTTTTGCTGCACGTCAACGTACTTCAGATCGCTATCAGAAAGGCTCCTTTATTTCCCTATAATTCGATTCAAATATGTTACGATACCGTGTTTGGTTATAGATGCAGGATTTGAAAGAGTCGGAATCGCACTATCAGGAAAAAAAATAACCTTTCGACGTATGTGACCGTTCTCCTCGATCGTCAAAACGAATCTGTCGCCGCGCGCCTCCCCTTACCACGCGCTCACACACAACATTCCGACGCTACACATTACACATAATTTACGCTGTTGCCGCGATACTCTTCGCTACATTCGCACATCCACCCCATATAGATAATTAAATTTAATATACATCCAAAATTAAATGAAAACTAATTTACGTATTGCGAAGATTAAAAAATGCACGGCGTCTCTAATATAGCTGTGTCGCGCGGCGCGGCACGGCGCGCATAGTACGTGTTCGCTCTTTTACACAGCTGCCAGACCGATTTATCACCATTCAAAGTTTGCCAGACCAAATTTTTTTAACGCTATATATTACATATTGTTTATACAAAAAGTTTCAGAAAGAATGATTTCCGACTGCCAGACTCATTTAGAACCACTTACAATCTGCCAGACCAACTTTCTTATGCACTTTGGTATGTCAACAATACATACTAAAAATTTCGGTAATAATGATTTCAGCCAAAAACACTGTTATTTCTTACATGTTTCCGACTTTCTAGCGGAGCTAGAAAGATTTTTATTATTCTTTACTTCAAAGCAGTCGAATAACGAAAGGATATTTGTAATGAAATTGGTCGAAATTTTATGTCGCAGGTTCTCAGACTATAAGCTATTCTACGTTCCCTAAAAGAGGCCTTAAGGTTGTGCAGAAGGTAAAGTAGCGCCAATATCGACAGTTGCGAAGAAATTAGGAAGCTCTAGAACAAGGATAGAGAGGGTGATGCAACAGTTGTAGGAGAGACGGAGATAGAGCGATGGAAGCGGCTTGACTTTCCATCGACTTTGGTGCAACTTTTTGAGCTTAAAAAGCAATATTTTCTTACACTTTTTTTTTAATTCCTTGTATCATTACGGAGGGGGGTACAGAGCCCTTTTTTCGAAAAAGTGTCCAGAGAAAAAGTTCTATAACAATATACACTTTTATTTTTTATAAAATTTCCAGAGGGAAATTGCAAAATCGGGCTCTGTACCCCCCTCCGAAATTTCCGACCCTGCTATAAAGCCCTTTTTGCAATTTCACTTCTGAAACTTTATAAAAAATAAAAGTGTACATTTTTATAGAAACAATTCTTTTGTGGGCAGTTTTTCTAAAAAAAAAAAGGCTCTATTTACTAATAAGTATTATATTAATAAAGCATTGTGCAAAGTTTAAACAAGTTTGCGAAGCCTCTTCAAAAGTTATTACAATTTGAATTTTAACATAGACTCTTATGGAAGTTCATCAAATTGATCTATATTTTCAACTTCATTTGAGAAATAAATATCGAAGAAGAAATGGCAAAACTTTTCATAAATGTTAATAAACATCTTAGAAATGTTAATGTTTTTAAACAGAAATTACTATGTTTTGTTACTTTTTAATGATTTTCACACTTTCAGATTTTCGTTTTTGGTAGTTGCAAATCAAGTACAGTCTTTCTGAAAAGCATTAAACGCAAAAGTTTCTATCGCTCTTAATAAACACAGGCAGCCGTTATTTTAATAAAATATCAATACAAATATTACTTTCCAGTAAAGAATATCTTTTCAAATGTGTTAATTAGCTTTATATTATGTTTCTTAAACTTTTGATAGAGCTCTTACGGGTCGTACAACCTTAAATAATAACTTAGGATTTTTAAATACAATAATAGTAAATGGGAAGAAAGGTAAAGATTTAACATCTTATATAAAGTACATTAATGATTAGAAAATCGGCTTTAAACCTTTAATAAATATTTGGACATGTTCATAAATTGAAAATTTTCATTGTCTATTTACCTGTTTAGTATTATTGGACATCAAAATGAAAATGCTATAAATCCAACCATAATCTCTTATAGAATTTTCTTTTTAAATTTATGAACCGCTGATTTTGATAACATATTAACAAATTCATTTAGATTATTAGAACAAATATTTGTTTTATCAATTGTTTCAGGTACTAGTAAATCATTCCATGTTAAATATTGTAACTACCAACAACAAAACTTATCGAAACAGAAGTCTCTTGAGTGTATTGCTGGATATTTATTGCATAAATACCTTAAAACTCATCCGGTAAAACAGGTCAAACATAAAACACTCATATTCCTGCCCCTGATTCATGAGATACTGTGCTGTACTTTATAAATTGTAAATCTTAATACATACCCAAACTGAAAAGTAAAATAATGTGCTTTAAAACAGAATAACTTTCGTAACACATTACTCACTACAAGCATATAAACCCGTGTGTCAATAACCAGGTATCCATTTTATATTGACGTCTAAAGTTTATTGAGTTCTTATTGAGATATTTTAAAATCGCTCTAGATCCCCATTCTTTGGATTTTTTTATGGCCATATCGATCTCCTGCATACAAATTTTTGTTAAAAATATTAACTTTGAAGACTCCAAACAGATTTCTATGCTTATTCTATAACCGGGGTACCGGGGTGCCCACATGAGGTAAGGTACAGTTAAGTGAAATCTAAGTAGTTACACGGATTATTTATAAATTAATATGTTACTTATTTGTTTGCATATATGTATATATGCTGGTATTTTCACTTTTTTGTAGATATCTTTCTTTTTTCAGCATTTTGAAACACTTGAAAACTTCTCTTGTTTTCACCTAAATCTTTTGTGTCGCGACACACTCTTCGTTTAAACAAACAGCCTTTTTTCATACTTTCATTACAAACTCCATTCTAAATGATTTATACGAAAAGAATTATTATTTCTATAATACATTTCAAAATACAACTCTATAGAACATTTCATTGTTCATCTTTGATTTGTATGAAATATTAATTATATTTGTTTATAGTGTCAAAGAAACTTTTTTTATCCTTGGTGTAGTGTATTTATTTATATTTATGGGATATAGTTTTCCACCTGTTGAAGCAGACGATAAATTTTGAAGAATTTAAAGTAATATAGTTATACACCCATACAACACATTAATAATAACATTACATTACATGACTTTAACATTACATTACTTTGTAACTACAAATCGATATTTCTCTATCCTTAACAAAATAATACTTAATTTGTGATAAAAAAAGAAAAAGAAAGTGGAAGGGTTTTACAAATCTGTAGATATGAAATCATGATTGCACATGATATCTGTTCACAAAAATGCTTGGGGTACGCGGGTACCTGGTTATAGAACAACCATGACAATTCTGGTTATTAACACAAGGGTTAATATTCTTTTCAATATCATCAATATCGATAGAAAACTGAATAATAAACCTTTAATTATTATTTTTTCAGCTATAACACAATTGAAATAATAAAAGTTAAACCTACTACAATAAATAGAAAATTGCAAATAATTCTTATTCCTTGTAATCTTTAATAATTATCATGTGATAAAGTAATAGTGATCATTTTGTCATTTTTAAGCGATAAATAATGTGTTAAAATTAAATAAAACAACTTAAGTTATTTTGTACAACTAGAAAAATTAGTTTATTAGACAATTGCTTTAAAAATTTTGAGAAAATTTCAGCCAGTCAGAATTGAGAAAAAGTTCATCAAAGTAATTTTGTTCACTTTTTTATCTGAATTTTAAAAAGTACCTTTTGTAGCTTTAAGTAAATTATGTACACGCCGAAAATGTTTTCAGCTTCTCAATACTACTTTTTTGAGTTGTTACTTTTGTTGTAAAGATGCAATATATGTATATGTTACTGTTTGTAATGTTTTTTGAATATATGTTATGATACTTTATCTATAACTTTGTTCAAAAACTTAAAATATAATAATAAAAATTTGGAAACACCAAACAGAAAAACTGCACTGTAGTATACTCACAGTTATTCCCAGCAAAAATCTTACACAATCTTGATCTTCCTTAGGTTGCGCACTCCCGCACTGCGCAGTACCACGCAGAAGCCACGGTCGGGCCGAACGGCCGAACTGGGCCGAACAGTCTTGTGATATGGGACGGGTTTTCTCGCGCATGCGCGGCGATTTTAGCATCAGTACAGTACAAGTTTCAATAAAATGGGGTACCTTAATCACCCTGCATAATTTTGCAAAAATTGTTATGATCCGATTGTAAAAAATGAATGCATAACATATTCGTAGCGTTATACATAATGTATAACACATTAATAGCATACCAAAACTACGTAGTCCGTCCGTCTCGTGATGAATGTTTACGCTTTTTCCCGCTAGGAACACTACGCCCCCTAGTTGCTCTTGCGCCACCCCCAGATACGTATAGATACGTCTCTGTAAAAGTCGCGCATGCGCGAGAAAACCCGTCCCATATCACAACATTGGGGCCGAACTCCGAGTTGACTACGGCGACAGTTGCGGAAAAAATAGGAAGCTTCCGAATAAGAATAAATAGATTCTTGTCTCTCCAACGGTGCTGTGACAGAGAGGGTGAAACAACTCTAACAGAAGGGACAAATACAGAGCAATGGGCATCATGGTTCATCCATGCAGCTAATGCAGTTTTTTGAAGCGAAAAGCAACGTTTTCTTATAATTCTTGTTTTTTAAATATTCCTTGTATTATTCCACGTACCGTTCCCAGTGCCGCGCGGCAAAAAATTGTAAATTTGGAAAGAATTTCTTCTATAAAAACGTACAGTTTTACTTTTTATAAAGTTTTGAAGGTGAAATTGCGTAAAATAATTTAATAAAAAAAATACAATCGACTTCGAGATGCACTAAAAAGTATACAATAATTTTGATATAATTTGTATGAATTCTCACCAACTTTTGATAAAATTGATTAAAATATTACATAACATATTAAATACAATGCAATCTTTTCGGAGGCGCGCAAAATTAAAAATTTGCTACCCTGAAAATTGCCAAAATTCTTTAATTCTTTTACATGTTTTCACATGTTAATGTATTTTCTCTTTCCGCCCATTTAGTACCAAATCTCCCATACCCCAATTAAATCATAGTCATCAAGAAATTTTTAATTTAACGCCGCCTTCGAAAACATTGCATTGTATTGAATATTTTAATTAATTTTATCAAGAGCTGCTGAAAATTCGTAGAAATTATATCAAAATTACTATTTCACACTTTTTAGTGCCAATCTGTACATTCCTTGCAGAGTATAATCCACACACCGTATAACATTAGTATAACAATAAAGAATCGCAACAAAAAATGTGTTGCAAATGGGATTATCGCGAAAACATCTACAAAGATGCGAAAAATTTCATCGCGATTGGTATATTTCTTGCAGAGTAAGCGTCGAGCATACATGAAACGTTTCTTTGCAATAATTCGAAGGTTAATTTTAAAAGAGAACAACTTAATAACTTTAATAATTATTTATTATTTTTATATTGTGATGTTTATATTCCTCCTCCCTCCCTCGACCACCTTTGGCCACCACGGCCTCTTCCGCCCTGCCGTCCGCCCCTATCACGGCGACCTCCGCGGTAACCGAGACGCCTTAACACGTTGGCTGCCACGGGGGTCACCGGTGACCGGCACCCGAAATTCTTTACAATCAAATAATTACCAACAGAAATGATAAAATAAACCTCGGATAGCGTCAACATTAAGCTAATAATGCTAGCTATCGAATTGAAAAGCTAAATTTGAAAATTAGTTGATTGTATTGTTAATAATTAGGATTTCAGCGTGTCTGACTACCCACGTCCGTTTTCACTGTGGCAGTCAACGTGTTAACCGCCCAGCAGCAGTGCCTCTCTCTGTAATGTAGAATTTTAATAGATATGTAATGCAGTTCATTATACTGTCAGAAATATTTGCCCTTAGATGGAACAACAGAAATGTGTTGATAAGTGTTTTCGTAACCGCCGCTATACAATTCTTATACAGTGAGTCACAGCCAAAATCGTACACCGCATTGTATAGCTTCTTATTTTGGTTGGTAATTAAACTGTATGGGCGTACTGACTTTGTAACATGCATTATTATATTCCATGTGTATTCCTCTTTGTTTTTATGTAAAAAGAAAACCGAATTTTGTCCAATATTTAAGATAAGATGAATAATTGTATTGACATGTACGAAAATTGGCCCACACTTAAAATCGTACACCTATAAAATTCTGTGAAAAATAATTGATTTTGTAACTTTCAATAATCGATTCTCATCGAGTTTTAAACGCTGAATACGAATCTGTAAACCATTTTTCTGTAATACTTATAGTTTTTGAGAAAATTGAATTTAAACACAAATTGTAAATTTTCAACTTTCAAAATGATTTGTGCTTTTACAACAGTAGTTACTCAGTTCATTTTTCCACGAAACAATTCTGTAGCCTCTACCGAACAAAATGATATAAATTCTTGTTACATTATAACCATTTAAATATAAAGGTTGGCATGTAGTGGGCGTCGTATTCGCTTTGATTTCTATTTTAATATTTAAATGCTTATAATGTAATAGCAATTTACATTGTTCTATTCCGGAAAGTTCGCAGATTTTCTCGGGCCGAAAGCAACTCAATAGCTTCTATGGTAAAAAGCACAAAATATCTGCAAAGTTGAAAATTTGCAATTTTTGTTTTAAATTGATTTTCTCACGAGCGGTACGTCCGGCGTCCTGGAGAGAGGCGAATTTCAGATTTGTATTCAGATGATAAAAATTTATAAGAATTGCATAGCGGTGGTTAAGAAATCTAAAAGAAATCAAAATTTGTTGTATGTACAGTTCCATTTAAAAAACAAGACTTGATCCTCATATCTCTTGAAATAATAATGTAAAAAACAATCCGTGCACACAGAAACATTCTTCCTATTTTACCATGCAATTTCCATATAAACAATTCTTTCTGACATGAATACTTATTACATAACGGGACTGTATCACTTAAGCGCAGACACACTGTATACTCCTTCAGTTTGTATGTATAGGAAACGAACACACACTGGAATTTCACACACGTGATGTTACGATAATTAATTCTGTTATGTATTCCTTTAAACATGATTTTTGTATGATGACAGTATGCCATAACATTTGAGCGACAGTGGATGGAATTTAATTATAATTGATACTGAATGTACTTGAACCGATCAAGGAGGCTATAAATATTATAATGAACGGGAAGACTTACCAAATATTATCTTACTATACAGGGTGTCCACACTAAAGTGTGACGGTCGCGATATTTCAATAACTATTGATGACACGAAAAATTGTTTATATGAAAATTACAGGATAAAATGGGATCTATGTTTTGGCGTAAACGAAAATTTTTCTATGTTATTAATTTAAAAGATATGATGATGAAATTTTGTTTTCAAATGTAACTATATATTTGGGGGGGGGGGGTGGATTTTTAGCGATGACGTCTCGGTTTGAGCAGTAAGTCATAAAAGCGGTCCTATTGTTGCGGTAAGTGCTGCATGTTTGACTCTGCATGTTGAAACCGATAACGAGGGTCGACGCTTACAATTAGAACGGCAGGCCCGAAGAGTAAGAACACCGACGAGTTACTATTAAAAACTGTCGGCCCCTGTGTATTTGGGCGTGCCAAGAAATGGGCCTGGTGGGCCTGGGGCTCTGTTGGTAAATGTGTTTAAATTGAGCGGTACCCCGTCGCCGGGGTAAGGGGAATTGTCCGCGACGACACAAAGAAAGCGGACGAAACAAATTGAACCAAAGTGAGATACAGTGATATCTCTAGCGTTCGTTTGTCGCTAAAAAAGGACGCGAACGAAGCCGCGCGCAGCAAAGTGAGACAACCATACTACCTCGTGTGGCAAAATGTGGCAAAGTGAGACAGAAAAGTTCCCCTCGCCCCGGCGACCGTTCAAGCGATAGTCCTATGAACTGGTCCCAGTTCAAGCATAGGACCAGTCCCATCTTCCGCGAGTGTTTCTTATTCTCACCGCATTATATCATAGATGGCGATAGAAAACAGCGAATTATTCGGGCACGCGAACTCCCGTAAGGCTGGCAGTCTTTAACAGTAGCTCGTCGATGGGCTGGTCCTTTGAGGCTCGAGAGGTATTTCAATGTGCCGCAAAGCGACGCTGCTTGATCCGACATGATGGACGGTTTTCTTTTGGAACTTCCGATGGTTTCCGTTATAGGAGACGCGCACCTTTTTGTGGCTTCTCCTGCTTGCTTACCTTTCGGTGATTTTCTTTTAGGGCTGACGACAGACCAGTTGTCTGAGTTATCCACCTCCGTGGCGGAAAAGTGTACCTCCGGCCCCGTGGGGACTCATGGCCCAGAGCGAAGAGAACGCCATCATGGCGATTACACCCGACGCTCCGACTCCGCCACCCAAGCTCACGAAAATGCCCCCATCAGCACAGAAAAAGAAAGATCGCCTCGGATTCAGAGGTAAACCACAAAAACAAGAGAAAGGACTCGAACTCCTCGAAGGAGATCCCATACCCACATCCAGACCAAATCAACGGAAATAGTAAAACGGATCTATACCCAACCGGACACAAAGGCACCGCCTATGTTACAATTCAACTATCTAAGGAGCAATGCAAGCCCAGAAATTAGCTTTAGGACGGCCAAACAAGCCAATGACTTTATTTTAAATGACAATGCCACCCTCAGAATATTAAGAGCTCACATTCCAAAAATCCGGATTCAGAGGCGAGAAATGATTAAAAATGTAGGCCTAGACCATGACCTACAGGAGGTAATAAAAATGTCATACTTACCATGCCCCATCATCAACGCCAGAAGACTGAACAGGAGAATCAAGAATGTGGAAACCAGCAAAACAAAATGGATTCCATCTGAGACCATTCTGCTTACGTTTGAAGGATCCGTGCTGCCGGACGCCATCAAAATATACAACCTAATAGTCACTCCAGTAGAAGTATATGTTGAACACTCAAGGATGTGCAGCAACTGCTACAAATACGGACATACCAGAAAATTCTGCAAGAGCTCCAATATATGCAAGAGCTGCGCTACCACGGACCACCAACATGAGGAGTGCCTTTCCAAGGAAACTGCCACATGCCTGCATTGTAAAGGTGATCATAGTCATTTAATTCACAATGTAAGTCTTTTAAATAACAGAGAGAAATCTCCCAAATTATGGCCTACTCCAACGTCAGTTTCTGAGAAGCTCGGGACTTGGTTGCCAAATCTTAATCACCATCTTCCGTATCAACCCTTCCACCTACCAAAACTATAGAAAAACTCCCTCCCCTAGCTTCCATTCCACAAGAGAAAACCCTCGAAATGAAGTCCTTTGGGGGACAACAAAAGCCATCTCCCACCTCAGCATTGTCTTCATCAAACCCACTCACCCTCAGACCGCCACCAAAAAACGGTCTCCTCTCATATTCCCAAACTCTCGGACTCTTCTTCGCATAAATTAAACACTATCACAAATAGCGATCCTACTCCTGCACCCATCGATAATTCTTCAAGGCCTCAGTCTAAATTTCAAACTCTAACTCATGTCGTAAGTCAACCTACTTTCAATACACCAGTTGAAAACCCCTTACTCTCTCCTCAGCAGCTTCTTCCTTTATAGTAGACTCCTCTTCGAAACACGTGCCTAAAATTCTCAAACAGTATAAAGCTGAGAGAAAAAAATAAAAATAGCTTCTAGGATCAATTTTCTGCTCTGGAATTGCAGAGGCATCCAATCCAAACTTGCAGAACTACCCAAACTGGCCCACGAACAAGACATAACAATCCTCAGTGAAACATGGCTCCAAAACAGCAGATCCTTCCATCTTAGTGGCTTCGCTACTATTAGACTACATAGAGAAGGCAGGGGTGTAGCCTGCCTAATCAGAAACCCAATCAGATACCAAACCATCCGAATCCACAACTTAATAGACAACCACACTCAAATATTAGGCCTGCAAATACACACCACACCTAGTCTCTTAAACATCGTTGCCATTTATCGGCCACCAGGTGCGCCACTCAGATATCAAAAATGGAAACAATTCGTTGAGAACCTATGCTTTTCTGGACACATCATACTCGCAGGTGATTTCAATTCCAACCATCCCACATGGAACTCTGAAGAAACGGACAATTCAGGCTCCACTCTCCTCAAGGTGATATTAGATAACAATCTCTTTATACACAACACCCACACCAAATCCCGCCTAGGCCCCTCAGGCCATCGCAACAACAACTTAGATCTCATTCTTTCCACAATGGATATCGCACACTTAATCTCCACTGACCAATTAGACGATCCTCACGGATCCAACCACTTCCCTATAACAGCACAGATAATAAACCGCTAACCGGCATACCAAACCACCTATAAACTATCATCAAAATGAACCGACTGGGTGTTGTTCCAAACCAAGCTTGGCAATTCCTGGCAATACTTTACATCTCCTGAATTCACAAACCTTCGAAACCTTCCAATCCTTGCGCAATACGAAGAATTTACAAACAAATTAAGGAAATCCATCGAGGAGTGTTCCCCGAGAGTAACCACGAGGTCCACCAAACACCAGGCTAGCGCTGCTCCATGGTGGGACAACGAACGTGAGAAAACAATCAGGCTGAGGAAAGCCTCCTTTAAAAAATGGAGATTCACACTCAAAACTGACGATTGGATTGCGTGTAAGAAACAGAGAACACTGACAACAAGGATCCTAAAAACCCGAAAACTCCAATCCTTTCGTCGCTTCGCGAGCGAGTTAAACTCACGAACCGAAATCACACAATTCTGGCGCTATGTTAAAATATTTAAACCTCGATAGTGTCAAAAATCCCCAAGCACTCTCAGATCATCTTATCGGGACTGCCTAGCTGCAGCTATAAACCAAATCGCCCCTTCATGTGTGTGTTACGAGCCGAAGGGGGCGGCTACGTAGCCGGGGCTTTGTATTAGGTAAATGGTATTTTGTTAAAGGAAGTAGACGCGGAGACGAACCTACATATGGCTAACATAGGGAGCTCCAGGAGGTTGGTTATCGAGGACGAACCTACGTATGGCTAACGTAGGGAGCCTCGGGAAAGGTCAAGACGCGAGGACGAACCTACGTATGGCTAACGTAGGGAGCCTCAGGGGAGTGATATGCGGACGAACCTACGTGTGGCTAACGTAGGGAGCCGCAGGAAATGTTAGGCATTAGTGGGTTCAGGGCCGTTTGTTATAATTGATCAACACTAAATCTATTTAATTCAGGTTTATTCTAATGCACCGGGACTTACAACTGATATAGTGTAATTTGTCGCGGTGTACTAACTTGAATTTAAGTTACAAATATTACTTGAGTTACTTGAATTAGTTTAGTTTCGATTCCGTGAAGCAAGAATCTAATCCTTCTCGGTTTGAACGAACGCGAGCAAACGGGAGACGACTGCAACCGTAAATATAATGCCTAACAGTAGACTACGTACTGTATGGTTAAGAAAATGCTCGAAGGGGACTTGAACCTGATCTCGCTAAGTTGCAATGTGTCGTAAGGGAAACGTACAGACATGTAACGTGCCAACGTCGCTCTAGCGGAAGCCCGACTTCGTACAATTAGAACTAGAGCCCAATTTCTAAGATCCAAATATATGCTCAAAGCCTTCGCCTTCCAAGACAACCCGATTTCCACATATCTAGAAAAATTCAGGAAAACATATAGCGAACACAAGAGAGGCTTGCGACTAAAAAAAGTTCGAAGAGAGCTGTTATTCTTGTGCCTAAACAGCATAACCCCATTCCTCGAGCAAATCTACACTCACCAAAAAGCACCCTGCCACCTGACAGAGCTACACACTCAACTGACCTCAATCAAAGCCGACACCTCCTTGGGACTCCTTCTGCAAATATCTCGCTCACCAAACACAGAATTCAATCTACACATCTCCGAGAACTTTCCCAATCATATTCTGATTTTTACCGATGGCTCCAAGATCGAAGATTTACCAGCCACGGGGGCAACATGCATTTGTCCACAATTAAATAGAAGATCTGATACCAGTTTAAATCCAATCACGTCAGTATTCACAGCAGAATGCGCAGTCATATCCACAGCAATAGACCTAGCAAATGAAAACAAAAACCTCTCCTACATTATCTGCACAGACCCGCTTAGTGCTATTTTAGCCCTTAATGGTAAACCTTTTGACACATCAACAAACCAATACATAGTCACCAACCAATACACACACCATAGTAACCAATACACAACTCAACTGCAGGCAACAACATCTCCTTTATGTGGGTCCCCTCACACCAAAACATTCAGGAAAATGAACTTGCGGACAAAGCAGCTAAAGAAGCGGCAGGGAGGACTCCTACTTCTCCTCACCCAGTGCCTTACACTGACTGCAACCTCATCCTAGAGAAGAAAATGTGGGATCAGGCGACGGAAGCGTGGCTTAAAGACTCCTTCCACAAAGGCGTCTCCTACTCTAATACCTTCTTCAGCCCTTCCAAAAACCCTTGGTTCCATAATTTAAGCATTCCCAGGTTCATCACATCCTGGGTCGGCAGATATAGATCCGATCACTATAACTTGGGTCTCTCGTTGAGAAAAATAGGCACTGGCCGCTCCGTCTGCCCGTGTGGCGCTGAAAATCAGGACTTGAACCAACCACGTTATCTGGGGCTGTCCTCTACAGCCTCTGCGTCAACATCGGAGGCACATGGTGAGTAAACTACAATTGCACGGATGGAAGCCGCCCCCTAGAGTGGAACCTTTCATTCAAGGCATCAACCTACAAGCCATCAAGATAATCTCAGAATTCTTAAAATCCTCCGGTATACATATCTAAACATATAACGCGCCGTTCTCAACACATTCCAGAAAATTAAACACAACGACTACGAAACCAGTAGTACTACTGGCATTACTTACTACTGCCATACACAAAGAACCCACACTTCACACTCTTCACACATGACATAACATTTCAGCTACTCATCTTACCTAGGCGACCAAAGATTAGGTTAAAATGAGAATGTAAATAGCATAGGAATTACTTCACGTCACTCATATACACCGTAGTCATTAAGGATATTGTTCGCTAATACACAGAATTTTACACGCAAATTTTACACAGAAGTCGCAAAAGTGTACGCTGATGCAATTCAGGTATCTAAATTTGATCGCCTAATTTTCCACGGACATTCAGCATGTGTCGGATAAAGACAATGTCGTAGCGGATGCGTTATCGCGGGTCGAAGAGGTAGTTACACCCTTTGATTTTCAGGCGTTAGCAGCGGTTCAGCAGAACAATGAGGAATTAAAAGAATTACTAAGGAACCCCCCCCCCCTCCGCGTGTTTTGAGCATATTCATGCGGACATTGTCGGACCGCTTCCGATGTCGAGACCATGTACGTATTGCGTTACTGTCGTCGATAGATACACGAGATGGCCGGAGGCGTATCCTATTCGCGACATTAGTGCGGAAACTGTGACGCGTGCCTTAATCGATGGGTAGATTGCTAGATTCAGCATTCCTCTTAAAATCACAACCGATCAAGGACGACAGTTCGAGTCTTATTTATTTAAGTCGTTAGCGCGGGCGTTAGGGATGGAGCACCACCGAACGTCAGCGTACCATCCACAGTTTAATGAGGCTGTAGAGCGTTTCCATCGTCAGCTGAAGGCGGCCATCAGTTGTCACACCGATGGTAGTTGGGTGGATGTCCAACCCGCGGTTTCCTTGGAATCCGAGCAGTCGTCAAGGAGGACGCTCGGGCCCCCGTGGCAGAAATGGTGTATGAAGAACCATTGTGCCTTCCCGGGGATCTCATATAGGGTGATGACACGCAGGAACAGTCACGTTTCGTCGAAATATTCCGGCGGCATATGAGTTCTTTGCACCCAGTGCAGGCTGGGAACCATGGTAGGAAATCGGTGTTTATATTCAAAGATTTAGCGACAGCATCCCATGTGCTGATTCGTAAAGACTCAGTCAAGAAACCGTTGTAGCCTTCGTACGACGGCCCGTATTCGGTAATGCGTCGCGGAGAGAAGACGTTTGACGAAATTGACTCTGAAATAACAAGTGAGACCGAACCTACAGTTCAAAAACAAGGTTCTGTACGTTTTAATGTAAGCGTTAAATAATGTATCATGTGCGTGTAGAATAGTATTTCGCATTGTAATACTGTTTGGAGAAGGACCGCGAGAGAGTTTCTATTTCTGGTGCTCAAAGCGGTGAGCGTCGAACGCGTTGGAGGTACGGAGAGCAACGTGGCTGAGACGGTCGTTTCTTACACTAGTTTATTAAATCAAAATTCTTAATCACTACGCACAAAGTCTTGAACTTAAACACTACCTTAATTACAAAGAAAACTAAAGGAAACTGTACACAGAAAACTACGAAAAGCCGTAGAGAGAACGGAGAGAAGAGCCCGAATACTTCGTAAAGAAGCGAGTCGAGAAAAACCCAAAAATGGCGGTCGATTTGTTAGACGCGAGCGATGCTATTAGCGAGGAATTCCACGAGGTAATGGCCGACGCCGTCTTGCCGGTTACAAGATGGCGCGGCGCGTGCGCGTCGCGTCCGGTGTTGTTCAGGAACGCGGCGATCCGTCGAGCCGCCGAGACGATCCGATAGATGACCCCCTTGTCGTCGGGAGGCCAATTCCCGAACAAATACCAAAGATGATTACCAAAGGGCACACCCAATTTTTACTGTATATGTAACACCATTACAAGCGAGGGAGTGGGGTAGGGGACGTATAGTTCCGAGGTTGGCGCTCTAGGGAATGTCCTTAGGAGTAAGGCGTGTTGGTATGACACCAACCGAAGGCAGTTGGAATAAAGACCACGCATGAAACACGCGTTCAAGTCTCTCCCGTACCTATCCCCACTCGTCCATACAACAAGCTCGGCAAACCTATTCACAACAATGCAATGGTAGGGACTCGAAACAACCTTACTCACCGTTTGTGACTGCTACGCTGTATGTACACGCCGGCACAACACAAAGGGAAGAAAATCGCGTTCTAGCTGTGCTACGGCACGGTTTGTGCTCGTGACTCCTCGGTTTGAGGCGCGTATATAACGAGGGTAAGTTAGGCGGTTTGACTAAGTTACGAGGTCGGTTTGACCACTGAATTATATACCGGGTTTCGCTGAACGGAATTGGAAACACGTGTTACCTGGTTCGCTTCCAGACGTAGAGTAATTCATGTCGAACGAGCATCGATCTCCTTCGATCCATATCGAGTGGGGATCGATGCGCACGCATATTTTAGTGGGGCGCTTCTCCTTAATTCTTTCGCACGTGACAAAGGACCGCGGATCCTTACGGTGATAGGGGAATCCGTCACACTCACACAGTCACACACGGCCGTTCGTGCGGCGTTTCTTAGTATGTAACCAGTACGGTTACATTACACTAGTTTACAAAATGAAATTGATTTCATGTATATTTGATGGGAGGTAACTTTCCTTATGGATTTTCTCCCGCTGAATTCGAAAATCAAGATTAAAATTTTTTTTATGGAACAGTTTTTAAGATATTGTAATTTTTTCAATTTTTTTACCTCTTTTCACTTTAAAAACCACATCTGGAGCTAGATGTGTCCGATTTGGTGGTTCTTGGTACCAAATGATAGATATTGAAATGATGAACAAACATGTATAATGGGATCTTTAATTGGTTAAGCGGTTCAAATGATATTGATGAAAATATTCCAGATTTTTATCGGTTTCTATTTTTCCGTGGCCACAGAATAAGCATACAAATTTAATTTTCTCAAAAATCTGGACTATTTTCATCAATATCTTTTGAACCGCTTAACCAATTAAAGATCCCATTATACATGTTTGTTCGTCATTTCAATGTCTCGTTTGGTACCAAGAATGACCAAATCGGATATATCTAGCTCCAGGTGTGGTTATTAAAGTGAAAAGAGGTAAAAAAATTGAAAAAATTACAATATCTTAAAAACTGTTCCATAAAAAAAATTTTAACCTTGATTTTCGAATTCAGCGGGAGAAAATCCATAAGAAAAGTTATCTCTCATCAAATGTACATGAAATCAATTTCATTTTGTAAACTAGTGTTATTAACGTATTGATGAAATTTTCCTGATCAATTTTATATTTTTATATTTTTATATATTATTGCACTTTTAGATATAATAAACAGATAAAATAGATATACGTAAAGATAACACGCCAAAAAATTATTTTATTCCGCTATCATATTTTATTCCTTTATCACACCTCATTCAGTACCTTTATTTTTTCTTTGCCTTATTTTTGTTGCAATACTGATAGGCTTATTTAACCCTTTGCGGACTACAGCTGCATGTATGCGTTCTGCGTAAACCATAAATTTGACCGATAAATCCATGTATGCGTTCGGCGAAAACAACTTATAGAGCCGAAAGACTATACATATGTATCTCACGTATGCACATTGCTGTGGTCGATGAACCTAACGTTTCCTTATTATAAATTGTGTTGATCGATGTTTTGGAACGATATCACACACAAGAAAATTATTGATTAAACATTTATGGTTTTTTGCTTTTAATTTGACAATTAAAATTATTTGTTAATAAACAAATAAACATTTTATTTATCCTGCGGAGAATCTGTGCGTGTACATATCTTCAGAATTAGAAATCTTGGCGTGGTATGAACGGTATTAGCATGTCGGCAGAAATGTGCGCTGGCAATTTCAAACGATTATCGCGATAGTAGTTCGACTCCGCGAAACGCCTGGCTTCGAACCGTCACGTTCACAAGGGTGCCAAGGGATGCCAACTTTGTTTATAATAATTTTACTTTTTTAGGTTACAGCACTGTCTCGGTTGTATCGTGCAACCGTGCAAAGACCACATGCTCCTCAACCATTTTCTCTATCATCAGCTTATCATTTATCACCATTTATACATTTTGCTATTATTTATCTATTATCACGACTTCCTAACAATTTCCCCTATTTAGACAGCAGAGTATGTATACGCCATACACTTCGCCGTGCAAATCCATGCGAAGTCGCGGAAGTACGATGGATGTACCACATCACACGTGTAGTGTCTGCGTGTGTGCGAATCATGTCAATTGCGTTTGGAACGATCATCGTGATGGCGCCACAATCAATATCCTACGGCCGCGATTTGCAGCTATCTGTAAATTGTTTTACCAACACGGAATTCGGAGTTCGTCCTCGAGTCCCGCATCGCCTTAAATTTGGCGGTAACATCGGCTCTCTACCTTATCCGAATCTAGCCCCTTTATGTTAGTGTTGGTGTTATACGTGTGTAATGCCTGACTGTTCGATGATTCGAAATGCGCGGCGATTGGCGGCACATGGCCACCAACTGTCGCGCCGGCCGCCATAGTTCGTTGGGCTATATACATAGTGGCGAAACGCCACTGAAGTGCCGCCGCTCCCTCTTTCGAAAGTGTTCACATGCTCGAAGGACTATTTACACGCTTGATTCGGACGCTGATTCGGACGCATCAACTGCCGAAAGAGAAGCATTCTATGCGCTGGGAGGAGTGCTAAGAATTCAGTACGATTAGTACACTCTAGGGAATTCATAGCTCTCTCGAAGCGCTTTTGAAGCGCGAAATAACTTATTCGGAACGACTTTCTATGTTCTCTACGCGCTTCATGCGAAATTCGGAACGCACCCCAGTTATATATACCAATGGTTCGCTTACATATGCCTCCAATGTAAACTAGGTTTTATACTTGCACGGCCTACGCGCGCCTCCAATCAGATCACAGAACCCAATGGAAAAAGTTTAATGGCCACCCATGTAATTGCAAATGGCCGACATCACGATGAAGGATGGCCCTTCATTTCACATACTCGAAAGTAACCATTTAATACGTGTCGGGTAATATAAACATGTATTGATTTTAATGGTGTTTTTTATTGAAATTAGCGTTAGTATTTCACGTGAATAAACTCAAATACGGTAAGTGTAACAAAGTACGCGGGAAAAAATGACTCGTGACCGGAGACACGCGCCCTCAGTTAAACTCATCCGGTAACCGTTTCGATGCACGTAAGTGCGTGGAATTTCGAATTAATCAATAGCGTTGTGATTTTACGTGCTTGTGGTCGGAAAATATCTCTTATAATATAAAATGTGTCATAATATGTTCAATGAAAATTAATTATATCAGTTATAACGTATATAATCATAAGAAGAACGTAAACAATGAATCTGTTGGCGCGGTATCTATTGCATGCCGCGTGCTTTTAGTGCACTTGGTTACATGTTCGGAGTGATACTATGTAATTAC
Source organism: Stelis phaeoptera (assembly GCA_943735885.1). Taxonomy (NCBI): domain Eukaryota; kingdom Metazoa; phylum Arthropoda; class Insecta; order Hymenoptera; family Megachilidae; genus Stelis; species Stelis phaeoptera. The sequence goes on from OX030936.1 coordinate 1,022,621, forward strand.
AGAAAAAATGTAATGTAACTCAATGTTTTTCCTTTTTGTACTAAATAATTTGTATTTTAATAGTTCAGTTCATGGTTAATAATGCGATCGTTAATGAATTAATAGTGAAATTAACCATCATTTCTGAAGTTTGTGCATTTGCAGCACGTATACATCTTAAACGAGTAGAAAAATCTATAATTATTGCACATGTAATTTATTTTATTTATTCTAACATAATAGTTTGAGTATTTTGTGTAATAATTGTTATTATTTTATTATGTTATAAAAAAAAGTAAATAATTTTTGTTGTACGTTTAAAAAGAAAACATAGCAAATTATTTATTGCTGTTAATGAAAGTGAAATTTTTAGTGATAATAGCACAGAATACTAAAGTTATTATTTATTTATTGATGTCAGCATATATGTTTAAATATCCACTAAATTGTTGCAAATTATGCATTCTTAAAAATTAGACACTTTGTATAAAGAAATAACTTAACATAATGACAAAAATTATTTTTATTTATTAATGTTATTTTTTTTTTTTTCATTATTTTATATGTCTTAGGAGAAACAAATAGTAATATTTTGAAGTCAAGTAAAACCAAATAAAAATGCCTGCTGTAAGCATATGTGACACTGTTGCGGCTACCCTTCGTCGTACTTTAGAGACGAGCCAGCCTAAAGCATCGGATGATTTATCTTCATGTTTGGTTAATAGTGCATCTAGAATCCTTCAGTCAGAAATTCAATACAAAGAAGTAGATGACTATCAGACAACAATTTTGGATCAACTTAAAGCCAAATACATCGTATTGAGCTTACCAAATTCTGAGAATTTAGATGATAAAATGAAGGATGGAACAAATTGCATAAAAAGAAATGAGAAAGTGAGCAAAGGACCCAGTTTACCAGAACCAAGTGTTGTTTTATATCCTCCTAAAAAAGTTAGTCTGGGTTGGAAAGGTACATTTCCCATTGGGGCTGGAATGTACAACGTTGGAAATACCTGTTACTTAAACAGTACTCTTCAAGCTTTATTCCACATACCAGCACTTGTTAATTGGTTATTATCAGACTCACATCATACATCAAAGTGTGAACAAAATGGTAAGGTTTCAAAATGTATAATTTATTATTTACACTCTATCAATTATAAAGAATTGAAATTATAATTCCACAGTTTTGTATCGTATTTTGATAATAGGATAGTTTTAGATGGAGGTGGAGAGTGTCTTACTTGTGCAGTGGCTAAGACTTTACAATTTAGTCATCAAAAATCAGGATGTGCTATTAAACCATTTTACATATACAACAAATTAAAGCGTGAGTATTGAAGTTTATAAAATATTTTGAAATTGTTACTTAATTCATGAATGTTTTATTATAATTTTAATTCATATATTAGTTATTTGTCGAACCATGGTGCCAGGGCAACAGGAAGATGCACATGAGTTTTTACGTTATTTATTGGAAGGCATGGAGAAAGCTTATTTAGCTAGACATAAAGCCAGTAAACTAGATAGCTATTCTAAAGAAACCACACCTATTAATCAAATTTTTGGTGGTTATATCCGTACTGAAGTAAAGTGCCTACAATGTCGGCATGTTTCCACTACATTTCAACACTTTCAAGTATTTATGAGAATTTATTTCTATAACAAAAAATTATTAATTAAACTAATTAAATAAGATAACCTAAATATGATTTATAATATTTGTAGGACTTACTGGTAGATATTCGTAAAGCAAGTACTCTGGATGAAGCACTAAGTAGTTATTTTAGTCGTGAACAACTAGATAATAATGATTATAAATGTGAAGCTTGTAAAAAAAGAGTTCCTGCTACAAAGCAGTTTAGCTTAGAACGACCCCCTAAAGTGCTGTGTGTACAATTAAAGAGATTCAGCGTTCTGGGAGGAAAAATATCAAAACATATAGGTTTTAAGCAGGCTATAGATATGGGCCCATATCTTTGGAAAGAACCTGGAGAGCCTGTACAACCACTTACATACAAACTTATGTCGATAGTTACGCATATGGGTCCATCAGTAAATTGCGGGCATTACACAGCAGTTGCTAAAGTTTCAACAGGACAATATTATTCTTTTGATGATTCTTGTGTATGTATTAGCAATATTTTTGTACTTTTGTATTTATAAATCTAATTTTACTTTGCATATTGATAATAAGTCTATTTTGATGCCTTTATACAGGTTCGTCCAATTAGTTTGAGTAATGTATTGAGTACAAACGCATATATAATGATCTTTGAAATGGAACAACAGACACCATCTCAGACTCAAACTCAGCAAACTGTAAAATTAAATGGTACATTGACCATAAACAACACATTATCTTTGCCAGAAAGTCCAAAGAATAAAACTGTTACTCCAAAACCATCAACGTCTGGATTAATTTTGTTAAATGGATCGATTAATGGTACATCAGTTAATAAGAGCAATACTGAAAACTCAGAAAAAAATTCACAAACATCAACACATAAGAATGCTGTGCTTCAATTTGCCTCCCAGAAGAGCATAAATTTTATTGGTCCTCAGTTACCACAAAAATTGCAAGATAAATCTCAACCACGATTAATTATGCATATTAAAAATGGCAAAATTTTGAATGGGAACAGTTTAGTTCCTTATGATGGATCTAGCGAAGAAGAGGATGTTAATTCCATTCTACCGTTAAAGAATCATACCAGTCCAAGCACTGCACCGAAAACGAATACATCTACTGGTGCTGCTAATGGCATACCTAAAAATTCTGCAATGAAAAGTAACTCGCCAAAAGTCATTAATTCAAAAGAAATACAGAAATTTACGTCGAAGGCAAATGGTGACAGTAATGTTTCTCAGGATCAAGGTACCATAACACAGTGTTCAAAAGCTCAAAATGGTTCTAGCTTTAATAGCAGCTCAATAACTTGCCAAAATGGCAAATCAGAAACAAATGGTAAGACAGAGTGTAGTAATAATACTAATAAAAGTAAATGGCATCAGTCTATTAGAGCAAAGACAGGACAAGACGAGAAAGCAGTTATTACAAAAGCTACAAATAGCAGTATGAAAGGTTGGCAAGTTTCAAAAGATACATTTTCTCCTACGTTAACTGCAGCACCTAATGGATGGTCAGTGACTGATAAGTAAGTCGTACTTAAAAGTTAATTTTTCAATTATGTAATTCCTTATTCGATTTTTTTTTTTTTTCCAATTCATAATGCATAAACAATTTTTCCCATTTTTATAGGGAAGATGCGAACAAAGTTAATCAAAACAATACAACACCCAGTGTCGCAGCATTAAGAGGTTTTAATGGAACAAATCGTTCCGATACACTTTCGCATTTATTAAAGATGTCTCATCGTGGTTACGGCAGTTCTTCGGGTCAGTACGACTATCGAATTCCATCGAAGAACCCAAGTCCAGCTCCTTTTTCTTCAAAGTCTCCATCAACTTACTGTGCATCCATACATTCTAAGATAAACGTGCAAGCAATGAGAACTTTTGTTCCGTCATCTATTTTGAAATCTAAAATCCCGTCTACAGTCTCAAGAAAAAATAAACAATTTTAATAGCAAATCATAGATAGCACAAAATGTGGTTATTAATATTAATATTATCTATTAAATCAAAAGTATCTAATTTTACTATACTTCTATCTAAAAAAAAAACATTTTGTGACCTAATTAAAAAATTACGTTAAATATTAAATAGTAATACTTGATTGCAAACCAAGCATTAACTTATTATTATGAAATATTGTTTTAAACAAATTGATTCTCCTATGAAATACAATATTATATAAAACATAAACTTATTTATTTACAGTTACCAATTGGAATGGTAATAGAACACATTTAGACAGAGAAGTAGACAACGATAAACGAGAAGAACGTAAACGGCACTTCAATGCAGAGGATGAAGAAATAGATCGGGGTAGAGTGAAAAAAATAAAGGATCATCGAACGTATACAGAAAGAACTAACACTGGGTATAATCCCTTTCAAGAGTATCAAAATAGTAAAACATGGAACCGATCGTCTGGCGATTATTACCGGAAACATTATTATAATACTTCTAGCCATGCTCGTCCGCGGCATGGTAGAAATTATAGGCCTCAACATTATAGATATCATAATCATTCACGCGGACACTGGCAACGAGGATAAAACAGAATATGTTAAATTATTATCAAGAGAAATTTTAAAAGCAATCTGTTGTCGTCAAAAGACTTCATTAATTTCAAATTGCTGAAGTAAATTATAATTTTTCACAATACATTCAAATTAAAACACGGATATGGTAGTACCGATTTAGATGAATTAATGTTGAACATTTATTCAACATTCATTGTAAACAAGTCGCTAAACTGCGTCGCAATAACTTTGCATGTTCCTGACAGAGTCTTGATACACTCTATCTGTTGTCTTGTATAGTTCACGTTTTGTCTCTAGACGTGACACTGCACAGTGTACAGGAGATGAGTATTAACGGTTCTGCCAATTTTGTGTTCAAAGTGAAGCAGGCAAAATTTGTTATAAAATTATGCTACAATATATGTATTATTAATTTAGATTACTTATAGTGTATGTATGAATGCAATGGTTAAAAGCTACGCGAGTAACGTCTGAAACTTAAATAATATATCACTGAGAATTTACCACCTTTTTAAGTAAACATTTTTATGATTTAGTTAAAACCGTAGAATTATGTTCTTGTTATTTAATTTGAATCACATCGTTGTAAAATAATTTAATATTCACATTGTATAATACACAAATTTTTAATGATTTGATACTGATATTAGTTATTAATGCTATTATTAAATCAAAATTGTAAATGAAATGTTTATTACCTATCTTTGCACAGCCTATGTATATATAAAAAGTTCTGTAATTATTTATGGAAATCGATGGGTATTCATACATCTTTAAATAGAAAAACTTTATAATTATTAACAAATTAAATTTTAAAAAAGTAAACTGGTTTTAATATTACAAAAATAGAATTAGTTGAAAGTATAATGTGTTGGAGTATATTTTTCATTTTCATAACATAATAATCCGTCCTTTATTTTAAACAGTAGAGACATTCTTCCTGCACATAATAAGCATAAAAGATCTGGAATTCATTATTGTTCGCAGTAAAAATTAATTTATGCTTGCAATGATTAATCAACCAAGCAAAGATTTCGTGAATCCACATGACTGATTCCTTCTTTTTTAGTATAAAAATAAGAATATACATATATTTCAGAGTGAATGTGAAGCGAAGATGTGCGAGTGTTTGATGATAATATCTAATAATATTAAAATATTAATTAATGCAAAAAATTGTAAATTATATATAGAAAAATGTAAAATTTTAATATTACAAATTTTTCATAGAGCATTTACGAGTTACAAAGCCATAGATAATCTGTTAGGCCAAATATAAAAGACGCTGGTTGTTTTACCCGCTCGTTACATGTACATATATAATATCTCGTTATATCATTCTACGAATTAAATATTAGCGAAAACAAAAATAATAAGCATATGTTGCAATCTGGCAATAAATACAGACTTTATAGCTCCTCATCTTTTTTATTTCGAAAGATACATGAATTTGAAATATGCACGTTAGACCGGCAACTTCATTTTAAATATTAGTGGGAAAAAATGATTATTAATGAATAATCGTATTAGCTGAATATTGCGGTAAATATATGATTCAAATGCATGGTATCACTATAAAAGAGCAGAATTTGAATTTTTAAAAGTCAGTATGTCTGCATTGTAAACGTATGTGATATTGACTGTACAGCGACAGATAATGATAAGCGCCAGATTTAATTTATGTACTAATTATCTTAAATAAAATGAAAATGTCGTTTGTACAAATATCTGAAATATCACAGAAGTAAAGTAATAAATCCATAGAAACCGATTCATTATACCATGAAAAAAAAAAGAACAACGCCGTTTCGAGTGGATACAATGTAAAGTTAACAGACCACAGAATCTATTTTAACATTCAATTATCATTATATTTTATTGCTATAATTTGTAAGAAAAAAAAAGTATCTTTTCTTCATTTTCAAATGGAGTTTGCAGTAAAGAAGGAGGAATTTTGTTGTAATGAACTTATGAAAACGCTCAAAAGAAATGTGAGTAAGAAATTTGGCCCTTTCATGCTCAAAATATATTTAATTTTTTTCAATTACAAATTTTTGTAGCAGTACTGTCATAAAAATGTCTGAAAATACATACACGTGCATACCATTGCATTAACTTTGAAAATATTAAATGTATACAAAAGTTTTAGTTTCTTTTTTATGTTTTTGATTTATTTTCGAATTATATGTATGTACATGCATATATATAAAGTATAATCCAATCATCGAGGTATTTACTCTTATTATTTATAACTTTCATATCAGCTTATCAATAACACAAAAAGGTAGTTCATTTGAATTTGAAATAATTATATTAAAGTATTGATATAATTGTAATATGCAAAACTTTTGCACACATGTAATATATATCTTAACTATTTAACATGAAAGAATTAAAGTAAGCAAAAAAAAAAAAAGATGGACAGCACAATATGAAACTTCAACGTTTATAGGTAGCAATTTTAAGAATAGAAAATCAGTATAATTTAAAAATCAGCTATGAATTGGAAAATAGGCTCATCTGGTTCAACGATATATCACGTGATCTCGCGGATAAACTTAATTCCTTATGGAAATTATCTGAAACACATTACTCAGCAGAAAATGAAATAAAACAATTTGCAGATCAAATTTCTCATTTATGGGCTTACGTAAATTGTCAGGTAAAATATATATTTTCAGAACGTAATTTTTTTTTTTTTTTTAACGTTCAAATTTAGCTCTAGTACGAAAATATTAAATATTTTACCAAACATATTCAATGTAGAACTTTTTAAATAATCCAGTTATATATTCGGATAGTTTTGTGAGAAGTATTCCAAAATTCGAATGGCCAGTCGAACGTTACATGGTGTACCATTATCATTAATTCTAGATAAAGTAAAGAAAGAAATTATTTCATTAAAAGTATCACTAAAAATTAATGAATCCGTTTATAGTCAAGATTATATTCTAAAAGGATACAAATTGATTGCTGAAAGTGAAGAACTTATACATAGTTTAGAAAAGTGTGATAGTAAGGTAACAAAATTTACTTGACTTTATATTAACATAAATTATAGACAACAAAATAATATTTTAATGTTTTGTTTTCAATTTACAGTTACAACAATATTTGTTTGTAACAAATATTACACCACATCTTACTAAACTGGAATCTACGATAGACAAATACGTCACTAATGTTGAATTGTTACCCACAAACAAATCATTTTTATCTGATTTAAGTGTTTTTTCACTGGTTTCAAAATTATTAACTGGTGAATTGCTAGGTCATGAATATATTGATCCTAATTATGTTTTAATGGAAAATGTTCGTAAAAAACCAGTTTTTATTATCAAAAACACTAAACGGAAAACAATATATCCATACTATCCAACATAAAAAGTGTTTATTTATATATATTTTGGTTATTTATTTTAAAACACTGTTCATTAATTAGAAGTCTTTACAATAGCCCACTATATTTAGAACAATATATAATTTATTAACAGAAAATAAAACTATTTAATCAATTAATGTCTTTATTGGCTTAATGAACGATATTTGGCAACGTGCTGCACACTGGGCAAATAGAATTAACACTGATAAAAGTATTTAAATCGTTACTATACACAATAAAGGTATATGAATTTACAATATATAAACATATGATAAATTGAATCTTATCAAGCAGAAAAGTGTCTTAAAATTGAGTATAAATTATTTGGAAGAAAATATAATAGAATAATGTGTGTATATATATGTATATACATATATAATAATAAAACTGAACAATAAGAGAATCTTGTTAAAAATATTCAGTTTTTTATGTGAAATACGGTAACAGAGTAATGCGATGTTTATGGAATGAAAACAAGAGATCTAATATACAGGTATACAACGTTGGGTCATTTATACTATCAAAGTGCTACGCACTATTAAGAAGTGCGAGGCCGAATTTTAATATTTCAGGACTAGATTAAAAAATACCCTCAAGATCTGGTAAAGAAGTAGGTGGTGCAAGTCTTAATGAAAGATCTTTATTGCGCATAAATTCGGGGGGTAGAATTTGTTTATGTTCCTGCAACAAATATCATACATTTCAAATAATTGAAATATATTAACAGCAAGTATTGAACAAATTATTGTCTAAAATAAAAAATTTACTTACATGGAATGATCTAGATGTATATACATTATTTGTAACAAGCGTTGCCCATCCTTCCGAGTTCAAACACTTATAACAAGATCTAGGTTCTTCCAAGCATTCAGAATGAAATCCATGACCACAACTGAAAACTATCACATAGTCTGTACACTGTGATAACGAATGTCTACATACTGAACAAATTATCGATGCACTGGCACACGCTCTACCCGCATCCCTAAAAAGTAACAATAATAGTATTACAAAATTGATCAATAATGTTAAATTGATATACTTTTTGTCTTAGAGGTTGAAAATATATTATTTTCAAGATATTATTTTCTATCATTAACAAACATACATATAAGATAAAAGACCCAAAATACTAATTATTGAATCGATTATTGGCACCCCTTCATTTTTGCACAACAATAAAATTTAAAGCCCTTTTACTTTTTTCAATGTTATTTATAAAATGTTAACAAATATGTAAAACAACATGCCAAAGATTTCTAAATTTTTATGTAAATTTTATTTTTGTTGAAAATAATTTTGGAACATTCCATAAAATTAATATTAATCAGAGAGAAAAATTCTTACATTTTATGAAAATTACAACTCACGTTTCAAAAACGCGCATTCAAAATACAAATCTATTTTATATACTTACGGTAAACATTTATTTATAATACTATAATTATAGTAAACACTATAAGTTTTTATTTAACATAAATCATTATAATCGCAAATAGTTGCGTGTACCTAATTTTGAGTATTAATGAGTTAAAATTAGTTATTATTATTATTTAATACCTCAGTGACTTTTTTAGCGCTTTATGAAGTTCCAAACTGACCAAACGCGCAGTAGTTTCAACTAAAGTTTGTTCGTATCGAGAATGCGTAAGTACTCCGGACAATAATTGCCTTATATCTCCAATCGTCCCGCTAGTTGCTAATGGATGTTTCAGTATTTGCTCTAATACAGTTGACAATGCTGTTGTACCGCTAAGGAATTCCAAGGTAACTCTTAACAATTTTCCACTCAATTTTTCAACTGCAATTTATATATGTATATAGTTAATATTTATTCTATAAATACTACAGAAAGCACACTTTTATATAAATAATAATAAATATTTTTTCTTATATGATTGAAAAATAGACAAAAGATATTATTTATATTATTGAATATTATAAGTACATGCATGTATCAACTGTTCACAGGTCAAAGTAATTAATACCAGTTTTTTAACCTTTTAGATACGGCGCGCGTTCGTCCGCAGCTCTGTCTCCCTAGAACGGTGCGCCTGACCGCGGATGGCACAAAACCGTTCATGACAATTTCCACTACAACATTACGTGGGAATAGAGTTCTAAACGAATAAATTACGATTTCTTTATACATTTTCATATAACGATTTCCACGGAAAGCCACTATAGTGGCATACCGTTTTAATTGATGGTATCCACGGAAGCCACTACATATGTATAGTGGCGTACCGCGTACCGTTTAAATTAATGGTATCCACGGAAGCCGCTATAGTGGCATACCGTATCTAAAAGGTTAATTATTTTTCAATTTCAGTGCTAAAATACTTAATCAACACCTAATTTTTCATATTTAAAATAAATTTCCTAAACAATTAAACTTCACACCACTAAACAAACATTTTTTGGCCAACATTTTATTCCATAATAATAAATCATTTATTTCAGAAGCCAATTACGATTTCAAGTATATACTATTTTATGCATTTTGTATGCCGTTAAATAAAAACTATGGCTACAATAATACATTACGCAATGTTTATTTGAATTTGAATTTTAAAAAGAATTTCAAACAAGAATGTATATTATTTTTCTACTTTCTGTTTTGTGGAGTTAATCAATTTAGCAAATGAGTAGTTCATATTGTATCAAAATATAACCTACTTTTTTCATTATTACTATTTGAATGTGTTCGAAGTATAGTCTCTACAAGCGGCATCCAATCTAAATTTCCAGCAGCTCGTCTACATAATCCTCCGAGTTGTATTGCAGTACGAATCGATGCATTTTCTGGTATCTTATTCTCACAATACTGAAACGAAATTGTGTAGAATATATAATCGCTATATGCATTTTCACATTATTTTTATAAAAAGTATATTTACCAATTCAAGGCTGTTTTGAAATTCTTTCAGAAGAATATCAAATGCATCTTGATAATTTCCTAATTTTTCTAACATTACTGCTTCTGCATCTTTATGATTCGTCTTCTGAACTATTTTCAGTGCTTCATTCAGTCTACAACCATGGAACCCTTGAATATGCTCAATTACCTACATTAAGAAAACATTAAATCGAAGCTATACATATAAAAACTAAGAGATTTTATGATGAGAGTCCTCCATGGTCGAGCTCTAAGTGACAACACATATAACGAACAAATAGAAATAATCATACTATTCAGTCGCTGAGAAGGGCCCTCATCATAAGATGAAAGTTGGGCAACATATAAAGAAATATCTATATTAAATGATTGAAAATAATACAATCTCTTGGTTTTTATTCGAAAAAATCCAATCAAAAAAGATAAACAACTTCATTTTAAGACCTACTTACATGATCTGGTTGTAATTCACACATTAGTTCCAAATATTTTTCAAATAATTCAGTATCAAGTTCTAATGTGATATCTTCTTCCTTATATTGTAATATTTGATAAAGAGCTCCTAGCAAAGCATATTGTAAGTTTGGCATATTTTCCAATTTTTCCAATACTTCATTAATTCTATTTTGCAAGTGTGTTGCTATAAGAATAGCAAATTGACTTGCATTGATTCTTATGAGAGCTTCTGCATTGGCCATTACAACTGACTGCAATGAGCTCAGGGAAAGATGTTTTAACCAAAGCCAAATGTCATGATGTCTGGATGGATGCAATATCATACATTTACAGACTGCGATCCAATCTTCTCTAGCACTGTACAGTAATTCTGCAACTCGCGTACTGCAACATTATATACTGCGATACAAGTTACTATGTATGATGATGCTATTAGTATTAATAACAATATACAATTTATAAAAATTTCAGTAGTATAAGTAATAAACAATTAAAATGAAATAATTTAATATATTTATGCATATACTTACAAACTAGCTCTTTCTGCCAAATTAAGTAAAGTATTATCTGATATATTACATAACTTTTTCGAACGTAGTAATCCCAATATTGCATTTTCTTTATCAGTCTTAAGTTCTTTCGATGATCCCATTTTTGAATCAGTACATAATATTTCTATCGTTTTATTTAACATGCTAGGTTCTAAAGTAACAGTATTCTCTGCGACTTCATTAGCTATGAATATAAGAACTAGACTTCTATGTTCGTCGACAATGTAATCAGGATTCTTTGGACTTAATGGTGTACTAGGTATAACAATATTTAATAATATATCTATAAGCCTTTGCCGCTGTCGGAGACCCATTTCTGATGTAAATTCTGGTTCTTGGAAGGCAATCGCTATCACGTCAAGGAATCCTTTTGCATCAAATTGAAGTAAAGTTCTTAAATACGGATATTGCCTCTCTGTATCATTAGCTAAGCTAGAATGCTGCGAAAGTAACGCTCTCAATACATCTGTTTTCGCTCTTTGAGACATGCCCTCAGGAAGTTCATCCCTAGGAAAGCCACGACCAGCAAGACAGCAGCTAGCATATACCAAAAGTGCATTACCAAGCTGTATGCTGTCTCGAGTTAATGTATCTTCTGAATTTGATAATAAATTGTGCAAAATCGGTACTAATTGATGAATCGGAGCAGTGAAATCGCCTAACGCCGTAGTTTGAAGATGTATTAGAGCTTCCCAAAGACCCCGCTGACGACAAACTGTGGTTACCTATGATATTTTTAAATAAATATTTTTTTAATTAATTTTGTTATATCTCATTAGATTGCAAACCTGTAACACTTTTACTTACTTGATGGATATCCAAACAATCAACATCTAGTAACACTATAATTGCTTGAAGCGAGTCTACTGAGTTCTCTTGATCGTAAAGAGTAACTAATTGTTGAGCAATCGATGGCGGTAACCGAGGACGCAAACTCCCGCTTAATAATGGACCTTCAAGAGCATGTAAGTAACTCGCTTTTAATCCTTCGGATTCCGAGACTAAATCCCATAATTTTCCAAATAATAAATCTGTATTTTCTAGCTGTATACAATAATCTACGCAGGTGGCGACTATTTCGAACTCGGAATTTTCATCTGTACAGCAATGATTCAATTCTTCCATGTACTGAATCAAAACATGACATACTTTATCGCGAGCTATTTGTTTACGACGTTGCTTCGAACCACGAAGACCAACAACTGCTTTCCCTTTATCCTGATAAAAAGATAGTCCTAATGCTAACGCTTCTGGAAATCTCCTCTGAAAACAAACAAAAAAAATAACAATTTATATGAGATGCAAAACTTAATCTACTTTAACGCACTAACCTGCATCGTCAAATGTCGTAATCGTTCTGTCCATGTTCGAATACAAACTACATGTAAACTTTTGGTACCCAATAATAAAAGTTGAGTTCCAAATGTCACCACAGTATTATAACATGCTCGTTCGCCAGCCAGTGCCATTGCCTAATTTTGAAAATAAAAAAGTTATGATATTAATAAAGTCTTAATGTAAATAAGTAATAAATAAAATATTTATTATTGTTTACCTTTGAAACGTTTCCACCTGTAGATAAACCTTTAAAATGGCTAGATGCATATGAAATACCAACACGACTCATATCTAAAGTTTCCAAATTATCCTGCGCTCTTACATCTACTAAATGTAATCTTTCTTGAGTATCCAATACTGCCAAAGATCTTGGATTTAACCATCGTAAATTACTTATTGTGTATGCAAAAGTCATTCTTCTTAAGGGAGATAATTTCACTCTGGAATCAGCTTCAGTACATACCTGGCAAAGTAATTCAATTGATATAACTTCTTACAGATTTACTTATTTAAGAAACAAAATTATGAGATTAATACTTGATAAAAATAAACCACATCATCTCTTGCAAGAGCCAAAACTGGATCAACTACACGAGAAGTATCTGCTGCTTGTATGACAACAAGTTGCCAAGATAATTGTGGTGGTGCTATAGGAGCACCAGACAAAGGATGAGTTAATACAACACGTATTCGTGGTCTTATGCAAACTACTATTACCTAAACAATTTAAATTTTACAAATTATATACATGTAATATATCCTTCAACTTTTTGTTTTTTAAAATATAAGGGACCTTTGATAATGTTGCCATTGCCACTAATGTATAATTTTTCAAGGGATGTGACGGCAGATGGTTTAGTAACAAAGGTTCCAGCGTACACACTTCACCTCTAGACCCACTAAATAAGCACCTGCTATCACAACCTCGTACTCCCATAACTCTTGTAAAATTTAATTCAAAAACAGATCCACCACTGTCACTGCATAATGCTACTTTTGGTGAATCTGTGAACTATAAAGGAAAATATTATTTACTAATAATGTTATTCACCAAACAGAAAAACATTGGAAACTGATCTTACCTTAACGTGTAATACAGCTGTATCGAGAGGATGAACATCAGTAAGAGTTCTTAATATTTTTCCATTAGAGCTATCTATCATTAATATGTGGCCTCTAGCAAAACCAGCTAATATTCGACTTCCATCATAATTAAAACATAACGCAGAGACTGATCCTTGATGCCTTGCTTCTTGATCACACCATCGTAATGTTTGCGAGGAATCAAAACCTAATATCAATCCATGACTAGTTCCAACTACTAACATATTTCCTCCAGCTGCAACCACACTTGCCAAGCCAGCATTCACTTTTTCCTGTATACAAAATATTTATTTAATTACTCTGATCATTACTTTTTAACATTATAAAACACTTTTTCTTACACTAGCTGACACAATTTGTGATGATATCCCTTTTAATATGACATGTCTCAAAATAGTACCAGAGGATGTTGATTGTGAAGTTTTATTTGATTTATTTAAAGAATTTAATGATAAATGACTTCCAACACTTGTTGTTTCACTACTACCTAATTTTTCACCTGATGTTAAACCAAAGTCATTTTCTGTTCCAGATAATGAAGCACAGTCAGGTTCTGTTAATATACTTTCTAAGGAGGGCAATTCCTCTACAGTGGGTATAGCATATTCTGTATTGTCCAACTGAAATTGTAAAATGCAATTTGAATTTAAAAATATATAAATTTAATTAAAACAACTATATGTTCCAATACCTTTAAATATCACATGTGTGTGAAACTCAAATAGAAATAAATAGATAATAAAAAATGTAATGAATTAAAGACGGCTTAAAAACCAATTTTTTATACTATCATAAAAGAGTATTAATAATCAATTCAATATTTTATTATCATCATAAAGATAAAATAAAAATAATTAAATGAAGTAAAACATAACCTAAAGAAACTTCATAAAGTTTATATGTTTAGCATTTATATAATAAATTAATTTAATTACCTCTTCAATATCTAAATTAATAATTTCTGTTGCAAGATATTCCTGAGATCCAGCATCTGATCCCAACCCATTTTCAGCCATTTTTTATCCCACCTGTCATTCCACAGCTGATTCAAGTAAATATAGTGCATGAACGTATGAATGTATAAATTTATGAACAGTTCAGATTAGAGATGGCGTGCAAAACCACTAACAGCGATTTATCACAGTGATCACGATATACATGTAGAAAAGCGCCGCTAGCGCTCCAAGTAGTGATGTTACAGAACTAAAATTGGCTTCAAGTTCACAAGAATAAAGCTTGGGGGCCCAATGGGGGCCTGAGCCTGAGTTTGGTCACAGTATATACTGTGGTTTGGCGGCCCTGCAGGGCCCTGTTTGTGCTTCATAACCTCCGGAGCCAATCGGAGCAACATGGACGCGACAGATAAAGTTATAATAAATGTAATTGTTAATGAAATTATGAGTAGTGACTCTTCGGAAGATGAATTGCTATTAGATTATATTAATATAGTAGCATTACAACGACGAAAAAGAAAGCCTCGGATTCAAGGATATTGCGAAATGTTAGTCCCGTTGTTGTCAGATGCGGACTTCAAAACACATTTTCGGTAAGAAAAAAATACTATATTATTGCATTTAATTAAATTACATTTTAATTTGTATCATTGTGTTTGATTATTAATCCTTCATAGGTGCCGTGTTACTCTGTCGGACTATTTTGGCATCGTGGATCTTTTGTGGCTGTAGACTCATTTTTCGTACTTAAAACGATTTGAAAAATATCTAAAAATTATTACTTAACCATGATATGTTTTAGAATACAATCTTGAAATTATAAATTCGACACATATCGGGTTGTTTAGATTTTGATATATCATCTGGGACATGAATGATCTGCTACGATGCTCATAGAAGGTTAATAACAATTAAACTTTATTCTAACTAATTCATTTTTCAACAGGATGACAAAAACTACATTTGAAGCCTTATTGAATATGTTGGGGCCAAAACTGGCTCCAGTAAGGATTCTTCGAGACCGTGTAAAGGTTGGTCGTCATCACATTGAACCAGATAAGCAGTTAATGATTGCTATTTGGAAACTTGCAAATCCTGATTCGTACAGGTAATATATTACAAAAGGGTTACTATTACTACAGGTACTAAAGAAATTACTGTTACTATAGATACTAAAGAAAGTATTGAAATATGTTTGTAGGTCAATATGTGAACGCTTCGGTGTTGGGAGAAGTACCGGACTGTACATTGTCAGACGAGTGGTCAGGGCCTTAATGAGTATCCGGTCAAGTATCATAAAGTGGCCAAGCGACGAAGAAGCTCTAGAGACTGCAATGTATTTTCAACGAAAATATAGTTTTCCTGGAGTGATTGGCGTGATCGATGGCACTCATATAAAGATTGATGCACCGCATGACGATCCAGAAGCATATATAAATAGAAAGAATTACTACTCGATACACTTACAGGTACGTTTAGTTTATTATCGAGTTTAAATGCATAAAGTATGTTCTATATGTAAAATCTCTACTTTACAGGTGATATGTCAACAAAATTTAAAGTTTATCGATTGCTTCGCGGGATACCCCGGCTCAGTTCACGACAATAGAGTGTTTCAACTCTCAGGCATGCAAGCGATATGTAATACCGAACGGTATTTCCCCAACAATACCCATCTTCTTGGAGACACTGTATACCCAAACCAAAAACATTTGCTCGTGCCGTTCAAGAATAATGGCCGGTTGACCGAACGAGAAGAAAATTATAATACTCGGTTATCATCGGTGCAGATGACCGTGAACCGAAGTATTGGCCTATTGAAAGGCCGATTTCGTATTTTACTCAACAGACTTCCAGTTAAGCGAATGAATCTTGTACCGAACTACATTATGGCATGTTGTGTTTTACATAATTTTTGCTTGTTAAACGGGGATCACATCGAAATTCCCTTACTTGTAAGAAGTAATGTTGAAAATATCGATGAAAATATAGAAATAGATGTAAATATACGCGATGAAGGAACAATCAAGCGTAATGTAATAAAAGACAATTTGCCATAAATTTTTCATTGTTCTGGTTTTTATGTGGATGCCTCACTTGCCAAATCGATTAACTCCCTTTTCTGAATTTTATTAAATTTTAATTTTAAGAAGAATTTTAAAACACTATACACTATTTTATCATTTTTCTCAACTTCTTGTTTTCTGGAGTTAATTGATTTGGCAAGTGAGGCATCCATGTATCAATCATGACGTCGTGTCGATGTATATGAACGAAAAAAAAAACTAATTAATTGTAAATATAAAGAATTTATGAATGCAAATAATGAATTGAGAATCATGAATAACAATTAACCGCTATTTTGTTATTATTAACCGACTTTGAAAAGGAGGAGGTTATTTGTCATGGTATGCATTATTGTACACATCGCTGTAAAATGTAAATAAATATTTGTAAACATAGTTTGGCAGTATACATCACAGGTTATTTATTTATTTACTTACACTGTATCCTTTGCACATAGAAAAAATAATATATAATTAAATATACTTAAAACTTTAATCTTCAAACATGAAATAAACTCTTACTTTGGTGATATTTTTATCACAAATTATTGCAGATATATATTACAAACAAAAACCATAGAGATGGAGTTTCTAATTTATAAGAGGAGGATAAATTGGAAATGAAGAATTCATATAAAATGCCGAAAAGTTGTCAAACACAACCCTGGGCGTCGCCATATGCAATACTGATGCTGCTGCCTCTCTGCTGACAGTCTCGACAGCATTGATATATATAACTGGATACAGCATAGGATGTCTTAGCATAGTTAGACTGTGTGATCCTTTCAGCAGTAGCCATCTTTGACGATAAACACTGCGCCCTCTGTCTCGGTATATAGATACTAAGGTGTTCCGGCATACAAGTACAAATCTTTTTTACGGATTTGTTATTGATTTGTATTTTTACACCTATCTTTTAGAAGAAATCTTTGTATTGCTGTGTATGGATCAAAAACACGGGACATTCATTGATGTGTATACATATATAATAATATATATCTTACATATATCAATGACAACATTAATGGAGACAAGCAAATATATGTCTGAATTTGAAAATCCTTAGTACCGATCTACCGAGCCAGATGGCGAAATGGCTCATTTTCAGGGATATCGAGCCTTCAAAACGTCACAGTCTGTAGGTCGTATGCTGTATCCAGTTATATATATCAATGCTCGACAGCCAGAACTTCTGGCCCAGAAGTCCGCAATTCCCTAGGACCGACATCTGACAAAATAGTAGTACGTTACAGTCTCGTCAGTCGTACTGAAAAGCATTTTTGAACGGAAATCCAGTACTAACAGTACTGTCAGCCAATTTGCGAACACGCTCTTAGTTGTCTGTAGATGGCGATGTCTACTTAAAGGTTCCTGGCAACACTGCCTGCTCACCCTGAATTTATGGCATCTATGGAATTCGTAGTGGGTTTTTCGTGTGATACGTCTTCGTATTTGTTGGTATTTGTGCGTTTTAAGTGAACGCTGCATCTGCATTGCGAATAGATAATAGCAATAAAATCGTGGATAATTAATACTGTACTAAATAAAATAGAAACTTAAAAACAAATACGAACGTTAATCAAAAACTGACACGTTGACACTTGATCGGAACTTCATTATTGTATATATTAGATTCGTCAGTTCGGCAGTATAATTTTTTTTATTCACTTATTAGTTAATAGATTTAATAAAAATTCACAAGTGATTGAAGTGCCCATTATTGGGCATAAAATCGCAAAAATTGCATACATTTCGCGAGAAGATATGCCAGATAGTGGTGCTGTTTATCAACCTACAACAGTGGGTTATACGTACGATAGCGGAGGTGATGGTGCTGGAGATGCTGGAGGTTTAAGAAGTGGTTTCTGGAGGATTATATCCAGGCATAAACTTAGTTCTAGAAAATGGTTCGAATGGGTATTACTCTCGGTCGCTTTATCGTTTTTCGTTGCTGGTTTAACAACAATGTTGGTCAGTCTTATATCTGATGACACATTGCAGGAAAATAAAGTGGAGGTAATTTTATATTAAAAATGTTTTTTTAAATGAATCTGTTGCATAAACATTTTAATTTTTTAAAACCAATAATTATATTATATATTTAAATCAACTGATTCTTCTTTGTGCGTAAAATATATGTGAAATTTTATCAACAGATCATAGCCTTAAGATGAAAGTGATTTACCTGGAAAAGGTATACTTTAGAAACGGAAAACAGTTTCTGAACATAATTAAACATTGTTATTTCAATGCAAGAGTATGATAAATATTGCTCTTTTCGCTTCCACGACTTGATGGCTAGTGACAGTGTTTACGCTCTCACTCTGTTCCACCTCTCCTGCTACCACACGCATTGTTGTTATTGGCTAAAGCAATGACAAAGGACGACGATGAGCATATCAAGATAGAGTGAAATATAAATCATTACAATCATATTTGACTCTATCTCAATATGCTTGTCGTCGTTCTTTGTCATCGCTTCAGCCAATAACAACAATGCGTGTGGTAGCAGGAGAGGTAGAACCGAGTGAGAGCGTAAACACTGTCACTAGCCATCAAGTCGTGAAAACACAATAGTCGCTTATTCATAATCATATTTAATATATGATATGTAAAATGTATTTATAAAATACAGTATAATATTATATGAAGCACAAACAGCAAGATTTCTACCAGCCAAATTATGAAAATAATTTAATGAGATTTTCATAATTGATTTAGCACTGGTTGTGCAACATTAAAATTAGACAATAGTTTATGTATTCATGTATCTGAAAAAATACTTTCTTTATTATGAGCTTTAGTTATACCTAAAATGACATGAATTTAAAATATTATTGAAAAATATTCTGTAAATATAATGATAATTAGTTTTCAATAGTTTAAATCCTTTTAACTTAGAAATTAATAATTTTTATTATGCTGTATAAATACTGACAACATAATTTTTACAAAATTAAGATATTCATAATATTGTGTTTAATTTTATTAAGAATTATTGCTGTTAAGTTTCAAACTGTGAATGTATAAGTACATAATCATCGCATTATTAATTGATAAATTGCATATATTTGTATTTATATTTCATAGCTGTATATACATTTATATTTTGGTATTTTATTAAATTTAGTTTTTTTACCATATTTAACTATAGATTTAAATAACAGGCTAATACAGTTTGAAATTTTGTTTATTTTATATTTATATTTAATATTGTTTTATTTTACTTGCAATACAATTAAAGATTAGTTTTTATGTAGTTTCATGTCTACAACATAAATACATTATATTGTAGACATAATCATTAATTTTAATACTTCTGTAATTATATACTTCTATTATATTATATGATACATAAAACTAAGCTAAGAAATGATTATAGATAGAGATGAATGAACATTCAACAACATCTGCAACAAATATTGAAGAACATGTTAAAGATGCTGCAAAGAGTTCTATAGCATTAGGTGCTGGTATGATGCTAGTAGGACTTTTGTTGAGTTTTGCCTGGGCTTGGCTCCGCTTCTTTCATCATGGCAAATCTACCAGAAGTGGAATAGTTGGAAGCAGTGGTCAGGTGAGCAAAATGATTTTAATAAACATATATATTTTTTAAGTTTGGTTTTATTTACTGGAAGCCATCCGTGCTCTGGTTCGTACGTTTGTTTCCTTATCTTATATACGCGTTGCTATGAGGAAAGATGTTGGGCGGTTTGAATCCATCAACTGACTTGCTGGTGGGTTCCACTTCGCAGTACGGGCCAGTACTTACGGAGCTGCCGAGTCAACTGAAGATGAAACAAACAAGTCCACTACCACTTTCTGATCAAGAAGAGGAAACACACACCCTAATGCAGGATTCTACGATTCCTGCTGCTGTTTCTTCGGGCCCTAATACCATTGCTAATCAGATTACAGGTTGAGTACAAAAGTTGTCTGTCAGCGTGTAGTAAAAACACATGATATGGACATTCTTTTAATTTGATGTGAACTATTATGAACCACAACCTCTGCCATTTCTCATTTACCTAATTTATTTATAAATAGGATAATTATCCTCTTTAGCTTTCTCCGGTAGTAATTTTAGTCAATATTGATTCTATAAATTTAATTGCATTTTTTGCCGAAGTAACCTTAAAATGTAAAAAGTTTTATTTCTGTAGGTTATTGGCACAAGTTTTAGCATAAGGTTTCATGTACCAAGCTTTTTTGAATTTTTAATTTTATCCCTGGCTTTTACTTATACATTCCACTACTCCGTCCATTATAATTGGTAATATGTTGAATGAGCATTGAATCCAGATGTTATAAATCAAAAATAAAAACAAAACTGGATTGAAGTGTTACTATTTCTTTTCTTTTTTATTTTATTTTTTTTTTTTTTTTACAATATTTGAGCAAATTATATCTTTGATAGTAATACTAACATCACTCTTCATAGTGTAATGATTTTTCTTTGCATTAGTGCATTATTCATTATAAAAAAAAAAACCAATCACGAATATACGGATAAACAAGTGATTAATCTATCCAAATTAAATATGATGGCAACATTAATTGTGATTGACAATATTTATGATAAAATATTCGCTCAATTACATGTATATGGAAAAAATGAACTATAACATATAGTAGCATTAGTAAAGTAAATGATTATGTATATACTAATATAATGTACATAAATTATAATTTCTGTTTCCAAATTTAATTGGATTAAGTATTATATAAAGCAGTGAAGGCAATGTACTGCATAACTTCTGTTATATTGTTTTATCATTTTTATATTAGCATTATTTATAGTTATTATTCTAAGTGCTTATGGCTTAATTAGTATGTATGTTGATCACAGGTACATTTTTATAAATGTTTAAACACTATAATGAATTTTTTACTCTGTTTTATGAACCTTTTGCATATCTATTGAGACTGGGTAATATTGTGTATATATAAGATAATATATGATCAAAGTGTGTTAATGATTGGCTATAAATTTGGAAATGTTTTTGAAGTTTTTTTAAGTGGCAATTTTTATTGATATATAGATTTTATTGTTTTTAATATCACAATTGTGTGTATTATTAAAGTCAAATTTTTATCCTAACATAAAAAAACTTAATTATTTATAAATAATGTTATTTAAACTTAAGCTTTCATTAGATTTATTATAACTGTTGTAAACAGAACTGAATTATTATATTTTGTAGTAAGGTTTCGTTAACATGAATATTGAAAACAAAAATTTTGCCTGGATTCAATGCTATCATAAAATGAGTATACATATATGACATTAATATTCTTTTTTAATAATTTGTATGATACCCGTACTATAACAATTAGCGATTTATTTAATTCATTTATGTATCATTATGTAAACGAAATAAATAATTGTAAAATAATGCATAAGGTAAATGTCATTAATGATCAGTTCTTTATTTCTTTATTTAGAGAAAACTGTTTTTCTCTAACATTTATAGTTTTTGAGATAATCAATTTTAAACAAACATTGCAAACGTTCAACTTTGGAGTAGATTTATTCTTTTACAATTGAGCTATTCAATCGGTTCTATCATGAAACAATTTTGTGGACTCTCCCGAATAAAATTATATAAATTATTATTATATTATAAACATTTAAATATGTTTAAATAACGATCAAAGAAAGACACTCAAAACGCACCAACGTTTGCTCATAGTTTTCAATTTATTTCAATAGCTAGGAGTCTGGGAGAAAATCTAACGAAAGCACACGATACAGAAACATTTCTGCTAAGAATAGCAAATTTTGAACGTTCAAAATCATTTAGTAGTGTTGAGCACTACTGTCGCCATCGCGTAGCGTCGTCATATGTCGTTTGCAATACAGAAACGAAATGCATGCATATGCATAGAGATACATATATCTATAACTCTATGTGCATATGGCGACACAGTAGTGCTCAACGTCTACAATCGTCTCGGCGCGGCGCCATGTTGTTTAACCGTTACGTTGCTGCATGTTATGCAAAATTGTTAGACTTGTAGATTGAAAATAAAACGTGATTTTACCCTTCCTTTAATGCTTTCCTTAATATCAATATTTTCTCTATCGTGGGCTATGGTTATAACCATATCTATCTATGGTGGAGAATATCTATAGATATTCTCTTAGATTCTAATTGATGTTACATGTGTTATATATGTATTTACTTCCGCCGTATCTCTACATGAGGTCAAAATTTCAATAAATTTTGTTTATTGCATGTTCATTATTTTTTTTTGCGTGTGAAAGTAACTCTCGTTCAAATTTTCCGTTAAATTATGGCTGAGGGATGTTCCTACGACCATGGTATTCCTTTCTCCGCCCAAATTGTTCATGAGACGTCCAGTTCTGTCTTGTGTGCAATGCACATGCGCAAATTATTTGAAATTGTTGGTTTCGAAGAAAGCGGGGAGGGTTATGTTTTCTGTGATTCGTATTATTGATTATTTAAATTATATCTATTTCGTTTAAAAAAAAGTTGAATTAATCTTTTGTAATATGAGTAAAAGATTAAAGTTTGATGCTCTGACAGTACCAAGATCTTTACGATCTGGAAGTAAAGTCGATAACACAGTTTCAACATCAAAATATTTTAACAATGAAAATACCTCACCAAAGAAAACAGCAAGAAAAAAGCGTTCACCAATAAAAATAGAATATGAAAAAATGGAAAATGTGATTAACGTACAAAGTAATGATATAAAAACTGAGGATTCAAAATGTAAAATTGTTAAGACAGAAAATATACAAGAAGATAATAGTTGGGTACCACCAAATTGGGAGATTATTTTAAATAACATTAAAGAAATGCGGAAACACCAAACAGCACCAGTAGATGAAATGGGTTGTCATAAGTGCACAGATCCTCAAGTCACTGCTAAGCTTGCTAGATTTCAATCATTAGTAGCATTAATGCTCAGTAGTCAGACTAAGGATCAAGTAACTTATGCAGCTATGCAAAGATTGAATGCTTATGGCTGTTCTCCAGAAATAATAAAAGACACCCCTGATGATGTTCTTGGGAAACTTATATATCCAGTTGGATTTTGGAAGGTATAGCTTAAAACTAATATAAAAAACACAAGAACAATTGTTATATAAAGTATATTAGTACTATTAGACTCTCTGTAATTAAGTAATGTCCTGCATTTAAAGATTATATTTTTTTAGAGAAAGGTAGAATATATTAAAAGAACATCAAGAATTTTAATCGATAAATATGAAGGTGATATTCCTAGAACATTAAAAGAATTGTGTGAGCTACCTGGAGTTGGACCAAAGATGAGTCATATTTGTATGCAAATAGCATGGGGTGAAGTTTCTGGCATTGGTGTGGATACACATGTACATCGTATTTGTAACAGATTGCAATGGGTAAAAAAGCCAACAAAGACACCAGAGGCAACAAGAATCGCGGTAGAAGAATGGCTTCCAAAAAATCTTTGGAGTGAGGTAAATCACTTACTTGTTGGATTTGGACAAGAAATTTGTTTACCAAGATTCCCTAAATGTAGTGAATGTTTGAATAAAAATATATGTCCATTCAATACAAAAAAATAGCATTTAAAAAATATAATTTTTTAACTCATTTATTATAAACTGTATTTATTTGTATGTACAAAATGTTAAATACAAAATTAAAAAGTATTTAACGACTTAACCTTTTTTTAACTTTATCATTACGTTTCTGAATTTTCTCCTTTCTTCTTTGTTTCCTTACACTTTCTTTCTTATTTTTCTGACGTTCTAATTTTTGTTTTCGTTGGAACACTTTACTTTTTTTTACTTGTTTTAGTGCAGCTTTCCTTACTGCTTTTTTAAAATCTTTCTGATTTTCAATTACTTTATTTTGGGTAATTTTCTTTGAGACTGTAATTTTATTCTTTTCATTTAAAGGCATTCCTATAATCTCTTCATTAGCATCACTTTCAGAATTGCCATCACTTTCTTCTGTTTCATTATTTTCTATATTGTTACTCTTATTTTCACCAATCAATGCATTTGTTTGTGCTAGATCCGCAATATTTAGCTCCAAGATACTAACGGTATGTCCTTCTGTTTCATATTCTTGTTGAGATAATAACTGCTGAATTTCAGGAATATCACGATTTGACATTAAGTTTTTATAATACTCTTGTGTCTGCAAAAGAATGTACTCCATTCATTATTGTAAATATGAAATTAATTATGCAAATATAAAATCAATTACCCCCTGTTTAATCCTCTTTCGTTCTTCTTTTAGTTGCTGCTGCAATTTCTCTTGGGCTTGTTGTTTTCGTTGTAATTTTCTTTTACGAAATCCTGTTAGGAACTCTCTGTATTTGAAAGTACATAATACTCATAATGTTCAGAATGTTGTTAGTCATATCAATTACATTTAATATAATTACCGCCTTTTCTTCTCATCAAATACAAGAGTAATTTTCTTGCGCCTTTTCGGTTGACTAGGTATTCTGTTTACGTTGAGTAATTTTGGTTGCATTTTTATGTGCATGGCTCGTGAACCCATGTGCGTATAAATTACTTAGAGGTTATGTTATATCAATCAACAATTTCAAATGTGTCACTTAGAATATTACTGGTGTAACTTTATTAAATACATAACCATATCATACACACGATAAAGGCAATTTTAAGTTTCACAAAAACTTGCTTTTTCTTGCAAAAATTTATAATGGGAGTTGCACTGTTACTAGTTTAAACCACTCAAATAGCTATTCATCCTTGACTTCATCATCAATATAAATTTTTAATTTCATTGATTGGAAAAAATCATAAGGTAAAAGGCAAAGTGTTAATTAAATACTATTATTAAAAATTATACTTGATTATTTTAGGTACTTAATTTTATTGATTATTGCTAACAAGAAATACAAAATACAACTGATATGTAAATTTTAAGGGTTTGATACATGTACATTCATTATAAATATTTAATATTGACAAAGAAACTACGAGGTTTTAAAACATTTTTATGTAAGTATAAACATACAAGTATTATATATGATAAACGTTGTAAAAAAAAAAAAACAATTTCAAGCAAACTATACGAAAAATAATAACAATTTGACCGATATTAATAAATATATCAATCAAGTGTTATCTAAAATTGATTATTGAAAACTTCTTGTATTTTGATAGCGTCTAAATGACTTTTAAATATACTATCATTTTTTCCTATTATGTTCATGTTCAGTGTCATGACATGGTACTGATATGCTCAGTTTTCAATGTATTTTATATATTATCATATTAATATATCATTAATAACAGAGAAATGAGATTTCATTAACAGTATGCATAACATTTGATTATTT
Organism: Stelis phaeoptera; assembly: GCA_943735885.1. Classification (NCBI taxonomy): domain Eukaryota; kingdom Metazoa; phylum Arthropoda; class Insecta; order Hymenoptera; family Megachilidae; genus Stelis; species Stelis phaeoptera. The sequence continues at coordinate 1,048,857 of OX030936.1, forward strand.
ATTTAATTACTTTAAGATATTTCAGAAGTATATTATGTTAATAAATATTTGGTTAAATAACCTATACTATTAATGATACATGAGTAAACAGGATAGATTTTACGATCTGTTATAAGTGTAATATTTAATTGCGCAAGCGTAAGAAATCCTTTTCATGAAAAGAATCCCTCAATTTGGCAAGTAGAGTAATAATATCATAGATCATGTGTGAAGAACGGTAAACGTAGTGAGTCGGCTTGTTAGTGAGGTGAAGAGCGTTCATTATTTTACAAGAATGTATCGGGTATAAGCGATTGGTTCTTTTACTCAGAAGGAGATCCGTCGGTAGGCGGGTAGTCGTAGGGCGGGGACTCTATTGATTTAAATTTGGTTTGCCGGTGCGCGTGTCAATAGTCAACACAGTGCCGCGAACAGCACGCGCTGAAGCATCTATGTAAGCATTGTTGGTTGTGTTTTGTGCAGATCGAAAGGTTAGGCCCTTCGGGGTACATTCGCAATTAGAAATGTCGTCTAATCCAAAAAACGGGACAAATGAGGATGCAGAGAATTTAAATGGACCCATCTGTGTCCAGAGTGTCGTACCGAAAGAAAGGTCAGTTTTGTGCCGGTGATTTCTAGTTTGCGTCAGTTCTTATAGAATCACTAATATGCCAGTAACAATATCCGTGAAAAGTGTCCACGATAAATAAAAACCTTTGGCAAATTATTTGTAGCCACGCCTTGAGACGAGTGCTAGTTGCTAGCTGACTCATCGGCAGATGTTACGAATCTAAAGCATCCCTTGTGTGCTGTTCAAGCTTTAAAGAGAAGGAATAATCGATCGATAACATTTTTTCGTTCGTTGACGGTCGTAGCTTTTCACACGAACATTGCAATAAATAATTGTTAGTGCAATAAGTAACGCGAGTATCGAAACAATTAGCTATTTTTATTATTTTTGCCTGACAATTGATATTTCTTACACAAAATCGATTCCATTCACCGGGTACTTGTTATCTGGAAGGCTATATTCTGATTGGTCGTTTGATCGATCACGTGGCGCGAAAAATTCGCGCCGAATGTGTTACAAATATATTGATGTACAATTCCTATTTTTCAATACGTTTAATCAGTGGTGATGTTACGTGTTAAATAATCGTATATTTCTTTTCAAATCTTTAAAGGCAAGAATTATTGAAGTGGAATGGTTGGGGATATAAGGATTCAGAATTTCGTACAAATGAGAAGAATATCATCGAATTCACTGGCAATAGGTGAGTTTTTTTTTTAAATAATATTTATTTGTAATTCATAATTTAAAAATAAAATATCGAGTTTTTAATGCCTGAATAGTTATAAATATTTTATCAATGGTAGAAGAAAAAACAAACTTGTTTTTAAAAAGTTTTGGAAAAATATTTTTATTATTTTTACAATTAGTTTTTTCTTATTATATCTTATAAACTTGTGTAATAATTTCTATGATTAATATACTAATATTTTATACAGTATTTAAAAAATGCAAAAATTGTTAGAAAACATGACACTATTATGGAATTTGGCAATGTATTTTTAAAACAGCTAAAAAATTCTTACTTTAGGAAAATTGTAAAATTGGTCACGCTTGTTTTGGGTCAAACATTTTGAGCTAAAAAATCATTCTCAAACATTGTATGCAGTATCGTCACTAGCGTTAGGCAATGGGACGATTGTCTCAGGCTCTGCTCTTACAATTAGGAATTTAGTCCTTTCATAGGCTATGGGAATTATTTATTGAAATTATTCATATGGGCAACATGAGAATATATTTTCGTAATGTGCTGCCCTCTTTTGACAACCATAATAAACTACAAATGAAAGGGTGGTGTAAAAAATATAGATTTTATTAAACTAAACATTTCCTATTTAATATTATTTGTATTAAAATTTTTGCTTTTCTTTTATAATTTATGCCCGCGAAAGAATGAAATATTTTGTAAAAATTAAATGAATTAAACATAATTGTCGAGATATCAAATATTCGAAGATGTTTTCAATGCTGTACTATTCTTACCGAGTTGCTAAATTCTGTAAGAATATAGTTTTTAAGAAAATTAGAATTTTGAAAAAAATAAATGCACGTTCATTAATAACAAAATTTATCATCACATTTTATAATAAATTATAATTATAATTTGAGCTTTTTCATTGTAAGAGTATCAACAATAACTACAAGCAAACGTCGTTGTTCTTGCCTCGGATCTTGCAAACTCTAGCGACGAATTTAACTATAATTACAAAACAGTATTGCCTGAGGTTGCTTATATTCGTCCCTTTAGTTATATGTGTATTTATATATAACGTAAATTTAGTCGGTTTTTTTAAGTAGTAATTTTAAATAAAAAATCAGTTCATACTAAATTATTTTAATCAGTTAACTGCGGAGTTCAGTTTTAAAAATTCCTGGTGGTACGCGGAATTAAAATCAAGCAAAGACGTGTATACACATCGACCGCAGGGCAAATGCTCTTATTATAAATTGTAAGAAAAAAATAAGCAAAACAAGGAAGATTTACATTTTTATTCGATACAAAATTAACAATACATTGTTGGAATGGTTATTATTATTAAAAACTTAAAAATTGTCAAAAAACAATAAAGTTTATAAAAACGAAAAATTAAAGAAAACTAATATACCCGAGTGTACACAGTAAAGTATACAAAATAATTCTGAGCATACGAAATGCATTGGAGAAAATAATCAACTCAGTTTGTAAATAGTAATACATTGTACGGGGAGTATCTAATATACCAAAAGGAATAGTCATCTTTTGTTTCATAAAATGCATGTAAAATACATTGCAGTTCTAATGATAATATAAAGGAAAAATATCGCCAAATGACATTTTTATTTCATCTTATTGCAATTTCGAGATTTTGTAGTCAATGGCAATTTTTTATTTTACAAGACGTGTATAGGCGTTGACCGCAGTACACGTAAACAGGTAAAGAAATTAATTATTTAAATTAAAACAATATTAATGTTGTTTTTTAATTTTGGTGTTTATAAATTTATCAATAATATTTTCATAACAAGGAGTTTTCAAAATATTCCTTTCTATGTACAATGTACAGTATTACTAGTGTAATACTAGTAATACATTGTACCATCAGATCTTCTGAGCGAGCGATCAGGCTTTTTAAGTATGATGCATTTTTTGTCGTTTTAGAGTAACTAACAATGAGAGATAATTCATTTTTACATTTATGTTATGTATTTGTTTTAGGCAAATTCGAACATACAATGGCGTAGCAAAACAATAGGGTACGAGACTACAAATCTACAGACTAGAGTTTAAATCTCATAGAGATGAATGTTATTCTATTTGCTTTTTTTTTTAAATCTTTTTTCTCCTAATTAGTTTATTCCTTCGCTACGTAATATATTACAACAGGATTTTAAATACAGGAAAAGAAATGTAAGTAACTAGTTTAGTAACTGTTTTAATATACAGGTAGCGAAGAAGTAAACTAATTAGAAGAAAAAAGTAAAACAGGAACAAATAGAATAAAATTCATCTCTGCGAAATTTGAACTCTAGTCTCTAGAGTTGTAGTCTCGTACCACACCACTTTGCTACATCACTGTATGTTCGAATACAGTGCCTAAGAATATGTGCCTAAAGAAAATATATAACGTAAACGTAAAAATGACCTAAAACGAAGACAAAAGCACCATACTTACCATTTAGCCAACCGAATGGGAAGATTTCCCTGCTATGAAGTAACTCGCTACATGACCGATCGGGGAGATCTCCCACTTTCTTCTTAGCAACGCGTTGTCTAATTATTATTTTTGTATGTTATTTGTGTCTTTCGAGTAGTGAAGATTAGTCTGCGTTACGTGCGAAAAATGCGCAGTGAACAACGTAAGGTCAGATATAGTGCGGGTGGTTGGCTATGTGTTAAAAAGTCAGATCGCTTAAAAGATCCGACAGTACAATACGTATGGGGGAAAAAAAACATCGAAGGGTATCCCATAGTAAGGTCGTCTTATTAGTATATTTTGATTTATAATAGTACTGTTATTGTTATAGATATACTATTTAATTAAATTTAAAAGTCGATGCTAGTGAATTTATTTATACTATACAATAATTAAAAATACTTAATAATTGTGGGCCTTTTTCCGCAACTCCTTAGCACTTGTCGATTTTACCTAGTGACAAACGCAGACTCTAAGTCAGGCATGACCAAGTGGTGGCTCGCGAGCCACTTTCCTCTACAATCCTCACTTCCTCACTCCACTGTGCTGTGGATATTTTTTGGTTTTTTTAGTTTGATTTCTTTATCTATATCAATCCAAAGCATTTCAATTGGATGCAAGTCCGGACTTTGTGCTGGCCATTTTAATATGGTAATTTCCTTTTCGGCTAAAAATTGTTTCACTATTTTAGATGTATGCTTTTAATCGTTGTCGGCTTGATATATCTAATCAGCAGATAATTTTTCTTTGGCAAGTGGCAAGCGAATCTTTTTAACAATATCTAAATGAACAAAATGGTTCATTTTTCCTTCAATACGATGAATAGGTCCCGTCCCATTAATGGTCATACTACCCTAGACGAGCACCGATCCTCCACCTTCTTTAACGGTTGGTTTAATACACCTTGTACTATATTCTTCACCAGTACGGCGTCTAACATAAATTCTTCCAGACCATTGTTTTTCTGTCCAACTCAAATGGTCCTTTGCAAATTGTAATCTCGCGTGGCGATTTTTCTCTGATATGTATGGTTTGTGTGGTGCAACTCTATCCGACAGACCAAATTCTGACAAACGACGTTGAACTGTGCGTACACTAATTTCATCATTCAGATGTAACTGTATTTCGCGATGAATATCCACAGCAGTCTTAAAACGGTCAGCTTCAGAAAGTCGATGAATCATACGATCTGTTCGACAGTCGGTTTGGGAATTTTACTGTGGGAATTTTAAAGTCCCAAAGTGAAATTTTTTGAAAATTCTAAAGTTCTGATGACAGTTTTATTTGCACTCCAAAGAGTTCTATCAGGAGTTATTAAGGTCCGGAGACGTGAAATCAAAAACAAAAAAGTTCTCGGCGTGTTAAGTTTTAGGTTCCTAGAAAATAGCTATATCCCAAAGCGAAACTTTTTGAAAATTCCAAAGTTCTGATGACAGTTCTATTTGCACTCCGAGTTCTATCAGAAGTTGTTAAGGTCCGGAGACGTGAAATCAAAAACAAAAAAGTTGTAGCCACTATAATGGAAATTTGAGGTGCCAGCTTCACGATTGAAAAAGATTTTTTTTTAATATTTAGCGGTTGTAACTATTACTAAAATTGATCAGGAACTATAGAACTCTTTGAAAACTATAAAATATGATGATTTAAATAACATTTTTCGCATGATGCGGTGCCACGCGAAGTTGGCACCTCATATTTTTAAGATGCTATTTTTTCGGGTATTTCACCCGAACTATTTTTGAAACCTATTAGGAACCGTAGAACTATTGCGGGTACAAATAGAACTGTAAGCTAAAAGTTTTGTTTTTTAAAAATGAAGTATTAAAGTTTTCCATCCATATAACGTAGTATAGTAACGTGTACCGTAGACGTACAAGAAGTGTAAATAAAATGAATTATAAATATTGCTGACATCATAAAATACTTAATGAAAACTTCATTATACGAACATGTTCGTAAGTACATATATGTCCGCCACTGTACATATCTCACCGTTCGTTGTACGCATACAGTGTGTCGTAGGTCCTATTACGTAGGGGTACGGATCGACTGACAATGAGAGTGGGAGGACAGAATATTTAGCGGTGTTGACCGTACAGCGGCTGGAAGAGGGTCATGCCTGTCCTAAGTATTAAGTTTTCTTATGGTTAATGGCGATATAAAGAAAAGATATTTTATCTAGTCCATTATCCATTTTACTTCATTATTAAATAACTTAACTCTCTTTGAAATAAATACTAACCCAAATATAATACATAATAATTCTTGTGTATCGAAACGTTTAATGGGACATGTTTCCTTTACGGCGTGATTTTTTCCTAGAGAATCTTATAATGCTCGACAATGTACGCTGCATGGACTACATTGTTGGCGGATTAAATATTTATTGCAAGCTTGCGCTTACAAATTTGAACTATGGAACTATTAAGTAAATAATAGAATTAATATTTCGGTATACATTTTTGAGGTAAAATTAGTTATTAAATAAAATATGCTTCTGATCACTGTTGTCCATATTGGTGGGTAGTACTGGGTCAAGTTACGGACAGTCGTAAAATAAATTCTCAAACAGCTATCACATACAAAATCTTTGCCTGAGTTACATCAATTACATTCTAATTGACTTCATAGGCAGTATATGGTACCTAAAACCACAGAGGTGCAAGTGACATTTTTCTGACATCAAGAAAATCGAGTTTGAATTTTAAATGTGTTAAAAAAATCCCATGCAAAGTCTCTGTGTAAATTAAGTTATATTTAATATTTGATATATAGTAAGGAACATTTGCAATACTTGTAATTGGTTTTGGTTCAATATTGAAAAAAGTTACAAACGAAGAAGTTTAATAATGTAAGAATGTCTATTTTATTACAAGATCAATTTATGTATAAGTGCAACAATGCGCTCAAAAAATCACAAATCTACTGCTGTTCTTTTTTTAGTAAAAGTCTATTTGCTATTTGCTTCTCTTTAGATCGATCGATTCTTCGGAATATTTTGTATACAAACAATAAGACATACAGTCAAAAGGATCAACAGTTCTTAAAATATTTTGAATTTTTATGGGAAATATCTCAAGTTAAAATGTTTTATGAATTATTGATTTTTAAATATTGCACCCTATTGTGTGTGTGTGTGTGTTTTTTATGTAGAACGTTCTGGACAATCAATTCACTAAAAAATTCAGTTAATAATATCCTCACACTATAAATATAAGTTATAATTGATCCAAACTTCACATCTTTTTGAAACATATGAAAGGTATGAAAATTATTTTGACAGATAATTATTAAACGTAGACAAATCTACGTTAATAGAAAAATCCTATATTTCACGCAAGCTCTTACTGTGCAAGCCATAACAATTACAGTTATTTTCCGAAATAAAGTTATTTTAATATTTAATGTTTGCATTACATTTGTTAAGAAGGTACTTCTGAAATAATGTACTTACACAGAAATTCTCAGATACTTTCCCAGTAAATGTATTGCATATATAATTTGTTTTAGATAATGATTGCAATTTTTATAACTTACATTATAAAAGCTTCAAGTTTAGAGCTATGTCATTATTGCTCCTACGCTGTTTATCTGTTTTTTCTTTTTTAACATATTAATAATTAGAATCATAGACAAAGCTTCATTTAATAAATATACGTTAGAAAAATTCTTATATCTATTATACTAATACTTTTCGCAAAAACCATTTTTAAATTTATCTATTTTGTTGAGGTTTTCAAAAAGGGATGATCTTCTTTCTCAATTATACAGTCGGGTAATGGTTTGAACAATCCTTTTATCTTATTCTGAAAGATGTGAAATGTGATCGTAGTATGATTATAGAAACAAAGACAAAGCTTTTAATTACTACTGTAAGTACAGGTTTAAAATGACCGGAGTACTTGACCCACTTAATTAACGAATTAATTAATTAATTATTTTACTTTAACTTCAGTTGTTCAAACTTGACATTGATTCTCATCATTTATATTAAAATATTTCTTAAAAATAAAATATCAGTATTTCACAGTGATTTAATTAAAATAAAAAAAGAAAAAGGTTTTTTTTCTAATTAATGTAAATTTACAAAAATTTCTAATACATCAATATGCTTTTGGTTTTAAAATATTGTATATTAACTATGGATATATGATTGAAAAAGCTCGAATCGAAAATTTTAATATCAATATTAATAATATTAAGGGGCTAGATCCGGATAAGGTAGAGAGTCGACGTTATCGCCAAATTTAATATAAAATATAGGTTAGCGGGAATCGACTTTTCGTCCTTATGTGAGAATATTTTCGCCTGTAAAAGCGCTCATTGGAAAGATGATAATCAAATAGAGCGCGCGGCTGCCGTGGTTTAATATGATTTTGTTGATATTTAATAATATGAGTGTTAGAAACTGAGCAAAAATCGGCAATTACACATCGGTCAAATTAAATTATTTTTTTGTCACTGAAATATTATTCTTCTTCAGCGCACTAGATTTAATGTTTAACTACAAACTAAAATAGGTTTTGCCTTGATTCTCTCTGAAATGAAGTCAAATAGCCGATTCCCGTATCAGCTGTATCTCAACGACCGTACAATTACTTTTAGTCACATTATCGATAATACACAGTAAAATACGTGACAAGTTTAGTTGTCCTGTTGCGAACCAGGTAGCGTCTAATTATAAAGACTTCCGATGTGGAACCGTAATGTAATTTGACACATCCGTACATGCATGTACGCTCGACTACATGCATATACATATGTATGTATCAAAATTCATACGACTCGCGTTTGACTTGGCTGCTGAACATTTTGTATCTAAAATTATTAATTTTGTTATCATTCTTGTCCAAAACTTCTGAACACGTGACTTCCCGTTAAATTGACGTACTGTAAAAATGGACTTTTTTTTTAACCCGTTGACGATAGTACGTTTATTTTTATTTATGATATTTATTTGTCAGTTACTTTATTTTTGTTGCCACCGATAGTGATGATGCATTTTTAAATTATACAGTTTTTCTCGGGCGAGAGAGAACACGCATAGTAACTAATAAGTGATTCGAGATTGCGGTCAATTTATTAGAGGAAAATCGGGTGATACGCCCCACTTCTAAAGAAACACCAATAAAACAACTATTTATTCGTAATGTTTCATTCTTTTTTCCAAATCACATAAACTGTTATTTACTCTTCACAATAATTGTATCAGAATTACAGCGAATGTAAATAATCGTTTCTTTTAACCTTACATTAAATGGAACGTTCTACAACACAATCGTTAGGTAATGTGACAAAACGCCCCAGCATAAATGAATAATTACTTTGTGTCATTCTTAAGAAAATATTATAGAACACATACTTTAAAATACACTAATAACAAGACTAAGATAACATTTAAAAAAATTATTTTATTTGTTATTCATTACACATTCTTTTCTCTTTTCTTCTGGACAATACCGATGTGTAGGTTATTTGTAAGAAGTTTTTAGACACGTGTACGGATTAATTTTTGACTTTATTAATTACTTTTTTTAACGACTTAAAGAATTGAAACTCTAGTATTTACCGCAAATGGTTAAAACGCAGATCATAGTAAATATGGTATGTATGTATACAGGGTGTTAAAAAAAAACCATTCAATATTTATATGGTATGTAGGAAGCACTTTACTGATTGTGAGTAAAAAAGCCGAATTAATACACATAGGCCGAAAGGTCAACCGTTTCTGAGATACATATAAACATTTTTGCTTGCGAGTATCATGATTTACTTATTAGTGGACTTTTGATATTTACAGAAGATTTTCCACGTGTCCTCCCTCCATTCCTATACACGCTTGGCATCTTTCTCTTACAGAGTGAAAAATACGTGATTTATAAATAATTAAGTAAACATCGCATGCGATGGAAGCAAGTAAGTAAATGCTGATCATGACGTTAGCAAACAAAAATGGTTACATGTATTAATTCGGCTTTTTTACTCAGTAAAGTGCATCCTGTATACCATATAAATATTGAATGGTTTTTTTTAACACCCTGTATGTATATGTACATGTACTTTTTTTCTCATAGATCGTAATATTTTCATGTATTACCTACTTTTGCTACGACTGCTGGCAACTGAATGAAGTTTGATCCTATCGTTTACGATACTATGTTGTCATTTATTTATATATGGCATATTGTAAATTATTTGCTGGGACATTTTGTAAATTCTCCAATGTAAAACTTTTCACTTAAATCTGGCAAAAATATATTGCAAACAGAATTATACAATAATAATTTAAAAAGTTTTGGTTGCTTACTTTTCATACATATATTTTAATTTATCAGAAAAAAATCAATGACTTGTAAAATTGAATTCTCCTAGGGCTCTCCGTAATTCGTGAGAAAGCTAAAAATAAAAAAATTGTAGTAAATCTTTCTAAAAAACGTAATATTTGAACGTATTATTATCGCGGCAGTTATGAATGATTATGTTAAGTTCAAATCTGTTGTTTGTAACTGTATATTTTTATTTCCGTGCCTAAAATCGTCGCGACGTATACCTCATCTTCATTTATAATTCTTTAGTATTTACAAAATATCATGATGCAGTATAAGCATCTTTCGAGTTATCAAAATATACAATAAGGCTTTTGCTATTGCACGGGTCCAATTTCAATTAAAATTTTTAAAAGCATCGCGTAATACATAAAACATAAGAATATCCATTCGCATTCATAATGATGTTCACTGCGAACGTGCAAGCTGCATTAGAGGTTTCAGAAAAACAAATCACGGGTTCAATTTATGATTCAAGGAACGGTTTTTATTTCTAACAGAATTTATAAAAGACAATGCAAGTAACTCCATCTTGAGGTACATAATACTATTAAAATTACCGGCCTGCCAAATCGCAAAAGTCACGTGACTACCCTAGCCCCTCAATAATATATAAAAAATGTCATGTTTTCTTTTATTAAATAAATTCAGGTGACAAATCTTAAAATCTCGCAGTTTGTTGGATTCAATTTAAAAAACACAAAATGCTTAAAAATTGCTTAATTTACCATTTTTTTCCAGAAAATTGAGCATTTTCATGATATAATATACGCTTTATGTAGTGTAAATCGTGTTAATTATCTATTTATTTATTGTTATTAAATAAAGAATCCTTAACTCACAAGCGATAAAACCGGGTCAACGATGACCCAGACTTCGAAAGTAAGTCTTTTGTATATTGGCTAAAAGAAAATGTTTAAAGAAATATTTTGAAATTTCAAAAATAAAAACGAAAAATAGTTAAAAATTCAATTTAGATTATTAGCACTAGTCGTGGTTCGTCGGACAAGTGTTAACCTTTTTCACAAGCTATGTAGTTAAAACTCAAAAGTGTAATGTTCATCCTCTAAGAAACATTTACTATACATATTTTAACTCTTTTGCATCCGTAAGCGAAATAATCCGCGTACGATGATTGTCAATTATTATCACCAACTGCGGAGTAATCCGCTCAAAATAATAAAGTTATGTTTTTCCCCGATTAATGAAGTTGGTAGTGGATGCAAATGGGTTAATAATAAAAAAACGTAGTATTTTTCTTTGTAGCATTAATAGTTTAATTTAATTAAAAATGAATACCGTGTCTTTCCATTTTTACAGAATGGTTTTTTGCATTACTTGTTTTAATATGAAAGTAGGTAAACGCATCAATAGGGACAAACTAATAGGGACACCTAGGAACTGGCACCACTTTACAAAGTCTGGATATCTGCTTGGAGTAAATTCAATCGCAGAAAAATTTTCTTGTATCTTGCAACCTATAAAATGTTTAACGTGTAACAGAAATTTTGAAGGAACATAATTTTCGTTATTCGAATTTTACAAACTTGAAATCAGTTTTTCACAACAAATCATAATTTTACCGATCAACGTACGAATTATTAGAATTTACATATTTTTGTAACGAATTAAACGTTTTGTGGTTTCGCGAAGATTGCGTTGATTTATACTTTGCAGATACCTACAGTAAGAACGATAAAGTATCAATAATTAGGATAGGATCGTAAATTAAGACATTTATCTTAGCTGTGCTTAAATATGTACGTATTATTTAATATCATGTTACACGTTGCAATCTAATAGATACTTACTAAACCGGTTAAACAAATGTTTTGCGTTAAAAGTATAAATTATTACTTTCGTTTTATATTTTTAATTTTTGCATTTGCAAATTTAGCAAGCTTTTATTACAAATAATATTTTCAAATCGAAACGTGGTATATTATGCAAGACTAAGTATTATACATATGTATATTTTCATTTATTTTGCACTGAATGATTTAAATATTTTTTTACCTTTCACTAAGTACATGCAATAATTTTACAACCTTATTATCTGCTTCATTTAAATACTAAAAGTGTTTCATGAACACGACCCATTAAGTTCGGAAAAATACATTATTTATTTCTTTCTGGTTGTATGCGTTCATTTATTGACTTTAACATTTTTCATCGACGATTGTTGAAAATTTAATGTGTTATCGTTGAATAAATTCAATTGTTATTTTTTTTGCCTGTCATCTTTATTCAAAAATGTATGAATAAAAAGTATATTTAGCATTGCACCATATATGTATTATGTTATTATCATATTTAAATTGCAAGTTCGATATCAATTATAAAATGTACTAGTTGTTTTTTTTCATCAGCAGGATGTTTTCCATAATAAATAGAACATAATGGGATTTTAAACAACCACCATGTTTATAAGTAAGATCCGGATAAGATAGAGAGGCAACGTTACCGCCCAAAATATAAAATACAGATTAACGGGAATCGATTTTTCGTCCTTATGTGAGAATATTTTCCCTTGTAAAAGGGCTTATAGGAAAGACGATAATCAAATACAGTGCACGGTTGTCGCGGTTTAATATGATTTTGTTGATATTTAACAATATGAGTGTTACAAAACTGAGCAAAAAAAAAAATCAACAATTAATTACACATCGGTTAAATTAAACTATTTTTTTGTCATTGAAAGATTATTCTTCTTCAGCGCGCTAGATTTAATGTTTAACTACAAACTAAAATAGGTTTTTAACCGACTTCGAAAAGGAGGAGGTTACTCAATTCGACATGTATTTTTTTTTAATGTATGTTCGCCGATTACGTCGAGATGGAAGGATCAATCTGAACCAAACCTTTTGCATCTTGTAGAGTATAACCAACAGGTGGTCCTGTAAAAAAACCATTTTGGATTTCTTCATTTTTTCCCGCTTTTATCGTAAAAAAACATGGTATTTCACATTTACTCGGCCTGATATCGATGAAACCTAGTATTACATTTTGCGGCTGGGGATGTTTCCACGATGATTCCATTTGCAACATTCCCTTCACTTCCCTGCCCTTCCCTTCACTACCCTTCCCTTCCCATCCCTTTGTTGCTAACTACTATCCTCATTGCAAAATTCCTATTCTTTGATGCTACTCTGGAAGGAATGCTCCGATCGCCACTAAAAAATGTGAAATAAAAAAATTTTTGGAAAAAAAATACAACCGACTTCGGAATGCACTAAAAAGAACGAAATAATTTTAATTTATATTTCGGAGACGGCGCAAAATTAAAAATTTTCTACATTGGAAATTGTCAAAATTCTTTAATCCTTTTACATATTTTCACATCAGCAACATCTTTCATTTACACAATTTTTAATTTTGCGCCGTCTGCGAAATATAAATTAAAATTATTTCGTCTTTTTTAGTGCATTCAGAAGTCGGTTGTATTTTTTCACCAAAAATTTTGTTTGTTTGCAAGTATCATGATTTACTTACTGCTGGACTTTCGATATTTACAGAAGATTTTCCACGTGTCCTCCCTCCATTTCTATACACGTTTGGCATCTTCTTCTTACAGAGTGAAAAATACATGATTTATAAATACTTAAGTAAACATCGCATGCGATGGAAGCAAGTAAGTAAATGCTAATCATGATGCTAGCAAACAAAAATGTTTATACATACATATGTATCTCAGAAATGGTTGACCTTTCGATCTATGTGTATTGTGTATTAAAGCTTTTTTTACACAGTAAAGTGCATGCTATATACCATATAAATATTGAATGGTTTTTTTTTAACACCCTGTATGTATATGTACATCTATTTTTTTCTCATAAATCGTAATATTTTCGTGTATTTCCTACTTTTGCTACAACTGCTGACAACTCAGTGAAGTTTATTCCTATCGTTTACGATACTATGTACTATTATACATATATTGTCATTTATTTATATGCTATATTATAAATTATTTGCTGGGGCATTTTGTAAATTCTCCAATGTAAAACTTTCCATTTTAAATCAGACAACAATATATTGCAAATAAAATTATACAATAACAATTTTTGGTTGCATACTTTTCATACATATATGTTAATTTATCACAAACAAAATCAGTGACTTGTAAAATTGAATTTTCCTAGGGCTCTCCGTAATTCGTTAGAAAGCTGAAAATAAAAAATTGTAGTAAATCTTTCTAAAAAACGTAATATTTGAACGTATTATTATCGGGGTAGTTATGAATGATTATGTTAAGTTTCAATCCGTTGTTTGTAGCTGTGTATTTTTATTTGCATACCTAAAATCGTCGCGACGTAAATATAACGTATGCCTCACCTCCATTTATAATTCTTTAGTATTTAAAAAATATCATGATGCAGTATAAGCATATTTCGAGTTATCAAAATGTATAATGAGACTTTTAACGATTGTACGAGTACAAAAATTTCAATTAAAATTTTTAAAAGCATCGCGCAAGCTCCATTAGAGATTCAATATTGAATCCGTTCATTTGTTTTTCTAAAACCTCTAATGCAGCTTGCGCGTTCGTAGCAAACATCATTATGAATGCGAATGGATACCCTATTCTTATGTCTTATGTTTTGCGCGATGCTTTTAAATTTTCGCTGTAATTCTGATATAATTGTGAAAAGTAAATAACGGTTTATGTGATTTGGAAAAAAGAATTAAGAATTACGAATGAATAGTTGTTTTATTGGTGTTTCTTTAGAAGTGGGATGTATCACCAAGTTTTCACCTAATAAGTTTGCTGCAATCTCGAATCACTTATCTATAGATACTATGCGCGTTCTCTCTCGTTCGAGAAAAACTGTACAATTTAAAAATGCACCATCACTATCGGTAGCAATAAAAATAAAGTAACTGACAAACAAATGTCATAAATAAAAATGAACGTTCTATCGTCAACAGGTTTAAAAAATTAAAAAAAATAAATGAATAAATAAATAAATAGATAAATAAAAAAAGTAGAGGTTACCAACACTTTTTAAAAAGGAACAGTCTAATTTTTCTAATGTATTTTTAAAGTACATCAGTTCAACGGAAAGTCATGTGTTCAAAAGTTTTGTACAAGAATGATAACAAAATTAATAATTTTAGATATAAAATGTTCAGCAGCCAAGTTAAACGCGAGTCGCATGGATCGAGATACATACATATATGCATTATAGTCGAGCGTATATGCATGTATGTATGTGTCAAATTACATTACGGTTCCACACCGGAAGTCTTTATAATTAGACGCTATCTGGTTCGCAACAGGCCAACCAAACTCGTCACGTATTTTACCGTGTATTATCGATAATGTGACTAAAAGTAATTGTACGGTCGTTGAGATACAGCTGATACGGGAATCGGCTATTTGACTTCATTTCAGAGAGAATCAAGGCAAAACCTATTTTAGTTTGTAGTTAAACATTAAATCTAGTGCGTTAAAGAAGAATAATATTTCAGTGACAAAAAAATAGTTTAATTTGACCGATGTGTAATTGCCGATTTTTGCTCAGTTTGTAACACTCTTATTATTAAATGTCAACAAAATCATATTAAACCCCGGCTACCGCGCGCTTTGATTATCGACTTTCCAATGAGCCCTTTTACAGGTGAAAGTATTTTCATATAAGGACGAAAAGTCGATTCCCGTTAACCTATATTTTATATTAAATTTGGCGGTAACGTCGCCTCTCTACCTTATCCGGATCTAAACCCTTAAGGTTTCATGAATTATAAAAATTAAAAAATGATAGAAAAAAGTACATATTTTACTATATTGCAGTATAGACTTTTGTTTTTTACTATCTGTAGTACAAAAATTCTATTGCTTTTGAAACTTTATAAAATATTTATTTCAAGAATACTTGACAATTTTTCACTTTAACCCACTAGTGAGCTAAAGTAGAGTTTACGCAGGGTTGAAATAAAAAGTAAATAATAAAATAAATAAGTCACGAATATTAAGTACACTGCTAAAAAAAAATATGGAATAGAAAAATTTTAGGCAAAAATAGGCCAACTTTGACTGACGGAAACTTCGCGAAAAATCATCGTAAAATTATGTTCTTTTTTTTTTTTTTTTAATTAAAGTTTGAAATCTCTACTTTAAGATACGATAGTGCAATTTTATGTGTGATGCATCCCTACCACTGTAACACCTTAAATGTGAGGGCATGTTTGTTATATTGGAAATTACAAAATTTGACGGAATGCATAGACTTGCTGCATTTTTTTCGGAGATACTGTTTGCAGAAACATAAAGTACGAACCTACCTCTTCAATTTCTAAAAAAAAAAGAAAAGTCGCTGCAATTTTTTTCGCAAAGATGCAACACTTTAAACTAATCCTTGCATTTTTTGCATGTACCACCGGCATTGGCATTACCCGATGTGCACCACGCGGAGGTTGCCGGTCGGATTTTGCACATCATATGGCTCTGAAAAGAGCCATTTTGTGTGTGTGTGCGTGCGTGCGTGCGCGCGTGTGTGTTTAAATTGTAATAACACGTGTTTTCTCAGCCTTGGTGAATTACTGTTAGCAGCCGATTCCTCATGTTAACGCAAACCCTAATTTCTTCCCGTAGAATGACATTCCAGATTTGAAATACGACTTGTGATAAGTCTTGGAGATTGACAGGTTGTCCTGCTAAATTTCTCAATCGACGATCCATTATGTTCCATACACAATGCCGATAGTATATGCCATAACAAAATTTGTGGAAAAAAAAATATAACCGACTTCGGAATGCACTAAAAGGAATGAAATAATTTTAATTTATATTTCGGAGACGGCGGAAAATTAAAACTTGTGTAAATGAAAGATGTTGCTGATTATGATTTGATTCGGGTATGGTGGCCTCGGTACTAAGTGGGCGGAAAGACAAAATACATTAACATGTGAAAATATGTAAAAAGATTAAAGAATTTTACGATGATTTTTCACGGAGTTACTGTCGGTCAAAGTTGGTCACTTTTTGCCTAAAATGTTTTTATTCCATATTTCTTTTGAGCAGTGTATAAAGATCGAATTGAGGGACCTGCTCATTTTGTTAGAAGTCGGTTAAAAAATCCGCAAAGGTTTGTTGCAAATGAGATCATCGTGGAAATATCTCCGATCGCAAAATGTAATACTGTAGGTTTCATCCATATCAGGAAGAATATACGTGAAATAGTACGTTTTGTTTTGCAATAAAAATGGAAAAAAATGAAAAATGCAAATTGTTTTTTTTTGCGGGAGCAACTGACAAGGAATGTTTTTGAGGTGTCCGCCTCCAATTGTTTTGATTTTTGGATATGTTTTAAACGACCGAAAAATAAGATACACGTATTTTTTTATATCGGCCCGTTTTCATATTTAGGTGGTGAAACGACCCCCTAAAGTTTCAGCTACAATAGGCTATCTCCAAAACTAATGATAGATAGAAGAAAATTTTGTAAGAAAAAGTTTCATGGTTTTCTATGGAAATATAAAGGCTGGCCATAAATTTTCTAAAAAATAATTTGTTTATAACATTATTTTAAAAGTAATCACAATTTACGTAATAACAAAAAAGAACAAACATTTTTTTCTGAATCTATTGATGTATCACATAGCATGTTTGCCGCTTACATTTTTGCATATTTTTACATTATATGTGCATTGTGCATACATATACGCCGGGTCGTGGTCATACCAGACATGACGTACGGTCAGTATCTTTCCTGCAGCGATATTTATTTGCAAACAGCATATATGACTAGCTACGTGTTATTTTTACTTTCTCTTGTTTTTATCACACTGCAATCTATATATCAAATGACCAAAGAAATTTGGTCGGTCGAGCATGAGTCATATCATACGACTGTAAATCGACATTAACGCCATGAAAGTGTATCAGTGAATACATAAAGATGTGGTACTATTGTAATTACGCACTTAACAAACAGTAGACAATTAATCATATATGAATATATCGTTCTTAAAATCATCATTCATGCACTTTGCACTTTCTTGGAAAGTTCTTGCTAGTTGTGCATGAGTCACTTAAACACTTTGCGGTCGAGGCATTTTTCGATACGTACAGATCTAGTTCGCTTTTCCAGCGAAACTTGCGAAAATCAAACACATTATTTTAAAAGAAAAGAGTTGCAAATGCCAATGGATTTATTTATCTTTATTCCGTTCGTTAATTTCCTATATGTTAATAGAAATAAAGCTTAAATTTCACATTTCAAAATACTCTAGCACAGGCTTCGGAATTAACTGCTCTTTTCGGCCGATTTTCAGATGTCACGCCTCCTTTCCCCCGCCGTGCGTCTTGGACCCCGCGGCGGCCCAAGTGCTTGGATCACCTCAGGCGCGTGTCATATGAATCGCGCGTGGCGCAGTAGGGAGGCACCCGTAATAATAAATTTCATATTGTTTTCTATCTTTACAACCACCTGAGCATATCTTAGTGTACGGGAAAACCTAGTTTTTTCATATTTCATTAAAACTTTGAGAGCAAAATTTGAAAGCAATTTCCAAATCTGTTTTTTGACGCGATTTATCACAAAATGATGCGACGAAAAATTATCCGATACAGTGGAATAGGCCTACGATGGATACCACTGACAAAAAACAACGCATTGAAAATAGTGTTCCGTGGATGATGTGAAAATCTATTAATGCGAGTGTCGCCCTGATGCCCCACGCGCGATTCATATGACACGCGTCTGAGGTGATCGAAGCACTTGGGCCGCCGCGGGGTCCAAGACGCGCGGCGGGGGAAAGGAGGCGTGACATCTGAAAATCGGCCGAAAAGAGCAGTTAATTCCGAAGCCTGCTCTAGCAAATTAAATAGGTCGCCTCAGAGGCGCCACTCGAGTGCAAAGGGTTAATATTTTTATACACTCAACAATAGCAGTTTATCAAGTTACGCGTTATATTTTGCGAAGCTTTGCTACTTATACCTCGACAATTGGTTAGTTCTTCAGTCAAA
Organism: Stelis phaeoptera; assembly: GCA_943735885.1. Taxonomy (NCBI): domain Eukaryota; kingdom Metazoa; phylum Arthropoda; class Insecta; order Hymenoptera; family Megachilidae; genus Stelis; species Stelis phaeoptera. The sequence goes on from OX030936.1 coordinate 1,067,877, forward strand.
CCCGATGAACGTGATTAATTTGTTATTACGTTATTAGCAACAGTTCAAACGATGTACTTAATGGATACACCTATAACAAGAGAGGAAGTACAATTGAAAGAAACCATTAAAAAAATGTTGCTGGATAACTTATTTGAATTTAATGACATTAAAATCTCTGAAGAATCGTCATTGGATTTTTTGGATCAATTTAAAGAGTGTGAGGTTGTGGCTGTTGATGAAGATGATACAGACGAAAATTAGTCTGAGGAGACATATACTGGAGTTTGTTCGCAGCGTGATGAAGATGTTACGAGCCAGAGGGGGCGGCTGCGTAGCCGAGGCTTTACATTAGGTAAATGGTATTTTGTTAAAGGAAGTAGACGCGGAGACGAACCTACGAATGGCTAACGTAGGGAGTTCCAGGAGGTTGATTACCGAGGACGAACCTACGTATGGCTAACGTAAGGAGCCTCAGGAAAGGTCAAGACGCGAGTACGAACCTACGTATGGCTAACGTAGGGAGCCTCAGGAGAGTGATATGCGGACGAACCTACGTATGGCTAACGTAGGGAGCCGCAGGAGATGTTAGTATTAGTGCTCGTAACGTATTCGGTGCACCTCGAGTGGTAAAGGTACACCTTAGTGGGTTTAGGACCGTTTGTTATAATTGATCAACACTAAATCTATTTGATTCAGGTTTATTCTAATGCACCGGGACTTACAATTGTTATAGTGCAATTTGTCGCGGTGTGCTAACTTGAATTAGTTTAGTTTCGATTTCGCGAAGCAAGAATCTAATCCTTCTCGGTTTTAACGAACGCGAGCAAACGGGGGACGACTACAACCGTAAATATAATGCCTAACAGTAAACTACGTACTGTATGGTTAAGAGAAATGCTCGAAGGGGACTTGAACCCGATCTCGCTAAGTTGCAAGTGTCGTAAGGGAAACGTACAGACGTGTAACGTGCCTTCTCTAGATTTTAACTAAACCCAAAATGCCTTCGCCTTCACCATTTTTATACCCAAAAATTAGAGGGAAAGAGTGGTGGGGAAGTGCGCTACGTGACTTCGAGGGACAACGCCCTTGCTTCGCGTTGATCTCGAAAATTCTAGACTACGTGACTAATACCGGGTGTACGCAGCCAACTCCAAATAAGGAAATTTTGAGGGCGGAAACGTAACAAAGACGTTGATGTTGATTATAAACGGAACGCAGTTGCGTTTTAGAAAGAGGTAGAAAAAAGACGTAAACTTATTACTGTTTAACATAGTTTTAAACTTCTTTCTTCTGAACGGCAATTATGAAGATGGGCTCATCAAATTGAAGCAAATGGAACCAGAAAAGAAAGGTTGGCTCAAATTTCCGAGTTTGTGATAACAAATTTGAAAAAAGCTATTGGTTCTGGTTATATTTTGCACGATAGAGATATTCGACGATCGGCTTTACAGGCATATAAGGAACTAAGTAGCGATCACATGGCATTTAAAGCTCCTAGAATATGGCTGTATAATTTTAAGAAATCTCATCGTATTGTTTCTTCAAAAATAACGAAATTTGTAACACGAAAGACAACAGAAGATGATGAAGTATTGAAAGTTAAAGCTACGAACTTTGTCAATGAAATAAAACCTCTGATTACGAGATACGGACAAGAAAATATGTACAATTCAGATCAGAGTGGATTTCAATTAGAAATACATTCTGGACGAACCTTAGCGGTGAAAAGCCAAAAGAAAGTAGAGTGTGTTGTACAATCCGTACCTTCAACATCGCATAGTTACACAATACAGCAAACAATAACTGCTGATGGCAAATTGCTGTCTTCTCTTTTTATTGTTTTGCAAGAAGCAAGTGAACAATTTGGTCCAATAGTTCAGAGAACATTATTTAATCCAACTAATGTGTACGTGACTGCATCAAAATCTGGGAAACTCACCTCTGGTAACCAATATCTTAAAATTATCTTTGATTGGAAGCTATCCATGTATACCAAATAATACATGTGTATAATTACTAAAGACTTTAATTTAATATTGCAGCACATTTTAAAATCTGGTTGGAAGAGGTCTTTTTTCCTAATACTAAAAAGACGTCTGTATTGTTATTAGACTCTTGGAGCGGACACTGTGAACAAGATGTACATAATGCAAAACCAATGGGTAAAGAAGTTATAATTAACGAACACAATACCAAAGGGTACCACTGGACGAATCCAATCGCTAGATGTTTATGGATTAAGGTGTGGAAGAATTATGTTAGACGTTTCTCCGACGATGTACTGTTACATGATTACGACGTTAATCTTCATTTACGAAATAATGTAATTAAATTACAATCACTTGTACACAACCAGCTGTCTTCACCAAGAAATAAAAATCTATTCCAGTATGCTTGGTACAAAAATGGGTATACAGAAAAAAAGTCAGGAGATTTTGTGAAGCCTGTAGACTTTGCTTTCGAACAGAACACACAAATGAAATGTGCACTCTGTGATGAAACACCGATAGTTAGATGCTCTTGGTGCAAAAAAGCATTCTGCTTGAAACATTTTTTTCATGAATATCACTTCTGCGACAAATATGAATATTAAGCGAACCAGTTTGCAATCTGTACACATCTTATAAAAAATTAAGATTATAAATTTATATCACATATACATACCTAATATACACTTGAAATATAATTGCATCAATCATGTTACTAAAACCGGAAATTAATTTACATTTATTATATTCTTTACAATCTGTATCGCATATTAATACGTAGGTACTAAAGTAACCTTTATTAATATTGTAAGTTATAAATAATTTTACTAATGCCTAGTGTACATGGTAAACGCCAAATATCATAATGAACATTGACCGTACGTCATAACTAGTATGACCGCGACTCGGCGTATATGCGCAATGTACATTTAATGTAAAAATATGCAAAAATGTAAAAGGCAAACATGTTATGTGATACATCAATAGATTCAGAGAAAAATGTTTGTTCTTTTTTGTTATTACGTAAATTGTGATTACTTTTAGAATAAAGTTATAAACAAATTATTTTTTAGAAAATTTATGGCCAGCCTTTATATTTCCATGGAAAAGCATGCAACTTTTTCTTACAAAATTTTCTTCTATCTATGATAGTTTTGGAGATAGCCTATTGTAGCTGAAACTTTAGGGGATCGTTTCACCTCCTAAATATGAAAACGGGCCGATATAACAAAATACGTACATCTTATTTTTCGGTCCTTTAAAACATATCCAAAAATCAAAACAATCGGAGGCGGACATCTCAAAAACATTCTGAGAGTCATACTCGACAAGATGCAAAAAGTTTCGATCCGATTGATCGATCTATCTTGGACTAATCGGTGACCATATATAACGTAGACGAAACAGTACGCCTTTTTGCAATAAATAAAATAATTTTTAGAAAAAAATACAACCGACTTCAAAATGCAGTAAAAAGTATGAAATAATTTTAATTTAATTTGTATGAATTCTCTCCAGCTCTTTGTAAAATTGGTGAAAGTCTTACATGACATATTAAATACAACGCAATCTTTTCGAAGACAGCGCAAAATTAAAAATTTTGTAAATGAAAGATGGTGATTATGATTTAATTGGGGTATGGTGGACTTGGTATTCAATGTTCGGTAAGAAAAAATACGTTAATGGGTGAATACGAAAAAGAATTAATGGATCTAGGTAATTTTCAATGTAGGGACTTTTTAACCGTTTGCACTCGAAGCATTTTTGGACGTAATCGGGTCTAATCTAATATTCCAGCTATGCTTCCGGAAACCAAATGCATTATGTCGGAAGAAAAGTGTTATAAATATTTGAGAATCTGTTGATTTTTATTCCCTTCTTTAATTCTCTATATTTTGATACGGGTGAAACTGAAATTTCGCATTTCAGAATACTCCGATAAATTAAATATGGTGACTCAGAGACACCACTCGAGTGTAAAGGGTTAATTAAAGATTTTCTGAAAATTATGCGATCGGGACCTCCAAATCCAATAGAGAAAAAGAATCGTGTAGACAAGAAGATCGGCGCGCCGCGGCGGACTGTAAAAGAATTAAAGAAGTTTGGCAATTTTCAATGTGGAAAATTTTTAATTGTGCGCCGCCTCCGAAACGATTGCATTGTATTTAATACGTCATGTAATACTTTCATCAATTTTACAAAGAGCTGGAGAGAATTCATACAAATTAAATTAAAATTATTTCATACTTCTTACTGCCTTTTTAAGTCGGTTGTATTTTTTCTAAAAATTATTTCATTTAACTTACAAATACTTAGTTCACTTAACTTACAAGTACTATGCCACGAACTGTGCTGACGTTATTAAGCAAAATCTTAAAGTAAAAAAAAATATTACTCAATATTTCTATTGAATATTTGTTAAAATATAATATTTACTGCCATTATCGTATAAATAACTCTTAAGCTATGCTTTTATTTATTTACTCATATGATACATGCAGTATTTACATTTTAAAGAAATTAGTCTCATTATATTTTGAAACTAAATATTTATACAAATATGTTGTGTTTTGTCAACGATAGTATGCAAAAATACATCTTAAGTCTACAAACAGGAAATAACTTCAATTCAATTGTAAAAAGTTCTTATTTCTATTTATATATTTACCTATTGATAACTGGTAAATCTTATTACAATAAAATATTATATAGTTACATAGATACGATTTAATTTCATCTGTTGAATCAAAGAGATTTTAGCTAATCAGCCTGCATTTTTCATTAAGTTTCCGTAATACATCGTTCCGCATAATGGTGTTTCGTTACGTCTGGAGTGAATGTCTCGTTTGAAACTCGATTCATTCGTATGTCGTAAGTCACATGCAAGAAATTCCATCTTCTTCGTGTTTGTTCTGTCAGCCATGAGAATTCGGTTAAGCACACTTGTACTTGTTGAACAAATGGGCTTTAATGAATGTAAACGAATATATGATAGGTGCATAGTTAAACAAGTCAACTCTGGAATAAATTTTTCTCATTTTTCCATTGACCACACAATTATTATTTGAATTAAACTTGCAGTCATTATTTATTTTCTAAACGTATAATTTTCTGAATACTGGTTCTCGCATCTATTTAAACTTGTTTTAAATGTACACATTTGATTTATGTTGAATTGGATGTATTAATAAGGTAATTCTACGATTTATGTTCTTCGAATAAGGAAACCAAATAATAGTAGAATTAGCAAGAATTGAATAAAGTAATGGTGTTAATGTTGACGTTAAATTATATTTTGAATTTTTAACTAGAATTTTATCGTTGAAGATGTAAGAATAATTAAGTGATGTAAGTTACAATTTTTATTTTACAGTATTGTAATATACAGTATGTGGTTAAATTATTTGAGCCACAGTATGAAAAATAGGTATCTCGCATTTGTGTAGGAATAGCGTCACAATTTTAAGGTTTTCTCATTGAGTAACTTTTAATCAATAATCCTCCACTAATAGTATATAAAAAAATACTTATTAAAATAAACAAGTACATATAAAAAATTTATATTTACGTTTGTATGTTAGTATTTCGTAACGCCGCTTTTTGCTGTAATTACTGGCTCAATTCTTTTCGGCATACTTTCGATGCATTCGCGGTTGTTAGGTAGCAACTGTCGACATTCGCACGAGAAACAATGTCGCTCGTAGTGTTGCCAACTGTGTATCAGAACTTTACAAGCATCATTTTAAAACAAATCGTTTGTATGTAAAATCGTCGACTTAGGCAAGTGGCTCTAATAATTTGATAGCCCACGGTATATACAATTGTACAAATGTTTGTTATTCTTGATATTATGTTTAAGCTATAACATAAATTTTCTTTCTGCAAGTGTCGTGGACACTGAAACTGATAGTAAACTACAATAAAATTAATATTGTTACTTTTGCGATATAAAATTGTTCTCTTTTTTTTTTTAAGTATAAGTATGGCCAATAATGTTTAGGTTCTATTTTGCAACTTAAACACTTAAAATAATAAACTGCTAGTTATTGTAAAGTATATGGCAAACGTTACCACTTTCAATAGTTAATTTGTTTTTATTTCCTAACATAAATATCCTTCTCGAAATTGTATAAAATATGCGATGAGCTTTTATTAAATACCGTATAAATGTTCTATACAAATAAATATTCAAATTAACACGTAAATAGTAAAATATTATGAGGTCATAGAACTAATATTTGATGTTTGTTATTTCATATTATTGATATTTTTTATGGGAATGTAATATCGATATATAGTATATGCAGAGATCTACACTAACTCTCAAAATCGTTACATGATTGGTGATAAAAAGTACAAATTAATTAAATATCAGAAAAAGCGCAATTAAAACATTATGATATTCATTAAAAATGAACGTAACGCTGTTATACTTTCAAGAATGCAGAAAATAAAAATTTAACTTTTTTAACTTTAATTTTAACCACTTTTGTCTTTGTAATAATAACTCATAATCTTTTAAGAGTACTCTTCATTAATCCTGAAACGCCAAAGACGGGTCAGTCACGATCCAGAGTTAAACAATAAATATTGAACGAAGGAATATTTAAAGGAACACTTTGAAATTTAAAATATGAGAAGCAAAAATAATTTAAAATTCATTGTATTTCGTTAATATCCTTCATGGTCCGTCACCCGAGGGGTTAAGTTATTCCAACATCTCTTTAAAATTCCATCCCAATTTATCGTTCATCTCCATATTAACGCGAGATAATAAAATTCGATCTGTACATAATTTGACAATTAGTTTAGCTTAACAAACAGTCTCAAGATATTGTATAAGTGTATTTAAAAAGCCCACCTACCTGAATATTCTGATTTTATTGAAACCTTGCGGAGTTGTACAACATATTGAGTTGTGTAAATAATGATTTTCTTCTTTGGTCAAAAATTCACTATGAAGGAAGTAAAATCATTCCTTACAGTATATGGAATTCTTCGTGAATACCTGAGACTCTTTTACACGGTGCAAAAAAGCCACTTAGAAAAAAGTCGTGAATCAAACATATTTAACCCTTTCGCACCGGACGGGACATGTGCTGTCCCAGTCTGGAAAATTTTTGATATTATGACTGGGACAACATATGTCCCAGTTACTGAAAAACATCTAGGACAGAAAATAACACCAAGTTGGGCCTCCAAATTGATTCTAAGGCCGAAGCTTGTGAAATCATTGTTGTTATGGGGACGTTTATGCGTCTCCAAGACCTTCAACCCTTTAGGCATAAAAGTTATTTTATCTAATAATCGCTTGGAGGATAAATAACTGATCCCGGCAATGGGGCGCACTCGGACTGATTTTTGTCGTATTGAAAGGGTTAAATATTTTTAATATAATTACAATTTATGTCGTTTTATTCGGGAGAGTTTACAACATTTTTTTTATATCAAATACAACTAAATATCTGTTACGGTGATATATTTTCAAGGGTCATCGAAAACAATTAACCCGACGCTATGTTGCTTATGTACGATTTATAGTAGAGATTTAATCTGCGTGTAGCCGAAAAGGCTGATTGTGAGAAAAGACAATTCGGACACCTTAACGATGGCTAGTAATTCGAAATCATTTGACTATCGGGTGTTCTACGATTGACTGTTTCAAAGGATGAACGACATATTTAACAAACATCGAAATTGATGAAGGAGTAGTTATAATATATAATTTCACCGGAAGAAGACATGAAAATGTTTAAAAGATGGCAAGCGATTCGACATTCCTCTGCCTTAAACTTTGGGGTTTAAAGAACAGACATAAAGTGGGGAAGGCAAGGGTGCCTTCTGATAAAAGGAGTGTAAGGAACAGCACAACACTTATTCCAGAAGCATTCGAGAATAATTATCGGAAAAGCGCGACAAATTTATTCAAATTTTTATTTGTTTAACGGATGCAGCTATCACATATTCGTTGACATTCATTAAAGTCCATTCGTTCAACAAGAATAAGTGTTTATCTGAATTCTCAAATGTAAAAAATAGCTATGATGAAACGTATGAGACACGAGTAGAATGGATTTTAAACGAGGTAAATTGAACTTTTTAAGTTTGGAATACAGTTAAATTTTTATTTTCTGTGTCTTTAAAAGTATAAAAACTTTACACCAACCCCTTTTTCTTGTACATGTACGCGAAAAAGCTGCAGGTATTTCTACCGGATATTAAATTACGTGAAGAGCTCTACACCGTTGAATAGATCACCTTGAAAAAATTGAACCAGAAAGTTCTGTAACATTTCTCGATGTGATTAGTAGTTTAGCCAAAGTTGGTTGTTGCAGATTTAAAAATTTACCAATAATCGCACAGCTTAAATTAATAACAAGACGCTCGACACAGAAGGCTACCTTCTTCAACTTTACGCGTTTTGTCATTCAAGATGCGCGCTGGTTGGTCAATTTTTCAATTTTCAGCAACGAATTATGGCTAAATTACTGATCCCATCGAAAAATACTACAGAACTTTCCACTTAGATTTTCCGTAATCTATCCAACGCAACGGCATAGACATCTTCAGGTGATTCTTTAACACCCTATACAGAGTGTCTCCGAACTCGTGGTACTACCGGCAGAGGGGTGATTCGTTGCATAAAACTGGGTCGGAAATATGGAATAACGTTTTCTCATATTGGACTTCATTTCCGAGAAAAGTAAGTGTAAAAACTCGTTAAGTATGCGTGCATGTAGACAAAGTCTGCTTTGTTCGCCCGATCTACTTTGTAACTATCAGTGTTGCTTACACTTGTAAACAGTCTCAAATTGGATATTTTAATGAATAATAAGTTTTAAGGTTCAATACTTGATTTGTTTGAGTAATTTCGAATGTTGAAAGTGTCATCCTTGGTGTTGTACGCAAATTCATGCTAGATAAATTAATGAAGCGTGAACTGACGGTAACGTGTTTGAGCTTTTGATTTCTTAAAATACCTAAACAATATTACTTTTCAACTGTTTGCAATTTTGATTATTTTTGACATAAACTAAGTATAGTATAGTCAGTATTGCATAAGTAAAGGCGACGGTTACCATCCAGATCGGACGAACGAAGCAGATTTTGTGTACGTGCACGCGTACTTAATGCATCTTCAAACTTAATTCTCTCGGAAATGAAGCCTTATATAAAAAAACTTTGCTGTATATTATTGATCCAGTTTTATGGGAGGAATCACCTCCCTGCCGATTGTACCACGATTTTGGAAGCACTCTGTATATGAAAACTTAAAAAAGGAAATGAGTACGTTAAATCTTTTTAACCGATTTACAATTAGAAAAGGGGGAGGTTACTCAATTCGATCAGTATACGTCAGAGGTGGCCAACCTTTTGCACACCATGCGCCAAGTTCTTTTCACAGATGAGTTCAGATGCGCCATACAACTCAAGCATCTTTTCTACCTTCTTACGTTCACGGTTGGGGTTGGAAATATGGATAGGTGTAGGATCTGCTTCGCTTAGGGGAGGAAAAGGAATAACTCAATCATACAATTAAATTAATTAATTTACGCCAGTTCAAAAAGACACACGTTTATTGGAACACCAATATACAATAGTTAGAAATGATCTGTTGACGAGAGGGTGATCGCTATCGTGGACCCGCTGATGATGCTACAGCTGCCAGAGAGTTTCGTTTGGTGTAGATAACTCTGGACCACAGTTGTTGGATGTGATGAAAGAGATACTTCAAAAGAATAAGTAGACACAGGAATGCAATGCGCCGCTTGTAATCATTCAATGCGCCACGGTTTGGCCACCCCTGGTATACGTAACATATATTAGGTCGTTAACTAAGTTTTGCGGATTTTTTATCTTAAAATATTTGTTAAAATAGTACAATTATAATCTTATTCTTAATTGAAATAATGACCGCCAGCTTGTATGATCCTTTCCCATTTCTCTGGAAGCAGTTGGATGCCACGGCGGAAAAAATCAGGTTCCTTGGAACTGAAATAGTTATCGACCCAATACCAATTCATCGAAATTTTTGAAGTGCTGTCCTTTCAGACCGTGTTGCATCGAACGAAATAAGTGATAGTCTGATGGTGCGGCGTCTGGAGAGTAGGCAGGGTGAGGAAGAACTTCCCATCCTAACTTCGAGATGGTTTCAGTGGTGGTCTTTGCGATGCGCGGCCGAGCATTATCTCTCTGCAAAATGACTTTCGATCGTTTTGATGCTACTAACGGACCATCTCTCACAGGTGTCTGCAGAAACAATGCCATCACCATAGATTTCTTCAATTAATCGTTTCGTTTCTGCTGTCGTTTTCTTCGAATTAAAAAACAGCGAAATACGATGACGAATGTGCACTTTATCAGCATTCATTTTAAGTTAAAATAAATAAACGTTTTTAGTGACAAGATAGAACTGGTCGATATACCTTGTTATAGCAAACTAAACAACATTTGAAATACGCAAAAAAGAACGGCGTAAAATATAAATTCTATGCTTGCCACCACTATCTATGAGTAATCCGCAGAACTTAGTTAACGACCTAATATAAATTTTTTCTTATGTATGCCCGGCGATTATTCCGAGATGGACAGACCAATCGCGATGAAACCTTCCACATTTTGTAGGAGAAGTTTCCACGATAATGCCATTTGCAAAACTTTATAGATTTTGTTATTGTTCATAATTATTGTTATTGCAAAAAAACCTATTCTTTGATGTTACTCTGCAAGGAATGGCTAAATCTGATCGGGATGAAACCTTTCGCATTCAGTTGGGCACGCTTTCGCGATAATCCCATTTGCAACGGATTTTTTATTGCGACTCTTTATTGTTATACTAATGTTATAAGGTGTGTGGCTATTACTGTGCAAGCAATGTACCAATCGCCACTAAAAAGTGTTAAATAAAGTAATTTTTGAAAAAAATACGACCGACTTCGAAATGCAGTAAAAAGTATGAATTAATTTCGATTTAATTGGTACACATGAATTCTCTCCAGTTCTTGATAAAATTTTTTAAAATATTACATAACATATTAAATATAATGCAATCTTTTCGCAGGCGGCGCTAAATAAAAAATTTTCTACATTGAAAATTGCCAAAATTCTTTCATTCTTTTACATGTTTTCACATGGTAATGTTCTTTCTCTTTCCGCCCATTTATTACCAAGTCCACCTTACCCCAATCAAATCATAATCAGCAACATCTTCCATTTACAAAATTTTTTATTTTGCGCCGCCTGCGAAAAGATTGCATTATATTTAATATGTTATGTAATATTTTAAATAATTTTATCAAGAACTGGAGAGAATTCATACAAATTAAATTAAAATTATTTCATAATTTTTAATGCATTTCGAAGTCGGTTTTTTTTTTCTTAAAAATTATTTTATTAAGTAATCATTTTTATTGCTATATCATTTTATTTGAAACTATATAGTAGATTTTAGTTTTGAAAACTGTTATCATTTATGTATCTATTAGGTAATTCAATATTAAAATAAATGATCAAGTAAATATTGAAACGCAATTTACGTAATAGTTATGTGAGCAGAGACCGGGACACATCGTGTGCAGGAATGCGGATATTGCGATTCCTGTTGATTAGGAATACGGACATTTTACGCATCGTGTTTAATTAACGATTATTAATTGGAAACATTTTTAAAATGTCTTTTTCCATTAGATTTATACAATAGTTCATAACTTAATCCTTTAACAATTTTTTTACGTTAAACAAAAGGGTAGTTTAAATCTTTCTTTCAACGATTGGGAATCTTTTATGTAATTAGTAATAGGGTCACTGACCATACAGTAGCTTGAAAAACGGGGAAACAAATTGTTTTCAAGAATAGTTCTAAGGAAGTAGTTTAGAAGATTTTACACAATTTAAAAAACATATTGATTCTGTGTTGTTCTAACTTTAAAGACATCATCCAAAATACGAAATACGTCAATGAGAAAAACCAGTATTTTATTACTGTTTTTTTATTCTTGTGTTGTTTGAATCCTATAGGGAAACCCGGTGCACAATTAGACATTTTGCGAAATTCGACTGTCTTTTTTATAAAAATAACTTTTGTATTAGAAATATTTTTAATTATATGAATTTCCCTGAGATTTTTTTACAGTTCTTTAAACGATTCTGCTGTTATTAATTTTTTTCTATATTTTATTTAATTGTCGCCCGGCACACGTAGTTTTGGACAGCACTGGGGTATAATTGTAAATAGATGAAAAGTGCCATCAAAATGTTATCATATATAAAACATTTACCGAACTTTCATAAATACTATAGATATAAACAAGAGAAAAACATAGGAACATAAAAAAAAAATGTCTATATTAAGTTATTTAATCTGGTACCTAACACAATGCAAATGGAATTTGACACAGGTATTCGGTTTCCTTAAAAGATCAGTTACATCAACTACATCCGAACGCATTATTGCTAAAATATCGTCTGCTTGAGCATAAACAAAATCATATAAAAAATTATTATTTTTTATTTTTTTATTGTATGTTGAACTTGATCATAATAATGATAAAAATATAATAAACATAAGAGTGGATATCACAAGGAATAACTCGACAGTCTAAATCTGCACCAAATAAACTGTTTGAACGTGCCCACGGTATTGAGCTTACCTTTTTTTTTTTTAGCTTTCAAATCATATTACAGATTTATTCGCTGTACAGTATTAGCATATGATACACATACATTTTATATCTTAAGGTTACAGCTTTTGAGAAATGATATAATACATTTGCACGCTGCAATATGAGGTTCTTTAAGCAGTAACGTCATGTTTAGAGGTAATTGAAACTTATTGAGATTTATAAGATCTTTGATTAATTTAATTCTTTGACTGTCGTATAAAGGACATTGCCAGATAATATGATCAATGTCTTGATAACGGTATGAACAGGCGCATTGTGAATCGCTAACTATGGAAACTCGGGCAAGTGAAGCAGCAAGGCTGTAGCGATCCGCTCTACATCGATTAATGGTAACTATAAATTCGCGCGGAAGCTTTTTATTATAGAACCAGGGTTTCGAATGATCACTGTTAAAGTTTTGAAACAATTTTTTACCCTTCCTTAATCCTAGTTGAGTTACGCAATTTTTTGTATTCAATAACATAGCTTTGTTGAAAGATTCGCGTGCATCTGTATACGGAGTTGAGCTTACTTAATTGTAGTTAAGATAAAAAGTACAATGGAGATACTGGAAGGTTAGATACCGTATAAACCTCCAAAATGACGTAATTCATGAAAACAAGGACCATCAACCGTTCAGTCTATATCCCAACTTTGAATGATTTCAATCGTTTACCCTATTTAACAAAACCATCAATTATTTGGTTTTTCTCTTGATTACAAATCAGTCGCATTGTTCAATCTATATTCGTCTGGAACCATATCGAGGATTTTGTGGTTGATATTACAATAATTCAAAACACATTTTAGGTGGTAGATTTAAACTGTGTAAATAGCTCGTATGTTCAAACGTGTCCCGGTCTCCCCTACATTTTCTGCAAATACTACGTAAACATTGATTTAACACTAAATACTGTTAAAAAAAAAAAAAAACAGTACTGTTTTCTTATATCATCATCTTACGCAGCAAGCGCTTCAGAGGGCCTTAATTAAAAATTATTTCGTTTATTAATGATATTACATAACTCGGATCGTGTTCATGAAACTACAGGGTGCTCCATCGGTAGGTACCATATGTTAAATGCTTATAAAATAGTGAAAATGTAATTAAATCAAGTTCGGTTTGCGATATTTGTTTAATTTGGTCTATACTATTACAGAAAACTCATTTCTTGAATATAACGTCGGGCAAATGGTCGCCTTTATGATCGACGCAAAGAAATCCTCGGCTTTTGGCATTTTCCATAACTATTTGGAACGTTTCGGGCATTGTTTCCATTATTTCTTTGCGAAATGCATCTTTCACCTGCTGGGGGGTTCGTGGCGTGACAACATAAACTTTGGACTTCAAATATCCCCACAGAAAAGAGTCTGAAGGTGTCAAATCAGACGAACGCGGAGGCCAATCGTAATCGCCATTTTTCGAAATTAAGCGATTCGGAAACAATCTTTTGAGGAGGGTCATTGTTTCTCATGCAGTGTAACATGACGCGCCGTCTTGCTGAAACCACATCGGCTTTGAATCGTTTTCAGTGATTTACGGCCGAAAGGAATCTTCAGTCTTGCTTTGATAACGGTTTCCATGGACGGTTACTGGGACTCCTTCGTCCTTGCAGAAGAATGGCCCGTAGACTATTGTGGCACCGACGCCACACCAAACAGTGATTCTTTGATTTTGGAGAGGCTCCTTATGAATTAGAATTGGGTTTCAAACACCCCAATGACGGCAAAAAGTTACGGAAATTGCCAAAAAACGAGCATTTCTTTGCGTCGTTGATAAAGGCGATCATTTGCCCAACGTTGTATTCAAGAAATGAATTTTTTCTAATGGTATAAACCAGAGGTGGGGAACGTGCGGCCTCCGTGGGTTTCTTGTGCGGCCTTCATAAAAGCTAGCTCTTATATTAATTAATATTTAATCTATATAATTTATATAATATAATTAATTATATAAATAAGAGAATTAAATAAACTTCTACTTAATCTTATAGCTGCCTCCTTCATTAATGCCTAATTTAAATGTGGCCTCTAATGGTGAAAAGGTTCCCCACCTCTGGTATAAACCAAATTAAACAAGTATCGCAAACCAAACTCGATTTAATTGCGTTTACACTATTTTATAAACGTTTAACATGGTACCTAGCGATGGCGCATCCTGTATAAAGCAAAAATACTAAATTTTTTAATACTGTAAACAGTTTTGCAACAATTTCACTACAAGTATTGAAACATTTAATTTTTAAACGTTTGTAGACAGTTTCTTTGGAACTAATTTTTATCATCAAGGCTCTTCTTGCATCGAATAGTACAGTTGTAACAGTTTTGCTTCGAGAGTCACTGTGTGATAATTGTAGCGATCTTCGACCCATAAGATACGCGATTAGATACACGAAAAGTCATTGTGATAAGATATGCTGGTTAAACATACTAATTCCATGGAAGTTGGGCTTTAACTCAATGCCCTAATCTTTACACGTTTTCGTAGTATTTATGTAAAGATAAGAAATGTTGCTATATTTTCTTACATTGAATTGCTTTTTATATAAAAGACCGAAAACTGCTGTCAAATATGGCATTTGAAACGTCAAGTAAATAATCAAAAATATATTTATTCTAATGCCATTAATCTACTCACTGTCAGTTATTATTGTAATTAAAATACAATTCACACTTATTTTAAATGAGTAACTGAAAAAATAAGCACGCCACCATGTGTAATTACCAGAAGTTGTATTCATGTCCATTATCTATCGTTTAAGTGTCATTTAAAAACGATATATGTCTGATTACGCTCTATCAAACATATTTCAATTAGTAAGGGTGTGCAGGAATTGCTAGGGACTTTTTCGTTGACTTCAGCGACAGTTGCGGAAAAAGTAAGAAGCTCTCGAACAAGGATAGAGAGATCTTCGTCTCTCCAACAAGTGCTGTGACAGAGAGGGGGATCCAACACCCGTAAGAAAGACAAAGACAGAGCGAACTCAAGCAGCATGATTTCTTTATGCAACTGATTAAGGTTTCTGAAGCGAAGAAGCAATATTTTCTTATAATTCTTTTTTTAAAATGTTCCTTATACCTTGGCGCACGCCACTATAGAGCCCTTTTTTGGAAAAAGTGTATGTACAAAAATTTATTCTATAAAAACGCACACTTTTATTTTTTTACAAGGTTTTGAAGACGAAATTGCAAAAATGGGCTCTATAGTGGCATGCGCCAAGGTATAAGGAAAATAAAAAAAAAGAATTATAAGAAAATATTGCTTCTTCGCTTCAAAAAACTTGATCAGCTGCTTAAAGAAATCATGTTGCTTGAGTTCACTCTGTCTTTGTCACTCTTACGAGTATTGTATCCCCCTCTCTGTCGCAGCATCGTTGGAGAGACAAGGATCTATTTATCCTTGCCCGGGAGCTTCCTAATTTTTCCGCAACTGTCGAAATTGGAGCCACTTTACCTCCTGCACACCTTTAAAGCCGCGGACACACTGCCGACACGGCACGGCACCCGGCACGGTACGGTATGCTGTGCACGGGGCGGGCTCTTTACCTTGTTTTGGAAAATCCATCTCTAACCAATCACGTGCCTCACCGCCATCATATTTTCGCCAGTAATTAACCTATTCCTCTTCTTATAATTTGTATTTCACCATTCATAAATAACTAAACCCTTTTCTTTCACAGTTATCAATAGTTTTGAATCACATTTTACTTCTAAAAGACAAAATATGTCAAAGTGCATATCAATAAAATCCAGAATCAATTCAATTCTGTTTTATGCATGCTACGTGTTCAGGGCCGCCAGGTACGGTTGTGCAGGTTGTGCAGCGCACACGGGCGCTTCTCCGAAGGGGCGCCATATCGCCACAAGAATTTGTGTACTTTTTATGCATTACGACTAAGGTGTAATGAATCATTCAATCACCGAGAGCTCAAACTGCTCGGGAGAGGTAAGAACCGGACGGGGGTGGTGATCTAGCTTGTCCGGCTGCCGAAAGGTTGTCTGCGAAATCGTTAATGCTTGAAAATAGTATGTAATATTGACAGTCTCGATTGTCGGCATTTTGGAAGTTAAAATAGAGTTTATTCTGTGAGAAATTAATTATTTTCTTGTAATTTACCAATCATGTATCATGGAAAAGGGCGCTAAATTTTTCTTGCACACAGGCGCCTCTTACCCACGTGGCGGCCCTGTATGTGTTTATACTTTAAAGTGTTATTAACTTCTTCCTACCATTGTAACGTATTTAATGCCATTTTTAAATTTCTAAATCCGTTTCTCTTGGTGGTTTGTGCCACTGCGTGGCAGTCGAAATTATGCGAGCGCGTGGTCAGACCCGGCGCATATTTTGGTTCGTCACGTGCCGTGCCCTGCCGTGTCGGCAGTGTGTCCCCGGCTTTAGGGTTGTATTTTGATCCAATAATTTACTACCAATCCATCATTCATTTTATGTCAAATTTATTTTTTTTTTTTTTATATTCGATTTTCTCGATGTCAAACAAATATCTCTTGCATCCATTTGGTTCTAGGAACCTCATATAAATCATGTTTTCGCGGAATATAATAATCAATCTTACAATTAGTCAAAGAAAAAAAAATCGTAAACTTTATAATCGAAGTAATGTTTTATAGGAATTGCAGTTCACATTTTAGAAAAGTGCATTATAAAATGCGAATCTGCTTAAGATGCTAATAATTAAGTACTTTACCCTATTTATACATTCAAAAATTATGTACCTAATGTTTATTTGCAATGTATTAACAATATATTGATATTTATAGGTACCCTATTGGAAACAAGGAACTTCCATATTTCACGCAATGGGTCAAAGATGTGTTCGACGTAGATTTGTCCAAAAAGCAATCATCTCAAACAGTGCCAACGAATTTACCAGAACCAATTGTATCATCGGAATTGCTGGAGGCAATTCAAGAATTAAAAATCGAATATTCCACGAAAGGTATTGATCGATTGGTCAGAGCACATGGACACACGCTTCGTGACATTTATCTCTTAAGATATGGATCGTTTAAACGAATACCAGACGTCGTTGTATGGCCAAGTAAGTGATTCAAAATTCTTCATAATGTTATCCTTGTTGCATAAAATAAAGGGTGCATCAGTATTTATAGTACAAACTGGAGGGTAACGATTCTGAATGAAAAGTAAATGGAAAATGTAGAAAACAATTTTTTTATATGCGGTATTGTTTTCGAAAAAATTGAGTTTGTAAGTTCTTAAAAAGAATTAGTGTATATCATGGAAGTTGTCTGAAAATTTTGCCGTTAAATAATCAATTAATAGCTGATATAGATTAGTAAATGTAATCATTCCAACAATGTCATGAAAAATACCGAGTGTAATTATTAAGTGAATAATAATAATAATTCATAAATCACTTATTGCTAAATTAATGAATAAATAATCATTCCATGCGATAAACTGATTTTTTCACAAATAGCTATTGTACAAAATTTTGTAACTTAATTTTCTCGCAAATTAAATCGCGTATAAAATCAACACTGTCGATTTCTTTTTTCGATTAAAAATATTATTTTCTCGGTTGTACCATGAATAGTGAAACACCTTGTATAATTACAATAATAATAGTAGTAAATATTTTCTACTGATTTCTGAAATGTTTCTTAATAATTTGTGCTGATTAAAATAAAAAAATATACAATGGTCTAAATTAAAAATGTATTATACAACTTTTTATACACATTCTTTTAGCTAAAATTAGTTACCACTTACCATCTAAATCAAGTATTGTTTAAAATAATTAAGATTTCGTGCTCTATTTCCTATGAAAGTAATTTTTTTGTATTGTTTTATTTGTTAATTTAGTGCTAAGATTTAAACAATATTTAGAATATTACCATAGTTTCTTTTAATATTTATATTATTACATAGGCACAGGATTAAGAAAAAGTAACACTAAACAGTATCAAAATTTCAATGAAACATATAGTGCAAGACTATAATAAATTCAGTACAATTCAAGAAGGTGTTTAATCGTCGAGGCTTTCAAGTCGATTAAACTCGCAATTAGAAGTAACACAGTGTCATTGCATAATAGACTATGTTCTTTACGCTATTCACGGAAAATAATTTTTATCTACATCTTTTTACCTCAAAATGATGCTTTCATAATATTTTTGTTAATAAAAAAATGTACATACAACGTACATCAGTTTCTGAAAACAGTTAAATACAAAAAATTGTTCATCAAACAGTTATCTTTAACCATCTTTTACTACCTATACACGTTTTTAAGTTTAAGTATTTAATCATTCAAAACTTTTACCGAAGAAAGTTGTTGGGTGTTTATTGATCATTCTGTATATTTATAACAATTACGGTCGTTTATTACCATTATTGTTTCTTATCATAACATTACAATTACTCTTTTTTTTTATCATGTTAGTATTCCTGGCCGTAATGTTTATTGATTGGATTTCGTTTTTATATTCTTTCACTTGAAATCTTTATACGGTTGTACAATCGACGCAACGTTGGCTAGGTTAATCGTGGAGAAAGCGAAAATTCTCAAACCTTGGCTTAGTTGCACACACTATAATTTTCTCAATGCATTTATACGCTAAACCCCAGCTAGCAAGTAAGAGTAAATAGGTTAAATTTAACGGTTGCATTTGCGTCAAGTTAAAAGTCAAACAGACATGTATAATAAACTAACACTTTTACTGCCATATTGTTTTTTTTTTGTCACGTAAAATTATAACATGTACTTTGATAAAATATCACTTTCGATACAAAATAACATTTTCAAATTATCATAAATAATTAGTAGATATTTGAAATCTTTTTAGCTATTTTTACCACTATATGGTTTTTTAATTAATTATAAGAGTTCTGCACAAGTTTCTGAACATATCGCTGGTATTTATAGAAAAAATATGTATGCTGAGAAACTTTGTAAATGATACACCATAATTAAATGTGTTGTTAAATAGATTCTATCAGTTATATGAATAAAGTTACTTGTAGTAATTACTTCAATAATTATAATCGGTAAAATATAATGATATAGTTCTTGAAGAAATAAAAATTCCGTCACAAATATCTCTCTACGCTTCAATTTGGAAGCAATGTTAAAGCAGGTTTTTAATATGTTGAAATAAAAAGAAAATAATGATTTATGCTGTAACTATTCTAGATAAAAGTATGTACAGTGTGACCAATAAGTCCTAGACAAATATTTGTAAAATAAATTTTGAAGTTATGTGAAGGACACAGTTTATCGTAAAGCTTTCAGATTAATTACAAATATGAAACCATCAATAATTAGTACTCGCTTCAATCCGTAGTCGATAATTTTGGTTCTAAATTGTGTTATTTGTAAAAGTAAATACTTTTAAAATCACATCAATTAAATATCTCCTTCAGTTTTATTAAATACTTCTTTTTTTTTTTTACAGAAGTTTGTTGTTTTCTAGTATTACTTTTTTATTTGAATCAGATTTGTTGAAGACTCTATATATGGTGTTTCACCAAATCTGTTGCAAGCCGATATCTAAAAACCTATTGGTGGTATAGAAAAGATGCTTTTTGAATTACATCGTATGACGAGACTGATATTTTTGGTTACGAATTCGTAAATTTTGTAGAAGCGGAAAGATTAAGATACCTATGTTAACTCTGTCACCCTTAATTACTCTTTTATTTGCGAAAATGTAAAAAATGAAATTTTTAATGAAATAACTTCTTCTTTTCGGTCACCGGTGACCGGCACCCGAAATTTTGTACAATCAAATAATTACCAACAGAAATGATAAAATAAACCACGGATAGCGTTAACATTAAGCTAATAATGCTAGCTATCGAATTGAAAAGTTAAATTTGAAAATTAGTTGATTGTATTGTTAACAATTAGGATTTCAGTGTGTCTGACCACCCACGTCCGTTTTCACTGTGGCAGTCAACGTGTTAAAAAGTTAACGACAAGGTTATGTACAACACCATAAACTTCTATGTATAGCCGGGAAGGAATACAGACTGTTTTGGTGTTAACAGAAATTGAATATATTTTATAGTTGCGCCAATAAAAGTTGGTTTAAAGAAAAATATGTTGTTTCTTTAAAATCTGTACATATAGGAGAAAACGATTTGTGGATTCGCAATCCGCGCATTAATCACACAACGAGGATTAGAATGTTAATTAGCTGTTAGACAGTATAATCAAACTCAAACAGGTATACAGGGACGGATCGAGAACTCTTGCTGGGGGGGGGGGGGATAAATTTTAATTTTTTTTCCCAAAGGAATTGAAATTATTTTTTTTACATAAAGTGGAGGGGGGGAGGGGGGTGCAAAAATAAGTTTACATCCTTTTAAACTAGAACTGCAATTTTTTTAAATTGTACCAATTGACTTGAACTTTTCTGAGAAGCTGGAAGAATTAATTTACTAGGTGGTATACGCATAAAAATTTGAGAAAGTTACAATTGGTTGAAACTAACACGAAAATAGTGATAATCACTTTTATTAACTTTTTGATTCGAGCCTGTAATGGAAATTTAAAACATACTTTTTTATAGATGTAAATAAGTTATACGAATACGCAAAGTTCCATCGAAATCGATTAACACATCTAAGAATTACAAGCAATTAAAATTTACAAAAATTGTTATTTTCACCTAAAATGGTGACTTGTCATAATCTTAAATGAAAAATTTCGATTTTCGTAAATTTTACTTGCTTGCAACTCACGAATTCAGAAATGAAACTATATCAAAGGCAAAACACATGAAAAAAAAATTAACGCATTACTTACTAACGACTTAATAACAAATGAGTGGTTACAATTTTACTGTATATATTGCAAATAACTAATTAAAAATTTTACCCTATACAAATTTAAGCAGGGAAGTAATAAATAACTTAATATGATTTATTTTATTACTTTTTTTCATGATTTAACTTGAACTAAACTTGACTTTTGTGTAGTTTAGATCAATTTTGCCACCCTATAAAAATGCACGCGTTGCACCCTCAGTAAAGTCGGCCCTGCTTGTACTATACAATACAATGCTATACTTGCTTATACTATTAATGCCACGCTCACCTGCACTATACGATAGTATACAGTAGACTCCCGTATAACACGGTTAATACAAGTTATAGGAAATCGTGTAGTACATAAATTTTTTTCGTATAACACGAAAAATATAGAACCACATGTTCAGAATAATTATTGCCATATCGACTTGTATCTTTTATATTCTACAAAAAAGGGCATTTTTAAAAATAAATGATACATATGGACCGTTTATTTTGAAAGTGGTGTAAGTCCATTTTTTTTTTTTAATTTGAGATATCACGTAATTTATGTTTAATTTAGTGTAAACTTTTTATTTGTAACTGGTTAATATTTAATATCTTAAAAACTACCAATGCATTGTTCAATTTAAAATTGGTCGATAAAAGAAATTGCGTACTCATTGATTATAAAAGTGGTGTAAGTCCAATTTCCATAGACAGGTAGCGAGGTCAGTGGCTACTGGTGGCTACATTTGTTTTATTTCATGTGTCGACAGTTGCTGTTTTAAGTTACTTATTTTATTTTCCTCCAAAAATGGATCATATCATATTAACGTCAGATAGTGATACAGATAAAAAGTGCACCGTATACTATTTTATATAAAACATCAATGGAGGACACAGAATTTAATATTTTAGATTTATCACCTACATGCCGGGGAAGACCGCCGAAATTTGAAAAAATCACCCTAGCGCCTTTGTATCATGATGCTAGGCCTATTACATACGAGAAATATAAAGATATGGAGCAGTTATTACCTTATATACCTGCTGTGTATCATGAATATTTCAAAACACTGCGACATGAAGAGCAGAAATAAATGTATAAATATAATTAACGTTCAAAATAAAAAACAGTACCCATATTTTGTTTGGATTAATACGAAATATATTTTAGGTGATATTTAATTTTTCATAATTGAAATTAAATGTTTTTCGCGATTGACTAATTATGAAAGTGGTGTAAGTCCATTTGCAGCCCGTAAATATACATTATTTTAGTTAAATTCGCCTAAAAGAAATTGATATAATCAAATTGCATATTGATAAATTAACCAATATTTTTTAATTGACAAATATGCTAACCTTTAATTTTCTCGAAACAACGAAAAATGGACTTGCACCACTTTCAAAATAAACGGTCCATATATGCTACTGATTAAACAAATATATATATTATAATGTATATAATTAAAACTAATATATTTAATACAAATAAAAAAGCTTGTAACTTTATTATTTTTATTAGGGTAAAACTCGGTAATACGACCCGGTCGACAAAACGCCTCACCACTATTTTAGGCACACGAACAGAAATATGCAGGTCCAAAACAACAGATTTGAACTTAACATAGTCATAGTCATTCATAACTGCCACGATAATAATACGTACAAATATTATGTTTTATAGGAAAACGAGAGCTCTAGAAAAATTCAGTTTTACAAGCCATTAATTTTTTTGCGATAACTTAAAACATCTGTATAAAAAGTAGGCAACCGTATTCTTTAAATTGGTATTGTATAATCCTATTTGCAATGTATTGTTGCTAAAAAGGTAGAGAGTTGCAATATGAAAAATTTACAAAATGCCCAAGCAAAGAATTTATAATATGCCCCATAAATAAATGGCAATATGCTATCGTGAACAATAAGATCAAACTTGACTCAGTTGTCAGCAATCGTAGCAAAAATCGGAAATACATACATGAGTCTAATGTCTAATGTATGTATACGATTATTCAACTTCTTTCAGTATTATCGAGCATTTCACATTTTATGAAACAAAAACGCTTAATAGAGCTTGATATTTCTCATCAATATTTAATACAGATAATCAATTTATGGTTCACACATAGTCATTTATAAATCGTTGAATTCATCTTTAAATGCGTAAAAAAAAAAACGGTATTGATGAAGATTAATAGTTTCATTAAACGGAAATTACATTGATATTGATGTTTCTGTAAATAATAATTAATAACAACTTTAGTGTTTTATTAAGTTTCTTTTACTTAATCAAACGGCTTTCATGTGAACTATTTTGCCGCATTTTTAATGGATACAGAAATAATATTGTGAATATAGCATTGGATATACTTATATACGGTGACATTCAAATGCTCGCCTCAAATATCTTTTGAAACTAGTTGTTATATGTATACATGTTGCGTTGTCACGTCCTTTCTGAACGCATGGTTGTGAATGGAGATTTATTGTAAGCAGAGCATGTGAATTGAGCTGTAAAGTATACGGGTGAAACCAACTCTTTGGGTGAAACCTGAAGTAATCTTATAAGCAATGAAGTAATCTTTTGTTAACAAATGTAAATTATCAAGGACTTCTGGCCGAATACTCGATTCAAATCAGTTAAAGGACCAATTTGATTGGCTGTTAATTAACTTATTACATAACTTTAATTGTCACTGGTGTTGCTAATTCCTATTTAACTTAGTTACAGAAAGATATAAATAGGAGGTCCTTGTATGATCGTCGTCCGTTATTAGAATAATTTCGAGTAAACAGAACTATAAACCGGTTTATTAAAATCAATATTGTAAAACAATTCTGCAACATTAACATTAAAGTCCAAGTTTAATTTATTAGTTCTCTCAAGTTATTTAAAGCTTAATCCGATCATTAATAATTAGTAGTTTTAAAGTTCGGTCCGCTCATAAACGAGCAGAGCGGATTAGCGCTCCACGGGCAGCAATCCACGTCCCTCAGTTTTGATAAAACACTAGTGAAACCGCAACAATATAAAAAAAAGACATTTAAAATGAAAGTGTGATTTCCGGGAAAGAACAGTTTGAGGTAAAAAAAGTTTCTTCCAAATAGACCTATAAAGGACACATGAAGGTCATTGATGTATTTTTGAATGAAATTGCATATTTCTGAATACTTCAATCCATCGAGCTAGTCATTCCCTAATTAATAACTGTCTTTCTTTATTTAAAACACATGTTTCGTAATTTTCCTTGATAATTTCTTCATTTATTTTGATCAAATTCATTAACTTTTAAATTATTAGGGGTTTAGAGCTATTTCTATAAACCTTGTTCTTAAAACCAATTTCGGATTTATCATTTGCAACTTATTGGCCAATAGCTGTATCGTTTACCCCTAATAATTAAATGATTTATCAAAGAACCTGTAAATTGCTACAAATCTACCACGTGCAACATTCGTCTTGCGTTCAACTCTGTCATAATGAAAGGACTATACAACAAATATATATACAGGGTGGCCCGTAACTGGTGTAGGAGCCGGGAATGGGGGGTAGGGAAGGCGATTCTAAGTAAGAATTTCCTTTGCAAAAATGTCGTGCGGGGCTTCGTTTTTGAGTTATTAAAGAAAAACACTGACCACTCACAGCGCGCGCTTTTCGCGCGCTCAGGCGCGTGAGCATAGGGTTGGGCCCTCGGATGTTCGAACTAGGCTAATGCGTCGATAAAGCCGGAAAAATTTAATTGAAGTTCTACCGAGCAACGGATACGAATAATTAACAACAGTCCGTACGCAATTGTTATCCATAAATCGAATTTATTAATTATCTGTACTCGTTGTTTGAAAAAAAGAATGAATAAAATGTGAGAAGGTGCTCTCGGAATTTTTTGGAAATAACTAAAGATTTCGCAATAAAAAGGCGACTCTCTGGCTCTGTTCATTGACAATGGGGATGGTATCCTGACCAAGGAAGGACGAAGACCCCGTGGCTGAACAGCTGATGGAACGGCCCGGTCACTGAACCCTTTTATCCACCAGAAAATTATTTCACTTCACAATCTCTGACACTTGTCACTTTCACATTACAATAAACTAATAAACACATTATTCCTTCCTCGATTGTAGACACTTAACAGGTTATTGTTTGAGTGTAAGAAATACGTAATCGATCCCGAAAACTTTCGATCGTTGACACGTTCGACCGAACCATCGAGACAGAAAAAAAACGCGACGAACTACGCAGAACGAATCGGCAGAAGGGCAGTAGCCGGTCGACAAGAGGACGAAACACTCGTCGTGCGACGTTGTTTACACGGTTTTTTTTTTGTATCGCGGCTAGCTGGAGTTTCCTGAACCCTGAGAGTTTATTACGCGGTCAAATGTCCGATTACGAAATAGAAACTGTTTTTTCGGAAAAAATTGTGAACTTAAACCATACATTTTGTATTACAAGCAAACTTGCGTAAACAACGTCGCACGTCAAGCCTTCCGTCCCCTTGTCGACCGGCTACTGCCCTTCTGCCGATTCGTTCTGCGTAGTTCGTCGCGTTTTTTTCTGTCTCGATGGTTCGGTCGAACGTGTCAACGATCGGAAGTTTTCGGGATCGATTACGTATTTCTTACACTCAAACAATAACCTGTTAAGTGTCTACAATCGAGGAAGGAATAATGTGTTTATTAGTTTATTGTAATGTGAAAGTGACAAGTGTCAGGGATTGTGAAGTGAAATAATTTTGTGGTAAATAAAAGGGTTCAGTGACCGGACCATTCCGTCAACTGTTCTACCATGGGGTGTTCGTCCATCCTTGGTCAGGATACGTACGATGACCATTGACAACGAACAGGGCCAATTTGTAGATAAATGAGTAAGTAGAATTCAAGTTATTTCCCAATTTTCATAACATTACAGTCGCCTTTTTATTGCGCAATCGTTATTTATTTCCAAAAAATTCCGAGAGCACCTTCTCTTTATTTATTCTTTTTTTCAAACGAGTACAAATAATTAATAAATTCGATTTAGGGATAACAGTTGCGTACATACCATTTTTAATTATTCGTATTCGTTGCTCGGTAGAACTTCAATTAAATTTTTCCGGCTTCATCGACGCATTAGCCTAGTTCGAACATTCGAGGGCCCAAACCTATGCTCACGCGCCTGAGCGCGCGAAAAGCGCGCGCTGTGAGTGGTCAGTGTTTTTCCTTAATAACTCAAAAACGAAGCCCCGCACAACATTTTTGCAAAGGAAATTGTTACTTAGAATCGTCTCCCCTACCCCCCATTTCCGGCTCCTACACCAGTTACGGGCCACCCTGTATATATTTTTTTTTTCACAATAACATGACTTCACATAGTCTCCGAATCATTGCTCTTGATTCGTCAAAAAACATCAAGGGCGAAGTTAGCTCATATTTTCTTCATAACCAAGCCGTAAGTTCTGGAGATAAACCGGAAGGTAAATGATCTCGTTACTGGACATTTAAGAACGGGGTCGTAAACATAGTTACTATTTATTGATATACATATGCAAATATTTACATGGTAAACGATATGTAGAAAATTTTAGTATCAGTTTCGTAAGAAAATCAACTTTCAACTGTAATATAGTACTGAAAATTGCATTTAGTCTGATGTCCTCTTTATCGACCAGCTTATGCCTTTTACCATTCGCATTATGCCCCCATTAAGGTCTATTTATATTAGAGCGTACCGACAACGTAAAGTAAAATTCAGTATCCCCACTCTATCACTATTTCCCTCATCTATTTTAAACAAAAACCAGTTACGATCGATAATATTTCATGTTAATAATAAAAATATTGCAAATAACAATTAGTATAACGTAATTATTATTACTAATATTAGTAATATAATTACCTTTAATTTTATATATCCTTTATTTGAATTTATCATAAATAATTATTCGCGTTTTATAACTTTTTTAAATAGGCATCGTGCTTATATTGACGATTAATAACCTACAGGTTGCAATCTCGATATTATGATATCGGAGTGGGGATACCGAATTTTACGTTACGTTACTGGTACATCTAGTATAAATAGACCTTTACCATTCAGAAGTTTTAATAATAGGTTCACTAATAATACATTGAAGCTGTTTTAAAGATTTAAACATTTTATTATAACGTAGGTTAATAAGAAACGAGAAATTATTATTGAAATAATGGGATTTTTCAAGATAATAGCTTTTTCCATTTTGTATTGCGACACTTGCTATATATCAGGGGTGGCCAAACCGTGGCGCATGCGCCAAACATGGCGCATTGGATGATTACAAGCGGCGCATTGCATCCTTGTGCCTAGTTATTCTTTTGAAGTAAACTCTGTCATCACATCCAATAACTGTGGTTCAGAGTTACCTTCATCAAACGAGACTCTCCGGCAGCTGTAGCATCATCAGCGATTCCACGATAGCAATGACCCTTTTGTCCAACAGATCATTTCTGACTATTGTAGATTGGTGCTGCAATAACCGTGTGTCTTTTGAACTGGACTAAATTAATTAATTTAATTGCGTGATGGAGTTTTTCCTTTTCCTCCCCTAAGCGAAGCAGATCTTACCCCTATCCCTATTTCCAACCCCAACCGTGAACGTAAGAAGGTAGAAAAGGTGCTTGAGTTGTATGGCATATCTGAACTCATCTGTGAAAAAAATTGGCGCATGGTGTGTACAAGGTTGGCCACCCCTGCTATATATGCTTCTAAATTACTAATGTCACGAACTACAAAATATATAAATTTCATCAAAGACTGGGACTGATTTTTAATATTATTAACCGACTTCGAAAAGGAGGAGGTTACTCAATTCGACATGTATGCATGTTAATTTTTTTTTTTTTAATGTATGTTCACCGATTACGCCAAGATGGATGGACCAATCGGAACGAAACTTATTGCATTTTGTAGGGTATGACTCCCAGTTGGTCCCGTAAAAAAAATTTTTGCATTTCATCATTACTTGCCCCTTTTTTATTGTAAAAAAGCGTACGGTTTTGTGCGCGTTGTGTATGATCATCGATTACTCCAAGATGGATGGACCAACCGGAACGAAACCTTCTTGCATCTTGTAGAGCATGACCAACAGTTGGTCCCGTAAAAAAAACATTTTGGATTTTTTCATTTTTTACTGCTTCTATCGCTAAAAACGTGCTATTTCACGTATACACAGCTTAATATCGATGAAACCTAGGATTACATTTTGCGGCCGGGGATATTTCCACGATGATCCCATTTGCAACATTCCCTTCACTTCCCTGCACTTCCCCTCACTTCCCTTCCCATCCCTTTGTTGCTAACTACTATTCATAGTGCAAAATTCCTATTCTTTGGTGCTGCTTTGGAAGGAATGCTCCGATCGCCACTAAAAAATGTGAAATAAAAAAATTAAAAAAAAAAACAACCGACTTCGGAATGCACTAAAAAGGACGAAATCATTTTAATTTATATTTCGGAGACGGCGCAAAATTAAAAATTTTCTACATTGGAAATTGTCAAAATTCTTTAATCCTTTTACATATTTTCACATTAGCAACATCTTTAATTTACACAATTTTTAATTTTGCGCCGTCTCCGAAATATAAATTAAAATTATTTCGTCCTTTTTAATGCTCTCCGAAGTCAGTTGTATTTTTTCTTCCAAAAATTTTTTTTATAGGTATAACGTGTGCAGAGTCCTCTACGAAATTTCAACAAAATTATTACTAATTTTGATTTCAATAGTACTACATAATATTCTGTTATTTCAAAAGTATACAAACATGCACTTACAGTTACGGAAGATTAGAATGAATGGAACTTTTCAAATATTTCGAAAAGGGAATATTTGGCTTCAATGCGAGTGCTTACTTTCATAAACATCACTGTTGGTTTTTCGGTTTCTTTAGTTTCATATATTAGTATTATATATTTTCGTTAATTGTGATTAATTAAAGAACCATTTTACTTTTCAATTAAATTACAGGAGAATTGTTTATCAGTTTGGAGATTATATCTGGTTTTAAATAAATATATAATTCTAATCTAAATTTTGTACTTACATGTTACTTTCATAGCACTTACGTACACTAATGAAGAAAATTACTGCGATTTTGTATAATATACGAAAAAATAATAATTAAGGACCTAACATTAATATCAATGTCTCTTTTAGTATAAAAAAACTTATAAAAAAAGGACAAATTACACATTTTGTCAAAGTGAGAAAAAAAACATGTAAATATAAATAAGGTGTAAATAATGTTATCTATAACTATAGCCAGATAGTTAACCTTTCTAATAATATTAATTAGAAGTTGAATAGTTTCCTGGTTTATTTTATATCTCATTTCGAACAATAATATCCTTTTCATGCCACCTCTTCTCTATTTAAAAAAAATACTAAGATACAGCATATCAAAAGTTACAGGATGTAAAATTATTAAAAAGTATATTATAATATTTCTTTCACTATTGATATAATTTAACATTAAATTAGGCTGTAAATATAAACTTTTTCTTATACATATTTTAAAAGAGCAAGGCGCCCATCGGATCCTGTCTAGTGTGACCACCCCGGATACTAAGTTCCAAGCTCTTTGGCCGTTATCACCTGGTTCCAATACACGTGTGGACTGTTTCTGTGGTTGCAACCTAGAGCCTGGGAAGTGTATTTCCATTAGGTGTTCCAGAATTTGTAGATGGGTCACGAAGCCGCTCCCGTCAGGGAGTTTCAGCTCTTCTACACTTTAGGGTGGCCCGGATGCGAATACCTTTCGAAGCCTAGCTACCACTGGTAGGGCCTCAGTTGTACAGCAGAATTGCTTCCAGGTCTCCCTCTTCGAAGCTTTGATGCATTTTTTGTAGAACTTCTGGGACTCCTTATATAGGTCCCAGACATCTGTCATGTTCACCTTCGTGGCTTTGTTGAGTAGTTTCCGAGTCCTGGTGCTGAGCCTGCACAGCTCTTTATTCCACCATGGCACTCGTCTGCTGCTCGTTCGTTGCTTTGCCGGGCAGCACTTTTCGTAGGACCGAAGAATGGTAGTTTGAACTGTTAAAACCTCTTCCTCGATCCTACCCTCGGTCCTGGGTCTTATATGGTCACCCTGAAGCTCCTCCTTCAGCCCTTCTCGGTAGAGGGGCCAGTCGGTGATCCTGGGGTTCTCGTACACCTCCGTGGGCCCGAGGTTCATCAGTGCCATCAGCTTGAACGTGATTACTCTGTGGTCAGAGAGAGTTGCCCCCTGTTCCACTCGCCAGTCTTTCGTGGCTGGAGCCACCTTCCTCGAGCCCAGCGTGATGTTTATAACTACCTGCCGTCTGGAGGTGACAAACGTTGGACTCGATCCTTTGTTAAGGATCTCCATGTTCGTAGTCGCGAGGTACTTCAGCAATGCCGTACCTCTGCAATTTGTGTTGGTACTGAACTAGATAACATGCTGCGCGTTTGCATCACACCCTATCAACAGTTGCAGTCCCTTTTCTTTGCATAAATGTAACGGTTCTCTGATTCCTCTCGCCGGTGGAGGTCCCTCAGAGTCGTAGGGTAGGTAGGTTGAGCAGATCACGGGATTCGCTCCACTACTCCCCATCTTAGCCTCTAGCATGACTACGGCTAGGTCCCTTGTACAGAATCTGGTTAGCTTCAGGGCCCTGAGTCCTTTCCTCACGAGGAAGCAGGTCCTGGGTCCACGGTTGGTGTCTCCACAAATAATGGAGCTTTGCTTTGAATCTAGCCCTCCTATTTGTCCTTGATGAATCCAAGGTTCTTGTATTAGAGCTAGATCTGTGCGCTGCACGGTCAAACGCCATCGGCGCGTATCCGATGCTGCCTTGCAGTGCTGCAAGTTAATCTGCGAGATACTGATGCATCCTGCAGTCATAAGGACTGCAGTGTTGCTCGCCCTCGCTCGGTTTACGGGGGAGGGTGTCTGTCCCGATTCTTGAGCCATCTACCTCTCCCTGCGTTTGCCTGGAGAGACTTTCATCCCTCCAGCCTTTTAACCCATCGTGACGCTACGAGCCAGGGTCCACTGGACCTTACTTCTAGCGTCCGACAGGCCGCCGGCTCTACCCACCACGAGAGCCTTCAAGGGTCCACCCCTGGGTTTCAGCTTGGCCTCCCAACCTGTTTTAGATCTGGGAGGGGGGGGGCCATCTTTGTAGGTCCGGGGATGACGACCCCCTGCGCAGCTTCGCCGACGCCCCAACCTTCTCCGGTTCCGGTGCAGCCCCCTTTCCAGGTCCCGATTCTGGCTGGGCGGTGGCCTCCTTCCGGTCCACACCCTTCATAGATGGGTGCGTAACCCCGGATTTTGCCTTTTAAGAAGGCTCATGATATCCTGGGTGGTAGCCGGGAGCCTGGGGATCACCATAACTATTTTGTGAAGCTTTGGTAGGCACTCTCTCTCCAGAAGCTGGAAAGAAGCGCCCTTTCAAGGCCTCACCGCCGTTACGGCGTCCCTGAGCTACTCCTTCACCTTGTCGTCGGAGCAGGCTATCTGGAGGATCCCCTGCTCAAACTTTTGCTTCTCAAAACGCGGCATCTCCATGTCTTCCGGGAGGAAGAGCAGCCGCACTTTGAGATCGCGAAGGATTAGGTCTGGCTGAGCCCGCCACGCTATCTCCCGCAGCTGCAAGGATGGGCAAGAGCGTGCGGTTCTCCTCCAAGGTGTTCCCTGTTGCTATCCTGGCTTTTCAGGCCCTTCTCTTGGCCGCCCCGCTACGGTTCGCCTTCTTCCCCTGTTTATTGTTCGCAGCCGATGGCCTATCAGCAGTAATGTGCTGATGCCCTCGTTGTGTATAGCTCTTCTGCTTCCACCAGTGAGAGCCGTATCTTCGCCGCTACCGCAAGCGCGGTATCGAACTCCGTTGCCCCCCATTAGTTTCCGCCATAGTTGTCGTTGGAGGTCCCACGTTAGAGGGTCCCACCAACGTGTTTTTGTTGGTGTTATTGTTGTTTTTTAAGTCTATCATAAAAGATCCCACGAATGGGCTGGAAAGATGGTCCACCCCCGCAGAGCCTGCCTCGCGGGGGTAAGGCTATATACAATGGGGGAGGGGGGCTGCTATCCCATGGGCATCGTTCGCGACACCATTACGCCGGTGCCATCCAGCCCTCGGCACGATAGCTTACACCTTGGCTTGGGGAGCTGCTCCACGATGGGATCGTCAGTTCATCCTACCAGAAATTTTACGCCTGGGAATCGCCTACAACGTCCGCTGGCCGGTGCCGTCCATAGGTCCTCCTACGCCGCGTCCTAGGCGCCCGAAGGCAAACCAGTCCGCAGTGCCCAGAAGACCGCTTCCAACCCCGGTCGTTCTCCTATCAGCCACCCGGAGATGCGTTAAGTTGGGGCTCAGCCGTGATCAGCCTAAGCCGATCGACTCCCCGCATCTTTTTCGGGGGTTGGGGAATTCCAAGATATTGCAATTTTATAAACGAAAGAAAGCTTTGAATATTTCGAAACATGATTTTAACCGATTGCGATTCTAAACAGTTCTTCAGTTGCAATAATTTATAATTAAGAATGTTGAATTATACAGAATCGAAAGGAGTTAAACTTACCACTTTCGAGGTGTGCATACGGGCTAAAGCCATAACTTGATTGAACAAAGCGAAGAATAGATGCACACGAGGTAGCTTTAACATCAGGCCAGTTATACATATGTAATAGAAATGGTAGGAAAATAAACATTTTATAAGAAAAGAAAGTGATAAAAAGAACACCGGTAGGTTTCCGGTAATAGAGTAAGTGCGGCATATTTGGAATACCAAAAATGACATCAGAAGATGGGAACAAATAAAACTACATAATGTCACCGGGAAGCTAATAAACTTTTATGTTTCAAACTATCAGTAATAATAAAAAACAAGAGTTATTTTAAACTTTAATCTAACCGAAAAATGACATGTAGTAACAATTTTGCTACAGTGCAGGTAATTTGAAATGGCAGTATCCCAATTTATTTTCACTTTATAAAAATAAAATAATAACTAGATAATAAAATTATTTCTTCTGACCATCTCTTATATTTAGGCACAAAAATCATAGCATAGGAATAATTGTTTTGAATGAATATAAGTTCAAAGGTGTCTTGATCATCCTTATAATTTTGCACATTCTAAAATATAGTTTAACAACTTTGATTTTCAGAACCCCTTTTACTGATTGTACCTTGATTATAGCAATTGCAACATAGTCATTATACTTTATGAGTTCGTTTTTATTTACTCGTATTTACTAACGGCAATATGCATATATTAAATACAGTCGATACTTCATAACAATGTTCGCACCTTTTAAAAATGTGAACAAATAATAAAATTTTGCTGAATTGTACATCAGTCAAATTCTGTAATCGATTATCTCCGTTATTTTTGGAAATATGAAAAAATTTTATCAATAAACGTTGTTCAGTTTAAATGAGGCTATAATATAACAGTACACATTTTTTATAAGTGAAGGATTTTCGGAACTTTTAAGGTCATTCCCACTTTTTAAAGTAAATTATTAGTTTTTTATATATTAGCTGATGCAGCTTTACATTGTCTCTAAAATAGTATAGCCATATTACAGTCTTCTTTATATCGAACAACTTTAGTCAATAAAGTTTTTTTAATGTTTTTTAAAAACAGCGAAGGTATTCGAGTACTAATTCGTAGTGGCTACTTTGTATACTTATTAAAATATTTTAGTTTGAAAACTTTGGTGACAATAAACGTGTTAATTCATTTCCAGAATGCCACGAGGACGTCGTTAAAATAATCAAATTATGCGTACGCTACGGAACGGTTTGTATTCCGTTCGGAGGTGGGACAAGTGTCAGCGGTGCAGCTTCTTGCCCAACGAACGAACGACGAACGATAATATTGTTGGACACTTCGCAGATGAATAGAATATTATGGATAGACAGAGAGAATCTGATCGCTTGCTGCGAGACTGGTATTATCGGCCAGGATCTTGAGAGGCAACTCCGACTGCAAGGTTTGACAACTGGTCACGAACCTGATTCTTACGAATTTTCTAGGTACACGATATTGCATTAAACGAGAAAGATAATAGTTGCTTTCCCGATTCTTGAATATAGAATACATTTTATATACGAATTTTAATAATCTTAAGCACTTACTTTCATACTATGCATAATAACATTTCCAAGAAATGTTAACCAAATAGTCCATCTAAAGTTTGATAACATTTTGACATGATATAACGTCTGAAAAATTATTCAATATTTGTTTTATCAACTAACGTTTATAAGGGGAAAATAATAAATTCTTAGTACGTTAGGTTGAATAAGAACATATACACTGTATATTGTCAGCTGTGATAGGCTTCCCTGGGAAAAATAGCGCCGTAGAAGAAGGCACTCTCACAAAAGATTGCATTGTATTTAATATGTTATGTAATATTTTAATCAATTCTATAAAGAGCTGGAGAGAATTCATAGAAATTAAATTAAAATTATTTCATACTTTTTAGTGCATTTCGAAGTCGGTTATATATATATATATATTTTTTTTTTCAAAATTATTTTATGTCAGGATAACTTAACAATACTGAATGTGCCAATTAACAAACTTCATAAGCAAGGAGAACCCGGGCCACATAACCATCCCCTTCGACTCATAATAACTACATATGTATAATTTCGATATGTAGAAAAGTTTATGAGAATTTTCTAATCTTGTGGTATTGTTTAATTATAACGTCGATTTACATGCACGAAATATTGTCATTAAATTATAGTCTCCTATCCATAGTCAACTTTTGTTACTGAATAGTTACAACTTTTGTGGCGTCAGCAATCGTCATAGTTTTAATTATACTTGAATTGCTTGTTAAATATTACATTATCTCACCTGTTTGGTGGGGAAACAAGAGAAAAGTGTGATTATTATGTTAAAAATACATTTTTTTTAACAAGAATATGTTATATTCGACAGTTCCCTTATTTTCCATTAGTATCACACGATCAGATTGCTTACTCCGTAATTAAAACATTGTTGGAATACACGTGTTCAGCAATACAACAGAGATTGTATTTGTATTGAGAACAAACTGTTGTTTCATGATTATTTAAATCCCCAATTAAGAGTTTACGTGGAACATTGAATTAAAAAGGAATATTAATATTTTTGTATGCAAACCTTTTTAATTGTTTAAAGAACTGATAAAACCATTATTAATCTGACAGAACTAATTAAAAGACGTAACTTTGTTTCAAAATATTTTCCCATTTTTTGTAGATAGCAATTTACAAAGTAAAGTAAAAAAAGTAGTTGAATTTTCAGAAGTTAATTGTATTTCCCTTGGAGTGAATTTGGTTAGCAAAAGTATTCTCGATAGTTCGGTGTACGGGGCTGTAGGACAATATTTTCCAAAGAAATGTGGTACCTCTATCAATTACTTTTAATATTGGAAAACCAAAGAAACTTTCATAACAACTCATGACTGTCTCAATAGGTTGCGACAATATTCCGTGTGTGCAAACGCTATCGTATGTATTGTACGTATATTATTTTTAGTATGTATTTAACCTGCCGAACTATTCGGAAAGTTCGAACGCAATGAAGGGGAAGGTTGAACTACTGACAATGAGAGAAAATACTGTATACATATGTTCTACAATTTCTGAAGTTTCGTAACTTTTTAATTTAGATGTTCAATTTAAAATTAACGTCGTGTATGAGGAATCTACAAGAAATCTACTGCATACGAAAACCGTCACGTTTATACGAATGTAAGAAATTTTAAAACTCCCTGTTAAATGGAGCGTAAATAAGTTGAGTAAGAATTCGGCTGCGTAGGCCTGCCGTACACCTGTCCAACCAGAATTAACGCGGCAAACTTTTACTTGTTACGTTAATTTTTACGGTTTCAGAAATAATTAACATGCTCGATACCAACATGATGCGCCGATGCTATTTAGTGAGCCCAGTATCACACGTACAGCCTGTCCCACAAGAACGTGTCGGTGATATCTTTGTAAACATTAACATCAACATTAACATCTACTTCTGAAACAGTAATACACTCTTACTTAATAGTAGGTCCAGTCTCCTGCATTCGCAATTATAGCTTGACACCACCTTACAAGGAGAAAATACGGTTACATAATAATGGATTTTGACAAGTTTTGGCGTAGTCAGTCTACATCGAAAATAAGCAGACACGTATCCGCGCTTTCTTTTGAATGTGCGTTAATAACAGAGATTTTAGTGTTTAAGGTTTATAACATTTTATGACACGCGTTTTCTGTCATAAACAAACAGGTATCTACAGTAGTAAATGGTAGGAGAGTTGATTATTATTCGCCTCGTAATCCCAAAGTCTACGGATCGATCCCCGTAGTAACAACATTTTTTCTTCTATTTTCAATTGTATCATAATTATTTTATATTCTTTGTATGTTAAATTGATTCTCTAAATTCTAAGTATATTCACTTACTAGAAAAGAAAAAATTAACATACATGTCGAATTGAGTAACCTTCTCCTTTTCGAAGTCGGTTAACACGTTGACTGCCACAGTGAAAACGGACGTGGGTAGTCAGACACGCTGAAATCCTAATTATTAAGAATATAATCAACTAATTTTCAAATTTAACTTTTCAATTCGATAGCTAGCGTTATTAGCTTAACGTTAACGCTATCCGTGGTTTATTTTATCATTTCTGTTGGTAATTATTTGATTGTAAAAAATTTCGGGTACCGGTCACCGGTGACCCCCGTGGCAGCCAACGTGTTAAAAAGAAAAATATACTGATCGAATTGAGTAACCTCCTCCTTTTCGAAGTCAGTTAAAAAAGTAGTCGTCTAGAAAAAGTTTAAAGCTGTCATTGTTGAAATAAAATTTATCAAATATATCATTAACCGACTTCGAAAAGGAGGAGGTTACTCAACTCGATCAGTATATATGAGCCCATAATTATGAAAGTGGTCTAGTTATATATTTCTTGTAAAAAGAATTACATTGAATAAATTTAGTTTAAAATAATGAAGTGTGAAATAACTGATAAACTCATTTTTTTTTTTAATTTTGACTTAGACAACTTTCATAATTATGGGCAGATAATATATACTTTTTCTTTTAATGTACATATGTTCGTCGATTACGCCGAGATGGATGGATCAATCGAAGCGAAACCTTTTGCATCTTGTAAAGTATGTTGCCCAGTTGATCCCGTAAAAAAAAACATTTTGCATTTTGTCATTGTTTACCCCTTTTTTATTGCAAAAAATTATTTTTGGAAAAAAATACAACCGACTTCAAAATGCACTAAAAAGTATGAAATAATTTCAACTTAATTTGTATGAATTCTCTCCAGCACTCTGTAAAATTCGTGAAAGTATTACACGACACATAAAATACAATGCAATGTTTTCAGAGGTGGCACAAAATTGAAAATTTTTAAAATGAAAGTTGTTTAAAGTTGAAAGTTGATCAGAGTATGACGGAGTTGATGTTTGATGGTCGGTTAGAAAAAATTCGTTAATGTATGAAAATAGATAAGAATTACAGGATCTAGGTAATTTTCAATGTAAGAACTTTTCAATTAAAGATTTTCTAAAAATTGTGCGAGCGGGACCTCCAAATCCAATGGAGAAGAGGGATCGTGCGGACACGAAGATCGGTGGACAGTGTTCAGCGTATAGAGTAGCGTAGCCGGCTACAACTCCGTGTTTCCCGGGTTCGATTCCCGGATAGGAGAGTTCGCTTCTTCCACGATTTTCTACAGAATGAAAGAATTTGCATCATTTCATTTTCTGCTCCGTTTATTGCAAAAAACGTATCATTTCACGTATATTCGGCCTAATATCAAAGAAACCTAGTATTACATTTTGTGGCCGGAGATGTTTCCACGATGATCCTATTTGCAGCAAACCTTTGTGAATTTTTTAAGCTGGAGAGAATGGAAGGGAAATGATTGGGCGGGGGGTGAAGCGGGAAGGGCCGGGGGTAGGGGAAAAGGAAGAGGGAAGGGATAGCTGGCGGGGGAGGGGGAGGCAGCAATATTTTAAATTTATGAAATTTTTAGTTTTGCGCCGCCTACGAAAAGTTTGTCCCGTTTCCTTGACGAAAAGCATTGTTATATCATTATAACAATAATAATACAAAAAGGTGTTTATACCGTTAGTCTTTTAGTGTATCGCAAAATTTTAAAACATGTGAGTTTTAAAATGGTATTTGTTTAAAGTTTCAATTTTTTGCGTACATCTCTTTCTCACTCTATTGAATCTACAATTTGTAAAATATACAAAATATAAAGTAATTATAATTTGATTAAAAATTGTGAAAAAAAGAGAGAAAAATATAATTACGAAGATCGATCTGAAAATCTTGGATTACAAGCCAAGGAATAATCAAATACGATACAATGTATTACTACTGGTACGTGTTTGTTTAAGAAAAATTGCTCGTATAATGGAATGTTATAAACTTTAAACGCCAAAATCGTTGCTATTAACGCCTATTCGAAAGAAAACTTGGACGTACACTACCGGCCAAAAGTTTGGGTACATGTACTAATAAAAAAAATATTCTTAAATATTTTACTCTTATTATTATAGAAATATGCACGGGGAAAACAGCTTGGTTCGTAACGTTTCATAAACTCATTTCTAATGTACAAAACTATACCTCTGCAGCTAAAGAAAAGTTAATGTATACATTTTTGTGATACTAAAATCACATGGAACTCGTTCCAAAGTTAAGAAATGATAAAATGTTGCATGTTGCAATTTGTATTTAACACTTCAAGTATCATGTCACCCATATCTAGGTGCCGTATAAACTTTTATAAGAATTTGTCATCTATGTTGATAGGGATTTTAATTAGTCAATTACAAGCAATATTTTCAAATACTTGAAAGTTTAATCAACCAAGAAATTAAAACGGTATACCAAATTTATTCCAAATAAATATTGAAAATAAAATCACTAACTAAAAGGATTTTGTACAATTGTAGAATGAAAATATAGTAGATGTACCCAAACTTTTGGCCTGTAGTGTATGTATAATTTTATATGCGGTATGTATAATTTTGGTTGGCCACCCCTGGATTACATGAAAGATAGTTGCTTTTCACTCATGTAAGTGAAGTCCACCAAAAGAATTTCGTTCACTACATGCAATCTTAAGAAGTTGGACAACATTTTTTTTAATTCTCTCAGCGGTCTTTGTATCGCCATAACTTCGTAGAACAGTAATGTAGCGAAAATCTTCGGAAAGTATATCAAAGCAAACATTCCATGCTTCCAAATGGTTTTTAACTAATTTTAATGCGACCACTTTTGCCGAAGTTGTGTTCGTTTAAACTTGGACTACATTTTCGGGTTCTTAGATATGTTCCCTTAATTTCTTTGAGGAGTATATTGTGCTGCCGAATCTCCTGAGTCATCTGACTTTTTAAGTATGATTGTATTTTTTTGTCATTTTAGCGTAATTATCAATGAAAGATAATTCATTTCTACGTTTACGTTATGTATTTTCATTAGGCAAATTCGAATAGACGGTGGTGTAGCAAAGAGGTATGGTAATAGACTACAAAACTAGAGATGGATCGTAATCTATTTGCTTTGTTTTTATTTTTTCCTTCTAATTAGTTTATTTCTTCGCTATCTAATATATTAAAACAGAATTTTAAATAGAGTAAAAGTAATCTAGGGAAGCCTATTACATATTGTATGTATGTCAGTTACATTGTGTGCTCAAAAGTAATACAAATACTATTAACTTATGACTTATGATATTGAAAGATAAAAATCAAGACACTTCTAAGAATCGAATCACGTTCAAGGTGACTGAAATTTATAACGATTGTATACAATACAGATTTAAAACAATTCAAAGTGTTTCAAATTCCACTATTATTTATTATACAATTTCATTCGAGTAATATTTGATCATTCCTTTCAATTTTGAAAGTACTTGCACCGATTATTATTTTATGATTTTTGACCTGTATGTTCTAGAAATAATAATACAATATACACAAAATCGTAGCTACTCATATTTAATATTACAATTTAATCGACTGTTAGTGGCATAATCGTTTATATTGTTTGAAAGAACAGTTTAGGTGGATGGGTCGCGACGAGGGCAAGTGGCATGAAGAAGAATCGATATGGAAACATTGAAGATCTAGTTGTACGAATACGGATGGTCACCGGTAGGATAGAAGATTCGGAAATAACATTGGAAAGGGGCATTCTCGTTCCACGAGCTTCTTGTGGTCCTGATTTTGATCACGTGATCCTTGGTAGCGAAGGTACCCTAGGTGTTATCACGGAAGTCGTGTTGAAGATAAGACCAATACCGACAGTAGTTAAATATGGTAGCATAGTCTTCCCAAATTTCCAAAGCGGTGTGTCAGCCTTACGTCAGGTAAATCTTATTAAAATATTAATTAATAATATTTTTTATGTTTATAGAATTACTACAAATAAAAAATGCAACTTGTCAAAAATGATTTCCCCCAATGACGAACTATTTTAAATCTTTATCTCTGTTTTTTAATTTTATTCAGTTCCTTTTAAATAAAGGTGTTTGCTTTTATTTAAACCTTAAGTTTATGCAAACTTTTAAACAATTGGAACCACTTGGTACGGGTTTAACCCTTTCGAAACGGATTTTTTTTTTAAGAAAAGAAAGGAGGCAGGTTACATTTCTAATACTTCAGGCGATGAATTTATTCATTATAATATGGTAACAGAAAAAGAATGACTTTTTTTTACATCAGTGCAAAGTTACAGCCTGGAACATATATGTCCCATTAGTCTTATAAAGATTATGACAAAATTTATTCTGATTTGATACACATGTAGTGTATTATACATATGTAATAGCGAAAAAAGTAATATAAAAATAGGAAAAATAGTGTTTATACTTAATTACTTTGTATGTTAAGGTGCAAAGGTGGAACAGAGTGAGAGCGTAAACACTGTCACTAGCCATCATGTCGTGAAAGCACAATATCTACATATGATGTTACCGCGCTGATATTTTACACTTAACGGACCTTTTGACAGCAAGAAAGAAAGAAAGAAATTGTGGTACTAGATTTTATGAAATGTAACAATAGAAGCCCATTCACGATGAAGCAATGTGCAAGAAATTTTAGTAGATTGATAATTAGCATCTACGATTAAATTCGACTGGGATATATGTGTCCCAACAATCTCGAAAGGGTTAATTGGTACAGGAGGAAAGGGTGAACCTTCGTCTATTAGAATCAAGAAAAGATGGGTGCAAATTCGAGCAACCTTGCGAGAAAATGGCGATTGAATAGCAGCTGCAAACGACACCGCTCTTCCAGCCCCGAGCGCGAGCGTAGCGGCGTAGATAGGTGCACTATCTTACTTCAATCACTATTATCTCACAAGGTTGCGCAAAGTTGCACCCAACTTTTCTTGATTCTAATAGAGGAAGTTTCACCCTTTCCTTCTGAACCAATTAAACCCGTTCCAAGTGGTTCCAATTGTTTAAAAGATTGTAAAAAGTTAAGGTTTTGGTTAAACGTACTTCTTTTTGACCAGGCCTTATTATTTAATAAGTTGTTAAGATTTTGCATTAGTTTATGGACTGAATACAATCTATATTAATGTAGTAATCTTTATAATTCGTTCGAATGTCATCTTTCCAAACAAAGTTTTTTAGAATCGTACATTAAAGTTACGGGTAATATCATGAGCGTTTTGATTTGGCGAATTTCTAAGGACTTTGAGTGAATGCCACAGAAAAATGGAAACAAATATTAAACAACCGATTGCACAGCGTTAAACTACAGTTCGTTCTCTATCTATGTACGTAAAGTGATTTTCAATTTTCCAATTTTCGAAAATCGATTTTTGATCGCTGAAAGCCGTTTTATCCCACTGTGTACCGTGCACAAATCCTTGGACGATTTGTTAACCCTTGGCACCAGTGCTTTCGGACTCGTCCGGGATCCTCGCCCTTCCGGCTGCTCAATAAGCGAGCGGAATTCAGGGGAGGTAGAATGAAAGTGACCCACAAACGAAGGTGCCCATCATTCAAACGTGTGGTATGGGAGTCGGTGGTTGATCCGGTGCCAACCGTTACGATTCCGGCTTCGAGTCGCCGGAGTTCGAAAATCGGACGGTACCGGACAACGGGTCGGTCGGGAGCGTGGTCAAGGTAACAGGCCTCGAGCGTCCTCGTCTCCTCGGGTTGGTCCTGCCGCTTGGGTTGCGGAAAACGGGACGGTACGGAATACCCCGATATTCCCGCGCTCACTCCGTTCATGCATTGTCCATTGCATTGTCCGTTGGATTGTCCATTGTGTATTAAAAGAATATTGCTGCAGGTCAAGGGCCAATCGCGCCAGTCGTCCTGTTGAATCTTCTAAATTGTGCAGCCATCTCAGGCTGCGGTGATCCGTAATCCCTTTGAGGTACGGGCGGAGCTTTTTAATGGCCCACAAAACAGCCAAACACTCTTTCTCCGTCACTGAATACTTCTGCTCGGCCGTAGTCAAAACTCGATTTACATAAACGATGGGATGTTCCTCCTCGTCATGTTTTTGCGCGAGTGATCGCAGGCCTCTAGCGACCTTCCCACTTCGCGTTTCCTGACCGCCGAGCAGTGCACTCGGGATACGTTGAAATCGTTCTGTCGGTTTAAAACGCTAAAGCGCACTTTGACCTACCTTACGTGATACGATCGCGGAGCAGGATGACGGAGGGATAGGGTTCGTTGTCACTTGATCGCTAATATCTGTTTTTACCTTGTATATTATATTAAACATATGTCGTACATACCCTGTCGGTGACTTCGCGGTTCGGGTTGCGGCTCGCTCGCGTCTCTCGTCTCGTTATCTCGCTTCAAACTCTCACTCCTCACTCGCGTCTCGCTCGCTGATTACAATTCCTTCTGGTTCGCGTCGCAGCCGTTGACTCGTCCCTCTAGGAACTCCAGCGAATGTGGTGGTACTGCATGGCGGCGTGTGGACTCCCGGATAATATCCGATTATAGGTCAGCTGTATCCGACCACGGCGATACACACGCGGTTGACCGTCGTCCGAGCACAAACACTTGGACTCCTTGCGGGTACGAGGGACCGAACGCGGGCGGTAGACCGAATGTAAGAAAAGCTGTCCTAGGCATCATTCCTAGAACCCTGATTACGCATCTAGCTGCTGCCGACCACGGCACATGGACCGAGCGCGGGTCACCTTGGCGAAAACGCTGATGTTTCGCGGATTCTTGGGAACGGGATTCGTACCTCGAAAGGAGCGGCGAAAGACGAGCATAGGCCGGATGTAACAACCTCCCTCAGAAGAGGTAGAGATCTCGGAAGACCCCAGCTCTCTTTCAAAATTAAACAGCGTGGTCCGCGAGGCCCTGGCTCTAGGCCGGGGCGCTGCAGCGGGCAAACGGCGCGGAATCGCTCCTGTCAAATGGCTGGACATCGCAGGGGTGGCCGAGAGGCTAAGGGGGTTCCTCCATCGACCTACGGATCGTCTCGAGGGTGGGCGTGTTAATAGGTACGCGGGCTGCTGCATAAGAATTCCCGGCTTGCGACCCCGCTACCAAGTACGTAACCGAGGTCATGGTCGTGGCCGGGATCGGCAGGGGAACAGCGGACGTCCTGGGATGGTCCCTTGAAACACTAACATTAGGATCACGCGAGGATTTCCGGAGGAGAGACTCGTACCTCGCGAGCAGGTCCTCCCCCCTGCTACCTTCGAGCGCGGCTTCGATCGCCGTCGCGTCGCCAAGATCCCCTCCTGTTCGTCCTTTCGGGGATCCCAAGCTTCGGCGCGCGGTCCGGATTCACAGCAAAGATGGAACCGCTCGAAACGGTCCGCTAACTGGTCCCAAGGGACATCCGATTGCAGCCCTAGGTCCATCAGTATAATTACGTCCAGAATTGAATGACTCAACTGCTACCGCTCGCTAGCACTTGTCGCGCGCTTCTCTTGTGTGTTTCGTCCGCTGCGGAATCGCCGCGCCGCACAGTGGGACAAAACGGCGCTCGGCGATAAGAAATCTGTAACTTTGGTTCTATCGGAAATATTTTCATTAAATTTTGAGAAGTTGTTGCCTACATTATGGTGCTGATGAATATGAATCGTATTGAACTACAGGGTGGCATAATATTCAAGTAGAAAGTGTAGCGCGTTCAATATCTGTCACTTGTTTGGCATATTTTATGTTGTTTAA
Organism: Stelis phaeoptera; assembly: GCA_943735885.1. Taxonomy (NCBI): domain Eukaryota; kingdom Metazoa; phylum Arthropoda; class Insecta; order Hymenoptera; family Megachilidae; genus Stelis; species Stelis phaeoptera. The sequence continues at coordinate 1,112,474 of OX030936.1, forward strand.
CTATGGCTCGAAACCGTTAATAACTATGGGAGAAATGGATTTAGTAATTAAAAAATGACATGAAATATGTCACTTTACACTTTAAAATAGAAACACGTAGCATGCATAAAACCGAATGGAATTGATATTTTATTAATGTGCATTTCGAAATATTTAGTCTTTTAGAACTAAAATGTGATTCAAAACTATGTTAAGCACAACGCTCATGATATTACCCGTAACTTTAATATACGATTCTAGAAAATTTTGCTGGGAAAGATGAAATTCTGACGAATTATGAAGTTTACTTCATTAATACAGATGGCATTCAGTCCATAAAGTAATGCAAAATGTTAACAACTTATTAAATGCTAAGACTTTATCGAAAAGAAGTACATTTAATCAAAACCTTAACTTAAGGAAGGTTTTAAACAATTGCCACCACTTGGAACGCGTTTGATTGGTACAGGGGAAAGGGTGAACCTTCCTCTATTAGAATCAAGAAAAATCGGGTACAACTTTGCTCAACCTTGCGAGAAAATGGCGATTGAATAACAGTTGCATACGGCACGCAGTAAATTAATATGTAGTAAATTTATGTTCAACATATCCATACAGAAACTTTTTGCATATTTTATGTGCATAAACGTCTACAGCTCATATAAGTAATTAGTTTCAGGTATTATAATAAAAAATTTTTAGGAGCAAGTAAATGTTTATTATTCAATGGCACTCTACTGTTATGTACCCTTCATTGTTTCTCTATCAGCTGGGAATGGATAAAAATGTTTTGTATGAAAGTTGCATAACTTGATAAGGAAAACTTAATAGAGTCTCTCAATTATTTTCTTAATTATTATTTACTCAGATGTCAATATATATAGGATAATGCATACAAATATTAACTCCTATACATATAATGATTGACTCTTCCTCTGAAAAGATGGAAAATATAAAATAAGGTTTTTTTACATAATAAAATATAATTTCTTTTATGCTACATTTAGTATAAAAATATCTGAGCTATCAAACTACAAGGAAAATTGTGTTCTATCAGAAAATCATTATATCAAATTTTATATTAATTTAAAGAAAGAGTCAATTGTTATGCTATAAAGGTCAGCATCCGTATATTATTTTAATTTTCTCAACACAATTGTTACTAATATTCAATGGGAAAGATTTCTATTACATATCACTATTTTTTCCTTATGTTCTTGTTTATTCATATAAAATAAGAAGTTAAGATTTTGTATTGGAAATTGAAGACATTATGTATGTATGATGCTGGTAGTAAATGATTTAAATATTGTTTATTATTATTATGGCAGCATGTATTTCAAGATATAGGGTAAGAGACTCAATAGTTGGTACTGTTCTGGTTGTTGAAACGTCTTTTATTTTTACTTCAGAGTGCGCAGGCGCTGCTAGTGACTTTTTCGTTGACTTCAGCGACAGTTGCGGAAAACTTAGGAAGCTTCCAAACAAGGATAGATAGATCCTTGTCTCTCCAACGGTGCTGTGACAGAGAGGGTGATACATCGATAGCAGGAAGGACGAAGACAGAGCGATAACCAAGCCGCTTGCTTTTGCGATTTAGTTTATTACACTTTTAGAGCCGAAAAAGCAGTATTTTCTAATAATTATTTTTTTTTAATATTCCTTGGAACATTTCGAAGGGAAGTACAGAACCCTTTTTCGGAAAAAGTGTCCGTACAAAAATTTATTCTATGAAAACGTACACTTTTATTTTTATTTAATTTTCAGAAGCTAAGTTACAAAATCGGACTCTGTACTTCTGTTCGAAATGTTACAAGGAATATTTAAAAAAAAAGAAGTATTAGAAAATAGTGTTTCTTCGGCTCTAAAAGTGTAATAAACTAAATCGTAAAAGCAAGCGGCTTGGTTGTCGCTCTGTCTTCGTCCTTCCTGCTATTGATGTATCACCCTCTCTGTCACAGCACCATTGGAAAGACAATGATCTATCTATCCTTGTTTGAGAGCTTTCTAATTTTTCCGCATGTCTTTCTTTTTTCTTATCCATATCTAAAAATAACTGAAAGAATGGATACATCAATAATTACAAATTTGTTAGAAAATAATTGCAAACTTCAAATTTTATGATACAAATAAAATTTTGTAGAAATTATTACTCACATTTTAGAAAAATGTATTAGTAATTAGGTACTTTACCCTATATTTATATAACTATAATTTTTAGTGTGTGTTCTGCAAAACAAGATGCAATTGAATTTATTAATTGGTACCAGATATTTAAAGATATCATTTACTATTGAAAAAGTGTAAAATATAAAACTTGGTACCAGTGAAAATTCAGTATATAATGAATACTATGTCTTATTTTTTTGTCAATTTTATAAACACAGTTTTGCTAAAATAATACAATTAATCACTGTATCTATGTATTTCTTATAAAAAGGTTTATAATCTTTTATAGGTGGCTAAAGAGCGATGCCAGCCTGCTAGTATACGTTTGATGGACAATAAACAATTCCAGTTTGGTCAAGCTTTGCGACCAGAACCAGGCTGGGGTGGTTTAATCTTACAAGGATTGAAACAAGCCTACATCACAAGGATAAAACGTTTCAAATGGGACCAGATATGCGTAGCCACGCTTCTTTTCGAAGGTAGTACAACTGCAGATGTAGCAACGCAAGAGAAAAGTATTTACAATATCGCCAAGCAACACAATGGTGTACCAGCAGGAGAAACGAATGGTGAACGAGGATACGTTTTAACGTTCGTTATAGCCTACATTCGAGACTTGGGTTTAAATTATTACGTTTTGTCTGAGTCGTTTGAGACCTCGGTCGCATGGAATCGTGCAGTCTCGTTATGCAGAAATGTGAAATCACGTGTGGCTAGAGAATGTTACGCGCATGGTGTAGAACATTATTTTATTTCTTGTCGTATCACGCAAACGTACGACGCTGGTTGTTGTGTGTACTTTTATATGGCGTTCAATTACAGCAAACTATCAAATCCAGTGGAAACATATGAAAGTATCGAGCACACTGCACGTGAAGAAATTCTTGCTAATGGTGGTTCTCTGTCTCATCATCACGGTGTAGGCAAACTACGTTCCTGTTTTTATCCTGTAGTTGTCGGGGAAGCAGGGGTGTCCTTTTATCGAGCAGCCAAAGCACATTTGGATCCACATAATATATTCGCAGCTGGAAACTTGGATCCCCAATGTATATCAAAATTATAAACTTGACACATCAACAAAATTATTGTGATAGTTTGGGAATCCTTTGATTTGAAAAATTGCTTGACAGGGAAATTTGGTTAGTGAATAACAATAATGATTGGTATTGTCATTTTACTAATACATTGTGATGATAATATAAAAATAGTGGTAAAGGAAGAGACTAGTATAATATAAATAAATACGAACCATGGTGTTGTTTGGTACAAATACAGAATTGTAATTGTATCAGCATTTTTATAAGTTATTATAAATAAACAAGACTCGCTTACTTATAGTACTTAATTAATATTATCCATAACTTATTTATTTGAGTTTCTTTCTTTATAAGTAATTCGTATATCTTTCCTTCTTTCCTAATTAAAAGAATATTTATTACTTTCAGTCGTTAAAATTAAGAGAATTAATCTTTTTCTTTATCAGCTCTGATTCTAGTACATTCGTTTGACAGTGTAACCAGTATTTGTCTATACATTAATTTTGCTAAATTGTTATGTACTTAATGATACTGATGCGCAAAACGACAAGCTCACTGATTATCAGCCTTTAAATTGAACAGAAATGAGTCGAAATCGTATTCGTCATCGTATTGTTGTTGTTCCCACAATTCAGGAAGAATTTCTAGAACAGAACGACTAACACCTGGGACAGTAGAGATTTTAGATGCAGCATCTTCTTGTGTATCTGACCTTCTCCCCTTTCCATTGTCCAGTGAAAACAAATCCAATAACTGTAAAGAATTATTATGGATAAAGTTTTATTATAGATTCAGTTGATAGCCGATTGAAATACAAAATGGACTGAACTTAATAGTTTCCAATGTGCAGAATCTAAAAATGTAAGTTTTAATTTGAACCCTTTGCACTCCAAATTATTTCTTAATTTTTTTTTTCTAACTGGCAATTTAAAAATGTCGAATGTGACGCGACATAGAAGTTCTGTGATAAACACTGATGTCGAGTCACACTCGAGGCAGGACTACAAAGGATTAAGAATGTAGAGATTTGAAAGTTACGCATTACTGCGATACCACTATAACATTGTTCAATGAACGAAGTTGCCTGTACCATTGGGTGGTGGTCATTTTGATGGGACGAATAAAATGTAAGTATTGGATATTAGGTTTGCATTGTGCTGGTACATGCTCATTTTCAACGAAGTTTATCTATGTTACACTTCAATCCTTCAATTATAAACAATGGTTTTTTACGTATACATCTCTAAAGAAGATAGATAGAACACGTAAATATTGGAATACTCGTTTGTGAACAAAAGCAATATATGGCTTCCTATACTTTACGTACGCGTAACTTGAACTGCTGCATTTCTACAGTTAACACTTGCAATTTTGTATTCTGTACGTCGAAAACTATTATTAAGTGATAAATAATTTTATGTTGCTTAAAGGAAATTAAACCACAAAATGCTTCAAGATGAATTAAAAGTTGACAGATATTAAAAGATTTAATTTAGCCTCCAAAATATTGAATTCAAATTTTAGTATACTTACATATAAAATTAAAATCTAATATTAAATGATCGTTAAGAAATGAATTTAACGAAAGAAAATATTGAATTTCCAAATTTTTGATGGTTTCCCGAAGTATTATTTTTGGAATTAGTAGTACATTTCTTTGCTACCTTTAAAAACTTAATGAAAATTTAAATATAAGAAATTGCTTTTCAAATAATAATCTGTCAGTTTTTTATTCACTGCATGATGTTTCAGTTATTTTATACCTGATCAGTCGCCATTGTTTCCAGAGACGCATTTTCGGCCGAAATTACAGTATTTGCGGTGAGAAGCTTGAATTTCTGAAGGCCCATAATTTTTTCTTCTACAGTTGATCTCGTGATCAACCTGTATACGTTGACCACTTTCTTTTGTCCAATACGATGTGCTCGGTCCATCGCTTGAAGATCTTTCATAGGATTCCAGTCATGTTCCACGAATATAACGGTATCTGCACCAGTTAAATTCAATCCTAAACCACCGACTTGAGTCGTTAACAATAACACATCTATCGATGGGTCGGCGTTGAAACGTGTCACCACGGAATGTCTTTGTGTCGCTGGTATACTTCCATCGAGTCGAAGATACGTAACCGTTGGTAAATGTGTACGCAGCAGATCTTTTTCCACGATATCTAGCATTGCTTTTAATTGACAGAAAATCAACGCTCGATGTTGGCTCACTAATTGTTGCTGTTGCGGTGGTTGGTTATCTTGAACAGCGCCAGTAGCTACGGAATTACGGCTTTGTTGTTGCTGCGGCTGCCCAATACCGCAGTCTAATAACAATTGTTTCAATGCAGGTAGTTTTGCTCCATGTTCTATGTCCGCCAAAGTACTCTTTTGCTGTTTCAATGTATTACATACCTAAAAATAAACAGAGTGTTAAATAGGTGCTACAAATTTATACAGGTGAGTTTTTGATTATCCAAGTAACTTTTAAATGCAAGGCTCAGAAAGTCCATTAGTGCAAACCACTCTTTTATTGAAAATGACTTATACCATGTAAATATAACCTTTCGTTCTCAAAATCTTCAATTGATGAAACAGTTCAGTCACTATACTAAAATTTCACTAATAAACAATATTTTCTACATTGATTGCAATATTATCTAGCAAATTCTCCAATTAATTAACTCTGTCAACATACAGTCGTGGACATCTAAGAAAACAGGATTGAAGGATATGCTGCAAAATGGCAGCAGCTCCAATTTTTGTTACTTATTTTAAGTTATATATATTAATTAATTTTTAAAAATGTGATTTTTCATTTAATATAAAAAGACTTAGCTCCCGGTAAAATAAACATAGTAATTTCACAACAAATATCGTGACGTGTTTGGTGCAATAAAGAGGTAGCATCTGGAGGTACCTGCTCCTCCTTGATCAATCAGCTTATCAGAACTTACTGTCATCAACAGTTTAACAAGCAATTTTTGTCAATTTTAGTTACTTGTAGCTGCTAGGTGCGTTAACCAATTTCAATGAAACTTTATGTATACATATAGTGTCCCGTCACATCTGTTATAAAGCTGTAATTCAAAAGCTATCGGCCGTATGCAAAATTGTTAATATGGAAATTACATGGTAAAATGGGGCGCGTGTTTCAGCGAGAAGGAATTTTTTTTAACTTTGTTATTTTACGAGATATGATGGTCAAGTTTCGTTTTTCAAATGGAACCATATATTTTGTTTCAGACTATTTGATAGTGCTTTTCAAAATGAATTCACTGACTTAATTAGTTTTTGAGATATAACGCTTCCAAATTTGCTAATTTTCCAAGGAAAAGACTCGGTTCGGTCAGGGAGTACCCCAGGCGGTCTCATTGATGCGATAAGTACCATGAGAGGTTCTTGAAATCGATACGGAGGGTCTTTTCATGAATTTCCTTCCTTGGGCCTGCAAACCGAAGCGAGACCCTCCGTATCGATTTCAACAACCGCCTGGGACTTACCGCATCAATGGGACCGCCCGGGGTACTCCCTGACCGAACCGAGTCTTTTCCTTGGAAAATTAGCAAATTTGGAAGCGTTATATCTCAAAAACTAATTAAAATCGGGCGTATACATAAAAGGTCAGTGAATTCATTTTGAAAAGCACTATCAAATAGTCTGAAACAAAATATATGGTTCCATTTGAAAAACGAAACTTGACCATCATATCTCGTAAAATAACAAAGTTAAAAAAAATCCCTTCTCACTAAAACATGCAGCATATTTTACCATGCAATTTCTATACTAAACAATTTTGTATACGACCAATAGTTTTGGAATTACAGCTTTATAACAGATGTAACGGGACACCCTGTATAACTTGTTTAAATCTACGAAAAGTATGTTTTAAATTTTCATTACAGATTTAGATACAAAATTTGAGAGAAAAGCGCTTCTGCCATTTTCTTCATAATTTCTAATTGCAATTTTATTAAAATTTTTGTTATACGTCATTTAATAAATTAATTTTTATAACTTCTAAAAAAAATTCAAGTCATTTAGTCCAATATAAAAAAAGAGAAATTCTATTTTAAATAGTACCTGCCCACAATTCTGTTTACGTCCGTACTTTATGAATGGAATGATGGCTTCTGAGCGTTACAAATATTGATTTCTCAAATGCATACTATAACTCATAAAGGTATTACTAAACATTATGTCTAGATATGATGATTAACCTAGCTCATCGTCTAGTTTACTTCTTTACTAAATTAACCAACTCACTTTGAAATAATTACTGAACCGCAGTGTTACTAATTCTCAAATATTGAAACGAGTTTCGTAATCGATTGTCTCAGATAATCAATATTAGCTTAACATATATAACAATACTAACGTTTTGATACAATGGATGTCGTGGATTTAGCACTAATTTAGGATGATTACAAACATTACGTAGATATCGTAATGCTTCGAACACATGACCACCGTGAGGATCACTTGCGGACGAAGTACACGATACAGTAGATAACAGAGTAGCAGAATGTCGAGTACGAAAATCTTCGTATAGCGTTCGTTGTAATGGCGATAAATCACAATAATAATCTTGTGTAATTTTGGGCGGTAGATCCTGAAGTACATCCTCTTTGTTTCGCCTTAGTAAAAACGGCAGAACCTGACCAGAATGAATAATAATGTGAGATATAATTTATAATCAATTTATTAATAATTGAAGTGTTAAAAAAATACGAGAAAGACAATTACCTGTCTATGAAGTGCTTCCATAGCCAGAGCTCCAGCTTCTTGTTCTTTTGGTCCAGCTTTTGGTTCTCGACAAGCTAGAATGGGACGTGAATACTTGGCCGCAAATTGTTTTTCAGTGCCTAAAAATCCTGGCATTAAAAAGTCGAACAAAGACCACAATTCAAGTACGTCATTTTGCACCGGTGTTCCTGAGAGTATAAGTCTATGATTGGCGTGTAATCGTTTCGTCGCTTTTGCGCTTTTCGTTTTTCCATTTTTTATAACATGGCCCTCGTCGAGTACACAATAGTTCCATTGACGTGTCTCGAAATAATCAATGTCTTTACGCACTATATCATAACTTGCCACGATGAGTTTATGATAAGTAACCTTCGGTCGTAATTTTTCACGCTCAGGCGGAGTACCAGCATATTGTAACACCGAAAGATCTTTGGTTTCGAAAAATTTATCTGCCTCATAGACCCAATGACCAGTCAGAGTTGGTGGACACACTACCAAGCTTGGCGGTGCATGAGAATTACGATGATGATCCAATGCTAATATACAAAGAGTTTGCAACGTTTTTCCAAGACCCATATCGTCGCAAAGAACACCATGGAGTCGATAACGGTTTAAAAAATTTAACCAATTCAAGCCTTGACGCTGATAAGACCGCAATTCTGCAGCTACAGGAATTGGTAATTCAGTATCTGGAATACTGCGCGGATTAAGAAGCTGTTCTAGGAATCGTCGTTCCTGAGCTTTCTTCTCTCTAGAATATAATCAACACTTTTAATACGTTAAATGTGTCTACTATTACGGTTAATTAAATCTTCGCTAGACTTACACTAAATCCGGAGGATCAGCGATTGCGCCAGGATCAAGAGGTAAGAGTTGCACAAGCGTTGCAAATGTTGCGCTGCACGCTAATCTGACAGCCTGATTCTGATCGCTCATACGTCCAAGTAAAGGTACCATGAACAGTACAGCATATGGAACTATATTAACACCTAAATTTTCGACGAGACACGCTAATGCTTCAGCTGCACCTTGTCTTATCGAATCTACTTCGCTCGGTGCAGTTACAGTTGTCGAATACAATTTTTCGCCGCCAGTAGCTTCCAAGAGCGGTATTATACTACCTGTAATGTGTACTATTACCTGCAAAGAAGTAATATTTTGTGATATCATTTATAGTAAAAAACACTAATTTTATATTTAACGAACGGATTACTACCTTTTCCGTGTCTAATGCAGCTAACACGGCGATACATCGTGATGCCATGTGTCTAACAGCTTTATAGGGATGAGCCAACAATTTACACAAACAAGAAAGACATTCTAGAGCAGGAGGTAGTAAAGCTTTATCAAGGCTCGGAGCCATAACTTCTAAAACTTGTAAATCGAAAATTAGTTGATTTACTTCTTCTTGAGTATTTTCGCGGCCAATAATTTTATTCTCTTCTCGCAACACACTAGGTAATATCAGTTCCCAAAGATGCGGCAGACGTGTGGGTAACTGTGCACCGAAAAGGGTAGCTATGAACAGAAAAGCAAAATATTTTTATCACATAATTGTATTAGGATCATTCTACGCCAAATCGATCACTTTTTGCAGTCACCATCACCGATTTTGTTCTAAATGAAATATGTTGTAGTCCATGTGAAATTAGGAGGAGTTTAAGTCATCGTTTTACCGGTTTCGAATTTGTTTAGAAATTACAGGCCTTCGAAATTTGCAATTTTTGCCCATTTTGGCGAAAACGGGCTTCACTTATGAATTTTTATCTCAGGAACTGTCCGTCCGAATGAGGTACTCTTTTTTTTGCTTTATTCGCAAAGAAGTAGGCTGTTCTAAAATGTTTTTTCAACTCCGATAATTAACTTTATAATGTTGAAAAATGTAAAATTCTTTTTTTGCGTTTTTTTCGGTGATGGGTCAGAGTGATTTAAATTTTGAAAAAAATATCATATTCCTTGGAGTTTCCCCTTCAAAATGAGCCCTTCAGAAGGATGGAGAATTGAAAATTGGCGTCACGAGCTGGAAAAGTCGCGGTGTATCCCCGTTTCAGGTAGGCGAGTCGTGCGCTCCGCTATTATGGTCGGTTGTCTATACCACTAGTCTCAAAGAAATACCAGCAGACCTCGTATACGATTAAATAATCCTATTTACACTTCGAGAACTATATTTTTAACCACTTTTGGTTGACGAAACCTTTTTAATCATAATTTCATTTATATGTAGATGTTAGTTTCTATACCAATTGAGTTCTTTTGTGTATATAACAAAAGGATGAAAAGTGACTTGCTTGTTACTCCAATGGTAATTTTGCACCTCATCCAGTACAACGAACCTATAATTCGTTGTCAACTTTAATACTTAGAAATCCACCTCGCACAATGATCCTATCCATACTTCTGAACATTCCTCTCCTTATCCCTTCTCGATAAAAGACTACCACCTTCTCGTGGTTTCCATTGGGTAATGTTACCTCTTTTATAAAACATATTCAATTAGTATAGATAATTCCCTGAGATAAAAATTCATAAGTGAAGCCCGTTTTCGCCAAAATGGGAAAAAATTGCAAATTTCGAAAGACTGTAATTTCTAAATAAATTCCAAACCGGTAAAATGATGACTGAAACTCCCCCTAATTTCACATCGACTACAACAACATATTTCATTTAGAACAAAATCGCCGATGGTGACTGCAAAAAGTGATCGATTTGGCGTGGAATGACCCATTATATTAAAATCACATTTGACGCAAACCTATCGCAGTAAGTGCCAAAGTAGCCCCACGACGACGCGTTCTGGCGGCTTTAGCTTCAGGTTCCTCGCAAGCAAGCAATTCTTCCAAAGGAATTTCTGTTGTCGGTGGTCGACCAGGCCCTCTTCCTCCACCAAGTCCACTGTTTGCGCCTCGATTATAAGCTACCCTTTCTGCATGTTTTTGTCTATTGCTCAAAGTAAGAATTCCATCAAATAGATCTGGGTCCGTGTTACAATTTACACGAGGCGTAAATTCACTATCCGAGCATAGGAATGTACATAAATTGGTTGATATCTATGATTCAAAGTGTACATAAGATTATTCTAAACGAATATAATCGACTGTATAAACTATGTCACGTTTCATGCATACCTTAGCATTAGGAGAAGGTTTTCTATCTACACAAAGATCAACTAGGTATGACAAATGCTTTGCAGCTAACTTTTGCAGTTCTTCGTTTTCTTCGCGCTTTATAGCCTCCATTAATGGTTTCACCAATGGATTAAGAGGTCGTAGGGACGGAGGCAGACAATGCAACATCGTAGCAGCACCAGCTAACGCTGCCATTGACATAACATTGTATGAAAGTTGTTGTGCCGCTGTATCAGCAGCGCCTATTTCCAACGCTTTTCGTCTTTCTTCCAAACTTTCTATTAATTTCGGTTTCAGTTTAATCACACTAGAACTGTTGCCGATGTTTCCACCCGGTCCTCCGGAACCCGTGACATTGCTTATGGCACAAAGTTCTGAAATCGGTTTTCCAGCAAGACTCGCAATCTGATCGAGCGTCATCACTCCCGACGCATCTATCTCGATAGAAACAGGTAATTTATAATGTTTGAGAGTCGCAATGTAATCACGGCTGTCATGTAAGAGACGAGTAAAAGATGCGGCAATTTCATCATAGTACACACATTCGTTTAAACACCCCAACAGTTTATCCCTTTTGAGTAAATACATAATTATTATATTATACTAAACAGAAATAAAGAAAAAGAATTTATCTTTGTACCTTAAAATGTCTGGTATCGCAGGTGGTTTCATATTGTTCACGGTCGCCCAGTGAGCCATTGTTAAACCTGCAACGGTGCGTTGCAGCGCTGAGCGCGAGTTAAGATGTGCCAGTAATACTTTAGCGTAACAAATTGCAGGACTAGGTATATCTGGTGTATAAGTAACACCTGGTGCCGGCTGTACTACGTAATGTGATAACAATCCTAACATTCGTGAAGCTCTACAACGAGCCTGCACTACATTTGATTTTCTTATATTCTGAGCTACAGTTTCGATTCCGCCTATATAAACCTTCAATTCAGACACTGATTTTGCATTTCCGCTTACAGTATTATTTCCTCCATTGTTACTAGTGTCTGATTGTCCGTCGCAAATACCAATAACTTGATTATTTTTTGTCCCTTTATTGGGACTACTTATTGTCATTAATAAGTTCGGATTAAATGGTACGTGTTCGGGTTGCATAGCAAGACAAAGCCATGTGCTAACAAGAGGACACGCCGCATGCAATAGTAGTTCAAGATCACTCTGTACGACTAGATTCTCCCAAACACGTTCAGCTACGTCTTGTATGGCAGTTACATGTTCGATCAACACACGCTGGAAAACATGACGAAGAGCTTCTTGCAACACGAGTCCACCTCCTTCGCCCCATCGTTCCTTTTTGTTCTCAGTTTGAGTACCGTCGTCTCCGGTTAACGTCTGTAACGTTTGCAAAGTAGCTTTTCGTACGCTCGAACTAGAATGACTAAGAAAAGGCCATAATCGTGGTAAAACCTGTAAATTAAAAATGAACATTAAATACTACTTTATAAATAAGATTGATATAATTATTACCTGTGATAATGGCTGAGGCGTAATGCAAGTGCGTGCTATAGGTAATGAAAGTATAGCAGCAAGTAATCCCATAAAACTGTTACATGCTGCTGCTAGATCGTCTTGTTCACGTAAAAGTTCCCAGAGACGAATCACGATAGCCTCTAATTCTAACGGTTTCAACAAACGTGGAAGGGCAGATGCTACGGGTATAAGTGCACTAGCTGCAGCAGCGCCTACGTCATCGACCGGATCAGAAAGACCTTGAATGATTGCTGGAAATACTCTAGGTAGAATATTATCCAATAGATCATCTCGTACGGCGAGTAAATATTTCAATGCAAGCAATGCGCCATGTCTTGCCTCCCACTCATCGTGTTCCAAAAGCTTCAGCATAACCAAAAGTATTCCTGAGATACCCTCATTTTCATTTTCATCATCTTTTTGATTTGGTATTAGTAGAAGAAGTGAACCTAATGCCTGAGCACACGTTTCTCGGACGGGTGCAACGACTTGATCAGAAACAAAATCTCCAAATCTATCTAATCCCAAGACACACAATAATCGCAAAGCAGCATCAATAACCCACTGATAATGACTTTCTTTCATTTCATCTGCAGTTTGATCGATTGATTTACCAGCGCCTACATAAAGTTTATAATTATTTTATCGTTAATTTTTGCATTTTTAAAGTCTCACATACCTTTTCCATGAAGTTTTACGAGTTCGCGTAAAGCAGTTGCAGCTCCATGTCGAACTTCCCATTTTTGACTAAATAAATCTTGACAAAGGTTTTCGGCAAATGACTCCAAAGGCCAATCTATTACAGAATCTGGCCAGCAACCGGTACTATCTGGCACACTATTGGTCGATTCAGTCTGTACACTGCAGTTAACACCAATTTCTGATGAGATCACCTCTTCTAATTTAATTTTCTTATTAAATGTTTCGCCTGTATTATTAATAGGAGACTGAGCATTTGAATTGCTATGGTAATCTTCATTGCTACGGTGATCGTCCGGTTCTCGTGAACGTTGCTTCGAAACTGATTGCCGTGCCTATTATATGCATATTTGCATTACCCAGGCTATTGTAAACAAGCATAATAATATCTGAGCAAAAAATAATATATAATTACCTTACGTCTAGCTCTATTCATTTCACGTCTACTAAGTCCACCTGGTTGTTTCAGTGTTTCACTCACAGATATTTTGTTCTGTGCATTCGAGGTAGGCGATAATATTACAGGGGTTAGGTCTTCAGCAGTAAACAATTCTGATGTGTCGACTCCCATTAATCGTGGATGAAAACCCAATTTAGCAGCTATAAGTTTTTCTTCCTGATTGGGAAGTGGCATTTGCTCTCCATCAGTAGCAATTAAATCATATTCGCTACCTTCTGACCCAGTGAGATGTGAACTGTGGGCTAATACTCTCTCCATATTAAAATCTCCCAAATTTAGTTTATTATTAGGTTTTTTTGTTTCGCCATCTTCTGTAATCAACATAGCATATAAATTAGTGACAGTGCACAAAAATTTGCTATTATTATGTAACACAAGAAATAAAATAATTACTTGTACATGTTTCCTTTTTAATTGGTTGTGGATCCCAAACTGGGACCTGGGCAAGTATAGCTTGTACAGCTTGTGCAGCTGAAACTCTGGTATCCCATTGTGGAGACTTTAACAGAGTAGAAACTCTTGCCAATAAATGATGTAGATCATGGGGATGTAATCGTTGTGCTTCTCCTAATTGTTGCGCTGCAGCTCTTTTAGTAACTGCATTTGTTCCAGTTTCCAATAATATAAATAGTCTATCCAACCTATGATAATTCATATATTATATTGTATATAACTATACAATTTTCATTATCGTATAAGGTTGAATACATATTTGTATGTACTAGCAGTATTTATAAATCTGTTATCTTCATACATAATGTTATATATTAAGCAATAACACTGTTACATACAAACAACAGAAAAGAATTAATAATAACATGGTTTCATGAAAATTCATATTACATATTATATACTTTAAAAAATGGAATCTTTAACAGAATTCTTTCATTAATGTACTATTAATATGCAATTGTATCACAATTACTTAAGTTTCAGATAGTCGGAAATATTACATTAAGATAAAAACTCTATATATATCATATTTCAATAAAGTAATTATTAACGCTATACCTTGATGTCATATTTGCAAATAATTTGTTGAACGGCGAACAGCTGTAAATACCTAAAATCAAAACAAAAGAAAAAATATATATATATATGTATATCTGAGAGTACTTTCCTATATATTGGAAAGATTAATAATCACTGATAAATAAGAATACATCGATAACAATGATATTTGTATAGAATAGATACGTTTTTTTTTTAATTGTGAAAAATTACATTTTTTAATCAACCCTTTGCACTCCGAGCATTTTTGGATAGGATCGAATCTAGTCTACTTTCCAGCAAACCTTCCGAAAACCAAACAGCCTGTTTTGGAATAAAAGATTTGCAAATGCGTATGAGCCTATTTATTTTTATTCCTTTCCTCAATTGTCTGCGTTCCAATATAAATAAAACTTAAATGCCATATTTCAAAATACTCTAGTAAATTAAATATGTCTCTTCAGAAGGGACAGCGGAGTGCAAAGGGTTAAACCCTTAAATATTATAAACGTTTTAAAAGAAATGCTTCAAGTATTCCAACTGTACAAAGTAGAGTGAAATACAAGAGTAATTAAAATAGGTTATTTGCTATTTACTGTTTGATTAACCAGAAGAAAAATTATTTTAATAATAAAAGTCAATTTTTAAATCTGAAAATGAAAGTTTGCTGTAGCAAGATTCATGAGGTGGAAATTATAGATGACATCTGCAAGCAAGCGTTTTTTAATTGATACTTAAGTTTAATCATCCTGGTAAAGTGAAATTTTGTCACATTAGCATAAGCTTTTATTAAAAAAATTAAACATAGTATAATAACTCTAAATACATTATTTAAAAAACACAATATGGATACATAATTAAATATTAATTGACGATTGCTAAAGCATACCTGATTTCAATGTACAACTTATTTAACAGCTAAACTTCAGCTAACCCGCATAGCTGTTTCCCACTGTATCGATTCTTCGAAAATCACATTACGATGTATATTTTGAAAAAGTCGACAGACAGACAGATTATTTGTCAAATTTTTCAGAGAGAAACGCATGTTACAAGCATCAAATTTATACTGACAGCCATATTGCAGGGGAACCTGAGTTTTGTCCCCCAATTTTGCTCTTATTGGCGGGATATACAATTCGTATGAATCAATCGACCAATCAACGCTTTCTGCGTGCATCGGTCGCATCAAGTTGCACATATTCTCTGCATAAAATGGATTTATGCCGAGTACACATATTTTTTAGGTACATTAGTTATTTCAGCATTAATTTGAATTTTATAATCTACATGCATTAATATATATGTATTTATTTATTACTATTTGTATATCATTATTTTATAAATATTCTGCGTGTTAATAATTTGTGCATATAAATCAACTTTGATGTTTGATCTTTTGCGCATCATTTTAAAAATTTTATACAATGTACTTAGAATATACTTGTATCTCGTTTAATAACATGATATTTTATCAACCTACTGTATTTCAAATTTCAAATTAAATTATATTTTTAAAAACATTTCATGTAATGTAACGGTATATTCCCTGTCACGATAGAATGTATACTCCCCCGAAAACGTTTTCACGCATCGAAGAGTGCGCAGGAGCCACGGCCGAACTCCGAGCTGATTTCAGCGACAGTTGCGAAAAAAGTAGGATGATTTTCATTTCTTAATATTCCTTATACCATTAGGCATCGCGCTACAGACCCCGATTTTGTAATTTGGATTTCAAAGCTTTGTGAAAAATAAAAGTGTACAATACGTTCTTATAGCAGAAATTTCTTCTGGTACAATTTAAAAGAAAAAGGGGTTTGTAGAGCGATGGGCACGTTTCTCCAGAATACAAATACCATAATTATAATGCATTTTTCTGGTTATTAAGTCCGAAATTTAGGAAAAACTCGACCTTGTAGGTAACTAGATTCGGATTTGCGCAACTTGAGAGTCTAGGGAAATGTACGCAGTGAAAAAATATAAACGAACGTACTACGAAACATACTGCGATCGACAAGGATCATAAAATTTTCTGCTTGCTGGGTATATACTTTCGACGTCACGATCGTCATAGGAGCTCATGCGCATCACGTTACATGCGCAGAAAGAACGAAAACTCGTCCTTCGGTCTGTTCGTTCTTTCCTGAAACCAAAGAGTAGGTATACTAATTGTAAGAGGCGACACTCTGAGAGAGAAACTGATTTTAGAGAGAGAGGAAGCGAATAACCAATTTAGGGTCCGTTCCGAATTTCGCATGAAGCGCGTAGAGTACATAGAAAGTCGTTCCGAATTAGCTATTGCGCGCTTCAAAAGCGCTTCGAGGGAGCTATGAATTCCCTAGAGTGTACTAACCGTACTGAATTCTTAGCACCCCTCCAGCGCATGGGCTGCTTCTCTTTCGACCAGAGGCAGTGGATGCGTTCGATGCGTTTATGCGTTCTAAGCGTTTGTTGCGTATTTCGGAACATATTTTCACTGTTTTCACTGATTGCACATCGTTATTTTTCTTTTTAAGTTTATAGTTTTAATTCTATTCATTGATTATAAGTATCAATGATGCTGAATATCAATAATGGAAAATGAAAGAAAGTAGAAATTATATTTTAATAAAAATAAAAACAAATATTAATTATAAACGAACGTTTAATTATTAACTTAAGTGTTCATTTATTAAAAGAATAATATACAAAATCTTTCGCATAAATTCATTGATACAACATAGGTTTAGAAGTTCATTTTAAATAAACAAATATTAATCATTCATTTATTCTTATTTGCAACGCATTCATTATTGTTATTCTCCTAGTACTTCCCAAGTCATTGTTGTTGTTACGAATTTGTATCTCATGTTGTTCATAATGTTGGACACCGATAGTTTTGCAATATCATACAAATATTGTGTAACACACAACACAATACTACAGTGGGCTGCTGTCCACTGCAGCGCAACGCATAGGTCGCTTAGGAAATCGTTCCAAAATTCTCAAGCGCTCATTGACGCTCATGCGTTTTATGCGTGCATTAAAGAAACGGAACGATTCCAAATCGTTGCGCATCAGGATTGCAGTCTACGCGTTCCATGCTTAATTCGGAATGCACCCTTAAATGCCCACTCGGGCCCATTGCGCATGCGTAGCCCTTTGCGCATGCGTGGCTCATCGCACTTTTACTGAACTTCAGTGATCCACGCATGCGCGTCCAGCCCGGCCCAACTGGCAGCACTATACCGTCATTATATTATATTTTCTCTTTTTAACTTTTCAATCTCGTTAAATTAATGTAAACGCGTCGAGAGCCAATGTTAGTAATACACAGAAAATTTAGGATACTTTCCTTTTGTCTAATCATTAGAGATTGAAATGAAATAAAGATAGTGAACCCAGAGTTGATTTGAATTTCCCGCTTGCCTGTACAACCAATTTAAAGGGACAGGCAACCGGCCGACATCAAAGGTGCCGCCCGAAGTGTCGCCTCTTAGTATATCTACTCTTTGCCTGAAACCATTCATAATTTTACTCCGACAGAGGCGCTAGTTTAACACCCCTATACCCAAAGCACTGATGGGTAAATCGCCTCGAAACGACATATGTCACCGACGAGGTACTATTAAAGACTGCCAGCCCCTGTGTATTTTGGCGTACCACCAAGTGGGCTCTAATGGGCTCCGGCGGCTCCGTCGGTAACCCGGCGAGCGGTCGCCTCGTGACAAAGAACGCCCATGGAAAAAAATGTGACAAAGCGAGACAGAAAAGTTCCCCTCGCCCCGGCGACCGTTTAGACGATGGGACCAGTCACGTCTTCCGCAAGTGTTTCTTATTCTGACCGCAATATATCCTAGAGGGCGGTAGAAAACAGCGAATTTTTCGGATACGCGAAGTCCCGTAAGGCTGGCAGTCTTTAACAGTAGCTCGTCGGTGCATATGTATATTTACATACATGTAAATTACATGTAAATTACATGTAAATTACATGTAACTTACATGTATATTACGTAAATAACGTAATTTTATCAAAACCCGAATAAAATATCATTTTACATTGATATTTCACTGTATCTCAATATGCAATATGCAATACAGGCGGTCCTCGACGCTTTCGCACATTTTTAAAAATTCAATTTTATAAAGATTTTTGTCGATAATGCAAAAATTGTTCACATTAATGCAATTGTACGTTTTTGACTGAAGGCCTTGGTAGGTACATATTTTGAAACAATTTATTACAGTCATTTTTAATTTAACTAGAATTCAAGGAGAGGGTTTTCTTTGCTATGCGAATAACATATACAGGGTGTTCGACAACAGGTGGGCGTAATTTCAAGGGGTGATAGCTGGGGTGATTCTGAATCGCGTTTTCCTTTGCCAAAATGCTTGTTAAGGCTTCATTTTTGAATTATTAACGAAAAACCCCGGCCAATCAGAACATCCCAGGGCATAGAAGTGAAGATGAAAATGAAAAGAAAGCTAGGACGGAAAAACCCCTATTGGGCCCTCTTAAAGAAACTTAGAGAAGTATCCATCTGCTGTTTATTATTCGGCCCTTTCCGATGGGACAAACTGCAGACCTTCGAAAGACCTGAGGACCGTTAAGCTATTTAAGAACATTGTCACTGTCCTTTAACACTCGATTTATTTTTGTAGCTACATAGATATTCCAACAATTTCACGTATATTCGGACTGATATCGATGTGTATTACATTTAACGTCCGGGGATGTTTCCATGATGATCCTATTTGCAACATTCCCTTCTTTTTCCTACCTATCCCTTCCCTGCCCTTCTCTTCACTCGCCTTCCTCTACCTTCCCAACCCCTTGCCTTCTCTCTTCAGCCCTTCCCATCCCATCCCAACCCCCCTCCCCATCCCTTTGCTGCTAACTATTATTCCCATTGCAAAATTCCTATTCTTTGATGCTACCCTGTAAGGAATGCACCGATGAATTCGTTCTGAGGAGTTCTTTCATAGGACTGTAAACACGAAAGATATTTATATGGTTCACCCTGTATAATCAATTTATATATTACATATAATTGTAGAAAATCAGATGTATTGCTTCATTATTGAATGGGTAATATGTTTATGACAAAAAAATATGTTTCACTTTTCTTAAAAATATTGAGATGAGAAACACATGGCTTCAAGCACACAATTTATAGAATTACAATTCGTCAAAACAAGAAGCTGTTTGTTCAGAACATTTTAAACAAAATTATGATTCAGGATGTTCTCTTTGAAAGTTCAACGAAGATGCTGTTCCATGGATATATATAAAATATCGTAGAATATATTTATTACATAATATTGTGCAGTGCTTGCCACATAAGAAGTCTTGCAATACCTGTGGAGTTGATTTTGTTTTAATACAACTATTAAAAAGTGATTCAAAACATACCTTCTTCTGTGGCAAGTACTATAGTTGCTAATAACTTTATCCTGACGGTGATGTTTGTTGCAACATATATGTATGGTAATGAATATTTGCTTTATAGTAATATGAAGCTGCAAAAATTGAAAGTAATAATAGTAATATAGGTAACATGAAAGCTGTAGAGCATACAGATACAAAACCAGTCATGTCAATTTAGCAAAGTATCTGTGCTACATCTGTAAATCTTGGCACTACTTAAAATAGAAACATGTAAACTGAAGGGAATAAACTACATCTCTCTATATGTGTGTCGCCAGAAACGATTTTTAATTCTCCAATAAAAGACCGGTTACGAAAAGTGTACGCAGTTGAAATAAAGAAATTAAAAACTTGCTTGTATGGCAGTTCCTATAAAATGAAGAAAACAAAACATAATAAAGGATCTGCAAGAGTGTAATTTACTTATATACATTATAAGAGAGTATTGTACTTCAATGTTTTAGTGACGGTACCAAAAAAACTGATCAGGTATGAAATAAGAAAGAAGTAAAAATTGTAAATTTACAATAGTTTTCAACTTCATGTTCTTACATGTATTTATGATTTATTCTATTTATTTTTTAACATGAAATTTAAAAAATCAAAATTTATACTTTTAGAAATCATTGTTTTTTATTTTATTTTATAAATGTTTCTTTAGTACTTTTTTAAATTTGAAGAATTCATTGCACAACATTTATTTACATAAAGATAAACAAAATTTTTTTAACTGTTCAAAGATGTACTTTCATTCCTTTTATTATAATTTGATCAAATAAAAAAATATTTCTTGCACAATTATTTTTTTTTTATTTTCTGTAATTTAGTAAAGTATGATTCTTCTGTGAATTTTTCTTACAAACAAATAATTTTACTTACGTAATAATGATAGTAATAATTACAAGAATAAATCACATGTTTTGTACGTTAAGCATTTATTTTACTAATGTTTAAAATTATTCAATCAAGTTCAATGAAACTATTACATTATAGTAACACTTTATTACGACCGAACATATTTTCAGCAACATAATATCTTAATGATATTTGTAGCTTCTGTGGCCCCCTGAAAATTGAAATATACAGTGTTGTAATACTCTACTATTCTGCTTAAAGATTAATTTTACAATTATAAACTTACTTATACGCAAATAGTTCATTGTATAGCATAAAATCATGCCTGTAACTATTAGTTGGTAAACTGGTGCCGGTGTTGCTTTTTTAGGAAACACCCATACCATCTGCCAACGCCAATAAGCTGTAATGTTAAGAGTAATTTTAGTTACATTTCAAAACTTATTATAATGATCTAACATAAATAAAACATAAATTGTAAGAAAGTATACAAGAATATTTCACTTTTGCAGACACTAGTAAAAGTAAGGTTATGTTTAAGTTGTGATATAATATCGAAGTCATAGTATAATCATTGCGGTTATATGAAAATAAAATGTTACATAAACTAATACAAACATTTGGGGATTCAATGAAAGAAAATTTAAAATTTCATTAAAAAATTTTAAGTTTTAGATCATGTTACAATTAAATTACTACATATACTTAAATGTTTAATCGTATCAATTATAAAATACAGTAAAAAAAAAAGTATATAAATTAATATAAAACGACACTGATAATCTTACAAAAAAAAGGGGAGGAGAGAAACATAAAAGATGGTACTTACATGATTTCGTTTTTTAACCATTTAAATTACGTATGAAATATTTTTGTATAGTTACAACAAAAAACATAATTAGATGACTTATTTTATGAGACATGTCCTACATACCTCGGGAGAGTAATCCCATAAATTGCCGGGGTCCCTTTTCACGTCGAACCAACCATGCTGGTAGTTCATTAAGTTTCACGTCGCCAAATGCTGTATCGGCTAAAAATATTATAATTACTTTAGAGTTTAACAGGGAACACAAAAAGCAGACGATAACTTACTTGTTCCGTAATAACGAGAAGGATTGTATGGCCCATGTTTCACTGGATCGTATTCGGCAGGATAATCGCCGAATCTAATGAATTTTGTTGGAGGAAAAATTAGCGAGCAAAATTGTTCTAATTTTGTTGGCTGCGACATTATGAAACGAATATGAACTATGTCACTTGAACCGTCTTACGGAACACAGTGATACTATTGGATATTTAATACTATCAAGTTCTGCAAAGAGTAGGCAAAGAGTAGGTATACCAAGAGGCGATACTTCGGGCGGAACCATAGAAGTCGACCGATTGCCTGCGGTTGTACAGGCAAGCGGGAAATTCAAATCAGCTCTGGATTTACTATCTTTATTTCATTGCAATCTCTAATAATTAGACATCTATTGGTATTCTAAATTTTCTGTGTATTATTAACATGGCTCTCAACACATTTACATCAATTTAACGATATAGATAAGTTGAAAAAGAGAAAATATAATAAACTGATAACGGTAGAAAATATATTTTAAGCGTTATATACATTACCAACATATTACAAAAAAGTTACAAAGAAAGGATCAAATGTTTATTACAATTGTAGATACGACTACCCATAACAGGTAAGTCGGAAATTCCCGATTTATGGTAGATAGTCCGAAGTCCGAAGTGCCATCTTGGATGTCATGAACTCTCGCTTGCAGAACATTAGGCCGAAAGCATTTCTCCACTCTTCGTTAGCTGAGTGGGCATTTAAATCACTAATATGTATACATACATAGAGCTCATAGGAATGGAGGGGCCCTGCGCATAAGACGAACGTTTCGTAAGGCGTCGGAGGAGGATCAAGAGAGAGGTATATATTTTTTGTCTCAACTGTGGGCCCCCACTCCGTGGATGAAGCCACTTCCCCTACGGACTCATAAAAAATGGTGGGTAGCTCAGACGATTCTGAACAACAATTTCCTTTGCAAAAATGTCGGACGGGGTTTCGTTTTTGAATTATTAACGAAAAACACTGACCAATCAGAGTGCGCGTAGAGTGCATGCTTAGCCGTGATTCGTTCTAGTCCGACGTCGAAGTTACCCTATCACGGCTGAGTGCGCACTCTACTCGCGCTCTGATTGGTCAGTGTTTTTCGTTAATAATTCAAAAACGAAGCCCCGCCCGACATTTTTGCAAAGGAAATTGTTGTTCAGAATCGTCTCAGCTACCCTCCATTTTCGGCGCTTACGCTAGTTACGGGACACTCTGTATACTATATATGTTGACACAACTAGTTCCGAAGCCACATTCGACAATCACAAAAGACATGATAAAGACAATAATAAGTGCCTCGGTAGATATTAGATTTTTTTATATCGGGAAAAATAAAACAATTACTACACGTAAACAAGTTAGAAAAAATTGATAAAAGTTATATTGTTCCAGAATGAATATAGTTAATATTCAATAAATTATTTTAAAACTAAATAAAACGTATTGCATTTAATGCAACTTTCCTACATATTTTAATATTTGTTAGATACTTATTTTATTACTTCTCAAATTTGGGAATTATATCTGTTTTGTGTGATTACTATTTTCTAAATAGTATGTGTAACTATTACACGCACTGCTCATTTTACTTAATCGTTTTTATTATCTACAAATCTATTTATATTTCTTTAATTACATGTATATTTCATGTAATGTATAATTCATATTTCTCTATGTTACGTGGCCGACGGTTAGGCAACTCGAGTGGCCGGCGGAGGTTTTCTGGTAAGGGAGGCCGCGTAACATTTATTTATTAAGAAAAAGTCAATACAACCCGAGCGGTTAGATTGTATTGTTGTGGGAACCGTCACTGGTATTCACTGGGATTTAGAGAGAATGCTAATGTGGGTTTGACACAGTAAATATATATATGTAGGCATCGTGGCAAAAAGCGGACGCCGGGACTCGAACCCGGAACCTTTAGATTTGTAGGCGGCCGCTCTACCACCTAGACCAACCACCGTCCGACTGTCCTCTATTTTTCCACGACACCTCTTATATTTTCGGGTATGGAGGTCCCGATACTACATATATTACAGATCAGTCTATTACAGTTGTTCTGTCGCGAATATAGGTGTGTGTGTTGTATATTACCTATTCCGCTGGATGCTCGGTTTTGACGCACTGGCAATGCGGGGTGTGTGTGTGGTTGGTAAGAATGCCAAATAGAAATACAAGCAAGTTCGCAGATTCTATAAGGTTCGCTTTGATCGAAAGGGACTTCAACCCGATCTCACTAAATAATAACCAACTCACGATTGTACATGAAGTGCTCAATGCTAGATGAACTTTGGTACTGCCCCCGAACGTTGGTACCGAAGGGGTTTATATACTACTTCGAAAAGGCAATCTGGTTATTACTTAGATAATCGCATTGGTCCCATCTGTTTTTCCAGAAATGTTTAGAGTGGTTGCAGCTGGTGTTTAATCGTGATGGTCCCACTGCTTTCCCAAAACGTATGGTTCTGTTATCGCAGTGGGCCTTCTGCTTGTTTCAAGTGCAGGCGGCCTGTTTGTATTAGAGTTTTCCTTTTCCAGATGTTAAAAAGGATTCGTTTTTCTAGAGGAGGCATATGTTTGATAAAACGATCTGCCTACGTGACATCTAATTAAACGTTTCCACCATATTAATATGTATGTATAATACAAGTAATTTTTCATTTTCCATTTATATCTTATTTTCATTTTATTTTTCATCATTACATATGTCTTTTCGATTACGTAAAAAAAACTGAAATACATTAACCAAAGAGTAGATATACTAAGAGGCGACACTTCGGGCGGCACCTTTGATGTCGGCCGGTTGCCTGTCCCTTTAAATTGGTTGTACAGGCAAGCGGAAAATTCAAATCAACTCTGGGTTCACTATCTTTATTTCATTTCAATCTCTAATGATTAGACATCTATTTGTATCCTAAATTTTCTGTGTATTACTAACATTGGCTCTCGACACGTTTACATTAATTTAACGAGATTGAAAAGTTGAAAAAGAGAAAATATAATAAAATGACGGTATAGTGCTGCCAGATGGACCAGGCTGGACGCGCATGCGTGGAACACTGAAGTTCAGTAAAAGTGCGATGAGCCACGCATGCGCAAAGGGCTACGCATGCGCAATGGGCCCGAGTGGGCATTTAAATTGGTTGTTCGCTTCATCTCTCTCTAAAATCAGTTTTTCTCTCAGAGTGTCGTCTCTTATTGTTAGTATACCTACTCTTTGACATAACATGGAACACGGCTGACAGATCGCATAGCTACGGACCTGTCCTCCATAGTTGAGGTTGAAACAGCAAAGTACAGTGAAAACTCGATAAATGTTAACACTGCCGGATCCGCTTTGCAACAGTTATGGAATAGGAGAATCGTTTTTCGAATTTGATTTTAGTTTGCCGACGCAGCCGAACGTAGAAAGAGTCAGTAGCTAAAGAAGGAACAGGGACTGAAAACCGGATTTATCGCCCCAGTTTAAATGTCCCGTGTCAGTGTGACCATACTAATGCACAGAAGAAACTTTTTTATTTTTTACTTTTTGTTAATAAAAAGTTCACTATCGTGTGGGGGAGGTTTTCTGATTAAAATGAGACTAAACACGATATAAATCAATCAACATTTAATAGCATAATATTAGGTTAAATATTGTGCTTGCGAGTATTTCTCTCTTTATTTATCTGCCTTTAGCTGTCCTCTTATTTGTTTGGAAACATCACAGAACGATGGATTTCAGGTGCTGGGTACATTTATCGAACAGGAGGTAGTTAGTTCTCGAACAGGGCGCTTCCACTGTTCCGTAAATGATCAGAAACTGGAGCACTTATCAGACAGGAGGTTCCGTTCGTTTCCCCAGTTCGATAAATGTAGCACTGCAGTTTCTTATTTCTTATTTTTCATTCAATCTTATAACCTAAACATGAATCGATTTATATCGTGTTTAGTCTCATTTTAATCAGAAAAAGCTCCCCCACACGATAGTGAACCTTTTATTAACAAAAAGTAAAAAAATAAAAAAGTTTCTTTTGTGCATTAGTGTGGTCACAGTGACACGGGCATTTAAACGATGGCAACCAAGGCAATAAAAATCTTTAAAGGTGTGCAGGAGCTACGGCCGAACTCCGAGCTGACTTCAGCGATAGTTGCGGAGAAATTAGGAAGCTCTAGAATATGGATATATAGATCCTTGTCTCTCCAACGGCACGGCGGTGCGACAGAGAGGGTGACACATCAGTAGCAGGAAAAACGAAGATAGAGCGATGGGAAAGCGGCTTGATTTTCCAATGAGTTTGGTGGAGTTTTTTGAACTTAAGGGGGTCGTCTTAACATTTTTTTTTTTGCTAAATTGCTTCTATAACATCTGTAGAATATGTGAATAAAAGGATTCTTCGATACTCAACGTCGTTGAAAAGTTAGCCGTAGGACGGAGCACCACGTCCGATGCGCCGAGAGAGGGTCAGCAGGTGAAAACAGTTGGTGTAAGTGGCGCAAAGCAAAAGCTCAGGGAATAAATTTTCATCACGACTAGGCGCCATTGTCAGAACAAGTGCAGAAAGTAATTAAACCAATCTATGAAGATTTATCAAGAAAAGATCTACTGACCAGATGCACCTTCATTCTGACCCAAAGATTGTTGAGATTGCCTGCTTTTTGGCTGTGATTATTTTCAACGAAGGGTTCCAACCAATTTTGAAGACGATGAATACCTTAGACTTGCAAATCGGCTTCAATACTCAAGCCTATGCTCAACATCGCGACAATGCCCGCATTGATCGGTCCGAGTGACGCTCGAGTAATTTGGCAAAACAAGCCAGGATTGATAGCAGGGAGGAGTATGCGACTTTTCGGGACTTCCACGAGGCAGAGGAAGGTCGATTATATGCACCAGGCATAGGAGACTAATAGTGAGTTAACATTTTCTTTGTGTAATGCATACTTGAACTTTCAATCGTGTTTTTCTCAAAACTGCATTTTTCAAATTGGTTGCCACGATATCTCAAAAACTACTGAACCGATTTCGCTCAAATTTTTATGGTATGTTCACTACATTCATAGTTCTAGTCGGTACCAGAGTCATTGTGATATCTGTCATAGTTTTTTTTTTCAACCCAAAAATGTCGAAAAAAATGACGAAAATCCTAATTTCATTTTCAAAACTGTGCCAAACATTAAATTTTCAATATTTTGATTTCATTCTGGTACCGACGATAGCCATAGGTCTACAAATTAGTGCACCGTTTGAATTTTAGATTTCAGATAAGCAGGACAGTCGGAATCATGGCAGCCGTCGACCAACTTTTTTTCCGTACACGTCTCTTTCGATAGCTGTGAAGTCTATTCCACTCCATATTTTAACTTCAAAAAATTCTGAATAGCTGCTTAAATGTTAACAAATCTGTAGTAAAAATTCCAAGATATTGTGTTTTCATGGTTCGTTAAAAAAAATTCCCCAAAATTGCGAGAAAAACCGGCCGTCACATAAGACGACCCCCAAGGGTGCGTAGGAGGTAAACTAGCGCCTTTGTTGACAGTTGTGGAGAAATTAGGAAGCTCTAGAACAAGGATAGAGAGGGTGATGCAACAGTTGTAGGAGAGACGGAGATAGAGCGATGGAAGCGGCTTGACTTTCCACCGACTTTGGTGCAACTTTTTGAGCTTAAAAAGCAATATTTTCTTACACTTTTTTTTTTAATTCCTTGTATCATTACGGAGGGGGGTACAGAGCCCTTTTTTCGAAAAAGTGTCCAGAGAAAAAGTTCTATAACAATATACACTTTTATTTTTTATAAAATTTCCAGAGGGAAATTGCAAAATCGGGCTCTGTACCCCCCTCCGTAATGATACAAGGAATTATAAAAAAAAAGGTGTAAGAAAATATTGCTTTTTAAGCTCAAAAAGTTGTACCAAAGCCGGTGGAAAATCAAGCCCCTTGCATCGCTCTATCTTCGTCTCTCCTACAACTGTGAATCACCCTCTTTGTCGCACCGCCGAGACAAGGATCTATCTATCCTTGTTTTAGAACTTCCTAATTTTTCCGCAACTGTCGCTGAAGTCAGCTCGGAGTTCGGCCGTGGCTCCTGCGCACCCTTAAAAAGCAATATTTTTTTTACATTTTTTGTAAAATAGTGTAGTAGAGTACATAGAAAGTCGTTCCGAATTAGCTATTGCGCGCTTCAAAAGCGCTTCGAGGGAGCTATGAATTCCCTAGAGTGTACTAACCGTACTGAATGCTTAGCACCCTCCAGCGCATGGGCTGCTTCTCTTTCGACCACAGACAGTGGATGCGTTCGATGTGTTTATGCGTTCTAAGCGTTTGTTGCGTATTTCGGAACATATTTTCACTGTTTCCACCGATTGCACATCGTTATTTTTCTTTTTAAGTTTGTAGTTTTAATTCTATTCATTGATGATAAGTATTAATGATGTTGAATATCAATAATGGAAAATGAAAAAAAAAAAAATAGAAATTATATTTTAATAAAAATAAGAACAAATATTAATCATAAACGAACGTTTATTTATTAACTTAAGTGTTCATTAATTAAAAGAATAATATACAAAATCTTTCGCATAAATTGATTGATACAACATAGGTAGGTTTAGAAGTTCATTTTAAATGAACATGAAATTTTTTTTGTACAATTACAGCAAAGATATTTAATATTAATCATTCAGTTATTCTTATTTGCAACGCATTCATTATTGTTATTCTCTTAGTACTTCCCAAGTCATTGCTATTGTTACGAATTTGTATCTCATGTTGTTCATAATGTTGGACACCGATAGTCATACAAAACAGCATCGTTTTGCAATATATTATACATAAAAATATTGTGTAACACACAACACAATACTACAGTGGGGTGCTGTCCACTGCAGCGCAACGCATAGGTCGCTTAGGAAATCGTTCCAAAATTCTCAAGCGCTCATTGACACTCAGGCGTTTTACGCGTGCATTAAAAAAACGGAACGATTCCAAAGCGTTGCGCATCAGTATTGCAGTCTACGCGTTCGATGCTTAATTCGGAATGCACCCTAAGTAATAGGCCCCTAGGCCCCTTGAGCGGTGTTGCCACGTCGTTCAGCACGGTTAGTACTACTGTAGGCTGTGCAATGACCAATCTTCGAATGGTCATCGTTCTGATTCATTTAGGTTGGCAACTAAATTTGTGGTTTCCTCATTTTTAGTGGGATTATTTATCAGAATGTAACAAATAAAAATATGTAGCTGAAATGATTACCATTCGGGTTAATAATATTCTACCATGCTTATGGTAATTTTTGTGATAGAATTCGAATAATTTGAAAACAAAATTCGTGGGAATTTTGCGAATTTTGTACCAATCTAATGATATTTATAATCACCACTACAGCCGTACTAGAGTCGGCTGTGTCACCACGATTAAAATGCTTACAACATAAGTAGTACTTAATTAATTGTTACGTATATATGACTAATTATGGATTTAGTAACGATTCAAGTTGTCAAGGAGAATTTGCTGTTAATGACATAACACTGTACTCAAGAAAAATGCAATGTTTGCAACTCCTATCAGCACTCAATAGGGTTTTATATTACGATAAGGTGGCAATCTTGTTGATGCGTACGGGTGATACACATTCAGCACCGTAGCTACAGTATAAGCATAACGGAAAAAATTCACGGCCGCGAGGTGTCTATTCACGACGAACAGAGTTTCATCTAAACTATTGTAATATCACATTCTCCATTCCTGATACCCTATTGTACTCAAAAGCGTGATTGGTTTTATGTTTGGCTTTGGCAACTCAAGGAGTGGCAGGACGATAAACGGTAGGTGTTAATTTTAATATCTTTTTTTTTTTTTGAAGGTTTTATGTCGCTTCGCGGCGAATTGTTTTACCGCTTTTTCACTTCTTGTTTTCTGTGTATTAAAGGCTCCTGATATTATAAGTGTGATTCACCGCAAATTGTTTTTGATTCATAGTGACAACGACATCAATTATCTCTGTTGACTATTGCCACATCAAGATTCAAAATGCAGACTGCCCGAGGCTCAACAATGTTTGAGCCAGTAAAAAGAGATCTTAGTTGCTATACGATTTCAGAACTAAAAGAAGTATTAAGGCACCTGAAACTGAAGGTCAGCGGTTCCAAGTTGGAATTGATAGATCGACTTAACGCAGTAGATCCAAATGAGTTAGCCGCAGCGCTGTTGGATTTGATGAGGTCTTCTGCGAGTTTTAAAATTGGAGCAAGTATCAAACTGAATGTCACAGGAGCAGGAGCAGCCAGTTCATCCTACCATTCACGTGTCACTGCTAGTGAATGTACTACTACGAAGCTCGGCATCCAATTGAACCAACGTGGATCTGGTACAAAACAGAATCTGAATGTGCTGCAGAAAGAAATGCATTTATTGAATCTTATTCCTAATCTATATACTTCACTGCCGGAATTCAATGGTGAAAGTGGTAGTTTCCACAAATGGAAAAGTCAAGCGGAGGTCCTTCGTGAAAGGTATCATCTCAATGATGAGTCAATGAGGATATTAATTTCGATGCGACTGAAAGGAAAAGCTTTGTCCTGGTTTTACTCGCGAACCGACCACACTCATATGCCAATATCGAAGCTGTATGATGCGTTGGAAAATACATTCGACGAGAGACGTTCAATATCAGACCTGAAGAAAAAATTCATCATGAGAATGTGGCGGCCAAAAGAGACGTTTTCTAACTATTATCGCGACAAACTGAAACGAGCGAGGGAAATAGACATTGGAGAACAGGAATTTATCCAAGCAGTGATCGATGGCATCCAGGACACAAAAATGCGCAATCGGGCGCGTATGCAATGCTTCGCAACCAAGGAGGATTTGCTGGAAGCGTTTCAGAGACTGCATCACAATGACCGAGAAAAAGGTAAAAATCTCGCGAGAACGGGACGAAGCATCGTGATGCAAGGAAATCAGGGAGGTTCAAGACAACATATGAATGTTATAATCGTACGGGGTACAGTAGTGGATCCGGAGATAGGGTCGCAGCGGAGAGTGCAACGTGTAGGATATCGAGTCAAAGATCGCAGAGGGTAGGGTGTCCCAGATTATCCCGAGATTTATATTTAGCGATGGTCTATTTTTTATTAGGGATCCCAAATATCCTAACATATTATCGCGACTTCTTAGCCTGTAAAAACATAATAATTATTACAGTTGTTTTAAAAATAATATTGTACACGGTTTTGATAAAATTCATAAAGTGATATGGACCAAAAAACACAAAACGGAAGTAATATATAAAATAAAATAAAAAGTTATTATTTTAAAAGATTAAATTCTAAAAACGTTGTATAAATTTTGTATGGTTCCTTTGCTCCCCCGATCCTCCTTTACCGGTTAAAAATTGCTAGTACAGGACATTTTTTTCATCGACTTCGAGAAGGAAGAGGTTACTCAATTCGGTCAGTATATATACAATATATATTTTTTTTAATGTATGTTCGCCGATTACGCCGAGATGGCTGGACCAATCGGAACCAAACCGTTTGCATTTTGTAGGGTATGACTAAGCTGACCATACGTCCTGTTTTGAACGGAACCGTCCCGTTTTTATAAAGAGAGCAACCTATGGTAATAATTTTAAAAAAGGGCGCTATAAATCTAAAAATCATCTGACGGTAGCGTCTAGTAGCGCAGCGATGACGGCATGCCAATATGTCTCACACATTGTAAGGCTCACTATACACAATATAGGGTAAACAAACAGAACAACGTTTATTTTATAAAATAACCCCAGTTCGTGATAACTCGATACAGATTTAACTTAAATTTAATATACACATTGAACATGTATTGTTTTCGATCCACGCAATAGAAACATAGCCAAAATCAAGAATGCCGATTTCGAAGTGCACACATACACGGCTTCCGATCGTTTTGTTTAATTCGCGCTAAAAGCTTATGCAGGGCCCGCTCTAGCGGTTACGTCGCCCCGGACAAAAAAAACCAAATTGTCGTCCCGTAAGAATATATATATATTTTTTAAATAAAGGTACATATTTTTTATTTTTAATAAAAATCAAGAATATGCATGTTCAAACAAGTATAGTGTAAATATTTTTAGCTTTTAGACATAAACAATATAAATACGCTAGGCACGGTAAATTTTTAGCGAACGAAAAAATCGATATCTGAAATTTTCTATTAATTGAGTATTTAACACATCAATATTTTTCTCACACTTACAGCCAAAATGGCGCCCCTAAATTTTGGCACCACGGACAAATGTCCGGATTGCCCGCTCCTAGAGCGGGTGCTGGCTCATGTGAAAAATTAAAGAACACAACTAAAAGATATTCAGACCTGAAAATTCAGTCTCCCTACACACTATTACCTAAACATTAGTAGATGTCCCGTTTTAAAGAAAAAAATTAATGGTCACGTTAAGTATGACTCCCAGTTGGTCCCGTAAAAAAAAACATTTTGCATTTTATCACTGCTTACCCTTTTTTTATTGCAAAAAAGCGTACTGTTTCGTCCACGTTGTGTACGGTCATCAATTACTCCAAGATTGATGGACCAATCGGATCCCAACTTTTTGCATCTGGTAGCTGGTAGAGTATGACCAACAGTTCGTCCCGTAAAAAAACATTTTGGATTTTTTCAATTTTTACCGTTTTTATTGCAGAAACGTGCTATTTCGCGTATACTTGGCCTGATATCGATGAAACCTAGTATTTTTGAGACCGGAGATGTTTCCGCGATGTTCCGCTTTGCAACATTCCTTTCACTTTCCTTCACTTCCCTGCCCTTCCCTTCGCACTCCTTTCCCTCGCTTCCCTGCCATTTCCTTCCCTCTGCTACCCTTCCCTTCCCTTTCCTACCTCCCCCCTTTCCATTCCCTTCCCTACCCTTCCCTTTGTTGCTAATAATCAGTCTTATTGCAGAATTTTTAGTGGCGATCCGTGCATTCCTTGCAAAGAAACATCAAAGAAATTTGATTTTGAATAAAAATGCAAATTTTCAACTCTGAAATGATTTTGTGGTTGAGCGATAAGAGTTTTTCTGTTTCATTCAACGCAGAATTATTCTAGGAACTCTCCCAAATAAAATGATATAAGTTATTGTTACATCCAAGACATGTAAATATGTTTAAACAATGATCAAAGTGAAAATGACACCCGAAACGCAGCAATTTTTGCGGATATTCTTCAATTTATTTTCAAAACTAAAGCTGTGAGGGGGAATCTAATCACACCACGCGATAGAGCAGACATCTTTCCTACGGAAACGACAAGGGGCGCCAAATGGTCTCCTAGCCAAACAAGATTTTCCGATAATTGTATAAATATGTAAAATAAATATTATCTTTTTAATTAATTCTAGATGATAGTATGTCCGATTTTTCCACTGACACAGATACATTTCCGAATCCAATCCTAGTCTTGATTTTTTTAACTAGATTTTTTAACCTGAGCCTGTGTCCCTATTTATCCCGAAAAACAGTATTTTGTAGACGCGTAGTTAGGTAGTGACTATTTGTAATATATTATAGATATATTAAGGTAGGTACTACATTCTATTATTATTTGTATTATATTCTTATTACGAATAAATTCTATACATATTGTATTATGTAAATACTTATATGTGTTTCTGGAGGGTTGGAGGGGGGCGCCAATAAAGTGTCGTGCCCCGGGTGCCAGTTATGTTCGCTACGCTACTGCAACAGTGTCTAATACCTTTCAAAATTTTTTCAGAATTTTCTGGTGCAGCTAACAAGAAAAACAGGGCGAACCTCGATAATTTGAACTTACCCCATAACTACCCTCCCGGTTGGGGTACAGGGCTGAAACTTGGCATACCATGTTTTCTTTTGGTAAGTTATCAAACGATATATTGGGAGTCAAGATCGGCTTTGACCATCTTATCCAGCTATCTACCAATTAGTTTAGATTTATTGAGCCTTGTTTAGTAAATTTTAGAATATAATGACTGAAGATTTCAATATGAATTATTTAGTGGAGGGGTTCAGGTCTCCAGGTACTGGGTAGCGGAAGCATAAGCCACAATACCCAGCGATCAGAAAGTTTTGTGAATTTTAATTTTTATTGAACGCAGTGTTGGATGATCAACCACTTTAACAGTGTAGATTCTAACTCATTAGTTATTCTGAGTCGCCTAGATTGCAAAGCCCTCATGGCCAGAGTCTACCATTGCTCATTTAGTCAACAAAGGTAGAATTCATCTAGGTTAGTCATCCCATGCCTCTTCCCTTTCTTTAACCTTAGTATATAAGATTTAGAAAGTATCCATGCGAGAGCAGTATATTTTTGACTGTCTCGCTGTCAACCATAGTTAAATGCCGTTAAGTGTTCTTTCAAATATATTTGTATCGTAAACCATACTCGTTTAATTCCTTCAAACCAGACTCCAACAGCAGTATACCATTTAATATTTATAATATGATGTTGGTATATATAGCTTCATGTTTAGAGGTTTGTGTATAATCCTATGTTATTAATTTAATCTTGATTCAGTTCAAATGTAATCTGGTTGTTTGCTATTTGAATATTTAGGCTTATTGTAAGTGCTTTCTCTTCAAGCACTTACCAAATATTACCGTTATTAAAATATTTCTTTATTGGGCTTGTGAATTGGCAGTTTATTAATATTATTGTTGTTTGTCTTTGATTATATATCTTGGTATTTTAAGTAATTTTATCTTGTTCTTCTTTGGATTATGTTTATTATATTCAACGCATGATTTCTTTTTTTATGATATGTGTTTATTATGATTATTATATGTGTTTTCTCTTCTTTCAAAGTTATTCAAATATTTCTTTTACTGAAATAGTGGATTGCAACTGTCAGTTTATAAACACTGTTTATTGTTGCGTCTTTGTTTATTACCTTGTACCTTGATGATTTTAAGTTATTTTAGTTTACTTTGCTACCTTAGATTATGTTATTTTGTTTATTATATGCAATGCATGACTTATTTGAGATTATAATATGCGTTTTCTCTTCTTCTTAGTCATTTAAATATTCTTTCTTCTGAAATGATGGACTTGTAAACTGGTGGTTTATAAATATTGATTATTGCTTTGTCTTTGCTTTTGACCTTGTATGTTGATGTCTTTAGGTAATTTTATTATATTCTACCTTAGAGTACAGTATTTTGTCTTATTTATACAACGCATGACTGTATATCATATACAGATTTTTATTAAGATATACAATATATTGTTGATAAATATAGCTTCATGTTTAAAGCTTGTGGATGATTCTATGTTATTAATTTAATCTTGATTTAGTTTAAATGTAGCTGGTTGTTTTTATTTGATTGCTTAGGTTCATATATGTGCCTCTTCTTCTTTATAATTTTTCAAATATTGCTCCACTGGATTTATGGATTTGCAAACTTACTGTCTGTTGTTTTATTTTTGTTTACTGACTATGTATCTTGATGATCTTTAGTAAATTTATCTTGCTCTTCTTTATATTATGATACGTTGTTTTATTGCATGCAACGCATGACTTATTTAAGACTATAATATGCGTCTTCTTTTCTCCTTGAGACATTATAATATTCCTTTTACCGAAATTGTGGATTTGCAAACTGACAGTCATGAATATTGTTTATTGTTTTGTCTTTGTTTACTGATCTTGGATCTTGAGCATTTTAAATTATACTATTTTGTTTTTCCTTAGATTGTGTTGTATTGTTTTATTCATATAACGCATGACTGTATATTATATACAGAAGTTTATCAATCATTATAATATGATGTTGGTATATACAGGGTGTCCCGTAACATCGGCAAATTGGGGTAGCTGAGACGATTCTAAACAATAATTTCCTTTGCAAAAATGTCAGACAGGGCTTCGTTTTTGAATTATTAACGAAAAACATTGACCAATCAGAGCGCGAGTAAGAGCGCATGCTCAGCCGTGATTCGTTCTGGTCCGACGTCCCGGCACGAGGTTACCCTATCACGGCTGAGCATGCGCTCTATTCGCGCTCTGATTGGTCAGTATTTTTCGGTAATAATTCAAAAACGTAGTCCCGTCTGACATTTTTGCAAAGGAAATTGTTGTTCAGAATCGTCTCAGCTACCCCCCATTTCCCGATGTCACCACTAGTTACGGGACACCCTGTATAGCTTCATGTTTAAAGTTTGTGTCAATTCTATGTTGTGAATTACATCTTGATTTGTTAACCGACTTCGAAAAGGAGGGGGTTACTCAATTCAACACGTATATTTATTTTTTTTTATGTATGTTCGCCGATTACGCCGAGATGGATGGACCAATCGGAACGAAACCTTTTGTATCTTGTAGGGTGTGATTCCCAGTTGGTCCTGTAAAAAAAAAACATTTTCCATTTTGTCATTCTTTACTCCTTTTTTGCAAAAACGTAGTTTCGGTCATGCTAGGTATGATCACCGATTACGCCGAGATGGATGGACCAATTTGAACGAAACCTTTTGCATCTTGTAGGCTATGACTCCCACTTTTTTTTTTTTTTTTTTTTTTGGTTAACCAAGGCGGAAATGCTTGATGCACACACCTGGCGTGCGAGTTATGGCGTTGCCAGGGGTAGTGTGGGACTCGGGAGGTGCAATCTACCCACTAAAACCGCCCATCTAGTAACCCTACTATGGCCTGGTACCCACCAGGCCCCGGAACTCTCGTGCAGAGATTACTACTAGTAGCCTGGTATATCCCCGAGCACTGAAAGCCTGCAACCTCGCGGTCGTCTACCCGCTCACTTGCAGGCCGGCCACCCCCTCCGCCAAATGAAGGGAGATCCGGCAACACGGTGCACCAGGGAGGGGCCGGCGACAACAAAGCGCAGATCCACTACTCCCCAATGCGTTCGTCCGCCCCGACGGTACGGGGACAGGGATATCATCCCACGATGCCGACCTGTCGGTTGTTGTTCACTGTCTCTGGAACCACGAGACAGGGCTTCCATTAATCCCTCGTTGCCACTAGGTGGTCAGTCCGTCGTGCGTCAGTACGTCCTTCGTGCGTCAGCGCGTGCGTTCGTTCGTGCGTCAGTCACCTGAAATAAAACGACAGCCGCTCGTGTCGTCACAGCTAGGGCCACTTGTTCCCCCTTCCATAACCAACCGTTCGGTTACACACCCATCGACAGCCATCCTGCTTTCGATGTGCCTTGCCATGTGCTACCCGGAGCCGTAGCCACGCTAGCATTTCCCACGCGGCCTTACCCGCTACTCCTGCCTGGTAGCAGTTGCTAATTTAATTGCCGTTCGGGTCGTTCGCAGCTACAGCTACGCGAACCACCCCCTATGTACTCCGACACACGCCTGTCTTTACCTTTGCTTCGCCTTTGCTCTTGCTCGAGAGCATTGCCACCTAGAGCTGCTTGCAGCTCAGGTTGCGCAGGCCAGCCCACGCAACCACCCCCTAACCAAACACCCCGCAGCTGAAGCTACGCGAAGAGTTCGTGTGCCCCTTACTTCTGTTCCCCGTTCGAGTCACCCGCAGCTACAGCTACGCGAGTGACTCACGCGCACTGCATTACCTGGGCTTTCGCCCTAATGTACAACCGTCTTTATGACCTCGCTCTTGTCTAAGAGCGTCCTTGCCAATAGCCGTTATCAGCGACCACCCATCGTTGAGTTCTCCGCAGCTGAAGCTACGCGAAGAACTCCTATACCTATTACCTTTACTTCCCGCCTTTGTTCCATCCGAGTTATCCGCAGCTAAAGCTACGCGGGTAACTCCCAGTCTCTCGCTCTACGCAGTCCTGCTGCATCGTCCTGTGCCTTTCGCACTCACGCGTGCCTGCCTTTACAGCGTCGCCCTTATTTAAGAGCGTTTCCACCAAGAGCCATTCGGGTCCAGGTTGCTCGGATACCCGAGCAGCCACCCCTGTTCGAACACCCCGCAGCTGAAGCTACGCGAGGGATTCATTTACCTTCTACTTTCTTGCCGTCCGAGCTACCCACAGCTGTAGCTACGCGGATAGCCCGCACGCCCATACTTATATTGGATCCTCTGCGCTTGCACGAACCTGCGTCCGCAACCCCGCATTCGTCCGACAGCGCCTTGCTGCACCCTGAGCTGTCGCCCATGTTACACCGATGGCCCCCCGCGTGTCCATCCCCTGGTCTGAGCCCCCTGCAACTGGGCTTCGCAAAAGACTCCCGCTGTTCATCAATGTATCCAGGTACGTTTGTGCTTCCCTCATCCGCGCCTCGGTTTGTCGCTCGCCCAACCTGCTTCATCATGTGCCAGCTACCGATGGTACGCCTTTGGCGTACGCGTCTGCCAGTGGCCGGAATTCCTCTAGCCCGCGCCTCTTGCCTTTCCTTCTCTTTGGTTTCCTTCTCCTTCATCACCTCTATGATGAAGTTAGTGACCTCCCGATCGTCACCTTCCCTAGTTAGCGCTCTTGCCAGATTTTCCGGAGCCAGGGGTTGAACCCTGCCTCTATTAACCTTTGCCCTTTGCTCCGCCCACTGAGGGCAGTGGAACACCGTATGCTCCGCGTCATCCGGCCGGTGCCTGCAGAACCAGCACCTCGTACTCTTTACCTTCCCTATCTTGTATAGGTACGACGCAAAGACTCCATGCCCGGTTAGGACCTGTGTCACGTGAAACCTTAGCTTCCGAAACCCTTCGGCTTTCAGCCAGCACTCCAGATTAGGTATAATCCTATGCGTCCACCTGCCGTGCTCGGCATGGTCCCAGTGCCACTGCCATTTAACCACTGTCTGCCGCTTAATCCTAGCAATCTGTTCGTCAGATTCCGCCTGATATTGCCTATATCTTTCTGCAATGAGCAGCTCCCAAGGCGGGCGCCCTGTTAGCACGCACAAGGCCGCATGTGACGTGGTCCTGTACGCCCCAGCTACCCTTGTCAGCCCTAGCTGCTGCACGCGGTGCAGCTGTTGCCTTATATAAGCCAGCTTCTCGGCTCTCCGCCACACCGGAGAAGCATACAATACAATACTCTCCAGGACTGTATAGTACAGCACCCTGGGGCCTCGCCCACATCCCCTAACGTTGGGCATCAACCTGGCCAGCTGTCCTGCCACCGCCGTTGCCTTCTGGGTAACCTTGTCTAGATGCACCCTGAACGACCTATTATTTTGGTACATGACACCAAGATATCTAACAGCCTCTTGCGTCTGTATTATGAACTCCCCATATGTGATGGAGATCCCCTTCGGCACCTTTCTACCCGTGAGCAGCACCGCCTCGGTTTTGTGCACTGCCAGTACGAGCCCTTCCTTCTCGTACCACTCGCCCAGCGTCCTCGTGGCATCCTGCACCTTAGTCCGTACTACTTCGGTGGATCTGCCTAGCGCAACGAGTGCCACATCATCAGCAAAGCCGACGCTCACGGTATCTCTTGGGAGCTTCGTCCTAAGCAGATCATCAAACGCGATATTCCACAACAGTGGACCCAGTACAGACCCCTGTGGCACCCCGCCGTAAACTTTCCGCGTCGCCCACGTCCCTTCCTCCAACATAGTGCCAACTTGCCTATTCCTCAAATAACTCCGGAGTGTATCCACTAGCTCGCGTGGGAATTTCCTTCTCCTAGCAGCCCTGATGATACTGCTCCAACGCACCGTGTTAAACGCATTCTTGACGTCCAGCGTTACTAGCAAACAATGCTTACCAGTCGCGCTGGCATCCCGCCAACACTCGTTGACAATCTGCATGGCCTGTACGGTTGACCTGCCTATCCGAAACCCAAATTGCCTGTCCGTCAGGTCTCCAGACTTCTCAAGGGCCACATTGATCCGGTCCTTAAGTATGTATTAGAACGTCTTTGCTATATTCGATACCATGCACAGCGGCCTAAGATCCGCAACCGTTGCATACTGCCTGCCCGCCTTGGGTATCAGCGTAAGCCTTCCATTTTTCCAGGCATCTGGGTAGTAGCCCAGCCTCAGACAGTCGTCCAAGATACCGGCCACAAACTGCGGCGCTACCTTGCCAAACGCCCTGACTGCCAAGGCAGGGATCCCATCCGGTCCCGGGGCCTTGCCTATCTTGACCTGTTTCGCCGCCAGTTGCACCTCTCCGAACGTGATGGCTTCCCTTTCAATCGGCTCCGCACTGATGCCGTCAGACTCAACACTACCTTGAGAACTGTAGGAACTGCTCGCCTCTTCCCGTCGCAGGGCTACCCCGCTGGTCCATCTCTCGTCGTAGCTCGCAATGAACAAAGTCGAAACCGCTTCGTCGAACTCCACCTGGTTCATTTCGACCCTTGTTTGATTCCCCCGAATCCTCTTCATCACCGTCTTATACGGCCTACCCCACGGGTCACCTTTGACCTTGTCCACCAACTCCTTCCATGCCCCGTCCTTGGCTTGGTATATTGCCTTAGCCAATCGCTTCCTGGCCTTCCTCTCCTCTGCACGCAGCCTGGCCAGCTCCCTCTCGCTGTTCCTCGAGCTCTTGCTTGCCCTGGCCACCACCCTGTGGGCCCGAGAAGCTGCCTTTCTCAGCGCAACGATCTCATCGTTCCACCAGTATACCGGTCTCCTGTTACCCAGCGCCGGTGGCAACACCTTCCTGGCCGATTCGACTATTTGCTCGATCAGCTTCACCCTTTCGTCAACTCCAGTCCGGGTTCCCCTGTGCTCCTCCTCGCTGAAGGATGCCAGTCTCTCCAGGATGCGAGACTCAATGACCTCATCATTCACGGACCCCTTGGTTCTCACGTTGCCTCCCCTCCACGAGGGCTGTGCCTTATCACCGATTCGATGCACCAAGTAATGATGATCAGACCCCGAGTACGTACTACTAACAAAGGATTTAGTTACCTCCCGGCTCCAGTTTGCGCTATGCATAACCACGTCCGCACGGGACCCCGTGCCCCTCCTTTCGAAGGTCCACCCTCCTTCTGTTCTAACTATCCGGAGACCGGCGTCATCGCACATCTCCCGGACAACCTTCCCTCGCTCATTTTCCAGTACGGATCCCCATCTATCCGACCAAGCATTAAAGTCTCCCGCTACCACCTTTGGCTTAGGCAACTGTTCCACCGTATCGTGTATTGCCCCCACCTGCCTTTGAAACCTCTCATAAAGCGCATTGGGCGTCAAGTAGCAGCTAATGGCGACAAACTCCTTGGTTTCCACTGCCACAAAGCCATCCCCGTTACTGACCTTCTTGGCAAACC
Organism: Stelis phaeoptera; assembly: GCA_943735885.1. Lineage (NCBI taxonomy): Eukaryota > Metazoa > Arthropoda > Insecta > Hymenoptera > Megachilidae > Stelis > Stelis phaeoptera. Next base: position 1,153,667 of record OX030936.1, read on the forward strand.
TCACCTTTGCCAGCCCTTCATTAGGGCACCATATGGCTGCCCTGCCATTTGCATCAGCCAGCTAGTTGTCCAGGACCCGATATGGCTCACTGATGAACACCATATCGGCCCGATACTCCGCCGCTGCCTGAAACATCAACTGTTTCGCGGCCCTGCAACCATTCAGGTTAATTTGTAGTAGTATTACGTCCCCCATAATGTCTATTCCGTCTCCTAATACTCCATCTTCCGGTTCCGCGTCTCCCTTTAGCTGCGACGCATCCGCAAATGAATCGGCGCCGTCCTCGCCGCTCCCCGCCCACAGCGCCTGCTTACTGCACCCTGCTGTCCCGCTAGGCCCTGTCCGTCCCTCTGGTCAACGTTTTCAGAGTGCCCGAACCCCCCTCTTGTCTGATTTCGAGTGGTTGCTCTTTACTGCAATAAAAAATCAAAACACACCCTTGTTACGTGGCCGACGGTTAGGCAGCTCTAGTGGCCGGCGGAGGTTTTCTGGTAAGGGAGGCCGCGTAACATTTATTTATTAAGAAAAAGTCAATACAACCCGAGCGGTTAGATTGTATTGTTGTGGGAACCGTCACTGGTATTCACTGGGATTTAGAGAGAATGTTAATGTGGATTTGACACAGTAAATATATATATTACAGATCAGTCTATTACAGTTGTTCTGTCGCGAATATAGGTGTGTGTGTTGTATATTACCTATTCCGCTGGATGCTCGGTTTTGACGCACTGGCAATGCGGGGTGTGTGTGTGGTTGGTAAGAATGCCAAATAGAAATACAAGCAAGTTCGCAGATTCTATAAGGTTCGCTTTGATCGAAAGGGACTTCAACCCGATCTCACTAAATAATAACCAACTCACGATTGTACATGAAGTGCTCAATGCTAGATGAACTTTGGTACTGCCCCCGAACGTTGGTACCGAAGGGGTTTATATACTACTTCGAAAAGGCAAACTGGTTATTACTTAGATAGTCGCATTGGTCCCATCTGTTTTTCCAGAAATGTTTAGAGTGGTTGCAGCTGGTGTTTAATCATTGATGGTCCCACTGCTTTCCCAAGACGTATGGTTCTGTTATCGCAGTGGGCCTTCTGCTTGTTTCAAGTGCAGGCGGCCTGTTTGTATTAGAGTTTTCCTTTTCCAGATGTTAAAAAGGATTCGTTTTTCTAGAGGAGGCATATGTTTGATAAAACGATCTGCCTACGTGACACCCTCTATAATACAATATAATGCAGTATTACACGAGACTATCCCGCTCCTAACCCCTACATAATCCCAGCCAATCCCTGGTCCCGACCCAGTCTCCGCTTCCGGTTCCATCGCCCAGTCTGCTCCCGCGCCTGTCCCTGCCCTGGCCCTAGTCCCGCCACCATTTAAGCACTAGAGCGTCTACATTACATTTAAAACCAGCTACCAACTGCGCCAACCTAACATGGATATGTGTGGGTATGTGAACATGTGGGTATATTGTCAGCTTACGATGACTCCCCTCCGTTGCACAAACCGCGACCAGCCTCGTCCAACCGCTGAATCGATGAAACAATGGAACGGTAAAACGGTAAAACGGTAAAACGGTAAAAACGGCACAACGGGAAAGAACGGCAAAACGGCAAAACGGTAAAACGGTACAGCGGTAAAATTGGAAATCACGTTGCTTATTACAGCAACCAACGGGCCCGTATTTAATTGCACAGGCCCCGTCTGTTGATAAAGGGCTTCTACATATGGTCAAATTTGTCCTGCAGCCAACATCCAGAACACCAATTCACGCTCGTACACACCACTCCGTTAAACACGCATTCCATTAGTCGTACCTCAAACATTTGATTTAATTCGATACCCTAACCTATTTTTTTTTTTTTTTTTTTTACGTGGAGGAAATCTGAACGGCAGACACGGGGGGTAGTGTGGGGTTCGACCCACTAAAACCTCCACGGCGACCTTCGGACGCTATTCCACCTCTGGCGGATTCGGGGGAGTCACGGGAACTCTCAGAAAACACCACCGCGACTCCCCCTCGCCATGGCCGGTCAGCTAGCCTTTGCTGACCGGCCGCGTCCCGAGGAGGGGGAGTTTAATCCTCCCCCTCCTATGACCTCTGGTTCCGCAGTGCAGGGAGGCCGCGCCCCGCACCGCTCCATCCCGGCGGGCGTTTATCAGCTACCCAGGGCCCCCGCCCTGGGTAATACGGCCGCCCGGGGGGACGGCGTTAAACATGCCGTCCCCCCGCTCCCGTCGACTACTACGTCTCGATCTGCTGACGGCGGGGGATCAAGGGGACCCCAGATGTGATCCACCCCCCGCCGTCAGCTACCCTCCTTAGTCCGGGGGCCCCACGGCGCGGCCTCTCACAGGCCGCACACGCCGCCGCCCCCGGGTTCTTCGAGCGGGATCGGATCGTTCCCGATCCCGCTCGGCGGCCTCCTTCTGCTTTATTACCTCCTCGCAGAAGGAGACCACCTGCTTCCAATTCCTGTCGCTCTCCAGCATTGCCCCAACTACTGCTGGGAGCGAGAGGTCTCCTCCAATCTCACACCGGAGGACTCGACGCAGCGCTGAAAAGGCGGGGCATTCCTCCAGCGTGTGCTGCGCCGAGTCCTCCTCCTCCCCACAGTGGTGGCAAACCGCCGTCTCCTCCCGTCCTATTCGACACAGGTAGACACCGAAACAGCCGTGTCCGGTGAATACCTGTGTCAGACGGTAGGTGAGCCTACCGTGCCGCCGCTCCCGCCACCTTTGCAGGTGTGGCAGGAGGGCCCCGGGGACGCGTTCGCTGGCGTGGGAGCATAACTCCCTTCGCCAAACCTCCCACATGCGTTCCCGGGCCTGGAGTTCCAGCTCCTGGACCGCCTCAGGCTCCAGCGGGGCCCCCCGAGCGCTGCGGCAAATGCTATTGCGCCTATAAATATAGGCGCGCACCGCCGCGAGCAGCTCGAAGGGTAGTTCCCCGGCTAGAGCCAGCGCCGCCATAGTGGACGTGGTACGGTACCCGCGGACGAGGCGAATAGCCATCGTCCGCTGCAGCCGACGCAACAGTTGCGTGTTGCGCCGGCTTGCCATCCCGGCCGGTGCCCATATAGGAGCACCATATAAGGCCATGGACCGTACCACGTCTAAGTATAGGCGGCGCACCCAATCCTTGTCCCTGATCCCAGCCCCAACCCTGTCCTACCCTCTTCCAACCCTGGTGCCAGCTCTAGCTCTGGACTTTGCACCGGCCCTCGTCCTTTCCCCCTCCCAGCTCTGTTTCCTTCCACAGCCCCGAGCCAATTCCAATCACAGATCTACCCCGACTCTGTCCCTGTCCTGTTCCTAGCCCCGACCCTGCCCCAGGATGCTGAGCGATTGCTTGATTGCGTCATCAGCTCACCTCCATTCGCGTAAGTACAAGTGCGCCGCCCCCACTCCCAGCTCAACTCCAAGTGAGGACCCCCAGAATGAACGACAGACAACGTCATACGTGCCAGCCGGAAGCCACCAGGCCGCACGGATAGCTCAACCGCCAGAAGATGCTACCGTCCCCGGCAAGTAGGATTCATTGATTCATGACCACCAAATCAACTCCTCAAGCGGGACCTCAGCCTGACCGCTTGCCCAAGAACGCGCGTAAGTATGCCCCGATTGTCTATACCTTAGAAGGCCTGCGGCACACGGATGACCCAGTTAGAATTAAGCTTAAGGTTTAAGAAACATGCCAGCAGCCCACCTGCTAGACAAAGCCTGCATGAGAATCATCCAATCGCTGTCGTGCACTGGGTTATACGAGAGTAAGTATCCAGGTATTTAAAGCAACAACACTTACGCCCCACAGAGCTCATATAGGAGTCGCATTATACAAACCGTATTTACAGCACTCCGGCCTGCAAGGGGGGCCACACACTCCTGCAATACATTCGAGCGAAGACGAAGGGAAGGGAAGGAAGGGATACACATGCAGTGCATACAGGTGCAGGGATCGCATTAATTTAACAAGAGTGATCATCACAACAAGGTCTGTATTAGTACATGTAACACACAACGCATAGAAGGTAAGAAATAAAGCATATTAATTTACGTAACATTATATAAGTTAGTTACATTAGTAGCACGCCGCATCGCTATACCATTGGAGTCTCGAATTATGTCTTTTAATTTAATTTTCAAGTATACATCAAGAAATAATTGATACCACACGACACAGCCAATTAGACCCGTTGCCCCTATCCATACCATGCGGCATGCAACGGATCCCGACCACATTTACACTCGCAGCTCGTCGTGGATGCGAGGATGAGGCATGCAACATGCAGCACAGCACTAAGACGTTAGCTCGAAAACATGTAACATAGTGCGACGTAAACGCGACATAAAACAAACTTTCTTTACAAGGAAAGGCTTAAGCACAATCGCGAGCGCAAACATACAGTGCAGAACGCAGAACACAGGGCATAGGACCCCTTGCGATGCCATGTGATGCATGCTACACATGCGGCCCAACAGACCGGTCGCAACATGAGTCCGAACAGAGCAAGCACAGATCGACACGGGCCGCTTCGCCGTTAACTCACAGCAGAACAGGGGATGCTTAACAATGAAATAATAAGTGACAAGATAATAATAAAAAATAAAATGAGGTAATAAAATAAGATATGATAAGATAATAAGGCAGACGCACGCACAACACAAAATACAAAATACAGAATACAGAGTACAAACAGTCAAGTAGCTTAAGACTTACAACTAAGATTAGGATTAAGGCTAAAGCTGGACTAAGTTAACGAATATTAATTAATTATTAATCAATTATTAATTAATGAATAGGAGAGCACTACAGCCGAACTGAACTAATAACTAAAAAACCTCGAGCCAACAGCCGATATCCACCCCAACAGCCACCCCCGGTTTCCGTCTCGTGCCCGGACCCGCACATTCACTCGATTGTCGCTCCGCGCCCACTCCCGGCCAGCTCGAGCCTTCGCCCTGTATCGCCCTGTCTTTCTGCTACTGATTACTTCTTACCCCCCCCCCCCCCCCCCCAACGAGCCACCCCGTCTTTTCGAACCTAACCCTTCCCCCGGACCCACCCGCGACGGCGCTCACGCGTGGTGCCGGGGCGGACATGACCGTGTTTACGTTGACTGTGGAGGTTGTAACTGGTCCCCTCCCTGCCCCCATTGTCTTAGTTGCCCTCGCTGTTCCCACTCCCGAGGGGCCAGACGAGGCGCACGTCCCCGGGACTGTCGCGAGAACGGCCCCACCCGCGGGAGCAGAGGCCCCCCCCAGCGCCCTTGCCGGGCACCGAGTTGCCACGTGCCTAGTCCCCTGGCACAGGTAGCACCTCATGGTCTCGTCTGCATATTTTATCTTTGGGGTGCTCCACCCCACCCGGAGCCTTCTTAGCCGCAAAAGCCTCCGGGCGGCCTCCGGAGTGGCCTCCACCCCCGCGTCAAGAGCACCGTCCCCGCACCCACCCGCCTTGACCCCCACGCACCGAATTTCCCCCCTCCGGACCCTTGCTTGTTCTCTCAATGCTTCGAGAAGTTGAAGCTTAGTGACCGTAGGTTCGATTCCCTCAATTTTGAGTTTGCTACACCTGCGTACGCCCCGGAAAACCCATCTGTCGGCCCCCCCAGCCCCCCGAAGCAGCTCAAGGACTTTTTCGTGAGTCGCCTCTTTTGTTAATTCGATCATTATGGCGCCGTCAGCCAGTTTGGCAACACTTTTGACCTTATCCCCCCACTACCCCATCATGCCCCTGACCTCCCTGATCGCCTCGCTGTAGCTTATACCACTCTGCCCCTCCCCCCTTCTGTACTGCGCGACCAAGGCGTCATTACCAACCACTTCCCGGCCCCACACCTTGGGCTGAGGGAGCACGCACCCATCCTCCCCCTCACTGTCGTCTATGATCTCCGTTTCTTCCCCTTCGCAGTTAACATCATTGTCCAGAAAACTCATTAGTGTCTCCTCCCTTTCCCCCCCACCCGGTAGTCCCCCCGCGTGTCCGTGCATGCTCCTACTCTCTTTTCCCCTCCTCGCGCCGCCTGCCCCCCTGTGTGCTCTCGCGGCGTTTGCTCTCCCTAGGCAGTGATTCCGCAGTACGTCTTCTACTTGTTCCCACCCCTAAAGCGCCGGAAGCATCCCGCCTACCAACCCTACTTTTGTCCTTCTTGTTCTCTGCCCCCCCCCCCCCCATCGCCCGACGCTCAATCTCCTTTCTGATTCGCGCTCTTCCCCCCCCCCATCCTCACGACCCCCCCCCCCCTTCCCGTTTTTGTCGCACCCAGCCTCTTCGTCCGAGACAACGAGGATATCTTCTGTAGAGATTGACAACTCGCTTGAGCCCCGCCTTGCCGCCACTCGTGCTTCGCGGGTAGCCAACTCAGCTTCTTCGGGTTCCTCCTCCTTCTTTTTGTCCTTACCGTCCTGGAATAACCATCCCAGGCCTTCCTCGGTTACTTCTAGTTCGTCCTGGCGACTTTCTACCTCCTCAAGTTTGCGGGCAAGCTTCCTTTCCGCCTGCTCGATGGTACTTTCCAACTCGACGTCCATGTCCAGGATTCTGCTCTGCTGGCTGCAGTCCATCCTCAGCAATTTATTTACACCACGGCTTGCTTCTTGTTGGCACCAAGTTCAATTGTCCTGCAAAGTAAACAGAGTTAGCTACCTGCTAGTTTAAACGTTACTTCAGAATGATATCAAATCATTATCAACACCGCAATTGCCCGCCCGACGGCTGCCAGACGAATAGAAAGAGGAGAACAGTTTCAACACATTTAACACACACAAACAACGCACTTTAACGCGAAGGTTGTTCCGCGGACCTAATATTAGATGATAAATGACAGATAAATGAGCCGTTAAATACATAAGTTTGGTAAAAATAGTGAATAATAAATAATCAATAATAAATAATAAATACCGATGACTAGAAAACAATAAATAATGTACAAATAAGTAAATAAGAAAATAGATGACTAAATAAATGAGTAAATAAATGAATAAATGAATAAATAAATGATTGACCGGCATCAAACTCTTGCCCCCCCCCCCGGCCCCCGGTATGCCGCGGTGCCAAGCGAATAAGATGCGACGCAAAACTCTTCAAAGCCAACAACAACCGACACAACTATGAAACAGAGCCACGCCGGAATGGGAAATTACTATGTTTACTCGCGTTAACACATCCGTTTCTTAAAATAATTAAATCTATGATCATTAATCACTAATTACTCATTCAATCAATTAACTAATTCTACTTCTAGTTCCGATCGTGCCGAATTAAATCAGCTAATGGGCAGTCACAGGGGACGAGACAGCCGAAATTACAGATTACGCATAGGCAAATAGATAAATAGACATTGTAACATAATAATCGCGAGTTAATAGTTCATCAAACAAACATCCGCCCATACTGTGTTATTCTTTGGTCAAAATCGTTAACATATATACCGCGTTACCAATAGGCTATGACTCCCACTAGAATCGGGATAAAACACATTTTTTATTTTATCATTTTTTACCCTGTTTTGTTGAAAATTATTGCAAAAACAAATTTTTGGAAAAAAAATACAACCGACTTCGCAATGCACTAAAAAGAATGAAATAATTTTAATTTATATTTTGGAGACGGCGCAAAATTCACAATTTTCTACATTGGAAATTGTCAAAATTCTTTAATCCTTTTACATATTTTCACATGTAAATGTATTTTCCCATTCCGCCTATTCAGTACCAAGGCCATCATACCCCAAACAAATTATAATCAGCAACATTTTTCATTTACACAATTTTTAATTTTGCGCCGTCTCCGAAATATAAATTAAAATTATGTCATTCTTTTTAGTGCATTCCGAAGTCGGTTATATTTTTTTTCCAAAAATGTTTTCAAATGTAGTCAGGTGTTTATTCGGACTTGCAATAAGTGTTCTCTCTTCCTTTTAAGCTATTAGAGCAGTGATGTCCAAGCTCGCTCCGGGCTTCCCCCACTCTAAAGCTCTTCCCCTCATATAGGTTCTGATCCAGGAACAGCGCTCGTTGCGCTATGGTGCAGCGTCGATCGTGCTATTATTTATCGATATCGACGATACAGTCGATAATTAGGATTTCTCCAAGAACAACAAAGTTACACGAGCAATTGTTTTTCGTTTTATGTATGACAGCTTTATTCAGAGATTACATCTCTTTGATATTCATCATTTGTCATACATTTACAACAAACACTCATCATACACACTTACATATTTATTTGGATATGTTAGTGATTTTTAATAGTCTCCGGAATATCTAATTCAAATTTTGTTAACGCGATTCGTAGCGTCTGTATATCTACCATACTTCCACTCATGTTTAATGTTTCAGGACTTCTTCGACGATAAATCGAAAGAAACGTTGGGCAGTTTCACAAATCTAACATGTGTATTTGAAGGGTGTATGTGATGAGCGTATGTGATGAGTGTAAATGTATGACAAAGGATGAATATCAAAAAGATGTAATCTCTGAATAAAGCTAAGCTAATGTCATACATAAAACAAAAAACAATTCATCGTGTTACTTTGTTGTTCTTGGAGAAATCCTAATTATCGACTGTATCGTCGATATCGATAAATAATAGCACGATCGACGCTGCACCATAGCGCAACGAGCGCTGTTCCTGGATCAGAACCTATATGAGGGGAAGAGTTTTAGAGTGGGGGAAGCCCGGAGCGAGCTTGGACATCACTGTATTAGAGTATTTCTTTTACTAGGTTTGCAAACTTACAGTTTATATATTTTATATGTTGTTTCATCTTTGCCACAGGCTATGTATCTTGATGATTTAAGTAATTTTGTCTTACTCTACTTTAGGTTATGTTATTTTGTTTATTATATGCTTCGCATGATTTATTTAAGATTATAATATGTCTATATTTTGTTCCGACCGACGCTACTGAACACAATACGCGAATGTTTCGTTGTCAGCAGGGGTCGGAAACTCCTACCGAATTTTCTGGTTTTACGGTTTTAGTTCCCCGATGACGGACAAGGCGTAGATGGCGTTATTTCGACGACAATGCGCGTCACCTACAAACGCTAAAACCGCGTGAAATAGTAATGAAAGGCCATTGTTAGCCATTGTGATTCAGCGTTGTGTAGCGTTTGTGCTATTTGGTGCTATTTAATTCTTGTTAATATAATTTAATTGTACATAGAATGGTTTTTAGGGAGTGCAATTATTATTATTCTATCGGCATGGTGCCGCTTTGTAAATAATATCTTAAATAGAAAACGTGTAGTGTGTAACACAACTGTATTTCTTCGTATTATATAACAACAAAAAATGTATTGCGCAAAAAAAAAAAATGTAAATACACTGGAAATGTATGTAATACAATGTTGCAATTTTATCTTTTCTCCAATTAATTCATTATCACCATCCAAAATTTCCTTTATACATATACAATATATACACTACCGGCCAAAAGTTTGGGTACATGTACTAATAAAAAAAATATTCTTAAATATTTTACTCTTACTAGAAATATGCACGGAGAAAACAGCTGGTTCGTAACGTTTCATAAACTCATTTCTAATGTACAAAACTATACCTTTGCAGCTAAAGAAAAGTTAATGTATACATTTTTGTGATACTAAAATCACATGGAACTCGTTCCAAAGTTAAGAAATGATGAAATGTTGCATGTTGCAATTTGTATTTAACACTTCAAGTATCATGTCACCCATATCTAGGTAACGTATCAACTTTTATAAGAATTTATCATCTATGTTGATAGGGATTTTAATCAATCAATTACAAGCAATATTTTCAAATACTTGAAAATTTAATCAACCAAGAAAGTAAAACGGTATACCAAATTTATTCCAAATGAATATTGAAAATAAAATCACTAACTAAAAGGATTTTATACAATTGTAGAATGAAAATATAGTAGATGTACCCAAACTTTTGGTCGGTAGTGTATATGTATATCACGAGAACTGGGTACTATATACAGGGTGTTTCAGAACATCGGGGACATTTTTGGAGGATCGATACTAGAAGCCAAAATAAGTCAAAAATCAAGAATACCAAAATCCCGTTTAAGGCTTATTTTTTAAGTTATTAACAAATTAATTTCCGCCTGTAGGATGGCAATCTCGCTGCACCGTGGTCGACATTTCGACAGCTGACCGGGCCTGACCTACGTCCAGTGCTGCCAGATGAGCCGGGCTGGACGCGCATGCGCGCATAATGCAGCGAAGTATTATGACGAGTAAAAAGAGGTGCTATATGGCCTACAAAATAGGTATTTCTATATACACAGTTACTTATATCTACATATTTAACATAATTATACATTTTATACAACTATTTTAACTGAATAAGAAGTGATTGTTAGTTTTTTCACTCTTTACATATATTTTTTAAAACAGCTTTTTAGATGGGCCGCGCATGCGCGTCCAGCCCGGCTCATCTGGCAGCACTGCCTACGTCACACAGTAACGTATTGTAATATCGTTGCACCCCCAGGCGAGACAGTCCTTGTAGCGAAAAATATTAAAGACGAAATTATCGTGTAACGTCGTGTACATGACTCGCTATACCGTTATTAACTGAAATTTCTATGTAATGCAAAACATGAATACCATCATAAAAAATAATGTTTTAATGATTTTTAGGGTTACATTCACGTCATCTATTATTTAATGCAATAAAATCTTACCTTGTGTAAGTAGCGTAAAATTTTACGACAGTCCACCGACATCTGATTACAAATTATCGATGAATGAACACTCAACCTACCAACTTGCCGAAATCCACAAGGGTAAATCAAATACCTACCCATGGGATTCCTGAGTAGAGATGGTGACTGCCTTTACCTCGTACAAGTCATATTATTTACTTTAAAAATACACACGCACCTTACGATTGTCCACATAAAAGTGCAAAAATATCCACACACACACACACCGCGATGACTTTTGCAAATTTTTTAATGTCTTCCATAGTCTGTGTGGGCATTCGCGGCTGGGACAATCGTAATTTAAAAATTACATACATTAAGGGTGCGCAGGAGCCACGACCGAACTTCGAGCTGACTTCAGCGACAGTTACGGAAAAATTAGGAAGCTCTAAACCAAGGATAGATAGATCCTTGTCTCTCCAACGGCGGTACGACAGAGAGGGTGATGCACAGTTGTAGGAGAGACAAAGATAGAGCGATGGAAGCGGTTTGATTTTCCACCGGATTTGGTGCAACTTTTTGAGCTTGAGAAGCAATATTTTCTTGCACTTTTTTTTTTTTAATTCCTTGTACCATTACGGAGGGGGGTACAGAGCCCGATTGTGCAGTTTCCCTCTGGACATTTTATAAAAAATAAAAGTGTATATTGTTATAGAACTTTTTCTCTGGACACTTTTTCGAAAAAAGGACTCTGTACCCCCCTCCGTAATGATACAAGGAATTTAACAAAAAAATAAAGTGTAAGAAAATATTGCTTTTTAAGCTCAAAAAGTTGCACCAAAGTCGATGGAAAATCAAGCCGCTTCCATCGCTCTATCTTCGTCTCTCCTATAACTGTTGCATCAACCTCTCTATTCTTGTTCTAGAGCTTCCTAATTTCTCCGCAACTGTCGATATTGACGCCACTTCACCTCCTGCACACCCTTAACAGTAGTTCGTCGGTGTAAGAAGCAAGTAAGCTGAGTATTACAACTTAACAAAAATTGCTTATACCTTTGAATATTGTTTAAATTTCTTACAGTCTACACATTGTTGATTAATTAAGGTAAATATTAAATTACAAATTCAGTTTTCAATTTGTTTTATTTAATACAAAAATGTGAATAAGGAAGAGAAATGACAAAATTTAATAAAATCTATTAAGCGATAATATTATTAATTTGGTATTTGGTATTCGATTTCTTCTTAGTCTCTACGCATGAATGCTAAAAATAATAATTTTAGCATCTTTTACTAGTTTTTATTACCTACTCCTTAGTACTTTTTAAGCGTATCAAGTTTTAAATTTAAAGTATATAGCTGGGGCTATAATTAACAGTAAGATAGTTGGTATTTATACTCGTCATTGATAATAATGTTTTTGTTTCAAATTATTATCCTTATCGATATCACTAGCCTCTAGTGGTCATTTCTATCGTTATTCTTTCGCAGTATAAAGTTTACTCGATTTTTAACTTGTAGAATATTATAAATCCTAGATTTCGTTGCGCTTAACTCGATTTCATAACTTTACGTTGTTTCTTTATTAGTTTCCTCTTTCTGATATTAAGTAGAAAGGAATATTTAAATATGATTAATGTGTGGATTGAAATTAATTACACATTATTCATAATTACCTATAGTTGTTCTTAAAATTATAACGTTACACTTAAAACATAAGATGAAACAAAATTTCACGTTCATTTAAGAATTGGTATACATGTGTGAACTACATTAAAACTTCAGTAATATTCTAATACCTGTTAGTACCAGTTGTTGAAGAATTATGATTCATTTTTTTAATTTGAATATGTTTATCCAAACATATACGTACATTGTAAAAATATATTATTTTTAGATAATTCTACATAGGCAAGTTTTGTCTATGTATTAAGTTGTACAAACGTTTTAATCTTATTTCGACGCTTTGATATAATTATTTTGAGTTCAAATAAATTACCGCCTTTTTGCGTTATTTAGAGATTGATACCCATGTCATTTTAAGGAGAAATATTTCAATAATTTAATTATATTTTATATATGCATGATAACAAAATAAAGTAAAAAGCTTATATAAAGAAACTAACAATTTTGCGTACTCCTAATAGTTATTTCCTTTCAAAGTTTATCACTTAAATAATCTTGAGGGTTGTAAAGTATTGTGCTATGAAAAACTGAAAAATTTCGTTTAATTGAATAATTTCATCGCATATTTCCATTGTTCGATACGTAACTAATTTTATAACTTTCAATAGGCAATTTTGATGAATTTTCGTGAACTGAATATGAATCTTGAAAATTGAAACAGTTCGGTAAAACGCATTTTAAAAGTTGGAAATTGCAATTTCTTTAGGCTGAGTTTTTCAACAACTGCAGATACAGGAGAGAAACGATTTTTAGATTAGGATTTCGCTTTAAAAATCTATAGGGATTGCCTATCGAAAGAAATCTTATTTTGAAATCAGAAAGCGGTTAAAGTTTGTTGTACAGTTTCGTTAGAAATGATATCAAAGTTTTATAATGTCGAAAAAGTAAATAACATCATCAAGATCAATCCATTAATATTTTTGGGTAAACTTTAGTTCCGAGGACCAAACAATATGGCCTTTTTTATTATTATTATTGCATTTAACGCGTAGAATACAAAGATACAAGTTTCATTGAGACGAATGCACTGGTTCAGAAGTTATGTTAACTTGAAAGTGAGCGTTTTCACCGTATTTGACAGGCAATACGTCCGCCATATTGCCTTACAGCCGTACTCTGTGGGTAAAACAGATTCATGTAGCTGGCGGTAAATACGTATAGTCGACAACGTTCCATGCTGTAATGCAATTTATTGAAGGTGCTGAATTCGCACTCTAGGGCGGGGGAGGGGCTCTGCACCCCCTCCCCGAAAATATACGGCCAAACCAACTCCGAATTCGTTCAAAAGCGCAGTCACGAAGTCTCCGTAGACCTATCCCATCCAAAAGGCACGCCACCTACGATGATCTGTTTTACCAAACAGAGTATGACTGCAAGGTAATATGGCGTCGACATTGCTTGTCAGATACGGTGAAAACGCTCACCTTTATGTTAACGTAATTTCTGAATCAGTGGATTCCTCTCCTTAAAATCTGCATTTTTGGTCCTCCGAACTAAAGTTTAGCCATACTTTCTTTTCTTTTTGCAAACGAAATAGGAGAATTACTAAATTACTTTGAAAATCTATTTTCGGTTAGCTAGTGATAAAAATATCTAACAATAAGTCCAATTTCAAGGTGCAGTTTATAATCTGTATATTTTTACCGTAAAATACTATTTGTTGACGAACAAACTTTTCCTTTGATACACTTTTTTCAGAAATACACAATCTACAGTAATGGATTTCATTAGACCTGACAATTTTTAAATTTTATCATATCAGATTTTTAACTTTACATCAATTCAGCGAAAAAAAGTTTACCTCAATTCAACTTTAAATTAATTTTATTTCTTACTTTCAAAGTTCCTCGCACAAACGTTACGGAAAATAGCAGTCGGTGGATTTGATTGAAACTTTGTCATGTTGTACACGTGTACAGCGGCGGGCGCCATAGGCTTCCATACGGAAAATGGTGCTGTAGGGAAAGAATGTCCTACCACTCTTCTTAATACTCGACAATACCACCTTATTTGAAGAACAAGGTAAAATGAATGGTGGAATAGGAAAATTATCGTGTCACGGCATCGTCGCTAGTACCTTTCAAGTATAAGGGTCTGTTTAGACTTTTAGACTATGCCTGTAGCAGGCGCCAGTAACCCTCGCCAGAGCCGCCACGTGGGTAAGAGGCGCCTGTGTGCAAGAAAAAATTTAGCGCCCTTTTCCATGATACATGATTGGTAAATTACACCAAAATAATTAATTTCTCACAGAATAAACTCTATTTTAACTTCCAGAATGCCGACAATCGAGACTGTTAATATTATATACTATTTTCAAGCTTTCGGCAGCCGGACAAGCTAGCTTCGCCCCCGTCCGGTTCTTACCTCTCCCGAGCAGTTTGTGCTCTCGGTGATTGAATGATTCATTACACCTTAGTCGCAATGCATAAAAAGTACACAAATTCTTGTAGCGATATGGCGCTCCTTCGGAGAAGCGCCCGTGTGCGGTGCACAACCTGCACGACCGTACGTGGTGGCCCTGACCCTCGCAACGGGGGGTCCGAATTTCTGTTTCTCTGGCCGTGCCTGTACCTGCTCTGTCGACCGAAAAATAAAATCATTGTTTTCTTTTGTTACCTAAACTCTGTCCATCGTAAGAGTAACTTCACGCTTCGACCAGTTTTCAACCGATTTGCGCATCCCCCACCATTGCCTACCGATCTGACACATACGATTAGTCGCCACGCTATCCCCACCGCTGCATCGGTCTCCTACGTCAATTGTCACTGCGTATAACAAAAGCGTCAGAATAGGTAACAGTGTTGTGTGCGGTAAGACAAACGCAAGCATAGGCCGTTAAGTGGGGATTCGGCGGTTGTAGCACCTCCTCCGATCCAACCTATGCGCGAAACGAGGTTACTCTTACGATGGACAGAGTATAGTTTACAGCGGCAGTAGAGCCCACCTTCCTTTCATTTGCAATCTGCTCTACTGCCGCTGTAGACTAGGCGACAAAAGGAAAACAACCATTTTCTTTTTCGGACGACAGAGCTGGTATAGGCACGGCCAGAAACACAGAAGTTTGGAGCCACCGTTGCGAGGGTTACTGGTGCCTGTTACAGGCATACATAGTGTAAACAGACCCTAATAATGCCTCGTTTACACCTAACGATGGGCCACTCGGTCGAGTACTCGCCTGGTGTGAACAGCACTCGGCCCAGTAATCCGCAGAGATTTTTACTCGGCCGCGAGTGACCCGGCCGAGTCACTCGTTAGGTGTAAACGAGGCATAAGTCCGAATTTTAGGGACGTCCATGGCGTCCGACAGTGTATAGGGAAATTAGAGACAAGATGGGTCATGGAGCAAGACGGCGTGAGCGTTTATTTTCTATAAAAACATTAACAACTTTTTGCGTATAAAAATGATTGACAGTTACATATCGTTAATGATTCAAGTCATTTTGTAGTGTCTTTAAGTGTGTAGTGATCATTTGTCTGTTTTTTACGATTATGATCTTATTTCTTTCTGTCATTTTTTGAGCTTTAATAAATAAGCTATGATTCTCAATATATTAATTCGTAAATATTATTAGCCCTTGCGGAAGTCATTTATAAATAAATAAAATTAGTACCATTCGATTAAATCATTTAGTATTACGTTTAGAGCAAGAGGAAGACGTTTGTACGTATACATATATCATGTAGACACGACTTATTGTTAGTGGCTCAAATGTAAAATCATATTACTTCTTGCAACGGAAGCTAAATCTCGGGTACGGCAAAAGGAAGTAGAAAAATGATCGAAACGATTAAACGTTCTCCAAAGGAAGATAGTGACAAGACTAAAAGGCCAGGTAGCACGTACGACTATAGTATAGTAAATTCTCTCTACATGCCAATACCACGGAATGGTCCAGTACCAAATGTTGAGCAGGTATGAAAAACGTTCAAATCTTCTATCGAAACCGCGTAACAAAAAAGAAAACATAACTGGGCTCCTGAGAACACGGTGAGTGGTGATGAACGATTGCTAAGCAGAGACTAGTCACCTGATTACCGTATAGAGAGTAACATATGACCATGTGCATACAGAAACAACACGTGTTAAGAGACACACCATATTTTTATTGTTCAAAGGTAGGATTATCTTTTGCAGTTAAGGGACATTACAGTTTATAACAGCGGAAAAACACTGATATCTAATTAGCGCCAAAAAACTCTGACCGTCACTGCACAATACAAATAGACGCACCGTAAAAAGGCAATCAGCACAGTCAAGACAATAGACAAAGGACGACAGCACCTCGCGGCACCATAACGGTACACCTCACCCTTAGGGTGTGTTTACACCAGTGCTCGGAATTTTCTCCACGCGACGACCGATTTTCGAGGGCTACGCCTCCTACCCTCTCCTTACCGCACCGCGCCATCACTCGGGTCATCAAGCTGACACCAGCGCAGGACCATAGTGTGCTACGAGTCGTGCAGCAGGCCCGCTCCTTTTTTACTTTACTGCGCTTATTCATCTATTAAAGAACTCGTGACACGGTACGGTCCTGCGCTGGAGTCAGCTTGTGGGCCCGAGTGACGACGCGGTGCGGTAAGGTGGGGGTAGGAGGCGTAGCCCTCGAAAATCGGCCGTCGCGTGGACAAAATTCCGAGCACTGGTTTACACTATACCAGTAACTGGCGCCCAACGGGGGGTCCTTTCTGTGTTTCTGTCCGTGCCTGTACCAGCTCTGTCGTCCGAAAAAGAAAATGGTTATTTTCTTTTGTTGCCTAGTCTACAGCCCGCCTTCCTTTTCTTTTGCGATCTTCTCTACTGCTGCTGTAGACTAGGCAACAAAAGAAAACCACCATTTTCTTTTTCGGACGACAGAGCTGGTACAGGCACGGCCAGAAACACAGAAATTCGGACCCCCCCGTTGGGCGCCAGTTACTGGTATAGTGTAAACACACCCTTACTGACGATGCTTGACATGACGTTTGGACTTCCCCTACAAGGCGTGACTTCCCGACAAGTACGTTTTAACCCCCGACAATTTCACTTATTTCATTTGACAGAACCACCTTCCACACTTTGCATTTTCTTCAAAATAGGACACACCCCTATAGCCACCTCTAGTACTTAAGCAACGACACAAGAAGTTAGGAAGAATTCTCAAGATCTGTTCTCGATAAACAAATTTAAGCCGCTCAGTGCATCAACACGAGCTACATTAATTAACAACACGACAATGACCAATCGTTTACTCGGCAGACATCTGCGACTGCCATGGATTTTTAAATCGTTTGAGTGTCTGTGATAAATGCTTTTTAATGTTACTCTGTTATTTTGAAATTCTGTGTGTAGCGTTGAAATGAAAGAAAGTCAGGCACGAATTACGTTGCTCTATCTACGATTTGTACGTTTGCCATTCGGCTTAAAATTAATAACAAAAAAATAAAACGAAGACATCGAATTCATCCACTGTATACCGAAAGACTGCCAAAAAGGAAATTCTTATATGTGCTGTGTTTAAAACATGAAAAAAGATTCAAATTTCCTTACTTTAACACGTTCAACCCGGCGTGAACCACCGGTGGTTCACAGGCATTGCTTTCATCTGGCGGCGTGAACCACCGGTGGTCCACACGTAGTTTGCTCCGTCTGGCGGCGTGGACCATCGGTAGTTCCCATATATTTATAATTTTATTTGAAAAAGCTTCCTTTAAATTGAAAGGCTGGGAAGAGACTAGAGGATAATATACAATGGAAAAGAAACATTATTTTTACAGTTGTTTTCAATATACAAACAAGCGCCGCCAGACGAATAAACAACTGATAATCTCGAGCCCCCCGACCATACGGACTTCGAAAAAATGCGCCGGGTTGAACGTGTTAAAGTGAGTGCTGAGAGTTACGGCAAACTTCTCAGCTTGAAACACGCAATCTTTCCTGAAAACCGGCTGTTTACGCATGAACCCAACGACAAAACAGTCGTGTCGTTATGATGGACTGACTATGGTAACATTTATGAATAACTGTCGTATGCGTAACCTGGCTCTAAAATGTATTTTAGGGTCGAGCTCCGTGAGACCCTTATATGTTTGTTATGCCGTCGTTTACACGATAACTTTCGAACGGATTAAGATAATCCAAATCTGATTTCTGATTATTGTTAAGGATCTCCAGGGGATCATTGGTATTGAATTTCATGACCTCAGGTCAACCACAGGTCCCGCTGGGTGAAAAAATTTATTTCGCAATTTTTGTATCACTCAACTTCTCGTGAGCCACACGCTTCATAATTTATAATAATACGTGATTTTATCTTAGTGATTAAACAACAACATTGAACAACATGAGCCGTGGCCGTAGGCCGGAAGCGAGCGGAGCGAACCACTTTTTTGTCGCCATTTATTGCCTGAATCCATAAAAGATTGGATTAGACGTTTGCGATATCAAAATTAAGTTTATCATATATTTATTTGTTAGGAAAAATAATCGGAGGCGAAGACATTACTTACGTGTATGGTATGCATACATAGTTATGCCCCATGTTGCCCCGTACACGTGAAAAAATACCAGCATCATCATTACTATTTTCAAAATGATCTTTGTTTTCTTTGTGTTTGACTTAGGAAATTTATATTCTGACGGTGAAACATGATCCATATCCCGATAGTGGAAAGAGTAAACAAACCACAGACATAAACAAGGTCATCATTGCTGCGTCGCCACCATGGGCTGAAGACTAAACAAACCTCGGACATAAACAAGATAACCATTGTTACGTCGCCACCATGGAAGCCTATGGAAGACCATCGAAGGAAGAATCAAGCCTCAAGACTAAACAAACCATAGACATAAACAAGATAACCATTGTTACGTCGCCACCATGGAAACCCATGGAAGATCATCGAAGGCCAACCCCACTGAGGAGGACCACGAGTGACACTATAAAAGCAACTCGATTCCATTGTTAATCCGAACAGCGACAGTTAATATTCACTGTAACAAGTGCTTTGAATAAAGATAGTTTATTTTTAAAAACTCGAACTCTGCTCACTCGCCCGTCACAATATTAGTATACCTGAATAGAAAGATGTTGATGTTGTATCACGTATTATTTGTAACCAATAAGTACAATGTATTCAAGTAATTTTTGCTTAGCGTTCCCATCTTGTCCCGCTTTTCAGATTTAAATATTATTTTTCTTATGCCTTCGAGTAGATGTATGTAAAATTTATTTTTACATTTGTAGTTAAGACACAAATAAGGCGTTATTACTGACCCTCACCGAGCAAAAACGGTTCATAGGAATTCCTGATCGGCATTCCTCGAACTACAACATGGCGAAGTTTTGGCGAAATCCACGGAGATTTGTGCGAGGTTCCGTCTCAGAAAAATTATGAAATACGGTATGTGTACGACTAGACATATTTGTCTTGTTATGTCGCTTTTAAATTCATTAAAAGGATTACAAATTTTATATGAAACAAAACCATAAAAAATGAAGATGAATGTACCTAATACTATCCAAGCTCTTGACATTGCCACCTGTTGTATTTCGCAAAGCAAACACTATCGGTTATGAACTGAATTATCACCTAAACATACATACGTAGGAAGACATATTGTAATTGCAGCACCATGTAATAAATAATTACAGAAGAACAAGTATTTCAGTAAATCTTAATACAGTACAACTTACAATTAGATAGTTGCTCGGAAACGGGGCTGAAAATTCGTGTAAATATCGAGGTTTATGCAACTACAGAAGTAACACTACGGTACCCTACGCTAGTCTCTTGTAACTAAACTGAAGTTGATGCTCTTCTAAAATTTTAAGTGTTTGTCTGAAACTAATTGATTATCCCATCATAGGTTGGCGGAATGCAACCAATGAAGTTCTCTTGCAAGTATCAAGGTTGTACTGTAGTGTAAAAACTGATTGCAGTTTGACAATTCTACGTAACGTTTGTAGAAGCGAATGTTAAATATGTTATGAACACAAGAATTTCCACTAGAAATATCTTATTAATAATGTATTTAAAGAACTTAATCGATTCAAACATTTTGTTCTAGTAAAAATAGCATCTTTCTTTTATCAACTACCTATGTCCACCTATGATAATAATGATTTCGATGTAATGTTTGCTACAAGTAGGGTCATGAAACGAAATTTGTTTGCGTGATATGTAAATCCGAATATAAAAAGGTAAAATATGTAAAAATATCCTATTGGCATATTTTTATAATAAGAAATTTCTTTAAATTTATTCGAATAAAAAAATTCGATCAAAAAACATTTATATAGCAAGAAATAGTAACAACACACGTGGGAATGACTTAACAAACTCATGTATAGAATTAATCAATACCTATTTCTTGAGTAAGCGATATTAGGTACACTCTTTTTAAAATTTGAATTTTGCATGTCTTCTGTTTTTTGAGTTTTAGTCAACCACAAAAATATGAATTATTATTTATGAGACGGCATGTAAATTTTACAAGGTGATATTAGGTACATTCACTCTACGAATCGTTGTCTAATATTATTCTCTAATAAGATTTTAATAAACTTTACCGTTTAAAGTTTAACATTTTCTAAATTTCCGCGACTGATTTGTACTTTAATCGAAGTGTCTACACCGAAGCAGCAATTTCCTGCTCCATTTCGTGTAGCATATTGTATAATCGAGTTTTTAAATTATCCGACACCGCGGCACGTGGCAAATACTCCACATCACCAGCTGGATTTGCGCACTGCCGCAAAAGTACGGCTAACGTGCTGGTGGTATGCTCTGACATAAGTAGTCCAGGAATTATGATAGTCCCTGAAAGAGTCCAGCCGAGGAATATCTTCTCGCATACGATCTGAAATCCGATAAAGCATTCATTAATCTTTAAATGTGTGATTTTCCAGTACGTAAAAAGGTGTTTAAAAACTGCCTGTTTAAGTGTACTTGTTTATAGGATAAGTTGTTCTAACATAAAATAGGTGCCCAATATGAAATGTCACGATATTAAAGAATTTTGACGTTGTCATTTATTTAAACCAGTGATCGTATGCAAAGATTATAAAGAAACACGTGCTTGGAAACGAATATTAAAGAAAAACCTTGCAATCGAAATTTCTGCATGGAACCCTTAACTCTTTGCACTCCGATGTCCCTTCTTAGGAGACATCGTAATTGTAGCATATCACTCGGATGTCCCTTCTCAGGGAACATTAAAGTTTATTAGCGATTACGGGGAATTAACTTATTCAGGCACAACTTTTTGAAAAATGCATGTTTTTCTTTCGATGTTAACCAATTCATATAAGTCCAGTATCATTATAATACGTTACTTGGTTCCAAAACCATACTAAATAATATGAGGGTTCGTAAATGCACGTTTCTGCCACAAAGTGGCGCTGAGTAGCTAGTAGCTAACGTCCAGAATGGTTCGGAGTGCAAAGGGTTAAACTGATATTATATTATATGGATGCTAAGATGATTCTCTCGCTAAGAAGTACCATCATATGGGTCACTTGAATGCTGCTCCTTACTTCCTTCCAACCGTTGCAACAAGACAATTTTGACCTCCTATGCGGTACTTTCTTTGGAGTATTGTACATAACGAAGTAAGCGCATCAATTTCGTTTTTATACGATTTTCTTTCAAATATTATCAAGTTTATTTAATCATCATAGAAGTTCGTTTTCTTTTTAACACTTTGCCGGCCGCTGTCACGTACGCGTGACTTCTTTTCGCCAGCGGTGATGCTTCATTTCGATCATTCCGACATTTGTATAGTGTGACGAAGCAGCTTTTCGCCTCGTCACGAGTCAGTTGGAAGGACCGCCCGCTCCCTCCATCCTGGCGAGTCCTCGCCTCCACCGCGACATCCGGCGCCCCTAACCGATGGTACCCCGCGCCCCCCGATGTGGAATGCGTGGACAGGAGATTTTTTTTGTTGTTGATAAGTTTTCGTATTGCGATGAACCGCACGCCACCGGCCGCAGCAGCCCTTCACCCGGGCGAGGAAGGGCCGAACGAGCCCGTTGCACCGACGGACGACTATCCCCGGGAGCGGCCGGCAGCGGGCCTGGAGAAACAGCCAAGCCGCCGCCTTTCCCGCCGACACACAGAGGATGCTCCAGGATCCGGCTGAAGACTACCGGAATCTGGCGGCCCGTCCAGGTAACCGAACTCCCTGGGGAGGGGGAAACGCGAGCCGGTGGAAACCGCGAACACGTGAAGAATTAATGAGCGTGCGAGCAGTATTGGCGAGCGGATATATTACTGTTTTTCTTTTTCCTCGGATTCTCGTGTGTCTTTCTTTTTTTTCGTTGTTTCGCGAGTGCCCGGTGCCTCCGATCACGACCGCCCGGTTTGGACCGATCGTCGCAGATGTCCAGGTAGGACGCACGCCTCCTACTTTTGAATCTTTTTTGTGTGTGAGAGAGCGTGTGTGTGGATCAACGTGTAGCAGCGGGAAAACCATCAGGCCCGTTATCGTCCCCCGTTTCCGCCGCGCGACTTTGGCGACAGGACAATATTCGAGAGGCGAGGACCCTCGAGTCCAACCCTTTTACCGTAGTTTCCCTCCGACTTGCTACCCGGTATCGCGGTCATTTTCCAGTTTCGGCGACTCGAAATTGGGTTCGCAATGGTTTGCGCCGAGCCAACCGTCGAATTCGTACCGTGCGTTTAACCGAAGGACACCTTCGTTCCGCTAGCTCGCGCGCAGAGCTTTGTTGTCGGTTTCATCGAGGTCACCGCTCTTTCGATCTAGAATCCCGACTAATCTGCATTTTTTTAAGCTGTATTTTGAAAATCTAGGATCACCGACTTTTTGTATTCGGTCCCTATCGATAATTCCATTGTTCTCGGATCTTTCTTTTTTTTGTATTGAGAATTTCCGCATTGCGGTTCCTCTTGCCGCACTTGGCGGCCGCGTACCCTTTTTCCTCCTCGTTAAACTGTACCGCGGAATTCCCTAACGTTCTCTCTTTGCTACGGTTCATTTTGGCCACGATTGAAGCAAATAATTGAACACGCTCGTGGGTCAAATTTTCTTTAACCTCCCCTGAGCCCCGTTCCCCTCTTAAGCAGCCGGAAGGGCGAGGTTTCCGGACGAGTTATTATTATTAGTATTATTGTTGTGACTGTTCTTGTTGTTATTGCTGTTCGTGTTGTTGTTCGATTTTACGTTAGACCAGGCATGGGCACGAAACAGGCTTAACCCTTTCGCTACGGGCAGATTTTTCGGCGCGCAACACCCGTTGAACGGGCCGCTGCGTCGAAAGTGTGCGCTTGCGAAACATCTGCAATCGCCCGTCCTACGTTCAATACGCCAAAACAAATGTGCTGCCGAAATGTTACTTTTATACTGTTGTTCATATTGCCAATATGAAATCTCAGAACGTAAAACAATTGCGATGGGTAACCATGACGATAACAAATATACTCTTTTTACGAAACATCACGAGTGACTATAGTCACCGCTCGTACGCAGCGAGCGTCAGAAGTTGGGTGACTATAGTCACCGCTCGTACGCAGCGAGCGTCAGGCGTTGGGTGACTATAGGTAGTCACCGCTCGTAGCGAAAGGGTTAAGGAGCGCGTCTGATTTCGGTCGTGAGTGAAAGCACGTGTCTACTCCACTTGTAGCGCGTTTGAGGTGGTGGGGACGCACTGCGTCGTTACCTCGAAAGGCTGCGGAGTGTGAATACCCTCTCCGTCGCCTGGTTCGGTTCACGGCGTGAACTTTACGCTGTGGTTCGAGCTCGTCGCCAAGCTCCAGAGCACCGGAGAGCGCTCCGGCTCCGGTGACTAATAGCTACCCATTCCTGCGCTAGACTCTTACTTTCTAAAATAAATTCAAAAATATATCGAAAAATTGGTGCAAAATCGGTGTCTCCCCGTGTTTAATGACCGTTTAAACATGTTTAAACTTTGTGGGGGCCAGTCCAGTAGGGTTAAATTATATTCCAAAAATTTCGTTGTATATTCTAAAAAATTCAATTGGCTTCTTTACGTATTCCATTGCAAATTTTATTTGTTTCAATGTATTCTGCTTAGAAATTAGTGGCTTTCTACGGGACGCACAGCCATTAAAACCTCATTCTGATAAATGTTTCTTAATTTGTGTTAGCCCTATTGGCAGTTCTAATTTTTCTTTTTAATTCCCTAGTCGTAATTAGAGGATTGCGTTTTACTTCGTGAACAATACAATTGTTTTTTGTTTTCTTCCTGTTCTTGGCATCGATTCAACAAAACCCCTCTTTTCGATGCGATCACATATTTTGTTAACTTTAGATAGTTTGAAGGCTTCTGCAAGTGCAGATATTGAATATCCTTCTTTTCTGCGTTCAAGTGTTCGCAATCTTTCTTCAGCAGATCATTCTCCTCTTCTTACCATGCTGAACAAAATATTACAGGATATCATTTCAGATCCGGTTTGAAATACCAATAAAAGTACCTCGCGTGTTTTAGCGACATCCGAAAACAGTGTAAGAATGAATATTATAATAGTCATCTGCTAAAAACGAAGAATTACTTGATCGTTAACTTACTTTCCGACGATGAAATCTGTTCGTTCAGAATGTTTAGCTCTATATCTTGGTGAATTCTTTGTTGAGACAAATACCACCGACGAGCTACTGTTAAAGACTGTCAGCCTTACGGGAGTTCGCATTCCCGAAAAATTCGCTGTTTTCTATCGCCATCTAGGATATATTGCGGTCAGAATAAGAAACACTCGCGGAAGATGTGAATGGTCCCATCGCCAGAACGGTCGTCGGGGCGAGGGGAATTTTTCCGTCTCGCTTTGTCACATTTTGTTCCATAGGCGTTCTTTGTCACGAGGCGACCGCTCGTCGGTTTACCGACGGAGCGTCAGAGCCCATCAGAGCCCACTTAGTGGCACGCCAAAATACACAGGGGCTGGCAGTATTTAATAGTACCTCGTCGGTGCAAATACCAACAGAATTCGGAGATTACTGACAATTGTTTTATTCAGAAGTGTCACTATTGACACCACCAACAGAGGGCTTGCATTATTTATCAACAGATAAATAACTTTCCGCAAATCGTTAGCTTACTTACCGACACGACTGTATGTGAATGCTGGGGGGAAGGGGGAGGGGGGTTCTTGAACCCATATATCTTTTTTATGGAGTTATTCTGAAAAAAATTGTTTTTTGGAGAAAGTTATATAACTTTTGAATATAATATACTCTGTAAACGAAATAGTGTTACAAATTAATACAAATTCAGCACTAAATGTATCGGCTCTGATTTATTCATTTTGATTGATTTTAACATTCTCGCCCTCTAGCTTTACGTTAAACTCGCATCGTCCCGATTTCTTTGATAGCGGTACCAGGTACGAAATTTCTTTTGGTGGTACAAATTAGTACAAATTCAGCACTAAATGTATCCGGTTTGTTTGATTCATTTTTATTAATTTTGACGATTAGTCCTGCTAGCTTAACATTAAGCTATATAGCAGCATCACGATTTTTTTGAAAATGGCAGGAGGTACAAAATTATTATTTGCGGTACAAATTAGTACAAAATTAGTACTAAATATTCCACTAGGCCCGATGTGATTCTGCTGGTTTGGTCCTGCCAGCTTAAGAGAGGTTGTTCATGAAATGCTTTTACATATACAACGAGTTTGTTTTGATTCTGATAAATTACTGTATTCAATTTTTTAATTTTTAGCCTCAATTGTGCATTGATGATTCGTTCTGATTTTCTGATGCGTACTGTTATTCACATGTAGCAACGGGCACTGTAGAATTTTAAACTTAAATGTGTACACGACAATAAATAACACTTTCTCAGAATATTTGGCACAAAGAGAATAGCCTCGATTAAAAATATTTTTTACTTGTAGGTTCGAGGATACCCCCTCCCCTTACCCATCTTGGGAGCTGTAGGATTACGTTATAGAATTCGTCACAGTTAGAAAAGCAATTACTTGTAAATTGTTATTGGCGACTGGTGATTCGCAGCGCTTGTTCTTCGAGCAAAACGATCTGCAGTCGAAGAAGTCACAGTCCTCGTGTCTCTCGCAGCTCTTCCTGTCCGCCGTGATACGGTTGATGATTGTTCTAGGAAACACAGCATCTAAGTCGAGGAATTTCAACTTCTGTCCGCCGAGGGGCAGACCAAAATGGTTGATCTTCACGTCGCACAAGTGAAGTGGTTCAGGAAAGTTGGTATCGAATTCATCCAACAAATCGAGGATCATTACGGCGAGCTTCAATCGTTTCGCCCATTCTGGTTTCGAGTCTGACAGTGCCAACACCGTGGTGGGTGTCTCTATGGGCCTAACATATTCGACTGCATAAAATGTTCCACACGTGCCAATCAGTTGTGGAAAAATGTCCCTGTCCTCGTACAGGATGCTCATCAGATACTCGTTCTCTTGTAATAAGGGCCAAAGGTTTTCCATCTCGAGTTGCCGTCTCATAGATTCTGTTTCCACACGATGCGTGCGGAGTCTTGCTAGTCGCTCCAACTGATGCTGCGGCAGTGTCACGTTCATCTTGCTAATGACTAGATCCTTAATCATGGTGCTGAAGTCCGTCTCAGACGGAAAGTGTCTCGTACCAGACGCGTCTGTCCAGAATAACGACTCGAACTGTTCCGTCGGGGCCTTCGTTCTGAAACCGAATCCCATAGGTTCTTAAAATCTGATTGACAATGAGAACACGCGACGCCACTTGTTTTGTGTGTATGGGCGTTCGAGACACAAATCATAATTTCGGAAATAATCAATTTTCGACCTAATAATATACTATAATAATTTACCAGAGGCAAATAGGATCTATGTCGCCCAAATTATGTTTAAAATGGTACAAACACGTTGAGACGTTTTATACACTTAGAAACGATGTGGAAACACACGACGTCGATCATAGTGATTTTTTATCACATATTTTGATTTGTTTTACTGTTTTAATTGTTAGTTACAATTAGATATCAAGCATTTTAAACACAATACTATTTGTATTATATGATTCGAATTCGGGGTCCGGCAAAAAGATCTGACGATTTTTGTTTCTCTATAACTCTGGCTAGAAGAATTGAGTCATCCTCGGGATTTACTTTAATATTTTTGCCATTTTAATTGCCTTGAAGCAGACCTCTGACTTACGAGATACCCAGGTAACCGGGTTAGACGTAAGATATCCGGTTAAACAGGAAATACACTCACACGGGTATTTTTTGTCTACTGGGCACCCGCATATTTTAAGATATATTAGGTTGGTGCATATGAAATGTCCGATTTTGTTTCATCAGTTTTTGAAATCTGCTTACTCGATAAATATTCGTGTCTTTGAGATGTTTCATATATCGATTCGAAGCTTAGAATCTTCTCTTTCACAGATAATTTTCATTTTGCAATATTCACCTTATTTACGCATCCTTTTCAAGTTTTTATGAAATATGTTTTAACCTGATTTTTGGGAAAATCATAAAACGCTTTGATTCGTCGAAGAAAATATGCAGATTCCTAAGACTTTTATTTTAAAATAAGACTATGATTTATTGTGATAAATTATCATCGAAATTTGTTAAGATTTACGTGTATAAACGTATCTTTCTTAGATTTCTGTAAAGCACGAATAATCGTAATTTTTCCGAAAATTGATGAAACGAAAGTAGAAAACTTGTAATTTCTTGAAAAAATGTACAGATTATAATCATTCTTATTTTGATTATTAACGTTTAATCTAAAAAATGTGTGTTTATTTAAAGTTGTCATTATAAATCCGACATTTCATATGCACCAACCTAATACATGAGATAGTTGATGCCCTCGATGCGAGAGCCGAAGTAGATATAACATGAGTAGATACGACATAGATGCATGCGTCAAGCATCTCAAAGGGCTAATACGAGTAGAAGAAATGATTACGCAACAAATCAAATTTCATTTTCATTCATTTTCGCTCTCACATTGAGGACTTTAGTTCTCTCATGTATTTCATGAGATACCCGGATACTCGGGTATTCTTTGTTCACCTGAGGTGTCCGGGTATCTCGAGTGCTCGATCTGAAAGAGTAGCCCTACCACGCAGCGGGTTATGTTATTTTCCACCGTGATGAAGGTTTTGTAACCATTCTATTCGCCCAATTTCTCCGTCTGTAACAACTTCCTTTAGAGTTATCTCAATGAAAAAGTTTATATTAACAAATTACAAACACCTGACGATTCGAAAGAAGTGATTTATAATGAAATTGAGGTGATATCTCGAGAGATGATTCAAATAGCTATGCTGGGTGCCCCGTAAGTAGTGTGACATCTGGAAAGGGGAGATAGCTGAGATGATTCTGAACAACAATTTCCTTTGCAAAAATGCTTCGAGCCGGGACTTTCTGACTAGGCTGTGAACTGTAACGAGGCAAATTTTGCCTCGTACACTTTTGCGAAAAAGAAAAAGGTCGCCAAGTGCGGCAAGAGGAACCGCGACGCGGAAATTCCCAATACAAAAAGGCTACTGTAGAAACTAAAACTAGGGGCTGATTACAAAGCGTCGGTGGTCCTAGAGTTTCAAATACAGTGAGAAAAGAAAGGTTAGTCGGGATCGCGGACACGGGTTCGGGGGGACCCGTTCGCGATTCTAAAGCGGAGGCGCCGGGGCTTCGACGAAACCGACCACAACTTTCGGAATTCCCGTTTGTTGGTTGACACGGCCACTTCGGCTTGTATTAAAGTTAACATTAACGAGACGCTCGTGGGTCACTTTCACTTGACCTCCCCTGATTTCCGCTCCCATACTGAGCAGCCGGAAGGGCGAGATTCCCGGACGAGTGCGAAAGCATTGGCGCCCAGGGTAAATAAATCGTCCGTGGATTTGTGCACGGGGTGCGCGGAGAGCGACTTTCTCTGGTTGCACTCCCGCACAGGGTACCCTCAGTAAGGTGCTGTGTATTGCTGAGGAGAATGCCCCTGGAAGGAATGCGGGTCTGATTGGTGAGAATGGACGGCCGCTATCCCGCTGTCACTTTAAAGTGATTTCGTGTCACACGTATTTTCCCTATTGGCGTAAAGGATCACATGTATTCGTTCGATGCGTAACAAAGGAGAGATAACGGAACATGCCGAAACGTTTGCAAGCATCAAAGGTGGGGACAGGTGGAGCGAGCGGAAACTTCCTCTCACCCCTGTGCCGTCCCGGGGGCATTCTCCTCAGCTCTACATAGTAGGAAACACTGAATTGATGTTATGCCGAGCAACGAATACAAATAATTAAACATACTGCCAACGCAACTGTTATCCCTGAGGAAGGGATTCGTTGTTTGCAAGAAAGACGGAATAAAATGTGGTAAGGTACTCTGGTAAACATAACTTTTAAATAATATTTTCATTTTTATATGTAATACAAATAAGAGATGAACTATGTCGAGCCCTTCCTCAACTAAGAAATCCTCATCTCTTCCTGGGGCCAACACCACATCACAAGCAACTCCGGTCAACTTCAGTTATAATCGGTCCCTTTCAGGATCACCGAAAGTAACCGCAGTCAGCCCCTTTCGGGGCCGGTCACGTATTTTTTAAATGGAAGCAATAACCGGGAAAGGGACACCAATGGGTGCAGGAACAACAATCTAGGAAAGAACACAGTCCAGAAAGGAACAATCCAGGAAAGAACAACAATCCAGAAATAAACAACAAAGTGACAAGTGCAACCGATCTTGAAGTACAATACTTTTGAGGTGGACAAGTGAGTTTAGTGACCGGGCCGTTCCATCAGGAGTTTTGCGTTGGGGTCTTCGTCTTTTCCATAGTCAGAATCGGTGCGATGAGCATTCCATGAACAAGGCCAACCTTCAGGTGAATGTGTAAGTCGAATTCAAGATACTTCCTAATTTTCATAATGTTACAGTCGACTTTTTATTGCGTAATTGTTATTCATTTCCCAAAAATTCCGGAAGCACCTTCCCACATTTTATTCCCTTCTTCTTTTCAAACAGCGAATACAAATAGCTAATAAATTCGATTTAACTAGCTGATTTATTCTATATTTAGGGGTAACAGTTGATAGTATTTTTAATTATGTGTACTCGTTGCTCGGCATGACTTCATTTCAATGCTTCTTCTTTACCGACACTTTTGTTTACGGCTTAGTTCGAACGTCTTGGCTCAAAGCCACACTCTCGCGGTTAAGCGTGCATATTTCGTGCGCTCTGATTGGTCAGTGTTTTTCGTTCATAATTTAAAACCGGAGTCCCATCCGACATTTTTACAAAGGAAGTTGTTGTTCAGAATCATCTCAGTTATTAATCCGTTTCCGGATGTCACGCTAGTTATGGGACACCCTGAATAAGCTTATGCGATCGATTCCAAGAGTATATAAGCAAAGATGGACACCATTTGGGTGCTGATACTTTTCTGATTTAATTTTTACTTAATTATATCTTTCAAATGACCAATTTGCCTATTTTTCATGGAAAAATAAAAAATGAAATATATATTACAATTATTGTTTTTTTTTTATTTCACAAATCAATAGATCTTTTTGTTGGACCCTGTACTATATGTTTAATTATCTGACAACATTAAAGTGATATTAATACTGGACAGATAATAAAGTCTACAAAAATTGGAAAGCATTAAATTACAAAGAAAGAAGAGTGACAAGAAGTTTATTTGAAAATACAAAAGACAGACAAGGCAAACCGTGTGATCAGAAAACACCAAACATAAAAGGTGAAATAATGAATGAAAGTCGGAAGAAAAGGAACAAGATGACAAGAAACAATTTCTTAATTAGTATTAATTTACACAGGCTTTTAATTCAAGTTTGAAGGCCTTATTACACCAGCCGCGTTTAATAAGGCCGAAAGTATTTAATTTTATGTAATTTGAAAGAAAATGTTAATTATTTTATATTTCTTTATTCTCAACTTATAGTATAGTTTATTGTTCAACCCACTCACTCAGTGAATTATATTTTCTGGAAAAAAGATCGTTTTAAAATTAGGCAAGTCTTATTAAGTAGGTAGTTTTTCAAATTCTAGTTTATCAAATATTTTTATTTTTCTAAAATCTATAATTTATAGTATCGCTTTCATTATTTCAAAGAATTTAAAAAGTTATAAGAATTCCCTAATTTTTCAGGTAATAGGGCGTTTCAGGAGGCTTCTACCATACTTTATAAACGTATTCCTATTATATGTATTATCAAAGAAATGAAAAAAGTTGATATAACTACGGCACCTATGTTGTGCCTTTTTGCCCAATTACAAGAATGTCTAATGAGCCGAAACGATCTTAAAATTATTTCGCGAATTTTTAAATGCTTCCAAAATGTTGTATTCATGACCTTTTCACAGTTTTAAGGTAAAAAGTGATTATCAAGTTCTTTCATAATGAAATTCATCTAACGACATAGTTACAATAGTTTGAATTTGGCGAAATTTGAAACTAAAGCTTCGCATACTGATAAATAAATCTTGTCAAATGATAGCTTTTATACCTTTATTCCCAAATCCCATTAGATAGCAGGACAGTAAATAAAAAAGAAACTCCCTCAAATTCAATGAATGCAATAGTTTTTTAAGGAATTGCAGTACATCAACTTTGTTAATTATGTTTAGATTTTAACAATTTAAATACTATTACAGAGGACAACTTTTTTCCTGCAATTAGAAGTCATGAATAGTAAAAATAAATTTTACCCCTATATTTCGTTCCAACCGATTAAAAAACAAAGTATATCCACTTTATATGAGCTTCTTTCATCATGGAAAGAATACGGCTATAAAGTAAGACAGCATCTTTCTCAAACACCCTGTATGATGTGTATATTATAATTTAGGGAAAAAAGCGAACCTTGCAGCCTTGAACATGAGTCGAGTTGTTTCCCAGTGTGCTGAAAAGACAGCCTCTTTGCCGGCATGAAGAGTCTCGCAGGCGAGCGAATGAATTCCTTTCTCTGCACATAACGGCTCGCACAGAATTCCTATTGCAGTCCCTTTTTTGTGCGTGCTGCACTAAAATGAAAATTATGATCAGACACCATATCACTTTTACATGACAGAATTTAACCGTTTTGCTGCCAGTAGGCCAACATTGTCGGTCTTAGATGCCTACACGAAAATTGCCACGGGCTGATTTATCGGATCCGTTTGTGGGCTAAGTCTTCATGGATCGTACCACCGACGAGGTAGCCCATCGGTGATCATACTTTCCAAAGCATACGTGTAACATTGAAAACATTACATCGCAAGATTAAAAATTTCTTTTCGACTTCAAAACTGTTAACGTTAAATAGCTAATATTTAAAAAATCAGTATTTATTTCTTTGTAAACTGCTTCGTGGAAACATACATATCAAATCGGCCGTGACATTCTTCGCACGTGCCACGTATTTGGAGCTGGCAGCAAACTGATTAATACTTTGAAGTGTGTTTTTTTTCTCTTGAGATTGCCAAATTTTGTATGGCATAGAGCAGACGTTCTTTTAACTCAAGATTGCACAGTGTTTCAATTCTTATTTAGTTTATGTAACTTTTACAAGTTCTTTCCAGACAATAATGAAAGAAATTATGTTCTATTACATAAATAAAAAGAAATTTAAGATTAGGTTCCTCGTTTCAATATACAGGGTGTTATGTTTAAACGCGGATGGTGGAATATCTCGTAAAGGGTTGAAGTTATCGAAAAAATGTTTCAACAAAGTTGTTTGATTTAAGGGTGTGCTAGAGGTAAAGTAGCGTCAATGTCAACAGTTGCGGAGAAATTAGGAAACTCTAGAACAAGGATAGATAGATCCTTGACCCTCCAACGGCCCTGCGACAGAGAGGGTGATGCAGCAATTGTAGGAGAGACGAAGACAGCGCGATAACTAAGCAGCGTACTTTCACAATTTAGTTGCCGCAATTGTTTGAGCTGAAGAAGCAATATTTTCTTACACTTTTTTTTTTAAATATTCTTTGTGAAATTTCCGACCCGGCTATAGAGCCCTTTTTTTATAAAAACGGCCCACAAAAGAATTGCTTCTATAAAAATGTACACTTTTATTTTTTATAAAGTTTCAGAAGTGAAATTGCAAAAAAGGGCTCTATAGCAGGGTCAGAAATTTCAAACAATTGCAGCAACTAAATTGTAAAAATACGCTGCTTAGTTATCGCTCTGTCTTCGTCTCTCCTACAATTGCTGCATCACCCTCTCTGTCACAGCGCCGCGCCGTTGGAAGGACAAGGATCTATCTATCATTGTTCTCCGTAACTGTCGCTGAAGTCAGCTCGGACTTCGGCCGTGGCTCCTGCACACCCTTATAGGGGCACGTTATGTGGTGTAAATCAGTTTTATGTAGGCAGATTAGTTTGGAGGGAGGGCTTAAAAACCAGGACAATTTTTTTCAATGGCTCTATATTTTTCTACTCATAATATTGCAACAGGTGTCAAGACGAATTCAAAGACCTGATCATTGCATCGACCTGAAGTTACGTTAATGTGCATTGGGATCCCTTTCATTTGACCAACAAAGCTTTATTCGACAATATTCACACTGACGACGCTATTTCACTGACATTTAATTTCATGGATGGTATGATTTCACTGACATATAATTTCATAGACATACAGGGTGTTAAAAAAGAACCATTCAATATTTATACCAGACTGTGTAACTTCTTGCACACGAGCAAATTTCCCCTCCCGAGGGATCCCCATTCCCACCGAGACGACCATGCACGAGATCTTCCGTGTCTTCTCGCCGCACCTCTCGCGCCATTGTTTCGATCGGAGTGGGGGTACCTCCGAAGGGGAAATTTCCTCGTGAGCAAGAAATTACACAGGTCTGATTTATATGGTATATAGGACGCACAGTACTGACAATGAGTAAAAAACCCTTAGCAAACATAGGTCGAAAGGTCAACCGTTTCTGAGATACAAAACATTTTTGTTTGCTAACATCATGATTGACTTACTTGCTTTCATCGCATACGATATTTACTTCAGTATTTATAAACCGCCTTCTATATAGCCTTATTCAAGTGCTGTTGGATTATTTATCAAAAATAATGTTTTAGCAAAAACGAATCTCGCGTTGAATCACTGCCCCTTCTATTGTAAAGCGGAAAACCGATCGG
Organism: Stelis phaeoptera; assembly: GCA_943735885.1. Taxonomy (NCBI): domain Eukaryota; kingdom Metazoa; phylum Arthropoda; class Insecta; order Hymenoptera; family Megachilidae; genus Stelis; species Stelis phaeoptera. The sequence goes on from OX030936.1 coordinate 1,188,070, forward strand.
ATGGCACTGGGCCGAAGGGCCTCTAACTGTTTATGCCATGGGCTCTGCGCCATAAAACACGGTGCAGATGTTACTTTTCTCTTCTTTAAGTGGACGCCAAATTTCCTATAGAATTTCTGTCTGCGTTGACTTCTCTTCACTTCCAATCTATCGTTCGAATAGTACAGACGTCCTTCCGAGCCGCAGAAATAAAATTATTATAAAGTTTAAAATATAAAGTTAGTTTATTTTCAACCCATAATCCAATAAGTGCCGACAGCAGATTTCATCGGGAATCAGTCAGTTGTGGATCAGCAATTGTGAATCTTATTAGTATTACACAGCTACAAAGTATCGTGCTGAAAATGTCAGCGTATTACTCTAATGAAGAAATGGCAGATATGCATTTTATGTGTGGTCGTGCTAATGGAAGTGCTTTAGCTGCACGACGTCTTTACATGGAAAAGTTTCCTAATCGAAGGAATCGATCGTTCCTTCACCAACGTTTTTGTGAATCAGGCACATTTAGAACTTACCATCGAAACTTTGGCAGACGTAGGTCTGTATCGACGTCCAATACGGAAAATCATATTTTAAGGATTGTAGAAGAAAATCCCGGAACCAGCGTAAGAAGAATATCCGATGCCATAGGAATCGGTACTACTCTGGTCTGGAGAATGCTTCATGAGCAGTTGGTTACTCTATGTCTCCTATCCACGATCTATCCAACGACTGTTGTAATTCGGTGATCAACACTTTGAGCAGCTTTTTAAATAATAAATAAAAGTGTTTGTTGAAAATTATAAAGCGATTTATAAATACTACATTTCTTATACATGTTTTTACCCATCAAATCGTCTTAACATGTTGAGCCCGGCGCCGAATTTGTTGTCCTTTCCGTTCAGCCGGCAGCGAGCGATCAAGCGGTGCAATGTTGCAGGGTGATCCGTGACTTCACGCACTGAGTAGAGTTTATCTGTTGGGTGAGCTTTGTCGGCCACCGACATACAAGCCCTGCCTGTGCATGACAGAGCTCGTGGTCGCGAATGTTAACGGCGGCACGCCTTTGACATCGCGTTCGAGGTAAGGAGAAGTTTCGATTTCTTTTTCGAAGTAAAACAATGAAACGAAAATTCCAGTGCCGGTCCCCAGGGACCGACGCCGGCCACACGGAAAGTTCACTGCCGGTCCCCAGTGGAACCGGTGTCGAGCTCAACGTGTTAATGGCTTATCTCGGGAAGTTGACGACCCACGAAAAAATCTGTTGGACAAAAGTTACCTATTTTCTCTTAGAGAATATGATACTATAATAAAAGATGGGGGGTTCCATAAAAAAAAAGTTGACCTTCATATGACCATCAAGACCGCTCACCGAGAAACTTCATTCCGACCATCCAATTTGCCCCCTGACACATGACACCTTTTGTTTGAAACATTTTATCCAACAATGTGTTGTTTAGAAGATATTGACCTGTCTCAAGATATGTGGACCACCCTGTATATTAGTAATTATAAGCGATGTAAATTACATTTTTTATTCATAAAGAAATAGTATGCGCTAATGCTGCTATGAAGTTTAATTCTGTATATTCTTGGGGAGTGCAAAACATGCGAGTTATCCGCTACTCCTTTAACCAATCCTTTTTTCTTCATTTTTATGGAGCCTCGCCTCGTAATGTTCTTTCCAACGAACTTTCTACAATAGCCTGCTCCTTTCGGATGTCTGTAATTAATTTAAATATGCTAGCATTTTGGCGACCAACCAAGCATTACCAACGTCTATGCTGAGATTCTACTTTTTGTATTCTTGAAAAGCAGTGCACAGTATATTATCGTATATTAACCACATTTGTGGTGAGAATCGTGGTGGGCTCGTATCAACTGTACCATCACACATATGCCGAACAACACCAAGTACATAATACTTTGTGAACCATTGAAGAATTGCCTCGATGGTTTAAACGTTTAGTGAACATAAACGTTTTAAATTATCAAAACAATTTGGAATTTCTGACGCTCGTGAAAATGCAAGACAGGGATTTATTTAATTAATATACGAAATTGCTTATCAGTTCCATATTTTCTCGTTAATCTATTTTTCTGTATGCACCAAAGTTGCACCAAAGTCGGTGAAAAATCAAGCCGCTTCCATCGCTCTATCTTCGTCTCTCCTACAACTGTTGCATCACCCTCTCTGTCGCACCGTCGTTGGAGAGACAAGGATCTATTTATCCTTGTTCTAGAGCTTCCTAATTTCTCCACAACGGTCGACAATGGCGCTAGTTTATCTCCTGCGTACCCTTAATGCCCAATATATTAATAGTTATAAGGAGTTTGGCAGTGAAAGAAATTTTTGTCAGATACACTAGCCAAAATTTAGTTATTGTTGTATTGAAAGAATACGATCTTAATGTTGGTAATATTTATACTATCATGACGGATAATGGTGCCAACATTTTAAGATGATTCGCCTTCTAAATGAAGAATTAGAAAATTCTGACGAAACAGACGATGATTTTTACAACGAATCTGACAATGAGTTTTATCTAGATGGTGAGGAATTATTTTTCGCGGGCGCTAATAATAATTTGGAATTAGTAGGTGTACGATGTGTTGCACATACGTTGCAACTTGCAGTTCACGACACGATACAATCCTTTAATATCAAAGAATTATTGCAGAAAATTCTCGAATCAGTGAAAAAATTTCGTAATACCGCTTTATGTGTAGTTTTAAAAAACATGAACCTTCACAAGCCTATCTTAGATTGTGCAACTAGCTGGTGCTCTACATCCGATATGTTAGAAAGATTAATTAGCCTGAAAGAAATTTGTTTTGAGATAAATGATACATTATGTCAAGATGAATGGCAAATTATTAATCAGTTAATAACTGCTCTTGAACCAGTTAAAATTGCAACCAAAAAGATGCACTATGAGCTACTGTTAATGAGTAACTTCCATGCGGTCTGGATTCAATGCTAATTAAGTTCACAAAAAAATAATAGTAATTTTGCAACGTTATTATTAAATGCAATTAAAAACCGCGAACAAGAAATTATTAATGACAGATCCTTATTAGCTTCAATATTTTTAGGTCCAAGATATAAGAATTTATTATCCGAAAACGAAAAAAAATACCGCTATTCTACATTCAATGGATACATGAAAACGCTATGAAACATTGAACTGCAATAATATAAGTGACAAACAAATTGAAAATTTTATTTGTTTCGTGGCGAAGCGGGATGAGCGATCGCCAGCCACGAGGTCGCGGATTTTCACCCTGCGGGGGTGGAGGCGCGAGGTGGAGGAGCGGCGGCGACGGAAATTGCGGGATCGGAGGAACCGAATCGGTTGAGCGCAGGTCGAATAAAATGCACAGTTTTATGTCGTAACAGTTGTAACAACAGTTTAATCGGTACGATTCAAATATGTACACGGCACCGGACACGTGGACGGGCGAAAGACACAGGCTTTTAACAGCGATGTCCACGGAGCGGTTAATTCGGTACAAGAAGCTGGATTGCGACCGGCACACGGGTTCCTGTGCGGAAACAGTTCCACACAACGAATTTTGCTAGCGTAATTTGCAATGCGGCGACACGACAAAGCGCGAAGAGAAGGCAAACGGTCGTACCTGATCGTAACGTGTTAATTTTGACCTCGTTCGGTTTTCGGATAAGCATCGAATTTTAACCGGTCACATGCGGCTTAGATAGCGGCGAAAACAACGGCTACGAAATTGACCTATCGATCGATCGATCTCTCGATTTTAGCGCGTGAATTCGTCGCGGTGCACGCAGTCGAGCGTGCGTGTTCGAGCACTGGCGCGGCGGAGCCCAGGAGCGTAGGTTGAAAATACGCAGAGAGCTTCCTGGGCTTGCGAAGGCTCGTATCACGCGAACCGGCACCCGTGGCGTCCGGAATTTGTCGATTCCGGAACACTATTCTTTCGCCGTCTGATGACATAGAAAAGATATTATTAGAGAAAGATGCAGAACACTATTCATTCAGTACAGCTATTAGTATTGTTGCAGCATTAAATGCGTTTTCACCAATTCCGATTTTCGAGAATAAATAGGGAACAAAACATTTTGTGGTACTGATAAAATAAGTACAGCTTCTCCGATCTCCGAATACTTGCAAATATTGTACACGCAGTTCTTGCTACACAGGTGTCTATGGAAAGACTTTTCTCAGGACTGAAATTCATACTTAATGATCAGAGGTCAAGACTTAATTGTGATATTTTAGATGATATTATGATTACCCGAACGAATAATATTCAATAATTTCTTGTGCGCGCATATGTATGAATAATTTGTATTACATGTGTAATTCTGTGGTCTGTATATGCATATCAATGTTTTGTATATATTTATTCCCTTCTCAGTTTATGTTTACCCATACATACATATATTTACAGTACTTGCTTAGTATCGATAACGTTTTTTATTATATAATATTCATTGTATCGCTTATTATATGTGTTGTTTATTACTTTAGATAAATAAGTAGAAAGTATTTATTGATTTGTTTTTAAAACGATAGTAAGAAAGGATTCTCTCGGAATTCCCCAACCCCCGCAAGGGATGCGGGGAATCGATCGACCCAGGTCGATCATGGCTGAGCCCCAACCGAGCGCGTCTCCGGGTGGCGGATAGGAGATTGACCGGGGCTGTAAACGGAACGCCGGGCACCGCGGACCGGATCGCCTTCGGTGACCGGAATGCGGAGGATGGCGGGCCTGCGGACGACACCGGCCAACGGGTGCTATAGGGGATACCCAGGGCGTCAAAACTCTGGCTGGTGAACTAAGGCCCTGTCGTGGACCAGCTCCCCAAGCCAAGGTGTAAGCTATCGTGCCGAGGGCTGGATGGCACCGGGGTAATGGTATCATGAACGATGCCCTTGGGGAACCAGGCGTCACCCCATTGTATCTAGCCTTCCCCTTGTATGCGGGCTCTGCAGGGGCGGACCTATATTTCCTGACTACTCGTGGGACACACATGAAAACAAACACAGAAAACAACAACACAAACACAAACACAAACAAGGAAACACCCCGTAGCGGGGCAGCCGGGGAGGCAAGGGACCTAGTGATACGAACCGCTTCCGAGGCACCCGCAATGGACGAGACAAGAAAGAGTGCGGCGAGCGAGGACACAACCTTGCCGGTTCTAGATGCACTCATCCTCGATGAGGAATCATCCTCAGTCGCGACCGAGACTGAGTGGGAGGAATCCCTAAATCAGGACCGGAAGGACTGAGGTTAGATTAGACGCAGCGGGGCAGCCAAACGGAGGGCTCCGAAAGCGCGACTTGCGTTGGACGGGAACACCGGCACGGTGGCATCTGCGGACAGGAAGTGCGTGAACGGGATGACTGGAACGACGGACGCTGCGAAGGGAGGCTCGGCAATCGGGCAACCCGGCGCAGCGACGTCACAGATGGGAGATAAGGAGTCGGATGGTAAGGGGGACTCAAAAGGTCACGGCCATCCGAATCCCCCCAAATCACGCAACCACTTGCTAAACGGCGCCAGCAAATTTTCCCGGCGCCAGTTAGCTTCAAGGAAGCGCTGACTACGGAGAGGGGACTGGCCATCGTGCCGGCCAACTACTCAGAAGCAGTCTTCACAGAGGAACAGGCCACGAAGATCGAACGGGTGATAGCTGACACGCTGTGTGGGACCCCCAAGGGGGAACCATGCCGCGCTTCGACGACTGCAGGTTCGGGGGAGTAATCCTCATGTTGGCCTGTTCAGACACCGGAGCGGCTTGATGGCTGAAGGCCATCGTCGCCGGCATGGAACCATGGCAGAGCGCAGCTCTGCAGGTACTAGAGAAGCAACGCCTACCACGACTCAGGAGGATGCTGACGGGCATTCCCGGGCCTCCAACAGCGACCGACATCATTTTAAGAATGATGTAGGGCCAAAACGAAGGACTCCGCACAGGCTTGTGAAGAGTCTGAAACAGGAGGGAGGGACTAAACTCTGTGACTCTCGTTCTGGGGATTGATTCGGAGTCACACGTCGCCATTGGCCGGCAAGGATTTGAAGTCCACGTGGGACTACACAGGGCTCGCTTTAGAGAGGGACCTGCTGGTACCACAGAGGAACCTAAGCGGACGGATGGAGAGCCGATACTCCGAGCAGCAGCTGCGAAGGCGGAAGGTAGTGGGAGCGGGGAAGGGAAAAGTGGTGGGGAACCAGGGGTGCCGTCAGAAGCGACCCCGGGAACCCTCACGGCCTGTCTCAACACCATCCCACCCTTAGAGATTTGAAAGAAGGACGCGGTAACCGGCCCTTCGAAGGCACCGGCGAGCGTGAACAAGGCAACACCTCCACCTAGCGAGTGCCCCCCCCAAGACGAGCAAGTCGAGGGGAAGGCCAATTAAGGCGGAGACGACTAAGAAGACCGGGCTGGCAGGGGTGCAGAAGGGTTGGCAACGTAACCTACCTAACACTTGGAAGGACGGGTCCAGAAGTAAAAGAGGGAGAGGCTCTGGTAAGGGCTCTCCTTTAAGGTAAGTGCCATGGGCCCCATGGGGGAACATGTAAGGCTTACACGCACTAAACGAGACTGGGCCAATTCTGCCACCAACAGGGTTGCAAACGGTACCGGATTCTCGCAGATTAATTTGCAACATTGTAAAGCGGCAACGGACATTCTCATGCGCCGTTTAGCGACGGGGCAGACAGATCTATATCTGTCTCATACAAGAACCTAGGTATGCAAGGAATGGGTAGGAGGACTTGACACGAGGGAGGGGTCACTCTTCTATGACACCTCATCTACAAGACCCAGGGCTTGCATCTTTGTCAAAAGAGATATAGCGGCCCTCACATGAAATGAATTCTGCACAGGTGATCTGTCAGCGGTTAAGATGAATCTTAGCCTCGTGGGGAACACAGCGGAGGTGATCGTCTGCTCGGCATACCTCCCGTATGGCTCAGAGGACCCACCACCTACAAGGGAACTCAGAGCGCTGATTGACCACTGTGCCGCCAACGTACTGCTCCTGGTGATTGGCTGTGATGCTAATTCACACCACACCGCGTGGGGCAGCATGAACACTAATGGACAGGGCACAGCGCTGTTGGAGTATTTCGCCACTACAGGGCTGGAGGTCCTCAACACGGGCTCAGCACTCACTTTTGTTACCTCCCGAAGACAAGAGGTAATCGACTTGACCTTGGGCACCACAAAAGTGGCGCAAATCATCGAAGATTGGCAGGTCCGAGACGAAGTCACACCCTCGAACCACCGCTTGATTACATTCAAATTGAGAGACAACAGGGTAGGTGGTGTTGGTGATGTTTACAGGAACTCTAAGGCCACTAACTGGGCACTCCATAAAGAGGAACTAGCTAGCAGGCTCAAGGGGAACTGGCAGCGTCCCAGAACCGCGGGCAAGATCGAGTGAGCGGTCACATACCTGAGCGTCGCCATCACTCAGGCCTATGAAGCAGCCTGCCCTGCAAAAACCAAGAACAGCGGCTGTCCCTGGTGGAACAGAGAGCTGGACAAATCCAGAAGGGAAACCCGCAAACTGCTGAATAAAGCTATGAAGGCTAACACGGAATCAGCCTGGGACAATTATAGGAGGTCACAGAAGGATTACAAGAAACTAATAAGAACTAGCAAGAGGCTGGCTTGGAAGAACTTCTGTAAGAAGACCGAGGCGCTACCGTTAGTCGCTAGGCTAAGGAAGGTTTTCTACTGACCCCTCACCAAAGTTGGACCGTATCAGACTCCCGAACGGAGGAATGACAAATAACCACAAATACACTCTGGAACACGTGATTCAGATACACTTCCCGGGCTCAGTAGCGGACGGTCATTTAACCAAAACTCATTTCTATCAACGAAGTTACCCCCTATGCGTTTTTTGATTTCTTCGTATTTCCACCCCCGAAGGGGTACAATCGAAACGGAAAGCGGTACAAACGGGTACAAACGATTTGGAAACAGCACCCGCTTTCAGATTCCGAATATCTTCAAAAACAACGAAGTTACCCCCTATGCGTTTTTTGATTTCTTCGTATTTCCACCCCCGAAGGGGTACAATCGAAACGGAAAGAGGTACAAACGGGTACAAACGATTTGGAAACAGCACCCGCTTTCAGATTCCGAATATCTTCAAAAACAACGAAGTTACCCCCTATGCGTTTTTTGATTTCTTCGTATTTCCACCCCCGAAGGGGTACAATCGAAACCGAAAGCGGTACAAACGGGTACAAACGATTTGGAAACAGCACCCGCTTTCAGATTCCGAATATCTTCAAAAACAACGAAGTTACCCCCTATGCGTTTTTTGATTTCTTCGTATTTCCACCCCCGAAGGGGTACAAACGAAACCGAAAGCGGTACAAACGGGTACAAACGATTTGGAAACAGCCCCCACTTTCAGATTCCGAATATCTTCAAAAACAACGAAGTTACCCCCTATGCGTTTTTTGATTTCTTCGTATTTCCACCCCCGAAGGGGTACAAACGAAACCGAAAGCGGTACAAACGGGTACAAACGATTTGGAAACAGCACCCGCTTTCAGATTCCGAATATCTTCAAAAACAACGAAGTTACCCCCTATGCGTTTTTTGATTTCTTCGTATTTCCACCCCCGAAGGGGTACAAACGAAACCGAAAGCGGTACAAACGGGTACAAACGATTTGGAAACAGCCCCCACTTTCAGATTCCGAATATCTTCAAAAACAACGAAGTTACCCCCTATGCGTTTTTTGATTTCTTCGTATTTCCACCCCCGAAGGGGTACAAACGAAACCGAAAGCGGTACAAACGGGTACAAACGATTTGGAAACAGCACCCGCTTTCAGATTCCGAATATCTTCAAAAACAACGAAGTTACCCCCTATGCGTTTTTTGATTTCTTCGTATTTCCACCCCCGAAGGGGTACAAACGAAACCGAAAGCGGTACAAACGGGTACAAACGATTTGGAAACAGCACCCGCTTTCAGATTCCGAATATCTTCAAAAACAACGAAGTTACCCCCTATGCGTTTTTTGATTTCTTCGTATTTCCACCCCCGAAGGGGTACAATCGAAACGGAAAGCGGTACAAACGGGTACAAACGATTTGGAAACAGCACCCGCTTTCAGATTCCGAATATCTTCAAAAACAACGAAGTTACCCCCTATGCGTTTTTTGATTTCTTCGTATTTCCACCCCCGAAGGGGTACAAACGAAACCGAAAGCGGTACAAACGGGTACAAACGATTTGGAAACAGCCCCCACTTTCAGATTCCGAATATCTTCAAAAACAACGAAGTTACCCCCTATGCGTTTTTTGATTTCTTCGTATTTCCACCCCCGAAGGGGTACAAACGAAACCGAAAGCGGTACAAACGTGTACAAACGATGCTTTGTCATATAGAATTTGTTTGGTTAGCGTATCTCAAAGTCGGGTGCTGGTGAATTTTTAACCCCCCGTAACTTTCACCCCTTCGTGGTACAAACGAAACGCGTATCGGTACAATCGGGTACAAACCGAGTATAATCGAATGCTTGTTTGAAAAGTTTGATTTTTTTAAGTCGGGTGCTAACTTCACATAGGTGGGGGCACGAGTATCCTGAGTCTCACGGTACGGACTGCGCCTGGGGGCTGTTACCCTGAGTCCGTGATTTATATTCCTTTAACGTGGTCACGTTACAGTACCAGTGAACCGATTGTCTCGAAGGAACCTTTTCGACTGGCCTCTTGACACCCGCTGCGAACTCTGGTTAAGCCCTCGAATGCGCAGCGCGGTAGACCCTTTATGTTACCCGATCGCCAGCACCGCCGTCATCAAAGAATTGCGTCTTCACACTTATTCTACGTATGTCTCCGCGTTATCTTGTTTGAGTTTTGGTTCCTTCGAGAAGATCGGCGTGTATATTGTATATGTCCGCACATGTACATGACCAGTATTTTATGTATAACCGTTTCGTATTTGTCGTGCACGACTGTATAAGAGCTCTACGCAACATACTCCCCCCGTTGAGAGGGTACCGATCAATTAGTTTTGTATGTTGTCCGTATCATTGTATTCGGACTTATAATTATTTCTTATAAATTTTCGCATGGTAATTATGATAATTACATTAGTAGATGTCGCATCGTATCATCTTCTCGTTCGCATTGACAGGACTCAATTGATGAAGTCACTTATCAACTGGAAGCGGGCATAAACATTTTGTAGCCCTCCGTATATCGCCCTTGATGGTCTTGATATCGGTTGCTCGTGAGGTTCCATCGTCACCTGAATACAGCCTTGTGATTCTGCCAAGTGCCCATTGCGTACAAGGTTGATGTTTCTCCTTTATGAGCACAACAGCTCCAACGTCGAGTTTTGGTCCATCTTTAATCCATTTGGCGCGATTTTGAAGTTCATTCAAATACTCCAGGTGCTACCGAGACCAAAAGTCTTGTCGAACCTTTGTTATATGTTGCCACGTTGACAGTCGGCTGGCTGGAACACATTGCATGTTGCCCTCCGGGAGGGTCGTTAACGGCTTGCCAATTAAACAATGAGCGGGTGTTAGTACTAACATGTCGTTCGGATCGGATGACAAAGAGGTTATAGGTCGGGAATTGAGTATACCTTCGATTTCAATGGTAAACGTATTTAATTCCTCGAACGTGAATAGAGTCACCAACTACGCGTTTATAATGATGTTTAAAAAGTTTAACTGTGGATTCCCACAATCCGCCGAAGTGGGGAGCGGCCGGCGGTATGAAATGCCAGGAAATGCGATTTTCGTTCGCGTATTTGTTTATAAGACCCTTGTGCTTGTCAGAATTGAATAAAGCGTATAATTCTTGTAATTGGTTATTTGCCCCTATGAAATTAGTCCCGTTGTCTGAAAATATGTGTTCTGGTAATCCGCGTCTCGCGGTAAAACGTCTTAGTGCCGCGAGAAAACCCTCGGACGAGAGATCGCTCACAACCTCGAGATGCACTGCCTTTATAGACATACAGACAAAGATACATACGTAAACTTTAACTCTCGCTCGATTTCTGTACTTCTTCTTTTTAATAAAAAAGGGACCGCAAAAGTCAACGCCAGTGTTGGCGAAAGGCGTCGAAGCACAAGTACGAACAGAGGGGAGATTACCCATTTTATATTCGTAATTACCCCACACAATCGTAACATGGTACACATGATATCACAGTATTCAGATTAAAAAACAAAATTCATTGTAACATAATTAAAAACCTCTTCAACAATCGAAATTTGTCTTTGCCTTACTTTTTTAAGTTTTGTGTGTGTGCAGTACCGTGAGAGACAGGTGAATTTTTAAAAACTTCCTATTATTCCAGGGAAAGTAATGTTTAAAAATTGTAAATGTGTTTCTCTGTATTTAAATTTCACCGAAATTCTTCACCCACTTAATCTAACATTTTTACACATTGTTCTTCATAATAGTGTATGAAGAATAGTGTCTATAATTGATATCTTTAGATATCTAAATTTGTTTAATTATTATAAATGTTTAAACTTGACTCTTTTTAGCAAAATATAAAATTGTGAACAATAGTTAACAAACGTAACTCATTTTTCAAAGTTATTGAACAATCGTATGCTACATACATACATGTACATTAAAAATAATATATTTTTGTTTCAGTTGAGATAAACATTTTTTATTTTTTATACTTCAGTCACTTGTATCGTTGGGTGCACATTAAAAATGCACCGCTGGACATGGAATTATATAATATTATAAAACTATATCATTTAATAATTGTAAGCGTTAATAAGAATATGCAAACAAAATTAAGTTGTTAATTAAAGTTATTTATCCAATTGAGCTCGCTAAAGTACCCTAAAGAAATCCTTGTCTTTTACACTGATTGTGAATATTTGTTGGCGGAAAATGAAATTTAGATTCACTCAATATTTTTAGGTTTTCGTGGTTGCGTATCTCTTGAAAATGTGTGTATGTCGTATATGCATATAACTTTAAGAACGGATCAATATTATACAATAAAAAATTATAAAGCTGTGTTTGATGTTACGTATATCTTTGCATTTAAATTATTTAATAATGTACAACTAACGTATACATGGTTTTAATTTTAGTTTCATTTAATACTGTTAATGGAATAACATTGAATGACTGATAATTTCGTATGATGAAAAGTAACTAACACAGTACTTTTTTATGGCCTCGCGTGCATTGGATAATGCATTACGTAAGCGGTTTTTCATTCTTAATATACCAGCTTGAATATAATGAGCAGTGATGTTAAACTCATGTTTGATGCGACCAGTCGCGACAAATCGAATTTGTATTCATGTGCAGTGGATTTTTTTCTATCGCTCAAGAATATCACAGGAGAAGTATCGAAAATGATCAAGGCGTAATTCATATAAAAGATACAAATGCCGCAGTTTTTGTAACTTAGTCCATCCATAGTTTAGGAAAAATTGTAACTATATACAAAAAATCGTGTTGTGATTTCAGTACACGTGTAAAAATTTTTGGCAAAAACGCCGCAACAGAACGCAGACAAAAGAATCATCGGTGATGAGTAAGCCCCCTACTTGTAAAATAAATACAATTTGGTAATTGAGCTGTATTGTGTTAGGTTTGTGCTACATTGTGGTCGAATATTAAAATCGTAATATGAAAAATAAAAGGGAAAAACGATTTTTTAGGTCAGCTCCCCACTTCACATTTATTTTAATTTTTCCAATTGTGCTAAGTTGTGCTAAAACATTACTCTCAAAAGATCACCGAAAAAAATGTTACGATAAGGAAACCATTTTTAGTAATAATGAACATATTTATTATTTTTATCTGAATGCCTTATTTGATAGATATAATATTATAATACTTGAGTTATGCAGCTATAGCACAATCCAGCACAACTCCCGGTTACCCTGGAACATTGATAAAAAATTGGCACTTTACTGTTGTTCGTGACTCGTCGTACTACAGTTTTCTATCCTAAATATGGATTTGCAGTCATCAGATGCAGTAGATAGTAATATATAGTGCCAGGCATAATTTTTGGCAGTTTCTTTAAAGCAGAATAATTTTTGAAAAATTGGGTTGGTCAATTTGAATTTTGTTGATAAGCTAAAAGAATAAGTGTTCTGGATAACGGGTTTTTGGTTTTTTAGTTGCAACTGGTTGGAATCTCGAAGAAAACAATGGAGATCGCTTTTTAGAACTTTATTTATCTCAGACTGTAATGAAGATTTAAAACATACCTTTTGTAGATTTAAGTAAGTAGATTTACATTTCTGCTGAAGGTTTCATCCAAATCGAATAATGTTCCTACCAACAATTTTACAAACAAAAGGTATCTTATTCAATTTTGATATAATGTTTTAGCACAGTGTTAGCAAAACTTAGCACAACTGGAAAAATTAAAATAAATATGAAGTGGGGGGCTGACCTAAAAAATCGTTTTTTCCCATTTTCCATTTTATTTTTCATATTACGATTTTAATATTCGGGCACAAACCTAGCATAATTCAACACAATTGCAAAATTATATTAATTTTACAAACGGGGGGCTAACTTCTAGTAGACTCGTCACTGCATATTCGTGTTATTGCGGATGTACCTGGACGTTCACTGCGTTAATTATGCGGTAAAAAAATAAACGGTTTACAGATTCGTGTTTGCTACTAAAAAAAATCTATACGAATCCTCTATTGTGGACTTCAAAATCAGAAGTATTAAATAGTTATCGAGCAATGTAAGTTGCACATACTTCTGGAACTTGCATTCGCCGCGTACTGTGCGTTTTCATTACTTTTTTTCTTACAAATAGAATATCATTAATTAAAAAAGGTTTCCTGGGGATAGTTATGTATCTTATTTCATATAATTTAAATAGATGCATAACTTTTTTGAAAAATTAAAGATATTCTTTGATACAAATATTTTCTTTACTGTAAACTCCAGGTGTTTACTTACTTTTGTTACCTATTGTATATATACATATACATTTTTACACTTCATGTAGTTTTTTAACTTCCATTTAATCAATAAAACGCTAATTATATGATAAAAAGGTGTATTAAGATACATTACTTATTCAGCTTATCATAAAGAATACATTATGGTACTTCAGGAACTTATAATTATCAATAGGTATGCGCATAGGGACAAGGACTTCACCTTTCAGTTTAATTAAAACTGAATGAAAAAATAATATTGTTTTCTGGTAAATTGACATAAGAAAAAAGAAACACGAAAAAAGAATTAGAAAATCAATATAAATTTTAAATAAATAAATTAGAACCCAGGTAAATATCGATACGTTTCAATTCAAAGATCGATATTATGTGGCAATGTATTTCAACATCGACAGAAGGAAGTGATCAAACTCGGACCCCTTCCTTTGAATCCGATCCTTCATATATTTTGTTATTAATACATATACAGGGTGGGGCATAGCTGTGTCCACCTTGAATTATACCGTTATTTGTAATAATATTGTAATTGTGATACAAACATTTTTTGCGAGGGTGGAGGCATAAAGATTTCAAGATCAACGGCTATGTGAACGTGGCACCTGACGTTGAAAAAATTAATTTTTTTATATGGAAACTGGTAGCATTTTGTTTGTAGTTCATTGTAGTAACAATAGTTTCGTTTGTAGTTGTATCAGCTAATAAATAAAAAAAATTAATATATCTCAAATTCGCTTGCGCAGTTTTCTTTAGTATCATTTGTAGTTGTTTGCAGTGATTTCCTTTTCGTTTGTAGTTGAATAGTTTAAAAGTTATTACTCATAATTTTTTAACATTTTAAACATTGAAGGAGATCTCATCTTATTTTAAACAATTGTATACTCTACACGCTGTTATAGGAGAAGAAGACAGGAAAAATGATGTTATTGTTCCATTGGTATATGCACTTTTGTCTTCAAAACGGCAAAGTATATATATAAACTACTTCTAGAAAATTTAATTTCCTCTGCTGAAGAACGGAATATTTCCTTAAACCCGGAATTTATTATTACTGATTCTGAAATGACAATAATTAATGCAATTAAATCAGTTTTCCCAAATACAAAATTGAAAGGCTGCTTTTTCCACCTATGCCAATCAGTATATCGCAAGGTGCAAAATATGGGTTTGATCAGAGAATACGGAACAAACGAATCATTTAGTTTATTAATTAGGCATATAACCTGCCTTGCATTTTTGGAGGCGCCGGAAATTCTAGGTGCTTTCGATGAAATTGAAAAGAAGCAAATAATATTACACGGTGGTTTCGTACATATTATGTACATACATGGAACTGTACGACACGGAAATAACGGAAAGTTGTTCATCTTCCATTGTTTCGTCCAGAAACATGGTCGGTATACGAAAATAATATATACCTGCTAACAATAAGACTTCCAAGAACGCAAAACAGCGTCGAATCATGGCATCGACGATGGTAATGTTAATGTGTACTTGACAGAAATGAGCAAGCAGTAGCTGAATGTACCATGTAGAAACTTTTAAATGGCGAAAGACCACCTAAGAAGAGAAGGAGAGATAGAACAAGAGAAGAACGAATTCTACGAATTGTTAATAAACGGACAGAATACTATACTATAACTTATTTAAAAGCATTAGCATATAATATTTCATCTTAATTTTTAAAAAATACTTACGGCTTACACTTGTTAGTATAGGATCATTTCTTATTTTCAAGAATATGTTTGATTCTAAATATTATTGAGTTATATTTATTTCTATAAGTATTGGAATTAACTTTAGCCATTGATGTCTAGTGACACAGTTCAAATGTACCGCCATCACTAATAGAGTAGATGTGAATATAGAGGGTATTACCGCAGACAGTGGCACATCAAGAAAGGGGACCATAGGGTCCCGGCACCCCTGACGAATGAATCAACTCCTCAATTACGATTAAAATTACGAAAAGAAAATTTTATTTTGTTTTTCAAATAAATTTCTATGATTAATGAATTTTACTGAATTTGCATTGAAAATATTTTTAATCGTTCGATATTTTTTACCCGTTTTCTAAAATTAAATCTTGAGCGTATCACTGACTGTAGATATTCCGATTATTACGAATACTTATGAAAAAAATAATATTTATCTTTGAAAAGTAAATAATCCCTTGAAAGTTAATGATAAAGTAATTTTAAACTTTATTCCAGATAATTTTTAACAAATACCCATCGCAATGTTATTGTTTCTTTGGATGCATTTATAATATAATATTTAAAATTCCAGTTAAGGTCGGCATTTAGATATACATGTTATTTTCTTAAAATCCCAAGCTCAGAAGCGGGAAAGGTATAAGATTGATTTATACTATAAATCATTGACCTATAGGGTCATAATAAGGAATATATCAGCCATTTAAAATTTGACTTATACTCTTTTACTTGCTCCGTGAAGATTTACTCCTTATCGTAATTTGAAATTCGTCACGATGAAATAATTAATTTTCCAATATAATGATCATGAACACTTATTTTAATAACATTCGTATTTTTACTTATTTAAGTAGGACATGTAATGTAGTATTTACTCGATACAATAACAGTAAAAGAAAAAAAAAACAACAGTATATCATTCATGTACATTTTTGATTATTACTGCAATATTAGATGCAATACTTTTCACCATATGCACATATTATTATGAAGCAGCGTTGCATCTATATAAAACTTCTTGAACGTAGGCTCGTAGGCTCTTCTTATACAGGGTGGACCGGAAATCGTAGTACAACCGGATAGGGGTTGATTCTACGTTAAAAAAGAAGACAATATTTCTGTATAACATTTTTTTCATCCGGAGCTCCGTTTTCGTGAAAATTGACTTCAAAGTTTATTCGACTTATATACGATTTAGTACAATTTGCTTGTCGTGTATTCCACTACTGTGGTTGTCTCTGTCTGTGACAGTGTTTGCAAACATTGATGATTGTGTGGTTGAAATAATACACAGTGTTTATACTCATCACTTATTTTTTATTCTTTTTTACTACTTACTGTTACAATGCTACAATACAGTACATTATTAGTATCGTTGAAAATGTCCTCGTTGCTGCATACATAAGTTTGCTCGACAAATTAATGATATCTGAACAAAGTGTAAGCTGTTATCGCTTCTTAATTTTTAACCGACTTCGAAAAGGAGGAGGTTACTCAATTCGACATGTATACTTATTTCTTTTTTTTTTTCGAATTCCTCAATAATCTTTGAAATATCGTCTTTATAAACACTGCCCTGGATATAGACAACCACAGCAGCGGAATACACGACAAGCAAATTGTACTAAATCGTTTACAAGTTAAACAAACTTTGGAGTCGATTTTCACGAAAACGGAGCCCCGAATGAAAAAATGTTATACCAAAATATTTTCTCCTTTTATAAGGTAGAATCACCCCCTCTACGATTTCTGGCCCACCCTGTATAAGCAAAAATAAGAATAGTTTTTTAAAAACCGCGTAACACAATCAAGATATGTTAATTTATGTTATTACAGTTTGAAATTACAAAAATATATAAAATGATAATAAAAAATTAATACATATTAAATTATTTTAAGTTTAAAATCTGTTTTCAAATTTGTATGGCTATAAACTTATCAAAAATATCTTTACAATAAAAAATGTTTAAAAAGGCCTTTCCTATTCTATAAGAAATGCTGTATACAGCATTGTAAGTGCAATGAAACGTTTGATCGGTACATTGTTAGTACGAAGGAATTATAGGAAGTATTATTATTGTTTTTTTATGTAATATAATTTTTAAGTCAGTTTAGAAGTAGCAGTTGGCGGATTTATTTATTTCATGCAGTAATTTCAAACATTTCTTTGCAGACTAGCCACGTGCCAATTTTATCACGTGGTAAATGCGGCCCTGCTACGAACCGGCAACTGTGTAACCTAACCTTTTTTTTTCGATAGTATTTATATACATACATCAGCATCGTGTGGTCTAATCTTCAAACTGAGTAGTGCGTCAATTACAGTTACAAATTTTACCCATTTAATTAAGTTAGAATTCTCTAAAGATGTGAAAGAGATACAAGTAAAAAACAGTTAACAGATTTTGTTATTCGAAGAAACATTCAATCGTTGTTCTCCACGAAGCACGTCCAGGAAAATGAATTTCTGAAATTTCTTGTAAATATAATATGATATCCCAGGGAGTAGAATAAGAGCAAGAAAATTAGGCATTTATACTGATAAAGCCGCTTTACGTTGCCAGTAACTGTCACGTAGTAATGCACGCATATCCGCAGTAATTCCTACAATGAGATTGATTTTTTAATCTGTTTCCAATCAAATCCGCATTACTACTCCATCATTTGTTTTTCATGAAAGCATTATCGTCCAATATTGTCTTTTATTTTTAAACGAAAGATTTTTGTTCATCTAAAATTCCACAGTAACAGTCACACTTACCCTCGGGACAGTTACCCTATGTGTAAAATTGGCATCAGTATGGTTCAGTTTCGTGAAAGCCGCGAGGGCGCTTGCGTGTGACGCTCATCCCCTGACTGTATCTCTATCCTCGTTTCACCCTCCTCTGATCTGTGCTACGTGCTACTGTGTGTATACGCGCGATGTCGTTGTACAGTGTCAAGATCGCTTCGTTATAAGATTGAAAAGGACTCACCACGTTGGATACGTGTCGCCAGGCTTCGAGATTTGTGCACATAATACCCCAGTGGAGGAGTAGATAGATGACAAGGAGAAAAATCGAAACCAATGAAAACGTGATCACTCTGTAGTGGTACATAAAACCGGGCAACCGTCGAACGTTCATGATCCTGTGGATTTCGGCTCCTTTTGGTGAGTTGACGAATATTTACGCAGCCGTTTTTTCATACACTCACAGATTTCTTTCTTCGCCGATGTTCTCCGTTTAGTTTTTCGTTTTCCGTTAATCAGATTCGTCGTCGACGTCCGCGACGGCGCATCGTGACGACGATGACTCGTCTTTTCAATCACCTCGCGATCGACTCATTCGTTTCGTTTTCGTTTCCAAGCCTCGTCTCGACGATTCGACCGTCGCGTCGACCGACCGATGCTGTACGCTTGTGGCAATGCGGCATAATCTGCGGCACGGCACATGCGACCGTTGCGACGCGACTTTGCGCCTCTCGTGGCGAATCTTTGTACACTGTCCCTACGCGCAGGTCTGTGTTTATCTAGATCCGTCCACGGAAAAATTCAAAATATATTCACGACACTTTTTTGTCACAGCATTATTTTATTCGGAATCCTGGATTTTCAACGATTTACGTGATAAAAATGTTTAGGTTATTATAGATCTAGTGCTTTAAAATTTGGTATACACGTTTCATCGCCTTTTATACGATTACTCTGTTCAACAAATTTTGACTTTTCTTCGGTTTTGTAACCTCCAATAGGCAATTCTTATAAATTTTTGAGAGCTGAATACGAATCTGAAAATCGTTTCTCTCCAGAACCTACAGTTTTTGAAAAAATCAATTAAAAAAAAAATTGCAAATTTTCAAGTTTGAAGATATTTTGTACTTCACACTGTTGCAACTATTTAGTTGCTTTTAATATGAGAACAATCGTTGAACTTTCCTGAATAAAACATTATAAACATCTAAACATATTTGAATGATGGTCAAAGTGAAAAAGGCACCCAAAACGCAGCAATTTTTACTGATGATAGTTCTTGAAATAATTTGAAAAATATCAGCAAAAATTGGTGCGTTTTGGGTGCCTTTTTCATTTTGATCATTATTTAAACATACTTAAATGTTTATGATGTAATAATAATTTATAGCATTTTATTCGGGAATGTTCAATGATTGTTCTCATATTAACTTTTTTTTAAATTGATTTTTTCAAAAACTGTAGATTCTGGAGAGAAACAATTTTCAGATTCGTATTCAGCTCGCAAAAATCTATAAAAATTGCATATTGGAGGTCACACAATTTTTTACGCGTTGAACAGTGTTATTTATGTTATTATTGTATAAATTATTGTATGATTGCTGCAGTGTGTCACTTTTCATGAATGATATTTTTATATAAAAGTGAACTAGAATGATACAGAAAAAAGATTGATACGAAAATAGCATTTGTATGCAGTGGAAATGCATTCAAATTAGAACTTCTTCAATACAAAAAAAGATATTGTCAATATTAACCCTTTGCACTCGAAGCATTTTTAGACGTAATCGGTCTAATCTAATTTTCCAGGTATGCTGCCAGAAACCAAACGCACTATTTCGGAAGAAAAGTGTTAGAAATATTTGAGAATTTGTTTATTTTTATTCACTTCTTTAATTTTTTATATTTTGATACGGATAAAGCTGAAATTTCGCATTTTAGAATATTCCGATAAATTAAATATGGCGCCTCAGAGGCACCACTCGAGTGCAAAGGGTTAATATAGGCTTACTTCATATACAGTCATCCACGAAAGTGTTTAATCACCATAACACAGAACAGACAGAATATAAATACATATAACTAGTAAATAAACTGATTTAAGCAACAAACTTTTACACGTTTGTATGTTATCTATCGTAGTTTATTGTGTAATTGCAAGAAATAACATAAATAAAGCGATCCACGAAATAATGACGTAAATATGTTTATTGAGCACTTTATACCAACACAAAAGTATTGAGACACTCATCATTTTTTAAATTTACACGTAGATCGATTGTCTATCAATTTTCTTTTTACATCAATTCCTATAGAGTTTTGTGCGCTGAATTAAAATCTGCATACGGTTTTTTCGTAGTGCTCACAGTTTTTGAGAGAATCATACTTGAACAAAAATTGTAAATTTTTAACCTCGGAGATGTTTTGTGCTTTCACAATAGCAGTTATTTAATCCATGTTAATATAAAACAATTCTACGGACTCTCCTGAATAAACTGATGTAACTTTGTTCAAATAACGATCAAAGTCGAAAGGACACCCAAAACTTATCAGTCTTTGCTGACATTTTCCAATTTATTTCGAAAACTAAGAGTCTAAGAGAAAATGTAAGGATAGCACACGACAGAGGAAACGTTTCTGTTAAGGCAAGCATCAAACAAAGGTTCAAAATCATTTTTCGATTTTAAACGGAACGGTTAAACGACATGGCAGTCGAGACGATTGTCAGCGTTGAGCACTGCTGTTGTCGCTGCGTGTTGTCGTCATATGCATGCATTTCGCGTCTGTATTGAAAGCGACATACAACGACCCATCGCGGCAGTGACAGTAGTGCTCAACGGCGACAATCGTTTTGACTGCCATTTCGTTTAATCGTTCCGTTGCCGTGTGTTATGCAAATTGTCGGGCTTATTAAATTATTTATATAATTTTATGTATTACTAATTTTATAAATCTGCAAATATCACGATTTAATTCAACTTCAAGTGTTACGAAACACGATTTTCGCGAGTACACCATTTTTCTTTACACCTTGCTTTTTGAGTATTTTCATTATTTTTGGATATGGTACACTCTCATTGTACTTCTATGAACGATTGCGTAACACAATGTTTGTGTAGATTATGTTGTATTATTTTCAAGAAACTTTCGCACTGGTTTGATTAAGTTTCGTTTTCACTTGCACCGTTTTAACTGCGACTGTTTCACAGCAGTTGCAATTCTTGAATTCTTTTTGCTGTCTCATCATCATCGTGCACGTGCACATTCGAAGCTTTATGACTGTGTGGGCTTACTAATGTACATTACTGACTATAAATACGGGACCACTTATCGATAAAGACATAAAGCGATTTTTTTTTAAATATCTAATTAAAAATATCCAGAAATAACGTTATTTTTTCACTTCATAATGGGGTTTGTTTATTACAGAAAATAAGTCCTTCTTGCAAATTATTTGCGTAAACGAAGAACAGTAACAGCTTCATGAAACGGCTGTAAATTTGACACTTAAATCAGATTATCAGTTTAAAACAGCTATTTTTGTCCGACCGGATATGGTAAAACTAGTAAAGGGCAACTGGTAACTTGTAACTGTTTGAAATTTGGAATTTTTTTAATACATGTATTAACAAAATAGAGGGTACACGAGATAACAAGTTACAATAATAAATCATTTTATAATATATTTTTTAAATACAGACGTCAAACTTATATCCACGCAATTATAATTTACTACCCTTTCCGACTCTACAATATCGCATCGATACAATGTACCGTTAAGTACTTTCCCATTTGATTTACATTACCTTAGCAATTATTTTTGCAAATTACTGATGCAACCAGTTGAAATCCTAATTATTAACAATACAATCAACTAATTTCAATTCGATAGCTAGCATTATTAGCTTAATGTTAACGCTATCCGTGGTTTATACACAAATTTTCTTACATGTATTTACGTAAACTTTCACTTATAAAATTGTTCCGAAATTTAAGTAATAGGTACTGAGATATAATAAATAATTACCCTTATTATAATTAGAAAAACTATTCTCCAATATTAGAAATATTTTGAGGTATATGTAGCTAACTAATAATATCAGTAAATTTATAAGTTAGAAATTGCGACTTATAGACTCCTGTTGCATAAACAGTTTCTAGTTTTACGAATTACAGGTAAGATATTATTAGTACATTTTGCAAGTGCTCGTTGCACAATGAAGACGAATTTTCAGATAATATAAATGTAACATTTTTAGACGTCTCGTTAGGCTAATAAGTTTCTATATGAATTAAGGTTCATTTTTAAACATATCAGCTGATTATGCATATTATATGAGCTCACAATGTACTGTATAATTTAGTATACTTTACTTAATTAATTAATCTTTTCATTGCTTTGTTGTTCAAGTTGAGTTTGTTCGCTAGTGAATAGTGAGTTATCATTAACTCTTTTAATCTTAAGTTATTTTAATCGTGATTGATCATTTTCTGTTTTCATCTTCAAGTAACGAGGGTGACTGGAAAGGATTTGTAAGATGGAGCCGCAAGAAATTTTGCTAAAAAACAAACTTTAAATTTAGAAACTAAAGTTGGAGTGTGTACCTTTTTCTTTCCTTTTTTATTTTTATTCACTTCTATCAAGTTGCATGTAACTTCTAATCGTCAAACCAGATAATTAAATGACTTGTATAGTCATTACAAATAATTTGTAAAATTTGTAGAACATTACTTGTTTTATTAAAAATTTCGTTACTATCATGCAGGAAAATTTAATACTATTGATAATTTGTGGCTTGTGGTTTGTAAAATTTCACTAATAATATTAATTTAATTGTGCAAGAAGGACCTGGTGTGATCTATTTCATAATATACTGTAACATTGAATAAGGTGGTCTCATACTTTTGTCAGACAGTGTATACACATGAATCAGAAGAGGGGAGCTTTTAATTAAAGGTCCAGCTGGTGCTGCCTCCTTCACTGTACTGTAAAGTACCTAAGTGCAACTGAAATCTTGCGATCAATGATGCAATCAGGTTGAAGTTTAAAAGAAAACGAATTGTTTTTTGTAATTTACTAAACTGTTCATATAAATTAAAAATGTGTTAAATATACTTTCAGTTAATCAAATGACCTAAAAGATTTTCGAAAGTTTAAGCTTATAAAAGAACATATATAACTTTTTGTGAAAAAGTATAGACAAATCAAAATAGATATAATCAGTTTCATTAAATGAACATATGTGAAAAAAGTTATATCTTACATAAATGTTCGTCAATTCTTGAGTATACATCTAAAAAAGGATAAAAATTCAGTAAACTTTAAAACTGACATTGACAATCATAGTCCTGCTGCAATAGGCATTGATACATTCAAAACATAATACCAATATACACACTACACACACACCCCACTACACAGTTCAAATCTGTCAAATTCAAATCCTTCAATATCACCAGTTCCATATTCAATGTCCAAGTGACAGCATGCACCATTTCCACGTCCATATCAGGTAATTAAAAAACTTGAATATCTTAATACAAGATACATACCATTTAATACACCTTGAATTTCTCTAACAAAACACGTGTTGAATTATTGTAGTCTCTGAAGAGGGCTCTCACCATGGGCCGAAACGTTGGACATTAAAATAAGCGATTAATATAAATAGGTGAACACCTATACAGTCCACAGGACTGGATATAAATAAAAATATAAAAAAAGATTTATTATTTATTTCTTATCATTGTAAGGATACCATCCAGCTAAAAAACATCAAAACTTTCAAATAACATCGAATATGCTTATAGCCACAGTAGAGCCTCCCTTATTCAAACCCTCATTATCCTAACATAATACACTCCTTAAAAAGATTAAGTGATCACCTCTGAGAACCCGAAAATGTAGTTCAAGTCAATCGACCGTAACTTCGGAAAAAATGGTCGTATCAATACCAGTAAAAAACTAGTTTAAAACATAGAATCTTTGCTTTCATGTACTTCCCCATGAATTTCGCTACATTTCTATTCAGCAGTGATGATGATGCAAAGACCAATGTGAAAAAAATTAAAGAAAAATTTGTTGAAGTTCATAATGTTATACGAGGCGAAAAAATTTTTTTGGTGAACTACATTTACACTTGTCGAAAGCCACGATCTTTCTGTATCAAACTTTTTACATTTAAGGGATCCGTCCATATATCTGCAGTGAGTGATAG
This sequence comes from Stelis phaeoptera, assembly GCA_943735885.1. Taxonomy (NCBI): domain Eukaryota; kingdom Metazoa; phylum Arthropoda; class Insecta; order Hymenoptera; family Megachilidae; genus Stelis; species Stelis phaeoptera. The sequence continues at coordinate 1,212,659 of OX030936.1, forward strand.
ATGCTTTATCTTTGAAAGCTGAGTTTTAATTAGACTTGATAATAACTCATATTTTTCTTCCATCATAGTCGTTATAGTTTTTCTGCTAGGGAGCTATACATATAAGGGAGCAATAGCTTTGACGAAAGTTTTAAATCCTTCCTTCTCTACCGTTTGAAACGGAATGTTATCTTTAGCTAACATAAATAAAAGTTTGTTTATAATATCAGCGGCTTTCGATCCCCCTCTTGAAACGATTTTTGCTTAAAGAAAGCCAGGTCTATTCTAGGCTGCTTTTTAGTTATCATAGGTAGTAGATTTGAGGAAGTTAAAGCTAAAGAAGACGTAATTGTCACATGAAGGTATTCCGTATCAGATAAGATATCGTCTTCTTCTTCATCTTCGTGTTTTCTTTTTAATTTTGGTGTACACTTTTCTTCAGTAGTCTGATGAACCATTTCTACATTCGAGTGAGAACGTTCGAGGTGAAATTTTAAATTTGTCGTATTCCCACTGCCTTTCACTTCATGTTGACAAATTTTACATTTGTCTGCCCCAGGTGTTTTTATAAAGTACTTCCACACCAAGCTCTTTGATGGCACTAAAGTAGACACATATATTACATTTTGACATATAGAAATCAACTAATTAAATATTTCGGTAATAAATTGAAATATTATTATAAATTAAACTGTAAAAAGATTTATAAAGAGAACGTTTATATTTGGATAATAGGATTCTAGGAAGTTTGTGTGCATACTGATGTGGAATACAGCAGCCAAAGCCAACCTTCTCTATAAAGGGGCCTGGGTGCAAGCAACCATTTGGAGCCTAAATTTTTTTGTAAAGTAAAACAAAATTACAAACACAAACATATATTACTAATGCATGTTTATTTAACGCGTGATTTTGTTTTTGCTAATACATTAATTACTTCAGAAAAATTACAATTTTTTTCAATTTATTTTTCGATGCTTAATATAGCAAGTGCATTTCCGCACACATGCTTGACCGAAGATAATTCTTTATTAATTTTAATTTGCTGAAAAAGCTCTTAGCACTTGCTATAGTAACTGGCAACGTAAAGAAAAGTTTTAACACAGTTAATACATTTAGAAATAACTCATTATAATTATCATTTAGTATGTATTGCAATATGTCTTGTGCGTTATTTACATTCCTTTCATTCAAAATTAAATCCCGTAGCAAACCAATTTCCTGGATTAAGTTTTCATCTACATCTTTGTTATAAAACTTTACAAAGTTTTTGGAACATTTTTCTAATTCATGTTTTTCTAAGGCTTTTATATCAGTGATTAATTTGAAATCAGAAATAATATTTGGTATACCTTTAAATCTATCTTCTATTTCTACAATAACAGTATCAATTACAGTGTTAAAAAAAATAACATCTAAATTCCTCTACCGGGTTTTCTATAACTTCATCTTCTGCTATTTCTTTTTCGAATTCGTTTTTTAGGAAAATGTTCTGAAATATTCAAATTACATGATAGCACTTTTGCTTCGTCTAAAAATGTGTTAAATTTTGTTCCTCAATTTCGGATTTATTGATTAAATTAAGAGCTCAGTCAAGAACAATTGTTTTTGCTTGAAATAGTTTATTGATAGTGTTAATTTTGGACAATATTGCAAACCATACTATTAAACATAAAATAAATGGCATTTCTTGTATTGAATCCAATAGACTTTTAGCTTCGGATACCGCTGTATTATCGTTACTCACACAGTACCACCCTAACCACAGGGCTAAACGGGCTATAGCCCCAGGGCGTCAGCCTTTTGGGGTGGCAATTTTGCTTGCACTCACTGGAGACCAGGGCGTATGTAAGTATGCACTGGCGACTGAGATGCCGTTCCTATGACCACGTTACTATATGTGATTTTCGTTGACAACGCTCAAGAAAAAATCTGAAGTTATAGCTTTGTGCGTTCCCGTTTCCCCTCCCATATATTTTCTTATGAAGAGGGGCGCCTTATTGTTAGTAGCCCACGGGCACCAAATATCTTAGGACGGCACTATACTCACATCAATAACTTCTTCTAGATTCTAGGGCATTACAAGTTTGTTCAAACTGTGTATACACTGCTTTAACCAAATCTATTTCCCAACGAGTGTCGCATAATGGTTTAAGAGTAACGTTTAAATGTTTTTGTAGAATTTCCCGTCTTTTTGTAAATGCAGAAAATAAACAATAGAAATGTTCCAATATCCCAAAAAGAATTTTACAATATATACTGCTGGAAGCGGCATCACAAATTAACAAAAATTAAAAGACTGTGATAGGCAAGGCACATAAATTGCAAGAATTTGTTTGAAGATTATCGAAATTCAGAGATCTACAATAATAATGTTTACGATAAAATGTACTTTCCGTCATACTGACAACGATAGATCATGTTCGGGCCCCCTCAATCGCGGGGCCCCGGTGCATAGCATCCGCCGCACCCCCAGATGGCCGACACTGATAACAGCTATGGCAGCAACAAATTTGTAGTTAGTAGTTAGTATAAATGCTGGTTGGCAGGATTATTTTACCAACACCAATGCTGAAAAAAGCAATTACAATCCATTCACAATCATAATTAAAACACGCATGCATGCATGCATAATACCTAAACTGACAATTCTCTCCCGAGGCATCTCCACTCTGTAATATTTTTGAGTCCGTTCAAGCTCCTCACACACAGCTAGAGCTGCATGCAAAATTATCAAAAAATTTGCTGACATAGCTCATTATACACTGTATCCATAAAAAAATTTTAAATATTATTTTGAAATATGTTTAATAATTATTTTCAAGTTTATTATTTGACCAGCGTATTAGCTCGATTCTGAACAAAACAAGTAAATTTACGATGTGCAATTTAGTAAGTTTGCCTGATAATGCCTAAACGTGACTAGGATAAATCTTTTCCTTAAAGTATCCTTAAAATTAAGAAACAACCCCCGTTTGCCTATTTTTGCCTATTGAAAAGATATTAATAATATAATACTACAAGTATTTTCATATAGACAGTTAAGGGGCAATACCCAGGATCAAGAAAGGTGAATCTGTTGTAAAAAAAAATATCTCGAATTAAGTTCATTGCATGTGTTAATAACATTTTAAAGTTAATAACAAATTGTTATTAACAAATAAATATATTTAATGCTAAAATGGAATTTATACTACTTGATGAGCAAAATGTATTGATGTACTATCTCGCACCAATATTTAACGCCACATATAATGTGCTCGTTTTTACATTGCATACATTTTCAAATATAATTAAAATAGCAATTAAACCAAATCTAGTCACTGTTTAATCTGAAGATAATATTCAACATTAACAACCCAAAAATCATCATTAATGTGTGTATATATAATAATGTTTTCCATAATAGATTCACTGTTGTTAATTTTACAACTTTAATTTGATATTCGAAATAAGCGAACCCAAAAACACACATTGGACTAGCAATATTCAAATAATTTCGTTCGATATTCAATGAATTATCAATTTTTGCCCACATTTTCCAGATTTCGCTAGGTTGGATCAGCCATTTTGAATTCCACAATTTCGGATACAAATTAAAAATCAGCATCCCCAATAACTCATGCATATCAATTTTCAAAAAAATCCATTCAGTTTTCATTTTTTGGTCCGCCATATTGAATCAACCATTTTGAATTTGATCATTTTGATTCAAAATTTAAAATCTACACCCAAAACAATCTAGGGATACCAATTTTCTAAAAATTTATTGCAGAATTCACTGAGTTACCGAATTTTGTCTATTTTATCCGGATTTCGTCCACTGTGCGCCGTGGCATCGAGGATCGTGTCGTTAATAATTTGGAAGGTTGGAATATTTATTTAAATGTTTTAGCTGAAGGTAGGTATAAAGGCATAACTTAGCAAAATGCAGCAAACTTAGACCGTGATGGACAATACTTTCCATGTTTCTTGCTCTTCGGGCCTGCTGCTCCGAGCGTAGACCCTCGCTATTGGTTTCAACAGGCAGAGTCAAACATGCGGCACTTTCCGCAACAATAGGACCGCTTTTGTGACTTACTACTCAAACTGAGACATCAGTCATCGCTGAAAATCAGTAAATTTCTAAGCGTTATATCTTGCAAACTAATAAAAATCGGGTGAAATCATTAAAGCTTAATTACTTACTTCGCCTTGAATAGCATTATCGCACGATAAAAAAAAAATATATATAGGTCTATTCAAAAAACAAAACTTCACCATCATATCTTTTAAATTAATAACATAAAAAAATTTTCGTTTACATCAAAACATACAGTGGGTGATCAAATCATTATGAACTCTTTGAAATTGTAACTGTTCAAATTGATGAATAAGGTAATTAAAAATACATATATTTATAATGGTACCTTTTTATATTACAAAGCACAATATTCTGCTGTTTAATGGAATATGACGACGAATTTAAATCCTTTCGTTACAACTTTCTTCGCATCTACATATTTATATTTAAAATATGTTAATATTCAGCAGTACTAAAATAAATGATAATCTAGGAAAGGAAAAAGTAACAAAAACAAATACGTGCTTGAGCAGTATGAAAGTATACTTACGAATGATCGGTGGTAATACAAATTAGTGTTATTTTACACTGACTAAATAAAATAATACTGCAAACGTATCAAAATATACTTAAATTGTGTTCCTTTATGTTAAGATCGAAAGGAACAGAATACTTCGCTACAATTAAAGTTGTCATAACATCAGAAGCATAACTTTTCTTTTTATTCGTATTAATTTGATCACACACTGTAGATCCCATTTTATCTTGTAATTTCCATAAACAATTTTTCGTGTCATCAATATTTATTGAAATATCGCGACTATCACATTTTAGCGTGGACACCCTGTATGTAATTTGAATTTAAGAATATTCAATGAATGTTTTATATAATATTTTTATAGCATTTTTTATATAAAGGGTGTCCGCCTTTCTTGACGACCTTCAATATCTTGCTTATTTTTTATGATAGAAAAAAATGTTAGAGGAAAGCTTTATTTTGTTCGAATGGGCAAATGTTATGATAGTTAAGAAATTTTCCTCAAGATCATTGTTTTCGAGATTTCAAGGCCATTAAAGTTTTTTTTAAATAGATCAACATATTTTCATCACCATGGCTTGATAACTGAGATCAAGACGAACCCAATGACTTATGGTACTATGACCTTCACGTGATCTTGAAAGGCATTTCAGGTAAATAAGGAAGACATGACGATAGAAACTCGTTCATTAATCGCTGAGAGCACTGGATACAAATAAAGTTCCACCATTAATCTTTCTAGATAATTCACATAATGAAATTAAACATTATAATTATGATTAATAAGATTTATGTAGCTATAACGAAAATTTTTGTTTTGTTTTTGCCTCAGATATAATAATTTATGGCAAAAAAAAAATACAATCGACTTCGGAATGCACTAAAAAGAATGAAATAATTTTAATTTATATTTCGGAGACGGCGCAAAATTAAAAAGTGTGTAAATGAAAGATGTTGCTGATTATGATTTGATTGGGGTATGGTGGCCTTGGTACTAAATGGGCGGAAAGAGAAAATACATTATTATGTAAAAATATGTAAAAGGATTAAAGAATTTTGTTAATTTTCAGTGTAGAAAATTTTTGATTTTTCGCCGTCTCCGAAATATAAATTAAAATTATTTCATTCTTTTTAGTGCATAGCGAAATCGGTTGTACTTTTTTTTTTTTTTTTCAAAAATTATTTTGTTTCACATTTTTTAGTGGCGATCCGTGCATTCCTTGCAGAGAAACATCAAAGAATAGGAACTCTGCAATAAGACTAGTTATTAGAACAAATTGAAGGGTAGGAAGGGTGGGGAGGGAAGAGAATAGAAAGGAAGGGGCGGAAGATGCGGGTAGGGAAGGGAAGAGTGGGGTAAGGAAGGGAATGGATGGAGAGCGGTTGGAAGGGCAGAGAAGGGAAGGAGGGCGAAGGGAACGTCAGGGAAGCGAAGAAACGTTGCAAATGGGATCATCCCCGGCCGCAAAATGTAATTCTAGGTTTCATCGATATCAGGCCGAGTATACGTGAAATAGCATGTTTTTTGCGATAAAAGCGGTTAAAAATGAAAAAAATCCAAAATGTTTTTTTTATGGGACCAACTGTTGGTCATACTCTACATGATGCAAAAAGTTACGATCCGATTGATCCATCCATCTTGGAGTAATCAATGACCATACACAACGTACACAACATACACAACATACACAAATTGTACGCTTTTTTGCAATAAAAAAGTGGCAAGCAGTGATATAATGCAAGATTTTTTTTACGGGACTGTTGAAATAGGCGAATTAAATTTTTCCGCCTTCTGTTTTTCTGTGGCCTACTCCTACTGGTTCTTCCAATGTAGTATTCAGGAAGGATATACGGTGAGCGACGGCAGTTAGGCCTGAGCAGCGAGTTTTGTTAAATGTTCGTCGCGTATGTGTGTGTTAATTTTCTTTTTGCGCGTGCTGTGCCTATGTACCAAATAAAGTCGCAATTAATTTGAATTGCTGCGATCACTGTTTTTCCTCGATTGTTTCGTTCCTGCACAAAATGATCCACTAATTAAACAACAGGGACCAACTGGGAGTTATACCCTACAAGATGCAAAAGGTTTCGTTCGGATTGGTCCATCCGTTTATTGAGTAACCTCCTCCTTTTCGAAGTTGGTTAAAAATAGATATTGCAACAATAAATAGCTTGGCAAATTCTATGACAAATCGCTTAAAAGCAGTTAAAGACTCACAAGAATACCCAACAAAATAGTAATTTAAGATTTATTTGGTTTTTTTAACAGAAATAACAAATGTATGGATACTTTTTAGTACAATTCCATTACAATTGAATACGTGACAGTGTATAAAAACTTTCTTCGATCACTGTATACGACCTTCCGATTTTTAATACGAGACTTTAATTTTTTGCTTTGTATGCTTTAAGACTGATGAAAATTAAACTTTGTCGTATAATCTAAGCAATAATGCTGTTGGGATATGGGGTTGATTTAAATTAATAATCAAAATATTCTTTATACAATGTCTTTTTATTCAAGCGACTCGGAAGGACGTCTTAATGCTTCGAGAAACGAACTAAAAGTGAAAACTATTCTAAATCGGACATAAAATCTGGCGCCCATCTCACGAAAGAAAAATAACAGCCTGGGTGTGCTACATGTTTTCCACATGGGCCCTTTGGCACAGAAACGGCCAGGGGACCCTTGACTCTTGCGACGGAGTTAAGGCTTTCCCTTATTGCAGACCCAGTGTCTCTCAAATAAATGATTTATTTTTGCCTTTACTTAAATGATAATTCAACAAATGCAATATACGAACGATGTTCATGATCTGAAATAATATTTTATAAGAAAAAAGATGATCTGTAATGAAAGAAATATAAAAACCTTCTATAAGAAAAAAGGTGATTTGTTTTAAGGGTGCGCAGGAGCCACGGCCGAACTCCGAGCTGACTTCAGCGATAGTTGCGGAGATATTAGGAAGCTTTGTCTCTCCAACGGTGGCGCGACAGAGAGGGTGATGCAACAGTTGTAGGAGAGACGAAGATAGAGCATCGAAGCGGCTTGATTTTCCACCGACTTTGGTGCAACTTTTTGAGCTTAAAAAGCAATATTTTCTTACACTTTTTTTTTGAAAAAATCCTTGTATCATTACGGAGGGGGGTACAGAGCCCTTTTTTCGAAAAAGTGTCCAGAAAAAAAGTTCTATAAAGATATACACTTTTATTTTTTATAAACTTTCCAGAGGGAAATTGCAAAATCGGGCTCTGTACCCCCCTCCGTAACGATACAAGGAATTTTTCAAAAAATAAAGTGTAAGAAAATATTGCTTTTTAAGCTCAAAAAGTTGCACCAAAGTTGGCGGAAAATCAGGCCGCTTCCATCGCTCTATCTTCGTCTCTCCTGCAATTGTTGCATCACCTTCTCTATCCTTGTTCTAGAGCTTCCTAATTTTTCCACAACTGTCGACACAGGCGCTAGTTTACCTCCTGCGCACCCTTAAAGTGTGTCTGAATACTTATGGGCGACAGTGGGTGTTTTCAAAATTTCATACGAACCAAAATAACTGACTTTCGCACGGTCAGCGTTTCTTGAAAGGTCAACGAAGCAACGTCGGACCGCTTTTAGATCAGGTTCGCAAATCATCCTCCGTTTTCCATCACGTCTCTTCGAGCACGTGGTGTTGGCCGCGAGGTACGGCCGCGTGTTGCAGGCGAGATTCGTGGCAGTTTCCAAATCGCGCGCGCCGCGAGAGAGGGACGCACCTGTATGTCGCTTGGCGCGCAGCTGCGACCTTCGACGCCCTTGTGCTGGCGGTCGTGCAGCGCGGCGCCCGTCCTGATCATTTTTACGTCGGACGTACGCACGAACCGTTCACAGCTTGATTTCTTGCGCGCTTGCTCTCGTTGCGACGCAAATTGTGGACACTCGTCACTTCAGTGGTACGTTTTCGCGCGAAAAACCTGTGCTTCCGTTCGTGATCGCCGGTACTTCCGCCGGAGGGTCTCGAGTGTTAGTGCCCTCGCGAAAGTGCTCGTTCCTCGGCTTTCTGGAAGGGGCACAGTGTAAGGATCGGCTGTCGGAAAGTCGGTGAGTGCCGCGCGCGATCTGCACGTATCTTTACCCGCTTTCGTGAGCCTGAACTTGCGCAATGGCTTATTAGTGTCAAAAGCTCGTGAATGTTTGTTTTTGTGAGTTCGTTGTTAACCTTAACCCTACAGTGCGCGCGTCAAACTTGATAGGATTATTTTCCCTTTTGTTTTTAGTTACGCTGATCGATCTACGATTGTTATAAGTTCTAAGACGCATGAAAGGTGCACTTAAAAAAGTATATATTTTATATTTCAGAGTCTTGTTAAGTCCAATGTGTGTTTCGTAGGGTAATCAGTGCATCTGCAGGTCTGTTGTAATCTAGTTGCATCATTTGCTCATATAGGGGTTGTTAATGATTTAGAATATAAATTATCGTAATGTTTGACAGTGCCTTCTTGATTAACGTTAATTAACTGCGAAAATATGAATTTTAATTATTATTTAGCCTTAAGTAATCATTTGAATTTTTCCTGCACAAAGTAAGGCTGGTATTGTTACGAATTGTTTAACATTTTTTAAATTTTGGTACTGGTACATTAAAAGACAAATTAAAAAGGAAAGACGTGGCAAAAGACGAGTTGAAAACAGTAGTTACAGAAATTTCTATAATCGCTTATGAAATGAAACAGCCCCTGCTGATGCTATATGATCATTTGTGGAGAAATTAGGAAGCTTTAGTACAAGGATAGAGAGGGTGATGCAATAGTTGTAGGAGAGACAAAGATAGAGCGATGGAAGCGGCTTGATTTTCCATCGACTTTGGTGCAACTTTTTGAGCTTAAAAAGCAATATTTTCTTACACTTTTTGTTTTGAAAAATTCCTTGTATCATTACGGAGGGGGGTACAGAACCCTTTTCTCGAAAAAGTGTCCAGAAAAAAAGTTCTTTAACGATATACACTTTTATTTTTTATAAACTTTCCAGAGGGAAATTGCAAAATCGGGCTCTGTACCCCCCTCCGTAATAATACAAAGAATTTTTCAAAAAAAAAAAAAAGTAAGAAAATGTTACTTTTCAAGCTCAAAAGTTGCACCAAAGCCGGTAGAAAATCAAGCCGCTTCCATCGCTCTATCTTCGTCTCTCCTACAACTTTGAATTGCTGTGAATCACCCTCTCTGTCACAGCACCGTTGGAGAGAAAAGGATCTATTTATCCTTGTTCGGGAGCTTTCTAATTTTTCCGCAATTGTCGCTGAAGTCAGCTCGGAGTTCGGCCTTGGCTCTCGCGCACCCTTAAGAGTTAAGTGTCTATCAAATGTCACTATATGCTCATATGTGCAATTACACTATCTTTTTTTTTTAATTATAATTAAATAGTATAGTGAATATATTTACGTTTGGCTCGGACAAACGAAATCTCATAAATTGAAATAAAAACATAAGACTTTCAAACAGCATGCTGCCAACGGTACTGCCTCGTGAGAATTTCTTGTATGATTTATTTTTTAGATAAAAGCGGGAAACTGATTAATGGGCCTATTAATGGGCTTTTCGATACCATCGATTGTTGACTGAAAACCTATTAATAAACCTTCAATCATCATCGATTCGTTTATAATTCAATTAAAATAATACAAATTAAGAGTAAAAATTAGAAGAATAAATTAGGATTAAATTTTTAAATCTTCAGCTGCTATTAAGTTTCAAAGTGATAGTAGTTATCTATTTTAATTTTGATCGGTAAATAAAGTGAGCAGATTTGAATTTGTCAAAACTAAATCTATACTTTGCTAACCACAGGGGTAAACGGGCTATAGCCCCAGGGCGTCAGCCTTTTGGGGTGGCAATTTTGCTTGCACTCACTGGAGACCAGGGCGTATGTAAGTATGCACTGGCGACTGAGATGCCGTTCCTATGACCACGTTACTATATGTGATTTTCGTTGACAACGCTCAAGAAAAAATCTGAAGTTATAGCTTTGTGCGTTCCCGTTTCCCCTCCCATATATTTTCTTATGAAGAGGGGCGCCTTATTGTTAGTAGCCCACGGGCACCAAATATCTTAGGACGGCACTATACTCACATCAATAACTTCTTCTAGATTCTAGGGCATTACAAGTTTGTTCAAACTGTGTATACACTGCTTTAACCAAATCTATTTCCCAACGAGTGTCGCATAATGGTTTAAGAGTAACGTTTAAATGTTTTTGTAGAATTTCCCGTCTTTTTGTAAATGCAGAAAATAAACAATAGAAATGTTCCAATATCCCAAAAAGAATTTTACAATATATACTGCTGGAAGCGGCATCACAAATTAACAAAAATTAAAAGACTGTGATAGGCAAGGCACATAAATTGCAAGAATTTGTTTGAAGATTATCGAAATTCAGAGATCTACAATAATAATGTTTACGATAAAATGTACTTTCCGTCATACTGACAACGATAGATCATGTTCGGGCCCCCTCAATCGCGGGGCCCCGGTGCATAGCATCCGCCGCACCCCCAGATGGCCGACACTGATAACAGCTATGGCAGCAACAAATTTGTAGTTAGTAGTTAGTATAAATGCTGGTTGGCAGGATTATTTTACCAACACCAATGCTGAAAAAAGCAATTACAATCCATTCACAATCATAATTAAAACACGCATGCATGCATGCATAATACCTAAACTGACAATTCTCTCCCGAGGCATCTCCACTCTGTAATATTTTTGAGTCCGTTCAAGCTCCTCACACACAGCTAGAGCTGCATGCAAAATTATCAAAAAATTTGCTGACATAGCTCATTATACACTGTATCCATAAAAAAATTTTAAATATTATTTTGAAATATGTTTAATAATTATTTTCAAGTTTATTATTTGACCAGCGTATTAGCTCGATTCTGAACAAAACAAGTAAATTTACGATGTGCAATTTAGTAAGTTTGCCTGATAATGCCTAAACGTGACTAGGATAAATCTTTTCCTTAAAGTATCCTTAAAATTAAGAAACAACCCCCGTTTGCCTATTTTTGCCTATTGAAAAGATATTAATAATATAATACTACAAGTATTTTCATATAGACAGTTAAGGGGCAATACCCAGGATCAAGAAAGGTGAATCTGTTGTAAAAAAAAATATCTCGAATTAAGTTCATTGCATGTGTTAATAACATTTTAAAGTTAATAACAAATTGTTATTAACAAATAAATATATTTAATGCTAAAATGGAATTTATACTACTTGATGAGCAAAATGTATTGATGTACTATCTCGCACCAATATTTAACGCCACATATAATGTGCTCGTTTTTACATTGCATACATTTTCAAATATAATTAAAATAGCAATTAAACCAAATCTAGTCACTGTTTAATCTGAAGATAATATTCAACATTAACAACCCAAAAATCATCATTAATGTGTGTATATATAATAATGTTTTCCATAATAGATTCACTGTTGTTAATTTTACAACTTTAATTTGATATTCGAAATAAGCGAACCCAAAAACACACATTGGACTAGCAATATTCAAATAATTTCGTTCGATATTCAATGAATTATCAATTTTTGCCCACATTTTCCAGATTTCGCTAGGTTGGATCAGCCATTTTGAATTCCACAATTTCGGATACAAATTAAAAATCAGCATCCCCAATAACTCATGCATATCAATTTTCAAAAAAATCCATTCAGTTTTCATTTTTTGGTCCGCCATATTGAATCAACCATTTTGAATTTGATCATTTTGATTCAAAATTTAAAATCTACACCCAAAACAATCTAGGGATACCAATTTTCTAAAAATTTATTGCAGAATTCACTGAGTTACCGAATTTTGTCTATTTTATCCGGATTTCGTCCACTGTGCGCCGTGGCATCGAGGATCGTGTCGTTAATAATTTGGAAGGTTGGAATATTTATTTAAATGTTTTAGCTGAAGGTAGGTATAAAGGCATAACTTAGCAAAATGCAGCAAACTTAGACCGTGATGGACAATACTTTCCATGTTTCTTGCTCTTCGGGCCTGCTGCTCCGAGCGTAGACCCTCGCTATTGGTTTCAACAGGCAGAGTCAAACATGCGGCACTTTCCGCAACAATAGGACCGCTTTTGTGACTTACTACTCAAACTGAGACATCAGTCATCGCTGAAAATCAGTAAATTTCTAAGCGTTATATCTTGCAAACTAATAAAAATCGGGTGAAATCATTAAAGCTTAATTACTTACTTCGCCTTGAATAGCATTATCGCACGATAAAAAAAAAATATATATAGGTCTATTCAAAAAACAAAACTTCACCATCATATCTTTTAAATTAATAACATAAAAAAATTTTCGTTTACATCAAAACATACAGTGGGTGATCAAATCATTATGAACTCTTTGAAATTGTAACTGTTCAAATTGATGAATAAGGTAATTAAAAATACATATATTTATAATGGTACCTTTTTATATTACAAAGCACAATATTCTGCTGTTTAATGGAATATGACGACGAATTTAAATCCTTTCGTTACAACTTTCTTCGCATCTACATATTTATATTTAAAATATGTTAATATTCAGCAGTACTAAAATAAATGATAATCTAGGAAAGGAAAAAGTAACAAAAACAAATACGTGCTTGAGCAGTATGAAAGTATACTTACGAATGATCGGTGGTAATACAAATTAGTGTTATTTTACACTGACTAAATAAAATAATACTGCAAACGTATCAAAATATACTTAAATTGTGTTCCTTTATGTTAAGATCGAAAGGAACAGAATACTTCGCTACAATTAAAGTTGTCATAACATCAGAAGCATAATTTTTCTTTTTATTCGTATTAATTTGATCACACACTGTAGATCCCATTTTATCTTGTAATTTCCATAAACAATTTTTCGTGTCATCAATATTTATTGAAATATCGCGACTATCACATTTTAGCGTGGACACCCTGTATGTAATTTGAATTTAAGAATATTCAATGAATGTTTTATATAATATTTTTATAGCATTTTTTATATAAAGGGTGTCCGCCTTTCTTGACGACCTTCAATATCTTGCTTATTTTTTATGATAGAAAAAAATGTTAGAGGAAAGCTTTATTTTGTTCGAATGGGCAAATGTTATGATAGTTAAGAAATTTTCCTCAAGATCATTGTTTTCGAGATTTCAAGGCCATTAAAGTTTTTTTTAAATAGATCAACATATTTTCATCACCATGGCTTGATAACTGAGATCAAGACGAACCCAATGACTTATGGTACTATGACCTTCACGTGATCTTGAAAGGCATTTCAGGTAAATAAGGAAGACATGACGATAGAAACTCGTTCATTAATCGCTGAGAGCACTGGATACAAATAAAGTTCCACCATTAATCTTTCTAGATAATTCACATAATGAAATTAAACATTATAATTATGATTAATAAGATTTATGTAGCTATAACGAAAATTTTTGTTTTGTTTTTGCCTCAGATATAATAATTTATGGCAAAAAAAAAATACAATCGACTTCGGAATGCACTAAAAAGAATGAAATAATTTTAATTTATATTTCGGAGACGGCGCAAAATTAAAAAGTGTGTAAATGAAAGATGTTGCTGATTATGATTTGATTGGGGTATGGTGGCCTTGGTACTAAATGGGCGGAAAGAGAAAATACATTATTATGTAAAAATATGTAAAAGGATTAAAGAATTTTGTTAATTTTCAGTGTAGAAAATTTTTGATTTTTCGCCGTCTCCGAAATATAAATTAAAATTATTTCATTCTTTTTAGTGCATAGCGAAATCGGTTGTACTTTTTTTTTTTTTTTTCAAAAATTATTTTGTTTCACATTTTTTAGTGGCGATCCGTGCATTCCTTGCAGAGAAACATCAAAGAATAGGAACTCTGCAATAAGACTAGTTATTAGAACAAATTGAAGGGTAGGAAGGGTGGGGAGGGAAGAGAATAGAAAGGAAGGGGCGGAAGATGCGGGTAGGGAAGGGAAGAGTGGGGTAAGGAAGGGAATGGATGGAGAGCGGTTGGAAGGGCAGAGAAGGGAAGGAGGGCGAAGGGAACGTCAGGGAAGCGAAGAAACGTTGCAAATGGGATCATCCCCGGCCGCAAAATGTAATTCTAGGTTTCATCGATATCAGGCCGAGTATACGTGAAATAGCATGTTTTTTGCGATAAAAGCGGTTAAAAATGAAAAAAATCCAAAATGTTTTTTTTATGGGACCAACTGTTGGTCATACTCTACATGATGCAAAAAGTTACGATCCGATTGATCCATCCATCTTGGAGTAATCAATGACCATACACAACGTACACAACATACACAACATACACAAATTGTACGCTTTTTTGCAATAAAAAAGTGGCAAGCAGTGATATAATGCAAGATTTTTTTTACGGGACTGTTGAAATAGGCGAATTAAATTTTTCCGCCTTCTGTTTTTCTGTGGCCTACTCCTACTGGTTCTTCCAATGTAGTATTCAGGAAGGATATACGGTGAGCGACGGCAGTTAGGCCTGAGCAGCGAGTTTTGTTAAATGTTCGTCGCGTATGTGTGTGTTAATTTTCTTTTTGCGCGTGCTGTGCCTATGTACCAAATAAAGTCGCAATTAATTTGAATTGCTGCGATCACTGTTTTTCCTCGATTGTTTCGTTCCTGCACAAAATGATCCACTAATTAAACAACAGGGACCAACTGGGAGTTATACCCTACAAGATGCAAAAGGTTTCGTTCGGATTGGTCCATCCGTTTATTGAGTAACCTCCTCCTTTTCGAAGTTGGTTAAAAATAGATATTGCAACAATAAATAGCTTGGCAAATTCTATGACAAATCGCTTAAAAGCAGTTAAAGACTCACAAGAATACCCAACAAAATAGTAATTTAAGATTTATTTGGTTTTTTTAACAGAAATAACAAATGTATGGATACTTTTTAGTACAATTCCATTACAATTGAATACGTGACAGTGTATAAAAACTTTCTTCGATCACTGTATACGACCTTCCGATTTTTAATACGAGACTTTAATTTTTTGCTTTGTATGCTTTAAGACTGATGAAAATTAAACTTTGTCGTATAATCTAAGCAATAATGCTGTTGGGATATGGGGTTGATTTAAATTAATAATCAAAATATTCTTTATACAATGTCTTTTTATTCAAGCGACTCGGAAGGACGTCTTAATGCTTCGAGAAACGAACTAAAAGTGAAAACTATTCTAAATCGGACATAAAATCTGGCGCCCATCTCACGAAAGAAAAATAACAGCCTGGGTGTGCTACATGTTTTCCACATGGGCCCTTTGGCACAGAAACGGCCAGGGGACCCTTGACTCTTGCGACGGAGTTAAGGCTTTCCCTTATTGCAGACCCAGTGTCTCTCAAATAAATGATTTATTTTTGCCTTTACTTAAATGATAATTCAACAAATGCAATATACGAACGATGTTCATGATCTGAAATAATATTTTATAAGAAAAAAGATGATCTGTAATGAAAGAAATATAAAAACCTTCTATAAGAAAAAAGGTGATTTGTTTTAAGGGTGCGCAGGAGCCACGGCCGAACTCCGAGCTGACTTCAGCGATAGTTGCGGAGATATTAGGAAGCTTTGTCTCTCCAACGGTGGCGCGACAGAGAGGGTGATGCAACAGTTGTAGGAGAGACGAAGATAGAGCATCGAAGCGGCTTGATTTTCCACCGACTTTGGTGCAACTTTTTGAGCTTAAAAAGCAATATTTTCTTACACTTTTTTTTTGAAAAAATCCTTGTATCATTACGGAGGGGGGTACAGAGCCCTTTTTTCGAAAAAGTGTCCAGAAAAAAAGTTCTATAAAGATATACACTTTTATTTTTTATAAACTTTCCAGAGGGAAATTGCAAAATCGGGCTCTGTACCCCCCTCCGTAACGATACAAGGAATTTTTCAAAAAATAAAGTGTAAGAAAATATTGCTTTTTAAGCTCAAAAAGTTGCACCAAAGTTGGCGGAAAATCAGGCCGCTTCCATCGCTCTATCTTCGTCTCTCCTGCAATTGTTGCATCACCTTCTCTATCCTTGTTCTAGAGCTTCCTAATTTTTCCACAACTGTCGACACAGGCGCTAGTTTACCTCCTGCGCACCCTTAAAGTGTGTCTGAATACTTATGGGCGACAGTGGGTGTTTTCAAAATTTCATACGAACCAAAATAACTGACTTTCGCACGGTCAGCGTTTCTTGAAAGGTCAACGAAGCAACGTCGGACCGCTTTTAGATCAGGTTCGCAAATCATCCTCCGTTTTCCATCACGTCTCTTCGAGCACGTGGTGTTGGCCGCGAGGTACGGCCGCGTGTTGCAGGCGAGATTCGTGGCAGTTTCCAAATCGCGCGCGCCGCGAGAGAGGGACGCACCTGTATGTCGCTTGGCGCGCAGCTGCGACCTTCGACGCCCTTGTGCTGGCGGTCGTGCAGCGCGGCGCCCGTCCTGATCATTTTTACGTCGGACGTACGCACGAACCGTTCACAGCTTGATTTCTTGCGCGCTTGCTCTCGTTGCGACGCAAATTGTGGACACTCGTCACTTCAGTGGTACGTTTTCGCGCGAAAAACCTGTGCTTCCGTTCGTGATCGCCGGTACTTCCGCCGGAGGGTCTCGAGTGTTAGTGCCCTCGCGAAAGTGCTCGTTCCTCGGCTTTCTGGAAGGGGCACAGTGTAAGGATCGGCTGTCGGAAAGTCGGTGAGTGCCGCGCGCGATCTGCACGTATCTTTACCCGCTTTCGTGAGCCTGAACTTGCGCAATGGCTTATTAGTGTCAAAAGCTCGTGAATGTTTGTTTTTGTGAGTTCGTTGTTAACCTTAACCCTACAGTGCGCGCGTCAAACTTGATAGGATTATTTTCCCTTTTGTTTTTAGTTACGCTGATCGATCTACGATTGTTATAAGTTCTAAGACGCATGAAAGGTGCACTTAAAAAAGTATATATTTTATATTTCAGAGTCTTGTTAAGTCCAATGTGTGTTTCGTAGGGTAATCAGTGCATCTGCAGGTCTGTTGTAATCTAGTTGCATCATTTGCTCATATAGGGGTTGTTAATGATTTAGAATATAAATTATCGTAATGTTTGACAGTGCCTTCTTGATTAACGTTAATTAACTGCGAAAATATGAATTTTAATTATTATTTAGCCTTAAGTAATCATTTGAATTTTTCCTGCACAAAGTAAGGCTGGTATTGTTACGAATTGTTTAACATTTTTTAAATTTTGGTACTGGTACATTAAAAGACAAATTAAAAAGGAAAGACGTGGCAAAAGACGAGTTGAAAACAGTAGTTACAGAAATTTCTATAATCGCTTATGAAATGAAACAGCCCCTGCTGATGCTATATGATCATTTGTGGAGAAATTAGGAAGCTTTAGTACAAGGATAGAGAGGGTGATGCAATAGTTGTAGGAGAGACAAAGATAGAGCGATGGAAGCGGCTTGATTTTCCATCGACTTTGGTGCAACTTTTTGAGCTTAAAAAGCAATATTTTCTTACACTTTTTGTTTTGAAAAATTCCTTGTATCATTACGGAGGGGGGTACAGAACCCTTTTCTCGAAAAAGTGTCCAGAAAAAAAGTTCTTTAACGATATACACTTTTATTTTTTATAAACTTTCCAGAGGGAAATTGCAAAATCGGGCTCTGTACCCCCCTCCGTAATAATACAAAGAATTTTTCAAAAAAAAAAAAAAGTAAGAAAATGTTACTTTTCAAGCTCAAAAGTTGCACCAAAGCCGGTAGAAAATCAAGCCGCTTCCATCGCTCTATCTTCGTCTCTCCTACAACTTTGAATTGCTGTGAATCACCCTCTCTGTCACAGCACCGTTGGAGAGAAAAGGATCTATTTATCCTTGTTCGGGAGCTTTCTAATTTTTCCGCAATTGTCGCTGAAGTCAGCTCGGAGTTCGGCCTTGGCTCTCGCGCACCCTTAAGAGTTAAGTGTCTATCAAATGTCACTATATGCTCATATGTGCAATTACACTATCTTTTTTTTTTAATTATAATTAAATAGTATAGTGAATATATTTACGTTTGGCTCGGACAAACGAAATCTCATAAATTGAAATAAAAACATAAGACTTTCAAACAGCATGCTGCCAACGGTACTGCCTCGTGAGAATTTCTTGTATGATTTATTTTTTAGATAAAAGCGGGAAACTGATTAATGGGCCTATTAATGGGCTTTTCGATACCATCGATTGTTGACTGAAAACCTATTAATAAACCTTCAATCATCATCGATTCGTTTATAATTCAATTAAAATAATACAAATTAAGAGTAAAAATTAGAAGAATAAATTAGGATTAAATTTTTAAATCTTCAGCTGCTATTAAGTTTCAAAGTGATAGTAGTTATCTATTTTAATTTTGATCGGTAAATAAAGTGAGCAGATTTGAATTTGTCAAAACTAAATCTATACTTTGCCTGCTGAAAGTAAATAAATAGTGATATACGTTGTTTTGTATGTCACATTTTTACTTATATAAAAATATTACATGAAAAATATATAATAGTGAAAAAATACAAATAAAAATTGTGCAAAATCAACTTTTGTTGAAAATTCGAGTTCTTTCATGACCATAGAAAATGTATTCAGAATTCAAATTGATGCAGCATGATTTTCTATTACAGTTTATTCCAAATATGATTCAATGTTTTTTATTACATTTTAAAAACAGGATTTTAAAATTTTCCCCAGATTCAGAAATTTATCATTTTTTCTTTATTTAATAATTATTAGTCACGAAAAAATACTTTTAAAATAAAATTCAAGTTTTTTTACCAAATTGAAAAAGTTTATCAATTTCTATTAAAAATTATCACAAAATAAAAAGAATATTTTAGCAAATAATTTTATTTTATTTTTTTTTTAATTAAATTTTCTGTTCCCCCCAAAATTTCGAAATTCATAATTTCTGTTATTTTATAATTATCAAAGAATAAAACATATTTCTGAAATTAAATTAAAAAAAGAATTCTTTTTAATTTCTTAGAAATTAAAATAAAATAAAATTTCCATCCGGAATTATTAAAAAAAAAAAGAAAAAATATTTTTGAAAAATTGTAAAAAAATAAATTTAAAATTTTTCGAAATATTCTAATTTTTAAATTTCAATATTATAATTGAAATGCAAGGTTCGAAATTAATTAAATAAGCCAGAGTCTGTATAATTAACCCCCGAATGGCGAAGTAATATAAATCGCGATCCACTATTAGCAAACGCATATGTGTGCCACGTGGTATACGAACAATATTTCGATTGTTAAGCAACACAATCTTTAAAAGCATCGTCTTTTTATGTCGTATTAGAAGACGATTTCTCTGCATATAAAAATAAGAAACCGTATAGTGTCCGATGCGATACGGGACTTCGATTGTTTTTCGTGAGACGCAAAAAGATCGTGCAGCGAACGTCGCGCCCTGCCGAGCGTCGCATCCGTCGTCAGTCGGAGTCAAGCCGTTGTAACGGAACCATATACATATATTAAATAAATATTATAATATTCCTAATGAGTCATAGTTTTGAACGATCCACCCCTGAAATAACTATATTTTATATTAGACAAAAAATATTCAAATACGTGCTTTATAGCTTCAAAAATGAAAAGCGAAAATATTGTTAAGTTCAATTTAAATTGCTAGTTCTCCCCATGGTCCGCCATCCATCAGTTAAATTTTTACATTAAAATATGCCCCATTTTATATTTAATTTAAATGTTTGCCTATAAAAAATTCCATTATTTTACATGTGAATGAAAAATATGTCACATTATATCAACACAAAATTATTTATCGTGTTTTTCAATAATTCCAAATTTTCGTAATATAATTAATATATAATAGTAGAAGTTAATTGTACACAAGAAATTTTATATAATAGTATGTTTACACTAGAATATTTAAATTATAATAATTTTTCATTTTAAGTTTAACTCGAATGTGTATTGTAACTATACAAATCTGGTATGTCATATGCAACGGAAAAATATGTCACAGTGTACATATTACATCTTTGTAAGAGTAACTTTATAAATAGCGGTATAAGAAATGCGCACGTGATTAAACTGATGTATGTTTTCGCGTGCACCATTACTTCAATCTTATGCAATAATTATTTTCGTGAGTAGAATTTAAAAAGTCATTATATTGAAATATTTCGTCGATGGAATAGACAACTACGAAATAACGATTTTTAATACGTATGAGTCGATGCGTGTTTACATTAAACGTTGCACATTCCGGTTTACGGCAATAGCGAGTTATTGCATTTTCCTCTTTCATATATTTGAGAACTTTTGCATCCGAGTTAAAATTAACAATGTGTCGTCCGGAATCACGAAAGAATGGACGAGTTCCAACTGGTGGCCGGACTGACTGAGAATGCTTTTGATAACTTGTCTAATCGCGTGGGCCATTTGTGTCCCGATTTATCGACCTTCTCATCGCAAAAAATACTTGCATTCTTTCTCCCGATTCTTCAAACAATCTGCAACGTAGAAATGAAGATTGGTAATTAAGGGTAATTAGAAGTTCTTTTTTTAGATCGTTGAAATTTCTATTAAACATTTTTTGTGATTATGCATTGTAATATGTTTTTGTGTTATTTTCCCTTTAAATTTAGTATAATTAAAGTTGTGCAAAATTTTTTTTTAATTATTTATCTATAATTGTTACATTAACATCAAGGTCATCAGCAACCACAATATATATAAGCATAATAACAGTAATTTTTGCATTGTTATACGTTTGCGTTCATACAGCTTTAGCATTTTTATATGTTATTCATACAGTATATAAATATCATTAGCACAGTACTCAGCGCATGTATGTAAATTATCTTATTATTTATTTAAATCTGATTATATATCATTTTTAAAAACGCAAGGGCAGAAACCATATTTCTTTGACCGTTAAGACAGTCACTACGGTTTGTTGGAAGCTTGAAAACTGATCGTTTTGATTGAAGTATTAAATAGTGAAATAAAATATGTTCAACATATAATTTTATGTTGTAAGAGCTTCAAGGGGTACAATTTGAAGTCACGTGGTTACAATCTGACTTCTTCTACGAATATCAGGAAATTAATTGTTAATAAATATCCTTGCTTATTCTAAACAGTTTAGAAGGTAGAGAGTTAATTCATTTGTCATTCGAGCAGTTGATATTCCTCATTTTTAGTTTTTTGTGAAACTGTTTCTATGACATTTTCGGCAACTGAATCAGCTTTCGCATTATTTATAATTCCTACGTGTGATGATCCAACAAAATAATTTCTTTATTACGATTGCAAATACTTGAAATTAACTGGAAAATGTGTTGGATTATCGATTCTTTATTTTTGTAATTCACAAATAAGGAGTGGCACCTTTATAGGCTGAGAAAAATACAGATTTAGAGTGGTTGGAACCGATAATAATTACTTGTAAAGCTGTCAAAGTAGAAAAAGCTTCAACATGACATATTGAATATAAATCATGAAGTTTATACTATATAGTTTGCATTTATTAAAAAGTATGACGGAACAATCTTCTTGTGTTCAAATTTGCGACCATCGATTAAAACTTAAAAGTAATCCACATATTTCCGAACAATTCAATAAAAAAGATTTTTATAAATACAGCTGTTAGTTTTTTTCTTCGTAATGATGACATAAGGATAAGTCGATTGTAAGATAGGTTAGAAGGATTACATATAATTAAGGTAGATATGCATTATAGGAAAAAGGTTTAGGACTACATTTTATGTAGTATACAAAGCTTGTAGAAACATTGTTGTAAGTAGGACTTGAAGTGATCGTAGATATTTCTATAACATAGGATAAATTCTTCTAAAGATCAGAGGTTTTTCATCAGCTTCGGCTAAAAGATAGAGAATTGGATTGGCTCGGAATGCATCAAAGGCTAATTTTACACAATCGGATTTATATGTCCACATGACAGTAAAAATTATGCAAGTAACTATTGAAACAGTATTTGTTGTAAATGGACACTATGTTGAGACTCACTTTCTGCTAACAACAGCCACTCTCACAAGGAATGCTATTCTATTGATAATCAAATCTCACGGAATTTTTTACGAAAGTTTATGTCGCAAAAGTCAGGAAAATGTTAATTAAGAATAACACAAATTCATCTAACAAAAGCTAGTCTAATTCTGGGAGATGATAAAAGATGCAAGAAAGGAAGGGTGGAAAATACGTGAACAAAGGTAAATGACAGAACAGTCTGTTCAAAATAAATGATGTTTATTTTATAAAAATTAATTAAAGTAAATGAAAGACATTAAATTAGTGGTTCACGCTAATGAGTGATAATAAATAATACACAATACTAATCAACCACAACTAATCATCAGTTACATTTACGATAACTTTCTTGATCGGAAGGTTTAATAATACAACGAGCGAACTCCGTTTCTTTAATATCTTGACTAGGATGACAGTTAAACATCGGTTAATTATTATTTGGCAGTGCGTTCTCTCGTTGCAGGCGCTGTGGATTACTTTCATCATTTAGATAATTAGTTGTGATTGTCTAATATTATTTTTAGTATCATTATGAATCATCACTGTATCTCCTTATACAAACTAATTAAATAATTTAATGCATTTCCTTGCCTGACAGTATTGGCAAAGCACCGGAGTTGACTGTGGTCACGAACAAACAAATCCGCACCACGTCCCGTTGGTAACGAAGTAACCATCATGCAATAATTATAAAATTTACGACTGCTTATTAGCATAAATTTATTGACGCCGCTAATTCCATAAGTCAAAATAAGGTCAAAATCAAGAGGGTAAATTTTACGTTCAAGGCTTTGCTAATTAGTTATAAGTAGCTTTTATAAAACCAGGCGTTTTTGGTAATTATTTATAAAACCGACGTCCTCTTGGATTTCGATGAAACTTAAATATGTCGTAGAACTCGGTACTTTCAACTAGCATTCCAAGAATAATAGTCTACTATTGAGAAATTGCAAAGTGAGAGATTATTAAACGAATTATTATTTAAGAGGGAAATGTTACGATCTTTACGGTGTTTTTCAATTATACCTTGCCATTGATGGATTTTGTGTGATCCCCATATTGTATAATGATGGTTGGTTATTTAACTCACCTAATAATGTAAAGGGTTTAGGCAATTGACTAATTCAATCTCCTGGATCTTTTAACAAGGTATAACTGTGAGATATATGTATTTACATTACAAACAAATACATATATCGATATCTTCATTTTAACACCACGTATCAGCATTTTTAAGGAAATTCAGATTCCAGATGTTTCTAAGTTTATTTTTTATGTTTGATGGAGTAATTTTAATCTTAAAAATTAAGGAAAAATTTCACACAAGTTCTTCACATACAAAATGTGCGAAAGGACCGTACTCAGATTTTTGTCTTTTTATTTTTGTCAAATACGAGGTATTACAATGAAGGTATCGATATGAATTACGGAAAGTACAGTTAAAACAGTTACAGCTTCAATATTTGTGCAAATGGAATACCTGGAAAGCTAGATCTTTTTTTATGAAATTAGCAACACTGCCACTGGCAGGATTAACCTTAATAGGATTTTTTTGTGAAGGATTATATCGACGTAACGAAGGGTTGTGATTTTTCCTAACCATTTATATCCCACTGTAATGTTTCTTTATTCTCATTGTTTCGTGTTTCCGTCTCCGAACGAGGAAAATTTTCCAGAAGTTGCGCTCGCTTATTTATGAAACTTTACCACCTTATAGAGTTCATCCAGCTGAGTATTCCGATACCCCTTTTTGGGCGTAGACGTTTAGGAGATATTAACGATTAAAATTAGTTAGTCCTTTCTATTATAATGCGCTCACACATGTAAATGGTTAGTTCTGTGGTTAAACACTTGTCTGGAAATCCAAAGGTACACGGATCAAATCCCTCCCCCTTACGTACTGCCTACCTTTTTGTTATATTATTGAAGCTATGCTATAGTATCTGTTAATAATTTACTGATTATATTGCATTTTTTATCATGTTTAAGTTGTTTTTATTCCCCATTACGCACGTTAACCGCATGTATTACGACATCGAATCTTCATACAAATAAACGACTAGGTGTGTGATTAAACAAATGATTG
This sequence comes from Stelis phaeoptera, assembly GCA_943735885.1. Lineage (NCBI taxonomy): Eukaryota > Metazoa > Arthropoda > Insecta > Hymenoptera > Megachilidae > Stelis > Stelis phaeoptera. The sequence continues at coordinate 1,237,377 of OX030936.1, forward strand.
CAACTTCACACATCCACGATTCCATAATTTTTTTTTAGTTACTTTCTGTTTTCTCTTTATTATAATTATTAATATTGGTGATGATTTTTTAAGATTAAAAATTCTTTAAAATATCTGTTTGTAAATAAATTTGTTTATAGTATGAAATTATGATTCAGTCATTTTTTATTAATTCAAAAGATAATGAGTTATAAGTCATTATTAAATATAATTGTTACTCCTGTTCAAATATACATACATATTCATTGGCATTGTTGAAATATTAATGTATAGTATGTAAGCAATAATATGTCTATTGAAGAGTATTGACCAATAATAAACATACTAACATCTGTTAACTAATCACAAAACACCTATCAATTGTTGAATTAACGAAAAAAAGATTTAAATGTGTATTTGTTTTTGTTATACGAAAATGTTGAAAAATTTTTTCAAACTTTGTTTTTCCAACAGCAAAGCCGGATAGACAAAAATTGTATTTTACATTTCTGATTTATTTCTCCATATACAGGGTGTTGAAAAAAACATTCAATATTGATGAAAAATAGGAAATTAGAGGAAATGTTGCACGGAATAAAGCCACACACTGACGCTTTACGTTAGTTTTAATGTTAGAACACAACTTACAATTAGTATACAGAAGATAACTCTTGTAGACGCGCGGGCTTGCATGCTTTCTTAACCTTTTAGGTACGGTACGCCACTATAGTGGCTTCCGTGAATGCCATCAATTTGAACGGCACGCCACTATAGTGGCTTTCCGTGGATACCATCAATCCGAATGGTACGCCACTATAGTGGCTTTCTGTGGATGTTGTTACATGAAAATGTATAAAGAAATCATAATTTATTCATTTTGAACTCTATTCCTACGTAATGTCGTAGTAGAAATCGTCATAAACAGTTTTTGTGCCATCCGCGACCAGGCCAGGGAGACAGGGTTGCGGTCAAGCGCGCCGTACCTAAAAGGTTAAGAGGTTACAGCGCAAACTTCGTTAAAAAGGCGCGAGAATATAAAAACAAAAGAGTACCGCTTGCACGCAACGCGCACCTCCAACAAATATTTAGGTATATAGGACACACTGTACTGAGTAAAAAAGCCATAGTAAAAATAAGTCGAAAATAAGTCGAATAAATGACTTCGAAGAATTACGTGACCGAATTCACCATGCTTGTCAAATAATTCGACAGAGATGTGGAATTTCCGAGAGAGTTCGCGACCCTGCAAGAGGAAGATGCCAAACGCGTGGAAATTCTTCTGCAAACATCGAAAGTCCAGTAGTAAGTCAATCATGATACTACCAAACAAAAATGTTTATTTCTCAGGCACGATTGACTTTTCGACCTATGTTTACTAAGGCTTTTTTACTCAGTACAGTGTGTCCTATACAGGGTGAGTCACTAGAAACAGAACACCTGAATATCGTTGTTGGATTTAAAGATATGAAATTTGGCTACATGAAAGTTTGAATGGTTTCGAAGGACGCACATCGCCATCATAATATTATTTTTTTTGTGCGGTCACGCTATATGTTCAAAATTATTCTCTTGGGCTGCGATACATTTATTTAACTGTAAAGTAAGAGAATGTATTGCTGTGTAATTCATTTCCAAGAATATCGACGCACAAGTCCTAATGATTCTTTCTTTCCTGTTCTCTGCAGTAGTTGGTTTTTCATGACAAAGATTGAACTTGTTTAGATGTCAGCTAGAATTATACAAGGAAAAAGGTATACAGTTCCATTTAAAAAGATGTTGGTAACCTTGAAAAAACCGAAAATATGACACAAAAAAGAAATAATATTATGATGGCGATGTGCGTTCTTCGAAACTATTCAAATTCCCATGTAGTCAAATTTCGTATCTTTAAATTCAACAAAGATATTCAGGTGTTCTATTTCTAGTGACTCACCCTGTATATAAATATTGAATAGTTTTTTTTCAGCACCATGTAGAATCATTCCTGTCTGATTGTATGGAACGTCTTATATTAACAAAATTTATCTTTTACAGAAATGTTTCTTTATTTTTTGTATCATTTTACAGATTCGAGTTGTTAAAAATTATTTAAATGATAGATGCGTGTGTTCAGTTCACTTTAATATAACACGTTTCTTCAGAATTAAATCGTGCTTTCTTTTTTTTTTTTACTGGTGTGCACGTACATATTCTATTTTGGTACAGTGGCTTTCTGAAATATTGAGCTAATTAATGTAATTGATAGTAAGAATTGTTATATGACACTCTTACTTTACTGAACTTCAAACCTTTTATCAGAATGCAAGTTACTTAGTGTTTACTGATTATTATAACGCCAGGTCACGAGTGCACCGAATTAAAATGTATTGAAATATTTAGCGGAGTTGAAGTATTTCAAAAGTTCTTAATTATCTTAATTAAATGCTTAATTCGTTGGTGTCATAATTGATGAATATTATTTCAAAAATTATTTGTGCATTCAATAATACACTCATAGTAATTGTCCCATTTAATATATGTTGGATTATGGGTTGAAAATAAACCAACTATATATTTTAAGCTTTATAATATTTTATTTCTGCGGCTCGGAAAGACGTCTGTACTATTCGAACGGTAGATCGGAAGTGAAGAGAAGTCAACGCAGAAAGAAATTCTATAGGAAATTTGGCGTCCACTTAAAGAAAAGAAAAGTAACGTCTGCACCGTGTTTATGGCGCAGGCCCCATGGCATAAACAGTTAGAGGCCCTTCGATCCAGTGCCATCCGATCAATTTTTCGCTTTACAAAAGAAAGGGCAGTGCCCCTCAACGCGAGATTCGTTTTTGCTAAAATATTATTTTTGATAAATAATCCAACAATATATTTTATATGTTTTTTTGTTTTGTAGCAATCTCATGTGGGTCGGTTGCGCTCACGCGATCACCAACGCGGATTGAATTCCTCGGCTTTGGTTGTCAATTTCAGCGTAGACCTTGAGTCTCGTAAATATCCGCGACGCGTCAATAAAATTTCCGAAATTGATCAGAAATTAACTGATTCGAATCTGGCCTCTGAACGGTTGAGACCACATAAATCGTCTGATTGGTGTGGTCTGGACGATTGACCTCCGAAGATGTCTTTTTTTTGTCCTGAAGATGTCTTTATTTGTGTTAAAGATGTCTTTATTCGTGTCCCGAGTTCCAAAAAAAAAAAAAAAAAGACGAGTTATTTGCACGGTTGCAAAATGTGTTGTGTCAACTCGTTGTAGTCTTGACGTCCCCGAAGACATTCGAGTCGAGGGAGGTCACACTGATTGGTTTTTCGTCGAAATGTAAAAATTCCAATCAGCGTGCCTCTTGAAGATAAGCGCTTAGCGCGACTTCGTCTAGAAAGGGTGGGGTGATACCGACGGATACACGACGATCAAAAATTTGGCAATGCAGGGTTTTTTCCTCGGGGTAACGAGGTCTGGTGGACAGAAGGTACCATTAAGCGTTGCGTCGGTCGGTACCTTTGCTAAGATTACCCGTTGAATACACTGCATTTATGGTAGGAAGTCGGCTGTTGACGATGACGAAGATGTAAAATCTTAATTTGTTGTACAAAAAAGGTTTTATGAAATTTCTTAAATACTGTAAATCCTTTACCAGTAAAAAAAGCAACCGTTTGCAGCGAACCTGCCATAAACTGCCGACGAGGGTCCGTTTTATATTCGGAACATATTAGACATAAATTTTCATTTATATTTAAATTTATACAAACTTAATATTACTCAATTCATGCAGTTGTAATTTTAACATCACAGTTTGCGATAATAACGTGCTTTCTTATTAACCTACCTTTTATCATTGGTCGTAATGTTAAGTAGAGATAGGTAAAAAAAAAACTAATGTAGTTTTACGAAATGAATGATTAATTGACTTACCAAAATGTCGTTAATTTCAGTCGATATAATATTATAGGAGAATACTTATTATTTAAAGCGTACTTTATTTACACTAACGTTATCAAACAGGTCAAGTTGATATGTGTCAGGTTTAGTATTATAAATTACAAAATTTATTTAGACGATATTGTCAAAATCTAGACTGACTTCGTTGCATTCACATTATTAACAATTTTCTTATATAGAGTTGAATACTCACATTCGAGTTAGAATCGTTTTAGAAAACTCGAGATCACTGCGAAGCTAGAATTTTTCTCCAAAAAAAAAAACCCTCATACGTATAGGTTTTCTTTCCATCCATTACAGTTATTTTGCTCAATCTTTTTGTATAAAAGTCCAATATTCATTGACCAACATCACGATGAATTCCTAGGTACATATTACTTTAACACTGCTCCTTGCGCCTCGCTTTTCTGGTTTGCCTTAAAGCCTAGAAGAATAAATTAGATTCTTGTTTCATCGGAATCGAATGTAAATTAAATCCAATTCAAGTCAGTTCAATTTTATTTAAATTGTAATATAATTCAAGAGTCAACTACTAACAACCGCATTCATTACACTAAACATTTGTAAAATTCCGGTTTAACAGAAATCTTGTTTATTTTATATCAATTTCTTTTTGTTGAATTGTAATATTCCATCCAGACAGCCTGTCAGGTTACTTAAAATCGATAAAAGCGTAGTTGCCTTCCTCTTGTTGCAAAGCCCTCAATTGTATGGGAACAAGGTCAAATTTAATTTTCTTCTCTCTCTTTTTTTTTAAGGGGTTGTACCATAATTTTTAGCAATAAAGATATAATGTTTCTATTTATATACTCGCCGCTGTATACTTAAATATAGAAGAGGGTGAACGGTTGATCGATTTGTTTCTGGTACAAGCGGAAATTTGCCTGCTTCGTCGCACTGGTATCGCTCTATCGACTAGTTATTAAAACATGTAGAGTATTTGTTGTTCTTTCGCGGTACTATAGCACGTTCTGGCCGCGTGTCATTCCTTCATTGTGCATGTATACGCACTTCGATCGTTTAAATAACTGAAGATAGTATTGTTACCGTTATTCTTGACCGTTCCGATTAGCCATCGGTATTTTCCAAACTCAACAGATTGCTGTGCTCGTAGGAAATGTTCAAGCGTGCCACTGTTGGATCGATCATTGATGTATAAATACTGTGGAACGCTTTCTCTACAAAGCTTTTCATTCTTTGCACGAGTTTCTCACGTGACCGACAGCTTTCTTCATGACGGTGTTCATTTATAAGCGGGCAAGTTAGTGAGAGTTAAATTATACTATACCTAAATTATATGTTACCTTTTCGCATATTTTTTATGGTATACATATACAGAGTGTCTCGTTATAATCTTTCCACGCGGTTATCTCGCAAAATATTGATCATTCGAAAAATGTTTAAATCTGAAGGGGGACATTCAATGGTGTACACTGTTTTTTTTTCTGGGTGGAGGCGCCTCCGAGGTTTGAAGGTGACCAATGTTTTTTTAAATGAAAACATAGTTTTTTTCACGCTAGATACATAGCTTACCTCAAGACGAATCCACTGGTCTACATTATGTTGACCTTGAAATGTCATTCAAGGTCATTTCAATGGCTTGAAGTTTTCTTCTTCACTGCACGTCCAGAAAATGTTTCTTATCTTCTAAATTCAAAAGTACGACCTTAAACATTTATACAGCACCTGATTCTATCCCTAAATGACAGTTCAACTTGTTCTAAAGTTTCCCTAGCAATTCGCCTGCAAGCATTTATTATTCGAGCCTTCATATTTTCGGCTGTTGTTGGCTGTTCCACATAAACTTTATCTTTTATGTAACCCCACAAGTAAAAATCCAAAGGTGTTAAATCTGGCGACCTTGGTGAAAATGGTATCGGATTACCTATCCACCGCCTAGGAAACATTTCATTTAAAGTTTGTCGAACGCGGCGATCGTAGTTAGCTGGAGCACCGTCATGCTGGAACCACTAAAAGGATTTGCTCCTTCTAAAAGGATTTGCAACTCGTTACGAAGAAAATTATTGTATCGTTCTCCAGTTAGTGCCCGGACGTTACCGTGAAAGTGCTGACCATCAACTTTAATTTGCGGTCTTAACAGAAATAACAATGAAAGATAAATAATAGTAATTATGAAAAATAATAATAACAACAAAACATTAAACATTATACATATAAAAAGTAGATGTCTATTGATTCCCATCATTGATGCTAATTACGCGTAGCTACGGCACGCCTGGCAGCAAAACGCCGTGCACGCGTCGCCGGCACATATTTTTTCGATTTACTCGAATTGTATATTGCTTCGACACTTACTCCACATAGTTTCTTCTTCAGAAATGTCTACAGAATTCGAAACTGTACTAGCGAATTCGCGTTAGATAAAGAACTTTTCCTAAAAATGCAAAAGTAATACGTAGGAAATGCGTACATTGGCCGTTTTTTAAACTTTCATCGATATTTACTTCTATTCAGAATAACGTAATATTATAACTATATATATCAATAGATTCGGGCAACTCTCATCCATCTTTTGAAGTCAATTTGAATGTCCTGGTGTTTTTAGTTTCCGCGTAATACCGCATTTTTCCCTCAAAACGTACGTTTCTACAAAAGCTCGTGTTTTTCAAAAACTGAGGGTGATGGAGCAATTCGGTTTTCGGATTCGTGTTCAGAACGAGAAACCCTACAAGGATCACCCAATGGGTGTTAGAAAACAGAGATGAGGTTTAAGTTGCACAGTGTAATCGACAATTAATGAAATTTTCCGGGGAATAACAAACTGGCTGGATGCTAAGGACCCGTATAGCGTTTCTTGTATGTTTTGCAGTATGTACAGAAAATGCTAGCGATGTTCAGCCACGAATATGCGGTTAATTTACTTCAATGTCGACGTTCGCAGCCTGACCATTTATTAACTCTCTTTTAACGAGAATCTCGTATCAAAATAGTTACGGTGTAAAGTTTCAAATTTCCGCAAGCGATGATTACGCGTGGGAAGATATATTTTCACATAGTATGCGTAATTTTATTATATACCGGGTGGTTCTTTTAAGTAACTTCACTTAAGGGGTTATACATATAGTACATCTAGAATAGTCCAAAAAATATTAAAGCTGACAATAAAAAATTCGCAATAACTACTACATATATCAAAGGAAGGTCAGTACGTGTATGGCCTACGCATGACGATTTTCTGTAAATTAAAATCAAAAACAATATCTGCATTTAAACTGTTCTTTAAATTTTAAACGTGGCTTTTTCAAAACTATGTTTTTTAAACCGATCTTAATGGTATTTCGAAAAGCTACTGAATCCATTTACATGAAACTTGCACAATTATTTCTCACATCAATATGTGGTCTTTATCATTCAAGAAACCATATATTTTTTTTTTCATAATTTAAAAATGGATTATATTTTTTTCAACTTTCGAAACATTTTTCAAGATTCCAACAGAATAAAAAAATCTCAATTTATCGTTGTTCCATTTTTTCAATAAAGTTATATTGTTTTTTTGTGTTCTCATGACATTTTTTTCTTTCAATGAAAATTTATTAAATCGTCTACGATATAAACTAGTTCTTTTTCTGTACTTTCAAAGGCTTTTTTCATTTCTTAATTCAGATGATATCCAGCTGAGATATTTTTGGCACCGCTAATCCTTTACCAGACCACCGTGCTTAATTCAATAGCTGATACTCGTCGTCAGTGAACAACACCAATTATCATAAGCTGGTCTTCTATAAAATACTCTTTCAATTTTAACTTTTCATACGTACATTACGATTTTTGATTAATAAAATTATTTGCATGGAAAAAAGTTCATAAAGACCGGTCTTTTTTACTGCCTTGTGTGTATGTAACCTCTTAAATATCTCTTCGAATTATAATGACCCAAATATATTCATTACGAAATGTGAGTAGTAATAAAATGTCGATGTCTGGCAAGAATATTTTCTGACAATTATTTATATTAAAGAGGCTGCTACGATGATCTTGACTTTGACATATGTTACCAACAATGATTTCCTGAGTAATGTCGAAGAAATTTTAGCCGGCGTTCATCATTCCTTAACAAGTTGTTAATTAGTAAAATTAAAACACGTAAGAATATCCATTTCTCAATAAAGCTGATATACAGTCGGGGACAAAAATAAATGAACCGGTAAAGAGAATAGGTAATCGAATTTATATTATTGCTGTAAACATGAATTTTATTTATTTTGTATCCTTAAAATACATAGATCATTTAGTGAAATATTCAAATTAATATTTATATTTTTATATATGCAATCCACATTTAACGTATGTATTAAGTCGGTAAGAAATTAATATCGGTTTTCGTGCTTTCGAACTTTGACGCTTGATTTTTGGATAATAGTTCATCTTGTCTTTTCACCTTCCGATATCATCTTACAGTGCAGATGTCGCGCTGCATGCTGATAAGTATGGTTTAGTATTATTGACATCGCAATGTAAGCAAGTTCGTATAATATTCTTATATGAATATAAACTGGGTCATAAAGCTGCAGCTGCGACTCGTGATATTAACAGTGCATTTGAAGAGGATACCGTGAATGAACGCATGTTGCAGGGTTGGTTTCAAAAATTTCGAAGTGGACGCCTTTCTGTCGTCGACAACGACCAATTAAAGGCGCTGGTTGAAACTGATCCACGTATGACTGCTTCGACAACTTGCTCAGGAGTTGGGTGTAAGCCACCCAACAATTATTGGCCACCTGAAACAGCTAGGAAAGTCGAAGAAGCTAGACAAATGGGTGCCGTATGAGTTAAGCGTAGACCAGGGGTCGGCAACCTGCGGCTCGCGAGCTGCATTTGGCTCAGTAGAATCATACTTGTGGCTCTTAAGTAGCTTAATAATACATATTGAAAAATTAACGGCAATATTGCAATTGCCAAACAAATATAATAATCCAGCGCATAAATTGTTTTGATTTCGCAATAAATACATGTTGTGAGATTTGTTTTTTATTGAGTGAAAGGTAAGAGTGGATGGAAAATTTTTTAAATGTTGGTATGGATGGATGCGAGTTGGCAGGAGTGCGAGAGTTGGTATGACTGAGTGCGTGAGTGGGAAGAAGAAGATTTCGGGGAATTTTTGAGAGAAGTGTAGAGAAAAGAAGCGAAAAGCATAGCGCCACAATGTGTAAAGATAAAGTTTATATATATTGTTATTATTAATAAAATTAGAATATAAGTTAGGATAAAGAAAGAACGTGTTAAATGTCTATAATTCCTACACAATGTTTCATAGGAGATAACGGTTATATTATTTTTTCTAATACATATTACCGATGTATGTACTTATATTTGGCTCTTTAAAAAAATAATTTATCACGTCGGGGAAAAAATGGCTCTTAACTCCAGAAAGTTTGCCGATCCCTGGCGTAGACCAAAAGAATCATCGATACAAAGCGTACTCTGTGTTCCTTCCACGCAATAAAAATGATCCGTTTCTTCATCGCGTTGTGACATGCGACGAAAAGTGGATAATGTACGACAATCGTCGACGATCAGCCCAGTGGTTGGATCACGCTGAAAAACCGAGACACTTTCCAAAGCCGAAGCTGCACCAAAGGAAAGTTATGGTGACTGTTTGGTGGTCGGCCGTCGGAGTTATCCGCTACAACTTTTTGCATCCGGGTGAAACTATTACAGCAGAAAAGTATTGTTGAGAAATTGACGACATGCACCAGAAATTGATACAGTTGAATCGGGCATTGATCAATCGGATAAGCTCAATTCTCCTATGAATTGGGATATGAAACTCTGCCTCATCCTGCCTATTCTCCGGATCTATCACCAACAGATTACCACTTCTTCAAACATCTCGACCACAGCCTGCAAGGGAAGATATTTACCAACCAAGAAGCTGTTGAAAATGCGTTTAAAGAATTCATCAATTTCAAGATATTAACAAACTAGCAGTTTGTTGGTAAAAATGTGTAGATTGCAATGGATCTTACCTTGATTAAAAATTTGAAGATATAGGTTGAAAACTGACATTATTTTCCTACCAACCTAATATCAACAATTTGTCGAGGGACAAAATTAAGTGGACGCGAAGCAATGCTTCTATTGCGAGGCAACAAATGTAAGCAAACTTTACGAATTGGTTATGCTCGCACGTAATAATCCTACAAGAATCTATCAGTAGCAATTCAGGCTTATTAAGAGTAACATCGACTGTGAAATAATTAAAAAATGTCGAAAAGGAAACAAACTTCACATCAAATTCGCCACTTAATTGTTTTGGATTGTCGTAAAAAATTTGTTAAAAAGTTACCTTGTGATAGCCCAGAAGTATACTCTTTAGGAAAGTGCAGTAGAATAAAATGTATAAAAAGTATTTATTACATAATACTGTGGATTTAAGAGTTCGTGGACGGACACGATGTACCACTATGCAAGAATATTCGTCGAATTGTTCGTAAATGTGGAAACGATCCAACGTTTTCATGAAACATTAAAGTTATTGTAGGAATAAATGTTTCAACGAAAAGAATAAGAAGATTTCATGAAGCTGGATTAACATGACCCAAGGCTAGACGCAAGCCATTTATTAGTAATACTAACATGAAGAAACGTTTGGCATTCACGAAAAACTATCTAAATATGCCATTGTTATTTTGGAAAAACATAATATGGACTGACGAAAGTAAAGAGTTGCAGTAATTAAAAACGAAGTATCGAGTTTAGAGAAAACAGAATGAAACGTTTAAAAAATCGTTTCTTATGCCAACATTATAGATACAAAAGTACTATTGGATAAGAGAACCAACAAAAAATCGAATTTTTTAGCTTGCAGTCAGAAATTGAAAATATCGAGAAAGTTTACATTCAAAATGTAATAACCAGTATTCCTAAACGGTTAGAAGCAGTAATCCAAGCAAAAGGTTGAAATGCAAAATATTAACTTCATTGTGTATTTTACCGATTATGCGATTTATTCTGTGTCTACTCATTTTTGTCTGCCGAAAAAAAGCTGATTATGTTGTTAAATGTATAATAGATTGCATATATGTATAAAAATTCAAATATTATTTTGAATTTTTTCACTAAATAATCTATGTATTATAAGGATACAAACTAAATAAAAATTATGTTTATGATGTTATGTACATTCGATTAAATGTCTACTTATTTTTGTATAAACTGTGATGTTCTATATCTGATAATTTATGACGTATATTGTGATGTTCGATTATTATTGAATGCGAATTTTTTTTAAAACTTCAACGTAGGGTCATTTCTCACTAATCTAACCTCATCAGGATTTCAGATAAATCCGACTATCCTATCTTGAATTAAATTCAAGAATGAGTTACGTTAGGTTTTACTGTTTTAAGATAGAGATTTATCATATAAATAACAGTTTCCGAAATTCGTATTCATAACATTCGCTGTTATTTTCATTCAGTGAATATCGATAAGCCATAATTTTGAAAAAATTTATTAATACAATCAAAACATAATTATACATATAGCCGTTTGGGAATAAATAAAGATTATATTGTAATAGACGAATGAAGGATACAGTAAGAAAAAATAACTGTATTCAAAAAATATCAACAACCTTGAAAACCTCAGAAAAAATTACGTAAAAAATTTTTTTTTCTCATTACAAGTCAAAGAGATATTTACTTTGTCTTACGTGGTCTTACTTAAAAGAACCAGCATGTATTATTACTGAAGTCATAAGGTACATAATCTTCGGTATTATAATTCTTCTATAATAATATTTATTACATCTAATAACATTTACTAACATTTCGTAAATAAGTGGTGCGAGATAATTGTATTATTAGGACTGGCCAGGTTTAATCTAGAGTTAGATAAAACGTAATCTGATTAATGATTGGAAATTATGATTAATGTAAAATCCTGCTATTAATCATGGTTTCTGATTATTAAAACATCAAAGGTGACGATAAACTTAATTGAGGTAAATCAAGAAATGGTTGAATTTTTTATTAGGATTAAATCAGTAATTTATTTGTCACGATAATGCCATGTATATTTTTTAATAAACATATTTATTATCTATGTAGTTTTTCACTATAGTTAAATCATATTGTGTAACTTTCAATTTATAAATACGAATTACTGGTTCTAATAAATTTGTAAGCTCATCATTGTATGATTTAGAATTTAGATCTTGCTGATTTATGATTATAAATTACAAAAGCTGATTTATGATTTTTGATTTATCCTAACATTGATTAATTGATTAACAATCATAATTATTTCAACTTCATTTAATAATCAGTTGCAAATATGATTAGGTAAAAAATAATTGCTTATTGCCAAGCACTGATATCTATTATGAATGTATTCATTTATCCATATTATTGCTACTATTTTCAATCAAGAATTCATTATTTTTAGTGATACAAATTATCGACAAAGTCTAATTATGCAGTATTGTTTATTTTAAATATCCAGTTACAATATATTCATTATATAATAATGAATATATATTCAATATATAATAATGAATATTTTTATAGTGTAACATAATATTTGATGAATCTATATAACTTTTAGTAACAGAAGAACCAAACGGTATTGTCAGCAATACTCGACGGGGTAAACAGTATCTAATGTTGGGGTATTAAGCCAATAAATTCTTTAGTAGAATATCCGGGCTAGAATATCCTGAGGATTTTCATCAAGGTATGATGAAAATATTGATCCAAATGTAACTTTACGCAGAGTACAAGCGACTAAAGTAAACTAGAGCCAAAGTTCTATCTAAAGTAGTGATAACACAGTCATCTGGTGATATGTCAACCGTTTGACATTTTCTGATCAATAGTGGGTTAATTGTGTACGAGTATACATGGTCAAAGACCTTATGTCAAATATTCTTTGTCCTGTATATTAGTTTCTAAACTTTTAAAAAATTATACATAGATACTTGCACCAAGATTTTCGAATTGAGTAAAAGTTTTTCCAAAATTGTAAAAGAATTATGTTTTCAGTATAAGGAATGTTACATACAGGTTCTTCGCAGCTTTTTTTTTTCTTTTTTAGACGATATGATGATATGCACCAGCACGTGTTAAAAAATAATGCGACTGATGTGTATATTTTGCTTTTGCACTTTATTTTTTCGAAACTTCGTCCTTACTTAATTGCTCGTAAAAATTTCGGCTCAAGCTTATTTCAAAGTCAGCTTGTGATACATAGTTGAGCGTGTTTTAACACTGCAAAAAATTAGTGAATTCAATTGGGAGCTTTTGCTGCATCCTGCTTACTCCCCGGATATTACCTAAAGTGATTTTCACTTATTTCGTGCCTTACCAAATTTTTTTACTAGGGATAAAGTTAAATTCTAAACAGGACGTACAAAATGAACTTTCAAGTTTTTTTTGCATCAAAACCACAGTCTTTCTACAGCAATGGAATTAAAAAGCTACCTGTAAGATGGCGAGAGATTGTAGATACTGGAGGAAAATATTACATTGATTGAAATGTTAAATTGTGGTTTATTTACACTATTTAAAAATTTCCCAAAAATGCGCACGAACTTTTGGACTGACCTGATACATAAGACACGCGCTGAAAGGAATGACATCAAACCAAATGTAATTTTCATGTAAACACTCACATCACACTTGAAAATTGATTTACTAAAAAATTTTTAAGTCTGACATTTGCAATAATCAATATTTTATGCAAATATCTTAATGTATTAATAAAAAGTAACTGTTTTTATATAATCGGGATGATTTACCTTCACATACATTTTATAAATCGACTTTATTGTCGTCTTCTTCATCTAACAATAAGAACAACAAAATCATGGATTGGGACAATCTTTTTTTTTTAGTACAGAATTTAAAAGTATAATTTTCCGCGAACGTGCTTCTAATATATTAAGTTAAAGTTTTTGTTTTATCGTGTGCTACGCTCAAGAAAGTAACAGAAGCACGCTTGAGCGCAAGTTCATGATCGGAAAATGAGCGAAGCGGGTTGCTTAGGTGTTCACATGCTGGTTTGCCTGTATGCGAATGGTTTGAGAAATGAGAAATACGAACGGAAGCGATTTACAGACCGATGTATTGTAATTTAAAATATAAGCTAGTAATAATGCTGTAACTGTAAGTAAAATAAATATCATATATAAGCAAATAACCAACAACAATACTCGCACATCCAAGTGTTAAACTCAGCCTCAGCACATGCACTAAGTGTTGAGAGTTTGCATAATTAGGTATCGTCCATATTCTATCAGCCATACTTGATTTATTAAAGGAATTTTCTAGATTATTGTGTACGTTTTGCCAACATATACTCCGTGTTGTGAAGGTTGTTTGTTGTCAGGCCACAGAATTTATCTTCCACCTTCAAAATGTGATCAGCTACTTAATTGTGTTCCAAATTCTGGATATAATGCGGGTTTTCTTCCTAATTTACTATCTATTGCGTTTTTGGGGAAAATTTTCTTTTCAAAGCCAAAATTCTGTTAATATAACAAACAAATTGTAAAAAAAAATGTAACCCAAATATGGAATGTCCTATTATCGGATCGCTAGGTACTGAGTTTACACATTTGGGATTTTACACAAATACTTATGAATATCGTAAGCTGGTATGTCAAAAAAGAAAATCCTCAAATGAGTAAGTGAGATAGTCTATAACCGTTCCACAGATTTAAAGTCAGATCTTTAGAAAATGACAGTACATATCTCGAGAAACATCCATAATCCAGAAAGCTTCCCGATTATAATTCATGAAATAATTCAGTTATAATTCTGCTTTTAAACGAGTAGAAATTGGGATATCTTTCTTAATTGAAAATAAAATTTACCACGACCTACGATCAGCCGCGTAAGTTCGTCGATGGAATCCTTCTTAGCGCTGAGATTATCTACATTTTAAAATTAGCAGGAATATTCTTTGATCTTTGCGGCCGAGTCGCCGAGGTAGGCTTTACTTTGACCTTTGATCCCCAACTGCGTGAGTTCACTCTCGTGTTCACGGGGTAAGCCGTGAAAGAAGTGCGAACGATGACCTCGATCCAGCGTCACGTCACGTCGCGTCGTTCCGATTGATCGTGTCAGCCTTTCGTCGACCTTTAAATCGTGATATGTCCGTTATACAAGCGCTTCAGGTAGATTGTCCGGGATGCAAGCTGTAGTTAGTGATGGGATCAAGTACGTATTGCATACAATCGATACTTTATAAGCAATGTTTGAATCTTTTTCAAGTTCACAGTAAAACATAATGTATCTAAATAATCGAATTTGCATGGATCATGTTATATGAATCTTTTACTGCTGAATCAGTTAAAAAAGTCTCCGTACACCGTAGAAGAATTTATTTAAAGATGCATGATTTTAAAGTAAATAGTAATAAATAAATAATTCTTCGTTATTATGTGCAGAAATACAACATTAATTATTAGTGCAAAGAAAAAGATGTTACATGCATTTGTCAACAAATAAACGAACGAAAATGACGAGCATAACAAAAATGAGTATAATTTAGTTGCTTGGCTGTTAGTAAAGAGAAAAGACATTTTCGCGAAATAATTTCTCCGAAATGGAAATACCAGTTGCGACCCGAGATTTATAGTGGGTGATCAAATTGAACAGAAAGAAAAGTTATGCTTTTGATGTTATGACGACTTTAACTGTAGCGAAGTATACTGTTCCTTTCGATCTTAACATAAAGGAACACAATTTAAGTATATTTTGATACGTTTGCAGTATTGCTTTATTTAATCAGTGTATAATAGGAGGCATATTTATAACAAATTACTAATTTGTGTTACCACCAATTATTCGTAAGTGTAGTTTCATATTGCTCATTCACGTATTTGTTTTTGTTAATTTTTGCTTTTCTACATAGATTATCATTAATTTTAGTACTGCTGAATATTACTATATTTTAAATATAAATACGTAGATGGGAAAAACGTTGTGACCAAACGATTTAAATTTGTTGTCGTATTTCATTAAAAAGCAGAATATTGTGCTTTGTAATATAAACAGGTACCATTATAAATGTATTTTTAATTACATGCTTCATCAAAATATGAGTACAAAGTGTTCATAATAATTTGATTACCCACTGTAATTATAAAATTAAGAGAAGATGGATTATCCATTAGAAATATAGATGAAATAGTAAAACGGACGCGTTCTTCGGTACAACATATTTTTGAGAAATACGCAAAAACTAAATCTATTCAAAACTTACAACGTACAGGTTGACCACAAAAATTAGATACTATTCATAAACGTGCAATCCTACGAACAGTTCGTTGTGATCCACAAACTATTGTACCAAAATTGATCAGTATGATAAAAAATGACTATCATTCGAAATGTTATAAGAAAAGCTGAATATAATGGTCGTACAGCCTGGAGAAAACCGTTTGTAAATAAACTTAATAAAAGAAAACGTTTTGAATTTGCAAATGCACACGTTAATAAGGATCAAAGCTTTTGGAACAATGTTATATTTATTTATTTATTTTTTGTTTTTATTTATTTAAGTGGTTAACATCGTATCAACTGCTAGGTTATTAGCGACGACTTGAGTGTGGTTTTCGATGAATTGTTTTACAGTATTTTGCTACAAAGATTGATTTGTTTTAGAAACAGGAGATCGTTGCTTTTTCTGTTTTCTAGGATATATTTGATACATGGTTTCAGTGTGTATTTTTGTCGGAGAGTATCACCTGGACGAAAATTATTATCGCCATATGATAGCACCCTTTGTACCGTGCAATTTTGGTTACCCAAATCTTCGTCTCTACCTTATAGATTCAAAGATATTTAAGGTCTTAATAGTTATTGCTCCACCCTGTATAATGCGTCTCATCAAAGACCAACTCAGTTTTTTTCCTAACTAGTGGGTTATTTAAAATTCTTTTTTATCGGGAACGTAATATACATTTTTTATGTAAGTTTTAAGATTATTCATCTATCACTTACGAAAAGAATGAAGTTGGTTGAGTTACAGTTCGGTTCAAAATAGGTGGAAACCTTCCTCAATTCGATGGTCATTCGGAATAGAGCACCACAAAGATTTGTAATCAGTTTCACGCTGTTTTCGATAAGAATCAATGATACAACTAAAGACATTACGCATTTGATCTAAGGAAATTGGTTTGTTAATAATAATGTCCCAATGTTAATAATAATCCAAGAGTATCTTCAGACAAACATAAACGAACTCTAAATACACTCCAAATAATCAGGCCCTAGTCTGCCGAAATTTTCTATGATTAATATCGAAATTGAAAAAATGAACAGCATAAAACTCCTCGGACTTATTCTCTATAAAGGAACTAGGATAAAATAAATTGTGGGGTAAAGTGAAATGCTGTAGAGCAGCGATTTCCAACTTTTATGCAACTACGCCTTCCCAAAAAAAATTTTTTCCGCGCCTCCCTATCTTTTATTTTTTTAATAGATATAATAATATAGACACGTTTTAAATAATAAAAACTTTATTACCAAGAAAACAAAAAAAAAACTGAAAACAACTATTAACAGAATAATAACAAGATTTTGCTGTAATATATTGTACATATTCGTACATGTGTATTTATTTTTATATTAAATTCATTTTAATCATTTAAACCAACTACATCTATCGTATCAAAATTTGATGCGAGGGTTGTTGTTATTTATCGACACAAAGTTTATCAAATCTTGGGAGCAATGTGTAGAGTGAAAATTAATGTTTTATCCCCTGACAATTGTCTGCGCCTCCCAGGTTGGAAACCACTGGTGTGAAGTGTAGAGTTTCAGTTATTCGAACTAACTGGGATTGAGGTTGTTCGGATAATCAAAAAATTCGGATAATATGATATTTAACATGTTGGCTGCCGCGGGGGTCACCGGTGATCGGCACCCGAAATTTTGTACAATCAAATAATTACCAACAGAAATGATAAAACAAACCACGGATAGCGTTAACATTAAGCTAGTAATGCTAGCTATCGAATTGAAAAGTTAAATTTGAAAATTAGTTGATTGTATTCTTAATAATTAGGATTTCAGCGTGTCTGACTACCCACGTCCGTTTTCACTGTGGCAGTCAACGTGTTAAACATGTATGTAAATTACCCAGTTTATGACAATAGAAATGAAGCTAAAACAAAAATTAGAAAGTTATGGAAAAAAGAGATATGTATTAACAAAGAAAATACTTTTTGTTTTGTTTTGTATAAAACAAAATTACTTTGTATACAATGTCTGCATCAAAGAAAGGTTAGAACAATTCACCTTCCTGTTCGAAACTCTTTTGGGAGCAAATGAAGCATGCTCATGTGTTTAATCGTTTTAATGTTTAAATATAGTTTAATTTCCCACTGACTGCATATGTTTGTTTCGTCTTTTCCCGATCCGTGGGTGCGATCACGTTAGGAAAGGTTACTTTGAAACCGAGGGTTGTGTTCGATCCAGTGTTCCGGATGAAGCTTAGTTCCTGAAAGTCACCTTGAGGCGCAAGCTCCTCCTACTTATCCGTTTTGTTTGATTCCCTACATACATTTCTTGATTAGAAAGGCTAGAAAAAGAGAGGCATTTTTCGTTGCTGATTATAGTTATTGATAATTTTTTTAACGACATATTTATGATGGAAGACTTTCTGATCTTCTGACATTAGACCATATAAGGAGTTAATAATATAAATTAAATTTTGAACTAATTTTCGTTTTCATTTTTGCAATTTCAAAGTATTTCTTTAAATATTCGAGCGTTTAAACATTTTATTGTTTAACAGTCAAATTGCTGTTTTATACATTGCTTGGGTGTGGGTAATTAACCAAAATATTCTAGATATTGTATGTCAAATTAATTATTAAAAGCTCATGTTGAAGCTCCAGTTTATGGTTCAATAATTTTGGCTGATTTAATATAATACGCAGAATGCTATTCTGTATGCTATGGTATAATAATTAGTACATAGTATATAGTACAATAAATTGTATATGTATAATAATATAATAGTATTAATAATTATTATATTTTCTTATTTTTATAAAGTATTAATGTTAGTAAAATAAGTTTTATTATAAACAGTGTTCGAACTTATGCTTCTATGCTAATTCCAGTAACGTAGTACGATCGGTTTTACAAAGTTAATGTTAATGTTTTATGAGGACACGTCGAAAACTATTCGCCTCAGACCCTATTTGATAATACTTTTTTATGCAGAACTCGTTCCTTTATCAAAATTTGGAAAGAATTATCGAACATTTTATTTAAAACATTGAATGTGATTCTTACATCTTGGTAAAAATGTAAAAACAGATTACCTACTACTTTGCGCGTTATCTTTGATACAAACAGCATTTATTTAAAGTGCTTTCCTCGTACAACCAATAATTATTTACGAATAAATTGAAAGCAGCGCGTTAGGCAATTATTTATACTGTGTACATTGCCGTTCTCTCATTAAGTCCTATAATGATTCCCATCATGATAAGACGAAACTGGTTTTTTCCCTTCTGACATTATGGTAATTTACAGTCACTATATTGAATTTATAGCATAACCACATAGCCAGTGTCGTTCGTGCCGCGATAACGAATTTTTTGATACTACATTCATTAAAATCCATTCGGTAGTTTAGGTTTTGTAAGGGAATAAAGAAATGAATGAATAAATGAAAATAAAATGTTTATGGAATTTGAATATTAATATCAAAGACAAAAATGATACAGTTGGATAATATTAAGGTTGATTGTGGTCATTTTAAAAATTTATAATAGTATATGACAAAGGGTTTAGTCATTTCACCGTGTACGTACACACATACTCACTACATAAAAACATGACCCTTATTTGTATGCGCGTTTGAATAAAAATATTGTTTCAGACATTTATTGATATTTTTGATTTAGAAAGAACAAGCTTGGGATATATACCGTCCTTATTACAAAAAGACTAATTTCCATCCGGTTTCAAAAATTGTTTGCGACTGAATTAACACTAGAATTACCGACGTTTTATGTATGTGTAAGAAATAAAGAATGAAGTACATATTGGCATATACGATAGGTCTTAATCGTGATAAAAATTAACACACATTTTAATAAAAGCAACCTGATAAATTTTTTGATTTAATTTTAGAAACCCTCGACCAGTCATTTTGACTGGTTTGGTAATTCTAGTGTTAAAATTCAATACGTTTTCTCTCAATTAAACACGTTAAGTAATAATAAATAAAAATAAGAAGACATCCTTTGGGCACCTAATGTCAGTGTCATTTCTTGAAGTATTAGTAATTGAGTATTTTACCCTAAAGCAAAATTTGTTCGACCATCACTCTGTGTTTTCATCCAATATCTATTTCTAGAGGCAACGAAAGGTCGCTCGTTAGTTTGTTACTAGTAGCAACGCACCTGATTATGAAGGAATGAAAAGAATAAAAATTGTGCAATTGTTCTATAACAGTGACGAAAACTTGATTTTTGCCTTGTACATTAAATTTGTAATAATGGTTAATTTCCATCAAAACAATTTTTGATGCGTCGCAACAATCTTAAACTTATTTTTCTAAATTTTTCAATTTAATATTTATAAACTTTTTTTGCGGTTTTGAGGTAAAATGATCTTAAAAATTTTCGTTCAGAATTGAATTTGTGTAACACAAAAACAATTAAAATTCTTTGAGTTTAGTGAAATTCGAAATTAAAGCTTCATCTATTGATTTGCATTTGTCTATTACCAAATACCATTTATTAAAGATTAGTAAATAGCAGATTAGCGTAAATTATTAAAAAGAAATCACAAAATATTCATAAACTCAATTAAACCAATAAATTTTGTGCGACTTGTGGCGCCTTCACTAATTATTATTAATTACATTCATATCTTGACAATTTAACACTAAATATACCGAAGCGGTCAAAATGACTGATCGAGTGCTTCTTATTTTAAATCACAAAATTTATTAGCATGCTTTTATTAAAATGCGTGTTAATTTTTATCACGATGAAGACTTTCTGTATATGTTTGTATACATTTCATTACTTATTTCATTTATTTTTCTATTTATAACTAATTACCGTTATAAAAGTTATCTGTTTTCTGCTATTAGAGAAGTCATGAATAGTAAAAATAAATTTTACTCCTATATTTCATTCTCCGCTAATGAACATTAAGTCGTCGTGGCGGCTGGACTAAAACATACGTATGTAGCCATGGATAAGATTAGCACGCGGTCAATGTATGGCATCGTTCATGATACTTGTTTCTCCAATTAAAATCTCTTGGCTTAGTTATTGTTACTTCTGTAGGTCAACAGATACACACATTAATTTGTTGGATAATATTAAGAATATTGTAATTCAGAATGCAAAAATTTTATTGTGAACATAAAATTACGCATCTAGCGAGTTTAACGTTTATGGTGCATTTCTAGTATGATGAAGATTGAAATAAGTACTTCTGAATTATATCCAATACGCTTGTTATTTAAAAGTGGATTAGAAAAGTGGAAGACTAATTAAAGAAAGTAATATGTAATTCTAAACTAATTCAAAAAGTAGAGGAAGGTAACTAAAGTTTGACCCCGCTTTTTGTGTCGGATTCTTGAATTATTTTTTTAAATAGTCGCCAGAACCTAGTGGTGAATGTGGAAATTACTACAAAGTAATGTCATGAAACAATGGGTCTACGGACAGTTACTTGTTATACGAAAATTATTAACAATAAGTGTTGCTTTGCCTCGTCTTCGATATTACATGATTGGTAAATTGGTAGTTATTGGTCTCCTGCTTTTAATATGTAAAAGTAGAGCACAGACAATAATTTATATGATTCAACTGCTTCTTATCGTTATGTATAATAATAAATGTCGACGTGTTTTAAAAACCGGACACTCACCTGTTCTAAATTCAAAACACTTCATCGAATATTTTGATTCTCTTAATTGTTAGATTATAAATAACGATCGTGGTCTTCTAAATCGATGACAAAAGTTTTAGAACCAGTGTCAAAGCAAACAAAAACCAACAAAAATTTGAAATTTTTTTATTATATAATTTTTTAATTTGATCTTTAATTTGTCTATCAAATAAATTGTATTCTCACAATTAAACTCAGTTAATTCTTTATTTCTTCATTTATTCTTATTATATCGATTTCTCAAGTATTTTCTGTTTTAAAATGTATTTGTATTTAAATAAATCATTTTATCGCATAACCGAAGTTTGTTTTAATTTTCCATAAAAAACACTTATATTACACAGACATGGATTCTGACTGTGGAGCACCTTTTCTGTACCATCATTTTTTATCCTTCTTCGAAAATTGGAAAATGGTTTCAGTGTAATTCTTTTACATGAATTCTGTCAATACAGCTTCTTAGATAACTAATTAGAAAATCTTTCGCCACTGAAAAAGTATTACAAAAAACCCACCTGGAGGTTCGACTTTGGCCACTTTTCCTATTAAATCATTGCTACAAAAGAATAAATAATCAGTTACACATACTCTAATAGTTTATTTTCTTTTCTCTGCAATTTATATTCGCCTGCTGAACAGGATCTGTTGAAAAATACGTGTGCTCGGCAGATGCATAAAATTTCAACTCAACAAACGGGTTTTAGACATTTCATAGCTATCCCCGTGAATCTCACTCCATTTTCTCAATTATCATCAGACGATGGTGCACGCAGAAGTCGATAATTAATTGTACGAGATGTTCGATGTATTTCAGTTAGGTTATCCTCGAAGCGACTTATTGACAAGTTAATTTTTCGTTATTTATGACAGTTAGTGATTCTCATAAGTAATACCAGTTACAAGAACGCGGTGTGTCTTCCGTTGACGTAGCAGGTCTGAGAGTTCTAGGTCCAGACTCGAGATACTGCATTTTGTAAGCACCCACGAGTGCACGCACGTGCACACGCGTTGCATATAGGCTGCAAGGGTCAATGACTTCTGCTGTAGCCGCTCCTTCGAAGTTTGCATGCGAAATTAACGAATCTTTACGTGTCTGAACAAACGAATTTTTGACCCTCCTGCAAAGAATCGCTTCGCCTTTCGTAACTGTCTTCAGCTTCTTTCTAGAAGTCTTGATTTATTTTTTTTTAGAAGTTTTAAAATGGAAAGAAAAGAAAAGCAGCTTCAAGTTTTCAATTTTAACATACTGATTGCAATGACGATCATCGACGACTGAATTGAAGATATTAAATTTAAGTATGCAATAAATGACAAACCAAGTTTTAATTTATTTTTCGTGTAACACATACATATGCCACAACTTCATAGTGTGTTGAAGTGTTAAAGAAAATTACAAATTTTGTGATTTGTTTGTAGAGTTCTATATTAGCTTAGATTTTAATTTATCTTCGTTATTCACAGATTTACAGTGTGTTTCTTAGAATAAGTAAAATTCAAATTTTCATTTTTAAGATTTCATGTAAATTATTGTAAAAATAAATTTGTACCAGCTCTCGCAATAAATATGAAAATTAATATTGCCAAAAATTTTAATGGCAAAAGCCATTCATGTTTCTCTTCAAGAATTTCTCGAGAAAATTTACAATTGCTGATTTCGCATTTCTCTAGAAATTACAATATTTCTCGAGAAACTTGCGTTTAGGGAAGTTATTGTTGATTATTTATTAAGTTTGAACAATTATGTTTGATGCGCAGTCAAGAAACTGACGCGTAAAGGAATTTCATTTTTTTTTCAAGCATTTCTAATATAATTTTTGAATGAACATTTCTAGTACTTGTATGATAAGAAGAAAACAATTGTAATTAGTTACCAAAAGCTTATTAAAACGTTTAGAAAATCTTTTACATAGATTAAAACTTATAAATACTGGTTTGGAGGGATTCAAAAGTGACGATTTAAATATCAGTGATAAAGAATGCTTACGGTGATCAACATATAAAAATTGCAAAAATCATTGGACAAAATTCAGCTGAATCCATTTTGAAACGACATGTATTTAGTAAAAAAAATTCCTCAAAATTAATCCACACTCCTAATATATGTATATTATATATTTATACGAAGAGTAAGAAACATGGAAAGTATTGTCCATCACGGTCTAAGTTCGCCGGATCGAGGATATAAAGGGATCGTAGGTATAAAGACATAACTTAATTTTACGAAAGTATTTTGACAATACACTCCATGTTTCTTACTTTTCGCACCTGCCAGTACGACCGTAGACCGTCGCTATCGGTTTCAGCAGGCAGAATCAAACACCGCAACAATAGGACCGCTTTTATGACTTACTACTCAAACCGAGACGTATTCGCCAAAAATCAGTAAATTTCTAAGCGTTATATTTTGAGTATTAATAAAAATCGGGTGAATACATTAAAGCTTAATAAATTCGTCCTGAAAAGCACTATCGCTTTTTCGTATTCGCCAAAAATCAGTAAATTTCTAAGCGTTATATTTTGAGTATTAATAAAAATCGGGTGAATACATTAAAGCTTAATAAATTCGTCCTGAAAAGCACTATCGCATTATCAAAAGAAAAATATATAGTTCCATTTAAAAAACGAAACTTCACCATCAAATCTTTTAAATTAATAACATAAAAAAAATTTTCGTTTACGCCAAAACATAGATCCCATTTTATCCTGCAATTTCTATATAAACAATTTTTCGTGTCATCAATAGTTATTGAAATATCGCGACTGTCACACTTTAGCGTGGACACCCTGTATATACTGATCGAATTGAACAACCTCCTCCTTTTCGAAGTCGGTTAAAAATAATCGTTTTCCTTAAATAATCCATTGAAAGGGTATTCATTATTATGATAGTCGCGTTCCATCCGTATCGTTCGTTCGCCTTTGCCGGTACTAAAATAATTCGGTAAACAACAGTTAGGGTGAAATGTTTTTGTCATGAAAAAGTAGAGCTGCCACGTGTCTCAGAATTAAACGTAATATTATTCTACAACAAAACGCGATAATTACTTAGAATAAGGGTTTGATCATCAACATCCATGACCTTGAAATATATTGTCTGGGGTCATTGTTTTGACTGTAACTCTTGAATGTTGGTAAAATATTAAAAAATTTGCAATTGGCTATGAAATAACAATGACTTTTTACCATTGCGTTTTCTGTTCCAAAAAAAAAAAAAAAAAAAGATAGCTACAAAATGAAGCGTATTCACTGAAACTTTTATAAAAGAGGAACTTTTATTTTCCTGAAAAAATGGAAAAATTCCAGTTCAACAGTTTATTCTGCTTTGATAAAGTTAAGATTCTATACCTATTCTGCTTTCAGTGCCTTAAATAACGTTAATTGAAAAAATAATTATAGCATTTATATTTCGCTTTAGAATATCTGTTCCTTTAGAACTTTTATTAATCGAATACAAGGTGATTAAAAATTGAATTCTTGCGACAGAATTAAAGTGATAGTGTAAACAATTAACATAAAACGAAAAAAAAAGAATAGTATTGATAGTTTAGTAAATAATTTCTATTTATAAAAGTTAACAGTTTCGTTCGATTCCTAATTACGAGTATACTTTATTCATAATATATTATAATATACAGGGTGTCCCAGCTAACTCTGGCATCTCAAATATCTCGCTTGTTTTTCATGGTAGAAAAGAATGTTAGAAGAAAAAGTTATTGTATCCGATGGGGCACATATTCTGATTGGTGAGAAATTTTGCTCAAGGTCATTTTTTTTCGAGATTACAAGGTCATCGGTGTTTTTTTAAATGGAACCATATATTTTTGTTATCATACGATGATAGCTGAGAGCAAGACGAGTTCATTGACCTATAACACTACGACCTTCAAATGACCTTGAGTGTGGAAATTTCATACACCGATGACCTTATAATCTCGAAAAAAAAAAAATGACTCTGAGCAAAATTTTCCACCAATCAGAATATGTGCCCCATCGGATACAATAACTTTTTCTTCCAACATTTTTTTCTACCATGAGAAACAAGCGAGATATTTGAGATGCCAGAGTTAGCTGGGACACCCTGTATATAGCCCGATTTTAATCAAATTCATCGGTGATAATCATTTTTAACCGACTTTGAAAAGAAGGAGGTTACTCAATTCGACCAATTTTTCTTCTTTTTTTTTTACGAATACAGCACAGAAATCAGTGGGTCATAGGTTGGAATAATTTGACATAATGTCGAATATTTATCAGAACTACTATTCCGGTGTAGGTAAATTTGGTCGTGCATTTTAGTATGCAAATTGTACTAAACTTTGCAATTCAACTAACATCTAGTCAGTGACACTAATTATTGTAAGTCAGTGAATCTTAAAATATAGCTAAGAGTAATCGATACGCGCCTAATATATTGCACCATTTTAATATTCCACAATTTTGTTACTGATCCTGAAAATTTTCTCCCACAAAGAGGGTTAGAAGATGATAAAAATTTGTTCATATTTGAGAACGGATGCATTTGGGATGTATACAATATAAGAAAGTACAATTCTTTGGCTTTAAAAAGAGCTAACTTGCATTTAAAATCGACATTATTGGACGAAGTTATTTGTAGAAATGCTTGCATTTTTATTCGTAGAATTTAGATTGTTCTTCCAACAACAAAGATTTTCATTTCCAGAAAACATAGTAGTCTAGAATTCACTTGTTTAACAAAAATGAAAATGAAGTAGCCAGTTCCCTACCAAGCCATTACATCTCATATAAAATCAGCCAGAAAAGATGAATAGAACGCAACATGGACCACAACCAGAAAAACAAGAACCAATAACGGAATCAAACACTTCTACCACCAAATGCCATACAAAAAATTGAGCAGAAAAGAAAAGGCGATGCTATTCAGAATGAGGACTGGCCACTCTAGAATAACTCATGAATACCTTAAAAAAAAAGAAAAGAAAAGAAAACAGAACCTTCCCACTGCAACCTTTGCCAAAACCAAATAATGACAATCGGCCACATACTCTATGAATGCAGAACAACTAACCCACAAAGACAGAAATACACCATAAAACCGGACACAGCCCTAACGGACCAGGACCACGTACGAAACACTACTGACTATCTGAAAGAAACCAACATGTTCAACAGAATATAGTTCAGTTCAGCATCCGTCGCTAATGACCTCGCAGTAGATGCGACGTTAAACAAACTAATTGAAGAAGAAAGAAGAAGAAAATGAAATAATACTATAATTACACTAATGGCTATAGAAGTTGCACTGTCTTAAAAACATAAATATTTGTACCCTAAATCACACATGAACGACAGTTGCTTATGCCATTGAGGATTAGAAGTTTGGTTTAAAATAAGCAAATAAAAAAAACATGATTTGTTACCATAACAGATACTTGGAATTAAATATATTTTTATATTTTTGGATAGCGTACATTTTGGACAAGCTTTGATAGCTAATTCACATATAATTAAACAAAAATTTTCCGACTTTATACAAATGTTAGCAGTCTTAAACATTAGTTCTAATTTCTATATAGAACCGTTCATTTTATATGCATGCTGCTTGTTTACGCTGAATGCTAAAATTGCGAACACTCTTACCTTTGAGTTATACCCGTTCTCAAACATGAACAAATTTTCATCATCTTACAACCCTTTCGATAAGGGAAAATTATACCTTAGATATCAACAAAATAGAAAAAACTGGAAGTTTTAGGCTGTTTTCGATTTGAACAAATCGTCACAAGCATTAACAATGCTATGGAACATTGAAAAAAGAACACACAAGTATATATTTGTTTATGCATTTGAAATTAAAACCGAGTAGTGGTTGTACGTGTGGACAAGATTTATTCAGAACAATAGCCTTGACACTGTATTTGAAGGTCATGAGAATCGGTGTTAAAAATCCTTTTTCCAAATAATTACCGAAGATGTAATACAATTCTATAACTTATCACCAAGCAATAAAAAAAAAAAGGAAAAGGAAAAGAAACACTGAGGTAATAAAGCAAGATCCTATCCAGAGACGTATGATCGGGAGTAATGGCCACTCGACCAGTCATACATTTCCCCGACGATCGTGCAGAACCTGTACAATAATTATTAATAGTGGTCCCGTTTCGCTCGTTATTAATGCCGCGCTGATAATCGTCCACTGCGTTGTAATTATGTTGTTCTGCTGACGGGGACACCCGGTACATGGTTAGTCGAGGGTGTGGTCCAGCTGAAGGAAAGAGCGAAAAATCTCGTTGCTCTTTTAACCGGCATTATTGTGCGTTACGCGTCGTATTTCAGTCTTGGCCAGTCCAAAGGGATCTACCAGTATCCTCCGCAAAAATAAACGATGGAATCAAGTTTAATATATGTATAATCTTGAATCCAAATTAAATCCATTACGAAGAGTTCATTTCGTGGGATTACAATTATTGCTCATAAAATATGATATTCGATATGTATCGTGCTGTATCGATTTTATTTATACAGGGTGTCCCAGCATCGGTAGTACAACCGAGGGTGTGATTATACATGAAAAAACAAATCGAAAATAAAGAAAAAAATTTTTTCATTTGAGGCTTCGTTCTCGAGAAAATCATTTTTGAATATTCAGCGAGTACGCGTACACTAGTGGTCCTTATTTATATATAAAAAAAAAAATGGTGTTTTTAATGTAAATAATAAGACCCCCCAAATCTGTTCGATTCCACACAAAAATAATCCTGACAAAAATTGAGATTAAAATATATGTATCTTTCAATATTTTTATATGTTATACCGATTAAAATAACCAATTTTGTGTAATATAGAACCTATTTATTTAGTTAATAAAGAACCACGTTTAACATTGTGTAAGGCGCGAAACGAAAATGATCTTACTGGGCGTTCAGAATACCACTACTCACCTCTAGCTTTGATGCGAGTACACTGCCATTCTGCCACGTTGAAACTAGTATTTTGTGTGAAAATAGGTTTATAAAAAATATTTGATAATAAACTTTAGGGATTTACCATTATTTATAGATTTTGAGCCTCTTGGGACACGGGTTAATATTTATTAACTGAGCTCAAACTTTATAGAAATTAATTATTTCTATAAGGGAACAAATTGAACGGGTCCTACATAAAAATATGTAAATTTCGAAAATAAGGACCACCCTAGCGTACACTTAACTATGGTTCAGATGGATGGATTTCGATAAAAGTCATATGTCACTGATAAGTAGTACTAATATCATGAGTATCAACATGATGTGCTTTATTACTCATTTCTACCTATGGATTTAGAATGGATTTAAATGAAAATAAGACATGTAATTTAGTTACTATCTTACTCTATTAATGCAAAAATTGTTGGAAATGCTGCCAATTGTGTTGCATACATAACTGTACTCTCCGAATTTGCATAAATGCATTCTAATGTATTCTGTACATTTAATTGTTCAAATACTAAGACGATCCTCGCTTTTAATTGAAGAAGACTTGTAGTTTCCACTTCGTACACTTTTGATTTAACATGACCCCATAGATAGAAATCAAGGGGTGTCAAAACTGGGGATCTTGGTGTAGTTCATTTAATAAATTTTTAACTTCTTGAGAAAAATGTAGTGGGGCACTATCATGATGTAGCTAGAGGTACGTTTTCTAACAAATTGGATAAGTCTTTACGTAAAAACCGTAAGTATTCAGTTCCATCTAAAGTACTTTGAAAGAAATAAGGTCCTATAATTTCATTTCAAATTATTCCGGCCCAGACATTCACGCTCCATCTTACTTGTAAATGTGTTTCTGCGATGGTATACGGATTTTGAGTTGACCATCAATGCGTGTTGTGCGCGTTGAAAATTCCGTCACGAGTAAATTTGGCTTCATCGGTCCATAAAATACGCGATAAAAACTGTGAATTGCTACGATACTGTTTAAAGAACCAATGACAGAAAGCTCTTCGCGGGATGAAATCCCGAGGAATTAATCCTTGTACTCTCAGTGTGTGATAAGGATACATGCTGTTATCTTGCAGAATGCGATGAACTGTTGATCTACTTATACCACGTTGTACCACGTTCTTCTTCTGCCTCATTTCGAATCCGTCGAGGACCACGTAAATTGTAATTACAGTGAAAAGTTCCATATTCGATGAAATTGCGATTCACTCTTTCAATTACACGTCTATCTGGATGTCGTCGAGTTGTATATCGGTTTCTGTACAAACAAGCCGCGGCAGATGCGTACCTATTGCACGCACCCAATGCATGAATTATATCCACGTATTCTCGATTTGTATATCTACTCATTGCGAAGCATTGATAGAAGCTGTTAATCAAAACCGAAGTTAATAACATACCAAGACACCAAATGAAACATGGTAAGTGCTGAAAATGTTATGTCAATACGAATGTACAGAAGTGGAAACATAAACAAAAATCTGTATCGGGATCCATCCATCTAAAGTTTAGATTCTAAACCATAGTTAAGTGTACGCGTACTCGTTGAATATTCAAAAATGATTTTCTCGAGAACGAAGCCTCAAATGAAAACATTTTTTTCTTCATTTTCCATTTGTTTTTTCATGTAGCATCACCCCCTCCTCGGTTGTACTACCGATGCTGGGACACCCTTTATAGACACTTATTCGTTGGATTACTAGTCAAAACAATGTTCGAGGATTCGATTATTTGGTTACATTGTGTTATCTTATGGACTTATAAAAGGTTCGAACATTGTTTATAATGTATTAATTGTATTTAGTCAATAGTTTACTTAGTAAACTAGTCTATCGTTGTATTTGAATCATTCTAATTTTTCTTATAAATTTTTAATAAAAACTTTTTGAACCAATCTTTATATCACATATTTTCTTATTTTTATTCGCGGACTCGCGGAATGTGCCGAAATTGTAATACAGAGAAAAAAGGGAGCACTCTAGAATGATTTTTACAAACGTGTTGTTAAAGACTGTAATTGGTTTAATCTCTTCACGCCCCTGGCCACATATGTGGACGTTTAGTTTTTTATAATTATAATTATAACGGCCACAAATGTAGACGTTATTTTTTTTTTGTGAATTTTTATTGTTCTCCCCATTATTTTTGCTTTTTGAATTACTATTAATATAAAATGAATAAATCGTAAAAAAAAAAAAAATAAATTAAGTCATCTTTTTCTCACCATAAAAAAATCGTCCCTGAACTTCAGGGCCTGAAGAGGTTAATGTAAGCTTGAATAGATGAACTAGCTGACTGCTACTATACGCGAAGTATTTATTACATTAAATACGATACAATTAAATAAAAACAAGTTCATATAACCTTATGCTCTAAAGTTGTATGTGCTAAAAAATATTAATTAGTTATAAACGTACGAAATTTCTTTCTTCTACAATAATACAGGTATCTACTTGTCGAACTCATTGTAATACTGCTGCTGACGTAGAAATTATAGTAAATGCATATTGAATACGTTCTCAAAGTTGGACTTCTGTTTTTATCACATTTTTATGAATTAACTATATTATTTCCGTGATTCCATCAATAACAGTTCAGAGGAATTAGACCTAGTGCTAATTGATCCGCGTGATTTTGTGTAATTAGTTTTAAGAACATCTTTTCTGCAAATCTTTGAAATCTTGTAACTTTTTAATTAAGTATTTTCATATATAAGTTTACACGAATTTTTTTTTACCTACTTGATCTTATGAACATATAGCGTAAATTTAGTTTCGAACTTCTCGGACACCCTGTATGTAACTAATTAACTTTTAAGTCCTACTATGTTTTATTATACAAAGCCCTGTACTAATTACGTTTTTCTGTTTTGTAGGTGACCAGTTATTCAAATTGTGTCAAGGTAAGGTGTTTAAAAATTATAAATATCTAATATTGAAACTTTTGATACCAGAATTACCAAGCAAGTTAAGATGACTTATTTCAGGTTTATTTTATTATAAATTACGAGATGAAAAGTTATCATGCTAGTTTTTGTTTCATCTTTTATTTATTCTTTTCCCTACTTTATTTTCAATTTTGAAAGTAAATGTATATTAACCGTCGGTTGCTCTAGCATTAATATGAAATCTTCGACTAATTAATTACATTTTATAGAAACTAATCGTACGTCGAATGAATTATTTAATGAGTAGATAAATGGTGAAAGTATCAACGCTAACGTGGCTTTAGTCTGTGCAATTAAGCGCAGTATCTCAAAAAATATTAAATAATAAACTAAAATTGTTCTTTGGAATAAATTAGGCGTTCTTTTAAGCGTTAGTGAAATGTACTTAAGATTGTTTTATTACACGCTATGATTATGGAAGAACTTGTATCGTATATCACTGAACTCTCGTTACAATTTATTCTGTGGAATGGAGAATGCACTGCTTTAATGAGCAATGAATAATTTAGCTTCTGAACACTTCTAAGGACTAACATAAATGTGTATTATAACATATTTAATACGATTGCCACCAGCGTCCCACATACATATGTAATGTATTTTCACTTTTCTAAAATATAATAGATCTTAATTTTTTGTTTTATGTAGCTGAGAAGATTGAATTTTACTACCTGAGAAATAATATAAAAAGGATGTGAATAATCTGAACTTACATTACTTAATTTTCTGTTATTTTATAATGATAGAAAAATACAACCGGAAGTCACTAGCAATGGTTGAATTTTGAATTAAGTGTTGACAGCGAAAATATTAATACATATTAGAGTTATACAAAAGTTTCCCTCATTTGTAAAGTCATCTTCTTTTATTATTATATCGTCATGTATTACGGTTACTGACAATGAGAATTAATCATTTGTAATTTAATGCCTACGTTTGGCATTTCAAATTACCAATATAATTTCAATAGTATTCGTAAGCAGATAATTTTATGCTTTTATTGTAACAGCGGCTCACAATATCTTATAGAATGAACTTTTAATCGAATTTTCAAATAGATTTCCTAAAAAGGTTGTAAGACCTTTTTGCCAAAAGTCTTTCTGCACTTAATACGTCATACTTTTATACATATATCATACACTTCTAAATTTAAAAATATTAACAAGCAATAAAGTTTTTATCTTTCTCCCGGAGGTTCTTTGACAAAGGGCAGTTTACGGTAACCACTGTTGCTTTGTATCATTTGAAACTAAAAGCTCGCAAAGATTTATGTACTACATTTTGTTATCTAATCCTTAAACAAAGGATTTTGCTTGTCATTGCATATTTTTGCAATATTTTATATTTAGACTTCCATTTTTCCCATAATCAGTATTTCGAAAAGTCCTTTGTTCTACGACGAAATAATTTAGTATATTGAATTCATCTTTTCGAGTTTTTAGCTTTTTGCAGTGGTTACTACAAGTTTCTTTTTTTCTAGAAAAATTCCAAAAAGTGGCCACATCTTCCTTGTTTATTAATATTTTCAATTAAATCGTTTTTCGGTTAATATTTGTAAATATAAAAAATGTGAAATATTTTTAGAAGTACATATACTTGTATTAGATGCCGGAAAAAGTTCCTGCGGATTTATGATACAAAATTCGAATAACCTTCACGTGAAATATAATTTTATTTAACAACATAACAGTGACATTTTTTAACCTTGCACCTTTCATTGATGCAGAAATCATATTTGCCTTAGTTGTTTTAATCGCACCTTTTTGTAATGCTTATTTACTGTAATGCACTTTTTGTAATGCTTGGTCTAATAGGCCAAAACAAGTAGTAGATATAAAGAGTCAGATCTGGACAACAAGGAACAAATGAAAATTCTCCCCTTCCAGTGTTTTTTATTTCTTTAACGGGTCAGGAAAACATTTTGAGGCCATATATCGTCGTGTAAGAGAAGTCCATTCTTTCTTTCAATTAATGTCTGTTAAATCTTTATGAGTTTGGAATTAACTTTATTTATTTATTTATTTTTTATAACTAATATTTGCAGTAAATAGTTTGACTATGTGATAACCCATGTTTAGATCTTTCCCTCTACCTAATATTAAATGCAAAAATATTTTTGGAAAAAGATTCCCAGAACTCACTGTTCTTTCCAGCATTCTGGCTAGACCTGACCTTTTAAGAACTTTTAAAAAAACGACATGATTCATGCCATATTTAGTATTGCTAATAAGCATTTAAAATTATTTTAAGCACAATTCGCGGTTACCACGTAGATAACAATTTATTTCTGTTCTATCAGACATAACTTCTTATCTACAAATTCTTTAATGGATAAGCATAGCCTCGTTTTTATAGCTCGTTTAAAATTAGATGATTCACGGATCTCGTGCGACAGATAAAGTATGTACATACATACATCGTGCTTGCTTCCAAGCGAATTATAACTGGTAGTTTATCGCGACTCGATAAAGCAGGTTATTAAAGGAAGGCCGTTGACATTTCGATTATTATTTGCTTCTAAAAATACTAACAATACTCGATTATAATTCGCGTTTTACGTATGTTCGCATTTTCACCTGTAATACTGCAGAAACACTTGTACCACGCTAGATTGATATTCATGGCTTCCATAACTTAATAATAATTTACACGACTATCGACAAGGAGTCTTTGTTACAGGCTGCTGCGGGGCGGCTGTCCGTAGCGATGAATTGTAACTGTTCATGCAGCTTATGCGTGAAATTTATATACCGGGCGCTCACTTAAATACTTTTACAAATTATTGTGATGCGAAAAATATTTCTGACGTAATGTAAATGGTAACCATGGACTCTATATTCGGCAAGAATATTTTCCATTTCCAAAGCCATCTGTTTTTTTTTCTTCTTTTCTTTTTACAACTGTATACTGATTTTTTCTTATTGCGTCGCGTAACGGATCAGAAAAATATGATTAGACATGTATGATAACATGACCTTGATATGACTTTCATCTTCAAAAATTAAAGTTTAACGTAAAATGGTTATTGCTCGTTTTAGGTAATGTGTGATTGTATCATAGAAAGACACTAGTTCAAATATCCGCGAAGATGGTAACTTAAACGAAAGTGAGTGCTGCATTACACATTTCGTAATTGATTTATTAGGTACTCTTGGTGCGATAAAAAATATTTTCACAGCATTCGTCGGTTTAAGTGTCTTGGCAGTTGATGCAGTTCGACGTTTTTCATACAAGAGTATTAATGTATATCGAAAAATAATGTAGAACCCAACATATCCTTCGTTTCCCATTATGTGTCTGCACGAAACATGTACAGGATTTAAGAAAATTAAAGTTAATATATCTTCGAAACTAATAATTTTCGGCATGCATGTTTTTTGTAGAGAATGTCAAGCTGCATTAACTGATGCATAATCCTATATCTTTATATAGGATTCTATTAGAAACAGTGGGACGACCGTGAAATCTCCAAAACTGCTGCACTTATTTAAAAAAGAAAAATCTGAACTGCCATGTTATAGCTCCCTTTAAATCGAACAAGGTTTGTTAATAAAGTTGTTTGATATCGCCCAAGATAATAAGGATATTCGTGCGCTGAATTTTACTGGGTCATCCTGTATGTCGAATATGTAATAATTGGTGTATTAAAGAATATACAATATGGTATCATTAAAAAAAAAGTAAAACTGTCATTCACACGTTCTTTACGGCTCCACGTACAAAAAAATTATTAACCTCGAATTATGAATTCGTTGAAATCATTCAGCTTTTATTCGAAATATGTTCCGTTGTCATAAATAATTTCGAAGATATTTGAGAGGATTGCTTAGAATGGGACACCCCGTGTATGCAGCTCTTAGTTCGTGATTCGTATCCCCTTCTTCGTTGAAACCGGTGTGATTTTGTTTGGTCACTTATCCTTGCTTCCAGAAACCGAGTAATCATTTACATCGAAAGAACACGCCAGTGTTCTGGACCATTTAGAAAGGAATTGATCAGCTGGTTTCGTACTTATCTTTGGACTTTGGTATGCTTAACTAATTTTAAGGTTTTTTGGTTTTTCTTGTCATTTATTTATGATATATTGAGTTTTCATTATTAGGACAAAATCACAATCACGACTGTTCGATAAGTCTGCGCAGAATCAAAGAAATAGAGCCACTAGAAGGATGTACATGGTCGCCATTTTTAACATCTTTCAATTGTCATAGAATCGAATACTAATTTGCAAAAAGGTGCGTCAGTTATTCTGTTCTTAGTTGTCGTTTAGTGTTATCAATTTTTTGGGGGCTTTGCCGAAAATGAGTGTGATAAATGTTATAGCGCGATAAACATGAAAACGGTGCTCACGGAAAAGAGATTTCGTTTCGCCACGAGAAGTGTGGCTCTTATTTTCAACAACCCCCCCCTCGTGATTTGTTCCAATTAATAAAAAAGTAATCTATGCAAAATTTAAGCTCGATCGAATAATGGGAAAACTCTGGCACGTTCATTCTTGGTTAGCATCCTTGATTGACTGTTACGATATCTTATATCAATTTAACGTACGTGTAGTTTATCCCAAATTAATATTCTTTTCAAACCATACATTTTAATTTCAAAAGTTGGGATGTATTGTAAGTATTAATAAACATAAGTGTACATAATATTATAGACGTAAAAAAATTTATACAGGGTGGTCCGTAAGTGGTGTAGGAGCCGAAAATGGGGGTAGGGGGGATGATTCTAAGTAACAATTTCCTTTGCAAAAATGTCGTGCGGGGCTTCGTTTGTGAATTATTAAGGAAAACCACTGACCAATCAGAGCGCTCGCTTTTCGCAACTGTTATCCTTAAATGTAATGTTTTGAAAATTGGGAAATAATTTGAATTCGACTTACCCATTCACCAACAAGTTGGCCCTATTCGTTGACAATGGTCGTCGTACGTATCCTGACCAAGGATGGACGAATACCCCATGGCAGAACAGTTTACGGAATGGTCCGGTAACTGAACCCGTTTATCCACGACAAAACTATTTCACTTCACGATCCCTGACACTAGTCACTTTCACATTACAACAAACGCGTTATTCCTTCCCCGATTGTTGACCCTTAACAGGTTGTTGTGTGTGTTTACGAAATACGTGACCGATCCCGCAAAACTACCGTTGACACGTTTGATCGAACCATCGAGACAGAAAAATAACACGACGAAGTACGCAGAACGAATCGGCAGAAGGGCAGTAGCCGGTCGACAAGAGGACGGAACGCTTGACGTGCGACGTTGTTTACACAGCTTTTTGTGTATCGAGGCTAGCTGGAATTTCTTGGACTTTGAGAGTTTATTTCGCGGTCAAATGTGCGATTACGAAATAGAAACTGTTTTTTCGGAAAAAATTGTGAACTTACACGATACATTTTGTATTGCGCGATACAAAAAAACCTGCGTAAATAACGTGCACGTCAAGCGTTCCGTCCTCGTGTTATTTTTCTGTCTCGATGATTCGATCAAACGTGTCAACGGTAGTTTTCGGGATCGGCTACGTATTTCGCAAACACACACAACAACTTGTTAAGGGTGAACAATCAGGGAAGGAATAACGCGTTTGTTGTAATGTGAAAGTGACAAGTGTCAGGGATCGTGAAGTGAAATATTTTTGTCGTGGATAAACGTGTTCAGTGACCGGGCCATTCCGTAAACTGTTCTGTCATGGGGTGTTCGTCCATCCTTGGTCAGGATACGTACGACGACCATTGTCAACGAATAGGGCCAACATGTTGGTGAATGGGTAAGTCGAATTCAAATTATTTCCCAATTTTCAAAACATTACAATCACCTTTTTATTGCGCAATCGTTATTTATTTCCAAAAAATTCCGAGAGCATCTTTTCACATTTTATTCATTCTTTTTTTCAAACAACGAGTACAAATAATTAATAAATTCGATTTAGGAATAACAGTTGCGAAAAGCGAGCGCTCTGATTGGTCAGTGTTTTTCCTTAATAATTCAAAAACGAAGCCCCGCACGACATTTTTGCAAAGGAAATTGTTACTTAGAAACATTCCCCTTACCCCCCATTTCCGGCTCCTACACCGCTTACGGACCACCCTGTATATACACGGTCTGTCTAAAAAGACCGTTGATAGACGTTCGACGTCGCAATCAATGCCAAGTGTCATAAACTTTCCCATTTCGAAGTTAGAATATCTCAAGCAACGGTATGTTCCCCACACATCGCAAACGGGTGTATCAGTATGTAATGACAGATTATAATGACTGATCTTTTCATCCAGAGGTTTTGAATCTGCTTGGCTCTAATGAATTGCTGGTTGAATGATTTATTGATGTACTTATTGGGCTGGTACATTATTCTGTTGTAAATCGGTAGATATTTCTAAAGTTACTTGATATCACAAAAGTTAATAAAATCACAGTAATTTATTTTTCACCGATCTTTTGCATAAATATCAGATGGTCATTGTTTACAGTGACTCTTGTATTTATGCTTACCATAGTTTTGCATTTAACATAGATCTAACGCTCCGTATAGTCATTTTGTATTTTTTTACGGACATGGAAAAGATTTCTGACCGCTATACCACCTATTCGTTCATCAGTATTTTTGCAACTATTCAAAATTTCAAATGCTGAAGAATAAATATATTTATTAATTATTTCTATAGTTGATACTTCACTTGTATGATTTATAATAATTGAAACACCTGCCACTCGCTCATTTTCTTTTGATTTGTTAACAACTTTTGAAAGTTTAACTTTATCGACAGAAAATGGATATAATTTACATATTTCAAACTCTTTAGATAAAATTTGTATAAGATCTATATTAGAAAAAAAGATTTTTGAGTATTGAAACAAAGTAGATTTTAATAACACTCAGAATATCATCTTCAATTCTGTATTTATTAATTGCATTCTTTCAGTGAGCTTTTCAAAGGTAGAACAAACTAATATCCATTAGCTTCCTAAAATATGTTATACAATATTTGGAAGCAAAGGTATTCAGATTATTTTATAATCACAGCAAAGGGTATAGCCCGATAAGATGGTCAAAAGTGCCCTTGAGCCGAATTCAATGTGTAATGCACCATTCGATAGCATGTCCAAAGAAAACATGTTACACCAAGTTTCAACCCTGTACCTCAACCAGGAGGGTAGTAATAGGGAAAAATCGAAAATCCAGTTTTTGCCCCATTTTCCCTATTTAATGACA
Source organism: Stelis phaeoptera (assembly GCA_943735885.1). Lineage (NCBI taxonomy): Eukaryota > Metazoa > Arthropoda > Insecta > Hymenoptera > Megachilidae > Stelis > Stelis phaeoptera. The sequence continues at coordinate 1,276,308 of OX030936.1, forward strand.
TGCAAAAATTCTGAAAAAAATCTGACACATTGCAGACTTAGCAGCGCATATTAGGGAATTTTTTCAGATTTTTTAATTGCAAACTGTGGTAGTGAAAAATAAAAAACCGTAAAAAAATCGAAAAAAATGCGATTTCGTATTAAAGTAATAGCCGTACACTTTTTATATTATTATGGTAACAACATATTAGCATGACTAATATTCCTGAATTTTTTCAGATTTTTTGGTAAAGTGCGTCGTAGTTAAAAAAATCAAAAACTGATTATTTCGCGTAAAATAGCGACTTTTACTTCGAGTTTTTATGTCATCTTTTTTCAGTATATGTAATAAGTAGTAATAAACAAGTTCACATTCACATAAATGGTATATGGATTGAAGAATTTGAATTAATATAATTAATTAATGCTTTCGATGTCCTTATATACCGTAACGTTAAAGAGTTTGTCAAGAAGATTGTTAGCGAAGCGGTTTAAGGGCTTGCTGCGGAAACGCTGCTTATACTTTTAGTCGTAGGTTCGAATCCCGCTCGGACTTAGAATTTTTTTTGTTTTCTTATCCTAAAAATGAATAATGATTTATCCCGAATATTTTATTCGGCTAAAAGCATGTTAAGTATTAAAGATCTACTTGATCATTTTCATAAAATAAAATATTTTGTAAATAACTAACATTCATTACCAAGCAATTAGGATAAAAATCTAATAAAAAGGATAATTCTCAGGATAAATCATTAATGCTTTTAGCCGAATAAAATATTCGGGATAAATCATTATTCATTTTTAGGATAAGAAAACAAAAAAAATTCTAAGTCCGAGCGGGATTCGAACCTACGACTAAAAGTATAAGCAGCGTTTCCGCAGCAAGCCCTTAAACCGCTTCGCTAACAATCTTCTTGACAAACTCTTTAACGTTACGGTATATAAGGACATCGAAAGCATTAATTAATTATATTAATTCAAATTCTTCAATCCATATACCATTTATGTGAATGTGAACTTGTTTATTACTACTTATTACATATACTGAAAAAAGATGACATAAAAACTCGAAGTAAAAGTCGCTATTTTACGCGAAATAATCAGTTTTTGATTTTTTTAACTACGACGCACTTTACCAAAAAATCTGAAAAAATTCAGGAATATTAGTCATGCTCATATGTTGTTACCATAATAATATAAAAAGTGTACGGCTATTACTTTAATACGAAATCGCATTTTTTTCGATTTTTTTACGGTTTTTTATTTTTCACTACCACAGTTTGCAATTAAAAAATCTGAAAAAATTCCCTAATATGCGCTGCTAAGTCTGCAATGTGTCAGATTTTTTTCAGAATTTTTGCATGTCATTAAATAGGGAAAATGGGGCAAAAACTGGATTTTCGATTTTTCCCTATTACTACCCTCCTGGTTGAGGTACAGGGTTGAAACTTGGTGTAACATGTTTTCTTTGGACATGCTATCGAATGGTGCATTACACATTGAATTCGGCTCAAGGGCACTTTTGACCATCTTATCGGGCTATACCCTTTCACTTACAGGTTGCGCCAGAAGAGACACCTGCTCATATAGAAATAGAATTACTAGTAGCAGAATGTTGTTCTGATTAATCCAAAGTAGAAATTTGTTGGCTATGTATTCGTAAAATAAGTTGTACAGTCAGTCACTTCAACTTTTTGACAAATTTTGGTATGCAAATTTTTCAGTAACTTTGCATAAATAGAACTGGGCACTCGTGTGTAGTTTAGAATTAACATTATTGAAATGGATTGCACTGCAGCATTATCCGTAACAGCTACTGTTAAATTTTCCGTTTCCTTACTGCTTACAACATTATACAGGGGGTCCCGTACTGGTGTAGGAGCCGGAAATGAGCAGTAGCTAACAAATCGTAAGACGATTCGAAACAACAATTTCCTTCGAAAAAATGTTGGAAGTTTCATTTTTGAATTATTAACGAAAAACACTGACCAATCAGCCGTGAATCGTTCTAATCCGACGTCCCGGCTCGAAGTTACTCTTTCAAGACTGAGCGTGAGCTTTACGCGTGCTCTGATTGGTCAGTGTTTTTCGTTAATAATTCAAAATCGGAGCCTCACCCGTCATTTTTGCAAAGGAAATTGTTGTTCAGAATCGTCCTACCTATCCCCCATTTCCGGCTCCTATATTGGTTATTGGACATCCTGTATATGTTTTTAGAAGCTTTTACAACCAATACTGAACCCCTTTTAGGATCTAATAGTAAATCTCATTTGTATCGAATACTCTAGCGGCATAATGTTATGCAGGTTCTCCTTTTCTAAAAAATCAATGCATGGAACCTTGAGATTAATATCTCTTTAATCTATCATTAATGAAAACAGTTGCTTTTTTATGTTTTTACTAGCAAGGTCCTTTGCCACTGGACACCTATTTGAACCTATCCACAAAACCCACTTCACAATATCAGTTTATTCTTTGACACATTTTTTACCGCTTCAGTAGCCTTATTTATAACTTTTTTCGTGCATAGCACACACTTTTCCATGTTTTCTGCATTTTTAAATAAATCTTGAAACAAATAATAACTTAAATAGTTGAATATGTTTTATATTCATCATTGTTGAACTATCTATGATACCTACAGTACTTATACTATTTACGTGCAGTAAGTAGTTGCTCATTCACTGCTATAAAAATTAGTGTTGCCGATTTATATATTTGATATTTAAGTCTACATAATATTTGTTATGTTTGGATGCTAAAAGATGCTATTTAGATATTAGATATAAATCGATGTGGTTTAGCAGAATCTTGGATGTTTTTAGATGAATTTATAGTTGTTCATAACTTTGGAGGGACACTACTTAACGTAACATTTATTTAACGTTTCTCTACACTTCGTTATATTGCATAAAAATAACTGAACTTTATTAAGTGTTTGTTTGAGCTTCTTTCTTATATCTTGGTATTTTGGACAGTCACAAGTCACAAGGTATGTTTTGTGGTGATATTAGTGTTGTACTTTTTTGATTTCTGTTTTTTTTAATCAAACGTGAGTACGTAATACCTGTGTCTCCTATTCTCAGGTTAGTTATTTGTACTTGTTGCTTTCTACGCAAGGTTACGACTGTGCTTACTTCGTGCATATTTTTCCTTAGCTTATGCAAGAAGGTATAATTATTTTTAACCGACTTCGAAAAGGAGGAGGTTACTCAATTCGACATGTATATTAATTTTTTTTTTTTTTTTTTTTTTTTTTTAATGTATGTTCGCTGATTACGCCGAGATGCATGGACCAATCGGAACCAAACCTTTTGCATCTTGTAGGGTATGACTCCCAGTTGGTCCCGTAAAAAAAAATGTTGCATTTCATCACCGCTGGCCCCTTTTTTATAGCAAAAAAGCCTACGATTTCGTCCGCGTTGTGTATGGTCATCGATTACTCCAAGATGGATGGACCAATCGGAACGAAACCTTTTGCATCTTGTAGAATATGACCAACGGTTGGTCCCGTAAAAGAACCATTTTGGATTTGTATCATTTTTTTTCGTTTTTATCGCAAAAAACATGGTATTTCACGTTCACTCGGCCTAATATCGATGAAACCTAGTATTACATTTTGCGACCGGGGATGTTTCCACGATGATCCCATTAGCAACATTCCCTTCACTTCCATGCCCTTTCCTGCACTTCCCTTTACTACCCTTCCCTTCCCATCCCTTTGTTGCTAATTACTATTCCCATAGCAAAATTCCTATTCTTTGATGCTACTCTGGAAGGAATGCTCCGATCGCCACTAAAAAATGTGAAATAAAAAATTTTTGGAAAAAAAAAATACAACTGACTTACGATACAAACGAAAGAGTCATTAATAATGCGTGTGATAGATATTATTCATGATAATATTATTCTATTGTTAGAAGCAACTGAAAGTCAGAAACTATGTTAAACTGCATAAGAAACTCGTATTAAAATTACTAAAAGTTCAAAGGGCTGCTAACAAAGTCCTGTTTCGAATTTCGGTATAAAGTTAGATTCGTAAGAAAGTAGAAACCTTCCACTTTAATTCGGTTTTTGATTTACATCGATATCTTTATCCGTTCCTGAGATATCGTCGTGTGAAGACAAACGTAATTTTTGTAGAAATTCGCTGCCGCCGCACGCTTGGACCCAGACAGCGAGTGTCTAGCGTAGCGGTCACGTGGTCATTGTCTACGTCTAACCCTTTACTATTCCTGGAAATGCGTATATGAATTTCCTAGAAAAAAGTCTGCGGCCCATTCGGGAGTACCCTCGTACGCGCCGGCCGCTAACAAACTTTGAAGCCCTATATCTCAGGAACTAATTAAGATATCGCGTTGCAACAAATTGCGTTATTATGTACGCACTTTCCTCTATCTTCTGAGCTACCTACTGCGTAAAATTTAGGCATGTTTTTTTATATTTATTGCCAGGAATTTCGCCGCCGTTGAATGTTTCGCGTTGACCTGTGGGATCGTTAATGCGTCAAGTGTTTCCTGTTAATTTAGATTTAAATAACATTAGCTGATAGGAAAAGTAATATACAAACTTGAAGATTATATTTTTCGGTTCGGTAACGTGGTGACATATGTTGACGGAAGTTGAATATCCATAAAACTGCTGTGCTGTGAATTTTTCAAAACTACGAAAATATTAAATGCTTGAAATATCATCGACCAGTTGAATTTTAATATATTTCGGTATATTTCTGTATACATATATTAATACATGTGACACGAAGGATTCGGTAATATGTTAACCGGACATTGATTCTCGTCGAGTATTTCTTCTCCCCACGAACGAGAGGTCGATACTTAATATTTACAAGAATACAAAGCTTACAAAACATTGACTACTATTCAACAAACTCTCGTCTAAATCGTTTTCACCCTCCTCCCTTTCTCTACACATCTAAAAAAAATTTTTGGAAAAAAATGCAACCGACTTCGGAATGCCCTAAAAAGGACGAAATAATTTTAATTTATGTATGAAATATGAATTAAAATTATTTCGTCCTTTTTAGGGCATTCCGAAGTCGGTTGTATTTTTTTCCAAAAATTTTTGCATGTATTGTTCCATTCTTCGTTAATTATTTTGGATATTTGTCTTTTATTCTGTTCCGTTGGGCCCGTCTCTTCGTTTTCTAAGTTGTTGGGGCTAATTAACTGCAGTAATATTATGGTGTTGCTTTCTTGTAGGTATTTTAGTACTCTCATGTCAGTTTTCTTTTGTACAGCGTGTCGTTTGCAATGATGCGTAATAATTTGTGAACCTGATTATTGGGTAAATATTTTTATAGTGTAGGATAGGGTGAGTTTCTTTTTTCTTTATTCTAATCGAGTTATGTTTGCTTCGGCAAGAATGCTGCTAATCATACTGGTTTGATATGGTTCCGTTGTTCTTCCAGCTTTTGCATTGTGGATTTAATCTCTCGTGAATTTAAAATCTCGAGTCCTGTTGGTTTGGAAGAATTGAATATAATATTGACGTAGTCAATTTTAGAGCATATTAAGGTTTTGTAAGCAAGGGTCGGTGTCTTTTAATCGGCTGCTCAGTTTCTGAAGGCTATTACTTTAATAACATTTAATCTGCGGAGTGTCTTCTTCTTTTAGCTGCTTCATATGGCTGATCCAGTTCAGTAATTTGTCAAATTTGAATCCGGGTATTTTAATTTGTTCTGCTATGCGTAGTTGAATGTTGTCAATGTAATATAGACGAATCTCGTTGTGAAGTTTTCAATGAAAAGATCAAATTAAGTACAGTTGGAAAAATCAGCAAGAGTAGTTGCTTACCGGTTTTAAAGTTTGAAAAATTATCTGCGATGCACGTGCTGGCCGGCTATTCTTAAGTCCCGTTAAGGATTTATGAATTATAGGTCAGTTACCTACTCGAAGTAGCAATTAAGGTGCAAACTGTATACAGTATTACCACTCTGAGCAGTTTACAAGCGGAATATGTATAGCCACTAAAAGTAACGTGGCTACTATTTTGACAGAGTGTCTATCACAAACTTTGATAAGATTATTATTAAATATATGCAGGTGCTTAATACATTAATTTTACAGAATGAATTATACAAAGTGTTACAATCCTTTTTATGAAAACCATAGTCGTCAATTAACTTTTTTAATTTTAATAGCAAAAAGGGCCTGATCATTTGAGAAATAAAACATTTTGCTCGGGTGGTCGTTAGGGGGATAGAGAGAGAGGTGATGGAAGCCTTACATTCATCCTTGTTTTGTATAGTTAAAGGAATTATGACGAAAAAAGGAAACGCGAAGTGCTGGAATGTAATTAAAATAAACTCATTCTGAGGTAAAATTAATCTTATTAGTTGTTCAAAATGATAACCATTCCCTTTTAAATATTTATTTATTCTTTGTATGACATTGTTTTACTTTTGCAGTTCCAGATTCACAAGCATTTCATATTCTTCTCTTCTTATCTTTTTTTTTGTTGGTGTTGCAAGTGTTGTACTCATAATTTTATTAGTAAACAGTTACATAAGTACATATATATTTTTTTTTGTGGCGTTATTTTGAAATTTTAATTGAATGGTTCAAGTTATACATTAAGTTGATAGGGTATTTGCAAGACGATTACACATTTGCAATATCCTATCCCCGTGGCTTCTTTCAATTTTCCTTACATAAACTATTAAACGACTAGTTTAAGCTGTGACGATAAGATGTGAACCATTTGAAGATATCACGACCGTTGTTAAGATAATAACTGATCGCATCTAAGGTAATTGTGTTGGATCTAGTAAGAGACAAGGCCATCACATTCGCAGTTATAATGGTTTGTGTTGCCATAGTTCATTTTCAACAACAGTTAGTTTGCGATTTGTTCATATTTTATACACCTGTAATAATTGTTTAACAGCAAACCCATTATCAAAATAAGTGAGATGAATACTTGAAGTTATTTTTGTTCCATAAATTAACAGTTTCGTAATATTTTATTATTTTCGGAAAATTTATGTATTTAAGGATCGTAGAATATGCTCAAAAGGGATTAGAGGAAATGCTCAGAACACGATAACGTCGCGTCGGTAGACAGTCGCTGTAACTTATGAACCGTACTTTGATATAGTTTAACGAAAGAATGACTTGCGTACAGTTCGAATCTCAATCGTGTGATTAATTTTAATGAAGGTAGCCGCAATTTTGCGGCAATTAATCGCACTAAAAGTTCATCTTGTGCGATCGATCCATTTACGACGTTATTTATGTGGTTATTTTCAGCGATTCTATTTTTTCAACGGCTTTCCCATCAAAACATGATCATAAATAGTTAAATTTCTTCACATCTCTGAAGATTATGAAGGTGGCTGTGGACCACGAATTTGAACACTATGAAGAAACCGAGTTATATTTTATAAGATGTTCTGAATTTCGGAAGGTGTAAGATCGAAAATTTACGGATCTGTAATATTCCAATAATCTTTAGTGAGATAACGTACATTAAATATATATTAAATTATTCATAAATGCAGAGAAATCATTTTTAATAATCAAATGTGAATATTATTGACATATATTGTACACGAAATTCCTTTCTCTTTCATATAGTTTATAACAATTAATTGTTGAACAGCGTTTACTACTTGAAACCAATGATCGAAATTCAAGCTTCGGAGAAACATTTCATATGTAACAACCTAATACGCAGTTACCTCTACAGATACGATTGATAACATAATTTGATCACATTATAGAATTATTAATCATTATGTGTTCAAATTATGCCAGGTTCGTTGCAACAAATTACGAATAAAAGGTATATATTTGTTATGAGAATACAAAAATCTAAGATGGTGCAATCTGACGTCGTTGGAATTATTACGCTATTACAAGTAAATAAAATTATTTTTGGAAAAAAAAAATACAACCGACTTCAAAATGCACTAAAAAGTATGAAATAATTTTAATTTAATTCGTGTGAATTCTCTCCAGTGCTTTGTAAAATTCATGAAAGTAATTACATGACACATTAAATACAATGCAATCTTTTCGGAGGCGGTGCAAAATTAAAAATTTTGTAAATGAAAGATGTTGCTGATTATGATTTGATTGGGGTATGGTGGACATGGTATTTAATGGTCGGTAAGAAAAAATACATTAATGTGTGAAAACGTAGAAGAATTACTGGATCTAGGTAATTTTCAATGTACACTTTGACTGCCGCGTCACCTATATTCGGCTAACACTTGAATTTCCATAGAAATTTATCGCTTGCATTATTAATATCCTTGCAATTACTTAATTAGAAATCGTCGTATTAGGTACTCGAAATTCTGAATAATCGAAATTACAAAGAATTGTAATAATAAATAGGTAAAATTTCAACGCCTTTGGCGTGGCAGTCAAGGTGTTAAACAGAAATTCGAAAGGGATTGACGCTACTCCAGTATATACACTAAGTCCGGATAAAACGAATTGGCCACGATACATATACAATTAATCGAATCAAGTGAGGTGGAAGAAGAAATGGTACAAACTCCTTCACGTAAACGCTCAATTTATTCTTAACAAATTATCGAAATAACAATACGGGAAATAACAATACGGACTGTCACGAAGATGTGGATATGTAACGATTGCCTGCGAGACTGCCTCGCGGAACGCTGGTTTCTGCTTTTTAAAAGGGTCTTCCGCAAAGGATAGAAATAGAAATAGAAAGAGAAAAAGAAGTGAAGAGTGGAAAATCGGAAAAACCAGAGCTAGAAGAGAAAGTGATCGAGAGTTTAAGGGCTCGCGCGGGTCTGGTCGCCAAATGTGCAAGTTGACGTTGACCAGGCCCGAACGAGCCTCGAGGAAAACATAGAAATGAGAATGAAAAGGAAACAAGCTTTTCAAAAAAAGAGAAAGTTGAAAGAGAAAGAATTTGTAGATTTCGGCAAGGACGTGGTGGCAGTGGCGTAACTACCACACAAGAATAGAAAGCCTCGATGTCTAATGATACGGAAGAAAAGTCCGTGGAAACCTGAAAAAGAGTCCGTAAAAATTAATCAACTCAAGAAATTGCTAGCTTTGGATAATAACATTGATAAGCTTGCATAGTTAAGGCAGATCCACTGTGAAAGAACGTGAATTGTAACGCTATGCAGTACTCCTTCTATTGATCATGATCATCCATGAATCGTTATGAATATTCTACTCAAGGTTATTTCAAGGTTATTGTGTATAGAATGTAATGTCATATGCGTAAAACAACACAGCATGGTGGATCACAGATGAATGAAAATCTTTCAATTTTTTCCTGCGTTGACATGTTTGCCGTTTTTTTGATATGTTTGTCGTCGAAAAGGATGCATTTTTATGTTCTACTCGAAACCCTTTTCTCTGATTTACATAGGATATTTTATATAAAATCTTAAATTAGTTATTTGCAGTTGTTTCAGTTCACGAATTTTTTATAAACAAGTCTTACGACCGCAGCTACAGCTATAAGCGGTCGTGCCATCGGCGACACACGTTACGAGCACGAAGATAAATAAGGAGTCGTAATGGCGAGTACGCAAATTATTTCGTTGTTTTAAACCAGTCTGCTCACGATATTTGCGTGAATGAGTTCTGTATGGTTGACATGAATTATCTTTATTGCGTTTCTCGTTCTTCTTGTTTACCAGCACCCACGACGGGCGTTGTTCAGGTGACGATCACAGAACAACGATATCTCCAAGCCTTACTACAGTGATATTATTTTCTTCGTCTACTTGTGGGTAACTTCCTATATTTTTGAGGTTCTGTTTCAATATTCCCTTTCCGTAGACTTTCCATTTTCTTTGAAACACCTTTGACAACTTTGAACACATGATGTTGTAACATTTGGTTCTAAAGGGTTTTAGTATAATTGTAAAATTATATTTTTAACACATTTATTATCCACGTAAAGAACATGGTGTTTGTCTGCATGTCATATATGATGCATGAGACGTTGTTTGAGTCAACAGCATCTATCACACGTAATTCATGGAACAGTTGTATATGTATATTAAATTCTAATTTATTCTGTACCGTATTGAACATAAGGAGGGATAATACTCGTTTTCTCATCTTGATCTGTTTCTGGTCTTCAGTGTTATCTTACCGCGAATCCTTTCAAAGTTTATCAGGCGTTAAACAACACCATGGGAATCATGAAACAGTGCAGCGTCTCAAATACATAGTGGTACGTAATATGGTTGTCCAAGGGTCTAGGACGTTTCTGCAAGAATACGTAAGGCGAAAATATGAAATAATTTAATGAAACAATGGTTCAAGGCCGCCGCGTACGGTTGTGCAGGTTGTGCACCGCACACGGGCGCTTCTTCGAAGGGGCGCCATATCGCCATAAGAATTTGTGTACTTTTTATTATGCATTACGACTAAGGTGTAATGAATCATTCAATCACCGAGAGCTCAAACTGCTCGGGAGAGGTAAGAACCGGACGGGGGTGAGCTAGCTTGTCCGGCTGCCGAAAGGTTGTCTGCGAAATCGTTAATGCTTGAAAATAATATATAATATTAACAGTCTCGATTGTCGGCATTTTGGAAATTAAAATAAAGTTTATTCTGTGAGAAATTAATTATTTTGGTGTAATTTATCAATCATGTATCATGGAAAAGGGCGCTAAATTTTTCTTGCACACAAGCGCCTCTTACCCACGTGGCGGCCCTGCAATGGTTAATGACGTTGCTCATCGTTGATATATTCATTATGTAGCAGTGCGTAAAATAGATTATTTTAGTATTTCTAACGGGGAGAAAAACAATTTTATTAATGTATACACAATCAAGAAAGATATTTAAGGATGTTTGGGCTATACAATCCCTGCCACAAGTGACGGAAATATGAAATGTAGCAATCTCTATGCTTTTAGAATGCAATTACTTACACTAAATGAGCAGTTTATGAACACCAACAGTAAAGTCAACTGTTAAAATGGTTTTTGATGTACATAAAGAAGTTTTCACCATAATTTTATGTTGGTTTTACTACAATCGTTGTTAACTTTTGCACGTGACTTTACTCAATTTCGAACTTAGGAAAGTAAAAATCTCGTATTTTTAACATTTTAATTAAGTCCTAAAAAAATTGTATTATTTTACGAAAATAATTTAATAAAGTCTCCTTTTACATTTGGTGAACACTCAATATTTTTGATGCATTATATTCCTAATATAATTATTCATCAGTATAAAAAGTTTCAGAAGCTTGGCACTTTTTTTCTACACCAATTTAATGAATTAATCTGACAGTACGGCTGTATTTTGCTAATCTCCATAAGAGCACATATTAATTTTGAATTACTGTATCTTTGAAACAAGCCCGTGAATCTTTATAAAAATTTATATATGATTTTATTAAGAGATAATCTACTTATTTTCAAAATTTCAAGCTTGTGTCACTTTTTTGACTTACAGCCTAAACATCCTTAATTGTAAAGTAATATCATTTGATTAACTGCATTTAACAAATTTCCTTTATATTTCAAAAAACGGTTGGCTAAAGTACTCAATTTCTGACACATTGAGTAAACTTTTATTTAATAATACATCTTTCTAAAATGTGAATTATCAATTTTTACAAATGTTCAGTTGTATTATAAAAGTTAGACGTTTTTCCCTTTGACTAATATTGATTTTCCATAAAAAATAAGATTTACATAAAAATGTATATGTTACGGGCAATGTGGTTAACGTGGGCATTTTGTAAAATGACCGGGCATTGTGTAGAATGCCCGTTAGGGTTAGGACTCTAGGTATTCTGTATAATGACCGGACATTTTATAGATTGACCGAAACTTGTTACGGGTATTTTGCGCAATGTCTTCTCGAACGGGCATTCTACACAACCCTCGGTCATTTTACAAAAATTGCCCGTTACTATATCCTTAGTTATTGGCACCATATAGTAATAATTGTGACATGCATGCGTTACTTCAGTTATTGAAATTCCCATTATACATAGTCGACATTTTCTAGGGATTAATGAAGAAATAACAAATTAAAAATAGGTACAGTTTGATTGAAACTTCATTATAGAACGAAAATAAAAGGAATGTCAATAATGAGAGGCTGGATGCAATACGGGGATACAAGTGAATTTTGCAGAATAAGTATTGTCGGCCAGGCTAATTTTGAACATTGTTCGAATTTGGATTTTGACGACTGATACTTGTAGAGAATTTCTTGTACCTTTTTCTGTTGTTGAATTATTAACGAAAATAATCATTTTTAAGTAAATGAGATTTCAGTGTACTTTTACGTTCAATTCGTAATATCTCGGCCAAATATGAATATTTATCTTTGAAACTTGCACAAAATAATCTTTAACATATACTTATCGAGATATAGCAGCTGCACAAAGTTTCTGAAACATTTGAGAACCAAATGCTGAATCTTTCAATACATTTCCCCGAATTTGAAGCTTTATTCATTCGATCGCAAAAGTTGTGCTACGAAATTTCGAATTATAAATTTGTCCCTATACCATAATCTTGTGTATTAATTAAGCAAGTTGTGTGGAAAATGCTAGATTTTTAGATATTGAGGTTGCAAAGTAATGGCGATTTATAATCGATGCGTTTACGTATCGCTCAATACAGGAGTCATTACACGAGACAGAGGCAGCAACAATGTATTAAAATTAACAATACATTTCTATTGTGTTTTAGTCACATTCAAGAATTAGAATATCACTAAAAATCAATAAAAATTTATTGTTCATACTAACATATCTTTATTATGTTGTGTTGTATAAATTCAAGAGCAACTGCGTAGAAAACGAAGTGGGTTAACGGAGACCCACAAAAAATGAAGTGGTACATCACAACGTTGTAATGTTTCTAAAATTAGAATGTTACTAAATACAATACAACTACAATATAACTATAAGTACAATTTAACCCTTTTTAATCTATGTTATTTTACAATTTAATTTTTATACATATTAGCTCAACTAAAATATACTTTAGTGGTATACAGGGTGTCCCAGCTAACTCTGGCATCTCAAATATCTCGCTTGCTTCTCATGGTAGAAAAAAATGTTAGAAGAAAAAGTTATTGTATCCGATGGGGCACATATTCTGATTGGTGAAAAATTTTGCTCAGGGTCATTTTTTTTTTTCGAGATTATAAGGTCATCGGTTTTTTTTTTTAAATGGAACCATATATTTTTGTTATCATACGATGATAGCTGAGGGCAAGGCGAGTTCATTGACCTATAACACTACGACCTTCAAATGACCTTGAGTGTGGAAATTTCATACACCGATGACCTTGTAATCTCGAAAAAAATGACTCTGAGCAAAATTTTTCACAAATCAAAGTATGTACCCCATCGGATACAATAACTTTTTCTTCTAACATTTTTTTCTATCATGAAAAACAAGCGAGATATTTCAGATGCCAGAGTTAGCTGGGACACCCTGTATAGACACGCGCATATATTATACGAAACTTTAAATACACATTTTTTATAAAAATAAAAAAGTCAACCCACTTTGTTTTCTATGCACTTATTAAAGTACCTTAACATGTACAGTGGGGATGAAAGTATTCATAGAGTCTTTAAAACAGACTAACATTTTTAAAATTGGATCAAGTGACTTCAATATTGTTGAGAAGCTACATATTTATTGACACACATCTATAAAGTGTAATTTTACATTTTCATTATAAGGATAAGCCTGCACTATTTTCTTTGTGATTTCAGCCAGTTGCAACTTGTTCAAAAATTATTTTGTCCGTCATCTAGTCAACTAATCTATGTGTTTAAAACCTTGTTATTTGGCCCACTTTTAAAATCAGTTGTTCTGTGTTGAATAGTGTAAATACTTTCCTCGTCCACTGTATTTTACACAGTGAAATTAAGCGCGTCATTATTTCTTTGATTCATTGGTGGTTTTACCAGTCTGCCAGTTCCTCAGATATTTGGCACCCGCTCTGCCATCCTAAGAATAGTTCCTGTATCTTGACGTTTTATGTAGGTCAATATGTGTCTGTCTTTGAAGATCTTTCCACGCTCTTGTAAGAAGCTTTGATCGACAAACATCAATAAAGCTGCTCAACTTCATAAAAGAAGCGTATAGTTAAATCTTCGTAGGCAATCTAGGTCGCTAACAACGCAAGTGAAATTTGATTTGCTACTAAATTATTATTTTTATTGTTAAAAGTTTTAGGTGTTTGAATAATGTAGTGAACACTCTAATAAGTATTCAATTATTTTTCTAGATGTTTTGAAACTTTAAAACAGCAAAAAGATTAAAAACGACTTGCCTGCAAAGTGTAAAAAGATATGTTTATCTAGAAAGGGTTATTCGTCATTCAACATTTCAACTACTTTTCTAAAGTTCATTAATTACCTTGAAACTTTTGTATTTTGATGTCTCCTATTCCTCCCCATCATTACAAACGCGTTATTACGCCAGTTGTCGTGGTAAATAGATTCAATCAAAACAGCGCGAAGGGAATGGAAGAGAAAATTAAGCTTAATGAATATTAATGATTGTGTGCGTTCAATGATTTAAGTACCAATAAAGAAAATTAAGAGTAACCTCCTGAACGTTTATTCTATACACAATCGTTTGGAAAAATGGAAAATTTGATAATTAGAAAAAAAAAGAAAAGATTATGAAACGTTCTAATGAGTAGCTTACGATTTACGATTAAATTGAAGATAGACACAGCTTACGTTATCTTTATCGTATTTAGGACGATTGTTATCGTGTGCTTGAAAGTGAATGAAATATATTTTTTTAGCAAAGCCTGTATTATTATTTTCTAGATTTGTTGTTTATTTAATATTAAACAAATCTATTATCAAAAAAGTCATCAATTACAGATAGTGGTGGGGTCGATAGTAATACTATTGATAATATCCAATTTAATTCAGTATTAAAGTATTCAATGGGAAGTATCGAATGGTGTCGGAATATTAGGTGCTTAGGTAGTGTAAATTTTCAATACCTTTTCAGGCAGTTGTACAAATTAGACTGGCAAGCAGACTGTAATGAAAATTAAGTAATAGAAAAGGAGAAATTCCAAAAATCAACGAAGAAGGAGAATGTAGACTATGCGATAGAGGAGATTTAAAGACGGTGGAGCATACATTAAAAGAGTGTCCTATAAACAGGGACTTCAGGCCTAGGGAATATAGGAGTATGGAGGTTACAAATAGTATGGTTACAGAAAGTATTGCTAATTAGACGATTAACACGTTGACTGCCACAGTGAAAATGGACGTGGGTAGTCAGACACGCTGAAATCCTAATTATTATTAACAATACAATCAACTAATTTTCAAATTTAACTTTTCAAATCGATAGCTAGCATTATTAGCTTAATGTTAACGTTATCCGTGGTTTATTTTACCATTTCTGTTGGTAATTATTTGATTGTAAAAAATTTCGGGTGCCGGTCACCGGTGACCCCCGTGGCAGCCAACGTGTTAAGTTTAGATTTATAAGTATGTAATAAATTACGAAATTCAAGTTAATGTCTACTTATGCATGTAATACCAAAGATAATAATGGGTAAAAACCTTATGCAATAAATTCATTCATTCATACTGATGCCTCTTCAGTCATTACCAAACCACTACAGTCACTACACTGAATCAATACACGTTTGATGCTTCATCAAGGTAGTGATAGGTACTCGTTTGGCATTTACCAAATTTTTAAACAACCAGATGCTTGTTTAATGCTTTACGAAAATGTTGATGAAACAACATTCACCTTTTTAAAGTAATTAATGAATACATAATGAAAACGTAATATTCAACATTACTTGATACCTATATTTTTGATACTATACGATGCTGTATCATGATTTACCAGCTAGTATCGATAATATTGATTCGATATTGTTTTGACTACTAATTATAGGTTCTTCAATATATATACAACGTATCCAAATTTACGTAGATATTTTTGTCTGCCGAGAAAAACGGGTCAAATCAACAACGGTTGATAAATTTCTGAAGTGACGTAAGTAGGATCCGGGAAACTTTTTCTTTATTTAGAATCTGGTTATTATTTATAAAATAGTAATATCTGTTGAAGCTTATCATCGTTACATTTGTATCTTTCTTTTTCATATGATTCGTTATGTATTACTGCGACTTTCATGTACTGTAACTAGTAGATTGTAGAATGATAAAGCAGATATTGTTTCTGAATCACCTGTTGTTACGTAAAAGTAAGAGTTTTATTTGTTTATAATAAATTGATCGTAATGTTTTGTAGTCAACGCTTCGGCAATAATTTACTTGTGTGATATTTTTCCACTAATATAAACAAAAAGTAGAAGCTTTAATTGCAATACCTATTTGTTACGTAGTGATTTATCATTAAGGTATTAAGGAAGTATCGGAAGTATAATCTTAACCTTTTACGAAAGCTATTTTTCGCTTTACGAACATTTTTTTGCAGCATTATTTAGTTTCTTTCATTTATGAGCCTAAATTTTAT
This sequence comes from Stelis phaeoptera, assembly GCA_943735885.1. NCBI lineage: Eukaryota > Metazoa > Arthropoda > Insecta > Hymenoptera > Megachilidae > Stelis > Stelis phaeoptera. The sequence continues at coordinate 1,292,769 of OX030936.1, forward strand.
CAAAATTAAAAACATTATTCTGCAGTACTGACATAAATGAGCAAATGGTACAATTTTCTCTGGTTATAATTTATTTCTTTGAAACAGTGCAGTGAAGGAAATTAAAACTTGAAAGTTATTTTCAGCTGTCTGTATATTAGATGTATAAAGAAAATTGAAACCATTGAAATTATTTTTCCTCGACATTTTTTCGTCTGTTTTATTCGTCAGAATTGTGTAAAACTAGTGGAAATTAAAATCACGATAATTCAACAACCGTTTAATAGATTTAAAGACAAATTACTGCAGTACCTACCTAATTCTTTTGAAAGTCATAAAACCCTTTTGGTAACCACAGTTATCCGTCATCAAACATTTACTTCAGTCATCTAGTACTGATCTTTTACTGTATGTAAAAAAAAGTAACCAAAAGCAACAAGGAAACAATAAAATGAAATGCAATATTATAGGATAAACTGAAATGAACTTAACAGACTAGAATTGATATAATTGGACTATTTTATTATTTTTATTTTTATTTCTTTACTTTCATGAATTGATTGAAGTGTTTTCTATGTAGACAAAGATAATGATACAGTGAAAACATATACCGTCATTTATCTTTGAGCTGAAAAACTATAGATTTAATTTTGACAGAATCAAATCCGTTCCGGTTGATGGTAGGGGTAAGTTTCCTATATTGAACCCCTTAAACAAATACCTTCATAAATCTAAAAGGTGTGCATAGATTTGAGCAGGAGAATTTGAAAACAATTTCAACGTTATAATTGATATATAAATCTAATTTGAAATACTATATCATTTATTATAAAAAAAAGTATTTTAAAATTGCATTATCGATCTAATTTAGGAAACTGATTTCCCAGTTTGAACGATGCATATCCTAAATTGAACCATGCTTATTTTTTATAGGTTTAGGTAAGATTTTTTAATTAATATTACGTTTCATATATAAATAGAAAGTAACTGTAGAAAATATTTTATGACGTGACAATTATTTACGTCGGAACGCAAAACAATAATATCATATTACCGGCCACTCCATTTATAAATCTATAGAAAACTCCGTTTGCTTCAGCAACATCGTATGCACATTTTTTTAAGTCACTACAAGTGATCCCAAAAAGACTATTTCTCTTTTTTATTTTTGATGGAAGATCTGCGGCATGCCCAAATTTTCTGATACTACCACAAACATTTTTCTTCTTATTGTCAATTCTACATTACATACATTCTAGTTATTTCTTTAAATCTGTGACAACATTGCTGTTATGGCCTTTTTCATACTTCCTTCGTCCCATTTTCCATATTCTCCACATTGAGACATTTTTATTCTAAAGAAGCAAAAATCGCATACCATTGATCGGTTCAATTTAAGAACCATTAGGTAATTCAATGTAAGAAATTAACGTGTAGTAAATAAAAACTTTTCAGATAAATGTTACGATAACGCTAAAGATGTGGGCTTTACTACAAAATTATACTCATAAGAATTAAAATATCGCTTACAAGCTCACAGTTTCTATAAAGTGAAAATAAAATAATATATGGTTATTATTTATTCTACACAGTTCTGTTTTCATATTGTTATCATAGAACATGCAATCTATAAACCAATGCTACGAGATATTATCTAAATCAATAATGTGCTCCAATTTGGGGACCGGTACAAATTAGAGAACTTTGCTCTACTTAAGGGTTAAAATAATTTTGCGTAGCAAATCGAAACAATCTTATTGCACATACATATACACCCGTCTAATGTAAGCACTTTTTGATCGAATATCACCGTATTGGAAGGGTTAAAATTGTTCATCAGGATTATTTGTGTTGCATCGAAGATGCATTCCTGTCTGGCAGACTTCTAACATATCTCGAAGTCGCAAAACCAGAAATACATGAACGATTATCTTGCGCGTTCCTCGCATGAACGTGGCCGAACCGCCGTGCCGGGAGGCAGGCATTCTGGAGGCAGCATTTATGCCTCATTTCATTATTTGCGGCTCGAGTCGGTTTAGTGCTTTCTCTTTTTATCTTAGTTGAAAAACGGGGTTGCCTAGGTAGAACGGCGCGCCTGTTGGCGTAGGTCGCGTACAGTTGAGGCGTGATTACAAACGCGTAGGCGTTTCGTACTGTCGCTCGATAAGATCGATGAAATCGAACGATAAGATCGATACGAACTGCACTCTTTAATAGCAGGAATCGAGCGAGGGCATAATTTAATAATATCGCATCTCTCGTTGATTTACGACGATGCATCAAATCGCTGCGCTGATTTCTTTTTGATACGTGCCACTTTTAGGATTCCCAGTCTGTTCTTATTTCAATATAAGTCTGTTTAAGTTGGTAACACGTAACGAGAGTACCGCATTGTAACAGTAGGGAAAGATGCTATACCCAGATTCATTTTGATAATGAAATTTTTCGTAATGAAAATTAATTTTGAAGAAGTATAAAGTTATACGTGTAAGTGTCTATTATTAAGATCGTATTGGCACGTTTGAGACATTATTAGACAATTTTTTATACCTACAACTGTCTCTTGGTACGTAACTGTATTATTCCCAGGGACACCGAAATTTTGATTGGTTTCACCATTTATTAGTTATATCAATTGCCATTCTAAATAAAAGAGTAATATGCACCTGAATAGGTTCTGAAGAATGGCTGGTATTCTAATTTTCATGATCACACGTCAAGCAATGATCGGCTTGGGTACCATATTTACATTTCTAACTGAAGTGATGTATCCAGAGACAGAGAACGTAACTTGGGTCAACTTCTATATTATAATGTTTCAATAAATTAATTTTTGACAGAAAATAGTATAATAATTGCTCGTATACCTTCAAACTCATTATACCTTTGATGAAATTTATAATCTTTGAAAAAATGAACAAAAATATTTCTTCGCAAGCACTGCAAACATAAAGGCACAGATATAATACCGAATAGGCAAGTACTTGCAATTATAACTGACTAAAGATTAATGGTGCTTACTAATCATAAATAAAAGCTAAATTTCTCTTTGGAGTTTGTATTTCAGAAAATTAATATTGTCCCATGGTACAGTGTCTTCCTCAGTTTGTGTTGTTCTAATACGAAATACTTTCTGCCGTGTAAATATTCCTTATTGAGCCTCACGAGGTATTCCATATTAGGAAAATCATTATTCTTTGATTTTTCAGAAATATTGTATTAACAAGATATAAATGAATGATTCCCGTAATGGTTAAACAATCTTGATAACATTTTAATGTTAATCACGCAAAATGAAATTAATACGCTCATCTTATGACGTGTTATATCATTTTAAAGCTTTTTCTTTGATATTCTTTTGCAAGCACGCATTTAAAGGGTTATATACGTTTGGAAGGCCGAAAAATAAGCGATTTTTAAACATTTTTTTTTACGAAATGAAACCATACACATATTTTGAAATTTATACATCTAATAAAGATGATATTTAAGGTATATTTCAGAATTTTTTGGTACAAAAATAGTAATTAGTTTCAAATTAATGGCGGATCTACCGAGACGTGTATTAAAAAATTTGTTTTGCGGTGAGCAGCATAACTTGGCAGGAACTCATCTAAACTCAATAATCCAAAAAGATTTCGATAGTACATATATAATAGTAGCTAGTGCTTAATCGTTGGGTTTTGGAAATTATTGATTAAAAATAAAATGGCGGCTCATTAAAGGAAAAATTTCGATTTTAACCTAAAAAATCATCCTTTTCTCGTTGATAAAAAAAAACTACACATTCAAAACATAAATCCTTCGATTAAGCACGAGATATTAATGTCTAAAATAAGTGTATAAAATTTCAGAAAGATCGATTGATTAGTTTTTGAGATATTTTGCTCACCGACTTTAAAAATCTAGTTTTGAGAAAAACGTGTTTAAAGTTTCAAGCTTGTATTACAAATGCTCTGAGGTGCAGGTAAACAAAAGGCTGTATCTATGGAAATACTTGTCGGATTGTTTTCAAACTTTCAGTGAATATTCTTTTAAATACCTGCTTTCAGAAAATATCATTTTTTTTAAATCTTTAAGAATCTAGTTTTGAGAAAAACGTGTTTAAAGTTTCAAGCTTGTATTACAAATGCTCTGAGGTACAGGTAAATAAAAGGCTGTATCTATGGAAATACATGTCGGATTGTTTTCAAACTTTCAGTGAATATTCTTTTAAATACCTGCTTTCAGAAAATATCATTTTTTTTAAATCTTTAAGAATCTAGTTTTGAGAAAAACGTGTTTAAAGTTTCAAGCTTGTATTACAAATGCTCTGAGGTACAGGTAAATAAAAGGCTGTATCTATGGAAATACATGTCGGATTGTTTTCAAACTTTCAGTGAATATTCTTTTAAATACCTGCTTTTAGAAAATATCATTTTTTTAAAATCGATTTTTTGAACATTCTTAACGTATACATATAACCCCTTAAGTATAAATAAATGGCAGACGTAATCGATTGTATTTTCCAATAATAGATGATAATGTCAGGGATCTTTAATGTCGTGGTAGTACAACTCAACCTAACTGTCACAGAGAATGAAAGTTTGCTCTTCGTCGTTTTTTGTTATACAAAGCGGCATACCTACGCACTTTGCTATTGAAGTTCGATGTTGGTATTTTCCGGGATGATAGATAGGCCGCCCTGAAATAATTCAGTGCTCTGCCAAAACACTTTACCAGTCAAAATTGAAACAGATAAGCACTATCGTTTGGAAACTTAATAACAGTTAGATTAAAAAATTGAATAGAAATTTTCAGTTTCTTTCTAATTGTAACACACCTAATCGGTGATAATTGAAGGTTTATTAATTAGTTTTTAGTCACCAATCGATGGTATCGAAAAGGCTATTAATAGACTTCCAATAAATAAGGTGTTAAGGTTTGTGATTTTTTCTTGTGGAGCTGGATTAAAGAAGAAGTTTGTAAGACTCGACCAGGAAGTTTTGATGTTGATTTCTCTGTGATTTCTTACCGAAACTGGTGGATTGTGTGTCAGAACGTTTACAGAAGCTCCGTAAAGGCAGTAGTAATTCTAAGGGCAATAGTTTGTATGGGTAATAAATTTTCTATAGTTTCTATGATCAAATGAATGTTAAACTTATGTGCCTACTTAAAAGAGGGAAGACACCGATTTTACATTAGCTTTTTGCGATATCTTTTAATTTACCTTAAAACATATGGGACTAGCGTAAAATCGAACTACCTCACACGACAGAGTAGATTTTGATCTTGAAAAAAAGCGCTGAGAGAAAGTTGCAACGTGAACTTCTTTGAAACAAAATAGCTTCGTGAGAGACGAAGTATCGACGAAGGTACTCATACAACGGTACCACGATCATTCCACGTATCGCTCATTGTTAGTGCGATGATTCTACTGCTGAGTACCACTGCCGATACTTCGTGTCTCGTACACCTATTTTGCTTTCTGGCATGACAAAAAAATCGACATTGTAACTTTCTCCGGGCGTTTTTTTCAGGATAAAGGTCTACTCGTTCACATGGTATAATTCAATTTCCGACTAGACCCTTACTTCACAGAAAATTGGAACAAAATTAGTGTTTCTCCGCATTCGATGACCGTTTAAACGTCCTTAAACATTCATAATATATTAGAAATTGATATCAATGTATTCAGGATAGTGCTCAGAATCTTTTGCCGTAAACAGAAATTTAATATCTTTTATAGTCACATTGTAAAAGTTAAATTTGAAGAATATATATATTTTTTCTTCAAAATCGCATTTCTCGAAAACTGTAAATATAGGAGAAAAACAGTTTGGAAATTCGTAATTTGCATAATAAATCCTGTAAGAATTACATGATCAGAATAGGAATTTCTATTGGCTGTTGACTGTTGAACTGTGTTTTTATTATTTAATTAACACGTTAACTGCCATGATAATCACCAATGATTGGTAAATTAAATTTAATATGAACGAGTGGCTAATAAGCGAAACTATTAGTCAAATTTTGAATAGTGATGCTATTACATTATTAACACGAGTTAACGAATTACAAATTTTAATTAAAAGGTTAAATGATAGTAGTCTTAATAATCATTATTATAAGGTGTCTTACTTCGCGTGTTGATTTTCATTGTGGCAGTGGACGTGTTTTGAAGTTTGTTTTTATAAATTCGGATGCGTTGAAATCTATTCAATTTATTAAAATATAGTTTTTTTCAGTGTTTTCGTGTACGTATCTTTCTTTATAACGCGTGAAAAAATAAAATTTTAGCAGGAAATACAGCAAATGCAATAAATTTGATTTGGAATGTGTGAAAATAATTTACATTTTCACATTTCTTTTTTCCTATCTTGCAACGAGTGTCTGACAATTTTCGTTTTGTAGATGTAATTGTAGATAAATGAACAAAACAAATGATTTTTGATAACTTAAATATCTAAATTTCAAATTTAATCTTTGTATCATTCAGTTATTCAAATGTAGAAGTCATAAATCAATATCAATTATCTTGTTGGTTGAGAATTTCACAAATTATTTCGTTAATATTTCAGTTGACAGGAAGTGCAATAAATTATCGAATTCGCAGTGAAAGTTACGCTTCAACGCGTATTAAGAATACATTGATTCTAAGAATTGATCAGAAATTGCAGGAACGGTTAAACATAGAAACCTGCGCTTCGAGGGTATGAATGAGCTTGATAGCTGTTTTAACTGGAAACAGTGTTTATTTCACTTTTCGTTCGCGATCTGAATTGCTGATTTTAGTCAGTGCCGAAGTAGCACACAATCGAGGCAATGTTTTGTAATAAACAAGTATCACGCGAGTTCGTAATTTACATAATTACAGTCTACGGAAGATAGTCGGCAAACTTTGGATGCCGTTCATCAGAAGATATTGCTGAGCGCCAAGAATTGGATTTTATTTTTGAAATAGCTTTATCATCTCGATGTGATTTATATCGTCCAAAGTAATTATTAATAGAAGTATTATAGTTTTTTTATTAGATTTGTTATATATAATAAAATAATATGCAATAAATTCAAGAAAAATTAATTTAAAGTATTCTAAATTACAATTTTCCAAGTGGTCCAATAAGAATTAGCCATTGAACGTTTAAGTGCTAATTTTGTACGGTACCCTCATGTACAAGCTAACTAACTATAGAAATTGAGCCCAAAGTCACTTACTGAACATAAGGGTATTATTGCTATAATTTGCAATACGCTGCGTATTACGCAAAATATTAATTCACATTTGAAGATACACTGTATAGTCTATGTCATTGTAGACCAAGATCTAACAGAATGGAGTTGTAACAGACTATTAATAAACACCTTCAGCGTTATAGTTGATGAAAAAGACGAATTTAACGATTTGCAATATGATGATTTTGAGTTGATCTTCGAATTGATTTTGAAGTAATTCAAAGTTGCCTTGGTAAAAGACATAAAATATAAAGAAATGAAATTTCATCCATCCAGTGGATCTTCAAATGTGATATAATTTGTTTAAAGCGTTTCTTAATATAACGAATAGATAAGAAATTATTTTAGATAGCATTTTTATTAACTTACCCTGTATACTTCAAGAGCTATTACTGTCATCAGTAGAAAGTGTTCTACCACCTAACCAGATTAACCAGTTAACCATTTTTCAAATCATCATATTTTAACTTTAATTACTTAATACTGAAAGTATTTTTGATTAGCTGGTTTCACAGATATCTCGGTTTTGATAAAGCGTAACTCTCGAACGACGAAACTGGATCAATCATAACGTAGACTTCAAAAACGTACACCATGGCATTTCGATTGTTAAATAATACAATTTTTAAACAGAACACATTCGTATATTAGACAAAAGAATATTTCTGTGGCCTGGTGCAAGAAGTGCCAATGTTACACCTTTGTAATAATAAATTAAACCTGCTATTGACTTTGTAAACAATTGTATGCTTTATATAAAAAGGGACAACTTCAAATTCTGTTTGTAAATGGCTATAATAACAGTTGTAAGTATAAGCCAGGGTGACAATCTTTTCATACAATAAACTAATATGGTAAAGAATACAAAAAGTTTTAATTCTCGCCTTTTTTAGTAGAAAAGTTTGAAACAACAGAAACAACTTATGTATCAAAAATGAATTGTAAATGAATTGTGAATGAAAATATTGATATCTCAAGTTCATAAATACTGACATTGGTACTTTTTACATCAAACCACAGTTTTAAAGGGATGCTTTGAAATTTTTTAAGTGTGTACGATAAATAGTCCAAAATTCAATTTAAGTTGCTGGCTCCCCTCATGGTCCGTCGCCCGAGAGTAAAAAAGCATATTATATTTGGTTGCTGTAACATATGAAACGTCCGATTTATAATGGCAACTTTAAATAAACATACATTTATTATATTAAACGTTAATAATCAAAATAAGAATTATTAAAATCTATACATTTTTTCAAGAAGTTACAAGTTTCCTACATTCGTTTCATCAATTTTTGAAAAAATCACGATTATTCATTCGTCACAGAAATCTGAGGAATGATAATTTATCATAATAAATCGTGGTGTTATTTTAATACAAGAATCGTTGGAATCTGCAGATTTTCTTCGATGAATCGAAACGCTTGATGATTTTCGCACAAACCATGTTGATACATATTTCATAAAAACTTGAAAAGGATGCGTCAAAATAGGTAAATATTGAAAAATGAAAATTACCCGTGAAAGATGAAATTCTAAGCTTTGAATCGATGTATGGTTCATCTCAAAGACACGAACGTTTATCGAGTAAGCAGATTTAAAAAATTGATGAAACAAAACCGGACATTTCATATGTTACAACCTAATACATCCTCTTTAGGCATCTTTTTTTTCTTATACTTATTGGCTACAAACTAATGGAACTCTGTTCTAAGTTACATTTTATCAAGTAATATGCAATTTATTATACTTGAATTTACAAAAAGTACATGCCGATATAAATATCTAATACTTATTGTTAGATACCTATTTATCGAAAACGTCGTAGGACTAAAATAGATTGTATTACGATTGCAAATACTTACACTAATAGCGTGAGACCTCACGTAAACAGTTACTTCCATGATAACAATTAAGCAATGAGCGGAACACTTGCACAAATCACTATTACTCAAATATGAAATTAAAAAATCTAACAAATCGTTAAGTTATGATCGATATTATTTCCTCTATATTTTACATATTATAAGTTCAAATATTACAGTTATACCCTTCTCTTTAGTACTTTGCGTTCTCTTCAACTGATAAGGAAGTGATCGTTTTTATTTTCTCAATTAACACGTTGGCTGCCACGGGGGTCACCGGTGACCGGCACCCGAAATTTTTGTCAATCAAATAATTAACAAAAGAAATGACGAAACAAACCACGGATAGCGTTATCATTAAGCTAATAAGTTAAATTTGAAAATTAGTTGATTATATTCTAAATAATTAGGATTTTAACGCGTCTGACTACGCACGTCCGTTTTCACTGTGGCAGTCAACGTGTTAACTCAAAGTTTCTGATCATCATATAAAAATTAACAGAGGAAAAATTAATTGCTTTCCGTCTCGTGTATTTTAGTTTTAATTGTATGCAAAATTTTCTTCGTACACAAGTTCACATCTAATTGCTATTTTGAGCAAAACAGTTTAGGATGACAGTAATTCGGTAGGTAGCAGTAAATAGATCTTTTACCCCAGTATGTGGCGGCCTTGCCCTGGTCTAGTAATAGCCTTGATACGAACCGCATTAAAACTTATAGGCTGTAGTAAATATCAGTCTACCAAGAAATGCAAAGCAGGGATGTTTGAAAACATAATACCCTGATAAGAAATGAAAAAGCTGTTGTAAACTATATTACCTAACAGCATATCAAATAAAATGAAAATCTTCCTATAGTTCAAGGGCTTGTACACAAAATATTAGTATTATGAGTACTAATTTAGTTTAAAAAAATTTTCTACATAAATCCTTTTCGTGTGACCTAACATACAGATTTTATTTAAATTTCATTCATAAAGTGTGTAATGATTAAAATAACGTGCGAGTTCCGTAGAGGGACTAATACTAAAAAACACTCTGAAATAATGACATCTTTCAATATATTCAGAGAAAAAAGTTCCATTAAAATAAAATAACAATCTATTCGTCTGTACCAAAGTCCGTCATAGCTTTTGCACATACCCAATAGAAAATTATTTTGTCACTATTAAAAGTGACGAATAGTAAAAATAAATTTTTCCCTCGTATTGATCAATCTTGTCACTTGATTACCACAGCCGTCAGGACGATCTGTCGATCCTAACAGAACACAAGAACTTATCAGTCGTCTTATGAGCAGTTGCTATGCGTTATGGAAGGGGTTCCTGCAGTCACCTACTAGCTCGACCAGTTAGAAGTCAGTGTGTGTAAGCCGGCCGGTCGTGCCGGCTTCTTTTCTGACTCTGTCCTGTTGCACCTTCGTTTTCCGAAAAATATCTTCGTCTTTATGTTCAGCCATACCTGATTTCCGTCTTACGTTAAAGAAGTGTGTTATTAACAAAGTACGCTGGTGAAGAAGTATTTGTTCGGAATTAAGTTTTTCTTATTGGTTAAAGAAGTTTTTCAACATCACGAAACGGTGTCTGTCGTTCGAAGTACAGTCAATGCTTTTTTACTGTCAGTGAAGAAATTTCTGACAGAAGGTGGTCGCCATTATTTAGAGTAGGAAGGAAATTGTTGCACGTAAAACTTTTGGACGAGAAGGTAATTCGATACGTGGCAATAACAGGGATTTCGTTGTTTTGCGGAGAGTCGATCGATACGAGAAACTTTTCGACGAGCTTTTGCGTCTTTCGCTGTCAGTGCGAGAAGTTTGGTCAGGCGATAGACGGTATCTTCCCCGACTGGACGATTGAAGCAACATTCTTTCCACCAAGATAAAAGAAGAATTTATTTTGTGAAAAATTTGCATCCATTATTGTTCTCTGTGCTAACAACGGGAGCGAATTAAGTATATGAAGTAACTGAATTGTTTGTGAGCTAAATCGTGAGATGTTTGATCAGAGCAATCGTGAAAAGTAACCAACAATAAGGATAACTAGAGTTCGTTCGAAGATTAACATCCTTTTAAAAAAATTCAACGGATGGTTTGAAAAGTTTTACCTAACATTGGACATGGATGTTTTGATGAATTTTGCATAAAATGAATGCAACAGTGAATATCGTATCTTTTTTAATCTGAACGATAAACGAAGCGATCAAGTTTGTTGACAGCAATGTTACTTGTTACGAATTGAGTTACTTGTTTTTCGAATGATATAAAAGACAAGAACAGTTACCTCTTTTATGACACGGACGACAGTAAGTGGGAACATTCGGGAGGAAAGTTTTCGTTTTTTGAAAATGTGAAGACCGAAATGTGTGAAGCTGATTGGAATTAATTCTTGGATTTAATTCTTGACACGTTCAATTTGAGAAGGGAACATGATTATGACACACACGCAAGAGGCATCGACGATCCTTGGGTCAAAAACACCGACGGATCAGATGAATGGCCACTCGATGGTGAATAAATAATTATTTTTCTTTCTAAGAATACGAAAATTATGATTTAATCCTTTTGTAGACAGTAGGAGTTATTTTTCCTACCAACTGAAGTTGTTCGTATAGGCAATAAGAATATACAGGGTGTTTGGTAACTGGTGGTACAAGCGAAAAGGGAGCGATTCTATATGAAAAAATAAGTTGAAAATGTAGAATAAAATTTTGGCGTGGTTGAACGGATCTCGAAACAAATCATATGTCATAGGTTTATGATTAATAATATAGGATGTAATATTTAAGAATTTATTTTATTGATGGAAAAATTGTTAAAAATGCCGGCCAGTATGGTTCTTATCAGGATTCGTTCAACCATGACATAATCAACTGCATGCGTATCCGGCGAAAATTCAAAGTCGATTTTCTCGAAAACAAAGCCTCGTATAAACAAATTTTATTCTACATTTTCAACTTATTTTTTCATGTAGAATCACTCCCCTTTCGCTTGTACCGCCAGTTACCAAACACCTTGTATATTTTATAATTTGGAATGCGCTGCCTCGTATTACTAATCGTAATAAACCAAAAATAAAACGTGATATTTTACTCTACCATATTGTTACATATACATTAACATATATCCTATTTAATATTATTTATATTGTAATTTTTGCTTTCCATACAAATTTTAGTTGAACCCACGATAGAGTCATTTACTATGGATGAGAATTAAAAATGTGACGTATAGAAATAGGAGAAGCAATATCAATCCTGTGCCTTTCTAACATAAGTAAACGCTCTTTAATAATCAACTGTTACAGTCCATATAGGACAAAAAATTTCCCTATAATAAAGTAATTACATTAATTATCAATTAAATTGGTAATCGGTTATTTAAGAATGATTTCTTCGGGCTGCAAAAGATCTGGAACCTTCTAGAAATCTCTGATTGTGGATATAAACTTCACAATAACGTACATAGTAAAATTTAAAAGTGGAGATTTTTTTGTTAAAAAATACCGATCACCCTTTAGTAATGAGTTAACAAAATTAGTTACCCATTAATAACAATTGTACACGAAATGTAATCGATTGTATAAAAATTGTTTTGATTAGTTGGTGCATTATTTCTAGAAGTTCATAGTTTCGCTTTGGAGCCAAGAGAAAATGACAAAATTAGATTTAACATTGCTTTGCCTTTTAACGAAAAATATGTTTTTAAAATTCGAATAACAGACATTGAACACTACTTATAACTTTTTCTGTCGAATTGTTATAAGCGATTCCAAAATTGCAAATATTTGATACGATTGATCTTTAAATCAGAATCGTTCGTCCGATACGATTTAATTTATTATTATCAATTGGCGCCACGTTAGATTCGTCATGTTGATATTCCTCGACTTGTCGCGGTATATCGAAAAAAAATGCAGATAAATTTATTTGTTCTGAAATTAAACACGCATATCCAATGACAAGCACATTTACATGTAGCTCTCTCCGTATCGTATCGAGTACAACTTTTAGCGTTCTTGGAGCATTTGACGTTCTATTTTAATTAAACTTGCACATTGTTACATTACAGAATTATTAGAATAAATTATAACTTCAGTTAAAACAGATGTTGCTAATTTTAATTAACCCCTTGAGTAGAATGGGACGAAGTATAGAGGTAACATTTATTTTTATTATTTCTAACTTTTAGTAGTAAAAAAAAAAGTGACCTTTTATAATAATAGTATATATAAATTGCAGAAATTTGAACTTAATTAATAAATTCGTTAAAGTGTCACAGGTCACTAAAAAATTATCGCTTTTATTGAATTTATGATTTTTTCATAGTTTTTTTTTTTGCAATTCAAGCTAATTTGCTAAAATGAGAACCATCAATCCACAAGATTTATACATCAATAGAGAAAGCATTAGTTTCGAGATTCGCTAATTCCAAAAAACGTTATGTTATTACACGAATTGCATAAAATATTGCCACTTAAGGATCATTATTCACTTCAAAATTGTAAGAAGTTAAACAGAAACAAAATTTTAGAAGCATATTTAAAAATTCGCTAAATAATTTGAAAATTATTATGGCAGATCACAAATTAATTTGATAGAAACTAGTTTTTATAAATTTAATGTACAAGCCGAAAATCAAGTTCTCTTCACTATTAGAAAATAGTTACACAAATTTCTTATAGTGAAATTGTATCTTCTACATCAGCGATAATTTAGGTGATACGTTAACGTTAACAAGAAGATTATCATACATTTTATAGAGAATTATAAAATTTACTCGACTATGTATAATTTTATTAACTATTTGAAAGTATAGCTAATGGAATAAAGCTATGTGTTACGAGATTGATACACTAAATTTATTTTAAATAAGATTTTGTTTACTAATGAAACTTTCAGCGACTTTTTTGTCGTGTTCAATGCACCGAAGTGTAGAACAACAAATTTAACCTTTCAACTGGGTGATTTTCCGATCGAAATCAGATCATCCTTCATTTGTATTTGTAAAATACAAAAAATAAACATGTAAAGATTCGGTTTGACCCGAACAAATACAAGTGCAAAGTATTTTCTTGTTATTGAAGATATACTGATACTATTAAAGAATGGTCAGTGAAATGACGAATTCGATTTGACCTGCTGTCGATTAATATTTTGCAATAGCTTTTTTATTTTTTATCATGCTACCACATTTTAAAAAGCTTGTTTATTAGCTTTTGCTATAAAGCAAAATTATAAAATTATCGTGCATTTCACTAACCTTGCTGCTTCACTTGCCCGAGTGTCCATAGTTAGCGATTCAAAATGCGCCTGTTCATACCGTTATCAAGACATTGATCATATTATCTGGCAATATCCTTTATATGACATTTAAAGAATTCAATTAATCAAAGACCTTATAGATCTCAAGTTTCAATTACCTCTGAACATGACGTTACTGTATTAACCTAAATGTATTATATTATTTCTTAAAAGTTGTAACCTTAAGATATAAAATGTACGTATATCATAGACTGATACTGTACAGCGAATAAATCTGTAATATGATTTGAAAGCTTTAATAATAAAAAAAAAAAAATAAATAAGAAAAACTCCATTATAGCTGATGTGTTTCTAGTACTTTCAGTGCCACGTCTTCCGTATCTGTGAGACGACGCTAGTTAAGTACTAGTAATTTTATTAGGCACTCGAAAATTGATACAATAGAAAGCACTTCTATAAACGTAATAAAAACAATACAGTATATTTGTCACAAATAAAACTGAATATTCAAAGGATTTTTTACGTCTTCAGCATACTGCTCAAAGTGTTAACGTACTTTGTGTCAAGGTTATAACCAGATTAGAAGGAGGTGGCCATAGACTAATTGGCCGAAAACTTAGTGGTATAATGTATTATAAATATAATCATAAGTATAATATATAATTTAGTGGTATAATGTATAGATAGTGTCATAAAAAGAAGACAGTATAAGTGGGTTAGGGTTAGTATACGTTACTGTTATATCAATTAGTGACACTTTGGCCTCATGGCATGGTGCACCGTTTCGCATAAAGATAAAATCTTTATCTGGAAAAGGAAACGATCATTTATTGGCCGTATCAGCGACTTTTTTTTTATCATACATTTTGCTATTGTTTTTGCGTCATCAAAGTATTACATTACTTCTGAATAACAAATGAGAATTACCGTACAAAATAATTGAATATTTTAAATGAAATGGTATTTTTTTTATCAGGTGTTATATAAAGGAATAAAATAATATTTTAATTCAAATGATTCAGTATTAAAATTATCTTATAAATAACAACATTAATTAATGATTTTTCAATGATATGAAACATTACAAAAATTAATTTTTATGTAACTATTTGATAAGTTATAATTTTATATAACAATTCTACCAGTCTTTTTAACTAATTATTTAGCTTCCTATATTTTTGAACCACTCTTGAAATACTTCAGAGAAAATTCGATTCTCGTCTGACGTCTAACATACAAAATTATCTGACTTTCAGGATTATTTGCAAAAAAATAGTATTTTAAAGTATAATAGTTTTTGAAGTATATATTTTAAAAATATATTAAGATAAACGTTATATTAGTTAAATAAAAACATAAATAACATAATTAATGAGAAAAATAGTTTTATTCAATAACGCCTAAGTTTGTTTAATACGTTTCAGTCCACAAGAAATTGGAGACTTATGTTATGTATATAAAACTGGATGGACAAGTTGAGTTATAATGTTTAATTTAAAAAAAATAGATTCTGTCACATTTATTGCACTTCCGTTTAATTTTTCTCCTGCTTTATGACAGAACCTAACTGAAGATTGCTTTTTTTCGATGTTTTGACATTTTGAAACATTTGAGAAAAATGAAAATTCATTATTTAAAGCATTCGGGGTAAATAAATTAAATTATTTTCAGGACCCTACGAGGCACGTGTGTTTGATGATAAAAGTAATTAGAAGATCTTTTCATAATTTTGTTTTTTAATTATTATTCAATTAATCGTAAGGTAGTCAGCAACGACCCTCGTGACAACCAAATTAATAGTATCAGAAAGAGGAGAAGACAGTATAAGTAGACAATGCTTAGTATATACATTACTATTATGAAACTTAAGAGAAAAATATGCAGAAAGAATTCGAAATTAGAAGGTAAAAGAAGAAATTTTATATGTACTATTTATGTTACTATTTTTTTTTAACGTCTGCGTTAACAAAACTAGAAAAACAGAGGGAAGTTTATTATTAGGAAAAAATTGAACGATATATCAACATAAATTAAATTTTATTTGTTCCTGTTAAATTATATTAAATTTTGGAACTATACTTACATATGTATATTAACCCTTTGCAGACCTTCGACGTACGTGCACCTCTTGATAGTAACTTACAAATTTGTACTTACATTCGTAACATATGTATGTTGTGTTCTTAGTATAAGAAACAATAATAAACGAGGGCAATAATGAAAATTATAAGCTTCCTTGAAGATGGAAATTATTACTTATTTTACATTAAATGTAAAATGCATGTGTCAAACATGCAAGTGCTTTGTTCTTAACCCTTTGCACTCGAGTGGTGCCTCTGAGACGCCATATTTAATTTATCGGAGTATTCTAAAATGCGAAATTTCAGTTTCACTCGTATCAAAATATAGAAAATTAAAGAAGGGAATAAAAATCAACAGATTCTCAAATATTTCTAACACTTTTCTTCCGACATAGTGCGTTTGGTTTCTGGAAACGTAGCTGGAAAATTAGATTAGATCCCATTACGTCCAAAAATGCTTCGAGTGCAAAGGGTTAAATGGTTAAACTTACAGAATTCGACAAACTGCAAAATAACATGCACTAAATTTCAGATAGAATTGTAAATAAAATAGCTGTATTCAATGCAGGGTTTAAATTTTTCCATCGTATACTCGACAAAATATTTGAAGTTGATCGTTTGCGCGGTAAATAGTGTTTGACCCAAACGATTTGCACGTTGTAAATATTGATGTTTGATTTATCAGATGACATTCAGTGAAAATCCCTGTTGTCTAATAGATCTGATATAAAATAGGATTTACTTTAGTTGATTCCAAATTTTCTTCGACAATAACACAATGACGTATTCGTAGAATTTTCCATATGATAGTTAGTCACCGCGTTTAATGACAATGAATGAACGAATTCTTCTTCCCTTCAAGTGCAACACTCTGTTCCAGATAAGGCGCAGATTTATTACTGAGCAAATGCAACGAATGCTGATAACTTTGATATTTCCTTTCTCTTTGCGTGTGATAATATTATTCAGATCGGTTAAATTGTTCGTAGCAGATTCTCCAAATAATAATTTTGCACATTCTTTAATTTTTATTTCTTTTTTTAGGAATTTTGATGTTAATTAATATCAAAGTGATACGCAATTAAGAAAATGAAATCACCATTTTTATTATATACTAGCTTTTGCCCGCGGCTTCGCTCGCTATCAATGAGCATTAAGACCAAGTATGAAGTAAATCCGACCAAAAATAAAATATTTCTCATATAAACGTTGCAACCCCTTTTCACCCCTTCGGAGGTTTCATTTTTTAAAATGCCGAAATAGGTGTTTGATTAATTATATTAAAGAGCATTAAGACCAAGTTTCAAGCAAATCCGACCACAAATAAAGTATTTCTCATACAAACATTGCTACCTCTTTTCACCCCCTTAGGGGTTGAATTTTGAAATATCCTTTCTTATTCCTTGTATACATTATAAAGGAAACCTCTGTGCAAAATTTCATCTTTCTAGGTCCAAGGGTTTTGCCTGGGCGTTGATGAGTCAGTGAATCAGCACTCTATTTTTATATATGTATATAGATATAGATTGTATCTAGTATCTTTACAAAATATCGATGGGTGGGATTTGAAGCTCAAACTTCCAGAATTTTGAAAAATGAAAATTACAGTCGATACTGTAAAGAAGTTTTTTTTTATAGATATTTCACCATTTTGATCATAATTAAGAGCACGTAAAAATTTTCATCGTTTGTAATAAACTGTTCTTTATTAATATTCCATGTTTATTAGTTTTCATTAATATTCCTACACTGCGATATATTAGAAGTATTAAGAATTTATTTTCTTTTTCAATCTAGTGTCTTAGTGTGATATTTCGAATTAATGTAACTTCAATCGTATTCATAGACGACGGAAACTTTTATGTACCTCTAGTACGTTATATCAAATTTTTGAATAAAAATTGATATCAGGGGTTCTCAATTGGAGGGAGGGTTGTAAGTGGAAAAAGGATCACAGTTTTATCTCGCAGTATAATTATTACTAGTCAATCAGGATATGCTTCTTTATATGTATACAAATACACTGTCGATCATAATATGTGTCCATAAGTGAAATGCTGATATTGAGATTATGTTGCTTTTTATTTAAAAGTCATTAGAGATTATACCTTGACATAATCATTTATTCAGTCAAATACATAATATGTAACAATTCTCGTGTATTGAGACCAGTGATCGAACATTCTTTCCTAATGGCACCATTTTCCCTAAGGAAGCCTATGGTGTTCGTCGGTGTACATACACTACCGGCCAAAAGTTTGGGTACATCTACTATATTTTCATTCTACAATTGTACAAAATCCTTGTAGTTAGTGATTTTATTTTCAATATTTATTTGGAATAAATTTGGTCTACCGTTTTACTTTCTTGGTTGATTAAACTTTCAAGTATTTGAAAATATTGCTTGTAATTGACTGATTAAAATCCCTATCAACATAGATGACAAATTCTTGTAAAAGTTTATACGTTACCTAGATATGGGTGACATGATACTTGAAGTGTTAAATACAAATTGCAACATGCAACATTTCATCATGTCTTAATATTGGAACGAGTTCCATGTGATTTTAGTACCACAAAAATGTATACATTAAGTTTTCTTTAGCTGCAGAGGTATAGTTTTGTACATTAGAAATGAGTTTATGAAACGTTACGAACCAAGCTGTTTTCCCCGTGCATGTTTCTAGTAAGAGTAAAATATTTAAGAATACTTTTTTTATTAGTACATATACCCAAACTTTTGGCCGGTAGTGTATGTATATGTACAGAATGAAATCCTGAATGTAGATAAAGATAAAGAAATAAATAGAGTTCTATGGAATTTTTCTTTTATCAGAGCAAAATTATATAAAGTACAGATACTTTATAATAGAAAATTTTTAGATTCCTTATTTGATATATGAAGGATCTCCCAAATTTTAAATGAGGTAGGGTATGGGGGGTTGTTCATCATAATACAGTTTACCCTCCTATAACGCGTACTCCCATAACGCAGAACAAAAATTGTGACAGTTCCTTTATAGTATGGTACTGTCATAACCATAACATGGTTTCTATATTATACAGCTTATTTAGATTAAGCAGTTTTCCTATAGCATGAATTCTTCTATTACACTTTTTAAGTTGCGTAACGTCTTCCACAGAGATTTTGGTATAATTACAAAGTAAAACTACTTTTGATAATGAAGATAAAGATATGCAAAGTGAAGAGGACGTTAACCCATTAAAGGAAAAATAAGAAAGAGTTAGGGTTAGGTTAGAGTTAGGCCTCTGATATTTCACAGTGATGGGAGACCTGTTTTTATTTAACTGTTTGTTTTATTTTTCTTATATGACCTCGTAGATCCAATAAAACTAATTCGAAATATATGAACATTTATTTATTACTTTTATAACTATAAAATTTTATTTCATAACCTTATGCATCGTAACATGGTACTGTGGGAATGCAATTTCCGTATAACACAATATAAAAAAGGGTGTACTTCCGAAAGTGACAACTCTCCGATTTTGCTGAAATTTTTTCCAAAGCTTATCCTTGATTAGAGAAGAAAGTCCCTAAAAGGATTTTTGGCGACAAAGTCTCGTTTGCCTCCCAGCCCCCTTCAAAGTTTTGACAGTTCTAACTAAATATTTCCGAAAATATTGATTCTAGAAAAAAAAGTTTCAAACAAAAAATGAAGCTCACAAAAAGCTCTACAAAAAAGGTTATATACATTTTTTACGTAACCCTATTATTTTGGCTGTTGTTCCCCAAAATATAACGCGTAGTTCTATCCATTGTGTTTCGTTGCTAGTAATTCTACGTTTATTATATAAAAATGAATCGCATTAATTTATATTTCGTTACAGAAAAAATGAGTGTGGCCACGAAACCTATTCTCAAAATTTCAGCCAATTTAAAATCGTGCGAATCTTTACATACTGTCTGAGTAGGTTTGGGTTAGTTTTTGGTAGGGGTGGTAAAATATTACGTATGCAATAGCATACTGTTAATGTATATACTTTCTACTTGTAAAACTTTTTACAAGCTTCATTTTTTGTTCGACAACTTTTTCTGTACAATTTATACTTTATCAAATAATTAACAAAAACAATTTTACCTTTGAAGGGAGCTGGGGGGGGGGGGGGGGGGGGCGTCGCCCAAAATCCATTTGGGAATCTTATTTACTAGATAAAAAGAATATTTGAATATTTTTTAAATATCAGGTAACCAGAAAAGTTTTGTTGCTCCTACTCCGCTACTTGCTCAAGAGTTTCACGTAAGTGGATGAAACAATAAGACTTCAATTTCACAAAATGGGAAAAAAATGGAAGTTAAGTAGGTGGATATCACACGAACTAAGTTCTGAAAATAAATTGCTGCGTTTGAACATTTGTGCATCGCTTCTTTCACGATTAAAATCGAAAAACTTTTTGAATCAAATTTTGACTTGTGATGAATAATGGATTCTATATTCCAATTATAAGCGTAATTATCACTGGTTATCACCAAATGATCCGGGACCACAAGCTCCTAAATTAAAAATGACTCCGAAGAAGATTCTTTTTGTGTTTGGTGCACTTCGAGAGGCGTTTTGTTCGCTACGAGTATCTAAAAGTTGATCAAACTTTCACAGCGAACTTGTATAGTGAACAGTTACAGAAAGTGCATGTGAAATTAAAACATAAGCAGCCATCTTTGGTGAATCGCCGTGGAGTTCTGTTTTTGTAGGATAATGCTCGTCCACACACTGAAGCAAGTGTCACGGAAAAAATAATACAATTCGGGTGGGAACTTCTACCTCATCCCCCTTACTCCCCTGACTTATCTCCGTCCGATTACCGTCTCTTTTTATCTTTGGACAACCACATGCGTGAAAAAAATTTCTATATGCCATAGTTATAAAAGAGGAGGTGCCTCAATTTCTCAACAAAAAGGACAATGAATTTTATGAAAATGGAATTTCCAAATTACCTTCCCGTTGGAAGAGTGTACTTGATTGTGAGGGCGGATATTTTAATGAATATAGAAAATGCAAGCATTTTTATTTACACCTCAGAAAGCGACAGAACTTTTTTAGTCACCTGATATAATCAATTAAGTCCATAAAATGCTTTTTTTATATATTCTAACATTATTTAAGTATAGAACATGCATACTGTACCCCAGTATTCATCTTAATTTTGATAGGTGGTATGGTACTATTCGTGTTGATATTTCAGTGGTTCGTGAAAAATAAAATTCGAGAACCCCCTACTATAGATTTCATTTGAGAGGGGTCAAATTTATCCCTGGCATCATGCTTTTAAGGGTTAAATGCCTATTTATTAAATTATCTTACAAGATTTATTAAAATTATGCAAGTCAATGAATATTTAATAATGAAATTTTTTATTAATGTATTTCGTCAAAGATGTTTCGTAAATAAAGGTGGGTAACATGATAGTACGAAAAGTTTGGTAGAAAATTAGAATTATCAAACTAATGTACATTATTTATTCTCTTATTAATTGTTAAATATTTAATTGTAGAGTATTGGATATTTAAATTTCTATCCAAATATTTATATTTTTATTTGTATATTTATAATATTTGAATTAATATTTATTTACCTGTTAAATATTTAAATTAATGTTTAATTGTTACATATTAAGTATTAAACTTTAAATATTTAATTGTTGAATATTTATTAATTTAATATCAATGTCTGGTTCTTTCCTTGTTACCACGAAAACAGAATATACATGAAGCATACACAGTTATTGATCACAACATGCATAACTTCGAATGTTGCAGGCAATTAAATATGGAACAGTGAGACGATAACCTTGTTGGGTCATTTGATTGGGTATTAATACTTTCACGCGATTCACATAAAAACAATAGCTCGACGAGAAAAACCCAATGTCAGCCGAATCGAACGTGTTTCGTTTATTGTTCCTGTGGCGAAACCGGGGTCGAACATGACTGCTTCATCGTCCTTGCATTCTCACGAATATAAATTTCCCAGCTAACTGTGTCTTCTTATTCGCTGCTCGTTTCCCTTCTTTTTATCGTTTCTGCTCGTCAAACGAGACGGTTTATACTTTTTGCGTGACGAAACGAACGATGATCGAACGCAGAATGCAAATGTTCGCTTCTAATTTTAAATATGGCCCGCAATTGACTTGCATAAGACCATCTCTTGAGTCTTCTTTATTTCTGGGTGGATCGATTCGAGGATTTTGCGGTGAAACGTTTCTTGCATTTTACAGTTATGTTTTGTTCCGTAATATTTTTAAAATATTAACGGTAGTCCATTAAAACGTCATCTCTGAACTCGATGAAATGTTAAACTACGCTACTCTTTATTGTCATGTTTTCTAGGATTTTAAATTTATTTCTTAGAAAAATTAACTGATAGACTTATTGTTGCAGGTGAACCGCTTTTGATTCCTGGTAACCGATATTTTAGGGCTCAGTCTACTACTATACAGAAATATGCGTCTTCCATTTATCCATATATTTTTGTCACGATAAAAATTTGCGTCATTTTGTCTCGGTCCTACATGCTGCAGGCTCAGACGATACTAACAATAAGAGGAATGTGCTATAAAACGTCGTAGGCTAGGGGCTCACTTACAGGACATTTAAGTGGTAGTATAAAAACTATTGAAGGATTTCAACATAACTTTTTTTTTCCCGGAAATGTTTAGGATGGAATTAATTATTAAGTAGTTTTATGCATTTACGATTTTCTTCTTGCATTAAGGGGATCGTATGCAATAGTTTGTAAATGAATAAAACAACTAATTCAAATGTCAGTATTATTATAGCACATATTTGATATCATAGAGAAAACTAAATTTTAATAAGGAGATAAATTATCTACACAGATCACCTAACAGATCACTATAACATTTTCAATAGATAATGTTAACCACTTAGCGCTAGGATTTCTTTAAGTGGCGCAAAAAATTGTCATGCTTTTATATTTTTTACTTTCGAAGATAATACATTTAGATATTGTTCCGAAATGGATATTGGAAAAAGATTATTGTTCGATTGTGGATCGGCATGAAATTTGGGGAGAGAAGAATGGATCTCAGGAACAAAGTTTTGTTTCAATTTATTTAAAATTATACATTGAATTCTGCGTATGTAGAATTTGTAGAGTTAAAATATCCCATCTACCATTTCTTCATTTCTTAAGATGTGAGATACATGAAATATAAAATATTCTACATTACTTAAGCAAAATTTAATTATTATATGTGCATTGTAGGAACCTATAAGTAATTTAACTTATTTATCCTCATTGTTTTAAATAATTAATATTCATTTTTTTTCGGATACTTAAAAATTTTAAATGTTATTTTGGAGCATTGATAGAATATAACCATCTTCGCTGTAAGAAGTAGTTATCGGCAAGAGTTGAATAGGCAGTGATAAACTAGCGATACCAGCTTCGGTATCTTTATAGTGTCCCTTGTAATAAAACCATTGGTTGTTTTCATAAAAACTTGCAAATATTGTCGGGCCTCTTGCGAGACTTTTAAATTGCAACTCAATTAATACCCATTACAGATCGCATTGATTCGAAGAGTACTCAAAATAGTAGTAACTGCTACATCTACACATCAAATGCTTTTTAGTGTATTTAATTCCTTGAGAACGTGTAAAGCTGATTTTTGGCGAAGTGTAGACAGAATACGCTGCTGTGGCGACTTAAGACAGAATAACTTGTTCAGAATTGGATGAAACAATTGGTCATTTCTTATATCTTTTTTATTTGAAATTGGCTGAAAATTTAATCAAGTCATGCGTATGCGAAGGTTTCGTCGAGACCAAAATCATTTCTTGCAATGGTGTGTAATTATGTTAATAAATCCCTTTTGAAAAAAATACGAGGAATCATTTCTATGACCACGTGGTCTACTAGCTTTCTTGAACATATGCGATAGCTGAAAATTCAAACGGTCAGACAATTTTATACATATATGTATACTTTTTATTGTTATTTTGGTAAATATGCATAAAAACACTCCCACCCCCAATGACCTTGACCTTGAAATATGTTGTCAAGGTCATCATTTTGAACAACTTTTTCCTATACATATGATAATCAGACTCTTTTAGTTTCTGAGATATTTGAGAAAATAATAATCTTCAGATATTCTTGGCCTGCGGAGGAAAAAGTAAAACACTCCCCACGAGTTGAACGGTAACATATGAAATTCGTTTTGCTGACAGGGGGGCTGTGCCCCCCAGCCCCCCCCCCCCCCCCAAAAAAAACTACACCAACTTATACCGATACCCATTTTTAATATAAAGAAATAATAAACACAATTTACAAAATAACACATTTATTTAAATGAAACGATTATATTAAAGTATATTCTAAAAAAAAAAAAAAAAAAAGATATACAGGGTGGTCCACGCAACTGTTTCAGGTCATAACTCCGTTATAAATGCATTTACGTAAAAATACCAAAGAAGAAAGATAAATGGTTCGAAGGGCACTACATCCGTAGGCCCTCAGATTTTATTTAAGTGCAACAGTGCATGTGCAATTAACAATTGCGTCATTTTTTTAAATGGAAATGCATATTTTTTGTTGCACAGGTCGATTCCTCTGTTCATTCTACGTAAAAAATTATTAAGGTACCATGGCAAAAAAATTATTAGTTCTCGAGATATTTAAAAAAAATATCTTTAAAAAAAAATGCGCAAACGTTTCTCCATTACATTGTAAACATTTCTGATAACGGTTTTTTATTGTTTTCATAATTGCGTTTAACACTTTCTGTCCGGGAACGATCCGATTGGATCTCAACGAGATGCAGAGGATCATGTAATTTGATGCCTAGCAGCCTTGAAACGCAAAGTATTCTCTCCTAACTACAAATAATTTAAACGCAGTTAAGAAAACAATAAAAAACCATTATGAGAAATGTTTACAATGTAATGGAGAAACGTTTGAGCATTTTTTTTTAAAGATATTTTTTTTAAATATCTCGAGAACTAATAATTTTTTGCCATGGTACCTTAATAATTTTTTACGTAGAATGAACAGAGGAATCGACCTGTGCAACAAAAAATATGCATTTCCATTTAAAAAAATGATGCACTGTTGCACTTAAATAAAATCTGAGGGCCTACGGATGTAGTGCCCTTCGAACCATTTATCTTTCTTCTTTGGTATTTTTACGTAAATGCATTTATAACGGAGTTATGACCTGAAACAGTTGCGTGGACCACCCTGTATACTCGTATACTGATCGAATTGTGTAACCTCCTCCTTTTCGAAGTCGGTTAAAAATGGGTATCGGTATTAGTTAGTGTAGTTTTTAGAGGGGGTCTGGGGGGCACAGCCCCCCCCCCAGTCAGCAAAACGAATTCAATATGTTACTGTTCAACTCGTGGGGGATGTTTTACTTTTTGTTCCGCAAGAGTCAGGGAACTAATTTATTTTTTCAAATATCTGGAAAACTAAAAGAGTCCAACTATTATATTGTTCCGAATGTCGACCTTGACAACATATTTCAAGGTTATTGGAATCGCAGGTGGCTCCCCTATTCTAAATATTTGCATGAAATATTGTAAAACCATGTTGTACCTCGTTTTACAAAAAAAAAGTGTAACCACCGAACATAAACATAATGTTTTTAAGAAATACAATCGTTCCCAACACATTTAGTTTCGACGTGAACGCTAAACAGCAAACATGTTTCTACACGATCTAAACATCTTGAAGCAAAATGCAAAAACTTTAATGCTTCGTAACTTTGGAACAGATCGTGACCGCCACCTTCCCGAAGGTCAAGGTTACTCAGGGTCACGACCTTAACAACATATGTCAAGGTCAAGGTCATTGGGGGCGGGGGGTGCTTTTATGCATAATTAACGAATTTTTATACATATTTTATATCTTTAATTTACAATAATCATAAATCTTTATAATTATTTAGTAAATTGTAATCTCTAATTTCATATGAAAAAAATTTGATTCGTGTAGCTTGGGTTTTACGAATTATGAAAATCAACATCGTGTCCCCCCTCCCTGTTGTCGGGCCTGTGCCTTAGCTTTTAGGAACGTGTCGACGCGTTTTATCGCGATTGCGAGGAGTACGGTAAGGGAGCGTGTGTGTTGTGGATGTTTCGCGACAAAACGCATTAGAGTGTGCACGTTTATGGCCGTGCGTAAACATGAATCCACTGTCAAAGCGTATTTACACGAATCCGCAATGAGCTTGATAGCTGTGCAGAATTTAGCGAATACCTTAACCACGAGTATTTTTAGCTACGATAATATGTATACAACACCGATATGAAAGGTCAATATGTGTGCATACACAGTGCTTATTATACATTTGTTGCATAAAATCAATAAGTAGCTTAGTCATTGTACTAACTGTACGTTACGTTTACGTTAATAATAATTGTCAAATGTTGAATCGAGTAGCTTGGAATAATTTTATCTTCGTTTCATACAGTGACATATGCTTTGTTATAAACTTGAAACAATATTATTATTAGGAATATGCATAGATATTCCAACGTTTGCACTGCGACCTGTTAGACATATAATAGATTCATTTTTTTAAATTTTATTTAATTTAATATATATATATTTTTTTTTTATGTAATTTAATGTCTCAGTTTGTTATTTCTAATTACTAATCTAATTTTAATAGTGAAACTTTTGCATATCCTTGATATTTATACTAATTAATTTTTAATTATTATTACAATTAATAATTATTATCTTAAATAATAATACAGGTCTCTCATTGTCAGTTTGATACGTACCTTTTTAGTTTGATTTCTTTATCTATATCAATCGAAAGCATTTCAATTGGATTCAAATCCGGACTTCGTGCTGGCCATTTTAATATGGTAACTTCCTTTTCGGCTAAAAATTGTTTCACGATTTTAGCTGTATGCTTTGGATCGTTGTCGGCTTGATATATCCAATCAGCAGATAATTTTTCTTCGGCAAATGGCAAAAGAATCTTTTTAACAATATCTAAATAAACAAAACGGTCCCGTCCCATTAATGGTCATACTACCCTACACGAGCATCGATCCTCCACCTTCTTTAACGATTGGTTTAATACACCTTGCACTATATTCTTCACCAGTACGGCGTCTAACATAAATTCTTCCGTCAGATCCTGTACGATTGAACTTGCTTTCGTCGGTGAATACAACTTTTGACCATTTTTTCTGTCCAATTCAAATGGTCCTTTGCAAATTGTAATCTTGCGCGGCAATTTTTCTCTGATATGTATGGTTTGTGTGGTGCAACTTTATCCGAAAGACCAAATTCTGACAAACGACGTTGAATGGTGCGTACACTAATTTCATCATCCAGATGTAATTGTATTTCGCGATGAATATCCATAGCAGTCTTAAAACGGTCAGCTTCAGAAAGTCGATGAATCATACGATCTGTTCGACAGTCGGTTTTACGGACTTTCGGTTTACGGGGAATATTTTCTGTTATTTTTCAAATCTTAATATGCTTGCATGGCTTTGTGACAGGTTCCAAGAGATATACCCAATTGTTGGGAAATATTTCTGTACATCAGTCCTTGTCTTTTAAGGAGACTTCACTTGACGTCGTTGTTCTGGTGTTATATTTCTGCCTTTACTTATGATTACTCCGTTTTAACTCTACCGTATATACACTATCTTGCATGGACAAACAAAAGAGAACTGATTGTGAAGTTAACAAATTTAAAATAAATGAGGTAAACATGATCGTTATTAATGTTCGTAAGTATGTGTTCGCGACAATATCCTCTACAGCCCAAAATATTAAAGTTATACAATCCATATAACATAGTATAGTAACGTGTACCATAGACGTACAAGAAGTGTAAATAAAATGAATTATAAATATTGTTGGCATCATAATATATTTAATGAAAACTTCATTATACACATGTTCGTAGGTATATGTCCGCCACTGTACATCTAATTCTTTTTCCTTTTTAATGTATAACTCGAAACAGTTTCTCGAGAGCTATTTTCTCTCCACATATCTTACAATTAGTACAATTACTTTAATTTTTGTGTAGTAAAAATGGAAGGGCACTTAAAGTTAAATTTAAATTGTCGTAATCCAAGTGGTCCATCATCCAAAGGGAAGAAAACGACCATTGATGGTTGGACCATCGACCGTTTCATTGATATTCTCTCGGTTTTCACCTCTCAAGTCTGAATTAAAACTCACTAATTGAAGAATCGGACAGTTACATAAGAACAAAACAGCTAACGAAAAGCTCAGCAGAATTCATATATCTTGCCTATTGTTAAACACATACTGTTTAATCATTCAGCTTATTCATTTGCTATTTGGTATTGATGTCACTACTCCCTGCAGGTTACCGTAAATTTTTTGATTCGTATGAAACATGCTTATCGATTGTTGTCGAAAAATAGTCAGGTCGAATATGTCGTTTAATTGGAACTCTACTGTACAAGTTAGGGATCAGATTAAATAAATAGATTTCAATTTAGGAAAGCATATTACCATCCCTTTCTATATTAACTAAGTAATTCTTCAAAACAAACGATTTCTTCAAATAGGGTCTATGATAATAGAAGCATAGAATCTATTAATTTAAAAAAAATCATTACATTTAATCAAGTATCGCACAAAATCAACGAAGCGTAGGAATTAAAACCTGAGAATAATAAACGAAAGCACATCGTACACCGAATAACGGTAACTGATTCCTTTCCGAGATTCACGATTGCAATCTTATCGTTTTATTATCGAAAATTCAACGGTGTAGCATCAGGTCATGGCGGATATGGCGATGTAATCTGCAAGAAGACATACGGCACTCGTACAGCTCTTCGTGGTTCAGTGATCCTGCAAAAACAGGCAGGTTAAGGTTCCTATAGTCCTGGTGGTTGCGCCAAATGCTGCTTACAGTCTGTCTAGCTACGAAACAGGGAAATACAACGGCTTGGACGCTTTGCTGAAGTTACTAACAAGCCATCCTTTTCCTCGCCGAGTCAGAAAAAAAAAAACAGTACCGACATACTACGAGCAGAGAGAAAGAGATTTATTAGCAAACAACCGCGGGACTTGCAACCCGATAGACGTGCAGATAGGCCGTCGTTTAAATAAATTATCCTCCAAAGGCGCGACTGCCCTCAACGTTCTTCTCACTTGGATGCTGCTTCTGCTACTTTATTACAACTCATACTCTTCTTTAATCTGCTTTTGATCCATTTCTTACTTGGATCCTAGACACGCACATACCAGATGTTTGATAACTCAATAGCAGTGTTTAAGTTGGTAATGGGTAACGAAGGAATAACATTCTAACGAAAGTAACTATCACATTGAATAAAAGCTTATTCATTACCATTTTTGTCCTGCAACATAATGTGTGACCTGATGGAAGCTAGTTTTCTTGTGGGGCTGGGCCTAAGAAGAAGTTACGAAGATAGACCAAGTAATGTTTTAAGAAACTGTAATGTTTTAAACGCAGTTCCTCGTGATTTGATATCCGGTGATGGATTTTATTATAAACCCACAAATTCGTATTACATTTGAAAATTAATTTCCTACTTACAATAATTCTCAATAATTAATATCTCAGGCAAAATATCTTTATTATATTAATAAAAAATAACTATTTTTAAACGATCTCATTCTTAGATATACGGTGATGGAGTCAGTTACCTTATTTAACTAGCTTATTGCTGCTACCAAATATCAGAATGCCATTCAATCTGTTATCATCACGCGTGTTTTGACATATGAATGTTAAATACTATTATCAGTTCATCAACCTTGACGAGCATTGAACTACGTAATTAATGAGCGGACAGATAAACATAATCAAAATTGTGTGTTTACATACCGTGATAATTTTACATACGTAAGCTCCATTTGTTTCTTCTTGGATGATACTCATATTCATTTCTCTTGTTCTTTTATACAGGGTGGAGCAGTAACTGTGTCCACCTTGAATTTTGCCGTTATTTGTAATAATATGCACAAATGTTATACAATATAACACTTGCACGGAATAAAGGGGGCCATATTGTGATTTTTTGCGTGGGTGGAGGCATAGAACAGATTTCACGGTCATCTCTGTTTTTTTTTAATGGAATGCTATATTTTTTTATCGTGATGGGATAGCCGGTGCTGCGACGACTTCAGCAAGCTATCATTGAAGACCATACAAGGTCAAATGTGTTAGTAAAATAAATTTTCTTAGGTTACAGGAGATGTTCGAAGTGATGGCCGTTTGCGTCACATTATAACTTCTTCTGGACTGAAGAACTTTTATTAACACGTTGCCTGCCACGGGGGTCACCGGTGACCGGCACCCGAAATTTTTTACAATCAAATAATTAACAAAAGAAATGACGAAACAAATCACGGATAGCGTTATCATTAAGCTAATAATGCTAGCTATCGATTTGAAAGGTTAAATTTGAAAATTAGTTGATTATATTCTTAATAATTAGGATTTCAACGTGTCTGACTACACACGTCCGTTTTCACTGTGGCAGTCAACGTGTTAACACGTGTTAACACATTAAGCATTATTAGCTTAATGTTAACGCTACCCCTGGTTTGTTTCATAATTTTTTTTTCGGGTGCCGATCACCGTTGACCTCCGTGGCAGCCAACGTGTTAATAAGGTTTTTTTCGAGTACCTACTATAAACTTCCCTAGGTAAAATGGCGTCGTAGAAAATGAATATCGCAGTAATTCTTTCAATACTCGAGAATTATGGCGTATTATCTATTTGGGTTAGTAATAGTTTTAGAGAGAATTGGGTGATTTAATAGCAAGATAAAATGACTGATGGACTAGCAACATTATGGTGCCAAAGTATAATTCCTAGTAACTGTAAGGTATAGAACAATTAATGAAGCTTTATTTCCCTATATCGGCATCTTCCTTAGAGAAGTCCAGAGTACTTACCGGTGCATGGCTAAGGAAACACCTCGTATCCTTACATCCTGCATTATCTGACGGCAGTGTTGCGGCACACTTTACTATTTGTTGCCCGTGCCTAGCTTAAGGGGTTAATAACAAAAGCCAACTGGCATCTGCATCTTATTACGAATGTGGAAGATCAGATGAAGGTCAGGTACTTAATGGAATCTCTAGGTAACCATATTATGCTTCTTTTAAAGCACAACAGTGCTTTAGGATGGAACATTTCTTGCACATTGGACAGCTGTATATAAGATTTTGTGATTCTGATACCTGAAATATGTCTTACATGGACACAACTCCAGAAGCTTAGGTATATTACATTAATTTCAAAAGCCTAATAACTTACATTGTTAATTTCTCATATTCTTACACACAGTAGAAGATGATACTGTTAATCTTGATTAATAATATTATATTCTGTTTTTTTATACACTGTTATGAATGCATGCTGTACATTAGTATAAAAACTTTTTCCATACTAATTACGTAAAATGTGTATTGTGTAAGATAATTAAATTATTACATTACAAAACTTTTTAGTAGTTCCAATTTAGGAAAATTATAATTTTGATAAATTTTTGCTTATAGAAACTGAATGCTTTTCAAAAATTTTAACCACAAATATATTAATAATAAAAATGAACTGATTGTTCTCTTATAATAGAAATATTATCTTACTCTTCGTAAAGTATACATTTTTTAAACTTATAAACTCGATGAGTAGGAACTAAGTGGTTACACAACAGCAAAATAAATAGAACTGTAATTTAGAAATATTGAGTAAAACAACTACTGAATTTTTTAATTTTTGAAAAGTTTTCTTTATACATATCTGGATTAATTTGTACGATTCTGAATGTAATGTAAATATCATAAGTTACAGAGAAATGTAATTCCTATCATGTTAGACGCAATAGACGTCTGACCACAAACGATCCATTTTCCCTAGTTCTCTCGCAAGTGAATCATGTTCATTTGCGTGCTATTATGTATTACCTATGTTTAGCATGTGTGTTGTTGTAGAAACTGTTTTAGATAAAAGTTATTTATTAGATCGTAACATATGAAATGTTCAATTTATCACGGTAACTTCCAACCAATTTAAACCTTTTTATACCAGATTTTAGTAGTCATCAAAATAGGAACTATCAAAATTTGTTTTTTCGACAAATAACAAACTTTTTAATTATCTTTTATACATTTTTTCAAAAATCACGCTAATTCGATTTTTCACGAGGAATCGTAATTTATCATGATAAATCATAATTTTATTTTAAAATAAGCGATTTTCGTGACAATCACGTTGTCATACAAATGTAAAAAATATGCGTTTAAATATACAAATATTTAGAACAGTAAAATTATGTATAGAAGAGAAAATATTGGGCTTTAAAATGATACATAAATAAAATATCTCAGAATTTTAAATATCTATCGAAGAAACAGATTTAAAAAATTGATACAATAACATATATGTTACAACTATGAATATATACGGTTGGCTTGGTACTGAATGGGCGGAAAGAGAAAATACATTAACATGTGAAAACAGATAAAAGGATTAAAGAATTTTGGAAACTTTCAATGTGGAAAATTTTTAATTTTGCGCCACCTCCGAAACGATTGCATTGTATTTAAGGGGGTAGACACGTTCGAGGCCTTCTCCGAATCGATCGAAGCGCCTTTTTATACAAACTAATGAAAAGTGGACATTTGGTAATGCGACATCCGACGGCAGTACTTACAGTTGAATTCTTTTTCTGTATTATCTGTCAATTATCCCATTGCCTGTCATTTTCCTAAATGACAAATGAAAAGCTCAAAGGCATAATTGCCAGATCTCATCGTTCTTTAACGATGTTGCCATATCTACTGCAATTCTGCTCATTTGTAAATCTTGAAGGAATTCTGTTCCTGCCTCGAGCCAGCTCAGCGTCTGAAGGAAGGTACAGAACTATCGATAGTCGTTATATCGATAGCTTCTGATAATTTCGCATCTTACTATTGATAATGATCACTTTTTTTCGTTTCGAAAAAAATCTCGAAGGCATAATTGTCAAATCTTATCGTATGTGGGTTCTGCTACGCTGTTGTTGCATTTATTTCAATTCTGCCCTTGCAAATTTTAATAAATATAATTTGATCTTTGAGATTGTTTCTTTGCCTTGTCAAATTTAAAAGATGACATTGAGATTTTAATATATTAAATTGCGAGGGTCAGATAGAATGGATGAAAGATAATGATAGAGCAGTACTAATTTGCAGAATTATATTACTTTTTATTTATAAAGTTAATTAAAAAAAAAAAATTATTGATAATTAGTCACAGTGAAAATCGTACACCGCATTTATTGTCTTAATTTTGACTGAAACTTGAACTGTATGAACATGACATTTCTGCAATGAACAATATACTGTTCTGTGTGGACTGCTCTTTGATCTCATGTAAAAAAAGAACCTAAATTTTATCGAATATATAAGAGAATATAAAAAATATAATGAATATAATGAAATAATTTCATTGGTTAAAAAAATACTATTGCAAGTATGAATAAAATTCTCTATCATTGCACGCATTAGTACGTATCATTTCATTCTCGAACCTCTTTTTTTTTTGCTCGCGCTGTCCTTTTCTACGTTCACGCAATGAAAATCAAAATCTCGGCTCGAGCCGATTCATACGCGTTTTCCTGCTGGCTAGAACGGCAACAGCGCGACAAAACACTCGATGCTTTTCGGCAACCAGGGATCAATTGTTGACTGATTCAGAGACTTTTTCTTACGATATGCTTTATGCAATAGCCGGAAAAATTAAAAAGAGTAATGATAAGAACAATCATTTCAAATAACTGCTGTAACTTCCAGTCTAAAAAAATTATATCAATCAATCAATCAATACTTCCAGTATTACCAAAAAAGTTTCAATCTCTCTCTTTTTATTTTAAATAATGTGGCCAATTATAACATATAGTCGACAGCGATTTTTTATGATGTACGTGTTACACTAAAACCGTTAATTTAGTAAATGTATGTTGTTCTCAGCAGTTACTTCCTAATGAATGCATGCCTAAAATGCATATAACCTACCCTACAATCGTAGGAAAATGCACACATTGACTGCATCTCGCATTTACTGTGACGTACATACATATGTATGTATCAAGCTAACGCTTCAATTTTGCCTCGATTCCACGTTGGCAGTCATTGTGAGTAGGTGCCATCTTGTATCCACTACCTGAACTAAATTTGTCACGACTTGCTCTGTATTAACGGCAATATGGTGAAATTCGTCTGTGGAAATGCAGTCAGGAGGCCCCGTTGTTTATCGTTATACGAGTACATTATGGGCTGACTGAGGGCTCATTCGAAAGAAGAAGGTTCAATGCAGCGCGCTAAACGCATTGTTTGAGCCACAAAACTCTATTAGTGCAGTTACAATACCTAGAATCGACGGGTGCTTTTGCCGGTTTTTGCTATACTTTGGACACTCATATTATTAGATATCAACACAAGCTCGTTAAATCATGCGTTCTGCGCGCTGCATTGAACCTTCTTCTTTCGAATGAGCCCTCACTTAGCCTGTGATCTGCTCATATATGGACAAACAACGGGGCCCCCCAAACCCATATTTTGAGCCAAATTGTGTCGGTATACAGCTCACTGCATTACCCGTGTCTACCCCCTTAATATGTTACCTAATACTTTCATCAATATTATAAAGAGCTGGAGAGAATTCACAGAAATTAAATTAAAATTATTTCATACTTTTTGGTGTATTTTGAAGTCGGTTGTAATTTTTTTTTTTTCATTTTTTTTTTTCAAAATTTATTTTATTTCACACTTTTTAGTGGCGATCGGTGCATTTCTAGCCGAGTAATATCAAAGAATAGGAACTTCGTTATAATAGTAGTTATTAACAAAACAAAAAAAATGCCTACTAATCAATTATTCGTTTATTACATAATTTCTGTAATAAAATGTAAGTTGAAACACTGAATTGTTCATATTTCATTATATATAATATTCACCATTTTTGTAGAATATAACTTGATAATTCATTGCAGTGCATCTTGTATGTAAGTTTGCTAACATCTGTACAATACATGCAATTTCGTAAAATGTAACGTTTTATTATATTTCTTCTAGAGTTAGAGTAATACAAGATCACTTTTTAATCCATTAATTTATTTCAAGTGTTAGATATAAGTTCAAACTATATTCTACATTTTAAAATGTCTCGAAATAGCTATTTGGAAAAAGTACATAGCGTTCCAAGCGTTAGTATGGCAAAGCTATGTGTATCTATCTTTTTTGACATAACCAACAATTGTACAATATAATGTTATAAAAACTTTGACAGTAATCTTAGAATTTTTGTTAATTTTTTAAAAGCTCAAAACGATAAAATAACATAAATTAACCAGTTTGATTTCGGATGGTAAAAGAGTATGTTTGCTTACAAAGGGTTAAATTAAAAAAAAGAAAAGAAAGATAATCGATTATGGTTCGTAACATTCGACAACATAGCTGCTGGGTTAATTGTCAAAATAACATTTTAATGTCACTAGGGAAGTATTTTACGTAGCATAAACAATCTCAGATTTGAAATAAACATTTGTTGTTATAGATAGACGCAGGTTATCACGCAGTAAGACATTCTCGTGGTTAAGATAGCGTGGATTGTATTGCGTTTGCCAAGCGACGATTTTTACAAGGATATATGGGTTAGATAATCGATGCACTGTACTATGCGGCATAACTATTAAAATATCACATGGCAAGGGAATTTGATCGCTCGAACGAATCTGAAATAGAATTCGTTCCGTTCAAGTATAACACACGGCACGCGGCGTTCTCGTGAAAAGTGTAATGAAACTTCTGCACACGTGTGCATAGTGCATAGATGTCGATTCTAATTCATTGGCTTGAACAAACGTAATAAAGTTTAAAGTAATAAACGGCAAAAATTTCTAACAAACCTCATCCGAGCATTAGACACACACCTTGACCTACTCTGTTCAATTAAAAATAGCGCAAGGCTGAGAACTCGAGAGGAACAGCGGATTATATTTGCAATACGCGACGTTTCAAAGCTTACGCAAGAAATAAAAATTGGTTCCTGTCCGCGAATCATCCAAAGCATCATCAAATATAACTACATAGATTCTGTACATCTATGAAGGAAAATTCATGAGATATTTAGTACTACTTTGTAACTTAATTTCATAAAATATTAGTCAGCTTATATGTTAATAGAGAATGGATAAAAGTGTGTCGAAATTGTGCTTGATTATATCGATGCAGTGAGTTAGATGTTTTAAATTTGACTGACTGTGAGGCGGACTGACAAGTGAAAGGTGTAACGTTTATTTTGAAAAAATAGGGGCATACACCTTCATTTTGAGATATATCCGATAGAAACGAATGAAAAAGTAAAAGATCTACAATAATTCTTTGCATCCCTTCTTGGACATGTGTTCGACATCGATAGAAGGGCAGCAGAGACAAATAAATATGATGAATGTATTAGTGAAGTGAAAAAGTAGGATTACTAGCCAATATCTACAGTCATACCTAAACTAGAGCAATGTGAATGTGGATTTTCGATTGATGTGGCTACTTGTTATTCTTCAATTAAAATACTTATGAACAAGTTGCAGAAGTTTATGCAAATATAATAATTTTATAGAAAGATATATGGACAAAGAAATGAGATATACACTAAAGTTTGCTTTCTCATTAGGTGATTATAAAAATACACAGAACGTCCACTTTGAAATCTAAAATGCAGCTAAAGTGCATTTTTTAATCGAACCCGTACAGCACACTTAAACAGACACTTTATGTGTTTAATTCTTTTAAATGCTTTTAAATGTTTTTTGCGTGGTTATTAACAAAACATATAGATTTATAGGGTGTTTTATGAGGTATTCGTACTAACATATGGTAAATATGGATAGAATTTTTGTCCACGTTCCAACAACTGCGGTCTTGAGTATGATTCTATTTACACAACTGACACGTACGTGAATTTATCATGGCGTTGATATGGATAATTAGAAAATTTGAAAACAAATTTATTAACAGTGGTGTGACAGAAGTCCATGTTGAACCAAAATCCAGGCAATGTTAAATCCGTAAATGACGTCGGAATATTTCATTCGTGATCGTTTTACGATGCTTTAAAGCAATTTAGTCTTATCGCTGTCACCAAGTATATTTTTTTAGATGATGCAACTCGATTTCTTAAAACGTGGATGAGATTGAGGCGTTTAATGTAGTAAAGAGAACACATACACAAAACTTGATTTCAAAGCTTTCATTCTGATACTATTTAATGAAAATAATGCAATTCAATACATTCTTTTTATCTTAAAGTATTTTGAGACCAATAATCCCGATTTGAAGACACGCGTCATTTTTATATATAAGTTTTAACAGATTAGTTTATGTGCACTTTTTCGACCAATGTAATTTTATTTACAATAGTAAAGAATAGTAGAGTAATTCATTTGTATTTCGTTAGATTTACCAATTCCAATTAGAAAACAAGCTGTCTCATCACTTTTGGAATAAGTCGTATATTACGGGGAGAATGAAAAAATTAAAATTATATAATTGTTTTCTAATAGCGAAGAAAACTCATTTCCGATTTTTAAATTAAACGCGTAAAAAAGTATGGTTATTTCAAAACAATCTTTGAAGTATCACGGCAATCATAAAGCTCTTTCGTGTATGTTTAAATGTATGTATTTCTAAAATTTTGTACTTATAAACATTTTTATAGTTATTTAAAGAATTTAGGTAACGACACAATTAAAATTCTTTGAGTTTGGTGAAACTGGAGATTAAACCTTTATCTATTAGTAAATAAATTTTATGAAATAATAGTTTTCATTTGGCTATTTTCAGATCTCTTTTATTAAAAATTATGCTCAAAAAACCTCGTAAATTCAACGAAAGAAATAATTTTTGAGTATTTTCCTGTACTACAACGAATTTGTTAATTAGATCGAAGGTTTGACGATTTAACAGATTGAGTGCTACAGTGAAAATAATTGACGTATGTATGTAGTCAAACACGTAAATACCCTAATTTATTAACGAGGCAGTAAATTCATTTTCAAATTTGTCCTTTCAATTCTATAGCCAGCATTATTAGCTTAATATTAACGCTGTCCGCAGTTTTTTCATCATTTCTTCCGTTAATTATTATTATTTAATTGTGAAAAACTTCGGATTCCGGTCACCGCGGAATTCGATGTGTTAAATACCATTATAGAAGGTAATTGTTTTCCACTATCAAAAGTCGTGAATAGTAAAAATAAATTTTGTTTTTCTATATTTCGTTCTACCCTACTACATATTCTGATTGATCAGTGATTTCAGTGGTTTTGGAACACGTGCGTTCTTTGGGCACCCGTAATGGCCCTATCACGTCCGATGTATCAACCTCAATATTGATGGAACGAATCCGTAATTAACGCGTTAATTACTAGTAAATAGGTGCTATCCGTCGGACGTAACCAATCAAAGAGACGCTTGTTGTAAATTACGTAGTGATAACCTTACTCCTGCCTCTCCCTTTATAAGCTGAATTGTGAAAAAAAACCAAAGGAATTGTTTGTTGGCACAATGACTCCTGTTGCAGACAGTAGCGTGTATGAA
Source organism: Stelis phaeoptera (assembly GCA_943735885.1). Classification (NCBI taxonomy): domain Eukaryota; kingdom Metazoa; phylum Arthropoda; class Insecta; order Hymenoptera; family Megachilidae; genus Stelis; species Stelis phaeoptera. The sequence continues at coordinate 1,331,777 of OX030936.1, forward strand.
AATGCAGGGGGAAGAAGAAGAAGACTGTTCTTGTATCGCTATATATTATAATTGGCAGATGCAGAGGACCTGTTGTGCAAGTTTGATTAAACCTTTTGCATCGATTGTCATATTTAATTTACCAGATTATTTATAAATGTGAAATTTAAGTTTTATTTATATTAGAATATGAAAAATTAACGCAGGGAATATAAATAAATAGATTCAGAAGCATTTGTAATTATTTTCTTACAAAATAGTGCATTTCGTTTTTGGAAGTTTCACTGGAAAAATAGACTAGATTCGATATTATCCAAAAATGCTTCGGGTGTAAAAGGTTAACAAGTTCACAGTTCCATGGCTCATGTGGATCACGCGAATATAAAACCTGAGATAATATACATATTTTTAAAATAGAAGGCAGTTTATCCCTAAAATTGTATACAGATTAAATTGCGAGTGTTATTTATACGTAAGAAACAACCCAATTGCAGATTATAATTAATTTAGTAAAATATAATATAAAAACGGCAGGAACAATATTAATACTTCAACAGTGTCATAAGAAACACGATGCCTCATTTTGACGAGTGCTGTGTTTTAAAATATAATATTATAATTTTTTAACACGTTGGTTGCCACGGGGGTCACCGGTGACCGGCACCCGAAATTTTTTATTGTGAGCAGTGGGTGTGATTGGACACACAACGATGCGCGGCCGACGCGCTGCGATCGGCGGGACTAGAAAGACCGCTTTGCGAACGCGCCATTCTGGCGCTGTCCCGTCTTCTGACGAACTTCGTGCCGTAGCACCTTTTTTGTTCTCTTCCGTTGCGTCGTGCCACGCGGTTGCACATATCGCTTTATCGGTACTTGTTTTTGTATAAATCATTATTTCTTTCTCGCTGCGTGTACTTGCTAACAGGTTATGGGCCCAGAGAGAAGGAACTAAGAAACGAGTGTCAGAAATTCCGTGAAATACGCGAAAGTCGGATCGAACCCAGAGAGGTTAGAATCGATCGCGATCGAGTGCGCGTCGAAGTTGTGCGTTGTGCGTCGAAAGCCAGAAGATGGGTACGCCGAGTTTCGTCCGAATCGAGACTTTGAACAAAGACAATTTTGACACATGGAAGATGCAAATGGAAGCGTTGCTTGTCAAAAACGATGCGTGGGTCTACGTAAATGGCGAATTCAAGAAACCAACGTTGGCAGCCGGAAACGCGGAATCGGAAGATGCGGTCAGAGCATGGACGAACAACGACAAAAAGGCAAGATCAGATTTAATTCTAGCCATAAGTCCGACCGAATTAAAGCAAATAAAGGGTTGCAATACGTCTCGCGAAGTGTGGTTAAAATTAGAAAGCATTTATCAGTCGAAAGGGCCCGCTCGGAAGGCCACGCTGTTAAAACAATTGACGCTGCAGCGAATGGACGACAATGGCGACGTGCGAGAACACGTTCGAAAGTTTTTCGACACGATAGATAAGCTCAACGAAATGGAAGTTGAGATAAATCCAGACCTACTGGCAATCATGTTGCTGTATAGTCTGCCGACATCTTTCGAGAACTTTCGGTGCGCCATTGAATCGCGAGACGAATTACCATCGCCGGAAATACTTCGCGTAAAAATTATCGAGGAAAGTGAAGCTCGAAAGAACGACACGCGCGCCATGTTGCAGAACGCGATGATCGCGAGTAAAAATCGATATTCTAGTAAACGGAAACCGGCGAGTGGCAAGTCCGAAGACAAGGGCGAATTTCAATTTCGGTGTCATCGATGCAAGAAAAAGGGACATAAAATCGCGGATTGCAAAAGCAAAAAAACGGGCGATTCACAAGCGGCGAACAGCGCGGAAAGCGTGGCATTGTGCGCGATAGAAGTGTTTTCCGAAAAACAAGACGCGCTGTACGTAAAAGAAAGTTCGTTCGCGGCGACGTGGTGTTTGGACAGTGGCGCAACCTCGCATTTGTGCGGACAGTTGCGCGATTTTACCGAAGTAGACGATTCTAAACGAGGCAAGCTGAATTTAGCAAATCACGCATCGGCAAAAATTCTCGCGAAGGGTACGGTCGATTTTACATCAGAAGTTGGTGGTGAAAAGAGAAACGTGAACTTGAGTGACGTTCTTCACGTGCCGGATCTTCGCGCGAATTTACTATCGGTCGCTAAGATTACAGACAAAGGTTTTGAGGTTATTTTCAGGAAAAACCACGCAGAAGTGATCGACCGAAGTGGTGCGGTGAAGTTGCACGCGAGTCGAATTGGAAATCTTTACCACGTACGTGAACGCGAGCAAGCCGGATGCAGCGTAATCTCCGAACGAGAAGACGACGGAAGGTCATCGAGCTTGCTGGAAACGTGGCATCGTCGCTTGGGCCATCTGAACGTGCAGGATCTCAAGAGAGCCGAGCGAACTCAGGCAATACGAGGACTGAAACTCGGTAAATGCGGGGACAAGTTGGATTGCGAGGTATGCATACGAGGAAAAATGACAAGGGCCGGTTTCCCCGCGAAATCGAAAGGCAAGTGTGAACCCTTAGAGATTATTCATTCAGATCTATGCGGTCCAATGCGAGTTGAATCAAACAATCGAGCGAAGTACTACATTACCTTCATTGACGAGCATTCCAGGTGGTGTGAGGTGCGATTTCTTAAAAATAAAAGCGACGCCCTCGAAGCATTTAAGGAATTTAAGGCGTCAGTAGAAAATCAGATGGAAAGGAAAATAAAGTTCCTGCAATCGGACAATGGAAGAGAGTACATAAACTCCGAGTTTGAACGCGTGTTGAAGACAAATGGAATTCAACGACGTCTTTCCATCGCATACAACCCCGAGCAGAATGGTACAGCCGAACGAAAAAATCGAACGCTCGTCGAAATGGCGCGATGCCTTCTCATCCAATCCGGATTGCCGCCGTCGTTTTGGGCGGAAGCGGTTTCGACTGCAAACTACATCCGGAACAGATGTCCGACCAGGAGCTTGGATGGCCGGACACCGCATGAACTGTGGATGGGAACAGTCCCTGACGTAAGTTATTTTCGCGAATTCGGATCTGACGTGTTTTGCCTCAACAGATTGCCTAGCAAGGGGAAGCTAGATCACCGTGCCAGAAAGGGAGTCTTCCTAGGGTACGCGACAAATGCCAAAGGCTACAGAGTGTGGCTCCCTGTAGAAAAGAAGATCGAAATCACGAGGGACGTAAAATTTCCGACAACTCGCAGAGAATTGCCGAAAAAGATTCTTGATTACTTTGTCCCAGAAGAGTCCTCTGACACGAAGAAAGAACGAGCAGAGGATCCGGATATCGATCTCATGGAAATCCGCATCGAATCGGCACCTCCGGGGACCGATAGAGATGTCAACTCCGCTGTTCAGTCGGCCCCCGAAGACGTCGCCGAAGACGTCGCCGAAGACGTCGACGAAGAAGATGACGAGAACGCCGATGAGGATGACGCGGACGAGAGAGAGGCGACACCGAGAAGAGGACCCGGAAGACCAATCATACAGCGGACCGGAAGAAAAGGAAGGCCCCGGAAAGTATACCATGTTCGGCGAGAAGAGGCTCAACACGCGGACGCCGAATGCGTCTTGCTAGCAGAAGTGCCCATGAAGGAAGCCGTTTCAGGCCCGGACGCTGAAGAATGGTACCGTGCAATGGCGGACGAGGTTAAATCTATCCTAAAAAACAACACTTGGGAGTTGGTAGAGCGTCCCGAGGATCGGCAAGTCATCGGATCTCGCATGGTACTGCGAAACAAGTACAATCCTGATGGCACGCTTGAGAGAAGAAAAGCACGAATCGTTGCTAGGGGATTCGCTCAGCGCCCAGGTATCCATTTTAATCAGACGTTTGCACCAGTCGCCCGTTTGAGCTCGGTTCGTCTGTTAGTCGCGCTGGCTGCGAACGAAGGGATGGAGATGAGGCAATTCGACGTCGAGACGGCCTATTTGAACGGGGTACTGGAAGAAGAAATCTTCATGGAGGTACCGCATTCACTGCACAAAGCGCTCGAATTAATCAGCGATACAGAAGCTGAGGGGAGCAATGCCGAGGTCAAGGCGAAGAAGATGATAAAGGATTTGAAAACCGGGAACAAGGTTTGCAAATTGAGAAGGTCACTGTATGGCCTTCGCCAGGCCGGACGAAGCTGGTACAAAAAGCTGGACGATGTGCTGAGAAGATTCGGAGCGAGACCTTCAGAGTCAGATCCTTGCATATACCGATTCGAGCAAGGGGGAGATTCGCTCTACGTTGCCGTGTACGTAGATGACATCTTGACGTTTTCCCGAAATACTGACCTCATTATGAAGTTCAAGCATCATATGAGCCGACAGTTCGAAATTAAGGATCTTGGAGAACCCAGGTACTGCCTGGGAATAGAGTTCCTACGAGAATCGAACCAAATAAGCATGCGTCAAGAGGGCTATGTGCTCGAAATCCTAGAACGTTTTGGGATGAAAGAATCGAAGCCTGTAAGCACACCGTTAGATGTCAATACTAAATTGACAGAACTCGAAGAAGCTCCGAGTGAAGAGGAGAGGACTCTCCCGTACCGTGAGCTGGTTGGATCGCTGATGTATTTGGCCGTGGCAACGAGACCGGACATCGCTCATGCCGTCAGCGTCTTGAGTCAGTTCAACGACAAGTATGGACGACCGCATTGGATGGCAGCGAAGCGCGTGCTGCGTTACCTGAGGGGGACGACCGACTTGGGCCTTCATTTCGGACCGTCCAAGAAATTACTAACGGGTTACGTGGACGCGGATTGGGCCGGTTGTACCATTGATCGACGTTCCTATACGGGACACACTTTTGTTTTAGCTGAGGGGGCCATCTCTTGGGACTCAAAGAAGCAGAGGACCGTCGCCCTTTCATCGACCGAGGCCGAATACATGGGGCTGGCCGAGGTCGCGAAGCAGGCCATATATCTCGGATCTCTATTGGCCGAGCTCGGTTTCGAGAAGTTGGCTAGAATCAAGGTCTTCAACGACAACATGGGTGCTCTGAAGCTGGCCCAGAACCCGACGTTCCACTCCAGGACCAAACATATAGATGTCAGGTACCATTTCATACGCGAGACGCTCAAAAATAGGCAATTGGAGCTCTCGCATATTCCAACGGACGACATGGTGGCCGACGTCCTAACGAAGGCGCTGCCTGGACCAAGATTCAAGCGGTGCATTCGGCTACTTGGTTTGAGGAGCCCTGCATCGCAACTGCAAAGCTTGCCCGCACCTCGAGGGGAAGTGTGAGCAGTGGGTGTGATTGGACACACAACGATGCGCGGCCGACGCGCTGCGATCGGCGGGACTAGAAAGACCGCTTTGCGAACGCGCCATTCTGGCGCTGTCCCGTCTTCTGACGAACTTCGTGCCGTAGCACCTTTTTTGTTCTCTTCCGTTGCGTCGTGCCACGCGGTTGCACATATCGCTTTATCGGTACTTGTTTTTGTATAAATCATTATTTCTTTCTCGCTGCGTGTACTTGCTAACATTTATAATCAAATAATTAACAAAAGAAATGACGAAACAAACCACGGATAGAGTTATCATTAAGCTAATAATTCTAGCTATCTATTTGAAATGTTAAATTTGAAAATTAGTTGATTATATTCTTAATAATTAGGATTTCAACGTGTCTGACTACACACGTCCGTTTTCACTGTGGCAGTCAACGCGTTAAAATATAAGTTTTTCTAGAGAACAATAACTTTAAACGTCAAAGTTGTCGTTACTCGTAGTAAAAGAATAAAAGTGGTTGTAATCAGTATAGTATATACCAATGCAATTCAAAATGTTTGAACATATATGAAGATGTTGAAGTCTTATAAAAAGTGTGCGTTATCAGGCTATTGTAAGTAACGATGGTTACTGACATTTTTATTAGTTGCATTTCATCGTTTATTAAGCGATGACGAAAATTTCTTGTGAATGAAATAAATAATATTGAAACAGTAGCATCTGTGTTTATTTTAAACAGACTGTACATGGTGAGTCATGTGATTGGACCAAGCTATTTCTATTTTTGATGCTGCAAATAGAAGATGATCGAAGTTGAACGACTTAACCCTTTCATGATGATAGAGTTCAACGCAAGAGGCATGCGTAACTCAGCAGATTTGTGCGGCAGTGACCCACATTCTTTAATAAATAATGTAATAATTATTCTTTGTGGCGAGGAAAGATGAAAGTTGCACTTGAAGATTTTAAACAGTTATCGATGACAAATATTAAACAGTTTCTATTGAAAATTTGAACGTGGCAGTACTTTATGATTACTAAAATTATTTGAATTTCCACAACGCCTATACGCGTCAACAATGGTGAAAGGGTAACAAGATTCATTTTCGGAATGCAACGATTTACTCGTGTCCTTAAATGTATCTACTTATTTTTTTATAAACGGTTGTAAATGTTTCCAATCGTACTACCAGTGCATATTAGTAGAAAGTGTTACATAATTGTTAACTGATAATATTAGGTGTATAGTAACAATAACGATCGATGTTTTGAAATAAACGATTACATGTAGAGGACATGTAAACATATTATACAAAGAGCCCAGCAACTCATGATACAACTGGGAAAGGGATGATTCGACGTGAAAAAATAAGTCGAATACACACAATAAAATGTTTGTATATGCAGCTTTGTGTTTAAGAAAATTAAGTTTGAAAATTCTTCAGAATATTTATAACGAATTTGTTTATGGCAGAGCAGACTATAATCTCATAATTTTTTTTTTAATTCAACATTTAATAAAATGTGGTAACAATCAGTATTCTCTATTGTTGAGTGGGTAATAAAAATGTTGTAACATTGCCTTCATACGTTTTTCATGTTTTGACAATACTGCCAGTTTTTCAGTTGGCGCTTTTATAAGTCACTGACTTCAGTCATGTTCTGAGGGTCGATTCTGTAACTTTTTTCGTGGTGAAAATGCGAGCCAACTCACAGCTTCTGATTCCGTAACTTGCATCATAGTGAAAATGCGAGCCATCTCACGGGAGTTTGTTCGGCAAGAAGTTTCTTGTGGAATAGTGAAATTAGAGAGAGAGGCATTGAGGGATAGAGCGAGAGGGAAATGATATGTCACGTTTTTGTGACGGTTAATATAATGTTAAATGTCGTTGTTTCATATAAATTTCCGAAAGAATTCTTTATATACCTCCTTGAAAGTACATAAAAACTTAAGTAATAAAAATGGCAATTTATTAGGTTGTCCCAAAAGTTTCTTTCCCTATCTGCTCGTAACGCTTTGTTTGGCAAAGTTAAAGAAGGAAGAGTATTATGCAGCTTTCGGAGAAATGGAAGAAGATGATAGGCCAAAGTTAATCGTACATAACTCAATAACATGACATGAAAAATAAAGTATTATATACCCGTTATTTATTAACAAAGCGAAAGGAACTTTTGGGACAACCTAATATATATGGTTGTTATTTTATTACTTGGTGATGAAGAGGATGATGCTTTATAATTTATTTCTGTTCTTTCTGTTACATTCGTTGTCTTATTTATAAAAAAAATCACAGAAAATCTGCGATAAAAAAATAATCTTATACTGTAGCACTGTACTGTGGGTAAACCGTAATACCCAAAATAATCAATATTTGGATGTTCGCAATATATTTCGATATACCTGGGTCTTTAATCAGTAACAGTAATAGAAGTCAAGATTCACTTCTAGAAGTCAATTATTCACTTTATTATTTATTTTATTATTTCGCCGCTTGCCGAATGTCAAAATGGTACGGTACAGTTCCTGATAAAATATTTTTTGCCACATTTCTAATCCAGCGATTTCGTATTTTCACTTCGACGTTACAGAATCGCGCGAACAAACTCACGTGAGATGAAAATGCGAGAAGTGAGTGAACTCGCTTGAATTACAGAATCGACCCCCTGTTCGCCACAAGAACGCCTAATGTAGCGTTAACATGTGTTCAAATAAATATAATTCTTTTCTTAAACGAATCGTGTGCGTTTACATTCCATCTCACGTTCACCATCCATCATTTATGATATTGTTACCTACGTGTGTACTTGTCACATTAATATTTAAATAGTGTCATGAAGTATACTGAATGGTAGTATAAGTAACAATGATAGTAATTTGCAGTTTATTCATTTTTATATTTTTAGTAATTTATTTTTTTTTTTTCACGTACCACCAACGCCACGAGTTACAGAACACTCTGTATGTGACCTGTTCTCATGATTCGTCATATTAATAACAACTTTGTTATCGTTTCTTATTTTTTATTTTCTTCTTTCTTTCCTTGTTTATATTCTTTGAATAAAGTATTTATGAATCCATGTTGCGTAATATTCTGTGCTTATTTCTATTTGTAGAGTATATCAACACGGTACAGTTGCAAGATTACAGACCTTCTGTATATTCTGTTCTTGTGCGTATAATTTTTTGGATGATTTCCTGCCAAATTGATCATTTTTTGATGTCATCGGAGATTTTGTTCCAAATGAAATTGGTGGGGGGAGGGGGGGTTATGCCATCGTATCGTTCAGATTTCAAATCTGTATAATAAATACAGATAGTATTAGTGTTACTTTGGATATACTTTGGATATAGTGTTACTTGGATTAGTAAAATATTGCAATTATTTCATATTAATGATACCAGTTTGGAGAATGCAAAAAAAAAACGTATGCGTCGATTTCAAATTTCTTTTTAAGGTGCAATTCGACATTAACGAGACTAACCTTTCAGGTGTTATTTTCTCGATAGACGTCTACACTTTCGTTTATTGTGATTGATAATTCGTTAATGGAATTACGTAGCATTTCAAAAGCTGCAGAAGCAGTCTAACAATATACCTAGCTGGTTCAAAAGCTGGAAATGTACAAGTAAATAAAAATAAATAAGTCCACATCACTTGCAATGCTAACTGTATCTCAAAAGCCAATGCTTTACACATTTTAATTATTATAACTCTTTAATATAAAGAGATAAAACTTTTTTCTGAAAAAAAAATTAAAAAAAAAACAAGAGATTAAACCGTGTACACATTGTCACTCATGAGTAGTTTGATTGTTTCAGTTGCACAAAACATCACAATTGTTTAACAATACTCATGTAGAGATAAAAAGTGGAAACATATTTTGCTATTTGGATAAGAAGAAATGTTGTGAACTTTATATATTATTAAATATTGAACATAGTTGAATTAAATTCAGATAAACAAAATTATATTCGTACTTGGAAGCAATTGTATATTATTAGCTGATATGCATACAAACAAACAAAACTAAAGCGCTTTTAATTTTATTTAAGATATGATGTTAATATACTAGCCAGTCTGACTTACAGCGGAGTACTGTGTTGTTTGACATTAAGCCTGGTTATTATATTTTTAATCTTACTCTTGTGTGTCTCATATTTCCTTTAATACAATAAACTGATTTGGTTCAATCTTTCTTGCTATAAGAGATTAACCCCATGCACGTGAAATTATTAACAACTTGTACTGAAGTGTCGCTATCTGCAGTCCTTTATAATTTGAAACCCTTGAACAAAACTTCGTGGCTGAGTTAATATCCAGCTGGTGAACATTTTCAAAAAATTAAGGTTACAGAACTGGATTGCAGAAGTTGTAGCAGTTGAGAAGTAGTGCGACTACATTTTAAAGTTAACTTAAAAAGGAAAGCATAATTATTCTCGAACTGGTTTCGATCGTAAATTATCGGTTGCACGTACATACGTACGTATGTAAATCCTGTATAATCCATCTATTTTGCAAATACTGCAATACTCACTTGCGATGACTGTAAATTAATAAAAAATGTTATGTAAGTAGTACTCACCTTTTTATTCAATAATCGGCTTACATATTTCCACATAAACTTCTTAGTATTATCATTTCAGAGTTGCAGAATTATTTTACCTGTACCATCGATTTTTATTATCATCGTATAAGTGATAAATATTTGATATACGAAGCAGTACATTATTAAAGTTACTTTTAAAATAAACAAAGGAGTATTTCTGTTTAAATGCCTGCAGAAAATTGGCTACACTTGAATAATTTACAATTTTGTAATTTCTTCATAACAGCGCCAATGCATAAATAAGAGACAAATAATCATTATATAAAGGAACAAGTTTGAATTTGATTATCATTTTTTAAGGACCATAGAGACGCCCAAAAGGGGATGTCGGAATACTCAGCTGGACGAACTCTGTAAGGTGGCAAAGTTTCATAAATAAGAGTGCGTGACACTTGGGTAGCTCCCCTTGTTAATGTTGGAGACAAAATACATTTAAAAGCTGCATCTGTATTGTAGCTAATCACTTTCATTGGTCGTGCGTATACGCCTTTCGCATATATTGATGGATTTCAGAGGACGTATGTATTCACCTTTACCAGCCATAGGGTTAATCGTTTCTCGTTTCCTCAATGGTTCCGCTGTTCCTGGGATTCTCTGCGAATCCAGCTTTGCAAGATCGCGTTCGCCATTAATCTAACGATATCTAGCGTGATTACTGCGTTAAGACTCGTTGTCCGTTGGCGAGAGATTTATACAGTGGACCGTACGAATAAATTTTCGTATCGTTGTTCTTTTTCAGATTAGAACGATTGCATCTGCGACTCGTAAGTCTTTTGCTAAGCAGAGAAGAGGGTATTAATCCTCGTTATACAGAAAGTCTTGTGTGAGACGACTTGTGAGTCACGTAATCGTCTTTGGCGACTGTTCGGATACCGATACCCGTTTATTATTGAAATGGTAATAGCTTTGCGAATGCACAAGTGCACGCCACTGAATATGCTTTTCTTCTTGCATTTCTGGAATGTTTATTAGAGACGAGACACGAAATGCGATATTTCTGTTGGTTTCTTTTTTTGTGTCAACATGTGACAGTATAACAAGTTGAATGAAATGAAATGGTAATTGAAGAAATTTCCTAGGACCGTATTTAAGTGAATGTTCTTCGAGAACGAACGGACATGGAGAAATTGCTGAATACTAAGTGTGTAAAGGTAAAAGTGGTTATATGCCCCCCCCCCCCATAGTTTCATATTTCTTTCTAAGATATGATGAATAATGTAAACTGCTTCTAATTTTTGGCTAAAATATGGATAAACTATTCAGGTTATCTGTAATCAAAGATGGAAGCAATAGTAAAACAATGTAATTGAATTTAACGTAATTTTTAAGAAAATAACGGTAATGTTGCCACCTACTAAAAATCATAAAATACAGTTGCTGGATAATATTAGAGAGCAAAGTAAAATGAACAAATTTTATTGTTCATACGCAAAAATCCCATGAAAAATCTATTTTACATAATATACCTTCGCTATAAAATTTGTGTATGAGGTACACCCATACCTTGCTATACAACCGCTCTTTATATGGCATTTCGCTATAACGGCCTTTTTTAATTATGGCACTTTTTCAATTTACGGCCCACAATGTTTCGTTATTATTCTCAACACGTATGGTTCCAAAAACGTTAATTTTAATGTAATAGTGTCAAAATTTAAATGACGTACTAATAATTATCGACTCTACTAGACGGAGAACTGGCTACATAAAAAAGCTTGTTATCGCTACATGGCTGATTCCTATTGTAAAAGGATCATTTTGTGTAGCCAAGTTCAAATCGTCTTGTCTGCCAGCGCGATCCCGTGGCTTAAAGCGGGGGCGGCCGGTCAACTAGGTCAACTTTCAATATTAAAAATTTTATAAGATACATGGATTATAATTGTTGGCAACGCAGTTGAACCTGTATATTTTCTTTGATTTCATCCCTTATTTTGTTTTTCTTGCTTATGGTGGTGGGGGAACAGGTATACATATATGGCACGAGGCACCGTAGACTCGGGCTTGTTCGCGGAGCGTTTCGAGCGTGACAAGTAGGTATCGAAGTATTGTAAGGCCGAACGCACTCACCCCGAATTTTCATCGTTTATTATCAACGACCTCGGGTCGATTCTGGTTTGCTAGCTTACCATGGCACTGTCCCTGGCTGTTTGGACTTATATCGGCGGTTTTATTGGGCGTATTAAAGTACCCGGTTCTCGTGCACCATCCTCTGCTGCGGTGTCCGTTGGCCCCTGGCTGGACGGTCCAACAGCACGCGGTCGAGTGTTAGGTGAACCTCGCTACTGGTGCCTGGCGAGGTCGAGAACATGGGTGAGCTCGATGGCAAGAGTTATGGTTATGTCATAAGAGATCAATGAGTGGTCGCGGTAACAATATGTACAGAATCTGGTATGCTGATACGAGTATGGCTCGAGGTGTGAAATGGCCTTTTGTGTGAATCTACACATGGTACAAGTGTATGTAATATAAGCCATTAAATTTAATATTTGCACCAGTACAACAAGTCTTGTCGCTTATCCATCCGACATTAAACAATAATTATGAAAATAGCTTTTAATTGTTCTTAAGAAACGCGGAAAATTGTTGGCAGACAGTTTGCTAGTGGCGAAAGTGTCGACAGACAGCGCGAAAGTGGCGTACAATTGCTTAACCTTCTCAACTTACAAGAAACATTTTTTTTTTTTAGAAAGACGAAAAACTTTCGTTTTACAAAGTATAAATATAAATAATAATAAACATTTGTTTATTTACTGTCAAATGAAATTAAATTTAATTGTATATGAACATATTTTATTCATATTTGTTAGTTGCAACACGATATCTGGAACAGTAGCCGATAGCTCACAATCAGACGTGCTAAATAATTTTTATTAGGTTTCAGTTGTGCCTTTTTATTTATACCTTCTTAATATTTTATTATCTGATTGAAAAGAAGATCACGAATGTATAAAAATACTTAATAATCAATTAAGTCCTAAGCATTTCTGAAATAATGTAAAAATTATGTTAAAATCAAGTTAGAGCAAAGGTTAACGCTAAATACTTCCAAACAAGTCAAAATGACTTGGTTCGGATTTCTTATTTTAAATTACGAAAGTTATTTGAATGCTTTTACCAAAACATACAAATGCTGACTTTTACCAAGAGAAAGAATTATTACATATAAATACCAGTATATTTTACCTTTTATTAATTTTGTTTTGTACTTAATTTGTAATTTAACACTTTAATTGTCATGTCACCTATATCTGAGTGATATTTGAATTTCCATAAAAATCCACCATTCATATTACTAGGAATTCTTTCATTTGTTAGTCATAATATGTATTTGTAATTATAAACAGAAATATCGAAGTATTGTAAAAAGAATCGATAAAATATGTTAAAAATGCCACTTCGACTATGTGAATTATGTCTTAAAAGTAAGTATCGATTTAAAATCTGTAGTTTCAGTGTTAATTTATATATTTAACATTTGTCAAAGACACACTATCCAATAGGTCAATTAGAAATATTCTTAAGCAAAATTCATTTGGCCAAGAATGGGTTGAATCAGTCTGGGCATAATTGTTTTATTAACAATAAAACATCCATGTTCCATGATCGAGTGATTAATGCAGGACCCTCATTTTACAAACTACTTCCGTATAACGTCTCAATACCCTCGCAATAATGTGCCTTGATGCTCGAACAATATTCCTTATTTATCATAGTCATTGCTGTTCCCTGCCATTCATGCTGTCCAGACCTTCCCCAGCTGTCTGTGGCCATACACTTATCTATCAGGTTCAAAGAGGTGCACGTCTATAAATCATAAATTCTATGAACGTGTTAACAGGTTTGAATTGTAGTTTCCCATACGGTTAGTGACGGAATTAAGTTCAATATACATATGTATATTTATGAATCCAAATTAAATGCAGTACAAAACTCCAGTCCAGTATATGCTTGTAAATTACTCAAACTATACAACTTGGTTTTGAATCTTGTAATACGTATCTTTAGAATCCAAATGTGTATATTTGGAACTTTGTTTGAATGAATAATTATTTCAGTTGAATTCTAAAAAACGAAATAATCTGGATAAAAATGATTTGGTTATAAGGTTGTTTTAAATAACATGAAACCAAATAAGATGACATGTATGTATATCATCTTAACGATTATTTTTCAAATAATTTATTTAAATAATATCCAAGCCTGTTTATTACATGCTTGATTTCTGAGTGAAGTATTTTGATGTTGCAAATTGTTACATCGGTCAGGTAAGATCGTACAATAATGGACACACGTCGAGAGTTCGGCTGTATCGACAGATAACGGATTTATTCAGACAGCACAATAAAAGACATAGCATTCGTTTGATTAATTCGTCCATTGCCGGTACTCGTTTGTGCAGTCGTGTTGCAACGACCTTATGCCGTGGTGCTTGTAAAAATAGCCAGTGGCAGAACTTGTCGCAGACTTTCTCTACCGTCTTAGAAACGGCATGCTTGGCATTCATTGGCGTGGCGCGCGACATCAATACAACTCGTTGCACTTCCGTCTCTTTTCTCTACTTAACATTCGTTTATTCAGTTGATTTTGTAAAAATTATCGTTTGCTGAGTTAAAGATATCTTCAAAACGAGGCAATAATTTTGCCTACCTGTAACGTTTCCGTTATTTGCGGTAATATTTTAAGACTTCCCAGCATAAAATAAAATTAATAATCATATTTTTGTTTTATAACTTGCATGTAGCATACTGTTCATTTACCTATTTAATCCTTAAAGAAAACTATAAATATTGACGCAATATTAACAGCTCTTACCGCTACTTTGTTGTTGCCGAACGGGCAAAATTAGAAGTGTCAACATTATGATTAGCAATATGCTTTCGGTGATAACATATCTGTTCAAAAGTTTGTTTAAAACTTTAAGGAAAGAATGTTCAAAGTTTTATTATCAAATTTTTATCAAATTCTTTTTTTATTATATTTAAATTTCATTTAACAGATTTGTTATATAACATTTTATAATAAATCATTTTTTATGAATTAGAAAAATAATTACTTCCTCTGTCCGAATATTAGAGTCCCATTTCATACAAGAATTTGTCGAGGCAAAGGAGCAATGTTAGGGATTGAAGGACAGTAAAAACAAAATAAAAGTTTTACTAACCATTCCAAAGAAAAAACTTTATTACTTATATAATTACTGAAATTAATCATTTTGACAGAATATTCTCATTGTTTCTTGTGAACATTTTAAAGATATTGACAATTTGGTTTCTCTTCTTAGTTTTTCTTTTTTCAAACGAGGTATTTTACAATTATTCGCCCCCTTAAATTGATTTGTTTAAAATTTGACGTTTCTGACATTTGTTTGACGTTTTAAACAACAATAAACATATGTTTATCAAAGAAGACTTGATCCGTTTTTTCTATTTTTCTACTGCTAATAAATAAAATCAAACAAATGTTTTAAATGGGGCTTTTATTTTCGGACAGGGAGGGTATAATATTTAGCTTTGAAATGAAACATAACATACTGCTCTACTCTTAAAAATTTGGTTACATTTCAATGCTAGGCGTAAGAAATTCCGATACAATATTTCTGCAAAGTTGAGTTAAATCTGGTATTGAGTTTTGTACACAATTATATGTTCTACATATATCTATACATAAAACAAAAGTAAAACTTTCGTGCCAGACATTATTTGAAGATGAATATCTTTTATCGTATCTTGGAGCGCTGATACTTCAGTTTTACAAATACTGATATTAGTACTTCTCGCATCAAGCTACAGATATGATATATATTTCTATGTTAAGTGAGTATTAATTGCTGATAAAAAGATATATCTTTAACATATCTGTTGTCGTTTTTGCCAATTAAACATTTCATTTTATCTTACTTCATTTACGAAAAGTTTATTGTACATAAAACTTCTTCGTAAAAGGGGTGACAAATGATTTTAGAAATTCATGTGTCATCAGATATAGATGACGTGATATTCGACGTATTAACGAGGCACGTTAAACTTCCACTTGCTTATCACGAATTATTGAATTTGTAAAAATCTTCACGTTCTTAATATTAATCGCCATCTATACTTTCCTTTTTAATATTTAAAATGTAGTAATTTTCACGAGGTGTTGTTATAATCGTTGCTACGATTTTTCAGATACTTCAAATGATTTGACAGGAAACTGTTCTAGACAGTGGCACGTTGACTGCCACAGTGAAAACGGACGTGGGTAGTCAGACACGCTGAAATCCTAATTATTAACGATACAATCAACTAATTTTTAAATTTAACTTTTCAGTTCGATAGTTAGCATTATTAGCTTAATGTTAACGCTATCCGTGGTTTATTTTATTATTTCTGTTGGTAATTATTTGATTGTAAAAAATTTCGGGTGCCGGTCACCGGTGACCCCCGTGACAGCCAACGTGTTAATCAGTTTTCATTACAAATTGTAGTACAACAAATTTCTAAAGTGATTATCTAAAATCACAATGAATTTTTTATAAAATTAATAGGAAATTAACTTTTCCTAATCGAACGATCAAATTTTACTTATTTTAATTAAAAAATTGAAAGTGATTCTCATATGTCGACAATAAAAAAGCAAAATAGCTAGAAAACTAATTATTATATTTTATACTTCTTCTGATACGATATAACTTTTGTTTCTCCTATTTTATCATACAATAAATAGTTTACAAATAATGCTGGCATGTGGCATGCTTGGATAAGTCAGCCTGCGTATGTATGTCTACGGTCTGTACTAGAAATACAAAATGAAGAGTTTCTCAATGGTCGTATACAAATATCTTTGCACCCGCGCTGCATCAAAGAGCACATGAGATGTATTTTAGAATTCAACGTGCATATAAATACGTATCTATTTTGCATTGATTGCCAAAGGAGACTTGAACATGTGCACGTACGACGATTAGCAAAATGTCATCCTGTTTTTATCCTGCGAATAAAAATGTTTTGCGATTTGGCAAACCTCCTGAACAAAGTTGACTTTTGTGCATCGAATTGATATAATTATTATACAGGTCACTGATAATTAATCAAAGTAATTTGTAAGGAAAATTGTGGAGCTGTTGTAATAATGAATGATATACAAAACATAAGTTTAGATCTCTTGAATCTTTATAATTTAATCTTCACCTATCTACTTCGAAATTTTAATTGTAATCGTTTCAGTATTACGACAAAGGTCTATCAGAAAATCGATCAGTAGATAATTTAAGGGAAACTTGTGATACAAATGTAATTGAAGATTTTAAAATAGCTAACTTATGTTTACTACTTTATGCATCCTTTTTTTTTTTGTTTTTAATTTGAAATAGGAATTTGTTAAAATTGTACAAGTCGCAGAGTAAGGATTAAATTGTCAGCTCAACTTACAATTAACGGTTATTGCCGAACAAAAGTCCTATCTTTTCACCTTCTATCAATACCATATTTCTTGGTAATAATTTATATTTCCGCTTTACTATGAAACATACAGTGACTCTGATAAACTAATTTTTAAGAAAATAATACAACCGACTTCGAAATGTACTAAAAAGTATAAAATAATATTAATTTAATTTGTATGAATTCTCCATAGCTCAATCTTTTCAGAGGCGGCGCAAAATTCAAAATTTTCTACATTGAAAATTGCCAAAATTCCTTAACTTTTTTACATGTTTTCACATGTTAATGTATTTTCTCTGTTCGTTCATTTAGTACCAATTCCCTCGTACCCGAGTCAAGTCATAATCAGCAGCAGCTATCATTTACGAAGTTCTCAACTAAAAATTTCCTACACTGAATATTACCAAAATAGTTTAATTCTTTAACGTTTTCACGTATCAATGAATTCTTTCTGAACGCCCATTTGTTAACAAGTCCACCATATCCCAATCAAATCATAATAAGCAACATCTTTCATTTACAAAATTTTTAATTTTGCGTCGCCTTCGAAAAGATTGCATTGTATTTAATATGTTCTGTAATACTTTCATCAATTTTATAAAGAGCCGGAGAGAATTCATACAAATTAAATTAAAACTATTTCATACTTCTGATCGGTGCATTCCTTGTAGAGTAAGATGTAGGAACAGGATTTTTGCAATATCTATAGTTACTAACAATAAAAAGATCCATAAGTTTTTGCAAATGGGATCATCGCAGGAATATCTCCTACAAGATGCGAAAGGTTTCATCCTGATTAGCACATTCCATGCACAGTAACATCAAAGAATAGGTCCTTTGCAAAAACAACAGTTTTTTTCAATAAAAAAATCCATAAACTTTGATAAATAGGATCATCACTCAAACTTTTTCTACTAAATGTGCAAGGTTTCAACGCGATCGGTAAATTCCTTGCCGAGTAACATAAAAAAATAGGAATTTTGCAATAACAATAGTTATGAATAATAAGAAAATCGATAAATTTTTGCAAATGGAGTCATCGCGGAAACGTCTACAAGATGCAAACGATTTGATTCCGATTGGTCCATCCATCTTCGAGTAACCGGCGGACATAAAAACAATATACAAGGTGTCCCATTTTAATCTCCTCAGGCAAATATCTCGAAAAATATGGAAAATACGGAAAAATGTTTCGGACAAAAATTGTAGAACTTGAAGGGGGCCGGATGAAAAAAATATGGACTTGACCTTGAGTGACCTATTGACGGTCAGGTCAAGGTCAGCGGTGTTTTCTTTAACGGAAACCCCTATTTTTTATTGCATTTTCTTGTAACCCTTGTCGAGTCGTTTCCAAAACACCTTTTCGAAGTCGGTTGAAAAATACACCAGTGGTCAGAAAAATGAGAACACTCTTTAAAATAGAATATTGATGCTTTTTTTAAGATTGGGCCCAGCAATTTGAAGCTTTTTTTGAGCAACTAGAAAAATTAGTTTATTATAAAACGTATATAAACAGTTTTAAACAAAATTTCGATTGGACAAAATTATTAACAAAATAGTGGTCACTTTTTGTAACTTTTTTATTCGAGCCCATAATAAAAATTTAAAACACGCCTTTGGTTGGAATGATATCCTAGCAATTATAATTAATATGTATTAGCGAAAATCGCATTTTTCACCTGAGATCATGATTATAATCGCGTTCTTGAGCGGAAAACTGCGCTTGAACAATATGTTAATCAATTTTCATGAAATTTTAAAATGTGTCTATAAAATGTATTTTTGAAATTTTCATTATGGGTTCAAGTAAAAAGGTTGTGAAAGGTGACCTGCACTGTTTTCCTCATAATTCCGTTCAATTGCAGTTTTTTTTACATCTACTTAGAATTAGTGAACCAATCCTTTTGATGGTTCAATAAATTCAGATCGTTTGGTCCAACCTTGAAAGTTAGTCTGTTTCAAGTAATGTCCTAATATGTTTAAGAATCCCCGTAAGTATATTGCCAAATGGTAACACTATAAATTTAAGGGATATCTAAAATGTAATGATATTAACATATATCTTGCATTGCCTATTGCGATAAGACATACTAACGATAAGACATACTAAGAATAAGTATTTATCATACCATCCATTTATATTAAATGGAAAGATGAAACACACTACCCCTATCTTGAAATTAATACATATTAAGTTAATACATATTTCATGCGTTAACGATGCAGGTCGGTTGGGTTATTTAAGCTTAACAGAAATATGCCGTTGTGCTTTGCAAGCGAAAACGTCAAATGTAATTCCATGCTTTTGACAGAGGATGAAACTTTTACTAGCGTCTTAATTGATTTTTACTATTTCTACCAGTTCCTGAATATAAAATGGATCTTTGAAATGCAGACGGTGTCACAATTTCTGTCTTGGCTAAATATACACCAGAACTTTATTTATTCTTGGCAACGTGCAGGATCTCGTTAGCCGTGAGGCTTACATTATAATACTCACAAGATATATCGATAAATATTCAAGTGTACCGACGAGTCGCCGTTGTTTTTCTTCGATTGTTCTTCGCCACGATTAAACGAGAGTGTGATATTAGGAAGGTGAATTAATTTTTAGGGATCTTTTGATTAGGAACTTTTTTAAGACATGTGAAGATTTCATGACTTCAAAATTAGTTTGAAAGAAATCTTTGAGGGTATGCTCACTTCACACGTCAACTTTAATGACGAGTAAATATTTAGGGTAGGATATGGAAGGTGTGTTACAATTTGTTTAACAAATTGTTTACAAATATAAATTTATTAATTTACACGTCGGATGCATATTGAAACTGGATAGCAAGAATCTGTTGGATATAATCTGTCTATTTTGCCGTGTCTCCTTATTTTATGTATTTTCATGGAGGTGTCGTGATGGGGGTGAATAATGCTGGTTGGTTGTTTTCCCATCTGAATATCAGTGTAGGGGTGGTCTCCAAAAGGTGTCAACCTCCAAGGTAACGGTCACGTGCAGTCTACATCTGTAGTAACTGTCTACATCCACGTGGGACCTTTTAAATTGATTCCAATTAATCGTCTTCAAGTGAAAATAAAAGTAAAATCTTACATTGGGAGAAGATGGGTTGATTAGTTTTCTGCGTAAATTTTTCGATGACAGACGTTGTCCTGTACACATGTCTTAAATCCAAAAATTTCAAACTTTTTTGAATAAGTTGTAACAATCTGGACCGTTTTGATGAAAATTTTTATAAAAAAAGTTATTACAATACCTGACGTCATCACACACTAATTACATCTGAACGTAATATTTCAATTAGCACGCGATTTATTTTAACACAATAATAACGCAATCACAATCCGGCTGTCTGCCGGATCCAATGTAAAACATTCCAAGATCAACAACAACTTATAAATAAAAAATTAATTAAAAAAACATTTTGTAGTGGACCGAATTGTGAATCTAAACCATTCTCGAATCCACTTGAACACACACAAAAAATTTCATCAAAATCGGTCCAGCCGTTTAGGAGTTCAGTCACATACACACGCACAGAAGAATTATATATACAGGGTGTCCCAGCTAACTCTGGCATCTCAAATATCTCGCTTGTTTTTCATGGTAGAAAAAAATGTTAGAAGAAAAAGTTATTGTATCCGATGGAGCACATATTCTGATTGGTGAAAAATTTTGCTCAAGGTCATTTTTTTCGAGATTACAAGGTCATCGGTGTTTTTTTAAATGGAACCATATATTTTTGTTATCATACGATGATAGCTGAGGGCAAGGCGAGTTCATTGACCTATAACACTACGACCTTCAAACGACCTTGAGTTCCATTTAAAAAAACACCGATGACCTTGTAATCTCGAAAAAAATGACCTTGAGCAAAATTTCTCACCAATCAGAATATGTGCCCCATCGGATACAATAACTTTTTCTTCTAACATTTTTTTCTACCATGAAAAACAAGCGAGATATTTGAGATGCCAGAGTTAGCTGGGACACCCTGTATATAAAGATATTTGATGAGTCATGTAATCGGTTCGAATCGAGTATTTGGTATGATTAAAGATAAAAGAATGCGACAGGTGTGAAATTATATGATACAGACAAACTGTGTCTGTCTGTTATTAGCTTCTTCTTTGGAAATTAAATAATGCAGGTGAAAATTACAATTACACATTTCCTTTTAATAGAACCTTGTTTTTTATTCCACAACAATGGAACTGCATTTTACAGTTTATTAAAAGCTGTTTCAAATACATATGCAAATTCAGTATTTTACACACTATCCAGAGTGATTCGTTAAAGTCGATGTTGATACAAATAGTTTGAAGAAACGATGGTGGCGAAAATTTTCGTGACGTCATGAACAATTCTTAACTTATACATTTATTGATATTTTATCAAACCGTTACTAAATATAAACTACTATGCTAAAATGAAACAACTTTAAGTTACAATGTTTCATTTACGAAAAAATGTAAAATTAGAAGAGAATAAATTATTATACTTACGATATGTTTAACTGTTTCTTTATTATTATTTTCTAGAGGGAAATACGGCGTTACGCTACGGTGGGTACATCGCTCGCATAAGAAAGGCATTCAGTAAACAAATTATTCCATTGTGTACGTAATAAATTTTGTGTTGTGTGAAATTGTACGGTAAAAAATCATTTTTAGTACCCAGTTAATAAAAATCAATTTTATTTTTATATCGTGTAAATTGCATGGATATTAATTTTCTTTTGTACATCATTTGTTTGTTGCAATGATGATCAGGATGATGCACCCAGTTGACACTTTAAGCACAAATTGCATGTAAGATGTTTGTTCTACCACCAAGAAGAAATATGTATGAGACTACATGAAATTGTATAATAAATGTATTTTGTTAACAAATACGAAACGGATTTCTGTATAAAACAGAATCGTTTCTTATTCATAAAGTTTCGATATCAAACAAGTGGTATTCAAATGCTGCAAAATATTAAACCATCTGAACCGTTTTAATGCTAGGCATGATTACAAAAATATTTGTTCTATTTCGTGTCGGAAAGTGTCAATCTGTGCGATAGTACTATTTTCTTCTTTCAGTTTCAGTTTTTTCTATTTTTCTATTTTCAGTTTGTAAAAAGTAGTGGTGTTCAATTATATAACATTAGCAGTGTGTTACGACAAGCATTCAACACACCGTGCATAGAGCTTATTAACACGTTGACTGCCACAGTGAAAACGGACGTGGGTAGTCAGACACGCTGAAATCTTAATTATTAACAATACAATCAACTAATTCTCAAATTTAACTTTTCAATTCGATAGCTAACATTATTAGCTTAACGTTAACGCTATCCGTGGTTTATTTTATCGTTTCTGTTGGTAATTATTTGATTGTAAAAAATTTCGGGTGCTGGTCACCGGTGACCCCCGTGGCAGCCAACGTGTTAACCCGATTACATGGCATTTATGGACATGGAACGAAAACAGCGCGATTGTTTTGCGTGGCGCTAAAACGATTAAAGATATGTTCCAATATTCGTGATGTGATGCACGTAATTTTAAATTACGACGAATTTTATTTCATACGTTCGTCTGCTATGACTCGAGACAGGATTGCCATATCTGAAAGAAAGATAAATGATAAAAGGTGATGATTTGTCTGTTCTTTTATTTGCGTTATATTTTCGAACGAAGAATGTACAGTGGAACGCTTAACAAATATTTATTACGAGAAAAAGGAAATAACAGCTGAGCCATTTTTTTTAATGGTAAAAAATATTATTTAACATTGTAATGATATACCTATTTTTTAAATATGATGATTATTAAATTTCAGAAGTGGTTAATTAAAGTTATAAAGTATATTTATTATAATTTGAATTTGTAGATTTTTAAACTTAAATAGATATTTTCGTTTACACTGATGGTACATTCAGGCGAAAGTCGAAATCAAGGTCTGTTGTTTTTCAATTCATTATTACAGATCAGTAAAACCCAGTTCATGAAAGAACAGAACTATTCGTATGATACATCATAACATTGTTATGTCAGTTGAATAATTGTTACAAATTGAAAAGCATTTATTTAGTTCCACCAGTCATGAGAATATCGTACTATAGTGATTTTATTATTATAAACATAAAAAGGGCATTTTAGATATTTTAAAAATGACTATCATCAATAAGATAAATTTAGGTTAGATTAGCTAACTTCTTCGATTCAACCTAGCCAATATCATGGTATAAATATCACAGTTATTCTCATAAATATTTTCCAAAACTAAAACATTGACAGCATATTTCAGGATCATTGAAATCGGTGATGAAAACCTTACTTCAGATAATTATCAGGATTTAATAACCTTTAATAAACAATTAACAACAAACAACAGTTAAAACGTTTTAAATGTTATTCAGGGTGATCATCCTGACAACGTGTGAGAAGACCTTAACCGTATCTCTCTCCACCGATGAACGCAACATGTATCAAAAATTTTTGTCGAAAGATATATTTAATTGTCATGAGATAGTGAGTGACAGGTTTTAAAAATATCTTGGGGAGGAATTAAAATTTTTGGTTTAAAAATAAGTTATCATAACTCTGAAATAGATAAATAAGTTCGTATCAATCTCGTGGCGATTTGTAGTATGAGAAATCTGAACGGTTAATAACAATTTCTTCTTACATGTATAGTTACAATAATTTTAGCAAATCATCATCCCAAAATTATTAACACCAAATACTGCGATAATTTCGAAGGCAGTAAAATCACCTTGACGCTAAAAACGGCAGGTAACTATTTGTAAAATCCTCTGTTTATTAACTTGTCGTTTTTAAAATTATATTAAAATTAAATACTTCTATACAAATTCCGCAAGTAATCTTTCGTATTTTCTAAAAAAGAAGTAACGTAAGTATAGCAACATTTTTATACTGCTGTTGCAGAAAATTTACAGTAGAAATTAAATTGGTAGAATTACGAAGCTCTTTAAAAATGTAGTTTTCTAAAAAAAAGAAAATACAACTGCATTTTTATAATTATTCAAAGATAATCTATTTCACTATCAACAAATAAATTTCACATTTATTAATCGCAAATTTTCATGTTTTTTTGTTACACTAAATAACAATTGCACGTAATTTAAGCTCTGACACTTATTTTTTAAGTACTGTAACATGTTTTTTGGTTTTTGCCAAGTGGACCAAAAACTCGGATGGCAACTCTGCATGTTAGTGCCGCCCGGCTTTAGCTTCAGAAATTTGATTAACGAAAGATTATTATTTGTATTTGAATATTTGACACACATGCCGCCAGATTCGTATCTTGTCAGTAGCATTCCGATGATAATTTACATAATGGTGTTTCTAACCCGACGGCAGAGATATTTCCGATTTCTGGTCTAAATACATTCATGTATGTACATACAAGTACATACGTACATCTGTTTCTACGCTACCTTGCCGACATCCGGAAGGCGGTTGGATATAAATTTAACATCACCAAGCCCATTAATTTTTCTTTCTTGTTATGTAGGATTAAGTTTGCGATAGACTAAACGAGAATGCGATTGCCGTATAAACTTATAATAACACCTATAATAGCACCCTTATTATAACATCCCAAGTAGAACATCGTAACTACAACGTTGTCGCGTAACACCTAAAAACATTTTAACGCAACATGAATTTTTCGACGAAGTTACGATGCGCCCCGTCGTTTGTTGGTATTTTTCACGGATTAGAAGATGTCACGTATTCAGGTTACGCGTCATTTAGAGGGGCTATGAGACAAATAGACGTAGCCCAGTTTACTTCACAGTTGCTATGAATCTAGTGAGACGCAAGGAACATTGCCTCTATTTGATCTTTTTACGATTCTGTCGCAGCTACGATCTTCTGTTTCAAGTGCGTACGAGCCTTAAGCCGAACGACACTACGATAACGCGTATATGGAAAATTGTACAGAGTGTGACCTTGACAACGTGTGTCACGGTCACTAAAATCAGCGACGTAGCCCCGTTTATAAATAATTACCTATCATTCCTTTATTAAATAATAACAATGTGTTACAAATAAAAATAACAGTTATTAATGATTACAGTTTCAGTTTCAATTTTTATTTGGTGTACGGTTAAAAATCTACTAATCTTTAAGAAAGATATATTTAATTATATAATTACCTTTTTTAATTACTGCGATAATAATTATTTCATATTGCGAATTATAAAGAGACAGATATTAGAGAGTACTGAAAGAAGTTATTAATAATTATCATTTAAGCTTATGATATCAATAAATCGACGTATTTTCGAGAAACGTAATACAAATAAGGTCAACCAATTATTCCCTAACCTTCGTATAAAATTATTTATATACAACTTGTGCTGTATATTTTTTGACGAAGACAAAATCTTTTTGGAGATCTAAAGATGGAACTGGTATTTCCTTCGCTGGTACCAGATACACATTTTGCGTCGGATCAATTATATACTACATTCCAATGCAAATTCATTAATCCCAGTAGTAGGAATGAACTTTTTCTTCGCGTCGCACAGATCTTCTTAGCTTACACGAAGACTTTGCTGTACTTAGCAAAGTCTTTCCTTACTTAGCAACATCTCGGGACCACCAGGTGCCAAGTGTAGATAGGTATAAGAAATGTTCAAATGTTTTCTCAAATTCATTAGCTAGCTGCGACTGTAATAAGGAAAGAAAGTATAACTGACGATGTAAGAACTTACTAACAATAAGTGGGAACAGCTATGTAATAATCACACGATTGCTAGGTAGAGAGACTTTACTGTACGAGTCGTAAGAAAGAAGCATAGATCGTAGGAGACCAACTGAGCGTACATAATTGTCGATGGAGTTGTTCGATGTACTTGATTTAGGTAAGTATATGTAACTTGTAATGAGTGTCGAACAATTGGAACATAAGGAGATAAAAGCAAAGAGGTTGTTGACTCGGTTAATCGGTGACGCATCGTCAATGGAATGTTTCTGGAGGTGAAAAAATAGTAGCGTGGTCGTAGTCAGATAATCCCAGTTGCAGTTTATCGGTGTGTCGTGCAATTAGTTTTCGATCAACATTCGATTAAGCAACCGCGTGAACGGCACGTGTTCACCAAACAATGGAAATGTCTACAGTACATTTTCTCTCCGATTCAACGGCGAAGAATTGACATGGAACTACAAAAAATGAAATTGAACAATTTATTATTCACAAAGCAAGTCGATATAATGAAATGTTAATTATCTTTTTTAGTAATTTTTCACCTTGTATTCGCTGCTTGACATCAGTTGTAGGCACAGCTCAGAAAATCTTAAAGCTTTTATTGAATACAGGATGTACATTATGTTTTTGGATCTTATCATGTGAAACCAAAAACCAAAATAATTAATTAATAATTATACAGAGTGTCCCGTAACTAGTGCTGGAGCCGAAAATGGGAGCTATCTCCCATTTCCCGATGTTACATTAGTTACGGGACACCCTGTATATAATAAATGACAATAGTTATTAAAGCCTATATTTAATATTTTTACAAATGCATATTTTAAACAAACTGTAATTTCTAAATTTACATTCTTTAATTGTGTGACTATCGATGACAAGCCGAGAGTTAGTGCAATATTGTTAGAAGTTTTATAAAACAATATTAATAAAACTGTATTTGGAACCATTATTATTATTATTAGGTTGTAACATATGAAGTATTCGATTTTATTGCATCAATTTTATGAATCTTTAAGATATTTTTTGTTCCGTATAATTTAAACTATTTACACTATTTACACTATTTTAATTTTTTAATATTTGTCTATTAAACAAAACATCTTGCATAAGTTTCCGGAGTACATTCACGATAATCATGAAATATTTAATTTGTAAAAGCAGATACATTAATCCTAACAATTCTTATTTTTAAAGATAAAACTATGATTTGTCATGATAGATTATGATTCTATTTTTTTTAGGTTTACAATTAATAATTGTAATATAATTAAGAAGTTTTTAATTTCTTGGAAAAAAGAATATGAATCTTAATATAATAGTTCTTATTTTAATTGGCAAAATTTAACGTAAACAGTTATGTACATATGTTCATTTAAAATCGTTAGAGATTGGGCATTTCAAATATTTCAACCTGATATATAAAACAAATATTATTGTATAATATAAATAAAATTATTATATAACATTTAATGTGACAGGAAAATACTACTTCAGTTGAAAAATTACATCGTTTGTTTTGCGTCCATATTCACTTTTGTTTCAGATAAGGAACAAATAAATTGTCAAATAGGTGAAGGACGATTAAAAGCAACGTAATATAATGGACATTATATTGCAGATTAGATAACAAACGATTTATTTAGCAGCAGTTATTCGTTCTCTTTGAAAAAGTCATATAATACGATTGAATAATTCATATGTTTCCGTTTTGGATAATGTTTTGTTAAACCATTCTGTGATGATGTTTTATTTCATTTTCCAATCTGTTTACCGAATCATACGTCATTAACACGTTGACTGCCACAGTGAAAATGGACGTGTGTAGTCAGACACGTTGAAATCCTAATTATTACGAATATAATCAACTAATTTTCAAATTTAATCTTTCAAATCGATAGCTAGCATTATCAGCTTAATGATAACGCTATCCATGGTTTAATTTCGTCATTTCTTTTGGTAATTATTTGATTGTAAAAAATTTCGGGTGCCGGTCACCGGTGGCCCTCGTGACAGCCAACGTGTTAAAAAAGAATTATGTATTTAATTGTCGTGTATTTAATCTATAATTTCTCAATACAAATATTGTACTAAATCTAATTATAAAAAGTTATAGGTACTCAATTTGCTTCAAAGAATATGTACATGAGTGTATATTAAAGTATTTTCTAATAAACTAAATTAATATGAAACTTAATATGATTGAAATAATCCAATTTTTGCGATATTATATAATAGTATAATTGTATACGTCAAGTATACTTTTACTATGTTTCTAGTATATCGTAAAATTAATATAATAAATAGCAATAATAGTAACAGTTATACTATAATAAAAACATGTACTGAAATGATACCACACTATACTAAACAACATTGACGGACGCTAAAAATATTATGTTAGGATTCTGTTTAGATAAAAATTAAATAAAAACTCAACATTTCTTAATACGAAGTTAATAAACTTATGTTTGGAACAATTAGTATTTCAAAACAAATTATTTTTATGTAGAAATATTTGTCTTCTTTGCTTGTTCTCACAATTGGAATCATATTACTGTGACCATCCTATATCATGTACAGAATATCTTAAAACTAATGTTTCTAACGAAAAACAGACGGACGGAGTAAGTTCGAGCTTCTTGGATGCAAACGACTTCGTGTGTGGCGGGAAACTAGTGAAGAGCTCGAAGATCGTCACCTCCAGAAAACGGTAAAACACGGCGGGGGTAATAACATGGTCTGGAGCTGTTTTTCTTGGGAAGGCGTGGGTCAATTAATAAAAATCGATGGAATCATGACTGCTGATACTTATATCGATATTTTACGTGAAAATTTGGAAGCTTCGTTGTTCCAATTAGGCTTGGATAATAACTTTTACAACAACATAAGGCTGTCTGTCCACGGAGCGTCACGTCATAGACGCGACATCGTTTGCTGTATGCTTTCGTGCAGCGGGCAATGTAAAGTAATGGCAGGATCGTCCACGAAGCTGCAGCAGCATTCTTTCGTCGCGATCTGCTTTCGTCATGACGCTGAGCGTACGACGACGGTGTCGTCGCGAGGTGTACATTGCATTCCACGAAGCATCGCCGATACCGACTTTATAAACGTTTATACGTTTGCTGTACGCTTCGCGGACGTTTTTGTACGCTACGCGGTGGACAGACGACCTAACAATCCCAAGCATACTGCCACAAGAACAAAGAAATTCTTTTACTTCCCACCACTTGAAACTCGAAGCTGCTTGATTGGCCTCCGCAGTCCCCAGATTTGAATCCTATCGAAAATTTATGGTCGATTTTGGACAGAAATGTGAACAAAACTGGGGTCACAAACAAAAATAATTACTTCCGTGCGTTACCGCGAGTTTGGGAAAGTCTCGATCCTAATCATTTACATAATCTGCTCAAAAGCATGCCTAGACGGTTGGCGGCAGTCATTAAGGCCAAAGGAGGGCATACTAAATATTAAATTTATTTTTCTTTCAAGTATAAATTAAGATTTATAAAGTGGTCACTTTTTTGTCATATATGAAAATGCTTGGTTTGTTAAAATAAAGTTATAAGTTCTTTTTTTGTGTGTGTGTGTTTAGGGTCGCATCAACTACTTAGGTTATTAGCGACCACGGTTGGTGGTTTTATATTTCATGCGTGAGGTTCTGGTGGTGTACGAATTCTATTACTTTTTTCAGGTTCTTTTCGGTCTTGAATATTTTGCTAGCCTGGTTGGGGATTTGGAGTCGATTTCTTGTGTCTTCTGTATTCTTGCAATTTAATAAGATATGCTTGACGGTCAGATTTTGTTGTCACGATTCACAGATTGGTAGAGATGTTCTGTTTAGGATGAAGTTGTGGGTTATTTTCGTATGTCCAGTAATTAACCTGTTGATTATTATTTGCTCTTTCCTATTGAACTTGGTTGTGTCGTGACTTGTGTAGAAGTCCTCCGTAAGGTCGCGTAGTTTGGATGGGATGTCGTTTTTCCATTTTTCGTTCCATTTCCGTTTATACTGACTATTTAGAAACGCCAGGAAATCGGTGTGTTCAGCCAATAGTGTTTCAGTGGGTTGGAATTATAAGTTCTTGTTGTTGCAAGTACTCTTTGAATTTTTGTAGCCAATCTTTGATGTAACAGTAGATCTTTCAAAAAAGCTCGATAATAGGATCCTTTTTCATTAGAAATATTAGTTTTAAGATATTCTCTATATGATATACGATGGTCACTTTATTATGCCGGTCACTGTAGATGTTTCCTAATTTAAAGTGTTTAATTATTTCGGCACAATATTCTATATAATTAAGTGTATTATATTGAATTTACATATGTGATAATTATTATATTATTTTTTAGTTTTTGAAGTCAGAACCTTAGCATTTTTTCTTTTTTCTTTGGGAGAGATACTAGTAGATAATAATGATAGTGAAAATTATACTACACCAAATACTTTATACTATACCATTGTTTCAAAATATAAAATTATGCTACACTTCTAACATAGTATAATTTTTTTTACTATTATTATTGGATTATGTTTGCTAGAGGAAATGTAGCATATTTGCAATAGCAGTTTATTTAGGATGAATAAAATAGCACAGTTATTTACAATGAATCTGTGTATTTCTAACTTTTAGTATGAATAAAAGAAATGTCTTTAGAACTTTAATGTAATTGAAAGACGGCGTAAAGTAATAATCTTGTGACGGTGCAGATAATTTGGAATAGCGATATTCCAATTTACTTTCATTTTATAAAAATAAGAAATAAATGGATAATAAAATTGTTTTCCCTTATGATCTAATCAGGCACAAAGATTAAGACTAGGAACAATAATCATCCTAGGAGAATATCAATTCTAACAAGTCTTAAAATTCAGTTGCAGCAGTCGCAGATGTCATTTTCCGATGTCAAAATCAACAAATTCACAGTATGCCCCACATTTCACACATTAAACACTGCACCCACGCTTCTTCTCTTTGGTCTCCATCGTAAATACTGAAATTTCGTCTTTTATATTCGTTTTGAAACATTTCGAATTACATTCATGCTTGATATTCCGAATTAGCAACGTGGCATTAAAGCCTGACGTTTCATGTCAAAATTTTGTGTTCTCAAAATATTTAAAAAATCGGCACAAAGCCATAAATTTATTAATATACAAACAAGTCGATTACATGATTTGCTTTACAATTTTGACGTATTTTATCGACGATTGCAACGATTGAATGTTTGTTGAAAGATTTATACAAATCGATATTTTACTTTGCTGCGGATTAAGTCGGAAATATAATAATTATGTTTTATTGTTAGCGGTGTTATGAATTAAATAAGGTTAGTAATTTTTTAAATGCTTTGGTACTGCAAATAGATTACATTTTCTTAGTGGTAAATAATAATATAGTAAAAAGTATACTATACTAAATACTTTATACTACTATATTAAAAGTTTAGTTTTAGTATAATATAATTTTTACTATCATTATAAATTATATTTCTATGTAATATGCTACAACCGATTCAGATTGAATTAATGGAAAGTCATCGTTTTCTGTGTTTAATCATTCAGGTTACGAGTTAATCCCTTTCTGGTTAAAGGTTTAATTTTTATTACCACCATTGTGCAGTATCTGGAACGGTTTTATCGATTGATTTAACTCCTTTGCATTAACACGTATGATAATACTTAAATTGAAAAAGCGTCGAGTGTTATACAAACGTTGATACGATGATAAGTATTATATTGTCTTTGGAATTTTATCTATCGTGTGGTCAACTTATAAATCGAGATAATAATCAGGGAATGAACCGACAATTTGCTCTTGTGACGAATCACTATTACGCACATTCAGCAATTCGGAAAACGATTGCGAAATTATTTGGAACATGGGCGTATCTGTTAAACTCGTGTTCCGAAATGTTTAAAGTTGACATTGTCTTTCGTTTATAGAATCGGCATATTTACGAAAACCCTGTTAAATCAGTAGTACGTAAACTTCGTTGTCAGTATGAGATACAACGACACCAACAGAGACGAAGTTTTTACTTTCAATAAAAACTGACAAAGCTTTAAGAGACTCATTTTGTACACTCTTTTTCCAAATATCAAGTTTTCTCATTAGACTGCTACATTGAAAGTATTTACATGTGCGTAATACTTCATTAAACACACATTTAACTAGATACACAATAATATAATAGAAAACAAATATAATAAAAAAATAACATTTGTAGCTTAATTTGCTGTTAAATTATATCGACAGTCGAAGAAATATTATAATGTAATTTTTTATACAATAATATTTAATAATTTGACAGCATTCTTTTCTTCAGAAATGATAATAAGCTTTCGATGCTGAAAATCAGGTTGAATTTCAGTATTTTTTGACGTAACTGCAGGAAACGAAAACTGATAATATTATTCTCTGTAGACATTTTTTTTAATGTTTTTCCATGGCTTGAAAAATATCAAATAAAAGAAGACGTTTCTCGTAAAGTGCTCTTCAATCTTTAATGTTTATTACAAAATTATTAAAGACAGTATAAATCATCTATGAAGAAAGTAATATGCAAATTAATAATTTGTTTTGTACTAACAGTCAAAATATCTATATTAAAATTACATGGAATAAAATGGAAGTTAAATTCAATTAATAACTCAAAAAAAAAAATTGAACTTTTACTTTTTACATAATTACTTCAATTAATCGATCTATTTACAGAATAATATTGCTACTGCCTATAATATTTATTTAATTTAAACAGTTGAAGAAATTTCAACCTTAAATACAAGATTTTTAATATTTAGCACAAAAATGGAACATACGAATACAAGAATAATTCCATAGAATAATCGGGACAGAATCATAAGTCACGAAGAAACTCAATCTTTTTTTGCTAGCGAAGGGACTGTTTTAACACTTCGACTATCTGAGGCTGTTAACAATTTTATTAAATAGTATCATTAATTTTCAATGAATACTATCTGTTATTTTTACAATATTTCGTTATTTCTATTATTCGAGATTTCAAGCATCCAATACAGATGCTTCTAATTAGGTAAATAGAAAAATTCTTAATATTATAAGCGATGAATTTCTACAGAAATTCAAATACCTCACCCACATACGGGTAACGTGACAGCCAAAGAGTTAATCCATCGAATCATTTATGTCATTTGTTGATCTTTCTCTTAATTTAATAATGTAACCTAACAATTTTCAATTATGTATGGAATTTAAAATTTATAACACGAAACTAAAGTTTGGCATAAGCTTCATAAGGTGTTCTGGAAAGAAAGAAATTTGGTCCTCCGAACTGTTGGGCTGAATTTCTCAAGCTCATTTACTCAACGACGATTTCAATTAAGTAATTGAGGTCGTCGACAAATTTTTGTTGTGGAATTCTTTCTTCTTATGCCTGATACGTATGAAACGATGTTAAACTGGTTATATTAATTTTGAATCTGTCAAAAATAGATTTAATTCTAAGAAATTATTGAATATTTATTGCAACATTGATAAGGACAAGATGCATTAAAAATTTGCTTATTTCGTACCATATTGCCCCATAATTTTGTTAAAGCGTAATAGATGAAATTTGATGAACGGTTTCTAAAATATTTTCTACTACTTTGTACATTACATTTTAATTTGTCGTAACTATCATCAGCTGGAAAAATACTTTATCAACTTATTTTAAGCATTTATTTTTATAAGTCTCCATTATTTCCAATCTAAATAATTCTTTCAAATTCCAGTGGTATTTATTCAGAATTATTACACCTAATGAATTCCAAAATAAACTCAAATCCAATGTTTTAAGCGTTTATAATTAAAATTCTTCATTTTCTTCATTTTATCTGAATTTTTAGTAATTTTTAAACGTTCATAAAAACAATTTGCTTGAGATTGTATCTGTTAAAATATTTTTATTCAGAATCATTAATAGAAAATGTGACTATACACTTGTCAAATATTTACTGCTAACTTGATTTTAAACGTTTTCTGTATTTTTTTAATACACTGATTATTTCATTTTATTCCATAACTTTTAACACTAATTAACTGGTCTTCGTCTTATCAATTTTTAGCAACATCAAAAGCTCGCACTGTTTGTAAAGTATTCCATTGTTCCATAGCTTTCTGCAGTTCTTCTTATCTGTTTCATTGAAGCAAAAATAAAATCTCAAGCGGAAGTAGCAGGCAGGTGTGAAATGTGAAAGGAGAGCATTTTCTTGCTCGTAGCCCACGCGCACGGTTGTCCCACGTAATTTGTTGTTAATTAATTAAAGCAAAATCTTGGCGTTGATTGGCTGGCTCTCCTTGTAGGAGCGACGACGATAAATCTGTCAAGATAAATTGCGACGTAGCTCTAACCATGGGTCAAGTGGTCACGATTCGGGTGATGTTGGTGAACAATCAGATGAGAGTAAATCGACGTTGTTACGATAGAGTTAGAATAGATACTCTGAAAACGACCGTATCCGCCTTGTTACGTGTACCTTTTCAGTATTGTTTGATTGATATGTTTTGGATGATTTGTGCATAATTCTTGCCAGTTGATAGACTAGTCTCAGAAAATTCTCAGTATATTAACAAAAATCATTGACTACATGTTTCTTCGAATACTCGAGACAGAAGTCAAGAGAGTGCATTTGTGTCCCTCCATGATTTATTTAACACTAGAACTACCGACGTTTTATGTATGCTGACGTTCAAGTGGAAAATAAAATAGAAAAATTAATAAATAAAGAATGAAATATATATTGGTATATACGATAGGTCTTAATCGTGATAAAAATTAACACACATTTTAATAAAAGCAACTTTGTGATTTAATTTTAGAAACCCTCGACCAGTCATTTTGACTGGTTTGGTAGTTCTAGTGTTAATCAAAGAGTAAAACCGATAGGATCTGTGGGATAGTCCGTGGTAATTGTCACTGACCATTTTAGAAGTTTCCTTCGCAGAGTAAAGACGTATCTTTCCTAGCTCCTCAGATAAAGTTTACATTTAGTTTGAAGTATTTAAACAATGTATTATTTTATTTCACTGCCTATTTCCTGTAGTAACAACTGACAAAGTGGGTCCACCAGTGTGGCTCTTATTTTCGACTTTTGAATTTGTTCGTGGTACTCTCAGAGTAGTCATAATCAGTAAAAAAAAAAATAATGTATGCAAAGTGTTAAGTCGATCGAGAAGAGAAAAATGTACCTTTCATACTTCTATAAATGTAAATGGATTTTTTACTTTTAAGTTCATTTCGAAAAATTTAATTCGATTAAATTTCAGAAAGATGTAAAACGATATGAAACTGCTGTCCTCTTCTCAAATCAACATAATAAGATTTTTTTTGTATCTATATTATCGTATATAGTCGTACAGAGCTGTCATTATTAATTCTAATTCTTACGCGTCTTAATTATTTATTATTCACTACGATTAACATGCTGAACGGACAGATAAGTTGTCTCGTTAATTAACTGATCTGTGTAATGTAAATATTTCGAATAGGAAAAAAATACATTGTATTTGTTGTGAATAAAATAATATTTCCCCTATTTCTTTACTATATAGAAAGTCTATTCCCTTCGTGAATAAAATCGTTGTACATCTGATAATAAACGATCGGTTCTAAATTAATTAACACTGGTAAGTTTAATTCACCATAAAATACTTCATCATTTCTTTTCGAAAACGTAGAAAAGGAATATAGAAGATTCAAATTGCCTTGTACATGTGTCTGGTGTGTTATTTGTTTTTAATAATATTGAAACACCACTTGGTGACATATAATATATAGTACCTGACGTGTTGACTCGACACATGCACAGTTCTTTAAGCTTATTTCAACACACTCCTTTTGCAAAGCCTACTTTTATTGTCGTCGTACGATAAATTCTCATTTCTACCCACTTATAATATTTTTGCGTTGTAAACTCTGATTTCGTTAAAACATAAATATGTATTTTTAATTAGTAAGGTATTAACTGTCAGGAACATTGGGAAAACAAGATTAGAATGACACGATAGTGTAAAAGTCGAATAATGTAGCAGCAATATTTGACCGTGTCGCTTTTATTAGTTACCCGACGATAATCCGTTGTTACGACCTTGCACTGTGCTCATAATAGAAACCAAGACT
Organism: Stelis phaeoptera; assembly: GCA_943735885.1. Taxonomy (NCBI): domain Eukaryota; kingdom Metazoa; phylum Arthropoda; class Insecta; order Hymenoptera; family Megachilidae; genus Stelis; species Stelis phaeoptera. The sequence goes on from OX030936.1 coordinate 1,367,905, forward strand.
ATTAATTAGCAAAACGATTACGAGTTTCTATCAGTAAGTACATGCTTTATTTGTTTCTAATGAAGGGAAACTGACTAATAGTACATCGAAGTGTCAGATAATTAATTCGGATCATCGTAATTATTATCTCAATAAAAGCTGCATTCCGTTTTTGTCGTGTTGCGTTTATATGTGGTTCTTAACATGCATTTTAAAGAGTACAGGCTGATGGATAAGTCTCGGCAGGTTATTTTATAATAAATTTTGAATTTAGTGAATTTAGTGATTATCTCAGCAATTTTGCTCTTTTTATTTTTTCCTTGAAGCTTTTTTTTTCGACAAGTGTTTTTCTCCTCTGGTAAGACTGTTCTTTTTATAGCTTTTTCCTTTTTCATATTTTGTGGTTGTTTTTTGTCACTATTCGTCCGATATCCTAATCTACAGTAACTTAGACTTACCTTTAGTTTATAATTTAAGATTCTTTTCTTTGATAAATGATTTTCAGGCAATATAAACGTTTTTGCAATACTTTTTTCAGAAACGTTATTACCTGTTAATAAATAATAAAAAAAATAAGTAATTAGATATTTACTACCTTTCATTTAATACCTTAAAAATGATATTTGTAATGTCTTTTATTTGAGAATTTTGTTGTAACATTTGACAGGTACGTTTATGATCAGCTGTATCTAAATTAGACAAACTATTGTATGAATAAATTATATAAATTTATATTTACGTGTATTGTATTTTTAACTAAAAATTTTCAGATTTACGACTACAGTCTTGACATTCCTAATCTTAGGTTCATCACTTCCTATATTTTTTAATTAATAAAAATATCTGATATAAATGATTTTAAATATGTAAAGGTTATATTAAAAGAAGTAATACAGAAAAAAAACACATTTAACATAAGATACTGAAAAGTTAACTAAATAAATTGATACCACGAGTTCTCTTTCACATCTAAAGCTAATATACTCAAATCATGCTTTTTTCGACATCTGCAGCTTAAAATTTAACGGATTTCACAATTGTTAAAATAACTTAATAATTATTCTGCAAGTACATTTACTTCAAAAGTTTGGAGGTATAAGTTGGAGCACAACAGTGGATTTGTCAATGTTTAAATAGCATGAGAGGGTCAAATTGGGCCTTGTCATAATTAAATCTTTGGTTTTTGTTATCAAAAGTAGATAGTGGTATACATATTGTGCTGTATATTGCTACCTTTTTTATGTGACATTTTCATGGAAAATAAAAATTATGAAGTATTGAGATTTATACTTTAAAAGGATAAATTTTCAGTTTCTATGCCAGGGTAATTCACGTTATCTTTTTCCATAATACTTAGATTCTAGAATTTAATCAGTCTGATTATAATCGGTATCCGTTTAAATATCGCAATATTTTAATAATCCCCTGATGAAATTTTTTTAATCTCTACCTGATATCATCATTAGCATTATACCAGTAGTATTTCAAATTTTATTCTTCTTTGCTTCGTCCAGCGATAATCGTCATAACTTTCAACACGTTGAATTATATTACAAATTTTAATTTAGTCGTATCATAAACAAGGATAATTATCAAAAGATCATTTCTTTCTGGTCATTTTATATTCAGAAGCAATGTATTGTGCAGAGATGGAAAGAAGTCTCGTGAAAGAAATGCGAGTTTCATTTTTAGTTTTGCCATGGGGCCCATCCTTTTCAAACATAATCGTATATGTAGGTCACACGCATTACTGTCAGTTGCCGAGACAGTCACATCAACTAATGACCTTGTGTGAAACAAGAGAGTCGGGTGCACAGTGAAGTATTTCGACAATGTAGCTGAACGGTTTAGTCTGATAAAGTGCTGAAAAAGTGCCCCTAACATTTAGCTTGCGATCAGCCATTAGGCAGTTTACACATATCAATGAATTATTTCAGAACGCCCATTTGTTAGCAAAGTCCACCATACCCCAATCAAATCATAATCAGCAATGTTTTTCATTCACACAATTTTTATTTTTGCATCGCCTCCGAAAAGATTGCATTGCATGTATTTAATATGTTATGTAATACTTCCATCAATTTTATAAAGAGCTAGAGAGAATTCACATAAATAAAATGAAAATTATTTCATACTTTTTAGTGCATTTTGAAGTCGGTTGTATCTTCTTTTTTTTTTTTTCAAAATTGTTTTATTTCTCACTTTTTAGTGACGATCGGTAATTTCCTTGTTGAGTAACATTAAAGAATAGGACTTGTTTGCAATAGTCATAGTGATAAAAAATTAAAAAATCCATTTTTTGCAAATTGGTTCATCGTGAGAACATTTGCTACTACATGTGGAAAGTTTCATCGCGATAGGTATATTCCGTGCAGGGTAACACTAAACAATAGGTTTTTTGCAATAACAGTAGTTATCAACAATAAAAAAATCCATACATTTTTGCAAATGGAATTATCCTGGAAACGTCTCCTACAAGATACAGAAGGTTTCGATCCGATTGGTCCATCCGTCTCGGAGGAATCGCTGAACATACATTAAAAAAAAAGTGCTGAACGAATTGAGTAACTACCTCCTTTTCGAAGTCGGTTAAAATATCAATTTTTTCAAATTTACTTTGAAAACCTACGATGTGAAAAATCAAAAACGCAAAAATTGCAAAAAAATGCTAATTTCATATTGTAGTAGTCGCGGATTAGTGATTATATTTTTTATGGCTTTGAATTTTGGGGAGATATTTTAATACGCTGAGTCATAATTAATGAAATATAAAACCAACGTTTCGATCGTTCTTTGAGGATCAAACCTATACGGTCCTGTAAAAAAAAAATGTTGCATTTCACCACCGCTTGCCCGTTCTTTATTGCAAAAAAGCGTACGATTTCGTCCGCGTTGTGTATGGTCATCGATTACTCCAAGATGGATGGACCAATCGGAACGAAACCTTTTGCATCTTGTAGAGTATGACCAACAGTTGGTCCCGTAAAAAAAAAACCGTTTTGGATTTTTTTCGTTTTTATCGCAAAAAAACGTGGTATTTCACGTTTACTCGGCCTGATATCGATGAAACCTAGTATTACATTTTGCGAGCGGGGATGTTTCCACGATAATCCCATTTGCAACATTCCCTTCACTTCCATGCCCTTCCCTTCCCATCCCTTTGTTGCTAATTACTATTCCCATAGCAAAATTCCTATTCTTTGATGCTACTCCGGAAGGAATGCTCCGATCGCCACTAAAAAATGTAAAATAAAAAAATGTTTGGAAAAAAAAATACAACCGACTTACGATACAAACGAAAGAATCGTTAATAATACGTGTGATAGATATTCATGATAATATTCTATTGTCAGAAGCAACTGAATGTCAGAAACTATGTTAAACTGCATAAGAAACGCGTATTAAAATTACTAAAAGTTCAAAGGGCTGCCAACAAAGTCCTGTTTCGAATTTCGGTATAAAGTTAGATTCGTAAGAAAGTAGAAACCTTCCACTTTAATCCGCTTTTTGATTTACGTCGATATCTTTATCCGTTCCTGAGATATCGTCGTGTGAAGACAAACGTAATTTTTGTAGAAATTCGCTGCCGCCTCACGCTTGGACCCAGACAGTGAGTGTCTAGCGTAGCGGTCACGTGGTCACTGTTTACGTTTAACCCTTTACTATTCCTGGTATTGCGTATATGAATTTCCTAGAAAAAAGTCTGCGGCCCATTCGGGAGTACCCTCGTACGCGCCGGCCGCTATACAAACTTTGAAGCCCTATATCTCAGGAACTAATTAAGATATCGTGTTGCAACAAATTGCGTTATTATGTACGCACTTTCCTCTATCTTCTGAGCTATCTACAACGTAAAATTTAGGCATGTTTTTTTATATTTATTGCCAGGAATTTCGCCGCCGTTGAATGTTTCGCGTTGACCTGTGGGATCGTTAATGCGTCAAGTGTTTCCTGTTAATTTAGATTTAAATAACATTAGTTGATAGGAAAAGTAATATACTAACTTGAAGATTATATTTTTCGGTTCGGTAACGTGGTGACATATGTTGGCGGAAGTTGAATATCCATAAAACTGCTGTGCTGCGAATGTTTCTAAACTACGAAAATATTAAATGCTTGAAATATCATCGACCAGTTGAATTTTAATATATTTCGTGACACGAAGGATTCGGTAATATGTTAACCGGACATTGATTCTCGTCGAGTATTTCTTCTCCCCACGAACGAGACGTCGATACTTAATATTTACAAGAATACAAAAGCTTACAAAACATCGACTACTATACAACAAACTCTCGTCTAAATCGTTTTCACCCTCCTCCCTTTCTCTACATATCGAAAAAAAAATGTTTGGAAAAAAAAATACAATCGACTTCGGAATGCCCTAAAAAGGACAAAATAATTTTAATTTATATTTCGAAGACGACGCAAAAATTGTGAAAATATGTAAAAGGATTAAAGAATTTTGACAATTCTTGCCGTCTCCGAAATGTAAATTAAAATTATTTCGTCCTTTTTAGGGCATTCCGAGGTCGGTTGTACTTTTTTTCCAAAAATTCTTTATTACAATTAATTTACATTACCTAACCTAATTTCTAATGTATAAAAACATCATCTGCATCCCTTACATTAGCTGCGACGTCCTTTATTTATGACCATTTATTTCATAAGTTCAAAATTTTTGTATGAAAACGTACGTACATACATAAAAATCCGTATAAACAATGAAGTTAATATTTCCATATTTCATTACAGATGATTTACAGAAAAGAAAATATGTATATATTGTACGACCCCAGAAATTTCTGCCTCTATTTCACAAGAAATAATTTCTGTCGCGTCATGTTTTGTCCCGTTGATATTAACAACTATAAACTTTTCAAGTAAGCAACAAAGCAAATGAAAATAATGACAGACAAAATGTTCTTTCAAGCACTCGTAAAATAAATGGATGTGGTTAAATATATTACGTTCGATGATGGGTAGTTAGTAGTTTAGCGTTAAACGAACGGTTCGCTTGTGCGCCGCGCCGGAAATCGACTATTACTCCGGGTGTGTTTTTGTAACGGATCGTTGAAAATCACTTTCGAGTCGATCGCATTATGGTTTTTGTTCAGTAGCAGTTGATAATCGTGATGCCAGAATGGGTAATACAGTGGAACGAAATATGTATAGGGGCAAAATTTATTTTTACTATTCATGATTTCTAACAGTAAACCTATAATCGTATTTAATTTATCAAACTTCGAACTTAATTAACAAATTCATTCGGACGTCGCAAGTCCTCATTGAATTTATGAATTTTTCCTTATTTTTTTTATAATTTATGCCAATTTGGTACTTGCTGTCTTACTTATTGAAGAATGAAAACTATCAGTTCGTAAAATTGATTTATCAATAGATAAACTTTTAGTTCCGAGGTTCACCAAATTCAAAGGATTGTAATACTGCATTGTTTTACGCTTAAAATTGTTAAAAAGGTTATAAATACAAAAGTTTATGAATGCATTTAAACATTTTCTCTTATAAATCTAGCGTTTACAGGCTTAATTCAAAAAAGAAAATCAAGTTTTTCCTATTAGAAAACAATTGCACGATTTTAATTTTTGTTTTCTTCTTTACTATTCATCCTAACAATTAGTTAAGTTTAAAATTTTGAATAAGATATTTTATTTCAATCCTTAGTACTTATGTGCTTCTCAACGTTAGTCTAAGTTTTAGTTATCAAAAATCAACTCCATTTTAATTTAAATTTCTTAGTCTTCGCTTCTCGTGATTCCATGATAATTTCTTTCGATAATTAGCGTTAACTCGTATAGTCAGGTTTTCCCACTTATGCCAGAAGGTTGCAGAACTCGTCTAACCTTGAAATACACGTTTGGGATGTTCAACCATGCATGGGTAGTAAGTTTCCCGCGAAGCAGTCTGGGTCCTTGTCCCAGTTGGTAAAATGAGATCAATTGAAGTTCGTAGTTGCTTCGGTACAATGACTTTATCGCGTACCATACTCTTCTGCTTGTTTGGAAAGCGTCACGACTACATCTCGTCCCAATGTAATGTTAACCTTTTGCAACAACATGTAACTTTAAGGTCTCACGCCCATACCATATGTACATCTTTTAGTTTTACTTTATTTTTGCACTGTAAAAAGGTGTAACATTTTATTTTTACACCATTCTTTCGTAACCGAGGTGCAGCAGAAATGTCGCAATTATTGTTGCTGTATCTATTACTCATATTTTTTTACATATTTCACTTTACCAAAACGAAATGTATAAAGAATGGTGTACAAAAATATTGTGTTATTAAATTGAGAGTTCGGTTGAAACGTTGAAATCCAATATTTTGATGAAATTGTTGAGATAAACTTACGTGAATCAATCGAATTAAAGAAATACTGAAAAACAAATGACCTAATAAAAAACCACTTAAATCGTGTAACGAACATTTTTCATGTTGTAAGAAGCGAAGACGATACTTATGTATGTTCATTAATATAAACGTTATTTTTAAAACTAGTATCGTCTTTCGAATTTCTATAACAGATGAAAGATTAGAATTAACTTTGATAACAATTTGTCAGAGACTGAAACGTTAATCGTTTTGAGTAAACATACCATCGAAATAAATGATTAATACAAGAGAAGAAACGGACTTCTTTATGATTCTTAATCTTTATAAAATGTATCGGTTGAAAAAGAAAACAATCATACTTCACTTACGTCGTATAATTGATTGCGAAATTGCAACTACAAAGTTATACTAAAAGAAGAAGATATATGAAAAGAAGAAACAAAAGATTTTCTAAAAAACTGGTCTCTACGACAAAATTTCTTTCATTGTTTTATGGAAAAGCATGATTATGATAAATAGCAAAGCTGTTTTATGAGATTACTAAAATTATATTATATGTAGTGCGGTTTATTAACTATATGCAGAGCACAGTAAACTGACAATTGCACTTTGAAATAAACAAGGCTTGTACACTTAACTAATAAATGTATTTAATTAATACCAAACTCACTCTGCCACGTGGCGCGCTTCCAATACATTGTGCATCTTCCGCGTAGGGGCAGAACAAAAGCATACAGTACAGTTTGCGCGCAATATTTAAAATCGTGCATTGAAGGACAATGATGTCTTTAACACGGTTAAACTGTAGTTTGGGGAACCTAAAATTATTAACTTTTTTTTACGTCTACCAAAAATAAAGTTGAGCGTTTTTGAGGTACTTTATTGTTAGTTTAACGCCATATTGGCTTCTATTCCTGATTCAATTAGTCCGTATAAATGACCATTTTAGCTTTCCTTCAGACTTCCATTTATTTTTTTTTTTTTTTACTTACTTCTGGACCACTTCCATTGATGATTTTGGATTACACCATAAAAATTCATATAAGCGATTGCTGAACTTATCATCATGGTGATGTCCGTTTGCTAGCTAAATTATGAAAATCTAATCAAAACCACAATCAAATTCAAATGTAACGAAAATCTATTATAAATCAAACTTCAATTTATTCACCCCGAAATTCCAAGCTTTTATTCACCGTTTTATTTGTACAGAATCTAACCTAAATCAAACTTAAATTTATTTACCTAAAAAATCTATACCGTGTCTTTTGTAACGTGTCTCTGTAACGTGTCTTTTGATAAATATTTGATACATTTTTTATTTAAAACCATCCAGATCGAGGAGGTAAAAATGATCTACAAGGTTGGGGATGAAAAGCATATTTCCCCCAATATTTTTAAACCTGTTCGTTCTGGAAAAAAACTGCATATACGAAAATGGTGTTCTTCTTGCAACAAATTTAAATGCGTAGGCAGTCTTTCAAAATATCAATTTATAACAAAAATGGTTAACATATTATTATTGTTATATGTGTTTTTTCTTGTCAATTTTGATATCATATTTGTAAACATTTAATAACACGAACTGTAGTCCACCTACTAATATATTAACAATGGAACAGCATAATAATTTATTTGGATATTAGATTTTGATCGAAATCAGCGGATGTTTCAACATTTTTTGTAGAGCAGTATATGGCGTGCTCCTCTGTAACAAATTTCGCATGATTTTTAAAAGAATCAATATGAATCCTGCTGTTAACGATGGTATGCAAATAAACATGTTTATCGTATTCCAACAAAACAATCTCTAATCTGTTGCATCTGTTTAGAGCAACTGCACATTATATAATACATTTATTATCGACTGATTTTTTCATTGGTATCGGTAAATATTATCAAGTAAAAATCGTGCGATTTTTAATTGGTAGGTACACACACTGCCATATTATCTCATACCAATTGTCAAAACGATTAAACTATCGACTGATAAAAAATCTGCAATGTGCGGTCGTTCTTATAGTTAGTGACTCCACTTACTAAACATATTATGGTAAAATAACAAAATACATTTAAAAATGTCAGAAATTTTCGTTTCCCCAGAGTGAAGTTTAGCCTTGCACTCGATTATGCAGCGTCTAAGCAACTTCCCTGTAGTTATTAATTTATAAAATGGATTCAAAACCCACCACATACTACTCATCCCCAATGTTAACCCCTTCCCGTGCTTTGACAAGTCTGACTCGTGACGCACTTTGCTGCTCAAATGTTACAAATCTGACTCGTACCGTCAATACAGTTGTGTATTTAAGTATAATTCCAACTATAATCGAGATAACAAACTATCGTGTAGGAGTGGAATTAAAGAATTGTCTGAAGGCTCACTGGTTAAAAATAAACGAGTAATCTTTAATATGAAATCTATCTGATTTAACGCCGTATAATAGTTCAATAGGTATAAAAACACGTCTTCCTTGGTTTACGGTCCAAGAAGGAATGCCTCGTCGCCTCTTGAGTTTTCTCTAGAGCGTCGAAGCGTCGCCAGCCCTTATCTTTGTTTGGGTGACGATATTTTCCCTCCGTAGGCTCCTGGCCTGACACCCACCATGTGTCTTTTCCTTTTGTTGCCTTCAATCGTTAAACATAAATTGCATGTAACATTTCAATCTTCCTACTTTGTTTTAATACTGTAGCAAGAAATATTAATTCGTGTCTGACGCATTTACCGAAATAATGGCACGGCAAAGGGGTTAAATATGTATTTGACTTATGTCATATACATTATGTTACGTCAACATAGATAAAAAGAAAACGTGATACAGATCGGGAACATCTGTTTCTCCGTATGCAGTCGTATATGTACGTAACCGCGGTGTATACACGACACACACACACACGGACTCTTGTCTATCGGAAGTCTAGGCGTGCGTGATGGATAATCGTTATGTAAGAAGTGGCTTTCGGGGTCGTTGCTCTGCAAACTGTTCCACGTATGCCAGTATTATCCCGGCGCAGGAGTGCCCTGGCTTTGACGAGATGTTCGTGGGCTGTATCGGACATCCGCGAACTTCTTTCTGTATTTATGGTCCAGATGAGGAACGATTACGATACTGATAGGGATCGACGGTATTGGTGGGGCGAGGTGTAACCCGAGTCAGAAGAGAGGTTTATGAGAGAGAACGTTTGCATGCCAGAGGCACGGTGGTTTCTTGTTGCGTTCCCGGCGCGTAATAATACTAGCAAGGTCCTTTCTAAGTGCGTCTCGAGACAACGGTCCAGCCTGGCTGTATAATTATTCTTCAGCGACACGCGATGCCAAGTAATATTATTTGATGAGCAATTTTCCATGCAGGTACCATAGCGGGAATTTTTTCGTTTTGTATTAGTTTTGTGATATGTGATTACGTATAGAAAATATTGCCAATTATTTACTGTAAGTGATACCGAACCAATGACTTTAAACTTGACATACAAGAATATATCCACGCAATTATCTCTTAAACTGCGCAACTATTAAACAAATATATTTCGTATGAACTATGATGTGCTTCAAGAGGGTATCTTCCGATGGCCATCAGATTTGTTTAAGCAGAGGTGTTCTCGAAATTCCAACATGATGTTTGCTGTTTTAAATGAAACTATGTATTTTTATGTAGTTTGGATTGTACTCTACCCTGAGACATACCATTTATTGGGCCGATGATAATCTACATTGCTATTGATCGGTTGATCATCAACATTAACCCTTTGACTACGAAAGGCGTATATACAGGGTGTTCGACAACAGGTGGGCATAATTTCAGGGCGTGGTAGTTGGGATGATTCTGAACCGCTTTTTCCTTTGCCAAAATGCTCGTTAAGGCTTCATTTTTTAATTATTAATGAAAAACCCCGGCCAATCAGAGCGCGCGAAGAGTGCATGCTTAGCTGTGATTCGTTCTAGTCCAACGTCCTGGCTGGAAGTTCCCCTATTACGACTGAGCGTGCACTCTACGCGCGCTCTGATTGGTCAGTGTTTTTCGTTAATAATTCAAAAATGAAGACTTAACGAGCATTTTGGCAAAGGAAAAAGCGGTTCAGAATCACCCCAGCTACCACCCCCTGAAATTATGCCCACCTGTTGTCGAACACCCTGTATACGCTCAGTAAATTGTAAGATTTCAAATAAAAATTAACTTAGCTTTGACTATAATTCTTGTTTCTTTAATTTTAAGAAAACAATTTTTCGTGACTTTCTGCCGGAGCATGCCGCAGTCAAAGGGTTAATGACTGTTAAATGTGTAATGCGAGACAGTAGAAAGTCATATAGTGGATGCATATGTTTTAATGAAACACTAATCGAAATTCAATGCAATGATATTTTAGCGGACGAATTAGAAAATGTTTTTGAGGACGTTACATGCGGCACAAGCTGCGAATGCCAAGTTTGTGGCTGAATAGGAAGAGGAAGTAGAATTCCTGTTCCATTAGGATCTCTGGATGAAAATTTCTTTAAATTCTTTTTTGCGGGCGACATAAAGGAAAAAGTTTATTTAGAATAACCGGTCACTTCTGATGATATGAATGTTCGCATAAGAGATTTCTATCAGTAAATTGGTTGTGTAAATCATTGCATCGACGTTTAAGGTTGTTCTTTCGAATTTAGAACATAGGAAATAATTTCTACATTGCTAACGAAAGTAAGTTTTGAATAAATAACCTCGAATAACTTTCAGAGAGCAATATAGTAGCTCAATGAATTCGTCTTAGAATTTATTACAATTCTAACTAAACAAAAATATATATTCCAACTGAAACAAGCAAAGGTTATCTTGAAATTTTAAGAGCAATAGTTATTATAAGACATCTCTCTTAAAAAAGAATAAGTTTCTTGTGAAACATTCTTTTTTAATGATGTGCAGTTTAAGAGATAATTTCATGGATAGATTAAAATAACATATTTTGTATGTTGTCAAGGATATGATCCTGAGTAATTTCTACTTATAGCTTAATTGGCAAACAGTAAAAAAAGCAGGGGTCTGCATTAAGTCATAAGTTACTCATAATAATTTATTAAAATTATAAATCCCCCCCGTAAAGCGCAGGACTCGGGGTTATGGAATTACCTAGCTCCCTCCTTAATGGGACTTTGATTACAATTTATCTACATAATTTGTTCATGATTGATTTCTTCTATTTTCTCTTTTCTTCAGGCTGCGCATGTTGTCGTGAGTCTTTGTCACGGCACAACTCGCACAACTCGTACAACTCGTCTCAACGTTGTTGGGTCTGGCGCGATTAAATTGTTTTCGTCGTGAATGAGCGTCGAAACGTTAAAGGTCAATTGTTAGAATCGTGACTTCTTTCGACTTCTGTCATATTAGCTGTTAGGTTGTAACGTATGAAATGTCCAATTTTGATACATCAGTTTTCTAAGATGTTTTATACATTATTTCGATACATCAAATGTTCTGATTCATGCATAACTTTAATTTTTCAATGTTGGTATACTTGGACACATTTTTGTTAGGTTTTCATGAAGTACGAATCAATGTGTTTTGCGCCTCAGCACCTTTTTATAGCATTTAAAAATATTATTGGTAAACCTTACGTTTATATGTTGTCAAGTTCCCCTTGGCTGCAGAAACTTCTATAAGTCGAAATAAAACTTAAATCTGAATTGTTAAGAAGTTTGGGTGTTTTTTACCACATGTTCAGATGCATTATTTTACTTCTGTAATTATCATTAGCAGAAATGGGCTAATTTTTCTTTAATGCTCAAGTTGAAATTTTGTTTCAATTTTTACCAAACATCAAATCCAAATTGTAACATAACTTCTGCTTATGATAGAACTAAAAAAAAAAAGCGATTTAATCACGATACAGTTTTTACTAACATTACCTTAAAAAGATTTTTAGTAAGTGATCAGGAAATAATTAATTAGAATGAAGTAAATAGTTTATTAGAAGGAATAGAATTTGGTCGGTTTGTAACAAATTTTAATTAAAGTTGAAACAAAGCGATATTAACTTACTTTCTCGAAAAGGATTTTGCTTTCAGACAATGAAACGTTAATGTCTCAATTGTTATCTGATTCAAAAACTTCTTATTAATTTTATTTAGTAGGCTTGTACAACAATAAAAATATTCTCTCTATAGACTTAACACAATGACTGCCACGATGGTCACCGGTAACCGACGCCCGAAATCTTTTACAATCAAATAATTAAAAAAAGAAGCGACGAAATAAACCATAGATAGCGTTAATATTAAGCTGATAATGCTAGCTATCGGTTTGAAAGGTTAAATTTGAAAATTAATTGATTGTATTCTTAACACGTTGGCTGCCACGGGGGTCACCGGTGACCGGCACCCGAAATTTTTGACAATCAAATAATTAACAAAAGAAATGACGAAACAAACCACGGATAGCGTTATCATTAAGCTAATAATGCTAGCTATCGATTTGAAAGGTTAAATTTGAAAATTAGCCGATTATATTCTTAATAATTAGGATTTCAACGTGTCTGACTACATACGTCCGTTTTCACTGTGGCAGTCAACGTGCTAATAATTAGAATTTCAGCGTGTCTGACTACATACATCCATTTTCACTGCGATCATGACTAATCACGTTTTTAGGTGAAAAACTGCGATTTTCGTAAATTTCAATTGCTTGTTGTTTCTAGATGCGTTAATCGATTTCGACGAAACTTTGTGTATACATACAACTTACTGAAATCTACGCAAAACATGTTTTAAATTTTCATTATTGGTTCGGATAAAAATAGATGTAGAGCTGGGCACTATAATTTAGCTGCCTCACTGTATCGGATTTAAGAATTTATTTTATTGATGGAAAAATTGTTAAAAATGCCGGCCAGTATGGTTCTTATCAGGATTCGTTCAACCATGACATAATCAACTGCATGCGTATCCGGCGAAAATTCAAAGTCGATTTTCTCGAAAACAAAGCCTCGTATAAACAAATTTTATTCTACATTTTCAACTTATTTTTTTCATGTAGAATCACTCCCTTTTCGCTTGTACCACCAGTTACCAAACACCCTGTATACTGATCGAATTGAGTAACCTCCTTTTCGAAGTCGGTTAAAAACAAAATACATCGATCGAATGGAAATATGTAAGTAGTTGACACAACTCCCCAATATCAATTAGTGTTTTTCTAAAGAAACTTTTGCACATGAAAGAAATCGTTTTTTGAATATAATTTATTAACTTCCACGCTATCATGCACCCTATTGACGAATTTCACGCTTCTAAAATGTCGGATCACCGACCAGCAAGTAAGCAGAGTTGGTTTCCTGCCAGTGGTATTTATATTGTTCTAATTTTCAACCCGTCTGTTGCGATTGGATCAAAATTTCAGAAATTTCTCCTTCTACAATGTTTAGGATACCTTGAGTTCTGATTCCATTCACCTTTCTCCAAATTGTGTCCAGACTTCGCAATTCTGATCGTCGTTGTTCTGTCACAATAATTGAATTCAATTCTGTAAAGGATATAATTGATCGAAGAACGAATGGATATATCGTGTATTGGCGTATGATCGTTTCGAGTAACCGAATATCATGGTGGTCATTCATCACGCTCCATTTCTTGACCAATTGCTTTCGATGATCAGCTATGGCCAGCTCGGCGCCAAAAATAATTGTCAGAGGTCCGCGATTGCAAGGCAGAAGGCGAAACGAGGGCGTTTCTTCCTCTTCGTCTTCGTGTGTACGTTTCTTCAGCCTCGCTTCTCTCTGAAGCTTTTTGTTTTGATCGTTCGGTTAGTTCGCCTTCGAGTGCGTATGGATCGGTGCAACAATGAATTTCGGGGCCAGGTAAGGGCAATCAAGTATTTCATCGATTTCGATACGAGAAGAATATTTTTGCACAAATATACTCGTTTGTTTAATCAACTATAGCGAGTATTTTATTGTATATTATTGATTATTAATTTTATTGGATATTATTGTCTAATATTACTATAATATTATATTTCTTTATTTACTTAGTAATCAACTTACATAAGTAACAAAATGCAATATTGAATGTCTTTGTAATTCTGCAGAAAGATCTTACAATTTTAAATTTCTGTTTAATATGCCATGAAATCACCAATTTTTAAACTAGAATCAGTAAATCGCAACATGTGGTCGTAAAGGTGATACAATTATAGAGAACTTACAACAAAAAACTGAAATGCTTATAATTAATAGAAGAAAAAAAAGTATTTATACATTAATACACAAAAGAAAGTAATTATTTAATACAGTTTTCATATCACTGCATTCTTTTATATTTTATATTTTTTTAAACTATAAACCTATTCTTTTTTTTTATCAAGCCGATTGTTTACTTTAGGTAATTGCATATTATTTCTGGTCATCGAAAAAATGCTCTTACAATATTGTGAACAGTATATTCTATTCAATTTTCTGCTTTTTTTATACAAGTAATTATATGTATTTTTTATCAATCTTTTATATCGTGAAAAAGGATCAATGAAGCCTTTTGCGCGTTAAAATGTTATTACGTAGGTCGACATGGCGATCATTCGTATTTCCTGTGCCTGCTCTGTCTATTAACATTGTGGCTTTGAGCCAACCTTGTGATCCGCACTCAAATTTCTCCGCGATGTCATTAACGCGGGTTCATTTCTACCATCTTGTTTACAAACAAGTCTAACTCAGTCAGTAACAGCAAGCAATTAACAGCCGTCATTGAACAATGTTCTAATATTCAAAAATCTTAACCCTTGAATGACGGAGCCAAATATTTGCTTATTCAAAGTATACTTTAGAATTTAAATTTAATTTTAAATTTGTTTCGACTCTCATTCGTCAAATTGTGCACTATTTGTTCATAATATTATGAAGATCTTTCATTTGGAAAATTTAATCTTTAATTTAAATGTCTGGGTTATTATGGACTCGATTGCCGTCGTTCGGAAGTTAATCACGTTCGTTTGTTTAAAAGAAACTAAATTTAAATTCATGGCTGACCTTTCTTAATCGAATACAAAGTTAAAATTGTAATCTGAAATTAATTGTAAATTAAAATTTTAATCGAACATTCGACACACTCTTTTATAATGAGACACTGTTTTACGTTTACTATTTGTATCTGATCTAAATCAAATTATCTAGATAGTGTACGCTATCATTTAAAAGTTTGGAAGAAATTAAAGATCTTGCAAACGTAAATTAATATCATAATAGAAATAGGATTAAAATTATTCAATAAAGTGTATATTTTATTATTTATATAAGGTAAACCGAGGTACAATTGGACTTTTAACTAAATGAAATTTTCTGAGGTTTTTGTGTAGTTTTTAAAATAATTTTATTGTTATTAATTTTTTTCTAGATTATATTCAATCGTTCCTTGGTATGGAGTACTTTTGGATAGCGCTATGTGCATACATATTGTTGTTTAATGAAACCATTACAAATTAATCGCACCATTTAATCGACATTCGTCTGTAATATTATTGAACATTCAGTTAATAATATTACAACCACGAAAAACGTATTTGGAGTAGTAAATTTGAACTGTTTAAATGTGCTCCGGTTCTCCCTATTTGTTTACTAAACATAGTAGAAATATATTTGTGCTGCATAAGGTAACATTTAATGTTAAAATATAAATATTGTAAAAACATGAACTACAGTTACAAAAATAAAATGATAAAAATAGCTCATTTTCTATCAACTACATTAATAATTTACTTACCGAATAACAATGTATTTTACAAATTGTTTTTTGATTCCGACACACATTATTCATTACTCATTATTCTGAATTAACAATTGGAGAAGAGAGGGTGTCTCCTTTTTTTTTGTGACTTTTTGCTTCTTTATTCTGAATATTTTTTTCATTTTTGTACATTTCTTCCGTACTTATCACCCTTTTCTATCTTTTATATTTTACAAGTTAACAATTTGGTTAGTCTAAAAACTCAAAATTTCTACAAGTTATTAATCACAAAATATTTAAGATATAATTAAAATACTTCACTTTAATTGAAATATTAATTTATTTTTACAAAAGATCAATAAATATATTTTTAAATAAGAAAAGTAAATACTAATGAACAAAAATACAGCTACCATTTAATAATTGCCATGGCTTGAATGCTGTTATGCAGCGTTGTTTATATTTTAATAAATAGTCTCCTATAACAATTTTAACAAATAACTGACCTATTTTCCAATCTTTCAACTCTGTTTCGTAAACATATAATAAACACACGAGTTATTTATGTCATAAGTATATTATATTCACAAACTATCAACTCTATTCTTCTGGTTTCTTGATAGAATTCTTATAATTTTTAAACTTCAAATCTGTTTATTTTCATACATAATCACAGTATTTATTGAAAGATGAAATGATAATTATATCCGAAACAAGAAGGATACGTTAATTAAACAAAGCGCAACAAACATACTTTCGTATACCTTTTTATTTCATAAAATAGATCCAGTTATTGCTAGGTGATTTAAAATCACCTAAATATTATAATATTACCTGCCTCCAAATAGTTAACTCGTTGTCAGTTCTTTTTAAGTTTATATGGTTTTTTTTATTGGAATATAGTATTAGTAATTCTAAGAACACAAAAACACGCGCATAAAGTTTATGTTTCAAAGCATACCATAATCATGATTTAGTAAGCGAAAGCAATTGGTTCCCAGAATTTTTCGATCGATCCATTCCGATCAAGGCGCCGTGAATGGTGCAGGAGGATCCATAAATCTGGCTTATGGAATCTAAAAGCATATAAATAGAATGCTGAGCGTTATTTTCATTCAAGGATGTTGTGTCGCAGGATTACACGTTACGGCGGGCGGCCGTCAATCTACACGTAATTCGAAGCTATTATAATGATAACATTGTAATGGTGATTTGAACGTTAACCGTGGGGGATAATAATATGATTGTTCGCTTAATATATGGCGCGAGTTACTTCAAGCTTTGATATTGCAAGAAGTCTCGGTAATGTTCGATAGAAATACGACCGTTTTTCACGCGGCAGATCCGATGATAAATGAAGTCACTGATGATTTTTTCTGCAAATGCGTGTCGACTTTACCGGTAAATAAGACAGCCATTCGTTTAGATTCATGCGAGACGCCGCATCTCGCAGCTGTTTCGTCGCACCTATTTTCATCAGTAGATCAAATTAGGCTTAATCGACTTTTCCTATTTGTTTTTCTTTTTGAAAACGGGCACGCTATGTTAATGGTTAAATAATGTGTGGTTATTTCATACGTTATATCATTTTTACACGTCACTTTGATCAATTTAGCGAAATTAGTCGCGGATATATTACTTCTTATTTTGTACAACCGTATATCATATTTAGGTAATTATTTACCTTAAGGAACATCATGTTAATGATTTTCACCTTAACGTATGTACGTTGCCAAGGCCGAGTAATTTTGTCCTTATAATTTAACGAAATTTGATTTAAAATGAAAATTTGCTTTCTATGTTACGCAGTTTTGGTATCAATATACAGGGTGTCTCAGCTAAAGGAGGCCACCTAAGTATCTCCTTTATTTTTAATGGCACAACAAACATTTATGGCGTAATTTAAATGGTATCGATGAAGAAATATGATAAAAGAAAATGTTTTTGTCCGATTATTTTTCAGTTTTTTTAAGATTATCGTTATTTTTTATTAGAAAATTTTATATTTTTCTTTATTCCATATTGTAGCGGCTGAAAAGATACATTCGAATTATGCTTAAGTTATGACCTTCAGGTGACCTCGGGTACCAAAAATGTGATAAACTTGTACGGTGTATTAGAATCATATTTCAACTTACTGTTTTTGTTATAAAATGCTCAAGGTCATATCCGTCGGAATGGTTTCTTTTTAAGGGTGCGCAGGAGATAAACTAGCGCCTTTGTCGACAGTTGTGGAGAAATTAGGAAGCTTTAAAACAAGGATAGATCGATCCTTGTCTGTGCAACGGCGGTGCGACAGAGAGGGTGATTCACAGTTGTAGGAGAGATGAAGATGGATTTTCCACCGACTTTGGTGCAGTTTTTTTAGCTTAAAAAGCAATATGTTCTTACACTTTTTTTTTTATTTCTTGTACCATTATGGAGGGGGGTACAGGGCCCTTTTTTCGAAAAAGTGTCCAGAGAAAAAGTTCTATAAAAATATACACTTTTATTTTTTATAAAATTTCCAGAGGGAAATTGCAAAATCGGGCTCTGTACCCCCCTCCGTAATGGTACAAGGAAATAAAAAAAAAAGTGTAAGAACATATTGCTTTTTAAGCTAAAAAAACTGCACCAAAGTCGGTGGAAAATCTATCTTCATCTCCCCTACAACCGTTGCATCACCCTCTCTGTCGCACCGCCGTTGGAGAGACAAGGATCTATCTATCCTTGTTCTAGAGCTTCCTAATTTCTCCGCAACTGTCGCTTAAGTCAACTCGGAGTTCGGCCGTGGCTCCTGCGCACCCTTAACACCCTGTATGTATGACTGCAGTAATTTTTACAACTAAATAGATTTTTGAATCTCTAAAAAAGAGGAAAAAATTTTGATTGGTCTAAGTTCTTTATCGAATACTGAAAGTTAACCTATCTTAAAAGTTTACGGTAATACCAACACTTATCTTACACGAACACCATACTCGAGATTAAATTTTACTCATTTAAAAAGCAACACTGTTTTTATTTGCAGGCAACCACCGAGAGTCGAGAGTCGGAAGAGCAGGGTAGCAGCACGACCTCGCCCTCGGAGGGCAGTCACGCCGACGAGTCATCCGGCCCGCCCGTCCTCGAGATGGGCAGCACGGACTCGGCGGGCAGTGCCCACAGTGGCGGCCCTTCCTGTGGTTTGGTCAGCTCCCTCTTTCCGAGCAGTTGTCGCGGACGCGCGGAGGCCTTTGCCAGACGTCTTCACCGACGATTAACGTCTCTCGGCGGTGAAGATGCTTCCCAGAGAGACGAGGACTCCTCAAAACCAAAGGAAACGTCTTGGTTACGTTCGTCCTTAACCGCGAAGACGATGGTGAACAACGCTTCGATTAATCATGTTCTGCAACACCAACCGCGACACAGTCCGGACACAGACTTGTGTTACGACTATGATCTAGACTTCGAAGACGGTCTCAGTTCACCCGCAGAAGAAGCCACGGCAGCGGAGATGGCAGACCTCGTCGTGAATCCAGAAGTGCTGAAAAATCATCACGACCTCCGTCACAGTTTGCCAAACAGCTCGAAACCTTTGTTTTCCAGTATGGACTCAGAGTCTGGTTACGTGTACGCGTCGCCGCTGACAGAAAGGTCCCCGGACAGCGATTCATCAGACATATACTTCGATCCAGAGTCGTCGGATGTGGAGAAAGCAAAGAACGAAGTGTACTTCGATCCCATTACCACTTCCGACAGCGAAATAACTACTTCGAATCTCTCAAATGGTTGTGAGAAGGCTAAGAACATGCCGTATCACAGAAGGCTAGACACGAACGTGGAAAATTCTGAGGACACGTCGGAATCGAGTTCTTCGATGCGAAGAAACAGTCTCAGTAACGAGGAATTTCAGAACAACGAATTGATGTGTAACTCTAAAGATTCGAATGAAAGGAGTTCTTTAGAGACCACTTCGCTCAGTCACGAATCTCTTTGGAGTACTTTCGACGAAAGTACAATGTCCCTTCACGACGAAAGTCCCTCCAGAATCAGTGGTTTAACCACTTTTCCGAATCGACTTCCCAAGTCACATTCCGATTCTGAAATTCCTGTCCATGGACCTAGGTTAGTGATATCTTGTGAATTGGACCGGAACGACGAGAAAGTTGAACAAGGAGTCGACGAGGTTGATTTTGTTAACGGGCATTTGAAGAATGGCGAGCTAGAGGATATCAACAACGTAAGAAATCTGGAGACGAAAGAAGACTCTACGGATCTGTCTGAGAGCACGACCGAAGAAGAACTTCCTTACGACGAAGAGCGGCCAAACGAAAACGCCGTCAGCCTGAAAGTGGAAGAAAACGTTGGCAGCGAGGCGGAGGACCATTCAACGTACAGCAGTATGATCAGTATTCCTGGTGCTCTGACTCTGGAGTATCCAACAGGAGAAAGAGTGACAGAAGCAACGATGAAGAACGAGGTACAACTGCAAATCGAGAATGGGACTGAAACGAAAAGCGACGACGAAGATAAAATGTGTCTGCTGCTGAAGAAGCTGACAACCGATTCAACCGTCAAAGATGACGTTCAGGAGACAACTCAAGAACCTCCGAAAGCTGACATCGAAGAAGAAGAGGAGGAAGAAGTGAGACCACAAAAGATCAGACGGTCTTCGTCTTTGAAAACGGGAAAAACTCCGCCAGGAACACCTGGAAGGAAAAAGATTGTCAGATTTGCGGACGTCCTTGGTTTGGATCTTGCTGACGTGCGAACCTTTCTCGATGAAATTCCAAAGATTCCCAACTCAGCCTACAGTGACCTGATCTATGATGACATATTTCAGAAGGATAGCAGCCCAGTGAACAGTATATCAAACGGTTGGGCTGGCAGGTACATGGAGAGCAGACGAGGTTCAGCGTTGCCTTCTCGCAAATTGGACAGAACTCTGGTGCCTTTATTCCAGCAACCTGGCGGTTTGCCTAATTTCCTGGACCTCGTTCGCGAGCGTCGAGTATGCCTGGAGAACGTGCTTGTTCAAGATCCCGTCTCTCTGTGCATTCAGGGCACGGTGCGCGTGATCAATTTGGACTTCCACAAATCGGTTCATATCAGATACACGTTGAACTCTTGGAGAAACTTTAGCGATCTGCAGGCAGTCTACGTACCAAACTCCTGTGATGGTTTCAGCGACAAATTTTCCTTCGTTCTGTATTGTCACACGCTGTCGGTTGGTCAGAGGCTGGAGTTTGCAGTTCGATTTCATTGCAAAGGCGAACAGTACTGGGACAACAATGCTGGGGCCAATTACTGCTTCCAATGTCTGCCAGCGTCCTCTGCTGTCGGCTACATACCTATCACGGCGCAAGAGAACCAACAGCACGAGTGGTCGCCAATATTCTACTGATGGACGTGATGATCGTTGATGTTTCCGCGGAGCCAAGGAGTCTAAATAAGGCTAACAAGCGACGGAGAGAAAGAGAGAGAGAGAGAGAGAGGAGAAAGAGGGGGGAGAGGGAGATCCTATGGTTGGATAAACGTTCCTAAAGTGTACCTACTGTACATAACTGTTCTATAGGAGCCGTTGAAAGAGCGACAGATGGCACTGGCGTCAATTATTCTTTCCTGCCATTTTCCAACGAGCCTCTAAGTGGACTGAAAGAACTTGACGCACCCGTTAGACTGACATTTTTTATACGTTCATTATTCCTTGTTTGTACCGGAGTATACAGGATGTCGTAAAAGGATCATGTCATTTTTCTGAAACGAAACAAATTAGAAAGTTCCTTACCAGTTTAAAATTTGCATCTTCGAAGCAGTTGAATAGCCAGTCGCTGTAACTTGAAAACGAAGATGCGGATTATGAAGTGGTAAAGGACTTTACAATTTATTTTGAGACACTCTGTATATTATATGAGCGTCGTGTAGCTGGCTGAAGAACAGGAAACACTCTAGTCCAGGTACTATTAACAGCAAGCTTAATTTATGAAATGAAAATGAAATATGAAGAATTAAGGAGAGAGTGAATAGGAATCATTATAAAGGAAAAGCATGGAGATTATTTTCACGTTCCTAGAAAGTACCTAATTGCACAGACTTCGCGACACAATTGAGCCTAATATGTCTGTAAAACTCACTGATGGTGTAAACTCTATGACGGAAGTAAAAGGGATAATTGTCTGTTTAACAGTGTTGTAAGTATAACAAATGTGAAAGAAACTGTTCTACAGAATGAAACATCTGTTAATCCTTTCAAGATCACAACTAATGGTATCATAGTGATATCGCTATTATAAACAATTGTAAAATAATTATGATGTGATGGTTTTACCACAGCATCACTTTCAACGCTGTTTTATAAAATTGTATTCAAAATTAACCTATACAGATTATCAGAAAAAGTTGTTTACTGTATTGACCAACTAAATATTTATTTTTGGAGCATTAAAAGTAATAAACCTGTTTTCATTGTTCCTTAATTTATATTAAGGAAGTTTTATAATCATAAAAAAAAAAAAATAGTAAAATGGAAAAGGTTTGTCTTGAAAGGATTAAGAAAGTTTCATAATGGTACTGCTTCGAGTAGGCAAAATTTAAGACTCCTTTTTACTTTTCTTTTAATTTTATCTTATTTTTTATTTTTAAACATATCTTATATAAATACTCCTGAAATAACTCGATAAGGTTGAACCGATTAATAATAATCTTCGTTCGTTGAAAACATATCTGTTTGTCAGTTCAGCAGCCACCAGTCTCATATTTGTAAAAGTTCTACAGGATGTTCCAAAGAAATGCGTACATACTTCCGCAGAGCGTAATTCATTAAATTTTTCTTATAATGTAGTTTAACATTTTTTACAAAACTACAACCTTATGACTCTTAGAATGTTCAGGACGAATAGGAATTATAGTTCCCATGTTACCAAAAAATGGGTAAACGGGTAAACCAGTTCTGGAACACCAGTTTTTATTATTTTGGCCTCGGCTGCCATGATATTTAGTCCAAGAACATTTATAATAACATATTGATGTTAAACGTAGAAAAAAAAAGAAAAGAAAAATTCATTTATTCATCCCGTCAGGTTGGGAAGTCGATTCCTTTTCTGGAGACACATTATACCACAAAACCATCAATAATAAGTGAATTATAAACAGATATTGGAACGGGATGTGCTTAAACGAAATAATACGTAACGTTTGTAATACTACTGTTCCACGTTATCAGCAAATGCCTACACCGGAATAGTCATCAGACAGAACACTTGTAACAATCTGAACACATTCCACACTTGTCTATTTTCAATTGGATTATAAAATTCTGATGTATGTATATTAATAAGTATCATATCTATAATTATTTAAGGTGCATACATTTCTTTGGGACAGTTTATATTTACTTTTTACAACATCTATACACTCATCCTGCGAGAAAATACATGTGAAGACTTGGTTTCGAAGTTTTTTCCTCATCAATCAAAACGTTCGACTTGTGCCAATCTGATCCAGTGCCATTGCAAAAACACTTGTGAATCATTTCGAACACACATATTGTTGTATATGTTACAGGTAGTGTGTTTAACGTGGGTATTGGGTAGAATGACCATTCGGAAAGACATTGTACAAAATGCTCATAATAAGTTTCGGGCAATCTATAAAATGCCCCTAATCCTAATGGGCATTCTACACAGTGCCTACGTTAAACATATTGCCCGTAACATATACACTGTTTTTAAGTGTGACTATTTATAAACACAGGATATCGTATTGCCCTTTGGCGTGTTTTACTCTTTCATTGTGCTATTCGTAAAATTTTAATTCTTTACCGGATATTTACTTTAAATCGAAGGAATATCGAGGCCTGATCAATTATTCACAAACATTATTATTTGATACGATTATACAAATGTACAACGGCGGGGCACGAAAATGTGACGAAATTTTTTTAGAGTAATATAATTAAACAACATTTAATAGTAATAGTTTCTTAGATTTAGATGATTTTATATTCGTGTACATAGAATCCCTTTTTCCCGTATTTCAATGTTGACTAGCTTTATAAGAGAATTAATTTGATTCGAGGATTTATTGTTTTTGTTGATTTTAAAAATTACTGAATTGTATATGAATTTTCTGTGTATATCCAGTAACATCTTTTTTTCTAATTTTATCTGTGTAATTGAAACAATTGCAGGCACATTTCGTTCATTTTTGCGCAGCCCTAACAACAACGATCAACGAACGAACTGTTTGGGCTATAGTGTGCGAAAAAGAACAATAATATTGTTGTCAGCTTGGAACGAGACATTTTCAATGTTTTAACAACGATTCGACTTCAACATGTGTATAGAGACTATTCATCGAAAACGGAAATTGAAGGAATTGCAGCAATAAGGAGGCAATTTCAATTTTTAGACCATCTGAGTAAACTAAAAAAGAGACTATTTAAAATTCAAATTCTGTTACAGATATGCTATAAATGTATAATCACCTAGTATTGATTATAATAAACTTCTACATTGAATATTAAATCTGTACCTATTGGAGCTGTCACCTTTTTTTTTTAATCAAATAAATAGGAAGTATTGCTTTTATTATAATTAACATTGCTAATAGAAAAATTAAAATTTTTTTAAAAACGATAATGTTATAATGAACTTTAATGTATCAAGTCATGTTTAAATCTGTTGAAAATCTTTCACCAAAAATGAAAAAGTCACAATTTTCTTTACAAGATAGTATGTATAAATCTATTGTGCTCCTTATTGCTGCCATCCCTTCAATTTTGTGTTTTTATCGCGTATGTGAGCTCACCTGATACAATTCAAAAAACGTAATTTTCTAGTTATCACTATGAGAACGTTGCACAAACATCTTATTCCTTTATCTTCATAGTTTGGCTTATGGAAAATTAGAAAGCAGAGTTGCGTTGTCCTTCTTGATTTATACGACACTACTCTGTATTTGATAAATGCGTCTCGTTGTGAATTATATCATAAGTATCATCGTGAACAGGTGTCAATGAAGCAAGAAGGACATTATTTTGAATTGCGTCACTTGTTTGCATCTAATTGTAAGTAGCAATATTTAATTATGTTCAAAAACAGTTGCTCGCTTCTTCTGCAAATATATCTATACTTTTTCGAGTTGTGTTACTTTCGTCGCAAGTGTGCGATTTAATACAGAAGTGTAATCAAACGTGACGGTTGTCCGTGTGTTCACTGTCCACGCTTAGGTCGTGGTCTCTTCCCACACGTCCCGCAGACCGATGTTACAGAATGAGTTAACGACGTGTATCGCATGTGATGCACGGGACGTTGTACGAGTGAACGGCGTGTATTTCACGTAATGCATGGGACCGTGAACGTGTTAATAATGATTTCGCGCGAATCGAAACGAGCACGAAATGCGTTGTAGTGCTCGAAACCGTAACACACGATAATACTTGATCGCGACGTAATTTCGATAACGCGAAGCGTTTGTTTTTCAACCCTGAGTAACCGGTGGTCTCGGCGCTGATAAATGCAATATTATATGTTATAACATAGAAACGAACGACGATATTAAAGATTCTTACTATTATATTGTTAAAGCGACATTTATAGATATATCCAGATATTTTTTAACGATTTTCAAGTGCAAGAGATGTGTATGTGCATGCGTAAATTGTATATAAGCGGCGTCAGTATTGGTGGTAAGTGTGCCTCGAAGCCAGTCAATTTTATTCACTTTTTATTGTACATATCGTTTATACAGTGATTTATATGAAAATATTCGGGCACTCTTTAAAACAAAATAACAAACCGTCTGATTTTTTTTTTTTTAATTTTTTTTAGGAAATTTTTTGTAGAAAGGAAGAAAATAGTGAAATTTTACAACCTTTTCACCTGAATCTGTAATGAAAATTTAAAAAAGATATTTTGTAGATCTATGTCAATCATATTACACACTCACAATTTTATCAAAATCGATCGATGCAGAAAAGGCTATAATAATCACGAAAATTTAAGTTTTCTGGCAGTAATGGGCCGAAAGTTATAAAAAACTACGATTTTTGTCTGCTTATAGCATAATTGACACAAATTTACAAAATGTATTTTTGTAATTTTTCTTATAGGTTCAGATAAAGAAGTTCTATAAAAGGACTTTCACTATTTTCTTCGTAATTCCGACCAGTTACGACTTTTTAAACCCGACAAAGATACACCCTAGTCGTGTGATTCAATTTTCGAAAGGCTATTCTATTTCAAAGAGTGTCCGAATATTTTTCGTGTTTGCATGTTAATCATCCTATAGCTACTGATATTTTTTTCTTAATTTTATTATAAGGTAAGAGACCCAATAGTTGGCACTGTTTTGGTTGTTTACACTTCTAGAAAATTTAAATTTATTTGTACCTAATTTTATCTTTCCAATTTTTATTAATACCTCGTGTTAAGTACAATAAGTGTGGCAATAACTGAAGTAATGCATATGACAGTTATTAGAATTTGGTAAAGGTGCACATTTCATAAAGGTGCATTATAGAATTTAATCTGCGTAAAGTGCCAGTAATTGGGTACTTTATCCTATGTGGTCACTATTATATCTTTTTCAATTTTCTATATTGCATATGTTTTTTGTTTTATTGTACAGTGTTTTACTATTTACGCTAGAGTAAACTGCTCCCCGTTATCAAAGTGTTTACTTTACACGTAGATGCTTGGGATAAAGTTTACCATTTTTCAAATCGTTCCTTTGTTAAAGGAGGTACTTTTTTGATTCTTTGGAAGTTAACGCATAACCACCATTATTGAAGCCCTTGATATTTACACAATGAATGCCTTTACTAGTTATTCTGTGTACATATACGTATCAAAATGGAATCGATTCCAAATAACGAGAGAAATGATACTCTTCCATGTGTTAAGAGCACCGTGGTTATTAAGATTTATGAACACAATATACATTGAAATATTTTCATTGTTACGAAAGCTCGAGTCTGGTGTTGTACGAGGCGTTTTATTAACTTCTTTGAAAAGTTTCCATCAATTCGTTTGTTATTTCAGCGTAAATAAGTCTTTCGTATTATAGGGAGGAGAAAATTTTATTTTGCTTCTATTTGGATTTTAATTTAAAATTTCAATTACAGCGAAATGTTTTTTTAAAAATCTTAATTAATGCGGATAATACGTGTATAATAGTAATAGTCAAATTTGAATATTTCTTGAAATTGGGAATACAAGAGAAATTGTAAGCAAAAGTACAAAATGTAAAATAAATTGTTCAAACTATTTTGGGGAACAATTCCATATATCTTCTGGTACTCCTCTTATAATAAAACTTATATTCTGAAGTTTTTTTTTAGAAACTCGGTATTTAGGTCAACAGAAATGTTCACAGTCTGTAAAAATTGATCAACAGTTAAAAGAGGGGATACAATTTTTTTAAAATAGCGCGAATATTTCAATAAAACAGGAATTTCGATACATATAGGAAAATATAGTAATTATATACAGAGTGTTCAAAACCATGGATCCATGGGTCTTAACTTCTCAGATAAGCACATTCAGCAAAAATGTTTGGGATAAAAGTTGCAGGGATCAATGGAGGGCGTAAGTCCATGACCTTGTATTTGACCTTCGGATCTATTTTCAAGGTTATTTGGAGGTTAGAACTCCTATTGTTAACTACGGATTTTGCAAGAGCGCGAAACTTCAGATATGCACTTCTGTCCGAGATTAAAATGACTTCTAGAGGCCATTCAGAGGTCAAATGACTGTCTGGTGGACGAACATTTACGAGTGTTAGTATTCTATCCAAACTCGAGGTCAAGCATAGAGGCCTAGTGTAACGTAAGTCGATCTTTTAATGATCTTGGAAATGAAGAACAAAGCTTAACGTAGGAGACAAGTTTATGAATCAGAAGACTCGTTCAATCCTAATGCCTGTATTTAGTGTCATTTTTTATTTACCACCAAGCAGTGACTTGACCTCTGAATAGCCTCTAGAAGCCATTTTAATCTAGGACAGAAGTACATATCTGAACGTGAAATTTCACGCCCTTGCAAAATCCGTAGTCAACAATAGGAGTTCTAACCTCTAAATAACCTTGAAAATAGATCCGAAGGTCAAATACAAGGTCATGGACTTACGTCTTCCATTGAATATACTTATTTGAGAAGTTAAGAACCTTGGACGGTTGGTTTTGGACACTCTGTATATAGAAGTACGCCTTCCTCAACAGTTTCAATGATTTTAGAATATGTTGTAGAAATAAATATTTTGAACGACTTTTTACTATGTTTGCATACATAATATATCCTATACAGTAATCGTTCGCTAAATGAGCTAGCTCGGGGGTCCAAACCGATTTGAGCTCGTTTACGGGACAACCAATGGCATGAGCGCTCCCTTCCCAGGCGACCACTCGCTTGATATGCGGATCAATCGCAACACCGTATGCATATGCTCGAGCGGCGGAGAAGGGTACGTACGCGTGTGTGAAAAATTCATGTGAGTAGGGGGCGTTCCTAAAGCTCGTTTACGAAACGCTCATTTAGCGAACGATTACTGTAAGTATATTTCCAACCTAGTGTCATCGAATAATTGGTTCGAGGTTGGTATTACTGTAATTAAAGGCTACCTAAATTAATTGAAATTCAATTCAAGCTTAATACAAATTAATTAAAATGAAACGAAAATTCCTTGTACCGGTACACAAATTTTCATACGCTATTTTCACTTACAAAAAAGGCTCGAAGGGTATTATATACAAAACTTGAGTATCGAGATATAAAAAGTTAAATATTTGGAATATTTTGGAAGTTATGGCAATGTATATTTGATAATTATTTTTAGTGACCTCAGAAAACATGGAGTCTGAGGGGTTAATCGCAATTTCGAGGTTGGATTGGACACACGAATAACTAAGTTAAGCTGTATTTTTTTCTCGTTTCCTTGGGTTTACAAATTGAAACGTGAGCCATATAAGGATATCACAGAACAAGCGTATAAAAACTTATTCAGAATCATACCCGCAACGACGTATTCAAAAGTCATTGGAATTAGTGAGATGGACATATTTCTGTACAGTTATCGATGATAAAGTTAATTAAATATGCAGTATGTAAACTGAATATTAGAAAACAAAGATGTTTAATAATATAAAAGAAAATGAACTGTTTGTTGTTAAAAACTTGTTGAAATAAATACAAATTTTGAAAACATATACCAAAACACGTAAGATAATTGTATAGAGGACACGCATCACCGATTTTATTGATCTTCATATATATACGTTGTCAGAATCTATTTTTTGAGTAATTCTGCCCACGCTTAGTGGTCCGTGTGAACCATTATTAGAATCTAGAATATTAGGATAGAGTCAACAGCATGTGTCACCTATGATGGATGCCATAATAAGCGTGTTAAAAACCTCGGCTTCAATTTCCGATATTCAAATAAAATTATTTTTTATGTTGTTTTGAAGATATTATAACATGTTATTGTTAGTATTAATTGCGAACATTTTGAAGTCATATCACCAACAGCATGTATCGTATTGCTTCAAGATAGAACCGGTGCTGGATTTAACACATTATCTACTGCTCTAGAATAAAATGAGTCCTATTACTTTATAACTTGATAGTAATTCAAAATTATGATGGGTAATTTCTAGTTTCAATTTATTCCCAATTATAGCACACTTAACTTTCATTATTTCAACGGTGTTCCGGTAGATAAAGTATTGCCACCTTGATTGCCGCTGTCACGTATTCGAGATTTCGATACATAATTTTTTACCATATTATTCTCTACTGTATATTAATCCATTCGGTTATATAAAAATGATGACTCATAAATTGGTAACTTTGAACTTTAAGTGACGGAATGCAGGTATTTATAATTATATGAAAAGTCTTTACTTGATTAAAAAAGACTGCGAAATGTGCGGCTGTCAAAGTGTTAACAATCGTCTAACCTGATCCACGAGAGTTTACTAAAGTTTCCATTTCTTTTTATAACTTTTTGCTTTATTTTTATGTCGTGTATAAAATGTTATTGAATTGTCAAATTATTTGCTCTCATTTCCTACGACTTCGGTACTAGATACTCACTAATATTACATTTGAATTGGAAAGAATTATATAAAAGTATTGAAACTTCCTGAAACAAGATTATAACTTCTGCACGCACACAATAGTTTGTTTTTATAACAGTTCGATACGGTTGATAGGGATAGAAAATCTGTAAAATTGTTATAATTTGTATAGAAGTGAATATGTATATTCCAGTAAATAACAGACCTTCCTTCTGTTAAAATAGATGTAACATCATAAAATAAATTTTTATTTCAATGGAGATACGATTATGATAGTTGAAAACGAAATTTTCTCAAATTGATGGTAATGATAACATAAAATAAAATTCCATGTAACTATTACTGTACTTTTTATTTATTATCTAACGTAAACCTTACTTTAACTTACACAAAACTTAACTGAAGACAAAAGAAATATTTTTTTGATTATGTGTTTAAGTAAAGTTACTCAGAACATTGACCTTGACAACGTGTATTAAAGTCAAGAATATTGGTAAGGTGTGTTGTTCAATTCTTTGACAGATTTGATTTGAAAGAAAAAATTGATACCAAACAACATAAAAATTTTATTAGCAAATGTTTAGCAAGACTCAGAAAGTTATTTAACACGTTGGCTGTCACGGTGGTCACCGGTGACCGGCATTTGTTTTTTACAATGAAATAATTAACAAATCAAGCGATGAAATAAACTGCAGATAGCGTTAATATTAAGTTGACAATGCTACCTGTCGAATTGGAAGGATTGTATTCTTAATAATTACAATTTCAGTGTGTCCGACTACGTACGCCCGTTTTCACTGCGGCAGTCAACGTATTAATCAGTGTGGTTTTTAACCGAACCAGTCGAAATGATTGGTTGTGGGTTTCCTAAATTACATCACAAAATTGATCATGAAATAAAAAATCGATACTGAGCAACATCAAAATTTTATTAGAAAATATTTAGTAAGACTCAGAAAGGTATTTAATCAGTGAGGTTTTTAAGGTGCACAATATCATAGATTGGTTCCAAAATTATCATTTACATTAGTTATTGATATAAAGAAACAGGTATATTCATTTTTACCCCTAAACAGTGTTCTGTTAATACTTCCTTACAAAAAAAAAATACGATTTTATACTGTACATAATGTTTTTTGAAAACAGCTAAATAAAAAAGAAAAGATTCATTAAGTAATTAGTTCTAAGTAATTATCCTTATTCAATAAGGTAAGGAAACATAAAGAATCGGAGAAATTCATTAAATTCGTGGTTATTAGGTATGAATAATTTGACCTAGAACAATATTAGAAGATTTGGTAGACCCAAAATACTAACCGAAAGTTAATTACTTAAAACTTGTTCTGAAAAAGGGTTTTAAGGAACTTACCGATCACCTTGTACAGAATTATCAAATTTATCAACGGTATTATCCGACATTCTTGGATCATACTTCCATTTACACTCTCAGAAGCAATATAAAATGTATTTTTCCTCTACTTTGTACGGAAGATTCTATGATATGAAAACTTTGTAACGGAATTAGTAAAATGTTCGCCATACTCGTACGCACAATTTCTAAAATCGAAGAACTACAGAAACAGAAGCAATTTATATTATCCATGATTGTTAAGCTACGAACTACGCATTACACATTTTATACGACACAGGGTGTCAACTGTCAACGAACAAGAAAAATTCTGTTACGTATTAAATTATAAACATTATATTTCTTAGCCCTCGGACGACGAACCATAGAGAGAGCTAATGATTTAAATTGAACTTTATATAGATTATTTTTTGTTTTCATTTTTGAAATTTCAAAGCATTCCTTCAAGGTCGGGGTATTATTTAACCTAACTTCGTTATTCGAGGGTTAAATTATTGTTTAACAAAATTTTATTTAGAATTGTGTTTGACAATATTTACACGTAACGCAGATTCCATATTTAACCCCAAATTACTATAGTTTAGAATTAGAAATATGCAGTGCATTGTAGGGCCAACATTGACCCTGTGCCTTCTTAATACACGAACACAACTATTTTATAATTTTCATTCTTATTTCTTACATAAAAAGGTGTAATATACCACTATTTACTTTCGAGAGGAGAAACTATAGATTTAACTTTGACGACATGCCATGGATAACATCCTGAGTTGTGCCGTGGGCGAATTATTTTTGTTATTCTTCGTATTTCGAGAGTTACAGTCACCTCGTGCGTAAGACTTTTCCGGGGGTGGTGGGAGAAAATTTTACGTAAAACGTGTATCATTTCGTGGCACGAAATCGATTTTGCGGGCAGCTACGACATCCCGCAAACTGTTACGTCATTGAGAAACCGAAACACGCAAATACATCCTATGTCACGTGGCTCACGAATGTAGAAACATTTTGACATCGTGCCCATTTTTCGTGGCTCGGTTGGTTATTGAGAAACACCAGTCCGTTGGTGCTTTTATTTTTATTTCTGTTCTGATCGAAAAATTCTTTTTTTAACCGTAACCCGGACTATTCGAAATGATTGGAAATATATCTAAAAAATTGTGTGCAGAACGAATCACCTAACTTGACTATTTGACATCAGTTTTTAATGATCTGTTATACAAAGTGTTTTCCTCGTAATTAATGAACTAACCCAAATTCGGTTTACCGTTGAAGGATCTACAATTGAATGGGTCTTCAAGGTTGTTCATTAGTTACGGAAAAAATTGAGTTGGTTAGGTTAGGTGGGACATCCTGTATAGGTGTACCATTTTTTCATTGTTAGGGTTTTTAATCGTTGAACTCTGGCTGATTTAATATAGTAGTTTATCATTATATTAGAAAATACCAAACAGAAACACTAAATTGAAAAAAATAAAAAACGTGAATTCTTAATATCTTTAGTATGTCGTAACGTAGAAATATTAATAACCATTAATAGATGTGAAATATTGTTGCATACCCCTAATGGTTCTTTCATCGAAGCAGAAAGTAAGTTGAATCGAACATTAACGAAGACAAATTTTGAACAAATCATTCACTATTAATTTAATGAAGCAAAAGTTCTATTTGCGAAGTATCAGTAACTCGTATTAAACAATTTAACAGCTAAGTCTTATCGATATATTCTGTGACTCTAAGTAAGCAGAAAATGATACGTAAACCTTGATCGTTTGAAGCTTCGTTAAAATAGAAATACAAAATACAAACAGAATTGGGACCTGTGGTTATTGCGATACGATATAGGAATAGAACAGTAATATTTACATTTAGTCTGTTTCTGTGAGCTGAATTTACTATCTAAGGTCTTCGAAGTTAGCACAATACTCTTTCAAGGGAAGGCAGGGAAGTGTCCCCCTTCCGATTTTGGTGAAACTTTGTAGGTTTGTTAAGCAGGTAGAAATAAGAGACACGTATTTTATCTATCGGCTGAGATGCGACTTTAAGGGGTGAAACCACCCTTTAAAGTTTCGATCCACTTGTGCTATCTCGAAAACCATTCGAGATACATTAAAACTTCTCATAAGGTTTTTTGTGTATAATAACAGGATGTTAATAATAAATTGGGCAAAATGCAATTTGTTTTCCAGACCCAAGGGGTGGTTTCACCCCTTAAAGTCGCGTCTCAGCCGATAAAAAAATACGTGTCTCTTATTTTTGCCTGCTTAACAAACTTACGAAGTTTCATAAAAATCGGAGTTAGTATTCTTAGAAATAACTAAAACGTTTAACCCTTTGCACTCGAGTGGCGCCTCTGGGGCGACCTATTTAATTTACTAGAGTATTTAAAATGTGAAATTTAAGCTTTATTTCTATTAAAATATATGAAATTAACGAAAGGAATAAAACTAAATAAATCCATTGGCATTTGCAACTCTTTCCTTTTAAAATAGTGTGTTTGATTTTCGGAAGTTTCGCTGGAAAAACGAACTGGATCTGTACGTATTGAAAAATGCCTCGACCGCAAAGGGTTAATTCAAAATTCCTACCACTTCGCTGCGTTGTTCACAATATAAGATTAATTGGAATGGAAGATTAGATTTATCACTCCGCAAAGATCACTTTCATTTTGTTTCATTTCACTGATTGTTGATCGTTATTTTTTTATTGATTTATTCTTCTTCGATACACTTTTTCTTTTCAGCTTTCCTCGAAGTAAAAACTGATATTGTATCATAATGACCGGAAATCTTATTCTTCTCTTTGTATTCCTTATTTCGTATTTTAAACTATAGACAACTTACGTTTATATAACATTTTTTGCTTCGAGCTATGGAATATATTGACAAAGTTTGGCTATTAAAACCTGGGACATATGTCGAACAAAGTTTTTAAACATCTGTCAGAAAGAAAAGTCCTAAAATGTTTTGTCTTAAAAACAAAAAACAAATTTTGTTTTTCTTAATATAAATTGTTTCTACGTTCGTAGACACACGAAAAGAATAATATACTTTTATATGCAACGTGCACGTACATAAGCATACGTTGCAAATCTAGTCCATAGAGCCGTGAGCTTTCGTCCAATTACCGAGCCTTTTGCAGTTTCTAATGGAAGAAAAAATTAATGATTGAAGTGAAATTGATATTGTTAAAATATTGGAATGTAAATGATTGGATGATTGTGCCAGATTTGTATGAATAGCAAAAATGAGAGCAAATGAATGAAAGGGCACGGAGACACCGATAAAATATCTCTTTGTCTCATTTGTAACAATTATTTTTATTTTATAATTTCTGTTCCTTTCTTTTTCTGCCGGAAGAGAAGGAAGAAATTTGCTTGTTTTCTCTTTGTTTTTGTTTAATTTTGGCGGTGAATCAAATCGACAACAATTAACAAGTGTCCTAATTAGAAATTATTTTTATAAATTAATACCGTTGTTTGCTGTTGTTTGTTTATTTCTTTCATTTTCTTAACGTTGGAACAACCAATTTCAAATGTACAGGGTAAAAAATTTAATTATCTCTGTTATTTCTTAAGATATGAAAAAAAGTTTATGAACAAACGTTATATTGTATCAAGGCAGCCATAGCATAACAATAATATCTTAGGTAAAGCACTATGATATCTAGGTAAACAATTTTTGTTGATTTTAAAATTAACTCTGTTTTTAACATTATAACTGCCAAATAATAGTTTGTTTGTAGAATTAGAAACTTTTTTCTGTAGTTTGTTTATGAATATTTTTATCCAACAGGAAATTAAACAATTATCATATATATGTGATGAAGTAATTCATTTTATTAAAAAAAAAATGTAAAGAATAATCAATAAAATTATAATATTAGCAGTTCTGTATTAAAATTTATATTACTAAAATAGCTCTAAAAAGCGATCATAGTTTTTAGCACAATGTTTTTTAAATTTTCCAACTCCTAAAGCAGACGATCGACCCCATCGCCTCCTTTTTAATTTGCCGCTGTAATATGTTTCATACCATCGGTACTTCTAGTTTTTTTTTTAGAAGATTATAAACGAAAATTATGATATAGTCCACTTAATACCATACCTATAACTTCTGTTGATACATTTCTTTCATATCTTGAAAACGGAGATAATTAAGGTAATCAAGTTAAGTAAGTCATCTTGCACATTTGATTTTACTGATGAATATGTCCAATGTGTGATCAGACAGAGACCGGACTGTTCGAATAACAATATTATTTTGATACATACATCTCATTCGAACTTATCTCCTTCAAAGTAGTATCCTTGTCTAGCCACACACCGCTCCCAGCGTTTCTTCCAGCTCTCTTAACACATTGACAGCCGGCCCCGCGAAAACGCGGGTTTCTGAGTCTATCGCTTGACCGCCGGTCCTGTGACAATTTCGATTTTGTTTCTATTTTTCGTTTCTGTTAAATTGTACCTGACGAATATGCAAATGAAATGTTCTATTTTACGAAAATATGTAATGTTTTAAATATTTTTTTTTTTGACTATTCAGTGATCAGAAACAAGCGAATAAGGCTAAGTGGCCGATACGTGGCCGGCGCTCAGGCTTTAAATGTCTCTTAGGTCGCCGGCTGTCAATGTGTTAAGATCCGCTGTACAATTTTTCTCGATGCCCGGAACAGAGACAAATCAACGTCTTTTCGGGGTGAATTTTAAGTTGGGGAACAGGAAAGTCTGTTGGAGACAAATCTGGAGAGTAGGGGGGCTGCGGGATCAGTAGGGTTCGGTTTTTGACGAAAAACCCCCTCACAATCAGCGCCGCGTGAGCGCTGCTCTTCCAATTCCTTCAACTTCGCGAGGCAACAATAATTGTGTACAGCAGGCCGGTACAAGTTCTAACAAGAACGTCTGTTACGCAGCAACGAGGTAACGTAGAACGACCAGTAAGGCTGCGTTTTAATCGTCACGGACGACGCTACATCGCGCAACTTGTTTCGTTCCGATCCGTCAAGCAGTTCGCGCGTAGTGAGCTTAAGGGTGCGCAGGAACCACGACCGAACTCCGAGCTGACTTCAACGACAGTTGTGCAGAAATTAGGAAGCTCTAGAACAAGGATAGATAGATCCTTGTCTCTCCAACGGTCCTGCGACAGAGAGAGCGATGCAACAATCGTAGGAAAGACGAAAACAGAGCGATGACAACCTGCTTGATTTTCAAACGAGTTTGGTGCAGTATTTTGAGCTTAAGAATCAATATCTTCTTACACTTTTTTTTTTAATTTCTTGCGCCATTACACAGAGGGTGCAGAGCCCTTTTTTTGAAAAAGTGTATAGAAAAAAGTTCTATAAAAACATACACTTTTATTTGTTTATAAAATTTCCAGGAGGAAATTGCAAAATCCGTCTCTGTACCCCTCTCCGTAATGGTGCAAGGAATTAAAAAAAAAAGTGTAAGAAAATATTGCTTTTCAAGCTCAAAAAGCTGTACCAAAACTCGTTATCGTTCTGTCTTCGTCTCTCCTACTGTTGTTGTATCACCCTCTCTGTCGCAGCACCGTTGGAGAGAAAAGGATCTATTTATCCTTGTTCGGGAGCTTCCTAATTTTTCCACAATTGTTACTGAAGTTAGCTCGGAGTTCCGCCTTGGCTCTCGCGCACCCTTAATCCGGTCTCTTTTTGATCACATCTTGTACATATTCGAAACAATATTTGACATGGTATTGCATTTAATTCGTTTTGTATGAAACTAAAGCTATTAGTAGCATTAGTCAAGAACGCGAAATTATTTTTACGTTGATTACAAGGTGGAATTATTAAAACAATGTAATACACATTGTATATCTATTTTTTTAATAGACTGTGATGAAGTATAAATTACTCAATTTGTCATTTTATTAAGGTTCCGTGTATCTAGGTATATTATATACAGAAGTTGAAAATTAGAATAGTTAATGAAAAAATAAATTTCTTTAAAAAAGTTTCTTCAAAATTTCTTCAGAAGTTTGCAGAAAAGCATCTTTGAAATTGGAAATGGTTGTTCTACTGTTAATTCTATATTTATAAATCGTTCATATCCTGATTTTTCGAATTCACGTCAATCAATAATTTAAATTACAGTTTCCCGACGTCGGCATTAAAGGTGAAAGGAAAATGCTGAAACACAAATAGGTAGCCACTTTGACATTGTTTAAATAAACATTTAAATATCCACATGATTATTCAAACATTAAACATGCAATTTTACAAAAATTATATCCGTGTCATCTTTGTTGCTTTATTTCAACAGGTTTAAGTTTTCAGTATCTAGTCATTTTTTATTTTCAATTTAATTTTATAAGATTCGAAAACAACGCGTGCAATATTATCTGGAAATTTCGATAATGAAGATAGTTTACGTTTACGTAAATAGAGTAGTTGAACAAAAAACAAAAGCTTTGAAGAGGAGAGAGCGAGTCAAAACGGTTGGGAAACTGATTTAAATTTTTACTTCTTTTTCATTAGTTCATTACAACAAGTAGTAAGTTTACATCTGAATTAAATACACTGGATGACAATACAGTTTATGTTTTTCTCGTTGTTGTAAATTGGGGTTATTAATTATTAGTATGCCATTGTTCGTTAAGGGAACTTGAAAGCGCGGATCTGTGGTTCCACAATCGATAGTTGAATCAGACACAAGACTGAGCGTGCGAAAAAATGTCACAAGGAGAAGGCTCCAAATATAACGCATCGATTTGAATAAAATTTTGTACAATGATAGACTTTGAAGTACTGAATCTGATTATATGAATGTGGTTTTAAGGACAAATGATTCATTGATAGTCTAAACGCTTGCTATTTCAAAGCAATCTAAGTTTTTCCAGAACATTAATCTTGAAAAACTAATTTTTGGGCATGGAAAGCGAAAGTGCAAAGTTTTGTTCGAATCGGAGCGTTACACTTCGAGTCCTCTACTTTGTCAATAGAAACTTACTTTATTCTCCTACGCGTAGTTCGAGCGAATGTCCTAATCCTTTTAAATCCCTTAAATTTATGGGGTACGGTTGACACGAGAGTTTGGATAAAACTGAAAATAACAACCGTTAAGTGTAGTGGCACTCACAAAAAAATTGTATCACTTTATTATAGCGTAACATATACAGGGTGTCCCAGCTTACTCTGGCATCTCAAATATCTCGCTTGTTTTTCATGGTAGACAAAAATGTTAGAAGAAAAAGTTATTGTATCCGATGGGGCACATATTCTGATTGGTGAAAAATTTTGCTCAGGGTCATTTTTTTCGAGATTACAAGGTCATCGGTGTATGAAATTTCCACATTCACGGTCATTTGAAGGTCGTAGTGTTATAGGTCAATGAACTTGCCTTGCCCTCAGCTATCATCGTATGATAACAAAAAAATATGGTTCCATTTAAAGAAACACCGATGACCTTGTAATCTCGAAAAAAATGACCTTGAGCAAAATTTTTCACCAATCAGAAGAACTTTTTCTTCTAACATTTTTTTCTACCATGAAAAACAAGCGAGATATTGGCATCTCAATGCCAGAGTTAGCTGGGACACCCTGTATAATGATTAAACAATAAAATGAGTTGAGAATGTGATTTTTAAAGAAAATAATTTTGATTTTTGTCTATCCCTGTAGGACGAAAAGATAAGCTCCACTGTTTTATATGTAACTTGATAGTCATTAACAATTAGGAGAGGTAACTTTTACTTACAATTTTTTTTGCAATTGTAGCATACTTAACATTTATTATTTCAACCGTATTATAGACGAAAACAAATAATCAAAGATTAACTAATTGGTTTTCAATTAACAATCGGTTGTATTGAAAAGACTATTAATAGGCTTCTGGTGGATAAAGTGTAAACGCCCCCGACTTTCCTATCGCGTGGATTACTAATCAAATTATTCTTAGTCTTAAATTGAAAATCTAATCGCTGCATCGAATCGTAAAGAATATATGAATGAATCGTTAGATATTATACAACTAGTTGTTAACCTTCAAATGCATAGTTTTTGTAATAATTAATTTGCAGTTTGTTAATATTTTATATACAGGGTGATCGACAACAGGTGGGCATAATTTCAGGGGGTGGTAACTGGGATGATTCTGAATTGCTTTTTCCTTTGCCAAAATTCTAGTTAAGGGTGCGCAGGAGCCACGGCCGAACTCCGAGCTGACTTCAGCGACAGTTGCGGAGATATTAGGAAGCTCTGTCTCTCCAACGGTGGTGCGACAGAGACGGTGATGCAACAGTTGTAGGAGAGACGAAGATAGAGCATCGAAGCGTCTTGATTTTCCATCGACTTTGGTGCAACTTTTTGAGCTTAAAAAGCAATATTTTCTTACACTTTATTTTTAAAAAAATTCCTTGTATCATTACGGAGGGGGGTACAGAGTCCTTTTTTCGAAAAAGTGTCCAGAAAAAAAGTTCTATAAAGATATACATTTTTATTGTTTATAAACTTTCCAGACGGAAATTGCAAAATCGGGCTCTGTACCCCCCTCCGTAATGATACAAGGAATTTTTCAAAAAATAAAGTGTAAGAAAATATTGCTTTTTAAGCTCAAAAAGTTGCACCAAAGTTGGCGGAAAATCAAGCCGCTTCCATCGCTCTATCTTCGTTTCTCCTAC
This sequence comes from Stelis phaeoptera, assembly GCA_943735885.1. Classification (NCBI taxonomy): domain Eukaryota; kingdom Metazoa; phylum Arthropoda; class Insecta; order Hymenoptera; family Megachilidae; genus Stelis; species Stelis phaeoptera. Next base: position 1,407,957 of record OX030936.1, read on the forward strand.
AACTATTGCATCACCCTCTCTATCTTGTTCTAGAGCTTCCTAATTTCTCCACAACTGTCGACAAAGGCGCTAGTTTACCTCCTGCGCACCCTTAAGGCTTCATTTTTGAATTATTAATGATAAACCCCGGCCAATCAGAGCGCGCGAGGAGCGCGAGCTCAGTGACGGCAGTGTTGGCTACGCATCCGAGTTGATCGTAGTTAGGAACGAACAAATCCACACATTGCTGGAACCACAAATTCGTCTACGAGGTACATACACTTATGATAGTGTTTGTAAATTGTCTAAAGGTAGATAAATGTATTGATTTGTTCGTTCCTAACTACGGTCAACTCGGGTGCGTAGCCAACACTGCCGTCACTGCCAACACTGGCCGGGGGTTTTCATTAATAATTCAAAAATGAAGCCTTAATGAGCATTTTGGCAAAGGAAAAAGCGGTTCAGAATCACCCCACCTACCACCCCCTGAAATTATGTCCACCTGTTGTCGAACACCCTGTATATTTGCAGTCATTTGGTAATAAACGCAATTATTAAGTAAAATTTGTATAAAAAGATTGATATTGTTGTTTTCAATTATTTTTCTATGATTTCTTACAAGCAAATTGAAATTTAGGTAAATATTCAAATTCAATTTTGAATTAAATATATGTGAATTATATGTAATTGAGAAGATATTTTATTATTATTTTTTTTTTTTAATCGATTCATTTAAGGGTTGATAAAATAGATTGTTTAAATTTCTTCTCGTAATAAATATTTACGATAAATAAGCTGTCTTACATCTTTTCAATTCATGTTTTATTATTAAATCTTTCAGAAATATCTTTTTTTTTACAGTATCTGATGTTTTATACTTTAGACGTGACTTCAAATTTTTAAGTTGGACTAATCAGTATTGCGTAGGAAGTGATAGTAATAACAAATAATCATTGTACTTTTCAATTTTCGATCGTTCGAAGACTACTAAGCAATAATTTTATCTAAGCATGTTTTTTATTTGTTCAATGTAAAAATAACTGCTGGTTGTCCTTTGATGAGGTCGAACATTTACCATATTTTTTTCTTTATCTCGTATCACATTTCGGACTGTTACTATAGGTCAGTGATGTCACGTATCAAACCTATCATTTTTATCAAGAATTTTTTTAGCATATTGTACACAATGTACATATATTTATATATGTATACGTGGATGTGGACATTGTAACGCAATAATGCTACTCTTAATAAGATTTTATTTAATTCATATTACTCAAAACACGCATTACAAACTGTTTTTATACAATGAATACGATCTTCGTCACAGACGATTACTAAACCCTTAACTATCATGGTTCAGAAATTATATTAAAAATATATAAAATATAATATAAAGACATGATAAGGCCAACATTGACCCTTTACCTGTTTAACGTACAAGTAACTATTGTTTTATAATATTGATTCTAATTTTTTAAATGAAGAAATGAAAAAAGACTGAAAGATGCATACCGCTTCATATTTCTGCGTATAGGGTCAGATTTGACCTTACTGTGGTGCTTGAGGGTTAAGAAAACTGAAACTATGAATTTTAAAATAGCACAAGTCGAGTAATCAACATTTTGAAGAAGACGGTCATTTTTATCTACATAAAAAGGTTGAAGGATAAGTTAAACCAAACACAAGATTTGTCACATGCTAAAAATTAGTTATTTGGTGTGGATGAATGTCCTGAACGAGGATTGTTTTTCTGCCGTTTCCGGTCCTCCTTCAACAAATTTGTACCATTCAAGAACACACGATTTTGATAAATAATTCTTTTCAAATGCTTTGTCTAGCTTTTAGATTGTCACAGTATGGTTAATTTCATTTTTCACGCAAATTTAGAGTAAATACGTTGCTCGATGAATTTAACACGTTGGCTGCCACGGGGGTCACCGGTGACCGGCACCCGAAATTTTTTACAATCAAATAATTACCAATAGAAATGATAAAACAAACCACGGATAGCGTTAACATTAAGCTAATAATGGTAGCTATCGAATTGAAAAGTTAAATTTGAAAATTAGTTGATTGTCTTGTTAATAATTAGGATTTCAGCGTGTCTGACTACCCACGTCCGTTTTCACTGTGGCAGTCAACGTGTTAAAGATATAAGGGTGAAACAAAGAAGGGGTTCATAAGTTCTAGGATTGATACTACTTGCCAAATGATGAAAAAAAAAAACGATAATATCGTACCCTATAGATACAATAAATTACCTTATCATTTCTCCTTTTTTCCGGGTTACAAAAAATGTTTTACATATGTACGTGTCTAAAGCAGAAAGATAAATTGTATTGTCTCCATACTGCTAAATATTAGCTGTTCGACCCATGTTTATTAGAACCTTTTTTTATCATTTGATAAAAGTTATAAATCCTTCTGTGTTTCATCCTGTATGAAAGGGTGTATAATATTAACACGTTGACTGCCACAGTGAAAACGGACGTGGGTAGTCAGACACGCTGAAATCCTAATTATTAACAATACAATCAACTAATTTTCAAATTTAACTTTTCAATTCGATAGCTAGCATTATTAGCCTAATGTTAACGCTATCCGTGGTTTATTTTATCATTTCTGTTGGTAATTATTTGATTGAAAAAAATTTCGGGTGCCGGTCACCGGTGACCCCCGTGGCAGCCAACGTGTTAAGTCATGTCTGCAAAAAGGTGTAATGGTGAAATAGAACGAAAATAAATGATATATAATATTTAACTGTTTCTTGTAAACAAGACTGTGCTGGAACTTTTTGAGCAAGATAGTGTGTCCCTCAATCTGCCATTATTTTTTTTTACTTTTTCTGCCGAATATCATATCGTTTACACTTTAGAGATGAAATGGTTGTATATTGTAAATATTTTTTAATAATGACCTGGATTTAATCATACAAATAACTTATAAGACGTTAAAGAGTGGACTTGTGCTGTCTTGAAATTCACGGATTCAGTTGTACTTTCCTTATTTGTTTTTTAAAAGTCAATCAGCGTTTACGCTTAAGTTTATTGAAAAATATTTTGTTTGAATACTAAACCATATTCCTATTTTTGTTTCCTTTTTCTTCTAATGAATATTCATGATATTCTTATGAAACAAAGCAACGTTGTTAGATTGATGTAATAATCGGACTACTGCGCACCTGATTAATGAAAGGAAGAACGGAAGAACATGTTATTGATAATAGATCATAGTCTATACATATAATCGTTTCGTAGAGTAGAGTTCGACTGAACTTTCCCCCTTTTCTTCCGCCCTACCTTCCGTTTAACGAGAATCTGTTTTTTCGAATTCGTTTGTTTGGATGTTTGTAACTAGGTATAATTTAGCGTTTATTGTTATACAATCGAATATGGCGAGGGTGATAGCATTTGAAGATTTCGAAAGACGGTTAAAGCAAGGAACGAATAAACGTATATAATATGTAGACATCGTGGAAAAAAGCGGACGTCGGTCGCCGGGAATCGAGAACCCGCGAACCTCGGATTCATAGGCGGCCACGCTACTTCCTAGGCCAAACCGTCCGACTGTCCTTCTATTTCTCCACGACGCCTCTTATGGTTGGGTATGGAGGTCCCGATCCTACAAATATATGTAACACATATTCTATATGTTAATTAAGACAATAAATGGAAGACCTTCTGCTGATCTTTTTTCTTTATCCTTTCTGCCGTTAAATCGCTCTATGACTTTATGGACTTTGCCCAGCAAACTAAACCCCAAACTACCTAATTATACAATGGGTGATTTATCCAAAAATCGCGTAATTCAATCACGTCCGTTTGATAAAATTGAGCTCGACTATTGTGGCCTGTTTTTCCTAAAGGAAAAGAAATTTAGAAATAAAACCAAGATAGAATCTTACGTTGCCGTATTTGTTTGTCACAGATTTAACCATTGAAACGTGTCTGGAAGCTATTAAATAATTTTGAGCTCGACGGGGAAAACCAAAAAACATTGTATATTCAGACAACGCAACTAACTTCATTCATATCAAACGAAAATAACACTAAGTTATCTAACTACTGTCAAGACGAGGAAATTAACTGGCACTTTATACCACCGCAATCCCCTCACTTCGGGGGGTTGTGAGAAGCAGCCGTGAAGTCCTTTAAATATCACCTGTATCGTGCAGTAGGAGAGGCAATTTTTACTTACGAACAATTCAATAGGATTGTGGAAATCGAATCGATTTTAAATTCCCGTCCTTTGACTCCATTATCCTTTGACCCTAACGATCTTACTGCTCTTACCCCAGCACATTTCCTGATAGGAGATTCTTTTTCGAGTTTTTCTGAACGTGATCTTCGGGACGTGCACACCAATAGACTGTCAATGTGACAACGTGTGCAGCAAGTAAAACAACATTTTTGGAAAAGATGACACAAAGAATATTTAAACGAGTTGCGTACGAAAAGCAAGTGACATCAAGGAGATGGAAGGTAAATTGAAATTGGTCAATTAGTCATAATAAAGGAAGACATCATTCTTCCAACGCAATGGAACATGGGTCGTATCGTGGAAGTTCACTCAGGGGGTCGATTCTGTAACTTTTATCGTGGTGAACATGTGAGCCAACTCACAACTCTTGATTCTATAACATTCATCATACTGTAAATGTGAGCCATCTCATGGGAGTTTGTTCGGCAAGAAATTTCTTGTCCAATGGTGAAATTAGAGAGGAAGACATTGAGAGATAGAGCGAGAGGGAAATAATAGGCAACATCTCGCGACGCGTTTTTGTGACGGTTAATATAAGGTTAAGTGTCGTTGTTTCATATAAATTCCCGAAAAAATTCTTTATATACTTCCTCGAAAGTACATAAAAAACTAAGTAATAAAAATGGCAATTTATATGGCTGCTTATACAGTGGCACTATATTGTGGATAAGAGACAATGGTAACCCTTGGTATAGTAGACGTGGGCTTTTGTAACGTTTGTTAACAGATGTCGTTCAAATCATTATAATTTAAATGCTTCGCTAGCTAGAGTTAACTTCATTCCTAACGATGATTGTAAGTGTAGAGCACAATTTGAGGACCTCGACCACGTAATCTGGCAATGCCAGAGTATGACGATGAACGCGATGTACTGCGAAGACTACTTCTTAGGCGCAGGTTCTGTTTTCCACTTAGTATTCGTTCTTTTTTATGTGGTCCCGATATTAATGGTTTGAATTCCTGAAGCAATGCTCTATAAAAATCTAAGTTTAGTTAATCATTGTAGTATTAATGAATAGCTGTTACATTTTTGTATAACTGTAAAAACTGTATATACTACTGTATAAACTATGCACTTACGTATAAGACAGAATATCTACACTGTAATATACTCTGTATCTGCTATATAAATCACATACGATTTAAAGCAATAAATAAATAAAAAAAAATATATATAGGTATCGTGAATAATCCGTAATAACCAAAATAATCAATATTTGGATGCCCGCAATATTTTTCGGTATACCATCTTCTTTAATCAATAACAGTAATAGCCTTCTAGAATTCAATTATTCACTTTATTATTTATTTTATTATTTCGCCGCTTGCCAAATATCGATATGGTACGGTACAGTTCCTGACAAAACATTTTTCTCCACATTTCTAATCTAGTGCTTTCGTATTTTCTCTCCTGTGAGATGAAAGTGCAAGAAGTGAGTGAAGTCACTTGAATTACAGAATCAACCCCAAGGAGCAGACAACGTAGTGCGTGTAACAACAATGAAAACACAAAACGGACTATATAAACGTTGCGTGAATTACCAATAGATCGATTAATGGAGACTTAATTTAGTTTTATCATTTACCATAATCACTCCTAGCATATGTAAGTATTATAAAGTGCGATAAGATTACATAGACACCTACGTATATTTGTACTCACGTTGTGTAGTTAGTATTTATTCTTATTACATAAACGGTTAAAACATTAAGACTATGCATGTATGTATGAACGTTATCTCTTACAAGGACAATTCAAGTTATTCTAGCGAAGAAATTATGTAGGACTATTAGATACTTATTAATGTTTTAGAGTGTGTTAGTTCATAAGTTATCAATGACCATATCTATCTAGTAATCATCACTCTTAACACATTGCGTACGGGTGACGAGATATCTCGTCTTTTGCTAGCCGAACGTTGTGGACGGGTGACGAAATATCTCGTTTTCAGGTTTCTTCGACTCAATCGATGATTTAAGGAATTAAAAATAAAATGATCCAGTGAAAAGTGACAGTGACCGTAGATAGGGAATACATGGTGCGAAGTAACGTGAGTTCGTTCACCTGGCCGTCCCATCAGCTGTTCAGCGCTGCAGGTCAAGTTGCGAGTAAACTGGTGAGTCTAATTTTAATTTGGTCCGCACTTTTTAATAGTTAGCGTATGTAGTTTAACAAATTTTTTTCCTTTCCAACAACGAAAAGTGTCATACAACTTCGATTTATTCGGATATTGAGTGATTTCAAAATTTTCATCATTTCGCACAGCGAAAAACATTACGCAACTCCGATTAGTTCGTTCTATCGGAATATCGAGTAATTAGGTTATTTTCCTTATTCTGGAGGCACGCTTCAATTCATATTATTCTGAATTTCTTTTATTCCTTATTTGATATTATTTGTGTCTAACGCTTCCTGCTTTACCGACGGGGGTTTCCCGTCGCGCTGAGACCAGGCACCGACGAGCTACTGTTAAAGACTGCCAGCCTTATGGGACTTCGTGTAACCCGAAAAATTCGCTGTTTTCTACCGCCCTCTAGGATATATTGCGGTCAGAATAAGAAACACTCGCGGAAGACGTGACTGGTCCCAACGTCTAAACGGTCGCCGGGGCGAGGGGAAGTTTTCTGTCTCGCTTTGTCACATTTTGTTCCATAGGCGTTCTTTGTCACGAGGTAACCGCTCGCCGGGTTACCGACGGAGCCGCCAGAGCCCATCAGAGCCCACTTAGTGGTACGCCAAAATACACAGGGGCTGGCAGTCTTTAATAGTACCTCGTCGGTGGACCAGGAAATCCGGCTCATAGTCACGCGGCTGAGCGCGTGAAATGCGCGCGGTATGATTGGTCCGTGTTTTTCCTGGAAATAATGCCCTTTAGAGCCCCTGCAGACTGCAGACTTTCTATCGGCCGATAGTTTGGTCGTTAATCAGTATTAAGATGTATGCAAGTGCGCATATTACACCGACTCGGTATCGGCCGATAAATAAGTTTGATGGGCTACACGATTGCATTCGAATTAAACTATCGGCGAACTATCTGCCAACTGCTAATAATTAGTATAGCGGCGCGAAGCCGCGCGTACACTTGCCGATTGTTATTTTGCCGACTCGGCCGATAGTTGAATTCGTTCCTCGCAATAATCTATCACCGTGGATGGGATGCACCAAATACTCTCGGTTTCTCTTCTTGATCCTTCTCCTCCGTTGTATAAAAGCAATAATAACATTTCTGGACAATATTCTATTAACTTTCATTAGAGCCGCCAACTAGTAAATTGTTCATGAGCAATCGGCAGACTGTAGGCTGGTCTGTGCACTCACCACCAAGCCGACTATTTAGTAGTAGCATAATTTAAAAGGATAATAAAATTGTTAGAAATTAGCACGAACAGCCTGTGTAATAAACTAACTCGAGAAGGTGAAATAAAAAGAAAAGAAAGTACAGTTCGAAATGGCAGCTGTTTATTGTAAAAACAGAGGAAAGATGTGAACATTAGAAAACAGCTTAAGTTAGCGTTACAAAGAAAAATAGTCAGACAACCTGACAAGCAATACCTTACGGTTACCCTGTGTATTTCTGTCGCCGCAATAATTAAGTATCCATCGTTTTATGATGTCTTTGACTTATTAAAAAAAGAAACAATCGAAAAACGCTACAAAAGTTTGTTCAGAAACACTTCGCGTATTTTACGAGTAGAGTGATTTAACCTTAACATAAATAAATATTCTTAACGCGTTGTATTCACTGCTCTAACTAGTCTAGCGACCGTATCGCCGTTTTTTTTTAAATTACATACGATTAAAACAAGCAGAAAAAGAATCCCAAAATAAAATGCACTCGATTCAAGTGTTCCATTAATAAAATTCAAAGCACTCACTCGCGTAAATCACAAAAGATACTGTTTACTGGAACATTTGTTCGTTGAAATCGATCGTTGATTTTTTTAACAGATCCACGGAATACCTTCAATCAATTCTTTGTAAAGTCATTGCTTGTGGTATTCTGTCATTGCAAACTTCCTTTTTATTATTGCTTTTCATTGCAAGGGACCTCTTCGACGACCTTAAGCGTTGTCGAACTTCTTTGAAATAGTTCATCATGGTTGAAAGTGATTCAACGAATGTAGGAATCGTTTACAAACTATTGGTGTCCGACAATGCTGCACTCTTCGTCAATTTCAAGGCCCTTAATTGCTTGTACAAACGTTGCTTGCAAAATTGATAAAACTCGATTTCTCGCGTGAAGTTGCTTCTTACTATGTCTTTAACTTCTTCGCTGACTGGGGGCTTAAAGAAGTTCCGGTTGATTCTGGTAAATGCGTTCACCTCGTCTGAAAACAAAATATTCTGTTAGTATAGTTTTGCAAGCATCAATAAATTAATTAGAACTTAATTAAACCCTCGTACACTATTTGAATTTTTATTACGTCCATATCAATATTTCAAACATTTTAACACGTTGACTGGCACAGTGAAAACGGACGTGGGTAGTCAGACACGCTGAAATCCTAATTATTAACAATACAATCAACTAATTTTCAAATTTAACTTTTCAATTCGATAGCTAGCATTATTAGCTTAATGTTAACGATATACGTGGTTTATTTTATCATTTCTGTTGGTAATTATTTGATTGTAAAAAATTTCGGGTGCCGGTCACCGGTGACCCCCGTGGCAGCCAACGTGTTAACAATATTTTTTTTTGTATTTTTAAAATTATTTAATGCAGGTTCATGTAGCTTAATTATTGTTTTAGCAATTATGTTATCAAACACATTTTTTTATAAATATCTCACAATTTAATGTTTAAATATTGTTTACGATTCATAATTAATTACTGCCTATGAGTCAAAAACGTGTATCACATATGATACGTGGTACGTGGTATGGGCCCTCAGGATGTGTCACGTTTGATGCACAGACTAATGAACGTGTTTACTAAAATAATTCCCTTTCTGTGATTGTTTCTCACATCAAACTACAAGTACAGTATATCTTCCTGCATATGTTTAGGTGCTAATTTAGTCCATAACTAATAAGTTCTCGTGTCTACTTTGCGAGGCATTACAAGTAACGATATTAGGTATATTCACTCTACAATACATGCAAACAGAAAGATAAAAGAATTTACCATAGTAGACGTCGGTGGCGCCTTGGAAAAATTGTGGTACGTAATTTTCCAATACCGTGAGAGTGGCATTCATGTCCTCAAGTACACCGACAACAGCGTAGTGTTTCTCCACTGCCATTTTTGCTCGTTCTAAAGCCCCCACTGTGTTGAACGGCCTTTGAGGAAATAACAGTTAATATGGAAGAAAAAGAAATAAAACAGAGGTAATGATGCAGTAAACGTAAACAATGCGTTCATGAATTGTATGATGTACCGTTTTACTTTTAAGTCGTTTTCAGTAACACATAAAGATATTTACCAAAGTCTTTTCTGCAGAGTTAATCCTCTGCGACGATATTTAAATAGCGTTTATATAAACTTGATATTAATTATTTACACAATATATGTATAATGTAACTGTAATGGTACACACGAAAAGATTCTACTGGAACAGATAAGGATGAAGTTTCATTTTCAGGAAAATGGACTTTGAGAACTTATCTAATAATCTTACATTTTATTAATATGGTAATGTAATGGTGTAATGAGAGTTCATTTCTTGTATTTAGGTGCTTCTTATTTGTATCTGCTTACGTTATGATTTTAAAAATTATTAATTCTTTTTCATGGTGCTTTTTATTAATTTATCAGGAACAATTCATTATCATATAATATACACTGCTCAAAAGAAATATGGCATAGAAACATTTTAAGCAAAAATTGGCCAACTTTGACTGACGGTAACTCCGTGAAAAATCATCGTAAAATTATGTTCTTTTTTTTAATTAAAGCTTGAAATCTCTACTTTAAGATACTATGAGTGTGATGCATCCCTACCACTGTAACATCTTAAATGTGAAGGCATGTTTGTTATATTGAAAATTATAAAGTTTGACAGTATTTGCAGGAACGTAAAGTACGAACCTTCCTCTTCAATTTCTAAAAAAAAGAAAAGTCGCTGCTTCATTTTCGCAAAGATGCATTTTTGGCATATACCGCCGGTATTGGTATTAGCCGATGCGTACCACGCGGAGGTTGCCGGTCAGAATTTGCACATCATTTGGCACTGAAAAGAGCCGTTTGTTTGTATATAAGTGTGTGTGTGTTTAAATGTTAATAACACGTGTTTTCTCCGCGTTGTTGAATTACTGCTTGCAGCCGATTCATCGTGTTAATGCAAGCCCTAATTTCTTCCTGTGGAATGTCATTCCAGATTTGAATTACGACTTGTGACAAGTCTTGGAGATTGACAGGTTGTTTAGCTAAATTTCTTAACTTACGACCCATTATGTTCCATTCGTGTCCTATGGGGTTCAAATCTGGACTTACTGCAGGATATGGAAGCAGTCTAATTGAGTTTTCTGCCATAAATTTATGTGGCCGTGCATTGTCCTGCATAAGGATGAAATTTCTTCCTATGCGGCGACTCATTGGCAGCACACGAGGTCGCAAAATTTCTTCCACATATCCTACCGCTGTTATTCCTTGTGCTGGTAGAACAAGATTGGTACGATGATTCAAAGTGATTCCTCCCCATACCATTATTGTGCCGCCGTTGAATCCCCTTACAGGAGAACCAGTGTTTAATGCCAATGCCGGCGGTATATGCCAGAAATGCAATGGTTACTTTAAAGTAACTTGTAATTTTCAATATAACAAACATGCCCTCACATTTAAGGTGTTACAGTGGTAGGAACGCATCACACCTAAAATCGAACTATAGTATCTTAGAAATTTCAAGCTTTAATTAAAAAAAGAACATAATTTTACGATGATTTTTCGCGGAGTTGCCGTCAGCTAAAGTTTCTCTATGCCATATTTCGTTTGAGCAATGTATACCCATCAAAAAGCTAATTAAAATTTGTAGTAGTACTTTTAATGATAAAAATTTGTAACTTCTAAATGTTTTCAATCCGCAAAAATATGCATGAAATTAAAGTCTAATTGGAACCTACGTGCATTTTTCGCTGTGGCCACAGAAAAAGAGTGTCTGCCTGCGATGATCGCCGATCCCTTCGTGAATTTCGCCCTCCAGGTATCTGCATTCACGGTCCGCCTTAAGTACACAGGACTCGAAGTCTTTCTTTAGCCAATTGGGATCCGGCAGGGGTAGGTCTGGAAATATTTGCTTTCTCTCCACGTAATACCAAGGTGCTCGAACATAATAGTACCAGGATATCACTCTCTCGACAGGGTCTCGGACTATGTTGATGTAAATTGGCTGAGGCAGGTTGAATCTGTGCAAAGAAAATCATTGAGTATTAAACAGATCGATTGGGTATCGAAGAAGTTCCGGGTAAGTTATTTTATTCTATTTTGCTTTTTGAACGTCTAGGGGGTCGACATCCTAGTTAAACATCATATTCATTCACTATCGAATCACGCGGTCGTACTTATGATCCGTAGAGCAGTTGTCTCGCATGCAACTGCTCTGATTAAACAAATACACGATACTTGCGATCGCTCGCACCTTACTTCCTTATTACATTATAAATAAATTTCGAATCAAGGGGTTTTTATGTCGCAAGGCTTTCCCCCTTTTATTTTTTTTCGAGCCAGAAATTTAATCGTTTTGGCTCAGTGATTGCTTCATTTATTTATCAAGCTGCCTTGCTCCTCAACCTAATCCTAATATCAATTTGAAAAACGGAATTTCTTCATGTTGGAGAGGTTTCGACGATACATTACACGTTAATGCTAAATTTCTTTCTTATCATTTTAACGCCTTAAATATCATATTGAAATCGTAGAAAATAGTTCGAATTCATAATTTTACTATAAGCATATTATACCATATTATTTGTATGATATTATATGAATTTTCAAGTATCTAATAAAGTTATCTGTAATTAGCTACATAAGATCGTTCTTATTAAAATAGGTAACCAATCTTTGTGAAGATCCATACTTTACCCAAATAATGTATCAAATTGTGAATTCATGTTATTTAAAAATGATAAGTTATGTGTAATTTTCTTATTGATTAAATAATTAAATTTCTTAACACAATGTATAATAATTGGTATAATTGATCGTATTGATTTTTCTCAAAGATTTGGCAAGCATTGATTTTATTTTTAATAAATATAACCTGTTAGTTTGACAATATTTAACCTCTTGTATATTTTTCTTTATAGCCATTTTGAACTTTTTTCAATTTTGTAACCCTTAAGGGGGTAGACACGGCACGTGACCTCGCCGATTTGGCAGATCGGTATTACAGCAGCTTTTTCCTCTACAGAAATGGTAATACCATATCCACTACTTGAACCAAATTTGTTACGTGACTTGCTCTGTAATATCAGCAATATGGCAAAACTCGTCTGTGGGAATGCATTCGGGATTTTTCCTTTGTTGTCCTTATATGAGCAAATTTTGGGCCGGGTGAGCATTCATTCGAAAGAGGAAGGTGCAATGGTTGGCGCTGGATTCATTGTTTCAATCACACAACTCTTTTAGCGAACTTACAATACTCGGATTCTGCGGGTGTTTTAGTCGATTTTTGCTCTACTTTGGACACTCATATTATTAGATGTTAACATTAAATCCAGCGCCAAGCATTGCACCTTCCTCTTTCGAATGAGTCTTCACCCAGCCCAAAATTTGCTCATATAAGGACAACAAAAGAAAAATGCCACACCCATGTTTCGGGCCAAATTGTGTCGGTATACAGCTCACTGCATTACCCGTGTCTACCCCCTTAAGTACCATGATAGTGAGAAAAACTACCTTGTTGAAATTATACCTATTGCTTTCTTGTTTCCACGCTGAAGCGACCTAAACCGAGCAACATTTGTTATGTTTCGGTGTTAAAGCTATAATTAATGCACAGACTGAAAGAATATTTGTTTTGGTTGCTATGTTTTGCCGCATATTTCCCATTGTTGAGCAATATTTGTTGTTGGCAATCGAAACAAGAAGAAATCCATACAGGGTGTCCCGTAACTAGTGGTAACATCGGAAAATGGGGGGTAGCTGAGGCCATTCTGAAAAACAATTTCCTTTGCAAAAATGTCAGACGGGGCTTCGTTTTTGAATTATTAACGAAAAACACTGACCAATCAGAGCGCGAGTAGAGTGCATGCTCAGCCGTGATTCGTTCTGGTCCGACGTCCCGTCCTCTATTCGCGCTCTGATTGGTCAGTGTTTTTCGTTAATAATTCAAAAACGAAGCCCCGTCCGACATTTTTGCAAAGGAAATTGTTGTTCACAATCGTCTCAGCTACCTCCCACTTCCCAATGTTACCACTAGTTCCGGAACACCATGTATAGCAAAACATTCGGCAACAAGCAGCGACCTTAGTAGTAAAAAGTTCATCGTTGTTGTTTCAGCGAAGACACAGCTAAACGATATAAAAATTGTTCTTAATTAGATTTAAGTTAATTTCAAGAAACTTACTCAGTGAAATTGGTGAAACACACATGTTTTATATATACTGACGGTTCTGAGTAACCGCTGACCATCCTGGCAAGTTGAAGCTGGAAGAAAACACAATATTTAGTTATAATATAATGTTACAATTATCCTTATTGGTCTTTCTTAGGTATTGTTAAGCTATGAAGTAATAGCGTCTGTTTCTTCATTTTACAGCAGTAGATAACGTGTTAATTTTGCCATTTCGAATTACTTATGAAGTTTCAGTAGTATTCGTAGGTGATGGAAACTTTTATATACCCCTAATATTTCGAGCATTATCAAAAATATGTGTATGAATTGACAAAATTGAAAAACATTAGATAAACAATAAAAACAACAAGACTTTGTAGTTAGTAATACAAACTCAACGTCTAGAAGCGCTTTCGGTATAGCACGTGAGAATTATTAAAGCACCTCAGGGCCGGCCATCTGGAGGGTGCGGCGGATGCTATGCACCGGGGCCCCGCGATTGAGGGGGCCCCAACATGATCAAGAATTAAAATAATATACTCTTGCACACGAAAACTTGACAATATTCCTATCGTTGCGTTGTCAGTATGACGGAAAGCATAATAACGGAGCGCACGATTTGCCATCGTGACGCCAATATTCAATTCTCCATTCTTCTGAAGGGCTCATTTCGAGGGGAAACTTCAAGGAATATGATGATATTTTTTTCAGTTTAAATTACTCTAGTTCATCATCGAAAAAAACGCAAAAAGAGAATTTGTTTACATTTTTCAACGTTATAAAGTTAATTATCGGGGTTGAAAAAATTATGTTATAATAGCACAATCCTTCCTGTATAAAATGGAATGAAATTTAGCTCCATCGGATAAATAATTCCTGAGATAAAAATTCATAAGTGGAGCTCGTTTCAGCCAAAATGGGCAAAAATTTCAAATTTCGAAGGCTTGTAATTTCTAAACAAATACTAAACTGGCAAAATGATGACTTAACCCCCCCCCCCCCGCCCTAATTTCACATGGACTACTATCTATTTCATTTAGAACAAAATCGCCGAAGGTGACCGCAAAAAGTTATCGATTTGGCGTGGAATGACTTTTAGCAAATTAAAATTACTTGCTATATTAAGCATTGAAAAATAAATTGCAAAAAATTGTAACTTTTCTGAAGTAATTAATTTATTAGCAAAAACAAAATCACGCATTAAATAAACATGCATTAGTAATGTATATGTTTGTTTGCAATTTTTGTTTAATTTACAAAAAATTTAGGACCTCAAATGGATTTTTGCACCCAGACCCCTTTATCGAGAAGGCCGGCTCTGAAGCACCTGCAGGTGCCAATACATTTATGAAATAAATTTTCATATTACCACTAAATGTTCAATATGTAGGCTCTATACTCTACCTGAACTATAAATTAGCATTTTGATACCTGTTCAATTGGTGCAAGACGTATGGTTTCAACTCTTTGTACGCGATCTCTGTTAAATGAAAATCCATTTCTCATCGACAGCCTCCTCAATAGCTCCATGAACGTTTGAGAACCAACTTTTGGCACCCGATTGAAGAACAGAACATTTCTACCGGCTCGTTTTGTATTGTTGAGCGCATCGATGTCCAATACTTCTGGTTCTTCATACTGAAATCAAATAAAATATCACTTACTATTTATCTTGTTAGCTTATTTTTTATTTAACTTCTTTCAATACGTTTTGTCTTAATTTTCTTATTTACAGTATAAATGTTTTTTTATCATTCCTTTTTATTGGCAGGTATAACTCAATTTAATATTGAAGGGATTCTTGATGAGGTGTTCAGGAATGAAATGATCACAGTCGTGTACTCGGTTTTTTATTATAACGAGCGTAGTATCTATCGGTGGAACTGTCGTACTGCGAATCCTCAACGCTCGTCTGTTTCCTTTTTTTCCGCCTTCGTACACCCCCTACTTGTTGCGCCCTTAGCACGCTTTCTCGAAGCGGGGGTGAACTTGGCGGGAACCGCGTTTGCTGATCAAAGTGGCAACTCAGCGGAATTTCCCAGAGCCCACGGTCCGTAACGCGACCGGCCTTGGTCGCTTAGCCTCGTGTCGAAGATCCTTGGGAAACCTAGGGTTTATGACACCAACGATTTACCATCGAGGACGTTGTCAAAAATTCTCTACGAGAATTTTTTGAAGGGCCCAACGTGGGGCCCTTCAAATTTAAGAATATTCACTCTAAATTTACGGTTATAAACTATTTAACTAACCATTCCTGTCTTTAAGTAAAAAATTGCAGAAATGGCTCTCGCACCGCTTTGGTGCCTCATTTAATTAGTTGAACATGTTTCAGCTAAGAAGAATTCATTCAAGACCATAAACATTTTACGAACGCTTCTACTAAGTTGTTTCAAATATGGAATCTGACCTCGTACAAAGTCTTTGACTAGCATTCAATTTTTTGCCACCACGAAATCAGCTATCTTTGGATGATTTCTTTAATGGAACGATAGTAATTATTGCAGCTACACGATCGTTCGTTAACTGTTTTACTTTGTACTGAGGAATCCACGTACGAGAATGTGGAAACGTTGAAAAGTGATCTTAGTTTCCCAAGCACCATGACGAAATGAATTTATTATTTCTTTTCAGTTATTAATGTTTATCGTAGTTATTCGTACACGAAAGAAGTTTTAATTGAGACTTAATTACAGAAATTTCAACTCTGCTCTTATTTCTCGATCGTCAATGTCTTTCAATAAATTAGTATCTTTCTACTTTTAACACATTCGTTAAAATAATATTTATATTTTTAATGTACCTTATCTATTATTTCCAAAATATTTTGTTGGTTCCATTATCTATAATCTTAAGCAATTAATATGAGCATTCGTAATTAAGAAAATGATAGAATTTGTTGTAATATCGACGATATTAAAGATTGCTTCCATTTTGAAATGTGTGTTTGGAAACACGAAAAGAGATTAATTAAAGAAATTTGTTGTGTCTCTTCCCAGAGTTTTAGGAAAGAAGTGTACTTACATCGATCTCTTTGAAACACTTTCCGATATCATCGAGAATTTTGTAAATATTTGAGGGGACTGATTTAAGGGGTAAAACCACTCTAGAGGCAGAAAAAAAGACCTAAATTTGACAATTTATTTTGGGAGTATGACAAACAGAATAGAATTTCTTTTCAGAGGGTTTATTTAACACATGCTGAAGTATGAAAAACAATTTTTTTTATTTTCATTTTCATACAAAATGGCGGCGACAGAGCCGGTCGTCGAAAATAGCTTTTTTTGAAAACATCGCCACGGGAAGACGAATTTCACGGCATGTACGAGTCCTGGAACAAATCAGTCTAGATATGGGACACCCCATATTTACAAAATATTATTCGTACTGCTTTAATTAAGGTCCGTTTGCATAATAATCGTATAGACATACAAATCAGCAACACTTCATTCAAGGCCCGTAGATTTTTAATTGTAGGATTTACTGTTATTAGAGGAAAGTGATCAAACTCGGATCTCTCCACCCATGCTAGACTCCTCGTTTATGCCTGTCAGCTATATGCATGTTCTCCTTGTTCAGAACTTTTAATTGCACGTGTTCAAATATTTTTGTGAGCAACCTGCTGTAATAACGCTTTAACTAAAATTGGTTATTAAAAGTGTTTAACGAAATTTTCATTTATTGGGGAAGGAATATTTAAAAGAAAAAGTAAAACTAATTACAAAAATTTTAATTCGAATTTCATAGAAGAAAGAAAAAAATGTTGATTATATAATATACCTAATTAAAGCTAATTAAAACTAATTAAACATTTAATGAATAAATAAAGTGTTTAAACGAAAAGGTATAAAAGTTGAAAATGAAAAAGTTCAAAGTTAAATTTAAATAATTGGCATAACTCAGTGATCCCCCGCTCGAAGTTTAAATCAAATTATCGATGGAAAACTGTGTGGTTCTTTAAGAAACGACGTATTTTACGCTTTTTGTAACTTATTACAGCGATAACAGAACTTCGAAATTACCGTTCGCAGCCTACCCATGTTTCTTTTTCCACACTCTAATTCTCGTACGAATACTGGCCTAATTAATGCTTTCGCTTATCATGTTATCGCAACAATCTAATTAAGATCATATATCTTTGAAATTTGATTTACACTACTGAAATTTTCATCATTCCATTCCCAGTAGCTTCGTTATTTACGATGGGTAGCCAACCATACAAAATTAATTTTTCATAAGAATAAAGATTCTGCTTTATGAGCTACAGTGACCAAAGATAAGATTATAAAACTATCATACCTTGTATACAATACATTTTTTTTGTATTAATTTCATAGTTAATATTCTTACTGTCTATTTGTTGTATTGTATTTTTGCAAAAATATAAATATATCTTTATTGCATTTTCGCAAAAATATAAATATTGTATATCAATGGAAAAAACTTTCGATGAACGTTTCTAATAGCATAGCCAAAAGTTAATTATTTAAAGCATGTATGTATTATTCTGGTGACCTACCGCTATCTCGTGATTACCATAAACGTTATATGCAGTAATTATTTATACTCTTTATTAAAAACAAATTACACAATTCTATAGAACAAATAAGTTTTGTGAATAAAAAAGAAAAATTGCAATATGACATAAATATTGTTTATAAATATAATGCTTGTAATATATACATCTACCTCCATTCCGGTTTGAAAATGTTACCAGATATCTTATTCTATCAGAAATTGTAAAAAACTGTTTGTGTATTATGACATCAGTACCATTTGAACGAATATTCTCAAAAACGGGAGAACTATGGATATAAAAAAGAAACAGACTGAAAAAAGAAACTGTAAATGAAATACTTCACAATTTTGTCGACTTCATTGGATTAACATGTGTAAGGTAATATCGATCTGAGCGAACCGAACTACGGCCCGTCTACCTGGTCTACCTGCTACGGTGCGTAGCGGCAGTCTACAACATTTTATTGCGACGTTAATAGGAAAAGCATCATCGTGAAATTTAGATATTTTATAGAGAAAACTGCAAGGAATACGAAAATAATTTTTCTGAATTTTTAGAAACGCCACCTTGGAGTGATGTTTGCAAAAAAAGGATTTGTTCATAATTTTCGATACTGTAAAAATCTTTTTTCAATCCAACACAAATATAATCTAAAAAAGTGATCCTTTCTTATTAAAATAAGAAAAAGAATAGGTCAATAGAATAAATAATTCCCGAGATAAAAATTCAAACGTACAACCCATTTTCACGAAAATAGGCAAAAATTGCGAAACTTAAAGGCTTATATTTCTCAAACGGTTTCGAAACGAGCACAATGATGACTTAAACCCCCCTCAATTGCACGCGAACTACAATATATTTAATTTAGAACAAAATCCGAGATATCGTCAAAAAAGAAAGTGATCGATTTGGCGTGGAATTACCCTAATATTTACAATAATGTGTAAACGTATAAACTATGAGGTATTTTTATTATAATGTGAACAATTTTTAGTGCTAGGTTAATTTAACGTATTAATTATTGATTAATAGGTTTGAATATGTTTCATGTAGTGTCCGTTATGTTTAAATATAAAAGTATCTGTAAGTGGTTCACGTACAATTAACAAGAATTCGATTACTTGGATACATAAAAAGTTCGAAGATTGTTTGCAAAGTACTAATTGTACTTACAATTAATACATGGTTGATCCCATCACTACTTGGATAGCAGAAAATTACAAATTCAGAATCACATTCACGGTCGAGACCTTTAGGCGACAAATGGTTAGGGCTAGACCGTAAGGTAGCAATCTCTTTCGCGGTTTCACGCATTGCAGCCACCATAATATTTCGTACGGTATTTCGTTTCTTGCGGCTTGCATATTTCTTCTTCCAGCTGCTTCATGTTCACGATTCATCTTGACATGAATAATAGAAATCATTGAAATGTTTGCAAACGAGAATAAATTCGTAATTTAAATGATTCACTAACTAAAATTATGAAGTTTGTTCTTTCTTTTTCATTTATACATGTACCATTCATAGATAATTTACATATCGTAGATTAGGTTTAAGAAGTTCTTATTTGCTAGTTCTTTTAATTTACAATTAATTAAAATCGACTATGTTTTCTTATTTTATCGTAACTTGTAATATGGTGTTTTGTGCTCAGATCTGCGTTAATGTGGAGCGACAGCATCGAGTTAAGCCGCATACTGACGAGAGCATTTTTACATCAACTGATTTCATTACCGTATACGTGCTCGAGACATTTCATTAAACCTTTCTACGAGTATCTACATACTAATTTCATATTTTTTTAAACAATTCTTTTTTTTGTGTTCAGAGAGTTGGCTGGTCAGATATATCTAGCCCTTGTGTAGGCAACCGAAATGTTCACCGTTGCTGGGCAACCGGGTACCCAGGTACCCTATGTGTCGTATTCTGATACATAGGATATGTAGAGATAATTTTACTTTTTATCATTTCCGCTATTTTCGATTTTCTCTTTCTACAATATTTTAGGTATAGTTTCGAACAATTTGAGAGAATATATTATCCGAAACTACAATAGTTTCATTATAAGGTTAATAATTCATACGATTCGCATCTATGCGTTCACCCTCACTCTCCATGTCTTTGGGACGATGACAGAGCAATGCAGTCTCTTATTTTGTATATATAAACAGGTATAGAAACACACGAAACGAACTAGATGACGAAATGAAGAACTGAATCAGTTTGAATCAGTTTTTTCAACGAGTAGGATCTGTATCGTGAAAACGTTTCCTGTACAGTTTTGTTCTGCATAGTAAAGTTTTTGCGTGAAATACATATAGTTTTCCACGTCTACAAGTGATTTCAAGGTAAATCAAATCTACATATAATACATGAAAATATTATAATTATCAATTTAGTATATCAAATTATCAATTTAGTATACCAAATTATCAATTTAGCACATCGAACATGTGTGTAAAACTGTTTTTAGATTATCTTAGGCAGAACAGAATATTTATTTAGCGACATTATTGGGAGAAGAATATTCTTCTGATAATATATCATCTTCATCATTCGCCGAATGATGAAGAATGACGCAGAAAAACAAAGAAAAAATGCTGTCAGAAGTGCACAGTTTGCGATGAGGATGCGAATACTATTACAATATATAAAAGTTGTCCAGTTAATATTTAATAATTACATTCTCAGCTATTTATGTTAAAAAATACTTAAATACAATCAAGAATTTTATATTGTGTATAATTTCCATTCATAACTAGTCTAAATATACTTCCTCCTCTATGGGTACCCGGGTACCCTGCTTCTGTAACAAGCGTATATACAGGTTTGAAGCTTAATTATTTCAAATATATTGTATATTTTGTTTTTCACAAAACATGTATCGACGCAGAAGAGTTCAAAGAATGAGAATCCAGAGCAACTTTGTGATATTTTGTCAAGACCATAAAAAATTGTACAGGAAATACTGAAATGGGTACCCGGGTACCCGGTTATACACACAATGGCTAGACTGTTGTCTTTAGGACGTAATACATTATCTACCGTTGTAAAATGGAAAAATAAGCACTGTAATTATTTACTTTAACACGTTGGCTACCACTTTTACAATCAAATAATTAACAAAAGAAATGGCGAAACAAACCACAGATAGCGTTATCATTAAGCTAATAATACTAGCTATCGATTTGAAATGTTAAATTTGAAAATTAGTTGATTATATTCTTAATAATTAGGATTTAAACGTGTCTGACTACACACGTCCGTTTTCACTGTGGCAGTCAACGTGTTAACGGTTCCTCACCGATTTTGATGACCTTGAAATATGTTGTCGAGGTCACTGTTCTGAACATTTTTTCAGTCTTTGTTTTCGAGATATTCGCAAAAATATGAGATCGGTGAGGAATCGTTGAAGTAAATAATTACTGAAAACTCAATTAGAAGAAAATTTTATTGATGTATTAGGTTAGGTCACATATTTTTGTCTGGCCGCCACGCCTGGCGCGGTGTATCTACATAATTTGACATGTATAATATCTTACATAGTATGACATGTTTCCTGGATATTAGCTAAATATTAGAACACATTTTAAGTACATAAGAATCAGCAGTCTATTTATAGACCTGCACTAACAGTAATTGGCCGAGATTAGTTGGCCAGTTAAACGAGTTCGATCGCCATTGATATTCCGGGCAATGCATTGGCTCGTAAGTTGTCACCACTTGCAATTATTGTTCCCGTGCCTTCGTTTCAGAGACAATACGTGTTTGCATCGGGTCAAACGCCGCGTTTTACCGTTTCCAAGGTGTACGCATTATACGTGTAACGGGTGGATGTATTTGAACGATTTGATTTTCCCTCTTTTTTCGTTCTTTCTGCTTATTCTATACTATAACTGTTTTCTCTAATTGCTAGCGTTTTGTAATGCAAACGAATAAAAACATTCAATGTTATAAGAGAATTCATTAAAATTTTTGATCAGATAATCGTTTTAATTTTACGATTATCTTTCGAACCAGTCATTATAATTGAACTAATGTTATTATAATTCAACAACAAGAATAACTTGGAAATTTTTGTTTTGTGGATATTCCGGAGTGTCTGTCTTTTTATTTTTCATACAAAAAAATTAAGTACTCTAGAATAATAGTTCGTGACAAAATTTAAGAATCATAATATTGAATATTGAATTTTTCTTATTGTCAGATAGATGAATTGAAGCTTAAGGAATAAAGATAATAATATGTATACATAAATATTAATAGAAATTATAAGTATATGATAAATATTATAAATATATAATAAATATTTGTTGGTATCTCACGCATGCTTGCTATGTATCAATTAGAATAAGATATTTCGTTTGTTTTATAAACTTGTATAAAGTTCAAAAATCAACTGAAGAAATGTATTCACTACAGCTGCTATATTAACATTTATGGCTCCTGTAATTTTGCATTTCTTTTTATAACTATCAATACATTATTAATAAAATTACATTTTGTTGTAGTTTCATTTACTCCACAAAATTATTGATTAATTTGTAATTTCCTTTTCCTTTCTTTGTTGAATTTATTGCCCACGTCTCCCTATATTACGCTGTTTCTCTTCGATTTCCAATATCGATAAGTGGCTGCATATCTCACAAATTCAGTCTCGTTTGATCGTTCGTACGTGCTTTCTTCGTGACTTTTCTGGCACTGTCAATTTTATTGCGTTGTTGTGCCTGATTTCTTTCATTTCGTAATAAATCACTTTCTTTTTGCAGTAATTTATACGGCAAATTATGCAAATTTCACAAGTATTATTAACACGTTGGCTGCCACGGGGGTCACCGGTGACCGGCACCCGAAATTTTTTACAATCAAATAATTACCAACAGAAATGATAAAATAAACCACGGATAGCGTTAACGTTAAGCTAATAATGCTGGCTATCGAATTGAAAAGTTAAATTTGCAAATTAGTTGATTGTATTGTTAATAATTAGGATTTCAGCGTGTCTAACTACCCACGTCCGTTTTCACTGTGGCAGTCAACGTGTTAAACAAGTTATACAAGTATTATTAAAATTATTTCCATTCCCTGTAAAATAGTATAAAAATTACTTAAAAACTACTTAACACCTTGACTGCCACGCTAAAGGCGTTGAAAACTTGGTCAGGCAAAGCATTACCTATTTATTATTACAATTCTTCGTAATTTCGATTATTCAGAATTTCGAGTACCTAACATGACGATTTCTAATTAAGTAATTGAAAGGATATTAATAATGCAAGCGACAAATCTATGGAAATTCAAGTGTCACCCGAATATGGGTAATATTTAGAAGATATTTATTACAACAAAAATCAAAACACTCGAAGACCCTACTGGACGAAATAATTATACAGTAATAAAAAAAAATTAACGGATCCAAAAATTATCCGCTATTTCTTAGATCATCATTAACATTAGAACTACCGGTGCGGCGTTCAGTGTACAGTTATACTTAAATCGAAAATTAAATTGAAAACGAAGTTCATAAAGCATGAAATATAAATTAGCACACAGAAAAATTCTTTATTTTAGCGAGAGGCAACTTACATTTCGATAGAAGCGTCATAATAAATTTTTTTAATATAAAATATGGAATTTGGAACAAGTCATTCTGACCTGTTTCGTAGCTCTAGTGTTGAAGTTCTGTGTCTGCGTAAAAAATGATCGTAGAGAAATGAAAGAAAACGCATTTTAGAGCCAGACGTTTCTAGTTCTGATTTCTGGGTGGAAAATTTTTGTATCTCTAACCGTTGATGGGTTATTTATTGATACAAGCTTGAAAAAAAGTACCCTAATTATTGTTTTAGTTTGAAAGGCGCGGTGAACTGTAATATTAAAACTATAATCAGGAAAGTTAAAGGCTATCAATTTTAAACAATCCTTCCCTTGTAAGGAATCTATAAAATAGAAATTATGTGACGCGTATACGAGATATCAAGCATAAAAATGGACTAATTTGACTTGTCAGACACCATGAATTTACACATTGAAATTTATTAAACAACTAACCAACCAACTGATCATATTGGTACAAGTAACTGTACTCACACGAATAAACATTTTCAGAAATATATCCTCTTGCATTTGTAGTGGTAAATTAGGATTATGAGAATGATCACCGGAAAAGGAAGACAGATGATTTGATAAACGAGACACTGTAATTCAATTAACGTAATATATAAACGAGTGACTAACACAATGGAAAGCACGTGGAAAGACTGGATGCAATATTTCTACAGGGTGCCCCAAAATAAGTAGGAAATATTTTAGGAATGGCTTCTGCACATTTAAACAATGAAGATCTTTTGTATAAACATACCGAACAAAAGTATAACAACCTTATCGTAACGATTGTTTGAAAACCAATATGTTTAATATTGTTTGTATTAGTTAGCAGAAAGTACATACACATTGCCTTAGATGTTATTTTCTTCTCTACAAAAATATTAAAATTATTTGAAAACTATCTAAAATAATAAAGTTGCAAAAAAAAACCCAGAACAACAGACAAATCGGACAAAAGTATAACAACTTTCTGTAATTAATGTCACTGTTCAACTTCATTAGACTTCTTTCTTATAAATTTTTGTGCATTGAGTACATATCTGAAAATCATTTCTCTCAAGAATTTAAAAATCTATAAAGAGAAAATTGGAAGTTTTTAACTTTGGTGATGTTTCGCTCTTTTACAGTAACAGGTATTCAGTTGTATTTCACATGAAAAAATTCTGCGAACTGCCCTGATTTAAATGATAGAAACTGTTAAATAAGAATCAAAATGAAACGGATTTTCAGAACACGCCAACTGTCGCTGACATTTTTCAATTTACTTTACAAGATATTAATCTAGGAGATAGTTAAATTATTGTTAGAGTAGTGATAAAAGTAGAAGTTATAGATAAATGATAAAATGAAAAGCTAAATATCATGTAATCACGAATACTTAACAGCGACCACCGAACTGTTAACCCATTGCCGTGCCATTATTTCGGTCGGTGCGTCAGACACGGATAAATATTTCTTGCTACAGTATTAAAACAAAGCAGGAAAATTGAAATGTTACACGCAATTTACCTTTAACAAT
This sequence comes from Stelis phaeoptera, assembly GCA_943735885.1. Classification (NCBI taxonomy): domain Eukaryota; kingdom Metazoa; phylum Arthropoda; class Insecta; order Hymenoptera; family Megachilidae; genus Stelis; species Stelis phaeoptera. The sequence goes on from OX030936.1 coordinate 1,433,333, forward strand.
AGTTTGTTATCTCAATTATAGTTGGAGTTATACTTAAAAGTCAACTGTACTGACAGTGCGAGTGAGATTTGTAACATTTGAGCAGCAAACTGCGTCACGAGTCAGATTCGTCAAAGTACGGGAAGGGGTTAAGATAGCTAACTACTTTCATTTTGAAAAATCAATATTCCTTTTGCACCCTTTGCTTTGTAAAAAAATTCACAGCAAAAAGACTGAGGAAATAAATATTATTATTAATAAAAATATTACAGTTTTTTATTGGATATGTATTATATAATGAGGAATTATTTTAAATCTTTATTTTCTCCTGAAAATATTTCCTGTGGTCTTTATTCGTATCCAACGTCCAGAATAAAATAGAGAGAATAAAGTAAAGGAGAAAATAAAGATTTAAAATAATCCTGTGTTGTATCATAAATATTATATTATTACATTTGAGGTAGGTTACATATGTATATGTATGTGCACGAATGAATCTTCAAATGAAAGATTATAGGGAATCGGAAATTTTTAAACGATCCCTTTAATTTGCATTCAAAGATATCCAAGGTTCAATGACAGTCATAGTGAATTATAATTATCAAATCCCAATAAAAGATTAACATAACTCGTAGAAAAGATAGCTTACGTTGGTCTTGCGTGAATATTTCCAGCAACGTCATAATCATAATTCACGGTACATTTCGATGTTTCATCTTTACCCCATGCCGTGCAGTTCCTTGTTTGATTAATCGACGCTATAGCTGCTACGATAACTATCAAGGTATGTACATATTCTAAACCAGGAACAATGAAAACGTGAATGCACATAGGGTGATCTAAAGCAAACTCTCCGTATAATAGTATCTTATAAAACAATATAGTGGATAGTATTGTAAACGCGTCTCGTACTAAGTCGCAATTAGTATGCCTTCCATGGAACGCTGTCCTCGTTCCAGTATCTCTAGGTTCATTGTAATGTTGTTAATTAAATCCAACTTGGTGTCGGCAGTTTTTCAAGTGTTTCTTCAGTTTTCTGTCGTTTGATCCAGTATTCTTTAAAAAGAAGGTTCTTTGCGCCGCTGAAGAAGTGCATATTGGGTTGTAATTAATCATTACGTTTATAAAACAGAATAACAGTTTTGGAAGGAAAGAAAATCACAGGTGAAGGAAAATAGAGACAAAAGATAAAAGATGACCTCATCAACGATCAAGAGAATAATTCTTAACCATTGTTACGTCGCCACCATGGAAGCCCATGGAAGACCATCGAAGGAAGAACCGAACGCTGAAGACTAAACAAACCATGGACATAAACAAGATAACCATTGTTACGTCGTCACCATGGAAACCCATGGAAGATCATCGAAGGCCAACCCCACTGAGGAGGACCATGAGTGATACTACAAAAGCAGCTCGTTAGTCAACCACTCGATTCCATTGTTAATCCGAACATCGACAGTTAATATTCACTGTATTACTTTACCAAGTGCTTTGAATAAAGATAGTTTGTTTTTTAAAAACTCAAACTTTGCTCATTCGCCCGTCACAAAATAAATTCATATTTAATTCTTAACTACCATGGTTTACAGTTAAAAATATGACAAGCAGGACACGATAAGGCCAATATTGCCTAATAAAGCCACAATAATAAAAATTAGATACTGTATATCACCGTATGATTTTAAACTGAAACACTATAGATTTAATGTTGACGGGGTTACATTTTACTCTATCATCGTGTTTAAAAGTTAACAAACAAGAATTATTATTGGCTCATGCACTTTTAGTCGAAAAACAATGACAAATGGCAACTATGAAAACGTATATTTAAAATATTTTTATCATCGCCTGACCATGTATACCTGTGACCTTATAAATCAATACGTATTTGATTTCAACCATAGAAGAGAAGGGTTTGTAAGAAGATATTGTACTACGTATTTGATACAAATCCGTTATGTTGTAACGAACGATTGCACATAACTGTAACTTCGAAGAATATTTCTACGTGATTCGTGCGTTTGAAACAAAACGTTTTCTTTAGAGAATGAGGTGTCAATAAAGTCTGTTACTGTTCAGACTTTTCTGAAACTGTTTTAAAGTCTGTAACTATTAAATGTTTATTACAGTGTTCAACTTTTCGATAACATTGAGCTTGTTTAATTGTAAAATCGTATCTGTGATACCATGTTACCTTTGTTCAACCATTTTCCCATATAACAAATAGATGAATCATCCTGTATAAATGATTAAAAGGACGAAAATTATATTCTATTACTTTGACAGTTACACGTTTAACGCAAAGAACACCAATTTGGTTTTTATTTTTTAACAAAATGTTATGTTGTTTCAGTATTACCTAATTGCAATAATTGTTACATAGCAGAACTCTGCAAGACGATGTTAAAAGTTAATAAGGTCAATAAGTTTTGTACAGAATATATTCCAGGTGGGTAAAGTTAATAAAACAGCGGATAAAACATGTAAAAAGAGTCTTGTAATAAATTGCAATTTGTACGTGCATACCTTCGCTGAGAAGATACGATGTCCATATGGGTAATGGACAACCCCACTTGAACTAGAATCTGTTTGAACTCCTTCTGCAAGAATAAATAAAGATTAAGTTATAATACGGTACTAATACGGTCGTGTAGTAAAAATTACTTTTCGATACTTAATAAATACACTCCTAAAAAAATTAAGGAATCACCTCTGAGAATCCGAAAATGTAGTCCAAGTTCAAGCGACCATAATTTCAACAAAAATGGTCGCATCGATACCAGTAAACATCATATTGAAAGCGTGGAATCTTTGCTTTGATATGCTTCTCGAAGAATTTCGCTACGTTTTTTTTCGGCAAAGTTATGGCGATGCAAAGACCAATGTGAAAATTAAAGAAAACTTTGTTGAACTTCGTAATGTTACAGGAGGCGAAAAAATTTTTTGGTGAACTGCATTTAAACCAGTCGAAAGCCACGATCTTCCTGTGTAAAAGCAGTGTTTCTTGATTTATGTACGATTTTTTTTTTTTGACCGAGTTAATTGATGTCGAAGCAAAAATGGCCATTTTGATTTTAACTGTTACTAGAGAGCGATAGAATCACTGAAGAACATTCAGGGATAGAGCAGTAGAACGATCAGTCGTTTTTCTGGGAGATATGCTTTGATAATTTCAACACCATTTGGATGTACCAAGACCATTGCTAATTATGGTTTAAAATTGCAAAAATTCCATTTTTTCTTCCACCCGCAATATCTCAGTATTGTAACACAATAAGTTTTACGTTCTTTTAAAGCGAAATAACTGTTGATTCGATTGAGCTTGGAGCAAAAAACTTGCGATTTCATGTATGTTCGGCCTGACATCGATGAAACCTAGTATTACATTTTGCGGCCGGGGATGTTTCCACGATGATCGCATTCGCAACATTACTTTCACTTCCATGCCATTCCCTGACCTTCCCTTCACTACCCTTCCCTTCCCATCCCTTTGTTGCTAACTACTATTCCCATTGCAAAATTCCTATTCCTTGATGCTACTCTGGAAGGAATGCTCCGATCGCCACTAAAAAATGTGAAATAAAAAAATTTTTGGAAAAAAAAAATACAACCGACTTCGGAATGCACCGAAAAGGACGAAATAATTTTAATTTATATTTCGGAAACGGCGCAAAATTAACAATTTTCTACATTGGAAATTGTCAAACTTCTTTAATCCTTTTACATATTTTTAATTTTTGGTGCATTCCGAAGTCGGTTGTATTTATTTCCAAAAATTTTTTTTGAGTAAACGAAAGAATCGTTAATAATGCGTGTGATAGATATTTATAATAATATTCTATTGTTAGATGCAACTAAAAGTCAGAAACTATGTTAAACTGCATAAGAAACGCGTATTAAAATTACTAAAAGTTCAAAGGGCTGCCAACAAAGTCCTGTTTCGAATTTCGGTATGAAGTTAGATTCGTAAGAAAGTAGAAACCTTCCACTTTAATCCGCTTTTTGTTTTACATCGATATCTTTATCCGTTCCTGAGATATCGTCGTGTGAAGACAATCGTAATTTTTGTAGAAATTCGCTGCCGCCTCACGCTTGGACCCAGACAGCGAGTGTCTAGCGTAGCGGTCACGTGGTCATTGTCTACGTCTAACCCTTTACTATTCCTGGAAATGCGTATATGAATTTCCTAGAAAAAAGTCTACGGCCCATTCGGGATTACCCTCGTACGCGCCGACCGCTATTACAAACTTTGAAGCCCTATATCTCAGGAACTAATTAAGATATCGCGTTGCAACAAATTGCGTTATTATGTACGCACTTTCCTCTATCTTCTGAGCTACTTACTGCGTAAAATTTAGGCATGTTTTTTTATATTTATTGCCAGAAATTTCGCCGCCGATTTATTTCACTTTCCCTTTTCTTTTCACAAAATCCTGCTTCTATTTTGCTAATTGTATACATATCATCTGCACATTCGATTATCAATGAAATTATCGAAAATATTGAGAGCATAAAACTGTATATACTGTTTTAAAATTTGAAGCAATTATGTAACATAAGATTTACAACGAGTGTATTATATTATTATAAGTCTTTTAATTTTATAATTCACTGATGTGTCCTTTATTACATTTAAACTATTATTTATTACATTTTGAATATTGCTTTAGAGTATGATATTTAGTAAAACATATTCCTTTATGCAATGCTGTTTGGCACAATTGACAACAGTATCTTGTTTCGCTCCTTTTTCCATTACACGAACAAACTTTACATTGTTTGGTTAGAAACTTCTTTTTGCCTTTACTCGTTATTGGTTCAAGTATATGCTGTTTCATATTACCAGAAAGTCTACATAGTGGGTCGACACGTGGGTGATTTGTTGTATTCGAAATACTTTGTTCTACATCCATAAATGTATCCGTTGATTTTTCTTCCGTCGTCCACAATTTCATCACAGCAAGTAGGAAATCTTTATATTTCATTTTTTCATTATTAGACGAATTATAAATCTTAAATGCATTAAACATGCCGCAGTTGACAAGATATAATACTACCTTTTTTGACCATTTAATTGTTTTTCTCAATATTGAGCAATATTGAGCATTCATGGTTAAGTTATAGTCTGCAATACATTTCGGTAACGTAACATAAATATTTGTGACTGATTGCTTAAGCTGCTGATTGAATAAAAAGCATAAAAAAACGAGAAATCTCGTGACCCGTCCGCAACGTACAATTCGCTAAAAACGAGATATCTCGTGACCCGTCCGCAATGTATTAATGTATGAAAACGTAGAAGAATGAATGGATCTAGGTAATTTTCACAGTAGGAAATTTTTGATTAAACATTTCCAGATCCAAAACAGAAGTGGAATCGTGGGGACTAGAAGATCGGCGGACGATGTTTAGCGTATGGAGCAGCATAGCCTGCTACAAGCCCGTGCATCCCGGGTTATATTCCCTACGAGGAGTTGATCGCTTCTTTTACGATTTCCTATACATGATAGATGTTGCTGAATACGATTTGATTCGGGTTTGGGGTAATTGGTACTAAACGAGCGAAAAGAGAAAATGCATTAACATGTGAAAACATGTAAAAAAGTTATATAGAATTCTTGCAATTATCAATCTAGAAAATTTGTAATTTCGCGCCGCCTCCAAAAAGATGATATCGTATTTAATGCGTTATGTAATATTTTAATCAATTCTATCAAGACCTGGACAAAATTCATACAAATTGAATTAAAATTATTTCGTACTTTTTAGTACATTTTGAAGTCGGTTGTATTTTTTTTTCTTTTCAAAAATTATTTTATCGAATTAACAGAATAATTTTGTAATACCTGAAAATCGTTCATTTAATATCCAATAAAATCAAAATGTCAGTCACTAGTTATACAATGTGTTTTAAACTACTTGTAAAAAGAAGTGTAATCAGGTTTCCAATTAAATGAGACACTCACCAGGAAGAATTCCGTTCATCTGATAATATTTACAGTGGATGCCTTTCTCCCATTAAAGAAAATTTCCATCTATTGGTGACTGTACGGTTCGCAGGCTTCTATACCAATAAAAATCATGGGCTCCGATTTATACTTTCGTTCGTGGGAAAGATGAGAAGAAAGTTGTACATAAGCACCTTCTGCTTCGTTCACTTGCATTCTTAGAGGAAAGTACCCCATTATCGCGTAGGTTCTTCATATCGTATACTAGACTTCTGTGAAAACTATAGTACCCCTAGCTGTAAACCATAAAATAATGACAACGCAGAGGAGGTATAAGAATACCAATAATACTTTTTTCTTGTCACTACCATATCAATGAGAACTAGGTTTACATCACAACGTCTTTAATGATCGAAGTTATAATTAACAATACCAAAAATTTGGGATCTAATTTTAAATAACATAAATTCCTAAAATAAATCAAAAGTCATTCAATCATCAGCATTAATATTTCTAGATCCATTAGTATATTGACGACGTAATAACAATATTTCACGTCTGGTAAAAATGTCTGGTAAAAATGAGGTTTTGGTTAATATCGGTATTTCAGATCGTGTGACACAAAAGTCCATAAGAGGATTGGTTAATGCATATACCTCGTTTGTGATGGCTCCGCATAATAGATTTCTACTTAAAAAGCTAGATTATATAAAAATTTGTCTACCTTTACGTGAAAAATACTTTACTAACAACGGGTAAGTTATTAAAAATAACTCAAATATGGTTAGAACGTAACACAGAGTTTGTGCTAAAAATAATGAGATTATATTTATACATGTTATTTCTATGTTATATTTTTGAAAATCAAAGAGATTCTCTTCATAGTATGAAGTTGAGTACTAAAAATACCACTTAAGGTACAAGACTTAATTATTAACACTTTAAGAAATGGCACTAACAGTATCACATAGTATTTGTATTAATTGACCAAAAGCAATAAATACGTTTATAAATATGAATGTGAAATAATCCTTTGTTACTGTTTGTGATTTTATTATAATAAAATATATTTTAGAAAAGCAGAATGCAGTAATATAAAAAATATAATAAAAACTATAAAATACATCAATTTTGCGTGCCTCTTATAATGTTAATTTTATTTATAGCTACAAATAAATTTATTAGCTATTAAAGAGAAAGTGGATTATATAATTTTAAATTGATTACCATATATATAAGCAATCATTTACATCGTTAAAAAGTTGGTATAAAATTTTGTTTCACTTCCTACGTATGAAGAAACTATTTATTTATTTTTTCCAAAATATTATTTTTTCTCATTTTCTTTTAACAATAAAGTTTCACAGTTGGAAGCCATACTATCGTAATATAAAATCGATAAACTTACAAAATCAATTATGTTGTATATTATGGCAAAAACTCATGCCTTTTTTTTTTTTTTTGGTCAAACTAAATTTACGAAAATTTTCATATTTACGAAAGTGGATCAGTAAAATAAAACTACATTGAAAAATTAAACACGGTTTATGCTTATAAGTAAATATACAATAAATATATCTTTGTTTAAATAAAAATGACAAATATTATGGTCAAAATGTTACGTATTCATTTGAAATAAAAATACCAGTCTTTTCAACAACTGTAGCATGGTAGACAACACTTAATTTCCCTAAGAAATAAAAAAAGACATGAATAATCGAATACAGAATTGACCCCAACCTGTAATCTCAAAAACGAGTAGTGGAATATAGTCGTACCAGCTCTTCCAAAGTGACCCTTATTCGTAATTATGTGCATGAAAAACTTCGTTCAAAGAGATTACGTCTCATCATAAAAAATATTATTTTTATCTTTTGCTACTCTTCTTCATTATGCAGCAATTTAAAAAGATACAGTGAAAAAATAAGTTATTGGCCATTAGCATATGTGAAAACGTTGTGTAATTTTCATGGTGGTAATTTTCTTTTTTACTTGGCTTTGAATCACTGTGATTTCTAGCAGGACGAGAGGGGAACTATAATTGTAACGTCGAGAACGAGACCTTTTATATTTACTTCTGGTCAAACCACGTATTTTTAAGTTCTTTAGAGATGTTTATTTCATCGTTCAATCATATCGAAATAGGCTCACTCGATCGATCAATTTAGCTAGAAATAGAATTAAGTTTCGTTTGCAAAGAAAGATAACAATTTTCTGCCTTCTGTTTATATATTTTCGCAGCCTGTTTGTAACAACAATTTTAAAATTTAATATGGGCAGTATATTATGATGATATTTAATAATTTATAAGATTTCCTCTCATTCCATTGTAAATTTTATTTTCATAAAACTCGTGTACGAGGTCTGTTCAAAAAGTAACCGAACTTTTGTAATTACGCGGCAATGGATCGTCATAGCGACGAGCGGTTCACAGCTCTTCAATTGTCATAACCTTCCGCGTAACATGCATTTTACACATTCTTTTTATCTCGTTTAATTCCCGAGTTATTGTTATGTGAGTTCATTTTGCGTGAAACTGGGGAAAACATTCACGGAAACGTTTGAACTTTTGAAGCAAGCTTACGGAGGCGATGCCTTTTCTCCCACGCAGTGTTACGAATGGTTTACCAGATTTAAAAATGGTCGTCAATCAATTGAAGATGACCCTCGACCAGGAAGGCCTTCGACCTCGACCTCGAAAATCGCCGCGCACACTGAAACACCATGAACTCAAATAGCAATAACTCGGGAACTAAACGAGATAAAAAGAATGTGTAAAATGCATGTTACGCGGAAGGTTATGACAATTGAAGAGCTGTGAACTACTCGTCGCTATGACGATCCATTGCCGCGTGATTACAAAAGTTCAGTTACTTTTTAAACAGACCTCGTATACTACTTTGTAAATTAGAAACTTTATTTATATTTTAAAACAGCTGATAATTCTATTTTAATTTTACGTATACACGTAATACAATACGGGTTTGTTTATAGCTTTTCATACACTACTTTAAAGTTATACATTGTGATCGTTATTTGGTAACAAATTTAATAATATACTTTTTTAATCGCATCACCGTTTTATCGTAAATTCGAATAACTATAAGCTCTAATTTATCGAATGAATTAGACCCACTCGACTATCCATCAATCAACGTTCAAGGGATAGCAAACGAAGAAATGTTTATCCCCGTTGCAGTTTACGTTCATTTTCTATCCTTTTGCAAAGATGGGAGCGGCAACTTTCTATATGACCAACGAGCAATTAGAAGGTTTTCATCTTGACCGAGATCTTGGCCAACCTCTCAATCACTGCGATTGCAATGTTGGCTCGAAAATTGATCGTAGCTCAGGAGAGGAGCCAACTTTCAAGACAGGTAGACGTTCCAGGAAATATGGATCTTCTTTGCCATGTGTGAATAAGAAAGAACATTTAACAGGGTACTCTAGCATGTAGGCTTAAAAAATTTCGTTAAATAAAACTCTGATTTTCGAGTAATTATATTATTAATACATTGGCTGCTACGATGGTTAACGGTAACCGGCACACGAAATGTTTTATAATCAAATAATTGAATAAACTGCAAATAGCGTTAATATAAAGCTAATAATGCTGGGTAACAAATTGAAAGGTCAAATTTGAAAATTAGTTGACTGTATCGTTAATAATTAAGGTTTTAGCGTGTCTGATTACATACGACCGTTTTCAAAGGATGTTAGAGAGTATCTTAACTTTACTTCCAGATTCTTTATATTTCTTAAGGTTATGAAGTGTTTGAATTATGCAACATTATTTATCATGTTGTCTAGCAAAACGAAGTTGCAAAAGCTTGTCCAGTGCAAAAGCAACTGGAATGTAAAAAGTATAATTAAGAAATAATAAAACGATAATTGTTAAAAGAAAAATGTCTTCTTTCCCCATGAATACTTGACTTCAATTGTTTATAAATATTCAGTAAAATAAGATATTAAAAAATGTACTCCACGCTGTAAATAATTATTGCATAGGCAACAGTATGTAAAAGTTTGAAATTAAGTAAATGAGTAATTTCGAAGTTTTATTGGTTGTTAGCTAACAAAATTTTCATATCGTAACTTCAATCATAATTTTTTCGCCTACTGCACTTCATACCCGTACAAGGTTGCCAACAGATTCGATACGCCACTGAACGATTGCAAGATTGGTCATAGACTTACTATGAAAATAAACAATTGCAGATTATTAAAACACAAAAATATTTTCGGCATTGAAACACGGGGAAATAGGACATACGTTTATATAAACTTTTTTCATTACTTTTGTGCTTTCTGTTCACTTATGAGGAGCGGTTTCCTTTTTTCCTGTACTCTCTCTCTATCAAATTTAGGATATATAATTATCACGTTCAGATTCCTTAGAATCAGAAAAATATTTTGGCAAAAGGATTTCTCATGTCTGCGATGTTTCCAAATAGAAAGAAATAAACGAAAGATATTCGTCACCAAATTATGACCGTATCTGCATTCTTACGCGTTTATACATATGTTTTCTTTTCAGTTTCCCCATTAGGGGATAGGACACGTAATTATCAGGTTATGATTCGTCAGTATATGCAGCAATATGTTACGTAAGATTCTTTTTTCTCTTTAGATTTTAGAAGAAAAAAGATGGATGACTGAACGAAGAAAGTCTACCAACAGTGAGATTATAATGATAATCTTACATGTACGTATGTATATTTACTACACTGAGTTCAGGCTCGTTTCATACGTACAAATGTACTGTAGGATACTTCTTAGAAAACGGGGAAACTGAGTTACGATCACGTACTCGAATTTTCTTCAACTTTCTCAGTAATACACGATGAATTTTTATGCGGTTGAAACATGTTCAAATATTCCAGTTTACAGGAAATATGTCATATTACGTAAGAGATACGTGCCAAATTATGTAGAATATATACACACAACGCACATGTGTATAATATTTACATTTACGAAATATGAATTATGTTATTATCTACATACAATACACTTAGTTATCCAAATTTGCGGTACGATAAATAATAGTAATTCTCTTACAGTTTTATACCATAAATTGGCATTGAAAATTAATATACGACTATATGTATACATATGAACATGACATTTCTGTAATGAACGTTATACTGTTATGTGTGGATTGCTCTTTGATTTCATATAAAAAAAGAACCCAAAATTTTATCGAATATTTAAGAGAATATAAAAAAGATACCGATATGTAAGAAACGCGGCTCACACTGAAAATCGTAGACCTACAATACCGTTCGATAAATGGTAATATTTTTTTACCGTTTTACTTTATTACACTTTTGGAGCCGAAGAGGCAGTATTTTCTAATAATTCTTTTATTAAAATATTCCTTGTAACATTTCAAAGGGAAGTACAGAGCCTGATTTTACAACTGTGCTTCTGAAAATTAAACAAAAATAAAAGTGTATGTTTTCATTGAATAAATTTTTGTATGGACACTTTTCCCCCAAAAAAAGGGAAAGAAATGTGAGTGGAGAAGATGGAATCGATCGATTTGCCCTACACTAAATTCAGCAGTTGCCAGTTCGCGTTGAATACATAGCGCGTCTCGCACGCTAGGACCCTCACCTTGGCAAAATAGTACACGAGTTGGAAGCAGGTCGCAATCTCGCTTGTATAGGCTACAAGGCCCCGGAAGCAAGTTACACACTCGCCGCCGACTGCTTACTCTTCGATCATGGAGTAATTATAACTTCGACGCTAAGACAGCCAGCCAATCCTGGATGACCTTCGTCAGCTCACATTGGTATAGTAAAAATGAAGGGATTAGCGCGATCCTTTATCTGTTGGCTAGGTATAGACTTAGACATCGAGCGGGCTGCTAAATCATGTGTGGAATGTGCGCGCTATGTTAATGCTCCGCCAAAGTTCAACGACCACCACTGGGAGTATCCGAAGGGCTCGTGGGAACGAGTACACATCGATTACGCAGGGCCAGTCGCAGGTGCAATGCTGCTGGTCATCGTCGATGATTACAGTAAGTGGCTGGAAATTAAAGTCACAAATTCATCAACATCAGAGACAACGATTAAAAATTCTGGATGAACTATTCGTTACGTATGGAGCGCCAACAACCATCGTCTCGGACAACGGCACCCAGTTTACGGCTGCCGAGTTTAGGACCTTCCTACAAAGAAGCCGAGTAACATTCCATAAACGCTCAGCTACGAATGGCCAGGCGGTACGCTACGTCCAGACGGTGAAAGACGCTCTAAAAGCGATGTCTACAACGAGAAACTCACTACAGACAAATCTAAATGAATTTCTGCGATAGTATCGAAAAGCGCCTCACGCTACCACAAGAGAATCACCAGCCAACCTGTTCCTGGCGCGTAATCTGCGCACCCGCCTCGACCTGGTGAGGCCACAAGACGTCAGTACCCGAATTTCGCAGAAACAGCATATGGTGTTCCCCTCCTTCCAGGAATTTCAATCGAGACAACGAGTTTACTTTCTCTCTGGAAACCTTCGCATGGATAAATGGATCTCGAAAATGATAGTCTCTCGCAAAGGCAACCTCCACTACGTCATAGACAAGCGCCATGTCGACCAAATTTGACCCCCCCCCCCCCCCCACACACACACACACACAACACGGGTACCAGTTCCCAGAACGAAGGACACCAGTCGCAGGACCAGCTTATAAGCGCCGCAGCTTGTCATACACATTTCTACGAAGGAAGCTCCGTACCCCTAACAGCACCACTGAGCCCTGGAGTCAAGAACACTCCTACATTCCCTGCCGCTGCCTCAACATCGCCGGAACTGAAGTTTGTAACTACAGATAATACACTTTTTTGGAAAAAGTGTATGTAAAAAAATTTATTCTATAAAAACGCACACTTTTATTTTTTTATAAGGTTTTGAAGACGAAATTGCAAAAAAGGGCTCTATAGTGGCATGCGCCAAGGTATAAGGAAAATTTAAAAAAAGAATTATAAGAAAATATTGCTACTTCGCTTCAAAAAACTTGATCAGCTGCATAAAGAAATCATGCTGCTTGAATATCGCTCTGTCTTTGTCTCTCTTACGAGTATTGTATCCCCCTCTCTGTCACAACACCGATGGAGAGACAAGGATCTATCTATCCTTGTTCGAGAACTTCCTAATTTTTTCGCAACAGAACAGAAAATAATTGGTAAAAAATTCTCTCCCACGGATATGAAAATTTTACTCCCACGCAATGTGGTAAATATCATGTTTTATAATCCGAACTAACGGGACTAGGATAAACGGAGTTTCTTCCATTGTATCATAAAAAATAACTTCTTTTTATTAGGTTTATCCTTTTTTATTTTTTAAGAGTTCATTAGTATTCTTCACTAACACGCTTCAAATTTATAACATAAATAATTATAATTAGTTTACCTACTATACTAGAAATTTCATTATATTATTGATTTTCAAGATCATCCAAAGGTTATCTAAAAGTCATTTGAATATTATGGTTCAAGCATATTCACAAGTATTTTTTCATTTACTACCAATTGTAATCGAAAAAGCTATGCGTTTCTGGATAAAAACCATAAATAAATTTGCAACAACAGAAAAAATTACCTAAGAGATGTTTCATTTTCTGAAAAAAGAAACTAGTGAAATGATAGGTTTTCAAACGGCTTTGAACTTTTCAAATTAAATCAAGTAATATCATGAGATTTTAAGGATTATATGTACACGCATTAATGACCTTTTTAATCTATTTCTATTTTAACACCTTTTAAAAGGAAGCTATTCATAAGCAATTACAGGGAATAGGCAACCGCTTTGCGTGGTATAGCGTTTAAATATGATGGCAGGATGTAGAATAGGCATTAACAGTTTCCTATTTAACCTTGCCAGTCCGGTGGCTGCACTCAATTAACCTTTTCTGTAAATCACTCTGCGTAACTTTCTTAATTACAAGAAGATATGGGAGAAGCAGTTATTGTGTTTTATATCTTTTGAAACAAAAAATTTACTACGTTATTGTATAAAATTTTTAATGTTTGACGAAAATCCTAAAATTTTGTAAGTTGCATGGATCTCCGGGGGCTTTTAAGATTTTATTTGCGCAACTATCTCGAGATTAAGTGATAAAAATGATGTAATTATTTAGGTCATTAAATTGGCCTTTTCGTGATCTACACGACTATTGAAAAATATACATATATAGAATTTAATTTAAAAAGATGATGATGTTTTTGAAATCTCATATAATGATGATATTAACAAACCTATCGTCTAGTTTATCTCTTTACTAAATTAACTAACTCGATTTAAAGTAATGACTAAATGAAATACACGTCATGTTTAACTTAATCCAGAACTAACTTAAGTTCAATCCGTTGTAATTCTCGAATACTGAAACCAGTAATGTGGCATGTGGGCTTTCGTTCCTCTACATCGCCATTTTCCCTGAGCTGGGATGCTTCGCATTGTACCTATTCTTTAACACGTTCAACCCGGCGCATTTTTTCGAAGTCCGTATGGTCCGGGGGCTCGAGATTATCAGTTGTTTATTCGTCTGGCGGCGCTTGTTTGTATATTGAAAACAACTGTAAAAATAATGTTTCTTTTCCATTGTATATTATCATCTAGTCTCTTCCCAGCCTTTCAATTTAAAGTATGTTTTTTCAAATAAAATTAGAAATATATGGGAACTACCGATGGTCCACGCCGCCAGACGGAGCAAACTACGTGTGGACCACCGGTGGTTCACGCCGGGTTGAACGCGTTAAATAAGAAATGGAATAACAAAGAAAACTTTGCAACTTTATTGTAACTCATTGCTACTCTTTCGTTGAAAAAGAATACATTAATATAATATATTGAGAATTTTAATTTAAATAATTCATGTCATTAATATGTAAAGTAATATGCAAAAACAGTAAGTTATCAATATAATTATCAATAATTTTATATTTAAAAATTGCAATATATATTTATATATTTTCGTAAAAAAAAACATTATCTCAAAAAAGACATTTATAAATATCTGTTCTGAAAATATCATTTTATCTTCATTTAAACTGTTTAACTACGCGATAGCCAAGATATTATACGTGGACATTTTTTATTGTTGCGGATTATCGGCCATTCCCGAATACATCCATTCAAAATACCAAGACCCATGGCTACGATTTTTTACCTGTCTCCGATCATTTCAAGGTTATAATGTAGTAAGTCATTGATCTCGACTCGACATCAGCTGCGATATAATGGAGTCAAATACAGGGTGGACCGCCACATTTTGCCATCTAGATTTCCGTCATTATTATTACACGTAGCAAACAATGTTTCAGATGAAGTTGAATGGTTTTGAGAGGGACACATTCTGATGGTACATTTTTTTTTTTCTATGTGGACGTGTAAAGGACATAGGTCCTTAATGTTATTGCATCAACTGATGCTCCTTCATATTCTTTACAAAAAAAGATTAACCTATTTGTGTAAAAAAAATCATTAGTTTAGGAGATATTTTAATTGTAATTTGTTAGGAAATCTCGACATTCTGGTCAATATTATGAATTTTAAATGTGATAATCTAGTAGGAGAGCAAGAATTATAAAAAAAAAAAAAATAGTATTTATCTGACAACAAAGAAGCTTTCGATTCCAGTAGATTAGTCCAGTTCGTGACTAGACTAGCATGCCCGGCCATGAAATGTTCCACGTTCTCTCGTGATGAAGCGGACTTGTGAGGTCAGAACAAATCGATTAATAATACATCCGTGAAAATCCTTCGATTAAAGTGATCAGAAATCGTGTGATCAACTGTACTATAAAATTTCATGGTCATCTTTCCTTTCTGAGAATTACATGCATTTCACACGTACTTTTAACACATTAACTGTAGAATGACAGTTAAACACGCACAGTATGTGTTCATGCATTATTTATTTACAAGAACGATTCATTATTTTTCACTACTTTATATTTTGTGCAAACACGTACATAAATATGGGAAACAAAACATGTGCAGGGTTCCACAAAATTCAAGTTAAATTATATCCTGATTAGTCATGTTTCGATATACATAGGATAATACTTTTTTTTATAAAGAATAATAAACCGCATCGACTGTTTGAGTTAGAAGTCAACTGTTTATTATAAGAAACTAAAAGCATCCAAGGAAAAACGTAATTTATGATATATTGTGTGGAATAATAACATTTTATTTTACGTTTGAAAGTATGAAACATAATTAAAGTTCTACTTTTTGCGATAGTACACGAACATTGAAAATTCTTCGATTCGCTTACAATTTCGGGTATCCGAACTTTTCAAGTTTTCGAGATCTCAACCCCAACCTAACATATCGGGTATCTACATATACCTAATAAATTTACTTTGATAAGATAACAAATCAATAGTATTTTATTCGTGTTTCTTGTTTTTTATATTTATACGAATAATATTTTTAGTCAGTCATCAGGACTCTACATAATATGTGAACAAATATATCCAAATGAATGAATAGTAAATATTTTTCGTGATAAAAGTGCGCGGGAAATTCCTGATTTAAAGGGTTGAAAAGCATCATGCGTTTGAAGGCTGAACAACATCAAACGAGTATTTCTTAAATGATCGCCATTACGGCGGTTAACAATGTGCAGGGCAATATTACGTGGAATCGCTTTATATCCAATTAAAGTTCGTTGTACCTCCACCAGGTAGGTGAACCCTGGTATCGATCGATGCTAAGGTTCGACCTTAATCGTGACAGGAAGTTCCGTGACCGATACAGATACGGATTCAGCCACTAGAGAAGCTTGTAGCAAACTTGCTCAGAGAAGTGTACAGCGTGGGCGTCGAACATTCTTCCGCGTCATTCATGACTTTGAACAACAAGCTTCGAAGATGGAAAAATTGCGAGCACTCATGGTGAACAATAATTATTCATCATCACGATCGGAATAACGTTCACGTGATTCGTTATAGCTATTCCTTGGGCTGTCTTTAACATCTTGACTGCCACGCTAAAGGCGCTGAAAGCTTCGTTAGACGAAACATTTATTTCTTCCAAGTTTTACCTATTATTCTTAGAATTTTTCGTAATTTCTATTATTCAGAATTTGGAGAAATTAATACGACGATTTCTAATTAAGTAATTGAAAGGATATTAATAATACAAGCGATAAATTTCTATGGACATTCAAGTGTCATCCGAATATGGGTGACGTGGCAGTCAACTGAACAATTAAAGGTTGATGAATGTTTTGAGAATCAAGCGAGAAATTCGCGGAGAAAGTGTTGAAGTGTTTATCGTACCAAACTTATATTAAACTATGTTTATTAAAACAAAAATGTAGATAATTGACGATCCATTTACGTATTTATGGATTTCATATTTTTGTAGTTGCTAACTTGCACAAAAATCGCGTCAAATAGATGCGTCAAAACATTCCAATAAAGTAACAGAAGTTTAGATAGTTACTACAGAGCACACCTTTAAAAGTTACTTTAGTGTAGTGATGGGGAATTCAGACACTTGCAAGTTACGACGCTGCTAGTTACATTTTTAATAATTAACTAATTACTAACCAGTTACTGGAACAAATTATTTATTCTTAACAATTATTGTTATTATATATTCATAACTTATAAGATGTTGTAAGCTATTTATATCAAAGTATTTCGTATAAATAAAATATCATTTAGATTACTTTAAACTTTGATTAATTGATCACAAATGCTTATTGCGGCGGTAAAAAACGAAGAAAAAATTCATTAAAATAAGGTGATATGGGTATATATTTGCTAGAAAACGTTGCAGATTCACGTTTGCAGATTAAGCCGTATTTCTTCTTTTTAATCAAAATTAGTCCTACTTTGGAGAAAAATTGTTTACTTGCAGTCGATTGCACCCAGTGGAGAACAGATTCTTGTCTTTAAGTGCTCTACCATACCAATCAATGAACAAAGCCTTCCTATTTTTCTGAATTTGTTATTTATATTTAGACGTAACAATTTAAATACCATTACAGAAAGCAAGTTTTCTTCTATTGTTGCAAGTCATGAATAGTAAAAAAAAATGTTGCCCCCATTTTATTCCACCCCATTGTACATACCCTGTAAGTTGGAACATCCGGCACGATCGCACCAAGAGGAATTAAGCAATTTAAGCAATGCAACTAGTCAACTGACGGGAACGAACCGTAAACAGGGAAACGTCAACGTGGTATTTGCTTTCCGTATTGTTATCGTTCAATGTTAATCAGGTGTGGCTTACCAAACGGTGAACCATGCAAAGCATACGGGGTCTCCATAGCGCCAACGGAAGTGCCTTTAAACGCGCGTGAATTCAAAGAGGCACAAAATCGAAAAAGAGGAAACGCTCATTGTTCCAATCCAGGGGAAAAGAGGAACGGCGATCGTTCGAGCGAGCAACGAAGAGAAAATCGCCAAGGAATTAATAATACCTGACCACGCGACTAGCAAGCACGTTTTATAACATGTTTCCTCTCTTGTATGCGGGTACTCAATGACCGGGTGTTTCTTCCCGCGTGGGGAAAGGATTATCTCCAAATTTCGTTTTTTCTTCAGTTACTAAATTTTATATTTATTAAGTTCAATTGACTTGATCGCATAATCGAAGCCATGAATTATACCTTTTTCGAGGATACTGATGCATGTGCGTACATTTAGTTTCAAATTGAAGCACCGAAAATCAAATGAATAAAAGTGACTTTTTTTAAATTTTTGAATTAGGAACAAAAATAGTTCGTTAAATAGTTCAATTTAATGCTGTTGATAATTTTAATAACCCAACGTTGCATAAAAGTGACTGATTGTTTTAATACGTACAGTTAGGAACAAAAGTATTGGCACATCTGGTTCTTAATTATAAAAACGCATATAAATTGAAGAAAAAATATAATATTAGGTTAATTCTTTTTATTAATCGTAACTATTGGGTCCGTAGTTTAAGAATATTACAAACATATTTATAAGGATTAATTACAAAACAAAAAAGAATGATAAAATACACCTTAACGGCGGTTTTCAATGATACTGATTATTATGTATTTTATATAGTTAATATTTTGTATGTAATCCCTCATTGTTCATAACGGCTTTCAATCTGTCTGGCATGGAATGCACAATGTTTTTTTTTTGTAATTACGGGGCTTATTTTATTCCATTCCGTCATCAATATTTTTTTCAATCATTGTTTATTCGTTATGTTGTGTTTCTTAATACATTTTCCCACATGAGCACAAACATGTTCTATGTAGTTTAAATCTAGGGATTGTGGGGGGGGGGGGGGGGTGACAACGAATGAGGGATATTAACACTAGGTTTACCAAAGGGGTCATTTTGACTCCTCTGAGAAAACTTTTCGTTAATCTTCGTCAAGAAAGTTCTTGCCGTATTTTATGAAAATTATTTTAATTAAATACCGAAATGATCGTTTTGACCCCTTTGGTAACAGTGTATAAACAGTTCACCAAAATTCATTACACATACTACATTTTAGCGGCGTTTTAGTATGTACGTACACTATCGAGCGCCATAAGGGAAGAATGTCCAACCACTCATCCCAACGCTTCAGAATTATTACATAATACATATTTGGGTTAGTTTTCATTAAAAGGAACAAAAAATGGTTGATTTAATAACGTAGTAAAATGAACGACGAAGTAGATAAGTTATCCTATCAATATGTAATCCCTGGTAGTTTTCAAGTATAAAACAAATGATAACTCCTTTCTCTATAATATAGAGTCTACATATATCATCACTTTCTCCAAAGAAACCTAGTATGCTTGACAAACGTCAGTCTATTATTATGTGTACCATAGTATGTAAGTACATACCACTGTGGTTATGTTTGAAATATAACTGACATTCCGCGCATATTTCCTAATCAAACTTATATTAGAGATTAACTAGGCATCGTAACTTTGAACCAGCAGAAACGCAGAATATTCTGCAATTTTTGTTTGCTATAACTAAGTTGTTTAAAATTGCACATAAATCACGAAAGAGACTTGCGTCACTTATCAGTGTTGCTAAAGTTATAAAACAACAAAAGCTTCTATAATTTATAGATACTGTATGATTACTACTATCTCCTATTTCCAGCATCCACTTTACGTACTTCACACAGGTGTAAGGTGAAAAACAATAATGTACAAAAAATTTCATTAACAAACTGGAAATTCAGTTTATATAAAAATAATAAACAAATACGTGTACTGATATTTACAAAGTAATGTTAAAAAATGAAAGTGAAATTTAAGTATCAAAGCCGCGATCACGTAACCATGAAGCGACATCGTATCAAAGAAAGGATCGACCGCAATCGAGCCTGACTGTCAATAATAGCTGCCGTCAGTTATCTGATCATAGTTAATAGAGATAACAGTTGTTAGATGTCAGTTATATGAACAGATCAATCTTTTAGGTAATAATTATAGGAACACTGACATTGCTTGCAGACTAACTATTATATTAATCAATTCTTTACATTTAACGAATGAAGCTACGTTTTAAGCTAAAGTACTGTTGAATAATATTGTATTCGAAACTGAGACGATTTTTAGATTAAACCATGCGTAAAATAATTAAATGAACTAACGCTATAATCTTAAAGTGGCAGAAGTTGGCACATCTGTCTTACGAGGGGAGCTACCCAAGTGTTACGCTCACTTATTTATGAAACTTTGCCATCTTATAGAGTTCGTCCAGCTGAGTATTCCGATACCCACTTTTGGGCGTAGACGGCCAATAGTTTAGGAGATATTAACGATTAAAGTTAGGTAGACTTTAAATTCTGTTTTATAATACACTCACACATAGAAATGGTTAGTCCCGTGGTTAAACGTTTGCCTGGAAATCCAAAGGTAGGTACACGGTTCAAATCCCTCCGTTCCTTACTTAATTTTCTGTTTTTATGTGCTATCGCCATTTTTTATGTCCACTCATTGAAGCTATGCTATATGTTTTGCACCTGTTAATAATTTACTAATTGTAAGTATTTTTGATTTTATTATTATTCAAGTCTAACTAACTTTAATCGTTAATATCTCCGAAACTATTGGCCGTCTACGCCCAAAAGGGGGTATCGGAATACTCAGCTGGACGAACTCTATAAGATGGCAAAGTTTCATAAATAAGTGAGCGTAACACTTGGGTAACTCCCCTTGTTAGTTTCAACATGAAAACAGTATCAGTCGACAAAATATTATTTCTTAAACATATATTATTTCGTGTATACTCTACATATGTATTGACAAAAGGCAATAAACGAAGTTCGCTTACAAAGTACATATCGAGGTTGTAGTGTATGAACAAGTTCAATCGTGCTACCCGCGCTGTTTACTCTACTTAAGCACTTTAAATAACACGTTGCATTTGTTTATTTGAATTGCAATTTAGAATACTGCGTTGAGTAAATTCCTCTCTGTTCGTTTTTGCTCTAGAGCAGTAATCAACAATAATTTATTCCTATGATAGATATTTACGTTTGAACCGCAATCGATGAGGTTCAATTTCTATTGATCAACCGATGAAGCGGAGTTAGACAAGTATGGAATCTTTCAGTTCGTCAGGTTGTCTCGCAAATTTTCTTTGTAGTGTCGTTTAATTTCAATTTCAGACGTAAATACCAACATAATATCCAAATTTCATTTAAGGGGTTGTCCTACCATAATAGCTTAAAAAGGTTGGTATATTTAAAATTCATATCTTTGAATACGTATTCGGTGAAATAGTAAAATCTTTTTATATATTCTTTATTTACTAAGATTATAAAATGGTTGAGGTATGCAATATTAATATTAATAAACCTTGTTGACTGCCACAGTGAAAACGGACGTGGGTAGTCAGACACTCTGAAATCCTAATTATTAACAATACAATCAACTAATTTTCAAATTTAACTTTTCAATTCGATAGCTAGCATTATTAGCTTAATGTTAACGCTATCCGTGGTTTATTTTATCATTTCTGTTGGTAATTATTTGATTGTAAAAAATTTCGGGTGCCGGTCACCGGTGACCCCCGTGGCAGCCAACGTGTTAAATAAAGCATGTCATCTAGTAAACTAATTTTTCTAGCTTTTTATAGAAGCTCAAGTTGTTTGATTCAACGTATGGAAAGTTATTCTATTCCAAAAGGCGTACAAATATTTTTGTTATTCATTGTATATCCACAGATTTAAAAAAAGGAAAAATAACATGTAGATAGTTTCAGAGTCATGTGAATTTTAGCTCATCAATTAACAGATAACTACGTTTTTATGTTATGCGACTTTAGGCAGAAAAATGGTATTTGAAGACAAGGACGCCTTTCAAATCGATCATTAAATGATGTCAATTGGTCGAAAGGTGAGATGAAGTAAAAAAAGGTGAAAAAACGTGCGTGGTGGCCGTTTGTTCGATCTTCAGATACGGTCTCGAACTTATAAGACTGGACTGACGACCTCTTACTCCTGTTTTGGCTTGAACTGGTGGAAAGGAGATCCGGTGACCCAGAACTTGAGAAAGCAAACTGCTTGGAAGGGGCGGCTGCTATAACTAGTGATGGGATTAAATTCAATATATGCTCATGAATCGAAACTAAATTCAGTACAAAAAGTTCATGGTGTGGAATTCGATTACTGCTAGTAAAATATATACGATTGTATACACTTGTAAAGTATTTCAATCATATAAATTGATTTCGAACCTTGAAACATACACTTTTAGCATTGGAATAAGTAATTTGAGATTTGAAAGAACCGAATCTCGTCAAGGTGATAATTGAACCCTGATAGCCTACCGCTATCACACGCTCACCATAAACGATAGTAGAGAGTAAATAACTTTTCGCGAATAAAAACTCATTGGAATATTGCATAAAGACTGTCCAAAAATACTTTATTAGAAAATTATTTTAAATATTTGATTCTTGTAATAAGCACATCTATTTCTATTCCCGTTTCAAAATCTTATCAAATATCCTATTTTATCAGCATTTCAAATATCCTATTAAACAATAGAAAAGTAGGAAATATTATGGATGAAAAGAAAAATAGAACGAAAAACAAAGAAGTATAAATCAAACACTTTTGCTAAACAATTATGTCAATAATAATTATTAATTGTTAATTGCAGTAATGCGTAAATATATGAAACATACGGTATTCTTATAACATCAATTATTTTTAGTTATTGGTTAGGTTAATGATATCTTGTCTCCTTGCAATCAATTCATTGAAATATATTTATCAATGCGCGTAATATGTTTTGACGCATTATAATTAGGTTCGAATATATTTAATGTTACGCCTAAGGTGTCGAAAATTTCATTATATGGAACTTATTCTATTTCCAACGCACCTGTCAGAAAAATGGTGGATTAATGGTTTAATGATATTTTTTTCGTAACACGCTAAATGGATTGCGAGTCGAATATGTTCTGTCGCTGGTATCGTCCAACGATGAGCGTGCGCGCGAATTCGTGGGAGGAAAAGAAAAGGTTTAGATGAATCTGGAATCTGGTGAAACGACGAACAACGACGAAGTACATAAACGGACGAAAACGGACAATCTTCAAAGCGATGCGGACGATTACGAATGAAAAGCACGAAAGAATGACATGAGAACAAGACGGAGAGACGAAAAAGGCGACGCTCGACGCGTGCACAGTTCGAGAAATCGCAAAAGAAACTTGTGAAACGAAAATTGTCTCTCGCAATGGATACTTTGATCAATTTCGTAAAGGATCGCTCTAGACTTGTTACTTTCGCACAGGCAAAATGATGCCGCATACGAACGATCGCGTATTTATAATTGTTGCGAGGAGACCTTCCGGGAGAAATTTTGAATAGAACGGCGACCGCTGCGCTGGTTGGAGAATCCGTCCGCCAAACGGTTCGGGCCGAAGTTCAGCCGGTAACGCGAACGTTTAATTTCTAACGGATGTTTCGTCGAAATCAACAAGCGGCGGAGAAGGACCGGTTGTCGATGTTGACGACGCGTGCCGGTTCAATTTTTTCTTAGCTGTTGGCGGTTTGGTCGTCCTCAGCGGACGAACAGCAACCAGCCGTTACAATTTTGAACAATATTATTCATGGATCCTGACAGAAACCCAAGCGTCACCTGCACGTGAGTGACGTAATGGTTAAAGTGTAAAATACAGATACTTGCTGAAGTATTTGCAAGAAGTTCATCTTCAATCCACGAGGATTCGATTACTTGGATACATTTTCTTTCCCTGTGGACTTACATGTAGTTCGACTGTACTTAGCACATGTTTGATTCCTTCACTAGCTACATACAACGCTTCTCTTGAGACGATCTTACGCTCTAATTATTCCTGCTTGTCTGGCAGAACTGCAGAAGCTTTCATCTCTGCTGGAGGTGGAACCCTCCGCCATAACTTCCTGCTTTCCATCAGTATGGATCGACGTGATCGCAATCGCCGCGGATTGAAGGAAAGTAACAGTAACCGGAAGCCACATAAACGTAACGTTTATACTTTACGATCGGTTTATGGTTTTCAGACTTAACGGGTAATATGATATATGGAATGTACAAGCAGGTGTTCCAATTAAGATTAGACTGAACGACACTAATAGTGTTGGAAAAGGTTTTATTAATAGAAAATCTAATGGACTATGAATGTTTAGGCACATACAATATGCAAAAAGCATATATGTAATTTATAGACGAGCAACATGCATTTGACGCTATTGTCATAATTGATACAACATATATTTCAAAAAGTATTCTCCTTTGGATGCATAGTTCTCAGAGAAATTTTAAAATAAAAAATTATCAGTCTATTATAGATCAAACAGCTTAAAACCTTATCGACGAATGACGTCGTCTGCCGCTAAATGGAATACTACCTTTTGGTTTGGATGACGCTATACAGCCAAAAAGGATACTGCTATTTGTTACGAATAACACAGTGCGACATCGTATGAATTTATAAAACGTTAATACGTATCTTCTTCTCTGATTTGGTAGAAAGAAATCAAGTGTATGTCACCACCGACAAGGTATTAATTTGAAGTTCGAAACGCGAATTAACGAACAAACACTGATATTTACATATCTATGTATAATATGAATCTATCCTAACATTTATCTATACTATAAATTAACACTTATCTTATTTTGGTAGAAAATAAATATTCTACGTCACAGCGTGTAATGAGTGCGTATTATATTGTTACATATGATAATCATCTATGATAACAGCTAAATACTGAGATAGATATAAATCAATATTGAGAATACAGACAAGTGATTCAAAATAATAGTGGTGCAACTGCCATTATTAACTTTTCGAGATAAGTTAGCGTTTGTGAAATTTAAAATTGTCTCGAACGTGTATATGGTATGGTTTTGTTATGTGAAGAGTAATCCCTTGGGTAAGAGACATGGAAAATTGCGAAACAGTGCTTCTTCTTTTTTAAGTTGTTGTTGTTCTTGTTTCATTCATTGTCTTATTTTAGTTATTTCATTTTATGGCTTTTTGCTTCTTTCATTCAAAGCCAATTTATCTCATATACATATTCAACAATCATAAATTATTAGCGAATGTGCAATAGGGATTGTTTTCAACTTTTTCTCTGTTCAGTCTCTTTCATCATTTATAATATTTGAGCACTCCCCGGCGCAACAATATTCACATTTTTTCCAAAGGTAATCTCTTAATTGGGGGATTAATAAATGAACATACGGAAAGAAGACGTAAAAAAAAAGTAACCAGCGGACCTGATCAAATAGAAAATTGAAAACTCTCAGAGGAAAGTACCCCACAATAAGTCAAAATACTCTCAGCTGGCTTACTTAATACTCTATAATAATTGAGAACAGTAGATTGTAAATTTGCGAACGGATGAATAAAAACAAGGTGTATTAAGTTAGTTTGAATTATATCAGAAAATGAAGTTGCTTATCCTTGAATGATCCATATACATACATATATGAGGTGGGCGTAAAAGGTCTGTCGACTTTAAATCATGAAAATTAATAATTATTTTTAGTATTTCCATTTACTTCGTATGCGACTGTTATTTGCATCTCTGTCTCAACTGATTGTTATCATCTAAAAAAAGATCTTTATCCTTAGATCCTTTAAGATTATCAATAACCTGTATGAGTTTCTTCTGATTCATTAATATACCACAATTGGAATAAGTTTTACAGTGATTTGATTATAATGGCTGCAAATGGCCCTCCAAATAAACTCTCCAACTGATTGCTAGATTATCATTTCAATTTGAGGCTTAGAGTTACCATTATAAAACAAAATTCCTTTAATAAATCATCTTAGATTGTTAAATACAAAATTTTACACTAACAGCCATATTATTCTGAAGTACACAATTACACACAATCCCACGTAAATTTCATTAAAGATGCAGCGCATTATTGCTGTAATAATTGCTAGATAATCCAAATCGACAGAACTTTAGCACTCAGCCAACATTATATGGCTTCCCAGGAAGTCCAAACTATATACGAAGCAGGAAGTTCCAAAGCAAAAAGATATTCGAAAAAGCTGTTGAACAACTTTCGCGAGGCGAACATTATGATCATCAAATATGTAGGTCGTGATCGAGAGGCCTCGAGATCCTCTCAAGACGTGAACGTATTCCTGTACGCTTGAAAACACGCAATTGGTTCCTGCCAATGTGTGTCACGAATGTGGAAAGGATTCGTGCAATTTCACAATTAAATTTTGTGCAGTCACTTTGCGTCCGATTGTTCCGTTTTGTTATCCATCGAATGGAACTGCATATTTCTTGAAAGTTTTCAGTTATACGTTGTACAAACCCATTCAAAATAATTCTGTTCCTATACCATCGGTGAATGTAAACGAACATTTTCTAAAATTATTAAATATTATACAGAAACTTTGTAAAGAAACGCAGTTTTAGTCAGAAATACGTTTTTAGGTGTTTGTATAGGTGATAAACCTATACAAATTATAAAATCACTGAAGAAAACTATTTTATTGAAAAATATAAATTTACTTATATGCAGAAAATATAGATGAAGATCGCAAAGGAAGATCACTCGTACCGAATAGAAGCTTTGATTATTATCTGACGTATCTACACAGATTGACGCAGGTAATGCTGCCTTGTGGCGTCGACTTGCCCTACCCCTTAACTTTCTTTAGAGAGCGAATCGAAGTTGCATTAGCTGCTTATTTATCAGAAACCCACACTTTTACAGATACGAAATATCCCTGTTTACGGAACGAGGGTTAATTATTACGTAACAAGGTTAATTATCAATTTGTATTATTAGTGAATAATTGATTTGCGTGATAATTCCATTAAATACTTGTGCAATACTTATTTAGTATATGCAAGAGTAATTATTTTAAATTCAAATAAATTCCCACTTTCTTGCGTAATTAAACAATTACCACCCAAGAGCCATAGAAAATAATGACAAATACCTTTTTTAACCGACTTCGGAAAGGAGGAGGTTACTCAATTCGATCAGTTTTTTTTTTTTTATGTTCGCTGACTACGCTGAGATGGATGGACCAATCGGAACGAAACTTTTTGCATCTTGTACGGAATGACTCCCAATTTGTGTTAGCACACGTATCAAGTCATGTAATTATTAATTTACTATTTCCAATTTTATGTAGGTTTATGTGAGTTCCAATGGTTGCTTAATTTCCTAATATTTAAGTGATGTACAAATAAGGTTATTGAAATTTATATAAATTTAGGTATCCTTTTACTTGATTATAAAAATAATCGATTAATGAATGCGTTAATAAAATTTAAACCAAGCTTCGTTATATTTTTTGAAATTTTCGCTTCATTACATAAATATTCATCAGTTTGCAATACAAAACTGTCCAGAATACGCCTTACTTATTTATTGACATATTTGCATCTTTAATTTCAATGAAAAATGCAAAATGAAAATTAAAAAAAAAACACATGTTTGTCGTTATATACTTCTTTTGTTTAATCAGTACAAAAATGGCAAGAAACATTTACAAGTATTGTTATTATTTCACGAATAATATCACAATAATAATAATCATAATTATCGAAGCGATCAATTATTTGTTTCTTTATGTCATTGTTATGAAAACTTGATATGTTTTAATCGTATTACAATATTTTGATTCTATGATAAATTGTGTCATTTCATGCACTAGTTAGCAATTTCCTGTTTGTACTTCCACTCTACATCACGTAATTGATTTTCTCTTCTGTTCTTTGTGGTTCTGATGATTTTATAGTCGAAGTGGTATTTATAGCTTCATGTTTGAAAGGCGTATAATGAGGAAGCACACCTCCGCATCCTCCGGCACTTGTCCCACATGATATTTTATTATTTGTGTTGCTTATACGTTTTTAACGGACACGGTGTACCTATATCCCTTGCCCATATTACATAAACGATATTTTTCGGTTTGATTTTTGTTTGCAATAATATAAGGTTTACGAATTCATAAATATTTTCATAACATGCATGACTGCCATTTAATCAGTTTATATCAATAATTATGAAACTTTTCGGAAAAATTCCTATCAAAAGTTAACACATATACAGTTCGTATAAGACAATGAAAATAGAAAGAGCAGCTTACATTACTGAATTTGAGAAAACGATAGAAAACATACCCGGCTCTTTTAAAAATTTGATTATGATTTTTACAATTACAATAAGTAAATGTATATGTGCACATAATAATATGATTCATCTTTTGTAAATGTAAATATGGTGTGTAGTGTATGCATATGTTTTGCATATATTTACATGTGTATATCTTACACAATATGATTATTACGTACTCATACATGTACTTCCTGTATATCAGTTAAATATTTAAACGTTTTTGATATCGTACGTCATATTGCATCATTTTTACTACATCTTAACGGAATTCCAAGTTGTTTCATCATTTTCAATGTAGAACACCAGAAGATTAATCTAGGAAATTAGGAATGTCTAGTATCATCAAATGTTTTTACAAACATTACCTTTTTGCTCGAGCAACCCAGGAACTTATACAGGGTGTCCCACGCTAAGTGTTATGGAGCCGTTATTGCAAAACTATTGGTCGTATGAAAAATTGTTAATATGGAAATTGCATGGTAAAATGGGAAGCATGTTTTAGTAGAAACGAATATTTTTTTACATTGTTATTTTACGAGATATGATGGTCAAGTTCTGTTTTTTTAAATGGAACCATATATTTTTTTTCAGACTATTTGATAATGCTTTTCAAAACGAATTCACTGACCTTTAATGTATCTACCCGATTTTAATTACTTTTCAAGATATAGCGCTTACAAAACTAATTTTTGACGGAAAAGGCTCGGTTCGAGCAGGGTGTACCCCGGGCGGTCCCATTGATGCGGTAAGTACTACGGGTCTACGCTTTCAACAAGAAGGTGTCAAACCCGTAGTACGTACCGCAACATCCTGCTCGAACCGAGCCTTTTCCGTCAAAAATTAGTTTTGTAAGCACTATATCTTGAAAACTAATTAAAATCGGGTAGATACATTAAAGGTCAGTGAATTCGTTTTGAAAAGCATTATCAAATAAAAACGGAACTTGACCATCATATCTCGTAAAATAACAATGTAAAAAAATATTCGTTTCTACCAAAACATGCTTCCCATTTTACCATGCAATTTCCATATTAACAATTTTTCATACGACCAATAGTTTTGCAATAACGGCTCCATAACACTTAGCGTGGGACACCCTGTATACAGTTCGTTCCATAGCGATTCTAGTCAAGACTTGATCGCGACAGTTTCTTCGCAACATTTGAGTGAACGTGTAAATCATGTCTGACACAGGAATTGTGATTTATGGAGAAATTGTCGTGTTGTTTCAAACATTTTTTTAATATTAGAGTAGATGGTACTTACTTTAATTTGAAAAAGTAAATAACTACGCGCAAAAAAAAAAAATTAGCCTGCACAATGATTCTTTATTTCGACTGAAATGTACATAATTGTCAATGGACTTTAATAAATTCTTTAATTTAAAATCAAATAGGGAACCTGAAATACTTGATCCTGAAACGCTAGACATGGTGGGTGTACACGGGATGTGCAATTAACGGTACACTACGATAATACTTCATGATATCTTTTGCCCGTCTTCTTGTTGCTAATCATCGTAAATACAAAGTGTTTGAACCCACCTATCTTCTTTTCAGACAGTATAAAAGGGAGTTGATGTATTATTATTACATTTTTTTATTAAATTCAATTGATTTTAGATAATAAAAGATAGTACTTTTGAAACTATCAAAACGCATACCTGAAAACTCGTAATGAAAACTTTTCGTAATTAATGAAAGTACGCGGCTTAAAATCTGTTATACAATGAGTCTACTACGTATTTTTGTATTCTTGAACCAAGCAAAAAAAAAGCAGATCTTTTCCATTAAAAATGTGTAATATTTTTAATATATAAAAGTGACAATTTGTACGAAATCGAAAATGAGGCGAGTGAATATGAAAGGTTTTTGTTATCTTTTTTAACCGTCTTCGAAAAGGAGGAAGTTACTCAATTCGATCAGTATTTTTTTTTTATGTATGTCCGCCGATTACTTCAACATGAATTGACCAATCGGATCGAAACTTTTTGCATCCTGTAGAGTATGACTCCCATTTGGTCCAGTAAAAAACATTTTGAATTTTTTGATTGTTTACCAATTTAATTGCAAAAAACGTATGATTTCACGTATATTCGGCCTGAAATCGATGAAACCTATTTAGCGGCTGGAGAAGTTTCTACGATGATTCCATTTGCAACATTCCCTTCCTTTCTCAACACTTCTCTGCCCTTCCTTTCAGTTCCCATCCCATCCCTACCCTACCCTTCCCATCCTTTCCTTTCCCTTCCCTTCCTTACCATACCCTTCCTTTCCCTACCCTACCTTCCCCTTCCCTTCCCTTTGTTGCTATTAACTATTCTTATTGCAAGATTGCTATTCTTTGAATTTACTCGGCAAGGAATTTACCGATCGCGATGAAACCTTGTACATTCAGTAGAAGTTTCCGCAGGGTCGAATTTTCAACAAAATTTATGGACTTTTTTTATTGTTAGAAACTATTGTTATTGACAAATCCCTACTCTTTGATTCTACTCAGCAAGGAATGCACCGATTGCCAATAAAAAATGTGAAATAAAATCATTTTTGAAAAAAAAAAAAAAAAGAAAAATACAACCGACTTCAAAATGCACTAAAATGTGTGAAATAATTTTTATTTAATATGTGTGAATTCTCTCTAGTTCTTTATAAAATTGATTTATGCATTACATAAAAATTTTCCACATTGAAAATTGCCAAAATTCTTTAATCCTTTTAAATATTGTTACATGTTAATGTATTTTGTCTTTCCGCCCATTTAGTACCAAGGCCACGATATCCTAATCAAATCATAATCAACAACATCTTTCATTTACACAATTTTTAATTTTGCGCCATCTCCGAAAAGATTCCATCGTATTTAATATGTTATGTAATGCAATCAATTTTATAAAGAGCCAGAGAGAATTCACACATATTAAATAAAAATTATTTCACACTTTTTAGTGCATTTTGAAGTCGTTTGTATTTTTTTTTTTTTTATTTTCCTAAAATCTTGTAAACCGAATAATTCATTTTTATTACGATATAGAATATAGATATACAAAACAGACAACAAAAACGAATAGTCTTTAATACTAAAACGGATAGGAAACAATATCCTTACTGTTGAGCGTCACATATTGAGTTTTGATGAACACTGTTCGGAATGTCAACGTGCCTTGGGCCGCTGCGTTAATTTAGTAGGTTCCCTTTTACGTCAAACGGTTGTACCGTCCTCTAATTCAAAATCAAAGGCCATTATCTACGAAATCCAAACGTCTTGCCGATACCCCTCTCCGTCGTCGATGCTCGTTATCAGCCTTTTTATTTTTGTAGAAAGCCGTTTTAAGGCGATGAGTAACGAGCCTAAGTCGACCACAACCGTTCGTTTGTATTACGCTACGCCGAAATCATCAGATCGCTCTCGATCTCGCGCATTGTGCCATTTTTTTAGCGAATTAATAAAGTTGTGCATATATACATATTATTTGTACGGTCATTTCAATAATTCGTGATACCTCCGCCACTTCCCTACCGAGAAATCCTCGGCTTCAACTCCAGCATCCGACACACTGACTCAGTCTCGAGTTAATGATTCTGAGCATCGTTGAAAAGTTTGTACGTTCGTCGCGTCGCGATGTGATGTACAGATGATGGTTTCAGTGGCACTTGGTTGACTTTTTGAAAGAATTTCGTGACTGACTGACGCCCGCGTGGTGATGATTGTTAATGTTCAAGCTTTTGTTGGAATATTCTGGCTTATCGAGGGGGCAGTAGCGACTCAAACACCCTATTTTGGCCTATGTTTGAACCTTTCCCTTCACTCCCCTAAGCAACCTATAGGGTTGGGCCTGGGTTCATCAGAAAGCATGCATCTTTAGCTTCAAAACAAAAAGAAAAAACAAAAGAAAAAAATCCTTCACTCCAATTAGGATTGAGAGCCTGTGCTGTAAAAGCTTGCAATTACCCCACCAGAAACATGTCATCACTGTGCGCAGACTTTTTCAAACACCGTTTAATATTATGAGCTAGGATTTTTTGTGGTAAGTCTACAACCATATGACCTGCAAGCGGATCTTTGTGTTTTCTAATGCCTATAATAGTATTTCTTTAACGAAATGTATTTTACCAATTCTATTGCACTTACACAATTCTCAACATTTTTAATTATGTCGTATTTTATTTCGATAATTGGAGCTACATGTTTCTAGTGAGTTATCATTGTAATCAAAAACGTTATTAGTTTTATAGTAAATTGTTATGATCAAAATTGACTCAATCTAGAAGAAGCAATTTCCTTCTGGAAGAAGGCATTTATTACCGGGAAATAAGGTGTTCAGATATTAGGGTACCAGGATAAGGGAGGCTCTACTGTATGCTTACTAGTTGCACTACTTAATACAAGTACATTGAAAGCGGCCACAGTAAAATTTATTAGATTGTCCCAAAAGTTCCTTTCGTTTTATTAATAAATAACGGATTTATAATACTTTATGTATCGTGTCACGTTATTGAGTTACGTACGATTCACTTGGACCTATTATCTTCTTCCATTTCTTCGAAAGCTGTATAATACTAATATTGTTTTAACCCCGCTAGACAAAGCGTTGTATGTAGATCGGGAAAGAAACTTTTGGGACAACCTAATAATAATAATGTATGTATGTAGCTGTTCCACCGCGATCGTTTCGCGAATTCTGTTATGTCACTTCTCATACATTAGGTGCAACGTCTAGCTATTTTGTGTCTGTGTTTTGTATATCGTTTCTATAATAGTGTCAATTACTTTGTTAGCGGCTCGCTCGGTAATTGTACCAAAGTCCATTGTCAGTGTGTTTGTAACGAACGAACGCTCTGGAGACCCGAACGCGTTAACCCGGCTTCCACGATGAAATTTGCGGTCTGGAGAAAAGGGAGAAGAAGGAGAAGAAGCCTGGGAAAGCTTACAACGGACGTCTGTAAACGAAACTGGAGCAGAACATAGCGGTCCAACAGTTGACGAGAATCTCGTCCAACGTCATTGAACAGGAGCAATGCTCTCAATGATCTTGAAAGATTCAGAGCGGATTGTTGCCTCGAAATAAGGACGAATGTCGGCCACAAATTTTGTAGAGTTCATACGCTTTATTTCGATTGTTTTTGATGCCGAAGAGAGTTATATGAATGTGCGTGAAAAACACAAAGCAGCCACCCGTTATTTTTTTATTGTATGATGCTTTACATTCAAATTTAGGATAGTTTTTATATTTGAATTTTAAGTAACCACAAACGTCAGTAAGATTTATCGGAAGTATAGGCATTAAAAAATCATTTTGGAAATTTACAGGACTAATAAGTCCTTCGTAGATTTGATTCGTAATAAAAAAGCAACTCTTTTGCCATAAGGAGCAAAACTAAACCAATGATATCATTTTCCCACAAAATGATTACTCATATACAGGGTGAGTCGCCTAAGACAAGCCACCTGAATAATTTCTACATTTTTTGAGATAGGAAAAAATGTTTCAGACGAAAGTTGTTTGGTTTCGAGGGGCTCATTACATGGTGTACATACCTTTTCTTCTGATGGAGGTGCTTAGGAGATTTGAAGGTCAACTTAATTTTTTTAAATGGAACTACATATTTTTGAACGCCTACAATTATAGCCCTTATCGAGACAATTTCAACGACTATATCATTCAAGGTGATTCAAGGTCATAAACGTAAAAAATGATGAAAAATACAATAAATTCGCTGTAACTACTTAAGTTAGGAGCGTAATAAAGCTTTATCGATAAAATAAAACTTGATCCCTTCGAAATGTAAATAAAGTGCTTAAATCCAAAATAATCTGCTACAGGAGATGCTCAAAATGATGACCAGCCACAGAAAGACAACGTCTGAAGCGTTCGCCCATTGATTGCGTTACGCAGTAAAGTGTGTGCTGATTAATAGCAGCAGTATCAAAATATACGAAACGATATTTAAGGAGCTATTTAACATATATATAAAAATGGATATTTTTATTTTCTTTGCAATTATCATTTTTTTAAATCCTAAGAATGGTATCAAATCTCCGGGCTCTGTTTTTATCACTTGTCAGTGGCCGACCAGTCATAACGACCGACAAACGAATAACGCGTCGTCCGTATTGATGGATTGCTCCGAGATCGCGCTGCAGTCAAAGAGTTAATCCTCGAAAGATGTTAGACCGAAACAATGTTGCAATCATGCCTTTATTACAAAGGTTACCTGTATAGCAAATATACTGATTTATGAGATATTTGAAATCGTCACGTTATAAAACTCACCCTGCATATCTCGGTTTTTTATCATTTTTAACAATTAATTATTCCTACAGTATGCTACTCATATGGAAAGGGGATTAATTAACGAGAAGCTTTAGCAATAGAATTCAATGAAATTGAAATGGGAACATCTCGGGACAGATTTATAAAGTGCAAAGGTCTATTGGATCGATATGCTGAGGATCATGTATAAGACTCTTGACACGTTTCTTTCAAACTAAAATGAATTATTGAGTGTTCGTTACTTGTTGGTAGGGGAAAGAGTTGTATTTAGGAATCTCTTCCTTAATTTCCATAAAATTATGATTAAAATTCATTCTGAAGCATTATAAATTTGTATAAGTAAAAATGTCGCTTCTTAAGGATGTACCGGCACATTCAATATATTTTTAGATTTTTTTTTAAGAATTTTTTGCAGTAGATTTTTTTTGCTTATAATTTCCTTGGTACGTGATTACATTATACCCAACTTTAACCGTTATCAGGAATAATAGCTAAAAATTTGAAGTCAACTTCTATATAATGCATATAATACTTTAGTAAATTAATTTTAAGTTGAAAATAATGTATGAAATTTACAATTTTCATTTCACGAATTAACGAAAATGGTTTACTGGCAAGCACTAAAAATACAACGGCACGCACAGAAAACCAAACAGGCAACGATTTGCAGTCAGAAGCATCTGGATATTATTGTTGCAGAGTTATTAATCACAGAGTAAGAGCAAAATTTCACAATGTTATTTATATTTGAAAGTTTTAACACTGTCCCTTGGTACATTTGTCCCTAGGCAGAGCAGTAACCCCTGAAGTGCTGATCGTGCAACGAGGCGACTGATCGTGACACAATAAAGCTTCTTTACCGATCGTTTGAACATTTACAAGATTCCGCGATAATGGCCTGACCGTAAACGGTACGAAGGGTTCGTTCGCCCAAAGTCCTGGGAAAAGCTATAAAACGTCTTTTACAGGCTCCAAGAACTGCAAAGAACTATGAATTCTATAATTTTCGTAGAACGACTCGAGGAGTACCCTGAAAATGATTTTGACCGCATCGACCTTCCTTAATAAGGAGCAAGTGGTCGGTAATGTTTTCAAACGAAATTATAGCTGATAAATGAATATTAGAGCGAAATAAGTGCCAATATGAAATAAACATTGCTATCTATTATTGCTAAATACAATCGATTACGATTATTACGTGTTTGCGAAACAATATTAAAGAGAAACCCACAATCCGAGTTTTTGCATAGGAATCTTCAACCTGATATTATTCATAGAAAGATATGCGTATTAACTGTATTTCTACACGATTCTCTCTCAAATATTGTCAAGTTTGTTTCACTGTCGTGAAAATTATTAATTTATATCTTGCTGATACAACATCTCTAAAAACTAAAACATCAATGGTTTTCCAAATATGGAGTACCTCGCCAGGCTCAATATGGAATATTTCATACTAGAAAGCATAACCAATTGTAAGTAAAATGTGTCCTCCGTTCGTTAGATCTCGTCTGCCATAAAACTTAGAAAAACATGCAATACGTTTTTTGTTTAATTTTATGCAAAAAAATACATATATTGCTTTCTTCTTTTTAATGCATATAATTACTAGATACGATAGGTACTTATTTATAACTTATATGTATCTTCAAAAGAGTAGCTTTAATACTACCTGAATAAAGTAGGTACAGATTTCACACGAAGAGCACCACCAGCCGAATAGAGAAAAAGTAACTCTATCTCTTAATATATTTGCTTCTAGGCACAGTATCTTGGGAAACGAGGGCCTCAGACGAAATACATACGGTTATTTGTGAATATAAAGCCGTAGTATTTAAATTTATATAAAAGCACTATAAATAGGTAAAATGGGTGTATAAAACAGTATTCCATATTTTGACAGCTCGCCCCATATTTCACGCACAACAAAGGTATCGTATTAAACTTTCATTTTTTGTATTATTAACACGTTGACTGCCACAGTGAAAACGGACGTGGGTAGTCAGACACGCTGATATCCTAATTATTAACAATACAATCAACTAATTTTCAAATTTAACTTTTCAATTCGATAGCTAGCATTATTAGCTTAATGTTAACGTTATCCGTGGTTTATTTTATCATTTCTGTTGGTAATTATTTGATTGTAAAAAATTTCCGGTGCCGGTCACCGGTGACCCCCGTGGCAGCCAACGTGTTAAGAGACGACCTATATCCACTTGTAGCACCAGTTGCGGACAATCCTCAAATATCTTACTATCATCCATCAATGTATTTGAAGAAACTGAGGTGAATCATTCAAATCTTCGTATCAGATTTACATTTATAGAATAAGATATCCTGAAGACTCGTTAAACCAGTTAATCTTTGAAAGCGCAAATAACTTGATTTTATTGATACAACAACGCCACCAATCATTTTTCTCGAAGAAGAAGAAACAAATCCGGCTATAAAGTAGGACGATCCGAGTGCATCAGCCTCGTTCTCTCCAGAATCGTTCCGCCTGACAACCTTCTTCGTCGAGTTCTTCTTGGTCCCGTAATTATCTTCAACCTTGTTTCGCGATGTACTCGATGTTGGTAACAGTTTCGTTAACAAATGTTCAAACGAGTTCGTCGGTTCGTTTACGTCGATGTTCTACTCCGATTCCTCAAATACGCCAGTCGACCGATGCCTATACAGGGTGTCCCAGTTTTAACCGATCAAACTGCACCAGTATGTTCTATGAATAAAAATAAGAAGAAAATGTTGTATGAACATAGGTCTGAGAACGCTTTATAAAAAAGTTATAGGCTAAGCTTAATAGCGGGATGTAACGATAAGTCGAAGGGATTAATGAAATCTATTATGATTATTTTTTTTTTATGTTTACTATCGCGAATAGTAACGTTTTATTATCACACTTTATCACATTTATTATTTGATTGCATTTCAAAGTGTTGTCCCCCGTTACGAATGCAAGCTTGATATCTTAAGGAAACTAAATTCATCACTTTCCGAATCACATCTTTATCTTGATTTAATTCGGTGAATGCACTATTAACCCCCTGCACTCGAGTGACGCCTCTGAGGCGCCATATTTAATTTATCGGAGTGTTCTAAAATGCGAAATTTCAGTTTCATCCGTATCAAAATATAGAAAATTAAGTAAGGGAATAAAAATAAAACGCTGGTGCATTAGGTTTCTGGAAGCATAGCTGGGATATTATATTAGATTCGATCACGTCCAAAAATGCTTGAAGTGCAAAGGGTTAATCGTTTCTATAGTAAACATAAAAGAAAAGTAATCATTAATACCTTCGACTTATTGTTACATTCCAATGTACTACCAACAATTCTCGCTATTAAGCTTAGGATATAACTTTTTTATAAAGCGTTTGCAGACCTATGTTTATATAACATTTTTTTCTGACTTTTATTGATAGAACATACTAGTGCAGTTTGATCGGTTAAAACTGGGACACTCCGTATAAATGTGAGGTGAACGATCATTTAGAATGATTCGGGATATTAATTCCAGCATTAGGTCAATTTATATTAGGTCGTAACTAGTAATGGGATTAAGCATGTACAATGTATAATTGAACTTTTTAATAGTTCGCAGGAAACTAAATGAAACATACTCGAATCTATTCACAACTACGTTGGAAAATTATGTTTCAACATAATGATTTTAAGGATCCGACGAAGAGTCATTGAATTAACGAATCATTCAAATAGTTCGTGTTACCAAAATACCGGACGATTCAAACGTTTACACATTATTGCAGTTAATAATCAATAACTATTATTGACATGATTACTTAACAGCAGTATTTGACTTGCAACCTTTTCTTTCCTTTAGTCTGTTTCTTTTTGTATTCATAATGTTTCTTATTTCTAATAATACTCTTTCAGTCGGTACTGACGTTGCCACAACACACAAATCATTTTTTACAATCTCCGATAGAATATAATATTTGGTAACATTTTTAAAACAAAATGAAAGCGATGTGTTTATTATAAACTTGAGATATATAAAATTATCTTCTAATACAGAATTTATGGACAAACTTCATATACCTACTTTAATTGTTTTTGTGTATCTAACAAAAAATTATTTATTCCTTACAATTGTGTGATTTGTTTTCGATGAAAAATAGAAACAATTAGTTCATATAACGTTAATGGTAACCGTGAGGTAACCTACTTTTTACAAGATTAAATTTTTTTCAGTGTCAAACTGCTTTTAAGTGCATATTCAAATCTTGAAGAAATATATCAGGGAGCTCGAAACCAGCATTATACATTAGACACAATTTAATATGCATTTATGGGTGTATATACAGTGAACTTAATTGAATCACTAATCGTAATATCGGCGTAATATGGTTGTAGCTGATAGGTGGTAACGTATAAAGTATCCGATTTTGTTGTACCAATTTCTTAAACTTCTTATTTCCTTAAATGTTTAAGTGTTTGAATTACTTTCGAGATCATTTGAATGCTAAGAATTTTCTCTTTTGTATACTTACAATTTCAATTTTTTAATATATACATCTGTAAGCATGTTTTTGTAGATCTACAGATCATGACTGTAGATAGTTGTAGATCTATTAGTGAAATATCGAAAATCACGAAATATTTAATTAATTGAAAAAAGAATATGCACATTCTAATTATTTTTACTGCTATTGATGAAAGTATGATTTATCGCAATAAACTGTGATTTTTATTTTTTTAGATCTACAAATTTAAATAGACCTGTTAGGTTTCTATGGACGTCAATATTCGTAATTTTCACGAAAATTTGCAAAATGAAAATAAAAAACTTCTAATGAAACTTTGAATGTTTACTTTCCATAAAGTGAATTATTGAAATAAAGATTAAATTATTGATATAAATGTATTTTACATTTAGTTAGGAATACATACATAATGGAACATGTCCAAATATTTCTATCATCGGATTAATTTATTATGAATTATACATATATTTACTAAATGCAGGGGCCAATCACTGTCTTCATTTGACCACTAAAACTTGTACAGAAAATACAATTTTTGTATATTTTTATAAAATCTTCGTTTTCTTTTTAAGTTATTAAGAGTTTTTAGATATATACATATATATATTTTTTATTCTAGAAGTTGCTACATTTTGATTTATTACTTACCACTTATGTCGAACTCTTCCTTAAACGTCTAATCACTTTACTATTTACCTTGTTAAGTGTGCACAGGAGCTACGATCAAACTCCAAATTGACTTTACGGACCTCGTGCAAAAATACTGAAACACTCCGAACAAGGATAGATAAGTCCTTGTTGCTCCTACAATGCTGTGACAGAAAGGGAGATACAAGAATAACACATTGGCTGCCACGGGGGTCACCGGTGACCGGCACCCGTAATTTTTTACAATCAAATAATTAACAAAAGAAATGACGAAACAAACCACGGATAGCGTTATCATTAAGCTAACAATGCTAGCTATCGATTTGAAAGGTTAAATTTGAAAATTAGTTGATTATATTCTTAATAATTAGGATTTCAACGTTTCTGACTACACACGTCCGTTTTCACTGTGGCAGTCAACGTGATAACAGGAAAGCTTAATTTAGCAATGAAGTTTATACAATTTTATGAGCACAAAAAGCAACATTTTCTCACGATTCTTTGATAAAAATATTCCTTGTACATTCCTCGTTTCAGTACAGAACCCAATTTTACAATTTCGCTCTTGAAACTTTATATAAAACAAAAGCACTCGTTTTTATAGAAGAAACTTTTTTATGCTGCTTTTTCCAAAAAGGACTAAATAAATTACAAATTGACCAGGTTAGAATAAATATCGAAATATTTTTCAATAACAAACATCCAGATTTTTAATACTACAATTCTTATTTCCAGCCTATCTCGTATTCGTGCGCGAAACATAGCGCATTGCTCAGGTTAGCATCGCTTCCTGTTCGTCCTGGCGGAGGTCAAAGCTACGTAGCAAGAAGGACACCATAAATCGAAAGGGGATCCCTCGGAGCAATGCGCTCGTTCGACGGAAGCGCGAAGATGGAAACGATACGGTCCGCGTGAATTGCTCACGGTCCCAACCTCGAGGAAAGAGTATTGGAATTAATGGTCTATCGGCCTCCTTTCAGGATATGCACGCAGATGGTTCGCGTTGGAAAAAAAATCCAAACGGGTCCGACCACTGGTTTCCTCGAAGCTTCGTTTCCACTTCAGCTGGTTTCTTCGTGCCCGAGAAGCAAGCTTCCGGATGTTCCTGGCCACGAGTTGTCCTTTAGGCTATCACGAGCCACGTTTTTTTCTAACTCTTCCTCGTTACAAGAACCTTGTTCCTTTAATAGCTGAAGCGTTTCGATGATGATGCTAGGGATAGGCTATCAATTGCTGATGTAACGCAACAATTATGTTTCGATTTACTGCCACAACAAATTCACAGTAAGGTAGAAGGTTTAGTGTCTGGATATTTAAAGAGTATCTTATAAATTGACAATTATTTTGATGGTGACGACGAATAAACGGACAACTGCAATTTAGCCGATTTTCACTTTTTAACATATTGAGTTGTCCGAAAAGTTCGTACCAAAATTTAGTGAGAATATCAAGGTAAAATCTTGATGTAATTAATCGTGATGCAGTATAATATGTATAGTTGTAAATGTAGATTGTTTTTTTTTTTTTATATAAATCTTCATTCCATCAACATCAATAGCGGTCGAATCAGTAAAACATCCTAAATTTTCTATGCAAAAATTATCGATTTAGAAATATAAAAACTGGCTATGGACAATGTTTTCATAAACTGTATCATTTCTGAAAATAGTACATGTATTCAGCTTAATATTTGGATGGTAACAGAATGATTGGAACGTGGCGAAAGGACTGGACTCTTTATAATCTTCAAAAAGTGTTTCCATAAACAAAACTTAATGAATGTTGACTCTTCCTTTTGCAATTAAGAAGTGGGAATCTTGTGTTCCATAATATATATATAGGAGTTATTGTTTCAAGATTAAATAATACTAATTAGAACCCTTAATATCGATATTTACTATAAACGGCACGAAGTTTCCGGACAACCCAATAAATAGATTCTAAATGTAATATTTTGTTGTGTTAGTAACAAATTTTATACAAGATCTTATTTTGACATACTATTTTCATACGTATATAAAAGGACTCCTTTGTCTGAAACGAGTGATTCGCACTTTGATGAATACTTTTTGAGTCTGATTTAAGTTTCTTTAATACGTTTAATACGTTTAATTTAATTACTAAAAATAAACCGTGTGTATTCAGACACGTTGAAACCCTAATTACTAAAGACTCAATCAATTAATTTTCAAATTTGACCTATCAATTTAATATCCGGCATTAATATCTTAATATTAACGCTATCCGCGGTTTATTTCATCGTTTCTTTTCTTAATTATTTAATTGTGCAAAATTTCAGGTGCCGGTTACCGATGACCCCCGCGGCGTTCAACATGTTAACATTAAGGCTACTTTTCCTTGTTACCTAAACAAATGTTTAAATTAAATTCAATTACTAAATGATTATTTAGCTATGGCTAGGTGATATTTTGGAGGCTTCATTTTTTTTCATAAACATACTTTTTAAATTGGTCGATGTCCTACAATGTAAGTGATAGCTATTTCTTAATTGTAATTTAATGAGTTTGATTTTCAAAGAAATAAATAATTATCTGTAATTAATATATTTTCCACGCTCTCCTTTTCAGCCGGATAAGATGGTCAAAAGTGCCTTTAGACCAAATTAATCAATGAACATATCAATTAATAGACCGTTCAAAGAAAATCATTGTTGCCAAGTATCAAGCCTGTACCCCTACTTGAAGGGTAGTTACAGGGCGAAACGTAAGTTACAATTGAAGCTTCATATCTTTTGTTGTACCGTATGAAAAATTTTGAAAAAAATCATGGATGTTCTACTCTATGGTGTACGTGTTTGTGAATTTTTTCAGAATTTTTCACTGCAAAATGGATTTTTAAAAAATTCGAAAAGTTAAAAAATATTTTTTTTTATAGAAATTATCAAATGACCACATTTATATTTTTACAGTATTAGCGTCTTGTCATGGTTGTTAATCTGTAATTTTTTCAGATTTTTCGAAGTGGGGGAACGATGTTGAAAAAATTAAAAACCGATATTTTTTTATATTATTACCTCAATTTTTCATGTAACCATGTTCATATCGTTACAATTTCAATAGCTTGTTACGATTACTAATATATAATTTTTTTAGATTTTTCGTGGAGGTGTATCACATATAAAAAAAATTGTAAATCAATATTCCCTAACTTCTTCTAGTTGATATTTTTACTTCATCAAATGGTCATTATATGCAGATTCAAAATAGTTTTACACCCTTTATGGTTACGTTATGGGACATCGTTAATTCAACACTGTAAACCTTTTCATTTATGTATTAAAACCTATATACATATATACTTAGTTATTCATCAGTACTGTAATGCAGCTGTTTTCATTTGGTGACCAAATATGTTATATTTAACAGAGTATATAAACGTAATTACAAGATCATAATCAAAATTTGCTTAATTAAGTGTACAGATGTACGCTTACTAAATTGAAAACAAAGTAGGATTAAAATAAGATTAATAAAAAATTAATCATAAATTACCATATACAATAATTCTTCATCTTGATAAAATTCAACATATATTTTGATAAAAGCATGTTAATATACTTCACCTAGTAGCATTTTATTGTCTACATAGTACTATTTTATCAGTTTTATGTTTATTTCTTTACGTTCACATATTTGTTAAAATATTTGTTACATAAAACATATTTGTTACAATATCTACTTTTATGCCAAAAAAATACAGATTTAATGTTGTTGAAATCGAATTTCACTCTGCTGTATTACTTAAGGATTAACCTTTTATTGCATCACTTTGCAAATATGCAACATATCTTTCATCCTAAATTCTTTTTGCTGTATCTAAGATTTGGTGTAATGTAATTATTTTATCACGGAGGATAAATTTCCTAGTATCAAAAGGTTCAAATGGAAGGTACAAGAATTATAATCCCTTTTGTTTCAACAAGTAATCATAAAAAATGTATACACAAAAATGTAATGATAAAATTATCAGTTCATCTCACTTTTTTGTTTTCATTTTTTTTTCTTTCATAAATATTTTGCATTTTTTTAAGCATACCACAACTTACAAGTTTCATTATTGATAATATTATCGAAAACATTTCTCGTTTGTTACAATTACATTATATAATTTCGCTTTAAACAAATTTCTAAAACACGTAAGACCTTTCTTTATTATTATCACTTTTGGGAGTTCAAAAATGAATTTTTTCTCAAAATTGAAAAAATCATGAAACGAGAGGATAAAATAAATTACTTGCAGCACTACATTTTTTACATGAAGTACTAGAGAAGAAGGGCAGGAAAACCTTATGGCTATCAAATAAACATCTATTTATAGAGATTTACTGAAATTTTGTCTTAATGTTATCTTATCGCACCAATTTCTTGCTATGAACAAGCCTCCTTAATTGTACATTTTTAACTGAGTACTCGTTCAAAAGTACACCACAAATATACCCCTTCCTCAATGAACAATCAAACTTCCACCCATAACAACAGTCGTTACACTTGCTTAACTTTATATCGCTTGTTGCTGGATGTTCGTGAGGATAGACGGGATCTACTGCCGACCCATTTTCTTGGTGATTATCAGATTTCTCCTCTGGTGAGAATAAAAAGATCATTGCTATTATACTGCAAGGCGCAATCTGCTCATAATTCGATACGCTTTTCCTAACTTCCTGCACAAAAAAAGGAGCCCCTAAGTAAGAAGAAGCAACTTCTTGTCTGTGGAATCATCAACACGAATACTGTAGAAGCTTTCAAGGAGCAAATTTTGTCTACCCTCGATATTAAATTTATCACCCTACTAATTTCTGTTAAAAATTTCATTTTATAAAAGTGCTAACCCCAGAAAG
This sequence comes from Stelis phaeoptera, assembly GCA_943735885.1. Classification (NCBI taxonomy): domain Eukaryota; kingdom Metazoa; phylum Arthropoda; class Insecta; order Hymenoptera; family Megachilidae; genus Stelis; species Stelis phaeoptera. The sequence goes on from OX030936.1 coordinate 1,478,178, forward strand.
GCACTATAATGTCGCAGTTTATTTTATTTAAAGTATTTTATTTAAGGAATTTATTTAAAGGATATCCTACCATGTAGGCTTAACAAACGCAAATTTAAAATTCAAATTGAGTAGAATATACTTAAATTGTTAAATGATGCATATAATATTTGCTGCTTCTACAAGACATAAATTTAGTTGTATTTTGTGTTTATTATGAAATTATTTATTAACTTTTCCTTTATATTTCTTCAATATATCCTGCATTATCAAAAATTTTATAATTTTTTCTTTAACACGCTTCAACATTTGAATATTTACTAATTATCAGTACTGTTAATAACAATTGATAACCAAAATTTTAATTACTCGTAGTCGTTAATTATAATCAGAACAATAAAAACTTAATATGTTTTAAGAAATTTCTTGAGATTTATTGATAAGTACCCTGCATCTGAATAAAAATTAAAATGTTTATTCAATGACTTTTTTCCAAAAAGTGTTTTAAATAACTACTTTTTGGATGTCTGTAATAACATGTTCACTGTATGATATACGTATGTGTAGACCCCATATCATGTCTTTCTTCTGTGTGCCAAATTCACTGAATTATCAGTTCACTATTTTCGTTGAAACGTGCATTAACAGAGTCCTTCAGGGATAAATTACTCCTCCAAAATATTTAGTTAAACATTTTGTGGAATACATTAGCTCCGTACTGCCAAATAAGCATTGTGTTCGTTATTCGTAAACAATATAAAACTCCTGGTATCGATAACGAACATCATTTATGATCGTTCCTCATAAACAAAGCTTTTTAATTAAAGATATTAACTCTTATACCATAACTTAAAAAATTTGTCTCATAACAGTTATGCTGTCTAGTTAAACATCTTCTTCCAATATTGAATGTATTTTTTTTCGTGTTATAAACTTCAGCATCTAGCTAACATATATTTATATTGATATGTACAGTAAATTGGTTAATAGTTGATCAAGTATTGCTTTCTTTGGTTCCGTATTACTTTGTAAAAGTTTCGGTTGACTGAGCTCGTAACGGCAATGATTTGCTACGTTTCATTGAACACGGTAATTGGAAGAAATAAGTTGTAAAAAAAGATCAACATTGACCAGTCTACTTGTACTACATACAATTTAGCGTGTTCAGTTACAATTTTACAAGTTCAGTTTGCAAATTTCTTTGACTTTGAACTTTGGTTCTGGTAACAACGAAATATTTACAATACATTTCGAGAAAATATCGTTGGGTCAGTCTTGAACAGTGATTTGATTTACTATGCGTATTTTACATAAAAATTTTATTCCAAATGTTTATAATTTCAATATTTTTAAGTAAATAACAACTTCCTTCAAAATTAGTATTTTGAATATTATCTATGAAGTGCTACAAATTAAAAAGAAAAATATCATACATCAAAAACATCTTTGCGGAAAATTAATGTGTTATCGATGTAAATTAATATGCTAGTTACACAATTTTATTATGATACTTGTATCAGTTATTGTACATTATATTGATAAAATTTACGTAACTTTTTCATCACAGAATCGTTTATTCCTGTACAGAGTGCGAAGAAAATTATCTGTCACAGATCCCATTTATGTAAAATAATAGTAAATTTATAATTGGATGCCTCACTCCATTTGCTGAATTTATTAAATTTTAATTTTAAGAAAAATTTTAAAACACAATATACACTATTTTATCATTTTTCTCAACTTCTTGTTTTATGGAGTTAATCGATTTGGCAAGTGAGGCATCCAATTATAACCTGTCGAAAATTGTGAAAAGAGCGAGTTTTCATCAAAATACGGCTATGCTTAACACGTTGGCTGCCACGGGGGTCACCGGTGACCGGCACCCGAAATTTTTTACAATCAAGTAATTACCAACAGAAATGATAAAATAAACCACGGATAGCGTTAACATTAAGCTAATAATGATAGCTACCGAATTGAAAAGTTAAATTTGAAAATTAGTTGATTGTATTGTTAATAATTACGATTTCAGCGTGTCTGACTACCCACGTCCGTTTTCACTGTGACAGTCAACGTGTTAACTACGTGTTAATTAAACATACGTTTATTTCTGAAACTACACTCGTCAAAAAAATTAAGGGATCACCTCTGAGAATCCGAAAATGTAGTCCAAGTTCAAGCGACCATAACTACAGCAAACATGGTCGTATCGGTACCAGTAAAAAACATATTGAAATCATGGAATCTTTGCTTTCATGTGCTTCTCCAAGAATTTCGCTACGTTTCTATTCAGCAAAGTTATGGCGATGCAAAGACCAATGTGAAAATTAAAGAAAACTTTGTTGAACTTCGTAATGTTACACGAGGCGGAAAAAATTTTATTGGTGAACTGCATTTACACCAGTTGAAAGTCACGATCTTTCTGTATAAAAGCAATGTTTCTTGATTTCTGTACGATTTTTTTTTTTTGACCGAGTTATTTAATGTCGAAGCAAAACTGGCCATTTTGACTTTAACTGTTTCTAGAGAGCGATAGAATCATTGCAGAACATTCAGGGATAGAGTAATAAAAAGATCAGCCTTTTCTCTAGAAGATACATATATCGCTTTTACAATACAATTTGGTCAACACTTCGACGTACCAAGTTCTTTGCGAATTATGCTTTGAAATTACAAAAATTCTATTTTTTCATCGATGCGCTATATCTCAACAACGAATAACTGTAACACAACGAGCTTTACATCGTTTTATCACGTTGACTGCCACAGTGAAGACGGACGTGTGTAGTCAGACACGTTGAGATCCTAATTATTAAGAATATAATCAACTAATTTTCAAATTTAACCTTGCAAATCGATAGCTAGCATTATTAGCTTAATGATAACGCTATCCGTGGGTTGTTTCGTCATTTCTTTTGTTAATTATTTGATTGTACAAACTTTCGGGTGCCGGTCACCGGTGACCCCCGTGGCAGCCAACGTGTTAAAGTGCAAGGATTGCTGATTCGATTAAAACCAAAGCGAACTTGATGTGATAATTCTTTACCTGTGGCCCTGATATTTCAGGTTACCGATTCGCATAAAATACATAAGGATACGGCGCGGCGTTCAGTGCGTTGTCACACGTTTCAAATCTTACTCATTCAGTATTTCATATGTGTGTGCACACATATATAGGGTGACATCGATTTAACTCGATGCGATTTCAAATGTTTTCGTCGCCGGGAGGGGATATGTACGAGAAACCTGGCGAAAGCGAAATGACAATGCACTGAACTATCATTACACTCACAGACAAAAATTTTCCTTTCATTCCAATCATAAAAGAACGAACCTGTTAAATACGATATATTTCTAATTTTGTCTTGTGCGCCTTTTCCGGTGCGAAAATCGTAAATAAATTTTTATTTTATAGAGACGAATTTCTTAGATTCATAAAAATCGGCAAAAGGTATATACAGTTATTTTTGAAAATGGTATAAGTCCATTTTTTTTCTTTATTTTATAAATATAAAAAGAGGATATCTATATCTTACTAAAATTACCATTAACTCATTTTTTTTTTTCAAAAGTGGACTTATACCACTTTAAAGAAAAACGGTTCATGTGTTGTTTCTTGAACATTTCTGAAGAAGCATACCAATTGTCATTAAATTTCATAATTTTAGTCAGGCTAGAGCTTGAAGGACATCTGTGTAGCGTTCTGATGTGATCACACTGCGCTCCTTTGAACAGTTTTAAAAGGAAAACTTTTGAAAGCTACGCAAAAATGCTGCTACATAGTTAAATATCGTTAATTACTTATATTTTAACGACTGAAGTAATTATTTACTAGCAATTCATACTTAAACAATTTTACTAATTACTGTCAATAACTGAAATAATTATTTAAAATCGCGATGGAGGGAAAGAAAATTCTTTTCTTCGACTTATACTCGGAAGTTAGACATTTATGCTTAGTCACAATAATTATCCTAGCCTATCGTCTATTATTAAATAACTAGATTACTGCATAACTAAATTCGTAAATTACTACGTTACTAATTCACTAATTACTCTTTAGCAACTCGCTGTGAAAGAATTACTAAGCTGAATACTTAAATCAAACCTATGTTTAATGCATGATTTGTTTCAAATATTAATATTATTAGTAATGTCTCTCTCAGTATAAAGAAAAAGAATCAGCTAAGTAATGTTGAAATATTTTGTTTGTTTTTATAAAACGATTGAAAAATCCATGGATGGAATGGCGAGAAACCCATAGCACGATTTGTATCGACAAGATAAGTAACATTGAGATGATTATATGTTTAAATTTTCTTTTGTCAGTCGATATCTTTATTCTACCACCACGTGTCAGATGTCAATATTTCAAGTTCAAGACATTATTTAATTATAAATTTTATTTTTACTTTGTATTTAGATTTAGGGCTGATTTGATGTTATAAGTAATATGAAAGTAAGACACCATAATTTGTCATAAACGAATAATTTTAAACAAAACCCTCAATTTTTTTTAAACCTTATAAAGATTTGGTTCGTGTTTCTTTCCTCTTTTTATATTGTTATGGGCTAATTTTCATCGGTCGGACAAGTTGATTGTTAAAAAGCAATATTTTTAACATTTCAAGATCTAAATTATTCCTAAAAGTACCGTGTTTACGAATACACGTACAAAAGTACGTTTTATTTATTTCTAAAGAAAGAATGACACGAGGAAATGGAAATTTTGTCTCGCTGTGTACGACTGTTCGTTACATGTACAATTGTTAAAAACAAATTCAGCGGAAGTTTATCTTTCGACACCTTACGAACCATAATATTTTTTTAACGAGGAGAACCTTTTTTCTTTGTCATTAAAAGGATGAGGTTAAAACACATCCCACCATACAGCACACCATAACTTTGATTCGAAAATTTCGCAAGCACTGGTACCTAACGAGTAATTAATTTCAGCTTTATCTTTACACCTTATTTACCGCTATTTAAGGTTGATTTATGATTGCTATTAACTAGTCAATCCTGCCCAATTATATGAAATATATTCCCACTTCCTCTATTTGTAAGATCCAACATTTTGCAGCAACGGGAATTAACGCGTTAACAAGCCAGAAGAGAACAAACTCTAAATATTAATTCAACAATTAAACTGAAAAATTAATTCCTTATATTACTAATAATATTATTACCTTAACCATAAGATTCTGAATTAATTCTTCAGCATCTGCTAAACCAGCGTTTCTCAACCTACGAATCGCGTTTCAATATTGGGCCGCGTTAAATTCTTATTGAGGCACGAAATGATAGATACTACTTTATGTTGAAGCGTTTTTAATAAATGTAATTTAAGCTATTTTAATTATTTTCATGACTCTATAGCAGCCTATTGTATTTAAAGTCAGTGGATTTATATTTTTCCACAAACGCGGTTGTTTCGTATTTCACTTTATGCTCTTTGTAATATAATATGTTTAAACCAACTATTTGCCAAAATATCTTTGAGATAATTTTAATCTAGGGTATTTGATGATAACACATGAATTTCTTTAATTTTTCGAATTAAACATAGAAAATCCACATTTACGCAATAAGCGTATCATAAATACGTTTGCACGTTAAGAGTTAAGTAACGAAAAATTTAATTCAAGCAGTTGTTATAAATCAAACTTTGTTTAACACTAAATCTACCGACGTTTTATGTATATTTACTTTCAAATTGAAAGTAAAATAGAAAAATAAAGATATAAATAATGGAACGTATACTAGCATATACAGCAAATCTTTATCGTGATAAAAATAAACGTAGTAGTTTTTATTTCAGCGTTGCCGCCAAGAAAGGCCCTTATCTAGTCCCTGCTATCATACTTCTATTACCATCATCCTTTACTCACATTCAGTACCTATCTCTTTGATTTAGCTATTATTTTATAGTACTAAATTAAACTCTATTTTGTATTTCATTATTCTATACTATACAGAGTGTCCAAAACCACCCGCCCAGGGGTCTTAACTTCTCAGAAAGTTGCAGGAATTAATGAAGGACGTAAGTCCATGACCTTGTATTTGACTTCTGGATCCATTTTCAAGGTTATTTAGAGGTCAATACGTGTTTTTTTAAATGGGAACCCCTATTTTTGACTACGGATTCTGAAAGAGCGCGAAATTTCACGTACTCAGATATGTACTTATATGTCCTCGGTTAAAATGACTTCCAGAGGCCTGATCTGATTCGCTGCTTTTAACACTAATTACGGCACGTCATCATTGGTTTACCCTTTTTTATTACTTTTTGCCTTCGCGATTTATACTTCCTCGATTTAGCAATTAGTCGGCGCGGCGCAAACAACCTGAACAAACAAAAACTGAATCGCCAACCTTCTTAATCCCATCCGCAGCCGCAAAAGGAATTCTTATTTCGTTCACAAGAACACCTACACCAAAGTATAGAAATACTGCACCGTATTCATTTTTAAATGGAAAATCAAGTAGGAAATAAAATAAATCAAAAGAATGAAACGTAAATTAGCGTATACAATAATTCTTTATCTTGATTAACCGATTGTATTTGTTAATAATAGATGGCAGAGTTCTTTAATATCATAATCCTTCATATTGGATACCTATCTCATATTAGAACAATTCACCTAGTGTTAAAAAAGAACGGACTTGGGTTAGTTTCGTTGTCGACTGCAGAGCCGTTCCAAGTGGCCAAATGCCCCACCCTGTATGTATATCGTACAGGATCGTTGATCTTGACCATGAAAACGTGCTGCTACGTTCCTTGAGCTGGTGTTATGAACTGAACCGATCTCGGTTTCAACCGCATACGTACAATGCAAAGCGCTTAGAATTGCAAAGCAATCGGCGTGCAATCATTTCCGTATGTCGTTTGTCACGGCCGTCATCCATGATCTCGATTCGTCCTAAGAAACACAACCACGAACATTTTTGGAATTGTAAAGTCACGATTGTCTGTTTCTACCGGGCACGATACACATACCTGTGACCGTTCTATGAAAACAAAACAATAAGATTCTTGGAGACTCATCGGTTCTACGTTCGCCTTTGATTCCATATTTGACTTGTGCAGAATATGGCTGCAAGTAACGTTTAATAACAATAAGATAGCATACGAGACACAATAGCTAGCACCATTTTTATTTTTACTAGATAACAAAGTTTAAATTAAGTGGCACCGAGGGTAAAGGGTTTACATATGAAAGCTGTTGAAGGATTTTAACATATTTTTCAGTTATTTCGGAAATGTTTAGGATTGAATTGGTTATAAAGTATTTTCATATCATCGGGATTCTCTTTTCAACCGAATGATGATCGCAAGGATATCAGCAAAAATATAAAACAAAATTTTGCCATAATTACTGAACATAATTAAAACCTGATAATCATTCATCGTGCCTGAACTATGTAACTAACCGACCTGAATAAATTATGTTCATATGCAATAAAATTTAATATCCTAACTAGCATATATAACATTTAAAAGAATCCATTTTGAGTATTTACAGTGTTTCTACGGTAAAACTTATGTTTAGGGGAGTCAGCTCCAATAGCCTTGACCTTGTCATATGTTATGAAGGCCACTCTCTCGAATAACTCCTAGGAGGTTTTAGCCGTCGCTCATTCTTTATTAAAAAGTTATCATCTATTGAAAATAGGTCACGAATAGAACCAAACCTGTACCTACACCGGTTCCATTCGTTGAAATCAACAAAGATAATATTTGTAATAGTAGATCCGTATCACTTGACCGACAAAGACTTACTCGACGATATTCACACCGACGCTATTTCAATGACATTTGTTTAAATTATACCGTCGATGAAAACAAATGTCAGTGAAATAGCATCGGTGTGAATACTGTCGAGTAAGTCTTTGTCGGTCAAGTGATACAGATCCGTAATAGTAGCATACTGACATAAGTCCCAAATGTTATAATCGTTTGTGTATAATACATCTATAATTATTAAAGGTGGAATCTATTCTGTTTGGCTTCATATTCTGGCCGTGAAAAAATCAAGAATTGAAAATACCTTGTTTGTTTTCAACCGCGAAAAATTAAAATGAAGTTTGTGAATTATATAGTTCCTTAATTTTTGGAAAGTAAAACTACTGAATGAAATTACAAATCTCTGAAACACTGTTGAAATCTTGAACTTGAAATATTACGTATATCAACTTGCTTTTATACAGGGTGTCCCGTAACTAGTGTTACAACAATTTCCTTTGCAAAAATGTCGGACGAGGCTTCGTTTTTGAATAATTAACGAAAAACACTGACCAATCAGAGCATGCGTAGTGTGCACGCTCAACCGTGATTCGTTCTAGTCCGACGTTCCGGCTCGAGGTTACCCTATCACGGTTCAGCGCACGTTCTACTCGCGCTCTGATTGGTCAGTGTTTTTCGTTAATAATTCAAAAACGAAACCTCATCCGACATTTTTGCAAAGGAAATTGTTGCTCAGAATCGTCTCAGCTACCTCCCATTTCCTGATGTTACACTAGTTACGGGACATCCTGTATAAGAACAGTTAATTCATATTTTTGACTACCATATTTATGTAACCACTGCTTGATATAAAATATTATTAATTAATTATGTAGAATTTCATCTTTGTTATTTTACTAATAGGAAAGGAGTCATTTTATATTTTCAACTTCCATATATTTCAAATCTTTTACTCTTTTCTCGGGCTCTCTTCAAACATATTACATTTCCTTATCTTATGAATCTGTAAATTACATAATATTATTTATAACATATTGTGATGAAGTATAGAACGTTGAATTTATAATTAATTTTAATTTAATAGAAAGCAATGTGATGCATTATTAAAAGGAAAATTATTAATATCAGGGTTAAAAAATATTTTACAAATTGAAATGAAACAATTTCAATAACAATAATGTCTTTAATAATCTATTAAATTCCATAGCTGATAGAATTTATTCCTTAGACGAAAATAATAAACAAATCGCTTCATAGTTTTCGTAGTCTTCAAAATTCTGTCAATCAGTAGATGCAACACAGATGAGATTTATAATTGAAGTAATTAAAGATCGATTTAGAGGACGTATGAAAAAACATTTCCTATAGCTAAGGTATTTACGATCGTTCCTTCATAAGAAGAACACCATAAGTTCGATCTTGAACTGAACTACGAGGAAGACACATTGTGCATTCCATATAGACATTCTAAGAATTATGTTTGCTTACAAATAATGGTAAAGAAAAACAAAGACATTCAGTTTTTATAAATCCTAAAACAGCCAAATATTTTTCACAAATTTTGAATTATTTGGTGTATGCAAACACTTTATTTTTTTTTTTCAACGCTTTAGTGCATATAATATTGTAAATTCAAATAAATTGCCGCCTTTTTATGTTATTGAGCGATTTTGCATCCAAAATATCAAAAATAAGGGCAGGTATTTTAACAATTCCAAGGTACTAAAAAAGATCCCTGAAAACCTGTAAAGAAAGACTAAACTTTCACATGTCCTTAATATAATGAAAACAATAACTTTTTTTAACGACATAAAGCTTTAGAAAATCACAAAGCTTATTTTTCTTCGCTTAAATATGTTAAATAATAAGAAATACAAATAAGAACTTACGGGTTTTGTCGTGTTTTTAACTCAGTATTTATTTTCCCGAAAACCAGACATAACAAACTTTTCCTTAACAAAGTTCGGAGAAGTGCCGCACATATATCTTGTTCTCTAGTCAGTTAGGGATAGAGCTCTCAGGAATTTGCGTCCTGGCCGAAAACATGCTTGTTTGGTTTGATTGTATTTCGGAACGCGGGAATTTTGAACAGACGGTTATAACAATTTTAGTCAAAGTTAAAATTTTTATAAAAGAAAGGAAATTAAAAATAAAATGATAATGAATCAAACGAAAAGGAAAAAATATAGTAAAGGCATTCAAAGAGGAATGGTAGGTGTAAGACTAGCTACCGTTGTTCAATAATTTGGTACAATAAATAACGTGTATTGACCAAAATTTTTGTTTCAGATTCACCAGAAAAAGTTTGATCGAAATAGACGATCCTATATCTGTGACCTCTCTCTGTAGGATAAAGCTACTTACTAAAACGGTGGATTAGGCCTCTGAGAGTACGTTCAACGTTCAAGAACGAGTATACATTATCCTTGCCAAGTTGCTGTTAGCCTCATATTCGAAACCTCTTTACATTGAAACACGAATCGATAATAGAGCATGATTAATCAAATCTAATGTATCTAACAACTTGATCAGTCGACACGCACAGTCTGGAAAAAGAGACTACACTAAAAGCTGTGATTACTGCGTGTGTAATTGGAATACACACTCCATGTTTAGCAGTACTTGCGATCGAAAATGGAATATTACAACTCGTTCTTAATCAGGATGTTGACCATGCTAAGGCCGCGGAGTGCATTCCGTATAGACGTATTACGAGTTGTGGCTTTGCGATACCATCACAAGGAGAAAGAGGTGCGAATGTAACGTTAGCGAAGAAATGGAAATCACCTCGTTAATCTTTCTCGACCCGTCTCACGAACTGTTTCTTCTTCCTCTCTAATGCATCACTTTCGCTGTCTCTAATCACAGATTGGGAGAACACGAAAACACACCTGAGCTACTTTAACGAGATGCATTCCAAAGGAAATCCCTTCCGAACTGAAAAAAAGGTATCAACAACCAATGGCCAGTGATAGGATCGAGTTCAATGTATGTACATTCCTGAATTCGAATTAAATCCAGTACAAAAGATTTGCTTCCTGGGATTCGGTTACTAATTTGATATTCAATTGTTTTGACGTTTAAATCGTCTTTAGAAGAAGAAGAATTTAATTCTTTAATTTTAAAAAAAATCAGATTCTATTCCAAGAAATTTAAGTGAAACATTCATTCTATCAAGAAGATACAATTTCCTTTTACGGAAGCTCAGCGATCGAACTTTCATTTCTGCTGAAGGTTTTGCTAACCGCGAACTATTAATCCATTTCTTCGCGGATGCAACAGTATACTTTACTCCGTTTATTTTCATCTCCGCGTTTCCTTTCACCTCGCATCGCCAGTTAGAAGACAGGTTAATTTTCATTAATTTTGTGCTGTAGAGATCATCTTTGATTTCCCTTTTCTTCCTGGTGAACGTTCTATCATCAATTAGTCGGCCGATTTCACGCGATCCTGATTTGCCTAGATTCCGGTCGATGGCATTTGTTCTTATAGAGGATGCACTTGAGGAGTAAACAGGATAACAAAATCTTATTTGAGCTTATAAGATTATTGACATTTCGGGTCATTAAATTTTTATTTATGGAGCCACTTACAAAGAATCCAGAACTATGGAAAATTTGTTGGCAACCTTATAGGAGCAGGAAATACAGTGGATGATCAAATTATTAGAATCATCGTCTACATAATTCACTTTGTTACTTTCCAACTATATTTCTTGTAACTATACATAAGTTAAATTTAATTATTTTGCGTGTTTTCAATTTCACGATTATTGGATAAAAATTATTCAGTATAAGTAACTTCATATTTTAATTCTAATTCTGGGATAACATAAAAAAAATACATTTTTTAATCATTTCATTATTCACTATACATCTGGTTTTTTTAAAGATTACGAAATTCCTTGATACAGCGAATACAAGGTTACATATGGATTAACGATGGCGAATTTTAGTATTTTCTGTAAAGATAAGTAATTACAGATTATTGAAACATGAAAATATCTATCGAATAGGCCACATGTTTGTATGAACACTTTTCATTGTTTTTGTGCTACCAGTTCACTCCTGAAGTGCGTTCCATATGTTACAATATACCCTGTAGTTAAAAGATAAGGTTCTTGATACTAAGCAGCGTAAACGAATCTTGTGATAAAACGATTTGAAGAATTGAGATTAAATCTATGATGATTTCGGGTCTGAAGGGTTTAAAATAAATTTACCAAATCACTGTTAAGTCAATGTTTAAGGAAGTTTCAATCTTATCTTTGCAGTATCCGATGAAAATCTTCGATCAAACAAGTCGATAACATCCAAGTATCTTAAGCCTAATTAAGTTATCCCGAGCTTCCATTATAATCCTTGTAAACACGAGGATAAGAAACCACAGGAAGTTCACTAATTCTATTTCCCATCGATCCCGGCGTCATAATTTCACAACGAAGCTCTATCAAGCAGATTCAAACCTGCTATAGCTAACATTAAACCGAGCCCACTTTTTTATCGCAACATGATCTTAAAAGGATCAGGTTAATAGATTGCAGAATTTTTCTTTAAGATCTATACTTTTAACCGTAATTCGTGGTTCGTGGTTCGTGGTTCGTGTTTCGCTGAAGATTCTTCAAAGATAGCCGATCTTTATCTTCAAAGATAACCGATAGACTACATTTCCTCTGCTGCAGATCACGATCGACGAGGTCGATCGAGCTTTATTTACAGGTAGAATTATGTAAAGGCCGACCGTTGATTCTCACGATGTAGGAAATGTTATTCAAACCACACAGTTAAGGCAAAGGAAGTGGAGATCGCGTTCGATGTACGCCGGTTCGTATCGATGGAAAGCGGTTTAAAGTTTTTGCTGGTATTCAGATCACCGACTTTCAATTCAACGTGAAACTTCGTTCAATTAAATGCAAATTACCGTTTCTCCCTTTTGTGGCGTATAAGTTGAATACATCAAAGTAATTAGTTAGTTCATTGATGGTCACAATGCTGTGAATGATTGAGGGAAGATTCATTGCTGTGAAACTTCGTTCAACTCATTCTTGGACGGTGTTTATTCTCGGTTGCTAAATCCAAATAAAGGAGATTACTTTAGCTGGCAATAAAAAAAGAATAAAGAAACATATAGCCTTGGCCTGCATATTCTTCATCCTTTGTTGGCTAGTTAAAAAAATTTTAGAACAGTTAACAACGTTCGTAAGGAAATATAAAACAACTGAGCGATCCACAATCAACGTTTTTGTTTTGCGTTGTTAACTCACTTCAACTAATTTTCAGTATTACTACTACAATTTTGAAAGTTAAAAATATGTTAAAAAGAATGAGCTGATCAGCCCTTGTATGTTTTCTACCTTTTGCTCTTTTTAGCAACTGATGGATTGATCTAATGATTGTATCAAGAAGACTTAATAGTAATTAAAAGTAGGTAAGTGATTTATAAGTATTTCTTATTACTATATAAAAGTTATAGGGCTGTTTAAGAATCATTCCATGTTATTGAAAGCTGAACATTAGAATGCGAATTCATTCGTACATCATATGTTCACACTTCTCACGTCGAACAGTTCAAACATCGGTGCTTCAATGCACGTGTAAATTACGCGTTCATGCACATTCATTAGCAAATTGTACTGTACTGGGTACACAGTATCGCTTCGATGGAAGTAAGGAAAATGTTTCATCTACATTTTCCTGCCCTTCACTTTCGATTTCCGATGTTACCTTACACGCTACACACTGTTTTACGTCTACTTGGAATATCTCTAATTATATCAATTGCAACCAGATTGCTGGAAATCTGTAATCCCATTCTACGGGGAAATCATTCAATGTTAATGTTTATAGCCAGAAGTACTTCCAAGAATGCTGTTCCTTTAGTTTTTTCTACACTATGTTATAACCCTCAGAGTATTGTAATCGATTTTTATCTCATTTTCACATCAGCTCGTAAAAATGATTTATGGAGGCACAGGAAGATGTGCCTTCCTCTTTTTCTTATAACGCATTGAGTGCCATGCTGAAGCTATTGAAACTTTCCTTAGATAGTGGTTATATTTTTCAACAGGTTTTATTTATTATGTTCATTATTCATCATTTCAAATCTCTAATATGAGCATCTCTAATCAAGAAGGTAAAAAAGTTCTTAATAATTGATTTAGATATTCGTATCGAAAAAGCGGCACACTTATTACATAAAATGGTGTTTCAAAAATAATAACACTAAATAATTGCAAACATATTTGGAGGTGATTCGCAAAAATTATATATTTTTAACATATAACAATTTACTTTTCTACTAATGCTTAAAATATATTTATTCCGGATTTTTTACTTCGAATTTTGATATATTAGGCAAATTTTGACAGGAATGAAAAACAATTCAATCGACGCTTAATATCCGTAAAAGGAGGTTGTTTACTTGCCAAGAGTGTTTTTCTGTTGATATAAAAAAATTTGATCCACTATAATTAATAGCATTAATGAATTTAAACGTTAAAACTTGTAAGTTGTATACTTCTGTTGCACAAACAAATTTTACAAATTACTAATCTTATTATTTGCATTCCACATGTGCTCATTACACGATTATTGTAGATTATTAGTAACAATTGTACTAGTTTTAGAAGACTAATCATTTTCTTAACAAGTTAACAAAGTTATTTTCTCTGTCTGTGCTTATATGTAGATTATAGACGTATTAACCAACTGCACAGGTTGAATAAATCCTCAAACTACTGTATAATCTGATATAGTTTAAATGACTTATTGTTGCTTTGTTGTCCCAGTTAAGGTTATTAATTTATTAGCTAGTAAAGTTATATTGTCATAATTTTACATTATTAAAATCATAATTTTCTTTTTTCATCTTCAAGTAACGGGGATCAAAATTGGAAGACTTTAACACTAAACCTACCACGAGCGGTCAAATGACCGTTTTCAAAATTTCGTTTAGAATTTCCTGCATACGACGTTATTGTATCGCTATTTAACTTCACGACTATTCTTATATAAACATTGAAATAAACACTATTTACTTGTAAATATAAAAAAATATTTTCTTCATTACCTAATTGTTCATAACGTTCACTCTATGTTAAGAAATATCTGTTTTTTAAAGCGGTCATTTGACCGCTCACGGTAGGAATAGGTATACACGAAATGTCGGTAGGAACAAGACATCGTTGTCAGAAAGACAACAAACTTTAAATTTCAAAACGAAATCGGGTTTCATCAATATTTTAGAATGTTACTCAGCAATATACAGACATTTTACTGTGTTAAGGCAATTATAAAAATGAAGATCAAACCTTTTTATTCCCCTTTTTATTTTTATTCACTTCTATCAAGCTACATGTAGCCAGTATACATCAAAATTCACACGTAGAACTTTTCTCCTGTTATTAATAGTCCTGTTAGTCACGAAAGAGAATGTACTAGTACCGGTAAGTTATGGCTTGTGTTTTGTCAAATTTCACTAATAATATTAGTGTAATTGCGCAAAAGGGCCCTGAAATATCTTCCTTGTTAGTAGCCAGCCGTTACTACTTCCAAGAATGGAACAATTCATCGATTCGATCGCGAAACACACGGTAACAAATTGGAAACAGCAATTGTTGAACAGACATAGAGAATCCGGAGCAGCTAATTAGCCTGTTACGAGGGCCCAGATACCGTTATGTATCCCGCGAATGCGAAATGCTACGCGCTGAAACGATAATCATCTAATGGTACACACACACGTGCAAGGCACGTTTCTCCAGACCGCCATTGCTCCTTGTGCCTTCACTCTCACACCTTGACCTTCAACCGGGAAGTCTGATCTCCTTGGCGTGGAGGACAGTATACCAGGCGTGTGTGTGCGCAAGTGTGTGTCAGTTCATTGTGTTCTCATTCTCTGCGCTGATTTAGATACTTCCTTCCGCGTAAGAGGCGAAAATTTTTGTTCTCATTTCAATTACGCTGAAACTAACTCAGACAATGCGACCCAGAAGGCGAATGTTGTATGGCTGATACGTGAGACAAATCCAAAGTGATTTTAACCCTTTGCGGTCGAGGCATTTTTCGATACGTACAGATCTGGTTCGTTTTTCCAGCGAAACTTCCGAAAATCAAACACATTATTTTAAAAGAAAAGAGTTGCAAATGCCAATGGATTTATATATTTTTATTCCTTTCGTTAATTTGCTATATTTCTCATTATTCAAAATACTCTGGTAAATTAAATAGGTCGTCTCAGAGGCGCCATTCGAGTGCAAAGGGTTAAAAATGTCAGAAAATTGGAAAACTGTATTTTATTTTGAGAGATCAAAAAGTGTTGACCTTTGAGCTTTGTGTAAAATTATATAATAAGAAAAGCTTTATTTATCCATCGTCTAAAAGGATAGTAATGGTTTTTCAATTATATCCCATAAATAATAAATTTTGATAATCAGGAGATAAGATGAGCCAAAGTGATACAAGTGAACTTACATTAAACGGTATGTTGTAGAAAAGAAATATAGTTTTGAAAAAGTAAAACATTTTATACCATGCTTTATGTAAATTCAGCTTTCACCACTTAAAACGTTAAATGCAAAGAATTTCAGAAAACACTAAAAAATACAATCTATATCTCGATTTATTACAATCACGAAAGTCGTCTTTATGAGAAAGCTAGAATTCCACGAATAATTTGTAGCCAGTGCAAAGGTTAAAGTTTCCTTACGTACATTATTGCTCGCCATAAACAGCCGATTTCTATGCAGTAATTTATGAAAAGAATTTTTCAATTTATTTGAAACGATCCATCGATGAAACATCCATATGAGCAATAAAAGTTAATATCTGCACGTATATAGATCGGATAAAGTAAACAAAAACAGTTGAACAATTGTTATTTTATAAAACATTCATATGTACTGTCAGCCAAAAGTATGGAACCATAATATTTAAAATTACACCGTCTTCTTTTTTGTTAATTTCTCTTTCTTTATTCGTATACTACGAAATCATTTTCAATTTAAACAATTATGGCTGCATTTAAAAATAGTTAAAAATTATTTTATTTCCCCTTTACTGGTTTCGCTATTTCTAATGATACAAGAATAACTGTTTCAAAATGTCGCTGATTTCAGTTTAAAAATAAATGAATGGATAAATTGTTCTACCTTCGTTAGGTAAAGAATTCTATTTGCTACTTCATCGTTTTTCAAAGTACTACAAAGTTTAAAAACTATACTGTCATGTGTGCTTTGCAGAAACATAAAAACAATTTAATTTATTTATTCTAACTACATTAAATAATGGATTTTCACTTTTCTTTAATATTCTAAAATGTCTGACAGGACAATTAAACCACGGAGGGCAATGTTATACGTTTACTGCTTTTTATTTGAGCAAATCATTTGCAAAAAAGAATTATTTCTTTTAAGGTACTAAATAAAATCCATTATGAAGAAAATAGAATTATTTTTTTAATATTATTCATTAGATGCTTAACAAATTTCACTTTGTGTTTTTATCGATATGTGATCTCATACTTAGGATTGGTACTGTATTTTCAACGGCAACCCCGGAGTTACCCCGGATTAGTATTGGAAATTCGTAAAAGCGAAGCAAAGTATAAAACTTACCGGATGAGAGTTGATTTGCTGATAGTATCTCGTCTTCTCCGGGTTGAAGGCGAACTTCCATTTTTCGCAAACGAGAGTGCAATTCTCTTGTGTGAAGGAACAAAAAGAGGGTACTGGAAATTGCTATAAGGGCAACCAGCTCGATGGTCCTGTAAAAAACGAGAAGAAACTTTAAATTAAGAAATGTACTTTGTTATCAGATCGCTTAACTTAAAAGCTGTTCACACTACATAGATGTGTAGGCGCAATAAAATTATCAAGCCTTAATTATTTTCATATATATTCCAATTTATCAAGTTTCTTTCAACCTACGACAAATTGGCCAAATCTAACAAAACAGTAACAATAGCAGATCTGGAAGCGAAAATTGCATCAACCTTAGACAGCGTCAACCAACCCATACTCAACACATCCATAGATATTAACAGGTACATCACACCCTTATGGAAAAAATCTTGGAATCGGACATGGCAAGACTACAGAGCAAGCCTACTTCATAAATCAATCTGCGATTTCTACAGCATCACAACAAACCCAAACTTCAATAGAAGACAACAAGTTGCACTAACGCGAATCAGAACCGGCCATAGTAAATTATCACACTCACACCTCCTAAATAACAGCCCCCCCCCCAGTACTTGCGAAACATGCAACACAAACCTGACCACCGACCACGTCATCAACGAATGCAGCAAATACGAGCAAATAAGAAGAAAACTAAATATTGCGACCAACCCCAGGAGACTAGCCACATCCACATCGTACCAGGAAGCAGTGATTAAATTTTGTGATACCATCGGAATACTAAACAAGATATGAAAACACCCCTAACTACGCAGATCCCAAGCACCTTACCCTAAAGTCGCGCAACTCTCAGCTCAGTCGCTAATAACCATTGCAGTTGATGCGACGTTAAACTCTCACAAAAAAAAAAGTTTCTTTCACTTCGTACATCGTGTTTTGCAGTCATGTTTCCGTTCTCACTTTGATTTGAAGTCATAACATGAAATACCGGCATTTAGTAAATACTTTAAGATATGAAATTGAAGAAAAATATTTCAATTAAGCAAAGTTATGGAGATATATTTTTTTATAATAATCGAAAGTAAAAATTTTGCTTAGATTTGATTATTAACCTAAAGAAAAGCACCACAAACTATTAGCATCACCTAATGCTTCTGTTCTGTTCATGCCCTTTATGTTCGGTGAAGTGAGATAAAAATTTACCTATAAAATTACAATAATTTTCATTTAGTTTATGTTTGCATCGCCAGTCATATCGCGTTATTGCATGACAGGAAATTTTCACAAATCGATAAGTAAACCTGAATTATTTTGGGCGAGTAGGTTCAGATCGAAAAATGAAACTATTTATCTCGTTCAACCTTACTTAGAAAATCAATACAGTTAACATGACAAAATATTAGGAAAACTCTTACTCAAAATGAACGTGTCACGAGTTAGCTGTCATGTGGATTGTCAGCGCCAAAGGAAACAGAGCATAGTAAAGTCATCTGTCTTGTAATTGATCATCTTGTTCACGAAGATGCTTAGCGTGCGACCTCGTTTCACCGTGAGCAAGTGTTCCCTCGTCGACCGTGAAAGGACAGCCGTCACCAAGGAAATTTAAAATTGCACTCACAGACTTTAACGGACCTAAACATTCCTCAATGCTTGGTCCACGGTTCTTGACTTTGTAAAACGAAGGCAATGCAGACGATAAACTAAATGGAAAAAACGCACAGTTTCTTTGGAGAACTGCAGCGAACTAGAATTCTGTTCATTTGCTCATGACTGATCTTGATTTTCGTCAAAGGCTGTGTTATCATAATATGTGTTTTAAACGATAGCTATGGTTTTCATTGCGCCCTACTGTTCAAAAAGTTTGATTAAAAATATGTGCCAATACTCTTTAATTCAACGTTAACACGTTGGCTGCCACGGGGGTCACCGGTGATCGGCACCCGAAATTCTTTACAATCAAATAATTACCAACAGAAATGATAAAATAAACCATGGATATCGTTAACATTAAGCTAATAATGCTAGCTATCGAATTGAAAAGTTAAATTTGAAGATTAGTTGATTGTATTGTTAATAATTAGGATTTCAGCGTGTCTGACTACCCACGTCCGTTTTCACTGTGCCAGTCAACGTGTTAAACAGTTACGTTACAAAATGACAAATACTTTGTATTGATAAGCGTATTAATGGTTACTTGCGACACTAATGATAGTATTAAAACTTAAACTATTAAAACATTTCGGAACAGACTGACGGTGCACATTTCATGCGATTAAAGAAATTTTATCTTCCTTTTTAATCGGGAAGAAGATTACTGAAAGAATCTTTTTATAGTACATACCACAAAATTACTCATTTTCAAATTGGGACCAATATATTATACGATAAATGGAAATAAACCAAAGCATACTAACGTGAAAAGTGAAAAGTCCCAAATACGTGACATCGGACATCGGTCGTCGAAGCGTTGAAATTTATGATACGCGTGACTAATATTTGTTTAATTTGTTTACCAAAACTATTTTAACAATTACAAATGTAAGCATTGGCAGATTGAACAAACGCAATGTGACAGATTTATTTGGGTTACAATGCCTATGCCTATCCCTGTTGCTAGCGAACAAGCAATAGCAATAAAGATCTTGATTCTAGTACCTCTGGTGAACACGTAGCCGAAGAAACCGTTTCGATGCCCAAAAGAATCATACGATCACACGAGAGAAATGAACTTGTGTGTTCAGATAAAAGAAAACAAGAAACGAACGGTATCGGTCTCTAGACGCAGTGTCAACGACACATGAACGAAGGAACCGTAAGCCCGTAGGAACGTATTTGTGTGAGTATACGTCTTGAAACGTAGGCTCACGGCCAAGAACCACCGTACAATGTGGTATTTTGACGATCTAGCTAAAGTTGATTCAAAAATAAGTTTTCTTGTTTGCCATTATAAATTTAAAAAATTTAGAATACTTAATATCTAAAGTGCAATATAATTTTTCTGGTTTGTATAATTTGTATTTTTTAAACAAACACATGGTTTTCCTATAAATCGATACAATCACTTTTTTAAAATATGAAATCGTCATTTTTTAACTGAAGTGCAGACATGTATGAGTGATGTATTATTTATAAAATTGGTAAAGATAAGTAATACCCAACACAGGTAAAATCATTACGAAATTAGGTGAAATGTTTACAAACTCACAAGTAGTAAAAGAAATCACTGAAAGTCAAGGTAATTTCAGTAACACAAAAAGTTTCTTGTGAGGCTTACATGCAAAATGCCCTGTTTTCTTCTTTTATTTTTTGTTGACTATGCAGTATTAATCCCATTCGATTAAACACGTAATCAACACAGCATAGAAAACGAAAATACGCTAAATTCAGCACGGCGGGGATGTACAAAACAGGCATTATACCGGCTTGTAATCAATCAACATTCATTTTTAATCGAACGAGGGAAACCGGACGGCGAAAAGCGAACAATGTGAAAACGCTCTTAAAGTCGTTAATGAGTAAGCCGTACCTAGAGATGTTGACTGTGATAAATCGAATTATTATTATACGCCTATTTAATAATTATAATAGTATTTGTAGTAAATACACTTTATGCAATAGTAACACAATTACTTTTGACAATTTCGATACATGGAAGTAAATACAACAGAGTCTATGTATGCGCATAGCACGAGGTGTACTATGAATAGTCCGATAATAAAATGTTTAGATAACACATAGTTCAAATAATAAATGTTCCGATAATCCAGTTTTCGACTGTACTTTACGATTGTAAGAGAATGTTGTCTTGATGTCTATTATAGAGGTTTTGGTTCCTTGCTTCTTCTTTTCTACTAGCACAGCAACAGGTCCGGGAATACTAGCGATATTCCCGTTGTAAATAAGAGTAGGCCTACCTGAGATGTTTTTAACCTCTTCAAGGACACTCTAGGTAAGTGTTTAACTCTTTTGAATGTAAAATATAAATTTTATTCTTTAGAATTTGGAATCATTTATTATTTAGGGGATTGAAAAAAAGGAATAAAAATACGTAAATTCAGAAACATTTGTAATTTTTTCTGTTCGAAATAAAACTGATTTTTAAGTTTTACTGCGAAAATAGTCTAAATTATTTATATATGGTGTAAAATGAATAAAACTTAATCAAACTTTCTCTAACTTTCCAGACTAATCCCTAAAGAGATTAAATGAAAATTACCACCCGAGACACGTTTAGAGACGTCGGAAAATTTTAACCGTCAAATAAAAACTTTATTTTTCCATAAGAATTTGAATCGATTGCACCCTTTTAGTTTTGCAAAGTGCTCTGTATTTATTTACAGTGCTATTTCATTATCTTCAAAATTTAATTTTAATTGTTGTTTAAAAAAGTAAATAGTCAAATTGTAAATAAGGAAAAGCAGTGAATTTAAAATAAGAATGGAATACTACAATTTTGAAAATAGATTTTTATCTAGAAAACAAAAAAGAAACAAAGTTTATCAAAATCATCTCTACTTCCACCGAGAGTTAACTTAAATTGTATAATCGTATTAATGAGAAGATTGTATAGCATTGAAAATGATAAATAAACCGTTATACTGTGAATATCTTCTTAAAGGCCAAATGGTCTGTATTAAAAAATAATGAAACGATATTTCTTAAAATTTTATTTATACGATAAGCCTTTTCTTTAAATTAGAGCCTTTGAAATTAACGACATGATAGATGGCTTCGAGATTAACAACTGTTAACTCATTAACGTCGCTTGTCACCGGATGATCATTGTATGGGTAATAGGGGACTATGGTTATTTTATACAAAGCGTTTTCATTTTGAAATACCGGAGTTTCCGTGGGAATTCTAAAATGATAATTTTCTATAATAAATTACCAGCAACGGTTTCTGAAAATTGTCTATTCCTTTAAGTATGATTCTGTAGTCCGAATCAACTGTCAGTGAAATCACGAATAATTTAAACTTTGTAACGGTTACAGATGAAGATAATTTCTTTCTTTCAGAAGACACAATATGTTCCCTATGTGAAATTTATTATAATTTTCCCTACCAAATTAAATGATAGGTAGTGATGAGATTACTTTTATTTGCTTCAATGATTTTATCTCACTATTGTTAATACAAATATAAATTATTTGGAATTCACATAATTTTAGAAATTTTGTTTCAAATTTTTTAATAATTACCATTCCAAGGAAATAACAGAATAATTAGCAAAACATAGCAGGTGTGTGCGGGTACCTAAAATGTCAGGATTCCATTTTTTATAAACACCGATGAAATTAAACGCAAACATTTGTAATAATGATTCAACAGAAAGTTATACGTGTATGTAGACACACGAAATACCCGCAGTGTACATTTCAGAACTAAACGGAACACGGAAACGTATACCGAATTCTATCGCCAGGCAGCGAAAAGAATTTTTTAAATTGTTTATGAGAAAATTACTAGTCGATATTATCGTTACTTAAAAAACAGATTATTTGATACCATTCCAGTCTAATAACAATAATTTACAAAATGAAATTGATTTCATGTACATTCGATGAGAGGTAACTTTTCTTATGGATCTTCTCCCGCTGAATTCGGAAATCAAGGTTAACATTTTTTTTATGGAACAGTTTTCCAGCACATCTGGAGCTAGATATATCCGATTTGATCATTCTTGGTACCAAATGAAAGACATTGAAATGACGAACAAACATGTATAATGGGATCTTTAATTGGTTAAGCGGTTCAAAAGATATTGATGAAAATAGTGCAGATTTTTCAGAAAATTAAATTTTTATGCTTATTCTGTGGCCACGGAAAAATTAATATCTTTTGAACCGCTTAACCAATTAAAGATCCCATTATACATGTTTGTTCATCATTTCAATGTCTATAATTTGGTACCAAGAACGACCAAATCGGATACATCTAGCTCCAGATGTGGTTTTTAAAGTGAAAAGAGGTAAAAAAATTGGAAAAATTACAATATCTTAAAAACTGTTCCATAAAAAAAAAAATGTTAACCTTGATTTTCGAATTCAGCGGGAGAAAATCCATAAGAAAAGTTACCTCCCACCAAATGTACATGAAATCAATTTCATCTTGTAAACTAATGTAATGTGCATATCTGTAGACCCGATTATTTCTCATAGTGTACCCGCATCACAAACGTAACGATAATGCACACGTGTTATGCCCACTGAAGAGGCTTCAGGGTCAAATCGTCCAATATCAGAACGGTACTACGGGATCCTGGCTTTAGTTTTATCGATATGGAGAGTGGTTTGACCTGTCTGATTGGTCATGGTTCTCCAATCAATAATTCCATTTAAAACTTGTGCTAAACAATAGTACTTACAGTGGCTCGAAAAAATATTCGGACACCTTTTAAAACACAATTCCCTCTTTTGATGTTGGACCAAATGACTTGAATTTTTTTGAGAAACTAGAAGAACTAGTTTACTAGATGATAAAAAAAGAAAATGTTGAAAAAGTCCCGGTCAGTTGAAATTATGAAGGATACAGTGAGGATCACATTTCTCAACTTTTTTACCCGAGCCAATAATGAAAATTTAAAACATACGTTTCGTAGATTTCAGTAAATTGTATGTATACCTACACAAAGTTTCATCGAAATCCGTTAACGCATCTAGAAGCTACAAACAATAAATCGCAATTTTTCACCTAAGATCATGATTAATCACGTTCATTTGGTCCAACATCAAAAGAGGGAATTGTGTTTTAAAAGGTGTCCGAATATTTTTCCGAGTCACTGTACATATATTGTAGCCTTGGTCAACGGTATTAGACACTTTCAAAAGCTTAGTATTGTTAGAATTCTTTGAATTTTCGACTGGCTGAAATTTGCTGCGATCCACCGAAAAAATTGTTGGTGTAACTCCAGAAAATTCAACCTTTCAGCAAAACAATGCACGCCGTTCATTGTTCAGCACGAAGTAAAAGATAGTTTGAAGAAAATAGAAGTCCGTCATTAGATTGGCTGCCTCATATCATCATATTATAAGAGGATGTCTATAAGACTAATTATATTAATTAATTAACATGGTAACATCTCGACTGCCACAGTGATCGGAAAAAGAAATGTTGCGTCATCGAATAATTAATAACAGAAGGTATAAAATAGACTGTGGATGGCGTTAATATGAAGGTAATAATGCAAGATACTAAATTGAGAGCTTAAATTTAAAATTTTAATTCGATAGATGGCAGTAAATGGGTCTTTTAACCTAAGTGCAAAGACTAAGGAAGCTTATGGTGCGTTTTGAATCTAGCAGGCTTCGCTTCGCGTGTTTTTAATACGTTCGTCAGTTCGAGCATCGTGAAAATACAGGTGTTGTCAGCATTAGCATGCAAACGTTGCAACGCGAACCTGATATGTACATAATTTAATATGTACGTAATCATGTTTATTTTAGACATCGTGTAGTGTTCCGAACAATGGATAAAAATAAAATATTCAGTGTTTAAATCATAATCTCCTATGAGTCAAAATGCTAAAAACAAAACATAGGTTTTAAAAACACGTCCACTTTTAATAAATAGATCAATTCCTTTTTAAGATTAAAAGCAAAAGCTCGCTGTAGGTTTTGGCGAATTTTTCGTTTTTTTCATATAAACGTCATTCATAAAATGTTTGTATGTTTTATTTCATTTGTGTAAGTTGAAAACGTGATTGACGTATTCATCGTTCTGGCCTTTGAAAAACGTGGAATATCTAATCAAATAGGAAACATTAGTATTTTAACAATTCCAGAAGAAACAATATGTGAACAATGTAGAATGATTGCTGAGTTATAACTTTTATTTCGAATGTCCATGTACGCGAAACATTATAGTTCTTCGTTTCAAGATTTTAAAACAAAAGTCGTTGTTGAGGACTGCACGTTATTTCTCAAACTTTTAGGATACAAATTGAATTATTTATATGAAAATCATAATAAAATCATAATAAAAAGAGTCAAGTATGTTAATCAAAATAAATTCTTTTACGCTATTCTCTTTGGAGATACGGAACACAAGTTCTTTTTTTTTTTTATTAGAATAATTATGTACACATTTTTATTTCTAGAACTTCTGATGTATTTCAACATGAATTCAGTAATCTATAATACACATACTTCTTATTTGCTGTTATGAATGGCACACCCTTTTAATAAAATATAATAAGTGATTTCGATAATACGAATCATGTTAGTTTCTAATACATCGTTTCTAAGGAAACTTCTGATCTAGTACAAATTTCATTCCATGTAAGAACAATACTACAGCTGTTTTTCGAGATACTGTGCTTATTTTAATACTGTATGAATAAGTGACTTTCTTCGCATCGAAAGTTCCATGTATCACCTGTAACCTCTTGAACTATATAGATAGATCATTCCATAAGTTTTTGCCATAAGTTATATCATCTGTATGTAGGGTGAATTCTAATATGGAATACTCTTTTTTCATACACATATTTTAGGTATTTACAACGCTTTTATACAAATTCAAATACTATGGTCTTGTAGGAAAGTTTATACTGTTTTAAGTAGTAGCAGTAATATTTTATTGTTAGATATCGTAACGGTTTAAACGTTAAAGATATTTTAGCTAGTGTTTCAAAGCTTTTTATTAAAGAACTCATTGACAAATACAAGTAATATACAGGGTGCCGCATTTGAAGCGATTTCGAATATTTCTAAAATTATTCATGATACCAGAAAATATATCAATTAAGAGGTAAACTGTTTGGTGGGTGATGTATTTAAATGTTCATAATTCTTGTTGCAGAACGAAGCGTAGAGGACATATGGGAGTCAACTTTATTTTACTTTATGGAACTGTACATTTTTTACTACGCCATCTAATATACATATTATAGTTTGCCGTCCCCTGTAAAAAGAAACTGTTAACTATTTATATAGAAAAATTATTAGTTTATAAGATGTTTTAATCTTAATATTACGAAATACTACTCAATTTCAGTGCAAGTCACATCGAGTTTAAGAAGTTAAACTTTGAACTACTACATAGTACCGTTTCGTAATATTGAAATTAAGGTATCTCCTAAACTAACTGGTTTTTGATATATGTAAATAGGTTAATAGTTACTTGCTGAGAATGATGCGCCATATGGTTCCTTAAAAAACAATAAAACTAGTTAACCTTCACATTTTCACTACGCCCCCAACTGCAAAAAAAAGCTTTTAACTTAACTTTCATTTGAAATATGTTTCAATATTATTGGGAATGGGTTAAATAGATGGATTGAAACTATACTGTTTTAAAGACTATACTTTATTCTGCGGCTCGGAAGGATGTCTTGTCGCTTTGAAAACGCATGAAAAAGTGAGGCAACGCTCAGGCTCACGAAAAGAAAAGCTAAGTTCCGCTTGAAAGAAAGAAGTTCTATACCTGCACCGTGTTTATTACTCTGGCCGTCAGTAACAAACAGTCAGAGGCCCTTAGACCGTATGGTGCTAGCACGGTTTTCCTATGCAGGCAAAAGATGCAACTGATTATGATTTGATTGGAGTATGGTGGCCTTGGTACTGAATGGGCGGAAAGAGAAAATACATTTACATGTGAAAATATGTAAAAATTTCAATGTAAAATTTCATTCTTTTTAGTGCATTCCGAAGTCGGTTGTATCTTTTTTCCAAAAATTTTTTTATTTCACATTTTTTAGTAGCGATCGGAGCATTCCTTGCAGAGTAGCATTAAAGAACAGGAATTTTGCAGTGAGAATAGTAGTTAGCAACAAAAAGGGATGGGAAGGCAAGGGTAATGAAGGGAAGTGCAGGGAAGGGCAGGGAAGGGAAGGGAATGTTGCAAATGGGATCATCGTGGAAACATCTCCCGCCGCAAAATATAATACTAGGTTTCATCGATATCAGGCCGAATATATGTGAAATAATACGTATTTTGCAAT
Source organism: Stelis phaeoptera (assembly GCA_943735885.1). NCBI lineage: Eukaryota > Metazoa > Arthropoda > Insecta > Hymenoptera > Megachilidae > Stelis > Stelis phaeoptera. The sequence continues at coordinate 1,505,484 of OX030936.1, forward strand.
AAACGTGTGAAAAAATGAAAAAATACATAATGTGTTGCGGCACCAGCTGGGAGTCATACTCTACAAAATGCAAAAGGTTTCGTACCGATTGGTCAATCCACCTTGGAGTAATCGGCGGACATATATAACATGGACGAAACAGTACTCTTGGTTTTGCATTAATTTTCAACAAAACAGGGTATAACAGGGTAAACAATGATAAAATGCAAAATGTGTTTTATCCCGATTCTAGTGGGGGTCGTATCCTACAAGATGCAAAAGGTTTCGTTCGGATTGGCCCGTCCATCTCGGCGTAATCGGCGAACATAAAAAAAAATAAATAAAAATAAAAACGTCGAATTGAGTAACCTCCTCCTTTTCAAAGTCGGTTAAAAAATAGAATTATTATTATGGAAATATCATTGCGTTTGATTAAATACCGCGGACTGTATGTATTCCTTCACTCTTTCATATTTTCATTGTTACTTTCATTCGCAAATTTAGTATTGCGAATTTATTCTTGTCTTAAAGTTAAGACACGAACAAATTAATACTAAATAGGAAATCTAATATAAAATATATTAAATAGTTTGATCTAAAAGAAATTTTCCCCAATGAAATTAAAATTGTTCATTTTATTTTTGCTATACTCATTTTAGGAATACATGTTTGTACGATTAAGGTCTTACTATTCCACGACAAATTACCATGCAGAAAACAACATACAAAGCCGCAACAATGTAGTTTCCATCAGGCATCTTTAAAGTGAAACGTTTACGACTGGCCGTGAAAGCACTTATCCTCGTCATGTTAGCTAGGAAAACCGTATCCGGCCAGATATTTACACAGGTATACGAAAGTATTCAAATAAGTAGATATGCCGTGCAGAGTATAGCGTGTAGTGATGGGATGGAGCATGTACACTAGCGAGTACCATAGATTTCCCTAGAGAAAATGGCACCATTACGGAAAAATATCTCACCGCTCGTCTCAATATTTTAAAATTGCTATGCATCATGCATTCAGGTTAATATTCGTCGTAAAGAGACTTGCTTGATTTAATAACGAAGTGAAACGAATAGTAAATTAGGTAATATTATTATGTCAAGGTATACTCAGTTTTTAGTAACTTTCAAGTGCAGGACAATATAATCCTTATATCACCATTTTCCTTGGGGAGTCTATGATGCTCGTCAATGTATACATATACATAAGTACAATCAATACTTCGTGAAAAAAAATAAGTATATCTTATTCTCTTTATTTCGAACTGATTCGAAATATAAAAACGTTTCATCATCAAACATATCAAATACTGACTTTTTGTAATAATATACTATTATTTCATTTCCATCTAAAAAAGTTAGACTCTGAACAAATTTTAAACCGTTTGAAATAATTAAGAAACTGAAGAACAACAAAGTTTTATCCAATTATATTAATGAAATAAGAAATTTTGCTTGAAACATTTTACTTGTCTAACAATTTCATTTAGATACGCTCTTAATAGTGTTTTCTGTAATTATTCTTCGAACAACCACTTTCAACCACCGACAATTAAATGAATTGAAACTGAATTGCTTTCAAAACAGCAGTGTCCACCGTTATTCAATGCCTTTCCTTGTCACACAGAAAATCTCGCGGGATCTCCGCTTCTTCTTGTAATCGCTGTATTTTCTGCTAATTCAAAGATAAGTGGAGTGAAACAGAGCAGAAGAGTGACGTTTGAAATAATTATTTGAGAGGTGGCTATGTTCTTTCAATAAATTGGGTTAATTGCGGACTGTTTTGCTCTGCAAAAGTATCTCTCTTGAAACGGAAGAATATTTCTTGCATGGAATACGGAGTGAAATGGAACGAAATATAGCTGTAATGGAAAAAAGTTGCCTTCTACGATGGCACTTAAAATTCTAAAAATCTGTTAATCGACAAACTCGTCGATGTGGTGCAAGTTACCTAAAAACTATTATTTTTATTGAATTTATGAGGTTTTCGTGATGTTTTTTAATAATAGGATTTGAGAGAAACGAATAAAAACAAAATTTATTTAGCAATAAGTGAAACTTTAATTTTGGGTTTCACCAAACTCGTAGAATTTGAACTCTGCAATTATCCGAATTCCACAGTAAAAGAAAACTTTAAGGATCTTTTGCTACCTCAAAACTGTAAAGAAGCTTATCAATGCAAAATTTTAGAAGCGTGTTACAAAATTCGAAAAATAATTTTAAAATATGTATAATTGTTGCGATACGTAAAAGATTGATTTGATAAAATCTAGCGTTTATAGGTTTAATCTAGAATGCAAAAATGAAGTTTTTTTTTTAGATTTGATTTTGTCGTATCACCCTAACCGACAGTTTTTGTAAATAAGTTAGATTCTTTTTATTCTTGATTTTGTACATTGTATGCCTTTTTCATGGTACATTAACATGTTGATTATTGTAGAAGAATCAAAAAGAAAAGCAACAAAATTGCATCTGAGTACTGATAATGCGAACTGTCAAATTAAAAATTTTAAGAATGAGATAGTCACACTTTCCAACAACATTATGATAATTTATCTTACTACAATTTCGACCATTTTCACTTTGACTATAAATGTTTATACCATATACTAATATAGTATAAATATTTAACTATATTTATTATTAAAATATTATTAATCATAATCGTTTGTTACCATAAATTATTTTGACCAATTAAACTTCAGTTATAACGGTGATTATTAAAAATTTATTCACAAAGACAATATTGTTCTTGTAATCCCAACTCTCCAACTTTTGAAGCCGCCGACCGCCTTTGAAGGGGACAGTATTTCTTATTAACCTAGTCATTAACGAGAATCGAAAGTCACGCGTTACATTAATATTATTACAGGTCAGCTAATAGTTTCTAAAAGCAGCAATGTTACGAGACTGTCATTATCGTGAACTCTCACTGTCTCTGAGAAGATAGGCTAGTGTCCGGACTTTCATTTGCATCTACATCCACTTGCGCGTGAAAGTTTTCAATCAACAGTGTGTTTATGGTTAAAACAAATACACTATCGGTAGCAAGGTACGCCAGGCGTTCCTATCCGATTTTAATAGTCTTTTAGCGTATTTGAGCAGGTAATAAATTGTATGGTCTGTTTCAAAACATATATAGATACATCGCGTTCTGTCTGTTGTAAGTAGATGACGGATTTTTATGCAGTTAAGACCTGTTTAAATATTTAACATATATATGCTAACTTATGTGGAATATATGCGTTACTGTGAAACACCGAAATTAGCGAATGTCGACATCCTCCAGTAAATGTCGAGATTCACCAAGTCGCTTTGTGTACGTCCGAAATATTTGTCAAATATCATTATTTCTCATTTGCGCTGGTGAATGTCGACAATCAGTATGCACTGATGGCAAATGTCTATTTTAACACGTTCAACCCGACGTGAACCACCGGTGGTTCACAGGCATTGCTTTCATCTGGCGGCGTGAACCACCGGTGGTCCACACGTAGTTTGCTCCGTCTGGCGGCGTGGACCATCGGTAGTTCCCATATGTTTCTAATTTTATTTGAAAAAGCATACTTTAAATTGAAAGGTTGGGAAGAGATTTAGATGATAAAAAAAATACCTTCCATGAGCCCTGCAGGGCTAAAAAATAAACACCCCTGGTCACCGCAGATCACTACCCACCTCCCAACTCGGCCAGCAAGAACTTGGCTATTGATTGCCCCCTCAAAACAATTTATTTTTTAGCTCCGCAAGGCTCATAGAAGATATTTCTGTATTTTTTTATTTTGTTTGAACTTATTGTCGACAGTCACCGGTGCAAGTGAGAAATAATGATTTCTGGCAAATATTTCGGACATACACAAAGCGACTTGGTGAATCTCGACATTTACTGGAGGATGTCGACATTCACCATATATATATATACAGAGTGACACGTTTGAAGTTTCGCACCGAATTATTTCCCAAGGTACATATAACCTGTTCCAAAAAGTTTTATTTGAAACAGTTTTTGAGAGGAGCTACAGTTTGAAAAATTATTGGATGTGAAGTTTCAAATGGGCCACCCTCTATAATACGGCTTCGATTAATTCGAGTACCTTTGACCATAGAATACCATTGCAGAAACATATTTGACCACGTCAAAATTAAATCTATAATATAGGACCGTCAGTGTATTATAATTTTCTTTCATTTAAGAAAAACTTTAACAAATAAGTAAAAGGAAAGAAACAAAGACAAGAATTATAAAATGTTATACGTTGAAAGATACAGGATAAATTTTCAATTTTTAAACCATGGTAGTTAAAGGATAATTATTTTGCTATTTATAAAGATATACATATATCATATAGGAAAGACTATGACGGAAAAGATCACTCAAAGTCATATGTTCTGAGATAATTTTCATTTGAAATATTATCTTGTAAATTTACAAGCAGCAAAAAAACAATAAAGAGTGTTCAAGTTATATGGGACACCCTGGATGTAGTTAAATTTCTATCATATTTGCGCGGTTTATTTTTAAAGGTACTTCCTATAAAGCACATGGTACTTCATCTATTTACTGTACTGTGTAATTTATATCTACTTTGGCCGTGAACACACTGCTATTCGAGTACTTTCGTGCATTTGTAATTCGCTATTAGCGACAAGACTAAGTACTTTCACAATTCCTCGTAAACGCTTCTTGTTAAAGATACTTGATTTGTTACTTTCTACAAGGCAATCTATCGTAACGTAACAAAAGCTCACGTATTTATGATACAATTCAACGATCGAAAAATTATTAATAATTTTGAATATTTTGGACGAAGTTAAATATTAGGGTGTGTTCTTCTGAAGAAAGAAATAAACTTATTGTACAATGTGTTTTTAATAATGAAAAACAACAGACTAAAACCACCGTTAAAAAAAGGAACCAACTTACTTTTCTAGTAAGTTTAATAGCAGTTATAACAAAAGTGATAGCTTTTCTCCTATCAACAGTTTTCAACTGTCCGAATCTTGAGGGTTTGCTATATTATTCAATTTGATTATATTCGAAAGTTCATTACTACGATAACGTTCTGAAATTGAAAAAAGAAGAAACGAACAAATCGACAGCTCAAGAGTTTCGTACAGTTCGCATTATTCCGATGTCCAATCAATGTGATGGATCGATCCGTTTGCAATTATAGCACAGTGCAGACCTTGCTGAATAACCTTTAATACACTGCATCGATCCTGTTCATTGGGCAGAGATATCTAAACGTCATTTAATAAGCTCGGTCCTTCTTTCTCTTATAACGAAGCTTTTGAAGACGGAAATTCGGATAATTATAAATTGATATATGAATCCGTTGCGTGACAGATGTCAATAAAACTTCATGTTTGGTCACGAACACTGTGGGAAGAAGGCTTAAATGTTCGTATATACGCATGTAAGAGTCCTGTTTTAAAAAATTACGCGGAAGATACAAATGATTTATTTTAGCTAAAAAATATTTACATATTTGAGTTACTTTCTCCACATAGTCATGATGAACTTCGATGTAATTTTAATGATATGTAACCAGTTTTCTCGTTCCCACTGTTAACGTAGTTTACCACTCAAATTTTCAACTACCCATTGATGCCAGTTCCTTTTTATGTCATAAATTCATCTAAAACACTAAAAAAAAAAGAATACATAGTCCTGATATTCTGAATTGACGTCTTTCACTAATTTTCAAGGTAACTCTTTCCATCAAAGCATCTGTCATCGTGTTTGTTCGAACGCTTACTTCTTACAATTAATTATAAATATCGTTCGTCTCTCTTTCAATATAACAACACCACTGCCTTACATTACGCTCGTTCATAACATTTAGCCTATAAAATTCACTGTTGAAAATGACAAAAGAAAAAAAGGAAAAAACATATACAGAGAAAAGCAGAGCACTATCATTATATTTAAAATAATTTCTTTTAACTTTTTCATACTCTCAAAAATCCTAGACCAAAATGTTACACTTAACTTTACTTTGCTGAACCAACAATTATTAACCTTTTTTCATACTGGGCCAGTTATTTTTAACCAGATGTGTCGTAAGAATTTTTCAGAAGTAGATATATTATTAAAATAGTTTTAACACATTGTGAATGAAAACAATTGTTGTCCTTCTTATTTCTTATAACTAATCTGCAGTATTTGTGTGTTAAATATTTACTATTGCATGTAATTACATATTCAAGAATGTAACATAGTACTTTTGTGTGGTATAGTTTAAAATTGTTGCTGTATTTTACTGTATTATCCTTCATTTTATAAAGCAACTTGAATAACAAAAATGCTTGCTATCTTTTTTCTCTGTAAACTAATGAAACTGTAACCCCCCCCCCCCCCCCCCCTGCTCGCTACCGCTATTTGTTTTTTATTGGTGTACCACCAGCTTTAATAATCACTAGAAATGTGCTGCAAAACGAAGAAAGTTTGAAAATTATCTTATATATATATAATTAACTTTATATATATAAAGTTTGAAAGTTTGAATATATCCTGATAGTATTCTGCATTTAGAATAATTCAAAAACACAAGTTTTAAGTTTAGGAATCTATCGGTTCGAAAATTATGCACATGTAAAACTAGATAGTTTTAAAATATTTTACACGCTACTTTTACGCCCTATTGAATTCTATTCATAATTTGTCTAATCAGTAAAATCACTGGCTATTAACCAAATGGTAGAATAAAAATAATATTTCATTCTGAGAAAATGTTCCAAAAAATTCTGTAATCCAATCTGAAATATTACACACGCTGTAATTGATGTTGATTCAACCTTTTCTCATTAGCTTAACCTTGCTCCTTTCTCGCAAATCTCTGTGAATCTTTTCGAGGAATAATTCGTGATGGAAGATTACTTGAGTTGTTAATAATTCAGGCACAACTGCAGAAAAAAAAAGCTACTTTTCGCCGATAAATCTAACATGTCCGAGCTCACCGTCGCTATAAGAGACACTTATCTATTAGCGTTCGTACGCTGAACCCATCGGTATTCAGAGGTTAAGCATTTTAACGCGTCGAACGCCGCCTGATAAATCGATTTGAGACAGGAGATTTAAATTCTCACGCTATGTACTCTAACTAACTTTAATGTTGTCGACGGTAACTAGTACAATTAAAAACACACGGAGTTCATCATTTTGTATCTGAGAGCCAGACTACTAATCCAAGTCCATTTTCATTACCTTTCAATAAAACCAAATAAATAAGTGCGGTCATACGTTGTTTAACCATGTACTTAAAGTAGCATATATGTTTAACGCTTCCTTGTTTTTAATGGAATATAAATTGGTCTCTATAATTCTTCTAAAGTACAGAAAGAACGGTAATCTATAATAACTTAATTTTTAAAAAATGGGTTTGGGTTAGTCCAGCTCTCAAATGCAGAATCGAAGCGTACAGACACTGACACCAATGTTCACCAGAAAGGAACAAAAGAATCAAAATTGTAAAATTGTTTTCTAACGGCGAAGAAAACATGACTTTTGTCCTCCACATTAAGTCCATAAACGCTAATTTCTATCAAAACAATCTTTAATATATTGGAATAATTTGGAAGTAATTTGGTGAATGTTTAAGTGTGTTTGTACAATTTTATGTTTATAATTTTTTTTTTTAATTCCTAGGTAAGGTATCGAAAACTGAAGTTTTTAACTATTCGAAACCAATATACTGTTGAATAAAATTTAAAATTTCGTGACGATAAGTAAGTACACCTAATTAATCACTTAATGGAGAACAAATTAGTATAAGTTTGGTCAGAAAATTTACACGTAAAAAATAGGAGTTATTAGATTTTAAACATAACCACAATGGTACATGTTGAGGCGACAGTATTTCATGAATTTTATTCTCTTCTTATACATTATTACAATATGTAATTGTTAAAATCTTACATTTACATTTTTAGTTCAAAAATCATTTCAGCGTGGACGATCCGTGATACATAAAGTAAAAAATTCAAAAATTTCAAAATGTAAGTTATTCCTGAAAGTGCCTTATTTAAGAATGCATAAAATCGTGCGCTATTTGTTCTTATCATTAAAACTACCAACGTTTTATATACATTTCTAATAAGTTGAAAACAAAATAAGAAATAAAATGAATATAGGATGAAACGTAAACTAACATTTAAAGTAATTCTTTATCTTAATAAAAACCGTTCAAATAAAACTTGTCATTGAAAATAAAAAATCTAAAACAATTCATTTCGATCCGTTTGGTAGTTCTGGTGCTAAAGAAAAAGATACACAAGAAAATAGAAATTTTATCTTACTGCGTACAATCGATTCATTAAGAAAAGTTTTCTCATCTAACTCGTGATACAGCCGAATTGAAAAGTATACGATCGTACAAGGACGTCGACAGTATAAACACCCAACGAGTTGTTACATTATCTATTAAAGATCTGTCGTAACTGGGATTCGTTACCTACTCATATTGTTAACATTTATTGTTTTCGCTGTTAAGAAGAGAAAGTGTGTTTTAACTTGAAGAATAAATGAATATGTTACAATGTCAAGAAGTTTTCTTGAACGGTTACACGTTAAAATGCCAATAAGCATGTTCCGTGTAAAATTGTGATGAATATTTAAGTGGAAACTTTAAAATAATTAAAGATACTTAAACTTATGAATTGGTTTGAGTAGTCCTTCTGTTATAACACTGTTTTTGGGAAAAGAATACTTACATCGTTATAAGTGTAAGAACACGCGTAAAGTACTTTACCTCAATATTTTGTTCAAATTTCAATTTTAGAAGTTTATTCATATTTTTGTTTATTTTCATAAAATATGTGATGGTATATATGTATATATCAGCTAAACCTCGAAATCTTTATTTTCTAATTTCGTTGAAACAAGACAACGATTTTTAACCCTTTGTGGTCATATATCACCTCTTACTAAATATACTCCTACTTAATATGCAATTATAATACATTTAATGCAGGAAAAATGCGACTACATTCGTGCACTAATTAGAAACTAAATTTTACATGTTATATTTGAAATAACAATTCTCACGAATATCGCTTAAAAATATATTCGACCTAACGAGAAGGACTGTTGAAAGAAATCTCGACCGCAAACGGTGAATATTTCATGATTTCATTGGCTATTGATAGTGACCTCAATGCTTAAGGACGTATTTAAAACATATTCCCTTATTCAAATAAATTTCTTCCATTTTTAACCGACTTCGAAAAGGAGGAGGTTACTCATTTCGATCAGTATATATATATATTTCTTTTTTTATGTATGTTCGCCGATTATTGATTCACATTTTACATTTTTCAAATATTTTTGATAAAGACAGATTTAGCTGTTGAGTTCTTGAAATCAGGAGAACTACTTGGTCACTCTGTATATAAATACGCAAAACTGATTTTGTGTATTTCCGATAGATCCATATCATTAACAACATTCCAAACAACAGCGCTTATTAAACTTTTAGCGTAATCATAATATTTTTTTGCAGAAGCGAGCGTTTCAAATTATTACAGTGGCACGGTGATTATGATGTTTCGTATGTTTTATGTTGTTTGTACAATGTACAACAATATTTATCAAGATCCAAATACATATTTTTTTAACGTTACAGTTTAAAAATTTCGACATCTGGAGAGCGTCTTATAAAAAATCTTTTATCTCGAATGAGTTAAGAGGTGAAATTACTATATCGGATAGAGTTAGAAAGGTTCCAACCTCTTTTTATGCATAATTTGTTTTCTCCAAACCAAATTTTTTTAACTGAGCAGATCAATAATTTCATTTTTCAACCGATTTGCTTCAAATTTTGAGTGATAGTTTATAATAATATCTTCTTCGACTGCACTTGCGAGATTTTCGATCGGATAATTAGTTTCTACATAATGTTAAGAAATATGCTGATTTTTTAAGTGATTTTTCATATTTTCTTTTTGAAAATCCACTGTTCGGTAACAAATTATTATTTTAGAAAATGCATATATGCAATAAAAGCTATCGGCCTTATAGTTTAATAAATTCGCATAGTCTTTCATTTCGAACCTTCCAATAAAAAATTATTTACACTCACTGTCCGTAAATAATATAATAATTAATATCTGTACATTCATTTTTTATATTAGGTAGACTAAGCAATGTATCTTTCGTAGGTATTAAAAATTCTTAAAAAAAATAAGTTAATTTTATTAACAAAATAAATAAAAATTTCTGAAAATAGCCTAGTTTCTCTTTCCTGGAGGGAGCTCCTCATTCGAAGGTCTAAAAAAAATGTTTTTTTAAATTGTGTTTTCTTAAGGAATACAGTTTAAAAATGTGTTCGCAAAATTTTATGCTTAAATTGATTGAAATAATGAAGTTACATCGATTCTAAAAAGACAATATACCGAAGAACGGAGCTGCCCAACAATTTTAGTCGCGTTTTTCTCAGCTTTCTCACAGCTGGCTAGCATAAAAAAAAAACTGATCGCATTGAGTAACCTCCTCCTTTTCGAAGTCGGTTAAAAAAGAAGTATTGAGTCTATCGACTTAAAATTTTAACTGTATGTTAAAAAATACTATAAAGACGATAGATTATATATTTTTTAATTACTAAAGATTCGGTCAGTTTTTCAAGAAAAGCCGAATATTTAAATTCCTCGAAAAATAATCAGACGATAACTATATGTGCATAAAATAAAATTTAACTAAAATTTTTCATATATGATGAGTTTGAGGATAGGAGTCCTAACAAAAGTATAATAAAACCATACACAAGGTTTCAGATTAATTATCTTCATACTTTTTCTTATAAAAAACGCTAAAAGGACACTATCTTTAACTAAAAAATCGGAACAATGTAACTCACCTCTTTGGAACAGGAACCCGCCTGTGCTTCCACACGTTATCGTTCAACATCCTGCCGTCGCGTCGTCTCGTTTCCTTCGAAGATCTATCAAGGAACAATGCGCGCTGTTCTTCGCGGTCGAGTCGATCGGATCCTTAGATCCGAGACGGTCGAACGCGAATCATCAAGCAGGAACAGCTACCGATTGAACGCATGTACCTTCTTTCTTTCAACTAGTTAACCGGATCCTCACCAAGCTATCGTTCCAATCGATCACTTAAACTCTCAGCGCTACACTCTGAACCGTCTCCAATCCGATCGATCGTTCACCCGCGCGTTACCAAGACAAACGTGCTTCAACCCTCGTCAAGTGTCCATAGATCGGCCGTTCGTTGTGCTTCACTTGCACCGTCGAATTCTTTCGACAAATATCACGAGAACAGATCACCTGGACTCGATTAAGACAGCTGACAAGAATTTTCACGAGGGTTTTCTGTCATCGATCGCCGAACAAAGTGTCAGATAGGTGATCGCGATGCGTAGTGAAGGGGAATACGTACGCACAGTCGGCTGGTCAGCACGCGACTGGTGAGCACCAGGAATATTCCCCACGAGAATACCGCTCGTCGACGAGAAGACGACACGCGATACGCTCTATTCCGCGCCCGCTCCGTTACTCAGCTCGCTCGTAATGCGATTCTACTCCACATTCGCCACGTTGCCTCTCCCCCCACCGACCTCTTTCACCGCGAGAAAGGCGCCACTTTCTTGAAAGATTGCGGGTATAAAAAGGTGCTCGACCCCGAACTTGCCGTCTTTCATTTGAAGAAACGCAGTGCATCCGAATCGTCGGTCTTCCATACATGCCCTTTTTTACTATATTATGAAACAGTCATGTTATTTCAGTTAGAAGTAACTAGCCGGATATGGAATACCATTTGGCTTATCGAGTGTCGTGTTCACAAAATTAATCGCAACAGAAAAGGGTTTTTATGAGTATTCATTCATATATTTACGTTCAATTTAAGGCCATCTTGAACAAATATCCAAATATGGAACACCAACATTTGATACAATGTTTTCATAAAGAATACACAAAAGATAGTTTTATTCTTCCTTGCATACAAAATATCATTTTAAAAGAATCATGCTGAAAAAATAAACTCTACACCAATACATTCACCGTGCTCCCAAAGACTGCATGCGAAGCATTTTATCCATGTGAGAGTTATGGGTAAGTCGCAATTTTATTTAGCCATCTCTTTATCGTCCCATAGTTTTCTTTCTTGGCGATCTTTCCTTATACTGGAAAAAGACATTCTGATATCTAATAAATGAAACAACCAATAAGAAAAAGGAATCCAAATATGAAATATACTACTTGGTACAACTTATATATGTTTAGAGAGGACGCTCCAATGATCTTTACCTTGACATAAGTATGTTATCAAGGATTCTCTCTTGAATAACCTCCATGGAATTTTATTAAAAAGTTGTTAGCAAAAGAAGGTTTATTGCCGAAAGGCGAATCTCCTTCGCTGCTAGCTTCGCTTACATGTGAAATTAGAATGACTGAACCCGTGATGATAGCGATGGCAGCTGTATATTTGACACCTGATACTGTAACATCGATCACTGTAATTTCAGTCTTTCAAGGATGTCTTATACTGCAATTTTGGATTACGCGAATACGAAGGATCCAAAGAATCCGTGGAATGTTCAAGCTTCTTAGGTCAACAAAGATAGTTGATGAAGATAATGTTCCCAACTAACATACTGAATAGTGTATCAAGTATGAATAATAGAAGAAATCAAAACGAAGCAGTAAGTTTAGGAATGTTACAAATATTTGTATAATACGCTGTATATTCGTGGTATTAGTATGTCACATAACTAAAGAGTAGGTATAATAAAAGCCGACACTCCGGGTGGAATCTTTGAAGTCGACCGATGACTAGTCTCTTTAAATTGGTTGTACAGGCAAGCGAGAAATTCAAATCGACTCTAGATTCAATGTCTTTATTTCATTTCAATCTTTAATAATTAAAAATCTATCTGTATCTTAAATTTTCTCTGTATTCCTAACATTAGGTTTCAAGACTACAAGATTGAAAAGTTGGAAAAGAGAAAATATAATAAAATAATACCGCTAGAAAATATATTTTAAGAATATACGTTACCAATTTACTACAAAAGTGTTTGTTGCAAATAAGTTACAAAGAGAGGATCGAATGTTTGTTACAATTGTGTAGTAAGTCGGAAATTACCAGTTTATAGAAGACCTCCTCTGAATCTCGTCGGGAGTAAATTTACTCGATCCCGGACTGAAAGTGTTAAATCGTCTGCGAACGCTGTTGCTTTTACTGTGTGGGGTCATCTTCTAAATCAAAGAGTTATAGTAGGCTGGTTGTGAATATGTTGAACAATATTAATGAGTTCACCATTCCTTGTTGTAAGCCGTTTTTTCCATGGAACGTTTTGAAAGATGTATTTGTGCCGCCGTATGTTTTAAATTTTTTGTTTTGCGTCATGTCCCATATTAGTCTGACTAGGTGTGTGGGAAATTTTAATTTGTTAAGTTTATAAATTAAGCCTTCGAGCCATACTGATAATGAGTCAAAAGCCTTCTCCAGGTCGATTAGGCAAGCTTCTACACATTGGCCGCTGTTGAATGTTCAGCAAATGTCCGAAGTAAATTTGTTTATCACGTGTAGGGTTGAGTGATGCTTTCTGAATCCGAACTGTTCATTAGCTATTATTTGGTTGCTGTTGATGCGTGATACTATTGCTTTATTGACGATTTTTTCGTAAAGATCGCTGATACTGGGGAGGAGGCTTATGGGTCTGTAGCTAGTTTGTTCCGACGTATTTTTTCCTGGGGTGCGCCAGGCGGCAGATTTTTTAATTACTCTGAACGCGCGATTCCTAGCACGGAGGAAGGTGGAACTACAATTTGTAATCTCGAGAACGAGACAATGAAATATAATTTTGCATAATCATCTATTCGTACTCTGCTTATATAGTTGTTCACTGCCTCCTCTGTTTGCTTTTGCTCATACGTTAAATTTTTCAAATCTATTTCAAGTCTTTGCGAAATATCTACTTCCAAGTAAGCGCCATCTACAGACCACTGTGTCGATCGATTGACGGATCGATCGACGGTCGATGATCTACGTCGGGATAGACTCTTGGTTGTTTTTCGTGCGAAAGTGCGCGCGCCCCGGCGGCGGTATGTACCGTTTTGAATTGCTTTTCAAGCGAGGCGGATGCTTCTCGAGTGCGTGCAATTTAGAGACGACTATAGACTTTCTCTGCGACAAAGAACAGCTCCGGTTCATCTGTGAAGCGGATAGTGAGTCGTTCGACTCCTACGCCGTGTTCAGCTTAGAGGACCTCGACGCGTGCCAACGCCACGTGTTTGCAAGAAGATCCAGCGGCCCGAATTCAAGAAGATTAACGATGCTCAAGGCTCGATAGCGTTACCTCAGGACTAACTCACGTAATGATTACACTCGCGCACACAGTCTCTCGAAGTTGTCTTGCAGTCAACGTACAGAAGGCATTCTCGTTCAGCCCAGGATTCTCTACAGACAAGATCACCACGACAGACGACTGCAGCAAATACCCCTTACAACGGTATTTGGCATCTCGATCAGGTAACATCGCTCAATTAGACGGCATATTACGTACTCTAACACCTCTGTACAATTTTTATCTAATTGACGAAAATACAATGCATCTTAACTAACACCTCTGGCAATTCCTTCATCACAGTCCTCGAAACAAACACATCTGTTTTTCAAACAGTGATGCTAACATTTGTGCTTTGTTCAATGGTGTAAATGCTATCTCGTCATTTTTTTGCAGCATGGGTATTCGATAATATTCACTTTTTAATATTTTAGACATTCTCCATAACGAGTTATCTTTTGGATTTAGCTTTTCCAACTGTTTTTTGCATTTTAAATTTCTGTATTTAAGTATTTCAGTTCTAATTGAACGTGTTAACCTATTTAGCATGGTTTTGTATTCTTTGTCTCTGGTACGCTGCAACATTTTCCTGGTTCTTCTTCTATCTTTAATTTTTATTATAATTTCAGACGGTACATTATCTCTAATTTCTATTGTTGACTTTTTAGGAATTATTTGATTAATACAACTTTGAATAGCACTTGTAAATTTTTGTACTTCTTTCTCTAGTAAATCTGTGTTTCCTATCTACGTTGTGACTTTAATTTTATTATCTACCAAGCTACGGAATTTGTTCCAATCAGTCTTATCGTAGTCAAACATTAATCTATTTCTATCTATCTTATGCTGATTACTTAAATTGAATCGCTACGTTTACATTAGAGATAGTACTTACATTCTTGTTAATTCCTATATCTATAATTATTGGTATGGTTACGTTGTCTGGATGCAGTGTTGGCTCATTTGGATACATTAGACTGCAATTATTATTTTGTACATAGTTAAAAATAGTTTTACCTCATTTGTTTTCAATATGACAGTTCCAGGTTCTGTGCCTTGCATTCAGGTCTCCATATAGTATGACCTTATTTCCTATACTTAATATTTTACTTATGTCCCTGCCTGTGAACTCATTGGCTGGCTTATTATATACAGCTACTAAATTAATATCACTAACTACCTTAATACTAATACATTCTATAGTTATAGTATCACATAATTTGACAGTCTTATATGATACATCATTTTTTATGAACACTGCAACCCCTCCTGCAAAATTTACTCTTTCTTTCCTTATGCGAGTACAGTTTCTAATTTTTAATTTGTCTTTCGCTGTACATTTTGTCTCACTAATCATCATAATGTGTATGTTGAAGCGATGAAGAAACTCAATCAATTCTCCCATTTTGTTTTTTAAACCATTAGTATTCCAACTGCAGATATTTATTTTATCCATTGAGATCAAATTTTTCTGCAAATGTGCTAAGCACCAAAAACTTATCCATTGATGCGTGACATTTTTCTAATTCAGTTCTGAGTTCCCTAATCACCTTCAACATATTTGTAATATTGCACATTTTTTTGATTTGGTTAACCCGTATGTCGGCACCCGGGTACCCGGGTGCCCACTTGAGCACGGTTTAGCAAAAACTTTTATGTTACAATGAAAATTTTTGTGTCAGATCTCGGATCCCCACGATTTAGATATTTTTTTTCTTATCGAAATATGTGTTTAGGAAGTTTTTTTTGCAATTTAGAAGTATAATAATTGGTACTTCAAGTTCATATACTAAATGTCGGCACCCAGGGTACTCAGGTGTCCACTTGAAAATTCATAAACTTTGCACATAATTTTTCAATCAATTCATTAAGTAGTAATTGATGTTATAGCTTCGATGGAAAGTGAATAAATTAAAAAAAAATTTATTTACAATAATTTGTTCGTTACAAAATCGAAAAAATATTCCTCTTTATCGAGCGGTATTGTAGGTTTACGATTTTCAGTGTGAGCTGCGTTTTGTATGTTACGTTTCCGCCCTAAAAATTTCCTTATTTGGAGTTGGCTGCGTACACCCGGTATTAGTCACGTAGTCTAGAATTTTCGAGATCAACGCGAAGCAAGGGCGTTGTCCCTCGAAATCACGTAGCTCACTTCCCCACCACTCTTTTCCCTCTAATTTTTGGGTTTTTGTACTTATTTATTTACTTTGCGATAGGTTTTTAACCGACTTCGAAAAGGAGGAGGTTACTCAATTCGACATGTATGTTAATTTTTTTTATTTTAATGTATGTTCGCCGATTACGCCGAGATGGATGGACCAATCGGAACCAAACCTTTTGCATCTTGTAGGGTATGACTCCCAGTTGGTCCCGTAAAAAAAATTTTGCATTTCATCACCGCTTGCCCCTTTTTTATTGCAAAATAGCGTACAATTTCGTCCGCGTTGTGTATGGTCATCGATTACTCCAAGATGGATGGACCAATCGGAACGAAACCTTTTGCATCTTGTAGAGTATGACCAACAGTTGGTCCCATAAAAAAACCACTTTGGATTTTTTTTTTCGTTTTTTTTTTTTCGTTTTTATCGCAAAAAAACGTGGTATTTCACGTTTACTCGGCCTGATATCGATGAAACCTAGTATTACATTTTGCGACCGGGGATGTTTCCATGATGATCCCATTTGCAACATTCCCTTCACTTCCATGCCCTTTCCTGCACTTCCCTCTACTACCCTTCCCTTCCCATCCCTTTGTTGCTAATTACTATTCCCATAGCAAAATTCCTATTCTTTGATGTTACTCTGGAAGGAATGCTCCAATCGCCACTAAAAAATGTGAAATAAAAAAATTTTTGGAAAAAAAAAATACAATCGACTTACGATACAAACGAAAGAATCGTTAATAATGCGTGTGATAGATATTCATGATAATATTCTATTGTTAGAAGCAACTGAATGTCAGAAAATATGTTAAACTGCATAAGAAACGCGTATTAAAATTACTAAAAGTTCAAAGGGCTGCCAACAAAGTCCTGTTTCGAATTTCAGTATGAAGTTAGATTCGTAAGAAAGTAGAAACCTTCCACTTTAATCCGCTTTTTGATTTACGTCGATATCTTTATCCGTTCTTGAGATATCGTCGTGTGAAGACAAACGTAATTTTTGTAGAAATTCGCTGCCGCTTCACGCTTGGACCCAGACAGTGAGTGTCTAGCGTAGCGGTCACGTGGTCATTGTTTACGTTTAACCCTTTACTATTCCTAGTAATGCGTAGTACGCATTTCCTAGAAAAAAGTCTAGGTCGCGTCGCGCCCATTCAGTATTACCCTCGTACGCGCCGGCCGCTATACAAACTTTGAAGCCCTGTATCTCAGGAACTAATTAAGATATCGCGTTGCAACAAATTGCGTTATTATGTACGCACTTTCCTCTATCTTCTGAGTTATCTACCACGTAAAATTTAGGAAAAAATTTTTGGAAAAAAAAATACAACCGACTTTGGAGTGCCCTAAAAAGGACGAAATAATTTTAATTTATATTTCGAAGACGGCGCAAAAATTGTGAAAATATGTAAAAGGATTAAAGTATTTTGACAATTTCCAATGTAGAAAATTGTTAATTTTGCGCCGTCTCCGAAATATAAATTAAAATTATTTCGTCCTTTTTAGGGCATTCCGAAGTCTTTGGTTATTAGCTGATACATACAATATAGTCTTTTATGGTGTTTTCCAGTAACGTGTTATTTAGTAATTGTGTACGATAAAATCTTTTGGCACTTTGATCTATGTAGTTTCTTAAATATTCTATACTAGCTTCCTCGTGCAAGTCTTTTATTCTCGTGTACCTATCATTGTTTAAAATCAGCCTTAAACATTTATTTCGGGAGCGCTGAAGTTTGGTAGTGTTTACTTTCACTGTCCTTCTTCATATGGGTGGGGCATGTTATATTGTGTGTCTTATAATCGTTTTGTATATAAGTAGCTTATTGTCACGGCTTAGTACTGAATTTTTTGCTACTAGCGAATAAAGATTTTTTAAGACCGCATTTCCTTTCATGATGAGGTTTTTAATGTTGTGTTTATATGTCAGTTTTGTGTCTAGTGTAATTCTAAGGTATTTGACGCTATTTTTGATTTGTGTGGTGATATTATTCACTTTTAACTGCTGGTAGATTTTGTTACATGTGTATTTCTTGGAGAATTCTATTACTTCAGTTTTTCCCGCGTTTAGTGTTATTTTCCACTTTTTATAATATTGTTCTAGTTTCGTAATGTGAATTTGTATTTGTTTCGCTGCTACAGCTGCGTGCTGTGATTGGACGAATATTGCCGTGTCATCGGCGTGCCAGTTTTGTTTTCGGGAATTTCTCTATATCGTTAAGATATACATTGAATAAAGCTGGTCCTAATATGGAGCCCTGTGGTACTCCTGCTGGTATTGGTCTATATCCTGTTAGGGTTCTGTTAATTGACACCCTGAATCCTTTATGTCTCATATATGAGTATATAAGTTTTACGATGGCTGTTGTGTACTTATGTTGTATTAATTTGTAAACAAGTCCATCTATCCATACCTTATCGAAGGCTTTCTCTATATCTAGTAACAGCATTGTTGTAACCTGCTTCTTATTGAATCCTGTTATTATGTCGTTGATGATCCTGATGATTTGTTATAGTGTGTTATGCTTCTGTCTGAAACCGAACTGTTGCTTTATTATGATACTGTTGTTTTCCTCGTGTTTCTGTATCCTTGTGAGTGTGATTCTTTCTGTGACTTTTGCTAGCGTTGATAGTAGGCTTATGGGCCTGTAGCTGCTAGGCATATTGTCTGGTTTAGCGGGTTTAGCTATTGGGATTATATGTGCTATTTTCTATTGTGGGAAGCAGCTCATTTTGAATATTGAGTTTATTATATACATCAGCTGTACGACTGCTTTCCTGCTGAGATTTTTTAAGAGAATATTTTGAATATTGTCAGGTCCTGGCGCTTTCATAAATGGTAGGTTTTTTATGACTTTTGCTATTTCTTTTGGTGATGTAATCTGTTTTGTCCATTCTTCTGTTTCGTTTTCACTTTCCCATAGGAAATCTAATACTGTTTCTATTATGCGCTCTTGTTCGAACGTGTTGTGTGTCAGTTCTATGGAGTGTGCCTTTATGAATCGGTTTGCTATGGTTTCGGCCTTCTTTTTGTCTGTTATTGCTGTGTTATTGTTGTCCTGGAGTGTTGGTATTAGATTGTATTCCTTCTTTAGAGCTTTGGTCATTTTCCATAATGAGCTGCCCTTAGGGTTTAGTTTGTTTAATTTGTTCTTTCATGGTACGTTCCTGTATTCTTTCATTCTTTCCCTGATTTTGTGTGATAAACTGCGTTTTTAGATGAGTCTATCGTGTGTTTTACCATATCGTCTGTATTTTTTTTCCTTCTTTTGATTAGGTCAATTATATGGTCTGGCAGGTCGTCTTTATCTGTGCAGGTATTCTTCTTGGCTATTACTTTATCTATGGTATCTTGTATGTTTTTGGCAAAGCTGGTCGCGGTGTCTTCTATTTCTTTTGTTGTGTTAATTAACCGACTTCGAAAAGGAGGAGGTTACTCAATTCGATCAGTATTTCTTTTTTTTCCTTTTCTTCTGTGTTTGTCCGCCGATTACGCCGAGATGGCTGGACCAATCAGAATGAAACCTTCTGCATCTTGTAGGGTATGATTCCCAGTTGGTATCGTAAAAGAATCATTTTGCATTTTTTCATTTTTTAACCCTTTTTTTCCAAAATCGCAGTTTCGTACAAGCGACGTATGGTCACCGATTACTCCGAGATGGATTGACCAATCGGATCGAAACTTTTTGCATCTTGTAGATTGTAGAGTATGACTTCCAGCTAATCCCGCAACAAACACATTATGCATTTTTTCGTTTTTTTTCCACGTTTATTGCAAAAAACGTATTATTTCACGTATATTCGGCCTGATATCGATGAAGCCTGGTATTACATTTTGCGGCCGGGGATATTTCCACGATGATTCCATTTGCAACATTCCCTACACTTCCCTGCCCTTCTCTGCCGTTCCCTCTCTTTCCCTTCCCATCCCTTTGCTGCTAACTAGTACTCCCATTGCAAAATTCCTGTTCTTTGATGCTACTCTGGAAGGAATGTTCCGATCGCCACTAAAAAATGTGAAATAAAAAAATTTTTGGAAAAAAATACAACCAACTTCGGAATGCACTAAAAAGGATGAAATAATTTTAATTTATAGTTCGGAGACGGCGCAAAATTAAAAATTTTCTACATTGGAATTTGTCAAAGTTCTTTAATCCTTTTACATATTTTCACATTAGCAACATCTTTCATTTACACAATTTTTAATTTTGCCCCGTCTCCGAAATATAAATTAAAATTATTTCATCCTTTTTAGTGCATTCCGAAGTCGGTTGTATTTTTTTCCAAAAATTTTTTTATTTTATTTTTGATTTCCATGTTTTGGTCTAATATTAGGTAACCAAAAAAGTTCTGTCGCTTTTTGAGGTATAAATAAATTCCCATTTTGTGTAAATGAAGCCTGATTGTTTCATCACTTACTTGAAACTCTTGAGCAAGCATCTGACATATCAAATTTGGATTCGTCTCAATCATTGTCCTTAATTCATCAGTATTTAAACTTGATGGTCTTCCTGACCTGATTTCGTCTTTTAAAGATTCATCACGTCGTAACTTATTGATGGTTGGTGGTTCATAAACTCGTTAGCGCTATGGTCGATTCAGAGTTCCTTTAGAATATTTAAGATCCTTACAGTAATGGAAACTCTGCGCTGTTTTACGATGTGCTGCTGGGTAGACCCTGAGGTCATTAAAAATATCGTTGTAGTCATAAACGCGATTGAGGTGTGCGCCTCAACAGATAGGTTGATGTTGAATCGACTGATCGAGTCGTTAACGTGTATGTCTCTGTTAAGATACGTGGTTACTAACGGAATAGTTTATTTTACACTTACTTCTAATAACTTATTCCTAATACAACATGTAAACCCTGCATACGGCAAACACACTATTTCTCTCTTTCGATACTCCGAACAACTAACTCACTACAAGAACGCTCGGTTCGATCGTCTCTCACACGAATACTCTGGGGAGGGGAGTCATCCACGTGTACACGCTCTCTCGTCCGCATTCGCGTACAATATAATTGTAACCTTATTTGTATGCATTCTTAACAGTCTCCATGGTGTGTTACTTTTTTCTCATGGGTTTTTCTGTTTATGTGGTATAGGATTGGTAGGTTGTTCTTATTTTGGATTACACCTTTGCGGTCTAGGTGTATGGACGCTTCCGGGGGTGTGTAACCTATTTTTCTTGTTTAGGCAAAGTACATCGGGTTTGGGTATACGGAGCTGGATACGAGGCTGTTGTTGGGTATACGCTGTATGTTGGATCAGTGATTTCTTATTAATGCTAGTATATTTAGGTAGGTGTACTAAGTAGTATGGTAGTTGGCTGTCAGACAGAGCCCCCAACGATAAAAAATACTATATTTAAAACTATATTATAAAAACATTATTTGAAAATTTCTTGTGGTAGTCTGGCAGAAGAAAATTTTCCTTTGAAACGAAACGAAGATGAAAGTTTGATGCTTTTGCACCGTATAATAGTAATTAGTCGATGCAATAAGTGGAAACTTAAGTCTGGAAAAAGGGATGCGATGGAATTCTCGGGTATACGGTCGTTTTCACTGTAAAAGTCGTTGCGTCCTGGGACGTGAGATGGAATTGGTAAAAATATAATTGGATACTTAGTGAACCTCGTTTATTTAAGAAAAAAGAAAGCCAACAACACGCGGAGTTCCCAGGCGGTCACCCATCCAAGTACTATCCGCGCCCAACTTAGCTTGACTGCGGTGATCAGACGAGAACCGGTATACCCTAAGTAGTATGGTCGTTGGCTGTCAGACATGCCGAGCAATTGAAAAAAAAAGTTCAAGTGTCGCTTAGTGCAATTGCAATATATTTGAAAATTTCTTGTGTTAGTCTGGCAGAAGAAAATTTTGCTTTGTAACGAAACGATGATGAACGTTTGATGCTTTTGCACCGTATAATAGTAATTAGTCGATGCAATAAGTGGAAACTTAAGTCTGGAAAAAGGGGTGCGATGGAATTCTCGGGTATGCGGTCGTTTTCATTGTAAAAGTCGTTGCGTCCTGGGACGTGAGATGGAATTGGTAAAAATATAATTGGATACTTAGTAAACTTCGTTTATTTAAGAAAAAAGAAAGCCAACAACACGCGGAGTTCCCAGGCGGTCACCCATCCAAGTACTATCCGCGCCCAACTTAGCTTGACTGCGGTGATCAGACGAGAACCGGTATACCCTAAGTAGTATGGTCGTTGGCTGTCAGACATGCCGTGCAATTAAAAACAAAAAATCCAAGTGTCACTTATTGCAATTACAATATATTTGAAAATTTCTTGTGTTAGTCTGGCAGAAGAAAATTTTCCTTTGTAACGAAAGGAAGATGAAAGTTTGATGCTTTTGTACCGCATAATAATAATTAGTCGATGCAATAAGTGGAAACTTAAGTCCGGAAAAAGGGGCGCGATGGAATTCTCGGGTATACGGTCGTTTTCACTGTAAAAGTCGTTGCGTCCTGGGACGTGAGATGGAATTGGTAAAAATATAATTGGATACTTAGTAAACTTCGTTTATTTAAGAAAAAAGAAAGCCAACAACACGCGGAGTTCCCAGGCGGTCACCCATCCAAGTACTATCCGCGCCCAACTTAGCTTGACTGCGGTGATCAGACGAGAACCGGTATACCCTAAGTAGTATGGTCGTTGGCTGTCAGACATGCCGTGCAATTAAAAACAAAAAATCCAAGTGTCACTTATTGCAATTACAATATATTTGAAAATTTCTTGTGTTAGTCTGGCAGAAGAAAATTTTCCTTTGTAACGAAACGAAGATGAAAGTTTGATGCTTTTGCACCGTATAATAGTAATTAGTCGATGCAATAAGTGGAAACTTAAGTCTGGAAACGGGATGCGATGGAATTCTCGGGTATACGGTCGTTTTCACTGTAAAAGTCGTTGCGTCCTGGGACGTGTGATGGAATTGGTAAAAATATAATTGGATACTTAGTAAACTTCGTTTATTTAAGAAAAAAGAAAGCCAACAACACGCGGAGTTCCCAGGCGGTCACCCATCCAAGTACTATCCGCGCCCAACTTAGCTTGACTGCGGTGATCAGACGAGAACCGGTATACCCTAAGTAGTATGGTCGTTGGCTGTCAGACATGCCGTGCAATTAAAAACAAAAAGTTCAAGTGTCGCTTAGTGCAATTGCAATATATTTGAAAATTTCTTGTGTTAGTCTGGCAGAAGAAAATTTTCCTTTGTAACGAAAGGAAGATGAAAGTTTGATGCTTTTGTACCGCATAATAATAATTAGTCGATGCAATAAGTGGAAACTTAAGTCCGGAAAAAGGGGCGCGATGGAATTCTCGGGTATACGGTCGTTTTCACTGTAAAAGTCGTTGCGTCCTGGGACGTGAGATGGAATTGGTAAAAATATAATTGGATACTTAGTAAACTTCGTTTATTTAAGAAAAAAGAAAGCCAACAACACGCGGAGTTCCCAGGCGGTCACCCATCCAAGTACTATCCGCGCCCAACTTAGCTTGACTGCGGTGATCAGACGAGAACCGGTTTTTTTTTTTTTTTTAAAGTTGATTTTTTATTCAGAATATATATACATTTCTTAATGGTTAGGTATAAAAAAATAACAAAAAGACCTTATAAAATTCGTAATTAGTGGGTTAATTTGGCACCTTGTTATTGCACTCATTACCCTGTTATTCTCCTTGGATTGCTTCCTTGCTCAGTCTAGATTCATTTTTTTTCGGACTTTTACCATTGTTGTCCTCTCCTTTCGCGTTACAATAATTGCGGTCGGAATAAAAAAACAGGGTCCTAGTGGGGCCCCGAAAAAACCGATTGCTGGAGTCTTTGGTGGTTTACTAAGATACAGTGGAATACTTATACCTAGGGCGGGGAGGTGGGCGAAGGATAGTGGGAGTGAGGGATGGGGGTGTGGACTATGTACATTTGCACCTGTGTGGGTGCACTATTTACATGTATGTTTTGCTTTACGCTCTAGCTCTTTGTTGTATGTTTCCTCTTTCTCCGTTTCCGTGACTCTCCTCTTTGGTTCTCTTTCTTCTGCGAATTTCGTCCAGTTGTTGTGCGTTGCCGGCCCTCCACCAGAGGTGTTCGCTTAGTCTGTGGAAGTCATATAGATCTGCATTTGAGATGCTCTTGTTGTATCTTGTATTGTGGTCTAGTTCTGGTGGGTCGTCTTCGTTGTAAGCCAGGTGTTTGTCTGCTCTGTTTCGTTTTGTATGGTAGATTCGTGGTATGTTGTTTCCGTCTTGGATCCTTCCATGTTCGTCTATGTGTGGGAACGCTGCAAGTGGGATGTATCCAGACCTTCTGCATTTTTCGGCGTATTCTTTGCTGCATGTTGTAAGGTTGTATATTATTGGGTTTGTTGATTGCCTGCAGTTAATCAGGAAGTTTCTTATCATCTTAAGTGTGAAGTTGTCGATTCTGGGTATGTTCGCTTCCATGAGTACCTGCTTGTTGCTGTAGTATTTTTTGAAATCGGAGTGTGGAGATCTGTGCATCTTTAGGCATATTCGTAGACATTTCCTCTCGAACTTCCGAAGTTTTTCCATGGTGGAGGCTGAAATGTTCCACCATGCTGTGGGTGCGTACGTTAGAATCGGTCTGATAAGTAGGAGGTAGCAGATGACTTTTGCTCTTTTGGGTACGTGCTTATTGTAGAACAGTTTGCTGTTTGCCATCAGTGCATTGTTTGCTTTTGTTAGCTGCGTGTCGATATGTGTGTTCATACGGAGGAGGTGGTCCAGTTGTACTCCAAGGTACCTGACTGTTTGCTTATGTGGAATTTGTGTGCTATGGTCGTTGTGCGGTGTGGAGATGGTGATGTGGAAATTCTTGAGTCCGGTTTTGATGTTTTTACTTAGGAAGTCGTACGGTTTCCGGAAGACTATTGTTTCGCATTTTGTGGGGTTTAGCTGCAAGTTCCAGATTCTGTGCTGTTTGTTCCTCTTCTCTACTATGTCTTGGAGTGTTTGTTTGACTGAGGTTGTAGATTTGCCGGCTACGTAGATTATTTCGTCGTCTGCGTAGGCTATCGAGTAAGTGTTGGGGTCTTGGTTTAGCCCTGCCATATTTATACCGTCATTGTATATGTTGAACCATGTGGGTGCGCAGACTCTCCCTTGTTGTAGTCCTTCTTGAAGTTTGAAGGTGTTAATCGAGGTTCTCGCTCCGTCTGTTACTTGGAAAGATTGGTCTTTTAGCATGTTGTCTGTAATTTTTATGAGTGGATTTGGGAATCCTTTTTTGATCAATTTGTATATTAAACCGTTGTGCCACACTGTGTCGAATGCCTTTTCCATATCAAGAAGGCATGCCGCTACTATGTCATTGTTGTTTAGGTGTTTATGTATGTCTGATGTTAGCTTTTCTATTGCGTGCAGGGTCGAGTGTTTGTGTTTAAATCCGAACTGGTTGTCTGGAATGATGCTTTTTTTCCTGCATACTTCTTCAATTAGTTCTTTGATCAATATCTCGAAGACTTTACTGATGTTTGGTGCTAGATTTATTGGGCGGTAGCTGGCGGGGGCTCTTGGGTCTTTGTCTTTTTTTATTATTGGTATGACTTTGGTTTTCTTCCATGCTGATGGGAAGTATGTATTGTTGAGTGCGTTGTTGAAGATTGTGGTGTAGGTCTGGATGATCTTCGGTGGGAGGTGTTTAATGACTATTGCGGGTATTTGGTCTGGTCCTGAGGATGTTTTGTTGGGGAGTTTTTTACATATGTCCTTTATCATGCGCCCGTTGCAGAAAAGAGACGAGAACCGGTATACCCTAAGTAGTATGGTCGTTGGCTGTCAGACATGCCGTGCAATTAAAAACAAAAAGTTCAAGTGTCGCTTAGTGCAATTGCAATATATTTGAAAATTTCTTGTGTTAGTCTGGCAGAAGAAAATTTTCCTTTGTAACGAAAGGAAGATGAAAGTTTGATGCTTTTGTACCGCATAATAATAATTAGTCGATGCAATAAGTGGAAACTTAAGTCCGGAAAAAGGGGCGCGATGGAATTCTCGGGTATACGGTCGTTTTCACTGTAAAAGTCGTTGCGTCCTGGGACGTGAGATGGAATTGGTAAAAATATAATTGGATACTTAGTAAACTTCGTTTATTTAAGAAAAAAGAAAGCCAACAACACGCGGAGTTCCCAGGCGGTCACCCATCCAAGTACTATCCGCGCCCAACTTAGCTTGACTGCGGTGATCAGACGAGAACCGGTATACCCTAAGTAGTATGGTCGTTGGCTGTCAGACATGCCGTGCAATTAAAAACAAAAAGTTCAAGTGTCGCTTAGTGCAATTGCAATATATTTGAAAATTTCTTGTGTTAGTCTGGCAGAAGAAAATTTTCCTTTGTAACGAAAGGAAGATGAAAGTTTGATGCTTTTGTACCGCATAATAATAATTAGTCGATGCAATAAGTGGAAACTTAAGTCCGGAAAAAGGGGCGCGATGGAATTCTCGGGTATACGGTCGTTTTCACTGTAAAAGTCGTTGCGTCCTGGGACGTGAGATGGAATTGGTAAAAATATAATTGGATACTTAGTAAACTTCGTTTATTTAAGAAAAAAGAAAGCCAACAACACGCGGAGTTCCCAGGCGGTCACCCATCCAAGTACTATCCGCGCCCAACTTAGCTTGACTGCGGTGATCAGACGAGAACCGGTATACCCTAAGTAGTATGGTCGTTGGCTGTCAGACATGCCGTGCAATTAAAAACAAAAAATCCAAGTGTCACTTATTGCAATTACAATATATTTGAAAATTTCTTGTGTTAGTCTGACAGAAGAAAATTTTCCTTTGTAACGATAAATTAACACTTAATGGGTTAATTTAGCACCTTGGAATTGCACTGATTACCCTGTAGTCACCTTTGTATTGCTGTTTCGTTATATTCTAGTCTCACTTGTTCGGACTTTAACAATTGTTTTCCTCTCGTTTCGCGTTACTGTAGTTGCTGTTGGAATAAAAAACGAGGGTCCTAGCGGGCCACCAAGGAACCGTTTGCTGGGATCTTTGGGTTTTACTTAAGCAGTTTGTGCTGGTATGTCCAAGCCTCTGACACTTGCTGCATTGAATGATGGCTTTCTTTCTTAGTTTTTCCCACTTAGCTCGTTGGTAGGCTAGCATCTCTATGCTGGTGATATTCTTTATGGTGCTGTCTGGTGATACCTGTAACAGGAAGTGGTATCGGTCGGGGTTCTTCTTGTTAAAGATTTTTTTGTTACATTTTATTATGTTTAGCTCTGCGGGGTTTATGCTTTTTATTTCATTTAAAATCTCTTCTGCTTCAAAATCTCCTTTGATGCCTTTTAGGACTAGGGAGATTGGCTTTATTTGGTTGGGGGTGTATGTGTAGTAGGGTTTCCTTCTCTGTATTACGTAGTGGTTTACCCTTTTTCCCTATTTCTGTCCAGGTCGACGAGAACCGGTATGCCCTAAGCAGTATGGTCGTTGGCTGTCAGAAATGCCGTTTAATAAAAAAAAAACATTCAAGTGGTACTTATTGCAATTACAATATATTTGAAAATTTCTTGTGTTAGTCTGGCAGAAGAAAATTTTCCTGTGTAACGAAATGAAGATGAAAGTTTGATGCTTTTATACCGTATAATAATAATTACTTTTTGACAACGCTGGAGGGAGATCATGTTCTTTTTTACGGTGCTTCTCCATATGGCGGAGGCATATAGTATAATGGGTCTTATTATAACCTTATATATTAGCAACTTATTACTATAATTTAGTTTGGACTTTATAACCATTAGGGCATAGAAGTTTTTAGAGACAGTATTCCCTTTTCTTAATATACCCTTGACGTGCTGCTTGTATGTTAATTTGGAGTCCAGTACAACTCCTACGTACTTCACTTCTTGTTTATTTTGAATTTCCTTACTGTAGATCTTTATTGGTTGCGTGATTCTGTTGCAGGTATACTTTTTTGTGGACACTATTACCTCTGTTTTGTCTGTGTTTAGGGAAATTTTCCATTTCTTATAAAATTTCTCCAGCAGTTTCAAGTGCATTTGAATTTGTTTTGCAGCGACTGTTGCTTGAAATGAGTAAGCATAAATTGCTGTGTCACCTGCATAGATTGCAAGTTGTGTCTTTGGGAATTGTGGAATATCATTTAGGAAGATATTAAATACTGGTCCTAGGATTGATCCCTGCGGTACTCCAGCTGATATCTGATAAGTTTGAGATTTTGTTTCATTGACTATTACTTTGAAATTTCTATGTTACATATATGTATGAGTGTATAAGTTTTACTATTGCTGGTGGGTATTGGTAACATTACCTGTATTGAAGTTGGTTATAATATCATTTGTAATTCATAGTACTTGCTGCACTGTGTTGTGCTTTTCTCGAAAGCCAAACCGTTGAGGTATTGGGATTTTGCTGCGCTTTTCATGTTTTTGTATTCTATTTAGTATTATCTTTTCTGTAATTTTGGCTAGTGTGGAAAGTAAACTGATGGGACGGTAGCTGCTTGGGGTGTTTTTTGGTTTACCTGGTTTTAGTATTGGCATTATGTGAGCTGTTTTCCATTGGTGTGGGAAATATGCAAGTTTGAGCGTGGCATCTATAATGTACATTAGCTGCACAGCAGCCTTCTTACTTATGTTTTTGAATATTATGTTTTGGATGTTATCTGAACTTGGAGCCTTTAATGATGGGAGTTTTCTTATTATTTGTACAACCTCCTTTGGTGTAGTGGTGTGATTTTTCCAGTCTTCCGCTTCAGATTCGTTTTCCCATAGGTAATTGTTAACTGCTTCAATTATTCTTTCTTGTTCGTATGTATTCTGGGTTCATTCAATACAATGGGCTTTTTCAAATTGCTTTGCCAGTGCTTCTGCTTTGCTCCTATCCGTGATTGATACTTTGTTATCGCTGTAAATTTCTGGTATGGGGGTGTATGCTTTGCTCAAAGACGAGAACCGGTATACCCTAAGTTTGTTTGTAATATGTTTATTTATGGCTACAAAAATATATTCTACAATAATGTAAACTTTAAATAAACAAAAAGTACTTTGTCTTTAATGTTACTCTAGAGACTTATACTATATTGCGTTCAGTTTTTTATTTTGGCATTTGATATCACGATAAATAAGCTTATCGCTCGTTGTCGTTTCCTCATTACTAGTTACATTGCGTTTGGCACTCTGAGTTTTGTACTTTTGTATAATACTCCCCAAAAACAGCCATCAAAAGGGGGGCTGGCATCACATAATGTACTCTTACAGCTCGAGGCGAATAAATAGATAGAATAGATAAAGAAGGTATTTACAGAAGAATGTAAAGTATAGGTACTCTTGAGTTTGATACCTAATATGTTTGACGCTAATATTGTCGTTTTATATCTTATTTACTAATGATTTATGCTTAATTATCTAGATATCACATTTTGGTTACGCTAGGGCACATTTAATTTGGATCCCTCCACCAAAATTTCTTGTAGTCTATTTTATTGTACTCTATGTAGCCTGTTTGAGGAACTGCTGTACTGCACTTGAGTGACATTTTGTAGATTTTGTCTTGTATTGCTTCGAGAGAGAGTTTGATGGCTTTATTGCCTCTATGGCGCCGGATGTGGTACAGTATCGGAGTTGCTTCTTCTTTTTGCATGTATCCTTGTTTATCTAAATAAATGAAGGCTTCCAGCGGTATGTAGACCGTGGAAAGCGTTTTTTTATGTAATTGTCAGCTGGATAAGGAATTGGGAAAATCAAGCTATTGTTTCTGACTTCGGTCGTTACTGCGAAGTAGTTTCTGATGATTTTTATAATGAAATTGTCTATTCTATTTATTTCAGCTGTATTATATATTTTGACATTTTTTACGTACTTCTGGTAATTGGAACTCTCAGGCACCTTCTCTCGAATACTCGTAACTGCTCTATCACTGATGCTCCGATATTGTACCATATCTCGCATCCCTACGTGATTACGAGTCTTATTAGTAGTTGGTAGCAGATTAATTTGGTTCTTTTGTTTAGATTTTTTGAATAAAATAACTTTGCATTTGCTAGAAATACCTTTTTAGCCTTCCGTAATTGAGATTCAACATGTTTGTTCATAAGGAATATATTGTCTATTAATACGCCCAGGTATTTTACTGCGTTTCTGTGCTCGATTTTTACGCCCTTTTCCACGTCTCCTATTAATGAGAAGTGTTTATATTGGTTTTGGATGGTGGACGATGCTCTGGATGCGTACCCGGCAATAAAATGTATATTTGTAAAATATAACACGCCCATACCATTGTCGGCTCCAGTCGAGCGGATATTTTCGAGATTAGGCTATTGTCAATTATTTTTGTGGAGGCGAAGTAGTCGTGGGTAAGTTTAATTATGAAGTTGTCGATTCTTGGGATTTCTACTTTATCGTAGAGGGTTTTATTTGATATAAAATGTTTGCTTTCCGATTTGCGGTATGTGTGGAGGGCGGCGCGAAGGCAGGTTCTTTTGAATTTGCGAAGCTTTTCTGCGGTTGCTGCGCACATGTTCCACCAAATGGACGCGGCATATGTTAAGATTGGTCGGATGTGGAGTAGGTAGCAGATTATTTTCGTTTTGTGAGACAGGGATTTGGAGAAGGAGAGTCTGCTGAGCGATCTGAATGTGTTTTTTGCTTTTTGTAACTGGGAAAGAATATCTAAGTTGTTTGGTTGTAAAAACTGGTGCAGGTCGAATCTCTTATTTAACGATATTATGGAATTGACATTGATGGAGGCGATTCTAAGAGGCGTGCTTGAGCTATTGTTGTGAACGGGGGCCGGATTAGCCATCTTGGATGCCTAGCGCGTCGTATATTTTGTTAATTTTTTGTGCATTTTCGGTGATGGTTCTATTTAGTATTACTAGTTGGCTTCCTATAGTTTGGAGGATTTGCAGTTTGATATCGTTAAGTAAGGATGAAATGTCGAGGTGTGGGGTTGGCGGTGGCGGCTGGTTTGGTGTACTGAATTGGTACTGGCGCTATTGTCGCTGTCATGGTTTTTCCAGACATTGTGAGGTGGGTGGTTAGGGGGGAGGGGGTTGACGTGATGGGGTTAGGGGTGGGAGAAGGGTTGAGTTGCGGGAAGGTGTGTGACATAATTTGTTATTTTTTCGATGCGTGAATTTCTATTTGTGATTTGGGTGTTGCTGCAGTTTTTGATTTCTTTGGCGAATAGGAAGAAGGGACAACCTCTGTAAGAGGCTGGGTGGCCGGTTGACTCGCAGTTCATGCAGTAAACAAGCTCCCGGTTGTTAACGCCTGACGGAAGTTTACATTCGCCCGGGATATGTTTATTATTGCATTTTACGCTCCTATATTCTAAGTTACAGTTGCAGCTGGTATGGCCGAGTTTTTGACACTTTCTGCATTGGTAAATTTCTTTTTTGATGAGCGGTTCCTATATTTTACGTTTTGGTACGCTATCGTCTTAATGCTATTCAGGGCTGTTGTATTACTATCTTGTGTTAGTTGGATTAGGAAATGATGGTGGTTAGGAAGCTTTTTGTTAAATGTAATTTTACTTATTTTATGAATCTTTGTGTTTGGGAGGTTGTTTGAGATTGAGCGAAGACTGAGCGGGCGGAGAAAAGAAACATGGAACCTTTTTTGGACGGTCACGAGATTATTGTATTTACAGATTTTATGTACACTTACATCTAACAATGAACAGAGAAAACGATTATATTTACACGCGGGCTCTTAAGACTAGTTATTTAACTAAAGAATGAAATAAACAAGAAATATTGTTCGTACGACACTTTGAGCACATTTACTCCGTGCGCGAACAACAAAGGAAAACTCTTCTGTGGTTCGGGAAACCAGCGCGAAAAGCACGTGTGAACACGTGTACAAGTCAAACGTTAATGGGGTCGAACCGGCACCGCGTGGCCGTTAAGCGAGTACCGATTTTTTCTTGCTGATGGCGCGATCGTTGCCATGCGTGTTCGGGAGGTGCTGCCACTATCGGTAACGACGCACCGGCGAACTATTTTCGCTACGAACACCATGGCACTGCGTGGTCATGAGGAATTTCGCCAACAGAGGTTAAGATCGCGGATTTCCTGTTCGATGTCCGTGGTGGATATTTCGCCGTGAATTCCTTTAAGTACAATGTTTTATAGTTTAGCGCTTTTGGGGGGTGAAAGTATAGAAATTAACGTTTTTTTCTATTAGTAGTTGTTTAACTTTGTTAAATGTTTGCATGTCGATGGTGCTGATCGCATGTTGCAGTGTGTCGGTTTGCCGGATTGCAATGTCGGTTTTTGGGATGTTGGTAGATTTCATTATTTCGATTGCCTTACCAATGGTTATGTTGCTGACGAATAGCGGTGGAGGTTTGGCCGCTCGTTTGATTGCGTTGCTCGGGTTTTGCTGCATTTGGTTAGGGTGGGCCTCTTCATTGGTGTCCATGGCATCGGCGTCAGGATTACTGGTGTTGCTTTGTTGCTTCTGTTGGTTGTGCTGCAGGGCCAGGAAGCGGTTATCGTTGGTGATAGTCGGTGTTTCGTCCGCTGGGGTGTTTGGTTTGAGGATCAGCGTCTTTTTTTGGGCGCTACCAGGCGCTGCTATTATCTGCGGAGGTTGACGCAGTCGCGGGCGTGATGTCTTGGGACCGGTCAAGGGATCTTTTCCTTCCGGCAGTTAGGTTTGGGGCAACTAGCGATTTTAACCTGCTGTGCTTTTTCAGGACTGCTTTGTACAGTTTTTTCAGGCTCATTGTGTGCGGAAGACGGGGTATCTTGTTAGTCCTGAAGGTGGCCTGTATTGGGGCTGTTGTCTCTTCTTTGCTTGCTGCCATGGAGGGAGTAGCGTCGTCGCTGAAGAGTAGTTGCCCGGCTTCACCGTCCGTCCGAAGGGCGGTTGGGGAGGAGGGGGGGTTCGGGTCTGGTGGCTCTCTTTCTTTCCCACTCGCCATGGTGGCTCGCAGAGGGGGCCCAGGTATGCGTGGGGACCCGGGCTTTCCTCGCGCTGGAAAATGGCTTCACTGAGGCCCTATAATATGTTGATTTGAGTGTAATTTTGTGCCTAGGGCACTGCTCGAGCCACGGATTTTTTTATCGTGCACGCACTAATAATCGCGTTCCTCGCACTGACAGAGTTCACTAGGTGGTCGGGTTTATTTTCAGTTTTTTCTTTTTTACGTTTTCTTGTGAAGCTTTTGTTGAGCACTCCGCTATGAAGTTGTGACGAAGGTCGGCAAAAGACTCACGGGGCATTGAACCCCGGTCTCCCGCGTGACAGGCGGGGATACTGACCACTTTTTTTTTTTTATATAACGAGCGTTTATTGTGCCAAAACAGATACTATTTACATGGGGTACAATAAACATAACGCACAAAAGTATAACAACAAACAAATTAAAAACTAGGCTAAAGGCTCCAGCGATGGAGCTCGCACAGTCTGATTTTTGGTTTAATTTTCTATTGCACTTATTGCTACTGTATAACCTTAAACTAAACGATAATGCTTAAATCTATGGTCTATATATGCTATACAGCGAGGCACAGACGCTGTATGTTTTTTGGTTTGTATTTTGTTTCTTTTATTTATATTTTTACAGTTGACCTAATCTATGGTTGACATTAACATTAAATATTAAATTGTAATTTACATGCTATACTATTTTTTTTCTGGATTAACTCTTTTTGTTCCCGCCTTATGTCTATCTTTGGTTTCTTGTTGCAGGCTTAGGTTAATCTGGGGTAGGTCTGAGTAAAGTATGAAATGAAATTAATCGATTATAAAATATAATGAGAAATAAAAGAAAAGACAAAAGAGAATACTTCCTCTCCCCGACGGGGAATCGAACCCCGGTCTCCCGCGTGACAGGCGGGGATACTGACCACTTTTTTTTTTTTGTAACAGCACGTTTATTGCCAATAAATAATATGTACAGAGTGCAATAAACCAAAACGTACAAAGGATAACAGAGAGGTAATGATAAGAGATTAAAGGCTCCTACATGGAGCACGCACGATCTAAACAGTGATATAAATATACATGGCACTTAATGCTACATTATGTACAACTTAAACTAAATTTAATTATTTATACATTGACTCTATTTGTGTACAGAAAAATGGCAAAAACTATACAATCGGTGATAGGTTAGGAAGGGAAAGGTAATAAGTTACTTTGCTAGTTGCATGCAATGAATATATAAAAGAGAAATTAAAAATAGGTGAAAAAAAAAAAAAATTGCAAAATGTATCCTCCCCGGCGGGGAATCGAACCCCGGTCTCCCGCGTGACAGGCGGGGATACTGACCACTTTTTTTTTTTTTTTTTTTGTAACAGCACGTTTATTGCCAATAAATAATATGTACAGAGTGCAATAAACCTAAACGTACAAAGGGTAACAAGGAAGTAACAGTATGAGATTAAAGGCTCCTGCATGGAGCACGCACAATCTGAATAAGGGCATAAAAATTACATGGCACTTAATGCTACATTATGTACAACTTAAACTAAACTTAATTATTTATACATTGACTCTATTTGTGTACAGTAAAAATGGCAAAAAACTATACAATCGGTGATAGGTTAGGAAGGGAAAGGTAATAAGTTACTTTGCTAGTTGCATGCAATGAATATATAAAAGAGAAATTAAAAATAGGTGAAAAAAAAATTGTAAAATGTATCCTCCCCGGCGGGGAATCGAACCCCGGTCTCCCGCGTGACAGGCGGGGATACTGACCACTTTTTTTTTTTTTTTTTTTTTATAACGAGCGTTTATTGTGCCAAAACAGATACTATTTACATGGGGTACAATAAACATAACGCACAAAAGTATAACAACAACAAAAATTAAAAACTAGGCTAAAGGCTCCAGCGATGGAGCTCGCACAGTCTGATTTTTGGTTTAATTTTCTATTGCACTTATTGCTACTGTATAATCTTAAACTAAACGATAATGCTTAAATCTATGGTCTATATATGCTATACAGCGAGGCACAGACGCTGTATGTTTTTCGGTTTGTATTCTTTTTTTTTTTTTTTTTATTTACATTTTTACAGTTGACCTAATCTATGATTGACATTAACATTAAATATTAAAATGTAATTTATATGCTATACTATTTTTCTGGATTAACTCTTTTTGATCCCGCCTTATGTCTATCTTTGGTTTCTTGTTGCAGGCTTAGGTTAGCTTGGGGTAGGTTTGAGTAAAGTATGGAATGAAATTAATCGATTATAAAATATAATGAGAAATAAAAGAAAAGACAAAAGAGAATACTTCCTCTCCCCGGCGGGGAATCGAACCCCGGTCTCCCGCGTGACAGGCGGGGATACTGACCACTTTTTTTTTTTTTTTTTGTAACAGCACGTTTATTGCCAATAAATAATATGTACAGAGTGCAATAAACCAAAACGTACAAAGGATAACAGAGAGGTAATGATAAGAGAT
Organism: Stelis phaeoptera; assembly: GCA_943735885.1. Classification (NCBI taxonomy): domain Eukaryota; kingdom Metazoa; phylum Arthropoda; class Insecta; order Hymenoptera; family Megachilidae; genus Stelis; species Stelis phaeoptera. The sequence goes on from OX030936.1 coordinate 1,541,341, forward strand.
TAAAGGCTCCTACATGGAGCACGCACGATCTGAACAGTGATATAAATATACATGGCACTTAATGCTACATTATGTACAACTTAAACTAAATTTAATTATTTATACATTGACTCTATTTGTGTACAGAAAAATGGCAAAAACTATACAATCGGTGATAGGTTAGGAAGGGAAAGGTTATAAATTACTTTGCTAGTTGCATGCAATGAATATATAAAAGAGAAATTAAAAATAGGTGAAAAAGAAAATTGCAAAATAATTGTATCCTCCCCGGCGGGGAATCGAACCCCGGTCTCCCGCGTGACAGGCGGGGATACTGACCACTTTTTTTTTTTTTTTTTTTTTTTTTATAACGAGCGTTTATTGTGCCAAAACAGATACTATTTACATGGGGTACAATAAAACATAACGCACAAAAGTATAACAACAACAAATTAAAAACTAGGCTAAAGGCTCCAGCGATGGAGCTCGCACAGTCTGATTTTTGGTTTAATTTTCTATTGCACTTATTGCTACTGTATAACCTTAAACTAAACGATAATGCTTAAATCTATGGTCTATATATGCTATACAGCGAGGCACAGGCGCTGTATGTTTTTTGGTTTGTATTTTCTTTTTATTTACATTTTTACAGTTGACCTAATCTATGGTTGACATTAACATTAAGTATCAAATTGTAATTTACATGCTATACTCTTTTTTCTGGATTAATTCTTTTTGTTCTCGCCTTATGTCTATCTTTGGTTTCTTGTTACAGGCTTAGGTTAATCTGGGGTAGGTCTGAGTAACGCATGAAATAAAATTTATCGATTATAAACTATAATGGGAAATAAAAGAAAGGACAAAAGAGAATACTTCCTCTCCCCGACGGGGAATCGAACCCCGGTCTCCCGCGTGACAGGCGGGGATACTGACCACTTTTTTTTTTTTTTTTTTTTGTAACAGCACGTTTATTGCCAATAAATAATATATACAGAGTGCAATAAACCAAAACGTACAAAGGATAACAGAGAGGTAATGATAAGAGATTAAAGGCTCCTACATGGAGCACGCACGATCTAAACAGTGATATAAATATACATGGCACTTAATGCTACATTATGTACAACTTAAACTAAACTTAATTATTTATACATTGACTCTATTTGTGTACAGAAAAAATGGCAAAAACTATACAATCGATGATAGGTTAGGAAGGGAAAGGTAATAAGTTACTTTGCTAGATGCATGCAATGATTATATAAAAGAGAAATTAAAGCGGAAAAGAATAGGTAGAAAAAAATTGTATCCTCCCCGGCGGGGAATCGAACCCCGGTCTCCCGCGTGACAGGCGGGGATACTGACCACTATACTACCGAGGACTTTACATTAACGTTGAGATTAGTAATGAGTTTTAAGTTGCTTTGTAGTTACAGCCACCAGTATTTTTTTATATTATGCCTATGGTTGTCCGTCAGGTCTACGCTGGAGAGTTTGTAATTAAAACGCATGGCCGGATCCTCGAAATCTATATTTCTATTGTAGGTGATGCTTTTATCTGTGGTTTTTCTAAATACATGGTATATTAGTGGAACGTTTCTAGAATTTTGTACATATCCTTCACTATCAAAATAAATAAATGACTCTGGTGGCGTGTATCCGGTTTTCATGGTTTTCGCGAAGTATAGAGGGTTTGGGTAAGTTGTGCAGTATATTTGGCTATTGGATAGTATTTTGTGATTGTTGGCCCAGTGGTTTCTAATTAATTTTAATATAAATAGGTCTATTCTGATCAATTTGGCTTCTTCGTGTAGTTTGTAGTTGCTGATCCGTTTTGTGTAGTTTGATTCTGGAGATCTGTATTTGTTGAGGCAGGCGCGGATGCATTTCCTTTCGAAGGCTCGCAGCTTCTCCATGGTCCCTGGGCAGATGTTGAACCAGATGGGGCAGCCGTACGTCAGGATCGGTCGGATGAAGAGCTTGTAACAAAGAATTTTTACGCAGTTATCTAGGTCTTTGGAATAAAATAATTTTTTGTGGCTTACAAAGGCTTTCTGTGCTTTTTCTATTTGTATTTCTACGTGTCTGTTGTAATTTAATTTGAAATCTAGATGTATGCCTAAATACCGGACAACGTCTTTGTGTGGAATTTTGTTATTTGCATTTTGGCTGTCGTGAATATGAAATTTACCCGAGAATTTACGAACGTCGCTGTTAGCGTCAGATATCATGGATATGTACGGTCTGAATAAAATAGTCTCGCATTTGTTCAAATTTAATTTTAATTTCCACGTGATGAAATAGTCTTGAATTTTGTTAAAAGTTTCTTGTAGGAGAGATTGCAATTTCGATGGTTTGTTGTGTCTAATGTAAATTAGAAGATCGTCCGCGAAAGCTACTGCTTTTTTGACGTTGCCGGAATTTAGGTCATACAATTGTAGCAAGTCACTGATGTAGATGTTAAACAAGACGGGAGAGTTTACCGTGCCTTGTTGCAGGCCGTTTGCGATATCAAAAGCTTTGCTAGATGTGTATTGACCATTCACCACGTAGAATTTCTTCTCGTGAAGCATGTTCCAGATGATTTTTATCAAATGCATCGGGAACTGCTTTTTCAGGAGTTTAAAAAATAAACCGTCCAGCCAAACAGTGTCGAAGGCTTTTTCTAAATCAATGAATAGGGCCCCCACGCAGTCACCTGCGTTTCTGGCCCAGCAAATGTCTGAAGTGAATTTAGTGATTGCGTGAACTGTGGAGTGCTTATGGCGAAAACCGAACTGTGTTTCTGGTATTATATCCTTGGCTTTGCATAAATCAACGATTGCATCGTTTATCGTTGTTTCGAAGACTTTGCTTATGTTTGGAAGAAGGCTGATTGGGCGATAGCTGTTTGGATCACTAGCTTCTTTGCCTTTCTTTTTGATCGTAATTAGTTTTGCCGTCTTCCAAATTGCAGGGAAATACGATAAGTTGAGGCAGTTGTTAAATAGGATGGCGTAGTAACGTATGTATGGTCGAGGTAGGTGCTTCAGTGCTATGTTGGGAATGCTGTCAAAACTCGAGGATTTTTTGTTGTTTAGATTTTTGAACGTGGTCTCTAGGCTATAGATGGAGGTAAAGTAATTTGGGGGGATGATATCAGGGTCAGGATTGTCTGCGTGATTTGAGGTAGAGAAAGTACATATTGGAGTGTTGTTCTGTATTTCTTGTTTGAGTGAATTTATTTTCTGCTTTATTATGTTGGCGTGTTGTTCTTTTCCCATGTGGAGGTTTTTTGTGTGTACTGCTTCGAAGTGTGCACCGATAATGTCTAACTTGTCTTGTGGATGTGTGATTATTATTTGGTTGTTGGCGTCTGTTGGTAAGTGGTTTGGGTTGAGGTTGGCTTTATCGAAAAGGTTTATGTTGGTGGGAGAGATTTTAATTGTCTCGATCTCGTTGCTGTCTTTTGTTCTGAATAGGCTATTTAGTGAAGGGAACATTTCATGGGGTTTGTGTACTGAAATTTTTCTGATTTTATCTGTCCAATAATTGCTAACCGATTCTTGGAATGCTTTCTTGATTTCATATCTAATTTTTGAAAGTGCTTTTTTTAATGCGCTTATTAGTGGGTCGTTTGTTGAGGTGTAGTTCTGTATTCGTGATAGTCTGTTAATTTGTGTGATTAAGTGGCTCTTTTGTTTGCGTAGGTTTTTTATTTTTGGGGTTATGTATCTGTCTGTTGAGTTGAAATTATTGTCTACCCGCGGTACTGCGTAATCTATTGCGCTGAGGATGTGTGTGTTCAGTGTCTCTATGTGATTATCTATTTCGTTCGTTGTGAGGTTTCTGTCTTTTGGTATGTCTGTTTCGTCGTTTTCAATTAGGAATCTTTCGTATTTGATCCAGTCGGCTTTGCTGTAGTTGTATTTTATGTTTGGGGTTGATTCCTCAAACACAAAGTCACCGGTCGAAGGGATGGATATGGTCATTTGGGAGGCTCTATGGTCGCTGTCGTATTGGAAGGATCTGAGAAGGTTAGGTGCTGGTGTGTCGTGGAATTTGATTCTGTTGTCTGCTATGCAGAGGTCGATGAACGCTCCGCTTTTTGGGAAGGATGGGACTGCTGTTCTATGGAGGGATGTCCTGTAGGTCACTTCGTTTTCGAGGAGCCACTTGTTTAATGAGACTCCGCGACTGTTGTTTATCGTATTTCCCCATGCCTGGTGTTTGGCATTTAAGTCTCCGGCCAACAGATAATAGCTGTTGGATTTATACAACTCCAAGGAATTAAAAAGTGATCTGAATTCCATCATAAATTCTTTTTTGCAGTTGCTGGTTGCATATCCTGCTATTATATATAATTTGCAATTGTTTTGGAATTTAATTTCTAGAACTGTGGATTCGAAACTTATACTATTCGCGATACTGCTTGTCTGGACGTTTTTGAATTTAATATCTTTACGAATTAAAATTCCCGTACCTCCCGCTTGTTTTGAGTTTAATCTATCTCTTCTTATGAACTGATAGTCTCTGAAGGAGACTTTGTGAGCTGGATTTAGTTTTGTTTCGGACAGCAAAACTACATCCGGTTTGTATTTGTTTAGACAATCCAGGAGTGTGGCTCTTCGTTCGTTAGTTATTATTGAGTTTACATTAATTTGGATTATTCTAAGTTCGCGTATTAGCAGTTCGTTGGCTGTACTTCTATTGGGTAAAGGTGCCATGAATTCTATATATCTATTTCTAACGCTTCTGCTATGATATTTATTCTATTTGAGTTTGCAGCGATGCTTTCAACTAGTTGTGAAATTCGGGAGTTGATCGTGACTGAGATTGTGTTTTTGATCTCTTCTAACAGCGATGTGTGTGATGTAGTGTTAGTGTTTAAATGTTGTTGAGCCTGTGGTGGTTGTTGGTGAGTGTTTGTGTGGTTGTTTGAGACTATTGCACTAAATGAGACGTTCGGTTTTACTAATTTGTTTACTAGCTTTATTTTGTTTTCTTTTGCTGATTTTAATTGTTGTTTCTTGTCCTGTATTTTTTGTTTAATTTCAACTAGTTTTGGGCATCCTCTGTACGATGCTGGGTGTCCGAATTGCTTGCAATTTACGCAATAAGGTTGGGTTTCTGTGGTATTAATTCGCGGGCACTCTCCTGGATTGTGGGGCTCGTTGCATTTGACGCACCTGTATTTTAGGTTGCAGTTAAATGCAACGTGGCCAATTCTTTGACACCTCTTGCACTGGATGCGGTCTCTTTTAATTAATTTTTCCCATGATACTAAAGAGTGAAGCAATGTTTTTATTTTTGTTACGTTGTCGACTTTACTTTCTTGCGAAATTTGTACTAGATAAATGGGTAGGTTCCTGCCTTCTTTGATCGATCTTTGAGTTGTAAACTTTTTAACTGATTTGAAATTGACATTATCGATTTGTTTATTTTTCAAGTGTTCCAAAACAGTATCCGGGTCAAAGTCTCCTTCTAGGTTTTTTAGAAGGATCGTTGCCGCCTTTTCTTGTTTTGGGGTGTAAGTGAAGAATTCAATTTTATTATTTTTCAAGCTATTGCAGGCTAGTTTGAATGATGCTACGCTGTCCATGCATAAGAGGTGCTTTTCATCGTTAATGCGTTTTGTGTAGAAATCATTTGATATTTTAGCTATTAGTTCAATTGTTTTTTTACACGAGTTTCCATATATAACTATTGGTGGGGGTTTGGTATTTGTGTTAGCTGGTGTTGATACATTTACCTCGTTTCCAAATTTGGGCTTCTTGCGTGGGGTTGCCTGTGCTGACGTGGATGCTTTGGGTGGGTCCTCCTTTGTTTTGGCAGGTAGCGCGCCGGGGTTATTCTTCCTCTTGGGTCGCGGAACGGTTGACCATCCTTGTAGTGACGGTGGGGGCTCATCGTTGGGGATTTCCGGTGACTCCATTTCTACCTCAGGTATATTTTTGCCTGCTTCGTTAGCTTGGATAGCGGTATTTCTCATTTTTCTTTCTTCTTCCAGTTGTTTAGTTAAATTTGCAACTGTTTCGTTTAAGTTTGCTATTATTTTCATCAGGTCCTCGTGAGTGGGGTTTGAAGATTCTCCTTTTTTCTTTGAAGCCTGCGAGGGTTTATCCTTCGCTGTCTTCATGATTAGGCTTTCTTCTAATGATTTTTTCCGTGGTGTCACGTTGGGTTTCGGATTTAATCTTTTGACAGAGTTTTTTCCTGTCAGGGTCTTTGAGGCATGGGCTAGAATTCCCACCTCTTTTTCGTTAAATATGTCCTTTTGTTTAATGAGTTTTATTAACTCGTTCGCTGCATCGTTACCTGCAGCAGGCTCCGTTTTTACCGGAAACACGTCGCTCGGGGATATCTCCCCTTGCGTGATTTCACTAATTTCTATGTTGGTATTATGGGTATGAAACTTAAAAACTGAATGTTATGTAGCGAGTTTATAGACACAGCTTTACGCGGTTTCTTAATCGACACTTGTGTTCGATAGGATTCACTTGTAGACACAAGAAAAACAGGTCACTTGCACACAGCGTACGCAGGTAGCGGGGACCGCTGGGGGTCCGTCCGTCTCCTACGAGGGTTGGCGAGCGACTGGGGGGGATACTGACCACTATACTATCGAGGAGTTCTCGCTATCTCAATTTATTCTAGGTGTACTTAACTTAATTTTTACATGTTTAGCTATTTAATTTTTAAGCATCTAGGTGTCTGGTTTTTTCTAGCCACCAGTATCGTTTAATGTCTTCTTTGTGTTTGTCATTTTCGTCGTGACTAGATAACTTATATACGAAGCGCATTTGTGGGTCGGAAGCGTGTGCATTTTTACTATATCGAATTGTTTTGTCGTAGTTTTTTCTGTTCTGATGGTAAATAACCGGTTGATTGTCGTCGTTTTGTATGTAACCTTCTCTGTCGAGGAATATAAATGATTCTGGTGGGGTGTATCCTGTGAGTCTGGTTTTGTCGAAGTATTGGTAATTTGGGTATATCGAGCTATAGATTAAGCTATTGGATCGTATGTTCGGTATATTTGCCCAGTGGTTTCTGATTAGTTTTAATATGAATAGGTCTATTCTTATGACTGACGCTTCCTCGTATAGTTTCGTGTTGCTTACTCTTTTTGTATAATTGGATTCGGGGGTTCTGTATCTATTTAGGCTGGCTCTGAGACATTTGCGTTCAAACATCCTGAGTTTCTCCATCGTGCTTGCGCTTATGTTGAACCATATTGGACTGCCATATGTTAGTATTGGGCGGATCAGTAGTTTGTAGCATAGTAATTTTACGTGTTTGTTTAAGTCTTTGGCGTAGAAGATTCTTTTGTTGGCGATGAATGCTTTTTGCGCTTTATCTAACTGTATGTTTATATGTTGATTATGGTTTAGTTTAAAGTCCAGATGTACTCCTAGATAACGGACAACTTCTTTATGGGGGATTACCGCATCTCTGTTGTGTGTGTCATGAATTTGGAATTTTTTTGAATTAATGCGTACATCGTTGTTCGCGTCAGAGATTTTAGAAATATATGGCCGAAATAGTATTGTTTCGCATTTGTTTAGGTTTAATTTTAATTTCCAGGTATGGAGGTAGTCTTGTGTTTTACTGAAGATTTGTTGCAATGACATTTTGATTTTTGTTGGTTTCTTGTCTGCTAAATATATTATTAAGTCATCTGCAAATGCTATTGCCCATTTTTTGTTGCCGTTATTTAGGTCGAACATCTGGAGTAAGTCGCTCATATATATGCTAAACAAGGTGGGGGAATTTACTGTTCCTTGCTGTAGCCCGTTTGAAATTTTAAATGCCTTTGTTGATGTGTGTTGTCCGGTATTTACATAGAATTGTTTGTCGTGTAGCATGTTCCATAGTATTTTTATTAGGTGATCTGGGAACTTTTTTTTATGTAGTTTGAAAAATAAACCGTCCAGCCAAACTGTATCAAATGCCTTTTCGAGATCGATGAGAATTGCACCGACACAGTCTCCATCGTTTCTTGCCCAGCAAATGTCTGAGGTGAGTTTCGTTATTGCGTGTATGGTTGAGTGTTGATGTCTAAATCCGAATTGTGTTTCCGGTAGTAGGTTATTACTTTTCAGGTATGAATTGATGGAGTCGTTTATTGAGGTTTCAAATATTTTACTGATGTTGGGTAAGAGGCTGATTGGGCGGTAACTCGCTGGATCGCTACTAGGTTTTCCTTTCTTTTTAATTGCTATTAGTTTAGCCGTTTTCCAGCTCGTTGGGAAATATGCTGCGTTTAGGCAATTATTAAATATTATAGAATATTTGAAAATGTATGATTGGGGTAAATTTTTTAAAGCGATATTGGGAATGTTATCGAAACTCGAGGATCTTTTGTTGTTGAGCTTTTTGAAGGTGAGTTTTAATTGGTCGAAAGAGGTGAAGAAGTTTTCGGGGGTGATACCTGTGTCTGGGTTATCTGCTCTGTTTGTACTGTCGAATGTTGTCACTGTTTTATTGTCGCGTGTGTCATTATCTATTTCTTTTTGGATTTCGTCGGCTTTTTGCTTGACGAGGTTAGATAATTGTGGTTTTCCCATGTGGTTGTTTTGAGTGTGGACTCTCTCGAAGTGAGCTCCTAGTATGTTCAATTTATCGCGTTCATCTGCTATGATTAGATTATTGTCCTCGTCTGTCTGTATGTTGTTAAGGTTTATGTCTGCTTTTGTGATTATGTCTCTGTAGTTATTGTTTTGTGGGATTTTTAGGGTATCTATATTGTTTAGTTCGTTGTTGCGAAAGATGCTTCTTATCGAGGGGAATAATTCTTTTGGTTTGTGTACGGATATGTTTGCGATTTTGTTTTTCCAGTAATCGCTTACTGAATTTTGAAAGGCTTTTTTGATCTTATATCGTGTTGCTTTTAGGATGCTTTTGAGTATCTTTATTCTTGTATCGTTAATGGGTGTGTAGTTTGCTATGTTCGAGAGTCTATTTATTTGTGTTATTAACCGGCTTTTTTGTTTTCTTAGTTTTTTTATTTGTGGGGTGATATATCTGTCTGTCGAGTTGAAGTCGTTATTTACACGGGGCACTGTGTGTTCGATTGCATTGATGATGCTTGTGTTAATTAACTCTAAGTAGTCGTCGATTTCGTTTGTCGATAGGTTTCTGGTGTTCGGTATGTCCGTGTTGTCGTTGTCTAGTAAATACTTTTTAAATTTGTTCCAGTCGACTTTATTGAAGTTGTATTTGATGTTAGGATTCGTTTCGTCTATCAGTATCTGGTTGTGGTTTTGTATTGAGATATGCATAATGACGGCTCTATGGTCACTGTCGTATTCGAGGGAGTCGAGTCGGTCAGGTGCGGGTAGGTCATGGAATTGAAGTCTATTGTCTGCTATACAGATGTCTATGAAGGCGCCGCTTTTTGGATATGATGGGGTTATGGTGTGGAGTAGGGAGAGCCTGTATTGTATTTGGTTTTGGTGTATCCAATTGTAGAGTGCGGTACCTCTTTTATTGTTTATTGGGTTGTTCCAGGAGCTGTGTTTGGCATTTAAATCACCTGCCAGTAAAAAATAATTGCTGCTTTTGTGCAGTTCTAATTTTTCGAAGATCAGATTTAATTCTGCCATAAATTCCTTTTTGCAGCTGCTAGATGCGTAAGCAGATATTAGAATTAAGTTATTGTTGTTTTGTATTTTTATTTGGATGATGCTAGCTTCGAAAGTTGTTGTCTTGATACCGGTTGGCTGGATGGATCTGAATTTAATGTTATTTTTAATTAGGATGCCAGTTCCCCCTGCTTGTTTGGCATTTGGTCTATCGTTTCTTATGAATGTATAATTTTTAAAGTAAGCGCGGTGCCTTTCGTTTAGTTTGGTTTCGCAGAGGAGAACAATATCCGGGTCGTGTCTTTCGAGAAAATCTACGAGCGAGGCTCTTCTTTCGTTTGTGATTAAAGAGTTTACATTGATCTCTAGTATTTTTAGTTTATTGAAGGCTATTTTGTTTACGTTCGCGCTTTGATGATAGCTGCTATCGTTAGGGAGAGCCATTTATAAGTCTACGTCGAGTGCTTCGGCTATTAGATTGATTTTATTAGTGTTGCATTCTACTCTTTCGATTAATCGAGACATTTGCGCGTTGACTGTGGATTCTATTATCTGTTTTATTTGGTCTATGAATGGATTTTGAGTTAGTTCTACTGAGGTAGGTGTTTTGTTTGTTTCTGTTATTTTGTTTGTAACTATATTGTTTGGTTTACTTATGCTATTCGCCGATACTATTGAGCTAAATGATATTCCTTTTTTTATGAATTTATTTATTGCTATTTGCTTCTTTTCTTTTTCTGCTTGAAGAGCTAATTTCTTTTCTTCGATTTTTTGTTTTAATTCTTTTAATTTCGGACACCCTCTGTACGAGGCTGGGTGACCGAAGTTTTTGCAATTTACACAATAGGGGCCCGGATCGTTGTCTTTCTCTAGGCCTGACCGTGGGCATTTACCTGGGCCGTGCGGGGTGTCGCATTTAACGCAGCGATAATCTAAATTACAGTTACTGGCTACGTGCCCGATTCTTTGACAACGCTTGCATTGTATGCGATCCCGCATTGTGATTTTTTCCCATCTTACGTACGTGTGCAAGAGTGTTTTTATTTGTTTTAAATTGTTTATATTGCTATCTGCCGATAGCTGAACGATGAATATTGGAAGATTTCTACCTTCGTTTATTGAGCGTTTGGTTGTGAAAGCTTTTACAGAGAGAAATTTTAGGTTATCTATTTTTTTGTTAATTAATTCGTCTAAGATAATTTCCGTTTCGAAATCTCCTTCTAGATCCTTTAATAATACTGTTATGTTTTTTTCTGTTTTCGGAGTGTATGTGAAGAATTGTATGTTTTTGAGTTTTAGTGTTTCGCATGCAATTTTGTAATTTTCTATTGTATTTGTTTGCAATATTTGTTTATTGGCGTTTATTCGCTTTATGTAGAAGTCTTTGATTTTTGTTGATATTAGGTTTATCGTTTGTTTGCTTGTGTTTTCGTGTAGTATTATTGGAGGGGGTTTGGGTACGTTATTGTTCGTGTTTTCGGGGTCTTTCGCAAATCGGTTACCTTTGTTGGTGCCATTCGGGCTACCTGTTGCTTGTGTTGGGGGCTGCTTGGTTCGTAGTTCTTGCTGTGGGGTGCTGCTAGGCCCTGGTCTTCGTTTGTCGTTGGTTGGGTTTATAGCGGGGGCTGCGCGCTTTCTTCTTTTCGGCGAGGTGACTTTTGACCATCTCTTCTCTTCGTCTCCTTTGTTGTCGAGTTCATCGTTGGAGGTATCCATTAGTTCTATGGGCTCGTTGCGATCGTGCTTCGGGGTTGCGGATGAGTTGTCCAGTAGGTTCTCATTCTGCTTCGTTTTTTTTTCTTCTTCAATTTGTTTTAATAATTTGTCTACTAGCAAACTGAGTTTGCTATTTTGTTGTATTAATTCTTCGTAAGATGGTTTGGGTTCTGTTTTTTTTACGTCCTTGTTTTGGGTAATTATGTTTTCGGGTTGCGACGTCATTGTATTTGGTGTGATTATTTTATTTATTTGTTGTTTATCATTCCTTTCTTTGGTGATTATTGCCGGCGTCGGGTTTAGCCTCTTCGGTTGTTTTTTCGGGTTCAACATTTGTTTGAGAAACTGTGACAGTTTTGCATCGTTTATATCGATTTCCTGTTGTTCTGTTGTTATTTTCGCTGGATCCATTTGTTGGTTATTGTTTTCGATATTCTGCTGTGTTTGTTGAGTTGATGGATTTTGTTTGGCTTGGGCGACATCTCCGAGTAACGGAGATTCACCCTGTGGCGGGTTGTTGATGCCCGCTATTTTGTCCACTAGCTTATTATTTTAATTTTTATTTGTCTATATGTATAGTTAATTGACGATGTCACTTTGTTATAAACACTACACTGCGTGATATGTTCGATATATTGTGCGCTGTGCACTGGCACTGGCACTGGCGCTGGCACTGTGTCTTTTTGTCACTTTATGCACGGTTGCGGGTTTTAAACACTTTCTTAAGCTCTCTAGGGGCACGTCCGACTCCTGCGAAGGTCGAAGGACGAATCGGGATACTGACCACTATACTACCGAGGACTTTACATTAACGTTGAGATTAGTAATGAGTTTAAGTTGATTTGTAGTTACAGCCACCAGTATTTTTTTATATTATGCCTATGATTGTCCGTCAGGTCTACGCTGGAGAGTTTGTAATTAAAACGCATGGCCGGATCCTCGAAATCTATATTTCTATTGTAGGTGATGCTTTTATCTGTGGTTTTTCTAAATACATGGTATATTAGTGGAACGTTTCTAGAATTTTGTACATATCCTTCACTATCAAAATAAATAAATGACTCTGGTGGCGTGTATCCGGTTTTCATGGTTTTCGCGAAGTATAGAGGGTTTGGGTAAGTTGTGCAGTATATTTGGCTATTGGATAGTATTTTGTGATTGTTGGCCCAGTGGTTTCTAATTAATTTTAATATAAATAGGTCTATTCTGATCAATTTGGCTTCTTCGTGTAGTTTGTAGTTGCTGATCCGTTTTGTGTAGTTTGATTCTGGAGATCTGTATTTGTTGAGGCAGGCGCGGATGCATTTCCTTTCGAAGGCTCGCAGCTTCTCCATGGTCCCTGGGCTGATGTTGAACCAGATGGGGCAGCCGTACGTCAGGATCGGTCGGATGAAGAGCTTGTAACAAAGAATTTTTACGCAGTTATCTAGGTCTTTGGAATAAAATAATTTTTTGTGGCTTACAAAGGCTTTCTGTGCTTTTTCTATTTGTATTTCTACGTGTCTGTTGTAATTTAATTTGAAATCTAGATGTATGCCTAAATACCGGACAACGTCTTTGTGTGGAATTTTGTTATTTGCATTTTGGCTGTCGTGAATATGAAATTTACCCGAGAATTTACGAACGTCGCTGTTAGCGTCAGATATCATGGATATGTACGGTCTGAATAAAATAGTCTCGCATTTGTTCAAATTTAATTTTAATTTCCACGTGATGAAATAGTCTTGAATTTTGTTAAAAGTTTCTTGTAGGAGAGATTGCAATTTCGATGGTTTGTTGTGTCTAATGTAAATTAGAAGATCGTCCGCGAAAGCTACTGCTTTTTTGACGTTGCCGGAATTTAGGTCATACAATTGTAGCAAGTCACTGATGTAGATGTTAAACAAGACGGGAGAGTTTACCGTGCCTTGTTGCAGGCCGTTTGCGATATCAAAAGCTTTGCTAGATGTGTATTGACCATTCACCACGTAGAATTTCTTCTCGTGAAGCATGTTCCAGATGATTTTTATCAAATGCATCGGGAACTGCTTTTTCAGGAGTTTAAAAAATAAACCGTCCAGCCAAACAGTGTCGAAGGCTTTTTCTAAATCAATGAATAGGGCCCCCACGCAGTCACCTGCGTTTCTGGCCCAGCAAATGTCTGAAGTGAATTTAGTGATTGCGTGAACTGTGGAGTGCTTATGGCGAAAACCGAACTGTGTTTCTGGTATTATATCCTTGGCTTTGCATAAATCAACGATTGCATTGTTTATCGTTGTTTCGAAGACTTTGCTTATGTTTGGAAGAAGGCTGATTGGGCGATAGCTGTTTGGATCACTAGCTTCTTTGCCTTTCTTTTTGATGGTAATTAGTTTTGCCGTCTTCCAAATTGCAGGGAAATACGATAAGTTGAGGCAGTTGTTAAATAGGATGGCGTAGTAACGTATGTATGGTCGAGGTAGGTGCTTCAGTGCTATGTTGGGAATGCTGTCAAAACTCGAGGATTTTTTGTTGTTTAGTTTTTTGAACGTGATCTCTAGGCTGTAGATGGAGGTAAAGTAATTTGGGGGGATGATATCAGGGTCAGGATTGTCTGCGTGATTTGAGGTAGAGAAAGTACATATTGGAGTGTTGTTCTGTATTTCTTGTTTGAGTGAATTTATTTTCTGCTTTATTATGTTGGCGTGTTGTTCTTTTCCCATGTGGAGGTTTTTTGTGTGTACTGCTTCGAAGTGTGCACCGATAATGTCTAACTTGTCTTGTGGATGTGTGATTAATATTTGGTTGTTTGCGTCTGTTGGTAAGTGGTTAGGGTTGAGGTTGGCTTTCTCGAAAAGGTTTTTGTTGGTGGGAGAGATTTTAATTGTCTCGATCTCGTTGCTGTCTTTTGTTCTGAATAGGCTATTTAATGAAGGGAACATATCATGGGGTTTGTGTACTGAAATTTTTCTGATTTTATCTGTCCAATAATTGCTAACTGATTCTTGAAATGCCTTCTTGATTTCATATCTAATTTTCGAAAGTGCTTTTTTTAATGCGCTTATTAGCGGGTCGTTTGTTGAGGTGTAGTTCTGTATTCGTGATAGTCTGTTAATTTGTGTGATTAAGTGGCTCTTTTGTTTGCGTAGGTTTTTTATTTTTGGGGTTATGTATCTGTCTGTTGAGTTGAAATTATTGTCTACCCGCGGTACTGCGTAATCTATTGCGCTGAGTATGTGTGTGTTCAGTGTCTCTATGTGATTATCTATTTCGTTCGTTGTGAGGTTTCTGTCTTTTGGTATGTCTGTTTCGTCGTTTTCAATTAGGAATCTTTCGTATTTGATCCAGTCGGCTTTGCTGTAGTTGTATTTTATGTTTGGGGTTGATTCCTCAAACACAAAGTCACCGGTCGAAGGGATGGATATGGTCATTTGGGAGGCTCTATGGTCGCTGTCGTATTGGAAGGATCTGAGAAGGTTAGGTGCTGGTGTGTCGTGGAATTTGATTCTGTTGTCTGCTATGCAGAGGTCGATGAACGCTCCGCTTTTTGGGAAGGATGGGACTGCTGTTCTATGGAGGGATGTCCTGTAGGTCACTTCGTTTTCGAGGAGCCACTTGTTTAATGAGACTCCGCGACTGTTGTTTATCGTATTTCCCCATGCCTGGTGTTTGGCATTTAAGTCTCCGGCCAACAGATAATAGCTGTTGGATTTATACAACTCCAAAGAATTAAAAAGTGATCTAAATTCCATCATAAATTCTTTCTTGCAGTTGCTGGTTGCATATCCTGCTATTATAAATAATTTGCAATTGTTTTGGAATTTAATTTCTAGAACTGTGGATTCGAAACTTATACTATTCGCGATACTGCTTGTCTGGATGTTTTTGAATTTAATATCTTTACGAATTAAAATTCCCGTACCTCCCGCTTGTTTTGAGTTTAATCTATCTCTTCGTATGAACTGATAGTCTCTGAAGGAGACTTTGTGAACTGGATTTAGTTTTGTTTCGGACAACAAAACTACATCCGGTTTGTGTTTGTTTAGACAATCCAGGAGTGTGGCTCTACGTTCGTTAGTTATTATTGAGTTTACATTAATTTGGATTATTCTAAGTTCGCGTATTAGCAGTTCGTTGGCTGTACTTCTATTGGCTAAAGGCGCCATGAATTCTATATATCTATTTCTAATGCTTCTGCTATGATATTTATTCTACTTGCGTTTGTAGCAATGCTTTCGGCTAGTTGTGAGATTTGAGAGTTAATCGTGGCTGTGATGATGTTTTTAATCTCTTCTAATAACGGTGTGTGTGGTGTAGTGTCTACGATTGGATGTGGTCGCGCCTGCGGTGGTTGTTTGTGTACGCGGTTTGAAACTACTGCACTGAATGATACGTTTGGTTTAACTAATTTGTTTACTAGTTGTTCTTTATTTTCCCGGGCTAGTTTTAGTTTTTGTTTCCTGTCTTCTATTTTCTGTCTCATTTCGACTAGTTACGGACATCCTCTATAGGAGGCTGGGTGCCCGAATTGTTTGCAATTTGCGCAGTAGGGCTGCGCTTCTGTTGTGCTGATACGCGGGCACTCTCCGGGATTGTGGGGATCGTTGCACTTAACGCACCTATATTTAAGGTTGCAGTTCAGTGCCACGTGGCCTATTCGTTGACACCTCTTACATTGGATTCTGTCCTTTTTTATTAATTTCTCCCATGATACTAGGGAGTGAAGTACTGTCTTTATTTTTGATAGGTTGTCGATTTTGCTATCTTGTGAGATTTGGACTAAATATATTGGGAGGTTTCTACCCTCCTTGATTGATTTCTGAGTTGTGAACTTTTTTACTGCTTTAAATTCTATATTGTCAATTTTTTTTTGTTTCAATTGCTCCAAAACAGTTTCCGGGTCAAATTCACCTTCAAGGTTTTTTAGAAGGATCGTCGTCACCTTTTCCTGTTTTGGGGTGTATGTGAAAAATTCAGTCTCATTTGATTTTAGGTTATTACAGGCTAGTTTAAATGACGCTATATTGTCCATATATTAGAGGTGTTTGTCGTTGTTTATGCGTTTTGTATAGAAGTCCTTTGTTAATTTACTTATTAATTCTATGGTTCTCTTACATTGGTTTCCGTACACTACTATTGGTGGGGGTTTGTTACTTATATTTATTGGTTTGGGTACATTTACCTCGTTTCCGAATTTTGGTTTCTTGTGTTGGGTTGCTTGGGATGACGTAGTTGCCTTCGGTGGGTCCTCCTTTGTTGTAGCAGGTAGTGAGTTGGGGTTGCTCTTTCTTTTGGGTCGTGGGACGGTCGTCCAACCCTGTGACGTCGGCAAGGGTTTTTCCTTGGGGATTTCCAGTGACCCCATTTCTACCTCAGGTATGATTTCGCTGGAGACGCTGACGTTGCTAGCGGTACTTTTCTGTTTCCGTTCTTCTTCTAATTGCTTGGACAGATTTGCAACAGTTTGGTTTAGGTTTGCTATTATTTTCGTTAGTTCTTCGTATGACGGTTTTAACGATTCCTCTTGCTGTTTGGACGCGGATTTCGGCTTTGTTGGCTTCATGTTGTGGCTTTCTTCTGGCTGGTTTTTGCGTGTTGATATGTTTGGTTTGGGGTTTAATCTTTTCACTGTGTTTTTTCCTGTCAGCGATTTTGTGACGTGGGCTAATAGTCCTACGCGTTCTTCATTTAAAATGTCCTTGTTTTTTATTAGTTTCATTAACTCATTCGCTGCACTATGGCCTGCTGTTTTTTCCGTTTTTTTCGGAGGAACGTCATTTGGGGGTGACCCCCCTTGTATGTTTTTATCAGTATCTATGGTGCTTTATGTTATTTACACTAAACAATAATTATATAGTATGTAATGTGGTTTTAAACTCCGTTTTTCACCGATTTCACTCGACACTTCTGTTCTGTGGATTTCACTTGTGTGCACAAGTACGACAATTGCACTCAGCGTACGCAGGTAGCAGAGATCGCTTGGGGTACGTCCGACCCCTGCGAAGGTTGATGAGCGACTGGGCAGACGACAACCGGTATATCCTAAGTAGTATGGTCGTTGGCTGTCAGATACGCCGTGCAATTAAAAAAAAATTCAATTGTCTCTTATTGCAATTACAATAAATTTGAAAATTTCTTGTGTTAGTCTGGCAGAAGAAAATTTTGCTTTGTAACGAAACGATGATGAACGATTGATGCTTTTGCACCGTATAATAGTAATTAGTCGATGCAATAAGTGGAAACTTAAGTCTGGAAAAAGGGGTGCGATGGAATTCTCGGGTATACGGTCGTTTTCGCTGTAAAAGTCGTTGCGTCCTGGGACGTGAGATGGAATTGGTAAAAATATAATTGGATACTTAGTGAACCTCGTTTATTTAAGAAAAAAGAAAGCCAACAACACGCGGAGTTCCCAGGCGGTCACCCATCCAAGTACTATCCGCGCCCAACTTAGCTTGACTGCGGTGATCAGACGAGAACCGGTATACCCTAAGTAGTATGGTCGTTGGCTGTCAGACATGCCGAGCAATTGAAAAAAAAAATTCAAGTGTCGCTTATTGCAATTACAATATATTTGAAAATTTCTTGTGTTAGTCTGGCAGAAGAAAATTTTCCTTTGTATCGAAAGGAAGATGAAAGTTTGATGCTTTTGTACCGTACAATAATAATTAGTCGATGCAATAAGTGGAAACTTAAGTCTGGAAAATGGTGCGATGGAATTCTCGGGTATACAGTCGTTTTCACTGTAAAAGTCGTTGCGCCCCGGGACGTGAGATGGAATTGGTAAAATTATAATTGGATACTTAGTGAACCTCGTTTATTTAAGAAAAAAGAAAGCCAACAACACGCGGAGTTCCCAGGCGGTCACCCATCCAAGTACTATCCGCGCCCAACTTAGCTTGACTGCGGTGATCAGACGAGAACCGGTATACCCTAAGTAGTATGGTCGTTGGCTGTCAGACATGCCGAGCAATTGAAAAAAAAAGTTCAAGTGTCGCTTAGTGCAATTGCAATATATTTGAAAATTTCTTGTGTTAGTCTGGCAGAAGAAAATTTTGCTTTGTAACGAAACGATGATGAACGTTTGATGCTTTTGCACCGTATAATAGTAATTAGTCGATGCAATAAGTGGAAACTTAAGTCTGGAAAAAGGGGTGCGATGGAATTCTCGGGTATACGGTCGTTTTCGCTGTAAAAGTCGTTGCGTCCTGGGACGTGAGATGGAATTGGTAAAAATATAATTGGATACTTAGTGAACCTCGTTTATTTAAGAAAAAAGAAAGCCAACAACACGCGGAGTTCCCAGGCGGTCACCCATCCAAGTACTATCCGCGCCCAACTTAGCTTGACTGCGGTGATCAGACGAGAACCGGTATACCCTAAGTAGTATGGTCGTTGGCTGTCAGACATGCCGAGCAATTGAAAAAAAAAATTCAAGTGTCGCTTATTGCAATTACAATATATTTGAAAATTTCTTGTGTTAGTCTGGCAGAAGAAAATTTTCCTTTGTATCGAAAGGAAGATGAAAGTTTGATGCTTTTGTACCGTACAATAATAATTAGTCGATGCAATAAGTGGAAACTTAAGTCTGGAAAATGGTGCGATGGAATTCTCGGGTATACAGTCGTTTTCACTGTAAAAGTCGTTGCGCCCCGGGACGTGAGATGGAATTGGTAAAATTATAATTGGATACTTAGTGAACCTCGTTTATTTAAGAAAAAAGAAAGCCAACAACACGCGGAGTTCCCAGGCGGTCACCCATCCAAGTACTATCCGCGCCCAACTTAGCTTGACTGCGGTGATCAGACGAGAACCATTCATTCATTCAAAGGATTTTATTTACATAACATACATTGTACAAAAATATATACATAGCATATACATATATCTGTAGCACCTTTTATTGCAGTCTTACGTAGTTCCTGCCTTCTCGGGCTCTACCTACTATTTTATCACAGATGTGCCCTTCCTAGATATTATATTTTCATATAATATGTTATTGAGGGTATACACGCAATGCGGTGTTTATATGGGTTCATATACGGTAGTGGGTTATTTAATTCTAATTGTTAAGTAGGAAAAATATAATTTTTGTTTTAAAAAACCTACGCGCTATACTGAGCAGGTACTAATAACAACCTGAATTTCTCATTGTTAGTGTTTGTTTGTCTGCCTTAAGGTTTATCACATAGAGTAAGATCTCCATAGGGGAACTTATGTTTTGGTTTACCTTTTTTGGTTAAGTCTAAATAGTTATTTAATATATTTTCTAATATCACACTATGCTTTAGTTGTGTTTTGTAAAAATGTATTGCACTTTGTTCTATATATTCGCTTATGTATTCTAAGTTAGTTTGCGTGTGCATATCTCTTATCCTAGCATATCTATCTGTGTTGAGTATTAGTCTTAAACATTTATTTTGAAAACGCTGGAGGGAGATCATGTTCTTTTTTGCGGTGCTTCTCCATATGGCGGAGGCATATAGTATAATGGGTCTTATTATAACCTTATATATTAGCAACTTATTACTATAATTTAGCTTGGAGTTTTTAACCATTAGGGCATAGAGGTTTTTAGAGACAGTGTACCCTTTTCTTAATATACCCTTGACGTGCTGCCTGTATGTTAATTTGGAGTCCAGTACAACTCCTAGGTACTTCACTTCTTGTTTGTTTTGTATTTCCTTACCATAGATCTTTATTGGTTGCATGATTCTGTTGCAGGTATACTTTTTTGTGAACACTATTACCTCTGTTTTGTCTGTGTTTAGGGAAATTTTCCAGTTCTTATAATATTTCTCCAGCAGTTTCAAGTGCATTTGAATTTGTTTTGCAGCGACTGTTGCATGAAATGAGTGAGCATAAATTGCTGTGTCATCTGCATAGATTGCAAGTTGTGTCTTTGGAAATTGTGGAATATCATTTAGGTAGATATTAAATAATACTGGTCCTAGGATTGATCCCTGCGGTACTCCAGCTGATATCTGATAAGTTTGAGATTTTGTTTCGTTGACTATTACTTTGAAATTTCTGTGTTTCATATATGAGTGTATAAGTTTTACTATTGCAGGTGGGTATTGGTAATGTATTAGTTTGTAGATCAGACCATCTATCCATACTTTGTCAAATGCTTTTTGTATGTCTAAGAGAAGCATGGTTGTAACATTACCTTTATTGAAGTTGGTTATTATATCATTTGTAATTCTTAGTACTTGCTGCACTGTGTTGTGTTTTTCTCGAAAACCAAACTGTTGAGGTATTGGGATTTTATTGTGCTTTTCATGTTTTTGTATTCTATTTAGTATTATCTTTTCTGTAATTTTGGCTAGTGTGGAGAGTAAACTGATGGGGCGGTAACTGCTTGGGATGTTTTTTGGTTTACCTGGTTTTAGTATTGGCATTATGTGAGCTGTTTTCCATTGGTGTGGGAAATATGCAAGTTTGAGCGTGGCATTTATAATGTACATTAGTTGCACAACAGCCTTTTTACTTATGTTCTTCAGTATTATGTTTTGGATGTTATCCGGACCTGGAGCCTTTAATGATGGGAGTTTTCTTATTATTTGTACAACCTCCTTTGGTGTAGTGATGTGGTTTTTCCAGTCTTCCTCTTCAGGTTCGTTTTCCCATAGGTAATCGTTAACTGTTTCAATTATTCTTTCCTGTTCATATGTATTCTGGGTTAATTCAATACAATGTGCTGTTTCAAATTGCTTTGCCAGTGCTTCTGCTTTGCTCCTATCCGTGATTAATACCTTGTTATTGCTGTGAATTTCTGGTATGGGGGTGTATGATTTTTTCAAGGCTTTGGTCATTTTCCAGAGTGAATTATCATTTGGGTTGAGCTTTTTCAATCTGTTTTCCCAATTTTCATTTCTGTGCTGATTGATCCTGTATCTAATTCTATGCGTTATGTTGTTAACTTGAATCTTCAGATGTGGCTGCCTTGTCCTTTGCCATATTCTGCGTATGCTGTTTCTTCTTTGGATGAGATTAGTGATGTCTGCGGGTAGCTCTTCTACTCGATTCGGTCTTTTTTTGGGTATAAGTTTGTCCATTGTCTTCTTAATATTGCTGGTGAGATTCGTGACTGTGTTTTCCAGCTCTTGCTTTGTTTTTATCTTATTGTTTATTGTAATTTTGCGATCCAACATAGTTCTGAATTTTTTCCAATCGACGTTTCTGTAGTGGTAGATGGTTTTTTGCGGTATTATATTGTCCAGGTTGCCTATTGTTAGTAGAATGGGCCTGTGATCGGAGTTTAATTCGTTTTCCACTGATAAAGATGAGATATTGTGTATGTTCTTGTTTATTGCTATGTCTATTGTAGTCGGAGTCATGTTATTTGCTGGGTAGTGTGTAGGCTCATTTGGAAATAGAAGGGTATAGCTATTTGTTTGAATGCACTTGTGTAACGTAACACCATTCCTGTTGTTTATGTGACAGTTCCATGATTTGTGACGAGCATTCAGGTCTCCCATCAGTAACACTTTTTGACCCGAGTTCATCAACTGTTCTAAGTCTTGCTCTGAGAAATTGTTTCTGGGGTTATTGTATGTAGCGATAATGCTGACATTGTTTTCCAGTGTTATTCCTATGTATTCTATGGAGGTACTTTGGTTTGGCGGTACTTCTTTGTGTGGTATATGTTGGCTTATCAGCATTGCAACTCCTCCTGCAGCATTATTCCTGCATTTTTTTATTACTGTGTATTGTTTTATTTTTAGTTTGTCCGTTTCTTTGAGTTTGGTTTCATTGATTAGCATTATATCTATTTTGTGTTTCTGGAGGAAATTTATTAGTTCCCCCAGTTTGTTTCTGATTCCGTTTGCGTTCCATGAGCAAATTTTGATATATTTTCTTATTCTATTTGCTGACATAATTGCACAAATAGTTCAAATTTTTCGATTCCACTGTGGCATGTTGCTAGTTTAGCATTAAGCTCTTTTACTGCGGTTAACATTTTTGTAATGTTGATATGGCTGTTTAGCTTTTTGATTTCGCTTGTGAGTTCCAGCATCTGTGACATATTATCTGCATTGCTTACCTCGTTTGGGTTGGGGAGGTTGGTGTTCGTTGTTTGTCTTCTTAACCATACGTTGTTTTGTTGAGGGAGTATTGTTTTTGGTAGTTCTGGTTGCGTTATGTGTTCTGTGTGTGTGATTGATCGTGCTTGTTCTATGCGTTTATCTGCAACCCGTTTAGTTACATGCAGGTTTGCTCTCCTTTTCTCTAACCAGTTCAATCTATCTATGTATGCCTTGCATATTGTTGCATTTGCAGGATGACTTCCGTAGCAATTGATACACTTTGCTGGTTCTGATTTTGGCTTGATACATTGGCTGGTCGGATGGTTCCCAGCACACTTCAGGCAGGCAGGGTCGGCATGGCAATTTGAGGCTGAATGACCCCATTCTTGACAGTTATGGCACTGCGTTATTTTATGCTTCATTATGTAATTTGACCAGGTTATTTTAGTATAGTATACATATTGCACTTTTGTCTGAAGATATTTGAGATTGATAGAGATAGGGACTGTTACCATGAAAAGGGGTTGTGCCGTACCTTTCATTCTCAATACTTTATCTGCAGCAACTCCCAGTGCTTGCAGTTCATTCTTTATTTCTTCTGTTTCAATTTCATTGTGTAGTCCTCTTAACACGTATACTCTTTTCTTGTCTTCCTTCCTTGTGTATGTGTGGAAGTTAATTTTGTTTTCTTTCCAGGTTTTTATTAAGTTTTCGTAGTCTTCTGTGTCCTGAACACAGACTTCTACGCTGTCTGCATGGTAACGAATGTGGAATTTGTTTTTCATTATGGTTTTTAGTAGTTTTATAAACTTTTGGTGGTCTTGCACAGCACTATGCATTATTATGGGTGGGAGTCTCTTTCTTCCTTTGTTGGTTTCCCCTGATGTTGCGGAGCTTTGTTGTGCAGTGTTTTCGTTATTTTGTTCTGTTTCCATCTCGTTATTTTGTAGAACGGTAAATCTGTTAGAGGTTAATATCGGGTTTAGCGTTTTCCTTTTGTGATTTTCCATGTCGTCGAGGGTGGTGGTCCACTTTCTTTTTGCGTTTTTCAGTACATTTGTGTACTCGTTATGTTTGCCTTGCGGTTTATCAGTGCATTCCAGAGTATTTGTCTGTATGTTTTTGGTGCCGTCGGTTTCGACTTCCATATGTAATGGCGATGGTCCGCAGACCACGCTCCACGTGGCGTGCGAGGTTAGGTTTGCACTTACGTCCTAATTCTCGTTATTTTCTCGTGTTACCTAAGATTCTGGTTAGCTTTAATCCGTTTCCTGCCTGCAGTGCACCTGTGAGCCGTTATCGTCACAGATTTCGTCACTTTCTTTTAACTTTCAATGATAATCGGATGCGAACAATATCACAGTCCACCCGGACGAGAACCGGTATCTCCCAAGTAGACGAGAACCGGTATACCCTAAGTAGTATGGTCGTTGGCTGTCAGACATGCCGAGCAATTGAAAAAAAAAGTTCAAGTGTCGCTTAGTGCAATTGCAATATATTTGAAAATTTCTTGTGTTAGTCTGGCAGAAGAAAATTTTGCTTTGTAACGAAACGATGATGAACGTTTGATGCTTTTGCACCGTATAATAGTAATTAGTCGATGCAATAAGTGGAAACTTAAGTCTGGAAAAAGGGGTGCGATGGAATTCTCGGGTATACGGTCGTTTTCGCTGTAAAAGTCGTTGCGTCCTGGGACGTGAGATGGAATTGGTAAAAATATAATTGGATACTTAGTGAACCTCGTTTATTTAAGAAAAAAGAAAGCCAACAACACGCGGAGTTCCCAGGCGGTCACCCATCCAAGTACTATTCGCGCCCAACTTAGCTTGACTGCGGTGATCAGACGAGAACCGGTATACCCTAAGTAGTATGGTCGTTGGCTGTCAGACATGCCGAGCAATTGAAAAAAAAAATTCAAGTGTCGCTTATTGCAATTACAATATATTTGAAAATTTTTTGTGTTAGTCTAGCAGAAGTAAATTTTCCTTTGTATCGAAATGAAAGTGAAAGTTTGATCCGCAAAAATCTTTTTTTTTTTAGCATATCTCCGTTTACACGCAAAATTGTGTTTTATTTTAACGCTAGACCGCGAACAACGATGCAAAAAATTAATGAATTTAAATGAGAGCTTTTGCCGCCTCCTGCTTACTCCTCGGATATTGTCTCAAGTGATTTTCACTTATTTCGTGCCTTACAAAATTTTTTACTAGGGACAAAATTGAATTCTAAACAGGATGTACAAAATGAACTTTCAAGTTGTTTTTGCATCAAAACCACAGTCTTTCCACAGCAATGGAATTAAAACGCTACCTGTAAGATGGCGAGAAATTGTAGATAGCGAAGGAAAATATATCATTGATTAAAATGTTAAATTGTGTTTTATTTACACTATTTAAAAATTTCTCAAACATGCGCACGAACTTTTGGACTAGCCTGATATATTTTCAGTTAAATATAAGCAAATAGTTGATATTATTTAAAAACTTCTTTATTAATTATTATGTAAGCTATACAAGTAAATATAATATTGCATTATTACAGTAATCGTTCGCTAAATGAGCGTTTCGTAAACGAGCTTTAGGAACGCCCTCTGCTCACATGAATTTTTCACACACGCGTACGTACCCTTCTTCGCCGTTCGAGCATATGCATACGGTGTTGCGATTGATCCGCATATCAAGCGAGTGGCCGTCTGGGAAGGGAGCGCTCATGCCATTAGTTGTCCCGTAAACGAGCTCAAATCGGTTTAGACCCCCGAGCTAGCTCATTTAGGGAATGATTACTGTACATCCAAATATCTACGTTTTCGTTCATTTTCTCCCCAATTTTTTCTACCAACGTAAGTGTACACTCAGTTTTATGAGTAACTGTATACACACCACCGCAATCCCCCGATTTGAATATAATTGGGGATATTTGGCGTGAATTAAAAATACAGGTGAATAAATGTGAAAAATCAAGCAATTAAAAGCGACAATACTGGCAGTATAAGAAACCATTGATCTTGATTTGTTAAACAAGTTAGTTCAATCTATGCCACGACGACTACAAGAAGCTATAGGTAACAATAGTTTTCCAGTTAAATATTGAAAACAAATAATATTTCACATTACATTTATATTAGATTATATAAAAGTATGCCGTACTTAAGAAGCATTGTCTCTCCAACCCACTGAAACACTATTGGCTGAACACACCGATTTCCTGGCGTTTCTAAATAGTCAGTATAAACGGAAATGGAACGAAAAATGGAAAAACGACATCCCATCCAAACTACGCGACCTTACGGAGGACTTCTACACAAATCACGGTACAACCAAGTTCAATAGAAAAGAGCAAATAATAATCAACAGGTTAATTACTGGACATACGAAAATAACCCACAACTTCATCCTAAACAGAACATCTCCACCAATTTGTGAATCGTGCCAACAAAATCTAACCGTCAAGCATATCTTATTAAACTGCAAGAATACAGAAGACACAAGAAATCGACTCCAAATCGCCAACCAGGCCAGCAAAATATTCAAGACCGAAGAGAACCTGAAAAAAGCAATAGAATTCGTACACCACCAGAACCTCACGCATGAAATATAAAACCACCAACCGCGGTCGCTAATAACCTAAATAGTTGATGCGTCCCTAAACACACACACATAAAAAAAAAGTATGCCATAAGTTCTTTTTAATTTTATTGCTAAGGAATGTTACAATCTCACACCATCAAAGCGACACCTATCTGTGAAAATTCTTTTTTGAGTCCTTTTGAATTAGTTGTCATTCTGTAACTATTGTTGGCGCCTAACATTAATTTCTTTTTTCGAACATACACTCCTAAAAAAATTGAGGGATCCCCTCTGAGAACCCGAAAATGTAGTCCAAGTTCAAGCGATCATAATCCCGGCAAAAATGGTAGGATTGATACCAATGAAAGACCGTTTGGAAGCATGGAATGTTTTCTTTCGTATGTTTGTCGAAGATTTCTGCAATACTAGTTTTAAACGAAGTTATGACGATGTAAAGACCGCTGAAAAAATGTTACAAAATTTTGTTTAACTTTGTCAGGTTGCATGAAGCGAGCGAAATTTTTTTGGTGGACTGCGCTTACACAAACCGAAAGCCACTATTTTTTCGTGTCAAATCAGTGTTTAGTGATTGCTATATGATTCGTTTTTACCAAGTTATTTATAAGCCATTTTGACTTTAACTGTTTCTAAAAAGCAATGGAGAGATCAGTCTTTTCTCTTGAAAGCACATTTATCGCTTTCACAAATTGATTGACATTTTGATTTACCAGATCCTTTCGGAAAACAAAATGACTACTTATGCGTTAAACGTCGCCGTATCATTATTTTATGCGAACCGGTAACATTAAACATTGTAGCCACGGGTAAAGAATTATCGCACCAAGTTCTCTTAAAGCTTAATCCAATCAGGAATTTTTGCGCTTTAGAACGAGACAAAGTTTATTCTGTTGCAGTTGTTCTTTGCTGAGATACGGCGCGTTAAAGAAAAACTGGAATTTGTGCAATTTTTAAGCATATAATTTCGGAAAGATGGTTTTTTACACAAATCATTTGCTTTTTCGTAAAATTTATGGAATACGTCTTTTAAACGGGGGATGATTTAAATCCGCTTGCATTTGTCCGATTATTTCATTTTGATTTAATGGAGTGCGTAAAATTAACGAAATATGCCTTCGATTTAGATCTTCATTTCTGTCCATTGGATAACTTTTGGTATATAAGTCGCTTAAGGTAACAAAATTATTTACTACGTGATGAGATCTATTTAATTTGAAAGCAATTTCTCTGTTAGATAGTCTTGTATCTCCGTAAGGGATTACAGCATGTTAACAAAGGGAACTGAAATAACCTAAAACTATACACAATTTTAAAAAGACAGTACCATACTATTTTCTAGTGCTTACGAAAATATATAGTTATGTCTTGAAAACTGAAATAGACGATTAATCTATAACTTTCTGTATCTTTAGAAAATTAATCCTCTAAATTTGTATATTTCTATATCGTTCGACGATTAATCCTTTAATCTTTAACTGCTTACAGTTGGAAAACGAGTTTGGAAGTTATAAAATAATTCATAACATGTTTATTTCCTTTTTGGCGAAGAATTTTCCTGTTTAGACTACTAATTTATTTTGTCGAGCATTCTTCATTTGCCTAAACCGGATAAACCGCATCTTAAGTTCAATTTCTTCATTCCACGAACTTGATTTTATCACATAACGTGTAATTTAACGAAATCACTCATAATTAGCCTACAAACGATTGATTAGCAAGCTTGAATAAATAGCCTAGGAAGCATTCAGTAATGGCTTAGAAAAAGGAAAAAAAAAATGAAAGCCTTTGATAGCAGGAATATCGGCAGCATAACAGAAAACGGTTTTGATCCTCATCAAGATATGTACTACCGTTGCATGTCACCCTGTAATCACAGCAGATATTTACGTTCGTCTATTTTCATGCAAATTTCTGATAAAGTACGATCGCGGATGTCGATTCATTAAAATGTATAAACACTCCGTGGGAAATACATTCGCACCTTTATCCAAGATAATTACTTTTTAGAATAATCATGGAAAATTATTAATGATAATTTGTCAAAGTCGTATATACACGAAATTAATTGCGAGAAATTTTAAGAATACCACGATACCGTAGGTCGTTAACTATAAAATATAATTAACCATTCGTGCGAATATTTCTCTTATTTCTGAATGATCTCCTATCCTATCTTTTTTCTCTTAATCCTCTATGATTAAGAATTTTCTGTTACCGAAAAGAAATAATTCAGTGTTGGGAAATTGTTTTGTTTATTATTGAATATAAGCAGCACTTTGTCATAAAAAAAACATATACAGGGTGTTAAAAAAAACCATTCAATATTTATATGGTATATAGGACGCACTGTACTGATTGTGAGTGAAAAAAGCTTTAGTAAACATAGGTCGAAAGGTCAATCGTTCCTGAGATATAAACATTTTTAGTGTGAGAGAGCACTTAAACACGGTGTTAGGTCAAAGGTGGATTGGACGTGGTGGACCAGTTGCATGGCCTCCTCGATCCCCCGATTTCAAGCTTTTGGACTTCTTTTTATGTGGATATTTAAAGATAAATGACTTGTTAGCAAAATTACGTGTAACCAAATCCACCATGCTTGTCAAATAATTCAACAGAAATGTGGAATTTTTTTAGAGAGTTCGCGACTCTGTAAGAAGATGCCAAGCGTGTATAGGAATGGAAGGTGGATACGTGGAAAATCTTTTGTAAATATGGAAAATTCAGTAGTAAGTCAATCATGATGTTAGCAACCAAAAATGTTTATATCTCAGGAACGGTTGACCTTTCGACCTATGTTTACTAAAGCTTTTTTATTCGGTACAGTGCGTCCTATATACCATATAAATATTGAATGGTTTTTTTAACACCCTGTATATATTAAATATTTAAACAAAAAACAGGTACTGATGTATCTTGATACATTCTGGTATATTCTGTACTTTTGCACTTTTCTAAAAGAATACAATCATAGAATATTGTGTAGCGAAAAGTGCGAATGGGCTGATTGAATGTTCGCGCGAGTGATGAATGAACGAATGTGATTGGAAGAATGCATGCGAGAGCGAGAGGAAGAATGCGTGAGAAAGAGAGTGTATGGCGCGTGGGTGTTAGACGAGCGAGAGGTCCTTTTCCTCGTTTTGGGCAACAGGCTAGTGAACACGTTAATCGACTGCCGATATTAATCCATTATTAATGTTCCGACCGATGCGGAACAGCATATTCAAAGGATTCTCGAAGGTAGTTTATGACCTGGACGGGACAGACAGTTTACTTTCACCTTTATTTTCGTTAAGCTTTAGAGTTTATGTTTCTTCGCGATATTAAAGTTTATTTTAGTAATTTCGAGTCTTCATACAATAGCTTCAGAGTTTCGTTTTTTCGTTCGTCCTAATAACCGACCATGCCATAAGCTTGGAGTTTCCGAAAGGTCGGCCAAAACACATGTATAATGGTCATTGTAGTCAAAGGTCAACTTGGAGGAAATTTCTGCCGCATTGTTGGGCCTTCAAACGGCCTTCCACGGCGTTTTCGAAGTCGGATAAAAAGCAAAGTTCATTGATTGATGTACGATTTTTTTATCGATTATTTTGAACTTATCTATTTCTAGAAAGCAAAGGAATTATTGTAGAACATTCAAGAATAAAGCAATAGAAAGACAGTCTTATCTCTTGAAGAGGCATCTATCGCTTTTGCAATTTAATTAACACTTCGATTTACCGGGTCCTTTCCGAATTATGCTTCAAAATTACACAAATTTCATTTTCCTTTAACGTAGGTACTGCATCTCAGCTAACAATAAGAATGGCTGCAACATAATAATCTTTGTCTCGTTCTAAAGCACAAAAATTACTGATTTGATTGAGTTCTAAGCAAACGTGCTGCGATAACATTCTTTATTTGCGGCTACGACGTTTAAAGTTTCCGAGTCGCATGATAACGATAGTAATTTATATTAATAACAAAAATGACATAGGTTAAGTATTTTTAGCAGCTAAGAAGAAGTTACATATTATAAAAATTATACTCTGATAAATGAATAATTGAAATAACATTTATTATTTATAGTAATACAGCAACAACATTGATAATGGTTGAACAAAATCGGATATTCTATAATGCCTAATTAAAATTTGAACTATAGTCTATTGATAAGATTCCGTAGTCCGCCACCTTACCTAGCCTACTATGGGTTTTATACATATTTACAATTCAAATGATTAATTTTAAAAGTAAATTTTTCATTTCTTTATTTTATAATAGTGCGTACTATGACATTGCAGAATTATTACTCCTGGTGCCCCCCACAATTGTGCAAAATTCAAACCCAATCGATGTTCCTAAAGGTGTGCTCTTCCCTTGTAACTTTAATAGCGTACAATATTACAATAAAGATTAAAATATTCTCAAAACAAATTATTTATTTGGAAATTTCTATTTGTCTGTATAGTTATGAAGCGACTGAAATGATCAAAATTCATTAATGCCATTTAAAGAGTTGTTTTTCGTCGTACCCACAGTAAGTTCCATGATATGCTCAAAATCGGTGATTTTACGGTTCACGTAATTAAAAGAATTCGCAGAAATGTAACGGTGATGAAGAACGAGGTGCGATCGTTCATGGCAGGTAATTCACAAATTGTTTTGGTATTCCAAACCCTTCAGTGATGTTTCAAACCGGTGTCTGATCTTTATGCGCACAAGCAAACTTAATTAACTCAACGCGTCTAAAGGTATCGATCCTGTAGAGTTTTTTCTCTTGATGCCAACGGTGAGAGTATTACGAGGCTATCTCGTACCACGTAACTACGATCCAGTAGATTCCAATCGTCCTCACCTTAGCGAGCAGATTTTTCAGTTCCGGAAGTACATCGACCTCGGGACACAGGCTCGTCCCCTGGTCTGGTCACGAACATTTCAAATTGCCCGCGGCCCAAAGATTTATATACAACCGGCTGGGAACTTTGAAGATTCTTGTCGAACAAACTCGAATCACCGGCTGGAAACGCGTGAACGTTATAATGGTGTTAGCTGCTTGTTTCCGGATGAACGAACACCCGATTTGGAGCTGTTCGATTCAAAGTGGCCGATGATACACGTGTAACTGCTTGTTATTGTATGTATACAAGAAGCAGTACACTGAGCGATACCTTTTGATCCTTATATGTAGACTGTGGATTCTTGTATAACTAAGACGTGTTCAAATATTCAACTAATGTGTAGGAAATGTATCATTATGTAAGAGATGCGTACCAATTTATGTAGAATATATGCACACAGTACATATACATATATACATTATATGATACTATGGATGATACTTACAACGTTTGCAGTACATTTGTATTAGTTTAAGTTAAATTCACACCCTTCTATATTTACGCTTGTTATAAACAAAGCAAAAGCGTAGGCAGGGGTTAAATTATTGTAATTATTAGGTGTGCCGGAAAATAATATCGCATGGATATGGATATGGCATAATCGATGTAACAAGAAGGCAACTAAGTAGCGTCACAAGTGAAGGTTAAAAATTATGTCACCAGTTCAATCAACGTAACGTAACTGGTTTTTTAAAACGAGCCTTTGATTCCCTAGTTTAAGCCAACGGTCTAGTTTGTAAAAACTGCAAGTTTTTTTAAGAATGTGAACCTCACATTGTTTGCACAAAAATATTTGAATTTTTTTATGAAAAACTTAGCTGTCCCCTCTTAGCCAGCTTTGCCGTACAGAAACCTGCAGGCACTATTTATGACCAACGTGGGGCTATCACTTATTTCAGCTGAACAAGTATTTTATCTAGACAATGGCACATAGTTTACTGTTATGAACAAAAGAGCAGCCTTCGGCTACGCACGTAAGGTCATTCTAACGGTATTCAGGTAGCTCATATGCGACACCCGTACTGGATACATTGTCAAACTTTTCCCGAATTTTAAAACATACTTCCAGCCAATGAATGATTCTGTACCAGATTAACCCAAGTTTTGATGGCCGTTTTACGTATTTGTGAATCTGACATTTCACCTTTCACACGAGCATTATTTGGTTTATTTCCATACACCGTGTTATATAGTAATTTCAATTTGACTGTTAGTAATTTTACGGCGTACACTATAAAAATTCCTACACATGAATCCTTTAGCAACCTTTCTTTCCGTAGAACAGGGGTCTCCAAACTTTTTAGGCCTAGGACCACACTGACTAATTTCACAAAGTCAGGCAAGCCAGGACCTAACACACCGTACCAACATACTATAACTTTTCTAAAACAAAAATGAAACAAAAATGTTCGTTATTTACAGCTACATAAATCTCATTTAATCATAATTATAATTTTTAATTTCATTATGTGAATTACCTAGGTATGTCACTTATTGTAAGTTTGTAGGATAATTGTGTGTCAGCTATTGTGTTACTTAATTGGATCTGATTATTATTTTGTATGCCTACTTACATCGTAAATTTTACAATGTAATCAAAATAAACTATGGCGGGCCGGATGTTGGGTATGTTCGACCTGTTAGCGCGGGCCGTAGAAGACTGTTGTGACGAATTAGATACTTCTCACTTTTATTGGTTCTTTGTAGGGATGTTCGATTCACCGGAAAGAATCGATTCTTGAATCGATTCTGAATCGGATTGAGAGAATCGATTCCTCCAAAAAATCGAAACCAAAGAATCGATTCTGCAAGAATCGGTTTAAAAAGAATCGGCTTTTTTGTTTCCTTTTTTATTTTTATTTTTGTAAACAGATTCCCATACGATTCTTCCGCTCGGCATCGATTATTATTGTAAAGAATCAATCTTTTATTTTTTTACTTTTCGTCCTCTTACACCAAAGGCAGACTCTACATTGTTTATATTTTCATCACTATTCCTATACTTTTTTTCGAATAGTAATGTAGGAATGAATGTACTTTTATGGCTAAGAAAAATCGATTCTTCTAAAAGAATTTATAAGAATCGCCACATTCTTTTTTTTTTTTGCAAAACTAGTGCATATAGAAGTCAATTTTGAAGGAATGGATATAAAATCTGATCTTATAAGGAACAATTTAGGGTAGTTCACGAAGGACATTATATTGAAGAGAAATATATACGACCAGGGAAACTTACGAATCAAACAGTTTGATTGGTCAAAGAACACCTTTATTCTCTTGATTTAGTGAAAATTAATTCCCTAGACGGCAAAAATCGATCTTCGATTCTTACATGAAAGAATCGATTCTGGGGAAAATCGAATACCAAAGAATCGATTCAAAAAATCGATTTTTTTACCGAAAAAATCGATTTTCTAAAGAATCGAATCGGAATCGAACATCCCTAGTTCTTTGTTTGCAAACTAAAGATGTGTAAGTTTATTTTTATTTTGTATTATTAATGTTCAGGACAAATGGATACTAATTACAAATTTATAATAATAAATTAGCCGTTTAATGCTTGACCGAAAGTAAACCGAAAGTAAAATCTTGATAGTTGAACAAAAACAGAGCTGAAAATCCATAAAATTATCAAGATTTGTGCAACTATAACGTCATAACCAATTTAACGTGGTTACGCTTCTCCTACAATAATTTCTTTGTTTTGCTTATTTTTAACTAAACGATCGTTCCTACCACGTATTGGAGACTCGCAATGATCAAGGTCCGCTTATAACTATTAAAATTGTACTGTATAATTTAAATATTTTCAAAACGAGCAAGACTCCTGTAACTTTTCAAAGGGAGTGTGGAGTATGTGACAGTTCAGTTTCCAGACAGAACCAACTGATACAATCCGTTAGATGGTACGATCCAATAGATCGAGCTGCATTCAATGATCTACGGCGTTCCTCGTCCGGCGAGTTCGATCGATCGGTCATGCTTAACCGATCGTATAATTGATCGTGAGACAGTAAGGAGGGAAGCGTATATTCAGGAGCGAAGCTGCTTGCATCCGGAAGTATTGGATCGACGTCCCGATCCGAGAAGTAACGAGTTCTTGAAATTGATCATTGATTTTAATGGCAGTTGGTGTACGCCGGTTGTTTGATTGAACACTAGTGCAACGTTCCTTTTCAAGTAGTTTGATGAAACGAACGGTTGACACATTATTACGATCACGAGTAAATCAATAGGTTCAGCAGTTTTAGTTGTTGCTGAATGTGAAGCATTAAATGCGAGCACAAAACGTTTTAAAAATTCATACATATTATTATACATAGTTATTCTATTGAGACATATAAGAAATAAAAAAAGGTGTTAACCTTTTTGCTAGCATTCTTGAGTTATAAGTGAACTCATACCGCATAATATTCACAGCTTAGCCGCAGAAATCTGTCTATTCAATCGTTAACAACTTAGTTGTTCTTTAACTATCATCAATAGTTCCGAACATAATAGAATAGAGCTCGTACAATAAGCTTTCCTAGTGAAACCTTTTTAAGCTCCTAGAGACTGAAATATGCATGAGCGCGCCATATGATATACAGGGTGTCCCAGCTAACTCTGGCATCTCAAATATCTCGCTTGTTTTTCATGGTAGAAAAAAATGTTAGAAGAAAAAGTTATTGTATCCGATGGGGCACATATTCCACCGAAAATTGAATCAACCATATCTAAACGAATCATATTATTATCTGATCTAGGCTGACAGTCGTTAAATTGAAGCTGAGGCAGTTAGAATGTCGTGAGTGAACGATATCGCGACCTCGACATACGCTTCAGAAACGTAATAAGGACCTGACACGACCTGAAAATCTTTCACCATAGAAATCTACTGCCTAACTCATAACTAGGATATTTACTTTTCTCCTATCTAACGCATTTGTGAAATTACAAAGTCGCACTTCAGTCGTTAGTTAAACTAACAATAGCATTCATGCCTAGAGACAAGCGTATATTGTAACTGAATGTTTCATTAATGTTCATTAAAACGTTTGGATAAAAAAGTTAAAAATACTTGTAGTAACCTTCACTATTTTCTATATCATTCCGACCAATTGTGTGGTGTCGGGACCTCAAGACCCAATCGTGAAGACGGAATCGTGGAAAATAAAGAAGCATAGCGGATTGTGGAGCAGTGGATAGCGTAGCCGGCTACAAATCTGTAGGGCCCGGGTTCGAATCCCGGCAAGGAGTCCGCTTTTCTCACGATTTCCTAAACTTGGTATCAGAAGTGGGATGGAGGGGAAAACACCGTGCCACACTGGGTCCATCCGAGTACGAAGAGAAAGTGGGAAGATGCACCCTAGGTCAGAAAATATACCTACGTTGTTGAGAAGAAGTGGGGAGATGTACTCCAAGACAAAAAAACGTACTGTGTTGTTGAGTAGACGAAGAAGAGAGAGTAGTGACGAATATTGGGACATTCGAGAGCGAATATCGTTGCAGGATGGCCGAGTGGGGCATCGGGACCTCCTAGACCCAATAGTCAAGAGGGAATCGTGGAAACTAAAGAAGCGTATCGGATTGTGGAGCAGTGCAAAGTCCGCTCTTTTCACGATTTCTTACAATTGCAATTCTTTCAAAATTACTAAGTCATGTCATTTAAAAAATTATTGTAATTCCTCTAGTTTCACGAAAAAAATTCGAGTCGTTTAGTTCTTTTGTGCGCCACTTCAGTTGCTGAAGAAATGAAAAAGAAGAAAATACGAATTTGAATAAGAAACTGAATAAGAGAAAGAAACGAAAAAAGGTAATTACAGATGACTTTTGCGACAATGGAAACAAACTTAAAATTTGAAATCACATTATCTTTCCTGAATATTGGAAATAGTTATAGAATCCTCAGTCCGTTATTTCGAGTACCTAAATCTCCCATATCAAAAGTTTGTTATGAAATAAGTTGGGCATTAAAGTATACCATTAAAGTAAAAATCCATTTATTATTAATGGTCGAAATAAGCTTATAAAATTTTTCACTTTAAGTATATAATATAAACTATCCGTTGTGAAATACATTCCCTTTATATTAATTTGACTGTGAAATCTTCACTGGTTTAGATGTTTCTGCTCGAGTATTCCAACTTGGTGTAATAGATGACAAAGTTAACGTTTCTCTTTTATAACACAGGTCATTTAATCGACATTTTGTTATCACGCTTTGAATTTGTTCTTGAGCTAAGATGCTTTGTTCAGTTGAAAGTTTTCGTAATTGTTTTGCCACATGTTTTCCGAAGATATCGAATTCGTCTTCTCCTTCTGTGTTACGAATATTATCTTGAAGCAATTCCACATTAACTTCTGAAGATAATTGTGATATTTTATTCCTTTTTGGTCTCGGTTCAGGTAATTCTGCTGTACTGCCATTATTGCCCTATTATAAAATAAAATATAATTCTTACTCAAAGCTACTAAATACATCTAAGGAGGAAGAATTCCGTAACGGTTAGAACTTCCATTGTGCTGTAGAGTTATCGATAAAAAGCATGTAAAAATGATTGACATTAAACGATATGGAGGTATAAATTTCAACTACAGAAAACAACATAGTATTGCATTAGTGTTATTAGTTAATCACGATTATCATTTTATCTACATCAACGTTGGTACAAATGGAAATACATCAGATAAAGGTGTATTTAAAAACTGTTACATTTCCAATAAATTAGAAAACGATACTCTTACACCTCACGGAAACATGACTATGAGTGATACAGCATTCTTGTTGTAATCATATTTAATGAAACCGTATCCAATAATAAACTTAAGTTTTGAAAAAAAAGAGACATAATTACAGTCTATCGCGGCAATATTATATTATGTTGTAGGCTATAGCACTCTATAAATTTTCTATATAATTGTAATATTTCTATAAAATTGGACACCATGGACGATGTAAAATATGCTTGTTCAAATAATAGTACAGTAGTAATATATCTACTGTAGTTATTATCAAAAAGTTTCAGTTTAAAAATTACTTTGTTAATGTGAAGAAACTTCCAACTCAAATCAACACGATACATTAGTACATATTCGCATCTTTTTAATAATAAATAATAAAGATTATTAAGAATTGACTTACGCGTGTATTTCTTTTTGCAATCACATGTTTTATGAAAGAGTCCAGCTCCGCAAACCATTTTAGTCTAGGTTTATATACACTCCCACCATCGCCAGATGCGGCCGATTTTTTAATTTTGTCTAATTCTAAATAATAAGTAGATCGAATAGTTTTTATTTTATACTTGATGTCTTGTATGCCGAAAGATTCAATTTGCATTTCTTCACTGATCCTTTTCAAAGCAGCTTCACGCATAGCTTTGCTTTTATAATATTTAGACGTGACATCCCATAAACACTCGTGCTGTTTATACAGAGTGACCAGTTTAAGAGTTTGATCTTCGCTTAATCTTTTTGCCATTTTTCATTTGAAACGCGTAAGTATGCACTGTTCTACGCTTTAGCCAGCACTGGATTGAGCCGCCCGAACGATTCCAGTTAACGCTACCCTACGTTTTTGATGGTGGGGGTAAACACTGGATTGAACGAGTAGGCTTTCGATCCAGTCATTCGACCGGTTTAACTGCTAGAATGGCGGCACTATATTGAAATGAAAACATTGTTTATATTACTGCAGCTATAATCTAGCGCTGTATTGGATCACTAAACTGGACTAATGAAAACCCAGCTATAAATGTAGAATGAAGAGCAAATTCTGAATTTGTCTTTCTATCTTTTCATAATTTATTTAGAACGTTCTTACTGTGAAGTTAGAAAAAATGCTGCCCAGTTCGATCATCCTGCCTACAGAGTCCGACCGAATAACAGGTACAAGCAAGCACAGCCATGATGAAAAAATAAGAACAAAATTTTTTCGTCTTAAGTTTTATTTTCGAAAAACTCCAGTTTCAAAAATTTCAAACTTAAAATCATGATTAAAAAATGATTTTGATTCTTCATTCTCATGTTTTTGTGTTTTTCACTTGAACAGTTCCATGAAACTGATGAAACCCTTCCGTCTCAATTTAAACACTTATCATTCGCACTCGAGGTTCGATAATCTTTCTCAGGCGATGATAATCACTCTTTTTAACCGACTTTGTCATTTACAGATACTATCAATGAGTGAGAGAGAAAATTAAAGGTAAGGAGAAAGATGGTTGCTGTGCAGTACATTGATATACATAGAGTGAACTTGCGGCTATGAGTTATTTGATAACTCAGCGACGTTTTATGTACACCTACTTTCAAGTTTAAAATGAAATAAATAAATAATGAAACGCATACTAATATATACAGCAAGTCTTTATCGTGATAAAAATTAACACACACATTTTAATAAAAGCGTCCTAATAAATTTTGTTATTTAAAATAAAAAATACTCGATCGATCATTTTGACCGACTTAATAGGTTTAGTGTTAACGAAGATTATTACGAAAGAGTGAAAAGTAGGAAACGTGTTTTGTAAATAACTAAAACATTTTCCGGGTATCACGGTCCGCCTCGTTCGTTCGTTCGCGCTCTTGAAGACATCTGGAGAGGATATACTACGCCAACGTATCCTACATACAAATATACCGATAGCGAACAATGGACGATGGAGGGTTCAACCTTGACGTGGCAAGGAGGCCCTTGCCTTTTCGACGAAAGAGTAAGGGTGTGTTTACACTATACCAGTAACTGGCGCCTAACGGGGGGTCCGAACTTCTGTTTCTGGCCGTGCCTGTACCAGCTCTGTCGTCCGAAAAAGAAAATGGTTATTTTCTTTTATTGCCTAGTCTACAGCCCGCCTTCTTTTCCTTTGCGATCTTCTCTACTGCAGCTGTAGACTAGGCAACAAAAGAAAACAACTATTTTCTTTTTCGGACGACAGAGCTGGTACAGGCATGGGCAGAAACACAGACAATTGGACCTCCCGTTGCGAGGGTTATTGGCGCCAGTTACTGGTATAATGTAAACACACCCTAAAACGTTGTGGAATTGTAAAACACATCAATGGAATCTCCTGTAAACCGAATATAGACTCTTAGTAGCGTATTTTCGTACATAAACTAAAAGTTACAATTATAGTGTTAATTGTTCTCATTGCTATTATTTAACATATTTATTACTATTTATTTTAAGTTAATTTGCTATAAGCCATAATTGTTACGGAGGTAAGTGCTTCTATTTTATTTGACGTAATACATGAAGTTAATAAAATATTGGGGAAACCTATCGATGTGTGATGCTTACATGGATTTCGATTATTTTTTCAATCAATTTCCTATAATACACATATAATGGAAGAAGTAGTAAAAATTTACGGTCTGTGGTGACGTGGTGAGCTGGTTAATGAAGCAAGTTATTCACAGGGAGGAATTGTGTACTTATTATAGATCGCAAAACTACAAAAAAACCCGAGCGTGCTCGACGAATACCGGAGGACGAATGTCCTTTTTTCCTCACGATGTGATGGGGGTGCGTGCGAAGAGAAAGTCGCAACATTGCATCGGAAAACTTTCTTTAGTCAAGGCCAATGGAAACGGTGTATTATGACGAAACAATCCTCGAGCCCTCAAACGTTCGAACGCTCCAGGTTCGACTCGGCCTGACATTTTCCAGACGCACGCCACAGGTCAAATCCCAAATACTTGCATCTGTCGACCGAGCGCCTGCTCGATATTCTACAACGGTCCCATTAACCCTCGGTCCCTAACCACGCACTCTCCGTTTTCAGGTATTTTATGTATCCTGATCCTTTTTCCTGCCTCTCCGATCAGATATCCTTGGAAAAAGGCCCTTTGTAACATATTCTCCGAAAACCTCGATATTTGTGTATCCGGGACTGCCTTCCCGCGTTTTTTTCCAGAAAACCATCACTACTCTCCCACCTACCCTACCACTACTTTCCCTACCAAAAACCCCTTATAAAAAGAGGACCCAAAACGCAAGCGACACAGTATAATAAGAATTTTTGTCGAGACTCCGCAAACCAGTGCGCGTAGTTAATAAGATCCAGTATTTGTGTAATCGTCAAAGTATTGAATAAAGAGCATTTTTATTAAACGAATTCATCTCGCGTGACGTTGACGACACATCTTTATCCCTAATGTTGTACAATGGTAGGTGTAAGTTGATACAAGAGTTAGGTTGATACATTGGAGTTATGTGGACACATAGTATGTAGCTAGATCAGAACAAGATGACTGAAAATCGTTTATCTATCTACTGTGATATAGCGGACGTCTGTACACGCTGAAATTAGTAACCTCCATTTTATCATTGTTATTTCTATAAATAAAAAGTGAATATTTGCTGATATCCGAAACGGTTCCAAGACACTTTATAAAGTCTTGTATCCTAAATTAGTTTGAATTCTCATTGAGATATTTAAAGCAAATTAATTATATCTTGTTATTTTCTTAATACATTTGTAGGGGAGGCAGCTCACATTTGTAGGGAAGACTGACCTGAGTAACATCCTAGAGATTTTAGCCGTCGCTCGTATTTTATCAAAAAGTTATTAACATATAAAAATTACCGGAAACAAAAAACAAGAATATGGAATTTCGTTCCATGAGCCCTGCAGAGCATAAAATAAAACATCCCCACGAGTTGAACAGTATCATATTAAATTCATTTTGCTGACTATGGGGCTGTCCCCCCCCCCCCCCCCCTACAAACTACACTAACTAATACCGATACCCATTTTTAATACATAAAATGTGGGTGTATACCCATTTTTATACTGGGTATAAAAGCACTAAGGTGCATCTGTCCTAAAACTTACCGTTGCTGAGATATTTAATTTTTTTTATGAAGTATGTTCTTCGCTGTTTGCTTACATTTGACGTAGTGAGCATATCCTCGAATACGTTCCATAATGAAAGTAGTGGAACGAAAAAAGTCAGATATCTCAGCAACGATAAATTTTAGGACAGATGCACCTTAGTGCTTTTATACCCAGAATATGCTAATCTATCGAAAGTGACCGTTGTATCTTCTCTTCGTCTCCACTTACAAGAACATCATTTATATCACATTATGCAGTTTCTTAATCCCTATAACGTTTGTAAGTAACATTTTCTTGTATTAATTGAAATAACCAAGATATTTAAGTGGACAGAGTTTGTGAGACACACTGTATACATGTCACACCTGTGACAGGTAAAACCAGACCGAGCCACAGCAACGCGTGGCCCGGTACAGCTAGTATAAAATAAGGATTGTACGCGTAAACTAGCGAAACGAAGCTAATAGGAGTTTTAATGAATTCTAGCTAGTTTGTTTGAAATACAGTACACTTCCTAATCTATTCAAAAGAAAATCAAGCGCGAGGTCATCAAGCATTACGGCCTAACGTTGTTTCCTTTTCTCTTCTTCTCAGATGCGCTGGCGGCAGTGCCACCCTAACCACAGGGCTAAACGGGCTATAGCCCCAGGGCGCCAGCCTTTTGGGGCGGCAATTTTGCTTGCGACTGACAATGAGATGCCCTCGCCCGTGTCGTGGTGCAGCGGGAAGATCCTCCCAACACACCTTTTCCCGTATGTTGTTCCTATGACCACGTTACTATATGTGATTTTCGTTGACAACGCTCGAGAAAGAAATCTGAAGCTATAGCTTTGTGCGCTCCCGTTTCCCAAAGCTATAGCTTTGGGCGCCTTATTGTTAGTAGCCCACGGGCGTCAAATATCTTAGGACGGCACTGGCCTGCGGAAATCTCGCGGCGATCGCTGTAGTCAGGTCCATCGGCGTGACTCGTTCGGGTTACCATGAGAAAGAGGGAGATCTGGGAAACGGCTCCCGGAGTTGCAATCGCGACCTGTGTCGAGACTGTTTAATTATACGTTACCATTAGAATATTGTTATCGCTCGCTAGCTTTGCTCGACGGCGATTGACGATCTATGTATAATCGATCAGCGAAACGTTCGAGTAGATTTTGAATGATGAGAGGGGATGCTCGCGGCGAGTGAGTACCGCCATCGGCGTATTTGCGTTCCTAAGGGAGACACACACACCGGCGTGGTGTTATGTACCGTGCACAGGATTTTGTACGGTTACAAAAGTTTTGTATTTTTTAATAAATTCTGTGTTATAGATTTTAATTAATATCGTGGTCTACCATCACCTATAACCTTGAGTTAGAACGAATAAATGATGATAAAATGTAAACAATGAAATAAGTGCTTACTTGAATGTCTAACTATCCCATTTCTTGTTGGATGTTTAGTACAGTTAACTTTAACAGAAATAATTGTTGAAGAAATATGCAGGAAAAAAATATCACTCTAAATAGCGTTGGTGTTCAAACAGTCATATCTCTACTGGCAATAAGATTCAAAAGCGGTGCGTCTTATTTGGCGGCACCATAATACATTGGAAAATCATGTATTCATGACCAACAATTTAAGACTTTGGAAAGCTTATTTATTGAACCACACCACGTAGCGAACCGCAAACAAACTTCAGTGAACAAGCGGAACGAGCTTGCTACGTATGGTAGCCTTGCGCCTATATCTTTTGATAGATTTTAAATGCGAATTCTAAATGTTTCTTCGAATACTTTAAATATTTATAACCTTCGCTTTCTGCCCGTCCTATTTTCTTCCTGCACTATACTGATCAGTTTAGATATACAGACAGCCTAATAAAACGTGGGGTCCATCTCAAGAATGACCAGAAGACTCAAAACCAATGAAACAAATTCTTGTGGTAAAATTAAACATGCATTAATCGATAATATGAATGAGACAAGAATACAAATTAATAACAAACCAGGCAAAGTTTTGGCCTCAAAAGGAACTAAAGATGCGCTTACAGTTTGTCCAGTCGTGAAAAGAGAGAAAATGTCACTATAATATGTTGTTGCAATGCAGAAGGAAACTTCTTACCACCGATTTTGATTTTTAAAAATACCTATACAAAATCTCACTTGTTTTATTGTCTACCATCACTGTATAAGCATAGATTTGTTCATGAAATGGTTCGTATAAATATTTTTATCCGGAAAAGATCAAGGAAAAGCTTTGCTACTATTATTAGGTAGCCACAGTTCACGCAGTGAAAACATACAGCTATTGAATTATGCGGGGAAAAATGATGTTATGTTATTGTGTTTCTCAGCTACACCATTATACGCTGCAATTACTTGACAAAGTTTTTTGTTAAACCATTAAAATCGTATTTTTGTCGAAGAAGAAAACTCATGAATGATGAATTGTAGAACAAATAGACAGAAATATATCCGAATAATTCAAATGCCATTTCAGATCTAGGTATTTAGATACTTTACTTGAAACGCTCGGGAATAGCGTTATTGAATTATACACGCTTGAGTCCTTCGCTTTGCGTACCTACAAGTCGATACTTCAAACTGCTATACCTCATCATGGAAATATCTAACAAAAAAATGTTTCAGACAAAATTTACTTGTTTTTTCCTGTAGAATTTAAATATGCAACGTTTTATAGGGGGTTCCAATTAGAATTATAAAGGTACCACCGCCCCTCCACCCTCAAAGGGATAGGGGGGGGGGGGGGCACTTCACGTTTATGTAGTTAGAAATGCCCTTCAGTTCCATGCAATTTAAGACCAAGAACTTAAAAATCGATGGCATAGTTTTCGAGATATTGAGCTGTTAACACTTTATCGACTGGAAGCCTATTAATATGTTTTTCAGTAGTAATCATTGTTAATTGAAAACTGATTGGTGAACCTTTGATTATTAATTTCTTCGTCTATAGCACTATTGAAATAATTAAAGTTAAGTACGTTACAATTGAGACTATATTGAAAATAGCGGTTACCCTTCCTAATTATTATTTATTGTCAAGTTGTAAAGTAGTAGGGCTC
Source organism: Stelis phaeoptera (assembly GCA_943735885.1). NCBI lineage: Eukaryota > Metazoa > Arthropoda > Insecta > Hymenoptera > Megachilidae > Stelis > Stelis phaeoptera. Next base: position 1,584,921 of record OX030936.1, read on the forward strand.
GTTTTTTCATTCGAGAGCGGTAGATAATGTGTTAAGAGTTATGTGGGCCACCCTGAACATATCAAATTGAGTAACTTCCTCCTTCTCGAAGTCGGCTAATAAATAGTTACCATTCTTCCGACTTCACAATAAGAAATAAATTCAAGTTGTTTGGTTTAATTTAAAGAAAGCTACTACCACTTAAAGCGGGAGGTAGGTGATATTCATGAGGTATCTCCACAAATATTGATACTAGACGCATATATAATTTAAAAAAGTTGACTTAGGTGATTACATAATGATAATGTCGAAGCAAATATGTGAAGCTTTCTATTTTTAATTAATATTCAATGAATATATTCAGTATTCCATCAAATATGCGAATTTGCTGAGAGCACAAACGTTATTATTATACAGAAACATCTGATCTAACGCGTTTTGTCAAAACAAACTCTTGTTAATATTTTTGTGAATTCAGTCCATAGTTCTGAACGTCACAGTATTGTGGATCGTTGAACTCTCCTTGACATTAGCTAGAATTCAATGTAATCAAAAGCACATTATGCCATTTAAAAAAGTTAACGTAATCTTCAGTTTTTTGTAGAAAGTACACTAAATTTTGTGAGTAACTGAGTGTACTCTACACCTATTAATAAAATTAATACAATGAAATCGACAAAATTGAGAGGTATTTGCTAGTGCCTAATAAGGAGAGCTACCCAAGTGTTACGCTCACTTATTTATGAAACTTTGCCACCTTATAGAATTCGTCCAGCTGAGTATTCCGATATCCCCTTTTGGGCGTAGACGGCCAATAGTTTAGGAGATATTAACGATTAAAGTTAGTTAGAATTTAAATTTTGTATTATAATACACTCACACATAGAAATGGTTAGTTCCGTGGTTAAACGCTTGCCTGGAAATCCAAACGTACACCGTTCAAATCCTCCGTTCCTTACCTTTTGTTTTTTTACGTGCTATCACCATTTTTTATGTCCACTTATTGAAGCTATGCTATAGGTTTTGCACCTGTTAATAATTTGCTAAGTATTTTTAATTTTATTATTATTACAGTCTAACTAACTTTAATCGTTAATATCTCGTAAACTATTGGCCGTCTACGCCCAAAAGGGGGTATCGGAATACTCAGCTGGACGAACTCTATAAGATGGCAAAGTTTCATAAATAAGTGAGCGTAACACTTGGGTAGCTCCCCTCGTAAGTACTACCATTTATACTTGTAGAAGAATGTTAATAACCCACTCTTAGCCAATGATATTTTCTTTATAATTATAAAGTTGCCAGCAGTTTGTTTATTTTGTGATTATTCATAAAGAAACCACGGGAAACACAAATACTCTTTCAGTAAGAAAGTTTACTAAGACTTTACTATAAACTCTCAAGTCGTAAATCTTTCGTTAAACATCTTGTATATTGTACATACATTTTTCGTATACACCGTGGGTGCGAGGTCAAGGAGATTCAGTGGCTGAAAATAAAATGAAAATAAATAACAAACCTTGACATTGTATCGCGTACGAAAACAGTTATATTCAGGGCTGTGGAGCCGGAGTCGGAGTTCGGTAGGAATTCCTGACTCCGACTCCCAGTTAATAAATTTGACAAAAATTAAAAATATGCTTATAATACAGTATTGTCTCGATAAATGTGAAAGTACAAATTGTATCCCTACCACTAGGGACATCCTTCTTGGAACCACGACAACCGAGTCGGCGAGCTGTCGAATATTGATGAGTAAGTAAGAAATTGGAACTTTCTCATTTTTGATTTTTGTTTTCTCATGACACTTTTACTATCGTATTCGTCTCATTTTTTCTAATTAAAATGACACCAAACGCAATATAATTACGATCATAATTACTTGTGTAACAAGCGACTGAGCCGACTCAACAGCCCTGGTTATATTGGCGGTCTCTTGTGAGAACTTTAACTTCAGTCAACGATTATATAACTGCACACGTACCCGATTGATTTCCAAATACATTTTCCTGGAAAACGATATCTCCAACACAGTTTTCTTATTCTTGATTTTGGTCCTGTTTGTACAATGATTTAAAGTGTATACAGGGTGGGTCGCCACATTTTGCCATCTAGATTTCCGTCATTATTATTACGCATAGCAAACAATGTTTCAGATGAAGTTGAATGGTTTTGAGAGGGGCACATTCTGATGGTACATTTTTATTTGCAGGTGGACGTGTAAAGGACATAGTAAGATCATTAATGTTTTTTTAAATGGAATCATATATTTTGTATCGCATCAACTGATGCTCCTTCATATTCTTTACAAAAAAAGATTAACCTATTTGTGTAAAAAAATCATTAGTTTAGGAGATATTTTAATTGTAATTTGTTAGGAAATCTCGACTTTTTGGTCAATATTATGAATTTTTAATGTGATAATGTAGTAGGAGAGCAAGAATTATCATCACAGAAAATGTAAATATTTACATTGATAATTATCAACACAGCAAATGTAAATATTTACATTGATAATTATCAACACAACAAATGTAAATATTTACATTGATAATTCTTGCTCTCCTACTACATTATCACATTAAAAATTCATAATATTGACCCGAAAGTCGAGATTTCCTAACAAATTACAATTCAAATATTTCCTAAACTAATGATTTTTTTACACAAATAGTATTCTTTGTGACACTAGTAAAACGTACTAATTATATTTTTACCTTTTTCTATTAATTTGTAAAATTGTAAATAAGGTAACCCTTCGTACAAAGCTTCCTCGCACAGTTTTAAATAATTACAAAAAAAAAAAAGTAAAGATTCTTCTTTTCATCGAAGCTTAAAATAATTTCAACACAGCCAACAATCAATCCATTATACCGATCCCTGGAAATCTAACAACTTTCCCCCGATGCAACGCAAAACATACAGGAGGCGTTCTGTTAAGGAAGCAACTTCAGTTTACATCTGTTTCTTTGAATAGGTCGAATTAATAATAGATTCAGTTCGTGTTAAAGAAGGCTAGAGTTAGCAAGTCTCATTCGAGCGTTCTTCCTGTTCTCTAACAAGTCGATACGCGAGATTCAGCTTATAATAGCTTCGACAGCGAGTTTAACGAAGCTCCGCGAACGCAGCCTCCTCTTTTTGCCTTCTTTAACATTGCCTCCCACTCGAACCTGCTAAATCGACAACATACTCGCGTTACCTGCGTGTACGAATCTATTGGATTCCTCGAACACACTTAAAATCCTCGGGATATAAAGGCTTGCAAGACCTGTTTTTGCGATTGCAGTATCCAGAGGAATCCTGTCGTGAGCTGCGTCCCCAACGATAGACAGCCAGGACAGCCCTTTCGAGTCCATAGTCCTACTCGCATCTTAGAGTTTCGCCGGTTACAAGCTAAAAGGTAAGCAAGCACGCATCATATTTTTGGATATTTTAACTCTTTGTCGGGTGATTTTTTCTATTTATCGGAAAATATATTAAACGAAAGAGGGCATACCTTTGATGGGAAATATATTGAAAGAAATTCTTAACAGCACCGGATTGTACCATTTATTCGAACAACTGGCGGAAATATATTTTTGCAATTTTTATCAAAAGTTTACCTTTTCACAAAATCTGTGAATTTTGTAAATTATTCAAATCATTTTCTACAACGGCAGATTATGTTTAAAAATCATAGCACTTAGTGTATTAAATATTTAACAATGTACGTCAATGTTATAGTGCGTATATTATATGCAAAATAAATTATGCGAAAGGCGGTTAAATTTTGAATTTAGAATCACAGTGCAAAGAGGGTTGAAACAAACTAAAACCACTGTTGAAATTAACTCTTAATTCTATATTTTTTAACATAGAAACAATATTTTTTGTTTTGATTTTTGAAATTTCAAAGAATTCCCTTATATATTTTTTCAATCAATATACGAATAAGTCTTGCGTACAAAAATTGTATTGTTAAACAATAAACATACCGTAGTATACATTTTTTAGGTCCGAGTTATGATAGACCAATATTCGATGATTAAGGTGAACGTTATTAGTATTGATATTTGTTGGTACATGATTGACAGATAAAAAACTTAAAATGTAAACTTCAAATATTGTTATAAACCCTGTACTAAGTTTTGCCCCTTGTGAACCCCTTGTTTGCCCCTTTAATTTTATTTATTTAATTATGTTTAACATAAAAAATTTATGTAGCAAACTCACTACATCCACTTTTATCTTTCTTATACTTCTTTATAACTTACACATATTGTAACAAATAAATTATAGAATAGTGGAAAGAATATTATCTGTTCATCTTGAATTTAACCAACTAAATACGTGAATATTGAAACATTGAAATTATGTATGAAACAGAAGATTCTAAGCTTCCAAATGACATGTAAAACATCCCAAAGGCATACAAATTTATTGACAAAATGCAGGTTCAGAAATATTAATGCAGCAAGATGGAACATTTTGTACTTTTGAACTAGTTAATTGACAGGGTCAAATTTGACACCACCGTGGTACTTAAAGAGCAAATATTTCTTATTTCCATGTTTTTCATGTAGAGTTTTTATGAGCGACATGTTGATATGTGTTTATCTAAATAATTAAATACTACATAAAAATGACCTTTTTTTATTAATCTTCAGTTTACATACATAGTACATGTATATTTTCAAAGCATAAAAAAATTATTTATGAAAAATGAAACCAAAAACACGACTTTTCATTTGTAATGTGTACAATAATATTGATTTATATTATAAACTCTTATTTACCATATAAATATATTCAAAAATATCTGTCAGTAGAAACACGTTACTTACGCATGAAAAATAATAAAAATACCGTCTTTTCAATTTAGTTTGACCATTTTCTAGGTTTACCTTTTCCGATTCTCGCGTTCGTTGACAGCAACTAGCATCTCGCTTTACCACCTTGAAAATTACACAAGCCATAAAAAATGATGGAAAATAAATAAACGAAGATTCGCAACTTCGATTTCCAGAAGTGGTAAAACCGGTTATACGATACATGAAGCGAGTCTTGTTTGCAGATATAAAACAACCACTACAACGATTTTGATAATCCTGATGTACCGAGAAGATCTATAAAACTGAATAAAAAATCTGATTTTTAAAAACCATAAAGTTGCGAAGCGTCATCCGCTAGCTACCTTCAGTTACAGCTGTGTGAACCAACGCGGATAAAAGCAGTATATTTTCTGATTCACTTCCATTTATCCCATTCAGGCATTCTATTTGTCAAATTAATTTTTATCAAATATATACAACATTTATTGAAAAGATAAAACCCTGTCACTCCTTTAACCCTTAATCATTTAAGGACGGAACGATTCGCAACAAAGATAAATAATTATTCCAATTTTTGGTTGCTTTTCATATTTTATTTTTGCTTCCAAAATTTATATCAAAAAGTTCGTTAAACACGTTACAACCTCACCTATAGGCGCATACATACATCAGTCGTCTTTAAAGGGTTGATAAATTCTAAATTCTTCTTTTCGAGTAGTTATTAAGTAAAATAGTGGAATCTTTTTAGGAGACGTTAGGCAGCAGCTTGGCTCTACTTTCATATACCTTTTATTTATTAAAGTTATAAAATGATGGAGTTATGTAATATTATTTACCACCGTGTCCAACGAAACCTTGTTAGCTGGCAACTGGTAAAACTTCGAAACCATTTATTTATTTAATTTCGAAGTTTTCATATTATTTCTACTACAGTTGTTTATAATAAAGCATACGTTGTTTTATATCTTAACTTATTAAGTTTTAATAAGTATTTAAAATCAAATATTCATTAGGAACAAAGAAATTTTTTCTTTAAACAATCGCCATTTTCTTATTTCTTATAGTTATTAAATTAATCGTACGCCACATTGAAAGAAATCTATTCCTCTTAAAATTACTACAAGCATTTTTCTTTTGCATTCCACTTACTTTTGGTAGAGGATGTCAACTAACCGAGTTTCGTTGGACATACGGACGTACAATATCATGTTGATTCCGCCATTTTATAAACTTAATAAATTAGAAACATGTGAAAGTGAAACTAAGATACCGCCTGACACCCCCTAAATTGATTCCACCGTTTTTGTTTAATAATTACTGGGAAATAAGAATTGTAATCAACCCTTGTTAAGTTTACACAGTAATCCACTTAAGTGGATTATTGAAGCCGTTGCGTATCTAACCAACTCTTAATTAACACGTTGACTGCTACAGTGAAAACGGACGTGTGTAGTCAGACACGTTGAAATCCTAATTATTAAGAATATAATCAACTAATTTTCAAATTTAACCTTTCAAATCGATAGCTAGCATTATTAGCTTAATGATAACGCTATCCGTGGTTTGCTTCGTAATTTCTTTTATTAATTATTTGATTGTAAAAAATTTGTAGGCGCCAATGGGCGCTTGACTTATTTTGCTCCGCTGGTACTGTTGGCGCCAATAATCGTCCGGATCAAATTTCGCCTGTTTCGTAAATAATTGCCGATTTAAAATTTTATAGTTGCTCTTATGGTAATGTAAGCCTATAGTGGTAATGTAGATTACTTTAATGTAATAGAATTCAATATTTTGAATATTTTATTATACTTCGTCAGAAATGCACGCACGACTGAATTCATACCGTACAGTACGGCCGGTGCGTGCCAAAGTCTGCCGTAGTCAAAGGGTTAAATTAGCTCTCTACATGGTTCGTCGCCCAGGGAATAAACTAAAATATCTCAATAGCATACCCTAGCATATAACTCTTGGTAATATTAATTACTGTTAATTAATCATATTTTGTATTCTGAAAATCATAGAGAAAATAAATTCCCAAAAACCTATGAAACGATATATTTGTTCCAGATTGTTCAGAATGCTGCTTCCCCTCATTTTCCTTCCTCTAGTGGCGGCGGTGCCACTCAGGCCATCGTTAGAAACTAATTACATTATAGATATCGATAATGGAATCCTGAGAAATGTTCAATTCAGGAATGAACCAATTACTGAACTGGATCTATCAGGTCTGGGGATTCGCAGCTTGGAGAAGAACGCCCTGGACAACGTACCAAACCTGAAATTGCTCAACTTGGCAAACAACTCTTTGGAATCGCTTCCAGAATTTATGTTCTCGAACCTGACAAACCTGGAATACCTGTCCTTAGCCGAGAATAAACTTGGCAGTCTCGAGTACCTGTTTGTCCGCTTGGATAAGCTTCAAGTTCTGAATATATCCTGCAATCCCGTGATGCACCTTCGCAGAGGACACTTATTTGGCCTAACGAAATCCACAAACATTTTAACACAAGGAAATGCATTATGGAGTATCAGCACTGGAGCATTCACGAATTCGTTCTTGAAGGACGAAGAAGAGATAAAGCATTTGGAGAGAATAAAAGCTGAAGCTGATATAGAGCTACAGAATGATGAACCAGAGAGAGATTTAAGCTTGGTGAAAGAGAATAACGCGTTAAAACTCGACGAATACATACCTTTGAAGAAGGATCTAAACAAAATCCAAAAGCTGAAGTTGTGCATGCCAGAGAAGATAGTTCTGTCCATAGAACCATTGGAGGAGGGTAAAACTGTTTCAAACGGATGCCTAGAGCTGCCTATAAATGAAAAAGACAGATCGGTGAATCTCCGTGGGTTGGGAATAAAAGGATTCCATGAAGGCTGGTATCAATTGCAATTCTTGCCGATAGTTTCCTTGGATTTGGCTAACAACGAAATTACAGAGATCACGAAGGAATTGTTGAATGATCTTCCTGAAGGGTTGATTTACGTGAACCTCGTAGGCAACAGAATCAGAGGTATTTGGAGCCAGGTGATCGAAAACAGATACCTGAAGATGTTGAATCTTAGAAACAATCTCATAGACAAGATCGAAGATGGTGCTTTCCAGAGAACAAATTTAACAGCTCTGTTCCTGAATGGCAATCAACTATACAATCTCACTTTCGCTTCCAGCTTGCCCCAAACCTTGACAGAACTTGTACTGTCAGGCAATCAAATTTCATCCATCTCCAATGGAGCTTTTACGAACCTGCAGCGTTTGGTTTACTTGAATCTGGCCAACAATAAGATCAGTAAGCTCCAAGACGATGTTTTCAAAGGTTTGGATTCTCTTCAAGTGCTTATCATTACAAGAAACAACCTGAATGAGATTGAACCCAAGGCATTCTGCGACTTGAAACAGCTCACCACCCTTTATCTTCATCGCAACTCCTTGATTGAACTTCAAAAAGGCACGTTCTCCGAATTGGAGAGCTTGAAGGACTTGAACTTGGCCTGGAACAAGCTGGCTAGAATCACCAAAGACACGTTCGCTAACCTGCCGCAAACGTTGGACTTTCTGCATATCGATTTCAATGAGATAAACAGCCTGGAGACGGGCAGCTTCCTAAACGTTCCCAGATTCACTCTGTCCCTAACCGGTAATAAGATATCGGAAATTCCACGTGGCGCCTTCGATCTGCCCACTCTTCGAGACCTACATTTGAATAACAATACCTTGACGACTATCGACGGCGACAGTTACGAAGGTTTGCCTCAACTGAAACGCCTCTGGCTGAACGAGAACCAGATCAGAGATATACCAAAAGGTTCTTGCAAAAATTTGGGAAGCTTGAATATTTTAGACATCTCGAGAAATCCGTTCCAGAAATTGCAGAATGGAGCTCTTTACGGGCTGAGCTCGATCAGAGGCAACTTCTTGTATATCTATAATAATCAACTGAAAGAATTACAGGGTGGAGTGTTCGAGGACATTTAATCGACTGATGAAATATTAACGACTCACGTATTCGCTTTCTATGTTAAGCTTGATGATAAGATTTATACTTGATGCAAAAGGATCTCTTACGGTTGTGTATCATTTTCGATTTTAATATTATGCTCTTTTACTACATCTCTAACACACGTGTTCTTCTCATATTCATAACCAACTATCGCTTCGCATTCATGTCATCGTATACTTGCGCATATTGTGTGAAACGTACTTCTTTTGTTATTGTACAAGAACTGTTTAGAGCAAATAAAATTGAATATTTAAGATCTCGTTGTTTTTATACTTTTTATATCTTTGATAATTATTTACTTTAGGGAACACCACACTGATGACTATACACCTAACTCTGAGATAACTAACACTAAACCTACCGAAGCGATGAAAATGACCGATCGAGTGTTTCTTATTTTAACTCACAAAATTTATTACGATGCTTTTATTAAAATGCGTGTTAATTTTTATCACCATAAAGACATGCTGCATATATTAATATACTTTTCATTATTTAATTATTTATTTTTCTATTTTATTTTCAACTTAAAAGTAAATGCGTATAAAACATCGGTAGGTTTAGTGCTAATATTATGAAAATAGGAATTCTTTATAGCTTAATATATGCGTAGTATATGTATGTTCATCATACGTACATGAATAATGAATAAATATAAAGCTCAAATTTCAACTGCAACCTCCGTTCATATCGTGAATTTAAAATTATTAACCCGTTCCTTATTAGTCATATTTATCATTCCGATTTATTTGTACTTCGCCCCGCTAAGTTTTATAAAAAATGTAAAATAAAAATTGTACGTCTCAAAATCTTGAGAAAACCAAATTGCTAGATCTGGCTGCTTGCCTATCACTCTGTCTTTGTCCCTCCTTCTACTGTTGTATTTCCCTCTTTGTCACAGCACTGTAAGGGAGAATGATCTATTTTTGTTCGGAGATTCTTAATTACATCGTTTGGGGCCTTCAAGACCAATTCGGACTCGTATATTCACCAGAATCTCAGAAGACAGAAGTTGAAGTTACAACTGTCAATTTTACGTATAATAATTATCTGTATTGTGGCATATGGAGGGCAGAAGAGATAATTGTATCTTATTCAACCGTTGGGAATGCAAATATGCGTGCATGTAAAATTTGTCGAGCGTTGCAAGCATACATTTGTCAGTATTACATCATGAATAATAACATGGTAGCTTATAAATATTATTAAAACAAATAATATACGTTTAAATCACATTACTTAGAGATAGAAATAGAAGAAGAAAAGAAAAAGAGAAGAAAGAAGAAAGTTACGAAGAAGGCAAGAGAGAAGGGGGGAGGAGAAAAATGTGAAAGAAAGAGAAGCAGTAGCTCTGTTCTCAATGAATAAAGTAATTTTTAGAAAATAATACAACCGACTTCGAAATGCACTAAAAAATATGAAATATAACAAGTACAACAAGGGAACTCCCACTAAAGTTCTTAGACTTTTCTGAAGCAGTAGTATTAGCCGCTGATTGTAACGTTTTCTATAGCGAACGAGCTTTCCTAACCCTTCCTATCTAACAGCCCGTAAACCACATAAATTCCTTTAGGTATTTGTTGTCCCGGGCAATTCATTGAAGTACTTCATAGTCAGTTCAATATTCTGTGAAATTTTGACCTGGTCACAGACCTGGTCCGTAGCAATAATGAGATTAGGATAAAACGGACCATCGATTACCTTTTATAAACGTTTCCTACATTCGAGTACCTCTGTTATTCTTTTAGTTTATCATTTTTCAATTCTGATACTTTTAGTCGAGAAGTTTCATACGATCGAGTCACGCAGAATTTCCTAAACACATTACCTGATGGTGGCCGGTAGCCTATAAGGCGGTGACCTTGGTGATAATTCTCACTAGACAATCCTTTATCCAATTAGTAAAAACGACTTACTTTTTAGGTAATTTTGGAAACATTTATCGGCAACTAATTTGCATGCGTCAGCCCCGTCATAACCCTAAGCGGAGGTTACTTAAACCGAAGCGCGGACAAAAATAGAGAGAAATTGCTAAAAATCTAACGCAAATGTTAGCAAAAAAGGTAGTTCGATATAATATAACTTTTAATTGAACTTAAATTACAAAGTATTTAATTCAACTCAATACGGTTTCGCTCCTTTTGTTTTTCGCTCACATTCGCCTCGCACTCTACTCTTATTTTGCCTGATTTTCGGCAGCTCGCGGCTCGCACACCCTTTCTCTCTCTCTCTTTCTACCACTTACCGCTGATTCGTCATTCCATTCGCTCTCGTCATTCGCGTGCATTTACAAAACCTATAACACAAATATGAACAAATCGAATATCATATCGTATCGAATACCTTGTATCGGATCGTTATCGTGCAATACAAAGTGAGCCGTCAACATCACACCTTGACGCTCAAATCATCGAAAGTTCAACTATCGTGTCAACTAGATTCAGAATTACTGACAATGAGTTGAATCTGAGCCAGAGCGTACCGTAAGTGCTCGAACTTGCGTGCTCAACACGTTCGCTTTCTCCCAAACCTGTCTGCAAAGGCAATACGGATAATCCTACACGCGCATAAAACGTGAGGTGCAAGGTTGCGGTTTACGACCGACTGATCTTGACTTTCACGGGAACCTTGAAGTCACAATCGTACGACCGGATTTTAAAGGTCAACGTACTTTACGATCGTTTTTCATGTTATACTAATCAAACATCTTTGGGTAGGAACAAGCCGCGTGATGATTCTACGTAATATATGTATTTAAAGCTTTGACAACGAAATTATGTCAAGTATAGTAAAATGGATCAAGCCTACCACGGATAACTGAAAACTCGGATAATACGGAGAGGTAAATGTGTGTTCATAAATCGACCCAAAGAAATCATAAAAAAGCATGTTGATAAATATAATGATATGCATGTATTTAAGATGTAAAAAGTTTGATTCATTACCATAACAATATCGGATTATTTATACTTTTAAACATTCAAAAGAAATGAAGTTATAGTTCTTTGTTTGTTTAACACGTTGACTGCCAGCTACGAATATCTGGCTACTCGTATCTGGTGTAATTACTTCGTAAGCCTTGGCAGTAAATGTGTTAACAAAAGAAACGATGAAATAAACTGCAAATAGCGTTAATATTAAACTGATAATGCTAGCTATCGAGTTGAACGGTTAAATTTGAAATTAATGGATTGTATTCTTAATAATTAGAATTTCAGTGTGTCTGACTATATACGTTCGTTTTCACTGTGGCAGTCAACGTGTTAATTCCTTTTCTTCCTTGCTGCTACGTTTCGTAGGCATCTCAAAAAGGAAATGTCGGCAGGCATACCATCCTTCTGCTGTTCAACGTAAGATACAGTTGCTTCGATAGCAGCTAAATCCCTCACTGTGCGATATTTTATTCGGAGTCTCTGCGCATATTTCATCCTCTTCATTTTCTTCCGTTTGCTGATTTACTCTTCAACATCTTCGGTAACACTGTCCAACACGAATTTTATTTTGCAACACCTATTGAGTGATCATTGTAGAGTTTCTCGTCCTGAATACGAATCCAAAAACAGATTTGCTCTATCACCCTCTGTTTTTGAAAATCACGAGCTTTTGTAGAAACGTGCGTTTTGAGGGGAAAATGCGTTATTACGCGGAAATTAAAAACAGTAAGACGTTCAAATTAATTTCAAAAGATAGAGGAGAGTTGCCCGAATATATTAATATTATATAGTTGTTATATTACGTGATTCTGAATAGTTGTAAATATCGATGTTTGGAAAACGGACGATGTACGCATTTCCTACGTATTACTTTTGTATTTTTAAGAAAATTTGTTTATCTAACGCAAATTCGCTATACAGCACCGAATTCTGTAGACATTTTCGAAGAAGAAACTATGTGGGGTAAGTGTGGGAGCACTATGCAATTCGAGTAAATCGAAAAACTATGTGCCGGTGACGCGTGCACGGCGTTTTGCCGCCAGGCGGCCATAGCTCGTTTCTCCTCGCCGAGAGTAAACTATCCGAGCTGCGTGTAATTAGCACCAATGATGAGAATCAGTAGACATCCACTTTTTATATGTGTAATGTTTAATTTTTACTTTCTGTAGGTTAAACCTAAGAGAACATTAATTACAAGAGCTGGAGACATAGCAGCTTCCATGGGCGTAGCCAGGTTATCAATCAGGGAAGGGCAAAATCGTATTTATGTATGGGCCATTTCACGCCAAATCACTCACTTTCGACAGCATGTTTTCCAATGTTTATTTATTACACATACTTGTACTTATTTAGTACATTATCTACTTATTATAAAACTAGTTTTCACGGATCTTCAATAAATCCTTTTAGTACATTTTCTTCGAGTTTCCTTTTCTTCTCACGCACCATTTTTCTACGTACACTAAACATGCACAGTCCATTAAGACGATTCTCCGACATCGTTGATCGTCGAAATCCAAATTTGTTTCTCTACGGTAGGGCAAATACTACTTTTCTTCCTCCAAAGTAGGGGGGGGGGGCAAGTGCCCCCCTGCCACCCCCTGACTACGCCCATGGCAGCTTCTAACATCCTACTTTTCTGCGTGTCAGCTTCATAGCGCCGACAAGCTACTGTTAAAGACTGCCAGTCTTACGGGAGTTCGCGTACCCGAAAAATTCGCCTAGACGGTCACCGGGGCGAGGGGAACTTTTCTGTCTCGCTTTGTCACATTTTGTTCCATGGGCGTTCTTTGTCACGAGGCAACCGCTCGTCAGTTTACCGACGGAGCGCCAGAGCCCATCAGAACCCACTTAGTGGCACGCCAAAATACACAGGGGCTGGCAGTCTTTAATAGTATCTCGTCAGTGTTCATAGTTATCCACGAATAGAATATCACTGATACAAAACGATGATCATCTACGAGGACGTCATTCCCATCGCTATTTTTCAAGTATTGAAAACGAACTGCACTCTCACATATGTATCAGCTGTTTCTCATTCTGTAGAGAAAGTCTCGGGCAATTTTGTGGCATTAACACTATATACCTCCGTCCTTCCGATTTAACCAACGGTACCCACTAAGGTTATCGAACGTGTATGCCTCTTTCAGAACTACCGTCTGACATCGCATCGCTGCGAATATACACACACTAACGTAGACCGCTAAACGCAGCATGACGAACAGGAATTTTCAGTCCCTCGGCAAATGGTGCAATTCGTTATACAAGCATTTTCAAAACATAACTTATATAGAGTGTCCGCGGTAATACTGACCATTATTCTTCCTGTAAACAGTATGTGTTTAAAAAAAAAATAACGGAAGAGGAAACAGTTATAGTTTGTCTTACTGGCAACGCGGAAATTTATGTCAATGTTTCATATTTGTAACGAAGGTGGCTTTTAAATGTCATACTGTATATTTTTTAATCTCATCTCACGAATATAAAAGATACACTGCATAATTTAACACGTTGGCTGCCACGGGGGTCACCGGTGACCGGCACCCGAAATTTTTTACAATCAAATAATTACCAACAGAAATGATAAAATAAACCACGAATAGCGTTAACATTAAGCTAATAATGCTAGCTATCGAATTGAAAAGTTAAATTTGAAAATTAGTTGATTGTATTGTTAATAATTAGGATTTCAGCGTGTCTGACTACCCACGTCCGTTTTCACTGTGGCAGTCAACGTGTTAAGGGAAACATAACACCCCTTATGACATATTTAGATTCTACGTTGAAAAATAAGTAAGTTTTATTCGAAAAGATTTGTTTGAAAATGCATTTATAACATTGAAACGACGAAAGAAAGATTTCAATTTCTTGAAATTTACATTCTGCGAATCACGAAATATAATAATAAACAATTGTAATATAAATTACTCTATCTAACCCTAAAAACACGGAATACCAAGAGCGTTACACTTCAAAAGTGAAAATTATCTTCGTTTAATACAACATACTCGATTTACGTATCAACATTTTTAGGGCTTATCATAAATATCACTTCCCTCCATTTTAATAGAAGTGGTTTGGAACACACTGTCTAAATAAATATTAATTCAAGTATGCTAACATATTCCACCGGGAATGGAATATTAAGGAGAATGTAGGACACTGAACTCGACAAAGAGAGCATAAATAAAAAGGGGTGCCAGTATATCTCGAACGGACGTGAGCCGGAGAAAATGAAGCCTCACCGGAGAAAGGTCCAAAAGACGAGTTCGCTGGCCTTGCTCGTCGCTCAAATATGCGTGTCTGACATCCATGAAGAAGCATGTCTCGCGAATACATCAATCTGTTCCCGTAGTAACCCTACATTCGATTTATTGCGAGCTCGTGAATGAAGAAAGCATGCTAGGATAGAAGCAAAGAATGTCAAACGCATTTTGATTCGCATCGTAGGCACTTTGAACTTTATTGACCAATACTATTGTCAGCGTGGCAGAAAAATAGATGTTTCCTTTTCTATTTTGACACAGTTTCATGTATTCAAACACAAAAAAAAAGCTAGTCTGCAGTGTAGCCAATTGTACCAGTATTCTATGAATATTCAACGTTGATTTATTAAAAAATGAAATTCCGTGCGAAAAAATATTTGCCACTCATTTCTTTATGTAGATTCACTTCCTTTCGACTTGTACCAGCTCGGTAAATAATCAATCTTGATGAAACTTGGTGGATACATTAAGCAGGTGAAAAGAAGGAACATGTATTTTTTTTAATACTTTTTCCCAAGAAGTTTTGTCATATCTATGATAGCTTTCGAGATAGCATTTTTCTGCTGAAACTTCAAGGGATGATTTCAACCTCTAAACTTGCGATTGGGCAGCTATAAAAAAAATACGTGCCCCTTCTTTTCGCCTGCTTAATGTATCCACCAAGTTTCATCAAAATTGATTATTTACACCTAAAAATGTTCCCTTGTTAGTAACAGAATGACAGTTTTATGTGTTACTGTAAATGTGAGCGTAGAGTTGTAATGTGCATTTTCTCTTTTATTTTTTATTGTTATTCACTTTCATCAAGCTATATGTAGCCACTAAATATCAACAGAATAATCAGTTGACTTATTATTTGTAAAATACGTTTGTACAAATCTACTTGTTTTATTAATACCTTTTTTAGCCATGCAAGAAAATTTATTGATACTAGCAACTTACAGCTTGTGATGTGTAAAATTTCACAAATAATACTAGTTTAATTAGTTTTTTGTTTCACTTATTCTGTTTCTTTTTTTTTTTATTATTATTATTCTTTTGTTTGTATCTAAAAATTACTTATAGGCAGGCCACTTATCTAGGATTAAATTATTTCAAATTCTGCAAGTAATATTGTCGTTTCGGATACTGATCGCCAACTATAATGCAATTCATGAAATCAAAGAAATTTTACTTTAGGCACATTGACACATTAATATCTCATAAAAACAACATAAAATTATGATAATTACATCGACCATGAATTAATTTTTCATAAACCACTAAAGTTTATAAATATATTCTTAAGCAAGAAATAAAATTTTAAAAGGGTCATTGAGGTCAATCGAAACCGGTTTCAAAATAGATCGCCAATTTCAAAATGACCCATCCCAGATATTTTACTAAATGATTCAACGAGTCGTGAATAAATAAAACACCGAATATCAGATTTCATTTCTTTGCGTGGGCGTTGTAAAAGTGCTTTCGCTATTTCACGAATGAAAAATGTTGCATGTCATTCTGGAGAAGCACAATATAGTACAATTTGCATACGCGGACAAGATGAAAAGGCGATTAAAGGTGCCCACAGACGATACGATCTGTCGTACGGAAAGTCGCAGAGGCAGTCGTACAGGCCGTTTGATTTCAGTTTTGGCTGCAGACGGTCGTACGACACGTCGTAAAATGGCGGACTGGCCCGAAATCATGGTCACAAAAAAAAGGTACAATATATATAATAAAAACAATAATGCAGTTGAAATTCATTAACAGCTTGGTGAGATTTGTAGTTCAAACGGTATGAGTTAAGGTGAAGTAAGGTAGTGGTGTTGTTTATTTTAAGAAAAAAGAACGAATATTCTTGATGAAAAGAGAGATGAGAGGTGATTGGATGTTAAAAGTTATGGTAAAAATTTGCGAAAATCGTCAGTTCACAATTGTAGAATTATATGTTGAGGTCATCAATGTTTCGCATTCAGTAATTTACGCAAGGAAACGTCAATGCATAGTTAAAAACTTAGGAGGCAGACTCATTGACATTGGAATAAGAAAACTAGTTGTGCGATTCTCTATATACAGGGTGGCTCGTAACTAGTGCAGGGGCAGGAAATGGGGGGTAGGTGAGACGATTCTGAACAACAATTTCCTTTGCAAAAATGTCGTATGGGGCTTCGTTTTTGAATTATTAAGGAAAAACACTGACCAATCACAGCGCGCGCTTTTCGTGCGCTCAGGCGCGTGAACATAGTATCGGGCCCTGGGACGTTCGGATTAGGCTGGGCAAACGCGTTTTCAAAGGAGGAAAAATTTAATTGAAGTTCTACCGAGCAACGAATACAAATAATTAAAAATAATATCTACACAGCTGTTATTGCTGAGGATGGGCTAAATCGAATTTATTAATTATTTGTACTCGCTGTTTGAAAAAAAGAATGAATAAAGAGAATGTGCTCTCGGAATGTTTTGGAAATAAATAACGATTGCGCAATAAAAAGGCGACTGTAATATTATGAAAATTGGGAAATAATTTAAATTCGACTTACCCATTCACCAACAAGTTGGCCCTATTCGTTGACAATGGTCATCGTACGTATCCTGACCCAGGAAGGACGAAGGCAGAACAGTTGATGGAATGGCCCTGTCGCTGAACCCATTTATTTACCACAAAAGTATTTCACTTCACAATTCCCTGGCACTTGTCACTTTCACATTAAAATAAACAGATTATTCGTTCCCCGATTGTTGACCCTTAGCAGGTTATTGTGCGTGTTTAAGAAATACAGAACCGATCCCGAGAACGGCCGACTGTTGACACGTTCGATCGAGTCATCGAAGAAGAAAACATAAACAACGAACCACGCAGAATGAATTGGTAGAAGGGCAGTAGCCGGTCGACGAGGGGATGGAACGCTTGTCGTGCGACGTTATTTACGTAGCTTTTTTTTGTATCGCGTAATACAAAATGCATCGTGTAAATTCACAGTTTTTTCCGAAAAAAACAGTGTCTATTTCGTAATGGCTCATTTGACCGCGTAATAAACTCTCAGGATACAGGAAACTCCGGCTAGCCGCGGTACCGATTCGTTCTAGGTCATTCGTTGAATTTTGTTTCTGTCTCGATGGTTCGATCGAACGTGACAACAGTCGGCCGTTTCCGGAATCGGTTACGTATTTCTTAAACACGTACAATAACCTGTTAAGGGTCAACAATCGGTGAACGAATAACGTGGTTAATGTAATGTGAAAGTGAAAAGTGTCAGGGCTCGTGAAGTGAAATACTTTTGTGGTGGATAAAATAGTTCAGTGACCGGGTCGTTCCATCAACTGTTCTGCCATGGAGTCTTCGTCCTTCCTCGGTCAGGATACGTACGATGACCATTTTGTCAACGAATAGGGCCAACTTGTAGGTGAATGGGTAAGTCGAATTCAAATTATTTCCCAATTTTCATAACATTACAGTCGGATTTTAATTGCGAAATCGTTATTCATTTCTAAAAAATTACGAGAGTACCTTCCCACATCTTGTTCCTTTTTTTTTTTTTCAAACAACGAGTACAATTGATTAATAAATTTAATTTAGCTATCAGGCTATCTGATTTAGCCCTTCCTCAGCGAGAACAGTTGCGTAGATAGTATTTATAATTATTTGTATTCGTTGCTCGGTAGAACTTTAATTAAATTTTTCCTCTTTTAAAAAACGCGTATGAATAATATATCTATTCGATCCAATACTTTACTGAATTAAATAAGAACATAATAAAGGCTTATGTAAAGTATCTTTATTATCATTTAAGATTAATTTGTGAAAAACTGTGTATATACAGACTAATTTTATCGAACTAAACATTAAAAAGGATAAGGTAATTATTTTCGTACTAATTAGGACAATTTAGAGGATGTTTCAATATACGCAAATGAAAAGTTATCGTTCTTACGTGAAACACGATCGTGCTTGCAAAACTCTTGCCTGGTATTTCTATACCAGCAAAACTGGACTCCAGCTTGAATTACACCAGACATCGTGTTGTACGATTTCTGAGATCGTAATGTACGATGAACACTGACCTGATGAAATACCTTTCCTACATTTATTTCGAGCGATACTAATTGTGAAACCTCGTGTACATTTCATTTGCGAAGGTCTCTAAACATTCATTGCCTTTGCGTAACCGACCTGCAATCGAGGGGGATGAAAGACGTGGTGGTATAAGTCAAGTCTTTTACAATACTGACTTGCGTACGTAAATTGTACGACTACAGCAGCAAATTGTAGTTTTACTATGCATGACTTTTGGTAGTAGAAAAAAGTCACCTTCTATAACACCTTGACTGCCACGCTAAAGGCGTTGAAAACTTGGTCAGGCAAAGCATTTATTTTGATCAAATTTTACCTATTTATTATTACAATTCTTCGTAATTTCGATTATTCAGAATTTCGAGTACCTAATACGACGATTTCTAATTAAGTAATTGAAAGGATATTAATAATGCAAGCGACAAATTTCTATGGAAATTCAAGTGTCACCCGAATATGGGTGACGCGGCAGTCAACGTGATAATGGTATTTAAACGCTCAAAATCTGAACTTAATTAACAAATTCGTTGAGATGCAAGTCACTAATTTGCTATTTGGCCAAGAAAAACTATCATTTCACAAGATTTATTTATCAATAGCTGAAGTTTCATTTTCGAGTTTCACGAAATCGACTGAATTTTAACTGTGTCGTTACTTGAATACCATTTCTAATAGAAAACCTTAAGGATCACTTTTTATCTCAGAACTATAGAAAGGTTTATAAACATAACATTTTCGAAATATATGTAAAAATTCGCAAAATAACCTTGAATTAACATTAAAGTTTATTGTTTTGACAGAAGGTCGCTAATCTAGAAGGCGAAAATCAAATTTTCTTCGCAACTAGAAAATAGTTACACAATTTTGATACGTTCATTCCTACCTACTACATTAAAAAAAAAAGTAGTACAAATTGTAGGTTTACTTACATTCCAACAAATATAAATCGGAATAGACATTTAATCATTTTAATTTATTAGAAAATCTTAACTTTCGATTCTCAAAATGACAATTAAATGACACTGCCTTAATTGCCGCATACCATTACAATTTTAACCCCTTCAATCTTACCATAACTTTCAAAAACTGCTATTCTGTATAAAAATGACTTTGTTTTCAAAAGGATGACAAGATTTCACGTAACTTCTTAAACATTCGATGTCAATATCATTAAATTTAAATATAATGTAACCAAGATATTCGCTATTCAAAACAATGTTGCTTTATTTGACAATTTATAATTTCAATTATTAAATTAACAGAACTAGAATAAGAATAAAGAATTACGAATTTATTACTTGTAATATTGATTGGATAGAAACTGATGTATTTAAAGATCTGTATACTGTAATTCCAATAACAGATTTTTCGTAAAGGAAATTAGCTGACTATAAATTCTCATTTGTACTTCCATATACATTTATTATACTAGTTACCAAACAAATATTATTGTCTCAAAACATGTAAATAATCAAAACTAACTTCCCTACGTTAATTAATTTTTGTAAAGCAATCAATGAATTTTACAACATCGTTTGAACTGTTTTCAAATGAAATTTCATTTAAGTAGTTTAAACGAAAATTTTATCGTGGGCACACGTGAACTGAACAAAAATGCAAAGACAGCTTTTCTTGTTCCAACCTTACATTAACATGATATTTCGTCATCACATCCGCATTCTTGAAACATGTACCATGGTGTAAGATTACAACGACAGAGAGATATGAATTTTTTCGGTAATTAATTGAATATAATGACGGCACAAGTATGATCAATCGTACGTACAGTGTAATTATATCACAGTGTATCGTATCATATACCTTATCGACCACTTGTATCCTGCTAATGGAATTTCAAATGTTATAATATTCGTTAAAGGAATACCGATATCATTATTATCAAGAAAAAATAAAAGAAATTTTTTAACGACTTCCGTATTTTACAACAATACAGATCAATTGGGGATACTAATGGCTTACATGTATATGTGTTATTAATATTTTCTAACTTACTAAACTGTCAAGTTTTCATTTCTTTTTTAGTTACATAAATTCTTCATATTTTCTATTAATAAATCTCTTGTATTTTTATATTACTTTTTAACTTAACTAACTTCTTTATATTTTGTATTATTACTATTATATCTATTCATAAGCTGGTCTGATATACAATTTTATTTATACTTTATTTATACTTTATACCAGAGGCGGGGAACGTGCGGCCTCCGTGAGTTTCTTGTGCGGCCTTCATAAAAGCTAGCTCTTGTATTAATTAATATTTAATTATATAGATCACGACTTAATAATATTATTTTTCTATTGTATTTCTTTAAAATGAAATAAATTTATTGAAAAATACTTCTACTAATATTATTTTTATTTGAAGTGGTATTTAAATATGTAGATGTTTATTAATATTTAAAGATCTGGATGAATATTAATATATATGTATGCTTAAATAAATAAAAATACCAACAGTGAAATATAAAAAATTATAACGGCCTCCTTTATTACTGCCTAATTTAAATGTGGCCTCTAATGGTAAGAAGGTTCCCCACCTCTGCTTTATATTTATATTTAGTTCGTTCAGATCATGTATGAGCTAAATATTCATAGATGTAAGGAGAAAATCGATGTTCGAAGAAAAGGGCATGCAAAATCATTTTTTAAAGCTTCATCATATATTACTGGCGATGAAAACTTCATCTCTTTTGATGTTACTGTAAGAATACTTTCTACAAAAATAAGGGATCCCGTAACTGTTTTACATGAACAAAATCGAAAATGTAGAATCAAATTTTCTTATACAGGGTGTTCCACTCAAAGTGTTACACAGCTGTTATTCCATAACTATCGGTGATATAAAAAATTGTTAATATAAAAATTACATGGTAAAACGGAATGCACGTTTTGATCAAAATGATTTTTTCTACATTGTTATTTTACAAGCTATGATGGTCAAGTTTCGTTTTTTAAATTGAACCACGTATTTGTTTTCAAATTAATTGATAGTACTTTTAAAAACAAGTTCAATAACCATTAATGTATACACTCGATTTTAATTAGTTTTCAAGATATAACGCTTACAAATTAACTGATTTTCAGAGGAAAATACTTGGTTCGAAAAGCGGCCTTATTGTTGTGGTAAGTGCCACATGTTCGACACGCCTTCTTGAAGCCGATACACACGAAGTTTTGCCTGTAAATCAGTAAATTTCTAACAGTTATATCTTAAGAACTAATTACAAGCGCGTTTATACATTAAAGGTTAATAAATTCCTCTTAAAAAACACAATCAGGTGATCTAAAAATAAATATGCGGTTCCATTTGAAAAGCGGAACTTGTAAAAAAAATTCCTTCTACTAAAACATACTTTCCATTTTACTATGCAATTTTTGTATTAACAATTTTTCATATGACCAATGGTTATGGAATAATAGCTCTGTAACAGTTTGGGTGGGACACCCTGTATGGTTTCATTTTAAAGAAAATTCTATTTGAAAATCTTTCAAGAATATTTACACAATTTATTCACGACAAGGAAAACAATAATTCGAGGAAAACAAATTTAAGTGTTAATATTGTTAAAGTATGTTACTATTCAATATCCTTTATGGCATTCTTAAAATATTGTATAACATGATGAATTTGGTTGGAAGTCTGAGAAGTACACACAATAGATTTTGGCAACGTTTACACTCGCATTTATTAATTTGTGACATCATTATAATCATCGCCACGTATAAAACAGTATTATTATATATTTTCAACTCAGTTTTTCCCATAGAATCATCCCTTTGTTGGTTATACCATCAGTTACGGAACACCTTGTGTATTAAATATTTCATATACTTCTCATAAATATCCCGGCTTAACAAACGAAATGAAGTTTTAACTTTCAATGCCTCGAAACACGATTTTAACAGATACGCCCTTTTCCAATCAACTGGTCATATTATTATAATATCACCTCAAATTTGAAATCTGGAACCCGAATATGATCATCGCCTTAGACTTTTGTAGCGTGTGCAAATCCACGATGAGAACAATAAGAACCTTCGCTACGATTGCCAACCATGTTCTCATGGAAACTCTTCGAAATACGATTCGACATGATTCAATTTCACTTTCAAACACGGGTCAGAAAGTAATTCTAGCGTGTGACATTGTGCCGGCTCGTTTGCGTATTGGGTGACAAAAAAGTTGCTTTCTGATCGACATGCAACGAAACGCAACACCGAACATATTCACTACGATCCTCACAGGGGGTACGTAAGAGCTCGAAGAAATATCGGAAAGAACACGAAGTTTACGAACTTATTGTGTAATCATCATTGGGGGAGTAATGTAAAAACAATCACCCCAAGTATACATGCACCGTTTATCTATCTTTATATGAAGTTATACTAATAAACTCGGATTTACTTATTCGTTTCTACTCTCCAAATTTGATAGATCTTTGATCAGTAACTTCAAAGACGACTCTCAATATATACTTATTATAATTTATTTAAAAAAAACTTAAATTACATTACTTAATACTTGGGGGGGTATGAAAATAATATGATAAGAGGTTAAAAACCGCTGCACTAAACAATTTATTTGATGATGATAAAAATAATGATGAAACAAGTAAATTAGTAACTAATCACTATGATTATTGAACAGTGGACTGTGTCAATGTTTACGTTCACTTTTATTGACTTGTCTGTTAAATATATGGTGTGTTTCACTTATTGATAATAATAGGTGTCAGTTCTGTATGATCTGAGAACCGCACTAATTCAAATTCATTTTTGTTACATTTTTGTAGAGCTGAAAAATAAGAGCGGTCATGCATTTTTTAACCATGTACTTGAATTCATATTATTAACACTAGAACTACTAAACCCGTCAAAATGACGGGTCGAGGGTTTCTTATTTTAAATCACGCAACTGATTAACAATAAGTAGCTTTCATTAAAATGTATATTAACTACTTTCAAGATAAAGACTTGCTGTATATATTTCGTTCCATATTTATTTAGTTTTCTATTTTATTTTCAATTTGAAAGTAGGTATACCTAAACTGTCAGTAGTTCTAGGGTTAAATCTTCTTTGTGTAGTTAAATCTCTATGAATGAATCCCTATACGTATTTCCTCGTCAACGTCTACCAGAGAATTGTCGACCTCGCCGTTTCAGTTCTGGTTTCGGCACGATTTGTTTTTTTATCTTTACCGACATTAGTAGACAAATGCCGTTCGGCTTTGAAAGCCATACGGCCCAAGCCGAAGCGCATGTCCACACTTGCTCGGCATTGCCAAGCGGCTTTGCCGATCGGCAAATATCGACTCAGTCAGTGGGGACGCGGCGTGCAATGTGGAGACTATTTGGCGAGGTGCCCCGTTCACTGGCATTACTCCGGCGGAATGGGCTGCCGTAACGAAAGGACTAATGATTTGTAAATCAAAAATGAAACATTGTTTTAATCTACATTAGTATGGATTCAGTTAAGCGTACTCGATTTTGAAAAAAACGAATTACTGTTAAAATGGCAGTTGAATATAAAAAAAAAAAATCCGTACGCTTAACTGAAGAGAATTTGATTCTAAACAAAATTTCGATGCAATTTTAATTGGTAGAGAAATTGTGACAACCAGTTGAAAAAATGTTCAATTCTTTTTGATATAACGTAGGAAATTTTAAGATTTATCAGAATTCATCGATTCCTGATCCATAATAGAGGTCTTTGGTAATCGTAGAAGGCTGATTTACTTTCTGGGTGAAGTTTGAGTCGCCTGAAATGTTTTTACCCGATGAACACCTTCACTCATGCGGCGCTGGTCTTTCGCTGTGCAAAATGGGTACATTTGGGGCCCAATCTGGATTTGTATTGCATCTACTACTTGTAATAAGGCTGACATTCCATTATTAAAAATGGAAACAGCCAAATAAGTAGTGGTTTGCACAATAGTAGCCGAACTTGGTGAAGTTTTAGGTGCAAACTTACAAATGAGAGCGTTAAAGCTCTCATTGCAGAAATTTAGCAAGTAAGGGTTTCTTGGACATTTATTACTGATACAGTAAAATTCTTCGTCGAAAAACATTGTACAAGAAAACTCATAAAGTGGGTTCGCTTCGCGACATGCTACCAAGCGCTTCGAGCG
The DNA here is from genome assembly GCA_943735885.1 of Stelis phaeoptera. NCBI lineage: Eukaryota > Metazoa > Arthropoda > Insecta > Hymenoptera > Megachilidae > Stelis > Stelis phaeoptera. The sequence goes on from OX030936.1 coordinate 1,610,114, forward strand.
ATCGTTTTCATTTGCGTGAGCGCGAACAGAAAAAGCGCTGTAACTTTATTATTTGTGCGAATTCCATCATAATATGTTTAGGAAAATATAAAATATTCTAAAAGATGTATATTTTCCAATTATGTGATAAAAAAAAAACGATTTTTTGTATTTCACCCTGTTGTTCCCCCTTAAAGAGTGAGCCAATCAGATATGGACCCAAAGACACAGATTGAGAGTGAAATGGAGCACATAGTGAATATATCATATGAAACATGTAAGTTTTGTACATAATTTAATTTAAAGGCAATCCTCTATTCATCTTTCTTTTATATTCACATAACTTCAATAATCAAGTACATAATTATCTCAAAAATATATGTAGTATAATATCTATTGTATATCATTTAACCAAAAGAATAGTACCATATAATATATGATAATTGTGTAATACAAGGTGTCCCACCTAATTTGACTAACTCAATTTTTTGTCATAATTAGTGGACGTAAGATTTTAAAAAGGACGTAAGATTTTAAAAAGGACGTAAGATTCCACTCAAAGTCATATTATAAGGTGCTACATTTGTTCAGGTAACACTGGGATTTGCTTAAGAATAAGACGTAAAAAAATAAAATAAATATATGTATGCAACGAAGCTTGAAATTAGTGGCAAGATACATTTAAAAGCTACAAATGTATTGTAGCAAATAAATTTTATTGATCATACACGTATGTCTTTCGTATGCGCAGAGTTGAAAAAAAAAAAGGTACAAAAAGTTAAATGTGATCACCTTGAAGGTTCTTCAACATTTAATCATTCATAATAATCAAAATTTTGATTTGTCCACTAGTTATAAAAACTAAATTGGCCAAGTTAAGTGGGACACCCTTTACATAATTTTTATAATAAAATCTCAAATAAAATTTATATTGATATTAAACAAGCATTATATAATCTCTCATGGATTACATGTAAATTAAGCAAAAATATATATTAAAAATATTTAGTTAAATACCAAATTACAATTGGTTACAAATCTAAAAACTATGTGGAATGTATTCTTCTGGTATAAAACATGAATCAATATTCTAATGTTACTATCACAGAACTTTATAAAGTATGTTCTGTAATCCTGAGTGATCGATAAACTGAATAACATTAGACGACAGCAACTCAGCACAAAGTGCTACTCTACAAACATATCAACTACAGCACGGTAGATATTCAGGGGGGTTGAGAATCATATCTGATATTATCATCAGGTAGTACTAAATCAGATACTGGTTCATCTTCGAATATGCCCTCATCTACCTCATCATCAGAAGCGATAAGTACTTCTGGATATTTATAAACATTATTACTTGATTGACTGGATGGTACTACTTGTTCCTAGAAATGAACATAAAGAAATTAAAGCAAATAAAAACTAGATTATTAATAAATGCATTTTAAAACACACTATAAAATTATATTACATCTATTAATTTACCTCAGATTCTGTACTTAAATCTTGAATTAAAGCGTCAGCTTCATAATCAAACATATCTTCTTCCAATTCTTCCAATGGATGAAGTGGTAATTGTGCTGAACTGTCGTTTAAACTCATAGTTACTTCCTGCTGACCTATAAACGTGCAAAACTAAATATAGCTTACTGTTTGTTACAAATATGTAAATCATTTGTCTTTGTATATTTGCTTACTGAGATGATCATCTGTACGATTATCCAAGTTAACATAATCCGTTAACCTGTTATTATTACTATTATCGTATCTACAGTAAATTAGTTCATAATTATTTTGATTTTGTAATGCATCCATATTCGCTGCTTATTTCAACTGATAAGATATTCAGACTGGATGGTGTACAAAATATCTATATGCACTAAAACATTAATATAGTTATGTGCATTTGTAAGAACTATATAGTAATACTGAATGATGTATGAGAAAACATGATTATGTAAGAATCATTTAAACACGAAATAGGAAAATTTACTTTGAACTGTTATATCTAGCTGTTGCAAGACAACAACAAATATTTCGTGATGAGGATCTCATGGATCCTTTTTCTTCTTCGAAATTCATCATCTCGAGCGGATGACTCCGATTAGATTGATGATAATAGAATTCTCCGTCCTTTGCTCTGTTATTGTTAAAACTTATTAATCTATCAAATGTTGCTTCAAACACATAGAACTATGGAATCTAAAAATGTGCTACGTCACGACCGTCGTCGGCACGACGTAGTCTCCAAACATGAAGCTCACCTTTGACGAAATGTTGTATCCGTAATTTTAATAACGTGTAACGATGCGAATTCTACTTAAAAAGTTATTAACACTGTTACAAATAAAAATCATAACACAATTATGTTAAGATCAAACAATATTATATCACACGCTGAACAAACGTTCGAATACTTCTACTTAGGTTATGCCCAGTTATGCCCCAGCCGACTCTATTAGCAATGACCATTGACTACAAATTGTAGTCATTGAAACACGAACAACGTGCATTGAAATGACTACAGATACGAATGCGTCACCGCTAGATGGCTATAATAGCGTTTTTTCCAATTTTGAAAACTGACGCTTTCCGAAACCACTGATGATATTACTTTCATAGAATTTTGAATGTAAAACACGATGCACGTGATTAAAACGTCGAAAAGTGGCTTATTTTCTGGAAAAAAAATAATAAACGCCACCTTTTTTTTTAAGTTCCTTTGCACGCTGCTATACAGCGCCACCTGTACCATTTTTAAGCCGCGCTGCATATAAAATCAATTTAGCTGAAGCTTGCGCCATGTTTTCAAATGCTCCAGAAATTAGTTCTTTCATTCTAATTAATAACATAGAAGGCAGTCGTAGGATGTGACAAAACTCCATATAGGGTAGAATATAAATAAATGTCTAGTTGCGTGAAAGTACATATAATCAATGTCATAGTTTCGTAAGTATGTAATAGCACCGACGAGGTTGCCAGCCCCTGTGTATTTTGGCGTGCCACTAACAATAAGTGGACCCTGGGGGTCGATATCGAATATCGAATAATTTTGAAAGAGGCAAGCATAATGATATAAACAAATCGCGTGATTGTTGTTATTTTCAAGGTTTTGTAAAGGACATCGATAGTGTTTAACAGTAATTATTCATATAGAAATAGTGCCACATTACTGCGTTTCGATGATTTTTAAATATGTTAGAGAAATCAATATTTTTAGCCAGAAACAAATCAATATTTTAAAATACATATAATGCAGCTCGGATTAAGGGGTTACGCCTAGTTGGATAGATCGGAAAATCTTGTCACGCGGGCACGATACCTCGTGATACGGGCCTCAGAGAACCCCCCAGTCCCACACGCAGCATTGAGCGTCACGGTCCTGCCGAGAGTCGTGCGCTTCGTTACGCGCATGCGTCATCGCCGCACCGAATCTATCTTTGTCTCCGCGCACGTTGCGATAGATCGATTAACTATCGATCCCATCTCCATTTATCGTATGAGAAATTATATAAACCCACTCCCGACGTTCGTTAGTCCAGAAAGATTTCAATCATTAACCGAGCAAGCGCTTAAATCAACCACGCGCATAAATCTGTATCACCTGCCTCGTTACCAATCGTATGACCGCTGAGTATTCCGCTGAAAGTTTAACTCTGCTCTCGGGAGTGATCCTGACGATAAACCGAGTGATAGGAAAAGGACGGACCGTATTTTACTGCCTCTAACCTATCACTCGGTATCCTCGTTAGGGTAGATCCAGATCCTGCGGCGGTCAAGAAACAGACTTGACCGGTTCCGTCACTTAACAAATTCGTTTTTTGCATTTTCTTAAAATACATATTCTCAAAAATATTCTCTCAACATTTCATAAGAATCGGAGCACTCGTGCCAAATTATTACAGCCGGATATATTCATTGCGTATCGATTCGCCGGTCGATAGCCGGACTCCATTGAAGATTACGTATTTTGTTTATACCCATTATCATAGATACATTTATTTGTTTACTAGAGTAAACATTTATAGCACTGAACTCCCTGTGGAGAGGGGAGAAGAATACTCCCACAGTAACCCCTGCTTGTCGTAAGAGGCGACTAAAAGGGGAATAAGCGGCGGTTTACGCCTTCCTGTGGGAGGGGAGCAGAATAATCCCACAGTAACCCCTGCTTGGCGTAAGAGGCAACTAAAAGGGAACAATTTGAAGAAAAAGTATTGAGACGAAACAAGAGTTAAAAGTATTGAAGACAAGATAAAGAAGATTTAAAAGTATTGATTGATTGAAGAATTTGAAGAAAAGAGCGCGGACGGAGTACCAACTCCTACCACAGAAATGACGAATAGTTCGTTTGGGCAGAAGTGGAACCAGAGTTCCAGAAGCGCCTTCCCAGTGCAAAGCTGGCAGAAACGTTAAGTTTATAGCACTGGAATAGATGATTCTAGGAAGTTGAAAGAAAATAATTTCAACTATGAAAAATATGAACTTGAAACTATACTCGCGATTGTCTCAAAACAGTGTTTTCTGAAAAAGACTGTTGCGGTGGCTAAAATTTCTCAAAAAGTAGGTACTGGACCGATCGATTCCAAATTTTGCATGATTATTTTTTATCATAATAACCAGGGCCTGAACGAAGGATTTCCAACATTTTTTTCTACTCCTTAACTTTTAAATGAAAAATGCTACAGCATGGCAGGGTTATTCGTTATTTCCTAAATCGTGTGCTTTGGAACATCGTTTCATGACAGCAATTATCGATAAGGACTGGAATGTTTAAAATAAAAAAACTTCCTTTTAATTTATATATAAATATGTATTATTTATAACGTGGCATAGGATTTAAAAAAATTTCAATAATTGTAGAAATGGCGACACTTGGACGGAGCAACATCTCTTTTTATTAAAAAGTATTAACTTCAAGTAATCATAAAAAATTAGATAATTAAAATATTGATAGAAATCTATGCTACATTGTAGGTAATACATTTTTATTAATAAATGAATAGGAATTTTTTATTTTAGTGATCCAGTCCTTCGTAACGATGACGGCCAGTATTCTACGTACGCGGTTTAGAAGATAGCAAATAATTCTACGATTTTTCAGTATTTTCAATTCGAAAAATTCAGGAATAAAGGCCAGAATTAAATGTATGTCCTTTATAAAGATTGAAATATTTTATCTAGTGATTATCAAGAAGAAAATTCTCGAAAATAATCAATTTTTTGAAGTTGTGTGACAGGTATCCCCTCAGATGGGTTCTAATATTGCAGTTACTAAGAGGATCAAATAGTTTTATTCCGTAAGTTAATCTACTTGTTTGCTGCCTTGCGTAAATAATATATTTTAAATATCCTAAAATTTTTTCTTCAAGTTTTCTTTTTCTTTTATTTATTTGATCATATTATATTCATAGCGTCGGTCACAGGTGATCGACACAGTACTGAACGTGTTGCATAATTGATAATTACTGATATATTGAATTGTCATTTATTAAATGAGTTAGTTATAATCAATATATTTTTCATCGAACAATACATTCTAATATTTCTTAACTAAAAAATAATAATGTCATTAACTTACGATTTGTTAATAAATGTATATTTACGTATTAAATCTTTTAACGCACCAAAATATGTTTATAAAGTCCCATATATTTTTGTATCGTATTTCTATTAAACAAAAGTACTTTAATAAAATACTAAGTGTGTAAAGCCTACAAGCAAAATGTAAATATACGTAGTATCAAAATATTCATCTGAAAATACTTACTAATATTCTCAATTTCGACTTGTTATTATATTAAAAATTTGGTATTGTATTAATTTACATTAAAAGTTTCATACTAAAATATATCATTATTAAAAATACTTTTTATGCATATTTTTTTTTTTGTAAATCTTAAAATATATACTTCGGTCGATAATTAAGAAACTATCTGAAAAATAAGCCGAACATGTTTATAGAATATTGAATCTAATCAATAATTCCGTTTTATTGTCATGAAAAGAAAATTATATATGTGTATAAGTGATACGAAAGTACAGATCAATAAAATATCCATACCTTAAAATTTAGTGCAGATACAAAAATGAGCTTCAAAAGGTAGTCTGCAGAAACATAAAATGAAACTATAATAATGCACACGCCGGTGATTGGTTTGAACTTTACAGGAAGGTCTTCAAACTTTATTTTCACATTCTTAAGTCAGTAAACCAATCAAAAGTAGCTGAACAAACGTACTAATATTAATTTCAATATTTTTGGGTCATATCCGCATAATCCAATAATTGTACGTATTTTCTGTTGTTAAAAAAAAAAATTACAACTTTGAAAGAAACGATCACAGATTTATTTTTATCTCTCCTTTTTCCACTGTGTGAAAATGTTATCGCGATAAGAAATTGTAACGATAAAATTAATAATCGCCCTCTCTGCCAGGGACATGTTAGTTTAAAAAAATATCACTCGTATTAATGGATCTTTTTCTTTCTACATACACATGCTTTTCTACGGCATCCTTTGAGCCACGTATAATTTTTATTTTTGTCAATTTGCCTTCATCGCGTCATGAACAGCCTACAATTAAAACATTCGTGGCTTTGCTATTTTATAGCGCGGCAATACTACGAATACGAAACGCTTCGGATCTTCTGAACTCTTGTCTCGTTAGATGTTCTTTAATAAAAGTGTACTTGGTTGTGAACGTATGGATCGAGGTTAATAAACATGTGGTAACTTGAAAAATATTTTTTCCGAGTTAAGGAAACTTGTCAATGTTTCTATCTTTCTGGGGATGGGGAACGGGAAGATTCTTTTTAACCATGTACTAAGGGGCTGGGGAGATTTATGTGTTGGATGTGGAATTAACAAGCACAATCACAAGCGCAACGGCGTACGCGTTTCTCACGGCGATGGTTGAAAGCCTCTGGGATGGAACGGACCGAACGTGGTTGCACGTCTGAAAAAAAAAAATTAAAATCAATTCATGTGGTGTTTAATTCACTATGCATAGACAAATTATTTATTGTATCAACGAGTTAAACAGGGTGGATTAAGTAGTCGAGGATGGACTGTGTTTTTTTGGTAAATAATGGGAAATAATAAAGCATACCTACATATTTAACACTAGAACTACCGACGTTTTATGTATGCTGACGTTCAAGTGGAAAATAAAATAGAAAAATTAATAAATGAAGAATGAAATACATATTGGCATATACGATAGGTCTTAATCATGAAAAAAATTAACGTACATTTTAATAAAAGCAACCTGATAAATTATGTGATTTAATTTTAGAAACCCTCGGACAGTCGTTTTAACTGGTTTGGTAGTTCTAGTGTTAAACGTTAAGATCATGTTGAAACGTATTATCCTGTACTGCAAAAATAAAAAAGTATAAAGTCGGATAAGGCGGTTAACAGTGTCCTGGAACTGAACTATGTTTGTAATGTGTCATTCGATAGAGTATCCAAAGAAAACACCTTACACCAAGTTTCATGCTTTATCTCAATTAGGGGGTGGTAATAGAAAAAAATCGAAAATCCAGTTTTTGTTTCATTTTGCCTATTTAAATTATGCAAAAATTCTAAATTATGTAATATTAATTAATATATTTATACATAAATTGAAAAAAGTACACCTAAAAATGCAAAGTAAATGTTACCATATTTTTACCTTTTTAATTGCATTAGCAATTGAATATTAAGTTGTGCTAATTTGTTACTATCACAATAAAATAAAATGTTTGTTATTTGTTACACCTGGGGATTGCAATAAAAAAAATCTGAAAAAATTCTTTATCATACCGTTACCAAGTTTCAAATGTGTCGGGTTTTTTCCAGGATTGTTATATGCCATTAAATAGAGAAATTTGAGTGAAAACTGGATTTTCGTATGTTCTCTGTAACATGGTTAAGGACATTTTTAACCATTTTATCGAGGTATACTCTTTGAAATATTTGGAAGATTTTTTTTTTTTTTCGAAAAATTCTTTTACATGTAAAATGACAAAAATGGATGAAAGTACACAGTTCCAAAATATAGATAACATTATTATATTATTTCTTTTCCCGTCTTTGCATGAAGTTAAAGTATTTGAAATCAATATGTTTGATAAATTAAATAAACTATCGAATCAAAAAGAGACGTACGTTCATAAGTACAGTAACTCTACCTGTATTTATTCTACAGATGATACTGTTTCCGAGAACAATTGATTAATTTATACATAATTTTATTAAATGTCCTTTTCTGTAAAAAATCCCTTTTTTTCAAAATACAAATTTCTATAAATATAATGCATATCATAATTACATTTTCAACAAATGATTATCGAAATTATCTAAAGAACACTTCAACTAAAATAAATTAATAGAATAAATCATAGGAGTATGACTATTAAAACAGTCTTCTACTCACAATGCGGACGACTTTCTTCTTCTTGTTCCTGTTGTGGTTGCTGCTGCGCTTGTTGTTGTTGATGTTGTTGCTGTATCATCATATGAGTTACATGTTGCTCCGGTTGTCGTTCTTGATCATGTTCAGCACTTTGACTGTCGGAAACTTCGGCACGAGCTTCTACTGGTATTTCCAAAGAATCCACAGGTCTCAATGGGAGGGTAAATCTTGGGACCGGGAAAGCATTGCCTTCTACGACCTAAAAATTACAGATCGATATTAATAAATTACGGTAATTTCGGTAAGTTGTATGTATACACAAAGTTTCATCGAAATCGGTTAACGCATCTAGAAACTACAAGCAATTGAAAACGGAAATCGCAGGTTTTCACCTAAGAACGTGATTACTCATGATGATTAATGTCAGGATCAGGAAAACCGGGTATGGTAGTTTTTCGGAAGTTTATCCAAAATAAATTGTATATTTATTCTGCAAAACTCAATATTTAATTTGATAGTATAAAAATCGTGAAGAGATAAACTGCAAAATTAGAAGCTAAGTTTTTAAAAAATTGTGAAATAGTTGTTACTACGTTTTTTATTAGCAATAATTTCAATCGAGTTAGTATAATTTTCAAGCTTAAAATTTGTTTAAAGGTACAAACGATATTTTTTATTTCTTAAAATAAGTCGAATCATTGTCACGTGGTCAATAATTATTTAAAATTATTTAAAAATTAAAAAAAAAAAACTGGCAGCGGTGGGATTCGAACCCACGCCTCCGAAGAGACTGGTGCCTTAAACCAGCGCCTTAGACCGCTCGGCCACGCTACCTGTTGTTACGTTAGTGGAAAATTGCTGTTGCAGCGGTTCTCATTTAAAGTTACATAATTTCCCAGAATTGATTAGATTACCAGAAGAATTCATGAGAATATATGAACGTCATTTATTTCGATAATTCTGCCTGCGCGTTTTATACGCCGCACATTAGTGTAAAAGTTTTGAATTATACTTGTAAAAAAAAAATGAATTATTCACTGTTTTAATCGCATCGCCCCTTTGCAAATGTTTATTTGCAAAAAAGTTTATCATAGATAAAAACAAGTAAGAGTTATAAAATAGTACAAATGCTACAATAACGCATTGAATTAATAATTGTAGAATATATTTAGAAATTACAATGGAATCATTTTATAAAACTATTGAATATATTTATGGTATAGGGAGTTATAGGTTTAACTTTCTATTCTGAGCGTTTGTGACATATTAATTTGAAGCTTAAAATTTTATGATAACAATTACATGAATGTTCTATCAATATTCTTGAAACAAATTAACTCTTTGTTGAAATAAATAATGAATCAAGTAATTTATATTAGGTTATAAACAAATAATTTTCCTTATTAAAACTCAGTAATCAAAATAAGAAATGTTAAAATTGATACACTTTTTCAAGAATCAGAAACGTTTTAGTTCTATTCCGTAGATTTTGGAGGAAAAGAAACCAAAAAGTCTTAAAAAATTAAAATCACAGTTTAGCGCAATAATCATAGTTTTATCAATCAAAATAAGAATCATTAAAATTTGCATAGTTCCTTTAACAAGTTAAATATTTCGTGATTTTCGCGATGATTCATATTTAAAAGGATTCTACAGAAGATGTGTGTACATATTGCAAAATTAATATTATACATGAAACAAAATGATATCAAAAATACCTCAAAGACATAAATATTTGTCGAAGGAAGAGGTTTCGGAAATTCATACAACAAAATTGAACATTTCACATGTTATAACATAATAGCTTGCAATTAGTATTTTCCATCAGCGAATGTTCAATTTTCAATTACTTAAATGTATTTCAAAATGTCTATAACACTTTTGGATTCGTTTTCCCATCAATAATCTGTAATTTCTGTATTATCTAACTCAGGGATTCTCAAACGGTGGTACGTGAAAGTTTCCCAGGTGATACTCAAGCTACAGACTGTATCGATAGTGACGGGGTTTCCTGACAGTATCAAACGCGTATGTCCCGATGCATAAATCAATGGAGAACTATTGTTTTGTTTTCTTATAAGCGATTTTCAACTGTACTGCACCGGTGATACGCGACTGTCCATGTAGATATTTGAGTGGTACGCGAAAAATAAAGTTTGAGAACCCCTGATCTAACTTTTGAAACATTTTGTATGTTAAGAAAATATATAGTGTTATAGTATATTTTATTTATAATTTGATATGATATAATCTAATATTATTCTATTCAATAGTCTGAATCGCGTTGTACAAGGTAAATGTACCAAGTCTCGTGTAAATGTATTATAGTAAAAAGTTTGTTTATTAATGTCATATACGTTATAAAGTCATTTTTTCGATCCTAGGACATTGTGCACTCAGCTAAAAACAGTTTAGTAAATATTGTAAATTATTTAAAAATCCTGCGAATAATGGTATTTGTTTGCAACAAAATCATTCAAAGGGTACCATCATAGAATTATAAAACGATCGCGTTGAGTTAAAATATCAAGAAAGTTTTCGCTGAACCTAATAGCTGTCTTCTGCAGCTGTTTTTCTAAAGCTGTCTTTAAAACCCAGCTAGGTTTATAATTTTATTATAAATCATATTTGACTGAATTTAGTTAATTGGACAAGCGGCCTTCGCTCGAGTTACTCCAATTTAGCCGCTACCTGGGAATGATTAGAAGAGAAGGGCGGATTTCTTATTATCTCTAATAATATTCCTCTATTTTACAGCCGGTAGAGTGTAAAAGTGTTTTTCTCCGCCACTATTCTGTTTTTCTTTAATTATTTCTACTTCTTGTTTTTTCACGAACAGTAAAAAATCAGTATTCAGTCAAGTTTCTGTTAACACGTTGACTGCCACAGTGAAAACGGACGTGGGTAGTCAGACACGCTGAAATCCTAATTATTAACAATAGAATCAACTAATTTTCAAATTTAACTTTTCAATTCGATAGCTAGCATTATTAGCTTAATGTTAACGCTATCCGTGGTTTATTTGATCATTTCTGTTGGTAATTATTGGATTGTAAAAAATTTCCGGTGCCGGTCACCGGTGACCCCCGTGGCAGCCAACGTGTTAAATATACCAGCTGCGTCGTCGTTTTTTGTACAAAAAAGAGGTGGTTATTATGTTTCAAATTTGAACAAAGTATTTCGCTATTAAGTTGTCAGAGAAACTAATATTTTTGATATATGGATGCCTCACTTGCCAAATCGATTAACTCCATAAAACAAGAAGTTGGGAAAAATGATAAAATAGTGTATACTGTTTTAAAATTCTTCTTAAAATTAAAATTTAATAAAATTCAGAAAATGGAGTTAATCGGTTTGGCAAGTGAGACATCCATATTATGGTATTATAAACTATATCAAAGAATTTAATATGCTTTCACCTGGTGAATTATGTTTCGAATTTCAGCTGGTACTGGGAAGTTTCTCTCCTCCTCGCTGTCGTCTTCTGGTACAGAGTAAGATTTACTTTCCTGTTCGCTAGAACTATCTGATCGTTGGCGACTGTCGATGCTTCCATGTTCCAACAAATTTCGAACCTCTACTGGAAGTGGAAGTCCAAAAGGAATTGGTTGTGCTCCTTCCGGGAACGGTTTGAATTCTTGAACGTTCTGAAAACAGTTCGAAATATTTTCGAAATTAAACTTCTATAATAATAACAACACAGAGTGTTTCAATATTCGAGGTACAATCGAGAAGTGAATAAATCGAAAATATATAATAGCTCTTTTAGTTTTCGAAATAAATATTTTAAGCATTCAAATTACCTCGCGGCGAGCACCTTCAGGTACTTGTACAGGAATGGGTCTCCCTTCACCAGTGATATGTTGAATGATATTCTTGATCTCAACGGGCACCTGTTGAATAATTCTTCGAATTTCGAATGGGATTCCTTGGAAGGGAGAACGTTGTGTCTCAGCAATCTGAGCTTGTGGTTGTTGTTCAGGTTGAGGTTGAGCCTGAGGTTGAGGCTGCATTTGAGGTTGCATCTGAGGTTGCACTTGAGATGGACGTTGCTCGGTTTGCGGGATCAGCATGTGGGGAATCACTCTTTGTTCGTGAATTTGAGCTTCTGCCTGTGGCGCTGGAGGAGGCATCATCGCTGGGCCCTGTTCTTGATTGAATGCTCCAGGTGCTTGCTCGACTTGGTGATACATTACTTGTTGCGGTTCCTGAGGCATCGGTGGTCGCATTCCTCTAATTGGATTCACCGGGAAGTGACGCAATTCGATCGGGATCCGGCGTATTTCAATCTGAATAAGTTACGATTGTGTTAATTCCTTTAAACGTTACAACGATTATTTTTCATCCTTTTTTTAGCGTTTACGATTTCTTAAATTGAAATTCGCAAAAGTGAAATAAATTACAGAGGTTTTATTTCATGTAACAAACTATTCTTTTCGAAAATCCATGCGTGCAGTTAAAGCTACTGTCTTATAGCGTGAGAAAATCACAATGTTTTTTATTTTATGTCTTGCAGTGGAAAATTATACGTACGCTTGTTGTTTATACATTTTTGAAAGCATCTTACGCTAGTGATTATTACAATTACAATAATTCATATTTTTATACCAAATTTGTAGAAAAGATGGGTCAGAAATGTATTATATTTTGTAAGGGTATTATAAATTGTTAAAAAAATGTTATTTAGCCCAAAAAAGTTGCTGAAAATAGCTTTTATATTCAGCCGTCACTCTGCTTATTCTTAAAGTATTATTATAATATAGGCTCACCTGTGGTCCCATCGAAGGATTCTGTGGTCCCATAGCGGGGACTTGTGGTCCCATCATGGGTGTCTGTGGTCCCATTCGCGGTGGTCTCATTTCCATGGTAACTTGAGGAAGGTTTCGCAATTCAGGAGGAAGAACACCGGGTGGAATGTGATTCAGTCCACGTGGATCACTAAGTGGCAACTGTTGCATGTCAGGAACTTGATATTGAGTATGCACTTGATATTGATTATAGCCTTGGTTTGGCTCCTGAGATTGAAGAGGTATTTGAACGGTTCCCAGAGGAATAATGATTGGGGTAAGCATTTCTTGGTCCTGTTGCCTGTAAATTAAATGGACTCGTTAATTAATGGTGATCAGTAGATAAATTGTTTTAGAATAATATTATATAGTTTGTATCTGGTTATTAACCTAATTGAATTGCATTAATTGTAATTATTTTTGTGCAAGAAGGTCAATATCTCTTTTAGATTTTTCACACGATTTAACTTTATATTGTATTGTAATATCTGTCAGACAGAATAATAGTGATGTATCTTCAGTTTGATTAACACGTTGACTGCCACAGTGAAAACGGACGTGGGTAGTCAGACACACTGAAATCCTAATTATTAACAACACAATCAACTAATTTTCAAATTTAACTTTTCAATTCGATAGCTAGCATTATTAACTTAATGTTAACGCTATCCGTGGTTTATTTTATCATTTCTGTTGGTAATTAGTTGATTGTAAAAAATTTCGGGTGCCGGTCACCGGTGACCCCCGTGGCAGCCAACGTGTTAAAATCAGAATTATAGGAAATGCATGTTCAGGATAATGTTCAATTTCTCAAATGCTTATTTTTCTTAAAAAATTAATCACTGGAATTACATCACTATAATTCTGAACTACTCATATAAGTAACGTTGAATTTGTAAAATTACGATTTCTTTACAATTTGGAGCTTTACTTTCGACAAATATTGAGAATTAATCATATTTAAATTTTAGGCTACTGAACGAAATTACGCTCGGTAGCAGATACAATTATTGAAGAACTATGTAGAGGGTGTTAGAAAATAATTGATCACGGATTATATAGTGAGAGAATTCAGTTACCAACGTTGACAGAGTTAAAATATTAGATTTGTTTTAGATTATTATAAATCATATGAAAGAAAAAGAAATTTCCTATAACATGTATGCATTAATTTCTAATAATATCCACAATTGATAATTTAACATGTCGACTGCCACGATGGACACCGAAAATGAAATTATGAAATACATCGCAGATAGTGTTAATATTAAGCAAACAATGCTGGCTATCGAATTGAAAGGTAAAATTTGCAAAATTAATTGACTGAATCGTTAATAATTAGAGTTTTAGCGTGTCTAACTACATACGTCCGTTTTCACTGTGGCATTCAATGTGTTAAAAATGATTTCTCGAAGCTTTTTGAAAAAAATCAGAAACTGTCCTTGCGAATATAAGAACTATAACATTTTACTGTTAAATTTTGGATTGAAAAATTTAACACGTTGACTGCCGCAGTGAAAACGGACGTGTGTAATCAGACACGTTGAAATCCTAATTATTAACACTTGGCCGACCGATCGGGGAAATCTCCCATGTTGACCTTAGCAACGCTTTTCCGTTTTTCATTTATTTATCTACATAGTTGCCTTGATCTGGAGTTGTTCGCTTGATCTCGAGATTAAATAATTATCAGAGTTCTTTGATTTCAAGTATCGAATATCAGTCCGCGTCTGGTAGTTTGGCTTGCCTGAGCGTGGTAGAAACCGTATAGTTCGTTGCGGCGCGCGTGGTCGGCTAAGTGTTAAGAATACGATCAACTTATTTTCAAACTTAACCTTTCAAATCAATAGCTAACATTATTAGCTTAACGATAACGCTATCCGTGGTTTATTTCGTCATTTCTTTTGTTAATTATTTGATTGTAAAAAATTTCGGGTGCCGGTCACCGGTGACCCCCGTGGCAGCCAACGTGTTAAAAGTGAAGATTTTCGTCGAAAAGTATTCCAAAGACTGTACAATAATGAAAAAAAGTGTAAATTGAATTGTTTTTAATATTTTGAAAAAAGAAACTCTGTTTTTTTTTTTTAATTCGAACTTTCACTTTGAAGTTTTACTTTAAAAAGCGACATTTCGTGTGTACCAATCTAATATTTATAATCAAATGATGGTTTTCTTCGTTTTCATATTATTTGATATTTGTACGTACTCTTGATGAGGATTGCCAGATTCGCACAGAATAGCAACGCGTTCTCCGCTCAATCTCTGGTAACGGGAGTCAGTGTTGTTATCCAGGCTGTTGTTGTTAGCACCGTCCATCACTTGATCGGCCCTTCGTCTTTCAACCACGCAAGAAACTCTGCTGCGTGCTTCTTGAATAAGGGTCTAAAAAAGAATAAACGAAATGATATCTTAAATCATCTCACGAAACTATTATCATTGTTACTTGAAAATAACTCAAAGCTGCATTTTGGATAGACAACTTAAGATATACGAGACATTAACCCTTCCACGTTTCGTAGGCAAATTTAGTTACTTTTAACTTTTTAACTATTTTGAGCTATTAATCAATTTGACAAAAATTTCGGAATACATACTACTGGGATACTAATGTCTATAACTACACATTGTTTTCCAAAATAATTGGACATATGAGGTTGAACTTTGGTGGATTTGACATTCAGTGGTTTATGTTAAGTATTTAAAATTTTTTAACACGTTGACTGCCACAGTGAAAACGGACGTAGGTAGTCAGACACGCTGAAATCCTAATTATTAAGAATATAATCAATTAATTTTCAAATTTAACTTTTCAATTCGATAGCCCGCATTATTAGCTTAACGTTAACGCTATCCGTGGTTTATTTTATCATTTCTGTTGGTAATTATTTGATTGTAAAAAATTTCGGGTGCCGGTCACCGGTGACCCCCGTGGCAGCCAACGTGTTAACGATGAAAATGCAAATTTGGAGAAAAGTCAACAATCCAGATTTCCTACGAAGGGTTAAGTAAACTCCGTTTTAAAATTACCATCAACTAAAGTATGAAAACGGGGAAACAATTACATATAGTAATTTTTTCTCTATTTCATGAACTAACTGTCGACCATTTATGTACTCTTATCGTTAGCTTTTATATTTGTTGTTATATATCAACGTATGCTGCAACATACAATATCATTCAACTATGAAGTTTATACTATTATCTGACTTTTCTTTTCTTTTCGTAAAAAACAACAATACAGTTTAAATGTACAGATAACTTGGCGAGGTTTATATGTAAGGTAAGGCATTAGTGTTATTTGTTTCAAGAACAGCGAACGAATATTCATGATGAGGAGGGAAGCAGTTAACCAACCGGGATGACAGATAAAAAAAATGATTAAAAAATTTTTGAAAAAAAAATACAACCGACTTCGGAATGCACTAAAAAGGACGAAATAATTTTTATTTAAATTTCGGAGACGGCGCAAAATTAAAAATTGTGTAAATGAAAATAGTTGACGCGAAAATTCGTGAAAGTCGCTGATTCATAATTTCAGAATTGCTATGCAGTTTTCAGTGTTTCCATTCAATATTTCGTGATATGAAAAAGAAAGGGTGTCAATGCATAGTTGAAGATTTTAGCGGTGGACTTTGTTGACAAAAGAATGAAATACATAGTTACGTTTTAACTAAAATAGGTCGTTTATATCTCGTACATAATTTTCTTATTTTCGAATAAACCCTACTTAAAAATCCCTCCATATATTCGCTACTTCTCAATCTACAGAAGGCAATATACAACTTACGCCTGCAATATCATCAAAGTCGAATTGAAGGGGTAGCTTAATATGAACGGGAGGAAACTCGTCGTCATTATAATCGTCGTCATCATCGTCATGATCGCTGCTGTCGTTGTCTGATTTGGAATTATTTTCGTCATCCTTCTGTACTTTGTTCTTTGTATCTGGCACTGCCTCCTTTTTAACTGGTGTTTGCTCGGCGAGAGATTGCTGCGCCTCCTTCGTCTCGCTTGTCTCCTGTAAAACAAAATTTCTATTTAAATATTTTTGAAATATTTCCTATTGTCGATATTAATAATAATTTCAATCACGTCGAGATTGTGATCAATTTTAAAGGACATAATCTCGAAATAATATTCATAGATATGTATCTCTAACAATAAGTGTAGGACACATTCGTCGTAGCCTTCCTAGTATGTATTTTTATTACAATTATTTAATTTCAGTTAGATGCAGAAATAAACTGATTATGTTAAGGAATTATATTTTCATATTGCATTTTCAAAATTATGTTCCTAACAATTGAGAAATTTTTCAACCCCTTACTGATGGCTGACGCATATACACATCCTAATAACTCAACTGTCACAGCAACTTACAAATTCATATACGTGTATGTATATGTTTGGCCAATATAGTTCTACGTTTTTAACCCAAATAATAACTGTGGGCAATGTAGGTTTTTAACGTACAATTTGTAGAAAGGAATTGTTACGTACTTTATTTCAAATAAATAATACTCTGTGCATTTACTGTGCCAAGCGTAAAAATCTTACGTCCCTCAACGGTTAATTTTTAGCAAATAAAAAAAATTAATTATTAATAATTAGTCATTTTATATATCACAGAATTATATGGTGACTTTTTCGTCATCATAATAAAGTGGACCAGAATGGCATCGACGATGAAAATAATCCAACAGTAACATATTTTTAACACGTTGACTGCCACAGTGAAAACGGACGTGAGTAGTCAGACACGTTGAAATCCTAATTATTAACAATACGATCAACTAATTTTCAAATTTAACTTTTCAATTCGATAGCTAACATTATTAGCTTAATGATAACGCTATCAGTGGTTTATTTGATCATTTCTGTTGATAATTATTTGATTGTAAAAAATTTCGGGTTCCGGTCATCGGTGGCAGCCAACGTGTTAAAAAAGGAATGATGAAGTCAAGAGCTGAAATCCTTATTTACACTGTTAGATTATTTATCAAAAATAATGTTTTAGCAAAAACGAATCTCACGTTGAGAGGCACTGCCCTTTCTATTGTAAAGCGGAAAACCGATCGGATAGCACTGGGCCGAAGGGCCTCTAACTGTTTATGCAATGGGGCCTGCGCCATAAAACACGGTGCAGACGTTACGCCAAATTTCCCATAGAATTTCTCACTGCGTTGACTTCTCTTCACTTCCAATCTATCGTTCGAATAGTACAGACGTCCTTCCGAGCCGCAGAAATAAAGTTATTATAAAGTTTAAATTATAAAGTTAGTTTATTTTCAACCCATAATCCAACATATACAGATCAATCAGATTATGGATAGGAGCCAATATGGTGTCAATAAAACTCAGCTTCGCATATGCATAACTTTTCAACCGGCTGATTCCTAACTTTAAAACCTGTATTTTTGGAATCAGGTAGTTAAATACTAGGCAGAAGATATAAAGAAAAGTCAATAATTCCTAATTCTTCAAAGTAAATTTTGTATTTACGTTAGTACCAAGTAACATGGGTACATGGAGGATTAAATAAAACGTCGCTGTTACAAAGTACTCTGTTTTCCGTGCTTGGCTAACGGTTAGAGTTCCGTTCATATTGTCGACCGAGCTCCTGCTAGGTATTCTACGACGATCCCATTAACCCTCGGTCTCAAACCACGCACTCTTCGTTTTCAGGTATTTGATGTATCCTGACCCTTTTTCCTGCTTTTCCGATCAGATATCCTTGGAAAAAAAGCCCCACGTATCCCATCCTCCGGAAACCTCGATATTTATGTATCTGGGACTGATTCATTGCTCTCCCACCTACCCCTACCACTACTTTTCCTACCAAAAACCCCTTATAAAAGGAGGACCCAAAAGCGTAAGACAGGACAGTATAATAGAACTTTTGTCGAGACTCCGCAAGTCCGTGCGCGTAGTTTAAGATCCAGTATTTGTTTGTGTAATCTTCGAAGTATTAAATAAAGAACATTTTTATTAAACCAACTCATCTCGTGTGACGTTGGCGACAATATTAGATAAGATAAAAAAAATACGGCAGAGTTCAAGCGAATCGGTCATAAAATACGATCTCTCCTCGATCCACGAGGTTTCTATGTCTGATATCGTGGTAGTTAATCGAGCGTCTCATCGCTGCGCTGTTCGCCTTCGATTTCCATCTCTTTTCCTTTCTGCAAGTTTTATAATGCGATAACACGAAGAGAGTCCGCTTTCACTTGCGACCCGATGTCGCGACCAGGAAGAAGAGTTGCATCAACACATGATTATCGTGGTGATATTTATCCAGCTTTCAAAGGCTCGAAGAATATTCTTGACTTGTTTTCGCCACGGTTCCTCCTCCGGATCTTCTTCGGTTTCTCTTACTAGCAAGAGGTCATTCACGATTTAAACCATCTCACGGTTATGATTATTAGCTAGCTATTTTAATTACGTTTAATTACTGATGTTAATAATAGAAATAATAGTAAATGAGTCCAGTACTTTCATAGATTCATAATCAACTTTTATTATGCGTTCCGTTAACTCCTGATACCTATTGCCAGAACGTTTCTACGATTATCGTATTTCGATAAAATATTCGGATTAATTTACAATTAGTCTTGCGATAAATTAACCGTCGTAGGAACACTATCTTCTCGAAACAGTGAATAAAGGAACGACGCAAGATTTCGTATCTGACGGATGGCAATAGGAAGGAAGTTGGCGTTTAATGCTTTCAGGAAGCTTCTGATTGGTCTGTAGGAAACCATTAAAGCGCAAGAATCATTAGTTGCATCAGGTCCTGGCTAGCTGAGACGTTTCGACCGGTTCTATTTGATGATTTGAAAGAGAGGTTTCGCATGACGCGAAGTGACAACTTTCTAGAATATCAGTGAACGCAATGAAAGGTAGATGGAATGGCTCGGCTACCGATCTGTTTCAAGTTTTCGCAATTCCAGACACACTGAAACGAAACTCGAATCTTTTCACTTCTATGTGGAAAACGGTGTTTGGAAAACAGAACCTTATTTAGTCACAGAATAATAAATAATTTCTTGAGAAACCAATTACGATTACTTCAAGGATATACTGTTTTATTGTTATGTGCCGTTGGATAAAAGCTGCGTTTGTAATAATACAATTTACAATGCTTATTTGAATCTAAATTTCAAAAGGACCTTTGAACAAGAACATCGGTGTATAATTTTATTTTGTTTCTCTAATTCGTATTTTAAGGAGTTAACCGATTTAGGAAAATATTACAAAAAACGAAATTAAGTGTTATTTGCTCGGTGAATACATTTTTTATGTATCTGTCAATCCAAAGTTAAATATTTTGAGCCAGCTTAACTCGAATGGTGTGCGCAGGTTGAAAAACTTCTGGAATTTTCACGTAATTGCAAAACGTGTGTTCATTGCATAATCCATACGATATACACATCATATTATCTGTTTCTGAAATATTACCATTACGTCAACGTTTATTGCCATCACGTAGGTATTTCGTAAAGGGTAAACATTGATTGTAACGTCTGTATTTTAAAATCATTGAACTTGAACCGAAATTCAGACAATAATTACCTATGTAGCAAGTAAGACCAAAACTTGAACAGGTGTCTAATAAAATTTTAACGTTTTTAAGTGTGACAATAAAAAAAATGTAACGTGTAAATATTAATTCTATGTGCAAATTTAAAAGTTCTTATGTTTTATATTTTTAAAGACAAAATGTAAAAATAAAGAGTAAGAATTTAAACTCTTAAAACAATAAAGCTAAGGAGACATTGCCATTTCTAGCAGGGTGTTAAATCATATTTCATCCGCATGTTTTTATTTCAAAATCTATATTATGAAACGATAGAAATTAAAAATTGTCATTGTTTGAATTTAACTTTAAATATAACTTTCAGTGATAATTTTTACTTTTATGTCAAAGAATAAATAATTTAAAGCGTTATAGAAAATGACAATCTTCCCCTAGTTTTATTACTTTTTATTAACTTTGGTGTTGCAAGGGATCCGTACAAAATTTTTACTACATCTACGAGCTATCTTTGAAAGAAGAGACAACAATTTGTAGCTATGATTTCAAGTGGATGCAGGCAGTACCATAAAATAGCAAGAACTTTCAAGTAGGAAAATTATTCAGGATGTAGAAACCTTTTGCAGCGCTTGAGCGACAACCTGCATAATCGTCAAGCTATAACAAGAAGAAATAGGTGAAATTTCTTATTGCCTAAAGTACAAGTGTTTGTGAATTAACCGCGGGTTTCTATATCGATTTTATATAAAAAGATATTTGTGGAACACGTAAGATGACAGTAAAATTTGTATAGAAATCAAGCATGAGGAATATATTCCATGAAAAACCACTGTTTATAAATAGACAATAGTATATGGTTATTACGTAACAACTATAAGTTCTGTTACATGATTTCAGTGATTTCCAATTTCTGTTACATGTGCACAATCACCTATATAGGGTGTCTCATTATAATCTTCCCACGCGATTATCTCTCAAAATATTCATTACTCGAAAAAAATGTCTAAACGAAACATGCTCTATCTGAAGGGGGACATTCAATGGTGTACACTGTTTTTTTTTGTGGGTGGAGGCGCCTCCGAGTTTTGAAGGTGACCTTTGTCTTTTTTAAATAGAAACGTAGTTTTTTTCACGCTAGACACATAGCTTACTTCAAGACGAATCCATTGATCTACATTATGTTGACGTCCAGAAAATATTTCTTATCTTCTAAATTCAAAAACACGACCTTGAACATTTGTGCAGCACCTGATTCTATCTCTAACGGATAATATATTCCTACAAAACGATCAAGCAATTGTCCTTCAATCATTTAACCTTCGGTTAGTGTATACGCTTCCGCCGTAAGTGGAACTAACGCACTAAGATTCGTACCTCGATTATCAAACGAAAGAGCACACAAGGTGAAACAAAAAAGGTGTTCATAATTTCTAGGAAAGATAGTACTTATTAAATGACGAAACAAGCCGTAATAAACATAGATTAAGAAAGCTATAGTAGTTTGAAAGTTATAAACAATTTTTTGTCTCGGTTCAAACGAGTAACTTTCTCGCTTCGGGAGCTATTGTACCGTATAGAAACAATGGATTATCTTATCACTTCTTCTTTTCCTGGTTGCAAAAGATGTTCTACATGACCTCTTTCCGTTTCCACACACACCTGGCATCTTCGTATCTAAGAATTGCGTATTCTTTCAAAGATGAGTGGATGTGTTCTAACTGTTTCACAGATACATCGTATCTCCCGACATAGTTTGTCTGTCATTGCTTGTTGAAGAGTATATTGTCCATTTATTATTGCACACTTTGTTTAACACGTTGACTGCTACAGTGAAAACGGACGTGAGTAGTCAGACACGTTGAAATCCTAATTATTAAGAATATAATCAACTAATTTTCAAATTTAACCTTTTAAATCGATAGCTAGCATTATTAGCTTAATGATAAGGCTATCCGTGGTTTATTTTATCATTTCTGTTGGTAATTATTTGATTGTAAAAAATTCCGGGTGCCGGTCACCGGCGACCCCCGTGGCAGCCAACGTGTTAAACAAGCATAAAATGATAAGAAAAATTTGCGAAATCGATAGAATATTATTACTATTATTACTATCACAATTGAGAAGTAACGCGAATGATCTCATAATAATAATTTTTTCACTGAAAAGTGAAACAATTTTTTATTAAAAATATTTTACTATCTAGAAAATGTTAATAAAGTATATTGCCTTAAAAATGATGGTAACTTTTGTATGCACCTAATATTATTTTGCCTTAAATCATGATTTTGTAATTAACTTTATGCTTCTGACTGTTTCACGCGAAACACGTTTGAATGTTACTTTCGAGTTAACTTGGCCAAGTTGCTGAAAGAACCGGAAGAATTTCACGAGGGAAAGGAAATCGGTGGATTTCGCGTTGCATGCAATACAAAATAAGGAATTGGTATTGCAATTTGTCGCGGGGACGAGCTCACGAGCGTACGTTCCCACAGGCTTTCTTTAGAAATCTTGCTAATCCTTTCTGCTGGTTGGCTATCAATTAGCGAGCCATTATGACGGGTAATCATCGTCGTTAAGCGGCCTGCACACTGTCAGCCTTATATTATGGGATACAATATGTGTTCGCAATGATGTCGAAGCGCACTTGCGTGCTTCCATCGTTCGCCAGATGAAAATTGACGGCACACTTTTCCTCAAAGAGCATCGCATTTCCAATTCGAGCGATTGCTTCTTCATACTTTAATGTTTTCAGTTTGACTCTTATTACGAATTCATATATTTGCTCTCAGGACTTATTCCCAAGTTTTGTTAAACAATTCTAAAATTTCGGATAACCCCACTTTGTGTACGTGGTAGAATATAATAAAAAGATTAGTTGCTTTCACTTAGAACCTTTTTGCTCATAAGAGGATTTCACTTCATACCTTGATGAAGTTTAGTGGCAACAATGATTATATTTCTATTTTGAAGCTACAGTAATATTATCTAACTAGTAAACACGCTTTATCCGTTATTAATCATAAAAGGTATCTTATCCGTTGTAAGCAAGGTCCAAATTGAAAATTCGCGCAGCCACTCACTTTTCATGGGTAAAGAGATGTAGCTCTACTGAAATTTATCGTCAATTGAGTAAAATGTAGAATAGAAAATCTTGTATCCTTTCATTTCCGTGTGTGTGTCTTTGTGATAATGATCCTCTTGAAGAAGTCTAATTTAAACGAAATTTCTTTGAAAAAGAGAAAGAAAAAATCGCGCCAGTTTATGGACGAACTTGCTGTCTATACAGGAAAGTTACATTGGGTTTCTAAATAAATAAGACAATAACGCCTAAATGTCGAGCATTTCCCTTTTTTAATGCGACTGCAACTAACATTTTGGTCGTAAATTTAAAGCAGTTTGATTTATGGGGAACCGTATTATCACTTTTTCCTCTGTTAAACACCTGCGATATCATTTTTTCGACAAGTACACCAGACACGGCTAAATATTTACTGCTGTAATGTTAAAACAAACGAAGAAAATTGAAATATTGTATGTATTTAACATTTGACAGGCCTTGGCTGTGTAAATTGCAATTAGAATTAAACTTAAAATTCAGTTGTCATTAAAACATGAAGGGGTTAAAGGGGTTGAAGGTACCAAGGATATTAAACATCTAACGAAACATCGCGATTGATGTATTGATGATTGAATTTAATTCATCATTCATATTAATATCAATACAGATTATTAAAATATTATTACTGATGTATGAATAACGACGAACTAAGAATCGGTTCGCTAATTTAGGTATAATTAACGTGTGCTAGTTAACAATTAAAAAGCTGCTTTAAGAATTTAGTATATACCGTAAGAGAAAGAGACTGTTCAACGATTTTTCTCAACTGTAGCAAATATCACGAGAAGTATCGCTCTGTACGTTACAAAATATGCTCTGAATCTCACCTACATCTCACAATATTAATAATTTTCTAAAACAGCATTCACAATCGTTAAAAACTGTTTTCAATTGTTACTTATTCTTACGTACTTTTTGCGCTTTGGTAATTATGTATAATTAGAAAGGTGGTCGATAGTGGATTCAACCCACCGTTAAAGAAAAGTGAAATTTAGAAGATTTCCGTGAGAGCGAAGAAATTTTCTAATCTAAACGAGTATCATTCCGTAGCCACGCGAAGGCGATCCGCGGAACGGATGAAAATCATTCTTGATAATTGATAAGGAGGTAAGAAGTTTCTGTCACCAAAGCAACGCAGCCTGTGAACAACGGTTAAGAAAGGAGCTGGTAACAATACAGTTAGTTTACGGAGAGAAAATCTTTTTAGAGAACGTTCACCTTACCGCTGGTTCGTGCAACGTGCAACCCACTTTCTGTTCTGCTACGTAAGTACCTTTCCATTGAGAGACGTAAAAATGCAGCGCAGCATCCTCATTTATCGCTCTTTGACCCTTTTCTGACCGAATTAATATTTCTGAACAGCTTTCAGTTCATCTAGTCAATTACGTCTTGAATATTAACCTTTAAGTACCATGGTAGATTCAAATTTAAGGATGTAGTGGCCGTAAGGTCCCGGCTAAAAGTTTAAGATTTATGATATAATATTAATCCTTTTTAGTGATTTCATGAGTTTTCTTTTACTATAAACTATATATTTATACCTTTTCAAAGCACTTTAAAAGCCATTTTAAAGTATTTTCAAGGACATGATATGCATCATTATGTATTTCTTGGAATATTTTAATTTCTGGTTTATAAACTTTAAGATATAATTGATTTGAATTTCCTATTGCCTGTACAATCAATTTAAAGGGACAGGCAAAGGTGCCGCCCGAAGTGTCGCCTCTTACAATAGTATATCTCCTCTTTGACCTTACCAAAGAGTAGGTATACTAACAATAAGAGGCGACACTCTGAGAGAGAAACTGATTTTAGAGAGAGATGAAGCGAACAACCAATTTAAATGCCCACTCGGGTCCATTGCGCATGCGTGGCTCATCGCACTTTTACTGAACTTCAGTGATCCACGCATGCGCGTCCAGCCCGGCCCATCTGGCAGCACTATACCGTCATTTTATTATATTTTCTCTTTTTCAACTTTTCAATCTCGTTAAATTAATGTAAACGTGTCGAGAACCAATGTTAGTAATACACAGAAAATTTAGGATACAAATTGATGTCTAATCATTAGAGATTGAAATGAAATAAAGATAGTGAACCCAGAGTTGATTTGAATTTCCCGCTTGCCTGTACAACCAATTTAAAGGGACAGGCAATCGGCTGACATCAAAGGTTCCGCCCGAAGTGTCGCCTCTTAGTATATCTACTCTTTGGACCTTACTTCAGTCAGTAGTACCATCCACCATCTTCTACTATACTATTCCACACAAAGACACGATTTGAACTGGATCTTCAACAGTCGCTGACTACAAACCTGTTCGCTTATACGAACAGATAATTTTGATCGTATTATTCTGTTATACGAAAATATATTCGATACGGATAATATTAATTATTTTACAACAAATAACGCGAAAATGAGCGAGGATACAGTTCGAGTAGCAGTACGTATTCGCCCGTTAGTACAGGCTGAACTTGAAAGAGGTTATCAAATATGTTTAGATGTTGTTTCTGGTGAACCACAGATGCTTGTACATAATACAAAAAAGTCTTTTACATTTAATTACGTGTTTTCTCTTGAAATTGATCAAGAAGATTTGTACAATACCGCCGTAAAAGAAATGGTAAAAAATATTTGCCAAGGCTACAATGTCACTATATTAGCTTACTGTCAAACAGGAAGGTTAACAAACGTTTGAAGAATGGCCTTGATGTGCAAGAAAGAGTAACCATACGGCGAGACAAGACGAAGAACTCTGATAAAATTCAAAATTGGCTGATCCAAGAAATCGAAATATTAGCGAGCATTCTTCTTTTTGTATAACGTATTGTTTCTTCCGTTAGCGTAATTCCGAGAAAATTATTGTCTTCCACTTGTCTGCCATACCGGCAGATGGTGTGTTAGCGTTTAACAATTAATAAACCACCGCCATTAAGAGGCCAACGAGGGGCACCGCGTTCGGTGGGGCTCCCCTCGCTCTTAGCA
Organism: Stelis phaeoptera; assembly: GCA_943735885.1. Lineage (NCBI taxonomy): Eukaryota > Metazoa > Arthropoda > Insecta > Hymenoptera > Megachilidae > Stelis > Stelis phaeoptera. The sequence goes on from OX030936.1 coordinate 1,636,920, forward strand.
CCCATGTCGGTATGATTACTCGCACCACGTTTGATGGGTAACCGCCGAGACCGCTTGCGCGGCTCTCTACTACACATCTAATGCTGCAGAAATCGTCCGTTGCCCACGGATGTGGGATTAGACCGATTCAGGCGCAACTTTATGGGTAAAAGTCGTATGGTCTGCCTCAGGGACCCGTCTCGGATATTAGGACGAACCCGACACCTCAAAACACGACAAGTCGCTACCACAACTAATTACTGCCAACGGCATCCGTTGCCCACATACGTGGCATTGGGTAGCTCCGGAGGCAGTTTTATGGATGGGCACCGTGTGGTCTAACACCCACCCTGGTAATTCCGAAAGAGAAGGATTGTCCGTCGATCAGTCGTAATATTTATAAACATATTGTACTCAGCTTATATTCTATAGTTAATAATTTCAAATAGTCCGCCTTATGTAACTTCCGATAGTTCGTCCGGATGAGAACTCACGAGATTCTATTGGCTATATTCACATGATGTTGTAGAATCACTTTCTTAATTTCTTGTTCAGAATATATCTTGGTTGGTGATAATTCATTTCATTATTTTTGCATGTTATATCCTAAATCTGTATAGGTCTTCTACAATTCCCGGATCCCGTAGCCAATTAAATTGGCCTACCGGATGAATAAATCCTATTCGTCTCAAAATCATTAAAATAAATTGTTAAGCGTTACGCGGGATAAGTCGACGCACCTCTCGGTCGCTCAAAAACCACGCCCTCGCCTAACACTATAAACTATATATTTATACCTTTTCAAAGCATTTTAAAAGCCATTTTAAAGCATTTTCAAGGACATGATATGCATCATTATGTATTTTTTGGAATATTTTAATTTCTGTTTTATTAACTTTAACCCCTTGCCGTGCCATTATTTCGGCAGGTGCGTCAGACACGGATAAATATTTCTTGCTACGGTATTAAAACAAAGCAGGAAAATTGAAATGTTACACGCAATTTACCTTTAACAATAGTTTGTTATCTTAATTATAGTTGGAATTCTGTACTGACGGTTAACACGTTGGCTGCCACGGGGGTCACCGGTGACCGGCACCCGAAATTTTTTACAATCAAATAATTACCAACAGAAATGATAAAATAAACCACGGATAGCGTTAACATCAAGCTAATAATGCTAGCTATCGAATTGAAAAGTTAAATTTGAAAATTAGTTGATTGTATCGTTAATAATTAGGATTTCAGCGTGTCTGACTACCCACGTCCGTTTTCACTGTGGCAGTCAACGTGTTAAGATAGGACTGGAAGGGGTTAAGATAGGACTGTACCTAATATTCAACCTAAGAAAATATAAAATTGAGAATTTTAAAAATAATTTTAACAAGACCTTATTTTTTGTTACATTTACATTTGTATCTTTTGTAATATTCACGAATTGATAATTTTCTAAAGTGGAATTACTTCCTAGGCATTTAACAAACACTTACAAAAAGTTTCAATATGACGGCACAATGACATCTTTACGTTTTTTGTAATTTAAGTTGACAATGCCATCAGCAAATTGCAATAACTTATAAACTAGGATCGCAAACGATTCAAAATTTTATACGCTAATGTATAATGATTTTACGTAACTATTAACAAAATCTCAACAATCAGATACTATTTTTATTTATAGCCTGTACATCCTTAACTCGTCAATATTAAATCTATAATTTTCCTGCTCAAAAGTAGATCATTCAGTGTAATATGTATTAATAAATATGTAAAGGTAACCGTCTTCGTTCTGTAGCAAAATACTGACAATTTCAAACTAAAGATCAGTTTTTAAAATAAACAGCCACGAATTTAGTCATCGACCTAATGATTTCCAGTGCCTTAACGTTAATTACTATTTCACAATTTGCCCCATGATAAAAAAGGGAAATTGAAACATTTAGGATGAAGTATTGTACAGACGATTTGTAGTTTTTTTTTTAGATTCAAGGTTTTTAGCAAACGTAAATTATAGTTAATTCAAAGGCGTATTATTGTGGTTTACTTCCTCCTGTTTATTTCTTTGGTTGAATTGTAAATCCACAAAAACTGAAAAAAAATTTCAAGAAATCAATGCGATATAATGTCCTTTCTCAGTTCTGGTAAGGAACACATTATGAAACGTTCCGCTATACGTCAATCGTTCGATTGGAACTAATTTTTGCGTAACGGACGAAAGAAAATTGTCCAGTGTTTACGTAGCCTTCTGCCGAGGAAAATCGTTTCAAAGACTCCACCACTTTCTACTGTTTCCTTGTTTCTGTTCATTCATGTTTCTTTTATTTTTCATTCTAACAACAGGTTGCTGTCATGTTCTTTTAATAGGCACTGGAAATTTTTTCATCGGTTTCAACTGTATGTAAATACTTTCGTGTCGTGAATTTCATTCTTTCATTAAAAATGAGGCGAATACAAAGCCATTTGTTGAGTCAATCGATGAAACCAACATCTAAACATTATTTATGCGAACAGACATTAAAAGCAGCTGATGATTTCGTAAACAGTTTAAATTTTCGATAACGCCGTGTGACTGGTTTAGTTACTCCTTAAGCTTAATGTCTCTATTATTTAATAATATATTTATAATAATTCAATCATTACCCATTATGAACTCAGTTCGAATACAATTTCTATTTCTTTACAATGAATAGTTTAAAAAGATAATCACATAACATAATATATGTTTTGTCAGAACATGAGAAGGCTGTTTCATTATGCTATAAATTATACAAATTTTATACCTCTTAAGAATTCTTATTAACTTTGTAAAAAGTGTATGTTTCAATATCTATTACAATTGTAAATTGGCATTACTATAAAAAAAAGAAATAATTCTATTAACGTGTGCATAGATATAATTTTTGCATGTGTACGATGTAGGGTTAGGTATCTATATGTTTCTATTATTATTTTTCGATAATCAATGGACAAAAACTGTGTGCAGATTAACATCTCAAAAGTTAACGATTGTAATGCTTTCACAGCAATGTAATCATGTTTTTAATTTTTTGTGACTAATATCTCGATAATTATATACTCGATCTATTGAACAAGTTTTTTTCCTTGTACGGAATGGTAGGAAATCAGCTGTAGAATATTCCAGAAGGTTTTATTCGCAATTCGTATGACCGCGTTTCGCCAGTCAATTTTCTCAAGCTCTCTCTTTCACGGTTCACTCTCAACTGTCCATTTTGTTAAATGCACACCGCTATCTTTTTCTTGCAAATATTTAAGTTTTCTCAAAAATTAAGTCGAATATTTAAGAAAGAGCATAGGCTGTGCTTAATTTTTCCCTAGGAAAAATATTCTGTTCATTGATGGAAGTAAACAAAATCTAACAATTGCTTTAGAAATTAACACAACATAAGAAGATAAAAATAATATTTTTTTTTTAATATTAATGGTGAGAGGAAGTCTCATATCTCGACACATTCTGGTCATTTAGTAGAATTCTGAGCATTTTTTCCTTTAAACACTTCAATAAATTATTACCTAATGCCGGTAAGATGGTTAAAACGAAATTGTATAATAATTGCCTGCAACAATGTTAAATGTGTTATGGAAAATACTTTAAACGAATTGTTTAAAACTGTACTGTACACTATTTTGCATGTTTAACGTTTGTTTTCAGATTTTTAAATATAGTGTTCAAGGTAACTGTTATGGATGGCATGATTGTTATTTTGTTGGGACTCCAACATTTTATAAGTGTACGGTATGTGATGCACAAGATCTTAATGTCTGCTCTATGGTTTATCGAGTGTTTATCGTTTTTTATAAATAACATTCGGAGTATTAATACCTTGTATACAAGTTATTTTCAATACTTAACATTTTTATGTTTTAAAATTAAGAAAAATGTGATTTTGCAGTTATACAATTGGTGTGTTGCGAAATATGTATAGCAAAGTTAATAAAATAAAAAAAAAATAAAGAAAATAAAAGAAAATAATTCCTTATTGTATAGTTATAGTACATTAAGTGAATAATAAATTGGCGGTATCAGTTTTTCCAAGGATGATTTTATAATGTTGTAGTTAAACTTTTTCTCCGTTAATTAGCAACGAAGCAGAAGATAGAAATCAACACCGATTATTGTTAGAAAGGTGAATGCATGGCCTTTTCTGACGAACTTTCACTTGTTAGCAGAAAAAGAAAAACCACTGATGTTCGCGACGAGGCGTTTAACTTTCAACGTATGATTGATTAATTAACAAATTCAAATTAAGATAAAGTAAGCTTAAAAAGTATGAAATATCAGTTTGCGTTAAGATTTTTCATTTAATCAGTGAAATTTCAAATATCAATTTTCGTGCTATTTTGTCGATGTTTTTGTATGCATTATACGCTCAAATAACGTGGATGTAATACAGTTTCCGGTTTACTTAAGCTAGCCAGTAGAAAGTAAGATCGGCTTACGTGATTGAAATTTCAATTCAACAATGTACGATTCTAATGCGATTATGAGAATTGATAGATTGCTCATATGGAAAATCAATTAACACAAGCCAAAAATTGTCGAAATGTATGCTGAGTTTCATCAAGATTAAGATCTATTGTATGTGCTAGCATATTGTTTACCTTTTATTTATTTAATTTTTTAAAATAAACCAGTAAACTGGAACAGTAATAAGCAGCAAAATAAAGAGTAATTCACGTATGATAAAGTTACTATACAAAACGTATTTTTAAATTAAGATACAACAGTACACATTACATCTGGTTATTCTACTTTTTTAAGTGGAATCATATTTTTTATACATTAATTGTTGCAACTAGACACTGTCTATAAAAAATGTTAACTTATATGGATGCCTCACTTGCCAAATCGATTAACTCCATAAAACAAGAAGTTGAGAAAAATAGTGTATATTATGTTTTAAAATTCTTCTTAAAATTAAAATTTAATAAAATTTAGAAGATAGAGTTAATCGATTTGGCAAGTGAGGCATTCATATACGCTTAAGATCTCATTTTGGTGTTTAAGTTTAAAAAATACGAACTTTTAAGAATATACTGTTAAAGTTTAACGCCAAAAATTTCTGTTTTCCGTAAGTAGCGAAAAAAAAAATGAACTAACCAATCGGTTCGAAATTGTAATATATTATTCTATATGTCAAATATCGAATGTATATTATTTTTTAAATTTTCCATTAAAAAAAAAAAGGAAAATAACATTTTATACTTTTGTTTCCTACGTCGCGACGCTGTGAACTTACGTCTTTTTTAACGGTCATCTTTTCCTTCAGATACAATATTGACCTTAGCGTTACTATAGACCTTAAGCGATCATTCGAGGAAAATTTTGAAATGAAAATTAAATGTAAAAGAATATCTGTTGCAAAAGTAGTAAATTGCAAATAAAATGTAACGAATATCGGTTTTTTTTAACGCATTCATATACTAATTTAATGAATTAATATATCAACGTATAGAGGCGTTCAACAGCAAAGATGCCTTTAGTGACAGAGTTAAAAAAACATTATAAACTTTTTAAAAAATTATCTTGTATTCTTTATAACTGCTTTAATACGTGCACGGTGTACCATCTTCGTTTCTTTAATTTCTGCATAATATTATACAACTCATATTTGTATACTCTTAAATAGAATGATTATTTACAATTTCCAAGAATAATAAACTAGTAAATAGATACCTAACCTTTTGAATCTTTTATTAAAAATAAGTGACATATTTACATCTTTATTTTACAAGAATAAAATCTTCTTCCTTTTAATCATACTGTTTTCGTTGAACTCGAAATTACCAGCCCGTTAAGCACACAATCTTAAAGGAAAAGAATTCCATCGACATGAATTCATCATCCTTGCTTATTTTTAGTCTTCATATCAAAACAATGATCGCCTGTGTACTATTTTCTGTGCTATCCTTAAATCATGCTTCAAATGCATTCTAGTCAATCGGGTTCGATGAAACGGTACAGATCCTACATGGAAATTTTCTACAAAGTTTTATTCACAACCACAACGAATGTCGTCCTTGTTCCATAAGAACGTTCCAGTACGTCCTCGTTTTAACACGGTAATACGCGTACTTTTTATCACGCGCTACTAGCACACGGCGCCTTTTCGATATCCAAAGCTTGGAACAATTGAATTTATCGCTTATTGGTGTTTTTAACACGTTGGCTGCCACGGGGGTCACCGGTGACCGGCACCCGAAATTTTTTACAATCAAATAATTAACAAAAGAAACGACGAAACAAACCACGGGCAACTTTATCATTAAGCTAATAACGCTAGCTATCGATTTGAAAGGTTAAATTTGAAAATTAGTTGATTATATTCTTAATAATTCGAATTTTAACGTGTCTGACTACACACGTCCGTTTTCACTGTGGCAGTCAACGTGTTAAATAAATGCTATGATACTTTTTAACGAAAGTGATATTTTACTTATTACAGTATCTATTCCGAAGATGGTAAATTATCTAATAACAGAAAAAGAAATGAAGTACGTCAGTAAACTCGCTAACATGGAATTAAGAATAAATTCTAAATCGGCAGCTGAATGGATTCTAGCTTCATTGTTAAAAAATTACAAGTGTTTTAACGTTGGTATCATTTCCCATGGATTCTCGAAATAAAACAGTGACACAATTCGTAAATGGAAAGAAGTAAAAAGGTGATTTCCTGTTTCAAGTTAAGATCGTAGATCCATCGAGGAACGTAACCTGGATTACGTAAGTCACAGTTGCGGTTCTCCTTGAACGCAGCTCCTAGTACCGGTGCGCACCGTTTCTTTACGAGTATTTTTCTACAGGCTTTATTCGCTGTCCATGGTATTTGTACGATTATTGTTATGCTTGAAAAAGCGCCAAATTTTGTTCAAAAAGTACATCCGTATTTGACTTATTTAACTTTTTCGAACTATGATGATAAGAAACACATTTCATTTTTATCTGAACATAAGAATATAGTGAAAAAAGGATTAAAAGTCATATTTTTCTATTATTTTATGATGAAATGATCCCAGTGTATTAGTATTTTAAAGAAGTTATATTCAATAAAAAATGTATGGTCCGAAGAGTTAAATATCTATGGATATAAACAATTTCAAATGATTATAACTGTAAGGGACTGGCGTTACCTTGTAATTGTATTAACTATCTTATTATACATAGTATCCGACAAAAGTTTGAAATCAACTTGCTGATTACTACCAAAATAATAGAACGTCCTAATAAATTGTATACCGATTCGTTGTTAATATATTAGTCCGCAGTTCATATTAACAAATTTTCGCCACCATAAAATAACAATTTATAATAAACAACACATGAAATATTAATCATTTTTTTTTAGTAATTTATATTTCAGAAACTGTTTGTGCAATTAAATTTGTTAGTCCCTAGTATCTACTAGATACAGATGGTTATACAGGGTGTTCCACCCAAAGTGTTACAGAGCTGTTATTCCATAACTATTGGTCATATACGAAATTGTTAATATAGAAATTGCATGGTAAAATGGAATGCATGTTTTGGTCAAATTAATTTTTTTTTTACGTGGTTATTTTAGGAGATATGATGACCAACTTCCGTTTTTTAAAAAGAAGCACCTTTATTAACCTTTAATGTATATACCGATTTTAATTAGTTTCCAAGATATAGCGTTTAGAAATTTACTCATTTTCTGAGGAAAAAATGATTATTGTAACAAGTGCCACATATTACTTCTTAAAACCGATACGCACGGAGTTTTATCTGCAACTCAGTAAAGGTTAATAAATTCGTCTTAAAAAACACTATCAGGCGATCTAAAAATAAATATGTGGATCCATTTAAAAAAACTTGACCAGCATATCTCGTAAAGTAACAACGTAAAAAAAAATTCTTTCTGCCAGAAAATGCTTTCCATCTTGCCATGCAATTTCTACATTAACAATTTTTTATATGACCAATAATTATGGAATAACGGTTGGGTAGCACTTTGGGTGGGATACCTTGTAAATAAAGAAAGATATGTGTTAAACAAATTTCGAAGGACTATCTTATAGGTACATTTCACTAAAATTAGTGCTTTTTAATAATTTACATAATGATTCCAAATAATCAAGGTGTACACGTTTTATTAGGACAAACTGTATAATCATGTTCAATAAGGGACTGAATATATAACTAAAAAAAAAAAAAAGATTGAATTGAGTAACCTCCTTCTTTTCGAAGTCGGTTAAAAATGCTTAATAAACAACCTACTTAATTGCTTCAAAATAACTCTTTGAGAGTGTACCGTGTATATTGCACGATAAAATTGTTTACACTGCATAATTTATACAGAAAGAAGTATTTTACTTCAAGCGATAGTGTGGTACTGCGACTGTGATTATGGGGGTGCATTGATAAAATAAAACTTTAATCTTTAAATAATTTTCATAAAGACATGTATGTTTAAATAAGCATAAAGGATATCACAAATACAAATTAACACTCACAGTCCTATATGTGGGTCACAATATTTCCTACCTACACATTGGTCACGCGAATGTAAAATTAGAGGTGATACACTTAATATAGGAGGCAGTTTATCTATAAATTTACAGATGATTAAATTTTGATTACTGCAAATTAAAATTACTTTGGTAAAATATAATTTAAAAACAATAATAGACCACAATCAGTTGTATTATATGAAACAAGACAACTTAATTTCACGAGTCCAGTGTTTTGAGCTTGAATACTAACTACCGCGTTGAAAACTTCATCAAACAATAGTTTTAATTGTAATCAATTTCACCTATTAGTTTTACAATATTTCGTTACTAACATTATTCATTATTTCAAATGTCTAATATGAGTATTTTGAAAGAACGAACTCTTAACAATATGGGTGACAGATTACTATGGAAATTTAAGCATTCCCATATAGCTGATATGTCACTTAAAGTGTTAAAGAAATCTATGAATACAATGTAGTTTATCGCACACTTTACACGCAGCATTTATTTTGAACTTGAGTGAATCGAACTTTTCAAGCAACTTATGACGAAAAGCAAGAAAATTGATGTGTGGCAATTGACAACTGTATGCTGCAAATGAGAGGTTTAATAAAAAACTAAGAACAAAAAACACGGTTTCATCATAGCACGAGTTCGATGATTTTATGAATAATGTAAATTAGAAGAATATGTTTATATCTTTTTCTTGGACGCATGAATGGAGAGTACGTTTGTGCCATGGACTATGAACATGTTAAAAATTCTTTTTCTATTTTCAGTACTTGGAAAAAAAAAGCTTTAAAACATTTAAATTTTTGGAACGGAGAGAAATAATAAGTTATCATTTGTTACTGGCTGTTAGTCAGCTAAAATTATATTTAAGATTGTAATACATGTTTTTACCTGCATTAAAAGTTAATGAATCTTTATTACGCCTGCAGATGCTGATATTCTAGTCAAAAAATGTGCTATTTCGCGAAGTTAGTCCGAGAAGAAATGCGTTATGTTGCTTAACATACTTCATTATGCTTGTTGGAGCATTAAGTTTCCTGTGACTAATACTTATATTGATCAAAAACTTGGTTTTTAAGCAAACCTGAGTACAGAACTATGTCTCAAGGTTTTAAGCATAACGTTGTTTTCATCATTGTATTTTTCAGAATCATCATTCTCTTCCTATTGATAAGTTTTAACGGGTCATCGGCAAAATTTAGTTTAGCGATGCATGACTTTTGATAGTCGAAAATAGTTGCCTTCTATAATGATATTTAAAAAAGTTTATAAATACAACATTTCTAAAATATATTAAAAAGTTCACCAAATAACTTTAAGCTTGTCGTGGTACATCAAGAATTGTTTAAGTAGAAACTAACTTTTATAAGTTTAATCTATAGGGTGAAGATCAAGTTTTCTTCACTATTAGACAAAAAAGAAAAACATAAATTTTCATTTCTTCATATCACCGGTGACCGGCACTCGACATTTTTTACAGCCAGATAATTACCAAAAGAAATGATAAAATAAACCACGGATAGCGTTAACATTAAGCTGATAATGCTAACTAACGAATTGAAAGGTTAAATTTGGAAATTAATCGACTGCGTCCTTAATAATTAGAATTTTATCGTGTCTGAGTACACACGACCGTTTTCACTGTGGCAGTCAACGTGTTAAAGTATCCCTAATAAGAGGTGGGTTTTTAATAAGAGATACCAGTGTATCTACAATCTAATATTGTGCGTGCTGTTATTTACTGAGTTTTTCAGTTTTTTTTTTAAAAGATAGCGATTAATCGGAACCATGAAGAAAATAGTGAAAGAGTTTTTTTTATGTAAAATACTAACTAGATTGACGTAAATTATGTATGTTCTGAAGAAAGATTATTTTTAACCGTGTTCTGCTCTAATAACAGTCAAGTTGCGAAAAATGTAATAATCGAGTTAAGAATTTATTCCAAATGTAACACAGGACAAATCTTTAAACATTATTCAAATTATTCTACCTACGTTATATGCAATTGTAATTTCTCGCAGATGTATATCGTACGTGATGCTTTCTAAGATATTTTCACAACAATAAAGCTACTTATATGCATTACGAGAGAGGAATGTAAAATTTGCTTGTTCGGTTCTGATTCGTGATCCTCTATCTGTCTGTCTCCTTTTTCTTTTGCTTGCCAAACCGCATAGGAATGAGCGTCTTGTCTTGATCGTAAATAATTCCACGCTTTCTAAGTTTCTGCCTTTTTATGTCTAATTCACTCATTAACACTCCCCTTTAAAATCTCATACAGACTTTCTTCACGTAAACGAATTTAAGATATCGAATTTCATTTTGAATTAAAATTCCTAGCTTATATTTACATCGTTAAAGGCTATCTTTATTAAAAATATTTAAATAAAAGAATACTAACTTTTACATAAAGTACTATTTACATTGAATTGTCACTGAACAATTTTCTTTGGATAGCCAACGACCTTTTTTTATACCAAACGGCTATTTATAGTGGTTCGAAGCAAATATAAGTTGCCCTTAATGGTGAAAGAGTTAAAATAAAAAATAAAAAATATGAATTATAGGCGAAAATTTAAGGAACAGGCTAACAACTTTTTTAATTGCTTCTTGCTGCTTCTTGTGTTTTTAAAAACATTCACTTCTTTTTAAAAAGAAAGCGTTTCAATATTTTCCAGCGCTAAACTTTCTCATATTTAAGTAGAAAATGTTACGACCCCTTTGATGGAAACCTTAATTACGATGAATATTTGAAAGCAGCAAATTCGTGCAAAGCCGATTGACCGATAGAACAACTGTTGCTACACAAAACTGGTTTTGCGGCTTTACGGATGAAAAAATCCCCGATAAATCATAGTAAATCCGGCCGGTTCGTTATTGCCAGCAATATCGAGGCAAATACCACAAAGAAGGGCGTGATAATAGATTGAGCACGATTCTTTCTTTCCATTGCTGGGTGCCGTGAGAAGCGATTCTTCTTTACTCTCTCATCATAACAGAAATGCTTTCAGGCTAACATTAAAATTATTAGATTGCCAAATAAATTGATTTAAAAGTTGGATTTATTAAATAGCTTGGACTTTATTTTATATTTTTGAACAATGTCTTACTACGCTTTCTATGTATAAAATCAATTAACGCCAGTGTCGGAAAATTATGAAAATTTAAAGGGGATCTTGCAGATCCTTTTTACGCGTTTTAATCGCACTGAAAAACGTCGCGATAGAAAAGGAAAAGGTATTCCACTTTCTCAATCTGCTTTCACTTTCATTTTTTTGAACATACATCTATGTTTCGTATCCGTTTTCAATTAAGAAAATGATATCCACGCCGATTACTTTCTCAGAACGTTTGTACAAATTAATGATCATATAAAGTAATTATTAGGAAGCGATTTAACTCTTGGAACCAATTTAAATCGTATGTAATCGCCAAGAAAAATATTTGTTTCTTTAAAAATGATAAATACAAATATTTGCGTAAGCAAGCGCGATAGATATACAGCGTTGACATATCTTTGATAGTGATGGAAATTAAGTATTGTAAAGATTGTGACGCATTTCTATATCAGCCATTGCCCTTTATTGTTGTTATTTTATTTCAAGGATATTCTTCGTTCAAACTGTTACGGAAAGTTCTTAAGTGAGCGTATCAAGATACAATTTACTTTTAGCTTATTCTACAATTTTCAAACGAATAAAGACGGTAATTCTGCATGTAGCAATTGTGTAGCTTGAGAATATTACTGAAAAGTCAAAATACAGACAAAAGTACAGCAAAATAAAGAAAAGAAAAACCTGACAGTGAATTATTTAAAGATAACTGTGACAAAATCTATCAAAGTTATTAAACTAATTGTGCAGGTACAGAAAGCGAAATTTGCGTAGGTATGTGATTATTGTCAGACTAAACAAATTTTGATTGTATTATTATACAATATTTGACACTTGTACATCATTCAAACTTTTCAATGTACCAGATTTTATAGTAATTTAAAAAAGGTAAGATAAATCAGAAGTTCTATAGGTTTATAACATTTATACTTTAAGCAGGACATTTCACATGAAATTTTCCAAAGTTGTGTTTGATTTTTATTTTTTTTGTTAACAGCTGTTTTGAGACTCTCCGTATCAACAAATAGAACGATTACCCATACCCATATCCTCGCATTTACTTCCCAGTCCCCGAAAAGGAAGTATGAAATACATTAATAAAAAAGAAACAGAAAAAGAAAAATATAAACAAATAATTTTATTTAATTTGCAAATTGTTTAGTAACGTATAACAACTTCGCGATATATCTGAAAATTTTTAACAGAAATTGGAACATCAATGTGGCAATTGACAAGTTAATAAAGCATTTATGAACTTTCTGTTGTACGATATTTCAATCTTATTTCAGCTGTAAAACCTGTTAGACACCCTGTATAATATTTCCTTTCTATTCATAATCGCAGAACACTCTTTCGTAGCGTGGTTAGAAAACCATCGGGTAACCTGCATATTCCTTACATTTAAAAACTGTAATTCTATCTTCATGGAAAGTCAAGTATCCAGTGTGTATCGATTCTTCGGCAGGTACAACTCTAGAAAAACGTTTATCCCGTGAAATTTCTAAACAAAAAGACGACTTGCCACCGTACAACTTGTTTCGCTCGTTCAGCCTGGTACCAGCTTTCAAGATTTCTAAATGTTCACCTTGATTTTAAACCGATTGTAAAGGATAGGTTGCAACCGATCGATCCTGATGATCATTTCTAGCCAGACGGAGTGGCTGAGATTTATGGTGGAAAGCGAGGAAACGAAACACGGAGAGCACAGCGCTAATGTGATTAGCGATGACATGCTGAACGTAGAAACTGATTCGTTACTCGCTGTCAAAACGAAAAGGCTGAAAAGCGATAATTCATAAAAGGCGAGTCTTAAACAACCATTCAAATAATCAAGGGACATCGAAATACGTATACACATAAGCTGCTGGTGAAAAGTATAGGGCTACTTTATAAAAATTGCATTATAATATGGTATAGCTTATACCAGATCGTGAATATAGTTTTCTATTTGTAATTTAAAAGATATGTTATAAATTAATTTATTAATGTACCTTTCTATTGCATGTCCCCTCTTTGGTTAATCTCTCCGGTTTACTTATTCGTGTATTAAGAAATTTCAAGATTTAAATAGATATGATTAAACTTCAAGCGTGTTGAAAATTATTTTATTTACCCTTTACTAGTTTCGCTATTTCTGATCTATAAAAATACCTAATTATTCGATCATACGAAATTTGAGACTTTTGGAATGTTAATTGCTCTAATTAACATTTCGAAACATTCGTGAAAAATTAGAAAATTATCTGGAAAGCAGTTAAGGTAAATAAATTAAATTATTATTAAAACATTACAAGGTGCACAGGATATTCGAATGTCGTTTGAGGGATAGAAAATATATCGCAATCCACATATATTAAAGTACCTTGAAAAATATGTAAAAAAAATAGTAGATAGGGTATTTTGATTGAGACATCGCAATCAACGCGTTGGTAAACTGTAAGAGAAATAATAAACGCGAAGTGAACATGGTGCTTACGTTGCATTTTTAACCGACTTCGAGAAGGAGGGGAGGTTACTCAATTCGATCAGTATATATATATATTTTTGTTTATGTATGTTCACCGATTACTTCAAGGATTAATATTTATGCAAAGTTTCATAAAAATCGGAGGGTATCAGTCCCCGGTGTTCCGTTGTCATATGGTCAAACATGGTAGTCTCGAATAAGGCACTATTATTGACTTTTGATCCCCCGTATCTCGAAAGCTGTTCAATTTATGTGCTTGGGCCCATTGGCACTTTTGATTAGGACATCCAAAAGTTCAGCAAATTTAATCGGGAGCCGTTTTCCATAAGATCTGTGCGGGGTCGTTTGATGAAAAAACAAATGCAGTTTACAAATTTTAAGATGTTTTGTGCTTAAACAGTGACAGTTATATTGATTGCTTTTAGCATTGTTACATTACTGTTACAATGACGTTAATACTCCAACGGTCTTTGTAGATATTTTCCAGTTTAACTTAACACGTTGGCTGCCACGGGGGTCACCGGTGACCGGCACCCGAAATTTTTTACAATCAAATAATTAACAACAGAAATGATAAAATAAACCACGGATAGCGTTAACATTAAGCTAATAATGCTAGCTATCGAATTGAAAAGTTAAATTTGAAAATTAGTTGATTGTATTGTTAATAATTAGGATTTCAGCATGTCTGACTACCCACGTCCGTTTTCACTGTGGCAGTCAACGTGTTAATAACTAAAATTTTAGGAAAAGATCTAATTACATCATGCGATAGGGCAGACATCCTTTCTACAAAAAACATTAAAGAAAGCTGTTGATCCACTTTTGTTTTCAATACAGAAACAAATAGTTTGGTCAAAGATCCACCGTCAGTAATGGCATTCATTTACTCGCGTTTATAGATTATATATTTACAATCAATATTATTGATACCAGTTTGCAAACTGATACACTGCTAACGATTATGTAGATATTCGTTTAACTGTAGTCGATACATCATTATATAAGTTTTGTAGCTCTAAATTCACAATCATCTCTTCTATCGTTTCAAGATTAAAGAAGTTTCTGAAAACGTTAATTTAATTCAACTCGTTTGATCGCAAAAACTCAGAAATTTTCAAAAGTATCGTAATTTATTTAATTTACTATAAGTATACAATTCTTTAATAGATCTTTATCGGCGATAGTTTATGGACTTACCTGGATAAGAGCTTCCGGCTGTAGGTGTTTCAAAAATTCACCTTGTTGGTAGGAGGCAGAAGCTTGTTGTTGTTGTTGTTGGAACCTTAATTCTGCTTGCATCGCAGCAATCGATTCGGGGGTGCAGGATGCTCGAGCCTGAACCCAGGATGCCGCAAGAATAAAGCTTCCAAGGACCACAGACATAGTCACCAAAGTGATGGCCGCGATTCTTGCAATTTGAACCGCCGTACTTTTTGGCCTCATGTATGCCTGCAAATAAATATTAATCTAAAATTAACACTAATCTAAAGTTGAAACTTTACTAGCAATGCATCCCTGTACTTGGCATGGTTTATTTTGTTTTTCCAGTTTGCATTGATATTCAAATTTTGTAACTCAAATTTTTATACGTTTTCGCGGTGTGGGTCATGATTGACTTGGCTTCGCCAT
This sequence comes from Stelis phaeoptera, assembly GCA_943735885.1. Lineage (NCBI taxonomy): Eukaryota > Metazoa > Arthropoda > Insecta > Hymenoptera > Megachilidae > Stelis > Stelis phaeoptera. Next base: position 1,652,619 of record OX030936.1, read on the forward strand.
TCAAGGATTAAAAATACCAAACATTTTGCCAAATATTTTTGAATACTTCGTTCGAATGTGTTAAGTATGTAAAGATGATTGGAATATTGCTTACAAAAAAAGAGTGAATTGGTACAAGGTGGAATTGATTAAGCTGTTCGACCTTCTTCTTATTATTTTTCAATATTTACAATTAAAAACAGAAATAATTTTCCTCATTTCCTCTTTTCCGATAATTACTGAAATTAATTTACATGCATTAGTCGCGTGCAAATGGTCTTCATAATTAAGCACAAAAAATGATATAACTACAAAAGTAAATTTCCTTGAATAGAATAAGATCATTGGGATTTCAAACAAAGTAAAAAATATTTCACTATAACGACTGTTATTTATCACTTGAATTCCTTGACATTGCAGAAACCAATAACAAGTTTTAAAATCTCGTAAATATCATAAATCCTTGTTTCTATCTCGTTTTATGTCCAACAAAAAAAAGTTTCACCTTGGATTTTTGATGCGTATCATCAGGTTACTTTCCATGAGATCGAGAATAATTCACGGGAAGGAAATACAGTTTCACAAATATACATATGTCATTGTCTTTGTTTGCAGTTTGTCTAGTTTAATTAAACAACAGAAACAAATGTAACGTGTGTGAATTACAATTTTTGCTATAATGCTCAGTAGTCCCATTTTAATGATCACCGTAACAAGCGTGCCACTTATAATAATTAGATTCTAATCGCTGGAGATCTAAAGTCGTTATTCTCGTTGCCACCATTTTATGTTAATCAAACATGTTCCTCGTGATTATATTGTCTATAGTGATTGGTCACCAGAGACAAAGAAAGGAACAGGTAAGCTTTCGTGATGATCTCACCGTATAGAAATAAACCAGCAATATAAATTTAACTACATTTCCATTCAAGTTCTTTTAATTGATTCGTGCTTCGTAGGCTTACCTTCTATTCTAACATTACTCGCGAGAGTTTCTGTTTTAGAATTATTTCTCCTTTTGCAATATTTGTAGCTTCTGAATTGTGTATTTTCAGCAAGACCAATTAATTTTTATTGAAGTGAAATATGAAAACGATTTTTGTGTTATGTATTATTCTATTTTCTTGTATGTGTCACGATACCATTTTGATTGCTAATCAATTGGTATAGAAATTGAATAGAATGTTTTAAAATTCTTAATAATTCCTTATTGAAGATTTTATCGGTTTAATAATGCACTTTTTGTTCTTTTTATTACATTTTTCACTATTTTCTTCAACATTTCGAAGACATTGCTGTGGGTTTTTCACGAATATTTTCTTCTTATTGTTGAAAAGTTCGACGAAAACCTTATAAAAACTAATCGAAAGGCCGGGAAATCTCGGAGGACGGTGTAAATCTCTATTATGAGAGGTTAACACGTTGACTGCCACAGTGAAAACGGACGTGGGTAGTCAGACACGCTGAAATCCTAATTATTAACAATACAATCAACTAATTTTCAAATTTAACTTTTCAATTCGATAGCTAGCATTATTAGCTTAATGTTAACGCTATCCGTGGTTTATTTTGTCATTTCTGTTGGTAATTATTTGATTGTAAAAAATTTCGAGTGCCGGCCACCGGTGACCCCCGTGGAAGCCAACGTGTTAAATGATCGGGAGCAGGTATGTCGTGGTGTGTGCGATGTGGCATCATCTTCCTGAAATCATATATTCTCCACTCTTTGTCGTGTCATTTTGATCCTTCGAAAGTTTTCATCTCTCTGCAGCACTCGCCAGTGACAATAATCGCTTTATAATGATTTTCCTAACGTGGTTACTATATATTGCAATAACTTTACGACTGGATATAACGGTGTATATCGCAAAATTCAAATGATCAAATAAGCATATTATGAAAGCAAAATCTAGTTTATTCTGTACAAAGTAATTAGTAATCAAAATGGTAATATGACACTTGTTCCATTCTGTACGAGGACTATAAGGATTACAGATTTTCTCTTACAAAAAACTTGAAAAGCTATTATTTCATAAATCGCGGATACGACAACTGGACACCATATTTATTATCAACCACATAATTCACAGAATAATTCAACGTAAATTGCTTGCAAATATAAATACGATTTTCTTGTATCTCAAATGTAACCTTTGTTTTGGAATAGATATATCGTTGCTGTTTAGTGCATCATAAGAAGCAGTATGTACTTTATATGTACTGTGTGTTTTATCTAAACATGGAGCGTCGTACAAGGAATGCGTTCAAATTCGAAATTCGTTCTGTTACGTGATTTTTATGGGCAAAGCATTATATTCGGCATGCAAGTCACGAAAAGCTAGCGTGTATCTGGACAAAACGTTCCCAGTCACCGAATAATCATTAAACGGTGTGCAGCGTTTGAAAATGGATGTTAGAGTGGTAAACATTTGAGAACGGATAATGAAATGAAAGAATCTGCGAATTCTTTGTAGATGCAATTTATAAGTTTGTTTCTCATTACGATAAATGTTTGAAAAATAATAACTGCATGTACTTACATTTATGTTATCAATAACAAATATTTATTAACCGTATTTGGATGTTTGTTAATGGAGGGGTTAAGTAATTTATTGACTGAGACTCGTATAAGTGTGCTGCTGAGTGCAAGAGAAGCATAGAGTACTCAAGCTCATTTTGCACTAGACTTATAATTAGATTCACCGTTTTTTTTGTTTTTTACATATGATTTCTAAATTTTATTGCTTTATCTTTAAACTGAGAAAAGTTACGAATCATTGCTGTATCGAGATTTTAATGTTATGAAAATATTAAGCAATGTTATTAACTCTATCATTACTTGTGCCGGTAATTATGAAAGTAGAGTAAGCCAAAATTCTAAAAACATTGAATTTTTTTCTTGTTTTGTAGATCCAAGCGATATAATACAAAATAAGTGACGAATTCAATTTTATATTATTTGATGAATTTTATAATTTTATAATTCAAATTTATACTTTATGGTCAGATTTCTGATATAATGTACTCCTTACATAAATTAAATTCCTCATACTATATTATCCAAATGTCGCAACAAATACTTTTTATATTCCCTTTTCGTGAGACACAAACTTCATCAGTTCTGAAAGTATATATTAAACGGATTCTGAATATTTTACCTCCAAGTTTTCATTTACCTTTTTTTGTATTTCAATGAATTATTGCAACACAGAATTGATCATTTAAAGGTGTATCTAATAAGGATTGTAGATCATAAAAATGCCCATAATCCGAAGTACCTCTCAATTTATAGTTGTACACATTTCTGCAAACGAATCAGCAATGCAAGAATCATTATTGGATAATCGACGTAAAGTGTGCATGCAGAATGCAATCATCTAAATATGTGGAACTCTGAGCTGGCTAACCACTGAACCGAGGTCTTCTGTCGTTTCACGCTCTCCTCTCTACTAGTTTTGTACTATTCCTATTTCACAGAATGAAATTAATGGCGGGAAAAAGTGAAGAAACAAAATTTTACCGTTTTCCTAATATTCGTTTCTTAACTCGTTCAAACAAACCCGTGGCCATTTTCGTGCTGCCTTCGTAATGTGAATTTCAACATGTTCTGTTATTTAAGCTTTATTGTTCGTACTTTGATTGGACCGTTTCAGTAACATTTTTTAGTGCTAAACCTTTTCGCAAATCTTGAATTTTTATTTTACAGTAAATGGTACAAATGGTTTCAACAGCATCGTAACTTTTGAACTCGGCTATAATGGTTTGTTTATTACGAGCCGAATCGTTAGTTGCTAGTCACGAAGCGGAAATAAATTCGATAAAGTGTGACTGTTAATAACTGTACCCTGACACTATTATTTCGTGCCTCGAGCTCGTTCTGTTGTTCGAGAACCTTGAAACTCATCGAAATCTTTTACTTGCGAAAACCCATCTCTGATCTTCTTCCTACGCTTCAATGATTTTGATGTGAACTCGCTTTGAATATCGTTTCATCCTTGAACAGCCGACCGTGAAGAGAGCTATTGGCTAAAATTGAATTTTCTGTTTCAACTTTATAAATTTCAAAGTATTTTTTTGAAACCGTTTTAATACCGTGATGTGCGTTTTAGAAGGACTGGGTTATGCTTGACCCGACGCGAATAGGTACCAGTATTATCGTGATGTAATTAATTAAGCTCAGAAAGATACTTTAAGTAACTTCGTTTCAGAATTCATTAGATTAACACGTTGACTGCCACAGTGAAAACGGACGTGTGTAGTCAGACACGTTGAAATCCTAATTATTAAGAATATAATCAACTAATTTTCAAATTTAACCTTTCTAATCGATAGCTAGGATTATCAGCTTAACGATAACGCTATCCGTGGTTTGTTTCGTCATTTCTTTTGTTAATTATTTGATTGTAAAAAATTTCGAGTGCCGGTCACCGGTGACCCCCGTGGCAGTCAACGTGATAATAAATACATGTAAGCTTGGGCAAAAAGGTTGATAACACGAAATAAATTTTCAAGTTAAATAACTGATAAAAGAAAGATTCTTCATGATTGATCCGGAAAAATCTCGTTAAGTATAAAAAGACGATCAGTTGCCATAAGGATAAATCACGGTGCGAATCGTACATCAATACGCGAGCTTTACATGCATTACTGTCACGTTGATCAACAACAGGTTCTTACATTTCAGAATTACATTAATTTATTTTAAGGCTACATATGCGATAACTCGAATACTTGTCATCTCTGTAAAGAAACGTAAAATATCGTAAAGAATCGACACGTTTCATCACCATTAAGAACAAAACATTTTCGACGAGTAATTTGCTCGAGTTAACATTTTTCCGTGGGAAGGATGCCTCTTTGCACGCACGCTAAACGATTACACGTGTTGCTTTAATTGGTAAATTAATTGAAAAGGGCATGAAGCTTATGTCACAGACTGTACTTGTACATATTCGTAATGACCTCGATGTGGATGGACGACTCTAAGGTGAGAGGCCTCGAGGAGATAGTAGGCCATACGAGGCTGCCTTTATGCTGCTCGATCTGCCAGACAAAAGTAAACAGGCGCTGTTGCTAGGCACTCGGGACGAAAGGATTGTTGTACATGGCATGACAATAAAATTCTGGGATTCTTTCCACCTTGACCAAACTAATAACACCACCTACGGCTGATAAATAGGGATCATTAATGTAGTTTCTTTTATTAACTATGCAAGTTTCAAGTTGTTATGATTAGCCTATCAGCAGTAGTTGTTTGAGTCGACTCAACAAGTGAGACTGAAACGTATAATATATAAAATGCTGAATAAAGGCCTACGATCGGCTGCCAAAAATGCACCCAACTACTGTCAGTAAAGATTTTTATCAGAAGATCGTTTTTTGAGCATGTGGATACTGAAGGAGTTGACAAGAAGTACGATACCGAAATACGAAGCAAGTTGGCATAAAGAACGGTTATTCACAAACTAATCGCAGGAATGAATTAAAGTTTGCACAGTTAACCCCTTGCTCTACCATTACTCCGACAGGTGCGTCAGACAGAGCTAAATATTTATTACTTCAGCGGTAAAACAAACCAAAGAAATTGAATTATTACATGTACTTCGTACTTGGCAAACATTAACTGTGTAAATTGTAATCGGAATTAAACTTAATATTCAATTGTGATCAAAGTTTGAACGACAGAAGTCACATCTGAACCGTAAGGTGCGTCACGAGTGTGACACGTTATTGTAGTGCAAGGGGGTAAATAGACAGAAATACATAATAACCATTTTCATTTGAAGGGTAAAGGGGAAGAGCCAGGATTGTACATTGTTCATAATTTTTTTTGTGATAAATTGAGCTCTAGATCTGCCAAAAATCCATTCAGCAAATGAAAGAATTGCAAGTATCTCCTAATAAGTAAGGTTGGATTTATTTTCTATAAAATTGCCTACAAAAATTGTGGATTGATTAAATCTATCGTTATTAAAAAAGGAGAAGAACAATAACAGAAAGTAGGCAGATATATTAGTTATTTTAAAAGCAAAATATTAAGACCTCATGGCTCCAAAAAGATTTCGCGATCCTGATACTCGCCAATTTTATGAGAATTTATCTCTGTGATTGAGAATTAATTTTTATGAATTTTTATTATACGTTGAATGAATACGGTGCTCACTTACGATCGATGTAGTATTATAATATAAATGAGTAACTGCAAAGAAAAAGTGTTAAAGGAAATTCTGAATACTATTAATATTATATTAATTACCAGTGCTGGTAAATAAACTGAAATCTAATTAATAAACCTTTTATTATTATTTTTTCTTCTACAACCCTGTTGAAATATTGAAAATTAGGTATGCTACAATTCAGGGGAGACTTCAAATAACGGTTACTTTTTCTAATCTTTAATTATATTTAAGTTGTGAAGTAACAATATCTATTTTCTCATTTTGAAGCGGTAGATGATGTACTAATTTCATGGGGTAGCAAGTATGTAAAACGTTTAAATTATAAAATGAAACTGTGTTACGATTAATTACAATTATAACGTGCTGCACTGTATACGTTTATTTCCACTACTGTTTTTAACGCATTAATGACTGATTCTGTAACGAAAAATGCGAAGGCTATGAATTTAATTGTTAACACGTTGGCTGCCACGGGGGTCACCGGTGACCGGCACCCGAAATTTTTTACAATCAAATAATTACCAACAGAAATGATAAAATAAACCACGGATAGCGTTAACATTAAGCTAATAATGCTAGCTATCGATTTGAAAGAATAAATTTGAAAATTAGTTGATTATATTCTTAATAATTAGGATTTCAACGTGTCTGACTACACACGTCCGTTTTCACTGTGGCAGTCAACGTGTTAACTTAATAATTTATTGTTACTACACGATTGATATATTTAGAAATACATTAACACTTAATTTGCCAAAATATTACAAAGTTAGATTATCATAGATTCTTTACATAACTAAATTGAAATTATAAATACTAAGTGTGTTATAATCAGTCAGAAATTGAAAATTAGCATTAAATTTTTTAATCTTCAGCTGTTATTAAGTTTGAAAGTGATAGTATTCATCTATTTCAATTTTCACCGGTAAAAAAGGTGTTAACCTGTTCACTGACCCATGTATCACACGTAGTACACTTTGTTGACTCATAACTCATAAGACATCTCATGTATCACATATGACGCACGTTATTGACTTATATTGTGATATCGGTCTTGCGGGACGTGTGGGGACAAACCACATTCTAACCGTGGATGGTGAACGTGTTAAGTAGAAGTTACACTTATTAACATCTTGAAAGAGCATAGTAAAAAAAGTTTAGTATTCTAGAAGCTTAAAATTGGACGATAGTAATAATTTAATCATTCAAAGTTTGAATATAGGCGAGCATTTGAATATAAGGCGTAAAAAAGCAGGGTTCAAGTTTTTAACCCATTAACACTAGTACTACCGAACCAGTCAAAATGACTGGTTGAGGGTTTCTTAAATTAAATCACAAAATTTATCAGGATGCTTTTATTAAAATGTGTGTTAATTTTTATCAGGCTAAAAACCTACTCTATATGCCTATTTTTCTATTTTATTTTCCCCTTGAAAGTCAGCATACATAAAGCGTCGGTAGTTCTAGTGTTAATTTCCAGACGAATATATATTTTTTCTGATATAGATATTTAGTATTAACACGTTGACTGCCACAGTGAAAAAGGACGTGTGTAGTCAGACACGATAAAATCCTAATTATTAAGGGTGCAGTCGATTAATTTTTCAAATTTAACCTTTCAATTTGATAGCTAGCATTATTAGCTTAATGTTAACGCTATCCGTGGTTTATTTAATCATTTCTTTTGGTAATTATTTGATTTTAAAAGATTTCGGGTGCCGGTCACCGGTGACCCCCGTGGCAGCCAACGCGTTAAATACTAAAATATTGTGCACAGGTATTCACATAACTTTGTAGCATAAATACGATTATTGATTAATTAAAAGCAATAGCGGTACCACAGTTTGATTAATTTTTATTATTAATTAAACTGTATAACACCACGCCGAACGACTCTGTTAAGATACATACGCGTTTGAAGTTGTTTCTAATTCATGAAGATATTCATTGTTGTGTAAGTGAATAATATTGAAAAGAAGAACGTTTATTGTTCCTCCACAAACTAACTTGAAAGGATTTTTAAAAATTCTGTGATAATTGTAATGATTATTTAATGTATGATAATAATAATCATCTGTTTATTATTGTAATTTCATTCGAGGAACTTCGGTGCGAATGGAATTAAGTGCTCAAAAATTAGCAGTATTATTGAAATTGGGCCTACTTACGCAAAAATCTACCAACTCAAAATGCTTTGAAATTCAATAAATTTAGTTAAAACATCGTAATTAAAAAAGCAAATAGCTTTATTTCTATTGGGAATATTTTATTTGTGGGTTGGTATTATTTAGCAGTTTTAGTTCTATTGCTATAATCATCAGTTTGATCATTTCTAATTCACAATCTTAAATTTCTATTTTAATGTACTTGTTATCTTATAAATATATTAATATATTTTTATTACCATAAACATTAATCATCTATTAAATTTCTATTCGAACTGTATTATCTGATTCTTCTATTGATATTATTTTACACAATATATATTATGTAGTTGGTCATTTTCATTATATATTATCGATAGGAGTTAATTTTGCAATTTTCACAACAATTCATTGATCTCCCAGTATAGGATATCTCAAGGATACGTATAACATTTATTGGTGTCAGTTCTTTCTCCACAACAGTTTCTAGAAATAATAAGAGTACTTCGTTGATATTCAAATTATCCAGATTCTTATTATTAATTTTTGTATGAAATTTATTATCGTTAATTAGATCAAATTGTTCGAATTTTACATTAAATTAATTTACTTTATACTTAATACTATCGTTATTATTTAGCACTTTTTCAATGACTATAAGATATTTATTCGAGGGAAAGCATTTCAAGGATTCCACACCAAAACGTTTGTCGCTATTTGAATTGTCATGAAAACTTAAACAATCTGCTCCAACGAGGTGTCTCATTTCCTGTAAGTTTTCAGGTCTTTTAACTAATATTGATATAGAGATTAAAATATCTTTCCTCAGATTTATTATTTCAGGAGTATTGAAATATTCATTTTGTTTAACTATAAGAAGATATGGTACTTTCTTTGCTCGTCTTGTTAATTTTATTTTCAACCAATTAATTTTGTCGCCACTGATCGATATATATCCATTAACAATTTTTTTTTGAGCTACTCTGAAAGAATCTGAACAAGCCAAGTTAGTCATGATAAATGGGGTTTCCTTTTTGTACATTCAAATGGTTAAGTTCTATGCAAAATAACTTTAAACCCAAGATGGAATTATGGCTTGGTAGTTTTAATAATTTTATGATGTCAAAATTGGTAGTAATTGTAAAATGAAGATCTCAATATTATAAAATTTCTACTGCCTTTATTTAATTTTTTGCCATTTTAAAGTTTCGTATGTTTTTATTATAACATGCCCCAATAAAGCTAGTATTAATAACGTTCAATATATGCCATTTTTGAATAGAAGCTAAACAAAAGGTGACATGTCAATTAGCATATATAATTGTTCTGTATTTTCATAAAAATCAGTATACGTTTTGGTAGGAGCATTTTAATAAAAATTTAACATAAGAAACCGGAAACGAGGCATTTTGACTTGTTTGATAATTCTAACGTTAAAATGACGGAAGAACGTTAGAAATAACTACAGCACTTCCGCGAAACAGGTGTTAAGTTCCTTTGCACTTACATAATACTTCGCGAACGCTAATTTGCAATGTGTGAAACTTAGATTAAACAATTGTCACGAATCGAGAAAACGCAAAAATAGTTGCATGCAAATTACATTTTCAAACGACAATTCTTTTGTTCAAACGATCCAAGACTAACAGAATTATAAAGTATTACATAAAAGTCGGTGTTAAAGATTTTAGAAGTAAGTAGTTAATAGCACGATACGATTTGTTTAAAAGTTAGAGCGAATGGATGGAATGTTTCGACAGAGCATTCGGGCAAATAATATTGCTAAGCAATATTCTATAATTCCAGAAAGGTATTAACGAAATGGTGAATATTCGTAAAAACCGTGTTATGTAATATTTCAGGAAATTCAAGGATCAATTATATTCTGTTCAAATAATAACAGGATATAATGATCACGAAATGATTACTATCTACGCGGATATGCCTTCAACTTTGATGTTTCATTGGATTGTGCGTAAAACAGTGGTTCTTAATCTTTTTGAAGTCAGGGTACACTTGATTATATGAAAAATTTGCGGAACACCAAAATTAATGATTCAAAAAACAAACAAAAACATCCCGCGTAGAAATAAATATATATAGAAAATATAAATTTTTCATAATTTCGCGGAAGATTTGCAGAAAGCTCGCGGAACAGCTCTGATATCAGGTTTTATAAAAGCAGTTGCGGTATGGATATTTCATGTTATTCGTTTGTGTAAATTTCTGCAAAATTTGTGTAATGCATTTGGTTTTTAATAAAATAAAAGTGAAATAAAAAAAATCTTGTACTTCTTTTGCAAAAGATTCAGAAATATTTTCTAGCTGTAAGAACCCCAGAGTGGCGTAATTGGGTCAATCATGACCCAGATCTAGAAAACGTATGCTACGGTATTTTGGATATTAAGCAATAAAATATTCAAACGCGAGACTTTTATATATTATTTTGAAGTTTCAAAAATAAAACCCAAAAATAATCAAACAAATAGGTAAACTTATAATTCTATGAAAAATATCGAAAGTGGAAAATTAATATTGTAACACCAATTTATAAACGAGTTTTAATTTATATTTTTTTAATGATTCAGTTTGTTTGTATATGATACACCTACAATAGAATCAAGGGAATGGAAGTAATATGTTTTAGATATTTAGAAAATCGAGTTTGAATTTCAAATGTATGAAGTGAATTATTATTTAATTGTAAGACTTCATCGATAATATTGAAATTTTCAAATTGTATAACTACTTATAATGTGAAAGTAGTTGAAGTAACATCTTATGCAACAAATTAAATTTGATATTCATAATAAGTAATTATAAGCACACATGAAAACAAATTCGGTTCTATTGAAAATGACAATATTATGTATAGCAAATTAATAAATAAATTATATTATTGTAATATCAGACAAATAAAATTAAATTTATTGAATTTATCTTTCTTCGTATTTTAAGACTATGATAAAGAAAATACAGTACTTTTTAATTCTTGTGTTCAGAATTTTGTTTGATATTCTTTATTTAATTTCAATACACTTTGGTTTAAAGCGTTTTCTTGTCGAACTATATTATATTAGAAAATTAGGTGACCAATTCATGGACCGGCTTTGAAACTCTTTACTTAATCATTCGTAACTAAATTACTGCTTTCAGGTTCGATCATACGAAAATTAAATAGCAATTTCTAGAAAAACGCGATTGTCGAGACCGCGCTTGTACTGATACGTAAAATCGAAACTTGTGAATTCTGTTCAGTCTAAATAATACGATTCTGGTCACGCTTCGATTGAAATAGAAACGCAGTTTAAATCATTGCAGGTGAAATCTGTCAGTCGTACAAATGTTTTCAGAAATTGCTGCTTATTTCAGAATGAATATAGCGTGGTTGCCAATGAATAAGGTAAAAGAATATCTACGAATAGGTTGTAAAATTTTCGAATTTATTTCACACGAGATTCGAAAATAAGAAAATTACTTATGTATTTATATTACTCTTTCGTATAATTACGATAAACTTTGATAAATTTTTAATGCTTTGTAATTAATTTTCTTCTACCGTCAACAAACCATGCTGCCACAGCTTTCAATCATACATTGTTACCGTCCTTTTTTATGTTACAAATTACTGAATGTGGAACAGTGAAAAATTGAATGCACAATCCTGCATCTATTAATCGACTGTTTACACGAATTTCATCACGGCTGATCGACAGTTCCGCTTTTCATCATGAACATTCATTCGCTTTTCTTGAAACAAACAACACCACTGTTCTTTTGGCCTATAATGTGAATTTCAACTGCATCATTGGTTTTGCAAATAAAAGATAGTTGCATGAATTTCTCAGTAAACAGGATTATTTATTAAGCAATACATACAAATGTGGAGATGGAAGCGAGGGGGAATAGGGTGTGTGTGAGTGTGTGCGTGTTTCGAGAGCGTCGAGCGACGGGAAAAAGACAGTCGATCAGAAGCCGGCGTCGCGTCGAAAACGTATGCGTTCGTTGATTGTAATCATTTTTCTGGCTAACCGGGATTCCTTCCCCGAGAGATCCGCTAGGAAGACTGCGGGAATAAAGGATTCCCACAATTGGGGGCTCGTCCAAGATAGTTACGAGGTTAAAGTCTGACAAGTTTAATATAAAGCCGACTGAAAGTATTACGCGAGGAAAGTTGACCACGCGCAAATATTTATTCAGTGAGATAATAAAAAGTGGTGAAAGTGATTGAAGAAGCTGAGACGATGGCTCAAACGAAGATAATGTTCGATGCAAATCGAGAAAGTCAAGAAAGTGAACAGGAAGAATTAGACGAAACAATCGTCGAAAACGCGACACAAAGAAGGCGACGTCCGGAACAGAAACACAAAAAGAAAGGCGAAATAGTCGAAGAGGTCATGAGCTACACACACGAAGAAATAGACGCTATGAAATTACCGGAATTAAAGGAAGCAGCGAGAAAGTTAAAGTTGCCCAGCGGAGGCAATAAGCAGACGTTAAGAAATCGCTTAAAGGATGCGATGGAAGATGAAGAGGTCGAAGAAGAAGAAGAAGAAGAAAGCGAACAGGAGGAGGATGACGAACCACGGAACGGCAGAGGAGGAAGCGGTAGAGGAGGTGCATTCGACGCAATTACCCGGCAAGTCGCGTCGTTTACCATCAAGGATGTAGAAGACAGCCTAGCCCATTTCAGCGGAGACGATAAGCTACCAATTGACCATTGGATCAACGATTTTGAAGATACCAGTGCATTGCTGGGTTGGAACGAGTTGCAGAAATTTATCTATGGCAAACGCATGCTGACAGGATCGGCGAGGCAATTCATCACCTTCGAAAGGGACATTAAATCATGGGACAGTTTGAAGCGTAAATTAATAAAAGAGTTCAAAACCGAGGTAAATCCGGCGACCATTCATTCGCAGTTATTCAAGCGCAAGCAACAACCGAACGAAAGTAGCCGTAAGTACATTTATAGTATGCAAGAAATCGCGAATCAGGGTAATATCGAGGAAGTAGCCCTCGTTCAATATATTGCGGATGGTTTACAAGGCGAGCGTCGCGACAAGGTAATATTATATAGTTCACGAACGCTTTCAGAATTAAAAAAGAATATCGTAATATTTGATAAAATAAAAGAGGGTACCGGGCAGCATGTGCGTAATAGAAGAGACGAACAAAGGAAGGTAGCGTCATCGCGCGCGATCGCGTCTCCGACGGTAAAGAAGGGTAATTGTTACGGATGCGGTTCGATCGAACACGACTATCAAACATGTCCGGATAAAAACAAAGGTTTAAAGTGTTTCAAATGCAATAGTTTCGGGCATATAGCACCTTATTGTAATAAGTCGAGTCAGTCGAATAATAACAAAGTATCGAATATTAATTCCATTCACACGTCGGCTGATAGAATCGCACTTAAGATTAATGGTTTATCCGCGTATGCGTTATTAGATACAGGTAGCGAGGTAAGCGTAATAAATTCGGACGTATACAATCAAATAGGAAGACCGGCGTTGTACGAGACCGCTCGACGATTTGCAGGTTTTGGTAATGCGATAACGAAGCCGATAGGAAAATTCCTAGCACAGATCCGTATAGGAAATGACGAGTACGAAACGAATGTGTTTGTAGTGAGCCGACTGAATATGCGCGAAGAAATTCTTTTAGGAAGAGAATTATTAAAAGACTTGGACATTCGTATTAGTAAAGGACGTGTAGAGGTGCGGCGAGCGCTGAGCGGAGCGGGCGGCGCGGCGGAGAAAGAACCAACAAATGCGAGCGAGCATGACGGGCGCGGGGAGAGCGGCGTACCGGGAGATACAAGCGACAAAAACGCGAAGAAAGAAACCGACGATATTAGCGATATGATGAAAATAGATTATGTAGAGACGAACGAAATCGACATAAAAGAACCGTACAAAACGCGTGTAGAAAAATTAATACAGAATTACGAACCGAACGCTAAGACAGACGCACGCACGGAGACAAGGATAACATTGATAGACGATATTCCGGTTTGCTCCAAGCCGAGGCGGTTGGCTCCTAAAGAGAAAAAAATAGTAACGGAGCAACTGGACGAATGGTTGAAAGATGGAATAATTCAACCAAGCACTAGCGAATATAGCAGCCCGGTAGTAGTGGTGCCGAAGAAAGACGGCACATACAGGGTGTGCATCGATTACCGCAGGCTAAATGCGAAGATAATAAGGGACCGATTTCCGATGCCGTTAATCGAGGATTGTATTGACGCGCTAACACGGGCGAAGGTATTCTCAACAATTGATCTCAAGAACGGGTTTTTTCACGTTAGAATCGCCAATGGTAGTCAAAGGTTCACGTCGTTTGTTACTCCGGACGGACAGTTTGAATTCCTTAAAACGCCCTTCGGATTGTGTAACAGCCCGACCAGTTTTCTCCGGTTTATTGACGAGGTTTTCAGCGACCTATTAAGAAGAAAAATAGTTTTAACTTACATGGATGATCTCATTATCCCAGGTACCGATATCGAGGAAGCGTACAAGAAGTTGGAGGAGACGTTAGCCGTTGCGGCCCGGAACGGGTTGATGATAAATTGGAAGAAATGCAAATTTCTCAAAGAAAGTATCGAGTTTTTAGGGCACGTGGTACAGGATGGGAATATTCGTCCATCACCGATGAAAATAAAAGCGGTACAAAGATTTCCGGAACCGAAAAGCAAAAAGGATGTACAATGTTTTTTGGGCCTCACAGGTTATTTCCGCAAATTTATTCAAAATTACGCTAAGATAGCCCGACCTTTATCAGATTTATTAAAATCAAATAAAGCCTTCATTTTTGACGCGACCGAGAGGAAATCGTTCCTAGAGTTAAAACATCTTTTATCTAAAGAACCAGTGCTTCGCTTGTACGACCCCGGAGCAATAACAGAATTACATACAGACGCAAGCATAGAAGGATTAGGCGCCGTGCTGTTGCAAAGATACGACGATGAAAAGTATTGTCACCCAGTATACTATATGAGCCGCAAAACGTCAGAAGCCGAGCGGAGATATCATTCATATGAGTTAGAAATTTTAGCGATAATTAAGTCAGTTAAAAAATTCAGAGTTTACTTATTAGGTGTTAGATTTAAGTTAGTTACAGACTGTCAGGCATTTCAAAAGACTCTTAAAAAAAAAGACTTATCACCGAAGGTTGCCAGGTGGGCATTGGCATTAGAGGAGTTTGACTTCGAAATTGAGCACCGCGCGGGAGAAAGATTAAAGCACGCGGACGCGCTCAGTCGTTTTCCAGTTATGTGCATTGAGGACACGTTGCTGCAGAATGTTAGAAAAAAGCAGGAAGAGGAGGAAAGATTACGCGTTATACGTAGAGTATTGGAAAAGGAACCTTACGACGATTATCTTGTGGAAAATAACATCTTAATGAAACGTTTGAATGGCGGGAAGGTAATAGTACTACCCACGAGCATGCAGGCCAATGTGATTAAAAAGATTCACGAGAATGGACACTTTTCGGTGCGTAAGGTAGCGGACAAGATAAAAGAAGAGTTTTATATTCCAAACTTAAACGAAAAAATCGAAAAAGTTATTAGTTGCTGCATCCCATGCATACTTGCGGAGCGAAAGCAGGGAAAGAGGGAAGGTCATTTGCAACCGATACCGAAGGGAGACAGCCCACTTGAAACGTATCATATTGATCATATAGGTCCGATGACAGCAACGGGTAAAATGTACAAGCATATTTTGGTTATAGTAGATGGATTCTCCAAATTCGTTTGGTTGTATCCTACAAAATCGACAACGACAAAAGAAGTAATAGACAAGTTGACGGTGCAGCAAAAAACATTTGGTAACCCGATACGAATAATTACGGACAGGGGAACGGCGTTTACATCGACAGGATTCCAGGAATATTGCGCGACTGAAGGGATTGAGCATATCCTAACGACAACAGGGGTTCCGAGGGGAAACGGTCAAGTCGAGAGGATCAATCGGATAATCATTTCGGTTTTGACTAAATTGTCATTGGATGCACCAGATAAATGGTATAAGGAGGTCGATAAGGTTCAGAGAGGGATTAATAGCACTTATCAGCGCAGTATAGACACCTCACCATTCGAAGTCATGTTCGGCACGAAAATGAAGCAGCGTGACGATGTTACCATGTTACAACTAATAGAGAGAGAGGCGGTGGCACAATTTACCGACGATCGCGCCGAGTTAAGAAAGATAGCGAAACAAAATTTGGTAAAGATCCAGGAAGAAAATCAGCGTTATTATAATCGTAGTTGTAAGAAAGCGAATGTGTACAGAGAAGGCGATCTAGTTGTGATAAAGCGCACGCAATTTGGTACAGGCCTGAAAATCCATAAGAAGTTTTTAGGACCTTATAAAGTAACTAGATGTAAGGGTAAAAACAGGTACGAAGTAATCCGCGTGGGCAGGGGTGAAGGGCCAAGTATTACTACGACCGCGGCTGATTACATGAAACCGTACAAAGAATTCGCTTCGGAGTCCGAAGAATTCGCAGGTATGGCCGAGTGTGGAGATGGAAGCGAGGGGGAATAGGGTGTGTGTGAGTGTGTGCGTGTTTCGAGAGCGTCGAGCGACGGGAAAAAGACAGTCGATCAGAAGCCGGCGTCGCGTCGAAAACGTATGCGTTCGTTGATTGTAATCATTTTTCTGGCTAACCGGGATTCCTTCCCCGAGAGATCCGCTAGGAAGACTGCGGGAATAAAGGATTCCCACAATAAGAGTAACTAATCGATAACTAGCTAATCAATGAAAAACAAAAATACGTACTATGTAATTGCACTCCCGTTTCTGTACTATACTTTACGGTCATTTCAAGACGGTCTCTATGTAAAAAATACATTTTGTATTTTATATTTTTTATCAGCAATCAAATCAATTACGAAACATGCATGTTTCATTAGATCGTCGACGATGCATTTCGAATTTTATAACGAACTGCAATTTACTGTGTATACTCAGCATTTTAAAGAATTTTGGATTTTTATAACAAATTAAATGAAAATGTGTTAATGCGCGCTGATTAAAGGACGTTTCTGTTTTTGTCTGCTAAGTATTTAACAATGTTCGTCAAATATTTGAAATAATTTATTCAAAATACACTCTGTCGTTATCGGATACACGTTTTACGAGTTTGAAAATTTGGAATGTTAAATCTGTATAGTTGACATGGAACTATCTCTGATGTATGAACGGTTTTTTATCATAATCCGTCGAAAGTTTCTGGGTTTCAATGTTTCAATGAAATGAACAAATAAAAAAAGTGATTGAAAGCGTGACGGGTGTCGAAACCGAAATCACGGATTGTTTGATTTTTCAGGACGGATCACATTACGCTTACGAAATATTCATTGTCATCGACATTTAAAATTATTCAAATTAATATATCATGTTAAAGTACTTTTTGAATCAATACTGCTAATATTTAATTATCAAAAATTAAATTTAGTTAAATTAATCTCGTTTTTTGTTTGTTACAGAAATAATTTATTTGAGATTTCTGAGACTTTCATTCAAATTTTTGAGGATGAGGATCTTCGTATTTTCTTCAATACTATTTAATAATAATCAGTTAAAGGAATAGTAGTAGAATGATTTGCATTTTTCTAAAATTCGAGCCGCAATTCCTATAAAATTTTACTTGTATTTATTATGAGTATCGAGGTACTTTCTCTTTGGCTAATATTGATTTTTACGACTATTCTGAAATCATTTTCTGTAAACATAAGATTTATATGAAAGCGTATATCCACTAGAGTTGACTATGGGAAGGGGTTGTAATACGGCTCATTAAATTTAAATTTCTTTATAAA
The DNA here is from genome assembly GCA_943735885.1 of Stelis phaeoptera. Taxonomy (NCBI): domain Eukaryota; kingdom Metazoa; phylum Arthropoda; class Insecta; order Hymenoptera; family Megachilidae; genus Stelis; species Stelis phaeoptera. The sequence continues at coordinate 1,670,747 of OX030936.1, forward strand.
ATCTGTGTAATAAATTCTGGATTAAAACGTAGGTAAACTATTCCAGTTAACTGCAATGAAAGATAATAACCGAAAAGAAAAATTTTATAACGTTAAAAAAGGTGCTGCCCCACTTTAGACAATGACGGCTACCGTCATTTTTATCACCATATGTCACAATACGTCTGATTGATTAATTACAAAACCTGCTATTATTTTCTGTAACTAATTGTAATTACCTATTTTGTTATTGTTTACTTAAAAACCTATTATTATTCTCCACACCTCATAGTATTTTATAAGAAAATGCGTATTGGAAATTTTTGCTTTTTTAAGTAAACCATACAATGGACTTTTATCCTTTCTCGAAGTATGATATTCTTTTTATTGTAAATTGAAATATTGTAACAGCATGTGAAGCAGTGTGGCACGCATAAGAAACATGCTTTGATATATTATCATCAATAAATAACATTTTGACGAACAAAACATTGTGTTCTTCAAAAATTTAGTTTCGATACTTACAGCTTTATTTATTTCCACTCTTTAATCAAAAACCGGATATTTTTATCTCTGAGTTTCCTGAATTTTTTGAATTTCAAAATACATTCGTGTGTATTATCAACGAATAAACAATGAATACTCTTCGTTCGATTTCTCGATAACAAGCGTTATAGGTAGAGAAAGCATATCATCGATTAAACGACGAATTATATCTCCTATAACGCTTGTTTTATTTCGCGGAGATATCTTGTCGTTGAAACAAGTGTTAAGCTTGCTATCCTTCTCCCTAGTCTATAAGAATATCATGATCGCGGAAATTACAAAAGTTTAAACGCGACAGGTACTTTTCCCCGAAGTTGTTCGACTTCTTTCGTTTTTGCCCGTAAGTTTAAATCAAGCAAATAAAAGATCAACCGTACGCGAACGTGATTTGCACAATTAAACGTATCCAGTTAACTTTCACGGAAGTGCATAGCGCGGATTTCCGCGCTCTTTTATAAAAGGTACTCAAACAACGCTCTCGATTGGAGACATTTCAAAGGCAGTACAGATTTATCATGCAATGATTGATTATTTCCGCTGCACTACGAAATATCTTGGCCTACCGTTTGTACCATAATCCTTTACCTCGATAATTGGTTTAAGTTCCATGGTTAAGATTAAATTTTCATAATTAATTGTCTCGTGGCACAATAGTTTGCATAAAATGAATAATCCAACAGTTGACTTGCAATCTGTAAAATTTTGTTTTGTTAATAATTTTGTTACTAGTACTGTTAACTTGTAGCTTGTTATTTTTCAAATTTTAGTAATAGTACTCGAGTGGTACCTCTGAGGCAGCATATTTAATTTATCGGAGTGTTCTAAAATGCGAAATTTCAGTTTCACCCGTATCAAAATATTTGTGACACTTTTCTTCCAACATAGTCGCGTTTGGTTTCTGGAAAATTAGATTAGATCCGATTACGTCCAAAAGTGCTTCGAGTGCAAAGGGTTAATTATGTATGGGGTGCGGTACTAAAATCGTGTTTCGTAACTTTTATGAAAAGATCGGTAGAAGATTTTACAAACGACGATTAGTTGCAACCGAAAGAACTGTTATTAACCCTTTGCACTCGAGTGGCGCCTCTGAGGCGACCTATTTAATTTACTAGAGTATTTTGAAATGTGAAATTTAAGCTTTATTCCTATTAAAATATAGGAAATTAACGAAAGAAATAAAAATAAAAAAAATCCATTGGCATTTGTAACTCTTTTCTTTTAAAATAATTTGTTTACTTTTCGGAAGTTTCGCTGGAAAAGCGGACTAGATCTGTACGTATCGAGAAATGCCTCGACCGCAAAGGGTGAAAAACTGCAGAAAGAAATAAAAATTTCAAACTCTCTGGATTCGTCGATTTTTGTTGTTAATAATAGCTGCACATTTCTGGAAACAAACTTCGCGTTGGTGTCACGGTCGTGAAAGGAGGATGTTAAAAAGATGGTCAAGTTTTGTGTATTTCAGACACCTAAAATATTGATAAGGTATTATTGCTTAGGATTCAAGAAATTGTAAGCCCACAGTGTTTTGTCGGCAAAACGATGGGGAAAATTGTTAACTCTTTGCGGACGATTGACGCACATATGTGTTCAAACCGAACCGAAATATTGTCCTATATTTTTGACACAAATAATTACCGTGAAACAAGAACGGAATTATTGCTTAATTTATTTTAAATAAATAATATTTTGTGCACTTACTGTGCCAAGTGTAATAAACGCACGAAGCGAAAGATTGAAAATTGTTAATTTCATATGGCATGGAATGTAGATATTTAAACTCTATCTTGCGGTACAATGTCGATACTTGTATAATATATGAAAGCCGACAAAAATGTTACTCGAGATTGGCGTTGTATGACTCCCCCGGTATGCGAACTGTTTACATCTCAAACGTTGATAAATTTTTCTCAACACGAAACAGAATACTTATTTTTATAGGATCGCTGAGAACTGAAGACGCTAAAGCTGAAGTAAATAAATTAAATACACCAAAGCCTGTTTCAGTACACTGACTAAATACGTTAAATACGCTAAAACTTAAGTTGACTTTGATACGTTCAAACATTTGCTCTGCACTTTTTATCCGTCCGATTAAGACTGAAGGCGAAAGAAGGAATCTGAGCACTTGGAGCCTAAAGAATAATACCGTGTCAATATTTTAATTGTCTTAGCTACCCAACATTTGGCCACTTTTTAACATTCTCCTAAATTAAGAGTGAAATAATTTTTTTATACGCAGATTCGTTTTCGAAAAAATCAAGCTTGAAAATTCGTGAAAATACTTATATGAAAAACAGCCTATTTATAGCGAGTAATACTGATTCAACAATTTTTTTTTATCAATTTATAGTAATTAATGCATTATAAATTGCCATTAAACGTAATATTGCTAAAATGTATCATTAGCTAGTATCCTTCATTGTTGAAATCCTCACATGTGTAGTGAATTTAATTCGAAATGTGACAACTATAAATAATAATACATAAATACCCTGAATTACATTTATTAATTTATAATACCTATCATTTGTTGAATCGACGAAAAAATGTTTCAAATTTTTATCTTTTTTGTCATAAACAAATTTTGTTAAAATTTTCAAACTCAGTTTGCTCAAAAATTACGTTTTATGTTATCGGTTTACTTCGTCATGTATAAATTTTTTATGGTACTATGAATATTAGGACACCCTGTATCATAGCAGTTTTATGACAATATTTTCATACATCGATTTCCGTTTGTGAAATATATTTTTGTTATTATTCACGGATGGCTCTGATTGTGAGTTTCACTTACCGATTTTTGTTTTACCATTGATCAGTATTTTAATTTTTTTACGCAACCTTTTTACTGTTCCAAAACAAACGAAAATCAAATATTGAAATTGTATTTCAACTTTTGTCAACGGCGAACTCTTGTTTGAGGATCAGAATACAATCTCAAAGGTAATAACAGAGAGACGATTACATAACGTGGCTAATGTGCTATGTAAATACGAGAAAAAATGGAAATTGCTGGTTGCGCGTGAGTCCAGAATTTTCTTTTGTTAAAATTTTCTTACTGCTTACCATAAAATAATTCGTGAATCACCTTAATAATAAAAATATTTCTCCTTTATAATTTACATGAATGTATGCAATTGTGCCTTTAAAACAGATAGTGACTGACGCTTATAATTAACGTGAATCCATATTCATGAATAATGATTACAATTACTAACATAAGTAACGAATGATTTAAATTTAAGTAATCAAAATAAATGTGATACCTTTTTGATTATGATCGATTCAGAAATTTGGTGTCTTAAATACTTGGCATTAACGTTAAATGTAGTAAAAGATAAATTAGAGATTACTGAATAACGAATACCTATTACCAAATCTAAAACATTACTAATTTCTTCTAATAACGATTAATTAATCTAATTAATCTCTCAGTTACAAAAGGAATCACAAAATCATCAATTACTTCCCAACTCTGCTTTAAAAACCGACTAGCACTTTGGCCAATATAATAAAACAAGAAATTCAGGAGAACAAATACGGAACATGATAAATTATACAGTTCATTATTAATCATTCTGATCACAGTACGGTGGTAATGTACCTCTGTCAGAACGATCGTTATCGAAGCTCAAACAATACTATGTTCCAAAGTCACGCACCATGTCGAATTGTTTTCGAACTGTACATTCTGTATAGCACGTTTTCAAGAAAAACATCCTCGTATCTCTTTATTACTTTCAAACTGTAATCACATATTCAATGCAAAATAAAACTAACAATAATTGTTTTATAACCCTTTGCACTCGAAGCATTTTTGGATACCTTCGAATCTAGTTTACTTTTCCACTAAAGCTTCCAAAAACTAATTTCAGTATTTTGGAAGTGAAGAGTCACAAATGCTTATGAATCTATTTATTTTTATTCCTTTCGTTAATTTTCTATATTCTGCTATAAATAAAACTTAAATTTCACAGTTTAAAATATTCTGGTAAATTAAATATGTCCACCCAGAGGCGTCACTCGAGTGCAAAGGGATAAATATTAACTTTCAACCTGTCATTCTTAAATCTTAACTGGTAATTAAGAATCAGAAAGACTCTGGAAGTATTTTGATTTGCAGTTATTATAGTATCTGTCATATTTATACGTTTAAACTAGTTCCTCTGAAGAAAATTGTGTTTATAAGTGATATCAAATAATGCTACTAAAAAGTCTGTAGGATTTTACAACTTGATAACGATAATAGAAGGATTCATAATTTCTAGGTAGATAGTACTATATTAAAATTTATAAACAATTTGTATGCGCTATTGGATAAGAGAAAAAGGAGAAAATAAGAACTTAAAATAATTCCTTACAATAATGCTTTTACAAAATAATTCCTTACTATAATGCTTTTTATTATGAAGGTGTCAAGCATGCGTAGAAAAAGATGAATGATATGCAGAAATTCTTTAGCAATCAGAAAAAAGGACAAATGATAAGATGAATTCTTTCTATCCATACGATATCTCTCAGAATTAAATTTATTTTAATTTCCCACTCGTGTTTTATTTTAGAAATCATGAAACCTTTTCACCTTGAATCAAATCACTTGGTTTCTTTAAAAATCTATGAAGTGAACAAATCTGGTTCCAAACAGACTATAATACAATTGAAAAATGCATTGAGTTAGAATAAGAGACCCAATAGTAGATATTTTTCTATTTTTATTTGACAATACACTTTGAATTATATCCATAATGTTTTGTTCATACCTAGACAATGTTAATAAGTATGTCAATAACTGAAATAGAAAACCTAAATCATAAATACCTATATAACAATTATTAGTAATTGGTGACAATAACTAAGGATTTCTTTATTTAAATATAAATCTGATTTTTATAAAAGCTAATTTTAAAATAGTGATAAAAATCGAAATCAGCCGAATGGAAAGTCCTTAAATTTTATAATACAAATAAAATTTTGTAAGAATTACAACTCGCATTTTAGAAAGGTGCATTTAAAATATAAATTTCCCTCTTTTGAAATTTAAATGCCGTAAAGCGAGCTAAATAAAACAAAAGTTATTTATAGGTTCGAGTTTCGCATATAAAAATCGATTATCAAATGTCAAAAGCTTGGATATGTATTGAACAACATAGTCTGATTTTAAAGAGATGTTTAATGATTTTGTTATGAACCCTTTCATTACGGTACGATTCAACGCAAGCCGCATATTGTGCGTAACTGATTTGTAACAATGACCCACATTTAATAAATAACACAATAATTATCCGCCGTGAAAGGAAAAGATAGAAGTTGTACTTAAAGAATTTAAAGAATTATTGAGGACACATATCAAATGATTTCTGTTGAAAATTTAAAAGTCACAATATTTTATAATTAGTCAAATAAAATCAGTTAAACATTTAAAGGTGCTGTTAACACAGGACCGCCTGTAGTAGCGGAAAAGTTAATAACGCATTTATATACCGTTTTTATGAGATTTTAGTTTTATTTCTAGTTATACGACCCATTGGCATAGCTTATGCGAAAATTTGCGAGACACTTTGTGGATCTTCTTCCGTGCTACTGAATATAAAATACGTCCAAAAAGAAACAATGCTAAATGTTTAATACGTGCATCGTTGTTCAGATGCCACAGGTTTAAAAAAAGAAGCAGAAAAATTCAGGGTGCTATTAGTAATTAGCTAAGGTGTCAAGCACCATACTAAGAAAATAAATATTTATGTTTAATAATGCCACAGTCAGTAAATTAATTTTTTAATACAACACTTCGATTCATTATTTCAAGCCATTGACGTGACCGCAATAATATTTAGAAATGTATTATCGTTACATTTTTTAATTAATTAGCTGCATTTTGTGAAGGTATTTCATTGCCGGCAAGTTCCGTTCGTATTCTACAAATGTAAAGAAATCGCTGAGTATTGTTATTTACGAATTCAGCGTTTTTCATACTTTGCGAGATGGACTTTACGCGTTACGAGTTAGAAATTACAAGTTACGATACAGCGAATGAAAAGGTTTCTTACACAATTTTCCAATTTCTTTTTATCATTGCTTTCAAAGTTAACGTTTAACAATCCGACCAAAAACCTGAACAGGAATGGTGTGATTCTTTTGTCTCGTTGACTTTCACGAAAACACGCATTTCTCCAATCTCTTTGTCCTCCTAACGGGAATATCTCGGTCAAACAGATTCGAACGCTTACCGGTGGTGGTTCAGCGGTGGAGTAGACCTCGCTGGGCGCGTAATTGCTGTGGGGCTGATGAGACATCTTCTCCGAAACTACGGCTACAGTAGCCAAAGAATCCGGCTGTTCCTTTTCCATCTTCTCGGATAGATTTTTCGAACACTGACTACAACTTTCGATGACGAAAGATCTCTTTTTTTCTCGATCGACGAGTACACTCGATGTCGATCGCTCGGCGAATCGACGAGCAGTGAGTGCCCGGCACCGTCTGACACCGCTGGCTTAGCGTTATCCCCACCAGCTGCAAAGCTAGTGAACCTTCTGGTACACCTTTCTGATGGGTACGTCTTCTGGTACCAAGGTGTACCTCACCGTGTTCTCGCTGTCGGACTTTCTAAACGTCGACCACGGTTTGTGCTTACGAGCCCGTGGGCGAGATCGAAATGTATACAGCGAGCTTCGTGTGGGGCTCCACCAATATCTTTCTCCTTCTTTGCTCTCCTCGTCTCACCCACACTGTCCTTCATCTCTGATCATATTCCATTTCTCCCCTTCTTTGACAAAATTGCATCAACACAACGGGTGGACTGGCTTTTGAATGTAAAACTCTCGCCAATCGGCTTTTATGGGACATATGGTTGTTCAACGTGTGTACATGGAGTTGTGAATGCATGTGCGTGGCGTACTACTGGAGGGGCATTTAAAAGTTTTCTCTCCGATCGAGAAGTTGTATTTTCGCGCATCATGAAAACACATTGTACACGTTTTAACTTCTTATGGGAACTAAGGTACCCTGCCACTTTATTACGAGCTCCTAATATTTTGTGCAAATTTCACTTTTGAAAGTTTTTTTATACATATGCTTCCATAAAATATTTAACAATATGGGTATCAGTGGAAATACCACATTTCTGTTTTCAAGTTTTGTTGAAATAAGACAATAAATTTTAATATTTTGTACGATTTCCTTGGCCATTGATAGCAGCTTCAATTCTTAATAACTGATTTAAAACATATTTTTATTATTTCTTGAATATCTCCAGTAAGATCTTTAATGGTCGAGTCTTTGGTATACCAGGCGTTTCATATAAACTTTAGCTGAATCAGATTTCTGGTAAACTAAATGTTTTTAATCGGGTTTAGATCAACAGAATTTCACGTCATTATCAACAATTCACACGATCCAACGATGCAAAACAATATTTATCAAACTTGTTGCAATCGTAATATTTTTCCGAGTAATCGAACCTTTCAAATTATGGATGCTCATAGTAGGGTGACAAGTGACAAGGTACTGTATGTATAATAGTAAGAATAACGAAATGCTAAAAAGAAACTATAAAGAATCCTACGATGGACCATCGATTGTCCATTTAAATAAGCCCCCCCCCCCTCTCCCCCTAAAAATCTTCCAGTTAAGATAGTACAGAAAATATTTTAAGTGCAATTTAAATAGCATTAAAGAACCAGTATGTTATAATATTATTCTCCCCAATATTTTTGGAGATATATTTTTGCACGTAATTGCATACACTTTTCTATTTTATCCGGTAGCTAATGTTATGATACGTCCAGGAATGAGTACGTGAACATATAATGAAAGGGCCCTTAAATGATTTGACATTCTGACAGTTAAATTTAAATATGAAATTTATACTTACCGAGACTGCAGCTTTGAGCAAGAACGCGATCAGGGGCGACCTGTGAATGTAAATTAAATTGTAAATTAAAATGTAAATTAAAACGTCCATTCAGATGATTAAACATAAAAATTCCGAAAAGATTATCTTGGAAAAAAAAATATTTCGGTAATATATTAGAATCTTGTTATCACTCAAACTGCATATAAAATATTGTTTTTACCACTCTATAAAAAGATATTTAGGTGGTTTTATTTAAATTCACCACTCCTTGTGTCTTTCTTTGTTATTTTAGTACATGTGCAAAATGGGATACATAACTGTCAACAAAAATTACGTAATTAAACTAATGTTTTATTACAAACGTGTTTTGAGCCCTACTAGCGTTCTTATATTACGGATCAAAATTTTTTCTATTTATATTTATCATTAAAGAAAATTATATACCCACATTTAATTTCACCATAATTACGATATTATACAGGGTGTCCCACCATTCATGGTATAACCGAACTATTCTGTATTTGTGTTGACAGCAAAACACAATCTGTAATATGATTTTACAAAATATAGTTAAATTTTGTACTAGATCCATAGTTTTTAAAATAAATTGAAAAAATAAAAAACGTATAACAAACGTTTAACTTATAAACTGGCACAACTGAACAAAATTATTTATTTGAAATTTTGTAATTCCAACTATAGAAATTATTAACATGCATTCGTCGAAATGAAGAATAATTTTACACGTTAATTTATTTTCCATCCTATGTTTATTAGGTTGTAACGAATGAAATGTCCCTTGTTGTCAATGTTTTCTATGTCATTTTAGAGTTCAACAATTTTCTTTTATATATAATTTTACTTTTTTACGTTTTAATGAAGGCCCAATTGCAGCATTTATGCGAAAATCACAAAATGCTTTGATTTAATGAAAGAAATGTATAGATTTTATCATTCTCTATTTTAAAATAGTATTATGATTTATTATGATAAATTATAGTCACAATTTTTTAAGATTTACATGTTTAAACGTGTCCTTTTTAGATTTCTGTGGAGCATGAGCGTGATTTCTATGAAAATTTAGGATAGGTATGTAATTAAAGAACTAGCAATATGATGAAAGAATATACACTATCGTAACAGTTCGTGTTTTCATTATTAACATTGAAAACAAAAATTGTGTTCATTTAAAGTTACCATTATAAATCAGACATTTCATATTTTACAACCGAATATTTATTTCTCCAATTTCCTTTAAATTTAAAGATGATTATATGTTTAAAACTGATTGCTCCATTATTAAACATGTTTAAATCTATCGAACAAAATAATTTATACCACTTTTTTATTTGCAACGTTTAAAGGCATTTAAAAAGTAACGGAATAATTGTTATTCTTTTTACAATTCAATTTCTCTAAAATGAAAGATTTAGTAAACAAAGGTTTACAAATTTGCTTAGTCTCATCAAACTAAATGACGTAGAAAGTTATACATAATATGTTGCGTCGATTACGCGTGGCTGAAAGAAAATTGAACTGTTAAGATAATAAATAAATGAACACAAAGTTTATATTCCAATTCAACAAAAGATTAAAATTGTATATATATATCAACATCTTTTATGTTACTTATTACTTATTCGAGCACATGGAAACTGCAGCACGGTAGTCAATCATAAGATTTAAAATCATATTTCCAACATAAACGAATGAAGTAACAGCAATGTCGAACAAGGAAAGTGGTTGCGAAGTGATTTTTGTTCACGTTAAACGTGGATCAGTCAAGCGACGTTACCTGTATACAGGAAGTGCTGACCAGAGGAAACGAGGAAGTTCATATAACCGCGTTTGTTAGCGGTGGAAGGGTATATACGGGAAAGGTAGGACAGTTGATCACAGTTTTCCGTTTTCGTTTAAACAAAAATTTTTTATTTTATTTCGAAGGTTGTCAATAATAATTCTGAAGGTTGTCAATAAATCTACATTTGTTTGCCAACCAAAAATTAATTTTAATTGCTGAATTTAAACATTTTTTCTTCATAAGAATATGCACAAATATCATCTACTAAATAGGTATCTTAAATGAAATTAACGGTAATAATGAGCGGACGTAAAAATATTTCTTTCAACCTTATTTTGCATTTTATTAGCTGTGGTATGGCCCTTTTCTATACATTTTTTAAATGCTATCATTGTGTTTTCTTGTCTGAGTTTTAAATCATTTTTCATATTATTTTTAAACATTAACGGTTAAAAAATTATAAATGAAGAATAAACCAGACTAAAGGAAAGTGTTGGCACTAAATTTAAATGTTGGCACTTGTTGAAATACTTGTAAAACTTTCATCTACAATTTACGAGTATTCAATTCCTACGACACATATTGTTTTCCCGTGGTGTTCTGATTCTACTTTGTACATGCTTAATCCCATCACTATTCGTGACAATGAAAAGAGAGGAAAGTCGTTGGGAGAAATGATACAAGGAAGTGATGAAAGCCTTTTGTATATCGACATCGATTTAATACACGAGCAACGTGTGCATGCTTTCGAAATTTCATGCCTTTAAACTCATTACGAAGCAGTTGTAATTTAGTAAGCAGTGTTTCATAAATAAAATATCCAGCAGATGCTGTACAGGTTGAACAAAGTCTGAATTCGTCTACCTATTTTTATCTTCGGTTAAGATACACGTGATTTTTTAATTTACATGAGTTTTTCAGTTACTTTGCAAATTAGTGTGTTGTCTCATCAATTATATTCAGTTTATCACAAGTTAATTAACTCTTGACATAATGGTTATTTCTTAGCTAAGTTTTTTTATTGCTTCAAAAACAAGTAAATTAATCTCTAATGTTTAATAATATATACTACGATAAAAATAGAAGCATAATATATTTTTATTATTTTTTATGTCTTAACAGGTAATTATTAATTTTGTCTGTAATTAATTTCTTTTTGAAGTGGGACCTCATTATTCATATTGATTCGAAGTGATTAGGGACTATATTTTGATCCAATAATTTACTTAGTTCATTTTATTTTGTTATTAACTCTTTGAAACGAATACTGACCCAAATGTGCAATATGTAGTACTTTTGAAGTACTGAGATAAGCGATGGGACATTCTTCCTTTATATCGTTATTTTTAATAGGGAAGCATATGATGCTCGACAGTGTACATTAGGGTGGAATAAAATGTGGAAGAAAAATTTATTTTCACTTTTCTTAACTTATAATAGGAGAAAAAAAGGCGCCTTCTGTAATGGTATTTAAATTGTTGATACCTATCTTATTATGTATAATATCAGTTAAAGAATTTCTATGCAAAATCTCAAATTTTGGGTTATTCTTTTGCAAATACGTGCTTCTACATAATCTCTGCATACTATTTGAAATAAATAACAAACGTAAGTGATTGTATTTATTATCAATAATAACACATGGTAATGCCAGGTTTCATATTGAGCACCCATTTCATATGTGGACAGTTTACGCTGTGTTTGGTGATATTGTTGCGAGTTTAATATTTTTTGTACAAGAGGATTATAAATTATGATGCACTGTCTCAAAGATGAATTATTCGTAATTATTTCAGGTAAACACTATTTTGTGTAATTAGATCGTTCTTCTTTCGGATATAATCTTATTACTTTAGTTATTAATAACTGCTGTGAAATGTGAAATTATTATTCCTATCGTTAATTGTTTTCAGTTAGAGATTAAACATTAAATTAAGTATTGATGTTACCATTTAATTGTGAATTAATATCAATGTAAAATATAAATTTTAAATTCAATATTGCTTTAATTTGCATTACTCACTAATACCCCATCTCTAATTAAAAAGCGAACAATGATAGAAATAATAATTAGATAAGGTATAAGAATTAAAATAAGAATAAATGAGAATAAGTATTTATTTCATTTTGATATTAATTGATAATTAAATGGAGATATTCATTTTTAATTTAACATTGCTTCAAATTATGTATCATAAATATATCGAAATTCAATACGAAATGTTATAAATTAGGGAAATTATAAATTAAAAATTCAAATGTATTGTACTAATCCATTAACACGTTGACTGCCACAGTGAAAACGGACGTGTGTAGTCAGACACGTTGAAATCCTAATTATTAACAATACAATCAACTAATTTTCAAATTTAATCTTTCAAATCGATAGCTAGCATTATTAGCTTAATGATGACGCTATCTGTGGTTTATTTCGTCATTTCTCTTATTAATTATTTGATTGTAAAAAATTTCGTGTGTCGGTCACCGGTGACCCCCGTGGCAGTCAACGTGTTAATACAATAACTCCCCTATAAGCTTGGTGTAAAATTATAGATAAATAACGACAACGTGCAATATTAAGCCCGTACGCTAAAGTGACACATTGAATGATAATAAGCAACAAGAATATAAATAAGCTAGAAAATTTATGTGTATCATATTTCTGAACAAGTGTATGAAATGAGAGATTAGTCGTAATTTGTTAATGCGCTGCTAAAGATAAGTGTATGATAATAACATACAGCAATAAATATTTTAATAAAATTAAAAGATTTAATGGTAATAGAAAATTTTAATAATTAACAATATGAATATTCGTCATGTCAGATTTTTATTCGGTAATTTATTTAACAAAACATAAATCCGCATAATAAAATAGAAAACACGTAAAATGAAAACGGAATATGTTTTTAATTTAGTTATTTGCTTAATTAAGTAATGGTAAATTAGGAAGCAAAGGTTGAATACCAGAACAAAATAAAAAAAGTTAGAGTGTATGTACAAAACTAAGACAGTATTTGAAAAACAAATTGATTTGATCAATTAACATTAATAAACATACTTAACTTATTACTGGAAGCTAAAAGTCGACAGATTTTGAGATATATTAACACAAACATGTTTTACTCTAATATGTCTATTTTGCAAACATTTGCTTTTTAAGAATTACAGCGTCGCAAAAGTATTCTTCAAAATTTATGAAATTATTATCGCTAAAAATAAGTAAGTAATAATGAATTAATAAAATAATAACATATTAAATTAAGCGTGTAATAAAAATATTATATTTTGGATGTTGATTTATTGGAGCTCGTGTCGGAAAGAATTTTTCTTTAAAAAAAAATGAACTGTGGCTGATGTAGACTTGGTGTAAATGAAATTCAAATTAACGCAAGATTTAACGCAAATTCTTCGTCAAATTACAAACATAATTTAATTATTATCACAATACTTGTGATTCACAAGTATTCCATTAACTATAATTTGGATTATTGGTTGCAATAGTTCGATTCGGTTTGATAGATAAATGCACACAATAATCCAGTAATACGTCGATAACGAGTGCAACAGAATTTGATACGTATTAGAAAATTCAATCAGTTGAGGGGGAACCGAGCGTAAGGTGCAATTATTATCGAAGGTGCAATTATTATCGAAGGATTTGCAAGCGTGAACCGGAAGTGTACTATCGTTGCTGTCTCGCGATTTACATTGCGGAGTTGGAGCGGACCGTGGAGAAGTGAGTAGTGTAGCCGACTGCCACTCAAAAATCCCGAGATACGTAAAACTATCACAGGAAAGACAAAGACTAGCGATGAAGTTAACACGTTAAGCGCCACGTCAGTCACCGGTGACTGACACCCGAAATTTTTTACAATCAAATAATTGACAAAAAGAACAACGAAATAAACCGCGGATAGCGTTAATATTAAGCTAATAATGCTGGCTATCGAATTGTTAGGTTAAATTTGAAAATTAATCGACTGCATTCTTAATAATTAGGATTTTATCATGTCTGACTACGTACGTCCGTTTTCACTGCGGCACTCAACGTGTTAATGCAAGAACTTGAGATGAAAAAACAATATCTTCTCATGCTCTGTAAAAATATTCTTTGTACTATTGTGCATTGCAGCACAGAGTTGGATTTTACAATTTTCCCTTTAAAACTTAATAAAAACACGTTTTTAGCGAAGAAATCTTTGTTTTAACAATTTTTCCAAAAATCACCTATGACGATCTGTATACTTTTCCTAAATACGAAAATCATAATAATTGTAAGTGTTTTTGTGCTGTGCACTCTTCAAGACATCATATTTGAACAACGTGGAATTTTGGTTAGTACCTGTAATAGATATTATTAATTATTAATTACTGATCAGCGATCAATAATGTGATCAGCAATAATAGTAAAATTTCTAATAATGGTTTATAAGGTATACTAACAAATTTTGTAGAGATTCTTGTCAATAAAATACGTTGCAAAAATCTGCATGTACGGAAGTGCTTAGGTATAAGTGCAATGTATACATTTCTGACGGTATTCATGGTCATGTTTATTGTGTAACTGCATACGACGTCTAGAACAACGAGTGGCTTTGCCTTCGTTCTTTCTTGACTTTGAAAATTGTTAATCATCCTGTATACGAAAATTTACGTGTTCCTTATTAGCGTCATTTTCACGTAAATGGTAGTTACACAGGTGGTATGCTTACTGCGGACAGTGAAAAAACATATCTCTCACACTCTGACAAATTGATATTTTTTTATAGAATATTTAATAGATTTACGCATTAATCTGTTTTACTTGTTATATTATAAATAAGTATATTATAATTTCCTTCCTACACCTCAAAATGTACAGGGTAGTGAGCCTAAGATTTCATCCTCTAATCCGTCTGTGTTGTTAATGTTACGAGCTGAAGAAGGTCGCTAGGTGGCCGGACTTTTCTTAGCTATGGAGCTCGTTAGTTGGATGATCCAGTGTTGTCAAGTAACCCTAAATGTCTTAGGCATTAGACGTGGGGACGAACCGAAATACTGTTAACACCAGAAGCTGCTGGAAATGTTGTTAGTAGGTCTCGTAATCATGTCACGGATAGTGAGGTGCATATCGTTTTAGGAGCAACGACCCCCCGCCTCCTGCCCTAGTTTAGAGATCAGGCAATAAGTTGAAAATGCTCCCTGTGGAGAGGGGAGCAGAATACTCCCACAGTAACCCCTGCTTGTCGTAAGAGGCGACTAAAAGGGGACAATTGGAAGAAGAAGTATTGAGAGGAAACAAGAGTTAAAAGTATTGAAAAGAGAGAAAGATTTTAAAGTATTGATTGAGTGATAGATATTAAAAAGTATGGATTTGAATTTGAACGTAAAGCGCGCAGAGGCCAACCTCTGGCACGGAAAAGACAATCGTTCGTTGGGCAGAAGTAAGACCAACGTCTCAGAAGCGCCTTCTCAACAGGAGTCCTGTTGAGTAAAAACTTATCAGTTAAGTTGAAAATGATCCTGTGATGGATGGTTTAGTATGTTCGATATGCACCCAGAGATGCATATGATTTAGGAAAGCAACATAATTTGAAGTGTGCACCCCACGTAAAGACATTTCAGATATCGTTAAATGTGTCCAAGACTTGAAGAACTCCAGTCTTCCGTCACAGCCACTAAACGGCACACCAGTATATAATAAAGATACATAAGTATTTATCCGAACTTGGTACAGATAAAACAAAACTTGGTACTTGGTATTTTGCATTTTTTTTAATTGTTTACTACTTTTATTGCAAAAAAGCGCACTGTTTCATGTACGTTCGGCAGTCACGCTGTAGAAACGTACCAATCGCGATGAAACTTTTCATGTTTAGTAGAAGATGTTTTCACGATGATCCCATTTGCAACTTTGTGTTGCCATTCTTTATTGGTATACTGATGTTATTCGATGTGTGGCTATTACTCTGCAAGGAATGTACAGATCGCCGCTAAAAAGTGTGAAAGGAAATAATTTTGCTAAAAAAATACAACCGACTACGAGATGCAGTATAAAGTACATTGATTAAAATATTAAATAGCATGTTAAATACAATGCAATCTTTTCGGAGACGCCACAAAATGAAAAACTCTCTGAATGAATGGGTGATAAGAAAAAATACATTAATATGTGGAATTGTAGAAGAATTAAAGGATTTTGGTAATCTTCAATACAGTAAATTTTGTATTACAAATTTTCTAAATAAAAGATGTTGCTGATTATGATTTGATTGGGGTACGGTAGACTTGGTAATAAATGGGCGGTTAGAGAAAATACATTAACATGTGAAAACATGTAAAAGAATGAAAGAATTTTGGTAATTTTTAATGTAGAAAATTTTTTATTTTTCGCCGCCTCCGAAAAGATTGCATTGCATTTAATATGCTGTTTAATATATTAATCAATTTTTGAGCTGGTGATAATTCATACAAATTAAATCAAAATTATTTCATATCTTTTAGTGCATCTCGAAGTCAGTTGTATTTTCTTTTGTAAAAATTATTTTATAATCTTTCCAGCTAATTGTTTGAAGATTAGATATATAGGTAATGCATTCAATTATTTCTGTCGTTCCGTGCCAGACCGTTTTTGGAAGACTTTCTGTTGCAGTGATTAAAATAAATGCAAAATCATAATTATAAAGAAAAGGTATGTAGTTTAAGATCCATAAGACAGCAAAGCAATAAATTTATTTTTCTAGGAATTAGTTTAACAAATACCTAGCTGAACATTACTGTACCAAGCGTTCAATGACTTGGGCGTATACGCCCCACACGGCACGGAACGTGTTAATCTGATATTTATTTAATTACTGCAATGTTAATTAGAAGTTTTGTTAACACACAAATAAATTTTTATATTCCGATTACAATTTTTATTCACCGAATTTAGTCAATTACCTCTTTATATTCTTATCACGATTTACGTTATGAAAGTAACTTAGTACACTCAATAGATTAACTTTCTAATCGCTATTAAAACTTCTGTGAAATGCACCATAAGTAAAATGGTGCATTCATTCATTGACTAAATCCATAAAGTTCATGCTACTAAGTAGTAATCACATGCTTCATCTTGTTTGTAGAGCTATTAGTATTCAGCTGATCATAATAAGTTCACTGAAGAATTACAACGCGTGTCACGATATATCAAGCAGATCGTCGTGCATCACCGTTTCAGGTGAAAGAAAGCAGAAAGTGTAAAGATTGTCGTGGTTCGATACGTTTTTGCACCTTCGAGTAATTATGCTCGGCATCAAAATTAATGGTCATTGACCAATGAAAGTGAAAAGACATTGGACAAAAAATACAGTAGAAAACAAGTACGGAAAGGTGTGGTAATACACCTCGCCCCGGTTTTATACAGAACTGCTGAACGCACTGAACGCCGTATCCTTATTTTATGCGAATCGGTAACTTTAAATATATCACGATCACTAGTAAGAAATTATCGCAGCATATTCGCTCAAAGCTCAATCGAATCAGCAGTTCGTAAAGTTGTGTTACAGGTATTTGTTGCTGAGTAAGATATAACGTATGGAAGAAAAAATTGAAGTTTTGCAATTTTAAAGCGTAATTCGCAAAGGACTTGGTATATCCAAATATTGATGAAATTATAAAAGCGATATACGCATCTCTCAGAAAAAAGCTGATCTTTTTATTGCTCTACTACCGAATGTTCTGGAACGATTCTATCGGTCTTTATAAAGAGTTAAAAGGAAAATGGCCATTTTTGCTTTGCCGTCAAATAACTCGGTCAAAAAAAAATCGTACAAAAATCGAGAAACACTGCTTTTACACAGAAAGATCGTGGCTTTCGACTAGTCTGAATGCAGTTCACAAAAAAAAATTTTGTCGCCTCGTATAATATTACGAATTTCAACTTTTTCTTTGATTTTCATATCGCCATAACTTTGCTGAAAAGAAACGTAGCGAAATTCTTCGAGAAGCACACGAAAGAAAAGATTCCGTGCTTTCAATCGGTCTTCTACTGGTATCGATACGACCGTTTTTCCCGAAGTAATGGTCGCTTGAACTTGGACTATATTTTCCGATTCTCAGAGATGATGCCTTCATTTTTCTAAGTGTACATGTAAGTTTAATGTACTTATAGAACTCTTTTTGTGCGGTGGATGCGTGCCTTGTAAAAATGTGGAACGAATGATTTGCAACAAAGTATACAGTTTGCGTTAAACTAAGGCAAATTTTACTCAATAAACACATAAAAGGAGGGGTAAAGTAAAACCGTGTTGACATGACTAAAACATGTTAAGAAAATTGCGTGACTGTAAAACGTGTTAAACAAATCTCGTAAAAGATAATAACACGTGTTAAAAAGACCGTGCGAAAGTGAAGAAACCGTGTAAAAAAAGATATATAAAAAGAGTTCCAAGTGTACAGTGTAGAGACTAGAATGACTCTTACGTTAGTCAGTTAAAATAAAGTTAATTTAGTATACTTGCATGTAATCTGAAAGACAATAATTTAGAAGAATAATATGTGTACAAATATATCGTAACAATTTTATGTATAACATTTTTTAATCTTGCATACAAATTCAGCTAGATTTATTTTACCAACAACACATTTATTTATTTATTTACCGCGGTAGTCCATTGACAATATTTTTAATGGTATGTAAAAATACAGTATTCTATTTTGCCTTACAATTTCAAAGTACGCTTGGTTCCTCCGCATTCTACTATATAATACATCGCGACATCACTAGCCTTCAAATGCCTTTATTATAAATGAAAAGATCACAATGGAGCCAAAATGTTACAATTTCCTCTATGTTTTATTACACAGTTTAATGCTGTAATTTCTGCGAAGTCAGAAAGCCTTTTTGCCTGAAATTGTGCATTCTTTTGTACATCGAAATCATTCATTTGCTTCAGCGAAACTGAGAACGTCTAATGCATTTAATTTTATTCCTAAATAAAATAGATTCTTCGTGTTGTACACTGTATACCCATGCTCAAATATTTTCTCAGGTGTATCGAACTCTATTTCAATTTGTAAGTTGATTGTATAAGAACAACAATAATAACAATACATAATGAGGTGTAACGGAATTTTATTGTTAATTTTATTCAAACAGAAAGGTACTTATAAATTATTTCAAATATATTAATAATTCTGATACCAATTAACATAGATTATTAAATTGTATGCCTGTGTAGATTTTACAAATGATGCATTAAAATAAAATATTTTATTTATGCACATTCTTCTTTTCTTTCGTATCCTCTTCTTCTATGTTATTTTGCAGGTTTTATATTTCCTGGAAATTACAAATAAACGCCAATTACATTATACTTGGAAAATTCTCGGCTTACTGCAATGTTTGCACGTTTATTTTTAATGTTACAATGAAACATCAAGTGATTAGACTAACTACAAGGTGTATCATAAAGTCATTTCATTTTCTAGACAATTTATATACGTAAAATGTACGTAATCGATTTGAAATTTTGTAAACATAGTTTAACAGTAATAGGTAACTGTTTGGTGAACTTTCATTTATTTTCCTGTTTTTAATTGGACGAATAACAAATATGGAATTTTTTATAAAATCAATAATTCTTCGTTCTTGATTTATAGGTTCATGCGAAGAATACAAATTATGGCAGTATTACGGATTCGCTACATGAACTCGTGGCGTTACGATATCTGCCAATTGTAATTAGCATCGCGGTGTCGCCAATCAGCAAGCGTGAAATCGAAATCGTCGCTAAAGGGCGATCGTGCGTCGCGACCATAGAGATATTATACAGGGTGTCCCATTATTGGTGTAGGAGCCGGAAATGGGGGGTAGGTGAGACGATTCTGAACAACAATTTCCTTTGCAAAAATGTTGGATGGGGCTTCGTTTTTGAATTATTAAGGAAAAACACTGACCATTCATAGCGCGAGCTTTTCGCGCGCTCAGTGGCGTGTCTATGGCCCGAATTGTCAGGTCCGAGCGCGGCCGAAAATCCCGGTCGGCAAAGCAAGAAATAATATCACAAATAATATCGAATAAAGAATTAAACAAATTCAGAACTATTAAAAAGTGCGGACAAAATTATTGAAATTAGACTCACCAGTTCACTCGCAACTTAACCTGCAGCGCTGAACAGCTGATGAGACGGTCAGGTTAACGAACTCACGTTATTTCACAAAATTTTCTTGATTACGCCGGTCACTGTCACTTTTTACTGGGTCATTTAAATCATTGAATCAGGAAATTGTGAAAGGATGTAAAGAAGGTTTCCCCGAATAGGTCCGATTTCGATACCTCGACCGTAGTCTTCTTCGCGTTTGTTTGGCACTGCGCGAAGATGAAAAACATGTTATAACGAAGAACGCCAATCATACAAATATTAGGACAGAGTGAGATACAACGATATTCTCCAACGTTCTTTTGTCAGTAACGGAGAACGCGAATGAAACACATTCCAACAAAGTGAGACACAGGGATATTCTCTAACGTTCTTTTGTCAGTAACAAGGAACGCGAATCTTTCCGTACGCGTCCAGTATCTCGCACATTGCCGACATGCTTTGCTCCAAAGCTGGATATTATAACATATTTTCGCAGTGCCCAAATAATTCGCAGGAGGCTGTACGACAGTTTCCCGATTCGGTGATTTAAATGACCCAGTGAAAAGTGACAGCGACAGTGAAAAGTGATAGGGAATACATGGTGTGAAGTAACGTGGGTTCGTTGACTTGGCCGTCTCATCAGCTGTTCAGCGCTGCAGTTCAAGTTGCGAGTGAACTAGTGAGTTTAATTTAAATAATTCTGTCGGCATCTTTTAATAGTTGACGTACGTAATTTTTAAAATCTTCTTCCTTCTCAACAACGAAAAGTGTCATACAACTTCGATTTATTCGTTCTATCCGGATATTGAGTGATTTCAAAATTTTCGTCATTTCACACCGCGCTCGGACCAGGCGATCCGGGACATAGTCACACCGCTGAGCGCGCGAAAACCTCGCGCTGTGAATGGTCAGTGTTTTTCCTTAATAATTCAAAAACGAAGCCCCATCCAACATTTTTGCAAAGGAAATTGTTGTTCAGAATCGTCTCACCTACCCCCCATTTCCGGCTCCTACACCAATAATGGGACACCCTGTAGATAGAGTAGGGGAGCTAGATCTTCCGCTGTCTCTCGACTAGAAAGAGAAAGAAAACCGCGATACCCCATCTATCAGTAAAGGAACATAAGAGAGAGAGAGAGAGAGAGAGAGATGAATAGCGCCAATAGAGAGAGATGGATAGGGTATCGCGGTCTTCTCTCTCCTTTTAACACGTTGACTGCTACAGTGAAAACGGACGTGGGTAGTCAGACACGCTGAAATCCTAATTATTAACAATACAATCAACTAATTTTCAAATTTAACCTTTCAACTCGATAGCTAGCATTATTAGCTTAATGTTAACGCTATCCGTGGTTTATTTTATCATTTCTGTTGGTAATTATTTGATTGTAAAAAATTTCGGGTGCCGGTCACTGGTGACCCCCGTGGCAGCCAACGTGTTAACTGTGAGACGTTTCCACTTGCAGGCAGCCATATGTCTCCCCTGCTCTATCTATAATATCTCTATGGTCGTGACCCGCGGGAAACAAAGCGGTGTTCGGCTGTTGGTAACAACAACGCTAGGTATCTCTTTCTCGCACACAACGACGCACAGAATCCTACTCACTCGTGCGTACAGGAAGCGTGTAAGGCACTCAGTGTTGTGGAAGAGGTGACTTTTTTTCTCGACGACTTTGGAAGTTTCTGGAAAGACACACCCGTGCTCGAACTGCCGTTTTTCAAAACCTTCAAAGCCACTTGCTTCAGAGTAATCGCGACGAGCAGACGCTAGTTGCCATCGAGCTATTTGAAATTAACGAACATTCTTTCTTGTGTTAAATTTAGTATAAGTTTTGTACATAATTTTGGGCAGTTTTAGTGAGTATATTTCATGCGTGCCGTTTCTTTAATATTAAGTGTATATAGAACAATAAAATACGATTCGTGCTTCTCATCGTATTTATTAACGTAATTGTTTGTCCTTTCAGTCGAATCACGAATTTAGTACAGTGAATTTTGAGCCAGATCTTTTATTTTGTGACGACGTGACGACGATATCGACCTCCGTCGACTTCAGGTCCGATCAATGGC
This sequence comes from Stelis phaeoptera, assembly GCA_943735885.1. Lineage (NCBI taxonomy): Eukaryota > Metazoa > Arthropoda > Insecta > Hymenoptera > Megachilidae > Stelis > Stelis phaeoptera. Next base: position 1,693,101 of record OX030936.1, read on the forward strand.
CCCGGACGGTACTTTCATCACGGTTCGAGCACTCACAGATCCTGGTACAGTAGTGTCTCGGATTTCTAAAAGGCAGACTCAACAATTAGAACAGACAGACGTATTTTTGCCAAGTATCGGAGGACTTACCAAATATGCACGGGCACATGTCCAGGTGAGCATCTACCCACATTTTACTAATGCGCATTCGTATCCAGTGACGGAATTAGTGCTTCCTCGTGTGCTATTAGCTGCAAGAAATGCTTACATTTGCAACACACCGCACTAGCAAGACAATGTAGAGTATATATTTACGATATAATCCTGCTAAAGGGCGTCAGATGAGGCTACGCTAATGCACATGTTGCTAAGAAAACTGGACTAGGGTGGACTGTAATGGGTTGCATTCGTCCGACTTCATTCGCTGCCAGACAGAGTCCGCACTATAGGTCTTGGCCCCAACACTCTTCGTTAGTCTACTACCGAGGGTATCCAACGGTCATTCTAAAAATTTCAGTTGGCTGAAATGGATATTCAGACTACTGGGACACGAGGACCATAAGGTTACCTCAAGGCGTAATCCAAGGACGGCAGGTTCAACAACACACGTGGCAACTGCTACGAATTCAACTACATTAACACGTTGACTGCCACAGTGAAAACGGACGGTGTGTAGGCAGACACGTTGAAATCCTAATTATTAAGAATATAATCAACTAATTTTCAAATTTAACCTTTCAAATCGATAGCTATCCGTGGTTTGTTTCGTCATTTCTTTTGTTAATTATTTGATCGTAAAAAATTTCGGATGCCGGTCACCGGTGACCCCCGTGGCAGCCAACGTGTTAATTACCATTTATATTGCATGTATCGTCCTTTCAAGTGCTTGCAGGATTTCAACTACAGATACACTTTTAGTAAGTATTTTTACTCTTTTACTACAACTTTATGTGCAACGTTGCACGATTCGATGTAGCGTTTAACAACAAATTTGTTGTTCCAGATTGTGCATATGGACATAAAAAGGGCCGTGGCTTATTCCTCGATTGGAAGAATCTTCAGTTGGTACGTGTTTTATGGTTGAAGCATTTTCTTAAGTTGGAACTTCTTCAGCTCGACCTTTCACTGTGGCTGAATCTTTTTATTCGGGTAGATCTTCTTTCTCAGCTGAAGTTTCTCCTCTAGTCGAAGCGTCCCCTTTGGCTGAACCTTTATCTTTCATCGAACTTTCTTGTTCAACTGAACATTCTTTCGTAGCTGAACATTTTTCCTTAGCTGAATCTTTTTGTTCCCTTTGACCTTGTTCTTTCTTGTGTGAACAGCAAACGTAATATCGAGTGCTGTTCGCGCGTACCTGTAATAATTTATTTATCGTATGCTCGGTACCCGTCAAATATTGTCAGATTACCGGAAATACTTGGTCAATAATGATGGTAATGACGAGTAAGAACAATAGTTTGATTCCCTTCTTTCAAAAATTACACATATGCTCAAGATTATAAAATTATCTTAATAAAATAATCTTTTAATTTACAGGGAATGGGGAAATAAAGCTGGAGAAACGACAATAATCACTGAGGACGTCGCGTGTTACCTTGATTGCTACCCATTCATAATTTTTAAAGATAAGTATTTCTATAATAAAAGTTGTATTTTCGTTCAAAGCTATCCAATCTAAATAATCTTTTAATTAATATTATGTAAATGTTGAAGTTAAGGGATCGTAAAAAAAAATGTGACAAAAAAAACCGTGACATTAAAACTGCCCTAAAACCATGTGTACATACATAAAAAAAATATTTTTAATATTTATACAGGGTGTTAAAAAATTAACTGATCATGGAAAATCGAAGCGGAAAGTTTGGTAGCATTTTTCAATGGGATCAGTGATTTAGCCATAATTCGTTGTTAAAAATTGAAAAATTGACCAATTAGAGCGCAACAGAAAAGACTATCTCCTTCTACTCCACGCATCTTGCCATCCAAGCTGCGTGTCCATCAACGGTGTGGAACTCCTCAGGTAACTTTTTAATAGCTCGTATAATTGGGAGTTAAACAGAATGTAAATAACGTAACAATAGAACGAAAAAGAAAATTTCACCAGAAAATGTCATGTCATTTTGACTGGAAACAATTAAAATATAATAACGGTTCAGACAATATTTATTGCCTTAATGAGCCTATCATTTTTCATCTCCAGCTGATGATGCTCCTAATATGAAATACTGTATTTGCCTAAGCTAGAAATTACTTTTTCAAAGATGGGAAGTAAGATGTAAATAAATAACAGTCTAGTAAGCACACTTATTATAAAAATAATTCAAAGTACACAAAATTAAGCAAAAATGTTATACTGCTTCACATGTATTTTCTTGTCTTCACATATTTATAATTGCTATGATGTACGACGTCTAAAGATTTAAACATGCATAGTCTCTAATATAAAGTATTTCATATTGAGTTCCTTGGGGTATTTCATATTAGGAAAATGATATCTGTTTGAGTTTCCAGAAATATTGTATGACCGACATAGATATGAATAATTTCCACAACCGTTACACAAACTCGAAAAACGATAATAAAATTGCCGCACAGTGGTTCGGATTGGTAAATCGTGTGACATTATTAGGTAACTTCTAAACCATAAGAGATATCGACATGAAACTTGAACTGGATAATGTGGAAATGATGTGGAATAGATCGGTGAAAACAAAATGGCTATTGTTGTGGTTATTGTTGTTATTAGTATGTAATTTATATTAATTGTTTATTAATGTTAATGCTTCTGCATCTAATACTCTAATACTTTAAAAACTATATTAAACGCTTCAAATCATTTATTTCAGTGAGTTTGGCTTGACAAATGTAGTATCTGATTGCAGAAAATGTATATCTCATGGCATTGCAGACTTATTCTATCTTTTAACACTAGAACTACCGAACCAGTCAAAATGACTGGTTGAGGGTTTCTTAATTTAAATCACAAAATTTATCAGAATGCTTTTATTACAATGTGTGTTAATTTTTATCATGATAAAGATCTACTGTATATACCAATATATATTTCATTCTTTATTTATTTATTTTTCTATTTTATTTTCCACTTGAAAATCAGTATACATAAAATGTCGGTAGTTCTAGTGTTAAGACTATTTATATCATATGGCACTAAATTGTCAATTTTTAACCGACTTTGAAAAAGAGGAGGTAATTCGATTCGATCAGTATACACAGAGTGTATACAGAGTTCGATCAGTATATACAGAGTGTCCCATTTTAATTAATAAATGCGACTATCTCGAGTACTATTCGCTATCTGTAAAAATGTTTCATACTAAACTTTTTCTGTTTCGGGGGGTATGTAATCCAGTGCTGCGGCTTTGTTGGTATGTGTGCGCATGAAATGCACTTGAATGTCATCTTCATCTTTTTAAATGAAAAATGTAATTCTTTATGCACTGTTCGATGCATCTCGGTATTCTGAATAAAAATGTGTTAACTTATTTCTGTCGAAAAACTATTACTCTGAGAGATATTTTAACCCTTCTGTTACGGCACGGCAGTCCGCTTCGCCGAAGTAATGCTATTGAACGAGGGCACTCATTGCATGTCGGTAATCTTTGGTGTTCTTTGGTGAGAATTATATTTTTCATTCAAAAAAATGAAGATGACATTCAAGTGCACTTCATGCGCACACATATCAACAAAGCTGCAGCACTGGATTACATCCCCCCGAAACAGAAAAAGATTAGTATGAAACATTCTTTCAAATAATTCATTTTATTAATTAAAGTGGGACACCTTGTATATGTTACGGTAAATGTAATAAACTGGTGATTATGTATGATTGTCGGTTATTATACAATATAATCACCACTAAATTTAGTAAATGTGATAAATCAATGAATATTTATCAAATTAACCGGAAAATATAACTCCCAACTCGTAATGGCGCATATGATAAATATGTTGACTGATTCAACCAGTAGAATACAGCGCAGCTTTCTGAGTAGTTACTAGTCAGAAGGATAGTCTTTCGTTCTACATTATCGAGCGAGAGGCTGCGAATAACAATATGTTATAATTCATAATTAAAGATTCAGTAAATGGTTATTTTAAGTCACGTGGATGTAGCCTGAACGGAATAAGGGACTGACATGTCTTGTCAAATGAAAGACCTAAGTAGAGAAAATAATTGTATGATTAGAACTTATACGAAACAGTTACATATCAAAAACAAACTAAACCCATAATCTAGGGGAAAAAAGAACATTTTTCTAAATAACGTTTACTGCTACTACTACAAATTATTAAATATCACAAGTTTACTTATTTAGACATATTAGACTGTTATGACATTTAGAATTATAATGTCTGCCAGATTTTTTACATTTGCACTTATTAGACTTGCATTGTCCCTTGCAAACACATCGCTGATATCCTTGACCTCCAGAAAGCGATGATTTTCTAACACATTCTGGAACATCGTCAAGCAAAATATTAACGATGTTCCAGATCAGTATGGACTTTTATCACATTCGCCATTACGAGTTGGGAATTATATAAACTCGCTGGTTAATTTGAAAAATATTCAATAATTGATCACGATTACCAAATTCAGTGGTGATTATATATAATAACCGGCAATTTTACATAACCACCGGATTAATCACATTTACCGTAACATACACGAACGTTCAAAACATTTGGAAGCAGTTACATTTTTTAATTAAACAAATAATCCTACAGTTGGCCAAAAGTGATTACAAATATAGTTCTCGAGTTGTAAGCAGGGTTATTTAGTCGTATACGAGGTCTGCTAGTATTTCTTTGAGACCAGTGGTATAGACAACCGTCTACCTGAAACGGGGTACACCGCGACTTTTCCAGCTCATTATGACTCCAATTTTCAATTCTCCATCCTTCTGAAGGGCTCATTTTAAAGGGGAAACTTCGAGGAATATGATGATATTTTCTTCGAAATTTAAATCACTCTGGTCCATCATCGAAAAAAATGCAAAAAAAGAATTTGTTTACATTTTTCAACGTTATAAAGTTAATAATCGGTGTTGGAAAAATTATTTTATAATAGCCCACTTCTTTTTGAATAAAGCAAAAAAAGAGTAGCTCAATCGGATGAACAGTTCCTGTGATAAAAATTCATAAGTGAATCCCGTTTTTGCCAAAATCGGTAAAGATTGCAAATTTCGAAAGCCTGTAATTTCTAAACAAATTCCAAACCGGCAAAATGATGACTTAACCCCCACCCCCCTCCCCCCTAGTTTCACATGAACTACGACATATTTCATTTAGAACAAAATCGCCAATGGTGATTGCAAAAAGTGATCGATTTCACGTTGAATGTCCCAAATGTGAATCACACGATATAATGCAAACCTTTGTGTTTTTGGTTTTATCATGTAGTTCTTATCTAAACAATTATTTATATCATCAATTATACAAATATTACAAGTGACTGATGTAATAAAAAAAGGCGTATGAAACACAAGACAAAATATGGCCATTTTGGTTTATTCAATATTATCTTTAATGTATGTGAAATATTACACATCGCCGACATGCTTTGCTCCAACGCCAAATATTATAACATGTTTTTTATCTTCGCCCAGTGCCAAGACAACACGGAGAAGGCTGTACGACAATTTCTCGATTCAGTAATTTAAATGACTCAATGAAAAGTGACAATACATAGTGTGAAGTAACGTGAGCTCCTTGACCTGGCCGTCTCATCAGCTGTTCAGCGCTACAGGTTACATCTTCCAAGAACCAAGACCGGTGCGATGACCTACGAACAGCAGCCCATTGTCATCGAAGAAGGTCAAGTTACAAGTAAATTGGTGAGTCTAATTTCAATCCTGTCCGCACTTTTCTTCTTTTTTAACAACGAAAAGTGTTATACAACTTTGATTTATTCGTTCTAACCGGATATTGAGTGATTTCAAAATTTTCGTCGTTTCACATAGCGAAAAATATTACGCAGCTTCGATTAATTCGTTCTATCGGGATATCGAGTAATTAGGCTATTTTCCTTATTCCGGAGATACGATTCAGTTCATATTATTCTTAATTTCTTTTATTCGTTATTCGATATTATTTGTGCCTTAGTGCTTCCTGCGGTTAAACTTTAGCTTAGGGGTCCTAAAAATTTTCGACCTTCTTTTTTTAATTTAATGTATAGTTTTTCATGCGGAAAATTTGAAAATGCAAGTCTTAACTTTAGGAATTCAATGGATTGCGCATTTTCTACGTTACTGCGACGCCGTATTGCCTTATATGTATAACCTGATTGGTTCCCGCATAGCCTAGAACCTAACTTCCACTCACCTTATTTAAAAACATATTGTTGCCGAATCCCATCATAGATCACACGAGATCGATTTTGTTATGACAATAAAACCGTCGCCACAAGAATTCGCATAATCGATCGGTAAATTCGTCTGCGTGAAAACGACCCCTCCCCCTCATCCAGTCCTTTGCCGGCCCCAATTCGATTCTATTTTCTGGGTATACGTCCCATCACTACCTGTATTTAAATTACTCATAGAATCGATACAGTAGAATCAATGGATAAACTTCCGGAGAACTCCCACACCCGATTTTCTTGATCTTGACGTATGTTATCAAGGACACCCTCCCGAATAACATTCAGTAGGCTTAAGCTGTCGATTATTGTTTATTCAAAAGTTATTAACAAAGAAAGATCGATATATGCGCCACTATTTTCCTCGAAATCTGAACATTTCTATGGATATAATTGATTTTGGGCGGGGCTAACCCCCCCACCCAATACGACCCCGTAGACCAGTGGTTCCCAACCTTTTTTGTCCTACCGCCCCCTTCCCAGAAAAAATATTACTTAGCGGTGTGCTGCTACCAATTTAGTAATCCTCGGTGATCTATTCATCGCCCACCAAATGCACCTGTGGCCATCACCGCCCCCCTGAATCGTTGCAGCACCCACCAGGGGGCCGTGGCGCCCACTTTGGGAATCACCGCCGTAGACTATACTAAGTAATACCTAATTCATAATACAGTTTCCAATCTTTCTTTGTTAATAACTTTTGAATAAACCCGCCAAAGTAATAGTAAGTCCTATTGTAGCACAGCTTCAATCCTCGTCACTGTCTTATATTAACGAAGGGGACTACTTCGTCATGCTGAAATATTTTACTTAATATCTCCACTGGCCGGACAATTGTCGACAGGTACCGAGCGTGCGACAGATAATAGATTATTGCTGCTATGTGCGAACAACATCCGATAGTACATTAGCAGAAATATCGTTCAATACCCGAAATACCGATTGAATTTGGTACACAATGGATATAGCATTGGTAATTCTTACTATTAATATGTCGCGATCGGACTTGAAGCTTTATAATATTATTGTTTTCTTTCAAACTAAAAATATTAATATTATTATCGCTGAGTATGAGACCGCTTGCGATAGTTGATATAACCCGGTAAACAGAATTTCCAAATCATTCTCCGTCATTTCTGGAAAATCTAACAAATCGGTTGCTGATATCTGCTTAAAAGGAATCTTTCTTCTATTCCAATGTTTGTTCTCAATTTCTACAGCTTGATTTTTCGTTTTTTGTACGATTTCATGCGAAAGTCCTATATCGGAATTTAAACGTTTACCAAATCTATTATTTAAATAATCCGACTTGAGGTAATAATTTATTATCCATCCGATGATGGAGAAGTTTGTACTTTTGGCCAAGAATACCGTGAATTGTTTCAACGACACAATGAACTTTGGTTACTTGCCGTGAAGCATTTGATTCAGCGGTGCTCAACTGACTACGTTTACCTTTCAATGCAGGCATCAGCACTTGAAAACCGACATCTTCTAAATAAGATCGAACATCGCGAAATCTTCGATCAACAATACAAATATCCCCAGGCTCCATGAGTGCTTGCAAACCATTCGGATCTTGCAAAGTGATTCTTATTATCCGAGCATCATTTTGATTTGCGTAAAAATGTCCTACCATGTCAACAATATATCCATTTGTTGTACAAATGGTAAATGGTTTACATAGTGGAACCTTTTTTTGGCGTTAATATGATTTTCATTGGTATTCATTGTTGGTACTTTTCTGATGCCGAATATATGTACCATCGAAAATGAGTGCTAATTGATTTTGTATATTAAATAAATTTCTAGCAATTGTAGAAGTTTCGTTCTGTATAAGGTATTCGCGAGAAAAAACTTTTAACCCGAAATGATAAGGTAAAATATTTTTTTCAAGAGTATAACGGGATACTTGACTGTTTCGCAAACCAAAAATTGTTGCTATCGTGTCATTCGAATTGCCGGTGCGTAATTGAAACAAAAATACAACAGGTGCTTGGGTAATATCGCGTTTTTCGGAACTTCGCAAAGATGAATAATATTATCCCAAGTGAAACCTGTAAATATTTTAAGACGTTCTTCGGATCATGTGAAATCACCGACTCTATCTTTAATGCTAGAATCGCTACTGACTGCAATACGTTCGAAATAACTTCTCAGTTCGTTAGCTTCGACCAAACTACTGTTACAACGAACGCGGAGATTAGAAACAATATCATGAAAGAAACGTTGTTTCAATAAATGACCAAGATAGCACCGATTTCCCTTAGGCACATACAGTGGTGGCCAGCTACTTAAGACCGCTTGGTAGTTCTGTAAATAAACGTTGCACATATTTAAAAAATTAAAATTTTCGAATATTAAACTCATATAATAATAAACCCTGAAGTATGTTGTACCATAATATTACAATAAGTACCATATTATTACAATATTACAATAAGTTTATTTTCTGGATTTTAAATTGCAAATATTTTTGACATTTTTAACCGACTTCGAAAAGGAGCAGGTTACTCAATTCGACACGTATATTAATTTTGTTTTTTCTTATATCATACCGTTGTAATAATGGACTAGATTTTTATCACCATTTGCTTAGTTACCGTCAGTATTGATATGGTTGCTATAGTCTGGCACGTTCAAGAATGTAAACAATTGCAAATCAGTCTACAACCAGGAGTCGAGGAAAGAATATTACAAACAATACAGCGTGTGTACAAACAATACAGTTCATATCGAAGACAGATTCAGTAAACAATGTGTCAAGAAAAAAAAAGGCCTCGTTAAACAACGGTCAGAGAGGATCGTGTTCTTCATCGGATCTCTGAAGCTGATCGACATAAAACAGCGGAACAAGTTCTCAATGAATCTGGTACTGAAATTAGTAGCAAAATTGTGTTGCTCGCAAGAAACCGTTCATTTCTGAGCGCAATAGAAAATTACGTTTACGGTTCGCTAAAGAACATCGATACTGAACGGCAGTTGATTGGTCAAAAATTGTTTTTACCGATGAATCCAAATTTAATAGAATGGTGTTGGATGGTAAAACGTACGTTCGACGCCGTGTTAAAGAAGAATTTTCATCAACCGTAAAAGGAGGAGGAAGATCGGTGAACATTTGAGGAGCGATGGCGCTGCAAGGTGTTGGTCCAATAAAATTAATGAAATTGTGGACCAATTCGTATACATGGAAATATTAAATGAGGTACTACTTCCATTTGCAAATGAACAAATGCCACGGAATTGGATTTTACAAGCTGATAATGACCCTAAACATGCGGCTCGCAGAGTTAAAGACTTTAAATGAACAAAATATAAGAATATCAGCTGACCAAAAAAGTTCTGTCGCTCGTGCGTGAGGCGTAACTTAAAGTACCATATACATATAAATATACCGATTGTCTACTGTTTTTCAACTGCGTAATAAACTGCAACGATTTGTGCATTCATTCACACTGTTTCAAGGCATCAACATCGATTTAAACTGATATTTCAACCTTTCAAAATGTCTGTGCCAAATACTGTTATTCGAGCGTGTTTACTTTACGTATTCAAACTTGGGACTAACGCTGCTGAGGTTTCTAGAAAGATTTGTACCGCATTTGGAGAAGATTCAGTAACCTCAAGAACCGCTCAGAGGTGGTTTAAAAAATTTTCTTCCGGTGATGAATCTTTAAAAGACGAAGCCAGGTCAGGAAGAACATTGCTGTCACCGTCGCCAATGTATCCGCTGTACATTATTCCATGCATTTCTAAACTGCAATGGAAGCCTTCGAGGATTATATCACTCTCCATGCTGGTAGAACTTTGATTTCGTCCCCAGTTCTTATAGCATGCATGCGGTTTCGGAGGCAGACGACGCAATACTTATTGCGGACGAACACAAACAATACTTTGCGTGTACAGTAACCCATGATAACAGCAGTTCCGGATGGAGAACCGTAGGTACCATTGCGGTACGATCTCTTCATCCATGAACCGACAATGAACCGTCCGTTATCACAGGCATGTGTGGTATGCCGTCTATGACATCACCTCGGGCAATAGCTAATTCTTTTTCCAATTCGCCAGCCCCTCGTATTTTTGCTTCTAAGACGGCAGCAAAAGCTTTTAACCCTTCCTGTTCGTACAGCAGATACGTTTTGTTACTCATGCATATAACGTCCATAGCGGCCAGAAATTGTTCCAGCTGCTTATGACCGGTCCCTGTCAACACAGTACCACATACAACGCCTGCATTGACATCCAACCTGTTGTCGGCTGCCGGTTCGCTCCAAAAATTGCCCTAGAAGTTACACATTTGACAGTGGACAAAATATTGGGTCTTCAGATCGTGACGGATCGTTTTCAAAATGACCAGATTTGTGAAACCACATATCTGTGGGTTGTGCTTGGAAACTATCTGCAGTTCTGCTAATACATGTCCGAAATCTACAATGCTACGTCAACTAATCTCGGCCGAACGCAAACGATCTACGTCTGTGTTTGCATCTTGTTGCACTGACATGTTAGGAAACGTACAAGATACCGATCGCGACAGCAATGCATCGTTCTTCGCCGCATCCCCTTCATTTACAGGCATACATGCTGCTGAATGGAGACTATTGACAGGACTATTGTCATTTCTAGCAACGCATGCATCAACGCATATGTCGGAGGATGTGCTTTCAAACGATGCAGACACATTGCAATCGTTGTTCGTACCTGTTACATTTCCCTGCTGCTGATTCTGCTGCGCATCGCACCCCTTTCTTCTGACGCGCAGTTATCATCCTCAGCCTCACCGACACCGACTTAGAGTTATTGTACTTTCGTCTGGTCTTCATCTTTCGCACGTAACCAGAAATGGAAACAGGAAACGAAGAAAAAACAGAAGAAATATTACAACAATAAATAGATGTAAAAAAAAGTAACGAAGAATAACTACAAGTAATACAAAAGAAAAGATACAAAATAATGACATAAAAGTAATAAAAATATAAAAGAAAGAACACAGAATGGCATGCGGTGTTCGACTGACCGAGGTTTGGCTTAGGTCGAGCCTCGTTCATTGTCGTCCAACTTAGAAAAAGACAGACAGTGAAGAACAGAGAGGTTCTAAAGTCAAACCAATCTAAGGAGACGTATTGGCGATGTGGGAGTAGGTCCCTTTCTTCGGAAGGGATGTTTCTATTCTATAACATGCTATGTGCGGAAGGAGGGTCAGAGAACGAAGCACGTATGCCCCACGCGAATCTCCACCTACTTACCCCTTACCTATGCTGTGCAACCTACAAACGCAATAAGGAGGGCAGTAGGGATTATTTCTATGTCGATATAATAAATAAAAAAGACCTTCAGATTTTTCGAACGCTAACATCGAGTAAAACACGTGCGGAGAATGGTTCGAGGGAGGGTTGACAGTACCGTCAAACAATGCAGGGAAGACGAAAACCATCCACTCGAGGCGGTGCAGCTATCGCCTGGCTCCGAAACATTTTATGGCCGAGGCTTTCGTCGCTTGCAGCCGTTGGGAAAATGTGCGAATGTGAATACTAAAAAGTAACAATAACCCGCCCTAACAAACCTGGTGGTTTGCAGTACACGTGGGCATCAGGCATCGTGACATTGATCGTTGAGAGCTTTTACAGACAAAGATATGGTTCGCAAGGGATGCGATGTTTAAAAAAGCAATGTACAGCGAATACATGCGGAGTTTGCTAAGTGTGTTTCCGCTGTTATTCATGTTGGTGATTGTATGGTTGAAATAACATATACATACACAATAATAAACATTGATGATTGTATGGTTGAAATAATATACAGTGTTTATACTGATTACTTATTTTTTATTTCTTTTTACTTACTTACTGTTACAATGCTACAATACAGTACATTATTAGTATTGTTGAAAATGTCCTCCTCGTTGCTGCATACATAAGTTTACTCGACAAATGAATGATATCTGAACAAAGTGTAAGCTGTTATCGCTTTTTAATTTTTAACCGATCTCGAAACGGAGGAGGTTACCCAATTCGACATGTACATTTATTTAGTTTTTTCGAATTTCTCAATAATCTTTTGTTTCAAATGTGTAATCTTTGAAATATCGTCTTTATAAACACTGCCCTGGACAGAGACAACCACGGCAGTAGAAAATACGACAAGCAAATTGTACTAAATCGTTTACAAGTTAAACAAATTTTACAGTCGATTTTCACGAAAACGTTATACCAAAATATTTTCTTCGGGCGCGAGAGTGGGGAGAACAATCGGTAGTGAGACCTGGTAATGAGCACATGTAAAATTGCGATCGTCTGTAATCTTTATCATTGTTGTAACACTTATACGCGAAATGAAATCACAATCAGTAACATCTGTCATTTAAAAAATTTTTAATTTTGCTTCGCCTCTGAAAAGATTGCATTGCATTTGATATGCCATGTAATGTTTCAATTAATGTTATCAGGAGCTGGGGAGAATCCATACGTTGGAGTCTCGCGAAAACAGTTCCTGCTGAATTGGTACCGCGTTTCAAACTGTCTTCATTGTTATAAATGTAGGAATGAATTTATGTACGGTCTGTTTCGAAAAACCGTTAAAACAGTTAAAAACGAATCCTACAATTAATGTGCAGTTAGTCGTCCGGAGATATTTTAATGAAATTTTGAGACGATTTGCCTTACATTATGATTTTTGGGTTGTATTAATATAAAACATATTAATCTACAGGGTGATGAAATATTGACATATAAAGTATAGCGTGTTCAATATCTCAACTTTATTTTATGTACTTTATGTTTCTTTTTTTTTAGTAAAATTTATTTCAAAACTGTTTACAAATGTGAAAGAAAATGATTCAATTATTTAAAAATGAATACATCTATGGTCTAACAATAGAAATAGGTTAATGTGAGTTTAAAGTAAAAACGCTTAAGATACGCGAAATGAAACAGCGTTTATTTTTTATTATGTTTGTTTTTTTTATTAAAATATTTGCACACAGTCTATTTGCAATAATACAATGATGAATTGAGAAGTCCTCTCTCCTTTGGGTAGTTAAGTACAACTTAATTCGTGAAAACAGTTTCGGCAAATATGAAGAACTGTTTTGCCACATTTCAAGCAGGCACAATGTGGAAATTTCTGACGAAAGATCTATCCAGCGTTAATTTTACAATTAAAAAAAAAGATGGAATACTGCTAATAGGGCCGTAGCAAATATTAAAGCGAGAAATCAATCGTGGCTACATACTCGAATGATTTTGAATACTGTAGAAGTATCTTTAAGAACAACAAATGAACTTCAAACTCCATCCTACAAAGGCAGACCAATTAAAACTTTCGATAAATGAAAATTTGTCCACTAATTTGATGAACCAAGCACTTTGTCAACGTTATAAATCAGAGAAACAATATGAAGCCACAAAAATTGATTGCGGAAGAAGCTTTGTCTTTGTTTTTGGACTTGGAACTTTCAAAAGACAAATATTATTATGCTTTGACACGAGTTGAAGAAGAGAAAACATAACGCGTTACCTAGTTATAATAAAATTATTCAAGCAAAAAAAGAATGCCGCGGCGGCGGAACGGGCGAGAAAGTTAGTCGTAAAAATGCGTTGGCGGAGAGCACATTATTCATTTCTGTATTAGTAATAAATATGCGTTCTATTCGTTTTTTCCCATATCTTCAATTATCTTTAATTATAAACATTGACCAAATTCTTTTCGTGACACGTTGTGTTTTTTTTCTATTCCTCTGCACCACGAATTTCCAATTCCTACATAAATAATTGTTTTGTTAATAAGCGAAGATGCACTTTGTACTAGACGCGAATTCTGTACACCGACTTTCTCCCATCAACTGTCCTCTCCAGGGTCGAAAAAGGGTCCGCCTCCTCCTCCTCCACCTCGCAGAAATTGGCTCGCAGGCTCAAACTCTGTAACCCCAGCTTTCTTCCACCAGCTGTCTTCTAAGGGTTGGAAATGGGCCAGCCTCCTTCCCCTCCTCGGCGACAAATCAGGAAAGCGAAGAGACTTGCAAAGGAAAGGTGTCTTCCGGTATTCTCGACGGTACCAACTTTGCATCGAAAAAAATAATTCATCCCTGTGTTCTTATCTCGTTATTTTCGTACAGTCATGGAGTGGCAATGGCTAGATGGTAAGGCCGCCTCCGCCGCCGCCGCAGCAGCAGGAAACCCCGCCTCGGCCGGATCTGCCGTCCGCAGAGGAGCTGCCCCCGACCACCAACTTTGTAAGTTAAAAAATATTTTGCATTTCCGGTCCGTAACACACGCGTCATTTCATATTACACTGCCCAATACGTTAGCTGAATACCGATCTGAAAACCGTTTCTCTCTAGGATCCACAGTTTTTGAAAGAATCAATTTAAAAAAAAAAATTGTAAATTTTCAACTTCGAAGATGTTTTGTGCTTTAACCGTTGCAGCTGTTTAGTTGTTTTTAATATGAGAACAATTTTTGAAGTTCCCAGACTAAAATGATATAAATTGTTATTACATTATAAACATTTAAGTATGTTTAAATGATAATCGAAGCGAAAAAGAAATGTCCACTCTATCACGTCAAATGATTAGATTTTCATCTAGACCCTTAGTTTTTGAAACAATTTGAAAAATATCAACATTACTAATGTTTTGTTTAATTGTATCATTTCTAGAGAGAACGCCGTCGCTGACAACAGGCGCAAATGATCAGCAGCAGCGGGGGGGGGGGGGGGGGGGGGGGATTGGCCCATATATAATTTTACATTTTCTAATTAATAAATGTACAATTTAAAATTTAAGATATCTTTCTGTTGCAAATTTCTTTATCCTACCTTAGTGCATGATGTCCCTGTCAAAATATTACATTCTCATTTTATATTTCACTGTTGGTATTTTTATTTATTTTCACATATATTATATATATATATAAATATTCATCCAGATCTTTAAATTTTAATAAACAACTACATATTCCAATACCACTTCAAATAAAAATGATATTTCGTAGAAGTATTTTTAAATAAATTTGTTTCATTTTAAAGAAATACAATAGAAAAATAGTAATATTAAGTCGTTATCTATATAGTAAAATATTAATTAATACAAGAGCTAGCTTTTATGAAGACCGAACAAGAAACTCACGGAGGCCGCACGTTCTCCACCTCTGCACTATAACGATGTATCTCCTGGGCGATCCCATTGCACGGAAGTGAAGACGTAATAACTGCATGCGTAAAGTGTCTTCTATCTACTCTACAAGGTTGCAAATTGCGTAAATAGTTTTTCACTGCAATAAGCATAATTTTAAACAAATTGTTGCGTTCTAATAATTTTTTACAAATCATTCGATTAATGCGTATTACATGTATACTGACAAACATTAGAAATCAGTCGTTTTTAATTTTGCACCGTCTCCGAAATACAAATTAAAATTATTTCGTCCTTTTTAGTGCATTCCGAAGTCGGTTGTATTTTTTTTTTCCAAAAATTTTTTTTATTCCACATTTTTTTAGTGGCGATCGGAACATTCCTTCCAGAGTAGCATCAAAAAATAGGGATTTTGTAATGGGAATAGTAGTTAGCAATACAAAGGGATGGGAAGGACAGGGAAGGGAAGGGTAGTGAAGGGAAGGGAAGCGAAGTGATGGGAATGTTGCAAATGGGATCATCGTCGAAACATCCCCGGCCGCAAAATGTAATACTACGTTTAATCGATATCAGGCCGAGTAAACGTGAAATGCCACGTTTCTTGCGATAAAGGTGGAAAAAATGAAAAAATCCAAAATGGTTTTTTTACGGGCTGTATAGTAGCTCAACGGCGGCGAAATTCCTGGCAATAAATATAAAAAAAAAACATGCCTAAATTTTACGCAGTAGGTAGCTCAGAAGATAGAGGAAAGTGCGTACATAATAACGCAATTTGTTGCAACGCGATATCTCAATTAGTTCCTGAAATATAGGGCTTCAAAGTTTGTATAGCGGCCGGCGCGTACGAGGGTACTTATGAATGGGCGCGACCGTAGACATTTTTCTAGGAAATGCGTACTACGCATTACTAGGAATAGTAAAGGGTTAGACGTAAACAATGACCACGTGACCGCTACGCTAGACACTCGCTGTCTGGGTCCAAGCGTGAGGCGGCAGCGAATTTCTACAAAAATTACGTTTGTCTTCACACGACGATATCTCAGGAACGGATAAAGATATCGACGTAAATCAAAAACCGAATTAAAGGGGAAGATTCCTACTTTCTTACGAATCTAACTATATACCGAAATTCGAAACAGGACTTTGTTGGCAGCCCTTTGAACTTTTAGTCATTTTAATACGCGTTTCTTATGCAGTTTAACACAGTTTCTGACTTTCAATTGCTTCTAACAATAGAATATTATTATAAACATCTATCACACGCATTATTAACGATTCTTTCGTTTACTCAAAAAAGATTTTTGGAAAAAAAAATACAACCGACTTCGGAATGCACCATAAAGGACGAATTTTAATTTATATTTCGGAGACGGCGCAAAATTAAAATTTGTGTTAATGAAAGATGTTGCCAATGTGAGAATATGTAAAAGAATCAAAGAATTTTGACAATTTCCAATGTAGAAAATGGTTGATTTTGCGTCGCCTCCGAAATATAAATTAAAATTATTTCCTCCTTTTTGGATAAAAATTTTTTTATTTCACATTTTTTAGTGGCGATCGGAGCATTCCTTGCAGAGTAGCATCAAGATATTTTTCAAGTTTTTGCATATCTACATTTGTGTGCTACTAGCACGACGAATAGATTTTCGTTGTTTACGGATCATTCCATGCCAAATCAATCACCACCGGCAACTTTTTTCCCCAAATAAAATATGTTGTAATCCATGGGAAATTGTGGGGGGGGGGGGGGGTAAGTCATACTGCCGTTTTACAATTTGTTTAGGAATTACAGGCCTTCGAAGTTTGTAAGTTTTGCTCATTTTGGCGAAGACAGACTTCGCTTCGGAATTATTATCTCACGAACTATTTGTCCGGTCGACCTACAATTTTTTTTTGTTTTGTTCAGAAAGGATTGAGCTATTGTAAAAATTTCATCCTTGAGAACTACATTAGTTACCACTCTTGGCCAACGACACCCTTTTAGTCATAATTTCATTCATAGATGTTAGTTTCTACATTAATTGAATTTGTTGAACAAAAAAGGTATCGTTGCTCGATGGAAACCACGAGAAGGTGGTGGTTTCTTCCATCGGGAAGGGAAGGAATAAGGAAAGGGTATGGCCAGAAGTATGGATAGGAGCATTGTGTGGCAATCTGATTTACCCCCCTCTCCCCACAATTTCCCATAGACTACAACATATTTCAGTTAGAACACAATCGAAGCTAAATCATATAATCCATTTTTCTGAAAATGAGAAAAAATCACGACACTGAAGGGTTTATACTTGTCAACCGGTTTGAGATAAAAAGAAGATAAAATGAGGTGTACGATTTAAGCTGTGACTTACTGCAGTGCATTGTCAATATTACTTGAGTTGAAGTTATACCTCAGTTACTGTTTCTACAGATGCAGATCGAATTGGAGGAGAAGGAAATAGCGCGCCGCCACCTAATAAAAAAGAAGGGCAGCCTATAAAAGAAGGGCAACCGCCGAAGCCTACTACGTCGCGCACGCCGGAGGAACAGACGAATGAGGAGACGAAAGTGAGTACCATTTTTGAGTGTTAATTATTTTAAATTGAGTATGTGCACAAATCGTCCATATTGCATTTATTTTTTATCCGTTTATGTTTGACCATTGACGATTGACGACGACAATACATTCTGACGCATATGTTGCCACGGTATGAGAATAGCAATTATTTGTTATTTTTCTTTTACAGATAAAGAAACTGTTGAAGCGCCTTATTTATCGCGGTGGTGGCCAGCCATTCCCGACTAATCTTTCATTTTTGCCTGTATTTCGCAATTTAGTAGCACCGACACTTTGTATTCGGCCCTTCTTAACCCGTCCGTCGCATTCGGACGCATTCTGCTTCTTGTATTGGTACCTTCTTCCTCTTTCGCAAAAGTGTACCGCGGAATTCCCGTTTGTTGGTTGACACGGCCACTTCGGCCAAGATTAAAAGTAACGTTAACAAAACGCTCGTGGGTCACTTTCTTTTGACCTCCCCTGATTCCCGCTCCCTTACTGAGCAGCCGGAAGGGCGAGGTTCCCGGACGAGTGCGAAAGCACTGGCGCCCAGAGGAAAATTAAATCGTCCGTGGATTTGTGCTTGGGGTGCGCGGAGAGCGACTTTCCCTGGTTGCCCTCCCGCGCAGGGTGCCCTTTAGCTGCCCCCATAACCCGTCCGTCACAAAATTCTGAACCGCAGAAGAAAACGCTTAAATGCAAATCAAGAAAAACGTAAGTGTTTCGTTAACTATGGAAACACTGTCAAATATCGTTTATCCGCTGATCTACATAACCTATAGTAAACGGATAATCGTATTGTATACTTCGTTCAACGAGAGGCGCCTTACGTTTCATTGGATAAATCGAATATCTCTTGCCGAAGGAAGTGTAGGAAATTTATTTTGAAGTATTAGCAACTATTTATTCGGACAGAAGATTGAATTAGTTACGGATTTCAAATCTTTTATCTACATAAACAATTACTAGAAATGTTATCGTAAATGTCAGCGAGAGCTTTTCTTTTAAATTCCCTGGACATTTTTCTGACCTAGTTCCGGAGTGGGGAAGTCGAAGGTATTTTTTGGAGAGGAAACTGCAATTTGGCAGTCAACATTTTTCACAGAACCTCCGCGTTTCCGAACACGAGTAGACGTGCGCGATGGAACGAACAAACGCCAAGTACTACCGCCTGTTTTACCTTTTTGTCCAAAGCGGGTCTAACGCGGAGGAAGCCGCCTGTAGGTACCGTGCAAAATATCCCAGCGATAATCCGCTGTGCACGAACAGCTTCCTGAGGCTCGCGAATCGGCTTCACTCGAGTGGCTCGTTACAACCCGTGCATCACGATGCGGGGCGCACGTGTCGAATTTCCACGGCACGGGCGGACGAAGCGCTCGAACAGTTTCGTCGGGATGGTACGGTTAGCATACGCGAGGTCAGCCACAAATCCAGGTAAGATACACGGCATAATCAATTGAACGTTTACAATGGCAATGCATTTCCGCGTGTATTAATGGGTTCTTGAATTTCATTTCAGCATCAGCCGTTCAACGGTGCATCGCCTTTTACAACAGTTCGATATGCACTCATACACGTACCTACAGGTGCAGCATTTGCTCCCCAGGAATTATGTCCAGCGGGTTGATTATTCGCGGTTGGTGTTGAGGGAAATCCGACGGAATCCGTCGTTCACCTAGTGTGTTTTGTGGACAGATGAAGCGCTCTTCATAAGAGAAGGGTGCTTTAACGCCCACAACGCACGCGTGTGGGACGATGCGAATTCGTTTGCAATTCGTACATGAGCAGCGCAGCATCGGTGGTCCGTCAATGTATGGGCGGGAATTTGTGGGGAGTTCGTCGGTGGACCGTACTTTCTGCCTCACAGATTGGACGGTTCAGCGTACCAGAACTTCCTGCAACATGTTCTTCCGAGTCTCTCGAAAGAAATTCCATTAGAAATCCGGGAGAACATAATTTTACAGCATGAAGGGAGCTCCGACCCATTATGCTACAAATGTCCGGACATACCTTGATAACATCTTTCCGGACAGGTGGATCGGCCGCAGCGATGCTGTTGCATGGCCCCCTCGCTCCCCGGATTTGAATCCCCTGGATTTTTTCCTCTAGGAGCACTCGAAGGTGCGTTCATTGTTTCTTCTTATCCCTTCCACCCTTTTATGTATTTCTGTTAACATTGCGTTTCTGTATTATGTATTCCAGAACGAAGTGTACCGGCACCCTGTCACTTGCGAGGAGGAAGTGGTGGGGCGCATTCAAGCGACGGTGGCGACCATTACCTCTGAGACGCTTTGCAGGATGCAGCCATGTCAGGGCCTGCCTGGCGGCGGAGGGGGGCCATATCGAGCCCTTCCTTTATTAGCACCCATCAGCCCCTCACGGAGCCACCAAACATTTCAGACGAGAAATCTAGCTGTCGTTCAACCAAACACAACGAATCCGTTGATACTGTTTTGATTGCGCGTTTTGTTTGTCTTCCGCAGCGCGCGTACCTGGATAATGATAATCCATCGATTTTTCAAGAAATCAAGTTCTTTGTTTTTCATCGTATTAATGTGAAGGTGGTACCAATGGATTCCTGCTGTTCTCCCGGTGAAAGTGATATCCCACATCGCGTAAATCGGACCATTTTTGACGAAGTTAGTTTTCAATTATGCAATTAGATCTCTGGGATGATTTCATTCATTACACTCCAACTTCTGTCACGTTGTATGGTAACATTCTTGTTGAAAGACAAATAAACGCGATATCTTTTGAATGACATTTCTTTACTGCAGTTGCACAACATTGTGGAGGATTGGGGAACTGACAGTTAACGTGCCGCACGTGCTTCGTTTCCTCACTAGCCTTCTCTGGATAGTCTCGTAAGAGAGCCATCCTCCCACAAACCATATGATTTACTCCCACGTCAACCGTACGTCTCCTTCGACTGTTTTGACTACCGAATTCAATCTCAGCTCGTACAACGTGGAGTGAACATTGGCACTGCACGTGTACGATCTGTTCCGCGTGAAGTTTATTCTTCGTGTTTCTGTGTTTGTAATCTTTGCTAGGTATGAGGAAAGGAATGGAGCGCCGGAGACTGGTATCCACCAAGCCGAGGATGCGGATTACACGCCAGAACAGAGAGGTGTGCTACGCAGCAGCATCAGCAACATGTAGGACAGAACCCTTTGACGATCTGCAGGGAAATGTAACAGATACGCCATAAGATTGTAATGTGTCTGCATCGTTCGCAAGCACATCCTCCGATGTATCCCCAGATGCATGCGTTGCGAGCCAGAACAACACGGCTGTTGTCAGTGCCGGCTCAGCAACGCATACGTCTCTTCTTCAAGAAGATGCGAATAACGATGCTTTGCTGTCGCAATCAGTATCTTGAACTTCCCCTGCAGATTCTGTGAATGCAGGTACGTTAGAAAGAACGGCATCGGAACTGCAAATCGATACAGACGAAGATGACGAAGGGATCGTGTTGCAGCAAGATGCGAACATCGACGTAGATAGTTTGCGTTCTACCGAGATTAGGTGACTGAGATTAGTCCGCTGTTCATAACATCGACGAACGGGACTCTTCGCAGTGGTTTGGAAACGGTACCCACCGCCTGCCGGTATAAGCGAAAGCTTCGGTACGGCAGAGCCGCGTGTTACGCCAAAACGCTCAATTCCGACAATAACATCCTCCTTACATTGGTTTGACTGCCGAACCTCGCTGTCCATTACTGTCTGCCTTTTTCCAAGTTGGACGACAGTGAATGAGACTCGACGTAATCCCAACCCCAGTCAGTAGAACACCGTAACTCATTCTGTGTCCTTTCTTTTATGTTGTTATTATTTTTCTTCTGTTATTTTCTATACTTCCTTCTATATTACTTTTCATTATTCGTAATTACTTTCTGTTACGTTTATTTATTGCCTTGGTATTTTTTGTGTTTTTTTCGCCATTTCCCGTTTCCATTTCTGGTTGCGTACGGAAGATGAAGAACAAAGCGAAATACAATGGTTCTAAAACAGTGTCCGTGAGGCTGAAAATGCTACGTGGGGCGCGACGTGTAGCAGAAGCAGCAACAGGTACAAACCATTCTTCAAACGAGCAACAGGTAAATGTAACAGGTACGAACAACGATTGCAATGCGTCTGCATCGTTTGTAACCCGCATCCTCCGATGTATGCATCGATACACGCGTTGCAAGCAATGAAAGCAGTGCTGTCAACAGTACGAATTCAGCAACGCATATGTCTGTAAATGAAGGGGATACGGCGAATAACGATGCATTGTTGTCGCAATCAGTGTCCTGTACGTTGCCTGTAAATTCTATAAGTGCATATAACTTTGAAGGTACGGCATCGGAAGTGCAAATCGACACACACGAAGACGATGACAGCATCGTGTTGCAGCAAGATGCAAACATTGACGTAGATCGTTTGCGTTCGGCCAAGATTAGTGGACGGAGCATCGTTGATTTCGGACATGTATTTGTAGAACTGCAGAGACTGTCCAAGCACAACTCATAGATGTGCGGTTTCACTAATCTGGTCATTACGAAAACGATCCGTCACGGTCTGAAGACCCAATATTTTGTTCAATGTCAAATGTGTAACTTCCAGGGCAATTTTTGGGGCGAACCGACAACCGACAACAGGTTGGATGTCAATGCAGGCGTTGTATGTGGTACTGTATTGACGGGGGCCGGTCATAATCAGCTGGAACATATTCTGGCTGCTATGGATGTTCCCTGCATGAGCAAGGTCTGCAACAAAATCTTCGATTGTGGGCTTTCGGAGATACGTAAGCATTCGTCCAGGCAGATACACTTGAAAAGCATGGAGAAAATGCTCCATACTAGTAGCTTAAAGGTGGAATTGTCTAATTCTGTGTCGGAGGAATTGAAAACCGGGGAATTCGTTCAGGAGGCAAGTTCTTCGCTTTCCCTTAAGGAAAAAATCCAAATTGCGGAGATCAAATATGCGGCTTTCTTCGCCGAACATAATGTTCCGCTGTCGATTTCGTCCGATTTCCTTGCTCTTATGCAAGATATAGGACAGGAGCCCCGAGTTTTGCAAGGAATGAAAGTGGGAATGAAAATAATGTCTTGTGTGTTCACGAAACGGAAAGAATTACTGATAACGTACGGCATACTAAATTTTCAATTTATGAGGATAAAACCTCAGATTCGACAAACGATAAGTGGCTGACGTTAGCAGTTAAGTACGTTGAGCCATGCCTCTTATCTGTGACTACGGAATTGTTGCAACTACTTCACCTGGATGGCAGCGATTGTTCAGCTGAAAAGATTTACAAATCTTTCGAAAATCTATTTTTATAAATGCAAATTCCACCAACAAATATCGCTACCTTTAATTGCGACAATGCCGCAGTCGTAACGGTTAAAAAATCTTCATTCAAGACAATATTGCTTGAAAAAAATTCTAAACTAATCAAATTGCCGTGCGTTTGCCATTCTGTAGTTTTGACTACGAGTGCTGCCTGCTCTACAATCCCTAAAGAATGTATTGAATTACTTCGCGGGCTTCAATTCTTCGGCAATTTCAGGAGAGTTACCAAAACTCTCAATTAAAAGTTCTCAAATTGTCTGATACACGCTGGTTTGCAATGTACCAGTGTGTAAACAGATTTTTGTATATCTGGGACTATTTAGTCCGATTTTTCAAAGAGTATTCTTTTTCCGAGAAGTCTGAGGCTGCTAAGAATTTTCTGGCACTACTTAGCAGACATGATGTTAGAGGTTATTTACATTTTTTTTTGAATACGCGTTAAATATATTCAACGCATTCAATGCCTCATTCCAAAGTAGCAATACTGAGGTTTGGGAATTGCAGACTTCTTCAATATTTTTGTACACAGATTCTTGAAACCACTTCTTTTAAAGCATTTCGATTTAGTTAGTAAAATTGATTTTAATTGTAAGTTCAACCAAGTTCCACGTAACGAAGTGGATCTTGGTACTGAATGTGAAGAATATTTGGACGATGCAATAAATAGTCGTATGTCGGAAGTCCAAGTACATTCCTTCCGCGAAAATTGCTTACAGTTTTACATTCCTTACACAATTAACCGTTTTTAAGTCAGTCAACGTATTTAATAACAGTGATAGAGATTTAACTTTCCGGAATGTAACAGCTGTAGCTAGCCGATTAGGAAGTTTTAACATCGAAGATTTGCGAAAAGAATGGGATATTTTATATTACGGTACTTCCTAATCAGATAAAGATAGGTTTACGAAATCAACATTTGATAATATGTGGACAGACAAACAGCAGCCCTCTATTTCCGAATTTAACTTCATTATTGAACACCGTACGTTGTTTGCCCCATTCTAACGCCGAGTCCGAAAGAATATTTTCGATGCTCTCCGACATTAAATGTAAAAAAAGGAATGAAGTAAGACCTGATCTCCTAAATTCCATTTGCGTAGTGCGCACATTTTTGAAATGACAGGAAATTTTCGATGACAGGAATTTAGATTTAATTTCGGGGAAGCATTTGTATCCGAGTTCGTCGCGCTCTCAAAATTTTAAACAATTAACATTACACGCGTTTGAACAGAATTCAGTTTAAAGGTATCGTAAATTTACAATTATATTAGAACCACACTTTTATGTACAGAGTAGGCCAAAAGTCGCGATCGGATTTAAAAAATAATTCTTTTTAATTAATATAACGTCGCACGTCAAGCGTTCCGTCCCCTTGTCAACCAGCTACTGCCCTTCTACCGATTCGTTCTTCGTAGTTCGTCGTCTTTTTCTTTTTCTGTCGATGGTTCGATCGAACGTGTCAACGGTCGGCCGTTTTCCGGATCGGTTACGTATTTCTTAAACTCGCACAATAACCTGTTAAGGATCAACAATCGAGGAAGGAATAACGTGTTTGTTGTAATGTGAAAGTGACAAGTGTTAGAGATCGTGAAGTGAAATACTTTTGTGGTAAATAAAAGGGTTCAGTGACTGGGCCGTTCCGTCAACTGTTCTACCATGGGGTCTTCGTTGTTCATTGTCAATGAACAAGGCCAACTTTTAGGTGAATGGGTAAGTCGAATTCGAATTATTTCCTAATTTTCATAACATTACAGTCAGCTTTTCAATGCCAAATCGTTATTCATTTCCGGAAAAGTCCTTATTCCTTCTTTTTTTTTCAAACAATGAATACGAATAATTAATAAATTCAATTTATCTAGCTGATTTATTCCATCCTCAGCGATGATAGTTGCGTAGATGCTATTTATAATTATTTGTATTCCTTGCTCGGTAAAACTTTAATTAAATTTTTCCTCCTTTAAAAACGCGTTTGCCCAGCCTATCTCGAACGTCCCAAGGTCCGAATCTATTCGCTTGAATCACGCGCCTGTGTTTTTCATTAATAATTCGAAAATGAAGCTCCATCCGACATTTTTGCAAAGGAAGTTATTGTTCAGAATCATCTCACCTACCCCCCATTTCCGGCTCCTACACATGTTACCGGCCACTCTTATATATACAGGGTGTTAAAAAAACCATTCAATATTTATATGGTATATAGGACGCACTGTACTGACTAAAAAAGCTTTAGTAAACATAGGTCGAAAGGTCAACTATTTTTGAGATATAAACATTTTTGTTTGCTAATATAATGATTGACTTACTACTGAATTTTCGTTATTTTCAGAAGACTTTCCACGTGTCCACCTTCTATTTCTATACACGCTTGGCATCTTCTTCTCGAAAATTCCACATCTCTGCCGAATTATTTGACAAGCATGGTGAATTCGGTTACGTAACCCTTCTAAGTCGTTTATGTTTATATCTCAAAAATGGTTGATCTTTCGACCTATATTTATTAAGGCTTTTTTGTCAGGACAGTATGTCCTATATACCATATAAATATTGAATGGTTTTTTTAACACCCCATATATATATATATATATATATATATATACACTACCGGCCAAAAGTTTGGGTACATCTACTATATTTTCATTCTATAATACAATTGTACAAAATCCTTTTAGTTAGTGATTTTATTTTCAATATTTATTTAAAATAAATTTGGTATACCCTTTTACTTTCTTGGTTGATTAAACTTTCAAGTATTTGAAAATATTTCTTGTAATTGACTAATTAAAATCCCTATCAACATAGATGACAAATCCTTATAAAAGTTTATACGTTACCTAGATATGGATGACATGATACTTGAAGTGTTAAATACAAATTGCAACATGCAACAGTTCATCCAAACTTTTGGCCGGTAGTGTATGTGTATTTTATAACCTACGGGTTCTTTTCGCCCTTTTTTATATAAAGATATTAATTAAATTGTGTTGTTCACTTTGAAAACATGCCATCGAATATACCGGGACTTTGTGGGTACAATGTATTAGCGATTTCTTTATTTTTTTGTCGGGGCTTTTGACTTTCCTCAGTGTCACCGGGTGGTACCTTAATTAACGCGATTCCTGCGTCTTCGGATTCTTCAGATGGTCTCGGTTTAGCTAAAGCAATAACAAGTTAGTGACCGAGTCCCAAACCGCGCCGAGCAGGTACAGAGACTAGCCGTAAACAGAGTGCAGAGCGTAACCGTGTATTATTGTGTCAGCTATTAGTTTAATCCCTCGTGTAACTTCAATTAGCCCGATAATTCCGGCACTGACATTCCCAAAAAGCAAAAATGTTCCCCATAATTTATTCCAGGCAGAGGTAGTTATTTTTTCAATTGATACTTCGCCTATTAAATTAGAAATTGATCCATATTGAATTACGACGATTGTCCCATTATCCCTCCGGCGACTGTATTGAGTACGGCCGGATATTCAGCCGGAAACATGATATGATCTCGTAGTTCGTCTAATAAGTCTTCCTCGATGTTTATTCCGCTGGTTGCTAGTGATCCAGGGTTGACGTACCTCCACTTCGGTGAAATCATCGGTCTTATTATTATTGGTGACATAGATTTAATAGGTCTCGGCGTAAGTTTGTACCACGATACAGCCAACAGATAGGTACATCGGAGCATTTGCATTCCTTGTTTCAGTAGAATGTGCGTTTGCGGTGTAAAAAAGTAGGTTTGGTTCCCCTTTAATACGAGTAAGTAAGTATAGCATTGTTGGATTGGAGCTAACTTTACTTCCACAGGTATGCATTTGACGATGTGGACGACTTCCCCGGCGACAACGGCCGTATACCCTGGGGCCCTTCATAAGGTGATAAACGAAGACGTCTGGAACTTGGGTGGCAATCGATAGTGCATTTTTCAATATCTATTGTTCTAATTAACACTGCTGGGTGAGTACGTCCATATGTAATTGATGAATTAGTGTCTTCAGATGTTTTTCAACGTACACAAGTTTAGAGATTTGCTAGACCTATTTTATTTCGAGTGGCAATTCTTGCTCCGTTTTTGATTTCCAGAATGACCAATTTTGGATGCTCAGTTTTTACTAGTTCGTAACCGCAAATTGAGTAAGATGAATTCATCTTTGGTCGTTAAAGAATATATGATTTGATGATTTCCGTTTAACGAATCTTCCGCTTTTTCAGCAGTCCCTTCATATAAAACGCTGTATTTAGAAAAATCACACGAGTTGAATGGCAGAGTATCCCAATACGTATCGTAATGGGTGTCATCTAAGTCACAAACAACTCCTGATGTCAGGTAAATTTTATTGGTATTTAGCCCGACCTTCGCCCAATAAATCCTGAGGATAATTTTTATAGTTACTAATACAACGCCGTCATTCCAGCTTCCGTATGGGTCAGCGTAACCACTTCCACTGCACGCTCCATCGTTGTTGACTACCCTAGCTAACGTGACGGGGTGTGATACAGATTGATTAGATCGGAGTCCTGAGATAAATATGTTTCCCTTTTGGTAAGTGCCATATTGATGCATTCGTTGACACGGTTGTCTTAATACTTCTTCCATGTAAGCATGTTTTCCATTTAATACGTCCATGGAATGGGAAAACATTCCACATTTCCGTACCAAACGGTTTATTTCGATTTTACATTGAAATACGTTTGCGAAATCAAATTCATTGAGTTGAAGGAGTTGTGTGGGTGTTTTAGTCACGTTAACTTCTATAGCATTGGTTGATAGAGTTAGGGCGATCACGAATAGTGTTAGGCAGATCACGAGCATCTTCATCTGAAATTCAGATGTTTAATTCGTATTATTTATTATTTTCTTTTTTTATCTGCTTTCACGTGTGAATTCCTAAATCCATTAGGATGAACTATTCGCGAATTCTTTTTTATTCTAATTCTTATATTACCTTTATCCAAAACTTGCAATGTTTCATGTGATCCGGTGTATTGATCAGTCAATTTTCCAGATTTTAGTCCTTTTAATAAGTACACATAGAGTCCATGGTTAAATTGCTTCTGATTAATTTTTCCATCATAACGCTGCTTAGACTTTCCTTTCGAATTTATGATATTTGTGCTCACGTTTGTTTGTAATTCGTGAAGGACGGTTGCAAGTTTAATTAGGCAGTCATCGTATGTATCTATCTGATTAACTACTATTTACAGTTCATTCCGAACACGAGCTCATACGGGGTGTGTTTGGTTCCCTCGTGGACACTCGTATTGTAATTAAACATAGCCAGATCTACCCGTTCATCCCATTCGGCATTCTTGGATGTCAATTGTCAACTAAAGCATGATGCGATCGTTCTAAAGATCCGTTGGATTGAGGATGGAAGAAAGTTGTTCTTAGTTTGCGTATTCGGAAACGTTTAGCTGATTTCTTTCTGTTCTGTTCAAATTGCTCGTGGTGCTCCGAATATGCATATAAAATGGTTGACAAATGCTTCCGCGATGGTGGAGGCTGTTTGATCAGGCAATAGAATTGATCTTGAATTGTTAATATACAATTATTTCTTTTCTGCGTTCTAGGTAATGGTCCCACAATGTCCACGGCTATTTTGTCAAATGCAGCGCCAGAAGTATCGGTGATAATCATTGCCTGTTTAGTTTTAACGCGTACTAATTTTTTTAACTGACACTGTAAATAATTTTGTACGAATTTTTGTATATTAACCTTCATACTTTCCTAAATAAAATGACGTTTAATCCGATTATATGTTTTCGTTACTCCGCGGTGACCCACTATTGGTATGCTATGCATTTCCTGTAAAATGGCATGTCTTATATCGCTCGGAGGGTATTTTACGAAATTCATTAAAATTATTATTTTGACCGGGACACTGAGAAATTTCAAGAGTATCGCGTTTCTCATTTCCAATCAGAGTCTATTGCAAATTGTAACTGATTTTGACACGCTAAATGATTCTACCCTCAAATTCTCGATTAGTTCGTGCAATTCTTGTAAACTTTGTTTTATTGAATTTAATATTAAAGTAGGGCTAGTGGTTTGCTCCTCGACTATTTCTATAACGAAGTGGTACCTTTTCTGTTTTTAATGACTATGATCTTACTTAGTTCTAAATTGTTTCGTTCAAATAATTTTTGTGAGCCTGAATCTACTGGTTCTCCATTGGTATAAATTATTAGTTAGTAGGAAGCTCTCGAACAAGGATAGAGAGATCCTTGTCTCTCCAACGGTGCTGTGACAGAGAGGGTGGTGCAACAGTTGTAGGAGGGACGAAGATAGGGCATGGAAGCGGCTTGATTTTCCACCGACTTTGGTGCAACTATTTGAGCTTAAATAGCAATATTTTCTTACACTTTTTTTTGTAATTTCGCCTTTAAAACCTTATAAAAAAATAAAAGTGTGCGTTTTTATAAAATAAATTTTGTTACATACACTTTTTCCAAAAAATGGCTCTATAGTGACATGCGCCAAGATATAAAGAACATTTTAAAAAAAGAATTATAAGAAAGCATTGCTTCATCGCTTCAAAAAACTTGATCAGCTGCATAAATAAATCATGCTGCTTGAGTTCGCTCTGTCTTTGTCTCTCTTACGAGTATTGTATCCCCCTCTCTGTCACAACACCGTTGGAGAGACAAGGATCTCTCTATCCTTGTTCGAAAGCTTCCTACTTTTTCCGCAACTATCGCTGAAGTCAACGAAAAAGTTACTAGCAGTTCCTGCACACCCTTAAGGGGGTAGACACGGATAATGCAGTGAGCTGTATACCGATACAATTTGGCCCGAAACGTGGGTTTGGCATTTTTCCTTTGTTGTCGTTATATGAGCAAATTTTGGGCTGGGTAAGGACTCATTCGAGAGGGGAAGGTGCAATGCTTGGCGCTGGATTTATGGTTCAACGAGATAATGTTAACATCTAATAATATGAGTGTCCAAAGTAGAGAAAAAATCGACTAAAACACCCGCAGAATCCGAATATTGTAAGTTCGCTAAAAGAGTTGTGTGACTGAAACAATGAGAATCCAGCGCCAACCATTGCACTTTTCTCTTTCGAATGAATGCTCACCCGGCCCAAAATTTGCTCATATAAGGACAACAAAGGAAAAATCCCGAATGCATTCCCACAGATGAGTTTTGCCATGTTGCTGATATTACAGAGCAAGTCACGTAACAAATTTAGTTCAAGTAGTGGATACGGTATTACCATTTCTGTAGAGGAAAAAGCTGCTGTAATACCGACTTGCCAAATCGGCGAGGTCACCGTGCCGTGTCTACCCCCTTAAATGAAAATAAAAAAATTCAGCTCAATTCGATGAATAGCTTCCGGTCCATAATACCTTCTGAACAGGAGGAAGGATGTTTCTCGGCAAGCGAATTACGGAACAAAACAATTATTACTGCAATCAATATTAAAAATAGGTTTAGCAACGTGTTTTAAAAATAGGTTTTCGATATAGGTGAACAACAGGTTCTAAAAAAACAGCGTAAAAAAGATATTCACAGCCACTGTAAATCCGCTGGCTCCTAAAAATATTTGTGTTTGAGAATAGACCTTCTTCTCATGAGCCGAGCGCCGCTCGATCGATTCATTTAATGACCGACAGTTGTCACTCTAGGTGATGTATAGACTTTTGGGTCTTTTTGGGTTTGTACGACGACGCGACGCGCTCAGCCGCCATTCTGGTGTGAAAAGCCAACGAACAAAATGCTCTATAAGTGACAATTGTACAAGTGTTCCAAGACTCTACCACCGTCTGTCTAAAACAGCACACGGTCTATCAGGTGATCGCATGCAGTGAAGTGTAAGCTGTTGTGATTGTGATACTCCATGAAGATCGCGCATGCCAAATTTTAAATTTGGACCAACGGTTTGAGCTTCGTTTGAGTAACTAGCTTTTTATGTATCGACCGATTTCGGTGAAATTTTCGGGGCATACACAGTTTAAATAAATCTACAAAATGTGTACTTTAAATTTTCATTACAGGTCGATTAAAAAAAAGTAGTAAAAACTAATCTTCATCGTTTTCATAATTTCGACCAATCGAAATTTTTTTATATGTAATGTAATACAGTAATTTTTCTAGTTACGCAACAAAATTCAAGTCGTTTGTCCCAATCTTAAAAAAGTTATTCTGTTGTAAAGAATTTCCAAATAATTGTAGCAGTCATTGTACAGATAGCGATGTTTAGAAACCTAAAATTTATGTTCGAAGAGTACCTGCGGTTAGGGTTATTTTAATCAATGAATTGCTTGAATTAATTACTGGAAATTCCTGAAACATTTCCTGGTCCAAGTTGCGACCCTTGGGAAAAACCGGAGAGGTGGCAGGTAAATTCGTATTCTACGTGTACCATTGATAGGAAAACCTTGCACAGTTAAAAAAAAAGGTGGGGGTAGCCTACGTACCGATTCGCAGAATGGCCAATCAGAGTTTACCATAATTTTTACTATCGCTGAATGGCTTCCATTTTTGCGACTCTGCCAAAGTTTCGTTAGAAAAATTCAAAAACTGGATGGGCAGTCTTGGAATATTCTTCTAAGAGACAACAACAGGAAGTCTGTAATATTAAGTTATTAATATTAAGTCTGCAGTGCTTTGTATCGGTGTTCTATAAATCTCTTGTTTGATGTAACCCCACATAAAAAAATCGCATGGCGGTAAGTACAACAGTTTCTTTACACAGTTTTCCGGTGAATAACAATGAACGATTAATAGAATGGGCGGCAAATAGTGGGAATGATAATTTTGTTGAATTGTCAAATCAAACTTTGAAGAAACGTTATATTTGTACCAATCATCTCGCAGGAAAAGACACAACAATTCAAATTAAATTAAAGAAGGATGCTGTACCGCTGTTGTATGACTTACACAGTACTGACCAAGAGCCTACACATAACACTATTCGTAAGCGCCCCCGTAAATTTTCTCTTATTCGAGAGAAAAGGAGACAACTGGATCAGTTACAATCAGTGACGCGTAAATTCGGTAGGTTCTTGGCCAAGAAGAATAAAAAAATTAAATTATTACAAGGGAAAATAAAGCCATACAAAATGACAGAGCCACATTTCGTTTGGAGTGGTACAGAAACGGTTTCGGAAAAACTAAGAACATTTATGTTAATGCAGATGTAACCGCGTCACGTTTATACCGAACACGAACAGCAGATTTGCCTGTCGATACATTATTCCTCACCATTTCGATTTTAATTTGCCATGTAATGTCACGATTAGCAGATGGTTTGGAAACATCGAAATGTGGCGAAGTGTAGGAAAGTTTCGTGGATGGATCCTTCTGAACGAAACTGCGTGTTACTGTTCGACGAAATGACGATAAAGAAATGCTTCTACTTTAATCCGATTAAACGGAAAGTCGAAGGTTTCGAGGATCATGGTGGTTTTAGATCGTGGATGAAACCAGGAACTTACGCGTTAGTTTATTTTGCAAGTGGAAACAGCCAGTTGCTTATTTCATAAGTAGCAGTACTGTTTCTACTACAAACTTGTCGAATATACATGTAACGCTGATTTACGCGTGCGTGCAATTGTTTGTGATCAAAGTTCCGCGAATAGATCGTTGTTCGATCGGATAGTTTGTATTCAAAGACCGTAGGGTAGTATTTGAAGGTCATAAAATTTATTTCATTCACGATAAAAATATTAGAAATAACTTGTTACGATACAATTGTATAATAAATAATTCCGTGGTTTCTTGGGCGGACATAGCATCGTTATGGAACCTTCAACGAAACAAAGGCACTAGAGCAAATATATTCGAAAGGATGAATTGTAGGCTCGCGTTACAAGTTTTCAGTCGAACAGTTCCAGCAGCTTTATTAACAGCGAGTATGCAAGCAGAGATCCGAAGCGAGACTACTGCTAATACCGCATGTTTTGTTCGGTTATTAAATGACCTTTTTGATTATTTAAATAGCAAACAGGCGTATGACCCGAATCCCCAAAAGTGTGCTTTATCAAATACCTCTCAGGTAGAGCAACATTTGATAAAGCAGGCTGCAGCATGTGAGAATTGGTTCACATTGCAAGGGGGCGGGCAAGTACTTCCGCCGTGCTTCACTATCTACATCTATGGCACGATGTTCACGATGAAGGTGCAAAATGTTTAATGACTTCACGGTTACAACAAGATCCGATTAAAAATTTATTTTCTATGATTAGGCAAAATGCGGGGAATTACGAACAAAACCCGTCTGCGAAAATGTTTCGTATAAATTTGCATAAAAATATGGTATTAAATTTAAATAAAGCATCTCAATCTGTCAATTGTTTGAATGACGAAGATTGTAATCTTATCGCAATATTCTGAAGGTTTGCCGTCAAATAGTGTAAATTCTTCACAGTTATCAATTTCTGATAACTGTGAAAGACCGGGAATAGAAAACATAAGTGATGCTTTCATCGCTGATATCTCGGTACCTGATACTGTCCATACCTTAGAATCATGTGCGATTGAATATTTTGCGGGATATGTCGCCATGAAAAGTATTAAAAAAATAAACTGCGACATTTGTAAGTCGGAGTTGTTAGATTCTGAAACAGTTCTGTCTCGAAACGAGCAAATTTTAATATATCTTCGTGCAGGATGTGCTTCCAAAGGTGAACGCACGTTTGCGTTCCTTTTGGAAAACACAAGACTGTTGCAGTGGGCAGAAACTTGTGACAGGCCCGAGTTGCTTCAACTTCCACCTGTGAAGCTGAAGCACAGGACGGTGTGTGCGTTGCACTTCGACAGGAAATATTTTCTGAATAGGAAACTGTCGAAGTCAGCGGTTCCAACGCATCACTTACCAGGTAACAATTGATTGCGTAGTCTGTACAGAGTATGTTACTCGTTTCTAATGAAAATATGTACTAAATGCTATCAGGGCCTGCCGCATATACAGTGGAATCGAAGGAGAAAAATGCAATGGAAATTGCAGAAGAACAAGGATGTAAGTTTTTAACTGTAGACATAATAATATTCATATAGTAAATGTGTTGTAAAGTAAAAACTGACAGTATACTTCACAAAGGTATACCTATTAATTGAAAGAAAAGAATATTACATATTAGCTGCATGGGAGCCTGTAAGCGACTAATTAGTTTCTGCAAAGTTCGGCCTCGTGGCCCGCGGTGGGGACATAAGCCGCGACATCAATCGTTCGTCAATCAGAACTATTTTTGGTTACCGACCATCAAAATGCACATTATAACATTTCCTGCAGTAACTGTAAATGTTTGACTCTATTATTAAAGCTGTAGGCATCGTGGAAAAAAGCGGACGCCGGGACTCGAACCCGGAACCTTTAGATTTGTAGGCGGCCGCGCTACCACCTAGACCAACCACCGTCCGACTGTCCTCTATTTCTCCACGACACCTCTTATATTTCGGGTATGGAGGTCCCGATACTACAAAGCTCAACCTAATTCCATCGTGGGAATGGAAGACATCACTGGGGACGCTCAGGATTCTGCTGGCATCGTGGTACATATGAAATGTACCGTGCTTCTTGGATCATCCAGAGGTTAGTGTGTTACCCACTTCTACTTTGATTACCTTTCTTAACTGTATTCAGCTATTTTTTTACCAACATTCTTTGCTGAGTGCAGGTATGACTTTGTAAACTGTTGAGGATTAGTATTCAGTACTACATTGAATCATTTAAGAGACGTTTTTATAATTGATTCTTTACAATTACAGAAGGTGCTATCCAGCGGATTGATGTCCACGCTGCAAGCCGGAATGGCCAGAGAGATAGTTATATAAAAGTAAAGTTAACATTGTTTGATGCCATGAGGTGTAAGCCATATTCAATAACAGATAGTTTCTAATAATGTACATCTTCTGACTCCTGATGAAGCTTGCTACGATGCTGGCAAAACATACAGAATTATCTCCAGTTGGGCACGACTTACACTCCATAGTTGGAAACGGTAATAACTACAGGGTGATCCACTCACTAATGGACTCCAAGGAAGTGCCGCAACAACAGAATGATTTATATCGCATGTTTCCTTTTACACGTAATATACGCAAGCGTCCCCTGAAGCAGAGGCTTTACAACACCGTGGCAGCACTGAGAAAGGAGGCGAAGCAGTGCAAACGGCGGCGACTGGGGCTGAAGGAACGTATCGAGAAGATTGAACATCTTGTGCAGATCGGTGTATGCTAAGATTTAGAAAGCTTGCCTGCACCCCTGCACAAGATGATCTTAGCTCAGATAGATAACGAGGTTAGACCGAAAAGTGTACGACGCTTCAGCGAAGAAGAAAAGGTAATAGCTTTAAGTATTTATAAGCAAAGTCCCAAAGCGTTTCGACATTTGTCGAAATTATTTGTTTTGCCAAGTATCGAAACGCTTCAGAAATTAATGTATTTCGAGTACTCCAAGAGCGCGATCGGTCCGATTCATTTTCGAATGAGAACATCAAATACACTGTTCTCATGTTCGGTGAAATTAAATTATCTCCGTCACTGGTCTAAAATCCTTCAGTGGACATAGTTAAAGGATGTCTAGACTCCGGCTTCTCTACGAAATTAAATATCGCAGATAATCACAGTGTGGATGTTAATAGGCATAGACTCCGTCTATGGAGTGCGACCTTGGCAGCAACCTGTCGCATATACATTTTGTAGAGGTACTAGCTCCACGGAGAATATTGTTAGGATGTTAAAAAAATTAGCATTGTAGTTGTGACAACGGTGTGCGACCAAGGCAGCATCAATTGTACAGCCATAGAATGTTTGATTACAGATTCCAAAAGAAATGCCTTTCAACATGGTGACACACTGTCATAGTTTTCAATAATATTGGACCATCTCTTTGATCCTCCGCACATGTTGAAGTGTATGCGGAACAATTTACTGACTAAAGACCTGCGCTTTATTTTGGCAGACAATCTTCCTTATGTGGCTAAATGGTCACACGTGGAAGATTTGTATTTTATTGATAGCAGTAATGCTTCTGAAGAAGTTTACTGCAAAGCATGTAGTGATAGATAAAATTAGGAAAATGAAGATGAAATATTGCGTGCAGGTATTTAGTCGGTCGGTTGGCTCCGTAATGACACTTACGATCCGTAACAGAGTCAAGAGTGTATGCGGAACGCGCAAGACGAAAGATTCATTCATTTTATGAATGACATCTTCGACAGTGTCATCAATAACAGAGTAAATTCGGGAAAGGCTACGGATATGACGAGCGAAACACCCGATATTTGGATTAAAAACGATTCAAAATAAAAAAGTTTTAAGGACCTATTTATGCGACCTTGGTATTTCTCGGTTCATTGGTCACAATTTTAACCAAGATCCACTGGAACATTTTTTCGGTCAAATCAGACAACACGGTGTAGGAAATACGAATCCAACTTGTAGTACCTTTCACGGTTACTATAGGACACTGCTCTTAAATTCATATTCGCAGTTGATATGTGCGGATACTAACTGCGAATCTGAGGAATCCGCGGGCTTCCTGTTTAGTTTACAGAAGTTTTTATCAGCTGCTCCGCCCATATTGACGAATGAAGAAAACCATATTATTCTAAATTATCATGTCTCGACAGCTTCGGAGTCTACTGTACGGGTAGTCAGTATGTATTAACAGTGTGTACGTAAGAAGAATATTACTTGCATGTCTTGTTTAGGATTAGTGTTTTCATTTTCTGAATTTGAAACAAAAGTTTCGTCGATACAGCCCCGGTGCGAGTCATTCATTCGAGACGTCGCATACGCTCCTGACCTTGTTGCTACTCTTACGACATTCATTTCGGAGCATGTGGATTCTAAATCCAATTAAATTGTTTAAACAATCATTGAACGCGGAGAGACACCGATTTTGCACCAATGTTTATGTATATTTTTTAATTTATCTTGAAAAGTAAGGGTCTAATCAAACTATATCACGCGATAGAGCAGACTTTCACCTTCAAGAGACATCTAAACAAAGTTGCAACGTCGGTTTTTTTACGATGCCAAAAAGCAAAATAGCAACGCGGGAGACGAAGTGACGGCAGTGGTGCTCCGCTTCAACGCGGTCGTTCGATGTCGCGCTAACATAGACGGGGATAAGTTTGAGAACATCGGAAGTGTGGGTAACCAGCATGGAGGAGGCCGTAAAATGAGCACGGAAATTGTAGACTCGGTAAAAACCCAGTTATTGCAAGCTCCATCCACCTCATTGCGAAGATTGTCGCAAGAATTAAACGTGCTATATACGAGTTCCCAATGTGCTGTAAAAAAAGGCAAAATATCCCTATCGGGTCTCTGCGGTTCAGGAGTTGCAGCCGCACGATCGAAAATTTTATTAAACATCGACCAGATATTTTGGAAATCACCTGGTTCACGGATGAGGCATGGTTCCATTAAAGTGGGTACATGAATTCGCAGAACACCTGAAGGTGGGCAACTGAAAATCCACACGAAACATTTGAAACACCTCTACACTCGCAAAAGATACGAGTGTGGTGTGGAATTTCAAGAAGAAGAATTGTGGGCCCCATATTCTTTGAATCAACTGTTACTTCGGAAGTTTATATAAATAACATCTTTAAGGTATTCGTTAATCAATTAACGGACGACGAGTTGACAGAAGGACACTTCCAGCAGGATGGGGTAGCATGCCATACTTCGGCGGCTTCGATGAAAGAAATCGAAAGTTATTTCGACAGTCGAGTTATTTCGAAAAATCTGTGGTCTCCTCGCTTATCGGATCTAACAAAGAGTTTTTCTTATGGGGTTTCCTTAAAGGACGAATCTATCAGAATAAACCGCAGACAATTGAAGAATTAAAATCAAACATATAACAGGAGATGGAAAATATTACTGACGATACGCTGATTTTAGTTTCTGAAAACTTAAAAAAACGGATTCGGAAATGTTGTCGTCCGCGATACACAGTCTTGCAGGCAACCGTTTTATTTCGCCGAGCGCGAACATCTTCCTCAGACTCGCGAATCGGCTTCACTCGAGTGGCTCGTTACAACCCGTGCATCGCGACGCGGGACGCGTGTGTCGAGTTTCCACGGCACGGGCGGACGAAGCGCTCGAACAGTTTCGTCGGGATGGTACGGTTAGCATACGCGAGGTCAGCCACAAATCCAGGTAAGTAAGATACACGGCACAATCAATTGAACGTTTACAATGGAAATGCATTTCCGCGTGAATTAATGGGTTTTTGAATTTTATTTCAGCATCAGCCGTTCAACGGTGCATCGTCTTTTACAACGGTTCGATGTGCACCCATACAAGTATGTACGGGTCCAGCATTTGCTCCCCAGGGATTATTCGCGGTTGGTGTTGAGGGAAATCGAACGGAATCCGTTATTCACCTAGTGTGTTTTGTGGACGGATGAAGAGAAGGGTGCTTTAACGCCCACAACGCACGCGTGTGGGACGATGCGAATCCGTTTGCGATTCGTACACGAGCAGCGCAGCATCGGTGGTCCGTCAATGTATGGGCGAGCATTTGTGGGGAGTTCGTCGTTGAGCCGTACATTCTGCCCCACAGATTGGACGGTCCAGCGTACCAGAACTTCCTGGAACATGTTCTTCCGGGTCTCTTGGAAGAAATTCCATTAGAAATCCGGAAGTACACGATTTTCCAACATGTTGGAGCTCCGGCCCATTATGCC
Organism: Stelis phaeoptera; assembly: GCA_943735885.1. NCBI lineage: Eukaryota > Metazoa > Arthropoda > Insecta > Hymenoptera > Megachilidae > Stelis > Stelis phaeoptera. Next base: position 1,732,092 of record OX030936.1, read on the forward strand.
ACATATGTCCGGACATACCTTGATAACATCTTTCCGGACAGGTGGATCGGCCGCAGCAATGCTGTTGCATGGTCCCTTCGCTCCCCGGATTTGAATCCCCTGGATTTTTTCCTCTGGGGGCACTTGAAGGTGCGTTCATTGTTTCTTTTTATCCCCTTCACCCTTTTATGTATTTCTGTTAACATTGCGTTTCGGTATTATTTATTTCAGTACGAAGTGTACCAGCACCCTGCCACTTGCGAGGAGGAAGTAGTGGGGCGCATTCAGGCGGCGGTGGTGACCATTACCCCTGACAAGGGGACCGCCAAGGTGGGGAAATTGTTTTTGGATCGGCAGTAGGTACAAGTTGTAGTATACATGCAGTGTTTAAAAACCCTCATTGGGTTTGATTGAATGGGCCTTTGTTTACGAGATATTGCAGTTGAAACATTTCTGTGCCTGTAGTATTTCAGTTGTGGGAACTTCATTGCCATGGTGGCGCTGTAGGTAAGTAAGGAAGGTCCTCTGCGACAAAATAGGTTTGATACAAAATTCCGACAATATCCCCACCGTATACCACTGGACCCGAAACAAAGCAGACAAAAGAATAGCGCTAACACACAGAGACTACACATGTCACAGAGCCAAATTTAAATTCAATACCGCAATCTCCCAAAAATTGTTGGACCGTTGGACCGACTCGCAGAGTGTGCGCGGTCACTTACTAAAAAAAAAAAAATGCTTATTTAAACAAGACGTTCAGAATTTAAGAATATATTCGAATAGTAGTGTAATCGACACGAATGGATTACAACATTATTTTAAATACCTTTCGGTTAATAACGATTCCACCATTAAAGATAAAGTGGGTGTCTTCACATTTTCTGAAGAACGGTTGAAGATATTTACCGGGTTAACGTGGGAAAACTTAATTGAACTTCGGGAAATCATGACTTCTATGAGAAAATCAAAGCAACGTGATATCACACAAGCGATTGTAGTTTTTTTATTTAAACTGCGTACCGGGAATTCAAATAGTATAATAAGAGCAATTCTTGGCTTAGAACGAGAACAACAAGTATCTGATTTTTGCAATAAGATATTTTGCCTTTTCATTCTGGATTCGCGGCACTTTCTCGAACAAGCCTAATAGATAATGAAAAATCCACTGTTGCCAAACAATGATATAATTTAACAGACCAATTAGCACTGATTTTCGACGGTACATATATCCGTCATCAAAAAAGTACTAACAACGAATACCAAAGGAAGTCGTATTCAGGGCAGAAGAAGGTTCCGTTGTGTAAACCTTTCACGATTTGCACAACAAATGGTTACATTGTCGAAATGCTTGGTCCTTTTTATGCAAACCAAAATGATGCAGAAATCATGAAAATTATTATGAAAGATCCAAATGGATTGCAAACCCTTTTAAAACCCGGGAATTTTTGTATCGTTGATCTGGGCTTTCGCGATGTACAATCTGATTTAGAAAAACGCGATTTCAGAGTGTTTATGCCAGCCTTAAAAGGTAAGCGTAATCAGCTGACAAACGCAGAGTCCAATGCATCTCGACATGTAATCAAAATTCGCTGGGTTGTTGAGGAAATTCATGGAATCATCGGACAAAAGTACCAGCTACTTCATCGTCAGATGGATAATAAGATTCTTCCAAAAGTTCGATTGTTTTGTAAAATAGCTTGCTCCATAATACTTTCGGCAAACGTTTAAATTCGGACATAGGACTCTGTGATGAAATAGTAAAAAGAATGGCTGCTAAAAATAATACCGAAAATTCATTATCACTTAGAGTTGAACAACAACATTGGAATAGACGAAAAGTACCCCTAACAATATTCTAGTAGTAATTGTCTACAACATGACAACTTTGTCATTATTTCGGGTTGTCATGAACATAATAGTACTGCAGTCCATTTGTATCAAACGAAGCTTATTGAATTTTTGCAAGAAAAACATGGCACTGATATTAAGAAAATCACATATTTCTCTGACGGGGCTGCATCACGGTATAAGAATAATCTTATATAGTTTTCACTTTGAAGATTTCGGAATCAACGCTGAGTGGCATTTTTTTGCAACATCGCATGACAAGAATACATGCGATGGTATTGGGGGCTGTTTAAAGCGTCTTGCTGCACGAGCCAGTTTGCGACGGCACAAAAACTATTTGACTGGGCGACTGGCAACTTTCAAAATATTAATTTTCAATTCAGCTCAAGAGTATAATAAACTCTCAGACTTTGTTAAAAAGACGTTGTTCGGAGCTCGCCCGTGTAAATAGTGTATATAGAATATTATAATTGTGTGTAATGTCGTCGCGAACCATTGGACGAAAATGATGTGGGAAATGACGATGCGGTCATGTTACAATCGGTATCTTACACATCCCCTGCAATTTCCGAAAATGCTTGTCTGTTACAAGATGATATGGACGAAGATCATGAAAATATCGTTTCGAACGAAGATGGAAACATCGACGTAGATCGTTAGCATTCTGCCGAAATAACTGGACGGAACGTAGTCAGTTTTGGACATGTTTTTGCAGAACTGTAAAGACTGTCCACTTACTGGCTGAATGAATGTCGTTTCACTGATCTTATGATTACGAAAACGATGGCACGGTCTGAAAACACAATATTTTGTCGAATGTCGAATGTGTCACTTTCAAGATAGTTTCTGGAGTGAACCGAAAGCCGATAATATATTAGATGTGAGTAGAGGTGCCGTATGTGGTACTATATTGACAGGGACTAGCCATAAGCAACTAGAAGAATTACTGGTTGCTGAAGCTTTTACTGCTGCTGTAGAGGAAGAAATGCGAGCAGCAGGAAAAGCTGAGAGATTATTAGCAATCAAGAGAGGTGATATCGTGAACGGTGTTCCACCTATACGCGTAAAGCGTGCGCACAGCCACGAGAGCGTCAGTGGTTATCAACCGCGCGCGGATGTGGCCGTGAACGAACGCCTCTTCGCATCGGAGATATCGAGAGAATCACACGGCAAATGTTACATTGTATTAAATTAAGAATAATGTAGAATTATTTATGAGTGACAAATTAATGAATATGTCGTTAAATAACTATGTTTGACACTTTTTAACGTTATCCGAAAGGAACAAAGTGCTGTAGTAGTTATGAAAATAAATTCTTTTTTAATACCACATTAACAGTTGGATAATTTATGTTTAAAGAAAAACGATTTCGAAAGCTAATGTTAGAAAAAGCTGGTTTAACTTACTCATTTGTCCCCGAATGAACCTGTCACGGCTGAAGTGGGTCGTTGAAACTGGGTCACTGTGCCGATCCTGATCCTTTTTCGAAACTCTCAACAGCTGATGTTACGGCCAGGTCAGCGAACTCACTGCACTGCACGGTCACATTTATTGCGCGGTCACTATCACTTGTCACTTAGAAATGTGGGGATATTTAAACACAGTTTATTATTCCTTCGTGTAACCAAGTCGGTCACTCAGTGACGAATGAATACAGTACTGCGTAAGGAAAATTTGATCTCACGCCCGAATCAATGAATTGAATTTTCATACTGTGGTGCAGGGTACCACAAAGTAGTACTGTAAGCAAGGGAAAGTTCGGTTATTTTACGACGAATTTAGTGACGACGGTAGCACGTGTGCGCGAGACAAACGGACTAAGGATGTCACACGTAGGGATCTCTAAATGGCATCGGCGTCCTTTACCCTCCCCCCATCCGTACAAGCAGGCTCACGGTTCAAGGGTTGTCAGAAGTGAATGGAGGATAAACGAAATTTCTCCAGAAAAAGACTACCCTTGTTCAGCTACGCTGTTATGGATAGGTGAGGAGACGGTAGAAGAAGCTTTATCCCTATTTCTGGACCTAGGACTTTCCAAAGATAAATATATTATACTTCGAAACGAGTTGAAGAAGAGGATACATGACGCGTTACCCAGTTACAACAAAATTGTTCAAGCAAAAAACAAGTGCCTGCCCGAAATCGAGGAAGTGACCAGCGTCTCCGCGAAAGTACAGCTTCAGAAGCTGCTGCGATTAAAAAGTGAGAGTGAACTCGAGGCGTTAAATGACACGAGCCTGGTGTTAGTGAGCAAATGGGGATGTGATGGTTCATCAGACCAAAGTGAATATAAACAGAAGATGAATGAAAACGTTAATCCAACCGCAACAGATAGTAATATGTTCATAACATCGATGGTGCTCCTTCGGCTGCAATGTACCGATCGGGAGAGTTTGTTATGGAAAAATCCTCAGCCCTCATCCGCACACTTCTGCAGGCCCATTAAGATCTTCCATGGCCTCAGGTAGGATGAGGATGACTGGCGGGTCTTGGAGTTCTCCTCGTAATCGTGAGCCAAGCTTAGAACAAAGTGCAGTGAGTCTATACATCTTAATAAGTGACGGATATTGATAAATGAGATCCCAATAATAACTTAATTTTTGAGTCGTAGCAATGGGTGAAACATTGGGTCTCACTTCCAATTCTGTTAATTCCGCTGCGTGCATGGGTTGAGCCGACCATTTTTCTGGTGGTTGAGTAATCCATGCTGACCCTTTCCACCATAAACCGAATTTTCTGAGCTGCGCCATTGTGATGCCTCGTGATGCGCAGTCGGCTGGATTGGAAGTGCCTGGAACATGCCTCCAGCGCGCCTCTGAAGTCCTTTGATCTGCGTAACTCTGTTCCTGACGTACTCATTCCAACGTCAATTTGATCCATGTGAGAGAAACATTAGAGTCCGTCCAAAGGTAAGTGGCCTTGATGTTCACTTGAAGAGTGGCTTGAACATATTTCCTGAGCTTGAATAGTAGCAACGCTGCTGAGATGTCTAATCGTGGTATCATGAGTGTCTTGAGAGGTGCTACTTTAGTTTTTGAGCAGACTAGTGACGTCACTGAGCTGTTGACCGGAGATGAGACAGTACTGTAGATTACTGCTGCCATGGCGAGTTGTGATGCATCAGAAAATCCATGAATTTCTACCGCAGAGTTCCTCCGTGTATGAAACCAGCGTGGAATGGATAACCTGGCCAGGTTGGTAAAATCTTCTCAGATAATTAGCCATCTTGCTATGAGTGGGGACGGTAATGAGTCATCCCAATTGACTTTATGAAGTGAGAGCTCCTGTAATAGCAGTTTTGCTCGTACTATTACAGATGAGGCGAAACCTAATGAATCAAATATCCGAGCCACTTCGAATAATATAAGTCGTTTGGAGCACTTACTTGGTTGAGTTTTGATTGTTGTTGAGAGTCCAAATTCGTCGGTTTGAGGCATCCATTGAATTCCGAGTAATTTGGTTCCATAGTTGTCGAATGAGATCAGAGCTGATGGTTGGATGTCAGATTCGAGAGCTCTAAGAACTTCTGGATGCGTGCCATTTTGCGAGGAGAAATCCGCCCGCATCACATAATCCAATGACCTGTTTAGCCACTTCAATGAGCTCATCTACAGTGTCTGCTCCTCCAAAAATATCGTCTAGGTATCTGCCATGAGTGAATGAAGGCATGGCCAGTGGGAACCTGTGACCTTCATCTTGAACCAACTGTATGAGCGTGCGTGTAGCCAGAAACGTAGCTGCCTTCGTCTCGTAGGTAACGGTGGTCAAATGGTAGGGAACCATCTTCTTCTGCTGTTCCTCTATCCAAAGAATTCCCAGCAGAGCCCAGTCACCCTTGTGGACAGCAATCTGGCGATACATCTTTGTAATAGCTGTGGCAAACAAATGGTGAAAATGATGCAGCCAAATTAAGACATCACAAACATTGAGTAGCAAGTTTGCACCGGTGTGCGTGAGATCGTTGACTGATTTTCTATATGTTGTGATCTTAGACCCATTGAAGACAACCCTGAGCTTCGTGGTTGAGTTATCTTGCGTCAGGGCTCTATGACGAGATAGATAGTATAGGTGAAAGTAAGCTGAAAGCTGAGCTATCGAGTCTTCAGAGGAGACCCTCAACCCTCCTGATGCCGGAACATCATGTGCTAAGGTCATCCCCTCCTTGGACCCAACAGTATCAGCCTCTTTAATTTGTCCTGCCAAATGAGCTGGTATTCTTTCCATATGTCCTAAGTCTATATACCCTTATATGAAGTTGAAGTACGCTTGATGGTATTTTGGATTCTTCTTGACCCTGTGTAGTGTTCGTTGGAGACATCTTTGGGCTATTTTGTAGGAACTGCCTAGTAGCGTTGCCGGTGCTTTGAATGGAATGCGAACAATGTATCTTCCCCTTTTTCTCACGATAGTGAGTTGAGCAGAAGTGAGCTTCTCTCATTCCTCCTCTTTTTACGCCATTGAGCTTGTGCTGGTTGATGGTAACTCCTCCTAGATCCAGAATTATGTGAGCTATTCCTGTAAACTGCTCTGGTCATCGTGAGCAATCACCACATGAGAAGAACGGTGGTAACATGGTGACGAACTGACTGGGCTGAGAACGAGTCGCCCAAAACTAGAACAGTGAGCTATTGGCCCATGATGATGATCTCTCCATAACAATTTGCTACGATGATAATGTTAACCGGCTGTGGTGTGAAAAATTCTTTGTCAGCGAGCTTCAGGTTCCGAATGTCGTGGCCAACCAGGTGGATGCATGGAAAATTATCGTAGAATTGTGAGGACCGCTGACAGTCTGCTTTGAGTAGACGGATTGTAGTGTGATGCTTACTACACCACGAGTTTCAGTTGACTTGGTTCCACCAATGCCAGTGGTAGAAATGGTTGAGCGTTGCCTTTTCAGGTCAAGCATCGACGAGCAAGCGAATGGAATGAGACGCTGTTGGTGAACTGATGATTGCGTGAGCGGTGATCATCATTCCAACATCATCTGGATCTCTTTTCGAAGCTGCTCTCGCTTTACAGATGGAATGAGATACGGTGGTACTGCAATTGGAGCGTGGTCACCAGTTTCTATTCGACGAACTGCTTCTACCGTGGGTGGTCCTGTTGTTTGCTACAAGTCGACGTTTTCTTCCAGCAGTTGACGTATCTTGCCCTTCTCCGCTGAAGTGGTATTCCTTGCCTCATTTTCTTTTATCCCTGCTGCGTCCACCGTTTCAACGTTTAGTCAGGTCTTCTGATATGTCTGTAGACACTTTTCAAATAGCTCATCAACGCCATGACATTTTAATGAAACTTTGTTGCTTTCCAGTGGTAGTTCCACAAGTTCTTCTAGGTCAGCATCGGGGTAGGCTTTTCGATCGACTGTCTTCTCTCGGATTGGGCTTAATAAGGCTGGTGATGGTTTAGCAAACTCCTGTATTCCTTTCCAGTTCATTGCTCCGAAGGTATCTTCTTTCTTCCTCTCCCCCATGTTTGAAAATATTTTGTCAAAATTTGGTTCCTGGGCGAAATTGTATTGAGTTTCCTATGTATCGACGAAACTCCAACTTTGTTGAGGGATGTGTATCACGATACCAGCACTATCAATGAAATCAACCCCAAGAAGTGTTCTATTATCCTTACTTTCTGGTAGAACAATAAGTCTCGTTAGAAATGGGCGGTGATGTAAACAAATGTTTAATTCCGCTTGAAAGACATCTTGGATGCAGGGGTGTCCGTCCACTAATGAAGTTTGCATCCGCTTCCATTCGAATTTTACGCCTTTCCTCGTTAGCAGGTTGTAGAGGTTTTGACTGGCAATAGAGCACCGCGCACCGCTGTCAACGAAAGCGACCCGTTTCCACCAGCAATGACCAAGTTAACACTAGGTTGAAGGGTCACTGGGACTGCGCTGACGGCTTAAAACGCTGCTTCCTCGGTGGTCTTGTTGTTTCTTCGCAGTCTGGGCACTTGCTACGCATGAAGCCAGGTATTCCACAGCCGGTAGCATTGGAGAGCAGTTCGTGGTAAAGTTTAGACCATTTTTGAAGCTTCCAATTGAAAACGTGAAACACTGGGCTTCGATGGAGCAGTAGCTTGGTATCGTCGTTGACTACACTCTGTTCCGGTGTGACCGTGGCGTCGGCAGGTAGGGTGACAGAAATCGGTGATCTGTTGAGCGATGGTTCTTCGTTTCCTTTTCTAATCCCCCTATTTCTCGAGCCCTTTTGATTTGGTCTGAATAGTTGGAAACAGATTCCCGTGGAATTTTTGCACGCAAAGACAAACGCAAGAGCCCGTAGATCATGTCAAGCTGCGCGTTTTCGTTGTGCGGTTCCGTTAGTTCGACAAGCAGGGCTCGTTTTCTGGTGACGAACAGGTCGGGGAGTGTGTCGTGACTGTGGCTGGTCCGAAAAGGCTCTGTATAAACCTGATATGCTGGCCGCCGTGGAGCTAATGTAGGTCTTAACCCCTTGCCCTACCATTTTCCCGATAGGTGCGTTAATCAGAGCTAAATATTTATTACTTCAGCGTTAAAACAAATCAAGGAAATTGAAATATTATATATATTTCGTACTTGACAAGCATTAACTGTGTAAACGGTAATCAGAATTAAACTTAAAATTCAACTGTGATCAAAGTTCGAACGACAGAAGTCACATGTGAACTGTAAGATGCGTCACGTGGATGGGGGGGGGGGGGGGGGGGGGGGATTTTGCAATTTTCCTCTGGAGATTTTATAAAAAATAAAAATGTATGTTTTTATACAACATCTTTTTCTCTTGACACTTTTTCAAAAAAAGGGCTCTGTACCCCTCCGCATGATGGCACAAGGAATTTAAAAAAAAAAGCGTAAGAAAATATTGTTTTTTAAGCTCAAAAAATTACACCAAACTCGTTGGAAAATCAAGCAGCTTGCCATCTCTCTTGCTATTGTTGTATCACTCTCTCTGCTAGAGTACCGTTAAAGAGACAAGGTTCTACCTATCCTTGTTCGGGAGCTTTCTACTTTTTCCGCAACTGTCGCTGAAGTCAGCTCGGAGTTCGGCCGTGGCTCCTGCGCGCCCTTAATATCGCTAAATGTAACGTACAGTTTTCGTACGAATTGGCTTCCAGAAGACGAGCAACGAGCACGGCGTAACAGTAAAAAGTGAGCCTCGCGATCAAAAACTTGCTTAGATAAACATGGCTCTTCACCCACTCTGATCAAAACCAACTTCGATTACCTGACGGCTTTACTCCTAGGTTAGCCTAAACGTCTCGGAAGATCACCCTTGTTAGGGTGGATTCACAGTGGACAAGTAAACCAGTTAAGTAGACAGGTCCGAATTTCTCAGCTTCTGGCCTTGCCTGTACTTGTCGTCTGAAAATGAAAATGGTTCTTTCCATTTTTACTCTGTGTGAGTGTAATGGAGGTTAAGGAAGAAACGATGATAAATCGTGGCGGAGATGAAGGTTTGTCCCACATCCCACGATTCTGGCTTCACTGATACCAGGTGACCATCGATGTTGGCCACCACGTCGGTTCGTCTCGTGGTAGACATGTTGGTTCTGTCAGTGATGCATACTGCTCGTTGCACCGGCCACGAACTACTACCATGCCATTGCCACATTTGTTTGAAGTTATTCTTTATGTACTTACTTCGTGTCTTACTCCAATAGCTACAAAGGCCTTATAACATTTCAAGTATTTACATCTCTGAGTCAGTTAGGGTGGCGTCTCCCATACCAATATGGTACGGACAATGGTTTGTTGTAGAAGTATGTCAAATGTGCAATAAATAAAATGAAAACTATAAATTGTATTACTTACGTCGTCAACGAGTTTTTCGGATTTTGGCAGTAAAACATCAGTACTTGTATATTTTTAGTTAAATGAACAAACAGTTAATGTAATTAAAAACTTTTTTTTATTAATTGTTCGCTAAATTGTATGAATAAATATATATTGCATTGTTACACTCAAATATGTATGCTTTTATTAATTCTGCTACTAACTTTGACTTCCAATATAAGTGTATGCTTAATTTTGTTAGTAACGTTATACAGGGTGATCCATTTGAAGTTTGGCGTCAAATTATTTCTTAAACTATAACTCGTTAAAAAAAAATTGCATTTTCTTAAAACTGGCTGTAGTTCGAGAAATAATTGAGTGAAAAACGTCAGATGGATCACCCAGTAATATATTCATCGGTAGCAGTTCAAACAAACACGCGCACATCCATCGTAGTCTTAATACTGCAATATGTTTAACCGAAAGTGTGGTATATTTTTTTTTATGCCATGCTTTAAACGGTTATAAATTATCGTATAAAAAGCAGTTTTCACGATTTCTAATAAAATTTGTAGTACGATTTTTTTTCGAAAACTATGTCTTCAATGCAATTCCGTCATTTTTGATTTTTGCCTTGTTTTGAGTCATAGAATATCCATGACTCTATATTTGTACCATGAATTATGGACCAGCCTGCACATTTACAGTTATGCTCCGTGCATCTTTTTCACCAAGTGCACCACTTTCATGCTAAAATATATATTTAATCCTTAATCTATAATAACTATTCAAGGATTTGCAACAATAAGGATGCAGGTTTATCTTTTGCATATTTTGATCGAAGTGTAGTATAGATTATTGTTGTAGCATATGGACAATATGAAACTAAAGCTAACATAGGAGGATAAAGGGAGTATTTATACATACTTCCCTTTTCTATTTCGACGAAAAATAATCCCCATTTCCAGCGTTAGTGGTCTAAAATACCCCTGGAAAAGTACATTCGGATACAAAAATTGTCTGACCCAGATACTATATTCCAGAGGTGGGGAACGTGCGGCCTTCATAAAAGCTAGCTCTTGTATTAATTAATATTTAATTATACAGATCACGACTTAATATTATTATTTTTCTATTGTATTTCTTTAAAATGAAATAAATTTATTTAAAAATACTCCTACTTATATCATTTTTATTTGAAGTGGTATTTAAATATATAATTGTTTATTAAAATTTAAAGATCTGGATATACTTAAATAAATAAAAATACAAACAGTGAAATATAAAAAATTATAACGGCCTCTTTTCTTACTGCCTAATTTATATGTGGCCTCTAATGGCAAAAAGGTTCCCCACCTCTCCTATATTTTATTTGAAAAATGGACCGCGCTGAAAAAATTGTTATCAGTATCGTTCTTTCATGTAAGCCAATTGACGGGAATTGGACTAACTGTATCCTTATTGTTATAATCCCTAGAATTGTTATCAGACCGATTGTTTGCAAATGACACTTATCATTAAAACACTTATCATTAAAAGAAATACTTTACTTTGTTTCTCTTAATTTATTATCTTGTTTTAATTTTGATTAATCAACTGCTGAAAATAACATCGACATTGTGGTTTGTTTAACTTATCGAATAGTCATTTGTAGACGAGTTACATTAAGTTACATTCATTTGATTATCTCGTTCGTTCGTCTTCGCGTACTTTCAATTCGCATTTCTAAAGGTCGTTTTTGGACCTTCTGGTATAAAACGTGAATTTCTTATCATTTCCAGCTACTTAGTCATGAAGGACACTTCGAAAGTAAATTGACTCGATGTGGACAGCATCGATTAAGTAGAGTTAGTAATTTACAATCCACTGGAGAACGCTCGTGTCACTTCCTCCAGTGGAAATCAAGCGCGTATCGTCTTGGAGGAAGGACACGTTTGTGACGTGACTGGAATGGCCACCGTATACATGACACAACGACTGAAACAAATAAATTTATTCACTTAAATCCTGTATACAATTACCAGCATTAATATCGGGACATGTTTCTAATGCTCGGTGTACATTCGAGAGTAAAACCATCGTGAGTTGCTTTCAAGTGCAATTCGTGCAAGTAGATACTCTCAAACGCAGAATCCATTTGTAAGAAATGCTCTCGAGAGCAATTCGCGATAGTTTTACTCTCTAATGAACATTCAGCTTAAGTTTTCAGATTGATACAATGAAGGGAATATTCGAATATCTCACGAATATCCGAGGAACAGATAATAAATAATCACAAGCCCGATTATTTTCGGATCAGAAGGAAGTATTAAAAACACATACACGTGTACACACAAATAAACATGAAATGAACGTAAAATTTATTCCAGTAACCCTAGAACAACACAGAATTCCTACAGTACTTACAGTTTCATTCTAACAAACCAAAAAGAGCCTCTTCGAACTAGAGGGCGCAAAATCGGACTTTCAATGCCTGTTTGGCGAGCGCAAAGTGCTCCATTCTCGCCCTACGGTAAGAATCAAGCACCTTGCGCTTGTCAAACAAACGTTAAAGGCCCCATTCTTGTGCCCTCTGGTTCGAAAAATAGCGTACGTATAACATGAGCGCAAAATGGGTGACTCTCACCCTCGTCTCTGTCGACAAGCTCGACTCGAGCGCCATTCACCCATTTTGCGCCCTTGGTACGTAATAGTATACTATTATACATGATGCCCCGTAACTAGCGCAGGTAACTGAGACGATTCTGAACAACAATTTCCTTTGCAAAAACGTCGGATGAGGCGTCGTTTCTGAATTATTAACGAAAAACACTGACCAATCAGAGCGCGCGTAGAGCGCACGCTCAGCCGTGATTCGTTCTAGTCCGACGTCCCGGCTCGAGGTTACCCTATCACGGTTGAGCGCGTACTCGACTCGCGCTCTGATTGGTCAGTGTTTTTCGTTAATAATTCAAAAACGAAGCCCCATTCGACATTTTTGCAAAGGAAATTATTGTTCAGAATCGTCTCAGCTACCTCCCAATTTTTCGATTCTAGACTAGTTACGGGACACCCTGTATCGTGCGCAAGCTAAGCACGGTTCTTGGAGTTTTTATGAAATAAATTTTTATTCGTGTAATCACTCTCTTTGCATGATCTAGCCTAATCTTTAATGATTTTTGCTCATTTTCATAAGTGTAAAATATCGTGATTATTTACATTGGTTAAGAATTGAAAATGCTATTCTGTAAATTACCTTCGGTTGACAAGCAGGATAAGAGAACAGCTTAACCTTTCCGAAATCGTCTCCTGTCGCCAACAGTTTCAAATCATTGCTACGAGTACAATTGTTCACGTCTGTTCCATCCGCACCTTCGGGCCATATTCCGATAGTCTCGAAAGTTATAACGCATGTATGACTAGCCCATTCTATGTCCCTCATTATTGATGACTGAGGTACTTGACGGCAAACTCCAGGATTCCCTACAGGACATTGTATTAAGTCGAAGCACGTGAAACTACTGATATCGGTATACAGAAGATTTGTTAGGATTTGATCACATGAAAATGTCAGTTTGAAATGTAAAGACTGATAAGATTAATAAGACACTACAACGGTACCTACTGGGTGTACCCATTAATGCGTAGACTCAATACCAATGGTAAGACTAATACTAAGAAGAGATTAAATAAAAGATTAAGATTGTAAGAATAAATATCAATCCACTGCGGAACGGTACAAAGAATGTTTTAAAAAAAGAATCATGAGAATATGTTGCTCCTTCAGTGCAGAAAGTTGTAAAAGGGACCTCGCACTAAACAGCTGAATTTGAAGTATGTACCTTTTGGGTCACTAAACAAATGTTTCCTCGAGCAAAATGTCAAAAAATGGACAGTTTCGTTGTTTCAACCCTTCAAAAGCTTGAGGTCAGACCAGCAAAGATATCACTTTCGGATCAATGCGATTACCATTATAAAGGGAACAATATGAATTTTTAACGAACAAAATAGTTAAAGAATAATTTATTTATGACAGTATTGTTTAAGCAATTTGAAAATGTCATTATTTACACGATAAATAAATTATTCTTTAACTATTTTGTTCGTTAAAAATTCATATTGTTCCCTTATAATGGTAATCACGTTGGTCCGAAAGTGATATCTTTGTTAGTCTGACCTCAGGCTTTTGAAGGGTTGAAATAACGAAACTGTCCATTTTTCGACATTTTGTTTGAGAAAACATGTGTTCAGTGACCCAAAAGATACAACATATTTCAAATTCAGGCGTTTTCGTCGGGGCCCATTTTCACGTGGTTTAATGCGAGGTTCTGTTTCTGTCTGTGCTGCAACTATTGTATCTCTTTCTTTGTCCTTGTCCGAAGCTTCTAAGTTTATCCGCACGTGGTCTGTAAAGTCAATTCGAAATTCCATGGTGACTTCTACGCACTCTTAAATCAATAATTTCCATTTATTTAAGTTTTACATTGAATTTTAGAAATGTATTTGTATTCGAATGCTCTTTCTTAACAGTGTTAAAAATTATGCTTACTATCGGGAAACGTGATTTCTATCAACAGTATCAGCAGTAAGAACTTATAAAATTATTGTAATACAGCAATGTTTCTAGAAATGTAACTAATTCATTGTTGCCTTCATGATGTTTAGAAACCGGTTAGAAAGTCAATACCCTATAAAAAATAAATGTAAAAAAGCTACTATATTACAACACGATCCATAGCCATGTTTTAGATATCAGAATCATTTTTTTTAATTTATATTTATATATATTATATCAATATAAAATATAAAATAGAAATTTAGTAATAATAAAGTAATAATAAAAAATAAAATAGAAAAAATTGAAATATAAAAAAAAAACAGATTAAAACCTTACCACTGTTCATATCTTATGTAAATAGAATATTTATTAACTACATATTTTCATGTATTTTTGTTTATAGTGTAAAATAATTTTTTTTTTTTCAATCTCTAGGAATTAATGGATTCGTGAAATTTCACTTTGCTGGACTAGTCTTACCAAGAGTATTTTATTTAATTTTCTAAACTATTAATTTAATGAAATTTCTTGATTTACGTACAGTATAGTAATTCGTAGTCCCCGCTATTACTACGTAAATACTGTCCGTCCACTGACCAGTCTAGGTGAGTTATGAAACTGGAATGTCCCTGAAATAAAAGATTACCTTTAGACAAAGAAAAATATTCTATTATAACTTCAAGTACATTTTTTGATCACAAACATATTTTCACATTTAGAAAAGTGAATAGTGATATCAGTATAGTTTTCTTTAAAGCAAAATATGGAATTAAAAAAAGTATACAATTGCGATCACAAAAACAGTGTCAATATTTTGTACAAATAACAAGTATTGTGCGTACATAACACATTGACGGCCGCTATTATCGTCTGCTATCACGAAAATGCGACTCTGCACCGCCAAATTCGATGTTCGTATATTAATACTTACTGGGTGTTATTCTAAACAGTTGCCTCCACTGCTCGCTCGTCTCAATTGCATAAAAAGTTTGAAAGTTTTATGTCAAAACGTTTCGTATTGTCATATTGAATCCCACGTTCGCTTTCGGACCACCAACAATTCTTACTTTAGATACAGGCCTCACACTTGCATTCCTCTAAAACCCTATTGCAATAAATAAGTCTCCTTTTTCTTTAATATTTCCCGTGAAACTCAATTATCATAAAGAAAACCCACTTCCCTTCGATGCCTCGTTAGAAAACCTTTTTCCTCAAATTTCCACGTAAATGAAGAGACTTCTATCCCCGTTCAACCATACATATCCTACCCGAGATACAGGCCCTTTGAATACAGAACCTTAAGATAGTGGAGACCAGTTGGAAATCAAAATATGGTCAGGACGGAATGAATCCACGTTAGTTTGCACAAAAAATTCTTTTTGAAAATAAACTGAGTGTTATATTAAATAAAATCAGGAGTAGCCTTTTGACATAAATTGGTAGGAGCTGTGCGGGATACTATCTGTGGATTGAAACCAACAGGCTATTTCCTAGCTACACTTACAATAAGTATCTTTCAAGGAAGAGTTGTTGAGATATTCTGCAAAAGAATTCGAAGGATTCTCCGTCGAACATCAAACCTGAATCATAAGTGGACTGATTGTGAGTAACGAGACAAGGAAACTAATCTAAATCTATCCACATCATTTGATGACTTGCTTCGACAAGAATTCGTAACTGCTCTCGACAACAATATGTTTCGCACTCAATCTCCAACGCGATCAATCCTTGGTGACGTAAATGTAACCGTGAACGCGATAGCCGAAAAATTAGTAACAGTAGCAGGCAGTTTGAAAACATTAAGGGTGCGCAGGAGCCACGGCCGAACTTCGAGCTGACATCAGCGACAGTTGCGGAAAAATTAGGAAGCTCTAAAACAAGGATAGATAGATCCTTGTCTCTCCAACGGCGGTGCGACGGAGAGGGTGATGCGCAGTTGTAGGAGAGACGAAGACAGAGCGATGGAAGCGGCTTGATTTTCCACCGGCTTTGGTGCAACTTTTTCAGCTTAAAAAGCAATATTTTCTTACACTTTTTTTTATAAAAAATTCCTTGTATCATTACGGAGGGGGGTACAGAGCCTGATTTTGCAATTTCCCTCTGAAAATTTTATAAAAAATAAAAGTGTATATTTTTATAGAACTTTTTTTCTGGACACTTTTTCGAAAAAAGGGCTGTGTACCCCCCTCCGTGATGATACAAGGAATTTTTCATAAAAATAGTGTAAGAAAATATTGCTTTTTAAGCTGAAAAAGTTGCACCCAAGTCGGTGGAAAATCAAGCCGCTTCGATGCTCTATCTTCGTCTCTCCTACAACTGTTGCATCACTCTCTCTGTCGCACCGCCGCTACAGAGGCAAGGATCTATCTATCCTTGTTCTAGAGCTTCCTAATTTCACCACAACTGTCGACAAAGGCGCTAGTTTACCTCCTGCGCACCCTTAACAGCCTCTATCACTTACGCCTGCTTTTTTTTAGCTAGTGGAGTATGCTGCGAGTGATTTCGCAAATATCGGCAGCAGCGGACACTAAAACCTACGCGACATGCATCAGTGACAGCCTAAAGGCGATGAGAAAAATGTGCGGCCGTCAAAGTGTTTTTTAAGATAAGCAGTTTTCAAGCTATTATAAATTGCTGCTGCTACATAACTATAATTAACTACGGTGATATTGTGCTAGTTCTAGAGACATTATATTGTTGACTATATACTTTATATATCTTTATTTATGTTATCAATTACATTTTATTTTGATCATTAATAATTGTTAAATTACAAAACATTGCTTGTTGTCAGATAACTAAATGTCAATCACATGTATGTATTAATCCCTTAACGTTCACGTTCATTGCATACAATAATGGCTGATAAAAGTGCACCAATCTTTAAAAACTATTTATCGAATATATAGGTACGTATGTATATTGTAAACGTATAATGATGGGTATCAAGACTGCAGATTCCCATTGACTCGACATGACAGTGGGATATCATCTTAAATGAATACGTGTGTGAGAAAGTGAACCTGTTGTCGAAAGAATCGCGTCACGGGAATTGTTAAGACTGTTTGTACAATATTTTGTAACAACAATTTATTCCATAACATAATGTCTCCTTTTTTATTTTTGTATAATTATACACATGTCTTACTCTACGTTTCCGTATCCTCTTTGGCTGGAAATGAAGAAAAGAATGTGTGAAGAAGAATTTGTAATTCTTATTACTTTCATCAAATAATGTAGAAAGTATCACCACGGAGTGTTACTATAGTTTTAATAATAATTCTATAATCACTTCTGTGTTTTAACCGATCTAGAAGGTACAACATGCAGCTGACCTATGTAGAGATTTCGCCGTACCAGCAGCGCGAAGGAACCCAATAACAGCCTATTTATTACCAATATACCAATAACTAAATACGATGTATCATGTCCTAGAGTAAATGACGCGTGATTATTCAAGTTCGCCATCTTTGAGAATAAATCAAGGGCTGCATTCTCTGACTAGGACATTGGATACTAAGGTATTCTGATTCGAATGTGTATATTTTGTTGAGTGTTGATTTGCCCATAACACAATAGTCTAGGCACAGGCACGAAAACTGCTCAGAGAGCGGATCTGTTGTTGGTCTTGTCTGGTAGCTCTTATTTACTCTACTTACAATTAGAGATATCTTAAGGTAGTGGGGAGGTTTTGTAGGTACGCTCCAGCTCTGTATACTACTAGCTGCCCATGCCTGCAATAGTTGATAACTGAGTCTTAGTATCTACAGGGTACTATAACCACCCTTTCTCCTACCCCCTCGCCCACAAAGCTAACTCTAATCAACTCCGTCCGTCAAACATTTTACGTTGATTTTTGTGCGCATACGCAATTGTGCACGGAACCTTTAAAGTCGCCGGGCTTTCGTTTATCAACGGCTGCTGACCAGCAACCACTACTATCCCATGCACTGTAACGGACCTAAGAATACGTAGGATTAATTTGCAGTAGTCGCGATAGTTCTTATTAAGTTATTATTAAATGTTATTATTAAAAGTTATTAAGAAATGTTACTCAGCATCATGTACGAGGGCCATTCAATAAGTAACGAGACAAACTGATATAGCTTCTAAACGGTTTCATGAACCACTCTTGCACTCTTGCACAATTTATTGTTTTCTTTGACGGGTTGGCCCCCTGTCAAAGATGGCGTTTTGGGGACAATCGTCCCTTTTGCCCAACGAACGTTTGCTACTTTCCTGGGGTCGCTACTTCGCCGCCGGCTACTTTAACATTTCAATTCACCCTTTTCTTAGTTTCTTTCTTGGCTTGCTACTTTAACATCGTTTGCACCTATCGTGCCTGTGCTTACTACTTTAACATCGTTTGCACCTATCGTGCCTGCGCATATACTTTTACTGTCGTTCCCCTTTTAGTCGCCTCTTACGACAAGCAGGGGCTACTGTGGGTGTATTCTGCTCCCCACCCCACAGGGAGTATTTCATGAACCAATACGAAACTTTCTATATTTCAAGTTGGCATCCTTGTAACGACTTCTTCTCTTATTCGATTGAATGTTAAAAAATTTATCGTTTTAAATAGCGTCTGTAAAGTTGTTTGAGTGGATGTATATACAGTATAAACAAAGTTATATATCTAACAGGGGCATATCGAAATTTTTCCCTTCCTTTTATTAACCCATTTTACTAGAATATTACAAAATGTGAAATTTAAATTTTATTTAGACTGCAATGTAGCAAGTTAATGAAAGAAACAAAGCTAAATAGATTCATAAGTTTTCGGAACTCCTTTCTTCCAAAATAGTGATTTCGAATTTTGAAAGTATTGCAAGAAAAGAAATTCAAAATTTGTCATATGAAAAAATGCATCGAGTGCAAAGGGTTAACATTAGCCAGATACGGCTAGCAAATTATCTAGGATAAAATATACTTCCACAAACAGGCGTTTCAAGTTGCAGTCTCTCTACTGTACGCGCGCGGAAAGATCGGTTCGGTCTTACAACACAGTTCCATAGACGCGAAACAACAAAAGTTTGATTGGAAAATTCATACACAACGACAAAAATATCAATTTATTCGTATGGGTTAATGTTAGAATAAGGCAATCTTCATTTAAATGTGGCGCTAATTGAGTAGGGTGCGCTCACAGCGAGAACAGCATGTTGACCGTTTTCCTTTTTTGAAAAAGAAACCTCACTATTGTGTTATACACGTACCTTCGCACTACACGTAGATTTCACCTGAACACGGACAATGTTCGATTCTCGAACTTCGAAATGTACTCAAGGATTTACTATTCAAAACAACATTTTGTATACATCAATCTAATTAATTTGAATACTTTACACTAAAGGGTTTTAATCGGAACTTATGATTACTCTAACAGCGTAAAAACTAATGTTTAATATTATAGACTTACCATACATCGCCCAACTCGACTGTATTTAGTTGCATCTTCATTCACTTGGTAAATATAAATGTAATTATCTCTGGAACCAAGTGCTAAGAGTGAACCGTTTGGCGAAAACTGAACAACCTGGAACGTGTAATAAAATTAATCACGTATGTATTAATAATATATATAATAGTAAATATTGCATCAAAATGTTACTTAAAAATTGATTATGCTGCACTAAATTTTACGGTAATAACAATACAGTATTATTAGTATTATTGTAACATAGTAGGTATGTAATATATTTTACTGTGATAAATTTGTAAAAGTCAGTATATAATCTTCACAATTTGAATATTTTTAAAAATTTTAATACAATTATTTTCATTACCAGCTACTGTGAATCATTCGTGCCGTGATTTTACAATCTTCAAAGAAGAAATATATTTTTTTCTTTAACAAGTGATAGTAGCGACGGAAAAATATTTAGGGTACCCGTAAATAGTTACTTATTTTGAAAAAGATTATTTGTTATTAGTTTTACGTCGACCATGCAAATGTAAACACGTCTTCTTTAGTTTTCAATAGAGCAAGTCGTAAATTAAATATTCCCAAAAGTGTACAATTTTCTTATTGCCCTACAGTAAAATGGCGGGTTCTGTATCTTCTGATGATTGATTACTTATGGATACCCCTAATAATACGAAAAATTGTTCATGTTTTAGAAATTAGTTAAGGATGTGCAGGAGCCACGGCGAATTTTCGGATTGACTTTAGAAATATCGTGAGGATAAACTAAGCAGCTCTGGACAAGGATACACAGATCCTTGTCTCTCCTACATTGCTCTGACAGAGAAAGAGATACTACAGTCTTACAAGGGGAGCTACCCAAGTGTTACGCTCACTTATTTATGAAACTTTGCCACCTTATAGAGTTCGTCTAGCTGAGTATTCCGACACCCCCTTTTGGACGTAGATGGCCAATAGTTTAGGAGATATTAAGGATTAAAGTTAGTTAGACTTTAATAATAATAAAATCAAAAATATTTAGTAAATTATTAACAGGTGCAAAACCTATAGTATAGCTTCAATAAGTGGACATAAAAAATGGCGACAGCACGTAAGAAAAAAAAGGTAAGGAACGGAGAATTTGAACCGTGTACCTTTGGATTTCTAGGCAAGCGTTTAACACGTTGACTGCCACAGTGAAAACGGACGTGAGTAGTCAGACACGTTGAAATCCTAATTATTAAGAATATAATCAACTAATTTTCAAATTTAACCTTTCAAATCGATAGCTAGCATTATTAGCTTAATGATAAAGCTATCCGTGGTTTATTTCGTCATTTCTTTTATTAATTATTTGATTGTAAAAAATTTCGGGTGACGGTCACCGGTGACCCCCGTGGCAGCCAACGTGTTAACCACGGGACTAACCATTTGTATGTGTTAGTGTATTATAATACAGAATTTAAATTATAACTAACTTTAATCGTAAATATCTCGTAAACTATTGGCCGTCTACGCCTAAAAGGGGATATCGGAATACTCAGCTGGACGCACTCTATAAGGTGGCAAAGTTTCATAAATAAGTGAGCGTAATACTTAGGTAGCTCCCCTCGTTAAGAGAGACAAAGACAAAAGTATAGCTGATTTACTGATGAAGTTTCTGCAACTTTTTGAGACGAAATCAAAATGTTACCTGAATGGGTTCTGTTCCATCACTATGGTGGGTATATAATTCTCGAGTTTCACTGTCGATTGCTAGCCATTTCCCAGAAGTGCATCCAACTACCATCACATTACTATCTGGCGAAAATCCAATACTCTGTGCTTGTTCCTAAATAAACAAAAATTGTGATTAATTAGATTCTAATTAGATAATTAGATTCATTTTAATTTTTACAATGATAATGATAATAATTTCTGCACAAAGATCACTCTACACTAGTACGACACGTTCGTCATTGTTACAGTTTAATTTACACTAGTGTGGTACAATAGGAAATATAAGTATAAAGGTAACATAAAATTAGCATAGCTTTACACGTAGTCGTGAGAAAACAGAAACAGTTTATCCCCCAAGACGTGTTTTCAACATTTTCATTACAAGCTCAGATGAGAGAAAGCGTTGAACACGAGTTTCGCTATTTTCTTTGCGATGTCGACCAGTTGTAATTTTTTTTTTTTAAATCATTCGAACAAACTAATTTGTCTAGCTTTTAAAAAGGAACTAAAGTCAATCGGTTCAATTTTTACAAAGTTGATTTGATTTAAAAGGTGTCTGAATATTTTTAACAGTAACTGTGTTCTTCAATAGTGCTAAATGGATGAAAATGTCATAAACTAATGAGAACGTAATCGGACACGATTGTCAATATCGTCATTGTTAACAAAATATTTCCTGGATGTTCCT
Source organism: Stelis phaeoptera (assembly GCA_943735885.1). Taxonomy (NCBI): domain Eukaryota; kingdom Metazoa; phylum Arthropoda; class Insecta; order Hymenoptera; family Megachilidae; genus Stelis; species Stelis phaeoptera. The sequence continues at coordinate 1,754,027 of OX030936.1, forward strand.
GTAGCACATGTTACTAGCAAATATTGATTTTCAAACTTACACAATGCTGCATCTGTTACATGAGCAAAATTACTGTCACACTACATAAAAGAGTTGTGTTCCTTAAATTCTAATTTACAAATGGAATAGAAAATATTACACTTCAAAAAATCTGTCTTTCTCGTATTTTTTTTTATTTGAAAATTAATTTAAGCTATATATTCACTGTATTCACTGAATGGTAACCAATAATATAGAATCAATCCAGATGAGTTATGAGGTGTTCGCGCAAATCCTCCCGACTTTTCTTAGCCTGCCCAAACTCGTTAAATTTAAAGTACCCGAATAACACTTTTGTTACATCATTTTCATGTAGTAGTGAAATTATTCTTACCCCAATATCTTTGCTCCAAACAACAGTGTGGCTAAGGCTATCCCACATTTGTAACAGTCTATCGTGGCCAGCTGTAGCAAACTGTGGCAAAGTTGGATGGGCAGCGAGACCCCAAACTTCTTCGGCGTGTCCCAACATAGCTGGATTGAATCCCATTCCTACGTCACCGAGCAAAATGCAATTTCTTGTTGTGCCAATCAACAGTTGTGAGCCTCTGCCCTCTGCTAACGTTCGTATTCCTCCAAAATGATCTTCAATCTAACGAATTAATTATATCGTTATAATAGGGCAAAGGATTATTGAGTACAATCCGTTAATACTTTCGACGTTCGCAAAAATCAATATATTACAAATAGATTCGCATTTAACTGAACGTTTCGTACTCTTGGAACTGTAAATGTACGAAGGACTCGCTTCAAAAAGTAAAAGTAATATTAGATTGTCACAAATGTTTCTTTCCCTATCTACAACACAACGCTTTGTCTGGCAGTGTGAAAAAAATATAGTATCATGCAGCTTTCGGAGAAATGAAAGAAGATAATATAAGATGAATCGTACATAACTCAATAGCGCGACGCGAAACATAAAGTGTTATACATCCGTTATTTATTAATAAAGCGGAAGGAACTTTTGGGGTAACCTAATATTTTCAAGTAGACTTGAACCCAAACAAGATAAATAATAATAGATATCACAACATTGCACGTTGGTATGTGCAGTAGACTCTTGATAACTTCTCACAGAGACCTATTACTCTCCGCAAGTACTGTGCATGCCTCCCAAAAAGTCTTGTGAAAGAAATGTGAGTCCTTCTGGTCGATTCCAACACAAATATACCGATACGCTTTGTCGTTTGCTGCAGCAGTCACATCTACTAACGTGCCATTAACCGCTATTAACACGTTGACTGCCACGGGGGTCACCGGTGACCGGCACCCGAAATTTTGTACAATCAAATAATAATTAATAAAAGAAATGACGAAACAAACCACGGATAGCGTTATTATTAAGCTAATAATGCTAGCTATCGATTTGAAAGGTTAAATTTGAAAATTAGTTGATTATATTTTTAATAATTAGGATTTCAACGTGTCTGACTACACACGTCCGTTTTCCCTGTGGCAGTCAACGTGTTAACGTACCTACGCCTGATTTATTTAAAAACTCAATTATTTCAGAAACATTATGTCAGAGCTGCTCTATGTTATATGTTAGTCTTTGTGGTGGGGCCATTTGTTAACACGTTGGCTGCCACCGTGGTCTACGATGACCAGCACCCGAAATTTGTTATACTCAAATAATTAACAAAATAAGTGATGAAATAAACCGCTGATAGTGCTAATATTAAGCTAATAATGCTGGCTATCAAATTGAATGTTTAAACTTGAAAATTAATCGGCCGTCTCCTTAATAATTAATCTTTCAGCGCGTCTGACTATACGAGGGAGTACCCAAAAGTAACCGAACTGATTAAATATTCCTGAGTCATTAAACCGAATTACGTCGCTGTAGAAGGTTAGGACTAGTTGCGGCAGAGTTTATGGTGACACGTGTGTTATCATGACAACGTCCCTGCTCACACAGCCCTGTCTGCACGACAATTCATGACCAAAAATGGTATTAGTTCCTCACGGGTGAGGAACTAATGACTCAGGAATGTTTACTCTATCCGCTGCTAGCGGCAAAACGCGATACTACAAAAGCTCTGCCTACCAACAAATCAGTTCGGTTACTTTTGGGTACCCCCTCGTATATGTCTGTTTTCACAGTGGCAGTCAACGTGTTAGGTGTCTATTTTCCAGAAATTTCCATTTTTAAAACTTCAAGCTTGAGAAGCTATCAATAGCTCATTGTATAAGAGAAATTAAAAAAATGTTAAAAGATTGTCTTAATCTTTATCTCAATGAAACCTATTGTCAAAACTTTACTTATATAGGACAATTGGTGTTTTTGCAATATGCAAAGTATACAAAACGAAATAATTTTAGAATTCTCCAATAACAAAACAAGGTTCTGTCCAGGTTTCTTAACTTTACCTACTTATTATACAAAAATATGCAATTACATGACCATTTGCAATCTACCAATTGCCTCGAACGTTTTCCTTTACCCCCAGGTTCTCCTAATTTATAGAAGCATTTATTTTTGTTAATATTTGGTATATTAACCGTGGATCGTTATACAGGATGTTTCTTAAATAATGGGAAAACTTTAGGAATAGATTCCTTTAGGGAAGAAAAGAAGGTTATATTAACATAATTCCGGGAATGATTAGTTTCTGAGTTATTAAAGTTTTTGTGCCACAATTCTCGTCACAGCATCTTACAGGAAATGTTCAATATGCCCACCTCCTGTCTCAATACAAGCCTGAGCTTTAAACATGCTCCCAAAATTCCTAGCGTCGCGCGTATCGTCTGAAAAGCTACCACAATTCGGTCGCGAAGAGTTTCTGCATCGTCTATCGGAGACCAATACACTAAAGACTTTACATAACCCAACAAAAAGAAGCGACGAGAATTGTGGCACAAAAACTTTAATAACTCAGAATATGTTGACATAACTCTTTGTTTTCTTCTCCAAGCATTAGGAATCCATTCCTAAAGTTTTGCCCACCATTTACGAAACACCCTGTAGATAAATTTAATGGAAGCGTTCAATTTTGATACCAAATGATTCTAAACTTTTTATTGATACTGCATATTCATAACGTTATAGTGTTTTTAAAACTTACCTGGGCTTCTTCTCCCGTCATATTTAATGATTCGTCAAAATACAATATTCTACCATCTTTGCCACCGCCGGTAACGATAAAACCATCTTTTAAAACGCAAATCGAAAATATGGAGCCTTCGTGTATATTCTTCACTATTTTAGATACTGTGCTTGTACCTGTACAAAAACATTTCTACGATTATAAACTCGTAAAACGATAATAAATGCGAGGAACGAAGAAAAAATTCATCGAATACTATCAGGTGACCAAAAAAGTTTTGCCGCTCGTGCGTGAGATGTAACTTAAAGTACCATGTACGTATAAATATACCGATTGTCTACTGTTTTTCAACTGCGTAATAGCCTGTAACGATTTGTGCATTCACTCGCACTGTTCCAAGGCGTTAACATCGATTTAAACTGATATTTCAACCTTTTAAAATGTCTGTGCCAAATACTGTTATTCGAGCGTGTTTACTTTACGTATTCAAACTTGGGACTAACGCTGCTGAGGCTTCTAGAAAGATTTGTACCGCATTTGGAGAAGATTCAGTAACCTCAAGAACCGCTCAGAGGTGGTTTAAAAAATTTTCTTCCGGTGATGAATCTTTAAAAGACGAAGCCAGGTCAGGAAGACCATCAAGTTTAAATACTGATGAATGAAGGACAATGATTGACACGAATCCAAATTTGACGTGTCAGATGCTTGCTCAAGAGTTTCAAGTAAGTGATGAAACAATCAGACTTCATTTACACAAAATGAGAATTTATTTATACCTCAAAAAGCGACAGAACTTTTTTGGTCACCTGATATTATTATTTTTAACTGATATTTCATCTCTGTGCAAAAATCATTAAACAAATTAATAAAGTAGATTTCGTTTCCGATTGAAAAAATAAAACATTAGGTTAGTCAAAAAGTAATGCTGAATTTTGCAATAGAAAGATGAAATTATACAGGGTGAGGCACCTAACTTGATCACTTCGAATAACTTCTAAATTATACTTTATACAAAAAATTATTTCTATAAAGGTTGCACGCTATTAAGAGACACATCTAATGGTGTACACGACTTCTTTATAAGCGCAGCCGTTTAGAAGATTTGAAAGTCAACTTTGTTCATTTGAATGGAATGCCTTATTTTTTCAGTAGAGAAGTATTAAACACTGTCTGTCCTAAAGCTAATAATTAACGAGGTATTAATGAAAGTTTGATCAGCATGAGATCGCGCTGAGAGATCAATAAACAAAAAATAAAAACCGGAATATTTGCAATTCTGAAGCATAATTCAAAAATGACCTGGTACATCGAAATGTTAATCAAATTGTAAAAGTGGCATATGTATCTTCATGAGAGAAGACTGATCTTTCCATTGCTATGGTCCTGAATGTTTTACGATGATTCATTTGCTTTTTAAACACAGTTAAAGTCAAAATGGCCATTTTTGCTTCGATATTAAAGAACTCCCTGAAAAAAGAACCAGTGAACACTGATTTTATACAGAAAGATGGTGACTTTCGATTAGTGTAAGCACAGTCCATGCAACCTTACGAAGTTGAACAAAACTTTTTCTAATTTTCTCAGCAGCCTTTGCATCACCATAACTTCGTTGAAAATTAATATAGTGAAAATCTTCGGAAAGCATATGAAAGCAAACATTCTATACTTCCAAACGATTTTTCATTCACATCAATTCGACGATTTTTGCCGGAGTTATGATCGTTTGAACTTTGACTACGTCCCTTAACATTTTTGAGAAATGTATTTTAATTTATCTTTTTCAAAATCCATAAAATATATTACTAACTTTCAGAACGAATTGACGCAGTTAATTTTGCTTAAAAACTAGAAAGAAAATTTCTCTTACCTCTACCCCATACGATGATGTTACCGTTGCTATCGCCTGTAAGAACATCGCCGTTTTGATTAAAAGCTACGCAGGTGAAGTATCTCGGCTTTTCTCTGCTTTCTAAAATGCCCATTCGTTTGTACAACACGTCTCCATTATCGAGAGTCCAGAAAGATACGTGTCCCTTTCCACATGTTACGATATGGTTTCGTTCCAGCGGATGCCATTCGGCGCATACCACCGTGTCGATCGAGCATTGCTGCAAACAACATCCACATATTAAAAATAATCGATTCGGTTTCAGTTTTACGTATTCAAACTTGTTGACTACTTAGACTACAGTGTTTACTTATAGATTAATTTATTTCATATTGCACCGTTCACGTATTATGACTAAATATAAGAATTTTTACTGGCAAGTTAAAATGTTTATTTAAAAAGCACAACATTGCACTTATTGATTAGAAAATCAACGTAAAATTATCCGTAAAGAGGATGCATTGCGTATTAATTCTTTACTCCGTAATAAATGAATTTATGGTTTCTACACTCTGATCTATGATTCTGTGTGCACATTGTAGTACAAGATTAAAGTTAGTTACAATTTAAATTCTGTATTATAATACACTACCACATACAAATGGTTAGTCCCGTGGTTAACACGTTGACTGCCACGGGGGTCACCGGTGACCGTCACCCGAAATTTTTTACAATCAAATAATTAATAAAAGAAATGACGAAATAAACCACGGATAGCGTTATCATTAAGCTAATAATGCTAGCTATCGATTTGAAAGGTTTTTGAAAATTAGTTGATTATATTCTTAATAATTAGGATTTCAACGTGTCTGACTACACACGTCCGTTTTCACTGTGGCAGTCAACGTGTTAAGAAAATCCAGAATTCAAAAATGTTAATGAAGTCTATTTTCCACATAACGTAGTGTAATGCAAACGTCAAAAATTTCATTAACAATAATTTCGACCGGCAGCCGAAATTTTTAACGATTAAATAATTAATGAAAGAACTGATGAAATAAACCGTTGGCTATCAAATTGAATGTTTAAATTTGAAAATTAATCGACCGCCTCCTTAACACGTTGACTGCCGCGGGGGTCACCGCTGACCGGCACCTGGAATTTTTTACAATCAGATAATTACCAAAAGACATGATGAAATAAATGACGGATAGTGTTAACATTAAGCTAATAATGCTAGCTATCGAATTGAAAGGTTAAATTTGAAAATTGGTTGATTGTATTCTTAATAATTAGGATTTCAACGTGTCTGACTACACGCGTCTGTTTTCACTGTGGCAGTCAACGTGTTAATAATTATAATTTTAGTTTTTCAGCGTGTCTGACTACATACGTCTGTTTTCACTGTGCCAGTCAACGTGTTAAAATCTGCGTCGAGGGCAAAAATTTGGTGTTTTATATCGTCCTAAGTTTTGTACAAAATTTATAAAATATTAGAGAATATAAAACGTAATCATAGGAATCCTTGTAAAGATTGGCTCACCCACAACGAGCAATTTAAAGTATAATGAGAAAGTTTCAACCACATCATGGATTGATTGCTCTGGATTACAAAGCATCTATCTTCTAATGATTAATTGAGAACATACCTTCGTTTCGATCACCTTGGTACCCCTTTCTCCTTTCTGCCAGTCCCAAATCGAGATGTTGTGATCATGTGTCTCGTCGATCGCACACAAGTAATTCCCACCGTCTGCTTTCGAGAACGAAAGACAGCAAATCGAACCATCAAATTCTCCATTACCAATTACACAAAGAGTGGTTAAACTGACCGAGTTCCATACTCTTATATGTGGCTAAAGAACATCAACGTACCGTCAACGTTAAATTAATTCTTATGTTTTAATTCTACAATAAGTTTTTCACCCGGCAGTACACACGTGAATATTTGAAAAAAAAAAGTAACCACGTGGGGTGTCCACAGATACCCAATAAAAGGCAACATTTACTGATCACAAAATATATAAAATCTTGTATACTTTATGATTTATTAACACTAGAACTACTGACGGTTTATGTATACCTACTTTCAACTTGAAAATAAAATAAAAAAATAAATAAATATGGAACGAAACATATACTAGCATATACAGCAAGTCTTTATCTTGGTAGTAGTTAGTATACATTTCAACGAAAGCTACTTAATCAGTTGCGTGATTTAAAATAAGAAACCCCCGATCCGTCATTTTGACGGGTTTAGCAGTTCTAGTGTTAAAACTACGCTAAAATTAAGGCAGTATAAATCTATATAAACATTAATATCACTGTATATTACATGGCAGAAACTTATAAACTACGTGTCAGAACATCTGTCTCATCTGCTGGATGTTTTTTAAAACATGACTAACAACTATTTATCATATTACGAAACACCTTTGTTTCTATGCTTTTACTTCTGTGATCCGTTAATAATGAAAAGATTATAATGATGTTATACTACAATAGAATGTAAAATATCAGTACAAAAATTAGACGTTAATTTACGGGAAGTAAAAAAAAAACTCAATGCTAAAAATGTATCACAAAGTTCGGAGTGACCGTTACAACCGTCATTATGAAAGCAAAAAACTGCGATATAATGAGGAAAGTGGGCATCCGTTGGACCACCATAGGTGTACTGCCGCGTTAAATAAACGTTATAACGATTGTCCCAAGGTTAAATGATTAAAATCTTCCAGCATCTTTCATAAGGAGAATTAAGAAAAAAATGTTACATGTTATACATATAGCTCCAAAAATGTTTTATAAAAATGATTATGATAAAAATACGGAACTTAAAGCAGTAGTGAATTCGCTATTGATAAATAAATCTGCAATGAATATTAAGTTTTCTAGTAACCATGTTTGCTATTTTTATCTTCTTTTTTTTTTTTTGTTATTATGAAGAATAGATTACGCAAGAAAGACCCATTCTTTGGTACGCGAGATCTTAATTGTGCATAAAATTTGAAGAATATTAAATTCAAAAACGCAAGGAGGCATTTTGAAAAGAAAACAGATGAACTTATTGTAGATGTAACGAAGCACAATACTAAAGTGTTTGCGGATTTATACGTATATGATAAAGTTCAACTTTGGGACACTCTGTATTAATATGTTGACTCCCGGAATAATTACGAATATCTGGTTTCTTTTGGCTGAAATTATTACATCCTTCAATAAGATGACGATAAGATTATATAAGTAAGAATAAATATATTTCTTCGTTGCTTTCTGCTAAAAAAATACCATATTTAGTCGTCCTTTCAATTGTTTACAATTGTATACATTGATTTGAAAAGTGCATAGAGTAGATTCGATGAAAGCAGAAAAGGTTTGTACGGTGTGAGAGAAAAATTAATTCCCATCATTACGGCAAATACCTCTTGGGGTGCCTAAAAGTTCGCCTGTCGATAAGTGTAACATAATCCAGGGTCGAATCTAATACCAATGCAATGAGGAAACTTCTTAATTTTTTCTTTTTTTGTTATGAAACTTTCACCAGCGTATTTGTGACATTTTGACGATTAAAACGACACCAAACTCGATATGATTCGAACTACATTTACTGGTTTAACTGACGATAATAAGTTTCGGTTGTATTAGGTTGTCCCAAAAGTTCCTTTCACTTTATTAATAAATCACGGATGTGTAATGCTTCATGTTTTCGTGTCATGTTATTGAGTTATGTACAATTAGCTTTGGCCAATTATCTTCTTCCATTTCTCCGAAAGCTACATTACACTATATTATTTTTCAACACTGCCAGACAAAACGTTGTGTGCAGATAGGGAAAGAAACTTTTGGGACAACCTAATAGAAGGAAATAATAAAAAAGAAAGAGAAGCTAATGATACAAAATCTACCGTATTGGTTAAAACACCAATGCGATACTTTCTTATTTTCAAGTCCCTTTTTTATAAAACTTTCATCTTCTGCAACAATACACACTTCGCATCGATACAGACATAATTTGCTGTAATATTTTATTTACTTTTAGCCACAGAAATTACAGGAGACCGTAAAATTTTACACCTAATAGCTATAGTAGTAAATTCTCGCTGTAAGCATTATGTCGCCTTATCACAGGAAGGAATTTTCATACCTATGTTTATATGACTTTTTTTCATCTCTACGAACAGTAGAGTACCAAAGTTCGATCATCTGTTTCTTCGACACTCTGTATATTTAACCCTTTACAATCAAAGCAATTTTGGACGTAATCGGGTCTGATCTAGTTTTCCAGCTACGTTTCCAGAAACCAAACGCACTATGTCGGAAAAAAAGTGTTAGAAATATTTGAGAATCTGTTGATTCTTATTCCCTTCTTCAATTTTCTATATTTTGATACAGGTGAAACTGAAATTTCGCATTTTAGAATACTCCGATAAATTAAATATGGCGCCTCAGAGGCACCACTCGAGTGCAAAGACGTGAGGCATAATGTATCATGTAGAGCAAAGCTGTAGAACCCCGTGCTCACGAGTAAATTTACTCGTAACTACGGGGTTCTACAGATCTGATACAGCGCCTCTAGCCGCTACATGGTCCCCATCGCAAAATATTCTGTCCCCCACTCTCATAGTCGATCCATGTATACCCCTTCGTTGTAGGACCCACAAGATGCTGCATACGTAACGTGACCATTTATTTTTTTCCTCAAAACGGGACATCTACTAATTTTTAGGTACAGTGGTAGCTCGGTATACGTCTGCATTGGAGTACGTCCAGTTTGTGTGAATTTTACGTCATTTGTTTTGATTGATTGTTTAAACAGTGTTTAAATTATTTTACAACCCCATTAATGTAGATATAAGATCAACAGGAATTTTCTTTACATGAGAACGGATTAATCATTTTTACATCACTTCTTATGGGAAAGGTTGGTTTGGTATACGTCCTATTCGGTATAAATCCAAACATCAGGAACGGATTATGGTCGTATACCGAGATACCATTGGTAATAGTGTAGGGAAACTGAATTTTCAGGTCTGAATACCTATTAGTTGTTTTCTTTAACTTTTCACATGAGCTTTTTACTCGAATTAAACAAAACGATCGAAAGGCGTGTATGTGTGTATTTCGGAATCGGCATTCTTGATTTTATCTTTGTTCCTATTGCATCGACCGAGAACAATACATGTTATCACGAACTGGGGTTATTTTATAAAATAAACGTTGTTCTGTTTCTTTACCCTACATTGTGTATAGTGAGATAATGAGCCTTACAATGTGTCAGACATATTGGCATGCCATCATCGGTGCGCTACTAGACGCTACCGTCAGATGATTTTTAGATTTCTAGCGCCCTTTTTTAAAACTGTTATCGTGGGTTGCTCTCTTTCTAAAAACGGGACATTTCGGCATCCCGAAGCTGTGCTTGGGGACAACGGGACAGGCTACCTAAAAACGGGACGTATGGTCAGCTTATGCATACGTGCAGCCAACGGTTAAACATACAGTGTGATTATCTCGCTACAGGACACAAAAGAAATGGCGACAAACCCTTTTGACCGCGCCATAAAGAAGTCCACAATGTCACGTTCCAGGGTAGGTCCCCATTAGCACGTGATGTTGCGGACCTCTTTATGGTACGGTCAAAGGGTCTGTCGCCATTTCCTTTGTGTCCTGCAGCGAAAGAACCACCTTGCATAGTGAGGGATATACCCCTTCAGCAGAGGAGCGTGAGGAAGTAAGGATTGTAGGGGAATGGGGCACGTGAGCCACCACTTGAGTATCACTGATAAAGAGTAAGTATGATCTGAAATATATTATGTTTGAATCCAGTTTAATCAGGAATGTGTCACAAATATTTTGGTAGCAGTTTTTCATAACAAACAAGTCAAGAATAAAAAATTGTTACCATTGTCCTACCGGTATGTTAAGGTTTGTTTTAGTTTGGTTGTTCCGTCCTTGTTTTCACCCGTTGTGTTTTTCTACCCTAAAATATTGTAACTGCACGGTATGAATGTCAGTTTGAGCCCGAGCGTTTCGCTTTCATCGAATCTTTACTATACTGCTTTTCCTGGCTATCAAAATTCGTAGTGTTTTAGGACCAGTTACTCATATTTACAGCAGCCAACGTGATTGATAACTACATTTCCTTACCATTGCATCTCGTCTATCAATTCCACACACTTGTCCAGTGGCTACCACCAATTTGTTGGGATGAATGGCTATGCTAAGATAAAATGAAGAAATAGATGAACATGCACCATTTCTTATTACATATTATTCTTCGGCCCTCAAATATATGATTTTTCCAAACGTAATAAGATGTTAAAAGAATTTCAATTTATGTTCTTTATATTCTTTTTACTTTAAAAATGGATTTACTGAAAATTTACGTTATTAAATGACGTACACCTTAGAGAGAATTAAATATACCATTCGTGTGCAAGCAACTTTCGGTGTTTCAGATTTCTTTGTTATGAGTCGAAGATCTGCTTTCGTAATAACATTTTTCTTTTTTAATAGAAAGGGCTTGTAATTTAATATAAAACATTTTTACTTTGTTAATTAACTTTATGTTTAACTAAGCTTCGCGTTATTTTACATTGATCTAATTTTTGTTTACTGCTTTCCGTGGTTAGTGATTTTCAATGTTCATTGTAGTGAAATGGTTAAAGAATATAGGTGTGTGATCAAATGGCAGCTCTATGTATTTAAGAGTTAAATGTCGTACTCTTTAACCTGACAAAAATGTTGTTACTTTCTTAATAACACTTTGATGACCACTGACTCAAATTCGTGATTTTAGCATTTAACTTTCTGCGTCATTATTCTTACGTTACTTTTATCTGTTCTATAAAATTGTAATTGTAATAGAAAATTAATAACACTCGAATTCAATTCAATTAATAATCACTAGTTAGATTTGAAAAGGAATTAAAAATTTCTAAATTTTAGAAACTATAGTACTATATTAAAAATTGCAATAATTTGTATTTAAAGATAAAGAATAGTTTCTAACTGTTGTAGTATTACAAAGGTAATTATGTGTATTAGATTTCAGGAACTTGTGAAAAGATAGAAACAGAAAAAAGATGAAAATAGTAGTCGTCCTACTATAAGTTACTATGCCGATTCTGTTTCGACACAAGCTGTTAACCCTTTGGGTACAAATTTATTTGAAAATTTTTTTGCACTTGGAGCACATTTAATTTTTTGGGCTAGTAAAAGCAGTAGATTTTATGCAAGAGTTAATTTGTTTCGTATATACTCCTACATAATATTGAAATAACTTTAGGCAGTTAGTATTACAAAATACTTTTAAAACAAACAAACTCTGATTACAATAAATAAACCAGAATGAACTAGTTAACGTCATGTGACGTTCTGATACGTTAAATGTAGCCAAAGGGTTAAGCTAGATTTACATAAATTCTATCAACCTACCATTTGATATCGTCTGTATGACCCAGGTAATGTCTTTGGCTGTGCTCCTCCATATTGTACAAAACCACCACAGCTGCGACGAAATAAACGATCTCTCCAGTTGGCAGAAGATGCAAATTACTTCGACAATCCCTGCCTCGGTATCCATACACCCAGTCGAGCTTCAGTTTGCTTTGTGGTGGTGTGCTGACTTTGTGAAGATCATAGGACTCCGTCAAATGTGTCGGAACGTACAGAACGACAGGTCGTCCCCGCAGGTACATACGGACGGTGTTTTCCTCCTCGTTATGGTGCATGTCTCTGGTGCTGAGAATTACACAAATACTTCATCTTACATTGCGTAAATAACGATGCCAGCTAGAAGAAACATGTCGCTATTTTGGAAGAAACCTGACGAAACTCGACATAGGATATGGCTGAAGAACGTATTCAAGAAAACTTTTAAACTGAATTAAACTTGTAATGTGGCATTCGATAGCGTATCCGAAGAAAGCATCTTACACTAATTTTAAACCTTTTATCTGAATTAGATGAGTAGCAACAGGGAAATATCGAAATATCAGTTTATAGTTGAAGCTTTCCACTTGTCTTTTTCACTGGCGCGGCGTGCAAAATATAGGGAACACTAAATTTTCGCTGAAAAATTTCTTAACAGAACATCATACAACAGCCATTCTGCATTCATCTTAAAGCTTGAAGCCACTATTTTCAGAATCCTTTGGTAGTTTTCTTCAGGGTCATTTCTACGTCATGTGGCAGGGTGGAGAAGCGATGGTGCTCCTTTCAAAAAATTGTTCTAATTCAAACGACTCTACAGACATTGCAACATTTTTCTCAGGGATAAAATCATCACCGGTTGAAGGATTGAAGCCTCCCTTTTATAATGACCCGATTAAAGTTACTGCACGTTTTTCTTTCGCCATTTTATTGCACTTCGAATGAAAAGTGAGCCGCCGGCATAAGAATAACCCAAGGTGAGAGAATTAACAACAAATGTATCGAAGATAAGGCTGGAAAAGGCATTCTTCCCGAATACTGAAGAAAAAGCAGTATTGATTTTTGGTTCGTGGGGTGGTTACGATGAAAATTTGATTCAAAGTGTTGTTCTAGGAGGAATAAATTTAACACGTTGACTGCCACGGGGGTCACCGGTGACCGGCACCCGAAATTTTTAACAATGAAATAATTAATAAAAGAAATGACGAAACAAACCACGGATAGCGTTATCATTAAGCTAATAATGCTAGCTATCGATTTGAAAGGTTAAATTTGAAAATTAGTTGATTATATTCTTAATAATTAGGATTTCAACGTGTCTGACTACACACGTCCGTTTTCACTGTGGCAGTCAACGTGTTAAAAATATTAAAAATACCGAAAAGCTCTAATGGATTAATTCAACCACTAGCTGTATATGATTTCTACGTGTAGAAGAACATCGCGAGAAAATTGTCAAACTTACAATTAGTTGTAACTTTGAATTTAAATGTAAATTTACATGTACGAGATACAGTAATAAAAATGCAATCTCTTATATATGTATAACCAGTTATCAGCATCTTGATATAGAAAATTGTTTAAATATGCATGGTTTTGATGTGGATCCATAAAAGAAAGTCCAGGAGAATTTTAAAACCCCGCAGAATTCTGCTTCTCTAATCCAGTAGTTATAATTTGTAATCACTGTGATAGAGCTGTTGCTATAAAATATTACTGGTGTCAAGTGCACTTATGCTTTAAACATTTTTTAGTTAAATATCATTATTACCAACATTATATTCAATAAATTAATAATTCTATTATTTTTAGCTTTCACCAAAGATTGCAGGAACCAACAGCTCTTTTCAGAGTACCTATATCTTTATAAACGTGGAACACCATGGATTCACTTTGGTAGCATATCCCTCTCAACGAAGGCCCCTTCTGCCCACAAGTGAATGAAGTGCCAACTATGTCGAAAGGCTTCTACATCTTTCGTAGCGGGGGTCACGATCGATTAATTTTTATATCTGCGACGAAAATGTTGATCTCCTCGAAAATAAATCCTTTAAGATGTAATATAATTACCAGTGAAGCACTGTGCATACTGTGCACAGTGTACTTTGTACCAGTGTACACTTTGGCTTTTAACGTACTTTACAAGAAATTGGGCGAACGAGGTGGCTACAGAAATTGCATCTATTGATTTCTAAACATAATTCGTAATTCTTCCATTTCTTCACGAGAATAATGTGTCAGGCGACCGGCATGTTAATACCAAAATAACAAACATATACTTGATGATACATCTTCCAATGAAACATGTGACATGTATGTCAGAAATGCTACATACTTCCGTCCAGTCAATCACTTATCAATAAAACTATCAATAAAAATCGATAAAAACCGAGAACATCCCACTACACATTAATATTTTATAACCGTTGTCGACAAAATTGTCATGAGCCCATTAATATAAATTACATAAGTTAACATTACGATGATTAGTAAATATAGTTTCATCCGTACATAAAACAGTTTATAAATCATGTTCATTCATACTTGTTCGCTGCAAAAACCATTCGGCAAATATTACACAGTTTTGAAAGTCAGATGCATGGAGTTCCTGATGAAGAGATATTTTCATAATTATACTGGTGTGATTATACATGATCCTCACCCCAACAAATCAAAATTAATCAGCAAACTAAATTAAACATGTAAACAGGGTTAATACTTCTAATTATTCGACAAAATTTTTATTAATAATAGTTCTTTCAGTTTATATGTACATATTGCAGGAACATGTAAACTTACCTCTTGTTACAGATGCTTTTGAGACCTTAGTATCTGAAATTTGCAGGATAAACTTCGAAACAATTTCATAAATCGACCTTTACGTAAAGTAAAGCAAAATGTTGCGTGTATAGCATCAAATAAATTTTAATACAGCGTAAATATAAAAGAAATGAAGACGATTTAATCACCACACTAGGTAGTATCTGAGTCTTTTCGTATCCAAACACACTGTCGAGCTGCTGAGGCGTTATTAGAGAAAATGACGCTGTAGAGGAAGAATATCCCACTATTCGGGTCGAAGATTAGTAGGTATGTATTACGTATTTAAGAGACATTCGGTTCAAGGAGAGTTGGGTGCGCAGGAGCTGCAAAGAAATCTTGAATTGACTTAGGAGACCTCGTGCGGATAAACTAAGAAGCTCCCGACAAGGATAGCTAGATCCTTGTCTCTCCAATTCTGTAACAGAGAGGAAGATACAATAATCGTGGGAAAGACGAGGACAGAGCTTGATTTAGCGATGGAGTTTATGTAACTTTCAGAGCTGAAAAAGCAACATTTTCTCATGATTCTTTATTTTTTTTTTTTTTTTATTATTTGTAAAAAGTGTTTGCACAAAAGCTTCTTCTATAACCCATTCGAGACCGACTGCACACCGTGTGTGCAATTGATTTCCGAGGCTATAAGACCGGTTGCACACCGTGTGTGCAATAATAATAATGAGCAATTATCCGTTATTCTGAGTAAAGTAGTCGTCGAGATAAGACTTTTTTTGAATTAATAGTATCAGTAAAGTATAGAATAAAAAAATTTGGCGTTGGTTTTGTTGCGTACCAAAAAAAAAAAAAACAAAACACGACGACGAAATGTATAATTACTTTACGATTAGTGTACTATTTCCTAAAAATGTATTTACAAATTATATTTTCTTTTTCATTACTGAGTTACATTACTTTATTACCTTTAGACACTTTTCTAAAAATTTATTTCTCGTTTATATTATTTTGTTCATTATTCAACTTATTTTTTGGCTTTTTACTATTTCTTAAAAAATTTCTTTGCATTATATTCTGTTCTTCATTATTGAAAGCAAAATAACGATTTTATGTATATTATTTAACTATTTTTTAAATAAATGTTTATCAATTTTAATGATGTATTTTTAGTTCAATCCGCTCCTTGCAATAAAAATTTTCTGAGGAACGAGCTGCACACACGGTGTGCAATCATCTTATTTGTGCGAATTCACTTACGAATTGGGTGATTTCTATAGTAAACATGTTTTTTGATTAAAAATGAACAATGTAAAGAAAAAAAAAATTTCTCTCCTGGGAACCGTGTTCGAAAAAAATCGCCGTCTCGAATGGGATAAAAATGCAGGCTTCTATTTTTTATGAAGAATAGAGCAGGAAATTACAAATTCGAGCTCTGTACTCTCCTATGGAATGCTGCAAAGGATATTTAAAAAATAGAATCATGAAAAAATATTGGGTCTTCAGCTCAGAAAGTTGCATAAACTACATCGTTAAATCAAGGTACTTGGCTATCGCTCTGTCTTTGTCTCTTCTGCGATTATTGTATCTCCCTCTCTGTCCTTGTCCGGACCTTTTTGGTTTATTCGCACGAGGTCTCCAAAATCAATTCGAAATTTCTCCGTGACTCCTGCGCACCCTTAATAACGGAGTAAAATGGATAATGAATTGGTTAAATTGCGTTATGATATATTCCCAATAACTTTCAAGTTTAACCCCTAAGTCGTTAAACTTAAATCAATGTGGACTCATAAGTTTCGAATTAAACACATCTATATTTTTTATATCCTACTTATTATAAACAAAGTAGCAAAACTTAAGCATATAAAAATTAACTTTAATGAGTATTTAGTGATTTAGGGTTAAGACGAATGGTGAAACCTCCCTCCCCTATACAGTCATTTTTTCTAAGGAAGCCCACCATACTTGACGGTATACTAATTTTAACGTAATAATAGTAAACACGGTCAAATTTTTAAATATTTATCGAACTAAATGTTATATTTGCGAAAAATTTGTATGTAACATGCATTCAATAAAAGAAAATATCTGTACCTGTTTCAGATATCCATAATGAATCATTGCTATTGTATGTATTATTCAAGAAGTAATAAATAGCGATAAAAAAACACCTAAGAAATGTTTAAAATAAATGACAATAACAAAGAGTATAATATATAGGTTGTATCGTATGAAACGTTCAATTCAGAAGGACAGCTTAAAATTAATATAACACTTTTGCATTAAGCTGTGATAATCAAAATAAGAATTATTGGAATTTATACATTTTTTCCAACGAGTAACACGTTTTTCATTCCATTTCGTTATTCGCGAAACTCACATTGATTTATACTTCACAGAAACCTAAATAATACGAAAAAGGAAGTTTTCACTCATATAAAGCAAGTATCTTAACAAAATGCATATCAACGAGAATTTTCAGTTCTTTAAATGTTATTTATAGATTACGCATAGTTGCAATCGATTTAATCAGGATCCTACGACTTTTTATATACACAAAAACTTGATGACTAGTACAATAGCCAAATACAATAAGCGGGTTAAATATTTTGTGCGCAATAATCCTTGATTATTGATAGTGACCGTAATCTTTGACGGCATATTTCAAACGCTCTGACCATACGCTCCTTTGTTTTCTGAACATCATGCTATACTTTTAACACGTTGACTGCCACGGGGGTCCCCGGTGACCGGCACCCGAAATTTTTTACAATCAAATAATTAACAAAAGAAATGACGAAACAAACCACGGATAGCGTTATCATTGAGCTAATAATGCTAGCTGTCGATTTGACAAGTTAAATTTGAAAATTAGTTGATTATATTCTTAATAATTAGGATTTCAACGTGTCTGACTACACACGTCCGTTTTCACTGTGGCAGTCAACGTGTTAACACGTTGGCTGCCACGGGGGTCACCGGTGACCGGCACCCGAAATTTTCTACAATCAAATAATTACCAACAGAAATGATAAAATAAACTACGGATAGCGTTAACATTAAGCTAATAATGCTAGCTATCGAATTGAAAAGTTAAATTTGAAAATTAATTGATTGTATTGTTAATAATTAGGATTTCAGCGTGTCTGACTACCTACGTCCGTTTTCACTGTGGCAGTCAACGTGTTAATTCTTCCATTGTTGTCACCGGTACGAAGACCGGCATCCGAAATTTTTCACGGTCAAATAATTATCAAAATAAATGGTGAATTAAATCGCCGATAGCGCTATTGTTAATCTACAAATGCAGGCTATTAAATTGAAAGGTTAAATTTGAAAATTAATTGACTGCATTCTTAATAGTTTCAGCGTGTCTGACTACATACGTCCGTTTCCACTGTTGCCGTTATCGTGTTAAGTATATTATTTTGACTAAGTATATTTTGAATGAAACTAGATTTTTCATAAACTACACATAAAAAGGACCATAATCGACTTTACTAACAAAGGGGTTAAATTCCGAGATCCTATCTAGTCACTGCATGTAAACAGTACATAAAGGACAATTTTTGTATCAATAACATTCTCCAAGCAAACGATCGCATCGGTACAAAATTTCTATTTACCAAGAATGCTGCAATTTCAATATTTTGCTAATTAAGCAAGTGTTCAACATTAAGGTGCCCATAATAGAGTGGTATAGCATTATAATAGTTAGTACGGGTCCAAAAGAACCCAAACACCGCTTCCCATGTTTCTGGCTGAATTATATCCGTCCTCCGAGGGTTAATCGATCGTCAAAGCGTGAAGAGTCGATACTAAAAATCGGAAAGTATCAAAAAAGCATTTTTATTTACCCATGTTTCACGTTGTTCATCGCCGGAGGCTTGAAGAGGTTGAACAGAGACTTGGTGGAGGCTGACAATCTATAACGAACGAAAATGCAAACGAAAACCATACGGTGCAAAACAAATAATAAAGAAGCCAGAAAAATTAACAACAAAAAAAAAAAGAAGAAAGGAAAAAACACAGAAAGACAAGTCATAGAACGAACGTGTTGCTTTTTCAAGCGCGAGTTTACGCGTTGCTTTTCGCAACGAAGGAAATTATGCACTTCCGGGCGTGTTCTCTCAATTCAGTTGGTTTCAAAGAGACGCTAAACGGGCAACAAATGGAAACCAACACAAAGGCAGCGGTGCTTTTGAGAATTAATGAGCTGTAAAGTGAATTCACTTCGCGAAGCATAATCGATAGGTCGTTGTTCAACTATTTCGATCGGCAGATGTCGTTTACCCCTAGTGTACAACCCGTGACAAAAGAATAGTACAGCTGTAAATTTTGCAATATTTTCGAAAATGTACCGATGTTGTGTAAGAAGAGTTAAATATCGTCTTGTATCTACATTTTTTCGTTTCTTTTTAATAATAAGTTACTCCATCCATTAGAAATTTGTTAATTATGTAGGACGGGGGAATTTCGTCCCTCCTTTTTTTCGTAAATTTATTTTGTTATCCGTGTCTTTTTTTTTTTGTAAATTTAAACACTTGAATAAGTGCACCGGCTTTATTCTGTTTCTAATAATAGAAAAAGGCGTTTTGCATTTTGTAATCATACTTGAACTGTTTTTATTATGTATACTAATCCTAGAATTTTTAAACCACACATCAGTGTGCGAAAGTTCAAAAGGATGGGGGAGAAAGGAGGGTGCTCTTTAAACCCATATATTTTTTCATACAGTTATGTTGAAAAAAATTGTTTTTTGGAGAAAGTTGCATTTAAAAAAAAATCGAAGGGCCTACAGATGTAGTGCTCTTCGGACCATTTATCTTTCCCCTTTGGCATTTTTTCATAAATGCATTAATAACGGTGTTATATCCCGAAACAATTGCGTGGACCACCCTGTATACAATATTTAAACATAAGATAACAGAATCGCTTAGCATGAATGCATAAGATTACTTTTTGCGAATGTCGTCTGAAATCACATAATAGCATGTGATTAGTGGCATTAATATGATACTAACTAGCATATTTTATTTTAGGAACAAGCAACACGTTCGAATATTATATAACACATTAACTGCCTAGCAGGCTACACCACGAGAAAAGAATTGCAAATAGCATTATTGTTATGGTAATAATATAAATTGGTAAATGAAAGACTTAAATTTCAAACTTTGGTTAAAATTTAAATATATCTTAATACACATATGTTATTTACACTGTGGCAGTGAACGTGCTGACATAAAAGAAAAAAAGAAACGTTTAATAAAACAAAAGGTCTGTGCGTAAAAAGAGTAAAGCAGGCAGGAGCGCGGTCGCTCGTTGATAATATCGATTCCATGACTTACCTGCTACTGACAAGTTGAGAATTGCTCCCTTGATTTTGCGGGGAATGGGTAAAATCCCCTGTCGATGACCACCGTTTCGCCCTTCTCAAGCTGCTTTTTGGAGGCCCGTTTGTTCTCGATGTCGGTGATCTATCGAATAACAGGATTACTACGTGATTGAAAAACTCGTTACCTGCATCGCAGAACTGTCATTGTGTTATTGTAACTTAATCATCCCACGCGAAATGAGATATTTTTTCGATTTTGATGGAACCTGGATATACTGCAGGCTTCAGTGATTAGTTCGAGTTAATATAGTTTTAAATCGCCGATTATTTATCTTTTATGTTTCTGTGTTATGGTACTTTCTTAATTACCTTTCAAAGATATGATAGGGGCGATATATTTGTAAAGGTCGTCAAGGGCAATTTGCCTAACACTATTTAGCTTTTATATGTCTTATAGTAGAAATTTAGCCTGTGTACACACAGAGACAGTGGTCGTGAGAAGAAACAATCCAGGTACCCAGCGATGGTCAGTGACTTGATGTCGCATAGATACTGGTAGTCATAGCATTGACTATTTCACAGAAGGCATGCAAATATTTAGGGATGCTAAGCCACCCGATAGTGATATACCTTGAAGAATAAACACTCTGTTCTTGAAGGACCTGATCATGAAGTAGGAACTATGAAGAACATCACGGCACTTACCCCAAAATCTTCAATGATTAACCTTCTTCAAAAAGCATCCTATACTTTAATTTTTTCTGTGTTGTCTTATCTAAGGGAACTCACAACATAAAAGTGTCAAAAGTTTTTAATAGACCTATGCACTCTTTTGTACCTTTTTTGGACGACACAGCCGGTACAGAACTGTTCTGAAAACAACGCCTCTCGGGATAACGTATCTAGTCCTAATGGATAAGGATAAGGTTATGGTGCGAGTGAGCTGAGAGTAAGAATAATTGTCGGTTTCTCAAAATTCAGCATACACAGAACAACTTAGTTAATCGATCAGTACATTAATAAATTCAGCATAATCAAACATCAGTATTCTTGTTTCTTACATAAATGGGTGATCCTTCAATCTTAATAGAGTGCGAAGTGCGATACTTGAAAGGATAGAACAGTCAGAATTCATGTCCCTAACATTTTGATTTTTCGTTAAGAAGCTAGACTTCCTATAGAAATTCTGTCCACTATACGAAGCATTGTAATTCGATTTGACGTTACGTTGCTTTTTTGTCGAGATATAAAGTCAAGATATATAATAATAAAAAAGTCAATGAGTTGTCAAACATTTCAAATTCTTATATGTAATATTGATTTTTGGCATTATATCCTAATATCTTTTTATGCTAAATGTTCACAAAATTCGATTTGCATAAACAATACAATATATAATTCCATATAAGAGTAAAGTGTATTTAGACTCATCTTTTAACGAAATTTTATTATACATATATTTGCTTATACATGGATCGGTTCTATGAAATGTTCCGTGTAAAAAAGTATCATGGTATAATGTAAAAAAAAGTCAACAATTAATGTTTTTAACACGTTGACTGCCATGGGGGTCACCGGTGACCGACACCCGAAATTTTTTACAATCAAATAATTAATAAAAGAAATGACGAAATAAACCACGGATAGCGTTATCATTAAGCTAATAATGCTAGCTATCGATTTGAAAGGTGAAATTTGAAAATTAGTCGATTATATTCTTAATAATTAGGATTTCAACGTGTCTGACTACACACGTCCGTTTTCACTTTGGCGGTCAACGTGTTAATATTGTACGAAAACACCTTTTTACGCAGAATGTTATGAAAAATTAATCCGATGTTGTCTGATACAAACTGATAATAAACTCCATGTTTTTGACTGAGCACGGTTATTCCGTAATCGTTTTGAATCTGAACGGGTAATATAAACTAACCATGATAAGACACATAGCACAGTATACGACCTACCATTCCAAAATTATGTATTCGACATTGGAATTGTTTGAGTTACGCATTCAAACATTCGAATTTTTACAGCTCTAGTCTAAAATAGCAAAATTATGTATGATATGATTTAAACAGTAGGAAGCATGAAATGAAATTGATATTAGTTCAATCTAGATTTATATTAGTACTTATCTACCTTAGTATAATATGAAGATATATATACCTGGTTACTGGCAGTGGTGTTGCTCTAGGACTTGGCGATGGCACCGGGGAAACACTGCTACTACTGGGACTGTCCGAGTGTAACGAACCCGTTGACTGGTAATGAACTGACCTTCTGAAAGTTAAATTAAATTTGTTTGAATTATTCTTAATCTGGTCACGTGAAATCGACCACTTCACACGTTCGCTGCCAGCACTAAACTGGAAAATCGTATATCATAAAACACTTCCTTTTTTACGTTTCAAGATAAAATAAAGTAACATAACTTGAAATAATGCATGTTGTTCGTGTATTGTATTATTCCTTACATTATATGACAAGATCTGACTTTTAACACGTTGGCTGCCACGGGGGTCACCGGTGACCCGCACCCGAAATTTTTTACAATCAAATAATTAATAAAAGAAATGACGAAACAAACCACGGATAGCGTTATCATTAAGCTAATAATGCTAGCTATCGATTTGAAAGGTTAAATTTGAAAATTAGTCGATTATATTTTTAATAATTAGGATTTCAACGTGTCTGACTACACACGTCCGTTTTCACTGTGGCAATCAACGTGTTAACAGCCTAAGAGCGTATAAAACAAAAAATTAAAAATTTCAAATTATAAAAATCTTGATCAAATAAATAATCCAAATGATAATGCTATTAAACAAGTTTTAATGTCATAAGTATTTCTTCTAGATTTGAATGTTTTGAATATGAATTTATAAGCCATTTCTCGATACTCGTACTGATTTTTTAGAAACTAGGTTAAAAAAAAGAATGCAAAGTTTCAAACTTGAACATGTTCGTTGTTTGAACAGTAAATGCAGAAACAGACTAAAATGAACTATATGTGAAATGTTGTAACTCTGTTTAGAACAAATTACTGCCATGTCATAGTATTTCACATGTTTTGCATTTTGCTTATTGCACATGGTGGTAGGTAGCACGTAAACACACAGATAACAGTCTGTTTCCGTCTAAATAGTTATTAGATAGCTTTTAAGGTGAATAACACCAGAAACGTATCAGTTTTTTCAAATATCTTACAGTTTATCTTATTTATGGAATTTTTAAGACATTTGGAAAAATTGTTAATAAACTTTTGTTTTCAATGCAAAGAAAAACTGATTTGATAAAACAGACGAAACCGGCAGTAGTACCTACTCATTAGTGATATTATAACTCATACTCGGTTATTCCCTCATCCTCGTAAAGGGAAGAGTGGGATCGGATCGACCCATACTGATCTAGATTTATCCCAACCAAGCATGTTCCCATATGGTGAATAACAGGATGATCGGAGTTTAAAGTAGCCTCCCGAATAATACGGAACGGATTATCTTCAGGTGTCCGGGATGCGTTGTTAGGTGAACAAACTTCCGGGCTGTAAAAATCTTCGGTGGAGAACAAAGGCCCCGTTATAGACCAGCTATTTAAGCCAAGATGAAAGCAAGCTGAATGGTATCAGGGTAATGGCGTCAAAAACGATGCCATGGGGGTGAATACCTCCCCCTCCGCTTGCCACTGTATTGCATCCGAGACCGTTTCGATTCTCATGAACTGCATGGAATCACCTATCCCCACAGTGGCGACAGAGGAAGTGATAGGCTCAGCTGATGGGCAAGCCACTCGCTCTATACAAACAGAGCAAAATTTTCCCCGAGCCCACTGGGTACAAGGAGGTCTTCATGAGAGGCAGAATAGGATCTGTTATGCTTTCAGGCTACCTCGGGACTAGAGTAACGCCTGAATAAAGAGACCTTGTCCTTTTTACCGTTATAGTGCTACATGCAGAAGGATCTTACGAATCATCTGCTCCGACGACAGAGCTGAGAATTAGAGCAGTCCACACTGGAAAGAGTGAGGGCGCATCTCTGCAGCTATAGAAGAGGGAATGCCTGCTAAAGCTTCACAAGGTGGCTATTGATGTCCCCAAACTCCCCACCTGGCGATAACGGACAACATCTTGCTTTACTTAAAGCGATAAAACCTGGAACTCCGTATCAACCTGTGGCGAGTACAGGGCCGGAATGGAGCTGACAGAACGGTCCAATTGATGTTGTAAGTCGACAGTAAGTCACACCAAGTTCTCAGCAGATAAGACTTCGTTGACCACGTCAAGTTAAGAATAGTGCCTTTTAGGAAACCTCGTGACCGATCTGGCGTGGGTCGTGAAGATGCCTGATCAGATAACACTGTGCAACACGAATTTGGGCCCCTAATAATGAATAGACAATTTTCGTAGATTTTTGTGCGCTGAATCCGAATCCGCAAACCGTTTTTCTCCTACACGTACAGTTTTTGAGAAATTTGATTTTGAAAAAAAATGCAAATTTTCAACTTTGAAATGATTTTGTGGTTAAGCGATAAGAGTTTTTCGGTTTCATTCAACGCAGAATTATTCTAGGAACTCTCCCGAATAAAATGGTATAAGTTATTGTTACATCCAAGACATGTAAATATGTTTAAACAACCATCAAAGTGAAAATGACACCGAAACGCACCAATTTTCGCGGATATTCTTCAATATATTTTCAAAACTAAAGCTGTGAGAGGGAATCTAATCACACCACGCGATAGAGCAGACATTTTTCCTACGGAAACGACCAAAGAATACCGTTGGCCCGCTTTTGTTTCGAAAACAGAATCAAAATAGTTCGGCAAAACGCGTGAGACCGGCAGTGGTACTCATCGCCAGTCAGCGCCTCTCGTAGCGCTCAACGTAACAGAACCGACAAATGCGAGCGGCTCACGCCAGAGTCTCACTGCCGGTCTCACGCGTTTTGCCAAACTCTTTTGATTCTGTATTCGAAACAAAAGCGGGCCAACGGTATTCTTTGGTCGTTTCCGTAGGAAAAATGTCTGCTCTATCGCGTGGTGTGATTAGATTCCTTCTCACAGCTTTAGTTTTGAAAATATATAGAAGAATATCCGCGAAAATTGGTGCGTTTCGGGTGTCATTTTCACTTTGATGGTTGTTTAAACATATTTACATGTCTTGGATGTAACAATAACTTATACCATTTTATTCGGGAGAGTTCCTAGAATAATTCTGCGTTGAATGAAACCGAAAAACTCTTATCGCTTAACCACAAAATCATTTCAAAGTTGAAAATTTGCATTTTTTTTCAAAATCAAATTTCTCAAAAACTGTACGTGTAGGAGAAAAACGGTTTGCGGATTCGGATTCAGCGCACAAAAATCTACGAAAATTGTCTATTCATTATTAGGGGCCCAAAAAAAAGTTAAAATTTGTTGCACAGTGTAATGCCCACATCTGTAGTATTATGTCAAGATGGGCTTAATCGTTTGAGTTAACATTAAGAAAATGTTTAATAAGGGAATTCTAAATATCCTTGCAAATCCGATAGTAGAAAGTACAGTAGACTCTTGAATATCGACGTTTGCAGAAGAGTATTTACCACCACCGTGTCAGTAAGCACCCTAAACTAATGCTGAATTGAAATTTTATATAACGTTTTGCACTCGATGCACATGTAACTTACTAGAGAATTATTAAAATTTGAAGTACAAATGTTATTCATATTAAAATACAGTAAATTGATAATAAAAATAAAAGTACACGAACTCATAAACGTTGGTAACCTTTTCATTTTAAAATAGACCTTCCGGTTTTCCAGAATTTTGTTATAAATATAGATTAGACTGTGTTCTATGGTTACGCGTATGAGCTCGGGCCAACTGTGCTCGGTTTATCAAATATCTCGTTTCTGTACTGAAAACAAAAGTAAATCGACAGTTTTTAATTATGGATTAGTATTTTTGTACAGCTTGTCAAAGGCTATTCTTTCACAATCTATGATTCAGATCGACTGCGGTCAATTACTAAATATATGGTGCACTGAAACGGCACCCGAATATCTGAAACTCCATTCTGGGTACAATTATAAAGTGATACTAATGATGTTTTGCATTTGTAAATATTTATTTGCAATTTTCATATTGAAGGAAACTAAGAGTAAGTAAACTAAAATTAAAAAGACGAAAGAAAATTTCTTTGTAGGTATAACAATTTCGAGACAAAAATTCTTTTATACAGTTATGTTTGGCTAACGTCGCCCACTTTCGTAATATTCCACATGAACTACAACATTTTACAGTTTCATCGCAAGATTTAGTTTGGAATATGTCATAACTAACTGCTCAAATGTGATACTACTGCTTCTTGTGTGCAGCGGCAATTTGCAAAGAATTAGATCACGCGAAATGGACATAGAAACTTTTCAAGAAAGTAGTTTACGTTGTTCAAAAGAACACGGTAATCGAACAAAGATCAAAAAATAAAAATAATATGAATTCCATGAAACAATTAGTAAAGTATCAATCAAGAACGTTTGGAAATGAACTCTTAACGTTACTCAAAAATCTGCGAAACTCAAAAGGTTAATTAATCTAAATGATTGTAAACGATATTCTATAAAATATAAATACCTTTGAGGAAGTTGTGACGAATGCGTACAACTGACTGGTCTACGTGGACTGGAGAGCACATCTCGAACTTCGTGAGAAGATCCTGAGGAAGAATTCCTCAAGCTCGAAGTACTTGTCTGACGTAAACGTACCTCTTTTTGGGGAACCGAATTTTGATTACCTGGTGACACACAATGTTAATTATATAAAGTGTCCATGTAGTTTTCCAATCGATTAAAAATGAAAAAAAAAAAAAACGTCATCAGACAAAATTTAACTCTATTCAGTGATGAGTAATCTGTAAACATTTTTATGCAGTGATTCATTTAAAAGATACAACTGCAACTTTTTTTTATATAAACAGATTCCTATAGTTTTTTACATTAATCAATGTATTGTACTAAGGTACTTTATGTAAAAAAGTTACACACTTCCACTAAAAAGAGGAAAGAGATACAATTGCACCTTTGTTATGTGAGTTCTTCGAAACATTATTTGTACAATATTTAAAAAGAAAATTAACAATATTTGATACGAAATATCTTATATTTAAAATTGAAAAATCCCACGAATTATAGATTTCTGTTAACCGTATAACACGTGTAAAAAATATCTAATTCGCACATTGAATGTCAAATACTAGAGTGGGAATGCATTCCTGAATTTTGCAGAGTTAGCGATAACAGAGGTGACTGTCCGCGGACGAATGTAATGCGCTGAGTATGCATCAAGCCCGTATTTTAGGTTGAAAGTGATCTAATTTCGAAGATCATGATATCGATATTGGCAGTGTTGCAGAATGCAAATAAAACAAGCTAATACTTTTTTCGATCACTTACAATTTGCATGTTATCGTTAAAATAGATGACGAATTAAAACACGGTTATATTACTACAAGAGTACTTTTTATTACCGCATGTAGTTACACCACTTCCAGCGATAGGGTGCCACCAAGTGAGAATGGACAACGGAGAAATTTAAAGGCATTACCTTACTCTTTTGATAAATGATCTCTTTACCTACTGTGCCATCCCCTAACTTTTCCTCGATCACTTTACAAAGTAAATATAAATAAATAAACTCATTTATCCTCATTTGCAAACGAACACAGTCTTTATTGGGAACCACGAAGAGACAGGCTTGCAGTAATTCAGTGATACATGTACTCCGTATCCTTAAAGGAAGAACTTCAACAGTAGCAGAGAGGAAAAGGTGTTGGGAAAGAATACATCCGTCTATATTCTATATTCTTAAGGACAACCACGTCTACAACCTTCCGTAACACGGGATATCACTTTCGCATCAATAAAGTGCTTCCCCGAATAAGCAGTAAAAGTGCGATGTCAAGTTTCATCGGTACGAACATGTTTGCCATCTTCGCTCAGAGATTCAACCTTTGTTTCACAATACATTTGTCATATTTAGCTCTTTGCACTCGGAGCATTTTTGGATACGATCGGATCGAGTCTGCTCTTGCAGCAAAGCTTTCAAAAAGCACTATTTTGGAAAAAATGAGTTGCGAATGCTTATAAATCTATTTACTTTTATTCCCGTTGTTTCAAACATCCCGAAATTTTACATTTTAAAATATTCTGTTAAATTAAATACATATGTTTACTCATAGTGACACCACTCGAGTGGAACGGTATAAACCAAGCTTTATCTTGCCAGTTATGGTCATCATTTCAAGAGATATATCTCAAGGGCTCAAAAATATTAATTATCCTTTTGTTCTAGCAACTTCAACCAAAGGTGTTCGACCGTAATCCTTTCTATTCTTATCCTGTCTAGAGGTACGGTTAAAATATTTTCTAGGGTCATGGTGAAATATTAGAATATCGAGACTCGATCAGATTCCGCTCGAATTTTTCCATCTCGCCTTAAATTCGGCAAGTTTGGATTCTTGTACACCCGCACACTCTATCATGGTACTTAACACGCTGACTGCCACAGTGAAAACGGACGTGTGTAGTCAGACAAGTTGAAATCCTAATTATTAAGAATATAATCAACTAATTTTCAAATTTAACCTTTCAAATCGATAGCTAGCATTATTAGCTCAATGATAACGCTATCCGTGGTTTATTTCGTAATTTCTTTTATTAATTATTTGATTGTAAAAAATTTCGGGTGCCGGTCACCGGTGACCCCCGTGGCAGTCAACGTGTTAAGAATTAATGAAGGAGACATTTAGGTGTTTCTGTTTAAATGCCCGATCTTGTATATATTTACGATGATATTCTGTTTACGGGTAGGCGTTTCGGGTATTCTGAATGTTTCAAATTACAATTTTAGCATTAGGTACTTTTAGATACTTCGTGTACTGAAGTCTAAGTATTATACATAGCGATTCAGTGTTGATTCTGAGGTAATTCAAACTGCAATTAACACGTTCAGGACGGCAGTAATGTTCACTAGATACTCACTACTGCCACTACTGTCTACGAGGATGTTACCCACCAATAGGTCACACCGTCTATTTCGGCCTTTTTACCATTTATATCGAAGTTACCATTTTATCCTTTTCTTCGTAAAATATCAAAGAACCGCTTAACACATGGCGAGTATTCAAGAAAATTCAGGAAGCGTCCAACGAATTAAAAATTGATAATTCCGACCAAGAGTATGAAAAGGTACGCCCCATTTGTACAATGTATAAGAATTGTTACAAAATACTCAGTACAGAAAGAAACTCTGAAAAGACACGAATTCTAACAAAAAGAAAATATGAATACCTACTGCGCTACTCGTATCAGACAGCACCATTTTTGTATTCTCTATTTAAAAACGCTCACAAATTCATTTAAACCAGATAATAATATACCTGTAACGTTTCATTTGAACAATAAAGCATATTTAAATTAGTACCATGTTTCTCTTAACACTCAACCGTCCACAGAGAGAAATAACAATTTAAATTGAATTTAAAACTATTTCTGACTTTCGTTTATGAAATTCCAAAGCATTTATTTAAGTATTGTTTCGTTAAACATACGAAGATCATGCGTTAAGAAATTTGATTATCCATGGGGTGCGTTTTTAAAATCTGATTCATTGAAGCGTCGATACGTTATGCTTCTCTTTAATTTTCACAGCAACAATAAACGTAAAACAGCATCTCGATAGCGTAGAACAATAAAATATACGTTTACGTAAAAAAAATAAAATCCTACAAGGCTAGACCTACACTGCGTTAATTTGTATTATTATTCTAAACATTTTGCCTGCAACGACATTTATGAATCATGTCATCGTGTGGAAATATTCCATGTTGACTCACAAGCGGATTACACCATCCTAAACCCGTTAAATAAATAAAGTGCGCGAGTAGCAAACAAAATGCCGTTGCAAATACACATGAAAATCTGCATCTTCCGAACGAGTGATTTCGCTAAGCTGAAATTTTATATTTCAGGTCCTTTTATACTGGTCATAATAGCAAGACGTTCGAAATCACAACTTTTTGTATTTTTTTTTAACAATTGTAAGATGAAGAAATTCTTATAAAATCAAGTTACAAAATCATGTACTCACTTCTAAGCGGCGCATGTCCATTCCTTAAGGGCGAGGACACTACCCTCTCGTTTTTCTTCTCGTTTCTATCATCCTCCCTCTTCTCCCGTCCTTCCAACAGCGCGATTCGCCTTAACGCGTCCGCGAGGGTAGCACGCAGACAAACTATTTCATCCCTTTGGGCCAACGACTGCCTCTCGAGATCTGCGACTCGGCCCAATAAGGATCCGGTCTCGCACTCCAGCATCTCGTCTGTAAAAAGGAATTTTAGTTTATCATACGAAACACAGGATCACATTCTATCATTCAATCACTTTTATGGAATTCTTTCGCAGGTGGAGAACGTGCGGTCTCCGTGGCTTTCTTGTGCGACGTCGAGGCCGCACGTTCCCCACCTATGCCATAGATATTTGTTGAGTATATGGTGTGTCTGAAAAGTAATGACACAAACGCGTGGCTTGAAAACTGATAACATTGTAGCCGCGTGTCGGATAACCACATTTTTAGATTGCATAAAACAGTTCTAACAGATCTGCACGCCAAGAACAGACTAAAGTGAGAGTTTTTGTGAAGTTTAATCGATGTTTCAGAATAAAAATTGCTGATAATGACTTTTGCTTTAATCGATTACGAAATTGAATGTATAAGAAAAAGAATTAATTGTATGTTGTCAGAGATTGTGGTCTATTACTACTTGGCAGCAGAATTGAAATTAATAATGTTAAATTACTATTTAGATGTTATTAAAATTCCAACAACTCCGATCTTATTCTTTAAAAAATTTCAGAATCCAATCTTTTTATAGGAAAATAAAAAGCTATCTATTTAAGGTGTATTTTATCCCAAAAGAATGAAATTCTTAAGATGTTAAGATCCCCGCAAAATCAGTAGTTAAGATATGGTGGTTAATAAAATTTGCAAACTTTCGGTAACTGACTTTGAGACCTTGAAATTAAATAAATTTTTACCTCAAAAAGTCTTCAGTTTAAAATATGATTTACTATAAGAGAACTTCCGTTTTACTGAATTGAAATATTATTTTACAAGTTTATTAGCAAATTAGCCATTTTTCGAGTAAAAAGCCAATCACAATCCATATTAGTTTCAGACAACAGTATTTATTTAATCTAGCAGGGTTAGAAGCATGGCCGAAACGTAACATTAACATGAATTGTGATTAGTTTTTTTTCCGAAAAAATAGCCAATTTTTTCACATATCAAAAGTTATTTCTAATAACTCACAAATTATTTTTCGTGATTGGCAAATCATAAATAAATTGTATAATTAAACACTTGTAATTTTTACAACTACAAATTTGAAAACAAATTTCTTGTTTTATTATCTTGAGAAACATTTAAATAATTTAATACGTCAAGTAAAATTCACTGCCCCTCCCCCCAATTTATAAGTTTCGAGTAAGAATCAATCATAATCAATATCCTATTGAAACTGTGATCTGCAACTTATTTTATTTGTACACGTAAAAACGACTCTTTTATACAAATAATTGAACGTACAAAAACACAAAGCGATTATATTAACAATATTATCTAATAATAATAATACGTTTCACTTATTGTAACGATTCTTCTACTGTGTACGATGCAACCCACTTTTTACCGCGGGCTACGAGCCCTACTCTGTGAAGTGCACAAACCACACTTCACAACCCGACCGCCAGATGGAAAATCACGGCATGCGGCACTCACAAGATGAATGGCGCAACAACAGTATAAATGCCACGACCTATAGAAGGCCAGACAGAGGATGAGTCACATCACAAAGGATAGACGTCTTCAGCAGACAACCGTCACTAGTCTCTACTGACAACTAGTGCTTCTCTCGAAGGCGCCACCGATACGTTCCGCTCTAGTGTTCTTAGAGGTACGTACTACCAACGCGAATTACCTAGGGAGAATCAGCCGCTCTTACAAAGAACACTCCGGGTCAAACTCAATCCAAACACCACTTTCCTGAGGGCAGAGGACACGGAGCCTCATGTTCTCAAACTCCAGAATTCCTGCGCCGTTTCCCGGGACCGCCGTAAACCCAGACATGTCTAAAAAGATATCCTCTTCCGCTTATGTTACCGCTGCGTTTGCCTTGTTAAGCCGTACCATCTCCTTACAATCGCTTTTCCTTATCTAAATCAACACAACGAAATCACCAGAAAATGAACAACACAAACAACATTCTCTGGACCAGGAACGACTCCCCTCCCCTTCATTGATGCCGAAGCACATAGCGTCATCACGCTTTCTAGGTAATTAAAAAATACCATCGGGGACAAATTTAACTTGAAATTCCGTGGCAGTTAAGTCTGACTGAAACTTTCACGCAATACAAGACTTCCGTGGCTTCAAACAGTCCCTCACTGACAAAAATCTTCAATTCTTCACATACACCGTTAAATCGGAGAAACCCCTAATACTCAAGGGCCTTCTGCAACGAAGTTCTCGAGGAATTACAAGCCAATCAATTTCTCCATAGTATCAGGAAAGCCCAAGTACCACCTTCCACGCTGGCACTACCTCATCTCAAATGAACAAAGTAGGACACCGTTTCCGTTTAAAAATCTACTAGGAAAGATAGAACTCCCATAAATACACGCAATGCTTTCGTTGTCAGGCGTTCAGACACACCCCTAGTAATTGTAACAAGCTCAAGAAATGCATGAAGTACAGAAACAAAGTGTTCCAATTGTGGCGGGGAGCAGACAACAAATTACTCAGGCTGCCAACTCTTAACCACATTTCAGCAGAGCAACACACTATATCTACCCTGCATGACTTCATCACCACCCCCTAAAGCACCAATACAGTCCTCAGCCCTTATCTTTGCTACCAACTCGCTAACCATGACCAGACTAGTACCAACTCCTCAAACCGCCACTTCTCCCCCAACTATACTGCTACTCCAACCCGCCTATACTCTGAGGCTCTTAAAACATCCCACACACCTCCTCTACGTTTCTCATCTTTTGCGATATTGTTTCTACGATCTTTGCGACGTTGCACCGTCTTTGCGATACTCTTGCTATATTCTTCTGTCTTTCCGATTGTAATGTATAATACCTCGTAAGAAAACACGCGAAACGCTGCGGGACTAACCGAAATTCCTCGTTCGCTCCTCCCAACTTTCGCATGTTATATGAGCCGTATTAGTAAATGTGATTATTTCGACAAAGGACAATGCGTATTAATACAACTGCGTTAGATCTAACCAATTAGAGCTAACATTTCACGAGCCTTGTAGGACACGCGAAATAATTACCCTTTGCGCCATCTGATTGTAAATATTCCTCGTTTATCCATTGCAGTCATTTTGAGGTGTTCAAATAAATGTTATTTCTTGAAATTTCTTGAAATGACTCTGGCATCTCAAATATCTCGCTTGTTTTTCATGGTAGAAAAAAATGTTAGAAGAAAAAGTTATTGTATCCGATGGGGCACATATTCTGATTGGTGGAAAATTTTGCTCAAGGTCATTTTTTTCGAGATTACAAGGTCATCGGTGTTTTTTTAAACGAAACCATATATTTTTGTTATCATACGATGATAGCTGAGGGCAAGGCGAGTTCATTGACCTATAACACTACGACCTTCGAACGACCTTGGTTCCATTTAAAAAAACACCGATGACCTTGTAATCTCGAAAAAAATTACCTTGAGCAAAATTTTTCACCAATCAGAATATGTGCCCCATCGGATACAATAACTTTTTCTTCCAACATTTTTTTCTACCATGAAAAACAAGCGAGATATTTGAGATGCCAGAGTTAGCTGGGACACCTTGTATATAAGGTGTCGTAAAGTTAAATGATTAAAATCCGCTGATAAATTGTAAAAATAAAGATAAACAACAAATGTTATCTATAAATAAGTTTACTAATCCTGTATTATTATGCTTAATTGCACTAAAAGTAAGTTCATTCATATTTTCGTTTCAAAATGCCTACTGCTTGGAATGCATGTTTAACATCACAGCTCTCCAAATTTCATGTAGCTTCAGTTTAATGCATCATGAACCGGTTTTATTCATTCTTGCTATGGATTTCGAAACGCCTTTAAAATGGATAATGAAAAATGCATAGCTTTAACAAAAACATACAAAGATCTCCCAAACTGTTGGCTAACTCTGTCTCGCTTATTTACCTCGCGTGTTCTACTTAAAGCATGAGACTACTCGATCGAGACCGCTTCGAAATGTCTTCACATATGTACGTATAGGTTTGGGACACACTGCGATTTTGATGACACTAGCGCTCAAGACCGTATACTGCGTTTTGTCGTAAGGTTCCATTTTAACAAATCCCATGCGATTTATAACGTATTATAAAAATTTATCTATAACAATTTACAATGTAAATATAGATACGAGGAGGAGTCAAAAAGTTAGTTTCACTCGCTTGTAACTTTTTTAATATTAATTATATTTTAATGAAATGTAGCAGAAATAATGTTTGATACCTCTATTCTGAAGTTGTATCAATGGTTTCGACATTGTTATCGCCTTTCATTTGTTATTAATTATAAACCATGGCGTGTCCGCTGGAAGTTGCGTCCAAATTAGAAATCCCAGCTGTGATTCGTTTTTTATGGATAAAAATGTTTTCTCGTTTTATCGTCAGTTGTGTGATGTTTATGGTCCCGATAAGATATCTCGTCAATCTATTGGAAAATGGTGTATTTTATTCGAGAATGGGCATACGAATATCGAAGACGATTATCGGACGGGAAGGCCGTCAACTGTAACAATGAATGCCTATATTGAACGTGTTAAGCAACTGACTGAGGCAAACAGGCGAGTTAATATTGACGAAATTGCGGATGAATTGCGATATCACACGAATGAAGAAGTCCAGCGTACGACTCAAGAATGGCTCTCGCAAGTTGGACGGAACTTTTTCAAAGACGGCATAGAAAAACTGGTGCCACGATATGATAAATATATGAATCGATATGGGGATTATGTCGAAAAATAGCTTATACTTTATATTATGAAATAAATAAACGGTTGAACTGAAAAACTGAATCCTTCATTATTTTTAATCCGAGTGAAACTTACTTATTAAAGACTTGACTCTGAGTAACTTCTTTTAATCGCTTAATCGGAGGTCATTTTATTGAGATATTTGTTCTAATAGTTAGGTCTGAGATTACCTGTTTTGTTTGAAAGATTGTAAAATTGAAGGAATTGAAAAGGATGAAATCTTATGTTAGTAATACTCACGCCACGCCTGCTCCGCCTCATTGATGGTGTCCATCGTATCCGGCGTGGACATTGTGATTAAACTCGTCACGATGACCCCGACGTATTAATACGTTATTCAATTGAACTGATTAACGAGCACGAACAGAGCCAATGTACTGTCCCGAATCATGTCTCCTCGATCGAGCAACTTTTCTCTCGAAACACGGATCGTGCAAATGAACACTTCTATCAAACAGGATCATTAATTAACACGCAAGGTTCCTTTCTCTTGGAGTTAATATAGGTTTCGGTAATATGCTCTGAGGGTCCTTCGATAAATTTAATTCACTTAGTCGGAGAATATTCTTTTCGAATGTGTTTCGTAAGTAAATTTTTAAATATTGACAGAAAGCAATTGATAATCGATCTGTTTATGTGCTTGTACAAGTTTAAAAGCGCCATTGCTTGAAACCAATATTTGATATCTGAAGTATTTCGTATGTACTGTATAAAAGTATTTACACTTTGTTAACACGTTGGCTGCCACGGGGGTCACCAGTGGCCGGCACCGAAAACGTTTTACAATCAAATAGTTAAGAGAAGATATGATGAAATAAACTACGGATGGCGTTAGTATTAAGCCGATAATGCTAGCTATCGAATTGGAAGGTTAAATTTGGAAATTAATTAGTTTCGGTGTGTCTGACTACATACGTCCGTTTTCACTGTGGCAGTCAACGTGTTAAGTACATTCCCACCCAAAAGCTACAGAACATCTAGTACAATTTCATAAAAGTATAGAAATAATAAGATTCGTTAAAATATTTCAAGGAAAGCAGTAGTCCAATTTTGTATTTAATATAATTAGTTTAAATATGATGATTCGGTTAAAATAAATTAAAGTTTCTACTAATCTGCCGTTTCTACTAATTTTGGCATTCCAGGAACCGGGTTTTTTCAATGTCTTCCTTAATATTACGTCCATACTAGTCGACTAGAGACAGAATAAACAAACAGTTGTCGTTTTTTGAACCAAGTAAGAAGAAAAATTTTGCTGCCATAACAAAAACTTAACACTTCACGCTTTAACACTATAACATTAACAGTTTAACGAAAATCTGACATTTTAAATTCGTGTGTTGTATGTTTAAAATATTTATCATTCAAGTATTTTATTTCCTTATGCTTGACTAATATTCATATAATGTTAAAAACAATTTTCTGATATATTTACAGTTTAACGTTCTTCTTTTATAAATCTGCTTTATCCATGTAAGAATATTACTGTTTGTAGAATTTTTACACGACTTACATTATTTTTTGCCTTAAGATACCTTTCGTTCGCTCCTTTCATTCATTTCTTTTCATCTTTTCACACACTCATTCGTGTTCTCTCCTAACTTTCACTAATGTTCTAAAAGAGGTACTGAACAGTTATTCGGTAGACGTATTCTGCGTAATTAGTTCGATATTGCTATCATGTAATTTTTCATGATTAGCGGACTTTGGTTAATAATTTTAAGTTTCTGTTCGACTGATGAGACTTTTAGGGTTTTTTCTATGCCATAGTTATAATGATACATTGATAATTATTGTTATGTTGATAATTTTGGTTTTTTCTTTTTTATTGTTTGTGGTCATTATATTTCAGAGGGCTACTTTGTAGAATCATATTTTACTTTTTACGGTTAGTTTGGATATTCATTTAATTAACTATAGTAGTAACTTTATGGCCATTGCGACCCTTTAAATATGTATTATGTACGGATCTCACGTTAATCTTTTATCCAATACAATTCCTATGTATTTCGGCTTTACTATCTGAGGTACGATTACTATTGCTAACAAAAGAAAATGAAGAAACTAAATAATCGTTTGTAAATTACTTGATCTTCTAAAATACATAGGTTGAGATTGAATATAGCATAAAAAGATAATATTTCACATCTCTATATACAATAAGTATTTTTCGAATATTGAGCCGCCCAGTGCACACATCGACTAACTCCACTTTTTGAAAAATCTTAAATTTAGGTGTCAAAGTCATAACTTTTTATATTTATATCTTTCCTGATTAATAGAGATTAACACCATTAAACGGCAAATTCTTTCTTATTAATTTTATATACCGTTAGATGAAAACTATAACTGTATTTATGTATTCTACATTATATATTTGAAGTTATATTATAATAGGAATTTTAAAAAACAATCTACATTACTTCGTCGCATTTCTCAATTTTTTGTTTTATGGAGTTAATCAATGTGTGCACTGAACGGCTCATAATATATATGTACAAAGTCCACAACCAACATGAATCCCTTAAAAGTTTATCCCGAATTGATACTCGAAAGCATGGGACGAGCAATAACTGGTTAGTCTAACATAAGTAAGTAAGCTCTTTCATAGATCTATATTTCTCATTTTCTTATCCCCTTCCTTCTTCTCTTGATCTTTCCTGATTACAGTAAATTGGTGAGAAGAGAATTCCGCTGAACTGTAAACACCCGCATTAAGTTACATTAGTTTTATCTAGCCATGACGCTATTCTCTTTCCTCGCCGCTTTGCTATATTAATGATCTTATCTACATCGCAGAAAGCAACTTGGTTTGACATAAGTTTCAATATAATCGCGATTTTCAAACCGATTACACTAGCTAGCACGCGGGTTCTCTGCGATATCTATTACTCTTTCTACGAAGTTTTTATATCTCAAGATGGATAATGGTGAATTATCGTTGATTAGTGACCGTTGCAATGACTCACAAAGTTAAGTTCGGTGTTATCAGACAGTAAAGAATCTGGTTAAGATAGTAAAGCTGATTATGATTTTAACACGTTGGCTGCCACGGGGGTCACCGGTGACCGGCACCTGAAATTTTTTACAATCAAATAATTAACAAAAGAAATGACGAAACAAACCATGGATAGCGTTATCATTAAGCTAATAATGCTAGCTATCGATTTGAAAGGTTAAATTTGAAAATTAGTTGATTATATTCTTAATAATTAGGATTTCAACGCGTCTGACTACGCACGTCCGTTTTCACTGTGGCAGTCAACGTGTTAAGTATAATTTTTTCGAAATCGATCTAATCAGTTACCTTCCCCGTTGTTAAGACTTCCGTTTCCAAGTATACCAAGTATTCGCATAAATAGTGATAGCAGTAATGTATTTAAGTACTTTGAATATTTGATCAATTCTGAAGTAGTGGATTTAATTGTTGTGGGAATACATAAATATACCGATTTTAAAAGTAGTATTGGAAGATTTTACAACTTTACACGACAGAAAAAGTGACATAAAACCGACATAAATGAGATTTGCATCTTTCTATCGCTTCATTTACTGCAATCAATAGTTCGGAAACTTGTTTTGGAACGGTATTGATCTAAAAGGTACAACATTTACACGTCATATATTAGAAATGTTATGTCATATCAAAAATTCTGTTGATTGGAGACTTGCAAAGTTTACATAACCAAAGAAATGCCAAATTTTATATAATTTGACCTATCTTGGAAAACGTCAAACGCTTATTTATGGCAGGAATTACACCAGCGCAAAATATTTCTGTGGATGAAAGTTTGCTGTTTTTTAAAGACGGATTGAGTTGATACCATTGAAGAGGGCAAGATTCGGAAGATATACTTATTTTTAAATTATATACACGGAAAACATATGGTTATTAGTGGAAAGTGTAAACATCAGTTTATACCAACGCAAATAGTCCTATCTTCAGCGAAACCACTATTAGGTAAAGGTTACTGTATTACTATCGATGACTATTACACCTTTTTCGAATTAAGAACTATTTATTGAAACTGATATACAGTCATGCGTCGCTTAACAACAGCCCAGCGTTATGGTTATTAATTACTATGGTCCATCGTTATTATTACTGCTATTGGGC
The DNA here is from genome assembly GCA_943735885.1 of Stelis phaeoptera. Taxonomy (NCBI): domain Eukaryota; kingdom Metazoa; phylum Arthropoda; class Insecta; order Hymenoptera; family Megachilidae; genus Stelis; species Stelis phaeoptera. The sequence continues at coordinate 1,793,702 of OX030936.1, forward strand.
AGCTGTAGTTGTTGAATTATTGACAAAAAGAAAAGCCTTGACGAACATTTTAGCAAAAGGAAAAGTTGTTTAGAATCATGTAAGCAATCACCTCTTTACAGCTCCAACACTAATTTTCGGGCATTCTATAGAAATAGATGAATATAAAATTATAAGAAGAAAATTTGAGTATGGGGTATGATTTGGATAAATACAGGGTGTTTCATAATATGCGGGGCTTACTTCAGGAGTCAACGGGATGCACTAAAACAACGAAAGAACCACGTAAAAATATGTGCCCTATTTGACCTGGTTTCTCATTTCTCAAGTTGAGATAACCAGAACCTGAAAGCCGATTTGCTAGCAAACAAAAATGTTTATATCTCAGAAACAGTTTACCTTTCGACCTATATGTTTACTAAAGTTTTTTTACTCGGTACAGTGCGTCCTATATACCATATAAATATTGAATGGTTTTTTTTTAACACCCTGTATGTAGGAAAGGTTTTCTGAAGCACCGGAGAGCATTTCGGCTTGATTTACTATTTGCTGCCCATGCTTACGCCGTAAGCCCTATGGTCCTATGGCATGGAGCATAGAACTTACAGAATGTTTCATGTGTGTAGCGAATTTATACAGTAAAGACTTTCTTCGTTCTAGGATACCTGAAATATACAGTATAGTGGCTATCGTAGTCATAGGACAGTTTTGACTCCTTAATGGCACAATAAAATACAGTCAAGGGACTCATTGTCGGAACTTTCTTTAAAGTCTTCTAGTGAGAGAACCACCCTGTATAATAAGAGCGGTGTGAAAAAGTAAAGATTCGAAGAAAAAGTAGGTTACGAGCCACTATCCGATCATCGTTAGTGGAAAGAACAAATTCATGGTAATATAATGGAAAATTGTACTAAGAAAGCAATAAATATTCAGTTATTTTACCCGAACGGAACTGAATGCATATCAAAGTATTTGAAAGTGTCAAAAATATTTTCCTGATTATTCCAAAAACCTAAGGTGAATGGCAATTATATATATAGAAAGATACACACATATTCAAAAACGATCGAAAGCTAGGAAATTGCGGTACTTCTGTGTAAGTACCATTTTTCTTTTCTTATTTTCGGAAACTACCTGGGATACGCTACACATTTAAAATTTAATCCTGAAGAAAATCATTAATAGTGGGTTGAAACGTTGCTGGTAACGAATATCATTTTACTATTATTTTAAATCGATGGAATAAATAATGCATATGTACCATTCTTAGCGAAATTCCCGAAAACCTTCCACATGATTTCGTTGAAATTTTACAAATGGCTTCACTTGCACAGAAATGATGTTTCTAAAAATAATTATCGGCGACTCGAAGATTAAGACGCAAAATTTTACGATAAATGCTTCGCTGCTGTAATGTCATTTCCTGCGTTTCCGACGCGGCGTAAGATGAGATCACAAAACGGTATTCAGTACCTTTCTCGTTAATTAATTTCCTCGTTACATATTTGATATTTTCGAGTAATTGAAAAATTTGGTCTTATCCAGTATCGTTTCAGTGTCTCACACATGTAATCAACCAACGAATCTCCTGTAATTCCACCTGTATTTAAACGAGCTCGTAATGACCCACTTAAGAATTCAATAGTTTGTGAATATGCATCGCTGTTTTGATCTTCAGTAAAATTCTTCGAATGGTTTACAGTTTTACGAACATTTCCATGTTATTCTGAATTTTGCTGGCCCTATCAACAGTCCGTATGAATTTCAGACCCTACTATCACATGTTTCTAAATTAATGATAAAAGTGTGGCATCGTCGCGTTTATTATTGGTACATATTTCTAAACGGTACTTATCTCCTCCGCGTAGTACGCGGCAGCTATTAGACGAAAAGATTGTATGCAAATGCAATTAAAATGTGTATAAAATAAATGCCATGGTGAAAAGAAAATAATTAGGAATAAAATACTAAACCGACTCATAAACTACAATAATGTAGTGTAATATATGTATACTATCATACTTGCTTTGAATACTTTGTTAAGTAATCTCTGAAGGCACTGAAAGCAGATGGAAAACAAAAAACGTGAAACGTTTGAATGCAGCATAAATAAACAAGGCAGCAGTTGAATCAAGAGAAATTAATTTATTCAAGTATAAAATGATAAAAACTGTACTGATAGCTTGTATTATCAATAGATGGCCGATAAGGTCAGTAAATGGATATAGACGGACAGTCGAAAGAAATATTGTGTGTTCGTATAATTTAAACACTTTTCTCATTTATTATTACAAAAAATATAAGAACTTATTGTGAACAAGAATAGAAACGAAAACAAAACGATACGTAAACGTTTTAATTACGAATGTTTATTACAAAAAAGATTTAAAGAGGGTTAATTCTGTTCTGCCCATTTATTGGACACAGGTTAGACAGTTAGTACCAATGTATGCACAGTAATTTTTTTATGTCCTATATATTTATTTATAAATATCTAATATTATCAAAGCAATTATGCAATATACACCTTCTGGCAGTACGTCAACAAAAAACGCCGTCTTTTTTTAACAAAGAATGAATTGAGCAACCAACACGTGGTGATAACGTTAGATGGTACTATAAACTATTCTGCGCGTATAAAATAAATTTTCATAAAAACTATTAGTTTCATAAGGCAACAAACGTTTTTTCTACAAAATGAAAAGAAACAGATATTAAAAGTGTAATATTATTTTGTTTTATTAGTTATCGATTAATTTACGATCGCCCCCCTATTTGCTTGTTTACCCTAGGATAAATACTTGGAATGTCAATAATCTAAACAGTTCTTCAGAAGGATCTCAGGAAATGCTCACGAATGAACAACTTTCCCGCTTTATTTTAACCGGCACAGTAATTCTACGCCTTGTCGGTAACACAGGGAGTGACATTACCAACAATGAAACGTTTTCTGCTTAATTTTGGGTTTTGACTTTTGAATCGTCAAAAACCTTTCTTGACAGCATCGTTTTTATGCAAAACGAAACTATTTGCGAAGTTTCAGACAAATTGAATTGTTTTTAGAAATGCAGCTACTTTTTAAAATAATGAAATGGAATCTTTATTTTTATCAGCAGGTGGTTATAAATACAAATACTTTTCACGATAAAAAATTAACTGTACGCTTCAATGCAATTGTAAATTGTTTGTTGAGTAACATATTATCGAAAAGAAAAGAAAGCAACAGGAAACAATACAAAGGTTTTCAAAATACCGGTATTTTATGATCGTACCTTCATAATCCTTAGAAAAACCGAAATACCGAAACACCAATGGCGTCTTACCATTAAATGCACATACCGATATATTTATTTTCTAAACATATGTGTTAAATACATTTAAAAAAATTTCGATTTCTATAAAGATTCAGACACAACTGACAAATATCGATATTCCATATTTGAGTATACGTCTCTGCTGTGAATTAATATTCCACGGTTAGGAATTGAACTTGAAATGTATCTCCTACCACGCTTCATCAGACTACCAGCACAGTATCAGTATTATATAAACGTGTGTATCTTTGAGAGATACGAGGAAGCATTAAACGTCGTCCTTCCTTTCTTTACAGAAATAACCATATAAGATAAAGTATAATTACAATTTCGACCTAAAAAGATTTCGAAAGCTTTAGTCTATTTTTTCGTGTTTCATTGAACTATTTTTACTAAATATCTCATTGTTTATTTCATGATTTGACGTTGATTGAACGATATAACGATTGAACGATTAAGTAAGAGATAATTAGGAATGTTCTCGATCGGAAAAAAAACATTAAACATTATATTTTATAGAATAAAAGAACTTTGATGCGAATAAATATTGGTATGCATAGAACACAATACAAATATAATAATCCACTTGTAAACACTGGCTTGCAGAATAGTCAAAAACATCTCAATAAATAATAAGTAGGAATTTCAATCAAACAGAATTAATAAAATTATCGAAATCAATTTAACCTAAAATCACAAAGTCTGTTCCCACTGTTATTAAATGTATCATTTGAACTGAAATCTTTTCAGAATATTGTAGCTATGTTTTTAATGAATATTATCATTAATATTCTTAAGTTTCTAAGAATACAGCTAGAACTAACTATTTCCAGCTAGAACATTAAATATTGATAGTTACTTTACAAAGCGTCAAGAATTTTTTAAGTGCTGTGAATAATTTTCTGTGTGTACTTTCATCAAAACTCTAAATAATATAAAACTAATATAAAGTACAAACATTGAGCTTGAATCCAGCACAATCTTGTTCGATACCGAAATATTAGTAGAGGCAAGGCTTTCAAAATTTGTACAAGCATCTATCCGAGTTAAAATTCAACACATAGTTCGCTTGAGTAATAATTTAAAACCGTTTCTGTCACCTACAAAACGCCGTTCAAACATCGACTCCATACTTTCGTGCTGAAACTTAATATACACATTTCTCCACTTAAAAAAAAAAAACACACAAATCTAAAATTTAAAAATTCACTTCACGAATTCACATATCCATTCGCGATAAGGCTTCGTAGAACGTTGCACGCCGATTTCACAACCGCTGACGCAGCAAAACGGGGAAAAATAAATCGGTTCGCGACACTGCACCAATTCGATGGGTTTGAGTCAGAGGTATTGCACTTTCCCTCGAGTTTTTCCCAGTTTCATCGGAGCACGGTAAAGCAAGAGGACGTTCCGGTCGTGAGAGCGCGTAACACGTGTGTTTCTCGTGCGGTCGCCCCAACAATACTGTCAGCTCAACAGTACAGCTGCTAAGGCGCGATCAATACGTTCTAGATACTACAGATGATCCAGATAACGGCTACGCTCCCAGAACCATCAACTGCGAACTTACGTGCGAACGGGGGAAAAAGTAAAAATGTATCAACATATCAGCAGAATCACCGTCGACAAATTGACATCGATGTTAACATTTTAGTTATCGAAAACTATTAGAGGAGCTAGCAGTAAAAATATATCAAAACAATTTTTACTCTTTTTAATATAACATAAGTTTTGAATACATATATTTTTGGTTTCGAATAATTTATTAACGATAGTGGCAGCGAGTAGCTTGTTTATTTTTTTGTTTATTTAATTATAGTTATTTATTTTATTTAATGTGGCGTTTCCACTTTAATTTGGGGCCTTTCTAGACGCGATTATTGTTCTGAAAAATGGTGAATATTTGTATCTTTATTGTGGATCTTTTAGAGTTTCAAATTATTATTTTGGGGACGCAAACTAATACTACCCTAATAGTATAGATTATTTTTACTATATTTTGGACTGTGAAATTAAAATTATATTATTAGATAAAATTTAATAATATGAGTAGTGGTTTGTGTATGGAAACTATGTAAAATAGAATCAATTACCTTGGTTATGAGCAATTACAAGTGAAATAAAATTTTCGGGTGAGAATAATCAATTTTTGACAGAAAATGAATACCTAACTTATACTAAAGTTAATCTTCTATTGATTTAAATAGTAATAATCTAGATTAAAACTAAATTTGTTAGAACACAATAAAATATTTTCTTTAAATAAATTTAATTATATAATGATAAGTTACAAATATAAAGCATTAACCATCTTAAATATTGAAACTGGACTTCTTGTCTGGAATAAATCAGCGAAATTTATTGGAACCCTCAAGTTGTAAATTAACTTATTATTTTGAACTGTATTTTCGAACGTAATAATAGGTTTGTAAATAAAAATTATTTAAGTAAAATTAAATGATATACGAGTCACGTGTCTGTCTAGACCGTTTTAACACATGTAAATACGTTATACATACTTACGACGGTAAAATTGAACTATATACAGTATAAACGAGTATAACCGCGCGAAAATCGGGACCCAAGGTGGTAATTCTAAATGTAAACACGGCTGAAAGCAAGTCTCAGAGTATTACCAAATTTAATAAAGAACAGAGGGCGAAAAAGAAAGAGGTTCTGGAATCAAACAATCGAAAGAAAAACACATTGGTGAGATAATACTAATTCAACAATAAAACTAATTCATATTTGCTTATTTAATGAGTGGTAATAATACACTTCTTTTTTGTCTATTAACACCAGAATTACCAAACCTGTCAAAATGACTGGTTTAGGGTTTCTTAAATTAAATTCATTAAAATGTGTGTTAATTGTTACGAGGATAAAAACTTACTGTATATGCTAGTATAATATGTTTCATTCTTTATTTATTTATTCTTCTACTATATTTTCGACTCGAAAGTAAGTGTATATAAAACGTCGGTAGTTCGAGTGTTAACGCTAGAACTACCAAAGGGGTCAAAATGACTTCCTACAGATTTCTTATTTTAAATTGTAATATTTTTATTAAAACGCTTATGTCGAAATATACGTTGACTAATTTTAGGTTCAATTTAAAAGTATGGGTGCATTGAACATCGGTAGTTCGAGTGTTAAATAGCTAACAATAAGTGTAATTTTAAGTATATCGTATTTGGTCTTGTTTTAATAAAAAAAAATCTCAAAAATAAATAAAAATAAACAAATTTCGTCATTGAATTAGTATTGCTTCACTAACATTCCAGTTCGGATCGAGTTACACAACTTAATTACCGAGCTTCAAGGTTCGTCAAAGAGGATCCCCCCGAGTGATGGGGATGCTTACCGCGCATTTATCCAACTGTTCGTTTCACGCAGTTACCCAACTTCTACTGTATACTCTTCAACATGGCTGACATTTCATTGGGCGCATTAATTCAATCTATGATTGCATGTCTGACGAAAACATATGAAGTACAGTCCCTGACTATTGAATTAGGATCATATAAAGAAATTTCATTTTGTAAAGTACAATACTATGCCATATGTAGCAAATTATCCTTGGTTGTTCAAATTATTACTGAATACATAGATAATCAAGGGAGCACAGTAATTAATTAATTATTATCTGTGCTTGAAGCATTTTAATTTTTTTAATTTTATGCAATTTTCAAACCAAAGTAATTGAAATTATAAAAATTCTAGAACTTGAATAATAACAGTTCTTTTCCTTTTTGTGTTCGAATATTTTGTTTATGTGTATTAGAACTTTTATCACGGAAAGGATTAATTAATGAGAAATTGTTAGAGAAAAATGACAGGATAAACATATTACCTTAATAGTTAACAAATGTAGCTATAAACGTTTCCTTGCATCTTCCGATTTCATCACAGAGGTGAAAAGTATCGAAAATACTAAATGACCCTAATTCTATGGCCAGAAATTATTTATGTAAGTGTCATATTAATTAAATAAACATAAATCAATTGTAAGTACTATGCAACTACCTACAGTGTGAATGACTAATGATGAATTTAATAAAAATCGAAATTGAATCAATTTAAAAATATCAAATCGTAAATGATCGAACTACAGAAGTAAATTAATTACTACGAGGCAATCGAGCATTAATTATCAGCTGTAAGTTATTAATAGGTAAATGAAACATTGTACGCGTCACCAGAAATAAAATGACTTGGAATTTTATTACCTCTTTATTAGTGGTATACAAGGTGAGTTATTTAACTCTACCACCTAAACTTACTTGTAAATTATTTGTTATATAAAAGAAATATTTCGATCCAAAATTGTTTAGCGTCAAGCGGGGTGTCGAATCTATTTGATATTTCACCTTTTTATCAAAGTATGGAGGTGACTTTAGGTTTTTATATTATAATTATAATATTTGAAATTGCAGCGCGAAATAGTGTTGAATGTTAAGTAAAAGATTATTTAGTATATGGAGTCTAAAGCTAACAATTGTCAAGATATTCTTTGATGAAAAATGATAGGAATTTTGTACATGAAAATTTTATATAGCATTTATATTACTTCTTCGTATTTTACATGAATTAACATTTTGCCTACCACGCCGGAACTACTGAAAATTTCATTAGGTATTATTTTTGCAATACTTCATTATTTATATTTTCTAGTATCTATTACGAGTATTTCTAGTTAAATAAATTTTTGTTATATTAGTAACTAATGTAATTTAAGTTGAAACACTCAGGATAACTCATATACAATGTGTTAAGATGTGGATAATTTTCTTTTTTTGTAATTTCGTTCTTTACTCAGTATCGTTACCATCTTCCTAATTCATTGTTTGGTCATTTTACACTATATGCAAGATGCTTATAGAGCTTTCACCCAATAGTACAGAGTAAGTTCCCAATAGCAAAGGAATACTTTCGAAGAAACGTGGTACTCCCCCTGCTGTAGTGGTCTTCAACATTAAAAAAAAAGTAACGTCGATTGTCTTATTGTTAATAATTAGTAACAATGAATATCGACCTTCTTAATATAGTTTGCAACAAGATTTTCTATGCAGTATACGAGATAGTTGTGTTTGTCAAGGAAAATTATGTCAATGGTTTTCCGATAAGTGAATATACATTTGTTTGCGAATCTTCTACGTTGAGCTTACACATTGACATACATATTACGTATTACATATTAACACGTAGAACTAGTAGAAGAGACCTTTCTCACAAGTGGTCAGTGATGAAGATGAAAACGAATTATTGTGAAAAGAACTGTTGGGCAAAAATGTTCCTTAAAAATAGTCAGTGAATAGTATTTGTGAGATAATAATTACAACAGGAAGCAAGTCTTGTAGTGTTAACTACTGGTGTTTTGCCTTATAAGCGTAAATGCTGGCTAAACGATTGTAGTCATTTCCGGAGATGAGATTAAACGCGTCCGATTTACCCTTTAGGATCGCCTGCAATCAGCGAATCACATCCTGGATATCGGACACACCCTACCAATTCTTTGAAATCGTTTCGTTCTATATCGTGATAGCTGTTCTATTAACATTATTTCTGTTATGTCATCTTGTGGCACGATTCCAGCGGATGGAACAATCCGCAAAATAAGGTCAAATCAAGCGGAATTGTCATTCCTGGCCAAGTATCTATCGCACGTAACAAATTACACAGTTTTAAGAAACTTTTGCATCTTACATAAGTAATAATTCTTATTATTTTTCGTTTACCAGTCATCATTAAATAGTAATGTTTATTTTGAAATCGCCATACTATTCATTCGTTTGCAAATTTTCGACCAAATTATAGTCATTCTGTAATAATAAGTCCAGTCATATTATTGTGGAATCAATTTGATATCTAATGATTTGAAAATGTATTTATAAAATTGTTGTAGTTATATTAAATGGAGCAATTATGATGCTTATTTATCCTTGCACAATGCAGACCAGGTTCTATTATAAACCAGTAATGCCAAAACTTTATTAGTTTGATAAGCTAAAAAGATTTCGTTGTTCTTTTAAGTAGTACAAACTATTTGAATTTTCATTACAATACATTCGATGTTATTCAACTTATAATGTGTATCACAAACAATGAAACCAAATAGTATTTTACTTGATGAATATATTCTGTAATTAACTGTTGGCAAAAGTTGATGAACTTCACAATAGCTAAGTGGTTTACTAATAAATTATTAAGTATTAGATTTGTATTAGGGTGAATTTAATCTGAAACGGTGCACGAAGGTTAAAATGACATGGATTCAGCAACAGAACAATTGAAATCTCTTAAATTATAATACTTTTAGAAGAAAGTTCTGTTTGTTATAATTAATAATAAGTCTATTTTCTAATTAAATATTATGAAAGTTTGTTACTGTTTTCCTAAAATGTTTTTGCCTCTTTTAAAGGTATTATGGTGTTTAATATAATTTATACAAATTAAAGCAAATTAAAACAAATTACACCAAGTAACCCCAGTTAACTGTTTTTGTTCGAAGATTAAAAAAAGCTTTATAACACAGGTCTGCGACACAAAATTAATTTTTGTTTATTTGTACATGTTTTATCTACGTTTTATAAGTTAGTATAATAGTAACATAAAACTGAAATAAAGCTTCTTTAATCTTAAACGCATGTTTCTTTATCCCTCTTTATTGTGTGCTAACATGGCTTCACTTAACGCTTTTTCGTTAAACGCTTTGTCTTCTAAGTATCTTGAGCGTTAATCATGATATAACTGTACAAATATTCTACTAACGATGTATATTTGAAAAAAGTTCCCCAAAATCTGCGATCAATTTCTACTTTCAATGTTAAACAGAAATTAATATATTTATTAAAGGTGAAAGTGCTTTGATTTTTATTTCTTTTTGAAAATCTTGACATAAAACACATCATGACTTGTACATTATAAGCATAATAATATGTTTGCTTTCATTAAAAAATATTAATTGTTAAATTACAATAAAACTGTTCCGAAGGGTTGTTCGATAACTGCAAATAATGAAACATTGCAACATTATAAATTACCTCAATAGAAGCACATACTAGGCGGTTTTTCGCTTCTACTACTTCTTAGTTTTCTAGGATTTCAGCACTTCTTAAGTCATTGAATATCGCGGTGTAAACGGTCGTGTAGAATGCCACACTAAAGTTACAGTTCCTCGAAACACGGTTACTCAATTTTTCAATTGAATCCTTAAAGCTATTATAAAACACCAGCTGTAGACAAACTTAATTATTAATTTCCTTTTATAATTATTCGGTTATACAGCTTACATACCTATTAAAAATTATGACTCCCACCCCTGACATGAAAGGGATGTTATCGAAATGAAAATTATAATAAATATGAAAAAACTATTTGCAGTGAAAATTTAACGATTTTATATGCCTTGCTAAACTGCATATTAAAATTTTGTAAACAGCTTCCATTGCTATCCTTACTTCTTGAAATTTTGATTTTCTTATCAGGTTAAAAAATACGTAGAATTTCATGACAAACACAAATATGTGAATTAAACGTATTCAAAAATACAATAATTTGATACTTTACTGGTGCATGTATTTGATGCAACTGCCGCGCCATTTCGCTTCGAACACGTTATCATGTATTCCTGATTGATATACAATGGAAACCGCTTAATATAATCACTTTGAGGCCTGCAATTTTTGATAACAATAACCGACTGATAACATTAAACGGGCGGTAACAAATTTTCATTACGGAACGCCATTTATTATAAACAATTGTAACATTTACACAATTTATATTTATTATAAATTGTACTCTTGATACAACATTACACATTTGTATATGTTATTGTATATGTATTTTTTATAAATAACCCCTTGCACTACCAAATCAAGAAAATTGAAATATTGCATACACTTCACACTTTGCAAGCATTAACTGTGTAAATGGTAATCAGACTTAAACTTAATATTCATTTGTGATCAAAGCTTGAACGACAGAAGTCACAGCTGAACTGTAAGGTGCGTCACGAGTGTGACACGTTATTGTAGTGCAAGGGGTTAACACGTTGACTGCCACAGTGAAAACGGATGTGGGTGGTCAGACACGCTGAAATCCTAATTATTAACAATACAATCAACTAATTTTCAAATTTAACTTTTCAATTCGATAGCTAGCATTATTAGTTTAATGTTAACGCTATCCGTGGTTTATTTTCTCATTTCTGTTGGTAATTATTTGATTGTAAAAAATTTCGGGTGCCGGTCACTGGTGACCCCCGTGGCAGCCAACGTGTTAATTGTTTTTGAAAATAATGTAAAATTTGTTTAAAAAGCTTATGAATTGTATGCTTCAAGAAAATATTAATTTACATGTTTTTTTCTTCATACAAAAGATAAAAGGTACTTATACTTCGGTCAAAAATAAGTTTCGAGTATGAATATTTAGTATCAATTTGCTAAGAGTCCTTATGGTTTGTTTTTAATCATGATTGTTGCAATTAATAACAGTAGCCGAAATTTGATTATAATCGACGAATTAATTTTAGTTAATTACATATAAAGTGTTTGTAGAACGAGTAATTATGATAATAATAACTAGCTAATAATATTACCTGTTAGTATTTCTGGTATACTCAAGATTGAAAAATAGAAACGTAAACATCCATATACATATAAACATTTGTATTATACTATTTAACACAAATGTTTAATTATTTGCTTAGTATTTTGCAGTGTATTAATTAATTAATAATAGGAAGGACATTATGGCTTTCGCCACACTGATTGTAGGACATCCACATACTAAGCGGCACGGAGAAAGTTATAATCTTCTGTCTATTGTTAATTAATTAATACTGTGCAAAGAGCTAAGCAGGTGATTTTTGGTTATAACCCACATTAGGCTTAGAGGATGCATTCCTACGCCGCTAGGTGGCTGCTTTGTTAAACGTTTTCCCGCTTCAGCATTTAACATTCCTAACCTTCCCATTATTCCGTAGGGTCCATGACTGGACCAACGTTTCTTGATTATAGGAACATGGGGTGTAAGTTTTTTTTAGCGATGCAAAAGAGAAAGTGCATGCGCAAACAATTCGTAGATTATTAAAGGAAAATGATTGAAATTGGCAAGAAAGATAATCTGTAAAGAACCAGATTTATGGAACGATGTGATGGTGCCATATGGCAGAGGTGGGGAACGTGCGACCTCTAGGCCTTATTAAAAGACCTTATTAAAATTTAAAGATCTGGATGAATATTTATACATATATATATGCTTAAATAAATAAAAATACCAACAGTGAAATATAAAAAATTATAGCGGCCTCCTTTGTTACTGCCTAATTTAAATGTGGCCTCTAATGGTAAAAAGGTTCCCCACTTCTGCCATTTGGCATGGCGAAAACGAAATGATAGGCTACATAAAAATAATTTAATTCACGTTTAACATTTGAAGCACTGATGTTGGTAATCTAGTATTTGTTAATAAAATCATGGACAAGAATTAATATTTAAATATATTAAAGAATGAAAACATGTTCCAAATTTTGTCAAGACAAAGATCCAAAGCATAAGGCTGGATTAGTGCAAGAATTCCTATTTTACAATTGTTCAAAAATATTACATCCTTTTTCACAGTCTCTGGACCATAATCCCATAGAAGATCTAAGGGGTGAAATTAGGACCACTTCCAATCGTTAAAAGAAAGAGTTAAGAATAAGGTTATAGGAAGAATGGTGGAATAAAGTGTTTAATACATGTATCCAAATAAAACAATTATTATATAGAATAATAAAGAAATTATTATATCTCTAATGGTGTTTGAATATTTTTGTAACCTTAGAAATAGCTGTTACTTCGCTTGCTCCTTATTATCTCAATAACTGTACATTATGTACATTAAATAAATTATTTCTATATTATTGTTAGCTAGAAACTGCACTGTAATGTATTACAATACACTTTGTGTCTTTGTTATACATTTATTTCAATATAGAGCATAAAATTCGAAACTCTACTGGCCATCCAACATTCTCGTTACTCGTGAAATTTTAAACTGAAGTTTTAGGTGCTTGATGAATGTTGGAATTTTGAAAAATTTCATCTAGAACCGTTATATGAGCGTGTGTCGACTGACAAGCCAAACAGAGGATCAATATTAAAATAGGAGAACAGGATGAACATGGCACACCTTCGCATCACGTCATCGTGGCATCTTGAATGACTTACATAACAAGTTCCAATGGCCACTATTCCACAAGTTCTATTCTTTCCATTTACGACGAACATTCGATCCGCGGAAAATCATTAACGCGGCGCCTTTCGAATCATGAAATTTACGACCCGTGCTTCCTCCGTAGCTATAATCTCTAAAATTGCGGCTGCCATTTTAGTTGAAGGTATGAAACATTTTCTATACTATTTTTGTTCTAATTTAGGAGAAGCAGCTCCAATGACATCAGTTATCAAGGACACTCTCTTGTGATCCTTAGGACGTTTTAACTGTCGCCTAGTGATGTTCGCCAAGTTATTAACACGTTGGCTGCCACGGGGGTCACCGGTGACCCGCACCCGAAATTTTGTACAATCAAATAATTAACAAAAGAAATGACGAAACAAACCACGGATAGCGTTATCATTAAGCTAATAATGCTAGTAATCGATTTGAAAGGTTAAATTTGAAAATTAGTTGATTATATTCTTAATAATTAGGATTTCAACGTGTCTGACTACACACGTCCGTTTTCACTGTGGCAGTCAACGTGTTAAATATGAAATATTGAACACGAAAAGAAATTCGTTTTGTAATAAAATTGATATATGAAGCGAATACAAAATTTATTTACGACTTCAATACGTTGACAATGGTAGGACGAAGCACCTCCCTAGACCGAAACAAATTCAACGTAACCTGACCTAACTTATCTTTTTCGAACTTAACTCAAGAATGAATTATATTATATTAGATTAAATTATTTCATGGTAGGATTGCAGTAGAAGGAGGAAGGGTGAGGTCATTTTTTCACCCATGTCATCTCCATAATCATATTATTATTTAAAAATAAACTCGGGATTTATGCGTTGGTTAAAAACGAAGCAAAAATATTCGAAATACGATCAAAATTCGTTTGGAAAATAATCTATTATTAATGACTAACAGCCTTATTACCTCTAGAACCACTTTGGGGCTATTCAGGGGAGTTTCCTTGACAACATATGTCAAGCACCTGGTCATCAAAGCTGCCTCCCCTATTGTAGATATTCACCTTTTCCTCTCAAGGTCATCTTTCAAAGAGATTTCAAGGTTTTTCTAATTTTTTTTAATGGAACCATATATTCTTTCGCGTGTAAGTTGATTATTAGCACCGTACTATTGTACAAAGTCGGCAGTTAAAAATTTTCAGATGTCTGTTCCGGTTTTCGAGATAGTACATACTTCCAAGCTAAAACTTTGAACGGTGATTTAACCCTTTGCACTCGAATGGCGCCTCTGAGGCGCCATATTTAACTTATCGGAGTATTCGAAAATCCGAAATTTAAGCTTCAGTCGTATCAGAATATAAAAAACTAAGGAAGGGAATCGAAATAAATAGATTCTTAAATACTTCTAACACTTTTCTTCCGACACAGTGCATTTGGTTTCAGGAAGCATAGCTGGAAAATTAGATTAGACCGTATTATGTCCAAAACTGCTTCGAGCGCAAAGCGTTAACCGCTTGAAGTCGCATTTCAGCCGATAAAACGAATATGTGTCCCTTATATTTTACCTGCTTAATCAAAGCAAAATAAACGATTGATATATCTACTGTCTGTATGCCCTCTTGTCGTTTGCGTTTCTACTTTAAACTCTCGCTATTTAAATTTTCAGTACAGAGTAAAAATCTTGATGTACACAGAGAGCAAGTACGTTCTTACAACTGAGAGATATACTCTGTGAACTGCTAGCAAGTTTGATCTATGTTTTTTTAATATGAACTAATATTAAAAAAACAACGATGAAACTTTGTTATGGAATATTTGTGACATTTTTCCGACTAAAACAAAATCAAATACGACATAATTTGGATCATATTTACGTTATTACATAACAACATAATTTGGATCATATATACGTCTCAATTCCTCGAACTTGAACGCAGATTTGGGATAACACGTGAATCTAAGCAATTAAAGATCTACGTTTCGTAGAAAACAGAACTTTACTGACAGCTAACAAAACTTTACGTGCACGAGCCAGAACGAAGAGTGAAATGGGAATCGTGAAGTAGAATTATTTAAGAATTTTGGAAAAATGATCTTTGAACTATGACTCTGTAGAAGAGCTGAGAGAGGAATTGAAAAGTGAAGGGTCCAGTATGAATAATAGTGAAAGCAACTGACTCGTTACAAATAAAGGCAAGAATTCAAACTTGTTGAAATATGAAGATAATCACGACACCTATTACGAAACATTCACATTATGTTTATGTCACGTGTTACAATACGTAATCCACAGATCGTCCTGCCTCGGGTTCTTTCCTAGCCTTCTCATCGTGACTGCCAAACGGAGCACGTGTGTAATCTTGCGAATAAATTATAGTTTTATATTTCTTCTTTATAATAATAAAAATGTTCGATACCATCATACAACAACAGAACTAAGTCAGAGGAAAATATTTGACGCTATAACAGCGTGAACGGAGTTATAGAGCATAATCAAGTTACTATTACTTTGTCTCCGCCAAATCAAAATAAAACATTTTCATTTACAATATATACTATTTATTCATATATATTAAAGGGTTACATATGCGTCCATATGCAGTCTCTTGTATCCCTAGCTATAACATTCATCGCAACATCTGTCATTTCGTTACTTATGTGATCGGAATCTAGACGCCAGAGTTACGTAAATTTTGATCGTTTTCTTGCATTCCCCTTTCTTCAATGTTTAGATATCATTATCATTAACACGTTAGCTACCACGGGGGTCACCGGTGACCGGCACCCGAAATTTTTTACAATCAAATAATTAACAAAGGAATGACGAAACAAACCACGGATAGCTATCGATTTGAAAGGTTAAATTTGAAAATTAGTTGATTATATTCTTAATAATTAGGATTTCAACGTGTCTGACTACACGCGTCCGTTTTCACTGTGGCAGTCAACGTGTTAAAACGTAACTACATCTTGAAACTATTTCATAATAAACACTGTTTGCGATGGAAACGTTTTAAAATTAGTGCGATACCAATATTTTGCGATCCTCTGATTGGTATTCTTCGTCTCATCCACTAACGAGTGATAGAAACTTTTGTACAAGTCAAATAACAAAGATGAATTTTTGGTTTTAAGAAACGATTTTTATAATTCGTTGGTAATTGTTATAATTAATCAACTAACGCTAAGTAATATTTTTCTGCTGTTTTGGAAGTAAAACTTACCCATTTCTTGCTTCGCACCGTGTGTCGAATGCCCGTTTACGTGCATCGTTGAATTTGAACTTTTCTTTTCATTCTGATCTTGTTCCTTTGTTGAAGACTCCGTTCCTGAAAATACAAAACAAATCTACAGTCCCTTATGGAATATTGTTATATAAATATGTTAGAACAGTTAGGATATTGAAATTGTTGAAATGTTTGCTAACTTTACATCTTTCTTATAAAATACAAAGATTATATTATTTTCTCGAACTCCCTTAATTACGTTTCTTCCTTCATTAATAACATAAAATCTCGTAAAAAAACGTTTCAGAAAAATGATCAAAATTGAGCTTTGGGAAATATGTACCTATATTTACAGGATGTCACAATAAAACGTGTATACACTTTGTTATATACTTCGATAAGAGTAATATGAACAGACGTTAACTTATAATTATATTATTTATTTTATTATAAATATTCACAATGACCATAATCAGTACCAATGTCAGCTGCATTCTTAATAATTATCATTCGAAGCGTGTACACGTTTTATTGGAAAATCCTGTAGTTATGAAACAAGATCGAAAGTTCTACTCATACGTGTAAGCATTCCGTCCGAAACGGAGATCGTTGCAAGTATGTACAGGAGATGCGGAACGAGGTGAAACACAAAACCAGTAAGCATTGACCTGGCTAGAATGCTACCTTATTGGTGCATAAGGCTAGCCCCCACGAAGCTTATTTTACGATATCGCCTGTAAGCCGATGCACACATCGTCTTTCTCCGCGTTAAGTTTGTGCCTTATATGTATTAAATGTGATGCGGATAATTGGTTCGGTATTTGTAAGCTACCTGGATATCAAGTCAGCGTTAAGATCTGCTGGTGTACCAGTTCTAGGTATCCCTTTGAAGAATGTTCTTCAAAGATTTCATTACACTCGTCTTATGTCGTAATAAAACTACTTTGCGTATACAGTTGAATCTCAATTATCTAAATTAATTGTGGGACATATAGGTATTCAGATAAGGGAACTTCCAGGTAATAGAAAATATTAGTGATAGCAATCGCAAACTTAACCGATTTGTAATTTACAAAAATCAGTTGTAGAATTTTTGCTCGTTTTGTCAGAAATCTTGTTACTGTCGTGTAAGTAACGTTTAACGTTTAATTTCGTTTGATTGTGCAAGATATCCTAGGAATTCAAGCTTGAATGCAAAGGAAGTCCATGTTATGATTTTCGATTTTCGAGCCTCAAATTAAACTCGCCGATCTCGTTAAATACAATTTCAAGCTGTCATATGCTGAAAGTAGATCATGTTTGTTGATGCGAGTGTGAAAACCATGTCCGCTATTCCTTCGCTGCTTTAATTTGCATCGCGTACATGGCAGATCGCATATTAAAACTTTTTTATTTGAACCGGTAATGAAGATTTAATAAAAAATACACTTTCTGGATTTGTACCGTTATATGAATACTGGAAATTTCACCGAAATTTGCAGCTGTAGGCTGCAAATGGTTGAAGCTGGTGAAAATCACATGACTTTCGGCCCATAACTGTAATAAACATATTAGGTTGTCCGAAAAGTTTCTTTCCCTATTTGCACACAACGCTTTGTCTGGCAGTGTTAAAAAACATAGTATCATTCAGCTTTCAGAGAAATGAAAGAAGATAATAGGTCAAAGTGTATTAAACATAAAGTTTCCTACATCCCTTATTTATTAATAAAGCGAAAGGAACTTTTGAGACAACCTAATAGATTCTCACGTCTTTCAATGCCTACCGCTATTGTTTGCGGATCAATCGATTTCGTTGAAACGTTTAACAAGATAAATGTATTAGTAGTGCAGAGAATTGTTACAGGAAATTATACTTGCTCTTAATGTAATTGCGAATAATGTCCGATTCGGTGTTAATTAAAATCAAGAGAATTAATTGAATGCATGTATGTATAGACCGTTATTAATACAACTAGTATTCAACACGCGTAAAAGGAAACGCGTGAGGTTAACGCGTGATTAGAAGCTGAAAGTCAGTCACCACTTTATCCATATAAATTCTATTCGATGTTGACTCAGTGCTCTCTGCTGAAGTGCCAGTAACAACGGCTGATGCAGCACCGAACGCACATTTCTATTTAATTATCAAGAAACGCGGTTTTTGTTCAATGCTTCGTATAAAAACATATCTTATCATTAAATCATATTTTATTTCAACTGTGTTTAGAATATACTTTAAAATATTGAACGGAACAAATGACGGTGAAAATATTATTCGGATGTTTTTTCTCAAATTTTCATTATATGATAGATTCAAATAAAAAGACTGTAAAAAAATTTGTGCTACTTTCTTTTCCATTTTGGCCAATTGCAATGTATTAAACCATTCTGTTTAACTTATCAAAGACTCAAGTCATTTTGTCCGATTTTGACAAACTTATTATGTTCGAAGAGTGATTGGAAATTTTATTATGTTTTTTAATTTACTCTATTATTCTTGCCATTTTAAGGGGCACAGAGCAGTACGTGTCATTTACTATCATAGCGATGTTCCGTGGGTTTGGTCGTAAGAATCACACCCTAAGAATTAAATTACGTTTTTTCTACTTTGAATAACTAACCTAAAGTTTTCTATCCAATTTAATATTTTACACAGTTATTGAGCAAAAAATTAAATAACGTAGGCTTTTTATCCCTGTATCATCTCTATAAACAAGGGGTAGAAAACTTTATAATCTCTAGGTAGGGGTAGAAATCTCTATAAACAAGGTTTGAAATTACACAGAACGATTTTTTAAGTTAACGAAGTTATTTAAAGGTAAACAGAAAAGTAGAAACTTTTGCTGGAGGCCGATTTCCAATGCTTCCCAGCTGGACATTTTCTACCCTTGTAGGTCAACTGTCGTCACAATAAATTAATAACTTATTCAGTTCAAGAACAAACTGAATAAAGTGATACGAGTGGCGTGTTGAATTAATTAGAACATCTAACAATAAGACGAGAAGTTACACAAGTTCTGTTCATCGTGTTGCAACACTCGGAGCTTTTTACAACGATTAACTTGCAATTTGTTCTTATTGTTACAAAGACAGTTTTTTATTTGACACATTGTTTTCGAGAAAATAGAGTTTCAAATTCTTATTGAATACACGTACATATAATTATCTCTTTAATATTGGATAGGTCGATGTAGAATAATAAATTGACCGACAAAATTGCCTTTTTCTTGTGAAGAAACACCAAAGAAATAGTCTATACAGAAAACGCTGTAAATCTTTTGCAACTGAAAAAACAAATACTTTGGATCAACTAAAGCGTGAAATTAACATAGACGATATTTTCAGCAGTTTACTTAATAATGTATTATTAGTAATGTTAATAAATATGTATTGTTAATGCACCGGCACTTTTTATTTATCAGTGCATACCTAAAATTTAGAATTAACTAATTGTAAATGTATGTATACTTAATAAGAATCTTCAATTCAAAACAAGGCTCACCTGCCCTAACAGACTCTGTATAGTGGTCTTAGTTTGGAATACAATATTATTTACCATCACATTTGTTACAAAAAATAGTTTTATGCATTAAAAACACAGAATTAATTAAAATCTGCAAGTAATTCCAATGTCTCTATAACTGTCCCTTTTAAAACTGCTTTGTCAGTTTGATCGTTAACATTTCTCAACAAGTGTCAGTCCTATCAACTACGACCAGATGACTGACAGTACCTGTTATCGACAGTGCGACCCAATTACAGCCAGTCTTCTTTACCAAGATTGCATTAACTGTAGCAGAACTGAATTAATGGTTAGAACTATCAATCTCAGAATTTTACAAATAATTTATTTATGTGTACGCACAACGAAAAATCACGTGCTGCGTTTCACCCGTCAAATTTCAGAGTAGAGCTTTGAACTTTGGCAAATGGCAATAGTAAGGCAGGACGGAATATGTATATCGTCTCTAATATTGTCACCGTTAATTAGGGTAAACTTTACTCTAAAGGACACAAAATTATGCACTTGTTCGCCCTTTAACAGATTTTGATGTCTATGATTTCGCCATCACTTCCTACTTATGAAGTCGTGTTACGTTTACGTTTTCATGAAGTAAAACAAATAAAATATCGTTAACAGAGAAACACTGACAGTAATTGAGATATTTTCTTTATAGGAAAAATTTATATGTTGCAACGGTTAAATATATTACTCGCTTATCTGCGATCCATTCACAGTTATCACTTGTCAACAGGTCGACGACAATGCGCGTTGTAATTAAAGAAACGGCACGTGAAATACAATTTTGTTATCGTTATCGCATTCTACGTTACTTGAATAGGGAAACTAAATGTTAGCAGTCACCTATCTTGCTGCCATTGCTACACACATATTGGACCACGGACGAGTTCGAGGTCAGTCAACTGCAACGCGATGCAAAGTATGCTGTTGCAGTTGCATTTGCATATTCATCGTGGAATTAATGCGTGTAGCATTCTTGAGCATTTTGTCTATTTTCCCATTCTCGAATGGTAATTTCAAGACCTTTTTCGTTAAGTTTATCGATTTAACAATTCACTTGTAAGGGAACGTGTGTGGTAATGTGCATCAAGGTCAGTAAAGTGCAATGCTATGCAGCCCGTGCATTCAAGTGTCGACGATGGAATTAATGCGCCAACCCTGTCGAAAGTTATTCACTTTCTAAGCATGAGATTCATGCTTTTGTAAAATTTATTAACACTTTGCACAATATTCACGATCTTATCTATGTTGGTAAAATAAATAGCGAATAATTTCTCCCTGTTTTATTATATGGCGGCTGAAGATTAATTCTCCAAGTAACAAGAGCTGCGCAAATTAAATAAAATTGAATCTGAAAGAATTAGTTTCGCTCTTAATTAATTTGTAACTTGTAAAGATAACAAAAACTGTTTCGGAAGAAAGTTATCTAGCAATCAACAGATTATTAATAAGATTTTTGAAGGGCAAAGGCTTATGACGAGACTTAATACAGTCAGATAAACTTATTTGCAACTGTTTGAAAGTAAGACGTTTACAACATGTTTAGGTTTGAACGCAAAAGAAAGGAAGGTTTTGAAGATATCAAAAACCGAAGAGTATTTGTTCGGATTCGAATAATGAAGAAGTTAAGAGTGTGTTCAAAAATTCCATCTATGGATAGATTGGAATGTAGGCTCTATTTAAAACCGCTAGATCTTTAAGCCACCTATAACATCGCGAAGTCAATCGCAGGCAGGCTGCAAACGATAAGTACATGCAGGTAAGTACATTTTATAACAAATTATAAAATATATTTCGGCTATCTTCCTGTACAGCAACGTAAAGTAAAGGGGGATAGCCCTTTAAACGAAAAAAGTGAATCCTTTATACAGAATACTATCTGAGACGCTGTTAAAAGATTGAAGCCCTGCAGGGAGCAATTTTTATCTATTTATTTGTTGGTTCACAAATGTTGATTTTAATATAAAGAAATTCAAAATTTGTATTGTTAGTTTAATGCCAAAATAATATCATGTCGCAAATCTAAATTTGCCAAAACTGAAAAATTTGTTTTATTGAAGTCAAATTTTTAAATGCTAGAGTAAGTAGACACAGTTTGAAAGGTAAGGCTCGTCTTTAATACGGTTTCTTTTATTTTATATTTAATGTTAAGTTGTATCTGAAGGTTAACTATCGAAATAATTCCCTTTCGAACAAAATTAGTACCATTTCGTTTGAAATTAAGTATGTCTCGACTTAATTGACACAAAAATATGTAAAGACCTTGATGTTTTATGCGTGTGATAAAAATAACAGGCGAATGAAGGTTACATGTGGATACTTTACTGGAGAGATAAATGTAGAAACAATGCAAGGTAAAATCTATTCTTACGGGCAATAAGAAATGAACGGAAGTCGGGGTACAAAATTACAGAACATGTTCTTCAATTATGGCTTAATATCGTATCAACTATTTTAATTATACCGCTTGATAAGTTTCAAAATAAATAAAGCAATTTGGTATTTCGCGTTAGTTGAAGACTAGCGAACAAGACACCGATTTTGATTTTTCCACTACATGTCGCAATGTTGATTTTTTTTGTCAATAAAATCGAAAATATTGGGTTGGCCAATAAGTAATGTCGGATTTTTCCGTTTGGTATCGTCGCTGCTGTTTTTAAAGCAAAAGACCATCCATAATCTATAGAACGTATATATTATCTAAAAGCTACGATTCCAACGTATAATTTAAAAAAATATTCATCGTGATTAATTAAATTTTTAAGCGTTTATTTTGATTTGAAAATGAGCGATGAGAAAGTCTATTTTCGTGCAGTCATGCTTCTCTATTTTCGCAAAGGAAAAGATGCGGCTCAAACGGTAAAAAAGATTACTGATGTGCATGAAGAAGGTGTTGTTAATAAAAGAATGGTGTAGAGATGGTTCCAAAAGTTTCGGGGTGGAGATTTTAGTCTTATCGATGAGAAACGTTCCGGCAGACCAATCAGTATTAATAAAGATTAAATCTTCAGTCTAATTGAAAGCAATCCACGTTATACCACGCGTGAGAATTTCGAAATCCAGCGTTGAAAATATATAATGTTTGGGTTCCACACAGTTAGAAAAATCCGACATTACTTATTGGCCAACCCAATATAGTTTTTTTATATGTTACCTTAATATATCCCAAAAATAAAGAAATTAACACGTTGACTGCCACAGTGAAAACGGACGTGTGTAGTCAGACACGTTGAAATCCTAATTATTAAGAATATAATCAACTAATTTTCAAATTTAACATTTTTATTATTAGCTTAATAATAACGCTATCCGTGGTTTATTTCGTCATTTCTTTTATTAATTATTTGATTGTAAAAAATTTAGGGTGCCGGTCACCGGTGACCCCCGTGGCAGTCAACGTGTTAATAATAATAACAGAGATTTTAGTTGTATCAAATGATTGATATCAAATATTGGTGTTTATTTCAATATTAATCTAATCGCGAGTACATTTATTTAAAATTAATAATGTTAAAATAAAACAATTCTAGCTTCGATAACTAATTGACTTTTAAATATTTACGCTTCTTCCCCACAATATGACAATGAAAATGACTTTCATTGGCATAGTGGAAAAATGAAGAACTTAATATTTACTACGGTATAGACGAAATTCAGAAAATTGAAGATCAATTGTTACAGGTAGGTAATTCATGTTGGTAGAAGTGAATTATGGTTGGACAAAATTTAGCTTCTTGTAACAGCCACATTTGTGAAATTTATATAAGCTAGAAATAAAAAAATCATTATTGTCCACGATACTGACTTGAAACGATAGGCTTCATAAGGAAACTGAAAAGTGAATACGGAAAAATGACAAAAATAATCATGCTATACTATATCCAAAATTTCGCACAAATAATAAAAACAGCCGATTATTTTGTATAAGTAGTTCAAGAATATATTGATAGACGAGGAAAGGAGAACATTTTCAATTCCGACTAAAGTAGGTTGTCAACTAGAAATTCACTTCTCCTGGAAGGGAAAGGAAAGTATGAAAACTCTGATTCTACTCAAATCTTCCATGTGTAGTTACACAATCCAGATGATCACATTAGCTGACGGTTAATTACTATCGCCATTATTTAATGTCTTAAACAATATTCGTATTTGTACGAATTATATTTCAACTCAATAATATAATTATTGATAGTTCGGTTTTAGGTAAATTAACAAAATGTCCGAAACAAATGTATTTTCTTCATACACCAGATAATATCATTTCACTATTAAATTCATGAAACGTACGCAATAAAGAACTTATAAAAAATTTCGTATTAGCAAACAAAAATGAAACCTTTTAGAAATTCCAAGGCGACCTATTGGATGCATACAGTTGCTTATTTTTATGTAAAGAAGGAACTGAATTTTGTTAAATATTTAAGACACGATATGTGATGACAATTTTTTTGTGTACTAAATTTAAATTCGTAAAGCGTTCTTTTTTGTGATGCCTACAATTTTTTAGACAATTTTTAAACAACAATCGTAAATTTTTCAATTATTTCAGAAACTAAATCTAGGAGACTCTTAGTTTCATTCTCCAATTAGAGGTTAATAATAAACCTTGTTATTTTTAACTCCTTTACTATCAAAACTGGTTATCAATAATAGTATTATCGTTTATTAAAAAGTATATGAGCCAAAATAACTTGCTCTAGATATCTTATTTTATATCACAAAATTTATTATCTCAGTAGACTGATTATTATCAAGATACAGAATTATTCTGTATGCAAATTTATATCTCATCGTTTATTTATTTCGTTTTCTATTTTATCTTCAATTTAAGCGTAAGTAATTGCTAAACTTTCATCTACAATATTTAAAAAATAAAATATCTCACATTAGATTAGAGTGAATACAATATCCAGTTTTGATATAGCCGCGAACAGAACCGTACATTCCATTTTAATTCCAAGTTACGTTTCAATATCATACAAAATCACTTGATTATTTTTACATAAAAAAATTTGATTTTCTAATAAATCCAAGAAAGGTTGATTACGATTCACGACTAAGGACCTCGTAAATAATATTGCATATTTATTCTGCAATTAGATTAGTCTTGAACAATACAACCTACCATTTAAAAAAGAAATCAGAGGTACATAAACGTAACACTTGATTACGATGAATAGAATTATACAAATCAATAAGGAATTCTTCGAGTAGCATTTTCTAAGCAACATTAATGGCATAAATCAAAGATTTTCTGTCATGGTGATATAATATATTATAAAGTTAGATTAAAGAATAAAATTGTGTGCTTCTAAATAATTTGTGGGATATCTACAACGAAATTAGATATTCCGTATGTTACAACCTAATACCTATAAGTGGACATCTGGTGCAAAATGAAGCCAGCCTTTAAAGCGTACTGCTTCGCCAATTACGAAGCCTGCTTCTGACAATGAGCGAATACCATGTCGAGTTTCTCACAATGTTCAGCACCGTAATTTCTCTTGCCATTGTTTAACTATTGTACTTCGAATCATGACGCGTAAGAATAACGGGAAGGAAAACCGAACTTAACGGTACCGATAAAAGAAATTCGGTGTCTTCATTTCGCTACCTGATCGTTTCACACTTTCACTTTTACCGAATTCAGCACAGAAAACTTCTATGGCAAGGTCCCATTTGTCAACAAATAAAAAAGAATCAGAACGTTTTTTTATATATTTCGAATCTTTCCTGTTACTTAAACATTTCGGTTTAGAACAAGCTCGAGAAAATTTCCGAAATACATATAAAGATATATTTGTATTAATTATAATAAATATTAATAACACAGATTGTAAAAAAGGTAACAGTAAAAATACAAAGATTTTCATGTTATTTATAATAAATACTAACAATGTGAATTTTAGTCAATCCTAAAAGGTTTTGCTACATTCTTATTTTAGTGAGCACTGAAGGGGTTAAGTGGTCGTTCAGACTAACACTAAGCAAGTAACCCAGGCCATTAGCTAAGCAAGTGGACAGTCCGATTTTCTGGGTTTCTTGTTTTAATAAGAATTCTTGTTCAATAATTTCCATCATTGAACTTATTGTTAGTTTATTGCCACACAATAATTTTATTGACATTTGCACAATTTACATTTATTACAAACTGTACACTTATTACATCATTACACGCACATACATGTTATACATGTTTCTTATAAACAGCTGTTTCCGAAAACAATACACGGTGTCCCAGGTTTTAATATTATTCTATGGCATTAAATACGAAAAAAATGTTAGGTAAACATAGGCCACATAGAGCTTTATTAAAAAATTATAACAAAAATACAGAATCAATAGATGTAACAGTAACCGACTTGGTGTTACTGCAAGCATTACGCACAGTTATAAATTCGATCTTTGATCGCTGTCAATCATATATTGTCAAGAACGGTAGACATTTTGAAATGGAATGTTAATTAACTGTGGAAGTGACGATGTCAAGCAGTAAATACATTGATCTATTATCTATTCCTATTCCTATATTACTTGTATTTGGCATTTTTGTTATAACCTTTTAATAAACCTATGTACCTATGTTTACCTAACATTTTTTTCTTATTTAGTGCCATAGAATATACTGACAAAGTTTGAACATTAAAACCTGGGACACTCTATATATTTACTTCAAAAACTTATTAAGCATATGCTTTAGGAAATTGTCTATTTACGAAATTTTTCGAAAATTCCTGTCGTGTACTCATATCATAAGTTTCGTGGAAAAGGTCTATTTAATTCAAATGTGAACAGAATTCTTATGATTTGTCAATTGTAGTGGTCACAAATTACTAACAATAGCCGAATAAATTAAGGGGGTAGACACGGCACGTGACCTCGCCGATTTGGCAAGTCGTTATTACTGCAGATTTTTCCTCGACAGAAATGGTAATACCGTATCCACTACTTGAACTAAATTTGTTACGTGACTTGCTCTGTAATATCAGCAATATGGCAAAACTCGTCTGTGGTAATACATTCGGGATTTTTCCTTTGTTGTCCTTATATGAGCAAATTTTGGACCGGGTGAGCATTCATTCGAAAGAGCAAGGTGCAATGGTTGGCGCTGGATTCATTGTTTCAGTCACACAACTCTCTTAGCGAACTTACAATACTCGGATTCTGTGGGTGTTTTAGTCGATTTTTGCTCTACTTTGGACACTCATATCATAATCATAAATCCAGCGCCAAGCATTGCACCTTCCTCTTTCGAACGAGTCCTCACTCAGCCCAAAATTTGCTCATATAAGGACAACAAAAGAAAAATGCCAAACCCATGTTTCGGATCAAATTGTGTCGGTATACAGCTCACTGCATTACCCGTGTCTACCCCCTTAAGTGTTTTGAATCTACTAGTTGTAACAATTGACCCTAGGATATTTTTTGGGTCTTAAAAGCACATCTTATTTAACGAATTACAAAAAAAAATATGAAAAAGTTTGAACGATTATGCAGTTACGATTTTTCTTTTCAAATTTGATGTGCTTGTCATACAAATCCTGGTCGATGTTATATCGCGATTGCAATCCACGGATTATTAATCATCGATAAATACGACAGAGAAGACACATACTTGCGAATCTAAATAGATCGTAGGAATATCAATCTAACAAAAATGAACGGAGGAATTTTATTGATATTTGTTAGTGATCTCGATTTCACGTGTACCTAAAATACACGTGCACACTAATCCATGTACCTCTCAATATACGGGTACACGTATATTTCCAATACACGTTCAAAATCAGGAATTCTAATATTTATGTATACTCAAGGTTATGGCTTAGAACATTCTTATACTTACACATTTAAACGCGAAATATAGTGGTGGACAAAATTAGAACTTCCTGGCGTTAACCGCCAATTTTTTTATAGTTCGTACATGATTCTAGAAGAGAAAATGAAGACAAAAGATAAGATTTTAGATCCCCAAATGAGGCTTATGACAGTTAATGGGTTAAAAATGCTCATGATGGTTACTTGAAATAATGGAATATGGTAAAAATAATAAATTATATTCGTTAGAAATCGACGTGTCAACTAATCAACGGCTTTAACATGATAGTCAAATCATAAAACTAATATTATACAAAGGAAGCTAAGAGCATCAATTTTATTTCTACGTGATTATCTTTCGAGTGATTGTTTATTAATTATTTAGATTAATTACCATCACGGGAATTATTCATTTCCATTTTGCTAATACAATATTTCTAAAAACTCAAACAACAATAATTTTCTTGATATTGAATATTTGTGGGATTTCAATATTTATATTAAACACCGATATTTACATTTATATTATAAATCAATATTTATATATTAGATACACGTCTACTTCCATTATGAGCCAAGATATGTATAAAACAATAGAACACTTTTTAGTTAATTTAGTATAAAAAGTAATAAATTTTGTGTTGTCTAAATAAAGGTAATAATTACTAAACTGTGTTACTTATTTATGTCCTACTTTTCCTTTTCGAAAGAGTAAGTTTGATATCAAACGAATATTGTAGTATCTCATATTAACAGCACCATCGTCTAAACTCTTATTATATGTATGTGTTAACAATTTGACCGTTTCCAGCATAAAATTTGGTACAAAACCGTAATGTTTAAATTTGTACAAAAGCATTGTAAATGAGTAAAATATGTTCATGAAAAAAACAATATTCCATATTTGAATAACTCATAAAGTAACTTATTGCAAAGATTTTATTCAACGAAACATGAGAAACGATGAACATTCATTAACACATTCACTGTGATACACATACACCTCGTATCACACTTTCGTTCCTTTCTTTCATCCTTCAAAATAAATTAAACCTTTGACTACGAAAGACATATGCACCCTCAGTTATCTATTAATATACGTATATGTATATACGAAAGACGTACATATACGCCCAGTACATTTTATAATTTCAAGTAAAAGTTAACTCAATTCTCACTATAACTCTTTTATTTCAGAAGAAATAATTTGTTGCGATTTTTCGTCAAAGCACGCCCCAGTCAAAGGGTTAATTCTCAAATGTATTTTATTAAATACTCTATGGAATTCATTCGGAAATGTGGAACTATGGAAAACAAGCTGCCGCGGCGAATGTATTAAACATCATTTTTATAAACAACTTTTAAGGAAAAGTTGAATACAGCAAATCGGTTCAAAGCTGTGAGAATTACTTTCACCGGTCTGGTTTGACGAATTTGGTACATGTAACAACGAAGCTGTAAGAAAATCGCGCAACACGTTGTGCTTTCTGTCAATCGTATCCGATTGCGACAAGCACGTAGAAAAGAAGGAATCGGGCACTGTCTTTTTCTGTCGATATCGATGTCGTTCTATCATGTTTCAAGCAATAGTAACAGGTAGAGTATGAACAAAAGCATTATATCCTAATAATCTAAACTACATATACTTTCAAATAATTATTATACAATAAAATTCTGAACATTTCATATTGAACAAACTAAGGATTGCATTACCGGTTTTACCGTTACCGGTATTACCGATATTAAAAAGAAAATTGCATTTCAGTATTTTCATCTTTTTTTTAAATATTATAAGTAAATATTTATCTTAATTACTAACTTGCATATAAGTTTGTTAATAATAGAAACTGGTATCTTGAAGATAATATATTTTCTAGCACTGAGAAATGATGGGCTACATATTAATTG
Source organism: Stelis phaeoptera (assembly GCA_943735885.1). Taxonomy (NCBI): domain Eukaryota; kingdom Metazoa; phylum Arthropoda; class Insecta; order Hymenoptera; family Megachilidae; genus Stelis; species Stelis phaeoptera. The sequence goes on from OX030936.1 coordinate 1,823,640, forward strand.
TATCACGAATTGCTACGAAAGTTCACATTGAATCTGAAATTAGTCCAGGTGTGTTCAACGATGAAAGTCATTTTCCAAGGAAGCGAGTCTGAAATTAGTATTTCTATGTTTGATCGAACATTCGAAGGACGGACCATTCTACGAAGAACTTTGTTACGTGTTTCGTGTTAATATCGTCGAATGATTATCGCGAATGTCAGATAACTGACTTATGCTTTTTACCGCGATAAATGTCACTAACTGAGGCTAAATAACGATTCACGACGCCCACAAAATTATGTCCAACTCCAATACGACGATCATTACAAATGATGGTAATTGTCAAATAGCATGATCGATTTTCACAATCAAAGAGTGTGGTATAAAAAGAAACTAGGTCACTTAAGGTTTTTATGCAAACTGTTATTTCAATAGAAACTGCATAATCAGAACTCTTGTCTTTTTCAGGTAAGGTTATTCAGGAGCAAAACCATCGTGGATTACAAGAAATGCTTGTGTAAAATCTGGAATCGATTTACCATAAAGTTATCAAGAAATTGTTAATAAACACAGTAATGGCAGAACCAAAGGAATAGAAATAGAAATAGAAAGAACCTTATCAAAGTTGGCAAAAAATCCTACCGAAACGTCATGTAGTGAATGTATTAATTTCTACAAAACTTGCCTCATAATTTTAACTTGGTTGCCAATTAAAAGACAAGGTTTATATGAAAATTTTTCAGAAGTACTGCAGTGCATCTGACGTAGCAACGCCACATCAGAGAATACTTATATGTACAGGGTGTCACCTAACATCAAAACCTAAAATATGCATCTCCGCTGTTTTCAATGAAGCGAGAAAATGTCTAAAGAAAAGATGTTTTACACAGAAAGGAAGATTCTTTTTAAGGTTTATTTTTCAAAATTTATAAACTTGTAATCCGGGAATAACTTTTCCAAACGTCGTTCCATTAAAAAAAAAAAAAAGACAATGACCTTGAAGTTAACTTCTTAAATTAATTCTTAAATTAAACATTTTTACCATAAGATGTTTTCTTGTATCATTATAAACAACAGACATTTCTGGTTTCACATCTGTTTAAATTTAACGTTTTATATTTAACGAATAATGCAAAATACATGCTACCTTAAAACTTATTAACACGTTTACTGCCGAGCACGCGATATTGAAGATTCAGTCATCAACGTCTTTCGAACCCACATAGAATGTTAACACGTTTGCTACGAGCGTCGCTTATATGTAACGCCTTCAATTTCCTGCACGGTGACTTACGCGTTTATTCACACAGGACTAGCACTTACTCCTACAGAATAATTATAATTTGTTGACCCAATAATACCCAACGTAAGCAGCTATTAAAGTACATAAAACATGCTGTCGTAACGATGAAAACATGTCCTAACATTCAATTAATTTGATAGTCGTTTGGTGAACGACAGCAGTTGCCTTTTTGAATAAGGGGCTAACATGGAACATTGACAACCGGAGACGTTTTCCTTTATTTTCTAATATAATTAAAGCTTCTGAATAAAATGCAAATTTTTATCTTAAGGAAGGTGGCTCTAATAACATTGACCTTGAAATATGTCTGCTGTCAAGAACACTCTCATAAGCAAGCTTTAAGACGTTTTAAGGGTCCTTCATAAAGTTACTAGTGCTAAATATAGTATTATCTATTATTGGGATAAATCGAACTGTTCCATCTTGAAGTGAATTCAAAAGTAAGTCTGATAACGTCTTACCAGTGTATTTCAGATGACAGTGTTTATAATAAATGTATGTATTTACTGTTACTCCGGTTCAATGGACAGAAACGAATCATAATTTCAATAAACTTGTTAATAAGATCAGCACAGTTATATTGCCACTTTAGGATTTCTGTTGGAAGTGTTCGTTATATGATCAGATCAAACATTCACTTTTGTTTTTAACAACGTTTTAAAGAATGACGAGCGTCGACTAAAACCTTTTGACAGTCACTCAGGAAAGTGTCCTTGGTAACATATTGAGGTCAAGGTCATCGGACATACTTATCTTACAATAAACATTTACTAAATAAAATATCGAGTTTCTTCTCTGTTTTTTTTTTTTTTTTTTTAATAATCGTATTTGTAATGATTTTTCTGACAAATGTAGTAAACTGTTCGTCCTGTATGTTCAGGACAAAGTGTAATTTTTCATTATTTAAAAAATTTCACACCTGTTTATTAATTTACAATTAGTTACCTAATTAAAATAAACCATGATTTTATTACGTCGTAGTTCAATTACCTAATATTTTCAGTAAATTAATCAAACTTATACAGGGTGCGAGGAAATAACGTGGACAAACATTTTCAGTCATAATTAAATAAATAGGACTTCGTTCGTTTGACGTTCTGAAAACATACATCAATTAAACAATATTAAATCAAAGAAATAATCACTAGCACAACAAAGTGTGGAGAATACAATAAAACAAAAATTATTTGACTGTATTGCAATACTTTCGTTTTAGGACGCATTGCACTTTGTCCACGTTATTTCCTCGCACCCTGTATGATCGGAACCTCACATATTTTTCAAGTTTTCTAGTTCGCGTATTCGTATAAATAGTATGTCTGAATAAAATATTTTACTTTGTCTTTCGTGAGATTTAAGTAATCGTTATTATTCTCATTTTAAAATGTTGGGAGTGTTTTACGTATCAACAACTTTGTCATTTAATTATAAATTAAGGGATTACAACTAGGCGCCAAGAGGTAGCAGAATTCCGTATTGCACGTAAATTACTATGGTATCAAAGTAGAAAAACTCAGTTTTCTGTTAATACCAACAAATCTCCTATACATATTTATAGATTATTGTTATAAACGAAGAGAGTATCAGTAAACAAACAAACGAGCCTTAGTCATACCGTGACACGTTGCTTATAAAATCAAAGCAATATCAACCCAAGTTTAACCTTTAATATTGAAGAGGAATCTAATAATTTACATTTCCAATGGGCCATGATGTTGAAAGTACGTATTCCTTTATTACAATATTGATTTGCTATTCTTTTCACATATCTTTAAAGTTATATCGTGGAAGTTTATGTATCATGTTTCAGCCAAGGTTTTCTAAAATACTTCTCAATGACTCTCCATAACCTTGATTAAGAAATTTTGTTCATACTATATGAGGTTTCAGGTTTTAATAATTAGTACTTTCAGAACACGATTTTCTACCAATAGAAATACTTCAATAATTGAACTAGCCAAAGGAAGAATTCAGATAATGAATTTTATTTAAACCTTCTTTTTTAAGAAATGGACTTAAAAATTGTAGAAATGCAATCGAAAATTTGAATGTAATTTTCTATCCAACATAGAAAAGGGAAGAAAACATCGTGTCTATAATATAATATAGCAATATCCGTGAATAATGTAAAATTTAGCACGCGATGTAATAACAACGTGCAACACTATAGTTTTACGGATTATGTTTATAAAAGGGAGCATTTTAATCGAAACATGAGCAAGTAAAAATTGAAAATTTGATTACCGTCCAAAAATCTCTCTGATTGGACGCACTATGCGACTCAAGACAAGAATAAAAAGAAGAAATAAATAAAAGAGAAACATGTTTGGCCGAACCTACCTGTGCACAGAATGATCGTGCGGTATGCACGATCGCCTGAGTGGACCTCTTCCAGGTGAACGTTAGTCACCAACGTAAATAACAAGACGATAGTCGAGCAAAGGTTGGTGAGACCAAACCAAAGCTACGTAGATACAAGCACACGAATGTTTTTCTTCAGGTATTTGCATACGGTCCAGCAGATTCTGGAATCCGTGGAAAGTTCGGCCGTTTTTCTTTTCTCCCTTCGCGAAACGAAACGATTTCCTGCTCGTGGGCGTCGTCCAAAGTTTCCGTTCGGCCCGATTGTTATCGGTCGATCCACTAAACTTGCACCAAATCGATTCGAAACGATCCGCAAGATGCAGGTGTCGCGTAAAAACTTCGAAACGAGCGATAACAAAAGTAAAGCACGATAGCAGCGCCGAGCAAAAGCAACCGCACACTCAAGAACTCAGCCAAGCACTGGTAAGGCCAACAGGTGAGCCGTGCCAACAGTTTACGGCCAGTGACGTACCACTCGCATGTACTATCCAGGGCAACAGGTGTGAGCCGGCCCAGTGACGTACACTCTGCGACAAGCAGATAGCATACCTTAGGAATTTACTACTTTTATCATTTCGATGTAACGAATTTATCTGTTTTCGTTCTTCGACTTTTTCAACACGGCTGGATGTATTTATATTGTAACATTCAACAGTACTGAACGTATTTATATCTCGTAAACATTTCAACACTACTGGGAGTATTTATATCCCAAGGTCTAACACTACTGAGTATATTTATATTCCACGTATTTCCAAAAATTATCTTCGAGTTTAATTTTAACGTAAAATGTAAATGTTTCTATTATTTATGTGATTCTTATGATTTATATCAATTTTATTAGAACATATACGATATAGTCTCTTCAGTCGGTAAGGTAAGGTAATAAGTGTGCCATTAACACTAGAACTACTGACGATTTATGTATACCTACTTTCAAGTTGAAAATAAAATAGAAAAATAAATAAATATGGAACGAAGCATATACCAGCATATACAGCAAGTCTTTATCTTGGAAGTAGTTATTACACATTTTAACGAAAGCTACTTAATCAATTGCGTGATTTAAAATAAGAAACCCTCAATCCGTCATTTTGACGGGTTTAGTAGTTCTAGTGTTAATTATAAAAGTGGTGCAAGTTAAAGTTCTAAAAATATTGAATTTTTCATTTCAATACTTTTCAATAAAAGTTCAATATTTTTGGAACTTTGACTTATGTTATTTTCATAATAACCAGCACAAATATATCAACTACCATAATAATACGTGTAATGCACACCATCTTACTTGTAAATAAAATAATATACTATATTTTCTGTATTGATTCTTTGTTCAGTGTAAATGTATTTCATTCTTTTGTTTATAAAATGTAATTAAAATACTGGGACCTATATTATCACAACTATAACGGAAAAAGAAAGTTAATTTGCACAATAAAATTTAATTACATTCTATACTATAACGATCATCAAAAAGTAAAAATTTGTTATTTGTATATGAAATAAAATGACGTGTTAACAGGATTAACCCATTCACTTATTATTTAATAATGAAAAATGTCTTCATGTTAAAATAATTCCTGAATAAATTAATACTCTATAAAAGTAAAATTATGAAAAGAAATTAAATTATCAGAATATGGTGAATTAGAATTTGGAAATGCGGTAATATCGAAGCCTTCAGGCATATAAATAATTTTACTAATCATAAATCATCGTTAACAGAAATCGTCGAATAGGTGTCACCATATCTCATGAAATTCTCTAACAATTAGTGCAATTTTTATCGTGTACCAATATATCGTGTTTTGGAGAGGTTCCAGTTCGTTATGACCTATATTTTAAACTTTAATAGGTTTTAATTTACATCTTAAACGACATGAATTCTAAGATATAAAACATGTGTCGCGAAACACAAAGTCTAATATTTCCAATAATTTTTTAATTCAGTGAACAAGAACAAGAATGTTGTTTCATGTTTCAAATCAAAATCTTAAAATAATCTCGGCTACATGGGAATCGTCGTTCAATCGCGGCCAGTCAATTTTTGCGATTCTATCATTTAATCAAATAAACGAATCAATCCGACAATAAAATTGCATTAATATTATTATAATGGTTAAATATGTTGTAAATGTGACAAATTGTAATAATAACACTTTCTTACAGGCGACAAATAGACAACAATTGAGAAAATATTGCTAACCTTCATATATTATACAGGGTGTTCTACTAAAAACAGGATATTATAATTAAATATCTTTTTAATACATAGTACGTCTTTGAGTAATATGAAATAGCATTAGACTCTAAAATTTTTAAATTACCGTAGAACTTTCAGTACATAATTCCATATAAAAAGTAAATAATAATATCGAAAAAATCAAGATGCCAAAATCAAATAAGACGCTCTGTACATTTATAATTATTTTCGAACTATGTCCTGTTTTTCGATTGCAGCAACCTTCGGTTATTCTATTACGTACTTAAAACATAATAATTTCTTTTTGGTAACAAAAGATTGTGCTACGTAATAAAATTGTTTAAAGATCAACAGCGAATAAATTTATTATATTAGAACGATAAAATTAATATGCTTCTGAGGTACGTTACCATTTGACAAACGATGAACCATTTAAATCCAGGCATCCATGATTTAGTTCTTATTTTTATTCCAATTCAGGAATAACTGACGAATCAGAGTCAGAGTCTTTATTTTTATTGCGCCCAACGCTTCCGGCCTGAGTGCTCTCCATCTTCATAAATCATATTAATACTACAAACATTTAATTGATGAGATTCATAAGGTTTTGTTTGAAAATTACTTAATTTTATTAATTTGAATATAAAAAAAAAGTTATTGTTACCTCATGTTTCGAAAGTATTGCTGCACGCTGTTTGCCGATGCGGCGAGTCTGCTGTTCAAACTTCAACTGACGCGAACCGACGCGACAGGTAGAAGGTTGAAAGTTCGTTTCACGTTTCTTTTGAAGTTTTCGAATTGTTCGGTATGACATTTATGAGTGTTATGGTTGTCTAGTTTAAAAATGTACGGTATATTATGGTATTAAGGTTACTGTTGTATAGTTTATTGAATTTTCTTCTCTTTTTTTCTGTATATACTATGTATTAAGTATTTTTCTGTATATTGTATAAATTATTTTTAGTTACTAGTATTTTTATATTTAATTGAAAAGTAGAATGAATGTGATATTTAAATCGTATACTTATTTAGTGGGAGTAGCTTGGTACGACGGATTATTTCTTCAATTATTTTTGTGTTTAAATACTCTATTTTCTATATATTTTGAATTTGAATTAATAAATTACGATAGAAAAATGTCTTTATCGATCAAACTTTGTCACTATTCTCCACAGTTCTAATTGTAAATGAGTAGAATATTATATAAACAATAGTCGTCCATAACTTTATTAAAAAGCTATGATAAAAATATAAAATATGTACTTTCCTATTTCACCGTATCAGTTAACAATTTAAGAAACGATCTTGAATTCCGTTTGAAAATTTAGTGAGAAAGCCAGATTAAACATGAAATAGAAACACGTTAACTCTATAGTCGGGTTTCGAAGTGTTACAATGAAAAACGTCCGATTAAACATTAAAGGAATTTTTATTATAAATCATAACTGGATAAATACTAAGGTATCCATTTCAACATCGCTATTCAATAATTTATGGTGCGGAAACATCACAAACAGCATAAAAAAGTAGACAAAAAGTGTGGAATATTAAAATTGTCACAAGTACTTGAATATTCGATATCGACGTAAATATTTAATTACATGATAAATACTTTTAATATGGAAAAGTACGCAATATGTAACACCGCAAGATCTCAATATTACATAACTCTATCAGTAATTATACAGTTAATTAATAAAAGTTAATTAGTTAGTTCATTATCTATTGTTTACTACCCTATAAACAAAAGATTAGTCCCTTCAATGTTTAACATTAAATTGAAAAGCCAACATAGAAAGAAATATTATTGACTCGATAGATGCACAAATATTCTAAGAAGCGAATGAGATAATTGATTTTCCGACGAATATATATTTTAAAAATAATAGTTTTCCATCATTTTCTATTAAATGTGTTTGTTGTTTATTGTTCTAACGTAGTTTTCCGTTAAATCTACGATTAGTGTGATTGTTAGTAAAATAGTAATATATATCAATAACAAAATATTTCCGTATCGATATCTGTTGCAAACAGGGCCATATTTTGTTGGTGAAATCAAATTTGAATATTGTTATATTGGACTGAACATGGGAATACAGCACCATATCAATGTAAAGTACAAATAAGAACCATCTTTTCTATACGAATAATACGATAACCGCAGAATTTGAATTATTTTTGTGTTTTAACAAATAAACAATACCTGTGGTACATAATATATGGTGTATTTTCGTAAAACACTTAAAAAATCAAAATATTTTGTTCTTTACACAAATGCCCATTTCGATTTAAATATTGATTTAAACTGTACTTATTAGTAATACCTGAGACAATAATTTATATTTTATTTTCACGTTTATTTTAACAAACTGTTGCCCATTAACATGCCGATTTCTTGTTTTATTTGTATGTTTGTATATTAGCTAAAAATGCATATTATCCATTAACACGTTGACTACCACAGTGAAAACGGACGCGTGTAGTCAGACACGTTGAAATCCTAATTATTAAGAATATAATCAACTAATTTTCAAATTTAACCTTTCAAATCGATAGCTAGCATTATTAGCTTAATGATAACGCTATCCGTGGTTTATTTCATCATTTCTTTTAGTAATTATTTGATTGTAAAAAATTTCGGGTGCCGGTCACCGGTGACCCCCGTGGCAGCTAACGTGTTAACAAGTTGGCTGCCGCGAGGATCACCGGTGACCGGTGCCCGAAATTCTTTACAATCAAATAATTACCAAAAGAAGCGATGAAATAACCTGCCATCAGCGTTAGTCTTAAGCTGATAATGCTAGCTATGGAACTGGAAGGTTAAATTTCAAAATTTATTGATTGTATTGTTAATAATTAGAGTTCCAGCGTGTCTGACTACATACGTCCATTTTCACTGTGGCAGTCAACGTGTTAATGCTAAATAAGACACAGATTGATAAGCAAACTTAATAAAATTGTACTATTGTATTTTTATTCTTTACATGTGTAAAAGATAACATTTTCATGAATTAGTATTAATTTCGTAGGAACAGTTTAATGGAAGTTAATGAAATGTTGCAATCACTTTATATTAGTCCCAACCTATATGTAAAACAAATTGAATCACAGTTGTTGCGTTTCTTCGTTGCCTTTTTATCTATTATATCCAATACAAGCACATTTCCCATAAGAACTCGTGTAGAATCAGTAGAAATTAAAATCGTTATAACTCATAAACGAATTCGGTGAATCTATTTGCAATTCTTTTTTTCTTTGTAACTTATGAATTTGGTTACGTCTTAAGATAGGTCCAAAACATCCTTAAATGACAACAATGTTCAAAATATGGATTATTGGTGGTTTAAAAATTAAACCACCAATTATTGATCTTCATTAATAAAAAGGACAACTGAACAAACATACGATAAGAAACCATTTTGATTTTCATTACTAAATTTTTGAAAAAGGAACAACATTTTTGGCATAAATTTTGTATTTAGAATTCAGGACAACGTCGACTAGAGGATATGAAATTAGTGGAAAAGTTTTCACTTGTGGAATTTAAAAAATGTCCATATTATAAAAAGATCTTTTAAGAAAAATATAATATTCTTTTTTTATATATAGTTCGATTCTTTGAAATATATTGCACAAAATAATATTACGGTACGAAATCCAAAAAATCCACTGTTCCTGAAATATTTTAATCTATCACGAGATATGAGTTAATTTAAATTATTTTTAAACTGTTAATTCATTTTATTTTCATCTTCCAAATTAAAGAATCCCGCTAATCGGACTTTAGGTATCTCGACTTTCTTTTATGCACGAGGTAAAAGTGTATCCGTTCAGGATACAGTAGGTATTGTACGTGGTTAGCTAGTTTTGCAATTCTTATTCAAATCTCTTGGACGATTTTACATTCCGAAAGTACTCGACACATTCCGTGCTTATCGCACTGATGGATGTATTGTACGTATCTGCCTCGAAGATCCACCAGTAAAACCGCCCACTTCCACAGGATTTCTGCTCAACGAAATTTCTTTCCATCGTGTATGACGTTTCGTTGTGATCCAGAGACCGTTAAGGTAGAAACATGTTACATACTATCGCGTCACATTAAGTCACGTAGGAGAGAGTGGAGGAATTACGAACAAATTAAATGAAACAAAATATAAAAAAAAATATAAAGTATCACAGTGAAAACAACCATACGTAATCGGACACGTTATAATTATAATTACTAAAGATATGATCATTTCACTTGACAAATTTTCTGCATGCTATATAGCGTAATAATAAATTATTAATGGTACATATAAGTGTCTTTGACTTTCTCTTTTTATACTTATTCGATGATATTGATCCTAGAATGCATATATTATTTTGTAAGAATAAGAAAACTGGAAAATAGCTTAGTTCCTTTAGTTGTATATTTTCTTCTATTCTTTTGACGTTGCAAACTAGGATAATTAATTAGCTTATCGTTAGTTAGTTAATTTAATAGGATTTTTATAAAGTGTCACCTTGGTCACCACAGACGAAATTCCTATTTTCGAGTAATTATAGTAGAATGTTTTTTAGGGGACGTTAAACAATATCTTAGCCTTACTTTCATGTATTTTTTACTTATTAAGATTATACATATACCGACGAAGTTATGTCCAGCAAAATTTGTTAGATGGTAACCGTTAGAACTTCAAAGCTACCTGCATAGTATTTAATTTCAAATTTTTATAGATTACTTCTTATACAATTGAATGTTATACCGTGTATTATAAATCTGGAAATTCACAGGAAAGTATTTTCTTCTCAATACTAAAATCAGCACAGTTGGTATCGGGATATAACATATAACGTTTTCCCATTTTCTGGAAATGTAATAATTAACGAAGAAGGAAACATTCAAATATATAAAAAAAACTTCATTAATTGAAAGAGAAATGAAAACTGTGGAAATGTAACATACGTTATTCAGTTATCTACAATGTAACGTAAGATGTTTAAAAGTTACTAAAAAAAATCGCACAATACATTGAAGAAAATCTGGTCCTGTTTATGTTTCTATTTATAAACGCTTTTTGCATTTTGCATTCCAGTTGCTTTCGATACTGGATGCCAAGTAGAAAGATTTCACTATTCTACTTAAAGACTATTCAAAAATTAGAATTTCAAATTCAACAGCCTTTTTTAACCTTATATGGTAGGATACCCCCTTAACTCTTTGGGGCACGGTGGGATTAGAAATGTCCCACCTTTTTGATGCACGGTAATACATGGTGGGACATTTTTATACCCACCTCGAAATATTGCAATAGGTGCAAAAAAATAAAATAAAACAAAGTAAAATAAAATTTGAAAAATAATAAAAAAGTTTCTGTGCAACATGGGTCTATTTTATCTTCTGAAATTCTGTGCCCCAAAGAGTTAAAACGGTTGAACTGTGCCTACTCACACTTTGCAAATATCACGTGATCTCTGATGACGTGATAGTAATATATTTCTATCTTTGTAATCGAACTACCGCTGGATTTTCGAAATTCGTTTATGCCATTGTCATTTATGGTATCGTGAATCTGCCGTGTTTGATGACATAATTCTTCATCCATGAACGGGGAGAACGTACTTTTACAAAACAAGTATTTTGTGTAGGATGAAGAGATTAATAGACGAATAACCGTGATATTAATTTGTCTGCATACAAAATTACGGTTTTCGATAATTTAATATTGTGGATTTTATACATTCTAAATTTGGAATTCGTGTTTGTCATTCAAAATTGTCCCTTCAGTTATAAAAATCTTTTTATTTCCAATTTTAGTTTTATTTTATTTTCACCTTTCCTCCGTAGCCACCTTCGCTATTTTTCTTTATACAGAGTGTCCCACCTAAAATGTTATAAACCGGTTATTCCAGAACTATTGGTCATAAAAAAAAAATGACTAACATATAAATTGCATGGTAAAATAGAAAGCAGTAAAAGTTATTTTCTATTACATTGTTATTTTCTTGCGGTGAAATTAGATATCAAAAATACAGTAATGTTCTCATTATGTTAAATTATAAATTAAAACTATGTCAGAATTGACCAACCTCAGACATTTGATATTCTGCCGAATACGTACAGATTGGAATATTTATAGTATAAAGCTTGTATCGGAATATTGATAAGGATTTTATGAAAACAAAATGACTGCATTTATACCACGTCGGAAATGTAGCTAATAATAAGACCCTTGAGCGAAAACTACAGGATCCCTTCTCCAGACGAAGGTTTTAGTTACGCCAATAATAATGAAACATTGAACTAGGACTTTATAAACATCGAACAGAAAGATACATATCTCATCTGAGGTGATTCGTCTAATCGTACACAGTACGGGCTCGCAATGCACAATTCGGGGCTGTAGGGATATTAATTTCTAGGAATTGTGTATTAAATGCGAGCCAATCACGTACGCGCTTCCCCTGCAGATCGCCTGCGCACTTGCTATAAGGATGAGCTGATTGATCATTTCAATTATCTTTGTTATTTCTAAAAATAATAAGAAAATTTATTGATAAAAGTTGTTCAGTATGGATGGAACTATTATTTACCAATAATAGGTGTTTCGTAGGTAGTGGATTTGGTGAGATTTCAGGATACGAAGAAATATACGTGTGAAACTCAATGCTATATCCGTCGAGTATCAAATGCTTTCTTGAGGAAAATGGCACCATTAGGGAGATCATTGTACGTTAGTATTCATTTCAAAGACAATTGGTTAATTTAACACGTTGGCTGCCACAGTGAAAACGGACGTGTGTAGTCAGACACGTTGATATCCTAATTATTAAGAATATAATCAACTAATTTTCAAATTTAACCTTTCAAATCGATAGCTAGCATTATTAGCTTAATGATAACGCTAGCCGTGGTTTGTTTCGTCGTTTCTTTAATTAATTATTTGATTGTAATAAATTTCGGGTGCCGGTCACCGGTGACCCCCATGGCAGCCAACGTGTTAATAAGGAAGCAAAATGAATGATAGCTTAGGTAAATTATCATACCAAGGTATAATCTTTAATAACTTTCAAGTATAACGCGGTATATCCTCTATGTTACCGTGTAAGACCGAAATCTGGTAAATATCGACATCCTCCAGTAAATGTCAACATTCACCAAGTCCCTTTATGTATTTCCGAAATATTTGCCAAGTATCATTATTTCTCACGTGCACCGGTGAATGTCGACAATCAGTATGCACCGATGGAGAATGTCTATCTTAATTCAAACAAAATAAACAAAAAAATACCTTCCATGAGCCCTGTAGGGCTAAAAAATAAACACCCCTTTGGGGGGGCGAACAACAGACAAATTCTTGGTGGCAGAGTTAGGGGGTGGGTTGTGATCTGTGGTGGCCAGGGGTGTTTATTTTTTAGCCCCGCTAGACTCATGGAAGGTATTTTTATTTTTGTTACAAAAAAGAATAATGTCAGGAATATTGTGGTCATCAGAGCTCATCTGTGTTTGTCGACATCTGCCGGCGAAGGTCTGAATGTATAATAACACGTTGACTGCCACAGTGAAAACAGACGTGTGTAGTCAGACACGTTGAAATCCTAATTATTAGGAATACGATCAGGTAATTTTCAAATTTAACCATCCAATTCGATAGCTAGCATTATTAGCTTAATATTAACGCTATTCGTGGTTTGTTTCGTCATTTCTTTTATTACTTATTTGGTTGTAAAGAATTTAGGGTGCCGGTCACCGGTGACCCCCGTGGCAGTCAACGTGATAATATTAAGGAATATTGTACATAGTATGCGTCGATATTCACTGGAAAATGTTGACATTCACTAATTTCGGTGTTTCACTTCCCTTGAGAACCCTATATTGCATAGTAAAGTAAGGTGCGCTTACATGTGTAGGAAATACTTGTACACAAATGGTGTTTTCCCTGCATTAACACGTTTGCTACCACGGGGGTCACCGGTGACCGGCACCCGAAATTTTTGACAATCAAAAAAAAAATTTTTGGAAAAAAAAATACAACCGACTTCGGAATGCACTAAAAAGGACGAAATAAATTAAATTTATATTTCGGAGACGGCGCAAAATTAAAAATTTTGTAAATGAAGGATGTTGTTAATGTGAAAATATGTGAAAGGATTAAAGAATTTTGACAATTTCCAATGTAGAAAATTTTTAATTTTGCGCCGTCTCCGAAATATAAATTTAATTTATTTCGTCCTTTTTAGTGCATTCCGAAGTCGGTTGTATTTTTTTTTCCAAAAATTTTTTTATTTCACATTTTTTAGTGGCGATTGGAGCATTCCTTGAAAAGTTCAACAAAGGGATGGGAAGAGAAGGGCAGGGTAGGGCAGGGTAGTAAAGGCAGGGGCAGGGAATGTTGCAAAAGGGATCATCGTGGAAACATCTCCGGCCGCAAAATGTAATACTAGGCTTCATCGATATCAGGCCGAATATACGTGAAATAGCACGTTTTTTGCGATAAAAGCGGAAAAAATGTAGAAATCCGAACCGGGTTTTTTTACGGGACCAACTGTTGGTCATACTCTATAAGATGCTAAAGGTTTCGTTTCGATTGGTCCATCCATCTTGGAGTAATCGATGACCATACACAACGCGGACGAAATCGCACGCTTTTTTGCAATAAAAAGGTGGCAAGCGGTGGTGAAATGCAAAATTTTTTTTTTACGGGACCAACTGCGAGTCATACCCTACAAGATGCAAAAGGTTTGGTTCCGATTGGTCCATCCATCTCGGCGTAATCGGGGCACATACATAAAAAAAAAAAAAAAAAAAAAATATATATACATGTCGAATTGAGTAACCTCCTTTTTCGAAGTCGGTTAATAATTACCAACAGAAATGATAAAATAAACCACGGATAGCGTTAACATTAAGCTAATAATGGTAGCTATCGAATTGAAAAGTTAAATTTGAAAATTAGTTGATTGTATTGTTAATAATTAGGATTTCAGCGTGTCTGACTACCCACGTCCGTTTTCACTGTGGCAGTCAACGTGTTAAACAAGCGCATACTGTACCTCGCCTGTGGTAACAGTGTTACTGATTTTCTGCATTTACTTTCTGACCATCCTTCGATCGTTTTGTGCGAGGTAGTTCTTGAGATGGCCGCTCAACATTGTAGACGGCGCAACAAAATGGCTGGTAAAATGAAATGTTCGGCGGCGTCGATATTTCAGACAGTGAAATGAGAAGAATCTACTATATATCTCGTTTGCATTATTACCAGCAGTTATGAAAACTATAGAAATATTTCAAATATTAAATAAATACATTTCATTATTTTGCATTATAAGGTGTGTTGTTTTAATGTAATTATGTGGTCTTTATTTATACAGGGTGAAACAAACTTCATAACTTCTCGGGTAGATAATTTATACTTAGCTACACATACATAAACTAGTATACTAGAACCTCGAAGTTCGAATGAAACCTTTTCCAAAAGACGGTTTAATCTCTGACTTGTTCGAATTTCGATTTAAGTTTTCTCACTTGAAATAATGTAAATTAAGTTAATCCAAAAGACATCCAAAATTTACTCAATGTAAGATATTTTAAGCACCTATTTTGAAAGACAATATTAGTAAATCGTAAAAAAAAAAACAAGATTAATAATCAAATGTCTATTTGTTGATAGTTTTCATTTGTTCATAATAACTAAAAGTGGCATGTTGTCTGCTTTCTCGAGTTTAGAAGCTAAATTCTTTAAGGAACCTATATAGTTCCAAAATGATAAACAGATTTTTGTTTCGGTTGAAGCGAGTAATTTCCTCGCTTTGGGTGTTATCGTATCGTAGGGCGACAATAGATTACCTTATCATTTGTACTTTTTCTGAATACAGAAGATGTTCTACATATCCGTGTGTGGAATATAAAAACAGATAATCCATTGTTTCCAAACGGTACGATAGCTCCCGAAACGAGAAGGTTACTCGCTTCAACAGACAGAAAACATTGTTTATAACTTTCAAACTATCGCTTTTTCCACTCATGTTTGTTAGGACTGTTTTTCATCGTTTCGCAAGTACTGTCTACCCTAGATGGTATGAACTCTTGTTTATTTCACGTTACATACAATGTAAAGTATAAAGTGTGAAAGAAAGAAATATTTTGAAACCCACAATTTCTATTTATTCAAATTAATATATTATCTTTTTCCGTTATAGTACCAAAAATGTGTATCGTTATAGAACAGTTGATTAGTTCTGTTTGTTAGGAAAATTAATAGTGCTGTTGTATTGTAATTTATAATGAATTTTATATAATTTCATTGATTTAAATATTATTGTACAGCCTTTTATATTGACTTTAGAAAACGTTTTGCACAAGCTGCGGTGTCCGAGTGGTTAAGGAGTTGGACTCGAAATCCAATGGGTTTTTCCCGCATAGGTTCGAATCCTATCCGCAGCGAGTATTTCTTTTTTTTCCCTTAATATTTTCACCGAATACCTTATTACCAATTAGGGAGTTTTCAAGATTTAATACAGTAAGAATTCTTTTGTCAAAAACTTACAAATGCTTTTATAAATTGTTGTCACAATAATGAATACAAATATGTAACTTTGTCGGACACTTTTGTACTTGAAAGCCACACTTACCCCCATAAATTTTTTGATAAATTGAGTTATGCACATCACCTTACTGTTCTTTCTTTATTTTTGTGAATACTATTGTCACGTCTTGTCATCTGATCGATCAGAATAATTTATTTATGTTTTACAAGCAACGTCAAAATGATTTATAATTGTTACTTGAGTGTAAGCTCGTCTACTAAAATTTTTGCAAGCATCAAACATTTTACAGCAATTATAACAGTGACTTATTTTGGTTACCAGGTTAGGTATAATTTACCATAAAATTACACCACTGTGATAATTAACGGCACAATTGTTGAATGCTATAAATGAAGTGTAATTGTTGCTTGCAATCATATAAATAACGGAAAAGGCGCGGACATAAATATAACTCGAGTTAAACAAAAATTCATGATTAGGTAAATTGTATTGGGTGGGTTAGATTGAAATGGTTAGATTAAATTCGATACTACAATTTACTTGTTATTTTTCGTCATATATCCGAAGATTGTGTAAATATCTATAATACTTTTTAAAATATCTTAAATATTTTACACGGGATGAAGTATAATCTATTATGAATAGAATTCGAATTTCCTGAAGTATTATAAAACTTTTATATTAGGATTAACTCACGAGTGATTTATGCCGTCAACGAAACAAAAGCTTGATCATTATTTTAAGTATTATTACTTAAAAGATAAAGTTTGCAATATGTATTCTCCAAATTTCTGATCACTCGTCACCCATAAAAAATTATTATTATAACTTGTCACATTTGCAACATACTTAAAAATAGTACAATAATATCAAATGGAACAGAAAACTCTGACTCTGATTCGTCAGTTATTCCTGAATTGGAATAAAGATAAGAACTAAATCATGGATGCCTGGATTTAAACGGTTCATCAATTGTCAGAAGGTTATTAATTTTATCGTTTCTATATAATAAATTTATTCGCTTTTGATCTTTCAACAATTTTATTATATAGTACAATCTTTTGTTGCAAAAAGAAATTATTTTGTTTTAAGTACGTAATAGAATAACCGACGGTCGCTGCAATCGAAAAATAGCACATAGTTCAAAAATTATTATAAATGTACAGAGCGTCTTATTTGATTTTGGCATCTTGCAAATTTTAGGATTTTGTAGGAAATTTTAGAACAAATATTGGATTAATATCTCTAAAAAAATTTTAGAGTCCAATGCTATTTCAAAGAAATACTATTATAATATGCAACAGGAAAAATTATGTGCACATACGTAAAAAGATATTTAATCATAATATCCTGTTTTTAGTAGAACACCCTGTATAATATATAAAGGTAAGAAATATTTTCTCAATTGTTGTCTATTTGTCGCCTGTAAGAAAGTGTTATTACTATAATTTGTCACATTTACAACATATTTAACCGTTATAATAATATTAATCCAATAGGAAGAATAAGAATATAGTTTTATTGTCGGATTGATTCGTTTATTTGATTAAAAGATAGAATCGCAAATCTTAATTGACTGGCCGCGATTGCACGACGACTCCTATGCAACCGATATTATTTTAAGATTTTGATTTGAAACATGAAACAACATTCCTGTTCTTGTTCACCCCAGATTTTCCATTTGATGTCGTATGTTCTCTGAAACAAACATAATTCTGAATTAAAAAATTATTGGAAATGTTAAACCTTGAGTCTCGCCACGAACGTTCTAAGTCTTACAATCTCTGCTGTTAAAAAGATAAACTCAAACTCGTTTTATTTTAAAATATAGGTCAAATATAATTCGGACTAATCCAGGCCTATTTACATATCCCAACGTGCTTTACAGTTCAGTGTACAAGTTTTACCAGTGTAGGTGTTCTATAGGTAAAAATAAATCTAGAATATTATAATAAAGAAATTATGACAAAAATATCAAACTTAAATTTATATACTTGTACGTGGATTTTAAATCGTTTTCCTCGTTATCGAGTTATTTTTGAATTTATAGCAGACCGAATTTAATGACGATTAATTTATTTCCCATAAGCAGAAATTGCTGAAGTTACGATAAGGATAGTCAATATCGTGCTCTACCCTGTTTTATTCTTCATTTCAATTAAAAATGATGGGTTTCTGTACTAGACAAAAATTCTTTTGCTACGATTTCGTTCATCAACTTAATATTTTCGCGTATAATTAAAAAGTTGTCCAAATGACGGTGAATGTCCACCGTGACAACATATTTTAAGGTCATAAAGATTGGTGAGTCGTACCGAATATTTATACCTTGTTAAATGTAATATTTTACTACTGCGAAAGGGTTAACCCTTTGCACTCGAGTGGCGCCTCTGAGGCGACCTATTTAATTTACTAGAGTACTTTGAAATGTGAAATTTAAGCTTTATTTCTATTCAAATATAGGAAATTAACGAAAGGAATAAAAATAAATAAATCCATTGGCATTTGCAACTTTTTCCTTTTAAAATAGTATATTTGATTTTCGGAAGTTTCGCTGGAAAAGCCGACTAGATCTGTACGTATCGAAAAATGCCTCGACCGCAAAGGGTTAAACCATATAAATAAACGAAACGAAGTTGTATACTTACAATAGGATACCTTTTCAGAATTGGTACATCCGCATGATACGTGTTCTTTTGCCCTGCTGTGACTGGACACGCGGTTGATAAGCAAGCGTCGGGATTCATTCCCACAAATGGAATATCCATTACTTGACTAGCCCAAAAAATTCGAACGTTCATCTTGTCCGAGGAGAATGCTGCGCAATAACATAATTTTCTTTTTTCATACAATCATGATTGCAATTTTACTGAAACTATTCTACTGCAGATTCACAAGACAACTACCTAACCAGGTCAAAACGACTAACTTCACATTTCGTATTTTGTATTACAGAATTGATTAAAATATCTTTGAAATAGAAAATTACTACTGGTTTATGTTTCATTGTTATTTATTTATTTTCCCCTTTTATTTATTATAATAATATGACAGGCTGAGAATCATAGTCGTATACCCAGTGGCGGTTCGTGGTTCGAAATCATTGGGGTGCTGTAGCTTTCGTAATATACGAGACAAGATGGATTTTGATTATTTTATATTATACAAAATAAGAGAATTGTATAGAATTGTCGGCGATAAAATTGAATGTTACAGGCGAATGTAAATAAATTAATAAATATATTTATATATCCAGAAAAATTCGAAGTGCTGTAGTTCCGCTGCCGCCCCTGCGTATACCCAAATACAATAGTATTTATGCTGTGTTTATGTGAAAATTTGAATACGAAAACTGATTTTATATATGTACAATCTAGAAACGAATTAATCGACTAATATTGACGTACACTATTGTGTTCCTAAACATTTTGGTTCATAATACCAATCAGTACAGCATGAGTGGTATACTGTGTGTACAGGTGGTTACTCATAATGAGTGGTAATGAGTAGTCGCTTGTAATAGTGAAAGAAAAGAAGTAATTGCAGTAATTAATTAAATAAACGCTTACCAGGTGTATAAGTGAAAGTCATATTTGCAGTAATCCCTCTTTTTACTTTGCATGGTTTTTCTTCTGGTGCCTCTTTACAAGGGTCCAAATACACCTCGTGTATCGTGCAATTTGACACAGCGTCAGCTAAAAAAACAAATAATCAGATTGTATTCAAGTTCTTGTAATTGGTGGTTATTATTCTGACTGTAAAGGTACAAAGTATACATTAACGTTCGAACACTATGTATTTAAATAATGTTTGTTCGATATACTCACTTACAGTTAGGTTAAAGATATATGTAATTGTCATAGAACAAAGGTATTCTTTCGTCATAATAAGAGTTAAATACCATTGACGTATTATGTCCTGCATATGTATTGCAAATACATATATTCAGTGGACAACATAAATAAAATGAGTTAAACATCTCCTTTATTTGTTGTTTTATGAAATATGTCGTGGGAATATAATTAAACCATTTGAGCAGACATACGTTCATGTAATAATATATTTATTTTTTTAAACGCGGTTTTTTCAAGGTTTAATTTTTTTTCATTACCACACTTTCATGAGATTTCCAGGTCATCATTGCTTTTCCAAATAGAATCGTACATTTTTCACCTAAATTGATTCTTCGCAATATTCTACACAAAAAGAATGTTAAGATATGATATTAAATAAATTAACAATTCGTTAAGCATTTTAAATTTTTGATGTGAAATATTTTAACCTTTATTTCAAAAAATCTTACCAACTGTTGTTTTTGTATTGTTTTACCTACCCTAATACATTAATTGAAAAGTGTTGTTTATTAGTATCTTGGAGTGCTTCGAGTGTTACCACGTAAACAAAAGAAAAATGATTCTATTTAAATAAAACACGATGACGTTGAAATCTCATAAAAAAATGATCTTAGACAAATTTTATCTGTCATTACATATTCCTGTCGGAATAGTATAGCCTGTATATTTATATTTGTGTATACATCTTTTCAAGACGATAGGTTTATTACGAATTAACTTTTTTAATTAATTAATTGATTAATTAACTAATTAAGTAATTAATTAACACGTTTATTAACTTATTTTCTGTTTATACGGGTTCATATCTTAATAAACAGGGATCGAAAAACCAGCAGATAGTTTCAAAGTCAAAAACATTTGTTTGTTTCGGTGGAAGCGAGTAATCTTCTCGCTTTGGCAGCTATCGTGCTGTATGGAAACAATGGATTATCTGGCTTTCTACTTTAAATACGAGCCATAACACAGAACTATCTTATTATATAATCGTCGAGTCGTTTGAGGAAAGTTAGACATCCTCGTTATCGATGTAAATAAAACTTTGTCCGATGAATCAAGAGGAAAAATAAACCGGCCCATATTTAGCCGTTTTCATGAATACTCATTATTTGAGAAAATATTGAATATTTAGTTCCTTGATTTCCAGAAATACCAAGTTATTTAATTGTATTGTGACAGTTGGGGATAGTAAAAGCGGTAGGGTGACAGGTTCTTGAATCTATCACGAGCTCTAATTCCAGCTTGAACGATACATTTATTTCTGTTTCTATATTTCTCCTCTTTTTCTTTGTATTTTTTTTTTTTTTTTATATAGATATCTTTATATATTTCTTCCTTTTTAAATTCTTTATCCATTTTTTCGCATTTTTTATTATTTTTGTATATCTTCCAAAGAAGCATGGCAGGGGTGGACAGTCAGCTCTCTGTTTCGCTCGATTACGTATGGAGAAGCGACACAACTACGTTCGAAAAGTTGCAGAAGTTGCTACTCAATTGTACGTTACCAATGATAAACCTAATTTTAAAGGGTAGTGCTGATTTTCAAACAGATCTTAGTCAATCCGATATGTTCGATCCAAGATTGCAAGCGAAAGTTATAAAATTGCTATAATTTAATATTTCAGAAAATCAAATAATTAAATATCAAATATTGACCTCTGCAATTTAGTAATGCGTAAAATGTTAAGTTCCCCTTCTCGGTGTAAAAATGTAATAAAATTTATTAATTCTACCAACTTGAGACACCTATTGTAGTACAATATTAACTGTGTAACGTAAGTGTTATCAATGTAGTCTGGATTTAATTGTAATGGACCGTATTGTACCGTATTATATGTAATAGTCGCTAATACCCAGATGGGGAATGCGACTCAAAATAAATAAATAAAAAAAAAAAAATATCAAATATGTTTCCA
Organism: Stelis phaeoptera; assembly: GCA_943735885.1. Taxonomy (NCBI): domain Eukaryota; kingdom Metazoa; phylum Arthropoda; class Insecta; order Hymenoptera; family Megachilidae; genus Stelis; species Stelis phaeoptera. Next base: position 1,845,789 of record OX030936.1, read on the forward strand.
AATGACGAGCATTGACAAAACCGGCCGAATATGAGTCGGCTTAATTTTGCTTCAGATCCATCAGAAAAAGTTTCACGAGAATCGAATCATTAAACATATAGAAAGAGAAATAAACATATGATGAATATTTCAAATATCACTTAATCCTTTGACTGCGGTGTGCTTTATTAAAAAGTTGAAAGAAATTCGTAAAAGCAAAACAACAAAAATTATAGTCGAAGTTAGGTTAATTTTTACTTGAAATGTAAAAATTGACTGGGCATATAACATGTAAGTACACCTTTCCTGTATATCATTAAATAAGCGAGGGCGTGTGTATACGCTCTTCACAGTCAAAGGGTTAAAAGAAAAAAATATGAATTTTTAAGATTAGTTTATTTCATGTTGCCTGAATGCTGTTTCTAACATCGTACTATTATATGTTTAATCATGATCAAGTACTTCTAAACAGTAGTGTGCATTCTAGGTTCGATGCTTATTGGAGAACTGTCAAAGCAAGGCTAATTTTCCTAACCAAGAGAATTTCTGTCTTTGATCTTTGAGATGAACTTACCACAAATATGGCGTTCGGGCTCGTGGTTGCCGTGCTTGTGTAAGGGTTTACATTAGGCAAGTAGCCAAGCTGGTAAACCTTGTCAGTACGAGTTACTTACTCAATATAAACCTGGCCTCGCAGTAACCATCTAATCCGGCTGTCATGCCGCTTTGTTGAGCAGTGTGTCCATATTTCCAACCTGTTGTAGTCTTTCAACCCATCCTTCCCCCTTTCTACTAATTGCAAGATAAGGAATGACCGCCAATTATCCCATTAAGACGCGGCGCCCTTTGATGACACAGCACTCAAGATCGTGTTATGTATTATTCTAGGGTACCGTTTCGATATGTTGCACAGAACAGATTAACATTTTACGAAACGTTTCTTTGAATGGCCCTAGCCTGGCGATTCACGTGATTAATTTCATGTCGGCGATTGGATTTCGTGTTCTTTCGTACTCGAACGATTTTTACCAGTATTTAGAATGTAAAAATTAATCGTTTGAATCCAAGGGGGTATTGAAAGAACACTGTCGAAGAATCCTAAACAGCGCAATCGCGCTTTCTCTAAATGAGTACAGAAAGACCCAAGCAGCGCGATGGCGCTTGTTTTACTTTACGTCGAGAAAGGAGCTGTGTGATGTACTTGCATCAGTAAATCTGAGCGCACGACTTCGACAATATCGGTAACGCGCCGTCAGTTGTCCACAATGCTCGAAATGTGCTGGGTTTTCTCGACATAAAATCTCAAACAGTTAAGGAACGCGATTTGCAGAAGCATGGCTTAACAATATAGGTTTGAATTCTTGCTGACACTAGATATCTGTTATCGACGGCCTGTTGTTTTCTTTGGCGGCGGCTAACGATGTAGCAATCAATAAAACTATGTTTCATCTTTGTCTATTGCTTTTTTGATTTCTTTAAAAAATATTAGCTTCATCAATTAGTCGACTCCGATCATAGAATATTCTTTGTTTGATTGTTATCGTATCGATCAATAGGTCAATTTTGTCGCAATACGATACAGAAATAAATAAATATTAGTTTCTGTCTGGATTATACATTTTGCCTTATGCAAAATTCAATATACTAAGGGTACTCAGTCCTAGATGTTATAAAAATGACAGTAGTTAAAAAATATAGAAATGAATAATTAAAACGACGGCAACTACAACGAAAACGATTGTAGTAGTTACGCCTGTATAAGTAGAATTTGATATATGCCACCGAATGCTTTTATTTAATATCCTGACGAAGCTAATGTATTATATTTGAAGCCTACCCTCACCCTCTGAAAATTTCATGCTGATCGATAGTCAGGAACATTCAGACCTATATTCTTCTTTGTAACAAACGTCTGTAGCTATATTTAATCCTAAGTTTAACCACTAAGCGTGTTGGGATTAAACCAATCCCAACTGATATCATAGAATGAAACACGAAAATGATAACGAAGTTCCAGAGCCTTGTGAAACGCGTGACAAAAAACACTGCCTAAATAAACTATTCTGTACCTCAGCGCTCAGCCGTGATAGGGTAACTTCGAGAAGGGAAGTCGGACTAGAACGAATCACGGCTGAACATGCACTCCAGTGTTTTTCGTTAATAATTCGAAAACGAAGCGCCATCCGACATTTTTGCAAAGGAAACTGTTGTTCGGAATATCACCCTGTATAACGCTTCATAAAACTTTTAGGTCACCTCGATCAAAGCTTTAAGCCCTTAATATCTCCTAAATTGCTGTGTCGGCGATCGAATTTCATGTACTTGGACTTTTGACAGGTTTTATGACCTCGCTATAACGCGGCGGGAACTCTTATCTAACGTGAATTCGGCTTAATTGGCCTGGCGCGGGACGGAGAAGAGAAACTATTAAATTGATGATAAAATCGCACAGATTTTTATATAATGCCTGTTACCTACTTTGATCATCTCAATTATCTGCGTTACTTCTTAAGATGTGAAAAACTTTATCGTGGGAGCTATAACTCAGTAGCAACAATTATTTCTTACGATTAGAATACTAATTTTTCTTCGTTTCATCGTGTAATTATAAAAGAACGTTTAAGATTTGGAATAGATATAACTCGCTGTGCGAGTATTTCACCCGACAATGTTTATTTTTTATTAAGACTCGAGTTTCTATATTTATACCATAATTTATTTATAATGTTTTAACTATAACTTTGAAGTTTTCGTAAAAAATGATTAACATGTCTGAAGGAATCCAATATTCTGACCTAGAAACAATATTAACAGTAACTGTATAATAAACGAATCGTTTCTGTGTATAAAAATCCCAATTGCGTTTTATACGATCAAAATATTAATTTCTGCCACCACAGAATGCAAAGCTTCCCTTTTATTTAAAAGTATAAGTAATAAATCACGAAACTTACGACTCTATGCATTTATATATTTTATTATTAATTTGTTTCTAAAGTGATGCATTTTTATATATTTTATTAAAGCAAAGTCCAGTCCATGTTGCAAATTATGAGTTTATTTACTTTAACACAGCATCAAGCTTCCCATAATGTCTCTATAGATTTATAACCTAATTAGTAATTATCGGGTACGTTATCTTTAGGACATAAATATTATGGCACGCATAATTATCATACGTTATACGCAGCAGAATTGTTAATCACGAAAAGCAGACATAATTAGTAACAGTAAATTAAGTAGACCAGACGTTGCTTATCAATACGATTGAAGAATATTGACTGTGAAGAAATATTTTTATAATTTTAGAAAAGAGGCCTGGTCAATTAATGGATTCTGTATGCAATTTTTTTATGAAATTTGTATTTGACACATTTTTATATACAATGTATTGCAATAAAATGTATTCACACTTTGTTATCATACAGGGTGTCTGTTTTGTCCCAATACAGTGAAATATCTTTTAATGAAATGACATTATGGAAAAAGTGTTTTAATAAAAGTTATTTGGTATAGAAGGAGACATTATATTATGTAAGTATTTTTTTTTTTGTCATGTACGATACAGGAGATTTCAAAGTCAATTTAATTTTTTTAAATGCAATGCTATATTTTTCTATACATAGTATGATAGTGCACGTTCAGGCGAGTTCAACGAGTCCTAACAAGGTTATTTTCTTTCTGATGGAAGATCGTAAAATTGCAAGAAATCGGTAGTCAAATCACCGTACGTTCCTCACTGTTGCATCGCGACGGCGCTATTAGGGAAATTCTTTGCTTACGAAGAAGTTATTATCAAGTACAGTTAATGTATAGTTAAAAGCTGCAAATTAATAACGTCCATTTGTACTTACCAATGTGTTCCTCCTATGGGTACGCCGTCCACATATCCTCCACTGTTATAAATACACTTTTCTAGCCGTCTAATGAATTCTTCAATATTTTGGAGTTGGATGTTTTGACGATAAATAACGAACGAATACCGACTGTCCGACGGTTTTTGCATGCATCAAATGCCATCGAGATGTCGACTCTTTTCTAGTTTAAGTGAGAAACGTATATTTGACTCCCGATTTCTTGCAATTTAACGATGTTCCATCAAAAAGAAAATAACCTTGTTAGGGCTCGTTGAACTCGTCTGAACGTGCACTATCGTACTATGTATAGAAAAATATAGCATACTATTTAAAAAAATTAAATTGACTTTGAAATCTCCTCTATCGTACACGACAAATAAAAAATACTTACATAACATAATGTCCCCTTTTATACCAAATAATTTTTATTAAAACACTTTTTTCATAATGTCATTTCCAGAAAAGATATTTCACTGTATTGAGATAAAACAGACACCCTGTATATCAGCGGTCCTCAAATAATGATACGCATGCGTCATCGTTAGGAGCAGCCTAGCCGAGTCGATAGATAATTTTGTATTTTACATGTTATTTAATTTAATTATGTTTTGTACAATTATTCTGATGTAAAGAGAATAAAAGTACATTAAGGTAATTCTTAAATTTTGAGATATAAAACACTTTCTGTGGTAGAACTAGAATCTGTTTATTTGTATATAACAATAGCAAAACGAACAGACGTTAACTTGTAACTGCATCGATTATCTTATTACAAATATTCAAAGCAACCACCATCGACACAGATATTATTTAACTTTTCTATTTTTGATATCAAAATTCGACGTGTGTGTACATTTTATCGAAACACTATATTCTGGTTCAAAAAAACAATCAATCTACACGTGTAACACTTTGGAATCTTATATAAACGTTAAACAACCCAATGAACATTATATTTGTATCGAAACAAGTATTATACAAATATTCCTTTACAAATCCATCTTTTATAATCTGTAAGCATTAAATATAATAAAACTTTACATTTTCTTTCAATAATTATTAAAAATGAACGTCGCTACTCCAAGAAACTGTGTAGCAATATAGATACATAGTATACGATACATAGCTCAAAGATATAGAAAATTGTTGGTCGGTGAATTTCAAACGATTCGTTCACCGATTGATACGTTATTGAAATAATTCAGTTATTTATATTATTACTCACAATCAGGATAAGGACACGTCCTCCATGGGATGAGTTCGGCGTAAACCATAGACAAGGCCAGTAGTAGGATGACGAGAAGGAGGGATTGACTGTGTCGGTTCATCCTCGATGAACGATCGTTGCGAAATGACGGAAAGACGAGTCGAATTAATGAACAGAAGGCGAACGATGGCCGAGCAGAGGTTCAAGAGTAGGGGCCATAGGTCAATTGAGATTGTATCTTTAACCGCGAGAAAACTGTATGCGCTTGCTTTATTTCTTTCGATGTATGTACATATGTACTTACAATCGCCTTCCTTATTACGATCTATTATTGTTCTGTTGATTCACTGACTGTTCCAATTTTAATAACCAATTATTACTATGGATACGTACAATAAAATACAAAACTGTGCACACTTATGCAATTGAGGAGCCCATTGAATTTCGGACATTTTTATCATTTACAGACCTTATTACACCCATCTGTAAATAAGTAATATTGTGTTGCAATCATTTGAGAAACGTCCGTTTTTGTTCCAAAATTTGTTTAAAAATCGCTAGAGTTTTACCGTAAGAGAAGAGATTGAATTTTGATAAACTAAATTTTGATTAACTAAATTTAAAAGCAATTTTTATTTTTGTTGATACTTTTAAGTGAGTACGTATTTTCTTTAACATAACTTTTGTACAATTAATAATCTGAATAAATTCAACGCACAGTTTAAAATCAGTTGTACTGGATTATTGAAATGATTGAAAATTAAATTTTAATAGACAAAAACTGAGTTTACCGATATCTTTTCCACCATTGGTATGATTTGTAATATCGGATATCTGTTTTTATCGTTTTATATCTACTTAAACGTCCTTCTAATGAGATATTGCACATATTCAGAAATGCATTCGAAGAAAAATAATTGTTTTTTGGTGTAATAGTATTCTATGTATATTAAAAATAATTATTAGTCAATATCGCGGTTCTACAAATCATCGAAAATTTCAAATTTGAATATCCCGTATTTCGAATAACTTATTAATTAAAATAATTTATCAGCTACATATTTTGTGAAATTTTAAACTCTTGCAATTTTTAATTCTTTCTTTATGGAAAAAAGTACTTAATAAAAGTACTTATTTTCTAATTGAACCTAGCATTTCGGTCATAGTCTTAACATACATTATATTTCTATTAAATATTTGAATTTGGAATTTGTAGAAACAGAATACGTATTATTAAGTAAGGGAAATTGGAATAAAATCGGAACCTTAAAAATAATTTAGCGTAACACTGAAATTAATATAAGTAAAATAAAATTATAAGTTTTATTAACACTAGAACTACAAACGTTAAATGGATACTTACTTTTAAATTGAAAATAAAATAAAAAAGGAAATAAATAAGGGAAGAAATACAAACTAGGGCATAAAAATCGATCTACATTTCGACCGAAGTGTTTTAATAAGTTTTGTCATACAAAATACAAAATCTGAAACAATTCATTTTGACCGGTTTAGTAGTTCTAGTGTTAAACAATAGTTAACAGCAAATTAAAAAAGAAAGGTAATTCATAAAACAACGATTTCATGTCGAGGTATGAATATTCTTCTGATTATTAATCTTCTGAACCCTACATAGATGATGGATATAACAAAACTTGCAATAATAAAACAATTTTAAATAGACAGCTATACAACTTATTACGGTTCAGTAGAAATTCTAATTCAACCAGTGAAATGAAAACGATGACGCAGACAATTTATTATCATAAAACATTCTTCCGATAATAAACCACAACATATGAACTGTCCGCCTGGCATAGATTCCAGGAAGATTTATCGTCTGATAAATTATTAGTAAAATGCTCAAAAGCGGAAACTCGGAATAATAATGAATCTTTGAATTCTTTGATTCGGAGCTTTGCTCAGAAAACTTGTATCGTGGATTTCTGACAGCTGAAGTAGTAACTTAATTAGCCTGGCGTATATTCAATGAAAGATTTATACACTTTTCTTTAGCGAGACTTACCATTGGCAGAACATGTAACATACTATAACAGCCGAGACGATAATAGAATCAAGCAATCGAAGCGTTGCTCGACAGAAGTAGCGAAGAAGGCCAGAATTGATCTTATTAGTTTGAAACATAGTTAAATAAACATATTTACATTATACTTTATCAATTAAAATAGAAAAATATTAGAATTCATACATTTTTTCAAGAATTACGAATTTTTGAATGCAGTTTTATTAATTGTTGGGAAAATCACGTTGAATCGTGTTTTACAAATACCGGAGAAAATACATTACGGTACTTAAATCTTAGGAATAAAAGTCATCGTTTTAGCAATCAAATTAATAATTATTAAAAACATAAACATAAAGGTTCACTTAACAGAAACATAAAGAATATTTGCTTAAATATGTAAATATTGAAAAATCAAAATTACATATGAAAGAGAACATTCTAAACTTTCAAATGATATAAGAGAAATTTTAAAAGAATAAGTATTTATTAAAAAAGAAAAACTTAGAAAATTAATATGACGAAATCGGACATTTCATATGTTACAACCAAACACTTAATACTTTTCCTTTTTCAATTATGTTCGTCAGTTGATTAAAATTCGTCCCTTTATGGACGACCGACATACATAGACAGACAGGCTCAAAATACCAGTTCAGTGAATTCTTTAACACGTTGGCTGCCACGGGGGTCACCGGTGACCGGTACCCGAAATTTTTTACAATCAAATAATTACCAAAAGAAATGATTAAATAAACCACGGATAGCGTTAACATTAACACGTTGACTGCCACAGTGAAAACAGACGTGGGTAGTCAGACACGCTGAAATCCTAGTTATTAACAATACAATCAACCAATTTTCAAATTTAACTTTTCGATTCGATAGCTAGCATTATTAGCTTAATATTAACGCGATCCGTGGTTTATTTGATCATTTCTGTTGGTAATAATTATTTGATTGTAAAAAATTTCGCGTGCCGGTCACCGGTTAAACTAATAATGCTAGCTATCGAATTGAAAGGTTAAATTTGAAAAATGAATCGACTGCACGTGTGTCTGACTACACATGTCCGTTTTCACTGTGGCAGTTAACGTGTTAATTTGCATTTTCGTAACAAAAATAAAATATTAAAATTTGACCAAGTACATTTTATAAACGTCACACTTATATACATATAATTTAGAAACTACAAATTATAATAATCATCTAATAAACTAGCTTTATAGAGCGATTGATTTTGAGCTATTCCGGCCTCAAAGGGTTAAAGATTATTATCGAGATATAAATCACATTTTTTGTATGTAAAGTTTTCTCCATTTTCAATCGCTGTAATCAGTTGTCTCAAAAATTAAAAATGTTATTTGTATGAAACTGTAATTTTGTACATAATATAATAATTACCTTTTACATACCCTTTTTCCTAGTAAACCTTCTAAATTGTCATTTTTTATAGATTTACGATCACTTTTCATCTGTTTTATTCTAGTAAGATTTTATCAAAGCTCAGTCCACTGCAAACGTAGTTAATTCAGTCTGATTCCGATTATAAGCTATCAAAATAATAAGAATTCTATTAAAAGGTACAGATCTATTACATTTATTTACTGTCTGTATAACGTTTTAGAAAAAATGATTCCACTTGGAATGTGTTCCACTTAACTTCAACAGCCCTATTTTTATAGCTAGCAGACGAATAAAAATTTTCTTTTCATGAAAGATACAGCGTTAAAGGATTTTTACGGTGATGACATTTATCTTTATGTGTTCATTTTTTTTTGTACCAGTTTTCAAGATTTTTCACCCACTTGTTACAAAAACAATTGAGTTGATCAAGTTAGGTGGGATACCTCAGGTACACCAGGTTGAAGGCGTTACAACTCACACGAATTCGTCTAAGATTTTCGTACGTTATTTATTAAATATAACATTTAACAACATAATAATACAAATAAGAATAATATCATTATGTCACGGCTGGAGCATTCTTACAAATAATTAACTGTACAAAATTCAATGTCAGCGGTAAAGAAAGTGAAATTCCAAGTATACAAACTAAAAAAGTGTGATTCAATGAAACATGAACATTATTGTTAGTACAGAGATAATGCTTGAAAAGGTGCACCGTGTAAGATACTTTGTAACAGAAACTGATTAACTATTACCATACGTAAATATTAGTAAATTAATTAAATTAACATATAACTTACAGCTAACAGTAGACTTTGCGAGTTCGATAATTAGAAATGATAGTAATTGAGAACTAAAGTGGCGTGTCCTTTACGCGATCTAGATCATTGGCAGTGATTGTTTTTATTTCGCGTTCACGTTGTTACTATACGAGAGCTGGTATCGATTCTTTGGTATTAACATTACGTGTGGTCTAATCTATAATAGCAACAACAATTACTTATTTTGCTTAAATTATTCCAACAGAATATCATTAAATACGCGCTACTTAAACAGCAGATTATGATAAAGGGGAGAACTCTGTATAAATGGCTGAAATAAACCTTACTCTTGGGTTTTAACGTGGTTAGCTGGGAATTACTTGATTTAATAAATATTTTAAAAGGTGAAAAAAAGAAAATATCCCATAATAAGATATAACTAACACATGTTGATTCATGGAAGGAGTTCTCAATGGTCCTGGCGTTAAAGGTAGAAGGTACAAATTCACTGTAGTCGTTTATAACAGAAAAATGTTGCTTTTTAAACGATAACCTAACAAAAGATTAACAGATCTATAGTTTCACGTTTGCTGTTAATACGTTTTAATAACAGGATTTTTAACTTTTCTTATCCTTTTCGCCTATCAGACTTCGTGTTTTGGATGCCCGAAAGCATCCTATATTAAAATTAGAACTACCAAACGAATCAAAATATGTGATAGTTTACGTTTCATTTCCGATTTATTTATTATTCTGCTTTATTTTTGAAGCTTCGAATCAATGAAAATGAATTCACTAAATTCAAATCAAACAAGAAAATAAGCACAGCAATAATTTTTTCCAGAAATAAATTGTTATTGTCGTTGCTATTAATTTCTTACCACAATATTTATCATGTTGCAGCGTTTTGTATTACGATATCGTATTACTGCGGTACTTGAAAGTGACATTAAATAATGCGTCAATCAAAGTTAAACATTTATTGCTGCGACGTTAAGACAAACAAAGAAAATTAACAAGCATTAAATTTAACAATTCTTGACTGTGTTCAACACAATTAAAATTAAATTAAAAAATTGAATTGCACTAAAAATACGAGTCAGCTTTATCACATCTGAACTGTGAAGTGCGCCACGAATCATATCTTTTTTCCTCTAACTGAAAAAGTCATGCAAGGGAAAGTTAAATATTTAACATAATGAACGATTAAACGATAGGTATTCCAGAAACTTTTCAAATGATTTTAAAAACTTAAAGTGGTCTATGAAATGTAAAAAATACAAGGTATCCCACGTAACACTTTTCACGATTTTTCAAGTACTTGCGATAATCTAACAAAAAAATATTATAAACAAAAGTTGATCAGTTTTCGATTGACTATACAATGCAATAAAAAGAAGTTGGGAAAAGAATTTTCTCCAATAATTGCCAAAGTCATCTTCATTTTTTTGTTCATTTCATTATCATCATCTTCATCCCGTGTCAAGACGAATTCAACGTTGTTGTGTGTCGTGTATCCGCTCTATTCGCCTTTTTATATTGCGCATCTGCCTTGTTAAATTTTATGCGCCAAAATTCAAATCGAAATGTCAAGAAATATTATTTATTCAGTTGCGAAGAAATTTTAGAAAAAAATGAATTGCAAGTATAAGAAGCTAAGAGAAGTTTAAATGTTGTTCGTGCAAATCATTATCTCAGCCTAAGAAAGTTGAATTAATTACAGTTTAAAAGATTATTCAATTTAGTTAGTTAATTTATTTAAAATTCCACCAAACTTTCTGCTTGAATGGATGATAATAACTTATGTTCCTTTGTTGTGAATTACAACATTTACTCAAGGTTCCTGAATTGAATGTAATTTCGAGTCTTATCACCCATTCTAGCAGATTGTCATCTTTTGTTGAAATTTTTATTTTATTGCCTTCAAAGTCATTCGAAGATCATGGTATACCAGGTCGTTGAATTCGTCCTGACACGGGCTATAATACTATTAAGTCAAGAATATGAAATGTCATTTAAAAAAATTAAAATAACCATGATAATTTCCGTAAAAAAAAATCTTTTCTAACTTCATTTCATTGCGCTGCATAACCAGTCGAAATCAGATCAACTTTTATTGAAAATATTTTTTCGTCAGATTATCGCAAGTACTTGAAAAGTCGTGAAAAGTATCACGTTGAACACCCTGTATATCGTAATATATCATTTTTAACCCTTTAACGCCCAGTATATATCGTACATGATAAGGTCGACTTTGAGCAAGTTTTAAACCTGTTTCGTTTGCCAAACAGTTCCAAAATAGAGTTATGAATAATTTGTACAATTACTAGGGAAACCATTATGACAAACGTACTTCAATTAATTGCAAGAAATCATACTCTTTTTGACAAATGTGTCTGTACGTCAAAGGGTTAAGCATGATATTTGTCTTGCTATGATAATGATTTCGTTTTGGATTTTAAAGTATCACACTAGAACTCCAGTCCAGTGTCGTAAAATTTTCCATATCGATCAAGTATTTGGCATAGGAAATAAATATATGTACTTGTTCCTTATTTTAGAAATAGACAGATTCTAATAATTCTTATATACTTCGATTGTTACATTTTATTTTAAGCTGAAGTATACTACGTTACAGCTGACAATTAAAAATCGTATTATTTTTGCTCGAACCTAATGATAAATATTACAAAAACAAATAAAAATAGAAATAAAAAACAAAAAAACCAATCATAAGTTTAAATTATGAGAATGAATTACGCAAATATTAAGAATAAAGGGGATTAAAAGAAAATTTCTTTCTTCCAATGACACTGTGGTACACGCCACTTCATCGACGATGTTTAAACGTTTCTTTGGCAAATTTGTTTTTTGCTTTATGTTCTCAATACTTCGCGAGGCTCATCGTTTCACGTTAACAGCTTGAGCTTCTTGTTGTTCAAACCAATCGAGTCGATTCCCTTAACCGTTCGTCGACGCTTCGATTATTTGATTGACCCGAATTAATCGATCGACGAATCTAAACTAGTTTGCGTAACAAGAAATGTCGTGTGTGTATGGTATACATTACACAGGGTTCATCGTAATAATCATCACGATTTTTTAGACTTTTTTTACTTTTTTCATTTCTTTCACACGTTACCAGATAATTATTTCTGTCCGTTTCAATTAATAGTATATTTGATTTAATATTCTTTGCGTATTCATTTGATTTTTACTTGAATTTACAAAATAAAACTGAGGCCATTTATTTACTTACAAGTTATTGGTATAGATCGGTCGAAGAAATATTAAATCAATACTTATTTTCACTTTAATTTAGAATTTTCACTTTAATTCAGAATTTAATTAGAATTTTCACTTTATTTTATTTTCGTTTTACAAATTTTCTACTATTACCTTACCACTCGCCTGGCATTTTGCACATTAAAAAAAAGATCTGCATTTCGTGAAATTCTTCAAGTTTTGGTATTAAGTATCTCAGTTTCGATTTTAAAATATTTCCTGAGTCGTTGATATTTTTTTAACATTATAGCTTAATATTTCTATGTTGTTTCGAAAAATGAACTCATGTAATGTAATGTATGTATGTGTATCCGTATAAAAATTAAAACGTGATTTTTACAAACATTTTACAAAACTAGATGTTCTTCTTGATATCCTAAAACTTTAGTCTGAAATATTTTTCCACGTATTCCATATCTTTGGAAATATTAAACCGTTTAGTATAATGTAAGGAGTACACACTATATTGGTGTGTGTGGTTTAATATAATAAAGTAATATTGTTTCGATATACAAAGTGTCCTAATTAAATGAAAGAGACAAATTTTATATAAACATAGGTTTGCAAATTTAAAAAGAAAAGTTGTAGACCAAATATAAAAACCTCCTTTGAATATGAAATAAATATGAAAATTCCACGTTTCGAATATAAGCTGTATATGAACATATAGAATTTATTTATTATGTTTAAAAATGATTTTCTAATCACATACTCAAAATAATTTCATTATCAAATTATCTGAGCTCCAAAAAGTATCTAATAAATTGCGACAACTATTATGATGAACATTCTGCATTGTACAAAACAAAGAAAGTTACCCAAACATTAAATTACCTCTCAAAAAGTAAAGACTGGAACTTATAGTACTCTACGTCCCAATAACTAAAATATAATTTTGTAAATTGGTATTACAATATTTTTATCTTCGTTATTAAAATTAAAATCCATGTTTTGTTGTATTCCTGTTATTTGATATATTTAAAAAAAGCCTAGAAAGACAATAAAAAAATACGAAAAGAAGGGGCCACTCGTGAAATGTTTGAACGCCATTTTTCTATCAAATTTCAATATTTCAATTATTAAAAAGTAAGGTGCTACAACTTCCAACTCTCATCCTTGACAAAAATGAATTTTATCCCTTCATCTTTGAATCTTCAATTGCTCGATGCGAGATTTATTTATAGTTTATTATAGTGGGAACATTAATATCTGAGTAACTTTCCCTCTAAGTGATTAATCATTCGTAGATGTACAAAATGAAAACTTACGCTAATTTAATAATACTTACTAATTCTCGCACGAACCATTGAAATTGCAATTATCATAGTTACATATAAATAGGTAATTATGTACTTGCCACACCTGATGACAATACCGTGAAAAATATCGCTTACAGTTTGATTGATATTAATCGTGTTTTAAGATTTGTGATTAGCAATAAGGCAATGGACGAGGATGTTTACTATTCTATGGAACAATGTTTAAGTTGCTAATAATTTATAATAAATTATGTAAGCGAAATTAAACAATTTCGTGAGTACCTAAATTTCCAAAGTTATTGCTGTCATTAAACCTAGCATCGTTATTAATCAATATACCCTAAGTTTTATTGTATCTTTGATTTAAGTTTCTGTCAAAACATCAAACATTATAGAAAAAGAAAAAGGAATGTTCCTTAAATGTTTAATCACCTTGATACTTGTTTCCCCTCTTACTTCTTTTAGAACAAGCATTTAGCTTGAACGTTGTTCTTGAATCTAGCGGATCACTTTTCATAATTTGAAATTGATTTAAAGTGTCTTTGAAAAAAAAAGATGAATGATTTTCCACATCTTATTTCTTGTTGTCTTCCACTTGATTCGACGCCTAGACTTTTTCTCAATTTTCCAACCAATAGTACGTGCTGTGAAATTTACACAACGTAAATTGGATCCTTGCACACCGATATCCGTGCTTCTTGAAGAATCCTCAACCTTGGTCCCAGAGGCACTCCCATTTTTTGCAATCTTTCTTCGCAAAGATATGGAAGTTCCACCATTCCTACCTTTTCCTTCTCGAATGCTGTTGCATATTTCTGGAACAGGTGGAATTTGTAGACAACTTAATACAGGAAATTTATCCGTTCGTTTTATATCAATGGACAATTGTTGATTTGGACAGATAGATGATTGTAGATAGGGTAGATGCACTATTTGCGGCCATTTTAAGGAGTTTTACGATTTTTAACATGTCTGTTTTTATGACTACACGCAAAATAAGAAAACTGTAAGTTTGAATAAATTATATAGTATATGTAGCTTTAAGAATTCGACGTACCATTGCCAAATTGCCACATTGAGAATGTAGTATCACAGGTATCGTAAATTTTAGATTATAGGAGCGTACTATGTAAAATAAAATTACAATTCGATATTTCGATATTTTAACAAATTTCGCAGTTTGATAAATAAGCCTATAACATACTATTTATAAAAGCAAAAAATAGTAGATAATACTTGCTAAATTATGAAACCTAAGAATCTTTAGGTTTTGGACAGTTATAGGCCGGGAATTGTTTTCAAAAAATGCGATTTCTGCCACCTATAACTCAACACGTTTGTAATTCATAATTGAGGCATTGGATGGAAGAGAGGCACATAGGCTTATGTGCCCTTTTTCCGTAAATCGTTTAAATCGTTTCGACTTGTATGCTTATTATATTTTAAAGACATGTAACTACATTCTTACAAAAATTTGACTTAAAAGCATTGATACTTATTAAATTATTCAATTATGAAAACTTTGAAGTCGATTATCTCGAAACGGCATTTCGGCGTATGTGCCCTTCTTCCATCCAACGCCTCAATTACGTTAATCGATTTTGAAGAAATTTTTAGAATATATTTACCTAAATCTACAAAACATATTTATCAAATTTCAATTATAAACACACAAGTTAGATAAAAAATGCATAAAATATTTAATATCTTCTTTGCAATTCCGATCAGTTGTCATTTTTCCAAAATTACTAAAGCATATTATCTGCGACCTTCTCAAGAAAAAAAATTTGAAGACATTTGATTCAATATTAAAAAAATTATTTTATTTTAAGAGATGTTCGAATACTTTTGTTGCTCATTGTACAAACGACACGTGTGTTCCGAAATTATATCATTTTATAAAAAGAAAAGTAATCCGTGATGAGGAAATTTCTAATCGAGCGCTAATAGCGAACATGTTGATTAAAGTTAATTAAGAGACCGTCGGACTGGAAATCATGACAACGATAACGAATAATTACGTACCTCATACCCAAGTTCCCTGAGGAACAATCGGATCAACGGTGGTTCGGTCCCGAAGAACTTGGTAAGCTTCTTCACCCTCGAAGGATTGGAAAGGGCTGGCAATTCGGAGTCCTTGATCAGTGGCTGGGATTGTGACCTCACCATTGCCATACTCGTTTGTGTTCTGAGTGCAGCAATCTCGCCCCTTATGTTCTCCATTTCCTGCGAATACCTGGTAGTAATGAGTTTCGGAAATTCCGACACGCTTTTCCACCTTCTTACGTACCAATCCTTCCTACATAGTCTTTCTTTTTTATTTACATTTTCTCTTATACTTATGTCAATAGACTAGACACTTGACAACCATGAATTTTATAAACACCAAAAGAAAATGTAATATTTCTTTTTGCACAACTTCCATTTTAAGTTAATAGCATCTCTTTTCCAATTCAATAATTGAATATAATAGTATGTTTCTTTCTTGCTTTTTAACCGACTTCGAAAAGAAGTTTCTTTTTTAGTTAGTTATACAGGATGGGCTGGAAATCATAGTACAAGCGGACAGGAGGTGATTCTACGTTAAAAAAGAAGAAAATATTTTGATATAACATTTTCTCATCCGGGACTCTGTTTTCTCGAAAATCGGCTTCAAAGTTTGTTCAACTTGTAAACGATTTAGTATAATTTATCTCTGTTCAGGGCAGTGTTTACAAGCATTGATGATTCTGTGGTTGAAACAATACAGGGTGTTTCTATTGATTACTCATTTTTTATTCTTTTTTACTGCTTACTATTACAATACTACAATACAGTACCTTTTAAGTATTGTTGAAAATGTCCTCCTCGTTGCTGCATACATAAGCTTGCTCGACGAATTAATAATGTCTGAACAGAGTGTAAGTAGTTATCGCTTTTTAATTTTTCGAATTCTTTAATAATCTTTTGTTTCAAATATGTAATGTTTGAAATATCGTCTTTATAAACTTTTTCATCGTTGTCAATGCTTGTAAATATTGTCCCGGACAGAGACAACCACAGTAGTGGAATAATTATACTAAATCATTTACAAGTTGGACAAACTTTGAAGTCGATTTTCTCGAAAACGGAGCCTTGAGTGAAAAAATGTTATCCCAAAATATTTTCTTCTTTTTTAACACGTTGAGTGCCACGTCAGCCATCGGTGGCTGATAGCGTACAACATGATATAAAACTAAAAAATTTATATTGTTTTAAGTAATTACTGAAAATTTATTTAAAATTTACTTAATTTTTGTTTATTACAGGATTATATCATTAAGGCATTTTAATGGATTTTATTGAAACACGGTAAACATAAAACCGGTTAACACGTTGGCTGCCACGGGGGTCACCGGTGACCGGCATCCGAAATTTTTTACAATCAAATAATTAACAAAAGAAATGACGAAACAAACCACGGATAGCGTTATCATTAAGCTAATAATGCTAGCTATCGATTTGAAAGGTTAAATTTGAAAATTAGTTGATTATATTCTTAATAATTAGGATTTCAACGTGTCTGACTGCACACGTCCGTTTTCACTGTGGCAGTCAACGTGTTAAATAAATAACCAGCACTTCTAACTTCTAAGCAGCGCGCATGGCCTGACGGGGATTTCCTTAAGAATTCGTGTTGCGCTCAACTTGTTAACATAGAATCCCCCTGCCCGGTTGTACTGCGATTTCCGACCCACCCTGGATTGTTGAGAAGATGTTCAGTTTTCAATATTAACGAGATTCTCTCACCTGTATCATCAGATGCTGCGTTCTCATCTCCGAACTTAGGTGTGCCACCGATCTTGCAAGAGTAACCACGTGCGATTCTAATCGTTGAAATCGTTTATTGATACTCTGTAAAAAAAAAATATTAAAAAAAAAACATGATATAAAATACACGGTGCATTTGAAAAATTCCCAGGTTGATTTTCTTAACCCTCCGTTTACCGACAAATTCAATCGACGACTATTCCAGTCCGCTGAACCCATTTTAAAAGACATGGAGTTATTTTAAAAATTTTAACAATTTATTTTACATAATTTATTAATTAGTATTGAAATAGTCATACACAGATAAATTTATAATAATTTAAATTCTAACCAATGTTTCTAAATATTGATTTGAACAAATTACAACAGTGTTTTCCAATTTCGAGTGTTTCGCAATTTGTTCAAGCTTTTCCGTCTTGATTTTGTTACAGTTCAGCGTCCGTATTACTTTGAATTAGTCTCTCAGACTATGAAAAATGGAAAAAAATTTCAATTGTATCCAGAAATAAATTCTGTAACTACGTATAAACAAAGTCGAACATTTTTAGACTGTTTTCTAAAACTATTAAATCAGAAAATAACATTAAATTAACGTGTAAATCGGGTCCAATGAAGCCATCTGGTAGACAGGCGTTAAAGGCGTATTAATGGTGCTGTATCCCAATCAATACCGACATTCAACAGTCACCTCCCCAAGTTTTCCATCATGTTTTCAAGTGCAACGGTATTCGAACAGTATACAGTTAAAGACTTTTTGTTTCTTTGCATTGTAATAATTTCAAGAACGAAACAGCAGCTTACGATTAAATTTTGTTTTAAAAATAGAAGGAACGTTATGGAAACGCATCAAGTGATACAAAACGGGTACAAAAGTTAATGGAGTGTTCCATTGAGATTCCATAGATCTACTTGTTAAGTAAATGAGATATGTTAGACTAGATAAGTGGTCCCATTTCCATGGCAAAAAATATGTGGACATCACCATTCATCTATCATACTTCCCAAACTTGACAGCTACAGATTCTTTTCATTTTCCCCATGGCAAAATAGACAACCAAAGAGATTCACTATGAAAATGTAAACGCAATTAGATGCATTTTGATTATTATAATCAAATCTTTAGATATTCTTTTCATACAAATTTGTGTTTCTGAATTTTATTTTATTATAGTTCTTTGTATATTCAAAGAACTAAGCTGGACTAATGATGCTCCAATTGTTCCGTAAAGATTATTGAATTGAATAATAATTTCATATGCTTCACCTTTATATCTTTGGCTTTCTTCATCCTGTCGTCAATAACATGGGATCTGCGTTTGTCATGGTGCCTGGTAACAGGTCTGGATGAAACGGATGATGTTGGCAAGGAGGAAACTGAACCGTAACTGGTAAGGCCTCTGGTCTTCCGTTTTTTCTTTACACTTCCGCCCAACAACTTCAATACCTGCAAACATCAAGAAGGCAATTTTTTATTATGGTTTCTTACGGTTACTCTATGATTACTTTTTATTTACATTGGACGAATCATTTAACCCTTTGCACTCGAGTGGTGCCTCTGGAGAGACATATTTAATTTACCAGAGTATTTTGAAATGCAAAATTTAAGTTTTATGTATAGTACAATATAGAAGATTAATGAAAGGAATAAAAATAAATAGATTCATAAGCATTTGTGACACTTTACTTCCAAAATAGCGAATTTAGTTTTCGGAAGCTTTGGTGGAGAAGTAAATTATATTCGAAAGTATCTAACTGTGCCAATCAATATTAATATTAATCAAAAAATAATTGTCAAGTTAAAACCTCAAGTTGGCTACCACGTTTCGATAAAAAAGTACAATAATTTACATTGTACATAACGCCGAATGTGACGTGCATTCTAGCGGGCAAAAGAATTCGTGGTGGGCACATAACTTAACGCTAGAACTATCGACCGTTTATGCTTATTTACTTTCAAGTTGAACATAAAGCAAACGTATATAAGTATATACAGCAAGTCTTTATCTTGATGAAGGTTATCTTCCATTTTGGCGAAAGAATGTAGATAAATTTTGTAATTTAAAATAAGAAACCCTCGATCTGTCGTTTTGACCGGTTTGGTAGTTCTAGTGTTAAGATCCGAAATTAGATTATCCTAGAATATATCTCACCTCGCTATACATATTTTCTAAACCTTCCAGCTGTTTTCTAATTGTTCTAGCATCGTTTGTGCTCAAATCGGAATCACTCCTGTCCAACATGGAATCCAAATCGAGTCCTGTCGTGGTCGAAGTTAGATCCGCTGCTTCTATGCCAAATACTGAACAAACAATCTTAATTGTCATTTCGAAAACAAGAAGGTAAAAATAAATTGTTAACTAAAAGAGGAAGAGTATACTTACGATGAGAGAATTTCTTCGCAGTTTCTTTCTTCGATGTCGAGGCACCACGATGCTTCGAATTACCCGAGAATCCCCTTTTCTCTATCACCTTACTGTAATCGCTGTAATTAGGTTTTGATCCATATGGTAAGCTAAAGGGCCCATAAAAATGTAGCTATTAAGGTTACCGAGAAAGCCTTACAATATGGATTAATTATTATGAATATATTTAATATAATACAGTTAAATGAACAATTTGTCGTTACATAATTAGTATTCAACGCATTGCTAACTATTAGATTAAAAATTTCATATATTTTACCTACAGAATTGTTCACTGAATTCAACAAATAAGAATATTTAATCAACCTATTGATTGGTAAATTTATTCATCAATTGCTACTCTAATCAATAATCGTTTGCCATTTATATTTGCAGTAATTTTTTTATCTTTCTGCGAACAATTTTAAATAATTTTGAAACAGAACACCTACAAAGGTCATGATTAATATTCGGACATTTAAATAAATTATTGATGATCTCGGTGCAACCCTCGACAAAGGGTCCAAAGAGCCATAGGCCAACATGACGAAAGTAATTTTACAATTAACACGTTGGCTGCCACGGGGGTCATCGCGGTGACCGGCACCCGAAATTTTTTACGATCAAATAATTACCAACAGAAATGATCAAATAAACCACGGATAGCGTTAACATTAAGCTAATAATGCTAGGTATCGAATTGAAAAGTTAAATTTGAAAATTAATTGATTATATTCTTAATAATTAGGATTTCAGCATGTCTGACTACACACGTCCGTTTTCACTGTGGCAGTCAACGTGTTAAGAAATTCCCACATGAAAATAAAATAATCTTGTCCGTCAAACTCTGCTTGTAATATGGTATTTTTGCAACCGACATTTCTACAGCTAACTGTCCTCTTTAAATTTCTTTGAGTAGAGTATTATATCGATCGATTATAATCATTTGCAGTATACAATGATCATTTTTCACCTTTAGTAATAAAAAGTGTGAAATAATAAAGTTAAGCGATTCACCCTGTAGATGCAATACGTATATCAGTGAAAAAGTGTTCTGCTCTGTCTGAAGCGAACAGTTTGATCGACCGGTCGCTTCAGTACACCGATATCAGTGCTTTAATCTACACAAATAGTAGAAATAATCGGAAATAGCCTGAGGTAGTGACCGGAAGTGACATCAGTTGGACTACGAACAGATCTGTTTGAAGTAACATTACCTCGCCGAGTATCGATTTCTCGGAGTTCTGGGACTTTCGTGGGGTGATAGTGGCGGCAGTGGTGGCGTTACTGACGATACGCTTTCAGATAAAGTGGAGTGCGCCATTGCAGGGACATCTCTTGGTTCCAGAATGCTCCTCAGCTCTGATTCAACAATATCCACCCACTCAGAGTCTTGTACTGTGCAAGGGAGAACGAAAAGTGATATTTATCAAACAATGAATGATTGTATTGAAAACAATAGTTGTACAATTAAAGTTAATTAACTGTTAACGATTACAATGGAAACTTTTAATCGTTCTGGTAGAAATTTTAACGAATAAAAGAAATTAAACGTCCAGAAATCACGATTGATTTAGCTACAATTTTGTTTGATGTACAAAATGTTCACATCCAATTGTTTGGAAAAAAGATGATTGAAACAAAAGTTTCATGGTTTCGAAAGGAAGTCCAACTGTGCTAACTGGTTTTTATTTTTTAGCCGTTTTCAACGTTATTGGAAGGTTTACAGATGGACCTTATGCCTCTATTATTACATTAAAAAATCGACAGCTTCAACATTTTTTAACCCTTCACGCTCCGAATTTTAATTGTGAATTATCGACCGGCAACTTCAACTAATTGATAATTCATTTTTCTTCTCGACATAATTCAAAAATAAATGGATTTACAATAAAACAGGTTCAGATCTGACTGTCTTTACTGATCGCTTGTAACTGACTGATGAGTATTATTTTTTATTCGCAAGCACACCGCTGGTGCTTGAGAAACACACTTGGGGCGTTAAGGGTTAAACAATAAACGAACAAATAACAAACCTGGAGGATGAGTTTGGTCTTCCGGTGGTGGCCGTCTTCCACTGGAATAAACAGCAGATCCTCTCCCCGAATCAACGTTGGAAGAACTCTGTCCAGTTTTGTCGTAATCCGATCCAGATCCCTGATTCAGAATCTTCAATCGGCTAATGCCTTGTTCCAGTTCGTCTTTTCTGGCATCTGATTTCGTCGCCGAATCTTTCGAATACTGATTCTCCATTCTTTTCGAGCTTTCGGCGCTTCCAATCTTCGAACTGGACGAATTTCTGATCGCTTCCGGGTCTACGCCTTCTTTGGATGCTTTCGAATTATAATGATTCTCCTCGGCACGCTTCTGCAATTCCTCGATCCTTTTCTGGACAGAAGATACTTCCGAGTCTTGATTGTCTTGGCCAGATATGCCCGCTTGTTCCTGTTCTCTCTTCGAACATCTAACAGCATCGTCTCTACGAATTCCAAAGCTGGTCTCTGGTCTATATTCGTCCTTTCTTTCGCCAAGTACTCGATCCTCCACCGTAATCTCGTACCTTTCTTTATCCAACAAGTCCACCGTGAGATTTTGTGTGGCGTCAACAGGATTTCTAGGTTGCTCGTTAGTTCTCTCGTCTTCGTAAGACAGTTGAGGTTGAGAGGCGGCCTTCTCGATGCCTTTCGTCGAGTTTCGTCGCTGAAATTCGACTTCCTGATTGCTTTCGGTCTTCATGTACACCTGAGGTACGCCATACCTAGGCCGATTTTGAGCGTAATGATAATAAACCTCCTGACCGGACAATCTCAATTCCTGAGTTTGTTTCGAAGTGCTGGGTAGATCGATTTGTGATCTGGACATCGCCTGTCGGGCCTGCTGATACTGTTGATAGGACACGTTGTTCGAAAAGTAACTCTGTTGCACGTTTCTGATTCCGGTCTGCGTGTTTTGTTGGCTAGCCAGTTGTTGCTGGTGTATATGCTGCATCAATTGACGTTGGTGCATGTTTTGCGCGTGTTGCTGAGCGAATCTAGGACTTTGCTGATGATTCTGATTCTGATGCAGAAGCTGCTGCGGGCTTTGAAAGTTCTGATTCGTCGGTTGCATCGTGTTTCCTACTTGATGTTGTTGCTTGGGTAGACCGTGGGACTTCTGCATTTGCGAGTTCTGCGCCTGAATCGATCACGGTTTACATTTAATGATTACGTTCCGAGTAAATCATAGATAATAAATAAAATTTAACCCGTTGACTGGAATGTACTTGAAAATAAAACATGCTAATGAGAGGCTCACAAATAAAAACAATTTTCCTAATTATTAGGAAGAATTAACCATTTAAATTAACTTCATCGTGAATATTTATCATTTTTATTGGTGAATAAAGTAAGATGCGAGGGATAACCGCAAAGAAATTATTTAGTTAAATTTAAAATATAAAAGTATTACTTAAATTTATATAATTTATATTTCCTTTGTTTTTAATGTTCGTTTGAACCAAAATCGACTGTGTTCTTAATTTTGCCATGATGCAATCAGCATAGCAATCTTATTCGGATTTTGAAATGAATTTCGTTGTTACCACATATATTATGTAAAATTATGACGAAAGCACATTTCGTGAAATCTTTGGATTTTACAATTCTCAGTTCCTCTTTACGTTTACTGTAGAATTACCGATTCTTTAGTTGCAATTTGAAAGAGCGGATAACGGAAAATAACAAATAATTGTATAAGAAATTAAACGTAGAAATCGCAAATAAGTTATATCGGTTGTCAAAGTGTCAATAAAAATTTAGTTCACTGATGTACAATAACTACTCGCTTCTTGCACGAATATAGACCCGTTTTAATATGTAACGTTCATTAACTAGTACGTGTTCGTTTATTGGCGTATCTACCATAATTACTGATACAGTTATGGTGCTACATTGATGAGTCTTATCAAAGAATCATGAAAAACTTGTCGTTGGCATTTTGCTTGAAATTCCATCGTAAAACAAGATGGTACGTCAGGTAGCCGACGAAGTGGTACGTGCGGTGTATATTGTGTCGCGTGTAGTTGGTTTTAAATGGTACAAATATAGAACACGTATCACGTACGATGGATATTTGAATAGGATGTATGTGTCACGTTATTGGCCCTTCTAAATTTATACAAGAAAAAGGTTATTCTCCCTTATGCGAAAACAACCGTACTGACAACGAAGACGGAAACAGCCACCAGCGATTTCGTTTCACACGTATCAGAAATATTCCAATCGTTTCTTATTTAAACGATACTTTCGCATGATCGATGTTTGATGAGAGACGACAGAATTAAATAAGATCGTAAATACATTTGGTGAAAACATACTAAATTGAGGGGAAACCTATTTTCGATTTTCTAACCTTGAATGGCAATTAACTAAATGCTCATACCCGTCTAATCTACATAGTGCAAATAAAGGACCAGACATTAAATATAATTGATAAATTTATTTATTTAATGCAAAATTTAAACAAATTACTTTTTTGTTTTGAAATAATTTCTTAAAAAGCATAAAGCATCTATCGTAGCGTCAGATGATCTACTTCTTTTTTTTTTAACATTTGTTATATATAATAAATATTATATTTAATATATACTGTGTACAGATGTTTATACGTTCGCGATTAACTAAATAATTTAAATGAATTAAAAGATTCGTTTCCGTATCTTCTTCTCACCGTAATTTCTCGAGAAATAAGAATTAAACAATTACAAAATTTCTCAAGAAATTCTCGAGAAGGAATACTAATTGCACAGTTAGATATGTATTAAACACTGTTATTAGGGTTATGTACAATTTTCTATCATGTTTTTAACAACTTTCTTTAACCCTTAACTGCTACAATACAGTCCTAGAGTACCCCATAAGTCAAATAATATACGACACCATGTGTGTCAGTAATCCCTTATTAACAGTAAGTTAAACCTTATAATCTGCGAATTATATCTATTGATGGCAACTTTCATTTGAAAATTAGAAAAAAAAGAACATTACAATATGTATTTTTTCAGTTATTTGAATATTATTTGCATATCACCGTAGCAATTAATGATAACCTCTTTATAACCAGTGAGTCACATACATTCTCTTTTATTCTTTCACCTAAAATGATAAGAGTACGGCATTTAATAAACTATCTGGTAATAAAATCGGTTCAAATTTGAAATAGTGAAGTATAAATTCATACGGCTAAGATACCTATCACGTTTAGAAACAGAAAACTAATTCGAAGTTGAATGAAATTGCCCGGTCGAAAGTGTTTCGCGAATCGTAGAAGAAGATGAGAATTTACCTGATTCTGAGGATTCTGATGTAGTCCTTGATGCAATTGTTGACTTGGTAATCCAGATGGCCCCTGAACGACGTATTCCCTCGTAACATTTTGCATTTGCTGACCACCTGTCGCTGATTGTCCGAAAGCGAGAATTTGAGTTGTATGGACCGTCTGAACTCCTCCGGGTGGTGCATGATGCGTCACGTGAAGTTGAGCACTCTGACCCGGCAAATTAGGTTGGACCTGCGATGTTGGTTGAAGTTGTCCAGGAAGCGGAACGTTCTGTTGATTGCTCAGGTAACTATACGAGTGTCCGTATTGACCTGGACCATCAAAATGTCACATAACGTTGCTATATTCAGGGTTGTCGAGTGTAAATATAGAGGAGAGGTCTGTATATTGGATCTGCTTCTAAATTGGGCCATAGTCTTTCTTCGTATATAAATGGATTGAATCGACATCTTTCAGCATGGAGCTGTAGCTTATATGTATATCTTGTGTAATAACAGTCAGGAAACAAAACACTGTCTACCGACTTATAAGAGTCCCCACAGACTGCATACTCTCTATCGGCCGACAGTTTGATCGGATTGGCCTGTTAGCGCGCACACTGGGCCAATTAAATAGTCGGGTTGGTGGTGAGTGCGCAGACTAGCCATACAGTCGGCCGATTGCTCTGGAACAATTTGCTAGTTGGTGGCTATAATGAAAGTTAATAGAATATTGTCCAGAAATGTTATTATTGCTTTTATACAACAGAGGAGAAGGATCAAGAAGAGAAACGAAGAGTATTGGGTGCATTCCATCCACAGGAGCGAATTGAACTATCGACCAAGTCGGCAAAAAAACAAGCGGCAAGTGTGGACGCGGCTTCACGCCGCCATATACTGATTAGCAGTTGGCCGATAGTTCGCCGATAATTTAGTTTGAATGCAATCGTGTAGTAGCTCATCGAACTTATTTATCGGCCGATACCAAATCGTTGTAATATGCGCATTTGCATACATCCCGACCAAACTATCGGCCGATAGAAAGTCTGCAGTCTGCGGGGACTCTAACTGTACGATGATGAGTACTGTGTTGTGATGCCAGTCGATGTAATTTTGTTTTCACTTTATTTAACCCCTTGCACTACAATAACGTGTCACACACGTGACGCGCCTAACAGTTCAGATGTGACTTCTGTCGTTCAACCTTTGATCACGATTGAATTTAACTACCATTTACACAGTTAATGCTTGCCAAGTGTGAAGTATATGTAATATTTCGCTGAAGCAATAAATATTTAGCTCTGACTGACGCACCTGTCGGGAAAATGGTAGTGAAAGGGGTTAAGCTCTAAGTAAGTTCTGACTGCATTTTGATGCATTTTGCGCCGGAATTATTTATTTTATCAAAAAAAAAAAGTACAAAAATTACTACAGATACGGTAACAGATTATAAATCCATATGGTGCTTAGTTTGATTGAAAATTGTTGTTTGTAGCAGAAAAGTATGCAGAGATTGCAAATATACTACGCCACAAAATTGAAAAAGTACTTTTTGACAAATTCTCGACACTAAAACTCTTACAGTCCAACCATCTACCTTGACTCATTTTAAAAGATAAAGCTTCTATTTTCACATTCCTTTATTTTTTTAAAGATCTGTGTTTCTTGCAAAACAGAGAGGGTTTTTCTTTTCAAGTACAAATTCAGACTCCTTTTTCAAAGTTCGTTTTATAATTACTTTGTAAATTTCTTTTATAAAGACCTCTAAAAAGTTGGTGCACGATTTTTTTCGAAAAATGTACTGCCACCAATGGAATAACCTAGTCTAATTACATAACACGGAAGTCGCGTTCTAAACACATGCACATTATACACTACGTAGAAATTCTCGTAGTGTGTTTTAGAATTTAATACTGAAACATAATCCTTCGATTATTCCAAAGGGCCGTTAACACGTCAAAGAAAAAAGATTAATTATTTTCACCAATTCGTTGACAGTTCAATTATAACATATTTCACTAACATCGAAACCAATGAGGTGGTACTCTTTCTATAAACAGGGTGACTCATTTGAGAAGTTTCGTATCAAATTATTTCCCAAACTATACCTTGTTTCAAACAAAGTTTTAATTAGGTACGAAACTTTAAATGGGCCAGCTTGTATTGTATAATAACTATCGCGGATTATATGGTACGTATACATACATATATGAAGATGAAGTGTTCAAAATGTTTGAAATATATTCTATTTGTGAACTGAGGTACAGTACTGTGCAAAAGTCTTAGAGCAATGCATGAAATTTATTTTATATTTAAACAAATCAACGTCAATGATACTTATTTGTTATCATGCTGTGTATTTTGAAAAGTGAATTGTGAAAAGTTGTTTGACAGATTTAGAAGATTAAGAAACATTAAAAGTTATGAGCTGGCCACGTCAAAATCCAGATCAAAATATTATTGAACATGTTTGGGATCATTTGAACAGAGCACGAAGAAAAAATCCAAAGAACCAAAAGATCTAGATCAGGGCTGGCCAACCCAAATGATTTTGCGGGCCGCATATAAAATTATACATATATCCCCATATTAGATTTATACCCATTATAGACATTTTTTTTGGAGTGAAAAATTGAAATCTGTCACATATTCGCAAGAATATTATTTTTAAAATCAAAGTTAATTTTTTCTCATAATTTCGACAGTTAATTTTTGAATATATGGATGCAATTATTAATACATTGGTTTTCTCTACTTTGGTCATTATAAAATAAATATATTTTGCAAAAGTGTGATGAATCTCGCGGGCCGGGAAAATGTTCAAGGCGGGCCGCGGATTGGCCACCCTTGATCTAGATGATCTGTTTGAAGTGTTACAAACAGAATGGCAAAGAATTCCAATGCAAATAATCAATAAATTATACGAAAGCTGTATAAAAAGTAGCTTGCTCCGCTCGCTTCCGGCCTGCGGCCGCGGTTTCAGGAAACTGATTTACGGGTCGAGCTCACGTATTATTATAAATTATGAAGCGTGTGGTTCACGAGAAGTTGAGTGATACAAAAATTACGAAATAAATTTTGTTGACCCGACGTGACCCGTGGTTGACCTGAAGTCATGAAATTCAATACCAATGATCCCCTGGAGATCCTTAACAATAATCAGAAATCAGATTTGGATTATCTTTATTATCAAACATATAAGGGTCTCACGGAACTCGACCCTAAAAGAATCGATGCGCTAATTAAGGCAAAAGAAGGTTTTTACCAAATTTATAACAAAATTACATTTTATAATTTATACACTGTATAATAAGGTTAGTTAGGTTAGTATAATAAAATATACATATATGATCAACCTAACTGTGTGCTCGTAGTTCAACTATCAAAGACGTATAAAATTGTAACGTAATGTAAGCGGCCTAAGACTTTTGCACAGTACTGTACGTAGTGAGAACTTTCGATCACCTGCAGAAAGAAGATTCATAGAAACATATAAACTGTGAAAAATTCCTCGTCAATTATTTTCTATTGCTAATTAGAAACTAGCGCATTGTTAAGAGTTCATCGTACGACATGGTCTACGAAGCAAGTCAGAATAATAATTTTCATGAATAGCAATAAACTGTGACGCGCGAGCAAAGGAAATGTTAATTACCTAAGACCTAAAAACGTTGAAACAACCGAGCAAGCTTATGCAATACATGCTTATTCGAATCGTCAAACGATTTATATTTTACAATTTATGTTAATTATTCGACAGCTAAGAATTGATTAACCCATTTGCAACATTTTAAAAAGTGGAAAATTCGTCCATATCACCACAATTTTGTTATATCTGCGGTTAATACTCAATTAAGTTTCCATTCTTTCAATATAATTTCCTAATAATCTGATTATTTTATTAACTTTATACCAATCTACTCGGTTCTAATGTATCGCTTATCTTTATTTGTCTGTTTCGTAAAAACAGTTGGGAATTTGTGTATCTGTCAAGAACTGTTTCGTAAAAACTATTACTAACTAATTTAACTTAACTAATTTACGGTGCTCTACATTCTGCCTATTTTTTTATGTAATCATTGTAATCTATAGAAATAACGTTGTGTTTTTTTTTTCACAAAAGGTTCAGAAAGTATTAGAATGCAAGGAGTAAAAAGACTTACCGCAAGCATTTTTCGGATATTGTTGCATATTAATGGATGGTTCCTGCGCCCGTGGTTTACCATAAATTCCTTCCTTCTTTTTCGCTTCTTCCTCGTCGATGCTTCTGCTAGATTTCCTTAATTCCTCCGTGACGTTATTTAAGCTCGCCTCCGGTTCCACGTCAGTGTCTTTACGATTTTGACTAAAGCGGCTAGATATCATGTCTTTAATTGTGTGGTATGTCCTCGACAAGGATTTGCTCTTTTCTTCGTCAATCTTTGTCGTCCTTGGCACCGATACTGCTGACGTCGACCTTCGTAGAAATTGTGATTTTATTTGCAAAATTCATTCATCGATTCACCGAACGGATGTTACAAACAAGATATTTACGCGTATGATTCCGGAAGTTGATAATTCCTTGATTGACCCTCCTGTCTTGCTTCTTGAACTTGATTTCCCTGAAAAATTATTCAAATCGGTAACAACACTTAAGATTCATAATTCTCGAAGGGCCTGGTCGATCGTGATTCAATTCTGGGGAGTTATATGCGATAAATTTTTAAATACAAAAGTTTGGCACACTGGAAAATAATATTTAACCCTTTGACGACGGAATGATCCGGCAAAAAGTTATGAAAAATCGTTTTCTTAAAATCAAAGAAACAAAAATTACAGTCAAAACTAAATTAATTTTTATTTGAAATTCGAGGCTCGTGAGGGTGTACATGAATATACGCCTTTCGTAGTCAAAGGGTTAATGTAATAGCTAAGAATTTGGAAAATGAAGTTGAATTTAATCCTTTCGAAAGCAACAGGACATGCTATACTTATGTCTCGGTTTATCTTTTGTTACTCTTGCATCTAAGGATACAATAAAAATACAATTGACAGTAATTAAGTAAGAACCAGAATGAATCTAGGCAATTTGTATCGATACAACTATCAGAAAGATTTGAATCCCTTTTTCCCTAAGTGAAAAGTAATAAGATTTCCACTTTACTAGCTAGAGGTTAGATATTCAGCAATGCATGTGGTTTCTATATAACGGCTGTCCAACTCATTACTCCAGAATTGCAAGTGCAACTCTATATTTAAAATTTCTTGCAACGTTGGATTAGACGAAGGGGAACTGTAAAATATCTAGCTTGTTCTGTGGACCTTACATCGTCGAGTTTTCTATCTTTAACGAAAATTAAAATGTTGTTGCTAGTTATGAAAAATCCACGATGCCGTGCGATATGAAACAAAGAATTACTACGGCATACGCTTTAATTATGGTACAGTAAATAGAACATTCATATAGTGTTACATCGATTCGAATGGCTGTTATTTTAAACATGATCTGTGAATATACAAAATGTAAGTAAAATATAAATACATATCTTGGGATCAGATGAATGGAATAGTACATTGTTACATGTTGCTGAATTTGGTATTTTAACTTTGATAACACTTAAATTTCTGTTACGGTTATATCCAGTTCTTATCATGCGATTCAATTTGATCGTACTTCGATATCGTACTGAAACTTGAATCATAAATATCTAAAATAATATTGATTGTCTACGCCTATAATGGAGCATACTTGAAAACATAACGATAAAATTTATCACTATACAACGTTTAAATAAAATCAATATCCCGAAGATTTTATATTTTCCTTCCAAGAAGCTAACAAATGAAATTATTCAATGTCTTATCTTATTAAACAATAAGCAAAATTGTTAATCTTTGAACGCGGCACAATTAGCATTGAAGGAAATGTTACTTTATCATAATAAATAAAACTATTTCAAAGTACCGAGCGCCTTTATACCGTGAAGGGACAGGTAATTAATTAGCCACTTTACGTAACGTCATGGAAGAAAGAGTGTGGGATTTACAAGCAGAATGTCAGAATTTGTTAATTCCCAAGATTATCACGCAATTAATCGTTTGAAAAGATTTCAGCAAGCACTTTATCAAATACTTCTTTTTTTTTTCTTAATGAAGATTTCTTAAGAAATTTGTCGTCTATTAAATATCCCATAAATATAGCGTAATTACCATACAACGCTGGGAACCCATGAAATGTTGGGACGATAAGAAGACAATTGAAAAACAAATACATCTTTCCATTGTACGCAAGCGAAAATAATAAGAAACAAACAACTAAGCGATTTCATAATTTAAAAGTTTGTTTAAAGAAAAGTTTGTTTAAAAATGCCCTTTTTCCATTTAAGTTTTTCGAATTTAAGTGAATTATTTCAGCATAGCGTTGACAATTTTCAGACATGAACAATATAGTTTATAAGTTATAAAAATGTCATAATTGAAACATTTTTACGATTCATAGAATCCTTCGATCGTTGAAATTGTTCCTGTTATTTTTCCAAAATGAAAGATATTTCTTCGACAGAATTCGCCTGGAACCACCGAAAACAATCCTCCGTCGACGAGAACGGAGAATGGCTAATGGATGCGTATCCGTTCAAAACCGCTCGGAGAATTTCAAAATTTGTTTGACTGAATCCTCCGGTTCTTAGGAAAGGATGCGTTTGGAATAACAACTGACATTGTTGGGCGAAAAGACAGAGAGGGGAATGAGTGAAGTTGTGCCCGTAGGGTTACGCGACACGCTTCACGCATACAAAAAAGGATTTTCTGATTTATGCTTCCCCCCATAAGTAAAGATTACCACGATAGGATTATGCTGTTCTAAATCTAATCTGCTGTTTGCTTTATGCAAAAGTAATTGGAATTTTTATTAAGTATATTTGAAATGTTAAGCCTAAAAATATATTTAATACTGATAAAATTACAACAAACACATGTCAAGATACCTTAACGTATTATTTACCGCTTAGAAATTAAATTGTTAATTGCTATCACTTCAGAATTAAATAATAGCTTTAGAATAAAAGGCACAACCTTTATTTTTAATTTTTCTTTAGATGTAGTATATGCTTAATTCAACTTGTACAATATCAGCTGAATTATGAGGAATGAAATCTATTAGGACTTCCGATAGATCTACACTTTTCTTTGTTTAACCCTTTGCGGAGGATAGACGCATATATGCGTCAAAATCAAATTGTCAGCAACTTACAACTTTTTAACACAAAGTATAACTATAAGCGTGGACAACAGAAATTTATAATATATGCTTTGAAGAAGGAAATTATCGCTTATTCTATTTTAAATAAATAATATTCCGCGTGTTTTTTTGTGCTAAGCTTAAAAGTGCTTTGTCCCCAAAGGGCTAATAAATTGGTGGTTCTACTTCTTCCTACTCATCAACTGTCAATTATTGTTATTATTTTCCAAAAAAAATCGTAATATTTCGCACATTTTCTATTAATCGCGATTTTTTCTATGTCTCAACCTTATTTCGCTTTTTATGCCTGTTTGCAGACTTTCGATAATGGGGAGTTAAATATTCATACCCGTCGCTTTATTTGTTACATCGGAATAACAATGGGGCTTAAACAGTGCCTTATGCGTTTATTTTGAAACTCATATTTAGTTTATTTATGTTTAAACTCAAGAACGTAACTGCTGTTAAATACGTGGGAAATGTTTATGAACTGCTTGTTTCGGAAGATGCACATTCTAAGAACACATGTTATCTCTGATATGAAATTTCAATGTAAAGAACGAACCGTGTAACGGAAGACTGTCTGACGTTGACAAGGAAATGTTGAGGCTAGAATGACTAATGAAAACCTACGTTAAATCACACGATAAGTGAGAGTACATGTGAACCAATCGACAATTGTCTTTCTACCAACACAGTGTTTCAATGAACGAAACTCTGCATTATCTCAATAAATGACACTATACTAACCGTTGATGGCTGAACTTCCAAAAAGCTGCCACACCCGATTTTCTCTGCCACAAAGGATTCAAAAATTCATCATAAATACGATGAAACATTAATTATTCTGAACGAAAATTGTCATTTGTAACGATGCAATAAATATTTCTCCAAAAAGAAGTCCGATGCATTTAACACGTTGACTGCCGCAGTGAAAACGGACGTATGTAGTCGGACACGCTGAAATTCAAGTTATTAAGAATACAATCGATTAATTTTCAAATTTAACCTTTCAATTCGATAGCTAGCATTATCACAGTTTATTTCATCGCTTCTTTTGTTAATTATTTAATTGTAACAAATTTCGGCTGCCGATCACCGATGACCACCGTGGCAGTCAACGTGTTAAAATTTTTAGTTCCAGTTTCAGTTCCAAATAATGAATTTTTAATATGATACCTCTATCCAATTGTGTCTTCAATTAATGTATTAGTCTAAAATATAGTTACTTAGAAACCTTTTACCATCAGATTGAACTATAGTAATAATGTTGCTAAAAAGCATCCGTCAATTTATTCTATCAGCTTTTTACATCAACGTTTCACCTATCAATCACCCAATGCAACGATCATCGTTAAAACCATCACCTTCAATGTAATGGAACGAAGAAGTTGGGCCAATCTTTCGAGTAAAAATTGTTTCTTACTATTCAGGTTCTTGAACAAAAGTTTTCACCTTTGCTAACACATAATATACAAAATACAACTGTTTCGTTAAACCAACAATTGCTTCTAAACAGATCTGCGACATTCTAAAAAAAAATCAGCGGAATCCATACACTTTTGCAAATGTCTTCTACAAGATGCAAAAGATTTCGTTACGATTGGTCCATCCATCTCGGAGTAATCGGTGAACATACATAATTAAACAAAAAAAAATATTAATCGAATTGAGTAACCTCCTCCTTTTCGAAGTCGATTAAAAATCAGATTAGACCTGATTATGTATACATACATAAAAAAGAAAAATTATATAGGTGTTTTCATCCCTAGGGCCGTTCTTCAGCAGGAAAAACAATTGTTATACGCCTCAACTACATTTATATAAAGTTTCAAATCTTTCTGAACATTCCAGCTGCAAAACTTTCAACTTATGTACGCAAGGAAAAATTTATTTTGGCGAAAAACGTTCGAAACTATTGGCAAAACGAATACGTTAAAAAATTGTTGTTGAGTTCACGTTTTACCACCAGTCCCTGACTGTGATTCTGGTTTGATGTTTTCGAGTTTTTAGACGTCCCTGGTAAATAGTAAAATAATTAGCTTACCTCTTGAACCCAAGCTTGTTGCTTGATCGGTGCATCCGGTGCGATGGCAATTCTTCCGGCAGTCCTTTGCTTGTACTCGTGAAGGATAGGAATTTTGGAATTTTTGTCGCCTGACGACAAAACCACCTCACGTTCTATCTATAAATAAAAAAACTGTAGTTCAATTTTTCATTTTTATTATTACTGGTTTTGTATAATATTTATTGAAATCAATGTAGATGTCATTATTTAGAATGTTGTTGCTACTTTTCGTACTGAAAAGGAGAAAAAAGAAGTTGCAATTCGTATCGTAAGCTATAATTGTTTGAATATTTACGCTTAAACGTATCAAAGTATGTACTTAACAATATAATTTTCCAGCAGTACGAAGAACATAATCTGATTACGTTATCAATTGTATCAATGATTATACGTACTTCATTTATTGTCAATTATTGCTCGTACAGTTGTCGAAATAATGTTAGGTCCGCCTTATTTTTGTGGCATAAAAGAATATCTGATGTAACATTTTTGATTTTGTTTATCACAATTTATTTTTCTTAAGATAATTAACAGAAAACATAATGTAGTTTTATAATAGAATATCATAACAAGCATTTATTACAAAACATTAAAATTTATGTACGAAATAAACATAGGTTCCCTGTTCTTAAAAGTTTACAACTCCAACTGAAGTTTAAATAACAACAAACTACTTATTCAAATAAAATTAATACAGACTCGACCTAATATTTAGTATATCAGTAAAGTAATTAATTATTATAGCAATGATTAATTAGTAAAGCAATTAATTTATATAGTAATTACTGAATTACTAATTAGAAATTGTGACCTATTTAATAGTTCACAATGGGCTACATTAATGAGCATGCCTAGGCACAATACGTGATAGCTTTCTAGTACTATAGTACTATTCCCGTACAACGCCATCTCTCCTAGGGAAACCTATCCTGCTCGTCACTGTACCTATTTACAAAGAAATATACTATATCCGAGATGGTCTTATAAATAAATACATTAATAAGCAATAAAATTTACACTTTTATTAACAGAACTCAATTAGTATACAACTTCGAAGTTAACTGTTTATTTTAGTTAACTTTTACACAGAAATCTTACAAAAGGCATTAGTTTCGACGGTCGTTACGATTCTTTACTATACTGTACGATTTTTGTAATAATGCTGCTCAGAAATGTCTTACTAGTCCTTTTAAAGGGTCGGTAGTTTGGTTTAGAAAGTGATGGGGAATTGTAGGACTAAGGGGTCAGGGGTATGATTCAGGGTTGATGAGTAACGGATCCAAGGTAATTATGTACAGAAGATGAAACAGAATTTGGAGTCAACTTATCCTAACTAAACGCGAAACATAAAATTATTTATTAGCCTAGAACAATATCGAACAATTTTCACCAGCTGCATAATCTATTTTAATGCAAGTGTCATGTAAATAGGAAATATGCAACTAATTATTATCAAGCTCAGAAGCTACTACATACTTAAGTTTTGAATCTCTCCGAAAGGAAGATAAATGGAATACCAGTACCCTAAAAACGTAGGTACTAATAGGTCCTTCGAAACAACGGAACTTTATATACTAGTAAGTTAGTTTATACTATAAGGCCTAAGTACAAAAGTTTGAAGTTGTTCTTGTGCCATTAACCACCCAGCTTGCCCCAGCAGTTAGAGTTTTCAGATGTAAACAAATATCAGCCATTCTTTTTATGTATCATCTGGAATTCTTATGTAGGGAAGAAACTTTTTAACATGAGAAAAGCATATTTGATTTAAAGAAAATATGGATGAAAAAGATGCCATTGAAATTTGCTACAATTTACATTATCATCCACTCCAATTATATTTTTGCGATTAACACTAAACCTACCGAAGCGGTCAAAATGACCGATCGAGTGTTTCTTATTTTAACTCAGAAAATTTATTAAGATGCTTTTATTAAAATGGGTGATAGTTTTTATCACGATAAAGACTTGCTCTATGTGTTAATACACGTTTCATTATTTATTTATTTATTTTTCTATTTTATTTTCAACTTGAAAGTAAATGCACGTAAAACGCCGGTAGGTTGAGTGTTAAGGATAGAGAAGTGAATAGGCAGGAAGCAGAAGAAAAAATATTAGCTTAGTAAAAAAGTTCTATTGTTTCTCAATTGTTTCACTTCGGCCTCTAACTTTTTTATTATTTTCCATGCAACGTGAATCCTTTCAATCCGGCATAAATACCTTTGATGATAAAGGGAAAACCGTGGCCAATATCTCGTTAATTAAACTTCATTCAAGATTGTAATATAAAGAATTTAATTTCTCCCGCTAAAAAACAACAAAACTTTCTCGCCAACCTAATGTATGAGGAAGAATGTGATGAATACAAAGATTCCAATTCTGAAGAAATACAGCACGAGGAAGATGATTCTTGTGCCGGAGCGTCGGCGAACGAATTGGAGCAGCGAAGAATGCCAGGACGTCGCAGGTCCATAATAAGAGGGAAAAGCAATTTTAAGTGGCACGTGAATGCGGGTGAAACTCGAGAACGCCATTCAATAGGTGCAGCAAATGATGTGCCAACGCCGCTTGAAGCGTGCAGTTTGTTATTTACGATCGCTGTGCTTGAAATACAGGTTCATACACAAATCAGGGCGTAGAAAATAGGAAAGAGGAGCATTCGAAGCAGACATATTATAACGCAACGAATTTACAAGAGTTCAAAGCCTTTTTAACACTGGAACTACCAAACGGACCAAAATGATTTCCTTCTAATTCCTTATTTCTGCTAAAACACTTATACGCCCTTACTCCCCCATCCCTACCCCCTCCTGCCACGTACACATATAAATACAAACCCACATACACCCGATATACGTACGTATAAATACATAAATATGCCTCCTCGCTATGCTATGTATGTACAAGATGTACGAAAGTTCAAACTTTGAGCCGCTGTAACTCAAAAATTACTCATTATCGCCCGTTGCCCCCATTGGCACTTTTGATCTACACATCGAGAACTATTATATAACAAAGTGTCGAAAAATTCCGTGGGGTCCTTTCCAGAACTTTTTCGATCCCAGCCAGAGCCGGCGCGAAGCAGGTTCAGCGCATTCGCTGGAAAGGCTCCACGGTCGACGAAAACTCAACAGACATTTTGCAGGATCCCCTGTATAGTAGACTGAATATTCGGGTGTGTGTGGAAAATGCAGTCGCATAATTCACTA
This sequence comes from Stelis phaeoptera, assembly GCA_943735885.1. NCBI lineage: Eukaryota > Metazoa > Arthropoda > Insecta > Hymenoptera > Megachilidae > Stelis > Stelis phaeoptera. The sequence goes on from OX030936.1 coordinate 1,883,548, forward strand.
ATCGATGACAACTTGCTGTACATTGACACGAGTGCAAGATCTCCTCGTAATTATTTCATCGTCTAAAAATTCACTTACCCGAACACCCATGACCCCCAATAAGTGCGGATAACCGAGATTCTACTTTGTTATGCACTCCAAATAAGGAATTGTTAAGTATGTTTAACTCAGTCTTCTTTTCAACTCAGAAATTGTTCAAAATATGCAATTTAATTAATGTACTCGATACAAGCCACTTAAGAATTCCTCTAAAAAATTAATTGATATTTTAACCCCTACCGATGACTCTCGTTATAATAAAAAATTATATAAAGAAATTTAGAAATATAGTAACAGATTAAATACAAATCAACGGGAAAAGCGTACAATCTATTGTTTTTTTCATTATCATTAAAATATCCATTCAAAAAGATAACAACTTCGATAAATTTTTATTGCGAGTAATTATAAAGAGTTTATGATTATACATTTATGTGTGTTTATGTTACCCCGTGTTTCTGAAAGACATTTTGGATAAGATTCAGCTACTCAATGCGATGCGCAACATATCCTTCTCGTGTCCCAATTAAGATGTGCATCGCTGCCGCGTATTTCTAAAGTGTTTAATTGGTACTATTTTATGTAACAAAGATGAGAACAAAGAGTGTAATTCACGAGATATTCTGCAGCATATCCTGAAAGTGCGTTGCAATAATTTGATTGTAGAGCAAAGATATATAATCATAACATTGACAAGTTGACAAAATAAATGTTTCCTCTTGTACTAAGATTAATCGTGGGATGAACAGACTAACAAAACGACAGTAGCATATCATTAGATTGTTACAAACTTCTTCTATATTAAACGTTAATAATCAAAATAAGAACTATTAAAATTTCTACATTTTTTCAAGAAGTTACAGGTTTTCTACCTTCGTTTCATAAATTTTGTGAAAAAATTACGATTATTCATACTTCACAGAAGTCTAAGAACGGCACGTTTAAATATGTAAATCTTAAAAAATTTCAACGATACTTCATCATAATAAATCATAGTCTTATTTTAAAATAAGACAAAATTATTTCAACGAATCAAAAACCATGTTGATTCGTATTTCATAAGAATTTGAAAAAGATGAGTTAGAATACGTAAATATTGAAAGATTAGAAGTATGTGTGAAGGAAGAGATTCTAAGCTACGTCTCAAAGACATGGATATTTATCAACAAAGCATATTTAAAAAATTGATTAAACAAAATCGGACATTTATATATGACAACATTGCTGAATCAAGTAACTAACAGTAAGTACTTCGTATCAAGCTAATCTGCAAACATAAACATCATTAACCAAGCGTAACTAAACGAGCCGCATTACCTAAATTAATAAATTCTTTCAGATAAATTGTACGCTTTAAAGAGTAATAGAGATAATATGACAATGTAATGTTAGTAATTTATACAGGGTGCCCGTTTAGCTCTGATTTGAATGAAACTTTATACGTTTGTAAAATATCCAAAAATAATGAAACTTTGGAGTAAGGTTTCTTGGCGAAACCTGGGTCAATCGTGACCCAAATTTGAAAAAAAAACACAACGGCATTTCGATTAAGATTAGACGCATAAATTTTTAAATAAAAAGATTTCATACTTTGAGAAATAATTGTTAATGTAATAATAATATTAAGATTACGTACAATATAATTTTATGGCAGGTACTAAAAATATCCTTATGTAATAAAAATCTTTTTTTTTTGCATTTTCTAATTAAGTTAATATATTTTATGTAAATGTATTGGCTCGTTGATGGGCGCACACAAAAGAATCCTTTCACGAAAATAAAACCTTAGCTTCGCCCACGTATAAATAATAATATTTAACCGTTTCACTCTTGAAAACACTAACAGGTGTTTCAAAATTAATGTCAGTAATAACCCTTCAAATTTTACGACTGCAATTTCCATCTTCTTTTCGCAATTGTCAAATTAATGTGTGTCATTGCTGCAAAAAGTGTTTGGACCGATTTTTACCGATGATACTGTTCGATATTCTACCAAACGAAACATCATACACCAGTTAACCACTCTCTATGTCGACCGGAGGGGTAGTTAGAGGGCAATTCGAATTATCAACTATTATTCTACTCTTCCTAGTTAATAGTGTACACAAATTCTGAAAAATATACAAAAAGTGAAAAACTCAACGAAGTTTATTTTACTTTTGCATTTCACAGGTCCGGGGAACCCTGAGCTTGCTGTAGACAAAGCAAAAGCATAAGTGGATTATAAATCTAATCAAAACCCAATTCAAACTGATGCAGTTGTACCACAAACGTTGAAACTTCAATGATTAGTATAAAATATATTTTTGCAAATATCTTGAAAAATAAAAGAGTTAGCCAGAATGATAACCTTGATAACATATTTAAAGGTCATCGAAATCGAAGGTGTCTCTTTTATTAATAACATTTATCAAATTAGAATAGCAATAGACAATCTACTCGAAGTATTTAAAAAATCTGTCTCATCTGAAATGGAAAATAATCAATTTGCTTGATTCATAGAAAATAATCGCTGTGATCGTTAACAAAAATCTTATTCCGCGGTAAACTTTAAGGGACCCTAAGCTCCTGAACAAGCGACCGCTAAAATAGCGACAATTTGAATTTAATTTTAGACTCCTTACAAATCTCCTAAACTTTACAATATTTTTACAGATATTATTTTTTCAGCATATCAAAAATTTCGTTCAAGAAATCTAACAAGGGGAGTTTACTATAAGATACCCTTTGATCTTTCCTATTTTCATATGTATATTGTACTGCTTGATCTCCTGTGTAATCTGACTTTTTAACTATGGGCCACTTTTTGTCGTTTCGGAGAAATTAACGATGAAAGATAATCCATTTTTACGTTTAGGGTATGTGCTTTCCTTAGGCATAGTTGATTGTACATTGGCGTAGCAAAGCGATTATGGTACGAGACTTCAAATCTCGCAGATATCAACTTCATTCTATATAATTGCATTTTCTTACTTTTTTCTTCTAACTAGTTAATTTGATCTCTACTTAACGTATTAAACCAGAAAAAATTAACTAGTTAGAAGAAAAAAATATTAAAAAAAAGTAAATAGAATAACCCTTTGCGGTCCGAATTATTTTTCAATTATTTCTTTATTTTAACTGGTAATTTAAAAATGTCGTTTGATAAGCGACGTAGCACTGCCCGTCGAGTCAGTTGATTTGAACTCTAGTCGCTAGATTTGAAGTCCCGTACCATAGGCGCTTCGCTACGCCAATGTACGTTCAACTATGCCTAAGGATAATACATACCGTAAACGTAAAAATGGATTATTCATTTTCACTAATTTTTTCGAAACGACAAAAAAATGACCCATAGTTAAAAAATCAGATTACATAGGAGATCAAACAGTACAATATACAATAAAAATAGGAAAGATCAAAGGGTATCTTTTAGTAAAGTCTCCTTGTAAGAAACTAATTTTAGTTGTGGAATCCTTACATAACATTTGACAAATTGGGTCACCTTTGTCCTGGCATCCATTGGTCGAGAATTAATTTTTAAATAGTCGTTAGAGACTTTACAAAAAGTTTCCATTTTTCAAGTTCTCATCTAATCTCAACTCATCAGTTATTTGAAAGTAGGTTCAAAGTATGATATTTAGTACTCGTTAGAATTTGATTACACGTTTGTTTTAAATAATACTAATAAATAATCTCTTACCGATTGTACCTGTAACATTTATTAAACGTCTAAAAGGGCTCTAAATAAAGAGCTAAAGAAGAGTGTATTCAATTAAAAATGTATGTAATTATTGCATCTTTCAATCAACATCGATTCATCGAACATAACTAATTGTGAGAATAAATAATTAGCTGCATAAAACACATAACGTCATTGACGAAGGCACAATATAAGTACGGAGGACAAGTCCATAAAGTTACAGACGGGAAACTTGCGCAGAAGTAGGATGTCGTCATCAACAATTGTCCGATTTGTTCTCGCCTCTGAGAGTCGAATCCACGAAGAAAAGTGATGTATCTAAACGGTTATCGCAACCCCCTTCTTCACTTCCGGTAAACGGTACGCAGGTATGATGCCCCCTTTGTCTCGCTAGTGAATCTCTGAGAATTTTCCCAAGACTATAACAAACGTACAACGTGCTGTTACCGAAGATTTCACCGAACACCAGTTTCTGTGCAATACTTGTGCTCGAATCTGGAACGTACGTCTATATACTTCCCGCCTTCAGAGAATGTACCCGTTTTCACGCATTTCGGTAAAGTTCGAATGACTTCTCATTACTGTTTGTTGCTACTGTACACTCTACTTTTCTCCTCGTGATCATGTACAGAGTGTCTTATTTGAATGAGGTTGCCTCTTTAAATGACTCTAAATTATTCATGAAATTGCAAAATGTTTGCAACGAAAGTGTTTGAACCGATATTATATTAATCTAGTTTGATTAAATTCTTAGAACGTATATAATTTATATAAATTTATTATAGGTGATACATATAAAAAAATAACAATTACTGAAATTTCGAAAAATATGATCTTAAGAAAAAAATTTCTATTTTTATTTCTTTAGGTATTTAAAATTTCTATAGGTATTTTCTCGTATCATTAAAACCGACGGGGATATTTGAGATTTTCATGTTAGCCAATTCACTCTGTAAACAATTTTTCTATTAGTCTTGTACAGATAATATGGTATAAACTTTAAATTTCTATGTGAACAATAATTTTTTTCTATTTCCAATGTTTATGGAATAACGGGACTGTAACACTTTAATGCAGACACCCTGTATGTATCATTTCATGTATTCTTTCGCGTACGTGTATCACCTTGTAGAATAAAATATAAACCCAATTAACGATTGTTACTTGAATACCGAATGCCAAGTAAAACTTCAATCAACTCGTGAATTTTATGAAATATACTTTGATTTGAAAAGAACTTGAGCTACAGACGAATAAATCAAAAGGTTTATATAGAACCAAAAATGAATGGGGATTTTTTAAAAATTTCCGTATATGTTTAAAACAGTGTTTAATTTTCTGTGTGTTGCTACTTCTAACCCTTTTCATTCGGAACATTTTTCGATACGATCGAATCTAGCCTAGTTTTCTAAATGTTTATGAGTCTACTATTGATTTTTATTCCTTTCCTTTATTTTCTATATTCTAATATAAATAAAACTTAAAATTTCACATTGTAAAATACCCTAGTAAATTACATAAATATATTCCCTCAGTAGGCTAAAACAAGAGTTCAAAAAATTATTTAAAAGACACACAAAAAATATTCTTCATATACAGCGTTAGACAGTAATTAATATTTTGTAATTATTTCTATATCCACTTATCGCATGTAATCATTAATCAATTAATCATTGGTAAGATAAGTCAGAAATCCTGAATACGATCTGTAATTTGTGATCATGGATCAACAATTTCTAAATCATTCAATGATTAGTTTATATTTTGTTAGGATCAGTAACATGTATTTATAAATTGAAAATTACACACACTATGTTTCAACTATTAAGTAATAATTTCTTTTTTTTCAGAAATACAAACAGTATTATTGATGCAAGTAAATGACTAATTCAATTATAATCAAAAGTATAATCATTTTGCGATTAAAGATTATTAGATTGATCGTACCCTTTAATTACAATCAGTAATCATGATTACTTATCCGATTTAGTTTGCACAATTCTGTTTATACGCAGCAAATAGAAAGCTAGTCCAAATGTCGCAATTATTTCCCAAAAAAAGAATGACGTCCGCAATATTATGCTTTCTTGAGATTGCGAGTTGCAAGATCTCCGGATCTAGAGATTTGCTGGACCAATCCCTTTATTCTGATTGGTAATATATTATTCTAACAGAAATTGGGAGAAGAAATATTATATTTTTTGAAACTTGGAAACCTTGGAATATCATAATTTTAATTATTTTGCATCAATTTCTCAGATCTTTGTGTTTTATTAGTTAATTTACAAAATTCAGTTATATAAAAGTATAAAGGGCAAGGTTGCGAGCTGTCAGTACCTTGATAATTGTTCAACTTCAAAAAAGAATTTGCGGTTGTTAACCAGACAACTGCCAAATCAACCGATCAGTCGAGGAAATCTCAGAAACATAGCACACTAATAAATTTTCGAATCAATATTCGTGTGTTTATTATTAAGCTATCATGACATAGAAATTTTGATTTCATCCTGTATCTTTTTAATGTATAAACTGGTGTTATTTTATCATTTTTATATGTTTACTTCATTACTTTTATCTATTTATTAACACATTTACTGAATAATAAATGCAGATGAAAAACTCCACTCTGGCATCTAGAGTCTAAAACAAAGTTTTATTTTTTAAATCCAAGTATTATTTGCTCCTATTATACATAATATTAACAAATAGTAATACAATAATTAGGCTACGTTAAGCGACAAGCACTATAAAATTTAAAACAAGTTGCACTTCTATTCTCAAATTTGTGTTTTACGGACCTCGAAGAATTAAACAAGGCTCCTATGATCAAGATTTCACTGTATCGCTAATTTCTCTGACATATGATCGACAAGATGTTCCAGAAATAGATTGACGGTCAAGCAAACAGCCAATACCGTGTTGCGTTAAGTCAGTACACAAAAAGATACATGAAATAACGTGGACGCACGCATATGCGCCTAGTCTTTTTCAGAGTTCGAAAAAGGACTCAGGTCAATAACAGCTTTGTATCGACAAAGGACTAGGTATACATGTGTTCTTGTCTTTTCACGCATCTTTGTTTGAATACTGACCTAAGACAACATGGACCGCGCACACCGGAAATCGATTTGCTCATTTTTAATTGCTTGTACAACAGACTCCCTCTTGGCCGGTCATCATGGAACCGGATTCCTGGCAGGATAAACGAACGGTCGGTTCACCCGAAAATTTGTACAGTCTTCGCCAAAAGTATGAGGCGCTGTTATTATTGCAATTTACGGTGAAAGCTATTTCTTTTATAAAATTAATAACAAAATTAATAAGAAATGTTTGTTTTCACACTTTAACATTAAAACTACCGAACTAATCAAAATGACTGGTTGAAGGTTTTTTAAATTAAATTATAAAATCTATCAGGCTGCTTTTATTAAAGTGTGTTAATTTTACCACGGGGGTCACCGGTGACCGGCACCCGAAATTTTTTACAATCAAATAATTACCAACAGAAATGATAAAATAAACCACGGATAGCGTTAACATTAAGCTAATAGTGCTAGCTATCGAATTGAAAGGTTAAATTTGAAAATTAGTTGATTATATTCTTAATAATTAGGATTTCAACGTGTCTGACTACCCACGTCCGTTTTCACTGTGGCAGTCAACGTGTTAAAAAAGAAGGAAATATTTTGGTATGACATTTTTTCATTCGGGGCTCCGTTTTCGTGAAAACCGACATCAAAGTTTGTTTATCTTGTAAACGATTTAGTACAATTTGCTTGTCGTGTATTCCACTGCTGTGGTTGGCTCTACCTAGGGCAGTGTTTATAAAGACGATATTTCAAAGATTACACATTTGAAACAAAAGATTATTGAGAAATTCGAAAAATTGAAAAGCGATAACAGCTTACGCTTTGTTCAGATATCATTCATTCGTCGAGCAAACTTATGTATGCAGCAACGAGGAGGATATTTTCAACAATACTAATAATAACTGTATTGTAGCATTGTAATAGTAGGTAAGTAGTAAAAAAGAATAAAAAATAAGTAATCAGTACAAACACTTTGTATTATTTCAACCATACAATCATGAATGTTTGCAGTAGTGGAATACACTTTGAAGTCGATTTTCACGAAAACGAAGCTCCGGATGAAAAAATGTTGTACCGAAATATTCTTTTCTTTTTTAACGTAGAATTATCCCCTGCCCGGTTGTACTACGATTTCTGGCCCACTTTATATATTTCATTCTTCATTTATTTATTTTTCTATTTTATTTTCCACTTGACAGTCAATATACACGAAACGCCGGTAGTTCTAGTGTTAATAATATAATTTCGTTCTAATGTGAACACAATTTTAAATAATTCATATTTTATAAAGTGCCTAATACTTTTGGCCAAGACTGTATATAATGCAATTCTGCAGGAAAAGAAAGTCATTGCCGAACTCGATGGCCTTGAAATATATTGTCAATGGAAATTATATTTCTTGCTACATATGTTATAAATGTGTATTGTATGAGTTAACGTTTGTGAATCGAGTAAATTTTTATTGCTTCCCAATGAATTATCTAGAAATCCTATAATAGAGAAGTGTTACAAAGGCAACTAATAATAATTTCGCATCGAATTCGTTCACAAAATTTTACCATCCCCTAACTACTTGAGTCGATTCCGTTTTATCTGCGCGTTTTCAATCAATTTATTGGTGCGCATCGTCAGAATTTAAGCTTCAGTGTGATAATACAATGGAAACTCGATACAACAGACTTCGGATATAACGGACAGCATGTAAGCGATCGTAAACTTTCGGCTGATAGCTAAATGCAATTATATTACATGCACTTTCGCAATTTTAGAGAGTTAATAATTAGGAAACAATAAACAAAACTTGATACATTTTTCAAACCAGTATCACCGAAACCAGGAAGTTCAAAGACAAACATTGACGACTCTCCTCAACGGGCGTATAGTGACATATCATCCGAAGACGAATAAAATGCAGTTTTAAAGTGTAATTAGAATGTAAACTTTCGTTTATATGTCATTTCTATTTGATTGTTAATAAATAGCTTATTCAGAAAATTTATTTTTATATCGCCTGCATCGGACCGTTATATCAAGGTTCCACTGTATTAGCGAAATGACCAATTCGCATTCGGTATAATACAATATTTTCATTTATCGTTGTTTTCAATCTCTTGTTTTGTTTTGTTAGCTACAAAAAATAAGGAATTGATTATTTTGAGCTATCCTACAAGCCTATAAAATGTCTTCTAAATTGGAGCCAGACAATTTCCAGCATCTCTTACTAAAAGAACAAAAATTCTTTGTAAATAAAGAAATAAAAAAATAATCCTTTTGACTTCTTAACAAATTTATGTCATTTGGTTCATTTACAAATAACTTCTGTTACCCTTTTTCGTTAAATTTTATTTAAACATCATGTACAAAGCATAATTGAATTGTCGAAATGTTTGCCCTTTTCTTTCTATGACTTGGGTACCAATTCTCTTGAAATTAAAATAATTGTATCGAGCATTGATAAAAAGATTGAAACTTTAGTACACACCTGACCAGTTACAAATAAAGCTTGTCTTTGAACACTTTCGTCGGAAAACCCGTAATTAAAAGGAATCGTGCCGGCAAAGAATTCAGAAAAAGACTAGAAAGTCGATGCAAACCATACCGAATAAAGCGCTATGTCTTGACTTCTAACCATGATGGTTGTTCATCGACCTGAAGCAAGTTCAGTCACCGTACAAAGGTGCATCATAGTCCGCAAGTGGAATCGCCATATTCAGTTTGTTACACCTTGAAACCTGTCGCGTTATCGATGCTAAATTCACTGCCTCTCGCGTCAGTAAACCAGATCAAAAGTTTTAGCGACACTTTCGTACTATTTTTGAACCACTGAAGATGTGGGAATGTCGGTCGAATTAAAAATGTTAAAAAAATAATTTTTTTTAGTTAACTTTTTTTAATATTTTACCTTCATTATTTTATTCGTTTGTCTGTAATGAGAATTGAAATGAAATTTGTAAGCTTACGTCAATTAATTTTGTCGGAATAGATTACCTAAAGTGATAAGTTCAATGCTTAACACGTTGCGTGCCACTGTGAAAACGGACGTATGTAGTCAGACATACTGAAACCTTAATCGTTAAGGATCCGGTCAATTAATTTCCAAATTAAACCTTTCAGTTTGATAACCAGCATTATTAGCCTATCAACGGGTTATTTCATCATTTCTTTTGTTAATTACACTAGTTTACTAAATGAAATTGATTTCCTGTACATTTGATGAGAGGAGACTGTTCTTATGGATTTTCTTCCGCTGAATTCGAAAATCAAAATGTCACTCTGACTCTGAGGGCCAGTTACAGCGAAATCGAAATAACTAGAATAAATACGAGGTCCGGTAAAAAGATGTAACAGTTTTGGAAATAGAAAAATTCGGTTGTCCGAATGTATACTTTGGTGTTTAGTTTTTTAAGACAAAAAAAAACATGCTCATTAACCACTTAGAAATATTAAACGTAATATAATCGAGAAAAATTAGGTTTGAAAGATTACGTTCAAATATTATCCATTCCAAACATATGTAAACCTAAACCCTCGAGTAGTAGAATGTAGAACTATTTGAGACTCAAAAGACAATCCTAGTCAACTGTAAAGAATTTAATATTTTTTTCAGCCTTCATTAAACATTATGTTTTTAACCCTTTCATTACTGCAGAATTCAACACACAAGACGCAGATTGTACGCAGCATATTTATGGTACCAGCGGACATTTTTTATAAATAACACAATAACTATTGTAATGAACAGGAGAGGCAGAAGTTGCACTCAGAAAACTTAAAAACTTACCAATAACACGTATCAAATGAATTCTGTCGAAAATTTGAAACCGACAATATGTTACAATTAACAAAATTAATTGAACGCCTAAGACCGGCGTTAGTACAGACCGAGCATTTTTCTACGGCGTCAATAGATGAATCCGTAACTATTTAACGTAAAGCAACGCTTTTAATTATTAAAAAAAGAAATTGGCGTGAAGAGGAATGTACATTTTCCGAGTATCAAGCGTAAACTTCATAATGTTCGATCTCAGATATTCGAGTAGGCTATAATTTATATTGAATATTCATTCTTTCAGTTTAAAAGTCATGAACATTTGAAAAACGGTACCAATTGAATAGATATCGATTCGAGATAGTTGACTTCTTAGCAAAATGTGACTGAAATCCTCGATCCGGCTCATTGAGCGCCTATCTGTAATCTATGAAAGAGTTTCTTCTTTGCAATTGCTCTATAAAGTAAAGCTACCGTCGTTGAACACAAGCACATAGTTCGTAACGCTGTTGCATCGCGTAGAATTGCTTACATTATCGTTTCTTCCAGTACTTCTTCTAATGATACATATCTACCATAACCAACGTTCAACATGGTTGATCATGGGTAAATTAAAGGAAGTTCTAGGTATTATGTTGCTAACTTCGGATCAGCTGCTGAAAATGTAATCAACTTCAATACGTACTTACCGATCCGAGTCAGTTCTTCGTAAATCAGCTAATTGTGGAATATAACAGTGTTGTATAGCAAGCTAACGTTTCCCATAAACGGTAAATTCTTTTTCTATAAGCTCGGTAAAAAGGACAGACTGCAATTTAGGTTAAGCAATATGATTAAATGAAGTTACAGTGCAATCTTAAGGTGGCAGTAATTGGGACATTTGCTACAGACCGTAACAAATTAGCTAGTTGGTTCATTACTGGAGTGGTGTTAGGTTTAGCTACACTTAGGCCACGCCAATCAATCTTCAAAATCGCCTGACGGTGCACAGTGGGACAGAACGATTTTTGTGAATTCGAAAATTGAATATTCATTTTTTTACGTTTGCTTTTTACTGTGGTCCGCACTCAAAGTCAGCAAGAATTCGTCGAAGCAAAACGCTTATTGATCCTCTATAACTTCAATGTATGATTCTAAAAAATTTTACTTGGAAAGATAAGATTCAAATTAATTATGAAGTTTTCTGCATCAGTATAGATTGTAATCAACCTATAAATTAAGCTAAAATGTTAACAATTTTTTAAAGAATAGGACCTGATTGAAGGAAAGTATACATTTAACGAAAATCTTAACTTTATGCAAGGTTTGAAAAAATTGCAACAACTTGCGACAGATTTATTTAGTACCACGCGAAAGGATTAATCTTCTTCTGTTAGAATCTAATAAATGTCACTTTGTGCAACTTTTCAAGAAAATAGTGATTGAATTAAACTATACCTGTATTTTCGTTTCAAAGTCTTATTAAACTATTCCTATTATCATAACATATTATGTCTCGTCATTTTTCAATTACTGAATTCGTTTCCTTCACAGTTATTAACAGTTTTGAGCCAAATTTTTGTTAAGAAAAGTGTGCCACACTTCATGCTTGAATATTATGACACCCTGTAGTTCAGCATGGTTTATATTAATGCAACTTTTCAAAATTTCATGAAAATATTTCTAATACAACCAAAGTTACAGATTTGTTATCACCGAAAACCGTTTTATCTCGTCGTGCGACGACTGTGTACATTAGTAAGTATTTGCATTAATTTTAATTTTAAAACATAATCTTTTAAACAGCGCAATATTCAAAATACTTTATCAGCGGAAAGCTTATTTTTTGTGACTGAAAGTACACTAAATATTACTTCATATAATACATAATTATTTTGTAAATAATTACTACAGATAATCCAATTTTGATGTTATCAGTTATATAGCATAAATATAATTATTACGGAATAAAGACTGAACAGAATACAAAAATAAAGAGAGTCGAAACGCTGAATTTTAAACAAATTATTCGTCAAAATAATGAGTGTAAAGAAAGTTTAAAATGTCAATAAATTACTGATACAATTATCCTAAAGACCTGAATATCGATAGCTATTGTGAACGCATCGAACTTCACGAACAAGCCAATAATGATGCAGTTAATACACCGTGACGTATGGAAGTTGTTTAACGAACTTACCGGAAATTTGTTACTGTGAGTTTGCAAATTAGCTGCCTGCTGAGACTGATTCGAGCTCTGTTCCTCCCCGTAAAGCGGTGGCATTCTGTATTCCGGTGCAATGTTTTGCCCGGTATTTCGAAGCTGGCTATCGTCTATCGCAGCGTTACGTTCAATACCGGAAGTCGTCCGCGACGACTGCTCGGCTACCGTCTGCACCCTGTTCTCCTCCTGGCCGTTCTGGTTCTTTTGATTATTCGGTACCGGTTTCGGTGGTAATACAGGCTTGTAAAGTCCGTCCTCATCTGAAATATTATATTCATAATAATTATTATTTCCGAGAAACGACTTTAAGAGAATAATCGATCGGTTTAATATTTCTTAAAAACATTAACTTCCAATTATTTGTATCCAGTTTGCGAACATGAAACGTTTTAGTGAAATGTTAATTTCATTGGCTGATTTAAGGAAGTAAACACTGTTCAATAGTTAGTTATAAAATTATAAACCGTACGAAGAAAATGATTTTTTGAACTCACGAATAATCAAGATTGTATCAAAAAATAAATGCCAGATATAATATAATAACATTTGAATAAAGTTTTGTAAATTTTAAAGTTACTTAATCATGGTTTGCAAAATTAAAAGGTGAGAAACATACTATAGGATAAATATAACAGAACACGTACCAATTAGTGAACATTACATATTAAAATAAGTTAGCAATCAAATATTAATTTTTCTCAATTTCTACTTCAGCATACAATCAATTAAACACCCATAAAGTCACTTTCGTTTACTAATTAACGTTATTAATTCACTAGTGAAATTTGTGTTTTCTACTTTTCAATTTAATTAATTCTACTATTTTAATTTGTGTTTAGATATTAGAAAATCTGATTTTTCTCTGCTAAATACTTATTAATATTATTATAATTTAAAATTTGTTACTAATACATAGTTACGAAAACTCTAAAGTGTTCATTCATTGATGCATTTCTGCCATCATTGAAACATACACCAAAAATTCCACCGTAATGGAATAACGAAATTAGTTAACCGTTAGAAAAAGAATTCCCTACATAAAAATTATTTCAGTTAAATATTTATTACTCAGTCGTAACATGAATAAATTCGAAACAATAAAGAATCTTAGAACTACGTTGTAACTTGAAAATTCATAATTTTAACTTACAATTAAATAAATATTGCAATAGATGGAATGAGTCATGCAGTAATATATAACATTCACCGAGAATAGGATCGTATAGCAAAGAAAAATTTATTTAAAAAGAACAATGCCCCAAACTTATTTATATGTTACGACCGAATATATTTTGAAAAAGGGGAGCGTATCTTTTAAAATTTCTTTTAAAAAGTGACATTTCATATGCATTAACTTAATAGAAGCAAATTGGAACACTAACTTATTCAACTCTGTTTTAGAAGAAATTTTCTGCTGCAACGTTTTATTATCGACTCCTAGACAGATTAAAAATACATCTTACTGCCACTAAATTTGTAAGAATATACACATTATTTGGTAAATAATACAATAATTATTCGTTGTGAAAGAAAAAGATTGATATTGCACCAGAAAGTTTGAAGATATCGGTATAAATGAAAAAAACACGATTTTGAGAATGTCTAGTTTCAAAGTTCTTGTTATCACCAAAACCCTGAATCAAATATGAAGATACAACAACAATAAATACAAATGAAACAGCAAACACTAATAAAAAGTACTCAAAACCTGCAAATTTTGTGTTATATCATTGTTGCAGCCAACAAGCGATATTAAATGATTCCTGTCAAAAATTTTAAACCGACAATGATTTATAATTAGCAAAATTAATTTCGAATCTTTAACACGCTTATAAGCATCGACGCTTTCGCTACAGCCAGAAACGCTATATATACATATATTTCCATGGCGTTTAGGGACATAAATATTAGATTCTCGGAATCTTGGAAACTTCGAAATATTATATATTTAAAAGTGTAGAAAGGTTAGAATATTATATGTTTAGAAATTCAGAAACTTTGAAGTATATTTTTAATAGCAGGTACGGATATGATTCGATCTTCTTCTGTACGTCGATACAGGGAATAATCAAAAATAAAACGTATTACACTTTTTAAACTTCTGCAGGTATAGACCTTTTACGACGAGTTTAACTTATCGTTATAAGTCAAAGGGTTAACGTTATTGCTGATCGATTGTGGAGATCTCCATTTCGTTCATCAATTTTTCACAGAATCTCAGCAGATTATATCATTTTTATTTCCACAGGTTTAGGATTGAAGTTCATTTTTTCAAAAGTTGAGTTATTATGAAAAGTTAATCGAATTTTATGAATGTTTAACAGCGACGTTAAGCAAAATAAAAAAAAAATCGAACTGTGCTTTGGTGGAATTCTTGGAAAGGAAAAGAATTTTTAATTTTGAACCAAATTGCAAATCCAGTTGTACATCAAATGACTTTTGTTTATTGTTGCCAATTGTGTTCCTTTCATTTCAAATTTGTAAATTGAACAATTTTGAATAGAAAATCCTAAAAGCCTTAAACCTTTCGACGAATGGATTAAATATCGAAAGAATTAAATTGAATCGGCCATTTTGAAAAGGAGTAATCTCCAATTTTATTCAAAAATTCGGTTTCTGACAGCTTCGACTCACATATTCTATTTGAAAACGAGCCACGTCTCGTCCATTAAAGCCCTGCTGTGGAGGGTCACATTCAAGCGTTCATTCGGAAAAACGGGTCTATAAAGATAAAAATAAATAAAAAATAAAAGAAAGCTCTGTCGATACCTCTCAGACGACTACAAAGCTTTTACAAAGAAATCAATGAGTGGCCTGTAACCACAACGAACGTAGCACCTGAAAGACTGAAGTTTTCTTTCTCGCTTATATTGTTTATTATATACATATTAAGATTTTGCAGTGCCATTTGTGTGTTTTATCTTAATTTTCATATAAATACAAGTTTTAGACATAAAAGTATATTTGATCCGTTACGAACCCAGGTTTATTTTGTTGCACCCTGTGGAGGCAACAATGATTATGTAAAAATTTCTATAATACAGAATTATTGTTATAATAGAACTTTTTCGACAATATAATACATCTCTTGTAAAGCTTTAAAGGGTGAAGATGACACCTTTTCACAATAACCGATTCAATTTCTTTAATAATGCTTACTTCAACTTCATGTTTTCAACGCTTGTTATTTAGTGTTAATAATAATCACATATAGTAACATCACGGAAATGTTTTATTAAATCCCATTGTTCGAAACAAGATGCAGTGAGTTAGATCTTAACGAAAGAATAATTGCTACCCGAATTAACTGTATACAGTTTGTAATTAAGCCGATACACTTTGGTACGCATGAAGTTATACATTCAGTTAGAGGAAACTTTGATGTATCCACCATAGAAAACTATTCCGAGTTGAATGTCTTCTCCTCTAATTAAATAATTAACGTTACCGTAACGGAATTAATGTCTGCTTGTAAATTGAAATCAGATTACATTCCCTGTATGCTTTGTTGTATTAGAAATCATGATTCGTTCAGATTTCTTAATTATGATTCATCACGCTACTACGGTTATACCTACATCCGTCTATTTATGTCACGGAAAACTTAACCCCCGAATGACGATGACACAATAGTCGCACAATCTTTTTTGCACACAATCGTAGAAAAATTGAAATATATACCACTACTTTGGAAGAAACTCAGTCAGTGTAGCTCGAAAGACAGCAGTTTAAAGAAAACGCCTTTTAAAAATTTCAATGAATTTTCTAAGTCACTGATTTTCAAAAACAAATCACATCATTTCTTCCACTAAAATTAATGTACATACTTTAAGTTAACTTCAATAACTGTGTTTCTTATTTTATATGATACGAAACTTTAAGCAGAGTAGGTTTCTTTAATTCAGAAGTGAAATAATTGCTATTTAACCGTCAGAGTTGCGAGCTACCTTCAGGACACTTTTTCTACAATATAAAAATACACTAGAAACCTCGAATTTTTTAGTTACGTCTTTTTTCTTCCAAAGTTGCGATATAGAGGGTGTCTCATTTTCAATCCAAAGGTCGAATATTTGGAAATTGGAGGAATCTATATAAAAATGTTTCGAACAAAAGTTGTAATTGACTTTTCAAAGTCATTCAAAGATCATCTTTGTTCTTTTTTCTTACTGGAAATAATTATTTTTCTATGCAGATTTGAAAATATTACGCAAAAAGTAGCTACTGTGGTACTTTCGGCTGAAATTCATTTTTAAAGAAATATTTCAGGAGAAATGAATAAAATGACAGAAAACGTAGGTTTGAATTGTGTCGATGAGCTGCACAAGTCCCTGATTCCTTTAATACCTTCACTGCCACGTTACCCATGTATGGGTGACGCTTAAATTTTTATGGGGATCCACTAGTTGTATTGTTGGGAATTTATTTACTCGCCTAATTAGAAATGGTCTCATTAAATATTTGAAATTATGGAAAACGGAAATAACTGTAGATAATACTCATTCGAAATAAATACTAGTTAATGCATTCTTCGACAGTTTCAAAGTGGCATTCAACGTGTTAATTTGATGGTGTGATGACGCAACATTCCATAATAAAGGCACATTAAACCAACACAATATCACTAGTGGCTGGTAAAAAATCCAAGGTGATATCGACAAATGGACCATCAACATCGCTGGTCCTTAAATTATGTTTGTGTTGCAATATATTAAATGGACAGATAATTGGTCCTTATTCTTTTATGTGTACCGTTACAAGTGAGAATTATTTCGATTGAAATAATTATAGGCGAAAACAGGCACGAAAAAATTCCAAGTAACATTTTATTATCATTAGAGAAACATTTCCAATAAATTATGTCAGGAAGTTAACAACGCCAAGGTTGAGTACCTCGTGAAATAAAAAATATCTACATAGAAAAGTTGAATACTGAATTTACATAAAAGATGCCCCGGTACTTTCTTGTACAGAAACATACCCCCTTCCATTTAAAATGGAAATCCATTTCAGGCTCATTATATTACGTCTCCCTTGAAATCCTACAACTTTTGTTAGAAATATTTTTACACGCAAGCTCCGAATTTCCAAGTATTGAACCTTCAATTTTTGCTCTAATCAATGCAGTTACAAAACTTTCAGCTTGCCAATCTTCGAAATTTTTAATATTGTAATAAAGAATATAAAAGTTGTAAATATTTTCAGTTAGAGCGGACGGTTTTGCTGGACAAAAATTCACAACTAATTTTCCAAACCTTCATTTGATAATAACAAGGTTTATTGTATGAGTGAGGAAATGTATGGGTGGATTCAGTGGGTTACAGCTCCAAAAGACTGACCCAGCCTAAACCAATTGCTGTGTGTGTAACCCACTCACACAACGAAATAGAACAGACGCTTTAACGAACTATACAGGGAAGGATTTGCGTTTCTAACAACTTTGTCATGCTATTTAACAATTACTTCGTTAACACGTATGAGTCCCATGTTGTCGAAACTAACAACTTTACAGTATTCATAACACTTAAGAAACAAGAGCAACGTTTAGGATACAGCGCAGAAGGATACACAAATTTGTATTCCAATAAATTATCATAGCAGGTGCATAGTTTAAGTTAAAGAAGAAAAAGGTTCTCGACTAAATCCAAATCAAACTTTTATTTCTAATATTATAGTATCCTACAGCCAAACTAAATAGTAGTCTTTTTGATTGGAAATATTTAATAACCGTATAGTTCCAAGTTTCAGTTGTTTCAGTTCCTTTATTCCATACAAAAATAGTTGACAAACGAATCCTTCAAAATACAGCCCTTTGTAAACATATGATTGGAACATTACGTATGTTACGTATGACTAAAAATAATTTATATAAAAGACTAATATACTAGAAATCTTATGCATAAAAGAATAAAAAAAAATACAAAAACTCAACGAATCATAAAACAGATATTTATAATCTCAGCATTATGATTAGACCCGTTACACATAACAGAACAATCATTAAGAAATTTCAGAATAAATATATAATAAACATCCAACCTTTCACCTGACCTGTGAGTTAAAATTTGAACACCAGACTCGTCGCACCAACACACAGTGTGCAATAATTCTTACATAATATTTCATCACAAAACATGAAGTAACTTCACAGTTCGAGGTAACTTCAATCCTATCAATAGATTTTTCGATACCACCGATTACTGACTGGAAACCAATTAAATATACCTTTCATTATTACTGTTTCCTCTATAATTCGATTGAAATAATAAAAATTGAATGCCTTACAATTAAAAGGTGATTGAAAATAAAGATTGCAGTCTTTAACATTTAGCTATTATTAAATTATGAGATGGTGGTGTTTATCTATTTGCATTTTCAACCGGTAAACAGAGTGTTAAAATTACAAACATACAGTGTTGTAACAAACCTTATGTATTTCTGCAAAGGGCCCACGCTCGTGGGTGAAACGTGGGATACTTTAAATAAAAATAAAGACTCGTTCCTCTATTTTTATGGGATCGAAATAAAAATTCATTGTATTTCTGTACCTTGATTTTGATTTTGCCGCCTGAGACGATTCTCCTGCTTAACTTTGCGAACCGTGGTGGCCATTGCGTGTTGGCTGACCATCTCTGAATAATACTCTCGTAAATACGGCTGAACCCTCTTTTGTCGCACTTGACAACGTCTCGTTAATTTCTTGTATCTTGAACAACCTCCTATCACTGTTTCCTGTCACTGTTTCGTTTTCCTCGATGTTCGAATCGATGTTTATTACCAAGAAACACTCGCGGCATTCGAGTGAAAGTATACCTCCTCTCTTGTTTCAATGAAAATGCTGAAAATTGAACACCAACCGCGAAATTAGGCAATAAAACGAGCCTTCGACATCTTGTATACCTTCAGCATTTTCTTTCTTGTAACTTCAAATAAAATGGCGCACTCTTCGCGCATGTCACGTTTCAATTACGAAACTCTAATCTAACGAAATACCATTTTTCGTGCTTTATAATTCTTAACGTAATTAAGTGTTCAACACCTTCGCCTTTTGTTTTATTTTAATAAACGTTGTAAACATATCGACGCTTTTCCAAACTCCGGTTCGAAGAAAGTTTAACAGCTTAAACTCGAATCTGAAGATGAATCACACTTCGAGAAGTTCGACAACATAATAAAATTGATTCTCGGGTTTCATTTAATTATCACAGTGCTCCATTTCGAAATAAAAGTCTAATCTTGCTACGTTTCCTTACGAAAACGAGAAATCACAGGAAGTAACTTATTTCAAATTGTTCCTATCTTTTTCCAAACTCGACGTAATTACAAGCAAACTTCTTGTTGTATTTCTTTAAGAAGCACAGGTAACACAGACGAAAGAGTTGGCGCGATCTTTCGACCCCTGGCAACAAGGGATCGTTTATTTTATTGTTTGTCTTTCGAACGTACAAAACACTCGCGACACTTTACGAAGAAAGAAAGAACGTCGAAGTCGACCAACTGCCAAGAGTTTCTCCGGTTCTTTGAGTTCCTTCCGTGCACGCGCGAGTCACGAGCGGGAATGCGTGCCTAGCGAAAGAAGCGGATTTTCCACGCGAGCGGAACTCCGATCTACGCTCGGACCCTTCTTCGAGCCACTAAAAAGAACGAAAACTTTCCATTGAGTGAATGCCCGGTTCCGCTGTTCTGACTTCACTTCCGGTATCGTCCCACCACTACGAATAAGAAATCATTATGGACAGCGGAGGCGATGCCGACGGTGGGAGAAAGATCGTAGGAGAAACAGACAAATACGGTGGAAGAAAGATGGTGAAATTAAGTGAGAAGGATCGAGATATAGAGAAAGAAGAGGAACAGACTTTGGGATAATTTATTCCGCATCCATACGCAGACGGACTCCGTGGTGCGCGTCGAAACGAATATCAAGCTTCTCGCTTGTTGCTACTGCTAGGTACTGACGCGACGCGACGCTCTCCCGATCTTCTTCGATAGTTCTTGGTGATTCCTCGAACAGGAAAGCTAATTGTAAGTCTACATTCTACGTTATACAGGGTGTTCTAATACGTGGTGTTCCGTGACTGGTTTAAAAATTTCAAAAATAAATTATTTTCATAGCGAAACCAAGGTCGCTTTTGGTTATCCAAATAGCACCAGATATGTTTCTTTCCTTTACAGGATAGGAGACATTAAGACGAAACAGCTTTTTGCTGGTATGTTTATTTGTCTTATCGTGTCACAAATTTCTACGTCATCTCGCGTTTCGCTCTAATCAGCCCCTTAATCGATTCAGCCATGATTATATTAACCCTACAGTGGTAGTACAATTGGTAGTACAATTGGGTGTAGGACGATTCTATAAAAATAGCTAAGGCAAAAATATAAAATATAATTTTTTTATGCTAGCTTTGTTTTTGAGAGAATCGATTTTAAAATTTTATCTAGCGCTGTAACGTATACCCTTATTTATGTTATTGTTTCCGGAAACAAAAAATACGTAATAAAACAAAGTGCAATAAATTGTTGAAAATGTTTCCTGTCATATTGAATACACAGTTGACTCTTTTTATTGAATTTTTATGAAAACTATCTGTAGAGTGGTCCGTGTAATTGAAACAATTTTATTTCATATTTTTGCTTTTTTTTTCTAGGAAAAGATTACGGACCATTACTTATATTTTGTGAATGTAAAACTTGTTTTTAATATTTATGCTTATTTTTTACGTGCCTGCATATTGTCTACGTAATTATACGACGCTTTCCAATCTTTGTTTCAATTAATTAATACCGCTTGCGAAAAATTCTTGTTCTTTAGAATCCATGAAATCATCAGAAACCGATCTACCATACTCCTCGTTCGTGATCGTGGAACTATTTAAAAAATGTTGCGTAAATTAACATTTGGAACGGATGAGAGGATACGAGAGGTGTATAACAACCCTCACTTAAACTCCTCAACTGCTTGCTGGGCAATCATTGTACCATGAGGCTGGATATAATCATTGTAGCATAATGCATGATCCTAAATGCATAGCGTCGTTTCTAATTATGATAATTCCTTCATTTAAATAAAGCTACAATATTAACAGGTAACATAGACATGGGCGAAACTTTTAGATCGTGAACTGTTCCCTGATATATATTTTTCTTTAGAACTGTTGTTAATACTTCTCAATATGAATTCATGAATTTTTAATGTGTGCCTCGTGGTTAACTACTTCTCGAGACGTTGCGTTTAAAAGTTTACTTACTTTTATGCAATAAATTCCGTTTGAATGAAAAATACTGGCGGTGGTTAACCTTTACGCCTACTAGAGCCGAGACCCTTCGTATTGCTTCAGAAGCTTTACGCAAAGCAAAGCTTGAATATCTTTTAAAGTACTAATATTTTGTCATAAGCAGTTTAATACTTTTGTGTAAGGAATCAGTGAATGAACACGTGTTACACCTTTGTAATAATCGGCGAAATGAAAAATTGGATCGACGTATAATTCGAATTTGAACGACCGAAATTCTATCGTTGTGAAATCCAGATTTTACCAGAAAAATGAAATAAAATAATATATTAACAATTGGTGGCAATTATTTTATTTAAAAAATATTGTAATCTTGTTAATTTGGTACGAAATTCAAAAACTCCGCAGAACCTAATGAAAGACTTATTTTTATTAAATGATATTTCCCCAGTCACAGTATACTTGAGTCGAAGCGGATCCAGGCACTGTCGTGTGTGGGTCCGCGGGGGTCAAAACAAATTCCACTTACTCGTTAACATATCGAGTTGTCCGGAAAGTTCGTGCCAAAATCTACTGAAAACATTGAAAGATACAATCTTGATGTACTCAATTTTGATGCAATATAATATTAGATAAAGCGGAAAGAAATGTCCCTTTCTTTTAACACTTGGATGCCCTTTTCAAGTCGAAGCAGCCAGAATTTTATAAAAGAGGCATCGAAAAGTTGCCTAAGTTGTGGCAAGATATTGTAAATAACAATATGTATTTTCTTTTTTTTTTTTTAGTGAATACATTTTTTCGCATTGGAAAAAAACGACACTTCTTTTCGCTTTACCTAATATTTACAAAATTTCAGGAATTGTCTAGTTGTATAATGCAGATTGTTTTTTATTGAAATGTAAAACATCCTGCACTTTGTATACAAAGATGATCAATTTTCAAATATAAGAACTATCATTTCCGAAAGTAGCGTATGTATTCATTTTAGCATTTGGAGAATTTTTACCGTTTTGGTAACAGAATAAAATTAAACATGACGAAAGGACTGTACTATTTATCATCTTCAAAAAGTGTTTCTATAAACAAAACTTAATCAATACTGATTCTTCCATTTACAGTTAAGACAGGAGAATTTTGTGTTTCATAATTTATATAGGAGTTATTATTGATTAGGTAATACTAATCAAAACCCTTGATATCGACCGTTACTATAAACGGCACGAAATTTCCGGGCAACCCAATATTTACAAAGTCACAAAGATATCAAGTTACAAACCATGTCGCATAATAAGATTATAGAAAAAAAAGATTGTTATGTAGTACTGTTTTGCTACCTTCTTGCGTTTTCTCGTATTTCGTTTCCCGGGACAGACATTACGTTTCAAACCGAGTCTTGTTGCTTTACGACACGACATTGTTGTCGTTTTATGATCGTTCTATTCTAAACAAACTTTAACAGTTCTCTGCTAATTGAATACGAAAGCAGCGCAACTACAAACCTGCGAGACGACCATTTCCTTGAACTTGTGCAACGTTATTTCAAGATTTGTAACCTTTACGATCCTGTCTAAACGTTTTTCTATCCCTTCCACTGTCGTTTAATCCTAGTGTTCTGTTTGCGTGCCTGTTCAACGCGAGGCAATGAACTTAATTCGCACTTATTTCTGTTCATTTTTTGATGTTTCATTCATTCGATAACCCTTTCGAGCGAAATACTCAAATTAAAGTTCATGACACAACATTGGTTCTGTAAATTCAGGTATTTTCACTGATGAAGGAAATTTGACAATTAGAAAATTGTAAACGATCTGAAAGTTTATCTTATATATAATTCGCCTAAGCCAATTCATGTACCCCGTTGAACTCCTTCGCCCCCACTGAACGTACAGAAGTGAGAGTGGGCTCATTCTAAAGCTTGGAACCCGAGGAAGGCCCGTATATAAAGAAAATGATCTTCTGATCAACCACAAGGTCACCAGGTCAAAAAATATCTGAAATTGGGAAGCGAACGGCATCTTTCACGGATGATCTAAACCACTTCCACCAATACAGCTGTCTAACTCCTGCTTCCTCATTCAGTCCATCGTGGACAATCAGCAGCAACACAACTCTCCACCACTCCTATTAATTTTTTTTCAAAAAGCAACACATCCACCCTCCACCCATTCCAACATATGTATATAATTCGCCAGCTGTTCTTCAGAAGATGGTCATGCGCCGATTCAGGCTACATTTTAGTTAGCATCAAATTGTACACCTGTCCTTGGACGGGCTTTTTCGCTAGTAGAACTGACGGTAATAATGAAATTATTTTTTATCCTGGTAATTAATAATTTCAAGCCTTATAACATTCGATAAGCACACTTTCTGTACTTATATACCTATAAAAATAATAATTAATGTTTGAAATTAAATTCTTTCTTTGCTGACACTGTTATCTTGTAATATTTGTTCAAAGGCAATCTCTTCTGCTATACTTATTCATACATTCGTTTCCCAAAGATATTTAACTACTTTCTGATTGCAAAATAATAATGTTTATATCACCATGTTGAAAATTAATGCTTTAGGCAAAATAGCGCCTTTGTCGACAGTTGCGGAAAAATTAGGAAACTCCCGAACAAGGATAGATAGATCCTTGTCTCTCTAACGGTGCTGTGACAGAGAGGGTGATACAACAACTGCAGGAGAGACGAAGACAGAGCAATAGGCAAGCTGCATTATTTTTCGATGCAGTTGTTGCAACTTTCTCATCCGAGGAAGCAATGTTTTCTCATAATTTTTTTTTTTTAATATTGCTTGGCTCATTCTGTAACGCGCTAAAGAGTCCGATTTTGAAAAATTAAACTATACGTTTTAATAGAATAAATTTTAGTGTGTACACTTTTTCCGAAAAAGCGCTCTTTAATATTGCGAAAATATTGCTTCCTCGGATCAGAAAGTTGCAATAATTGTATCGAAAAACAACGCAGCTTGCCTGTCGCTTTGTCTTCGTCTCTCCTGTTATTGTTGTATCACCCTCTCTGTCACAGCACCGTTAAAGAGACAAGGATCTACCTATATGTATATCTTTGTTCGAGAACTTCCTACTGCGTCTCCCGCGCACCCTTAGTGTTACGTATAAGTTATCCATATTTAGTTCTATGTATTAGCACTTCTTACAAAAATATTCTTTTAACATACTAAAAATTAATTTAATCCCGTGTATCAATGCTGCACGTGAAACAAAACGTTAATTGCAAAACATGATAATTGCAGAGGTGGGCAAAGCTGGCGCAATGTATACAACCGGTACACCTACCTATATCTACCGAGTGGCTGATAAGTCAATCATCATTTTTAAGTTGGCAATACGTAATAGAAGAACCAAGTTATAACTGTAACTATCACATTTTTTTATGCAAGATAGTGACTTAACACCCGCTTTCCAGAACAATGAATAAATCGTTGTGGACCACCTGACAACTGACAAGGGAAGGCACGGAAGTGTCCTCCTCCTATTTTGACGAAACTTCGTAGGGGACCCGTATTTTTTTTATCGGCTGAGACGCGACTCTAAGGAAAAAGATTAATCTATTTGTGTAAAAAAATCATTAGTTTAGGAGATATTTTAATACTACATTACTCTCTATTGTAATTCTACAAAACAAAATGTACCATCAGAATGTGCCCCTCTCAAAACCATTCAACGTCATCTGAAACATTGTTTGCTATGCGTGATAATAATGACGTAAATCTAGATGACAAAATGTGGCGACTCACCCTATATACACGATAATTTCTTTGTTGATAAAAAGTAACCTGGATTGTAGAGGATTAACAGAAATAATTATATAAAAGTTGTTTGTTCGTTGAAGATAATTATCGAACGATGCGTTGACATTGTCCCGTTCAAACTGGTCTGATACAATTTTCTTTACTTGCAGTAGTTTTACTTCCCGTGGAACTGGATCCGCAACTTACTTACAATTACCAAGAAGACTACCATAAAACTAATAGCTTTCTTCAAACTCTTCCGATCGCTGAAGTCGATACGCGTTCCAATTATATGGATATTAGAAATGGAAGTGTAAGAAAGTATTCAGTTGATTTTTGAACCGACTTCAAAAAGGAGGTTGCTCAATTAATATGAGTGTATATCTCTTTTATGTCTGTTTAGCAATAAATACGCAATGGATGGACTAAATGCGGTGAAAGCTTGTAAACATCTTGTAAAGAATGCTTCTGCAGTGGTCTCGTATGCAGAAGTTTCCTAAGTTGTTTATTACAATATAAACTGTTGTTATTGCAAAAAGGTCTAGGGCAATATTGTCCAAAGCTATTAATATTGACTACCAGCTGAATAATGGAAACCATCTTACGTTAATCGATCGATATTACTCGTTCCACTGAAAAATGTGAAACAAAAAGTTTTGTTTCAAATATGACATATATTATACGCTACATTGTACAATAGATAATCAATAGTTTTGAAGTTCTATTGGGTGCCAGGTAATAAATTTTCGCTGGGCCTGATGGTAAATAATAATACATAAGTACTCCATTTTATAATTTTAATAAATAAAAAATATATGTAAGAATAAAACTGTGATGCTACTTAACATTCCCTAAAGACCCACTATTTTGCTTAATAATTACTTGAAAATAAGAATTTTTTGTAAGTTTGCATGGTAGAGAACTCCCCTAATTTATTGATATCGTGCGATATAGTTTTCTCCATAAAATGTTGGGCTTTTCTTCAAAATTCAGTGTCCTTGATATTAATTTCTATGAACCTTCATACAGTTATTGCAACTACCGACATTTAAACATTCATGCAGTCTAGTTTCCACACTCTGACACACTTGGAATTCTTCTCTTATGAATTAACTCGTGTCATCAACAGTGTGTGGTTTCCTCGGAATCGCTATATCTTTAATAACATCTCAAAAGAAGAAATCCACTGGGATAATGTCGGGTGATCTTGGTAGCCATTCAACCGGCCCTCGACTTAATAAAATAATCTATAATAAACTTTTAATATAAATTCATTTAATTTTTTATCTCCTCCACCTACGATCGCTAACCACAATATACAGTAAATCATAAAGAGCTTCGTAAAATTTGTAATACAACTGAGATCAATGCAAAATTGCATTAGAGGCTTTCATCTAACTTCAAGAATGAATGAACCTGTGCTGTTCTGGAATTCGTGGCTTCAATTATGTAATACAACAGTTCAAGATCCCTTGATCGCAAATGTTAGAATATTTTTCAAGTTTCTTTCCCTCTCATTCTCGATTGTCGCGTTTATCTTTGCGTACACGATCACAACCAGCTCGCTTTATGTGGGAAAGAACGAACACCTCGCATCGAAATGGCATTTGACGCTTCTCTAGAAGGGAATAAAGGTTGGTTCACATTCGGTGTAACTTCATTCTATCAATGTTGTCAATGTAACAAATTTGTGCGTGTGCGCAACGTGAATCGTCGATTAATAAGGCTAATCTTCCTAGACAGTATTGTTAGTTTGCATGATGATTAATAAATTTTCGACGTTTTTGAAAAACAAGGTTAATCGTTTAAATTTGAAAATTTGTAAAAATTCCTTGGTAAAAATTTTGTTACTATACAAATTTTCGATGGCGTGATATAAAGGATATATGTACGTAGTTAATCGTACGGCTTCCAGAATAATTACAGTCATGAAAGCACAAATAATTGATGGATTTGATTAATTAGATTCAATATATTTTACTCTGTATTCGATAATTTTGAAATTGCAAACGTCATCAGTTATATACCTTTTGGGATCTTATTAAACATTTTTTAATCAAATTGTGATATCTTTTTTGTTTTAAATCGAATTTGTCGTGGGCTTATTAATCACCCTGTAGTTTACACCCTGTAGAAAATTCCTTTTTCTATAATATCCGATAAAATATTTCTTTGACGCTTAACTCTTACTTTTCTGTTATATTCTCTTCTATTTCTTTTTCTTTTTTTGTGTCCATTACGAGCTGACTGTGCCCAACGCAACTTAACACTTTATCGACCGGTCGTGGTTGAGGCTGCCACTCAGTAAGGACCGGCTTAGTCGGACGCGCATTTGCTCCCAGTACCGGCTAAATTTTCGCCATTCATTGTGTTGTGCTTATTCCTTTTGTTTCAAAGGACTCTTCATCTGCACGATCTTTATCCATTGTAAACGGTAAAAAATATTATAATTCATAAGAATATGGAGAGGTTAGTATACAACTACTAACAAAACAGTAAATCCCACTGGACGAAAACCGTCGATAGCTAAAAGCCGATTAATAGGTTATCGGTCGATAAGTGTTGGCAATCGAAAAGCCGATTAATAGGCTAGCGGTCGATAAAGTGTTAATTTCAGTGACATGATTAACAATAAGTGCTACGGCTATAACGAAGATAAGAATATTCGGCTGTTGAATGCCAGTAGAATTTGAATTTGAAATTCAAATAACCGTGACTCGTACTATTCGAATTTCAAATCCTAATTAAAAGTTGTAGAGATTATTCATTTTTTAGAAAAATTAATAATTTCGTTAAGCTTCAAATCAGAGAGCGATAAAAATGGTAGTCAGCAACACTGGCCACATGGCAGAGATTATTTTTGCAATTGATTACAAGAATCATAACCATTAATCAATCAATCGTCACTGAAATAACTCAGTGATCACTAATAAATGATTAATTTATCCTTCACTAAAATTATCATTAATACCAAATACCTAAAGTATCTATCAAACTTCTAAATAAATCATAATCGAACAAGTAATCATTTCGTGATTAATGATTCCTGGGTTAATCATACCTACTGATTTCTTTGGTTACTTAAGTTATTCATTAATCATAACTGCTTAATAATAACTTACTTAATAATGGTAATCATTAATCATAAACATGATGTCACGTTAGATATAATTGTTTATCGTTAATCGAATTGCTTTTTGCATGACTCTACCGTATAGTCGAATTGACACATCCACGTTGACATGATGGACAGGGTTGGTATTAACTCCGTCCCCGTCTAGTCAGCCACCAATACCATTAATAATATTCAATTCAATACCGAAACATTCAGTAGGAAGTATTAATAAGTATGAAAATTGAAAGACAGTATAATAACTTTGTACGAGTTTAGTAAGGAATTTATCTTCATTATTGAAGGTACACCCTTCGAGACGCCAAGAAGTTCGTTCATCGATTAGTGTAACGTGATCCGGAATCGGATATATTGGTGAACTAATATTAACCTACGTAGTCCTGAAACTAATTTAATCAGAATTTGATGATACTTTCATTGGTAGAATAATTAAAGTACATATTTGTGGTATATAGACTATTTATGCACCATATGTAATCGAATTGTACGTATAGTAGGCTCGTGTATATTCAAAAGCCAAAGTATTGTATAAATACCTTTTACCAAATATGGGATAAAACATTCTTACTCTTTTCTTATGAAGCCTTGTGAAAGCAAGATATTCATAGAATTTTTCTGATTAAAATAACAACATAATTTATGAAACATAATATAATTTATAATTTCTACATTTACCGCCCTTAGGACAGGAGAGCTTGGGCATTTGCCCCGGACCCCGTGTTCGATGAATTTCATATTTAAAAAAAATTAAACGAATCAACGTTTTCGAACGTATTTTTAATACTACGTTATTTTTATAGCAGGGGAGACCGGGAGCAAACGCAATACGGAACGAATGTAAGATTTGATATAAAATAAATACCAATCAATTTATCAACGTCCTACTGTACATCGTCTGTAATAAAAATATTTTATCGAAATAACATACCACAAGTAGGTTTGTATTTTCATATTCTAATTCTACAAAATCCTTCCAAATTTGTTACGTTGTATTAAATAATTATTGCTTTTGCAGGTGGACATAATATTTTTCATGATACCAGGTAACAGCTACCTTTTGGTAGCCTTTAATAATTACGAAATTAATGATTGTTCCAGAATGCCAAATATACATAAAAGTAAGACAGATCGTGGGCTGGCTTCTGCAGCATTATATGAATCAGTTGCAAAAGAAGTTACAAACAACAATGTATCTCTCCAAGACCAAATTGAAACTCATTAATCGGTATCAACCAAATCATTAACACTATTTCACAGAATCATGAATTATTTAAGAATATTCAGTACAAAATTATTCGAACAACCACATAATTATTCAAACTAAATTATTAGAGAATAACGAATAACTCTTTATCCTAATAATTCGCAAATTTAAAATTTATTTAACGAATCATACGATACTCATAAATAACGAATGTGATGAATGTGAAAGTAATTATTATTTGCAAATAATTTTTTTTCTCTGTATTATACTAAAAGTATTGTTAGGTAATCGCTTTCTCACACACAGTATTCATTTGTAAGAAATACTCTCGAGAGCAACTCGCAATAGTTCTACTCTCAAATGGACACCTAGCTATTTTCGAATAACATCCAAATGTGCTATACTGCCACCGATCAGCTTTTCTGGATGATATGCGTGCACATGAGGTACCGTGTGAATCCACCCTAACATTTAGTGTCAACTTCTAATACCGCGTTCCTCCATGTCCGACACGTCCATTGCCTAAGAAAGCATTTTCTATTAAATGTATTCAAGTTACAGTCACTCCTAACAGTCTCGCGATGAATGCATTAAACGCTTGCTTATTTAAAACACATTCGTTTCAGATTTTGACATTCGTATGTTTTCAAGTTGACCTAAAACTTTAAGAGTACTAAAAATCACAGAACTGGAAAACTTGAACACAGTAGATATTTAATTAAAAATTAATTAATAAAAGAACAACGATTCTCCTATTAGCTGTATAAATTCTCGCACTAGTTATTTCTAAATCGTATGTATTAGTAAAAAGTAAACGTTTTAATATTTTTAATGGAAGGATGTCTCATTGAAATTCATTGCTTTTGTTATCTCTCGAGTATACAATATATGGATGTCGCAATGAAACAAATGTTTTACATTCTCGAGTGATGAAGTTATACATACAGTGGTTCTTAAAAGTATTCGGACACCCTTTAAAACACAATTTCCTCTTTTGATATTGGACGAAATGACTTGAATTTTTGTGTCATCTAGTAAACTAGTTCTTCTAGTTTCTCAAAAAAATTCAAGTCATTTGGTCCAATATCAAAAGAGGAAATTGTGTTTTAAAGGGTGTCCGAATACTTTTAAGAGCCACTGTAGATTCATTTTCTGGTTTTCTCGCCATTTCAAGAACGGACAGGACTTAACATTTGGGATTAAGTATTACTCTCTTTACTATGACACTTTGTGATCTCAGTCAACGTATCACTATCTATGTCATTGGAAATTTTTATTATTCTGAAAAAACACTTGGAGAAAATACAGCAGGTACTTTTGTTTAACTTCCTAAGGTTTATTTTATTCTTAAAATAGATAATTCCTTTATTACAAATGTGCAATTACTTAGATTCATTTTAATCCAGAACAGAGGGTTAAAAACAATATTTTTATAGCACATACAATAATTTTATAGCACAACTTGCGTTTTTTTTTCAAACCACCGCACTTAAATTAATCAGTTTTTGCTTATGACATTCTCCTGTAACCGTTTGACTAGATGAAAGAAGCTACTCCCATTCTATTCCACATTCTGATTTATTATTAATCTCCACTTTTAAATCTTTCAACACGTTGACTGCCGCAGTGAAAACGCACGTATGTAGCCAGACACACTGCAACACTAATTATTAAGAATACAGTCAATTAATTTTGAAATTTAATCCTTCGATTCGATAGCTAGCATTATTAGCTTAATACTGAAACGATCCGCGGTTTATTTCATCGTTTTTTAAATTAGTTATTTGATCGTGGCAGCCAACGTTCTAAACCAATCTTGACACAATCTATCCGGTACAATATTGTCCCCGTGCGTGTTACAAATGATTTTCATTGTTTCAAAGACTTCTTCAAGGCGAAAACAATGAAGTATACGAGTAAAATATATATTTATTTACGAAACTATGAACTATTGTATTACTCATGATATGCAGCATTATTAATCTCACAAGTAAACCTACGGAAGTGTCACTCTCCGATTTTTCTGAAACTTGAATATGTTATAATACATAAAAAAATTAAGGGACGAGTATTTTTTCTTTTAGCGGCGGAAAAACATATTTAGGGAGTGGAACGGGCCCCTGAAATGGAGGGTAAAATGGAAAAATTGCGATATCTTTGAGACCGGTGAAGCGATTTTGATGATCTTTGGTATGAAAGTATCTTCCGCTAGAAGACGAAAATTAACTTAGGTATGTTGGAAGGAGAGTGAAAATCAGGGGAAAATCACTACCTCTAAAGTAACCAATTTCTTGCTCCCTAAATATGTTTTTCCGCCACTAAAGAAAAATGCGTGTCCCTTAATTTGTCATGTATTATAACATATCCAAATTTCAGAAAAATCGGAGAGTGACACTTCCGTAGGTTTACTTGTCAGTAATAAAACAGAAATTTGAATAAATGAAGATCACCATAAACTTATTAGCATCATGTAACCCTGAGATATGAGTTTATTTATTTACCGAATACGTATATTTATATAGTGAATGTATAACCGATATATAAAACGTACTAACGGAATTTTATGCTTCGTTTCATTGCAGCATGCTGTTCTTTATTTACTAACATGAGGAATGCACAATGAAAGAACAGTTGGACCGAATTCTTCAAATTCACTAGTCACCGTAGTGCCGATATGAAAATATGAAGAAACGATTTGTGAAATTTCCGTTATATAAAGGTGAAATGTTTTTTCAACTCGTTGCCTTCGTAAAAAGAACACTCGGTTATGGTGATTTGTATAAAATATGTGATTTCATAAAAAAAGAAAGATGCAACTGCATTTTGTATACGCTTGGTTGCGTTTGTGCAAAGCAGATGTCATTGGAAACATTTTTAAAGCTTTGAAACTGCTTTCAATTACTTACTTTAAAATCAATTTATATACAGGATGTCTCAGCTAACTCTGTCATCTCCAATATCTCGCTTGTTTTTCATGGTAGAAAAAAATGATAGAAGAAAAAGGTATTGTATCCGATGGGACACATATTCTGATTGGTGAAAAATTTTGCTCAAGGTCATTTTTTTCGAGATTACAAGGTCATCGGTGTTTTTTTTAAATGGAACTCAAGGTCATTTAAAGGTCGTAGTGTTATAGGTCAATGAACTCGCCTTGCCCTCAGCTATCATCGTATGATAACAAAAATATATGGTTCCATTTAAAAAAACACCGATGACCTTGTAATCTCGAAAAAAATGACCATGAGCAAAATTTTTCACCAATCAGAATATGTGCCCCATCGGATACAGTAACTTTTTCTTGTAACATTTTTTTCTACCATGAAAAACAAGCGAGATATTTGAGATGTCAGAGTTAGCTGGGACACCCTGTATAATACTTCATGAAGGTTTAAAAAATATTAAAGAATATATTTCAGTTTAATTAAATACTATTTAATTTCGATGACATGTACACTGGCGTGTAAAAATATAAAATTATCTTATCCAAAATTATGTTATAATATAATATAATTCTATGAATATAATTTTTAATGTGTAACTTCAAAAATGTATTATAAACTGATCCATTATTGTTCCGTACTATTAAGTATGCCTCTGCTTGATTAATCCCATTAATTTTCTTATTTTTATATTAAAAAATTTTACGAATTAAGCATTTATGATTAAACTTAAATCGATATTTGGGTCACCTTCCGTATTTTGAATGGAATGTCTAATACTTGTTCTATAAAATTCGGATAAATCATCAAATTATGCGTAAATATACAGGGTGTCCCAGTTTTTTCCCGCCAAATTTTATCAACATATTCTACAAAAAAAAAAGACAAAAATGTCATATAAACATAGGCTCTTAAATGCTTCATTAAAAAGTTATAAACAAAAATATGAAATGATAATTACCTGGTGCCGTTCACTGATATCACACAGGCTGAAATCACTTATAATTCCATAACAACCAAATCAACGGCTCAACAAGTAAATTAGAGTTTATATAAACATGTGCTGCATATCAGCTACGAATGTCAAGATCCACAATCTGGCGAACCCTACACGGCGATTTGCGGATATCCATATCATCATACATACGCACACGAATTTTTATTCATAACTTTTTAATGAAGCATTTTTTGTATTATTTTAACTTGTAGAACATGTTGGTAAAGTTTGGCGTTGGCCCACGCTCTCTCATTACCAACTGTTGAAAGTTATTCTCTAACAAAAGTTAACACACGTTTTAACAAAAGAATCTTAATCAATTTTTTGATCCAATTTAAAAACCCTCAACTAGTCCTTCACGTAGTGTTAACCAACATTTTTGGAAAGGAAATAGTTGATCAGAATCATCTCGGCAATCATCCCTTTACGGTTTTGCCACTAGTTTTGAGAAACCCTGTATACGTCCGCCGAAGTTTAAGGGTCAATGATACCTTTGTACAACTTTGGAATATTAAAACTATGTACAGCATTTTTAAATATTTAACTAACCATTTCTGTTTTTAACTAAAAAATTAAAAAAAAAGCGCAAATGCTTCAAATACATATAAGGATAAGGTGGAGAGTTGCACACGTTGCTTGCTCGCTCCAGTCATTTGAAGAAATGTAGTCCAACCCAGTACCAATCCCACACGCGATCGATTTTCGGTCAAAAAGTCTTTTTCTTTACGATAATTCACTCACACGTGGGATTGGTATTGGATTGGACTAGATTTCTCCAAGCAAGTGGAACGAACGAGCGACGCGTGCGGTTCTCCATTTTTGTCTGGGCAGCAACATGACTTCAGTACAAAAAAAAATAGTGGCATTTGTTGACATAATCGCGGATGTATTTTCAATTTCTATTAATAATAATTGTTAATGGTGTTTAGCATGAAATGCAGTTATATTTGTTTGTAATTTTATTCTAAACCTAACTCAAATTTAACCCAAAACCAATTGACACTTCAGAACAGCACAAAAATTTGTATAATATAATTCACAGCATGAATCTTAATAATTTTATTTTTTTCATCGATGTTATAGCGCATGTAAGGGAAAAATAATAAAAATTGTCAGTCAGACCACAATGATCTGAAAAAAGAAGAAATTAAGTCTGCCGACCAAACGTATTATGTCATATAATGATATTTGAAAGGACCATATTCAAAAACCGTATGTTTTCGCCCTTAATGGATTTTAAAATTTAATATAGGGGATACCTATTTTCT
The DNA here is from genome assembly GCA_943735885.1 of Stelis phaeoptera. Taxonomy (NCBI): domain Eukaryota; kingdom Metazoa; phylum Arthropoda; class Insecta; order Hymenoptera; family Megachilidae; genus Stelis; species Stelis phaeoptera. The sequence continues at coordinate 1,918,854 of OX030936.1, forward strand.
AGCAAATATGAATTTCTCGTCAACAAGGAAAGCAATCTTCACCATTATTTATCAAAGCGAAATTGCAGTCAGGACATTGTGTTCTGAAGGTTTATTCTATCTTTATAGTAATAATTGATGTTGCGCAACCTGCAACTGCATCAGTTAAAAGTTAGTACTACCAATGTGTTGGCAATACTATGGTAGGTACATGAGATTTGGACGATATAGTGATTTTTCAACGCCAGCCGATTTTTTTAATGCACATTTTCCTCACTTAAAACCAACATCGGAAGATACAGACGAAGATGAGGATGATGAATGAATTATTCTGTTCGAACATCGCATCCGCAACTTGAGCACCGAACTGAATTTTATGTTGTACCCTTGAAACCAGCAGTTTCCCGAACATGTGGTATATATCATTTAAAAGCGTACAAAATAAGCCTCTTATACTGAGTTTTTGGTTAAAATCTGAAGATACTTTTTTTGAATATTACAATTTTTCTGAATTTTTCATACACACGAAAACTAGAAAATTACGTAAAAATTAAGTTAACGAAATTGGAAACATCAAAAGCAATACATCATTCGAAAGCTTACATTTTTTGTGATTTTTTGCTGCAAGAATCAAGCCGATATCTTATTTCAGTAAAAGATTACAGCTTCCGGAAGATTTTGCAAAATGCGTACTTTGAACCCTTCCCCCGCTGTTTTGCAAGGGCTTACAAAAAAGTTACAAAATCCATTAGGGGCGAAAATCTTCCAGATATAAATTTTTGGATTTTTTTTTTTTTCGTTTTTTTTTCCTGAGATAGCTTCACATTTTAGGCCATATCTCGAGTTAGAAACGTCCAATTGGGTCGCTCAAGAGGTCATATTAAAGGTAATCGAATCCCCAACAATATTTTCTAACATTGTTTTCCAATCGGTTCGGTAGTTTAAGTGTTATGGGCCAAAATATATGAGAAACGTCGATTTTTTGGGCTAAAATAAAAATCGAAAATTCACTCTATCGCCATACAAAAATATAAAATGTCAAATTATGTCCAGTTTCTTATTGTTTACGTATAGATCGCGCTTTTACGAGGAAAACAGGGTATTGATGAAGAAAATCTATGGATAAATACCGGAGTTATGAGCAATTGAATAAAGGTACAAAAATTCAAATTTTACTTTGTTTTTGTATTTTTCCCCTATTTATATAGAAAACGTTTATTTAATTCATTTCGTTCATTTTTATTATTGAATTTCAATATTATGTAAGTAGATTAGAAATAATTTTGCTTTGTCTTCAGTTCTTCTTTGGGCCCGTTTCTTCGTAGCGCTGCTCAATGGTTTTGATTTCTTGGTGAAACCTTTCACCGTGCTCGTCACTTATGTCACCGAGATTCTCCGGGTAAAATGTGAAGCTATCTTCGAAAAAAAATATACTTACTTCGAAACCCAATCCATAAAAAATTCTTTCAATGTGATTTTCGAGTTTAGCGGGCCAAAATACGTAGGAAAAATATAGTAGCATTCAAAACAAAGTTCTTTCGTTGAACACATGTAACAAACACGAGACTTAATTATAGGAAAAAGACGGCCATACGATTCGACACTGAATGATCTAAATTTTGAAGGGTTGTATTTCCTGTTACGTCAAAGGAAATCAGCCCGCCTATTTCAGAAAAGAGGATGCCGTTGACAGAGAATGACGTACGTATGGTCGTAAATACGCAAACTGTTTCGTGAGAAAATACGTTGAGGAAGAAGCCACGGTAAGAAAGTTCTAAGAGGACGGTAGGTGGGTCGAAAACAACCAAAGACTAGACTCAAGTACGAGGAGAACACTTAAGCAGCTCAACCATGCGTGCTTCCCCGTGTTTGCGAGCGTTACAGGTGAATCGAACCAACTACGAAACAAGCCTTCCACGTACACACCACGACCAGAAGGATACCGGACGAAAAGAAAAAGATAAGCAACACCTGTGCCTTTTAAAACCTTCGCTTCGACTGGATCTAATGATTCCTTTCAACCTGCACATTGTACATCTCGTTTCCATCAACCAAAACGTGATCATCGCTATTTTTATCATTTAAGATTTAATTATAAAATGCGTATATATGCGCTCAATAAATTTTCAGATTTCAAGCAAAAATTAACTTAACTTAGACTATAATTTTTAGTTTCTTTGATTTAAGGAATAATATTTTTTTTTTACTTTCTGTTAAAGCGCGCCGCAGTCGAGAAACGTGGATCATCTAAATGAACGATTCATTTTCTTTTTAAAAATCATAATTAAAATTTCTTCTTGATTTATAAATAAAAATGCAATGCCTGCAACGAAGCATGGAATTTTTTAGATATTTTAATTGTTGGGGGTTATCTTTTTAGTAAAAAATAAAACATTTCGTCTGCAATATGTCACCGTGTGATTATTAAAATCTTTTCAAAATCCCATGCTTCATTGTGGAGTTTCCACTTTTGGTTCCCTAATTCGGTTTAAGAAATAATTCTACTATCTTGTAGCATTTTTTATATAAAAAAGTAATGAAATTTTTGTCATCTTTAACCGGTTGTTGCTTATTTCTACTTTCTTCAATTTAAATAAAATATTCAACATTTATACAACTATCAACTTATTTTTTAAAGTTTTATGATAGATTTGGACAAAAAAATTGTCCAAACTTCCGCCATTTTGTTCACAATTCAAATCTATGAAAATACAGTTAGTATAGATGTAAATAATAAGCATAAATAAATAATTTTAGATATATAGTTAATCTAGTAATTTAATCCTTCTAACTTCTCAAAGAAACTTAAATCGTTTGGCCTAACTGTACAATTATATCCCTCCGCCAGTGTATATCACATTGATTAAACAAAGCATTCTTACTTTCTATGTCATTCCTGCTTTTTACCGAAAATAACCAACGTCAATTCGGTCAGCCTTCTATTATCCAAGAATCTTTTGGATAATTATTTCTGAAGAACGTTCCTGACGATTGCGTATCAGGCTCACGGTATCGCCAGAAGAAGAAAATACCTTTGAAATACACGAACTGGGTGATTTCAAGAAGAAGAAGCTACTCGGATGTCGTAAAAATTCACTTAAATACCGACACATCCCGCTAACGAAATCATCTCATTTCATTCGTCTCGGTTCATCCTTCTTTTGACTCGTCCCTTTTGTAAGAAACGCTTCCATGCAGCTCCCTCTCGTTTTGATCTTGTTTCCTCCATCACGAAACCACCATGCCGTCCATCGGCTCTCGACGCATCGCCATCTTCCTACAAACGGCCTTTGAATAGCGTCTAGTTTTTGCGAGCCAACTAGTTTCACCAAGGGTTTTCATTCTGCTCTATCAAACCGGTGTCCCCCCCTCAACCTCTCGCTCTACCGGTACCGTGAGAATGAAAATCTTGTTCGTGGCATGAAATTACGAGACCACTATGATAAAATTACGCCAGGTATATTTTTATAATCAACGATTGAAGCGTTCGAACGAATACGCTCGTTTCGATTTTTATAATCTATAAACGTAATTACATATGAGAGGGAACTGAACACGAAGAAGGTCCTAAGAAGCAACTTCAAAACGTTATTATTATTGATGATACACATATGTATATTATAAGTAGAGGATACGGGAGGAATGAGAGCCACTTAAGGATAAACCCAAATATTTAAAGAAATACTCAACTTTTATTTAGAAACTATTTATCTATAATTGTTCCTTTTTTAGCCCCTAAATTAACGAACAATAATCTTTGGTTAATTCTGGAAACTAGAGTCAGGAGAATTTTCTTTCCAAAAAGTAAATTTGCCCACGTGTGTATCGAAATATAATAAAACATAGCAATTAACCCCTTCCCGTGCTTCGACGAGTCTGACTCGTGACGCGCTTTGCTGCTCAAATGTTACAAATCTGACTATCGTACTGTCAGTACAGTTAACTTACTACAAAGCGGAGACAAAAGAAAATTGTGTAATAATCAGGAAGACATCCCCTACATATTAACGGTTTCATAACTTTTTGAGTTTCTGGATTCGAGATCTTCTCTTGTTAGTCAGCAATGTACTTTTAACCCTTTGCGGACGAAGGGCGGATACATTCGACCAAATAAAATTGTCATAGTAATTTATAAATTCGTATAAACATTGGACTGTATCCTTGAGACGGACCCAAAGTATATCTAAGTAGATTATTCATATTACTTCAAATTAATAATATTTTCGACCTAATTTGGGTCAAGCTTAGTTATGTCTCATCCGCAAAGGGTTAAGGTTCAAATTCTACCGGAAGCCTATTAATAGCTTTTCAATACTATCCATTGCTAATAGAAAACCAATTATTAAATCTGTAATTATTAGTTTTTCGACTACAACACTAATGGAATAATGAAAGTTAAATATGCTACAATTAAGAACAAACTGAAAATAGGAGTTACACCCACTAATTTTTAATTACTACCAACTTATAAAGTAACGAGGCCAATTTTTTCAGTCTAGAACGGCAGAAAATGTGTTGAGAATCAGAGTATATCCACGATACTCCAGGACCTCAGATTTCCACTGGTAACCGAGCCAAGAAGCACAGATTTCGTAAAATCGTAGTTATAATTCAGTAACTGGAAATATAAAAATTATATTGCGAACTAAATCAACGCTGTTTATATCCATCCGGATTCCAACAGTTTATCGATTCCCTACACGCTCTAGAAGTTATGATACCATGTATATGTATACCCAATATCAATTACGTCTAACACGAAACGTCATCGACTGTAACTGAGAATATTTAAAACCAATAAAATGTTTTAGTACCAAATCATTATATCTAGTGGCAGTTTTTACGATCAAAAATATACGAATCAAACGCGACACCATATACAGGGTACGTCATTTTCTGCGTGAATGCAACGATGCACTCAAAAAATGCAAATACACTTTTTTTTTAATGGAATTGCATTTTTTTTTTCTTTTCACTTGTATCAATTCCTTGGAACATCCCGCATAAAAAAAGTATGAAGGTACAATATTTAAAAAACTAACATTTGGTGAAGTATCTTATGGTTTTTATAAGTCATGTACTTAGGTACTTCGTTACAGAAGATGTTCGAATGTTCCACCTTCGCATACAGTGGGCCGCAAAATTGTTCGTACACCTTTTAAAACACAATTTCCTGTTTTGAAATTGGACCAAATGACTTGAATTTTTTTGAGAAGGTAGAAGAACTAGTTTACTAGATGATAAAAAATAAAATGTTGAGAAAGTCCCGGTCGGTTGAAGTTATGAAGGATACAGTGAGGATCACTTTTCTCAACTGTTTTATCCGAGCCAGTAATGATTTTAGCAATCAAGAAAATCGCAGTTTTTCACCTAAGAACGTGACTAGTCATCGAAAACAGGTGACCTTTTCAAACTTCTTTTTTATTGCAATGTAAGGCCAATCGAAAACTGATCAACTTTTGTTTACAATATTTTTTTGTCAGATTATCGCAAGTATTTGAAAAATCGTGAAAAGCGTTACGTGACACACCCTGTATACACTACCAGCCAAAAGTTTGGGTAGATCTACTATATTTTCATTCTACAACTGTATAAAATCCTTTTAGTTAGTGATTTTATTTTCAATATTTATTTGGAATAAATTTGGTATACCGTTTTACTTTCCTGGTTGATTAAACTTTCAAGTATTTGAAAATATTACTTGTAATTGACTAATTAAAATCCCTACCAACATAGATGACAAATTCTTATAAAAGTTTATACGTTACCTAGATATGGGTGACATGATACTTGAAGTGTTAAATACATCATTTCTTAACTTTGGAACGAGTTCCATGTGATTTTAGTACCACAAAAATGTATACATTAACTTTTCTTTAGCTGCAGAGGTATAGTTTTGTACATTAGAAATGAGTTTATGAAACGTTACGAACCAATCTGTTTTCCCCGTGCATATTTATAGTAAGAGTAAAATATTTAAGAATATTTTTTTTATTAGTACATGTACCCAAACTTTTGGCCGGTAGTGTATGTATACTGATCGAATTGAGTAACCTCCTCCTTTTCGAAGTCGGTTAAAACTGCACTTGTAACGACAAATTTGGAAGAGATAAATGCCGACAAATTTTGTATAATGATATCTTCCTAACAAAATAACAATCATAATCGCAGCAATAGATCAATTGCGAAAAATATATTTCACTACATCAGAATAGTTTGCAATTGCAAGAAATGAGCTTTCCGATCGACTTGATATTAGCATCGCAGAACAAGCAAAAAGTCTCGGTACCAGTTTTACAGGCTTCCATTTTTCGATTCTTGCTGCTTATTTTCTTCTCATTAGTTACCGTGTACCACGAGGATCGATCTTCCCCTTCTAATCGTAAAAATTACAACCTTTCTCTATCGTAATAAACGTTCCAGTTTCCTTATCCCTATCTCTGCATTTTGTTCGGTAGTTTGCTCCACCCAGCAAGTTCGACGCGGTTGAATCAATCGCCCCGAGGGATTCATCGATTGATTGGAACGATCTCCTAAGGAGATCTTGAACCGTGCGAGTCATTCCACGTTTATTTATAATTTTTATAAACAAAACTATCAAATTTTACCTTTCGCACAAATCGTTTCGAGATAATCAAAGTTAACCTTTGGAGGATGAGGGAGGATCTCTCATTATATAAGTTTAGTAGCAATTAATTTTTTTTAACGCCAGAACGCTGTTACTGTGAAGAAAATTATTTCTTGCAATTAATTTTAATATACATCCCATAATAGGTTTCTCGGCGATTCTAAACATTACTTATGAGTATCATATGACTCTCAGAGCCATTCAGAAAATTAAGGAAACTTGGCACCCTAAATTACTTATTACCAATTTCTTTTTTTTTTAAGGGTGAAAGAATGACGTTAAACGGTTAATTTTAAATAATTGTCAGTCACTGTAAAATGGGCATTCGGAAATTTTAAACGCGTCTTTCTCAAATTGGCGTGCAACAGAGCTGAAAAACTTGTTAACCGATTTATTTCTATCAATGTAAATTTTATAAGTAAAAAATTTATAAACATACTTTCTTCGAATAGAGGAACATAAAAAAGAATGAAATTATTTGATTCCATTTGTTGATATGTATATCACTCCAGTATTAACACTATGAATTTTGCTTTATATGTATTTCGTATAACATACACAGTATTACAACTAAAGGAGTAAAGAACTAATAACTTACTCAAAAATATAAACCCTAACTCGTGACTCCTTCGATATAAAATCAGTATCTTTTTGTATTTCCTTTTGCTTGAATTTTCAATGTAAAAATCTAAAGAAAGCTAAAACGATATATAATTTTGTTCATCGAGATTATCAAGAAGTACTGTAAATTTGAAAAAAAAAAAGAGGTGACCATGACTCATAGGCAAATTTTCAGCACTAGAAAACATCTGCTGTTTTCTACCGCCATTTCCGCTGTACCTTTCACGTTCAAGTTAACTGTACAGCACCTTCGTATATCTATCAGGCTACTAGATAAAATAATGGTGCGTGCACACGCGGTGAACTAGCACATTCGACGTCCCGCTAAATTAACAAACAAACAAAAAATGGAAGGATGAATCGTGCGTTTGTTGAACATTGAACTCTTTTCACAGTGCGGTATTCGAACGGTTTGGATAAAAATTGAAGAATAAATCTTAGAAATCTAGAGTCCTCAGAAACAAACTTTGTTTAACAAAACCGGTGCACTATAATAAGTAAATTTGTCAAATAATAATCTCTTCCAAATTTTTCTGATTCACAAGAAGCACATGATTTTTTAATTAATTTTTTGTGTCCTTTAAAGCGAAGAGTTTTGTTAAACTGTGTTTGTTTTGTTTTTTAATATTAAGTCCACTTGTATTAACTTTCATAAATATATTTTTTAATTTAGAATCAATTTTTACGACGTACTGATTCTTTTTTAAAAAAGTGTATAAGAAACGAGATACGTTAACATAAAAAACAATTTTTAGAAAAAATAAAGATGCAACTTCGAAAAAGACTTAAAAGAGGATTTCTCGTGATTTCGTTATAATTATACGTGTGTACAGTACTTTTAACCTGTATTAATTTTATACGTAAAAAAATCACTTGTACGCATCTACACATTAATTAACACTTTGCGCTGGAATGGCACCGGAGAATTTCAAAATATTACTTATATATTTTATTCATACTGGAATATTGCGAATTGAAACGGAATAAAGATGTATGGCTTTATACATATTTGCAAGTTTTCAATTTTTACACGAAGCTTTTGGTTTCTGGAAGCTTTGCTGTAAAAGTACGCTAGAATGAATCGAAAGGTTCTAATTTATTTTTCATTTATATGATTTGTATTTCATAACGCCTAAAATGCCATCGAGTAAATAACTATGAAGCGTTCAGAAATTTTATGAACAAAATTGTTGTGAAAAAGTTATAGTGACAAAAACTTCACCTAAATTCTTTTAAAAAGCAATCTTCATAATATGAAACATCAGTTGTCACAGAATCATTATAAAGGACTCTGATTGTAAGGGGTTAAACTTTTTCATGGTTAATTGTTGATATACGAATATCCACTAACATTTGTTTCATTGAAAGAAAGAGTTGAAAAAAGAATTATCATCACAGAAAAAGTAAATATTTACATTGATAATTATCAACACAGCATATGTAAATGAAGTGGTATTTAAATATGTAGTTGTTTATTAAAATTTTAAAATCAGGATGAATATTTGTACATTATATACATATATGCTTAAATAAATAAAAATACCAATTCCTTTATTACAGCCTAATTTAAATGTGGCCTCTAATGGTAAAAAGGTTCCCCACCTCTGGTCTATAATAATCATGATAGAAAGATCATGAAATAGAAAGTTATTAAATTATGTGTAAAAATTCATTTTACAGAGAAAGTGTTAATTTTAAAACCTATGTTGATTAAACATTTTTTGCTCCTCCCGGTGAATACTATAAACTCATTAAGTATCACCCCCTTCTTTATCTCCCTGTATAGGATAAGTCACGGGGTTAGAATTTGTTTTAAATAAATTGTTTCACGAGGTTTGCAAGAGATACTATAGAAAAGTCTTATTACAAAAAGAAAAGACGGTTTACAATTTACAACGAAGTTGGCTGCAAAGCAGTGGAATATTTATAGGAATATTAATTAATTGCATATTGATAATAATAATTAATTATATATTAATTGTTACTAGAATATTTAGAAAAAGCGAGAAAAAATTCGACACAAAAATTAAAGGCAAGGGCAAGGAGTGGAAAAGGGGAGGAAATGTATACAGGGTGTAAACGATAACTTTGACAAAAATCATAGGGTAAGTAGAGGCACTATGGGCAGGTATTTTGAACATAGGAGCCTGTGTCCGGAAATGCACCAGTAAAGAATTACGGCGATCTTTAATTTTGGTCCGTTACGCTTGATGGGTAGGCAAACCATCGTACTGGAAACTGTTTCTTTTGAGGTGGGTCAGTTGTAGAGGTGACAAAGGTGACAAACATTGATAGATTTACGATAAATAACGTAAACATTTAATGAAATCATGGTCAAGATACAGTCTTGACCACAAAAGGTGGTCAAAGGACTCAGAGTCAGTCCGAGTACGATGGTTTGCCTACCCATTAGACGTCAAGACCAAAATTGAAAATCACCGTAATTCTTTACTGGTGCATTTCCGGACACGACTTCCTATGCTCAAAATACTTGCCTACGGGGCCTCTACTTACCCTATGATTTTTTCCAAAGTTATCGTTTACACCCTGTATTATGCAAAGAGGACAGAGATACATTAAGACACCCAATTTTGGATTGCAGAGAGATAAGTAGAACAAAACTTAAACAGCAGGAAAAAATAGCGAAGGGGTACAAAGAAAAAGTGATGGAACTGTACGGGGAACTATAAACGAAAAGAAAGAAGGTACAATAAGTATGAAATAAGGTGTAAGTAGCAAGGGTAAATTTAAAGTATAAATATATGGAAGCAGGTGCCAAAGACCAGAAGTAAATGTATAAAAGAAAATATGTAGTATAGTACAATATAATATAAACTAGTTCTATAAAATAGTAGCTAAACCAAAGATATGTGAACGAAATGTGAGTGAAGGATGATTATATAGGTTAGATAAGTCATAAATAAAAACTGTTGCTATATATTAATTGTAGCAACATTATAAATATATAGGAACACGTTTCAAAAGAATAACTGAAATAAAATACATTTTATTTTGATCGATATTCTTAAAAGTAAGTATCAGGCTTTCCCGAAAATTTGAAGATGTAAAAACCGTATTCCATTTTTGAACAGTTCACCCTATACCGCCGTTCACCACTCACTCAGAGACGATGAAACTTGATACGGATATTATGCCCGGATACAAGGCGTATTCCACTCTTAACTGTGCACTTTATATCCGAAAACTACTGTATCGGGGGTATGGATTATTGTACATAAAATAATTGCACGTTTGCAAGTCTTCACTATTGATTAGCGCCGAAAGTTTAAAATCAACTCGAACAGTATTAGAAATGTCGATATGTGATAACCAACATTTAAAAAATGTAGAATTTAACTACAAAAACACATACTATAAATGGCCACAAAGCTTTTAAATTGTTATAAATAATGCTTACAATTTTCAAACCTGAAGCTAATCCCAAAAGGGATAATGTCGAAACGCGTCTTTCTTCGAGAAAAGCATATTAATAAATAATCGATTTAGGTTAATGACAAAGATACCAACTCTGAACTACCATAATTTTCATTTTAATATTATTTAAACTGGAGCGTTTGTTCCTTTATTCATCGAAATATCCTCGTATTACCGATTAATGAATATTATTTAACCCTTTTGTTATTAAGGGTGACTATAAACATCCCTTGTGTCTAGCTTAATGGTTCCTACCCTTTGGATAGCAAAGTGTTCCTTAACGTAAGGGGTCCTCACATTTACTGCCATATTTTTTTATTAAAATAATTGAATGTTGTTGAGTAAAAATTGTATTCTGAAATACCTATTTTTAAAGTGCTTCTTTATCCCACCCTATATAGGTGGAGGATCGCAAGTTATTTAAATATCATAAAATGGGGTCACAGCCCAGAAAAGGTTGGAGACCATTGATACTTATGAATGATTGTGTATACTCCGGTTGGTCGTATTATGTCTGTCTATCTTTATCCTTAGTATGACAGTGAACGTGTTAAGAATTCATCGAAGAATTTTGAATAAACATCAGACTAAAGATCGACAATTTTTTAAAAAACTAGCTCACCTCTTAGGAATCCCACGGTGATCATAGAATAGTCGTGCACTAGAAGATATTTTCCAACGGCAGGTGGAGTTATCTCTTATTCCCCTCTGCCTCCGGAAGCAGCCGCACTTGACACGCAAAAATCGAGATTCCAAAGGGGAAAATTCCCTTCGGTACAAGCATGGAGACGATTCACCACCTTACAACACCCTAAAGAGCAGGGACACCTTTTATCGCCACTCTAGTTCTAAACCTACTCCTTCCGACCCTTCTACATCAACATTTTTTCCTGTTATCCTTGTATTTGCGAAACTTGTCCAACTTTCTTCTGTCCAACTCTTTTATTACCACGTTTTTAACTGAAGTTTCAGAATCTATTCCACTTTGGTTTCTGTCCCCTTTTTTTTAAATAGTTTACAATTACTTGATCCTTGGTTACATTATTATATTATCACTATGATCGTGGGATACTTTTAAAGCTGATCACAATCAATGAAAACTGACGATTTACAAAATAGTAGATGGTCACAGTATTTGGTATATTTTCGCATAGTAACTTCTCAATAAATATTTACTTCCGTTCATCTATCTTGTGAATTTTAAACACGTTCGACAAAAATATCAACGATACTCCGTCTATCCTTTCGATGTTATATTTCACTGTTTCCAATGTTGCTTGAGTTTCACCAAAAACACGTCGAATGCCGAGGAGTCTGTGTAATCGATGATTTCAAAGAAACAGTTCGTCTTTTCAACGTGTGTGAACCAAACGTTACCTTTCACTGGTACCGCGTATCTACACGCGTGCGTCCCGAAGCGATTTTTAATCCATCAATTCCCATAGTTTAAAAATATATTACTTTCGATACAGTATTTTCTATTATAAACAAAGATACATGCGAATACATGTAATTAAGGTAAATATTTACTCACGATACCATGGTATCATAAATATTATACTTATTTTACCTAAAACAAATAGGTAATGAAAGAAAGTGAAAATTGGTAACCGTGAAGGGCACAGTAAAGCAGCTTTTGGTATTAATGGATTAAAATCACGCGTTTCTCACAATCCAGGAAATATTTGCACCAACACCTTCTTCGGCGTTTCTGCGATGGTTGTTCATCAATTTTATATAACGTCCCTTTCGATCATTCTTCTATAAATGAAGATTTCACATGCCAGTTTCCAAGAAATCGATCCTCTCGTCGAAGTAGCGAGTAACTATCGTTATTTCGTTCACCTGTTGCACAAAACTTGACCGCCAATTTCAACCTCGTCGATCATTTCGACGGTTCCGATCGGCGTTTCGTGATTTATCCGTTCCGATGGAAAATGGAACCTCGTGGTTGACGGACTTTTCACGATCCCGTAGGAATTGGCTCGTTCGAGCAGCAACGTACTACTTACCGTGAAGCCTCAGGTGAGACGCCAGGTGGGTACCGGGAACGAGGATTTCCTCTCTCTTCTCCTTGCCTGGCTTGCCCCACCTAAGGCCCACGGACAAGGTTTACAGCGAATAAGAGAATTCTTGATCCTTTCGGGCCCGTTACGAAGGTCGAAGCGCCTCTGCACGGTTCGACGATCTTCGTCAACTACTTGCTCGCTTTCACGGATCTCTGCTTTATCGATTTCGGTGCTGTTGTGATTGGCATCACAATTGGACATAACGATGATCCGATGATAAAAAAAAATCGAATTTTGTGATTTTATAAATCAAGAAAGTGCTGTTGTCGTTTGATAGAACACGAATTGTAGTTTAATCCCTTCTTTGTGAAGAACGTATACGCGTCCTTGAAAAATATATGCTCACGTACAAAGAATATCATAAGTATGTTAAAGATATATATTTCTAGGAATATTACTCGAAAGTTTCAAAGTTTCTAAGAATATAATATTTCGATATTTCTAAATTGCCAGAAATATGGCATTTCTTTTCTTAATTTCTCTTTAAAAAGATATAATACTTCCAACAGGAGCGAAATTATGCTTATTATATTTTCAAACGTTTCTGTAGTTTCAAGCAAGAGTTTGAAAGATGCAATTTTGATAAATATTTATTAAAACAGAGCCAACCCCAATTTACTCTATAATATAAATTTTTTCTATAATATACATACATTTATATGGAATTTTAATATAAGGAGATAAAGGAACTGTGAATTTACACATAAATTTACTTATAAATAATCTATATATATAAAAATAGAGTACTGATTCACTGACTCATCAACGCCCAGGCAAAACCCTTGGACCTAGAAAGCTGAAATTTTGCACAGAGGTTTCCTTTATGATGCATACAAGGAATAAGAAAGGATATTTCGAAATTCAACCCCTAAGGGGGTGAAAAGGGGTTGCATCGTTTGTATGAGAAATATTTTATTTGTGGTCGGATTTGCTTGAAACTTGGTCTTAATGCTTTTTGATATAATTAATCAAACACCTATTTCGGCATTTTAAAAAATGAAACCTTTGAAGGGGTGAAAAGGGGTTGCAACGTTTGTATGGGACATATTTTGTTCGTGGCCGGATTTACTTCATACTTGGTCTTAATGCTCATTGATATAATTAAGATGACGACATGACATAACATTAAAACTCTATAGGGGTGAATGGGGGTAAACAAGTTTTATGAAGAAACGATATCAATTTCCGAGGGCATTAAACGGTTTCCAGCGCGAGCGAAGCCGCGGGCAAAAGCTAGTACTATATAAAACTATGTAAAAACTGTATATTTACTATAAACAAAGGAATTCTAGGTGCTTACTTAACCCATATGTGTCAACTGACCACGAGCAGCACAAGTTTTACACTTTTCAGATAGATATCGCCATATTTCAAAAATACAATTACAATTCGGTTATTTCTAAATACAACGATGACTAATTTCATTGTTACTGGACCACCCTGTATATTAATAATGCCTCAACCCTCGATTGCCGGGGCCAATTCTTTGCTAAGCCTAAGTATAATTTAGAATTTTGTCTGTCCCGCTATCCAGAGGCTACGTAGCCTCCTTACCATTTTCGTGTCACGTACAAAATTATTGATTCAGATCAGAGTGAAACGACAGCGCTATTGAAACAATAGGAATTATAAATAAATATTACGATGGTTCAATTATTTTCGAAACAATTACAATCGGAATCGATCTATAGAATTCAGATTTAATAAGAAAAGATTGACAGTTCTCTTAGCAATCGTACGCCTAACTACGAAGGATTCATAAAGCTTAATCAAGTAAGAACATATTAATACTTTATCCAGTGAAAACCTATTAACAGGCTTTTCAGTACTATCGAGTATGGACTGACAGCCAATTAGCAAACCTTTGATTATTATTTCCTTATCTACAGCACTGCTGAAATAATGAAAATTAGGTGTGCTACAATTTAAGAGAAAACTGAAAGTAAGGATTTCTCCTTTTAATCTTTAATCACCATTAAATTACAAAGTAATTAACGTTTCATTTTAGAGCGGTAGATAATGTGTTAACGCTAACCGTACTGGCACTTCACATATACAGGGTGTCCCATTTAAGTCGACACTGTACAAAATTTCAAAGACCTGTGATTTAAGGAAAACAAACTGACACGTGTCCTGTAGTATTTCGAGTGGGGAGTTAAATGGCATTACTAATTTTCTAATGCATGGGCGTCTTCAAGGTTATTTCAAGGTCGTTTTGTCTTTTTTTGTTTGTAAACTATTATCTTTTGTAAACTTCGAATATCTTCATGTTTTGAGTATAGAATTTTGTAATATTTTCTAAATTGTTAATGAAACTTTTTGTATTTATTACCCGAAGTTATTCAGTGATGCATCGAAGCATTTCGATTACAGTAGACTCTCGTATAACGCGGTTAATGCGTTACGCGTTGTAGGAATTCGCGTTATAGAAAATCGCGCTGTACGATAATTTTCTTCGTATAACGCGAATAAACACAAGTGACATCTATACGCGTTGTACGGAGAATCGCGTTATACCAAAACAGTTTGGCGCATTATAGGCATTCGCGTTATAGAAAATCGCGCTGTACGATAATTTCCTTCGTATAACGCGAATAAAAACAAATACGCGTTGTACGAGGAATCGCGTTATACGAAAACAGTGTCCGCGATATCTTTACCGCGTTATAGGAAGTCGCGTTATACGAGAGTCTACTTTCCCATTCCGTGGGACAAAAATGTCCAAAATACTTTAGCCATGATAAATTCGAAGTTCATCGCTGCAGTCGGTGCAGGTTTTAGGCAATATTGGCGCCCTGGGCGAAATTACCGTGACGCCCATTCTGAGGCTCAAAATTTTTAAGAAAAGAAGATAAGGTAATAATATCAAACGATGAATTTATAGTTAGATTGCAAAAATTGTTAAATGACATACCAGTTTTACTAATCTAAACAGATATAAATGAATAAACGCATACGAGAATTCAGAGAACTTTCCTTTAGCTTTACCTAGAGTTAACGACGTGGACGTAGAAGTTTTTGTAACTTCTTTTTTTTCTTTCTATTTTTTGTATTTTTTTATATTGTTTTAAACATATGAGATGTAGATAGAGAGAAGAGACAATGAGAAAATATCGGTATATTCGCATACTAGGGACACCGGGCTGCGGCGCCCTCTACTAACACCCTGGACAATTGCCCGACCGCTCCCCTAACACCGGGACTGGCTGCAGTAATAACATTTTTAGTATTAACTATAAAAATCATAAAGGCACAGTATGGCTCGAGCAGAGCAATCTTTGTTAGATCCGAACGTAAACAAAACATTCAAAATTTGAAAGAGTTTCACCTTCTTTTAGCAATAATTATACTTATTTGTAGAGTTTACAGGATTCTCTTCTTTTCTTTGCATTTGCTTAATAATTTCTATATACAGGGTGGCGTAACTAATGTAGGAGCCGGAAATGGGGGGTAAGTGAGACGATTCTAAGCAACAATTTCCTTTGCAAAAATGTCGTGTGGGGCTTCGTTTTTAAATTATTAAGGAAAAACACTGGACCAATCACAGCGCGCGCTTCTCGCGTGCTCAGGCGCGTGAATGTAGCTTTGGGCCCTGGGACGTTCAAAAAGTATAAACAAAGTATCTACGCAAATATTATCCCCCGAGTACAAGATAAATCATCTATGTAGCTAAATCGAATTTTTTAATTATTTGTATTCGTTGTTTGAAAAAAAGAAGGAATAAAATATGGGAAGGTGCTCTCGGAATTTTTCGGAAATGAATAATGAATAACAATTTCGCAATGAAAAGCCGACTGTGACGTTATGAAAATTGGGAATTAATTTGATTTCGACTTACCCAATCACCTACAAGTTGACCTTATTCGTTTCTCCATGACAGAACAGCTGATGGAACGGCCCTGTCACTGAACCCTTTTATCCACCACAAAAGTATTTCACTTCACCATCCCTGACACTTGTCACTTTCACATTACAATAAACACGTTATTCGTTCCTCGATTGTTGACCCTTAACAGGCTGTTATTGTGCGTATCATAACCGATCCCGAAAACGGCCGACTGTTGACACGTTCGATCAAATCATCGAGGAAGAAAAAATAAACAACGAACTACGCAGAACGAATCGGTAGAAGGGCAGTAGCCGTTCGACAAGGGGACGGGACACTCGTGCGACATTGTTTACGTAGATTTATTTGTTTCGCGGCTAGCTGGAGTGTCTTCTA
The DNA here is from genome assembly GCA_943735885.1 of Stelis phaeoptera. Lineage (NCBI taxonomy): Eukaryota > Metazoa > Arthropoda > Insecta > Hymenoptera > Megachilidae > Stelis > Stelis phaeoptera. The sequence goes on from OX030936.1 coordinate 1,935,808, forward strand.
CCCTGAGAGTTTATTAAGCGGTCAAATAAGCGATTACGAAATAGACACTGTGTTTTCGGAAAAAAAACTGAATTTACACGATACCTTTTGTATTACGCGATACAAAAAAGCTACGTAAATAACGTCGCGCGACAACCATTCCGTCCCCTCGTCGACCGGCTACTGCCCTTCTGCCGATTCGTTCTGCGAAGTTCGTTGTTTATTTTTTCTTCCTCGATGATTTGATCGAACGTGTCAACAGTCGGCCGTTTTCGGGATCGGTTGCGTATTTCTTAAACACGCATAATAACCTATTAAGGGTTAACAATCGGGGAACGAATAACGAGTTTATTGTAATATGAAAGTGACAAGTGTCAGGGATCGTGAAGTGAAATATTTTTGTGGTGGATAAAAGGGTTCAGTGACAGGGCCGTTCTATCAGCTGTTCTGCCATGGGGTCTTCGTCCTTCCTTGTAGGTGAATGGGTAAGTCGAATTCAAATTATTTCCCAGTTCTCATAACATTACAGTCGGCTTTTCATTGCGAAATCGTTATGCATTTCCGAAAAATTCCGAGAGCACCTTCCCACATTTAATTCCTTCTTTTTTTCAAAGAACGAGTACAAATAATTAATAAATAAAATAAAATCGATTTAGCTAGCTGATTTATCCTGTCCTTAGGTTTAATTATTTGTATTCATTGCTCGGTAGAAGTTCAATTAAATTTTTCCCGCTTTACCGACGCTTTTGCCCAGCCTAGCCCAGGGCCCGAAGCTATGCTCACGCGCCTGAGCGTTTTCCTTAATAATTCAAAAACGAAGCCCCGTCTGACATTTTTGCAAAGGAAATTGTTGTTCAGAATCGTCTCAGCTACCCCCCATTTCCCGATGTTACCACTCGTTACGGGACACCCTGTATAATATGCAAAACTAAGAAAATTAAGAGAATAGAAAAGAAAATCTTTATGAAATAGAAACTGCATATTTTGTTATTACTGAGGCCGACTTTGCCGACAGTGCAACACGTGGATTTGCATGAGGCGGCAAAATTAATCTAAACTATACGAGATTCAAATGCAATAAATAACAAAAATCAGAATTTATGCGAATATAGCCCTGTTGTAACTTGCATCAACTTATGTATATGTACAGTTATTAATCTATTAGACATTAGACTATGAAAGTTGTTATTGCAGTATTGTTTATTATATAAAATAATATTTGTTTAATTCAAACCTCAAATCTGAAGTTATTAAAATTTATTTAGACCGGCATTTTTACTTAATTATGAAAATATTATTTGTTTATAATCCTTTCTATTCATTTACTTTAGATCTCCAATGCAATCATATTATTTTTTTGGAAGGTGGGGGCATATTATCATCAGACTTGTAAAAATATCTAAATCGACTTGTCTTCATAAAAAATATTGAACTAAAATAAATTGTTTTTCTGTTATTTCCATCTTTTATTACAGATAACCAGAATAGGTTATTAACATTTTGATCCAAAATGTAAGGTAACTCAATTTATAGATCAGATTTTATAAACATATTTAAAACTAGGGAGCCATATCAACACCCCTTCCTTTACTAAATTTTCAAATTTCAAATATATGTATATTATAATATTTAAATCACCACTTTAAAAAAAAATAGTTTGCACCATACATAATATATCAATCATTGTATTTATTTTATTTAACTACATATGTACGAATTACAAATATATTTATAATTTAGCCAACATAGTTTCCCAGTCTGGTGAACATATAAGTGTATTACTAGCTGGCCCAAGATTAATCAGATCACCATTTAATTTTTCGGAATCCACTTTTGCCGCAATGAGATCCTGCAGTATAAATTATTATTACAATATTCGGTATTTACGCTCGTTTTATACATTACGTACTTGTCGAAAACTTATATGCGATCCAACATCCACGATCAGGTTATTTTCACCCAATAGCAAACGTGCTTTACCAGATTTTAAGATTTGTAATTTGCCTAGAATACCGGGATTTAAATTATTTAAAGTACAAAACTCTGTTTGACATTTATTTTCATTTTCTTTTTCGGAATTCATTGCGTTTGAACGATTTGGTCTAGTATCCTCTGCACTGCTTACAAAACCCGGTAAAGAGTCTGGAAACTAACATTTATGTATTACATTAACATATCTTAAAGATAAATACAAATGTTCAGGACAATATAGTCATACCTGTATTAAAATATAAGAATTTGTTTTATTCTCAATAATTTGGGGAATACTCTCTGAAAATTCATCTTTTACTTCTGTGTTATATTTGGATATCTTTATTTTAGATTCCTTCTTTGGTGGTAATACTAAAAATAATTCTTAATTATGACAATATTCTGTTAAAAAAAATACAGGATGTTAAAAAATTACCCGAAGAGCTCTACACCATTGGATAGATCATGAAAAATTAAAGCGATAAGTTCTGTAGCATTCTTCGATGGGGTCAGTAGTTTAGCCATAATCCGTTGTTGAAATTTGAAAAATTGACCAATCAGCATGCAGTTTAAATGACAAAACGCGCGGTAAAGAAGGCTATCTATTGTCGTGCAAGCTGCGCGTTGATTGGTCAATTTTTCAAATTTCAAAAACGAATTGTGGCTAAACTATTGAATGATCCCATCGAAAAATGCTACAGATCTTTTCGCTTCGAGTTTCCGTGATATATCCAACAGTGTAGATCCTTCAGGTAGTTTTTTAATACCCTGCATATGTATATTTACCCTCTCCATTTTCCAGAAGAATTGGCTTTCTATCTATTTCTTCTTCTTCTTCTTCGTCTTCTTCCTTTTTTTCTAACTTTATCTTGACTTCTTCTTTATACAATTTTGCTACAATACATAAACATGAAATGATTATGGTAATGTTATATAAATCACTGACATTTTATTTGATAGAAACTTAGATAATAAACGCTAAGGACATTTATTTAATAAAAAGTACATTACCTTCTTTAACTAGTGGCAATATAGTAGGCCCATTTTCAAGATCTATGGGTTCTCCATCATCTATAAAATCATCTCTTAACAATAATTTTACCTTTTCCTCTTCATCAGTTTTATCTACCTTGCAGGTCAAATCTAATTTTGGCTTCTCTAAACTTGTTTGAGGACTTCTGTCGCTATCTCCATAATTATTACTATAACGTTTTACTGGTGTACTTGTTATTCCAGTAGACCAAACACCACTAGACTGAAATAAACTACTTATAAGGTGCAAACCAATATCAATTACGCTGCTGATATCTTCTTCAATACACATACCTGAATTAGATTGCTCGAACCTCTACCACGTCCTCTATTAGGTCTAGTTCTTGTATTTGCATTACTTTTAACTGTTTTTGGAGTAGCGCTTTGTCCTGCATCACTAAAAAATAATTAGTTAATTAATATGTAGATTCAATAATTGAAATTCATTATTAAATAAACTTACTCCCTCTTTTTTGTTCTCTGAGCATTTACGTTTGGTGTATATATTTTCTTGGGTTTCTCAGTTTTAATGTTAGCTCCTAATGTTAAATCTCTTGGTACACGAAAAGAAGTTAATCTGGTTGTAGTAGTTGATAAACCAGGCTCTGTTTTAATATTTGTTAAAGGTACTGGCATTGATGTTCCAGGTTCTACTTTTATTTGAACATTCGATGGGAGTGAACTGTTAGAATTACTAGACTTATTGGACGACATTCTCAATTATTTTTTTTTTTCTGTTTAGATATTAAATGTTATGACAAGCTTATTCTTTTTATGGATACATAAAGCTTATTCTAATACGAATAAATATGCTTTCAATACAATAGTTATTTCCAATAATTTTATTATTGTAGCTCTTTTGTATAATACATTCCACTTAACTCTATGTATGCACAGTAATAAATAATTTTGTGATAATAAAATACTTCTTAACAGGCTATATAAACGTCAACACTGCAACGAAAAGTATCATTTAATATTTGTTCTAACACAATTTCGAACTTGTTCAAATTCGTAACCTATGCATTACACTACTTCAAGTGTATCGCACGTGGTTTGGTCGTGTCATGCCGGCCCACAGGCACCATAAAGTATGTACCGTACACAGAGTGGTCCAAAGTAACTGATAATTGATTTTTAGACTTTGCAATTGATTTATATTATAACATTTGTGTTCGATTTCACATTTTCCAATGGTAAGAAAGAAGCGAATAATGGCAAAACGGTTGAAGTGCAAAAGAAATATTCCTCAAATTTTCTATATCATACAACGACGAAAATAGATCTATAATGAGGCAATATTTAAAAAAAAATATTATGCGAAAATATTGCTTCCTTGGATCAGAAAGTTGCAATAACCACATCGAAAAATCATGCAGCTTGCCTATCGCTGTCTTCGTCTCTCCTGCTATTCTAGTATCGCTCTCTCTGTCACAGCACCGTTGAAGAAACGTTTGTTCGAGAGCTTCCTACTTTTTCCGCAACTGTCGCTGAAATCAACTCGAAAAACGAGTAATTACAAAATTTTTTATTTTGCGCACAGAAGGAAAAGAGCTCTTTGCAAACAGCTGCAGAGCATTCATACAAATTGAATTGCAATTATTTCATACTTTTTAGTGCATTTTGAACTCGGTTGTATTTTTCTTTAAAAATTATGTTATTTCACACTTTTTAGTGGCGATCGGTCCATTCCTTGCAAAGTAAGATCAAGGAATAGGATTTTTGCAATAACAATAGCAATAAGTATTAAAACAAATCATAAGTTATCAGCAATAAAAAAATCCATAAATTTATGGAAATGGATTCTTCGCGGAAACGTCTACAAGATGCAAAAGGATTCGCTCCGATTGGTCCATCCATCCATCCAAGCATTTTCTTGTAACTCTTGTCGAATCGTTTCCAAAACGCTATTTAACCAACCAACCAAAAAGTTGCTCCCAGTTTTGAACTGGGAAGGCGCTTCTGAGACTTTCACGTCTCACTCTTGCCCAACGAACAATAAGTCACTCGTTCTCTCAATACTTTCAGTCTACATAGAATTACAATACTTTTAACTCTCATTAAACATTCCTACACTATACTGTTACTTTCATCTCTTATCTCCTTCGATTCTTTTAGGTCTCAAAATCCTTCCTCTACTTGTCCCCTTTTAGTCGCCTCTTACGACAATCAGGGGATACTGTGGGAGTATTCTGTCCCCCCGCCCCCACAGGGAAAAAAACACTATCTATTGATGTCTTTTACGTAAACCGTTCCCAAAATATGAAGCTTGAAATTCGACATACTGCCGGCATTTGCATTACCCGATGTACACCGCGGGGAGGTTGCTCGATCGAATTTGTACATCATAGTGGCCCTGAAGAGGGCCAATTTTGTGTGCAAGAAGCATGTAATGTGTAGTAAAATGGTGTATGCGTGTGTTAAGCAAAAATTGTGCAAGTAAAATTAGGCCAATAGGTGTTTAAATACTTGGCCCTTTGTTTCGATGCTACCCTTTGCAATGTTGCTGTTTCTAATTGTTGTAGTGTTTCCACAATACGACGTTTCATATCTTCGGGTGTCGTAGACTCAACTTGGTAAATAATATTTTTTAAACAACCCCACAGAAAAAAATCCAAAGGGTTCAGGTTTGGTGAACGTGGTGGAAATTCTATGGTTCCACCCATGCCAAGCCAGCCGTTTTGAAAAATGTTATTGAGCGTTCTACGAACAACGTGGGCACTATGTGCAGGTGCGTTATCTTGTTTGCAAATCAACATTTTCCAAAAGAACTGGTAATTCATTTTGAAGAAAGTTATTATAACGGTTAGCTGTCAAATGACCGTCAAAGAAGTATGGTCCTACTACACCATACGTTGAAAGACCATTGATGTTGATGCCGTACTTGCCTATTCCAATGAGGATTCTGATTTTACCAATAATTATGACAATTTACTTGGCCTTGGTTATTAAAATTAGCTTCCTCCGGAAACATTACGTATGAAAAGAAATTGGGATCCTGGTTCATTTGTCGACGAGCTAATTGACAAAAGCGTAATCTACGACGATGATCATTATCATTTAACTCTTGATGCAGAGTAATGTGATACGAACGAAATTTATTGTTTCTCAAATATCGTGATGCAGACGAACGTGGCACATTATGAAGACGTTCAGTTTATCTGAGGCTTATACTAGGATTTAATGTAACAGCTCCTAACACACCAATTTCTGCATGAGATGGAACGTGACGTCATCTTTTAATCTTTGAACACAATGTTGAATTGTTTTATAATCTGGGTGTTACCTTCCTGGATCTCGCTGTGCATAAATGCGTGAAGCCTGTCGATAATTACCATTATTTACTCCTAAGCAAATGGCCATGTCCGTAATTTCTTCCGGAAGATAATCAGACATTATAAAACTAATCGGAAGTACAATCGTGGGAATGAACAAAATACAAAAATGAGATGTATCGGTAAGAGAAAGTGCAATAGACGAATATTAATGTTTAGCACCCTATGTCGATAAGAAATTCGTAGTAGTAACTCGAAATGATCAATTTTCAAATTTCAGGCTTCATATCTTGGGCACGGCTTACGTAAAAGACATCAGTAGATAGTATTTTGGAAACGACTCGATAAAAGTTACAAGAACATGCAATAAAAGATAGAGGTTTCCATTTAAAAAAAACACCGTTGACTTTGAAATAACCGTCAATAGGTCACTCAAGGTCAAGTCAATATTTTTTTCATCTGGCCCCTTCCAAGTCCTACAATTTTTGTCTGAAACATTTTTCCGTATCTTCCATATTTTTCGAGATATTTGCCTAATGAGATTAAAATGGGACACCCTTGTATATACTGATCGAATTGAGTAACCTCCTCCTTTTCGAAGTCGATTAAAAATAGGCAGGACCGAATTAAGATTTCATGGGGCGCTGGACTAACCCAAAATGAGTTCCCCTTAAACTTAAAAAAAAAACTTAAGTCATAAGTTATATTATAATATATAAGTTACAATAATCTATTGAGAGTATTTGTTTCGAAGGCTGCAATAACTTACAAAGTCATAAATCAAAGTTTCCCCTAAATTGCAAGATCCTAGTCTCCCTTCTCTTAATTCGACCCTGAGTATAAGTGGTACTAGTTTGAAACTATTTGCTGTCTTTTATCATGTCCGAACCTAGATCTATAACTTTCTTTAAAAGTGCTGACTGGCTAGCATGTAGTCCACGACGAGCACATGAAAAGACGAAACACATTGTAAGATCTTTAGTGACAAATAAACGTCATGAAAAAGCTAGCCACAAGGCGAAGAGCAACTCAATTTTTCTGAAAGTGCTCCAACATGTTACAAGATATAACCACGCAAGTACGGTACAAGGCGACGAACGAACAACGTACCAACTAAGATAGTACGAAACACAATTGTATTTTATACAGGTCAAACAAATAGTATGGTTCAAAATAAGACAAGAATAGACAAGTAGGTTTGGTTCAAGTTTTTATTTTATATTGTTTGAACGTTACACAAACTGAATACAATAGTTATATGCGTGTGTAGCACTAACAGAGCGACGATAGAATACTAACTACTTCGGTGCTTGAGTCCTCTTTTTATAAGAGGGTTTTGACGGAAAAATCAGTGGTAGGGGTCGTTTGGAAAATAGGAAGTGACTTGAGAGGAACTCGGGAAAGTGGTCCTGGACGCATAAATATGTTATTATCCAAGGAATAGGAGAAGAGGGCCTTTTTAAGGAGCGATCGGATATCGGATCGGACGAAACAGGGAAAAAAGGCCCGGGTACATAAATATTGGTGTAACACGAGAAAATTGCTAGAGAGGAAAAGTCAGGATACATAAATATTGGTGTTACATGAGAGAATTGCCAGAAAGGTAAGGTCAGGATACATAAAGCACTGGAAAATCGCAAACACGTGTTTAAAATAAAAAGGTTTCGGACTACGATTTGGTTGAGGGCTGATATGGGTTATCGGAGGGAGAGTGGGTCGACAGTGATACCACGTTGATTTCGAAGGAAGGAATGCGTTATATTAACAATCTTTTAGTTTAGTCGTCAAGAGATTATCTATCTATTAAACATCAAAGACCGTTACTGCGTTTGATTAGGGTGTTCCCAGAATGCAATATGCATTATCGGATCACATTTGGTTAGTGAGAAAATGATAAAGGAAATTTTGGAAAGATTCCTGTTCGGAACGTAACAACTGCATTCATTAATTTACAATATCCATTAATTGTGGAGAAAACTAAAGCGTCAAGAAAATCAATTTTTCTTTATTCGCATCTTTTGTGAAAAATATATGTCAGAAATAAATGAAAAATATAGCAGAACATTTTTTCATAAGTTTCTTTATTTCCCAGTAAATTGAATTTGAAAAAAATAATGATAATTCCAATATTTATTTTTAAATTAGTTCAATGTACGTTGTAAATTAATAGATGTAATTATTAATATTAGTGAAATGTATTATCATTATTCTTTATGATATTGTTGATATACTAATGTATGACACGATCAATTTAATAAGTGCATACCTAGGTAAAATATTACAAAATACATTGATGCTAATAAATGCATGTTCAATGTTTTTATTCTGCATTTATTCTTTATTCTATAAAGAAATTTTATTTTATATTTTCGCCTTATTTTCTCGTTGCACCATCAATACTGGGTCACCCTGTATAATAGAAAAATAAATTATTAACGATAGATTCAACGTTTTTGTGAACCATCTTGTAGTTGTAGTGAAAGTTGGATAAAACGGAATCTAATTAACGAGTACGATTAATGTGAAATTATTTTTTAACCGACTTCGAAAAGGAGGAGGTTACGCAATTCGACATGTAATATGTTAATTTTTTTTTTTTTTAATGTATGTTCGCCGATTACGCCGAGATGGATGGACCAATCGGAACCAAACCTTTTGCATCTTGTAGGGTATGACTTCCAGTTGGTCCCGTAAAAAAAAATTTGCATTTCATCACCGCTTGCCCCTTTTTTATTGCAAAAATGCGGACGATTTCGTCCGCGTTGTGTATGGTCGTCGATTACTCCAAGATGGATGGACCAATCGGAACGAAACCTTTTGCATCTTGTAGAGTATGACCAACAGTTGGTCCCGTAAAAAAACCATTTTGGATTTTTTCATTTTTTTCCGCTTTTATCGCAAAAAATCCAAAATCGGTTTTTTTTTTTTTTTCAAAAATCTTTTTTGAGTAAACGAAAGAATCGTTAATAATGCGTGTGATAGATATTTATAGTAATATTCTATTGTTAGAAGCAGTTGAAAGTCAGAAACTATGTTAAACTGCATAAGAAACGCGTATTAAAATTACGAAAAGTTCAAAGGGCTGCCAACAAAGTCCTGTTTCGAATTTCGGTATAAAGTTAGATTCGTAAGAAAGTAGAGATCTTCCACTTTAATTCGGCTTTTGATTTGCATCGATATCTTTATCCGTTCCTGAGATATCGTCGTGTAAAGACAAACGTAATTTTTGTAGAAATTCGCTGCCGCCTCACGCTTGGACCCAGACAGCGAGTGTCTAGCGTAGCGGTCACGTGGTCATTGTTTACGTCTAACCCTTTACTATTCCTGGTATTGCGTATATGAATTTCCTAGAAAAAAGTCTGCGGCCCATTCGGGATTACCCTCGTACGCGCCGGCCGCTATACAAACTTTGAAGCCCTATATCTCAGGAACTAATTAAGATATCGCATTACAACAAATTGCGTTATTATGTACGCACTTTCCTCTATCTTCTGAGCTACTTACTGCGTAAAATTTAAGCATGTTTTTTTATATTTATTGCCAAAAATTTCGCCGCCGTTGAATGTTTCGTGTTGACCTGTGGGATCGTTAATGCTTCAAGTGTTTCCTGTCAATTTAGATTTAAATAACATTAGTTGATAGGAAAAGTAATATACAAACTTGAAGATTATATTTTTCGGTTCGGTAACGTGGTGACATATTATGTTGGCGGAAGTTGAATATCCATAAAACTGCTGTGCTGTGAATTTTTCAAAACTACGAAAATATTAAATGCTTGAAATATTATCGACCAGTTGAATTTTAATATATTTCGGTATATTTCTGTATACATATATTAATACATGTGACACGAAGGATTCGGTAATATGTTAACCGGACATTGATTCTCGTCGAGTATTTCTTCTCCCCACGAACGAGACGTCGATACTTAATATTTACAAGAATACAAAAGCTTACAAAACATCGACTACTATACAACAAACTCTCGTCTAAATCGTTTTCACCCTCCTCCCTTTCTCTACATATCGAAAAAAAATTTTTGGAAAAAAAAATACAACCGACTTCGGGATGCCCTAAAAAGGACGAAATAATTTTAATTTATATTTCGAAGACGGCGCAAAAATTGTGAAAATATGTAAAAGGATTAAAGAATTTTGACAAGTTCCAATGTAGAAAATTGTTAATTTTGCGCCGTCTCCGAAATATAAATTAAAATTATTTCGTCCTTTTTAGGGCATTCCGAAGTCGGTTGTATTTTTTTTTCCAAAAATTTTTTTAATAATTAACGAATACGATTACTAAATAAACCAGTGATGATTAACATAAGACATAAACAATCAAAGTAAATGATCAATGAGGCATGATTACCTTGTCAGTAGTCATCAACCACCAAATGATTTTTTTTTTTACAATTAACTTAGAAATTTGGTATTTTAGGTATTTTTGATAATATCGTTAATTTTAGTAGCAGATAAATTAATTGGTAATTACTTAGAAAATCGACGCCCTCTTGGATTTCGATGAAACTTAAATATGTTGTAGAACTCGGCATTTTGAACAACTTTTTCCTTTGTGACTTACCGCCGGTCTACATATATATCATCATGGGAATACAGCTTGTCTACTATTTTTAAAAACACATCGCAGCGCTCGAAATTAACAGGGTATAACAAATAATATTTCCAAAACAAATGACAAATCTATTCGTGATCCTAACGACCATGGATAGTTCAGTGTGTCTCGTAGACAGTGCATGCATTAAATTAAAAACGCGTTGCCACCACCACTTTAAACAGTATTTCGAGGTAGACATTGAATGCATTAATTAAATATAAAGCATCCTCCAGACGACTAAACTTACAATGCCCAAAATTGTTATTTTAAAATCTTATATCTTTTTTATAGTCACCTGTTATACACCGTAATCAGAAGTGATTAGAGGCAGTGGACGCACAAACTGTCGTGGACGTGTATGCACATGCAAACTTCAATGTCACAAAGGAAAAAGTTGTTCAAAATATCGAGTTCTACAATATCGTGTCGGTTTTCTAAATAATTACCATTTAATTTTATTCCAGTAACGATTAACTGATTAATGATTATGATTATGATAAATTATCGTTACTTTACATAACCAATTATTGCCCAAACCTGGTTAATCCTTTTAAGGAAACAAGTTTTCCTTCCCTACTTTCAATACAAACCATGAAAATTGATTAGATTACGAACTGGTAATTCAATCTTAATCAGACTCTTTATCCCGTACGATTTCGTCCCCTTTGTTATGCGCGCCGTCGACGGAAATGATCGAGAAGACGTAAAAACAGACAAGAAGTTCGATCGGTCGGCGAAGAAAAAATGTAAAGTGCTCGATTAATTAGTCGTAGGTTGTATCGAGCAAGATTGACGAAGGGGTGAGTTTAGAGGGGGAGGCCAAAAAAGACAAGGGGATGATCATGACTGCGCATGTGCGTACTCGTCCAGAGCACTTGTTACTGGTGGCTCAGTCTTGGTTCGTCTGGGTTGAAGGCATCACAGCCCCGTGAATCATCCCCGCGAGGTATTTCATTTCACAGATATATAAAAGAGAAAACAAACGGGAATCGCGAGTAAAAATCGTGGCAGGCTCTTCAGAGCCGCTGGCTATCGCGAATGAGCCTTCCTGTCGACAACGGAAATCGCGTTTGCTTGTTACGAACGTACGTGGAAACACGCGGAAGAACGAACTTCCGACACTGAGGATACGTGCCCGCCAACGATGTCCGCGTCCCTTTTCCTTGACACGAAACGGCGAAGAGCGAACAGAGTGCAGCAGCGTTTCGCCGATGAGGAAGAGGAACACGTAACCAAGGGGAAAGCGTAGGCAGCTTTTTTAGATCGTGTGAATCGATTCGGTAGACTCCGATTCGAGTCGAGTACGCGGCGTGGCGATTCGACGGAAACCGCGTTTCGTCTACCTGTCAGGTGATTCTTCGATATTTCCTTTCTGGAAAGGACGGAAATCAAACTTACAATTATTATTATCGTTCACTAAGGAAACAACCCTGTTTTCCTGATTCGTTATTCAACTGTTGTCGTGAAGTGATCGATACCCGTGCAAAAACACTTGTTACAGTGCCTGGTGATTTTAAATGTTGATCACGTTTCATCGTATATGTTTTTTTATTCTTTTCACCTTTTCAGTTCTGTTCCCTTTTGTTCGTTTGTACCTCTGTTCTTTCGTTCATCCCCCAGACTCCTGCTGGAAACATTGACACAACACCAGAGGAGAAAGTGTGCTTGATAAATTGGATACTCCTCTTTTTAAAAGAAACATCATAAAAGTGTCTCTTTCCAATTTTGAGGAAATACAGGAAAAAATAAGGAACGTGTATTTTTTATATCGGTTAGGACTTTATGGGGTGAACCCCTCTCCCTTAGAAGTGCTATCTCGAAAACTAAAAGAGATAAATGTAGTGCTAACAAATTACTCAAAAATACAATTTACTTATAATTTAGTAAAACGGATATTGACAAAAACTGGCAACCTTTTCGTTCCAAATCCATTGGTATATAAATTTTCGGAATTATTTCATACAGTTTCGCTGATTTTTATTATTTATATCCCATGCGCACGCCCGCTATCATCACACGATGCTAAATCGAATCGTATTGGGTGATGTTACATTACCAGCCGACATTATTTATACACGTGAATTGGACAGATACGTGTGCTGCATATAACTGCTAATTAAACAATTAAAGCTGTACACATTCCGATGAAGATAAATTAAAGTGATTTCATTTAATAATTCACTGAATATGATCGTGGCATTAACTATAAACTTCTCAACATAGCAGGTTTGGCACTGTGAACAAATAATAATCGTTGTATCACCGTGTACAGAGTAATAAGCAGTGGTGGGCTCAAGTACACCCTGAGAGATTCGAACACTGACGAAAAAAGAAGCATTATTTTAAAACTGTTCGAACCTAAACGTTATAGATTCGAATCCTTTATGAGTACATTGGAAAATAATAAAAGTACTTGCAAAATTTAATAAGTATCTTAATGGAAAGTCTTCATATTCTTAAAATCAATTTTCTTAGTTTGTTTGTGGATTGTTAATTAAATTTCATCAATGTTGTACTGAAACGCAGTGATATATTGGGCCAGTTTTACGGTATAAATATTAGAAAGGTAATGGAAAGGGGAAAACATTTTAATATTTTTTATAATAAATATAGTAGCATACGGGAATTTGTTTCAGAAAATTAGAGTAACCTTGAGCTTATTAGGTAAAAGGCTGTATTGTTTATGCACTAATCGATGCAGCTCGTCATTTCCTGTACAAAAGAATTAAACCACTCATGGCAGTGTCGTTAATTTAACAGATATTTAAAATTTAATTTGCTAAATTTTAAATGGCAATTTGTTTTATAATAGCTAGAATCGTTCGTCACTGTCTAGAGTACTAAAAACGAATATTGTAGATTAAATATCATTTTTAAAAGAAATTCTGTTCATTCCTTATAATTCTTTATGTTTCCTATAATTATTATTAGAACATGTTTGAATGGTAATATATTCCTGACTTCTATGATTTGGTTAACACGTTGACTGCCACAGTGAAAACGGACGTGAGTAGTCAGACACGCTGAAATCTTAATTATTAACACATTGACTGCCACAGGGAAAAGGGACGTGTGTAGTCAGACACGTTGAAATCCTAATTATTAAGAATATAATCAACTAATTTTCAAATTTAACCTTTCTAATCGATAGCTAGCATTATTAGCTTAATGATAACGCTATCAGTGGTTTGTTTCGTCATTTCTTTTGTTAATTATTTGATTGTAAAAAATTTCGGATGCCGGTCACTGGTGACCCCCGTGGCAGCCAACGTGTTAACAATACAATCAACTAATTTTCAAATTTGACTTTTCAATTCTATAGCTAGCGTTATTAGCTTAATGTTAACGCTATCCGTGGTTTATTTTATCATTTCTGTTAGTAATTATTTGATTGTAAAAAATTTTGGGTGCCGGTCACCGGTGACCCCCGTGGCAGCCAACGTGTTAATACTTGTAAAAGCAAGTACTTGAAATTAGAATTTCGAAATTTACAGGTACTCATTTTAAGGTTCAAAAGCTACTTATGAAAATCGAATACTTCACAAGTACACTGAATGAACAGTGTATTTTATTAACAGTATTCGAATCATGCACTTGTGAACCTTGAGAACTGGATTTGATCTAATTTTGTAAATACGTACTGAACTTGATCCCATTACTACTAATAAGAAAAAGGGTTTAATATTTAAAGTAACACTTTCGATGTGAAGTAAATTTTTATTATTCATTTTTCATTAAATATTAGCCACAATTTCTAAGATATATAGTAATTCTGAAAAATGTTCAAACACTTTTTAAAACAATAACTTTTTCTAGATTAGACCAAATGACAGACTTTTTTGGGTAGTTAAAAAAATTGGTGTATCAGATGACATATTTTCGTGAATATCGTTTTCTAAAAAATATCGAAATCAACCAACTGTAATAAACTTGAAGATTTGTTCATCTTTTGACGCCAGTCGCTTATGTATCAACCGATTTCGATAGAATTTTCTGTATATATATAATTTACTTAAATCTCCAAAATTATTTTTGAATTTTCACTATATGTTCTGATAAAAAGATTGCAAAAAACGACCTCCATTATTTTCTTCGCAATGCCGATCAACTGTAATTTTTTAAAACCCGCAAAATCAAGATACGCTAATCTTTCTAGCTTCTCGAAAAACTCAGGTCATTCGGCACAATTTTAAAAAAGTTATTTGGTTTTAAGAAGGGACTGACTATTTTCAAGCGTCACTGTGTACAGGGTGAGACATTTAATTGTGTCATTTTACTTAGAACTTATTCATTGTTTAAAGAAAATGTTTCAAACGAAAATTGTTTTGTATGAAGCAGGTGTTACAATATAACTTATTTTTTGAAATTGTGCATCTTTCATTGAAGTGTGCAGTTTGCATTTTTCAGTACACATTATAACATAAAAATTAAAACCTTCATATCTTGATAAAAGGATGGAAGTATCAAAAAACTAATTATTACATTGCATGCTTTCACTGATATCCAACAACTTTATTTGGAAATGATTTTTATACAACGAATATTTTTCAAATACATTCAGGTGGCACAGTTAAATGACTGAACCTGTATATCAATTTTTGTTATTATGACAATTTAAATAACTGTTGAGGTAAAGTAATAAAAATTATATTGGATAATTTATTATCCTCCATATTGCTGTGCATGGATAGTCATGAAAAACTCGCCCATTATAGGTTTTCGAAATATTACTTCTAACTCAAAACTTTGGGGGAGGGGTGGGGTCACCTCTTAAAGTTGTGTTTTTGCCTGTCACTTACTTTTGCCAGTTTAACAAAAATACGAAATTTCAAAAAGTAGAAAGGGACACTTCTATAATTTCTCTTGCCAGATATGAAATATTCAGACTATTTAACAACAATATACAACATTTGCTTAGTAATTATAAGTGTCATATGTTGTTGGAATATTCATCTTTCGAAACTTCAAACTCTTTCATGTAGGAGTAGTTTTGCAACAAATTAAATCATTCGTTTTTCGACGGTACTTTTCCAATTATTTCCGGACAATTTACCTCTGATAACTTAAATTATCAAACTAATCGTTATAATCTTTTATATATGTATCTTACGTATAATGACACTATATTATACACTGTTAAAATTCCCTAAACATTTCGTGTTACACTATGAATGAAGAAGTATACATAGAATGCTTGTTCAGAAAAATGGAGGTGCTTTAATAATTTTGAAATATTCTTTCATCCAAAAAATAAAAATACGTATAAAGATATGCGATAGAACATTTCGCATATCTTTAAACCGAAGCAGAAATATTTGGAACAAAACAAATTTAGTTCCCTGCCATTTATGTATCACCATGGTAGTTCATAAAATAAGTATAATGAATACTAATTAATAATATAATAATTACATGAAAAGTAATACAGTAGATTACACGTATCATCAGCAATCTACGAACTGAAAGTAATTTCCTTCCAATTAGATAAAACCAATCATTTTCAGTGATTTCAAACGTCTTTGCAATCAGTTAGATTCTTTAAAAGCCTAACAATTATCTAGAAAACAAGACTTTTCCATAGATTATTGTATATGACACGTGCCTCCAATTTCCATGATATTACAACAATTTTATCCTTTCATAATTTGCTAATATTTTACTAAGTGATGGAAAAAGATCTAATATTTAAGGGGGTACACGATTAAATATTTCGATTCTTTTGGGGAATTTACGTTTGGATAATTACTGAGTGTAATGGTTTTATCTTTTTATAGTACATATATCTAGCTTTCGCCTTTAGTTTTGAATTTTTGGGCTAAAAATGTAACAAAATAGCTGAATTATTCATAATCCTTTAAATCACGTACGCAGCGTGCTGGCCATCGTCGCTACGAAGGACTAAAATGCATAAAATTAAAAATTCTATTTTATTTTACAATGTAGCTTACGATTATTTCAATATCTTAATTATCTAATGTTTAATGATAGTTTCAAGTTGATTTTCTTTTGTAAAAAAGAGATGTTTCGTTTTCAAAGTGTCACCATCTCTGCAGTTATTGAAATTGTTAAAAAATGCTATGCTACATTCTAGGTGATATATTTTTATTCATAAATCAAAAGGAATTTTTTATTATACGCATTCCAATACTCGGTAGCGATGGCGGCCAGCAACTGCCGTACCCCAACGTACATGGTTGAAGAAATGGCAAATAACTCTGCCATTTTCCAACATTTTCAATTCACAAAATTCGAGAATAAAGATGAAAGTTATATACATATCCTCCACAAAGATTGAAACATTTTACTTAGGAATTATCAAAAGGTTTGTAGTATTCACTGAGAGGAATAAAAAGTATCTAATTAATATAACCCTTAAAATCAATCATTCTAATAAAAATATGATGATTTAGAAAAAAATGAAAAATGTTTATATTTTTAAAAAAGGTACATGAACAAATATTTTCGAAACTGCAGAGATATTCATACTAACAAAGTCACACATTAAATATATATTTAACATTTCTATATTTGAATGATAGGTGAACATTATTAACATAATTGCCGTACTTTGACGAATCTGACTTGTGACGCACTTTACAGCTCAAATTGTTACAAATCTGACTCGTACTGTCAGTACAATTGAGATAACAAACTACTGTTAAACGTAAATTATATATAACATTTCAATTTTCCTGGTTTGTTTTAGTACTGTAGCAATAAATATTGATCTGTGTCTGACGCGTCTACCAAAATAATGGCACGGCAAGGGGTTAATCATGCAATTAAATACTAATTGTAGTAAGGATGAATACCGAAGGGTTTAACTAAATTTGCGTTTACTGAGTATTCTTTGTTGATATTAGTAACAATTTGGTATTATGAATAGTTATATCATTATTCGTGAGACTTCTAACAAGGAGACTTTGCTACGAGATACCCTTCGATCTTTTTAACCGACTTCGAAAAGGAGGTTATTCAATTCGATCAGTATATATATACATTTTTATTATTATTATTATTATTTTCATGTAAAGTTCGACACTAGGCATTGTCCGTTCAGGCGTTGTCAAAAGTCAAATGTTGGCCAGTTTGTCAGGAACGTCATAAATACATACATAATGTGGGGTGCTGCTTTTAAAATTTGTGCATATTGAACATTATACATTTTTCCAGTCATTATATTTTTTTCCCATTTGCAACAATGAATTTATCCTGCATTGAATACACAGTGCAAATGCGTATGTATACATACACACTATTCTTCAAGTCTCGTACTGCCTAGTTCGCTCGAACGTTTTATTATAATCTCATTTTTGTTATAATCTCATTTACAGCGTCCCGCTAGGCACCCTCAAAACTCGACGAATTACGCTTATGATATTTGAATCTGATTGGTAATAAATTTCTTTTGTTTGCTAGTGGTATTTAAGAGCCGGGAGCGCAAACGTTGTTGCGTTTCAACCATCTCAACCGTTGGACCTCTCACTCTTTTAGCGGCTTACCCTACCACCTAGAGAGCCGATTAAGTAGTACAAACTACCATTCCCTAATAAATCCGACAAAACTGTCGCTCCCAGAGCGTTCACGCGCCCATGCCTGGATTAGACATTATAGAAGGGCACGTTCTCTTACATCAGGATGGAATGAGAAAGTAAAGATTGTAGAGGAATGTGACTCATAAGCCACCACTTTGATACTACTTCCTTAGAGTTAGTAAAGCCCCCTTATACACCCATATTATGTATTTCATAATTATAACTTTTAAGGGCTGGAATTCCGAAAAAGGATTACCTCTGATTTTTTTGAAACTGGCTTTATGTTGAGAAATACTATGAATTTTAAAAAACATTTTAAGTAAAAGTTGTAGATCTCGTCGAAATACATATTTTATGTTCTATCTATTTTTCTTCTATGACTGACAGTTTATGAGAAAATCGTTGATGTAGTATGATGTCTCACGCCCCACCGCTTTACTGTAGGCTCTCTCCACTACACGTCATTTTATGTACTTCGTCGAAAGTTATTAACAAAGAAAGATTGGAAATTGTACTATAGTTATCACATAAATTTGAACCTTACGAGAAACGGAAATATACAATGACTAGTACTTGCCACATTTCGGCAAGAAAGCGCAGAAAATATGACCATGTTGTTTCTGTCGCTCATAATACTTGGTTCGAAAGATGCCACATATCATTTCTGTTTATTTCCCGAATTAGGTATTAGTTTAGTGTAGTCTGTGGGGTCTTGGGGACGAGGGCGTTAGGGGCGGCGGTAGACCTCCACTCAAAAACAATCATATCCATAGAAATGTTCAGATTTTCCGAGAAAATTTCGGCGCATATATCGATCTTTCTTCGTTAATAACTTTTTAATAAGCAATGAGCGACGATTAAGTTATTAGAAAAAGTTGTTCGGGGACATGTCCTTGACAACATATTTCAAGGTTATCGAAATCGGTGAGGAATCGCTAAAATAAATGATTACCTCACGATATATGTATACATAAAAGGTTAATTTCAGTCGTAACAGCAAAAATAATAACTTAACAAAAAAAATGTATAGAACTTTTTTCATAGAGCTTTTTAAGAACTTTATTTTTTGTTTGAAACTTTTTTCTCTGAAATTAATATTTTTGGAGGTATACAATAAAAACGTTTTTAAATTTGAAGGGGAGTGGGAGACGAACGAGGCCTTATCGCCAAAAATCCTCTTAGGGATTTTATTCTCTAATCAGGTATAATCTTTGGTTAAAATTTCATCCAAATTGGGAGTAACCCTTTTTCGGAAGCCTTTTAAGATTCTAAAATGTAATAGCCAAATGAGCTGACCATTTCTAGTTTAATAAGTTTCATTTTAATTCCCATTAATTTCCACTGTAATGGTACTCATCGCCGACGATTATCACTCACAAGAAAGCACTAGATAAAACTTTGATACGCTCTCGCCAAATGGCAGTCCAAATGGACGCTTTAGAATTGTTAACCCTTTCGCTCTTATTAGAAATGTAATATTTTTTAATAAAAAGTAAGAAAGTTAAGAGCCGTGGTTCATGCCTTAACACGTTCAGTGTTCGAACTGAAAACGTGTTCCCTGCCCGTACGGATAACAATAAGAAAATGATTTGCATGCCACGCGCTGCGTACATTCCTCTCAATTACACTTCTATAAACACATTACGTTCCTTATTCCTGCCTTTTCTAGGGTAAATGTCGCTATAAATGCCGGGTTTAACTTCGTACTTTGACTTTACTTAATCATTTAAAGTTTTTTTAATTTAGAAAAAACTATTCTTTTCCTTATATGTAAATATAAGGAATATATAATAAATGATTAACTAATAATTATTAGTTTCGCGCGCTATGATTGGTCCGTATTTTTCCTTAATAATTCAAAAACGAAACTCCATCCGACATGTTTGCAAAGCAAATTGTTGTTCAAAATCATCTTATTGTTAGCTACCTCCCCATTTCCAGTTCTACACCAATAATGAGACACCCTGTATAACTCTAGTTGACAACACTTTAATAATCAATTTTACATAATATAATGTACAATCTTTATAAATCATATAAGATTAAATTCTCTTTATTGTGCAAACACTTATAAGTATTATAATAAAATATTAAAAGAGAAAATTATATACAGAGCGTCGCAGAACTGGTGGCATAATTTTAATGGAGTAATTATTCAGAATCAACTCAGCAATCACTACTTCGCGGTTCTGCCACTACTTTAAACAGCGAACTTTGCCGTATCAAGTGAGGCAAATTAGTACCGAGATGAAAACGGGAGCTATTTGTCGATAGGACGAACTTTCAATATCCAACTATATTACTTTTCAGATAGGTACATTTTACTTTCGAATATTAATAACAGTACGAATGTTATAAAATGCAATAACTATTCCCATTGTGATACCGTTCTGTGTCTGCTTCAGACTGAATTGATATGCTGAACACAGAAAAGTATTTGTTACATCTAAGTACATTGTATCATATATGTTAACATCGCTACGACACGTTGTGTGGATAACAGGACATACGGATAATAGAACGTCTGTATATTAACACGTTGACTGCCACGGGGGTCACCGGTGACCGGCACCCGAAATTTATTACAATCAAATAATTAACAAAAGAAACGACGAAACAAACCACGGCTAGCGTTATCATTAAGCTAATAATGCTAGCTATCGATTTGAAAGGTTAAATTTGAAAATTAGTTGATTACATTCTTAATAATTAGGATTTCAACGTGTCTGACTACACACGTCCGTTTTCACTGTGGCAGTCAACGTGTTAAGGTATTCGGATAATGGGGGTACGGATACGGGAGTCTCTACTGTATTTGATTGGGCCTTTCTAAGTTTATGCGCATTGCAAGTGTCATGGCACATGGTCCTTTATCGCCTTAGATACTCCATCCTATACACAGGTTTGCTCCCTAAAGATCATTGTCTTAAAATGCACAACTGCATCTATTTAGCTCTGATTTCGTTTTTTTAGCACGAGGTATACAGAATCTTACACCTCTAAACTTATGCCTCATTTCTCTACTTATATCAGTGCTGTCCATTGTTGCTTTCTGGAACACAAAATTCACCAGTACCATGGGTTGCCAAAGGTATGGATGCATATGACGTAGTACGGACAACGATTATGACGTACTAGGGAGCAGTAAAGGGGAGTCACGCCAAAGCTGCAATGGCGATTGTTCGCAACTTGTATAGTATACGTAAGACATGTAGATACAGAGGGGATATATGACGTCAGGTGTTTACGTCTGGCAACCCAGGTTATGACGTGCTAGGTTGTAGTAAAGCGGGAGACGCCAAGGCGGCAATACCGACTGTGCACAGCTTGTGTAGTATACATAATATAGGATGCATGATGGTATGTGTCCCTACCTCTGGTAATCCAGTTGTCGAATGCAGTAAACTTCTCCACGAAAAATGGCATCTAAGAGGAAAAATTTCCATCAATCATTCGGATACTCGAGAATCACTATATTTGGGTTAGTATTAATTTCAAAGAGAGTTAGTTAATTTGATAACGAAGTAAAATTGGTGATAGATTAAGTGAATTATCGTGTCGAGATATAATCTCCGGTGACTTTGAATACTAAGCCAAATGGTGAGACCGCTTCCCCTGTGAGACCACTTTCCCTGAAGAAGCCTAACATGATCAATGGTGTACAATGACGCTGCTCGAGGGGCACCTACCTAATATAGGTCTACCTGATATAGGACGTACTAATGTCTATAATTTTTTATTCCGATGTTAATAGAAGCTGGGCTAAAATGGGAATTAGTTGTGCTATAGGGGAAGATTCAGGAAATATGGTTTTTTAAAACACGACTTTGAGGTAGAATTTGTAAAATTTATTTATAATCTTCAGTACTTACAATAAAAATCATTTTTTAACGCGATACTAAAGCGTATCTTTTTCAATTGAAACAAAGTAGAAAATTTACTTAATGTACTATAAATAACTTCCGAGATAAAAAGTCAAACGTATAACTGATTTTCTCGAAAATAGGAAAAATCGAATAATTCAAAGGCTTGTATTTTCCGAACAATTTCTTCCCCTTTAATTTTTACGCAAATTACAACATTTCTCATTTTGAAAGAAATTCGAAACATTATTGAGGGAAAATGTCATCCAATTTGGAGTGGAATTGTCCTATCAGAATTCTAAAGATACTTGGAATTTTAGATTGCCTGTAGTTTCCTTTGAAATTAAACGATTTTAAGAAAATTTTCACCATCTATAATTTATCTAAATCTGCAATGTATTTTTTAGATTTTCTTTTTGAGCTGGGATAAAAAATAATAAAAAAGTAATCTTCATGATTTTATTCGTGATTCGATCCAGTTGCAATTTCTTTAAAATTGCTGAAGCATGTCATTTACTAAATTGATGCTTCTAGCTTCTCAAAAAAACTGGAGTTGTTTGATCCAACTTGAAAAAAAGCACTCTGTTTTAAAATGTGATTAAAACCAACATATTCTATAAATTAAAAAAAATATATACATATATTGATCGAATGGAATAACCTCCTCCTTTTCGAAGTCGGTTAAAAATACAGAAATTTTTAAATTCCAAAAAAAGAATGAATAGCACCTCATTTCATTTTGCAATGATTTTATTTTAGTGATGACACTAAATTTCGAACGATCTGACATATTGCGGTGTCATTCGAGTATCACAGTGTAAAATTGTTACATAACATTCCCTTTGTTTTCTTATAAATTGATTTATTACGAAACGTAATTTCTGTCTGAAACATTGTTTGAGATAATTTGAAGTTTCGTTAACAAATAATACGAATAACGCTGGCAGACAAGAATCACAGTAAAACAAAAAAACACTGTAAAAAAGACTTTTTTTTTTTTTCTTTTTTTCGTTTCCTTTTACAAAGTCTAATCCTTCGATCATCTCGAAACAGTTTCAAGAATATTTATCCTTATTTTTCTATAGTTTGTTATTGTTAAAACTATTTTGTTAACGTTCTTTTACGGTCGTTCCGATAGAATATTTGACCAAAGTTTGATTTCCTCTCGAAAACGCTACAACGGTTTCGAGACGATTTAAATCAAAGATTTCATAAATTCAGAAAATCAATCGAGATCCGCCGTTGCTCTAACTCGACCCAAACTTCAGAGCAAATAAAACACACTTGGAGTAAATGAAAAGTAAAATGCCTTCGACAAACTTGAACGTAAGATTTGCGATCGTGGTTTTAGTGACTAAATTTAAAGAATAAGCCGAAAGATGAATGGAATAAAGTTTTTCACTCGGCTGTGGAAACTTGGACGTTAATGTCAAATGGAATGCCAACGATGGAACATTTTGTCGAATCCTTAAGCTCGCTCAAAGTAAAGTGACAACCAGACAGTGAGTGATTAAACTTAAAATCGAACAATTTTCTTTTCGACCGCATCAAATCTTACGGAAACGTTAAGCGAATCCTTTGACGCGAGCAGTTCCACTATTTCGCCCGGGAACAGCAATCTCGTCGCCGTTTAATTAAAGCTGCATGCCGGTTCTTTTTTTCTTTTTTGGATCAATTGATTGGTGCGCAGTGATTTGTCGTCGAGGGAAAATTAACGAAGTCCAAGTGGTAAGCGAGCTCCGGTTTTGCTTGACGCGACTTAGAAAACACGGTAATCGTTCGAGCCAGTGACAAGTGTTAGTGGTGTTTCCTTGTGTCCGCGGGCGGAAAGGAACGAATCGCCTTGACATGGGTTGCGAACTTAGCAAACTTGCGACTGCGAAGTCGCAGAATCAAATTGCCACGGATCCACGGCTCCCACTGACGGCCAGACAAAAATTTACGGTTATGGCCAGCTGGAAAGCTGTCTCCAGGGCCCTCGAGCCAACCGGTGTCTACATGCTTATAAGGTCTGTACCGTCATTTTTAAATGTAAGTATATACTGTTATGTCAAGGTTGTGTAGGATTTTTCCCTTGAAAGTAGGATGATTACGAGAGAGATGCCGCAATGTCGTTATTTCAGCGACCTAGAGCTATTTGTTTACTTAAACTTAGCAATTTTTTTATACAAATCTATCTCTTTTACTCGTTTAACGCTGTTATCGTAGTAACTCAAAATTCATAGGTATTTGTAAAATAATCTTTATAATACTTTGAAGGAAATAGGTCGAACGTTCTTTGACCGTAATAGATTATCTCTGACGCAGCATGCGGAAGTAGGAAACAGCATCTCCAACCAGTGATGAATTTATCCTGTAAAGGATAATGGAGATTCCATTAAAATAAATTTATTGTGCAGAATATAATATCTATCATTTTTTTGTTATTTATTTATTTTGTACCACTTGTCTTTCGTCTTTGGCGCAGATTCTCCTCTTCACCCTCGACCAAATCATAAACTCTGTAATATAAAACATAACTACATTAATACACAGGGTGTTCACAATAAAATGAACTAGCGTTTTTTTTTCGTAAGCAACAAATATTTCGACAAAATGAGAGAGGAAGTAATTATAGTATATCTTACTGAAAACACGATAATCTATGTCAATCTTTTATATACGAAATCATTCATATTTAATACAATTACTTCTAAGGTTACACAAGATTTAGAGTAACAGAAATGAATTAAACATTTCATAATAATTGCAAACAAAATCTTGAATTCTTCAGCATGTAGTTTGTTCTCCTTAATGAATCTTCTTTCTGCGTCTCTTATAGCTGGTAATAATATGTCATCCGCGTAAACTATGGTCCAAATCTTCATTCACGTTTTCCGTCTCATCTTTTAAGTCTGCCAAGTATAATGTCGGACTATGCATGCACCCATATTTAACACCTCTCACTGGCCAGAATTCTTCTGACTATTGATCCTCAGCTTTTACACACCTCGTTTCTTAATTCTTATTGTTCTTCTTATTCTTCATTCTTTGTTTCCCAACTTCTTTACAAACTTTCCTCTGTCCAACTTATCAAATGCCGCTTTTAGATCTACAAAGGAGGCAATTACTTTGCTCTTTCTTTCCAGTTTCTTATTTACCATATATTAGGGTGAACCAAAAGTTTTCGATTTTTTTTATTCAAACTTTCAACATAAATAAAACAACAATAAAACGAACTTTACGTTTCGAAATAAAGACCATTCGAATCTATGGTTTGAAAAATCCACGGTAGTTGGCCGACTCGAACGTGGCTGGTCTTCGAGCCCAAGTTTGCCGTTCTTAAATTTTCGATACCAGTACTGCGCTATATTGTTAGAGACCGTTCCCTCACCTTCCACTTGGCATATTTTGTTTGCAGCTTCGGTTGCATTGAATCCTTGTTTCCAGTAATGGCGCAAAAGTACCCGAATTTCGAATTTTTCCATCTTTCTCCAACATAGAAAAAATCAAAAACAAATAGTTAAATACGCGATAGTTTTGTAAGATATGAAACAGCAGATCGAATGCTACAAGATGATATATGACACGTAAATATAAAGCAAATTTATTGGCTTTAAAAAAATGTTCAAAGTTAAAGAGATAAAAAAATAGAACACTTTTGGTTCACCCTAATAATTCAGGATATAAACTGCATACATTGTTCCTCTACATTTTTTAAATTCAAACTGTCTTTCTGCCAGTTTTCCTTCTACTTTCTCCATTAACTTGCCATTCAGACTACTTGCATGAATTTTATATGTTGAATTAAGAAGTGACAATCTCCCTCCCCCTTGTTGAACCTCGGAATGGACCAAACCCATCCGTCAATCCTGGGGGAACCCTTCTCCTCCCATATCTAATTTACGAGATTTAAGTATTCCTCGCCTGTTTCGTTCGACACCAGTCCCCAAGGCTCGTTTTCCATATTATTCTCTCCAGACACCTTTCCTCGCTTTAATCTTCTAAGCTGTTTAATCGCTTGCCCTTTAGTAATTTCCTCCTTTGTTTTCTCGCTGTTCTCTGCGTACACCATTCTGCTTACATTTCTCTGTTCTTTTCCTTCCAACAATCTCATGAAATATCTTAGCCATTCATACATTTCTATGCCAATCTTCTTACGTTCTTTTTTTTTCTTTTTTTTTCCAGTCTGCACCTCCGTTGTTATATTTCTTATGTTCTTTCCTTTTGCTAATGTATTCTTCGTGTCTTAACCCCCTCTTCCCCTATTCCCATTTCCTGCAAGTGCTGTATCTTCTTTCCGAACTTCCACCTTGCTATCCTTTTTGTCACTTTCCTCACCGAGCTTCTTACCGTTTCTTTTATTTTCTTCCACTGTTCTTCCATCCCTATTGCGTATGCGTTCGAGTTCTTGTATTGCTCGTGACAATATTGCATTTCCTTGTTCGACAAATCACTCTTCTCCGTTGCTCTTACTCTATCCTATTTCTTATTCCTTTCCTCCTTCTTCCCGTTTACCACTTCAATATCTAACTGCATCTCTATTGGTACTTACATGGATGGATTCTGTCCTCTAACATTCTTTCGTTATACCCGCGCATCTTTCAGCTTTTTCATTATCAATTGTTTAGTCTGTTACATATGCCTCACTTTTCCCAGTGTAAACTCAATTACCCTTCTCATTTGTTATCATCCACCTCTTTCTTCTAAAAGATCAAGAGGTATTCTTACTTCTTTATTTTTTTACTCCGCCCTTAGACCTTGGTTTTATTCGACGGTCTGTTTCCTCAAGTGGTCCACCTTTGTTTCCTGCCCCAGTGTGCTACTCTTCTTTCTTTCTAACGCTTTCAGTATATCTTGAGTATGCCATTCCATTGAATCAAATTTTGGTCTCTACCATCTTATATATTCATTGTTTAAACTTTCTTCCATTTATTGTTTACGGCAATTAAAACACCTCCACTTGTTCTTCCTTTTTTAGTTTCTCTCCTGTCTGATACACAGTTCGACGTATAATCTTTTGACACTTTATTTTTGAGGTTCTCCTATTTCCTTTTCTCTCCCTTGTCTTTATCAGTCCTACTATGACGAATTCGTTCAACTAATTCCAGGTCTCTTTATATTTATTCGATATACCGGTCATATTCGAGAAACAAATCCTTAAGACTACTTTAACCCTGTTCCTCCTTTCCTTCCTCTCTCAGTTTTTCTTTCTGTGTTGATCTTTTTTGAACTGCCCCTTCTTCTCACCCCACTTGCATCAATCATCATCTGTCTTTAGATTCATGTACCTACTGATGAAATTTTTAAGAATTTATTAATCACTAGCTGTACGTGGCCACGCGTTGCTGTGGTTCAGTCTAGTTTTACCTGTTACAGGTGTGACATCTATATAATAGTAGGTATATAAAAACACGCGCATATTCGAATGCAACGTTGTGTCAAAATTTCATAGCAATCGGTGAAGAACTTTCGAAGATTTAAGATTTTGACCAAACGAACATTTACAGTTTTATTCGTATAGATTCAGTAATATTAATTCTATGAATTATTGACGCGCGGATTTATATCCTTGATTGTTAACGCCTGATAAAAAATAAGACGGAGATTCATGTCCTCGGTTCAAAAAGCGTTAACCAAATTCAAAAAGTAAGAAATGTGTCAATACAGAGAAAAAAGCAAATAATAAATTACGGGCCGCTGAACTTTGGAGCTATATAACTCTAAATGTATGTATCTGCCGTAACTACCGATACTGCTAATGAAGCTGATAATAGAGTAAACAGAAGACCGTGTCTCCAGCGCAATTAAATGTATGTAATATGTCGCGATTTTCTCCGCGAAACCGAATACACTCAATGCGATTATCTACGATACATTGTTGTATATTATTTTTTATGTTATTTACTGCTCGTTTTCTTTTCGTTCTCCGAGGAATTCGATTAAAGAAAACTCTTTTTTTTTTTCAAAAAGGAAGAGATTATAAGAGTATTGTATTTCTGTTTAAAATGGGCAGTTTATTATAGATATAGTACGTTGCGCTGTAATAAATATGCGCATACAGAAAAATATGTCTATGAAGACCTAAGGAAGGAGTTCAATTGCGAAAAAGGACGGGTAACAAGGAATTAAATAGAAGATAAGCACCTGCAAAATTCAGCGTTTTCATTTCATACGTTCGTCCATCCTTTCGTCACTTTTCTAACGAACACCACAAATATGTTAACGCAAGATATGTACGTTTATATTGATGCAAAGCATATATTTTTACCGACGAATATCATTTTCAGTAATTTCTTTAACACGTCGACTGCCACAGTGAAAACGGACGTGGGTAGTCAGACACGCTGAAATCCTAATTATTAAGAATATAATCAACTAATTTTCAAAAACACGTTGACTGCCACAGTGAAAACGGACGTGTGTAGTCAGACACGTTGAAATCCTAATTATTAAAAATATAATCGACTAATTTTCAAATTTAACCTTTCAAATCGATAGCTAGCATTATTAGCTTAATGATAACGCTATCCGTGGTTTGTTTCGTCATTTCTTTTGTTAATTATTTGATTGTAAAAAATTTCGGGTGCCGGTCACCGGTGACCCCCATGGCAGTCAACGTGTTAACCTTTCAATTCGATAGCTAGCATTATTAGCTTAATGATAACGCTATCCGTGGTTTGTTTCGTCATTTCTTTTGTTAATTATTTGATTGTAAAAAATTTCGGGTGCCGGTCACCGGTGACCCCCGTGGCAGCCAACGTGTTAACTATGTTGCATACCTATACAGTGTGCGATCGAATAACATGTACACGCGGACACAAGCTAATTCCTTATGAAAAAATAAGAACAGAATATGAAACAGAATTTTTTCATTTAAGGTTTAGTTTTAGAGAAAATCGAGTTTGAAAATCCGGTGCGTACTATCGCAAACTTCCGCTTTTATTTTTAATAAAAGTATTAAAAAAATAACAGCTTTATTGATTACACTGGTTAAATATCGTTACAGAACGTAAGAAACTGGTAATACACTGGTTAAGTATCGTTACAGAATATAAGAGACTGGATACCTTGCTAGGCTACCGAGGATATGACTCGAGCACGGAGTATTCTAGACTACCGCTTTCTTTTTTAGTGGCTAAAGGATCCGCTCGACCCGATACGTAATGCTGCGTTATTTCTTCTTATAACTCTTCTTAATATTTAAAAAAAAGATTATAAGAAAGTTGCAATAACTGCATCGAAAAATCATGCAGCTTGCCTATCGCTCTGTCTTCGTCTCTCCTGTTATTGTTGTATGACAAGGATCTATCTATCCTTGTTCGGTAGCTTCCTAATTTTTCCGCACTGTCGACAGTGACGCTAGTTTATTTCCTGCGCTCAGAAAAATTTTGAGTTAACTTTAATACACTTCGAAGTTGGTCATGTCGTTTTTTAACTTTTTTATTATGTCTGTAATTATAAAAATATTTTTTAAGCAATTATCACACGAAAGTATAGTAATGAGCTTTTACAGTATCTGAAAAATGAAAACTTCTCGTCGTGTTGGAAATAAAATTTCCATTCATATGGGCTCTTCTTTCAAGTAATGCTGAGTTTCATGGATTAATTCTTTTCTGTTCTTGAAAGAAGTAGTACTTAGTTACTACGTAACTTTTCAAGAATCTAGTTAGTTTAACGAACGTTTCATTACATCACTTCGGGCGATCTTATTATTCAACAGAAGGCGGACTTCTTAATTTTAATATCGGGAGGGGTGAGGTATTGTGGAACGCCTAAGTTTGGAGTGTAGTAATAAAAAATCAAAAGGCAGACAAAGCATGAAACTTTAATAAGAAGACTTAAGTAAGGTTTACACGGTAAACCGTTTCTGAAGAAATTACGTGGCTTCAGAGAAAAATAAGATTTTCTGGATATCTAATTTAAAGACGTGTATAAAATGTTAATTTTTGTGCATTAAAAATCACCAACTTTTATAAAAGAAATATAAATATATGTTTTATATATGACTATTATAGATAGCATAACATATATAAATAAGAAGAAATATTATAAAAAATAGCATAGAAATAATTATGTTATTTATTATAATTTAAACAGTTTCATTAAATGAAAGACATACTGCATACATTATAATCTTATACACAAAATTAAAGTTTGTTTACATTATTCTTCTAAAGAACTAGGTAATTAAAATTGTATTTTGCAATTTAATAATTGAAAGAAATAGTAAACACGTCTTAAGATACATTTCAATTGTTTCCTAGGTACATGTAAGTGTTTCGTTTTACTCCCACGCTAAAGTGACGTAATTTAATAAACATTTATTATATACGCTTCTGCGTAGAGACACAATATTAAATTACAGTGTAAAGGTTATTAGAATTCCGGGGGCGGCTCATGTACAGGTACTGCGGAACTGCATTACCCTTAACTAGTTTATATGTAGTTGGAATATTTAATTTTACCATGAACAAACTTATACGTTTCTCTTATTCTGTATAAAAACATATTCTGTCTTGTAGTACCTCCATGATTTCGAGTCACGAGCCGCCGCTGTAGAATTCAATGCTACAGTGATCAAATTATATTAAAGCCACTCGCATAAATTAACGATTTTACATAGAAACGATTAGTTCTTAAATGAAAACTCAGTTAAACAGAGTTTTTTTTTTTATTTTTTATGATGTACTGATACTTGTAAAGGTCTGATACACAATTAGCATCTAATGTGAATATTATTTTACGTGAATGTCGACAATTGCTACCTAACAATCGTAAATTACCGTTTTGTTCTTTAAGAAATTCATAGGTTGTATTTTGTAAATATCAGTGTTGTCATTGTTGTTTTAGTGTTTTTACATCGTTGTATTCGTAAGTAATTATTTTGCTTGGCATACTGATGATTTATAAACGTTGAATTATGATTAGTCCGTTTATTTTATTTATAGAACATTTTTTCAATATAGGCAAGGGTAAAGACCTTTCTCCTAGTGAAACCTTGAAAATAAAAACATTGATTACTCATAGTAGTTATTCACATACAAAAAATTGCGTCGATTACTAGTGTGAATAAAAAAAAAAGCTTGATCATGGTTCAAATAATTTGATCACCCACTGTACAATTTACCGTTATAAATGTACTACTGTATTTACTGTTTTCGCCGCAACCCTGTGGTCGTTCCCAGTTACACGTATGTATGTGTTTCTAATAATAGTAGCGCTTCCGGTACTTGAAGAACTTCGGAGAAGGGGTTGAGTTCCTCTATCTGTATTAACCTTGTTTCCATTGTTACTGGCGGTTCTAATCCAGGTCCAAATCGCTATTACTCTGTCATCGTGCGTCGCTTCCTGTATTTAGGATATGATTAATGTGACGCTCTCGTGTTCAACCATCACTCAACGCAATGTTATAATATAATTTTCCTAGCCCTTAACCATTCTGAGACACTGTTTTTTTATAGCAAAGTAACTAGAGAATCATATTTTATTAATTTCAACCAAGGAATGCACTTGTTTTACAATTTCAATTACTTGATCTATACTCATCTTTCCATACTTCAGTCATGTTGTATTAATTATTCTGTTCGATCACTTTCCTTATCTTCGTTTCTACTTTTTCTAATCAGTCTATTAGGCAACCTTAAATAAACATAACTTCTTTTATATCGAAGGTTAATAATAAAACTAAGAACTATCAAGAAATTACCAGTTTTCTACTGTCGTTTCATAGAAGTTTAACTTTGTGAATCTTACAAAGTTTCAATAATAATTTATCATAATAAATCATAATCTTATTGCAAAATACAAATAGGTTGGAATCTGCATAGTTTCTTCCACAAATCAGAACGCTTTATGATTTTCACAAAAACTATCTTATATTTTTATTATCATACGATGATAGTTGAGGGCAAGGCGAGTTCATTGACCTATAACACTACGAGCTTCAAATGACCTTAAAAATATATGGTTCCATTTAAAAAAACACCGATGACCTTTTGTAATCTCGAAAAAAATGACCTTGAGCAAAATTTTTCACCAATCAGAATACGTGCCCCATCGGATACAATAACTTTTTCTTCTAACATTTTTTTCTACCATGAAAAACAAGCGAGATATTTGAGATCCCAGAGTTAGCTGGGACACCCTGTATATACAATCAGCACTTTGATTTTTAGGCACAGTTTTGCTGTCTACCCTGAGTTGCATTGCGATCCCCTATCGTTACGTGCTCCGGTAACCTATAAAGTGTGTCTTTATATCAGCCGTTATATTCTGAATCTTGTAATTGGTTGTATTGCACCTATCTTTGTTTCCCATAGTCTTTTTCTTGTATTATGATATTGACCTGTACCCCTTCATTGTACATTTTCTCTACCGTAGATCCACTACATCCATTTCTTTTCACATTTTCTATCCTATTCTCACGAATACCCCCATTCCTCCCCCTTTAGATCCTTTTCTCTCAGACATTCCTTCGCTAGCCTCATTCCTTGCATTCTCCGCACACCTTGTTGCTCTTTGTCCTAAGATAAATAATCATTATTCATACTTGTATCCAATTTACCTTTTCAAACATCAAAGATTAGGTGCTCCAGTTTATTTTGAATACAGAAAACAAACAAAAATTCTTTAGAACGCGAAAAGATGGGTCTAACAACTCGTTGTGCACAACCAAATTTCTGTATAACTTCGTTACATTGGAAATAGTGAAAAGGTTCTATTCGGAGCATGAATTGTTTTTTTAATTTTAACACGTTGACTGCCACAGTGAAAACGGACGTGAGTAGTCAGACACAATGAAATCCTAATTATTAACATTACAATCAACTAATTTTCAAATTTAACTTTTCAATTCGATAGCTAGCATTATTAGCTTAATGTTAACGCTATCCGTGGTTTATTTTATCATTTCTGTTGGTAATTATTTGATTGTAAAACATTTCGGGTGCCGGTCACCGGTGACTCCCGTGGCAGCCAACGTGATAATCAGTGTTTGCAAATGATGTTTTCACATGGTCGTTGTCAGTAACGATTAATGAGAATCAGGGTTTTCGATGATTATTTCTCAATGATACAACCGATTTTTAGACATTTTCCACTATGGTCGTTAGAACAATGCGACAAAAGTCAAGATCGGCTATTTGTCATTCAGGAAAAGTTTAAGAACCACCGAAATGCATTTTTCTCGAGTTTGTGAACTTTCTTATCATATTTTACATTATTATGTACCCGTTGTTTAACAGGTAATATTAAATCTAAGCGTGTTCTATTTTTTAACCGACTTCGAAAAGGAAAAGGTTACTCAATTCGATCAGTATATACATAGGGTGGCCCCCATAATTCTTAAAAGTTCTATATCTCGAAAACTATGCCATCGATTTTAAAGTTCTTGGTCTTAAATTGCATGGATCTCAAGGGCTTTTCTAACTACATAAACTCGAAGTGGCCCACTGTTCCCCTTCAGGGGTGGGGGTACCTTTATATAATTTTAAATGGAGCCTCCTATTAAACGTTACATATTTAGATTCTACAGGAAAAAACAAGTAAATTTTGTCTAAAACACTTTTTTTGCTACAATTGCAATTTGCTGCAGGATTGGCAAAAAAATGTATGGATTTTTTTTATCGTTAGTAACTATTGTTATTGCAAAAATCCTATTCCTTGATGTTACTCTAATTAAGAAGTGTGAAATAAAATAATTTTTACAAAATGTAATATGTTGCTGATTATAATGTGATTGGGGTATGAAGAATTTGGTACTAAATGGGCGAAAAGAGAAAATACATTAACATGTGAAAATATGTAAAAAAATGAAAGAATTTTAACAATTTTGAATGTAGAAAATTTTTGATTTTGCGTCGTCTCCGAAAAAATTGCATTGTATTTAATTTGCTATGTAATATTTTAATCAATTTTATCAAGAGCCGTAGTGAATTCGTACAAATTGAATTGAAATTATTTCATACATTTTAGTGCATTTTGAAGTTGGTTGTAGTTTTTTCTAAAAATTATTTTCTAGAGAACATAACACAATGTTATTCTGAATATGAATATTGCCGCAAGTTGTTTGTGATTATTCTAAATTGTATTCTATCCAGCGATCCATTTGTCGCGGGATTATATGGTACCGTAAATTTTTGAGTACTTCTGTTTGTCTTTGAAAAACAAAAATTCTTGAAAACGAAAATTTATGCCATTGTCCATTGCCATGATACGGGCCAATGCTGCCACTTGAATTTTGGGGACCCAGAACAAACACTAAACATGACGTAAAAATTTTAAATTATGCATATTTATTATTTACTGTAAAATTTGATGATTAATTTAGCGCAGTGTGAAAACTAATAACCGTGAAATTTATTTGTTGATAAAGAAACAAATTATCAACCGTATTTTTTTTTTAGAAAACTACATTTTCACGGAATTTTGTAATTGCACCAATTCGATTTCTATCTAAGAACTTCCTACAAGAGTAATGTACTTTTGAAAATACATTCGAAAAAGATATCGTAATGATTATACCTAAATTATTGAATTTTCACAAAGTACGAAAGTTCTTAACCCTTAACCACCTACCACACGTCTCTCAGACACCAAACAATTTTCCAAATATATTTGTTTCTTCCGAAAATAAGAAGTCCATGAAACGTAAATGGTAGTTCTAGAGGTAAATGTTAATTTTCGAATATTAAAAATAATTTAAATCCTCTTATAACCTCTCACTGTACTGGATTTTATTAGGGAGTTCTATAATGTGTCGACATCTCCTGGACGGGTGGTTGATGGTTATGTGGCAAAAACATGTGGTAAGGTGGCTAAGGGTTAAGTATGCGGAGCCCGGGGAAAGTGCTCCACGCGTTCGGCACTAAGTACGGTCCTGTTGGCCGATATTGGGTTAACACAGTCACTGAGCTGTAAACATCTTATAACAAGAAAAATATATCGCGACTTAGATAAAAATAAAAAATGAATAGCTGTATTTAAATTTGGCAATCTTTTCATAATTATTTACTTAATTAACACTAGAACTACTGACGATTTATGTGTACCTACTTTCAAGTTGAAAATAATATAGAAAAATAAATAAATATGGAACGAAACATATACCAGCATATACAGCAAGTCGTTAGTATACATTTTAACCATAGCTACTTAATCAGTTGCGTGACCTAATCCGTCATTTTGACGGGTTTAGTGGTTCTAATGTTAACATCGTTGTAAATGTGTAACTATATCAAGCAGTAATCATTTAAGTTCCACGGTAATTCGATCTTAACTAGAACTTATGAAACTGGCTACCTTTGTCAGCTTTTGTATACGTTTTCTACCTACTTTTACCATCTGTTTGTAATGTCTCCATTCATTAGACACACGCGTAAAGGAGGATTATATGTAACGATGAAAAAATTCCTGTTAACGAAGAGTTAGTAGGACGCAGGTGACCAATATACCGAGCATAATACGCACATACGGACCGTTTATTGATTCCCGAGGCTGAAGCTGGACTAAACGCCTCTGATCCACTCTCATCTCCAACGACGATGATAGATATAGCTAAATCGAGCCTGATAAAGTTGCCTTTGTCGAAAGACCATACCGAATTTTTATTTACTATGTAACTTTATTTAGTCAGAGTTGTTTTTTTTTTTTTTACAGATTGGCGTGGATTTTCTCCGCACTGACACCATTTTGTTTCGTAACTGATTTAGATCGTATTAAGGGCCTGTATTTAAAGGGACTTCTCGGCTAGAACAGGCAGGGTCGAATAGGGATAAGAATTTTCGCGTAGGATTTCCTGGACGTGGGGCGTTGTCGGGTTGAAAGGAGTTTGGCGTGAAGTCCTAATTTAGGCACTCGCAAAGAAACTCGCGGAAAAAGGGATTTCTACGATAATTGGCTTTCACAGGAAATCTTCAGAAAAAAGTTTATGTATTTGTTACAATGGTCTTCTGGAAGAATACGAGGGTGGGAGTCTTGTATAAAATATGAGTTATTGGTGGTTCAAGAATGAACGAGGGGTTCGATATGACACATTAAAGTGGTTGTCCAAATAGTCAGCCATATATTCGAATGAATTATTAGCGTTTACTGCAAGCAATATAATATGTCCTGTCAACTTTTCAATAGGGTAAAATAATATCTATCAGTTTATCGTTCGAACGAAACTGAAACAGACTGTTCAGAACAGATAACAGAGAAAACAAATGAGCACTTAAAAGCTGCTAACTTATATTCGCTTTTTGATATTCTTTTCATCTGAGAACTGGATACGCTGATACTTGAACAAATTGCAAACTAAGCATCGTGAAAATCTCTGAAACTTATGGCATTAAATGGAATTTGGATTATAAGGAATTTCTGTCGGTTATTAAATAGCAGCTAATACAAATTTGTTAAAACAATAAATAAATTGATTAATTGATGTTCGCTGTCACCCTTGGTACGGCACTGGCGTGGCGTTTCGAGGGAAAGGATATTGGCATGTAAAGTTAGTAATATGCGTGGGTCGAACGGTAATCCCTTCCTTTTACTTAAACATGTACTCTGATTTTTCCATCCAGAAGCAATTAAAATTTTAACCCTTTCATTTGTGAGTTCGATTGATGTTCTGACTCCATACAGACCCTTTTAACCAGTTAACTGTTTCGACCGTTTTAGAAAATGTGTCCCCTACGTGCGTCGTACAAATTAAGCGATGACGAATATATTCGTCAAACCCAGAGTATGTTTGATATGAAATTAGGTTACAATGAAATTAGTTAAATATTTTTATTTCGTTATTTATTTCATGTACATTTATTAGTTCTTTTTATTTCGACATGGCCTCAAAATATTCCAAACTTCTTGCAGTTTACGAATATATTTTAGTTTTAACTAAAATTGCAAAATTAACTGCCAATGGTCACTACTGAAGACACATGACGAAAATATTCATCATAACACAAAATTTTACAATTTCGAAAGAATATCTTCGTCATAAACAGTTAACTGGTTAAATGAATGATATTCCAAATTAATGGTAAGTTAGAATAACAGAATGTTTATACTCTCGAGTAACAAGATGGACAATGTGAAAATATAGTAAAAATGGACAATTTTATTTTCTACAAATTTTCCAATCATTATCTGTACCCTGATTAAACGGTTTTTAATTGCATATAGTCAAAATTCTATTAATCAATAAGGATAAAAATAATATACAGAAGGATAAAAACGATTACAAAGGAAAATTATAGAATCGGAGAATTCATTGGCTAACTTCAATCCTTTGCACCCGAGCGGCACCTCTGGGGGGACATATTTGAGCCGTTTATTTTGAAAGTGGCCTAAGTCCATTTATGTTCGAATTTATTTTTGCTTCAGAATGAAAAGATCATGTAAAAATATAACTATCAAAGTAAATAACTAGATTTTTTTGGAAAATGGACTTAGGCCACTTTCAAAATAAACGGCTCATTTAATTCACCAGAGTATTTCAGTTATAGAAAATATAGAAAATAAACGAAAAGAATAAAAATAAATGGATTCATCCGCATTTGTAATTCTCTTCTTTTTAAATAGAGCATTTGGGTTTCGGAAGCTTCGCTGAAAAAGTAGACTAGATTCGACCGTCTCCAAGAATACTCCGAGTGCAAAATGTTAAAATATGGTAAATACAGGATGATCAATAAGTCCTCGACAAAATTGATAGTAAAAAGTAACATTAAGAAATATGAAAATTGAATTAGAAAGTGTTCAAGAAGGTATATAGTTTATTAAGTTCTCCAAATATTTTCCCCCAAAAGTAACCCCAATGCCTTAGTCTAGCTTCAAAATTATTGTCTACGGTTTGAAGTGAAGCTTTTTATATTTGCAATAATTGATTTAAGAGCCTGTAGAAAAAAAAAATAAAAAGATTGTGTAAAAAATTATATAATTGTTATCTATACAATTTGATGATTACTTCTGAACTATCTCTACAAATTTTCTAATTTAACCCTTTGCACTCGAGTGACGCTTCTACAGCGACAAGTATAATTTTTTTAGAAGATTTTTTAGAAGACAGAATACAGATAATCAAATACATGGATATTTGTAATTATTTATGTTTAAAATACAGCCTTTGGTTTTCGAAAGTTTCACTATAAGAATAGATCAGATTCACTTATATCAAAAAATGCCCCAAGCCTAAAGGATTCAATATTTAACTGTAGAAAATTTCTTTTTGAAAAGAATTATCGAAGACTTACTAATCACCCTGTACTGTTAGATTAACCATACCGGGGTTCGTGGTGTGTTAAAATAGAATACCTACCTTATGTGTAATAGTTCAATAATATCCGAACAATTAATACGTCCAAGGAGAATCTTATTAACAAGAGAGATATTAAGTGGTTTGTGCCAATTTTCCGAGATTGAGATGTTAAAGTGTAATAGGATAGCAACATAGTTGTAACAAGCCTGATCAAGGGAGTTGTTAGAACCACCCGCATGAGAACGCAATAATTTATGTTACTCCAAAGATAATACATATAATGTAGAATATAGCAGTGATGAAGATACACGCGACGAATTATCTGATTGCGATTTTGAGTAAATTATTTCAT
Organism: Stelis phaeoptera; assembly: GCA_943735885.1. Taxonomy (NCBI): domain Eukaryota; kingdom Metazoa; phylum Arthropoda; class Insecta; order Hymenoptera; family Megachilidae; genus Stelis; species Stelis phaeoptera. The sequence goes on from OX030936.1 coordinate 1,974,645, forward strand.
CTATTTTTTTGTTATGTTAAATATTATTAACCCTTTGCACTCGAGTGGCGCCTCTGAGGCGACCTATTTAATTTACTAGAATATTTTGAAATGTGAAATTTAAGCTTTATTCCTATTAAAATATAGGAGATTAACGAAAGAAATAAAAATAAATAAATCCATTGGCATTTGTAACCCTTTTCTTTTAAAATAATTTCTTTAATTTTCGGAAGTTTCGCTGGAAAAGCGGACTAGATCTGTACGTGTCGAAAAATGCCTCGACCGCAAAGGGTTAAGCAGTATTAATAAATAAAAAAAATGATAGCAATTTAAGTGTATAAACGTCAAGTGACATGTTGTACATTATTTAATCCTTTAAACAAATTATAGGAAATACTACCGTACACGGCACTGCGAATAATAAATGAGCTAAAACATCGGTCATGGCAGCAGCAGCGAAATTTAGGTGCGCGTAGATAAATAACACTTTTTTATCAGTTAGCCTCACTTTTAACTTCTGTAACTTTGCAAATTGTCTATTTATCCTATAAACTTACTATGAACAAAATGTCAGAACTATATCTTATCAGTTTTTTCTTGAGTCATGGTTTACTACTTTCTCGCTTCTGAGAGCGCTTAAGGGGGTAGACACGGCACGTGACCTCGCCGATTTGGTAGGTCGGTATTACAGCAGCTTTTTCCTGTGCAAAAATGGTAATACCGTATCCACTACTTGAACTAAATTTGTTACGTGACTTGCTCTGTAATATCAGCAATATGGCAAAACTCGTCTGTTGGAATGCATTCGGGATTTTTCCTTTGTTGTCCTTATATAAGCAAATTTTGAGCCTGGCGAGCATTCATTCGAAAGAGGAACGTGTATTGGTTGGCGCTGGATTCATTGTTTCAGTCACACAACTCTTTTAGCAAACTTACAATACTCGGATTCTGCGGGTGTTTTAGTCGATTTTTGCTCTACTTTGGACACTCATATTATTAGATGTTAACATTATCTCGTTGAACCATAAATCAAGCGCCAAGCATTGCACATTCCTCTTTCGAACGAGTCCTCACCCAGCTCAAAATTTGCTCATATAAGGACAACAAAGGAAAAATGCCAAATCCATGTTTCTGGCCAAATTGTGTCGGTATACAGTTCACTGCATTACCCGTGTCTACCCCCTTGCGCCACCTAGATTTCTGACAATATTTTTTCATTAATTATAAATTTCAAATCTACGACTATATCAATTTTCAGAACTATAATCGATAAGTTTTTCATTAATAAAATTTTACGTATTTAACCGACCGCCCCCGTTCTTCGCCCTCAGAGCCACTTCTGACTGATGGGCTCTAGCTTTGTCAATATAATATCTAACGTTTGAGGCACAAACCACGACTATAGTCGACCAGTGCACCTTTTACGTAGCTAGCTCTTCGTCTAATAGCGTTCAGCGCGCACGAAATGTTGAAATAATTTTTACTGCAAATTATTTATTCAATGCGCTTCAGGCATTCGAATATTTCGGGTGGCGCAAATGAGTGTTAAACACACAGGTAAATAACCTTAACTTTAATCAATCGTCTTACGGTTGCGGATACTAGCGAACTTAGATGATTAAGTGATTTTTCTTGAGAATCTCTGATGGGGGATGGATGCGTAGATTAAAATTAGAATGGTGGTGGACAACTATCTGATTGATCGAAGCGAAACGCAAAAAATCCGCCATTGACTACCGATCGTTCTTAAACAGGTCATTAATTAAGGCGAGGGGTCGCAGGCAATTAATGTTATGGCAGGGTTGAAGAACATACCAATTTAACAATTTTCATTGAAACGATAATCCCCCAAAAAAATATGTGCGGCAGAAGGCATCGGTTCGGGTATTTCCTAAAATTCCTAATTTGTTTTATGTTATTATTGCCGTACGCTGCTTTCGTTGTAATTAAACTATAATTCTAAAAGAACCGTAAGTTTTTTGAACGAATATAGAATGGTTCGTAATTGGAAACGTTGTTACAACGTAACACATAGCGCTAATATATAATTCGAGAAAGATAGCTCGTATTTCAAAAACTTAAAATGCACTTCCAATTAAACAGCGCGAAAGTTGAAAATTCGATTTAACTATTTAACCTAATCGACCTTAACTACGGCATAGCTTTAAATTCTGATTCAATTCAGCATCGTTTCGTGAAGTTGCCTCATTTCCCATTTAAATGCCTTACGAAACGAAAGTAATTTAAACGTTACGGTTTCTTGATGTGGTCGTGATCTCGTCGTTGCTTAATTTTCTTGTGTATACAGCGATGTAAATGTTAAGCCTCGAATCGAAATCTACGAAACGCGTACAATAATCATTCCTCAAATTACTAAATTAAATATTTTCATATATTGACAGAGTAATATCTAAGTAATAACGTAAAATTTCGGAAACGGGAATAAAAATGAATTTATAAATTGAAATTTAAACTCGAAATTAGAAGCTTTACTTTTTTATTATCTATTTTATTATCTTGTTTGCGAGAGAAATCTGAAAAAAGAAAATAAAATACTGAACGGTGAGGACGTAAACAAGTGGAAAAGAGGACAGAATCGAAGCGAGTTGAAAGAAAACAAAAAAAGTTCATTAACAAAGGACTACAGAGAAGACAATGGGAAGGGCTCGGCTGAAAGATAGGGAAAGGACAAAACAAAATTAAAGGGACCACGTTCGATTGAAAACGAGAAAAAGAAACGATGCCAGAAATAAAAGGAAAAGGAAGGAACGGGATAGACTTATTTTCATGTCGATTAGTCCAAGGAACAACCATGAACTAGCTATTGCTACGCTCAGCCACGTAAATAGTCTGAACATGTCAATATGAGGAAGCCCATTGTCCATTAACAGATGGACAGAAGCTACGAAACAACGACTGTGTATTTCGCATTGAAACTTTCGAAATTGGAATGTTTATTAACCACGAAAAAATTGTATTACATATTTGATGTTAAAAAAACCCAAAGTCATTTCTGGCAAAGATATGGCAGCTGCGTGTCTTACAATTTTAGTATTAAGGTAAATGTCCCCATTAGCGATCACGTCTCCATTTGAAACCAATTATTATTCATTTCATTTCATTAAAAGTGATAAATAAAATCATGTATTGATCAAAGCTCAAAGTACAAACGTTAAAAGTATTTTCTTTATTATTTCACAGGTTATTCATTTATTAAAGTACCTATCAACAGATATAATTAATATACAGTAAATGCTCGCCATAAGGTAACCACGCGACTATTCTCTACTTGGCAATCACTGTACCCACTCAATAAGAAGTTCTCACTTGCTCAGTTATGTTTCCTTTCCTCGTTACACAATTTCGGTACAATATTTTAGCATTTCTTATACTTGTTCCACATTTGGTACTCGGCAGTCCCGTGATATTGCCATGTATGTACATAGAGAGTATTTACAGTATAAGCGTTCATTGATACAAAAATAAACAGATTCAAATAAGGAAAAATATGAAATCAATATTTTTGAAGGGTAAACTTTTCCGGGGACCAAAAAATATGGCCTTTTTTTATTATTATTATTGCATTTAACGAGTGGAATACAAAAATACAAGTTTCATTGAGAGGAATGCACTGGTTCAGAAGTTATGTTAACTTGAAAGTGAGCGTTTTCACCGTATTTGACAGGCAATATGTACGCCATATTGCGTTACAGCCATACTCTGTGGGTAAAACAGATTCATGTAGGTGGTGGACAACTTCCCGTGCTGTAATGCAATTTATTGAAAGAACTGAATTCGTACTCTAGCCCCTCCCCCTGCAACCCCTCCCCGACAATATACGGCCAAACCAACTGCGAATTCGTTCAAAAGCGCAGTCATGAAGCCCTCGTTGACCTACCCTATCCAAAAAGCACGCCATTCACGATAATCTGTTTTACCAACAGAGTATGGCTGCAAGGTAATACGACGTCGACATTACCTATCAAATACGGTGAACGCGCTCTGAACCAGTGGATTCCTCTCCATAAAATTTGCATTTTTCGATTTTACTAGCCGAAATCTACAGGACTGTGTAAAAAAAATTCAACAATTTTTGGTCCCCCGAACTAAAGTTTAGCCTTTTTGAAGTTTGAATTCATATGATAATTCACCCAAATTAATGAAAAGATTCAATTAACAACAGCATAGAGAAAATTTGAAGTTTCGTAAAGAGAAAAGGAGTAACATTTCGTCCTAAATAATTCCTAATACACGTATGCAGAAAAAACGAAGGTAAAATATTTGCATATGAACAATTATCAATGTTTAAAAAAACATCTAAAATATTGTAGAACGGAATAATTAATTGTTACCATGGTTCTCCAATGGTTCTCAACCATTTTTTCGTCACGGCACACTTTTCATAATTTAGAAATTTGGCGGCACTAACAATAACATAATTTAAGAGAATTTTATTTGGTTTATTGATCGATGTAGGTACCTATAATATATTTTGTAAAATTAGCATAGAAGAATAATTTTCAATGAAAAATGAAATGAAAATTGCATTACAAAGTAAACAAAATGTTTATTTAATGATAAATTACAAATTACACTTAATCCGAAATTTGAGCTTGGTATTTTTTGATAACTTCGTTTATATTTGGGCGTAAAAATTCCAACAGCAAAAATAAATAATTTGGATTTCTGGCAGCACCGGCACAGTGATTGAGAATCACTGATTTAGTGGCTCAGAGGTGGACGAAACTCACCGCTTTTCTCTTCGGTCCTCGATAAATTATTTCATAGTGGCCCTTTATAGACTTATCCCGTACGCTCTAGTTACGTTCAGAGTGCATCAATGTCAGGAATCTCATAATTTAGTAACAGGTCGATAGATAAAGATAAAAAATGGTATGAGAGAGGGAGATGGGCAAAGCAGGGAGGAGTTGAAGGAAGGTATGGAAGGTGGTAAAGAGCAAAGAAGGGAAAGAGGAGGAGAAGTCAGTGTATGAAGGCTAAAAGAAACTTACTGTAAGATGTCTCGTAAGGCGACACAAGGGCAAAACTGCCCTCCTTAGTTAAAATGCCCTATCTTTCAATTGTTTCATTTTACAAATCTTATGAAATGTATAAAATTTGAAATATTTTATACACATTTAAACGAAATAAAAATATCACACGTACTTCATAGGGGGATAAAAATAATTTAATTTGTTTATTACAACTGTTTTAAAATACGAAACCTCTATAAACAATGAAACCAAGTTGTAATATGTCGGCTTTCAAAAGGTTGACTCTGGTAACACAGTGTTCGCTTACAAGAAGTGCTCTCGATAGTTTCTTAAGTGAGCAAAGGCAGGTGTTCACCCGAGAGTGAAATTTGCATGAACAGCTGTTGATAGCATTTCTTGCAAATGGACACGCTGCCGAGAGTCACTCTCGGCACGGTCTCCATTTGGAAAAAAATATTATCGATAGCTTCTTATGATAGGTTTACTCTTAAATGGATACCCTGAAGTGGACACGTACCCTTAATAATAACATAAATCATTTTATTTTTCTTAATTGCAGGTTATTCGAGGAAAATGCAGAACTGTTAAACATGTTCACGCAATTTCGTGAATTAAAAACGAAAGAACAACAGTCCAACAGTATGGAACTGGCGAATCACGCGGAAAGGGTTATGTCTGCCCTGGACGAAGGTATCAAAGGGCTTGACGACATGGACGTTTTTCTGACTTGTCTCCATCAAGTCGGAGCCAGGCACACAAAAATTCCTGGCTTCAATCCACAATATTTTTGGGTAAGTTTATCAGAGGTCAGACAATTTTTTTTTTTACGTAAGATACGTAAGTGAAAAAGAAAATAACAGAAACAAAGAATTATGATATCTGATAGCTAAAAACAGATTAAATCGTACTTTTTATTTAAAGTGAAATATGTGAAGCATAATAATTGTTTTAAACTAATAATAATAATTATTTAAAATGAACTTTTATTACTTTTATTTCAACCTACGTGTCTTAAAAGTATTCAGTCTTATGTAATGGAAGATAACGTGGTTCCTAGATGCCATATGATCCTCAACCATGGGTACCAAATTAACAAGAACCATAATTTCAGAAACTTTAACTGCATTTTCAAAATTACCAAAAACAAAAGATGGGAGCTACCCAAGTGTTACGCTCACTTATTTATGAAACTTTGCCACCTTATAGAGTTCGTCCAGCTGAGTATTCTGATACCCCCTTTTGGGCGTAGACAGCCAATAGTTTAGGAGATATTAACGATTAAAGCTAGTTAGACTTTAAATTCTATATTATAATACACTAACACATAGAAATCGTTAGTCCCGTGGTTAAACGCTTGCCTGGAAATCCAAAGGTCGCCATTTTTTATGTCCACCTATTGAAGCTATGCTATAGGTTTTGCACCTGTTAATAATTTACTAAGTATTTTTGATTTTATTATTATTAAAGTCTAACTAACTTTAAATCGTTAATATCTCCTAAATTATTGGCTGTCTACGCCCAAAAGGGGGTATCGGAATACTCAGCTGGACGAACTGTATAAGGTGGCAAAGTTTCATAAATAAGTGAGCGTAACACTTGGGTAGCTCCTATCAATTCTATGTACATTTAGTTAGGTATACACTTACCTATAACACCTCATGTCTGTCAGTTTTAAACAAATATTTCTTTTTGCTCTTATAATTAATGAGAACTATATGATATTTAAGTAATATAAATACCAACAAAATCCAGTACATGTCACTGTTATAAATGTTAGAGTTTAGTTTCTTTTTGAGTTGGCAGCCCTGGCTAAGTTGATATGGCAGAGTTATTCTAGCAAGCAGAGAATTGCGTCGTTACACTTACAAAAAGTGAGAGAGGTACATGCGTATAGCAAGCGTCGTTAAAAAATGTAATCCTAAGAGATCTTATGCTTTATTTCAATATTATATTACAATGTTAAAGTTCATGTTTCGTTCAGTTTAGTTGTAAGAGTAGACATAGTTCGTTTTGTAAATAACGCGCTAATAAAGTTTGGTTTAAATATAACAATTAATATAAAAATTAGCAATAACCATATTACCATCTATTCCTGTAGTAATAACTTTTCATACGTTTCGTTAAACAAGGAAAATATACAATAGCAAAAACGCGGCTTATCAATTCCCATTTCCATGCGAATTAAAAACATGAATACGTCAATGGATATGGATTGTTGTGTATCAATTTTCATACAAATTGATCAACATTAATATAATATTATAAGACGAAATTAAACTTTGTACGTGGCCGAATATCCTTTCGTTTATAAATCAATGATATGTATTTTATATTTTCAGAAAATCGAGAAACCGTTCCTGGAAGCTGTGGAACGAACCTTGGAAGATCGGTACTCGGAGAACGTGGAGAACATTTACAAGCTGACGATCAAATTCATTATCGAGACTCTAATCGATGGTTTCGATAAAGCTCAAAACGACAAAGCACCAAGCGACACCGTTAAATCCTAGTTGCCTTGATCGTAGAACCAAACAAGATTTGGTGTGTCCGATTAACCAAAAAGAAAAAAAAACTTCCTGGTCGTTTTGTCGTTCAGGACAATCATCTCCGAACGGCAAAGGATCGATTTTGCGGAACAAAATGGATCGTTTGATCGTACGATCGTTCATTTATTCCAAAAATATCTCCACTTCTGCGTGGTCCGCGATGTGATTCACACGATCAAGTATTTAATGGACAAGACTCGGAGATAAAATTGCGTGACTCGTCACCGTCGAATAATATTCTTTTTTACAGAAACACAAGTACCACTCCACGGTCGGTTAGGTTTGTAATCTTCTTCCTTCGAGCAGGTCTCGACGATGAAAGATTATTCGCGAAAAAATGATAGTTATGATTATTGTATCGCACATTTCGTTGTTTCATCCGACAACAAAGTAACGAAACGGACCACAAACAATTCTCTTATGACGGTCAAAGATGCTTAACGGACGTGATATTGTTTCGATTTTCGGTGAACACGACCCCGTCGATTTTTTCACTAGATAATTCATACATTCGAAATGTCAGGGTAGCAATGTTCACGAAGTGATAAAGGGGAGCAAGATAACAAAAATAGCGTTGTGCTCGTCCTTCGCTCGAACGTGATATCGATTATGGAATTCGAACGATGTAAATACAGTGTACAATTATGATGGGTCACTTTAAATTACTGCCAGTATCGATTATCACTTAAAATTGTAAGCAAATTACATAGGAAAACATTGCTGAAACGTTTCGATAATATTTAAGGGTGGTGTAATAAAATTATAACGATCCACGTTAGAAATCGGACGCTACGATATTTAAAAAAATATTCTGATACAAAAATTATAATTTCATTGCTTAAAAATGAAGTGAAATTTAATAGTAATCTTTTCCTGTATGCCTATTCTTATTTCCATGTATATTATTTATGTATACACCTATCCCCCGATTTGCACGGTGCTATTGTTTACACGATTTCACTTTTCCTGTAAATCGAAATCGAATTTCCTTTTTTTTTTTTAATCCCGTATTTTAAAACCCGTGTAAAAGTGAAATAGTGTAAATACGGTGCCATGTAAATCAGGGGATAGGTGTAGTAAGATTTAATAAAAATTTCAATTGTTGTTTCGATTCTGGAGAAAAATTCTCTTCTAAAATTAAACTACAGGCACGCGATATTGATGTGCGTTAAACTCAAATACACTCGAACAGATTTCACATAGTCTACTGGGTTTGAATGCACGCTCAATAATTGATACTGGAATAATGGAAAACGCGAGCCAGTAGAAGTTGACGGTCGATTTTATCCACGGAGTATACAGTGAATCGTAATAAGTATTCGTATCGTCCCCGTCAGTAACCAAACGTGTGTGATATTATTTTGGAAAGGAATGTTATGAAAAATGTAACAAATGGTATGTTGCTAATCGTTAACAATACGTACCGCATTATCTAAGCTTTCGATTTTTGAATAAACTTTTGTTGGTATGCAACATTAAATACTTATGTATCTTAATAATTAGTATTTTAGTGTGTATTTCTTATCTATATCATGAAGTACAAGGTGATTTATGTCATTGTTTCAGATTACAACTGCATTACCAGTGCAATTGTAGAAAAATACTAAAGGACTGAAATGAATGGTCCAAACAGTACCATACCTGTTAGACAATGTTTTGTTTAGAAGTGCACCCAACAATTGCAGCATTAGTAAGTAGTGTTGCCAACAGTCAGACACTGGTTTCTACTAGATTGCCTTTTGAAATCTACCAGAATTCTACCAGATTTTCTTACGTATAGGAATCGGGTGGTGTAGGATTCACTAAAATGGCTGTATTGGAAGTGTTAAAAAATTATTTGAGGACGCTTCTAATATAAAACGTACTGGGCCATCTCCATTGGTGAGGCACGCAATGCTTTGAACAAGTAATTAAAAAAAAAAAAGAAAAACAAATCACACCTAGTGACCAAGTCAATGTATCATAATTGATGTCAGGATCGTGAAGTTTCTAGCTTCTTCTTTCACATCCGACTAATGTAATAAAGAAAATGTTGCAAAACTGTTTGTCAGGAAAGATTCTACTACATGGTATACACGGTAACAGACAAAATAGTTACCACTTCTTTCTAACAGAGGATTAAAAAGTATGCAACTCACAATCAGTTAAAGTTGAATTTATTTAACAAACAAACGAAAATTTTAATATAACATTAAATAAGATATCAAATTTCGAAGCGAACGAAAAAGATACGATTTTTGAGAAGTAATGAAAAATGCAACAACAAAAAACATATTATTTTAATTAAACATCGAATAAAATTTTGATTTGCTGATCAAATAAAGCAATTTTAAGTGGGTTTTATAAAGCATTCAGTCCTCTATCAGAATATGTATTAAACATAAATAATTACGGCGACATAAGCGGATGTTGAAAGGTAATAAAATCAGCAAAATCGTAACTGTTTCTTCGCTACTGTATATTGGTACAGTATTTCTCTGAGGAAAATTGGAATTCGTGCTCTGCTGTATCTACCCCGTTCATGCATCTGTCGTTAATTCGTGTGTCACGAAGCGCTTCAAAGTCACATCGTTAAAAGGGAGCAATATTGGAAAGTGCCACAACGGCTAACAAAGAAATCAATAACCTGTGTTCCCTCAAAATACAAAATCCATTAGATTGCTTATAAGCGTGACAAGATGCAATGGCACGTATGCGAAAAAGATTTATTAATAAGTGCTACGATACTCTCGATAACAATTACGATTAGATCAGCTTCTTTTAACATTTCATTTTTCTATTTACTGAATGTTATAATATGCTTCTTGTAATTATAAGTTTTTATTCTTTTTTTTATTATCTATTAATTTTAAGTGCAGATTATATTAGATCTGTTAATTACCAGTTTGCATAAATTTTGTTAATAATAGAAAACAGTATCTTGAAAATAATGTATTTTGGACAATGGGAATTAACACTTTGACTGTCACAGTGAAAATGGACGTATGTAGTCAGACACGCTGAAATTCTAATTATTAAGAATACAATCCGTTCAGTTTCAAAAACCTTTCAAACCGATCGCTAACATTATCGGCTTAATATTAACGCTATCTGCAGTTTATTTCATCACTTCTTTCGCTAATTATTTGATTGTAAAAAATTTCGAGTGCCGGTCACCGTACATTTTGTAACATTTGAGCTATTTTTTCGAACAGTGATACAAGTTCACTTTTCTTTATTTATATTAACATTTCTTATTTTACTTTATTTGAAAACTTCGTTAAACAGTAATGAGCATATTTTATGCTTTCAAAGTTTCAAATATGCTTAATTTTACAAAATACTTATATCGAAGCGCAAAGGTTTACGATGTTTATTTATCGCAAAAATTCTACCAAACGGCAATGTTTTTCTATGTAAATGCTATAAATGCGACAAGTACACGAGAACGCATATACATAAATGGATCGCTTTTCAGAACAAAAAATACAGAAACCCATTTCCACGCTTAGTTTACCATCGTAGTGGGACGATTTTTATAGAGTGCAATCAAAGTCGTGTTAACAATAGGTGGGATTTTTGACCGTCAAAAGACAACTACATAGATTTTTACTCATGGTTAAGAAATGAAAAGAAAAAAAAGTATGCGAACGTTAGGGTGTATCCCACGGCGTAATGTCAATTTCCTAGGTGGTTCTTGGAATACAGAACCCCTTTATTTCTGTATCTTCCTCGTCGTGTTTATTCATCTCTACAGTATTTCTCTCTGAGGTCAATTTATTTCTCTCGCTCGAAAGGTATCATAAATTTCATTTACAAACGCGTCCGCAAAATGTCATATATGTGCTTTTGTATAAACAGTGTGAACGCCTGAAATTAATTTTGCAGTATTCTGTCAACGTAATAAATACGCGATTGCTGTCTACTTGTCACACTCACCACATACTAATAATATGCCCAAAAGCGGTATTATACGTCCACAGCGAAAGGATTAAAGATTCTATTAAGTCGTCCTATAAGTACTGTTATTTATACTTACATCATAATTTTTTCGCCACATACAGTTAGTTGCAATAAAAATCGTACCCACTCATGAAAATTAATACAATTGTTGGATTATAATCAATTTAATAACAAAATAAAGATTCTGACCAGCAAGGAGGTCAGCTAAATTCATCAAAATATCTCCCTCATTTTATTATTCTATAAAAAAACCTTTCAAGAGTTCATAAAAATTTGTTTTTCAAATAGTGAAAATTTTATTTATATCGTTCTTCTTGGACACTTCAAATGTCTTAATATTAAATGACGATATAGTTATTTAAGTCGATGATCTTGTCTTTTCATGCTCTACATGTTTATCGAAAAATATAAATAGGATTCCGTTGAAAAAGATGTCGATATCCTTGAAATCTCGTAAAATAATGACATTAGAAAATAGTTTTTAACCGACTTCGAAAAGGAGGAGGTTACTCAATTCGACATGTACTTTTTTTTTTTTTTTTTAATGTATGTTCGCCGATTACGCCGAGATGGATGGACCAGTAGGGTATGATTCCCAGTTGGTCCCGTAAAAAAACCATTTTGCATTTTTTCATTTTTTTCCGCTTTTATCGCAAAAAATCCAAAATCGGTTGTATTTTTTTTTTTTTTTTTTCAAAAATCTTTTTTGAGTAAACGAAAGAATCGTTAATAATGCGTGTGATAGATATTTATAATAATATTCTATTGTTACAAGCAATTGAAAGTCAGAAACTATGTTAAACTGCATAAGAAACGCGTATTAAAATTACGAAAAGTTCAAAGGGCTGCCAACAAAGTCCTGTTTCGAATTTCGGTATAAAGTTAGATTCGTAAGAAAGTAGAAATCTGCCACTTTAATTCGGTTTTTGATTTACATCGATATCTTTATCCGTTCCTGAGATATCGTCGTGTGAAGACAAACGTAATTTTTGTAGAAATTCGCTGCCGCCGCACGCTTGGACCCAGACAGTGAGTGTCTAGCGTAGCGGTCACGTGGTCATTGTTTACGTCTAACCCTTTACTATTCCTAGTAATGCGTAGTACGCATTTCCTAGAAAAATGTCTACGGTCGCGCCCATTCATAATTACCCTCGTACGCGCCGGCCGCTATACAAACTTTGAAGCCCTATATCTCAGGAACTAATTAAGATATCGCGTTGCAACAAATTGCGTTATTATGTACGCACTTTCCTCTATCTTCTGAGCTACCTACTGCGTAAAATTTAGGCATGTTTTTTTATATTTATTGCCAGGAATTTCGCCGCCGTTGAATGTTTCGCGTTGACCCTCCTCCTTTTCTCTACATATCGAAAACAAATTTTTGGAAAAAAAATACAACCGACTTCGGAATGCACTAAAAAGGACGAAATAATTTTAATTCATATTTCGGAGACTGCGCAAAATTAAAAATTGTGTAAATGAAAGATGTTGCTAATGTGAAAATATGTAAAAGAATTAAAGAATTTTGACAATTTCCAATGAGGAAATTTTTAATTTTGCGCCGTCTCCGAAATATAAATTAAAATTATTCTATCAGTCTACGTGTCCTTTGAAATGATGCTATACTTTATTTTTCATGTGATAGTAAGTAAGGGAGATTTAGGTGAACCTATTTCGCCGACCCACCCTGTATAAAGAGTCTTGAAACTTTGACCAGCAATGTACACCGAATGTCACAAACAAACTGCGATGGCTTAATATACGAGCAGAAAGAGAGAAAAATATTATACATATAAAGGTTCTCAATTCAAACATTATTACAAAATTTTAAATTAACGCTTTGTGCATGAAACAGGGCAAATAATGAGGCTTCCTTTCTTCGTATCGTCATTTTCCCTAGGGAAATCTAATATGCTCGACAATGTACCAGAGAAGAAGGATCAGAGTCGAGACAGCTGATAAATTTAAAAGTCAGTACATTAGTGTGACAGTTGAATGAACATTTTTTTAACATATTAATGAAAAATACAATCTTTTAACTAAAAAGGCACCAAGAACGATATAATTCCATTTACAGTAAATATGGTTCGTATGATATCGTATTTCGTAGCATTCTAATTAGAAGAATATTACAAATATCCTGGTAAACGTTTCATACTTGAGTTAACATATTTATGGTAAAATTATCACAACTTCAGAATGTATGTACAATTATTTTATTTGAATTAAATTAAATATTCAAAATAGCGACCTTCAGCAATAATAGAAGCATTTCAACGTTTTGCGAGACCCATTCAGTTACTTCTGTTAAAAATTGACGAACAAAATCTGGTAAACTGAAAAATGAAGTTTATCAAGAGGGTAATCAACTACTCCACAAATTTCAACAGAAGCAATTGAACAATACTGCTGAAAATCATCATTCTGAACATGTAATAATTTGATTCAAATGAAATTTTCATTGCTTTGTTATAAATCTTTATACCAGTGACATTTTGAGGTCATAGTACACTACATCATTAAATTCTTCTTGGTATCAGCTACATATTATGTTATGAAGTCGAAAATATATGGTACCATATCATTATACAGGGTGTCCCGTAACTAGTGTAAGAGCCGGGAATGGGGGGTAGCTGAGACGATTCTGAACAACAATTTCCTTTGCAAGAATATCGGACTGGGCTTCGTTTTTGAATTATTAACGAAAAACACTGACGAATCAGAGCGAGCGCTAAGCCGTGATTCGTTCTAGTCCGACGTCCGGGCTCGAAGTTACCCTATCACGGCTGAGCGCACGCTCTACTCGCGCTTTGATTGGTCAGTGTTTTTCGTTAATAATTCAAAAACGAAGCCTCGTCCGACATTTTCGCAAAGGAAATTGTTGTTCAGAATCGTCTCACCTACCTCTCATTTCCGGCTCCTACACTAGTTACGGGACATCCTGTATAATATTTATAACCTCGGAAAATAACACCTTTCTCCTTCACCCTTCTCATCTTCAATCCTAACAGAGATTTTTTAGAAATTCCCTCAAAAAAGGAAATAAACATTTGATCAATATTATAAATATCTTTCAATGAAGCACACGAAAATATGAACTTTTGTTAAATTCATTTTTATCGCTATTAGCGTGTTGAATATCTCTCTCTCTTGTCAGCTACACTCCTTATAGGGTGACTTAATATTATTCAACAACCGAAATGTTTCTCTTTCTAATACTAACTTTATCTTTCGTTTATTAGCATGTATCGAATGAAAATTTGTATCATCTCTAAACTTTCGTTTCGTTAAATTTATAAAGGTACAGACGAATAAAATTGATCCATCGGTGTTCAATCGCGGAAACATATTAGTAATAGTACATACATACAAATAAATTAGACAGGCCTACTTCTCATGTTATTACAAATACGACTGTATCTGTCGTATGACTGAGTTCCTCGCATGATGTTCCAAAATCGTTCCTCAATCAATAAATAAAGAAAGCAGCGAATACTTTGCCTCAGAGAGAAACTAAGTGTTCAGTGAAGAAAACTGAATATGTATGTAACGCGCCTTTCGCATTGTACACGATCGTCCAATTTCAAAAATGTTCAATTACATATATTTACATTGGTACATATGCATCGACGTGTAATTTCCATTCCATAATACGTGTCACCCAGAATGATAATTGAATGTTTTCAATTTTATTAAAACCAAAAACCATACCACATATATGTACGTGTTAAATATATAATTAAAAATTTCACAAACGCTTGTGTTTTTTTCCGAAAATCAATCATGACGATCGCACCACTATTATTCTGGGTGACATATATGTTAATAGAATAAATGGCGAGATAATTTATAATTGTAATTTAGTGAAAAACAAATTTCGTATGTCTATTGCGAACACGTTATAATTTATATAATTTTAACATGTTGACTGTCGTAGTTAAAATGAACATGTATAGTTAATCATATTCAAACCCCAATCACACTGTTCAATAAATTTGAACCTTTTTTTTTTTTTCAAACCGTTTGTATTGAATGGACGTATGTATTTTAATAGATTTTTATGTGTCGAATATGAACCTGGAAACCGTTTTTTTGCCAACAGCTTCGGTTTATGAAAAATGTGAATATGAAAAATGAAAATCGTCAATTTGGAAGATATTTTGTGTTTCAACATTAATTCCAGATCCGACAGAAATATTTGATGATTTTTTAAATAAAATAACCCAGTTGTTTTAATGTATATTTTATTTTTTTATTGAAAACAGATATATTTGCCATTTAGAAAGGATGTAATCGAACAAAAATTAGGTCCAAAACAGGAAATCGTTCAGATGATGTCCATCCTTGCGAATGTGCTCCTGGGACCTGTCAGGTAAGCTTTGCATAGCTCATTGAATCCTTTTCTCGAGGTATTGCGTCATTTTTCTCATAAATCGCTTGTTTCAAATCGTCAAGTGTTCGTGATTTGTTAATGTAACCTTTTCCTTTGAAATAAGTCGTACGGTTTCATGGCACTTAAAATGGCAAGAATAATAGAGTAAAATCGCCACCATCCTGACAACACCTCAATTCTGAATAATTGATGGATATCGATCAATCACTTTCAATACACTTCAATCTGTGTTCGGTAATTTTTAAATTAGACTTCACCATTGTGTTACTTCCGAGGGCAGACACTCCGAAAATATCATCAATTAAATACCTTTTCGAGAATAAAACTTCGATATCTTTTACTACTACTGTTTCATTTTGAATCAAATTTGTCGAGGATGTGAATGTAAAATTTTTATTAACGTTAAAAAATAAGCGAAAAAATAAGGACAATTTATATCAGGTTTCAATAGTACAGTAAAGTTTCTATATTTGGTAGTCGCTTGATTACTCTCTAAATACTAATAATTAGTACTGGTGATTCCCACTCCTCAAGGCAGTGTTGTGATATGGGACGGGTTTTCTCGCGCATACGCGACTTTTACAGAGGCGTATCTATACGTATCCGGTGGTGGAGCAAGCGCAACTAGGGGGCGTAGTGTTCCTAGCGGGAAAAAGCGTAAACATTCATCACGAGACGGACGGACTACGTAGTTTTGGTATGCTATTAATGTGTTATACATTATGTATAACGCTACGAATATGTTATGCATTCATTTTTTACAATCGGATCATAACAATTTTTGCAAAATTATGCAGGGTGATTAAGGTACCCCATTTTATTGAAACTTGTACTACTGTACTGATGCTAAAATCGCCGCGCATGCGCGAGAAAACCCGTCCCATATCACAACACTGCCTCAAGGTTCTCTCACTCCCTCTTACGACTTCTTTCAGGGCACATCGCAACCGCGGCGGTTGAATCGCCTCCAAGATGAGGCGACTATAAAAATATGTTTTTAGGTATGAAATTTTTATTTTTAAAAGTGTTCCGGAAAAGCGCTTTGTAAGTCGATGTACTTTTCCTGATTATGAAAAGCATAATCATTAGGTATTTTTCTCGTTATTGTGCCCGGAAAACGGGAAAAACTGTTTAATAGTGTACTATTTCTCCGATAGAGGCGTTAGTTTACCTCCTGCTCACCCTTGAGGCGATTTTCAATGCACTGAGTTCTTTCAGGTAGTGTTCAGTGGATATTGTATATTATAAAGTTACGTTCACAGGATAACGTAGCTGCATATAGCGCAAGTCTATAACAAATGGTATGTGAACTGTACGAGGAGTGACAGACTTTGTTTTTTTTTATAAAAATTACTTCTGACATTGCTTTTGAAAGAAATACATACAGTTATTTTACAGTGAGTATACTTTTCAATGTCATATAAATAATTATGAAGTGATTTATTAAAAAGTTGGACGTAACTTCGAATGTATGTAAATAAAAAATAGTGTCTTTTAAAATAAATTTTGTATTACATCTATATCAACTACAGTTTATTAATATTTTTGTGCAATTTGTTATTTTTTTAATATCCTTACAAACATAAAAACTTCTATAATAATGTAAATAGTACATTTGAGGTTATGCTACTGTAATATTTATACGGCTAAGTTAATATCAGAATTTGTAATCATTCACATAATTTGAAATGTATTTTCAAAATTTTTATATATGTTTAACATAATGTATTAAATTTCTTGGCATTTAATCCTATAAGCGAGCTTAATGTCCAGACAGATGCCAAGTGTTAAAGATGAATCCGAGGCAGAAGGAGAAGAAATGTCACATGACAGTAATGAAAGCAATCAAAGCTCTGCATCGTGCGACAGCAGTGCAGAACACAGTGATAGTGATGATTCTTCTGAAATGGATGAAGATGAATGTGAAAGGCGACGCAATGAATGCATGGAAAATTTGGTAGATTTAGAACGGCAATTTACTCTTCTCAAAGAGCAGTGAGTAATAATTTTTTAAATCATGAAACGTACACGAGTACTGAAGGGAAGCATGATCTCTTATACACTGATAAATAACTTGGAAAAAACATTTTAGACTTTACCGTGAAAGAATTACTCAAGTAGATACAAAGTTAGGAGAAGTTCGTGTTGGAAAATCTGAAGAATATTTAAGACCTTTGGAATGTTTGAAGGAAAATATGAAAACAAAAACAGAAGTTGCTGGAATATTAAAGCAATATAGATTACAAAATATACAAAATAAATTTTTAGCGGAGGAACAAGCTGCATTACAGAATTTTGAAAGTGAAAAAGAATTAATCTGGGACTGCATCCATAATGACTTACAAGAAAAAATTCGCAGATTAGAAGAAGATCGAAACAATGTTGATATTCATGCAGATTTATGGTTAAATTCTAATGGTAGAAGGCGCAGAAACCATACAGAAAGAAGGAGAGCAGTCTCTGTTGCAGGGCCTTATATTGTTTACATGCTTAATGATGCAGATATTCTTGAGGATTGGGCATTGATAAAAAAAAGCTTAGGTAGCCGAAAGACTGAAATAATTTAATGATATCTGCAGGCATAGATATATTTTTTTAATAAATTAATTTTAATTATATTAATATATTATCGCATAAACAGAACATGTCTAAGTTTTCATTACATTTATGTTACAATATTGTGTTCCTGACATTTGTAGTATGTGTATCGGATGCCTTTTCTGTAAAATACTTTGATCTCTACCGTTTCAGCTAATAAATAACTGAATGTATGTGACTTAAAAAAAAATTCCGTATAATATTTATGCTTGTAAAAAACAATTCATGATTAGAAACAACTGATATATAATTTAGTTAGGAAGTAGTTGAATATTAAGTGTAAACATTTCTTCGAATAACTAATTTGAACTTAATTAATTTTTATTTATTTAGTTTATTTTATCAAATTATGTAAAATATATTCTTTACAATACAGTAACTCTTAACTTTCAAAATTATAAAAATTTGCATTTCAAAATTTGTTCATGAAATTGTTTTATGAAACAGATCTTTTGATCTTCATATTATGTAAATATATATGTACAAATTGTATCATAATAATTAAGCATTTTTCATATTTTTGAATAAACTTTCAGCAAAAACGAACCTCCTATTTTGAATATCCCTATATTACTATGATGAGTAGTCCAATTGATGTTTATGCTTTTAATATTCATTATCAATAATTCTGAATCACATTAAAATCATTTACTTTTTAGTTATCAAATCACCTCACAAATCGGCAGAAGTTTTCAATTGAACACAAAAAAGTGTCAACTTTTTTGTAAGTAAAGCAATAAGCATTCATAACAGGTTTCACATTGCAGATATAATATTCATCAAAATCACGTAAGGTCTTATTCATCAAACATATAAAATCAATTAGTATATGTATACTAATGTACATATGTATGTCTACACGTAGTATAGGCATCAAGCGTTCTCATACTTTGTAATTATTCTGGTTGGTTCCTCGGCGCCAAATGAAGAACTATATGAATTATGTATATATTTTTCCGCTAACTCTGTAACGAATCCGCAGAATAAAAATGAATTCAACTGTTTGAAATCTTTAGTAAATTGATCGATATCCTGCAATAATACTCTGGCTAATGCGGTCAATAGTTCAGATTAGTAGAAAGATGGATATAATGAGATGGCACAATATTGTAACGAAAGTGGAATAAAGGGAGAAAGCTCAGCGTTAGAAAACCACCGTAAGGACATGAGATTATCGAGGAAAAAACACCTCGGTATGGCTATTCTTGTCCAAAAATTGCACGAAAACCCATCTTCTTCGGCGTTGGACATTATGCATCATTAGATTTACCAATTTCCGAGTGAAATGGTAGATACCGATTTTACGAAAGTGGATGATCCATTTATGTATATAGCAACAAACATGCGATCGCGCGTATAGCGACCTGTTGAAATAATAACATGCCTTGTAATACCTAAAGATTAATAACGAATATATAGTGATAAACTTGATTTACATACGTTGCAGTGCATACATAGGTATATACGTACATTTATATTATTTGTGTACAAAATTTTTTATTTATAAAGGAGTGTATTTTGTTATGTATAAAGAAGAGAAAGAAAATCAGAAAAAATTATTACATGAAGCAAAACAACAAAGTAGAAAACGTGATTTATTACTTGCAGAAAGCGAAAGACAAGCTAAGAGATTGAAAAAATTACAAGATTCTAAGTTATCAACAAGCAAAAATAAACCTTCTAAATTACCAAAAATGTAATTATTATTTGTTTTTAAAATTCAAACGTAAAAATAAATTGTCATGGATGTCAAATGGTGAGTACTTCTATATCAGGATAAAAGAGTTATTTAAGAATGTTAATAAAATTGTTGTATAAAATTGAGATTAACTTTGCATAGAAATACAACAATCATAAACCCTGTTTTATTTTTTGTTTTTAAGTAATTACACCAAAGGGGGTTATATGCATTTCAAATATCATTTTATTGTATTCAGGAAAGTTCATAGAATTATTTCCTGTCAAACGGGACTAAATAAGTGATATATAGTAAAAGTATAAAATCTCCATTGAAAAATTGCAATTTTCATTTAAATTCGATTTTTTCAGAAACTGAAAACTGCAGAGGAATGGTTTACACATTCGTATTCAGTGTAAAAAAGTCGATAAGACAAAAACTATTGAAGATGACAAAATTAGATACGCATTGAATTGTGTTATCATTGATAGATAACTTATCAATGTTACGTTATTTTACCGTTTGCCCATTGTCTACGATATGTATCTCCAGAAAGATGAAGCTCCACCATATAACAGCAGACTTAGGAAAAATTACAAATTAAAGAAAACTTAATTATAACAAAACTTTAATAACAAGTTTAAAGGAAAATGAATTGGAACGTGTGGCATGTTTGGCAGCCACCACATAACGAAATTTATCACTTACTGATTTTTTTTTATAAGGCAATGTAAAATATTTTATAGTATACTACTCTGGGATCCAAACAATAACATAAATATATAGATCAACATCCCTGCCAACATTAAGGAGACTACCAAACTAATTCATAGAGCTGAAACGTGTATTTAGTATTTATACATAAGGAAATCATATCGGACTAATGATGTAGTCTGTAGACGACAGAATACTTATAAATTGTATGTGATTGTACATAACTACCAAATGTTTATTACACTTTGCTTCTAACCTTGTATAACCTTAATAATCATTGTATGTATATACAATGAGCACCTGGATAAATTCGTTCTGATACCTACTCTCATATGATACGACAAAAATATACATTTCATTTAAAAAATTGAAGGTCACCTTCATTTCTAAAAAAACAATAATGCAAATACAAAAGAATCATATATCATATTAGATTAATTGCAAAAAACAAATTACGTTTTCCGCTTTCATTTCTTGTTCATATTTGTGGTTTATGAGCAGAATGTTGACTAATTTAGGCGTGAACACCTTGAATATGCCTATATATTGTGTATATAATCCTAACCTAACATAATTTTATTCACGTGATAATTGTAATTAGAAATTTGTTGTCTTGTTACTTACGCCCATAAGAAAATCCACAGATTTACTTACGGATTTGTCGGGAGAGGACCTACCTAATCTGTGAAATTCTATGAAATTTTTAGCTTTTTCTTACGGATTTTCAAACATTTAAGGTGGCAATACTGTCGAACAGTTTAGCCAATCCCAATAGACAAATCATTCGTGAGATTTGAATCGATACTTGTCGCTGTGTTCACGATTCGAGGTCAACTGTAGGACAAAATATCATTCTGTTTCGAACCTTGTAAGAAGGTTGTTGATCGTTACATTAGGTGAGCAGATTTCTTTTAAGTTTTGTTCATTATGTAAAACAAATCGCTTTTTCCAAGAATTTTAAGATACTGTTAAAGATACCAAGCTTCTATCTATACATAGTCCAAAGTGTCTTTTTCTCAGAATTATTGAAAAATGTTCGTAATACGTGCCGCATGCATTAAGTGCCAAAATTTCACCGCAAGGTCATTACACGTGATATTTCGAGCATATTGGAATCGAATTTCAAGTATTTCAAATCTTTTAAATAAAAGAATTAGTTATTTTATTTAAAATTCATTTCATTCCTTTTAGTGACCTTGACAAGGTCAAGCGCTATATTTTTTCTAAAATAAATTGGCATTTTAATTTCTCATTAATCATTTTCATAAAATACGTAAGATGCTTAAATTAAAAACATAATATCACATTATAATTTAAAATTAAAGAGAGATAATATACTGTTAGAACTCAGTGTTCCTTATAGATATGTTATTCAGATTATGATATGCTTTTTATTCATGTCAAATAAGGTAAAATTAGAAATGTTTTACAGTTTTCAATAAATATTTTGTTATTCTTTTTATGTTTTTATTGTAGATCTTTAATTTCCAAGTACAGTACTTATACTGACAAAATGCCAATCCAAAGTATTAAAGCACGTCAAATCTATGACTCCCGTGGTAACCCTACTGTCGAGGTAAGATGTTCCATTATATTTTATTGGTGTAAATAATTAATGGCTTAACACTAAACTTGCCACGCATAGTCGAATGATCATTTTTTAAATTTTGTTCAGAATTTCTTATACATATATGATTTTATTATATCATCATTTAACTTCACAATGATTCTTATATAAACATTACAATAAACATTATTTGTGTCATCATTCTTATATAAACATTGAATAGTGTTAAAAACTTATAAACAAGCATTATATAATAAAGACTTAAAATATTGTAATACTTGATTTATACATTCAGATTCTTGTAACTACGTAATGAATATTTGTATCAATATTCTGTTGACTAAAAGTAAGATATATTTCTTAAGTACTTTTAGCATATAAATATATTATTTACAGGTTGATCTTGTAACTGAAAATGGACTATTTAGAGCTGCAGTGCCATCCGGTGCTTCAACTGGTGTTCATGAAGCTTTAGAACTTCGGGATAATGATAAATCACAATATCATGGAAAATCTGTTTTTAAAGCTGTAGATAACATTAATAAAATCATCACACCTGAATTACTAAAGGTATTTGTTTACATTTTATTAACAGTAGCATTCATGCTTTTGGTAGTTTTTAAAATTGAGTTGAAATTTTAAGTAGTTATAGTAATTTATAAATAATTAATGTCAAAATATTTATTGTGTAGTCAAATTTGGAAGTTACTCAACAAACAGACATTGATAATTTCTTACTGAAACTTGATGGCACTCCCAACAAGTCAAAACTTGGCGCAAATGCACTTTTGGGTGTTTCATTGGCAGTTTGTAAAGCAGGAGCTGCTAAAAAAGGAGTGCCGTTATATAAGTAAGTATAGTTTGTGATTTATACGTGTCATATTATAAATCTGATATTTATAGTTATAAGTTTATAAATATATAAATTATAAAAAAAAAAGTAGCGTTGATGCCATTTACAATTGTAATTATTATAATCTTATAGTACAGTAATATAATTCAAAAATTTATTAGAATTAATGATTCGACACATAAAATATGAAAAGTGTATAGTGTGATATAGTAAAAAGTTTTTTAATTATTTTATAATTGCAGATATATTGCAGAACTGTCAGGAAATCCCAACATTATTTTACCAGTTCCAGCTTTTAATGTTATTAACGGTGGTTCGCATGCCGGAAATAAATTAGCAATGCAGGAGTTCATGATTTTACCGACAGGTGCTGCTAATTTCACTGAAGCAATGAAAATGGGTAGTGAAGTTTATCATCACTTAAAGGCTGGAATTAAAAAGAAGTTTGGTCTTGATGCTACTGCTGTTGGAGATGAGGGTGGTTTTGCTCCAAATATTTTAGAAAACAAAGAAGCTTTGAACTTAATTATAGATGCCATAAAAGTGAGTAAATAGAATTATTTGTATTTATGATTTCAATTCTATTTTAAAATTAATAGATTATACCCACAGTAACAGAACGTAAAAGGAGGAAGTGTTCATGGAGAGATTTAAATTAAATCTTAATAAAATAATTCAAGTTATAATACTTATAGTTCAGTACATAATAAATCAATTAGAAATTATTTTTCGTTGGTCATAAATATAGTGTTATTACATTAATATTGACCATCAAATTTTAGGTCGCTGGCTATGAAGGCAAAATAAAGATTGGTATGGACGTTGCTGCATCTGAATTCCATAAGAACGGAAAATACGATTTAGATTTCAAGAATGAGAAATCCGACCCAAACACCTATTTGGAGCCACAAGCTTTGAAGAACCTGTACTTGGAATTCGTTAAAGAATTCCCCATTGTTTCTATTGAAGATCCATTTGACCAAGATGATTGGGCTTCTTGGTCATCTATAACTTCCTCCACTCCTATCCAAATAGTGGGTGATGATCTTACTGTTACAAATCCTGAAAGGTAAAAGTTTTATTTTTAATATTTATAAATTATCATACAAAAAGTTAAGGTTATAATAAATTTTCAAATTTATATCTACACGGAAAGTATTTCATCTTTGGTATCATTTTGAAGATATATTTTTATACAAGCGTTTCTGTCCATGGATACTAATAGTATGTTCTTATATATTACAGAATTAAAACAGCTATTGAAAAGAAGGCTTGTAACTGCCTATTGTTGAAAGTCAACCAAATAGGTACAGTTACAGAATCTATTAATGCGCACAAACTTGCTAAAAGTGCTGGTTGGGGTACAATGGTATCTCATCGTTCCGGAGAGACAGAAGATACGTTTATAGCTGATCTGGTCGTTGGACTGTCGACCGGTCAGATTAAAACTGGCGCACCTTGTCGTTCAGAACGTTTGGCCAAATATAATCAAATTCTTCGAATCGAAGAAGAGTTAGGCGCTGCTGCTAAATTTGCAGGAGAAAAATTCCGTAATCCTCAAGCTTAAGGCGTTTCCTTGGTTCCTTTTATTATTACAAAGCTCTAGTTGTTGTACAACTAGTCTAGTTAAATACGTATAAATGTAGATGTTATACGTATAAATATCATACATAATATTAAAAACAGTGAAACAGTTTAATTATAAATTATTGTTAACTACGAAATTAACAGTTATTTAAATAAAAGTATGAAAGAATACATTTACAAAAGAAAATGAAAGCAACTATTACCTGTTCTATATTGATAGAAACTACATTATATAATTTCTTATTCAACTAGTTATAATTTTATTTTAAATAATATTTTATTCATAACATTATACAGATTATGTTAGAATAGACAGTATTTTTAGAATTCCACATTTATAGTAACAGTATTTGAAGATTCTTAGAGAATTCTATACACTATTTTGACAAATAATAATATTTAAAAAGATAATGTAAATTTATTTTCAAGCAATTAAAATAAAAACTGAATAAAAATACCTACCATTTGACATGTAATGTAATTACAGTTGCTTTAAAATATATTTTTTATGATGCTGGAATACACGTATTCTGATAATTAAAAAATACATATTAAACATGTTAGTTGTCTTCGTAGTATGTGGGTATTTTAAATATACGAGGTCTTCCAGAACATGTAGACATAACTTCATTAGTGAGTACAATATACTTAAAAAGAAGTTAGTGTTAGTCTCAGCTGATCTTGTTTATATAATACAGTATTTGTATATTGTACAGTAAAACTTTATAACGTGCATAGACAATTTAACAATATAAATTATTGGCTTTGTGAAGCTATTAAAACTGACTAAATGTATTTAATAAAATGAAGAGTATGAAAAAGAGACTAAGAAGTGTATAATATTTACAAGAAGAGGTATAAAATAAGTTTGTTTCGAAGAAAAAAAAGTTTTAAATAGCATGGGATCGAACCATTGATATCTCGTTTACGTTAATACCAAAGAGGAGATATAAATACCTACTCTTTGCTAATACGTTATGGGGGAGATCCATTTGAGGCTTGCCCCGAATTGATCGAAGCGCCAATGAAAACAAACGGGCGCTATCGAAAATAGGTACTTGGTCGCCAAATGAGAGACTTGACGAGGTGACATCTAACGGCAGAATATATTATCTGTCAAGTTTTACCTATTACCTCAGTTTCAGTACATTCGATTTTCGAATTCGACAATTTGATTACCTAATTCAACGATTTGATTTCCCAATTCAATAATTTAGTTTCCCAATTCAACAACTTGATTTCCATTTCATTTCAACAATCTATATTTAATCTACCATTTATGTGACTGTGAGTTTGTTTATTACTTCTCAGTACAAGACGCATCTTTTATGTTGTATTATTGTTCGTTGTACGACGAAACGTTTTCGAAACGAATGAAAACAAAAAAGAAGTCAGAAAATAATTATACCGTAAGTAAAGCATTAGTGATAAACAATTTTATAATCATATGATTGTCTGTTCTAGAATGGGAGAAAATCATTTGAGTACAAGAAGCAGAGAGGAGCACCTGGGAGCTCAGTCTACGTGTGACATCCGAAGTAGCAGGATT
Organism: Stelis phaeoptera; assembly: GCA_943735885.1. Classification (NCBI taxonomy): domain Eukaryota; kingdom Metazoa; phylum Arthropoda; class Insecta; order Hymenoptera; family Megachilidae; genus Stelis; species Stelis phaeoptera. Next base: position 2,001,045 of record OX030936.1, read on the forward strand.
CATCTTGTCTTCTGCCATCATATTTTCCTCGTACATCTCTGCTCCCTGCACGTGCTTGGATATTTTAATTACTTCCAAAAATTGGCATCATCAAGTTTCGAAACTTGGATGCAATCGACAGCCAATCTTTCTCTTGTTTCTACATTATTCTACATTATCTTGAAGAAATTACCATTTATTCAAGCGATACCATATACATACTATAAAATACGATTGTATGCGATAAAATTACATAAATATGTAACTATAATTATATAAATACCTATCACAGTATTAATTATAAGATTAGTATAAGTTGCGTTTTATACAAACTGTATGTTAAACAACTAAGCCATAAATTAAGTTACCCGTTGTACAACAAAGAAGGGTAAAAATAAAGGAAAAGAGAAAATTAAACATTGCTTATTTATTTATAAAATCTTACCAAATTCAAATTCCAAAAATTCCTACAACCACGTATTATTAGAAGCAAATATAAAAAGAACGGGAATTTGTATCAGGAGAACATAAGTTGCGAGGAGGTATTCTTCGTGCCACTTCTTGGAATTTTGATGACGTCAAATTCCAGGAATTCCCGAGAACTTTTCCCGCCAATTCGAAAAGTACGAAATTGAGAAATTGTATCAGGAGAACATAAGTTGCGAGGAGGTATTCGTGCCACTTCTTGGAATTTTGATGACGTCAAATTCCAGGAATTTCCGAGAACCTCTTTCGCGAAATCGAAAAGTTCGAAATTGAAAAATTGTATCAGGAGAACATAAGTTGCGAGGAGGTATTCGTGCCACTTCTTGGAATTTTGATGACGTCAAATTCCAGGAATTCCCGAGAACTTTTCCCGCCAATTCGAAAAGTACGAAATTGAGAAATTGTATCAGGAGAACATAAGTTGCGAGGAGGTATTCGTGCCACTTCTTGGAATTTTGATGACGTCAAATTCCAGGAATTCCCGAGAACTTTTCCCGCCAATTCGAAAAGTACGGAAATGAAGAATTGTATCAGGAGAACATAAGTTGCGAGGAGGTATTCGTGCCACTTCTTGGAATTTTGATGACGTCAAATTCCAGGAATTCCCGAGAACTTTTCCCGCCAATTCGAAAAGTACGGAAATGAAGAATTGTATCAGGAGAACATAAGTTGCGAGGAGGTATTCGTGCCACTTCTTGGAATTTTGATGACGTCAAATTCCAGGAATTCCCGAGAACTTTTCCCGCCAATTCGAAAAGTACGGAAATGAAGAATTGTATCAGGAGAACATAAGTTGCGAGGAGGTATTCGTGCCACTTCTTGGAATTTTGATGACGTCAAATTCCAGGAATTCCCGAGAACTTTTCCCGCCAATTCGAAAAGTACGAAATTGAGAAATTGTATCAGGAGAACATAAGTTGCGAGGAGGTATTCGTGCCACTTCTTGGAATTTTGATGACGTCAAATTCCAAGAATTCCCGGAACCGTTGCTGAGAAACCGAAATGCTCGATTTTGAGGAATTGTATCAGGAGAACATAAGTTGTACGAGTTTTAGGTTTTTGAAATTAATACACCGTTTCAATTATTTATAACACATTTATTAAATTGTTATATGTCTTACAGATATGTTAAAAATACACGAATATCTAATACTGCAGAATACAAAGTGCTTTTACAAAGTAACAATGTGTACATACATTATCTAATATGATTAACTTAAATATATATAAATAATTAATGAATAATTGTCTTGATACTGGTGCTGAATTCCTTGATAATATTATCTTTGAGCTGAATTTCCTTTGGCTCCAATTCTGAAACACAAAGCCAAAAATAATTACTTCAATAATGCAATAAAAAGAGTTTCCGATATATACATATAGTATATAGGTTATAGATGTAAATTACAGTGTATAATTCGACTAATGTAATATACTGTACAATACATGTGTGTATTCTACGTACCCATCACTGATGTCTATTGATCCCAATCATTGATGCTGATTACGCGTAGCTACGGCACTGACTTGGCGAGGAGAACGAGCTATGGCCGCCTAGCGGCAAACCGCCATACACGCGTCACTGGCATATTTTATTTTTCGATTTACTCGAATTGCATACTGCTCCAACACTTATCCCACATAGTTTCTTCTTCAGAAATGTCTACAGAATTCGGCACTGCATAGCGAATTCGTACTAGATAAAGCACTTTTCCTAAAAATACAAAAGTAATACGTAGGAAATGCGTACATCGGCCGTATTTTGAACTTTCATTGATATTTGCATACATGTGGGAATCCTTTATTCCCGGAGTCTTCCTAGCGGATCTCTCGGAGAAGGAATCCCGGTTAGCCAGAAAACGATTACAATCAATCAACGAACGCATACGCTTCTGACGCGACGCCGGTTTCTGATCGACTGTAATCGTTTTCTGGCTAACCGGGATTCCTTCCCCGAGAGATCCGCTAGGAAGACTCCGGGAATAAAGGATTCCCACAATTGGGGGCTCGTCCGGGATTCCTTCCCCGAGAGATCCGCTAGGAAGACTCCGGGAATAAAGGATTTCCACATACATATTGTATATTCAAAATCATGTAATATAACAACTATATACATAAATATATTCGGGTAACTCTCCTCTATTTTTAAAAACCAATTTGAACGTCCTAATGTTTTTAGTTTCCGTGTAATAGCGCACCCCCCCCAACACACGTTTTTACAAAAGCTCGTGTTTTTCAAAAACGATACGTGATAGAACATATTTGTTTTCGTAAAGACGACACGATGTGTATATACAGAACACCATCAAATTCAGTTGGCAACACTACAACTAATACGACTCTTGTGCGGTTCCACCGAACCTCATTTCGACCCTACCTTAAAATTCTTTTGGGTAGGGTAAGGTACGGTTCCAACCCGACTCTGACCTAATTCTAACCCGGTTCAAACCCTCGGTGGAAACATAGCCAATATTGGTCACCCACCGACCAGAGATACTCAACTTGCAGGCTCGTGTACGTGTACTTCCGGTTAATATTGACGGTGATATCGGTCCGCAGCTTCTTTGTGCCCCAAATCATGCTCGTAGCGGCAAACTGGGGGAGACCTGGAGATTCAGACAGGTAGCTGTAACCAAAATAAAATTAATTTGAGAATCTGAAAACAATACTTGTTGCTGCAGGTAAAAAACAACCAATTACAATCGAGGTATTAGTAAATTCAATAGCACTTGATTATTGACAGAATTTAGATTTTTTCAAAGCTGGTATGGTCATTCACCGAATATAACGGTGAATTATTTTTATTGGTGATAATCTATGTATATTAATAATCCGTTACACTGACACTCGGACATATTCAAAGTGGTTTATCTAGTGACGAGACGAGAAAATACGTACAAATTGTACAAGGAGCTGAGGAGCTTGTGGCACTCAACTGGCGATCCCGAAGAAAGGCAATCATGCAAAACGTTCTCTTACTGGGCAAGGATTTATTTGATAATCTTTTACACGCTAGGCACTTATAGTACAGTCACGTTCAGCATCCAAGCAGCTATTGAGTACAGTACGATTGATCATACCGACAACGTGTAAGACGTTTAGGGTAGACGTGAGTTGTCATCTCCCCGGATGCGCTTGGTTCGGGTCGGAAGCGGCCAGGAGGCGGAGAGATAAGGAAAGGTCTCTCTCGCTGGTGGTCGTCCGGAATGTTCTTCGGATATATATGTACGAGGTTACGAAGAGCGGTATCAAGGTGTCTGGGGCAGGGATCGGCTGTCGTCAGCCCCACTGACGAGTCTGGTCAGTTCGATCCCGAGACGAAAGTATTATAACGATATAATATTTTTAGTGTAAGCTATTATAAGATAAAGTAGATAAATCCACTAGGATAGGAGCTACATTGACTGACAAGATTAAGTACAAAAATATTGTGCAATGAAAGGTTGTATATATGTATATGTTTGCAGTATTAAGTGTTATGTAAATAAAAGTTTTTGAATTGAATTGATCCCGAGACGAAACGCCGTTTGTGTTTCTTACAAACGATATTGGGAGAAGTCGATACTTCACCATTCGACGTGTGGTAAAATATTTGCTTCATTACTGACGCCTAACATTCAGTTTATTTTAGTACTAATTATTTCAGTAACTCCAGTTATGTATTAGCGACGATGTATATTTAAGGATCGTTGAAGGCAATTAGTCCGACGCTGTTTTGCTTTTGAACGATTTATGATAGGGACTTAGCCCGCGTGGAGCCTGAGAGGATGTTTGCAAGGACGGCAATCCAGGCACCCGACGATGGCTGGTAACTCGAAGTCACGCAGCTATCGAGTGCCATAGGATTGATTGTTTGAAAGGAAACATGGGAATGTTTGGAAAAGGCAAGCAGCCCAACGTTGTGTTGCTTTAAAATACGAACAAATTAATCAATACGTGGATCGATAACATTGGAACAGAAACGAATACTATGCTAGGAAACCATGACCGCAATTGTCTGACGAATGTGTAAGAAAAATTGATGAAATGCATCCGCCATCGCTTACGAATAATAAAGTTAACCATCGTCTACTTTCTTTATAGCAAGAATCTTTGTACATAAAAGATTTCCTTACATTGATATAACGTGGTGGGCGAGGTGAACAATTTACTTGAATTATATTTAACTAAATGCTGACGAACGGTACTAAGATTTGTTTGACCGGACTCTATGATGAGCAATGACAACAGTACGGAGCTATTGAAAGCCATCGTTTACTTGACTACTATGCTGGTATAGCTTCTGCTGTTATGTTGATCAGGTGAAATTTTGATTCCAGAAAGCCGGAAAGTAGGTTAGATGGAATTTACGGAAGACAGCTACTACTCATAATTCTTAGGTCACAGAGGCATTATCGCATCACGGCGTTAATTTTTCAAACGTCATTTTTTCACACTTTCACAAGCGTAGGTAGCATAGCACTAGCTAATTGCATGATTGGTACGAAAATGGTAACAGAAAAACCTACATTAAAATAGGAATTCTATTGCATTTATTCAACACAGCCGCTTCTTACGTTACTTTGTTGAACCACATACCGGTGAGGTAAACGACAAAATAATGATAGCTGATATCGATGAAAACAAACTTAATTAAGGCAATCGAGAACACATCAGATGATAACAACTGTAACGGATTGCAATTTTAAGTTTCTCTTTTTCAACACCCATCTAATTTCAAAGGTTCTAATTAACTAATAACAAGTCCTCGTTTCCACTTGCGTGGTTGCTATATTCCGTTCTATACACTGCTGTAAATTTCTGTTGCACCTCAAATAACATACCTGCTGCGCTAGGTACGCTTAATCCTTGGCTGTTGACTCTTGCGTGGATACTTCTACGTCCAGCTGCGGTCTAAAGACTATTTACTGGCAAAGAGAGAAGACCAATAAATTGAAGTTTGTGGTACTCGTCCAACGACCCCACAGAAAAAGACAAAGAAAAAGAAACTGTTGAATAAAAACTGAGCCTCTTATATACCTTCCTCGATAATAAATAATTCGTGAGAAAAACTAGTACCGTGTAGTACTAACCCTTACGACTTCCACCCCTGCCACGCGAAGGATGTAGCAGTACCGTCCCATTATTTCCTCCCGTAAATAATTCGTCGAAACATGAACCAAGAGACAGAGAGTGCAAAAGCAGTACCAGGTGATGACATTAATGTTGCAAACTGCAACCGACGAAAGGAAAAATATCGGTATGTGACTTGTGGTCCACTCTGTAATATTGTTGTAAAGAATTCATGATTCAGAAACAATATTACCTCGGAAGAGAAAAAAGGCACCCCATGACAGTCACGCGATCAGTTCCGAATGGAGGGAAAACATGAGAAAACCTTCTAAGAATTCGATCGATTACTACATAGTGCCGAACAAGATGATGTGCAATTCAGTCGGAATGTGGCCTTTCGACGAAGGACCATCGAACTGGAAGATTGCGTTCGCACGATTTCGGCTGATATTCTCTATACTGGGAATTTGTGTACTTTTAATGTCTGAAATCATGTTTGTGAGGGTGAACTGGGGCGATCTGAGAATTCTAACACGTAAGTAGTAGCAACTGTAAAAAGGTTTATCATTATGTGGTGGGGTTTTCAGCGAATCTGATAATGGTACTGTGGTTACTTTGAGTTCTTGTTATCAAATTAGAAGGGGGAAGCATTGTGATGACACTTGCACAGACTTTATTCAAAACGATTTATCTACTGGCGAGGAGAAAAAGTACGTACAGATTGTACAAAACGCTAAGAGATTTGTGGGACTCGTCCAACGATCCTAAAGAGAGGCACGCTTACGAAATGTTCGCTCACTGGGCAAGAATTGGCAGCATAACCTTTTACTTAACTGTCTCATCCGGTGTGCTCATATACACGAGTCCGGGGGCTATCAATTACATTAGAGCAATGGCAATAGGCAATAGTTCTGGTATCACTCAACTTTTACCTCTAGAGTCCTGGTAAGATACACTTTTTGAAGCTAGAGTTCAATTTTTGCGAACATTTAATAGTAATTCTTATAACTAGACATTCTGTTTGGATATTACAAGTTGTAATTCGGCAATGTATGTACAATACTAATTTAGGTATGGAATGGACGTCATAGAGTCTCCTGTCTTCGAGATCGCATTTGTAACTCAAGCCGGTGGATTGCTGATTACGGCCAGCGTAATTTGCGGAATCATTACTACGTGTGCGATGACAATTTTACATATATCCGGCCAATTTCGACTGATACGCGTATGGATAACTGATATCGGGATCGAGATAGACCGTGAGAAAGTTGACTATCTTGGCCAGTGTCCTCCCAGTTTTGTGGCGAGCTTGACCAAATGTATTCGACATCATCAACGACTGATACAGTACGTATCGTTTATCTTGCCCATAACAAAACACTTCTTCTAACCCGCTGACTATGTTGCTGCCTTTATACAGTTTGGTGAATGAAGTTAATAATCTGTTAACTCCAATCATTTTCATCCACCTACTGACTAGTGGTGTGGAGATTTGTCTAAACGGATTTGCGCTACTCAACAACCCCACAAGAATGGATATGTTAAAATTTGTCGGATACTTAATATCGCTGATGATACAATCGATGGTGTGGTGCGGTCCTGGTGAAATTCTTATTCACGAAAACCGTAGCTTATCGTATACAGTTTACTTGGATATACCATGGTATAAATTACCCCCGGTTTATCAGAGACATCTTGTTCTGATGATCCTAAGAGCGCAAAATTATTGCAGCATCTCGGCAGTAACGTTTGACTCACTATCTATTCATACTTTAGCAACCGTGAGTAGCTTCATTTTTATCAAGAGAAAGAAATGAAATAATGTATACAATGAAGACTTTGTTCTAGATATTCAATACTGCTGCTTCTTACTTTGCTGTGTTGCAAGGAATGCAGGAAAACGCTTTATCAGAGAAATGATGTATAATTACAGTGACTTACAGTTAATTAAGCAAGTTAATTAAGTTACAGTTAATTAAGCATCCCTCCCTGAGTCTATTTTAAAAGGCCGAATTAACAATTTCTTCTTTTATACCTAATGCCTTGGTATGTTTTCTTCTACAAGTCGTAGTAAAATTTGAATATTCTACTTGCCGTGTGAGGAACTTTTAATCCTTGGTTGCTCGTTTTTCCTGGACACTTCTTTGTGGCATACCCTGGATTTATACCGCGCCTTCGTATGCACCCATCGATTAACTTGACATTATTGCACCACCACCATACTCTCAAATTATATTTTTTAATATTACTACTGTCTACGCCTTTTGCATCGAAACAGAAGTAGAACCGTGCTTTGCGGACGAAGGAAGGGAGAACGGCGAAAAAGAAAAGCGAGGCCCTATGTACCATCGCTGACAATAAGTAGTTTATATGGAATATTAGCTCTGGATAGAAAGAACCCTTAGGAGTCACAAATCTGTAACGATAACGATATTCCAGTAACGGTCCATTACACTCGTAGCACAAAATGTTCGCAAAACCATGAATCAAAAACAGGGGATGCAAGAGTCGTGACAGATGAAGGCACTAACGCAAGAAACCTTGGCATACGACTTGTCGTTCACCATACATGTAGTTGTTAGAAATGAAAGAAACTATCAGGAGGGCTCGGGTGACACTGAGCGAGATCAAGGTTCTGGGGTAGATGCCAAGAGGTTCATCATAGTCACCTTCCCCACTCCGTGGCCAGATCCTTCTAGAACACCCTTACCGCCCTGCACGCGCCACACAGCATCATATGACGTCGGGTCATCTGCCACGAGGCACGGTTCCCTTGACGATCCTCAAAAGTGTCGACCGAGCTCCTGCTCGATATTCTAAAGCGGTCCCATTAACGGACTCTCCGTTTTCAGGTATTTTATGTATCCTGACCTTTTTCCTGCCTCTCCGATCAGATATCTCTGGAAAAATGCCCTTTGTATCCTATTCTCCGAAAACTTCGATGTTTATGTATCCGGGACTGCCTTCCCACGTTTTTCCCAAAACCCTCACTGCTCTCCCACCTACCACTACCACTACTTTTCCTACCAAAAACCTCTTATAAAAGGAAGACCCAAAATGCGAGCGAAACGATATAATGAGAACTTTTGTCGAGACTCCGCAAGTCCGTGTACGTAGTTAATAAGATCCAGTATTTGTTTGTGTAGACTTCAAAGTATTGAATAAAGAACATTTTTATAAACCAACTCATCACGTGAGACGTTGACGGTAAAAGGAAGGGTACAGGAACTCTAATCTTAACTTCTGGTCGATTGCAGCAATTTTTCATTGCATCAAAGACGGTAACTGGAAAGCGATAGTACCAACTAACATTTGCCAACTGATATCTGGTAAGCTATATTCCTTTCAAAGTTACATGAAAAATGTCGAAATCGTGAAAGAGATGCTAATTAATTCCAAAACGATTCCCAACTTTATGCTCAGGGATTAATTATTAAAATAGGAAAATTTATGACACCCGAAACTAATACAAGTACGGACCAAGGTTCGAAAGGACTTCGGAATTCGAAATTACTTTCACCTATCAAGTCCTGGCGACGCGACGAATGTTTGCGCCGTCGGATTTTATTGTACGAAATTTCGCACATATTCGGCCACTTTCGATTAATAAGCACATGGGTCGATAACATCGATAATTATTTTCATTATTTCAGATGCGTCAGATGCGTTCGCCATCATCAGTGATTGGTAAAGTAAGCATCCTGTTATACGAAAGTTCTTTTTGCAACTCTTTAATCATACTGTTATTCCTATTTAGCCTAATCGATGAAGCTAATACCCAGTTTACTCTAATCATTTTCATGCAACTGCTGAGGGGTAGTATAGAAATCTGTTAAACTCATTTGCAACATTCCGAAAAGTGGAAAATTGGCCCATATCATCAAAACTTTTTTATATATGCGCTTCGGTGATGACGGCCAGGAAAATGCCGCGCATATGTATATGCGCTTATGATGCAAATGGGTTAAGCGGATTGGCACTCCTGAGTAATGCTACGAATAATCGACAATAGTGGTGTAGTCTTTGTGATGGTGTTGGTATTGTAATGTAATTTAACATACCGTGGTACAAATTACCGTTAAAGTATCATAGACACATTTTGCTGATTATCTTTAGGACGCAGAAATATTGCAGTATTTTGACGATGATAACATTTGGTGCGCTGTCTCTTCACACTTTAACAGTGGAGAGTGGTTTTATCTTAATTCTTATTGTGTGTTGGCTATTCACAGTTTAGGTCGTTGGACCTTTTTTTGGAAAAAGTGTATGTGAAGAAATGTATTCTATAAAAACGCAAACTTTTATTTTTTTATAAGGTTTTGAAGACGTAATTGCAAAAAAGAGCTCTATAGTGGCATGCGCCAAGGTATGAGGAAAATTAAAAAAAAAAAATTATAAGAAAATATTGCTTCTTCGCTTAAAAAAACTTGATCAGCTGCATAAAGAAAACATGCTGCTAGAGTTCGCTCTGTCTTTGTCTCTCTTACGAGTGTTGTATCCCTCTCTCTGTCTCAGCACCGTTGGAGAGACAAGGATGAATCTATCCTTGTTCGGGAGCTTCCTAATTTTCCCGGATTGTCGAAATTGACGCCACTTTACCTCCTACACACCCTTAATGTGTGCTAAAATACATATTAGCTTTATTACTGACATCTCACTTCCAGTTTACTTTCGTACTAACTATTATATCAGTAATCTCGATATACACGATTAAAGCACGTAATAAATCCTATTATGAGACTTCGTAGTCGCGTATTTAATACTAACACCCATCCAATTTCAAAGGTTCTAATTAACTAATAACAAGCCTTCCTTTTCACTTCCGTGGCTGATATATTCCGTTTTATACATTGCTGTAAACTTTTGTTGTTCCTCAAATAACATACCTGTCGCGCTAGGTACGTCTAATCTTTGACTGTTGATTCTTGTGTGGATACCTCTACGTTCAGCTGCGGTCTAAAGACTATTTACTACTAAGAAGAGAAAACCAATAAATTGAAATTTGTGGTACTCGTCCAACGACACTACAGAAAAATACGAAGGAAAAGAAACTGTCGAATAAAAACTGAGCCTCTTATATACCTTCCTCGATAATAAATAATTCGTGAGAAAAACTAGTACCGTGCAGTGCTAACCCTTACGAGTTCCACCCCTGTCACACGAAGGATGTAGCAGTACCGTCCCATTATTTCCTCCCGTAAATAATTCGTCGAAACATGAACCAAGAGACAGAGAGTGCAAAAGCAGTACCAGGTGATGACATTAATGTTGCAAACTGCAACCGACGAAAGGAAAAATATCGGTATTCGACTTGGTGTCCACTCTGTAATATTGTTGTAAAGAATTCACGATTCAGAAACAATGTTACCTACGCGAAGAAAAAAGGCACCCCATGACAGTCACGCGATCAGTTTCGAATAGAGAGAAAACATGAGAAAACCTTCTAAGAATTCGATCGATTACTACATAGTGCCGAACAGGATGATATGCAGTTTAGTCGGAATGTGGCCTTTCGATGAAGAACCATCAACGTGGAAGACAACGTTCGCACGATTTCGACTGATATTTTCTGTGCTTGGAATTTGTGTACTTTTAACGTCTGAAATAATGTTTGTGGCGGTAAACTGGGGCGATCTGAAAATTCTAACGCGTAAGTAGTAACAACTGTAAAATGGTTTATCATCTTCAGCGAACCTGATAATGGTACTGTGGTTACTTTGAGTTCTTGTTATTAAATTAGAAGTGGGATGCCTTGTAATGACACTTGCACAAACTTTATTCAAAACGATTTATCTACTGGCGAGGAGGAAAAGTACGTACAGATTGTACAAAATGCTAAGAAGTTTATGGGACTCGTCCAATGATCCTAAAGAGATGCACGCTTACGAAATGTTCGCTCACTGGGCAAGAACTGGTAGCATAACCTTTTACTTAATTGTCTCATTAAGTGTGCTCATATACATGAGTCCTGGAGCTTTCAATTACATTAAAGCAATGGTAATAGGTAATAGTTCTGACATCATCCAACGTTTACCGCTCGAGTCCTGGTAAGATACGTTTTTCGAAGCTGGAGTTCAATTTTTGAGAACATTTAATAATAATGTATCAAGTTGTAATTCTGTAATGTGCAATACTAATTTAGGTATGGAATAGACGTCATAGAGTCCCCTGTCTTCGAGATCGCATTTTTAACTCAAGCCGTAGCTTTGGTGATTACGGCCAGCGTAATTTGTGGCATCATTAGTACGTGTGGGATGACAATTTTACACATATCCGGCCAATTTCGACTGATATGCGTATGGATTACTGATATCGGGATCGAGATAAACCGTGAGAAAGTTGACTATCTTGGCCAATGTCCTCCCAGTTTTGAAGCGAGCTTGACCAAATGTATTCGACATCATCAACGACTGATACAGTACGTATCGTTTATCTCTTCCATAATACACTTGTTCTAACCCACTGACGATGTTGCTGCCTTTATACAGTTTGGTGGATGAAGTTAATAATCTATTAACTCCAATCATTTTCATCCACCTACTGACTAGTGGTGTGGAGATTTGTCTAAGCGGATTTGCGCTACTGAACAACCCCACAAGCTTGGATCTGTTCAAACTTTCCGGATATTTAATATCACTGATGATACAAACGATGCTGTGGTGCGGCCCTGGTGAAATTCTTATTCACGAAAACCGGAGGTTATCGTATACAGTTTACTTGGATATACCATGGTATAAATTATCCCCGGTTTATCAGAGGCATCTTGTTCTGATGATTCTAAGAGCGCAAAGTTATTGCAACATTTCGACAGTAACGTTTGACTCACTATCTATTCATACTTTAACAACCGTGAGTAGCTTGATTTTCAAGGGACAGAAATGAAATAATGTATACAACGAAGACTTTGTTCTAGATATTCAATACTGCTGCTTCTTACTTTGCTGTGTTACAAGGAATGCAGGAAAACGCTTTATCAGAGAAATGATGTATGCGGTCTATGATTTATTTTATACTGGAAACAATGAATTTTTGGAATAATTAAATGCGTATGTATAATTACAACGACTTGCAGTTAATTAAGCAAGTAATTAAGCAAGTTGAATCTGCTTCCCTTCCCGAGTCCATGTTAAAAGACCGAATTAGTAAGTTCTTCTTTTATACTTATTGCCTTGGTATGTTTTCTTATACAAGTTACTGTAAATTTGTATGATTATTGGAATATTTTACCTGCTGTGTTAGAAACTCTTAATTCTTGATTGCTCGGTTTTCCTGGACACTTTTTCGTTGCATACCCTGAATTTATACCGTGACTCCGTATGCACCCATCGATTAACTTGACATTAATGCATCACCACCATACTCTCGACTTAAGTTTTTTAATATTACTGCTGTCTACGCCTTTTGCATCAAAACACAGGTAACACATGGGTACCGTCTACTATGAACCGTTTAAGTGTATGGTGTGAAAGTGAACTAATCAGAATTCGGGTATAACGGAAAATGAAAATACAGGAAGATTCTCTCGCAGCTGGACACAAGGGAACTGGCGACAATGAACCCCTTGACCACACCATGAAGTGGACCGCATTGATACACGTATACACACACAGCATCGTCTCGGCCCGAGTAGATCCCCGCTGGCATCTGACAATGCGGACCTCGTCATGGTGCGGCTCTTCTTTGTGTCCAGCTGCAAGAGAATTACCCTGTATCACATCAAGAAAACAAGGAAGTGGGTCAGGTGGCCTATCTGGATGTACCGTAGAACAAATCACCATTCATTTACCGAAAACAGCTAACATTCATAATCCTTAGGTCACAGAGGCATTGTAATTTCTCAACCGTTGTCTTTTCAAACTTTAACAAGCGTAGGTAATATAGCATTAGTCAATTGCGCGATTGGTACGGAAATGAAACAGGAAAGCCTACATTAAAATAGAAATTCCGTTGCATGAATTAAACACAGACGCTTCTTACGTTACTTTGTTGAACCACATACCGGTGAGGTAAACGACAAAATAATGATAGCTGATATCGACGAAAACGAACTTAATTGAGGCAATCGAGAACACACCAGATGATAATAACTGTAAGGGATTGCAATTTTAAGTTTCTCTTTTTATAACGTAATTCCTATTATGAGACTAATTGTAAGTAATCGCGTCTTTAATACTGAGCGTTACAGCACCCATCCAATTTCAAAGGTTCTAATTAACCCCTTGCCGTGCTATTATTTTAGTAGGTGCGTCAGACATGGATAAATATTTCTTGCCACAGTATTAAAACAAAGTAGGAAAATTAAAATGTTACATGCAATTTACGTTTAACAATAGTTTGTTATCTCAATAATAGTTGGATTTATATTTAAAAGTCAACTGTACTGACAGTACCAGTCAGATTTGCAACATTTGAGCTACAAAATGCGTCACGAGTCAAACTCGTCAAAGCACGGGAAGGGGTTAACTAATAACACGTCCTCGTTTTCACTTGCGTGGCTGATATGTGCCGTTCTATACACTGCTGTAAACTTCTATTGTTCCTCAAATAACATACCTGTTGCACTAGGTACGCTTAATCCTCGGCTGTTGATTCTTGTATGGATACCTCTACGTTCAGCTGCGGTCTAAAGACTATTTACTGGTAAGGAGAGAAAACCAATAAATTGGAGTTTGTGGTACTCGTCCAACGACACTACAGAAAAAGAAGGAGGAGAAGAAACTGTCGAATAAAAACTGAGTCTCTTATATACCTTCCTCGATAATAAATAATTCATGAGTTAAACTAGTACCGGATAGTGCTAACCCTTACGAGTTCCACCCCTGTCGCGCGAAAGATGTAACAGTATCGTCTCATTATTTCCACCCGTGAATAATTGATCGAAACATGAACCAAAAGACAGAGGGTGCAAAAGCCCTACCAGGTGATGACATTAATGTTGCAAACTGCAACCGACGAAAGGAAAAATGTCGGTATTCGACTTGTTGTCCATTCTCTAATATTGTTGTAAAGAATTTACGATTCAGAAACACTGTTACCTACGCGAAGAAAAAAGGCACCCCATAACAGTCACGCGATCAGTTTCGAATAGAGAAGAGAAAACATGAGAAAACCTTCTAAGAACTCGATCGATTATTACATGCTGCCGAACAAGATGATGTGCAGTTCAGTCGGAATGTGGCCTTTTGACGAAGAACCATCAACGTGGAAGGCGGCGTTCGCACGATTTCGGCTGATATTCTCTGTACTGGGAATTTGTGTACTTTTAACGCCTGAAATCATGTTTTTGTCGATGAACTGGGGCGATCTGAAAATTCTAACGCGTAAGTAGTAGCAACGGTAAAATGGTTTATCATTATGTTGTGACGTCTTCAGTGAATCTGTTAATGGTACTGTGGTTACTTTGTGTTCTTGCTATCAAATTAGAAGTGGGATTCGTTGTAATGACACTTTTACAAATGTTATTCAAAATGATTTATCTACTGGCGAGGAGGAAAAGTACATACAGATTATACGAAGAGTTAAGAAGTTTGTGGGACTCGTCCAACGATACTAAAGAAAGAGATGCTTACGAAATGTTCGCTAACTGGGCAAGAATTGGTAGCATAACCTTCTACTTCTCTGTTATATCAACTGCGCTCATATACATAAGTTCGGGGGCTTCCAATTACATTAAAGCAATGGCAATAGGTAATAGTTCTGGCATCGTCCGACATTTACCGCTAGATTCCTGGTAAGATCCGCTTTTTGAAGCTAGAGTTCAATTTTTGCGAACATTTAATAGTAATTCCTATAACTAGACATTCTGTTGCGATATCACAAATTGTAATCCTGTAATGTTCAATACTAATCTAGGTATGGTATGGACGTCACAGAGTCCCCTATCTTCGAGATCGCATTTGTTTCTCAAGTCGTAGCAATGGCGATTGGGACCAGCACGATGTGCGGAATCGTTACTACGTGTGGGATGACAATTTTACATATATCCGGCCAATTTCGACTGATAAGCGTGTGGATTACTGATATCGGGATCGAGATAAACCGTGAGAAAGTTGACTATCTTGGCCAATGTCCTCCCAGTTTTGAAGCGAGCTTGACCAAATGTATTCGACATCATCAACGACTGATACAGTACGTATCGTTTATCTTGCCCATAACAAAACACTTCTTCTAACCCACTGACTATGTTGCTGCCTTTATACAGTTTGGTGGATGAAGTAAATAATCTGTTAACTCCAATCATTTTCATCCACCTACTGACTAGTGGTGTGGAGATTTGTCTAAGTGGATTTGCGCTACTTAACAACCCCACAAGCATGGATTTGTTAAAACTGACTGGATACTTAATTTCGATGATGATACAATCGATGCTGTGGTGCATCCCTGGTGAAATTCTTATTCATGAAAACCGGAGGTTATCGTATACAGTTTACTTGGATATACCATGGTATAAATTATCCCCGGTTTATCAGAGGCATCTTGTTCTGATGATCCTAAGGGCGCAAAGGTATTGCAGCATTTCGACAGTAACGTTTGAAGCACTATCTATTCATACTTTAACATCCGTAAGTAGTTTCATTTTCAAAAATGATAAACGAAATAACGTATTTATACAATAGAGAATTTGTTCTAGATATTCAATACTGCTGCCTCTTACTTTGCTTTGTTACAACGAATGCAAGAGAAGGCGTTATCAGAGAACTGACGTATTTCTTTTAAACTAGTTTCAACGAGTTCTTTGTCAGTGTTGCATCGCGAAGTTCGCGATCGCCCGTCTACTGCGGTTTGTATCGCTGACATGTGAAACTGCAAACTGTATTTTGCTCTCGCTAGGTTGTACAATATACGTATAGTGCACTTCGTTCGTTACAATGTGACTCGTTGAAGGCACAAGTTTTTTCCAACACCTCTCGGATATTCTATTATTGGCTAAGCTTTTGGTTAAGGAACATGAACTGTTCAATTTTTATTGGTTTAGTCGAACCTGGCCGTGTTTGGTTTTCTGTCGTGCAGCGAGCCCGCTCCTTTTTTACTAGTAAAGTAAAGCAGTAGCGCTTATTCATCTATTAACCCTTTGCAGTCAGCAGATTTCGCTTTTGGGAGTACCAGTAGGTCGGAGCAAATCTAGCGTTTCGCAGTTACTTTTCCGTAAGAATTTAAAGTCGATATATGGATATTAATTATATTATATTATTATCCCGTAAATCGACCGAAACATTTGAATCGCGAGGCATAGGGGAACATAGTGTTTTGTCATTTTTGCGATTTTCGAAGGTTCCCGCTACGGAGACACCGACTTCTACGGCGATTTAAAAATGTCCCCGCTGGTGGAGACCGACCGCAAAGGGTTAAAGGACTCGTGGCACGCTACGGTCCTGCGCTGGAGTCAGCTTGTGGGCCCGAGTGAAGGCGCGGTGTGGTAAGGAATGGGTAGGAAGCGCAGCTTCCTATTCCGAGCACTGGTCTAGTCATTACGTACCATTTATGCGTTCGCACAGGGACTGAGCGCGCACAAACACTTTTCGATTGCTGTCGGTCCATCAAAGTCCAGAGCATTCGTGCGCCCTAACCGTTCGTGCGTGGAAAAATGCTCAAGTCAGTACGAAGCTTTAGACGAATCACCATGAAAAATTTCAGCTTTCCAATCCTTGTATTTTTCAAATTTGGCCATTTTAAACCTTGCCACGCCCATTTCAACCACTTAGGG
This sequence comes from Stelis phaeoptera, assembly GCA_943735885.1. Taxonomy (NCBI): domain Eukaryota; kingdom Metazoa; phylum Arthropoda; class Insecta; order Hymenoptera; family Megachilidae; genus Stelis; species Stelis phaeoptera. The sequence goes on from OX030936.1 coordinate 2,018,266, forward strand.
GCGGAGTTTTTCAAACTCCGTTCTTCTAAGAATTTTCCACACACCATGAGGAACATTAAAATAAAAAAATTATTAAAATTCATTGAGTAGTTCACAAGTTAATCGAGGACATACGAACAGCCGTTTCATTTTTATATACATATACAGATTAAAAAATAAAACCTTAAGGAGCATTTAACAAAGGAAAAAGGTGTTCAGAATCACCCTAGTCATCATCCCCTGAAATTATGCCCACCTGTTGTCGAACACCTTGTACAGAATATACATACATGTGTGGGTTTATTAGTATACACATTTATATTATTTTATTATTATCTTATTCTATTCAGTCCACCTTTACACTTCCGTATCATTTACCCTGGCTACCCTTTTTTAAGTATTGTGAGGGATAAAATCTGGCTTGATCTCGAATTCATTCAAGTCTTACAAATCGGTCAAATTATAATAGATATGACAGCAGTCTGACACGACAGTGTGATCTGACAATCATGCCATGGACCATTTCAGTTATCAATCAGAAACTTATCTATTAAACTCGGAGTTCCTGATCGTATAGCTATTAAACAATCCTTTGATACAGCGTAAACAGCTTGAGGAATTTATAGCAATCTGTGAAATACTTCCAACAATTAAAAGAATAATACCACTTTACATCACCTGGATAACACCCAACCATTAGTGGATAACACCCAACCACCGTATTCCCGAGTGAACTTTCCCAATATCACTGTTCCCTGTCGGAACACTGAATAGCTCCGTTCTTCACAAAGGACTGAAAGGAAAATGTCCAACGGAGAAACGAATCCCCCCCAACTTCCCCAATAATTAATAATTTATACGGACATCTGGTTAGGTAGATAGGTTGCAGTTCTGTTGCGTGAACGATGTTTCATTGCCTCTTCGGTACGCTCACCGCTCATAAACAATTCATCGAGGCTAAGTCACAAAACGGAACACGCACAGGCTGTATCAGGTGACAACATTAATGTTACAAATCGTCGGTCACGAAAAAGAAAATACTGGTATGGAAATACTACAATACCGTTATCAAATATTCTTGGTTAGGGACGTCGTTACTCCAGAGAAGGTAAAAAACAGCACCCTCTGATTGACACGCGATCTGCTTCGAGGAAAGGGGAAACATGAGAAATGTTCCCAACAGCTCGATCGACTATTATATACTACCCAATAAGATCTTCTGCAGTTTAACCGGAATGTGGCCTTTCGACGAAGAATCTTCAACATGGAAGACAGTGTTCTCACGATTTCGTTTCATATTTTCTGTAATAGCGTTCAATACCGTTTTTGTGCTTCAACTTGTATTAATCGCAGTGAACTGGGGTGACCTAACGATTCTAACAGGTAACTGAAAGCAATCTAAATGTCTCTATTTGAAACTACGAGTTCGATCTTGTCTCGAAACTAGTTTCGTCTTCTGATAGCATGCGCCTTTTGTTTTCGGCCTAGGAGTAGGATGCGTTTCGACCACACTTGCGCAACTTACGTTTAAAACAATTTATCTGGCAACAACGAGAGAAAAATCGTACAAATTGTATAATGAATTGAGAAGTTTGTGGGACTCGTCCGACGATCCAGAAGAGAGGCAGTGTTACGAAAATCTGGCTTATTGGGCACGCGTTTGTACACTACTGTTTTATTCGTCCGGGATGTTGACCGTGATCGTTTTCACGATTCCAGCAACGATGGATTACATTAACGATAACAAGATGAATAACGATACTGGAAGCAGTCGGCATTTTCCCTTTGACGTCTGGTAAAGTTTATTTTCTTACCATATGGGCGTTAAATTAAACGGTGTTAGATTTTTATTAAATTTTAATTTATGGCGTAGGTATGGAAGGGATGTTTCAGTATCCCCAGATTTCGAGATCGCGTTTGCTATCGAATGTGTGATAGCTCTCTTGGCCCTCGCTGGCGTTAGCGGTGTGGATACCACGTGTATGACCATTATTTTCCACGTATCCGGGCAATTTCGCTTAATTAGCCGGTGGATCAGTAACATTGGGGTCGAAATCAATTGTCAGCCCACCAAATGTTTGACCGATTATTCGCCGAGTTTTACAGCGAGCCTGGTCAGATGCATTAGTCATCACCAACGATTAATACAGTAAATGCATTTTTGATAACAAAAATTGATTTTTCAAAGCTTTAACCACATCGTTATTTATATACAGTGTGGTGGATGATGTTAATAACTTGTTAATGCCGATCATTTTCGTGCAACTTCTCACCAGCGGCGTAGAAATTTGTTTGAGTGGATTCGCAGTCTTCAGCAACGGTGAATCTAAGGATTTGTATAAATTTATTTCTTATTTATCATCGATGATGGTACAACTTTTTCTGTGGTGTTGGCCTGGTGAAATGCTGGTTCAGGAAAGCCAGGACTTAGGACACTCAATTTATTTGAATATACCGTGGTACAAATTACCACCGGTTTATCAAAAACAACTTATGTTAATGATCGTTAGGTCACAAAAGTATTGTAGTATTTCCGCATTAACGTTTCAAACGTTGTCTGTACATACTTTGACAGCTGTACGTGAGCTTGCTTTATCTTATCACGCTCTAATTGCTCATAGTTTACAGATAATCATGTTTCAGGTATTTAATACAGCCGCCTCTTATTTTGCTTTGTTACGGCAAATGCAAGAAAAGGAAGCGTTAAAAAATGATGTAATTATGTAACATATGCATCTGATGGTTCAGAATGTAATGTATAGTTAATTAAAGAGGTACAATTTCACTTCACTTCTGTTGCTAATATTCAGCTTAAAAATCCTCCTGAATTGAGAACAAACTCACAGGTTTGTCAATAATAAATAATTTTTTATAAAAAATATGAATTATTCTTGTGAATTTAATGTTCATTTCACCTTTTTTTTTTACAAATAACTTGGTTTTAGTCCAAATAGTACAGATTATTTAAGTATCAAGCTCTTCTAAGTGTTTGCAGTATTAAGGGTGCGCAGGAGCCACGGCCGAACTCCGAGCTGACTTCAGCAACAGTTGCAGAGAAATTAGCAAGCTCCAAAACAAGGATAGATAGATTCTTGTCTCTCCAACGCCGGTGCGACAAAGAGGGTGATACATCAATAGCAGGAGAGACGGAGATAGAGCGTTGGGAAGCGGCTTGATTTTCCATCGAGTTTGGTGCAGTTTTTTTGAGCTTAAAAAGCAACATTTTCTTACACCTTTTTTTTTTTTGAATTCCTTGTGCCATTACGGAGGGGGGTACAGAGTCCTTTTTTCGAAAAAGTGTCCAGAAAAAAAATTCTTCTATAAAAACATACACTTTTATTTTTTTATAATATTTCCAGAGGCAAATTGCAAAATCGGGCTCTGTACCCCCCTGCGGAATAACACAAGGAATATTTAAAAAAAAAAGGTGTAAGAAAATATTGCTTTTTAAGCTCAAAAAACTGCATCTTTGTTGGAAAATCACACCGCTTATCATCGCTCTATCTTCGTCTCTCCTGCTATTGATGTATCACCCTCTCTGTCACACCGCCGCACAGTGGTGCCAAACGGCCAAAATGCGGAAAAAACTCTATATCTTGATAACGGGTCGTCGTATCAACCTGCCGTTGGTCTTATTCGCTTGAGAGGAAAAAATACGTAAGAAATAACTCAGGTTTGACATAATTCAATAATTTATAAGTTATTGCGTAATTTAAATTTAAATTAAAACAAAATTTTGTTATAAGTAATATTAAAAGATGGAACGTGTTTAATATAATTATTAACACAAATATTCTATAATACATACATTTAAATTTTATGATGACAAGTGTGGGGCTTCCTCACTGAGGGGAAAATGTTTTTTTTTTTGGGTCAGGCCTCAAGTGCGTTATGTACGGATCCGATGATTCTAACATTTTGTGGAATATATCTTCGTTCGATTGATATGGGTTTGAAAAAAATCAAGGATACACGTGGCCTAATTGAAATTTTATTGTATATGTACTGATTTCGCAGTCTACGTGTTAAATTAGTTAACCCTAGGATGCATAACGTGGGTATTTTATACCCACGTGAATATTTACTTTTAGATTTCTTTCTAGTATAAGGATATAATTCCATATGGCTTTGTGTATTCCTCCTTTAAGAATTCATGTATACCTATCACAATGAGCTGTTTAGCTCATTAATAGAATAATTAAGAAAAAAGAAGTGGAAATTCAAATTTTAATTTAACAAAACGTATTGCGGAAGACATTAAAAAATTAATCGATGTACAGGAAGAGGAAAATATACCCACTAAAATCCTGACAAAGAAACGCTGTTTTATGTGCTCAAGTAAAAAAGATAGAAAATGTGAAAGAATTTGTGTCCAATGTAAAAAGCCGATATGTAAAGAACACAATTCATACGTGTAAAAAGTGTAATTAATAGGTATTTATATAAATATTATTCCGTATTGTTGTAATACAGCTAGTACATAAATAAAAATGTTCGCTTTATACTGTGTCAACTGCTGTGGGGGTTTTTTTTTACCCCACATATGTAAATCTGTTGAAAGCAACAATCATGCATCCTAGGGTTAAAGATTAATTGAAAGCAATACAAAGGCAATAGTTGTCGATATTTGTTAATAACATTTACAAGAAGGATAGTTTGTGGTGTTAGTGTTAAAAAAATAACTTCATTGAACCGGAGCTTTTTTTGTACGAGTCGATAAACATATAGAACTACGAATATCTAAACGCTTATCTTGTCTACTATTTTTCTCCATGATCTTAGTGAAATTGGGGCAGGGCAGACATTTATTTTTCTTACTCACGAATAGAAAATCTGAAAAGTTTTGCATTCATATCTATAAAAATATAGGTATAGGAACAAAAATGCAGGCTTCGTTAGAAACTGCCGATTTTTAATCGAGTAATAAAGTTCAAATTCAGTGGCTTCTCTGCAGCACCAAAAAAAAAAATTACAAAATAAAACATATCAAAACTATTTTCCTGGGCTAATAACGAAGACAAAATGACAACAAAACCCAGGGGCGGCTGTGTAGCCGGGGCTTTATATTAGGTAGAGGTATTTGTTAGAGGAAGTAGACACGGAGACGAACCTACGTATGGCTAACGTTGGGAGCCGCAGGAAATGTTAGTATTAGTACTCGTAACTTATTCGGGGCACCTCGAGCGGTAAAGGTACACCTTAGCGGGTTCAGGACCGTTTGTTATAATTCATCAACACTAAATCTATTTGATTCAGGTTTATTCTAATATACCGGGACTTACAATTGTTATAGTGTAAATTGTCGTGGCGTGCTAACTTGAATTTAAGTTACAAATGTTACTTGAAATGCTTGAATTGGTTAGTTTCGATTCTGCAGAGCAAGAATCTAATCCTTCCCGGTTTTAACGAACGCGAGCAAACGGGGGACGACTACAACCGTAAATATAATACCTAACAGTAGACTACGTACTGTATGGTTACGATATGCTCGAAGGGGACTTGAACCCGATCTCGCTGAGTTGCAAAGTGTCATAAGGGAAACGTACAGACATGTAACGTGCCCTTTCTAGATTTTAACTAAACCCCAAAATGCCTTCGCCGTCACCCTTTTTATACCCAAAAATTAGAGGGAGAAAAGTGGTGGGGAAGTGCGTTACCTCACTTCGAGGGACAACGCCCTTGTTTCGCGTTGGTCTCGAAAATTACCGAGTGCACGCAGCCAACTCCAAATAAGGAAAATTTTAAAGGCGGAAACGTAACAGAGGACATACGAACAGTCATTTCATGTTTATATATACAGATTCAAAAAGAAAACCTTAAGGAGCATTTAACAAAGGAAAAAGGTGTTCAGAATCACCCTAGTCATCATCCCCTGAAATTATGCCCACCTGTTGTCGAACACCTTGTACAGAATATACATACATGTGTTGGTTTATTAGTATACATATTTATATTATTTTATTATTATGTTTATCCTATTTAGTCGACCTTTACACTTCCGTATCATTTACCCTGCCTACCCTTTTTTAAGTATTGCAAGTGATAAAAATCTGGCGTGATCTCAAATTCATTCGAGTCTTACAAATCGGTCAATATTTTAATACATATGACAACAGCCTGACACGACAATGTGATCTGACAATCATGCCATGGACCATTTCAGTTATCAATCAGCAACTTACCTATTAAACTCGGAGTTCCTGATCATATAGTATATAGTTATTAAACAATCCTCTGAGGGAGCGTAAACAATTTGAGGAATTTATAGCACTCTGTGAAATACTTCCAACAATTAACAAAATTATACCACTTTACATCACCTGGATAACACCCAACCATTAGTGCGCCACAATCGTATTCCCGAGTGAACTTTCCCAATATCACTGTTCCCTGTCGGAACACTGACCAGCTCCGTTCTTAACAAAGGACTGAAAGGAAAATGTTCAACAGAGAAACGAATCCCCCCCCCCCAGCTCCCCCGATAATAAATAATTTATACGGATATCTGGTTAGGTAGATAGGTTGCTGTTCTGTTGCGTGAACGATGTTTTAGTGCCTGTTCGGTACGCTCGCCGCTAATAAACAATTCATCGAAGTTGAGTCACAAAACGGAACACGCACAGGCTGTATCAGGTGACAACATTAATGTTGCAAATCGCCGATCACGAAAAGGAAAATACTGGTATGGAAATACTGCAATACCGTTATGAAACATTCTTGGTTGGGGACATCGTTACTCCAGAGAAGGTAAAAAAACAGCACCCTCTGATTGACACGCGATCGGCTTCGAGGAAAGGGGAAACATGAGAAATGTTCCCAACAGCTCGATCGACTATTATATACTGCCGAACAAGATCTTGTGCAGTTTAACGGGAATGTGGCCTTTCGATGGAGAATCTTCGACATGGAAGATAATGTTCTCACAATTTCGTTTCATATTTTCTGTAATAGCGTTCAATACCGTTTTTGTACTTCAGCTCGTGTTAATCGCAGTGAACTGGGGTGACCTAAGGGTTCTAACAGGTAACTGAAAGCAATCTAAATGTCTGTATTTACCACTACGAGTTTGATCTTGTCTCGAAACTAGTCTTGTCTTCTGATAGCACGCGCCTTTTGTTTTCGGCCTAGGAGTAGGATGCGTTTCTACCACACTTGCGCAACTTATGTTTAAAACAGTTTATCTGGCTACAACGAGAGAAAAATCGTACAAATTGTATAATGAATTGAGAAGTCTGTGGGACTCGTCCGACGATCCAGAAGAGAGGCAATGTTACGAAAATCTGGCTTATTGGGCACGCATTTGTACAGTAGTGTTTTATTCGTCCGGAATGTTAACCGTGATCGTCTTCACGATTCCAGCAACGATGGATTACATTAACGATGACAAGATGAATAACGATACTGGAAGCAGTCGGCATTTTCCCTTTGACGTCTGGTAAAGTTTATTTTCTTACCATATGGGTATTAAATTAAACGGTGTTAGATTTTTATTAAACTTTAATTTATGGCGTAGGTATGGAAGGGATGTTTCAGTATCCCCAGATTTCGAGATCGCGTTTGCTGTCGAATGCGTGATAGCTCTCTTTGCCGTCGCTGGCATTTGCGGTCTGGATACCACGTGTATGGTCACAATTTTTCACGTATCCGGGCAATTTCGCTTAATTAGCCGGTGGATCAGTAACATTGGAGTCGAAATCAATTGTCAGCCCACCAAATGTTTGACCGATTATTCGCCGAGTTTTACAGCGAGCCTGGTCAGATGCATTAGTCATCACCAACGTTTGATACAGTAAATACATTTTTGATAATAAAAATTCATTTTTCGACGCTTTAATCATATCGTTATTTATATACAGTGTGGTGAATGATGTTAATAATTTGTTAATGCCGATCATTTTCGTGCAACTTCTTACCAGCGGCGTAGAAATTTGTTTAAGTGGATTCGCCGTCTTCAGCAACGGTGAATCTAAGGATTTGTATAAATTTATTTCTTATTTAACATCGATGATGATACAACTTTTTCTGTGGTGTTGGCCTGGTGAAATGCTGGTTCAGGAAAGCCAGGACTTAGGATACTCAATTTATTCGAATATACCGTGGTACAAATTACCACCGGTTTATCAAAAACAACTTATGTTAATGATCGTTAGGTCACAAAAGTATTGCAGTATTTCGGCATTGACGTTTCAAACGTTGTCTGTACATACTTTGACAGCTGTACGTGAGCTTGCTTTATCTTATCACGCTCTAATTGTTTATAGTTTACAAATAATCATGTTTCAGGTATTTAATGCAGCCGCCTCTTATTTTGCTTTGTTACGGCAAATGCAAGAAAAGGAAGCGTTAAAAAACGATGTAATTATGTAACATATGCATCTGATGGTTCAGAATGTAATGTATAGTTAATTAAAGAGGTACAATTTGACTTTACTTCTGTTGCTAATATTCAGCTTAAAAATCCTCCTGAATTGAGAACAAACTCACAGGTTTGTCAGTAATATACAGGGTGTCCCGTAACTAGTAGTAACATCGGGAAATGGGGGGTAGCTGAGACGATTCTGAACAACAATTTCCTTTGCAAAAATGTCAGACGGGGCTTCGTTTTTGAATTATTAAGGAAAAACACTGACCAATCAGAGCGCGCGTACTGCGTGCGCTAAGCCGTGATTCGTTCTAGTCCGACGTTCCGGCTCGAAGTTACCCTATCACGGCTGAGCGCACATACTACACGTGCTCTGATTGGTCAGTGTTTTTCCTTAATAATTCAAAAACGAAGCCCCGTCTGACATTTTTGCAAAGGAAATTGTTGTTCAGAATCGTCTCAGCTACCCCCCATTTCCCGATGTTACTACTAGTTACGGGACACCCCGTATAATTTTTTATAAAAAATATGAATCTTTCGTGTGAATTTAAGTGTTCATTTCACCTTTTGTTTTTTGTTTGCAAATAACTTGGTTTTGGTCCATTTTGTTACATAACTTATTAATGGAAGATATAATAGAACAGATTATTTGTGTATGAAGCTCTTCTAAGTGATTGCAGGATTAAGTGGTATGGTGAAATTTCACTCTATACTGTGTAAATTTTAAATTGTATTAGAATGTAAGAGGTACGTGCCTATGTAACTGATTTCAAAATTGGCGCGTCGTCATATGGCGACCATCTTGTAGCGCGTTCCCCCGGCGCAGAACGTAATTGTGATTTAAACGGGTGAGTATGTTTCGACTGTTTGCGCTTAAAATTTGTGAAAAAGTCAAAAAAACTACAAGTTTAACCAACCTTAAAAGGGTAGTAAGTATACAGCCAGCATTTTTCTCGATACATAGATATATTTTACAATTATAACGAGTTATTGGGAGAGATGAATAGTCTGTTACAGATATGACTCTGACCTTCCTGCTTAACAACCATGTATTTCATGATTTTCAGTTTAATATTTTTATAGTAATAGTCCTAATTGTGTTATTTTCGTTCCTATTTAATAATTGTTCCCCACACGATTGAATACCGTTGTAAATATTTAATATTCTTTTAAACTAGCGCCTTTGTCGACAGTTGTGGAGAAATTAGGAAGCTCTAGAACAAGGATAGAGAGGGTGATGCAACAGTTGTAGGAGAAACGAAGATAGAGCGATGGAAACGGCTTGATTTTCCATCGACTTTGGTGCAACTTTTTGAGCTTAAAAAGCAATATTTTCTTACACTTTTTTTTTTTTGAAAATTCCTTGTAACATTACGGAGGGGAGTACAGAGTCCGATTTTGCAATTTTCCTCTGGAAATTATATAAAAAATAAAAGTGTATATTGTTATAGAACTTTTTCTCTGGACACTTTTTCGAAAAAAGGGCTCTGTACCCCCCTCCGTAATGATACAAGGAATTTTTCAAAAAAAAAAAGTGTAATAAAAATATTGCTTTTTAAGCTCAAAAGGTTGCACCAAAGCCGGTGAAAAATCAAGCCGCTTCCATCGCTCTATCTTCGTCTCTCCTACAACTGTGAATCACCCTCTCTGTCGCACCGCCGTTGGAGAGACAAGGATCTATCTATCCTTGTTCTACAACTTCCTAATTTCTCCGCAACTATCGCTGAAGCCAGCTCAGAGTTTGATCGTGGCTCCTGCGGGTGTACCTTTGAGTCATTGATATATATAACTGGATACAGCATAGGATGTCTTAGCATAGTTAGACTGTGTGATCCTTTCAGCAGTAGCCATCTTTGACGATAAACACTGCGCCCTCTGTCTCGGTATATAGATACTAAGGTGTTCCGGCATACAAGTACAAATCTTTTTTACGGATTTCTTATTGATTTGTATTTTTACACCTATCTTTTAGAAGAAATCTTTGTATTGCTGTGTATGGATCAAAAACACGGGACATTCATTGATGTGTATACATATATAATAATATATATCTTACATATATCAATGGGAACATTAATGGAGACAAGCAAATATATGTCTGAATTTGAAAATCCTTAGTACCTACCTACCGAGCCAGATGGCGAAATGGCTAATTTTCAGGGATATCGAGCCTTCAAAACATCACAGTCTGTAGGTCGTATGCTGTATCCAGTTATATATATCAATGCTTTGAGTACATCTATATACTCAAAGATATCTATATACTCAAAGGTGCATATAGCATAAATGAACTTATACCACAGTGCATATACTGTGCTTATACAGAGTATAAACTTAATGGCACGTACAGAAGCGACACTGACGCTACGCATGGCGTCGGGCATGAGTTAAAATCGGCTTCAAGTTCACAAAAGTAGAGTTTGGGGGCCCTGCGAGCAATCAATGTTTAGTCTAAAGAGTAGGTATACCACTCTTTGGTTTAGTGGTGAATCGAGTTTTGTTATGTAGGTTCATGTAGGTTATAAGAAGTGAATATGTACAATTGTTTACAGTTAACAGAAATACTGTTGTATGACGGTACAAATCGAAATACGAAGTGAAAAAATAAAAAACTTAAAAGAAAAAGGGACTAATTTAGAAATAACAAAAGAGAAATCAAAATGTCAGAAGAAAAAACTGAAAGGTATTTATAAAATCTATGCATGTGTGCGAAATTTATAGATTTATGTAAATAATCAAAAATCATTTTAGTGTATTTAGATACTAAATGTTTTATGATACAATGAAGTTGCAATAGTTTTTCTTTTAAGTTATACCTTTCAAAATAATTAAATTTTTGCAGTCCAATCGATAAGGTAGATGGAGTGCAAAGTGAATCTGTGGAAGATAAGACAAAAATGAAACATGAAGATAGAAGTAAACAAAAACATAGACAAGAAGAAAATACTGAGAAAGCTAATAATCGAACAAATAACAGTGAAAATGGAAATTGTTATTGGTAACATTTACAATTCGTATCCATATAAGTAATATAAAAAAACAGTTACCAGAAACTATTATGAATTTTTGTAATTTTTCAGTGGAAAAGAAAGAAACCTTAATATAATAGAATTATTGTGTGCTAGTTGCTCGAGATGGTTTCATGAATCTTGTATCGGTTATCAACTGGGTAAATTAGTACCCTTTATGATGAATTATATATTTATGTGTAAAAATTGTTCTCCTACTGGTTTAGAGAGTTTCAAAAAGAACCAAGCACGTAAGAATATATTTCATTAATCGAAATAGTGTATAATTTGGACTTTTATCAAAGGTTCTAATTATTTTAGCATTTCCACAAATGTGTGTAACGGCAATAGCAAATTTACTACAAATGTCTCAAAAAGAAAACGAGCAGAAAACACTGTTTCATAAGGATAAAGATATTATACCGTTCATTGAATGCCACTGGGACAGTATGACTACAATGCCACGAAGGGTTACTCAATCCTGGCATGCAACGGTAAATTATTTTCTTTTTTATTACTACTAATATGCAACTGCTTGTTGTATGCGATGTGACAAATGTGATAGATATATTTAACCAACTTATTTGTAACCGTGTTGTGCCTAATTAAGTAAACTATTCAGGAATTATATATTTCTGATGTATGCCGTAGTACTTATTTGTTACGTATGACTATTATTATGTATTCTTCTGTTTAATAAAATATATAAATTTTTTTTAATCAGTTACTTAAAAGTTATTTTTAATATAAGTAAAATACTTATGTTAATGCAGATACATAGAGCTCTATTAAAAGATGTTGGATCGCTATTTACAATTGACGATAGCGCTCTAGATGGTCAACTATTTGGACTTACATGTTCTGATCTCCAAATGATCAAACCAAATTATGAAGCAATGATTAAAGGTGGTCATTTGAAAGTAACAGAAATGGGTGTTCAACATGTTGGTAAGTATAATCACGAAGTGTCATGTTTAGAGATATAGGTAAATTATATGTATATGTAATTTGTACTATTAACAGTGCTATATTCCTACAAATTTGTACATTCATATCTACTTTTATCTTTTGATTCTCAATGGTTGGCCTTTTTTTATTTTAGTTATTTCTTATCTTATCACGAAAGGAATCAGTACCATGATATCGCATGACTTATTTGATCATAATGCCTATAACTTTAATACATTTAGTTTCTTAATAAATTTACTGTTAACACACAATATAAAATAATAGCAGTTGCAACAGACAAAATTACACATCATTCTGCTTTATTATATTGCTGAGTTGATTTGTTCTTTTGGTAATGTCATATTAAAATCAACATTATACAGTCAGTTTTGTAAGTGTTATTATGGAACATTTAGTGCCACTTACCGGAGGGCTGCGTGGTCGCAATGCAAAACGTAAATTTCCTGGAGAAGGAGCAGGTACGGGTCCTGGTAAAAAGGGTAGAGGTTCAGATATGACTGCTCCAAAATTACCTGCTCACGGGTATCCCCTCGAACATCCTTTTAATAAAGATGGTTATAGATATATCCTGGCTGAACCAGATCCTCATGCACCTTTCAGACAGGTATGTTATATCGTTTCCTTTTTTCATTTGGATTATTATACTATTACATTATTCGGTAGGAATTTGATGAAAGCAGTGACTGGGCTGGAAAACCTATTCCTGGATGGTTGTACAGAGCACTCAGTCCAAGTACAGTGTTGCTTGCTTTACATAATCGAGCTCCACAGCTTAAAGTTTCTGAAGACAGATTGGCGGTCACTGGAGAAAAAGGCTATTGCATGGTCAGAGCTACTCATAGTATGTCAGACTCGTTTACGTGATTTTACTTAATTAAATTAATGAACATACATTAAATAGCTTGCAACTAAATAAGACTATCTTTTCACATCTTTTTGTGATCGTTAACATGTAACGTTTGTTTTAGATGTATGTAGAGGAACATGGTATTGGGAAGCAACCATTGAGGAGATGCCTGAGGGATCAGCAACAAGATTAGGTTGGGGTCAAGAATATGCTAACTTGCAAGCTCCGCTTGGTTATGACAAATTTGGATATTCTTGGAGATCTAGGTACAATGATCTGAAACATTTCAAACTATTTGAAACCTGTTAAAATGACAGATTTAGTTATTTCACAGAAATTGTTTACTTAAAAGTATACATTTATTATAACTAATATAATTGTTGACAGGAAGGGTACACGATTTCACGAAAGCAGAGGTAAACACTACAGCAACGGTTATGGAGAGGGTGATACCTTAGGATTTTTAATAGTTTTACCTAACACACATGATGCTTCACATTTACCAAACACCTATAAAGATCGGGTAAGTAGAAGTTCCAATTTATTTACAATATTCTTGTGTTTTCTTTGACTAATATTTACACAATAGCCCTTAGTTAAGTTTAAAAGTCATCTTTATTATGAAGAAAAAGATCAAGTACCTGAAGCACTTAAGGCTTTAAGACCGTTGGAAGGAAGTAAAATTGTGTTTTACAAAAATGGAGTGAGTCAAGGTGACGCGTTTATTGATGTTAACAAAGGGGCCTACTATCCTACTATTTCGATTCATAAAAGTGCTACGGTTTCTGTAAATTTTGGACCGAATTTTAAGTATCCTCCTGCAAACATCGTTTTTAGAGGGGTACGTGTGATATTGATAATAATAAAAAGGCATCTGCGTAAAAATATAATTTTTTACATAAATTATTTATATCTTACAGCTGCATGACAGGGCAGAAGAAGCAATAGCAGAACAGTCTATGTCTGACATGCTTTATTTCACCGAAAACGAGGGAAAATTAAGACTGGACACTTTTGCGTTATGACATTAATGTATCTTTTTTTTTAATTGATTTTTATTTTTGATTAAATACACTGAACCAACACATATTAAGTTTCAAAGTTCATGATCGTCATTTTAATTTCATTTGCTTGATTTACTGATTAATAGAATTAAATTATATTTTTGCAAAACCATAATTAAGATCAGGAAATTTGTGTATGTTTTGTACTTTATTATTTTCCAAAACCACCTCGACAAGCTGGACTTGGAGTTACATTACTGTTGTCTTCCCATTGATTAGGTGTCTTTGCCTTTGTAAATAAGCAGTAAAAAGAGTTATTTTTCAATTTTATTCTATCTGAAATTGGAACTTCGTTTAAAATATTTTTATAGTGCTTACTATAATTGACAATGCATGTACACAGCCTTCCAGTTCTGCTTGCAATAACTCATTTACCATCTGATGGCGCTAAACCGAGAAAAAGTACATGTATCTTTCATACAAATGTTATATTTTATTACACGGTAACAGTAATGAATACTACTATACTTTGTTGAAGCTAATTTTTCTTTTTGAAAATTCTTCATAATGATAGAATCTATTGTATAAAGCATAAATGCCAGGATAATCTTAAAATTAAACTTAATTTATTAATATAAAGTAATTGTGTTGTGAAGTCTGGCTTACCTTAAGGAGGGATTTATCTGTAAATTTGTCGGACACAACAATTACTTTAAAATGAGTTTCAGATCCCGCAGGAACATTATGCATATATGATTCATTTACAATTTTAATATAAGATGGATTTAAAGAATCTGTCAATTTTTTTCTTATCGAATGTTCTATTGAATTGTTTTCTATTATGGTACTCATTTTTTGTGAACGTACCAATGTTTTTACATAATCTGTAAATAGTGCGGACGAATTAAATTTTTAAAATGAAGTATATAATACTACGGTAAAATGTTTTGATAATTTTATGAAATATTTTTCACATAAGTTAAACATGAAACATGCATATCAATTTAGATAAAATAAAACTATGAATCCTTTTACTATACTAAATCTTTGTACTTTCTGGCTGCAATGATAAATAACGATATTTACTGACTCAATACATTAAGAAACAAAATACTTCTAAACAAGTAATGACTCATCACTTTACTATAAAAGGATAAAAGTATTAATAAGGTGCTGTATTAGTTGTAGTGAAATACAAAGAAACTACTATACTAAAAACGGAAAAAAGCTTTTAATTTTCATGTTGTAAACAAAGGTTAGGATTAGAAATATTTGTGTCTTATTAAATGTATACGTACGATATGTTAAATGCACAGAAAATATAATTTCTAAAACTAATTCTTTTTGTACAACGATTACTTAATGTTTTAATATGCTTATATATTTAAACAACATTTAAATGAAACTTAACCTATATATACGTTCAGTAATATAATATCACAAGAAAATGACAGTATTAACGATACAAAAAGTATTACTTACTTTTTCCTACCGTTACTATCGTTTTATACATTTAATAGATTGTTTAGCTTATATACAGATAAGTTATTTGTAAGAATGTGTAATTAAAATCACAGATTCGATCGTATTTATGACAACTAATACCGGTTACTCCAAAGCAATTTGTTTGGTTTTAAAAATTCTGTTATTATAAATATTAATTTTGCATTCAATTTTGTTATCAAATTCCGCAAATCGTTTCAAAAGTTGATAAAAACATACAAATATGACTGTATGTATAGGTTATGTGCTTACAGTTAATGATAAAATTCTGATCACATGTTATATGTATATATATTTTTTTTTAAATATTCAATCGCGAATTCATGTAAGCCAAATTTTTATTTATACTTTGAAAATAGAAGATTAAAAGCAAAAATATACAGTTTTAATATTTATGATTATTAACAAAAAAAAAGGATTTTATAATCTATATCTCAAATACAAAGACATTGATTTTTATCATATTATGAATACTTTTTTAAACACATTTATGAAACTATTCAATTTTGGAGGGACACAAGTTAGGCAACAATTTTTTAAAATACTGTTTAATATACTGTAAAATGTATGAGTCTGTTTTTCATGGCAAGTAGTGCAATTTAAAACAGAATCAATCATAAACAAATATCATGTTTCAAGTGAATAAATCTTGCAGTTTTAAATACAATATAATTAATAACATTGGCCAAAAGGATACGATATTTTAACTAATATAAAATAACAACAGTATACACAATATATATTTTTGAATACTTTATTTAATATTGTGTTCAGACAAATATTTATAAGGAAAAATTCAAACTGCACCAAAAAGAAATTATTAAGTTTTGTAACAATATCAAGTGACTAGGTGATGGACTCCAACCTCCATCAATATTTTTCATCTATAAAAACATTTTATTATACACGGTTGTAGGCACATTATTAACTTTTTAAAATATCTTTTCTGTTAATCCCATTAAAATATTGTGTCATCACATTCGCGATAAACAAACAATATTATAATATATTTACATTTTACAACATTCTAGTAAAGAAGTAAAAAGTTGGGCTATACAAGAAAGGTGATGTAATGTAATCTTTGCATACAATTAATATATTGCTATAATTTGTGGAAATAGCGTTTCCTTGCGATCATCGTCATTAACATTCTCATTCAATTTCATTCTGTGTATAAATATTTATTTAATCGAAAATCGCATAAATCTTTAAAGCACAAAATGTATGATTTAATTTAATATAACAATAAGCAAAATATAATTTGACTAACATGAAACGTGGCTCGTTATTAAATAGATGTTTATTTTTGAAAATTCCATTGTTTGTTAACCACGTCTTGAAAATAAAGTATTGCTTGGTATAATAAAATGAAAATATCATATATCGGTATGAACGTAATATTATGAGCTCAATATGAGCTGCTGAATGATATTTGAGAATCTTAAATTGGCCTAAGTTAGAAGTATCTACAAAATACTACATCATTTCCCTTCTTCGAACGTAAGGAAATGATTTTGGTTGTGAATGCATGTTCGAAATCATATATTTTTTTTTACACTTTTTATTCCCGTAACCTGCTTAGGAATTTTACATTTCATGTACAGGAGGAATTACGGGATTTCTACTTTAACAGTCGACCATCATAAGAATTATAAGTAGTTTCATATACTTCCATTGCTTTATACATTTATTTACACATACAACTTGAGCTGCCGAAAAAAAAACGCATGTAGAAGAGAAAAAAAACCCTAAAAGAAAAGCAGCTTTTACAGTTGTATATTTTCAGGTATACACTAATACTAGCGATTTGAAATGATTTCTCACATTAATCGTGTAAAAACGTACAGAAAAGCTACGAGGTAACTCGTGTTGTCGTACTCGTTACGTTTCAGTCTCATAAGAATTTTTTATTTCTGTTTTTGACGCCATTGTCCTGCGTATCGAAATCTTCGTACAACCTTCAAATCTTTCAAGTGTCATTGTTACACGGGACAGCTGTTTCAAAAAAAAAAAAAAAAATTACCATAGCAGCGCTTCTGACATATTTCATGTTATGTACGATACAAAATTATCTTAAAGCTGTGTCATCTGTATGTTATCACAAAAATATCGAAGATTAGGTTGTAATTTTATTTTTAATTTGTACGGGGAGAAATATTTTAGGCACTTTTTTGATATGTCTCGAAACAGATACGGACCTTATCTCTTCGAACTTCCTATCTCTTTCAGAATTGTATGTACATTAATCTTCTTGTAAATTATATGCCAACACATTGTTATAAATTTTTCTTTCAAAGCTATCCCATCGTTTGAACGCTTCGTTTCATAATTCCCTTTCGCTTCGTCGTTTTTCTTCTTTCCCTGTTCCGGTAGAATTCCTTCAATCTTTGGAAGATTTCAAATCCTCCAAAATTCGTGCAGAAGAGCGTCGATTATTAAATGGAAGGTTTGCAGGTGCGAACAATGACGTTGGGTGTCAATATACATAGATTGTCTTTAACTGATCCTTTAGTTCAGGAGGAATGGCACAAGTCTCCGACTCCGGCTTCCTTTTTACCAAGCGGCGCCAGCGCCCCCCGATATTCTTACGAAAGCCCTTCGCAAATCCAGACCTATCCGACGGTAATGCGTGTACAAGGGTATCCTGAAATAACACATACACAATCTCTGTTAAACTACACGTTACTAACTTACGTTTATTAACCACGATGATTGCCGCGACGGTGAGACACATTAAAGTACAAACGGCTAATTTGTAAAATACTGAAGTTATTCAAAGCTTTTTTTCCCTAATAACTTGATTATATAAACGTTTAAACGTTCACCACTGATTGCCCTTACAGCAGTCAAGTGTTTTACCTTGAAAACTCTACTTTCGAGAATTCTGATTTGAAAATTATTCGTTATTCGTAACTATGCTCAACCTTAATACAGACTAATTATCTTCCACTTCTATATTTCCCTCTCGGTCTATGTATAGTCGAAGTCTAAGCATTTGTTCGATTATGAAAGAAAGTTTCTCAAAATGAACAGCGACCCATAATATGTTTAATTTGATCTTGAAAGTATCGTGGTCCGTAAATAAATTTGAATAACAATCGAACCTGTCCGTTTCAATTTTCTTTTGTTCGACGCTTACGTAATTCTGCAAATTTGAATCATTCGATCGTCACGTGTACAGCAACGAAGTAAAACGCAACAAGTAACGAGGTTTATGGATAAAATGTGAATAGAATGAACTACGAAGGATAGAGATTAGTTGAAATACGTTGACTTGACTGAAAATGCAGAATACGCCTGCCTGGTGTATCCGGGCGCTACGTTACGAAATCGGCCACCAGGGGCCAAAGAAGGAGAAAGAGAAGGAATATGATCAAACATGAAAACCGTTGAACTACCGAGGTGGATGTGACCGTGATAGATGACACACGAACAGAAAAGAGGCAGGATCCTTGTTAACCGGAATTTAGAGAGGGATTGACAAAGGAAGGATTTCCACCACCGGTTCGACTTTGATTTCAACGAATTTTTTTTAAGATGCTAACGTATACGACTCTATAATTTTAAAGATACAAACAAAGACTAAACTTTACTTTGGAACATTAGAAATTATTCACGTCTTTTTATATCTCCTTAACGAATTCAAAAATACAACTTTTAATTTTAAGAGCACGTTGGTTTATAGGCTGTGTTCAGGTTAGGTTCGAGTTAGACTCATTCTATAAATGTTACGAAGGTTCGAATTTCAAGTGCGAATTATTGGATGTCAAGGGTGACTGGTGTTCCAAATTTTTAATATTATTTAAAATTTAAGTAAATGGGACTTAATTCCAGAACCTCCTGGTTATTATCAGTCGATCATAATTTTATTATGCCAATAAAAGTTCAATAAACTGTATTTCATAATACGTAATATGAATGATCAGCTGTCTACGTGTAATAATTAGGATGTACCATGAGAAACTCGTATACCGTTATTATATACACAAAAACTAATCGAAATTGTAATCAAACTACAGGAGAGTGGTCAAGTTCTTCAGTTGCGGGAAGCAGGGAGGAGGCCGAGAATAAAAATACGTTTAAACATATTTCTAGCTAAGTACCATAACAAAATTATAGGAATATTGCCAATATCGTCAAGGAGAGACGCATTATTTTGTCGGCTACCAGACAACTGCACCTTGTACCAAAATCTGATCACTTGGCAAACGGTTGTTAGACGCCCACCCACGTTAAATTTAGAAACAGCAAGAGGGGTGTAAAAGCAGGTTTTTAGATGTGCCTATGCATTCAGAACACCAAATATAGCAAGCATTCGCAGTATGTCAGTCTGACAATTTGACGTTCTAGTACAGTCTACATAACCGTCCAATGACTACAATTTTAAACGGTTCAACCGCAACAGAGGCGGCTCAAAGTAAATTGAAAAATGTGTTTTTGTATAATAAAATAAATAACTGTTTATGTTAATACTTTAATTTTACTTAAAACAAACTTTAACCATAAATTTGATCATTTAGGCTAATATTAATAAATAAATGAAATGATTTCAAACACCTACTGTTACATATTTCGCCCCACCCTCAAAAAAAGCTTTTAAATCCTCTCTTGAACCACAAGTGGTTAAACTTCTTGGCAACTGCCGTTTACGTGAACATTAACAGACAGGAAATGAAATATGCTTAAAACATTACAAGCAATATAAAATGTTATCAGATAACTAATAATTCGGTTAAGTTGTAATTAGGGCTTGTAAATCTTTGACGTTACTAACATATTTGAATATTCGGTATGGTTTTCCGCCTTATTGATTACATAACCTATAAAAGATTTTCTTTTAAAACGTGGAATCTACTGCCACCTACACTGCTAATTTTATTCTGTTCGACATACGAAAGATTTGTATTATAACAGGAAAAATTGATCGACCAGTACTTCATCTAGGATTAATCGCGTGACATATTGAAACGTAACTGGCGAAAAAAAGAACAAGAAGAACTTCCGTACAAGAAGAATAATTACAAAGAACAAAGATACACCATACCTATGTATGAAACATTCGGTATGAAGTCGATGACGTAGATAATCAATGTTAGCAATAAAGTTTGTAATGGGAATAATCAAGGTTCACGATATGTCTCACATATATATATATACTGCGTACGGCCGATTCCAGAATTTAAACACGTAATAGAGGCTAAATATAGATATATATATTTCTACACCACTTATATCTCGTTCTAGAAATGCAACACGTAACGGAGTCGTTCATGATAGGAACAGTTGAAAAAAGAAGCTACTGCAAATGTATAATAATGGAGAAAAGCAGTAAAGATTTGTCGGTAAGTGGAGCATGAAACTGAAACATACGTGTGTTAAATAATGGCAACAAAGCGTGGTACAGTGAAGCGGCAACGTTGCCGATTGTTTGGGATTTTTCTGGCGGCAAGCCTCGTGTAGTGAGCCTCGACCTTACAACTCGTTTGCCAGGCCGTCTGCTCGCATGCTTCGTCCTTGGAGGATCGATAGCGCCGTCGACTATTATTAATAACTACAATTTTCAAAGGTCTTACCCGCCACCAGGTTTATCCTGAAACGTTGAAACGTCTATTGTGCGAGAAATACAAGCTATTTCTATAAAGTATCTTAACAAAAGTATCAATTGAATATAAAAATGTCTACTATTGTTTTATTAGCAAATATGTTCATTTACTACTAAAGAGGACATTCATAAAAGTGTTAATTTTTATATGTATATTTGAAAGATAGAAATAAAAATTTATTAATAGATACGTAAGGTAAGATGAATACATGTTCGAAATAGAAGTCTTTGTGATATTATATCAAACCTAACATAAACTTATCAGTTGTTCTGTTTTGCTATTATAAACTAAAAATCAAATGTATAAATTATGTTGATAATGTGTATACCTGTTTGCAAAAATGTTCATCAGAAACTTGAATAAGAGAGCAAAACTTGAACGAGAGGGGCGAATTCACAAGAGAAGGGACGCTGTACGCTTGTGTCCCAATTTAGCGGGAAATTTGAATAAGAACTACGTTCGCGCCTGAATAAATGAATGAATGCATGGTGCAAATATTTTGAAAAATAAAAATTCATATCAAAATGTGTAATTAATTTAATAACTTATAATATCAAAGCCGCTAACTTCATTTAAATATACGGACGGTAATCAATATTTAATAAAAATACATAAAGTATTCTATAATTTGTAAGTTCCGTATTTTTGCAAAACTTTAAAATAACAAAAACGAAATAAAATTGTATGTATATAACTGAACCGTAATTTAATAAACCAGCTATATTTTTTTGAAAATATTTATCAAAATTAATTGATTAAAAATAAGTGTAAATGTGGTGTTTTAATTTATGCTTCATAATTACAATTATCGTACAATTTGTGCGTGTAATTGTGTATACAATAGAAAATTCAGACAAAATTATTACCAGACCGATAAGAAACTAATCCGTTATGTAAACAAATTATTTTAAAAATCATTCTGATGAGACAATCTAAAAAGAAAAATTACTAGTCTTATTTCAACAACTTATATCTTTGAACAGAATATTAAATGTCAGCTGTCACGTGTCGTGTGGTGGGTTCCAAATAAAATTGAAACGAAAATAACTATTTGTTACGTTATCCGAAACAAACTCCTTTCCTTTCTATTTTTACTCTATTAACACGATAAAAATTCTACGTTTCCTCGCATATGCAATTTTGAAAATATCAAAGCTTTTCATATTTTGGATACGAATAAAGCAGAAATGTATACTTATGTCAACAACTGTTATTTTAACAAATCTTTAAAACAAAATTGTTATATAAGTTGGCTATACTTTCATAAATGTAATACTTTGAAAAACATACTATGCTTGAAAAATATTTTAAAAAATCTTTTTAATCAATGATTCTCAATCACCAACTTAATAATTTATAAAATTACTATATTCACAGTTTTAAATAAAAATATTTATTTAACTGGGCTACATTTCCAAAATATCTGAAATGTAACTCTTGGCCATTAAATAAATAATTTTCAAATTTATTATCTTGACAAACATTTAAATAAAAGTATTTCTTTGATTCGGTTACGCTTTTTCAAGTGTTCTAAATATAATTCTTCTTCGAGTTGCCAATCGAATAATTCTTAAATACGCTTTTTTCAGTGAAAACAACTTGGCTACGCCTTCGAAATGTTCTAAATATAATTTTTTAATTAACCACCCTCGGGGGTTGGTATACATGCACCACCCTTAATAGATTAATGTGTCCATATACCTATGTAACAGGAGGGTAAAGAAACATATAACAACACGAGAATCGATCAGTTTAGGAATGCAGGAAGTACACCGTTCACAACGCAGCTAATTTCCTGTTATCCTTCAAATCGACCGATATTGTCGTCAATATCGTTGTTGTATCTTTTTGTTAAAACTACATATGTATATGTTACAT
This sequence comes from Stelis phaeoptera, assembly GCA_943735885.1. Lineage (NCBI taxonomy): Eukaryota > Metazoa > Arthropoda > Insecta > Hymenoptera > Megachilidae > Stelis > Stelis phaeoptera. The sequence continues at coordinate 2,041,419 of OX030936.1, forward strand.
AAGAACATAGGTTCATAAAGAAATAAATAAAAATTCGTTAACTTGAAATGAAAAATATAATAAAAAAGATACAAGTTGAGAAAGGAAGCAGTTACATAATAATGTGTAACATTTCATGTGAATAAAATGGCATTGTAAAGGACTTTATTTTTAAAACAAAAGAAAATATCAAGGGAATTTTTAACTTTTCGATTGTTTCTTTATTATTTCTGGATGATTATTAAAAGAAATATTCAGAGAATGTGAGATTACTACTCATAAAAATCTTTTTTTAATAATTCCCATATCTTGATTTGAGATAATTAAAATTCACAACTGAATTACTTATTATCATTATTTGAAGGATTTGAGAGCTTCAAATTCTTATCTTATCTTTCCAAATATAATAATCTTAACAACCCTACGGTTATGAATAACTAAGGCAATTACTCAGAATTGAAGAAAAAAAAAGGACCAGATTAAAACTAATATTGACCTACATAATATATGGCATCATAAATATGAATTATAGAGTATATCAAGAGAATTATTGGTATAATAAAAATTAAATAAAAGTAATAGTCATCACCATAAATTAATTCTATAAATATTTTGCAAGATAATTCTAGTATATTTTATTTTGTAAAGGGACAAACTCCTATTTAAACAACTTTCATATGATGAATAATATTTTAACAAAAAGTAGGTGCGAATTATTATATTCATTGAATAATCCTTACGGCTAAGGATAAAACTAGTCAAATCTGGTAATATCAGCTCTACTGGTTGCTGCAACTTCCAGTAAAAAGTACCATCAGACAGAGAGACCAACCATGAAGAGAGAAACGGCGTAGACCCGTTTCGTTGTTAGTCTTCGATATTACAATTTCGTTTCGTTAATCAACCTTCATACAATTTACATTTTTCTTAAAAAAAAGGCGGTAGTTTTTATAAAATACCAAAAGTTCCAAAGAGGTCTGTATTTAAGCAAAACGTGTATACTCTCACTTAAATTACCTCATAGGTTTCAAAAGAGAAAGCAGACATACAAAAAAAATAGTAGGTCGAACCAAACTAAAGACTTGAATTAAAATGAAATATACAATTTGACAAAATGTACTAATAAAGATTGTATGATAGAAAAAAAAAAAAAAAAAAAATGTTATCATTACATTACAAAGGTTAGATTAACCCTGGACACAGTTTTAGTCCTGGAGATGGATGCTCGTAGAAAAAAAAATTAAATTTTTGTAAAGGTTATAATGAAAATTCGAATACTAGCAGAAATCGGGTTTACATTCAAATATTAGTAGAATTTGGATTTTACACCCGAATATTAGTAGAATTCGAGATTTAAATTCAAATACTGGTAGGATTCGGGTTTGAAATTCAACTATCCAACTGCTACACTAACATAACTATACATAGTACGTAATGTATCCTATCTTCCCAAAATTTCGAATTTGAATTACTCAAACGATACAATTCGAAAAAAAAAGCAAAAAATATGAAAAGATTGTTTATCTCTCCTGAAATAATAATGACAAAAAGTTCGCAGAAAATACAGAAGTGGAAGAAAAGCTAAAAGAAAAAAAAAAAAAAATAAGAATACGAGTTTACCAACCTGGTCGTTGTACAACGTATACTGCGCCGGAATATGAGGTGGTGGATAAGGAGGCGGAAACTGCCAGACAAATTGATCTGTCGGATTGGCCGAGGCGTAAACGGTATCCTGTTCGATGGTTGTTGTATTTCCAAGATCCGTTGACATCGTGGTTGTGGACGTTTGCGTGCAACAACCCTCGACAGGATAGGACGAGGTTACGATCGTCGAGACCGGCGGCGTCGTAGCCGTCTGTACCACGGCCGGTTCCGGATGCACGGCGTTCGAATGATCCTCCCGTTTCCGCAATTTGCTACGGACAAGACGGATCGCTATCATAGTACCATTGCTCCCGACCATTTTTGTCTTGTATCTCAGGTACAGCTTCGAGAGCTTCTTCTTAACTTGCGAAGAAATTTTCAGGCTGTTTATGGTAGAACTCTCGAACGAATCGAGAATTCTGATGGTTTCTCAAGGAAAAATAAAAAAGTAGAACGAGTTTTGTTGGGTAAAACCCGATTGGAAAAATATATGATTGCTAATTCTTTATGTTAAAATAAATAGCGGTGATTCTGGGAAAATTGCTTCTTGTCAGTCTTTGTTCTCTCTCTCTCTCTCTCTTTCTCTCTTTTGGTGCTTTTTCTCTTCAATACTTCTTTTCTTTATTCTGTCATAATTTTTCGGTTAGACCTCGTTGTAAACAAACGGATGTATCGCACGAGAAAACAGACGGTTGGAACGGTTTGTTTAATCTTTCAATCGGGTCGATTTAAAACATCGAACGTAATAAAAATTGATTTGGTATTCTTCGTGTTTAGCCCACCTTTCCTTTTTACTTCTTTGTTATTGACGCATTTTACGACTCATAACTCCCATTGTTCCCGTTTAATGTGCTCACATATATACGGTGACGCGTGAGTACGGATGACTAGCTTCAGCGAATCCTGGGTGTTGTTATACGCAACACTAAGATTCTTGATGAACAGCAGATTGATACTGTTACTTGTCAACGAAAAACAAGAAGAAATCACCACCCGGCTTTTCTCACTGCCGAAGGGGCGCGCGAGCTGCCAGAACTCACAGAGAAAATTCAACTACGCTCCGACCATTTCAATGCCGACCGAGCTCTGAGCCAGATGATGGCGCGCCGCGTTATTATATACCGCCACGTGACGTCACGGACAAGCGACGCTCCGATTGGAGAGTACGGCGGCCATCGACCAATCGGATTACGCGTTACGTGAAATTCGAACGGTACACGCTCGGCACAGCCGTCGTCATTCCGGTAAAGTTGTCGGCAAAGCCAGAAAGGATGCATTATACCTTTTCTCGACACTGGTAAACGTTCTCTTGGAAATAAGCATAATCGAAATCATCAAATGTTAAACCTATATGTATTTCTAACCTCAAACCGTTTTGTACAGGGATAAAGACATCTTGATAAATAAATTTTCGAACGGCTTAAACAGGTACTGATCAAATCACTTGATTGCGTGGCATTTAGAGCATATCCATTAAATCCAGCATTATAACTGTTACCGATGCTAATCTAAAAATAAATTCTTTTCTACAGAATACAAAAAATAATCCTGCAGAAGTATCGATGGATTTATTTTAAATTTATCATAATTCGTTGAATGATAAATTTTGTTTTTATTTTGCAAGATTCTTTATTGACCCAACTTTTATCAACTGCCGATATTAAAATTATATTTTCATATTCCTTATTATTTCGAAATTATTTGGCACGTTTATTACGAATGTATTTAGTATTAAAATATTATAAGTAGTAATACTTTATATTAATAAAAAATAATATATCATTTAAAAAATTAAAATAATTAGCAAAACAATTTGTAAAGTTAAAATTTGAATTGATGCTAAGCAGACAATCACCCTGAAAGTGGGAGAGAAAATTGGATGGGTGTATTCGCGTGGTCTATTTAATTAGTGTCTATTCTTATCTTGGGTGTGTACACACAATGTGGCTACGTTACAAAACTACCTAAATTATCGCGTTAAGTGTACCAAATTCAATTAAAAATCATAAAAGCCCAAAATTTCATTGTACTTTCGAAATAGAATCGGACTACTCTAATATTTACGTCTGATGCATGTAAATATCGGTGTACCGTACTTTAACATCAACGCAATTACATGTAAACGATATTTTTATGAAATTTATTTATAATAAAATATAAATTATAATTGGTTCATCGGTGCGAAGTGTAATCAGATGAGTAATATATCTATTAATTGAATCCTTTCATTGATTATCATCCTCGTCGCATGTTTTATCATTATCAATTCAATTTTCTTAGTATTACGATTACTCAACTTGACTCATCGTATCATTCAACAGCTTCCGTGTAATGAACAAATTGATTAATGTTATTAAATATATACCTCATGCCATAACCGGTGCTCGAAAGATAATTTTTTAATATACTTAATGAAATTTTATATCAAATCGCAAGGAAGTGGTACTTATTTTGAAGTATATTAATAAAATAATAATTATTTTAGATTAAACACCTGAAATTAAAAAGAAGAAGTTACGAATAATTGATTAATAACGCAAAAGGAAAAGATTCGTCGTAATTGAAATAATCGTTTTTTGTTTATCACGTGAACATTTTAATGTGTATAAGATCTTTCGACGCCGATTAAAAATAGAATACCAAGTTTTGTAATCACACAAATAAGGTGGAATATATTCGATTCGATCAACACAAAGCTGCAAATGCATCGGAAATCTGGCATTTGACCAAGTCACGAGAAGTGTCGGATTCGATCGTTGAAATTTTCACAGAAGTAAGTGATTTTCGAGGAATTGGGAAAGCATCGGTTAAAAGGAAATTGTAAGCCAATCTTTTCATCGATCATATACTGTCAGTCATAGAAAAGAAATGGTATAAATTCGCTGTACATTGAATGTTTACTTCCGAGATGGTAGTTTCTATTATAAATAGAATTACGTATAAATAAGTAGCAAGATAAAAAGTATTTACTTGTATTATTATTAGTAGTAGTAGTAGTACTATCATCAGTGTTTCTTTAAAGTAAGTAAGGAGTTAGCTCTTAATGTGCTAATGGTTTAATTATATTTTTTCTATTGGATATTTAAGGGGCTCGTTTGAAACAGTACGGAAACTTTCTTCTGTATCTGGTGACTGAGTACGTTTATCGAGTTTCGTATCTGTTTAACTCAAGTTTAATCATTTTACGCTTTTACTGTACTCGAAAGTACTTTCTACTCTGTACTTGGTCAATTTCGATCAAGTTCAACACACGCAATACTTTTATATCTACGTCTTCTTTAAATTCATAGCCCGTTCAAACTAACGTAGTACTACGGTCTTTTTATAGGCTGTAATTGATCGCCGTTGACGTATTATTACGTCTTTGTAAAATCTATAAGTTCTATTAATTTACTGTTACATGAAAGACGACAACGTAGTAGTACGTGCTGTAAAAACAACATAACATGTTGCTATTAACGTATTACTACATCTTTTTACAATTCACTACTACTATATCTTGGTAAAATCTGTAATTAATTTTCACCGAGGTACCATCACAATTTTTGTTAACATATAAATACTTGCTGTTAACGTAGTACTGCGCCCTTTAATGACATACCATTGACTCTTTAAAATTCATAAGTTACTGTCAATAACGTAGCAATACGTCCTTTTATAATTTTCAAGAACAGATCTCAAATTTTGAAAACAAGTTTTGTCCGAAAAATATATTTTTTTTATACTCTCTTGATTATCTCACATGAGACAAATAAATAACGAAAAGTAAACGAATGATTAAATAAGGGGGGGGGGGCAACATGTGTTTATTAGTTTTGCTTAAACAAGTAGTGATTTAAGTAATACTCATTGCTGTTATCGTCCATGAATGAAAAAAGAACGCGTCTGAAAATTTTAGACCAACAATCCATCGACCTTCGCTCTTTCAGATACAAAAAGGAATTTTTTTTTCTTTTTTTAATAACATTTAAAAGTTGTGTTGATACTAGTAAATGGCAACTTACCGATTGCTATAACCACTATAAAGGTTACGAATACAAAACTATACAACAGTGCTTCTTTGTTGAGATTAAAATGTTAAACAACTAGCATCTTATTTCTAAAAACACAGACTGGTGTTTAAACAAATTTGAATAACAATCGCGAAGACGAGTGCAAATATTTTGTTTCAACAAAACTGACGATAATTTACGTAATCTCGCTCTACGGAAAACGTAATAGCTAGGGGAAATCTTAATATGCTTCGCATTGAAAACAGTAAATTCCGTTGGGAACATCTGTGTTTTTCTGTCAAAATGTCTAAATATAAAATATAAGATACCAGTGTATCGATAATATTGTATTAAATTCCAAATGTTGTATTCATTTTTCTGTTTTTATTCAAGAAGAATTAAATTAACATATTTCTGGCTACGCTACGTTCAAATATATTAAAAAATAATAATTAACAACGAAGAGTTATATGCATAATTTTTGTTTACAACTTATTTACAATTAAATTAAGAAACCAAAATCCGTACGTATAAGAACAAAAATTGGGATTCTCGTTGTGTTTAGCAATTCAAAATAAAATTAAACGAAGCCTCGTTAGTTTCTGAAATTTCGTTGAATCGTATCAATGAATATTCAAAACATCTGGAAAATTCTTACTATCAGCAATACTGAAAAAAATGGTGACTAACGTTTAACCAATAAATTCTGCCGTTTCTTTGTTTGTATTTTTATCCGGCGGCAAATTAATTACAATACTTGTAGCTCTTTATCTATGCGCAAAGTATTAACGAACTTTATCTGTTTAATTAACACATTGGTAACCGTTGACTCAAGCAATATGTTTTCCTTTTCTCCTTATACGTTGTAACTAGCTGTCGCTGACGTATTACTACGTGCTCTTGAGTAGTTGGTTGCCGATAACGCGTTGGTGGGGGGATGGGCACCATTTTTGCAAATGATTGCTGTTTATATGCTACTATCTTCTTTCAGAATCTACAACTGGTATCGTTAACGTAGTAATACGTTTTAAAAATCCATAATTAATTTTCTTTTTTTTTAATCATTAACGTAACAGTACGTATTTTATAATTCACGTTATTAATAACGTAGTAGTACGTTTTTTCTAACAAGTTTTCTCACGAATGTTTTTTTTAGCAACGTAGTGCTACGTTTTGTGGAAAATCCATAGATGATTACTGATAATGTAGTACCTATATGTGCTTTTTATAAATTATATAGTTTTAAATATTCGTAGTGTAACGTAGTGTTGCGTTTCCTAAAAAAAAGAAATTCATGTCCTCTTAAAGTCCACAAAAGGCTACTAAGTAACGCAATAATACGTCCTTTCGTAAACTGTAACCGATTGCCACTCGTGTGCTACTACGTATTCAAAAACTCTGCAGGTGGTCACCAATGACGTAGTACTACGCTCTTTAATAAACCGACCGTCGTTGACGTGTTTATTCTGCTCTTTTAAAATCCAGTAAATAACGCAGTACGTTTGTTTATAATCTGCAATTGGCTATCGTTCACGTACTACTACGTCTTCATAAAAGTAACTGAAAAATTATTCAATGCATAGTACGTTTTTCTTAAAAATCTATATATTACGTATTACTACGTCTTTCAAAAATCTACAATTGATTGCCAATAACGTAACAGTACGTCTGTCTATGGTTTGCAACTATTTGCCACTGACATAACACTATATTGTAACAATAGTACGTTTCCCTTAAAACGTTTTTTCCCCTAATTTGCAACTGATTGTTATTAACCACGTTAAGATCCGTTTTACAAAGAGACGTGTTTTTAACATTATCTTTTTTACGAACTGCGCGTTTCAACAATCTCGACAGATAACGCAAGGAAACAAAAAAAAAAGAAACAGAAGAAAAAGAAAGAACGGAAAAGAGCACTTTGATATTGTATAGAGAAAAGAATAGACCGGTATACATTTTCAAGGAAAGCGTATCGCAATAAAGGTTCCTGGATAAAATCTCGACGCGAAGTTTGTTCAAGTGAATCAAGAGAAAAATACGAGGAAACGTATGTATTTTTATCGATTGCGGTCCCGGTGTATGGAGAAACCTTTCCTCATAATCTCGATCACGATGCTGTTCGACGGGAAAACTTACAATCGGGTAAATCCAAGATAAAAATCCTTTATTGCGATTTAGAATTGAAATTCCCTTATAGGATAACGGGGATTTTCGCGTTCAATTCACGTGAATTCGCGTGCGACCTTCGATATCGATTCACGGTTGTCGATAATCTGTTTAAGTTTCGATAAAGTTTGTTCAACACGGTTTCGGGAGATACAGATTCAGTGACGTCGTTAGCGCCGGATAAAGGAGACGCTTGACACCGGGCTCCACGGTTAGAGTCCTTGGGATTTTGTAAAAAATCAAACAGAACTGGTATAACGATCGAGGTAAGAAATATTCGAAAATATTTTTAAGACCATATTATTCTTGTGAGAAGTTTAAGATAGAAAGTTGTAAAAGGTAATTTTCTGTAAGATAAGAATTTTTAACACTGTCCTATTTTTATAATAATACAAGTATAAATATTGTAAAGTAAACTTCACGTTTATTGCTCGCAAATTTTCTAAAAATACCATCAAAATTTGCTAGATGTATCATCAGATTTTATAATAAATGACAAATGTAAGATACGTGCGTTTTGTTTATTGATTTATACGTAATTATGCAAGAGGTAAAATGCATTTTGGATAATGTCGACTTTAACTCCGGGCCCCATAACTCTAAGGTTGGTACTTGGTATGTTGTATACAACTGTCACTTCAATTTTTTTTTTCTTTATGGAATTATAATTTTTAAAAACTGTAGTTGGTCTTAGTAATGAAAGGGTTATTATGGGGGCCTGTAACTCTACGCTGTCGAGCATGTCAGGCTTCCTTAGGTAAAATGTTATCGTAGGAAAAGGAAATAACTTGTGACAATATATTTATTCAGTCGACGAATAAGTACTAAATTACTAAAATTACTAAAATTGCTAAGATTGCTAAGGTTACTATAATTGCTAAAATTACTGAAGTTACTAAGATTGCTAACTTTACTGAGATTTCTAAAATTACTAAAATAACTAAATTATTAAACTGACTAATTTACTAATTTAATCATCACTAATTATATTATTATATTACTATATTAATTACTATAATAATACTATATTACTATAATTTTTATCATTCTTTTATTACTTTATTACTTTATTATTTATTATTATATTACTATAATAATACTATATTAACAGTGTAATAATAGACAATATGCTAGTAATTCTCGGGTATATGTAGACTGCCATTTTCCCTAGAGAACGACAACATGCTCGACACTGTACCTCACAAGACTTCATGCTATAATTCAACCCTCAACTTTAGAAAATGAAAACAATGAAAAATGTCTAAAATAAAATTTCAATTGCCCCTGTGTTAATGACTGATCTAGTTGAAGATTAAATTGAATAATTGATGATACGATGCCAATAATACGATAATCCATCCGCAGGTGTATCAATTGAAAGATAGATACCAAGAGAAAAATTAAGTCAAACGGGCGGCCTTAATTGGACTGAACTTTGGTAGATGAATGCACGCAATTTGTTCGTGTACGTCCGTCCAATTAAGCCACGATTAAGGCTTTAAAACCGGGCATATTACAATAAATTCCATCCAATTGTGTACTTTCTACTTCCAATAGCAACACGTATCTTCTTCCTTCATGGAACGATAATTCGTTCGATTAATCTGATTTATCAGAAAAGAAAAATGATTTTTATCTACGTTACTTCCTTTTCCTTTCTCATTTTATACTTTCCAAAGAAGCTCTCGAAGTTGTTTTCCTGTTCTCTTCGAATAGAAATCTTTTTTCTTATTTATAAAATATCATTAACCCTTTATAAATTAGCAAGTAAGTATATTTATCATTTCTTGATTAATTTTTAAGAAATCGTCAACGAATGCGGATTTCAAACATTTTAATTGTTTCGTTTGTTCCACGGCGCTGCTTTATTATAAGGGGTTAAACGATACAAACTTATAAATGATAGTTTTTCAACTTAAAAAGAAATATTCTATTAATCCTTCGCAATTGAAATTCAGACGTTTGTTAATCAATTACGATCTACTCAATTTTATTGCACTTATATTATTGTAAGAATTCAGTCGAAAATTTTATAACTTTTCGTAGTAAACAGCGATTCAGATGTTTCTTAACGATTGACATAAGTAGGTAAAGATTAGGGTTAAAATAAATGTAAAGAATTAAATATTTGAGCAATATACATATAATAATACAATGTAACTAAGGGGCTGAGTAAAATGGAAAAAAAAGAAAACACTAGCACGTGGTACTTGTGTTAAGCTTTATCTCATTCGATTAATGCTTTAATGGAAGAACTCTTAATTGCGAAGGATTAATTTATCTATCTTTTGTGATTAAACAAAATCATATGATTAGGAAAGTTAAGTAACATATTGTTACCTGATCGTTACAGCTAGTAGGACGATGATTACACCTACTAACACCAAGGCGATCAGCACCCCGCATATCATGTATACACTGTCGGCTGGAGGATCTGAATAAATAAAAAAGAAATATGTTATTGTAGTACTAAAAATAAGTAACCATGATGGGTTTGATGCGGAATGGGGGATAACGCATCAATTAATAAGATCTACAAATTTCAATCGTTTCAACATACCAAAATGTCAATTTACCAATACGTACACTGGTGTCAAAAAGTTAAGCATAATTGGTAATTATGTGAATAATGTAGTGTAACGTAAAACGGTTATAAAATAAGAAAACAATGCAAAAGAACGATAACAATCATTTTTTATTTCCCAAGGAAACAGTTTGAAACAAAACTGGGCATGAGAGAAATTCACACTTTAATAAAAACGTGAGTTTCGAATAAGAAATGTTTCGCATAAAGATAGTACTTCGCCTTCAACAAATGAATCTCCACAAGTGGTTTCGAACAATTTTAGCAACATTTACTGACTTGTTTCTTGTATTCTACGAATTATGCTTAACTTTTGGATACCAGTGTACATCAATCGATTAATCTAGCAGTGTACCAGCACATTCATCTACTAACTTAACAAAATCAATATGTCAGTTTATTTTTCAATATATCATAATTTATCGATATACCACTTTTCTTAATTTTCACTTGAAAATATAGTATTTCTAAGTAGACCGAAAAAATTAAGGATTAAAAATTTTACCAATGACCCCAATGGTGCTCCCCATATAAAAAAAAAATACAAAGGATGAAACTTATTCTTAAACGAAGAAATTAAAAAGGCGAAGATGAGGTAGCAGGTTGTGACGTTATTAAAACTATGGCGTAATTTTTATTCATCTTTAGTTATTGATTAAGCCATCTGGCCTTATCCTTTATACGTCGATGAGGGTTTATATGTGACGTCAAACACAATATCAACTCTACCGTAACCATTACGTTGTTAGTTTATTTCTAAACACCTTTTTTCCTTAATGCTTCGATTGACTGCATTTTACTGTTACAGTATTTCCTTAATGAAATAATAGTGGCGACTCTTTTCATTCAAAGTTCAACAAAACCGTGAAGAAAAGTTGTACATCAACCTACACGGGGTTGCTGTAAAGGGGAGATTTCATTCTTGAAATCTATGGTGACTTTAGTCTTCGACAAAATTTTGTAAGGTTTGTGAAGTCATTTGAATTTGGAAGGAAAAGGCGTCTTCGCTTTTCCGCTCTCCCATGTGACACAAAATTGATTTTGAAAAAAACTAACTCAGAATTCTAAAAGTAAAGCCCTAAATGATTGGTGTTATTATTAGACTATTTTATAGAAAATTTTGACATTGACATATATTTACAAATGTCATTATAGTCACTTCTATCATTTTTGTAAAAATATGATACTGGAATTTTTTGTACCAAGCCACAAATATACATACATATATTAACCCTTTGCACTCTACTGTCCCCTCTAAGGAGACATATTTAATTGACCAGAGTATGTTGAAACGCGAGATTTAAGCTTTATGTATATTGGAACGCAGAAAATTAAGGCAAGGAATAATAATAAATAGACTCATAAACATTTGCAACCCTTCCGTTTCAAAATAGCACGTTTGCTTTTCGGAAGATTTGCTGGAAAAGTAAACTAGATTCGATCGTATGCAAAAATGCTCCGAGTGCAGTACTGCGCGAAATTTAAAATTTGTAGCAAGAGTTTGAAAACAACTCGAACATTTAAATTCCAATGCTTGATTATAGAAAATATTATTATGTTATATTCATTACGTTTTCGTTTCGTATTTGCACCGTGTTACAAAAAAGTACACTTTTTCCTTCGATTAATTTCAAACGTGTTAATAAAACAAGAAACCAGATTAATCCAAAGATCTGAAACGTACAATTGAATCGAAGATAGGAAATAAGAGAATTAAGTTCACCGATAATACGAAATATTAAATTCAGTTAATTCGTTTCATCGGATAAAGCTAAAGTCTCGCTTCAAACGATCAATTTTATTTTTAATAATTTAACTCAACCTGTTTATAACGTTATCGTAATCCCTTCTCAGTTCGTACGTTTCGCTCTTCAGAATAGGTAGATAAACGGCATTAGGAAGATTAGCTGGAGTCAGTTAGAGGTCGTAAAACGGTAAATAAAAAAAAAGAATACAATTATTTCTGATACGTAATAAAATGAAAAAATCGCGACGTATTAAGTGCCGATTGGAAGCATCGTTAAAGATTTGTTGTTATCACGTTCACACGCGTATCATGGTATCATCACGTTCCTTTCATCACGAAATCACCTTCGTCCGATTCGATTCGAGGGTGTTCAACCATTCTGCAAAAACGAACTGATCGATATTCATGATTTTCGCGGGGGGAAAAACACATAGGGTAAATACACCAGCAAATGAACATTACATATTAAAATAAGTAAGTAACTAAGTTAATAAGATAAGTAAATGATTCAATAATAATTTTCTCAATTCCCACTTTACTATTGATGCAGTTATGTACAAACAAGAAATCATTTTCATTAACTAATTCATATTGTTCATTAACCGGTGCAATCTGTACTTTTTATTTTTTATTTCTCAAATTAAAATCTACATGTCATAAAAATGTGCAGACATTAGAAAATCTAATATTCGTTTGCTAAATATTTATTAATATTATTATCGTTTATAAAATTCATCTTAGATGGTTACAAAATAACGTTCTATTATCCGGGGGTTTTCCCGATTTTCGAATCGCGTTATATGAGAATTTACAGTTTCTATCCGTGTTATATGAGGGGCTTCCTAATTTTTTAACCGTGTTACAGGAGGGATTCACATAACTTTCTGACTATACTACAGGGAGGTTGTGTAATTTTCTAACCGTGTTACAAAAAGGTTGCATAAATTTCTAACCGCGTTATACGGGGATTCTATAGTTTCCTAGCCTTGTTATAGGGGGGTTGTGTACGAATGTCGTATTATAGGCTAGTTTTCGCAACTTTCGAAGTGTATCGTACAAATGCCGCGTTATAGGGGCTTTATACGTACAGGGTGTCCCGTAACTAATGTAGGAACCGAAAATGGGGGGTAGCTGAGACGATTCTGAACAACAATTTCCTTTCTGCTTCGTTTTTTAATTATTAAGGGTGCGCAGGAGCCACGGCAAAATTTCGCGTTGGCTTCAGCGACAGTTGCGCAAAAAGTAAGAAGCTGTTTAACAAGGATAGATAGATCCTCGTCTCTCCAACGGTGCTGTGACAAAGAGGGTAATACAACAATAGCAGGAGAGACAAAGAGAGAACGATAGGTAAGCTCCGTGATTTTCTGATCCGAGGAAGCAATATTTTCGCTTGGCTCATTTCGCGGCGCGGGACAGAGCCCTTTTTTGGAAAACGTGTACACACAAAAAGGACCCCGCACAGATCTTATGGAAAACGGCCCGCGGTTAACTTAGCTGAACTTTCGATATGATATGGTTTATGATGTCCTGATCAAAAGTTCCACTGGACCCAAGCTTGTAAATTGAACAGTTTCCGAGATACGGGGGATCAAAAGTCAATAATAATGCCTTATTCGAGACTACCACGTTTGAGTATATCTGACAAGGGAATACCGGAAACTGATACCCTCCGATTTTTATGAATCTTTGCATAAATATTATTTAGACCTATTTAAGAAGACAGGTGTAATTCGTTTGTGCTCGTTTTTCTCTATGAGGGAAATATCGATCCTTCTTTCCGGATATTTCTAACAAAATATATAAAAAAAATGGTGGAAATAGAAGTTATACCGTTTCTTGAGGTCTATAAATCTGCATGTATACTTTTTTGAAAAAATCATTATTTTTTCTACTTTCCAAAAAGAATGATTTTCTGAAAAATATGTATACGCAGCTTTATAGATCTCAAGAAACGGTATAACTTTTATTTCAACCATTTTTTTTATATCTTTTGTTGTTTACGACTTATAAGCACATACATGGAAAGGCGGATCGGATAAAAAAAAGATTGATATCTCGCTTAAAATGAAAAACAGGCACGAAGGAATAACACCTGTCTTCTTAGATAAGTCGAATTAATATTTATACAAAGATTCATAAAAATCGGAGGGTATCAGTCTCCGGTGTTCCTTTGTCAGATATACTCAAACGTGGTAGTCTCGAATAAGGCATTATTATTGACTTTTGATCCCCCGTATCTCGGAAACTGTTCAATTTACAAGCTTGGGCCCATTGGAACTTTTGATCAGGACATCATAAACTACATCATATCAAAAGCTCAGCTAATTTAACCGGGGGACATTTTCCATAAGATCTCTGCAGAGTCCTTTATTCTATAAAAACGTACAGTTTTATTTTTAATAAAGTTCTGAGAGTGAAATTGCAAAAAACGGCTCGGTCGCGCGCCGTGGAATGAAAAAAAAAAAAAGCTAAAATATTGCTTCCTCGGATCAGAAAGTTGCAATAACTGCATCGAACAATCATGCACCTTGTCTATCGCTCTGTCTTCGTCTCTCCTGCTATTGTTGTATCACCCTCTCTGTCACAGCACCGTTGGAGAGACGAGAGTCTATCTATCCTTGTTCGGTAGCTTCCTAATTTGTTTGCAACTGTCGACAAAGGCGCTACTTTACCTCCTGCGCACCCTTGAGCCTTAGGCGTTGGGCCTTGGGACCTGGGACGTTCGGACTAGGCTGGGCAAATGCGTCGGTGAAGCAGGAAAAATTTAATTGAAGTTCTACCGAGCAACGAATACAAATAATTAAGAACAGTATCTACGCAACTGTTATCCCTGAGAATGGGCTATGATATAGACCAGAGGTGGGGAACGTGCGGCCTCTGTGAGTTTTTTGTGCGGCCTTCATAAAAGCTAGCTCTTGTATTAATTTAAAAATTATTTTACGTTTTTTGTAACTTGATATTATTTTTCTTTGGTTTCTTTAAAATGAAATAAATTTATTTAAAAATACTTCTACTAATTATCATTTTTATTTGAAGTGGTATTTAAAAATTTAAATATGTAGTTGTTTATTAACATTTAAAGATCTGGATGAATATTTTTAAATATATGCATATGTTTAAATAAATAAAAATACCAACAGTGAAATATAAAAAATTATACCGGCCTTCTTTGTTACTGCCTAATTTAAACGTGGCCTCTAATGGTAAAAAGGTTCCCCACCTCTGATATAAACTTTGCTGATTTTCTAATCGCGTAATACAGGGATGTTTCTCATCTTTTGTGTTTCCTCAGTTTTCTAATCATGGAAATCGGGAATTTCCCCAATTCTTAGCAGAGTTATCCGTAATTAATCCCGTCTTCATTATAATCTAAATCTAACCCAATATACGATGTATACCTAAACAATGAATCTGTCACAACTATATGTTGCTATGGAATTTGATATTTTCTAAATAACATATCACAAATATGTTTTGCTATAGAAATATTTTTGCAAATTATCCAAATTGTCTGTCATTAAGAAAACAAAGGGTATGCATGTACAGTGTACAAACCCATTTGTAAAAACATCCATCAGCTAAACTTTTGTTGTATACCACAGTAATTGTCGGTTTGAAAATTAGAATGTTTCTTGTACGTTGCTAGCATATTTTCAAACTCACAAAAACACTAATAATGTTTAACAGCTTTTCAAGTTCCATTCTTTTTTATTTATCTCTATTAACAATGTCACTGGCAACAGATGTGCTTTTATATGTTCAACAGATACTCGGAAGCAAACAGGGCCGAAACGTATGAGCCTTTGCACCCGGACCATCTATAACGACCCGTTTGAAGACGCAAAGCGAGCCTTGTGACGCAAACGTATAATTTTCACGAGCTATAGAAAACTGTATTGGCCGACGATCAAGGTATACACGCGCGCTAGAAAGACGTTTTAAAGTTGATCCAAATAACCTTACCGCGTCGAGTCCAGTATTTAAACAAAAATTTGTAATCGAACAATTGCAGAAATGAAAATTGACACCAGAACTACTTACTTTTCAATTAGAAACGAAACAGAGACATTGATAAATAAGAGACAAAACACATGAATTGACACAACTCGAAAAGTTTATATTTAAAAAAATTTTTTAAATACTAAATATATGTCTTATTAATTATTATTGTTATTAATTATATGCCAAATAAACTATAAGCATAAATAATAATTCTAATAATTATATGTAATTATTAATCAATTATTATGCGATTTGGTTTTTGGATAATAACATTCGAAATAATTCAAATATTCAAATTATGCAAATAATTTGGATAAATTCTAATGATTAGAATACATAAATAATTTGGATAATTGGAAATTAAGATTCGAAGTTCAAATAATTCTAATTTAACATTAGAGTAAAAATGAGATAAAATTAGATAATTGGAATACTCTAACAGATAATTTTGAAAGGGCAGAGGTCACTTTCGATTCTACATATATCCACTATATATCCACTTCAAATATACTGATATAGTATTAGGTTGAGTCGTAAGTAATCGCCGTTTTTTCGCATTAACTTTATTAGTCTTCTAAGACAGTTACAGATTGAAGTGTTCCCATCTTATCTGCCAATTCTCTGGTCGTTTGCCGTGAGTTTCGTGGGTTTTGTTCCACCATGTACACCAGTTGATCGTTCAGGTTTAGGTTCATCTTGAAGGCTGGTATCTCCAGAACGAAATTTAACAAACCAATTTCGCACTGTACCTTCTGACACCACACCTTCACCGATAACATAACATATCTTCTTTGCGGTATTGGCCTGCACAAGATTACATGCCGAATATGTTGTTTTAACTTCTCCATTTCAACTATCAAGAAAATTCGAAATTGTAATCAATCCGCACTCGCTAGCTGTTGCTTTTAGACTGTTTAAGCCTTAGAAATAAAGGAGCCAGCATGGTGACAGGGGGCTGCAAGTCATTTGGAATTTCCGAAAAAGTTTATGACCCAGTACCGGCAGCGACAATTACTTATGACTCAATCTAATAGAACCTCTTCTATATCTGATCGTTCTATTATCTGAACAACGTGTCTGCTAATTGACGTAATTTAACAACCAAAAACAAGATGTAATCCACGCAACATACGTATGTAAATGTATCGTCAGTTAGCCAGAATTCTACTTAACACCTTGACAGCGAATGACGTACAGTTGCACTAAATTGCAAACTGCATGCTGTTACAGATGACGCATCGTTGCGTCAAATGATTATCACCCTATACAACTGAAACTCGTGTATAACTGCTTATAAACTGTTTCGCACACAATGGAGTTCAAACATAAAGCATTTCTAAAAGAAAAATAATCAGTCATAAAAATATTACTTCTCTTTAAAATCAGTAATCAAATCTTTTTGTCTACATTTTTAAAAACCAATCTTTGATACAGTAAAAAAGATTTTTGGAAAAAAAATACAACCGACTTCGGAATGCACTAAAAAGGACGAAATAATTTTAATTTATATTTCGGAGACGGCGCCTAATTAAAAATTGTGAAAATATGTAAATGGATTAAAGAATTTTGACAATTTCCAATGTAGAAAATTTTTAAATTTGAGCCGTCTCCGAAATATAAATTAAAATTATTTCGTCCTTTTTAGTGCATTATGAAGTCGGTTGTATTTTTTTTTCAAAAATCTTTTTATTTCACATTTTTTAGTGGCGATCGGAGCATTCCTTCCAGAGTTTTGCCATAATTTTCAACAAAACAGAGAAAACAAGGAAAACAGGGTAAACAATGATAAAATAAAAAATGTGTTTTATCCCGTTTCTAGTGGGAGTCATAGCCTACAAGATGAAAAAGGTTTTGTTCCGATTGGTCCATCCATCTCGGCGTAATCGGTGACCATACCTAGCATGTACGAAACTGCGTTTTGGCAATAAAAAAGGTGTAAAGAATGACAAAATGGAAAATGTTTTTAATACGGGACCAACTGGGAGTCATACCCTACAAGATGCAAAAGGTTTCGTTCTGATTGGTCCGTCCATCTCGGCGTAATCGGCAAACATACATAAAAAAAAAATATAAAAAAAAAATAAATATACACGTCGAATTGAGTAACCTCCTTCTTTTTCGAAGTCGGTTAAAAAGTGGATACATGGATATTTAATGTAACATTTAAAGATTTTTCACCAATGAAGGCAAACAGTTTTGGAACCATGATTCTCAAGTATCTTAATAGTCTGATCTATCCCATCCTTCCTGAAAACCAAATTTCGTCTATCCTCCGTTTTATTGACGTCAGACATCACACAAATGTCACGTGCTCGAAACGTGGAACCCTGGCCGTACACCGCGGAAAGTTTCTTCAATTAGAAACCAATTGATCGGCTTCATGGGGAGTTACCCGCCCTAAAGTTATTTCGAGGCATCGCGACTCCTAGTTTAGCGGCCGATCGAAAATAGAACAACAGCCATCGTGTGTTTAGCGGAGATCATTGATCTAAAAGTATTAACTACTTCGGACAACATAATCCCACATAAGTGAATTTTTTCCATCAATTCTTATCTCTTTTTTATCTGTTTCAAAAATAACACCGTGGAATCGCGATTACCCGAGATCGCTGATAGCGCGACACTTCCGTTGGCATAATTAGAATTTCTGCTTAACCCTAGATCGCGAAAAATTAGTGCTACTCTGTCACCAGTGGCGCACGCAGGCAGAAGCTACGGAGTTCTAGCAAACTTTTGTTGAAAGCTTTTCAAACATCTTTTCTTAATTAAAATTTAATTTCTCTGTATATGTTGTTTAAGTTTCATCTACGATTTTATTAAAACTATTTACAACACTTCCGGTAACAACGTGCATCAGTGAATATTTAAAATATAGTCTATTTAAAATTTACCATGATAAAATCACGATTAAACGGGATAGTTTCATTATATTAATATACAGAGAGATTGATGCAACCATGACTGAAGTAATTCAACAATTTTGTGAAATGAAAAGAAAACTGGATTTTATTATTTATAAACTTTTATAATCTCGTAATGAATTTTATTCAATTCTATTAGGTTGGTGCATATGAAATGTCGGATTTATAATGACAACTTTAAATAAACACACATTTTTTAGATTAAACGTTAATAATCAAAATAAGAATGATTATAATCTGTACATTTTTTCAAGAAATTACAAGTTTTCTACTTTCGTTTCATCAATTTTCGGAAAAATTACGATTATTCGTGCTTTACAGAAATCTAAGAAAGATACGTTTATACACGTAAATCTTAATAAATTTCGATGATAATTTATCACAATAAATCATAGTCTTATTTTAAAATAAAAGTCTTAGGAATCTGCATATTTTCTTCGACGAATCAAAGCGTTTTATGATTTTCCCAAAAATCAGGTTAAAACATATTTCATAAAAACTTGAAAAGGATGCGTAAATAAGGTGAATATTGCAAAATGAAAATTATCTGTGAAAGAGGAGATTCTAAGCTTCGAATCGATATATGAAACATCTCAAAGACACGGATATTTATCGAGTAAGCAGATTTCAAAAACTGATGAAACAAAATCGGACATTTCATATGCACCAACCTAATACTTGTAGGCTACGAATTAAAAATATGTACATTTTCTATATCTCCTTTTAGGAGATCTATATTTAGGAGATATATTATTAGTTCTTAATTAAAAAACAGGAAAACGGACAAAATTAACCTCGACGAATATTTAGTGGTCTAGAATTAAAGAAGGATTGAATTGATCAATTTTCGTCTTGGTTATGTTCTCGATGTATGCACGATGAATCCGGTTTATTATGAAATACCGGTGAGTCCCGTATAACACGGCGTTTTTACAACATGGTTCAAGAATTGAGGAAATTTTTTTGTAACATGATATTTTTATAATATGAATTGCTTTAGGAAACCGAAATAACAGATTTTGTAGGAAAAGTATTTCATTATTTATCGAAAGGTTTACGAACAAAGTAACATAGTAGATTTGTTAATTTTTAGAATCTAAACATAGTTTTTGTAAAAATATACTTCCTCGCAAGGTTTAAGAACAAAGTAATTTTAATTTTTAGAATTTAAAGAAAATATATATAAAGCAATGCAATATTTTTTGTATAATTCTGTATAAAAAATAAGTATTTTTTTTTAATTTTCAAATAACATTTGAACAATATTTTCAAGATTTCTAGTAAAAAGAAAAATTTAATATTCTGGGTTTCTGTTACGTTTAAAGAACATCGGAAAAAAAGAAGAAAAAAGTAAAAACGTAACTAGCATAAAATTTTCTGTTACACTCTTTGCTTGTTTTTCGTTAAAATCAACATATCCTAATAGCATTGTTTCCAGGTTGCAATAAGTAACAGCACCAATTTTAACAAAAAAGAAACAACCATTGATACCTATTTTGTTTTAATTCTATTGTGAATTATAATAATAATTCAAAACAACAAAATTGATTACTCGTACGAGAAATACAATACCGTGTGGAGAGGATTAAAAATGATGTATCGTAAATTATATCTCGTCGAATTGTTTTCGGAAATGTTTTCAATAATATATTCATCAGACGGACAGGCTGTTGCCAACGCATTAATAAAAGATCACTCACCGAGATGAGACAAGAATCGCAACGACTCTGAAACAATAAAAATGATTGAAATTAATATGGTTTATCGACAGACAAAAAAAAAAAGAATACACTATTATACGCGACTAATATGATCTTCATGAAGTATATCAATTCGTAAATAATTTATACTAACTTCATTATTTTGATTATTATAAATGATAATAATGATCAAAAATATACTTTTACAAATGTTGTCCCATCCAAGCAAGGTTTCTAGGTGCACCACTGAATATAAATTTAAGAAGAGAGAAACTGGATAAAAAATGTTAATAAAAGGTATAAAACTTGCTGAAGTAATGTGGGTCATCGTTGAGTATCTTTCTCTAAACTTAAACTCAAATGGATGCCGTTTATAAAGGCGAGGATCGGAAATCATCATTTCTAGGTCACCCATTTCCTAAATAACTGGAGTTAAGGGTTAATCTTGTAAGTAAAAAAAAAATATTGCTTCTTAACACTTTAACAATCGAATAAAATTACGAATAGCAATATAAAAATGTGTATTTTCAACACTAAACGTATCAAGCGGGATCAAATAACCCCTTTCAAAATTTCAAATGTATGAAGAAGAAACCAGTAATATGTAGAAAGTGTAATTAATTGATTATTTTAGTGATCAAAATAAAAACATATGTTTGATTATTTTATTAGAATTTAAAACTTATGTTGAGAATTGTTTCCTTTAATAAATTAAGAATTTCTTTCCAAAAATCAACGTTTATTTCATAAGAGGTCAAATGATCCTTGTAAAGTACCGGTACGTTTAGTGTTAGTTAATACAAAGTATATTTATCCATGACGAATAATGTTAAAATGCTATAATTTACTCTGAATTATTATAAAATATGTACAGTGCATGAAACAATTTGTATGCATGATTTTATTTGAATTTCTTCTAAAAAAAAATTGTTCAAATGTAAGTAGAAATCCCACCTTTTTTTTTTAATAAACCAATGCACCAAATCTTTTTGTAATTTTCGTGGTATTTTATTTGACATTTCTATAAGAAATCTAGATTGTTATGCAGCAGAAGGAGTGCAGCTCCATCTTTGATAATTTGTTCTTTATGACGTGTAATATTATCAAAAAAATATTTTTACATCATCTGATGCAAATTCTGTAAAAATGAATGATTTATTGCACATTGATTTTATACAAAATTTTCTTCTAATTCAATCCTAAGCTCATAAAAAATGGAACTGCGCGTCTTTTGTAAAGTTCTTAATTAAAGAATATGTGATCCAAGTTCGTGTCGTTCTAAAATTGATAGAATGCCTTCCGAAAACGTTCGGGATTATTTTCGAGCTGTGACCTGGCTTCTGAGTTTATATTTGAATGCACCAGAAGTACTTTGAAGAGGGCCGATATCTAAAAACCCCTTCAATATTTTCAGCTACGCGCATTTAAATTTAAACTACCTATATTTCTATTATACTACTTCCAAACAATGCTGTTTAACCCTTTGTTTTATTTTAAGTTCAATTCGAATTTTAACCTTCCATAAACAAACATATTTTTCCACACTGTAGGTTAAGTTCAGTCTTTTATATTATTTCCTTGTTTTAGATTTCTAAAAATAAATATTCCAATTTTTTATTACTATCCAAGTTGCTTACGAAAGATTAAATTTAATTCTAATAATTATAACCGGTATAGCCAATGTTAAATGTAAAGTATATTACTTCGAAAAGAATGTTTCGATATTCAACGCAGTGATATTCAAAACACAGTAAAATTCCATTTGAAACAGAACGGTTATCAATGTGTTAATTATTACGTTTCCAAGACTGACTCAACGCTAAGGTTAATATTTCAAGGATGGAGTGGAAGATCTGGGAAAATATACAATCGTGCGTCGCCGACTCTCTGGACAATTCCCTGATAGTTATAGGTAAATTCGTGTTAACCTCTTAGGTACGATGCGCCGTTATAGTGGCTTTCCAATTATACTGGCTTTTCGTGGATGTCGTTACATGAAAATGTATAAAGAAATCATAATTTATTCATTTAGAACTCTATTCACACGTAATGTCGTAGTGAAAATCGTCATGAACGGTTTTTGTCCCAGAGAGACAGAGTTGCGGACGAGCGCGCCGTACCGAAAAGATTAAAGGTTAAACAAGACCAAAAGAAAATTTCCGAAAAAAAGTAAAAATTTGTCAGGAGAATCTACGTCTCGTGCGTCGTCGATTCTAAGGACAGATTCTTAAAACTTATAAGGAAACAGTACTAGAAGAAAGTTAACGAAGGGAAAAATTTCGAAATCCCTATCACAATAGTTAGGAATCTTAAGTTCAAGAACTTAGAGCCTGAATATCGTGCATTGCCAAACATCCGGACAGATTCTTGATATCTATGTATAGGAAAGCATAAAATGGGAACTTAAACACCAAAGGAAAATGTCTAATTTCCTACTTCGCCACTTTAACGATTTAAATTCCAAAGTATAGGATCTAAATACCGTGGATCGCCGGCTATTCGAGCTGGTCCTTGGCACGAAAAAGCTTCCTACTTTGCTGCTTTGGCAGAATAGAAATTAACACGTTGACTACCGCAGTGAAAATGGACGTATGTAGTCAGACACGCTGAAACTCTGAATATTAAGAATACAATCAATTAATTTTTACATTTAACCTTTCAGTTCGATAGCTAGCATTGCCTTTTTTCTTTTGGTAATTCTTTTGTTAATTATTTGATTGCAAACAATTTCGGGTGCCGGTCATCGATGACCGCCGCGGCAGCCAACGTGTTAATAATGTTAAATCAAAAAGTAGGGAACCCTAAATACCATGCGCCGCCGACTCTCCGGACGGACTCTTAGTACTTATAGGGGAGCGCAATATTAAAAATTATACAAATTTCTATGTAATATTAAAATGTAATACTAGAATTCCATGTATATGTTTTGATATGCGTCGTAGACTCTCCGGTGGGATCCTAGATTTCTAGGCTTCCTCTAGGTTCTTTCAAAATTATATTCTTTTTTCATCCTTAATCACACGAAGTCTACTTTGTACTGCTATTAAGAAGTAAATAGTAAATATGTAAGTCGGGCACCAGTCCATACAAGCTGACGCGGCATTTTGTCAAGTTCTTGGCTCGACTCGTTGCGACAGACAGCCTGTTAATAAATACTATACTTCCCCCCTTGTTCCCTTCTAACACATACAATTTACTTTGACAGTAAAATGTAAAGAAGGATCCTTTAAATGTACTTTTCAACTGACTACCTTCCACGTTAAGGAAAACTACGTAGCATTTGAATAAAATTGGAATTCGAACATGTGAGTCGGTGCGACTCCAATCACAACACGACATAGTTCTCTCCTGGCATTCACGCTTGGCTACCGTTCATTTTATCGTCATCGATGTCGCGAAAAATCAGTGAAATTTGTTCTGTCTGTCGCAAACGTTTCATTTGATAGTGTGTGTGCTACGTCTGGGCCAATTTTACGCACGGAACGGGGAACAGTTTGATTATAGTAGGGAGGCAACTTTTTTTTACAACAGAAATATCTATTGGATTTTAGTAAATAAACATTTTTAAACATAATAAGCGCATATCATGATTTTGTTTGTGATAAAATTTGAACAATTTCAACGAGAAAATGCACGAGAAGGTCGAAACTTTAGCTGCCAACTTAATAAATTCCTAAAGAAATTCAGAAGTTTACTTTAATCCTATGAATAAAACGATATTTGGACTAAAATTAGACACATATTTTTTAATAAATAATAGCGAAAAGAATAACTTTGAATTTGAAAAAATGTTTATGAGATAAAGTATGAAATTATATTTAGATATAGTTATTCGAATCAATTTTTAATAATCATAAATTTTGTTTATAAAATTTACTAAAATGTTATACGTAACAATTTCAGTTATAAATCGTTACTCCTTTTTCATTAAAAAATTTCAATATTTATAATAGATTCGAGATTATCTATTATTGAAAATAACATTCACCCAACATTCTTTCATATTAATTTTTAATTTCAAAATATTGCAAAAATCATATAATATAAACTGGAAGTATAATAGTACGGTTTTTGAAGAAATAAGTGACTAGTCTTCACAATATTGTAATGTCAAAAAAAGTTAATTAACACAAAGAAATAACTGTGCCATTTAATGAATTTCTTTAAGAATTTATAGTTCATCGCCTCAGAAACCTTTTATTCACCCAATTAAAAATATCAGTACTAGAATATTTGAAATTATTCACGACAGAAACACCAAAATATCATGAAAATGATATTATAAATAAAATTACCGTTTAACGAAAGTTTCATTAGCTCTGGCAAGTCGGTCAACGTGTTAATTGAATTTTTAATAATTGCTCGTGTGACTTTGTGTACCATGATATTTTCTTGTTTGCAATTTTTCCATGAAACTGTACGAATTAGAGCGTTTCATGTTTCACTGTCAAGGTTCGGTGGTAAGTCTCTCGTTTAACAGTACTAATTGCTTCTAATTGATTCACTACGCACTACGTCTACAACCGATGAAATATGGTAGTTCCTACTAATGAAACTCAAGTTTCAAATACTACCGTGGCATTACATCATTGTGCGGCGAATTTTCCGTCAAAAATGAATGAAACCTTGAGAGAAACAAATTATAACAGATTTACATACAGAAATCTTATAATTTCAATGCTTGTTATTTAAAATTATTTAAACTGTACATTTTTAACGCAACTACCATTAAAAAATTACAAATAACATATTCCATTGAAATTAAAACAATTTATTCCGATGAAAAACTTTGGCAAGTCTTTAAAAAATGACTTTTAAGTGCACCCAATTTGGCGGGAATTTTCAAACTGCTAACATGGCGTATAAATACCTCTCATGATATTTCAAAGGTCAATAGAGAAATAGAATTTATAGTAATGGAACGAATAAATAAATAAATTTATAATTCTGCAACAAACATTCTACTACAATCGAAGTATAAAATTATTTTCTGCATATTAACAATAATAGGAGTATTTTAAATGAATTATAATATTTCGAAGGAAATCCTAACCTATCAAACAAAGGGTTCAATACTATCTAATTACGACAAATGAAGAGAAAAAGAGTTTTGATATACACGTATTATTTATTACAATGATGCAGTGCTAACAAGAGATATTGATGGAGAAAAGACGTTAAATTTTGTTAATGCAAGAATTTTCGAGTAATGGATACGTTGCATATGCCAAGCGTGTGACCGTCACGTGACCAGGGAATATATTTAAGCAGCTGGTGGTAAACTAATGTTGATTGTTCCGTTGAACGAGAGGTTAACCGACAATTGAACTATTCTTGCGTAGTTATTAAATGGCGATAATGAATAACTACATTTTTTTTTTTTTACTATTTATATACAAAAATATAATCATTTTCTATAAAACTAAAAACTGAAATGTTAGGAGATTTGAATAGAACACGCATGTTTCGATAGACTATGAAAATTAGAACTCATAATTTCATATACTTTTGTAAATATTAAACTAATACAATCGATACTTTTTTATGACTATGTTTCCACCGAGGGTTCGAATCGGGTTAGAATTGGGTCAGAGTCGGGTTGGGGTGATCGTTTTTACGGTGGAAAACGCCAATGATCGAGTCGACATGAAATTCGGTGGAAACGACAAAAGTCGAGTTAGTTTTAGTGTTACCAACTGAATTTGCGGTGTTCTGTGTATACAGATCGTGTTGTGTTTATTATACCATGCGGTTATATGAATACTTACTTTTCTACACACGAATAAAAAGCAAGAAAGAAAGAAGTCGACCACTTGGGATGTTGAAGAAACAGAATGCTTTTTAGCAATTATAAATTTTACTGTTGTAGTTGATTTTTTACATTCTCCAGTTAGCTAATTTTGCCGCAACCCTAGTGTAACTGTAGTGCAAC
This sequence comes from Stelis phaeoptera, assembly GCA_943735885.1. Classification (NCBI taxonomy): domain Eukaryota; kingdom Metazoa; phylum Arthropoda; class Insecta; order Hymenoptera; family Megachilidae; genus Stelis; species Stelis phaeoptera. The sequence continues at coordinate 2,068,086 of OX030936.1, forward strand.
TCTGATCAAATCTCGATCCGGTGGAAACAGACAAGTCAACACATCTCTGATCCCGCTCTGACCCGATTCAAACCCTCGGTGGAAACGTAGTCTACGATTGTGTATTTCCTCTGTTTTGTTTCCACATTTCTAAGTTACGTACCAATAGCTTTTATTGCTAGACGAAGAGTCACAAATAGATATGTGAAAATATATGAAATCTATGCAGATATATTTAAAAAAATTCAGCTATTTTAAAGAACAGTTATAATGATAAAAATTATGAATATTAACAGAAGCAAAAAATAAATCTTGTTTTCGCTTTATACCTCTTCACAGCAATAAGATAACTCATCCAGTAATTTGTTTGTGAGTCAAAAGAGTCCGAGGATAAACTGAAAATATTGTACGTCTTATTATTTTTTTATATTGTTTTGTTTTGTATTGTATTCGTGGCTTTTGACGCCCTCTGATAGGAAACGGAGAAATTAGTGAAACAAACTAAAAATTGATTTTCTTTCATTCTTTGTAATAAAACTAATTTACAGTGAAGTTAAATTAAGCAAAAAACAGAAATTGATTTTATCTACAAGCGGGCTACAACAATACACTGTTAGCGCCACCTAGCAAGTACACTCGACAACAATTCAAACATTTGAATGTTGTTCTGTGTTTTACCGGTAGATGGCGAAGTTGTTCTCAAAATGAAAGCTTACACACCGACGAGCTAGCCTTACGGGAGTCGCGTACCTGAAAAATTCGCTGTTTTCTATCGCCTTCTAGGATATATTGCGGTCAGAATAAGAAACACTCGCGGAAGATGTGACTGGTCCGATCGCCGGGGCGAGGGGAATTTTTCTGTCTCGCTTTGTCACATTTTGTTCCGTGCGTGTTCTTTGTCACGAGGTAGTATGGTTGCCTCACTCTGTTACACGCGGCTTCGTTCGCGTTCCTTGTTAGTGACAAACGAACGCCAGAGAATATCGCTGTATCTCGCTTTGTCTCAACTTGTTTCGTTCGCTTTCTTTGTTACGCCACGGACAATTCCGAATTCCCCTTTCCCCGGCGACGGCGGACAAGTAATCTTAAACACATTTACCGACGGAGCGCCAGCGCCAGCTGCAGTGTCACTAGTTTAGTTCCATTAGTTCACATATTTCGTCGCTAGATGGCCTATAATGTTTCTTAGTGCGTCACTGACGTATTCTTTAAATTATTAAAAAACAAATTGTGGGGCCACCACTTAAGTTATATTTCAGCCATATATCTTTCTGCTTCATCCAGAAAAGCATAAAAATGGATAATTTATCAGAAAAAAAGAGTAATTTTTTATCATGTTAGTTTCACAAGTTGCCGCTAGGTGACGCCATCGTGACTATTTTCCAAGCGCGCGCATGCGCGATAATTTAAAATTAAAAATCAAAACTTGGGTAAGATATTCGACTTGTTATATTAATTGGTACTATACAAATTAAAATCTTATAGTATTCTAATTACGAGTATAAACTTTCAGACGGGCAAATTGAAAGATAAATGACCCTATTATCGAACATTTAAGAACAGGATTATTTAAAAGAAGTTACTTTCTAATAACATAAAGATATTTGCAAGAGAAACCGATAATTAATAACGTTGATCTTTGAGTTTTATAAGTAAATCAATTTTCAAATGTAATGCGATTGTTTACGAGAAAATTATTAATTATAATTACAATTTGATATCCTCTTTATTGAGCTGTTTGTATCTTGCATCGTTTATGTTCTCATTACTATCCAGTAGTTTTGGTTATTATACATCAGACATTAAATAGTTTTATCTAATATTAATTACACCAGCGGTTCTAACGATACTGTTTACAAAAATGTCCGCTTACAACCACAGACTTGTTTTCGGCGTACCCATTTCAGATTACGACTGTCTGCAATTACGTATATTAATGAAAATTTGCGTCTTCTTTTATCGTATGGTTAAATGAATCTTCCTCGTTAATTGAAGTGAATTATTACACAAATTCATACGTTTTTTTTTTCTTTTTGACAACTAGAGATACATATATTCCATAACTTATCTGATTAAAATCTGTCTGCTCTTTATATCAGTAATCAAAATCAAATTTATAGGTATATTAAATTACACTTATGAATGAGTACTTTAATATAAAAAAAAAATCTAGGAAATGATTAACAATAAAATGCTTTCAACTTGTCATTTTTCGAGACTGGTCAATACATCGTTTTACCAGTTACTTTTAATGAAACTATTAATTGATTAATGTAAAATACTACCAGAAGTTGTTATTACTAAACTATTATTATTAGTAATCACTATTACTAAATTACTGAATTGCTATTATTAAATTAGCAACTTGGTAATTTAATAATGAACGATGGGTTGGATTTATTATCGCGCCTGCACATAATCTCTAATATCTTTCAAGCATAAAACCAATGGTAAGTACTTTCTCCCCTATATCACCATTTTTCTTAAGAACTCTTATAGTATTCTCGACAATATACCCTCATCTCTATACAACGTGTCCACTTCTTGATTCGATACAAATTCAATTAATGAGATTAATTTAGCTTATTAACACTGAATATATTTTATGCTCACAAATATTAAATACTCTCGATGTATTGTATGTAACTTTTAAATGAATTCCACAAGGTGACTGGACTCTCTCATATCTCGTCTGTACCCTTTTATCGATAAGGAACCCGATACACCTGTCGATATAATCGTTTTCTCCGTTTTTTTTTATTATCAAGTCAATATTTTTATACAAAGCGGTCGATAAGTATGAAAATATCACTGTTATTTCGTATTTATCTTTGTAATGAATTTCAAACGTTATACATAACAGAATATTTATTGTTTTCAATTATATGTAACACTGTAATACACTTTTAATTACCAAGTACATATATACTGTAATAAATAAGAATATGAAGTGCATTATAAAACGTGTATGTTATAAATATTTATAGTAACCCTTTCATAGGCAAGTGAGATTTTTCAGCAATATAATACAATTTTTTAACTAAGCTGCCTCGTATTGACAACTATAATAAATAAACAATGAAATGTGCTATTTGATATATATCCTGTTTATTATTATTTATATTAAAAGTCTTGACTTTTAATTTCAAACGATTTCAAAAATTCGTGCCCATGAAAGTTAAATAGTATATTAAATAGTAATATAGTAAAGTATAATCTAATTATCAAAATATTTGCCCTTCTTCTTTATCAGTTGACTATCAAACTTTGAAAAATAGAAAAAGGCGGGAAATCATTTGAATTCGAAATAATGATATCAGAACGCCGAAACTAATTTGTACAATTTTGACGAATACTTCACGATTATCTTATTAACATTCGAATGTTATATTATACTTTATAAATTGTCACACCTTCACACCCAAAGAAGCTTTTTAATCCACGCATGACTAATAACAAAATTTCGTCACATTTTACATAATCTATATTTTGCAAAAAAAAAAAAGCGTTAGATTGCTATCTGTAAAACACTCAGTGTTTTTATAAATCGAACAATCGTTTGGCTCATTAATCAAAGTAATCTCTGTCAACGCTGTCAAAAGAACCTAAAACGATCGGTGATAAAATTTTGCTGATTAAAAAAATCAATTTTTTTTTTTACCGGAAGTGACCAGAAGTTTCTTCGGGCACGAAAAAAGTGATATTGTAACGATCGAGAACGAAGGTGGGTCGATTCGAGCCCGGAAATATTTTTCTGGTGTAGGAACAGGTGGCCTTGTCCAAACCGACGATAATTTAAATAAAGAACGTTACAAGGAATTCTTAGAGCACCGTACTTCTGATTTACGCTTCAGCGATCAAGGATTTATGATACAACACTATCATGATTTGAAACGTTATACACTCGGAGATTTTTTCGTGGAACCGTACCAGAAAAAGAAGAAGATACTATTTTAACATAAGCTGGCCATCTCAAATATCCGCACGGTTTTGGCAGAGAGTTGAAAGTCCACGCGAGGAAAAAAAATGTATGTTGAAGAAATAATGATGTGAATAAACACATTTTCACCAGTCAGCGAATGACTCGACCAAATAAATCGATTATTCAAACGATTTGATACTAGAATTGTTATCATTTTCAATTCATCGATCGGTTACTGGTAATCCTTTCTTCCGGTTTTCGTACAACGAAATCTGAAAACTATCGCGACACTCGTGCAACACGCTACGTTCATCAATAACAGAAAACTTAAGAGAAAATTAACTACTTAAGTATTAACCAATTTTTAGGAAATTTATCATAAGCGATTTTTGTCGATCAATAAAAGACACCTTTTTTTTTCACCCTTGAAAGCGTTGGGAGATGAGACGCGCTAATAATGAGTTCTAATTCTAAATGTTGTAGAAGTATTAATTCAGAAACGATTCGTCGACTAAAATGTAATAAAAAAAAATTGTATATAACATAATATGCGATATGTAAAAGTAAGGTTCAAATATTAAACAGTCAACATGATCCTTCACGTAACACTAACCAATGTACAGTGACAGAAAGCAGGAGTGTGTTTACAATGGTCTTAACCCATTGCGAACGGTGGAAATTTTGCACTTTTCTATTCTAATAACCAATCTGCAATATTTGTGATGAAGATTTAATGTTGCCTGTGATAATAATTTATTCAAGACTATAATACTGGCCATCCTTTTCGCGTGGTGTATTTTACTATTGTTGTTTCGTATCATAGCAAACGCTCCAAAAACAAGCTGTATTGTACTATAATATTTTTGTATAAAACCATTTGAATAACAAAAATGCTTACTATTTCGTTTCTCTGTAAACTAATGAAACCGTACTCTCCCTTTTGCGTCGTAAAATGAAAATGGTTGAAAATCGCAGTCTTAAGATTTTTTTATTTATTTTTTAAACAGTGTAACGTGTGCTTTGGTTTTTATTCCAGTCCCCGGAAATTGAAGTGGTGGTCGGGGTTAAGTTACGTTTTGAGCTATTTACGCCAGGGATAATTACGCTAGTGGATTACAGTAGGAACTATTTTCACTAGAGATTATTGACCCCAGAGAAATTTGTACTAGGGAATGTTGAAACTAGAGATTGTTGACCCTTGGTATAATAAGACCAGGGAATATAGACGCTAGGGGTAATTATACTAGGGAAAATTACGACCTGCAAAATTGTACCAAGGAGAATTCACACTACGGACAATTACACTAAGGAGTACTGACGCTTCGGATAACTAGACTAGGGATAATTACACCAGGGTATACAGACGCTAGGGATTATTTACACCAGGGAATATTGAAACTAAGGATTATTTATCCAAGGTATAATAAAACTAGGGAATATAGACACTAGGGATAACTACACTAGGAAATATAGATGTTAGGTATTATTTACACTAGGGGAAATTGCACGTTGAACACGTGACGAATCTCGTGTATTCATTCGGACAATGTCGCTGTAAACCAAAATGTTAATCTATTATTTACATTATCTCAAAGTGTTTGTTGCGTGTTTATGTTTTATAATATATTTTTATATACATTATACTTTATTTGCGGAATTCAAGTGGGTCACTTGAAATTATCAAATGGGTGACTCGCGAATCATAGGTTGTCGACGCCTGTTCTAGAGTTACAAATCGTCGTAAAACCGCTCAAGCGTGAAGATATATGAGATTCATTCCCAAAAATGAACCGAAGACAGAAGCTATACAAATTTAAATATTCGAATAACTATAAACTCGAATTTGAAAATTGAATAATTCAAATTATTGGAACTTCTTTTGGAATTCCACTAAAGACGCAAAACGTCAAAACAGAGCTGTTGAATAAAATATTTTATACAATTTCGATACGCTTTCTTTTATATGTGCTGCTAATTATGAAAGTGGTATCAGTCGAAATTCTAAAAATGGAAAGAAAATTCTAAAACAAAACGCGATACGCGGTCTTGATTGCGCTATGAAAAAAAGAGTCGTGCCCTAATAGTATAATTTACGATCATTCCTTATCTGAGACCGAACTACAGCTGTTTATCCCGAGTTTGAACGTGTTAACGGTTTAATTTATAACCCGTACCTGTTACTACAATACGAGACGTATTAGTCAATTGAAATAAAGAGTCCTTGAATTAACCTTTCTAGTAATGAGAGTGACTATGGTCGACCATCATTAACTAAGGGATGATTTTCTCGCTAGTAGACTCAAAAAGAAGTGCCGATAATAGGCAGCTTAATCGCTGTTCTTTTCTTCGTTCTAGGATACCTGGAATATACAATACAGTTGTCTTCGTTACGACAGGCACCGATGGCATAGGACTATTTTGACTGATTATGGCGGAATAATAAAGTATGGTCAAGCGACTCATTGTTGGCACTACCTTTGGGGACTATTAGCGAGAGAATCACCCTGTATATTGTGAGTACAATGCATAAAGTGTTGGACATCATGGACTTCCCTAGAGCCAGAGGAGAAAAATGTACCACCATTCGCCTTATACTCGATAATTTACTAAACAATATTCCTAGACACGATAATTAATCTAGCACATTGTCTGTTATAAAATTGTTAAATTAAATTAATTTAGTAATGATTCTAAGTCAGTAAATTTGCAAAATAATAAGAAAATTAGTAATTCGATAAATTGATTAAAGTTGGTTATATTTATCATATTTATCAATTTAATATAATCATATGTCAATTTACCAACTTTCTCACTTCCTAATTTACTAATTCAGTAATTAGTTATTACTATAACCGAGTTAATTAACTTTCGTAATACCAGTACCTAATTACTAATTTATCAATTTACAAACTTATTAATTTACTAACAATAACGACTAACCCACTAATTTACCATTTTACCAATTTACCAATTTTCTAATTTCCTAATTTAGTAATTAGTAACGATGATTCTTAAATGAGCAATTTAGTAATTATTATTACTTAACTTAACCCTTTATCTGGTAATGTTGACCTCAAGCAACATGTGTTTCTAGCAGCTTGCATGTGAAAGAAATTCCATTTTTTGCTCTTTTCTAGCACTGATCGGCATAGTTTGCATAAATTATGCTAATAAAGTTTTTCACCACTTCACACTCTTAGAAATGGCATATACACTTAACTTAATAACTCCCAAATTTATTCATTTGAAAAATGCTTGCCAGATAAAGGGTTAAAATAACTATTAATCTAGTAATAGAGATGAGTGATGGTGTTCTCCTCCTTTATATCGTCATTTTTCCCTAATGGAGACTACCATGCTTGACGCTGTACAGCGACACAAACTTGATAAAGTCGAATTCATATTAGAATAATTAACTCTAAATAATTTTATTATACATACAACACCTTTTCGTTGAATACTGCCGTAGCGAAAAGGTTAAACGAACAATACACAAATATGTAGAAAATCAGTAACGATACTAGGAACAGTTGTAAACAGATGAACGCTTTTCCACGTTAATTGCAATCATCTATTTACCATGTACAGATACTGCAACGTGATCTCAGCGTCATTATCCGATCAAACATGAAAACGGATTAATTACTCGCTAAGGCCAAACAAAATATTCCATTCATGTCGTAACACGACGCAAACATGTACATATTTTCATCTGATTTTAACGAATAATAATAAAAAAAAAAAAAAAAAAAATCGCGATAAAACGATAAATCTCGGCCAACGATTGTTATCAAACATGCTACAAGCGATATCTGAAATAGATCAATTTCGATCAATCGAGGCCGTCGACTGAAGATTTCGGATAACATTATCGAAGTCTCGAAAATTTGTGTAAAATCTCAACAGAAATAAAACGGAATATCAGAATGATCGTTCACACACCGCTTTGATCTCTGGCGATATAATAAAAGAAAACAAAAAATCTTTCCGGGAGTTATTTGATATATCCTCGTAAACACGGTGTAAGTATTAATCACCGTTCACTTCGAAACTGAAGTAGTCGACCCTGGACCAAATGTGTGCACGAGCAAGTGTGTACGCGATCGTTTCAAATGTGACCCCTTCACGAATTCTCCAGTATCGAACCAGAAGTGGAACGATATGCAAGATACAGGTTAGGGTTACGATAAAAGAAAAAACAACCACAATCTCTACCGACGTAGGTATCGTGGATTATCTGTTTCGATAGCACACGACACGATAAACATCAGCTTTCTTGTATGATCGAGTTTTCTCGGCTGTATGAAAATGTATCAGATCTAATGACCATGGTCCGAAATCAAAGTACGATTGATAAGATGCGTTTACGAAATTTCTTCAAAGGCGTGATAGATGATAATCGATTACAGGCAAGAATCACAAGACGTTTTCAGACGTTTGACCCACCCCCAAAAAATTGGTACTAATTTAGAAAAGTTTTACTTTCAATTTTTCTTGATGAAAATTCATCAATTTCTATTCAATTTTTTCAAACTAATCGGATTTTAAGAAATGAAAATTTGTTGGGAAAGGAAGATTCTTTCGTCAAATGTATAACTTAAGTTTAGAATGTAAAAACTCATCTTCGACATGTTCTTTTATAAATTAGAAGACTATTGATCAATTAAATTAAATACATACTGAACCATTAATTGACAAAAATAATAATTAAGGAAAGCAAGTTTATTATAATTGAAATGTAGGTTAAATTCAGAGAAAATCTAGTTCTATATTAAATTTGAAATAGGCCTCGGCTAAGCCCAAAATAAGGTTGGTTCAGATTTAAACTAGGTTGAAATTAGATATTGCGTTAGCTTATCGACATACTCGATTATTCGAGGTCAGATTTTTCTAAAATGGTTCAATCATTTGTACGATTGAAATTGAATGGAACCAGATCTTATTCTCCTTTTCCAAAATTGAATTCAAAAGTTCAATCGTTTGCATCGAAAAAAAAAGTGAATTTGCTTTTAGTAGTTAATAAAACTATGTACATTAATTTTTACAGTTGTTTTCAAATTAAGGGCGAATCTACAAAGGGCGGGAGGGGATGATGGTATTAAAATTAAAATGAATTTATATCATAAAATAAAATTACTTTCATTCAAACAAAATTGTGTAAAAAAATTTCAAAAATACATTTTAAACGTTTCGTTCCATCTTTTTAACCTCGATAAAAAAAATACCATTTCAGTAATACTAAAAAAAGGGAATAATGAAAAATATTTTGTATTGCAGACAACCGTTAAAATATAATACATCTGGGAAGAAATATTAATAATAAAAAATTTCGTTAACAGAATGAAATCAACTTCATTTGATTAATCAAAGCAAAATAAATTATAACTTATAATGTCGTCCATGTTAATTTTTTATAATTAAGAAATTATACCTCTTGTGACAAAGTAATTACACCGCACAGGGCTGGATTACAGGAAGTGCTAACCTAACGCTTTCTGGGAACCTATTTTAGAATTGAGTTTCTAGTACCAAAATTATTCAAAACGAATCGCTTGGAATTATTTGATTACGTGCGTCTCTCAAATTTGACAAATAAATTTAGGAAAAAATGCATTGATTCGTATATTAATTTTAAGATATTATTTACAATTTTATCAGTTGACACAGCTTTTTTTAACGGATGCTGATAGTAGATTGTTGTGAGCATTTTATGACTACACTTCTCTTTATCAACCCGTTAATACTTACTGTCTTCTATATGATACATATTAGAGGTTATGAAAAGAAAACAATATAAGAAGCACCCGCAGCTTAGATTTAAATTATATTAATAGTAATATATCATTAATATATTCAAGAATACATTGAAAAATTAATATGTCCAAATTAACATGTTCGCATTTGTTTTTCAGTATTAAAATATGCCAGATAAAATATACTATAGATATACATAATTTGCAAAATAGGCGAAAATTGTATTTTCCTTTACACGCTTACGCATCAAAACGTTTTAACTATTTCTTTGTTATACTCCCCTTCTTTTGGAAAATCTATTGTTTTTTGTCTGGGAATCCCACAGATAATCTTAGACTGGGAATCGGTTCAACGAACCCTGATTAATTAAATCAGTTATCGGCGGTGTAGCTACTGATAATGTTCTTTTGCTGTAAAGTATATCATACTTAATATATTATATTATTTTTTTAATAGTTTATTGAAGTTACGTTTTTATATTCGAATGATTAAAATAGTGGAAATAAATTTTAATACGGATAAAACTATCATTTCCTTACTATTTGTTACAGAAATGGTTACAAAATGTGATTGTAGCAGCACTGCTGATCACTGATTTAGGAATTTGGTAGTCAGGAGAATGATCCATAGAAATAAAGCACAAATCACGACTGGGAAACATTCACACGTACATACATATGTTTCAAGTCGAAAGTAAAAATTGTACACCTATCTCCCGATTGACACTGAAGATAGGTTCTTTAGAAAACCGTGTAAATCGAAATCGTAGATTTTTATACGTAAAACCGTGTTTATTTCAACGTAAAATAAAAGTAAATATATGTTAAAAAAAAAAAAAAACGGTCAATTCAGTCACTATCTGACATCTCGATTAGCTTTTTGAAAACTTACATTACAACACTCCACAACCCTAAACTTTATACACGCTAGGAAGACGGTCATTTCAGAACGAATGGAATTAAAAAATGACTAGAAATATAAGAGCCAATGTTACCAAGCGAACAGAATTAAAAACTGACTACAGAAATCTATTTTGTTTTTTTAGTCCCATATTTTAAAAACCGTGTAAATCAGGGGATAGATATATTAAAAATAATGTGAGAAATAGCCCAAAAAATCGTCATCGCCATATCAAGAAATTATGTCGCCAGCATAAGCAAAAAATCGCCATTTTGGCTACAAATAACCAGACCTGACCACTCTGGAAGAAGCAAGTACGTTGTAACCGGAATACCCCCCCTCCGACCTGTTACAAAAGGCCCTGGGCTGGTTCGCAACGCCGACATTGGATGCATTTCCAACAATACATTGTTTTCGATTTTGTAAAAAAAAAAACTGATAATAAGTAACTTAAAGCGCTACAGATCTCTAATTTTCTAAATAAAGATAAGGTTACTGGTGAGTTTAACGCCGCAATTAGTGTTTATAATCGTCGAGAAAATTGTTACGACATACATATGTATATATTTTAATTAATTACGGGAAATAACTTTTCTCCCAACCAGAATCGTCCCCCCTTTTCCGGATAGCCCCAGACCACACAAATTCTTAATCCAGCCCTGCCATCACATTAAATATTACTTATAAGAAGAAAAAAAAAAGAAGGAGGTTAAAATAAAATATGTGCAACGCGATGCAACGAAGGGTCAGAAAGGAAATGTATGTTAAATAAAATTACGTTTGAAATGCAACATGCGAGACAGTCATAAGCGGGATAACCTTGATTTATGATAATATCAATTTCAATGACAATCAACTTACCATCGCACGGTAAGACGAAACCGTGGTTGTACTACGTAAGATAACGAACGTGCGCCTTATGTAATAGAAAATTTGATTTATCGCGAAATAACGTTAAAAAATCGACTGTACTCACCGGTGTCGTTATCGTGCCCTTGAATTCCATCTCCCACATCCTCGGTGGCCGTGGAGAGTGCTGAAACCAAAGACAAATAAGATCATTCTTTTCTTCTTTATTTTTATTTTTTTTTCCTCTTTTCTTTATCGTTGCTCAAACGCAATTATTAATGCGCTACACGTCATAAACACACGCGCCCTAGAAAGTAATCACGACCTTCCACGCTTTGACGGATAAATATTCAGATGGTACACAGTCATTTGCGGAATAATAAGAATGCCACGTTTGATAACGATTCGTTTCTGTTTGTTGTTTGTTGCTTTTAACTGACACCCTATTATCAACGGATGAACTTTGACGGAAAAAGAGGAAACGAACGAATCGTGATGCAACAGAACCGAAATGTTTGATCTTACACGTAAGAGTTTTCCATTCGATTGATTCGGACTTTAATGCATTTTCGCACGTTAACGAATAATTATGTTCTTATAAATCTTTCTATACCTGGTCTTGGGAATGGATAATTAATTATTTAAAAGGTATCTGATGTGCTTTGTTTGGAAAAATAGTTATTGAGAAGTTGGATAAATGCTAAGTTACTGATAAGTGATTATTTTTTCACACGAGTTCAAATCCTCCAGTTTTAATCTCTCCTCCCTCCTTGTTTGTATAGTTACATTTAAATTAATGCGATAAATTTTCTCAATTAATCTTGTTAATGACTGAAAGTCGTATTTAAGAAACATATTTCTACTGGGCTAATTTGAAGTTAATAAACTATGTTACCCTGACTCTTTCTATACGTGGTTTTACTAAAATTGTAATATAGTTACTTAATTTATTTAAAAGTTCCTGTTACGTACAAGATCAAAATCCAAAGAAACAGAATTCTTTTTTATAATTGTACATTAATTTTAGGTTAATTTAGAAAAATTTTAATTAATATGTTACAGCAGTTGAACTTTTCTACTATTGTCTGCATTTTAATTCTGGAACAATTTAAGGAACCTTTAATTAATTAATTTTCTTACTATTGCATTGGCTGAGTTTACTTAATATGACTTGCATTAATTTTAGGTGAATTTAGGACAATTTCATTACACTAATTATTTTCCTATAGCCAAATTGGTCAAGTCATCCTACTGTTACTTTCATTAATTGCATATTAATTTAGAGAAATAGTATGTAATTAGTTTTTCAGTTAATATATTAGCTATCTTTCTTCTATTACAATAATGAATTTTTTTTTTATTTAAAATAATTTAAGAAAATTTGAACCATGTATTAATTTCAGTTTGTGTATTAATCAAAACAAAATACGATTGAATTAATCCATGAAAAATTGATAAATCCTCTTAAAAGGCATCCGAAGAATTCAGTACGTATAATTTTTCGAACACGTAAGTGACTCAACCATTTGAATATTCATATGTTAAGTCGTAGACACTTGCTTGTCACATAATGAAAACCTTAACGAAAAACAATTAAAACTAAACGTTATTAACAGCTGTTCCTAACGCAGTATCATGTGTTTTATCTAAGACGATAAAGATTAAAGTTCTTTGCATTTAGTATAAGACGAAATATTCTGCCATTGTAAAATTACGAAGAAACTTGAAGCCTGCAAAAAATCTTACAATAATAACAAAATAGCTGCAAGTCCGTTTAATACAATATTGTAATTATTCGCGAGTCCAAATGAAAAGAATGAAATCGAAGGATCCGTATAGAATTTTTTTTTTTTACATTCCTTTTTCCACAGAATTTCATTATGTGTCATTACATGTTCCCCGTGTAATTTAATAGTAATGACGACAGAAGAACAGATGTGCAAAACATGTCATAAATCTCGTTCGTTAATGACTGAAATCATATTACTCAACTCGTATTACTGGCAATCAATTCTTTCCCGTTTCTCAATTTATTTATCCAGCATTTACCAGGCATAACCTGGTAGGTATAAAGTCACAAAACTGGTCTAAACTACGCGAGAATTAAATATAATAAATCATTAAAAAATAAAAATTTATTTAAATCGATAATTCTCTCTCTTTCTTTTAACCCTTAACCCGTTAACTGCCAATTTTTTTTTTATTTTTTTATATTTTTGGCCGGATAAGATATATATGCACAAAAAGTTGTGTAACAGTATAATTATAAAATTCCAAAATTCCCAAATGCGGATAATTTAAGCTAATGGGTTAATTGTTGCAGTGGGGTCCTGGAGTACCCCGTATAATTAACATCTTAATTGCCGCGGAATTTGCAGAATTTACGACATTTCCAATTTTGCAGTCCTTTTTATCTAAAGCAGAAATTTTCCACGCGATTATAAATAACAACTTCAAAGTTACTAATTTATAAGTCGTAATTTTAATCTAATAGAATGGATAGAAATAAAGTAAAGAATAATGAGATAAGATAATTATGTATCGTCAAAGTATTAATTAATAAACGATTAACTGTCTTAGTAATCTGTAATCAGCTTGAATTTTATAATTTACCAATTGTATATGTTGATGAGAATTTTGTCGTTTAGATATTATAAACTCGTGTATTTAAATATTATGAACCGTTTACAAATCAAAGTGATTAATTCCAGTTTATGAATTGTTTTTAATTTAAGTGTCAAAGCGTTTAACTGATGCCTGACTTTTTATATTTGAAATAAATTTTCTTAATAAGTAAGTTAGTTGAACGCTGCTAATTGAGAAAAGCTTGTTTCGCCGTAGAATAATAAATAATTTCTTTAAAAGCCTATTACAATTATTGTATTGTCCTCCTTAGTTGTAATGTCTTGTCTATTACTTCTTCATTTGTTCAAGATACTATCAAACAGCTGGAATTTGAAATATTTTACCTCGTTTAAGAAAAATTAAAATATCACAAGTGATTTGTGGGAACCTGAAAATAATTTGATTTAAATATTTTGGAATATTAATTAAAACAATTTAATCAAAAAGGGTGTCGCTGCATAAAAGCTACATTTGTAATAATACATGCCGGTATATTTATAATTTTACCTGATTATAATAATTAGATTTAATACTATTAAATAAGAAAAATTTTGTTGGTCTAAGAATAATAAATAATTTTTTTTCAGAAATCAATTATAATTATTCCAGGAATATTACTGTTTTATGCATTCTATAATGTTTGTTTAAATTTAAATTATCACAGGAATTTTGAAAAAAAAAAAAAAATTACTCATTCTATCAATTTCCATACTTCTTGTTTCGTGGAATTAATCGACTTTTAGCAAATGAGCGGTTCAATTGTCTGCCTTCTTTTCTGCAAACTCTACAGATGGTTTACGATTATTAACTTATGAATTTTTCATTAGCCAATATGTACTATTGTTTGGAATTTATGATCAGTCACGATGAGTTTTAGGTTATTATCGTGGCTTCCGAAACATCATCGTGCGAATTCGTTTTTGAGTTAAGGCAGTGGTGAAATATATTATTGCAGTGGGTCCTATGGCTGATCTTACAAACAAATATAATTTCAGTTTAAATATTCAATTAACTTTCCTATAAAATTTGTGATTCACTATTAAATTGATTAAGTTTAATTACTGCTGCCTGCATTAATTGTATACTTATTTACAAGAATTTTAATTAATTAATTTTCCTATTATTATTTTAGTTAAGTTTTTCTACTATTCCTTATATTAATTTTAAAGCACTTAAAAAGAATTGTAATTAATTTTCTTACTATTGTTTATTTACTGTGATTTACATTAATTTTATGTTAATTTAGGAAAATTTAAATTAATTAGTTCTTCTATTGTTACGGTAATCAAGTTATCCTACTATTGCTTATATTAATTTTAGAATAATTAAAAAAAAATTTAATTAAAATTATAGCATAATTAGGAAAATCATAATTAACTAATTTTCCTACAGTTAGGTTAATCATTCCTCTATTGTCACGTTGATTAAATTTCCTAATTATTACCTACACTAATTTGATATTAATTTAAGAAAATTAATATAAATTAATATAATATAATTGAAACATTTTCCTTAAAAAAATTAATATAACTCTTGTTATTAAACTATAGTTATTGTCCTCTTACTAGATTAGTTAAATTTTTTTACTGTTGTCTATATTACTTTTTCCACTGATACAGTATTTTTTGTTATTTTTAAGAAAAAAAATCCCCAATACCTATTAAATATTTGGGAATATGAAGAGATTTCGATTCAAATGATAGATTTGAAAACAGAAGAAAAAGAGTTTGCTACTTGATTCTGGGTCAAATTAACTCAACTTATAAGTTCGGAGGATAAAAAAAAAAGAGAAATGAAAACCACTGGAAAATAATATGTGTGACGTTAAAGCAAAGGCATTCGTTTTGACAAACATCTCGGTGTTTCATGTGATTAATCTGCAAAGATATAAAAATGGATACAACGTACAATTTTTCAATTCTTTTTTGCCACTTCTGATCCTTTAATCCAATTATTTGTAGAAAGCGTTTCAAAAACATATTACCTTCCAATAATTTAAATCATTATATTTTCGGTAAAAAAAAAAAAGATTTGTTGTATAAAATTTGTACAAAATATGAAGTACACCCCTTGGCAAATAATTGTTCTTTTTAAAACTTTTTGTTATATTTTGATGTAATCTTACTTTATATTTTAAAAAAAATATTTGGACTATCGAAGTATAGTTATATTTTACTATTGTATAAGAGAAGCATTGTATGAATTATGTATTCTACTTTCTTAGGGAAGAGATTAATTATTTTATGGGGTTCAATGATTATATGGGTTACCTTATCGTTTGAATAATATTCTATACAGATATTGGAAAGTTTCTTACTTCAAATCACAAACTCTATTCAGATGGTTTTGTCAAAATGAATGTTAACTAATTTCGAAATAAACACTTACTGTATATGCTAGTATACGTTTCATTCCATATTTATTTATTCTTCTACTTTATTTTCAATTTGAAAGTAAGTGTACATGAAACGGTGGTAGTTTTAGTGTTAACCCTGAAACTCTAACCTGAATCGTTGAAAAGAAGCAACCAGGATGTTGAATCCCATTAAGAATGTATGGGGAATAATAAATTCGATGGGTACATGCCAATAACAGGCGATTCGCCAACGATGGTGAACTTAAAATAGCGATTACTCAGACTTGGAATAATATACTGTTCGAAGTATAGGCAACAGAACTTTTAACCCTAAAAAAGGCTTCGATTAGGGTGCTCTGTTGTGTTAACGGTTAATTTAAAATTAATTCATTCATTTCCATATTCCTTATAGTTTCTGCTTATTGAATTAAGCTCACATGTAAAAATTTCATTTTTTGAAGTACAATACGATGTCATGAATGACAAATTATCCTTCGATACTCAGATTATTACTAAATACATAGAGAATCATGTGTGCGCAGCAATTAGTTAATTGCCACCTGTTTTTGAAGCATTTTAATTTTACTCGCTATAAGTATATTGACCATTTGACCGATCCTCAAGTCAAAATAAGCGAAAATGTCTTCATGCCTTCCCTAAAAACCCTTTAACATCTGGAAAAGGAAAACTCTCACAGAGTTTATCAGACAAACAGGCAGCTTGCTTCTTGAAATTAACAAAAAAGTTCTAAAAATTTTAAAAACTGTTTTCGAAAAACAACATGGTTTATACTATCAATTATTATTATTTTTTTTTTCATTTTCTTTTTCTATTTGTTGCAGATCACAATTTTCACTGTTAACGTAATTTTTGTACATAAATGTGTCAAATATTTTTGCCTTGCTCTTCTCTATATGTATACATTGTACGTTGGCTGCACGCACACACATTTTGCATTCATGAAGATATATTCAAGATTTATTTAAATTATTTAGTATTTGTTTCTCCATACGAAATATAAGAATTTGTAAGAAATAGAAACAAAAATTATTGGTATCAACGTAGCGGATATGCACGCTACGTCCATGCCAATATACTTTTTGAAATTTGGTTCAGTTCAGGTGTACTTCAATGTACCGCTGAAACTTAACTCGTGAATATTTTAAAAAATATTGAATGTCATATATTTGGAAACATAATGAACAAATCTATCACTGTGCAAAGTTTGAACAATCCTTATTAGTATATAGCCCGAAAATAATTCCCAAAAACAATAAATTGATTTTTTGAAGCTGCTTGACTTTAAGAAACCTGAAGTCGATAATTTTGACTTAATGCTAAGTTTTGGATAGAGCTGAGCAATGGGTTATTTTGTTTCAATTTTATACCGAAAGTATAAATAAATGTATGGGGTCGGTATTTTTACTTATAAATTGCGGAAGTATGCTCTATAAGTGGAAATAAAAAAGAAATGTTACATAAAGGTCAGCTTCGTTACAAAATTATAAATATACATATTATACATTATAATGAATATTGAACAAGATATGAAGTAAGCGACTATCGATATTTTATTAAGAAATATATGTGCAATAAATACTTTCACATCAACCTTGTACATATGTATATTTTATATATTTTAAAATGATACGTTTCATGTTAGCAATCACTGTAATTACTTATTAATTGTCGTTAGACCATGAATTATTATGCAAACATATACCTTTATACATTATTTTCTTTCTTTAAGTAATTGTATATATTATCTTACTTTACCTATTTTTAACACTAGAATTACCAAGTGGGTCAAAATGACTCGTTCCGGATTTCTTATTTTAAATTACAAAATCGATTAAAAGGCTCTCGTCGAAATATAAATTGGCTTTACGTTTTATCTCTCATTTATTTTGTTTTCTATTTCAGTTTTAATTCAGAAATAAGGGTACAGTGAACGTCGGTAGTTCTAGCGTTAATATTTTACAAACTTTCAACGATTTCTTTCATTTATATCGCTGACGTTATTATTCTGGTTGCACAAACGTTTATAATGTTACAGATTCAAATTTGTATTGCTATTTAAATTCATTAACCCTCTGCGCTCGAGTGGTGCCTCTGAGGCGCCGTATTTAATTTATCGGAGTATTCTAAAATGCGAAATTTAAAAATATAGAAAATTAAGAAAGGGAATAAAAATAAACAGATTCTCAAATATTTGTAACACTTTCCTTCCGACATTGTGCATTTGCTTTCTGGAAGTATAGCTGGAAAATTAGATTAGACCAGATTACGTCCAAAAATGCTTCGAGTGCAAACAATTAAGTCGTAGTTGTGTTACAAATATAAGATAATATATTTAATGCAACCGTCGAATCTTACTAAAAACACTCCAAGTGAACCATCGATATTAATTAACGATGACGGACGATCAGTTTAATTAAATAATTTTCATAAATATCGTATATTTGAACTCCCCTGCAAAGGTTACATTTCCCGGACAGGGTAAAACAATCGATTTGTGATACAAGAAGCGAAAGGTGATCAATTTTCTTCCAGTCAAAAAGAGAGACAAAAAAAAAAGAAGAGAAAAGCCTTCGAAGCGATCGATGACACGCGAACGTGCAACATTAAAATCCCACCTGTATGGCGGACCGGAAAAAAACCACAAGGAACGCCGACCGCACACTAACAAGTAAACACTGATCTCTTAGCGAGCCATAATAAATTCATAACAAGTTTTGATCCCCAGGAAGTTAACAATACCAAAGAGTGAACGTATACACGGTGTGCCGCATAATATAATACTACCGGGTAGGAAGTAAATTGGAGGCCATTGATGGAAAAAGACCACCACAAGACCTATGTACCTTTTCTTTCTTTTAATGTCATTTGAAATATGTTTTGGAACGAAGTATAATTCGAGAAATTGAGCGTGAATTTTCAAATAGGACATCGTGTATATTTAACCGTTCGTAGATCATTTGTGCCGTTAATTATGAAAGCGATTAAATCAAAATTCTAAAAAATATTGAATCGTTCACTTATTTCATATCTTATATCAATTAATTTACGGAATAAGTAAAAAATTCAATTCAATATTCTCTTTCAATCTTTCCTTTAAATTTGGATTTTTATCTAAGTTAACTCAATTGAAATTAATCCACGGTTCAATTCAATACTGAACTATTTTTCATGACCATCCTTGAAATTTTGAAGCCTCCCTTTAGAATATCCTTTCATCCAATATCTTGCGTTTAAAAGTTTGATTATTTAACAATCAAAATATTACGGTATATTTTTTTACTTCTGGTTTAAAAATCGTAGTTTTGGCTTTTTTTTTCATTTTATTCTATTTTTCCTAACTTTTCTTATTGTAAACATATGACCCAGTAATTATTTATAATATTATTTCAAAGGTATTAATTAATTTGACCTAGAACAACATTGCAGAAGCTAAAATGACCAATCGAGGCTTAATTAAATAATTTTCATCTCGATTCTGACCTATGACAAAAAAAAAACATTAAAGCGTAAAAACGACAGAAAAAACAATCAGTGGACACGTCTCGCCTTTACGTCACGATCTCCCAGAATCCATACTATCCGAGCATACTTTGAATATCTTGCACTTCCGCGTAACTTTAACTTCATTACTACCCGTGTAAAGCTTTCAAGCGTGTGACGAAAGAAAGAAACTGTTATCTAAAAACGTAATACGTTCAATTGCACGATTTACTTTCGCCGGCTAAAAGGCTCGACATGCGTCAAACGCGATATCGACCGGGTAGAATTATTTTATCTTCCCAGCAATAAATACAGTCAGTAAACGATGCACTCCTATTTACCATCTCGGGGAGCATAAATATGCATCATTGAAAAATATAACGGGAAAACAAAGATTGCTTGTGTCCAATTATGCGATAAGAATTTCTGACTTGTGTAATTCGAATGTCAGTTGACATCAGAGTTGGCAATTTGAATGTTTTACATCTGAATCCAGATGATTTTAGCTATAAGATACTGTTTAGATACAAGATGTGATTCTATAATAAATGGTGTTTGGTAGATTCTTGGATGTTTTTAAACGATTTTGCAAAACGTTGGCAGTACGTCTAATTCAACACAACATTTTCAATTCTAACAATATTCTTGGTATAAAGTGCCTTTAATAATATACTCATTCTCAGAGGAATTTGTGTTTATACACTTTCCTTTTTACATAATCCTTGAAAGTTACGTGTTAGGTTAGATATACTACCAACCTTATATTTTTAAAAGGGCGCGCCAAAAAATGTACGACACTGATTTTACTTTTTATGCAAAGCAGATTCAAAAATTTCATTCCAATCAAAACCATCTCGTACTTTCAAGACAGATCTTTCTATTTTGTTACTTTCATGATTTTGATGACAAAATTTGCTTAGTACAGCTTAAAAAATACTAAAAGTAGATTAAAAGTCTTTCTGGTTGATTTGTTTTAACAAAAAATTATATGAAATTAGTAATAAACGAAATAATGCCGTGTATAAATATAAAAAATGAAGGTGCTTCCGTGCAAATCCTCGTGGAAGACCATCCCCACGTTCTTGAACCTCGAACAACCAACAATTCTCAATTGAATGATCGCTTCTGATGCTTCATTACGCATAGTTGACTTTATTGCACCGTTTAATACAGATCCCCATGTTCTACCTACATTTTCTAGAACGTAACGTGTATCTTTAATCAGGAAATCATTTTCGATCATTTCATATCTCTGTTCCAATAACAGAATGTCAACCCTTTGACCGCAGCACGATTAAAAAAAAATGATCAGAATTTCGCTAAAAAATATGGATCAAAAGTAAATTTTCTTTTCATGATATAAGACACGATTCAAACATAATTTATCACGAATTTGTTTTAAAGTTTTATTTCGTGCAAATAAAAATGAACAATGGTGAAATTGTAAAAATTGACCAAAACGAAGAAATATTATTTGGCGATTAATTAAAACGCTTTTGCTACAATAGTTTGCTTAGAAATTGCAAATTGTTATTTACGAAGTACCTGTGTTTTGGAGCCATTTGGAAAATTTAACTCTAGGACTCTAAATTATTTATTACCTATCGATGTTGTTTTACACACGACGTGATTTATATTTATCTTCTATTCAAGTGGATTGTTTTATGAAGAAAAAGTGATCGATCCACGATGAATGAATTTCGAATTTCGCGCCAATATTGAATGCAACAACATTAACCTAATATTAATTTAACGACTTCGTTTCACTTCCGTTTTCTAAACTTAAACAAAATTCCTTTACATAAATATTCTAATTCTCAGGTTTAGTGAAAATATTGGTAAATATGTTTCACAAGTCTCTAGGTCACGATTGACCCCGCCTCCGCCTTCGGAGGTTAACCCTCGGGCGACGAACTGCTAAGATAATGCTAATTTAAGTTTAATTTTAGACTTCTTTTAAGTTTTTATTCTCTGAATTTTAAATTATTCCTCATTTTACGATATTCGAAACTATGACATACGTTTCATAGTTCGGAGGTTACATGGGTATAACGAAATAATTCGAACAACCTCCTTTTAAGACTGCTTTTTAATATTTTTGCTACACGATAACTATTACTTTGTAAAGATCATTTCTATATTTTTTAACTGGTCTTATTCGGTTACTGCAATATTAACAAAATCAAAGAAAACTGAAGTATAATAATAACGAAAACAGTGAAATTTCCCCAAAGTATACAAATTTGAATGCACACGACTATCCAACGATTATGGCGGGAATTTGAAAATTACATATACAACTTTTTTAACTTACCGTTTAAAATATTAATGTTTTAAATAAGAAAAATAGAAAGGATGCAATATCACGATAGTTCCAAATCCTACGTAAAATACGCTTATCAAAATGTTAACCCTGATAATACTAAGCGATGCAAAAAGAAAAACACAGAAAAGAGAAAAAGGCGATTCGTCCTTCGAAGGTCAACCATAAGTTACAAAAGGCAGGGAATAAACGAGAAAGCACTTTCTTTCCCGCATTCGATCCACGTACGCTTGTATTCCATGCTGGGTATCAAATTGTCGTGTACGTACCGACTTCAGCATGTTGCACGGAGAATTCCAACATAGTCGGCTGAAATCGTGGTGGTTACAGTGTGTCAGCGCAAGGGAACAGTACGATCGCTGTACAGGAACACATAGATGCACGCGCGACAAACAAACAGTCGTGTCCGATGAGAGAATAACTCGAGATTTTCATACACGAATATATCGTACACACATGAACACGGTTAGCTGTCAATTGTAAGGAAGATGGCGACCGCCAATCATTCGTCAGATACCGAGGAAACACATTTGAACAATCGTTTCGATTCCGGTCGTTCGTTTTATAAAATATCGTATCGACACCGGAGAGAAAACGTTGCGACGATCGAACGTTGTAACACTTCGTGAGACCACACTCGGGTTACTTGTGTGTAAACGCACAACACTGTCGCGTGAAAAAGTAACGGGCAAGGTGATCGGCGGAGTGTCTCTCGTTCGGCGATGAAGAAAAAGAGAAGACGACTTTTCACCTTCGGCGTGCTACGTTGAACTGAGTGAACCGCTCTCGTTCCTGTTCCCTCGCCGCTGATTTTCCCCTCTTCCACAACAACCACCACCACCTTCCTCCCCTACTTTCCTCTTTTCTCATTTAACACCGCAACGATGTTTTCTTCTCCCGAGGGAATCAATGCGCACACCTGTTGCCGGACGCGTATATCACACCACCGGCATACCGCGATCGAATGCTCGCTAATCCACGATTCCATCGTTCTTATATAGATTTTGTACCGCGTGTCATGCCGGGATGAACAACGGCTACTTTTTTTCCGATTAGATTCTTATCGGACACAACGTGCTAAACACAATAGGACGTACTACGTGTTCACCGTACCGTCTACACATGTACGTCCGAAGCGCAGAAACGTGTCTGCTTAAAAATTTAGAAAGCCGACCGACGAGCTTGACTAGGAAGCGCGTGCGCGTGTACAGCCTCGAGCATCGTAGACTTTCCTAGGGGAAAATTGCGATACAAGAAAAAGAAACCCCACCGCGACTGGTGAAACTTTGGCTAGGTAAAGGTTGTTATTTTCTAATTTGTAAATTTCAAAATTTAAAAGTTCCAAAATTTCAAAATTTGATTAATATTATTGTTATCAAAAAATGAAAAAATCTTAGAATCTTAGAATTTATTATTACTGAAAATTTAAGTATTTCAACACGACGAAATTCGAGAATTACAAAATTTCGGAATTCCTGAATTCTAAAATTACAAAATTAGTAAAAAACTGCTTTTCGGTATTAGACGAGTGAAAGCTTCCCTTTCCTTTACATCGTCATTTTCCATATGGAAGATTAGGTTGTTGGGGATTTTGCGCGGGAACCTAACCTCCATTCGAATTTGATTCCAACGAGTGTGTATAACATGGTTACCTGCAGGTTTCTAATGATATCTGCGGAATATTAGGTACGGAGGCTTGATCGATTGAAAGATATAAATAATTTTGTAAGCATATGAACGTGCTTGTCTTGCAAAGAGAAAAATGGCGATGTAGGGGATGGATGCTAAATCATTCATCTTAATACTCGAAAATAATTATGTATCAGATTTAATATTCGTTTCAAAGAGAACTGATTGATTTAATAACGAGATAAAATGGATGATGAAGTGGATACATTATCGTGTCAAGGTTTAATCTCTAGTAACGTATAGCGCCATTTTTCCTAGGGAAACCTATTATGCCTGACAGTATACTTTATTGCGATTACACACTTGATTGATGGAACTTGACTATAATACTTATATTTTCATTCTAATGAAAACTTCCCTGAATGGAATAAAGTTCGATAAAAAATTATATTTCATTCCTATTTATCAAATTTTCTATCATCAACTTAGTAAACGAAACCAGCTTATTTCAAAATTTGCTGCATTCAAATTTTAATCGAAATAATATTTAATTTTTCCTAGATCTAGTTAAATGTCACTAATGTTCAGGCTTTTCTCGATGAAGGGGAAAAGTAGGAGAAAAGATCCCCCATCATTTAGGTTTTTAATACAGGGAGAGCCTAACTTAGAATCCCCTGTTCTTTGTGGAACAATTTGTCTTACATTTCCTCTTATCTAGCACGTTAACTGTCACCGGTAATCAAATAATTAATAAAAGGACAGACAAACAAAAACATTGAACAGCACTACTTTTATGAGATCGACAACTAATTCAAATAATCGTTACTTTGAAGACTGTTATTTGACTTTTATTAATAAATAATTCTGTAAGGTCACGAACGGTTAATAACATAAAATAGCAATTTCAAAACCTAAATATGAAAATTAATCATTCATTTCATCAATAATTAGCCAAAAGAAATCTACGTTGCACCTGAATATACCTTCAAGATCTGCTACGAATATAATTTGAGATAATAATGAAAGTTACAGTTGTTTGGTTGATAACCCGGAAGTCGTGAGATCGATAATTTCCTTCTATTGAAATGTTTCTTTTTATTACACAATTTGATCGCGTTAACAGCGTATCTGACCCTGGATAATCATTATCATGCATACGGTAATAATACAAGTAACGAATAATAAACAGAGACGATAAAAACAGAATACACTTTGTCTTATAATATCCTGTTTATCATAACATATTTAAGGAGAATTTCGGAGCTTAAAAATATAACAATTAGGATGGTAGCATTTAACCCAGAACTGTCATACTGACAACTTTTCTTTCAAATGTACCAAAACGTAGAAGTTAACAAGAATTAAAAAAAAAAAAGTTTATAATTTGGGTTCGAAAGGGTTAAAATTGAGACTTTGCGAATACTAGTAGAATTAGAAAGTTATTTGAATTTTCATAGGAGCCCCGATCTGTAGGCACAGCAGTAGCCATAAAAATTGCACCAAACATCAATATTTTTGAGTTGAAATTCATATCAGCAATAACTGCTTGTCTCGATGGATATTAAAAGTTTCATTCATATCAAAGAACAAATAGTATAAAATAAAAGTATCTGAACTGAATTCTTAAATGGCACATATACCTTAATGAATTTCATGCAGATCTTAATACATTGTTAATTTTTCTAAATATTATTTTTTATTTGCCTCAATCGAGCCCCCATAATTGCTTTGCATCTATCGCGCACCGAATGTACCAGTATTTTAAGATAATCCTTATCTAGGACGTGATTCCACGCACGACTGATTTTTCATATTTATCATTACACGTGTGCAATGCTCGACAAAATACACCTTTAACTACTGGTGCGATTTCATTGACCGCTGGTTATATCATAATTATATTAAAAAATGTAATACTTTCAAGTTTGAAAGTTTTTAAAAATATATTAAAGAATTAATACAGGATGGCCTCAAAGTTAATCCCATATGCTTCCCTAGGGAAAATGATGACTTAGGGGATTAAAATTTCACCATTCGTATGATACTCAAAGTTACTAGGCGTAATCTCCAAATACGATATTTTGAAATTTTGTAGTTCTATAATTCTGTTATTTTGTAATTTTATAATTTTATAATGTTGAAATATTTTATATAAAAAATTACTATATCGAATACTTGTGCTTGTAACCTTAACCTAATCTAGATCCAATGCTTACAAGGAGAGTGCACGACCTTCGGGACACCGATTTTGTTCAAACTTCGCACATTGATAGATTTCTTCATTATGTTTCCAAATGTACCCCATTATAGACGTAGACATTCAATATTTTTTGAAATATTCATGATTTAAGTTCCAGCACAGCGTTGAAATATACTTAAACAGATGAATGTTTAATGTATTGCCATGAAGGTAGTGTGTCAACTTGCTAATCTCGGGTTCCGAGCTCGATTCCGTTTATATGACAAATTATTTTCATTTCCTTTTATTTTATTTGTTACAAATACTTATACTGCGTACATAAAAATACAATAAGTTTCTATTACAAGTATTTATTTATGAAAATATGTTACCGAATTCTTTTGTGCTTTTTTGGAAAAATTATTTATTTGCACTTCCGAAGGAAAAGGAAATGTTTGAAAACGTCAGTCAAATTTGTTTCCCGATTGCTGTTTTGAAAAGTAAATGTTTCTGTAATAGGTCAGCATTTATACGATAGGCTAAGTGCTTTTCTGTGTTGTGCTTTCCTTGCTTTTATGATAAATACCATTATTTATATATAATAATATTTGAAATTTTTATGCCTACTTATTGGAAAACAATTTTGATTATCTTTTTCTAAAATATCTCTAATGAAATTTCTCTTTCATTACAGTACTAGTTTCTTTTAATAAAATTTTTCATTTGCTCTGTTACGTTTCCGCCCTCAAAATTTCCTTATTTGGAGTTGGCTGTGTGCACCCGATATTAGTCACGTAGTCTAGAATTTTCGAGATCAACGCAAAGGGCGTTATCCCTCGAAGTCACGTAACGCACTTCCCCACCACGTTTTTCCCTCTAATCTTTGGGTATAAAAAGGGTGACGGTGTAGGGATTTTGGGGTTTAGTTAAAATCTAGAGGGCACGTTACACGTCTGTACGTTTCCCTTACGACACTTTGCAACTCAGCGAGATCGGGTTCAAGTCCCCTTCGAGCATATCTTAACCATACAGTACGTAGTCTACTGTTAGGTATTATATTTACGATTGTAGTCGTCCCCCGTTTGCTCGCGTTCGTTAAAACCGAGAAGGATTAGATTCTTGCTCTGCGGAATCGAAACTAACCAATTCAAGCATTTCAAGCAACATTTTGTAACTTAAATTCAAGTTAGTACACCGCAACAATTTACACTATAACAATTGTAAGTCCCGGTATATTAGAATAAACCTGAATCAAATAGATTTGGTGTTGATCAATTATAACAAACGGTCCTGGACCCACTAAGGTGTACCTTTACCGCTTGAGGTGCACCGAATAAGTTACGAGCAATAATACTAACATTTCACATAATAATTCACATAATAATCACATAACACTTTACATAATAATATCTTATATTTATTATATTTATTCGACATAATTGTTCCATATTAAGCCTTTCAAATTTATCGTATGAACATAATTTTTGTTTACAATGTTAAACCTTCCATTTATATCTTTGCTAAAATGTGTTAAATATTTTTCTTTCCTACTCTTCTATACGCGTATACACTGTATGTATGTTGGCCGCACGCACATACATGTATTGCTTTCATGAAAATATATTCAACATTTGTTTAAATTATTTAGTATTTGTTTCTTCGTATGATATATGTATAAGTATTTGTAACAAATAAAAGGATAGAAAAGTATAGAAGGAATCGAACTCGGAATTCCAGGTTAACAAGTTTATACCTACGATACCTCATTGCCAATACACCTTGTTGTTTCAGTTTAACACTCGAACTACCAAACGGGTCAAAGTGACTTGCTCTAGATTTCTTATTTTACGTTACAAAATTTATTAAGACGCATTTGACCAAATCTAGTTTGATTTATGTCAAGATAAAGAATTTTTCTACGAATTTTTCTAACGAATACGAATAATTAAAAACAGTATGTACGCAACTGTTATCCCTAAATCGAATTTATTAATTATTTGTACTCGTTTGAAAACAAGAATGAATAAAGAGAAGGTGCTCTCGGAATGTTTTGGAAATAAATAACGATTGCGCAATAAAAAGGCGACTGTAATGTTACGAAAATTGGGAAATAATTTAAATTCGACTTACCCATTCACCAACAAGTTGACCCTATTCGTTGACAATGGTCATCGTACGTATCCTGACCAAGGATGGACGAACACCCCATGGCAGAGCAGTTGACGGAATGGTCCGATCACTGAACCCTTTCATTTACCACAAAAGTATTTCACTTCACCATCCCTAGCACTTGTCACTTTCACATTATAATAAACACGTTATTCGTTCCTCGATTGTTGACCCTTAACAGGTTATTGTTCGAGTCTAAGAAATACGTAACGTAACTGATCCCGAAAACGGCCGAGCGTTGACACGTTCGATCGAACCATCGAGACAGAAACAAAACACGACGAACTACGCCGAACGAATCGACAGAAGGGCTGCATACAAAACAAAGCTAAGTAAACAACATCGCACGACGAGTGTTCCGTCCTCTTGTTGACCGGCTATACTGCCCTTCTGCCGTTTCGTTCTGCGTACTTAGTCGTGTTATTTTCCTGTCTCGATGGTTCGATCGAACGTGTCGACGATCGGTAGTTTTCGGGATCGGTTACGTATTTCTTAAACTCGAACAATAACCTGTTAAGTGTCTACAATCGGGGAAGGAATAATGTGTTTATTTTAATGTGAAAGTGACAAGTGCCAGGGATTGTGAAATACTTTTGTGGTAAATAGAAGGGTTCAGTGACCGGACCATTCCGTCAACTGCTCTGCCATGCTCAGGGTACGTACGATGACCATTGTCAACGAATAGGGCCAACTTGTTGGTGAAAGGGTAAGTCGAATTTAAATTATTTCCCAATTTTCATAACATTACAGTCGCCTTTTTATTGCGCAATCGTTATTTGTTTCGAAAACATTCCGAGAGCACCTTCTCTTTATTCATTCTTTTTTTCAAACAACGAGTACAAATAATTAATAAATTCGATTTAGGGATGGCAGTTGCGTATATACTGTTTTTAATTATTCGTATTTGTTGCTCGGTAGAACTTCAATTAAATTTTTCCGGCTTTACCGACGCATTAGCCTAGTTCGAACATCCGAGGACCCAACCCTATGCTCGCGCGCCTGAGCATAGTCAGTGTTTTTACTTAATAATTCAACAACGAAGCCCCATCCGACATTTTTGCAAAGGAAATTGTTGTTCAGAATTACCTCGACTAGCTTCTATTTCCCGATGTTAGTAAGTAGAAATCAAACTTCGGTAGTTCTAGTGTTAAGGTAGCGCTGAAACTTAAACCGTGAATATTTAAAAAAATATTGAGTGTTTACGCCTATAATGGGGTATATTTGGAAACATAATGAAGAAATCTATCACTGTGCGAAGTTTGAACAAAATCGGTATCCCGAAGGTTCTGCATTATCCTTGTTAGTAATTTTCGAATAATAAAACGAATTATAAGATTTCCTCCTCCTATACCGTAATTTTTCTATGGAAACCCATAATCCTCCTCAGTGTAAATCGTTTTTTTTTTATACAAATTAATTCTTCAGAATATCTTGCATAAAAAATAAAATATTAGAACGCTTTCATTGACAATTGTCGTATATCTGTGTTACCTAAATACCATAAATGAATACGTGGTATCTCGATACATAAATAGTCGGTTCCGACCGTTGGGAGAATCACAATTAAGCCTGATGTAGATTAGAACGGTTGCAAAACAGAAGAGCGTCCAACTGTTTGCGCTGAAAAGTGTTTGCCGATGACCGTTAACCTCGATAGTTTCCGGATTACTGACAAACGTCATGACCGTTCAGTTTAACTGTTGCACAGATAAATAACACAGTTGTGCACGAGTGTAACGTTCCTTAAATATATCTATTGTTTATCCATCTGCCAACTGATACGTTTGACACAGTACGATCGCAATTAAAATTCAGAATAAAATAGAATCATTTCTTAAATCAACCTTAGAACGACCAAGGAGGGCTTTTTGAACTTATCAGATAGGAAATATTGAAAATGTATTATCTCATTCATTTTGAAAAACCGAATAAAACTATTTATTATCGGTTATATCTTCAAGATTATTATTTAGTAAACGAATTTATTTAAACAGAGACATTATTAGAAATGAAAAGGCAAAATTATCGATGGCAAAATAATTCTGTAGCAGTTGCATCAAGTTACGATTAACTTACAATGTTATTAGGTTGGTGCATAGGAAATGTTGGATTTCGTTTCATCAATTTTTTTTTTTAATCTGCTTACTAGATAAACATTCGTGTCTTTGAGATGTTTTATATACCGATTCGAAACTTAGAATCTCCTCTTTCATAGATGATTTTCATTTTGCAATATTCAACTATTTTTTACGCATCCTTTTCAAGTTTTTATGAAATATGTATTAACATGATTTTTGAGGACATCATAAAGCGTTATGCAGATTTCTACAGTTTTTATTATAAAATAAAACTGATTTATTGTGATAAATTATCATCGAAATTTGTTAAGATTTACGTGTTTAACACGTTGGCTGCCACGGGGGTCACCGGTGACCGGCACCCGAAATCTTTTAATACCAAATAATTACCAAAAGAAATGATGAAATAAACCACGGATAGCGTTAACATTAAGCTAATAATGCTAGCTATCGAATTGAAAGGTTAAATTTGAAAAATTAATCGACTGCACCCTTAATAATTAGGATTTTATCGTGTCTGACTACACACGTCCGTTTTCACTGTGGCAGTCAACGTGTTAAACGCGTCTTTCTTAGATTTCTGTGAAGCACGAATAATCGTAATTTTTCCGAAAATTGATGAAATGAAAATAGAAAACTTGTAATTTCTTGAACAAATGTACAGATTATGATGATTCTTATTTTGATTATTAACGCTTAATTATAATTAAAAATGTGTGTTTATTTAAAGTTGTCATTATAAATCCAACATTTCATACGCACCAACCTAATATTTCAACTACCTTAAATGCTCCTTATATATATAAATGTAAGCTAATACTGACATCGTTAATACTGAAAGTGATAAAAATCTTTAATCATTCACACTGCTAATATCTATTATGAAAAATATAACGATTTTTTAGATTTCTATTACTAACTCTTCGATAATCTATATTTCTAATATTTATCACAGATAATATGGTAATACGGCTAAATCAGCTTTCTCAATACAGCTTTAACACTCGTACGAGATGCATGCTATATTCTCAGAATGTTAATTAATTGCAAGAAGTAATTTTTTTCCTACAGAAAGCACCCAGACATTAAAGGGTTAATAAATAAAAACATAATGAAAAATAAATGAATACATCAATGCTTTCAAGATACTTATATTTACTTAAGATATATCTTCCAAAATTACAATAAACTTAGATTAATGGCCCAAATTTTGGTCTTTCCAGGATTAACCTTATCATTTGCCAATCCAATGAACAATTTGATAAATATCATTCGGTGGTACCGAATCTAATAAGTCGGCATAATCACCATAAGTAGATGATTATATCGGCGAATGATTAGAAATTCGTTAATAACCTAAAACCACGACAAAATAGAAAAACAATATAATAAATATTTTTGAGAGCATAAAAGTGGTATTTTTAAGACGGATATAATTAAGCTGGTATTAAACATAAGAAATATTATGTCAGAAAGTGCCTACAATTTACGTAACTTTCTTTCGTTTTATATTACAACAGCTTTACTAACTGCCAATTTTTATCCATTTGTAACCCATCAAACTATACAAAAAATACGTAAAATATGGTGCGCATACTAAAATGAAATAAATTTCTAGAAGCCTGTAAAAACATGTTGACTTTTTTAATTAATGTATTCCCTTCAATCGGGCGAAGGAAAATCAAAATAAACCAAAATATATATTTACATAATGATTCCCGGATTAGCAATGAAATTCGCATCAATTATTTATACATTCAAAAAAAAAAAAAAATCAGAATAATTACAGCATCCGTGACTGAATGACCCGTTTTACAAAGTAAACAGGAAAACATGTGTTAAAATTAACAAGATTAAAATATCACAAAAACAGCAGGAGTATATATAATATAATATTTTTATATTTTAATACACATACAGTATTAGGGTTAGTTTATATTAGATTAGATACTGGTCGCCAATGATTGAAACATAGAGAAGAAATAGAAAGTGCAAGTTGAAGAAGGTGGAAATTATTTAACAACGTTTATCACCCATTAAATTTGATTAGCTTAATTGATCAGAAGAAATTAGCGTTAACTGGCGACACGTTTGGGGTCAGTGTGGTTAATCGATCCCCTTTCCACTTAGGATGGTTTTAAATCGACGTAGGCGAGGTACATACCGCAGTTAATTTACACGGGCACGTGCGATTATACTACGTTCAATATTTCTATCAATTAGTTCCTTTTAATTACGACAAAATTAAAAATCAGAAAATTAATTATCATTGCTTCAGGTTGCTTAACGTGCAAAGATTAAAAAGAGAAAGAAAAACATCACCTTTCCAATAAATGCAAACGGTATAGTGTTTAGAAGAAACAACACACAGATTACTATTGTTTGAAAACTATGGAAAAATTTTATCGCAATTTTATCTAGAAGCATACAGACAGTAGTCTTATAGATACATTTCAGCATTCCGATAAAATATCTGTGGCGAAACATAATCGTATCTGACACGAAATTCCATTGTAAGTGGAAGATAATCGATCTCGTCGTTACAGGTTGAAATCGTCTTAATTGTCTGTTTGTTGTTAATTGTTAACTCTTTGTCTCGCATTATCGTGTTACGTCGACGCACCTTGCAGATCAAACTTGATAAATAAACTCCGGATGTTTATGCAAACGCTCATTTTTATATGAAATAGATAAAGCGGTAGGACCGGGTTAGAATAATTTTTTTGTGATTCGAAGATTGTAAACACATTTTCTTTGTACAATGCTTTGCATATTTACGTTTAAGAACATATATAATATATTATTGTATAATTGGACTCTAAATCAAGTTATACTCATTTCATTTATCAAGTTAATAATAAACTTCCGTAAATGTTCATTAAAGGCTGTCACTGCAATTTACAATAAAGAAATTATTAGCTGCACGAAGAAGTTTTAATCTTTATTCAACGCTTTGGTGTAATTATTTTAAATTTTAATAAATTCCCGCCTTTCTGTGTTATTGGGCGATTGGTGACCAAATCATAAAAATAAAAGAAAAATTTGTAAAATAAAAAAGGGACTAACATTTTAACTATCTAAAAAGGATTCCTAGTGATTAAATGAATAAAGCAAAAGTATTATTTTAGAAAAATATATTGTACTTGAACTCAATTATTAAAAATTTTAAACGACTTAAATAAAATATCCAATAAGAATTTGCAGACAATCGTCGTCAGTTAACACTACCAAATTAAAAAACAAAAAGTTCTTATGATTTATTTGAATTCGAACTATAATAAACCAGAATAATTGCAAAATTACATATTATTCGTGTTGTAATATTGCTCTGGTAATATTATTGTAGCGATAAATCTGACATGTATTTTTAACACACAACTATAATTTGCCCGGTCACGCATCGTTAAATGCAAAGTCAATTTCAATTTTCTGTATTTATCGTCTTGACACTGTAGCAATAAATACATGAAAAAAATTGCGTATCTTTAGAAGTCTATTTTAAGAAAGGACATTACGTATGCACCAATATAACACAACTGAAGATTAAAAAGAATAACTATGTGTCCGATGATCTTTATTTTTGTTATATATTAAAATCAAATTGTGTCACTTTAATATTTTGACTGCCATTCGAATTTTTATTGAATTTCACTATTTATTATTAAGAATTCTTTCATTTACCTAATTAGAAATATTAATATTAGGTACCTAATTGAGATTATGAATAATAAAAATAACAAAATACTATAAACGTTAAAGGTAAACTTTGTTCGAATAAAACAACTAATTAATAACATTTTATGCGTTTCTTGTACAAGATTGAAAAGTCTCCAAAATCATTTCAAATTGAATTAACCTAATTAACAGATAAAAATTTTATTTGACATTACAAAAACAAATTTTTACGACTGATAAAAACATGACTGCTTTTAAATTCCAGCGTATTTGTCCAGCCTTTTTTATGCTTTATAGTGCCTTTTAATCATCTTTCAAAAATGATAATACCTGTTTTGTCAGCTTTGAAGATGTGTTGTCTTGTTTAATGTCAAATAAAATTTTTGTTTGTTAATTAAATAAGGAAATAATGTGTTGTTTATTTGTTTCGTACATCAGGTAAAGAACGTTGTTTTGCAAAATAATTTCCTAACGAAAATTAAAAAAGCTTCATAAGAAAAGAAAAAAGTTCAACGTCATCTGAATTTTATACAGCTTTCAATTTTCCATCAAGATATTTATTCAAATAGATACTAAAACACTAAGTCTTGTTAAGTGTCGATGTTAAAAAATAATCTAAATAAAATTAATCAAAAATATGACAACTTTTTTTTTTATTAAATGACAAAGTTTTATTTATATTCGTTTTAATACTGAAGCAGCAACTGAAATTAAATTCCGAGTTTTCTTGCTCTAGGAATCTCTAAATTTCTAGGAAATAGCAAAATACGTTATTGAATACATTATTATTTTCCTTTAAATTATGGACGCCTTAACAAATTCACAAAGGTGAGAAAAACCCGGGAAATTAATAAAAGAGTACTACTTATATCTTAAAAAAAATCTGTTCAATATTTAACCCTTCGTAGGCAATATAGGTTGTTGATATCACAAACGAAATGTGACTTTCCTCTAAACATTCATTTTTAGTGTTAAAAAATTAAAATATTTAACGTAGCAAACGATTGAATAACATAGTAGACACTTTAATGGGTATCTCAGAATCTTTTCATATTTTTTTGAAAAATGATGAGTGAATCAGCTGACACGCAAAGTGTAAAAAGTCATATAAAATGAAAAAATCATGGTTTTATATGAAAATGTTATAGATTAATGTGTTAAACATACATATATCGAATTGTTGTTTGAGACAAGAAGAGTTGATATCCGTAGCGAACTTGCGAAGAAACTTCTGGAATTTCATTGTTTATAAAATTTATATCAATGTGATTAATGCGTTGCTGGATGTTCATTGAAAACATCAACGTTTTACCACCCACGAAGGTTTCCCGCAATAATAATCGCTACTGTTGAGCACATATTTTTCGTCATTATCTGTGCAATCTTCGTTCGTTTATCATCATTACATTCCTTTCTTGTGTAAAAAATGTTTAACCTGATTGAATTTCAGATCGAAACTATACGTATTTAAAAGTAAACTGACTGAAACAGAAATTCAAAAAATCATTGGGATGGTCGAATTCTTTTGATTTCTATACATCTTTGAAAATATTTCTTTTAAAATATTACAGGTCTTTTTAAAAATACAATGTTTTCAAAATTTTAGGTTTAAAAACATAGTATTTCTGTTTCCAAAAATTTCGTATCATAAGTAAATTAAATGATACATTTTTTGAAAAGTAAATCTGATAAGTATGTTAAAATATACAATATTTCGAAATTCCTTTAAATATAATATTTAATATCATAAGTATGCTAAATAAATGTCGTATGTTAAGAAACTGATATTTCTAAGTTTCTAAGGTTTAAAAATATAATATTTCTAAGCTACTAAAAATATAATATTTAATATGGAAAGTATACTAAACGTTATATTCTTTAGTAAGTAAATGTCACAAGCACATTAAGAAATATATTTTTGAGTTTCTAAGCTTTTGCGAAGATAATATTTCGAAGTTACTGCAAACATAATATTTACGATTATAAGTATATGAAGTGTTATATATTTTAATAAAGAAATGTCACAAGTATGTTAAAAACTAGAATATCTTTAAGATTCCATGTTCCTAAAAATATAACGCATTAAAGGTTTAATCAAGAATGTCTCCCTCTTTTTTTTTTCTTACAAATCAATTATTCAGAATATTTTGAATAAAAAAATACTAGAACATAAATTCAAATAATCAATAAATCACAACACCTTTGAAAAATTCACTAAGCTCGAAGAGTAATTTAATAGGTTTATCTAAAGTTAGGTCTGGTTAGGGTTAAATCCACTTAGAAAGATAGATGTATTTAAGGTTAAACCTCCCAAGATTAGGTGTTTCTAAATTTAGTTTTACAAAAGGTTAGGTTGCAAGATATTGTAATATTATGACCTCTGTGAAGCTAGCCCCTCATTATTAAAAATTTGAAAAACTGATAAGAGTTCTGAATGCCCCCCTAAGAGTTCTAGAGTTCTCTCAAAATTTAAAAAATAGTTCCGTCGATTAAAGTACCGAAAATAGCATTTGAAGGTGTGGGGGGGCCAACTTCTGATTTTTGCAACTTTGAAGAGCTATAACTTTTTTATTGTCAACTGTAGCACTTCGGTTGTTAAGGATAATTGACAGAACTCATTGGGGGGCTACCAGAACTCTCAACAAAATTGTCAATTACCAAAAAAAGAAGAAATTTTTTCTGCATAAATTTTACGGGTGAGAAATTTTTTCGGTAACTAGCAGTTCCATTGACAGTTCCGGCAGCCCCCCGAAGAGTTCTGTCGATAATCCTTAACACTCGAACCGATACGATGCGAAATAAAAAAGTTCTCGCTGCTGAAAGTTATAACGTGAAGAATTTTCTAAGTCCACAAGGGTGAAATTTTTTGTTGGTGATCGGCATTTTCGTTGAGAGTTCTGGTAGCCCCCCAATGAGTTCTGTCAATTATCCTTAACAACCGAAGTGCTACAGTTGACAATAAAAAAGTTCTCGCTGCTGAAAGTTGCAGTATGAAGAATTTTCTAAGTCCACAAGGGTGAAATTTTTTGTGGGTGATCGGCATTTTTGCTGAGAGTTCTGGTGGCCCCCCAAAGAGTTCTGTCGATAATCCTTAACACTCGAGCCACTACGATGCGAAATAAAAAAGTTCTCGCTGCTGAAAGTTATAGCGTGAAGAATTTTCTAAGTCCACAAGGGTGAAATTTTTTGTGGGTGATCGGCATTTTTGTTGAGAGTTCTGGTGGCCCCCCAAAGAGTTCTGTCGATAATCCTTAACACTCGAGCCGATACGATACGAAATAAAAAAGTTCTCGCTGCTGAAAGATGCAGGACGAAGAATTTTCCAAGTCCACAAGGGTGAAATTTTTTGTGGGTGATCGGCATTTTTGCTGAGAGTTCTGGTGGCCCCCCAAAGAGTTCTGTCGATAATCCTTAACACTCGAGCCGATACGATACGAAATAAAAAAGTTCTCGCTGCTGAAAGATGCAGGACGAAGAATTTTCCAAGTCCACAAGGGTGAAATTTTTTGTGGGTGATCGGCATTTTTGCTGAGAGTTCTGGTGGCCCCCCAAAGAGTTCTGTCGATAATCCTTAACACTCGAGCCACTACGATGCGAAATAAAAAAGTTCTCGCTGCTGAAAGTTATAGCGTGAAGAATTTTCTAAGTCCACAAGGGTGAAATTTTTTGTGGGTGATCGGCATTTTTGTTGAGAGTTCTGGTGGCCCCCCAAAGAGTTCTGTCGATAATCCTTAACACTCGAGCCACTACGATGCGAAATAAAAAAGTTCTCGCTGCTGAAAGATGCAGGACGAAGAATTTTCCAAGTCCACAAGGGTGAAATTTTTTGTGGGTGATCGGCATTTTTGTTGAGAGTTCTGGTGGCCCCCCAAAGAGTTCTGTCGATAATCCTTAACACTCGAGCCACTACGATGCGAAATAAAAAAGTTCTCGCTGCTGAAAGTTATAGCGTGAAGAATTTTCTAAGTCCACAAGGGTGAAATTTTTTGTGGGTGATCGGCATTTTTGTTGAGAGTTCTGGTGGCCCCCCAAAGAGTTCTGTCGATAATCCTTAACACTCGAGCCACTACGATGCGAAATAAAAAAGTTCTCGCTGCTGAAAGATGCAGGACGAAGAATTTTCCAAGTCCACAAGGGTGAAATTTTTTGTGGGTGATCGGCATTTTTGTTGAGAGTTCTGGTGGCCCCCCAAAGAGTTCTGTCGATAATCCTTAACACTCGAGCCGATACGATACGAAATAAAAAAGTTCTCGCTGCTGAAAGATGCAGGACGAAGAATTTTCCAAGTCCACAAGGGTGAAATTTTTTGTGGGTGATCGGCATTTTTGCTGAGAGTTCTGGTGGCCCCCCAAAGAGTTCTGTCGATAATCCTTAACACTCGAGCCACTACGATGCGAAATAAAAAAGTTCTCGCTGCTGAAAGATGCAGGACGAAGAATTTTCCAAGTCCACAAGGGTGAAATTTTTTGTGGGTGATCGGCAATTTTGTTGAGAGTTCTGGTGCCCCCGCCCCCCTCCGAAAAGAGTTCTGTCGATAATTATTATCGATAATTATCGGAATAATAAATCAGTTTTTAAACAATAACTTTTGAGTGCTTGGAATCGTATCGACGAAAGTGTTATAAACAAATTGTTTGAAAGTATGCCTAAAAGACTTAACGAGGTCATAAGAAACAAGGGGTATTGACAGGGTTATAACACAGTATTTGTTTAAACAGGAATATATTAAAGAAACACAAAATACATATAAGAACGAAAGACTAAACTAGTTATAGGAAAGATTTTTTTACATAAATCATTACATGAGGATATATTTCTTGATTCACTGTTGCAATTGATCTTTTTGCTACCATGTCGTCATATTTGTACCAATTGAGACCTGTATATGTATATGCAATATAATGTCCTTCAGCAGGACCACTACCATATTTTATGTAAGAAATTATGCCTACCAAACAATAAGTGTTATCCTCAGCGATAATGGTTTTGGCTATATTATCCAGTATGTATTTGGGCGGTTGTACATTCAATGAATGTATATAATTATAATCTGTTAAGATACTAATATCAAAAATTAAGTGAGACCCGTACGTAACATTGCGACTGACACTTTTCTTGCAACTATAGCAGGTTGCCACTCGTTTCGTGATGATGTCGTCATCCATCGCTCTTTGGATATTATGTAGGCCATTTTTTAAAATTTCGTCAACATTTATATTACATGTAGGCGATGTTCTTCTGTAGCTATAGCTGCAGTGGGGACAGTCATATATAGTTGTGCAACTCGGGATATTTTTAAATAAATATTCTGTTAGATGTGCTGCATTACAGTTTGTATTTAACGATGATACCGTGCGAGTATACATTTTTTGTTCAAATAACGGTATATCGCACAAAATTGTTGCCCTTGCGCAATAATCACTTGCAGCGATCTTTCCACGCTTCAATACATCCATAATCAGTTTAATTAAAGGATTAATATGATCTAATTTTTCCATAGCGCTTTTGTAATCATTGCGCATACCCATTCCACTCGCAATAATTTGGAAAATGGAATCAAATGCGCAAGTATTACGCACAACTATTTGTTTTTTATTGACCGTAGTCGCGTTGCACAAATTACCATTTTTTAAAAGTGGAATGCCTACAGCTTTATCGACGAAGTCCCAATCAGCGCATGGTGTTAAATAGTTCGGTTTTGAACGTTTTTGAACTTCATTAGTTGGTGATGTCTTCTTCTCGATCTTACATCGCCAATTTTCTAATTCATTCAATGATTTTTGCAGATCGATACATCCTACAGGTGGTTTATTAGCTGGTATTTCAGTAGAATCTTGTGAATTCGAAGTAGCTTCATGCAGAATCGTTTCTTGATTAGAAGCATTAGACGTTAATCTTAATCGGCCATCAAGATATTCCAGATGACGCAAAATGAACTTGTCTACTCGTTTTGGTAGTTCATTTTTAAATACTCTGGTTTTTAATTGAGCAAATTCTGCTTCAACATACGATGATGTAGCAATCTGCGAACCGCTTTTAAAATAAGGCTTCATTATACCTGTCCACAGAGGTAAATAATGTATGAGATGTTTAATTTTCTTAGCAGCTTCCACATTGTAGTATGCATTTACAACACTGCCATTATTCGAATTGTTGGCGATTTCTTGGGCTTGTGTATATATGCTATCAGCCCAAGCTGTCCAACTTCCAACAATTGATTCGTCATAATCATCATATTCATTGTACTCTTCTTCCTGATTATCCATCGTTGTAGCACCTTTAATAGTATTATTTACGTTCCTCAAATGTATTTCAGATTGTAATAATATATCATTTTCGTCCAAACCTATTTCTTCGCTTAGCGCTATGACCAATACCGATTTAATAATATCACGCGTTTCATTATAATCTTCCATTTGGTAAATTCTCCCTAAGCATCTTAGAAAAAGTTGTCTTACTTTAACGGCCTTACCTTTCAAACACTCCCACCTAGCGACCATAGCTATAAAATGATTAATATCTAACCTTATGAAACACGATGGAATGCTCTTGAAACTGTTATTATTATTAATAATGTTGTAGCAAACTTGCATATAATGATTAAGATTGACACATCCTGAAAATACACGTGCAACTGCAATTAAAGTTGCTTTCCCAAAATCCGTTACTACTATTCGAGGTACTGGAGCACCATCTCTTATAATTTCTGAGAGAAAATAACTTATTAAAGACGCATCTTGCTTTGCAGATACCATCTGGAAAGCTGGAAAATTTCCAAGATTGGAAACGCATACGCATTCATATAAGAACAAGTGGGCAGATTTTTGACCGTTAGGGAGACTTATTTTTTTTCCTATCCCACCAGTAGCATCAATAGTTAAAAAGCAATTAATATCTTGCTTATGCGCCTTTTTATATGTCAATTGCTGCTCCTGACTCCAGTACATGCAGTAAAACGGATCTATTCCTATGTTATGGATAGTCCGAGGGAATTTGGAATATTTTGCATTCTGTATATTTCGAATAGGATCAGTGCTTTGTAATTGTAAACGTTTTTCCGATTCAGCTTGTTTCGCTTTACGCAAAACTGTTGTATTATACAGGATAGGTGGAATATTATCACCAAATTCCATTAATCGCTTGGCTTCTTCATTACGCCATACATTGGCATCCTTATTTGCATCTAATAGCTCACTAGCTATTTTCTCACGCAGCGGTCCTTTCAATTGTCTTTTTTTTTTATGGATAAATTCGGTAGAAAAAGCAGTTAGCTTGCAATCAAAAATTACATCGCTACCTTTCGCAGGTTTACTGTATAAGACACCTATAAGTTGCGCGCAACATTCTCTACATTTTCCTTTAAATTGCGCATAATATTTAGCATCGTTATTTACAAATACCTTTGCACGTTTGAATGTGATCATTTAAAATCCCCGAAAAACAAAACGCAGTTTGTCCGCGTTGCTAGGCACGAGCAGAGAATGGATAACAAAAGCGCAGCACTAGCGTATACATAGAGCGCTAGCACCAGTTTATTAAATAAGCTAACGGTGCAAACGCTTGCTTTTAGACGTTCAGTCGTGTTTTTCAAATACTGATACTGCTTTTGCGAAAATTGAAGGCATATTCACTTATTGGCGTTTTGTCAGATTTATACAGTGTACGTGTATGAGATTTCAGTTCCTTCCTGTTCCTAATTCATTTCATTATGTACGACAAAGAAAAGTTACGTGATATTTTAACGAATTATGAATATAAAACCATTAATGATGACGGAAAAATTTTTCCGCCGTCTCATAATGTCTATTCTTTAATATCTGAAATGCTTACAAATGGGGGAACACATATTACTCCAAAACATATATATACAATTTTAAAAACCGATAGAAACGGCATGTACAGCGAAGTGTTAAAAACATTTTCTATAAATAGAGAAAATATGTGCAATGATTCCAGTGATTGCAAAGATTCTTCTTATAACACATTAAATAACAA
This sequence comes from Stelis phaeoptera, assembly GCA_943735885.1. Classification (NCBI taxonomy): domain Eukaryota; kingdom Metazoa; phylum Arthropoda; class Insecta; order Hymenoptera; family Megachilidae; genus Stelis; species Stelis phaeoptera. Next base: position 2,110,020 of record OX030936.1, read on the forward strand.
TTCTATTTTTCAACTGACGACACAAAAATTCAAATTAATAATTTCAGAAGAAAAGTGGATGTCAATAAAGCCTATAAAGCAAACATATGGGCCTAACAGACGAAAGTACATGTCTTTGCAACCACAGAAATGGACGCATATTTTTGCTGAGAAAATATGGCAACAAACCAAGTTACCGTGCGCATTTACATTCAAACGTGCAAAGGTATTTGTAAATAACGATGCTAAATATTATGCGCAATTTAAAGGAAAATGTAGAGAATGTTGCGCGCAACTTATAGGTGTCTTATACAGTAAACCTGCGAAAGGTAGCGATGTAATTTTTGATTGCAAGCTAACTGCTTTTTCTACCGAATTTATCCATAAAAAAAAAAGACAATTGAAAGGACCGCTGCGTGAGAAAATAGCTAGTGAGCTATTAGATGCAAATAAGGATGCCAATGTATGGCGTAATGAAGAAGCCAAGCGATTAATGGAATTTGGTGATAATATTCCACCTATCCTGTATAATACAACAGTTTTGCGTAAAGCGAAACAAGCTGAATCGGAAAAACGTTTACAATTACAAAGCACTGATCCTATTCGAAATATACAGAATGCAAAATATTCCAAATTCCCTCGGACTATCCATAACATAGGAATAGATCCGTTTTACTGCATGTACTGGAGTCAGGAGCAGCAATTGACATATAAAAAGGCGCATAAGCAAGATATTAATTGCTTTTTAACTATTGATGCTACTGGTGGGATAGGAAAAAAAATAAGTCTCCCTAACGGTCAAAAATCTGCCCACTTGTTCTTATATGAATGCGTATGCGTTTCCAATCTTGGAAATTTTCCAGCTTTCCAGATGGTATCTGCAAAGCAAGATGCGTCTTTAATAAGTTATTTTCTCTCAGAAATTATAAGAGATGGTGCTCCAGTACCTCGAATAGTAGTAACGGATTTTGGGAAAGCAACTTTAATTGCAGTTGCACGTGTATTTTCAGGATGTGTCAATCTTAATCATTATATGCAAGTTTGCTACAACATTATTAATAATAATAACAGTTTCAAGAGCATTCCATCGTGTTTCATAAGGTTAGATATTAATCATTTTATAGCTATGGTCGCTAGGTGGGAGTGTTTGAAAGGTAAGGCCGTTAAAGTAAGACAACTTTTTCTAAGATGCTTAGGGAGAATTTACCAAATGGAAGATTATAATGAAACGCGTGATATTATTAAATCGGTATTGGTCATAGCGCTAAGCGAAGAAATAGGTTTGGACGAAAATGATATATTATTACAATCTGAAATACATTTGAGGAACGTAAATAATACTATTAAAGGTGCTACAACGATGGATAATCAGGAAGAAGAGTACAATGAATATGATGATTATGACGAATCAATTGTTGGAAGTTGGACAGCTTGGGCTGATAGCATATATACACAAGCCCAAGAAATCGCCAACAATTCGAATAATGGCAGTGTTGTAAATGCATACTACAATGTGGAAGCTGCTAAGAAAATTAAACATCTCATACATTATTTACCTCTGTGGACAGGTATAATGAAGCCTTATTTTAAAAGCGGTTCGCAGATTGCTACATCATCGTATGTTGAAGCAGAATTTGCTCAATTAAAAACCAGAGTATTTAAAAATGAACTACCAAAACGAGTAGACAAGTTCATTTTGCGTCATCTGGAATATCTTGATGGCCGATTAAGATTAACGTCTAATGCTTCTAATCAAGAAACGATTCTGCATGAAGCTACTTCGAATTCACAAGATTCTACTGAAATACCAGCTAATAAACCACCTGTAGGATGTATCGATCTGCAAAAATCATTGAATGAATTAGAAAATTGGCGATGTAAGATCGAGAAGAAGACATCACCAACTAATGAAGTTCAAAAACGTTCAAAACCGAACTATTTAACACCATGCGCTGATTGGGACTTCGTCGATAAAGCTGTAGGCATTCCACTTTTAAAAAATGGTAATTTGTGCAACGCGACTACGGTCAATAAAAAACAAATAGTTGTGCGTAATACTTGCGCATTTGATTCCATTTTCCAAATTATTGCGAGTGGAATGGGTATGCGCAATGATTACAAAAGCGCTATGGAAAAATTAGATCATATTAATCCTTTAATTAAACTGATTATGGATGTATTGAAGCGTGGAAAGATCGCTGCAAGTGATTATTGCGCAAGGGCAACAATTTTGTGCGATATACCGTTATTTGAACAAAAAATGTATACTCGCACGGTATCATCGTTAAATACAAACTGTAATGCAGCACATCTAACAGAATATTTATTTAAAAATATCCCGAGTTGCACAACTATATATGACTGTCCCCACTGCAGCTATAGCTACAGAAGAACATCGCCTACATGTAATATAAATGTTGACGAAATTTTAAAAAATGGCCTACATAATATCCAAAGAGCGATGGATGACGACATCATCACGAAACGAGTGGCAACCTGCTATAGTTGCAAGAAAAGTGTCAGTCGCAATGTTACGTACGGGTCTCACTTAATTTTTGATATTAGTATCTTAACAGATTATAATTATATACATTCATTGAATGTACAACCGCCCAAATACATACTGGATAATATAGCCAAAACCATTATCGCTGAGGATAACACTTATTGTTTGGTAGGCATAATTTCTTACATAAAATATGGTAGTGGTCCTGCTGAAGGACATTATATTGCATATACATATACAGGTCTCAATTGGTACAAATATGACGACATGGTAGCAAAAAGATCAATTGCAACAGTGAATCAAGAAATATATCCTCATGTAATGATTTATGTAAAAAAATCTTTCCTATAACTAGTTTAGTCTTTCGTTCTTATATGTATTTTGTGTTTCTTTAATATATTCCTGTTTAAACAAATACTGTGTTATAACCCTGTCAATACCCCTTGTTTCTTATGACCTCGTTAAGTCTTTTAGGCATACTTTCAAACAATTTGTTTATAACACTTTCGTCGATACGATTCCAAGCACTCAAAAGTTATTGTTTAAAAACTGATTTATTATTCCGATAATTATCGATAATAATTATCGACAGAACTCTTTTCGGAGGGGGGCGGGGGCACCAGAACTCTCAACAAAATTGCCGATCACCCACAAAAAATTTCACCCTTGTGGACTTGGAAAATTCTTCGTCCTGCATCTTTCAGCAGCGAGAACTTTTTTATTTCGCATCGTAGTGGCTCGAGTGTTAAGGATTATCGACAGAACTCTTTGGGGGGCCACCAGAGCTCTCAACAAAAATGCCGATCACCCACAAAAAATTTCACCCTTGTGGACTTGGAAAATTCTTCGTCCTGCATCTTTCAGCAGCGAGAACTTTTTTATTTCGCATCGTAGTGGCTCGAGTGTTAAGGATTATCGACAGAACTCTTTGGGGGGCCACCAGAACTCTCAGCAAAAATGCCGATCACCCACAAAAAATTTCACCCTTGTGGACTTGGAAAATTCTTCGTCCTGCATCTTTCAGCAGCGAGAACTTTTTTATTTCGCATCGTAGTGGCTCGAGTGTTAAGGATTATCGACAGAACTCTTTGGGGGGCCACCAGAACTCTCAACAAAAATGCCGATCACCCACAAAAAATTTCACCCTTGTGGACTTGGAAAATTCTTCGTCCTGCATCTTTCAGCAGCGAGAACTTTTTTATTTCGCATCGTAGTGGCTCGAGTGTTAAGGATTATCGACAGAACTCTTTGGGGGGCCACCAGAACTCTCAACAAAAATGCCGATCACCCACAAAAAATTTCACCCTTGTGGACTTAGAAAATTCTTCACGCTATAACTTTCAGCAGCGAGAACTTTTTTATTTCGCATCGTAGTGGCTCGAGTGTTAAGGATTATCGACAGAACTCTTTGGGGGGCCACCAGAACTCTCAACAAAAATGCCGATCACCCACAAAAAATTTCACCCTTGTGGACTTAGAAAATTCTTCACGCTATAACTTTCAGCAGCGAGAACTTTTTTATTTCGCATCGTAGTGGCTCGAGTGTTAAGGATTATCGACAGAACTCTTTGGGGGGCCACCAGAACTCTCAACAAAAATGCCGATCACCCACAAAAAATTTCACCCTTGTGGACTTAGAAAATTCTTCACGCTATAACTTTCAGCAGCGAGAACTTTTTTATTTCGCATCGTAGTGGCTCGAGTGTTAAGGATTATCGACAGAACTCTTTGGGGGGCCACCAGAACTCTCAGCAAAAATGCCGATCACCCACAAAAAATTTCACCCTTGTGGACTTGGAAAATTCTTCGTCCTGCATCTTTCAGCAGCGAGAACTTTTTTATTTCGTATCGTATCGGCTCGAGTGTTAAGGATTATCGACAGAACTCTTTGGGGGGCCACCAGAACTCTCAGCAAAAATGCCGATCACCCACAAAAAATTTCACCCTTGTGGACTTGGAAAATTCTTCGTCCTGCATCTTTCAGCAGCGAGAACTTTTTTATTTCGTATCGTATCGGCTCGAGTGTTAAGGATTATCGACAGAACTCTTTGGGGGGCCACCAGAACTCTCAACAAAAATGCCGATCACCCACAAAAAATTTCACCCTTGTGGACTTAGAAAATTCTTCACGCTATAACTTTCAGCAGCGAGAACTTTTTTATTTCGCATCGTAGTGGCTCGAGTGTTAAGGATTATCGACAGAACTCTTTGGGGGGCCACCAGAACTCTCAGCAAAAATGCCGATCACCCACAAAAAATTTCACCCTTGTGGACTTAGAAAATTCTTCATACTGCAACTTTCAGCAGCGAGAACTTTTTTATTGTCAACTGTAGCACTTCGGTTGTTAAGGATAATTGACAGAACTCATTGGAGGGCTACCAGAACTCTCAACGAAAATGCCGATCACCAACAAAAAATTTCACCCTTGTGGACTTAGAAAATTCTTCACGTTATAACTTTCAGCAGCGAGAACTTTTTTATTTCGCATCGTATCGGTTCGAGTGTTAAGGATTATCGACAGAACTCTTCGGGGGGCTGCCGGAACTGTCAATGGAACTGCTAGTTACCGAAAAAATTTCTCACCCGTAAAATTTATGCAGAAAAAATTTCTTCTTTTTTTGGTAATTGACAATTTTGTTGAGAGTTCTGGTAGCCCCCCAATGAGTTCTGTCAATTATCCTTAACAACCGAAGTGCTACAGTTGACAATAAAAAAGTTATAGCTCTTCAAAGTTGCAAAAATCAGAAGTTGGCCCCCCCACACCTTCAAATGCTATTTTCGGTACTTTAATCGACGGAACTATTTTTTAAATTTTGAGAGAACTCTAGAACTCTTAGGGGGGCATTCAGAACTCTTATCAGTTTTTCAAATTTTTAATAATGAGGGGCTAGCTTCACAGAGGTAATATTATGACAGTCATTAAAATAGCCTTAGATAAGTTTCTGAAACGTACAGAAAAGTTCAAATAACTTAAAACAAGTCATTCACCAAACTGTAATCACGAGTTATATTTTCACACCGCATAGATAACTGAATATTTTTATCATTTAAGTGAATTCTTATGTGTTCAACGAGCAGATGAATCCGAACAAATTGTTTCGTCGGTTTCGTTTGATTACTGATATTTTGGCGATGGTCACGTTTTTTCGTGACAAAATTTAGTCGCAGTTTATTGATAAGTATTGCAGAAGTTATGTCAAGAAATCCATAAGGATTCATATGTAAAAGAAGTTTTAGTTAAAATCAAACATCATATGAGTAAAAAATACACCAACTATTTATTTATAAATATAAGCTAATATAAGATTAAAATTTACCAAAATATGTTATAATAATTATATGACGGATAATCAATTTAATCAATTTTAGAAAAAACAATAAACATAATACTATTAAATAATAAAATATTTAATTGGAAGACAAAGAAAGCTAGTTGTGTAACTATTTTTCACGAAGTAATTTAAATATTTTTTTAAGAAAAAATAATCTAAAGATTTCATTTACAGATAATATTTTGTTATTCTAAGCTTTTCAAATTCCTAAAAATATAATACCTATTTCAAAGTATCTAAGTTTTTTAAATTCCATACTTCTCTTAGTTCCTGAAAGTATAATATTCCAAAATATCGACATACCCAGAACATATAGTATCCCAAAATTTCTAAATATCTAAAAATACGATATTTCAAAATTCCTAGGTTCGTAGACACATGGCACTTCGAAATTTTTCAGTTCCTGGAAATATGTATATTTCCAAGTTTCTAAATTCCTATAATTACTATACTCGTTTACCCATTTGCATATTTCTCTTTAAAACAGAGGACACTACCTTGGAAGTGACGTATTAGGTGGTCCCAAAAGTTTCTTTCCCTATCTGCACACAACGTTTTGTCTGGCAGTGTTAAAAAATAATATAGTGTAATGTAGCTTTCGGAGAAATGGAAGAAGATAATTGGCCAAAGCTAATTGTACATAACTCAATAACATGACACGAAAACATGAAGCATTACACATCCGTTATTTATTGATAAAGCGAAAGGAACTTTTGGAACAACCTAATATTTTAGTAACGTGCTCCAAGAATCTAGATTCTTCTATGAATAGATGAAATTCATTTTTGAATAAAACAAAAGATACTTTCATCGGGCGGCAAATATATTTTTATTATATTTATACTCGAGCCTTCCTTATGACATTTTCCAGCAACGACATGAACCATGTTTGTGCTCGTGATAATAGTGGCCTCGAAGAGACCTCGTGTACTCCTTCTTTTTTTCTTCTTTTTCACGTTTCAACCTTCCGTGCGATCTGATACCCATTTATTGCAAACTAAATTCTTGAAAATAAACCACGAAGGAAATCCGTGAAAAAGACATGCACAAAGTATGTATTTTCGGTTTTAATAATTATGTACTGTTTGAAACTTCGTTCCATTCTTTTAATCACCATAAAACACATTAACTGTCCGGGGAACAGATCTTTTATAAAATTATCTTTTAAACTCTCAGTATATTGATATTATCGATAACAGTCATCGCCATTATAATTATTTCCCCAAAAATTATATTAAGAAAAAATAATTTTAAAAAAACTCGACTTGCATATAATCTAACAACCGGGGTAAATACATCAGTAAAATAAATAAATTCCTAGTTTAATATTCAATTAGTTATATACAAACAAAGAATTACTTTCATGAATCAGTTAATAATGTCTATTAATTCTTTGACAAGAAGTAAAATAACATTTTTTTTTCTTAAAATCAAAGATACATATATTATAATTAAGGTTAGGTTAATCTTTACTTGAAATATTCAAAGTTACTGGGTGTATTTGGCAGTCAAACGATTAACTGGCGAAATCTGTATTTTTCACTTTTCAATTTAATCAACTGTATTATTTTAATTTCTCAAACTGAAATCTACATGTTATAAAAATGTGTGGATATTAGAGAACCTAATTTTTATTTGATAAATATTCGCCTGTGATTGTTACAAAATCTCTTAAATGTTCATTTATTGATGCCTTTATCCTATTTTAGCATGAAATGGAATAAAACAGCACAATCATTTTATAACTTCATAGTAACTAACGATTAAGAGCAGTAACTCTTACTTTCAATCCCCTCTTGATTGTAGCACACCTAACTTTCATTATTTCAATTATATTACAGATGAATATTAATGCAAGGTTTATTAATCGGTTCTCAGTCAACAACCAGACGGTATCTAACAGCCTATCAACCCTAGAACGCACACATTATTTTCACCCTTTATTTCTTAAAAAGTTATCTCCAAATAAACAGATATTAACGTATGCTTAATTTTATATGTCATATTACCTTACAACTCCTTAAAAGATTTATCGTATTATCCCTCATTCGCGGGATAAAGTTTTATAACCCGATTTTAGGTTATCATTGACCCAATGATAATTTGTCAATAAAATTATCGGCTTTCGATGATTATATGGGCTTATTAGGTATAAATGACATATTTAAACGTACTTTTGTCGGATCAATGCCGAATCGTGAATACATGAAACCACGAATATGAGAATCTTGCCGCAGTTTCATCAAAATTAAAATTTTCGGGTTTTTCATCAGTCATTTCAGCAAATTCATGATTAAATTTTTACAATATTTTTATATAAAACGTTTAATATCCAAGTGTACTATTGCGTTATAATATAGTGTTTTTCTATTTCATCAAATATACTAAATATATTTAACAATATATTTTCTAAAATATATTTATTTCTACGCGGGATGTTTTTGTTTGTTTTTTGGATCATTAATTTTGGTTGTTCCGAAAATTTTTCATACAATCAAAAGTGTTCCCTGACTTCAATAAGGTAATAGTACCAGTAGTTGACCAGTTAAGAGAAACCTTCCACGTGAACAATGGTAACCGCTTGCTCTGTCATTAAATAACGAGAGTCGATGCCTGGAGATATTCTTTAAGAATTTTAGATTATTATAACAAGGCCACTTTTTAAAAATTCGGTAAATTCTTCAGAAGTTGACCACTCTTAAAAATTAAAGAACTAGTAATTATCGTGAGAATTTAAACAGTAAATAATTAATTGGCGAAATATTCACAATCTATGGATTTTTTTACCTGAACCGTACAGAAACGTTAAGGAAATAGAAATATAATGGCATATTTACTTATCTTAATGAATTTAGATGCTCCTTATTAGTAAGCATACTTCACTTCACATGTAATTGTTTTAAAATTTAACTGACAGAAGTCGTGGCATTTGAAGTTCACTTTCATCAAAAGTGCACAACTTATACGAACTTTATTTTTTTATGTTTTCTAAGAAATGGTCAACTACTGGCATCGTTACTTTAATATATTCAATAAGCTAAGTATTATTCCAAAAAATCTTCCCCTTTGATCGAACTTAATATTATTCATCAGATATTCAACTATGTTATTTTTACGATTAACATAATAATAGGACTTCCAGTTGGAAATAATGTTACTCAAAATGATCTGCTTATTTTGCACATAAACTCGGGTTTCGTTTCGTTTCGAGCTAATTATCTTCGTTTTGCGTTTTATCTAATCTCAACGAAATCGTCTCCAGTTCTTACATGTACATTTTATGTATCTAAAGCTACAAGATTATTGCGTTATATTGCCCAACTTATATTACCTGTTGTAGAGGTGCATTAAAATGTAAATTGCTCTGCTTAGACGGAAAGTAGTCTTTCAATGACGTCCAAGATAAATACCAACTGGCGAAAAACAATGTGACAATTTTCAGATAATAAGTTAAAACCTAAATATTATTGATTTATAACCGAACAGATATAATATCAAAAGTAATTTATTAGTAAAAATTGGAAGAAAAGAAATAAAGACTGTAATTCCCTTATTATTATTTGCACATATTTAATTATATACTATAAAGAATAAAAATTATTTAATTCTGCGATCGAGGTATCACTCTAAGTATAGAAGAATATCAAATATCTTTTGAAATTCCCGCCCTTCGCACGATTGTGCATATGTGCCGCTTCCTACTCATTTGTTCTATTATAAAATATTTTTTACGCCAAATATTGCACTATAGAAAATATCCTTTATGTGTTAACAATATTAATACAATTCTACACAGAACGTATCTGTAAAATGACATTTAAAAAAAGGTTCAATTTACACGTATAAGTTGAACGAGTAAATATAACTACAGAGAAGACACGATTTTCTCAGAATTATATTTTTGCCGAGGTGTTAAAATCGTTAAAATACTTTTTGTTCAATTTGCACTTTAGCACAAACAAATTTGCTACATATTCTCTTTTCATAATCATCCGTCGATAAACAGCGGCACGTGCAACCATTAATATCAAAGTTTGGACATTTTATAATAAAGAAATTTTTCTTTCTACTATCCACTTAATACGTATAATGTCACGAGTAAACAACTATTTAATATTATAAGTAAATATTTATTTATTTTAATTACTTATTTGCAAGTACTGCTGTTTATTAGACTTCTGTATAGAAGATTGAGAATGATCGAGTATTTGAAATAAGGTTATGTTTCGAAAAGTATGGTAGCTGAATCAAAATAGAAAATCTAATTATTGCTAATACACGCATATCTACAGTGAGCGTCAATATAAAGTTAACACTTGAAATTTTCAACTTCTCTTTGAAATAATTTTAAAGGTATGAAAGAAAACAGGAAAAAGGTGTATGGTATTGAAAGCTCAATTAGTTTGCTATAAAAAACATATATATTTTTTAGTAATAATTTAACGATAAGCAAACACATAATGCAAAGAACAAAAACAGTCCCTTTTCCTTGAGTCAATATAAAGTTAACACCCCTGCTTTTATGTACATAGTTATAACTAATGCAATAATTTCTGGTTATGTTGGCATCACTGTTTAGTAATATAATCTTGGGAAATCCCCGTGTTTTGTTTCCATGGCAAAACAACAGAAAGAGATATTATTTGTGGAATCTCAAAATGGGTAAACAAACAACTGTTGAAGAGCGTCAAATAATAATCAAAATGCATATAAATGGACAGTCCTTAAGAGAAATTGCTAAAGTTGTGCAAAAAAGCCATGTGGCTGTGAAAAAGATCATTGACAAATATAATAATCTCGGATTATTAAGTAATATTGATCATAAACGGCGACCAAGAAAACTCAATGAGAGTGATGTGAGGCAAATTTGCAGAAAAGTAAAACAAAATCCTTTTTCGAGTGCTGTAAAAATAGCGGAAGAATTAAGTAATCTAAAGAAAGAAACGGTTAGTGCAAGTACAATCCGTAGAACACTGAATAGAGCAGGGTTATTTGGAAGAGTTCCGAGGAAGAAGCCAATGATTTCTGAGGTGAATCGGAAGAAACGGTTACAGTATGCTAAAGATCACCTCAAATATAATGAATCTTTCTGGAATAATGTTCTCTTCACTGATGAGAGCAAATTCGAAATTTATCACGATAGAAAACCGCCGAAAGTATGGAGAAGTAAAAATAGTGCTTTGAAGGAACAGAACTTAGTCCATACAGTAAAACATGGAAGGGGATCTGTAATGGTCTGGGGGTGTATGGCTGCTTCCGGGGTTGGAAATCTCGTGTTCATTGAAGATACAATGAAAAAGGAGGATTACGTTGAAATATTGCGGAGAAACTTAAACCCTTCCGTTACGAAATTGAATTTATCAAGAACATGGACATTTCAAAGTGACAACGACCCGAAGCATACCTCACGCATGGCAAAGGAATGGCTTCTTTACAACACACCAAAACAATTAAAACATCCTCCACAATCCCCAGACCTTAATCCCATAGAAAATCTATGGGATTATCTGGATCGAAAAATACGAAAAAGAGAGATAACGTCGAAAGAAACTCTCAAGAAAGTCATTTCGGAAGAATGGAGTCAAATTCCAACAAATTATACATCTTCATTAGTCAAATCTATGAGAAATAGATTGACCGAAGTTGTAAAAAATAGCGGACGTTCAACAAAATATTAATTTCACAAAAAAAAAGAAAAAATTGTTATTGATACCTATAGATGTTAACTTTATATTGACTTAAAGAAAAGGGACTTTTTTTGTTCTTTGCATTATATGTTTGTTTATTGTTAAATTATTACTAAAAAAATATATGTTTTTTATAGAAAACAAATTGAGCTTTCAATACCATACAACTTTTTCCTGTTTTCTTTCATACCTTTTAAATTATTTCAAAGAGAAGTTGAAAATTTCAAGTGTTAACTTTATATTGACGCTCACTGTATATAGCACATTTACGTTTCTTATCATAGTAATACATATAATACCTGATACTTTGTTGACAATTCTTGATATGCTTTCTCGTTTAAAGTTTCTTTAATTCATGATAAAACGTGGGAAAAATTGTCTGTAAAGAAAAAAGTTAAAAATAATCAATCCTATATGCACATCGCTTAACCTAGCAAACATATAGTACGTGCTTCCTTATTCGTTGATACTAGCAATTATAACAATAACGCAGTCGATAAACATGCAAAATTTACTTTATGCATTCAAACGAACATACGTTTCTTTTAAGTTTTGTATACTTAGAAAAAAATTTGTAAAAAAATCAATTTAGAATATTACATATTTTCCGCGGTTTTTACTAATTTTTAATGCAAACAAGCATTTGATAAAATGCAATTTATTATTAAGTATAAAAGGCCAAAAAATTATAAAATTTGTCAAGATCAAAAATTGATAAATATCTGCTACTTTTTTATGGTTCGGTTTAGATTTATACTCGCGGTTGCACAGAACGCAATGTAATATCAATTACCTATCTCAACACTTCCATTGCTTTTTACACACGGGAGTCAGACGTATAAACTGTTTGCGAAATAACCTAATGATTTATACTCGCGTATTATGTTTCACGTAAACAAAGGATTACTTGTCGAACACGTTGAACCATTTTTTCCTTTTCTTTTTTCGAAGTATTTTACGAATGATTGTGACAAACTTTTGTATCATCTCACTTCACTTCATTCATAAATGTATCTCAATTCTTATTATTTAGTCTACGTTATTTTCTCATTTTTCAATTCAATCATGTAATTACGCTTTTAGAACAGGATTCAGCAATTTTATTTTCGAATGCCAAATAAATATTGTTAACAAGTTCGGAAGTTTAGTTTATCTTTTGACCGTTACACTACTAAATCATAACCTCAAAACGTGTACACAATATAGGATATGAACAGTTAAATCACAATCGTTCACATGACTGGATTACACGAGACACACACGTGATTAATTGAGTAAAATGATGTATGTATATATTGTATATGAATCAGCAGTGTAAGAAGAATAAAAAAGCTCAGACAGCTTCTAATTTGTACGTCACGTTTTATTATACGTAAGACTAACCTATTATTCGTCATCTCGAATGAAAGCAACAGAATGAATTTCGTAAAAGGATAAACATGAATATTCAAAATTCGTACCTGTTTACAAAAGAAACCTCGAAGATCACGTGTATTACGTAACCGAATTAAAGATGTAAAGTGTCATCGCACGTGTTGCCACCAGGGTTGCCACCTCATTATAATATAAAACCCCGAACAAAGAGTAGGTATACGAGGCGGCACCTTTGAAGTCGACCGATTGCCCGTCCCTTTTAAACTGGTTGTACAGGCAAGCGGGAAATTCAAATCAACTCTGGATTTACTATCTTTATTTCATTTCAATCTGTAGTAATTAGAAATCTATTTGTGTCGTAAATGTTCTGTGTATTACTAACATTGGCTCTCGATATATTTACATCAATTTAACGAGATTGAAAAATTGAAAAAGAGAAAATATAATAAAATGATAACGGTAGAAAATATATTTTAAGCGTTATATACATTACAAAATATATTACAAAAGTGTTTATTACAAATCAATTACAAAGAAAGAATCGAATGTTTATTACAATTGTAGGTACCGACTACCCATACCAGGTAAGTCGGAAATTCCTGGTTTATGGTAGATAGTCCGAAGTCCGAAATGCCATCTTAGATGCCATGAGCTCTCGCTTGCCAGAACATCAGGTCGAAAGCATTCCCCCACTCTTCGTTTACCGAGTGGGCATTTAAATTGGTTGTACACTTTATCTCTCTCTAAAATCAGTTTCTCTCTGAAAGTGTTGCCTCGTGGTATAACCTACTCTTTGACCCCGAGTGCCATAAATTACAACCAAGAAATTGCAATAAATATCCAAATATAGAAAAGGTATGAGAAACACAGAAAATAAACTTCAAATTTTTCTAAAAATATTCAGCCACTTTTAATTTAGAAAATTCTAGTTTTGTTATGGTAAGTTTAACCAACGTTCAAATTCTCAAAGAATTCCCGCTATCTGATATTATTTTACAAAATTTTAAATGGAATGCATTGTTAAGATAAACCATAAAAATCAGTTATTTTTTTTAATAAATAATCTTTTTAATTTATAATAATAGCCTAAAGATTAGTATTAAAACTCAGGCAAAGAGTAGGTATACCTACTCTTTGAGTCACCTGGACTCATCGTCAGTATTCATATTCACTAGTCAAATATATTGCGTGAAATTATAGTAAATAATGCAAGAATTAGTTTATACAATGACAGTAAATAATAGTAAACGCAACGTCTTACTTGTTATGATTCAATCGTGAATAATACCTAATGCCATATTTGTGTAATTTATGTAAATACGATAACAGTTTCATTAAACTTTAATTAAGCTATTTGAATGCTTAATCAATTAATTGAAGTTTAGTGTAGAATACTACGAATATTAATAAAGTATATTGTATATTCCACTGTACATTCTCTTCACCCATACAACTTCAAAAGAACATCAAATAGATCCATGAAATCTCGAAATTAAAGAACCGACCATATATGTATGAATCAACTTAAAATGAACAGAACAGGTTCGCCTTCTATATCATTTTCATCGATAAAATGCCCTCGACCCAACAATAATATCCTTATATCGATTAAATAAAAATGAGAAAATATAAATATTCTGAATTAGCTACCTGCACCAAAGCGTGAGTCATCGCCATTCTGCGTTAATAGCGGCTACCGGTAGTCGACACGGTCGAGTAATTCCACGAAATGGTGGGGATGATACTATTGCATTAATTATTGTGATCATCTCTTTCGCAATAATCAAATTCCTACTTCCGCCCAGACGGTATCACTATTACCGGATGATGCTAAGCATCCTCTTAACTCGAGATTTATTCACTTGAAACTTGCACAGAAAACCGCAGGATTACGAGTTCCTGTGTGATGTTACGAAACATCACCTACTCTTAAATTTCGCACTTATTCTCTTTTGATTGTAAAAGGAAATTCGTCCACTTCCTGTCTCTACAGAAGGCACATCCTCTATGCGATTTAGCCTAAGAATCCTGGAATTTGAAAAGTAACCAGCGCACTATGGACGGAAAACAAAAATCAGAAGAACCATTTTCCAGATTTCGCGGTTTATTTTTAAAATTGGATTTATCATTAAAAGCTGGTTAAACTATAAAAATAGCTCGTAAGGATATTATATATAATAGAAACAAATCAGATCCCAAAATTTCTTTTTATATTTTTGGATGCGTTAAATAAATAAAAAAAAAAAGAATACTTGAAGATAAACTCTGTAATTTATCTTTGATATAATGAAAGAAGGACATGAAATGCATCAATTTCTTTCTTATGTTTTTTTAACAATATATTAACTGAGAATTGTATTTATAGCTTTTATATGTATATTAATTATTTATTTGTTGTTCTGATTTAATATTAGCTTTATAGAAAAAGATAAATTATAGATTTAATATAATTTAATATACATATATGAGATGAATCAATAACAACTACTATCAAAAATAACTCGTTATTTATTGATTGCATAAAAAAGCACTTAAAGTAAATTATGTTGCATTTTAGGAAACTCATCCGATGGATGCACTTTGATTTTTTCATATTTTCCATTTTCTGAGATACCAAGGCGACCTTGAGTTTTTACATACCCAATTTTAAAGACCATTCAAGATCATTATACTGTGGTTCACCGAATTCGTCTTTTCATTAACAACAACGTAGTCTCAAAAAGAGACACTGGCCTTAAAAAATGCAAGGTCACCTTCACATATCTCAGAAAATATGAGATATACAAGAATCAAGTTGCATTCATTCAATGTGTCCCTTAAAATATAATTTAATTCGTTTAAAACATTTTTTTCATATATAATCAGTAGGTGACGAGTTATTTTAAATGGTAATTCTTACCGACTCACCCTGTATATTTCTTCTTCATTAAACCGATCTTCAGTGAGAAACGCGTTCTTCGTACGTTTCCATGCGGAAGATTTTTTGGCGAACGAAGGTTCTCAAATCCCACTTTTCTTTTTATCGAGTCGAATGTTGCACGTGCTTACCGAGACGTTTCCATTCGTGTCAAACCAGTTCCGATCGGGTTTTACACGTCGCTAGTTTCTGTGTAATTGTAAAATACATTTCACTAAAAACATACACATTTTAATCATGCCAGTTAATTATTTCACAGAAACAAATAGATTATTTCAATGAACGTCGTATTAAACGAGAACACGGTCTAATTCCACTAGTTTTATATAACAGAAATAATATAGAATGCCCTATAATATATGCTACCAGTACACCATCGAGTAAGTTAATCTTTCCAAGGGGAAAACAGCGACGTAGGAAATATGGATCTACCAATCGTTCCTACCATTCGAAAATTACTACTTATTATGTCTAGCTTACATAAGACGATATCGATTTCAAAGCAAGTGGATTTATTATTACTGTACAGCTTTTAGGGTAGCTTTAAAAACATGGGGTTGACAGTGTATAATTATTGAAGAAAGCCCTGGACAGTATTGGAAATAATCTTTTAGGGAGCCCCTTATTTTTGTATAAATAATTCAGTTACACATTTTACATTCAGTTAAATTTCACGCTTCGTTTTCTTTTTATTTCTAGTATATATATTTTCTAACCCTAACCCTACATTTTTAAAACAACCCCTTTGATCCCCAAAGTTATACAATATACATACTATCAATCCTATATTTTCAAAGAGGGTTTGTTAAAAACTGTATTCTGTCGATGGGGTAAATTAATTACCGTCCACAGGGATAATACTTCATTTAATTAATTGAATATAAACTACATAGTTCGGACGGAAAAAAAACTTAGGGCTTCTTTGTAAATTTAAAATTCATAATCTTAACTTAAAATTAAACAAATATGAAATATTAAAGAATATTAGCGTCGAGTATTTCGTCTACAGTTCAAACAGTAAACAGGAAGAACCAATTTTTAATCGTTCGTATCTCAAATACAAAGCTGCAGATTGCAAAATGTTAAGACTTGCTGATTTGTTTTGATATGAAGCAGCTGTAATTTTCGTGGTGCAAAACTTTTGTATGAAACTTTATAGAATAATTGTATTTAATAGACTACCTCGCTATTTAACTGTTTCATTAACACGTTGGCTGCCACGGGGGTCACCGGTAACCGGCACCCGAAATTTTTTACAATCAAATAATTACCAACAGAAATGATAAAATAAAGCACGGATAGCGTTAACATTAAGCTAATAATGCTAGCTATCGAATTGAAAAGTTAAATTTGAAAATTAGTTGATTGTATTGTTAATAATTAGGATTTCAGCGTGTCTGACTACCCACGTCCGTTTTCACTGTGGCAGTCAACGTGTTAATAAAGCAATGACTGTTTAATCGGTAGGAATGGTATGAATGGCATTTTAGACATTAAACCTTTCTCTGCAACTGTATAATTGATTTTATTATTATTTTATTATCCCAACATCTATTGGAGAAGGTTCATGGAAACTACGGATGTGTGGGTACCCGAGGTTACGGATTCGGGTCCGGCCGGTAAAATTCGGTCGGGCTCGGGCGGGCACCTCTAACTTACGAGTACTCGGGTAGCTCGATTCTTTCGGGTCATCGGCAGAAGTCGGGCGTGCTCGGACGAGTTCCCGCGATTCGATTCAATATATTTTAAATTAATCGTATATTACATTTCTAATGCAGTCCTAGGCGGCCAAGTATTTAGCAAACATATGCAAGATATTTGTTTACGCGGAAGTTTGCTATAAAATAATTTTTATGCAAAAAATTATGATTTTATTTAATTACGCCCGACTTTTGCCGATGACCCGAAAGAATCGGGTTACCCGAGTGCTCGTAAATTACAGGTACCCGTCCGAGCCCGCCCGAATTTTACCGACCCGAACCGATCGGTCGGGTACCCGGACACACCCCTAATAGAAACTGTTACGTGTATTGAATTATACAGAATAATAGAAAAAATGAATATTAATTTTTACTAAATACTAAACAAATACTTCAACAGAATTCTAGTGCGCGACCACAAAAAGTGGTAAAATCATATAAAGTTCACTGTAATCTTTTTTCTTTCATTTTCAGATGGAATGCATATAAAACTATTTCAAAAGATTTGTTTTATTAATTTTATTAAACGCGTTTGTTTCTGTTTATCATATTCCATTTTAAATCCTGAATAACTGAATATTATACACTGGACAAATGTAATTGTCATTTAAGCTATAAAAAGATATCAATAATGTGTATAGCTTCCAATAACCGGCGAAAACAAGAAATTGCCAGAAAAAATTCAATTCAATTAACGATTGAAAATGTAAACTCTATCGTTTATAACGATATCTGTCGATTTATCTTTACTTCATCGTAATAACGTTTATCGGTGAAACTGTGATAAAATAGAGAATTTTTAATTAATGAAAATGTAATCTTTTGTTTGAAGCGTCAGTGCTTGTGTTCCACTTAATTACTTACATGTTTGATGGATAAATCTTAAGTGCGCATCGTGTATTGAAACAAAGTAATTTCGTGGATCAATCATTCGCATAGTAGTATACGTTAGTATTGTAAAACTACTGGTTTCTACAACTATTCGAATATTCAAAATTTTACAGTTATAATCCCATCAGATACCAATCTCAGGAAGTGTCTGTGAAGTTAGCACCTCATTTTTAGAAAACGAAACTTTTAGCAACGGTTCTATCTGCACCATTTCTGGCTTCAGAAATAGTTCCGGCGAAATACCCGAAAAAAATAGCATCTTGAAAATATGAGATGCCAACTTCGCGTGGCACCGCATCGTGCGAAAGTTTTTTTCAAAAAGTGTTATAATTCCTGATTAATTTTAACAATAGTTCCGACCGCTAAATATTAAAAAAAAATGTTCGATCTTGAAGCTAGCACTTCAAATTTCCATTGTAGTGACTAGAACTTTTTTGTTTCTGATTTTACGTTTCCGATAGAACTCTTCGGAGTGCAAATGGAATTGTCATCAGAACTTTGTATTTTTCCAAAAATTTCACTTTTGGACTTGGAAATTTTCTGATAAAATATTCTTGGTATATTTAAATAATTCAAACTATTGATTTAAAAGGATTTTGAAATTCCATACAATTAGTGTATAATATTTTTTATTAATAATATTTATCATGATCTAATCTTACTTTAGTAGCTGGAAATATTAAATACAAAAATTGACGATTATTGACCATTATATCCACTGATTGGTATAATAAGAAATTTTGAACTTCCAGAAGATCAATTCGCAATATTTCTTATTATTAATATTCATCATAATTCAGTCCTATCCATACTTCTAGTAATCTTAAATACAAAAATGAATCGCTATTTATTTTTTACTAGGGTAAGTTTTTATAAAACCACCTAAAATATTAAAGTAATTTAATATGGTAACGAATATTAGAATTTCATAATCGAACCTGGTATGATGATCAAACATATTATGGCAACAAACAAATAAAGGATAATAGTATGCAAAAACGCGAATACATATATGTACGTTTAGCTGTGATTCAGCACATCGAAATGACTGATGATTTCGTGATTATTTGCGATCAGTCGGTGATTCACCAGCATAACAGGTCACAACAAAGACCTAGGAGCGAATCAGGTAACGAGACAGTTGTTGCAAAAAGAATTAAAATCACTAAAGAGGGGAAACTCGTGCTGTTATCGTCATCCATTTGAATGACGTACGTCTCATGGCTAGATTCAATCCTAATAAGGATCTGACATATGTCAAGAATTGAATTGAAAAAATGTAGGTCGACTAGTATGGATGAAACTGCCAGACTAATTAAAGACCGGCTGGAAGAAAATCCTCAAGTTCGGGGGAGAATAGGGTGCGATGGCGATCACCAAGCAACGATGGTCACTATTATTCTGCCTCCCTTGATTAAAATGTCCTATCCATCGTTTCTTTATTTTCTAAGGAATCTTAAAATATTGGGTCATTAAGTATGAAACTTTACAACTGTCGGCAGGTGAACTTTGATAGTTATTATTTCTCGATTTACTCCGAATTTTAGCATGAAACTAGGCTTGTATGGAAGATATATCTTCGCTTTTTATTTATCACTTTTATTTGTTATAATATCATTGATAGCTTCCATGGACAAGTTGAAAATTGTCAAAAATGTGGTCTTTTTTAAACATTTAAATAATTGTTTTTTTTTTTCATAGAAATAAGCAAATTTGTGTTTTGCTTGGAAAAATATGTATCAACGATTTTTATTCCGATCGCTAAATATAACTTTCAGCCCATAACCTGTAAAATTTATTACAATACATTAATATAAAACGAAATGACTAATACGACTGCAATTGTTATTGTTTACATTTCATATAATTGCTTTTGCATGTCATGGTCACGATGGTATAACGTCATCGATTAATTGTACCTAGCTTCCTTATAGAGTTCGTCTACCTGAACACATTTGTACCCCATTTTAGGGACAAACGATTAATTGTTTAGCAGATGGCAACGATTAAAGTTAATTGCTCTTTATGTTTAAAAATATAACACAGTCACAGGAACGATTAACTCCGCGATTGGACACATGACAGTAAAACCAAAGTCCAAAACACAAATCTCTGTTCCCCATTTTTTATTTCTTTGATTTTAAGGTATTTTTTCAACAGAGACCATTCTATTTTTATTACATCTAATAGTAATTTGTTAATTATGCTGCATTGGTTTTTATATTTCAATTATTCGTATTATTTATTATGTACATTAGCATCTTGTACTGTGACATTGTAAAATTACATGCACTTGAACGATTATACGTCCAGTGACGTATAATGTTTGTACCGTGACGCTTATTGATAATAAATTATTTATAATTATTTAATACAGAACTGCGACAAATATGGTTCTCTATTTTATTTGCGAATATATTTAATTGCACCGTTAGCAGAAGGCATAATAAACACTAACGATAAGTGGATAATTAGGGTGTATGGATGAAGAAAATTGGAAAGATAAAGATGCGATAAATATCAATGATTAAGAATTATCGACGTACGGTTCGTTTACCCTACAAAGGAAAGGTCTCAGAATTCGATGGTCATCGTTTACCAAGCATTGAAATCACCGTAATACATAACTACCTACTAGTTCGCACAGTACTAGTGCGCACCGCTTAAACCGATTCCATAGTACAGGTGATTCTTTTATTAGCAGCTTGTCTGCACCAGACCTATCGCCAGAAATAGAAAATGGTTCTTTCTGTTTTTACAATCGAGCTGGAAATATTACACACGGAAGAAATATTATGGAATCTATTGGCTATATCCTTATAAAGTCCAACCCTCAACAGACCTGGTACAGGTAAAACAAGAAACCCAGAAATTCCAACTATCCACTTGCCTGAATTATTTGTCTATTCTGAACGGACACTTAGTCAATTGAAATAAAGAGTCGTAGAATTAACCTGTCTAGTAATGAGGGTAACTATAATTGATCATCATTAAATAAAAGATGATCCTCCCGTTAATAGACTCCAGAGAAAATGCCGACAATAGACAGCTTATCCGCTATTCCTTTCTTTGTTCTAGGATACTTTGAATATACAGTACAGTCGTATTTATTATCATGTTACGTTCCCGTTCTCAAAATTTCCTTATTTGGAGTTGGCTGCGTGCACCCGGTATTAGTCACGTAGTCTAGAATTTTCGAGATCAGCGCAAAGCAAGGGCGTTGTCCCTCGAAGTCACGTAACGTACTTCCCCACCACGTTTTTCCCTCTAATTTTTGGGTATAAAAAGGGTGACGGCGAAGGCATTTTGGGGTTTAGTTAAAATCTAGAGAGGGCACGTTACACGTCTGTACGTTTCCCTTACGACACTTTACAACTCAGCGAGATCGGGTTCAAGTCCCCTTCGAGCATATCTTAACCATACAGTACGTAGTCTACTGTTAGGTATTATATTTACGATTGTAGTCGTCCCCCGTTTGCTCGCTTTCGTTAAAACCGAGAAGGATTAGATTCTTGCTGCGCGGCATCGAAACTAACCAATTCAAGCATTTCAAGCAACATTTTGTAACTTAAATTCAAGTTAGTACACCGCAACAATTTACACTATAACAATTGTAAGTCCCGGTATATTAGAATAAACCTGAATCAAATAGATTTAGTGTTGATCAATTATGACAAACGGTCCTGAACCCACTAAGGTGTACCTTTACCGCTCGAGCAATAATACTAACATTTCCTGCGGCTCTCTACGTTAGCCATACGTAGGTTCGTCCGAATATCACTCTCCTGAGGCTCCCTACGTTAGCCATACTAATATAAATTACAATTACAATTGCTACCGTAGTCACAGGACAATTTCCACTCCTTACATGGCGAAATAAAGTACGGCCAAACGACTCATTGTGTAACCCTGTATTTGATATACTTTCAAAGTCCTTTTACATATTTTATTAACATATGTATATTAATATGGCTAACGGCGACAGTATTAATTCTACCTTTTACAAGGAAATCCAAAAGTTTTTAGATAGTTTAAATTCTGTATGAATTATGAAATTTTCGGAACTTTAGATCCTGATTAAAACATTTCCATACAATTACATATTTAGCGCACTGGGTTAAATTGACCATATCAGATTTCAGAAAACATGTGTTGCTTTCTTTTTAAAGATGAAAGATCTTGAAATTTTGACGGGGAATTATTAGTTTTGCAAAAAAAAACTATAATAGGTTGAGTGAAATCAATTAATATCTGTTATGAGTAATTTGAGTTAAAATAATCGGTCTGGTGGACCTATAGTACCAACCAAAGATTAAATTTGGAGATTATCTTAATTGGAAATTAGCTTCTTCTTAAAAGTTTGCCTTTTAACTGCAATTTCTTCACCATAAACATCTCAGATTCGTAGTTTTATCTATAGTTGCTAAAATATAACTGATTTTTCAAATCATCAGGCAAACTTTTAGAACATTTTGTACAGTAACCCGATGATAGTTATCGTTAACAAAGTTTAAGTATTACAAGCCGTAAATTGAAAATAATTCTATTAATTCTAAAATATGTAAAAAAGAACATATGACCGCAATGACTGTTGATAATATCTTTTGTATTTTATAAATACCTATCTATGTCAGTTTTGTTTCTTGCCTTACAAGGTTTAAAAATGTCTAATATTTAGCCTAATATTTAATTTCTTAGTTAAAATGTCCCATTTACCTCATTTTTCTCAAATATTTTGAAACACTTTTTTGGGTAAAATACATTATAATCGTTAGTTTCCGTAACAATTAAATATATTTGTATGTCCTCTAATATATTAACACCTTGACTGCCACGTCACCCATGTTTGAGAGAATTTCCA
Source organism: Stelis phaeoptera (assembly GCA_943735885.1). Taxonomy (NCBI): domain Eukaryota; kingdom Metazoa; phylum Arthropoda; class Insecta; order Hymenoptera; family Megachilidae; genus Stelis; species Stelis phaeoptera. Next base: position 2,133,268 of record OX030936.1, read on the forward strand.
TAGAAATTCATTACCAATATTATTAAAAATCTTCAAACTTATTTAACTAGAAATACTCCTAACAAGTACCAGAAATTACAAACAACGGAAATAATGAAGTATTGTGAAAATAAACAAAATTTCTTAAAAATAAAACTATTACCTAATGAAATAATTTTCAATGGCTTCAGCCTGACAGTTAAGATATTAACCGCTTCAAAGGAACAGATCATCCTTGTTCGTTTCGGTTACAAGTGTCCCCTATTGATCCATGATATTATCCTTTATACATGTCCGTATTTCAAATTCAAGACTTCGCAAATCGTTCTCCTCTTCATTTTCCTTTTCTTCGGGACGTGAAAAACATTTACAATTCTCGACCTGACAAGGTCTTCCTCAAAGGTTGTCCGCATTAATATGCGGTTTTCGTTCACGACGTCCGATTTCAGAATCATATTGTCGCGGTCAATCTATCGAGCCACTTGTACTTCCGTGTTTTTAACGCGTCGAATGCCAACAGTGAAAATAGTAATATCGTTGCCTGGCATTGATAGCGGCACAGGTAAAAAAAATTTCAAATCTGCCTTGACTGAATACAAGGTCTGCGTTAGGTTTCTACGGTTTCCAATCGTTAAATTAGGATTATTTAGTGTTTTCGATATTTTTCACTTCCGTGATAGAATCAGAAGGCGCCAGGGAATGTTCATAGCTACGTTCATTAATTACTAAGGATAGTAATTAATAATAAATAGTAATAAGGTCAGTAATTAATTACTAATTACTAATATTTAATAAAATAAATAGAGATATAAGCCTTTTTCTAATTTAGGAAGTCCTGTCGTTTTTCTATAATAATTTTTCATTAATTAAGCCTCTTCACACATGAAAAAGAACTTTCTTTATTCGAGTTGTATAAAATTTTTAATATTTTCACTTGTTTTGATTTGAGAATTACATTGATTAAAAAATCAATGTACTTATAATTAGTAAAAATTAAAATGCTTTGAAAACAGATGGAAATTAACTAATTGCTTCACACGTGATTGTCTATATGTATTTAGTAATAATCTGAGCAACCAAGGATAATTTGCCATTTATGGTACAGTATCACACTTCAAGAAATGAAATTTTTGTACATGGTTCTAATTTAATAAACATTCAGAAATCACAACATACATAATTGATAATAATATTTAATACGGCTCATACTTAATATTTTCAAAAACATAAAGTTTAATCTCTCTTAAAATTTTCTATTTTAAGTTGTGACACTGCTATTCAGAATCCAATTGTTCCTTTTTTCAATTTAAAACAAAATTATAGTTGGCTACCATGAAAAACATCGGTGACCTGGATCTCGAATGTCATACAATAGAACGATTAAAGAAATAAAGGAAAACCAAACTAAAGAATTAGATTCGAAAATTAACCGTACACCTAATAACTAAGGTTTTAATGTATCTTCTTGTACATATCTGTCCCTAATGTGGAAGTTGATATATTAACATAAGTTTTCCAATTAGTTACTTAAGTTTAATAACATTAATGTTACTTAAAATTTTCTTTCATTTTTGTATTCTTAGTTATTTAGTTATACGATTCATGGTACCAACTGCTGGTGCCTCCTATAGCATTCAGTGTGCTAACACTTTCAGTGTCATGTCACCCTTATTTGGGTACAGCCTAAATTTTTATAAGGATCTGCTGTCGATTTTAATAGGAACCATTTTAGTTGACCGATTGAAAATAATTATTGTTGAATACACCCATACCTCGCTATACGGCCGCTCTTTATATGGTATTTCGCTATAATGGCCTTTTTTAATTATGGCACTTTTTCGATTTACGGTCCACAATGTTTCGTTATACGGCCAAAAAAAATTATATTATTTTATTAAAAAATTGGAACAGATCCAATAGAATTTGTATGGGTTTGTATCAAAATAATTGATCCGTTATACGGCTTTTCGCTTTACGGCTAACTTTTCCGGAACGTATCTAGACCGTAAAGAGAGGTATGGGTGTAGGTACTTTAAAATTTGTCTAATTGAGGAAGCTAAATATTTCGTATCATACTAATTGGCATGTTATATTTTTACTGTAAAATCATAAATAAAACTTGTTATAAAAATTATATGCTACACTTGTTGGAGATAATGTGGCTAACCGAAACAATTTTTTACGATTTTAGCATTGGAAGCTTTAGAAATTTTGATATTTTAATTTTCGTACCAATTTAGTAATTTAGTAATTTAACAGTTTGGTTATTTGGTTATTTGGTAATTTAGTAATTTAGTGATTTAGTCGTTTGGTAATTCAGTAATTTGTTAATTTGGTAAGTTAGTTTATTGATTTAATAATTTAGCAGTTTAGTAAGTGTGTCAAGTGTTAGTAATGTAGCGATTTAATAATTAGCAGTGTAGTTACCAGGAATGTAGTAATCAGTAATTAGTAATTTGGTAATTCAGTCCTGCGTATGTAAGACATCTAGTAAATTTGAAGTATAGGACGAATGGCTTCTCGTAAATTGCCATTTTCCATAGGAAAAAGTATGATGCCCGACAGTGTATATGTCCAAGGTAATTTTAAAAACTACTCGACCGATTTGGATTATTTTTTCACTATTGAAAAGTGCATTTTCTCCAGTCGGACATATGCTATATTTTATTACACTTAATCCACCAGGAAGCGAGTAGCGGGCGTAAATATGTCACGGGTCAAATTAGAGATCCACGTAGTTTATTTTTTATCCAAAAATACAAGAAAAAAAAAACGAGTGCACAAAACATAACATGCTTAAGTCCAAATCAACGCCGATTCTAATCATTTCAACATACTCGCTCATCTGCGTCATTCATTCTCACTAACCCGCGAAAGTACATGTTGACACGTTATAAACCAAAATATGTAACAATGTAATTAGTGTCAGAAACTAAAACATATAATGATTCATGTAATATTGATCGTTTGAACGCGTATTTTTATCGCAAGATCTTGAGAGGTACTACGTAGAAAAAAAATACATAACCTTCAGACACAACTTTCTTCTTATCACCCTGATGATGAATTATTTGAAAAGAGAAGTGGGCATCAGTGCAATCTGCCCAAACAATATGGTAGCAGGGACGAGTATGAGAGCAGTGTTGTATATTAGGCAGACAATTAAATTCGCGATTAAATTAGAACGAAATTTTTATTATATTCTTATCTACTGATTGTAATTAAGAAATGAGTAATTTTACAACGTAAGCAAACTGAAAGTCATAACCGCATAATTCCATGTACACTGTTGAACACTGTCGGTTTTACTAGGGAAAATGGAGCCGTAGGAAAAAGAAACGCCATCACTCGACTGAGTGTTTCCAAAGAATTAAACACTGAATCTAGTTTAGGTCTGGATTAGCTTTTTTTTTACTGCTTTAATTATTTCGGTTTAGTAATTATTTCAAAGCGAGTTCGTTAATATAATCATTTAGTAATTAGTAATAAATAGTTAGTAGTTTAAAAACTAATACTTAGTACTCAGTCACTAGTAATTAAGTAAGTCATTAGTAATTATTAATTAGAAATTTAGTAATTTAGTAATTTGATAATTTATTACTTTGATAATTTGGTAATTAATAATTTTGTATTAGTAATTACTAAAAATTACTAATTTAATTACTAAAAAAGTAATAGTAATTACTAAATTTAATAATAGTAAATTTAGTAGAATAGTAAAATAAGTAGTAAATTTAGTAATAGTAATTACTAAATTAGTACTTTTTACTATTTTTAATAATATTTATTTAATTTCTAGTAATTTTTAGTAATTTAATAAAATTACTAAATCTAGTAATAGTAACTACTAAATTAACCAACTCGTTTTTAGTAATTTCCAATTACTAAATTACTAATTTAGTGATAATAAATGGGTTAGATTGCATCTACGCATAATGCCCTAGTAATTTTCAAGTATTAACATGATTGAAGGAATACTCTTCCCTTACGGTGCCATTTTTCCCCTACGTAAGCCTACGATGCTCGACATTGTACTCTTCATCATGATTCAGTTTCTACAATCTTTTTTTTTTTCTTCAAATTTTTTTATCCTTACTCGATTTGCACTTATACACACTATTTACATTAAAAAAAGGATATTATCGAGCCAGAATCGATCTGGAATCCAAATGAACTCGTTGCATAATTCACTGCAAAACTCCACTTGTATGCACTGCATATGGTCAAGGTGCATTTTGATTCTCTTCTTACGTGTAGCAATGTGTACTCATTAACTGATCTCTAAGATATAGCCAAGGTCAAGTTCTAACGTATGACGGAACTCACACCTACAGACCACTTACAGGCGATTATAATTCTTTTTCCGCGTTTAATAATCATACAGTAGGCTCTACTACAGATTTCTCAATTATTACACCTTTTTTGTTTGCTCCTCCATGCTTTATGCAGCTTTGAAAACGAACAAAAAAAAGAACAATATCTTTGTGACCAAAAAAAATAAAAAATTGAGCTTCAAAACATTTATATTTTAAATTAACCATCGAATGATAAAGATCTAGACAAAAATATAACGCTATTTCGATTAAAGTTAGATGTGATAAATTTTTGAACAATGAGTAGAGGTGGTGTACAGATATTTCAACTAGTATTTGTTTAATTTTTTCAGTTTCGAATTATTTACTTAATTCGGATCTAAACCAGAAGAACGAATAATTTTTATTTGGATATTATTCAAATGCAGATTATTCTTATGTCTGCCGTGTTCCAAATTTAAAAATTCTTAATTTTTAAAGATTATAAAATAACAAACATAAATATCTATAATTTTAATAGAATCTAAAGCCCGTACTCGACAATTAACTTCATTTTAAGAATTTTTTAAATAAAATTTCTTCCGTGTAATATAAAACATTGATCTGTGCATTTTTATTAAACTTTATCAAAAATAATCTGGTAATACTTAATTCAAGAAACTTGTAATTTTTTAGTTTTTTTAATTTTCACTTATTCACTTATTAATAATTCATGTAATCTTACGATAAAAATTGTAGAACGTACTTTATGTCCGCCATCTTACCATTTTAAACATTCCCGCTAAAATGAATTTAAAACAATAATAAAATATGTATTACATATTTCAAATTTCAATAAATTATTATAAATATTTATTTAATGGGCATAATATAAAAAAAATTGTATACATTTAATTTTTTAACACTTTTAAATCAATTTACGTGTTTAAAATAACAAGCTTACACAAAAAACATTGAATATTAAAGTTTTAATGGATACCCGATCACCCGGTTGCTTATTTAAAGATTAATATCGCGACATGAAAACATCCAGTTTTCATGATGACGTGTTGCGCGCGTATGAAATTCATAACAGAAAACGTCAATAATAATGTATGTATTTCCTCGTTAGGGAAACAAATAGCCCGCGAAAACAATCGTTTACTTTGAAATCAGACTTACCTATTTCTTCAACAATGTAACGATCCTTTGGATTCATGTCTGCAATTTCTGTAACGCTAACGACAATTCTCACACTCATTGTTGCACGTCGTTTCCTAATCTTCTCTCCTTGATCAAAGAGTTTCAATGAAATCTGTTCACATTTGAAGCAAATAAACACGAGGTCTATTGTATTTCCTCTACGACGATCCACTTAAAAATCTTCCAATTCGTCATGCACCACTTTTATCCAATTTTTATCACGAATAAAAAATTCTTATCATCGGTCCAGAATTGTTCATCGGGCAACACATTGCACATATTAAATTCACACAGTTTTTCAGTTTTTTGTGAAACACTTATCGACGATCGAAACTTTTTTATGCAAAATTAAAAAATTAATAACACTTTTCACTCATAAGTCTTAAATAAAAGTACATTATCGTGTTCAAATTTGCTAAAGAAAGCTTCCACTAGTATTTTACATTTTAATTGATAAAATAAAAATTAGAAAGATTAATTTAACAGTATACATATTGATTGTATTTTCAAAAATAGCCGCCTATTTTTAAACGAAGGTTCAAGTAAATGATAGAATTCTCTCAAAATTAATCGTCAATCTATTATAAATGTTTCTAAAATGTGAAAACCGTTAATAATAATTGTTAACCGAAACTTTAGTTATGATACTATGCGAGTTCCAGCCTTGTCAGAAGTAACAATACTTCCTGCGGGCCATAACCTTGAAGGAGTCTAAACGTGGCTGACATAGTTTTCTTACGTAAAGCCGTAGTTACAAGCGCCAATTTTTCGTCTTCTCCACGACACGGACGTCCAGAACAGATACCGCGTTGTCGACGACACTACAGCCGCTTCTCGAACCGCGAACACGATTTCCTCGAGGATCATGTTTGCCAGCCAGCAATAATGTTCGCTGTACTACGTAGCGATGGTATAACGAATCGGTGTATACAGCCCCGGGCTAAATATCCTATCGAGTGGGGCATCGAAGAATAAATATCTTAGTGTGAACGAGACCTGACGTAGAAAAAAAAAACGAAGATTCATGAAAATAATAATTTCTATTTAGAAGTCCATTCCCTTGAGACCTTGATCCTTTGCTACATTGTGTTACAAATACATGACATGCTAAACGAACTACATGATAATATTTCTTATCTTTTGGTTTGCTTTTGACGTAACGTTGCAAATTTAAAACCGTGCGACTTTCTCTTTTAAATTGAAAACACGAAACGAAAAATGGATATTTTCAAAAATGGATACAAATTGCCAACTAACTTGAAATAAGAATCGTTTGAATAATAAAACACCGCATTAACAATATTTAACATTATCTTATGTACATTACAATTCTTGCAATATAAATTATTAAGTCGTTTCCTTTTGCTTCTTTTTTTTTTTTATGTAATGTAGATGATAAAACTGTCGCAGAACTATGAAGTTACACGATTTTATTTATTGTTCTAACACTAACTTCTATTTCTAAACGCTTAAATGTAACGTTGAGATTTTTTTACAAAATAATACAATTTATTGACGGATACGTGATAAATTATTCAACACCTATAAATGGATTCCTCAACTTTCTTGAAGAAATATCAACTACCGATAACGTCGACGATAACTGTTTAAATATCTTTAAATTAAGTCACCAAACTATTAACTGATAGTTATACAGTAACTGTTTCATAAACCTTTTATTCACAATAAGATCGTGACTGTTCTCGTGTCAGTGATATCAGAAATCCAGGGAACGATAAAGAGAACAATTTTTCAAAGAGTTGTTTTCATTCCATTGTTAAGCGTTTCCACTGAAATCTTGCAATATTCGAGCGAGGAAGATATTCAAATAATTACACACCCTACGATAGCCAACTGTCTTAATCTCAACAAACTCGATGCATGTGACAACAATGGTCGAAGTCAACACTGTTGTATATACTTATGGATAAGTCAAAAAGGCTGACAGAAAACACTAGTCGTTTCCTGTAGTAGCGACAGGTGTTGTACTCTGGTGGGGGAATCAGAAGTATACTTAGGTAGCTTTCAGAGAGAGAGTGGGATAATGTCGGAGGTGGGGATTAAATCTCAACATAGTTTGAAGGTAACGAAGAAACCTGTACAGTCGCTTTATTGTAAATGCAATTGAGTTTGTTCTAAAAATGAAAAATACTTTCGTTTGTTAGATTGGACTAACAGAAACAGAATTTTTTAATTAAATTAGTCTTAAGATGTAGGTGATAACAAATACAAATAACATTAAATAATGTTATAGGATAAAATTTAAACCAACAAGCAGAAAATTTTATTCATCACTTCATATTTATATCATACAAAATGATTGTGAGTATGCAATATGTTCTTAACAAATGTTAAGAAAAAACGCCTTTATGTACTATTTACCAGTTATTATAAATATTATAATAATATTTATACCATAATAATATTATATTGTTTATATTTTAACAATAAAAGCATTATAAACATTAATAGTTATATCCATAACAAAACTATAACTGTAAAGAAATAAATTTACAAACTCTGAATGTTTATTATTTTATTTTGCATAATTTTACATTTAGGTATATTTTATTATTACTTATACCAATTTACAATAATTTTAATTTACCATGAATATTTTTGTACATTATTATTACGCATAATAAAATTTATTTGCTTATTAATCCGCACAGTATAACAAATGAGATGGATTGTTAATATTACATATGTTACAACTATTGTGTGGATAAATACACTATAACAGTTGTTACAATACACAGTGAAATATCCTGTTTTTTTCTCAATATTTTATGAACTGAAATTATACATACTTATTAAGCAACGTTAACGATTTAAGTACAGTAAATATACAAGAATAATTTTTTAAATTTTAAACTAATATTTACATTTAATTGTCTTTCTTCATACGATTGGAGGTCATCCTATATATTATGGAATCACGTCCAGGATCCATACGAGCAATAGCAACTATATATGTAACAAACAAAAAATTAGAATGTGTATACCATTTCATTAAATATTAATACAAAAGAAAAAGATTACATACTGCAAATAGCAAGCAGCGAGAAAACATAAATAACTCCAAACCACAAAATAATGTTAAAGATGACAGGGTAATCCTCTGAATAATCTTTTGCAAGATTGGCGATTTCCTAAAACAAAAAACTTGATGTTTTATGACATTATAACTATTTATAGCAATCCAACTACAATAACATTCATTGTTTAATAATTTTAGGATCTATACATTTTGATAACTAAAACAAAAAAGCTTTCTTATGTTTAAAAAATTATTTGAAAAGCCTTTAAGACATAACATTATGATCACATGTATAATGCTACAAACTTTGTATATATCCCACATTTTCTATTGAAATAATAACATTAATATAATTATGATTAATTTTCCAACTATTTTTTGTTTAATAACTTCTTCGACATTTATATAAAGTTATCATGCATTTTTATCAAATACTCTATAATATTATAGCATCAATATTAAAAAAAAGTGATTGGGGGGGGGGGGGGGGGAATATTAGCAAGCATTGTATATGCAAGAAAACATAAGACATTTGTGTAATATACAAATAAAATATACTAAATTAATACTATAAGCCAATGTTCTTTAATATCTTGCAATTTGGAACTATATTTTTATTATAATAAAAATTGAATTTTTGATATCTGAATTTACTTATATGCTCCTTGAATTAGGAAATAAAGCATGCATTGTTAAATATTGTATCAATGATTAGAAGAATTTGGTAACTTCTGACGTTAGCAATGAAAAAATATTTTTTAGATTGTAAGATACTAAATTGTTTCCAATTTTATGTGGCATGATAAATGTATGTATGTATATTTTATTTGTGGTGTTTTATAGCATTTTGTATAACGGATTACTTATGTTCATGCACAATTTAACAGAGATTTACTTACAATTTTGTACGTGTATTTTACCAACAATGACTAATAAAAAAACATACATAACATACATATGTTGCAAAATTCAAAATAATCCAAAACTAATCGATGGTAATAATTGTTCATCCCATACTGTGTACATAATATACAAAACCAAAATGATGTTTTGATTACTGAATTACGGCTATCGCGCTGTATAATTTATTAACACATTTGAAAATCATGCAGAAACTATTTCTAATTCACATTTGTTTACTTTTATTAAAATTTGTTCATACAACTTTTTTAACATACCTTAGTTGAACTACTACTATTATTATATTTTGTATCGTCGTTATCTGTTTCCAAAGATGAGTCTATATTGTTAATTTTATTAGCCTACAAAGGATACAGTTGTTAGATACACTAATTAAACATTCTGATGCAACTTCATTGTGCTTGAAATTAAATAGGTACATGAAGGGCATTATAAAATATGGCATTTCTTGGAAAGTAAGGACAAGAAAAAAATTCTTTTTTTGTGTTTTAGAATTTACAACAACCTTTTATCTTATATATGAGATATTACTGTTGCATCCCCTAAAATGATAAAGTCTTCTAAAACATAAAATAAGAATTTTGTTGATATATATTTGTGTCATATCCCACCTTCTATTTTCAAAGATTTATTCGAATATAATTAAGGTTATAGCAAATAAAATGTTGTTCATTATTCTCCACTAGATTCATCTTTAACAATAAATTCTTTAAAAAGATAATCATTTGAAATTACATGTAAAATGTTCCAAAAATAGGTAGTAAGCGTAACTATGACTACTTAGAAATTCAATTTCTCAAAACACGTTATTTCAGGCTCACGGGTGGAAATATCAATGTACGGCAAGATTCGGAAGTTCGATTTGTAATTTTTAACTGTTTATGCACTAAAACCTGAATTACAGATTGCAAAATAATAAAGAACTTTTTTTTTAGTAGAGAATTTTTGTTGATTTTTTTTTTACATTCTACAAAACCTTTTAATTTGTATAAAATTGTTAAAAATATATAAAATTAAATATAAAAAGTGCTGTGACAATTCAAAACAGAAATTTATCTTATAAATTATAAAAAATACTAACCATTTCCTGAGCATCCCGCTTTTGCCTCTCTAAAGTTACAGAACGAATATGGTGCACCTTACTTGCGTCATTTGTGAAGGCCACAATTAATACCTGTATTAAAACATTTTATTTTTTCTATATTAAATAATATTAAGAAGTTGCTAAATACTGACAAATAATGAAACACAACATCAATCAATATAACAATAGTTTCAATACATACCTGGCCATCATAAGCTTGAATAAATGCATCATGAATAACATTTAAAGCATTATTTAGTAATAATGAAGCTTCTCTAGAAGTAGTTGAATTACTGCCGTAGGCATCGAAAATGGGACGTAAACCAGATACAACAAGCCAATAGATATCGGATTTTGAATCTGGTTTAATCGCAGAAGGTACTTTTTTAGCAATTGCATGGAGTAATTGTACTTCTTCAACGAATTTCTTGTCCTCTTCCTTCCTTAAATTTAAAGCTCTCAAAGATGATTCATCAGTAGGAGTTGGCTTTAGTTCTCCAAGAGCAGACTGTCCTAGCTAAACTCATATCATATACAAATTACATTAATTTAACATATAAATTACACATGTACCAACTAGGATTTTAGCTCACTATCCAATTAATCGGTTCCCAAAAAGTTGATTAGTCGGTTCTATCAATCCTTTCTAAATTTTCAATTATTCAATGCTTAAAAAGCTATACCAAGTTGTATTATACTTAAGTCTGTATAAGTATACTACATATTAAAAAACATTAAAATCACACTAATAATAGTAATGAAAGAACATTGTATTCTTATTTCTATATCTTATCAATTTATAAGTCATATTAAAAATTCAAAACCCGTTAATCAGCTTCATTTGTTAACCAGTTACTCGCTATAGGAATTAGCTTAATCGACTACTCAACCACTAGCCAGTACATCTCTAATATAAATCAGAAGGAAAACATTCACATAGTTAGTAAAATTTATTACACTATGTATATTTAATGTTATTGTATAAAAAAAATTTATTAATCTATTTAAGTTAATATTTTACTATAGTACTTACAGCATCTAAGCCATCTCCCAAAGAAATTCTCACTAAAGTATTATCGTTGTCTCTTTCTTCAAGACGTTCTCTAAGAGCTTGCCATGTAGTTTCTTCAACTTCATTAACGTTTAAAGGAAATCTCTTGCCTTTTGGTATATAAAAAGAATCTACACCTTCTATCACCACTGCAACTACAGCTTCTGGAAGGCTAAATGGATCAGTGATAGAGATACCACTCCATATTCCCCTCTATAATAACAATCATAATGACATACAATTAAAATTTGAAACATATTGAATCTTTCAAAGTATATTCCCAAATTTAAAGTTCAACAATCTCTTTCTATGGAATAATTATGATACAATATTAATATTATGATACAAAATATTAAAAACAATTAAAGGTATACCAGTTTAACAGTAAAACCTAACGCCGCAGCTAATACTTCTTTAAGCAGGCTTTGTTCCACCTCTTCGTTTCCATGAAATTGGACACTGTTTGGACTATGTAGTACTACAAAATCTCCGGCTGCTTGAACTGTAAAAAAAAAATGTAACAGGTAAATAGAGTTTAATTTGTAGTATTCAAGTTCTTATAATAATTAAATTAATTCAAACTACATTTCAATATTGTTTTATACTTTATGTAAATCATATAATACCTGCAATAAATACAGCTGCGAAACACAAAAATAACTTTAACATTTTCACTTTGAACAATTTAACTATAAAATTAAGACACTCCCTCACGTTCAATATCAATCTATAAGTTCATCATATGACACACTAATCCAATGGTTCAATAGATATGGCAACTCTCTATAGCAGCAAAAGCACGAGACTCCGTGTGTGCTGACATACAGTGATAAATGTAAGAACTACACATGTGTGTAAAAGAAATTATTGAAGGTAATACAGTACTTGTTAACACGTACGTTTAAATTATTATGCAAAGTAACATGTTTATATGATTTTCAAAGTTTCTAATTATAAATTTAGTGTTTTGTAAAATATATTCATGCTTTGATATTGACTTAAGAATATGATTTAAAATTATAAATGTTTTTAATCAATATATTGATATGTATTAATATAATAAATTTTGCAGTCTTTAGTCTTTTAAGTGAAAATGGTTTTATATAAATATGTTTGGATCACGTTTGGATTGTCGCTAGTGTAGTCTTTGGGCGTTAACTAAAAATGTGAGTAGCGATACACCGTCAACTTGTGATTTATGGACTTCTTACCTCGTGACTATCCTATTGATTACTTATTCTGCCCGCAATCAGAAGTTGGTGTGTCCATTGAACGTTTAGGTGGAAGAAGTTCTTAACTTATGTGATTTGATAATACGTTTAAATACTTTTTTATTTGTAAATTTTCTAAAAAGTACTTAGTCTTTATGCTGTAGTTTTAGTTATTTTATAGTAAGGATCATTGTAATTTTGTTGAAGACAAATATGGGATCGCTCTTTCGAAGCGAAGAGATGACCTTGTGTCAACTCTTTTTGCAAAGTGAAGCTGCTTACGCCTGTGTTTCGGAACTTGGTGAACTTGGTCTTGTACAGTTTCGAGACGTAAGTTTCATTTTAGTATTAATTTTTTAAATACTGATTTTGTAGAAAAACTATAATTTCTCTGCAACGATTTTAATTTGCATATTAATAAATAAGAAGATGTAGTATAAATTTTAATTAAGTAAAATTATTTTCTATAACATTCAAAATTGATCAAGTCATTTTAAATATTAGTACAATGCAAAATAATATTTGTATAAGTTAGGGTAATGTTAACAGGATAATAATTATATATATATATATATTATAAGATTAAATAACTATTGTAAAACAGTGAATAATTAGTTTATATATTAAACATAATAAATGATTAATTTATAACTACTAAACAAATCAATAGTCAGTTTGGTATATTTGATATTATTAAAATGAGCTGTATTAAGATTATATTTCACTTCATTCGCTTTTTTATAATTCAACTAATTTTTCTAAGCTTATAATCCATTTAATATTCATAAAATCTTACCGATAAGATAAAAGATAATAAAGGTATTAATTTTTATATCGAATGAAAGAATATATTTTTCTTTCAAATTATATAATTTTCATAAAACACTTTAACAAAACTGATATAATTTCTGTTTTATGTAGCTTAATCCTGATGTTAATGCATTTCAAAGAAAGTTTGTTAATGAAGTACGTCGTTGCGATGAAATGGAACGTAAGCTGCGATACTTGGAAAAAGAAATTAAAAAGGATGGCATTCCTATGCTTGACACGGGAGAAAACCCAGAAGCTCCACAGCCTAGGGAAATGATAGACCTTGAAGCAACATTTGAAAAATTAGAAAATGAGTTACGGGAGGTCAATCAAAATGCAGAAGCTCTAAAACGTAATTTTTTGGAATTGACTGAGTTAAAACACATACTTAGGAAAACACAAGTATTTTTTGACGAGGTAAGATTTTATTTGAAACCTATCTTTATAGCTTAGTTTAAATAATTATAATATAACATGTAAGAGGTGTGGTTAAATATGAATTCTTAATAACATTTGTTAGAAAATATACAAAGCAAATTATAAGAAGAAGGATATCCACTATTTATCTTATCTTCAAAAGTAACAAAATGTTATAATCATTATCAACATTAATTTTATCCTTTATTTTTTCATTTTATCTAACATTAAAAGTTATAATTTTAAAAATATATCCCGTATTTTAATTAATAGAATATAATAATATTAAAATAAGTTTAACTGTGGTACATAATATGACCTTAAATAAACTTGAATGAAAAAATTTAATAATAATAATAATAAAAAGTTTTAAATTAATTTTCTTATGTTTTTATTGTTTAACTGTGATAGAATGTAATAGTACTTACATAATCTTTGTTTGATTCTCACAGGTGTGAGTCTATTTAATTCAAAACTATTTAAACATAATCATATGTACTTTATACAAGTCTTGATATAAGAATCTGAACAATTTAATTAAAACAGCCTTGCTTAAATAAAGTACATAATACGTAAATTTTGTAGTTTATTTTGGTGATAATTGAATGATGAGTGATCACAGACAGTAATAACTTGAAAGCTATTTCTGTTTAGTAATCCTAAGGATTAGTAAGAATAACTCCATCGATTAAAGAAATACTCAGACATTAAGTTTATCCTTAAAACATTAGTTGTATTCTTAATAACAAAAGGTGTATTTTAGAATGACTTGTTTTAGGTGGAAATTTCTTTGTACATGCAGTTACCATGTTTTTAATTTTTGAACTTTAAGTAAATCTAATAGTTAAATATAATCAAATATTTTTAAAATAAATAAATATTTTTAGTCAAATATTCGTTACAGACAAATTTTTTATAGAAATAATCATATGCTTCATTATGTGAATCTTAGTATAGCTTTAAAAGCTATATAAATAATTGTCCTTTGCGGATGATTAATTTACATAAGTGTTTCAAAACAAACATCATAGTAACATACATTTTTGTATATGTTCTATAAATACTCTCATATGTTTCTAATGCAGATAAAAATGATAAATTTTCACCTTGAATGAAGAGTATTTTATACGTAATATATTAAATTTAAAAATATTCCATCCGCAAAGGGTTAAATGCATGGCAATAAAAACCGATGCCTTTCTGATGCCTTTTTTGCAATTGCTTTGCAATTTTTGTTTATGAAAAGTGAAATTATCTTACAAAATATAAAATATTAATTTTAATACTGCTAATAATCAAATAACCAAATCAAGGAATCATGATATTAAGCTATTTTTGTTTCGTGTTACTAATGATGCTATTGAGTGATTTTAGGACTATTAATGTGTTAGTATTGCCAACTAACAAAGTTGCAGAATTGCAAAGGACACAAGTCACTATTAAAGCCCTATCTCCCTTTCTCCCTTGAATTTTTCCTCTTTTTGTAACAAATTAAAAAGGAATTGCATTATATTTTATTCTTAATTCTGTGATTACATTCATAATACATGCATCAAAAACACTTTGCATCATGTATAAGAAATAATAAACTTTAAATTACTTGTTAAAATTGTCATTCTTGAAATATCTAAAAATTTTTTTAAGAACGATACTTATTATTTTTTCCTATTGATCTAACATCAAATATCTGTTATTAAAATTTAATTGGGTATATATATATGTACCAATATGAACATAATAATTAAGTATTTCTAATTTAATATATCATTAAATCATCATTTGCTATAGTTATCAATAATTCCATATCTTTTTTTTCCCCCCCAAAAAAACATTTAGATTTTACTTGTGAAAGTTATATATGTATAATTTACAAGTCATTTAATAATTAGAGAATACATTTAAAATAAACATAGATACAACAGTTAGTAATTTGTAGTCACATTACATCTAGCAATTCAACTAGTAGAAACATAGACATACCAAAGACATTACATTCATATCATATCTTTTAGGTTTATAGTGTTATATAATTGTGTATTAATGACTGTGGCATTGCTATTTCAAATAACAGTATTTTGTACCCTCAGGTAATAATTTATTATTAAATTAAAGTAGATTACTTTGTACACAGTACATAGATTTTTTTTTTTCTTCTTCTTTTTCTAAACGTATTCTAATTTAAATGTAAATAGTATAAAAAGTTAGTATATCATACAAAAAATATTTAAATTATATATAAAAGCAATAATTTTCTTTTAATAAAAGTATTTTATACTGCATTATTTTTAGTAACGAATAACCCTTGGTTTTTTTGCTTTTTCTTTTTTAATTATAAATTAATTGCTTCATAATATGTTATGCATTTTCAAACTTGAATAAAAGATATGAGAGTGATGCTTAAATTATTAAATACTTAAAAAGTGACATGCATGTAGCTAACTAATACGTATGGGCATATCAATTTAAAGTATGTAATTTTTTTATTTAAAACTTCTATTTATTTTATGGTTTTCTTGCATGAAGCATGTGAAGTACTGTGTTACATGTATATATATACAAAATTTTATCATTACAAACAATACTACGCATGTCAGAAACATGTGGAAAAGGTATCAAATTAAGTAGTACTTATGCCATTCTTTGTGGTCTGCTAAATAAGAATCTTTTTCTTTTCCACTTTAAGGTTAGTTCCTTTAAATGCTTGTACCTTCTTAAACAGTTCATTATTCAGCTGCTAATCATTGCATATCACAGTAAAAACTCGAATGAAACATAGGTACACATAAAACAAAATTATCTGATAATAATGGAATTACATTAAAATAAAAGTTTGATTAATTGGAATCTGATTTCAAACACATTCATTATTAAATTATATAACATATCTGTGCTTTCATTGTGATGTAGAAAGTATAGTACTTTCTTTCAAATGTCACAAGTATAGATCTGAATTGTATTTGTCTCCATTTTTTATGACAATTAGAATAGATGATGTAATTAATTGTTTGTTTATCATGGAATAATCTAAATTTGATCATGTTCATATCATTTTTATCGTAAGAATCTGAGTAATCCGATTAACACTTTGAGTGGCAACTCATCCATATCTAGGTACTCTACGATACGACGAATTTTTGTACGTCACTGATTATGTAATTTATTTATTATATGATGAAGATACACTCTGATAGAATAGTTCCAGAAAGTAGTGAGGTTGATATTGTGACATTAGAACAAACAGAACTTCCTAAGTGTCTTCTCTAGTTCAGTATTACATAATATCTATAATACTATTCTTCACTATATCTTTAATCTTTTTAAAATAAAATAAACAATCACTGTTGAGTGAGAACATTATAATTTGTGTTCTCATCTTTGCTTAAAATGTAAAATTAAATAGAAGGAAAAAAGTCGAAATCTTTTTAGGCGATTACACAATGTATGTGTTTGAAATCATAGAAATACTCTTGTAACTAATATAAAATATATTGGACATTTGTAGCACAAAAAGTTTATATATTTTAATTTGCTTCATAATTTTTATCACAATATTTTAAGTAATAACTAATTACAGTAAGAATTTCCAAAATGAATTGTAAAATTATTGACACAGGCAATAAATGTACTTATAGTACTTTTTTTTTCTTTTTCTTTTTAGAGTATATCAGCTCTTGCTCAATTATCACGATTTGTTAATTGCTTCTATCTCTTTCAGTAATCTGATCAAAATAATTTTATAATAATAAAATAAACAGTGTATTTATTTTTGGTTCGGTGACTCATTTTTAAATGTTAAATGTTAACACTGTTAAACGACTGTAGATTATAAGTGATAACATATCAATAACGTAGAAGGTGGTTTCAAATGAGGAAATCTAAAAATGAGTGAAAATGCTATTGCGTTTGATTCAATTGTTATTGAATAATTATTGTATTCAGTCACAATCGTACTAGTAAAATAAGAATTGTCTTGATATAATTCCTAAAATTAAACACCTTAGAAACACAAAAATTAATTTGTGTTCGTAAAATGTGCAACCTGTATAAATGATTTTGTAAATTTATTATCAAGTTCCTACCTTTGTCAATAATTTTTGTAATCCATTTATTAGAATTCTTATAATAGTAAATATTATCATAGTTCTATAAGTTTTTTATAGTTTTTTCATTGACAATTTTTTTATAATGCTTAATGTATCATTACATTATATCTATTACATATATATGTATTAAATATTTAAGAACATAAATTTTATATTTATTTAAATAGAATGATCATTAATCCAACACAGTACTTTGTTAATACAGAAATTATACGTATGTATAAGCAAGTATTTTCAGCTATACTATACAATATTCTGCAACAAAATAGTAAGCCTACAAGTTTTAAATATCTGTAACTTGCATTTGTTCTTGATGCGTGATATTTGAAACATACCTCTTGATAAAAATGCAATCAATTTTTAATATTATTATGCAACATGTCCGACTTGAATGTACACCCTTCGTTGTTTCTTAAATTATTATAACATAATAGAAAAAAATTGTATTATATAGAAGTTATTTGGTTCACAGATGCAAATGTAACAATTAAAAGCAGTTCTGGATTTAATAATTATGTTTTAAGTCTTATTTGTCTCATGAGCCTCTGAAATCTTAGGAAAGTTGCATATGCTTCCTTGAACTAAATAGTTATTTGGTATAAACAAGTTTTTGATATCTGTAATAATTTAATAAATGCTGACATTTAAATCGGACCAACTTTATATGTATAATATTTGGTTATTGTTTTTAAGTAAAGAATACATTAAAATGAAATGCCATGTAAGTTGGAAAATCAAGTTTGATTTTGATCACAAGATTATGGTTTCAAAATCGTAAAATCCTTTAATATTTCATACATTTGTTTTATTTTTTATTCCTTTGCGAGATTTTATAACGACCATCTGTATTAAGATTGGTGAGTTCAATAAATGTATGAACAAAATATTACACAAGTCGGGAGATAGGGCAAAAGAGAGGTGACATGTGTCTGTTGCCAGGCTGAGAATGGAGGTGTCGTGTCGCAGATGGCAGACCCCAGCCGTGAGGAAGAACAAGTCACTCTCTTGGGTGAAGAGGGCCTCCGCGCTGGCGGCCAGGCTCTCAAGCTCGGGTAATTAAATGTGGTGTAAATTCAAATAATGTAGAGCGTAGTGATTCATAAATTTTTCTATAATTGTTAAACTTAAAAACTTTGGTTTTGTACTCATTATCTAGTAAATAATTACATAAATTAATACAAATTTAAAAGGTCTCTCCTATAAATATTTTTTAAGATACCATCAGTTTATACCACAAATATAATAATATTATATTCATATGAATATTATTGATGTATGTTACAAAAACTATTATGAAAGTAGTGTAATTTTAAATCTATAAGATAAAAGGGAATCCTTACGTTCTACATTTTAAACACCAGTGGCTAAAAATTGTGTTTGTACAACGTAAATGTTCTATAGATTTAATTTTGAAATTTCATTAGCAACTTACTATTTGTTATTAATACAGTAATACTGATTAGATATTATTAAGGAAACATGAAATCTATAGATACATTTGTATGCACTTTTTAATGAAATCAAAATTTATTAATATCCATAATGTTCATTATTAATATTCATAATCTGCACATATTGCAGAGCTTTTGATCAATGTTTTCTGTGCTGTTAGGCATTGTACAAATATAGATTTTAAGTAGAGGGCATGATGCGTCAGTGTGTTCTGTGGTTACAGCACCTGTATACTGCGCCAGACACCATAGGAGCACACTATAGGAATCCCCTCAGGCAAGCTGTTATCAACCGTTATTTGCATTTGAAAATCTGTTTTGTTCCGTGTTTTTTTACCTGTAGTTACTTAAAATCCTTTAGCTCATAAAACCAAACAAGAGCACTAATATTATAGTCGCTAAAAAGTTTGTAGTTTTTATGTTACTTAATTTTTGAAGCAGTCACTTAAAAAAAAAGAAAAAGAAAAATTAAATTTTAAAAGTAAAAAAAAACATTGATCTTTGCATACAATTTCAATACTTTGATGACTTCAAGTTTCATATAAGTATCTATTATTGCTGCAAATTTTCCCAAGAATGTTTACTAATTTATTCTATATTTAAATTTCATTTTGCAATTAAATATTGCAATCTCCCTTTAGAGGTACATATTACATTAATGAAAGTGTCTGTGATAAACTAATAAAACGAAATTAAGACAACTTATATCTGAATTAAACAAAGCGATACATGTTTATGTACATACATAAAAGTGGCTGTCAAAGTTTTGTATCTTGTATTGCAGTATGCAGGGTGTTCACGTTAATTTTAACCATCGTTTTTTTTCGTAAACGGTAAACATTAGTAAAAAATCTAAGAGGAGAAAGTTGTACATAGTATATTTTAGTATGTGTGATTACTATGTAATATGATAGCGTATCTAGATTTTTTGTAATTTTAATATTTTTCAAGAAACAAAGGTGACCTTTATTTTGTTAAATGGAATGATACATAACTAAGATAAAAAAGAAGTGTGTGCATCCATATCTAGTGCAACATTGGCAAAAACTACCAGGAGTTTAGTTGGCAGAACTCAGAAATACATTCTTGTATTGAATACAAGAAATACATTCTTGAACACGAAATGTAATCTTAGTACTACATCATACTAGTAAATAAAATATTACAAAATGTTAAATTTATTTTCTTATTTCTGCCTTTGTATGACCTTGAAGATTATATTGTACTACATGGTTGAACTCACCTCGATTCCTGCTTTCATATGATGTAAAAAAATATGTATCATTCTATTTCAAAAAAATGAAGATCACCTTTGTTTCTTGAAAAATATCAAAATTTAAAAAAATCTACGCTATCATGTTGCTAGTAAAATATATTACTACTTTCTCCTCTTTGGGTTTTTGCTAATGTTTACCGTTTACGAGAAAAAACGATGGTAAAGATTAACGCAAATACCCTGTATATCACGTTTTATTATTAATGTTCTGTTGTTGTATTAATTCATTTTTCAGTAAACTTACTTTGTGTTCACACATTGTTTTTCCATTTGTACACATTAAACTAATCCATCACAATTATTTATTTGTTTAATTGTACATTAATTTTTTATTATTTAAGTCAAGTTAAAAAAATACAAATTAAATAATAATAGATATTTATTATGTTTATAAACGGTAATATGAAAAATCAATGCTTTAGCGACTTTGAATGCTCTTTAAAAACAAATACGACTGTTGGCTTAATTCAATAACATTTACCTATTGATCACATATTAATTGTTATTAAAAAAATATCAGTCTCTTACCAGAATGTGTGTTAAATCACTACTCTGAAACGTAATTTAAACATTATATTGTATAACAGTTGATACAGTTTGACATAATTTATATAACATATTTAAATTTATTTAAAAACTTTCAAGCTGTATCGAATATTTAGATTATGACAATGATAAGCAATATATGAATTCATTCATTTATTATATATTTATATCTTCTGTGTAAATAACAAAAATGATGATGGTGTGGCCATGGGTATGTATAATAATACATATACATAATGTAAACATCGTACATGCATGTGCATACATACGTATACATATGCATATATTCCTTTTTAACATATGTAGTAAGCTTTGTTTTGCATGCTGTGCACTGATGTTTATTTTATTAATTCATTGTTAATGATATAGTATTAAAAACTTATATTTAATTGCATTGAATACCTCATAACAACCTCTTTTATACAGATGAGAATAAAAAAAAATCACTGCATTTATGTTGCTATTTTGCTTGCGTTATAGATTATGCTTTACAGAAGAAATTGTGTTCCTTTTTTATATTTTCTTAAAAAGAGATTTGTCGTATACTGTAAAATGATATATTAAATTATTCTTTGTACAAAAGTAAAACGTTAAATGAAATTTTTGTACGTGGTGCTTCATTTTTATTTAGAAAGATTGATTTTGAAAATTCGTTGAGCAGACATACAGTTGACTAATTCTTAAATATCAATGAGATTCGTAATAACACTTTAAAAGAAATTACAAAATGTAGAATACTTTGTTTATTTGTATTCTAATTCAGAGATAGCATCGTTTAAAAAATTGTTCTTACTTAGTATAAGATTATACCTAATTTTTTAATTTTGATCTTTTCAAAAACGACTTCTTACACAAAAATTCCATTTGACATTTTCCATTCCTTCGTCTGCTCCAAGAATTAATCACATTCGTTATACAGTTATATAGAAAATGTAAAGGGTACACTATTATAAAACAGATTAGTCAGTTTTATGAAATTTTGAATCAAGTCTAAGTAGTATTTAACATTAAATCAACCCTAACAGGTATAATTATAGCTTGAATTTTTTCAGTTAATCTCTTAAATAAGAATTGCCATGCACATAACATTTTTTTTTTCTTTTTACCTTTTTTTTTACCTTTTTTAATACATAGCAATAATTATCTATTATTATATAGATATTAATAGCTTCAGTATAATGTAACATTGCATGGTAATTCATATTTATATAAAATTATGATTGATTTAAGATATCTTTGTTCAATGTTACTTCCATTAATTTTATTCAAGTTTTATTTTCATAAACGTTTAATACATGATTATTATTTCTGTTCTTTGTTCAAATAATTACAATTACATACACATATCTCTTTATAATATATTTATAATATTGGCCGAAGATAGTTTGTGTATATGATAAATATGAACAAAAATTGCATGGCTATAAGTGGAACATAAGATGCATTGGATAAAATTTGTCTGTAAATAATGACATTATAAGATATTTTTATAGTGAAACACATTTGATAGTGAAACACATTTATATCTATAATATCTTGATAATGCATAATGCCATGAATATGATCTCATCTGTATTATGATATGATATGAAAGTCTAAATTTATACTATCACTTGTTGATATCAAAATTAGTATACAAAATTCAAAAAATGAAATACACTTCAATATCTCCACAAAACATGTTCATTTTAATAAGATTTCTTTTAAATCATTTTATGTTCCTCCTGATTTTCATTCATTCCACTTGTTTTACCATTACACAAATAATAAGTAATTTTGTAGACAAAAGTTGTATGTTTTAATATGTTTTAAATATGTTCAGGATATATTTTTTATACTTACTCGAAATTATCCATAGGTATTAACACAATTTATTCACGAAACTCCCTAGAAAAAAGTATTCTTTATGTGATATGAACCATTAAAGATATCTTTAATCATACCTCTGCGTTTATTAAACATAAGGGACTTGTGCAAAGACAATGTGGCGTTGGAGCATTATAGTCATGTCTAGTGTGCTAATGTGGTTGTGTCTTGTCTGTTGTGTCGTCAGCAAGAGCACGCAGGCTTGAATCCTACAGAGTCCATGACACGTGCATTGATTAGTGATGATAATATCGCCCGCCAGTCTGCCCTTGGCCCTGTCCAACTGGGGTACGTACTCCATGACTTGTAAATCCTTCCCATACATAATTATATCCTTTTGAAACTTTTCAAACAGAAGTAATTAAATGATGACATTCATATCGACTATTAGAAATTATGTCAGTAATATACATAAACGTTAGAATTGGGTTTCTAATACAGTTTTAGTTACCCTATTTCATTTCAGTAATAAATCTGAAGAACTCTGTACATAACTTAGCCTTGTATAAATATATTTGTTGCTTCGATCATATAAAAAAAGAAATCATGCAACAAGAATGAAAATAGGTAATTACTAAGTTCAGCACTTTGCCACAAGTTGTTGTAAATTTTGTTTGAGGAAAACATAAAATCATTTGACGTAAATATAAATTATGACCTGATTCATGAACAGTATATTGCGACATCTAATACTATAAAAAAAAAACTGTTATAACACTGAGTCTGTTTCTTTCTTTGTATGTAATGTTGACATGTGTATTTACTTCTTATTATATCAGATAGTAATAGCCATAAAATTATCAAATAGATAATTCTAAAACATTAGAAGATATAGAAATATATGATAAAGAAAAACTTGATTCAAAGTCGTTTTATGCAATAACAGCCATTGAAGGTTTTTTGGTTTACATCAATTCAAAGTTTCTCAGTAATCATGAATACGAAAATCCAATGGTAAATTTTTTATCAATTCTAATGAAATATTGCAGTATTTTAATAATTTGTTTCAATCTTGAAGTATTTTGTCAAACAGTATTACAAAGAAATTTAAATTTTTCTTTTTTTATATGTTTGCAGTCAAACAAATATATTTATGATTAATAAATTAATATGTATATGTAGTTTGATAATTGTATGTTTTATTACAGACTTCAATTATGTAAGATAATGATTAATTACTGCCAGCTATATTTTTTTGTAGAAACTAGAAAAATCTAGATAATAAAACGTACTTACATTATTATTTATGAAGAGCCATTATATAATAGTAATTTTTCAGATAGTTTTTGTGTTTTTCTAACAAAAATATGTTATTCAGATCATTGTGGCTCTTCTTAAATATGTGCCTATTTTTAGTTTACTGAAGGTTACTCTAATGTATCATTTAAACCCAGTGTTCAGATATAAAACATTTACCTGCTATTTTATACATCCCATGATATAGTAATTCTTTATAATGTATTTGTGGTTCTTTTATTGAATGGTATACCTTTTCTATATAACAAAATATTTATATTCCTATAAACCTAATTCACCTAAACGCACAAATAGGTACATATATATATTTTTTATTTATTTTTTTTTATTTAAACAAATAAATCTAATAACTTTACAGTTTTCAACTTGGTTTGATTATAACTGTTTTAACATTTCCTTGAGTTATGGAATTCCAACTGTTCACTTATGTAGATTCCATTTCAATGTACGACTATTGAAATTTAACAGTTTCTTTTTCTCTGCATAACTAAGCATATCAGAATGTTTTTTTTACCAAGTTTGCATATTTCTGTTATTGTTGATGTCGTTGGTGTTATACTATAATCATTGTTACTATTATTATATAGAAACTAAAACTTTCTTTTACTACTATAACCATGGCTACAAGAATCATCATTTATCAATGGTAATATGACTGTTCTATTTATGAGTGGATTTTATGATACGATATAAACAAAATTACATACGACTATAGCCAAACGATACAGATTGAAAACACAATATCAATAACATACTGTCAACTTTCAACAAGTTAATTCTTAATATGAAATACATATCAACAATTTTTTACTGTATACTGCTGACATTTTATCATATTAAATTAAAAAGGAATTGTCGCAATATACAGAGTAATTTATGAAGATCACCTCAAATATTTTCTAATATAGTTATTATTTTTTCAAAGAATGATACTGTCAGTTTCTTGATTTTTCAAATAAAATTTATTTTAAGAATAAAAAGAATTATGGGCAGAAGTATTTAAGGTGATCATTATACATGCATCATACTTATACGTGCGTATGTCACTTTTTCTTTACTCCATTTCCTTTTAGCAAGTACATTTTTATCAAAATTATTTTTCAAATAGTTTCGTCGCTGGAGTTATCCTAAGAGAACGTATTCCAGCATTTGAACGCATGCTTTGGCGTGCGTGCCGTGGAAATGTATTTTTACGTCAAGCTGAAATTGAAACTCCTTTGGAGGATCCCTCGACGGTAAGCAAAATTTGAAATCGTTAAGAACATTCGGTTCTGTTTCTTTTCTTTAACGATATATAAATATTCTGTTATGTTTTAGGGAGATCAAGTGTTTAAATCAGTATTCATCATATTCTTCCAAGGAGATCAGTTGAAAACTCGAGTAAAAAAGATCTGCGAAGGATTCAGAGCTACTCTGTATCCTTGCCCTGAAGCGCCTGCTGATCGTCGTGAAATGGCAATGGGAGTTATGACCCGAATTGAAGATTTAAATACAGTTCAGTTCATTATTTATATCAAAATGATTATTCTCTACAATTTCCAGTTTAATATACATATAAATTTATTTAATTGTATACCTTTAGGTCCTTGGACAAACCCAAGATCATCGTCACCGTGTTTTGGTAGCTGCTGCAAAAAATATTAAAAATTGGTTTGTGAAAGTCCGTAAGATTAAGGCAATTTATCATACATTAAATTTGTTCAATTTGGACGTTACACAAAAATGTTTAATTGCTGAATGCTGGGTACCCGTGTTGGACATTGAAACAATTCAGTTGGCATTGCGACGCGGAACTGTAATTATTTCTAACACTTTTTTCCGTTTTTATTCAAAAGTATCTTGATAACTTTATTACCAATTATTTTAGGAACGTAGCGGAAGTTCTGTACCGCCGATTTTAAATCGCATGGCAACTTTTGAAGATCCACCTACTTACAATCGAACAAATAAATTTACTAAAGGGTTTCAAGCTTTGATAGATGCATACGGAGTTGCTTCTTATAGAGAAATGAATCCGGCACCTTATACTATAATAACATTTCCATTCTTATTTGCTGTAATGTTCGGAGATGCTGGTCATGGACTTCTTTTGTTTCTTTTTGGTGGATGGATGGTGCTGAAGGAAAAACCATTAGCTGCTAAAAAATCTGATAACGAAATTTGGAATATATTTTTTGGCGGTCGATATATTATCTTTTTGATGGGCTTATTTTCAATATACACTGGAATCATATACAATGACATATTTTCTAAGTCATTGAATATTTTTGGTTCATACTGGGCAATCAATTATGACTACAGCACAATACACTCAAATAAGGATTTACAACTAAATCCCAGTGACAAGGATGTGTATTTGCAGGTTCCATATCCTATAGGAATGGATCCTGTATGGCAGTTAGCAGAAAATAAAATTATCTTTTTAAACTCATATAAAATGAAAATATCCATCATCTTTGGAGTCTTGCATATGTTGTTCGGTGTAATTGTTGGATTGTGGAACCATATGTATTTTAAAAAGAAACTTAGTATAATTTGTGAATTCATTCCTCAAATTGTATTTCTACTATTTCTCTTCTTATATATGGTACTCCTTATGTTTATTAAATGGTTGAAGTATGGCCCTGATAGTGATCGTAAGCAATATTTTAATATTAATATGCAAATTATGATATAATATTATTTACAAAACCTTTATTACTGTTACTATTTATAGATAATGACGCACTACACGGCCCCTTTTGCGCGCCATCAGTATTAATTACTTTTATTAATATGGTACTAAACAAACCAGGAACTGCACCAGACAATTGTAGTCCTTGGATGTATGGTGGACAAGAAGGTTTCCAAAAATTTCTCCTTTTTATCGCTATTCTTTGCATTCCATGGATGTTGCTCGCTAAACCTTTAATGCTAATGTACAATAGAAAGAAGCAACACGTTCAGGTTAAATACAGAATTGAATACTTTGTCATAAAAATTATTTGTTACTTTTAACAAAAGTAACAATTCAGAAGTATGTATTAATTTCTAATTTTACTGTTTTTGCACATTATTTAGTTAAATAACCATGGTACAGAAAACGGAGATATAGAAGGTGCTGTTGAATCAATACAACCAGCAAACGGAATTCCCCAAGGAACTCACAAAGAAGAAGAAGAAGAAATGAGTGAAGTATTTATTCATCAAGGCATTCATACTATTGAATACGTTCTTGGTAGTGTATCTCATACTGCGTCGTATCTGCGTCTGTGGGCCTTATCTCTTGCTCATGCTCGTAAGTCGAAAGATTATTATATTTGCTATTTCATAATTTATATTAAACAGTTTTATACGTATGTTTTTATTAATTCTATTTAGAGTTATCAGAAGTATTATGGAATATGGTTATGAGAAATGGATTAACTCAAGAGGGTTGGTCGGGTGGAATTATTTTGTGGGCCGTATTTGCATTCTGGGCCGTTCTAACCGTTGGCATTTTGGTACTTATGGAAGGATTGTCAGCATTCTTACATACGCTCCGACTTCATTGGTATAAATTATATTTTTATTCATAGTATAGACCTAATCGTCGTTGTATTTATTATTCGTTATTTGTCTTTCTATTTTTGCTTTTAAAACATTTAACGATCACATCCCAGTTTATATTTAGTTTACTTCGATTAAAATTTTATTTTTACTTTTAGAAAATAAAAATTTCTTTTACTTTTGTAGGGTCGAGTTCCAAAGTAAGTTTTATGCTGGACTGGGATACAGTTTTCAACCGTTTTCATTTGAAATCATTTTGGATGCTGCACAGTCTACTACAGAAGATTAAAATTAACTTTCTTAAAAAATAAAGTGTTACATGCAAAATATATTATTGGCTAATAAGATTTTTCATAATATCGTTAATATTGCAACATTTAATAATTAGAAAGTAATATTGTTTTCAAATAAATAATTTATTTTTTTCATGCGTAAAATCAATATCTCAGATTTTACAAAGTTATTTCTTTGGCAATGAAAGGACAACTTTCTTGAATTGCAATTGTGCATTAAAGTTTTATTTTAAATTTATTCAGTGCAGTAATTTAAACTTAACTGTATCTATCAAATTCATAATTAATCATAATCTTAAACGTTGTGATTAATAAATTATTGTTATATATGGTGCCTGTAGAAGTTATAAAAACATAAAGGATATAAATTGCGATTAGATCTGAAATATGTAGTAAAGATAAATAAATGTTATGTATATGTTCTGTATTCAGCTTCTATTATGATTACATACAGTTACATGTATCGTAACAATTGTAATTTATAATGTGATATAAATGATAAATGGAAAATATGATAATTAACAGTATAATAAAACTACATGAATATATATGTTACATAATAAACAAAAATAAATGATGCAAAGTATTATGTTTAATTAATCAAAACCAAGAACAAAATTTCCATTAAAGATCGACATAGGAATATATTATAAATTAAAAAAAGAAAGTATTTGAATGTTTCATAACATTTATGGGTGTCCTACATAGGTATGTGTTCTTAAAATATTTTTCAATTTAAATAAATATATTTTAATCAATAATTATGTTGCTTTTATAAACATGAATATTTCCTATATTTATTACAAAATTTGTAAACAGCAAGTGTAAATGTATACTTTACTCATGTACAAAAGTTTATTGTATATGATACTATTATACTTTCCATAATTATATTATTTTATATGTCATTGTAAATAACTTGTTAAGATAAATGATTTTAACGTCATATACATAATTTTTACCAAAAATAGAGTTTCATAGAAAGTTTCATAGAAAAAAAAAATGTAAAACAGCATGGGATCGAACCATCGATATTTCATTTATGCTACTACCAAAGAGTAGATATACTACTCTTTTGTATACCGAAGAGTATACCTACTCTTTGCTACTACGTTATGTGCGAACTTCGACCATATATATATACTCATATATACTCAGTATATATGGTCGAAGTGTGCGAAGCAAGTTGAAAAGCATGATTAGACCGCAGGCACAGATACAGAAAAGAGAGACGACACCAGCGCCGCGGTGGGAAGCACGATACCGAGCCAGTTACATTGAGGTACTACATACAAATCGTCTCGGTTTTATATCGACGACGTTTGTGCAATATCCTGCGCCGACGAAACAATATTCCTTCATAAATCTTACTTTAAAATATTCTTTGTATCATTCCGCATTGCAGTACAGAGCCCTTTTTTTGCAATTTCGCTTTTAAAACTTGATAAAAATACGTTTAAAAGTCCGAATTTTTTTTTTTAGTTTTCCAAAAAAGCGCTTTGTACAGCGATCCGTATGCTTCTCCTGATTTTCAAAAGCATACTCATTATGCGTTTTTTTTTTCCTTATTTTGCCTAAAAAACGCGAAAAACTATTTCGTAGTACACCCCTACTCCGATAGAGGCGCCACTTTACCTCCTGCGCACCCTTAAAGGATAAAGGAAATCTTTACATTACATTTTTATAGTCCTGTTTCCACATCTTTTTATATATTTACTAAAATATTTCCATAAAATGATATTTGAATGGAATAATAAATTAATATCTATGTATCTATATTTAATATCTCAGAACTTATATAGCCTGCTATTATTTGGCTATTACACTATCTAATAGAAGCGTAAAATTAAAAACAACGACTCCATATCTAAAATCGAAGTAAGGTACATATTAATAATATCTGTAATACTTTCAATCCTAAATTACAGTTTATAGCTTTGCAATATAACACCATATCACGAGCAGATAAGCGAATAAAAATATTTTTCGCGCTATTTTTGTATTATCTACGACAATCTACGTAAACAAACAGCACCTTTGAAACATACCATAAATGTTTTATCATGTTAGACTTTGATTGGCCAAGTACGAAAGTTTACTTGCGACGGGGACGGGGACGCGTATCATTGCTTGTTGGAATCTGCATACATAGGTGTACTCCCACTTTCGCGTGTAATAGCGCAAGTCTTTTCGCTTTCAGAATTCAGAATTGTCCAGTCGCCCCCTTGCTATAAGACTGCACGGTCTCGCACATCAACTTGCGATTCTTTTCACTTAGCATTTTCACACCTTTGTTGTTACTATTAAACAAAATAATGACAGGCAAACTACGTGTTTGCGTTATTGGATCGGGAAACTGGTACGTTGTTTTTATTAAGTACTTGCATTATCTGATAGCTAGTTATCATTGATTTAATTATTTGCAGTCAACTGTTCGCGTTATAGATTTTTTTGTATCGTATATAAAAACGAACTAGAATTTTACACGATTGTTAAATTTTTATTGTTTGTCAAGTTTTTGATTGTCATTTTTGTATATTTTATTAGGAAAGTGTATTTAAAACTCCAGTTATGGATTGGAATTCATAACAAATTTGTTCAAGATACGCTCGTACTATCATATAATGTTGATTTAATATATACGATAGTTGATAATACAGTTTTATTTTTAAATTGCAAAATTATCTGTAAAAATAAATGAATATTTACAAAGAATTATTTTAATGAATAATTATCTGAAATAGCGCGTATCTGACATTTAAAGTATGAATTATTTTTGTACTGTGTTATGCAAATAAATGTTTAATTGTTTAATATGCCAACTTATGTACCGATTTTATAGGGGATCGGCTATCGCTAAGATAGTTGGATATAATGTAAGTAAACTTAGTAATTTTGAGGACCGTGTTACGATGTATGTTTATGAAGAAATTATCAACGGAAAAAAACTGACCGATATTATTAACGAAACGCATGAAAATGTAAAGTATCTTCCAGGACATAAGCTTCCGCCCAATGTGGTACGTAAGTAATTCAACTACAAGTACATAATTGAAAGTAACTTAAAATAATACAATACTTATATGTTTAATTATTAAAAACATTTCAAGAATAATTGAAGCGCTTATAGTTCGAAATTCTCTTAACCTTCTTTTCGTATTTCCGAAATCAATCTAATATTTGAACACGTGTCAGTGTTACTTACAATCAAAAATACAAGAAAAATGTAAGTATTTATTATTTATTCTTTTGATTCAATTCAAAATCAAAGAATTGATAAAAATCACAATGTATAATCATCTTATATATTTTCTAAAATCTTGTAACAACTGTAAATAATAAAAACTTTCATTTTTAATATATTATTCAACATCTATTACAGTTTTGCACATTTGTTATATTTTAATCTTTATTTTATATAATTGTTGCTATTTGTGCATGTATGCTTATGTATAAGCGTAATTTGTTTATTTTTTACAACTAAATGCAATATTTGAATACGTTTTTCAATAATGTGAATTGAAAAATTAAAATACATATCCTACATGTGTAAAGTGTATGGTGTCTTATATGTCTATACGTATCATATAACCTTGCTATTCGCTGTCTTAAACCATTCTATATAAACTATACATGATACATGTATGCTTATGTAACTTCTTCTGAATAGGAATTAATGAATCATTCTTTTTTGTATATTCATCTTCTTTGAATGAAAATTTATCAATTTATTATCCTAATTATTAATTTTCTTTATTTCATTTACAATTAGAATAACTTTACAGTTTTAAATTAGATAATTCTCTGCAATTAAATTCAATTTTGACATTTAGGAATATGATGGGGATACAAAGATTAATTTTATTGAGATATTAGCTTCCATTAAATGAAATAATGGGTGCTTTGTATAATTTGTTTATGCTACTATTAGTTGCTTCTAAGAAATATGTTACTTTTATAAATCTTATTAATAAAATTGATTTTACAAATACCAAAAATTGTATATCATCTTCATATTTCATATTTTAGGTTGCAGTTCCTGATGTGTTGGAAGCAGCTAAAGATGCTGATAACCTTATTTTTGTAATACCACATCAATTTATACATAAAATATGTAGCACACTATCAGGAAAAATTAAACCTACAGCTGTTGGTCTCTCCTTGATAAAGGTATAGTTCTAAATTAACTCCAAATATGTATGTCTTAAAAATTGAAATGAGTAATGAGTATTGATCATTATGGTAGGTGTAACAATTGATTAATAATGTTAGCAACTCTTTAACACTAGAACTACTAACATTCTATGTACACTTACTTTCAAATTGAAAATATTATAGAAAAATATATAAATAAAGAATTAAATATGTAATAGCATATACAGTAAGTCTATCCTGATGAAAATTAACACACATTTTAATAAAAGCATATTAATAAATTTTATGAGTTAATTTAAGAAACATTCAACCAGCCATTTTGACTGGTTCGATAGTTCTAGTGTTAATTATTTAGCTACCATGTGCCACTACAAAGGTATTGTGTCACAATAGAAGAATTGTGAAGCTATTGCATACTGTTGGGTTTAGAACACTAGAATTTTTCTGAACTACCAATATTGTTTATTATAAAATTGATATTTCTAGATACTAATTTTTTAAATTTATTGCAAGGTTCTACAAGGTCAAAACACTTTAAGTTTGTCATTAGAATCATTAAACTTTACTTGGACATTAATGAACAGTCATTTTCAAACTCATTTTTGCAACCGATTTACGAGTCCCTGCTACATTTAAACGAAATGGCTTACCCCCTTAGTTACCTGAAACAATTTATAATAAAGTACATTTAAAGAACATAGTTATTCTCTTTTGAATCTTATATTAAGTGAAAGATTCTATATATAAAATAATTCTCTATATATTTTTAATTAACTACATGTAAATAAATGAAACATAACAAATTCATTAGATATTCATAAGGATGTAAATATGATAAACTATAATACCATGAAGCGGCAAATGTTGATAGCACTTTTAATCAATTTAATTATGTGTGAAGCAGCAATTAACAAATTTTTAAACAAATTAGAGAATTTGTTCTGTAATTGTATCGGTGTAATTTTAAATACTACTACTATTTAAATTATCTTATTTGTTTATTTCTGTTTTGCAGGGTTTTGATAAAAAAGAGGGTGGCGGTATCGAACTTATTTCTCACATTATTTCAAAACAACTTCGTATTCCCGTTTCGGTTTTAATGGGGGCAAATTTAGCTTCTGAGGTCGCAGAGGAAATGTTTTGTGAAACTACCATTGGTAATTATCTAACATATTTCTGAGATGTGTTTATGTGTAAATTATGTAATGTAAACCTAAACAAAAGAAACAAATGGAAATGTGTCATTTTAAACGCTTGCTTTAACAGTAGAAGATATAAGAAAATGTAAATGAGCTCTTTCTAACAATTTTTTCTTCATTTATAATATACAGGGTGTTAAAAAATCATTTGAAGAATTCTACACCGTTGGATAGATCACAGAAAATCGAAACGAAAAGTTCTGTAGCATTTTTCGATGGGATTAGTAGTTTTGTCACGATTCGTTATTGAAATTTAAAAAATTGACTAAACTGCGCACTGATTAGTCAATTTTTTAAATTTCAATAACGAATCGTGACTAAACTACTAATCCCATCGAAAAATGCTACGGAACTTTTCGCTTCGATTCCCTGCGATCTATCCAACGATGTAGAGCTCTTCAGGTAATTTTTTTACACTCTGTATAAAAGTTATTTATGTATCTTAAATATAAATATCATAATTTTGGTATTTATATTAAATTTTTGTCATTTAGAAATATTTATCCAAGTTTTAAGAATTACTTTGTTAATTATCAGAAAATTGAGAAAAAGGAAAATGGAACGAGTTTACCGGTAAATGGCGTTCAAGCGTACAATTAACCGGAACGAATTTAAATGTTTCTTTCTTGATGTGAATGTGAATAAGAAATGACTTTTGTGATCTTGGAGAATGAAGGTTATATAAATCGTACTGATCACTGAATTATTCATTAATTGAAAGTATATGTACACCATGAAATGTACATATACTGAAGGATATACTCATGGAATATGTACACAGTGAAGGTGTACTTTGATAATTTTGTTTATTTTTCCAAACAGCATATATTAAAACAGTGTATGTTAAAATAAACATTAAGTACTTACAGAATCTTCTATAAATATTGAACAATTAATTGATGCCAACTAATTTATCGAACTTAGTTTTCTGATAATGAACATAGTAGATTTTAAAATCCAATCTTCTGAATTTTTATCTCTAATTTGATGCTTTGTTTCCTTATTGTTAGTGTCAGTTGCAATGTATTTAAAGGTTTCCACTGTTAATAGATTTTAAAAAGAATTCTATAAACCTTTAACACGTTGACAACCACAGAGAAAAGGACGTGTGTAGTCAGACACGTTAAAACCCTAATTATCAAGAATATGATCAATTAATTTTCAACTTCAACTTTTCAATTCGATGGCTAGCATCGTTAGCTTAATCTTAACGCTATCCGCAATTTATTTCGTTTTTTTCTTTCTTTCTTTCTTTCTTTCTTTCTTTCTTTCTTTCTTTCTTTCTTTCACGTTTACTGCCAAGCCTTACGAAGTAGTAACATTAGCTACGAGCATATTTGTAGCTGGCAATCAACGTGTTAAGTATAGTTTTTTAATAACGATTCAAAATATTATATTGTAATTTGTAGGCTGTAAGGATAAAGCAGTGGCTCCTATACTCAGAGATTTAATACAAACATCATATTTTAGAGTTGTGGTTGTTGATGATGTTGATTTGGTTGAATGTTGTGGAGCACTAAAGGTAATTACAATATCTTTTAATATATGTTTTTAAAAAGAACAGATACCATTTTATTATCTCTTGAGTTTATCTCTTCTGATCTTATTTATCAATATTAGTAAAAAGTAAATAATCTCCAAATTATATTCAGAAAAAGTGAAAACAATGATGTATGTATTCTTAATTTTTAAATCTTTCACAGAATATAGTAGCCTGCGGCGCTGGTTTCATTGATGGTTTAGGATTAGGTGATAATACAAAGGCTGCAGTTATCAGATTGGGTCTTATGGAGATGATCAAATTTGTGGAGCTGATTTTCCCTGGTGGAAAACTTTCTACTTTCCTTGAAAGTTGTGGAGTGGCAGATCTTATTACTACATGTTATGGGGGGCGAAATCGTAAAGTTTCGGAGGCTTTTGTAAAAACTGGCAAGGTTAGTTTTATTATACAAATTATAAGTATATACACAACCGACTCTAGTACTAGCCGGCTTCGATATATCTAACTGAATATGAATATGAATGATAGGGTAGGTTCAGTTAGATATATCGAAGCCGGACTCCCGCATTGTTGCCATTTTTACCTTCAGCACGGCTAGTACTAGTCGGCCGTGATATATGCAATATGTGTTATAAATTATGATATAGAAATTATTTATAATTTTTGTATATTATGTAAAATATTGTATACTTAATAGAATTTTTGTGTTTATAGTCGATTGAGGAATTGGAAAAAGAAATGTTAAATGGACAAAAATTACAAGGTCCTTTTACTGCTGAAGAGGTAAATTATATGTTGAAAGCTAGAAACATGGAAAACAGATTTCCTCTTTTCACAGCTATACATCGGATTTGTATTGGTGAGATAAAGCCTACACAACTAATTGATTGCATACGTAATCATCCAGAACACATGTAAGCTTAATTGTCTCCACTATAATTAATGATGGATTAATTGAAATACTTGACATTTAATTAGCATTGATGTAGGATGATAGACATTTTATTTGAAAATTATAAATTTTATTTCTAGAACCTAAATAATTCTATGCTGTTAAAATGATTCACACAAGTCACAGAATTTACATTTTAGTTTGTTCATTTGGTGTTTCAATAATGTGTCTATCACCACAATAATAATTATTTTGTTTAACCATGGTCCTAGTTAACTTTGTTGTTGTTATATCGTTTAAATGTAAATAAACAAATTTTTAAATTGTGTAAAGTATCTAAATATTTGCACAATGGGATATAGTGTGTTTGTATGCATGTATATATATATATATATATAGAACTTTTCAAAGAATTCTTGAGTATGTGCCACACACCATATTTTATTGATAAAAATAAAATATCTGTTAACACTAACGTTGGGTGCCATGTTTTGCATGAGTATTGTTCATTATGTTTAGTCTATAGGGGTGTTGCGAAATTTCAAATGAAATTATGAAAACAGAGTTTTTTTTAACGAATCTTCATATTAAAATAATGCTTGTAAAGCGCACAAAGTATTTATATTAATTTAAAAATATATAAAGATCTTTTAATAATTGTTTTATTAAAGATAATAATATTAATCTAAATGTGGAAGATTCGATACAAAGATCAAAATTTTAAAAGTAGTTTAAAGGACCATGGATTTATAATAAATTTTATGATATTTTAATCAGTTTTCGAAAATTAGTATAATGACACTATTTGTTGTTTCTCTATTTCATATTATTCATTCCATTTTTAATGTATTTAATTATAATTTCAATGCACCCTTAACATCACCAATTTTTCCTTGTCTATATAAAGTATATGTAGAAAGTACAAATCTTATTCTCTATATGTATAACGAAATAATATATAATATATAAAAATGTTATGTGCTGTTATATATTTTAATGAGAATTTTATCAGAATTGTTATACAAATTGAAAAGATTCTATAAACGAATTGTATTAGCGATATTTCGATTTTGTTTCAATTATAAATTGTGAACTGTTATATCATAAAATCGAAATTATCATGAACAATGTAATATGAAAGTTAAATATACGACTATTATTTGTTGATTTTAATCCTTGTTTAGAGTAATATTTATCCTATTTTTTCCAAAACCTTCAATACCGATATTTGTGTAGTACATTGTGTTAGGCAATGTAGTTTACTAATATAAATGCCGTGTTTTGCCATAAATATCATAATATATTCCAAATAATTTTAATAATTATACAACACCAGTTGTACAATTATACTATGTTTATTTATTTTTAACTGTATTTACTTCGTATGTAGGAATGTGCAGTTACCTTCACCAAGATGCCATCTATGAAGATTGAAGGACACAAAAGAAGATATTTATACCTCGGAAACTGTTGTTTAATAATAACTACACATTTGATACGAAATTATCGATAATTTAATGCAATGATCAAAATAATTCAATTGATACAGTATTATTTATTTGTTTAGATATTATATAAGCAATGGTGAGGCATTCACTTTTTATCATAATCTAGTTTTATTTTACAAATAATTTATTTGTATGGTAGCAAGACATTTTGTATGTTTATACTTACTTTTTTTTTACATTTTTTTAAATTATAATATTGATACATTACAAAATTGATCTATTTTTATACTACACAAAAAAAAAAGTTATTTTAAAGTATAAAAAACCTTTGTAAGACGTGTAGTATTATTAAACTATCGCTAATTTTAAAATTTAATCTGGCTACGGTTTGCGATTGCGTTTACGTTGGCCTTGGTCAACTGAACGCCAACTGTTAGAAGATAATTTGTGATCGTTGCTAAGGTCAATGAAGGCTGAAGTTAGTTTGTAAGTTAGTCGGTTAGTCAGTCAATCGTACATCGGCGACCGAAAATACGCGGATTTGTAACACTTTGTTCCGACATAAAACACTTATACGAGTTTGTAAATCTGTAAATTTCCGTTTTGTAATACTATAAAACTGCAAAATGAGTACGGAAGCAAAGAAGAGGGTATGCATTGTAGGAAGTGGAAATTGGTACGTGTATCTTAACAGTTTTATAATAATTTTTATAAATAAATATTAGGGTTTGTGTTTAATGGAAGTATAATAGACTTATAGTTGCAATGTATTTTCATATCATTTTCAACAAAATATGTTACATGTTTTAAGATTCAATTGATCATGATGCTTATTTTTGTCTACTTATCACCTTATATTTTATGCCATTAATGACACTTGTATAAGTGCTTGCATAACATGTCAAGAGATAACATTAAATGTACAAATAGCTAATAAACTGAAATGCTTTTTATTATCATCAGAAATGCTAACACATAAACTGTAATTTGATTTTATACAATAGTTTATCAGGGTCTTTCATACAATTAATAGATAAGACTTTTGTCTTTTAATAGAAAAAGAAATGTTTATGTTTTTTTATAATGAATTATTTGTCAGAATTATTTGTAAATTTCGTTAAATATAAAATTTAACTGTTTGATGAATTTGAAATTGTTTTATTACATGGAACATACATTTAAAGACAAATTGTTTATTATATAATCTATAAAACAGATGCTATTTGTTGAACAAAAACAATTTATGTATTGATCATATATAACACTTAATATTACATTATATCATACTTTTTATGCTTTAGGGGTTCAGCCATTGCAAAAATTGTGGGTGCCAATGTTGTCAAGTACAACAACAAGTTTGAAACGCGTGTAACAATGTATGTTTATGAAGAAATAGTGAATAGCCAAAAACTGACTGATATTATAAATCAGTTACATGAAAACGTAAAATATCTTCCTGGGCATAAACTCCCAGAAAACATTGTAAGTCTTGATTTACATTATTGTTTATTCTAAGTGTCTCATGATAGTTTTATAGAACGTAACAAATTAGAAATTTTATTAAAGCTCACTATAATAGGCAGCAATAAAACTAAACTACAAGTTTAATGAAACTGTAATTTCATTATTAGACTTTATAGCAAAAGAATACTAATACAGTTTGCTCATAACTTACAGAAGTAACTTTCCACACATGCTAGATGTGTATTTGTAAATAAATTAGCCATAAAATCAACAAAAATTCCGAAATTGAAAGTCAGATGTACTTTTTAATTTATGTATTTTAATTCTTTTAATTCTTCAATCGTTCGCGCAATACAAAGTTTCAAAACCGAATTTTAACAATTCATAGTTATAAAGTATTCTTTCAAATCTACGATGCTATAGAGTAAAGGTGGGCATCAGGGCAGTTGCTCAGGGCAATGTCTTCTATCGTAAATGAAACGAATAAAGAAAGTGTGTCTTGAAATGATTCAGCATCTCAAACAGCATGTGTGATACGTTTAGCATTTGTCCTATTGTGCCGCCGATTTTAGCATCTCAAATAACACACTGCCCTTGGATGGATTCAAGTGTGGAGTTCCATCCATAAGAAACACCTGATTTGTTTAATTAAAAATTAAAGTACGTATCGAATTACGACTTTTACTATATTTTTAGAAACTAGAGTATCAAGATGATCGAATAGTCTATTGTATCGCCTACTTAAAGCGATGTGTTGTCATCGCTTTGGTTTGTGAGGTTATACATATACGACATATCATATTGTCTCAAGAAATTGCACACATAGAATGCATATAAATATAAAAAGAATCATTGAATTGATATTTTCATTTAACACGATGTAAGGAATCATCGCTATCAACTATGACTCATAACCATTACTTTTTTAACAACTTGTATGTATAGAGATAATGATGAAGTATCAATAATAAGAATCAATAAAGTAGAAAAAATAAGGCTAAAGTTTTTCTTGGAGGGACGAATAATTATTGACTTTTTTATAAATATTGTGATAGTATTCATCCAGAAAAATCGAAGTATACAATTTTTAGGTCTAGTAATTCACTAGTTTAAAAGTTATGTGCATACAAAAATCAAGCATTTTTAGCATATTTGACAGGTGAAATATGACGCCATATTGACTTCTACCGATTGAGCGTAATTCTCTATGTTACCGACACAATCGTAACCGCAAGAACATGGCAACCAATGCATGGCTATTGCAGTAATTCTTCGTAATCTGAGTTTTAAATGAATTCTGAGTTGGTTTATCGTTATATTTTCTGGGGAGGGGCTCCTACACCGCGAATTCAGTTATGTACTTATGTGGATAGGGTAGGGAGTGACAATCACACTAATCGTAGCAGCCGATATGGCATCGTTATAACGTGTCAAATATGATAAAAACGCTCGAATATAAATGCTCATAACTTTTTAATCGCTAACTTCCAAAAGTTAAGGTTTGCATTTCTGAATCGTAGGCACAAAAATCTATTTGAAGGAAACAAAAATGGGGCACAATTTTTGGTCCCCTAAGGCCTAAAGAAAACTTTAAAAATAATGATAATAGTAACTTGATAAGATTACAATTAGAACTTTATAATATCAAGTAAAAGATGTTTAATAGGAGTAAAATAATAATTTTATTACTTTTATATTTATTATTATAATATTTTTACAAATAATTGGGCATTATAATTAGTAATATATATTCTCTTTTATAATTTCGTTTTTAAGATTACAAATTATACTTCATGTGTTTTGTAGTTACATTAGCATTGTATTATATGTTTTATTGAAGACCTTGTTTGTTAATGTACTTAGTAATTTGTAGTTGTGCGTACATAAACCTTCCCAGAAGGCATTGTTACTTTATCAACTCCTTTGGGAAAGAGCTTAGGAAGATCCTCGTCTTTCACAGAAGGAAGGATCATAACTTTTTCTCCTGGCTATGTACAACAACAAAAAATACAGTTGTAAAATATGCTAAATATTATGCTAGTCAAATTTTAAATATATTTATGAAAAAATTAAAATTACTGGTAATGAATTCTAATAATAAGAGTAAATTTTTCTTACCACCCAGTTAGCAGGAGTTGCTATTTGCGGTATTTTATCAACCAATTGCAAAGAGTCTATAACTCTCAATATTTCACTAAAAATAATATAAAGGTGATTAACATGATTCGTATCATATATAAATAAACATAATAATATAACTTACTCCACATTGCGACCAGTAGATGTTGGATAATGCATTGACAAACGTACACGATGATCAGGGCTTATAATATATAAAGCACGAACAGTGAGAGCTTTTTCTGGATCATCTTTGCTTTCTTCATCAATCATATCCAGTTTTACTGCCAAAGAGCGGTCGTGATCAGCAATAATTGGATAAGGGAAGGATCCACAAATATCTTGACAATAAGATTTAATATCCTGTTAAAAATATATTCTTATAATAAAGCAGAAATAATTATATATTTATTTTATATTACAACATAAATCCGTTAGAATAAATTGACTTTATTTCATGGCATTTAATCATATATTAAACATAAATTTTTGTACTGTGCTAGCTTTGAATATGTAACAACATATTATTTCGTTTGTTTCGTCAGCTGCCTTAATTATTTATGGCAGCAGTTATTATTTTATTATTTTATAACACATACATCAGTATGATAATGCTCCAGTACACTTTGTTATGAATACACATCTCTTATCAGTAAAAGAATTGATAGTGACATACTTGAACTGTGGATATATTTATTTGAAGTTATCTAAGTAAAGCATATTTTTTTCATCATACATTATCAGTTATGCAAAATATGTAAAAGATGCTTCAAATGGTTGTTTTCTGCCTTTTAATAAGGTATCTAAAAATGTAGAAACTTCTGATTTAAGAAAGTAGAAAACTAAACTATCCCCACTTGTAAAGGTGCCAGCTTGTATTGGCTCTTGGAAGGAAAAATCTAACTTTTATAGAATTTGATCAAAAATGCATCTTCTTCTTTTTCTGGACTTTTTATATGGTTTTAGCTAACTTACATTAACCCAATCAACATGATCCTGCAATTTATCGACAGAATGAGCCAAAAGTTTTGTGTTGCGACGCTCAAAATGCGGTTGATGTACTGCTAAACGTCCTAATTCAGTGGTACAAACTGGTGTGAAATCAGCAGGATGAGAGAATAAAACAACCCACCTATAATTAAAAACATAGCATTGAAAATGGTTGAAATACACAAGATAGTATACGTTTTAAAATTTTTTCAGTTTTGGTTTTCAAGCAACATTGCTTAAATTAAATTAAAGAGTTTCGTTTTATCATGATAGGGAAATTACCGCCATGTTAATTAAACTGGGTAGGTCTGCATTTTTGACGATTTTATCATGAGAGGTCAGTGTGAAATTCATTACCATGTATTTTTTAATACATCAATCGGTACAGCTCATTTTTTCTAAAAAAAAATTATTAAACTATTTATATAGAAAAACCATCAATTTAAATATTTTTCCGCATCATAAATAATTTCAGAGATATTTGAAGGGACTGCTACAAATGGGACACCCTGTATATTTTCCTAAACGAAGACACACTAAAACTTTAATTATTAAGGACGCAATTAATTAATTTTCAAATTTAGTACCTTAGTTGAATATTAATGTTACTTCCTTATTTTCTGTTAATTATTCAATTGTACTAAATTTGAAACGCCGGTCACCGACGACCTCCATGGAAATCAACGCGTTAATATCTTGGAACATCTGTTTGAAATGTTTCTTCATACAACAATCAAAGTAATTTATTCATTCCGTACAGCACGATTGCGGATGAGGGTTATTTCTTTATTACACTAATAAGACGTAAATATCGTCCAAGTTGAATTAAAAAATTGTTTTAACGAAGAACTTTAGGATTTTAATGAAAAGAATAGAATTTTCTGTTATGGAAGGCGGTTTGTAATTTGAATACTTATTAGGTGTTAAACAACAATATCAATAATGAGATCACGTTTCACCGGGAGAAGGTCGAGTCTACGACAATTCTATTTACTATTTATGTCCAAGCACAATGTATCATAGGAAGGAATTTATGCGTTAACAAGGAATTTCATTGTGTTTAAAA
Organism: Stelis phaeoptera; assembly: GCA_943735885.1. NCBI lineage: Eukaryota > Metazoa > Arthropoda > Insecta > Hymenoptera > Megachilidae > Stelis > Stelis phaeoptera. The sequence goes on from OX030936.1 coordinate 2,176,429, forward strand.
ATTTTAACAGTGAACTGCAATTTTAGTTTGATTTGGCAATTCAAATTTTAGCCATTTTTAATATCACAATTTGTTATCTACTGAGTGCTGAATAATTTTTGTTGAATTTTCATGAATGTTTAAAAGTTTGTGACCACTATTACAATAAACACTTTCTATAATAATTTAAATAAATGCCATAGGAAAATATATTTTGTAATCACGCATAAAAGTAACCGGCAAATTGAGGGGATAACTGTATTTTGTTATATGTATATAACAATAATTTATGTTTCATTGGATATTTTGACTGGAAGCCATAAAAAGAGCAAGCAATGACAAAAAATAGACTTACGAGTTTCCTTGCCACTTATAGAAATTAATTGGTCCTTGAGTTGTTTCTGCATCAAAGTTGGGAAGAATAGAATTGAGCCTCATGGTTGATGATTGAATTAAAGTTTATATCCAGTTAAAGTATTTTGAATTACGATCCGTGAGTGACTGATGTAACGCCGCAATGTTCTGTCGGACTATATATATATATATACCGGTACACGTTCGGTGTATGTAATACGTTTCAACAAATGCGTAGTATCATTTCAGCCGGTAGGCGTAGAAAGCTTCTCCCCCACTATACACTTCTGTCAGTTTAGAGTAGAGAAATTTATTGATATCTGGATGAAAGAGATCAGTTAATATGATTACTTTCAGAAGAATGTACATATATTATATACATATATATTAATGATATATTGTTATGAACAAAAGCAGTTTCTATGCGTTTATGATTACTTTGGAAAAATAATTCTAACTATCTGAATAACTAATTGTAAGATACTTAAATAAGTATTAACTTACTGATATACACTTATTAATTTATTCATAGGGAAGAGATATTTCCACAGAAAATCAAGAGCATGATACGTAACACATAATTAGTTAGTATAACTTGCTGTGAAAACTTCTGTCATAGCAGTCTTTAGGTTTAGCAACTGGAGAACAGAGACCACCAAGATTCTCCACCTCATGGTCACCAAGTTCTTACATTACATAATCAAATAGATGAATATTTTCAGAGATTTCTGCTTTAATAATATGAGTATTAGATGCCTTTTTATATACCAACGTTCTGTCATCAGTCTTTCAATTAGACATAGATAGATTCTGCCTAGATGCACCAGGATGTCACTTACTTGCTTTGAAGATCTTTATGTATCTCATATCATATGCATTGGTCCAGACTCTGGCACTGTTTTTTCATTTCCTTTTTCGCCATATCCTTTAATAAATAATCATAAAGGACCTGTACAATGAAATAAGTGAATCCACCTGGGATTTCATTCTTCGATCCAGGCCTGTTTATTTGCATGCTAATTGAATTTACAAATCAACATAGACACATTGTATACTGCGTACAAATTGATTGTTCGATGATGCGCAACGGAAGTCTCATCTTAAAATTTCAAGTGTTTACGTCCTGTGATAAAATGGTTAAATTGTAAAACAAACGAGAAGCTCCCGATTTCTTTTATCAGACAAAATCCATATCGGAATTATCACGATATAAGCGTAATCTGATAAATCGATTGTATAATTTATTTTATGTGTACCTTTCAGGTTGCCGTTCCGGACGTTGTTGAGGCTGCAAAAGATGCAGACATTCTTATTTTTGTCATTCCTCATCAATTCATACGAACACTATGCGCAACATTGCTAGATAAAATCAAACCAACTGCTGTTGGTTTATCATTAATTAAGGTAGTAACATCACTATCAAATTTATCTGATAATAATTTTATTTTGCATAACGTAATCAAATATTCTTTATTTTTCACGAAGGGTTTCGATCGAGGTGATGGAACCAATATTGAATTGATTTCGAAGATTATTGAAAAAAATTTAAGAATTCAGTGTTATGTCTTGATGGGTGCAAACTTGGCTAATGAAGTCGCCGAGGAGAAGTTCTGTGAAACAACTATTGGTAGGTATTAATAATTAGTTATTATATTAGATCAAATAAAATAGATGGGTTATTACCTGCAACATAGATATTAATTAAGCAAATATTTTATAAATGCATCATGTCAGCTTTTTGATGAGGATTTCACGAAAATGTTGCTAGCAAAGTTTAATACATTCATCATCATTCATCATAATTGTTTCTGATCGTTATAGGCTGCAGCGATAAACGGCTGGCACCTTTATTAAGAGACCTTATTCAAACCCCCAATTTTAGAGTTGTGGTTGTTGAAGATTGTGAAGCAGTTGAAGTATGTGGAGCTTTAAAGGTACATATTGTATAAAGTACACATTATATAAAATAAGTTCGTAAATAATTTGGTATTTGATACCTGTAATTTATGTTTCAGAATATTGTGGCTTGTGCCGCCGGCTTTGTCGATGGCATAGGGTTAGGTGATAATACAAAAGCAGCTGTTATCAGATTAGGGCTAATGGAAATGGTTAAGTTTATAGATACGTTTTATAGTGGCTCAAAACTTTCAACATTCTTTGAAAGCTGTGGTGTGGCTGATTTAATAACCACTTGTTATGGTGGAAGGAATCGCCGAGTTTGTGAACAATATGTTAAAAGTGGCAAAGTACAAATTATACTTATTAATCCATTAATTTTCATTTTTCTGAAATTAATGATATAGTTAGTAAAATTTATTTATATCTCTTTTTTTCGACAGACCATCAAACAACTTGAGGATGAACTTCTAGGCGGTCAAAAATTACAGGGGCCAGCTACGGCCGATGAAGTTCAAGGAATGTTAAAAGCTAAAAATTTAACAGAACAGTTTCCTTTGTTTACTGCCGTACATCGTATTTGTACTGAACAAATAAGACCGGCAGATCTACTTGATCAAATTCGTAACCATCCTGAACACAAGTTAGTATAAAACTAACTTTATATTTATATAGTTATCATTTTATTTTCCCTGAATAACAATTCCTGAAACTAAATATATTATTAGATTTGCACCAAAAACATTATACATGTACTAACTACTGTGATCCTATTCAACTAAAAGAAAAAACAAAATTGTGATAAATTTAAAAACCTATTTATGTCGGGATAAGACGTTGCATGTGGATATGATTTACTAATACATTTAATGAAGAAAGTAAGTCATATTTAAAACTTGTTCTTTCGAACTAATTCTTAAATCAGTGCTGCCTAAAACTTACTTTGGCCGTTTTTATTGTCTGCGGATGATGTCGAAAACATCGATAGGTACGATTATTATTCATAAAATTTTTATTTACTGAGATTTTCAATATCAGGAAGTAAAGTAATATGAAGGTAGATGAATCCTCTAGTTTTAGACTGCACTGTCTTAAATACTAAATGCATGTAAATATTTATGGCATTTAGTTTCTATTAAATATTTATATTAAAAAATTATTCATTTTTTTTTCAGGATGAAAGTAGAAGGAGCTATAGAAACATAATTGGATGCTTAAAATGATTTCGTATTATTTTCATGTAGAATTCAACCTTAAACACCTATCTAGGAATTGTTAAAGAAATATAAAAGACGAATTCGGAATTAAATAAAATATTGTAAATACTGTACATTACGTATTTAGTTTTATAATTATTTATGACAGGTTTTAATTACAGCTACAGGCAGTAAATTGTAATATACTGTAAAATTAATATTGTATAATAAGGTAATGAATAAAACATTTTCAATTTGATTCTTGATAAGGAATGATTCAGTGTTCATAAAAAAAAAACTAAAAATAGAGGATATTCCAAAATAATTATTGATTGTTGAAAAAATGTACAAAATATGAACTACATAAATATATGTACATTTTCACAAATTAATTAAATACATGTTACTTTGGTGATTTTTTACAATTTCACAAAGATAAAACTTAATTTCCAATTTATACTCTTATTGTTATTTTACCTTACCATTTGAAGCAGAAATATTTGAGCATGGACTATTGCTACTGTTACTGTTCTGTTTATCACTTTTAACTCGATCATGTGTTTTGGAATCATCATATTCCACGTTATCCACTAGAGCTGTATCACTTGTAATACGAAGGGCTAAAATATTACATAATAAAATTAATAATCATATTGTATACCATACAATTGGTAGTAATCATACAAATATTACCAAATGTTCCAGGTTTTGTTTCAACTGCTTGAATTACAGTTGTTCGCACTTCATTTTCTACTTCTTCTGCAAATTTGTTTAACTAAAACAATATTCACATGACAGTAACTCATCGCATATACAGGATTAAATAGAAATGGTCATATCAATCAAGAAAGGGATGATTTTTTATGAAAAAAAAAAACAAGTGAGAAATACAATATTTAGGTTTCCAAAAAATCAAATTTGAAAAACTGTTGGTTAAACATGTTTTAATTGGTAGTTGAACTATGACTTTCATGTTTGTATGCATTTACCAATATATTCCAATTCTTTAAATAGTTCTGAACAATCATAATCAATTAATTTTGATCAGTTTTACAATCAATTTGATGAACATTTCAATTGTTACACAAATATCTAATAAATTAAAGTTTTGTTTTTTGCACTGTTCTATACTAATTTCTTTTTATAAGAATCTTTTAATCTATCATAGATAATGTAAATAAAAAGTAATGAATTATTAAAATCAAAATTGCAAAATAACATGTACACATATATGTGTATATACATATACATATACAAAACACTATTATTATATTGTTTACCTCTTCAATAGCAGCTGTATTTGTGACATTTTTATATTTTTTATACTCTTCATTTATTCTGGACCTTACAACTAAATCACATCTATTAAAATATCAATACTTTACAACATGTTCAATGATTATTTTCATTTTACCTTGTAACGCATGTTCATCACCCTGAAAAGTATTCATTCGAGTACGATGGAGTTTCTTGAACATGTGTAATACCTAAAAAATATAATTATTATTTTAAAGTAAATGTCGCATTCAATAAGAAACATTGCATATTAACAATGTCTTCAAAGTGTTGCATGTCATACATATTAAAATGTAATACACTTCTTGTGTATGTTTTTTGTTATAATAAAATAAATTCCTTATACTGATTCTATAGTTGGAAAACAGAAATTTTTAGTATAAGTTTGTATACAATAAAAACAATCAATGATAACTGAATTTGATCACTATTACTGACATACAATCTTTGATATTAGTAATATTATGATATAATTACCTTTCGTCGCAGACCATCACCCATCTTTAATACTAAAGATTTTTCAAAAATACGAACTAAATTTTTTCTAAATCCTAAAATTCAAGTAATATCAGTGATGGGTACGTAAAATACCACATGTATTATACGGTATACTCCGTGAGCTCGAATTATACAGTAGTTTACATCTATCACATATACTATATGCATACATGAATTTGTAGATCTATGGCGGATTTGATTGGTGAAGCAGACAACAAATTGGCAATTAGATTAGTCGAAGTTGACTTTATGGGCGGTATTCATAAGAGGTAAAGTGGAGGTATACTACGAAATAGTTTTTCGCGCTTTTTAGTTTTTCATAATGATTATCATTTTCTTAATCTGGAGAAGCATACCAATCGCTTGACAAAGCACTTTTTTGGAAAAATTGCATAAAAAAAAATTTCTTCCTTTGAAAAAATTTTGAGTTGACTTTGGCGATAGTTGCGGAAAAAGTAGGAAGCTCTCGAACAAGAATAGAGGGATCCTCGTTTCTCCAACGGTGCTGTGACGTGACAGAGAGGGGGATACAACACTCGTAAGAGAGACAAAGACAGAGCGAACTCAAGCAGCATGATTTCTTTATGCAGCTGATCAAGTTTTTTGAAGGGAAGAAGCGATATTTTCTTATATTTTTTTTTTTAATGTTCCTTGTACCTTGGCGCATGCCACTATAGAGCCCTTTATTGCAATTTCGCCTTCAAAACCTTATAAAAAAATAAAAGAAACAAAGAAATTTCATCGAAATCGATAACGATTCATGTATATAGTTCTTCTATTAAAGTTAAATAATTAGAAGCATCAGTCAAACAGTTATAATATAAAAATAAAGATACTTGTGTATTTAAGTATCATAAATAATCACATTACAAAATACTCTACTGATTTGTTTATAATTGCATAATATTTCCCTTGTTTATCAGATGGCAATTGAACTTAACCCTACTGTTATTTAAAATCTTAGTACCAGCTTTATTAAAATAATATTTGTATATTTATGTTCCTGAGTTTTTCTAAACTTTTTCAAAAACTTCTAAAATATATTAACAATACAAAGTAAATTTGTAAATTTATAAATTACCTTAAGGTAACACATAGCTAATAAATATATGTATGAAAGAAGCACTACACATTAACATTAATGTAATTATAATATAAAATTAAATTTCTAAATAATAAATAAACTATTATATTAAATGTATAACTGAACATATTTATGATGAATGAAAAATGTCCAAGTTGTAGACGAATAATAAATACATCATGTTCAAGACTTGTGAAAGATAATTGTGGTCATATTAAATGTCGCATGTGTTTATTATATGAAGAACAAGGCTGCAAACTTTGTAATAATGAACGCTGTATAGAAAATATTGGAAATTATGGTAGATAACTAATAATTTCATATACTGTTGTAAATTTCTTATATTATTTTTATCGCCTTTTAACTTGTTTATGCTTCTTTTACAGATTATCCGCCTTCAACAAAAGAAATTTTTAATGATATTTCTAATTCTGATAAAAGTAATATACATAACGAAGAAGTAGTACCTTTAGAGCTAGTTATTAATAAAGATTCAAAATGCAAATCTAATAATTTTGAACTTATTTCTGTTGATAATTATGAATTATATTGTGAAGATATAGGTAGTAAAACAAGAGAAACGTGTCAGTCTCCTGTAACTGATATTAAAGATGATGATACTTCGAATAAGTCATACGTTCCTAAAGTAGAATCTAATAATGTACTTCTAAATACGCATTCATCGTTAAAAAGCAATGTTGTTGTACAATCATTACCTTGTAATAAAATTAAAGCACAAATTTCTAACTTGGTAAGTTTGGTAATTTCTATATAATATCCAAATTGTTAAATTACACATTGTAACTTTTTATAGGATAACAAAACACAGTCTTTAAGGAATGGAAAATTAGTAAAAAATAAATCAGTAAAGTGTGCGGATCGTACTCATATTGTGTTAATACCAGGAACACCAGAAAAATATAAATGCAACATTTGTAACAAAATTTTTCGTAATAAAAAAGGAAAATGTTATCATGATGCATGTATAACAGGTGTTAAACCTTATCAGTGTCCTTTTTGTGACAGAACTTTTATCAAACGATCTCACTATGAATATCATGAAAGAGTTCACAGAGGATATAAACCGTACAAATGTAATCTTTGTGAGAAAGCATTTCCTCAGCAAAACAAACTCAATAGGCATATGTACTCTCATAGTAGTAAGTTTAAAAAAATGATGTAATTTATTTTTGTTACTGAGAATTTAAAAAATTTAAACAACTTATAATAAGCATGTACTTTCAGGAGAAAAGCAATTTGAATGTTCTAAATGTAATAAAAAGTATTATAAACGAGATGATTTGAAAAATCATTTAGTGGTGCATAATAGCACAGCTATATATTCTTGCAAAACATGTGAAAAAACTTTCAGAATGTTAACTAATCTAAAACGGCACTTAAAAACACATACAAGTAAGTATGAGTACCAAAAAGAACAATATGATTATAGAACATATAATTCAATATAATAATGACCACTTTTGCATTAACAGATGAAAGACCACATACATGTGATCAATGTAGTAAAAGTTTTAAAGATAAGTCTCTATTAGTTCGTCATAAAAAGACACATGGAAAAGATCGACCATTTTCATGTGCACATTGTAACAGGGTATTCTTATCTAAAAGTGAATTAAAGCGTCATTTAACTGTACATTCTGGTAGGTGATATTAAAAAGATATTATCTTATATTATAATAATAAATACAATTTGTTTCAGATGAAAAACCATTTTCTTGTAAATATTGTCAAACTGTATTTAGAAGGAAAGATAATTTACATCGTCACATTAGACATCATCATTCAGAGAATCCATCTTTTGATGTTGTTAATGTACAGAATATTGTATCCACCGCAAATGTAAAGTCACCAAAATGCAAACAAAAAATTAAAAAGACGCAAAGAATTACTTTTAATCCAATGCAGAAAGCTCCAACTAAAGTATCAATGGTTGGTGTAAGTTCTTGTGACCAAATTAGTTCTAGATTAGATTCAATGGGTAATATTACACCTGTCATAAGAACCACAAATGAAGTAAGTAATGCAGTTTCTGTTATCAATGGACCAATTAGTATTAAAAAGTCAGGAGATAAGACTGATACAAGAAAAAAGACATTTACATATACGGAACCAATACCTCTTGCTGAAGCAGTGGTAATAAACAAACGAATTGAAGAGAAGTTATATCCACAAAACGTATCAAATCATAATTATTTTTTTCGAAATTGCATAAATTGTACAGATAAGTCATATCCTGCCCTTGTGAAGCAAGGATCCTGTACATATTCTAATATGAAAACTTCTTTATGTAAGACAGTTCTTCATGAAAACTCAGTCCTAGGAGCAGATTCACATGTGTAAATAAATTTAACGCAAAAACATATTTGTCATAAAAAGAATACTAAACTTAGAATCAAAGATAACAGTGATCATCCAATTTTTAGTTTTAATGAAAAATTTTAACTAGTATGCATCGAAGATGTTAAATTATTTGGATATTGAAGTTAAATCATACATCATAGATGTATGAAACAATTATTTATTATTTGAAGTAGAGTAATTTTAAACATCTTATGAAGAAACCAAAAAATAAAAATATCTCAAATATATATATTATTTATAACGTGCATAACAGTGCAATTTATATTATAAATCAAGCAAATCATTATTTTTATACAATTATGGAATTTCTAATATTGAATATCTTCTACATTTTTAAAATATGTGTTAAAGAACTTGAAGATTAATTTATTTGCATTTTATCTTTTTTAAGTAATTTTTTATAGATTTAATGCAGTTTTATAATTATAATGAAGGTTGTGAGTATAGTCCATATTATTGGTGATAACATTTTTTAAATAAATAAAATAATTTAATTATATGACACTGTAATATAATTAAATTAATTGGTTAACTTAGTCAAACAATTATAAGATTTTATCTTGTATAAATCTCCTATTAAAAAGCATCTACTGTAAATCATTCTTTTACTATGGAGAAAATAAATTTTTTCCTCAAGACATTGTAGTACCTACTATTTTCTTTTACTAAGAAAAAATCTACAAGATATTTGTAGGATTAATTCATATATATGATTCCATCAGACAACGATTGGTACTTCCGGCGCTGTGTGAAATATATTTATTATAATTATATTTTACAAAGAAACGATAATTTTCACAAACGTGAATTTGTATTATTTGCATGCGTAAATAAAATTTAAGTATGTAATACAATAACGTGATTTAAAATAATAAAATATAGTTTATTCAAGCGTGAAATTTACCATCCTTATCTGAGAGCTTTGATGGAGATATTTTTGTAACTTTTTTATTATAGTTGAGTAAAATATATTAAAGATATAACTTAACATATAATATTTTTTTACATAATATTTATTATTAATAGTTTAGAAGATACTTTAAAAAATGATAAATTAATAAAAATGATATGAGACTTGCGCATGCTCGAAGCTTCGTAAGGTAGTTTGCGCATCTGGGGTTTACATAAGTGTTTGAAAGGAATAGTAATCGATTGAACGAGGTGCGCGGTCTCCATTGCAAGTTTGGTGAGGTTCTTTGTACCTGGTGGTGAAGAACATTTTACTGTTTAAAGTTATCCAAAATGGTTAAAATGGAGCATGATGTAAGTATAACATTAGATTAATGTATATATTGTTAATTATTGTGTTATATTTAAATAATTTGTGTGAAATATTAATATTGAACGTATAATTTTAATTTTCCAATTTACTATATTTATATGTAGTATATTTTACTTTATTTCATATATTATCAATGATCCTTTTGTACTTGTATATTAATTTTCTTCTTTATTTTCCGTTACGTTTTATCTTTTAATTTCTTATCAATGATTTGATGAACCAAATATATGTGCATTATTTTAATCCAGGCATTAGACAAATATTTATATACCTAAAAACGTGCAAAAACTTTTGTTTAAATGTATAAAGTTTATAAATACATGATCTTTTAATATATTTTATATTGTATTGAGTACATATTCGTAACGGCGTTATGACATGGCGTCGTCCGACGCTACGCCATTTCAAGATTCCTGAAACTGTAGCTATCTTAACTCAAATGTCTATGGTAACATAATTTAATAATAATTTAAATAAAATCATTATAATATTTATGATTATAAAGATTAATGTGTAATTATAATGTATTAAGATATTAAAAAGATTTTATTTATTTTATTATCAATATATTATTTTACATAAATGTAGCAAAAATTTATATATTTTTAACTAAAGTACACTGTTAATGAAAATGTGTTAGTAGTTATGTAAATACTTTTGTAAAAGTTACAGCTTTTTGATGAAGAATTTAGTGTTGGAAACCAAAGTTAAAATTGTTAGTTTGTTTAATTTTTAGCTTGATAATGTTTTGAATCAAACCAATAAGTCACAAATTATATTCTTTCCATCTGTATGAGGTAATCTAAAATCTTATATTATAAAATAAAAATTTGTCTGTTTCAGGATGGGAAAAATGAACCAGAGCATGTTCGAAAATTATTTATCGGTGGTTTAGACTATAGAACGACTGATGATTCTTTAAAGAAACATTTTGAAAAATGGGGTGAAATTGTTGATGTAGTTGTGATGAAAGATCCAAAAACAAAAAGGTCTAGAGGTTTTGGTTTTATTACATATTCGAGGGCACACATGGTGGATGATGCTCAAAATGCAAGGTAATATATATTAAGAAATGAATTTAACAGATTTAAATACACATTATACGCATATAATATATAATCATTTATATCTCCTAAAGTTGTGATTATAAATTAAAATAATAATGGGACACAACATACCTAATTTAACAGTGTGTTAGTAAATATAATTTTATGTAATGGAATATATTAATTTAAACATAACAGCTCCAATTATATGTACATGCAAGTGCATATTAACGTCCCTAAAAGTAGTTTCAAAAATGAAACCTTTAATAGACATAGTTTTTATACTTCATTTGACTGTATCTAATTGTATAACTTAATCAAAAGTAATTTAATTTAACTATACGTAAAAATATTTTTATTTTTTTGATTAAACTTTACTTTGAGGCACACAAACAGTTGTTTATTATTGTTATTATTATTTTTATTTTATTTTTTTTTAACTATTAAATAGGCCACATAAGGTGGATGGACGCGTTGTTGAGCCCAAAAGAGCTGTTCCCAGACAAGAAATTGGTAGGCCAGAGGCAGGTGCAACAGTTAAGAAATTGTTTGTGGGTGGTTTAAAAGATGATCATGAAGAAGAAGATCTTAGGCAATATTTTCAGAGTTATGGTAGCATTAACTCAATCAGCATTGTTACTGACAAGGAAACGGGCAAAAAGCGCGGTTTTGGTTTCGTTGAATTTGATGACTATGACCCTGTAGATAAAATTTGTTTGCAACGTAATCATCAAATACGTGGCAAGCATGTAGATGTTAAGAAGGTAAAATAGCATTTATGTTTTACTGTTATTACAGAGTAGACTATTCAGAAGATAGTAAATCATATTGTTGAATCATATGTAATACTATTGTATTGTAGGCTTTAAGTAGAGCGGAAATGGCTTCTGCGTCCGGTGGCGGAGGCGGTAGTGGCGGTGGCGGTAGCAGAAGTGGACAGAGTGTAGGAAGAGGACCCCGGGGTGGCAATCAAGGTGGAGGTAACTGGGGTGGTCGAGGAAGCGGTGGAGGTGGAGATTGGAATAATGGTGGTAATCAAGGTGGTTACGGTGGAGGTAATCAAGGAGGTTGGGGCGGTAATGGTCCGTGGGAGAATCAGAATCAAGGTAAAGGTTCGCAGAAAGATCAAGTTTTCATTTTACTAAGTATTGCATATTTATTTAATGTACTACATTAATTAACACTTTGGCTTCCTGACTGTTATGCTGAAGATATATGTCCAGTATCGGGCCGTTATGTTAAAAGCTTACATCTGATATGAACATTAGAAACGCATACAAACATTTATACATGAACAGAAGATATAATTAATGTGTAATATGATATCCGTGATAAATGGCTGTCTGATTTGACGCAATAGTGAGTCATCGGATGTGAAAGTGTTAATAATGTATTACATTCTATCTACAATAATTCATCATTTTTAACATACGTTTTCCCTTATACAATTAAGGAGGTGGATGGGGAGGCCAAGGTGGTCAAGGAGGTTATAATAGTGGTGGAAATTGGAGTAACGACAACTTCGGTGGAGGTTATCAGCAAGGCTATGGCGGTGGTCCTGTTCGAAATAACTTCAACTCTGGAGGAAGACCTGCACCCTATGGTATTAATATGGGTCCTAGTGGCCGACAGTCTGGAGACTCGAGATGGCTACCACCCTTCGGTGGACAAGGTTGCTTCCGTCCTTCTCAAAAGCCAACGCGTCTCTTACGTGCCTTGAGCAACTATTTATAAATTTTCAATTATTATTTCTAATAACGTAATATTAATTATTATTATGTATTCAGTCAGAATATGATTGAACTGCATATTATAACCTTGCTAAGTTGCACAAGGAGCGTTCAGCTTATATTAATATGGTTGTACAGTACTTTACTTACTAAAATTCATTATAAATTATTGCGTTTCATCAGGATATAATTGAACAATTAAAATGTTATGCAGTATGACAAATCTAATTCCATCTTCATCGCTAATATTAATATGAATTATCTTAGTACGTCACTGAACATAAATTATGAATACTTTTAAATCTATTATAAGTTGTGACATAAGGCGCGATGTTGCAGTGAGAAGGAGCGCCTTTGTCCATCTTCTTTACTCTTTCCTTAATTCATAATATGCTGCAAGTATGAAATCATTAAATTTTGTTAAAGTACTGTTGCTATAGAAATAATTACGTTTATAAGTATAATATATTTTTATTTGAATAACTGTAAATATTTGGCTGCGAAATATTTATTTATTTTATTGAATTTTATTATATATTATGTTAATATTTGTTGGATCATTTAATTTTGATATTTTTTAATTCATTCTTTAATCTGTTAGGGTCGTAATAATTTTCATATTGATAGTGTATTAGTATTAATTTGAAGTAGTTAATAACATGCAGTAATGTTTTGTTACGTTATACTAACCCGTAATTGATTTCTATATTTTTCAGGTCCTATGGGCGGCGGAAACTCGGGAGGTGGCGGTGGCGGTGGCTACGGTAATCAAGGTGGATACGGTGGTAGCTCTCTTGGAGGTGGAAACATGGGAGGCGGCGGTGGTGGTGGAAGAAGATATTAAAATGCATTATCCGTGGCTACTTCCCTCACGTGGTAAGCTTAATTTTGATTTACCACTATACTATTTAAGATACGTTAAAATGATGTACATTTTTAATTTGTATTAAAATTACAACAGTATTACTTAACAATTAAAAATTTGTTTAAGTAAGTAATATTTAGGGTATAAAGTATATGTGTTAGGTGAAATTACTTTTTCGTAATCAAATAACAAAGGATTATATTGAGATTTGTTTTTATCGGTTATAAATATTTTAGATAATTGTCAAGGTTTAATCAAAGTTAGTCTACGATAAGTTATTTTCATTTCTAATTATACACAATAGAAAAGACGAAAAATAATTACAAGTTTGTTATGATGAAGAAATAGAACTATAAATAACTGGCATCAGAGTTAGAGTCGAATTAAATATTATTTAACCATTTTTTCTTATTATAATAAAAGTTCAGCTTATAGAAATTTTTAAATCTATTTAAAAAAATGATTACATTTCGATTAAGTGTGCAATACATTTTACCATACAAATCTCTAATTGCAAATGTATTAAATTAATTTATATACATAGGTATGATAGATATTTTTTATTCAATAATAAAGAAGAAATATAGGTATGTTACACATTCTCTTGGAAAGAGTTAATAATATTGTTACATACAAAACAGGTACATATTTATAACTGAATTGTACCAAGTAATTGGCAATAATGGTGAAGAAAAATTATTTAAATATAAAATATCTTATACTTTAATTTCGTATTGGTTTTTTAAATTTACGTACAAATGTCGTTGAATTTAATATTATTTTCATATAATCATATGAATTCTGAACTTCCAATTCAAAAGTAATTTCATGTTAGTAAAATTGTATTTTTATAAACCTGTAGTATGTAAAATTTGCAGGAAATAAAACTATGAATTAGCAGAGTATAAATAGAATAAAGAAATAGTGTCACATAAGTAGTATTTTCAACTGATTTAACTTATTATATATGCAAAAAACGTACAGTCCGATAAAAAAAAAAGATTGACAAAAATTAATTGAAGAAAACTAAAAAATAAAATGAATAGAATATCTTCTTTTTTTTTTTCCATCTTCGAAGGTATTACTTTATAGTAGGTATCATTTGAGATTTGAAAAGGTTAATTTTCTCTATATACATTTCTATAATTTTATAAGATAATTATGAATAGTTATATTGTTATAGAAATTTATTCCTCTGTTAGAGTTAAAAAACAATTTCTAAGCTTTCTATTGAAATTTTCAATTTTGAAGCTTTATGTACCAATTTTTGATACGTAACTGAAATCTACTGAGCACTGTTAGTACTGTAGAAATTGTTTAGGACTCATTTTTGAAAATAGGTAATACTCTTAGGTAAATATTCTTTATATCTCATCTGCATGAAAAGTATTTGTAATTTCTGAATTGCTAAAATTACAATGGTATCTATAATGTTGAAGATTGCATTGTTACAAAAATTTGATGAAAAATGCAAAATAGTTAACTCAGGAATCATTGGACTAAAATTATGTAACATACATACTTAACATTGGTATTTAGTTTTAAAAAATATTAGTGATCAGCTGGAAATAATCTCTTTAGTTTGGATTTTCTATATAACAGCGGACTATTGAAATATGAATCAGTTTTTTAATATATTTCTTTCATTTAATATAATCATTACTTCTTGCTAATAACATTCTTTTTCGTATTATCTCCACATATTTCATTAAATGTACCATAACTGTAACAAGAACAATAATATGTTGTTTATTGCATTAAAAGAGAACTGGGGAGAAAAATGTCTGAATACTTTTGCATATATAAAGTTAAAAAAGAAAAATACATTTTGCTAGCATCTGTAAAAAATAATTTTCAAAAATTTTTGAAATGCATGTTTTGGAAAAAATAAAAATTAAAACGAAAATATTGTTTCGTTCAATTTTATCTGTGGTACTATATAAATAAAAGAAGAAAAAAAAAAGAATAAGTAATTTATTTTAAATATTGCCAACTATTTGGTATTAAGTATTCAGATATTTGGCTAAAACTTTTTTATGTGTTTTACATAAAAATATAATCTAAACATTTATCAATTCATTATTTCATTATGATCATCTTGAACACACCAAGCTTTACAATTAATAAAGTGAGACTATTGTTTGTTTATTTTGCTTTCTCGTTTCTCTCTTTTCTTCTTCCTGTAATTTGCATTTTTTATATAAATTCCAAAATTTGGTAGATTCTTCTGCATTCGATCATGCATTGAATTTGACAAGAAAATACTTTTCAAGGTGATAGTATATAGTTATGTAATATAGTACGTGATTTTTAGCTCAAAATTGATAGATTCTTACAGTTTGAGTATCTTCAGTCATCTTAACTAATAGATTTGTGACTTTTGAACCTCAGGTGAACCTACTACTTGTCTTCTAGTCGCCAGTACTTCTGTACTGTTTAGTAGTGGAGCAGGCAGGGCTATAAGGCTAGAGACAAGACCAGGCAGGACAATCAGGATACAGGACAGAGAAGCGTCATCTATTAGATCACAGTGAGGGAGGCTTTTGCTTGTAATTTCTTTTGGTATCTAGCATCATCGTGCATATGTCTTACGTATTCAACCATTTATGTGAAAACATTACATCACAATTTTCTAGATTGTGCCTGAACTCATTGTGTGGCACATGTAGTATCCATGGAAAAAGAAAAAAACAAAAACAAATAGTTATTAATATTTAATTATCATCGTCGCTAGAAAATGAGAAACGCGTTAATTTGACCGTTCGGTTACTATGGCTAGGGATACATCCGTGCCATCCAAACACTACAGTGTATAACGATTTACTATATTTTGCTTTTGTAACATTTTCAAAAGTGACTACAGATGTAGGATTAGACAATAGACGTTGGAGAGCACGATTGTTTCTCTAATTTGGTGAAGCAAATTTGATATAATCATAGAAGAATTTAGGCTTTGAAATATCGAATTTTATTTCACAACAAGAACAGTAATTTCGGCATATAACGGAGAACGCATGAAAATAGAAATGTGAATACGAAATTCAATTAATGAGTTTATAAAAAATCTGATATCATCAATATCATTTAGCATTTTTATGTAGGTTACCTAGATTAATTAATTATTCTTTAAATTGTAATGTTTTAAGAGTTAGTTAATAAAAATGACCACAGAACCTTTTCCATGTCACTTATTAATTTAGAAAATCAAATGTCCATAATAGAGGATAAGTCAGAAGTACAAGATCGTACGTGAGTTAAACGAATAGGGAGAGATATAGTTAGATAAAAGTACATATGAACGATATATACGGACATCATTGCAAAGATAAAAATATTATATATATATATAGGAACACGTATTTGTATTCTTTGTCAACTGTGTAGTCGATGAAAGCACAATTAAGGACTTCATATTTATGTGTATTAACAGTATTAAATGATTTGTACATATGAAAATCTGTGACCAATTTTTATGTAGTTTTTATGACGTCTAAGGGATACATTGAACTTTATATTCTGTATATAATCATCTTCTGTAAATTACATACACGAAAATACCAATGATGCAATATTTGTAAAACTAAACTTTGATGAAAATTTTCTCTTAATCATTAAAGATAGAAATATACGAGAAATAAAATTATCATACCATTATGAATCGCTTATAGTAAAAGCATTGAATTATCATCATTTATTAATTCCATTTAATGAACATGATTTATAATAGTAAGTATTTCATTATTTTTCGTCATTTTGATAAGTAGAAGCGTGTGTATGTATATATTACATGTACACACATTTTCTACGTATGCATACTTCAGTGTACTGTATAATATAAATCGGTTCAGAATTATGTTCATCTCATATTAAATTCATTTTCTTAACACAAAACATTTAATTAGCACTTTGCAACAAAAAAAAAATAAATATATTACTATTTTCTGCGGCACTTTATCCGATTAAATAATATTTACAAATTTTAATCAGTATACCAAGATTTATGATTGTTCAGAAAGATTTTATAACATTTCTTTATTTATATTTAGTGTGTTGAAGTGAGCTTAAGATTTTTTTTTTATAAATACAAATTAAGTAATAAAATGAAATAGTTTAATCCCATATAAAAATTTTACAACAAACATTTTCCTATACATAGTTTTGTAACTACGTTTTAAGTCTAAATTCAACATGTAAATTCGTTAAGACTAATTTTTCATTTATATTCGTAGAATATTACATTTATTGTTTTTATTAGGTTTATTGGTGAGAGGTTTTGTTCGTTTTATATTCAATTCATTGTGGTTGTTAAACGGGAAAGGTATAAATAGACAGCTAAATTATGATGCTTCATTAGAATAATGTTCTCAGTATTGAGAAATATTTTTAGCTGAACTGATTGTTTGAGCATTATTAGGAAACTATAAAAAAAGCCAGGCGAAGGAAGAAAAGATTCTGAACTATGTACAGCAAACTAGACATTGCTAGGCTTCTTGCTAGCTTCTGTTGTACGACTGCAGGTAGGAATGTTAGATTCATTTCTCTAGACATAGGAATTCTTAATAGCAATGAGCGTATGGTACAATATTTTATAAAATTCCTGTTACGTTACATTATTAGCTTAATAATTCTATCTCTTAAAGAAAAGTAAATAGCATAAAATTGATAAAAAATTAAAGTTATCATTTATATATTATTAGTAAACTTTGATTTGTCTGAGGAATTAATATTCTGTATATAAAAAGTTAGATTGAAAATTTATTTTTAGGGTATCAATAATTAGTCATGGGGGAAAGTAAAAGTTATTGTGTAAAAGTAGTACAAATTTTACATTAACAGTTTATATTTAAATATCATCAGTGTTACAGAAATGAATTTGAATACTTTATGGAATTACATTTTAAAATATATGTACCTCGAGTATTATTTTACTTTATTTACCAAAATATTTATATTTAATTATTGTATCTAAACAAATTTTTAGTTACTAATTACTTTCCTTCTTTATTATATTTTATTTAACGTTAAAAACAGAAAAATATATATTGCTTGATAATTATATTATCGATTTCTATAAATTCTATACATATATTAAAAATGTGCAACATAATAAATAATAATCAAAATTCGTTTTGACTTAAATATAAAGTATGTAAGAAGCAGAAAGTAATTGTTTTTGTTTTACTTCTTGTATATTAATTGGAATCTTTCGTTTTCATTAATTTCTGGTTTGTCATTTGGGCTGGTACTCTCAGAGCGCTCCATGTCACAACTTCCATTTTCACTCATCATTGGAGGTAAGTTAAATCAACTATTGTTTTTAATTTCTCACAATTTTTAATATTTGAAAAATTATGAAAATTATAATGCATATAATGATTTTAAAAGATATAATACATATAACTTATAATGTTATTTACAAACTATTGGCATTTAGTAAATAAGTTGTAATTACATAAATCTATGCACATATTACTGTTGTAAATATTGTTTCGTATTAACATGTACAATTTTTTATATATTAGATGTAAATTCAGTATTTAGACAAAGTATATTACGAGTATCAATAACAATAAATCGGTAGAAAAGAGAAGCAATATTGTGTTGATACTAAGAACAAGTTATACCGTAAACGCATTGCTGGTAGTGAAAACCAGATTAACATATAATGATGTTCGAACAGAATATGAAGTAAATCATCATTACTTAAAATGCTATACATCAAATCTTGTTCTACTATTAGTATTAATGAAAATTAATAGACTAATGAGTAATGTAGATATCTCTACTATGTAGATAATATTTTTAAGTAATTGACACATTGTAGCTAAAAAAATTCAATTTACTTAAACTGTGTTATGCAGAACAGTATTAATAAGTGACAAATGACAGAAGAATTAACATTGTTTAAAGTACCTTACAGTAATAAAAAAAAAACTTTGAAAATATGCATAGATTTATGAGTTCACTCGGTGTATATAAAATTGCATAAAAAAGTAAAATTATTTATAACATTCGTACTAAAAATTTAGGAAATTAGATAAGTGTTTATTTGAATATATAAGTTTTTGTACATGTAGCAGGTCGCAATGTTTACTTGTACATAAATAATGCTCCAGACTTGTTGCAGTATGGTGCATCGATATAGGAAAAAACCAATATAAATTATTTCAGATATATTATTGGTTATATAAATTGAAAGCATGATTTATATTTGTGATACTATTTAAGAAAAAAATTCACGTTAGAAATAATTATTTAAACTAATTTTCAGCAGTGTTTTATAATATGAAAATTCTTGGGAGATGTAATAAAGTTTTTTTCAGCGTATACAGTTGTGTATTTTTGTATAATACCTTAAAAATTACTACCTAAATATTGCATGTTGTGTTTCTTATGAACAATAAATGCTTTTTTTTATGAGTTTACCATAATATAATGAATCCCCCCCCTTGAAATTATTATTACTGGATGTTATTTTGAGTATCATTATATTTTCAATTGAAAAAGTTATTTCTTATAATCCATAAAATAATTAAGTAATGTAAATAGATAAACTGTAATATGTATTATTTAAGGTATATAATAAAGTATGATACAATTAATGGTGTCTCCTTATTCATCTGTATTATAAGTTTACATTTTAGTTTTAATGATGCTGTAGAGTAATATTAAACAGTTAATCTTTCAAAAGTTGATTTTGCAGAAAAAGTGTGATTTTCTAGCTGTAAAAATTATATTTGAAATAGAACAAAGAAATACTTCCATTGATTAGAATAAATAAATAATAAACAAATTGTTTCAAATTTCATACATATTATTTTAAACTATGACGAGATTTTTATTCATGAAGTTGGTTTTTGATACATTGCTGACACTTGTATAAAGTTATATTATTTAATAATTATATGTTAAACATTCAGTTAAACTCAAAGTAGTATGTATGTTGCTAAATTACAAATATCTTATTTATATTTTACAAGTTTTCATAAATCTATATTTAAGTGTTATTGTACCATTTTATTATCTTTTTTTATTTTTATTGTTATAGAATTTGTAAAACTGATCAGATTAGAATAAATGAATAATTTGTGAAAAGCAGGAAACTGTCACATTCATCAGTGCAACTGTTCCAATTGTATACTGTAAGTATTTATCGCTAAAAAAATAATGTTATTTACAAATAATTGATATACATTTCAATATCATAGTGAGCTTTGCTTAAAACAACTAATTGAAACTTATTTTTATTGCAGCATGTAACTCAACAAATTTATTGATGTTACAACACCTTCCAAATCTTCAAATAGAAAATAGTATGTTTGATGAACTTTCTGACGTTTCATTTTCATTGGTGTTACACTGTGGCTGTTTTGTTAATGTTCCGATAACAGGATTTATCGAAACACAGGAATGATGGACTGTCGATCCAAATGCTTTCTTGTAAAAACAGAGATCACAGAATCCATTCCTACCATCAACTGGTAAATTTAAGACTCCATTGGAAACTGCAAAATTCCTGAAACATACAGTGTTAGTAACTATGAATTGAATTTGTACATTCGTGCATATACAGAGTGTTTCAAACTTGATTTTTGTTACCCGTTTTATAGTACATTTTGAGAATTTATTTTCTAGCTGAGTAATATAAATTTATACATTTTTTCAAACTCATACACTTAGTCATAAATTTATATACGTTATCATCTAAATTATATACTATTCAGAAGATACGTGTATACACTAGTATATGCTAGTATAACAGTTTATGCTTCATAAGTTTATATGCTCCTTATGTTATAACTTATTAATCATTATATTTTTAAAATCGAACAACAAAGAAAATTAATAAAACTGTGCTCCCTTTCAGAGTATAAACATAACAGGATGATGTACACATACTATAGGGTATGTCATCACAATTCTACTTAGGGCTATTTAGCGGAATATCGCGTTAAAAAATCACTTCGATCGAATTACTGCCAGCTTGTTCCCTCTATCCTTTTTCCCATGAACCTCCGCTATTGAAGGCTCAGTGTTATTCAGCTTTTCAACTCCATTAGGGGTTCTGTAGAGCCAAAGACAAACTGGAGATAAATACCGAGTAAAATATATCTGTTGTACACTCAATGGATTTTCCAAACCATTTGTAAGACTCTTAACTCAACCATATGTGCTCTCCCACGTGAATGAGGGAGCCACTGACCTTGATAATATTGATATACTAATTTAGTATTCTTATAGAGTTTCATTCGTATTTTGTTCTATGTATGTTTTCAACGATCTGTTTAATTAGTTAAGTAATATTTTGATACATATAGTTACCGATAGTACTGATCAAGTTGTGCCTTTTCAATTCTTTTGTCCTTGGCGCGTCGATTTTGAAACCATATTTTAATTTGCGTTTCGGTAAGTTGCAGGGATGTGGCAAGTTCAAATCTTCGCCCCCTAGAAATGTATTCCCCTCTACGATACTCGACTTCAAGTCTTAATGTTTGTTCACCGCTGAAAGTTGTCCTTTGTCTTCGTGGTCGTCCCTCTTTCCGTCTTTTTCGAGCTACTGCTTAATATAACAAACGTATACGTACAAAAGCCTTGTTCATTATATACATTAAACTATATATCTTAATTTATAAATATTGGTTAATTTCCTATAGGATTATTTGTCGAAATTGAATAAATAATTTAAATAGAAAGATAACCAGAAAAAATTACAGCTTAGGATAAGGATTGGCTTTTATATTGCCCCTGTTGGATGACAATCCGACGTACATCGGTGTAGAAGGGAGGGAGTTCACACTAGCTCGTAACAGTCGCATTATTGTGTGGATATCGAAAATAACAAAATGTAAAAAACAATGCTGATGTTACGCAGAATTATTTATAAAAATTTATCGAATAACCGTTTTAATTCATAAAGTGTTAGAAAAGAATATAAGGTATGGGGGTTGCTTTTAATTGCGCCTGTGGATGACAACCCGGTATACACCTACGCAGTCGGGGTCCATACTATACTTGTAACAGTTCCGTTCTTGAAATAAAATAATCGTTTGTATAACAATTACGAAGTACAAAGGAAAGGATACATTGATAGAAATGAATTTCTTTCCATTATTACGGAGGTTCGAAGGTCAGGTCTGTTTTTCTAAATAGAATCATAATTTACGTGTACTTCAAAATCACTCATTTTTCTCATTGTAATCAACATTTAATAATAGCGTAGTTAAAAGTTGGCTGAAAGATAACGGCATAAAAAGTTAAATATCGTAATCACGGATACGTGACATCGGTGGAAAAAGTGTTAAATTTTCCATTTTGTAATATCCGTATTAAATAAACCGATGGTTCTTTGTTCGTGTTGTCGTAACAACAGCTTACGGGGCAGGTTTGTGACGTTGGGTTTTGAGGAAATATAACAAGTATATTCCACATTGAAATTCGGCCAACTGCGTTTAGTAATCTCATCTCAGCATCGGTACGAAGTGGCGAAGCGAGATAAATCCCTTTAAACGTGGGCGTACGCCGTGTTGCGTTGCGTTATGCCACGTATACAATTTATTTCGATAATACGTATTGTAAAGAAACGAGAACATATTATAGCGTGAATTAACCCACGACGATTATAGGGTCATTTTTAACCCAGCTACAATACTCAAAGTTTATTTGATAAGAATATAATATTTACAATTTAAAATTTTTTTTACAATTCAGCCTCAATCATGGGTCACAGGATCCATGAACATGATCCGAAATTTATTGATGTTTCTAATACAAAATGGCTGATTGCACATTATAGTAAAAAGTGACCGATTTAGAAATGTATAAAATCTGATACGATTTCATGGCATTAAAAGTGTCATAAGATAAGATATACACTACATTAATCTTTAGCTAAAATATTTCCTTAATAATAATAATAAAAATATGTTTTTTAAACATATCGTTCTCAGTCATTTTTATATTTTATTATGAATTTTTAGAAAGTTGGATATCGATTTTTTATCACTATTTCTCTAATTAAATTTTTATATTTTATTAGTAGTTATTATTAATTAATTTTTCATATTTTACCACTAACTGTTATCAATTTGATTTTGATATTCTATCAGAAGTAATTAAATTTTCATATAATTACTAGCTATTATTATTCAATTTTTTACGTTTTATTACCAATTATTATTAATAACACTTGTATATTTTATTATTAGTTAATAATAATAAATTTGTTATGATTTGAAACGAAAAAATAAAACATGCAATACCGTCTATCAAAAGAAACTAAAAATCTTGTGTTCCAGGGTTAAATAGTATTATCATCAACTATTAACCACCTAACTGTTAACTCAAATAAAATACAATTCTTATTTCACCGCAATGATAAAACTTCCAAAGATAAGCACTTAATAAAAAGCATTTTAGTAGAAGTTATATTGTTTGATTATTGTTTAATAATTTTGTGTAGCTACCATCTGTAAAATATAGTTAGAATAATTCATTATACACAGAATAATAAAGTTAATATCTAATGTAATGGGCAAAGAGCGAATAGTATTAATAATAAATGAAAAAAAAAAACCAGAATACTTACGGAATGCAGAGAATCCTTGCAAATGATGTTCCGTAGAGGGAAGATATGATAAATTACGTAAATGTGACGATAATGTGATCGGATATGTTATGTGCGTCAAACGTAAAGGGTCGCTGAGGGTTCTTGGAAGAAGTTCCTGGATAATTGGTAATTTTAAATTAAAGAAACTCGAGTTCCCTTCCTTTTCGTTCCTCGATTGATTCTTTTTATCGTTGTTTTGTTCTTCGTTTCGGTTCGAAAGTGCTTCTTTTCTCTGTGATACCTATTCAATATATTGTTTTATTAAAACACTACAAATAGTTAATATAGATTGTTGATTCGAAGCTTGAATATATTAATTGAAATAAAAATAAGAATTAATTGAACCCCTGTAATTCGTTTAAAATTAAGTCTAAAGATATCGTTCTCAGTCATTTTTATATTTTATTATGAATTATTAGAAATTGGATATCGATTTTTGATCACTATTCATTTCTAATTAAATCTTTTTCATATTTCATTATTAGTCATTATTAATTAATTTTTCATATTTCGTTACTAGTTGCTATTAATTAAATTTTCATATTTTATCACCAACTGTTATCAATTCGATTTTGATACTATATCAGAAGTAATTAAATCTATTAGATTTAATTAAATTTTGATACAATTACTGTTATTACTAGTTTTATTATTAATTACACTTGTATATTTTGTTACTAGTTATTATTAATCGAGGCGTTTATCTTTTGTTACTATCTCTTTTCGATATTATTGAAATACATTACTTTACGCGGAAGATTTTGAAACACATCCTCGCAGATATAGCAATTTATAATCATAATCAACTGTAAATCAAAATTTGACACTGAAGTTGAATAACGACCTGATCCTTAACAGATTTAATATTAAAAAAGGCCCATTACTTTAACAACTTTTATAGAGTATTTTTATATTAATTAACCAAGAAAATCAGTATTATCATTTATTTCTTACTGAAATACTGTCATTATCCAGAGAATTATACGAAACATCCGCTTCCGACGTGTTCCGATCGTACAGAACGGTACCAGTGGCCGAATTTGATTTGCATCCTTTATCATTCTTATCATTGACGTTTTTCGCCTCAAGATGCCCATAAATTCGGGCAAAAAATTGTCTTGGAGATGACGGTCCATCTGTTTTTGTAGACATTTAGCGGCAATACAAATTTCACCGGTGGAAATTTATGATTATAATAAAATAAAACAATTACTAATCTGTACAACAGATCCTGAAGGTATGTTTCTTAATTCTGCCCTCGTATCTTTTTTAAACGTTTCAAAATTATATTTATCATTACGGAACACAATCTTTTATCTCATAAAGATCAAGGTTTATGATAACAAAACATTTTAAGATCACTTTCAACACTTATTCTGCTTGCAACACATTAATTTCTTTATCCACATATGGGTACATTTTTCTGTTTATTGATATTTCATTAACTTGCAACTGTACAGTTTGTGTGTTTATGATTTGTCCAATTTTAGTAACACTTTATGTTGAAAAAGATCTGTAGATCCGACACCATAAATATGCGAATAGAAACGACACGATTTGAGGCGGTTTGCTTGGAAGGTCCATTCTCTTGCTTCATGGTTGGTATGGAAATAGATAGAAGGGATGTTCCAGGGTGGTCTTGCTCCCTACCTCCGTGGATGTTCCCCACTATCAGCCGGTGTACCACCACCACCCCCGATCTCTTCGTTTTCAAATAATTTCGTTGTCATCGTTGTAACGCCCCTCTGCGAAAGAGCACCTGCAGACGTTTATGGTATCTGAAAGAGAAACAGTTGGATCAAGATTGATTAGTATTCAGAATTATTGCACCGTGAAATCGAGACAGACAACGATGGGATTTTTTTAATTGTATAGATAAGAGTATGCGATACTTAAGGGTTTTCATTTTTCATAATTCACTCGCGAATGATACGCTGTTATTACTTTTGTAAATTAATTAATTTTCTAATTATTACCACATTAAGGAGGTTTGTGTTTGAATTTCAGAACGGCGGAGCTTGAGTCAATCGTGGCAGTGGGAAATCTCTTCCTGCAAATTTCTATTCTTATCATTGCAAGCTTCAAACATTTGACATTACGAACGATTGTATAACGTGGCAGAGAGCTCGGTAAGCATCTTAGAATTTTCTTAGATTTTTTGAAAGCTTCAAACAGTCAAGGAGATTACAAACCGATCTAGCTTGAATACGAAGTGTTAATGATGTTAGAATCCTTGGATCGCTAGCAATAGCGATCAGCTTCATTTTATAAACTATATAATATTTGCCGTTGTATCTGAAATTTTATTAAAAATACAGATTCTACCACATGCGCGTTCAAGGCAATTTTTTAAATTTCAGAGAAGCTTTTTTTTTTCTTCTTTTCTTTCTTTTTGTAACAATAACGTGAGTCGCGTAACTGTTATTCTGAAACACTCAAATATCTTATATAAAAGATGATTTGTGAGTAATTCTTTACATCAAGTAAGAATTTGTGAGGGGATATTAATCTTAAGGTTTCTCTGGTGTTTACGATTAACTACACATTGAACAATCCGCGGTAGAATTCTTTTCTCGTCCATCAATTGAAATGTTCAACCCTCGGAGGAGTTTGTCTATAGAGTCTTATCGCGAATTATGTACGCATTTCCTTTTCATTCATATTCTTTCTTCCTTTTCTTGTAACAGGCAAATCTTCGTCTTAATTTGAATTTAAAAAAGTACCCCTTCCCCCTAACACGTATGAATTATTGATACTTTAAGCAGATTTGTATTTCTAATGTATTCTACTTAGGTATAAACTGTAATTTATACAAAATTTAGGGTTTTTTCTCTTTTGGCTATAAAAATATCACTAGTAATTGATAGAATTATACAGGGTGTCCCAGGTTTTAATGTTCAAACTTTGGCAGTATATTCTATGGCACTAAATAAGAAGAAAATGTTAGGTAAACATAATAGGTCACATAAAGCTTTATTAAAAAGTTATAACAAACTGTTACTGCATGCAATATTTATATTCAGTGTGTTTATGTAAGCTATGTTTACTATCTGAGGTCATTTATGATTGAAAGTAATTTTCGCCAGTAATAGATGTTAGTAAGTTGCTGGAGTTCATATCGAAACGCCACAAGTATTTACGAATCGAGAATTGAATGAGCTGTGTCAATCGTGTAGAGATTTGGAACTGGAGTATTAATTAATTAATTAACTGTGGAAGTGACGATGTCAAGTAGTAAATACATGGATCAAGTTGGTTACTATTCCTATATTACTTGTATTTCGTATTTTTGTTATAACTTTTTAATAAAGCTCTATGTAACCTATTTTTACCTAACATTTTATTCTTATCTAGTGCCATACTGACAAAATTTAAACATTAAAACCTGAGACACCCTGTATAATATACAGAGTGAACCTCCTAACACGACGACTTAAAATAACTTGCAAGTTATTCGTTGTACGAAAAAATGTTTCAAACAAAAGTTGCTTGGGATTTAGAGGAACATACTGTTTTTTATTACCTTACTTTTTTAGCGAGATATTAGGGTCACCTTCAATTTTTTAAATGTCTAATATTTTTTCTCAAACTCGGATAAATCATAAAATTTTGTGTACAAAAGTGTGACTCATTTTTAAATTGTATCGGTTTTCTTTCGACGTATCAATACGATAAGTATAAACTAATAATTTGTTTAAAATCGATTACGATTTTATATTACGATTTTTATATACGATATAATATTAATTATAAACGCTTGTTTATCATCGTTAATAATAATTGTAACATCCATAACAGGAGGCGCGTAAAGAACATGAGTAACGGCTTAATACTGTAGCAGACACGCGGCTGCGCCTTGCTCGACGAATTCCTATTGGTTCCCCTGTAATTACATTGATTTCTGCCTGCTCTGTGATTGGTCCGTGATACGACTACCATTGGTATCAACCCAGCGGCGAATTATCCTGATAGGTAATTTTCACGCAAATATGAAACAATCGAGATTAGCGTCGCGACGCAGACAAAGCGGAAATTCATCTCAATTCCAGCAAATGTTGCTTGATGATGAGCTCTTTTGTTTGCGATTGATTTCCAATTTCATTTCATTACGTCCACCTGAATTATGGTTTTATTCGACGAAATCAACTATTAATCAATGCAATTGTTTCCAAATTTTCATTTTCATTTTCATTGTCGCGTCGAAAACTAAAAAGGAAAAATTAAAAGAAAACATCGAATAAAATCATTTTCTTCTTGCGGTGTTAGATCAATAGTATTCGTCTTTTATAATAATTAAAATATGAATTTGCGTTTGACACGAATATCAGCATAACTGCCGTTCATAGGTATTTCTGATGTCGATTTTGTTAGTATATAATTATTTTATTATCAAGTTGTGATTTCTGTAACTGAAATGTTGTTCTTTTGCGCTGATAAGAATGTCCTCCATGAAAGACATACTATACTGGACAAAACTTTAACAACTTCCTTTATCGCCCAGTCAAATTAGACTTAAAAGTACCTGTTTTGGAAAAAAAGTTTGAACATATTAAAAATATTTCAAAGCCGTGAAAAGTTGGGAATAGTTGTTTAAACAATCAAAGAATACACGAAATACTGGTTTTTTAGCTATTATTAAAAACGTGTTACCGATAGCCGACAATAAAAAATGCCAGTCCATAGGCATACAAAAAATCTACAAAATGAGTCGCGGTTAGTTGAAATTTGTCAGTTTGTTTACCCGTGAAAAATTAAAAACAGTAAATTTAAGCAACTATTTCGGTTACTAAGAACTAATAAACGTTTGATCGTAATTACTTTCAACATAGCTGAGAATAGAGCTTTAAGCGTCCTTAACAAGGGCCGAAAATTTCAGCTCGAAAGATTCATTACTTTTCGCAAAAAGTTAAAGCCGGTTAAAAAATGTCTTCTCGTAAAAATTAATTTCCACAACTTACAAACGTTGTACAGCATTCGTCGAGAGTGCATTTTACTCGTCAAAAGTTGTACTATCGCGTACGATTGCCTGCAACGTGATTTCAAAAGCTAAATTTGCTTAAAAATGGATTTAAATATCACATCAAATGTTTGCTAATTGTTTGTTAAACTCGATAGTTTAACCCGTTGCGCCGACTGGTGCCTCTGAGGCGCCATATTGCATTTATCGAAGTATTCCACTTACACTTTATACTTTACAGTGTAAAGTTTACACCAAAGGCACACTCTTCACATTGTTTATATTTTCATCACTATTCCTATACTTTTTTCAAGTAGTGTAGGAGTGAATGTGTTTTTATGGATTGTTTAAACAACTATTCCCAACTTTTCACGACTTTGAAATATTTTTAATTTGTTCCTAACATACTTCCGAAGAAATTTTCCATAATCAAACTTTTAGTAAAAATTGTTTTCCAACACAGGGACTTTCAAGTCTAATTCGACTGGACTATATGTATAACAACTTCCTTTAGTTGATAATACTCTTCAATACGTCTCTAAAATTACTTCTTAGCAGTTGTTGAAAAAAATAGAATTTGAATAACACGAAACAATGGATTTATGATAGATTTTGTAGTTGAACAATTCCTGTCGAACATCGATCGAATGCATTGCTTTTTTCCACATTATTTTAGTTGCTAAAGCGGCTAGCAAGATGAACTGGAAATAAGATTATAACAAAATAATAATGTTAATATATTCTTGGATATTTATTAGTGTTTTTTCATGTACACCTAACAATTAAGTACTTATTATAATGTCCTTTTATTACCATGTGTAATCAACAAGGCATAAACAATCATACTATTTACAAGTATTAAGTATTTACATGGTATTAAAAATTATATTTATTAAATATAAATAGGATTTCGATGTCCGTAGTTGTGAAAAACGGTTGAATAGCAACGTTCTCAAACAAGTACGCATTTCGACAGACCATTTGAAGATGAAATTCGAATCCCTTCCAAAAAACAACCATCGTTGCCATGATGTTATGTGACGCAGGATGCGACGTTTTTCAGTCAGTCGAACGTGGTCATTCGTAGAAGAAGGTACTTACGTACGAAGGATTAGCTTCTGTTTTCTTTGCTACAAATATGAACTGCGATAAATTAAATTATATATTCGTAAGTAAACAAAGTTGTATATGCATAAACATTTTGCTATGGATTTTGTGTCATTTTGTATTTCTTTAGTACTTATTTAAACAAACGAAAACAATGAGTAAATTAAATGAGTAAATACTCATTTACTTTACTAGTTGGTTATATTTATTTTTGTTAATAAGAAAAAAATCTTAAAAATATGTTTTATTAAGTTATCACAAGGCACATTATAGTAACTGTTAGCTGGCCACGTGTTGCTTATGAGACTATTTCAATTTATCTTTTCCCATGTTCTATTCCTTTAATTTATATCTTTTTATGAAGCAGTATCATAGAATAAATGTTTAGGCTTAGTTTATGTCAATTTTTAAACAATTTTTTCAGAATTTCATTCTTTTTTACACGTTCAAAAATTCACACGACCAGTCTCAAGACAATATTTCAATTTCTTATCACAATTATCAGAATAAACACTTGGTATGCTAATATTTTTGTATTTTATTATAACAATTAAACCAAAAATTGATTGTGAAATTAAAAATAGCAATGAAAGTAATCTTCATAGAAATAATTTTTTGTATCCAGGTAAAAACAGTTGTTGTAAGAAGTCAACAACGTATAACGAACTTCTTTTGTTATTACTGTTTGAACTTAAGACGTTGGAGGTCAAAATCAGTCTCGTTAGGACTGTATCAGAATTCAGACGTGCCTGACAATCGGCGTGTAACGGTAAGAATTAGTAACTCGTTTGTTTATTTCATATCATTATTTATAATTTATATATTACTCTGTATACCTAGTGTATTTTTCCATATAAATTTACATATTTACTCGGGTTTATTAATACTGTTTATGCGATGATTCGTCCATAATTTTTACTTCAATATTCCAGTATATTCTGTCGTGGGGTTACGCATCTTCTAAATAACCTTTCTTTTTTCTCACCATAAAAAAAACATAACGTATCGTTTTGAATCATTACGAGGAAGATTATTATTTACTGCGAAGTATAATAGATATTTCAATATACGTATTTCTTTTTTAAATATATCGTATTAACATGTTCACGCCGGGGCCGATTTTCATGTTTCTCGCTGTGAGGCGGCGCACGATTGTTGCACGTTAAATTTCAATTATTTACAGTTTCAACTGTACGGCAATTTTTTCCAGTTACTAAGCGAACTATATTTTTGATGATGAGCGGCGTCTAAACGAATGTTCAAACGTGATCTACCGGTAATGCACGCCACCGGTGGGTCACGCCGGCGTGAACGTGTTAAGGGTAAATACATATAAAGATGTTTCATATTTTATGAAGTATTCAATATTTTCTTATGTTTATCTCGTTAATTGTTACGATTTTGATTTTCAGCAAGCGAATAACTTTGATCATGGCAAAAAGTAAATGCAGCCGACTCGCAGCTAAACCGCGTACGCTGTATTTACCTCTTATAATTTAGGCTGAAAATCGAACTGTATAGATATGACATATTTGTTACATTCATTGTAATGTTCTATTTATGTTACTTCTTACTTTTATCTAAAACAGAAACTAAATATTGGTAAATATAAGAAGGGTTAATCAGTTTTTGAAGATGCAAGAATAATGGTACACAGCGATGAAAGTCGGCGACTGGTAAGTCGTGCATTTTATGATTTTTCTAGTTCTTAGTAATTCTATTGTTATATGTATAATAATACGAGCATAGTGATTAAGATTGTAGATGCTTTCTCATACATACATCGTAATTATATGTATAGTAAATATGTACATTGTTGAGCATGTCGAACTTTCCTACGGACGACATCGATATTGATACAATAATTTACCTAGTTTTTATCATTCAATTTACTTGATTATTACATTAACCGACTCTATTTGAAATGAATACTAATCCAAATACATGAATACCATCGTAATTTTACGATGACAAGTGACGCCATTTTACCTAGTATTTCAAATCCTTGTTCTTTTATAATTATTGGTTTGTTCATACTTTCTGATATGTTGCAGTTTTTCTTTTTTTAAATATGAAGTATTGATAGAAACTTTTTTTCTGATTTATTTTCATAGTTTATATTTAAAATCAATATGTAAACAAGAAATTCAATGGTGGATCTAAAGAGTAAGGACCAGGGGGGGGGGGGGGCGAATCACCCTCCCTGGATAGTTATAAACTGTTTAAAAAATTAATTTATATCATAAAGTACTGTAATTATTCTGCATTAATGCATTGCAGTTGTTTTTTATTTTTATAAATCATACATAATTTGTGTGAACGTGGTTATTTAGATCTTGAATAAAACTAGTATGTAATAATATAGTAATCTATAAAAATAATAAGTCATAAAATATTTCTTTAATTATAATTACTTTTAATATAAAAATCTCAACCTTTTATACAAAAATTTTTTTATTAGTAACAAAATTCAACTATAATATTCTTTTTTCGAAAATCATGAAGATAAAGCATAAAATGTATCCAATTGAATTAATTTAAAAGTGAAGGGAGAACATTAATAAGTCTATTATGTTATTACTAACCGTAATTTTTAATTTAGGATTTTCAGCATATACATGAAGAAAAATGAGGTACGTACAGTTTTTACAGAAATATTTATTTTGATATCACTATGCTCGTTTTTGTATATTTTATCTTTTCACTTTTTTGGTTTTGTTTTTTAACTATTATCGAAAATTTTGTATATTTCCGTGTTTGCCGTAGATCGATTTTTCAGTGTTCTGGTTTTTTTTTTTTTAGATATTGGTATATCCTTGTTTGAAATGTAGTTTTGCTCTGTTCAACAAAGTTGGGTATTCCCGAAATAAATTTCAATGAAATTGTTATTTCATTTGTTTATTTTTATCGAATTGTGCGAATTTCATTCTTTGTTTAATCTTTTACAACCCTTAAAGATACGGGAAAAATCGTTTTTATTGTGAATAATTTATGGTGAGGCTCTATGCCGAATAGAAGAGGCAGCGCACAGTGGTCGATGTATCTCATTTTGCGGTCAAAAATCGATATTACTTAAAATAAAATAAAATAAAAATGAAATTCCGTTAATCTTATTACTGGAAAACTTTTGTACGTATACCTTTCACGTTGTTACAATCCATTACAGCTATATTTTTAAATTCTTAAACCGATTTAGACGCATAGGATTTAATAAAAAGGAAAATAATAAACAATATTTGATGAAATTCTAATTATCTGTATATTCTTCATTGTTAATAACTTTTTACCTAAAAGTACCCTAATAAATAGGAAACAGTTATACATCAAATCACGAAAAGAATTTTTATTTGGACCTGTTCTTTTTTTTTTTTCTTTTCATTTTTGGCCGACTTTTAACAAAAATCGACCACTGTGCGGCGTGCCCAAGATGTAATTTGTAAATAAAATACGTTTATTTAATGAAAATTATTTTATCTGAAGATAACCACCTTCTCTATATTTAGTATTAACAATGTATTTATATCATTTATTTTTACAGGATTTGGTAATTATTTAGAAAGTATGGGGCTTCGTCGATTTCTGTCGTTTTTAAATATGTTGCAGAAACCAATATTTTGAACAGTTTTTCCCTATCAAGTTCGCAATATTCATTTCTGCAACATATTTAACAATCATAGAAATTGTTCAAGCCGTCCACTTTCTAAATAAATTGTCCAGGATTTTATTTAGTGTGTTTAAAATTTTTGTTTATTTATGTATTTACTGAATCTTAATTATAAGCGCTGTTTTATTTTCAAGATTTTACTTTTTAAGACATTATTTTATTACTTTATTCTGTTTTGTTTTAATTGAATTTTTATCTTATTTAGGTGTTTTATACATGCTTTATTTCTTTACAGGATTATACCTTATTTTATTGAATATTGAAAAATCTTTTCTGCCAAATGTTTTAAGATTGATCTGCTTAAATAATATTTGATTTTTGTCACTGTCGATCATAATTATATACGTTATATTTGATTATATCGTAGATTTTTGTTATTTGCAGCGATGAAGAGCATAGATATTTTTTAAGTAAATCATATCAATGAAACAGTACTGTATTTTTTTTTTTTATTGGTGATTTTCAACATTGTTCTTTATGTTCAATCTTACACTTGTTATTTAATTTGCGTTTCTTGTTTTCAGGATTTTAATAAATAAATCGAGTAGAAAACAGTCGAGTGTTTAAAAAATGCAAATTTTTCATCATATGAAAAAAGTTAATTTTTTTATGATAAAAAATTTGCCACCCTGGAAACTAAATATTTTGCAACTAATAAACGTTAATTTTTATGCTTTTTTGGTATAATGTCGAAAAAATATTTTTGATACATATTTTTATCTATTGGTAATTATCTACTCTGAAGTGGTGAAATCAGTCCTGGAAGTTGAAATTGCAAATCATGTTTTATCGAATTTCTTAGAAACTGTTTGTTGCTGAGAAAAGTTTAAATTGTACGATTTGTATGTTTTGGAATGGCAGATCTACCTGTTTAAGCAGATTTTCAAAAAAGAAAAATTAGTTTCGAAGATACATTGAATAAATCGCATATTTTTATAAATTTCTCTGATAAAACGGTTTCAATTAAAAATGTGGAGTAAATTAGGATCATTTTCACGTTTGTAGTAAATATTATTATATGCAAGAAGCTATTATAATATTCATTGCAGAGGTGAAATTAAAAGTCCCAGTTTATTCTAAATTTTCAATTGAAAACTGTTTAACGTTTCACCAGAGAAATACTAAAAAAATGTACTGTATTTTAATATACCTTTGAAATAAATTACTTTTTTGAAACCCCTTTAGCATGGGTAGATTTGTCGTTTGATAACATGCAAATTGTGCATTTCAACTTTTCCTCTACAGTAAATAGCTTCTAAGATATCCGGCAAAATGTGGATTGCATCCCCTAACTTCAAGAGCCATGTTTACCCCTTCAGGGTATATAACTGCCGATAAAAGGAGAGGATATGTATTGAATGTTTTTTTTTTTCGATGAAAATTTTCGTGTATTATTTGCATAATATTTTTTTTGCAAATAGAGTCAAAACTCGTCTCTCAAGTTAGTAACAACTTGACGGACGAGGTAGTACACATGTAATGGCGGGTGGTTGGGATCTGGTGGTCAGGGTGGGTCACTACTTGTAGCCACCTCCTCGTGGTGTGACCTGGTAATCGATATCGTTTCCTACAAATTCCGGAGATTTGAGAGCTCTTGGGATATTATGAAAAACGATATCGAGCTAAGAGCTACAATCATTATATGATATTACACATTTCAAAAATTATTAATTTCTTCACAAAATTTTGTTGAAACCTTAAAATTTTCTTTGCGAGCGATTTTATAAATTTTGCGCTACCGTTTTAAGCCTTGAGTACTATTGCAGGGTTGAATTCAACCCTGTCAAAGTTAAGTCTATAATTTTCCTGCTTTTAACTAAATATCTGGGGGGGGGGTTAGTTTATTATATTTTGTATGTAAGGAATGCTTTAAAAAATCCGTAAAAGTATAAAAATTATCTATTAACTTATGTATTAAAAAGTTGTGTAGGATTATATGGTAGTTAAGGGTTAAAATAAAAAAATGTACAAAGTTATCTCAGACTTTTTCTATTCTGTGTCCATCCCCTTCATGTAGACTACATATAGACCTACAGATTGTAACATTAATGTATTTCTGAAACGATAGTAAAAATTGTTTTGTATTTAATGAACCAAAAAAGTATTACCGGTACCTTGTAATTATTTAAATGATGTAAATGTTATACTACCTAATCGATAATATTTTAATCCTTCCTTACAATCATCTTATGAAACTGCTAGGTGTATTAATATAAATGTATCATTTAAAAAATTGAAGAAAATGTGGCAATTTTTATTATGTATTGTAAATTGTTATCGATTGAGTATTAATCGATCTTTATTTATAATATTCTTTTTATTAAATAGTTTTGTATGATGTTAATGTATTATGTCGAAGCACAGTCCCTTTGGCGCAGAGGATAGCGCGTTGGACTTCTAATCCAAAGGTCGTGGGTTCGATCCCCACAAGGGATGATAAAAGATGACCTTCATTTTTAGATTTTTATATACAATATTCTTCTGCACTAATATTACATTTCATACACTTAATATAATCAAATTAATTGATTGTCTTAATTGAATATATCATCGTTTGTGTTTTGTAATTCTGAAACATTATTATTGAACTTCCCCAAACATTTAAAAATTAATTAGTGGATAACAATAGACGACTAAACTGCTGATTTATTTGAAAAAACAAGCTCTAATCTAATGAAATTGCACAAAAGTTTTAATTTGTTATATTTATGAAAGTACAGCACAGTTTCCTTTCTAATTTTCAAAAATATTTGTTGATTATAGGGTACGAAATACAGACATATTCATGAAATAACATGAATAAAAATTAGTATAAAGTAACTACATACATGAAAGTGCAATTATGTTATAAAATATTATTTAACATCTGATAGTAACATTTTATTTGTACGCAAATCTCAGTAGGTAAGTTAGGAATTGAAAATGAATATGTCATTTTCGTGACAGCTATTGTGTGAAATTTTCCATACAAATTTAGTGAAATGCTAAAATTAATTATTAACAATACCAGTGTGGAGTATGATATAAAAGTTAATCGGTGGTGAATTTTAATATGTTTTCATACGCAATAGGTTATATAAGAATCAATAATAAATACTAAACTGTAACGTTACGCATAAAGTAGCGTTCTTAAAATTCGTCGTGGAATGAACAAATTTGTTTATCTCTATTGTATTTTATAATTTGTTCATCGAACCAAAATTCTATGTATCTAAAGAGTATAACATAAAATTATATGTATAACAATGGAAATGTTAAAACGACAGGTAAAACTTAATTTTTTATATTTTTTTATTTACAAAGATATTTGATTGTTATTTGAGCTACATAGGAATATTGTGATTTTTTAATATATTTATAAGAGTATTAACTTACATTAGTAACATTTAAATAACAATTATACTGGGAGTGGTTATATTTATTGTTAACAATTTGATGTTTAGTTTGTTTTGAAAGGATGTTATAGGTTATAATGGTTTTTTTTTATTATTGCTTCTGTATGCTGTATCTAATTTATATAAACATTTATTTAGCTGAGATTCAAATATATATTTACATATTTCTCTAGAAAAAAGGAAAAGATAAAACTAAAAGGTTTCCTATACAACAACATATTCCGGAGGTTCCAATGGTGGAAAAACACAAATGTTTTTCCAGCGAATCTTCTATAACTTATCCTAAAGGAGAATGTATTGAAAATATGGAAAGTGAATTGCATTCTGCAGCAATTGACACCGAAGAATATGAGAAACAATCTGCTCAAATAACTGCGGAAAATGCACAATGTAGCAAACAAGATACAAATGACAAGGTATGTAATTTCTTTTTTTAGATATTAATATAATAATTAATAATAATAATTGATGGAAAAGTGAAATAGTGAAAGGAATGATATTTCAGTGTTTTGTTAGGATTATAACATGTTATAAAATGAATTTTAGGATGAAATTGATGGTGTGAGTGAAAATATTACAAAGAATATGTCATCGAAGGACAATTTGGAAGAGGAAGTAGAACACATTGAAACAGCAGTTTCAGTGGTAGAATTAGAAGATCCTACTATTGATTCTGTCAATAATGAAAGTACAGTATCTAGTTCATGCCAGTCAAGTTTGAACACATTGGATTTAAAGAATGTTTCACATGAAAAAGAAACAATTAAAACGCAGTTGGATTCTGTGACAAATAAAGAAGATACACATAGTACCTTTAAAGAAATTCTACCATTTACTGATGTCCAGCTGGAATCATTGTATATAAACAACGAATTAGCATCTATCGATATGTTTATTTCAGAATTTACAGAAACTCAACTCAGAACTAGCATGGTTAAGCAACAACATAAATTATACGAGCTTCTAATGAGTTACCTTCGTGCCAGAAATCATTTAATCATTAATTCGCATGAACTGGAAGCATTAAAAAAAAGTTGTAGAGAGATACAAAAACAATTATGGCAATTAGATAAGGCTTATATTACCGAATCAGGGGAATGTCAAGATGGAAATCCAGTTGTTGCTACACATGAATATTCCATTGCACGTTTTAACAATCAAGCATTGGTAAATCTGTCGCGGAATTTATCAGCAATAAAAGACATGTTACACAATGCTCAAGCATTATATTGTTATGAGGCAGAAACATTGAAATTGCAAATTGAACATTATATTCACAGAGTATGCACCTCTTGTAAGGAATTCATAAATCTTCCTCAAAATGCACCTGTAAACCTATTATCAATGCATACTTCATCACAAACTATTCCACAGTTATTAGAAATTAGAACGTGCATTGCTATATTGTTTAATTTTCAAAGAAAATTATTAAAAGATGGAAAATTTGTAACAGAAACTAGGGACTGGCTTACAAAATTAGTCGCGATTTTATTGAGGGTAGCAACCTGGCAGGATCATTTATTTCTGTTGAATCATATTTTAAGATGTCCCGGTGGAGTAATGAATTGGGCATCCAGTTATGTTCAAATTCCAGTACCACAGCAGTTTAATAAATTAAGCGTATCTCCATTGAACGATCCATATTTGGATCATATAATAGCTACATTGGCTGTTATTTTGTTACCAATTAAGGATAGACATAAATTCATTGAACAGGTATTTAAATTATTGTAATCTAAAGTAAGTAATTTTTATATAAATATAGTGTGTATTATTAGGTACAAATGTCGTTGCAAGATGCGTCATGTAGTCTCAGTGATACAGTTTGGGTTATATTAGACGAAGAAGGGGAAGAAGATGAGGATATCGCTAACGCTGGTGTAAACTTATTTGAAAGTGACCTTATTTCTTTGCTTCGTCAAATTCCATTTGATAAGATGTTCGAACATGTGTTGTACATACAATGTCAGAATGATGGATATTATCAGGACAAAGGGTGCATTACTCATCATCATTTATTGCGACTATTTGCATTCTTTACAACTATTATTAAACTCTTGAAACAAGGACTGAAAACATATGATTCTCCAAGATACAGACAATTAACTAAGCGATTGAGCGCATTAATCAGAGATATTGTGCAATATGCTAGTGATCAATGGGAGGAATTTGATAGAAGTCAGGTACAGTTACTCTGGTGTCATAACATTTCATGGTTTTACATTGCAAACATTATTAGTAAAATAACTTTTTAAATTATGGTTTGCAGATTACTGATGCATCAGTGTTGCTAAAACTACAACTTGAATTTGATTGTTTTTTTCTGAGAGCAATTCTGTGTATATTTTCTTCACGCCGCTTAGGCGCATGGCAATACTTAGCTACTGTACCATATCATTTAATATCTTCCAATACTTTGTGGCAGATATTCTATATTTTACATACTGACTATTCGCAAATCGATGTGTACACTTCTAATACACATATACGCAGTATGTACAATTATGCAATATAAAATATTATAGGCTACTATGTAATATTATAGCAATATATGTATAATTTGATATCTTGGTAATATTAAAGATTGGGAAAATGAATTAAATTGCCCTCAACTTCGTGAACAATTTGAAGAGAAGTTAAGCACCATGCCAGGAGACGAATCATATTTCCTTTTAACAACTTTTACTAATATGGCTATGGCAAGAGTTGAGAAAGATTATCATTTTATAAGGACAACGACCATTGATTTATTTCAAGTATGTATGTAGAGAGTATTTATAGTGTTTACAACTTCTGGGTATTGAATAATAGCAGTTATTTACAGATTGGATTTCTCAGTAAAAAAACACAACATTCTTGCTCAAAGGATGCCCGATTTCTATTATCAAATTTAACAAATAAATATCCTTCACTTCTATCAGATATTTTACAAAAGTTAAGAGACAACTTTGTATTAGCTGGCAAGGTATAAGTAATAACCTTATTATATTTCATCGTAGACACGAAACGATCAATGTCTAAATTAATTTTATGTTTGTTGTTTCAGCTAAGTTTATATTTATTTACTGAATTAAAGATAGATAAATGGGTCCCGCAGGAAGAAGATATAAAGATTCTTTCCACTTGGTTACATCAGTATCCATTAACATCGATTGAAAATCAATTAGCTTGTGTAATCCTTACCCACTTAAATTGGGGATTTGATGAGTAAGAACATATTTCTTTATTTCACTCATAATCCTTATAATTACATCAATATCAGAATATATGTTGCTGATTTTGGATCGAAAAACATGTTTCAGTGTATTTTATAGAATATCTTAGTATTGTATTGCAGATACAATTAATATTCTTATTACAGAAATGGTAGTTTATATCTTCCTATTAATTTACATCGCCGCATAGCGCTATTGATTGTCGAGTTAACAATGAAATACGTACCTGATTCTCCTACCCAAACTGCATCTTTATTAACAGAAGGCGTTAAACAAGTACGATATACAAATGTCATATAAGTGCTTATTTAATGAAATAAGTTTTTATTTCCTTTTTCATGTTAAATTAAAATATATAGGTTTCATCGATGATAAGGCCTCAAAATGCTCAGCACGCATTTTCACTATGGGCATGGGACGTAATCTCAAGACTTAGATTACATCAACTTGATCAAACAGAAGCACTATGCCACAATGCACTTTTGAATCCTACTGAGGCATTTGCTAATATACCTGATATGGATTCAGATTCATATTTAGAAATTTTAACCATTGGCGTAAGGGAGAAACAACCAATCGCGTGTTATGTAGCAACAGTTATGACATTATGGGGCCATTCTGTACCATTGATATGTTCAAAAGGTTTTAGCCAATTACAAATATTACAAAATTATTGTAAATATGAACAAATACTTATATGTTTACATCATATTATACCATTATTCTTGGAATGTGTTGATTCGTTACTGAAAAACGACAAATTTATTAGTCTAATTATGTCTCTAATTGTGGCTGATAGATCTTACATGAAAATGGCTAAGAATCTTATTGCCCCCGATTTTCCTGGAGTAATATTGAAACAATTTTCAAATATGATACATTCACATTTATATAATTTCAAAAGGTAAATAATTATTTTTTCAGTGGAGAATTCAACGTAATATGAAGTATTAAATTATTGTTTTACAGATACCATTTACAAACTTCAAAACATTTTGTATATTTATGGTTAAATGTACTTGTATTGGTACCAGATTGGAATAAAGATCAAAGTATAATGTACTTGATGGATACAGTGATTAGTGCTGCGTTCTTTTTTATGGATTCAAAGTCGACAGTGGAAGATGTGTTTCACCGCCTTCTTTCTGTAAGACTACTTTAAATTTGCATTGTTCTATTTAATAAATTTAATTATCTTTACTTTTATTTTTTAACAAGTATAATTTCAATTATATCTGTTATTGAAATAATCTGAATCTACTGATAGAATATATTTATTTTACTAGCTTACCATACAGGAAAATGATGAGGTATGATCTTTTTTCCTCGTTTAGAATATTTTTTCTTTACAATATTTTGTAGTAGCGTTGAATGTTAAATAGTCATTTCGGGAATATTCTTAATTTATATCTATGTTTCAATACTTATGATAACTTATGTATTCATGTTAAAAGCATGTTCCTAGGTCTGTTATTGCAATAT
Organism: Stelis phaeoptera; assembly: GCA_943735885.1. NCBI lineage: Eukaryota > Metazoa > Arthropoda > Insecta > Hymenoptera > Megachilidae > Stelis > Stelis phaeoptera. Next base: position 2,218,463 of record OX030936.1, read on the forward strand.
TTACAAATCAGTGAATTATTTTCAGAATACATCTAACCGAAATGTAATGGCATCGTTTGGATCATTTTTAAATTGGGTAACTGGTTCGTCGAATTCGACCAGCGCCTTAGAAGGCTCTACTCAATCAATCTGGGTTGCTTACCAAATATTGTCAACAGAACAATATAACAGAGAGATTAAAACTGGATTATGGCGTGAAATTTTACGGGAATTATCAATACAGCCTAAAATTTCATTAGATACTGCTGTTAAAGTACATATCACGTAACGAAATGAATATCTTTAAAAACTATACAATGTACATTAACTGTTTCTATTTTTATTTCATATTTATTTCAGAAAGCTTGCATTACAGTTAAAATGCAGCCGTTCGGAGTTAACGGATTATTCATATATCGTTGGCCTCAACAAGCTCTAGATACACCTATGGATCACCCTATCCTTCCTTTGTTTTGGCAAAATTTTTTTGCTTTGTTTCTTGCTAGAGTTCCAACAATGCCAGGGTTTGTTTTAAATTAATCAGATTAATTTTAGTTGTTAATGTAAATTACAATGTAAATATCTTTTTTGTTTAGAGTTATTGACCATTGTGGAATTGGTGAAAAATTTTTTGAAGGCATGATCAATTTGAGTTATTTAAAGAAATTAAAAAAGCGATTATACGATACTACCACATACTTTCAGTTGAAGGGGGAGAAAGATTTGGATAATGGAAAGCCAATTACTGATGAAAGACGAATATTTTATTTTAACGCAGCGAAGTATGTAATATTGAAATACACTAGGTAACAGTGTTGCCAGAAATCATAGTAAAAATATCTTTGCAGATTTTATAAAACCTTAAGTTTATGGCTTGAAGAACCAAGATTGCAAGAACCAAGTCTTTATTTACCAGCGCTACCTCCCCAGTATATGTCACAGAAATTAATACAACTTATTCAAGATGATTGGGTAAAATACGAATAACTTAATTTACTCTAGTTATAGATATAAAATGTTTGCATTGTGTTCTTTATATTTATTTAAATAGGCTCCATGGTTGGAATATATCGATTATTGGACAATTCAACAAAATCAAATAATGGCAGTTAAAGAATGGGAGCGTATGTGCTGTAGAGATCAAGAAAACTACCTTCTAAAAGAAACAGACGTATTAACGATTCAACCTAAGATACTTGAACCATTACAGAGAATTTTCAAAAAATTGACGACGTACGAACATCCTATTCCACCACCAATTTTAAATCGGAATCAAACGGAATTTAATTGCATATTTAAAGAAAATTTATATAATTCTACTTTCGTTATTAATTTTGTTAAACCATATTTTAAAGTAATACTAGATTATGCTCAGACGTATAATTTATTGCTTTCGGAGCATACAGCAGTGGATTCTAGTTTTTTGGAATTGATACCAATGCTTTATAAAGAACACGAGAATCAGGTAACACTGCATGCACTGTGTGATCCAGTGAGCCCAGATCAGAAACAATGTAGATCAGTAAGACCGCTTACTGTTCATTGTGCTGGTCCAGCAATAATAAGAATTAAGGTAACTGAAAACAGTTGTTTCTTATTTTAATTAATTTATAGTTGTTTCTTATTCAAACAATATTTTAAATATTCAGGCACCAGAATCTCATATTAGTGATAGCATTAATCACATGATAACTCAAAACCGGGCAGAATATGAAAATTTATTGATAAAAGCTAGTCAACCACCACCCAGTAAAGTAACTCAAGGATGTGTTTCTATAGATCATTTAGTCACGTGAGTATATAATGTTCTTCATAAAGTGTTATATTAATATGAATATAATTGTTTCCATTATATTACAGGATGTTAGAACACGAAATAACTGTATGTCGAACTAACGAAAATACAACGGTACTATACAAACTTCAAGAAAGCGGAATTAAATTATTTTATTATCTTATAGAATGTTATACAGAAGACGCGTCGTTCTGTCCACCAACAAAACAACTTATTACCACTTGTTTAGAAAAATTGGGGCAAGTATGTATAACTGAATTACGTAAGAGCAATTTTTTAATCGATAAACCTTAATACAAATATTTTAAATAGTCGTTTATTAATGGAGAAGAAAGTCAAGCTCCGCAGTTATTATCCACTATAATACAGAAACAAAATTTGGGTGGTTTACTTGGACCTTATTTTACTCCTGTTGCTGGTGGTGCTTCAGCGTTATTACAAATGTATCAAACTGTTGTTGAATTATCCACAGGCACAAATGTCGATCTTTGTTTTGTGTTATTATCAAAAGTACGTTAAAATAAAAAATATGTTTATATTTTCCTTAGATCTTTTATTATTTATATATTATTTATATGATATGATAATATTTTCATTTTAGTTTGACATTAGCTCTTGGTTAAGTTACAAACGTCCAAGATTGAGTGAGCGATCAACATTCATAGATTTAGTGTCTAGAGCTCTTTGTAACATTGGTTTCATCCCAGAAGAGGAAAAATTGATGTTACATGAGGTATTTATATACCAAATAAATTTTGTTTAACACTAGAACTACCGACGTTCAGTGTTCCATTATTTCTAAATTAAAACTGAAATAGAAAAAAAATAAATGAGAGATAAAACGTAAACTGATATATAATTCTTTATCTTGATGAAAGCCAACTTATATTTCAACAAGAGCCTTTTAATCGATTTTGTGATTTAAAATAAGAAATCAGAAGCAAGTCATTTTGACACGCTTGGTAGTTCTAGCGTTAATTATCTTTTTAAATATTTTTTTAACAGTAAATATTTTCTTGCAGTTATTTAGAAAACACTTGCAACTTATTTTGTTACACAAATTTCCCGAACACTATGGCGATGTTTTGAATGCTGTATTAAAAAGTAGTGAAAGCCAAAACTTGTCTCTAGATGTTTGGCAAGATTTGTTAAGAATTATCAGTGGTAAATCAAAAACTACAGTTCCAATTCATTTCTCTAAAATTAGAGATGATATTCGTCACTATGCAACTGAGCAAAGACTTCTGTCTCTACAAGAAGTATGTTGTTCAAACGTGTTTTTTTTTCTCAATACTTGTTAACATAATTATGTATAACAAATCCATATTATTTTATATTTGATTACAGATACATGATACTGCTATATTATTAAGCAAACATTTTATGCAAGAACGTTTACAGTATGGTCTTTACGGATTATATCCAAAATATAGAGTTTATAACGAACCGTTAAGCATATTCCTTGGCATGGTGGGCCATGCTCTTGTTGCACTTACACTTCAATTTGATAGAGGTTCCTTAGGAGATCAATGTAAGATTTTTAAATCTATACTACGTATAAATATTTTCAAATCTACACTAATTCTTGTTAGTAGATATTTTCATAGCTTCATAATTTATGGTAAATATTATCTTTGTAATTTTATTATTTGAAGTATGCGAAAAAATATGGCCTGTCTTAAGTGAAATGTATTCGCCATGGGTTACACCATACTGGACACGAAATTTGAAAGAACCAACTGCTGCATGGATTCAACAGCTTACCGATGATAGATCGGTTCTATTACCATGGATTATTACGGATGGTTTTTACGCCAACAAAATTGTAGCAATGTTTGTTGAATGTGTCCGTTTTATTATTGACACACTGCCAACGTCTAGTAAAATTCTTTGTTTTATCTGGCAATTTTACGTTATCAATTTTGCAAATGCTTCAATTAAAAATCATATTTTGAATGTCATTCATGGCAATTTTTTGTCATTACCATGGGACCGGTTTTATCCTACCGTAAATGATATCGAGTTTATGGTCAAAGTAGTTGATCAGTATTTACCAGACAGTCACTTATTCCTTGGAAGTATATTTACTTGCGTAAATTGGTCAGCTTGGATAAATGATTTGTTAACAACACAATCATTGTCTGTTGTATCAAGAATGCATGTTTGCTTATTGAATCTGTTGGTGAAGTTATCCAACGAACCAAACGTTAAACAGGTAATTAAAGAATTTTGTATAGGAAAGCATTTTGAATTACTTAATTAAATTTGCATCATATTTCAGAACGATAAAACAGTTGATTTAATCAACGAAGCTGAAAAATTTTCCTGGCATCTACTAGATGCGACTGCATATGATCATATAGTTAATTGGTATGTTATGAGTTGTGATTCAAGAGTTGTTCTTTCCATCGATGATCAAAGCCATCCCGTAGATACGGCTGTATACAAGTATGTATAATTACCTTATATTAGTTTCATATCTTACTATCTCCTCAAATTTAACCCTTTCTAACAAACTTTGTCTAATAGTTTATTAAAGATTGCAGCAGGCTATGATCCTGCTATAACTCACTTTCATCCTACTACATTAAAAAAGAGACAAATATATATTCGTTCTTCGGTTAAACTGTTGATCACGTGTTCAACTCGATATAAATCAATGATATCTACGTATCCAAAAGCATTTATAAATACACTGTTAGAAATGTTGGACGAAATGGAATTTATTATTTTAAATAGTGAGTACAAGATATTTATATTAAGTTGTATTTTTATCATAGAGATCCTGTAAAGAATGGATTTTTTTTAGCTGTTTCAGAATCACAACAGATCGCGGAAGCAAGTTTATTAGTAACTGAATTGCTTTATACTATGAATCAAAGTGGATTTCTTATGGAACATCTCCGTTCTAGCTGGACATCGTGGCTTTCGGAAAGGAGAGCTAATAACCCAATCGTTATAGGTATACTTAAAGTTATCGCGACAACAGTTACTTCATCATCCATACTTGGGGAACTAATGGAGGCTGCTTTAGAATCGTATTTTAAATTTAATGGTATGCAACGATATGATTGTTTAACATAATTATTTCTCGTTTTATTCTATTATTCTATTTAATTAATTACTTATTATTTAATATATGATAAAAAATATTGATCATACGTTTCGTTACACTTTGATTATAGCATTCGAGTATGTTCCACCAACATGGGCTTCAGTTTTAACAATTCTGCAATCGGTAGTACCTAGACAGCCACCATTGGAATCGTTATTGATCTCCGAAGGAAGACTTCTTGCTTTATATTCTGTTTTACTTAAGCGACTCCCAACATGTCGAGATATTAGAGAGGAAGGGATGCTTCTTATTAATCTGATTGATTGGATTTCTGCTATCAAGGCAACGTAAGTGTTACATATTATGCTACGCAGTATGTTGATTGATTGAATCATTTACTTTACGGAATCCACGTTTTATTCAGAGACGCAAACGAAGAGAAATTACCTCTTTTATGGGCGAAAACGTGCGAATTAGCATACAGACAATGTCAATATAGTGAAAATACAACAATTGCTGCCAGAGCTCTCAAAGGTTTAGCGCGTACTTTATTAACAATAGCAGATGACGGAGGACAAGGATGGGGCATACTAGGAGCAATTGGTATCAGAAAAGGTTCTTCTCTTTCAGTTAGGCAAGTTTTTAAATCAAATGCAATTACATCTACGGGTAAACTTTAGTTCCGGGGATAAAAAAATATGGCCTTTTTAAAAATTATTTAGAATACAAAAATACAAGTTTCGTTGAGAGCAATGCACTGGTTCACAAGGTATGTTAACTTGAAAGTGAGCATTTTTAACGTATTTGACTGGCAATATGTACGCCATATTGCCTTACAGCCATACTCTGTGGGTAAAACAGATTGATTTAGGTAGCGGTAAATGTGTATAGTCGACAACGTCCCGTGTTGTAATGCAATTTATTGAAGGAACTGAATTCGCACTCTAGGGCGAGGGAGGGGCTCTGCCTTTTCCCCCTGCATCCCCACCCCGCAAATATACGGGCAAAACCAACTCTGAATTCGTTCAAAAGCGCAGTTACGAAGCCCCTGTAGATCCATCCCACCCATAAAGCACGCCACCTCCAGTAATCTGTTTTACCAACAGAGTATGGTTGCAAGGTAATATGGCGTCGACATTGCTTGTCAAATACGATGAAAACGCTCGCCTTTATGTTAACGTAACTTTTTAATTAGTGGATTCCTTTCCTTAAAATTTGTATTTTTCGATTTTACTGGCCGAAATCTACAGGACTGTGTAAAAAAAAATTCAACAATTTTTGGTCCCCCGAACTAAAGTTTAGCCACATTTACTATTAATTGTGAAAAATAACCTTTTTCATTACTTTTACAAACACTATGTTTGAAATATGCTGTCATATAAATACGTTTCTTTTCTTTGTTAACATATAAATCAATTATTATTTATACTTTTACATTTTGCGGCTTGTATTTTCTGTCCACTTAGGTGTAGATTTTTAAGTCGTGCCGTGGCGGTATATTGTTTGGCCCAACTACCTGAATCAAAATCAGAGCAACAGTTAGTAAGGTTTACGCCTTACTCGCCTGGTGTAGCATCTTCAGGAGCAACCGACCCTGATGCAGTTGAAACTCGGCCTAGTGCAGAAGCTATCAAAGCAATGCAATCTCTGGAAGGACTTGTACAAAATAAACAATATTTGGAACTTAAAGGTGATATAGAACGTTCTATTAGATTAATCAGAGATCCGGCTAATTCTTTACATAACGCGACAGTTGTTATAGGCGCGTTGACAACTGAACTTTACAATCAGAGATATCTGCACGTTTTAACATAGTAACTAATATCTTAATTGTACACATATTGTCTTTTACCACAGAAATACTAAAAGTGCTTTATTACACCTGTTTTTCTTTTTTCTCTTTTTGTATAAGAGATAGTTATAAAGGTAAAATTTTGTTTTATTTGGAAGATTATTTGTATTGATATGTTTTATACTGGTACAACATAATAGCTATATTTGTGCAGATATTTTATTAAAATATCATATCTAAAATATTTTCTATTGTATTAATAAATTGGGCTTTCATTTCTAATATAAGAGCTTTAAAAAATGTATATTAAAAGTATTGATGCGTTGTTATGTATAATTTTAAATATTCTTTTAATAGAGTCTCAGTTATTTCCAATATTTAATACTTTGTGCTTTCTTTCTTATTGATATTTTAATGATTAAAAGTAATTTTCGAGAAAAACGAATGTTCAAATAAGAAGAAAAATTATTTATTATAATTATAAATAAGAAAAAAATGTAAGTATTTTATTAAATGACACGCGCAATCATAGTTTTTTTCGATATTTATTAAATTTAATACTGTACGTGTTGCTTAATATTGACATGCATATAAGCAGTCACTTTGTTTTTATAAATTACGCACTGTACATTTCTGCTGTTATTTTGTTATTTAATAATAATTGACATTAACATTTTTACATATTTTTTTAAATAGCTTTAAAAATATATTCGTTAGGCTGAATAACGAAATCAATTAAATATATATATAAACAAAAGTTATACAAAGTAATATATACACATAAACCTGTAAGAACCATGTACGTTGCCATTGTATAATATAAATTTATTCAAATATGTTTATATTTTTTGTGATAGAATTCATGTATTACATATTAACAAGTACATACAATAAAAGCAAAATATAAAGTGCACATTAATACATACAGTATTTTAAAAGTATTTTACCTAGCCCATTATCTTCAACAGTAAAAATCATCAACCTTTATTTAATCAATTATTTATTTTCCATGTATTTATTGAATAGAGAGATCATTATTCTCATCAGTAAGAAATAAATCATTATTTTAGAAACAATATATTCTATCTGAAGAGTATTGAACTAATTATGATGTAAACTATAATATTAACTACGATTTCACGTTATTGTATATTTATGTGATGAAAAAAAGGATTAATATTATAAAAGAATATTTGTATTCTAAGATGTATCAAGCTTGGTCACATCTTACACGACTGTTCTTTACGTTATTAATCAAAATACAACTATTTAACTTCAAGATCATTTATGAGGGGAATTAAATGATAAGAAAGTAATTTAATAAACTGAACTCTGTGTAAATTTAATTTTTTATTATTTTTTAAGGGGTTAGACACCGGTAATTTAGCGACCTGTATACCGACGCAAATTGGCCAGAATAAAAGGTTTGGGAAATTAAGTTGTTTGTCCTTATGTGAGCAAATTTTGGACTGGGTGAAGATTCATTCGAAAGTGAAAGGTTCAATGCAGCGCGCAAGAATCCTTGTTTGAGTCACAAAACTCTATTAGTGAATTTACAATACTTAGATTCTGCAGGTGCAGAATTTTGTCGATTTTTGCTCTACTTTGGACACTCATATTATTAGATATCAACATATTCTCGTTAAACCACGAGTCTTGCGCGCTGCATTGAATCTTCTTCTTTCGAATGAGTCCTCACCCAGCCCAAAATTTACTCACATAAGGGCAAACAACGTAATTTCCCAAACCTTCTATCCTGGCCAATTTGTGTCGGTATACATCTCGCCAAATTACCCGTGTCTACCCCCTTAAAAAAATAATAAAAAGTGAAATTTACACAATGAGTTTAGTTTATTACATTACTTTCTTATCATTTCATTCCCTTTATAAATGATCCCGTCGACTATTGCGGTATCATTATCAGAATGATACCGTCGGTAAACAGACCGTCGGCAAGGTAGGAAATGACACCAAAATAGTAAAAAATTTTTTTTCAAGTCGCCAAAAACCATTTTCACAGATGTTTAATTTTGCAAAAAGTAGCTTGTTTGGAAAATTTGACACGAATCAGAGCATGACGGTTTTCCGTAGAACAGTCAAATCAAAAAAGTAGAATATATTTGAAATTAGTAAAATTGAAGTCGAAAATAACTTACGTTACAAAGTGTTATTTTGTAAATAGGTTTTAAGTTATAAATAAATTGCAACGTCCTTCTAATAATATAAAAATTGTTTGATTCACCAGAAAACGGTATTTTCACTTTGTTAATTTTGGCATTTATCGTTCGATGCCATCAGCAGTACTGTTTCGAAGAAACGCGTTGATTTATATTAAAGGAAAAGCAAATATAAACAAGACTCATTTTTAATTCATAAAATAATTTATTAAGATTTATATATCGTTATTTCTTGCCCCTGTACCAATTAAACGCTTGTAGCATTTGACAATTAATTAAAAATATGAATTTTAAGAATTTCTATAATTCCCAAACTTTTTATTTAAAATTTTGACATTTTCCAGACAGTTTTTAAATTTTTAGTATGCTTTAGACTACCCGTAACTTATAATAAATGTTTCACTGTATACGGAAACTAATTTGTGTAAAAATTTAACATTATCATACAGGAATACTATTTTATACTAAATTCTAATCAATAATTCGAACTTAAAAAAATCGTTCAAACCATGTAAATAATTTGTTTAAAATAATTCAATCACCCAAAAAGAACCATTAAAAGCGTTACCCAAATTATTTAAATTTCAAATCTGATTTGAGTTAATTTTACCTCGTTTTTTTTTTTTATAAAGCTGTACAAATGATACAAAAAGACGAACCCAGGAAGAAAATTACAAGTTTCATGATTTAAACCCGACAGACGATCGGTATCGAAATCATTTCTATTGAACGATCGGTTTTTTCTTTCCAACGTGGATGAATGGAAAGAAAATCCCAAGAAGCTCATTTCGTCCTTCCTTGACATAATAGAGATCTTCTAGGCCAACGGTGTCCCATGGGTTTGCTACCAATTCCGTTTAACAAAGCCCTGGGAATGGACTTGGCCAGCTTAACGACACCTTCCTAACATAGTACTTCTGAGCACGTTTCTTTCCTGGCCATTTCTTTCACCTTAAGCTGAAAGTATCCCACGGGAATGTCCACTTCCGAAGCTCACCGTAGCCTTCCAAACTTCCGTAAATATAATTTCTTAAGTGAATACACAAGGTGTTCCATCTGAAACAGGCCATCTGTGGTATCTCTTTTGCCTCTAATGGTAACACGACAAATATTTCTTATATAATTTGAATAGTATCAAAAGACGAACCAAATGGAAGAAACCTTTTTCTTATCCCTTTCGATGTCTTATAGCTGATATTTTCAAATTGCTTTAGAATTTATTTTCTGCAAAATATCTAGATCCAACCTTTAAAAATATTATCTGGGATTTTGGAAGCTTCTGACAATATAACCAAATTTCAATTTAAGGAAATATAATATTAAATTTAATATCACAGTTTGGTACTCGGAATTGATAATTAGTCCCGTGTCCCGTAATTAGTGTAAGAGCCGGAAATGGGGGGTAGCTGAGACGATTCTGAAAAACAATTCCCTTTGCAAAAATGTGGGACGGGGCTTCGTTTTTGAATTATTAACGAAAAACACTGACCAATCAGAGCCGTGATTCGTTCTAGTCCGATGTCCCGGCTGGACGTTACCCTATCACGGCTGAGCGCGCGCTCTATTCGCGCTTTGATTGGTCAGTGTTTTTCGTTAATAATTCAGAAACGAAGGCTTATCCGACATTTTTGCAAAGGAAATTATTGTTCAGAATCGTCTCAGTTACCTCCCATTTCCTGCACCCTGTATAGTAATACTAAAATTTATAACTTCTGTACACCCCAAATACAGGGTGTTCCCGGATTAAATGGACAAACTTAAAAGATGAATTTAGGACCCCAAAACAAAAAAGAAATTCCTCTAGAAATATGTTCGCAAACGTTTCGTTCAGAAGATATTGACCTCTGAAGTTATTCTATTAGGAATTAGGATTAAATAATATTATTAAGAATAAATAATTTCGAAATAATGAATAATCATAATCGCTTTTCAATAATTTTTTAAATGCCTTTTAATTATTAAATGTTTGCAAAGAAAAGCGTGTCATTGATCTTCAAAACAAGAAGAGGGATATTTCGTCATTATTCATTCCCATGATTCTGTAACTCTCCCTGTGGGAAGGGGAGTAGAATACACCCACAGTAGCCCCTGCTTGTCGTAAGAGGCGACTAAAAGGGGAACAAAAAGAAAAAAATATTGATGAGAAAAAATGGGAAAAGTATTGATAAGAAAAAGAAAAAATAGTATTCATAAACCGATGTAAATCCTGTTGGGCAGAAGAGAGGTGTTTAACCTCTAATAACGCCATTCCAAGGAGTAAAATAAACCTGGGGAAAACCCATTAACTAAACTAACTAACCTAATTCTATGTATAATTTCAGAAATCGATAGCTCTTGAACGAAACGTTTGCGAGCATATTTCGGGTTCTTAAATTCATCTTTTAACACATTATCTACCGCGCTAGAATGGAAAAGTAAGCCCTACTATTTTTGATTCGATGGTAATTGAGAATTAGGGGGAGTAACCCGTATTTTCCATTTATTCTCAATCGTAGCACGCTTAACTTTCATTATTTCAACAGTGTTATAGACGTTAAAAATAATAGTCAAACGTTTGTTAATTGATTTTCAATTACCAGTGGATAGTATTGAAACGCCTATTAGTAGGCTTCCGGTAAATCCGGGAACACCCTGTATATTGAACGGTGCTTCTTAAATCAATCAAAATCGTATCTCGAATGGACAGAAGTTGCGAAGTTCGAAAGAGTCCCGTCTTGACGCTAGAAAGAGGGAGATTAATTTAATAATTGTATCTGGCCGTTAGCTCAGCACTTCTGTCTGGAAGACTGATGTGCAGAAAGTGGAGGAAACTGGAACGGATGAGGATTAAACGTGGCGCAGAAGGTGCGAAGGAAAAGTACGGGTAATTAGCGACCGACTAATTATGGGCTGTTTGCCCTGTTCGACACGTGGATTGAGAACCGATCTATTCGAAGGATTTAAGAAGGGGGTTGGATTAACCCTTTGCTCGCGTTTTTCTTTTGTTTCCCTCGAAAAAAAGTATTCTGAGATCTGGAAAATTTGTTTGAAGAATTGTTAACATTATTAAAATTCTCATTGATTTATTTTCCATTTGTTACATATTTTCTGTGATACGTCTTATTTTGTTAAAACATTTCTTTATTTTATTAAAGAATTTCTTCAATGAGATTATACGAACGTCGTTAAAGAAGCTTAGTAAGAAATGTTTCGCCGTCAAAATAGATAGGCGATTAATTTTTAACACTTTATATGCTGCTTGAAAATAAAACGAATGAGGACTGAAGCTCACGAGGGGAGCTATCCAAGTGTTACGCTCACTTATTTATGAAACTATGCCACCTTATAGAGTTCGTCCAGCTGAGTATTCCGATACCCCCTTTTGGGCGTAGACGGCCAATAGTTTAGGAGATATTAACGATTAAAGTTAGTTATACTTTAAATTCTGTATTATAATACACTAACACTTACCTTTTTTTTTTTTTTACGTGCTGTCACCATTTTTTATGTCCACTTATTGAAGCTATGCTATAGGTTTTGCACCTGTTAATAATTTACTAAGTATTTTTGATTTTATTATTATTAAAGTCTAACTAACTTTAATCGTTAATATCTCGTAAACTATTGGCCGTCTACGCCCAAAAGGGGATGTCGGAATATTCAGCTGGACGAACTCTATAAGGTGGTAAAGTTTCATAAATAAGTGAGCGTAACACTTGGGTAGCTCCCCTTGTTAGATAATATATACGTTTTATCACAGCCGACTCTAGTACTAGCCGTGTTGAAGGTAAAAATCGCAACAGTGCGGGAGTCCGGCTTCGACATATCTACCCAATCAGCTTCCGAGCCTCTGGCTACGTAACCAGTGGTTTTATACATTATGGATAGTCTTTTGTTTTATAAACAGCAGCGACGATACCAAACGGGAAAATCCGACGTTACTTATTGGCCAACCCAATATTTTATTTCTAACTTGGAAATAAATATACAAAAAACATCGATAATCGTAGTGTTGTGATTGGCGACGTATATTTTCATCATCAATACCTTATTTATCGAATCATTCGAATAACATCGCTCTAATAATAGATACGAGTTCCTCCGCAGGAAGCATTTACTTCAGGATGTGGGATATTCAAGGTACAGGATTGGGATGGTCAGAAAATGGCCGGAAAGGGGAAGTTCGTTATGTATAAGATAATGGTTACGCTGTGGTATTAGAAGGGCACGGTTCTTCAGCGACGCCCAAGGGACAGATATATTATTACTGAAGGGTGGAGAAGTTTGGGAGCCGCTAGATCTCGATGAGGTGCAAGGAGATCAATGCGAACGGAAAAATCTATAAGAGGGACGAGGATCGGCCAACTGTTCCACGAATTTATCGGGAGAAGGAGAGACAATCGAGGGGTTTGCGTTACCGGAACACGGCGGTCATATTGCTCCTTTGAGACGTGCCATTCGCGGTTCACCGTTAACACATCCGTTCTTTCGAAATTCATAGAAATATCGATCTACGGATATAATATAATGCCATTTTCCGGAAATATTGTATACATAATGCTATGACGTTTCATCGTCTCACTGCAATAATGCATATTTTTGAGCAAATAGTACAATAATTAAAATTTCAAGAGTTATCCATAATACACATAATATTGTGTAATTAGAATAATTGATAATCAGTTGGACGTATAAAGGCGTCCATAGTAAATATTCTTATTCCTAATATTTGTAATTGTTGATTTTAATACCTCGATGAGCTAATAATTAGTAGAATCTGTGATTTAGGAAATTTTATTAACCCTTTCATTCTCAAATTATTATTAACACGTTGACTGCCACAGTGAAAACGGACGTGTGTAGTCAGACACGTTGAAATCCTAATTATTAACACGTTGACTGCCACAGTGAAAACGGACGTCGGTAGTCAGACACGTTGAAAACCTAATTATTAAGAATATAATCAACTAATTTTCAAATTTAACCTTTCAAATCGATAGCTAGCATTATTAGCTTGATGATAACGCTATCCGTGGTTTGTTTCGTCATTTCTTTTGTTAATTATTTGATTGCAAAAAATTTCGGGTGCCGGTCACCGGTGACCCCCGTGGCAGCCAACGTGTTAAACAAACTGTCCAAAATTATTCTTATTTAATTCATGAAAGAATAAACGTCAGATTTATTTTGTAATTTGAAATAAACAATGAACAATTCTTAATATACATCCCCTTTATTTTATTTTTTTTTTTATTTCGTAATTTGAAATAAATAGCCACATGATTGTAATAAGAACGAAAGGGTTAAGCATACAAACGCAGGCAGATTATCTACACTCTATAAAACGCTTGATACATAAAACATCTTTTACAAGCAAACTTTAGGTTCATCAAAAGGTCGATTAAATTTACGGGAACGTAATTTAGAAAATTTTCAGGGAAAATCTGTTCTAATCTCGTACGTGCGCGTGTACACTCGCCCCATCCATTTGCACGCCGGCTGAGTTTCTCTTCGTAAGCGTTAATTAGTAACAAACAGTCACAGACTGTTCGCACCTAACTTTGTTTCGTTCAATTTACAGTCGCAATCCAACCACCGCCGGCTAGAAACCGAGCAATTTTCGACACGTACACCGGTCATTTACTACAAAATGCGAAAATAATTCTGCCAACGATACCTTCTCACGTTTTCCTTTACTTACATCCTCGAATTTTCCCAGAGTTTTCGGCCTTTCGGAGAGACCGAAGTACTCTTTGAACGATAACAGAGGTGCAACTAGGGTTTTTCTGATGTAATACCCAATGCAGGCGTCGGCAACTTATGATCCACGGGTCACCAAGTGACCCACTTGGGTATGGCAAATAAAGTATAATATATAAAAATAAATTATAGAACATAAACACGAAACAAAGACTTTGAGATAATATAAATAATAGATTAACATTTTGGTTTGATTAGAAATACAGCGACATTGTCCGAACGAATCTCGTGTATTCGTCACGTGTCCAACGTTTGTCCCTAGTGTAATTTTTTACAGTGCAATTTCCCCTAGTGTCAATAATCCCTAAAGTCTATATTTCCTAGTGTAGTTATCCCTAGCGTCTATAGTCCCTAGTCTTATTATACCTTGGATGAATAATCCCTAGTTTCAATACTCCCTAGCGTCTATATACCCTGGTGTAATTATCCTTAGTGTAGTTATCCGATGCGTTAATACTCCCTAGCGTAATTGTCCGTAATGTTAATACTCCCTAATATAATTTTGCAGTTTGTAATTTTCCCTAGTATAATTACCCATAGCGTCTATATTCCCTAATCTTATTATACCTTGAACGAATAATCCCTAGTTTCAATACTCCCTAGTACAGTTTTCCCTGGTGTAAATAATCCCTAGCGTCTATGTACCCTGGTGTAATTATCCCAAGTGTCAATATTCCCTAGTGTAGTTATCCGAAGCGCCAATACTCCCTAGTGTAATTGTCCCCTCCTAGTATAATTTTGCAGGTTGTGATTTTCCCTAGCACAATTATCCCTAGTCTTATTATACCTATAGTCAACAATCCTAGTTTTAATATTCCCTAGTACAGTTTTTCCTCTTGTAAATAATCCCTAGCGTCTATATACCCTGGTGTAATTATCTCTAGTATTAATATACCCTAGTGTGGTTATCCGAAGCGTCAATACTCCCTAATGTAATTTCTCGTAGTGTTAATACTTCCTAGTATAATTTTGCAAGTTATAATTTTCCCTAGTACAATTATCCCTAGTCTTACTATACCTAGGGTCAACAATCTCTAGTTTCAATATTCCCTAGTATAAATAATCCCCAGTGACCCGAACCGTCTTTTTAATAACCATATTTTAGTTGATTTTGATCCGCAGCTATAAATGGTTGCCAACGCCTGACCCAATGGGTGGTCCCGCGACCCGGTTGCCACATGTTGGAGAGGAGGTTTTAGTGGGTAACCCGTCCGCTAGGGATATCCTCTCAGGAGGGTGGTGCGAGTCCCACAGTACCTCCTTTTGGGGGATGCAATAGCATTTCCTCCTCTGACGAAGAAAAAGAGGTGCAACTAGGGTGGAGGCAGAGGAGAGCACATTCCCGGGGCGCCAACGTCACGGCAACGCCGAAAAGTTCAAAAAGAATGGCGCTCGTCGAATAAAGTTACTTCGAGGGTTTTTCTTCAGAGTCAAAATCGTGTTTAGCCCGTCGGTGACGGCGTAAAATCCCTCAGAACCAACGGTGTCCGTCGTTACACGTGCTCTTACAATATACAGGGTGTTTGGTAACTGGTGGTACAAGCGAAAAGGGAGTGATTCTACATGAAAGAATAAGTTGAAAATGTAGAATAAAAGTTGAACGGATCTCGATACAAATTATATGTCATAGGTTTATGACTAACAATATAGGATGTAATATTTAAGAATTTATTTTATTGATGGAAAAATTGTTAAAAATACCGGCCAGTGTGGTTCTTATCAGGATTCGTTGAACCATAACATAATCAATTGCATGCGTATCCGGCGAAAATTCAAAGTCGATTTTCTCGAAAACAAAGCCTCGTATAAACAAATTTTATTCTACATTTTCAACTTATTTTTTCATGTAGAATCACTCCCTTTTCGCTTGTACCACCAGTTACCAAACACCCTGTATAACATACTTAAATGTTTTCCATAGTTATATCCGAGTTAAGAAATTTGTTGAAAATGCCGTGGTCCATTGAGACGATATAGGAGGCGCGTATTTCACGTTTACCTTGGGCACTGTTTACTTTAGCTACGTCGCTGAATGATGAAAAACCGAGGTAGGTGAGAACGAGCCAAATGGGAAGCGAGTAGTAACAAAGGAAGAAAACTGTGGATACGTTGTTCTTTCTTAACGAAGGAGAGGGAAGAAGAAGAAGAAAGAGAAAGCTAAAATACGAAGTGGCCGTGAAAAGTGCGAGAGCTCGTTCAAACTTTTACATCAGAGAATTCTTTCTAAGGTTCTCAGGGAATATCGGTGATAAAGTTATAAACTTTTTCTTTTTTTTCTTTTTTTAGGAGGAAGGACTTGCCACCGGCTAAATAACTGCTTACTTTACCCAACCCCCCGGCATTTCTACCCGCCATCTAACGACTTAACTAAATTTTCTTTTACCGTGAAAGCCGTGACCGCTTTGGACGATTAATTTTCTTCTCGTGTCGTAATAAAGAAAATTGTATCGAATCCATTGGCGTAAGTAGAATTTTTGTCCACAGTTCTCTAATTTTTTCCCCACAGGACCTAACCTACCCTCTTGACAAAGATTCTACTTGTTCCGCACATTTCATTCGTAACAAATATGAAAAATGAATTTAATATATCTCGTTGGTAGGTGTGTGTAAATTGCAATTGATCATCATTCGATCAAACAAATCTAATTTAACACGTTGACTGCCACAGTGAAAAAGGACGTGGATAGTCAGACACGCTGAAATCCTAATTGTTAACAATACAATCAACTAATTTTCAAATTTAACTTTTCAATTCGATAGCTAGTGTTCTATCCGTGGTTTATTTTATCATTTCTGTTGGTAATTATTTGATTGTAAAAAATTTCGGGTGACGGTCACCGGTGACCCCCGTCGCTAACGTGTTAAGAACAAATATTTCTAAAGATCCTTCGGTACTAATTCGGTTTAAAAACGTAGACGACTCGAATCGCCATGAGGTCATTTGAAATATCGAATCGTACTGTTTAACAGAATTGTTTTCAAGTAAAAGAGTGAGACGAAATATTAGGTTGGCCGTGCGAAGACAGCGATCTGTCCTTGCAGCCAAGAATATTAGAGTATTATTGAGAATAATAAATCCCCGGGGGATGAGATGGAATTAATTGCAGGGGCGATTGCAAGCAATTTACGACACTGATTGCAGCCAAGATGAGAACCATCTTGGGAGAACCTTTCGGACGGCCGAAGAAAAAGGAACCGTGCCATCTTTCTCCTTTCCTTCGGTTGCCTATCCGTGCTTTTTTCTTTCCCCCCTCCCTCCCTACCCCCCGTCTTCTTCCGTCTCCTTTTAAAGCACGGATTTGAATCTACGTTTTACGGCGCAATTAATTCCCTAAGGAGGGTTGCATTTCTTGGCCCCGTCGGGGCACAGAAAAGGGATTTGCAAACGGGAAGGTTCAAGACTTCCAACGGAGGCTTGGATAGAACCAGGGAATGCGGGGAAAGAAGTGACGACAGGAACGGAAATCGTGGAAAGAGGATAGTCCGGGAACATTGAGTTGGATAGGTCGGAAAAATCGATTTTTCGATTTCGAATGTTACAGTTTATATTAGATTGTGAAATTTTGTAAATTTCATACTCTAGTTGCATTGTTTATAAACCCCCTCTTCCAGTTTTCAAAAAAGGTAGCGCCAAGTGTAACTTTGAGTGTCCTTCTTTGTTTTAAATTTTGAAAGTAAAAATGCAAAAGGAAACCAGTTACGTATTTTCTCCTCGTCAATTTTGATATTTTAACTCTGAGCTACCACGACGACCACGAATTTATTACTATTATTTGGCTAAACGGTTCGGTAACTTAATTTCACGAGAATTACGAAATCTTCACGATTGAAAACGACAGGAATTTTCCCTCCGCTATTGTCTGAAACAAAGGAATCGTTAAAACGGTACGAATAAGGGTGGAATGTCGGTATTCAAGTCGTAAGGCTTGGACTGGGTCACGTCACGATAGCTTTGTCGACACGGTGCGGCTAATTAATCAAGCTTTTATGGCCGGCGTACGGTAGAACCACTATTTGTAGGTTTCTTTGTCTTTTCTTTCGTGAAACGTTCGTCAACGTACAATCGTATAAATACGCCTTCCACGATCAGTACGATTAAATCTACAGCTACCCTATTAATTTTTTAACTAATCGTCAGTTTCTTGTGTACGTAGCAATCTGGTGATTAATTTATTCTGACACCTTAACACTAGAACTACCAAACCAGTCAAAATGACTGGTTGATGGTTTCTTAAAAATAAAATCACAAAATTTATCAGAACGCTTTTATTAAAATATGTATTAATGTTTATCAGGATAAAGACCTACCGTATATATTAATATATATTTCGTTCCTTATTTATTTATTTTTCTATTTTATTTTCCACTTGAAACATGGGCGTAGCCAGGGGGTGCCTGCTTTGGAGGAAGAAAAATTTGGATTTCGACGATCAACGATGTCGGAGAATTGCTTAGTGTACATAGAAAAATGGTGCGTGAGAAGAAAGAGAAACTCGAAGAAAATGTACTCAAAAGATTTATTGAAGATCCGGGAAAACTAGTTTTATCATAAGTAGATAAGGTACTAAATAAGTACAAGTATGTGTAATAATTAAACATTAGAAAACATACTGTCGAAAGTGAGTGATTTGGCGTGGAATGGCCCATACATAAATACGATGAAATTTGCCTTAAGATAAATTTGGCCCCCCCCGCATGATTGATAACCTGGCTACGCCCATGACTCAGTCAGTATGCATAAAACGTCGGTAGTTCTAGTGTTAAATATATTAGGTGCAAAAATATCTATTATCTTCCAAACAGATAATCAAAAATACGCTTTAAAGGTGGTGTCTCATCAATTTAATAGCTATACATACAGGGTGCCCAGTTTTTTCGTGCCAAACTTGACCGACATATTCTACAAGTCAAAATAAGACAAAAATGTCATATAAACATAGGTTCTTAAATCCACAATCTGACAGATTGAAAAAATGAAAAATTCACATGAATTTTTATTTTTATTTTTTTAACTTTTTAGCCAAGCATTTAAGAGGCTATGTTTATAGCTTGTGGAATATGTTGGTAAAGTTTGGCGGGAAAAAACTGGGACACCATGTATATACTCAGAGGTGCAATGAATCAAAGTTTCTCCTTATTTCAGTAAATAAGAGACGTTGAAATTCTTTTTTCGTACTTTGTTTTGCATAGAACATTGAAAAACATTTACGTGAGCGGTAAATTAAACTAACTTGTCTAGGAGCAGAAAGAGGTAAAAAAAAACAATTTTTCCAGTGCGAAACGAGGTCTGTTTCTATAATTTCCCATGACTTCGTAACTTTTTATGCAAAGCGAGGTTCATCCTGATCATCAGTTTTTTTTTTTACTCTTTCAAGTCTAGGAAATGCAAATGGTCAGGTTCGTTATTTTATAATAAAGGTATAGAAAAAAATACATGTAATGTTCGGAAATACACAAAGTTTGTGGAAATTCTTTTCTTAATAATATTCTGATAAGCTCATTTAACTTGTAAATTAATAAACTAATAATAATGATCTTCCAAATCAATAAATTAATAATATTCCATTGTTAAAAGCAACTGAAAGTCAGAACGAATGGCAAAAGTTATCAAAAGTTTACACGGTGGTCAACAAAGTACCGTTTCGAATTTTTGCATAAAATCACATTCGTAAGAAAGTAGAAACCTTACACTTTAATATAGTTTTTGTTTTGTATCGACATCTTTATCCATTCCTGAGATATCGTCGTTGAAAACGTATGTAATTATTGCACCCATCCAATGAGTGTCTGACAACCGGTCACGTGGCCAATGTTTACGTTGAACCCTTTTACTATTATAACCTTACGTCACGCCGGCCATTCATAATTTCCCTCTTACGAACCGGGCGCTATACAAACTTTGAAGCACCTGTATCTCAGCAACCAATGAAGATATCGCGTTGCAATACACACTTTCCCCTATCTTCTGAGCTACCTATCATGACAAATGTTGCATGATTTTTTATATTTAATGCCTGGTTGAAAAAGCATAACATTCTTTCAGGCATCAGTATTTAATTTTAAATAAATATAATAAATATTTGATCATTTACTTAGTATTGTGGGCCAGTAATAGTTTCAGAAATATTTATTTACACAATTCAATACACTGATTACTGCATTGAAAATATAAAAATCGTTTTATATTGTATTATGATCGTTATTTTATTATTGTCTACGATGTTTCGACATAAATTCCGACACAACTAAGGTACGTAATTAATTCGTAATAAATAATATTTTTAATATTATACACAAATCTTCCGATATTACTAATATCGCATAAAAATCTTGTAATATCTGTAATATACTTTTTAACACGTTGACTGCCACAGTGAAAACGGACGTGTGTAGTCAGACACGTTGAAATCCTAACTATTAACACGTTGACTGCCACAGTGAAAACGGACGTCGATAGTCAGACACGCTGAAATCCTAATTATTAACAATACAATCAAGTAATTTTCAAATTTAACTTTTCAATTCGATACCTACCATTATTAGCTTAATGTTAACGCTATCCGTGCTTTATTTTATCATTTCTGTTGGTAATTATTTGATTGTAAAAAATGTCGGGTGCCGGTCACCGGTGACCCCCGTGGCAGTCAACGTGTTAATACTTCTTGCTACTGTGTAAAATTTATTATTCGATATTATATTTTTAATATCACATAGAAATCTTCTAATATTCCTGCAATTGTATAAAATCTAGTGCCAATATAATATTGTACAAGAACATTTCGATATCCTTAATGTGTTCTTTATAAATTATCCCGTATCATTTCTTTCTATAAAAATGCAAACAAAGGAAACAATTGAGAAACATCTACGATACACTCGAGGAACGAATAAATAATATAAAAGCCACAGGGTGAACGCATTTAAATTATTGAATCAAATTTCCTTAAAGTGTCTACAGCATCGTCTTCGGTGTAAAGAAGCAACATTCACAAGGGACATGCGTTTCTCAGCGACGAGTGTCAGTGCAATTTGAATTTCAGGGGATTTTTACATCTGTGAGAATTCGAAGACACGCTGGAGACCTGTGTCACGTATAGCAAGGATCATTCCCTGTTCGTCTGCCACCTTTTGCTGACTTTTAGTTTTACAGAGTACACGTTTGGACCGAACAAACGCAAGGTATGCGTATACATACATACCTGAGGACACGTTCTCAGGAGAGGCTTCTTATTCACTCGATGTAAACCCTTCGTCGTTGGTACTGCTTTTGGTGTCCGCTAGGGAAATTCGATAGGATATCCACCTATGTATATTTGAGAATCTTCCTTAGATGGCGCTACGTAAAATAAACTGAACCTTTTCGTTATCATGCTCGTAAAATGTTAAATATTATTTACAGCAAGTTCTTTTTTTTTCTAGAACGAAACAAATAGATTGAATATACCAGCGGTTGGCGCTACAGAAGTTATTTTTCAATCATTATCACAGTTTTTAAGTAATTTTATAATGAAATTGTATAAATACTTGACACATCAAATTATTAAAAACTATTCAAACGAAAAATACTGGCGTAAAAAGATACGTAACAAAAGTCGTCGAAGGATTAAGAAAGGAATGATTTTTGCAAAACGCTTCTGTTGCAAGTTAAAGTAAGGAGAAAGTAAGATGAAAGGGTTACAATGTCACTTTTTCTTTTTTAAAAATACCGATTCATGGTAAACTGTTAAATTAATTTATTTTTATATCTTCATACAATAATATGTAAAATATTTGATGATTGGTTTATTTATTATTGCATTTGGATGACAAGTAAAATATTAAATGTCTTTTTCTTTCAGGAAAATTAATAACACTTTAGATGGTAGTACTATTAAATCGTTAAAAGAGGATTTAGCAGACCTGAAAAAACTAAATCTTCCTGTAGCAGCGGAACACTTTTCAGGAATCTAATGAACAAGGAGATAGCTTATTTCAAGTTTCCTTATCGCCTTGACATTCCACTTCTTCAGCAATTTCATTAATATCCCTTTGCGAATCGTATTCGAGTAGAAACTTTATTTAATTAAAAATTTTATCCGACACGATCAAGTGGATTCAATTCGGTTATTACTTACGATCCTTTCAATCATTCATCAAATCTTCGACCTGCTTTCTGTCTGCTTTTAAAACCCGTTTGAATGTTTAAAATATATTGAAAATCGATACTGATGCATTCAGAAAACTACCAAATTTTTTTACATATACAGGGTGTTAAAAAAGAACCATTCAATATTTATATGGTACATAGGACGCACAGTACTGAGTAAAAAAGCCTTAGTAAACACAGGTCGAAAGGTGAACCGTTTCTGAGATATAAACATTTTTGTTTGCTAGCATCATAATTGAATTAAAGAGAAAAGATTTTTCGAAAGAGTTCGCGACTCTGTAAGAAGAAGATGCCAAACGTGCGTAGAAATGGAAGGAGGACACGTGGGAAATCTTCTGTAAATATCGAAAGTCCAGTAGTAAGTCAATCATGATACTAGCAAACAAAAATGTTTATATTGTAGAAACGGTTCACCTTTCGACCTATGTTTTACTAAGGGTTTTTTACTCACAAGTAAACCTACGGAAGTGTCACTCTTCGATATTTCTGAAACTTGGATATGTTATAATACATGAAAAACTGAGGGACACGTATTCTTTTTTAGTGGCGGAAAAACATATTTAGGGAGCAAGAAATTGGTCACTTCAGAGGTAGTTCACCCCCTAATTTTCACTCCCCTTCCAACATACCTGGGCCAATTTTCGTCTTCTATCGGAAGATACTTTCATACCAAAAATCATCAAAATCGCTTTACTGGTCTCAAAGGTATCACAATTTTTCCATTTTACCCCCCATTTTGGGGGGCCGTTTCACTCCCTAAATATGTTTTTCCGCCGCTAAAAAAAAAAATACGTGCCCCTTAGTTTTTCATGTATTATAACATATTCAAGTTTCAGAAAAATGGAAGAGTGACACTTCGGTAGATTTACTTGTCAGTACTGTGCGTCCTATATACCATAGAAATATTGAATGGTTTATTTTGAACACCCTGTACACGAAAAACGATACATCTTTTCTGGGTACCTTGATAAATTCGTTTAAATGGGAAATATATAAATTTCTTACAAAATGAAATTTATTATATGTAATATACTCTTGCCATACTGTTAATAATTCCATATATTATATAAATTGGGGAGGAGGAAAATAGGGTAGTAAGGTGTTCTAAAGCTCTCAAGATATTCCTCCAAAAATGCAAATCGATACCTAACCCTCAATCAAGACCTTCCAATTAATTATCCGTTTAAATAAACGCACAAGGGTAAACGTTAATTAAATGTACTTACTCAGAAGGAGAAGTTGAGCCACAGAATTTATTGAATGTCAAGTATATTTCCGACCTGAAACTTCCACCTTTGGATACATTCGAGCATCCTCTTTCTCAGCCACCCTCTCGCCCAGCTACGAACTTTAGCCCCGTTTTCCCTCCTTCTCACGCAACCCAGGCCTCCTTGTTTACACGAATCTGATTTAATCGAATTCGCCTTGATTCACCGATGCACCCCCTGAAATTCTAAGTCGATCCATGCTCGTCTATGGTGTTCCGTGTCCTTAGCCTGGCGTTGGCGCAGTTTGTCGAACAACGAAGATTGGTTAGATCGAGCAAATTCGTCCTGAATTTGCATGCTGTGGACTTAGGTCCGATAGACGGCAGAGGGTGGTCGGATGCATCAAACCTGAGGGAAAAGGGCCCGCGTTTAACCAAACTATACTATGTAACGGTGGGAATAGTTTCAACTCATAGTTCAACCACAGACGTTGTCATACTTCGCAGACGGGGATGTTTAAGGAAACGGGGACAGAGACGTGTGAAAGATACATAGAAAGGGCAATAGTGGATTTATCAGATGCATCAACGAGTAATACAACTATACAGTGGGTGATCAAATTATTAGAGCCACTCGCATAAATTGTCAACAGTAAAGGCAACAGTAATCAACCATGTATCAGTAGTTTACCACTTTTTACTAAAACGTGAAAAAATAGCTTTTTTTTAAGTAATAGTCTTTCGAAAGAAGTGAGTTTCCTTGGATACGATCGTTTATCGTAACTACAAACGATTAATATTAGTAATGTCAATCGTATTCCTGTATATTGTAATTTTCTTAACGCTATCATTAAGAAAAAGTGTGTAATTCACGGTAAGTAATTATTTCTCAACTGTTGACTCTTTATGCCTGAAACTCTCACTATTTCAATTGTCATTAAATTTTATATTCATTAAACACGCTGTCAATTACTAATTCTCTCATTTTCAAAAATGGTCAACTTCTAAGGCAATAAATTATTATTGAATTTTTATAGATATTTATTTTTGTGTAATATAACTTTTCAGAAAACAATATGCTGTGTTATATGATATAGGAAGTTCAAAGAGATAAAAATGTAACCAGTTAGTACTACTTACACAACAAAAATCTCTTAACTGGTCAACTACTGGCGCTTTTACCTTAGTTCTTAAATGAAAACCCAGTTAAACAGAATTTTTATTGGTTTTTTATGATGTATTGATGCTTGTAAAGTTCTGATACACGGTTGGTAACACTATGAGCGACATTGTCTCTCGTGTGAATGTTATTTTGAATAATTGTCGACAGTTGCTACTGTTGCTACCTAACCACCGTGAGTTGAGAGATTATATCAGTGTTGTCATTGTTGTTGTAGTGTTTTTACATTGCTTAAAATGCATACACACTAAAAGATACATATGTATCTTTTTTTTGTATATTGATTAAATTATTGATTCGTATTATTAATTAAAAGTTACTCAATGTGAAAACCTTAAAGTTGTCGTCCTATGTCTACATAAACACGAAAAAGCTATTTTTCATACTGTGGCTATAATAATTTAATCACCCATTGTATGTTTAATAAGGCTTGTGTAATAGGAATGCGTTTATATAGCTTTGGGGGCTGAAGCAATAAAATTGGAATTTCTTTTAGAAAATTATTTAATTATTAGTTTCAGTTAACATTAGCATTGTTAATGGTAATACTTTATATACTGAAAATGTTAATGATTGTAATTTTAATCTTGGCAATATTGATGCTAGTAACTTTAATATTTGTACTGCTAGAAATATTAATTCTAGTGATATTAAGGCTAGTAGTGTCAACATGTTTGTAATGTTAATACTAGTAATTCAGATGTTGGAATATTATATTAAAGAAAGTTATAATGCTAGTAATTTAAATAGCAGTAATGTTAACGTTAGTAATTTTAGTATCAGCAGTGCCGACGTCAGTAATATAAGTAGTAGTAATACTAATTCTAGCAATATTGATTCCAGTCAAATTAACGTTATTAATGTGAATTTCGTGGAAATAATGATTCTAGAAATTTAAATACTAGTAACGTTGGTGCCCTCAATGTTAACACCATAGTAATCCAGTCGCTAATCAAATTTAAACACTAGCAATGTTAATACTGGTAATCCTAACACTAGTAATTTAAAGCATTGGAAAATTTTATGCCTGTAATTTAACTACTAATCTTAATAATATTAATACTAGCCAAGTTGCATTACACGCTACACGGAGTTTAATTTCATAAAATACAATCAGAATGAACTTATTATACAAAACTCATCATGCATGTGTCAAAGGGCATATTCACAATCTCCCTGTCTATGTGTTTATATTTCACAATTAGTCTAACACTTCGTGAAAAAAAAAAAAGAATAAATTACTGAAAACATGTCGGGTTCACCTTCACACAGAGTGTTCCTTAAAATTTCATGAGTGATGCCATCAACTTTGGTCAGTTTTTTCATATAATCAACAATGTTGTATACATTTTGAGCAAATAATTATTTTTTTACCAGGAAATTCACAACGTTGCGCTAGCGCAACATTATGTGTGGTGTAAATGGCAACACGTACATACTGCTAGTGTTTAATATTTATAATGTTATTTCAATTATTTTAAAGCGAAATTCATGACAAAATACCATATTTTTTCACAATTTTTATTTTTGGGAAGAAATGAATTAATAATTTCAATATTAACATTATTAACAGTAACAGTAATTCAAAATTACTCGTTGTACAAACATTTTACCCAGAAAAAGACGTTGAAAATACTGAAATAACGGAAAAAAGGAAAGGATTAACTTGGATAGTTGAAAGATGTTGTTTCACTTACGAAGCACAAACATCTTTTGACTTTCCGTCAAGTAAGGTTGACCATGTAACAGTAGGTAAGGCAATTTCGACCCTTCGCCGGACGTAAAGAAGTGTTAGCCCAGCAACCAATGTTGTTCACGGTCCAATACATCTTATCGACTTTACCTCCTATCCCATCTACGTGGGAAAACTCTCATTCTTTTGTTCCCTCTCTTTTTTTCGTTCTTTCTTTCCGCCTCCTTTTATTTCTATCTTTCTTCGGTCACCGTTTACATGCCCGTTTTCTATCCTCCTTCTTCCTGGGATTATTTTTGTCTACGGCTTTAAATCTTCACCCGGTACTTTCAAATAAAGTTTACGGTAGCGGTGGAGTTGATTTATATGAAGAAAAACGAAGAAACAGGGGAAAGAAAGTACATATGCGTACGTTTCTGTATTATCTACAGAGTGTTGCAGAAACAACCATCATAATTGCCACTGTGATAATCCATATTGACATTTGTGAAAAAAGAAATTTATCATCCAATGAAACATAAATTTATATATTTTGGTTCGATTTTGAAATTATTATACATATATTGCATAGAAAGTTTAATCGTTTGGTAAACAATTTATTGATTCGAATCAGAGTTTTAATATTTTAAATTTGTTACGTTAATTTTTATATTGAAAACCTGAATCTACTTATGGTATAATTCTTCAACCACTAGACTATAAAAACCAGGAATAATTGACATGAAAATGATATGATTATTGACTGACTACCGCAATTTGCTCCAAAATAATCATTTTTGCAAGCCATTGTCTTTATTTCGTGAACACCCTGCATATATTCAACATCGTGAACGTACAGATACTGCCGCGGTATAAAAAACGCAATGGTCCCGGTATTCTATCTTTGAATTGCTGTTGCGGCTAACCTGATCTACGACGCCCATTCTGTGACTGCTGGTGTCCTGATACTAACCACCCTGACGTTATTCTTTTTTCGAGAAATTCTCACATTATTGCCGAATTACACACTTGTACGGCGAAATTGAAAGGCCCCCCATGTTTGGATATTTGATTTCAACCTTGTGTTTTATACGAATCACCAAGGGGTGGATATATCGTGTCCATCAAAGGAATATCTACATATTCAATTGTAATTAATCTGCACGATTTAAAAGATATTAAGGTTAATTACGGTTTCTGTGTTTTAATCATTTTTTATAATTTATACTTCTTCGTGTTTGGACAATTTTATATTGATTCGAGTATCCAGAATAGAAATTTGAAAGTGTTAGATATAAAATTTTAGGTGTTACTTCTAAAAATATGGCAAGGACTATAAGTAATAAATCTTTCAACTTTAGTATTACGTTTAATCAAAATTTCTACATTCTCTTTAATCATTTTTTACATTCACGTGACAATATTACAAAATGAATCTAAATTACTATTTTGTAAATATCTTCATGTCCATTTAGTGGGTATCTCCAATATAAAATAAACATATGTATACAGGGTGATTCACGAGAAACAGAACACCTAATTATCTCTATTCGACGTAAAGATAGAAGAAAATGTTACGGAAGAAAGTTGTACTGTTTAAGGAGGCAAATATGGTGATATAAAAAAATTTTACGATTGTTGTCGTTTTCAAAGTCTTTTGAACGTTATCGATGATTTTTAAATTGCGACATATATTTTTAACACCATACTGTTGTAGCTGAGGTCAAGACGAGTACAACGATGTACTATACTATGACCTTTAAATGACCTTGAACTAAGAAATTTATGATAAAAGAATAATAACTTCAAAATGTGCAATAATTTTATATAATTAAATTAAATGTTCAAAATGATGACCTTGAACAGGCAAGACAATTAATTGCCCGTTCAATTGTTTCTGTTGAAATTGATCTACAAGATCTGATTATTCTTTCTTGCATGTTCTCTGGTGTAGTTGGTTGATCACAATATACATATAATCTTTCATTGTTCTCCATAACAAAAAACCAAGAGGAGTTCAATCAGGTGAACGAGCTGGCCATGGTACGCGTCCATTACGTCCTATCCAGTGATTTGATCAGACGAAGTAGAAGCTATTTCTTATTTCAAGGTTAATCGAACATCAGCTACAACGCTATGATGTTAAAAATATACTAAAAGACCTTGAAAACGACAACAATCGCAAAATTCTTTTATATCCCCATATTTGCCTCCTTAAACAGTATAATTTTCTTCTGTAACATTTTCTTCTATCTTTATGCCGAACAGAGATAATTAGGTGTTCTGTTTCCCGCGAATCACCCGGTATCATATATTGTATATTACTATCAGGAAGATGGCAAAAGATTGTAAATAATAATAATAATGGCTTTTGCTTTATGGTTAACACGTTGACTGCCACAGTGAAAACGGACGTGGGTAGTCAGACACGCTGAAATCCTAATTATTAATAATACGATCAACTAATTTTCAAATTTAACTTTTCAATTCGATAGCTAGCATTATTAGCTTAATGTTAACGCTATCCGTGGTTTATTTTATCATTTCTGTTGGTAATTATTTGATTGTAAAAAATTTTGAGTGCCGGTCACCGGTGACTCCCGTGGCAGCCAACGTGTTAATTAGCAAATGTTTCTTTTCTACGATTTTAAATTACAATTCAAATTGTTATTACTCTAAATTGCTATATTTCTTAAGAATTTAAATTAAATCAAATTGTCTAATTATTCAAGGTTTCTATATTTCCATTTAATGATACTTTATGTTCATACGAAAGCATCGTAAAATCATTTTGAATTATTTTACTTCGACGAACGTTTTCGAAGTAAAGATTTTAAGTACAGAATGTTCAATGAGAAAAAGAAACGGAGGAGATTATCTGCTCACAGTTGATATAATTTATGATTCCGTTATTCCCCTTCGGAGAATTCATTCTTAATCCTGGTACAATGAATTTGTACTGAATTTACCCAAGCGGTAAGACTTCTTTGTTCGAACCAATGTTAAAGAATAAACGCAACGAACCGTCAACTGAACGGTTAAATTAGTTTGTACTTGTAGGGTGTACATCCCTTAACCTGTATTTCCGCCACTTCCAACCCAGAAATATCGTGAATCTTGCTTTGCCCAAGCCACGATCTAGCTACCAAGTCTTATCTTCAGGTATACACACCTCATAAAACAGGGAAGAGATACACACCTGGGTTTAGTGTACTGTAAACTATTACAGGACGGATGCACCCTCATTACCGCTCCAGCAATTGTACTCGTATAACAGGATTTTCCGATTTACCAATTTCCACGTTAATCTATGAATTATACGACCCGTACATTCACGACAGAGAATGTGCATTGCAATTAATTATGATTGCTGTTTACGAAATATTTTGAAAATTTCACTATCCAACCAATTACGTGGCGTGTGCTCCCAAAATGAAATTCGAATGTCTAAATTGTTTTCTTGAATACAAAAGTTACGAAAATGATAACAAAATATTCAGTATAACTTCCTAAAAAT
Organism: Stelis phaeoptera; assembly: GCA_943735885.1. Taxonomy (NCBI): domain Eukaryota; kingdom Metazoa; phylum Arthropoda; class Insecta; order Hymenoptera; family Megachilidae; genus Stelis; species Stelis phaeoptera. Next base: position 2,248,719 of record OX030936.1, read on the forward strand.
ATAGTATTATATATTTGGAAGCTTCTAAAAATATAGTATCGTTTTTACAAGTTTCTAAATTTCTAGAAATGTAATATCACATTCTCAATAATATTCGGAAGTTGTCAAAGTTACCTAGATTTTTCCGAAAATACACGTAATATTGTATACAGGGTGTCCCGTAACTAGTGTTACATCGGGAAATGGGGGGTAGCTGAGACGATTCTGAACAACAATTTCCTTTGCAAAAATGTCGAACGGGGCTTCGCTTTTGAATTATTAACGAAAAACACTGACCAATCAGAGCCGTGATTCGTTCTAGTCCGACGTCCTGGCTCTAGGTTACCCTATCACGGCTGAGCGCGCGTTCTACTCGCGCTCTGATTGGTCAGTGTTTTTCGTTAATAATTCAAAAACGAAGCCTCATTCGGCATTCTTGCAAAGGAATTTCTTTTGATCATTTCCCGATGTTACACTAGTTACTGGACATCCTGTATATTTCAATATTAGCACCATTTTTGACATTACATCAATAAATATTCGCCTGTGACAGACTAACCCCTTGAAAACAAAAATCAAGAAGCAAGAATATTTCTTTTACAATTTCGTTCAGACTTTAACTCCGAAGGGGTTAAAACTGTCTTGTGGATCATGAATACGTGATGGCGGTTCCTTTTTCGCAATAACATCGTTAATTTTCTTCAGCGACGAACTGCATAGGTATTTCGACGGTGTTTTCAATACGTAAACATTGCAGTATTTCCACCAAATGCGAACGAACTTTTTACTTAAGTCGCTTCATTTAGTCGGCTATCGTGGTACATATTGGCTCGGAAAGTTCGCTGCTTGAACTTTCAGCCTCGCTATATCCAGCTTGTTCTTAACTGTAGTAAGTTTTTATTTAGTTAAGGTCGAAGCAGGATGTTTCCAGTCAGCCCATGGGAATATTTACTTCCGCTTTCCCGATTTTCCTGGATCGTGCGTGACTGATCAAATTAAAATGGATTGATCGTCCAGGAAAGTTCACGGAATCTTATCAACTTCAAATATTACGGAATTTTCATACTCAAACACGTTAAAAATAATATACAATGGAAAATTTATAATCTGACGTTGGTAAATAATGGGTACACAATTATTTCGAACAACCTCAAGATATGTGCATATTGCTAATAATCCCGTAGGGGGTTTAATAGCTTTAATAAAAAAAAAGGACTAACAAAATAATCGTTATGAATAAACATATGTTTATTAAGATAATTGTATTTGATATGATCTAACTACGTTTCTTAGCTATTTAACATCGTTGGACTGGTTTCAGATTTTTAACTAGGTTTCATTAGCAAATTTTAATTTCAACCCCCACCCCTAAAAAATTATAAAAATTCCCAAAGCTTAGATGAACCATGTAGTCATCTATTTCAAATTTCCGAAGTATGCGTTGTGAAGGCTCTAACTGGATATTTTAATTTCAGTCCCCTTTTCCTAAGAACAATTTTAAAAACGTCCAAAACTCAGGTAGATCATAGTGACTACAATTATATTTACAAGGGAAGTTACCCAGATGTCCAATTAGTTTTAAAAAAGTAACCGTTGGAAGTTATAGTACTCTACCTTGTAATAACTGAAACGAGTGTCATTCGCTCGGAAAATTTGATATCGGCTAGAAAAATAGCGTCAAAGTCTGCCATAAGTGACATTTTATCGTTTTTTTTTTCTTTACTTTTTTGGTTCTTCTATATACATGGAAATAAAGTAACTGGAATAGAAAAAAGAATTTGGTCTCGATTCTGATGGTGAACTTTTTAAAATTTCAATTCACAACATACTTTTTTGATCTGCATAATAATGATATAAAATTTTACTCTTCAATTATACGTTAGGATAAGTGCAGGTGCAATGGAGAATTAAAAATATGATTTCTTCACATTGAATGTAGCTGCAGTTAAGACTAAATTAGATAGAAAAATTAGAAATACTGTACATACATTAGCATCTACAGATACATAAAACCACGTATGGTGTGTATACATACATGACACGTGTAAAATAAAAGTGTACAATGTACAATAAATAAGAAGATACATGTATTTGTATAAACTTCGTCTAAGATAGATTTAAAAAAAAATGTTTAACACTCATCATCGGAATCGAGAGCAAATTTTTTATTTTGTAGAAATTTTAGTATAAAATTGTTTAAATCAGAATTATCGTGTCGATTTTCAAACGAAAGATGTTCACATAATAGAAAAATAATATCTAATAAAAAACTGGTGTAAAATTTGTAAAATAAAAATCAAAGTACATCCTAAATTATGCTTTGGATCAGAAAAGATTTGATTCCGTCATACGGTGGTAAGCAATCATTTGATTTTGTATATAAGAAGAGTATCGATTGGATCGACCTGGAAACGTAGAAAACATTCTCGAAAGCCATCTGAGGTTCCCCGAACGTCCATGGAATCTTTCTCTAACAAAAGGCAGGACGATTTCGAGAAGCTTCCCGATCGTACGCCATAGGGGTGAGGCACGGGGTCTGCGTTGTTCGCACAAGTATGCAACCATAAATGCCACAAGTTTGTTTATTTATGGCTAGGCGAGCCACGTAACTTAGGCCACAACTACTTTTCGCCGATGTATTTATTTGTTATTCCAGCAACGTGGGTAACTGGGACGTGTAGGTTAGGTCTGAAAAGCTGTTATTTACCGAGGCTCAAACGGCCACGCTGTACTGGCAGCAGTTTCGCACAGCTGCCTATAAATATGCCTAATGATATGAAACGGAACGTTTCCTTCTGGTCATGCGAGGAAACGCTTCCTTTTCCATACTGATCCTCTTGCCTCTTGGCGCACTTTCTTTTTCTGTCTTGATATTCCTGGCACTCTCCCAACACGAAAAACCATCGGCAACTTAACCCGTTAAGAACCGGGCATTGAAGTAATGCGATTTGTCTTGTGACTTATATTACTCCCAAATGAAATTTTTATTAACATAACTGTTCGTTTGCAAACGAATACTCTTTGACGCGATAATATCCTTCCTTTCCTTTGATAATTTAATCAGAGAAATTTGTCACCGTGACGATACCGGAGGTGTTAATTGTCAAGTGGTTAGATCCTATTCCTCAGCGGTCGCGATGCACGTCGGCTCATCTAGTAATAACATGTTTATCAGACGATGATCCGCGATGTATTAAGCTGAACGCACGCCTCGGGTAATTATGCAGCAACCTATCAGCAGAGAAACACGGCTCGGTTAACATCATAGATATCGATGGACCGTGCCTCTTCTGGCTCGCCCCACTGGCCTCTTGCTCCAACTGTACATTATAGCCGATCTGGGCCACCCAATTATACGCTCATCTGCGATCCAGGGATCTACGAGACGTACAAATTGATCTGTCTAGGAAATACTACCATAGGTATTTGGAACACTCAATCGGAAACACCTTAACCCTCCTTCCGTATAGTGTGCTGTTTGTCCATGATTATGATAGTGGTTTAAATCCTGATTCTAAGAGTATTGAATTTTTCACTTATTCTGTATTGTATTATGTTGATTGTTTCCACTATTATTATGGGATACAAATGCACAAGTCAAAGAATATTACATATAATTATTGCACTTTCATTATCACCTGTACACATGACACAAATTAAATTTTCATTTATTTTTTGTGTATTATTATATATAACTTTGTTATGCGTTATAATATATGGTGTCAATTTTAAATATAATCCGCCAGTAGGTACGTGTCAGAAAGGTAAAGCATTTGGTGGGTTTAGTTTAGGTATTGTAATAGTAAAAGTTATTAGAAGAATTTACAGTGCGTGGATAACAGGAAAAAAGTGAATTTGAGTTATTGATATAAGTTGTAAAAATAGACTTGTAATAATTTTAACGAAAATTATTAATTTACGTACCCATTTATCAGTTACAACATAAAGAAAAATTAATTTTCCATCTTCAGAAATGATCGTTACAGAAAAAACTTAAGAATTGATCCATCGATTATATTAACACAAATTTCAAATGCTATGATGTTAATGCTAACTCGGTGCGGTTACTTTGATAGCGATCCCAATGGTAACTTTGTAAACCTCAACTCTATTTGCAAACTAAACCGCAATCTCTGGAGAATCTACTACGAGATACTACTTACCAACAACGCCACATAAATTTGAAGTGTGTCGATTAATATTACAGCAGAGATACTGTAGATTATTTACTAATAATACTACAAATTAACTATACCAGAGGTGGAGAACCTTTTTACCATTAGAGGCCACTTTTAAATTAGGCAGTAACAAAGGAGGCCGGTATAATTTTTTATATTTCACTGTTGATATTTTTATTTATTTAAGCATACATATATATATATATATATATATATATATATATATTCATCCAGATCTTTAAATTTTAATAAACAACTACATATTTAAATACCACTTTAGTATAAATATTTTTAAATAAATTTATTTCATTTTAAAGAAATACAATAGAAAAATAATAATATCAAGTTACAAAAAACTAACATAGCAACAATACGTAAAATAATTTTAAAATTAATACGAGAGTAGCTTTTATGAAGGCCGCACATTTACGGAGGTGGATTGATACACTTGCACCTACTTGCGAATCCACAAAAACGCCAAGTTAAAAACGTACAGGATGAGTCAATAAGAAATTCTAATTAAAATAACTCGTTAGACATTTGTTGTATCAAAATCCGTTTCAATCGTAATAACTAATTGTCTGAATGGGATTTTATAAAACAGGGTTTAGATAATAATACTGATATAAAATCACTATTATATAGAATAATTTTTCCGAAGGTGGTACCATCGCGATATCTATAAAGTTGAAACGATTATTGTATATACACTTTTTCTGTTTCGTGACACAGACGTTGCTTGTCTCGTGTAACGTCATCAGGTCGAGGAAATTGGGCCTTCGTTGCATGACTTTTTCGATTTTGAAAATAGATTTCAAAACGATTTCGATAATTCGTTCTTCTCTAGGTGACATCTATTCCAGAATTTACGTACACATTGTTAAGTCTGGTATATATCATGGAACAGTATGGTGGAGGGTCGTATCGTTTTCGAGTTTGGGACATCGGCACGAAATTTCTCTAATAATCCTGGCAAATAGCCGTATTCGTGAGCCGACTTCAAGTATTCGTGGTAATGAATTTAACGCGGTTGTCGAAAAGTACAGCCATAAAATAAATCTTATCAGACACCGGGACCGGCACGGAGCATTTCATAGACGTTTATTACGCGCTTTCATTAAAATCTTTATGAGATAGCGTTGGCCGACTGTACGTGAAGAAGCTGCGAATTACGACCAACTTTCATCACCATGGTAATAATCAAATAATACCAGACAATTAACGCGTTATTGTTACCCTGCAATTATTACTGACACGAAACTCGTTCAAACGTAAACGTTGCCGGAACCTGAATCCTGTCAGCCTTGAAATTCAATGAAATTCAGTGAAAATATTTTTAAAAACCAAAGTTTTATATTATTTATATTAGGAAAAATTGCACTAGGGAATATTGAAACTAGGGATTGTCGACCCTAGGTATAATAAGACTAGAGAATATAGACGCTAGGGGTAGTTATACTAGGGAAAATTACAACCTGTAAATTATATTAGGGAGTATTAACATTACGGACAATTACACTAGGGAGTATTGACGCTTTGCATAACTTATTTTACCAGATTTTACCAGATAGATTATTTACACCAGGGAGTATTGAAACTAGGGATTATTCATCCAAGGTATAATAAGACTAGGGAATATAGACGCTAGGGATAACTGCACTAGGAAATATAGACTTCAGGGATTATTGACACTAGGGGAAATTGCACTGTGGAAAATTACACTAGGGAGACACACCTTAAGACAAATACAAATGTTGAGATTCGTTCGGACAATGTCGCTGTATCCCGCCTACGTTCGTTTCTGAAAATTTCTAATCAAACCAAAATGTTAATCTATTATTTACATTATCTTAAAGTCTTTGTTTCGTGTTTATGTTTTATAATTTATTTTTATATATATTATGCTTTATTTGCGGAGCTCAAGTAGGTCATAGGTTGCCGACGCCTGGTGTATTTTAACTAAAAGTTAAACTTGAAACTTAATTCTTTAAATTTTCCACATTTTAACCATAAAATTCATTCGATTTGACATCTGCTTACAGCACTGTTCACAGCAAATATCTATTATATTTGCTGAAAATTGGGTGATTTTCATCAAAAGCTCTCCATGCTAACGAGGTTAACAGACTCTTACTTCTACACGATTAACATTCTTGCGGTGGTTCGTCAAATTACATCACAAAATCATCTCGACATCCGTTTCGTACATAACAAAAACCACTTCGTTATACGAGACCGTATGTGGTAAACGATGACGTATACTTATGCCGTATGCATGTGACCGTGCACGCTACCTGTATATCCTGGTAATATCATTACCTGGGCAAAGTGCTTTCGAACATCAAAAAGGTAGAATATTTCGTGATGGGAAAGCCTACCTTTTTCGTTGGCGAGGTTTTGTAAGGAGAGAAACACGCGGCCGATCCATAAAAGAAAGACTTCTAATAAAAATAAACACCGACCGTTCATATTTTCGCAGAAATTTTCTATAGGACATCAACCGCCTACTTCTGAATATGGAGCATACGTTAAAAGCATGTTTACATTAGCCGTCTCTGTTAAGTGAAACCGTATGTACGTTCGAAAACTCCGCTAATGTACAAAGTTTTCAACGATCTTTCAAGTAAACAACCAGAGGATGGATGTTGAAACTATTTTCCGCATTTGAGCGAGCTCAGCCGTTGATGTTATTCGCGTAAATCGGGAAAGGTGTTCAACGAGCGTTCTGACGCTTTCAAATATTATTTATACCGCACAGATCATGAATGCAGCAAATATTTCTGTTTCCTGATACACGCGTTATTTGTCTCGTGGAGCGTCATCAGGTCGAGGGAATCGAGCCTTCCGTTGCATGGCTTCTTCGATTTTGAAGAAAGGTACATTTTTGCATAAATTGCAACATAATTCGTTCTTCGAACAAATAATTATAGATTTAATTCTGACAGATTCAAATCTCATCCTGTCGCAATGCTCAATGATTAATAAGACGATAAACTGCCAAAATTGGAGCAATTTAAAGATAATTTAATAACTTAGTTTAGATTCATCTTTTTGACAAATGCACGTGTCAAGGCTAAGAATACGCGACACCCGTTTTCAAAACGCAGAACCCCTTATATTATTCGAAACAAAAACACTTCACATCCAATTACGAATTTCTTTCGTGTCGGTGGAAGCGCAAAGTGGAATTTAATCGTTTGAGCATCATAATCGGCGCAATCAGCAAGCAGACAAATAGTAGCCGCAGGCTATAGGCGAACGGATTTGCGGCAGAGCTCTAATATAACTCAGACCACCTGATAGTTTCATTACTCTAGTAAATTCGCCGCCCCTGGCGAACCCCTTGTACATCGTCCTTCATGTCTGTCTGTGTAAGTGGTTACCCTTTTTTACGTGAGATGCTACGTATGAATGGTCAGTGGAAAGTAAATCGCGAGAGGAAGTTTACCCTCTTCCTTTGCCGAACTGATAATTTCAACCCTGAGTCCGTTAGAGAATAATAAAAAGTCTCTACGAGAGCAAATAAAAGAATTAGTTACAGATTTGATTTCACTTTGCCTTTTTTACAATCATTTTTCGCGCGAAAAATCATTCCTTTCAATATTTCTCTGAATTTCAGGAATTTTTATATACAGGGTGTTAAAAAGAACCCATTCAATATTTATATCTCAGGAACGGTTGACCTTTCGACCTATGTTTACTAAACCTTTTTTGCTCAATACAGTGCGTCCTATGTACCATATAAATATTCAATGGTTTTTTTGAACACCCTGTATATATTTTTCATTTCTGATTGAAATTAACACTTTAAGAAACCCGAAGCTGATATAATGATTCGAATATTCTAAATTGTATATTTCAGCTACTATACCTAGTATGGTTTACTTAATTTTTTAAAATTTCTAGAATTCTTTTAGAGGAAATGGTTTGGTGTCGAGGTTTGTAAGCAGAAATTTTATAACTCATATTTAAAAATTTTGGTAATTTCTTTTTAAATTTGCAAGCAAGAATCGATGAAAAATACTTTAGGACGTATAATTAAGAAATCGAAAACTGGTTCAATAATTTTCATCATCGAGTATCCCGACATCCACTGTTCTACGGTTAACCTATGCATCAATGAAGATATCTTCTTCTTTTTGTAGAAGAAGTAAGAACACGTCGAGGACGGATATGAATGTCAGTGCCGAACGGCCGGTACAATATTAACGGGTCGAATGGTTCTGCAAGCAGGACAGCCGATTCGGATGAAAAAGCAATCCCAATGTCACCCATAGATATTAGGACGGTCTACTACGTCCATTGGCGTAACCAGATTGGAACCAGGATATACATAACAATCTACCTCGCCTCAAAATGCGAACCGTCCTGCCATTAGTAACAGAAAATTATTAAAATAAGTGAAAAAAAAAGAAAATATCGATCAGTCCATAAACCTTTATGTGAATAGAAATAAATTTTTGAGCCGAAATGTAAAATACAATACAACTAAATACAAAATATATAAATCTTGTTAAATGAGATGAAGAATCATAATTATGTTACCATTAAATAGCACTAAATATTTCTGTTAAAGTTAGGAAGACACGGTTCAAGCAGGGCAAAAATTTTAGTTACGCCAATGACTACGCGAAAAGAAGTAGGTCGTAAATTCCGTGATCTTATTCAGTACGACGATAGAACATCCAATGGCAGTGAGGATACCTTCACGAGGTACTGCTTCCTCGAGTTCTTCCTAGATGTGACACTTCAACGATCGCTGACGTGAAAAACGAATAAGAAAAAGGCCGGACTGATCGCTTGGTCGGCTCCAGTTTATCCTCCGATTTATGCTTTAGATTTCATGCTGTTGCTTGCACGATGCCTCGAAATATTCCGTAAAAGATGTATAAATCTGAACTAAAGCTATCTGAGGTATCTAATGTACTTAACCTAACTTAGCATACCTAATACAAAACTCAACTAATATATCTAACCTAACATAATACACCTGGTATTCTTAATACTTAACCTAAGTTACTGAAATTGAGAAATAATTAGACTTCAAACTCATACCGTCCTTTGATTCAGAAAAAAAGTCAAATAATCTTCAATAAAGTTATGAAACTTCGAAGTTTGATAATTTCTCATTGTCGGTAGTATTTAAGTGACGCCACAAATACATTCAACAGTGGAGGTTAGGTGTTAGGTATGCTGGGTCTTAGGAACACTAAATGCTAGAATATTATGCAGGTCAGGTTAGTTATATTAGATCGGGTAAGTGTCAGGTACACTAATTGTAAGTATCAGTAGCGTAGATAGGTCAAGCATTACGTATGTTAGGTGAGGTTAGCTATGTTAGATAGGTTGGGTGAGAGGCACGATCCAGTCTGTGCAAATTTAACATTGGACGATGAAACGAAAAAATCCATTGCATTGTAAAAGTTTCATATGTACCATCAGTCAGGATTTTTAGGGATACACACGAGACTTAACGCGTGGCAAACGTTCGAATAGTCCATTCCGTCACTATCCAATATTGACCCACCGGAGTAAAACAATGGAAATATGTTGCGCCTGCCGTCGGGGAGGAACGTAAACATTGAGTAAATTAGCATTAATCTGTTGGCGTTCGAATCAACATTGCTCAACGGTGCATCCATTGCAAATGTTTCGAAAATCACAGCAGCCCTTCAGTAACGGGGTACGTCATTATTTTGTGTGTTTGTTGTTCATTTAACTGTGCCCTCAAATCTATTTCAAAGAATATTTCTTTTTTCTTTTTTTTTTTTAAACTGCTTCTAAACTTCTTTTCAGTCGTGATTCACTGGTTAATATTTATTAATGTTGCCACGTCGTACAGTGAGCTGAAATCCTGCTTTTCGTGGCCAAAAGTATTTTAACAATATTTCAAAGTTTAAGGTGATCGTATGGTAGGTCGTTGAATTCTTCTCGACACGGGCCAAAATATTTGGAAGCCAAGAATATATATTAACATTTGAAAGATCGAGGTGTTTCCAGTTTTTGTACAAAAAAATTCTTTTTCCAAATTTTTTTATAATGTAGTTTATAGAAAAGTGAATACTGATCAACTTTTGTTGGAAATATTTTTTTGCCAGATGATCGGAAATGTTTGGAAAATTGTGGTAACGTCCGTCAGAAGGGGTTGACAGCTCCCTTTTTGGTGCCAAAATTACAAACATCTTCATAATAACTTTTATCGCCAATATATAAGGCTAATAATGTATTAACACGTTGACTGCCACAGTGAAAACGGACGTGTGTAGTCAGACACGATACAATCCTAATTATTAAGGGTGCAGTCGATTAATTTTTCAAATTTAACCTTTCAATTCAATAGCTAGCATTATTAGCTTAATGTTAACGCTATCCGTGGTTTATTTAATCATTTCTTTTGGTAATTATTTGATACTAAAAGATTTCGGGTGCCGGTCACCGGTGACCCCCGTGGCAGCCAACGTGTTAAGAAAAATGGTTTAAAATGTTGAACTTGAAAAATTGACTTTTGGCCACGAAAAGTGGGATTCCTGCCTACTGTGCGCCGAGCCGTGTCGAGCCTCTGTTGATTTAAATTCATGTAGAATTAAAACTAGCAACACCTAGCACTTGGAATTGATCAATTCTGCATAATAATTGTGTAACCTTTCATGTAAAAGAAGGTCCGAAGTTTATCACTTTTAATCATTTTTTTTTTAACTTTCCTCAAAGTTTGAATTGTTATTAATTTTGCATATTTACATAAGTACTAAAAAAATGCTTATACCAAAATTCAATAACTAAAATATAGGTGCTTATATGCATGAAAACATATACATTGGAATTTCAATTCAGAATAACGAATTATTAAAATAATTAATTTTACTTTCAATTTCATGATTTTATGTTTACAATAACATTGTATCTAATCACAGGGTTATTTAAAAGAAGAGTAATTTTGGACTTTGAAGGTTTAAGGGGTTCTTAGTTTACAACAGAAAACACTTCTGGAAAATATTAAACTTGAAAATTTGGGTTTTGTAATAATATTAGTACTTGTTGGTAAGGTAATATTGACATTTATTAATATTGCTAATTTGGTAATATTGATATTACATTTTCAAAAATTAATATTACGAAGTTTGCACCTTGGTAATATTACTAATATCGTAATATCCGGATATTAGAGAATTATTATTACAAGCCACTATTACCCCAAAGTACGAACGCAACCTGGTAATATTAACGCATCAGATTATAATAATACTAACATTGGTGAATGTTATTAAATGGGTAATAATATTCAGGTACCAAATTAGTAAAATCAATATTCACTAATATTACACTTCGAGGAATTAACACATTGCGCTCCTCGCGTTCAAAATGCCCTCAAAGACCGCACATTTTATAATTAACCGACTTCTTATTTAGTATTCTTAAATAATAATATATATATATAATTTATATATCTGTTTATTATACAAGACTTTTCAACCGACTTCGAAAAGGAGGAGGTTACTCAATTCGACATGTATGTTAATTTTTTTTTTTTTAATGTATGTTCGCCGATTACGCCGAGATGGATGGACCAATCGGAACCAAACCTTTTGCATCTTGTATAGTATGACCAACAGTTGGTCCTGTAAAAAAACCATTTTGGATTTTTTCATTTTTTTCATGGTATTTCACGTTTACTCGGCCTGATATCGATGAAACCTAAATAGTATTACATTTTGCGGCCGGGGATGTTTCCACGATAATCGCATTTGCAACATTACCTTCATTTCCATGCCATTCCCTGACCTTCCCTTCACTACCCTTCCCTTCCCATCCCTTTGTTGCTAACTACTATTCCCATTGCAAAATTCCTATTCTTTGATGCTACTCTAGAAGGAATACTCTGATCGCCACTAAAAAATGTGAAATAAAAAAATTTTTTGAAAAAAAAAATTCAACCGACTTCGGAATGCACCGAAAAGGACGAAATAATTTTAATTTGTATTTCGGAAACGGCGCAAAATTAACAATTTTCTACATTGGAAATTGTCAAACTGCTTTAATCCTATAACATATTTTTAATTTTTGGTGCATTCCGAAGTCGGTTGTATTTTTTTCCAAAATTTTTTTTTGAGTAAACGAAAGAATCGTTAATAATGCGTGTGATAGATATTTATAATAATATTCTATTGTTAGATGCAACTGAAAGTCAGAAACTATGTTAAACTGCATAAGAAACGCGTATTAAAATTACTAAAAGTTCAGAGGGCTGCCAACAAAGTCCTGTTTCGAATTTCGGTAAAAGGTTAGATTCGTAAGAAAGTAGGAATCTTCCACTTTAATTCGGTTTTTGATTTACATCGATATCTTTATCCGTTCCTGAGATATCGTCGTGTAAAGACAAACGTAATTTTTGTAGAAATTCGCTGCCGCCTCACGCTTGGAGCCAGACAGTGAGTGTCTAGCGTAGCGGTCACGTGGTCATTGTCTACGTCTAACCCTTTACTATTCCTGGAAATGCGTATATGAATTTCCTAGAAAAAAGTCTACGGCCCATTCGGGATTACCCTCGTACGCGCCGGCCGCTGTACAAACTTTGAAGCCCTATATCTCAGGAACTAATTGAGATATCGCGTTGCAACAAATTGCGTTATTATGTACGCACTTTCCTCTATCTTCTGAGCTACTTACTGCGTAAAATTTAGGCATGTTTTTTTATATTTATTGCTAGGAATTTCGCCGCCGATTTATTTCATTTTCCCTTTTCTTTTCACAAAATCCTTCTATTTTGCTAATTGTATACATATGATCTGCACATTCGATTATCAATGAAATTATCGAAAATATTGTTTACTTTTTGCAAATACAATCTTTTACATAATTTCCCTTTGCATACATTTTTAAGCCACAAAAATTTTTGTCATTTTCAAATTTGAGAGCATAAAACTGTATCTTCTGTTTTAAAATTTCAAGAAATTATGTAAGTCTTTTAATTTTAGTATTCACTGATGTGTCCTTTATTACATTTAAACTATTATTTATTACACAAATTTGAATATTGCTTTAGAGTATGATATTTAGTAAAACATATTCCTTTATGCAATGCTGTTTGGCACAATTGACAACAGTATCTTGTTTCGCTCCTTTTTCCATTACACGAACAAACTTTACATTGTTTGGTTGGAAACTTCTTTTTGCCTTTACTCGTTATTGGTTCAAGTATATGCTGTTTCATATTACCAGAAAGTCTACATAGTGGGTCGACACGTGGGTGATTTGTTATATTCCAAATACTTTGTTCTACATCCATAAATGTATCTGTTGATTTTTCTTCCGTCGTCCACAATTTCATCACAGCAAGTAGGAAATCTTTATATTTCATTTTTTCATTATTAGACGAATTATAAATCTTAAATGCATTAAACATGCCGCAGTTGACAAGATATAATACTACCTTTTTTGACCATTTAATTGTTTTTCTCAATATTGAGTAATATGATAGATATTGATCTGCAAGATCGACACCGTTCATGGTTAAGTTATAGTCTGCAATACATTTCGGTAACGTAACATAAATATTTGTGACTGATTGCTTAAGCTGCTGATTGAATAAAAAGCATAAAAAAACGAGAAATCCCGTGACCCGTCCGCAACGTACAATTTGCTAAAAACGAGATATCTCGTGACCCGTCCGCAATGTGTTAACACTTGGCCGACCGATCGGGTAGATCTACCCATTTCCAAGCTAGTCGGTGGTCGACCAATCGGGTATATCTCCCATTTTGACCTGAGGAACGCTTCTTCCTCTTTTCTCTTTTCTGTTCTTCTTTTCTTTTAATTTCGAATTTCGTATAAGCAATATGTGAAACCGTTGAACGAAATTGTTACCGTAAGATATAATCGATCACATAAATAATTTTCGGACGTCTTTGATTTCAAATAGCGAATTTCAGTCCATGCTACTTCAGAAAAATGCGCGGTGCAAACTGTACAGGTCTCTGTGGCGCGTGCGGTCGGCTAAGTGTTAATAACCTTAAAGCCAATGCGTGAAATTAATAATATCAAAACCTATATAATTAATATCTCTAATTTTGGTAACATTAACTTGAAAAAAATCTGTTAATCCCATAATCCTTAATTCCTTCACTAGACTTCCATCGTCATAATCGTAATAATATAAACGCTGAAAAGATTATAACGATCGAATAGTTGCGTTTAAACCGAACCTACGTCGCGTATCCGCTAAAGAGATTTCAGAATCGGAAAACGAATTCCCGAAGAGCAAACATGATTGACATTTTGCCGAAGTTAGGGAGGAAGTTCACTCGTAGACACATGATGCGGCTGACATAAACTGTCATACGTGACAGCAGGAGAACGAGCGGACCGGATTGTCCCGACCACTGTACGTGATCAACGTGGCCAGCTCCTTGATTTCTGATGTAGCACTAGAACGGGGACGAACATCAGGGCAATCTCTTCGAGTAAATGTAGTATATTGTAATCCGAACGGACGAAGACGGTAACGAGACACGTTCCTCTAAGGCCTAAGGATATTCATCACTTCGTGTTTGGAAATGTATATTCTCATAAATGTATATTTCATAGTATACATATAAACGCAACTTTCAATTTTATGTAAGTTAAAATGTTTTTTGATTTTTATTGTTATTTGCTACTTTCGAAACCCCGACGAATTATCAGTTGTTTACAATTATGGAAATTGTGATAATTATAAAAATAGTCGTAATTTGAAAGAAGGTCCGCTTTAAACATTTCTTTAAGCAAGGAAAATCTGATAAACCCAGAAACTTAATTTCCTGAAAATTATATCTACAACCCCTGGAAGAAAGTTTCCGATCAGACGGATAAATACGAAAGTTAACACTAGAACTACCAAATGGGTCAAAATGATTTGCTTTGGATTTCTTATTTTAAATTTCAATGTTTATGAAAATACTTTTGTAGAAATGTGAGTTGGCTTTTGCCAAGGTAAAGAATTATTGAATATGTAAGTTTACAATTTATGCTTTAATTATTTTGTTTTCTAATTTATTTTTAACTTAGAATTTAGGGTACACTGAACATTGGTAGTTCTAGTGTTAAATACTATTAACACGTTGGCTGCCACGGGGGTCACCGGTGACCGACACCCGAAATTTTTTACAATCAAATAATTACCAACAGAAATGATAAAATAAACCACGGATAGCGTTAACATTAAGCTAATAATGCTAGCTATCGAATTGAAAGGTTAAATTTGAAAAATTAATCGACTGCACCCTTAATAATTACGATTTTATCGTGTCTGACTACACACGTCCGTTTTCACTGTGGCAGTCAACGTGTTAATTACACGTGTACGCCTAAACGTTTATACTGGATACCTAAACCCCTGGGGGTCCGCGATGTCCTCAAAGGGGGTTCGTAAAAGCTCGAAGAAATATCTACTCTCCTTTGATAGATCTTTGATCAGTAACTTCAAAGACGGCTCTCGATATAACTTATTATAATTTCTTTTAAATAAACTTAAATTTACTCTACTTAATACTTGGGGGGGTATATGAAAATAATATGATAAGAAGGGGTCGGCATCGTGAAAAAGGTTAAGAACCGCTGTTTTAGGCGATAGGATTTATCCAATAAATCCCAACTCTGTACCGTTATAAAATTATAAATATAAATTTCTCCTCTATTCTGAAAAATACACGTAATTCTTTGCATACTCCACGATTCTGTAAAGTTCTCCTTGTAAAGTATCGAAAGAAATTTCTCCCCTTAATTACACCGATCGATTAACGCACAATTAGCCAATGGCAACGTTATCGAACGACGCCTGTACCGTTGCAATTTATTCGATGCAACGATTGTTTCGAATCATATCGTAATGGAATACAACGCAACCAGCTCCGGGAACATTCAAAGAGTTCCGCGGATCTCTCGGGAGCTCGTTTACGGGCTGATATTGAAACGGGTAAACGGTGTGTCCCCGTACGACAAAGGAGAGCTCACGCACGAGCGGTTCACCGGGATTACTGTCGCTTTTTGTTTATTCGCAAACATGTAACAGAAGTATTCCTCGAAAGTAAAGAGAGGCCACGTTTTTCTCGGTGTCCCTCAATTTATGTAAGTATGCCACTTACTCGTATGAACGGGCGTGCACACGCATGCACACAGGTGGTGCTGTTACGAGGGAAGAAAAAAAAAAGGCGTGGTGTACGAGCCGAGGCATTTTCTGTTCCATCCGCAAAAAGCAAGGATGATATTGTATAAATTGTATCCAACGGCAGCCGATTGTACGGTAATAAGTTGCCTTGGGAATACACCGTGAAAACGGGGGATACTTTATTCCGTTTTGCATCCTGCCTACGAGCTACGCTGCCGTTCATACTTTCCCCTCGAAGAGGGATAATTCCACAGAATATTTTGCTCGACGCTTGTGGAACAAGACCAGATGTAACGCTTGGGTGCAACTTAGGTTTTCTTCGGATAACGGGGGATTTCCGTTCTGGGCTATTTTTTTATTAATCGTATTAGAAATGTGTTCTAAAAATTATACGACACAATTCATTGAAACGAAAATGTTATAACCATTCGAAGAGAACGATGTCGTGCGATGATTATTAACGAATTAACGATCCTTATAAAATTTTTAAATTTAAGATTATCGTACGTTGAAAGGAATGCTTTGAACAAATCAATTTAAACTGCAGCTCTTCGTGGCCCGTCATACGACAATGCCGTTTCAAATCGTTTACATTTTATTCGCGCCCGATTTATCGACCGAAACAGCAAATTTATTGGTTCGTGGAAAGTTTCTCGGAGAATTTCGTCCAATAAAAGTTCGATATTCGAACGGAAACAGTATACAAAGCAACGGCTTACGCCCCATACTTCCATTGTCCGTTCAGGAATGTTTTCCTGACAAAACTTGACAATGACCCGAACCAACTTGCACGGTATTATGAATCTCAGGCTGTTTTGACGAAAGTTTCGATCGTGCTTTTTGTTTTCTCTCGCCGGAAGTATATAAAATCTCTCGGATTTCTTAGATATCGAATTCTGATTCCCAGAGAATTGGATCTCCGTCTTCGGCGACAGTGAAAGCTTCTTTATTGTCCGTATCGAAAAATAGTTTGACCAGTTTAACACTTTCTTTTATATAGATCGTGTCTTGGACTGATCTTATCTTATGTGGCGATCTTTTGTACATTTTTTATACCCATACTATTCGGCAGATTAAAATAGGGTGTTCTATAATATCTTCTTGAAAAAGAGTTTTAAACTGCATAAATGTGGTCATACGTTTATTGCCGTATCCATTGCTGTTCTTTTTTATTTACAGAAATTTTCCTGATTTTTAACCAAAATGCCAGTAATGCCAATAATTTTTTAATAAATCGATTATTATAGATAGGTTTGTTCATATGAATTAAGAATTTCATTCTCTTTTTGTGTTTCAAATAATTCTTGGGGTATGTTTTGTCGATATCAGTAACGTTAGACTTTTTATATAAAATACAACAATTTTGAACTACAGTTGAGGAACTTTGCAAAACAAAATATCAAACTCTAAATTAATCTGTTGAATAGTTTTTGCGCGGAAAAATATGTAAAAAATGATCTACTTTGCAGTCCTTAAATCTTCCAATAATTTAGAATTCTTATAATTCAAGAGTTAAAATATAAAAGTGTTAAACGAGATTAAAAACATAATTTTGAACAATCGTAGTGATTTATAAAACACCTTCAGCCCCCTTGATTACTCATTAAATTACGAAAAAAGAAAATAATTCGGTATAAACGAATACTGTATACCGTTGAACATTTCCAAGTTTCTTTTCACTTCTTTCCTGGCCACGTTGTAAATTCTTTTAAACAAAGGTATAAAGATTTCGTCAGTGTTTGCGTTAGTATCAATTCACATTCGGCGCCTAAGCTAGCGTAGATTCTCGTTCCACATATACTTTCTTTTCACTTTCCACACGACCTTGTTCACTCTTACCGTTCTCCATTTCTTTGTTTCCTGCTGACACTTTCTATAGACACTTTGCACTCTCAATACTCGTCACCACTAGAAAATTTGTAACATACACTGTTTACCTTTTCGCAAATATTAGGTTAACCGAAAAGTTGGAGCCATCGTGTCATAAGTTTGTTTCCATTCTCACTGGGTAAAGAATTTTATTAGTTATTTCAAGTTTCTGAAGTGAATGTAAGGCTACACGAGATACGGCCGAAAAGTCATAACACCTAAACTAATCAATTTTTATCCAAAGACTTAGAATACTTTTTTAAAGAGACTACAAAGATGCATCGATTGATGGAAAAAAAAAACATAATTTCACTAAAAAAGTTTAGTGAATTTTTTGTGAATTACTGCAACTGCAATTTATTACCACATAATTACTGACCAATTTTTGTTTGAAACATTTTTTATCGGTTCATCGGGACTGTGTTAGAAGTTGAAATAATTATATTATAGAAAAATGGGAAAAAGTAATAGCTACTTTCTGAAGGGATATTTCTGTGTGAAAGTTTAATATATTTTTTGGTAATAAAAGACATTTCTTATAGTACAAGGTATTTTATTAAAAAAATAGTTTGTTGAAATAAAAATATACAATTATAAAGTATAGCCAATATTTTTATTCGGACTCTGAGTCTGATTCCGTCGAACTTGTACCGGAACCATAAGATAATACATTCTCAACTAATTCATCTGTTATTGTTTGTTCGCAGACCTTTTTTTACCCATCGTAAGTTTACTGTTCATAAGTCGAGTAACGTAGTGATTTCCATTTTCATGATTTACGAAATTGTTTATAATTTATATGGTAATATAATTATTCGTAATATAACACAATAATATAATAATAATTTGTGTAACGCTTGGAAAACTTGGAACATTCTTTTGTATACAACAAAATCATAGTACTAATAATTCTCAAAATGATAGATATTTATTTGCACGTATAGCATTGACAGAAAGTGCTTCATTTCGGTTTTAGCAAAATTCCATACAAAAATATTTCCCATTATCAGAAAAAGTGGGAAGGAGAGGGCAATTTTTATTCATAAGTCAAACGAATTTGTAGAAAGTATTTACATAATATGTTATTTCGTTAACTTGCGAATTAAAATTCTTTTAATCAAAACCCCCCATAAATTAGAAAAGAATACGACGATCAAAATATGTCTGAAATTAACTTTAAATTGTTATCTAATTGTAAGAGTTGTGAGGATAACAATTTAATATCTTTTAGACAAATATATCGTACTTGAAACAATTTCTGATGTAAAATTTCATCCATAATTTTTAGTTTGAATGACATATTTTAATGTAACTGCTTTTTCAGTTGAAAATGAATCGCAAATTTCTCGCGATAAATTATATTTTACGAATATCACGAATGTAAATCATATTTATAAAAGTATTTCTCGAGTGCAAGGCGTGAAAAATTCCGGCGACCCCTATCATTCATCGGGTTCGTAGTAAGAAGAAGGAATAAAAATCGACAATTGAAAATTTGACGAGGAACAGACGACGTTGATTCATTTACAAGCGCGATAGGGAAGTTGGCGCTACAAGCACCCAGCTTCTCGAACACCTTCAGACGAGAGAAAGAAAAAGAAAAATGTAAAAAGAATACTTAACAAAGTTCAGCAGGTACCGAATTTTTTTTTCGACTCCGTAGTATAACGTTCCTCGGAGAGCCGTGGTAATTAGCGGGAAACGCAATTACGGGCATTTAATTAAAGCAAGTCGTCGTCGTCGTCCTCGTCGTCGTTCTCTCTTTCTTCTCCTTTCCCCCTTCCACCTTAACCCTTCTCACCACCACCTTGAAGTCGTCGCACCCTTACAGCCCACTCCCGAATTTCAGCACTTTTTCAGTAAACGATACCTCGAGACACGTCGTTCGTAACCCGCTCTCTAATTATGCGTCTGCGGACCTTTCTTTCCCTTGTTTTCTTAATTTTTATTTTTTAAGTCTGCCGCCACGGCGAAAGGATTAACGCGATCTTCAAATTCATCCAAAAAAGAAAATTGTTTCCTTTGAAGTTTTCTGGCTCGAGGAAGTTCTTCGACTTTGAAAGGCAACATTGCGCGGGACTAATTGGAAAATTTAACGACCTCCGAAAAACTTCAAAGGGATCTTAATTTATGGTTTACAAATCAATGTTGATTGGACGACATAATAGGTACATTTTGTATACTTCGACGGATGTACATTTTATGGAAGCTTCTGTAATATACGTCGGAAAATTACAAATTTTCAAATTGGAATTTGTATCAGAGCTGGGCAATAATCGATTATTTTGTCATTAATTTTAAGTAATTAATCATTACCGAATAAGAAATAATCATGATTACCAGAATGGATGATTCATTTGCCTTTTACTAAAATTAACATTAACACGTTAGCTGCCACGGGGGTCACCGGTGACCGACACCCGAAATTTTTTACAATCAAATAATTACCAACAGAAATGATAAAATAAACCACGGATAGCGTTAACATTAAGCTAATAATGCTAGCTATCGAATTGAAAGGTTAAATTTGATAATTAGTTGATTGTATTGTTAATAATTAGGATTTCAACGCGTCTGACTACGCACGTCCGTTTTCACTGTGGCAGTCAACGTGTTAATACCGAGTATCAAATACCTACAATACTAAACTTCGGATAAAAAAAAGTAATTATCGTACTGATTGATTACAGTTGCTTTGATTACTCAAGTTATTCTTTATTAATCATAATCATTAATTACGAATACGATTTTACGTTTATTACGATCTTTAATCAATAGTCAGATTACCTTTTGTCCTATTCTGATTAGTATATGGTATGTCCAATTTAACTTGAGTACCCTTAATCATATTTCGTTATTTGTAAGGATACAAAAAAGTACTTCGTGATAAATTATGTTTCAAAGAGGAAATTTGATTATGAAAGGACAGATCATTTCAAGATCCTATATTCTTTTTTTTTATAATACAAATAATAAAACAATGGAAAGTGATTAAGTTAGATGGGACATCCTGCGTATAATAAAATAATCAGACATGAAATAAGAAATACTATGATCAAAATGTTGAGTATCTTAAATATCGTAATTAATTAATAATTTTTCTGCCCAAAGAATTTTTCCGATTTTAACTTGTTATTCTGGTTAATAAAATTTATAAATAAAATTACATTTGTATTGACAAACATCGTAAAATAATTCTATTCTCGTACAAAGAATATCATAAGTTATTTAAAAATATATTTCTATGTTTCTGAGTTACTAGAGACATCGTTCAGAATTTTCAAAACTTGTAAAAATAGAACATCTGGCTTCCTAAAAATATAGTATATTTTTCCGTAGTTTCTATTTAGAAAAAACGTAGTGTTTCTCTTGAAACGTTAATAATAAGAAATACACCACTATTATCGTGAATGATGCATAAAACACGCATTCTATTAAAATTTATGGATAAACAAGATACCGAGTCGTTACTCCCCTTTTTCGTTTTGAAAAATCAAGGAATTTATTTGAAGCTTTTTCGCAACATGAATATTCGAAGTTGTAATAAATCGTGATTTAGAGGCGGAGATTATGAATACGAGCATACGAGCATTGGGATAATCGAGTATTACGATAATTACCTGTGTTATTCATGTTGTTAAGCTCGTATTAAGCTTTCGCTGTAGTCTGAAAGTTCAGCCCCAGGTAAAAACCGGCTGTTCCCGTGTGTATCTAAACCCGACCGTTACACAAAAACAATCCAAATACATTAGATCGTTGCACAAATAATTGCAGTTGTTACATATCGAATTTGAAGATGCATATGTTAGTTAAAAATTGTTTCCCAACAAGGACTAGGATAGTTTATTCAAGATAGGATTATAGGTCTTTAAAAACCGTCTCTTATAACAAATTACTTAACTCTTTGCACTCGAAGCATATTTGTTTCAGAATGCATCCAGAAACTAAATGCATTATGTCGGAAGAAAAGTGTTCCAAATAGTTGAGAATCTGTTTATTTTTATTCCCTTCCTTAATTTTCTATATTTTGATACGGATGAAACTTAAATTTCGCATTTCAGAATACTTCGATAAATTAAATATGGCGCCTCAGAGGCGCTACTCGAGCGCAAAGGGTTAATTTTTAAGAAAAGTGATAGTCTGAAAAATATGAGGGGTTAGCCTTTTGTAACTTAATTCAATTTTTTCTTTATAGTTATTTATGAGACGTGTGATCGAACGTTTTCCAATTAAACAATTCTAAAGAATACAAATAATATTCATAAGCAGAAATCATTATTTGCAAGAAAGTATCACTTGACCTGAAAAGAAGATAAAATAATAAGAATAATAAAAATTTGTTTTCTTCGCCTGAACGGATTTTATATTACAAATACTTCCATGAATATTCAAACTCAAGTTTTAATCATCAATTGAATCCTCTTAGAAAAGAAAATTCTATATTTTCATTTATTCTTCTTCTTTTTTTCTTCAAAAAGGACGTGCTACTTGAAACACCCTGTGTGTAGAATAGATAAGGCGACAATCCTGGTAATAACACATCGTCGTATCGGTAACAAGTTCAGTAATGAGTACTTGCATGGACCGCTGCTTATAACACTAACGTGAGACTGGGTGGTGGGTGGTTGAGGGAAAACGGAGTACGTAACACTCCAATTAAGCTGAGGCATCAGTCTACACTGTCTAGAGTGTTAAGCTATACAATGAAGCTTTCTGATGCCAGACATTGTAACGAGTTGTAACGTTATAACATCGGATTTTGTATGCGGGTTCTCGTGTTTTACCCAGTTTTCCCATGGGGCACCGTCTTTGATCTTTTTAAGTTCGATGTTAACCTCTTGCATTACCATTTTTCCGACAGGTGCGTCAGTGAGAACTTAATATTTATTATTTCAGTGGTAAAACAAAACCATACTTCGTACTTGGCAAACATTAACCGTGTAAATTGTAATCAGAATTAAACTTAATATTTAATTATGATCAAAATTTGAACGACAGAAGTCACATCTGAACTGTAAGGTGCGTTACGAGTGCGACACGTTATTATAGTGCAAGGGGTTATAAATTCGAAGAATACGAGATCTTTTAAATAAAATTGAACGCTAGCTTCTTAACACCGTCATGCTGTTTTATACCATTTCATACCTTGTAGCTTGCTTCAGTGAGAGTTTCTTTTTGTGACAAATTTTTATTGTTAAACGATAAGATACTTAAAGGCAGGATTTTGGTATACTGGATGAAAGAATGTGCAAAAGACTGCTTTGAAATTTCAGAAATGTAAACGAGGAAGGGTTGAAAACTTATTTTAAATCAGGCGTCGGCAACCCATGACCCGCGGGTCACCAAGTGGCCCATTTAATAATTTCAAGTGACCCACTAAAGTATAATATATATAAATAAATTATAAAGCATAATCACGAAACAAACACTTTGAGATAGTGTAATTTTCCACAGTGCAATTTGCCCTAGTGTAAATAATCCCTAACGTCTATATTTCCTAGTGTAGTTATCCCTAGCGTCTATATTCCCTAGTCTTATTATACCTAGTTTCAATACTCCCTAGTGCAGTTTTTTCGGCTGTAAATAATCCCTAGCGTTTATATACCCTGGTGTAATTATCCCTAGTGTAGTTATCCGAAGCGTCAATACTTCCTAGTGTAATTGTCCTTAATGTTAATACTCCCTAGTATAATTTTGCAGGTTGTAATTTTCCCCAGTATAATTACCTCTGGCGTCTATATCCCTAGTCTTATTATACCCAGGGACAGCAAACCCTAGTTTCAATATTGCCTAGTGCAATTTTCCCTGGTATAAATAATCCCCAGTGTCAATATTTCCTAGTACAATTTTCTCCGGGGTCAATAATCCCTAGTGAAAATAGTAATATTGTAAATATCTACTAGGGTAATTATTCCTAGTTCCAATAATCCCTGATATCAAATACCCCTATTTTTAATAATCCCTAGTAATCTTCAAACATTACTCAAACGGTAAAACCTCTTCAACATATTGTAACAGTTGTCTCAATAAAATGTATCTTATTAGTCGTTAACGGACTGTTTCAAAATGAAAATTCCCATTGACTCGAACCGTCTTCTTAATAGTCACATTTTAGTTGATTTTAACCCGCAGCCAGAAAAGATTGCCGACGCCTGCTTTAAATTGTTAGCTCTCTCCACGGTCCATCATTCGAGGGTTAATCAAGGTTGTACTTTATAATGACCTCAACAATAGAAAATAGTTGAAAATAGCCACTTCTATGGTAATCTTTTGAATAAAATAAATATCATTATTTTATCAAAAAACCAAAATTCTCTATTCTAAAAAATAAGCTCGTCGGGGAGCAATTAGGTTCTATATAAACAGAAACAAAACTTTCTTAGTGATAGTTTCTTCCCAACAAAAATAATTTAGTAAAAATACATATATTTTGAATTATTTATTGATTAATAAATTTTATTTTCGTAAATATAAATGAAGCTTCAAATACTCAATAGCACGGGCAATTCTCGCATATGTATACTTTGAACAACAAAGTTCTTATTAAAAAATCGTAAATATTTTTAAGATTGTTGAATCCCTATGGTCACCACCGTATCTTAAAGATTGAAATCCAACTTATACCCATGTAAAATTCAAGGTGGCTACTATATTAACGAACAAACGTGGGTGTCAATTGTGTATGTTAATATTCAGAGATTTTCACACGAAAAGCTTAAAAAATATTCAGTTCAGTTACTCTGAAACAGGAACCCCATGGAAGCTTTGTTCCATCTTATCCTGTACAAAGGAAGATCCGCTCAAATTATCAAAGAGGCGAGACATTCGTCAACGACCCGTTCGGCGTTCATCAGCGCTCCTTATCTTGCAGAAGAAGAAAATTTTCGACGAGCCAAGGAGACAAAGTACTTTTTAGTGAGACGTTTCGAGGCTTAACGCTCCGCCAATCACGCTGCTTTTTCGCTGAGACGAAAATTTTTCTTTTTCCTTCTTTTCACCGACTTTCATCGTAAAATCCAAACCAACCGTTTGGACAAGATGCCGAAGTTTGTTTCTTCTTCTTCTTCTTCTTCTTTTACTTGACTGTTGAGGATTTTGTGTACCGTATATTTCGCAACAGATTTTTAAACTTTAATCGTAAATCTGTTTAAAATTTGACAATATTTCAAACTTTAATTGTGACTTTTTATTTGAGAACTAGTGTTGAGTTGATTGAAAATTATTGATAATATTATCAACCTTCCCAAACATCTTCGTTTGTTATCGCAGTGAGCCCTCTGTTTCTTTCGAACATGTGCTGTACCCGCCTGATAATATTATTGCAGTGGATCTTCTATTTATTTCAAAATGGCAGCAGTCTATTTCCCTGAGAGTTTTCCTTTTCCAGATGATAGATTTTTTAGGGTAGAAAAACGATCTGCCTTCGTTGCACATTTATCAACATATTTTAGTTATTTGATAACACAGAGATGAAAAATTTTCAAAGCTTTTGAATTGTGATTACAATTTTTTATTTAAAGATCAATATGGGAAATTGAATTCGTGATTTTCATATTCTTATTCTGGAAAATTATTTATTAAAATTGGTTTCCATGAAAATAAACATCATTCGGGTTAACAACTTTCTGTAATAGTTTCTGACAATTCTTCGATTTCATTATGGTGGATTTCAGGTAGTTATGAAACAATTTACGAAGAATATGCTCCTTTGACGTCATTGCCATATATTATTATATTATACATATTATTATAACTGCAAATGGGATTTGCCATAACGTGCTCTTAAATCACGAGCGGTGGTGATGGGCCAATCGTAACCCGCAGTCATAAAACTCATTCATAACATCAGATGTTCGAAGTTTTAAACGAAAAATTTGTATATGCATGTTTGAATAAATGTAAATTTTAAAACATGGAAATGACAGATATGCAAAAAATTAAATTCGTGAAAGTGCGCGTAAAATGCAAATTTTATACGTGAATATTTAACATAGAAACTTTTTTAGAAATTAAATATAAAACATTCAAAATACTCTATGTACTTTCACTAAACTGGTTATCATAGAATTTTCAAATATGATACATAGAAGTGAAATAACAATTCTAATTCAAATCGAAAAATGATAAACTATTTTCATTCTTTAGGTGATCATTCAATCCTTAAAGAGTTCGATAAATTAGGAGGGTGGCAAAATTTTTTAAAACTCCTTAGGATTTATATAGCTAATATTTATTATAAATAATGTGTTTCATATTGGCAATCCTTTTACAATTTGTAGTGTTAATATTTATCATAAATAATATGAAAATAGGTTCGCGTAAAATTTCAACGTTCCTTTTGGCTAAATTTCTAAAGTAACCTTTCGATTAGAAAAGTTATCAGATCCATGGTATTGTTAGATAAAAATTGCAAAAATTTTGAGATTTTGAAAGTGACTCGTAGGTTGTACTAGGAACAAGATGCCCTCGATATGGCTGAATTTATAAATCATAGAAGAATCGTAAAATATTTAGGTATATCATACTAAAAAATCTCCTATTACTGTTATTTCCTGGCATATTTCACTCCTCTATCCACTTTCACTAAACTGGTTATCATGGAATTTCAAAACACAAGCTCGTCCTATGTGAAACGCATGAATAATTAAATGAGATCCTTGAATCACGGTATTCCTGATCTCGTCAGTCTGATATAATGAAACTCTTGACCGATTTTCATTTGTAAAAAGTGAATTACCGTAACAAGCTACCACTTAATCGAAAAAATCGTTACGAATTTACTTGCTACCAGGGTCGAGTGCAAAAACCTTGATTGGACAGATAAGATGAAATATTATCTCTGCACAATTTCAAATACCTTAATTATGTATATTAATGTATTATAAAAGAAAAGCAGTACCATTGCAGCGTATAATATCTTCTGAAAATAAATACCTTCGTGTAAATATAATATTTATTTTTGAATCTCTAAACAAAAATAGTTACAACTCAATCTTTTTAAATTCCTAGAAATATAGGGTGTCTCATTATAATCTTTCCACGCGATTATCTCGCAAACTATTCATTATTCGATAAAAAATGTTTAAACGAAACATGACCTGTCTGAAGAGGGACATTCAATGGTGTACACTGTTTTTTTTTCTGGGTGGAGATGTCTCCGAGATTTGAAAGTGACCTTTCTTTTTTTAAATGGAAATGTGGTTTTTTTGTTCACGCTAGATACATAGCTTACCTCAAGACGAATCCATTGATCTACATTATGTTGATCTTGAAATGTCTTCACTGCACGTCCAGAAAATGTTTCTTGTCTTCTAAATTCAAAAGTACGATCTTGAACATTTATGCAGCACCTGATTCTATCCCTAAATGACAGTTCAACTTGTCCGAAAGTTTCCCTAGTAATTTGCCTGCAAGCATTTATTATTCGAGATAATAGCGTGGAAAGATTATAACGAGACACCCTGTATATTTCAGTTTCCAAATTTCTAAAAACGTATTGATCTTTTTTTTTCTTCTGGTATCTATTGGAAAATATTAAATTTCTAGGATTCTAAGAGTATAATATTCTGGGAAATGTGATATAAAATAAAAATATATTATTTTGAAATTTACAAGTTCCTTAAAGTAAAATTTTTCAAAAATTCTAAATTTTTATATTCTAAATTTTTATATTATAAATTCTTATATTTTATATAATTCTCAATAATATAATATTTCTTTTCTTCGTTTCCTTCTTTATCTCCATCGTTGCATTTTATTTTTATTTTCTCTTAACCGTTCGTTTCCAGGAACGATCAACTTTGTCTGTAATTGAAATACAGTTTAAACAATTGTCATTCTTTGTTTAAGATACACAAGGTTTCTTGTGAAAGTGTTTGAAGAAACTGAAATTGTCTACCTAATTATGAATGCACGATTCTTGCACGAAAGCCTCAAATTAATATTTAAAAATAATTCATTGACCTTTATTTGAGACACGCCTGATCGATACCATCGAAATTACTGAAAATGTTAATAAGCAGGAACAAATTTATTTATTAAGGTCAAAGACGCTAAATGTTAATAATAATTCAATTCTGCAAGTATCAATGAAACTAATGGAATTAATTAATTTAATCATTTAATTCCCTGACGTTTATTACTTTTTATACATTTTAACAATTGAAGGTAGTGCTTCTTTGAATAACAAATCCTACATAATCAAGCAGTAAATATAGTTACTGTACCTTTTTTATTAGTGTTTATTTATA
The DNA here is from genome assembly GCA_943735885.1 of Stelis phaeoptera. Classification (NCBI taxonomy): domain Eukaryota; kingdom Metazoa; phylum Arthropoda; class Insecta; order Hymenoptera; family Megachilidae; genus Stelis; species Stelis phaeoptera. The sequence continues at coordinate 2,277,134 of OX030936.1, forward strand.
CGTTTCTAATACTAGAAAACCTGTATAGCTTTAATAATTCTGCAATTTGGATTGAACTCTTCTGATTAAAATTTCATGAAATGTAATTCAGCACTTAAATAATACAGTTATTTTTAATAAGAAACGTTATATAGGAGGTAATAAAAATTATCACTGCAATTTGTAACCATCTAATATAGATTTAACAGTTATATATATTAGTAATTTATAATCATTTTATTACATAATAAATATTTTCATTTCATTATCAACTAGACAAAAAAATTAGCTAATTGCATATTTCTAGTATCCCAAGCCCTTAATTATTGAACTATCTTCAAATCTCTCAAAATTTACATTTAAATTACCTCGTAAAAATTTGGGTTGAAGTTACGAAATTAACCCAACATTTCCTGCATTCAACTGGACAAGGGATGAAAAATATAGCATAAGATTAAATAAAAGAAACTTTCGAATAAAATTTACATCTGCAGAATTTCAATATATAATTTTCACGAATTTATTTGCCAATCGTAATATTTTATACGAATATCAAATACGATTTGTATCTATAATTAATATAAAAATTGCATTCAATTTTGATCGGTTTAATTATATGTTACTTATATCAAATTTGATCGTTCTTATTTTATACAGAAAAGGACCAGAACAAAAGCTCAAAAAAGTTCCAATGAATAAACGGGAATTATTTTTTATAAAACTACCCACTGCCCATTTAGGAAGATTAATAAACAAAAGAACTTTTACTATCAATAAAATTTGCAACAGAATCAACGATGAAAGAAAAATATGTCACAACTTGACCGGTGAAATTGTTCAACAGAAACAGAACGAAACCGGATAGGATTGACGAGGAAACTCTCAGACCGGAGGGTGAGACTATGGACGGGGCAAATCTTTGCCAACTTGTTTCTTAACATTTTTCTCAAAGACTCCGAAGGAAAAGGGAAACAAAAGCGTGGTATTTATAAAGAATCTTAACGACTCTGTAATTAGTGTAATTACCGCCTGGCACCGGGGTACTTAAGAGCTTGCGTAGCTTTAATGCCCGCGTCACTTGAAACGTTCTCCATAATTCCTTCTAATATATCCTGCCTAGGAAAAGGGGTGAAAAGAGGTGAAGAAAGAAAGAGAGGTAAAAAAAAAAAAGAAAAGAAAGGAGAGGTGCCTTGGTCTGCTGGTGCAGCATCTAGATCGAAACTGTGAACGAGGGTCTTGCTCGACGATTGCCAACCAGAACGGATTACTTCTAATCTCTGACATTAACTCGTTCTCTACGTCGGCCATGCTTTGCACATTTCTATGGGAATATGTCTCAATTTACAATCTCGCACCTCCCTTCCTGTTTTTTCCCCCCTTTGTGTGCTTTCGTTTATGATCGTCGCGATATAAAGAACGGCTTTGTATTACCATAAATGGGGATTCTTGTGGAGAAAACGATTGCAAAGTTAACTCTTCGGTACATTTTGCCGCGAACATGGAACATATTTTATACTTCAGGTCGTTCGTGCTTGTATCTAGCATTTGGTGCGACATAATTACTTTATCATGCGGTTATATTTCCTAGTTTCAAGAAATTTATGTAAACGGTGGTAAAAAATTACAATTTATTATTAATCAGTTAAAAGTTCGATTGGTGGAAAAATTGTTTGCGAGCGAAATATTTATAATCTTCTGTAATTACAGTTTTTTTTGTAAAGTAAGGGTGGATTTTTTCAGTTTGATACAATTGAAAATTTATTGGCGATAAAATTATGGTTACTAATCTGGAAATTAAAAAGAATGGACAGTTTGGAGAGTGTTAAATAAGGGCATTTTTGGTTTTAATTTCAATTTAACTTACGAAACGACTTAAACTTTCAAAACTATCAGTTATGAAGTTTAAGTAAAGAAAAAAGTAATGGTGCAATTTTATTATTTATCAAAACGATAATAGTTTTTTTGATACATTTATCAATTACTGTTATCTAAAAGTCCCCTCAATTATTAATGACAAATCTAATGTTGTGAGCATTAAATATGGCAAGTGGAAGTGATAAAATTTCCAGTTGTTGAAAAATAAATGATAGCCAAAAACCTTAATTGATATGTAGTTAAGTATATTACTAACAATTAATATAATCGTCTAAGAGTTCATTACGTACCTAATTCGTATTAATTCGTAACTTTTAAAAAATCTTTCCTTATTTTAAAAAGCACATCCTCAATGAATATTACTTATCTTTTTTTTATGCTAAAATAACGAAAAATGTAGAATATATTAATTAACTTTTCAGAGGTGCTTTGAGAATGTCATCATTATTTTTGATAACGAAACTGTAGGATATTACACGTTTTCTTTGGTTATTTATATTTAATCATTTACTGCATAAGTATTTGCGTATATTTATATTCAAATCGACGATAAAGGTCTTTCTCAAGAATTAAAATTTTACAATTCATTTTTTGAAAAAATTCCCGAGTGATTCGAATTAGGTAAATTAATAAAATTTTATATTTTGAAATTTCTTTAATAACAAAAGATTTTATTGATACTTGAATTACATTATAGTGACTAAGTTACAAGGCAGAACTTTTGGTCACTTTGTAAAGTTGTAGGATCATTATTTCTAATTACCTGAAATTATATATTTTTGTCTATGTTATTTTTCAGATATGACAATCTTTTATTTCTGGTATTTTTTATTAATACTTTGTCAGTAGTCAGTTATTGTTAAAATCTTTTAATTTCAATTATGGTAGAATTTTTCTTAGAATTTTTACGATTACTGTTTCTGTGAAACTGATGGTGAGAACGATGATTTATGTATCTATCATTTCAAGCGAGCTTCATTCATATCATTACTTTCCCCTACCTGTTTTAATTTTATAGAAGTCATATTAGATTCATTTCTATATACACAATTAATAATAACTTTGATAAAACACGAATTAAAACGGTGTCTATGACATTGAGTAATATTTGCGAGCCTCTCACACCAAATCGGCACGTGTACGAGAAAGGTTTATGTTACCGGCCAATTTTTCGACCTCATCATAAATTCTGGACGAAAAAGGCGACAGCGTCGTAGTCCGTCCTTCTTCTTTTTACGAGTTTTATGTTTATATAACAAAACGACACACACGCACACATACACAAACAGATCCTGCATTGCGAATATTTGACTATATACATGTTACGTAGAATTGCAAGGAATTTTCGGTAGGTGGCCGATTTGCATAATTTAACGAAATGAATATACTTCGTTCTGATCGTTCGCTATCTTATTCATTTTAGAATATATTAGCATGATTGCGTATTGAAATTTATAGAACAACCGACTGACAAGGAAATAAAATTTCACCTGGTTATTAATAAGGGAATAAGATTCAAAATATCGTGTGAACCTGATTCCGAATGAATATAATGGTAATAACGAAATATTAATAATTTATACAAAATTGTATGGTTATTAAATAACTGTTGTAATCAAGATAATTACACTGAAATATACATATATATATTTTTTTTCTGAATACATTGAATACACTGAAATATATATATATATATATATATATATATATATATATATTATAAATTAATTTACTAATTATATTATTTATAAATTACTAATTTTTTTATCATAATATGATTGCTACATGGACAGTACATTTATTAAATATTTATTGCAATATTTTTTCTTTTCTTAATTCTAAGTTAATTGAATTAATATATAATTATTTACTAAATCATTGATCTTTCTTACTATGGTAGGATTATTGTATGCACTGGATATTTATTAACTATTTATCGTAACTGTTTCATTGTTCTATAACTGATGACTATAACTGCTATACGATATTTCTTTTTTTAATTGCATAAAAAATTAAGAGATCATTAAATTTGGTTTCGCAAAAATTAAGAAAAAAAAAAAATATTTTTCGTTGTAATTTAGACTGGAAGAAATTGACTCACATATGTATGCGTTTTATCTTGAATAAATTATTACATACAGTTTTTCCAAGGCAATGAACTTTTAAATCTTTCTGGAACAAGGTTTTTTTTTCGTGAGAAAAAAAGTTCTGGGAGATTTTGCATCCTCCCAGTGAAAGGAATTGTCATGTGACGTTGCTGTATAAAAACCATGGAATCTTTCGTTTTAGCTACACTTCGACTCTAGTCCTTAACATACGTACACCATGAGAGCCTTCCTAGTAAGTAATAGTTCTTTCATTCAAACAATTATAATAATACCAGTAGTCGAACAGCTCAAATTAACTTTACATCATAAAGTCTATTATTCAATTACCAAAAAATATTTTTATTTCATGTTTTCTATTCAAATTTTCAACAAATAGTTCTTTACTGATTTAATTTGAAGAATTTTTCCACACGTGTAAAATGTAATTTCTAAAAGACTTCCTTGTATAAAGGAATTTTTGAAAATACGTACGTTGAAATCAAATAATTATTAATTTTACTAAGCGAAGTATTCTCTAGACAGTTTTATTTTTGAACGAAACAAAAATTATTTACGTACTGTGAATCGGTACTTGAGAGTTTTTATTTTGAACAACAAAATTCTTTTGGTGTTCAAATCTTGTGCCAAATAAAAATTATTCGAAGAACTTTTACAACCATTCTCCATAGACATATACCATTACAATTTAAAAAATTGATTGTTAATCAATAATTTTCTAAGCTTTGAAAATTAACCCCTTGCACTACAATAACGTGTCACACTCGTGAAGCAGCTTACAATACAGATGTGACTTCTGTCGTTCAACCTTTGATCACAGTTGAATTTTAAGTTTAATTCTGATTACAATTTACACAGTTAACGTTTGCCAAATACGAAGTATATGTAATATTTCAATTTCCTTGATTTGTTTTAACGCTGAAGTAATAAATATTTAGCTCTGACTGACGCACCTGTCGGGAAAATAGTAGTGCAAGGGGTTAACTGTGCAAACTTTAATTTATTCCTGCGATTAGTTTGTGAATAACCGTTCTTTATGCCAACTTACTTCGTATTTCGGTATCGTACTTCTTATCAACTCCTTCAGTATCCACATGCTCAAAGAACGATCTTCTGATAAGTATTTTAATCTTGGTCAAATTAGCCCAATTTCCTTATGAAGATTAAAAGTCAATTACGGCGGATGGCAAGTGGGAAGCTCAAATTTCCGAATAAAATATCAAAATAATCCGTTTGCCTTTCAGATCTCCATATTAATGGTCTCCGTGATCGCCATCAACGCGGAAACGCCATTAAAGAAACTTGAAAAGCGTGGTCTTCTCGGAGGTCATGGATACGCGTCCGGAGGATTAGGTTCCGGAGGAGCCATTCACGGAAGCTTCGGCGCCGCAAACAATGGAAATTACCTTCCACCAGTGCCGTCGGTATCAGTCGTTAAGAAACCATACCCAGTTCCACTTCCAGCCCCAACATACGGTGTTCCACCATCGTACGCTCATGCTGCTCCCGCCCCGGCTTACGGGGTTCCAACATTGAGTGTTGGCCCAGCCTACGTCACTTCCGTCGTACCGTCGGTACCTGCCGTCGGTACCCACGTACAAGTTCCGGTTTACAGTGGTCACCTTGTGGCACCGGCACCAACCTACGGTGTTCCTAGTTACGCATCATCTCCGTCCTATGCCGTCCCAGCTACAGTTGGTTCAGTTGGTTCAGTTGGTTTGGGAACCGGAAGTCTGTCCTCCTCATACGTCGTACCAAGTACCGTGGTCAACACAGTGCCTTCCGCTGGAGTCTCCTTTGGTACCGTCAGCTATCCAAGCAAATCTTATGGTGTCCCGTCCACCGCCGGCGTAGATAGTGGATTCTCTCTGGGTCATTTCGGTGTTCATGGCAAAAGTTATGGTGCACCTCATGTCGTCCATGGTGGACACTCCGCTGATCTGTCGGTCAGTCTACCGGGTACTTCTTATGGTGTACCAAGCCACGGAGTTCCCGTAGGACAAGACGACGGATACTCGTATCCGGCTCCATCGAACAAATTGCTTATTTAAATCAATACAAATATAGGTCCGATTAATGGAAATTGCGACTGTTTTGTACAGTTGGAAATTAGTGTAAATATCTTCTGACAAGAATGAAACGATTTCTTGTACTTATACAGGATTGTAAGAAATTTTGATACCTTTGAATAAAACAATTTCATGCCAATTTTAATTGACGTTGTGACTGCTTCATTAACGATTGAAATTTAAAATTAAATAATGGAAATTATATCCAATCGGTAGGTGCATTAATGTATTCAGAAAACAACACCTGGAAATCAAATATTTGATTAGCATATTTTCGAAACCACATCCTAATAAATAATGTATGCAACGATTTCATGTATTAATTCAAGTAATCATATGTAAATAGGATTGCAATAAATTTTTATATGTCCGAATAAAAACAAATTTCACCAGCTTTAAGTGTTGTCATGATTCCAGTCCCCTTCTCTAACTTCTCAAATTGTTAGTAAAATTCAGTAATTATTTCAATTATATCATTTTATTTTCCGCTTTCAAATTTTCACCCGATACCTTACGAAATTAATATAACATTAATGCCACTTAAAATTTCCTTTCCTTTCTTCTGGTTCGTTAATATTCACCCTTATTAATGGATAAAAATTGTTAAAAAAATTCTGATGGTATCCACAAACCTTCTAAATTGAGATGAAAATAAAATATTTAAGCAATAATTTGTTTAAACACGTTAACATTAAAAACATACAAAATGGCATACGTAAAGTAACGATTAAAAAATCACAGCAATCGAACAAACTTACACCAGAGCAAAAACTCAAACTGTACATTAAAATCTAAGGCTCGAGTTTTGAATGAAAATTAATCACAGTTATAAAGAAAATTAAGAATCGAATTTTCTTTCGACAAAAGGGTTAAAAATGGAAATAAATCCGAAAAGAATTGAAGGTTTTAATTCACCTCCAGGTAAGCAACGCACTCGTGTGTACCAGATACGTAAGTACGTGCCGTTTCGAGTCACCCCCGGTGCATCATTCCCGTTTCTTGCAACCACCCTTCGTTTCCCACCAGAAAGCCCCGAGTTGTGTACTTTTTCAGTTGCCTACCGCTATCTTCGTAACTGCATCTGTAAACGTAGAAAACATACATACGTACTTCACGGTTATTTCACGATTCTTAGCGACCTAACCTTCGCCATTCTCACGCGTCTATTCATACGAATGTCTTTGTTCGCGCGCGTACACGTTTAACCATATTCGTCCCCGGGCATACTTATTGCCGAAAGAACATGCAGTCAAGCATCATTTTACGATCAGATCGTGTTTCCGAACTGACCTGAGCATTTCCGCCTACGAACATCCTCTTTTATGCAGCCCACATCCCCCAGCGCTGGAAATAAAGAGTACTCCATGATGTGGACGCAGCTTTAAGATTACAGCGTCGTTTAAATTTCATTCGATATTATCAGTTTGTTTTACGGGTTATATATAGATTTATTAACCCATTTGCATCATGACCCTACTTAAGGGTCCCAAACATCGCATTTTACATATTTTTTATTTTTTTATAAAAATGAAAAAACAAAAATTATTTTATAAATAAAATTATAATAAGCGCGGATTATTCCGCGCTCGGTGATAGCAGACAGTCGCGGATCGCGGAATATTCCGCGCTTGGATGCAAATGGGTTAAAATTCAACCGACACAACTCGCAATCGTATTAAGTAATATTCGAATCAATACATTTTTAGGATTCTTGCAACATTGTTTTATTCGTTTAGAATCATAGAGCTTATACTAATGGACTTGGTGCCTTCGGAAAAGATAAATGAAGACGGATAAACTTGCTGTCTCAATTGTGGAAAATATGTAGATCCGTAACTACGCGATCTGTCAAATTTATTCCATCTTATATCCTAAATTAAAGATTTTTAAAAGTTTCTTTAATCATCTATTTCAGTTTTTATTTACATAATCGAAAAGAAATATGTAATTATGAAAAATAAAATGAAATGATTCGGGTTCGAATCCCGGCAAGGAGTCCGCTTTCTTCACGATTTCCTACAACAGACATCGATAAGAGAGGGTCGGTAGAATTTACATTATCGGAACTGCGACAATCCGAAACATTATTAGCGCATCTCGCGCATAGGGGGAAACATTCTCCGAGGAGCTGCAAACAGTTTGCCGATCAAGTCCATTAGTGTCACATGTTTAGATGATCAGGGACTCGATCAGGGTGGACGACAGATTGACAAGAGCCGCAGAAACAAGCACTTTCACTTTTTCCCGAATTTTCTATTTTCCCGGGCAACTTTTCTTTTTAGTGTCTTTCTCACTTTGATCATTATTTAAACAGATTTAAATGTTTCTAATGTAATAACAATTTATATCGTTTTATTCGGGAAAATTCACAGATTTTTCTCGTATCAAAAGCAACTGAATAGCTGCTACGGTAAAAGCACAAAATATCTCCAAAGTATAAAATTTGGAATCACTTGTAAATTGATTTTTTCCAAAACTGTGGGTTCTGGAGAGAAACGGTTCTCAGATTCGTATTCAGCTCGTAAAAATCTATAAGAATTGCATATTGGAAGTTACAAAACTAAAAAAAAAAGTCAAATATTGTCGAACAGTGTTGTCAACGTTAGATTTTGAAAATGACCTCAAGCTAATAGCTGATTACTATTTAAAAAATATACTAAATTAACGCGAAACAATTAATATTTCTCTATTTGTAATCATTCTACATTTTTGTTAAGACAGTTTCCTCGTCAGGTATCAAAATTTTAGGAAACATGGCGGAAATACGTGCGAATGCTATTTGCACTTCGAATTACAACGGAACCATGGGTATTATTATTCCGAGACGAAGATAAGTTGGTAACATGAAATGCATACAATTTAGAAGCTGTTCGTAAACATTCATCTAACGTGGAGGATTTAGGGGTGGTATAAATTTGTTCTCCAAGATCCCGTGCTTAATTACGAGAATTCCAAAGTATCATTAGCACCCTCAGCAACATCGGAGAAGAAGAAAATTGCATTTTTATTGGGAGCATTGACTCGCCAGTGGAATTCTACCTGAGAAAGAAAAATAAATCAATACAAAATAAGTCTAAATACAGAAAAGGAAATTATTATAAGAATGGAAATTGTCTGAATAATAAATCTACCGTTACTTTTCCGAATCGTATGACACGGAACGCGTTAAATATTTTATCCAGAATTTATTTCTATTTTTCTACGGCAAAGTCTTTCTATCATTTATGGCCACGGGGCACGTTAAACCATTCGTACAGATAACAATAATTAATACGGACTGCAATCCCGCGCGAAGCCGCGACAAGATTTGGCAGAAAACGTAAATGTAGCAGAAGGAACCGAAAAATTGTTACGATAACGAGCGTAATCTGAAACAACGAACGGGTATACCGTGAAGTGTTAATGACACGAAATGAAACGATTCGTTTGAGACAGATAAATCAAGGCCCTGGTAAAATACACTAAACTGTCCGACCGTTTAATTGCAACAACGTAACACGAAAAAGAAAACCTCGGGCTCGTACTTTATCGTACGTCGAAATTTTTGCTTCGACTTTATATCGGCAGTTAACGGGGATGATATACGCGCATAACGTTTATTCGACGATGCCCGGTAGCTTTTTCTAAGCGACCGCCTTCGGACGCTCAACTTTTATACCGGAGTCCATCAACATGCTATTTACGATCGTCATTTGTGTAGTATCGTTGAACGCGTTATCCTTGGGTTCAGGGCTGATTGTGAGTGTAAGCTTCAGGCGTTTTCTAACGTTCAAAAGGAAGTGCGCATGATTTTTTAATAATAATCTAACACGTAAAGTCATAGTAACGATCAACCGTTGCAGATCAGACCATCATAGTCTCTCGGCATCCATGGAACGTATACGTATGGCAAACGACGAAAAATGCAACTGCAATTATTAAACACAAGATTTCAATTACATATGGCTCGGCAACGCCCGTTTCTAAACTCTGAAACAGTCGGTCTAATGAAAAAATTAAGTAGGCTCGGACTGTTTGCCTTGTTTAATATTAGATATTTGTTTTACAAACCGATATAAAAATATAAAACAGTATCCAACACGAAATTTCAGGTACCGTGCGATAGCGTACTATCAATTGACATCGAATTTAATATTACTATGTATATGTATCATTTACTGTTAATCCTCTGTGTAACCTTTTTGTAAACCTTGCGTACGGTTTTATAACTCAATTTAGAAAGTTCAATTTAAGCTTAAATAAAAAGAATGGAAGTATGCAAAAAATATACATAAAAAATAATTTCTCATCACTGTTACCATCACTGTTAATTATTATGTAACCATAGCCTAACTGTAACTGTAATTTACAAAATTAGTAATTAAGAAATCGATAATTTAGTAACTTAGTAAATTAGAATTACAAAATAAAAATTGCGAACAGAGAAAATTATTAGGAAACAACGAATAATCTTCGATTAAAAGTTACTAGGAAATAACGAGTTATCTTCAGATAAAAATGGCAAATAATATGCGTATTATTCATAGAACAAATTATCAATTTGAAGATTATTGAAAAACATTATATGTTAATTATCCGAAAAGTTTCTGTAGTACACACAAAAAATCACCTAAATAACAAGTTAATAATTACTGTACAGCAATCGCCTGTTATAATACACAAGCAAAGCTGTAATGTTGGTTGCAATGCTTCAGGCGTTCTGATATGTATCATTATATTATTTGTTCATATTTGTATTATTTTTATACATTGGTTCTTTATTTATATTTCAAAATATGTAAACTGGTAAAATCGATATAAATTTTTAATTTAAATTTTAATAATTCCTATAAAAGTTTAATACATATTCCCATGAATTCAGTTCATAATCAATCAATCAGTTTATAATATTGTTAGGAGTAGCTATATCATTTTCTTTTAATATAACAATTGTTTCTTTTAGGCGATTTGAACAAATTTTGGTCGAAAACGATTTAAAAACACTGCGAGGTTGCCTCTTTTGCCGACTGAAGATAATATGAACTGTATATTCTCTTTTTTACGGACCGTGCTAAAATCAGAAATTCTTATTTATTATATGTATATAGTTAATTATTTTCCATATTTACATTAAGGTAGATTTATTGGTATCATTTTTTTTTTTAATAAAGAACCGTCTTTTGTTATTACATAATCTTAAATACCCATTTTCTATTTAATGTTAATCTAATAAATTGTAACTTATACATCAAAAATTTTGAGAACATATACATAAAATATTACATGTATATTCTCACTTAAAAATTGTGTAATAAAATAGTTAATGAATTATTTTATTTTATTTCCGTTTGTTTTTGTGACACAGCTCATAGAAAAAAGTGAAAATTAAAATTGGTAAGAAATAATTAGAAAAATACAATTAAATTATTTAGAGAAAGAAATTAAATTTTTTCCATTATTTCTTATAAAAACACAGTACAATTAAAATCGTTTAACATGTAATGTGATATAATAATACAATATAGTTATTAAACGACATTAATATTACTTTCAGTTTTTGGGCAAGTATATATTTTCGATCTTCTTAAAAAATAATTTATTGGCGATCTAATAATATTATTTTATAAAACGTTAAAAATGTAATATTTCTAAAGAAATATTGAAACTAAAATTTTCCTTATAAATATGAAAAATATATTGTTATATAAAACCTTAAAAATGATTAAAAATGTAATACCTCTAAGTAGATATTGAAATCAAAATTTTCGTTATAAACGTTGCAAATATAATACTAAAAAATATATTAATAAAATACTTTATGAAATTCTGTGTTATTAAAATTAAAACATTCACTTTTCAGATACGTTCTATTGAGAGCGAAGAGGTTAACAATAGTCATCCGTTTCATCATTCTATAATTGAACTATCATACTCAGCTCGCATACGCATTTGTTCCCATCAGGTTTCATTATTCCATCGATTAGAGATAAAACATTAACCGGAGTCTACTGGGACTACATTTCATCCTAGCTCGTATTCATTGATTATTACTTGCATTCAGAGCTCATGCTTTATCATGCCCAACAGACAATTATCCCGGTGCACCAACTTAATGTATTATTCAAAGGAAAACTTCAGGCTAATTCGAAGACGTTCAAATTGATACACTGTCGTTTAAAAGAAAACTGACTTCATTTCAGATAAGAACAGGAATACAATAAATTATAATCTCACTGATAAACGTTAATACTTTATAATCTAATCAAATTATCTAATATAATTCTATTTTTCTTTTTTTTTTTAATTATATGTTCAACTTTTTACACGAAATGTTTTACAGTTAATCCGCTAATTTCCAGAGCTTGAAAGAAAAAAAGAATTAATCCAACTATTTTCACTTGCAATTGCTGTTGATATTGTTATAATGAAGTAATTCAAATTATATTTGTAATTTATTATAGAATTTGATGAAAAATGTGACATTTATTTGATGTTAAATAAATATTGGGTCATTAAGTGTGGTACTTGGCAAATGTATAAACGCAAACTCTGATATTTATTATTTCTACAGCAGCGGCATAACTAAACTACCTACTGTTAAAATGATAAAAGTGCATAGAAAATACAGGTACATATACATATTAGGTTGTAACATATGCTTACTCGATAAACATTCGTGTCTTGGAGAAGATTTATACATCGATTCATAGAATCTTCTCTTTCACAGATAATTTTCATTTTTCAATATTTACCTAGTTTTACGCATTCTTTTCAAGTTTTTATGAAATATGTTTCAACATGATTTTTGCGAAAATCATAAAGCGTTTGGACTCGTTGAAGAAAATGTGCAGATTGCAACGATTTTTATTTTAAAATAAGATTATGATTTCTTGTGATAAATTATCATCGAAAAATTTGTGTCTTTCTCAGATTTCTGTAAAGCACGAATAATCCTGATTTTTCAAAAAATTTCTGAACCGAATGTAGAAAACTCGTAATTTCTTGAAACAATCAATAGATTTCAATAATACCCATTTTGATTATTATCGTTTAATATAATAAATGTATGTTTATTTGAAGTTGCAATTATAAACCGGACGTTTCATATGTTACAACCTAATAATTCAAATGAAAATAAATGACTTGCGTTCGTTAAAAGAAAAATTTATTTCCTGTTGGTCAAGTTTTATTATCATTGCATAGTTATAAAAAAGCCTTATTTTTCTGAAAACTGAGTTGTTACAGCATACATTTTTGCTAGCAACAAAATATTGTTACATACGCATTAACATGTAAACAATTGAATATCGTTTATATTAAAAGCTCTGCTTTCTTGCAAAAAAAATAAAGTTACGCTCATGAAAGGATCATGATAATAAAAATAATGACTGATTCTTAAATTAATACTGCTCTGTTTTATTTATTTCTTAATTTTTACACAATCTTTCTGTCTTTTTCCCTTCTTATATGTACATACCTTTACACATAGTCCATATTTCGTAATTAGTATCAGTTTAAAAATTAAAACTCACAAATCACGTATTTACTTTGCTATTCAAAATCAAGCGAATCAGTTTCCAAACATTTTTAATAAATTACTTTTTTTTCTTGTTAAAATCAGTTTATCAAAACACGTGTTTTTATCGTAGACTTTTTCAAAATTTTGTTAAATAGTGTAATTAGATGTTCATTTTTAGGTATTTCAGTCATGTTCAAACGAGAAGCCGACAATGGCGGACGTGTAGAATATATCCGCGGAATTATCATCGGTATTTATCTGTAAGAATGGAATTAATTGGATGATCCGTGCGTGGATGTCCTTGTGCTGGTATAACGCCAAAGTAGGGAGTGACAAGTAGCTCTCAATAACGTGATATGACATCGCATGCCATGGACACGAAGGACCCCCTCGATTCATGCTCTCGCTATTTCCTCGCTTTGGTCGAGTAATTTGCTTTTAAACCGGGCATGAGATTGAAAGACGAGTCACCTGTCAATATATTAACTCGTTTCCGCAATACACGGAAATTACTACGTGACAGACATTGAATTTTGGTTCCTGTGATAATTTTCACAGGCACGCGTTACACGATCTCGACGATTAATCAATCAACATTCTAATGTGATTTTATAACAAACATAAATTCTGATTAAATGCATTCTGTTGCCATTCAGAGTTTCCGTAACAATCCATTTGCACATTTGTTAATATTCGCGTTGCAATTATTTAGCAACAAACTCATTTTTCAAATGATATAAATATAAAAACGTGAGATGAGTATTTTTTTATCATTTTTCGAGGAGTTTTCACTCATAAGCTGGCAGAGTTCAAAATATTTTATTGTTTTTGGGAAAAAATGTCTAAAGTCTCTTTTTTGCCTGTCAGATATTAATTAGAAATTTTTTTTTTTAAATATAATTCACAAAACTTTGGGATAAATAACAATTATACATGCTACTGTATGTTTCTTTGCTCATTTCATAATTTCATTATTCAGCAATATTCATATAATAATATTAGTAATTCTATTATTAAAATTTACAATACATATTACTACGTTTGTACATTAATTTCTTTAACTCAACATACACACGAAAATATAATAATCCTTTTGCAACATGATACTTATTATTTATCATGATGATCACCCGTGACTGGCGCACTAAATGTTACATAATCGAATAATTAATAAATAGAATCAAAAAGAAGATTCAAATCCTGAACATCATTGATATTCAACTAACAATATAAAGTACCGAATTCCAAACTTAAATCAACAACGTATATTTTAATTCGAATAAATTCCTTGAAACACTGTTACACCAGAAATCTCTTTCAACGTAACCGCGGCCCCAATTATCATTTCAAAAACTGTACAACCGTTTCGCATCGAGCGAAACTGTACTCGCCCTCAGCATCGAAAAGGTTTATACAAAAAAAGAAACGGGGAAAATAAAAATAAAAATTACCGTTTTAGCGGTGCACCGTTCTCACGTTGAACTCAAGAAGGATCACAGCAAGAAGAAAGAGAAAACGAAGGACACGACTGTTGCATCCTGGCGGCGCAGGAGCGCATCAACAGGATGTCGCTGGACCAAGTTGCTCCTACCACTTGATATGGTGGGGATGGTTAAGTACGATGGTGGTGGGGGAAATGCCGGTTGGCCAAATGGTGGGGGGTCGAGCGAAACGAAGAGGAAACGTGTGGAGCTCCCTCTGGCGAATGTCTCGTGTCAGTCGAGCCGTGTATCGCGTAGCGGTAGTGTTGTGCTTGTGGTGTCGTGTTTTCTCGTGTCCCGTCGACCACTAAAATAACGCTTCTTTTCTTTTCTATCCGTCGCGATTACGATGTGAGTTCAGTGAATAAATAATAACCTCAAGATATTGTCGAGAATCATGTTTTCGAGCCGGTCTTGAATAACAAATTCACGGCCGAGGTAAATAGGAAGATTATCGGTTTTCATAGAAACGCGTGCTCTCGTCGCCGTGTCGGTCTGCTCCTCTTTCGGTGGATTTTCAAGGTTAACGCTTTCATTGCCAGCACGAACGATCCGGGGGACCGATTTTCCTCGCTCGTATCTGTCAGCCCGTTCCGGTTTCAGGGCCGAAATATTCGCGCGTGATTCGTGAACAAATTATTCCATTCTCGTACTTCCAACGACACAACGGATCAGATTTTCGTATCAAGGATTACGGTGTTTCGAAGTGATCGTGACTCAGGAATGTTTACGTCCCGGAAACAATAAACAACTGTACACACTCGTTCGGCTTCGATCGTTCTAAGTTTCGTTCGCGTGTAAACAGTGTACTACGATTACGATTTCGATCGAATGGCATCAGATTCGGAAAGGGTGGGGTTTACGTACGTTGAATCGTGACACGTGTACAACTCGAAACGATCGGTTCCCGTCGGTTACGATACTTTCCATATAACACCGATCGTGCATATCGGAGCGTTCGGAAAACGGATCGTAATGAGTCAAACTGTCGCGCGTTGAAGATCGACCGTTCAGCGTTATTCGTCGATCGTTTTGCGAGCAGGGAAAACAAGCTGGATAGAATATCACACGTGACTCGGTCCTCGCGAAGATCTCGGCACATTCTTTCGAAGATGTCACGGCGGAGACAGAACGTTTGAAAGGACAAGGACAGATCGAGACCGGATCGGCAGGAGAGGAAGGGATAACACGTGAACGAGAAGAGGGCGCGATTAAAGCCCCTCGAGCGTTCACTAAAACCGAACAAACAATGACGATGGCCAGCAACATAGTGGTCGAGTGGTTGCGCTCCCTTCATCTCGGTCAATATTCCGAGTCTTTCATCGACAATGGCTACGACGACCTTGAGATTTGCAAGCAGATCGGCGATCCGGATCTGGACGCGATCGGTGTATTTAATCAAACCCACCGTGCCAGGCTGTTGCAATCGGTGAAGACACTCAGGGAAGAGGGCGCAGCCAGCGTTTATTTCACGCTCGAGGAAAGCAACGATTGTTTGTGCGACAATATCAGCTCGAAATCGTCGAGAACATCGTCCGAGAGACCGTTGAGCGATAAAGAGGCGCAAAGAGCATCGCCGACTGCCAGCTCCTCGAGCGGTGGACAGGAATTAACCAAGTTTGCGGACGAGTACGAGGAGGGGAAAGCGGAACTTGTCAGAATCCCAAAGATGCAACTCAGAATGCTGCTGCAGGAGAAACTTAGGCACGACGGCATCAGGCTTGCCTGTCAACCGTACACGACACCGGTGAGTCAGCTTTCATTTTTTCGTTGCAGCCAAATTCCTTCTAAACTGCATACTTTACCTGATACTTTTCGTACCGAAGAATCGGCTGAAAATAAACGTTTACGAGAAAAAGAATATAATATTGTACGTTGATCGTTCGTAGGTACTTTGAATCGTTGATGAGTTAAGCAAAATTTAACTGTTCCGCAAATTTTGATCTTTATTATTGATAATTTTGAATATTTGTTATAGCAAACGATCGGATAATACAGTAGATATTTTTATAAGTATTTTAGAATTTTTTCAGATATTTCGAAAGTTAGAATAAGTCAGAAAATTATATGCGAAATGTAGAAGAATATGTTTGTGATCAGAAAATTAACCCTTTTATATCGTCGTTCACAACACTAGCGAAAAGTGCCAACGACGATATATTGTTGCGTAGGCAATGGCGTTATTCGTATGATTTTCAACAAATATTGAAATACGATTGAAATCACTCTATTCTTCTTTTATTTCGTAATAATGCTTCTTTTTGAATTTTGTAAATATACTTATTATTTTGTTTTTTATGAGCTTTTTCCATAAACTTAGCAAATTCGTCATATTGGTCCGGTATTCTTCGCATAGGTACGGTACTTTCAGTTGGCACTAGAAGGGTTAAACCATTTGTGATTTGTTCGCAGTAATATGTATACGATACGTTGAATTGTACAGACAACTATCCCGTATAACACGGCATTTCTATGGTTCGAAAATTGGGAAAATTCTTCTATGAACAGTAAAATCTCTCTATAGCACGTTTTATTTTAAGAAACCAAAATAATGTATTTTGCGACAAAAGTATTTAATTATTTATTGTTATACTCACATTTAATTACTTATTAGGTATAAGAAAAAGAAATAGTATACTCTTGTTAATCCTTAATTTATCTCCTTTCTTTTTTATATTAATTCTTAATAACCGTGTTATGCGAGGGTTAATTGTATTTGTCATACACTGGATTCTAAGTAATCAGAAAATAATTGAAATTTTCAAATTAGTATTTTCCAAATAAAATATTAATTAATGATTGTATAAAGATAGTGATTAATTCAGTAGTCATGCTAAGAAAACAGTAAAAAATTCGTCAGGTTTCAATCATAACTGTATTTTAAATTTACTATATTGTAGATTATCTTACAGTTTCATGGGAAAAGTAAATTTGAAGTTTCATTTAAAAGTTGTAGTATAAATTGGAAGAACAGGTGTTCGGTATTTTTAAACATAGCGCGCCAAAAGATGATTCGATACCCGTAAAGATACGTTTTTAATATTTTTCTCACAAAATATGCGCTTAATTGAAACACTTTGTTACATTTAATACATTTAAAAAAAGAAACTCATGCATTAAGGGGTTAAATTTCAAGTGTTCGTTACTTCAATAAATGGTTTCTTGCTTCGTCCTTTTTCACGAACTCTTTTAAAGCGAACGGCGCTATATTTAAATGCGCAATGAATGCTGAATCATAATAAATGTAATGTAATGTGTTAAACATACTTTGCACATATTATTATTTCGTTGGACTTTTAAATCATTCTCTGAAATAACAATGAGAAGATTTATTTGTACATTCTTTGTTAAAATTTCGACAAACAGTTTTAAATATTGTTTATTGTGATCTTGTTTATTCAATACAATATATAATTCATAATTTTTTGCTGTGAAATAATCAAATCGCTTTGAACCACTTAAAATATAATAATCTGTATTTTATTAATATTGCAAGCTCCAAACAATTAAAAATATCGCCAAACACATTTGTAATAATTACATGGGGTATTTTCATTCAACATTCACAAACGTACGCGTTGTTTGAAAGTTTCGTGTTTTAATATGTAAACGGATTTATTCACGATTAAAGCGCGAGTTTCAAAAAGATGTTAATCGAAAGAGGAATGCTCACAGATGCCAATATAAAACATATTTTTATCTACGAAGAATGTACATCAGCCGTTACCACTTTATACGGGTGACGCGTAATTAATTGCGGCATTTTTAACCGAATATTCGTATTCAGCTCTTGTTCGTACAGCTGCCACAGAAATACGTAAAACTCCTGACAATTTTTGTTATTTACGCTGAAACCAACGTTATAACATTACCATGTTGGACGTTTAAATTTTTGAAATTTCGAAACAAAATAGGCTTTGTGTTTTCGCATGATTTTCACTTTTTACTTGTTTCTGCTTTAATTGTTATTTATTTTTTTTAACGATTATACTTAAAAATGGATTCGTGTATTAGAACATGAATCCACAGGTTAATTCATTTTATATTCATCAATATTGCTAGCTTATTATTTCTGGTTGTTACATATTTATTATTTATCATTTTCATTCATCTAAACGTCAAATTCAATCCAAGCATTTCAAATTTTAAGAAAAATACGTTCGAATTTAATTTACAACCGAGTATCGTAACTGTATGTTGATGACACGGTTATCAGGATTATAAAATCTAATCGTTTTATCAATCTCGAATTATCGTTAAGCTTCATCATCTGTCATGATTCACACTAGTCGGAAACACCGTGATTACCCTGATGTGTTGAAATAAGTATATATATATTTTGACTGTTAACCCTTTCAGTGTGTATTAATACAATGATAAAATATTTAAATCTAACTCTTCAGAGAGCTAGGTGGCCAGTATTTATTATAAATAATATTAAAATATGTAGTTTATGCTTATTTTAATATATTTTTGTCGTCTTTAAAATGGTTTTGAAGCACGAAGGACGAACGGATTAAACACTGAAAGGGTTAAAGGTTGTTTGTTTTTTAATTATGTTAAAATGAAATTTCGACCGCAATGATGTTTTATAGATAACAGATCTTTATGAAATTTTATCGCTAAATTCCTTATGGCATGTAACTTTTAATTACTATTTCTAATTTAATTTCCAATGTGATTAAATTGCAGTTTATTTGAAATTAACGAAAATGTTAGGTTTGGTTGATTTGTTATTCAAAAAAGGATATCAATGTTAATGAAATGATCAGAAAATCATTGTTTTCGAACTGGAGCTGTAAAAATTCGAACAGGTGTCTGTAGCTCTTAATTATTCATAAATTATTATATGAATAATCGGAAAAATGGAATGAAATATTTCAAAAAAGTCGTCTTCAATTTACGTAAGTCGATGACTTACTATGCAATATTCGAGTATTTGATTTGACGATTCACTTTGGAACTGAACCGTCCCAAATCCCCAATTTTTTAATATTTTACGTCGGTTTACGTTTCCGTAGTAAAATATTTGCATAAAAAATTATATCATATTTGAATAAATCTTAATCTAGAATATCTGAAGACAGCATTTAAAATTTTCCAGATCGTTTTAAATGATAGATAGACTAAAAAAATGAATCAAACACGAAAGATCCACGTTTACATAAATAGGTTTATACATTAACCCTTTCAAGACTGTTGGGACACATATATCCCAGTCAAGATTAATCGTAGATGCTAACTATCAATTTACTAAAATTTCTTGCAAATTGCTTCATTGTGAATGGGCCTCTATTGTTACATTTCATAAAATCTAGTACCACAATTTCTTGCTGTCAAAAAGTCCGTTAAGTGTATAATAAATTCATCACCCGAAGTATTAGAAATGTAACCTGCCTCTTTTATTTTCTTTAAAAAAAGATCCGTCTCGAAAAGGTTAAGGGTTAAATATCGAAGCTTTGATTCATATAGTTTTCTGCAAAAAAATTATAGAATAGTGAATCAAGCACAATACATACACATTTTGATTAGATTTTTAATATTTCAACCCTTTTCGGAGGGAGTATTTTTGCGCCTGGTACAGTAAGCGCACAGAATACTATTTATTTAAAATAAAATAGATAATAATTTCCTTCTTCAAAGTATATACTATATAGTTGTTATTTGTGACAAAGATATAGGATAATATTTCTTAAATATAATATATAAGAATTTGCAAATTGCTGTAACGGTTCCGTTTGGACGCATATATGCGTCAATCGTCTGCAAAGGGTTAAGAATAATTGCAGATTTTCCGACCGGTTGGCGACGTGTTAGCAAACACCCTGTATATTAGTTTCTTTCGTTCTAGATGCGCATACTTGCACGCAAATGATTGCAGCAGAAAGAAAAAGCATAATAAAAATGTCGCTTCTCTCTCAGAGCACGGTGGTCCGGTCGTCATCTTACCCCTTCCACTTGCTCGTTCCTTCCACCATCATCCCTTCTCGTGCAAGCCGTGAACGCACACGATTTCTAAATACGTGTGTGCACCCATGACAGACCCGTAACTACACTTGATACTTACACATCAGTTTTTGTACCCAACACTATATAATCGGTTTTTATTCAAAATTTATCGAAATGGCTGCCACTGTGAAATTGAACTATTTAATCTACCGCTTTAAAATAAGCAAATAGACACTATTAATTTCATTATTTGCCTCAATTGTAGCACAGCTAATTTTCATTATTTCGGCGGTATTATAGACGAAAGAATAATAACCGAAGGTTTACTAATCGGATTTTAATTAACAGTCGATAATACTGGAAAGCCTGTTAATAAATTTCCGGTGAATAAAGTGCCATAAGTAGACGCACTAGGAAATAGATACTTATAAACAATTCTTTTGTGTTTCGAAGATAAGTGAACTAATTTTCGATTTTATTCCATCTGGGGAAATCATTATTCTACATGAAATCGTAAAGTCGGCCGATGCAATGCTCTATTTCTTTTGTTATTTTTAATTTTAAACTTCGTTGCGATTTATAACAGTTTGTGTGTACATTTATATGTCGTTGTTGTTAGTCGCTTATGATACTAATGAAAATTAATGAAAATTGTTTGTAAAATTCTACCTAATTGGATGAAGAAAGGTGTCGAACATTTATGGGGATGTCTGAAGTGTTAAAAATTAAACTTTTATTATGATACCTCGCATTATTGTTATGCTACTACTGTTATTCAAAGTTTGTTTTTTCTTCCATTTTTCTAATAATTCGATTATATGAAATTTGTAATCTCTTCAAATTATTATACATTTCATTTAACTGGTAATAGTACTTCCTCGAGATGCTAATGTAGTTAATTATTTTCTAATATTTCTTATCTTTTGATCAAGCTAATATAATCTTGTGTTTCCTGTGCTTACTGTGTCGTTAACCTAGTTTCTTCTGAATTGTAACCCGAGTTGCCAGTTTCTTGTAATATAAAACCCGGAAATTTCAACAGAAGCTCGGATATGCGAAGAGCGAAAAGCAGGATGAAAACTACTCGCATTTCTCGATGCCTCATTAATAAATATTTTAAACCAGCGGTTTCCAACCTTTATGCTACTACGTCTACCCGAAAAACAATTTTTATAATAATATAGACACGTTTTAAATTGATAAAAACTACAATTAACAGAATAATAACAAGGTTTTGCTATAATATTAATATAATTAGAATTTAATGCGAGGGTTGTTGTTTATCGGCACAAGGTTTACCAAATCTTGGGGGCAATGTGGAAAGTGCCACTCGTATCTCTTTTTCGACCACTAACTTGGATCGATATTTGGTTTTCATTGCAGCCAGTACCGGAAAGCCCGGTTCGCATAAATATGACGTTAAAAACGGTAGAAGCACTTGCACTGCTTTGTAATGCTTCGTATTCTCCGCTACGATTCAAATGAAGTTTTATTTATTTGTAGATATTATGGTATCAATGTTAATATTTTATTAAAAAATTTTGGCGCCTCCCAGGTTGGAAACCGTTGCTTTAAACAGATGATGCTAATTGATAGATTTTTAATAATTTTAATTATTCCTTATAGTAATCTAAAATTACTATAAAAAATACTATACAACTCATGTCCCAACATTCGTAAAAGAACACAAACAGCATAAGCTTTGATTCTCTCTTGTTATATTACAAAAGAAACTTAAAATGGCCGGTCAGAAATCATTTAAATATCTTTAAGTGCTAACATCTCAACTTCATAAATATTAACATCGGTATTTCCTGTATCAAGTCACAGATATATATAAAAACAAAAATTGAAATTTCTTAAAGAAGAAATAAATCGAGATTGAGAGATATTGCAAATAAAATCGTAGCCCAATGATTAGCATTGAACTCTGGAATTTTTTTAGGCAAAACCATAAAGGTGACAACACCTTGGTCGCAACGTATCAAAATTATTCGTTGCTATTTGGCTCCAACGTGCGTCCCTGGTCCAGGTGATATTTATCACCGTCGATTTCGACGGCTACTTTCGCATTTATTGGTTCAATCCGGAAGGGCCGATTTGTTCAGCGCCTTTGGTCGGGTATCTCGCCAATCAACATTCCAAGCATAGGGACCACGATGCCAATTACGGGGCCCGCGATACAATCAGCACCACTATGCGCCTATTTATTTGTTCAACTGGTCGCTCGTGATACAAGTAGAGAACATGCCGTGAATATTGCACCGAGTATGCATGTAACGCGATTAAAGAAAGCTTTGAATTTAAGGGAAAAATTCCGCCACAGAGAGACGTTGGCGTACCGTGCATTAATTAGGAACACGGTCAACGTTCCTTTCTAGCGTAAGATAATTATTATTGTCAGGTTATGGATAATATTATGGTGCCTGAATGTGTTCTAGAATGTTTCTAATCGAGTCTTGGATCATATTTCATGAAATTATTGGGTTGCTCTGAAAGTTCGTGTCGTTTATAGAAACGATAGATATTAAGGGTTTTTAATTAGTATTATTTGAGCTTGAAGTAATAACTTGTATACATATAATGAAATACAAAACTTTCATTAAGTTTTGTTTACGGACATATATTTTGAAGATGATAAATAGTTTTTATTCTCTTACCAAAACGGTACAAATGTTTCAAATATCAAAAGTAATTACTTATATTTGATCTATTTAATAAGAATCTGTATTAGTCTTGAAATTTAAAATTTAAAGAGTCTTTAAAAGACTCTTCTATTAGTCTTAAAATTCTGAAGTATGAGGATAAACATGTACATAAGTTACTGTGTGTTAGGAGTATGTACAAGTTTTCACGTAAGTGATATTGTCTGTGTTTTTTGGGAAGTAATAGATAGCTTTTGAACGCCCCGTATTTTTATATATTTTAATACAATCTAAGTAAAGAAATATTATATTTTTAGGGAAGCATTTAGAAATTTGGAAGTATTATATTGTATTATAGGGATTTGGAAACTTTGGCATGCTGTATTTTATATTTTTAGAAACGTTGAAATATCATATTATATTTCTCGAAATTGAGAAACTTTAGAATACTATATTTTTAAGGATTTGGAAATTTTAGAGTATTATATTTTTAAGTATATACAAATTTGAAAATATTATACTTCTTCATAATTAAAAATCTTGAATTATTCTTTTCAAAAGTTTGTAAAAACCTTGAAATGTACTTTTTAAGAATTGAATATTTCAAAGTATTATGTCTGTAGAAATTTAGAAACATACAAGTGGTTTATTTCTCGAGAACTAATTCATTTGTTGTTCGAAATGAAGGGGTTAATTAGACAGTTAGCTCGCGTCATCTCGAATCATTCGATCCGAGGTTAGTCAGCAAAATGGTCGTTGCCTAAATCAAGAGAAACGCACAACGATGGGTCAAGTTAGCGCTAGTTTCTGATATTCTACGCCAGTGTAGTACACCGACCGAGTTCGCCCGTATGTTATAACCGTATACAGACCAGCGGTAATAGCGTTTAAATATTTGAGCAAATGTTCCAATCGATATATACCTACACCGTACACCCTTATCCAACCCCGTCACGGTTCTTCTCGAATTGTTCTTTCTCTTTTCCTTTACCGTTCCTTTTTTTTTTTCTGTTCCCCCCCGCTCCTTCGTCGAGCTTGGTTTTACCTAGAGAACGACCAATCGAACACGTTTCCATGAAATATCAAACGCGACGAATGAGATTCTCTTATTCCAACAAAGGGGAACGGGAGTCTGGAGAAAGGGTGAAACGACAGACATTACGCTTTATATCGGGACAATACTACGTAATTGATCGAAGATAGTCATGGTTCGCGGTTTTATGGTTTTCTTATTCTTAACGAATACAATGGTTATTAACGACGAACACACGACAATTATTACACGTAGACTTCTTTTTGTGTTTTCATCAATAACTTTGACGTCAGCCGCGTCCGTTTTGTGGATTATCGAGGGTCACAAAGGTTTTTGCCCAATTTTTAACCTTTTACATTTATTGAAAATTGTTTGAACGCTTTTCTTAATTCATAAATGCAGGTTTTGTTTCGAAGATACAAAGCTGGATATTGTTTAGAGCAATTTTGACAGATAACATTTATTTGGACATATCTGTTGGAAGTCATGAATTGTTCAGAATTATACGTTCTAGTTGCTGCTAACCGAAATCAAGCATACCGTTAAACAAAATGTAATAAACTAACGCCACAGTGTGCATTGTATCAAATTACCAACAACCATAATTGTATAATAACTTGATTGAAATTAGTAGCAGAACATTACATGTATTTTACTCTGCCTCATTGTTTGCTGCAATTGATAATCAGCCATTTTGTATTCAGAACATTAATGAGATGTTTGCACCGTCGGTTTCATCAAAGTTTGAACGTGAAATTGGTGTGACGCATGTACTCTTTTATCATTTTTGGTATCATTCATTAGAACTTCGCTCTTCGCTTCGATTGATAATCGATTTTGATGAAACGTTTATGCAGCTATTTTTATCGAACTTTCGTCTTTAAATGGAGATATCATAAGTGTTATTTTGTAATATTTCTCTGTTATGAAATTGTGTCCATATGTGTCCGTTTAATATGCAACAATGTAAGATATAATGAAAAATTGTGCATATTATTATAAACGATAAAATAAAGTCTAGATATGCATATACAGTCATTTTCGTCAAGGTTTAAGCTTTAATGTGATATACATTCAATGTCATTTTGCAATACTTTTATGTCATGAAATTGCGTTAGATCTGTAAGTGGGTCATTGCTTATTACAATTGATGACCAATCATTTTCTATTTTATGTCATCATTTTCACTAGACTTTAACCCTTTGCGGTCGGTGTCCACGTAGCGGGGACATTTTTAAATCGTCGTAGAAGTCTTGTGTCTCCGTAGCGGGGACATTTTTAAATCGCCGTAGAAGTCGATGTCCCCGCAGCGGGAACCTTCGAAAATCGCAAAAATGACAAAACACTATGGTCGCCTATGCCTCGTGATTCAAATGTTTCGGTCGACTTACGAGATAATAATATAATATAATTAATATCCATATATTGACTTTAAATTCTTACGGAAAAGTAACTACGAAACGCTAGATTTGCTCCGACCTGCTGGTACTCCCAAAAGCGAAATCTGCTGACTGCAAAGGGTTAAGCTTTAAATTGATATATTATCAATGCCATTATTCGATACCTTTGTTATTAATTGATATTCGAAATCGATCATTATTTGCTTTAGACAATAACAAACCATTTCATGCTAAGAATATTATTAGTGAATTTTCATAATCATTTTCAGTAATCTTTACGCTTGAAATCGATGTGCCACAGATACCATTTTAAGAAACTTTTATGTCATGAAATTGCGTCAGACGTTCGACGTTTACCAATTGTTTCATTACTCGGTGTTCAAACGGAATTTAACTGTCGCGGGTAAATATCTGACTGTAGAAGATAATTTAAAAAATCTTGGATATTTAATAGAACGTACTGTGCCGTTGAACAAGAAATTTATGGTTTTCATGGAAAGAGCCATTAATAATCTTTCGTTTCCTTTTCTGTCCTCGCTTTTCTTCTCTTCCGCTACCGCTTTACCTTCTTCCGCCTCCGCTTCTTTTCACGATCCAACGATAAGATTGCTTCTTCTGACGCTGGTACGAGCAACTCTCGCATCCTTCCCGTGCCTCTTTCCTTTTTCTCTTCTTCCACCGGGGAAAAAGAAGAAGAAGCATAGCTTTCCCGGACACCTGAGAAGCACCGAGTTTGCCAAAACGTTAATGAAGTAGTATGGCTGCAAAGCGTTCCAATAAACCATTGGTTCGTTGAATCTCACTCTGAATAACATTTTCTGTTTTCATCCTAATGACGGTCGAAGATAGGAAATATCTAGCGTCTCATTGGCTCTCAGACTTGCGCGAAATTTAATTACAAACAAAGTATGAAATATTGAATTAACGGTTAAAAACATTTGCTATATTTAGAATGCTTTCAGGGGGATATTTTTATATCCATTTTCCATACTTCCGTTATTGCTTATTTGTATAATATCAGGTGATATTTTAATTAACTAGTAATAATATTGTTATGATAATTATTTGTTGTTGCTTTCAATATTAGAAATCATTTTAATTATGTACTAATTAGACAACAGTAGTATTTTAAATATAGTAATAATATTAGAGCTTATATATAATTATAACACCTCCGGATTATATTAGTCTTATTGTTGGTTAGATAGTAATAATAATATTACTAGCTGGTATCTTAATAATATATTTCTAAAAGAAACCTTAAACTGGTTCTTGCAAAGTAATAATTTTCTTAATAATTAAAGTAATAATAATAATACCATTCCCAAATTATTATTACTTTTATCGCTGAAGAATTATTTTTGTTAGGCACTAGTTAGATAATAATAATAATATACTGTTAAAAAAGTAATGCTAGTTATACATTATTAATAATTTTTCTTACGAATAACTTTAATTATTGCATTTTTTTTCGTTAATATATTCAGATTTTCATTGTGCATTCTAACGCGATACACACGTGTTTGATTATTATCGAGCTCGAAACTGTTTCCAAATCATGGGTGGAAGAATTTCTGATTACACGGTCTGATCATCGTGGGTCAGGAAATCAATGTTCGTGCAATCGGCAGATCGGATAATTGGTGCTTGGATAATCGATCTCTAGATAACTACCTTTCCACTCTAGTCATTATTCAATATAACAGATTATTCAGTTAGCCAACAATTAACACGTTACTTAAACCTCGTGTTGAATGGTAAAAAGAAAAAGAATACGTTGCATAGAATCGGGTTTTTACAGTTGTTGGTCGCCACCCCTTATATGGCCACATAACAGAAATTCGAGATTATGAAAATTTTAGAAACTGTTCGTTAAAGATTTCAGATTTTTTCGTACTAGTTAGCAGATATAAACAAACGCATTCATTTCATTGGTATTCAAACTTGCTTTTATCTTAATAAATGGTAATAAGTAGTGAAATTGTGAATGTATCAACGAATTGTTTGATTTTGTTATTAGTTAATGTCGTATTCATTTATTTATTTAGGCGATGAATTATGAATTCGTCTTGGAAGTGAACTAACTGGTTTGCAACAGGTGTTTCAATTAAATTATCCCATTTACAGAGAAAACATATGTGCTAACAGAACAGTATCTATTATTTAGACATACATATAATGGAATGTGTATAGATGTAAAACACTAATTTAAATTTTGTATGTAGCAAATGGAGAAATTGAACGATAATGTCCTAAATAATTATTATTTCGAAGTGCCTTAACATTCCTTTGTTACTGTAAAAAACTGGATCATCGTTTTTTAATTTTTCAAAAGTAGAACGTTGTAGAATGTACAGCTCAAATTTTGGTAGAAAAAATACCGGTGTTTTAGATTTTATAACCTACTGCAGCACATGCGTATGATTTTGAACTCGTTTTTTCTCTGAAAATGTGTTTTTTCCACCTGGCGGCAGTGGAAAAGAAAACTAGCAAGCCGATTGGTTTTGAAACTTTAACACGTTATTCCATATACTGGAATAAATTGTCATGAAACTAACGAGAAAAATGAGAGTTTAAAATTTTGTTGAATTTTGACTTGTGTGAAATTTATAGATACAAATAAAAGGAAGATAGAATGAATCACGAATAAGATTAATATTAACCCTTTCAATGTGTAATGCGTAATAAATATTAGTAATATATGTCATAACGTAGTAATTATTAATAAAAAAATTTGAATATCATTTGCAATAAATTCCAACGAATCCTGAATAGATTTTACTAATTCTACTAATTTTCGTGAACACTAAAAGGGATAAGCTAATAATCTAAAGTACCAAATGGAAAGATGGAATTTGAAAATTAATCAATCGTATCCTTAATAATTGGGGGGTTCAGTATTTCCTACTACATACACATTATAATTGAATTTCATTATTCAAATTAACCCACCTTCGTTGATATATTAATATGTATCAAAGGGCAATATTGTCATCTCATTTCAAAATTAATTCTTTGCTATTAGTCGTTACCGTGTGTTATTTTATATGTCTAATTATTTCTTTATGTCTTTGGCTTCTTATATTTTACAGGTTCAAATTTGCTCTTGGAAAGTTACTCTTGGAAGTAGTCGGTCGTCATAGTGTTAATAATATCTATAATTTTACGTCCATATTTCTGCAATATTTTCTATATATCTAACGATGTGGTGTGTTGTTAAAATACTATATAAATACTATATAAATTTAAAGCTTAAATGATTTTTTCTACAAAATAACAAATCCCCATGAAAATGACACCCATGGTGTTAAAAAATATCGTTTATGATCAAACCAACGCAATTCCATTTAGATTGCCTTGAATTTCCGAGTAATTTTAATCACAAAGCGAAAACCACTTGTCTTTTCATCGCCACGTTGCATTTTCATTTTCATCTTTCTCTCTTTTTTTTTCTTCTCTCTCTCGTTTGACAAGGAGACAAATTTTCCGTGCACACGTGAAAAATATTTAACATCCGTAATGTCATTCTGCCGCGTTCACATGATAATCCAGCCGCGAAGTAGTGCATATACAGACATTCTATGGGACATAGAGGGGAAAAAAGAGGAGTGGAGAAACAGGATTACGTTAGGTCAACCGTGTGTGTGCACACATGTGCATCCGGCATGCTTTTGCCAGAGATGTACGATATATCATTGAACGTCCGCGAGCAAGAGTAAAAATCTCTTTAAATGGAAAAGTTCTTTGATGTTTTTGTTTTTCTTTTTTCTTTTAACCTTTCTGTTTTTTTTTTCTTCTTCGGTCAAGTACGATCGAGACGCATCTTGTTTATGGAAAAATGTGGCAGGGTATCGCATATTCCAATGAATTTTCAGAGAAAATAAAAATTTTTTATTTTATATTTAAGAAAATAGTTTGTTCGAGTTTATACTTATTTTATGTATATGCAGAATAAATTGTTTTTAACCCGTAACGGTCACACTTCCAAATAATAACTTAACGGTCACATGGGTGCCGTGAGACCCCACGCAGAGAATCGCTCACTCCTCATAAATTATACTTGATATTTGATCTCACAAAATTTCTTGACATATTTCAAGAGCCACTTTATAAGGTCCAATAGTTTGTTTCTATAAAATTAATATTTTACTGTAAAAAAAAGATGAATGAAAAAATTAATTTTTTCTACAAGAATATTCCTAAAATCTCCAATTTTCAATATTTCTGGGCAAAAATTTAATGATATATTTCAGAGGTGGGGAACCTTTTTACCATTAGAGGCCACATTTAAATTAAGCAATAATAAAGGAGGCCGATATAATTCTTTATATTTTACAGTTGGTATTTTGAGAAGTTTATTTAATTCTATTAATTTTCAAATTGTCGTAATCTATATAATTAAATATTAATTAATACAAGAGGCCGCACAAGAAACCCACGGAGGCCGCGTGCAGCCTCAGGGTTGCACGTTCCCCACCTATGGTATATTCTCAAGATTGGATACTTTCAGAAAAAAAAATTGGGTTATTGGGACGTTGAAAAAAACATATTTATTTTGAAATCTGAAGAGACCAATTCCGGAAAAAGGTTAACGAACAAAGAAATTATTCGTAACGCGTGAAATGGGGTAAATAAATAATTCTTTCCTTTCACAAATTTATTACAAATATAAAATATATTGAAAATGCACATGAACTATCGAATGGTACATCATCTTCATCCATCTCGATGAGAGATCTGGCAAGCTCCGATTTCGAAGATTGTACGCCATCTGTGTCAGCAGTATCAGAAAAAGATTATATGGACATAAACTATTGTACTTACGTTCTTAAACACTCTTTTATCACAACAACGTTTTTTATATTTTAACAAAAAAAAAAAAATGACCTGCACAAATCGACAGTTACATGCGGACTGAAACAATGCTGATGCTTGGGACCGTTACAAATGTATAGCAGCATATCCGAACAACTGACTGATGGTAGAGACAGAGACACTTTTGGACGTTACACTATCAATTACACTAGTTTACAAAATGAAATTGATTTCATGTACATTTGATGAGAGGTAACTTTTCTTATGGATTTTCTCCCGCTGAATTCGAAAATTAAGGTTAAAATTTTTTTTATGGAACAGTTTTTAAGATATGTAATTTTTTCCATTTTTTTACCTCTCTTCACTTTAAAAACCACATCTAGAGATAAATGTGTCCAATTTGGTCGTTCTTTGTACCAAATCAAGGACATTGAAATGATGAACAAATATGTATAATGAGATCTTTAATTGGTTAAGCGGTTCAAAAGATATTAATGAAAATAGTCCAGATTTAAAAAAAAATTAAATTTTTAAGCTTATTCGGTGGCCACGGAAAAATAGAAACTGATAAAAATCTGGACTATTTTTATCAATATCTTTTGAACCGCTTAACCGATTAAAGATCCCATTATACATGTTTGTTCATCGTTTCAATGTCTCTCATTTGGTACCAAGAACGACCAAATCGGACACATCTAGCTCCAGATGTGGTTTTTAAAGTGAAAAGAGGTAAAAAAATTGAAAAACTTACAATATCTTAAAAACTGTTCCATAAAAAAAATTGTAACTTTGATTTTCGAATTCAGCTGGAGAAAATCCATAAGAAAAGTTACCTCTCATCAAATGTACATGAAATCAATTTCATTTTGTAAACTAGTGTTATTTGACCATAAAATCAGCGTGGGGTACTTTAGATCCCCCGTGATCGTTACGGGTTGAAAGTTAATTGCAATGACAAGATATTTTTAATCGTTGAGCTAATTTATAAAAGCGTAGTTATTATCGGATGCCAATAAATAAATTCGTATATTGATCATTCGTTACATTGAACAATGGTTATCGCGTAGTACAATGGAATTTTACTTATTCATGCGCATAACAATTAAATGTTACTATAGACAGAAGAAAGGAAATATAAATATAGGAAAGATTGTGTCATTGTTAATTAATTAATTGTTAATGAACAAAAGTGGTCTCGTAATCGCACTGATAAATTTGTAATTCAGTTGATCATTTGTTACGTTTTCGGATCAGTGTGCGATTAATTCATTGTTTGTATAATAATTTCACTCTTGCATTGTCTCCATTCGCATTATATTAAAGTTGCCTATCGCGGTTAATTAATAAGTACCCCTGTACGTTATTGGAACATTCGTGCATATGTCAAAATATTTCATTGATCGTTTTTCAATATTTATTTTATAAGAAATATTTTTTAATATCTTTCAGTCTAATAGTAAAAGTTTAGTTCCAACAGTAATATTACGGGTATCGGTAAGTAATATTGCTTTATCAAAGAAAAGTTTATTTACATTTTTTACATAAAAATCTAGTCGCTGAGGTAATCACCATCGTTTTCAACGACTCTCTGCCATCTAGAAACCAACTGCGATATACCATTTTTGTAAAAATCTTTCGGTTTTTCATTAAAATATTTTTATATGCCATTTTGGTTAAACTGTACTTTGGGGTGCACAAAATTATGGACTATTTTTTTTAACTATGTAATAGTTTTTGATGCCTAGAATACAATATCTATATCATCGTCTTGCAAACTATCGTTGACATTTGCGGACGTTCAGAGCTTCGGGATAAAAACACTATTGATATTATTTGTAGCAACAGTAGCATTGTTTCCTTAATGAAATTCATAAAGCATGCAATGTCGGATATGTTCCTTCGTCACTTTATCTGAACTCATTTTGTTTTAAATAATAATGAATTCCCCAGCAAACTCAAGTAATTTATACGAATGGTATTCGAGGTTAGATTAGCACTAATAGACTGTCAACTAGATCCACATGAAGTTTGTAGCATTAATTAAATGGCAGATGTCAGGCAGACGCGACATTACTTTCTGGTACCCTTAATATATAACGTAATATAGTATAAGTAACGTGTACCACAGACGTACAAGTAGTGTAAATAAAATGAATTATGTTGACATCATAATATACTTAATGAAAATTATTTCATTACACACATGTCCGTCACTGTATACTTGTGTATACAATACAGTGTAAAATAATAATAGTGAAATAAAATAAAATATTAATATAGTGGATAAAAATATTAAAATTCTAAAAAGATTTATAAATGATATTAATGTTATCTGAGAAATTGTTTCTTTTTAAGCCTTTGTACTTGAAGCAGGCTTCTAAAATCCAAAAGCACAGTTTTAGAAGAAAACTGCTACGAATATGCAAAATATGTAGAAGCGCGTTGGTCTTCCATGCCACTCAACCGGTTAATATATCTGAAGTAGCGACAAGTTACCGCATCTGTAAATGAGCATCGTTGATATACGCTCGGGTGTTCCCTTTCTATCTTCACTTTTCCTCTTCATACACTCTGTCCCTCCTCCTTTCTCCGATGTTTATCCAACGGGTCTCTCCCTTATTTCCTCATTACTCTGTCTGTTGCTCTCTCGCCGTTGCGAAACGTAATACGAATAGTAAGTGGCTCACGTACAATAAACTGCAATTCCGTAAGTAGTTACTTCGCCTAACTTGCGAATCGTGCGAATTGTTGAAAGTGCGGTACATTATCTTGCCAACTATAGCGTCAAACAACTTTAACGTTTCGGTTTTACAAGTGGATCGTTCGATTGCGAAAGTTGAGCTTGTTAGAAGATAATTAAAATTAAACGTTCAGGTATTTACGTTCTTTTTTTAACTTTACAAAATTAAAATTGTTTTGCGATACGATAAATTTGATACTTGTTATAAACAAAGGTTAGGAAATGTTCTGAATTTCTAAGTGGAATCTTTTTAATTCCATGCGTCGCCCGACTATACGTACGGATTTTGTTATCTGTAAGGAAGTATGGTGTTAAGAAATGTCTACATTTTTTTAATATAGATTCTTGGTGTCTGTAGCCGAGCATAGTGCTGCGATAGCATAATCCTTGTTTCGCCAATTTGACAAATCAGGGATCGGAAATCTTAGTTCCCAGAGCGCAGAGTCCAAGTATCGTGTGTCGCCTACTTCACGGTGGGATTCTTGGTATCTATAGGGAAGCATAGCTTTTCGCAAGAAACTCGACGGTGAGAAAAATATCCGAGTTCTTATCGGACGGATTCTTCATAATTATTGAAAACGTCCTAAATTCTTCCCTCGATAGAAGAAGATCTGGATATCTGAAATATCAACGTTCAGAGTCTAAATACCGCGCGTCGCTGACTCTCCAGACGGCTCGGAAGGTTAAAACGATAACATTTGTCCTCAATATTCGAAGAAGCTACCCGATATATTATCCGACGAACGAATTAATAATACGAAGCGGAGGGACATTGAAGGAACTCGAGCGTAGGTGTAGGTAGGTATTTTTTGCCCTTTACACCGTGCACACGATTGTTAAGTAGAAGCATTATCGCGTATGGTATTCTCTCTCATCGAGTCGGCAGGCATGCAGGCACGCAACGCATGCACCACTATCTAGGTAACATTAAGGACTCGCCGGCTTGTATTACGGTTGCCGGGTAATAAACATGTTTAATTGCAACGCTAATGGTGCAGGCGGGGAGGGCTGCAAAACCGAGTCTCTTGTCCCTGCAACAGTCTAAAGCCATTGCGACGGCTTTGCTTTCCACCAGAATGCCATCGTTACCCTTTCCTACCGTCAGTACATCCCCTCGTTCCCCCTCCCCCCCCCCCTCTTTAAAAGGAAAGGAGCAAGGGGGAGGATATCGACAACCCGGGGCCGTGTTCCTATGGACGATCGATCGTACTGGAAAATACGATTAAATCGATCGGTGTGTTCTTGTTCTGAAAGCATCAGCAGGTATCACGACGTTTAGTCGGTTATCAGGGTTGGTGCGCATCCGTGTGTTTGCGCGTTGGTGTTGGTGAAACGTTACCGACACCGGAAGTTTCCTGTAACGATAGCAATAATTGTTTGGGGAGAAGCTGCGGTGTAGTTGACTGTTTAGCGAAAGTGATTCACCGTTTCTAGACTCGGTTAAATCAAGTATCGTTAACGTTATTGCTTTGTTTATCCTTCTTTTATCGGTTCGATCCTTCAGTTGCTATTGCGGCGTTATAAATCGTGGAGAATTTACGTACGGCAGAACCCCGGTTATCCGAATTAATTCCCTAATTAATTATGTCCCTCGACGTAGGTGTTCGGATCAGGGAAAGTCAGAACGTTTACTGCCTTTGTGTTAATCTTCATACATACGTGTACTCGTATATTTAAAAATAGAACAAAAAATTGAATTATACAAATCGATGAAAGATTTATGAGTATACAATTTTCACAACTTTTTTAATATAATTAATTCATCGAAGCAGATCGTACAATCTTAATCCTATTCATGAGGCCTGAAATTTTCGAAAATATTGAAGGACGTCAGCATAACCATTAGATTAATATCGTAGTCAGTTAAATAAGTTCTCTGACACTGAAACTATTTTATCATGATTGCTGATAATTAGGAAAAAAGTTAGAATTGTCAAGTATGGTTCATTCAGTACGTACTCTTAACTCTCTTACAACACGGTGGAAAAATTACGGCAGACCTTGGATAATACGATTTTTAAGGTGTGTAATAAGCCTTATGTGTTACAAATATTTTGGTTACTTCTAAGTTTCGTTTAACACGGAATGGGTTAACCCTGTTATAGGAGGGTGGAATGTATATTTTATTTCAAACATGATTCCTCGCTTTTGTGTTCATTTAACATTAGGAGAGGGTGAAATTTTAAATCTGAATTATATCTTTGTATAATCTACGTATAATTCCTGTATTTTATAAAATACTTATTTAAATTTTAATAATCCTATCTTATATTCAAAGGACAATATTAAAAATTTCATTCCAATATCACAAAATATTGTAATTTATAAATAACTCTGTTATTAAAATTTAATATTAACTATACATATTTAAGTAAAAATATTAAAACTTTCATTCTAATATTTCTTCATTATTTACGTAGCAGATGCATTTACAAGTATCTTCCAAAATTTTCAGATTTTTTTCGAAAGCTCGAAATAAATAAAAAACTAAAAATGTCTCAGCTCACCTACGAAGGATTATTTTAAAACAAAAACGATTGTCCCCTTCCGACAGTATAATATAATGCTCCCCTTTCATAGTCAAACGTAAATTCTATTTCGATAACATGTGATATTTTTGGAACAAATACAATTATATTTTATCATGCAAGGAAAGCGTTCATAGAGTTCATTACTGTATGGGGGTCAACACGCGTAAGCGTTACTCAGCTTCGATTTGATTCGCGTGCGCGCAAATAGTATCTTTTTAATCGAGATATAAAATCAGAAATCAGAATGCCGACAGTTCTGGTTCTGGTCGGCTTGAAAGAAACGCAGCCTTAAATGATTTGACTTCGCAGTGGTTGGCTGTTATCGAATCCGGTGTATCAGTGGCGTCACGCACCGAACGCCGATAAAATCGCCGGCAAGTCTGGTATTCTTATCAGCCGTGGCCGATCGATCGTCCGAGAAGGGTGGGCTACTCCGAAACTTGGGGGTATACCGTGAAACAAAAGCATTGTCTCGTTACCGAGGATTAGGCAAAACTGACGGTAGCAAAAAAGTTTCCTGGACTACCGTCAAGGAAAAAGGAAAAGGGGGGAGATATTATGTATAGGGACGGCAAAGGGAATAGGGATCTTACGGCAGAGGGTAAATTTCTTCCGAACGAGGATTTCTGTTTTGAAATACGAACGATAAGGGACGAAGCATTACCGAGAATCCTATCAGTTTTATTTTTTATCAAATAATTTGAAATATGCAGGATTTACATTTCTATTTCTTAGAAGTAAAAAATGTTGATTGCCAGGGAAGGGAGCAGCTCTTGTATTTGTGGGAACAATAAAGGGAATGTTGTATTTTAGTATACATATACTTATGATGGCAAAAATTAGTTTTTAAAGCGTAATTAAATATTAGAAAAATATGTACGTGTAATTTTTAATATTCTTGAATTTTCTATTTAATTCTTTCGAAATAATTATTTTGATTATAATTGAATAAACTTGAACCTAAAAAATTCGAAATTATGGTAATTTATATACATTTAGTATAGTAACTAAAATTTTCGCCTATTTTGTTTCAAAATTTTCCAATCTTTATTAATGAAGAATCGAAAAATGCCAATTATCTAAATAACCGTATTCTTAACAATTGAAATTATAAAGGTAGAAAAATCCACCCTTACCACATCAATTAGAATTTTTTAATTATTTTACTAATTTATTTTTTTCTGCACGGTAGAAATTGCAATTCACAATTAATGCATAAGTAATTCATACGAATTGATTATTGAGACATCCTGCAAAAAATGTTAATAGATGACCCATAAAAGCTCCTGAATTCTACTAAAACCGATTCGAAAATATACTTTTACACATTTCTCTTCTTCGAAACAAAGTTTCCGAACCCATCTCTGGTCAGGTGTTGCGGAAACGCAATATTACATCGGCAAGCTGGAACAGTTTCACACAGACAGAGAAATGTATCGTGGCTATTCGAGGAACACGAACGGAATACCGTGAAATTTCGTTTGGTTCAGGGCCGTATCGGAACATACATACGTGCAATGGTTCCCATTGTGCCGCGGATCGAGTTGGTAAAATGGCGGCACAAGAATAGGAGCAGCTGAAGAATCTTTAATGCCATCCCGTTAACCGGTCAAGAATTATTACCGTTTCCGGGTAGCTAGCTGCGACCCGGACGATATATCAAGGCTTCCTTTAACACGGTTTCGTAGCTTAAGCATCGGGCCAAAGACTCTAACCGGTGCTGGATATCTTTCTTACCAAGCAAGATTTTCCACGATTTGCAAACGGGGCAGATTTAATCCGCTCGGAGGCTAGAAAAATGACAGGCTGGAATTTGATGCATCTGCATCGTTCGTCACGGCAATTTCTTATCGCTCCAGCGAACATGGGACATCGATTATTTTGTGAAAAATGTTCTTTAAGTGAATTGTCGCTGTCAAACAGATCAATTATGTTTATGTTGGTATACAATTTTTGTTGATTCTAAAAAATGTACAGTGCAGGCTTTTATTTAATACACAAGGTGTTTCAAAGTAAAATATGACCCGAGAACTGAAAATTTTCTATAGCCAATTATTATGGGATATGAATGAATGAAAATTGGATGTTCGTTCAATTGGAAGTTCATTTTAACGAGCAACCAGCCATTTTGTGTTAAAATTATCGATGGTGCAGTTATGTAGTAATTTTCAGCAAACTTTAAGCTTCAAGATAATGTACTACAAATGCTATTTTGAGATACTTTTATGTCATGAAATAGTGCCAGGTGTCATTCATTTAATATGAAATAATTCAACAAACACGAAATAGGGCAGCAATTGTCACAAATGTTAAATAAAAATTGAGAAACTTATATAGCCATTTTCGTCAAGTTTTAAGCTTCAATTTGATATGGAACAAGTGCTATTTTGCAATACTTTTATGTCATGAAATTGTGTCGATACCTTTACATTTCTTTTTCGCAAATACAAATAATGGGAATAAATGATCAATTAGCAAATTTTGTATAACAACGTTTAATCCTAAAAGTCCAATATGCAATTTGTAACTTCGCAATTTCGAGACAAATTTTGTCTCCTTCGTAAACACATTGTTGAAGACAACCTGCGCAATAATTTCTCGATTCTTTTTCTGTTCAAAAAAGTCAGTGGAATAGGAAACTATGAAAGTATGAAATTCTGTGTTCGTACGTAACGTTATTCATTTTATGCGTGTGCAGTTGTAAATTGAAAAGTCAGAAAGTTGGAAGGTTGAAACGCTTCGTTATTGTCAGAAATTCTCGTAATAATGATTCGTTGTTCATTGTTGCGTCGTAACTTCAGGTAAAGGCCTGTGCAAGGCTGAAAACCGTGTCAAACGACGAAGACACGGCTTCCCCATTGTCCTGCTCGTTGCAGACAAGATTATAAACGGCCACCCTTGAACGGAGCGGGATATAATGGTCCCATGGAAATGAGCGCATGTCGTTAAAGAATTTTTCTACCCAAGTTTTTCCACGTTCAAATCTTTCCACCATTGATAACGTTTTAATTCGTTTAAAGTTGAATAATATAAATTGAAATGCTTTTAAAAAACCAGACTCTTTACGCGAAAAAGTTGGACAATTTTGATATTAAAATATTAATTCTTTTTTGGCAATCTGGATCGCTGATGTTTGAAGAAAATTTTTTTAGAAATCTAGAGCTAAGGCTTCAAAGAGAAAGAACATTAAACACATTCTAGTCTGCCTACAAGCTGTGAAAAAATATTATTTATCTCCGGCACAAAAATATGAAATATTCTTCACCTGCTTGAGATTAAATACTTAATGATGATAGATAAAGATGTTTAATAATGTCTAATAATCGTGCAGGAAGCGAGTGAGTAAAAGGCCGAAGTAAATGTGTGGTACAAGTCGAAGAAGGGTGGGAACGAGGGCCGTTCTAAGTAAGGGAGAGGAACCGCCACTTCTTTAACGCAAATTATTGTAATTTGCATCGGTTAACTTCGTAATTACTTAGGGTTACAGGTTAAACGACCATTACTGCTTCCACGTGGACACAATGCCTCTTCCCCTTTCTCTCCGTGCCCTGAGCACAATCAACACCTGCCGCCACACGGTGCACTACTCT
This sequence comes from Stelis phaeoptera, assembly GCA_943735885.1. Lineage (NCBI taxonomy): Eukaryota > Metazoa > Arthropoda > Insecta > Hymenoptera > Megachilidae > Stelis > Stelis phaeoptera. Next base: position 2,316,844 of record OX030936.1, read on the forward strand.
ATTTAATAGCGCTGTACTTTTTAAGAATACTGATGCGATTAAAGCGAAACTACCATTAGAACGATGAAATTTACTTCATTTCTTTCGTCACGAATTTTCAATCGAAAGGTTTAACATTCGTTTCTTTACTCAGTCCCGTTAATTTCTGGGGGTTGATAAAATATTCTACCATTTTTCATTAAAATTGATCGATATCGATATATCATTAAAAAGGATCATAATTTTGAGCAAAATATTGCAAAAGAACGAACATTATGTTCCTTTTTTGAATCCTTCTTTGGATTTTCAAATTTGGATCATTTTTAAGAGCCATTATTTCTAGAATTATTGAGTCCAAATAAATATCATCTGCAACATTCGAAAGCTTATTAAATAATAGAGAATTACATCAATTTTCAAATAATTCTATCAACACGTGTTAAAGTATTCTTAATTAGATTTGGAGTGGGCCGCTGTTGTTCCCATAATCCAAAGAATGGTTAAATAAACATTATTGTTACAAAATGTTACTCCACTCTACTATTGTAACTCCAATTTGATAATTTTTTTAAATTTTACTGCCATAACCTTCGATTGATGCATATTGTATCAATTTCCATCCTGGTCCAGCGCAGTATGGTTTTTCAAAATATATAAATGTAATCAACTTCAAACATTTTTAGTCCATTAATATTATTCCAAAAGATTACAAAAAAAAAGATTGTTTTGTATATGAAAAAATCAATTTAAACAATAGTTATAAGTTATCTTGCGGAGCACCTACAGCCCGAAGCCTATGATTGGCGTACACTCTCAAGATCGCAAAACCGGTTTAATCTGAAAAAATCAAGTTGATTTTTAATGCAAATTTATTGCAAATTTTTTGGCATTTTTATTGCAAATTTAAGGGAGGTGCAATTTTTCACACAAAAAATCGGTAAGAAAGCCTTGTAAAATTTTTTTGGATGATCTTTTCTAAATAATTTGACATTCATATAGAAGGTAATTATATATTTTAAAAGTATGTTCGGTTTCAAGTCGATCCGCTCATTCATTTTTGACTAATCGTGTATACTATTTCTGAAAACATGGTTTTGAGAAAAACGCGTTTAAAGTCGACTACGCGTTCTTATATCTGCCTCGAAATATCCCTTCGGGATAGGGAAGATTGTCTCGTATGTTGTACACGGTAGAGAGTATATTAAGCGAAAAAAAAAAAAAAAATAAAAAATGCCCAAAAAATTTTTTCTGGACCAGGATCCCCCTTTAATTAATCTATTTGGCAAACGAGCGGCTCAAACAGAGATCGCAAGTGTTGGAGGGTACGGTTCTCATGACAAAACAAAACTAGTGCTAAATTTTTGCATACGCATAATAATAAATTATTACATTCTCCAATAAATGTAAATAGGAAAAGGTAACGTTCGATGGTGAAGTGTGTACAACTCCCCAGAGTATTTCTCGTTTTCACCGACTACTCTGTCTGCGTACATACGTACAATCAGGCGAAGAGTATTTCTCGTTAATTGGTTATTTGCCATTTCGACGTATCGCTGAAAATTAAACGAGCCGAACACGGACAATGTCAATCGAGTCAGAAACTGTGAGAGCAACCCGTGAGAATTAATTATGCCTTTGGGTATACGAGCTCGTTTATAAACCAGAGAATGAAACGTATTAAACAAATTTATACGTATACACGGTGGTTGACGTTTTCTGGATAAAATTCGCCCTCGCATCTTGAACGAGCGCATGAGAATGATCTCATTAATATTTCCGTTTATTGCTAACGATTATTCGGATAACTCTTTTATTTAGAATTCAATTAATTGATGGAATTAAATCGCGTTATAATTTTGTTTTAAATGAAACATTTCAGATTTACCAAATTACTTGAATTATATGCTATTTGAACATGTATCTGTATATACCAGAGATGGGGAACCTTTTTATCATTAGAGGCCACATTTAAATTAGGCAGTAATAAAGGAGGCCGATATAATTTTTTATATTTCACTGTTGGTATTTTTATTTATTTAAGTATATCCAGATCTTTAAATTTTAATAAACAACTACATATTCAAATACCACTTTAAATAAAAATGATATTAGTAGAAGTATTTTTAAATAAATTTATTTCATTTTGAAGAAATATAATAGAAAAATAATAATATTAAATCGTGATCTATATAATTAAATATTAATTAATTCAAGAGCTTTTATCAAGGACGCACAAGAAACTCACGGAGGCCGCACGTTCCTCACCTCTGGTATGTACCGTACCTATACCGACACATATGAGCTCATAATTATTATGAAAGTGGTCAAGATATTTGGCATCACATTATCACGATATTGTCAAAAATGATCCGTTAGATAGTATAATTTCAGCATTATATGGAATTCATTTAGTGTTAATTATGAAAGTGGTCTATAAGTCAAAAATATGAAAAAATTAGTTTATCAGTTATTATAAACGCATTCATTATTGCGAATTTTGAATTTTATTTCAACGAAACCACTGGAAGAGTCAACATTCAAGAAGAGTAAAAAATACCGCGGGCGATTCTGTCACTTGGCTGAAAATTCAATGGACGCGATTCTTGAAAAATGCATCTTATAAGATGTTCTATAAAACTTCTTTAGATGATTTTGAATTCCACGTTTTGGATCTTTCCTCTAAAAGGAGAAGACCAAAAATATATGGAAATATTAATTTACTTCCATTATACAGCACCAAAAGACCAGTAACGGAAGAAAAACATAAAGATATGATGAGTTTACTACCATACATCCCTCCAGTTTTTCTGGATTACTAAATGGATTACTTTTAAAAAATAATTAGTAAATGTAAATGAATTGTTTCGTTAAAATTTTTGTTTCCAATAAAACTTGTAGTTTTTCATTGCTTTAAGTCATTTGTAGATTGTTCAGTTAATTTTGAAAACGGTCTAAGTCAATTCAAACTTTAAAAATCTTTAAAAATCCCTTCTGAAATAAATGTTGATTTTTAGAAAGAAATTCTTTATTTATTGAAGGAAATAATTCGCAACATAACTTCTGATTTCTAATCAAATAATCAAACATATATTTTTATTTTTATAAATAAAATAATCAATTAATTACACTTTTTATGTATGACTGGATTCTTCTTCATACATTATCCGCAGACAAAGGGGTCATTCGACCCCCGCTTGGTACGTTTAGTGCTAATCAAGACTAATAAAATTCTAAATTAAATTTTTACATAATATAAAAATATTTTTTAATTTATTCAAATGCAATCCTTTAAATATCTCGAAACAAGAAATATACGACTTGAACCACTTTCATAATCATTTATAATAGTGATTGGAATCAAAGGTAAATTTGATAATGAGTAAGTTTTATATTCAAAATAATATGTTAAATTGATATTGGCTCTTAACATTAATAACCTGTCCAAAGAATATATCTCAAGTGGAATAACATTACTTTCTAATATGTTTAATAACTTCTGAACTAAAGAATGAAATTTAAAAAAAATTTATATATATGTTCCTTAAGTATGTATCAATTATTATTAAATACAACTTAATTTTTACAGAGACTGTGAACGCATTTAAAATTCAAACTTAATTTTCTCGATATTAGAAAAATGTCACTTGCATCTCTTTGATTCTAATCCATTTCATATAAAAAAATCAAAAAGGTGTGGTATTCTTTGAACGAAAATCGTACATCACACACACGTTGCGTCTCAATATAGCAGAAAATGAAATTGTACTTGTCCACGATTGAATATGAAAGAAACGTCCAAGCAAAACGGGTTAATCCCCCAAGGAAAGTCTCAATGCGTCCAGGAGATTCTGTGCTTTTTGACCGATGAATTGGAGAAACGAGTACGCGAACAGAACGGATGGTTATCGCGATAAAAGCGTTTCGCAGACGATAACTTGTGGTTGGATGGTACGCGAATAGCCAGAGCCACGATGCGTATCTTAAGAACAATGGCCTAATATATCTGTCTAACGCGTTTGCGTAAACACTTTTCTCCGTTTCCGTTGGCTACTTAGCATGTTTGATATCGCCACGGCACAAGACGTGCCGCGGTAAATCGTGTTTTATAGCCCGGCGGCTCGGGTCGCGATCGCCCGAAGCTGTTTCCATCGATATCGTGAAAAATGTTTGTTAAATAGTTTGTTGCGGTTCGTGCGATGGTACTTGACGTTTGGCTACCGATTCCACTCACAAACGTCGCCGTTTATGTTTCTTCGAAGTTGCTCGTATCATTGAAGGGAAAATTATTTCAAATCGATTTGAATCGAGGGTTAACCTAACCACCACTTTGTGTCTTCAAACGATTTTAATTAACTACATGTTATTTGAATTGTTTAAGAGTCAAAAAGTGTAAACGAAGAAATGTTAATTGAACCGTGATTTAATCCTCAACAGTTAACGTCCGATGGATTTGTTATTTGTTGAAATGAAATCTAATAAATTTCAAGTCTAAAGTTTTCAATGACCCACAAGTAGTAATGTATGCTTCGTTCGAAGAATTTTATTGTAAATTCTGAATGAATTTTCTTCACAATTTTCTTTTTCCTTTTCTTCCCGTGATTTCGCAACGCATCGACTATGAAGTATCCCAGGAGAGATACATCTCCTTGACGAATTCGTCATTTGTCACCGCCGTGTCGAAAGGAACAACGTGATCTTCCTTTTCATTCGGCACGACCCTTTTGCATAAACCGTTCAAGTCTCCACCCTCGACAGATGCCATTCGGAAACTTTGCTTCCAAGGGGTGGCGTACAATCTACGTGACGAGCATCAAACGTGATGTCATATTCCGACCGATTCCTAACGGAGATTCAAAATCGCACTGATAGGTATCGACGTGAAAAGCCTCGAAGATCCCCGAAGCATGGCGTATGATTTATTGTTCAATTATCGCGGTTTCCTTCGATTTACACAAGAAACGGATTAGTAATCGATCTGCTAACAATGGAACGGTCAAATAATCTTCACGCTATAAAAATTACGCGTGGCACGAGAAGGAAGATAAGAAAAGCAATTCTTGCAGATGCATCGTTTATCAATTAACGCTACGGTAAATGTCGTATCGTGTCGCAAGTTGAGCTGTCTAGCGAGCATTGTACCTCGTGCGCTAAGATTCAGCAGGCCAGCCGGGTAATTAAGGTGTAGTGTGGATATAAATCACAGAGGAAAAGGATAGCAGGTCTCGTAGACCGTTTATTAATTTGTAATTGCAAGAGGTCCGGGTGTAGCTATCCGAAAATTACAGGTCTGTCGGGGCTCATTGCTACCGTCAAGATTTACTACCAACTTAAGATAGCTTCTTCCGGTCTGACTACTTGTATGTAACCAACTGTCCATGTTTAATATCGATACAACCGGCTGTAAACCGTCGATCCTTTCGCACGCCACGTTGCCCACGGTTATTTGTTGCTATTCTCCTGCACCGATCCTGTTCTCATGCCGTTACCATGCTACATCATCGGCGCAGATTAACCGAACCATTCGAACGTGACGACTTTTATGTTTCCTGATCGTTACAGTAACCCCCGCGGGTTGGTGGGTGGGGGGGAAGCAAACAAAACAAGAAGAGCGAGAAGCCATTATGCAACACTGGTTTTCGTGACTCGACGGTTGATTGGTGGTTGGAAAGATCAAAAGTCGTACCTTAACCCCGGAACGATCGGGTCGTTCTCGGACCGAATATTCGAAGTAAAAAATCCGACGCGATTTCATGACACAAAAGTAACACAAAATGACACTTGCGGCGCGTCAATTTGAAGCTTAAAGTTTAACGAAAATAACCGTCTGAATATTTTGTCGATACTTGCATCAGAAAATAATTGGTTGTCGGTTAAAACGAACAACGACGAATTTTCGCGTGCAGAGAGTCTGACGTCATTTCATGACATAAAAGTATCGTGAAATAGATTTTGCAATATTTCAATTCATAATTTAAGGCTTAACGAAAATGATTATATAAAGAATTCATCAATGTTCTTGATACGAATTAGCTGTAATAAATAATGAATCAATCAAGTGACGATTATTCAATTACCAATCGTTTATAACTGAAAATAACAAAAGGATTTTCGATTTGTCCTCCCATACTGGCTTGAAGTTGCTCAATCCTAAATCTATAAAAATTGTCTCCGTATAAAAGATCAGAAAGTTCACTAGTGTTTTGAAATATAAGTGATTTAACACGTTGAACGTCACAGTGAAAATGGGCGTATGTAGTCAGACACGCTAAAGCCTTAATTGGATGCCTCGCTTGCCAAATCGATTAACTTCATTTTCTGAATTTTATTAAATTTTAATTTTAAGAAGAATTTTAAAACACAACATACACTATTTTATCATTTTTCTCAACTTCTTGTTTTGTGGAGTTAATCGATTTGGCTAGTGAGGCATCCAATTATTGAAGAGTTGTTCAACCCATGTGAGCCACTAACATAAGTTGGCACCATAGTACAGGATAAAGTTTTTTCTTAGATTTCCGTTGCGTTACTTCGCAAAATATATATATTACTTTCTTTTGTTTGATTACTATTTATATGGTTATGTATATTCACTTGTTTCAAACCCTAACAATTATTAACGATGCAGTCAATTAATTTTTAAATCGGACCTTTCAATGTAAAGGTTAATGTGAACGCTATCAGCGGATTGTTTCGTCGTTTTTTTTTTTTTAATTATTTAATTGTGAGAAATTTCGGTTGCCGGTCACTGGTGACCCCCGCGGCACTCAACGTGTTAATAATGGGTGTTCGCTAATGGACGCGTATTTAACTTGTAAATTGACTTGTAATGAAAATTAATAATGAAGCGTTTATATAGTCATTTTTTTTATAAATTTTTTATTTTGTTATTTTTAGAAATTTCCTTAGGTCATAAAATAGTGTCCGATTTTCTATATTTCGAAATTGATCATTGTTTGCTTTAAATGGTATGCACACATTTTGTAATAAGAATATTAATGAAACGTTTATGTAGCATTGTGCGCCAAAGTTTATGCTTTAATTTGATATGCCATAGGTGATATTTTGAAATGCTTTTATGTCATGAAATCGTGTCAGAAGTCGTTCGTGCAGCATGAAACAAGCTAACAAGCAAATAGAAGGTAACGATATACAATACTGTTGTACAGTTGATATACAATACTAATTATTTTTGTCAAGGATTTAGCTTTAATTTGATATGCCACAAGTGATGTTATGAAATTCTTTTATGTCATGAAATCTCTGTCTTTCTAAGTCAATCAAAATTATTTCTATGTCGTCATTTGAATAATCAATACTTTTATTTAATCACACGAATTCTTGGAACTATCGTGGCACGAAGACTTCGAGATTTAAGGTTTCCTCACGAATATCATAAGTATTAGCCACGAATGCTATTACTTTTTGAAATAGAACCGAGTTTATGTGAACATTTCGCTAACAATACAGGTTGTTTCAACAGTAACACAGACTGATATCGTTTGCGAAATGCCGTCGTAAAATCGACATAAAATCCAGGCTTATTTCCTGCACGAGTATTACCAGTAGCAATAACAAAAACTATTCCCTTTTTGTCCTTTTTGTTGTCACTCCATCTGGTTACACGATCAATATTTGTAACACTAAACATTGCAAAGTAATTCGATAACTTGTTGAAATTGATACGTGAACCTATTACTATTAGAATGGGTCAAGTTTGTTTAAAATAGAAATTAATTATACATTGTTTCAAAATCCAAAAATCCTCAAATGTTTCGTTAACGAAAGAAATGGGGTGATGTGAAAAATATTGAACTGTATACTGTACATTTATGGACAATAATTACCATTTATGGTATTAATGGACGTGTTTGGTACAAAAACAATATTATAAACTGAAGCAATGAAAGATTGATTGAACCAGGTTGATTGACTTCTCCCCATACCGCGCCGAACCGAAAGGGTTAATTGTTTAATCGTCTGTGATTCTCACGGTAGCTAATGTGTTAAACACCTATTATTTCTGTTCACAGATAAATATAACACGTGTATACGAACGTTACATTCAACGTGCAATCGAATACCGCGGTTAATTCTAATACAAATAACATTTATTTTACTTTCAATGTTTTTAATATTTTTTTTTTTTCGACGCTATCGAATTTCAATTATTCTCTGTATTTTTAGTTTCAATCTTGTTTTCCTTCGTATGAATTCATTGAATGGAATACTAAAACGAGACATGTAAATTTGATATCGTAAAACGATGTATATGCTAAAGCGTGGAAAAATATTTCAAATTTGAGATAAATGTAGATAAAAAAAAACTGTGAATAATTGGAAGAAAATATTATTAAGAAGAGAAATAATAACCTTTGTGTGAAACATAATACAACAATGTGTAAATAAACAAAGTTGTAAAATTATGAAAAGAATGGTATCTTCTAATATGTTCGTTACTAATTATGGTTAGTATTAATGGCAATAACTTAACCTAGCATTAAATTAATATTACCCTTAATTATAATATTATCGACCATGGTTATATAATATTGTTCTATTTTAAATTACAGTAAAACCGATAATTCTGTGTAAGAATCTAGCTTCCCAGCCTTAAAAAAGGTTTGTTGTATTATCTTTAGAAAGAAACATATTTTTTTTTTTAATATACGCTTTTTAATATTAAATAGGGTCGATTTGACCCAGTGTGCCAAATATGTAATTATACAGAAATTGTTACAAAATTTGGCCAATTTCGAATTCAACAATGTCAAGATAAAATACAAAATGATAGTCATTTTTTTAATAAAAAATAACCGTAACAAGTGAAATAAAACTATATAGTTTTATATAGTTTCTTTTATTGATAAGCAAGTTTTTTGAGTCGTTAGAACGAATGACCCGTGGTTTCACGTAGGGTAATACCGGCGGGTAACGAGATTAAGGGTACGAAATAGTAAAACTTGAGAACACCATGAAATTTGCCGGCACTGGGAACAGAGGTTGATGAGGTCGGTGACATTTTCAGAGAAAACGTGGCCGCTGATACGACGACGAATAATGAAAGGGCGAAAACGCAATCGAAAACGATATTAACGGTTCCATTCGACGCGTTATTATGTCGGATCTTAATTAAATTTCTCCATTTCATTGCATTATCGGACACCGTCATAATCTTCGGACAACTCGCCTTTCGATCCTTTCACTCTGAAAATAGATAATAAATTCTTACGCACAAAGAATATCATGCACGGTAATGTTATGTTACATCGATACCTTTATTCTAACACGACGTATTAGCATTTTTTAGGACATTTGGATTTCAAATGTTTCTACGTTTATTTTTTAATACAAACAATTTTTTAACACAAAAGTACCAAAATTAACAAATAAAACTGGACTTTAGAAGATCAGATCATTGCCTAATATATTATACAATAATGTCACATTATTTCATATTTGCAAGCATTTGGTAATGTGAACTGCAAGTGTATTAATTGTTTAGGATATTCGATTTTTTAGAAATCAACAGGTAATTTCGAATCTTTTGCCTGCGGTGTATACGATTAAAAAAATATAATATTTTGAATTACCTAAGTTCCTAAAACGTAATATTTCTTTCCTAAGTATCTACTATAAAATATAATAGTTTTATGTAGTGCTAAATCTGCGTGTGTTTCGTAATCAGAGAAGTCAATATTAATATTTTCCTTTCTTCAAGGGAACATTAATGTTAATTTAAATTAAAAATAAAAATCAGTAAGTACTTAGGCCTTGATGTATGGCGGGATGTACATAGATATAATAATTTAAATAAGTTAACTTTTTTAAAATTGGGCCAAACGACCTAAACTTTTTCGGATGAGTATTAACTAATGTTTTCGTTGTTTCGAAAGATTTTTTACCTAACCCAGTAATGAGAATTTCAAAAATATCTTTTGCCGATTTAAATGAATTGTATGCACACTGGAAATTTTTCTAACTTCGCACAATAGATTTATTAATAATACTATTGTTCGTAACACATGATATATTATTGATAACACAGTTTCTTGTTATCGGTTGTGTGGTACAACGAACTCGTGTATCAGAATGCTACAGTTCGATCTCGTGTTGTTGTATGAATTATAATATCTTTAAATACATATAATACATATGTATATCGTTTTTATAAAAATTGTATTGAATTTATGAAAGTGAGATAAAAGAAAAAATAATGAAATATTTTATTTTTGAAGATATACGAATTTTTATAGCTGTTCTGGAGATAATAATTACCTTTAATTTTGAACATATGACGTATACGAAATATGAACACCTTTTTGGGTATATTAATATAAAAAGAAATTCTATTCTGTCATTTTGTCAAAACTTTTAATTTGAATAAAATGATAATAAATTTCTGGCTTTGGAATACAAGAATATTTCTGTTTTGTTGGAAAAATTTAGTTCCAAAAATAATCTAATTATGACATTATGAATTAATTATGATTTTAATTATAATTTTCACCAAAAAAAAATCCACATAATATATTATTATTATTTTAGGCATACCCACAAATTGTAACCTTAAAGAAAGTTCATTATTACATTTTATGTTTAAAAAAATTTACACACATGATAAGATCAAAAAGTTTCAGAACACTGCTTTTAACCAAATTCTAAGAAGCAAAAAATGTCAATAAATTACCATAAATTTTCAAAAGTTGTGGACAATAAATCATCGTAAATTTGCGGAAATATTGTGGATAACTATGCTGAAAAGCTGGAATAGGTTTTCCCTTACTTTTCGTTTATAAATCAACTGTAGGTAAGAAACTTCTGAACCTTGCTATGTATAGCGGAACAGGTGTATAAAAGCAGCTTGCCTGATTCGTCGTTGCATCGGACAGATGTTACGTTTATGCAGCCGGTTCATCAAAGTTCTTTAAGAGTACAAAACTTTCACAAGAAAGCAAGAGTTTTCGTATGACGATGAAAAAGCAGGCATCTTTATATATTTTTTTTTTCTTGTTATATTTTTGTGACCTAACATCTTGCGCTGATTGAAATTATAATTAGATGGATAAAAGTGAGCAGCTGCTTTCTTCTACTTCATCGAAGAAAAGGTTATGAAAAAAGAGATTTATGGATTGTTTAACCCCTTAAAGGCGACTTTTTTATGATAGTTAATTAGAAAGTTTTCTTCATATATTTTAAGATACATTGAAAGTATATTTTAATCTTCTAATTATCTGAATTCTTTGATCATTCTATTTATCCAAAGTCTTCAAATATTCGAATTATTCAAATTATTTAAGTTTCAAGCTTACACTATTCAATTACTCCAACTATAAAATTATTCAAGATATTCCAATTATCCAAATTCTAAAAATATTCGAGCTATCTGCATTCTTTAAATTTTACTCATAAATTATTCAGATTCTTCAATTATCCAAATTATATCCGAGTTACAAACTCGAAATCTGATGATATTCGAATATTCAAATTTTCATTACAACCCTGATCCAAGCCTTAAACTTCACCGTATTTCGAAGTCGTCATATCCCGATGCGAATACCGCGTTCAGCTACCATCTGGCAAGCAAGATACTTCGCCGAGCAGGTGGACGACTGTTTCGGGAGCGCACGTGCGTAAATGTTCAGGACGAGCCGCACTTCATCGTGCACCAGGAAGACACCTGAGCCGTGAGCTCCTTGGTGTCCTGGGACATTAGTCATGCTTAAAAGGAACGCCCCTGGCTTCTCGGCTGCGACCGAATAATCTGTGATCTTCCTTTGTGTCGAAATGCTCTTTGTTCTTAGCAAACTGGCGTTAACCGGTGTCGTTGACCAGCGATGATAGAATTGCTCGTCGCTGATGCATGCGAATTGCTTCGAAGGGGTTGAATCCTCTTTCATGCCGCCTTTGAAGCTAACGTTCGGCCAACCCCATCAAGGTTATGATTCGTAATCCAAGAATTGCGCGGTTAAATCTCGTTTTTTTTTTCGTTTCCCTTTTCACGATTCCTAATTTTTCTCATCTAACAGAAACTTATTAATTTGAAATTATTATCATAAATCTCCCTATTGAGTATGTCCTACCATCAAGTATTTATGATATAATATTAGGATGGCAGCTATTTTCACTACCTTTACATTTGTTCACCTACAAAATTATTTAATTATGAAAATTAACGAATTCACGATTTCCAATGGAAACTAGTATCATCCGAATTAATTTATTTTAATTTTGATATAAGATACATAGAGTCTTGACAACTTTGTCAATTTTAAAGATTTTCAAAATACACTTTTTCCGTGATTCAGAATCGTTTGTAGTTGTTTGTAACGATTTCCTTTTCGTTTGTTATTAGCAATTATTCGTAGCTGTATGTACGACGCGTCGTCCATCATACGGACACATGCACGTCGGTTACCATTATTTTTCAACTAGGCGTATAAATTTTCAAGCTGTTTTTCATTTATGATCCCTCGATGCAAAGGAGGATTGCGTGCCGTAAGGATAGTTAGAGGATAAAGTGGTTTCGCTCACGGAGCCGCGGAATAAGGGTGAGCGGCAAAAGAGCGAAGATACGTGTACAAGGGGCATGCAGACACGCAGCCCTCTAGTATAGATGCCTCGGGGACCAGGTCGGTTCCTGCTAATTAAATCATACTCGTTCTCCTATACTTACTAGTACATTTTGCGGCACCGTGTTTTATCTATCTGTTTCTTTTTCCTTCGATCTTCGTCTGTTTTCCACAAACAACCCTGATAAATAGACGTACGCGGATCGCCTAAAGACTCGGGAATCCCAAGTTCGAAGTGGGATAAAAAATATTTCTTTATTCATAGATATTGTACGTACAGCTGTCCACGTAATGAGTATTTCTGTATTTTAATTTTCTAATATCAAGAATTCGGCTGGTGTCGGGTTAGGTCTCGGGATTCCGAATGTTTCAGGAACGTTGGACAATTAGAAAAATTATACAATGCAGTACTTATATTTAAAGTATTGTTACAGGTTTAGAATTAAATGTTTATTGACGAGGTGTTCTATCCTTTGATTTTGGTGGAAAGTAGAGACCACTGAGGTATATATAATTATGGAAATATTAGCAATTGTATTTTTATTGAATATTGTATTAAATGAATATTGGCACAATTCAATATGAAAATATAGAAATATTAGAAAATTGAAATATTGAAATATTGAAATTATTTTAACGTTAATCCTTACTGCCACCGAACCATAAATAAATAGTTAAAGAAGCCATAACAATTAAATAATATTATCGCACATTAAATGATAAAAATTTGCAAAAATTATCTATACGAATCTGTTATCGATAATTCTAACACCATCTCGTTGAAAACTCGATTAAAACGTTCAGCCTTTTTATTCCTACCTTTGAAACACACAAACGGAATAAAAGCTTTCCCGCCCGTACTCCTAATAACTGGCGTCCATCGTCATCTTACCTCGCCTTTTGGCGGAATTGAAACATCGAACGGAAACACGAGTACGCGAGCGGGTTTCTCGCAAATCGTCGTGGCGGGATTGTCGAGGGATTATTTTTTGGAAAATTGCACGTTGTTCCAGTGACTCGCACTCCATTAACGGGTTCGTGTCAACGCTGAGTAACACGTACTTCAAGAGACGGAAATGGAACTAGGGATGGAAAGGACGAAACGACAGAGAGAAAAAAAAAGAACCAGACGAAATGAATAGTCAATCAAGAGAAAAATGTGTACCAGTTTCACGGGTGGTACGATGCCGTTTGGTCACAGAGACGAACCAAGAGGCAGGAGTATATGTATAATTTGAACGCGATTCATGAATTATTAAAACTAATTAATTTGGGACGGTTGATTCGGACTGGAATCGCGAATAAGAGGGAGGAAGTTAGATACACGAAAGCTACGGCTTCGGTTATTTAACCGCTAGCCGTAGCGATGTTTTAATTAAAAAGAAGGTAAAAAAGCAACAAGCTTGATTTTAATTTTTATGGCTCTCGTTGCTTTTGCGACGCTTCACGATAATATATTCTTTTAGCAATGATTTTCTTTTTTACCATTCGGAGTTGGATGAGTATTTTAAATTATGTTTCGGTTTTCGTTTTATACAGGGTGTTTCCGAAATCGTGGTACAACCGGCAAGGGGGTGCTAATACTTTCTCGTTTGAATTACACTTATAGAATATACCGACAAAGTTTGACACTTTAACCCTAGCCCGTGCTTTGACGAGTCTGACTCGTGACGCACTTTGCAGCTCAAATGTTGCAAATCTGACTGGTACTGTCAGTACAGTCGACTTTTAAATATAAATCCAACTATAATTGAGATAACATACTATTGTTAAACGTAAATTGCATGTAACATTTTAATTTTCCTGCTTTGTTTTAATACTGTGGCAAGGAATATTTATCCATGTCTGACGTACACGTCACATCCTGTATATTCATTCAAAGATCACACGAATGAAAGGTTATTCGTTATTTGCGAATAATTTTGGTTCAAACGCTATTTTTCGAGTTACTTGAGCGACGCTCAACTCTGATTCCAACGTATCGACGCGACAGGGTTTTCCACAACGAACGCATATCGAGCCTATAACTGGTACATTTTAATGTTTCGCGATATCGTTGCTCGAATTTCACTTTCATGCCGTCCACCCCAAATCGTCCCTCACCCCCGTTTTCTCATCGCTCGTTTCAATAATATTCTTATTCAGTTCTCGCAACGGTGATTTGTTAAAAAATGAAAAAAAAAAGCATGTGTTTCAAGCCGATCCAAAAATATCTCTAGCCGCCTATGCTCGAGTCTGTGGCGATATATCGTTGAAACGACGTGTACGTGCTTCACGTACGTGCAAGAATATCGAGAAGCCACGGTATGCATGCGCTTTTTGTGGCTTGGTTAAACGTCTGCCGTCGCTGATACGCCGCGTGGAATCTACGACAAAACGTTTGATAAAAAACAAAAAAACAAAAAGACAAAAATAGGAAGCAGAAGGATACCTCGAAAATGCATGGATGGGAAAAACAACGAATTTAACCAGTGAAACTTGCGTACAAAATTTTGGACTCTTATTTTCTTTAAGAGCTTTCAAAAGATTATACATAGAAGATTTTTAATAATTAATATAAGCAAAGGGTGGCCATAAAAATATTGGAAAATGAAAAATGATTCCGGTATATGGAAAGTCTGGCAGGATTTGATAACGTAAACTGAAAAATGGAGCTTATGGTGTATCGATTCGAAGCTTAAGGTTTCATGAATATGATTATATAAACATCTGATTAATATTCTTAAGAGAAATCGGTTCATTTTTTCTTTGGAAAATATTTATGGATTAGCTGTAAGTTGTTTCGGCTAAAAATCAATCGATTTATAGTAAGAATATTGACGTTTATGCAGTCATTTTTGACAAATGACTTTGATACTTTTGTGTCATGAAATCGCGTTCGAAATTAGGCAGTCCAATTATTATAGTTCACTAGCCATTTTATATTTAGAGTATCAATGAAATAATTGTGTACGCATTTTCGTCGAACCTTAAGCTTTAAATCGGCATGTCACAAGTGGTGTTCTGAAATACTTTTATGTCATGAAATTGTGTCAGGAATTCTATGTTCCTATGAACAATATGTTAATTGTGGAACTGTACTTTACACCACATAAAATAAATTGAAAACTTGCAAAGAAGGCTAAAAATTTTAATATTGAGTAGATCATTTTGAAATTTTCTATAGAAAACTTATAAATTACATACTTACAAATATATTACTCGTTAAAATTATAATTTTAAGTTCTTTTACATGTGTTTTAAAAGTGTCTAAGAAAAAAAGAAATGCCAAATAATTAAAAATAGAACGCAGTTTATTGTCAAAATTATATAAATAAAGTAAAATAAAAAATTCTTAAATTAACGAAGAAAATGTTGTATATTCTAGAACGATTTTTATATTCCAATTGAACATCCGAAACGGATACATAAGTCTAAATTTGACTTTATTGGATACGTCATCCCTATTCCTTCGTATTACTCACAGATGAATTTATTCCGTCTACCATTTCATTTGAATAAATTTTCCGAAAATATAACCGCAACGTGATAGATTGTAAAGGGGATTCCAAGTTCGATATATCATTGGCAATAGTCACGCACCACGGCGAAGTATCGTGGCACGTTTTGCTTTGAAGTATGATCTCGTTCCTTTCCGGTGTGGATGAGTCGTTACCACGATTCCCTCTCGTTTACTATCGAACCTCGCTACCAACTGCGAAGAACCCTCGGTTCCCGTTGACACTTCCGACACTGTTTCGAATAAATCACTAGCCAGCCTAAAGAATCTCTTTTACGATCTCTCACACCCCATCGTTGATGCAAAGAATCGTTCTTCCTCCTTTTTCCTCCACCAGAGTCTTCCCTTTATCTTTTTCCCTTTTCGTGTCTGACTTTATTTCGTCGGTTGGGCCAGCGCGAAAGATAAGGTGCTAATGTCATGAACTGTTCAACTTTTATACGCAGCACCAGATTCTTTGGAGTTCGTTTAGGAAACTTTGAAAAATGCTTTATTTGCAAACGTAGACCGTGTTTAGATTAGGCATTTCTTTAGTTTTCGCAAAAAAGAAGACTGTTTTTGGTCTCCCGATAGATTTTTCCTGGTTTAAGTTAAATTAGATTAGGTGCTAAAAGATAGAAGGTTCGAAGTTAAGTTTTTCTTAATCTGTACTTATATTAGATTAGGTACGAAGGGTGCAGGTTCTATGTTAGGGTTTCTAGGCTTCTTCCTAGGCTTTTTCTGAGTCAAGTTAGGTTTTACTTAGTACCTCCCTAGGCATCCGTTAGATTCTCTTCAGTTTTTCCAAAAATTAAACTGGTTGGAGGTTCTGGGTTAAGCCTTCAGTTTCGCTAAAAACGAAGATAAGTGATGGTGGTTCTAAGTCGACCTTTACCCAGACTTTTCCTCCAGGTTAGGTTCTCCCTCAGTTTTTTCAGAATCGAAAATGAGAGGTTGAAGGTCCTAAGGTTAGGCCTTGCCTAGGCACTCTTTAGGCTTCCCCCCAGTTTTCCGAAAAACGAAAATTAGGGGTTAAAGGTTCTATGGGTCTCCCTAGACTGTCCCCAGATTTTCTCAGGACCAAGTAATGGATCCTCCCCTCGTAGTTACTCAAAGGAAGCCTAAATTGTACTCGAGTACACGGCCTAATCAATAATATTCCAATTTTGATACAATTTCTCCACTTCTGCACCCTTTCTCTGTGAAATTATTTCTTCGAATTCAACAGATAATCTTCCACTTCTTGATTCGAATGGAAAATGTTGGGTAACATCACGGGTAACTCGATAACCGAATTAAGTTGCGTCATTACACGCGGTCAAAGATAAATTGGACTGGTGGCAATCAAAAATCTGTTGGTAGAACAAGAGACACGAAATCGTAGGTATACAGTGGCGTGACGGTTAGAAGGGAAGTTAGCCTTGAAGGCACAAAGCCTTCCCTTGGTCACCCTAACGAGCACCACCAGCCGGTATCGTATTTCACGGGCTGGTGCATGCATAGTAAAGCTTATTAATTCCATTTAACGGGCTTAAGTCTGGCCTCTCCCCTTTCGCTGGCCAGGAGCTGTAGTAGATCGGGAATACGAGTAGGTATATGCTGGAAGAAAGAAGGCCGAATTGGCCGATGTTGCGATCGGCCTACCCACGGCGACCGTGAGAAACGAGCCAAGCAGAACACACTCTGGAACGAAACAGGAAGAAAAAGAAGAGGAACGATGGAGGAGAACAGAACGGAAAGAGGATGAAGACGACCCACTGAGAGCATGTACACGGTGTCCTCGGTTTTAATCTCTAAATACAATTATCCCTTAAATTATTCGTTGTTCAGAAAATGTAACTTATTCTCTCTCGTTGTCATATTTAAGTCATTGGTTGATCATCTGTTTAATTTATTTACGCGAAGAAATTATTATATCACTTTGAGAGATGTTTTAATTTAAATGTTGCATATCGGCATATGCACGTAGTTAGTTTTCAGTGACACCTGGCATTTTTGTTCACAAAATGTAGGATATACATAGTGTGATATTATGACAGAAAGAAACGAAATAACGTAAATTTTAATTTCGATGACGATTCTTCAGTGGAAATTTTGACAGTTTCATTTTAAAATCGAAGGATTAAGTGGGACACGGTATACACATTTTGTGATTGCGAAATGTTAAAGGAATTTTCGATCTTTTTTACGCGTGTACACCCTGTGTGCAGGAGTGCAAAACCAGATATCCTCGTTGACTTGGCTACCCAGCTTCCCATTTACGGGAGCGTACCGTGCCCGGTTTAACCATCCAGCTTCCTTCGATTTGGAGCTTTCTATCCGTCATCCTTCTGTCCTTTCTTCTTGATGTTTAATCTAACCCTCTGTGACCTGAATTTTCATACATGCGCAAAAACAAGTGGTAAAATTCCTTCGTAGGAATCTGGGGTTTTAACCCTTCAGGTGTTTAATTTAATTTTGGAAGTGTGTGCATACTTAATCGTTTTTAAGCTTCGCTGTAAAAATGAAAAAATGACAAATATTTCTAATTGTTTTCTTTTCGATTTATATTTTTATTGTTTGAAGATTCATTAACGTTGTTTACAAATAGGTAATCAATATTTGACACTTTTATAGTAAATAATATGTTTATTAGTTGGAAATGTTATGCTAAATTTTATCTCAAATAATCAAACACTTCAAAATAGTTTAGTTAAATAGTTGTCATTTTACGTTCAAATTCTGTTTAATATTTCCTTGATTATTCATTTCCTGGCTTACAGATACACGCATCCAAAATTAAATAAATCTCTTAATTATCGCATTTCTTATTAACGTGTGATCCATTATTATTTTAAAATATGTTAAAATTACGATTATTAATTAGTAATTAATTACAAGTCTGTAATAATCAAACTAAGCATCTATCTTACATTTCAAATGAAACTTAAAAAGCCAAATAAACTGTGTTCTCTTCAGAATTATAAATATTCAGAACGATATAATGATATGGTGACTGTGAAAGTGACGGAACAAAGAAAATTTTTACAATCGGCTGATGATCGTTCGCTGATAATTTTTTATTTCCAGAACTTTTATTTTCTCACCCTATTAGAAGTGCATGGAACACGCATCCAGATACGAATCGTGGAAAGACTTTTCAGATTCATCGGGGCGAACTTTGGAGGGAACGATATAGACCAGTGGTTCTTAACCTTTTCGAAGTCAGGGAACATTTTTGATTATATGAAACATTTTCGGAACACGAAAATTAATGATTCAAAAAATAAACAAAAACATCCCGCGTAGAAATAAATATATTTTAAAATATATAGTTTATACAGGGTGTCCCGGCATTGGTAGTACAACCGAGGAAGGGGTGATTCTACATGAAAGAACATCATTTGAGGCTTCGTTCTCGAGAAAATCAGTTTTGGATTGATGTCGATGGAAATCATATGTCACTTATAAGTAGTACTAATATCATTAGTATCGACATGATGTGCTGTATTACTCATTTCTACTTATAGATTGAGAGTGTACAGAAGTGGATTCAAAACTGATTTTCTAGAGAACGAAGCCTCAAATGAAACAATTTTTTTCTGTATTTTCGATCTGTTTTTTCATGTAGAATCACCCCCTCTTCAATTGTACTACCGATGCTGGGACACCTTGTATATTTGATGAAATAGAAAAACAATATATTTTGTAAATAGAAAAAAAAATATAGATATGACTTTTATTAAAAATTAATTAAAAAATATATATATATGTTTTTGAATGAAATTTATTTGAGGGTAAAATCATTTAAAAAGGCCGATGGCGACTTCAGCAACGGCGTCGATACACATACATATTAAATTTAAACAAAAGTCGATGTAAGACGAATCCTCTTATCCACGTTTTATTAATTATATATAACGCTTAAATTAATGTCTAAATTATAAAAATCATTAAAAAAAAAGATTCGACTTTCACAATTTCGCGGAATACTTGCAAGAAGCTCGCGGAACACCGGTTAAGAACCACTGATATAGACGAACAGACAGTTAAAAAAGCAGGGAAAATCAAGCGAAGACGAGACAAGATGAAACGTGGCAACGGGCAAAAAGGCCAGAAAACGATTCATCTTTCCTTGAGATAGGATCGCGACGTGACTCTGAATCACGGGCACCAACTTTCTCGACGTTTCTGGCCACGGAAATTCCCGAAAATTCCGGTGAAAGACGAACATTCTTGGATCCAATCGGCGCCTTTAACGCGAACTCTAACGCCGTTTGGATAACCGAAATACGCTCGGTGAATAACGAATGAAAATTTGCGGCTGAAAATCAAACTGATTTTCGTGATTCCATGAAATGAGAAAAGTTCCTTTATCCTTTGCCTCGGTCAGAGCTGAATAGGAATTTTATACTTTTTTTTTTAACTCTTTTAATCAATATTAATTGTAAATGTTATTAAGAAATTAATAGAAAATTCCATATAGTAGCTCGAAAATAATATTTAGGATACGTAATGAATATTTCTTCTTATTGATTAACGGATACTGCTTTTTGTTTTATTCGTAAACTGTAAATTTTACAATAGTATTATACAGAATACAGTATATTACTTTAAAATATTATTACACATTATCATAAATTATTCGACTTTTTGTGTCTAATGGCTCCAATTGAAATTAAAAATTTCTTATCCGGACATATTATTTCGTAACACTTTTAAAACTATCTTCTAAAATCCAAAAAATAACTATGGTAGGTACACGTGAAAAGAAATATTTCATTCTTTCTCCGAAAGAAATATTCCTAGCTTAGATAGAAAATGGTATATATAAAAAATAATTAAATTTTAGAGAAACTTGCACGTAGAAATTTTTATAACGTATAGTACAAAATTAGCGATCGTCTAGGGCAGAGGTGGGAAACCGTTTTACCATTAGAGGCCACGTTTAAATTAGACAGTAATAAAGGAGGCCGCTTTAATCCCTTATATTTCACTGTTGGTATTTTTATTTATTTAAGTATATCCAGATCTTAAAATTTTAATAAACAACTACATATTTAAATACCACTTCAAATAAAAATGATATTAGTAGAAGTATTTTTCAATAAATTTATTTCATTTTAAAGAAATACAATAGAAAAATAATAATATTAAATCGTGATCTATATAATTAAATATTAATTAATATAAGAGTTGGCTTTTATGAAGGCCTCACAAGAAACTCACGGAGACCTCACGTTCCGCACCTCTGGTCTAGGGTGTATTACAAGTGTGGGTGAACATTATGTGGGAACGGGTTATGATAGTTACAGTTAAAGTTCATGCTACAATCTTTTGGTAATCGAACCGTTCGAAAGTTTCACCCAATTGTCTTCAACGTTGAAACGCCTACGACCACTTTCTCGAATCAATTGCGTTTGGTTAACGTTCTGTACAGGCTGTTTCACCAATTGTCGCCAGATTGATTGAAATAAATGTTCAATTGTAATGCTGTAGCACATTTTGATGACTGCACATGTCGCGAAATCTTTGACTTTTGCGATTTCAAGTTCTTCTTTGCACGAATTAGGCAGTTACTGATAGAATTTAATCCAAGAATTTTATTTTAAGTCGATCGAAAAATTACTAACGTTTCAAGGATCGTTAACATCCGATAGAGTAAAGAACAATAATATAAAATATTACGTTATCATTATTAGTACTCTCAAGAACGAGAGAATACCAAATAGAGCATCAACGTGTCTGTATTGTTCTAAAATCTGAGAAATTTTCTGGGAATTTTCCTTTTTCACCCTCTTTGCTTTAAATTTTGTGAATAGCCCTTGTTTGTTTCTTTAAAAGTATTACCGAAACTGTGAAAGTTTTAAAATTCTTGAAACATCACTGGTTAGTTTAGTAATTATTTAAAGTCAGATATCTTGAAAATCTTGAATGCTCGAAGAAAATAGCTCCGACCAAATATAATAATTTGGAAGTACTATAAATGCTGAAATTTTTAATTATAAATATCTCAAGAACTATTGAGTATCTGCCCCTATAATGGTATATATTCGTAAACGAGAGAATGAGATCTATGTATAAGTGTACAAAGTTTCAACTAAATTGGTGACCCGAAGAGCTTGCCGTCTCCTTGTTAGTACATATGTCAGTACAGTGCTAAGAACTAAGAGAAGAAAAAAAAATGTAGGGATATCTTTCACGCGTATCATTCAAATGCTAAATTCGCGCCAAGCGGTGTACGTGAAAAATCAAAATCCCCAAATGGGAATCAAGAGCTATATATCAGCCATTGAAAACCTAAATGTCGGCCTTATTTACTTGTCTCTGAACAATGAGTAGCTAAAGAAAATATTGAAAACCTCATACATTTTCGTGAAACAGTATATTTTAATTGAATATTCGTCATGTACAATTTAACAAATAGAGAACGGCGTATCCGTGGTGAATGCATGCAAATCGATGTGTAAGACATCCATACAAAAAAACAAAAAATCCCGCAACATCAGGACTCAGAACAACCGAAATATTATGCCAGACATCTCCCAGTCTGGGTTATGATTGACCTGATTTCATCTTTCTTTAAATTTATTTTGTCTGGACAAGTGAAAAATGAAGAACACTCGAATGCTAAAGCAAAAAGCGATCCTGTTTGACAAAAAATTAAAAGAAGTTTCTTAGACACCTAATATCTTTTTTAGGATAGTATCTTATATAAGATAATTGTCTAAATAAAGAAAAAAAAAGGAAGTAACAACGAAAATGAAAAGGTTCCGCGAACACGGTGATATCGTTTCAAAGTACAACATGAAAGTGCAGCGAGGACGGTGTCGTTGAAAAAACTACCTTTATATTTGCAAGAAATAATGAAGCATCAACATGATGGATGTCCCGTATATTATTCGTCGGTTGTGAGGAGCAAGTTCCACAAAAGGTTTCCGAATCTTCTGGAACGAACACGAAGAACCTGTACCCGTTCATTCGTTCAACCCTTTCAGGCCTTCAGGAAAAAGAACCAAAAGGATAAGTTTCATAAGGAGTCACTAGCTACGCTTCAAAGTAATAACATATTAATCCTCAAAGTTGCCTTTTCTGGTCACAAATATTTGTTTGTTCATACTGCTTATTTCCTTCGAATAAATATTTATAGTAAGGTTGAAGTAGCTGATTATTGCCACATAAAGCAGGTTCTTGTTTTACAATGTATTTTTTTTCAAATTTTACCCATATTTTTAAGTTGGCATTCAAATTCGTCGCATATCAACACGTTGACTGCCACAGTGAAAACGGACGTGGATAGTCAGACACGCTGAAATCCTAATTATTAACAATACGATCAATTAATTTTCAAATTTAACTTTTCAATTCGATAGCTAGCATTATTAGCTTAATGTTAACGCTATCCGTGGTTTATTTTATCGTTTCTGTTGGTAATTATTTGATTGTAAAAAATTTCGAGTGCCGGTCACCGGTGACCCCCGTGGCAGTCAACGTGTTAATATATTCGTTCATAAATTTGATAAACTACTCGCTCTGAATCAATTAACGTAGAAACTTTTTAGACACTTCGGTATTCGAGATATGTCGCGTTTAGCTCTACCGGAATTGGTTGAAGAAGTCGCGGCAACAGTTACAGGGGGGGACACCGTGTATATGCAAAACGTAAATAGTGTGGAACGGTGAAATCGATAGTATCGAAGAAGGCGAAGTCGTCGGTGATATTTTTGCAACGTCGTCGTCTTTGCTCGTCTTTCACCAGCGCTTGCTTACCGTGTGACTTTCGCGCTTCCTTTCCTCCTCCCCCTCCCCCTCCTCCCTCTTCATTCCACGAAAGAAACTTTAATCTATCGGATTAAAGGTTTTCCGTGCCGTGGACAGATAAATGTTTTCGCGTGTACACGCGGCGAAGATTTATCCGCGACGACGAGCGGATCTCGCGATATTTTCTCCGGTTGTTTGCGAAACGTTTAATCCTTTGTTGCCAACATTTTTCCACCGCCGTTCCTTGGTCAACATCAACCATACGATAGTTTGGATTAAACTGATCCGAAATGAAACAAATTAACTTTATACTGTCGGACCAAACAAGTTGAGAGAAAAATTACAAAATTGATTGGAATTATTAGAAAAACGATGAAGATCGCATTTGGCGGTATTTTTATCCTAGTCTATAGTGAACATTTACAAAGTGATTTTATTTTACAAATAATTATACAGAAGGTAATTTCAAAATAGTTTTGTAAATTCATATTAGGCAGATGGGAAAATTTGTATAGATATTGCAAATCATGTTTAGAAAAATGCTTAACGTATAACGCTATGAGATAAAGAAACAAGTATTATTACCTTATAACTTAACCCTTTGCACTCGAGTGGCGCCATATTTCATTTATCGGAATATTATAAAATGCGAAATTTCAGTTTCATCCGTTATAGAAAATTAACGAAGGGAATAAAAATAAACAGATCCTCAAATATTTATAACACTTTTCTTCCGACATAGTGCGTTTGGTTTCTGGAAGCATAGCTGGAAAATTAGATCAGACCCGATTACGTTCAAAAATGCTTCGGGTGCAAAGGGTTAATGGTTAGAAAGAGTAATATTTGTTTTCAATTTTCTGATAAGTATAGTACACCTAACCTTCATTATTTCAACTGTACGGCAAGTCCTCGACTTACGCGAATTCATACTTAGGCGATTTAAAAAAATAGTGTTTTCTTTTATATGCGGCGTTACCTCCAGAACGATTTGCAAAAGTTTCAAAAGCAGTAAATGATGCTATTGCATGCTATATTATCATTTGCGAAGAAAAGGGCTACAAGGCAAACAACACTGGGCCAGCACTTTAATAAGTAGTTTTTACATATCCTTTGAAACTAACACATATTATATCAAAAATTTCTCAAACTAAATTTTTTCGACTTACACGAAAACCTTCGGAACGAATTAATCACGTAAGTCGAGGACTAACTGTACTACAAACTGAACAATAATAATGTTATTACAACTATGCATAATATCGAAAAGCCTATTAATATCTTCTGGTAGATAATATCTCAAAGCGCCAATAATTAATTGGTTTCGTCCTAAATATGCTATATTGAGTACGTTTACTCGATGTTGCCTAATAGGAAAGGTCTTGTAAAAAAGTTGCCGCAACGAACGTGTTAATGACACCTTATCACCTTGTTACACCGGTCGAAGGAACAATTTCCGTGGCGTCGTTTGAACGTTATTAATTTGTTTAATATTATCGCGGCAAAGGTGTCCACGTGTCCCATGCACGTCTCATTACGAGCAATTAATTTCAAGCGCACCAACAACGAACAATTTGCATTTTATCGTGCGTAAATATATCGTTGAAAGTTGCAACGAACCATCAGCGGCGAGTCATAGAGCCCGCTCTCACACTCGCCCACCTTTAATCGAATTAATATTCGTGCAGAATTATGAAAGTTATGGGGTATCGCCGGTTAGGTGGATCGCGGCGTTTGGAAAACCGGGGGGATCAATAATGGCAACATCAAACGGCGGCCACGAATTGGCTACGTAAATCTCGTAGCTTCCCAAGGTTTCCGCGTCGAAAGTGGAATCGATGTACTTAGACGAGTTGGTCGGGAAGCAAATAAATTTCTGGTAAGTTGCCAAACGGTACGTTGGCCCCCGGGGCATACACAAGGAACCGGGTACATGTTTGTACGTCTGTGTGTGTGCTTGTTCGAGTATGCAAAATAACCAAGCACGCCGCTCGAATTATTGTTATTTGCGCATCGATCGAGAAACGATCTCGAAGAGACTGTTAAACAAACAAAATATGAACTCGAGTCGAGTTACCTTCGGTTAGCAAAGGGAACACCCTAAACTTGTACTCATTGATTTCGATGAAATTCCGTGGGCTTACCGAGCGATTCGAGATATGGATAACGGTACACCTCATTCGTGCCCAATTGCTCATTAACCTTCGGGGGACCGACAGTTTTTTTCATAAAAATAGTTGTTTTCGTATTTTACACATCTATAGGCGTATCGGGTGTCTCGTTTTGGACTGATGATGATACTGAAAAATGTTCCAGGCGATAGTTAAATGGCATCAACTGGTAAATTATCTGGCGTAATTGTTTTCTATTATGGTAAGGTACTAAGTCGTTTATGACGATAAGCCATTGGTTTATAAAATATTATTATAGTTGACCCGGTAAACGTTGTTCTGCCTAAAATAATTATTTTATTCCAAGATTTGTTTTGAAATGTATTTCAATTACGGTAGGAATTTTTTGAATAAGAATGAAATTAAATTTTTTTTAAAATATTATATGGTGTGAATTTGAGCCAAATCGGTTCATGAATAAGAATTTTCGAAAAAAAGTGACTCCAGCGCCACCTAGGGGGTCTGATACAAACAAAAACAAGCTGGAGCACCACACGAATGTATATGGTGTGAATATAAGGTGGATAGTTTCAGTGGTTCAGCCGTGATGGTCAGACATACATACGCACCAACGTTCTTATATATTTAGATTTTAATTTTACAATTTTAGGAATCAAGTTATTGCATTGATGCTTAAATAATGAATGGCTGATGGTAATTCCATTCTTGAATGGTGTTATCCTAATGTAATTCCCATAGTCATTATTAAATTTATACGTAGCATAATGAGGGGAGGATATAGGGGATAAGATACGAGTTTGGTTCAATATTGAACCTAAAATATTTTGTAAGATATACAGGGTGGCCCGTAACTAGTGTAGAAGCTGGAAATGGGGGGTAGGTGAGACGATTCCGAACAACAATTTCCTTTGCAAAAATGTCGGATGGGGCTTCGTTTTTGAATTATTAAGGAAAAAACACTGACCAATCACAGCGCGCGCTTCTCGCGCGCTCAGGCGCGTGAGAATAGCATAAACTTTGGGACGTTCGGGCTAGGACGTTCAAGCGCGTTATTCCTTCCCTGATTGTTAACCCTTAACAGATTGTTGTGTGTGTTTACGAAATACGTAACCGATGCAGAGAACGGTTGACTGTTGACACGTTTGATCGAGCTATCAAAACAGACAAAATAGACGACGAATAACGCAGAACGAATCGGTCGAAGGACAGTAGCAGGTCGACAAGGGGACGGAACACTCCTCGAACGACGTTGTTTATACAGATTTTTTTTTGTATCGCGGCTAGCTGGAATTTCTTGGAGCCTGAGAGTTTATTACGCGGTGAAATATGCGATTACGAAATAGAAACTGTTTTTTCGGATAAAATTGTGAACTTACACGATACATTTTGTATTACGCCATACAAAAAAAAACCTACGCAAATAACGTCGCGATTCGTTCTGCGCAGTTCGTCGTCTTCTTTTTTCTATCGATGGTTCGATCGAATGTGTCAACGGTCGGCCGTTTTCGGGATCGGTTGCGTGTTTCTTATTAAGGGTTAACAATTGGGGAACGAATAACGTGTTTATTGTAATGTGAAAGTGACAAGTGTCAGGGATTGTGAAGTGAAATACTTTTGTCGTGGATAAACGGGTTCAGTGACCGGACCATTCCGTCAACTGTTCTTCCATGGGGTGTTCGTCCATCCTTGGCCAAGATCAGTACGATGACCATTGTCAACGAATAGGGCCGACTTGTAGGTGAATGGGTAAGTCGAATTCAAATTATTTCCCAATTTTCATAACATTACAGTCGGCTTTTTAATGCGAAATCCTTAGTCATTTCCGGAAAAGTCCGAGAGCACCTTTCTCAGCGATAACAGTTGCGTAGATACTATTTATAATTATTTGTATTCCTTGCTCGGTAGAACTTTAATTATATTTTTCCTCCTTAAAAAACGCGTTTTCCCAGCCGAGCCCGAACGTCCCAAGGTTTATGCTATTCTCACGCCCCTGAGCGTTGTGATTGCGCGCGCTGTGATTGGTCAGTATTTTTCCTTAATAATTCAAATACGAAGCCCCATCCGACATTTTTGCAAAGGAAATTGTTGTTCAGAATCGTCTCACCTACCCCCCATTTCCGGCTCCTACACTAGTTACGGGCCACTCTGTATAATAAAAATTCGTGATGTTTTCCAATTAATCCTTTCCAGTTTAAATTATACAAGCAACTTTTCTTTTTTGCTAATCTTTGTGAAATCAAATGTTTGAATTTCTTAATTTTTTACATATTTAAAATAGATGTTGCCATATGGTCATATGATTAAACAGAAATAATGATTTTTATTGAAACTAGTGGTGAACTTCGTCATTCCGTTAATGAATATAGAGACTCGATATTTTTCGAAATATTTATGGTTAAAATTTCAATGTAACGCTGAAGCATATTCGTATTGAAGGGTCCAAAAATCACTGCAGTGGGCCGAGAGTAGACAAAATTGCTCTCATTTAAATATTTCAACGATTTCAGTCATATTTTTAAAATTTCTATGAGATTTCAATAAATCCCATAACTGTGAGTTTAAATAATGTAAAACAAAATATTAACCATCTAATATATCTTTAAACGAGTGCTTTTGATGGGAATAAATTACAAAAGACGAATTCTTTTGCACAAAGTTTTTGCCTTATTTAAACAAACAAAAATATACGAAATTTGTAAATATTCCCTACTCAATCATAACCCAAATTTCAGAGAAAGTAACAGTATTTCGATTCAAGTTGGATACACTTGCGAATTTTTTGTGAAAAGGGTTTCATACCAGAAAATAAATAGAAAATTTGAAAGATGAAAAATAAAGTTAAATTGTCGCTTTTCTAGAGATATGTAAACGGCCTAGACTCGAATACGTATACCACGGAATTTAAAATATTTTCACATACAAGACTTTCGTACACTGAACTAAAGAACATTTAAAAGAATTCATTGAAATATCAAAAAACGAACACAAAAGATAATCCAAAATTCAAACGAACGAATTTAAGTTTTAGGTTTAAAGCAATGTAATTGGAGAAAAAAATGGTTTTATTATGAATACACTTGTGTCATCCGATTAATTATAGTATCGTGGTATTGAAAATCAGAAAATCGATTGGTAAACAGGCAGGTGCGTAGACGGTGAAACGTTCGACGGTAATTACGCAGTGACAACGCTCGCACGAATTTATACGGATTCTAATTAAAATTTCATTTCGACGTAGCGAAGTGTAATAACCGCGGATCCGTATCACCACGGCGTTTTTTAAGCCGGTGGCGGCTGCTGCCGCAGCTGCCGGCGAAAACTAATTAAGCTCTCGTTTAACTACAAACACGAATCGTGTGTTTTAAGCGATCGCTACCGCCTAAAACTACCTTTTCCCCCTGTAATCTCTCAAATTATCGGGACACGAACGTTCTAATTCCCGCCACTATTCATCCAACATCGTATCCAATTTTCCTACCGGCGAAAACGTGTCGTTACAAAGTCCAGCCTGTTTGATTTGACCTAAAAAAAAAATGACACGCCACTACAGTCCATGGCTATTGAATTAGAACCACTGGATAATCATCGACAGTGCATAAAGGGACATTTATTAATCACCAAGATTATTATATTGAATTTTATAAAAGTGGTACAAGCCTTTTTCTCATTTAGAATTTCCTGTCATTTTTATATAATTTTATAAAACATATGGTCCTACTTTAATGGCCAGGCACTGTAATTGAATACCTGAGTGGTACGTCGCAAATCTAGAATTTCACAGGAAATCATTTTAAATTTTTTCAGATTCAAAATCGAAACGTAACATATAACATTTTCTGGAAATTCAGTGGTTAATGGAGAGGAAAACATTGTAAATGCGTGAAAGAGTACATTCATGTAAAAACAAAAATAGGGGAACAGAAATTTTGTTGACAATTCAACGTTTTTCTCGCCAAGCGTTCAATTGTCGAGGAAGTTTTGTCGGTCGAATCGTTGTATTGAATCACTGGAACTGTGAAATTTATAATGGACAAATTTGTGCCGACCCAGTGCAACAAACCTGAAAAGGTTAACCTTGTAACACTCACCCTTGTTCACTTTACTGAAAAATTTTACGTATTTATCCATACGTATATTTCGTACAACTACCTTTTTACTTAATGCAATTTTATTCACATTGAACGTTACAAAATATCATCGAACATCGTTTAAGTTAAAATTGCAAATTTCCAGGTTACTGGGGTGTTTTTTTTTTACTACAAGTTATTCTCTATGGCGTAAATCGATATCGTCAGTATTGTACGATGCAAGTGTGTCGATTAATCGGAACGATCTGTATGTTGCAGTATCAGTTTTATCGTGGTCGGGTTACATTCGCACCGTGGTGAAACGGTGGTCGATATTTGTAAGGGATTGCTCGGTATTTCATGGACAATGGCCGTGTGGCGGAGGGTGAATTAGACGATCACGTCGTTATCAGTGCGTTGCTGCACGACTTTGTGTGTCCACTGGCCATAGAAACTTGCACCGGGATTAGGAGTCTTTGAAAGAAATACGACGAACAGGGAACACGTGTCTTTCAGATGTTAAAAACTAAATTTATGGGTCAATGGTAACAAAATGGCTTTCGGCTAAATTTTTTGAAACTTTGTTATATACATATAATAGTTCTCGATGTGTAGATCAAAAGTGTCAATGAGCACAAAGTCCGATAATGAGCAGTTTTTGAGTTACAGCGGCTCAAAGTTTCAACTTTCGTACATCTTGTAGTATAGCAAGGAGACATTCGTGTATTTATTATACATACATATATTGGGTTGACAAATAAGTTCGTTCGGTTTTTAGTTCGGCATAGTTTCATTTCTATTTGCATTTGTTTATCGTAACGCTATTGTACAAACCAAATTGGTAGAAAGATGGCAAGGGGTTATCGATAAAAACTGCCAATATATTATTGAATAAAATCTATTCTGCGTGTCAAAAAAATTGTGTTTCATTCCCCCCTAAAAAACTGAACGAACTTATTTGCCAATCCAATATGTTTGTGTGTATGTATGCATAATAACGAAATACAAATAATTATTGATAAATGAAACACAAAATACATCAAAATCTTATTAAATCGATAATTTCCTCCTTCTGCCACATACACATACACCCGATATATGCATGTACAAATACATAAGTATGTCTCCTGATTACACATCGAGAATTATTATATAACAAAGTTTCAAAAAATTTAGCCGAAAGCCATTTTTCATAAGAAGTGTGCGGGGTCCTTTTAAAAATTATCATTCTAAATATAATATAATTCAGTACACGTGAAATTAGGAGTGTAAGGCATCAGTTTGGTACAGAGCTCTGGATTTTGCAATTTTTATCAACCTTTGTGAAAAAAAATAAGTTTATACTTCTGAATTTTTATTTCGTAAGTTGATTATACCCGTTTGACTGCCATATTCGGTCTGAAGCATAGATTTGACAGGATGGTTTTTGAAAATCGGTCCAAAATCGCTAATAAAACTATTCAGGAAGCGAAGGAAACCGTTGATTCGTTAAAATGAACGATAAGGGGAATCGTGGCGAATAACGTCGATCGTAATCAGCAGCAACGATATTGTATGGGATGTCGTCGAATCGTCCCGTTGCCGGTACGTGTTTTAATTTGACGTCAGTCAGCACGTCAGTACCATCTGGTGTTGCGAGGCTTCTCGTCACCTCTCGTCTCGTCTAGGCAGCGCCAGTCACCGGGATTTAATATCAAACCACCCCCGTCGTGGATCACCCTCTTGCTCGCGCGGACCCTTCTCTCGCCTCCCTATTTCTGTCTCCGCGCGGCCAGACCGTTGGATTTTCCACTTCTGCACACGGATGTTGTATCCCATCATCTTCCTCTGGATAAGCCGGATACGTATAATCGAACTAAGAAAAGAAAGATTTAAGTTCGGGAAAAATTCAATAACACTTGCTCCTACAATTGCGTCCCATGGTCCGTATGATAATAGAAAACCGGCTGATACGTCCCACTTTTAAAAAAACATCAGTAAAACAACACATAAAATGTTCTTTACTCTTCACAATTATGGTATATCGGGATTACAGCAAAAATTTGATCAAAAGTAATTGTAAATAATCAGTCGTCAGGTAAAATGCCGTACCTACGTGATAAAACATACCCGGTAAAAATGAACAATTATTTTATATCATTCTTAACGAAATAATATAGAATACATATTTTAAGATACAGATAATAACAAGATTAAAATAATTTTTAATAAAATTATTTTATTTGTTATTCATTACACATTCTTTTCTCCTTTCTTCTGGACGATACCGAATTGTAGGTTATTTACAAGAAGTTTCTAGACATATGTACGTACGCATTAATTTATGACTTTATTAATTATTTTTTTTAATGACTTATAAAATTGGAATTTCTTAGCATTTACTGCAGACTAAATCGTACTGTTTCCATGAATTGTACATATTTCCTATTTTTGCTATGATTGCTGACAACTGAGTGAAGTGTGATCCTATCGTTTATAATACTATATTGTCATTTATTTATGGGGAATATTATAAATTCTTTGTCGGGGCATTTTGCAAATTCCTCAATGTGAAACCTTTCGATTTGAATTTAGCAACAATATATTGCAACAAGAATAATACAATAACATATGTTTTAATTTATCAGAAAAAATTCAGTGGCTTGTAAAATTGAATTTTTGAAAGCTGAAAATAGAAATTACAGTAGATATTTCTAAATAATCGTGGCAGTTATGAATGGCTATGTTAAGTTCAACTTAACACCTTTATGTTACATATTTAGCTTCTATAGCAAAAAACAAATAAATTTCGTGTGAAACATTTTTTTGTCAGATATTTCCATAACGAGATATAACAGTTCGAAGTTTCGTATAAACTATCACGTGGTATTGCACATACATGATAGCGTTCAATTAATTAATTTTAGAAAAAATATGAAAATTCTAAATTTATTCAAAAATTTCTAAATCGGATTTCTTCTGAAAAGTCTTACGTATATAGATTTATCCTGCTGGTTAATATTTCAATTCTGACAAGGTATATAAGAATAATACTTTAAATTCACAATACAGTAATATTTTGTCTGAATCGTAGATTGTCAGTGTCGGCTTGTACATCTGAAAAATGTAGGAGCAGAATTGTTGAAGCGTCGCTGTTAGACGAAGCGTAAATGAAATTTGAATATTTTGCCAGCGGTTGCTCTTGGCAAAAAACGAAAAAAAAAAAAAAAGAGAAAAAAAAGTCGAAGTCTGTGATATGCAGACTGTTATGCAACAGCATACCGTAAAACGTGGGTGGTAAACGGGCTGACGTTACGAATGAAGTGCACCGCTGTAAAAATGTGGTTTTATAGACGCAACTCCACATAATGTCCAGGCAACCGTGGGGGATGGACCTCGCACGAGGAAGACCCAGCTACTCCGTTAGCCAGGCTAAAAAGAGGAAGACGTATTTGACCAAAAAAAAAGGCAGAAAAAAAAGGAAAGGAAAAGAGTCTCGTGTGTGGGTGCGCCCGTAAAAAGGAACATCGTGCACGCGCCTGCACCTCGTAATATCCATACACTCGGTCGAGTCCGTTTTCTTCGTCTTCGTCTTCTTCTTTGCTCCGTCTTTTCTTGTCTGGCTTCTCTATACCTTTTTCACCGGAGTCTTGACTCTGTAAACCGGCCATAAACCCTCGACGACAGCCTGGAATTTCTTGGCGTCACGATTTTACCAAACCGTATCGATCACCATTTCCTAGGAGCCGTGGAAACACCATGTATCTCTGGTATACACTGGCTACTGATTGTATAAACCCCCTTGGTACAATGGGTTTTCCTTCTTTGGATTTTTTTAGTTTAGGGTTAAACTTTATAGGCTGATGAAGATTAGTCTAGATTTCTAGATTAAGGAGAATTTTCTGTTTTACGGTTTTTAGAGAATATTATTGTTTATCAAAAATCCTACAGAATAAATTTTAGAAAGAATTTTATTAATGAATTATTGTTCAGTTAGTTATAAAAATTTTGCATAGTGTACAACATCTCGAAGAATTTTCTTACCTTTGTTAAAGAAACTTTATTTAGTAATTCTTGTGTTTTTGTAAATCACTTACTGTTCTTTTTTCTTGGCTTAGGTTGCAGTTACCTTTGTCGCTCTATGTTTGGAATGTTGTAAAACGTATTACATCCCAAAGGAGAAAATTTAGAAAGAATTTTATTATTTTTATTAACGAATTATTGTTTAGTAATTTCTTTTCAATTTATTCAATTTATTCTTTTTAATTTTAATTTTATAAGATTATTATTATTATTCTTGAGTTATTATCGGGCACTCAGTCTTGTAGGACCATTGTACCCGAGCCCATGTGGGCAACCCTAAATTGTGGGGCATCTGTGTAGATCGGTAAAGCTTGGAAGCCTGTCCACATCGACGACCTCCAGATGCACGTAGCAAAGGATAGAGTCGCATAGAACCGGAAGTCTCTGAACCGCCAAAAATTTGATAAGATAGTTGTGCTATATCCCAAAGCATAGTAATTTCGTAATTTGTAAATTTTTTTTCTTTTTTTATATTAGGTTACTAGTTAGGTTTATTTTTTTCTGTTGGAAATGGTTTAGAATGTATCATACCCCAACGTAATACGGTATAAGATATTTAAAGTTAAAACAAAAGAAAATGTACCAAATTTCAGCTTAAAATTAATTTTTTCCAGTCCTAGATGTGCTCTTAATCTTTTAACTACTTGTTTACTAATTATAGTTAAATGGAAAGCACCTTAATATCCGACATCTAATGAAAATTTGAAAACAAAACATAAATGAATAAATGAAAAATTAAAATTAATATCTGTTGAAATTATAGTAAAATTATGGTATTTCGTTATATCGATGTGAAAAATCGAATATGTACGATCGGAAAGTTAAAAAGAAATGACCGATCGAGTGTCTCTTATTTTAAATCACAAAATTTATTAGGATACTTTGATTAAAATGCGCGTTAATCTTTATCACGATAAAGACTTGCTGTATATGTTAGTACACGTTTCATTACTTAATTATTTATTTTCCTATTTTATTTCCAATTTCAGAGTAAACGTACATAAAACATCGGTAGGTTTAGTGTTAAGTATGCTTGAGCCATACATTTTCATATTATTTATAATAAATTCAACAGAGGTTTCAAACAGATTGGTAATGGAATATAAATAAAAAATCTGTACATTGTTTATGATAAATATTAGCAGCGTACATAAAAAAATTGCATATTATTCATTGTATATAAACAAAACTTACGTAACATTTATAACAAATAGTGATATAGTATACCTTAAAAATTGAACAGTGTACATCAAATAATTTGCATTTTATTTGCAATAAATGTTAATAACTTAAACTGTAGAAAATTTGTACAACTCCCTTTATTTAACGATCGTTAAACGGATTATTGTGCAAAGGTTACGAAGGCATGTTTATCGCGAAGATGATTTTATTAAAAGGATTCATGTTGATCATTTTGGAAAAGCAAGCGTATTCGGTAAGAATGGAAAATATCCTTTGTACTTTTCGCGGTTTTTGTTAAACCGCTTAATTAGAACGCGCGCTTTAGCTAAGCCGCTTACGAGCTGCTGCTACAAATACTTCTTAAGCCGCAGCTACGATGTCATGTAGATCGCATGAATTTATTTGTAAATAGCCTTTATGCAAATTTCTCTTTCACCACGCGCGTTGTTGCATTAACCGCCCTTATTTAGCAGATATTTGCATAATTATCGTTTCTGTTTTCAACTTCGTATTTTTGAGAAAAATTTTAAAATTTGTTTGCATTATACGCAGTTAGGGGAAGGTTGCCGATATCACACCAGTCTTGTTTTACAGGTGTTCTAATTGGTAAATGGTACCATCTTTGGGTAACTATTAAATTATTATACGTTGATCACTTCTGATGCCACAAGAATTTTATTAGGATTGTTTATATTGATTGATTATTTTCTTTGGCATTTTAACAGCGTGGTACACCGGCAAGCTGAATACTTATCATTTTATTATTGTTACATTATTATACGGGGTGCATAAGAAACATTTTAAACGAAGCAAAAATTTAATCATCACATTGTAGGCCTTGCTCGGTACCAAACAATTTCTGTTTGAATTGTATATCAGTTCAGAGTAAAACACGGCACAGTTAAGCGACAACCTATTTTCTAATAGATTAGAAAGATAAGAAATTTGCCTAATAACTGGTTGCCTAAATGGCACCAATTGTAGAGTTTCATATTATCATAAAAATGTTAAAAGTGAATAGAATGAAAAATGTTAAGGAAATTAATGTCGTAGCATAAATATTGAAATAAAAAATGGAATGAACGTTTTGGCATTATCGCATAATTAGAAGATTTTATATGACATTTTGTGAAAAGTAGTGCGATGTCGGTAACCTTCCTCTGTTGAATTTATTTCTAGACGCAATTGAAATTTTTGTTCATTTTTCATGGTTTGAGAAACCAATGCAAAGTAGTGCAGACAATGACCCATAGAAAAGAAATCAAGACACTATGTTGTCTTTTTGAAAAAATACAGAAAAACTCAAATATAATTTACGAAAAATGTAAGGAAAATGTTTGTGACGAATATTTAGAAAAATTGTTCTGATTTTGAATCATAATTATTTCAATAAAAACTGAGAAAAATTAGAAGTATTTCTCCGTATTTTTAGAATGGATCTGATGGACTGCAGTGTTCTGAATTATTTAGTAGAAAGAGGGTTAAATAATTTTTTACTTGGTATTAATCGATTTGCTTTCAAACTTTTAACACAGAAACGAAATAAAATATAAAATATATCGAGAAAAATTGCTCTCATATCGAATACCAAAGTTTGCGTAAAAATTGTAATATTTAAAAATTGTTCGCGTTTGTATACAATATCCGATGACTTCCTGATAGCTCTTCCCGAAACTTGATATTCGTATAACCGATATTCCAATAATCAATACACTATATAATAAGTTTTTGAATAAAACGTTTATTAAAAATTCACCGTATCCGATAGCCTGTATATTACAAACTTTAATTAAACGTAGAAATAATGGTACTCTGTATTTGTTTAATTAAATACTAAAAATGATTTTAATCTTTTTCGAGTAACTGCAGGGTTTATGTTTCAAATTATTGAACCAATTACTGAAATGAATCATCGCAAAAATTAAACGTGAACCTGATGTGCACTATCAAATTGTTATTTTTATCAAAATGTACTCCATTTTTGAAATTCTTGTAAAATATTTCTGAAATTTAACGAACGAAACAAAAATAATTTTAATTAAACTAAATAAGTGAGGTATTGTGTGAGCCTCTGTGTCGATTAAATTTAATTTTTATTAAGCAATATAAGGATATGATGCTCCAAAGAATTAAATTAGATCTTTTATCGCACAAAATCGATTTCCCGCACACGTTATACCTATAAAATCGGTTCTGGTCAAATTTGATGAAAGGGTGTAGCCGGATAAGGGGGTCAAAAGTGCTTTTATAGACCAAATTAATCAATGAACATATCAATTAATAGACCGTTCACAGAAAATCATTTTTGCCAAGTATCAAGCCGCTACTCCTACTCGAAGGGTAGTTACGGGGTGAAACGCAAGTTACAATTTAAGCTTAATATCTTTTGTTGTACCGTATGAAAAATTTTGAAAAAAATCAGGGATATTCCGCTATATGGCGTACGTATTTGTAAATTTTTTCAGAATTTTTCACTGTAAAATGGATTTTTAAAAAATTTGAAAAATTTAAAAATATTTTTTTTAATTGAAATTATCAAATGATCTACCCAACGGTGTAGAGCTCTTCAGGTAATTTTGGTTAAACTGCAGGTTACATACCATAACCGCTGCTTACAAAAGGGTCAGTCGTTAGATATAGGTTCGATCGTTCTCTGTTCCAATTGCCCTACCTATTTCGAACCTTTCGCTCCGGCCGATACGTCAAATCCGCTTTCGATGCAATATTCATCGGAAGACAGGAGTTTGATCGTTGGCCGCAATTAGATGCAATTGTAAATTACGAGAATGATGAAGATTACGCCGGACGTTGGACGCCGCAGCTGCGGGGCGGTTCACAGAGGAGGCGCGAATTATTTGGCGAAAATTAGGGTCGTCGAAGCGGCTGATTTTCGATGGCAAACGCACCAGATACGCGTACACGTAATCCGACCACAACGGAGAACACCGAAACGAGCAGGTCTCTCGAATTCCTGTCGAATGTGTAATTATTCGCGGACGGATGCTTCGGCCGCAAACAATGGCCGCCGAGTAGCTCGGCTCAGGAACCGAAGCTGAATCGCGATGCTCGCAAAACCTATTCCACCTTCCCTCGCCCGTGCCTCCTTTGCCGACTTGTGAAACAAAATCCCTCGGTGACCATTGTTCAAACAGACCGAACACGTTCTCCAAATACTTCGGCTTACTGTTAAGCCGCACGGATATGATTCTGCTTATCGCGCGAAAGATGATGCAGCCTTTGGATTAGTTTCGACGTATTGCAACGGGAATTTTAGATTTTTCATTGATTACGACCACTTTTTGACTTATTTATTTGTACATTTAAGTGTAAGGACCCTGTAGGCTCTGCCTGAGATCTATCTATAGGTTCTTCTAAAGCTGAAGGGACTTCATTTTGTTAGGGCATTTTCATCTTCCCCTATATTAGGTGTACAAATTAATTCGGTGCCTTATTTTATAAGATTCAGAATTTATTTACAAAAAAGAATAAATACACGTTTATGATTCAAAATAGTCTCCATTACTTTCTATGACTTTACTCCATCTTTTGGGTGATTGACGGATGTCCTCGCGAAAGAAATTTGACGGTTTCGACTTCTTTAGATCTCGTCGACTGTTTTAAAATGCTCATTGGCTAGGTGATGATGAAGTGATCGAAATAGGTGATAATCGGACGGAGCCCAATCCACAAGTGACATCCTTTTAGTTCCTTTTGCAACATGTGACCCGAACGTTCTCGATCGGTAAGATCAAAATCTCCATCTTGAAATCTCAGGTACTACTTTTTACACGTTTTATATGTTACTGTGTCTTCTCCCAGAGCGGTATGAATCATTTCTGTAGCTTCAGCAGCATTTTTCTTTACTTGAAACGCAAAAAGGATGCAGTGTCTCAAATGCTGCCTGCCCAAATTATTGTTTTGGAAAATTACGTTGCCTGCTTTGCCAAAGTATATACTGTTTCGAGAATTTACTGGTACACACTTATAGACTACAACAGAGCGGGAAAGTGTTTAAATTTGAAACGGAATTATGAAGCATGAAATATAAAGGCAACGAATTAATTTGTACACCTAATATTTATCCCTAACTCATATTATTCGAAATGTAGGAGAAGGAGGACTGTTTTATTTTATATTCCTCTTACGCTCCTAGATTTTTTTAAGACTCTATAGTATAGATATAGTATAGTATAGAGCAGGGGTGGCCAACCCGCGGCCCGCGTTGAATATTTTTCCGGCCCACGAGATTCATCACACCTTTACAAAATATATTTATTTTATAATGGCCAAAGTAGCGAAAACCAATGTATTAATAAAAAATACATTATTTTTGCATCCATATATTCAATAATTAACTGTCGAAATTAGGAGAAAAAATTAACTTTGATTTTAAAATAATATTCTTGCGAATATATGACAGATATTGCCTGTTTTATTTATGAGTTTACAGTTATGTTTCAATTTTTCACTCCAAAGAAATGTCTATAGTAGGTCTAAATCTAATATGGGGATATATGTATAATTTTATATGGGGCCCGCGGAGTTATGATGCATTTCCAAAGTGGCCTGCAAATTCATTTGGGTTGGCCACCCCTGGTATAAAATATTGATATAAATTAGTATGAAGTCTCTACTTATTTCTGAGAGAAGTTTGTATTGCATACGAATGTGCATTGGCAAGAACCATACTTCCCTAGGGATAATGGCGATATAGGAGTTATGTCGTCCTGTACTTGAAAGTCATTAGAGATTTCATCTTGACACAATAATTTATCTAATTTATCATCCATTTTACTTCATTATTAAATCAACCAGCTTCTTTCGAAGTGCATACCACCCCAAGTATACAACTGTGTATGACTCATAGTAATTTTTGAAAATCGAGACAAGTGAAAGGGTATTCTTATGTAATAGTGCTATTTTCCCTAGAGAGACGTTCTTTCCAGTTAGTACTTGTTCTGGTCCTTTTTAAGGTATAATGACTACGTAAGAAATGAAAGCACTGCTGTTTGTCTTATATTATTCCTATGTCCTACCTAGGTTCCCTTCGAACTAAAGGCAAATGGTAGGAGACTCCTTTCCCTATATTTATCCCTAGCCAAAAGAAACCTATATCCTAATTTCTCCTACAGAAAATTCTAATATAGGGAAAATAGGTCTTATCAGTAGTTTCATACTTCCTAGGTTTTCGTTGGGATTTCTCTAGATTCCCTCAGCCTTGAAAGTAGCAGCCTCATTCTCCTAAAGTAACCAGACAAACTTATACTGTACCTAAATATACGCCTTTCCTAGGGAAAAGTGAGAATATAGTAGCAGGAGACCGCACCATCCGTCAGACAAGTTTTGGGGAATTTTTCCCCCCGGTTTTATCCCTAATCAAGAGTAACCTATATTATACTGCAGCGTACAAAATATAAATGTAAATTTCCAAATATCTGTTATTAATAGTTGTATCAGAAAACTCCCTAGATCAAAGATACACTAATTTACTGCAATGATAGAAAACTAATTGTTGTTAAGATTAAATGCAAACAAAACCGTATATTATCTCTTATTTAAGTCGGTTCTTTTGAATATTCCGTCCGAAGCATAAATTAATTTTGTATGGAAAATTTGAAATGCCTCACAAACTGATGATATCAGTTCTCTATAATTTTACGAATAACACCAGATCGAATCGAACCGATTGTAATCATATTCGTGATTGTATTACTGGCAAATACTAATAAAAAATTTTTGCTTGTTTCAGGTAAGTTTCAATTGGTTCCGCGGTATGTTTGCCTATCCAATACTCGGGAATTGCGGTGAGTACAAATACGATCGTTTTTCAAAATAAGATATTGGCTATCCCGGAACTTCTCCAAGCTATTCGTTAGATTTTAGTGTTTCTGACGGTTACGAGAAACTCGATTCTAAGTTATCGAGCTTCTTTCTAATCGTTGGCTCATTTTTCGATAGCCAACTTTCAGACGTTATCGTTTTTCTAGAAAAAAGTAGAAAACCTCCTCCTGAAATTTAAGTCAACTCCGATAAAAAAGGCTTCGTGTCATTAATTTATCGAAGAAACATCAATTTTACAGGCAATCGTTTCGAAATCCCTTACAATAAATTATTTCCCGTTTAACTGTTCCACAGTGACAAAATTGGCTTCTTTTTTCACAATTTAACTTCTATTTACCGAGTTCTGAATTAAACAATTCTCGAAGTTCAATTCTAGATTTGAAATAACTTCTTTCGGAATTCATTTTTACAGATATTTAAAAATTAAGGATTTTTGAGATGCGGTGCTATTTTATCAAAGCAAAGGTATATTTTACGATATGTCGGTTTACGTGTCCATGGGACTTGTTGTCGTGGTTCTGCTTCCTTAACGACCGAAGCCTTATCGGTCATGGATCAGCCTCGCAAGGTCTAATTAATATTCATGACTCACCCGCGAAGGACATCGTAGTTAATGTACATTTGATTGGAGGGGGGCAGCTTGCAAGACCAGTCAAGGTTTTCTTTGAAGGACGTTAAAAATAAAAGGAAAAAGAAGAAAAAGAAACGAAAGACATTCGTCCTGCCGGTTTTACGATTTGAATTATGCTTACCTCGTGCACTTTCATTGCAGCAATTATTACTTCTGGGAACGTAATAAAACAATGCAAGAACTGTCTCGTTATAACAAGATTATTATCGTTATCCATTTACCACGATTCTTTCGTTTCTTTGTTGAAAAAAAATTCATTGCTGTTTTAAACGTTCACTTTTATTAGACATACATTAATGCGACGAAGCTGATTATCTTCTTTGATTGGATTTTATTAGTCAAAATTAAGAGATTGGTTTGCTTTCATTGTATTTGGATTTACGTAGGTAAAAGCGTACAAGTTCTTGGTTATCATTAATATAATGCTTTTCGAAGCATCAAAATATAGAGATATAAATGTTTGGTGATAGTTCTGTGATTCGCACATTAGAGGGACGCGAACAAGAATTTTCTCGAAAGTATTCGCTCAATTATCTGCTATATTCGGTAACAGACATCGGTGTAACTAACCTTCTATTGATGTGGTTTGGGCCATTTGATTACTAACAAGTATAACGAAACCCACGAAAGTTTTCTTAATAGAGAAATAAATAAGGGTAATATTGCATACTGAATAACAAATAATCATGATTACCAGAATGGATGATTCGTTTGCCTTTTATTAAAATTAACCCTTTGCACTAGAGTGGTGCCTCGGAGTCACCATATTTAATATATCGGAGTATTCTTAAATGCGAAATTTCAATATCACCCGTATCAAAATATAGAAAATTAAAGAAGGGAATAAAAATCAACAGATTTTAAAATATTTCTAACACATTTCTTCCGACATAATGCATTTGGTTTCCGGAAGCATAGCTGGAAAATTAGATTAAACCCGATTACGGTAAAAAATCCTTCGAGTGCAAAGGGTTAACATTAATACCGAGTGTCAAATACCTAAAATACTAAACTTCGGATATTAATCACAATAAAAAAAAGTAATTATCGTACTGATTTATTACAGTTGCTTTGATTACTCGAGTTATTCGTTAAATATGATTATTGAATTATTTATAGTATATATGTATAAGTATATATACTTATTGCTGTATTGAAAGATTAGTTGACGATTACAGACCATACCAATTACGAAATGTGTACTGATTCTTTTACCTCTTTATCTTTAATAAATAATTAAAAACCGCGTACGTCGGTTTATAAGATTTCTTATTACGAGAAATAAATATTTGGACCGTAATGGAGTACATCTCGGTATACTGACTTGTATCGTACTATTTTTAGCTTCTGTGCTCCATAATTCGGTTAGGTAATTCCTCATTGTAAACTAGTATCTACGTATTTCTCTTTTTTAGACGAATTTGGTGTATTTTAGTTCGTTATGCGGATTTTCTAATGAAACAATGCCTTTAACACGTTGGCTGCCACGGGGGTTACCGGTGACCGGCACCCAAAATCTTTTAAAATCAAATAATTACCATAAGAAATGATTAAATAAACCACGGATAGCGTTAACATCAAGCTAATAATACTAACTATCGAATTGAAAGGTTAAATTTGAAAAATTAATCGACTGCACCCTTAATAATTAGGATTTTATCGTGTCTGACTACACACGTCCGTTTTCACTGTGGCTGTCAACGTGTTAATTGTACTTTTCGTGTACAGGGTGGCCCATTTGGTGTTTCACTCCTAATTATTTTCAAAAAATATGTTTCCGACAAAACATTTTATG
The DNA here is from genome assembly GCA_943735885.1 of Stelis phaeoptera. Lineage (NCBI taxonomy): Eukaryota > Metazoa > Arthropoda > Insecta > Hymenoptera > Megachilidae > Stelis > Stelis phaeoptera. The sequence goes on from OX030936.1 coordinate 2,360,317, forward strand.
ATAATTTTTAATCATAATAATATTAATGAATATTTAATGAATGAAACATAGTACGATCAATTAAATTGAACAGTAAAAAATACAGATGTCACTGTTTAATCAATAATATTAATTAATAAACGAAAATTTGTTCGAATACTAAATTAGGAATTGAGAAAAATCGATATTTATTCAATTCTGTACTTGTTTTAACTCGTAATGTTTATGCAACGGATCTGTTCTATGACTTTTATGAATACTAATGGTACTGCCTTCATCAAATCCGTCTTTATATTGTCGTAAGGTTTACGACAGTTGTTTCTGTTCAATTGTTCCATCGACAGAACAGTTTCGAAGGGAATAGCTGTAAAATTGGAACGATTGAAAGTCCTCGTCGACGACTTATAAAACTTGTGCAATGAAATAGTTCTGTTTAACGTCCCACCTTATTTTCACTCTTTAAAGACTATCTTCGTAATATCACGTTTGTCGCGTGCTACCTTAGAATCTTTTACCTTCTCAAAAACAAGTACAAATTATAATACATTAGTATAAAAGAAATTGAAATACCAATTACGAAAATATTTAAAATTAAGATCGACAGCAGGCAGCAGTTATTTATGAACCGTTCGATCTTGGTATTTCTAATTCTAAAGGTATTAATCGGTTTTACCGAATGAAGTCAAATGGGATTTATTTTGTTTTTGTGAAATTTCATTTTTCAAGATTTCGTGTAATAAATTTTGAAAAAATTTTAATGCTTAATTTTAATTTAAGTGAAATCATAGTTATTTCGTAGGTTTGCCGCCATCGTTCTGGCATTAAAATAAACAAATTTGTAATTAAATTCACACGCCAGACGTTTCAAACTTTTGTATAATTTACAAATTTTAGGCTTCTTGAAAATTTCTACGGATGCTTTAACCCTTGGCAGGCAATCTGAGTCCTCGTTGGTACAAGTGAAATTTCATTTCCTCTCGAATTTTCATCTTTATTATCAGAAGTATCAAATATCTTACACAATAACTGTAAAATACCATAAATGACCTGCAGGTTGTGGGTTCGCTGTCATAACAGAAACACTTTATTCCCAATGACAGAATTTATGACGTACAACGTCATTATGAAGGCGTTTGGAAGGAGCGGAATTAGCCACGATGGTATAATAGTTAAAAATCGCAAGGAAATTCCAACTTACTTTATACAATGTTTATCCTGGTTAAAGTGGAGAATTCTGGAAATTATCGGCTCTAATGCCTCGGTATCTACCCCGGATTATGTCTTTTACCTCTCTTTCTTTATCCTTTTAATTTGCGGAGGCGTTTACGAGGCGCGACCGCTCTTCGACGAGCATAGTAAGCGGCTAAAGCGAAATCTCTTACGGGCCGTCATACGATACGCTCGATTTCAAACGTTCCACGAACGGTTCAGCAATGAACGGCTCGTTCCATTATATCCAACGGTTATTGCACCACCGTTCTTGTACTTTCACCGTCCTATAATCTCTCGGAGAAATGTGTAAAACTTTATCAACAAATCGGACGATATTGGCTCGACAACTGCATTCGCCATTCTCGAATATTTAGACGACTAAATCGTCCCCAAATACCAAAAGTAAGTTTCCTTATCTCGAGAGAAAGAAAAAAAATTGAAAATTATTTATAATTCTTAACAATTTATTTACCGAAAGCCTATTAACCGTTTAACTGCGACGTGATTTGATGGAAAGTAGAAACAACAGTTAGAATTAATGTTTATCGGTGTATATTTTGTATAAGTAATATATTTTTTAATTTTCTTTTAATATTTATGGGTCGGTTTAATATCTCATGTTATACTTAGTTATAGTTATGGTAACTTAACGAAACAAAAGGGTAAGAAGTCAAGCTGGAATAGAAAGGCGATCAAAATATATTTAAATTTGAAGGGGATGGTCAGGTCAATGGGCCATCATTTTTGTTAGCCTTTCATCTTCATACGGTATGAAATATCCGGTTCACAATGGCAAAGCCATCTAAAGGTCCGATGCTGCGTGAAATGCGAATCTAAACGAGTGGACGATCTGTGAACTGGCACGTTCTTTTCGTTTTCTCCGTCCATTTTTCGAAGCTCCTGTACACCCCGCGTTCTCATCGTCGGCTTAATCCAACTTCCCTTCCTCTCTTCTATCCCTTCGTTTCAATCTGAACAACCCCTACCACTTTTTTCTTTTCCATTCTTTCCCTCTCGATACAGGAACATTTTCTTCCGCGTGATTGTAACATCATAATGGACACAGACCCGTTAGATATCGTCCTTTCGATTTGCTCTCAGAATTCGCTTATCCGTGCTACGCGACATTACTTTATTTTCCAGGGGTACTTTTTATATTATTGTACGACTGATTTTCTGGCAATAAGCGTGAAATTACTTTCTTTTGTTCAAATGAATTTTGGTAGCTTGTTGTTATTGAAGAAATCAATTCTCGTTTTGTTTAACAATTCTATGTACTGTTTCGTACATTTTTCTGTTGTCTGTTATTGTATTTTCTTTTCATATTCTTTCTTTGGTGTACAGGGTGAGTCAGTTAACCGTGCCACTGAAATTTTAGTGAAACTGATTTATTGTATAAAACAAATGTTTCAATTGAACGTCAAACTGTTCCAATTGAATTTTTACATATTTTACGTTTTTTAATATAAAGAAAAATTGTAAAAGGAATGAATAGAAGTAATTACTTTTTCATATGAATTTACGACGACTGAAAGTTATTGTACTTTCAGCAACATTGTTATTTTCCATTTCAATGGATTACCTTTGATCCTTATTAAACGACAGTAGTTAAATTTTTGTCAAGCTCAGGTTTTTGAACTCGAACAATTGTTAAAATCTATTGGAAAATGGATGTAGCAATATCCAATATGTCTGTAGACTATCGCAGTTATTTGAACGATGAAAAGGAAAGTCGCTTTTTCATATGAATTTTTGGTAACCGAAAACTGCTGATAACCACAGCAGTATTTTCATTCTTAATTTAAATGTGTATCGTTGAATTAAATTTTATTAAATGTGAACAAAAATTATATGTACAGATGTTTACATAGAAAAATTAATCTTAAAACTTACACATTATTTTGCAGAAAAGCTGGAGAATTACTTTCTTTTTTTAGTTATATATTTTTTTTTATATTTTGTGAGTGAGTCATTTCCATTACTTTATTATTCTTGATCTTAAGACACTGGATCAGTTAATTAATTTAGTTCAGTAGGGTAAAAATATCTCTGTATGCTTTTTAGGATTAAAATCCTAGTGACACTTTAAATTATTATAACTTTTGATAGGTAGAAAATTTTGGAAAATATTTCAGGGCAGAAGTTACTCGCTTTAATACCAATTATACGAATACTGTAAATTTGATCCCTTAGTATATTTACAAAATCGAATTTAGTATCTACTTTTTCACTTACTATAAAATGTGTCTTTTCAAGCAAACAGATTTGAAGATCGTGAAAAAAAATAACAATCTCCTATAAATATTAATTTGTGGAATTTTGTATAAAATTAAAAAGTAAAAATTATCTAATCTTTGACCATTATTTGTAGAAAAGACAAAACTACGTATGAATTGTAACGCACACAAAAGGGAATTTATAGAACAGGGAAATGAATGGTTTGAATCATTGAATTGTAGTTTAGCGTATAATTCAATGGTTAGCACTTAGTTGAATTAATTGCATTTGGAACAGCAGAGTAATTTGAGAAAGGTGATAATGATGCGGGCATATGGAACAAGCTGGTTTTCATCGTAATGAAACGTTTTGCTTAGTGGGTACGGTTCTCAAATGAGCGGACCACCAGAACAAAACGTTTAACCGATCTAGTTTCTCGTTTTATATCATATAGCCAGCAATTACGATTAATTTCAAACAGTAAATCCGATTGCTGACCATATTGCTTACCTGCGATTGTGTGGTGAGTCGGATATGTTAGCTGCGAAAATTGAAACCTAATAACTGCCGTCCAATTTATTTAACATTCTTAGCTTAACTTATTCTAGAGTTTAAATTTATCGAAAAATAAATAAACGAAAAGAAGATATTATTAAACTTCTATTTTATGATTTGGAAACGTTGAAGGATTCTAAAATCATTAAAAAATGTCAAGAATGCAAAATAACAAAATTATAAAATTTTGCAATTGTTAAATTTCAAAATTGCGAAGTTTAAAAGTATAAAATTATAAAATTTCAAAATTGCGATACTTCAGAATTCCAAAAGTGTAAAATTACCAAATTTCAGAACTACAAAATTTCAAAATCGTATAATTCCAAAAAATGTCAGGATAATAAAATTATAAAATTACCAAATTAAAAAGTTGTAGATTATTAGATTTATATAACGTCTCAAAGCTGTTGTAATATAAATACTATGTATTATAAATTCTACAGCATTACAAAAAATGACACGTAAAAGCAAATTTCACTAATTTCAATATTAAAATCAATAATCGAATATTATTATTATTCCAATGTTAATTTAAAAATTGTTCGCATCGGGCAGGATTGATTTCAATCGTAGTGTCGTTATTTTCATATTGCTCATGATTAAAGTTACAATTGACCCAAGCTCCGTTGTTCCCGAATAAAAAAACTTCCATTCAGAATAGGTCGACCATGTGTACACAGGTGCGCATGGATGTGTACGCGAACGCAGTTACAGCGAATCGTAATTATACGGCGACAGTGTGTAATTCGTGCACGCTCCTACTGTCACTTTTCTCCTTTTTTTTTTCTTTCTTCTTGTACACGTAATGGGCTTTACGCTCCTATAATTGCCCTGGCAAGCCGATGGAACGAAGGTTCTTGTAATCACAATGGCGCCGTTGCAAAGGGCCAAGCCACGAACCGGCGGTGACCCTTTCATTAAGAAACAAGCGGATCTTCTCTTTTTAAGCTACTATTCCGAACACGTAAGGACAGTTTCGTCGTACCTTCTCCCTTGCTTTTCTTTCCGTCGAAGAAATTAAATAGTTTACCGTGACGAAATACGTCAAATCCCCTTTGAATTATAAATAAAATTAGTAGCTTGTCGATTACATTTGCAACCTTCTTCTTTCTTTGAAGTCATTAAAATTCTGTCCGGTTAAATTGTCCCAAAATCTAATGTAATTCTAAGGCAAGTGTCGACTTTAGAGTGAAACTCGCGCTGAAAATTATCGAGAGCGTTTTTCGCAAGTGGACACTGCACTGACTGATTGTGAGTCCACTTCACTTCCAAGTGGATATATGTATAATTATATTTAATAATTGCTTCGTAACAAAGATAAATTTCTATTCCAAGTAATTTAAGACTATATTCGTCAGGTAAAATATTAGATTTGGTTTTATTTTTCGCAGGATATTTGAATCGAATGATACGTATTTGACAGAAATTACAACGGTGTACAAAGGGTAAAATGGAGTTAAATTTTATACTTCGTGCACTCGTGTAACCTTAAAACACAGTTAAGGGTAATTTTAAGTAAGTTAAAGAAATAACTGAAAGTTGAGGTATTTCCATAAACAAAATATTTTCGTGAATATTTCTACGATATATGTATAGTAATTTAGAAATATCATACATATATTACCTCAAAGTTACTAATGTGACACTCAAAAAGAATAAAAATCGAGCACTGTTTTCTTCAACTTTGCAATATCATTGATTATTTTGACTTTGTTTAAAAATTGGTAAAACTTTATTTAGAGCCTTGAAAGTATTGGATTGGCTAGAAAGTCTTCTCGTTTTTTTAGAAGAAGATCAAATAGGTACAAACACAATTGTTCGTAAACTTTTCCAGGGGAATTTTTTGGCAAAGATGAACTTTTGCATTTTACATTTCCGATCTTTTCTTTTTCTTATAAGATGTGTTGATATCAGTGTTTCCAACTTAGTTTCTAATTTTACAAAGAAAACATCTAATCGGATCTAAATTTTCCATACGTACATCTAAAAAAAAAAACATATTAATCCTCCAATACAGTTTATAAGACAAAATAAAACACCATTCTCAATTCGAGATGGGCCTCGTTCTTTTTTGTATAAAAAATAAAATTGAAGGTCTTCTTAAAAATAATATCTTTCAAAAATTATGGGAATCTTACAAACCCCTTTGAGTATCTAAATAATATGATATGATGTTATGTATAGAACCGTTAGGCTTATAATGTATTATAAAAAATTAATCAGCAGGGACGGTTGTTTATTATCTAAACTAGCTTCTTATAACGTTGGTGTTGCGAAAAATAGTTTTGCCGTTATTCTGAATCTGTAATAAAAATATTTCATTAGAATATTTCAACAGAAATTTCATTAAACACAAATTTCCATAGTTTCCAAAATACTCACAATATTAAATCGTGGATTTCCTAATTACAGTCACAAAAGCTATTTATTATATCCCAGCATTTAAATTTCGTGGATTAAGCTTTAAGATAATTTTATAAATGAAAACTTACATAGTGTACCAGTGTATGTCAGTACAATGTTAAATCGTGGGCTTCTTAATTACAATTACAATCTCAGTTTTCAAACTGCATGCAATAAATGTCGAGAAAATGTTATCAATTGAAATTTTCGATGAAATTTTCAAAATTTCGCGTGCCAATATTTGTGGGTCGACAAAGAATGCTGATGAAGAGTTTGAAGGGTTAAATGGAAAGTCAGTGTTCAGTTTTTAATATAGAAAAACATAGTGTATTTTGTACGAAGCACGAAGAGCTAAACGCAACCCTAAAATGCTTTCCTCTGCTTATGATGCACATACTGAAAGACACTGGTAACTTGTATATATATATAAAATAAGCGGGGGTAAATTTAGAAGCACACACGAACGAGCACGTGTTACTCATAGAGAAAACGAGATCCAGACACAAGATTGGACCACCTGCCTCCAAAAGAGTCATTTCAAAGCAACCTAGTTCTTTTATGTGTTGTTGGGATACTTTGGTTCTTTCTTTAGACCCGGTTTTGTCACTGATACACGGTATACGGGCAAAAGTTTGGGTACACGTGTTAATAAACAGAAAGATTTTTAATACATGAAATTTATGAGATTTGAAGTGTATTTATATTAGAATAGGCGACTTGCAAAATTTTCGTTGTAGAAATTAGCTGCGCTTGATCACGTAAAGAAATGTTTTGAATTCAAAGGGTTAAAGTTTATTCTTATTTGATGTAGTAGTTGATTCATGTTAAAACAATTAATCGAAACAATTTAACCCCTTCCAGACCAAATTATAAATTCCACTTGTTGATAGATTAATGTTAATTGTAAATTCAATACAAAGTATGAAATTTAGTCGACGAATGGTGCATTATTCGCGGATGATAAATAATCCTCGAACAAAAATTGCGAATTACAAATAATCTGAAAATAAAAATCCCTGCAAATACCAGGAACGAAACGTTGTAATCCTCGAATATCAATCGCGAACAAAATTAAAATTTAATCGCGAATAAATCCTCATTGTCGGTTCAAAGATTATTCGGACAAAGAAAAGTCGTGCATTATTCCGGGATAATTTCCCTTTATTTACAATTTTCATGCAGAGGTTGTTTCAATAATGTCGAACGCCGAAGGAACGGTAGAACGATTCGTGAATTAAAACTGCAAGCATCGACGGCATATCGAGATACGTTTGCAACGGTGGCTGCATGCAACTTCAGCGAAAAAAAATAGATAAAGGAAAAAGAGAGAGAGTGAAAATAAAAAGAGTCGGATATCCGTTCGAATTAGACAACATTTTCCGGTGAATTACCTTTCATCACAATCCGATACGTCGCCGGTCGGATCTCGTAAAAGATGCATCCGATGGTTGTTCGCGCGTGTCGCGTTCATCCCGTTTTTGACGGCCATCAAATCGATTAGAACAAAGGATTTCGACGTTTCTTTGTTCCAAACAGCTGATTCGTCCGACTCGATTTTACCCTCCGACATTCCAGCCGGGTAGCATCGCGATCCGTGACGCTTGCCGCATCAGGGGGAGGTATGAGTGGGTAGGGGAATGGTCGGAGGGTGAGTTCGGGTAGTATAGTTTCTTTCTCTACCCTTCTGACGACCCCAACATCTCGTCCCGACTCTCCCTTCCCCTTCGAAATAGAATGATTCGCACCAGCAAGAAGGAACCCACCCTCTACCCCCCCGGACCGACCTTTCCGGAAATCAATAGTTACGCGAAGGACAAGTTCCCTATTGGGGGGGTACGATCCCTTTTGCACGGTTAAATTCTCAGACAAGTTGGCTGAACAATTGTCTGTGCGTCGGAAAGTCTCGAAGATGACCGAATGACTTTTTTTTTCGACGTTTTTTGTTAGTTCGAGTTGGAGGGAGTCGAAAAATTGATTTCTTTGGAAATTTTCTTTTCTGGGGAACTACTGAGCGAAATCTTTTGATCTTGTTGAGGAATATGTGTCCAACTTTTGTTTTTGTTCTTGGTTTTTTTTTAGAATCAAAGATTGTACGAAATGGCAGAGTTATTCGATATTTTTGAAGAGAGTGCATTTGGCAGACAATTTTTAGAAATTGATTTCTTTGAGAATTTTTTTATGGGGAATTATCGAATGAGATATTTTGATCTTATTAGAATTCTTCTTGAATTTTTTTTTAGTTAAAATTGGTACAAAACAACGGAATTACTCGATATTTCTGAAGGGGGGCGAATTTATCAAATGATTTTAAAAAATAAATTTCTGTCGGAATTTTTAACGTTTTTGAAAAACGTTACAAAATGGCAGAGTTGTTCGTTATCCCTTAAAGGGGGTGCATTGGAACATTGGTTGCTATCTACCGAGGTTTCAAATACCTAAAATCAAAAATTCCTTTCGATTTATAAATAAATATATATTAATTAATTACCTAATTTGTCTACTACCGTTCGAAGTTAATTTTTTATAAGAAAAGGAGATGCCTCGGCTTTATTGGAATGCCTGTAGATATTAAAATTTTTTAAAAATCTTGTACTACATTTTAGGTAATTCATTTTTATTTATACATCAAAAGAAATTTTTCACTTTTCAGCATTGCAAACGCTGGCGGTGGTGTCAACCAGTAAACCGATGCGATGTTCCAACGCACCCCCTTTAAAGAGATAGCGAATAACTCTGCCATTTTGCAGCGTTTTTAAATTCAAAAAATTCGAGACTAAAGGCAGAAGTTAGGTAAACGTATTGCAAAAAGACTGAAACATGTTATTCAGTAAATAGTCCAGAAAAAATTCCTCGACAAATCAATTTTTCAAGCCGTGCGAAGCGTATACCCCTTTAATGCTGCGCGATTTTGAATCATTTAAGTCGTTAATTTTCATAAGTCGGAAATATATTATTTTGAACCGCATGAGTTGAAAATTTAGTCATAGGGCATATCAATTTTTTTCGTATCAAATATGTCACGAATTATTGATTTTTTTTTTATGTTCAACTTTAGTTTTTGTAAAAATGAAAATTTTAAATTCAACTCAACCTTGACTTTTTCTCGTCTTTTCTTTTTGTTGCTTTCATCAACAAGTCGATAGATTATTTTTTAATAGATTTTATCTTCAGGTGAATGTAACACACTTTCCCATGAAACGTCTACAGCATGATTGCCATGTTTAGCAGAAGAAAGAAACGGGATTTTATTCTATTCATTCACGTAACAGACGTTTTAACGGCGTGTTGCAAAGGTTACAAGTCATGGGTATTTTAAGAGGACATAGCGTGCTGATTTTGTATGCATAAAGGTTTACACGAAAACTTTTCATCAATCCATAACCCTTTTATTAAAGTTTCATAAAAATTGCATTTTAACTGCGCCGGCCTTTTGTTCCTTTTTTTGTTTTGTACTGTGTTCCTGATTTATTGTACGTGATATTTTTTAGAAACAGGTTTGCAGCATAGAGTATGCATTAAAAATTAATTTAAGGTCATGAAAATGAAATTAGAGATCCGCAGAAAATTTAAATAAATTTTTTGATGTAATTGTTTTACTATTAAATTTAATATTTTGCGTGCATAGAAATGGAAGCCTATTAATAGGCTTTTCAGTACAAACCATTGTTAACTGAAAACCGATTAGTAAACCCTTTAATTACTAGTTTTTTTTGTCTATAACACTGTTGAAATAATAAAAAAGTTAAGTTGCTGCAATTGAGAATAAATTAAAAACAGGGGTTATTCTGCCTAATTTTGAATGATTATCAAGTTATAAAGTAGTAGGACTTTTCCATTCTAGAAAGGTAGATAATGTGTTAAATATTAAAGACTAAAATTTGATCATTAACAGTTCCAATTTTTAACGAATAATTTCAGCCATACAAGTATGAATTTTGTTAAATTAGAAGTTGTAATCAAATCTGTTTTAATCCAACTCAAAACTAAGAATTGATAATTAATAATTAACTATCCAATGATTGACCGTGGCGAAAGCTAAAACCTTAAATTGAGTTTTAAACCAATTTTCATTTGAATTTGTAAAATTTCAAAGCAATCCTTTACGCTCTGCTTATACATTCTTATACAATATACGAAGGTTTTGCATTAAAAATTGTATTGCTTGACAACCGTGGGATATCTGTCTCTAGATCTGGGTCATGATTGACCCAGCTTCGTCGTTCTAGAGTAAATAGTTCTAATTTTTAATGAACGATTAACGATTCATTTTCTTCGAAAGTTAGTTATTCGATTAAACGATAAATTTGGAGCCAGCTTAAGAGTAACGAAAGGTTTGAGCGCTGGTTGGATGCATGTTCTCGGAAGCCGCGAAGATCCGAACAGGATCGTCGAAGGAAGAAAAGTAATCTCTGTGTAATGCCGGCAACAAAAGGACGAACGATACTGATGGTGTTGAAAGTAACTTAAACCATCGTAAGATCACAAGAAGGGTCTTGTTCATCATCTCCAACTTCCAAACAGATTTATACGTAGTTCGTTAAGAGATTAGTACAGTTCCGTGTCCTCGGTGCGATCTTTCTTTAGGACGGCACAATTAATGATGTTTAAACTTTTCTGACTGTCGTTGGAAGTTCACGTTAGGAGAAAACGTCGCGGGAAAGTTTAATTAAAGTTTCCCGAAGGACGGAATACCTCGAATTAAAATGTGATAGCAGGTGGGGAAGAGCAGGTGGCCGAATGAAAAAAATAAAACGAAATAGAAACACGGTTAAGTAATTAAACGTCCGGACAAATTTGCAAAGAAAAATTGCCATCCGCCCTGTCGATAATCTTAATAACGTCCAATAACCCCGTTTTAATTGATACTTTTATGGAGATTCGTGTTTATCTTCGGAATGAAGAAAGAGAACAGTATTTCGCGATATCTTTTATTCAAATGTCGAGACACAGCTGTAGCTAACTTTAATTTTTAATTACGATGAATGATCCTTTTATTTTTCAAATAGTATGTACATTCAAAAATGTAAAATTAATTGTACGAAATATGCTTTCTGAACAAAGTATTGTGTTGATAATCTTTAAGAATTCAAGCTTTAAAGAAACTGAGAAATATGGATTGAAAAATTCTTAAATCAATCATTATTACATGAAAGGAATGCTTTTTTAATCAATTGCCGTCAAGAATTATTAACAGCATGAATTTGAGAGAAGGTGAGAAATATCAAATTCATATGTGCACTCCACAAAATTAATAAAAGTGGACATTTTCTAATTTTCTCAAAAATTTTAAATCGTCCCTTGTCATATAAACATAGCAAATTAGCATAAAATTGACATTTCTTCAGGAAATTGCGATCAAGAATGATTAATAACACGAATTTAAAAAATCGCAAACTAACCTTTATTACAAATCTTGTGCAAAGAATAGCAACAAATTGATATGCAAAAATTTATTAAAAAATTCAAAAGTTGTACAAACTTCCTATACCGGAAGGGTCAACCTACATATATTTGTTAAATAAACAAGTAAAGTCATTTTGTAATTATTTTTGCTTTCCAACAGATTCGAGACAGTGCATTTGTTTTTCCTCCATTTTCGTCTGGGGGTGAATATTTCACGAAGAATTTTTCACGAGGGACGCGGCTTTGTGTGTCCAACATTTTTCAATAAAATTGCAACGATAAAATTCGTCGAAGCTTCGTACCTCAAAGAATTAACCGTCAGGAGTAGAAAGAATGGGTGGAACGCAAAAGAAAAATTAGGTACACAAGATAATTTTTATGCGCAACAAGCGGGAAATCTCAAGGAACTGCTGACCGAAGGAAAGGATAAAAAAGTCTAAATACCAGCTTTTATTCTGAAGCTTTTTACCGGGGCATAAACAATTTTAAAATATTATGGATACCGGGGGCGATACTTTGAATAAATAGCTGACATAATACGGAATATTCTACGTGAAAGGTACTTCCTGCAAGAAGTCTGATTTCTCATGAAAGTCAATTTTAAATCGGTGTTTCTATCGCTATCAGAAATTAACATTTAACGATTTAAGTAATATAAGAACGAGTAGTTGAGTGCAATATTTTTTTAATATCATTATAAAATATTATTAAAGGGTTATTCCAAATACATCCAAGGATACTTAAACCGAATTTGAAAGCTTTAATTTTTCAAAGAAGCATAAATATTTGATTTGTTTTGCCATTTAAATCGATCCCCTCAGATATTCTCGAAACTATTTATTATATTAGAAAATATTTCAGATGCAAGTTGTCGTGGTTTTAAGTAGCAAACAATCTGATATAAGAAACTTTTTTGCTGATGGATTCATTCCATAGAGATTCATTGACACTGAAGAAAGGAAAATATGTGATTAGAGGTGACTGACAGAACAGTTTATTAAAAAAAGGAATTATGTTTGTTTTATAAAAATAAATTGTATTATAATATGATTGATAATAATACTAATATAATTATAAATAATTATCCATAACATTTAACATTTAAAGGGGTCAAAATAGCTTGTTTCATTCTATTTGTTCGTTTACGGTTCATCCTTCATTTATTATTTATTTTGCTTTCTATTTTAGGTTCAATTTTAAAGTATGGGTGCATTGAACGTCGGTAGTTCTAGTGTTAAAGAAAATTAAAGTAACAATAAGTTTCTTTCGTATCTTCAGCAGCAAGACAGCCTAAACATTGATTATTTGGCAACGTATTGGTCCACTGTAGTTACTATGAAAATTATTACTACTTTATTCATTTGTTTAATCCTTTCGACCAAGAAAATTACCATAAATTTTATCATTAGTATTATTATTTATTATCACCAACGCCTTCCATTTACTCTGATTCGTTTCCACAAAATAAACATAATTTGAAGAGGCTATTTACCTTTCTTCCCTCCATCTTCGCTAATCCAGAAAGTCGGACCAGCTTCTGATAACACTTTTAATTAACATTTTTCTCGCTTCAGTGGTGTACGATTTATCGTAAAAAATTCCGCGCGACTTTATCATCAGTCAAATATTGTTCCTTGCAAGCGTCATGTACACATCTGGTATCGTTTCATTTGCGAAGATCGCACATAATGAATGTTTCTTGGTGTTGGAAAAGACGCCCACGTATTGTACGAGTCAGCGAAAGCAGCATTTTTCTCTGTTGTTCATGACAGAAGGTTCATGATCCGAGACAGAGCTCTATAATAGTCGGGTTGGTGTGTATGGGTGGTCCGCGACCCGTACGATGAGACTTATGCCTAAGAGCATTGTCGCGCCCTGACATCTACGAAACATTACATTCTCATTTGTGTCCCGATGTTTAGTGCCACGCCGTTTTCATCGTGATGTTTCTTTCACAATTCTTCGCCTCGGCTCGAAGTTCAAGTAGAAACTAATGACTACCACTTAGAAAATACCTCGTTGGAAGCCGACGGATGCGCAATCAGTCAAAGTCACCCGGAAGACACGCGTGTTTAACACTAGAACTATCAAACAGGTCAACATGACTTGTTCCAGATTTCATGTTTTATATTACAGAATTTATTAACCCCTTCACGTGCTTTGACGAATCTGACTGGTGACGCAATTTTTAGCTCAAATGTTACAAATCTCACTCGCACTGCCAGTACAGTTGACTTTTAAGTATAATTCCAACTATGATTGAGATAACAAACTATTGTTAAAGGTAAATTGCATGTAACATTTCAATTTTCCTGCATTGTTTTAATACTGTAGCAAGAAATATTTATCCGTGTCTGACGCACCTACCGAAATAATGGCACGGCAAGGGGTTAAGACGCTTTTATCGAAATAAAAGTTGCCTCTCGCCAAGATAAAGAATTTTCCTATATGCTAATTTATATTTCATCCTTTGTGAGCTTCGCTTTTTATTTAAGTTTCGATTTACGTATAAGTGGACATTGAACGTCGATAGTTCTAGTGTTAACTTTGAGCAAAAACTCTATTTAACAATGTTCTATTTTCCTGTGAAACTATCTCGAAATCCTTCGGACGTTTTTATGTCATTCAGTGTTTTTAAATATTAACGTTTTGATAAGTACCGAGGTGGCAGCTGGATACCCATTTCTATACTTCTATTTAACAATTTCTTATTTTCTTCTGAAAATATCGCCAAACCCTTCGGCCATTCTTATTTGAATTTACGGTTTTAAGCATTAAAGTTTTGATAAGTATCAAGGATGGCAACTGGATACTCATTTTAATATCCTTATATCGCAAGATAGCCCGGATTCTCCGTCGTCTAAACGCTTTTACATCGATTTGCGTTTTCGAACCAAAGGTTTGGAATATCAAGGAAAGCAGAAAACAATTTGTAACCCTCTTACAAAAATATTACGAAACAGAAATGTTCTTCGATTTTCCCAAGCTCTTAGATTCCATGAAATTAAAACAAATCCAATCGTGCAAAAAGGAAAGAAAGAAAGGGAAAAAAAATTCTCGAACACCAGTTCATTCTCCGTAAAATAACAACAAATTCCGGTTAAGGGTGATCGAGGGGGTAGTACACGATTTTCCACGGAAGGAAATTGCGCGTAAAAACATGTTTCACGAATGTGGAAGGCATTCGTAGGATTTCAATAACCGTTCCATAAATACCTTGCAGGATTTTGGGATCTTCTCGGTAAACGAAAATAAAAAGGCGATTCAACTTCCTTTTATTCGAGTACATTGTCGACAGAAAGTTTTAGAAATGGCATCGTTTCGTTAGGATTTAATTTATGTAATGTAATGTAATAGAATGATTAATCGAAGGTTTGCAGATTTAAGTTGAAGTATAAGGATTTTTTCATATGTCATAATAACTAGGGAATAATTTAACAGTAAGTGGGAATTGAAAAAGTTAGAAGAAATGAAAAGTAAATAGGTATGGAAGGATTTATATTGCTCCATACAGGAATCTAAAAATTTAACAAATAAAACAGGGAAAAAGATTTAAATAGTATTAATAATATGTTAATAATAACTTAATAATAGCGGAAAGGATTAGGTTCCATTCATGAACTGAAATTTTGATTTAAATAACAATATATCACATAAAAATAAGCTACCACGTCGCGACGCCTCGGCTAGGATTTGATACTAAATACTATATGGTATATTATAAATAAACCTTGCATTGTTACTGATTATTCAGCTGCCCAACTAATTATACCAATCAATAAGTATCGTTACTTTTAAATTTTTTTATACAAATTTTAATTCAGTCTAAATTAAATTTTCTAATCCCAACATTCATCTTTCCTTAATTTAATGATTAAATTTGTACAATTATTTGCTTGTCAATGTTGCATAAACAATTCGTGTGAATTTTAGACTATTAACCAGAAATCAAGTTGTACGAACGATAAAAAATTGCAAAATATACTTTTCGTTAAAATGAGGTGCCTGTTTCAAGAAATAATCAACGTAATTCGAAATTGCATTATTACACTTCCAACGCTTCAACTGGAAAGCTGAAGATGTCAAAAATTTCATTAAATAGAACATATTTTTTAAACGTCTTTGATATTCTACTTGTGTAATATTTCATTATTTATTTAAAAGTATTTCCAATAGATGCGTAATAAAAAATTCTCAATAACGTTAATAATGGATTTCTATGGAAATTCAAGTGCCACCCTATATGGGTGACGTATCACTCTAGCTATAAGTAATTTATAAACGACGATACACATTAACTTCTTCCACTCGACTGTCCACTCTGAGGGGATGTATTTAATTTACCAGATTATTTTAAAATATGTAATTTAAATTTTATTTATATTAGAATACAGAAAATTAACGAAAGAAATGAAAATAAAAAGATTCATAAGAATTTGTAACTCTTTTTTTTTTCTCCAAAATAGTGCTTTTGGTTTTCGGAAGCTTTCCTAGAAAAATAGACTAGATTCGATCGTATTCAAAAATGCTCCAAATGTAAAGGGTCAAAAATCACCCCAAGGCAATCATCATCGAAGCAAAAATGACAAACGTCTTTATTCGCATGCTAAAAAACAAATGACTCAAATATTATCATAACATTTGAACATTTTTGTTCATGGTTCGAAAAGAAGCGATAAGGGATTGCGATCAAATCTCAAGAATCTGTGCCGATAATATGAAGGCAGTGGGAAACTTTTACTGGGCGGTGTACGGTTTCCCTCGTACCCCTGTTTTGGCATCGCGCCCATGTAAATGAAAACAAATACTTTTCCCCGGCCTGTTTGTGTGCGCTGCTTTTATTGCCTCCTTGATGCATGCTTTTGTAACCGGAACGAATGGTTATTACTCGACCAACTAGATCTATATACGCGGTGTGTATTTATAAGCACATTCGCGTGTCACGAACCTATGTACTTCAACGACAGCTTCATTTCTGGCCGGGACTGAAGTATGGGTATCTGATCTCGTTCCTTCGCGTTTCTTCGTAGCTAACCGGTGCAATTTTTTCCCTTTATCCCAAAGCGTATGATTTAGAAACGGCCGTGTGCTAATTTTGTAATGCCACACGCATTGCCGCAACCCGTTTCTTTCATTTTCCTCTTTAACCTAAATGGGATTTCATTTTTCACTTTGACACGATACATAGTGGGTAGTTGTAATGAATTTTCATTCTATCGAAGGGGATGTATTTTATAAACTTTTTAGTTTTTTAATTGGTAGGGTCGGATAAACTTTTTTATTTTGTATAAAAAATAGGGTTGGGTTTGATAAATTTTTAATTTTTTAATTTGTTTAATCAGTAGTGGATAACTTTGTAAATATTCAATCTCTATAAAGTTATGAGCAGTGGATGATTTTATAAATTGCTAGTGAATGGTTTCATAAATTTTTAATTTTCTAACTTCTGGATAAGTGGATAATTTGATAAATCCGTAATAGTCTACAATTTTATAATTATTCTCTAATTAATTCATTGTTAGAGTAGTTAGTGGACAGTTTTATGAATCCTTGAATGTTTTATTTTTTTAAGCGAATAACGAACAGTGAGTTATCTTTAATAAAACTACCCCCCTGCCTATTTAAAATGATTGATATAATAACGAATGTAGCAATTCCGTACAATTTCTTTATATTATTTAAGATCGAAAATTAATACAAAGTGAATTGAAATGGAACAAATGGGAAGGAAGAATTATACATACAACCCGTATACCAAGTTAAACCGGATGTATATTCTGATTTTGAACGGGCTCGTGCGTCACCCTTGCTACTTTCCTATACGAGAATATACGAGGGGAGAGTTAATGTTCGACGGT
The DNA here is from genome assembly GCA_943735885.1 of Stelis phaeoptera. Taxonomy (NCBI): domain Eukaryota; kingdom Metazoa; phylum Arthropoda; class Insecta; order Hymenoptera; family Megachilidae; genus Stelis; species Stelis phaeoptera. The sequence goes on from OX030936.1 coordinate 2,377,944, forward strand.
CCAAGAAAATTTTATTAGAAAACTTACCGAACGTTCCCAACCTATGGTGATCCATCGTTTTCAGTAAATTCCCCGTGTATTCCTTGCTCTCTTCTCGGAACATTTGCTTTGATGTTTTCCTTTATCCTCCCTCCTCTATTTTCATTATTTTAAAACCGGGGAATATTTATGCATACTGTAGTTCCGTTTTTAAGGCCAAGTCAATAAAACTTCTCGATTATCTAGAGGGGGAGCCATATATATGTATTCTTCCTTTTTTTGCTGTTAAATATGTATGATATGAACTGTCATGAATGTTTTGAAATTCAGATTGGTACTATCTGTTACTATCGTACCATTTAGTCACTTTTTAACATTAAAAAATATTGTAAATAATATTAGAATTGAAATTAAAATTGCAGATACCATTTAATAATTATTTTGTCATCACATTACTACTCAAAATTATTTTAAATCAAAATCGCAAATTCGAATTGGAATTAGAGTTTTAGATATCATTTTTAGCCAATTTTTAGCATTCAAAATTATTTTAAATAATATTGCAGTTAATATTGGAATTGATGTAGATATGGTTTAGTAATTATTTAGTTACTTTTTAATATGCAAAATTATTTTAAACAATTTGTAGATTAATGTAGATGTTGTTTACTAATTATTTACTTACTTTTTTAATATTCGAAATTATTTTAAATAATGTTATTGCCGGAATTGGAATTACGACTATAGGTATCAGACGACTATCGTACGACTATACGATCCAGGTTGGCTAGGAAGAGTTACAATTTTTTCCATAATGTTATAATATCATAATTTTATTATGAAAACACAAAATATGAAGTATTTAACAGTAAACGTACCCGCACTTTATACCTATTCTTACCATAAGGGGTCATTTGACCGCTTATGAAAGAAACATTAATTTCTAGAAAGAAATTCTTAATTTATTAAAGGAAATAATTCGCAACATCTGATTTCTAATCAAATAATCAAACATATATTTTTATTTTTATAAATAAAGTAATCAATTAATTACACTTTTTACATATGACTGGTTTCTTCTTCATTTGATCCCCGCTTGGTACGTTTAGTATTAAAAAATTTGGGAATTCGGCAAATATAATACCTCAACATTCTAATCGTAATTCAAGCACATCCTTAATTATAATACAAAAATGAAAACAAAATTAAGCAGGACGTATAAACACCTCCCTTTTACCATGTTAGGGTGTTATGCAAGCATCAAACTGTATATCTATAATGGTTTCGAACGATCAAGTTCTGGTAGACAGACTTGGAGCAAAGTCCTTGTGTTGAATGTAGTTGGTGTTCACTGTAGGCAACCGCAATTTAGGAGTTGAACGGGTACCAGTCATAGTGTTGCGGCTCCAATCTGAAGATACGATATTCTTCGCGCCATCTGTGAACAGAAGTAAGCTATAAACTTCGCAGTGATAAATAAATAATAAAATAAATATTGCAGCAATCGATAAATCGTTACCGAGAAATGCGTGAAATTTAAAAGAAATATTTAAATCTAAATAAATTTCAATAACCTCCTTTCTACTAAAATTAAGGGAGCATCGTTTTACACGATATTTAATAATTAAACGTGTCTTTTGTTAAAAATATAATTCTCGATTTTTAAGTTTCGCAAAATGTAACATACCAAAGTTTCTAAATTTTTAAAAATATAACGTTTATATCAATATTTCTGAAATTGGTACAAAGGAAATATTAAATTGGCTAAATTTTCTTACAAAATTATTTATTAAAATTCCGTAAATAATCATTTTTCGAATCCTCTGCGATGAAATTTGTCAACTTTACAGAGAAATACGTGGAACATAATAAACAATTTTTCAACAAATTTTGATACTGATTAACGATGTAAAACAGAATCACAAGCCTCGATGTTCATCGAATCGATTCAATCAAAGTCGCGATAGAAAAGTGATGAAACAGTAATCAAGACTCGTCGAAAGTAATAAAACAAAGATCTTCGAACTTCTGTTTCATATCTTTGAACTTCTTTCCGTTCATTGATCAATATTAATGACACGTCGTGCAAGGAAGCAGCCTCACCGTTAGCCCCGAAGAATTCAATTTGACCTCCGCTGGTCGTTCCTGAACTTCCCAGCTGGCTCCCCTACGCGCTGTTCTCTGTTCCTCCTTTTTTCTTTTTCATTATTTTTCCTTGAACTCGTTTTTAATATTGCCCTTCTCCGGCTCCATTTATACATATGTATGAAGAGATTTTAATGTTCTTCCAGCGTGTGGGAGGCGTCCGCACGGCAAGCCGACATTATTGCACCTAACGCGTCTCGGTCCCTTGCACGTGGCGCAACTTTTTTCCCGAAGATGCCGCAAGAATTTTTGCGCTCTCTTTCTCGGTGTGTCGCTTTATTACGTCACTTTGATACAGATTTGAAATCAGTTTCATTCAATTTAATTAACGAAACGTTGAATTAAAGAAGCTGTTCAAGAAATCGTAAATTCAAACTTCGTATAAAATCTAATGCAATTTCTTAGTAAATTCCTTTTAATATAATATAATTTTTCTAATAAAAAGTTCGAGTTATCAAAGGTTCTTCCGGATGGTCGGCGACGCACGGTACTTAGGGCCTGAATTTTGTAACTTAAGACTTCCAACTCTCGTTCCGTCAAATCTTTCACTTTATAGACCTTGACAAATTTTCCTCGATTCAGTAATAATTAAGTATAATGGTTCCTCGCGATATGATCGCTTATTTCGTATCAAGAATTCCGGTTGGTCGGCGACGCACGGTCCCCGCAAGATTTCATTCTCCAATTTAAATAAAATTTAGCAAATTTATAAAACGATCTATAACAATAGTGCTAATATGATTAATTCTTATCAAACTTATTTTTTTAACAGTATAAAAAATACCTTGAAAATCAATTAAGTCCTTCCACTTTTTCAGGTTTATCTCTTAAAATACACACGACAGAGAAAATTGTTTTGAATATCAATTAAATGGTACGATAAGTACTACAAACCCGTGGCAACAGAATTGGAGAAAAAGTACTTTAGGTATGCTTTTTTTTTTTTTTTTAAAGAAGCTTCCAACTGCAATGGAACATTGTAGCAACACGTTCATTAGACGTGTCGACTGGTTTAATGGGACAAAGGGACAGGAAGAAAAGGCAAACAAAAGGCAGAGAGTAAGCTTCTCGGTAGTCGTGGAGACCACATCCACCTGTTCATGAAGGCGATTAATCGTCGGGGTCGTTCGTGCGTCGGAAACGATTCGAATTAGATAGCGTTTCTTGCGGAGCCACGTTCGTCGAATGAGAATCCGATAAATCGGCCGTGCGCGAGAAATGTACGCGTTGGGGTAGCAGATTCCATAGAAAATAAGGTTCGAATAACGTGATAAAGTTACAGAAGAAATAAACCGCTCAAACCAGTGATTATCTGCTGACAAAAGTTCATATACCGAAGGCAATAATTAATTTACATGATTTCATTAGTTTCATAAAACGAAAACTATAGTGCGATCAGTAAATTTAAAGCAACTTATGACAGCTTGTTCTTTGAGAATAATTGTAACATTGAAATTTTTATTTTTATTTGAAAATTTGTAGAAACAGTTAACAGTAAAAGACGATCGTTTGATGAACATATTTTCACTTAATCGTTTTTAATTGGGTAAATAACAGATATATTATTTTTCATACGAACAATAATATTATGTTTCGTGTCTTTATTTGAAAGACATAATTTATTGCACAGTTCTTAAATCAATTGCAAATATAAAAGCATTAATAATGCTTTGTGTCCTTTATCGTTGCTTATTTTAATTCAGATTTGTCTAGGATTTCAACCTGTTTATAGACAAATTCAAGGAAATGAATGAATGCCGTTAAATCGTGTTCCAGTAAAATGTGCACACACTTTGAACGTTAATACCGAACAATACAAAGCAAGAATGATTTAATTATTTTCTGGATTCATGCATTCCTTCTTCTTTTGTTCTTTTACAATGTTGCTTCTATCTTGTGCAAATATAGACATTCCAAGGGACAGGAGAGAAATCGAGCAGTCTTATTTAATCGTACGGTGGATTTCATAAGAACGATTCTACTCGTATTTAAACTGTCGGGAAGTCTGAAATATTAAAATTGCTTTGTTTCAAACCGTTCACGCATCAACGATCGTACAACGATTATCGTGAGCTGTTGGTGTATTTATGAAAGAAAGTTAATTAAAATTTTCATAAACACGATAAAGTCCTTCGACCTTTTGACTGCGACCTACTTCGACACAAAGTTGAAAAAAGCTTTTTTTTCAAAGTCAAAGTAAGAAAAGTTAATATTTTCCAAGTTAAAATAATATTTTCTTCGAATCTTAAAATTTACTAAGCGTACATTTAGGTTTTTAACAGCGAAAGGATTAATCGCTTCACCAAACACTACACGATTCATTATAAAAAGAAAAAAATACAGTAAATTTAAAAAGGAATTGGTGCAAACTCATTTTTTCAACAAATGAAATTTCTCCTAAATTCCTAAAATAGAAATATGAAGGTTTTGTTTTTCGTAATTTTTTTCAAACTTTTCTTTCATATCTTCACTAAATGAACAATAATTAATATTTTTTAATTTCTCTACGATGCTTTTTTATTGTTTGTATTAGGATCATTCGTTGATTGAAAATCTTTCCGGCCATGCAGCCCTATAAAAAAAAGGTATCTTTGCTTGCCAGCACCTACAGCCGCCGTTTTCGATCCAAATTGTTTCAAAAAATTCACAAACCTTCTTAAAAACGTTTATGCTAAAAATTCTCGAAAATCACCTTTTTCTCCGACCTCTAGAGTGGCGTTACCCCTTAAATAAGAGAAGAAACTTCTAATGAACATGGGTCGGAAAGTTCCACTTACTTTTTCTAATTAAACGGATATCCTATTATTTCTTCTACTGATATTTAGCAGAAGTTCTTATGGAGATTTCGTAAAATTACGTAGACGAAAATAAAATGTCTGTGATGTCTGTCTATATTGTATATATATTATATAATAATCCAATATTTATCCTTTCAAACGGTATATTACATAATAAACTAGGAATTGAAAATCTAGACCTTGCAAAAGTCTAACTGTCAAACTACTGATTGTAAAAACTGCAATTTATTCCCAGACAACCTAAAAACATGCGAACTTCTGTTTCAACGATACCTCTGATTGTTATCGAACCTGGAAGTCCCATAACGAAAATGTTAAATAATCATCGTCGATCGAGCGTGTTCAAGAAGGTAGAAAACGACATATTCAAACACAGCTGCACAGTGCTAATGCGATTGGTTCAGGGTGCATAGGAATTAGAGCAACCTACTATTGCCGCAGTCGAGCAACGTACGTAGCATTACCGGATTTACTGCTAATTACATAATGCGCGACGACTTATACCGCAACATAAATCACCAACGGGCAACGTGACACCGTTTAACCATCTGCGTGGCGGTACCTTTTCCGTAAGCTCACCGGTTTCTTGGTATTCGAGATTTACTTTGTCCATCGGGCACAACTTTCGCGAAACTTTCTATCGTGATTAATTATTTCCCAGCACGCGGTGCTATCTTGTATCGATCCTGAGATTAATTGACTGTAACACGACTAAGATTTATCTAAACTTTTTGGAATGGTTTATTTTCGTTTGTTTGTATCTTTTGAGATAGTAGGTTACTGTCATTTAATAAAATAATAACATACGGATGGCTGTATCGATTCATAATTATCCCCTAATTGGTAATATTCGTCCTGTTATGTAGTACAGTGTTTCTCAACCACCGGGTCGTGGGAGGAAAAATTTGATATTGTTTTCTTATGGGACCGGGTTCCCATCTGATACAAAAAAATTTACCGAGCCGCGATTTCATAATGGTTGAGAAACACTGATGTAGTAGACAAACCAGAAGATCCCATAGAAACTTTAAGAATAAATAAAGATTTATGGATTACACTTAACCCTTTAACCTACCATTTTCCCAACAGCTATGTCAGAGTTAAATATTAATTGCTTCAGTGTTAAAATACCAAGAAAATTGAAATGTTGTATATACCTCACGCTTGTCAGCCCTTGACTGTAATCAAAGTAGTAATTATCACAAACCATGAAAGTTAAATACTTGAGTAATAAAGGGAAATAAAAAAAATCACATAGGTCTTGACCCAGGGTACCTTCGATTGTGATCAAAGTCTGAACGGAAGAAGTCACATCTGAACTCTAGGATGTATCATGATTATGACACTATATTGTAGATTAAAGGGTTAATCATCGTATTTAAACACCAATTGAGTTACACTCTTTAAATAGTCGATTTCTAGCAGATTCTTAAATGAAATGCTTTCGAACGATAATGTGATAAACAAATCGCTGTGTATTCATGGCGCAAACATCAGGAAGGGTAGGAAAGTTCGTGCTTGACTAGTGTCAACCGATTCACCGAGTTAATGCAAATTGAAAGGTGATCCCAGTCAAAGAAACCCCGGTTGCTGTACGGTTGTATAAGAAAGAGCCAACGGTCGCAAACACCGGGGCAAAATGTCGTGTTCGCATACAGACAGGTAATGGAGTCAGAATCAGGTGAAGGAGTACGAAGCTGAAGGGTGAGCTTGGTAATGCATCATATTAATGACGGTACTGTGAGTTCTCCTGCCGTTGATTCGACGGTATTGAGTGGTGCGCCAATTAAGTCCTGTATCATTAGCAAGGAAAAGCGGAGATGTGTTAACGTGTTTCAGCTGTGCGTTTTCAATCTTCGCAGAAATCCACATTCAACGGGGGGTCGCGATCGTTCACATTGGCGTAACCATAGCTAAGAACGGTTTTTGTTCCTATCAGACTGAGAACTTAAATTGTTATTAACGAAGAGTTTCACACTTTGATAGTCGGACTTTTTGTGGAATTTTGTCTTCGACAATTTGAAGCTTCTTTCTTTTTACGTAACAATATATTGCTACGATTTATATACATATTATACCTTATATATTATTATTTCGTAGCATAATTACCACTGTCTAAAAATATTCTGTTTTAATGTAAGAGATTTGTGTAATTATCTAAATCAGACCATTTATTCTCCCACAAAATAGTCAGAAAGTTAAGAAAGTGTACCGATACTTAATATAAAGTCAACCAATATGCCGCAAAAAGAATTGTATAAGTAAAGTTAAAATGATTTACTTTGGAAAGTATTAATTTGATTCAGATCGGTAAAATGTCTGCCGAAATAAGACTTTGACAAGTTTGTTAGTAAATGTACACGTGTGACGTTGAATATGAATTGCACGAGCGTGAGGACAACTAGGAAAAACGAGAGGCCAATTAATCTTTGTTGGACCCATTATAGTGTACAGAGATATTAAACTCGGGTATGAAACGTTCGCCTGCGATACCAGGATTGTGCATCGTGCCCGAATTGCGATAACTTGTCAGTTTTTTTTGGTTTTTAGCGCTTAATTCTAGCGATGCAGTTAATGCGAATACGTATTCCCGTTGTTGAATGAATAATAACATCAACTTAATATTTGATGTTTAAATTGTGTAATTATAGAAGCAGTTGAAAGTCAGAAATTATGTTAAACTGCATAAGAAACGCGTATTAAAATTACGAAAAGTTCAAAGGGCTGCCAACAAAGTCCTGTTTCGAATTTCGGTATAGAGTTAGATTCGTAAGAAAGTAGAAATCTTCCACTTTAATTCGGTTTTTGATTTACATCGATATCTTTATCCGTTCCTGAGATATCGTCGTGTAAAGACAAACGTAATTTTTGTAGAAATTCGCTGCCGCTTCACGCTTGGACCCAGACAGTGAGTGTCTAGCGTAGCGGTCACGTGGTCATTGTGTACGTCTAACCCTTTACTATTCCTGGAAATGCGTATACGAATTTCCTAGAAAAAAGTCTACGGCCCATTCGGGATTACCCTCGTACGCGCCGGCCGCTATACAAACTTTGAAGCCCTATATCTCAGGAACTAATTAAGATATCGCGTTGCAACAAATTGCGTTATTATGTACGCACTTTCCTCTATCTTCTGAGCTACCTACTGCTTAAAATTTAGGCATGTTTTTTTTTATATTTATTGCCAGGAATTTCGCCGCCGTTGAATGTTTCGCGTTGACCCTCCTCCTTTTCTCTACATATCGAAAAAAATTTTTTGGAAAAAAGATACAACCGGCTACGGAATGCACTAAAAAGGACGAAATAATTTTAATTTATATTTCGGAGACTGCGCAAATTAAAAATTGTGTAAATGAAAGATGTTGCTATTGTGAAAATATGTAAAAGAACTAAAGAATTTTGACAATTTCCAATGTAGAAAATTTTTAATTTTGCGCCGTCTCCGAAATATGAATTAAAATTATTTCGTCCTTTTTAGTGCATTCCGAAGTCGGTTGTATTTTTTTTCCAAAAATTCTTTTCACATGTATATATTCGCGTAGCGAATGTTCCCTGCAAATTCGCTCTTTATCGATTCGACGAAGGTCGTGGAGACGCGTACCGTAGCTAGATTTGCGGTGTACCGCGTGGACCGCAGTTCCATCACAATTTTTACCCTGACGATTGCCACACTTCGCGGTGTTTAATTATCCTTTAAAGCGGACCGATCCGCTATTATTATTTGAATACCTTCCCATCGTTTCCCTTCGCGAGAATTCACAATCCTCTCCTATTAATTCTTCGTTCCATATTCATCGTATAATGCTGGTTCCCCGGTGCAGCAGCTGGTTTATCGAAAAGATTATCATGGCTTTTGTTTAGCAGACAATTTTTAACGGCTTATGCATTCCAAAACAATCGCAAAGAAAAAAATCCTTTCATTTCGTAATCTTGTTACGTGTTAAATTTTGTACATTTTTAAACACATCTTGTAACCATTTAGAATTTTTTATACTAATTGCTTTGAAATTTGTTATTCTTTAAGCGTTTATGTTTTTAACTCTATTTAATATGAATTGTAATTATCAGAAAGATGCATTCAAAAATAATTTGTATATCAATAGCCATTTTCGATGATATTTTCAGAAGTTGTCTGAAATATTATCAGTTGGTGTTTTCATTTGAATAATTGTTATTTGCTACTTTTATTTCAAGTAAAAGGTTATACTTCTCGGGCACTTTAAGTACTTACGAATTGTCTTTCCAAGTAAAATCGAACTTTCAACTTTTAACGTTTCGAACACAAGTTCTCTGCTGTTAAACTTTTCTTTCTAATTTCCTTTCGTTTTTATTCCAGCTCTGTTATATTACTATTTTTATAGGAATCAAAATTTGTATTTCTCCTGGAGACACTTGCAAACGTTGTTTCAAATCATTTAATAATTTACAAAAGAAAAAGTAGGACAATTTCAAAGACTAATGACTAATAATATATTATTAGCAGTGTACTACGACAGGCATAAAACTGATCATGATTTTCCGTTACAGCGCCGATACCGTGGCACTTTCTGACATGAAACAGAAACAGCGCGATCGCGCTTCTTGGCATTCAAACGGTTAAGAAGCACCTAAACAAAGTTGCAACGTCGGTTTTTTTACGATGTCAAAGACGAAGTGAAGGCAGTGGTGCTCATCGTCAGCGCGGTCGTTCGGTGTCCCGTCTATGTTAGCGCGATACAATTGCTAACCGCTTTGACGCGGAGCACCACTGCCTTCACTTCGTCTCCCGCGTTGCTATTTTGCTTTTTGGCATCGTACAAAAACCGACGTTGCAACTTTGTTTAGGCGTTTTTTAAAGATGAAAGTCTGCTCTATCGCGTGATACAGGTCGATTTTTTACTAGACCCTTACTTTTTAAGATAAATTGAAAAATATACATAAAAATCGGTGCCTCTCCGCGTTCAATGATTGTTCAAACATATTTAAATATTCAGAATGCATAAAAAGCAGATACCTTTGTATTCGGCAAAGTCTATAGAATCTTTATACCTTTTATAGTTACTTCACAAGATTGGTTTGAATTTGAAAAAAGTGTTCTTTTTTCAAAATCAAATTTCTCAAACACTGTACGTACTCAGCACAAGAAACGCTACAACAATCGTTTAACAGAAATCGAAACGACAATTGGTTATTGGACAGCGTGTTATTACTTTCAATGACCTGGAGGGAAAGAATAATGAATAAAAATATATATTTTCATAAAGATCCCCAGTCTACTAATAATTTTAAATAAAAATATAACTGTTTAGATTTCTGAAAGGTCCCTCGTGTTCTTTTCTTTTGAAACGACATATTTTCTTTAATATTAGCATATTGAAAGTGAGTATGTTGAATTTGTAATTATACGAAATACGATTTAATCTGCATCTGCTCCCTGTCGATCAAATTATAAAGGACTGTGTTATTTGTACTTGTTATCGAAACCTGACCGTGTAACAGATTTTGCAATAGTTTCGTTAATGAAAAAAGTACGAAGAAAAATTGATCGCTACACGATCTTGGCTATTCTGGTTCGAGTGCAAGTTCTCGCGAGGCAACCGCAGCAGAGAATGGGCTCGTTGGAATTTAATTTAGATAAGTTACGGTTGCTCGTTACACCTTTGATAATCACTGTGTGTGCAGTTCGGTAAATCAGATTAAATTGAAATGGTTATGCGTTCAGTGAAACTTCATAACTAAAATTTGCTTTTCTCGCAGGGTGCTCGTGTTGCCAGTGAAAAACGAACGTTACGTTGCACCAAACCTCGAAGGCTATTTTACTATTACAGTCGGGCGTCGTAAATGAAATTAATCAGATGATAAAAGTTATTTCACGATTGAAACGTATCCGATGAAAATGCACTCCAAAAATACCAACGGAAGTAATTAAAATAATATTTGTCGGAGCTGTTTTGAAATTGTTTCAAATTTGTACGAGTTCCTGTATTGTTCATCTATCGGACGTTCGTCTAATTTTCAAACAATGTTGAATTAAACGTTGTGATAAAGGAATCGTAGTCAAAAGTGATCCACCTTGTGCTTTGTAATGTTCTGTAAGAGTGGGATTTAAATTCGCAAGTAGACACCTTACGACAGATACTTAAAGAATTTGAAGCTCACTCAATAATTATAATTTTTAACATTTTTCAAACTACAAAGATACAAATAATAATTGTCCAAGTTTTCTCGTGCTTTTCTACCTCACAAAGTAACTCCAATGATTGCCAAGTCAACTGTATCTTGTTCCTACGTTTCAAAGGGTTAATCGGTGTTATATTAAAAAGTATCCGAAACAAACGATGGTCCTCGACAAATCCAACGTTCAAAGTGTTTCTTCGATAGGGATGGGTCAGGTGTAAGTTAGCAAACTTCCGAGACAATGAGTCTTGAATACTTTTATACTTCCCAGTGCTCGTAATGTTATCCTTGGCTCGTTTCTCTTCATCCACCCGCGGAGAGTTCTTCAATCTCTTCATCCAGTATCCTAGCTACCTTCTATTCTTCTTTCGCGGTATCTGGTTAGCGAAACGAAACTCTGGGACGAGAAACAAGGAGAAAGGATGGTGGTTACGCGGCGCTGGAACAGAGAAAACGTGTGTCGCCTCGTTGCACAAATCCGCGATAACGAAGGCCCTGTTCCCGCTATCACGAAGCAACTTCCATTCCTGGTAATAAACTCGCCTAATTCCTTGACCGCAACATCAACTCGAGTGGCTTGGAGCATGGTCATTTCTTACTTCGTTGATTCTCACCCCGTTTCCTCTTGTCTGGATACATTTTCACTCTCCTATCTCGGAACGATCATCGTTGTTCCACGACTAGAATGCACCCGTTTCGCGTTCAGCTATTCCACGGAAATTGTACTGTCCTTTTATGGTGTTCGAAAAATCGACAAGGTACGTCGTACGGTGTGTTCGCCGAGAAATTCTCCGATAACTTCAAAGCGATAACATTGCGCGAGATAACGTCGCACGCTTTAACTCTTTGCGATTGGAGCATTTTTGAATACGATCGAATCTAGTCTTTTCTTAACCCGCGCTCGATGATTGTCAATTATCACGAACTGCGGAATAATCCGTTCAAAATAAAGAGTTTTATTTTACTCCGATTAATGAAGTTGGTATCGGATTTAAAGCTATGATGCAAATGGGTTAATTTTGTCTATTCTGATATAAATAAAAGTTAATTTCACATTTTAAAATACTCTGGTAAATTAACTATGTCCTCTTAGAGGCACCACTCGAGTGTAAAGGGTAAATTTTTATAACGTGAATTGTTCTTTACTCTAGTTTGTTAATGGCACGTTTTATATCTTTTAAATAAAGATTATATTCAAATACAATTGATGGTGTTAAAAAGCCTGATAACCCCTGGAACAGGCGTCGGCAACCATTCTTGGCTGCGGGTCAAAATCAACTAAAATGTGATTAATAAAAAGACGGTTCGGGTCCCTAGGGATTATTTATACTAGGGAAAATTGCACTAGGGAATATCGAAACTAGGGATTCTTGACCCTAGGTATAATAAGACTAGGGATAATTGTACTGGGGAATATTACAACCAGAAAAATTATACTAGAGAGTATTAACACTACGGACAATTACACTAGGGAGTATTGGATCTAGGGATTCTTGACTTTAGGTATAATAGGACTAGAAATAATTGTACTGGGGAAAATTACAACCAGAAAAATTATACTAGGGAGTATTAACACTACGGACAATTACACTAGGGAGTATTGAATATAGGGATTCTTGACCTTAGGTATAATAAGACTAGGGATATTTGTACTAGGGAAAATTACAATAAGAAAAATTATACTAGGGAGTATTAACACTACGGATAATTACACTAGGGAGTATCGAAACTAGGGATTATTCATTCAAGGTATAATAAGACTAGGGATAACTACACTAGGAAATATAGACGTTAGGGATTATTTACACTAGGGGAAATTGCACTGTGGAGAATTACACTAGGGAGTCGCCTTAAAACAAATAGTTGAACACGCGACAAATACACGAGATTCGTTCGGACAATGTCGTTGTATTCCGCCTACGTTCGTTTCTGCGAATTTCTAATCATAACCAAAATGTTAATCTATTATTTACATTATCTCAAAGTCTTTGTTTCGTGTTTATGTTTTATAATTTATTTTTATATATTATACTTTATTTGCCGAACTCAAGTGGGTCACTTGAAATTATCAAATGGGTCACTTGGTGACCCACGTGTCATAGGTTGTCAACGCCTGCCCTAGAACATAGCAAATTAACATTTTGAACTGTTACATCACTTGTATCTGGGTGACACCTGAATTTCCATTGAATTTGTTGGTACGACGGTAATACCAATCACCGGACGCGATCACCGCGTCGTATTTTACGTTGGCACGATTGCCGAGTCGCGTCGTACGTTGGTAACGAGTCGATTGGTCTCCGCACACATTGTGTCTAACCGCGTGTCTGCGAGTGTGTACGTCTACTTTTCTAATAATTATACACGTTGTATTTCACTGGGACTCTTGTGATTACTCTCCCGCGATACCCTTAATCCTAACAGAATTCGTTCACTAATTCAATTAAAAGTACTCATACTAATTGTAAGTATTTGCTTTTGTGAATAATAAGAACAATAAAATATCGTGAGAATAATAAAAAGAAAAAAAAAAGAAAACTGTCACCTCACTTTTTAGAACTTCAGGTTATTTCTAGCAAAAATAGTTTATAATTATGTAAAGATACTTCGTAGAATTGATATGTTAATAAACTGCTAGCAGATAAAGTGTTAACGATTTAAGTGTGTCCACGTTTTATCGGGACACTTGGTATTGTCCGAGTTTTAACAATTCTGTGGTAAAAGGAGGAAAAAGAAGGTGATTCTTTTGAAATGTTTCATTTAAGCACATCGGGACAAAGGAACGTCGCGTCGGCAGAAGGGAACTGGAAAGGAAGCTTAATTGGCCCCAGTTTATCTGGCGGAGCTTTTCCTAATCGTCTACGGATGGTCTGCTTGATCGAGCAACCGTGTCGAATTTTCCGCTCGAGGAGACCAATTCCGTAACCTCGCAGAAATCTCGGGAGGATTTGGCAGCCGTGATCCACGCCCGAAAATTCTCGCGGAAAATAGGAGAGACACGAACTTTCGATCTGATATCTAACCAAGCGTGCCACGCCGTGGCCTGGCTTCAAGACACGCGTAACTTTAACCCTTTTTCAGGAAACGGATACTTCTATCTCAGCCGAGTTTTGCATCATTTTTGAACCTCGATAAAATGATAATCTGAGCACATAGACTGGGAAACGTAAAGTTCAACGATTGAACACACGTAACCTTTATATAATTACCTCTCTTAAGCTGGCAGGACCAAACCAGCAGAACATTTAGTACTTATTTTGTACTAATTTGTACCACAAACAATAATTTTGTACCTCCTGCCATTTTCAAAAAAATCGTGGCGCTGCCAGCTTAATATTAAGCTATCGGAACCAAATGTCAAAATTAATAAAAATGAATCAAGCAAAGCGGATACATTTAGTACTGAATTTGTACTAATCTGTATCACCGAAAGAAATATTGTACCTGGTACCGTTATCAAGGAAATCGACATTTTCGCCCTCTAGCTTAACGTTAAACTCGCACCCTCCCGATTTCCTTGATAACGGTACCAAGTACAAAATTTCTTTTGGTGTACCCGCTTTGTTTGATTCATTTTTATTAATTTTGACGTTTGGTTCCACTAGCTTAATATTAAACCAGGAGCGCCATGATTTTTTTGAAAATGGCAGGAGGTACAAAATTATTGTTTGTGGTACAAATTAGTACAAAATAAGTACTAAATGTTCCACTAAGTTCGATATGATTCTGCTGGTTTGGTCCTGCCAGCTTAAGAGAGGTTGTATAATTCTTTATGCAAGAATTATCAAGAAGAAACGACCTTTTCTTGTATCTAACAATACCTGTTTGTTTTTATTGTATTTATAATAGAAAATACTTTATTGGAAATAATAAATTAGATTTCTGATGTGTTTGAGTAAAAATCTCTTAAAATCAGTGTGGCAAGAAATTATTACCTCAAAAAAGCTTTCAACGTCAGAAATTGAGTTTGCAGCCTAATATTTTCGACTCACGGAAATCAACCTGTTAAGTATGTTGCTATTATACACGGGGAATATCGAGGCGTTGTACAGCCCTATCGACCTTATCCGTGCAAATTCCATAAAGCCAAAGCACCCACCGACACGGCTTGTCCATTTCTCTTGACAAGCGGACAAACAAGCATCGCTCTGTTGGAACGTTGAAGGCATTCCAAAAGACGCGGTTCGATCCTTCGGGTCAACGAGATGTAGGATAGAAAGAAAGCAAAAGAAGGGGAATGAAAGTTGTGCAAGCGGAACAAGAAGGCGAGAGGAGAAAGAGAGTTGGTAGGTCCTCGTATAAATTCATCGGACGTATCGAGGGTCGGACTTCATCCTGACAAGGGTAGGCTTCACGAATGTTGCAAGGGTTCCCTCGGAGCTGAGAATGAATGTCGCTTGCTTCTTGGGGTTGGTCAACTATAGTCGTACATCAGACTGATATTACAAATAAGCGAGCAACGGATTCCAATAAACACCGTTCTTGGAATAACTAAAATTCGGAAAATGTGCGGCTTACGTTTTTGAAGGAACGTTTGTACCGTGGCTTTCTTCAATCTTCACGATATAAAACGATGGACTATACGTGTCATTTGACGATACATTTTCTGTCAGCAAATTGTGGTAGATCTTTTATGTTTCAAAATCGAACATTCGAAATGTAAAAACGTGGTAGGACTATATGGTTTGTTAGGTATCATAGGCAGCCATTTTGCATTAAGACTATTAGTGAAGTATTTACGTAGTCGTTTCACTCAAACTTTAAACTTTAATCTGGCGTGTCATAAGTTTTATTTTCCGATACTTTTATGTCATGAAATTGCTTTAGACTTTCTACATTCCAAAATCAAACATTTGGAATGTAAATTTATATGGTTTGTTACAAGTTGTAGGCAGCCATTTTGTATTAAGAATAGTAGTGAAGTATTTTCGTAGTCGTAATCTAACGTGTCATAAGTTTTATTTTGCAATACTTTTATGTCATGAAACTGGTATTAGACTTCCTACATCTTAAAATCGATGATTTGATTGCATTGTTTACTACAATTGGCAACCAACAATTTTTTATTAAAGATATTAGCGGAAAATAGCAATTTTCTTCAAACTTTAAGCTTCAAATTGATATACTACGAGCAAGATTTTGTTACACTTTTATGTCATGAAATTATATTCATAACCAACAACATAATAGAATTATTTACTATAACTATTAACCAATTGTTTTATATTAAAAATATTAATAAGGAACTTGCACAATCGTTATCGATAAACCTTGAACTTCAAATTAATATACCATAGGTGTTATTTTGTAGTACTTTTATGTCATAAAATTATACCAGACTTCATTATGTTTCACAATATGCAACAATTTGGCAGCAATAATCGTATAATTTTTATTCGTCCGCAGTGTTCGTGAAAATTTCCAGTAACTCAATTTACCAAGTAATTCCACCGAGGCGTTGAACGCGTACGGCCACGTATTTTCTATTCAATTATCTTGATGCTCGAGCCGAATACCTCGTTTCGCTTAACTACGCTAAATAATTGCACCATCTTAACGATCGAATCATAAACGATTTGCATTTCCTTTGTTTCAGGTAAGTAGAACGAACTGTTGGTCCCCGAGCATACCGTGGAACTGCGAACAGCTGATTCCCAGCGTTGGCGTGAGTAATTATCGGATTTTAATTACCGTTTGCGAAGACGTCTCGTTCGTGTGGTCTTATAACATCCTCCTCCCCCGCCACGAGTCAATATCTTTTGTTAAAACGTCGAAGTAGATTGCTAAGAATTCATTCACCCTGCCAGGCACGTATCGCCGATATGTCGATGGTGCAGCTTACATATGTTGCCAGTTGAAAAATATTGTTTTCGACAAAACGTGGTTTAAAATTTATCTGGATAAATTTCATGAGAACTTCTAACCCTCGAACGACAGCACCTGGGTCAATCGTGATCCAGACTTGGGTAAAATATAACGGTATTTCGATTAAAGTTGGGTGCTACGAATTTTTAAACAAAAATATTTCGAGTACTTCGAAAATGAAAATAACCTTAAAATTCTTAATAACATTATTAGATCTAATATTTAGTAGTGCATGACGTTTAACACGAATGGAAATAAATAAAATAAAAACGAACGTTGCGAAATTAATTAACACCCGAATACAAAATTAATTGATCCACATGTATGGAAACTATTGCGAGTATTCTTAATTAATTATACATGTAAACGTCGAAATTGTCATTCGTTGGTACGTAATAAAAATACGAACAAGAATTCACTTTCCGGCGTGGGATCGGGTAATGAGTTCCATAATGTATAATGCAAAGCGTTGAAATTTGATTGAAGTTGAAATATAAAGGAGCCAAGGTATACGCACACACACGCATATACTACCTTTTGCCATTTCCTCCTTTTCGCCCCTTTTTTTCCGTTGAAATAGGTCACGTGAAAAATTCGTCAAACACTCGCCAGCTAGATCAATTACCACTCAGTCATTTTTTCGTACGAAGCATTTGACGTAAAATTCAAACACGTCAGAATGTAAAGTATCTGTCGTTCTTTCCACGTCACGACCGACAATTATTTTCGACTTGTGTTATATCATGACTTTGTGAAGTTTATTCTAGATATTGAAATAATTCTCTTTTCTTCACTGCTGTTTTACGGAACTCAATTAACGGATTAGGATTTAGATATACAGCCGTGGTAAAAAATATTGGTCATCATTGTTTGTTGAAAAAATTAATAAAAAATGCTTGTATCGACGTTGAAGAATTTTCAATAATTCATCGTTTATGAGATATCTAATATTTTTGTTGAGGCTGTATAATAATTGTACATCGTCCTTCAAGATGCATCATATAAAAATCATTTGTATCTAAAATTTATTTTTAAACTAAATTGTTGAAAGTTAAACATGAATTGTCGAACATTTTACACAATTTACTAAACATTAATATTTGTTGATTTTTGTTTTCTTTCAAGAAAAGATTGAAAACTGTATAAAATCCATAGTTGAATTTATTTAACTAACAAACGGAAATGTATTATGATATTAAATAAGACAGCACGTTGTTGTAACCAACTATAAAAATATGTATATTATTTCAATTCAAAATTAAATCAAATTTTAATTTGCTGGTCAAATAAATCCAATTTTATCTGAGTTTTCTCGAGCTTTTAATCCTCCCACTATCAGGATATACATTACCGGCCAAAAATATAGAAACACCCGTCGATAAAGAAATAAAGTGAAATTTTTGAAATATCCAACAAACAAATATACAGAACCAATTATAACTGGTTTTATCTAGCACAGTGTAAAAAATAATTTTTTCTTGTAAATTATTACTGTAGATAAGAAAGATTAATGTATAACGGTTTCACGATTCGGCTGTAAATTTTAAACAGAAATCAGAATTATCAATTCAAAATAGGAAACCTTGCAGATGGCAAATAATGCATCAATTTAAAAATGTTTCTGAAATTATAAACAGAAAATTATATTCATAGAATTTGTCTGGTGCGATTTATGCCATGTTGCAATATAATTTCGAGTGAACAGTGTATATTAAACACACATTATAATTAACACGTTATTAACACGAAATTGTTTACAATCAGATAATCAACGAAACGAATGATGAAATTAACCACCGATAGCGTTAATATTAAGCAAACAAGCGCTGGCTATCAAATCGAAAGGCTAAATTTGTTTTAACGTACTTTACTACCTATGTTTCCACTGTGATAATTAACGTGTTAGTAAAAAAGTAATAAAAATTAAAAAATTTTTTTCCCCGCGTAGCCGTTCCATTGTTGTAGCCGAAGAAAAAGGGAGCATACGTTTGGTAAATGAATCTTCATTGGATAAAAATGATCCGTAGTGTATATTCGGTGTGCTTGGAAGCCGGTCTGGTTTGAAGCGGAAAGTTAATAGCAGCCATGTTCGTGGTGCAATCGAATAAGAGCCGAGTACGAGGATATAATCGCATTGCCCAATTCCCATCCGGAGCGGCGCTGACAAATTACTGACTCGTCGACCTGATTACTGTTGGGATTTTAACGCGAGCTTAATTAGACGTGGTGCCTTCCATGACTGATAGAACCAAGTACGAAATATCCAGCCGAATCGTCCCGTTTCGTACCTTTGAAACCGTTTATGGTAACCACAATTCTGTTTTTCTTTTTTTTTTTTTTACTTTCATCTCGTATAAATGATAACTCGATCCAAAATTCTGCTAAAATATTTTGGTAATATTGAAAATATGAAGATAATATAATTAACCTGACACAAAGCATTGAATAGATTTATTCGTTTGTTTAATCGTTGGTATAATTGACCTCAGATTCAAGGAATATAGGTAAAGGGAGATTTACTTTAAAAGATTTTCGATATCTTTTAATATTCAAATTAGGTACAGTAGCAACCTCGTATGTTGGTCAAATATCAAAAGTTTTTCTTAATTTTGGCTCAGTTTTTCATCTTTGTGAAACTTTGTATTTGGAGTTTTAAAATGGACCACTATGAAATAGAAAGTTTGATTGGACAAAATTAAATGGTAATCGAAAGATTGTATTATTTTTCTTTATATTTTATTTATGTCCGATTATTCGATATAGGTGTTTGCTTATGTTTTGTGAACGATTAGATGTAAATAAAGCGAACAACAATAATATCTACAGTTTCTTAGTATTTGTTAGTAAAATCGAATAAAAGAAAGTAAACAATTTTATCAAAACTCAGATGGCATCAAAGGTAACAAAGGTTTTAAAAAATGCACAGTTAGTAGTAATATTTCTTAATTAAAACACCTTTAATGCGTGCCAATGGTAAAGTATAATTTACTCGAAGCAAATATGAATAATACAAAAATTAAAAGGAAAGGTAAAAAGAGCAATTGAAAGTCTTTCTCGGGTGAGATAAAAATTTAGTTTTACTGTAATTTAAAGAATATTAATAATTAAAATTAGTACAATTTGGAGACTGAAATTTTATTTCAGTTTATAATGTTAAATTGAACGGGACACGCGTGCATCCGCGGTGTTTGAGAAACACTGAATAATTCCACAGCTAATTGATAGTTTAGCTGATATTTTATGTAAACTAACACTTAATGTTTGCAATGAGGAAATGATGGTGTTTTATTTATATATGTATGTATCTATCGTTGTTAGTCGCATGGGGTTACATTTACATTCCAGATTATTCATACTAAAAGAAAACACCACGGTTAGAAACAGGTTACCAACTTAAACCAGCGAATATGATGATTCTTTTCGACACATAATAATCTGGATAGAATTAATAATCGGAATAACGTGAAAAAAACTTGACGCAGTTAGAAATTTCTTTAAATAACGATCATGGTTGAATGAACATTATTCAGAGACGATAACAACGATATCTTTCATAAGATAATTACTACAATATGCAAGCTGCAATATCACGTTCGGAAGAAATGATCACGCAACGAATAGCGCGTGAAATAAATTATTCCTTGGCTCAGTGCGACCCCTATTCAAACCGAGTGCAATTTATTAAGCTACGGATTTCCCTGAATTTCACCACTCGACGCTCGTAATGCAGGATAAACGTTAATAACAACGGAAATACAGGAAGAGTGTATCACATAAAACGTACGCAAAAATAAAATGAACACTTGAAATGGAATTCCAGTTTGTTGGAAATTTCAACAAAACCTACCTTCAACTACACGCAACACTTCACTTTAATTATCTTTCTTTTTTTTCCCCCTGGATAATGTTACAATTCGGTATAATTGTCATTTTTATTTCGCAGAAATTTCCTTCAAATTAACCAAATTTACTTAATTTTAATTATTATAATACTCTTAAAATTTTTATCCATTTAAATAACATTAAATTGTCTTGCAATTATTCTAATTTTAATTATTAAGAGGACATTACACTTAATCAGTCGAAATTTTACACAATTATTACGGGATTGATAACTTAATAAAAAAACATGTTTTGAGTCCGAAATTTGTTTGCCATATATTTTAAGTCTATGTCATATATTTTAATTGTACATAATTTTTTTAATGATTTTTTATAGAGGTTTTTCTGCACGATTGCAGCTCACTGGGGAAAAAAGAAAAAATCCTTAGAAAAAGTATGACTATGGCCCCAGTATAGACTACAATTCTTTTATTTGAGCAAAAATTCACAAAATGGCGGACCTCCAAAGTTGGTTTTTCACGAGGCTGCGATAAACCTCTATAAAAAAATCATTAAAAAAATTATGTAAAATTTGTTTCTTGTATTTCAAGACTAAAAATACTTGTCAGAAAAATTTCTGATTCAAAACATGTTTTTTAATTAAGTTATCAATCCCGTAATAACTGTGTAAATTTTCGACCGAGAAAGTGCAACTCGTATTCTTATAATGTTTAGTTACAATAAAAAATAAATTTTCAATAATACTAACTTCTCTTTGAATTATGATTCAACATTTTTTTCTTAAATAAAATTACACTTGAATTTGAATAATTTCATGTAAGAAGTTAATATTGTTTAACCATAAAACGTCTTCGAAATAAAAAATTTCTTATTCAGATTCAGAATATAAAAATCTACAAAAAAGAACCATGGAATATAAGTAGTACAAACAGGTGATAAACTGTGTAATTTAAATTTCCATTAATTATCAATTAAGAGTGTTTAGTATGTAACATAGTTCGTGATCTTTTCGTTCGTAGATCCTTATTAATTACCACAAAGTAATTAAAAGTTTCATCGAGCGTTTAAAGAGCTTTTGACATTATTGTTAGAACGTTCTTCCGACAGCTCAGAAGTTTGCCCAGAAAGGTTTTCTATCATCAACTTTCCGCAAACTTGTTTTCAATTTATTCTTCATTTAATTTTATCTCCTTATAAATGGAAAAAAACACGAATTTATTCAACCATTTTTAACGAGCTATTATATTACACACGACGAATTATAAAATGATGATAAAATAACAATTTTTATTTCAATTAGCATCATTTCAGTACGTTTTGTATCAATTGTTTTATCAGTAATTAATAAAATTAAACCCTGGAGGGGGCAAAACTTTAATTTTACTGTGATTATTAACATGTTAATATTCTTATTATTGTTAATACGAAATGTTGAATCATAATTTATGATTTATAATCTTTTTTTTTTAATTTCATTATTTGAAATATAAAATCTTAGTATCTACCACGTGTTTAAATAAAATATAAATTAACAAACGTTAGAAAAAATTATAAACAAAAACATGAAATAAAAACCAGCATGTTGTTGATAGTCAAATGCAATTATCTGTTTTTGTGAGAATGGTAAAACTTGTCAAAATTTCACCAGTGTTTAATTATCACTGTTATTCAAATCCAATTAAATTTTAACTCTTCATCGCATGATTTTTTCTTCTCACTGGAAAAGTGTATTGAAAGCAAAATGGGCCACGTATGATGCCGAAGAAAATTAAAATAAACTCTGTGTTTATTGTAAAAATTGATAGAAATTTACCTTTTGCACATAATTTGGACTATCATATATTACATATTCATCTATTTTAACGATTTTTATATAATTTTTGAAAGTCAATATAAACTCCTGAAAGTTGGTCCAACAATTATGAAAATAAATTCAAATTAATGTTTAAACTCTACACAATACTGCAAAGAAATCGTAGAAGATTCATTTTTCTAACGACAAACAGCATATTTTTAGCTTTCGTTCGTTTATAACAGTACCATTATTATTTATTTTTTAATTCATGTACAAATTTTTAACATTTCTATCGGCTATAGTAGTTTCTCATGCGTCGTAAGCAAACTAAGTAATTTAGTAAGCTTCCGAGAAGTCAGAAAAAATTCTACGATACCCATCGAAATCTCCATTATATTATAATACAATCCTCTGTCACGTCAACTGTCTGAAGCTCCTAATTATAAAAATAAAAATGTCAACCAAGATGGCAGCCACACTAGTTACGGATTAAACATGATACGATACACACGAACGATTTGATTCACATATTAACTGAAAAATACCTAGAAATTCGAGACGTGCCATGCATGGGACACTATGCGGTAAAGAGTTAAAATGTGTTTCCGATGCAACCATCTTAACCGCCGGGCATTCAATAAAAGGGAAACGTCAGCGTGGCTGTTATTTATTCTGTGACCGACGCAAGTCTGATGGAGTCGGTTGAATTGGTCTTAAAAACAAAAAAAACAAAACAAAAAAAAAAGAAAAAAGTTAGGTGAGTCGTTTCGAATTTAGCCGAACTTTTTCTATTCCAGCGGGCAACTGGTTCAGTGCCGGTTGCTCGGTTGGCAAGGGAAGTTGACCGAAAGTTTCTAGCTCACGTGCGAGGAGACTTCGAGTGGAAAGGACGAGTCGTTAATTTCGTCATTCGTCGCATCCCGCGGGCTCCAGCACGTTGTTCCTTCGGGTTTACAGGTCCTAACTTTTCGTCCTTAACTCGTTAATTAAGGACGAAAGCATGGCGGTGCAGAGGGACGAAGCCGAAGAAGCGAAGTTTTAATAACATTATCGTAATAATACTGGTCCGCCCCTTTGCTATTCCTTCTTGCAACGTGCCTTAAATTGTTAAAGGATCCTACGCTCCACATCCGTGCCTCTCTTTAATTTCTGTTTGTTTCACTATCTTGTGTGCCATCGTTTCGTTTGTTAAACCTAAATCGTAGTCCAAGACGACGACAATTGAAATTCGTTCCTATTAGATTCTACCATTTTACTTTGATTTTTCAGACTTTCTACTACCATTTATAGTATTATTATAACCCTCCTCGTCTAACTTTGATCGAAATAACTGTATCTGTACATATAAGCCACGATTGACCTAGAAAACGCTTTTCCTATAAGTGATGGTAAATTCTATTCGTTAAAATACTTTTTCTCAGGGAAAATAATCTGGTGCTTTTTTTAGTGAAAGGATTGTCTATCTCTGATATAACTTGAGATAATCATTACCTTATTAACGCCTTACTTATCCCTCGAAGATCACAGATAAGCGTAATCACTTGGTAACTTAAGGTTAATTAAAGATTAACCCTTTAAACATGGGACGGTTCAAAAGCAGTCAGCCTTTGAATCCGATTCAGAGGATAATCATTATAATTTTCTCAAGCATACTTGGTGAACTTTCAATATTTTATTTGTTCTTCGAACGTGTATTATACACAAGCAAAGAGTTGATAGGTGAAACTGATGTTTTCAATTTTCTAATCGTCCCTAACTTAATTATAAGGGAAATAAGTAAAGATTTATTAATTAATTTGAATAGGCTTTTGATGGTAAAGTGTTATTTTGAAAATTTCATAAATAATTCATTACCTGTTGGTTAATTAAATTGCATTTTAAGACGCACGCATTGGATACCAAGATGATTTCGAATTTTTTCAGAACCAGTATATTATTTTTAACCCTTTGAACTCGAAGGGCACCTGTGGAGCGACATATGTAATCTACTAGAATATTTAAAAATGTAAAATTTAAGTGTTATTTATATTAGAATATAGCAAGTTAACGAAAGAAATAAAAATGAATAGATTCATAAACTTTTGAAACTCCGTTCTACGGAAATAGCGTTACCCAAAAATGCTTCGACTGCAAAGGGTTAAATCAAATTCTACCCAATAAAAAGAGTCTTAAATCGACTTTAAAACTCAAGGTCGCTTTAATATCTCAGAACATATAAAATATAAGGAAATAAGAATGAAACATAATTTCCAATCTTATTTTAATTTTACATTATCCATCCCCTATTTTATTAAATTTTCTATTTAACGAAGATGCGTATCCGGTTCGACCGGGATCGAACGTATCGACCAGGCGTAGCGAAATTGTTAAAGCAACGGAGGCATTGTATGCCGGATGTTAAACGGATAATTAATCGATGTATTATTAAGGGGATTTTGACAGAGAATCGGACCGAGTGGGGGTGCAACTATACGCGACTCGTTCGTGTATCTTCGAGGGCCCGGCATTACTCGTATAAGCTGCACGATTCGTGAATATTTTATTAGAAAGCCGCGTTACAGTCTGTTACGAACAATGCGTTAAGCTCAGACCACTAAATCTATGAAATTGCCGGTCCGAGTCTCGCGATCGATAGCGCTGTGCGAGGCTGACACGCGAGAAATACCAGGAGGAACGAGTGGGATCGGTTACATTGGAGAGGAGGGAATTGGTATAATAAAATTTTATCCATATATCAGAAGCAGATTAAACGTCAGTTCAGAGATACGGTTTCGGCTTGTTGCTCTTTTTCCGAGCGCCGAAGGTACAGGGTGTATCATAACCAGGGCCTGCTCTAGTGGTTACGTCGCCCTGGACAAAAAAAAAAAACAAATTGTCGCCCCTTAAGAATTTATATATACAGGGTGTCCCAGTTAACTCTGGCATCTCAAATATCTCGCTTGTTTTTCATGGTAGAAACAAATGTTAGAAGAAAAAGTTATTGTATCCGATGGGGCACATATTCTGATTGGTGAAAGATTTTGCTCAAGGTCATGTTTTTCGAGATTACAAGGTCATCGGTGTTTTTTTAAACGGAACCATATATTTTTGTTATCATACGATGATAGCTGAGGGTAAGGCGAGTTCATTGACCTATAACACTACGACCTTCCAATGACCTTAAAAATATGGTTCCATTTAAAAAAACACCGATGACCTTGTAATCTCGAAAAAAAATGACCTCGAGCAAAATTATTCACCAATCAGAATATGTGCCCCATCGGATACAATAACTTTTTCTTCTAACATTTTTTTCTACCATGAAAAACAAGCGAGATATTGGAGATGACAGAGTTAGCTGCAAGCTTCAAGCAGCGTCCTTTACAAAGTTTGCGTTAATTTTTCAATAATAGTGTGAATATTTTTAGCTTTTAGGCATAAACAATATAAATACGCTAGGCACGGTAAATTTTTAGTAAACGAAAAAATCGATATATGAAATTTTCTATTAATTGGGTATTTAACGCATCAATATTTTTCTCACGCTTACAGCCAAAATGGCGCCCCGGACAAATGTCCGGGTTGCCCGCCCCTAGAGCAGGCACTGATCATAACACGCGGGACTCCGTTCCAGAGGCGAATAAAGGATACAAAACACAATGAAAATGATTCCTATAAGCCGGGAGTTAAAACGATTTCACGTCTAACTGTTAATAACTGCCATATAAAGATTCTGACTGATACAATTTCAAAAAATGGCGTTATAAAAGTTCTGACTTACACATATATCGGTTCCGGTTCCAGAGAACCGATATCATGTCGGTTCTATCGTGATGCGTTTAAAAAGACGAACGATGGCATGCTTTTATTTATAAATATTTTTTATCGCTGAGCTTCCGGAGTTTTTCCTTTCAAAATTTCAATCTATCGCTGAAAGAACCGTACCTAAAAGCTACGTCTGTTAAAGTGTTCAAGTATTAAAAGGAGACTTATAAATAAACTCACACAGTGATTCTGGATCCATAACTTCACTTCTAATCTTGAACGAGTGATTAGCGCTTAGAATTTCAATATAAAAACGACGTTTACAATTATTTCATTGATACACACACTATTTATTAAATATAAATAATATAAATAGAAAATAAATATCGTAGAATATAAATATACTATCAGTAGTTTTGTGTTGTCACAGTTCCACAATTACAACCACTTTCCACGCCTGACGTAAGCATGTGTTCTGTTTATTTCAAGTTTATAGACATTTTTATGCTTCAATAATGCACAATTATACTTACTGTGCGGAGATGGAAAAACGTCCTGCGCGACTACATAAGGGCGGAGGGTATTGCGAATGTTCCACCCAATTCTCGTGTATATAGGAGCTTTATTAGTGTTTGTCACCGTTTAGACCAGGGGTCTCCAAACTACCGTCCGCGAGCACCACCGATCCCCAGCATCCGGCCCGTCATAGTTTGTTTTGATTACATTGTAAAATTTACAATGTAAGTAAATCATACAAAATAATAATTAAGAAACACAATAGCTGACATACATAGGTAATTCACGTAATGACATTAAACATTATAATTATGATTAATGAGATTTATGGTGCTGTAACGAAAATTTTTGTTTCGTTTTTGTTTTAGAAAAGTTATAGTATGTTGGTACGGTGTGCTAGGTCTTAGCCTGCCCGACTTTGTGAAATAGTCAGTGTGGATTGATTGGATAGATTGTGTGGAATACAGCCAATAGGACCCGAATTCCGTTCACTGGTCTTCATTCCATCTCCGCACAGTACCTTATAGAATATACTAAAAATGCCCACTAATGGTCATTAAAAAACAGCATCGAAGAATTTGAAAATCTTTCAAAAAATCCAGCTATACGCTTAATCTGTTAACAGCTTTGTATAATTGCACGTCTATTTCCACACTGACGTTTAAGAATTAATCATATTTCTATTGAAATATTTTTAAATCATTCGAGGCACCCATTCTTCGACTATTTTCTATGTCTATGTCATGTAGGACTTGTTAAGAATCTTACGGCACGCATGTGTTATAGTTGTGAAATAATCTTGAAGAGTCTCGTTATTAACACAAGAGTCGATGAACACAAATACAGATATTGTCAGGAGAGCAAATTAATTGGAAGATAGACGATAATCCCTTATGGTTCCGTCATCGGCCATATTGAAATTTTAATGTATCGTTGGTCGATATGTTAGTTGGTTTATGGGAAACATTGCTGACCAATATTTACATGAAAAGTAATATTTTTCGCTGCGTAATATGGATGAACGTTGGCGCAATATTTACCGTGATAATACGCGATATTTCACTGTACGTCGAAATCCGCTTATGAACATTTATTTCGAACAGAGAGAGAGAGAGAGATTTCTCGTGTATTCTGTTATAAGGTACGTTTCTGTCTCACGAGTCAGTGAACTTGTTGTTTAATGATGCTGATGATCAAAAGAAAAATATTCTTCTTTGACATTTCATGTATATTCTTGCAAATAGGGGAAATCAGGATTTTTCATACATACTTATAATATTCATATGATAATTAATAGGCGATTTGGTACCCAAATAATTTAACATTCAACAGTTTCTGTACAAATTTTGAATTTCAGTTATAAATGTAAGTTTCTGTGTAACAGAGGTAGAATAAAAGGAAATAGTCACATAAAGACTATAAATAGTTTCTTGAACTATCATCTATTGTAGGTAGTAAGGATTTGTCCAGATGGTCGGCGACGTACGGTGCGTAGACTCTAAGCTCCGATACCTAAGATTTTTTATTCTTGTTTTGCGAAATCTTTCAGCTGGAAACCTAGTAATCTTTTAAATGGTCTGTAGAAACCATGAATCCTTCCGGATGGTCGGCGACGCATGACGTTTGTAACTTTACCGCCCTTTTTCGCCAAATTTTCTTTTGTTCTTAATTGTAATAATTGCTTGCATTGTACGAGTTTAAATTCAAGCCTTTCTGCCACCCGATATTCCATTTAAAATCATACACTTTTCATTCGTTCTTCCACGCTATTATAAAATTGTAGAGTTTCCAAAACCTCAAAGTCATTTATATATCTTCTGTCTTCTCTACCTGTCCATTATTTTCCTATGTATATTTTCTTCCTGTTTATCCAATACACTTAATACTAAAACTGAAGTTCTTCAAAAATTGGAAATTTTCGTAAAATTTTATGCAGACCTTTACAACGTCATCGTATAAAGTACGCCCATAAAAGTTTCTCGATATCCATGAACCCGGCGTACGCACTAAATTTTCCCATAATTGAAATTCTTCCTCAAAAATGTAGCCCCGTGTTAAGGAACAAGTTGGATAGGCGCATAAATAAATGGCGAGATGCAAGACAGTTGTAACCGGGATTTCGAACGGTTTTCCGTTCCGTCTTTTTCCATTGTTTCGAAAGTTGTTCGGTCGGCTGACGAGAGGAAAGCACATCCCGGCGTGGAAATTTACTCGGAAGTTCGTTTCAGGGGGGTCTTATCGGCGTATGCACAAGAAGAAGAAAAACTTGAACGCTGACGTTGTATCTACTTCGCGTTTACGATCTTGCGTTTACTTCGTGCTCGAAGGTTTATGGAAAATGAAAGCTTATTCTTTCTTTTTGCGGAGCACGAGAATTTCTCGCAAAGGCGAAAGAATCCTCGTAAAATTAGAATATTATAATTCTCGTAAAAGAAAAAGAAAAGAAAAAAGAGGAAAGAATCGTCCCTCGTTTCCGCCAAGCCTGCCGCGTTGTCATAAATTTTCAATCGAGTACAGACAAGATCCTTCCACTTCGCGGGAAAACCATCGGTCGTTTAGAACAGGTCTGACTGTTTTAAGAGCAGAACTACTGAAAATCGATATATTAGGCTGGCAACCAGGCTCGTGACATTTTTGTTTTTCATATTTTTATCAAAGCTGTCTGAATTCTAACTCGGAGGAATCGAAGAGTAATCGTTTATTGATAGAGGCATCATAGTTGTAAATTGACTGCTTCCTTTTTAGTGAAAAAATTGAATTTTAACTTTAATTTTAATTATAAATTATACGTTCTCGGTTAGTTAAATGTGGAATGTTTTAATTTTCTTTGTTTTAATATCGCAGTGATAATGCGTGGGCCTTGACTGACCCACATATACAATTTTTTTATTGATTTTTGTAAATTAACCTTTTTATACCTAACATGGGATTATCAGTGAAATGAATCCGAGCCATCGATTAACTATAAAAAAGTATTAAATGTCAACATCGAATTAAAATAATATTAAAGTGATCAAAAAGGAAAAGGCGTTCCGTTGATAAAAGATTCTGATAGCAGGCGAATTTTAAAAGCATTCTGACAAAAATCTTCTGATTACGAGTAAAGTATTGTAAGGAAGATTTCGTTACACAGTTGGGTCTTCAGGAAAACTTTGCTTATTTGACAAAGTTCGTCGAAAGTTTATCTGGCTTTTACTTATACTTACTATACTTATATTACTCCGCTATAGTAATATATTCTAGAATACTCTATTCGTTCGAAGCTTGTTTTTCTTTCAAAATATTTCATACAATCTATTTTAATATAAATTATTACCTATCCAACGTGGACAATACTTGTGGAGAGCAATTCATTTCATCGCTAATTTCATCCAGAAAATGAACACCAAAGTGCTTTTGCATTTATATTTATTGTACCGAATAGTTCTACAGTTTGTTCCTCAATCTTTTTTATCTAACCTCCATATATAACTTTCTCGATAATGTCTTCTCCGATTTAAATAGGAATCTAAAGCCACAAAAGCTATCGATTCCTTAAAATATACGGCCGTTAGAGTGTTAAGTGGCCGCCGTTGGCCCGTTCGCCGTTATACCTTTGAAATTATTACCAATAACCTTCAATAATTCTTCGAAGCTCATCCGTTTCGGCTGAGCTCGTTAGCGAGTGGAAATTTCTTCGGTGAAAATCGGTGATTCTCGTTTGCCCGTCTGATTAACGCACGCTCTTGTATCGTTGGTCCATTAGTTCCTTCGCGCGATCCTGTTTATCTTTATTACTTGGCCCTGCTGAACAATCGTCTCTTCGACGGCGACACGGCGTGCAACTTCCCTCTTTGCAAGTGCACACAACAACGCCCGTTACACCGTGGCACAATGTTTACAATGCAAACACGAGCCACTCGAGAATTTGAATTCAATTCCGTAGTGCGGGCTGCTAAGGTGCGAGCCGGGCTGGAACGAGCGTGCCCACGCGTTTTAACCTTCGTCTTTGTCACGTAGAATCTCGGAAAGCCTTCATTATCGTTCTACAAAGGGAAAGAATACGGCGATCCGGGTGTCTGACGAGCGAGGAATTCTTTATTAACCCATTACCGTCCAAAGTTGCACAACATTTTCTGTTGTATCAGAGATAAATACGCCTTCATTGCTATGCATACCACGGCACATACTGAATTATTTTTCAAACAAAAACAGCGGTCACAATTATAACCTAACGTAAGGCACTTTCAAAGGAGGATCCAGCTTTCAAATCAGAAGGGGCGGGGGGGTCATATGAATGATCTGAGGTTTTCTGGATGACGATACGATTACGTTAGAAAAATTATACATAATCATATAATTATAATAACAACACATAGTCATTATTATGCGTGTATATTTGTTTGCCTCCGTATAAAGTTTATTTCATAAACTTATCAATGAGATTAGAAAAAATATCAGAGGTAAACCTATACTCAGCCCGGGAGGGTGAGCACTTCTAAATTAGATTCAGAGTCATTTAGAATATAATATTTTGATCTATCACAAACGCAAATTAAGTCACGTTAGATCAATATTACAAAATGTTTTTGTTAACAAATATTGCACGAATTTTTCTGACTGCGGGACAAAATCAACTAAAATGTGACTATTAAGAAAACGGTTCGGGTCAATGGGTATTTCGACATCTAACGGCGAACCATTGGAATTTTGTGGATTCTGCTACAGGTGTCCACACACGAAATATGGAGCTCGTGGCACCACATGGACGATTATATGACTATTTTTATTTAAACGATAATTTTCAAATCACACTGATAGACTCCGTGCGATCGTTGATGCCATCCGGCATATAAAATCATCAAATGTTTCAGAAACTATAATGGAGTAAATCTATTTTTTTGAATAAATACAACGGGTATATATTTAGAGAATGTGTGATTGAATTTTTATGACCAGTATAAAATTTATAAGTATAAATAAGATTTATGTGAAATTTGATTATTTTATGAAATTAGTTTTATCAAAGGGGTTAATACTTGTAATAATGTAACTGAATAAATGCTTGTTAACACGTTGACTGCCACGCGCGTTTACAGTAAAATCTCCTTCAGGCCACGCGTACCACTGTACGAAACGTATTCTGCTGGGTATTCTCACTGATATTTTAAAAATGAGATTTATATTAATAAATATAGTTTATATTGATTAATATTCAATAGTTTTGTTACTTCCTCAGCGAAATATCTTTTTGAACACATACGAATATCCTTCGCAAGTAGTCAAATAAGCGTCACCCCAATACGGGTGACGCGGCCCGATCAGAAACTTTACTGTCACCCGAATATGGGTGACGTGGCAGTCAACGTGTTAATTTGAAAATAATATATCTTCGATTTTTGGATATTAAAGTGTTAACCCATTAACGGCAAAAAAAATACGATACCGTATTTTACAATAAAGTTTTTTAATTCAAATTAAACTAGCACACAATAAATTTTACTAAATATACGATTTAAACTTTGTTTTCTTTTGAATTTAAAACGATTACTTATAAGAGTACAAATGTTGCATTATACGGTTAAAAACAATCGAAACTTTGAACCCTTTATACTCGAAGCATTTGTCGATAACATCAAGTTCAAAAGCTCTGTTTTTAAATAAAATGTGAATTTTACATTAGAAAATCCTTTAATAAACTATACTTACATATGTTCCTCCTATAAAGGCACCAATCGAGTGGAAATTTTGAGCGAACCGATATAATTCTTTTTCTGACGAATAAACCTTTAATCAATAAAACAACAGGTGTACAGCGTGCGAAATGCATCCAATTAACTTAGCAACATTGAAACAGCTTACAAAACGTTGACTCTGAAAGAAGAAAGAGAAAACCCCATTGAATTCGTCCGTTTAAATTGAAAACGGAGGAAGTGCCGACGAAAAAAAAAAAGGAATAGTGTTCGGTAACGCGGGGATGCCGTTCCCTATCAAGATTCCATTGGCAATAATCGTAAACGCCATTTCGTTCTTTTCCTTTTGTTGTTATTGTATTTCGCAGCTGTGACAAAGTCTGCAGCTACAAATTGAATCTGGACTAGGCGATACTACACACAAGTCTGGGACACTTGCAGTTTCAGTCTTATCATCCTACTTTCACAATTAACTTCATCGAAAAGAAAGCCATCCTCGTATCAACAGGTAACTGAGATTTGTACCTCTGCTGTTGGTACTTTTAATGGACAAAAAGGGGAGAAAAAGAATAAGAAAGGATACAAAGAGTTGTTAAAGCTTCGGAATTGTGTTAACGTAATTGCGCCATTCGCGAAGGGACAATGATCTTTTAGTTATCTAATTATTACCGTCTCTTGGTAACTGAAAATCCTCGTTTACCGAAGTTTTGAACAAAGTTCAATATCATTACGAACAAGGAATAATTTTGTATAAAGATTATTCGGAAATAAATAAATTTCTAGGATCTTTTGCTCAGGCGATTTATTCTAGTTAAAAAGAAAAAACAATTAATAATCATTTGCCATAATTAATGCTGGCTTTTATTTGCCTGACATTAGAAAAAAATCAACAACTTTCAATGAAAGTAATCGTTTTTAATTCTCAGTAGTAAAATACGTGAAACTGAATGATTTAATTTATCGGGCGTTCCAGTTAAACAAATTTCGAGCTCGGAACGGGTCACAATAGGGAGTCGAGTTTCCGTGGCCGATTATTTATACTAGGGACAATTGCAGTAGGGAATATTGAAACCAGAGATTGTTGACCCTAGGTGTAATAAGACTAGGGAATATATACGCTACGGGTAATTATACTAGGGAACATTACGATTTGCAAAATTATACCAGGGAGTGTTGACACTACGGACAATTATACTAGGGAGTTTTGACTCTTCGGATAATTACACTAGGGATAATTACACCAAGGTATATAGGCGCTAGGGATTATTTACACCGGGGAGTATTGAAACTAGGGATTGTTGACCCTAGGTATAATAAGACTAGGGAATATAGACGCTACGGGTAATTATACTAGGGAGTATTGACTCTTCAGATAACTACACTAGGGAATATTGACACTAGGGATAATTACACCAAGGTATATAGGCGCTAGGGATTATTTACACCGGGGAGTATTGAAACTAGGGATTGTTGACCCTAGGTATAATAAGACTAGGGAATATAGACGCTACGGGTAATTATACTAGGGAGTATTGACTCTTCAGATAACTACACTAGGGAATATTGACACTAGGGATAATTACACCAAGGTATATAGGCGCTAGGGATTATTTACACCGGGGAGTATTGAAACTAGGGATTGTTGACCCTAGGTATAATAAGACTAGGGAATATAGACGCTACGGGTAATTATACTAGGGATCATTACAATTTGCAAAATTATACCAGAGAGTGTTGACACTACGGATAATTATACTAGGGTGTATTGACTCTTCGGATAATTACACTAGGGATAATTACACCAAGGTATATAGACGCTAGGGATTATTTACACCGATGAGTATTGAAACTAGGGATTGTTGACCCTAGGTATAATAAGACTAGGGAATATAGACGTTTGGGATAACTACACTAGAAAATATAGACGTTAGATTTTCTATGAAAGTAAGCATTTTTAATTCTCACAAGCAAAATACACGAAACTGAATAATTTAATTTATCGGGCGTTCCAGTTAAACAAATTTCGAGTTCGGAACGGGTCACAATAGGGAATCGAGTTTCCGTGGCCGCTAGAGAAAAGTCAAAAAACTTGTTACAAGGCTGGTTGGTTAAAATGAACAATAGGAAACTCAGACAGTCGAATATGGTCGGTATAGTCGGGCCTGTGTTGGTACACAGCTGACGAAGAGAAATGACCGGCCTGGCCGAACCATAAATTCACGCGCGCCGGATTAATCGTGGCACGGAGGTGTTGGCGAAACTCGTTGCCAAACTAAACTAAACTAATTTAAACTCGTTCAAAGCTACCGCCAAGACTAACTGTGGGCCTAAGGTGGCGCGCATTTCAATAGATTACCGTTTTCGAATTTCTGTACACCTACGGTACTGACACCTAGACATTATAACAGACGGTCCGTAATTCATAATACGTATCGAGTTAGAAGTATCGCGTTGCTGGAAACACGACCGAAGTCAAGAACAACGAAATAAGGTACACGATCTAATTTATAACCACAGTTAATGTTATAATTTTTATTCTGCGATCTATTTTTTTATTCCACTGCTCTAATTTATATTCAGCTATTGGAAATCTGTAGGGTTTACTGTCACTGTTATTTTTACAATCCGAAGCCGGACACGCGGTGTAGCTTATTGTATTTATATTAACAATGCATTGAAGTGCTTTCAACGTTCACTCTCCATGCTGTATACCCTGATAGTTTTTCAAATTTCCCTCAAACACACGCGGGAAGGGTATTCGTCAGATTTTCTGCAACACGTTCGTAACCGGTACTATATGGATCCCCGATACGAAACACCGTGGAATCGAAAATCCCGGGTAATTGGAAGTCGGCATAACGTGTGGACAAATGGTTAGCAGAGGTATTGACAGAAAAGAATATTGTTAACATTTCAACCAGCAATATATCTGAAGAGAGTGAAGGGGGGAGGGGAGGGCTAGGGGGTGGAGGGACTGGATGGATCGCCAGGGGAAGAAGCCAGACCATGGCAGGGATGGTCTCGACTGTATGGTTATTACCATCAATAATGGCAATTTGGTTTGCAAATGGCTCGAAACGCCGGGCAGAACCGTTCCTACCTACAATTTCCCTCCATTTTGCGGTAGAAGAGCACTCGCCCGACCCTCTCCCCTCCATACCTCTCCTTCCACTCGCTCGTGCAGTTAGCCACATTGAAATGCCTTGAGTCAACATTTGCGTACGCTCGGCGCAAATTGATTTTATTTAAATGCCAAGTATGAGAACGGAAAGGCGCCTTCGGCCGCCAACTTAATTGCGTTATCGCGACTCCTTCGTGATAATGATCGATTTTCGAATTGACACGACTGCTTTCGGAGACTGACGCAAAGGTGTCAACGGCGTGTTCAGGATGGGCCAAGTCGAGCACGTGTACCGGGCGCCGGCGCCAGGTGGTTGCAGGACGAAATTGCGTTCGTCGATTAAATTTTAAAGGTTTCTTTTATCGAAGATAAAATTGAATTTTTCTAGCCTCGAGAGTTAGTATCCTTATTATTCTATTATAATTGGTTTACTTATATTTCTTTGTTTACTTTGAATGAATAGTATAAATATAATTTATCAGAAAAATTCATACAGTCGTTATTCAAGCACAGTCATTCATGCACTAATTAAAAAATTACTGTAAGAATATGATCGCTTAATTTTCAAATTTAATCTTACGTAGACTTTCCTGTTTTTTTTAAATTTTTTTTTTATTATTTACAGTTTTAAATTTTTGACGTAACAAATGATCGTATAATATGGTAGGTACTTTGATAAGAATCGTAGAAATTTTTCAGATTGTTTGATAACTAAAATCAGTAAAGAAACTAAAAACGACAAAACTTTTAATTCAGCATCTTACAAGGTAAAGTTTTCAATGCAGAATGCACAAAAACAAATAAAAATTGAATGGATAATCAATTGCATTACCTACGAATTTCAAAGTCCTTCCCTATTCATAATTCTAACAAAAAGAAGCGTTGACGATTTCTTTCCCCAAATTTCCTTTCCAAATTTTTAATACGCCCGTTCGAATGAAAATCCTTTCTCAGCTGAATTGACCACTGGGGAGAAAAATGTTCATTATACATAGCCACTCTGCGTTCCCTTCTCCTCGCCACACTTTGCCCATCTAATTTACCTGATCATTTCACAGAAAACCCGAGTTTTGCTGTTTGCCTTCCCGCTGCAAAGGTCCCCGTCCCATTCAATCGTTTCGTTCTTTCTTTTTTCTTCCATAACCTGGATTGCAGAAACTCGGAGAAAAAAGAAAACAAAGAAAGGAACTACAAGAGGACGAAGAAACCGACAATGGAAGTCAAAGAAAGAAGAGGATTATAGGTGGATGGCGGTTGTAGGTGGTTTTGCAGTGGTTTCAGCTTAACGAACCTCCGGAAGCGGACTCACCCGACGTCCCAATTTCTCGAACGGTCTCGAAAGGATACTAACTCGGCTTCAGGCTTAATAAGGTTAAGGGGTTGGCGGATAAGAGAGGGAAGGGGGGAGGGCAGAGGGTGGGTATTGGTGTAAGTGCAAGGCACAGGCCCGGGAGTCGAGTTAATCTCACGTGTTGGGAATAAAGTTAGCGGCCAGGAGCCGTTTACTCGGTGCACGGCTGCACAACCCGGGCCATTTTCACCGGGTATCCGATCTCTCATGAGTCCTTATAGGAAACCAAACGGGGGTCGCAGCCGGCGCTTTAAGCGTCGGTTGCGACGGTTATTCGCCGCTTAACCATTCGAGGACACCGCAGATACTTCGGATAAGAAACGGTGTGTGTACGACCCTGTTGCCGCAACCTTGATCCAACCGGTCATGAAACGATTACAACGTTTCAACAATATCGAACAAGGCTTATGTCTAACGATCTTTCTATTCTTCTCCCGAAGATGGACAATTATATTGGGGGGGCATGCCTGACCGATTTCAACGACTTTAAAATAGCTATGTTATCAAGGTCGTCGTGTTGTAGTTCTTTTCCATAGGTCGTTCGTTCTTAGTTTTTAGAATTTTACAGAACTCTAGGCCGCAGTTAAGTTTAATTGAACGGTTCGGAATAATGGCTTCCATTATTGACTTTACGAGGAACACAAGCTTTTGTGGCGTTTCAAATGGTCTTGAACATGCAGATACGGTTTTTAATAAGATCTGGGAAATCGATAAACTAAGGAAAGAGTTGGAAGGAAATTGTTCTAATGGCAGTTGATGCTCTGCAACTATGATTAACCCCGAAATCTTCAGAGCAGCGCGAAGAAAATAGAATTTAATGACGCATTGATCGCTCTTGAGAAAATAATTTAACTTAACTTAATTTAACTTAATTTTATTCCTACTGTGAGCAGTCAAATGACCGCTTTAAAAAACAGATATTTCTTAATATTATTTTATATCTAAAAATAAATGGTGTTTATTTCAATGTTTATATAAGAAAAGTAGTGAAGTTAAATAGCGGTACAATAACGTCGCCGTCGTACGCAGGAAATTCTAACCGAAATTTTAAGAACGATCATTTGATCGCCCGTGGTAGGTTTAGTGTTAAACTTAACGAAACCATATCTTTATTTTGCAAATTGACATTGCATAAGCTTCTTGTTCTAAGAGCAAAAACAAAAATGATCTCTAAAGGACGTTTTTTTTTTAATTGATCGGTCTCTAACAAGTTCCCGCGGTATTGACTTTTGAATTGGGGATACCCAGTATGTACGAAGGATTCGTAAGTTGTGATCGCGTATACAAGACACTTCGTGTAATTAAAGGACCGAATAAAATGGACAGAAATGAAAGCAGCTGTGAAGGGTAACGCGATACGTTCCTCTTTATCCCATGGTTTAAACGGACGCGTCGAAGCCCACGAAATTAAAAGGGGTAACAGCCCAATCCTCCGAAATCCTTTTGCTTAAAACACTCGAAACTTCGCGCTAGCAAAGTTCCCGTGAATCCTTTACGCCTCGCCAACTCCATCAAAAAGCTTTTAATCCGTGGACAGGTTGAATGTACCCAAAAAAGCACACAGTCCAGGAGCGCTCGCATCAAGAATACTTAAACGTATAAATATATATAAAAATAGTGATAATAGAGGTATTAGTATTGGTACTATAGATATTACTATGGAGCTAGTATTACTGCTATAAATACTACAGATAACAGTAATACCAGTAATTAAATAATGGTAATATTATTATTAATAGTATTTATGATAATATTGATGAATGGTGCTAGAAATAGTACCGACTTATTTCTGTAAATATTATTATTACTTATTTTGTATTGTTAATTTATTTTTATTACTATTTGGAATATTACTCACAATATCACGACAAATATCTACATTGCAAAGATCGTTTAAAAAAAAATTTTCTAAATAATTCTTTTCTAATAAGTCTTAAGGTAAAAAGTATAGGTTTAATGGAGGGGTTCGTTTCAAATCCTATTAAAAGATGCTTAATAAGACGCAAGAAAGTATTTGATTAAAGCTTTCAAAGTGTTCGCCCTGAAAAGTAGTACAATCTTGTGGTCTAATTAAGAAAATTCCAAATACAGAGTGAAGTGTATTGAATCCAATCGATCGAAGTGCGTGAATTATTGATGCTCTTCAGTCTGTAATTGATCTGGAAGGTGTACAATAAACTGTGTCTATCGTACAACTATGCAGGTAAAAGAAGGAAATTACATTTTTGTGTTTGATCCAACTGAAAACAGAAAGCTACTATCTTTTACTACTGAATTATTTCTACGAGTTTTCGAATTTAAATGTTTAATCATTCAAAACTTATTTTAAAAATGTTGTCAACAACGTATTGATCATCCTCTAAAAAGTTAGTAGAGTGTATTAACACGTGGCTTATACGCTTTTGTAATAAGTATATTTTTCATGTTAAATGCTTTTTAGGATTTTCTGGAGTTTGTGAAGCCGGACATCCCCCTCTTCATCCCCCTCTCTACCCCTTTATCGACGTAGACTTCTGTTGTAATGGCTAAAAGCTTTTCCCGAAACATTTCTGGTAAACGATTGGTATATTCCTGATACCCTTTTGCGAGCTTCGGGCCATTAAAAAAAAAAACTGTCTTCATGAAACTATAAATGAAACTTTGACCACTTGTAAAAGTTTTGTATCATAATTTTAAATTGATTTTTCGTATAAAATTGATTATATATCCAATGTTTATTACATTGCCAAAATAATTGAGTTTCGCGTGATTTTCAAAGTTGGTAAATATTATTTTTAAATACCAGTTGCGATGTCATCGATATAAAATAATTAAATTGTATTTTGTATTACTCTGCTTAATGTTGGTTTCAAAGTATATTTCATGAAGTAATTATTATTGGCTGAACAATAATTAATTATAGCACACTAAAATTTTATTATAATTTAACAGATTTAATTTTAAGAAATCTTGATAATATCAAAAACTGTCTAATTTTGCTACCAAATTCAAGTTTCCTACAATTTTAAACACAATTTTCCAAAATTCCCCCTCAACTAATTCTCAAACATAACATGAAAAGAATTTCATACTTTTGTATTATATATAATACTAATAAACGAATTATTTCTCGGTTTCAAAATTGACAAATTACGATCAAAGCTTATAAATAAATATTAAATCAAAAGAAAGGAAATTTTCTACAAGGGGATAATTATTAAACTTACCGTGAATTCATAATTGTAGACAATTTACATTCGACGGGAATTTATGGTATAAGATAACCACGATTACTCCACGTGCCATTCCAGCCTCGGCATATTACCATGAAAAAAGGATTCTTCACATCAGGAGAGGCGTAATAAAGTCCCATGGGAGAACGCACCGTATCCTCGTATTAGAATGGCCAAAGGGATGACTATCTGCACTATTGAATTATTACGTTTCTACGTCGTCGACGCTATTACATCTCCCTTTTCTCCGTATATATCTCCATTAAAAATACATGTACCCGGTCATTTTCGATTTCCCGTTATCACTTTATCTCATGAATGATACACAGAGTGTACCAGTATTCATGGTACGGTTAAATCTCACCTTGAGACACCGAAAGTTGCCGATTCTTTTCTTACACCCGCCAACAGTACTCGAAGAATTGGCCAAAGTGCCAATTTTGTAAGTAAATATTAAGAATCTTGCAGGTAGCTATGTTAAACATCGAATAATCTTATCTTTTCATGAAAAAGTATCTTTCTTCTTATACTCGGACACGTTGGTCAACATCAGTACATTAAGTGGCGTACCCGTGGCGTGTTTGAACAATGTTTTGCATCGAAGGGTTCGCTGCAAACTGATCAGAACGTTCATTTTTCATCAAATATTCAACATTTGCATTTATGACGAACATCGTTAACCGGCGCCGAGCGTCATTGTACACGTCGATAAAACGTTTATCGTTCCCGCCCATGCACAAAACGTTAATTGTTTATCGAAGATTTATTATTGACGATGAACTTGATTCCTAGCAGTTAGACGCATCGATGTTAATTATTCGTAATTGATCGATACAGCTGTATTAGTTTTACGTTGTATCGCGATCGGTGGAATTCGAACGACCGTCGTTTCATATTTAATCGATAAACACACGATTTGGCGATGGCAGCAGACACAGAAGGACTTATTAAACGCGTCGATCACACTTATACAGTGTGTTCCACAAACTCTGTCCACTTAAATATCTTGGTTATTTCAAACAATAGGAGAAAATGTTGCTGGTAAAAGTTATAGGGCTTAAGAAATTGCTTTTCTTCTCAGGAAATCAATTTAAAATTGAAATGTTCAACTTTGAAATTTTTATTCAAACTCAAGGTTTATTTACGTGTCATTAAGGAGCATGGTGGACATTTTATGATTTCCCTAAAGAAAGATTCAATTTATGGGTAAATTCTGTTTTCTTCCAAATTGTTTTCTTGTGGTTATTTTTTGTGTTTGTATTACATAATAATTTGAAGATTTTTTCATGAATAATAAATGTTGGGTGATAAAAATATTATTACTTTGTGACTAAATAAATTGATGCATACTCAATTTTCATTATTTCAACCGAGTCACTGATAATTGAATAATAACTAACGGTTTATTAATCAATGTTTAATCAATAATAAATGGCACTGAAAAATCAGTGTAATAAAAGTAACGGCTTCTATTAATTTATTTTGACACACATGTTATATGCAAAACACTTCCAGTTTGTAAATATGTATAAATGTTCATGTATTGAATTTATAAACAAAATTTTTTTCAGTGTTTTAACTGCTCCTGATACTAAACAGAATATGAATCCCAGAGCCAGAGTGTGTTTAGCCACGCTGTTTAAACTTTAGAGAACCAATAGGAGGTGTACAAATTTTCTGTTTGTACAAAGTCTTTGGGACAAGTTTTCTTAGGGAAAAACCCCATCATTCGTTAGACCAATCAAATGGCTCTGAAATAATACTCGGCACCTTTAACCTAATGCAGACCTAACCTAGACACAATACTTGATACTTTCCTAGTATTATAATAAATAGTAGGGATACCTTTCCGTACCGCGCCATTTTCCCTAGGGAAACGTATTCATGCCCCAAGGTGTACAACCGTAACGTCCAAGTATCACACTTAACAAACTATCCTTCAACAAGTACAAAATTTGTAAATATTAGAGCTTTGATTTAAATCGGTTGCTTGCGAAAGGGTTAAAATAGATGCGATAAAAAAGGTGATTTATTGGTCCCTTTGAAGCAACCTTAAAGTGTTTCCTTGGAGAGCAAGGATTCGTTTCACTGGTGCCAGATCCGGTTACCGAGTAAAGGAAGGTAGACACGTAGGCACAAAGAAAATGGTTAAAAGCAAGTGTGTGTGTTTGACTGAGTGAGAGAGAGATGGTTGTCTCTCACGTTCGTATATCGGCGCGAGCGCAAAAGCTGAAATGGAGTTTGCGTGAAAAGGTAGAAAGGGGGATAGGACTGCCGACGATCCATATTTTACGAGAGCAAATAGGAAACGCTTGAACGGGAGACGGGAAGGAGAGAAGAAAAAAAGGGGGGGGGAGGACTTCGTTTCTCTCTTTTCCTCTTGATCTTCCGGCAATATGCCGCGATTTTTCGCTTTGCTCTTCTATACGATCACCTCTAACTTCCCCTTCCCTTCGTATCAATATCTTTTCCCGGCTCTCGGGGTCCGATTCCTTTCTGATCCTCCTGCTATCGCTGGTAAACCTCGCCGCAAACTTCTACGGTGTTGATTCGAAGATTGAATATAGGGAAGAAGTACGGCGCACGTGGTTATTGTGCACTTGAAAGATTGTCAAAGGTTCGTCACCATCCGCTACCATCGACACCTTCAACATTATCATAGTTAGGATCGTAAATATTAAAGCTATTCATCGTTTAAAATTTCTTTACATTCTCAGAGAAATAATTCGTCTGCTATTATTAAAATTTTGCCACCATAAAACTAGAAGATGCTCTATTAATATAAGATTTAGACTTATGTAGATGTCGTCTTATGGAAAGAGTACAAGGTGATCCGGCTGAAAAGAATGTTATACTTTTGAAAATAATATCTAAAACAGGGATGCTAAACTCGTGGCCCGCGAGCCACAGGGGGGCACTTCTTCTCTTTCGTTGTTTCATTGGACGGCCCCCACCATACCTACTAAATTCCGACGATCATAGTCGAATTCTTCCTTCTCCAGTCACCACTACATTCATATACATATACTTGTATTGACTACGGTCGTCAGAGTCTAGTAGGTATGGTGGGGGCCGTCCAGCGAAACGATGAAAGAGGAAAAGTGTCCCCTTGTGGCTCGCAGGCCACTTGTTTAGCATTCCTGATCTAAAGGAATAGAATGAGATAAATTTATACTATTACTGTTTCATGAGCTCGCTGTGCGAAGGTTAGCCTTTAAATGCTAAGGTAAATCCCTAGATATTACTAATTTTTGTATCGACTTGAGAACGCAATGTCAGATAGAATCCAAGTTCCTTGAACCCTAACCCAGCAGTGGATGCTTAATATTAGTCAATATTTAACTATCATGATATTTGAGTAACATAAGTTCAGTGGATTCCCTCGAGCATTTGATCGGTTATTAAAGTAAATGCTGGTGGAGTTCGATCCCGGTCGATCAATGACTTTGGCAAAGTTATCTATTCCTCGGATACAGAGTTAAATAAAGAAAAGGGATGGAAGGTGGATAGAAGGTGGTAGGTAATTTTACCAGGCAATCGTCGTGGCACGTCGTTCGAAAGCGCACTGGAGAGTGAAACAGTTCTTCAGTGTCACTCGACTGATCCCTGTAGAGTTGAAACAGGAACAGGAGATGAATCGAGGTGAAACGTGATATCTCTGTCGCCTACGTAGCAAAGATTATTCATGGTTATCGTTGGCAACATTGCAACACTGATATGAGAGGCTTCCGAGCAGGGATGAGCTTCTTGGCGTGACAAAGAGTATGTCCAATCTCTGAAGACAGTTTGTGATATATGATCTGATCGGCGGGGCACGATCGTTGAATGGCGTACGCATTTTTCATTAGTCACCCTATGGAATCCGATTTACCATACGGGTCCGTTTAAATTCAAGATATTAACTATGATAAATGTGCTTATGTATTTTCTTTATATCTCTTCAAGAACGATAACTCTATGTTTATTGCTTGAGGAAAATCGTCTTAATGTTCTCACGTGTTCTTACGTTTTCGTACAAAAATTCTAAATTCATAGTATGCACATATTTTGGGGGCAGAAAATATTTAATTTAATTTAACACCAGAACTAAGGTTTCTTAAATTAAATCACAAAATTGATCAAGATGCTTTTATTAAAACGTGTGTTAACTTTTATTAGTATAAAGACCTACTGTATATGCTAATATATATTTCATTCTGTATTACTTTATTTTTCTATTTTATTTTCCATTTGAAAATCGGTATACATAAAACGTTGGTAGTTCTAGTGTTAAATGGAAGAATATTGTGTGCGCGTGAATGTATTATTTATTCTTTGAAATCCATTTCAAAATTGTACTTTATGACACTTTTTGATTGCGAAATGGTTAAATTGAGTTTCAAGAACTTTTTAATGAAAAATAACGACGAATTCAATTTTTTGCAATTGAATCTTCGTAAATTAATTAAG
This sequence comes from Stelis phaeoptera, assembly GCA_943735885.1. NCBI lineage: Eukaryota > Metazoa > Arthropoda > Insecta > Hymenoptera > Megachilidae > Stelis > Stelis phaeoptera. Next base: position 2,422,590 of record OX030936.1, read on the forward strand.
TATCATTGTTATTGGTTATAATGAAAGATAAGTTAACAAATAAATAGAGGAAAAGATGAAAAATTGATCTACGGACAAAATTATCTAAATAATCTATAGAATATTAGTGGATTATTGATTTTAAAATAATAAATTTATAAAAGGGGAAGCTTTAAGCTCGAGACAAATTTATTCGAACTGATATCCATAATTACGAAGTTATGCAGAAAAAATATAATTCATCTAATTATCATTACTTCACAAGAATTTTAACCCCTCAGATAGCTAATAAGTAATTTACAAAATACATAACTTGCAAAATGGAATTCTGATTTTCTCAATTATTGTCGAAATAATGAAGCTTTAAGATTAATTAAAAGTAATTGAATTAGAGACGCATAAGAATTTAAATCTGAATTTCAACAACCATTTATCTTATTAAATACGCCGACCCGACGGTACAATCAGCATCCCAGGTTGGACATAATAAAATCAACTGCAGTGCAAACACGATCCTAGTACACTCGTGTTAACATAGTCCGACCGTTTCTAATTTCGTGCCATTTTCAAACCGTTCGATTCGTTCGAAATTCGGCTAAATCTAAAATCCTCTTCGAAGCAAAGGCCCGGGCCAGCGACGGCAAGGGGACAGAGAGGTTATCGATTCGATTCCCAGAGTCCAGTTTGGCTCTTTCCCCTTTTACCAGGACGATCGGCCAGGTTATATCCTGATGGTCGATGATGGTATTGGTGCTAGAAACTCAAGTCACTGATTCGCCTAGAACCCATCCTCCGACCGACACAGCCAGAAGCGCGTTTGATTACCGCGGATTTAACGGCTGTACTCGAATACCAGGTTTAGATTACGTTTAGATGGCCCAGGACGCGGGCGATACTCTTCCCCGTAGCTGGCCGATTGCGTGGCAGGATGTATGTATGTATTGGTGGTTGCCAATTTAACTCTCGAATCTAGATTAGCGTCGGGTACAGGTGGTTTCGCATTCTGATTGTTAATTCTTCTGATGCCCGTCTCCTCTTTACGGACAGTCGTTTCGATCGATTGTCCCCGACCGTAGTTCTACACGTCCTCTCGAAATTGACGACCTTCGACATTAATTTTCCTTTCACTTTGATAATTAATACATTCTGAATGGAAGATGTGGTGTTCGAGGTGAGTGAACGCAGCGTTATGATGGAAAGTCTAATTCTTATGTTTAAAGATACTTTCTGCTATCATCAAACGAACTCTGAAACCCTTATGACGGTACTAAAGATATCGGAACAAAAAAAAAATGTCTTGATCCTTTTAAAGAAGAGATAAGAAATGGGATGCTGCACTGGTATCCTCTTAATTATACGTAATTTCTATTTCTGTGCTGAGCTTCTCTTCTTTCAAGAAGTGCTCGGTTATAAGACGCTCAGTCCGAGATGAAATGAGCCTTATATCCGAGCAGGCTTGGCCGAACACGATACCCCTATTAAGTTACCTTTTCCTTCTTTGTCTGATCACGCATATTTACTAATACCCTCACGTTGTCATGGTGCTTTGTAGGTCATAGTGTCACAGTGTCCCGTGTGATCGGAAAAGGATTCAAGGGATCTCCATTAAATTCCTATGACGCATTCACTTAGGTGTTATTCTTGTACACTACTCAGCGCTTCAAAGATTCAAGACGATATTATCCCTATATCACCATTTTCTTTTGGGAAGCCTATGGTGCTTAGCTGCCTATCTACAGGGGTGAGGGTGACTGTCCCATAAACTGGACAAAATTTACGCCTTATATCCAAACACTGCTGTATCTTTACACTGTTCAGTTAAATTATATCATCATACGATGATATCGTCTCAAAAGATTGTCCTGATGCCTGTTCTTCCGTCTGTGATCGTGATGACGTTGTGATACGGCTGGAAAATTTTTAAATTCAAATCATCATGAATACATGGAACTAATGTACCCGTTCAACAACTGTATAGTGACCTAACTGAATGCTTGAAAAGGGGATATTTGACCTGCAAATTAGCGCCTTTTGTGGCACAGGCGCCAGCGAAGGTGTTTTTGAATGAGACGCTTCCTGTCGGTTTTACTAATTTAGGATCGAACAATAAGATCTTCCTTCCAGTTTCAATAGCATTTGCGAGTGCCGTAGATCTTGGATTTCTAAAGGACTCCGGAACGCGAGATAGATATGATTGTTTTCTTTCTCGGACGATATACATGATACAAGCATGGCTAGAAACCCAGAAATTCGGACCGTCACAGACGAGCCTACTTGCGCCAGTTACTTGCATAGTCTAAAAGGACCCTGACTCACTCGTTGATCCTGGAAGAAACCTCGCCGAAGGAAAAGATTTTCAAGGACTTCTTAATAAGGAATTAATTAACGGTTTAACCTAGGTTGGTCTTCCTTAAATAGATGAAATCAAATTCCAAAGTACGTCCTGTAAGGAGATGAGGCTCCATGTAAGACTTTAATATTTATTATTTCGAACATTGACGAGAGTTGTCAAAATTTGTATTCTTATAAAAATTCTGTCACTGCCGTTTTGCGCAAACACGAACGTAGCTAGAAAATAGATAAAGCAGCGGCGTTGGGAAGGAAAGCCTGCCATGTGTTTCGAGATTCGATTTCCCCTACTCGGGAAGGTTCGAGTCAACGCGCTGGACAACGTATCCGTTTAACCGTCGCGAATCCTCTTCCTGCCGCTTCGTTCGGTCGATTATCAGTAGGTGTGTGTACACGAGCGAGCTTTAATCGCTGTGTTGATTTATAGGCCGCGGTCATGCAAGGATTCGCCATCGAACGACACCGAACGAGCGTGTCTCGTGCGAGTATATCTTAAAAGTGCCTGGTTCGTTTATTTGCTGTTTTTAATTTTGATCGAAACGTATATCTTCGAAACATCCAAACCCAATCTGGTTCTTCAAATTGCTCTTATTTATGACAAATACGTACGAAGCAAACGGAGCTGTCTAATTGTTGGGCTCCGTGTATGCTCTTTTCAAATGTCCACTCTCGAAATCATCCAGGAACAAAAGCCCCGTGAAAAGGAGACGCGAGTTTGTATTCGACAAGGGTTCGGATCCTCTCTGGACTTTGTGTTTGAACGCATCGTTGACCCGTTACAAACCACTCTCCGAGCGAGACCGCATAATAAACAAAACTGCAAATGAGACCTCTCAACTTGGCCCTTTTTTTTCCCCCCTCCTTCTTCTTCTTCCAGCGATGTTTCCGCGTTTCCTCTTCCGAACAAGTGACAGAGAGACCGACGAAGGGACGGAAGGAGGGAATAGCTTGAGGATACACGCGTACCATTTGAAACGATTCATGTTTGCGCTTTCCTCCTCACTGTCGTGCAAATTGAGTACACAAAATGTAGAAATATTGACGATGTTGAATTGTTTGTTCAAATTGTTTCAAAATTTAGTCATTTTCTGTGTATTTTTGAGAGAAATTATTAGATCTCACTGTGAAACTACTGTTGAAGACAGAGAAGTACGAAGAAATCTTGAAATGAACCTGACTGTAAAGCTAACTATCCTAAAATGGACTTCCAAGTTTTCATAGAATTTGAAAATCTTATATTTAGGGACCAATTATTAAGATATGCGACAATTTACATTTAATTTACATTTTTTTGATACAAGAAAGTTTTAAAATTAGAATACCTAATTGTTCTTTGTAACAAAACGAATCGAAAAGTATTTTACTGTTTGTCAATCAGCAACTTTGTTTTCAAGATATATCTAATCAATTGAAAATGGTGCGTTCTACTTCGGAGGGCGCCATTACATTCTAGGCGCGCGTGCGTAGTCACGTGATCAGATGATCACCCAACAGCCTATGATAAAACGCTCCGGAAGTAAATTTTTAATGGCTTGTATCTCAAGAACGAAGGATCAGATTAAAAAACGGCTAAGAACTTTTCGATTTGTTTCGTTATGAATAATCTACCGTTGTTTTCAACTTTATTTCATTATTTTGATAAATATTGATCATTCTGAGCAAACTTGAAGTTAATAGTAATTATGTTTGTTATAACACCAAATATTTATACTATGATTTTCTAGAGAAAAATTAATTAAGAAAATTAATTAATTAGCTTTGAAATGAATACAAAATCGGATACTTGTCTTGGGTAGAAGTGATATGAAAGTGGTATTCCTACTGATATACTTATTATGCATTGCACAGTAATCTAGTTTCCCGTAAGAAAAGTATTATTATAAGGGAAAAGAGCCCCCAAATTCGTCTTATGCTTAAAAGTTACTATGCATTATGACCAGGCACGATAATTAACCTAGCCCATTATTTACTTTACTTTTTTAGTTAAATGATCCAATTAGTTTCGAAATTAATATCGAATCCAATAAATTTGGTATTAACCTTAGAGCACTGAGATGATTGGCAGGACATACATTTTTCCTAAATCATAATTTTCCCAAGGAAATGTTAAAGAAAAATGTTATTTCCATCTTGTTATTTTTAGGCACTAATATCCTCCAGTATATGCTCTTCGTTCCCGATGTGTTTCTTTCGATCTTATTTCTTTGTCTTTCGGCCGAAAACAAGAAATGTATGCTAAACTTATGCGGGCAGGCCGATAAATTTGCATAGCAGATACTAGATATTCGTAGCCGTGGAATAGAGCAAGCTGTGCGGTTACGATAACACGAGACCGCCAATGAAGATACCTACGATGTCTACATACATAACCACGTACATAGAAACGTATGAAGCCCTGTACCTCGATCGACACCGGTTACATACACTGCCGTTCAAAAGTATTTCCCTGCCGTTACCCTGAGAGTACACACGTGAACCTTCGAAGCAAAAGTCCATAGACCTCTATAAAAGTAAGTTTAGTAAATTAAATACTAAATTGGTATTTTAGCAGTTAAATAGTTACTAGGTACGAATTAGTAATTACTAAATTACTTATTACCAAGTTACTGATATAATAATTTAAGTAGAACTATCGAACCAGTCAATATGACTGGTTTAGTGTTTCCTAAATTATATCACAAAATTTATTAATGTACTTTTATTAAAATGTCTGTTAATTTTTATCAAGATACAGATGTACTATATACGCTAGTATACGTTTAATTCTTTATTTATCTATTTTTCTACTTCATTTTCCACTTGAAGGTAAATGTACATAAAACGTCGGTAGTTCTAGTGTTAATAAATTCGTAATACCTAAATTACTAAATAATTAGTGATTACTAAATTAATAATAATTTACTGCTACTAAATTATCCAGATTTAACCTTAGCTCCTCTGCGGCGTCATTGTCCCTACGGAAGGCTATGGTTTAAATAATACACATTTATGTAAAACTTTTAAACAAATGCATTTAAACACATTCGATCCATCCTTATGTAAAAAGTCGATATTCTTAATATATTGTTAATATTTCTATGAGGATTGTTAATATGTTGTAAAAGGGTGAGAAAATGTTCACGTGAGAGGCGGAAGTGGATGCTCTGCGGCACGTCTGCGACACCCAGCTTCCTGTCTCGAGAAGCCGGCTTCCCGAGATAGCGCAAACGCGAAGAGTCACGTGCACGTGCGAGCAAGCAAAAGCGAGTTCATTAAAATTTACGACACTTAATTTTAAAGTTGCACCTACCCTGGCGCTAATTATTGCCCCGCGCATACATGAACCAGTGATACCAGAGTTACTGATAGCTTTTCGCTGTACGAAGTTGCACACACGGTGCTGCCGTTGTTTTATCATATGAAAAAAGTTTCCAGTAAATTTATACATTTTACATCTTTTATCTCCTGATTTTTGTTGCTGATTACACTTTAAATATTAGGGGCATGAGAAATTTAGAAACTCGATTATATGATTAGATCTTAAATATTAGAAATATGTAAAGTTTGGAAACTCGGATTATATGCACAATTAAAAAATTTCATATTATCTCCTTGTCGGGTAATTATGTGTCATTCGTAACTCACTCTACAATTCTGAATTTAAAACTGAAGATTTGAATTAATATAATTCTGATTATAATTAGTGGAATCAAGGAATCATATAACATGTTGTGATATTTTAATCTTATTTGTTTGCATTCACGTTGCAGCAATAAATATTTAGCTCTGATTATTATACGAGAAAGATTAATATTGATTAATTTCTTAATTATATAATGATCTTTGGACAGTTACGAAGCAAATTTAGTTATCAGCCTAATATTACTTTTTCAAAATATAGAAGTCAAATATAGAAATACAGAAATTTCATATTCCAGGAATAATTGGGTTTTTATGTATTAAATAAGCTATGTTTCCCTATTAATCCTTCAGTCCAGGATTTTTTACTTGCATATAAACATTTATACATTTTTGCGAACAATTGCAAGAAGTTATGATACTTAAATAACGTATGACCCTTCCCTCTCCCTTTTACATAAGGTATGGTGAATTTGAAACAGTTTAAAAATAAATATGTAGTTTAGAATATAATTTTAATTTCAAAATATTTCATTATCGTACTCATCATCGGTGTTATATTTTTAACACAAAAGTGTTTATTAAAATCCAAACAAACGCACGGAATGGATAAAAGTTTATTGTAGTTTCCTTTTTTATGAAAGATCCTTTCTATAAAGGAATAAAAGGATGTTTAATAAAACCTTCTTTCGTGAATAATGAAAAATTGATGAAAAATATGACACTATACCGTATTAAAATGAAAAAGTGATTGAAATTGTGAACAAAGAATAACCATGGTGATCCTCCTTGGAGGCCAATTAATTATTTTATGATTATCATTGTAACTGATTATGAACAATAATGGTAATTACAATATAATCGTTGATCAATTAATCATTAATGAAAATAAGTCAGTAATCATGATTGCATTTATTAATCTATAATTACAAAACGAACAATTAATTTACCATCCACTAAAATCAACGTTAATACAAAATACCAAATTTCTGAGTTAATCATTTCGTGATTAACATAACGAATTAATCATCACTACTAATAACATCTGTTTTGATTGCTTAACGCCCTGGTTCAGGGTTTCTTAAATTAAACTAATATATATTTCGTTCTTTATTTATTTATTTTTCACTTGAAAGTCGGTATACATAAAACGTCGGTGGTTCTAGTGATAAGTTATTCATTAATCATGATTACTGGATTTAGTAATCAGTAATCATTAATCAAATTACTTTGGCACTACTCTGATAAGAAGCCAGTTTCATAGTAAGAGTTACAAGCACTAAATTACTTAAATTGTTTACAAAAAAAGGGTTAATTAATGAAAAATATATTACATCGACGATATGAAAATAAAGGAACATATTTTCAAAGAGAAGGCGCGGTATCGTTGAATGAAAACTTTATTTATAGCCAGGACTGAATGCTGCTTTATTATCTCCTGTCTCTGTTTCGCATTTGTCTCGTGCAACACTGTCTGGATATGTCGTTCCTATTTTTTCGTAATGCATTTCCGTCTTCATCGTCTTGCCTTTGTCCGAAGAATTGACACACGTGCACCATCTCGGCTGAAAGTCGCGCGTACTGAAAGAGTGCCGCGAATATCAGGAAGTTCAATTGTTCCAACGCGACCCCGTTCGCCAAGTTTTTCATTTACGGCTCGGGAACAGAGACGCAGCAAGGCTGTGCAACAGCATCTTCAAATATCTGCTACGTTGTGCTTATACGCTGACGTGTGTTTAACTCCCGCGCGTTTCTCAGGAACATTTGAACAAAGAATCCTTCTGGCTGGTATTTCACCTACTTTCTTCGTTGAATTAACGTTATCTAGCAATTTCACTAGTCTTCTCTGAAAGAAATTAGGATTCAAGGTAACACAATACCTCGACGAGTTTCTTCTTTTGGCGACGATTGACTTCCGACTTGATTTCATGAAATAAAAGTATCGCGGAATGGATCTTGAGGCGTATCAATTTGAAGGTGAAAGTTCGAAGAAAATTACCATATAAACGATTCGCTGATATTTTTAGCAGAAAATAACTAGTTGCTAATTGTAGTAAAAAATGGTGTTAGCTACAACAGATAATGATTGATTTTGAAAGATAGAAAGTCTAACAGAATTTCATGACATAGAAGTATTTCAAAGTAACACTTACGATATATCAAATTACAGCTCAGACTTTGATTAAAATGATTACGAAAACATTACTCAATTTTTATTTTCTATTGGTAATAGGTACACCAATTTCTATTGTTACCCGGTTTCTTGTGTATTTAAATTGCTGTCTACGAAATGGATGACTTCTGACGCAATTTGATGACATAAAAGTACCAGAAAATTATTATTGATATACATCATTTTAAAGCTTATAGTTTGACAAAAATAACTACAGAATGACTTCATCGATATTCCTAATACAAAATAGTTACCTGCGATTTGTATCAAATCTTAAAATTTGTACATTTCAAACAACTGATTTAAAAATGCAAAAGATCTAACACAATTTCATGACTTAAAAGTTTCATAAAATGACACTTGTGGCACATCAGTTCCCAGTTTAAACTTTTATCAACACGATTATATAAACGTTTCAGGTATATTTTTAATATAATATGGATGATTCTTTATTTGAACAAACAATGTATCAACCAATTTACAATTTAGTATTTATCAACGAATATACAATTTTTATTTTCCACAATGGCTATATATATAATTCTGAATTTATAATACCCTGAAGAATCTACACCTTTAGTGTCATGTAACTTTTTTTAATACTTAATTATTATAATACTAACGGCCGATACTAAAAATAGATCCATTGTGTGTTAAAATTAATAATCAATCATTTTGTATTAAAATTATTGACGAAACGTTTATGCAACCATTTGTATCAGACTTCAGACTTTAAATTAATATATCACAAGTGCCATTTTGCAATACTTTTATTTCATCAAATCAAACGAGATCTTCTGTATTTCAAAGAACCTAGTAGATAAAAAATGTTTGTGATATAATTATATACAGGATGTTTCAAAATATTTGTGCTACATAATAATTAGTCATTTTTAATGAAAAATATACCATTTTTGAAGTATAAACAATTAATTAATCGACTCTTTTATTTATTATTAGTTTTCTCGTTTTCTTAGAATAATAAAAAAATTTATTACATAATATATAGACTATCCTTGATAAATTTTCCATTTGAATTTTCGAGAAACTAATCCAACTGTGTTTATTGGCAAAAATGTGTCGTTGTTTTAGATTTTGTATACACTTCTCCGCCCTTACATTCCTAAGCGAAGTAATTTAAGTCCTTTATATTTGAATTATTTCCTTTTTAATAAATTACTGTTATCGATCGTTAATTCTAATTATATCCAAAAATATTGTAATATTTCATACGTTCTCTGGTATCTATGCTTCTTCTATATTTTAACCTTATTTCGATTTTTAACGCAAATTCCCAAACCTTTCGTATCTAAGGATTTGTTGACAGAAACGGATAAACTTTTTGTCCAAGCCGATAAAAATTCTATTCCAATTATCTTTCAGTTTATTTATAAACAAGTCTATGTCGTGTTCATTTTCAATCGACCGTAGGACGTTCGACATCAAAGAGACAGCAATGGTTAATTCACGAACTCCGAGGACAGTCTTAAAATACTTTCGGTCGTTTGCGGCGCAGCTGTAGCACGAAGTTATTCGACCATGAATATTGCTCCTTATCTGTTAATTAAGGCATTTCTGTTAATTAAAATTTTACGCTCCCAGTGCCGTATACTCTCGTCCGCACGGATGACAGCACAAAGTTGTACGAAGTAAAGTATCTACGAGGAGGATACTCTTACAGCTTTAATGATCCACCGATAAGCCTTTGCCCTCAAACTGTCAAAGCTTGTTCTCACTTTTAGCTTTTTCCCTTAACTTTTTCAATCGCCATACCGGCTAAAAAAAAAAAAAATACAGAATTCATATCCATCGTTATTAACTACACATAGATAAGGATCAAATTTCGTTCTCTATAGGTTAAGAAATTTTATTCATAATTATAGAATGTTTGTTTGCAAATAAGATTTTAATGAATTTAATAGTAAGGTAAATGAAATTAGCACTGAAGAGTTGTGTGTTTTTATAACACCCTAAATTGTATAGTCTGCTTCAAATTTTTGAAATGTTGGGCGTAAGGTTTCTTTTGGCGACACTTGTTGGCAAATTTCAGTGTCAACTTCCTTTTTTTTTTTTTAAAGGAAATTATAAAAATTTCCAGAACATAAGATACTTTTATTTAGAATTAGATTTTTTTTCTTGATACCTTAAGTTATAATAAAATATGGTAATTTCAAGCACCCACCTCTTTGAACGAGTAAACAAATTTTTTAACTGGAATCCAGTATTTTTTGGTGCTCTAAATTATGTGTCATAATTCGTAAAATTTAATTTCTACTTTCTTTAAAAAAAAGGTTACAAAAATTCTCAAAACTTAGATAGCTTATAATGTAAATTAATGAAACAGTTTGGAATAAAAATGATAAAACTTTCCATAACTTAAGTAGGCTATTTTAAATATGGTTACCTTGTTTACTGGAAAAATTTCCTTTGTGACGAGAGTTTTCCAGATATCATAAAAAGGTAACCAAATTTGGCCGTCGATTGTTGAATCATTTACAATTATTACTCAGCCCATAAATGAGTAATTTCGAAGCATCGCATTTCCCGTTTCCTTCGATAAAACCCGCTGACGTTGATTCACGCCGAGCAATTACGGCAAGGTAAAATGACACCAAGGTGTCGCAAAAGGAAAAAAAAAAAAATTCGTAAATATCGCTGCCCTGAAAAGGAGAGAGAAAAAAAGTGGTTCCGAGTTCTATTTAACGAAACGCCTGGAAAACTGGTAAGAATCTTTAATGCGATTGCTCTCGACCGGAATAACTTTATTGGTGGTTCCGGCCAGGAGAATCTAAAACGAATGGGCGAACGAGAAAAGTTAATCAACGCGTCGTCGAACTCGTTGGTAGACTTAAATTGTCCATTTTTCATGAGAATTCAATTAAAATTGATCGTTCGACGATGCGGATTTTAAGACCGATTTCAGTTACTGGTAGATCCAGAAGGGGGTGAAAAGGACGATCGCCCCCTCCCCCTTTACTTCTTTTTAAATGTAATAAGATATAGAGATATTGCGTCAGATACTGAAAAGGTTTTCTTACCAAAAACCCTGTTATGGTTCGATTCGGTTAATTAGATTTAATCTAGGATTAGGTTAAGGTTAACCTAACCACACCTCCTAAAAGTAATAAAATATAAAAATATTACGTCGCGTTCTGTAAACGTATGCTACCGAAAATCTTGTGAATCGATTCGCTGAAACTCTCAAACGTAGAACAATATTTATTTTGTAAATTAAAATTGTTTCTTATGGTATTTTACACTTTTTACGGTTGTCTGCTTTATATATCAGTTCATTTAACCATCATACAATGAACAATGTCTGTAATATTGCATTTCGACTTGCACCACTTTTTCCACGAAACTAAAAAAACAACCCAAAAGGCTGAAATTCCACGAAAATCTCCGGTACGGAACGTGTTTCCAAGCGGTGATTTATTTAAGGGGAAATGTTCAATTTACCCGAAGAAGTCTAATCGCGGTGCTTATCTGTCCCAATGCAAAACAGCCTACGTGAAAACAAAACTGCGAGAATCGTTGAAAGTGGAGGTAAGACAGCAACGTGATTCGGGAAATGTTTTTCCAAGCGTAATACCACGTTCCTGGGTGTCTCCGCGAACAAGATAAGTGAGCCAATTTTCCGAAGCTTAAGTCACTGGCAATATTGCACGGTGCACACAAGTCCCGGCACCGACTTACCGTCTCTTTAGATTGGTTCCATTTAATGCGCCGTATGGGCCACCGTAGATTTCTCATTTTCTCGATTCATCTATACTTTACACTGTCGGATTATTCGACATCATCTTATTAAAAAATTACATAAATTTTACAATATAATATCTACTCCTTCAAGGTGATATTTAAAATGTTGTATATGGAAAAAAAACAGTTTCTTCTTTGCTCATTTTTGGTGAAACCAAATTTTACGAATTTATAATCGGTAAGTGATACATTTTAAATATTAGTATATTATTTAAATATCATGGTTATAAGCCTAGTATTTTTCATGAATATAAATTTACCAACAATTCACTGAAAATTGCATAAAATAATTAACCCTTTGCACTCGAGTGGTGCCTCTGAGACGACATATTTAATTTATCGGAGTATTCTATCAAAATATAGAAAATTAAAGAAGGGAGTAAAAATAAACAGATTCTCAAATATTTGTAACACTTTTCTTCCGGCATAGTGCGTTTGGTTTCTGGTAGCATAGCAGAAAAATTAGATTAGAACCGATTACGTCCAAAAATGCTTCGAGTGCAAAGGGTTAACTTATTATGACTGTGGTCTCCAAAAATTCTACAGCCATAGAATAATAAAATTAATTAACCGCTGAGAAAACTACAAAGGTTGTTCTGTATATTTGAATTTTCGCTACAGCCCTGTGTCCAAAGGGTTGAAAAAGTTTCTACACTGCGATATATCAGAGATTTTAAGTCAATTTGAATTGAAATTCTGGAAAAAATATCCAAGTTATTTCGATTGAACAACTGAAAGTTAAAATCGTGCTATGAGAAATGACAGTCTAATTATAATTACAAATTATTTATACGATTCGTTGTCCTACGACTTTTGAACGGAGATGTATGTTTGATTGAAAAGAAAAAAAGAATATTATTTGAGAAACGAGCAGGTGTTTGTTCAAGGAGAGAAAAAAAAAGAATGCAATAAAACTGAGTAAATCGTGTACGTGTACTGATCGATGATATCGAGGTTGTATAGGTGGATTCTGAAAACACGACGAGCATTGTCTGATGCAACGTGTCAACGTTGAGGACAGCCGTTGAAGAATTAATCTCCGTGACAGAAGACTTTCTGTGGCTGGGAAATATATATACGAGAGAGAAAGAACGGAGTGAGCGCAGGGGAAGGACAAGGGTATAAACAGAAGTGGGACAGATGGACAAATGGATTGATAAGTGATGGATGGGAAAAAGTTTGGAAAAGAATCAAACGTACAAGGAAGGGAATAAAGGGTTCAGGACCTGCAGGACAGACAGTATGTACAATTACTCTCAAAAGTATTTAAACAATCCTTAAAATAAAACTTTTTCAACCTTCTACACGTATATTTAGGTCTGCAACGAAAATTCGGTTGAAATATTAATTCGTGCGATGAGGTTCGAGAAAATTTTAGAAGTCAATATTAAGGCTTGAGTTTCCATACTGACACCACTGGATTAGATATGATCAAATGATAAATGATGTTATTAAAACAAAGATTATTCCTTTTAATTTTATTGAGTCGTGAAGTGATAATATTTATACGTTTTATTTTCCAGCAGCAAATGATGTTTTGATTACTTCTGAACCAGACCCAGTAGCAGTAGCAGGGTTAATGTGCTCCAGTTATAGTTACTGTACAAACATCCGGGGCTAGAAGTTTGGGGGGGTGCTAACGTTGGAACCAGTAATGGTAGGAGTACTATCTCGTGAACTAACGATACATTATTACTGCACGTTGCTCGGAACAAGCGTTCACTGTTTCATTACACGCACGTTCATGTGGAATTATGTAAAATGTGAACTGCGGGGTGGAAACCATTCTTTCCGGCCAACGTGTTCCATCCCCTTCCACCTCGTTTCGTTCTTTCTCTTTACAGTCTCGATCAAAAGCGTTTGCCACCCGACCAGAACCTAATCAGAATCTAACTCAAATTTGACTCAACTGTCAAGCCAAATCTAAATCTAATGTAACTTTGCACTGATAAGTACTGAAACGAAGTATACAGGGTGTTTCATCTATCTTGGCCAACTTTCTTTTTTTGTATTAATTATGCAATGTGGAAGGACCTTTGAGGCGATGCCATTGGATTTTTTTTGTGAGTTTTTGTTACGTACGTTTTCAAGGTTTATTTATCCAATTGGTCGAGTTTAGTGAGATATCTAATATATTCTTGAATTATTTTTGTTAATATGTGTTGTGTTTGTAATCAGTCTTCGATTAATTCTTGCTACTGATAATTAAAATTTATACAGTTATGATTAGTAAGGTTTTATTATCGATGTTCTATGATAATTTCATTTTATTCCTCCAGAGGAATTGCAAAATTACATTGATGGTTTTGTTTTCGACAAAAATGTATTTGAAAATTTTTAGCTAAATAAACGATAGCCTCAATAACGGTCGAGGGATATTATAGATTAATAAATGTCATTATTAATATTAATAAAATGTATTATGGGTTTTTCTCATATTACTTACATAATAATAAAAGTATTATGAACACTTTTAGTAACATCAATCACTATATTCATTACTTTATAATATTCATCAATTGTTAAATTAACGAAAGAAACAAATTCGTTTATAAATATTTTGAATAATTTTCTCTTGAAAATGAAGCTTCCAATGCAATTTTGTTATTCTTAATTTTCGCTCTATATCCTTGAATTATTTTTATTATTTTACTATGCCACTATATCTTTATTAATAATCATACTATCTCTCTGATCTCATTTGTGCTACGAATTTTAGTACACCTTGTATATATTTGATCAACCACTTCTCTTCAGCTGAAGTATTCCATCACTAATTAGAATTTTAATAACATTAAAATTACGATCAGCAGTTTTGATCGAGACTGTATCTTACTTCTAACATCGTCTCTTTTATTTTCTCCGTTTCTGTCTCGCGTGTGGGTCTCTTTCAACGCACGTTGGATAACGAGAAAGCAGAAAAGAGACGAAACGAGGTAGCCACCTGTATAATTTCCGACGTTCCACGTAAAATACCCCACAAGGCATCGGTGGTAAGGCGCATATTAATACACGCATTTATAATCGATCGTAATCGACGTTAATTGATGCCGGCGGCGAACGAGGTCGTGTTTTTTTTCTTTGTCTACTACTTCCTTCCCTTATATTGCATTCTCAACACTCATTTGGGATTATGACATTCCGTTCCGATCGTATTTCGAGATTCTTCTATCGTACTTAGCTCTGTACGATTTCATTAATTTATTACGATGGTACGTCATCGTTTTTTGAATCGATGTTAAGACCTTTGCGTATTCAGGAGCTGATTTTGAGATGCAGGAAGTCTGGCGCGAATTCATGAGATAAAAGTATCTTGAAATATCACTTGCGACACACTGATTTAAAGCTTGGAATTTCAGGAAAATCTTTTGGTGAAGGTTTCATTGATAGTTTCTATAGGAATTAATTGGTCATCGATCGAAGTATACAGTGTAGAATTTTGTTATTTTAAAATGGTTAAGTTTGAATCATAAAGTTTGACGCAATTTCATGACATAAAAGTATTTCAAAATATCACTCGTGACATGTCAGTTTAAAGTTTAAAGTTTGACAAAAATAAGTACATGAAGACCTCATTAATATTCTTAATACAAAATGGTTGGCAAACTGTGAAATTCTGTTACGATTGCATATCGAACGGATCATCACGAACCGTAAAAATAAATTTTCATGACATATAGCATATCAATTTGAAGGTAAAACTTTGAAGAAAGTGACTAACTTAAAGGTCTTGTCAATCTTTACAACACAAAATGGCTGGTTGCCAATCGTCACTCTCAATACAAAATTCTATTAAGTAGTTGCGTATCAATGGCATTTAACATACAGGATACTCGATAAAAAGGATAAATCCCGTCGTCAATTAATCCTGAGTTATAAAATTTGTATCAAAATTCTTGGAAACATCAACTAATTTTAATAATTAGAAGTTGAGCTCACAATTATAAAAGCAACATCTGTTTATAAAAATATACCGGAGGAAGATATTTTTCTTGCTCACAAAGGGTAATAGAACCATTGCCAAATGTAAGTTTGTTCGAATTTCAAATACAGTTTCGAATTATTGTAACAATTTTTCCGTACTGATATTCATTTTTTTTTTTTTTTTTTTTTTTTGTAAATATTCAGTGTATGGACTGTATATAAATATGCGTACATGGTATCCGTCGAATGTACCAGACATGTAACGCGTCGATGACACTTAGACTAGGTGCGATGCACATTTCTAGCACGTGAAGTGCACGTACTATGCAACGTGAAAGCGTACTCACGTCTGAGGTTTTAATTCGAACCAGCATGAGCACGATACGCGGTGCGTTGAAAAAACTTTTATGTCACTAGCGTGCACTGTCACCCCATCAACATTTAATACATTTTCGTCTTCCTTTGGCGTGCAGACAAAAAGTCTACATGAAACTTTTCATATTGAACAGTTCGACTCGTTATCGTTCTTTTCTGTGTAACGATTAAACAAAGTTTGAATTAGTATTGCAAAACTGTGGAAACAGTTCTGGTGTAATTATTTTAAATTCGAACGAATTCCCGCCAATGTGTGTTACGAACAGGTTGAGAGAACATCTATTCGAAATTCAGGGTTTGTCGATATTTTTAATAGAGAACAGTGAATAGTTTGAGAGAAATTCATGAGATAAAAGTGTTTCAAAATAGCATTGATAATATATTGATTGAAAGATTAGGAGCTACGTAAGTATTGCATTAGCATACTTCGTATAAAATGGTTGATTTTTTATTGAACGATAGGAAATTGTAAATTTGGTGATCCATTATTTCAATGAAAAGCCAACCATTTTGTATAAAGAATTTTAATAAAACGTTTATGCAATCATTTTCCTCCAACTTTAAGCTTTGAATTAGTATACCACACGTTCTATTTTGGAATACTTTTATGCGATGAAATTGCGTCAAACTTGATGTTTCAAAGTTAACCATTTTAGAGTAATCAAGTTTTACATTGTTTGCTTCAATTGGCGATCGATTACTTCATGTTGAAGATACGAATCAAACCTTTATCCAGTTCTTTTTCGGAAACTTTAAGCTTTAAATCGGTGTATCATAAGTGCTATTGTGAGGTACTTTTATGTCATGAAATTTTGTTCAACTGGCCACATTCCGTAATTTCACGTTTCTTATTCGAAAGATTGACGAAGTAGCATGACAATCACGTTTTCTTGGTATCCTAATTCATTACATCACCTTCAGACACCTCAGGTATGCTTTATAAAGTCTCCCCCATCGATCCCTGCTTGCAGATTATAATTTCACCACTCCAAACCCCGAGAAAGCTGCTAAAAATTCCTATAACTCGCGAAGCTACGGCTTCTTGATTCCTGTATAGTTATATCACAAAAATACAGATGTACATATTCCAACACAGACGAAAGTCGATATTTCATTCTATAAGGGATAGGGGGCAGGGGGGGTACAGATAGTTAAAAAGAGGTCGGTCGATTGCGGAGGTAACTGCAAGCAAATCGGATTCGGTCGTTATTGCTTCTTCGAATAGAAATACCGCGGTTTTCCTCTGCTCGTATCGCGTTTTCTTCTTTTTTATTCCTGACTTTTCACCTCTTCCTTCCCTTCCAACCATCACTGTAAATCTATGGAACGTATGCGTCTCTGTCCGGATTACAAATCGAAAGCGGTTTAGCTACTCGCCTTTCATAAAGAGTAACCAACACGTACGCATCGAGACGCATTCTCGACCCAATCTTCGTGTTCCGTGCTTTCCCTGTTTCCACTTTGTTTTCCCTTGTGTTTCCGTCCTTTTTTCCTTCCAGCATTCCCCCTCCCCTTGTGCCGGACGATTTTACATGCTGGCAGCAACCGTGGCTCGATTATATGAGAGAAATAAATCGAGTTCTACGTGAAACGACTTGACGATTCAAGAGGAATTCCAACGTTAACCGCGTTAGTCGCGAAGCGGACACGAAGGAATGTTAAGTGGGCTGGTCCTGGCCAGTGACGAACACCGACTTGCATTTTTATTTGTTTTTTGGATTCCTTTCCTGCAGTTTGTTCCACTAGACACCCCGATAAAATTGTCCAACGAATGGAGACGTAACTTCGTTGATTATCAAACAATTTGATTATGATATCGACGGCTTGTTTCACGAATATTACGTCCTCCATTTGTAAAATCTAAAGTTTTATATGCAACAAACAATTTTTAATTATTTCTTTTTGGTATATAAAAGTCACATGTATGGAGGGCTCGGAAACCAATCAGTGTAAGTCTACTTGTGTAATTACAAAATTTTGTGAATAATTCTGTAATCAATATAAGCACTGTGATCTAGTACTAAAGTCTTAAGATAATGAGTTAATCATCTCATCGATTAGAAATTTTAACAGTTAATTTTATTTAATCAATTAAATTTTCAATGAAACTAGAATTATACTGGCTGAGCCCTCTGGTTCCATAAACGTGTACAATTTTGCAAATTCAAATTTATATTTAAAAGTTGCAATTGTGTCATAGGTATAAATTAATAAACGTTATACTTTGTCTGATTTCGTATTGTTTTAATGTAATTTAAAATTTGATTTTTTTTTTTTATAACTATTCCAGAGTTTAAGTTTTCCAACGATATATTGATTAATACTTTGACCACCACGCGAAAGTTAGTTGAAATTTTATTAGTTTTATTTTTAACAGTACTTCATCATTTTCAGTGTTTATAATTTCAAGTATCTGTTACGAGTGTTTCTAATTAAATATATTAATATATTTCTAATAACATGGGTAATATATTTCTATGAAAATTGGAATGTCACCTAAGCTACAGAAAGAAATTCTTGCACCACCCTCTATATTAAATAAAATAACTTAGAATATTAGCATACAAAAAAATTCACTGGGTTAATGAAACGAATAAACTTTTTCTTAAATTGTACTGGGACACCCGGTATATCTGCTTGTACAAGCGTAACGAACAGTTGGGTCCCTTTCTCGAAATAAATGGTAAGATACGGGAAGAAAATTATGATGTAGAATAATTAAAGACTCGGATCCTTATGCTACAGTTTATATCATTTTATTCGAGAAAAATTAACCCTTGGACGGCGAACCGCTGGGAAAGATATGGTTTCAATTTAATTTTCAACGTTCTCCTAGTTTATTTTTTAAATATTATTTTCCCAGAACAATTAATCAAGCAGTAGTATTTTAACTGAAGATTGTCAATAACATATAATTCCAAGTTTCTGTTTTTTCCAGTTTTTTTGTTCGTTTTAATTACAGAAAAATAAAGGTCGTAGTGTTTATTTTCATTTATATAATACTGTGCAATAATAAATGAAAAACTTAAAGAAAAAATTGAGCGTCTCATCTTAAATCGAAGTATTCTTCCAAATATTTAGTAGAATTAATCCGGCATCCATTATTTCATGGTTAAACTGCTGAAAATTCTGCTACAATTCAAATGACGATCTTTCCATTTTTTTTTCATTTAAATTGTACCATAATCGGGCGAAAAATTATTATAAATATTGTGACATAAATTGTCATAACTTTCAAGACAGTTACAATATTGGATTGCTATCTATGTAACTATAGTAAAAATAATTTAATTTATTATACCGCGTGCAATTTCAAGAATTTATCAAAACGCAGCTATTTGATTTTTGCCTTTTTTATTATTAGAAAGAAGAAAGGCTACACATCGTATCAGAAAATTGTCTCTAATAATAACAGTTGATATAATATACAAAAATAAAATATCGCCTATTTCTTTTATTATTATTAGAAAGAAGACTGCACATTGTATAATAAAATTGTCGAAGTTAATTAATTTCAAAGCGAATGAAATTGTATTATGCATCGAGTTTATTAACCGAGGTCGGGTTATTATAGTGGCGAATAATGCTATCAATCGGCTGTTGTTATCATAATTAGTCGGCTCCAAAACACTCCATATAAAATTATCTAAAAATAATCCGCTTATTATAATGAAACTTCGACTATTATTATTAATTACAGTTGGAGGCAAACGATAAGAATTCTTAACAAATTGGTACTCAATAGATCTTATTTTCGAAACTTATTCTTTTTTTTTATGGGATTGTAATAAGAATTTTAAAAAAATACTTAAACAGATATTTTCCTGTAGAATACATTCGATTCGATTGTTTTCAAAAACAGTTATTTACCAGAAATATGGCAGATATAAACGTGTAATATTGTGTTAAGTATACAGTTTGTAATAAATGTAAATTGTACAAATTGTTTCTAATAAATTGAGTTCAATAACATTTCAGCTAATTCGATTTTTACAATTTGCTAAATCGAAGAAAATTATACTATTCAAAATTAAACAAAAATCTGCCTATTATATAAAATAAAATAATTGCACATTTAAAAGGGACAAATTAGAAGAACCTACATTTGAAAACAAATGGAATTTTTATTATATGAGCCGTTATTTTTGAAAGTGGTATAAGTCCACTTTTGGAAAAAATGAGTTAATGGTAATTTTAGTAAGATATAGATATTCTCTTTTTATATTTATATAAAAAGAAACAAAAATGGACTTGTACCACTTCCAAAAATAACGGCTCATATTTTACTTCTGATGTAAAATTCTGATGAAAATTATCCTATTTATAATTTAATTTAATCCTATTTATAATTTATAACACATTAGTCGCATTTGATCTTTTTTCAATAAATTCATGAAAAGTTTTGACGAAAACTTAATTTTATCGGAATAATAAAGCAGATAACAAATCGTTGGATGATTGAAAAAGTAATATCGAACAAATTGGATCAGAACGGACGCGTTTCTATGAACGTGTTCCCGTCAGGTCGGGTCGAGTTGTTGGAGAGCGACAACTGTCGAGGACAGGTTGTTGCCCTGGTACCATTTAGATCGGCACCATCGTTTTCTGCCAGAAATACCATGATTAATGCTTAATGGATCCGGCTCCATTTAAATTGTCGTCGTGGCAGGCAATTTCATCGGGAATGAAAGGGTACGAGTGCCTTTAAACTTTACTCTTTCAGAAATTTAGTTTGAAGAGGGGGAGAGGGCAAGGGATATATCGTTATATCCGTTCACAGGAACGAGCCACGGAGTCTCGTCTTCTGGTGTGCTCGCATTGTCGACGAAATTGATTTGGGAATTGGTTGTCGGCCACGTTTCACACTGATACGTCGTGAAACCGAGTTACACGTGATAACAAAATGTAAACGCGCCAAAATGTGTGACAAGGCGACGAAATATTTATATTTATTTATATTATTGTTAAAGGAATGAAAACTTTACATTTTGGTATCTAATGTAAATTTCTGTGAAGGCAATTTTGGCGCTGTTTTTTTTTTTTTTTTCAACGGTGGTGAATGTAATAAAGAAGGGTAAATTATGATAAATATGGTTCAGTTTGAAATTTTCGTTTGTTATTATTTCGATTTTATACAGCATGGTTTTCTGCGAAAAGAATTCTAACACTTTCAACCCCTTGTTTCGTCAAATATTTCACTTACGTGCTTGGAAAATTTTCCCTTGATTTCGATTACGATTATTTCTCGCGATATAGTTACTTTTGTACAATCAGAATTTTGTCTGGATGGTCGGCGACGCACGGACCTGACAATAAATAAGAATCTAAAATTACAAGAGAAAATGCTTCTACGTGAAAAAGTAAATCGAATATATGGAATAAAACTTTTTTATACACAGCTTCGTTTTTGGAAAAATTGAGTTTCAAAATCCATTAAAATACTTACGTATAATGAAATTTGTTTATAAACTTTTCTGTAGTGATAATAACGGTGGTAGGAGCAATAATAATAGTAGTGTTATACCATTAATCAAAATAATGGTAGTAGCAACATGAAAATCGGTGTACAACGTATTTTTCATATTGTTTATAATTAGCATTAGCAGTGTAAATTTAACAGAAATAACAAATTCACAATGGAAATAAAAAAACTAAACAAAATTGTTATATTATCTATATTAAGGGATTGACAGATTATACAATTATGTATTTACTAATTTAGCAGTTACCACGTTGACTGCCACAGTGAAAACGGACGTGGGTAGTCAGACACGCTGAAATCCTAATTATTAACATTACAATCAACTAATTTTCAAATTTAACTTTTCAATTCGATAGCTAGCATTATTAGCTTAACGTTAACGCTATCCGTGGTTTATTTTATCATTTCTGTCGGTAATTATTTGATTGTAAAAAATTTCAGGTGCCGGTCACCAGTGACCCCTGTGGGAGCCAACGTGTTAATATTCTCTGAAGCGATAAAAATATTAATTCTGATCGAGATATTTCTCTTCCACCGAATAATGGCAAACAAACAAATGGCAATGCTATGGTTAACGGTTGTTCGACGATGAGAGGAGCGAAATTATTTGGCTAGGTGTGAACTCGCAATTAAAAATTTCACTGTCGAACGCGTTATCGGTCGTTCACAGTGAAAATACGAGTGGAAACCCTGTGAGAACTGGCAACCCTCCTTTCTCGTTCAGCCATGAATCGACGATACGCTATCGATTAACCGGTAACATTAATAGCTGACGGTATACTCCCGTTAACTGCTAATTGTCCGGCTCGGTAATCTCAATTGTTCGCGACAATGAGTCCGAAACACACACACACAAAAAAAAAAAAGAATGTTGCAAACCGTTAAGTAAATTTCCCAATACCAGCGAACGATATCTGCGTTAGATATTCACGCACGATTTCATCCGACACACGGTCGTAGTTTCATTAAAAACCTATCTAATTTTTACGTTCGATTTCGTTGCGGCCAGAAAAGAATACTTTTGATCCGTTTTATTATTGATCGTTGAAGTGGGAGGAATAACTTGATTTACTTGATGGAATTACTGTGGGTAATTGGAGATACATTTATCAAGAAATATTTCAAAAAGTTATTAATGAAAATACTACTTTGGAAAATAATTATTTTTTACATTACTTTGAAAATATTTCATTAAAACAGTGGAAATATGAATAATTTATGTGTTATCCTGCCATTTCTTGTTTAAACACGTTGTCCACCCAAATCGTCATAAATAAACGAAACACGTATAAACGAATATTTGTTCTCTTTACATTATAAATGTCAACAAGTTTCTTTATATTCTTGCATATATAATAATATTCCTCATTTTCATTGAATCGTTATTCACATAATATTCTTCTGTTTGTTTCAGGTAAGTGTTTTTTACACCAGTCTAATTCTTATCATATTTTCAACGTACTGGTGAGTATTTAAAAATAATAAAGCTTATTAACATTTACAATTATAGTACGTTACATTGATGTAACAATTTTTATCAAAATTAAGGAATAAAATACATAATTTGCAATTTAAGGATTTTTATTTAATTTATTTAATTTACTGGAATTTTCTAATTGTATTATATTATTAAATTTGAATATTAATCTTATATTATTCATTTACATAATTAAATATTCTTGATAAAATTATTAGCACTTCTAGATGATAATTTTTTATTTTACTATGTAACAAAGTACATGAATCTTATACCGTGCTTTCACATAAAGAAAAGGAAATTTTATTTGCGCTTTTCGTAAATAAATCACACAGAAGCATTTAAAACAATCCATTTGTTTGAGAATTTTTTTCTGTAAGTAATTACTAACTACATCTAACTTTCACCTGTATTCTAGAATTTTGAAATAAAAAATGTTATATCGATTACTAGCTATCAAAGACTGTAACTGCTAGAAATCAACAATTCCTTTTCATATCTAAATAAAAATGTATTTCCTAGATTGTAGCATAAGACCATTTCGATATCTTAATTATTTAAATTCTCACCACCGTTTGAAGTAGATTTTTCTTTTAGCAAAAAGGATAGCCATTTCTGTAACCATTCTAATTTTCTAAAAATCCCGAACGACATTACAGTTAGCACATTTTTATTAATAAATCGAAAAAAATTTGAAACATTTCAGTATTTTAAATGTAAAAAGTCTCTGTATTGTTATAATTATTCGTTAGTACTCGAAACGGACAATTACATTGTAACATTATAAAAACACTATCCTACTTCTTTTTCTTGACCCGAGACACGCAATAAATATGTTTTGAAATGTTCATGGCGCTAAGTGAAACGTTTCACCGGAAATGTTAAAAAGAATCCTAACAATGGAAGCGCCAGAATTCACCCCTTGGCAATGTTGTTACATTTTCACACGATGCCGTTTTATTCGAGATTCATTATTTTATGTTACCCAGACCGTAAACCGGCGGGTTCGCTGCGTAGGGCATTATGCAATTTCTTTTGAAAAATTAATTGTCGTCGTCTGCGATGTATACGTCGCGTTTAGGATAAACAGCCGGTGATAAACAAAGACGGCTAAAGGTGAGCTCCTGAAACGATATTAAACGACGGAATTTTCTTAGAGAAAAGGTGTCACATTTTGTTTCGTATTTTTCGGAAATTCTTTGAATTTTATTTTGAAATATGAATCAAAGTATTTCTTGTTCTTCAATCATTTCAGTGTTCAGTAAAATAAGAGGGTGGTAAATTTCTTTTATTATTTACGAGGATTTATATTAGTTTTATTCATTGTAAATAATTTCGATTTCGAATTTAAATACTTGAATATTTGAATACTCGAATTTTGGTTGCAATCCAAATTTTAAATTCTACCTTCCTACTTTGAACATTAATTATATTTTAATATCTTAAATAGCGCATCAAAAATTCAAGTATACCAATAATCCAGATTTGAAATTCGAATAACTCGAATTCTAATAATATTTGATTACTTAAATTATCATTGCAGCCCTAATTGGGATTTTAAAAGAAAACAGCTTCTCTTGAAAACAGCTTTAAAAGAAAACAATCTCTTATGGAACGAGTTAAATAGTAAATATTTCATGAAATGTTTCATGATTAAAGGTCTATAATTAAACGTGAAATTTTAAACTGCAACGTGTTTGTCGACAATAGAGAAAGTACTGATATATTTTGTAATTTAGTAATAAAGAAAGAAGAGGCAAAATTTAGAACATGATTTCATTTTAATATTGAACATTTCTAAATTACAATAATTTACGATATTCTGACAAGTGATTAATGTTCGCGTCAAGAATTATCCTGTTTACGAAGCACAATTAAAATCGATGCCTAACCCTAAGAAACAAATCTGCAATTTAAACGACGCATTGATTTTCCATTTTGTTTCTTCTTTCTTCTTTTTTTTTTTTTTTAATTAATTTACGCCATGATAAATCTGCTCGTTATTTAAATTTTCCAGAACGTTGTGCTCGTATTAACGAAAGCCGGATTGCGTGATTTAATTCAAGATTCGGGTCAAGGTGTTTAATGAAAACTGCCAATTCATACTCGTTACAGGTATCCAGTTTGTGAATAAACATGAAAGCGGTCGATTCCATTTCGAAATTCAGGAAAACGTTTCCCTTTTGTTCAAAACATTTTATAACTAATTTGAACTTCTTTGCGTTTCATTCTGCCGTGAACAATTTTTGATAATTTATTTATTTATTGACGAGGTTTGAGAATTGGAGAAATTCCCTTAAAAACACGACATTCCTGCAATATACATAGTTTCATTCCAACAAACCAAAATAAGGAATTTTGTGGAAAAGATATTTAATTATTTATCATTAGTTTTATATTTCGGTGTAAGGAGACTATTATACATATAGTCCTGTTAATCAATCGAGTTCTTCGTTTCACATAGCACGGATTCGTGTAACACGGTATCTGTCAGGGACCTGATTACCGTGTTATATGTGGGCTATCTGCGTTGCATACGGATAATGGGCGATTCAACCCTTAAATAAATAATACTGTCAAAAAGATCAATATTCTGTGTCAAACAAACACTACAGTATCATTAGAAAAAAAGAACATTTTATTTTTTTCACTTAAAAAATTATGGTAAAAAGGGCACAAAGATGTGTTTCAGTTAGCAGTAAAAATTCTATGCAATTTTCAGTATTAATGGGTATTAGATATTAATAACTTCATTTTGAAATTTGGTTACTGGATCTTAATAACTACACTTTGAAATAGGAGTATTGGATGTCAAAAATAATCCTTTCAAATTAGTGAAATTGAGTGCACTGGCTATGAATAATATTGACACCTGGATATCGGGTATTAATACTAACGCATTTAATTGCAAATTAGTTAAATTTGGTATCGGATATTATTAACAATACCGTTAAACTAGTAAAATTAATATTCGGAGAACGGTAGGTTTCACAGCGTATTCGATTTCGAAAACATACCATTAACCCTGTCGCTGCCAGTATATTTAATATACAAACGCAAAAAAAAATAATTTTGTTCCAAAATTATAGAAAATAAAATTGAATTGCTATCAATTCGAAATACACGTATTTTATATTGAACGACTCATCTTCATAAACGAAAGAGTTATGATCGATTATAATCACAAGAAGCTTATTATTTTCAAATAACAATTAAATACAAAAATACTGTATTACAAATAAAATTTGACGAACAAAATTGATTTATTCGCATTCGTGTATCGTGTTGAATAATTAAATATATAAACGTACAGTAGCGTTTAGCGGCAGACAAGGAGAGAAAGGTGTGCGTGTTAAGCGTCCATTAACGCTTCCGTTTCTCTGTTCTTCCTGTATCGATACATATACGCCGGTATCAACCACGGCAGATGGTAATTCTAGGATAATTCCAATTTCGAGTGGTGATTTTGTTGCGCAATTCGTGTCAAGGAAGGAATACGATATCGCTGGATTCAATGGTGGATCGTCATGCGAAACGTTCATTGTTCTTCCGCCTTATTAACCCCTTTACCGTGGAAGAAAATTGTTAAAATAGGTTTATGCTGGGTGGAACAATTTGCTAGTCCTTATAATTTAAATGCAGTACTGCGTACACGAAATTGTCCGATTTTCAGAGCTAAATTATCGATTTTTAAAAGCTGGGAGGCTTTTACGAAACGTAAAAGGTCGGGCAAAATTTCATGACATAAAAATATCGCCAAATGGAACTTGTGGTATATCAAATTGTAGCTCAGAGCTCGAAGAAAATGACTACATAGAAGTTTCGTAATTAAGTTTAGAGCAAAAGGATTGGTTTTCATTTGTAACAAACAATAAAGTTCTATTTATAGATGACTGGCTTGAAGATGTAAAAACTTTTAAGAAACATTTAAATAATTCTTTTTACCAAGTTTTACGCATTAAATTAACGTGGCATAAATGATATTTTACAATACTTTTATCTCACGAATTTGCATCACACTTTAAATATTTTAATATTGATCATTGTTCGCTATAATTGACACCCAACCATTTTTTTTTAAGAATATCGATGGAACGATTACACAATCATTTTCTGTACAGTTCAACCTTTAAATTTATATACGGCAAGTGATATTTTGAAATACTTTTGTATGATCAAATTACGTCTAATTACGATGGTAACTGTGTTTCGTGCGTGGTTAAAATTTGATAAGGGAACTATGCCGATTATTAATTCTATTCTACCTATGCACGGTGGTTTCTGTTTAAATTAGAGAACCGGCCGGTGGAAACTTGGTTCAACAAAATTCTGCAGCTTTCTTGGGGAAATTTCAAAGTTCTTGCCTCGGTTGTTCAATAGAATGGGAATGTTGACTTTCAGCCAAGAAATAATTAAAATTGCCCCTAAAGAAATAATGGGCCGGCCAGAAAGATAAACATTCCCATGAAATTTATGCTGAATAAACTTTCGTGTATTTGATAAAATAATTTGTAATTACCAGAGTAAAATCATTTCCATTGAAGCAGCTTAGGAAAACTCATAGATCAGCCATTGATCGTAATGTGACGCTCGAATTATTGTATGCAACAAAAGATTACAAATAATTATTGATTCAAATGCTATTGTATTTAAATTTGAATAAATAATTTGTTTTTGAAGCTTATACGATAATAAATAATAGTGTTAGTTGGTAATTTATTATCAAGACTTATTCAGCCTAGAAACGAGTAGGTATGGATTATAATTTTTGTCGCCTCTACGCTTACAATCTTCGCAGTTTTATACAACTTACCCCATTCTTGTGACAATTTAACCTTAACTTTCCTATTATTTTATGTCCTTTCTTTTCTTTTCTATTTCTCGTAGTAACCCGTTTCTAACGCTCTTCGTAAACTTTCTCCCGACCACCGTACTTTCCAACAATTTATGGGGACGTTTGTTGGAGAAAGGGACACGTACGCCAAAATACCATTTCAAGAAAATCGATTTCGAAGTTTTCATTGTGTTATTATTTAATTGCATTACCAATTTTTTAAAAATATAGTAACGTGTTTTTTAAGTGTTCCGAAAACAAAAATTTGAAGATAATACGTGGTTTTATTTATAAGTTTTAAAAAAGTAGTTTGTGTGTATTTTATTTTTCAATATGAAAGACATTAATCATGCAACGTTTTTCTACATTTGTTTAACCCTTTCGTTTCCATCGTAGACAGATGAGATATTTTAAATTAGGATACAAAATGTTAGTGTTATATATTTTATATTTCTCTTTAATATTGTATAAAAAACATAACAAAAATTTTAATTTGTATTTAAAACTTGTGTGATAAATTTAAGAACTAAGAATATTTTTATATTGTATAAGTGAAAATCATTCACTCACTATACATTCATGTTTGATTCAAGAAAATCCATGAATGAAAATAAAATATTCGCAAAGTATAATTATAAAATATTTTCAGCAGATAAAAGCCGATTTTTCCGCTAACGATAACGGAAGAAAAATAAATAAAAAGCTTCCAAAATGTTAATATGTCATATACGGGAGACTAAAACGGGGAAAAAAATGTTGTTTGATAATAGTTTAGCCCCTTGAGTGAAAATGACATTTATCGCTCTCGTTAACTCCATATGACGGGTTCATTTATTATTCGTTTTTCCTTTATAACGATCCTTTGTCAATCCACGCGATTAAAAATAATAGCGCGTCCATACATTTACAAATAAATTTAACGAAAACTGAAATATTTCAATCTTTCCCACAACAGCTGCGTGTACAGGATTTCGACAAAATTAATCCTTCAAGAACAATTTCCTCCAAATTACTTTCGTAAAGATTACACGATGTAAGTAGAGTTATACGAACGATTATATAATGCGATAGAGATTTTAGTAAGTACCTCAAAGATTTTTTTTTTTAATTTTCTTTTAAATTTTAAAACTAGAACCACCGACGTCCAATATACATTTACTTTAAAATTAAAAACAAAGTACATAATAGAATAAATAAAAAGTTGTGCATTCTTTCTTTAATATTTTCAATGACTTTCTTACGGTGTAGTACAGCGGTAAGCTGAGTAATTTTCACTTTATTATGCTACATTATTATATACATTATATTCGAAACGTTACATTGGTGACTAACACGTTGACTGCCACAGTGAAAACGGACGTGGGTAGTCAGACACGTTGAAATCCTAATTATTAACAATACAATTAATTATTTTCCAAATTTAACTTTTCAATTCGATAGCTAGCATTATTAGCTTAATGTTAACGCTATCCATGGTTTATTTTATCATTTCTGTTGGTAATTATTTGATTGTACAAATATAAAATATTATTTGATTGTTAGAAATATAAAAGATTCCGCGAAATAACTGATCGAATTGAGTAACCCCCTCCTTTTCGAAGTCGGTTAAAAATAATATACATTATACGATAGGTTTTCTACTATGTAGTATGTTCGCCTGCGAAGTGTTAAGGGGGGAAATACGTTTAGCACCTTAAAAACTCGCAATTTTTTTCTTTTTTCCGTAAAATGTTGATGCAACATCTCAAGAATATAGTCTCAAAGTTTTAAAGCGAAATTCGGATCAATCGGTGACTGTGACTCATGGGTGGGAGCGCGCCGCAGATATTCACGCGCTCGGAACGGAGGACTATGTAGTGGATTAGTTACTATTGAAATTTTGTATTTCTTAGTAATTTTTATTGCGGGAGGACTTATGCGAGTCTGATCAGGGTCAGATCGCGAAACCATAGTTATCAATTATCGAAACTTGAAACGCGTTTTTCTCATAACAACATTTTCGAAATTGGCGCGACTGGTAACCCAAAAACTACTTAATCGATCTTGTTCAAACTTTTCACACATTTCTATAACAATATTATCTAACATATGAACCTAAAGGTATGAAATAAATTGAACATTAAAGTACTTTTTTACTGTAAAATATAGCGAAAATTTCGTGTAAAATTCAAAGTTTATCTTTAAATGCGTGTCATTTCTTCAATTTTACATATTTTACACTTTTCTAAGGTTCATCTACTAACTGTGACTGTTAATTATCGAAATATCATTTACAGGCTTGTTTTAGATCAATGAAACCAAAGCTAGAGGTTCCACCGTTTCACAAGACGCGCCAAAACCCTTCCGGGAAAAAGTGACATAACCACGTCATTTTAAAATATCTTAAAAAAAAAAATAAATTATGTTCTAACAGGCAATGGTTACAATATATGATACTTAAAGTTTCGAAAATATAAAACGAAGCTTTCCTTTACAAAAAAATTGATCAGCTCATTTCCATCGCTCTAAAGGTATTTCCCTCTTTAAATAACGAACGGACACGTCTGTTTGAAAATGAACTGAAAGACCAAGGGGTTAATAATTCGGGACCGAAGGGGTTGGGATGAAGATCGGTGAATCCTTCCATCAAGATCCCATAAATCCGGCGGGGGTCGGGAAAAGTACAGTCACTATACTCCATTCAACGAGACGAGTCACCAAGTATAAACACGTGCACGTGAGCAGGGCAGGGCCGACTTACGGGTTCCGGATCCCCACATCGCATCGTAACATAAGCTTTTTTCTTTAAGTTAAAATTCTTTGACTATGGTATGGAGTTACTCGTTATATAAATATACTTAAATACCAGAATGAATAAAAGTACAACAGAAGTTCCGTGTAATTATTATTTTTTTATTCTATGTTGCTCTCACAACTGGTATTTGACACTGAACTATCGTCGGGATCATTTAAATTTATAATAAATGGCTCTATCGCTGATTCAATTATACCGTCTAATTGCCAAAAAAGGGCAACAGCCCTCAGCAAAGGACCACCATAACTTGGCTCTGAGTTGTGACACGTGACAGCCAATGACCGTAGTCGCAGAGATTTGTTTTTACTTACAATTAGTGACTCGTCTCGTTGAACGGATTATAGGTACGAGAAACAGTGCCGTACGAATAATTTCCGTAAATTCCCGGGGTGGATGTCGTGGCATCGTAGTGGCGGGTTAAAATGGGTTAGAATTGTAGAAGGACACAGGTCGTGGACGCGTTGGACAGTGAATTCCGTTCGATATCAGGGAAATCGTGTTCCGGGCACGTTTCCTCCTACAAAACGCTATTTCGTACGTGGAAAGTGCCGACTATAAAACTGTCAGGATATCTCAGAATGAGAAGCAGCTCTTTCTCCCGCAGGACAGGAAGTTGTCGAACCATCCCGGTTTCCTTACAAATAACTTTCGATGGATAGAAAGCCATCGGAGCTGTCCCGAACTGTTCGAGAGGCGCAGAACGTTGATGGCTCTTTTTTAACCGAATCGAAATCTTCAATTGTTTGTAAAACAATGGTTATTTTTTTAATCGTCGTAATTTGCGCGGCGAGAAAACCATTTACGAAATGAAGTGCGTTCGCTGAAACTTTCGTTCCACGCTTTTCTGCATAAGTAGGGAACTTTTATTTTCAGTGAAACAAAAGAAAATTCCGGCGTCGAACAGGAACATTTATTCTGCCTGGAACAACTTACAGTTCTGTGTTTACCTTGCTTTCAGTTCTCCGAATGATGTTGATCAAGTAATTTTTATTGAACAAACAATTGTAAGTTTTGTACGTTATCTTAAGATATTTGTTTAAAAACGGGATACGTTAAAACTTTTATTAACCGAATATAAAAGAAGTGTTAGAATCGAATTTCTG
Source organism: Stelis phaeoptera (assembly GCA_943735885.1). Classification (NCBI taxonomy): domain Eukaryota; kingdom Metazoa; phylum Arthropoda; class Insecta; order Hymenoptera; family Megachilidae; genus Stelis; species Stelis phaeoptera. Next base: position 2,454,457 of record OX030936.1, read on the forward strand.
GGTACAGAATTAGAGTAAAAGAGAAGAGGAATCATTTAAAAGTTATGAATAAATAAATTGGAAATTAACGAAAATTGAAAGCAAGAATTTTTACCAAAATAATAAATTATTCAAAAATTGTCTATTTATGGATCAAGAATTATACGAAAATAATTTAATTTTCAAACAAATGAATACCTAAAAAATGTCCATGTTTGTTGTCAGATGATTGTGGTATATGTATAAAATATAAATTAATTACAAATCAATAACTGCAAAAATGTTGAATGACAACGATATGAATGTAAATATTGAGTAATTTGTTTTTGCTAATGATATGAATGGTTATTAATTTTCTAAAGGACTCAGCTTATTGTGTTGCATCGGTCTGTTAAAAAATCTCATCTTTATAAAAGAAAAGTTACATTTTCCTGGTCTGTTCATAATCTTTCATGTTGCGCGTACAGTTCGCAGTTCTGTAGGGCTGTGTGTGTATCTCGAAGGATAATCGCAAGTCAAAAGAATTCGCAGAATATTAATGTTGAAGTCTTCCTTACAATCATGCCAGGTATTTTCGGTTGAATAGAAATAATAAATCTTTGCCATATTCATTGCTCAAAGGAGTGCATCATCCATACAAATTCCATTCAGTAAAAAAATATCAGTCCACGATGAATGCATTCCTTTTTACCAATGAAATTCTTTCATCAAATGTAAAGTTTCCATATAGACCCCAAAGTTCACGTATAAATCAATATTCTGTTAATTTCAAACGTCATATTTCCTTTTTCTTTAATCTCACGAAATCGTGGAACAGGTCTCTTAAAACGATGAATTAATTTATTTTATCACAGTATAAATATCATACAATAACCATTTTGTATTAATTTTGTTTTTAACATGCAACTACAAATCATTAATTTTATTTATCCTTAACTTAATATAATTGCACGTCTTCAAATAGTAGACCTCCAAAAGGGTTAATATTTTGTTCAAAAAAAGAATAGCGACGTAAATTTTTAAAGTTATTTTCCAGATTTATTTCTAGATCGCGAGATTCTAACACGCAATATTTTTGTTCATTACTCTGCAATTGATTTATTCGCGCACAGTGAAAATGGGTCAAAGAAGAAAGTTTCGAATCCACGATGAAATTTTAATACATTACCTCGAAGTTACACGAGTGCGTAGTGGGTTAATAATCCAATCTATTCAATTCCAAACGAATTCTCACGATGGAAAAGAAAAGTGTAGCTGAAGAAGTGCAATCTAGTTTGCCGTGAAAAGAACTGGATTAATTAAACGCGGAAGTTTGTAGCCTCGGTTCTTTGTTGGTTTACCTAGCATGACTCTCATCTCGTTCGTTGAGATCTCCTGCTGCGGTGTTCACACGAACGATCGTTATTTTTTCCTTCCTTGTTTTTCTTTTTTTTTCGCAAACAATTCTATAGTCGAAAAAGCAGCTTCGATTCTCACGTCCGATCAGATGAATTTTATCAACCGCCAGTTTCGGGTTTTTTTTACGTGCTTAATTAACTCTTTCAAAGCAGATTTTTTCCATTTTATTATTATGGTAATTTAAGGAATATTAAAACTGAATTAGAGGATTTGTTTTATGTACCAAAAAATAAATAAATGGTGATGCGACTGTGACATTCTAGAACAGTAAATAATTTCAAAAGAGATGTTCAGTTAAGTTATTCTTTCACCACACAACTATTGAAAAGCCTCAAAGGATTAATTTAATAATAATTCATATTTTTCGCTTCAAGTAAGGAGAAACTTCCATTTAATTTTCCACGCATGAAACAAAAACTCTGATTTACTTTCAGCTATATTAACCCTTAACCACCATGGTAGATTCAAACGTGATCCTACTAAAGTTAAATTTATAATTTTTCTACTCAATGTTTATTATTTTTCTATGAAAAAGATTAGAGTGAAAGTTACTCCCATTTTTTAAACAATATTTAGGAATTTTTTTCAGAGCCACTATACAACCTTTTGTTAAATTTCGCGTACGCGAAATACATAATATATTTTTGTATAAGCAAACACAATTAAAATTACGTGAATTATATTTTGTTTTATAGAGTGTGCATTACAAAAAGTGTCTTGACTGATTTAAAATAAAAAAATAAAATAAAAGTCGGTATAAATCTGAAGCAAAATGATTTTGATTGTTTACGAAAAGGGATTGTTTTGAATGCAGATTATCGATATTCAAAATATTTTCCGTCTTTAGCACGTTACAAAAAAGTAAGAAAAGAAACAATGGGTGTAATAACAAAGTATGTCTTGAAAAGTCTCTACAAATTGAGTGAGATCTTGAGAAAAACGAATTTAAATTAATTTTACGAAGTCAAAGAAATGCCTTTGCTATGTAACGCATTATTTACCGGTCAAAATTGAAATAAATAAGCACTACCACTTTGAAACTTAATAAACAACTAAAAAAAATTCAATCCTAATGTTCAATTTCTTTCTAATAAAATTATAACACGCTTAATTCTTCTTATTTCAATTGAATCATAGACAGATCGACGATAGCCGAAGGTTTATTAATTGGTTTCTAGTCAACAATCAAAAAGAAAAAAAGGTATTGGTATTTTGAACGTTCAAAACTAGAATACCCAGTTAACTTTGGTAAACGATATCAGGTATCTACATCCTATGGAAGATGCGTACCTGTTCCCGCGAACGATAGAACGCGTATCTAACGAAGGTTCCGTGAAATGTTGGATCGAAAACGGCCTCCGAGTGGTACCATGATACATTGCTTACCCTATGCCGTGGCAGATAATCGCGGCTCATTAGGCTGGGTATTAGCTCATTAAGCAATAAACCTACCTAGCCGGCTAATTGGCGACAGCCCCATTCTCTTCCGCTTCGGTCGCCAGCGATCAGAGAGGAGCTGAACCGTCGTCGATCTCACCGATCCCCAAACTGTATCGTTCGTTGCGAACGGGTTCCTCATTAACTTCTCCTCTCTTCACATTTTCTTCCTTCTTCCCCTCCTTTTTTTTGGGTTCATTCGTCCGTACACGTATTGTTTCTTTAGTTCCTGATGAATCCATGATTACCTACCACACAGCTTACGAAAAAATCGGAAGAAATTCGAGAATAGTACTCGTGTTGACGTATCATTAATATATCTTCAATAGGAAGTCGCAATTTTATTTTTTACAGCTAGGATTTGCAATGAAAAGATTCTCTCTACTATACCCTATCGAGTCTGCAACGTGTTCGATCTTTTTCAACATTTTTCTATATCATCGAATGGGAAAAATGGAGCGAAACCTTGATTTTTGGACACTTTCGACTACCCTACTTCTTGGTTTGTACCGATTTACAAAATTTTAGTTTACAGAAAAGAATAAAGAATCTACAGTAGGCCCTCGACTTTCGCACATAATTGGTTCCTGAAAGTGTGTGCGAATGTTGAATGTTCGAAAGTAGAGGGATGTAAAAAAATATGCACCAAAAACTGTGTTTTAAAGTATTTATCTATCAATATGTATACATAATGAAGTTGAAGAGGCGTGTTAAGTGTTTTCGGATGTTTCCTCTATAAAGTTGTAAAGAGTTAGTTGAATAACACCCATTTTTGTTCTCTTGATCCGAACAACATTGTAATCTGATGGCTAGTCATCCGATCGCAGAGGATTAAACAGTTGAATCTTTAAAAATGTGCGAAAGTAGAATGTACGAAAGTCGAGGACCGCCTGTAATTGTGAATTTTCTACGAAAGTAGTCTGAGTATTTTGCGTCCAACATATTTCAGTTTTCAGATACAATTTCAGTTTTCCTTCTCCGTAAGAAGCAACGCGGAGGAGGAACCGAAGGGAAAGAATCGAAAGTCAAATCTGTCAGTTTGATGCAATTGTTTCCCCGACATCTCGCGAAAGGGGAAGACAAATGTCTGCTTCCCTTTTACTCTTTTCGCGTATACACACGCCACAGGCATGAATATTCCTACGTGTGTATCTTAAAAGGAACCTTGTTTCTTTGAGCCGAGTGTGCACGCGTCGATAAACAGCATCGAAGGAATGCCGGGAAAAGGGTGAAAGCCGAATAAATCGAATACAGCCGATGTCGGCCGGTCTCCAATGCAAATATTTCAACGATCAATTCGTTTCTTTCTTTTCCCTTTTCCCTTTCATAACGTTGATAACCAAATTTAACGCTGCGTTAAAAAGCAAATCGACGAAAAATATCGTCTGGCGACCGAGACCCTTTGATCCGAAGACGAATGCTGCACTGCGGCTGCCTCGTTTCTTTCATTTGTTGTGATAACTAATTTTTTAAATAATGTTCCTGTCTTCAAAATTCGTATCTTTATAAAAACTACGTCCTTACAATAATACAGTTTAGAAATATTTTCGAAAATTGAATATCACGACCGTTGTACTTAATTTCTTTAATTTTTATAAAAATGATGATGGTACTCCCGCTCTTCACTTTTAGGCAGAAGAACTAATGGTTTTAACGGGATCGAATTCGATCTTGCCATGGTAATTAAGAGTTAGCGACGTTGGTAAACGAGAATTGAAGAAATTCCGTTTAATTAACTAAAAATGTGATTTTTGGATTCGAACCGTGGTTAGAAAACAAAGGACATTCTGTCGTACGTCGAACAATAAAGAAATCAGGCGGTTACGGTGTAGCGCACAGTTTGGTTAGCAATTACCACAATTCCAACAGTTTTGGGACGTGATAATGGATCGACTCCGTAGGAAACTTTGCCGAAATCTCGACCCAAGTCGTGGCTATTGTTCTAAGTAGTTCTGGGCTACCAGTGCCAAGTAATTCGAACGTTTCGTGCGCGGAACAACTAATGATCGAATTACAGAGCCGTTTCCAGACAAGCATAATGGGCACAGTTTTGGCGAACGATCTTTTATAGTAATCTGTCTAATATCTGTCGTGGCTGTTTTAATCCTAATTCAAGAGAAATTGAGTACACTTTCGATTTTGGAAAAGAGAGGCTGACTTTCGGTGATGATATTAAGAATTTATCGATCAGAAATCTTTTGATACACTTTTTAGCACTACTGTTGACTAGAAATCGATTAATCAATCTTTGGTTATCATATTTTCGTTTATAACACTGCTGAAATAATGATAATTAGGTTTTCTACGATTAAGAAATGAAATTTTGCCACTTATACTAATAGTATTCTTTTCCAAATAATACTCCAAATTCTGAATAACAGAAATAACGAAAAATTGTCAATATAATAGGTAATATTTCATAAAAATAGCAGTCAGTGATAATTACCATTATACTATAAGGTAGTACTGTTCATCTTTCCATTTTAGAGCAAAGTTTAGAGTTAAGTATAATTCTGAAAAAAAATTAACATATTTGTTTAAAATATGATTCATTAGCATCTGCCAATATTTTACTATTTTATTTATATCATTTTCGAAAAGACTATCGAACCTGGAATCAGCAAAGCTCTTGAACATCTGTATTTATCATTTTTATTGTACGTAACGTTTATTTTCTTGTTCTTTGTTTTTAGTTACTTTTATATGGGACATAAATGATATAAAATTCTGTTCAAGACTGAAAAATATTCAATATGCGCCAACTTAATATTTCCAACCCCTGATAATTAGTGGTTATGAATAGCAAAAATAAAGAATTGTATCAAAATACAATTTCCTTCACATAATTATGGGATAATGTTCAGAAATCGTTCGGATAATAAAACTCAATTAGCTTCATCGATTTCTTCGTGGTCTGAAGAAGCAATTGCAAACAATAAGTCAACAAAAGTAGAAGAAACTGGAACAAGGACGAAAGTAGAACAATAAGCAATATTGATACAATGAAAATTGAAAAGAAAAATTCCGGGATTCTTTTTTCAAGGAACAGGTATCGACACTTCTTTCATTTGGTCTAAAGTTTTACACTTTTTTATTTCCCCCCCTTTTTTTTTTCATCTCCACAACTTGGTCAACATTTTATCTGTTTTCTCTCGTAATTAAGGACGTCCGCAAGGCAATCTCCAACTCTAAATTCTCTTTTTTCTTCTCCATTATACTTTTTTCCCGTCGTTCTAATTCGGAATCAACGGAAGTGAGCTTTCGTTCGATCGTAGGATATAACTTCGTCGACATCATGGATCTTTTAACGAAATTTTCAAGCGATGTCTAGTATTTCGTAATTTTATGCAAAAATAATAAAATCTTAAAGATAGCGTTAAATTTATTGCTTATTTTATGACTGATTATGTAATTAACACGTTGACTGCCACAGTGAAAACGGACGTGTGTAGTCAGATACGCTGAAATCCTAATTATTAACAATACAATCAACTAATTTTCAAATTTAACCTTTCAAATCGATAGCTAGCATTATTAGCTTAATGATAATGCTATCCGTTTGTTTCGTCATTTCTTTTGTTAATTATTTGATTGTAAAAAATTTCGGGTGCCGGTCACCGGTGACCCCCGTGGCAGCCAACGTGTTAATAAGAATGATGAAGTCTTGAAGATATCAATACTTTTTCCAACAAATTTATTACTAAAGTTAACTTCGTATAATATAAGTATTTCCATTTTAATAATAATAATAATAATTTATTTATTGTTTGCGGGTGGGTACCCTTTGCATAGTATAGATAGAAAGTAACGCAATCGCGTCACAGTTACATATGCCACCGAGGAGTGTAGTGTGAATTTTAAATTATCTATAATATCATTAATATTTTACAGATTAACAATTACAAATACGAAACTAGTAAATTCAGAATTTTTAATATTTTTCTACATACATTAAGAATTATAAAAAAATAAATAAATACCAACTTAAGAATTTTATATAAAAATGATTGAGTCCGACAATTTTTCTATTAATTCGCATCCTATCCATTAGTGCAACTAGATATGGGTCAGATTAAAATTTATTTTGGAACTGGTCCTTCAAGTAATATAAAATGAGAAATATCGTCAAAACAAATTGCAATATATATATCCCAATCTTTTTTAATAATGGACATGGACAGCTTTGACGGTGTACTCCATTTACCTTCTATCATGACAAAATTTCACCATTACTGATATGTACACCCATTCCAAATCCTTCATTTTTATCCAGCGCAAGAATGAAATATTTTCACATGTTTTTCAACTTTATAACCGGACACTCCCGGGCCAATTCTAATGAAAGAAACAGTTTCAGCTTCAACTTTCGACGTAGGATTCCTTTTTGTTCTTTTTTACCGAAACCAGGATGAGACTGACTGGATACAGCAGACAGGAAACTGGCTTACTCAGGTGATCGACCGTTGGCGGTCGTACCTGTACACGGTTCCTCGATTAAATTGACTTTGGCCAACCACCGGCTGGATCGAGGAAATATGGCTTAATACCGAGGCAACGTCCAGAAATGCCACGATATATTCAACCCCCATAGATACATTGGTATATCCTATCGGCAATTTGTAGCTCTGTCTGTTTCGTAACGTTCCATAATTCATAAACGCCTACATTTTCTTTGACCTCTCAGAATGGAAGAAAAATTGATCGTATCCGAGGCTCTGATACAACTTTCCGTTTCTTTCAATTCTATGCTAAAATGATAAAAAAAGGTTCTTTCGATTTGGAAATTCCCATCCAATAAATTTAACGTTTCTTCTTTATGATGTTCAGTATGTTTTTCGAGACGAACAAAATCACCCCTGATCGACTAATTAAAATACGACAGATCCTTATGAAAATTTATGCATCATGCAAATATGCGTGACGCGGCATTCAAAGCGTTAATTAACACTTTGATGGCCAGCCTCGTCTATTTATGACTTGATAAAAATAGTTTTATAATTTGGAAATTATTTAATCTTTAAATGATGGATGTTGGATCAATCATAACTGAAATTTATTTTCGACGAAAAATTGTCTTCTACATTTATATTGGTCCACTGTCCAAGGATTAAATTCCACCACAGGGACGTACAAAAATTATTATAAATACCACAAGAGACATATCGTTATTAAACATATCACAAATAAAAACAATTCTGTGTCACTTTAATATATACAAGGTGTCCCACGCCAAGTATTACGGAGCCGTATGAAAAATTGTTAATATAGAAATTGCATGGTAAAATGGGAAGCATATGTTTTGGTAACAAATGAAACGATGGTCACGTTCTATTTTATAAATGAAACCATACATTAAGAAAAGAGACAATTCCGTCTTCCAATTAATTCATTCAAAAGAAAAGGCTTAACCATAAAAAAAAAAAAAATGAAACAACTGCAATCCAGAAGTCGTTTAACCCCGAATTGTCAACAGGCGACCACGAAGAGGAAGGCGAGGAAGATTTTTCTATTGGGAATACAAATTGCACTTTTACGAGAGTTAATCCTGGCGCCAGGACGAAATCAAAAAGTTTTCTTCTGATATCCCCGTGAAGGCTGAATATACGTTTCCCGAAGTATGGAAATACTTTCACCCTGTGACGTGAAACAACGAAGTCAGTGAGGGGGATGGTGATGGTGGTGGCAATGTTGGAAGATCTCTCGAGAGGTCGAGAGGTCGAGTGCTTCCAGAGAACCTTCGTCGCCGTCTTCCGAACAATTTTTTCCTTCCCCCTTTTTTTTTTTTTGTCCCAAGGCTGTAAACGTCGCTGACAGGAATCCTCGTTTGTTTCCACTTGCTGCTTATGTATATATATTCCCCGCGTAATCGTTTTCAAACTATTTCTCGATACCATCGCTACTGTCTGCCATGTGCAAATGCGCTTCGGCATATTGGAAAATATACGCTGTTCCGGGATACTCGTCTGGGATGACGATTGTTAAAACTGCCGAAAGTATATTGGAGAGATACTTGTGCGCCAATATGGCTTTCTTTTTTAACACTTTATCTATCGGAAGCCTATTAATCCTTGGCACTCGAGGGACGCCTCTGGGGCGATATATGTAATTTACAAGAATATTTAAAAACGTGAAATTTAAGTTTTATTTGTATTAGGATATAGCATGTTAATGGAAGAAATAAAAATAAATAGGTTTATTAGTATTTGAAACTCCGTTCTTTTAAAATAGTGCTTTTAAATTGTGGAAGCTTTGCAAGAAAAATAATTTTGAAAAAAAAAAAAACAATTTCCAATAATTAATTAATAGATTTTCGTTTAAAACATTCTTTGATACAGCTTGTGACACAGTTAAGTGACTCACCCTGTATATTCAGGAGTACAGTACAGATTTTTAACAAACAGAATGTGGGGTAGAATTTACTGCTTCCTCTTTTGTTTGTTATACATGTGGGGAATGTTGTTTATTGGTGTTTATTGTTAGCATACGTTCGTAGTGTAATATTGACTATTAACAAACAAAATGGAGGGTAACAGTTGCTGTTCACTTCTCTTTTTTATAAGTTTTATTTTTAAAATGGTCCTTGTTACAGTATCCTTCATTTAAGAATATATAGGATTTTCTATTGTTTAATACAAACCTCATTTTCAAAATCTTACAATACTACATCATCCCTGAACTATTTCTTTTTGAGAGAAAAAAAAAAAGTATTTCTTGGAGCAGAAAATTAAGAAATTTGTGAAAAGTAATATTTCAGAACAAGAAATGTTAAATAAGTGCAGTTGTCATTAGGAATCTAAAGAGGACGTAAAAGAAAAAGAAAAATATGTCTCAATTTCGATATTTTATACAAATGATATATATTCTGGTGAAATCTAACATTTTTTATTCGCACTTGTAATAACATTCTTACGTTTAGCATTTGAAAATCAAAATGTAAAATTTATGTAAAAATAAAATATCCTCAGAATTCTTTTATTGGGATATTAAAATTCTTATAACAAATACTATTAAAATCCTATTTTTCTGCATTTCTGTTTTTATCTTTGTAAAAGAAAATCGCGTTATAAATGGAACGTTGTGATCTGGAAATCTGGTATCATTTTAACATAGAAGGGGGAAAAAATGAAAAATAACTTGGTCAAAATGTCGCAACACGATAATGCTTCTACAATATTTGTGGGTTTAAATACACAAACGTTTTCGACCAGGTAACAACAAATTCACTTGACAGAAACGAATTGAGTATTAAATTTGAAATAAAAAAAAAGAAGAGATCGTTCAGAACCAGCAACGCACAGCACTGTCACAAACAGCATTTCATGAATCATTTCCCTCTAGTCTTTATTTTTCGCTATCATAATCACTTCAACGAAATAGAAAATTGAGAGATCATATTGCGTTTGATTGAAGTTTATTCCTGTTTTAATTGAATATAGATACAAATGTTAACATCAACACAAATGTAAGTATAAGTGTGCTGATAATTATGAAAATGGCGTAAGCCAAAATTCTACAATAAAAATATTGAATTTCTCACTTATTTTGTATTATAACGATCAATTTACAGAGTAAATGAAAAAATTCAATATTTTTAGTATTTTTACCTGTTCACACCATTTTCGTAATCAGTAGTACAAATATAAATATATTTTACTATTAAAACATCTACGTAAAATATTCATACGAATAAATTTATACAATATTTGTTTAACCACTATTAATAAAAAGCGTATCTGTTTATTGTTAATACAATCTGAATTAAGGATAGTTTTTAAGTACTTGCTACGATATTTTCCACAATTTGTTACGATGAAACGTTAATCTTTTTTCAATTTATTTTACTTTGCGTCGTTTGAATAAAATAATATCCGACAGTGGTAATCAAATAATAACCGGATGAAAATTTTCCATTTTAAAACTAATTAAATTTATATACATATATATGAATAAATCATATTATAAGGAATCAAATGTAAAATTTTAATCCATTTCAATTTCAATCGTTAAAGCAAACAGTACACCCAATACTGAGTGAAGATTACAAATAATTTCCGCTTTGATAGAATGAAATTCATTTAATTTGATCCCGCTTTAATATTTATATTTAAAAGAACAGACCATGATGGAATATCAAATGGTTTTGTTACCGATCCATTTCATTGTTTTTTACAGTGTGAAGCTAGTAATAATAATTTATATCTCAAGAAAGCAATTCAAAATTTGTATCTACAAATTTTCGGAATTTATTATAATTTTGCAAGGAACGTTAATTTTTTCAACGTGACGAAATATTATGACGAAAGTTATCAATTTTATTAACAATCTTGAAATAACGAAACTTTTTAATCAATTTTTATTGATTTTTAGTTTCGGTGGTGTAATCATGGTATCTTCGTTGTTTTTATATATACTGTGATGTTAGGTTGATTTTAAAACATTAATATTCTATGTTTTAATCAAATGTGTGTAATCAAATGAAAGGTTAATATTAAAAAAAAAGTGAGGATTCTTAATTGAAACATTTTATTAAACAGAATTAGCCATTTTTTTTTTCAAACTTTAAATCTCTAATTTGATATGCCGTAAGTATTATTTTGAGATACTTTTACGCTATGAAATTGAAGTTGCATATTTCAGCACCAACTGTCCGATATCCAATCCTAACAACACTTTATAGTATTGTACAACCAACAGTCAGCCATTTCATATTAGGAATATTGGTATGATTCTTATGTAGTTATTTTCAGCACATTTCGAATTTAAAGTGTCATTTTGACATAACTTTATGTCATGAAATTATATTTTAATATTTAAACACCAATAAACTTCCATAGAATACTACAACTGACAGCCAACCATTTTGTATTAAGAATATCTATGAAGTCGTTATGTAGCCATTTCCTTCAAGTTTTAAGCTTGAAATTAACCTGCCATAAGTGTCATTTTTCAATACTTTTATGTCATGAAATTATTCCAGACTTAGTCTATTTTTCTAGACCGATCGTTCGATAAGACGAACGCTAATATCTATAACAGGCAAATAATTAACGCCCCTTGTTATAAACTATTTGTAGCACACGTTCAACACACTGTTCAATCAACGAATATGAAGCACTTGGAGCGTGATCGATCGTACCGGTCGACGTACATTTCCGTATTTGTTATCGAGCACACGTGTTCCCTGATGCAGGCGAGTGCGACCGCTATACCAGAACATTCGTGTAAAGGGTGGCAAGGGAGACGAAGGGAGACAAAGGAACGCGATAGAAAAAGAGGGAAGTTAAGTGCACCTGTACATTTTTTAGCATTACTATCGCAATTAATTAGCCCTTTCTCTTTCCGACCACCATTTTCACGCCTCCATTTCCATTTCCGTTCTCCGCGTCTCCACTCGACGTTTACCTAACCTATAAATCAGCACGTGTTTGTACGCTTCCCGTTTGACCCGAAATTCTAGTTTAGCTCGTTCTTTTTTCTCACCCCCCTTTGCTTCGATTCAATCGCGGACGTATATTGTTCCCCCTTTCGCCAAGCCAATTTCCCTGTTCTCTTTTTTTTTTTTCATTCCTTCATACACGCCATTTCTATGTCTCTCTTTGATCAATTTCTTCGTTGTGAAATTAGAAGGCAGCGATTGTCTTAATTCTGCGATTGCTTTCGTTCTACCGAAAGGCGGGGAATTAACACGTTCGGTAGCCTGTCGAAGTTATTGAAAATCTCATTAAATTAATAGTAGCATTTTCAATCAGGTACGTTTTTAATGAAGATGGAAACATCGCTGACATATTGTTGATTCCATTTGAAGAAAATATCGTGATCCTGTATTAATAAATTCGCAGTGCTATTAGAAATAGAAAATGTCAGGGCCGAATTAAAGGAGGAAACGGCTTCATAAGGTCTTAAGAACTACGGTTTAAGGGGGCACCAGGTCCCATGAAATCATGATTCAGTTACCCCTTTATTTTTCATTGAACCCTTTAACTACTAAACTAAATTATTTTCGACTTAAGTATATAAACGTTTGACCCGATACATAAATACAGATTAAATATCTCTATGTAAATAATGTTATTTTCAAGATATAATATTTTAATATTTAACTGTCGTTGTAAAATTTTCTTTTATTTTCAATAATTTTTCTTTTTTCCTTTTTGCAATTAAAACGAAGCCTATGCTGATAGGATATGACATAAATGGTCCTTGATGGCACGGCTTATTAATTCAACACAAATGTCCAAATAATTATTTGGCAAAGAAAAATGATTCAGTTGTTTCAAATTAGTAACCTCATTTTATAATTATAATTTATTATTTAATCTTTAATTCTCGAAACTTAGAAACTTATGAAAATTTATGACACGCTTTTGAATAGCCCTATTTTACAATTTTTAGTTTTACGTTTTTATTAACACTTTAATCTCCACGTCACCCATGTGTGGGTGACACTTAAATTTTCATAGAAATTTGTTACCTATATTAATGGTATTCTTTCAGTCGTATTAGGTATTCCAAATTCTGAATAACAGGAACAACGGAAAATTGTAAAATTTGATAAAAATAAATATTTTACCTAATGAAGTTTTCAGCATTTTCAGCGTGACAGTTAAAGTGTTAAAATATTTATTACATAAGAAATCACCTTTTCGCCTATTTTCTTTCAAAATTGTCTGTTTCGATAAATAATTTTTATTTGTGGAATTTCAGTAACTAATTTTGCACAAGTGAGAGTCACGAATTTAATTGGTAACCAATACTTTTGAGCAGAATTATGAATATGACTTTGCTATGAAAATTGAAAGTCGTATCAACATACTTGTGATAAAATCGTTTGAAATACGATTTGTCGATAGTAATTTTGTGTACATCATGTTATTTTGAGAAACCCAACGTATCTGTGACTAACGAGCCAGGGCTTCTCAAATTGAATTTATACGCGGGTTGAAATCCCATTACATGGTACGAGTGTACATATGTAAATATCGATAAACGCATAACATTTGATACGTAATTACAAAAGTTGCCGGCTGCACGCGTACAGATATATTCCCGTCCAATTACGAAACCGCGGAATCTCAGTAATTATATTTACCTTAACGAACGAAATTCGACGTAATGCATCCTCCAACAAATTGGTGAACTACGATATTAAATTAAGCCACCAGGCTATGGCTTTGTTTCTCACCACCGACGTACCAATGTTGAATAACACGATAATTAATTCGATTTTCCGAATTCACCTTTTATAATTCGCCAAAGCTTGTTCAGCTCGATGCCTTTTTGGGCCAATTTTGGTGCCCAGGGCAACTAGACGCGTCTGTTGGCACCGCTCTTGAATAAATAAAGCAATTGTCCTTCTAATGGGAGAACAGGAATCACGCAATTTTTTTTACATCAAATTTTTGCTGCGCAATATTTCACGAATTGTTGATGTATTTGGTGTGGTATCCTCGTACTTTCTTACGTGGAATGTTGTAAAAAATAAACGTTCGTTTTAGAAGAAATTTTGAAGCCTGCACAACTGGATGCCTTCCTGGAGCAATCTTATTTGCCCTGGGCGTCTGGACACTACTGGACACGCTTCCAAATATCTCGGGAATTATTAATTATTTGAATACAATATCCTAATACTTTTTTGCACAGAATATTCCAAAGTATCGATCTACGTAAAAAAAAAGAGTGATAAAGATCTTCAGATCCCAAAAAATTGATTTAGATTAAAAATTGTGTTATATTTCTTCATATTACGAATGTTTTCGATAATAATTTTAAGAAAGCCCTGCGGCCGGATTTTTTCTTATTATAAACATTTATCAAATAACCCATTTCAGTGTTGTTATTTTTCCAAAAGTATATTGAAATGGCTAAATAAATTTTTCGTAACAAAATTTAAGGGGTGTTTTAACCATCGATCGTTTAATGGACCATTGAATCAGATTTCGATCGTACCTTTTAATTTTCCCGAAACAAGCAGTCACGGGTATAGATAAAGGGTATATTTGGGATATATCGAACGATTGAAATATCTCTTATAAACCAGCAGAATAAAGTGTATAGAGTAGAGAAGAAGCTGATCTTCTATAGGGAGAACGTTGCGTCGGTTAGATTGGAACCTAAGCTCGTAATCGCGTCAATTTTACGGATATTTGCTCGATCAATTTCCGAATCGTGAGAAGGATTATCGTATCTTGAGATTCCTCGTATATCTTGATAAAATCAAGAACAGAACAGACATTTTATCTGGAAAACAAGAAGCAAAGTAACTGTTCCCATTACGGCCTAATTGAATTTCTTTTAGCATCCTAAATTATTCAATCGACTTCAGATTTTTTAATTATATCCCGTAAAGTCTCCTTCAATAATTACTGCTTGCATAATTTTTAATTTGTAACCTTCCTTCTAAACAGCAATTATTATAGAAATTCCCAGAACTTTAGAATGTTTTTACCTGAAGTCTAAAATGATTTAATTGAATTTTTCTGTACGTCTAAATTACTGGATTAATTTTAAATTTCTTAATTATATGTTATCACGACTCCTTCGCTTATTATTATTTGTAAATTTTTATACGGAGATTTCAAGAAAGTTAGGAAAATTCTCCAAACGTTGGACCATTCTCACATTAAAACTGTTATAACTTGACTGTGTTTATCAGCTTTAAATTTTTCAATTATTTTCTATAAACGCCCAGCAACCACGAGAATCCAAATAATTATTAAAAATATCGAAAGATTTTCATAAAAGAGGAAAAAAGACTTGTGACTCGAGCTTGGATCAAATTAATCCAATATCCTTTCACGAACCGAAGTAAAGTAAAAACAGTGTGAAGAAATATTTCTAAAACGGTTGGTTGGTGCGTAATGGAAGCAATTTCACGGATATTCTTCTTCGTGGTCAAGTTTGAGTCCCTTTTCCAAGGATAATGACTAAGTCTAGGCTAGAGCAATCGATCTCCGTCAGACTGTCTATGCCATCTCGTCGCTCATCAGACTGCATCAGGTTCTCAGCTTAGGTACACAAAAGCAACCACATTGGCTTTCAATCTTCTATTTTTCCTTTTTTCTTTTTACTGTAATCGACTTGAACACCTTTAAATTTCAAACATTTCCTTTTTAACCATCAAGGCAAATTACAGCTTTCAGTAACAAGAAAATAATTAAAGTTGCTGTTTGGTATACGTAATTAACTCTGTCCCTTTGGCCAGAAATATTATGATAATGATAAAACTGAAAATTGTAACGAATAAACGAGGAATTATAATATCCGATAAAAGAAAATAGTAGCATCACTAGAAATGTTATATTTTTAGGAACTTTAAGAATTGAAATATGCGGAAAATATTAAAATACAAAGAACACGTAGAAATATTATATTTTTAATATCTGAAGCGTGCCAAAACTTTAGTATTATGGTTTTAGAATTTTAAAAACTTCGGAATAATTTAAATTTTGTATCTTCATGGAGAAATGATCAAAATTCACACAGCAATCGACAGAAAGAGCAAAAAATATAAAACGCGAGCAATCGACAAACTAATTATACGTATCCCAGTTAAATTGGCTTAAAAAGTTCTGTTTTTTTTTTCCTCCGGCACACAATTCCAATTCCAGAATCTTGAATACCATTCCCTAAAAATGGGCCACGCATTTCTATCCCACCATATCTTCCTGCTAACTGTTACTACCGAGCCAATTTCATGAATCCCATTAAAAACCATGGAAGGTTGCACGTGCTATCGAACGTACAGGAAAAATGGAATCGAAAGGGAAGGAGTATCGTGCACGATGGTGTTGCAGATGATAATAACGGTTGAGTTATATCAGCGCTTAAGAAGAACATTGATATTGCCATAAATGGATTAATACACTGTATTTCTTTCTCTTAGAGCCAAGAATATTTGAAGGATATCCTGCTTGTTCTTACGGAAATGTTCAGAATTTATTAAATATGGCTCAGAGTTTGGCTCATTCCTTCTTTCTTTTTGGCAGGGGCGTTCACGTCTTTGTTTCATATTGATATTGGTTCAATAGTAGTCTCCAAACTATTTCTCGGGATCTTTCTATTTATCTTGGGTCAAAATCATTCGAATTTTGTCAGTAAGATAGATAAACGAAATTGCCACGAATTAATAAGCAATAATTTAAATTGTTATTTGTTGAATTTTAATAAATGATTCTGTATCGAGCAGATGAGATATAAATCTATTACCACCTTTCAAAATAAGTCTTATTCTACAAAAAAGAAAAAGAAAACGTCTTAATATTATTAGTTTATCTCCACCTCCCTTATTTTCTCTACCTCCCTCTTTATATATCAGCCTCCAACAAAAAAGTTAAAAATTTTGACGTCTAACATTAATGAAGGTATCGTTTCGTACGCCTGGGCCAGAATTGACCCGTCTGCGTGTTTTAAGGATTAAAGAACGTTGCCATTTGAAGATGAAAGGGTCCATCTTACCCCGACTTCTTTTTCACCACCAGACTAATTGTCGTCTTAGCATTATCCCAAAGATCTTCAGCTGGTCCTTGTCCAAAAAATCTTTTCACCCTTTGTAATATACATATATACGTGCACACAATTATACATATAGAATACATATACATATCTGTATACATATAGATAGACTGTCTCGAGCATCCACTCCAACCTTCTTCTTCTTCTTCGTTGTCGTTTTTCCTCTCTTTCTCTTTCCTGAGAAGCAGCTTCGGCACCAGCCAGAGACGACGTCGACGTCGACGTCGGCGTCGGCAGCATCTCTCGAGGAAGGGCATTGTTTTATTCCGACCGCGTAGCAGACACTCCTCATCCCCTGGTGCCCGTAGCTTTCCTTCCCTGACTGCCACTCTCGACAATTTACCCCCGTCTCGAACCCCTTCCCTCCTTCGGTTTTCCACTCTCCTCCAATTCCATTGCCCACCCCCGCTCGACTCAACCTTCCGATAACGCCATGGCTTAATGACGCTGTGCACGCCTCGATATCGCATTGCGTATACCTATTAGGCTATCCAATAAGCTCTCACATTTTCTTTTCCCTAATATCAACTGTAAATATCGTAATATGGATCTGGAATAATTTTGTTCCGATCGGATTATGATCTACACGGAAAATTGGTGGTAGTTTGAGTCATCATTTTAATCATTTCAGATTTGTTTAGAAAATATGATGCCTTATAACTTTGTTATGTGTAGATTGGTATGCATTCAATTCTTTTAGTAACCATAAATATCGTGTAATGAAAGGTCTTAGACAATTTTGCCCCGAATAAAATATGAAGTATAGGTAAAATTAGGGGGAGTTTAAATCATCATTTTGCCCATTTCAAGCTTGTTCAAAAAATATAGTTCATTATATCTTGCAATTTTTGTCTATCTTATTGTGCAGTCAATTCTTTAAGTAACTGTAAATATCTTGTTACATAAAGTTCCAAACGATGTTGACCTAAGTAAATTATAAAGTGTACAACAAATTAGGGGGAGTTTAAGTCATCATTTTTCAATTTTCGAGTTTCTTTAAAAAAATACGTGTCTTTAAACGTTGCCCTTTGTGTCCGACCCAGTTCCTTGAATAATTGAATATATCGCAAAATAAAAGTCGGAGACGGTTTTGTTGCAAATAAAATATGAAGTATACTCGAAATTAGAGGAAGTTTAAGTCATCGTTTTGCCAATTTCGAATTTCATTAAAAAATACAGGTACTTCAATTGAATGGTACATAATCATCCAATTTCGTGATTATAAAATAAAAAGATCTGAACTGTCTAACAAATTCGCGCTGAATCTTCCTGTGATTTGAAGCAAACTTGTTTACCAGGGATTATTAGAACAGTATTGTATCCGTGGCTCCTCTTCTCCTATCCCCATGTCGCGTCTATCCTTTCAGTGATCGGCAACCACCCCCCTGTTATAACCCCGTCCGAAAATAACAACTGGCAATAAGCCGTCGCTATATCCGGCCTAGCTTTTCCACATATTAAACCTGGCTTTGCCGAAATATTTGCCGGGGCATTGTGAAAAAAAAACCACTGTCCGAAGGGATAGCAGAGGCCGGTATAGGAAAAGAAGAGAGCAAGGGGAAAGAAACATATCGAGAATAAGCAGCGTTTGATATTATCGATGAATTGAAGGGTCGGCTTCAGTTTTTACATATTTTTTATTGCATATCGGATCTTTTGAATATAAAAATGTGACCTTTCGCTTGGTATACGAAGAATCAAACAGTGTACGATAGTTATCAACGTATTAATGAAGTTATCTCCTTCTTACCCTGTTAAAAGTTGTAAAGTTTAACTCTTAACAGCTACGGTGATGTGAGAATACAATTTAATCCTTTGACTTCGGAACACTTCAGGTTTAAGAACTCCGTGTTTATGGCTGTCGAGGTTTAATCGATTATTTTACAATTACGTTGCGTTAAATTGTTCTCGAATATACAGTGTATCCCACAAACTCGGTCCACTTAAATATCTTGGTTATTTCAAACAATACGAGAAAATGTTACTTACAAAAGTTATACGGTTTAAAAAACTGCTTAATGTTATATAAATGACGATCTCGTAAGTGGAGGCGTAGAGAAGATATAGCGGCCACTCTTGTTTTTTCAAATAGAATGCCTCATTTTTTATGCTCGATTTCGATAGATTAGCATATTCTGAGTACAAAAGCACTAAGGTGCATCTGTCCTAAAACTTACCGTTGCTTAGATATTCAATTTTTCCAGTTTCTTAAGCCCTATAACTTTTGTAAGTAACATTTTCTCGTATTGTTTGAAACAATCAAGATATTTAAGTGGACAGAGTTTGTGGGACACATTGTACATATTATTTATCGACGATTTTGAAAATTTGTGATAAAAAGAAGCTAGAATATGACATAAGTATTTTTCTGTGTTGGAGGCACCAAAGGAGCCAAGCTAAAAGGTTAAATTTGGAAATTAATCTGTTGAATCCTTAACACGTTGACTGCCACGGGTGACCGGCACCCGAAATTTTTTACAATCAATTAATTAATAAAAGAAATGACGAAATAAACCACGGATAGCGTTATCATTAAGCTAATAATGCTAGCTATCGATTTGAAAGGTTAAATTTGAAAATTAGTTGATTATATCCCTAATAATTAGGATTTCAACGTGTCTGACTACATACGTCCGTTTTCACTGTGGCAGTCAACGTGTTAATAATTAGGGTTTTCGCGCGTCTTGCTACATATATCCGTTTTCACTGTGGCAGACAACGTGTGATTATTCGGCCATATGAACACAACCTAACCTAAACCTAGCACAGACTTTAGAGCCTAGTCTACAGTCTAGTTTAGACTAAGTTAAAGTTTAGACCTTAGACTAATACGACTTTCTGATACTGCTATGGATAATTCTCTTGCTAATTTTGCTTATTGTTCCATACGAACCACCGCCGATCGGCTACCGTTATGGTATATAGTATACGGTGATAAATTATTATCAAAGCAAGTTGCATTCCGAATATAAAATATTCTTTGGGCGGTCATAATTGCAATGATCGATATTACAACAATATAATATGTACCTGGAATCCTTCAGAATGCACCTTGTTTCGATAATAATCTTTCATAAAATCGAATTTTTGAAACTATTGATTTCGAGCAAAAAATGCCTATGAATTTCAACTTTAGCGATCTAGAACCCCCTAAAGCAGAGGTGGGGAACCTTTTTACCATTAGAGGGCACATTTAAATTAGGCAGTAACAAAGGAGGCCGCTATAATTTGTTATATTTTACTGTTGGTATTTTTATTTACTTAAGCATATATATAAAAATATTCATCCAGATCTTTAAATTTTAATAAACAACTACAAATTTAAATACCACTTCAAATAAAAATGATATTAGTAGAAGTATTTTTAAATAAATTCATTTCATTTTAAAGAAATACAATAGAAAAATAATAATATCAAGTCACAAAAAACTAACATAGTAACAATACATAAAATAATTTTAAAATTAATACAAGAGCTAGCTTTTATGAAGGCCGCACGTTCCCCACCTCTGCCCTAAAGTGATAAATTTGAACCAATAATTCTGCTTGAGCGAATACTATAGCGCAGCCAAACCTTAAGTTATTAATAAGATGCAAATGTTGTTCAAATTATTTTCTTATTCTCTGATTATCCGATTACGTTATATTTGGGGTGTCTTTCAACCACTCACCCCTGTAATGGTGCAAGAACAATAGAAACCGCGTCGTTTCTATTAGACGAATTTCTGAATTTGTCTCTCGTGACAAATTCTCCTTTTTTTCTGTTGGCGATGGGCCACTAATTCTCGAGGGGGGGGGGATTCGCGGAAGGCGAACGGTACGCTAATTCGTGTTATCGGCAATCCGGTAGCATCTGGGCGTAGTCGGCTCAACGGCGGACACGACATTTCAATCCGCAAGCAGCGAAAGCGGTTTACCGCTCTTTTTTCCTTTCTTTCTTTTTTTTATTTTTCTTTTTTTTTATTTCGTCGACGCGTATACACGAGTTCCGCGCGGATACGCTCGTAAAACGGTTATTCCCGAGCGAGCAGGTGGCGATGGTGGCGACAGGGGTTAGGAAGGGTGCTTTCGAAATGGATACACGAGGATCGAGTTAACGGAACAAACGTTGTCCCGTTGTGTGTGTTCCGACAAAATCGGTAAGGAAGATTCTGTCTTTTGCGAATACTGTATAGCCAGTTTCTTTGTTCGACGTTTGTCCAACGACACACAAAGTGAGATCAGAAAGTTTATGCAGCTTTTTTAACCGACTTCGAAAAGGACGAGGTTACTAAATTCGATCAGTATGTCCGCCGATTACTCCGAGTATGCGAATCACTTTAACCCTTTGACTACTGTTGCCGTCTATTGGCATCTGAAATATGATGGCTTCCTGATACTGTAGGCGCCAATGGGCGTTTGACTTATTTTGCTCCGCTGGTACTGTTGGCACCAATAGACGTCCGGATCAAATTTCGCCTGTTTCGTGAATAATTGCCGATTTTAAATTTTATCATTGCTCTTATGGCAATGTAAGCCTATAGTGGTATTGTAGATTACTTATTTTGCGACTGAATTCATACCGTCCAGTACGGCCGGTGCCGTGCCAAAGTCTGCCGTAGTCAAAGGGTTAAACATCGGGACCACGGGTAAAAAATTATCGCACCAAGTTCCCTTTGGTCTTCATCGAATCAGCAATCCCTGCACTTTAAAACGATGTAAAGTTTATTGTGTTACAGTTATTTGTTGATGAGATATAGAGGGACGCTGAAAAAATGGAATTTTTGCAATTTTAAAGCATAATTCGTAAAGAACTTGGTACGTCGAAATGTTGATGAAATCTTAAAAGCGATATACGCATCTTGTAGAGAAAAGGCTGGTCTTTTTATTGCTCTATTCCTGAACATTCTTCAATGATTTCGTCGCTCTCTAGAAACAATCAAAGTCAAAATGGCCATCTCTACTTCGATATTAAATAACTCGGTAAATAAAAATCGTACAGAAGTCAAGAAACACTGCGTTTACACAGAAAGATCGTGGCTTTCGACTGGTTTAAATGCAGTTCGTCAAAAAAATTTTGTTCGTCTCGTGTAACATTTTGAAGTTCGACAAATGTTTCTTTAATTTTCACATTGGCTTGGCGTCGCCATAACTTCACTGAATAGAAACGTAACGAAAATCTTCCAGAAGCACGCGAAAGCATAGATTCCATGCTTTCAATCGGTTTTTTACTGGTATCGATACGACCATTTTTGCCGAAGTTATGATCGCTTGAACTTGGACTACATGTCCAAGGAAAAGATCGCATTAAAAAATCCTCCGAGTACAAAGGGTTAAAATCACCGATCATTATTGGATAAGTACGGAGGGCCTATAGGTTTTGGTTACTTGTCAATTATCGTAGACAAAATTGGTACTCCTTATAACTGTTAGTAACTATTTGACAACGCAAGAGGCTTCACCATGCTAATTCTCAGAAATAGGTTTAAAGAGTTTGATAAAGATTATTGTAGAATTTTTCAGTGGCGTCACATTTATTACCGGGCTATTGTAGGCTATTTTTCGTAGAAGGCAAATTAATCTCCAATTTTACTGATCTTTCAATTACTACTACCTTGAGATTGTAACGTAACTTTTTTAAATTATTTTTCGCATCCCAAATCGTCCCAATTTTAACATAATATTATTTTAACTTCTCCTTCGTCGAAAAAAGGAATAGTTTCATACATTAAATGTGAAGAATTGATTAACAAGTAGTTAAAGTATACTGGCAATCCCAGTGTCCGTATGACTATCAACCAACAACTGTCAACCCTATTAACTACGACCAGATGACTAATGGTAGCTAATATTGACAGTGAAACCTGATTACAGTTGCTTCGTTCTAATCGGTTCTAATTATACAATTACACTCATGTATTTCTTTATTTTTATGCAAATTATTCCTTACGCGTTATATTTTCCCAAAATAAAATAAATAAAACATACCGACAGTAATTGGGACGTTCATCTTTTATTTCGAATTTAGGTTGAGTATTGCAATTATTCATTGAAATAAAAAGGAAAAAGAAAAGAAAACGAAAACCTGAGATATGACTTTCGAGGGACGGGGATCCGTTGGAGCCTCACGCGTACACTTCAGGGTTAAGTACAATTATTAAGGGGCAAAGAAGTTTCGATAGAATTTCAGCAAGTTTGTTCAGCCTCAGTTGACCGCATTATCTTTCGTAAAAAGGAGATCCCGGTTTGTTCGTTGTGTAACTCTCGTGTACGGAACGTTTAAAAGGAGGAAGGTTGGCGGAACTTTCCAGGAAACTCGAATGAACCACTGTAGGCGGTCGTTCTCCAAGTATTTCCAACCGAATTAATTCATCCCCTTTCTTGCTCGCCCTGATATAAGGAGGTTGAAAGAAGATGAAGAACAGTTGAAACACGAGAGAATGGATGTTGCGTTTGTGTTTTGTCAGACCCCCTTTGGAAACGAAGAGCAACGCCTACGATTGCACCAGGTCCACTCCCTTTTGCAAATTAATTACATTCTCGAAATTGATGCAAATGAGGATAGAAGAAAACTGAAGCAATGGTTGAAATTAGAGCTGCAGAAATTCCTGTAATTTGGATTATTTTCAATTCGGATTTGGAAAGAGTCCTAATTTTATAAATAATATTATTTTGATTTGAATCGTTGGAGTATAATCCTGGGTTACGTTATAATATTTATATTCTCAGAGCGCAATTTTCCAAATACTATTATTCGAATAGTTGACTGTGCGAAATATTGGAACTTCAAAGTTGGGTAACTTGGCACGTTGGAATTCGAAATATTGGAATGTTAAATTTAAATAATTCGAATTATTTACATTTCAAATTTGAATAATTGAAAATTCGTATGTCTAAATTTGCATTAGAGCCCTAGTCTAAGGATTAAAGAAAAAATAATGACATGAGTTGAAATGTCCTTAAATATCTTTCAAATAATAAAAAAATAGAAAAATTAAATTCAACCAAAAAGTGTACTTCTTCAATTTTGTCAAATTATCAATATTTTCTGCATAATTTGACAATTTATTTCTGAAATAAATTTCGAAGAAATCATTTGCCGCTGAAATTTTGCGAAAACGAATTTATGAGAAACTGAATGTCCCCTCCGCTCCCCTTGCGCTGAAAAGCGTTTAAATGACGCGAAAGCGCAATCAACGGAAATGCTTCAAATGACGCATTCAATCAATGACTTCTTTTAGAATCGTCCGAGTGTTTGCATTTCTCTGTACCGTGTTCATTTTCGTTTTTCCCACCTTTTTTTTTTAAATAACATTTCCAAGAACAATGTCCCGTTTGAATAACGAAATTTGCCGCTTTAAAAATTCATGAATCGTTTAAACGAGACGGCGAAATTATGTATGAGCTCGTTTGAATATTTCCTCGATTCCTACGATTATTTGTAATCGTTTGACGAGTGTGAAAAGTTATTGTTACGTTCGATAACTGAAAACGATTGAATATTATATCGTGGATTTCTTCTTTTATTTTGTTGTTAGTGTTACAGAAACAAATCTGACGTAAATATGAAATTGTAAGTTTCAATCGGTTTCTTTCGTTTTAACAAAAGTTATTTAATTTATAATTTTCCTCTTTCCTGGTTAGAATTTTTACTTACCGTGTTTAATTTGGTAAACTACACAAAATTAGTTCAGTCACGATTATTTCTATTATTATTAAGTACCATGTAAAATTAATTCCAAGAAATCAAACTGGAAGAATGAATAATATCTAATAATTAATAACAATTTATCTAATAAAACAATTTGAAAGCCAAACTTTCTGGCCACTTTATAAATTATGACTTTTGAATCAACAGTTTTCAAGGATACGATTTATACGAAGAAGATTATTCATCTTTTGTTAATAAAAATGTAGTCTTATCTCATCGTCAGTGTTGAGAGCGATACGGCATACAGTCGAGCAAAAATACCGAGAATAATTACATTCGTCCGGGATATTAAACATTCTAGTCTGACATTTCTGTTATAATTAATCTCCTAATTAAAGGCGGGTACGCGAGGAAATCGACGAAACAAAAAAAGAGCAGACATAAAGAACGACGATACCGAGAAAGCCCCCGGTATCCAGGGATTCGTCGACGCTTGATAACCTTTCGTTTCGTTGGGAATTAAGCTTTATAAATTATTATTAGCGGAAATTATGAGTATAGAGCCTCTCTCTGTCGACATTAACGTTATGCAAGCATAATGTACCGGGTTATAATACATTCACGAGCTTTGGGGAGCTAAATGTTCCCTACGACATGCATCTTTAATGAATAATAGTGTTTGATGAAGTTTCTTTATGAATTGAATATATCTGGCATAATTTAATTCGGAGCCAAATATAATTCTTTCAATCTCGTTTAATTAAGTATTCGATCTGATATTGTATTCAATTCTACAATTTTAATTGTAGCAGATCGTTTATTGCTTTAAAATACAAGCTGAAAGATTCATAGTTCGTTACAACGAGGAATCAGCCATTTTGTATGAAGAATATTGATGAAATATTTAGGTAGATAATTTTGCCATTCTCTAAGCTTTAAACTGATGTAGAATAAGTGCCATTTTTTAATACTTTTATGTTATGAAAATTTATTTAACTTCTTAGGTTTCGAAATTAACGATTTAGAATGAAATATGGATAATCGATAAAAATATGGATAAAGTCTTGTTGTTATTTTTGTTCATTTTCAATTTTCAAATCGATATAGAATAAGTGTTATTTTACGATACTTTTCTGTCATGAAATTGCAAAATCAGCTTTTTGAAGTAGAGCATTGCTTATTACAAGTGGCAACCAGCCATTTTGTATTTGGAATATTAACGAATCACTTGTAGGGTCATTCCTCTTATACTTTAAATTTAAAAGTGATACATCGTAAGTGCCATTTTTAGATATCTTTATGTCATGAAATTGCATTTTTATACATCAACATCAACCATTCGATATATAATCATAGTAGAAAGCTACGGTTACTTTGTACTGAATATCAATGAGGCCATTACACAGGTATTTTCAGCAAACCTTAAGCTTTAAATTGATACATCGTAAGTAGCATTTTTCAATACTTTTGTGTCATGAAATTGCGTTAGATTCCCCGTGTTTCGAAACCGAATTAAAAACATCCCTACAATCGTTATGATCAACCTTTAAGGTTACCAAACCAATTATCGCTTATGACCTCCTTTCTATCCTAATCAGCAACCACCATAAAAGAATTCTGTATCTGATCCGTCGATTAATTTCGTCGAAAGACTTAAGTATCCACGTAAGCAAGAAGAAGCTGATACAAAATAACGTCGATGTTGCATCGCAGTATTGGGAAGTAAGTGGAGGCGCAGGGGGTTGGCCGGGGTGAAAGGGCAGGTACTGTTGGAAAAAGGGGGGAATAAAAGGCAACTGCCATAAAGCCATTGATAGAGGTCGTTCGGGTCGGTCGTTAATGGCATGGAAAAATAGCGAAAGCCAGCTAACTTTTCGCTATTGCTTACCGGTAGTCGTGGCAGCTGCGACGTCGTGTATACGTCGCGTCGCGTACAACCAATGGACGGTGTGTACAGTTTTGCTTTCCTTCTTTTTTCGTGTATTATACAGGATGTCTCGAGCAAGGAGGAGATTCCTCATTGAAAAACAAAAATAAGACAAAAGTGTAGAATGAAATTTTATTGTTTCCTCAGGAAATTGTTTTCGAAAGGAAAAACAATCATAAAAATTTATTTGGATCACTTTGAATCACTAATTTCTCTTATAATTGATATCCCTCGATTTCATTTTTATGGGGTGCCATTCAATCAAAAGTTTATTTAAAAAATAATAGGAATTTTGAAGTAAACTCTTTTAATATTTGATGTATTATATTATACATATGTATACTACAAGAAGACGCACAACTGTGTATTTATTTATACAATGTCAGTTTATTCGTTAAAATGTTGATAATCAAAAATTATGTTATTCGCATGTATGAATAATCTTTTAAAAATTTGGTACGTTTTTATGGTTTTTATTAATATTGATTTTTCTCTACATGTCATGATTAATATTAATATTATAAGTTAATTTTGTAAAAGAATTGCGAATCTGTATCCTCTATATATACAATTTAGATAATTTTATATTTAACATTTAATGAATGAAGTTTAATGAAATGCATGTGTTGTTTTTTAATTCTATTTAAGAGTATAAAAACGATTATTCTTAAATATCATCTTACATTCGTTGATTTTAATTTAATTAATGAAGAAATATTAATAATATTATGTAAGACACAATGACGAGCCCCTTTAGCCTTCCCTAGGGAAAATGGCATTATATGGGAACAAAGTCCCAGAATTCTCGTTACACTCAAAAGTTACTAGGCATTGTACCCAGGTACATTAATTAATCTAACTTATAGCCTTTTTCAAAGACTTTTTGAAATAATTACCAAACCGAATACTCCTTATGTTTGACTTAATCCAAACCTAATCCAAACTTTAACGTCGCCAGTTTCCATAGTGAAATCTAGAGTTCCGACACTATAATATACAAGTTATTACTTTCGACGTATTCCTTAACGAAGAATAACTGTCCCTAAGAAAAATATTACCCGACACTCGTCTCAATACCCCAAAATGTTTTATATATCTGGATTAGTGTTAATTTAAAAGAAAATTGATCCAAAATATAAACTCTAATAACTTTCGAGCACAGGACGATATAATCCTCCGTATCACCGTTTTTCCTAGAGAAACATATGATACTCGTCAGTGTACATACCACTGTTACCGGAACATCCTGTATACCAGGGCTAAACGTTCAAAGCATGACAGTCTCGATCGCACACACAGATGCATAGGTTGGTTTCGACAATGGTGGAAAAGATTGAAGACAGCAACGATTGTGTCGGAACTGCTAATGCCAGGAACAAATTGGGATGGGTGAAAGAAGTACACGGTCAGCCTTAGCCCTTGCTCTGGAACCGGAAGAAAGAAACGTTGGACGGCAACGTCGTATGTACAGTCTTAACTTTCTAGCCGAGGTTTCGAATGAGACCTATTTCAGTCCATCACCTGGACAAAGTGTACATAGAAGACGAAGAGAACCGGAGGAAAAGGAGAATCAGCTGCGTCGACATCACCTCGAGGATCAACGTGCCATGGTGACACGAGAGGGAGCTGAGGGCAGCACTTTTCGAGGTAGCCGGCGCGACAGAAAGATACAGCAGACGGGTCGGACGTGTCCATGACACAGCACTTCATCGACTGGTGGAATGTGACCACTGGACTGCCGGATATTTATGCAAATAGAACATTGCTGCTTCGAAATATAGATAGATCGATGGGGATTTTGATATTTTATTTTTTGTACAAAATAGTGATCAAACGTTTACATAGGAATTTTCTATAGACTTCAAGCTTTCAATTAATGTATAGTATGTAGTATTTTGCGATAGTTTTATGTCATGATTGTTTCAAGTTTCAAAATCAATCACTTAAGCATGATAGAATTCGACAGGGTCGGCTACAGTTGACGATTATTCATTTTACACGAAAGATATTCATGAAGCGATTATGTAATTATTTTCCCTAGACTTTAAGATTCAATCTGATATGCCATAGGTGTTATTTTGTGGTACTTTTATGTCATGAAATTACATTCAACTTTTTTCTGTTTTAAAATCGACCGTGTGATATGTTGCAACGAAATGGAACTGTATGTACAGTACTTGTTACAACTGGCCAACCATTTTGTATTAAGAATATTAACGAAGCGCTTATATAGTTATTTTCTCCAAACCTTAAGCTTTAAATTGATGCTGAATAAGTGTTATTTCGTAATACTTTTATGTCATGAAACTAGGTTTCGAAATCTGAAATCCAATAACCTAATAAAACTCCACATTTGTTTACCACCAATAACCATAAGTGATTTCACATTAAGAATACTGACGAGACAGTTGCATAATCGCTTTTTCAAACTTGCAGCTTAAAACTGATGTGCAAGAACTCCTATTTTGCAATACTTTTATGAAGCTTTCAACTGAACATATAACATAACCGAAGTAATTGTGCCAGAAATTAAATTTTTCGTGATTTTTCATTACGATCAATCGAACGGTAGTAATTGAACGATGTTCGTGTTTATTTTAAACAGACTGTCCCCGAATTTGACGATTCTGTCTGGCGTGAAATAGTGGTGAAACCGATTGCTGTTCGCGTCGTTGCAAGCCACCCGCGAAAGTGCGTATAATTTGTGGTCGACTGGTTCCGCCGAATTACCGGAAACCATTCGAGTATCGAAAACAAGCCTATCAATATCGAGGGGAAAGTCTCTGATCTCGACTGTTCAGCCTTCCGCTGGTAGACTTGTTCATCAAAGTCCACTTTGAGCCTTGAGTTTCCTGTTTCGGGATTCTACTCCCGTTACCGTCCGCAGTTTCACGAACACCGGATAAATAATGCTTATAAAGATTTCCTTTTTTTTTTATTTCGCACAGAAATTTTTGAAACTTTTGTCCAAGTGTTTGTTTATATCAGTGCTTCCCAAACTTTTTTGAATTACCGCCCCCCTATTCGAAAATTATGAGCTCCATGGACCCCCTGTCGTTCGAAATAGAAGTATCTAGAAATTTTTCAACTTGGTTTTAGCGGATTCCTAATTTAATTTGATGTTTCTTGTATTTGTAAAACTACAAGTGTAAGGTATTTACAATATTCAGCATTACTGAGTTTCGTTAGGGACGAAAGGGTGTGGAATATTTCAATTGTTATTTAAATTAAAATTAATGTGTTGCAGCCTGTATTGTTCCAGTGATGTTGAATTGTGTAGACAAAATTTCGAATTTCCTGAGTCAATCGATTGCTGAAGAATAAATTTCAGCCGCAAATAATTAAAAAAATATATATTTCTGTCATTTGATCTCTTAAGAGCTACTAAATTCGAAAAAAGCCCACTTACAAATAAGTATTATTCATTTTTGAAAAATATTCTCATGATTAATCTTACTAATCGCTCAAAGGGTTAATTAAACTGTTGTAATTACTTGTACTACGTAATTTCGATTATTTTTTCAATAGTAATATTTATTAATAAGATAATTCTATAAATTTACTTCATTTATATCTGCAAGTATTCGTATGTTATTGTTATTTTTGTAACGGTATCGTCGCAGACTGAATCAAATGTCGCGACATCTGATTTCCACGACGGCTAAAGTCGTGGCATTCGGTGTCATAACCATAAAAATCACGTGGCATTACTTCATAGACCATTTTACTAACGGAGGTTCTGAATATTATGCAGCTTGACAAACACAAGAACCATTTCTGTTTTAAACCTTCGAATCATATCGCCGGTGGTTAATTTATGTATCGGTTGAAACGTTACGACAGATTTTGATCAAGATTCGTTTGCACGGTTGTTAGTAGGACTTCCACGTATCCGCAGGTGGGTTTACACTTGTGGTCACGGTTAGAGGAAGCACAGGTGCAACCTCGTACTATCCCATGGACCGTGACGTAGAAGTCCACGGTTAACCAACTTAATCCGTTCTGCATCGGTTTCGAATCGTTAAACATACATCGTTAAACTATTTATTTCTGGCAAATTTGTTGCTTGAATTGTTCCAAAAACAACTCTATCTTAAAGTATGGTCTAAAATTAAATTCATATTATTCCTATGTCACCGATGAACTCTTTCAGTATTTAATAAACTAACAGGATATTAAAATTTCATTAGTACCAGTATTATTACTATTTATTATGTATACTATGAATCTTTTTGTGAGAACTTCAGATGGATTTTTTCCACATTTTTCTGGCTAATTTTTAAATAAAATGTCTCAATCTTTCTGGAAGACGTATATTTTATTTGTTTCTTTATTCTGGAATTATTTTGAATGGAACGTGTTACAAAATGACAGAATTATTCGGTACCGCTCAAGTCGCCTGCGTTGAAACATCGATTACTTTCCATCAAAGACTAGAATACCTAAATAAAAAATTCCCTTTCATTTATAAACAAAAATGTAGTGATTATAATACAGCGTAGGATTTTTTTGATATTTTAATTATTGAATTTTTTACAACCGTTTGATGAAAAGGGGCGTTATGTCTTCAAATTGTTGCCATTTAGAGAATGTTACTTACAAAAGTTACAGGGCTTAAGAAACTCCATAATGTGATATAAATGATGTTCTTGTAAGTAGATGCGTAGAGAAGATATGGTCACTTCTGTTTTTTTTTAAATGGAATGCCTAACTTTTTAAGCTCGATTTCGATAGTGCATCTGTCCTAAAACTTACCGTTGCTTAGATATTTAATTTTTCCAGTTTCTTAAGCCCTATAACTTTTGTAAGTAACATTTTCTCGTATTGTTTGAAATAACCAAGATATTTAACTGAACAGAGTTTGTGGGACACATTGTATATTTACCAATTTTTCATTTAAATTTTAATTTGGACCGAATTTAATATTTGCATGCAGATTGTTGCACAACTTTCACCGTTAAATAATCGATATTTCATATAATTATAGTTTCGTCCATGAAAGATGTGTTCTTTGAATATTTTTATAAATCATAAATCACGACCGTCCGATTACATTTTGATTCGCGGCAGGAAAGTTAAATTTCAATTTTCCCCTTCGAGAATCCTTCACCCTCCCAGATATGTCGGGAACTTTGCATTCACTTGGTGCTCAAAGTCAAGAAGCAGCCTCGCAAATCCGTTTCCTCAGCTGTAGGTTTCCTCACGGCCATGGCTTTTTCTAAGGCTAAAGTTTCTAATCCAGACTACCCCCGAGGAAAATGTATGCATAATGACAGTACGTGCAAGACCCCGGGAGCATCCTTATCCTGCATTCCTTCTACAATTCCCTCCGAAATGTTCCCTTTTTCTCTCCTTCCTTCTTTCTTCGTCCAAAGATGCCTCTCGCTTTTTATTCCTCTCTGGTCCGACACCGGCCCTGGGTACGAATTCGCGCGAATTCTTGCTTTCAAGTTGTTTTTACCTCTTAATCCCGCTTGGTACACGAATCACACGACCCTAAACTTTGGCCTTTATCCGTAGGATCCATCCAATATTCTGATATCCCACGTTCGTTCGCAAACACCTGCTGGATTGGTGATCACTAAACACCTACTCTAAAGATACGAATTTCGAAAGGATCTTACATTTTTCAAAATCTTTATATTATAAAATTTTTAACCTCTTCAGGGACGATTTTTTTTTATGGTGAGAAAAAAATGACTTAATTTACTTTCCTTTTTTACGATCTATTCATTTTATATTAATAATAATTCAGAAAACAAAAAAAGAATGGGGAATATAATAAAAATTCACAAAAAATTATAACGTTCTCATTTGTGGCCGTTATAATTATAATTATAAAAAACTAAACGTCCACTTATGTGGCCAAAGGCGTGAAGAAGTTAATGTCGTTTCTAATCGCAACGTTAAGAATTGTGACGGTTTAATTATGTTGTGAAAAATAAATCCTGTTAATAAACATTTTTGTCGAGAAAGCAAGGAATGTTTGCTTTCTTCCTTTATTCTTTTTTTAACCATCCCCTCTGTTCCTTTCTTTTTTATTGCGAAAGCATTACCATGGCTGGTAATATTTCACAATTACGCGACTTTATGGGCCACCATAAAGATACGCGGTGCGTGTTGGTCGCGTGATGGCCGACCCGACTGAATTTTTATTACAACCCTGACTGTGTAAGACTTATCCCCCGAAAAGACCCGTTTTCTTCTACTTTAATAAGAAATGATAAGAATAAGTCGCAGGTGTAAGCACCGTGGCTAAATTTATCTTACTTTTTTTACTTTGCGATTGGATTTGTTAAGACTCGTGATGATAAACGGATAATTTTAGGGGAAAACACGGGAGGGCGGGGGATCCATGGGATCAGAAGAACAGTGTATCTGCATTGTTTGAGTGCATTATATGAATGTTAAAAATAAAGCTGGACAATTAATTTTACGAATATAACATTGAAATTGTTACCATATTTTATATTTTAAGTTGCTGTAAGTAACGTTTGGAATAATGAAATTATTTTATCGTCAATTTAAAACATTTACATAAATGACCCTAAAAGTTACAATACTTTTTTCTGACAAATAAGAAATAAGAAATAATTAACGTAAACAATTCTCTATAATTATATAGATTATAAATAATAAAATAGATTTGTCTATAAAAAGTTAATCTATGTGTATCAAAAATTCGTTAGTTTAGGAGATATTTGGATATCGATTTTATAAAACTTTTTGTTGTAGAAGTGACCTTGAAATCTTTGAAATTCCTTCACCAATAAGAAAGATTATTACCGCCATATTACAGTCCTCTTTATACTAAACAACTTTTGTTAATAAAATTTGTTCATATTTCCAAAGACAACGGAGATATTCGAGTATTAATTTTTATTGCACCACCCCTTATAATTGTATACATTTAAAAATGTAATAACATCCATTGCCAGTCGTATCGACTAAAATATTGTTCAATTATTATCGACCTTATGTTAAAAAATAAACTTGAATCAATATTTTGAACGATTTTTAAACTAAAATTATTTTTTTAAAGCACTTTTTTCAATTGTATCATTCGGCATAACAATTGAAATTCCCCCCCCCCCCCCAATGATTCAGGACCACGCCTTTTATAACGGATATTTATCACCGTGTTATTCCGCTTGTCGTCGTTCAATGCATCGTGTCAACCCCTTTAAGCCACATATCACGGTTTACTAGCAGAACCAGAATGTTTTACCAGTTTGCGTTTTAGCGAAAGAAAAAGGAGGACAAACCGTGGGCTCCTGTCACCGCAGGATCTGCGATCCTTTCAACCGTTGCCCAACCCACCCCCACCCACGTCCAACCCCCCCGGTGTGCCTAGAAACGAAATCCTTCTCCTCGTAATTCCACCCTCTTCCTGCGTCGTGGATTTTCTGAAAGCCACACTGTTATTCCGTGGTTATAATTCATGGCATTTCGACCGTGGCCGAATCCATGTGGTACCCTGTTTCCGGTCCTGGCGGACCAGAAACGGGAACAGGAAAGGAGGAACATAGGAAGTCGAATACAGAACGCACAGGAACCAGCGGCGTGTGCAGCCTTGCGAGCTGTGTAATTAACCGAAAGGAATGTAAAGTTTGCTGACATTCTTTCTCTTCGCCTATTTTATCCAATTAATCGTAATTATCTTTGGTATGCCCATCTTTCTTTTATATAAATATAGATATATGTATATATATATTTTTTTTTTTACTAGGAATATCTACAGATAGGTATAAATTTTGACGATGGGCATAATGTTTTATAGAAACATATGCATTTTTGTACTAACATTTGGATATTTGGATTATTCGAATTTCTAAGCTGAATTTTAGCTCAAAGAGTTATTTGAATACCAATCGCAATTCATTGATTCGAGTGGAATAAGATTCCACTAGTGTTCAGATATCCGAATACTAACGGATTACAATATCTGAGTGTTCGAATTTTTAATCTAAATTCTATTAATATTGGAATATTTAGTTATTAAAACTAGTTCAGTATCAGCATAATTACAATATTCAAATTACTCGAATCCTAATCTGAAATCGAAATTCTATTTATATTCAAACATCAGAATTATTTAAATTACTAATGGAATATCTAACATTCGAGTATTCAAATTAATTCGGATTTCAAATTTGAGTTCTCCTGGTTTTCTAAATATTCGAATACCCATTTTATAATTACCAAAAGTTAAAAAGTTAATTATATAGCTTGTCTGTAACTGTACCTCCGAAAAAGACTTCGAAAATATTATTTATTTTCAAAAATTTCTTGGCTGTATACTTCGTTAATCTTAAAGCACAAATACACGTAACTTTTGATCTGCACAAATTCGATTAACATATAATTATCGTTCAAAAATCAAATTTATTATACTAATATAATGTTTGTGTTTTAAGATTATGATTATTTATCGATTAAAATCTGAAAAAATTGTTTCTTGTGTTTCTTTGTTGTTTTCTTTGAATAAATCTTTCAGATAAAACACACAGTATTAACTTGTTATTCATTGAAACAGAAAACAAAGGAATTTTGACGAAACATTTCTTTGCCTTCGCTGTTCGCTTTTCTCTTTTTTTTTTTTTTATGGAAGTGGTGATAAGACACTATAATAAATATTTCTGTTTCACGGACGTCTTTTCTCGATTTTGCATGGGTGAAATACAGCGGTTCCCTACACTCGTCGTAGAATAGAGCTACAACTATGCTGAAGAACAGAGATGACCCGGATTGATTTGGTATCGCAGTATACTTTGCTGGCTGCTTCCGGACTGCTTCGAATCGAGCCAGGAGATTATATAATCTGAATCTATGTTTAATTAAACAGGAACGAAATCATCCGTGTAAAATCGTATAAATTCAAGTACAAAAATAACACGTTATATTTGAAGCGCCATCATTTTCTTTTTATTTTACGCAATTATTACTATTAGCATTCCTTCGGTTATATACGTAAATTAATTTTTTGTAGTGGAATTTATTTAGAATTCTTAATTTTAAAAGCCGTAAAAATTTGGATATTTGAAATTCGAATATTTGGGTTATGTGAAAGGATATTTATTAATACTTGAATATTATAATAATATAATAACTAATATATGAAATAAATTCTGAATAAATTCTCTTATAGGCATTTCAAAACTCCCTCGTTCTCACGTTACCAACCTAAGCATAATACCAACCTAAGCACAATACCAACCTAATAATAATACGAAACTAACCTAAGCTTAAAAATAACACCACAGGTTATTCGAATTTCAAATCTAAATTATACTAGTATAGTTATTCATATATCACTAGACTTTCATTTCCAAGGTTAGCATATTTTTGAATTATTCGAATTTCAGATCTGACTGCCATTAGTATTCAAATATTCAAGTATTAGAGTTATTCGAATACCACTGGACTCCCGACGTTTCAATCTGAATTCTACCAGAAAATCTGAAATCTGAATTCTACCAGTATTTAAATATTTGCATATGCAAATACTCGAGTTCGAGTAGAATGCTAATATTCGAGTCTTCAAATTATTCAATATTCAAATCTGAATTCTACTAGTAATCAGATGTTCAAATATCTAAGTATTTTCTACTTTAAATTTGTACCAAACCTTTTTGAAAAGATAATGTTTAACTCGTTTATCGTCAAGATTAAACACCTGTTGTTCAGAGTATTTAACTATGCTGTATTATTTTCCTTTAAAACGAAGAAATCTGAAATATTTCATTAACGAAGATAATTAATTTTCTTCCCCACTTTCTTACCATGTATTCGTGTATCTTGATTAATTCCTAACATTTAAGCGTTAAACTGTAAAAAAAAAATTTTTGAAAAATAAAAGATACAACCGACTTCGGAATGCCCTAAAAAGAACGAAATAATTTTAATTTATATTTCGGAGACGGCGCAAAATTAACAATTTTCTACATTGGAAATTGTCAAAATACTTTAATTCTTTTACATATTTTCACAATTTTTGCGCTGTCTTCGAAATATAAATTTAAATTATTTCGTCCTTTTTAGGGCACTCCGAAGTCGGTTGTATTTTTTTTCCAAAAATTTTTTTTTCAATATGTAGTGAAAGGGAGGAGGGTGAAAACGATTTAGACGAGAGTTTGTTGTATAGTAGTCAATGGTTTGTAAGCTTTTGTATTCTTGTAAATATTAAGTATCGACGTCTCGTTCGTGGGGAGAAGAAATACTCGACGAGAATCAATGTCCGGTTAACATATTACCGAATCCTTTGTGTCACATGTATTAATATATACAGAAATATACCGAAATATATAAAAATTCAACTGGTCGATGACATTTCAAGCATTTAATATT
The DNA here is from genome assembly GCA_943735885.1 of Stelis phaeoptera. Classification (NCBI taxonomy): domain Eukaryota; kingdom Metazoa; phylum Arthropoda; class Insecta; order Hymenoptera; family Megachilidae; genus Stelis; species Stelis phaeoptera. The sequence continues at coordinate 2,491,686 of OX030936.1, forward strand.
TTCGTAGTTTTGAAAAATTCACAGCACAGCAGTTTTATGGATATTTAACTTCCGCCAACATATGTCACCACGTTACCGAACCGAAAAATATAATCTTCAAATTTGTATATTACTTTTCCTATCAACTAATGTTATTTAAATCTAAATTAACAGGAAACACTTGACGCATTAACGATCCCACAGGTCAACGCGAAACATTCAGCGGCGGCGAAATTCTTGGCAATAAATATAAAAAAACATGCCTAAATTTTACGCGGTAGATAGCTCAGAAGATAGAGGAAAGTGCGTACACAACAACGCAATTTGTTGCAACGCGATATCTTAATTAGTTCCTGAGATATAGGGCTTCAAAGTTTGTATACCGGCCGGCGCGTACGAGGGTAATTATGAATGGGCGCGACCGTAGACATTTTTCTAGGAAATGCGTACTACGCATTACTAGGAATAGTAAAGGGTTAGACGTAAACAATGACCACGTGACCGCTACGCTAGACACTCACTGTCTGGGTCCAAGCGTGCGGCGGCAGCGAATTTTTACAAAAATTACGTTTGTCTTTACACGACGATATCTCAGGAACGGATAAAGATATCGATGTAAATCAAAAACCGAATTAAAGTGGAAGATTTCTACTTTCTTACGAATCTAACTTTATACCGAAATTCGAAACAGGACTTTGTTGGCAGCCCTTTGAACTTTTAGTAATTTTAATACGCGTTTCTTATGCAGTTTAACATAGTTTCTGACTTTCAGTTGCTTCTAACAATAGATTATTATCATGAATATCTATCACACGCATTATTAACGATTCTTTCGTTTGTATCGTAAGTCGGTTGTATTTTTTTTTTCCAAAAATTTTTTTATTTCACATTTTTTAGTGGCGATTGGAGCATTCCTTCCAGAGTAGCGTCAAAGAATACGAATTTTGCTATGGGAATAGTAATTAGCAACAAAGGGATGGGAAGGGAAGGGTAGTAGAGGGAAGTGAAGGGAATGTTGTAAATGGGATCATCATGGAAACATCCCCGGTCGCAAAATGTAATACTAGGTTTCATCAATATCAGGCCGAGTAAACGTGAAATACCACGTTTTTTGCGATAAAAACGAAAAAAATCCAAAGTGGTTTTTTTACGGGACCAACTGTTGGTCATACCCTACAAGATGCAAAAGGTTTGGTTTCGATTAGTCCATCCATCTCGGCGTGATCGGCGAACATACGTTAAAAAAATAAAAAAATTAAAAGAAAATTAACATACATGTCGAATTGAATAACCTCCTCCTTTTCGAAGTCGGTTAATAAGAAATTATGAGTTTTACAACAATTAATGTGAAATAACAGAATATTCGTGGAATGTACGTTTTGTTGATTAACGTTTCATTGTTCCAGTTTCAAAGACGCTTGCAATAAAATCTCGTAAAGCAACCCCCTAGCAGTGCATCAAAATGCAAATTAAAATGAAATTCTCCTCGTACTTATGCACGTAGCTCTTGTGCTTCATCACGTAGTACTACGTGGTTGCTTTACGAGAATTTCTTAGAATTCAACACATATTTCGGGGTGTTCGCGCGATATGGCATTGATTTCATAAATATTAATCAAAAATAGGAGTCGTTTATGAATTCAAATATATAATCTTGAATAATTTATGATTTTGAAAAAAAAAAAAAAAAATACAATTTTTGAAACACCTCTCGATTTAATGCACTCGTAGTTATTCAGCAACAGAACAACACAATAAATTTTGTATTTTTCATTTGTTAAAATAATTTTGTTGATATAATTTCATGGCATAAAAGTATCGCAAAATTGCACTTGTGGCATATCAATTTGAAGCTTAAAGTTTCAAGGAAGTGACCACATAAGCGTTCCATCATTATTCTTAGTGCAAAATGGTCTGTTTTCATTTATAACAAACAATGAAATTCTATTGGGTCCATTCTAAAATGCAAAAACTCTGACACAATTTCATAACATAAAACTATCTTGTATTATAGCAATTTCAGGTTTGAAGCTTGAAGAAAATAGCTTCGCAAGAATTTTCTCGATATTTCTAACGTAAATTGAAAATTGAATACATCCTGATACACGATAATAAAATGGAAATATGCTGCAGCGAAGATTTAATCAAGTTATAATAAGAATATCAATAAAACGTTTATACATCATTTTCTTTGAACTTTGACCTTCAAATTGATGTGCCATAAGTGCCATTCTGTGATACTTTTATGTCATGAAATTGTGTCCTTATCCATCAAAATCAACCATTCTATATGCAAGAATACCAGAAATGTATACTTCGCTATAACAGACAACCAGCCATTTTGTACGAAGTATATTGGCAAAACGTTTACACGGTCATTTTCCTCAGGCTTCGAGCTTGAAATTCATGTACCATAAGTGACATTTGACGATACTTTTATGTCATGAAACGTCAAATTAATCGGCCGTTCGATTTCGCGGTCATCGTACACGAGACCAAAACGAAAGCAGCTCGTGCAGTATCGGCGCTGGTCGAGGGTGGAAACAAATTTTCATTGCTTAATGACACAATTAAAGTTTCATGGGGCAATGTGCATAGAATATCACGCAGACAGCACGGAGCAGGAGGGTAAACGTGGAACGGCGAAGGTTAAGTGCGAACTCAGCGCACACACGAGACTGCAAAGAGGGTTGCAGCCCAGCCATTAAAGCAGAGAGGTATATTCGTCGAAAATTAACTATAAACTTAATTAATCCGACAAAGGACGTCACTGGTCTTGGTGGATTAACGCGGACGTTATAGAAAAAAAGAAAAAACGAAAAAGGGAAAGGGGAGAGGCTTACACCTTTAAATCATGGCCAGGGCGTGAGAATGAAAGTAGTGCTTTAAGCTGGCGTACAACATTTGCTCTTTACGAACATCCCTTTAGATGAACGTAATTGAGAACAATTATCGTCTCCTTTGTACACTATCCCTGTGAATCTATCTCTTTTGCTTCGTCGGCTAAAGCTTTCCATTGTGAGCCAGACAAGAAAAGTTACCGGACTTTTTAGCTATCTCGTTCAAACCAACTGCTGCAATTGGATCAAAGTACTTGCACGCATGGACTACCTGATTTTATCTGTGTTTATTACGAAGTAGACGTTTCAATAAAAATATTATGTTGTATTATTATACTTAAAATTTCAGATTAATGAATTTTATTTTATAACTAACTAAATTTTCATACAATTCAAAGGTAAAGGTAAGGTCTTTAGTGAGTCGTGGGTTAGGTATTTTAACTAAAGCTAGAAATATTATATTTTGTTAATAGAGATTAAAATAAGGAATATTGTATTTTTGGGAAATTATTTTATATGTTTTAATACTACATTTGCATAGACATAGGAATTTTGAATTGTTACTTTAGAAATTATAAAATTTGGAATGTCATATTATTTGGAACTTGGAAACTTTATAATAAGGTATATTTATAGAAACTTAAAAATTTAGAAATATTGTATATTTAAGACCTTCAAAATCTTGAAATATTATGATTTTAGAAACTTGGAAATGTCGAAATTTTGTATACTAATTTAGAAAATATAAAATGTGAAATATTATATTTTTGGGGTACTTAGAAACTTTAGAATATTATATATATATAGTTAGAAACTTAGAAATTTCGAGATATTATCTATTTCGTTATAAATTTCAAAATTTAGAATACTATGTTTTTAAAAATTCGGAAATATTATATACCTATTTTAAAGTTTCAAAGTTTTAGAATATTATATTTCTATTAAGTTGACAATTTTTAAATATTTAGTATAATACGTATTTAAAGTCCCAGAAATGTTGAAATATTGTATTTCTTAAAGCTTAGAAATATCGAGTCATTATGTGTTTAGGAATTCCAAAATTCTAAAATATTATGGTTTTAGGAACTTCGAGGCTTACAAATATTATATTTCTAAGAACTCAGGAACTTAAAAATATTATATCTCTACTTTAATTATAATATTCCTCCAGGGTGAGCATTTTACATATTTTCTAACGACCTTGTATGTACGTTCTCCATAGAAAAAGGGTTAAAATTTACCAATCCTTAAGTGCTATTTCTTAATCCACCCAGTTACAAACAATACTATTCAACTTCAAAATGTATCCAATCCGGCAACCGTTAAGATTGCCTACAATTTCAACTCGTCGCTGAAAGCATTCGAAGTAAGAAAAATGGAGCACGAAAGGAGGATTCGAATACGTAACAAAGCACGTGCAAATAATTTAGTAGATATTGAAAAATTTCGAGCACCGCATAAATAAAGCTACATAGATAACGCGAAGAGCAGCCTCGAGAGTTCGCCAACGTTCCTCTTTACATTCCCCGGTACATTTTTAACCGGTATCGTTTTACAGATACGCCACGTTCCTATGCTGCAATTCAATGCCGCGAATACCGTATATACACTTACACATACATATATACGCCGTAACCGTGTTTCGTCGACACCAGTTATCGCACGGGCAATATTTAAACGATAAGAGGGAAGAAGAGGCCGGAGGGACGTCGGTAAGCAATAATGATCGGGAAATACGATGCCTATTCCAACTTAAACATGCACACCCTTAAGAATAAACCCGTACGCCTATTTAAACGTCTATATTCGCTGATGATCCTATCATTCGAGGAACAGGCTACCGTTCACTTCTGTTCTTAGAAATACCGGAAATTAATGTTACTGTTTATTAACCCTTTGCACTCCATTGGTGCCCCCGGGGAGACATCTAACTTACTGGAGAATTTTTTAAATTAAAATTACAAATTTTATTTATATTAGAATACTAATAATCCCTCGCGTAAGAAACAAACGGGTGTTTCGTCTCGAGATCGACCGCCCAGACTCGTCAGTGGGGCTGACGACAGCCGATCCCTGCTCCAGACGCCTTGATATCGCTTTTCGGAACCTTGTATACATATATCCTAAGAGCATGCCGGACGACCGCTAGCGAGAAAGACCTATTCCTATCTCACTGCCCTCTACCGGCCCACCGACTCGAACCAAGCGCGTCCACTCTAAACGTCTTACACCCGATTTACACGGTTTTTAAAATATGGGATTTAAAAAAAAATTCTACAGTCATTTTTTGACTGTACAGCAAGTTCATAATGAAAACGAACATACACAGATTCATAGACATTGGTGATTGTTTCATTTTAAAATAGAGGTTTTGGTTTTCAAGGATTTCGTTATAAAAATAAGCTTGTTTATTGGATATGTGTCGATAAAATTCAGAGGTGGATGTTTATATACTACTGAATACTATTTAATATCTTATTTTCTGTTTGGTTTATATAAAATAGAATTTTAAATCAAATGAATAGTTTCAAAACCAAAATATTTTCATTTTAACAATCACCGAATGAAATATTGTTATTTTAACCATCTAAATACTATTTAATATTGTAGATTTTCAATAGATCTTAGATTATGTATAATATTGCTAGTGACCTCCTATGTACGACAAAATTACATATGATTTTATCAAATAACATCGTGGAAATTCGTTGTTTTATTTTTGAATGTCTTCAATCATCATAACAAATTGCTTACCACAGGAGCCAGGTATTCGTGGCTAGAAATTCTGTAAACACAGAATGAATAATAAAATATTTTAGAAGAAAATAATTATTCAGTGTCACCGACAATATATCATCAATTAATATTATCCGATATTGTATCTGAGAATTCTATTTTGTTTCCAGAAACGCATGTGCAATGATGTTGGCTTAATTCCTTTTTATAATACCAAGAGGAAAATATTGAAAAATTTATTACCAAAGAAACAATCACATGTTTTCTATAAATTCCAAAAAATGAATTCTTAATTATAAATTCCATTGAATCGAATTTACTACAGTGATTTCAAAGTGTCGGTTGAATCTCAATTATCTATATTGATCACTTTTTTATGCACTCGATGTGAAGGTATGCGTCACACTAGGCGTTAAAGGATAAATATGGATTCTATTTGCGACTCGCCTTATCTTCCCTTTTATTATTTATTCGATTCTTCGATATTTAAGGCGCCAGTCACCGATAATCACGTGTCATTTTCCCAACAAATAATTGATTAAGAAAACATATATGTGTTATTGATTCAAACTTGTTTCCTACAATCTGTGTTTTGCGTTGAAATCAACCCCTTTAAAGAAGTGGTAACAAACGTCGATCAGAGAAAAGAACAGCATCGCTTTCTGGTACCCATCTGATAACACATAAGTATACGCAACGATGCAAGAGAAAACGGATATTGGACAAGATAGAACGAAACGTGGTAAACGTCGAAATGACGGAAGATATAGCGTTCAGAGGGCATCGAATGGACGTCAACAGTTCGAAGCAAGGAAGGCAAAAGAAAAATCCTTCAATAGCTTATCCGCTTGACCATCCGGCTGCCCAGTTTCTTCTTCTCCGTCTTCCGTTTCCCTTTCTTTCGGATCGTGCTTCTTTTTCTTTTTTTCTTCCCCGTCGTACTGTCTGGACCCACATCGTTATCTCGATGGACGTACGAAGGCGGCCAATCGTAAACCTAATAATCTTGGTCACTTCTGACAAACGATGCCGTCAAAATGTAATTCCGACGCGTTCACTCGCTCGGTCCCGGTCAACCCTCGTCCAGAATTCCAAGTGGCGTGCCGGATGCCTTCTTTCGCGATCCATCCCTCTCCACCCTTCCCTCAACAGGCCGCCAACCCCTCGTTTCTTCTTATTCGGATTTTCTCGTCGTTCGCAGTTTTCTCCGGCTACCAACGACACTCCCTACTTCTGGCTCGATTCACCGGTCAGATTTGACAAGCGAACGTGACTGCCAGTCTTTATTTTCTATCCCACGGCCGCGATCATCCTGGATCCCGATGGATCCGACAGGATTTATTATCAGATCGATTACTCCGCTCATTTTCATGCCGACGCCTGGGCGTCGGTTATCTGTAACGAATCGAGCTGCTAATAACCAATAACGCGTTTGACCTTTATCGTTTTAGGTGTGTCTGACAAATATCCAACTAACTAGGTCGTTTCTTACCATTTCCTGTTACTTGGATCGAGTATTCGTGCTTCGGTTAATAGTTTGTTGTTTTGTTTGATTCTGGACTTATCTGTTTCACAGTTAAGGTGAATGACCCTGTTGCCAGGCAAATGAAAATTGTATTTTATCCTCAGTATGATATATTTATGATAGAGATACTGATAGAGATTTTGCTATTTGTTATAAATTTTTAAATAAATATGTGTCGTCTTTATTTATAATAAAAGATACGTTCAGTACTTTTATCACTTTCTCGGATATGGACAACAGAAATACAGAATATTTAAATAACATACGTATAAATACATATCACAACCAAATACGTAAACGATATTAATTGAAACAATCATTCGTCCCAGTTAATTGCAAATAGCTTCGCTGCCGTGCGACTGATAATCTTGCTGAGTGTCGAAGCTTTATGGACGCGGGTGAAATTACATTTCCACGAAACAGCGGAGTGGAATTTGGAGAAAATTTATACGAAAGCCACGGCGAAACGTGTTCCTTATTCTAACCACGATAATCGTGGCTGAGTTCGTAATTTGTTTATGATACTGATATTGACGCTATATTTCCATATGTAACAACCCTTTGCGGACGAGGCACTTCCAAGTTTGATACGGTGTATGCAGGAAATATCAATAACAATACTTGCCTTCCTAAAGAATATATTAGAAATCCCTACTTTTATATTTATCATGTTTCTTTGTGTTAAAATTACAGCACGAACAGCGACTGCATATGAAATTTGATACATGGAAAACAAACTATTTTTTAACAAATAAAAGTCATTTGTTTCCAATCGCAGTATCCACCTATATTATCTATACAATTTTGTTATCTTAATATTAAATGTCAAAGTTTATATTTCGCTATTTATCAAATTTTACATTTAACACATTATCCACCGCTCTAAAATAGAAATGTAAGCAGTATTGCTCTATAATTTAATAGTAATTATAGATAAGAACAAGTAACCCTTATTTTAAATTTTTTGTCAGGAGCAGCTCACCTAATTTTCAATACTTCAGCAGTGTTATAGGCGATAGAATTAATAATTGAAGGTTTATTAACAGGCTGCCGGTCAACCACTGACAAATATTGAAATGCCTATTAATAGGCTACGGGTAGATAAAGTGTTAATGAACCAATATAATCTATATATAAATAAATATATTGAATCAAGTGACAGAGAGTTTATGAATTTCGGGATCAAAAGATTGATTGGACAAACGCTATAAATATTAATCGATCATCGTTCTCGTCCGACCCATGGCAACCTATAACGTAGTGAAAGGTTATTACTGGCATCAGAGTCCGAGGGTGTAACGTTCATCAGGGATTCAGTCAGATGCCAGTCACATTTCATCGCAGAACAGTTAGTTACACTCCAATCAGAGAGTTAGGTACACAGTTAGTACAAGGATGCAGTTAGAAACGTTCTGAAGTCAGTTGGAAATTCCAAGCATATCGCAATCTCTCGCTTGCGTAATGTAAATCGTTGTTATTTTATCCACGTGGGTGGTCTTCTGGACTGGCTAGGCTTATCAATCACAAATTAACCCATTAATGCTCCCCGCCCCACCCAAACAAAAAGATATCCAGTTCAAACTTTGTTCTTTAATAACAAATATACAATGAAATTGAATTAAATTTAAATGAAGATGCAATTCGAGCTTGGTTCCTTTATATTTAAACGAAAGTAAATAATAATTTATATAAAGTTTATTTGTTTATTGTTGATTTCTTTAATATAATTCTTTTTTGGATAAGTTTTATTTAGAAGTCAGGTTATATGAATATTCAAATGATTCCAAGTGATTTAAACAATATTCAAAATTACGCTGTTCATAGACGAATAATTCAAAATAAATAAAACAAATATAATGACTTATAAAATTAAAAACGTGAGTAAAAGTATTTTTAAGAATATGTATTTTTACAGCGAACAATAAGCTTTATAGAACAAATATGTCACACGTTAAAAGACTCGTTTAATTAAATATCAATAAATTGATTGTATCTAATCTAAACAAATATATTTGTGTTATTAGTGTTATTAGTGTTATTGTGTGTTATTAAAAAACAAAGCAAAAATCATTACAGATTTAACGAAGAAAAATTAACTGCATCTTAATGAATTACTAGCTTTTTAAATGACGATTATGATAAAAAGTAAAAAGTTTCTTGCCCCTACGTAACATTTTCCATTTAATTTTATTTTAATTCCTTCTTTCCTTCTTCAGACAAATAAGCTTGCGTATTATTTATCAAACAGACACTCGCGCAACAGAAAATGGCCCCAAAACAGACGTCATCGTAAGGAAGAGTCAATTACGTGGACAAAGCAACGCGAGTCGATCCGGAACAGTCGAAAACTAAAATTATTCAATTAGCTTAAAATCCCGGTCGCCGGTGGTCTCGTTAAGACCCCCCGGAGCTAAGAGGATTTCCTAGAATCGGAACGGTCGGTCGAAGAACAGTTCCAGGCGTGGAAAGTGGTGGTGCTCGGAGTCGCAAAGGGTGATATTCAAGGCTTCCTCGTATCCTGGCCAAAGATTAAGGTTCAGATGCCAAGGGAAACCGACGACCGACTTTGTTCGTCCTCCCCTTCCCACGAACCAGGTTTTGCCGTTTGTGTGTCCCCTGTCTTTTCGGTTATACCGTCTGCAGTAACTGGCTTCCGTAGTTTCTGGATTCCTTATGTAAATGGTTATCACAATAGCTGCGAAACGAGAAGAAAGGAAAGAGGACGAGGGATTCAGAGAGGGAGGAGGGGCGCGGTAAAACCTGGTGGACAGATAAGAACTCGTCGAGCTTTTCCAAGTCGTCCGCCTACCGTTGAACAGGGGGTGGAAGTTACGAAGCTGATGGCGGATGGTGGTGGTGCTATCGCGAACTTCGTGTAAAGGGTGCAGTTAGAGTTTATTGGTTACGATGGTCGTAGGAATACGGGACACGATCTGAACACAAGATTTTCCTGCTGGAGATGCTTATGCCGGCGTGGAAGTGGTCGTGCTGAAATATCAGCACACTCCTGCTGGAACCGGTATTCAAGGTAGGAGTGTATGAACTCTGGAAATGTATCGAATCTGGAAAGAATGGAATATCAGTGGCGATACACTCTACGCCTGCTATCTTTTAAAAACTGATTTTTTCTTCTTCCAGAGGATATTATTTAAATTAGCTGGAGTTCGTTGCAACATTTTAAAAAAATTAACCCTTTAACGAGGAACTAATTTTGCCAAAATTTCTCTGCGAACTTATTGAAATCGTTACGCCTTCGAATGAAAACTTTTGAACATCCGTATAATTCCTATTTGAAATTCGAATTTCTCCGTCTGGCGGTAACAATCACGCATTTGCGCACATTTTCTCGCCCCGTGCTACATCCAAGATGGCTTTATCCAAGTAGCAGCCGCAATTGATTCTCCCGTCTCTCTGTTTCGTGTCTGTTGTGTTTTTACATACCCCCGGTACCCTACACCCTGGCACGTCGGTCTCCCTCGAGTAACGAAGACGAAGAAGACGGCGGGACGACGTGGCAGAGGGGCTCGGGGAGCAAAAGGTCGGTGTAACGATGAATACGATATTTCATAGAGGCAGCCCTCTTTCGGAAAAAGCCTGGGGCAAGCTTTCGAAAGCACAAAGACGTCGGTGGCTCGGTGTCGTGCTCGTTGTACACGTGTATTATGTCGGGGGGGAAAGCTGAGCTTTCAACACGACCTTACACGGACAGATGTTCTGGGTGTAGGAGGACGACGACGATGTTGAAGGTTAGGCTTGGCGAGCTACGGAATAGGAAGGACGAGGGCAACACCATCGGCATTAACAATGCATCGGGGGATCGCAAGGGTGACGGTGATCAAGGCCGGACGATCATCTATCATACATGAGACGCAGACGTCCGCCCGATGCCGAGGGATCTTCCACGGCGAACCTGTTAAAACTTTCATCTGTCCAACTTCGAGACTTCGTCGCGATTTCAATGTTACATCTTTCCTTGAATTTTTCAATTTTATCGAAGTTCCCTGCGCTACCCTTTCTTCGGCGCCTATCTTGCACGCAGTGCGAGTCACCCTTGTGTAAACATTCGTAAGTTCCCCTGACTCGTTGAAGAACAATTAAAATATTGCAAGGTAGTTGACACTTTCGTGTTTATAAATTGGAATTATTACGGTCAAATTGTTTGCCAATCAATCTTCGTACGATATAGAAGTTTCCGAATTTGTTTTGACCCGAAGAATTTTTAATGTAAGATATATTGTAAAATCGGAGAAGGTAACCCGTGACTTATAGGAGGTACATACGTGTACGTCACGCGGCTCCACGTGAACGAAATCCAATTGGGATTTTGGTCAAGATACCAGTACCAGGTCTATCTGCATTTTATTGTACATAAAGGTGTCGCGGATACGGATCTTTATGGCTGTTTTATGATCCGTTTAAAAACTAAACGTTTCGGTGGTCCGGAAACAGGTTCGTAACGGTAAGAATAGCTGAACAGGAGGACCGTGTTTATAGAAGGTGGACCACCTAACACGATCGTCTTCATGATCTCCGTTGGTACGCAAACAGTTCGTTAACAAAAATTATTGGCGATCCATGTAAGTTTTATGTTGTTTTCCTAGAGATAATTGAAATTTTGTACAAAAATTTGAAATACTTTGCGAATTGTTGATCTTTTTTGTTGTAATTCCCAAAGATTCCCAACTTAAGAAAAAATTGTTACTGCTGTTTTATGGTCCCCTTCGTGTTATATAAATTTTATTAATAAACCTTTTTCTGTGTCCTGAGTTCTATGACTCGTCCTGTATATTGATACTTATTGTTAGAAACAGTTTCCTAGAAGTTAAATGTTTAATTCTTCTATTATATGAGCGAGACAGCGATGCTATCGAATTTACAGTTGCGATAACGAGATACCGATCACGAACTGACAAGAAGCAATAAATCATTTTAGTAATCAACGTAACTTTTGCCGTGTCAAAGTTGCATTTCACTTTGCACGCTCGGATGGAAATTGATTAACGTTTCTAGGACAGTTAAATGAACGAGCGAACTAGGTTATTCCGAAGAATTTAATACAAGAAAACTAACACCGACTCCGGTTAAATGCAATTAGCGATTAAATGCGTGATCTTTTCAAAAATTATCTAAATTATGGTGTTAAATATATGTCGAAAGATTATTGATTCGAATGCTGCTTTTTTTTTTATTGAAACTTGTTAGGTTTAAATTGAAGATTTCGTTTATCAGCATAATATCTTTAATAAGTTAGATAAAATAATTACAAAATCGGTAATAAATCTGATATTGATAGTTATATTCTTTCAATTTCATAGTGTAATATTAGTATTAATTAAGAGGAGGAAGTAATTCTGATGGAAATTGCAAAATTCCGATAATGATAATTGGATATATTCTATGATTGATGGAATTTTCAACTGTATGATTAGGAATGAGCTGTTCATGCCAGAAGTCAAATTTTTCTTAATTTGCAACGAAAATTCAATTAAGGGGTAACACCACTTTTACTGCTTCAAAATTTAAGGCATTTTCGGGAATTTTTTTTTAAGAAATACTAAGTGTTTATGAAAATCCAATTACACTAATTTGTTATACATACATATACTAAAATTTTGACAGCTGATGATCGGGAGAGCTCCGAAAAGAGAGGGTCGAATGGTGAGCACGATAACTCAAGCTAAATATGACCCAGAACAATGAAACAAAAATGATTCGATTTTTTAGTCCAAACGCTAGTGAAGTACATAACCGTTTTCAAAAATATGCATTTTTAGTAAAATGGCATCGATTGAAAGTAAAACAAATTTTCAACCAAAAATTTCATTATTTAAAGTTATACAGAAAATCGAAATATCAATATTTTGAAAAAATTCGAAGTATTTCACTAAAAAATGATGTGACGATTAGATTACAAAAAGATTTAAGTAGATTGATTGAAAATTGGCGGAGCTGGAATACCCACTGATTTTGAAAATGCTGTTTCGAGTAAAATATTTTAAAAATTTTCGCTACTGTTTATTCGTGAATAGAAACGATTGAAATAAAAGCTCGAAAATTGCCCTTTCGTTTTCGATTTCGTTTTCAAACTAATAAAATATGATTTTCGTATGTATAAAAAGTACTTTAAAGTCAAAGTGGTGTTAACCCTTCGTCAATTATAACCACGTATTTTATTATCTTTGCACTTCTACAAAGCAATATTAAATCGGTCATTTAGAGGAGGCTTCCACGAATAAAAATGGAATAATAATAAAGGATATCGAGAAGCTCTGTCTACACATCCCAGCTTTATTCCTCATTTATTTCGCCAATAAGGTTAGTTAATAAGGTTTCAGAACTCTGTCTGTGTTTCTTATTTGAATTTTCAAAAAGACACACATTTCAGTAATAAAACGAGTCCTCCTTCCACAGAAAATATAATTTTTCCAACCATTCTGTATAGCCAATATAATCTCTTACAATTTTGCCAGAAATATAAAGAAATGCACTATATTTTTAACCGACTTCGAAAAGGAGGAGGTTACTCAATTCGACATGTATGTTAATTTTTTTTTTTTTTTTTTTTTAATGTATGTTCGCCAATTACGCCGAGATGGATGGACCAATCGGAACCAAACCTTTTCCATCTTGTAGGGTATGACTCCCAGTTGGTCCCGTAAAAAAAAAATTTTGCATTTCACCACCGCTTGCCCCTTTTTTATTGCAAAAAAGCGTCAGATTTCGTCCGCGTTGTGTATGGTCATCGATTACTCCAAGATGGATGGACGAATCGGAACGAAACCTTTTGCATCTTGTAGAATATGACCAACAGTTGGTCCCGTAAAAAAACCAGTTCGGATTTCTTCATTTTTTCCGCTGTTATCGCAAAAAACGTGCTATTTCGCGTGTACTCGGTCTGATATCGATGAAACCTAGTATTACATTTTGCGGCCGGAGATGTTTCCATGATGATCCCATTTGCAACATTCCCTTCACTTTCCTGCACTTCCCTTCGCACCCCCGCACTTCCCTTCGCATCCCTGCACTTCCCTTCGCATCCCTGCACTTCCCTTCGCATCCCTGCACTTCCCTTCGCTTCCTTATCTTTCCCTTTCAAACCCAACTCCCCTGCCCCTTCCTTTCCTCCCCTCCCGCCCCTTCCCTTTCACTTCAATCCCTTTCCCTCCCTTCTCTACCCGCCCCTGCTGTTCCCTCCATTGCTAATTACTACTCTTATTGCAATAATTATATTTCTAGCATGACGGCGACATGGCAAGTGGTAAATGCGAATCAAGCAATATCCTACTTTCCTATATGTTACATCAGACACAGTAAATCCCAGTTGTTACGTGAGATTTGAAAGAAATATGTATAATTTCGTAAATTTTGTGTGGTTTTACGTATTTTATTAAATTGATTACTATTTATTCCAATACAATAAGATTATTAAGGATTTCAGTAGAGGAGTTAGGTATATTGCAGCGTTAGTATCCATGTTCATGTCTGATACAAAAGTACATATATGTTTCTGTAGTATAATCGTAGTGAAAAGAAAAAAGAAACACTCGCACGCACGCACGGAACGCCCGCCCGCATGCCCGACCGCGGGTTGTGTGGTTTTACGTATTTTATATACGTACCTCCACCCGCGTGCGGGCGTGCATGTGTGCGGGCTTTCGGGCGGGCGCGCGTGCGTGCGGGCGTGCGTGCGGTCGGGCGGGCGGGCGGGCGGGCGGGCGTGCGTGCGGGCGGGCGTGCGTGCGGTCGGGCGGGCGTGCGGGCGGGCGGGCGCGCGTGCGTGCGGGCGGGCGTGCGGGCGGGCGTGCGTGCGGGCGGGCGGGCGTGCGTGCGGGCGGGCGCGCGTTCGTGCGGGCGGGCGTGCGGGCGGGCGTGCGGGCGTGCGTTCGTGCGGGCGGGCGTGCGGGCGTGCGTGCGGTCGGGCGGGCGTGCGGGCGTGCGTGCGGGCGGGCGGGCGTGCGGGCGTGCGTGCGGGCGGGCGGGCGTGCGTGCGGGCGGGCGGGCGCGCGTGCGTGCGGGCGGGCGTGCGGTCGGGCGGGCGCGCGTGCGTGCGGGCGTGCGTGCGGTCGGGCGGGCGTGCGGGCGGGCGTGCGCGTGTGCGTGCGGGCGTGCGTGCGGGTGTGTGTGCGGTCGGGCAGGCGTGCGTGCGGGCGTTCGGGCGGGCGGGCGTGCGGGCGGGCGTGCGCGTGTGCGTGCGGGCGTGCGTGCGGGTGTGTGTGCGGTCGGGCAGGCGTGCGTGCGGGCGTTCGGGCGGGCGGGCGTGCGTGCGGGCGGTATGTGGCTATTATTTCGCAGGGAATGCAAAGATCGCCACTAAAAAATGTGAAATAAAAAAATTTTTGGAAAAAAATACAACCGACTTCGGAGTGCACTAAAAAGAACGAAATAATTTTAATTTATATTTCGGAGACGGCGCAAAATTAATAATTTTTTACATTGGAAATTGTCAAAATTTTTTAATCCATTTACATATTTTCACATTTTTTAATTTTGCGCCGTCTCCGAAATATAAATTAAAATTATTTCGTTCTTTTTAGTGCACTCCGAAGTCGGTTGTATTTTTTTCCAAAAATTTTTTTATCACTTCTGCTGTTAAATCCTAATTAATTTACGATTTCGTATAAAAAAGCAACATTTTTTTTTAATAGAAAAGATTGATAGGTTTTAAATGGGTAATTTTTGCCAGGATAATATATCCTTCGACGGCGAAACAGGAAATTATAGTGAGCTATAGGAATGTCGATCGAATCGATGGATTGATCGGACGAAGCCTCGGCGGAGGGTCCGCACAGATGAAAAACAGGAATGACGTTATCGCCCCTTTCAACGAGTGTTTTCAAACTGGACTCCATCAAACGCATCTATCATGTCTCCATAAACGGAAGGATTTCACGGACAGAAACGTCCATTTTAATGGTAACGAGCTGCGTGACGAACGGACTGCGAATCTTGACCAACCTTTTTTTTTCACGACAAATAGCGAACTACCTGATCTATCTATCTTTTATGCTTGTCTTCTTCGTTTTTGATTCAGTTAATGGTGCTTCGTTTTTAAGAACGCGGAAGGCGGCTTTTTTCAAAAGTAATATGGAATAGAAGATTACTTCACTCAGACTCAGAAGTTACTAATTAACTTAGCCCAAATTAACCAACTGACGTTGAAATAATTATCAAATTGAGTACTTGTCGTGTTTAACCTAACCTTGACCTAACTTAGGCATAACACGTAGCAATTTTCTTGTATTATATTGAGTATAATCGTACCACACTTCTTCCATTTTCCTTAGGGGATTTAACTGAAAATTAGTTAACCTCTTCAGGTACGATTTTTTTATGGTGAGGAAAAATGACTTAATTTATTTTCTTTTTTTACGATCTATTCATTTTATATTAATAATAATTCAAAAAGCAAAAAAAGAATGGGGAATATAATAAAAATTCATAAAAAAATAATATGTGGCCAAGTGCGTGAAGAGGTTAATAAAACTAAAAACCCTTACATTTTGGAAAAGTATTATCCAGAAACAGCATAAAACTAGAAAACCAAAAACAAAAATGTCTAATAAAATCGAATTTAAATTATTCCTATCGCAGAGATCAATATTATTCCAAACTTAAACCAATCAGTATAAAATTTTCCATTAATCGTCACGGTCGATTTATGTTGCAATTAAAATATAATAAACTTCAATCACTTAATCCCTGAAAGACGTCGTCCAATCAAATATTCTCGTCGACATATTTGGCAGACGATTCGAACATTACCAAGAAGAAGAAAAGGAAGAAGAATCAGGCAAACTCTTAGAGCCAAGCTTTGATCGTCTCGTTCGGAATAATTGATCGGGTTAATTGTATTCCCGGCGAGTTAACCTGTCGTCGTCTCGGGACAAGAATCCATTAAGAAGATGGAAGAAGTCCTGGATGCAACGATTATGTCCGCGACCAGAGTGATAAAGCGGGGAAGAAAGAAACTATAGGGTTAAAACTAAGAAAAGTGGGGGGGAAAAAGGGAAGAAACGGGAAAGGAAGGATGGAATAAGGAGCAAAAGTGGCAGGGCACATTGCCAGCCAACCAGCCATCCAAGCAGACCCAATCTTTTTTAAACGCCCCCCGCTCATTCATCGTGGCCAGACAGTCTCACGATTATAAAGCGCAAATCCTTTTATTCCGTCGTTTCGTTCCGCCTCTGCTCTTATTTTTTTGCCACCAAGCTTCCGCCTTCCTCTACTCTGGACGCCACCCTGCTTTTCTGCCTTTCTATCCTGATCTTTGTCCTTCCATCCTTCGTCCGATATTGTTCCCCGCTCGTGCAGACACACCGGGCGAAAAGGAGAGGAAGAGTGTTTTATTATCCAATTATTCTCATTTGCTTGGCTTCGGTTTGCTATGAGTGGAGGGGCAAAGCGTTAGCCACTTAATTAGTAGTCAGCTAGCGGATTTGGGCACGAAGTTGTTCGTCGGTCACCGTGTGAGAAGAGGAAAGGAGAATCGGAGTGGAACGGTGAAAGATGAGTGCAACGATGTTTCGGGGTGAACGAAACTTAAGCTGTTTGAGTTAGTTCTATTCGGTTAAGTTTGCGATTTTTGTTTCAATATTTCCTGGATTCAAATACAAAAAAGTTGAGAAATTGTCAGAAATATTTTTCGTTCGAATATTTGCTTTGACTGAAAATTAGTATTGTTCAAAGACCAATAAATGATTTTGCAAGATGTACGTGTCGGGTCATGAATTTTATTGCCAAGTTAAAAAAGATGTAAACTTTAATTTAAATTATTTTCATATGCAAGCAACGAATTTTTTATTAACAAAAATTACATAAATTATTAGTAAATGTTTAGATTGGAATCAGTACCTATTGTAGTAAATGAAAATTAATTATAGAATATTCTAGTCAAACTTCATTCCAAATATATAATATACAAGAGGTATCGGCTTTCAAGTTGCTGATATGCAAAACTATATGACAATGTTTGAATACGATTATGATTCAAATTTGAATATATTGTTGATAATATGGAACATATTGAATACATTTGAATAGACATATTAATTTGTTGCATGTAAGATAATTAATTTTTAGAAATGTGAAGTCTGCTGCAATTTCATGGCATAAAAATACAGCCAAATGTCACATAGCTTACAGTTTGAAGAAAATGACTGCATAAGCGTTAAACGAAAAAATTGGCAACCATTTATAATAAACAATATAGCTGTTTTATGGTACTGCATAAGAATTTTATGAAATAATACGTATGGTACATCAAAATAAAGCTTAATGTTTGAAGAAAATGTCTATGTAATTGGTTCGTCAATATTCTTTGTACAAATTAGGTATTTCTTTAAAACAAATAATGAATCAACTAATTTACAGATTAATATAGCCATTAACTCTGTAATGCATTATATTTTTCTTTTATGTTCAAGGTGCTTCAAAAATGATTGTATAATCTGGAAACTGTATATTTTCCATAAAATAACAAATTCAAAAGTCCATTACCATTTTGAAGTAAGAACATGCCTTCAGAGACATTAAACTATAAATTGGCTCAAAACATTGCTTGCTCCAACGAAGAACCAACCATTTTATATTACGAATACTAACGAGACCCTTAAGTAGTTATTTTCAACGAACCTTGGATTTTAATTTGGCGTTCCATAAGTGCCATTTTGAAATACTTTTAAGTCATGAAATTGTATATTTATATTGCGGGATTGACCATTCGATATCCACATCCACCCATCAGAGTTTACAATTTGCTACTGCCATTTTGTCTTAAGAATAGTGACGAAACCCTCGTGTAGTTATTTTCATCAAACCTTAAGCTTTGATTTGGTGTGCTATAAGTGCCATTTTGAAATACCTTTAAGTCATAAAATTGTACAAGAATATAGGTCTGTCAGGACAGTCAGTATCAACATTGGCATAATGACAAAACGAGAACTATGATATTGTTTTATAAACACAAGGATTATCAATTTCTCTGAACAACTTGTTCAGAGTATCATAAATGTTTCTACAGCATCAAAACCTCAACGGTTGTTTCTCCATGAATTTTATGTCCTTCCCCGCAGCGAACATTGGCCCGAAGATTTTTCTTGTTGCAAAGCAAGGAAGAAAAGGAGGGAAAGAAAATCGCAAACGTAAAGACTTAATTCAATAAACGATAGCTCCGTTGGCAACCGACAATCGTACATGTATATGTATGTATCCGTTAAGAAGGCTTCAGGAACGGGCAAAAAAAGGCAGTTGGTACACTGCAAACTGCTGCCTAAGGGAAGTACATAATAAAAGAACAAGGGAAGGTTGGCCACAATGAATAATGGATAGACGAAATATGCTGAATCTCTAACGATATATGGAACGCCTTTCTCTTCTAGCATTCACGGGCTAAAGTTTTCGACGAACACGTAGAACAACAGGCAAAACGAAAACTTTTCACGACGTTTATAAAGTTTTTCAACCGATTTTTCTGTCATCTTTTTGCCGACATAAATTCGGTGAGACTATGGATTCCAAGATCTTTCGTGCATTTTTATAGATCGATCGTTCGGTGCATTTTGCTTAAAGAAATCTTTAATAAGATCGGATTCGATGGAGAAATTGTCTTTCAAATCCCTTCAGTTTTAAATTTTCGATGCAATCTGCTGCCGAGGAAAGAGGTCGATAGGATTCTTTTATATTTTAAGACTCACCGGACTGACCGTATAACTTGCAATATGATGAAAAGAAATAAAGATATGGAAAACGAGAGTACCGATCTTTTTTGATGAAATAGTCATACAGTTTTGTTAAAAAGTATTGGGCAATCTTTAAAAATCAAATCGTTTAAATTTTTCAATAGTAACATTAATTTTAATGAATTTTATTTTAACTTTTTAATCAAAATTTTTTAATTAAAAAATTCAATTTTTTAACTATTTAGTTCTTTACTCTTTCCATTTTTAATTCTTCAATTTATTAATATACAGGGTGGCCCGTAACTAGTGTAGGAGCCGGAAATGGGGGGTAGGTGAGACGATTCCGAACGACAATTTCCTTTGTAAAAATATTCTATGGGGCTTCGTTTTTTAATTATTTAGGAAAAACACTGTCCAATCACAGCGTTTGGCAAGGGCAAACGCATTTTTAAAGGAGGAAAAATTTAATCAATGTTCTACCGAGCAAACAATTATAAATACTATCTACGCGACTGTTATCGCTGAGGATGGGTTAAGTCAGATAGCCAAATTGAATTTATTAATTATTTGTACTCGTTGTTTGAAAAAAAGAAGGAATAAAATGTGAAAAGGTACTCTCGGAATTTTTCGCAAATGTAACGTAATGAGAATTGGGAAATAATTTTAATTCGATTTACCCATTCACCTACAAGTTGGCCCTGTTCATTGACAATGGTCATCGTACTAATCCTGACCATGGAAGGACGAAGACCCCATGGCAGAACGGCTGATGGAACGGCCCGATCACTGAACCCACTTATTCATCACAAAAGTATTTCACTTCACGATCGCTGACACTTGTCACTTTCACATTATACAACAAACACATTATTCTATCCCCGTACGTGTTTAAGAATTACGTAACCGATCCCGAAAACGGCCGACTATTGACACGTTCGATCGAACCATCGAGGAAGACAAAATAGACAACAAACTACGCAGAACGAATCATTAGAAGGGCAGTAGCCGTAGCTTTTTACGTACCTTTTTTTGTATCGCCTAATACAAAATGTATCGTGAAAATTCACAGTTTTTTGCCGAGAAAACAGTGTCTATTCCGTAATCGCTCATTTGACCGCGTAATACACTCTCAGGGTCCAGGAAACTCCGGCTAGCCGCGATACAAAAAAAAATCTGTATGTAAATAACGTGGCACGACAAGTGTTCCGTCCCCTTGTCGACTGGCTACTGCCCTTCACAACAGTCGGCCGTTTTCGGGATCGGTTACGTAATTCTTAAACATGTATTGGAACGTGTTTGTTTTAATGTGAAAGTGACAAGTGTCAACGATCGTGAAGTGAAATACTTTTGTGGTGGATAAGTGGGTTCAGTGATCGGGCCGTTCCAGCAGCCGTTCTGCCATGGGGTCTGTCTTCGTCCTTCCATGGTCAGGATTAGTACGATGATCATTGTCAATGGACAGGGCCAACTTGTAGGTGAATGGGTGAGTCGAATTCAAATTATTTCCCAGTTCTCATAACGTTACAGTCGGCTTTCCATTGCAAAGTTTATTAAAGTGCTTTTATCAAAGTGTGTGGTATTTTTTTATCAAGATAAAGATGTACCGTATATACTAGTATGTTTCGTTCTTTATTTGCCTATTTTTTTACTTTATTTATAACTTGAAGGTAAATGTACTTACATTTCAATTTTCTTAATATGGCCGCTACTATGTTAATTGAACGCGTATTTAATAATATTTACTTAAATTGTTCAAAAATCAATTTTTCATATTTTCCTTTTTATTTGTTTACAATTGAACAAGCTTCTTTGCTTAGTATTGAAAATAAAAGGACTAGATACTTCGTTTGAAAAATAAATCTTTATTATTTTATACCAATATTATTAGTTAAATTTGTATATTTCATTATTGTAATTAATTAACAATACAAATGCAATAATTGATTTCATTGTTCATATTTATATGGTATTATTAGTTATTTTTGTAAACGATTAACAACACCCGAAAAGTTAATTAATTTTTATCGTAAGTATTGGTACGTAATTTTTAAATAATTAAAATAAGTGTTTTATACATAGACGTATATAGTATCATTCTTCTCTGCGAATTTTGCGACATCATTTCACACTTTTTACGAAATATACGCACATATATTAGTCTCTTGATAAAAACCTCGTCCAATTTATCCTTCCTGTGTCGACTCAGTTAAAATTGCTTTATAAAAAGTCCGCGCCCTTTTTATTACGAATGGTCCGCAACGAAATTAAAGAATGGCACGAATTTATAATGACACGCCATGTACGTTCTAACAATAAATCTACACAAAAAAAGATAGAAATACAAACCAGTCGATGAAGAACAGGGCAAAAGAAATTTTAATAACTATATAATTAATTACCTCGTAATCAACTGAAAAATATAAACGAAAAAGTGTTCTTTTCCATTAAAATTTTGATTAAATTCAGCCTCCTTATATTTTACGTAATCTCATAACCTTGTTGGTTTATATTTTGCTGAAATTCAGTTCATTAACGAAATGATCAGAAACACGTTTGAAACGAAGCGAAAGATTATTTATTAACTTTGAGACTGCCAGTTTCTTTTTATCCATATTTATTAGGATTGTTTTTGATTGTTTGGCGAGTATTGATTATCCTAGCAGTTACCAACCCTATTTTACTTTCACATTGTATGCAGATAAGTGTCGAAAAACATCGTGTTTAGCTAGTGATGCGTATTCGTCGCGTACGTTTGAAATTTGATTTCCAGTGTTCGCGGTGGTTTGAAGTGGCGGTCGGGGATGAAAGAGGTGAAGAGGGTGGTTGAGCTGGAAAGGAGGTGTGAATTTTGGCGGCTGCGGTAGTTATAGCATTAATGACCGTCTAGTTCAAAGGGAATTCGGAGATGAATTCACGGAGCCGTATAACGAGAACACCACGAACGAGGTAGAACCGGGGCTATGTATATTAATGCATCCGTCCCTAACAAAACTACCGACGATTTTTGGGGATGCTTAACGTCCCTTTTTTTTTTTAAATCTCTCCTCTCCTTCATTTTCCATCGGTAAAAAAACAATTAATTGGTTTTATCCAACATCTCGTCGCCACTAGATGTCGCCTTGATCGACGATTTTAATAATATTGTTTCTGTTTCTTTGATAAAATCACGATTGAAAGCAATCGTACCGTATTGTTTTAATGATACAGCCTGATCGTTTTCGATTCGGTACAAAGACAGCGTGTCTATGTATTAGGTTGTGAAGTTCCGTACTTGACTTTATGACTCTGGGGAAATCTATCCAGGTATACTCGATGAGAATTTTCTTATGCAGTTTGATATTGTAATTCTGGAAGTAATTTAAAATTTTACGTTGACGTTGGCTTTAAAATAAAATATAGATTAGATTTATACACGTTCGTCAGTTCCCTTATTTTTCTTCTTTTTTTTTTTTCTATTGGTGGTTGATATTAAAGGTTTTAATATGGGAGGTTGTTCAGTTTTTTGCTTTTCTATTTTTCATTGTTACAATTTCTCCGAATTTTCAATCTTCCATTCTCCGATTATTCGATTTTCGGGTTTTCAATTATTTATATTTCAATTCTTCCATTCGTCGACTTTCATTTTTCTGTTATTCCTGTTTCAATCTATCAACTGCTTCATTTTCAATTCTCTAATACTTTCTTTTTAGTCCTTCAATTCTGTTTACTTCAATTCCCCACTTCTTTCTTCTTCAGTTTCTCAATTTTTCACTCACTGCGTCTGTTAACCTTTGAATTCTTCAATTCTTCCGTTTATTAACCGTTCAATTCTTTAACCTTTTCGTCTACTAATCTTTCAGTTCTTCGATCCTTTCATCTACCAGCATTTCAATTTTTTTTCTTAATTCTTCCATCTACTAACTTTGCAGTTCTTCGATTCTTTAATTCTCGAGTTTGCCAATTTTTCAATCTTCATTCGGTATACATCAATTCAAAAATTTTGCCAATCCTTGGATCCCTTATTTCACTTTTTCGTTAATTTATTGATTCTTTGATCTTGAATTTTTCCATTTTTTGTATTTTAATTTGCCAAATTATTATGTATAATGCAATTATTCTCAAATTCTTCTGTTCGTCAGTTTTTAAATTCAAAAGATCGTTGCTTTTTGCAACCACAAAAGAGAAATTTATTGAAAACGATTATCATTACAGTGGTTGTAATGAAAATTCTTTGGTACAGATGAGAAATGAGTAAGCAAGCACCCTAGGTACGTACTCGTTATCGTAAAGTATCGTAGAATGCGGCCCGTTGTCGATGAAAAGATCGTTAACACCGAGTCGAACATTTTATTAGCACTTCGCCACGGATCAAAGCCATTAATGGCCTCGTCGATCGATTCCATGGTCTATAGTCTATGGCGTCAGTCGACTGGAAACAACCGACGTTGAAGAACGTGTAAAACCTGCGACCGATACACCATGAACGAAGTAATTATTTCTCATTGCGTTCGATGTACATTCCAACTTAATCGGATTACACTTTAATCAAATGAACCGTCCAACCAACGTTCATTGTCGTTATTCAGATTACGATCGACAGCATTTATCAAGTAGCAAATGAAATTATACATAGCGTGAAATTGTCTATTTACGTTTCGTATTGGTTTTTAATTTTGTTTCTATTGCAAATAACACGTTTAATTTATTTCGATAAAGAATTATTTTATACAATTTTTCTTGTATAAGGAGTTGTTCAATTTCCCAGTTCTTTAATTTGTTATCTTGTTAGTTTTTCGATTCGTTCGTTTGTCAGTTCTCCAGCTTTTTTAATCCTTCCGTTCTTCAATTTTTCAATTTTTCAACTTTCAAGCTGTCGGCTCGTCGGTTCTACAATTTGCTCATCTTTCAATTCTTTAGTTTGTCAATTCTTAGATTATTTCGTATTTTAATTCTTTATTTCATATCATATCAGTTTTGTGATTCTTCCATCTTTCTATTCTACTTTTGACAATTTTTCAATTTGCTGTTCTGTTAATTTAACAATTTTTAGATTATTCTACCTTTAAATTTTTTAGTTTGTCAAACGTTGAATTCGTAAATGCATCCAGTTTTGCAGTTCTTCAGCTTCTGAATTCTTAAATTCTTTCATCTGTCAATTTTACGTTTAATACGCTTACAAATTTCTCTTAAATATTTTTTTTTCAAAATAAATTTGTTAAAAATGAATTGTTTATTGTATTACGTTTCGTGTTATAATTGTTGCATTTACAGTATTGTAATGTTATAACTAATCAGAATAAAAACTTTAATTCCAGCCACAATATTTATCCGAATTACAATTAAAATCAAAATTTTACTACATAAATATTTACCTCATTATTCATTTATTATGCTTAAATTTCAACCACAAATCATAATAACACATTATTTTTCTCTTTCCAGGTAAGTTGCTATTTTCTCTCATTTACGGACGAACTTCCCTTAAAAACAAGTAAGTCCTGTTAATTAATTCGAAACTCACATCTTCACGCTTGTTTATCAATTTTATACTATGATTTACGTAAATATTCTTACAAGAAAACCGCGTTAGACGTTGCCCATACATTTCAATAAAGCTTTGCAACTTTTAAGTTCAGTATCCTGTTTGGCTGTACAGTTTATGAAATGTTCGAAGAAAAGAAAAAAAGAAGCCAAGCGATTTTCAGTGGTTTTCAGTTTTCAATTTTCTTGATCTCTTTATGAGCTTGATATAAGCTATTTACGAGCGTGCGTAATCGAAACACTTTACTGTCTGAAAGATCTGTGACGCTTTATCAGCGCCCAACACTCCTTCCGTCTAGCTTTCTATCTTCTGAATACTCGCGGCTCCTACAAACTCCTGTTTTTGTGACACGGTGTCGTTCTAAGAATGATTTAGTAACATTTCGGGGACGGTTCGCCGGGAAATGGAAAGATGAATCTTGTTCGTTATCGTTCTAGCCGAAACACTGTGTCTGCCGTAATATTTTTCATACAAATGTGTGAATAATAAGACGATATTTAAAAGTGTCAACTGAAAATCAATTTAGTTGGGTTTTATTAGTTGTCATTGGATATATTTTTACGAAACTTGAGTACTTTGAAAGAATAGGTTGAAATTTAAGTGCATCGTGGAAGAGTTTGTTCGTGTTAATTATAATTTAATTTTTACTGTTTTTTGTCAATGTAATATGTTAAAGAGTTCTTCGAAGAAATACAGTGAGTGATCAAATTATTAGAGCCACTCGCATAAGTTGCCGATTTTACATTAACACGTTGACTGCCACAGTGAAAACGGACGTGTGTAGTCAGACACGTTGAAATCCTAATTATTAAGAATATAATCAACTAATTTTCAAATTTAACCTTTCAAATCGATAGCTAGCATTATTAGCTTAATGATAACGCTATCCGTGGTTTGTTTCGTCATTTCTTTTGTTAATTATTTGATTGTCAAAAATTTCGGGTGCCGGTCACCGGTGACCTCCGTGGCAGCCAACGTGTTAAAAACCATTATAGTTCTTAAATGAATTTTATTAGTTTTTTTTTTTTCGTGTGTTGATGCTTGTAAAGTTCTGATACACAGTTGGTAATAATACAATGAGTGACATTGTTTCTCATGCGAATATTATTTTGTGTGAATGTCGACAGTTGCTACTTAACAACCGCGAATTACCATTTTGCTTTTTAAGAAGTTTATAGGTTATATCAGTGTTGTCGTTGGTGTTGTAGTGTTTTGCCCCTCCCTGTGGAGCGACCCAAGGAATATTCAAAAATAAAAAGTGTAAGAAAATATTGCTTTATAAGCTCAATAAATTGCACCAAACTTGTTGGAAAATCAAACAGCTTACCTATCGCTCTGTCTTCGTCTCTCCTGCTATTGTTGTATCACCCTCTCTGTCACAGCACCGTTGGAGAGACAAGGATCTATCTATCCTTGTTCGGGAGTCAGCTCGGAGTTCGACCGTGGCTCCTGCGCACACTTCAACAACCATAATGATCATGAAAATGGTGCAAGTAAAAATTCTAAAAATATCGAATTTTTCCTTTATTTAACCTTTTATTTAACGGTAAAAATTGAAATAGATAAACACTATCACTTCGACACTTAATAGCAGCTAAATTTCTTCCTAATCATCCTAATTTCTTATTTCGATTAAATTGTAGACGAATCGATGATAATTAAAGATTTATTAAGTGGTTTTCGAAGGTATCGAGAAGTCTGTTAATAGGCTTCTGGTAAATAAACGATAAGCAAATTCGAAAAAGAAATATTGCCTAATCAAGATCGGTATGGAATTCGTTAAGCCTTAACGAATATACATAATCATTCACGAAATCATGTAAACGGCGATAGCCTAAAGGTTAATTGTGTATGTAGTTGCATATGTCATCTCCATAAGTTTGCATTCAAATAATTAAACGAATTAGCTGGTGCAGTTTGTAGCCTCGAATATCACGGTCAGCCTTTGGATGGTCACTTTGCAAGTACCGGGCTAATATTTGGGAACCCATTTGAAAATGCATTCGGCTTTCTGCCAGTTTATGTGCAGCCATGTTGTACATAATGTTAAACAAACTTGATATTCACTGGGAATAGCGGAACTGTTGCCTTCCGGGCTAATTGAACCAATTAAATTATATTACACGCTGCCAATAGGAATTAATGCTTGTTCCGTTTCAAATCAGAAAGGAAACGTCAGCAGGTTGAAAATTTGAAAGAATTCTTTTTTGAAAGGAGTTTTTTTGCGTTGTTATATTGTTATGGATATTTCGAAAATTGTATGAAAGATGGAGGAGAAATTTAATTGATAGTCGCACGGTTTGTTGATGTTCCACGTTGTTATGGTAAATGATTTTCGGAAAGTATCGGCCAACATTGATTGCGAATCGAACGATAAAGTTTCCCGGTTGAAAGTGAACATCACAACCCGCAAAAATCTCTCCATTTCGCGAGTTCCCTGCTCTACGCCCAAACTAATGGAATGAAAATTTCGAAATAATTAAAAACCAGGTAACCAACCTGCTCTTTTTTCCGTCTCTATCATCAAATGGTTTCATAATTATTTTATTTCTTTTTGCTCGTATTTTGTAAAAATATTCCATCACGCTGGTGTTGGGGTGCTTTCAGTATCACGATTTATATGTTGGATGCCACAGTGAAAATAGACGTATGTAGTCAGACACGCTAAAACTTTTAACACGTTGACTGACACAGTGAAAAGGGACGTGGGTAGTCAGACACGCTGAAATCCTAATTATAAACAATACAATCAACTAATTTTCAAATTTAACTTTTAAATTCTATAGCTAGCATTATTAGCTTAATGTTAACGCTATCCGTGGTTTATTTCATCGTTTCTTTTGGTAATTATTTAATTGTGGAAAACTTCGGGTGCCGCTCACCGGTGACCTCCGTGACAGCCAACGTGTTAATACTCTAATTACACAGATCCACACAAATTTTTTTGCCGTTTACAAAGACCAGGCCATATTTGTTATATGGATTTTGGGCCGTCGAAACCGAATCTGTCATTTGTTTTACCCCGTCGGATCTTGGGTTTTTTAAAATTGCGTAAAATATTGTAAAATCTGGTTTAATAAGGGACGGCAAGGGGCGGCGGCAAGCGTAGTGCCACCTTTGCATATAAAACTTGGTTTAGTGAAGCAATTCGTGAAAGCTATGAAAGCGGCAGATGCCTTTAAATATCTCTTTGAGAAATTTTTAAACCTCTCAGAAGCGAAAATAAACGAAGGAGTTTTTGATGGTCCGCAAATAAGAAGTCTATTAAAAAATTTGATCTTTCAATTTGATAGCCAGCATTATTAGCTTAATATTTACGCTATCCGTGGTTTATTTCATCGTTTCTTTTGGTAATTATTTAATTGTGGAAACTTCGGGTGCCGGTCACCGGTGACCCCCGTGGCAACCAACGTGTTAATAATATTGTTTCTGAGGAGGTTAAGAATTTTTTGGAAATTCTTAATCAATGATATGACTTGTCACTGATCCTTTTTTTGATAGAGTTGTGTGTTTTGTTTTATAACTATGACATTTTTCAGGTTTTTGTTCTTTTATTGTTTATTTTGCTATCTTCCCATTTGTCACTTTTTCAATTTCTTCCTCGTTTAGTTCTAAAATTACTAAATCTTTCGATTATTCAATTTTACAATTTTTAGTTCTTTCTTTTTATTCTTTAATTGTTTTGATTTATCAGTTTATCAGTTCTCGAATTTGAAAGATAAAACACCTCTTAATTCTTCGCTTTTTTAATTTCTTGAATCCTCGATCCTTCCAGTTTCTCAATTTCTTATTTAATTCATCCTGATATTACGTGGCTGACGGAAGTTTTTCGAAGATGAGGTCGCGTAACATTTATACATATGTATTAAAGTCAATACAATCCGAGCAGATAGATTATATTGTTGTGGGAACTGTCACTACGATTCACTGGAATATATATATTACAAAATCAGTCTATTACAGTTGTTCTTTATCGCGCATATAGGCGTGTGTGTGTGTTGTATATTACCTATTTCACTGGCAATGCGGGGGTGTCACGTGTGATTTATTTGAATGCCAAATAGAAATACAGGCCGCTTTCTCGGATTCTATAAACTTAACTTCGTTCGAAGGGGACTCCAACCCGATCTCTCTAAATAGCAACCAGCTCACGATTGTACACGATGTGCTCAACACTAGATTAACTTTGGTACTGCCCCCGAATGATGCAACGAAGGGGTTGATAAACTGATTCGAAAAGGGGTGATATAGTTACTATTTAGATGATCGTGTTTGTCCACCTGTTTTTCCAGCAATGTTTTTGGTGTTTGCAACTGGTGTGTAATTATGGTGGACCTACTACTTTCTCAAACATCCTGGTTCGTTATCGAACATGTGCTGTGCCCGTCTGATAAAATTATTGTAGCGGATCTTCTACTTAATTTCAAAAGGTTAGTAAAGTTTTCCAAATGTTAGGAGATTTTTTAAGGGAGACCTGAAGATCCACTTTTTCCCCTGAAGTTTAAATTTTCAATTTTTTAATTCTTCAAATCTTGACTCGTTAATTTTCCAATTTCTTGATTCTTTTTTTACGTTTCTATTTCTTCGAAACATTCTTCAAAATTAATAATCCATGCAATATTTCAAATTTTCAAATATAACGCTTTATATTAATTACTAGCCTAAATAGTCTTTCTTCTAATCGCACAATTAGTTTAAAAATATTTCTGTTAAACAAAGTCTGATGAAATATGTACCCCCTGAAACGTTGGTTTTTGAATAAAACAACATTCAAATTTATGATTGGGAAAAACGAAGTTAGAGTTCAATACCCAGCAACTTTTTTTTATACGATAGTTCGTGATTTATTAGTTTCCCCAAAAATCAATACATACCTTCACAATTACTCTGAGATCCCTATTGACCAATTTTTTGTAAATATTAAACAGAGATAATTAAGACAATTCATTAATGTGTTGCACATTTCTTTGACTGAACTAAAAACACTTTGCCTTTCTTCTTTTAAAATAAGCACATGAAAATTGCTAGAAATATCTAATAAATAATCATGTTTAATCGCATTTGAATTTTTTAAATAGTTATTGATAATTACTTTTTTTGTGTGCAAGAAGAAATAACCAATAACGAATAAAAAATTATTTTTGTTTATATTTATTGGGTTTTTTCGTGAAAATATGTAAAATGAACGTTATTATAATTCATATCGATTTTTCTTTTTATTGTTCTTTTCGTACTGATAGATTCTTTATACGACTTCCGTCCGTAAAGACCGCTTAAGGCACATGATCCACGTAAATCGAGGGACAATGTGTTAGATTGATTAATAAATGATACAAATCAAGTTTAAATGGAAAAATGTTCGGCAAACAATTAAAATAACATATTTGTTCAAAGATATATAAAACAAATATTGATTATTATACAACATACGTGTAATTAATTAAATATTCCAATTAAAACGTTTACATCTCGAAACACTCAATAATGGTCGTTCGTTTAACTATTTTACGTATATTCTTCTTTTTCAAAATAATAAGTGACATTTATCGAATAAATAATTAATTGAACACACTAATATTTTATTTTTAAACACCTTGTATTATAATTTACCAAATTCAACCAATGTGATTGAATCCACTTTTTCCCAATTTTAGTGCGAAAATACTTAATTGACCTGTAACACGTTGGCTGCCACGGGGGTCACCGGTGACCGGCACCCGAAATTTTCTACAATCAAATAATTACCAACAGAAATGACGAAACAAACCAAGGATAGCGTTAACATTAAGCTAATAATGCTAGCTATCGAATTGGAAAGTTAAATTTGAAAATTAGTTGATCCTATTGTTAATAATTAGGATTTCAGCGTGTCTGAATACCCACGTCCGTTTTCACTGTGGCAGTCAACGTGTTAACTTTCTGAATAATTAAGCTTAACACCAGTAAATAATAAACATTCTTTTCGTCGTAGAAGAACAAATAATCATTTCATTAATTCAATTTAAATTTTTACACATATCTTGAACAAGAATGTATATTATTTTGTCAATTTTCCTAATGTTTATTTTGTGAAATTAATTAATTTGGCGGATGAATGATTCATATAACTGCGTATAACAGAGGTGAGGTCTATGATTCAAGCCATCAAATTTTTCGTTGTCAATTTATATGCAAATTAGAATCGTGGTTCTATTATCCCAATTATATCATCTTTAGGACTCGGTCCACTTTTTTTCAGTGTTTACTCAAACGAATGAATAGTTGAAAAGATAATTATGATTTCAATCAACGTGACTTGTAATCAAACGGTATTGCTTCGGAAATCAAACTTTCATCAAACTAGAAAGTGTTAATAACAGAGTGCATACGTTTAAACGGGGTTGCATATGTATACGCTGTGTACACGCGTGTAAGCGCGATAATGAAACTGTGTGCATCGTGTTCGATGGCAGAACTCCTGTTTCATGGGCGTGAAACATCGTCAAAGGTACAGGGTCCAGAATTTAATGTTATCCTTCCAAGTAAAACGGAACGTGAAATCGTTAACCTACATTCTTTGAGGCTGACCTTTTCGCCTGCAACTCGTAGTTTTGCCATTAAGTGGGCTCGCAATAAAAAAGTGTGGAAAAACAAATCATTCCTTCTTTTTTTTTCTATGGATTTTAACACGTTGAATGCGGCGGGTGACCGGTGACCGGCACCCGAAATTTTTCGAAATGAAATAATTAAGAATAGAAAGCATGAAATAAACCGTGGATAGCGTTGATATCAAGCTGATAATGGTGGCTATCAAATCGAAAAGTCAAATTTGAAAATTAACACGTTCGCTGCCACGGGGATCACCGGTGACCGGCACTCGATATTTTTTACAATCAAATAATTAACAAAAGAAATGACGAAACAAACCACGGATAGCGTTATCATTAAGCTAATAATGCTAGCTATCGATTTGAAAGGTTAAATTTGAAAATTAGTTGATTATATTCTTAACACGTTGGCTGCTACGGGGGTCACCGGTGACCGGCAACCGAAATTTTTTACAATCAAATAAATAGCAAAAGAAATGACGAAACAAACCACGGATAGCGTTATCATTAGGCTAGTAATGCTAGCTATCGATTTGAAAGGTTAAATTTGAAAATTAGTCGATTATATTCTTAATAATTAGGATTTCAACGTGTCTGACTACACACGTCCGTTTTCACTGTGGCAGTCAACGTGTTAATAATTAGGATTTCAACGTGTCTGACTACACACGTCCGTTTTCACTGTGGCAGTGAACGTGTTAATTGTCTGCGTCGTAAATAGAGTTTTACCGTGTCTGACTACAGACGTCCATTTTCACTGTGGCACTCAACGTGGTTAACATGCACGGTGTATAACTCGTAACTGGTACAGTCGTTAATCCACTGATTGCCACATCGAAACCCTTGAAAATTTTGGTCGTTACCTATTATTTTCACTGTATTTGATTATTTCTGTTACGGTAATGTCTTTTGCTACATTATAACTGAGGGTTAACACTAAACGTACCGGCACTTGACATGTATCGATTCTTACCATAAGGGGTTATTTGTCCTCGCTTGGTATGTTTAGTGTTTAGAAATAAACTTAAACTCCATATTTTAACTCTTCCTGGGCGAAAATCGATTCTTTCTTGTACGTATTATAATTTATAATTATTGTTAAATGTATTCCTTGTTAAATGTACCTTTATACACTCCTAAATCCATCTTCCATCTGTTTGTAAAACAAAAAGAAGAGATAAGTCTTTAACGTGTATTTAGAACCAATACGCGCAAGGAAAATGTACAAATCGGTTTAAAACGTAATTTGAAATGTAAGTTGGCCTGGACAGGGTCGAGGAATAATATTTCCGTCGCAGGATATCGCGGACACCCTGTACGTAAGGCAATAAACGTGTACCAAATGCATCAAAGCATTAGTAAACTAATGGTACTCCACGGGTCAATATTTTCCGCCGCGTGTAGAAAAGCGTTTCCGTTCACGACGCCGGTTCTTCAGGGTGGGATGGCACGCACCACGATAACGGTTATTTATCTGGCTGCATATTACTCTTCTTTCCATTCTTCGCGCGATAAAACATATTTATCTGTCTGTACGTTTCTGGTGCATACGAACAAAGAGACGACGCAGTTTTCTTTCTGTTTTCTTGGCTATCTTTGCGTTGTGCCCGTTGACCTATCGATGGATTGAAATAACCATGGGATGATGGCACGGTCAGGGCTGTATTTACCACGAGTCGCACTAAACGCAAGCTTACAAAAGAAATAAAGAATACAGTGAATCAGTATTTGAACTTGAATTTATATAATTCGACTAAACGCAAACTAGCATACAAAATCTGCATCTTGTTTTATAATCCTAGATAGTAAGGCACCCAAAAAGGGGGCCAAGAGGCCCTGGCACCCTCCAAGTAAGTGAAGTAACTTCCCAATTGCGATTAAAATGGTTCAAAAGCTCGAATTTTATTCTTTAAATAAATTTGTATTACATCC
Source organism: Stelis phaeoptera (assembly GCA_943735885.1). Classification (NCBI taxonomy): domain Eukaryota; kingdom Metazoa; phylum Arthropoda; class Insecta; order Hymenoptera; family Megachilidae; genus Stelis; species Stelis phaeoptera. The sequence continues at coordinate 2,525,483 of OX030936.1, forward strand.
TAATAAGTTTTATGGTGTTTGCATTGAAACTATTTTTATACGTCCTGATATATAAATTTGATTGACCGAAATGGACTTGATCTTCCGAGGTCACATAATGATGCGCCTAAGAATGCCGGATGTGTAAAGACAGCCCTGGACGCGATAAAAAAAACCGTACAAACGGGCAGCTTCTTGCCTGGATGAGATTAAGAGATCGCCGGATAGTCCTGAGGAAATAAACGGCACGAAGTAGACAGTAAACAGGATAATAAAGCCGCAGTAAAGTCGATACTCGGTAAATTGATCCTTGCCTTTGGTTTCGAGGTGGCGACAGACGACATTTGCAGCCTCGGTGATCCCGTGGGGTAAGCAACGTTGGAACTGGGAGAACACGACGGGCTTGTTTAAATGCAAATCGCTTCGTCACCGGCAAAAATAACTCTGGTAATTCGGCAACGACCCTGCTTTGTCTCCTTCGCAGTGCGGGATCGTACACTCGCGTGCAACGTGGACTGCTTTTGTTGGAGGGGGTTGATACGGGGATAGGGTACTTCCCACCATTTGTCTACGCTTCCCTCAACAAAGGGGAAAGAGAATCAAACGATTAACAGAGAAGAAAACCTTTACTTCTTTGTTTGATAATCAAGTTGTGCGTGACCTTACAGATTGATCCGAGAAAAGGTGATATCCACGTGTTCTCTGTAATAAGACGAATCAAAAAGTTCTGTACCGTTTTTTGATACGTGGTTTCGTTTCAGAGATACGAGCGATTAAAAATGAGATATTCAGCTCCCAGAATGCTGTGCGTTTAGCGCAATGGCGGCTGCATGATCACGTGGTCGCGCATGCGCACTAACAGAAATTTTCAATTGCTCGTATCTTGGAAACGAAGTCACGTATCAAAAAATGGTAAAGAACTTTTCGGTTTGTTTTGAAACGAAAAGTCGACAGTTTTTGTTCTGTATCAAGTTGTTTTACAATAAATCGAATTTTATCGAATTTATTATTACAATTTCAGAGCAAATACTTGTCATACATTGCAAAATATGGAATGTAGCATTGACGGCAAATTTAAGTATAAAAAATCACTCTCTTTATAATATGTTTCTAGTATTCTGGATTTTAAAGTTTTTCATCTTGTTACTCAATAAATGAATTTCAAACCTTACTGAACGTTTGAATATTTTTTTTCTTTTATTTTTCGAACAAAATGGTTGCGCATCCGCGGGTTCGTTCTAAGATGTGCATAATTTACGTTTTCCACGTTGTCGTTCGGTCGACCCGTCGCGTCGTTCAGTCGGAGCTGCATTCAAATGGACGAATATTTCGACTTAATTAGTAGCCTCCGGTGAATATTTGGCGGGGACCGTGTAACGTTTGGCAAAGTATCGCACGCATTTACATCCACCCTCTGCACGCAGCACGAAATATGCAAAACAGATTATCTAGAATCTAGGCGACTCAGTTTGCGGCCAAGGTGGACATCATCTGTATACGTTCGTGTTTACCGTCAAGTCGATAGATTTAACTTTTTTCTCCGCATACATGAAATATCTCGAAAAGAAGACATTTGAGCAAAAAATGTTTTATACATAGGTACGTTATTGGGTATCAACAGATGCATCAAACGGTGCTACTTATTTGACGTTGAAAATAAGTATGGAGGAGCTATCAAGGTCAACTTTAAAACTTTAAATGGAAACCCCCATTTTTTACTTAATATTCTCGTAGCTATGACGTCAGAAGCTTTCCAAATACACTATCAATAAACTTCTTTCGATTGAGTACTTTTCGAGATTACCGTCAATAAACTCGTAAAGTAATGTTTAATGTTTATTGGAATTTTTCTGCGTTTATAAGTCTCTAAAAAAATATATTTCGAGGTTTCTGAATTTTTCAATATATAATATACCAAGCCTTTCGGATTTCTAGATATATGTATATTTGAAATTTTGAAGCCTCTGAATTTCTAAAAGTATATTTCGAAATTTTCAAATTTCTGAAAATATAGTATTTCATTTCTTAATTTTGTTTAAAAATATTTTTCAATTTCTAAGTTTCTAAAAATATGAAATTTCTTTTTTTTTTATTTTTTCTTTATTTTAGAAATATACCTCGAAATTTCCAAAGTTTCTAAAAATAAAAAATCCTGTAGTTTCCGAATACTTAAAACTGTAATCCTTACCTAATTTCTGTTAAAAAATATTCTAAAATTTCCAAGCTCCTAAATTTCTAAGAATATAACATTCCACAGCTTCCAAATTCCTAGAATTCCCACTAAAACATTACACCAGCAATCATAAAACCATGAAATCCGATGTAATCGTAAAACATCAGAAGATTAAAAAACAGAACCGGGAAGTAAAACACCAAAAGTACTAAAAACATACGGTCGAAGGGACAGGTTTGTCTCTCTATTTTTCCCGAAGAAATGAATGCGGCTGAAGGTTCATTTGTTACAGGACGGTACGTTCTAAAACGGTTAATTTTTACGGCCACGATTTTTGCTTCGGTCTGGGCGTTCATTCTTCCCCGTTGGATCCCCTGGTCGCCGCTTTTAATGCGAATTTATTCCACCGAGTTAATTACGCGACACTAATTTTTGCTCAACTTCGTTCCCATACAAACCGAGTCTGGTCACCCGACTTCCGACCCCACCCACCTCCCCCTTCAATTTTTCCCACGGATACACTCCAAACTTCTCCTCTTCCTTCGAGGAAAGAATTTCTTTTTTTTATCCACGGTCCTTCTTACGAAATTTTCAGATTCGCAAAAGATTTACTGGATTGGCCAATTAGTGAAGCCGGCTAACAAATTTTTTTTCCCCTCCCTTTGGCGGGCGCGATTCCGCAAACTTTCCTTGCCGGATTAATCCGTACGTAAGAATTATGAAATTATTGCTTTCCAGAAGTTCCAGGCAGAAAAGTCCAAAGTACTTTGGAGATTTCTCGCTCGGGAAGTTTGAAAAATATCGAAGAAATACCACCAGCCGTTTTTATCAAATGAATTTCATTCCCCTTTCAATGTCCACCCTGTTGCTTTTTAATTATCCTTATTTTATTAGCAAAATTATAATACTTTGATAGAAATATTAAAAAATGATCAATAATTAACTCTTTCAGTGTTCCTTAAATTAAGAGGGTGGTAAAGTTTGTTTATTATAAATAATATTCAAAATTACCAACTTCTTTACAATATTTATTCTGCTAATTGTGATTTATATTTATTTTCTAAATTACCTGGCTTTTCATATCGTACGGGCTGAACGTCGAAAGGGTTGAGGCACAATTCGATTATCGTGTATCTGCGAGGCTATCGATTCCTGAAGCTCGCCGTGAAACCTTTGAGATACACGGGAAAGAAGATTCGAGTCTGGTAGCTGCATTTTTTAGAACGTTTCCAGGCATTTTTGTGTATGCGTCTGAGACGCCGCTAGGGCGTCAAGGAAGGCCAGACGAGATAGGCGAAGAGTGAAAAGGATGATCCTAGCCTCCGAAGACTGGGATGGTGGCGGAACACCCTCCTTCGCTATCTCCTTTTCGGAAAGGGGCTGGAGTAGATACAAGGGGTGAACAGGGTTGAAGAGGGTCGAAGCGGACCGTAGGCGGGAGCGATGATACGTGCGTGGAATAGCCACGGTGTTTTGAACTCCTCGGAGATTTGGTTTACCAAGTAAAAGCCTTCTACCTTCTTCTTCGTCTTCTTCTTTTTCCTTCGTCTTTTACTTTCGTAAATTTCTTTGATTTTTCCTGCAACGTCATCAATTTTAACTGAACACGATCGATGCTTCGTTTTTCACGTCTTTGCATCGGACAAGTGTGAACGTTTTACGATCCGAGTTTCGAGTAACAAATTTAACCCTTCAAGTTATTTCTTACAATTAATTATGATAGATTCGCCATGGTAGAGCTTTCTGGGCGATTGTAAACATTACTGGTGGCGTTAAACACAACATTTGTTTGAAAACTTAAAATATTGTTTCAAAACAATATGTTGTACATTATATAGGGTAAATCTGAATAACAGCTGCTATCAAAAATAATTCATTATTCATTGGTTGCGTTAAAAAACGATTTGTAAACTATGTTGCATTTTAAGAGACTCATCCCATGGGTGTAATTTCATTTTTCTATGTTTTATATCTCCTGAGATATCAAGGTGGCTTTTTTCTAAGTCAATTTAAAATCAACTTATTATAGATCACTGAATTCATCTTTTCGTTTGCTACAACGGGGTTTAAAAAGAAGGCACATTGATTTTGAGAAGATAGAAAGTCACCTTGATATCTCAGAAAATATAAGACATAAAACAATTAAATTGCACCCATTTTTTTTGTGTGTGTAATTAACAGGTAACGAGTTATTTTACATAGTCATTCTTGCTGAATCATCCTATATATTATAGTAGGCGTTATAAAGTGTTAAAATAGTGTCGTATAAATACGGTATACGAAAATTTACCGAGACACCCTGTATATACATTCATAACATACATTTGTAATAAGAAAATTTCGAGGAATCTTAAAAATTATAAAACTTAGGTATATTTTATGAGATATTAAAGTTACCAAATAAATATTTTTATGGTATAAATTATGTGATATAATTAATTGTTCGATGGGTTGAATCGATGTTGATTAATATCGAAAACTTTGTTAGGTATTTTAAGTATATTTTTTTAGAATCGAATATTTAATAAAAGGAAAAATGAAATAAACCACAGACAGCGTTAACATCAAGTTAAACATTAAAGCTATCAAATTGGACAGTTAAATTTAAAAAATTTATTTATTTATTTACTATCTTAACAGGCCAAAAGACCTTTTTTAACGTTCGTTTTCACTGTGCCAGTCAACATCATAAATAATAAACAAATGGCAATAAAATCATCAAAATTTTTGTTCAAGATATGTCATAATCTTTATATTATAATTAACCCTTCATAATCAATCTGTATCATTGACAGAACAAACGAAGTTAAACTTCTCAAATTTATATTTTGATTTATTAAAAAGAAGCTTTTAACATTTGACGCAATGAAGAACGAAGTTTGATAAAATATTTCAGAATTTTTGTAATATTTACACAGTACTTTTTTTTCGGAATAATTAAATTAATAAACAAAATCGATAGCTGCGGAAAATCGTGTTAATTTCTTTTTCATTTCAACATTTCCCACTTATCCCCGAAGAAGAGGCAGCAATCTTGAAATATCACTCGTGGCGTGAGTTATCGCGCTATTTAATCATCTCCAATAAGCTCGGATCGTATACTCTTCCCGTTCCTCCTTTTATATTTCTTTTTTCATCGTCTTCTTCTTCCACCGCAATAATGTTTTTTTCTTCATTTTCCTGCTGGTGGCTTTCAGCTTCGGTCGACGCACATTTTCGGTCGGTTTCTTGAGGATCGCGTCAAGAAATTGTGCCTAACGACCGTTCGCCGCGTTTTTCTTGCCAAGTAATTAAGAACGATCGAGGAGAGTCTGTTAAAGGGATGAGACCGGTGAAAATTACTGGCCAGCGTACAGGCTAAAGAAATATTTTTTCCCCTCGTTGAGAATAAAGATCGTCTGCTTTCGTATCTTTTCTATTGCATCGAACAAATAATTTTCAAATTTATTCCAGACGAAAAGACGCATAATCAACATTGATTTAACTTATAGAAAAATAATTTATGCCTCATAGTAGTGAGCTTAATTATTATTTATAGAGATATCAATATTAATGTAATTTTATTATTGCATATTTTAAGATAAACTTAATTCCTCCACGGTTTCAGGATTCGAAGTGTTCGTAGCGTTCCTCTTTACACCAAATAATCGTCTATGAAAATATTTTTTTAATACCTTTTAATATCTCATAAAATGGTAAGTTTGTTCCTAATTTAAAAAAGAGAAAAATTTATCACAAATACGATCAAAAATTGAATGAAAATTGTTGCTTCTTGAATTCTGATAAATATCGTAATTTCTTTGGTAAAAAGAAAAGTATGACAACCACGAATTTTGTCACCAATATACCATTACTCTTTGAAAAATGATAAAAATTAAAAGTTCAGGAAATTATTGACTTTTATGTACGTCGTTGTATATGCACATATACGCTCGTTGGCGCATTGTGTAGAATAAAAGGAAATGCAGAATGCTGGAGCGGCATCATCAAAGGAAACTAGGGGGTAGGGGGTTAGAAGCACAATAGAGAACAACATCCTCCCTAACTGCGTTGCTGTTGTCCCCCAGTCCCTCTACGTTGCTAATTTTATTGAATCGAGCAATGGAACGGGGCACTTCGAAGTCGTCGTTAGTTGAACACGTCACTGGAAATCTAAGTTACAAGGTTACTGTTCCAGTTCGATTCATATTTACAATTCAAAGATGAAACGAGCGGTCGGAAAGTGCCTTTTCAGCCCTCTTCAAGGTTCTTATAGGGTTGTTGTGTGTAAAAATCGATTCGAAAGGCGAAGAAAGAAAAGAAAAAAAAAAAACATTGTGCAGGGTACAGTGTGCTCATTTACATCAAATTGTTTATTTTTTTTTTCCAATTAAAAGCTATAATATCTCAATTTGTTAATCAGAATTATATAGTATTGTACTTTATTTATTATTCCATGGATTGTTTATACAATTATTCCTTTGTATAACTGTGAGTTAACTGTAAATAAAATCGAAGTTTTATAACATTTTTCGTTGTTGAAAAGGCAGAAAATAAAAATTACATACGTTAACTCTTTGCACTTCGCTGTCCCCTCTGACGGGACATATTTAATTTAACCAGAGTATTTTGAAATTCGACGTTTAAGCATTATTTACATTAGAACGCAGAATCAAAATAAATAGACTCATATACATTTGTAACTCTTCCGTTCCAAAATAGCACGTTCGCTTTTCGGAAGGTTTGCTGGAAAAATAGATTAAATTCGATCGTTTCCAAAAAATGCTCGGAGTGCAAAGGGTTAACTATTAAAAAGTGCGGTCTGAATTGAAATTAGACCTTACTTGACCTTCTTCCATGACAATGGATTGCGGTCAGTGACGTCATCGCACCGATTTTGGCCCTTGGAAGATATAACCTGCAGCGGCTGAACAGCTGATGGGACAGTCAGGTCAACGAACTTACGTTACTTCACACCAAGTGTTCCCTATCCAGGGTCACTGTCACTTTTCACTGGGTCATTTAAATCACTGAATCGTGAAACTGTCGTACAGCCTGCTCCGCGTTGTCTTGGCACTGCACGCTTGGCATCTCCTTACAGAGTCGCGAACCCTCTTGAAAATTCCACATCTCTGTCGAATTATTTGACAAGCATGGTAAATTCGGTTACGTAATTCAATTCAATGTTTATATCCCAGATACGGGTTTTTAAGTATTGATATAAATATTGAATGTTTTTTTTTAACACGCTGTATATTATTATTATTTTGCTTCGAATGTAAAATGTAACTTTCACTTCAAATACGTATCGCGATTTAATTTCGGAAAATTGCTATCGCACTTTATTTGACAACTATTTGCTTTCCACTGCGGACAATTGATATCGCATATTTCTAGCTTATATTCAAACCGAATTTCGATTCCATTTGACAAATTGATTGCAAATAAATCTTTGACAGCTCGGAACTGCTGCGTTTGGCACGTGTTAATGCTGATCACCGCAATTACAACTCATTTGAGAGAATTCGAAATTCACAATATTTATTCGCTGACGATATTTCATTTCAAAAGAACCATCATGATAATACCGAAAAATATTTTTCAAAACGTTCGTCACAGTTTATTATTCGTTGCTTGCATAAAAATATTTATTTTAGGAATAGAAATGTTTGTTCGGAGCATTCAGAAAAATAAAAATCAAATGAAATTAATCTAATAAATAATTCACTGATTGCGAGCTATTCAATTAAATTGAAGGAAATAAAATAAAATATATTATTTAGATAATATAATTATCTACAAATTAAAATAGGCGATAAAATTACACTACCCTTCTTATCTTAACTAATATCTCGGAATATCTGAGAAAAATAAAAGATTATTATTTAAAGCAGTTAGTATAGGTAAATTAAATTATTTTTAAGTATCTGCAAAGTAAATGGTATAAAATATGATTTATAAATTTTGTTTTTGATATATTCCTAATAAGCGAAAATAAGGGGTGTGAAATCCAGAAAACATGGGCGGGGAACTTTCTTCAGAACTGTCTTCGTGCGTTTAATAAATATGTATTTAACGATTTACAAGTTTAACTTGAAAACTTCTGAAGCCCTTCTATCCATTTTTGTTACAAAATTTTTCTGTTTCCATCGTAATTTATCCTTAACTGCTACTTCAACGTTTTGATGAAGTATTCCGTGATATTTTTCTTTCAATTATAAAATTGAGCCTAATTGAAGGTTAATTTGATAGTATAGGGTACTCCTACCAAGACTCCCACAGTAATTAAAAATGTTCAATTATTTCTTAACAAGATCCTATTTTCCTCAATTTATGTTACCCCTTTCGTAAACAACGAGACACTTTGTACGTCCTTTTCCCACCTAAGAATACTATAAAACTATAATTACAATAATTAACCACTAAGACGACTTATCTTAGAAACGAATCCTTCCAAATCTCCATTCTTCGACCCCTCACATCGCTGCGATAAAAATTCACGTGGAAAATGTTAAATATCGAAACTTCGATACGGATCGATTTCTCGCGCAGGGGTTAATTCAAAGAATAACGTTATTCGAAAGGGGTGAAACTGAGGTCGGTCGGAAATAGCTAGGATTCCAGACGCACGACCGTTAAAGGCATAAAGTTGTGAGTTTCAAGGGGAAAAAAAAAACTGATCGGATTCGCTGGTAATTGAAACGTTCGATGTTTTTCGAGAGGTTGCCAGCCCTCGAACGGGGCCGAGGGGTAAGGACAGAGAGACGTAGACGCGACGCGGGAATTGGATTGGTTTTTTACTAATTAAAATTTCAGACTTGACACCTGAACGTGCCGTCTTTAATGAGACGCCGTCTGGCACTGGGTTTCTCTCATTATTCTCGTGGGCGCGGGTTACACATTGAGGGAGACAGAGAGAGAGAGAGAGGGGGGAAGGAAAAAAGGATCGGAGGGTTGGAGGGTAGTTCGAAGAGAAGAAAAAAAAAAAACGGCGGGAAAAGGACAAAGGGCGGAAAGAGACGAACATGGGAACGGTGTTAGTCGCATAAAGTAATTTAACCCTTTCGTGGCTTTCGACTGAATTTACTTGCCGAATCGTTTGACACAATTGGAACGGGAGAAAAACATCAGCTGAACTGACTTCCGCCTATCCAAACGGAAGTCACCGTGTTTCCGGGGGGATGAATTGAAATTTATTACAATTGCTCAATTTTAACTGTTTCGGTTGTGCTGGTACGAAAAACATAGGAAATTTTCAGTTAAATATGAAAGTGTTATATGGTAGTATTTTTTATGAATAAAATCGAAGTTTCAGTGCTAAGAGTTAAGTAGTTTAATTGAACGAGTAGGCTGTTCATTTGTTATTGCCTCAGTATTAGCTAGGTAATATTAATATTAAAGCGAACAATAAAAAATGATTTATTTTCTGGCAAATATTGACTTATAAGTTCGCAGCATCAAAGTGTTGGAGTCCCAACGCCTTGGGATCCTACTGACTCCTTAATTCTAATCGTAAATTCTTCACCAGTCGTCGGCAATCATTTTTGGACGTGGATCGAAATCAACTAAAATGTGACTATTAAGAAGACGGTCCGGGTCAATGGGTGTTTTCATTTTGAAACAGTCCATTAGTGACTAATAAGATAAATTTTATTGAGAAAACTGTTACAGTATGCTTTTAAACTCGTTTTAAACTAAATATGAAAAAACAAAAATAACTGTCAAGTTTTAGTTAATTAATAATTTATGATCTTTATTTACGAGCGTTCTTATAGTGTCGAGTATGATAGGTTTCCCTAGGGAAAAGCGTGATATAAGGGGAAAAGGTTTTACCGTTTGAGTTAGATTTGAAAATTACTAGGGATTATTAAAAATAAGGGTACTTGATATCAGGGATTATTGGAACTAGGGATAATTACGCTAGTGGATTATTAACAATAGGGACTATTTTCATTAGGGATTATTGACATCAGAGAAAATTATACTAGGAAATATTTACACTGGGGATGATTTATACTAGGGAATATTGTAGCTAGGGATTGTTGACCCTAGGTATAATATGACTAGGGAATAAAGACGCTAGGGATAATTGTACTAGATAAAATTACAACCTGCAAAATTATACTAGGGAGTATTAACACCGTGGACAATTACCCTAGGGAGTATTGACGTTTCGGATAACTACACTGGGGATAATTACACCAGGGTATATAGACGTTAGGAATTATTGAAACTAGGGATTATTCGTCCAAGTAATAATAAGACTAGGGGATAACTACATTACAAAATGTAGACGTTAGGGATTATTTATACTACGGGAAATTGCACTGTGGAAAATTACACTAGAGAGTTACCTTAAGACAACGAATACACAAGATTCGTTCGGACAATGTTGTTGTATTCCGCCTATGTTCGTTTCTGTAACTTTCTAATCAAACCAAAATGTTAATGTCTCGTGTTTATGTTTTATAATTTATTTTTATATATTATACTTTATTTGCGGAACTCGTAGGTCATAGGTTGCCGACGTCTGCTCTGCACTATGCGGTCCCAGCGTCTGCCACCAAGATATCTCGCTCCTAAATCCTACTATTTAGTCCTATTCCATATTATACTAATTCCAAAATCCTGCATTCCCGCGTCTGGGACCGAGGTCGTTCTGCATCGGTCCCATTAATGAATCTGTAGGATATCTTGCGACGAAAAGCCATTTTCTTCCTTTTTCCTGCCAACTATTCTCCTTCCTCGACACATGTTTCCTCTCTCCGTGAGACACAGTACGGTAGCGCGTATTCCGGAAACGAGGAAAGATCCCTTTAATGTTCGGATGTCCTTCTAACCAAAGGGTATCCGACGAAAGTAAAGCGGTGAATTGTATGAGAGGTATTAGTTAAATAAGTTTTTTGTAAAACCGAGTCCATTTCTTGGTGAAAATTCTGAAATAAGGATCTATCTAGTAGTACTTTCGTCAAATCTGTTTAAAAGATTTACATAGTTCTTCTATTTATGCATGGATAAAGCAACGATCCAAAATTATATTGTTAAATTATTTTGTGATGAAATGGCCTCAATATCATAGAATTTAATAAAATACCTGTGGCTCAAAGAGTTAACGGATAACACATAACGTATATTAAATTTCGACTGGAATCCATCGTCGATATTTAAAAATTCTGCGGTTAGAGATCATTTCATCCAAGTATGAAATCTGTCTCTATTAAATTTTACTTTTGTCTAATTTTCAGAATATCAATAATAGGCCAAGGCTGCGGCATAACACCTTCACTATTAAAATATAATAAAATATAATTGGTATTGTGAACAGCATTGAATGCAAACATTATAAACATAAAAATTATTTTAGGAAGCATCTAGAAAATATAAAAGTAATACAATTTTATTCTAATATCACACAAATTAAAATATCGTAATCGATGTCGATCGTCGCCTAATCACACGTCTACAAAACAAAAACAACGATGTTAAAAACATTTATATGTATCTATTCATTTACAAACGCGTGAAAATGCCCTTTGACGGAAAACAGAATAAAACACAGGGAAAATTCCAACCAATTTGCACTTTTTCAAAATTCTGTTTATACGTTATCTAGTAAACTACTTCTTCTTGCTTCTGAAAAAGATTCAAGTCATTTGGCCCAATCTCCCAAAATGGAGAACCAGCTAAAAACTGGTTATTGGTTTCTCCGATTGAATTATTGCTAAGATGCTTTTATTAAAATGTTTGACAGCATACGTTTCATTCTGTATTTATTTATTTTTCTACTTTATTTTTAATTGAAAAGTAAGCGTATACAAAGCACCGATAATTGGAATATTTTTATGAACGACTGTATTTATTCGTAAGTAATCGTTTTTGATATTCAGTAACGTCAATGCGTATCGTGCCTGTACTCATTCATGAATACCGCGTCCTTGTAGTACGGCACTGGTGCCCGCGTCACGTGAGCAGTTCATTCATACGTAGGTACGTATGCTCTGTTTCGCTCGTTCGGTGATTCTCCTTCCTATACGTGGTTCTGCTCTCTCATTCATTCGACTCGATGGCGAACATCGAATTTACGTTTATTACAACAGTATACGGCGTTCAAAACCGATCAATCGATTCGTAATTGAAAGGGGAATCATGCACACGAACGATTTTAAACAGTTTTTATGCGTTTGGAGACACATTCATATTATGTCTGGTGAAATCATAACGCTTTTACGTGATTTCACGTAGCATTCGTAAAGTTAGAGTATATTTATTTACGTTGTTTCAAATCTGTTCGAAGTAAATTGTAATCATATGCATTTAACACGTTGACTGCCACAGTGAAAACGGACGTGTGTAGTCAGACACGTTGAAATCTTAATTATTAACACATTGCGGACGGGTCACGAGATATCTCGTTTTTAGTAAATTGTACGTTGCGGACGGGTCACGAGATTTCTCGTTTTTTTTATGCTTTTTATTCAATCAGCAGCTTAAGCAATCAGTCACAAATATTTATGTTACGTTACCGAAATGTATTGCAGACTATAACTTAAACATGAACGGTGTCGATCTTGCAGATCAATATCTATCATATTACTCAATATTGAGAAAAACAATTAAATGGCCAAAAAAGGTAGTATTATATCTTGTCAACTGCAGCATGTTTAATGCATTTAAGATTTATAATTCGTCTAATAATGAAAAAATGAAATATAAAGATTTCCTACTTGCTGTGATGAAATTGTGGACAACGGAAGAAAAATCAACGGATACATTTATGGATGTAGAACAAAGTATTTCGAATACAACAAATCACCCACGTGTCGACTCACTATGTAGACTTTCTGGTAATATGAAACAGCATATACTTGAACCAATAACGAGTAGAGGCAAAAAGAAGTTTCCAACCAAACAATGTACAGTTTATTCGTGTAATGGAAAAGGAGCGAAACAAGATACTGTTGTCAATTATGCCAAACAGCATTGCATAAAGGAATATGTTTTACTAAATATCATACTCTAAAGCAATATTCAAATTTGTGTAATAAATAATAGTTTAAATGTAATAAAGGACACATCAGTGAATTATAAAATTAAAAGACTTATAATAATATAATACACTCTTTGTAAATCTTATGTTACATAATTGCTTCAAATTTTAAAACAGAAGATACAATTTTATGCTCTCAAATTTGAAAATGACAAAAATTTTTGTGGCTTAAAAATGTATGCAAAGGGAAATTATGTAAACGATTGTATTTGCAAAAAGTAAACAATATTTTCGATAATTTCATTGATAATCGAATGTGGAGACCATATGTATACAATTAGCAAAATAGAAGGATTTTGTGAAAAGAAAAGGGAAAATGAAATAAATCGGCGGCGAAATTCCTAGCAATAAATATAAAAAAACATGCCTAAATTTTACGCAGTAGATAGCCCAGAAGATAGAGGAAAGTGCGTACATAATAACGCAATTTGTTGCAACGCGATATCTTAATTAGTTCCTGAGATATAGGGCTTCAAAGTTTGTATAGCGGCCGGCGCGTACGAGGGTAATCCCGAATGGGCCGTAGACTTTTTTCTAGGAAATTCATATACGCATTTCCAGGAATAGTAAAGGGTTAGACGTAGACAATGACCACGTGACCGCTACGCTAGACACTCGCTGTCTGGGTCCAAGCGTGAGGCGGCAGCGAATTTCTACAAAAATTACGTTTGTCTTTACACGACGATATCTCAGGAACGGATAAAGATATCGACGTAAATCAAAAAGCGAATTAAAGTGGAAGATTCCTACTTTCTTACGAATCTAACATTATACCGAAATTCGAAACAGGACTTTGTTGGCAGCCCTTTGAACTTTTAGTAATTTTAATACGGGTTTCTTATGCAGTTTAACGTAGTTTCTGACTTCCAACTGCTTCTAACAATAGAATATTATTATAAATATTTATCACACGCATTATTAACGATTGTTTCGTTTACTCAAAAAAAATTTTTGGAAAAAAATACAACCGACTTCGGAATGCACCAAAAATTAAAAATATGTAAAAGGATTAAAGAATTTTGACAATTTCCAATGTAGAAAATTGTTAATTTTGTACCGTTTCCGAAATATAAATTAAAATCATTTCGTCCTTTTCGGTGCATTCCGAAGTCGGTTGTACTTTTTTTTTCCAAAAATTTTTTTATTTCACATTTTTTAGTGGCGATCAGAGCATTCCTTCCAGAGTAGCATCAAAGAATAGGAATTTTGCAATGGGAATAGTAGTTAGCAACAAAGGGATGGGAAGTGAAGGGAAGGGAAGTGAAGGTAATGTTGCAAATGCGATCATCGTGGAAACATCCCCGGCCGCAAAATGTAATACTAGGTTTCATCGATATCAGGCCGAGTAAACGTGAAATACCACGTTTTTTGCGATAAAAGCGGAAAAAAATTAAAACATCCAAAATGGTTTTCTTACGGGACCAACTGTTGGTCATACTCTACAAGATGCAAAAGGTTTGGTTCCGATTGGTCCATCCATCTCGGCGTAATCGGCGAACATATGTTAAAAAAAAAAATTAACATACATGTCGAATTGAGTAACCTCCTCCTTTTCGAAGTCGGTTAAAAAGTCTTGTATAATAAACAAATATATAAATTATATATATATATTATTATTATTTAAGAATACTAAATAAAAATTATAAATGTACGTACCCGCTTCCTGTTACTTGCCAAGCATGTTTTGAAGCGTTTGAAAATGTGCGGTCTTTGAGGGCATTTTGAACGCGAGGAGCCCGTCCGCAATGTGTTAAGAATATAATCAACTAATTTTCAAATTTAACCTTTCAAATCGATAGCTAGCATTATTAGCTTAATGATAACGCTATCCGTGGTTTGTTTCGTCATTTCTTTTGTTAATTTTTTGATTGTAAAAAATTTCGGGTGCCGGTCACCGGTGACCCCCGTGGCAGCCAACGTGTTAATCATTATATGGATAAAAGTCTTTTTAAAGATGAGTTAAATAGTATTCATGAATTCGAAATAAAAACGAAATTTTAAATCGATTAAAGCGATGAAAAGTATCATGACATTGACGGCACCCTACCATTAATCTAACTCTTATATGTATTACAATTTTGTGCTCGTGTGATGTTAAAATAGAATAAATGAAACAGGATAATCGTTAATTGATCCTTTCAGGTTCAGTGTTTCCATGCGACAATATTTCTCTTACATGTATTAAAAATCAGAAGCTCACAAAGTTTGATTGCACAAAAATTAACTCAGAATAATTTGGATTGGAAAGGGTTATTTTATTTGATATTAAATTATTACAAGAAACTCTGCATCTTCTCTTCTTTTTTCATTAAATAAATGTCTGACTGTAAATAGAATGTACATGGTTTTAAGACGTGCATCTGATGATGATAAGAACAAATCCTGGAAAGGTATATCCTATTTAGTCATTTTTTCTTACTTTCAATAGTAGCAGAAATAATTTAGATCCTCGAGTTAAAGTTAACACGCTGTATATTCGTTTTGGAATTTAAAGCGTTACCACGGGTTTTGGAAACAGAACAGAATTGAATCTTTTTTCATCTTCAAAAAGTGTTCCCATTATAAAAACTTGATTCTTTCTGTTACAGTTAGAACGCGGGAATTTGGTATTTCATAAGTTCTTGTTTCAACGTTAAATAATAACAATCAATCCCCTTAATATCGGCCGTTTGTATAAACGGCTAAAACTTTCCGGACAGCCCAATACATTCGATTGAACACATGGCACGTTTTATCGCCCTGCTCCAAATAGCGAAAATTTAATCTTTTTCAATTCGTCGTTAAACGCTCAGTTGTACTAGTAATATTTCAAGAACGTTCAACGTTCCTTCGTCACGTTTCTCCGCGTTGAAATCGTCACGGTCGTAAATACATTGTCTCGAGCCGGCGCCAATAGCAGGACGGATTCCAGACCGAAACTGGAGGCCGTGGTAATGACATTACGTGCACAATCAACAGGACCCACCTGAAAATTGAATAACGTACACCGTCAGTTGGATACGTATCGCGTTTCAGAACAACACCCCCTCCCCCGCGACATCTTTGTGCGGGCACGATTCCTTTTGCCACCGTATTTTGCCCCACGTTTTCATCCGGTACGTGATTCTTCTTCAGTTTCCCTAACCTAACACCTTCGTCTTGTTTTCCCTGCAACGGGGTTGCGACGCGAAACGTCTACGCGTCGCTGACATTGATTCACAACTCTGTTGGGAAAAATTTCATCTTACTTTTTATTTTTTTCTTCAGCCCGCCCCCCATGTGACGCGCTTTAAAAATTGGATTCGGACAGATCAGTGGTACGTTCACCAGGGCTGTTCGATAGGGGATGAAAGAAATTTATCACTTGGAATAATACTGGCGTGAATTTTGCGAAATACAAACTTTTGTAGAATATTCTGGGATCATTTAACGAATATCAGTGATGTAGTGTTATTAATGTTTATTTTATGCGACGAGTATATTGATTTCACTCGTCCCACGACAGAGGTGTAATTTTACTAATAGAAATAATGAAAGTTAATAGAAATGGAGAGACTGTTATTATTCTGTTTTATTACAATATATTAGGATAATATTGGATTTGCAAATAAAGTGATTTTCATCCATTTTTGCCATCAAAATTGGTGTAATTGAAATTCAATAGCAGGGGCGTCTGGTATTTTGTAAATGGATAGAATTTACAATTGAATTTGTTTTACTGTACCTAACTTTATAGTGTCAGTCCTTAATCTTTTCTGTCGTTAAAATTATTCTTGTGTTTTAGTTTATTTTATTCTATCGTGTTAAAAGCATATTTTTATAAATAAGATTCTATAAATTTCACGACTTTTATTGGCTATTTTTCGTTTGCCTTCAATTTTACTTTAATTCTATCTGTGGTGTCTGTGCGTATTAATATTTTTCAGTAAATAATTTACTTATTTTATATTGAAATTCAGGCAAATATATAATTTCTAACCACTCCAAAACAATAATAAATGAATTTTTTTTTTATCAATGTTATCTCTCCTTCTTAATAAAGTACCGATTCCTATACAGAATACATACTTTTAATTTTCTTTCAATTTTAATTACCAGTTTGATTAAATTTATCGAAATTCTGTAATCATAGAAATAAGCTATCAAGAGTAATTAATTAGTTAACTAATCCGTTCGTTAGGAGTCTGTAAAACAGCAAATAAGGAAGCTGTCGTGTTTAAATGCATCTCGCACTCCGTCTTCCCAGATTCCCTTATCCATCATCACTTCAGGTGTACATTGTACCGTATCCTTGTCATCCAGTTACGTCTAACAAGAAGCTTCTTGCACATGCAACACGAAATTAATGCTCGACTTCCGCCAGTTCTCTCCGATATCATTTAGTTGTACACGTCGGTTAAAAGGATTTTATCAATTGTGACAACTGAATATTAACGTTGTTCCTGACATCAAATTTTCTATCGAATAATATGACTTAATTACAAGAATCATTGATTAGTCATGGTTTAGGATTTACTTTTGTTACCATAAGGATTTTTATGTTTAATTGTTATTTAAAAATTTGCATTGATACCTTTTATTCATATATTGGGTGATCTAAAAAAAGAATAGGTATAGAACCTCAATATTGGTTAATAAATAATAATTGATTTAGTTGTTATTTGTTCCAACTGAGAACCAACGGTTTTATATTAAGAATATTTATTTAACTTTTATATACTTGTTTTCGTAAAACTTTAAGCTTTAAACTAATGCGTCTTATGTGATATTTTGTAAAAGTTTTATGTTATGAAATTATGTTTGGCTTTATATGTTTCAAAACGACATATATATTGATACAATTGACAGCCGGTCATTTTATAATAAGAATATTAATGAAACCACTATATAGTTATTCTGTTGAGACTTAAAGCTTTAAATTAATATACTGTAAGTGATATCTTTTACATCTTGTATGTCATGAAATTGTGGAAAACTGTATATAGTTCAAAATGAAACAAACCAACCTGATAAAATTCTATTGTTCCATAAAACTAACAGCTATCCATTTTGCATTCATAACATCGATAAAACCTTTATCCCATCATTTTCATGAAACTTCAAGCTTCGAATTGGTGTAGCATAAGTGGTATTTTACAAAACTTTTATGTCATGAAATCACGTCAGACTTTCATTACTTTTCAACTCGACTTTCGATACGTTCCAAAATGATAATAAAGCTCAAAGCACTGCTCAACGCGATTCGACGATGACCCATCTTTAAACAAACATTATATTATATAACATTTATAAACCAACGGGTTCGATCAGTCTTCGTTTATCCCTACAGTGTATAAGTACAGAGCCTGGAACAACATTTTCTACCCTCGCAACCAACGCAACACTTTCCTTATTCCTCGCTCGCTACCAGATTTGATTCCAGTCGAATCACTGACTCTGACACTTCCTCATCATCCCTCGGGAATCAGTCCAGCAACGTACACGTCCGTACAATTCACCGGGGAAATTCAACCATCTATTTCGACGGTGCGTAAACTTTTGCCAAGGATCCTCCCCATTCGTCGATAGACGAAACGAAAAGAGGATATCTGGCGCGACCTTGTGGGGGGATCAATGGACTATATCACGATATACCCATCGGACAAACATGGGGATTCCGCTGGTTTTGCAATCGACAAATGCGTTTTGTAACAAACTAAAAAAAAAAAAGAGAGGGATAGAGAGGAACGAAAGAAAAATACCAATCGAGTTTTGAAACGTGGAAAGTAGACAATGCTGCCATCCACTTCTACCATCGTTCATCGTGCCGCAACGCTTGTTGTCGACAGGGTTTATGGTACTGCTGCTGGGTATTTATTGTTTTTCAGGTGGAAAAAACTGATAGAAAAAGCGTACTTTGTTACCGTGCGATATAAAACTTTCATTTCTTTAACAACTGGAAAACAACCAGCACCGATCGTGTTATACCGAATTCGTACGTGTTCGTTGCGTCAAAGGTTCTTTATATTACTTTCCTTTTTTCTCACCTTTTCTCTGTAAATTTTCGTATATGTTTAGGTGTATAATATTTTGGACCACTGTTTGCTAATAATACATGATAGAAACGATCGTCACTGAATAGCAACTTTTGAATCATAAATTCTGAAACGATAGGGTTGGGTGCCGGGGTCCCGTCGCGTCGTCTGCACGCTCGCACAATTTAAATCCGTTGCATTTTTATCTGCGGCGATACTTGAAATCCATTGTATACACCCGCTTCCTTTCGAAAGTGTCGAAATAGTTCGCCATAAAATTGAACAAGATTCTCGACAAATCCGAGAAATATCAAGAGATACTGTAAGAAGAGACTCTGCATGCGTTCGAGTGGAGGGAAGTTACTTCAAATATTTTTTATGAAGGGAATTAGATATAAAATGGCAAAACATAAAATCACTTACATTTCGTAAATAAAATCATTTGGAACGTATATTAACTCGTACGCAATACTAGCGTAAATCTTCAAAAAATTAATAACAGGAACAACGGAATCATCAAATATTCACATCCATAAAAATTTGGTATTGTTAGATTTTGCATCAACAATAACACTAATTTATCCGCGATTGTATCTGTCCCACGACTATATTTTGTTCAAAACTATTTCAAAAGAGTTTCCTTTTTCGTACAGTCAGTATAAATTTTCATCAAGTTCGAAGGTGCAGCGTAACATAATATTAAACGAGCCATTTAGATTAATCGAAACCATCAAGGTATCGAGTGTTGGTGTAACGGGAACGGCAAATTGCTGAAATGGGTTATTTCCCGTGGAATTAATAGAAAGTTCGTGCATAGGCTTAACGGCACTCCTTTCGTATAGGAATGACCCGCTGTTGCTTTGAACGGTATCTGCATAATTAACGCAATCAATTTCTGAGCCCTTAGAACCGGGGTCGCGACTAATTTCATATTCCGTATCTGAGAATTAAAAGGAGAAGAATTAAAGGGTGCAGGAAGAGAGGGAATTGAGCCAGGAACGAGTTTGAGGCAGCTTCAGTTCCCATTTCTGTTTCATGAAATTACATTTTCATGCGATCTTATTCATCCTCGCGACCTTTAATCACTCAAACTTTCTCAGAAGACGATGCAAAAGTATCCTCCGCCTTCCTTTTCTCAACGAAGTGAAATATCAATCTTTGCACGATTCGAGGATCAGCATTTAACTTCGTTACTTTCGAGATAAAATGAACTGTTATTTTTCTTTAATATCTTTGGTCCTTTTTTTCAAAATCTTATCATTTTTCTACCTTTTACCACCATTATTATCTCCAGCAAATAATTTTTCCAGTTTATTTTATTATAATTTTAATTAATGTTATGGTTGTTTTTCTACGGTTAACCTTTTCGAAATTTTACTGGCGCTTAGATATTGTTATAATAAATATAAATTTATGAAACTTGTCGCTTATCAAAATGGAACTGCTAACTCGGAGAACTGCTTTTCGTGTGGTTCTTTTCTTAGAACACTTGACACACTAACTTTAGAATGGAAACGCTTTACATTTGATATGTTTTTGTGTAAAATATCGATTAGCCAGGTATTTTTGAATTATATTACCAAAAAAGCAAACATTCTATAATTGCGTAAAATTGAACAGAAAGAGTAGAAATAGAAGAGTAGAAGAATAGGAACATAAATATATAGAAGTATAAAAATTTAGAAAGTAAAAATATGGAAATGTAAAAAATTCAAATACAGAAATATACAAGTACACTAATATAATAATGTAGAAATTTAGCAATATAGAAATATAGAAAATAAAAACATAGAAATCTAAAAAATTCGAATACAGGAATATAATGATATACCAATAAAAACATGAAAATATGAAAATATAGAAAGTAGGAATATCATAATATAGCAACATACAGATGTACAAGCATAAAAAAATAAAAGAAAAATAAAGGCTCCAAAATGCAAAAATTCAGAAACCGATTTTCCGCAAATTCATAAAATGTTAGGTTTCAAAAGAATGTTTAAAACCAGTTGTAGAAAAGTGGTGGACCAGTCACAGGAAACTATCGTGTCGCGGTGCTCACAATGACGGATATCTCGTCCGAGAGACCGGAAGAGCGGAGAATAGTGCTGAAAACTGACGGAACAGACAAGCAGAGATAGCTTGAACGAAACTGTTAAGCAAAAAAAGATGGGTGGGGTGGGGGGGATAAAGAGGGTGAAAAAAGGAATTTTTCCGGCTGTACGAAGACTTTTAGCCCGGTTAGAATAGGGGAACGAGTGCTAAAATGACAATAGCAATTTTTTTTTGTCTTTTCTCTCCTTTCCTTTTTTTGTTTCTTTAAGACTACGCTGCTACATAATCCATATACCGTTTTCCGTCCTTTTCTCTGTGCTTTCCATTTTTCTTTCGACTGAACCGTTCCTCTCAGTCGTGTACGCTCAAACTATCATCCCCCTGACTCACACCTCGGCTTTTCTTTCTTTTTACGCAGACAGTTTCCTCCCCCCACCCCACACAGGTCCGCAGATTTAGTCTATCCGTGAAACGATCGTTAGGACAATGAGCAATGCATTTTTCTAATTAAAATTTAGCCACTGCGCCATGCGAGTCAGATTCACAGGAAATATCAATGACATGTTCGGATTACATCTGTATTGTGTGCTGTTATTATTGTGTTGCGATTGGGGTATTGTAATTTTATTCGATTGGAGGTGATCGTATTGGAAATGTTTTATTTGCTTTGTTATTTAACTCTTTGGGGCACGGTGGGATTAGAAATGTCCCACCTTTTTGATGCACGGTAATGCATGGTGGGACATTTTTATACCCACCTCGAAATATTGCAATAGGTGCAAAAAAATAAAATAAAACAAAGTAAAATAAAATTTGAAAAAATAACACAAAAATTTCTGTGCAACATGGGTCTATTTTATCTTCTGAAATTCTGTGCCCCAAAGAGTTAAATGATTCTATGTAATACTTGTTTCTATATTTGTACATGTATTTGTGTATTACTATGTTTCTATGTATATTCTTATTTCTTTTCTACATACAGGGTGTCCCAACTAACTCTGGCATCTCAAATATCTCGCTTGTTTTTCATGGTAGAAAAAAATGTTAGAAGAAAAAGTTATTGTATCCGATGGGGCACATATTCTGATTGGTGAAAAATTTTGCTCAAGGTCATTTTTTTCGAGATTACAAGGTCATCGGTGTTTTTTTAAATGGAACCATATATTTTTGTTATCATACGATGATAGCTGAGGGCAAGGCGAGTTCATTGACCTATAACACTACGACCTTCAAATGACCTTGAGTTCCATTTAAAAAAACACCGATGACCTTGTAATCTCGAAAAAAATGACCTTGAGCAAAATTTTCACCAATCAGAATATGTGCCCCATCGGATACAATAACTTTTTCTTCTAACATTTTTTTCTACCATGAAAAACAAGCGAGATATTTGAGATGCCAGAGTTAGCTGGGACAGCCTGTATATTCTTATTTTCTAAAATATTAGTCGAAAGACGATTTTATCGCAACTCCATTGTTGACAGGAAACACTCGAAAGAAAATCTGACAAGTTTTTACGCACGTGACACACGTTTTACGATTCGTGGCTAATTCGCAGGGAAGTTTGAAACAAGTTTCGATAGTATTCATGAAATCAGCCACGCATTACTGACTCGATTTTCCACCCGCCTTATTCGATTAACACTCATCCATCCTCGTACAGTTCAATAACATGTTTCATGCAAGTAATAATCTTCATTTACCGTGAAGTGTCATCATCCCTCAATGTCTGCTGAATTCATTGCTCCGAAAAAGAACTTTCGATGGAAAAAGTGAATCGTATCGAAGAACGTATTAAACTATAAAATATACGATATACCGAAATAATTTGCAAACTTCAATTATTTTAACTGCAGAAGACAATTTATTCCTTGTATCGGTAGTTTCGTTCAAATTTCTTTAACATTTTGACGTCTTCATAACATTTATAGTCCTCGAATTAATCTACCCTTTTTGTGGGTTAATAATCTACAAATACGTCAAACGAATCGAACGTTGGATCGTTAAGAACAAACTTCGATTTAGAAAAAGGAAAACTCGTGTTTCGGTTGATTCGATCAAAAGAAACGAATATTTTGTGGAATAAAATTATATTTTTCGTTCGAAAAACTGACAAAGTATCATACGAGAGAAATTCCTATTTATGATACTTACGAGAAAAAGGAGGAATAAAACGGACACTCTTCCCCTAATTGTGCGTTTCGATGAAACTCGTTATCGGGCACTTGATTAACGATGAATTTTCGAGAATCGAAATTTTTTCGGTCCGGTTCGATTTTCACAAATTACATTCCAGAAGGGATGGAAAAGCGGAGCAAATGAAGTATATGTAAATAATGAGGGGTGAGAATGAATACGTTTCGTAGAGACAGAAGGGTCAGGAGGGGAGAGGGTGAGGTTTTGTGGGTGCACTAATGGCGGGTGCAACGGCCGTTGAAGGACCCCCGAAAATAATTCCGTCCTTCTATCCCTGCCAAGAGAATTCACCATCCCCTTGAACCTCCCCCTCCCTCCCTCACACTCCCTCGAGCCACCCAATTATCGTGAAACGCCTACCTACTACTTTGCGCTTCGGGGTTTAAGCAAATGAAGAGCAACGCTTGTTCGTAGACAATGCGATCGGCGATAAATCTTGACAGGAAAATCGTTAAAAGGTATATGTTCGTTCTTACAATTAGTACAAAATATTAGCAGCCATTTTTGTATAATAATTGTACGATTGGTCATGACGGATCTTTTACCAGGAAGTCGTTCGTTTTTTATTTATAATTTAGGATTATATCTTGTGTTGATGATATACATTTTATATTTTTCTGTAGTTCAAAGGAAAACATAATTTTGTCAAATAAGATTATCCTGCAGGTTAATTAACGTTTATTAATGTTTACAACTATTATGGTTAATAAAGGATTAACATTGCTATTTTATGAAACGATAGTATTAGCTTTGGTTGGAATAAATATGGCGGTGCTCTGTGGGAACCACGTGTACTTATTTTTGTTACACGTTTATATAAATTATAAACAGTTTAAAATCATTCTGAAGTGTACTATTGTACAATTCTATGCTACTTTTGTTGTAGTGAATAAATTGAGAAATGAAGGTTACTCCCCGTTATTTGTAATTATTGTCAAATTACAAAGTATTTATTTTTTCATTCTATAGCGTTAGATAATGTTGGGACTTATGGTGGAAGCCTTAATCAACTTGAGTATTTATAATTTTACAGATATGTATAGTGATGATACATGTAATTATTAATTGCTATTTGTATGTACGTTGTCGCTCGTTAGATGCCGTGATTAATTATTATCTAGAGTTTCGAAAGCAACTGGCAATACTCATTATATTGGTATTGTTTACATTGATAGCTAAATAACCCAACATATTTGACAGGCGTTGATTTTGAGTTAAGTTGGAATTTGAAGACCGAGAATTAGGTTTTTTAAGACACCGCTGTAATTTCAAAGTGGAAAATTTTAACTCTTGATGACGTTTTTATAACATTACAAACGTGTTGACAGGAGGAGGGAATTCCTATAAAATTCCTCGTATAAATAAGGTAAAACTTCGTCGTGAGGGTCGATTAACTGAAAAGTATACATATATGTTCAGACGAAGCGTTCAACAACTCTAAATCTCACTTTAACTAAATTTGGATTACACTAAAATTATTTGTATTTATATTAAAAATTTTGGTATTAATTATTATTAAAATTTTATTAAAATTTATTAAAATAATAATTAATCGATTTTCACTGTGGCAGTCAACGTGTTAATATTTTTTTTTATAATTAATATTAGTTTTATTAGATTTTTTTACTATTCTAACAGATAACGTGTTAACCAATAACTCTGCAACATACAATAGCCAAAGGGCACAGTTGTTCGAAGACACAACCTATAATTCTGCAAAGTTTCGACGAAACCGGTGTCCAGAAGGAAAAATCTCCTCGTAAGAGGTTAAATTTCCCTGCAACCCCGCTTCCCTCTTCGTGTGAAACCACAAGCTTCCGGTATCTAAGGATTAACGGCGATGTCCTTTCAAAGAACTGCTTTCGATCAAGGAAGAGTATCAATATTGAATTCGTCGCTGTTTCAACATGAAGATCGGGACGGGAACAACACCCGTCCTCCTTTGACAGTTGGTCAGCTTATTAAAAGGAACTCTTTAATCACCCCCTCGATTATCCATTCATGGATGAAATTTTAATTTACGTGGCAGTAAAGTTCCTAAAGAGTTACGCTACCGCGGAAAATTCGTTCGTTTTATGTACTCTCGCCTTGAAAGTTTCAGTTTGACCGTTAAACCTATCCCCCCCTCCCCCTGCCTCTGATCAACTGAAGGGTGGGCGACGAAGGGGTAGACGAAACGAGAAACAGGAGAAAAAGGAGTGAGGGGGGTTAGTGAAGGAGTGGTACAAGGGGGTTGCAGACAAGTACGAGGGGCAATGAATTCGTCGTATTAAACCGGTAGATTGGAATTCTAATTAATACTCGCAGATTCTAGATAAAGGCACAAGAAGAAAGGAATTAGAGATGAAATATGGGATGGGAGGGGAACCTATGATTCCGTTTCTTCCGTTCATTCTTCGTCGCCTTTCTTAAACCTACGATTTTCTCGTTTGTCGCCTTTCTTCGTTCTATCGGCGAAGAAACTTTTGCTGGGCGAATCATTGCGCCTTTGTTTCCGCGACTGGATGTAGAAGTACCAGTTTTTGAAAAATGTACTCGGTATCAGAGTTTGTAAACAAGTTTATAAAGGGAAGGGTCTCGAAACAATGATAAATAGAGAAATTAAACAAAGAAGTTTGAGGAATTTCATGTGAATTTCATGTAATTTTTGTTTTTCTTATTTTGTTACGAACGAAAGCAAAAGACAGTGTTACTTTCGGGGCAAATAAGTTATCAAACTGTGTTGATAGAATAATTTTATTAATGTGTGAACGTAGCAGAACGTTGAGTGTAATAAAGTAATGAAGAAATGAATAATTAAACAAATTATTTGTTTTGCTTTGCAATAGTCGCATACGTAATGGAGTGTCTCATAAATAAATAGATAGATAGATACTTTATTTTCGGCCTTACGTCAAAGAAAAGACTTGGATACTATTCCACCACTTTTTCGCTGCTCCTACTCGCTGACAATACCTTCGATTTTAATCTTTGGTCTCCTGAACTTCCTACTGTCCTTTATTAGATGCTCTACCATGCCACATGTAGTATCACATAGCCTACAGCTTTCTAGATTTCCACACCTTACCCTCGCTAACAAACCCTGGCTCCTTCCCTTTCCTACTTCACTTACAAGTAAACCTACGGAAGTGTCACTCTCCGATTTTTCTGTTTGGATATGTTATATTATATGAAAAAATAAGGGACACGTATTTTTTTTTAGTGGCGGAAAAACATACCTAGGCCAATTTTCGTCTTCTATCGGAAGATACTTTCATACCAAAAATCATCAAAATCGCTTCACTGGTTTTAAAGATATCGCAATTTTTCCATTTTACCCCACATTTTGGGGGTCCGTTTCACTCCCTAAATATGTTTTTCCGCCGTTAAAAAAAATAAGTGACCTTTAGCTTTTCATGTATTATAACATATTCAAGTTTCAGAAAAATCGGAGAGTGACAGTTCCGTAGGTTTACTTGTTAGATATTCTGGAAGCAGTTCTGTACTTACATGTTTGTCTCTAAATCGAGTGTCTCATATTTCTACCAATTCGCCATTTCACTTTCCCCCCACGATATACTTCAAATTTTCATTGGTGTATTAAAACTGCGATCCTTCTGCAATAACTTATCTTTTTATTTCTTTAGATATAAAAAGTAAACCAGAATTTAAGAAGCACGCGTAAAAACTTTCGATTCCAGCCGAGCCGCGAAATGTTTATTAAATAATGTTATCAATGTAATAATTAATTTTCTCTGTTCGTATCAATATTTTAGCAGTAAATATTTAACAGAGGGTTAAATTCTGCGTCGTGTGGGACTGAAACTAGTTGATTGGTATAACAATAAACTTACAAATTGCGTTTTGTGACAAAAATTTCTGACATTTGACACCCGTTGCGTTTGATAACTTTATTTGGTATCGATTTGTCGAATGTTGCACCCTATTGCGCGATACCGTTGCACGCTTTACAGATCCTGCCGTGTGCATTATTGACACTTGCGTTTATCTAACGGTATACTGTATCGATCATAAATATTGAAGCGAGTAGATCTTGATATTCCGATCTGTCCGCTTTGATTGATTCGACGAACGGGCGAAACACGTTCGTGCTTCAAAACCGTTTGCACGCACAATGTTTCAGCGAATATTCTATTATTTGTCTGATTTATACGTATTACTACTTACCACTGAAACTTTTACTCAAAATCATATGATAATAAAAATAAATTCGTAATATTCTGCTCTTCTTTTTTAATTACCTAATTACATTTATCCCTGTTTTTTTACCCGTCAATTAGTTATTTCTACGAGCAATATAATAAAATAATATTAGGTAAGTGGTTCAAAGTACTTGTATTTTATTTTTATCCAATCTCATAAGAGTAATGGTGTCTATCTTTATTTTTAATTTAGTAACCATCGTTCGAACCAGAATATGGGTTCTCTTCGTGGCTGTTATTGTTGCTACAAATATTTGAATAGAAGAACTCGTAAGGTTCATTATATCTTATATTTCATTTCATACTTAGATAGGTGAAAAAGAAATATTTGGAACCATTTGTGCTGTCTTGTATTGACTACTAAAAACAAAATGTGCTGTTCACAAAAGGGGTGAACTCCTATCCTTATACAGGGTATATCAATTTCGACTAAAATACAGTAGATAAAAAGGAATAAAGTACTTTAAAAAATTATTTAAAAATATTACAGTAAAATGCATATAATAAACATATCACGTAAATAAGTATAATAATGATGTTCCCGATGCGAAAAACAGAAACAGAAAATAATCAATTATAAATAAAAAGGTATGTTACAAAAATCATAAATTCAGTCAAACTTTTATTTCTATAACTTCCAAGTAACATATTACATTTTTAACATCAATTCGAACCTCCGTTTGAACTTTTCCAATGAAACTCCATTTCTTTTACCTTGGAAATTCACAACTTTAATTAAAAATTGTGCAATATTGAAGTGAAAGGATGTAGTCTTTCCTACCCAATGATACGTGTAATTTAATATAAATAAAATTGCACGATGAAAAATCTTATTTCGATAAAAGAACCCCATTAAGTTAACTGTACTTTAATAAATTAATTGCAAGGCAATGGAGCACATACTGTATCTTAGAATACTGTTTCAATTAATTAGTATAAATACTTTTAAACATACCTTATCATTTTTGTCCGAAAACGTATGAAAGGGTCACAGAGAGTTAATAAAAGTCTCATACAGTTACGAAATAATTGATGGAACTAGGAGTTGAAAACGTCGATATATGATAAATATATTAATTATTATCGAGGATAACGTCTATTTGAAACGTTCATTACGGACTGGACTTCCGACGGATACAACACGCGCGCGCACGCGCACAACGAAGAGAATGGATATGAATTCTCTTGAAAAACGAACCGTGAAAGCGTAATATTGAATGGTAAAAGAAGAATCAGCTTTTTGCAATCGACCTACATATCCTTTCACTATTCAAACAAAGCCCACAAAGAAAGAACGAATTCGTTTGTTGATCCGTATCATGCTATCGGCGCAAATGTGCACACATCAAGAAACCTATAACGTTGATCATACGTACGGGGTGTTTCGTTTATCCAACATTTTTTAACACAGTGTTTTCTTATCTGTTTTGTATCTTGCCACACCCCGGTGCCTCAGATATTTAAATGCCCTTGGTTGCAAAACAGTTTTCTATTATATTTTTCTTATATCAGTTACAAGTTTAGTAAGTTACGAATGTCTCTATTAAAATAATGAATTCACAGCACATTTCTATGTATTTTTATCATCTCCCATATTAGGTTTATTATCATCGTCGATGATTCTTTAATTATTATTTACGCCTGGATGTTATTTTGGGAAAATCCTTATTTTTAACTGGTTTTGGTTTCTTTCGGTCGTATTTGACGAGAAAAGTAATAAAACGATGGTTAGGTTATTAATTCGTGTTTAAATGTTTTTAAAAGATTTTAGATTATTTTTGTAGTGTTATTGGACGCCATATTGACTTTCTGTCGATGATTCGACCAATCAGGAGAGTCTCTGGGCATAAACACGTGGGTGACAGCCATTTTGGCGGGATAAGTCAAAATCTACACGTGTTCTGCATATGGTGCTAATTCGTCAGTTTTCGATACCTGTAAATTTTGTTTAGTTGATAATTCGGTCGTCCAAGGCTTACCTTATGATATAAATATTTAGGCGTCCAACTAATTTCACTAATTATAAATTATTGTCGCTTTCGAATTCTCGATGAAAGTCGTTAAGCATTTGCCTCTCCGCCACGAATATGGTTGTTGCATTATTTATAAAACAGTGTGTGTTGCCTACACAAATCTACTGTGTAAATGTATTGACCTCCTTAATTAATTGGATCGTATGTAAGAAATATATCATATATATATTTGGTTACTTTGATAATTGAAAAGCAGCAAATATGTGGTAATGAAAAAGCGTTTTGTCAGCGTGCAATGTAGAAAATGACGTCCGCTTATATCGACGGCGACGCTTGAAATGTAAGCAAAACGAGACTCGCGCCAGACAAAGTGTTCTTCTACATTTCTCAGTCCCTTTTTTCTTCTCCCCCCTTCCTCCCACCGTTTCCATCTTTCTTAAACTTATGAAAAGAAAGAAACATAGCCCTTCCACGGACGCCAGCGAGCCATCGAGAGCCGGCAAAAGTGGAATTGTGAAATATTAATGTGACTTCCGTCAGAGCTCCGCGTCGATTCTCTTTTCTTCTTTTTCGTCTTCGCCTCTTTAACTGTTTCCCGTTTTCCTTTGATTCAGGTTTCAGGATACCAGTTTCTGACGTTTTATCCTGTAACAGGCGAGATATAAATTTGTAGATCGATGTACAGCGTTGATCAAAAGTATCGGGCACCCTTATTGTTATCATAATTTAAATTATTTATAAATGTGTGAATAAAATAATATTTGTAAGGGATGTATCACATAATTTGTGTTTTGTATTTAATTGACGAATGATTTTGAGAAACCGCAGACACAGAGATATGTAAATTGTCAAATATTACCTTAACACGTTGACTGCCACAGTGAAAACGGACGTGTGTAGTCAGACACGTTGAAATCCTAATTATTATGAATATAGTTAACTAATTTTCAAATTTAACCTTTCAATTTGATAGCTAGCATTATTAGCTTAATGATAACGCTATCCGTGGTTTATTTTATCATTTCTGTTGGTAATTATTTGATTGTAAAAAATTTCGGGTGCCGGTCACCGGTGACCCCCGTGGCAGCCAACGTGTTAAAAGGAATGTTATGAAAAGAAATAAATAAGAGAAAACTTACATTTTAGTGCTTAGCCTCGTTATCAATCTTTTTTTTAAACCAATTATTAAAAATTAATAAGTAGTAATATAATGTTCTCAATTAAAAAATTACTTGAAGAACTCTACATCGTTGGATAGATCACAGAAAATCGAAGTGAAAAGTTCCGGATCAGTAGTAAAGCTACAATTCATTGTTGAAATTTAAAAAATTGACCAATCAGCGCACAACTTAGATAGCAAGACGCGTGGGGTAGAAAGAGACAGCCATCTCTGCCGCACCATCTAACAATAAGCTACGTGTTGATTGGTCAATTTTTCAAATTTCAACAACGATTTGTGGCTAAACTACTGATTCCATCGTAAAATACTACAGAACTTTTCGCTCCAATTTTCCGCTATCTATCCAACGGTGTAGAGTACTTCAGGTAATTTGTTAACACCCTGTATAAATAGTTTGAATGTGACACTCGTTCGAAGGCGTTGGGATTAAGGATTAATTTTAAAGTCAAGTCATGTTTTAATCATTTTGTTACGTTTCCTTTTTATTGAAAAGCATTTGAATGTTTCAACTTCGTGTAATAATGGTGCCAGTCAGGCGTGGGAAGTTGCCAATCATTTTATAGTTCCATCAGAACTAAATCATGATTGCAGTAGCCGTCAATTTACTCCTTTTGGTTTACTAATGTTGTAGTGGGAACTTATTTTAGTCAGAAACAGAACAGAAGTGTATTAATAATAAAAACAAGAGGATTTGTTCTGTAATCTTTGGATTCAGTTAAAAAATTAAAAGACTTCATCCCCTTGCCCTATATGTATCGTGTCATACTCGCGAAACACCCTACATTTTACGCGTGACCTCCCTGGTTCGTATTTTGGTTACAATTGAAGTTTAAGTTTAATTGAAATTACAATTGAGGCGTTGGATGGAAGAAGGGCACATACGCCGAAATGCCGTTTCGAGATAATCGACTTCAAAGTTTTCATAATTGAATAATTTAATAAGTATCAATGCTTTTAAGTCAAATTTTTGTAAGAATGTAGTTTCATATGTCTTTAAAATATAATAAGCATACAAGTCGAAACGATTTAAACGATTTACGGAAAAAGGGCACATAAGCCTATGTGCCCCTCTTCCATCCAACGCCTCAATTGAAATGGTCAAAGATCGTCCAGTGTAGGTGGAGATTAACTCCATAAAACAAGAAGTTGAGAAAAATGATAAAGTAGTGTAAATTGTGTTTTAAAATTCTTCTTAAAATTAAAATTTAATAAAATTCCGAAAATGGAGTTAATCGATTTGGCAAGCGAGGCATCCATATAATAGTTCACTTCCTTTCATTTGTGTTAACATCGAAGCAATAAATATTTAGCTTCGACCGACGGATCTATTAAAAGAATCTTCACCCCTGGATTAGGTTTCTTCAGCATCAAGCTGCAAGGAAAGGTTCCCCATTACAAAGTTAGGTGACAGTGTCAATTATCATCGTTGTCGGTCAAACTTGTGCTGGTAATTTCAATGGGATCGTCAATAATTATAAACATCGAACATTCTGTTTATAAGTAATAACCACTGTCCGACAATGTTTTTGAACGCTGTCTCTCGTATATTCTGTAAGAAAGAAGGAGAAAAAGAAAAACACCAGCCTTGACGTTTCGTCTTTTTTCGAACGACTGTTTCAGGAAGGCGAGAGGGGATACTTGGAAGGGCTCGCTTCAAGGTATGCAGACCTCTTCAGAACGCATTACGGAGACGTCCTGGAGCCGCTCGAGGAGCTACGTCGCCGTGAAACAAATGCTTCCCCCAGAATGCCCAACACTCAACTCACCACCAGTCATTCACAGCCCATTTACGTTCCCGGAAAATACTCTGTAAGTGAATCTGTCTCTTTCTTACTTATTCCCCCCCCCCCCCCTTCTTTGTACTCGCTCCTTGATTTTTCCTTTTATCCTTTTTCCTTTTCGAGTATTTACCCTTACGAGTCTTTTTTTACTGTTCTCCTTTATTTCTAGACCACCAGTACATACGTCGTGGTAATTGTACCTATTTTAAGTCTCTCTTCACTTCGTTCGCGTACGTCTAGCTAAGGTACACGTTCTTTACCGGGGATCAAATTGAACTTGACTCTCTGTTCCTAGTTTCTGAATTTTTACACTTCAACCACGGACGATTTGTGCATACTTCTTTTTAGGGTGTAAGTGGAATAGAAAGATATATAAATATGCAACAAGTTGACGTAGGTACATTTTTGCAAAAGCATCTTGATCAATTTTACGATTTATAATAAGAATCCCTCAATCCGTTATTTTGAAGGGTTTGGTAGGTGTAGCATTATCATTTGGACTACCTCGGAGGAATAAAGGATTCTAGTTCTAAATTTGATTCGAAATAGATGTTAGGAACTTTAATTCTCTTTTTATTACTTTAATTTATTTTGTTTCTGAATCTGGACTATTCTACGTGAAGGTATAAGCATTAAACTTCTTCTTTAAATTCCATACGTCAGGACTTTAGGAAATGTTTTGAGGTTTAATTTTCGATTGGCACACTTACATTTGACTACATACTTGGAATACTAGATCAAATTGACCTGATTCGATTTTAAAGATAATTGTTTTTTAAAAAAATTACATTTAGGGATATTTTTAAAGTTAAAAAGAAGTTAAGTAAATAAGAATTAATTAAGAATCCCAACTGAGGACTTCGGGTCACGTGTACCCCATGTGCAAATATTGAACATTATCGTTTTGTACCTCAAATGGTGTCCATTAACCCTTTAAGTCTTGAATTATGCTACCACTTTTGCAGTGAAAAGCTATTAGGTATCCCCCTGCCCCTGCCCCAAGGAATTAGTATGTATAAATTACAAAACTGACAAAATGGCGTAAATTTGAAAGGAAATCGTATCAGTTTTGATGACTGTTTCGTGATTTCATTATACAATCGAATTAAAGCAAATTGATACGTATAACATTTTGCCTTTGGAACTGAATTCAGTTTCAGTCATTCTTTTAGTACAAAACTAAGTAAATTAGTAACTAAGTAAACGAATCCTAAAAATTTGCTCTAAAAAAGATTGAAGAGAAACGGGTTGATTCTTAACGCTTGAGTCACGTTCAGCAGCAAGGAGGATTTAGCACCGGGTACTTCGCAAAGACTGAAACGCTTTCTTGGAAAGGTAGTTTAAAGAGATTAACCGCGTAGATCTGTCGATTCTTCTTTAAATTAGTCATTGTTCGATGTTCATACCTTTCTTGCGGCTAATGGAATTTCCTCATCGACCGTCGGCCATTTTCCTAGATTCAAGAGAACACCGAAGTGAAAAATTAATTAATCATTTCCGAGTAATTCCATTCTTAACCACAGAGACTCAGAAATTAAAATTAACTGTTTACATTACTTTGTTTATAGTTTTTATACTAATTTAGTTAGCTTTGGACTCGTTTACTTAGTTACTAAGAAACTATAGATTTAATTTGGACAGAATTAAATCAAACCTTGCCATGCTACTTAAAATAATTACTGAAACTGAATTTGGTTCCAAATGCAAAATGTCGTACGTATCAATTTAATTTAATTTTATTTTAAATCACAAATATCAAGAAATTTTCAATCCTTTATAGAATAATATGAAATTTTTGATGCAGCCATCGAGTTGCCTCAGCGATAAAGAAGAAGACGAAATCTACGGTTTCGGATACGGAGTGTTCAGCAGACAAATGCTTCAGCAACGACAACAAAAACTTGCTCTTGCCGCACAAAATCCTACTGCGTTGACGCCGGGTGGACCCCAGCAACCTTATCAAAGGTAAGAGTACTTATTAGATTTTGAAACGCACGAAAACTTTCGCGATTTCATGACATAAAAGTATGTTGAAATATCACTTATGATGGAACAACTTAAAGTTTAACAGTTGACAAAGACGACTACATAAGTGCTCCTTCATTATCCTTAGCATGAAATGGTTTGTTGTTTGTCTTAGGAAACAGTAGCATTCTGTTGTGTTGTTGTATTTCATTTCGAAACATAGTGTGTCTGTCACAGTTTCATAACATAAAAGTATCTCAAAATACTACTTATGACATACCAATTTAAAGCTTGAAGTTTAATAAAGACTACGTAAAAATGTTATCAATATTTATTATACAAAATGGCTGTAAATGAAACGAAGGTAAGAGGTATTATATCGCTAACTTTTAAATTAGTTTACTTTACTTTAACCAATTTGCAATAATAATATTAATCAAACTTTTATATAGTCACTTTCATTAGACCTTAAACTTTAAATTGATATGTCATAGATGCAACTTGTCAATACTTTTCTGTCATGATTCTCGCATTTTATATGCAACTGTAACAAAATTCTACAACTTATTTATTTCCTTCGACTCTTCTTAATTTGAATACCAAAAGTTTTCAACAATTAACATAACAAACACTTTAATAAATACCTCAGAATTATTTCAGATTTCTTTTTAAAACTTTAATAATTAAAAACAATCTAATTTGTTTATGAAGTGTTAAATACTTACATATTTATAATACTTCATAAATTATTGATCTATGGTTACAAGTTACTATAATTATGTAACTGATTTGATTGCATAGAACGATCAGTTATCGGAGACAAAACTCGCAAGAAAACAGATAACAGAAACGGGTATGGTAATTGAATTTAATAACGACCATCCTCGATCCGTTTCCCCATGTTCTCGATTCTCAGCTATGGGGAACGTGCGCGAGCCAGTCTGTTGGTTAATTAGTAATTAAATATCAAGCAGCCGTCGTAAAGGTGGGCACAGATGCTGTTTCGTATCGGGTCGGCCACTTAACAATGGCCAATTATGTATAATAAACAGGCCGTGGCGGTATTAAGCATTACTCGCGACTGGCTGTTCCTACTATCATTCGGATAATTGAATCCATGGTACTTTGTAATCGGAAATACCATTGTGTACCGTTTCTGATTTTAACCCTTTCGTCACGACAGTGTCCTTATATCATGTGAACGTACAATGTAATCGTTTCGATCCACTGAATACAGTTTGTTTTATTATAAATTCTGAATCATTATAGTTATTCCAATCGATGCATTTTATTCTGCAGTATGAACTGAAAAATATGACTGAGAGTTATTATCGGTGTACCTAACTTTCAGTGTTTCAAAAATAATAATCAAAGATTTATTAATCGGCTTTCAGTCAACCATCGATAATATTAGATTTCATTCGAGGTTTGAATTTAGAATTTAAAGAAATAGAATACTTAGTAGTCAATGTCTCGACTGTTCATGAAAAATATTAAACTTCCGTTATTGTTATCAATTTTCTTCGTGGAAATCAGTTTTGGACCACGTTGGAATTCCAACTTGATATGAGATCAGAAATTGTAAGTAACTTTGAGACGTAGCTTTGAAATCTGTGATCAGGACTGCTTTAATAGACTATCATAGTTTCTAAGACATTAGCATGTTCTTAATATTATATCATGAGATCGTTATCACGACGTCTGAATAGGGCAATGGTCCTATTATGGTATGGAAGTGTATTGCGCCATATGGTGTAGATCCATTGCATCGAATTGATGGTGCAATGAACCAATGTGTACAGCAGCGGTTCACAACCTTTTCTGAGTTGCTACTCCCTTTTATGGTGTTCGAATACCCCGCCCCCAAAGGTTAAAGTTTTGAGACACGTTAGATTTTGACTTAATAGTATTTAATAAACATTGAAACTTTGTTATATCAAGAGTCGCTGGAAAAGACCTCTTATTTATGAAAAATCAATATTACATTATTAATGGAATATTAATTATAGCTATACTGGAATAAATAAATAGTAGAATTTATAAACAGAACAATAGGTTGGGAAGTACCCCTACTATTTCTTTTATTTCATTGTTTTCTTTCTTTCTTTGTTACCTTTGCACTGATAATAAATATAAATCAAGAAATAGTCAATTTGCAAGTTAAAAAATCGTAGAAAAGGAATTTTTAATATTATTTATCTACAAAATGCAAATTAATCCTTTTCTAGGCAAGTAATTTGAATCAAAGTTTTAATATTCAAAAATTTTGCATTTTTTGATTATGTAAACTCGAATCCCTATTTTATATATTTAATGTATTGGATAAAGGGTGTATAATATACAAATGTAAAAATGAATTCAGATGTACGAATGTAATACTACTTCATTATATACAAATTATAAAGCTCGTTGTATCGTTTACAATTAAACAACAATTCAGATAACGATAAATACGTGGGACCGAGCACGTTCTGTATTTCATACGTTAATGAAACATTAATTTGAGTTTGTTGTTCGTAAAATAATTATTTAAGTGGGTATCCAAGTTTATCCAATTCCCGTGCACAAACAACAACGTGAAATTAATTATTCCGCGTCGATTGACGAGCACTTGACTGAATTAATTACACGCCTCTGTACCTTACTTCAATCGATGCTGTCACGTTCAGTAATCATTATACAGTAACTAAGTTTACATTGATCCCAATCATGCCCTATTATCGAATGTATTCAATTACTTTGAAGTAATTATAATTTATCCGTTGTAACTAAACAGAAACATTAATTAATTCTTTCTTTTATTTCATTCGTTTACTTATTTATCTTATTAATCGATCGTGGACATTTTTCATTTACAAAGAAACTGAATTTGCAGCAAAATAAATGTTTTTATGCCATTTAATTTTTTCCTTTGCAACTTCTTTTTTTATTTCGAACTAAACTCGATTTATGAACTGAATAAAGATCGTTCTGATGGTTCCAACTCGGTTGTACACTCTATTAACCTCCTAAATTTTGTCGAATTTATAATAGTAATTTAACCCCTTGGCCTACAATAACGTGTCACACACTTCAGACGTGACTTCTGTCGTTCAAACTTTGATTACAATTGAATTTTAAATTTCATTCTGATTACAATTTACACAGTTAATGCTTGTCAAGTGTGAAGTATACGTAATCGATTTCCTTGATTCGTTTTAACGCTGGAGCAATAAATATTTACCTCTGACTGACGCACCTGTCGGGAAAATGGTAGTGCAAGGGGTTAATAGGTCTTTTAATATCATTCACTTTTGCTACTAAAAGTTTTTTTCAGTTTTCTACGGCTAATAAAATATTGTAAAGTTTATGGATGAAGATCGAGATAGCGGAGGGCTTTTCACACACAACGATTTCGCGATTTGCTGAGGTACCCGCACGCTCCGAACTGTTTGTCAGTTTATAGTTTATATCACTGATTCCAGCACGCTCGCTGCCAATCACCCACGAATCCTGGCACGCTCGCCTGGCAATACACGCAATTTCCCAGATCTTTTTATCACTGTTACGTGCACTATATATCCTTTAATTCACGTTGCTCTCGTCGCACTGTGTTAACACTGTCCTCTTTCACATCTATCTACATTTTTGCCAACTTCCTCTAGGAGGGTTCCATCCCTACCTATATCGGTATAATCTTTCACTTATAATTTTAAAAAATCTTCCCTTGATCTCGCCTATAATAGTTCCTAGTGATATGGCTTTCTATAATATAAATATTAAGAATTCATCTGGATGGTCAGTGACCGACGGTACTTAAAACCACGACTCTGTGTTTTCAAATTTTTCAATTAAAATGTTAGAAATTTTGTCATCTTTCAACTTAATTTTTAAGCGACTTCGAAAAGGATCCATATATTTTTTTGTATGTATGTTCACCGATGGATGGACAAATCGGAACGAAACCTTTTGCATCTTTTAGGACACTTGCAAAAATTTGTGGACTTTTTTATTATTGTTAATAACTATTCCCGGCAAGCAATGTACCGATTGTCACTAAAAAGTGTGAAAGGAAACAATGATAAAAAAAAATACAACCGACTTCAAAATGTACTAAAAAGTATGAATTAATTTTTATTTATTTTACATGAATTATCTCCAGCTCTTTATAAAATTGATGAAAGTCTTACATAACATATTAAATACAATGCAATCTTTTCGGAGGCGGTGCAATATTAAACATTTTGTGAATGAAAGATGTTACTGATTATGATTTGATTGGGGTATGGAGGGATTGGTAGCAAATGGGCGTTAAGAGAAAATTCATTGGTATTTGAAAACGTTTAAGAATTAAACTATTTTGGTAAGGAAATTTTTAATTAAAAGCTTTCTAAATGAAGATCTCATTGTAGCAAGGTGGACTTCGTAATAAATGGGCGGTAAGAAAAAATACATTAACATATGAAAACATGTCTAAAAGTTAAGGAATTTTGTTAATTTTCAATGTATAAAATTTTAAATCTTGCGCCGTCTCCGAAAACATTGCATTGTATCTAATATGTTATGAAAATACTTTCATCAATTTTATAAAGAGCTGAAGAGAATTCATCTAAATGAAATAAAAATTATTTCATACGTTTTAGTGCATTTTGAAATCGGTTGTATTTTATTTTTCAAAAATTATTCTACAGTTCTCTATAAAGATTAAAAGTTTATCCGTAAAGTCGACGAACCGTGGCTCCTTATTTCTCCAAATAGAAAATCTTCCATGAAGCTTGATTGATAATATTCTTCTCTGTAGATACCAAGAATTCGTCCGTAGAGTTGGCTACGCTCGGGACTCGAAACTTCCAAACTTTTAGGGCAATCAGAAATTTTTCTTTAAGCCTTAAGTGGATTCTTCAACTACACTACCTTATATGAATGGCTGGTGACATACGGTTGTTGGACTTTGAACTCTGGGAAGTAAGAGTCTCAAACCTTGTCTCGTCAAACTGGAGAAACAAGGATTTAAAAATTTATCCCTTCATCAACTCTATTCCATCATTATGTTTCCCTATAGATACTAAGAATTCGTACGGATGGTTGGCGATGCATGCTTGTTTCACCAAATATTCCGCTTGGGAACTTAACAAATTCCTCATCCTATGCTTTCCTATAAATTTCAAAAATACGTCTGGTAGGTCGGCGACGTATAGCCTTGGAACTTCGGTTCCTTATTTCGCCACATATTTCGGTTAAACTTAGAAATTTAACTTTGTTCTTATTTGCCTGATCACTCTACGACCACGAATGTTTCTTTTGAGTCGGTGACGCACGGTATTTTCTATTTATCCAGATATCTAATTGTACCTGAATCTTGATCGGCAATTTGTCTTCTGTAGAACGTATAATTTTTGTATTTGAATTTATAAAAGGATTGTATCCTTTTATAAATCAGTCACGCGTATACGATAATTAAAAAATAGAATAAAACTAACGCGGTAGTTATTTGTACTCTACACTAGTATTTCGTTCGTTGATTGTGTCCGGGATGGATTTCTGTCTTTTTTTTTTCTGGTTTTTTGAAGGATAGACGAACGAGAATATTCGTCGGACGAATAGACAGACAACAATTGTTCAATTTCAAGTTAACGTACTCGCTCAGTAGTATTTGGGTATTGAAATCGATACCCCTGGCCGAACGACAGAATACGGTTTTCTGTCGCGAAAGCTCTTCTGCTCGGTTAAATCACTCACCGGCACATTTTTTTGTACATTTTTCCCCCCGGCATCGTTCGTTACTCCGTTTTATCCCGACGTAAAATATCGACAAATTTGAAAATAATTAATAGAATATTTTTCACCAGCTCGGATTAAACGAATAAAAATTAATTAACGTTGTTAATTAATTCTTTTAATATTGCCAAGTTTTATATTTTATGTCTTATAGTCAATTACGGATATTGTAATTAATCGATTTCTGTTATTAATTATTGCAGTTGAGTTTTATGTTATATGTATTGTTAATAAATCCTTGTTGTTAATTATTTCTAAAATTCTTTCTCTTATTTTTTTAAATACCATATGATACGTTTTAACGAATGGTTCTTGTATTCGTTCATTATTTTTCGTTATTTTTACTTTTCATACGCACACGCATGCATCTTTTTTTAATAATAATGGTGATTTTTGTTTTTGTTTCAGTTGCCTGAGCCCCAGATCTGCTTTCTTCTACGAATTCCCGCCGAACGGTGAGTTAATTGTTGTATCAACTTTGTTGCTTCTTTTTCAATATTTCAGAACTTTAAACTTCGAAAAATTAAATTCATTATTTATCATACTTTTATCGATCAAAATAAACATCGTTACAATTCGCATATTTCTTCCAACAAATTAAACGTTTAATTATTTTTGCAAAAATCTGGCTAATTCATACCGAACAATTACCTAATAGCATATATTTAAGCACATAGATATTAAAAGACTAAAACTATATGTTTGAAAGGAAAAATTCTAAGCTTTTAAATAATACAGAAAGTAACTTAAAGGGGTAAATATTTGTTGAATATAATATAAATTTTTACACAATTATTATTTTTAGAAACCTTCATAATTACGTAAAGTTTGAATAAAATTAATGTTCCAAACGTGATACATTCCCTCGCTACAAAAATTTCTCGAAAAATTAGGAAAATAAGAAAATGTTGATCGGCAGTCGCAATAATTTACGGTGCATTTCATCGCGAAGCTTACAATGTAGGATAGGAAAGAAAACAAGTCGATGTACGCCCAATTTTTCCGATTACTTTGGCAGAGTGGAGATGTTGGAAAAAGTTTAGGAGGGGAGGGAGTGGTGTAGTTCCGTTGAAAGTGGACGTAAGAAGACCGGGAAATAAAATCAAGCAGAAAGGTCGAAATGGGTGAGCCGTGCTATTGGAATTTTTCAAGATATCGAAAAACATTAGATCTCATATTGGAGAAGCAGTTGGCGGGCGAGCCAAAGAGGCCAGTGCTTTGATATTTTATTTCCACTTTCCGCCCTTGCTATCCTTCTTTTTTTTTTTCTACCCACATCCCTGCTTGCCCATTTCCAATTCTATGAATATATAATTGAGATCAAGGTCTTTTCGCGTTATCTCACGGTGTATATGTATATCCTTAAGCGCTAAATTTTTTATTTCAGTTCATTCTGTTCTTCCGCGATTACCCCTTTCATTTCCCTTTCGTAACGCTCTGGTTCTAACGCGAAGCACCATCGATTTGTCATCTGTAGAGAAGCTTAAGAGTTATGTATTGTGATAGATTGAACGAAGGACTGATATCTTTAGTGTGCCATAAAGAATGCATTAGCATTGTTTAACACGTTGACTGCCACAGTGAAAAGGGACGTGTGTAGTCAGACACGTTGAAATCCTAATTATTAAGAATATAATCAACTAATTTTCAAATTTAACCTTTCAATTCGATAGCTAGCATTATTAGCTTAATGATAACGCTATCCGTGGTTTGTTTTGTCATTTCTTTTCTTAATTATTTGATTGTAGAAAATTTCGGGTGCCGGTCACCGGTGACCCCCATGGCAGTCAACGTGTTAGTATTGTTGAGATTAATTGATTTATGAAGGGTAGAAAATAAAAGCTTTAAATAAATTCAAACAGATATGCCATTTTTGTATTTCGTTGGAGTTGCTGGTTTATCGTGTATAATAAGGTACAACGTCGAGCGAAATGAAACGAAGTTAGGTGTATGTATAACGTATGACAGAGTGTATTCGCGAGCAGTTACAATTACGCGTTTTAAAACGGTTTACGACTGTTTTGTTCTACTGTTTCTAGGGAACTAATAGTTTTATAGGTTTGGAAAATAGAGAGGTAGGGGTTATCTTGGGTTCAGTGCTCGATAAGGGATGAAGTGGCAAGGTCGAGGTTTGGTGTTCGGAGATCATCAGCTATTGAAAAAAGGATTTTGGGATGTTTGCTGCTGGAGGTTGATCTATAGTGT
Source organism: Stelis phaeoptera (assembly GCA_943735885.1). Lineage (NCBI taxonomy): Eukaryota > Metazoa > Arthropoda > Insecta > Hymenoptera > Megachilidae > Stelis > Stelis phaeoptera. Next base: position 2,567,968 of record OX030936.1, read on the forward strand.
TTGAAAGAGGATAAAAAGGCTGCGTTGTCTTAACTAAAATAACATAATGCGTTGGCATACAACACCTTTCGCCATAAGATTGTTAATTTAAAAATTGAAAAATTTACGTTGGTATCCAACACCATTTGCAAATATTACTCTGTTTGGGTTCTGTATTTTAAACAACTGCTATGTAATATTTGTACGAATCGGGATAATCCTGCACTAAATTGTAGACAGTAAATTTTTCATTCATGAATCAGAAAGAATTTTTGATTTTAAGGATTTTAGTCAATATTTCTTATTAAACAAATTCATGAATAAAGACCAAAAGTAGATCTATGTCCGCTATGGCGATTGAAAGATTTCATATAATAATTAACCAGAAAGAAATCCTCTAAAAGAATCGATTACCCCTTAATAAACTGTCACAAAAATGACAGCATCAAATCAACACTTATTAAAAAACTTACCTAAACTGATGCATTATTTTAAAATCGTAGGTTTTACGAATGTTTAGTAATAATATTACTCATTCAGAAAGTTTAGTAATTTAGTGTTAATTATACTACTGTTTTATTGTATTTTCCGTGCTAAGTATGTATGTATATGAATCCTATTTTAAAATTCCTCTTTTCTAGTAACTAAATTACTGAAAGAATGTTAAAACGAGATAAGTTTGAAAGTAAAAAAATAAAATTTTTAAAAAGTCATAACATTTGACCCAACAATTAACCCTTTTACTGCAGAAAACATATTTTTACTTTTCTAAGTTTCCGAAAGCATCCAAAACTATAATATTTCGAAATCGTAGGTTCTTAAAAATATACATAATTTCTATTAAAGAAATCATTATACTATTTCCTATCCTGAATGGCATTGACCTCAAGCGGGATTGAGTCGTAAAATAATTTCGACCAACCTTTTAATAGCTTATCGCGGGATCTGTTCAATTCTGGTTAGAACCGGCAACGATCGTTGTGGCACGGTTAAAGCATTTCGCGGATCGAGCGAACTGAACAATCGTGTTTACGTATTCCAACGACCGTCGCAAGTTCTCCGGGTTAAGTTTGTCCTTAGATTTCGATTGCTGTTCGTACTCTACAACAATCGAGGATTGTAACGATCCGACATCGACGCCTCTAACATGAAATTACTGTTAAACATGCACCGTTTCGTGCCACGTTGTTGGTCTAACTTGATTAAGTCTTCGGCGAGGTGTCTTCGTGGCACAGAAACGAGAACGGTGAAGTCAGATCTTCGTCAAGCATGTTTGCGATAGTCTATCTATACCGGATAAGCTAACTAACACCAGTCTAGATATTTATTTATACTGACAATGAGAAATACGAATGTTGTAACTTGTTTAATGAACGTATTCGTATTTCATGCATCTTTTCGCTTCAATATTTTTCACCGTTCATTGAAGAATTATTTCGGATATTTTAAATTTAACACGTTGACTGCCACAGTGAAAACGGACGTGTGTAGTCAGACACGTTGAAATCCTAATTATTAAGAATACAATCAACTAATTTTCAAATTTAACCTTTCAAATCGATAGCTAGCATTATTAGCTTAATTTTAATGCTATCCGTGGTTTATTTTATCATTTCTTTTGTTAATTATTTGATTGTACAAAATTTCGGGTGCCGGTCACCGGTGACCCCCGTGGCAGCCAACGTGTTAAATAACTTTCTGTATAAACTATCCTTAATCTTATAAATCCATATGTAACACGTTCAGTCCTGGGGTAACACGATCCAGCTCAGTCGAAATAAGGAAAAGCTATAAATCAAAAATTTGGGGACGGCTCTCTTTTAATGTCTCGAGTGCTCAGGAGCAGATACTTTGCGGTTTGAGGCTGCCGGGTATCAAATTAACATATTCTTCGCGACTTCCTTTGAATCTCTGCGGAAGTAAACTTACTCGGTCCCGGACTGAAAGTGTTGAAAGATTAGAAACGCGTATTTGACAGAAGAAATATTTGACAGAAATGTTTAAAATTATTGTAACAGGTATGCATTTCAAAATTTTACATCAAAGTGGATATCTATGAAAATAATTTTGTACATTTTTCACTCTTACAATAATTACGGATATACAGGGATATAATCGATAAAAGTTTCATCCGAAGGAAGTATAAATTGATCGTGAAATACGAGTAACCAGCCCTTACGGAAGAGAAAAATTAAGCTTGCTGTGTGAAAGTAGAAACGTGATCCTTGATGCGATCCGATGGAGACGATAAGGCGGTATAAAGCTTAACTTTCTTAGTGGTACATCAATCGAAGATGGTGGGTAATAAAAGGATACGAGTATATGCTTTTAACATCATTTTTTCATACCGTATACACCTTATGCCTTTCGACGTTCTCGTAAAAATCGTAAAATAAACCACCGCAAATGAGAAACCTTGGTGACTTTTCTTCGTGTACGATCAATTTTACTTTATACACGCAACGCGGTCAACGTTATTTTTTATGAAATTTCCAAAGCCTCTTTGAATTTTTATTACAATCTACGGGAAAGTTCAATCTACTTTTATACATTTTTTATGCGCTAATTACGATTAACCTTTTTGACTTATGATTTTATTCGACAGATCCATAAATCAGTGCTGAACATTTATTGTTACCATTAATAACATTTTTTACTGTATAACGTTTGTTGTTTTACGGAATTTTCGTTTATTATTATCACGATTCTTTTTTATTACTTATCCTTAATTACTACTCTGAGTTTAAATATTTTTGTCAGGCTTATTACTAATTCTGATAATTAAAATTATCGCGATTCCAATTAGAAATGAAAAGAAAGACATTACCATCCTACAGTTACTCTATTTCTCTAAAAGTGCTGTTACACTTTTTTATTTTCAAATTAAGAAAATAAGAGAAAACAATCGATTGATATTTAACCAAAAGAATTAACACAAATGTGCTATATACAGTAAGTGTTAATATAATAGTATATCTAGTAGATCTTCTAATATTTGACATCAAGCACCATTTCTACCGCAAACGGAATATCATTCAATTATTATGAATTCACGATCTGTACGTGGACTGACATTTTATTCCCAGCTTTACTGTAATAAAGCTTTGGTTCCATTTTCTTTTCCTCCTTTTGCCCCCGTCCTTTCATCCCTGGCCTTCCGTTAACAGTATAACCTGTATGTAAATTAAGTCGGTTTAATTGCGAGCGTTTTACATGCATGGAATATACGGTTGACAATTGCGGATGGTAAGGCGCCGTTCGCAACGGGCGTATCTGCGTTGGCCGGAAATTTTTCGCCCCTGTTGCGTGACTTCGCCGAATAAAAGGGCGACCCGAAAAGATCGTGAATCGGATAAGTTTAACCCGAGTTATACTTAACGCAATCACATTACGGCAAATGTTAATTAGGACGTAGGAAAATTATGCAACGAACCTGACGAGAATATTTGTTTACGTTAATATCGGTTTCAATTAAGGTGTACGTCGACAGATTTCTATCTTATCTCACGTGTGCCATATTATTTGTTTGCTTGTAGTGCTATGAATTTTAAACATAATCTGGTAATGTGGTAAGTTTTAATAATTTAGGAACAAATAATAGTATAATAATATTTTAGGGTTTTGAGTACTTAGAAATTTAGGAACCTCGAAATATTTCTAAAAATGTATTTCCATGTTTCCAAGATTCTAAATTTCCAACACTTATAATATAATATTAATATTATGTTAATATATTACCTTTAAGGTTCCTAAAGAGAGGAACTTAGGGTATTTGAAATATATTCAAATTCCCACGTTCCCAAAACTTCAGAGTATTTTAATATGATATTATATGTTTTGGAAAATTCGAAATATATTTTTAGAAATATAATATTTCGATGGTCTTAAGTTACTAAATGTCTAAAACTTCGAAATATCGTGTTGATATTGTGGTACATTAATATTTTGAAGTTCCTAAGTTCTCAAATTTTTGAATCTTGTAATTAATCTATACATACCTACGTATCTTTAATAAAAATGGTAGATATGTTACTATTATGCTTCAGATATCCTTCCTTAATTTCTATTAAAATGTATTATATTTCGAAGGTCGTCGGAAATTATCATATTTCGAATTTTCTAAATTCCTAAAAATATATTTCAAATTTTTTAAAATTAAATATCCAAATATTTCCAACCGCTAAAAATATTATATTTCCTCTGTTTCAAATTTTCTAAAATCTTAAAAATATCATATTTCAAATTTTCCAAACTTCTAAAAATGAAATATTTTAAAATTTCCAGGTTCTCAAAAATATAATACCTCTTTTCCCCATCTACATTCAAAAAAATGTAAAATTCCTAGCTGGAACGAGAAAGTTAAGGCGATTCCCGTTAAAATATATGTACGTCCTCTCCTTATTAAAATTCACACGTCGCTCGCACACACGTCGCGACGCTCAAAACGTTAACGGGAAAAAAGAAGCTTAATGTAACCCAGTAACAGTTTTTGCAACCAACGATACCGAAAGCCCCGAAAGTGACTATCAAATAGAAAGAAACATGAAAGGTCGAGTTAAAAGAAATCGAAAAAGAGGTAAAAAGGGTGAGAAACTAGACGCTTTTGACTCGGTACGAGCACGTGATGTTACAGTTCTGCATAAGGTACAAGTGCTTCTTCCCCCTAGCTGACATCTCTCTCCCTCCCCGTTTGCGAAAACAGGGGATGAAAAAAAAAAGCTGCATTCGTGTCTACGTATACAGGATGTCTTTGCTGACATAGAACGATATCAAGCCTGAAAATTCAAAGAATTACAAAACTTTCTTTCTTCTATTAAACGCAAAAAATTCAAACCATGCCATGGGATGCTCATAACCCTTATATTATAACATATCTTCAACGAATTTCTTAATTTGCGTTTTTTCCAAGTAAAAATGGATATTAAAAATTCACTAAGCACACTTTATAAACGTAACATTAACATATAATTTTAAAATAATTATGTATCAAATTGGATCCGTAGAATGATTGCCTACGAATTTCTTTGTCGTCAGTGGGTCGAAACACGATCGACGAACGAATTCCCAAGGTAGCTTCCTTATATTATGACACGCGCTGTATTTTACAATGAAATAAAGATCGAAACTCGTTCGGTCGAAGAGACGGAAGTTCGCGTGCGGCGAATTCAAGTCACCGCGCCGGAGGGGTTGGAAAAAAGAAGAAAAGAAGAAATTAGTCTGGCAGCTTTTTGAACACACCGTGTAAGTACATATGCAGCAGCACTCGGCGTGGTGTCGTCATGGTAACAACATTGGTTTGCACGAAGTTCCGGCCGCAAAAGCGAAGGCGTGACAAATAGGGAGAAGAATAGACAATGACGATGCTCCAGTCTCTCGACTGGGACTCTCAGCTTCACCGAACCGAGATCGTTCGTGCCTGTAACGCCATCCGCTCGCGTGCTTTGGGGTTCATCCAGTTTTTTTTTCCATCCCCTCCTTTTTTCCCCGTCTTTCTTTTCACCTGACACCTTTCCTTCGCACCCCTCGCCCGCACACCTAACCCTTGCTTAACGCGTTACCCGACGACGGAGTTGAAATGGATAAGCACCGCGACTTTATAACTTAACCCTTTGGTTGGAGATCTCGTGTACTTAACGTTTTCGTGGACGAATATTTTTCTGGAATTAAGATTCTTGTAATTATAATTAATTACATCGGAACTGAACGTGGGATTCATGTTTCTTTTTTACATCTGAAATCAGATTATTGGGAGATTTATGGTTTATACATTCTGTAATTTGGAGGTTTTTCTTCGCCTTTTAATTTTATGGACATGGACGAATTAACAGTGAAAAACTCGCAACGTTGAAATTTGCAAATTTGAAATTGAAGAAATTATTCAGGCACATTTAGACATGATGGATGTATGTTAAAATTATATAAAATAAAATTCCTTTGTCCTTTCCAGCCAAAATGATAGAAAATTTGTATTCTGGTCAGTTTTGTGAAACGAAATTCTGCGAACTCCTAATTTGTGATATGTTTAACACTAGATTTATCGAAGTGCAGTTGTACCTTTACTTTAAAATTAAAACTGAAATAGAAAACAAAATAAATGAGAGATGAGACGTAAACAGACGTATAGAATAATTCTTTATCAAGATAAAAGCCAATTTATATTTCGACAAGAGCCTTTCAATCAATTTTGTAATTTAAAATAAGTAATCAGAAGCGAGTCATTATGACCCGCTTGGTACTTCTAGTGTTAAAAGAAATATTACCATATAGCATCACCTGGCTGGAAAGGTTTAAACTGATTTTTAACACCTTTCCTGCGCCATGGATCACATAGACTCTACACCATATTTTCTTTCTGCGCAAGAAATTTAAAGGCAGCTACTACTGTCTAATACGAAGTCACTAAATTTTCACTAAATTATTAATAGTACACGAGGATTAAAATAACTCCTGAAAATGAATCTGTTGGATTTTAATTTAATTTTTCACAAAAAGAAAAAAGAATAGTATTCTTGTTCTTCTGTCGAATAAAACGTTCAGTAACGTAATTCATTGAAGCTTCACGGTAATTTAATCGATGGATAAATTTTCGATTAAGAATCGAAGCTTAAAATACTTTCTACATGCTTTATTGATTATCGCGTTTATAATTAATAGCGTGATTTTGAGCCGGCTTTAACGGCGCTGCCTCGATATCGAGAAAGTGAAAAATGGATGGTGCTGATAATATCGGCCTACTCTCGTCATTTATCTCCCTATTCGCTTATTCGATGTCGCTAGAAGTGGACGTCTTTTAAGCCGGCATTAATCTGAATCTTGACTGGAAAGAACAAAGAACCGTAAAGAAGATGTACCGAAAAGGTATCGAAATCTCATTTTCTCGATATCGATACATCCCTTTAGCACCAGGTATTATATTAACTGTCAACACGTTGAATGCCGCGGGGGTCACCGGTGACCGACACCCTAAATCTTTCACAATTAAATAATTAAGAAAAGAAACGATGAAATAAACCACGGATAGCGTTAATAATAAGCTAATAACGTTGGTTATCGAATTGAATGGTTAAATTTGAAAATGAATCGACTGTATCCTTAATAATTAGGATTTTGTATACGTATGTCCGTTTTCACTGTGGCATTCAACGTGTTAAATAATTGGAGACTCCTTGGAGGGTGCCAGGGCCTCTCAATGTTGCGTAAAAAAATGTTATCGTTACCTGTATAATTATTTACGAAAGATTAAATCGCAGAATGAAACGATCGCCTTTCGAGTAATTTGAATTTTAGCGTGCCATTCTACACACACGACGTTCGACGTGTTAAATTAGAAAATTAATATCAAGCCACGATCGAGAATCTTGTATGCGAGCAAGAAGGAGACACTTAGTGTTGTTCGAGCAGGATAAAAAGGAAAAGATGAGAGAAAGTAGATCTTAATATCACTTATTTATTCATACTTACAGCCCTGCTTTCGCCGGTCGACGATTTTCATAAGTGGTTTGTTCTCCTGCCTCGCCAACCCTCATATTATCAGCGACCACGTTCTCGGATTGTTTATGCTCGTCCTATGCAAATTCAGCAAATTCTTTCTCGTTCTTATGAAACGTAGCATCGTACACCATATAACCTGTATCATCATTGTCACTTTTTAACCCCTTCTCGTTTCTCATTTCTTCGCCTTTTGTGTTATCGCCGTAATAAATCACTTTGTTACTAGTGTACCATGTGGCGAAATGCTTCTTCTTTTTTGGATATTTTATCATGTGGTATATACATATTTACTTTCTCCTTAAGGGGAGAAACTCATGTAACACGCCTAAAACGAGGTGTTTTTTCATAATTTTTTCCAATGAGCGAACGTTTACGAATCTTCTTGAAATTATTTGTAGTACTTTACTTGACATTCGAGATTATACAAACATTTTTTGTATAGTGAAAAAATAATTTATTGTAAATATATCTGCAGTTATATTGAACGTTTTAGAAGAAAAGTTGATGTACCTCGTGCAATGCAGAGCTAGATACAATTGACCTAGAACAAAAAGTTAAGTACATATTTTTATATTTGTTATGAAATTATGCTCTGGTTATACCTAAAGCAAAAATTTCATGTAACCGATACAAAATATAGAGCTTTACCCTCTTTTCGGATGTCGCTAAAATACTTATGGTACTTTTATTCGTATTTAAAACTGGATGTGAGATGATATCCTGTAATGTTTTATTCAGCATGGTAAGAAGAGGAGAATGATCTGCTGGAAAAAAGATTGCGAACTCTTGAACGTAGAAAAGAAGGATATTCCTTATCTACAATTGTACAAGTCTTCAAACTATCTAAAGCTGGAGTTAACAAAATATGTGATCGTATCGAGAAGAGGGGTTTTGCTGAATCTCAAAACGACGCTAGTAAAACGCAATCCTTTAATTACGTTGGGAAATAAAAGAAAATTTAGAACTGCCAATAGGGCTAACACGAATTAAGAAACGTTTATGAGAAGGAGGATTTAATGGCCGTGTGTGCCGTAGAAAGCCACTAATTTTTAAGCAGAATACATTGAAACGGATAAAATTCGCGACGGAATACGTAAAGAAGACAATTGAGTTTTGGGAATCGATTATTTGGAGCGACGAGTAACATTTGAAATTTTGAGTAATAATAGGCGACGATATGTTTGGAGAAATAGCGGCGGAACTTAGTTATTATTGACAGAAAATTGACGGCAGTCAAATACATTGAAATTCTACGAAACAGTTTGTTTGATTCAGTACAAAAAATGAGATTATAAGGAAAATACGTCTTTCAACAAGACAATGATTCCAAACACAAAGCAAAATTAACAACGAAATTTTTGGAAGATAATGATATAACAATAATTTTTAATCCAATCGATTTGAATTGATTACCTACGAACGATTGTAACTGATTTTGGTAGCTAATGGGTTAAAAATTGAAACTCTCACGGAACAGAATTATACATACGTTATGTTGAAAAATGGGCGACATATGAAAGTACTTTTTATGCACGTCGCACCACGAGTCGTCTGATAGCCACAAACTTTGGATTTTTCTTGTCATATCACGAACGTGTAAACCTGAGCTTGCAGAATACACAAGGAACCCCTTCTTGACCTCATCTTCCTCTTGATCCCAAGGTGGCACGTAACTTTGCCACGGGACAAACTTTACCGACCTTCTCGAAAATAATTTAAAAAGGGGAATGAAATATTTTCGTTGGTTGCCAGAGGACTTGAGAGAAAATGTATTCACAAAAGATTTTTAACCAAAACTTACGCTAAATAAAGCATAGACAAACGTTCAGAAACCTAGTTCTTGATCACTTAACACTTTAATTAATTATTATCGGAACCCTATTTGACATCATCGATTGTTTACTGAACACTGAACACCGATTAATAATAAGCCTTGTATTATTATCAATTCGTCTATAATTAATTTGAAATAATAACAATTAAGGGGTTAGACCACTGTAGGATTTTGAAAAAATCGAAATTTTCTTTTTTTGGCTTAAGACAAAACTGCAAAATAGATACGGATCAGCTTGAAGATGCTCAGAAAAGAAACGCAGGAGCAGGACATCAATCTGGAAGGTCAATTGTATGGTGCAGGCATCACAGATTAAAAGTATACGTATTAACTACTGAAAACTATAAACGCGTTTTTCTCAAAACCGCATTTTCCAAACTGGGCGAACTCATAAATCAGACAAATCTTCGCCAATTTACTTGAAATTTTAAATGTATATTCAAAACTAAATTCTCTACCAAACTACGTAGGATTTTTTCATTATATTGCATAATTCTTTTGTTTAAAAATAATTTTCTGGCGACTTTTTCTTGAAATTCTAAACTTAAAAGAAAAACGCACCATTTTTGCAAAAATCAATATATCGAAAAAATCCTACTTATTTCAGCAACTGTTTTTATATGTAATCGAAAAATTTTTGTTTCTTTATCCTATGTTAAAAATTGCAGCAACTGCCGGTTCGCCCATTTATCCTTAAAAAAAAGTGTCATCGAAGAAATGCTGTATTTCCCCCATTTTGACGTTCATCATTACACAAAAATTATTTTTCTGAAGTTTATTAGTTGTATAATGAATGCCTGTTTACAGAATTTTGATTTATTCCATCATTTTCCTCAAAAGAATTCCCAAAATATGTGTGTCCCAGTGGTGAATTCATTATCCGAGTAAACCGATGTTTTATCCTTAATAAATATAATAAAAATAGTTGGTGATTCAGTATTAGTATTGATTTTAATGCAGAATTCTCGGAGATTTCGCCCGAAAATGGGATCTCTTTATAGGGAGCAGGGTTTTCGGTACAATCAAGATTCCGTTTAGTCGACGATAAAAGTTTTCGATGGGAACCGCAACTGGGGATGCAGCTGGGTCTTACGTGGTTCGATAATTACTTCATTGAGGAACACGGAGGTGTAGACGATGCTAGGAACCGTGACCAACAAATTCAATTGAGTCCTTCACGGGGATATTCTTGATTATAACCGAAAGAAGAAAGAAGACTGCAACGATATTTTTCTCCCTCGGTTTTTCGACTCCCAGCACGTTTTTCCGTAAATTACAAGTCGTGCCCTTTTCGCAGCCCTGTGTTCTCGATTTTCTGGATTGTATCTGTACGCGAGGAGAATGAATCGTGCTCGCGGAAAAGCGTTATTAACCCCTTCAACCCGTGGTACAGTATCAAAAGAATCTGCAATTTGCAAGATATTAGAGATTTTTTTATCAAATATTTCAATCTCACGAATTGTTCGCTTAGTTTTAAAATATATCCTTAAACTTTCTCACGTAGAATATTCTAAAAAAAGATTTATTTTAATTGCCACAGTGTAATCAGATGCTTCGAAATATTAATTTTATAACAATTTTCATATTAGCCCTTTGTACTCGAAGCATTTTTGGACGTAATCGGGTCTAATCTAATTTTTCAGCTACGCCTCCAGAAACAAAATGCATTATGTCGGAAGAAAAGTGTTAGAAATATTTGAGAATCTGTTGATTTTTATTCCCTTCTTTAATTCTCGATATTTTGATACGGGTGATATTGAAATTTCGCATTTTAGAATACTCCGATAAATTAAATATGGTGACTCAAAGGCATCACTCGAGTGCAAAGGGTTAAGCAATTTAGCTTTTGTATCAATTTCAATATAATATAGATACGAATTTTAATAATTGAAATTATCCATGAAAAGGAAGATTTAAAGTTTCGAATTGAGGTATAAAAATATTTATCGAAGAAGCATATATTATTAATCGTTTCAAATCACAAAATTAATTTGATTTTGAATAATTACCGAAGAAAGCGAAATTTAAGCCCCTTACTCAAACAACTTTAAACCATTTCGTAATTTACGAGCTATCCCCTGTAATAATTTCTCATGTTCATCCACGATGTTCCGCCGTCGCGTCGGTGCAACAGTGTCACCGGAAGCTGCTCTTATTCCAAAGAGGATCCGTATTTTATCAATGGCGGATAGCCACGTAAAGAATACGGGGGCACTCGCGGGACCCGCGATACGGGAATGTCTGCTCGTAATATCGAAAATATATTGCTCAACACTGGTAACCTCAAGTCATGTTCAATCGAATGAATTATACCGAATAAAAATAAACCAGCTCATCGGAAACGAAATGTTCCAATACCCTGTCCCCGGGCTTGGCTGTGTCGTCGAAAAAGAAAACCGGAAACGTAAGGAAAATTAACTCTTTCGTTCCAATTATGAATATATTCTATATATTATTCAATGAAAATTAAGAAACGAAATATTATATTCTTAAGAATTAAACGACTTATTGTATTCTTTCAAACTTAGAAGTTTATGATATTATTTATGGATAAATATTTATTTTTTTGTGAACGTATATGTACGTATAGATACGTATAACGTATCTATTGTTATTATTTGAAATAATAGTTCTAAATATTATTTATCGCTTCGATTATGTAGAAAATTATTGTGCCTGGGTTAGGTCTGAATCAGGTTGAATGAGGCTAGTAATTATCAGTAATTATTTCAATCAGTAATTACTTAGTAATATTAGTAGTAATAGTAATCCTAATTATTGCATGATAAATTAGCATACTAATTTTTTCAATACGCTTAGTAATTATTTAGTAATATTAATAACAATAGTAGTACCAATTATTAAATAACAAATGAGCGCAGCAATTATTTCAAAACGCTTAGTAATATTAATAGTAATAGTATAACAAGTTAATTTAGTAATCGTTTTAAAACAATAAGAAGGTGATATTTCACATTCTATCTATATTTTCAAAGGCTCTTTTAAACACAATGGTACAATCTTTAACACACTGTACTTAAAAATATTCAATTTTATATATATTTACCAACGGCGATATATCTAATATATAATATTTATCCTGCATTTGTCACCATTTGACAGTCCATATTACATACTTGTGATTGTGATATAAGAATGGTAATTTTAGGTAAGAAACATAAGAATTGGTAATTTTGCGGTGTACGTAAACCAGAATGCTCAGATTAATTTTATTAACAATTTCTTATGTCGTCATTTGAAGGATCGAAACACGTTTTTACCCGAATGTAACCGAAAGTATTTATACGAGACGGGGTCCATAGAAAGAAATTGAAGTTCGGTATAACCAAGGTTCATAAATTTCCATAATAAAGCCAAGCTGTACTTCATAATTGTGCTCCATAAAACATGCATAAATCGTTTGATTTATTAGCTTTCGCGGGGCCATTAAATTACATTTTTTCGCTTTTAACAACGGCCCTCCAAGCGAAACTAGACACATTTATTATGAAACTGCGCCGGTCGACAAGTTCGCAACAGCTGCACAACACGCAATTTAAGGAGCATATAAAGTTTTACTTCAAGTTTTGTTTATGATTCGCAGACGGACCTCGTACAGTTTACGGGATCGTCATTCGAATTATGGAAAATTATGATTCCCAATATACTTATTCGCAATAAAGCTCGAATTACTTTGTAATTGAGGAGCTGTTCGGAACAAACTTGTATCTGTCATAATAATTCTATCTCGAGATATTCAAAGTTGAAATTTTCCTTCATTTGTAAACCGGCGATTCCGATAAATAGCCTATAATTATTTTTCTTCCGGCAAAAGCTGACACTTCGTTACATTAAAAAGTAAATGTAAAGCAATTAAAAAAAAAAATGTATAACCGTTTTTATAAATATTTATTGAAATATTTAAAAATTACAAAATGTAATTTTAAATAAGCTTATGTAGTTTAAAAATAACAGAAAAATTAATAATAACGCCTGTTCCGAAGAATGAAATTGTCTTGTTGGATACTGGAGAAGATTAATAACAATAAAAGAAATTATTGATAATCAAAAAACGAGATATCATGAAAATATGATAGATAAAATTTGTTGAAAATGAAGAAAATGAATCATTGTACTTTACACTGTTAAAAATACTGATCTGATAAAAATTTCTATTAATTTCCTTCTTGCTCTTATTTCCATAGCCAGTTAAATGACGATATTATTAATTAACTTCATTACTACGGACTATAAACCACTAAAATATTCAAATTATGTGCGAATGTGATCCAAAGTTATTTAAAAGTTTCAATATTAAATCCCTCTTAAGACAAATGTTTGATAAAACTTCAAAATAAACTTGAGAAAGCTGTTACACCCACTCTAAACGGTAAATACGTGTATCGCAACAAATTAAATATTGTATAAAATTCCAAAATAAATTTGATAGAGTTGTCACATCTCAATATTACAAAAGATAATGGTACACATCGCAATATATCGAAACATATCCTTGTTCCTGTTATTTCTATGAAAAATAACAAATTATCTATAATATTGTTACCATTCAAATACCCATACCTACGTCATCGGTAAATCTAAGATGGAAGCAAGCGAATAATCGGTTAATGTTGAGACAAGGCATCAATACCATCTCTGCTACAATTATGTTGGTTAATTGAAATCAGTCTTAGACATGTAGACAATCAAGGATTCCAGATAATAACGCGCAGTCGATCTGATTGCTACAGTACCTAATTAATCGGTTACTGACTAGCAATCAATTACCACCTCTATGTATTTAACCGTCTGATCGAGACAGATAATTATATCGATTAGGTAATCGGAAACAAACGAAGGGATGATCGAGTCGGGGCGTTAAAACCTTGTCAACCATGTTTCACGAGTTACTCGGAGTTAGATGGCATAATACAATTTGTTTCTGCTAACGTTAGCTACGCAAAGATAGTTAATTAGCCGGCGCTGTTACCGATGCTAATTAACGGATGCGTTGACGTTAATACAATATAGTGTCGTAGCTCGAGCGGTGAGGGGACTTTCCAGGCAAAGTAGCTAACGGTACGTTTCAATTATCCATTAATGGATCACGGAGGCTTCGAACAACGGCCGAAGCGTTAGAAATAAGAGTTTCTTTCTTTCAACGTAAATCATTACGACATTTCCAATTCAAGATTTGGGCAATTTATGAGTTCTGAATAAACAAGTAGTCAAATTTCTTTGGAAAGGGGAGCGGGAGTTATCGATTATCATTGTAACGTTTGGACGATTGATATTTTATACGAATTTTAATTATGGAAGTTTATTTATCGGTGGTTTCAATTTTTATTAAAAATATATTTGAAACGTTACGTATTCCTTTGTTAAAATATATTGTATTATTTTTGGTACATTATTCTACGTTTTCTGAATAGTTTCTGTAAAATAATTTTAAAACATTGGATTTTCGGTAAATTTTTAGGGAAACTAAATGTTTGAGAAATTAAACATCTTCGATCAGGTTGAAATTAAGGAAATTACTTGACCATTCTGTGTAGAAAATTATCCTACTTACTAGACTTGTGGTACTAATATTTTACCGAGAAAACTATCGTTTGAGATTGTGGATGTCCGTTATAAAGTTACTGAGCTGTATTCGAATAATTTGGATAATTTGAGTATTCAGATTATTCAAATTTCAAATCTAAATTATTTGTATATTCATGTACCCATACGCATGGTTACAGATTCATTAAAAATATTAATCTTTGTTGCAATACCTAAAAGTACGATATTTTTATTATGTATTTAAAATTCAGATTTGAAATTCAAATAATTTCAATTATTTGAATTGAAAATATTGGAATATCATTCGAATAATTCAAATTATTTCTAAACTTGAAGTATCCTAAAATATCGAAACGTTCGACTATGTTAGAATTCAAAATTTCATTAAAGCCTTAATTTGATTAAAAAAAAATTGAAGAATTACCATACGAAAGATGGTATAATATCCCATTATTCGAGATTGTATGATTCCGTTCCCAGGATAATTCAAACTGCGTTAAATGCGAATGGCGGTCCTCATTGACATTCTATTAAAAAATTAATATCTCCGAAAACGTTTAACGTAAAGAGATGATCCTGGAATCAGTCTCTTCGTTAAATTTCAAGCTACGATAACTCTCTCACCGTATAAAGCTGATAAAATGAATTACACAAATTTTCATTTGCTTAATAATATAATTCTTCCGTGCATCGTATTATCAGGACTTCTTCAGATTTCAAACGGTGTTATGGAAATAATGTGAATTGAACAAATGAATTATAATGTTTCATACACAATGAACAATTCGTTGTTATTTACGTGCGTCGTTTTGTTTCTTTTGTTGCAGAGCAAGGACAGAACACAAACAAAAAGAAGACAACGTTTTCGAGACTACTTCGAGGACTGAAAACTCACAGGAAAGAGAAACAAGCACAAACTCAGGGTTCCCCGAGGCACGGTCGTGCAAGGATGGGTGTACCTCAAAGAGTAAGTGTGTACCTGTGTACGGAAACGTAATCCCATTTCAACCGGAACAACTATTTACTACTGTCGATTCAGATTTCCCGCTTAATTTTCACTCGGCTGCAATTTCGTCCCTTGTTCGCAATTTAGACTTCGTTCGTTTTCAGAACAATTATTCATCCAGTAGCTGATTTTCTATTAAGATTTTCATAACGAATACTTTCAAATTTCAATTTTTCTACTTTATTTTTTTCAATCTCGTAGAAATAAATGTGTAATACCTTTATTTTTATTTTTGGTACCGAGTGTTTCAACCCTGAACGTTGACCTTTTTCGGGGATGGTGATTATTATTAAAAATATTTTAACAAAAATAATCAAGGAATTATGTTCTCAGTATTCGAATTAGGATGGTTATGCTTAAAATTAAGGTTGTAACGAAAATTGAAGTATTAGGATATTAGAGTATCAATAAAGTTTGGATTTGAAATGCAAATAATTCAAAGTTCCAAATTTGAATTAGGAATATTTAATTATTCGTCCGCTATCAAAACTGCAATTTAAAATTCAAACAATTCAGATTATTCAAATATTCTAATTATTCAAATACCCGAATATTTTTACATGATACGAATAAAAACGAAATTATAAGTTCAACAGGAAGATTTCATCGTTTCCTATAACATTGATAAACCTCTTATCCTTATAAAATGAAAGATCGTCGCTCAATATTTTATACACGCGAAAGACTTACAAAGATCTAAAATAGCATTTATTACCAATATTCCAATATTTTTATAGAATAAAGATTTCAAAGTTTCTATCGATATGTTCATCGAAGAAGAATCTCATGAATGAGATTAAAACCGAAATTTCCCGGTTCTGGATAGTCAGCATCGACAAAATTTAGCAGATTAATGACACTTGGGAAATCTTGAGAAGCTTTAATTCTCGGAGGTGAACAGTTCACTTCGCTGATGCATACAGATTTCTTTTTCAATGAACCGAAAATAATGGTTATCTGAATTTCCCATGTGTGCATCAGCAATCATTATTTTCTTCTCTGTTGTTATCTTCGATCTGTCACATTTCCTATCTTCTTCAATTTTATCAAATAATTTCGCTCATTACAGTTTGAAATTTTCTACTTTTCGTTTGTCCATTAAATAAAAGAATATACCAATTTTGTAATTAGCAATTAATCAAGATATTTAGAATTGTATAAGAAACGAAAGTTTTTGAAAAATCTTAAAAGAGTACCAATTATCAAATTAATACGGTATATCAAAAACGAATAAATTATGATTTGGTTAGGTATAAAAACAAAAGAATACGACCCACTAATTATTTCTTTTGAATATTAATCACTTATGCAGGGTGTCTTTAATTTAACCTTGTTAGTAATTAATGAATGGATGACTTTGTAAACTTACATAAAAGAAGACATACAACAAATCAAATGTCATCTCCCTGAAGATCTATCAGCATCATATCACGTATGATAAAAAAAAAAGAATGTTAAAAAATTTCATCCACTACTTAGGAAAAATGTTAATAATAAATTGTTCAAGTTAAGCAAGACCCCTGTACATAAGGTCAAAGAGCCGCTGAAAATTCTTTTACTTTAATATAACAAATAAACGTTGTGAAATTCATACGACAGAAAAAAAAAAACATTTAGTTTCCTTCTTCGATCAATTTTGATAAGACTTTAAAAAATGTTTTATAGCCATAATGTCTGACTCCAATAGTGGATGCAAAAACGTTATCGGTCAAATCCACCATTATACTTACTATTTAATTATTGTTCTAATAAATAATTGTTTTCGATATGTTGTATACTTTTGTTTATTAGCACCTTAACGACGCAGCTTCTTGAAAATGTATAAAATCAAAAGAAGAAGATTAATCGTATATTATAATTGCAAAATATGTATATCGATTTCGGTTTCTTAAAGCGATGGTTATTTGACGCAACAGTGCGTCATTCATTGTCAAGATATTAACGTATTATCTACCGCCTTAAAATGAAAAACTAAACGCTATTGTTGTATAGTTTAATAGTAATTAAAGATTAGGAGGAATCACCCCTTACTTTCAATTCTCTGTTAATTGTAGCAAACCTAATTTTCATTATTCTAATAGCGTTGCAGGCTAAAGAATAATAATTAAAGGTTTATCAATCGATACTGAAAATCCTATTAACAGGGTTCCGGTAGATAAAGTGATAAGATAAAAGAGCTCAAATTATAATATCAGAAATACGTTTTCAAAAAAATGTACTCGAAGGTATTCGATCAATTTCGTGAGTCACTGAACTCATCCTAAATATTTCTTCATCATTCACCAGTTGAGTAGGTACAAGTTCGTTCAGTCTCGACAGGTACAGGTACGTATGGCGTTACGGGTGCAACGCACAGAGGGAGATCAGACACATAACCTGCTGTAAACGGCCACTCAAAGACATTCCTCTCGCTTTGACCTTGGCACAAAGTATCACGAAGCCTGATAGTACTTGGAATGAAATTTCCTGGAGGGCCATCGATAAAGCACTTGTATGCGGGTATAGCGTCGTTTTCGACTCTCGGCTTCGAAACCTCTGACCGTTCCTACGATCAGTGGAGCCACTCAACATCGGGGGCCACAAATTCCATGACCATAGCTGGAATGAAGAATCCAACCGGGATGGACGCTGCATCAGTAACGAAAATTCAATTATGATAGGATGATGGAACGAATCGTTGCATAACCTAGAGTTGCTTCTATACGGAAGATGATGGAAGGAGGCATTTTGATGGCTTGAAGATCATCAGTGTTGGTCGGTCGGTCGCCTTTGGTACCGGGGTAAATGCTCTTCGCTAGCTACTGGCCGATACACAAATTGGCTTTTAACCGTCTGATACCATGTTCCGATCCTTTTTTTTTGTTCTTAAAAATTCAATCGAACTTTTTGAAATTAATTTTCTGACATTGGTCACTGGCTTTTGGTCTTGATTCTGTTTTTATAATAATTAAATGAACATCAGACTTGAGATAATGATTTCACATATCATAGGTACTGGACTAGAAATATAAAAGGAATTAGGAAGAATATTTATTGATAAAATAACACAAACGAATTTTTAACTTTTGTCTGATCCAAACGTAATAACCATCTGTTGTTTAGGATCGAAAGAAATTAACTGTTACAATTGGAAGATGAAAATATTAATGAAAAATTATTGTAAATATGAAAATAAAATGATATTGTTAACATTCCACCGATAACTAACGTCGATTTTCTGATCCTTTTAACACTTTGACTGTCACACTGAAGCTATTGAAAATTTCATTAGATGGTACTTTTATTTTTCAACAAATTTTATCTATTCATTATTTCCATTGTTTCAAATATCTGTTACGAGTGTTTCTAATTTAGCACCAGAACTATCAAACGAATCAAACCTGATATTACACCTTATAATTTAGGTATCGCCCTTTATCTATTTCGTTTTCCACTTTATTTTCAATTTAAAAGCAAATGTGCCTTGAACGTCGATAGTTCTGGTGTTAATCGATTAAAGAGTTGTTAATAATATTGGTGATGGATTTGTACGGAAATTTGAAAGTTACTAAAATAAGAAATTACGAAAGGATAGAGAATATTTTTGATTTGATCTGTAGTTTTCGGGGTGTACACTATTTTTGGAACATCCTGTGTTATGGGGAATACCGTGGCCAGAATAGGCTATAGGTCGGTATTGTGACCACAGTCAGTGTTGCGCCTGATCGAATAGCAGGACGTCTGGTACCTGTAATGGAAGGTAACCAACGAGTCCTCGTAGGACAGCGATTCTAACAGAATATTGCAAACTGTCAACAGTGGTACGTCTGTCCCTTGTCGACGACACTGACCGCACATTGCCGTTCATCTTGGTGTCCGCTTGACTGCTACCACTGACCCGTACGGCCGTCTGACGACAAATGGTATGCTTACCTTGTGTCAAATTCAATATCGCGTGTATCAAAATTTATTTTTGTTCGTTTACGATACACAGTAACTTATTTTCAACTTCTGGATTAAAGATACTCATCTCGGATACTGACAGAATCCTCAGAAAGAACCAGCAATATTTTGCGTTAACTTTGGATGCCATTTTATTCACGTTTGAGCGATTTATGGATTTTCATGAAGATTTGTCGTTTACTTTAATGGGAAGGATCTTATTCAAATAATTATAAATAATTTTATTAGATACTATATCAATCGCCAGTCTTAGCTGTGGAAAAACACTCAAAAATATGTAGACGTCTTATTCCCCTACAATTAACACTAGAACTACCGGCGAATAATGTCCACCTATACTTAAATCGAAAATTAAATAGAAAACATAATTGGCGAGAGGCAACTTATATTTCGATAAAAGCGTCTCAATAAATTTTTTAATATAGAATATGGAATCTGTAACAAGTCATTTTGACCCGGTTGGTATTTCTAGTATTAACTCGTTGGGTCACCGGTGACCGGCACCCGAAATTTTTTACAATCAAATAATTACCAACAGAAATGATAAAATAAACCACAGATAGCGTTAACATTAAGCTAATAATGCTAGCTATCGAATTAAAAAGTTAAATTTGAAAATTAGTTGATTGTATTCTTAATAATTAGGATTTCAGCGTGTCTGACTACCCACGTCCGTTTTCACTGTGGCAGTCAACGTATTAATATCCATATTATTATTAGAGCCATGCAAGTTTCTTTAACCACAAATACTACTGAAATTGCATTAGCAATTCGAAACACCAGATTAAGGTATTAGGTTAAAGTTAGGGTTAGGTTATTAAGATTGCAAGAAACTATAACCTTGAATATCTGTAACACGTCACGGCACAGAAATATTAATAAATATTTATAAATACAAAATGTTAATAAAGAATGCTATTTAAATACAATACTTTTTCCCAACAAATTGAATTATAATTTTTCAACCTGAAGAATTAATAATATAGAGTTTGAATATTTTTTACTATATTTGAACTGCAACAATCGACACGTTAAGGTGGATTTCGACGGTAGGAAGAGGTACCTTATGATAATTCTTATTTTTCTCTTGGTCGTTCGTTCAGAATTGGTTCATCGAAGGCATCCCGTAAACTTGGGCAGAAAACGTGGCCGGAAACGGTAAGAATTGGAAGCTCGGTTTTCTTCTCAACCTTTACGGAAATTGCTTATCCACGCTGTTCGTTCTGGCTGTCCA
The DNA here is from genome assembly GCA_943735885.1 of Stelis phaeoptera. NCBI lineage: Eukaryota > Metazoa > Arthropoda > Insecta > Hymenoptera > Megachilidae > Stelis > Stelis phaeoptera. The sequence continues at coordinate 2,589,019 of OX030936.1, forward strand.
TTTTCTTCCTGGAAAGACCGTTTATCCCGCACTCTTCCCCAATCGTTCGTGCTCCATCTCCAACACGTAATCAAGGATCGACTCTTATCCTGGCACACGTCGCAGTAAGTCGACTAGGGAGAACGTGTTGGTCATTAGTGTTACCGTCTTTCGTTAGCTGTTTCAGCTTGGCTAACCATTAGCGTTACAGCATCAACGTGCCACTTGGATAGAGAACCAATGCCGATTGAACGTTAACAACGGTAGCATTTTCAAATTCTGTTTTTCTTATTTACTTTCTCGTTATATATTATAGCCGATTAAAAGTCTGAAACAATTTCATGACATACAAGTGTGTCGAAAGAGAACATGTAGCTTAATACAAAATGCTTAAGGTTTATAAGCTTAATATAAAAATTATATAATTAAAGACTGCGTAAAGTCTTCGTTGTTATTTTTAATAGAGAATTATTGGTAGACAGTTATAATATAGAGTGACGCCAGTTACAGTACGTGATGGTGAATTTTTAGATGTAAAAAGTCTAACAAGATTTCATGTGAGAAAAGTTTTGTGAAATGACACTTATGGCATATCAAATTAAAGTTTAAAGTCTGCTGAAAATAACTGTATGAAGGTCTTTTCAGTATCCCTAGTATAGGACGAAGGGATCCCAGTTATAGTAAACTGTGACTTTCTATTATGATTGCATATCAAATGGCTGATCTTAAAACAATAAAATGTAATTTCATGACATAAAAGTACCACGAAATAATACTTATGGCATTTCAAATTGAAGCTTAAAATTTACTGAAAACGATGGTATAATCGTTTCGTCGATATTCTTAATACAAAATGGCTGATTATGAATTATACCGAGCTAATTTCAAAACATACAAACTACAAGTAACAATTTGAAGTTCAAGATACAATAAAATGTTTAAAACACAATTGTCACTGACGAAAGGAAGGGCGAATTAAACAAAACATAACGGATGTTGACACGCTATTTGTCCAGATCGGATGACTTACTCTCCGAAATCAACAATGGTCCACTTCCTTTGATATTCAAATGATTCGTATGTGTAGTTCGAACAAGGGTATCGTAGCACAGCAAGGATTCCTGTGATGCAGTAGGTTAGGTTACCAGGTCAACAGCTGACTGAGTGTATTTCACGCCCTTCACGACCGTGGTATTAGCATATAAAGCGATTTAGTCCGCTTTACTCGCGTTTCAGAACGCCCTTCGTTAGATTGCTTACAATTTAATCTTTCCCTGTAAAACGATCAAACGATTTGCATGTACACATATTTAAAGAAACATTTGGTTTTCCCATTGTGGCAAATATCATCACATTACCCCTTTCGCGACCATCGGCGAGCATAGTTATCCGATTTAAAGCGTACAGGTTCAAAATATCGGTCACTCGAAAGAAATCTCAAAAGGTACTGTATCATTAACAAATAAATCGTTAACTATGAAGAATATGAAAAAGGAAACACTCCAAGCAAATTTAATTCAAATTGATAAAAGCTATTTAAACAAAAAAAAAAAGAGAGATTAATATATTATTACATTTAAAAATACCGAGTCAGTTTATTTTAAATCCATGGTAGCCATTTTAGAAATGTTTTTTATACACCATACTTCGTATCTACCATTTAATAAAAAAGAAAATTTTTAAGTATTAAAAATTTGTAAGGCTTAATTCAAAGATGAATGTAAATATTTTTTCAATTTCTTTTTTCTACGGAAACTAACAATAAGAAATTGAGTACTATATTATTAATAACTAAACAAGTTATTTAGTCATCAAAGTAATTGTATCAGTTTTCTGAAAAAGCAAACAGGAGACACAACTTGGGCTCCTTATCTAACTTTTTCATCTTTTACGAAGAACTTAAATATTGCAAGAGTTGTTCTGTCCCCGGTGAACTACAGCCACTACAATGCTTCGTGCATGTTTCAAAATCCAAAGGGGAATTTACGATTACGCAGAATTTTCTCGAACTCAAAACTGACTTTCCGAGACTCTTTTCAAACTCGTGAAACATTGAATATGCTTTTTCTTGCGTGACTCGTATTACAGGATTCGTACAAAAAGTATTACCATCCGATACGGATTTAATACACAAGGCGATCGTTGTACGAAATTCGTAAATGTTGCACCAATGAGAAGTACAATTTGGGTCACTTTAATATCGAACCAATTTCAGTGCCATTGTTTATTAAAAACCTTACTCACAAGTACACAATTTCCAGAGACCTTTTGTTGCAGTTTCACTTACACGAACCACTCAACAGACAGTAACAAATAAGTGAAGTAAACATATAAATATGATTAAGATCTTAACAACATATAAATAAACCTATTTCAGTACAAAACTGATTTTTGATTTTTTACACCCATACATCCGTTACACTGTGCGCCGCCATTTATCCTAGAAAAGACCAATGTGTTCGGTAATACATTTTAATTGTTAAACAATCAGGAATCCGAGGATTAAAGTTCTAAAGTTGTCCTGCGAACGTTTCAACGAGTAATCGTACCTCGAAGTCTCCTAAACACTGCTACCAACTGGTGGCAAGAAGAAAAATTATTTACAATGTCGCAAATTAATTTGTTTCGCCGACCATGAATCGACGTCGACGCGTCGAAAAAGAGCAGGAACGCGTTCAAACGAACCGTCTAGACAGTCCGCAATCGATCAACCCCACTTTAGAGAAATCTCAGCGTGGAAACGACGTCGCGTGAACCACGTGCGCACCCTGTTTCGACACCGTTGACGAACGCAACACGATTCTCAAGTGCGCACATATATTTCCTTTTCTTTTTTTTTATCGATGTTCCATCCTGTAGCGGCTACATTTACTAATTAGAACGAACTGCTTGGAAAAAGGAAGAGAGGGAGATAGAAGGAGAACGCTTGTTTGCCGTGTACCATGCCACGTTGCTCAGACAAGAAAATTACAGAGGACCGTGACATTGAGACTTTTAGCGGAGAGACAGAATGGCCGCCATTCTGTAAGCTTTGAAAAAAAAAGGTGACGAAGACGCAAAAGAACGTGGCGGAAGGAGGACAGATAGAGGAATGAAAGAGGAGAAAAGAGTTGAAGGGACGACGACGATGATGTACTATATCGATCGCACCTGGGATACCCACCTTTTGCTGCCGTGGTCTCGTCCCCGTCGCTCTCACCCCTTACCCCTTCCCCCTGTTTCTTTCTTTTTTTTCTACACCCCCACGTGCATCGATGGAAACACTGGCAAGTACCGGATCCTCTTAACACCCCTGCGTACAAAACGATACGGGCATCTCATGAATTCTTGGCGGGAAAGGATCGACAAGATTCGTCGTTTGAAAACACGTAGAAAATGAAGTGCGTATGAGACGTTCTAAGTAATTCGGGTACACCGTTAAAATGCCTGTGTAATTTAGAAATTGATTTGAAGAATTATAAGTAGATTTGTAATTCCGGCCATTTTCTATTAGGAAATATTCTTGGTGCATCTTTGTAATCATTTTTGCGAAATTTTAAGCTTCAAATTGGTATGGCATCAGTGCCATTTAGAGATAGTTTTATGTCATATATTTGGAAATTAGCCATCTAACGAATAACAACATAATAGAAATCTATTACGTACTGTTATTGATAGCCAGCCATTTTCTATTAGGAATATTCTTGGCGCATTTATATAGTCATTTTCGTAACACTTTAAGGTTTATATTGTTGTGCTATAAGTGTCATTCAGAGATACTTTTCTGTCATGAAATCGTATCCAATTATTAACCGACTTCGAAAAGGAGGAGGTTACTCAATTCGACATGTATGTTAATTTTTTTTTTTCTTTTAATGTATGTTTCTTGCTAACTACTATTCCCATTGCAAAATTCCTATTCTTTGATGCTACTCTGGAAAAATTTTTGGAAGAAAGACACAACCGACTTCGGAATGCACCAAAAAGGACGAAATAATTATAATTTATATTTCGGAGACGGCGCAAAATTAACAATTTTCTACATTGGAAATTGTCAAAATTTTGTAATCCTTTCACATATTTTCACATTAGCAACATCTTTTATTTACATAATTTTTAATTTTGCGCCGTCTCCGAAATATAAATTAATATTATTTCGTCCCTTTTAGTGCATTCCGTAGCCGGTTGTATCTTTTTTCCAACAATTTTTTTTTCGATATGTAGAGAAAGGGAGGAGGGTGAAAACGATTTAGACGAGAGTTTGTTATATAGTAGTCGATGTTTTGTAAGCTATTGTATTTTTGTAAATATTAAGTATCAACGTCTCGTTCGTGGGGAGAAGAAATACTTGACGAGAATCATTGTCCGGTTAACATATTACCGAATCCTTCGTGTCACATGTATTAATATATACAGAAATATACTGAAATATATTAAAATTCAACTGTAGTTTTGAAAAATTCACAGCACAGCGGTTTTATGAATATTCAACTTCCGCCAACAGATGTCACCACGTTACCGAACCGAAAAATATAATCTTCAAATTTGTATATTACCTTTCCTATCAACTAATGTTATTTAAATCTAAATTAACAGGAAACACTTGAAGCATTAACGATCCCACAGGTCAACGCGAAACATTCAACGGCGGCGAAATTTTTGGCAATAAATATAAAAAAACATGCCTAAATTTTACGCAGTAGGTAGCTCAGAAGATAGAGGAAAGTGCGTACATAATAACGCAATTTGTTGCAACGCGATATCTTAATTAGTTCCTGAGATATAGGGCTTCAAAGTTTGTATAGCGGCCGGCGCGTACGAGGGTAATTATGAATGGGCGCGACCGTAGACATTTTTCTAGGAAATGCGTACTACGCATTACTAGGAATAGTAAAGGGTTAGACGTAAACAATGACCACGTGACCGCTACGCTAGACACTCGCTGTCTGGCTCCAAGCGTGAGGCGGCAGCGAATTTTTACAAAAATTACGTTTGTCTTTACACGACGATATCTCAGGAACGGATAAAGATATCGATGTAAATCAAAAACCCAATTAAAGTGGAAGATTCCTACTTTCTTACGAACCTAACATTATACGGAAATTCGAAACAGGACTTTGTTGGCAGCCCTTTGAACTTTTAGTAATTTTAATACGGGTTTCTTATGCAGTTTAACATAGTTTCTGACTTTCAGTTGCTTCTAACAATAGAATATTATTATAAATATCTATCACACGCATTATTAACGATTCTTTCGTTTACTTAAAAACAATTTTTGGAAAAAAATACAACCGACTTCGGAATGCACCAAAAAGGACGAAATAATTTTAATTTATATTTCGGGGACGACGCAAAATTAAAAATTGTGTAAATGAAAGATGTTGCTAATGTGAAAATATGTAAAAGGATTAAAGAATTTTGACAATTTCCAATGTAGAAAATTGTTAATTTTGCGCCGTCTCTGAAATATAAATTAAAATTATTTCGTCCTTTTTGGTGCATTCCGAAGTCGGTTGTGTTTTTTTCCAAAAATTTGTTTATCGTATGTTTTGAAATTCATCGTTGGATACATACCTACGTTAACTTAATGGAAGTTGATAAAGAATATTTGAATTTGACGATGGTGCAAAGAATTTTCAATTTTTCTCACGTTCATCGTTTTTGGAATCCCCTGTACATGCCATGCCGACGATTTTCCCAGTTGCGCGTCAATGTCACGTCGCCTAATTCATCAGACGTTTCGTGAGACATTAACACGAGCTGTCGCGACGCCACGTTGTAGAATCGAGTTTTATTAGGTAGTTACGATATATGTACACACATAGTACTCGACGTCTACGTAGTTTCGGTGACGTTTGCAGGGATTACCCTCATCCCTTTGGTAAATAGAAACCGCTACCACGGTTTAACATCACGTGTCAGCTTCTTCCTTGCAACCGTATACACCTTATGTATGCTGCTGACAATGCATCTTGACTTCGCCTCGTAACGGAAGGAATTGATGATTTGAAAAAGTCAGACTTCAATTTTTAATATTCCACAAATTGCCTTTCATTCGTTAAAAGATACCTAGTTATTCAAATTTATTGCACCTTCGTTCCTTGAAAAATGTTGCAAATATAAAAGATTGATACACGTTGTGTTAGTTATCGAAAGCAGTACAATTTCTAGTATTTATTCGTCTCTATCTTCGTTCGTCGATTCTGAACCATTGGGTACGCGCAATCCAGAACAGTTTCGCGCCGCAACAATGGTACACCCTTCTACGGTTGTACCTACATAGTGCAATTGTGCGTAATCGCGACTATATATCGGGCCGCAGCCGACCAATAAAGCCGGGGGACGTAGCGTCGATTTTATTGTCCGAACGGATCGTTCTCATCTTGCCGGCAGAAATGTCGTTGTGCCGGGTTAGCCAGTATCTCCAGGACGCGATAGTCGGCCAGGAATATCCTGGCTGCGGTGTTCAGGAACGGCCTCCAGGCAATGCATTTCAATGCAACCGACAGCCTCCCCTGTCTGCTTGGTTGCTGCACGTTCCTAAGTGATTCCGGATTGGCGCGCTAATGACTGTTTCATATTCATTGGGTAACGCAGTGCTACCATCCTGGCGGGCACGGGTTACACATGGCGCTCGGTTTATCGTCCCGACTCCCCTTTCGCAAGTCTTTCAACGGTGATCTTCTAATCTTACGTCCGGCGCGACGATTAATTCTGGCTTTTGATTACCGATTCCTCGCGCATCGATCGTTGATTAATGAGTGCAAATTGAGGCCGCAATTGTATATAATTACGGTGGCTCGTTTAACCCCCCCGCCGGACACCGTGATACATAGTTACAGGACGTGATTTTGGTGATAAGTTGAACGTGACGCGGTCATTTTTGCAGGGAAATTTTTTATGATGGATACTTTAATTATTCTGGTATGTTACAATTCAATGGTTGTTTTGATAGGCAATACGAATACAAAGTTTCCTTTTGAATTATTAAATAATTTTTATCATAATTTGAATGTATTTCAGGTACGAAATCGAAACGTAAAAAGTCTGAGACGATTTCATGACGAAAAAAGTATCGTAAAACAGGACTCGTTTTATATCAATTCGAAGCTTGTAGTTTAACAAAAACGGCTGTATAAATGTACCATAAATAGTCTTAACACAAAATGTCTGGTTGTCAAATGGTTGATATCTAAACGTAAAAAGTGCGAGACGAATTCATGACATAAAAGTATCGCGAAACGGCACTTGTGGCACGTGAATTTAATGCTCGAAATTCAATAAAAAGAACTGTATAAATAATTCACCAACTGTTCTTGAAATAAGATATTTGATTGCCAGTTGAAGCGAACAATAGGGCTTGCGTTGCGTTATTTATCAAATTGCTGACGTCAAAATGTGATCAGTCTGGGACAATATGATGACATAAAAGTATCATAAAACGGCACTCAGGGTATATCAATTCGAAGCTCAAAGTTTAAAGAAAACAAGTATATAAATGCACCGTGAAGATTATCAATATAAAATGATTGGTTGTCAATTGTAGCAAGGAGTATACATTATCGATATGTCAAACAGTTAATATCGGTACGTAGGTAAATAGTCTGGGACAATTTCATGACATAAAAGTATTATAAAATAACACCTATGGTATATCAATTTAAAGTTTAAAGATTACTAAAAATGACTATATAAATGCACCATCAATATCCTTAATACTTTTGACGAAATCTTCGTTCGAATATACATATTAAATCAATCAATTTGCCGACTTAATACATGAACCAAATTTCAGGAGAAAACGATTAAAATTAATTAAATTTCTGTAATTAACAGATAAAATACTAAATCAGTTCAGCATTTTGAATTGTAAATACAGAGAAAATTGAGGATAAAATGTGATTTAAATGTTTCAGTATCTCAACACTACCGATCTCCGATTTACAAAGGCAGTTACTATTATTCCCGTTTTACTTGCGATATTAAAAGTTATTTCAACTTCTTTGGTGTATTATTGTCGAATAATAGTACAGAATGTTATTACAAGAAACATGAACTCGTAGAATCTTATAACAAAAAGGTTATTTCTATCCGAGATGACTCTTGTAGAATAACAGATGTGTAATTGGTTGTAACTAGTTTAATTAAAGTTGAACCGTTTAAGCGAGACACTTTGTTCTGTCCAATTTCAAGTCACCGAGAATACAGTTAATTAAGCGATTCGATAATTAGAAACTTGTATATTCCAACTACGATTCCGGGAGCCTTGTTTGGGGAACGAGGAATATGTAAAATTATGTTTTTAAATCTTCCTTTCGCATAAAAGACTAAATTCTGAGAAATTCCATTCTGCCCCTAGTTGTTTCATATGTAAAAAGGAACGCATGATTTAATTACGTATTTTATGCGAAGGGTTTCTGGTACCCCGAGGCACTTCTTGGATCTAAGAGTATATTTTTGATATACTTTATATCTTTTCAGTTGATAACTGAAGGAATTCGTGGATTCATAATTTGGAAATTCGTGATTTTAAAATAAAGAACTTTGGAATTTTTAGAATTTTGAAAGTACATACTTTGGAAATAAAAGTTTTGAGAATCTATAATTCGATAATAATATAATTTGAGAATACAGGAATTTGGAGTTGTATGATTCGATAATTCCCGTTTCAAAGTGAAGGACTTTGGTATTTCGCAAATTGGAAATAATTTTTTGAGATCTATAATTCGAAAATAAAGGGTTTTGGAATTCTAAAGGACCTTGATATTTCCAAGATTAGGAATAAAAATCTATGGCAATTTATAATTTGAAAATTCATAATTTGACGAGAAAAACCTTTGGAAATCTACAATTTGAAAATAAAAGACTTTTCAATTCCACAATTCGATATTTCTCAATTCCAAATAAAGAACTTCGATATTTCCAAAATTGGAAATAAAAAATTTTATAAATCTGTAATAATCATAAACAAAAATTCTTACACACCCTGCAGAATTAAACAAGGGAACAATCCATTTGTTAGTAAATTATCATCGAAAGGATCAATTTACACGGGCTTGCTCGACGCGATGACGCTTAAACGAGCAGAAATTAAAATGTTCATCTTATTTATGGATATCGATGGTTCGATTACGAGTTCGTACACGATGCAATGCCCGGCAGTTTCGCAGAGAAATCGATTCTCGAGCAAGCGGTGCACGTACGCATGATCGACGCGTACCATTTAAATTGCACGTAATTCAGCAATAAATTAACGCGTTCAACCCTCGAACCGTATAATTTACGCGCAACAGTTCATTTGCGTTCCACGCTTTTATCGACGATCAGCGGTTTTAAACGTTAAGGCATAGAAATGGCACAATCAATGAATTATTCTTTCGAATCTTCGCCCCTTTCACGCGCTCGAATTACCGGCGAACTCGTTTCCAGCTTTGTTTCAAATAAAATTAACGAACAATTACCTGGAATAAAATAACGCCAGTGTACAACTTGTTTGGGCTGTTCCTTTAATCCACCGATGGCGGGCCGTTTACAATAAGACAAAGATCATTTGAATTTAATTTTACACGCTATAATATCGTCACTCTACGCATTTCGCTGTCGAACGTTTGTTTAAAATCAAAATGCGACCACATTACCAATAAACAACTGAAAATATTGAAATGCAATATTTTTTCTCATCTTTGTTTTTTAAATTTTTTACAATGAAATAATTAACAAAAGAAATGACGAAACAAACCACGGCTAGCGTTATCATTAAGCTAACAATGCTAGCTATCGATTTGAAAGGTTAAATTTGAAAATTAGTTGATTATATTCTTGATAATTAGGATTTCAACGTGTCTGACTACACACGTCCGTTTTCACTGTGGCAGTCAACGTGTTAATTTTCTTTTTTCTTTTACCACTACAAGCTTTCAAAAGATCTACAATAATTCTGACACGTTTGTCCAAGTTTCTATTGAATTATTCAACCATGAAATGTTGAAAAATGTTAATAATTCGACGAAATGTCGAATCGACGAGACAGGTTGCCTGCGAAGGGTTTAAAATGAAACAGAAAGCAAAGGTGGATAAAGAAACCGACTGAAAATGGGAAAAGAGGAAAGAAGAGTTCGTCGTTAAGGAGACGCGCACGTGAAAAGCTTGCCTAAGAGTTCGACCTGAAGAGTTTTGGTAGAATAAGAGCGACATTGCAAGAAAGCAAAAGAGGGCTGTGCTAGAAAAAGGGGGGAAAGGGAACGAAAGGATTGAAAAGGATCCCGTCTGAGGGCCTACAAACGCTCTCTGATATCTTGTTTAATTAAGCAGACACGAAAATGCGGCCTTGAGCATCTTGTCGCTGTAAGAAAAGCAAGCCATTGTAAAATTCAAAGGTACCCATCGGTGGCTGGGTATCCGACAGCAAAGAAACCACATCACCTTTCTTCAACATCTAACGAATACGACCGATACTGTGCTCACTTTGTGTGTCAATATTTTCGCCTTCTTTGAATCTGATGTGCATTGACTCCAAAAAGTATTCAGACACCCTCTGACACTTTGACTGCCACGCTGAGGCTGTTGAAACTTTCGTCACATAGTTCTGTGCTTAACAAATTTCGTTTATTATTTTCTTGATACTTTATTACTTTCATTATTTATAATTTTAGGTATTTATTAATTCTATGAAAATTCGAGTGTCGTTTGTATTTATTTTTTTTCATTGATTTTAATGAACATAACTAACTCTGCATTTGGGAAAACATTTATAATTGTTATTTTTGGTGGCTTCGACAATTATTGTGTACAATTTGCATGAAATGTATGTTCTGAAAGTTATGTGTTTCGCTTGTTAGACAGAGTGTATGAGGTTTGAAACACTGGAATATTAATGCTGATCAATTTGATATCAATAGTAGACTCGATAGTAGGATTCGTATCTTTACTCCTAAAAAGATATTTTGCACAATTACTTCCGAATACGCATCCGATTTACGAATCTTCTAGTTATGCCATCAGCACAATTATGTCAAATTATAATTTGTTTCTTTATTTCTTGTACTGTCGCCCCAGGAAAGCAAAACACCCGTTAGTTGACATTGTTCAGTATTTTTGTCTGTTTATTTGTTATCCATACCCAGAAAATACGACAATTAGTAGTTCTTGATCTTATTCTTATAGAAAACAGTTTTAAAACAATTTTAATATTATTCACAGGAAAGAAAAAGAAAAATTGCAGCTGTCATTTTACAAAACTGCTTAACAATAATAAATTTGCATTTATTTTCTTCAAAATCAAAGTGACAGAAAATAATATTCACACAATTCCAACTATAAGAGGGCGTATCTTTTTCTTTGAAGTAATAGTCATTAATATCGCTGACTTTTCTCTCATTCCACGCTGAAATTATTCCTCTCCCATAGCGGAAGACAAATCTTCCACTTAAGATCACCCTGCCAGAAGGATGCTGTTTGTAAATACTTGGAACGCTTCTAGTTACATAGCCAAAATACTCGAGCTTCTGTCTTAATTATTCGACTAATGGAGCTCGGAATGTTGATTTCTTGCTGGACATTTTTTAAATATCTTCCCGGGAGACGCTTCAGTTTAATTAATAATTAAACGTGGCTGCTGTTCAAACGATACGGCGATAGAGTATATCTGTGTTTAATAGGAAAAGTTTGTTAAGCTGGGAATTATGAAATTTTTATTATTCAAACTGTCATTTCAGCTTTCCTATATTTTTATTTTCGAGATATTTAATGTATAGTATTTTTACTTATTTAATCAGATACTTACACTTTTATACGTGGAAGATCGTAATTTTATTGTGACAATTTTTTGAAATATTCTTTTAATAAGACAGTGTTTTTTTTATCGACTTTAAATGGACTTTTATCATTATGTAAAATAATAAATTATCAAAAATATAATCAGTATCAAAGTAAATTTTATATTTCAATCAAAATAGAATTTACTAAAAAAATAATAATAACAATTGCAATAAAAACGAGGAACCTGTATACATTTTATAATAATATTTCTTATCATTTATTTTACTATCTACTTTCATTGAACTTTTTACCTATTTTATATATTTAATTTATAGGTTCAAACAGATTGCTGTTAATTATTATTAAATAATGTTATATTACATTGACTTCGTTAAATTACAAAATATCTTCAACTCATTTTATTCTTTTTCCTTTAAGATTAAATTTGTCCCACTTCCAATAACAACGACTTATTTAGTGTTAAAAATAAGGGAAATAATCTTGATATTATTACGTGAAATTTATGTAAGCAACATTGCGCTTTCTTGTTTGTTAATCACAGGTAGATACACCGGACAGTGTACTACAAAGTGGATTGGGACTAGGACCAGACATGGGACACACGATTCTACGTTCCATGGTGGATCCACGGGATTACGACCGATTACGATACCTTCAGATGAACGGTGGACAACCGAACAGTTTCGAGGAGACTATACACAGGGTATGATTCTCAGCCTTAATTAACAACGACTATTGTAAGCAATTTATTTACATTAACCTTTCGTAGCTCGTTGATAGTGTAAACGAAATTTGATTCTTCTTTAGATTTATAATCTAATTACAAAATGGAGGTTTTAAATTTTTTAGAATTCACTTGAAACCTATTTATTGCATAAAAGAAAAGAAATGTTTCAAACGAAACTTGTTTGATATCAAACAAGACGTACAGTGTGATAATTAACATTTTTTATTTTTAAATAGTTTACAAATAAATTCAGCTGGTCCAGTTAAATGACTTGTCCATTGTGTAGAAGAGACTTTAATGAATATTTTAAAATTTTTCCAAAATTTTTCGAATGGTTCAAACAGTAAAATAACATGGATGACCCAGTTTGCCCACGACACGTGGGAAATTATAATTGCCAACGGAGGGTTGCATTTTAAAATCACTTTGGCTTATAACAACATCATTACATGTGATGGTGTTTGAAATTTAGAATATATTATCACGTAAAAATACCTTTAAATATTACGTAGTATCTGTACATAAAAATATACAAAATGCACTGTATCAAAATGACCCTGGGTCGTGATCCAAGGAATAATGAGAATATTGTAATTTTTAAACAACGAAAAGAGGAATTTTCTTTGGAAATTTTTATCTGGAATAGTATAAATCCAATCAGAAATCATTTGTTGCTTTTTTCATTCTATATGTATATAAAATGATATTGAATATAAAATATCCATTGTGTTAAACAAAAGGTATAAACAAATTGCTTGTAAGAAGATAATAAGAACTTCCTTCTGTATTATTTACACTTATGATTAAAAAATTGAGAAAATTCTTTTAAAAATATTCTGCTTATTTGCAAAAATAATATTTCTGTCGTGTTTCCGATTTCTGGGTCTCAAGATCTGTATTTTCGTTAAATTTTTCCTAATTTTTATCAACATTAAAGAACAAAACAATTACAATTAATTACAAAATTTCAGTTCGCGCCCGATCATGTATTAAAAAACAAAATTAAAGCCGAATTTTCCTCAAACTTAATATTTCATATTTATCGTTACAATTTGTTCAAAATAATAAATTCTAGAAATAAAATTTACAAAATGTGATAAATATATATCTCATAATTTGTTATACATCGTCCATTATATCAATTGAAATATCATACGCGAGAATAAAAAATAAAAAGTATCTCCGGAATCACCGTATCGAGCTGACGCAGAAAGTTTCAATCAATTTCCTAGCTCAAAGAGGGTTAAATTATATTTGTACTTCTGGAGTTTAATATTGGCTTTGAAAAGTTTTCCTTTTAACGACTGAGAAGTTATAAACAGATTTGGGTCACCGGAACAAAATTGCTATTTATATTTCAAAACATGTTGGCCTGTATTTTTTGTTTTTCTTCTTTTTTTTATATATACATATGTTTTAATCATTGGTTAGTTCAATATACACACGCACGTGTACGCATATATGTATATATGTATCCTTTACCGCTTTGTATTTTTCAGTTGAAAGTTCAAGAGGCACTGAGGAAGAAGGAACGATTTCATAAAGAACATGAAGAGGTGAGTGCAATTTAAAGTTAGAATTTACTTTCCTCCCTTCTTTTTTTAATTTACTAATGAAATTTTATTTACACGTATAAGCAAGGGGGACATTTATAAAGGGGTGTGTTTAAAACAGGATTTAATTAAAATCATACTTTGTCCATAATTTATCTTCATAATTTGAAATAAATGTTTTCATTATTTGCCACCTATTATACTTTGTTATTTTTAATTATTTTTTTTTTATGAAAAAAAAAAAAAGGAACAATTGGTATTATTTTTAACCGACTTCGAAAAGGAGGAGGTTACTCAATTCGATCAGTATATATATATATTTATTTATTTTTTCTACGTTATATCAATAAGTTGGTTTTTATGAATTGTTAAACCCATAAAATTGTTTATGGTCAATACTGTTTGTATTGTTTATTTATACATAGTAAAATATTTCTTTACAATTTCTAAAATAAAATAATTATAAGAAAAAAAGTTAAAGAAAGTACTAAATTTTAGAAATAAATTGGTATTTAATCGATACATGAAATTTAATAAGGTATTCTGAGTACCTAATGAAAAATTATAACGTGTCTGGCTATACCTCGTTATTTTCACTGTGGCAGTTGAAACGTTAAAACTATTCTATGATCTATTAAATATTAACAGGTTGGCTGTGACAGTGAAGATAGATCTGCTTTAATTGTATTACAGATGTGATCGATTATTTTTTATATTTAACCTTTCGCTTTGACACCTTGCATTATTAACTTAATATTAACGCTATTCGTGGTTTATCTTATCTTGTATTTTATCAATTAGACAAAATTTGGAGTACCTGTACCGATTAATCAAGAAAATTGCTTCAAAATAGATGGAAACTTTTTATACGCCTCTAATTAAAGGTGTAAAAATTCGAATTTTCATTACAGCCATAATTTTCTAATTTCAATAATATCCATTTCCGAACTATAGTTTAATTAAAATATTTAATTTAAACATCTCGATTGGAACTAAAATTCAGTTATCTGTTTCTCTTCTGAAACAGGTTAAAAATCTATTTCAATTCTTATAAAAATATAAACGACTTGTTGGAATTAGATGTCCCATTTCTTGTAAATTTTTTAATTTTTCCTATGATATAGATTTACTATGAATGTTGAATAACTTTTTTTAAATTTATTATTTAAAGAAGATTAGAAAATTTATTGTTCATAACCATAGGGAGATATGGTTCTTTCTTTCTCATCCTTATTAATTTTATCTTCGATCAACTGCAATTACGTGGTTTGGAATTTTTCTACAAAGAACTATATGAAAGTTATTCTATGAATTGTAAATTTTTCCCTCGACATTCTGAGACCAGCCCCTTTCACAGTTAAAATGCCCTATTTACCATTTTTTCAATTTCAAAATATAAAACGATGTGCTGGGACCGAAAAGTAATTTAATCTGTTTATCCTAATCACGTCAAATAATGGATCTGCATTTTTTTCAAATATTTCGAAATGTTAGATAGAACAATTAAACCGAGGAGGATAGATTACTGCGTTTAACTAATTTTTCGTAATTTTTAGGGTCAATATGATTCTGTACAACAGTGATGTTAACAATATTGCTATCGTGTATGGGTTCAGCCGGTGAAATTTTCCAATTGGTCATGTATAAAAGAAGCTATCACGATTAAAGCAACCTGTGCAGCAACTCGTTCATTTCCCCTCTTCAATTCCGTATCCTGGATCATCGACAACCCTGTTCTCGTCGTTCAACTAATATTAGCTCTGGAAACCAATGGTTTTATCCGATACAAAGCCTCCCCTTGCTTTTCAACCCTCCAATCCGACGTTCGACGAAATTCTCACAGCTAAGGAATTTGCACGTGTGCGATTATTACCCATCTTTTCTCATCCTTTTCGCTTCTTCTCGTGTTCTTTTTCTTTCTTTCGTTTTTTTCCCCCGACAATTTCCGTAACTTTACGTCTCTGTGTACCTCCCATGTATGCAAAATAGCCAAAGATCGAGACCGATATCATCATAATCGTCAGCGTGCACCCTCGTGAATTTCTTACGTTCAATCGTACGATCATAGCCGGCAGCGAAACACATTTTCCTTTGCTTCTTTTATTTTCCCTTAAGCTGTTCCGTTTCTATCGATTTCTTCGCCCGTAATCGTTTGGATTCGTGATATAGTATAATTTTTATTATCCGTATATTGTATCGAGATACAACACGTTATACGACACAGTATGTTATTATAATTAGTCTAATTAATAAGCTACTGTTGTTATAATTAGTCGGTCGCGAAACAATCTACATAAAATTACGGTTGAGACAAACGATACGAATCCATAGTAAATTCGTACTAAACAGTCCTTTTCCTCGAAACTTACTTTTTGTTAACCACGGACAAGTATAAACAGTAGAGATATGTAATTACGATTTGAAGAAGGAAATTATTGTTTATTTTATTTAAATTAAACGGCCCGGCGCATACACTGTGTCAGACTCACAAGTGCTTCGTTAGAAAAGGGTTAACCGGGGACCAGAAAATCCGGGAACGGGTTATTCTCATCGGCTGAAAGGACAAAGTATATCCGTTGTTTCCAAATACACCGAAAAGTTTGAATTTTAATTACTCGAAACTGTACGATTTCGGCTGGGAGGAGGAGCTAGCTGGCCTGTCCTTTCAGCGAATTTCAAGGGATAACGAAAGGGGTCTCCCCAGAAATTGACCGAAACTGCTTGCTCTTGGCCGTAGGCTAGTCAGACAGGCAGAAAAAGACAGGAAGAAATAAAGCGGGGAGAGTTTCCTTTGAGGCTGCTAGCAATATGGAAATAAAGGTCGGTATCCGTGTAAAAGTTTTAGTGTCACTTCTACCTCTGTGGGTTTACTGCCCTCTAGGGAGAAGAACACCCCCTCCCGTCCGTTTTTTCCCTACCCTTCCTGCTACCCTCCTACCACCTTCTATTTTCTCCGCCAAACGGTTGGCTTCTACTTTGCTGTACGAGAAACTGCGAGATAATCCCGTGGACGACCACCTCGTCATCGTTCTTTTCTTCTTTCCTTTTTATACACTTCTTTCGAAATACATACGATTAACGTTAATATTATGCACATGCAATTTGCTTTATGAGTTATAAAGTGGGAGGATTAATAGGTAGGTATTATTAGGGAATGAGTAGAATGAACAAGCATCGAATAATATTAGTATTGTATCGTTAATGTTAGGTACAAAATAGATAGATTAAATTTGAAAATTCATTTGCTTAATAAATTATTTCATTATTATTATTAGCGTTTTCATTAGGCCAGGTATCGTATTAACCCTTTGAGCGCTATGAACGCAATCATTCAATTTAGGTTCTGAACGCATATGTGGGTTCCAATTCAGGTTATGAACGCATAAAGTACACAGCCCACGATATGCTTTTTCGTAAAGAGTAGGCAGTCCATGAACGCAGCGCTCAAAGGGTTAATATTTTAACACATTCGAGACTGATATCTTAAAGCAAAATTATCTGCAGTAGCCGGCAACGTTTGTTTAACTAAAACTAGAAAATATAAGAATGAGAAAAACACATTTCAGGTAATTCTTATCATTATTATTGTCATGGCTCTCCATGTGGGTCATATAACTGTCTGATAACCGACTGATCATACCGATCTCTGTATATGATGTCACCGGCTATACCATTTTGCACCAGTCTCGAATGTGTTAAATTAATAAAATTGATTTAATCCACTGATTAAAATGATGTTTGATTACATAGTTAATATATTAGATATTCCAATCAATAATTTCTTGCCATACTTATACTATTAATGCTATTTTTATAAATATTTTGTACTATACTATATTATGTATAGGATAACCCTTTGGAAGTTTTGCACCGAATTATTTCCCAAAATGTATCTTGCTTCAAAAAATGTTTTAAATATAACTTTTCTGTACGAGGGCGGAGATATGCAGGAATTCCCCCTTCAAACAGAAAAAGCTATATTTGAAACACTTTTGGAAACGAGGTGTAGTTTGGAAAATAATTGGGCTTAAAATTTCAAATAGATTACTCTGTATAATAAGTATTTACCAAACTTTCTATATTATATTAGTATATTATACTATAGTATACTATAATTACTTATTAATCATTTCAGTGCAGTTATCGGATATATCCGTCAAGCAATAAATGTGCCAAACATCAAAAGTTTTGTTTATATATTAAATTCTAGTAGACTAAATACGTATGTTTATAACAGGTACCACCCCAGAGGATAATTCTTAATACAATATTCCTGGCAAATTTCCATCCCCTATCGATATGGCGGCTGGTAAATAAATTGTATAAAAATTGAGGCCTTAGCGTGAAAAATATTAAAAAATGTAAAAACGGAAAAATAAATACCGCGTTGACTGCCACAATGAAAACAGTCGTATGTAGTCAGACGCACTGCGATTTCTACTTGGAACACAATCTTTACCACTCGATGTTTTGTATGATCACTATAATATTAATAAGGCTTAAAATGTTCACCAATGCGTGTTCTATTAACCTTTGAACGACGGATCGCTGCGAAAACGACAATTTAAATTTAATCTTTCACTTTATTCTATTTTCATTTCCCACATTTTCTCTATTGCTTTCAATATCTACTATTTACCAGAGCACGGGCCCGTTCTAATGAAAAATATCCATATATTTTTCCTAGGTCTGGGTCAGGATTGACTATCATTCTACCATTCGATAATTAACAATTCGATTGCATCAAATTCGTAGTGTCGGTCGTTGATGACACTCCGCAGCAATTAACCTGCCATTAATCACGATTAAATGTTAAATCACTTTCACTGGTGATGAATAACAAAAATAAATAGTCCAACTAAATGACCGAGCTTCCTTTATCGCTATATCTTACCGAAAAGATTAATAGTAGAATGGCAACGTCGAGTATTAAAATTATTTGAATTGTTACAACTTGAAATGACAGGGCGATGGTTAATTGCTAAAATAATATATATAGGCTTTGGATTGTGTTATCGAGCGAACGTTCATTCACGCTCCCCGCTATTGTTCTGTTTCAGATACTAAGGGACATCCGGCAAGGTTTAATGCAACTCGGACGGGACGGACGGGGTCACCTCCCTGGAGGTGAGTACATCAAGTAGTGTAACCTCTAGCAGTTAACTACAGTCTAGCTAGTTGTCGCCTTGTCTCTTCCCGCCATCCTCTTTCAACTAACCGCGTCCTTTATACTTGCCCCCTGTTCCTTGTATGTGTGTGTGTGCGTGTACGTAATACTGTCACAGTATTGGGCTCTATCTACCTTGGACAAACTGTGCACGTGCCATCCAGAACCCCCGGAATCGACTCCCAAATGCCTGACAGTTCTTGTACGTTTCTTCACACTCTCCAGAGACTCATTTCGAATGTCCCTACTCCGATGGTTAACCCCGTGTAGTTTTTGCTTTTTTCGCCGTGGAATCTCATTCCCTTGGAACAACATTATCCTCCGAACTGAATTGCTTGAAATATTTCCAGTTTTTGCGCTGGCGGAGTTAAATTTTGTGTCGGATCGAATTGGAATAGTAAATGATGTGGTGTAATATTAAAAAGACTGTGTTCACTATACCAGTTCCACCCCTAGAATTTACAAAACAGTGAACAATTAATTTAGTGTTGGAAAATTATACTATCTTTTTTGTACAGTTTTTGAAATATGTTCGACCCTTATTTTACGATTGCGACTTTTCTACGAAGCCCCTTCTATATTCTGGCTAATCTTGTTATCGTCAACAACCGTTGACTGCTTTCACAACCCCGCCACCCATTTGATCAGTCTCTTCGTTTCTTCTTTCGCACACATGTGCGCCCTAATCCTCAGACGGTTAATTTCGATCAGTCTTTCGCGCCAACGATACTCGGGGTCTTCTCTCACCTCTCGAATTACCTTGCATTAACCCTTGCCAGTGTCGGAGCCGCGGTTAGATTTTTGGGAGCCAGGACAGAAAGTAAACTTCGCGTACTTTTCAAAAAACAACCAACAGAACTTAAATTATTTTCCAATTCAGCCGATAAGAGTAATATAATTTTATTCACCAAATGCTGTATCTCGGCTATTATTTAATTTTTTACAAAATGAAAATCTCCAAACGCAGAGCCCAAGGCAAGAATCCCTTTATTTGGCAATAGTATCGCCAGTGTCCAGGGTAAATCATTTTACAATGTTTTTCCTACTAGATATTATTAATATGAATTATATTTTTTATTTACAGATGACACTTACATGTACGACGAAGACGCACGCTGCGGAGGTGGAATAGGTCCGGGTCCCGGGGGTCAGCACTGGTACGACGAACCCCCTTATGAATCAGACCCTGAAGACTTCCTCATGGGAGCGAGCGGTGGTCCAGTGCCAACGGCGACTATTCAAAATGGAAGGTGAAATCGAATGAAACATTATTCAATAATATACCGAGAAGCAATTTAGAAACAACGTTTGATATTTAACAGAAATTAACGAATTCATGTTTCGAAGGTACACATGAATATTTGGGAAATATATTAGAAAAAGATATTTCTCGAAGTTGAGAATCTGGAAGAGGTGGCCGTAGCGAAAGGAAAAATGCTGGTTCGTTTCAGGGTGTGTTTCACGTTAAATCTAAGGCCAGAAAACAGGGGCGAGGGTATTATTTCACTTCGAACGGCAGGGGACATCAGCCTTCCGAGGGATCGATCCCGAAAAGGAGCAACTTCGACGATGCGAGGACTTATTGTACCGCAAGGTCATAATAATCCACCGACCATCATACCGCTTACGCACTCCAGAGCTTCTCGAGAAAGTGGAGATTACGCTAGCAGTGACGTCCAGGTAAGTCTTAACCTAACTCAGTGATTCTTACCTCGAAAAAAGAACGATCGAATCATGGATATGCAGTACCGACAAAAAGTTTGGAATCCCTATGTAAACAGTCTTTTAATAAAATGTATCTTTTTTATCTGCGACTATCTAGGGGGTAAGAATGATCCTCTTCTTGTAATGAATTTAAATAAGCAAGAAGCTTTCCAAAGAACGAAGGAAATTGCTATTCCATATTTGCAAACGTTCGATTGGTATACAATTTATTAGGATATTTGATTTTAATAGAAATCAGTAGTTGATTCCAAAATTTCTGCCGGTAGTGTGTAAATGGAGCATTAGTTCAGCGGGAGAGTAAGACTCGTAGTAAGGGAGGTATAGTACATCGGGTATTTTCGTTTATGTTCGATACTGTTCGAGTAATCACGTAATATGGAAAGCATAATAGTTCTCTGTATAAGGCGATAGTATGGCAAGGATTCGATAGAAGCCGAAAACATCCGAAGTTAACCGATGTTACACTACGGAACCCCTATATTTCCTCTAAAATAGCAGCTAATGCTCTGTTCATATATGTATGTATGTCTCTATGGATTAAAGACGTATCTTCTTATCACAACTGATAAGTGATGTGAAGGCTCACGGTAAACTAAGTACTTTCTATTTCAAGATCTTTGATACTATACGTAAATTGTGTTCATTATTGAATATTGAAAGTTAGATTTAAATAACCAAAGATTTCAATTTATTTTCAAAGTTCTTAAAATTTCGGGGTGAATCTGATTAAACCTTTTCATCGTTACGAATGTGATCGTATTTTTTTTATTTGTCCAAAATAAGCGACGAATCCGGTGCGTTATATAATAATTATTTGGAATAAATACTGACCCGAAAATGATCAATAATCAAAAAGTATTTAAGTTAAATTAAATTAAGAAATTAATGATTCTAGGCAATAATTGTCAAACGTACAAATATTTTTTTAGCACTACTATTACTATTTTTTAAATAAAATAATAATAATGAGAATTTAATGAATACATACTTTTATAATAATTTGGTGTTCTTAAAATATGGCCTTGGTCCTTTTTAATGTATATGACGCATAGAGTGCGTCGTCGATTCTGTAACGCCATTTTGTTTTTCCAAGAATTGTCCGAAATGTATATTTCTCACTTTTTATATCCTGTCACTTATCTTATTTTTCAACGAACAAAATTCTGTCACTCTAATTATTAACCCAATTTTTGTCAACATATTAAATAATAATTTTATGTTATCACACATTCTTACCAATGTTAATTAATATAATATTACAAGTAGACTCCAGTGACAAATAAATTAACTTTATTAGACAAAGAAGCATTTTCATCATTAAACATTCAAAAGCAGTCCCCACCACAAATATTCAGATTCACCCTCCGTTTATTAACACGTTGGCTGCCACGGGGGTCACCGGTGACCGGCACCCGAAATTTTGTACAATAAAATAATTACCAACAGAAATGATAAAATAAACCACGGATAGCGTTAACATTAAGCTAATAATGCTAGCTATCGAATTGAAAAGTTAAATTTGAAAATTAGTTGATTGTATTCTTAATAATTAGGATTCCAGCGTGTCTGACTACCCACGTCCGTTTTCACTGTGGCAGTCAACGTGTTAATTTACCGTTTTCACCGTTGATACTTGATCCGTTCTACTTGATTATTAAACATTGTGCGCTGTTAGATTTTTTTTATCACATTCGTAATAAAATCATATGTATTACGAGAAACAAAGCCAAATAATATTTCACTTTATGAATATACTCTTTAATTACCTTCGGCAAAAGTCGATGAATTTTACAGAAATAAAATACTCTGCTAACAATAAGAAATTATTGAATATCAGGATTGCATTTCAGGTTAATTTCACGAGAATTAATCTGTAATTAAATTTCTTTTGTTTCCGTATACAAAGATGTAATATACGTGATACGATAGAAGTAATAGCTACACGTGGCTCCCTTTGTTTCTGTTCCATTGATTTTTATATACATTTTTCTCTTTATGGGTGTCGAAATCAATACCACCTTTATGTATTGTGCGACAAGTGTAAAATGTAATATAATTTATTCAATTTTTCAAAGGACAACGTATGAACTTTTAAGACTGTCGACTGTGTCGGTGGACAATAAATAGAAACAACCACTTTTTTTATCGACAACAGGAACTTACAATTTTCAGGGCCAATTTTATTCAAACTTTTTCGGTATAGATACTAAAAATAATAATCGTGTAAGATTTCAGTATGCACCTTGTTAAAATAAGGGGAATATTTGTATTTCACATTTTTTTGAGGTCTACTTAACGCGATTGATCCGTTATAGTCTGATGCAGCTTTTCTTTTATTTGCACAAATTTTAGAATGAAATATTTCATTCTAAATGGAAATGGAATGGATAACAATATTACTAACATTGTAAAATATAGTATTATATTTATAGACGGGACTCTTAATGACATATTAACTAGCGGTACTTCATCTCCAAGTTACCACGCAATACATAGAGAACTCCGACTTGTTAGTTTCGTTATCAAGTCGAGCGGGAGTAATGTGACGTCACATCGTCCTTTATGAGGGAATTGGCCTGGCAGCGTTGCTTGTTAATTGATTTGCAGAATATAGGCTAACTGATGGTGGACAGACAGATTTCTAATGGCGAGGACCGTTAGTTTGGCCATACCTGTTCTGTATTATTTCAGTTTTCTAAATTTTATAGTACTTTGTTTATGTATATTATTCTCCAGTATATGCAATCAGTCTGTTTACGATAATATCATTGACAGTTAATTAACGCAGTCCTGCTGTCACCACATTAACTGTTATTAAATGGATATTTATGTTTATAACGCATTTATGAATTAAGATCGAACGATTGCGAAAATTTTTTCGACACCCAACTTTTGCTACCAAGGGCGACTATAGTCGCTGGCCACAGGATATTGCAAAATATTGCAAGTATATCATAGATTTTCGTGGATAAAATTATTCTGTTCTCTTCAGGTTATTTTGACGCAAAAAATATTTTTTACGTGACGTGCATGGTGTCAATGGACCAAATATCAGGCAAGATTATTTTTTATCCAAGTTCATGTTATTTCAGAGTTATCAAGGTCATCGATGTTTTTAATTTTCGAAAATCCATATCTGAATGTATTTTTCGATCGGTTACACGATGCAATTAAAAAAATGGAGTTATGTGTCAAAAAACACCGATGACCTTGGGGAAAAAAAATACTCTTACCAGATATTTGGTCCATTGACAGCATGCACATTATGTAACAAATACAATATATATTTTGCATGAAAATAACCTGAACAGATATTTAGGTGGCCTTACTTAAAAGGACCACCCTACATATTAAATTATAACGGCAGCAATGGCCGCAGTAAAATGATTAAAGAAGCCCTGACTCAAGACCAAATGAACAAAATTCTTTTCTACCCGTGATAGTAGAAGAAATCAGAGATAGTATTATGTATAGTTGTCAAATCGCTATACCGCAGATGTTGAAACGCGATTATATGGTTCAACGTAGCCCTCTGTTTAGTTAATGAAACAGACCCAGAGGCGTATACTGATCCATTTACCCGACTGCTCGTACGTGGTGCCTTTGTAGAAACCTACGTACGGGTTTATACCATTACGATTTTATGCGCGTACGTCCCGTATGCATCGGGAGAACAAACATCAACATCTTCGAGCCAAGGGAAGCAGGAGATTTCTCCAGATTAGATGCATACCCGAGCCGCGCCAGAGCTTCCGGTATTCATGAATATGGATTTTTCGTGCCGGTTAGCTGTGCGCCATCGAGGCTTTCGTTCCCAGTGTGGTCTCGCTGTACCACCTTTTAACAAATCTCTATCTACCTCTTTCATTCCGTGTATGGACAGACACGATCGCGCGTGTATCGAAGTTCGCTTAACGAACCGGGCACAACGAGTCGAGAATTGCGAGATTCTACAAATACGAACTTCCGACTAATCTGGAATACTTTTTTAATATTCTCTGGGTCAGGGTTTTGAATGGTAATTGCGAAGATATTGGGTTAGTTGGATGTTTGACACGTGGGCAGTCTGACGTTGTTTCGTGACATAAAAATATCGCGAAATGACGCTTATGATATGTCAGTTCGAAGGTTAAAGTTTGGCGAAAGTAACTGCGTAAGGGTCACGACGATATTCTTAATACAAAATGGCTGACTGTTAGTTTTAGCGAAACTATAAAGTTCTGTTACAGTTGTATATCGAATGATTAATTTTGAAACATAGAGATGTAATTTCATGACATAAAAGTAGCGCAAAATAGCACTTATGATATATCAATTTAAAGCTTAAAGTTTGATAAAAGTATCGGTATAAAGACTGCATTGTTATTCTTAATATGAAGTGGTTAGTTATCCATTACAGCGAAGTGTTAATTTCGATTTTGAATAAAAATATAAATGCGATTTCATGACATAAAACTATCGTAACATAGCACTTATGATACATCAATTTAAAGTGTAAAGTTTGAGGAAAGTGAGAGCATAAACGTTTCATCAATATTTTTAATATAAATTAGTTAATTTTTCATTTAATCAAAGAACCAAATTATCAGTATTTTATACTTTTCCTTTATATAAAGGGTATTCCAACAAAAGTTTTGTATCTTCAAAAATGCACATTCTTCGTGAAATGAAACATCGAAAGGTCTATTACCACTTTAAAAGATAAATAATTTAAAATCAGACAGTACCAACTATGAACTTTCAATTGGTCGATTCATTATTTGTTCCAACAGAGAATCCACCATATTGTGCAATAAATAGTAATAAAAAACATTTATATTGCAATACTTTTCTGTCATGAAATCATGCCAATATCTTACATAACCGATTTATATAAAATCAACAGAACATTTTTGCCAAAAAAGAAAAAGAAAAAAAGGAATCTAAATAATACTGTTTTCGATAGCTTTTAAAATTTTATTCACTCAAAAAATATCCCCTTGACGTACCCCTATCACGTATTTATCAATTTGCATAGTAAATGTGTTACTTAACTTTCACGATGTATAATACGAAGGAAACATGATTAAGCGAACCAAATTTTTTTGTTTTAATATAACAATGAGGTTACTGACCACCCTTCATAAAGTTTACAATGGATAGCCAGTAATAGAACTTTCTAGAAATTTAATTCAAACTTTTGCAACGTGTAATATGCTGCTCTCAATTTCTGCTACGCGCCGTAACGTCTTATATCGCAAGTTGTGCGCGTTCTACGTTATTAACAATATATCAAGAGTCTGCACATAAAGGCATACGTTCAATTCGTGAAAGAGCGCTTTAACCAAAGCGTTTCTTCGAGGCACGTTTTGATGAAAATTTGATCGATCATTGTTACTACAACACTATTAAACTCTATCCAAGCTCCCATCATTTATTTGAATCGATTATTTAACTCCGAGTAAGAATAATAAGAAAACAAATAATAAAAAAATGTTTTTGTGTCTTAAAAATTTAGTTCGGATCTGCAACAATAAAACATTGCAGTTACAAAGGCAGGAAATGCTTTCGATAATTTTATTATCCTATTTATAAGATATTTCAGGTTTTTTTGGTTTTAAAATCAAAGTAGATGATTCATTTATTCGTGAACAAAGAAGTACTCAATTCACAAAACAAATGGAAGAATTAAAAGTGTAAATGTGTAAAAAGTTCGGAAAACAAGGTTTTCTATAATTGAAATGAAAGTAAAACTAAGAAATTGCAATTTTTAGGAAATAAAATATTAAATTCTACCTGGTTAAAAATTATCCGATACGCTTGTTTTTATTTTTCAAATTTAAACTATCCATTTTAATAATTAATATCTACCTCTAGATATTATAGTGGATTATGTAGTTAAACATATTTAAAAAATGTATGATATTTAAGAAAATATAATTATAAATTGTAAAAATAATTACATTTTTTGTTTTATTGTATTTTCAACTATAACAATATTAATTAACTGTAAAAATTACCAATTTATGTGTCAAAAATTATAGAAGAATAATTCACTATAATGCAATTTACTTTTTTTATACTTATTTCATTTGAAAATTGGATTTATTGACAAATAATAATAACACTGAATAAAATGTGGACAAATTAGAACTAGCTTATGAACGAAACAAAAACAAACTGAACAATAATTGCGTATGTTTATTACATGTATCCATAAGAAGCATTACAGAATAGTTTGATTGATAGGTAATCTAATTTACAAAATAAACACAAAAACTTCTCCGATAAGAATCCAATATACATTTTTTTTTCTGTTCAGTATGCAGAGTGGGACATTTAAGAAAGAGTACCTAAATATCTCCATTATTAATGCTCCATTATAAAACAGCTCCAAAAATCAGAAATCATTACACTATTTGATTAGATACATTGATAGAAAACAATTTTTCACAAAGTTATTTTTTTATAGAATTTAATCATATATTATCCAACGAAGATTAATTTTTCACATAACTCTACGTAAAAAGTATAAGGACATAACGTTAAAAAAGATCAATGATTCATGAAATACTTTTAATTTGAAATATCCCATGAATTTTTAAGTTTTTTTAACATTGTATTCTAATACTTTTTTACGTAGAATATCTGAAAGAATCGATCTATGCCTGTCAAAACAACGATGGTCTTGAAATGTTAGATAAAAAACATGTGTTTTAAAACAGTGTAGTTTTATCTTCCAAAGCTTCTCTTTAATAATAAAGAAGATATTTAAGTGTTTTAGTTCAAATGCTCCACCCTGCATAAATCCTTAAAAGGAATCACAGAAACCACTTAAAATACCATTAGTCAATGTCATTATTTATTTATCCTTGTTTTCTTTCGAAGAATTCGTAGCATGCACACATTATGGGCTGATCAACGTACGTGCACGTATAGTTAACTATCTTTATATCTATGATACACAATGTAACTTTGTTTTGCTGTTATCCGAATCTACACTACATACTACTATTATATCCATGATACAGTAGACTCTTGATAACTGCCCGTTTGTTAACCATCCGCAGAGACCTCCACACATTACTCACGCGTCCCCACCTCGTTATTTGTCAGGTGTGTGCAGTGCCACCTGTCACTGCGTTATACAGGTTAGCTTCGGTGGTGGGGGCATTCGTTAAATTCCCGTTTCCCAGATATTCCCATCTCCACAACCCCGGGAGGTTATCGAAAGCCTACTGTACACATAACTATTCTCCACATTATAATATTTTCATCTATAGCTTCTGTTCCGTAATCGACTAATCCATCTACCGATCGCATTAAAACGCGCTGCTAGATTGATCTTAGAGCCCGCTTCGTATCCCTTTTTAACTATGCGTGAGAGTTAGAATTGTCTCTGCGAGTATCAACGTTTTAGAGCCGGAGTAGCGGCGAGGAAGGACTATCACCAAGCCAAAGCAGCGACTACGAAGATCAGGAAGAAATTGAGAATCAACAAACGGCCGCCGTACACACAGTACGTGTCATATACAAGTTCTCCTATCACCCTTTGTACTCCTTTCCCCCCCTGATTCGGATACGGTATTGTGCGAATTTGTGTGAACAATCTCTGATTCAATTTGTACGTTGTTGGAAGCGATAGCCTTTCCAAGGGAAGATGGGGACGTATGGAAAGAAAGTCTTACCATTCGTATTATACTTGGAAATTTCTAGCGACTGTACCTTGATATGATAGTTAACCTGTCATCCATTTTACCTTATTAGTAGGTTAACTCCTTGCACTACAATAACGTGTCGCACTCGTGACGCACCTTACAGTTCAAACTTTGATCACAATTGAAATATTAAGTTTAATTCTGAATACAATTTACACAGTTAATGTTTGCCAAGTACGAAGTATATGTGATAATTCAATTTCTGACTGACGCACCTGTCGGGAAAATGTTAGTGTAAGGGGTTAACTTATCCATCTTGAAGTAACTACTAAACTGGGTACTTGTCAAGTTAGACGTAGCCCAGACTTAACTTAGTTACTAAGGATAATCTTTCTTACGGCGTCAATTTCCCTATTTATGTATCGATTATTTCAAACTTTTACGTTTGGTATTGCTATATTTATGTTTGCAACCGCATTACGGGCGAAACATAATTTTTAATTCAATTTGTGCCGGTGATAAAGCGCTGAAGTTATTTAATACACCTTTATATATTATATCGTCTTGTTCACATCAATTTGCACAATACTGTGTGCAGAAGCAAGTAGTCAGGATGGGCACGGGCAGCTGCGGACAAAATGGCAGGTTGTAAAGATGGACACGAAGGGGGATTTAATATACTTATTACATCCAATACTCCACGATATATTTAATCGTGCTGTACTGTAGTAAATATACTATCTCAGAAATGGGATTAGGAATGGTAGAGTTTGGATTAGACTATACAAGTATATTAATTTGCCTTCATAGTAATTTTAATAATCTTATAACTAATCTACTATTTTGCTCGTGCAACTGATATGAGGAGTAAATTGGTCATCTTGTATAAAAATGATTTCAGAAGCAAATATCATGATCTCATTTGTAGACTGTTGAGTTTCTTTCGTTTTTTATTATAATTACAAGAAACGTCATCTGCCACTGAGGATGGATTTGAATGTATTAAAAGTAAGGACTCTGCTTTCCAGTTTTTGAAAATCACACAGCTGCCGAGCCACGAATGACTAACAATGCTTGACGTTAAAATGACAGCCCGCAGTATACCCGTGCCCGTAAACGAGGCCTATACATGTCTGTTCTAGTTACTATTCCCTGTGTTGTGCTAATACAGTGCCCTATGATCATGGTTACCTAAAGTATATTTTTTGTGAATGTGCAGTCAGTAGCGCATGTTATTTGACTGGCAGGAACGTAACGTCGGTTTTGAAACACTTTCTAATAATCTATTTTTGATTTTCTGAAATCAGTTGATTATATTTCCTGTGTTATATTTTAGTTAATTGTGATGAAAAATAAAAGACTTGTATTAGAAATAATATCATGAAACTGTTATATACGAAATAATAACATGGCGTAAATTTGAAAACTATTTAAACATCTGATTATTAAATAAGATATCTGAAAAAATTGTACACCATGAAAACTGCAGATTCTTCGTTCCAAAACAAATCGTAAAGTCATTTACCACTTTTCAATAAGTGTCTTCGTTTTCGAGATATAAGCGATTATGAATTCGACTTTCGTGGCGTCCCTTATGACTGCGCATGCGCACAGTTGATCACGTGGTATCGCCTGGCTGCGCTTGCGCACACGCCAAACGCCATCATAAGTCCAACACCTAAACTTTAATCGCTTATATTTCGGAATTAAAGCATCGGATTGCAAAATGGTAAAGGATTTTTCGATTCGTTCTGCTATGAAGAATGCAATTTTCAGTTTCCATTCTTTTCAGTTTATACTAAACCGACATTACACTACCAGTTCAGTATAGTCATAACATTATCTACTTGTTGAAAATTAACGTGCACTTAAATCTAGGATATTCTCTTTACATTAATTATCTTCTGTCTGTTGGGGTAAGTAATCTTCCCATACTGTCAGTGGTATGATCGTCACTTATGTTAAAAAATCCATCAAATTCTTACCTCCTTTCATTTTATAATTCCTTACATGAGTGAACTCAAAGTTTAAAAAATTTTAGCAACTTCCGAATTAATTCCAAGTATCATTAGAGCGGAATGCATGCAAGCTTTGGTTGTTAGTTAATCTTCAATCGAATTATCTCTGTTTTTACTGTTATCTCGTCGAACCTTAGTCGTATGGGCTGTATCGTTTCGTCAAGAATGTACACACCTAGAAATAGACGCTTAATGTACAACTATCACGAGTCATACAATCACAACACGTGCGAGTACACCACCGACAAGTCGACAATGGCGTCGCTCAGGCTCGAAGCTAAGGTTCATCGTTCCTCTGTGAATCTTCCACGGTCGTGCCTAATCGTTGCATGTCCTTGAATCATCACCGAACAATCTTTATAGAATTTGCAGCGAGAAAGAAACGAAAATGGTTCCAGTTTCCTTTTGTAAAAAGTCTTCATCGACCATCTTTCTCGTCGATTGAGGAGCTACACGAAACGACAAACTGAAAATCGCAACAGAAACATCGAAACTCCTTTCTTTTGTAACATTTCAGCTCAGAATCCCCTGCACTTGTTCGAAAAACGTCACCGTTCTGTGTAACTCTTCGACGTACAGCGTTACCTCTCTAAGTGACATGCGCTTTGCCTCTTAGAGAGGTTTCCCGGAAGCGATTAAAGGCTTGTCACTTAGAAAGACAGTGCTGCCATCACGAAAGTCCTATGGCGTTCGATCTTCGAGGTTTCGTAATATTTTGTCGACATTTTCAGTCGGAAGCTAGCGCTCTTCTCGAGGGCGACAATAGGGCGGGCATTGCAGGGAGGGCAAGAAACTTAAGGCAAGATGTGCAACGCAAGATCTCAAGGCTTCGCCAGGACCGTACCTCATCAGAGGCGTTCCCGTGTAGTGCCAGCAGCGTCGAGAGCCTACCGAGCGGAAGTGGGTCTAGCACACAGGCGCTTGTGCGTGCAGGAAGCAATCACAGTTCGATATCCTGCGAAGATAGGGATGCTGTTAGTCCAAGCTCCATTGGACCCGTGTTGTGCAGGGCTAGAGCCTTGGTCGACTACACGCCTAGTCCTTATGACAAGGAGGCGTTGAAATTCAAGGTTGGCTTCAATATTTTTTCAATCTTTTCCATCCCTCGGTGATAAAATTAGAATAATTTTGATATAAAACACATGGAAAAGTTGCGCATTCTTCCTTAACAAAGGGGAGAAGCGACTATTTTGTTACCTTCTATTTGTTAAAAGAAACATACTAAAATTTCATAAAATTGAAATATTAGTGACAAAATGTTATTCACTATAATTCCAGAAAGAATGGATCCCAGATATACAGTATCAGCTTCATCTATTTTACTTTTCGATATAAAAAATTTTAGAATCCTTAAAAAGAAACCTCTCTAGATTCGTCCCTGACTCGGTGCAAACATAAAGGATCGAGTCTGGGGTTCAATTTTTCCGAATTACAAAGTTGTCGAAGATTTTTCCCGCGTAAAGGATCGGAGCAAATTGGAAACGCGTCTTTTGTGTTGCAGAAGGGAGACATCATCGACGTGGTGCAAATGAACAAAAGCGGCCTGTGGAAGGGTGTCTTGCACAACAGGATAGGCCACTTCAAGTTCATAAACGTCGAGATACTGAACGACAGAGTTCCAAGGCGTGGTGAACCCGATGGGGGGAGGGGAAAGTGGGGCCAGAGATACAGGCAGAAGCCTGGTTCCGTTCAAGAGCTCTTGCAGAGAATGAATCTTCAGGTAGAGAGCAATATCTTGCCACGGCCCGAACAAACCGATTCGCATTTGCATCGCTTCGAATGCAAACCAGGAAAAGAACTTTGCTTTTATATATGTTTCTTTATTTCGCTGGACCTCTCCTACCTTTTCATCCGTATAACCACTACCATCTTGTCCCGCTATACACCTTTCATGCCCGCCTACAATCTATGCAGTTCCTTTTTTCTTCATCGTTTTCCATTTCTTTGTCGACACTTTCTTTCATGTACCTTTTCCATTTCCATTGCAATACTTTGCTCATTCCTTTCGTTTTTACGACGCTTATTTGGATTCATTGGATTTCATGCAAAATTTGTATTAGGATTAGGGGTTTCTTTTTTTAAATACTTTTTTTAGATGAGAATGTTGTGTTCCCTTTGTTGTTGAATGTTGTGCACCTGTACGTTTTAGAACTTTTAATAGAAATCTTTTCGTGTTTCGTAAACGAGAGTAATGAATTTGCAAAGATTCGTATATTACTTGGTTTAAAATTAAAAAGGAAGACTGGAATATGGAAGTTTCTTCAAGAAAACTGTTGTAGCACGTAATTTTAGTTTCTGAGTATTGATAAATACAGCATTATCCATAACACGAGTTAAAAATATTACGTAGTATAGATGGTATCGTCAACATTGGCCCTGTGCCTTTTTATTATATGAACAGTACCTATTTCTAACATTAAAATTAAATCTACAACACTTTACGCCGTCCAGTTTAATTCGAGCAAAATTAAATCTGATCCTAGCACAACTAAAGAGTCGAATGTTGACTTTTTGTTTGAGTAAAATTCATCGAACCCTTTCGCTCCGGCTGGAAATTAAATTAAGAAAAGTTATACGGTATTTTTAAGAATTTGCAAATGCCTGAATAATATATTTTTAGAAACTGACACACTTAAGAATGATGTATTTATTCTTTGAACGTAATCATTTATTTTCCAAGCATTTATTTGCCTTCGGAGCGAAAGGGGTAAAGGTCAGGTCGGATTACGTTGACAAAGGCAATGCAAAATCGAATAAATGCATCTTCTTAGGAACACATTCCTGTTTTCGTATTGAACGGCTACGAGGATCTGGAACTCTTCAGGGAAATAGAGCCCACGGATCTCGATTATCTGCGTATACATCAGCCGGAACATCGTGCCAAGATACTTACAGCTGTGCAGCTGCTACACGATCTCCAATGTAAGTTATTTTCCAAAAAGTGAATAAAATGAAACTTTATTTAGAAATGATCTACTTTATCCTTAAAAATGAAATAAAATATCTGTTACAATAATGATTCAAATGATTCATTATTTCAAAGATAATTCACCTAAGCCTGCAATCAGTATATTAAAAATAATTGAGAAATTGAAATTTTTCAATAAAAACAATAATCCTATATTTTTTATTACTTTTAAAAATCTGTAAGGACTATAAAAAATATATGAAACTTATTTATATGCTATATTTCCAGTACTATTCAATATCTTTCTCAGATACCCATGTATGAATACTGTTAATTCCAAAGAAATTTTTATAAAAGTCTACGTATTCTTCGTCGAAAACTGAGTAAACTTGTAAAATAAATAAAAATCATTCTCCCACAGATCTCTAGCCCCTTCCTTAATTTTCCTAAGAAAACAGATAAGTGATGGGAAGTTCTAAATTAATCTTCCTTTAGACTGCTCCTAACATCTCTCTAGATATTCCCTAGGCTTCCCTTTAATTTTCCTATGTTAGTTTTTCTCAGGCCCATTCTGGAATTCCCCTAGGCTAGGTCTTCTTCAATTGTTTCTCGTTCAAATTGTACACCACTCCTCAGTATGATAGTAAATTAACGGATTTTAATTAAAATAATCCTTTGGTGTACTATACTGGCAAACAATTGCCAAAGTTTTTGACCCCTTATGGGGTAACGAACTACAGTATGAAAAGCCCTAAAACCTCTCCAGAATCCCTCTGGGCTCTCCTTGGACTCTTCTTAGGCTTTCCCTTAGGTTTTCCAAGAAAAATATAAATAATAAGAAATTCTAAGTCAGGTCGTTTCTAAAATTCTCCACGATCAAGTGGTAAGAAGTTCCCTGCCCTTACATTTATGTAGTGTACCCAAGTATACCTAACTCTGTATGATTTGAAAAGAAACGAAATAATTATTCTAATAATTATTACCACAAACAAAAATTTCTAAAAAAAAAAAAAAAAAAAAAAATGAAAAATAAGGAAAGTACAAGCGAATATCTGTTCTGTCCAACAGCCGGAAGCGAGGGAGATCTAGCATCAAGCTCGGAAGGGGACGAGGTAAATCGACTGGTGTTAACATCCGGCCAGACATCCGGCCATTGTTCACCGTTTAATCGTCGCCAATTCCCACGGGATTCTGGTTGTTACGACGCTCACAAGAATTTGATCGGTCGACGTACCGTCAGCCCAGAATCTTCAACGACCACCAAATTGTCCAGGGAGAACAATCTGGACGTGGCAGTGCCCACGAAGAACGTCAGCGGTGTGAACACCGAAGGTAGCCAAA
Source organism: Stelis phaeoptera (assembly GCA_943735885.1). Lineage (NCBI taxonomy): Eukaryota > Metazoa > Arthropoda > Insecta > Hymenoptera > Megachilidae > Stelis > Stelis phaeoptera. The sequence goes on from OX030936.1 coordinate 2,623,831, forward strand.
GTTCCGACGGCAAAGAAGATTTCCATCCGAACATACCCATCAGTTACAACGTTCCCGGCCAAAAGGAGGGTCAGTTCGACAAGTCGCCATTGTTGCGTGGCGGTAACGTTCGATTCATCGCCAAGAGGGGCAACTTCGGCGAAACGGTGGTAATCGAGGATACCTGTGAAAGTGGACAAAAGGTCGGTGGTATGGTGAAGTACGTGGTCGGTAACAACGACCTTGGCCTTGAAAGCGGTACCAACGTGACTAGCCTGGGTCAAAGAAGCTGTCTCAGCGAAAAGTCCAGCGATTCCGGGGTCAGCTCGTCAAGTATCAGCTCGGCACCACCTCTCAGGGAGAAGGTTCTTGCCAATGTTGCCTCGGATTCACCTGCCAGGAATTTTGGTAATTTCACCAAGGCGTCGCCAACCTCTCAGCCGGCCAATAAGAGTCAGACCAGCGATGCTAGTTACCAGTGAGAAACGATACCAGTGATGTGCTTAAAGAAATTCACGATAATCTCGACGACAATTTGTTCCGTTCTTACTCGATTGGTAACGCAAACAATTGTTTAGCGCGCAACGTTCGTGGAATTCTTCTACTTTCGTCAGTAAGTATTTTGTACGTAGCTAGTTTTGATCATTTGACACCGAGTCTTATTTTGGGACGGACGGTAGGTTAGACTTATTGATGGTGTTTCGTACCAGGACAATGATCGAAATTCTTTGCGCCATGAAATAAAATGATGTTTTGTATAAGCATGGGAAGTTAAGCAAAATATTCTTCAAGATGGCACCGGTAATCAACGGGGATGATACTTGGTGGTTGTTGAAGGGACAGAGATGCTAACTAAATTTTATCCAAATTTGATCCAAAACTATCACAAACCTAACCCAAGGACTAAATTAAACCTAATCTTAATTTCATCCAATATTAACTCTAAAGTAACCAAAGTTCTGAACTTTGATTCGAAGATTTGATGCAAGAGACGAAACTAACGAAATAGAAATTTCGCGTACGTTACCAAACGTACCCATTAAATCTAACCTAAATCTAATCTAGACGTAACTAAATGTATGGATATTTTGAAAGAAATAACCGAATCGACTAAACGAGGAATTTTGCAAATATTTCAAAACCAACTACACAATTCAACGGAACAAAATACTGAAACATTAATCATTGAAACTGAGAGTGACCTTAATTGCTTTCCACCATCTGTAAAAGCAATTTTAGGAATTTTTATATCAATTGGTTACCGATGCCATTTGGAAGTACAGCCATCGAGTCAAACGAAAGCAATAAAATGTGGGTCACACGAGTGTTTGATGTTGTCGTTGAAACACCAACCAACTTATTAATTAATCAAATGTTTCAACTGGACTTTGGCATAAAACTTTCACTAGTCATGGCTAGACAAAATATTCATCTGAGGAGAATCACATTTTAACCCTCGACAGACGAACAGAGGATTATTTTGAACTAGAATAATATGATAAAAATTGAAAACAAGATTTAAGTATGTACACTGCATATCAAGTATGTACACTGCCAGGCATGATAGGTTTCCCTAGGGAAAATGGTAATGAAAGAAAGGCGGCACCACCATATATCTTACCCCCGAAAGTTACTAACGATTATGACTAGGCACAATAAATAACCTAATCCTTGATACGTTTTAACCCTTGCCAACTCACTTTGAAATAATTACTAGACCAAATAGTTTTTATAGTTAACTTAATTCAGACTTAATTCAGAATATAATGTCTAGTAATTTCCAGGTATTGAGACGATATAATTTCCCTATGTCGTTTGGGTCTATGTTCCTATAGGCTTCCCTAGGGAAAATGACGCTCAGTGCTAAAATGTATTCGGGTCAGTATTAATTTCAAATAGAATTGATTAATTTAATAACGAAACAAAATGGATCGTGTACAAGGTATAATCTTTAGTCATTTTCAAATACAAGGCAAATAATCCCTGGTAACTTTCGAAGATGAATGGCGAGGCTTCCTGTCAGTACGCCGCTATTTTTCCTAAGAAACCTAACTCCTAGGAACAAGTGCACACACAAATAAATCAAAATGAGCCTACATTCGTCGCCCAGTAGTTAAAATTCTTTGAATCAAAAATAAAAAATAAAAAATGAAAAGAAATAACGAGGTGCCTTGCTGTCCTTTGTTGCCTTAACGATTCCTTCTCCTCGTTAGTCCATAACCAAAACTATGCTGCTATCTGTTTTTTTTTAACGAGAATTCCAACCTTATTTCCATCGTCTGAAATCAGTTTCGTACTTCGTTATTTTTGTCCCAAATATTTCGTATTATTTCTTGTACGAGTCTCGATAAGGAAGCAAATTTTTCGAGCAGTTTTAACGAGAAATCAGCAAAGTTTCTCGACTTTTGTGCTGCGTACGAATCGAATGAATTTCAACGGAAATTGATCAGGATAATCACGGTCATTTCATGATCTCGTCTATCGTTTCCAAAAGCTCGTGTAATTAATGATAATAATAATATGTGATAAGGTAGCCTGTATGCCTGCATAACTTGTAAATAGATAACGATTAACAATTGCAAAGACGTTTGACGAAAAGGAAACAGAAAAGAATTATAGAGGGGGGAAAGACTTAAAAAGAAAAGGAAAGACTCGTTGAACCGTCAATTTAATTTGATACAAGACTCGAATCAGCTGTTTTGATCGTTCTTCGCAAGATGGCTGATCCTTTTTAGACCAGTAGACTAAAGACTGCCAACGCTCTCGAAACTTTCCTTTCGAAAAGGAAAGGTATCCATTTTTTTTTACTGTTTGTATGGTTTTTGTTACGTTTAGCTCTAATTTTACTCCGATAATACGAGAAAGATTTATTAGGTTGGTAATTAAATTCATCTTTCTGAGAATTTTTGTTTCAAAATAAATCAATCAAAATTGTTTCCTCAAAAAGGAAATAAATAATTAAACAATAAATAAGTTCACAGTGTTTTTTTAATACAATTTTTTATATCTTATATGCTATACTTGGGGAATTTAGTTGCCAACCTAATATAATAAAAATTGAGAAGAAATTACACACGTGTTCGAAGTCCATAAACATAATAAATAATGTAGGTACATTATAAATGTCATTAATTATTAGTTACGTTAGTTTGGCAAATAAATTTGCGAAACATGAAACATTCGAAAAATTGCTGCAATGATTCTTATTTCGAACTGAGAAATATTTGATAAATTACAATAAATAATTGAGTAAAAAAAGGTATGAAGGTCGTGAATTTAGTTGCCAATTTAATATTGTATAAAAAAATCAAAAGCAATTGAGTTGAGTGACATAAACAAGTATTGAAGTTGCACAATAATTATTCTAAATATTTTACATCAAATTTCTTATATAGTTTCTCAGAGAATATTTATCGATTACCATTTGGGAAAAAAATTAACGAAACCCGTGTGAATGTCTATGTAACATGTGATAGGTCTCAATTGTCCTGAATTATTTTTTTCCATACAATTATTGATAATTATATTCGCGAACTTCGAAGACTTTGATTTTGACACATGTCAAAAACATGACCCTGAGCAACCTTTGCTTACAACTTAATCGACGTTGTTATATAGCTTTTGAAATATACAGTAGTAGACTCGAGATAAGTACCTGCTGGATAAGTACCCGTTATAAAAATTCGATGTCACCTTGTTAGCCTGCTGAAAAAGTGAAATGAAACAACTTTTATCTGAAATTGTTTTATGCAACGAGTAGTTTAGAAATAAATTCAGGTGGCACAGTTAAATTATTCTCCCTGTATAGGGTGAATATGTGTGACATTTTTCTGATTAAAATAACACCAAACACGATATAATCGACACATTACACTTCAATTACCGAATGATTTAAATATTATCCAAATTATGACGTGTTTGGGCTCATTTTCATCAGAAAAATATCACAAATATTCTGTGAAAAGTTTTATAACAAAAACAATTGCATTATTATTTGTATCACCGATATGCTACAATAATTCATTTTATTCCTCTTTCACGTTCATCACTGTCGGCAAATTTAAAAAATCATAGAAACTACATAATGTTAGCGACAGTTCAATCCCAATCAATTTACGAGAAGTCATAAAACGAGTATAATCTCTTGTACACCAAAATACAGAGAATTCTGGCCCTATATGATCCAACCCTGTATAACATCATCAAACGACGTAGACATTTTCTGAAACTGCCCGTCTCTAATTCCCCAAATACGGACACTTATCTCGAATCTACTCTACTGTTGCTGGTAAGTTGGTCCGTACCTTTCATAACTGTAGGGAAAATTTAATCACTCTTCTTCTTTTTTATAATTTTTCAATAAAGAATTGCATGTGTCAAGATCGAGGTCATCGAAGCTGTCTTTACTCTACTTCTTCCTCTTATCCAAATCTTTTAAATCGAGGGCAAACCTGTGCCCCATCCGCCATTGATGCCCCTTCAAAATACAGTAAAATCTATCACACTCCGCCCTTCTGTCAACGTCTACAATTTTGTTTGAGAATTATGTACAACGTCGCGTGATCCTTTGTTAACTATCTTAAGGGATGATAAGGAGTAGAATTCGAAGCCAAAAGTTCCTCTTCTAATTTTGACTCGGATTATAATTTACAACGCGGGCCAAACAGAATTCCCACGTCAGCTGAAATACACAGAAACGTAACAAAGCACGGAGCCCCTGGTGTTTGTCATAAATTTCCTACGATTCAAATTTTATTCTAATTCTTTTGATTGATAATAAATAATTGATAGAAATAATGATCCGCGCCAAGAGTGGAAAAGGAATGTTTACTTCTAAACTCGAACCTCTTTCATCCTCTGAAATATTAATTAAGGATTACAGAACGCTCCACATAATTTAACACGTTTATAAAACAAATAAGAATAAAAATCCTGGTGCACTCAACAAGAATCGCTTCTTTTTGTATAAATATTTCATTTGAAATGAGTATATTGTTAGTACACAATCGACAATCCCCATCATCGATGGTAACCTGTACATGTGTATATTGAAACCATACCGGAAGAAACGTTGAAAGTTACAAAGTTTTCTTATGTATATATACAGCACGCATATAGAAACATAACGATGTTTTATATTGACCCAATCTTTGCCAAAACTCTAGATTATACAAATAAATAAATAAATATAAATATGTTATATATCAAATCGTTGGATCTTATGTACATCTTTTGTATAGTGTAAAATGAATGATCGATTGGACGCAGAACGAGATCAGAAATGAAAAACAGATTTGAAGATTTTTACGACAGTGACGGATCTAGAAAGGATGGTAACCCCCAACCCGAGAATTGTCAAATCATAAACAATTGTGTTTTGTTATAAAATTAAATTGTGTTTGGGAATATCTTTAATTTCAATGCCATTCTTTTTTCAATTAAATTTTAATTGTATAGTACATACGTTTCTGGATCCGTCTCTGATTTACGAACGCTATCGACAAGGATACAAATTATCAAAATCTCTATATATCTCAATACTGTAAATAGAGTATACGTAAAACTCTTTCGAGGAATGACGAAGGAAAAAGAATTTTTTGATTATTATAGAAGACAGCAGCTGGTGACTGACGAGTAAATGTTAGAGAACTTGTAGAATTTAACATGCATGTTTATCTTCTTCATTACTATCGATTTACAAGTAGTTTCGACGACCGACGAATAAAAGTATTGATTATATATAGAAATTTTATAAAGGTGTAATTAAAAGAAAACGTTAAAAAAAAAAAGAACGAAAAATGTTTCATCCACGACTTTCAGTTGAGACGATTCAAAGCGGGCCGCTTGTCAGATTGAAAATCAAATTTGCTATCTTTCTACGTATTTTGTTCATAAATCATAGACATTTTGTTGCGAAGGGATCAAGATATGGTGCTCACTTTCGTTCAATTTTAATAAACCGTTCCGTATATCAGAAAGAAAGATTGCAAATTTGATTGATAATTTAGTATTGTACAAGGTGTTTACGGATTGTGAATTCACAACTGATAGAATTAATCATTTTTATAACATAAGACAGGAAATGCTAAATTTAGAATTTGGACAAATAATATCTAAAAAAAGATAGCGTAAAATGTGGAAAGTGGAATCCAAAAATGAATTTAAAATTGAAGTCCTTCGTTTATAAAATACAGAAACTAAATGTTCGATTAATTTAATAAATTTAATTTTTAAAGATTCCATTATCCCTCCCGAGTTTAAATTAACAATTCCTCACACCTTGTATAAATAATCCAACTTTCTATCTTATATTGCCATTAAACGAGTCTGAATATTTAGAGGAGGAAATCAAAATTGCTATAGTAATTTTGTTCGACTTCTCTTTCTTGCAAAATGCATTATCATATACACGAACTACTATAATATTATAGTTTATCCGTTCCATCGAGAGAAATATTATGCGTAAAATGAAACTTAAAAAGTCGAGATCGAGAGAGAGAGAGAGAATGATGAAAAAGAAAGTGTTACTTAGCAATGAATTTATGAGAGTACGAATAGACGCAATACAAAAATGATTGTATTAGTTGAATCATATAGCGTTTAATGTAAAAAAAAAAGAAATAATAAAAATAAATACAAAAAAATGATCAAATTCATTTACGAAAAGTAGGTCAGCGAATCATAAGCGAAAAACGTAAGAGAACAAAGACGTCTGCGAGTGGAAAGAATGAACGATTCCGTTAACCGGAAGTGACCATCACGAGAAGTATCGACGAAGGCGTCTGAATCGCTGGTGAAAGAAAAAAAAGATTTAAGAAGAACAAAAAAAAAAATGATTAAGCGTTTACTTAGCGATCTAGTCCAATTTTTTTGTCTTGCAAAGTTTAATGCGATACATGATTGTAAATAAAGAAATAAAATTAAAAAATGATAAAAGAAACGACAGGACTAGAGGAAATGCGCAATCGCTTCGACGCGAGTTGCTGAGACCTTTTTATAAAAACTGATTTTGTATTTATTGATTAATTGCGGTTTTTTATAGGGATAACGAATCCGTAATTCTTATCGCCTCTCAGTTCTCGTATGGTTTCCAACGACAAGTGTTAATTTATTGACTGTGAATAGAATAATAAATGATTGAAAGATTCAAAATTGACGACTTCCGTTCTTTCCTCCTTTTCCAATCTTGTATTTGTTTTGACGATTTTTCGGTACGTAAGTATTTATACGGGTTTGAAAATATTTCATCATTCATTTTTTAATAATTTTTCAATCGCTTTAATTTTCGTTTTCATAAAATATGAGATTTTAATCCTATTTTGTACCGTGTAAGAAATCATAACACAAGGATGTAGTAACAAATTTCTAGATTAAAAATATAGTGTCTAAAGCAGGTGTCGTAAAATCAACTAAATTGTGACTATTAAGAAGACGGTTCGGGCCAATGGGTATTTTCATTTTGAAACAGTCCGTTAGTGACTGATAAGATAAGTTTTATTAATAAAACTGTTACAATATGCTTTTAAACTCTGTTTAACACGTTCCGTGCCAGACCGTTTTTCGAAGACTTTCTGTTTAGTTAAAGTTAAGTTTAGTTTAGTTAATAGTTAATTCCAATTAAAATCTATATAATCATACGCGTCAGATTTCCGTATCAAAATTTCAATATCGTACCTTTCGCACGATCAATAATTTTCTACGAACCTGGCTGGTATAATGAATGAAGGAAAACGCTGAACGTGATCTTTTAAAAAATTTCAAAAAGTAAAAACGCGAAACTGGGACGCGAATGAAAAGCGAGATAATTATGAATGGAAAAGACACGAAAGTTAATCAGAAGTAATTTAGCATCGCTGTTTCCATTCGTTATTCAGTCACGTTATAGAAAAAAAAGCGTTTTCCAAATTATACATGTGAGCTTTCAACGATGTTGAATAAAAAAGAAGAGACTGTATCAAATTCGTTTTTTTCTTCTTCTTTTTTTCATTTTAAATGAGAGCTCGTTCGCCGAAGAGTATGCCATAAAAGGGATGCTGTGAGACGGATGAACTTCGAAAGAAAGTGCGATAAAAAGCATTTTAGCAATGCATGTAAATGTGACCCTCTGAGGATCATTTCGAACGTTTACGACGTGTACGTGTCCATCTGTAACCTTTCATTCGAACCCCATACCCCTTCTTAAAACAGGAAGTGGAAGAGCTGAAAAGTTACCTTCCGTAAGGTAGATTATGACGGTAATAACCCGACAGAAGTTTTCACTGGTCCCGGCCAAAAACCGTCGTAAGTAAAAATTCGTTGGGGTTGAAGATCTAATTTAACTTTTAAAATCAACCTCAACGAGATTACGGTGGCGTGACCGTGTACGTTTGCAAAGTTTGCCACGTTTATCGATGTTCTAGCATCGATAAACTGAATAATTATAATTGGAGCGAACGATTCGTGCACCGCGAATTCCCAACGAAAATGACGATGATAGGAAAAGGAAACACTTCACCTGTTCCGATATTCTAGAATTACTACGCACCTTTAATTAATTTCAAAACAACAGCGTTAAAGGACAGTTTTAGAAAAATAGGGTAACTTTAGATTGTTAATATTTTAACTAACGTACATAAGTGATTTCAAACTATAAAAGCTGTTGGATATTACGCCTGAGCGTAATGGTCAAAAATGAATTGACGCGTTGAAACAGTTAATAGTTTATGGTTTAGAGAGAGAAATAGAATCCTTTGACCTGGGTCAAGTGGTGCCCAAATATTCTTTTCACTGTTCGGTTTTTCCCATTCCTTTGCAGTGACTCCATTCCTCTCTCTTTTAAATAAAGAGATAGTTTATTTTAAAATAAAAGGATTTATTTAATTACTCCTTGCCCAAAAACTAACAAAAGACTAAAAGAACTCGTTGCCAGTTACCTTACAAATTAATATATTAATAGTCATGATATTAATAATTATCTCACAAATCAATAAATTAATAGTATTATGTTGTTAGAAACAGTAGTTAATTCGCAACTGTTAGTTACATTTGTAATAAAGTAGAAACCTTACACTTTAGTACAGTATTTGCTTTATATCAATATCTTGATTCGTTCCTGGAAGGCAAACACAATTTTCATAGTAATTCGCTACCGCCGCTACCCAATCAATGAGTGTGTATCGACCGGTCACGTAGCCAGTGTTTACGTTTAACTCTTTTACTATTAGTACAGACGCACTTACAGGGAAAAAAATTACATAATTGTGGGACAAAACTTTCTGAAATAAATGTCACAAAGGTGCTCAAAGGGCTCAGAGTCAATCCGAGTACGATGGTTTGCCTACCCATCAAGACCAAAATTAAAGATCACCGTAATTCTTTACTGGTGCATTTCCGGACACGAAATACTTGCCTATAGGGCCTCTGCTTACCGTATGATTTTTGCCAAAGCTATCGTTTACATCCTGTATATTATCCACGTCCGTAAAGTCGTCGGTCAAATTTTTGAACCGAGTAATCTTCGAAATCTCAATAATTCTTTTTATACAAGTTACAAATCTTGAAACTAATAACAAGTGATCCGGTCACGATATTACTTTACTGTAGTAATTATCACTTAATCAATTGAAATAAGGTATGGTTACCATAGATTCACGCACTCGGTCGTTTAATTGGTTACTCAAAGGCAGAATACCATGAAACTTCAACGACTAACCGCAGCTTGTCGAGGAACGATTGTTCTGCACAGTTTGCAAGCTACAACCTCACCGTCGATAATTAGTCAAGTTTAAAGGGAACTTCGACGATCACTAGGTGTCCTTTTCCAATATTATCGACCATCCTGTTGGGACACTATCAGAGATAAAATACACAGACAGCAAAACAGCTACTACCTAACACCTTGATCTGTGATCCTTTCCAACGTGTACGTCAAAGTTAAATACAGTAGCGAAACAAAGAAGTTACGATAGAGGCTTGTAAGTTCTGTAAAATTCAGTTAAAATTAGATTTACTTAACTAACAAAATTTGAAGAAAAATCGTAAATTAATATGCTAACCTAATGCACGCAGTAAATAAAAAAAAAACTACGGAGAACAGGATACTTATGGAAGTTTAAGAAATAAATAAGACATTCATGAAATCGATATTAAACGAAGCGTATCTATAACAAAAATAAAACTGCGAAAAAGGAAGAAAGAAAATTTAATGGCGTCGCGTTGTGAAAAGCGATTGAATCGACGATTTATTTCTCTCCTGAACAATTTTCAGTTATTCCACTGTATGTATTCCCAACTGATGGATTTCCACGTGTGCTTCAGCGACATCAAAGGGATATCGTTACGACGAAAAAGGGGCAGAGGGATGAAAGGGATGGAAGAAGTTACGGAGGAGGCCAAAGCCTTATACCATTTTTGCAGGGCAAAATCGTCCTCGACGAGGAAAACGTTTAGGAAAGAGAGAGGATCGTTGGAACACGCAATATTCCATCCCGTAACCAGACCAATCCTACGACGGATCCTCTTCTCAGACGTTTCTTTCCGGTGTCCTGGAGGAAAGAGAAGATCGACCGATAGTGATTTCAAGGAAGAGTAGCCAAAGACGTTATCGAAGGACCATTGGTCAGCTATATAACAATAAAACGGATAAAAAGAAACGAAAGGGTATGAATAAGTACAGATAATATCCGTAAAAAACGATCGTTCGGTGCCTAAAAAATACACTGTTCAGAAATTAATAGAAAAGGTTGGGTTAGATTTGAAAAATTAACAAAATTACATACATAAAATAATCAATAAGTTCTACTTTCTGTAAGGATACAGTGTTTATAAGAGAATTTCGTCAATTCTTGGACCATGTTAGGCCGAAAAAATACTGTGGCATACCGTGTTGTATGGGGATTCCTTCAATTTTAGAATCGTACCATAAAATGCTACGTTGCAGGATTCTTTCAATATAGTTCATTTTTTGAGAAAATTAAGTTTAAATTCAATAATTCAAGGATTTTGTCATTAATTCGTCAATTATTAATCAACTATGAATTATTATTAAATGTAATTGTTAATACTGCGAAAATATATTAACAATCAGTATCCTTCATAATATTGTTGAAATACTAATGATGAGTGTATACCATACTATAAATGAGGTAATCCACTATGACGACATTAATTCTTACATTTATTAATTTATAACCCTTATTAACAATTGAATTAACGAGAAAATGACTTAAATTTTCATTCTTCTTGTCATAAACAAATTTCTTTTAATTTTTCTTATTAAAAGTAACATCCTAAACACAAAAAGAAATATAAGTAATATAATTAAATCATATTCAAATAGATTACACAAGATATACATATTTTACATCATATTAAAATATATTATACATAAGATAACTCAGTGAAAAAGGAAGGATAAAAAGATTATAAAAGGTCTTTAACGCCCAAAAATATATAATTAGAAAAATTATAAACGAATGGAATTAGGAATGGACGTTAGCAGACCAAACACAATTATACGAAATAAGAGATGATATATACTCGAACAACCCAGCTTTCTCCCTGACAAGAAGAGAACAAACTGTACTCACCAGGTTAAGGATAGGCCACACAAAATTAACCCATCAGTATTTAATATAGAAATCTGACGGACCGCTTTGTATAAATTGTAAGTCAAATTACTAGAATGCCCAATTGGTGCAAAAATATGTTAAGGGAATAATTACTTATCTTAAGAAGATCAAAATAATTAAAGACATCTAATAAGATGTAATTAATCTCAGGAAATTGCTACACGGATACAAATTAAGAGGTGTATGTTAAATACAATGAAATAATATCAATGTATTGTAATATGGTCGCTAATGGCCTAAAAGCTGATGCGACATTAAATAAATAAATTAAGAAAAAAAAAAGGAAAACGTCTTTAAATAACTGTGCCATGGGAAAAAGAGTTAATTGATACCAAAAAATTATTACAAACGAGGATCATCCGTATAAAAGTTACGTCCATGATGGTATTATATCGTAACGAAGAGATCCAGCGTGGATGTCGCGGACAATAATGGACAGAAGAAAGAATTCTTGCAGAAAATCCAAAGAACGACGATTAATTCGCCGGGAAGCGAAGTGGATTACATTTTTTTCGTTAAAGCACTTGACAAATGTTAAGGATCCTTTACGGTCGGTCTTTTATTAAGTCAAGGCCTGAAGTTTGATGCAATAAAGGGGGCCACGTAATATCGGCAATCGAATCCTCGTGAATAGAGTGCAGAGATTTGTAACGGGATTTCCGTCCGCCTGTCTCGTTCAATACGGATAAACCGCACACATTTTTCAAGCTGAATGAAGTCAACCGGTGTCGAAAGAAGATTTCCAAAGGCCGATCAATCGACTATACGGCCCTGAGGCCATGAGATATACGTATAAGACCCTATCCGCGACCAACCGACACGTTTTTAGCTAAGAAAAAAATCACCGTAAATAAATTGACGTTATAAATATAGTTTTATAGGGCGGCCATTGTCGGAGATCACTTTTAACCCTTTTAGTCTAGACTTATGATACGATTAACTGTTTTATCACATTATAGATACTTGAGAATTGTTTAACACGTTGGCTGCCACGGGGGTCACCGGTGACCGGCACCCGAAATTTTGTAGAATCAAATAATTAACAAAAGAAATGACGAAACAAACCACGGATAGCGTTATCATTAAGCTAATAATGCTAGCTATCGATTTGAAAGGTTAAATTTGAAAATTAGTTGATTATATTCTTAATAATTAGGATTTCAGCGTGTCTGACTACATACGTCCGTTTTCACTGTGCCAGTCAACATGTTAATAATTCGAATTTCAGCGTGTCTGACTACATACGTCCGTTTTCACTGTGGCAGTCAACGTGTTAAATAACGTATTAGGTTGGATTATATGCAATTGGAAGAGAGAATATCTGACATTATTCGATGACATAAATGAATCGCAAAATGGCACTTATAGAATATGAATTTGAAACTTGAAGTGTTATAAAAAAGCCTATGTAAAGGTTTCTCCAATATTCTTAATACAAAATGAATAACTATTAACCAGAAGTAGAAGTTTGTCATATTATTTGTTCTGAAATAGTTGATATCGAAATGTGAAACGTCTGAGGTACTTTCATGACATAAAAGTAAGTAAATTTCTAGCTTAAAGTTTAACGAAACAGACTATGTGAAGATTTTATCAATATTCTCATCACAAAAGAGGTGGGTGTTAATTATAATACGCAATAGAATTTTATTATGCTGTTATTCATCCGATGATTCATTTCGAAACGTTCAAAGTCTGAGACGATTTCACGATGTAAACCGGCACTAATGGCATATCAATTTGAAGCTTAAAATTCAACAAAAGTAGCTATGTAAATCGTTCATCGACATTCTTAGTATAAAATGGATGGTCGTCATTTGTATGTCTCAGTTGCGTTACGTACCAAATTCTTGATATTAAAATAGGAAAAGTCTGAGTTAATTTCATGACATAAAAGTATCGCCGAATGGAACTTATTGTATACCAATTTGAAGCTTAAAGATTCATGAAAATGACTAAATAAATGCACCATTAATATTCTTAATACAAAGTTAGTGGCAACAAGAAACAGAATTCTATGATATTATTATTCATCAGATGGTTTCGAAACATTTCAACTCTGAAACTATTTCAGTATATAAAAGTACCTCAAAATGATCCTTAAAATAATGATCTAATAAATTTAGAAAGTTATATTGTTTGCTAAAACTGACAATCAGCCATTTTTTATTAAGAATATTGATGAAACACTTATATGTATAGTCGTTTCTGTCAAACCTTGTCATTGTTCACTTAACCAACAATTTTAACCCGTTTTATACTAAGGATGTTAATCAAACCTTTATACCATCATTTTTGTCAAACTGTAGGCTTTAAATCGATATGCCACGAGTACCATTTAACGATACTTTTATGTCATGAAATCACATTAATATTTGTACGTTCCAAAATTTGTCATTGTTTACTCCAACTAGCAGTTACCCATTTTGTGTTAAAAATATTAATCAAACCTTTATACCATCATTTTTGTCAAACTGCAGACTTTAAATTGATATGCCACGAGTACCATTTAACGATACTTTTCTGTCATGAAATCGCATTAATATTTGTACGTTCCAAAATTTGTCATTGTTTACTCCAACTAGCAGTTACCCATTCTGTGCTAAAGATATTAATCAAACCTTGATACCATCATTTTTGTCAAACTGTAGGCTTTAAATTGATATGCCACGAGTACCATTTAACGATACTTTTATGTCATGAAATCACATTAATATTTGTACGTTCCAAAATTTGTCATTGTTTACTCCAACTAGCAGTTACCCATTTTGTGTTAAAGATATTAATCAAACCTTTATACCATCATTTTTGTCAAACTGTAGGCTTTAAATTGATATGCCACGAGTACCATTTAACGATGCTTTTATGTCATAAAATCGCGTCAGAATGCCTACATTCCATTTCACACCCTTAAAACTTCGAGGGACAGAAGATCAGAAGCGAAGAAGGTTGAAACAAAAGACGTCTTGAGCAGGTGTTAGAAACATTCGGCATGTATCGATCAATAAACCGTTCGTGTTATTGTCTCGGCTTAAACAATGAATCGCAGTGGTAATTCGCGAAGTGTGAGACAGGGGTAGCCGAAGTGTAGCGCTGACTCAAGCATCAAGGTATTCAGACGAGAAGGGTTCTCCGTCTCGTCGTTTCGAACCTCTTGTATGCTTACCGGCACCATCTCCACCAACACACGTATCAGGATAGCTGTGTTCGTTCGCCACGATCTTCTTGCAACGCGTAACCACGCAGGTATAGTCGTTGCCCGTATATAGAATAGCCGCAAACGTAAACCTAGCTCAGCCACTTTCAGACACCTCAGAATTAACGCGGTGATTTCAAGTGCCGCTGGGAATTCTTTGCTACCCACTGCATACTTCCGGTTAACAGTTTCGTCGAAGCTTTATCAGCCGATCGAAAACGATTTACGAATATTTTCCCCCACGGAGAATTCGCGGTTGCAACTTTGGTCAGAGTTGTGAGTATTGCTTGGTTAGGAAACTGTTCAAAATATTGTAGTCCGACGCGAAAGAATGAGTTTTATCGATCTCATAAATCGTATGTCTTTTGTTTCACACGCGTTAAACATACAAACTTTTATATTTGCTAATTTAAACATGGCGGGAAATTCAATATAATTTTGGATTCCTGAAGAGTTAAAAGGTTCTTATTCGTAACGGTAATGATTGCACTCTTGAACCGACTACAAGATTCTGACGTCTATTGTGTTTTGATTGGTCTTATATCCCAGTGATGAGGATGAGTAATATGGTCAGGACAATAGTCAAGAAGAAATGATACGAAGGTTAGGATGAGTAAGGAGATAGAACAGAGGCTAGGGTGTTTGCTGCAGGGTGAGTCTATGATGTGGTTATAGGATGATTCGGTGATTTCTACTTCGAAACTGTGAAACTCTTGCATTTATTTTCAAAAGTGTTTGATCTTCAAGATATTCAGTCATAATATTATATTATTTTTTAACAAAGTTCGCGACGCGTCTATGCATATTTGGTTGAAAGTATTTCTTCGTTTCGGCGGGGCGATTTTTCCCTCCTTTTTCCTTTTTTTTTTGCCGTGTACACAAGCTAGTACCCGCGTTCTTCCAACGTAATTCCAGAAAGTGGGCTGAGCTAAATGGATTGCAATGTCTTGCGGTCTTTTGCGCAGTTTAAAACGAATGAATGTGCCAGATGGATTTATGTGGAGTTTAAAAAGCTGCTCTTTTCCAAAGAACCGTTAAATCTTACTGTAGTAGCTACTGCTAAAGAAATAATCCTGTAAATAAAATGATAACGATGGTTTGCTACTTTATGGATGATTTTACGAAGCCCTAAGTACCTTACTTTCCTTTTTCTTCTTCTCATTACCTCGATTGAATACTTTAAGCACGATTAACATGGCCGAACGGTAACGAAATAAGATATCAGATTTTATTCGAAGAAATTTGATAACAATTATAATCGATAAAGGAAATCCGGTTTGTTTGATTGTTTTCGTTTCTTTATTATTGTTCAGCTTCTCTGTCTTTCGTACTCGCGAAGGAACGTAAGTTTCTGACGATTCTGAAAGCATTTTTCTTTAAGTGTTTGTCAGATGTTCCTCGTTAATGGTGTCATTAGCTAAGCTCCCTCAAGAGGCGAAAGTATAAGGCAAGAATCTTAAATTTTTAATACGCCCTGCTGAAATGTTCAGAAGTTTACACATTTTCTTTCTTCATCCTTCTTACATCACCGAAAACCTTTTTCTATTCGTTGAACAAA
Organism: Stelis phaeoptera; assembly: GCA_943735885.1. NCBI lineage: Eukaryota > Metazoa > Arthropoda > Insecta > Hymenoptera > Megachilidae > Stelis > Stelis phaeoptera. Next base: position 2,640,173 of record OX030936.1, read on the forward strand.
ACTCCGATGGCTGGGTCATCGAAAGTCCAGCGCGAACTATAGTTACAATATTTTTAGTAACATTTTATTGAATGCAATTTCTCGTGAAATCATACCATCACATTTTATTAGTAAAAATAAGAAAAGAAAAAAGGTACAAATAGAAGACCATTATTAACCAGCAGCGCATCCCCAAATCTTTAAACTAAGAATATAGAAGATTCATATTTGAGAATATATTAGATTGAGTAATAAATCCGTTCGCGTCGACGGTGGTACGCACTTCGAGAAGCATTGCGTTTAACTGCTGCTTGTTTTGACTGCAATTTTTATTGTATTAAACTACGTAAAGTCTGGATGTGCTATATTTGTAAAGTTGGTCAGTTGTTTTTTGGTCGTGATCGAGTAAAGTACGTCTTTGATATGACCGAACAAAATACTCATTTTTGTCACTTGGTTCTTTTTTATTTTCGACAGCAAAAAAGGGCGGAAGAGAGGGAAAAAAATTTGCAGTGTTTATGGTGATATTGTTATTAATAAACGGACCATTCGAAGATGGATCAGAAGGTTTAAAGATGATGAAATTTTATGATGATAAAGATGGACTTAAATGATCGAAATTGCGAATTTAATCGAACAAAATCCAAGATATACAATAAGAGAAATTGCCAAAACATTGCACATATCACATAAATCCGTTGCTTTACATTTAAGAAAATTTGGCATGACAAACAAGTAAGAAACGCGAACGGACTTATCACTCAACCTAATACATAATATTCCAATAAAATGTATGCATACCTTGAATATTATCAAATATAAGAATTATAGCTAATCGTGGTCATTTTGAAAATTGATAATAATGTAGCCAAGATAATTATGAGTTAACGTTTGTCCATTTTGTAATTATTAACCCCCGAACGACGAAGCTACATCGAAGGTAACCACAAAAACATATACCACAGTATTTCGATCGTGAATGCTTTAAAAAAACGCTTTGAAATTTCTAAAATAAAAGCACAGAATTGGTTCAAAATTAAATTTCAATTGTTAGCCCTCTCCATGTCCGTATCGTAACAAAGTACGTGAACATTTAATTGACACACCCAGTAAGTTGGAAACAGGATTCAATTTAATTATCCTGATTCTTCGATATTCCGTAAAGGTGTGTTTTTATAAGTAATACCAGTTTTACGAGTAATGGCAAGTATTGAAATTCTTCGTACAAGTCGAACGAATCGGGGGGTGATTGGTGTAGAATTCTCAAGTTGAAATCCATTTGAATGGACCTCGTTTTCCCGATTTTCCTTATGGTTCCCGGATTCTCCTTGCTTCTTGAGATGCACTGAAAACGTGGTTACTGTGAAAAGCATCTTTTCCTTTAAGCAAGGAAGAGAAGACCTTAAGACACAAGGAAACGAACAAGACTCTTCCAAAGTATACACTTATTCAAAAAGCTCTCTGCAGAGCTCACAGTGGTTAGTTTAATGGTTTGTAATTTTTTATCGGTCCATTGCAAACAATGGTTTTTGCAATAGCTGAATAATTGAAACAGAAATGGGTACCCGGATTATCTATGCAGATTTATTAACCCTTTAGATTCGATTGGTGCCTCTGGGGGGACATACGTAACTTACTCAAGAATTTTTTAAATTAAAATTACAAACTTTATTTTCGTTTTCTACGAAACTTTGTTTGTTAAATTACAAACTTTGTTTTCGTTTCAAAATGAAGCTTTTGGTTTTCAAGAATTTCGCTATAAAAATGGACTAGATTTGATTTTGTCGAAAAACACTTCGAGCGTAAAGGGATAATAAATTTTGTAATGATTTAACACAGTAGGTAGATAAAGGATTCTTGGATGATTTAATTTGTTGGTTTAATTATATCTGGAAACATTTGGTATCGGAATGAAAATTTCGAGAAATCACTAGGAAACGTTTTCGTACGATGACCGAGTTGTAACCGATACGTTTAATAGATAGGAATGAACGTTCCTTTATCAAGATTGACCCATTTTGAAACAAACCAAACTGATTTCGTTTACAAGCACGATCGGAGACCACGAAGAGGGATTTGTCTGCCAATTGGCCAACTTTTACCAATCCGGAGAGCTCCGTTCCGATTGCGACTAACTTTCCAATCGATGTTTACCCTGATAGGTGGCCTTTTATGTTCCTTCACCGATGAACCAACTTACCGCGTCAGCTAACTTTTAAAAATCACCGACAACAGAGACTTCTCTCAATTTTGCGGTCGACGGACGGGAATTTGTACAAATACTCGAACTTTGTCAGCAAATTATCGTGTTGCGATTAAAACAATAATAGATACATCGGAAATTTCGAATTTATATAATTAACTCCTTTCTAAGGGTTTGAAAATAAACAAAATTTGGTTTCGTGTGTTTCATTTAAAAGTAATCGAAAAATAGTATTTCCGGATAAGAAATTTTTAGTAATTTCAATTAGAGCTAATAGGACACCGGGGGAAACAGCAACAGTGTACATTGTACATTGTCGAGTACCGCGAACTTCCTTAGGAAAAATGGCACTCAAGGAGAACGAAAATCCCGCCCACAGTTATTAGGGATACGGACATTTCCGATCATTGACGTAGGTATATGCTTCGTTAGTTTCAAAGGACATAGCCGGATAAGGGGCCCAAAAGTGACCCCAAACCAAACTCAACGTGTCATAGGGTTATTCGATAGCTTATCAAAAACCAACACTTTTTGTAAAGTTTCAGCTTTGCATCTTGACCGAGCGGGTAGTAAAATGGAAAAATCGAAAATCATATTTTTGCTGAATTTCTTTCACCCTAGTGCATGAAAAATTAAAAAAAAATTCAGAGATATTTCTCTTAACAGGTCACATATTATAGAATTTTTTCCAGATTTGTAAAAGGTGCAAGTGGGTGAAAAATTGTGCATCGCTTTAAGATTCTACGTTGTTCTAATAATTAATACCTTGCTACTTTGAGTTTGTAAACAACAGAAAGGGTTGATCGAAGAAATTCAGGTAGATAAAGAAGAATGCCACGTTGATGGCATGCTCTATTCCTGCAAACTGCACGCTGTGCGCAGATTCTTCTAGGTCGCTTTGATTATTATCAAAGGACGACGGAGAGTTCGTTCATAGCCGAGGATCGCGATAGTTGGGCGCATTGGTGTCATGCGAACACGATTTAAACCTTTGAAAATACTGCTTAAAGCCCAGGGCGGTTCCAATTAACCTGCCACGTTGTACGGGATATTAGTTGGATGTTGACAGTAGCTCCGATAAAATCTCTCGACAGCTTATAACTAGTCCGCTTATTATTCATTACACTTTCAAGTGCGGTCAGCCTCGCCAGTGGAAAGGCAGAATTGTCGCGTGAATATCTCGTGCGATGATGTTTGAGCCTGTTCCATAACGTATGTGCATAATTTCCCGCCCTTATGCATACTTATTGCATTTTCTTCGGCGAAGATTAAAAAGGGAATAATAAAGCTTTGACGAGCGGTGTCGCGTGTTACGGATTTTCACGTTAAATATTTTATGGCTGCGCGGTTGAGTGGTTATTATTTTCTCTTGATAAAAATTATTTTCCCGGCTACCCCCTCCCCAAAATAGTTCCAATTGATTAAAAAATAATCTGTACAAAGTTATTTAAGCTCGATCGGGTGATTATAAAACGCGCCCTTCGGCTCTTAAACATTTACCATAAATTTTCCCAGCTACCCCCTCCCCAAAATAGTTCCAATTGATTAAAAAATAATCTGTACAAAGTTATTTAAGCTCGATCGGGTGATTATAAAACGCGCCCCTCGGCTCTTAAACATTTACCATAAATAACCAAATGGACATAAAATCGAACTTTTTTTCATTTATCTTCTAAACCATTGATTACAACGAAAAAGGTGTCAGACAAAAGTTATAGATTTAGGTAAGACGCATCTTTTATGTCGTATTAGGTTTTTCAGTACTATGAACGGTTTTCGAGAAAACCAGAACACAAATGTTCGACGAAAATAAGGATTTATATTTTTCAATTTTCAAGTGTAAGATGTGTTTTGGTTATTGTTATGTGTACAGAGTTGTTTTAAACCCACACAAGTTCCACAACCTAACCACACACGTGTGAAACTTATGAGATTTTTGGTTCACTATCAGATTGTCAGTCGCAAAAATATTTTAAACCGTATCCACCTGCCCTCGCTCACGCGAGTACGTAGAACAGAATCTGTACTTATATGATTAACAATACAGAAATAAAAGACAGTTTCGACATCAAGAGCGATCTCGATATCAAAGTGAATGATCTAAATACAATCAAAGACATTCATACTTGATACTTTGATATCAAAAATCTACTCATCGCGAAATTCTTGTACACATAGTTTGTTCAATCTTTTGACTCGAAGTATTCTGAAATCGGAAGGTCATCCGACTTCTCTACATTTTTGTATTTAAAATGAATTAAGTGTACAAGAAAACCCTAGCCTGAGCTAACAAAACAAAAATTAATAATTTTATACAACGATATTCGTGGTCACTATGCTCGCTTTAAATGATAAAATTACAACCAGTCCCCGTGTCGTTTCGGACCATTCGTCCTACGACATGATGGGAACTGGAGGAACCGTAAAGCATGCGACTCACCAATTGCAGAATCTCATTACAGCTCTCGATTCATCCAAGATTTCACCCATGGCTGATCAGTCTGGCTTTTGGAAGGTTGAGAGCACCTCTTTCCTTGGATATCGCCGGAAGGACACCCCTCATTGGAGTGAACCCCAATCTGAAATTTGAAATCGCACAATTTGAGATTATTACCTTATCAATTATTGGCAATTGTAGTTCAATTCGTGCAATACATTTACGAACGCGTGCAAGTAAATTGTGAACTCATAATTGTGTGAGAAAACGTGTGAATAAATATGTTAATACACCAGTACACGTATGAGTGCATGCACAATTACATAAGGAATCGTTTGACAAAACGTGCACTACCACATAGGGAACCACATAAAAAAAAAACACATGCACAATCACATAAGAAACCACACCAGGGAACACATGATCACATATGCTGTGTACATATTCAACCACCTCAGGTATCACACCAGTAAATGTGCAAACACACCAAAAAACACGATAAAACACACACGGTAAAACACACTAACCACACGAGAGATCGGATGTATGAATCCTCCAGCTGTCAGCTCGGTTATCGGTACGTGTTCGATATTAGATGTTCACCCCGACGCGGTTGTAATAGAACTGACAGATCGTCCTTTTCAAGTTCAACGACAAAAACAAAAAGTGGTCACGGTGGCTGGCGTTGCCTATTGACTCGGTAATGCTCATTACTGCGTGACGCTATTGCATCGAAATCTATTGAAATTGGGTTCACGCCTAGTCTATTATGTTTTTGTTGACCTTTTGTTGTACGGTTGTAAATATTCAAATGTTTTTGACTTCTATATATAGATATATTGGAATTATGACTTTCGAATCGATATGGTTAAAGTTTTATTTAGCTTTTATGTAATATTCCGTATTTTGTTAAATAATTTTTTATATAATTTTTAAATATACACATACAATCGATTGTTAATATTTGACATTTGTATAAGCTACTTTTAAAATACAGTTATTATATATTTACACATTTTTTATTTTTAACTTGTTAAATGTTATCTTTTTTTAGGATTTGCAGTTTACTTTTGAATGAAAAATCAATTTATGTAAAAATATCAGCATAAATTATTACGTTTATGTTACGTTATGTTATAAAATCAATTTATGTTTCTAATTTCAGTTTACTTTTATTATTTTATTGATTAATTATGTATCATCTTCCTCTAATTAATTTTCTAAGAAAGATATCCTGCCTTATGACGCACCATATGCGTCTTTCAATACAATCTATGACACACCATGTGTGTCTGATAAAAAAAATCGTAAAAACTTATCCAATACATGGAATATGTTTTTCGAGTAAGATAAAAATATGGGAAGGGTTCAACGCGTTTATTGCAAAGCGTGCGAACATCGATAAAAGATATAGAGAATTATAATTGTAAATTACAAATGTGCTTTGATTTCTAAATTAATTTTACGTAATAATTATTGTTCAAGTGTATTTCATTACAATTTGTAGGGTCAAAATCATTGCTTAATTCAATTATCGTTAATTAAACACATTTTAGAATCTTTCAAGTTAATTTAGTAAATGTATGTACAGTGGGCCGCAAAAGTGTTCGTCCACCTTTTAAAACACAATTCCCTCTTTTGAAATTGGACCAAATGACTTGAATTTTTTTGAGAACCTAGAAGAACTAATTTACTAGATGCTAAAAAAAAAAATTTTTGAAAAAGTCCCAGTCGGTTGAAATTATGAAGGATACAGTAAGGATCACTTTCCTCAACTTTGTAATCCGAGCCAATAATTAAAATTTAAAACATACTTTTCGTAGATTTCAGTAAGTTGTATATATACACAAAGTTTCATCGAAATCGGGTAACGCGTCTAGAAACTACAAGCAATCGAAGTTTACGAAAATCGCTGTTTCACCTAAGATCATGACTAATCACGTTCTTGGCACTAATCGTGCCATCTAACGGTTGGCGTCTGAAATAACGTACCTGAAAATTACGTCGACTAGCTCGTCGGTGACAGTACCTCTCGTCGGTGTAAACTGTAACTACGGGGTGTACTCCTTGGTGGTAAAGAAGACATCTTCCTTTAGCCTACCCCGCAACCTCCACAAGCTCTGAAATGGTAAGGCCACCGACGAGGTACTATTAAAGACTGCCAGCCCCTGTGTATTTTGGCGTGCCACTAAGTGGGCTCTGATGGGCATTTCCGACTCTTACAGTAGTTACGGGACACCTTGTATATAATTCCTGCAAAAAATGGGTTTTTGTATGTACCAGAGCCCATTAAACGTGTTGTATTGACAATAACATATAAACAAAGGCCCTAAGAATGTATTTGTTCAGATGCAATAATAACAATTGGTGCTAAGCGTTTTTTCAACCCCTACGTACATTAACCGACTTCGAAACAGTTACAAAGAGTATTTTTTCAGTTTTCGATAAAAACTCTGATAAAATACTTTGAAAAAAAGCGACCTTAACTGTTCCATTCGCAGTTCTGACCTGCTGCACTTTTCTGCAAAAATATCAAATTATTCGATTCAACTTGGAAAAAATTATTTCGTTATAATAAATGAAATTATTTATATGTAACTGCTTTTTTTATTTATTATTTATTTTTATGAAAATAAATGTTTGGTGCAAGAGCAGGGACGTTTACGATCTAGTTGTTCTGTTTAATAAAATATTATTCGTTTGTTTTTAATTAAAAGGAACAAAAATGCAACTTGAACGTTCCGCTAACCTCTCGCAAAAGTGCGGTGATCAGGAAAATGGATTAAAAACATTAAATAACGACAAAATTTTGGGGAACATTGAGGTAAAGACTACCAGCCCACTATCCTCTTCTGCTGGTACGAATTTCAAAATTTCAAAATTGAGACTTTACATCTCAGCGTTTCAAAACCTTCGATTTATTCTACGTAACTGATTCTATTTATTTTTTAATTTTATTTTTTTATTGTGAAAAACAGATTTTCGTTAAAATATACAGAAATTAGAATCTGTCATTTAAATAAACTAAATCTGTCGAGTTACTTCTGGATAAGGTAGTTATGAATCAAATAATTTAAAAGAAAGAGAATATTTTAACAGGACTTTATTAGTTTAACAAAAATACAACTAAAAAGAAGTTTCTTACCATTTGAAAGTTACAAAATAATATCTTTGAAATAAAATATGAACTATTTTTTACTATCTTTTTAATTAAAACTTCATTAATGAAAAAATACCAGTAAGTTATTCTCTAATTTTTATACAGGGTGGGCTGGAAATCGTAGTACAACCGGACAGGGTTTGATTCTACATTACAAAATATTTTGTTACATTTTCTCATCCGGGTATTCGTTTTTAAGAAAGTCGACTTTAAAAGTTTGTTCAATTCGTAAGAAAATGTTTTATCAAAATATTTTCTTTTTTATCGTAGAATCACCTTCTGCCCGGTTGTGAAATCCCATTTCCGACCTACCCTCTATTATGATTATTATTAACACTTTGAGGGCTGCTGTGACATCATATGAATTTTAATGTTCTTTGCAACATTCTACAGTTAGTGAAAAGGCGAAAGTGAAACTTGGATATTATTAATGTTACAAAAATTGCCTTCGTGAAAGTCAGCACCGCCCTTAGGGCAGGGCAGGTAGGGTTTACAGTAAAGACTTCGACTTTAAACAAATCGAAATATCAGACGTACGTTCAAAACTACATTATTCTTATAGTGAATTTTCACGAAAGAAAACAAAGTTTTATAAAAAATTAAAATTGTTGAAACGTTGACGTTATCCAAAAGTAAATTCCATATTTATTAATATTGAAAATACGATTTTGTATTTTAAAGCGGTATCAGGTAAGGCTAAATTAATCCTTAATTAATAACCACGTGCGTTTTGTTTATTATAATATTATTATGAATAAAGAAGTTAGATCAGTATCGGCTTTAGCCCCGGGTCCCATAAACTCTAGGGGCGGCACTGATAAAAATTACTTTCAAAAGTAACCAGTCAAAGTGTTAAAATCGATACGCAGCTCGAAAAGTTAACTTTTTCGTAAGCAATTTATTTGGATGGAAACTTTGGTATTTAAACATTTTATGTATGTATAAATTTTTATTTTGACAACATAAATCTACATAAACTATTCATAAATCGGAATATTGGATGATTTTATTGCAGAACAGTTCATTGTATTTTTACCGTATCTTTGCTTACGAAAGGGTTAAATAATTATTACGAGACATAAAGTAATGAATAAACAGTGGACGTAACCACGATGGTGTAGATCATTCGGTCCAGAAAGACGAAGAGACGCCATTGAAGAGTGCAAGCAGCTCAGACGGGAGTTCTCCTTCCGACCTAAAAGAACGCATTCGTCATTTTTCATCTCCAAAAGAGACCACGCTAATTATCAATCGACGCTTGTCCCAAAAACAAGACTTGTATTTCCACGGTACCGCAGAAAAAATCGAAGAAACCGAAGAAAGAGAGGAGCAAGAATCAGCTTCGGGGGTAGTTGAAGAAAGGGGCGCTAGAGCGCGCAGAAGAGCCAAGCTTCGTCTTCAGAATCAGAAAATGGTGGTCACAAACCCCACTGAAAGCAACGTTTTAGATTCAAAGAGCGACTCGAATGGAAATCAGAGATCCGACAGAAGCTCAATGATGGAGAACAGGTCGCTGCAACCCGAACAGCAATCTACCTTGACGGAAACGTTGAATTCTCCGGTGTCAGGAAGAACACCTCCTTCGTTAAGTTCATATCGTAGCAAGGTGAACGGTTCGTCCAGGTCGCAAAGAAACTCGCCTCTGCTCCGTTTATGCACCGGTACGCCTCGTGAAAATTCACCGAAGAACAAAATCGAACTGCAAGCACTTTCTCCAGTTATGTTGGGCAACGTTCGACCCACTAGATTCGGTGGATACAGACCGCAGGCTGCTGTGATCCTGCAGAATCTCAGTTCCGGTAGCGAGCTAGAATCCAGCCACGAAATTACGTTCATGCAGCAATTTGCATCCCCACTTTCGTCTAATCGTTTACCGCCCATATCATCGCGGAGGTCTGCTCCTTGTGAAAATTCTGAACCCACGAAGTATGAAGTTCTTTCAGAAATTAATCTTCTTCAGAGTTCTGACGATTGTTTGCCGTCAACATCTCTGTCTCCCTTAAAAACACTCCACGATTCTTTCTTCTACAGGATGGTAGACTCTTCGAGAAACACAGGGGACACTTTCAGGGAGAGTGCGAAGGTAAGATCTTCTTGCGCTAAAGAAGAAGCCGAAGAGTTTGAGAAACCTCAAAACGAAAACTGTATCCATTCTTCCGGTTGGAACGAAATCAGGACCACTCCTTCGACGGCGAGTTCAAGGTTCAGGAAGCCTCCAGAAGACCGACCCGAACAAGGCAGCACTAAGTGCAACGAAGCTGAAGATATTGAAACTGGCAGTGCTACTTCTGGGTTCAATGTGATGTTCGGCGAACCAAAAGGAACCCTTTCTTCCGACGAAGCCTTTAGCAACACTACCCCGGAACGGAACTTTACAAATGTGCCCACTTTAGCGTTGAATTCACAGGAAGTGTCTTATATTACATCACCGGCGGCTAAAGCTTCGTCAGAAAGGCGTTTGGACACTGACGCTCTGATAGCAGCGCTGTCAAACGTGACCCTGAAGCAACAGGCAGCGAATGAGATCCCTGCGAATGTCCATAGTGAGATCTCCACAAGTCGATTCGACGGCTCGGATACGTCGTATGGATCCTCCTGCAGTAGAAGATCGAAGATCCCAGTGAAGGTGAAAACGAACAGGAGGAAATCTCATAGTTCAGATCGTCAAAACGTTTCAGCGTCTCCGGAAATACTTGAAAACTCGTTTCCCGTCAAAAATGACGCGGCTTCGAATTTTGAAAATATTCAGGTGAATTCTGATATGACTAAGAAAAGTTCATCGACTATCGGAAATTATGTGGCTACAAATTTTTATGATTCTATCAGTCCAGCATCCAATTGGTCCTTCAGGGAGACTTCTAGGAAACAGAACAAACATTTTGAGTCGGAAAGTTCGGACAGAACAACTCTGGAGTTAAAGGCAGTTCGTTCAAAGGACTGTTTGACCCCTCTGCAAATCCTCAGCGACGAGGAGACACAAAATGAAACTTACACAGTTAATTCTAACAACTCCAAGAACTTCTGCGACCCCTTGGCTGAACCTAAGACCTCGAATTTATCAGACAGCCAACGAGAGTATCCAAAAGATGATGATAATAGTTGGAAGAGTGATTTGGAAGACCAGAAATCGTTGGCTCAATCGAAAGGTCAACAAAGGAGGCACGCAAACGTCTATAAAAGACACGACTGCGAGAGAACGGGGTTGCTGGAGAACCAAATGGGTGACACTGGTTGCCAAGAAACGTCCACAGATTCATCCTCTGATGAAGAAGAGCTTAAAAAAATCCGTCATCGTGACAAGCTTCGGTTCTCTTTGGAGAAGTTAGCTGCTGAGCAACTTCGAAAGAGCATCTGCTCAGAACAAACCCAGACCGAGGTTGTAACATTCTTCAAAGAGAAGCAGCACTCTTCCTCGACGTCTCAGTTACGTCATGGACACGAAAGAACGAGAGATTCGCCACGAATTAAGAAGAGCCAAGATCGATTTCCCTTCACCATCTCGGAGAAGACGAGCGTCTCGTCCATCAAGTTCAAACACCCTGGGAAGCTGACCAACTTGGACCCTGACCGAAGCTACAAGCTGACCACCCATCCCAGTATAACCAGGCTGGCAGGTTCTGGATTCGAGGATACACCAGCCGACATAATTAATTACGTGACTCGTATTGAACAGGCAAATAACGAAGTAAAATCGTGCGGTGTGAGGGGATTGGTCCAAAAATTCTCAGCACGACTGAACAGATCGAAGAAGTACGACCAAGTTAAACCGGAGATACAGACCACCAACGTTATTTATCAGAATCATGCTTACAGGGAAGAATATGACAGTTTGGCAGCCAGTTGCTCCGAATCGTCCTTGCTGAAGGAGCTGAGGTCGCACGAAAGTTCTGGAAAACCTAGATACGCCAGTGCTGATTCCCCGGACGAAAAGTCGTCCGCTGTTTCCGACAAAAAGTCACCTCAACATCCGTATAGAAGGTACGATCGCGACGACCTCTGGGTCAGAACGTTCGAGAAATCTGAAGTTGGAAAACAAAAGGAGGATGCATCGAAGGAAGTGGACGAATGTAAATTAGCTAAGGATCCTTATTCAGTATTCTTTGTGAAAAGCGTAAGGGAAGCTAAAGAATTTTTACCAGAACGCGAAGAGGATAGAGTTAAATTTCCTGAAAATTTGTCCGACGAAGATATATCTGTCAGGAATAGAAAGTCCGAAAACAAGAAAAACAGAAATGTTGGAAATGGTTGTCTTTGTCTGCGATTTTATCGAATGATCGTGCCCGTTTCCTTCAGGTCGGTTTCCAAACGTTGGTCACGTGACAGCAGGATGTCGGTAAAGAAGAAATCTCATTTCTACTTGCAGAGAAAGAAGGGGTGATGTTCATACCTACTTAGCTGATAAAGTAAGTAATATTCGAAGAAAGAGCATCCTAGACTATTCTAGAAAAAATAACAATGTCGAAGAGGTAACACCTACCATTCTACCATTAATCTTATACTCAAAAGTTACTAGACCCTTTGGAGCTCCTTTGAAAAGTACAAGGTTGGTAGTACACCTAACCAAACACAAAACATCTGAAGACTGAAGATAAAAACAAAAATGCGCAAATATAAACTTCTTTGACTTTTTCTTCAAAGCTATAAAGCACTTTATACTATTAAGGGCGTTGTCATAAAAAGGAATAAATAATTAAAACAGTTCAATATTATTGGTGTTAGGTTAGGTATTACTACCAACATATTTTTACGAGGACCGTCTACAAGCTGCGCAAATTTAAATTTAGTAAATTTCATTTCTATTTACTAAATTCTAGGTTCTAACATATATTACATTTTCTCATTTGAAAATTTCTATGCCTAATTTTCGTAGATCTGGGTCATTGTAAAGTTAATCTAGAATATCCTACCTTTTACCTTATTACTGAATGAACTGAAATACTAAGCCAAATATTTATAGCGTTTAATTTAACCCAAAACTTAACTTAAGAATAATGAATAGTATACATATAATTTTTAGCTATTAAAACAAATAGTGGGATACTCCCTTACATTGCTATATTTTCCTCTGGGTAAGGGAATGACATCACTCATTTTAATATTCGAGAGCTGCAATATCTAAGAATAATTAATGTTGGTTGTTCGGCAATCTTGTTAATTCGTAGTGAAATAAATATTTCATACTTACGTTTAACTTAGCACAAACATAATCTGGATATACAGCATAATAATCCTCAAATATTGAAAAACAAAAAAAAGTAATGAAACCATTCCCTACATTGCCATTTTCCTCTCCGTGCCCGATTATGTAAAAAAAATAAATACATTTTTTACGTTTCCCTGTAAGTGTACATTTGTAAAATCGAAAGCAAACGTTCGTTCACAAATATTGCGTTAAATACACGTTTAAAGAATAAAAATGAATTAATCATGTCGTCGTTCATTTTCTTTATTTATACGTCGTTCGTACATATCTCATTTATCCTCAAATAGTAGTGTTGCACACACTTACTTCCATCAAATTTGTTCTTCTTTTCTCGCGCGTATTCTCGAGCTTATCGCCTTAATAAAACATTTCTTCGCTACGCTTCATTTTTTTTCCTTTTAACTTATTATCGTTATTATCCTTACCATTATAGAAAAAATAAGTCTTTAAATAATCACATAAGAGTCGTCGAGCCTTCGAGAATTGTAGAAGGGTAGGGAGTGGGGGAAGAAAACGTTTTCTTTGTATACCGTATATGCATGCGTACGTGTAATTTATCTGGACTTTCACATTATGTATGCAAACGATTCTGTGTGCGTGGTCAAGAATAAAAAGGGAAAGAGTTAACATACGTTCTCCGAAGTAAACAGAAATTCGATTGGCTCTATATGGTATTTTGTCGTTCATCAACGGCCGCGAAAAGGCTAGAATGAAATCCGTTTATACTGAGAAGACCAGTCGTTTTCGCGTTTTACAAACTATATGTATAGGTGACGCACGTTGCACGCTGCGCGCGCCATTCCGCTACACGGCCTGGATGAGCTCCTTTTTAATCGATTCGACGAAGGGATGTGAATGTCCGACGACCAATCGCGAGAGAAATCAGCGAAAAGGAGCATTAAAAAAAAAAAAAAGAAAAAAAGAAAAAGAAAATCGACGTTAAAGGCGATCCGTTTCCGCGATCCGCCTCGAGAACGCTCTTTCTTTCCGTCTGATTGTTTCTAAAAAAGGAAAGGAAGCTATCTTCGGTATACGCCATGACCCTACATGTACACTCAGGTGCAACAAGGGCTTCTCTTAAGAGGAAAGGTCGAAGAAGGATCCTCCCATTGATTTGACTGCAGCCTTGGAAGAACCTAATGCAGAACCTCCTGTTCTTATTCGTGGAGAACATGGACAAATAAGACGGATGATAGGACAATTTATTCTCTACGCTTCTTTTACCTAAGAGAAACCCGAGTTGCAATGACACTTAAAGGGCAACAAGTATGCATCGAGTGTACCACAGCTCTGAAGTCTGAGAACACTTTAAATCTTGGGATAAATCACGAAACAAACTTTTTCTGCTCGATTATAGAAAAAAATGATTTCCATGCCAACTATGAACGTAATTCTCTGAATTCGGCTAACTACTGAAGCAGAAATGAAATTCGTTGATCAAAAAAAGAAAAGAAAAAAAGCTACATTAAATGTAATATAGCGGATTAGTGAAACAAAAGGTTCTAAATGAACAGGTCAAGTGCCAAGTATCCTAAGACTTTCGAGCAGTAGTGTACAATAATGATATCAGACGCTTGGGTAATCGAGTCTATGTACAATAAATAACGAGAAAAAACACTACAGAGTTAACGTTTCGTTTGAAGAGAACAAGGTATTAAAAGAAATATATAATGACGGTCGCTCATTTGCGAGCAATGGAAATTTTTTCGCTTGGAACGACGAATGGGCTGGCTCGTACATCGTGCTAAATCATTTTGTTTCTGCACCTGGCAAAATTACTATACGATGCTGAGCAATACTTTCAGTCGACAGAAAATACGTATGAAAGTACAAATGATAAATGTAAATTGGATGAAATGGAAAATAAAAATTGAAAAAACAAAAAAAAAGGGGTGGGGGACAATCTTCCTTTCTCTTTTAAGAAATTCTTCGTGTCATTCGTCCGTTTGACCATTTACCATGTTGCATCCAGTACAGCTTCGCTTACTTCTTGCTCGTCCGTTCATCATCGTCTTCGTCGTCGTCGTAGCTCGCACCGTCAGGACGGGACTGATTGGGGAAATAACGTCACAAAGGGGGTGGAATGGAGAATTCTTTCCGCACGTAAAACAGAATATACGGTTTACACTTGGCGACCGCGTCTGTAGTTGCTGGTCGTACAGAACTGTCGTTAAAGTGAAACCATTGTCCGTCGTGAACAGCGAAGGCAGTGTAATGTCCAGTACCAGCACTAAAACAGTAACATTTTCCAATGTTGAATGAAATACAAACACTCGAGTTTTCAAAATAAGGATAAATGTTAGGTGTATGCAAAAGGAATGGATTCTAACCATTCTTCTATTGTCGATAATGCAACCCAACCGTTACCCAAAAATGGCTGCACTTATCGATTTCAATATTAACTACTTGATCTGACTAAAAGTGCAGCAGGTATCTAAACGTTTGAATGAACAGGTATGTCGAACACCTTGTACATCTAATCTAAACAGACAGAAACATACCCCGAACCGTGGTGCACGATAACAGCAGCTAAGTCGTATAGGTGGCTATTCGAAGCGCCCAATTTTGTCCCGGTCATGCCGCGTACCGTGAATGCAGACATGTCAAGTGATTTCATGGGGAAATCTACCTGTGTGTCCACTTTCGAGCGATAGGAATTGCACCACCTAAATCTTTTAATGTGAAGGCACAACACCTGAAACAACCATGAACAGTTATACAAATTAACAGGGACATAAATAGTGTATGCGTGTTTGAATAATAAATTGATGCTAACATTAGGCAGCCTGTGTATCCAGAACCTCTTAGTGGATCTCTGCTTTCCCATACAATTATCGCAGAAATACAGTTCACTGTCGGCCAGCTCTTCGACCTTAAAGAATCTGGTCAAACTGTAGGTGAGACTGCATACTTCTTCTTGTTCTTTCGTCCGTCTCTGCAATCTGTCCGGTATATCCAACGAAAGATCCTGGAAAGGCTCGTGCGTCTTGGAATCTGTACGGCAGTTCATGCAGTGGACCTGCGCGAGGAAACGCGATCCATAATTTGTCCGCGCTTCTCCCAAGAAGAAAACGAATAAAATGACTTTCCAAACAAGAACGTTGATTCGGAAAGAGCAATCCCTCCCCTTGTTCCACCTCGGTATAACAAAATCTAACTAGAAACGCATTAAGCCTCACCTAGTGGATGGCCAAGTCGTTTAAATTCTACCCCAAGTCAAATGATCATTCTAACAAATTCTAGCTTACACCAACATGCCTAAAAACAGTATATATTCCTCTACTTTTAAATGAAGATGTTTCAAACATACAACGAATGTTCGATGGATTTGTTTTTCCAAAAGAAATCATCCCCCTTTCTTCTGTGATTACTGGGCATGGCCTGTTACAAACAACCTCATAAAATTTGAAGATCTACTTTAGTAACAAGGCTCGTGTTCTTATTCAACCATCCTCCATTTGAGGGTTAAATGCCCAGAGAGTCTCCTTTGTCGAAGAACGACAACTAAGATGACTTACCACGCTAAGAAGAGTGCCTCCAAATACGGCTGTGACGATGCTCTGTTTGCCACGTAGACCAAGGGGTTCGTGTCCTAGTCTGGGCAACAATTGCAGCAACTCTGTGTGCAGCCTATCGAGCATGTATGTAAGAAACTCGTGAGCGTCTTGCTGTTGGTAGCCTCGAAATCTTGGGACAACCTTCCAGATGACGAGAAACAGACATTCAGGAGAGATCGCTTGGCCGTTGGAACCACCCAGGTTCAGGCCTAGCAGGACCTTCCTGAGCTCTTCGGCTAATAAGGCGTCGCTCATGAATTCTTTCGCTCTACCAGGGGTCACGATTCGCCCCCTGTGCGTAGGTGGTTCGTCGAACGGTATACCCTCTAGACAGGGCATTTGTGTGAGATACTCGCAAAAATGGCTGATATTATTGAACGATTGTAACACGACGTTCATGAAACAGGTGTTGCCGAGGTTCCTTAGGCCGACGACCTTCTTCTCTTTGGTTATCTTCGAACTTCTACGTTTGGGCGCTGGCCGGTTATCTCCGCTGGTGCCGTCTAACGAGTGCAGCCTCTTCCGCGCCGTCCTCGGCCGAAGGTTCCTCACCACAACTTCCGCCTTCCATAAGGCGTCCGCGTCGTTGTCGTTGTCGCTGTTTTCCCTCATCGAGGACGGTGTCGTCGACGGCGACGTATTCCAATTCTCCTCATTCTCTTTGTGCTCGTCCTTGCGGAACGTGACACGACGTATCTTCTCAATCTGGCCGGTCGTCGTGTCGTTGACGACATACTCGTCGCAAGTGTAACTGCAAAATACATTTTCCTCATGAATGCGGATGTTATTTATCGGTATATTGTTACGATCGTGGCGTCCTAGTCATTTTTAGTTCGATGCGAAATACGTTCGCGCGACTGGTCGACATATTTGTTCCTTGACGCGTTCAAAGAATGGCCGCCGCCTACGAACGAAAGAAGAGAAAGGCGAGAAGGCGACGTTGAATATTGTATCGAAAGAAGACTAGGAGGCCGTGTATCGTGTGACAAGGAGAACGGCGAAAGCGTAGGGTTCGACTTACCAGAATACTGCAAGGTTCTCACAGTCGATGCAAACGCAGTGCTGAGTATTTTCTTCATGATGCTTTAACGCATGGCCTGCCACGTATCGTCCGCAGTGAACGGCTCCACAGTACAGACAGAGCCACGTACTTTTCTCGGTGCCACACACTATTGACAATAATAAAAATACCATTACCCTTCTTTATTTTCTTTGTTAAACTTTATAATTTAAACTTTATTAATATTTTAACGGATTTGAACCCAACTTCCCCATCAGTTGCAATGGGTACACAAACAGAAACGTTGGATTTTAATTTTAAACATTCATATTGTTACGAAATACGTTTAATTTTATCAACCGTCCACATTTCTATTCCCACTAGAATAAAAAGAAGAAATTGCTTTGTCCAGGGCCTACAGGCTTTGATATCAATTCAATGTTTTCACAAAATTGGAATTTAATCCATTTTGAAAAATATACAATTAAGATGATAAATTTAATATTCTTTGATGGCATCATGCGGAATCAAAGAATGAAACAGAGTAAATGGCGTGCTGGAATTTAAAGCTATAAAATACCATACGCTCGGAGCTGAAACTTGAAAGATCGTGGAAGTTTTCAATTTTTTTGAATTTGGTATGTTACGTAAACAAAGGTAACTCGAACGATGATCGAAGTAACGGGATGTAACATCTTTTTGGCTGGTGTTGGCTCACGTAATTCTCAAGAGAACGCGTAAAAGCGGAGTGAATGGAAGGAAGGAAGGAAGGCTGTTCGACACACCCCCTTCGCAGTCGATCGATCGCGAAATGTCTCGCACAGTTCTATCACGACTTTTTATGTTCAGTTTTTCTTTTTTCTTCGCATACGGTGTTCGTGGCAACCGATCATCGCGCTACGCGTCAACTCTAATTGATCTCATTCCAAGACAACTCGTTTCTACAATTAAGTAAGACGGGGAAGTACCATTAGGCGCATTCGATGACGAGATGCTGCGTTCTCGACTCTTATTTAACAATCTCATGAAAATTTTAATTTTTTAATTTATTTTTCTTTTAAATTATGGAGGCTATGAAAGATATATTGATTTTTGTCGAGATAATTTCATTCGTTGCCATATTTGCTTTCAATTTAAAGACAGCTGCTCTTGTGTTAATACTTGCACGATCATCAATGGGTCATCTATGGGGGAAGCCACGATTTTCCTCCTTTCTATTTAACTTTCGAAATTTTTCTTCTGGTATAACCGATATTAGTAGAAAAAGTTAATAATTAAAGTAATAATAAAATTTACTGGTAGCAAATTTTTCAACAGACTGAAGATTAATCCAACCTAATATAGGTTCAAGACTTACTTCAAAACTGATTTTGAAGAAAATATGATTAATTATGAAATATATAAGATATATCGAAAATCGTAGAAAATGAAAGAACAAAAACTGATTCTTAAGGCTGGGTCAGACACGTCCAGTGAAATTTTATGCTGAAACTTTAGTATCCATACATAATAAGTCGCCACTCGACTAAATCACTGAACGTGTCTAAACCAGGTGTGAAATGTATCTAATCTAACCTACTCCTAACCGATTATCGTGCGAGCATTAATCGTTGTTCCTTATGTTTCTGGAATGATCATAAGCGATTTCGTTCGACGCAACCCTTCTATTCTTAGTTGGTAAAATAAACTTTGGAGCGAGCAATAAAAAGACGTGAAATTTACATAGATCAAAGGTCCGAGTATATGAAAATTAAAGCGCTGGTCGAGTTACAATTTTAAATGTATTAATCACTATAACTGTAAAGTTCGATTGAACATTTTGTCATTACCTCTATGACAGAAATAATAAATTAATAAATTAACAATCCGCATGCTAGAAACCAGAGCTACAATTTGTAAGTGATCATTTTGTATGGCAGAGCCAACAAGGACTCCACGTAAATGTTCAGAAATTTATGGATAATAATTAAATAGTATTATAAGTTAGTCAAATTACATAAAAAAAAAAAAAAAAATAGCCGAGGATTCTACCTTAATAATTATTTAAAAGATTCAGGATTAGTGGTGATTCATAATGCCTAAAAACATCAAAGGATAAATTTGATATTTATGCAAAATGTTTGCCAAGTTTAATTGATCATGATTCATAAAAAAAAAAAACGTACAGCATGAGTGTCATGTGTAAAATGTAATCTACATCTATGTATACGCGGACTGAGCCTTGATGGTTTCTTCCGATATGACGTCTCATTTTTAGCTCGTAAGGGAGAGACCCCAACTGCGAAAAGCATTTTCTTCTTTTTTACAATTTTATTGCAGCAACATAATGCATTAAGGTAGATATTTTCTCCCAGAACAAAGTTTAAAAACTTAAATAAAAGTGATGAATAACTCCTAGACGTTATGTATCGTGTTACCCTGTAATCATTGAAAAAGACCAATTACATAATCTTATTAACAAAATTTGATAGTCGGATATGTCACTGGCTATATTAATATTTCAAACAACAGTTTACAAAGATACTTATTGATGCCATTACTTCAGTTTTCTTTGAAACGAACAATTTTGATATTCTTTCGCAGCATTTTGAAGAAAAAAGATTTAAGCGAACGGAAATAGATCTGAGACTCTTCTGATTGTCTGCCAATAATCTAACTTAGCCACTGAGCCTTAAACGTAACTTTATATTCGTATGTCTACAACCAACATCTCACATCAATCGAAATTTGAAAATTAAAGTTATTTGTTAGTTTCAAACGTGCAAAGAAATCGACCTTCAACCGTCTAAAGTCTAAGGAATCCGCATCTTTTATTCCATCATCTCCTTTGTTTCTTTTAACTCGCCACGCCTATTGCGCGTTTTAATTTTTCCTGTACGACTAAGCCATGTAAACTAGACAGTAGATAGGTGTGAAGGGATGGACCAGAAGGGGAAAAAAAACCAGAACGAACACCCCATAGGAGCATAGCAAAAATTCGTCCGTACAATGTGCCACTCATATCGAGGCATCCGATTAGCAACGACGCCGTTATCGATTTTGCAACGTCGTACCCGAACCAGCTTGCAGCGCAGGAAAAGAGGCAGCAGAGAGAGAGAGAGAGATACGAAGAGGGGAGGGGGTCAAAGGGGGAAGACGAGGTGGGATGCTATGAAACATGGGGTTCTTTTATAGCCCACGAGGGACGATTTTTCTCCTCTGTGCCATACCGGACTGATAATTCTTTCGCAACACAAGGGATATTTAAATTGATCTTTGCAACCTGGATACGTTGCCTGGATTCGTCGAGCGTGAACGATCTCGAGAGTAACGACTACCAACCGAACGAAAGAATCGTTCGAATGGACCCATCCCGACTCGGGAAACCGCGAATCGACACGAGAAACGGAGTTAAGCAATCGAAAGTCTGTAAAAAATTCTTCCCTCTGACTCATCGGCGCTGGTATACCACTAAAATCTACGAACTCCTGTCTCTCTCTTGGCTATTTGCCTCCTTCCTCGATCCCCCACCTCTTTACTCTCCTTCTCTTACGAGCGATGGATAAAATTCGTGAAATGCATCAGAACTTATGGATTGATTCGAACGAAAACTTAAAACATGGGTCACGTTTTGTGTTTACCTAAGATTCTACCATTGGTACCTTCGGTCAAGATTTTTCGGTTATTAAAATGTTTTGGTCGATTTTTTTATTGTTCGATGACAAAACAAGTTTGAAGATTCGGTATTAAACGAACAAGAGCATAGATTTTAAGCGAAGCGATAGAACATCGCGTCCGTTTTGGAGGTTAGGACGAAGGCACTATGGACCAACGTTTTTCTTCGTTGATGCTTCACGATCTGGCGTGGTGGTAAATCACGGAACAGGTTGCCGAACGGAAATGCACGAAGAAACGCGAAACGTGAACGCCGAGGAACGACGGGGCACGTTTTATCTAGCGAGTTCTAATGACAGATCTCAGACCAGCTGATTAGTGCCGTCTGGTATTGATTTTTCAATGACGACCGCGCCGCATACTGAGAACTTTCAGCAGGATAATGCACACGCGCACGTCTACGACGGCGCCGACGACGACGACGCTCCTGTTCGTTCCGTAAACACCCAGAGAACACATACACCCAAACTTTATTTACACGTATACGACTGCAACGAAAAGAGGAGTGAACTTTCGCGTATACGCCCGTGCAACACTATGTACTTGATACAAAACTTGCACCTACACACAGTATATATATATATATATGGATATATGTACAATCAGTTCCAATCCCGATATGTACAGTCGTGTATCCGCCAGTCAGTACTTTCATTGACATCACGTAGGCCAACTGCGAATACAAAATTAATAAACTTCTATTGCTACCTTTTTTCTTTTGCAATATTATTGGTTTATTATTATTATTTTTTTTTTAAGAGAATAGAAATGGTTTGCTTCGTCTTGTCGGCTACGACGGCTCAAGGCCGCGAGAGGAACGGCCGGGGCCTCGGTCACGAGAGGTAAAAAGAGAAAGAGCAGGGAGAGAAACAGACGGAGACAGAGACTGTACAAAGAACGCAAAAGAGAGGAAAGAAGATGGGAGACAATAGAATATAAAAGAAAAGATCAAGATACGAGCCAGAGAGAAAAAGATGTGGAAAATAGAATTGAAAACTCGAAAAGGATCGGCCGAGGAACAAAGAGACAGCCACCTAATAAATTATATGCAACCTCTTTCAAGTAGCAGGGATAGAGGTTTCGGGATTTTTCGTTATTGAGGTCCTACCTGCGCAGACGAATGGTAGATCCTTTGTACAGTTAGCTTCTACGTCATTACCACCGAATTGGACGCTTTGAGCAAGATGTGGACACTCCATGTTTTCCTAGGCACACTTCCTAGGGGCCCTCGTGGCCCCTCCGTTGGCGAGTGTCTGCGTACGTACGTGCCTGGCGTTTACAACGTGCTCTTTCTCTCTATCTCTCTCGCTTTTTTCTTTTCTTTCTCGCTGGGTTGAAAGAGAGAGTGAGAAGCAAGCAAGAAGGACAGGGTTGGAAAATGATATTATAAAAGGCGGGGTACGCACGGCGCCCCGTAATATCCGTCACATAGTACTCAATTCGTTGCCTTTAAACGGAAACAAAAAAATAAAGGGAAAGATGCAACTGCTCTCGATGCGCAACGACGACGGACTGAGGAAAACGAACAGACCGAAAAGAGCAGTGGAGCGCCCGACTGGTCCCGACTACCGACCGAACGCAACCGAGCTGCGTCGGGTTCGGTTCTGCGGTGGTCGGGCTACCTCCAGAGTCACAGACCACCAATAGTCGACTGACTCGCCGGTTTTACGGTCTCTGCTCCCTGCTCCCGAGAGTTCCAACGTTCGCAGGCGTGCGATTACACCTACTCTCTCTTTCTCCGTTTCTCTTACACTTTCTCTTCGATCTCGCTCTGTCAACCAGGTTGTGGTAGGCTACCTAGCCTTGGTTCGTGCTAGGTCGCGCAGCCTCGAAACAACTTGGCCAGGTACGGTCCAAGCACGTGGGCACCCTCCGCAGGGCGACAACGCGTTTCGCTATAATGTACACGTCGATTTAATTCTCAATTTTATAGAATTTTTAACGTTGCCACATTTGATCGATACAATGCGTCTCATTCGCTAAGATATTTTTACCACTGATCAACTTTGATTTTTGAAATATTTCGATATTTTATGATTTATAGTATTAGAGTATATTTTTCTAACAATATAATGTAAAATAAATAAGAAACTTTAAATAGAACATGCAATGAAAGTGTCAAACTACATTTAAACATTAACCAAAATCACATAATTGGTTAATGAAAAAACATTTAGAACGATGAGTAATATAATAAATATTCATCTCAAAAGTATAGTAACAAAAGAAAAAAATTATATAAGATTCATACATAGAATTAATGTGCACCGTAAAAAGTGGTATTAAGAACGAAGTTCGATTAAAATGGCCGACGTTCACGCATGCGTACGCCGTTTAAAATCTTTATCCCATGAAGTTTCTTCATATATTCTTAAAAGTAAGATAAACTACACATGTAAATGTTTCAAGGTTTAGTTTTGTTACATGAGCTTGTATTTAAGTAATAGTTTAGAAAAATGAAGTTTCTTAAAAAAGTAATGGTTTTAAAATACTTTGGAGCTTACCTTGCAGAAATCAATATGGATGGAAGAGTGATATAATCATCTAAGATCAAATGTTGTGTACTAAAATTAATACGAAAATATAACCTTTTTTTAAGAATGTCAGCTTGCAATTTTATTAAAGAATGCACAACTAACAATCTTGTTTAATATAAAGAATAAAATTTTAAGAACGTCTGTTGTTATAGGGAGGTAACTGAGACTGTGTAAGTTGTAATCCAGGAATGTTGTTAAATCCAAGCATTTGCAACATTTCCTTGGTCTCTGGATCAACCTCGATAATGTCATGCTCCAAAGCAGAAACTTCAGGGACATAGTTGTCTCTGCGTTCCCTTTCTTCTTCTTGCAGTTTAATAGAAATACCACGAACTTGACTGTGTCTGAGACGTTTCATCAAGTGCGTTACAAACCTATGCAACACATAAGACAACAACGTAAATTGTAGTGTAGGTATAAAACATCTAAAGTTTACGAACAAGAAGTTCATAAATACATACCCAGCGATCTTATTTCGCAAAGATTTACTAGGAATAATAGCAATTTCTTCGCATATCCTTTTATTTGTATGGAAATCCATAGTTAATCGAGTGTAATACTTCTCTATAATAAGTTTTGCGGCCTTTTTGACCGTCTTTGTTCTGACGCGACTCTGAAACCATAAATAATTACATTATAATTTGAAAAAACCAATTAGATTAAACCTTTTGCACATTTATCATCGACAAATCAAAAAAATATACGAAAAGATAAAGAATATTTTCACATAACCACAACATTTGAGGTTACAATCACAAAAATTCGATTTTCATTGCATGTTTACACTATCAAGATTTCCACTTTCACATTGATAATATTTAATAATATATTGGTGGATAGTTTATTTTTACGTTCGATAACGGATGGCTAGGATATCTTTTGATTTTTATTAAGAAATATTAAAACATACGCACCATGATGGCTAGTGTTCCGGAAAAGACAGACACCAAAATGGACGAGAGATACTACCGCCACGTGAAACTATCAACAGAAGCGGCCATATAGAGAATCACGTAGGTAGATAAAATTCAAAATTCGATTTTAGAGACATCTACAATACATATTTAAAATCTGTTAGAATTGCCTACAGTTGGTAAGTAAAGAAGGATTAAGAAACGAGAATAACACTTGCCAATTCAATTTGTAATTAAATTCACGAATGAAAGTAATTCTATTACAATTAAAAGCCTAACAAGATTAAAATTAACTTACAAGCTTAATCGCTCAATGAATTCCTACTGAAGATAATGTAGGAAATTAAATCACGTGTTACAGTATAAATATTCAATCATCAGTACGACAGTATATTACGATATTGAACATTACCCGGATATTGATATTGTTTAAAGAAAGTGAAACTAAAAATATCGAACAACAAAGTTTTCTAATTTCTAAGTAGGTGGCACCAGTAAAATATCGGCCGAGTTTTCAAGTTAGTGCAGAACTTCAGTGTCTCAAAACATGTCGTACGTTGTGTTGTTGCGTCATGAATTTAGTTCAAACGTGTTTTCCTCACTTATCTTACGAGTGACATTTGATTCCCTGAAAAGCGTAAATGGCATTCATGCCCGGGCATCGTTCGCCTTCGACGGAGTGTTCGTAAAATATCAGAAAATCCAACACGTCAGCTGACAAGTTGCGATGGGGAATAGTGGGGGAAAGTACGTGGTGGTGACGGTGGTGGCAGCACTGGGCTTTAAACGGGAGTAGAGAGAGAGACGGCGAACGAAAATCGACAAGGATACGTGAATATTAGAGCGAGATCGTATCGTATTGGCAGCGGCAAGGCGCGAGAAAGAGAGAAGGATTAAAGTTTCGTTCAGAGTCGCACGATATTCCACATTCGTGGAAACAGGACAGCCAACCGTTAGATGAAGAAGGACGCGTAACAGAGAAAAGGAAGGGTAGATTCACGAGGGAGAGGCGACGAGTTTGTTTATCGCCTTGGTGAACGGCGCGAGCAGTCAGTGCGGTGCTACACTTGGCCTGTAGTGGTTGGAGCGAACGGTAGCTCGGCTTCTTTTTAACTTTCGTGTATAGTGTGTGGGTGCCATCGTGTTTTCTGCATCATCGTGCTCATGTCAACGTCCGTTAAGCCTCGTTGAAAATCTCGTGCCGGAAGAACATGCCGCGAACCACTGCCAAAACATAGTTTCGTTCTGTCGTGTATCGTTTGTGCCAAAGATCGGTGACAATTATTCGTCGTTGCTTAACATCGAACGGAGTTTCACCGTGGGCAATCTGTGCGGCATTGGTCACCTGTGAAAACTGGTAAGCGTTCTGTTTAATTTTATTGACACGTCAAGTTTTATTCGTTGGTTAATCTTCTGTCACTTAATTTATATCGGGTGTTGTGTCTCTGTTTTTGCCTCGTATCGTTACGATGACCGATTGCACGTCTCTTGCGGCCTTTGTTTCCGTCAGCTGACACCGTTGCGTCCTCGTGTACTTTCTCTTCATGAAACTTTTTTCCTCTTTCTTTCGAAGACATCGAAGTTTAACTAAAATTCGTTTCAACGCCGATGAATTTCTCCTCGGTTCAGGGAGTCGTTGATCCCTCGGTTCTTTCACTTTCGTCGAAAATATAGGCGTGTAACGTGTGCTTGCAGCATTGTAGGGGGAGAGGAGATATAAAAATTGCTGTGAAAGCAATAACGTTGGCGTTTCACGTCGTCGTGGCCGCGTTTATTCGAATGGCGTGCGAAAAAAAAAAAACCGAATCATCGGTGTATCGTATGCGAGTAGCGTTCTCAGAGAAATATAACCGTGGGTGTCACGTTCTAATCATGCGGGCTTGAAAAACCTTTTAGCCACGATTAACGCTCTTCTTTTTTATGTTTTTTTTTATCCGAAATTAATTACGGTTTCGCATTTCGTTCACGGAACACGTAGCCACTGGTTTCTCCGACCGATTTCTTTCGTTTCTCCTTTCTTCGGCTTTTCCCTGGGAATTCGACAGCCGGAAAAAAGAGAATTGCAACTCTTTCCGGTTCCAGTGACTGGCCAGCCATGTTCGCGCGGTAATCTTCAAGATGCTCCGTTACTTTTAAATTTTAAACGCTGTGTTTACAATTATATAATTTCAATCTCTGTATCTATAATGATATGTCCACACAAGAAATGATTGGTAGCCAATATAAATTTAAACAAAACAATTCTGAATGGTATTATAATTATGTATAATGTATGGTAACAGTATTGAAAAATTTGTTCTTTAAGTTCCTTGGTTTTTGAAAATTTACATAAAAGAAGTTAAAAATTATAATTTTTTTTTGCTTTAATAGAATAAAAGCATAGTGGCAGAAAAATCATTTTATTTCTTTCTTTGTGATATTCTTGTATCTTTTCAAATATATACATATATGACCTGCATATTTAATTACTAAAATTACCAGAAACATTGTTTTTTTGTAACAATTAAAACTTTCTATCTTACTTTTTGGAAGCCTGCAACTTCACACAATGTTTCTTTAAATAATTGTCAAAAATATGAAAAAATTCCTTTATTATTTGTAAGAGCTTAAAAATGAAGTCTTTTTCAAAATTGGGAAAATCGTGTAACGAAATGTTAATAATTATTATTTTAATGTGTTCCACTACTAGTGTCCATTTCTTGTGTGGTGCTTAATTAGATGCTTCATTAGCTAATTAACAGTTATATAATAATGTATTATGTTGGTCCATCCTTTTTTTGGTTTGCATAAACTGGTCGTTGAAGAGAACGAGTTTCCGCAAAGGTTACGAATCAAGTGCAACCAGTCTCCAATATTATATCTGTGCCACAGGCAATTTGGTCGATGGTTATGTAATTATTATTTTTTTATAATAGCGTTTGGTTAATCCATTCTTCAGGGACGGATTTAAAATCTTTCAGGGGAAGAAAACTACCTATATCTTTGAATCTTACAAAAAGTCATGCTTATAGTGACTCAAACAACTAGGTTCATTATAAAATACAAAAATAATTATCGGAAGTATGATTCAATAATTCGGCTACATTTCATTATATACAACACGATCGATTTGACGAACAGGGTGTCATTTATCAAAGCATGGTTTTGTAAGAAAAATGCAGAAAATTTGAAAAAAATTTTTTATTTCAATAGTCGAGCAACGTATCAGTGATCCTTGAATAGCAGACAATCACAGATTGCTGTACTTTGTCACGACCTTTCGATAAGGAACTTCATTTATTCTGCGTTGGTTGAAGTTAGGTCAACAGCAGGTTTGGGTTAGATTTCAAATTTGGTACCTGTGAAATAAAAGATATTCTCCACTTTCCAATTTTCGTAAAAAACCACTGGTGCTGTTACATCTTTTTGTTAATGCATTCAAGACTGATGATTTTATTTAAACAGACGGAGTTACAAGGGGTGTTCAAATTTAATAAAATTAAAACAGTAGCAGACGTAATGCTATTTTCCAATATAATCTGAAAATTGTTGGGGGTGAGGTGAGCACCCTGATCATTCCTTTTTGGATTCGCCCCAACTTGCTCACCTCTATAACTTCCAAAGTCTGCGTAGCACGAAAAGGTTCTGTATACATAAGTTGCATGGTCTGAACTTTTTTTTTTGTTTTTAATGGAATACTATATTTTTTATTCCAAAATATGGAACAATGTCGAATTTTGAGTTAAAAAAGTATTTACCTTTATTACTCTTAAACCTAATAACTAACGAGTAATTTCACCTTATTTCCTGAAAATTTTCTTCGTGTAACATCAAGTTAGAAATTAAACATTATCACAGATTTCCGTAGGACAGTGAGATGTTTACGTGACAGTGTTTATCAACAGGGCATCGTCTTTCATGATCCGCGATCTCCTATGATGTCCGTAATTCAGTATCGATGTTACTCTCGGTGTTAGTGCATAATTATATCGAAGATAAAAGCAAAAATGAAATTTTGTAAAAACGAGAAAATTGACATGTTTTTAATTTCTGGTGAGTGCCGTAAAAATGAAACAAAAGCTAAAGCTATGTATGCCGAAATGTTTCCGGTGTCCTGCGGAAATCTGTGATAACGTTGAATTTCTAACTTGATATTACACGAAGAAAATTTTCAGAAAATAAGGTGAAATTACTCGTTAGTTATTATAATACTTTTTTACTCAGAATTCGACATTGTTCCATATTTTGGTATAAAAAATATAGTATTCCATTTAAAAAGATAAAGTTGATCTTCAAATCTCCGAAACGCTTCCACTTATAAAAAAAATAAATACACTACATACTGTACCCCTTCAGACCATGCATCTTCTGTATACGAAACTTTTTCGTGCTACGCATACTTTAGAAGTTATAGAGGTGGACCACCCTGTATATTTTTTACTGAATAGATTCAATAATCGAGCAAGCAAATGTATGTATTAATATTTTTCTTTTTCGCTGCAAATTTCTGCAACAATTTATCGAAGTTATTAAAACTTTCAATCATGTCACTGTCTAAAACCTAAACACGCAAAACTGAAAAATAATTATATTCGTATGATGTATAGAGTGCAAATTGTTTTATTAAAACTACGAGTCATATTAAAGGAATATTAACCGTTAAGATTAACATTCGTTTAAATGTTGTTTGATAAAAGAAATTGATTTCTTAAGTATCATTATTAAAAAAAAATGCATGCTTCCATCGAGTTGCACATATCGTATCCGCCTCGTTGCACTCGAGATAAAAATCACAGTAGTGAGAATTAATGTTTTTCTTTCCTCGACTTTCTCTATTTTCATTAAAAGAAAAGGAAAAAGCAATTATAATTACGAGCCGACCTTCTATATAAACTGGATATTATTATTTTCTCAGCAAACTATGAAAATTCATTAGATTTGCAATCCGATCGTGAAAAGGAAAAATAAAGGTTCTTTTTAACATTTCCCTTACCTTATTTTTTTTTCGCGTTTACTTTTCTCCATAAATTCATATCAAACAACTTCACCACCTAGAAGTTTATCGTCGTGGATGAAGCATGTTATCAGCGGGGCATCGTTTTTCTTTCCGAGAACAAAAAGGAAAGCGCACAACTCATCGTTTAATCAAACAGGCCAGGGTGTGCACACGACTTTTGTCGGCTGTGTGTAACAATCTTCACCTTAATCCCCACGGTAATTTCGGTGTATGGCTTTAAAAGTTGGCCAACCGAGCGTTCAAATCAGATACGTCTTATCGGGGTAACGCTTTTTCGTCCCTTCATTCTCTTTTCCTTTGCTGACGGACGTTGGCTAAATTACTCGAACTTGTTCCGTAATTAGAACAGAAATATCGTGCAGCTGTTACTCGTGGCTTATTTCACGCGACAAACTTGCGCGCTCCTGCAAATAATTACAATCGACTCGCGTTTCATTCAGTCACCCGCTGACTATAATGTGTCCTCGTTGTGTTTTATACCTGGCAATTGGAACGTTTCTGACGTTTTTTTCCACCAGTTCAAAAACGTTGAAGATGATTAATTGTATGTATGCACGGGTGCAAGGTAGACCTCTGTTAATTAAGATATGCTATTATCTATGGTTGGTTTCGAGATAAATTTGGGAGAATCACTTATTCGAGGGAGGACTAAGCAGGTACCGGGGAAAGATTGTGGAAAGGTTGATATATGTAAAACATTCCACCACTTTTTTTTTATTATTATTATTAATACAACCCTTGAGTCCCCTTCGGTCCCATAGATGAGTTAACCACTTACCTTCGTTTTTGGGAAAACTTAGAGAGTTAGGTTTTCCATAACTTATTTTCGTCTCTGAAAAAGTGAAGGAAATCCTAGGCAAATTATGAGAAGAATTCAAATTAGAATCTCCTACTGCTTATTTTCGTTTTTGGAAAAACTAAGGGAAATATAGAGATGCTTATTTGTGACAGAACTGAAGGAAAGCTTAAAGAAGTTCTGGTGATGTACTAGGTACCTTCTTTCTTCGGGAAACAGAGGTTAGGAGAACCTAATTTGGAACTTCCTATCGTTATTTTTGTTACTGGAAAATCTAGGGAGATTCAAATCTAGAACTTTCCGTCAGTTACCTTCTTTCTTAGGAGGGAGCTTAGAGAGAACCTAATTTGGAATCGTTTATCGCTTATTTTTGATTTTGGGGATTTGAAGGCGATTCTAGGGAGGTCCTAACCTACATCCTTCCATTACTTACCTTATTTTTATGAAAACCGAGGAAGAGTTTGGAAAAATCCAATATAGAAATTCAATTCGCATATCTTCTTCATCTTTTTTTATTTTTTAACGGACAGAGATTCTAACAGAAACGAGATTATCATTCATCTTCATTCTTGGAAAAATTGAGGGAAATTTTAGGCATATTCTAACCTAACCAATAAGAAACTCTTTTTCCTTACAATTTTTTGAAGTGACACGTTACCGTCCTATACAAATTGTAGGGTAAACGTTGATAGTGAGTCCGTGCCTCGTATTGGTATTTCACAGGTTAAATATATTTCACCTTGACGTCATCCACGACATGTGTAATTTTAAGGCTTGTGATCCGATTACTCGTTAGATAACGCTATACGGCATATCTGCTCAATTGGTGCTTCTGAGGTTATGGACATATAATTTTGCCCGAGGGCAAAGATTCTCACACAGTCGTGGATACTGGTCGTAAATGTGATGTTAAGTTCAAGACTGACTTTATGGAAATCTTTGAATGTAATGTGATATGTTATAATCTAATTTGTATTTCAAAATTTGATTGGCATAACGAAACATCTATATATGGACAAGAATAGAAATGTCTCTTAATAATTATTAGATTGTAGATTACAATTTTACTTATTTTGAAAATGATAGTTAATTGAGTATTCCAAAGTAATTCGAACTTTAATCCATAGTAGTTACCAAAGTAATTAATTTTTTATCGAAAATGATGAAGTGTAAGATCCATTTTTTGCTTAATCGAGCTCTTAATTTAATTTAACACGTTGACTGCCACTGGGGTCACCGGTGACCGGCACCCGAAATTTTTTACAATCAAATAATTAATAAAAGAAATGACGAAACAAACCACAGATAGCATTATCATTAAGGTAATAATGCTAGCTATCGTTTTGAAAGGTTAAATTTGATAATTAGTTGATTATATTCTTAATAATTAGGATTTCAACGTGTCTGACTACACACGTCCGTTTTCACTGTGGCAGTCAACGTGTTAATAATAATATCTACGTTATCCATACTTGTTATACGTATACCTGAATATTTCTTCGTGCAATTGAACTTTACAAAATTATAAAAATTAAGGTTTTGTATTTGTATTAATAACGTATTTTTACGTTATCAAATATTTCTCTTAACAAAGTCGTCGATTTTCTTTCTAGCCCAGGGTTTCCTTAACGTATTTTTTCTCTTCACGTATCCTTTCCTGGAAACTGTATCTAGTTCCTTAGTTTTCAATTTGGAGGACAGTAACGCACAAAATCGACGTACAGCGAAACGGAAGAATCGAAACACACATCTTTCGCGCGTCACTTCAATTTGCCTGTTAAACTGTTGCCAGCAATAGCAATAGCAATAGCAATTTCACGAGGGAATCCAGTTAACTCGAAGCCAGTCGTAGAACTCGATCGGCCTTTCGCTCGTTTCGCGGTAACTATCGACAATATGACCAGGTATATCGACTTCTCCTCTTGTCTGCGACTCGCGGACTACAATACAACTATACTTGCCCAACTATCCGCTGGTACACATTCGTTCGTGTAGTTTCCTGGTAAAATTAGATCACCGACCGTATCCAACTAATATTTCCTCCGCTTGTTGTTAATTCGAGCACAGTTCTGTCAAATTCTAGTCTAAGAAAAGAATATCTACGTATGCGGTGATTCGATTACAATTTGGGCGTAGAAAATAGAAAGTTTTTGGGGGCAGCTTTTAAAATATGGGGAATAACCTTTTAGAGAGCCTACTGTTTTAAGTTTGAATTAGGATAACTGTCCCTGCTTGAGCTCATTTCTATCAGTGTGTCTTTATATTTAAATAAGTCGTGAAATTTTCTGTTAAAATTAAATTAGGAATGTATGTTAAAAAAAAAAACATGCTTTATGTGTTTAAATTGTTGCAGTTCCATTTAAATATCGAACTATAATCGAAATATAATAAACTATATCCACAGACTTTCTACAGTTTCGTAGGGGTTCCTCATATTTTTAAAGGCGTCCCAAAAGTTGTATTTTATCAAACAATGCTTAAAATTTAAAAAAACAAGAATGGAATAGAATTCGAATTTCAATTTTAGACACGTGAAAATTAATTATAATTACAATCGTTTTTACTGTTTAATTTCCGGAATTTTTTTCGTAGATAATGAACGAATGGAAAATTCAAGCTTATTCGGGCCAAATGTAACTTTCAGTTTTATATTACTTTTTGCAAGTAAAAATCTCATATAATGGCGGGGTTATTCGCGAAAATATCGAATAACGAGCATCAGTATTAACAAGAGCTGAAGTATACAATTCTTTTTAAATATTAAATAATTTGTCACTTATATTTGCCAAATTCTCGGCACGTTTATTTTCTAAAGTTCATTGTTTAAAAATGATGCGTGATTTGACACATTCAGGACGGTAATATTTTAATTAACACTTAATTGTTTTACCTATTAAACGTACGAGTTTTCTTTATATAACATGATAAAATAGAATGGTTATTCACCGATGAATCACGTCGTCTATTTCATTATTTTATCTCGTCATTGCATTATTTTATCTTCCTTTTTGTAAGACGTGCAAAAAATCGCAGAAAATGTATGAATTATTACAAAGTGTTTAGTAAAGAAGGAGATTGTGGAAAGGTATGAGCTATATTAAAAGAAGAAGGCGAATATCTGCCGCGACTGCGTTGGACAGCTTCATTTTTGTATTCCTTATTTCAGAAACGTCTACAAATACATATTTAAATCAAATAATAGAGTGTACAAAGTGTTCCAGTATTCATGGCTCGGCAAAGAAGGGAATAATTCTACGTGGTAGAATAACTCGAAAATATACAATAAAATTTTGTTACACGTGGCTTTATTTCCGAGAAAATGGAGTTTGAAAATCCTTTAGAATATCTATATGTAAAGAAAGTTTGTTTATATCACGAAATGAAAATTCGATAATCTTTTTTTTATTAATTTAGTGATTAATTAATTATCAATTGCTATTAAATGTGATTATTAATGATGCTAAATTTTGTCTTCAGTCAGTATTTTTTATCGTTGAAATAATAATGTATAGCGTGATGGATTTAATCGGAAATATAAGTAAATAATAATTTATGGGTATCTCGAAGAATATTTTCCAAAAGATGATATTAATAACGACATTCATTAATCCATTCAGTTCCACTAATTACAAAAAACGTCCGCTAATTAAACAATTCTGATTTTAATGAAAATCTATAGGGGGCAACAGATAATTTTCATTTTGTCGATCAACCTTATGAACTGTAAGAGTTCTATTAAAAACTTGTTATTATTTTCTATTAAAAGCTTTTAACAATTGAATCGCATTACGCAAATCGAATCGAACTATAAAATGTACGTACGTGAAATATGAAATGTATACAAAATTCTACAACCTTTCAAGTGAGGATGAAAATTACTTAAAATTATTAAATTTCTTTAAATTCAATATTTTGGAATTGATAGGCTTTGTTTATAAATTGTCTTGACGTACTCATATAGTTACATCTTTACAATATTTTGAAACTATTTTTTCGTTCTGTGGCATTAATATGCACGAATAATGATTTTCTGAACAAATGATGTTGGTTAAATTTTGTTTCGTATGTAAAGTTGTATTTTCACAACAAAGGAAGTTCAAATTCATATTATGTTTAATATGCTATGCTTTTGTATTATAATGCTGTGTTATTTCAATAATACGCGTGTTACTCATCGGTGTGCCAAGCTGTGTTAATGTTTCTAAAAATTCGGACCAAACGTGCAATTTGAAAGATTCTTTATATTACCCAATATTTTCCGTTGTCTTCGAACACAGGAGCTCGGATGTGCCGTTTCTGACCCCCGATCCCTTTGGTTCCAATTCCACGAAGGTTCGCAGAAACTCGGTGACTTTTATCGACCGGCTTTAATTCAGTTTTCGAAATTCTTCGAAGCACGCTCTCTCCTCTGTACGTAGCACGAGAAACAAGAAAATACCGACCGTTAGTGTTTTTGATTTTATCAAATTTTTCTTATCTGGATTACGCAGGGGTTTGACACGAGAAAAATACAAGGGAGAAAGATTTCCAACTTTCCACTCGCAATTTTCTCGTGTAATTGTTCGCTCAGCATTTCAGCAACTTCTGATGATCGAAACTCGAAGAAAATAGTTGATGTGTATCTCTCTCTTTTCAACTCCTTCTCCAACTAGTGGATGATACAGGAGGCACTCCAAACTTTCGTTTATTAATTGTTGTTTTTGTAGGAAATAAATATTTTAAGAAGATTTTTCAATTATTTTTCCATAAATGGTCATTCGAACTACGTTTAACCATTTGCCTTCGAGTGGCGCTTTCTTGGGGGCATATAATTTATTGGAGAACTTTTAAACATGAAATTTAACTTATATTTATATTATAATAGAGAAAATCGACGAGTGGTAAAGATATATAGATTCATAAACATTTGTAAATATTATTTTTTAAAATAGAGCTGTCAGTTTTCAAAAGTTTTGTTTCAAAAATTGGCTAAACTAAATAGTGCCAAAAAATTCTTTGAGTATCAAGGATTATAATAAAACAAAAACAAAAGTAGAAATCACGTGGAAAGAGGTTAAGATTGTTTGTCTTTTTAAAGTAGATGTTTCGTGTAATTTGCTATTCTTTATCAGTTCTGTTAAATAAAAGTTGTGGAATGTTTAAGAGTAAAATCGATTTGAAGAATATCGATGCTATATCGTGACGATATATGATTTATGTTAATAAGCTTTTTTGACATTTTAATAAATAATTAAGGCGCTCGGATGGGGCATCTTGTATTTTCTGTTGTTATTTTTTTATTTTTGCTGTGTTTGTTAATATTTCCACGTATCCCGTATTCATGGAATATACAAGATAAAATATCGCGAGTTGTCTTCTTCGAGGCTACCAAAAATAACAACAAGATCCATTTTTCGTGCTTTAAGACTCACTAAAATCCTTTGTATGATAAATAGGGCAGTTAAAAGAGAAAGAGGCTTATTCCTTAAAACGGCGCGACGCATAAATCCGTGATCCCTGGCAATTTAAATAACACTACACGAAAACAATGAATTTGAAATATATATATATATATCGTGTCTTCCTGCTATGTAAAATATTTGTCATAATAATTTTCGAGCACGTAAACCACGAGGCGAGCAAGCGTTTCCACGTACGTGTGAAATTTTGTGGTTTGGAAATTCTGAATAAAAGTTATTTTTAATATCGTTTCATCGTGGTTTTGAGACGAACTTGCGTGAATAAAAATCAATATTTTTAAATAAATCATACTTTGAGATAAAAATCAATTATTTTTCATAAGAAAAATAAATTTCTATTATTTCGTCTTTAAAGGTTCAAGAAATTTCAATAAGTTTGTTGATTTTTGGAATCTTTTGGTGAAATTTTTACAGAATATTCTTCGTACTATAATTGATTAATGTTATTAACAGGGTATTTCAGGAACAAAATGATAATCTGCAATTCTTTTTCCTCATAATTATGATTGAAACTTATTCCCAAAATTATTGAAATGAAAATTATAATTCAATAATCGTTTTCTAATATTCTTTACAAATTTGACAAAGAAATATATACATACAATTGAGTATTAAACCATTACTTGTGTGCTGGTTCGTACACGAAACGAAATTTTTTATTATTATTATCAAGAGAGAGATTTATATTTAAGAATCAAATTAATTTGATTAAAAATCAAAAGACTGTACATTATTCAATTTAAATTATCCATTTCGAAAATTTTGAATTAAAAAATTAACCAAAACCGCTACGAATACGCATATATGAATATCCGGTGGCTGAGGAAAATCCACTTGGCGATAATTAATATCGCCATACCGCAAGGATTCTGCCAACGTCCTTCCGGTTCTGCGACCAATAATATCCGGCTCAGTTAACGCCGGCATTTAATCGCATTTTCTTTTTTCTCTTTTTATTTACAGATAAATCGAACAGAAGAGTCGATGATCGGTCAGTGTGATCAAAGTGACCAAACGCAGTGTCGTGTCGCGTTTCGGGCAATCGTGTCACCCTTTTGATCCTCCTTGTTTCCTGTACCTCCGTTTCCGCTTCCTCGATGCGTCCAGCGGTCCACGGCAATGTTACACGGGAATTAACTGAAAAGGGAAAGAATTCGTGTCGCCTTGTCATTCGTGTCCTGAAAATTGTCGATCGTGAACGGTGAACGAGGGTGTTCGAGTATTTTTTTTTTCTCTCTTCCCTTTCTTTTTCATTTTTATTTTTTATTTTTGTCGTTCAATTGCCCATTTTAACTCGATCGTCGACGAGATGATCGTCCAAACGAGCTCATTGTGCGTGCTGGTGTTGCTGATCGGTGTCTTAGTGAAATCGAAAGCCGAACCACGATCACGACCGACGCCGATTTTCACCAATCAGTTCGCGGTTCATGTGCCGGATGGACCGGAAGCCGCCGCCGAGATCGCCGCCAAACACGGATACGACAACTATGGACAGGTGAGTGGTGATACATTTTGTAACAGGTCGTGAATTCATCTCTGCCCTGTCTTTTTGTGTAAATCCTAAGCTTCGATAATACGGAATGGCGAGTGTAAACAAATTGCAGAATACTTTTTATAAAAATGACTTTAATTCTTCTTGCATTTGTGCAACTTTGAAGTAACGTTTTAATTATACATTCGAAATCTTCTTTTTCATATTTTTAATTAGATGGCATTTTTTATTAAGTTCGAAGTACAAGTTAGGTATTCAAGAACAAGAAATCCTATGAAAGTAGTAGTTCTATGAAAAAAAATCTTAGAAAATACACAAATAGATTAATTTGTAAAGCGTGCACCTAATAAGCTTTTCAAATAAATTTTGCATTATTTTCAAATACAGCTGTGTATATAATAGTAGCACATATAAATGTGCAATGTTGTATTAATTGCACGATTTGTGATAATTTTAATAAATTATGTTAAATAATGAACAAAAAATTGCAAGTTTCAAAGTGATAATAATAAAAGAATTCTGCTATTTATGATAACTTAAATAAAAATTAATCTTGCTATCTATTTGCCATGGACTTAGTCAGAATGTTGATCATGACAATATGCTTCAACGTCACTGAAATCGATAAGGACATCATTGTAAACATTCATCTAATTATTTCGTTACTAGTAACGTGTAACGATACGTTCAATACTGCATTAGTTTAGTCAGACGATAAATAGGTGTAGATAAATAAGTATACAGGGGGATTCTTCATATTTTTCATATTATATTATTTTTTATCCAGGTAAAATTACATATTTCCTAAAATTTTCTATTATTTTAAATATTCTTCCAAAAGTCATTAAAATCTCATACAGGTTTAATACGATAGGAATTTTTCAAGTAAACATTTAACTCTTTGTTGGGAACACAGAGTGATTCGGAGGATATACGATAATTTTAATATATGTTATAATTTAGAAAATATTTGTTCCTTATATATTCCCTGTGTATCACCATATGTAGGTCTAATTATTATTACTTAAATTGTAACGTTTACCCCCGTGCATAAGCCGTACATCCTTTCCATATTTTACATAATTAATTTTACCAAAACTATTAGTAACAATATTGTAGTTTCCTCTCATCCAAATATTCTGTTACAAAACTATATTAACAATAAGAAAATCGTTAAAATCGACATTGTATACTTCCTGTTTATCCTAGTCGTGTAGAAGTAATGTGAAAACAGCGATCCTTCAAAATATCATTCTATAAAATAGCAAAAGTAATTGAAATGGATTATAAAAATGATAAAATGATTTGATCAAAAGAAGTAAGCGTTTGAAACTGTGTACAGATTTATCCGAAATTCAGTTATTGTTCCGACACTTTCGAGAGGTAATGTACATACTCGCGTTAATTAAGAGCACTATTAATTGAGCATTTAAAGAGCTTTTATCTTCAGCATCGCTTCCGAGGCTCTTCTACCAAACAGTTCTCAATTAAGCAGGTAATTTGAATACGCTCTTCGTGAACGTTCGACTGTATTGTACCTGCTTCATCGACCGACGATCAAAATCCATTATAAAACTTTCACGCGGATCGCTTCGAATTGACATACGATAGTTCTGACGATAAATATATACCCCCGTTCAATATTTGGTTCACTTATAATTTAGCTCGTGTTAAGTTTTAAAATTATACCGTATCACTAGTTAGATCAAGGAAAAAGATAGTTTTAATCAATTTTGAAAATGACGTGTATTTCGGTTTAAATGGATCTCACACAATCAAACAATTTTTGGATCTATTTATTGTTAGCTAAGGTTGTTGTATGGAGCTTATTGCTTTGTACGTGGCCAGCGATTATTTTTGCAACGGATGAACAAGTCCGGATTAAAACTTTGCACATCCTGCAGTGGTCTTCTTTGCAGAAGTTTTGCGAATTGTTTATTGTTAACCTAAAATGATTTAGGATAATATGGGCAAAATCTATTAACACTTACTTTCACTATAAAGTATACAATAAGAAACTTAAAAAAAAATATCTATATAATCGACTTCGAGTTGCGTTAAAAAGTAAAAAATAATTTCTATTCTATCAGTTCTAAAAAATTTATTTCCTTATTAAATAGCTTGTTAAATATATTGCAACATTTTCAGAGGTTGTGCAACATTAAATTTAATTCTTTGCACTTGGTTGGCCCTTTTATGTCGACATAATTTCAGAACATAAACTTCAAGTTTTATTTACAACGGAAAGAATAAAAATAAACAGATTCATAAATATTTGCTTTTCTTTTAAGTAGAGTTTCTGGTTCTCGGAAAATTTAAAGTAAAGCGAGTCCGTGTGCAATTATTGGTTAAATGTCAATTCTGCTTCCTTTTAGTCCGACGCTTTTCATTTGTCAAGTTTAAAAACTAAATAGAGTAACCTCAGTCACGTTTAAAATAGCTGAGCAGCTATTTGAAACTTTAATTATTTGAATTACCGGGTATAATACAGGACGATATTTATACCTTTTATATATAATGGCTTTCTTAATTTTTTTTCTGAATAATATTTCTTCTTGATTACTTAACACGTTGACTGCCACGGGGGTCACCGGTGACGGGCACCCGGAATTTTTTACAATCAAATAATTAATAAAAGAAATGCTGAAATAAACCACGGATAGCGTTATCATTAAGCTAATAATGCTAGCTATCGATTTGAAAGATTAAATTTGAAAACTAGTTGATTATATTCTTAATAATTAGGATTTTAACGCGTCTGACTACACACGTCCGTTTTCACTGTGGTAGTCAACGTGTTAATAATTGAATATAGAAGTGAATTTTATTAATTGGCATTTTCATCCATGGAATAAAGTTCCACTTTACAAGGATAGTAAAAAATATTAATGATTTATAGCACACACAGTTAATCCTTTGCGGACGGAGCATTTTTAATCTTTGCACAGTAAACGCATGGAATATTACTTATTTAAAATAAAATATGCAATAATTCCCTTCTTTGAAATATATGTTAAAAATCTCTGTTCTTCACATTTATAGTTATTATTCGTGTCAAAAATATAGAATAATATTTCTTAAATATATGTATGCGTCAATCGTCCGCAAAACCTTAATTTTGTCATAGATTCTATTGTTTCGTAGAAGTTTATTTTCATCAACCTTTAGTTAACATTCAAAACCAATTAGTCGTAAAAGGGACATTTTCTATTTACTTAAAAATCTAAAATTCTGTTATATTCTTTTACTATTAATGAGTTTCTAATATATTTCTGTTAAAGGACAATAAATATACTTCCTATTAATCGAATTATGTTTTAACTACCTGTGATGTTGTCAAAAATAGTCGTCGAAAAATTATTTCTTTCATATCACCCCTCTGCTATATACATAATGGTATATTTATGACATAAAAGTATCACAAAATATCACTCGTGGCATATCAACTGGATGCTTAAAATCTCAGGAAAACGATTGCATAAAAGTTTTATTAATTTTCTTCGTACAAAATGGCCGATTGCCAATTATAGCGAAAGATATCATCAGTTATAGCACACATTGTAGGAGTACATAAAGTATAAAACTCTGATATGACTCGATGACATAAAAGATTATCACGAAATATCAAATGAAAGTTTAAAGTCTAATAAAGATGACTGCGTAAACGTTTTACTGATATTCTGGATACAGAACAGCTAATCGTCAGTTGTAGCATAAAATAGAGTTCTGTTAAAAATATCGAAATATGAAAGTGTGGTGTAAATTCATGACATAAAAATATCGCGAAATGTCATTTATGGCGCATAGGTTTGAAGCCTAAAATTATTCGAAATTTATAAACATTTCGTAAGCGTTCCTAATACAGAGTGGCTAATAGTGTTTAAAAACAAAGAATCAGTTTCAGAATAAAACAATTGTTTAATACATTTTGCAGAATCTGCATTTTTCATTTTGTACTTACACAAAATATGGGATTTAACAAATTTCACAACTTTTTCGTTCAAAAAATCTTACGATCCTGGAACTGTAAATCACAGTCAGTATTTCTGTGGATGTTTTATCAGCTCCGTACCACGATGTTCTGACTTTTGTGATTCTAGTCGCAACGTTGTCCGTTCATTTGCGGTTGAATTTTTATGCATTCGCCCCCCACCCTCCCTCTTCTGTTCGTTCGCATGCACGGAAATTTCATCATGTTGTCAACTATCAAGGGAGATATTTCGTTCCTCTTGCTAATTTGAAGCCCTTGTTATATGCTGCGGTGAGAAATGAAAGAAACAAAAAAAAAAGTACAGAAAAAATGAAATTACGTTTACCGGTCGTGAATCGCATCCGATATTCTATCTTCGTTCATTTATCAGTGCCTTTAGAATTTCTCGTTGATACATATTCATTTGGTTACTTTCAGTTTTCATTAATTCTAACCACGAGTTTCTTTCAGATTTAAATGGTTCGTTAACCGAGACAGGAATGTTTTGAAACTTTATTTGATATTTTGTTGTGTGGACAATTTCTGAATTTCATAGTATTTCTTCAGTATTGTGAGTTTTATATC
Organism: Stelis phaeoptera; assembly: GCA_943735885.1. NCBI lineage: Eukaryota > Metazoa > Arthropoda > Insecta > Hymenoptera > Megachilidae > Stelis > Stelis phaeoptera. Next base: position 2,682,115 of record OX030936.1, read on the forward strand.
ATGCGAATATTTGGGTGACGTATAAATTTTAATTAATCAATTGCAAGTAATTTTGTTAAATGCTTGGAAATTTGATCAATGAAAAAGCTAAATGTTATAAAGAGAATACGTTAGGTTTGCTAGTAATTATTTTTCCTCTGCTATTAGTATTCTTATTTTTTAATTTTTCGTAGTATGCGACTTCGGCAATTTACTCAATTGCAAAACTCTCATGAATTTTCCTAACAAATTAATTGTTAAAAATTTTAGTTCTTGAGGTAAATGCTTGTATAGCAAAAGATTGAATGAAAATAAATATTAACAATATCCAATAAAAACGAAGAAAAATAAATAACAGCGTCATTAAAGAAATAAATTTATTATTTGAAAAGACGTTTAACAATCTCATATTAGTTAAGGTATTATGTATATAGAATAATTAAGACATTTTGTAACTAATAAGGAGAAAATTGAAATGATAACAATGTTACTAAATATTTAACAAATCGAGATTAGGTTTTCTGATATTTATATAATACGATTAATTAAAGTGAAAAATAAGAATTTCGGATTTCACCACTGAATGAACCACCGTAACCAGTGGTTCAACTATCAAGGTTGTAATTCCATGTGAAAAAGTAAGTGGAAACTGTAGAATAAAAGTTGTTTTATACGTGGATCTGTTTTTAAGAAGACTGAGTTTGAAAATTCTTTTAGATATTTATAAAAAGGAATTCGTCTAAGGCAAGGTAGACGGCAGTTTCATTAATTTTCTCATTAAATTAAAGATTGATGGATGTTGTAAATTAATAAATGCTTAACATTGATAAAATCTATTATCAGTCAGTATTCTTTATTACACTGTCACTTGCATGTGTACTTATCACATATCTGACTAGAGCCACCATATTATACATAGATTAGTATTTTATGCATGTTATCAAAGATATTCGATGGTGACATATTTTAATAATATTAATACTTGCATTTATTAATTATTCATAACATCTACTATTCGTTGAATTAACTTAATTTTTTTTATAAATATTTCAAACAATTTTCAAACTCAATTTTCTCGAAAATAAAACCATATGTAAACAAATTTTATTCTACATTTTCGAATTATTTTTTTCACATAAGATGACTTCGCTGTCGGTTGTATCACTAATTGCGGGACACCTTGTTTAATTGTTTGAATGCTGAACTGTGGATTGAGACAGATCAATATTTAATTATTTACTTACCTGAATAATTTGATCATCTATTTTGATGTGTAATGTTCATTCACTGGTACGTGTTGATTTACTGGTGATAGGTTGCCAATTATTATAATTATTGTTATGATCACGTTTAAGGGTGTACATTAACAGGGTCATATTGTTTCTAAAACCAGTATGTCCGGTTTAATCGGTAAAAACTGTTGTTTGAGAAGAATTCCCAGGTTTCTTTATTTGCTTGCCACCGCGCGAAAGAACGGCACACAGGAATTTCCACAATTTTCCCGGGTCGTTTACTCGAGTAACCGGTAGTAACATTTGTATCTTAGCGGGGGATGATGTGCAGGTTAAGCTCTGTTTCCTGTTTTCACCGTGCACGCCGGTTTTATACGATTCTGGACCACAAACTTGCCGCAAACGCGGGAAAATCGAGAATCAATGAATGAGAGAGAGAGAGAGAGAAAAGAGGAACAGGTGTTTCAGGAATTGGATACGTGTTAGGGGATAAAAATTTGTTGCTTGAATTTCTGGTAAATGTAACCATTCGTTGATACATTTTATAGGCACTTTATTGTGGGATTGTGGGGAATCGTTAATTTATTTAACATTTATAATTCATATTAGAAGTCTGAAGGTTTTATATAAATAAAACCGAAAATATGGTATACATTTGAAAGAATATCTTAGATTAATTATTATCTAGAGTTTCGAAAGCAACTGGCAATACTTATTATATCGGTATTGTTTACATTGATAGTTAAATAACCTAACTTATTTGACAGGAGTTGCTTTTGAAGACCAAAAATTAGTTTTTTTAAGAAAAATAAAATAGTCAGCGCTGTGATTTCGAAATGGAAAATTTTAACTCGAATGACATGAGTTTACAAAGAAGAGATGCCAAATCGAAGCAAATGATTAATGAAAGAAAAATTAGAACACGGTGCTACTAATAAAGCGTTCAACAAGGCTAAATCTCGCTTTAACTTATTAGATTTTAATATTTTTTTTATATTTGATTGTAGTTTTATTTGATTTTTTTCGCAAATGTATACTATATTTTCGGACAGAAGGAGTAGTTTTTTGATGTTACATGGTTTCATCTCCAAATGGAACGCGCGGCTTATAGTAAAATTAGTTACTGAATTAGTAATTTTATAATGAACAATGGGCTAGATCAGGGGTTCCCAACGGGGACCAGGTGGACTTAGTAAAATTGAAAAATTGTTTGATAAAATATATATTTATATTTCTTATGATAAGCAATTTCAGGCCAAATATTAAAAATATTTTATCAATACTTCAAGCACAACCACCACATTAATTAAAACCGAACTATTATGCAATTACAATCTGTGCTCCTGAAATCTTGTTTATATCTGAAAAATGAAAATAGTACAAAAATAATAAAACATAAATCTAATAAACCACTTTTTTCTAATTTTCTGTTCATATTCTTAATCAAATTGTTATCTTTAAGTTGTTTATGTGCAATTATTGGTATCGTACTTTTGAAAGGGGTCGATGCAGGAAAAAGGTTGGGAACCCCTGGGTTAGATACTAACGCTTTATTTACCAGAAGTCTATTAATAGGCTTTTCAGTATTATCGACTGTTACGTAAAATCCGATTAGTAAACCTCCGATTAACGGTTTTCCGTCCACAACACTGCTGAAATAATGTAAATTAGGTGTGCTACAATTCAGTGAAAACTGAAAGTAAGGGTTATTCCTGATCTTTAAATATTGTTAAGGTATGAAATAATCGAGTCTGTTTCCTCATTCTAAAACGATGGATAATGCGTTAATTATCGTAACTACACATAATACATAGTAACTTTCGAGTGTAAGACGAATGGTGGAATTTCCTTCCCCTACATCGCCATTTCCTTAGCAAAGCCTATAATGCTTCACACTGTACACAGAAGAGAAAAAGTAATTAGGGTAAAATAGTAAAATTTTAATTCTAAATTATAAAATATAAGTTTTTCCTTCTGTTTGGCTAACATGGATTATTAACACTGTTTCGAAATTATTTTCTACAAATATCAGATTAATATAAACATATAAGATAAGTCAGATTTATACACTAAATTAGTAATTACTAAAAACGGTTTGATTAATTTAATCAAATCAATGATTAAATTAACGTGCTTGGTAAAAAAGCTTAGATATTTAGTGATATGAATTACTGAAGTATTAATTTATTAATCAGTGATTATTAAATTATTTCATAGTGCCAACTTGTTTAGAAATAATTACTAATCCAGATCTAATTTGAGACGAATAGTGGGACATTCTTTTTCGGCAACAATTGGCATCAAATAATAAAAACGAAACACGTTCACCGTCAGTATAAAAATGGACATCTATCTTGTAAGAAACATTGAAACATATTTGAGTAAATTATTATAGTTTTATATTGATGTTATCTAAAGTTTGTTGTTTCTCTTCTTATGTTAATCGCTCGAATATAGAAAAATTCCTGATGAATTTAATATATAAATATCGTGTAACAAACATACTGTTCCAGTGATCTTTTATATATTTTATACATTTCTATTTATTTGATCAGGTATCAAGTACTGATATGATCAGAAAACACTTCCAGATTAATTTAGGTAGAAATGCTGCCTTTGAATTTTTGCTGTGGAACTTAAATTCCATAGTAGTTTGTTATGTAGCTCGAATAACGAAAAATTCTTCGAATTCGACTATTTCTTCATTCACTGATTAAAATTCACGATGGCTATTTTTAAGCGATCAGAAACTGGGCGTAAAGGTTGACGGTAATCCTGTAATAATTAGAACAGAAAAATTGATCCAATTTTCAAGATAAATGGATAATTATCCGTGTAATGTATTAATAAGCATAGAACATCAGTTTCCAGTAATGTTTCTTTATATTACCTTGAATACGATTTTCCTTGAGCTAGTTCTTCGGATAAATTCAGATCAAACTCATGGTTGCATATTCTAGCGGTTTTTTTCAATAATAAGAGGAATCGTGGAAATGGAAATGACAGCGGACTGGCTAGGGAAGACGGGTTCAATTTCCGGTGCTGACAGTCTCTACTTTTCACGGTTGCCTATATCACATAACGTTGTTCTTTCGTTACAGTTATCCGATTCTAATATCACTACTTTTAGTAGTTATTCTCAAATACCTGGGATCAATTTCATTTTGAAGACCATCAACCATACCACTCGTTAAACAAATTATAATTTTGGTGAATCGTTGCCCTTTATTTATTTTTCAATTATTTATTATCGAACAATAAGTTAATATGTGATTACATATTTTTTAAAATTCTGTTTCAAGAAAATGAAAGTATTTTTCTTCGTTTGAAATATTGAAAAATAAGAAAATATGTGTCGTTTTATTTCGATAAGAAAAGAATTTTAAACCCAAATTCTCTAAAAATAAATATTATAATAGACTATTAAGCAGAATTACCATTATGGGGTGTATAAATTTAAATCAAAAGATAAGTAAGTACAGGTTTAAGCACAAATCAACATACATACCTTAAGGTATTTAAAGCCAGTTATTTTGATTGCTTTGGATCCAGAGTTAAAATGTCGAAATAAAATTTTCAGAATAATTATTCTGCGCATAATTTCATTAAAACCTGACAAGACTGGCAAAACGTATTCGTAGCTTGCATAAAGAAAAGTTTCCTGAATGCGATATTATATCGAGGCCGTTCACAGAGAAAGGATTTAACGTACGCGGTTCTCACGTGGCCATGGTTGTGGGTGCCGCCCAGATACACCACAGCCACATACCTTTTCGTCCATGTTTCTCTGATCTCGGTACACTTTGTGTACTCGACCGATGGAAGCTTACCCGGTGGGGTCGTGGGATACAACACTAACGACCCCAAGAATCTTGGTAACGGATACCTTACGACCCGGCTGTTATTGGATCTAATGGCAACAACCCCCGAGGTCGTGGAATTCGATATAAACAATTCACAGATTATGAAATGGGATACTCGGCCCACGAGACAATCGACAACTCGCGGGGTTGTACAATACAACACGGATATCCATTTTGGACTCCCATTCGAAGTCTTAGGCTTGATTACTTGATATTAGACCAGTTTGAGGCAAAATTGAATGAAAATCTTTTTTAACACATAATTTATCGGATAAAAAACAAATTGCATCTTTCTTTAATAATTTTTTTCTTTTGAATTTTGAGAAATACAAAGGATAATTAAAATGTGCCGATTAAAAAAAGAATGATTGACAAATTAACGCTCAAAAGTACATTCTTCAGCTTCTTATATTAATTTTGGAGTTATGATGAATAGAATTATAATTTTCAACCTTATTAAATAGGTATGTAAGTTCGAGTACGTTATTGTTAAGCGAGGCTTAGAAATTATCCCATTTTTGCAGTTGGTGTTAGTAATTCCAGTATAATTTTACTACTGAAAATATTTTTTAGAAAAACCTTCCAGCCCCTCACACAATTGATGATATTCTGCATATTCGATTTTTAACCGGGTCAAACATGACCCAGTCGTATTTCGATTGTTAAGTAATAACTTTTCTAAATGCAAGACATCCCATATGGGGCGAAAGAATATTTAAAGAAATGCCTTGAAATTTCAAAGATGAAATCAAAAAGTAGTTCAGAATTCAATATATGCTGTTAGCTCTCTCCATGGTCCGTCATTTTGAAGAACATTTCATATGCTATTAGAATTATATGATAATTCAACTGAATTAATGAGCAGATAGGTTGATTTAACAGATGATAATATTGTATTCTGAATAATTACTAATTATTATCAAATCATTAGATTTAATGTATCGAATGCATACATTAATTTTTTTTTTAAATGAAATTATTTACGGGATCGTCTAACAGTTTATATGATTTGTATAATACAACTGAAGAGTCAAAGTTGACGACAAAATTGAGTTTTCCGGCGACGAAATATTTTCATTCAGTTCGATAGGAAAAACATCGGAGCTCGCGAGGAAGATATTCAAAATGCCCTTTTACATGAAAGCGGGGCTTGTCGGATTTATGTCTGCTCCACAATTTCTGCGAATCGTTTCATCTCGACGGACCGAGGCAAATCAGTTTCCTTCCGCGCTGCTCGCTTCTGTTCTGACGTTTTCGCGCGGAAACACATATCTTGCTCTCTTCCTGCTTCTGATCGCTTCCCCTTTTCCTTCGGTCTTGTTCAATCCCCATTTCTATTTCCTTCGAATTAAGTTCCGGCGTTTAGGGGTTACCTGGTACCAACCCCTGAAGAATTTGGCGCTACCATTAGAATCTTGCGTAGAATACCAAGGATCGGAATAGTTGACTCCCGTTTTTAAAGAAATCCCGTTCGAACTTATATGTCTTGCTTGAGAAAATATCTCTACCCGTGGAATTTTTATGCACGGAATTGTTATTCTTGGATACCTTTGTAAAAGGTATTCTTATGGAGTAGATGTTTGAGAATTTTTGTAATATAAGTTCCATGGAAACGAGTTGTTTTCGGAAGATTTGGTAAAAATGCTTCTATGAGATAAATAAAAGGGCTGAATTATTTTAAATTGCAATGTTTATTAAAACACTTTTGTTGAAATGTCAGTTGGCTTTTCTTAAGATTAAAAATTGTCGCATATGTAAGTTTACAAATTTCTTAATTTATTTTTAACCCCTTCCCGTGCTTTGACGAATCTGACTCAGTCGCACTGTCAGTACAGTTGACTTTTAAGTATAATTCCAACTATAATTAAGATAACAAACTATTGATAAAGGTAAATTGCATGTAACATTTCAATTTTCCTGCTTTGCTTCAATACTGTAGCAAGAAGTATTTATCCGTGTCTGACGTACCTACCGAAATAATGGCACGGCAAGGGGTTAACTTAGAAGGGGGGTAATTCGGAGCGTTTGTAACGGAGTAATTAATTTTCGATTTTTTTTCGAATTTTAATGAACTGAGATACATAGACATTCTGCAGTATAATTATGTAATAATGTGATTCAGTATTTGCTACAATGATTCAGAACTTTTTTTGTATCGATGCACAAAATATCTGTTCCTGTCATTGACAGGATTCTATAAATTCTATTAAAACTAAAACTTTTATTTTCAACTTTTATGATCTATTGAACATGAAAAGAGGATTACGTTCGACAGAAAACAGGACTTACTTCAATTTAAAAGAAACTAAAAACGTTTAAAAACTACTTATGTCATTGTTTCTTCGAATGGTCAAACATTTTTGAGAATATATTCAGGTAGAATTTTTAAAAGTGTAACGTAGATGTTGGAAGAATATCTAATATGTTTTAACAATAAACAAATTCAATATTTCCATTTGTAACATATATATTAATAGTTTAATTTAATTAAATAAAGTACCTTTACTTTTTATCTTCTCAAGCTTGTTTGTACTGTTTATTTAAATATAAATGTAAATTAATAGAGACAAGTAGGGTAAGGGAATTTTTCATCCCCCTTTAGCTTTTTCATCAATCAACTAATTTTCAAATTTAACTTTTCAATTCGATACCTAGCATTATTAGCTTAATGTTAACGCTAACCGTGGTTTATTTTATCATTTCTTTTGTTAATTATTTGATTGTAAAAAATTTCGGGTTCCGGTCACCGGTGACCCCCGTGGCAGCCAACGTGTTAAGGTAATCCTTGGTATATCAGTTGCCGCTGACAGATTGCAGTACTTAACAACATAGCTTGATCAGGGGACGAAATTAAGCAGGGGGACGAGATTCAAACCCTTAACCCTATTCCAGTTAGCTAAAGACTTACGAGACAATTAAGTATAGGGGGTGGTAGGTGTCCTTCCTGGTGGTGGGTATAAGCATTATCGCCACGTGTGCATCAATTTGCAGGCTCTTAAGCGAAGTATCGTGTTAACGCGTGCTCGTGCGTGCGTCGGTGTACGCATTACGAACGTAATGTCCTGAAATCACGCGATCGAGTTAAAAATAATGGCGTCACGCTTTCCAGCATAAAATGATAGTGTTGCGTTATACAACGATTCGATTAAAAAAAAACTGTGTATGAGTGGCATTACGGGGCTTAATTCGATGGTCGTGTTAATAAGTGTTTCCCGTATCTTTCATTTTTCTACAAGCGATTCTTTTTTCGCCAGTTTCGATCAAAAAGACTTTAATTCCTTTTTATTCATCGTGTCACGCAGTAATTGTAATTTTTAAACCAGTAATTTCGCAATGTGGCTTATAATGTAATTCTATAATGAATTTTTCGCGCGTTTTTTTATCATGCTTGCAGCACAGTGGTCTCTACCTTTTTTTGCGACCACGTTTTATGATATTGAAATAATCCGTCACCCTCCCTTCTTCATATGAGACAAAATAAATTTGAAAACCCGAAAATAGGTATTTCAGAATATAATTTTAATTTACTAATATTTAGTTACCTTAATATTTGGTAATTATTTTAATATTTTCTTTTTTTCATTTGCGAAAACTCAATTTGTTACATTAACAAAATATGGCAACACATATAACCATATTAAAATAAAGAAGTAATACAAATTATCAGTAACAGAACAACCGTTCTGAAAGTGTTAATGCATCGTTAAATTTAAAAAATTACTCGGGTTTATAATTGAAATAATGGTTATTGGTTTATTATTTTGCGCGTTATTCATGGAAATATGAAATTTTATTTTTGAATTTCACGGGCATTTCATAAAGTACCTGCGTTCTCTGTGCACAGACTGGAACGTGTTAATTATGAATTCAATTTTAAAAATGATTTCAAACTACCTGAATTGACGATTGAAATAACGATTTTCATTTTGCGATCAATTCATAAAATTTCCCGCGTTTATTGTACACGCAATGAAAACTATTAATTAAGTATTAAATTGATAAAATAAGTAATCTCAAGTTATTTGAATTTATAATTGAAATGGTGGATCTCTTGTTCTAAAAAAAACGAAATAAAAGACAAATTTACCGTAAATTTTTGGATAAATTATTTTTCGAAAAATCAAATAAAATCGCAAGTAAATTTGTTAATTAAATTTCGATGTTATCATAATTCTGAGAAGATAAACCCGTCGTAATATTTGTTTTACTAAAAGAATATTTAACAGAAACTATTATTTGAATTGAAGTATCGTTCCTGAGCGACAAGGAAAACATTCGTCAACAATGATTACGTAAAATATGATTTCTTTCATTTGCTTTTTATGAATATGAATGATTCACCAGGAAATTCTGTAAATTCTTGCAACATGGTTCGTACACGATCAATTAATAACCTTCCATTAGTAATTCTATCACATTACAAGTTTCGATTTTAACAATCCATGATGCGCACGGGTTAATCCATATATATTATTTAACGATCGTAATGCCTGTTTCGATAATGATGCATGGTATGATTACAACACTTTAGGATATTAAATTATTAGTTGATAACATCAGTTTCTATTTTCTGGTTGTAAATTTACCCTAGAATTAAGTCTAAAACTTCGAAACATTTACAATAATAAAATTCAAGAATTAAGTTTGTTTTTTTATGTATAATAAAAGTGTTGTAAATATTCAATAAAGTCTTTATTTAACAAAAACAATTGCAATTAAAACTGTTAAGAGGAGGTGTAATAACGGAAACGGATTTTAAAGATATAAGCTACATAAAATATTTGAATCATATTAAAACAAACAGAATTAAGCCTTTATTTTTACGAATTTTCATTGTAAAAGAATAGAAATTATACTTGAATGGAGTTGATAACGGGCAGTGAGTGAGTTAATAAATAATTAAGTAGTTAATAATTTTCCGTGACAACAAATTTTCTTACTTATGCCACTTTTATTGAAAATTTGTATACCAACCGTCACATGCAGGATAACATTTAATTATAAACTCTAATACAACATTTCGGACTTAATTTAATCGTCCTGAATAATTACAATAAATATCCTAATTATTAATTCCAAATAAGAGGTGTTTGTATGTAACCATAAGAGGTGTTTATAAAAAAGTGTTTCGAATACGTGACCTGGCGTATTAATGGATTAAGAGTTAACGATTCGATCACAAAGAAAAACAAGCACAGAACGTTTCATTTCCGCCACAGTCAGTAGTTTTGTCTATAAAAGTACTTATTTCGAAGGGGACGGGTCACAGATCCCGTTACCTTGTCCAACGTCATCCAGCGATCGAACAAAAGTACAATTTTTTTTCATTTGCATCGATCATGACAAGTCGGAGAGAAACAAAGAGACTGTGCTGTCACGTGGCTGGGTCGAGGCCCGTTCTGTTGCGTGAACGGGCTCCGTATATGTTGGTAACCTCGGAACCAACAGAACTCGTTTACCAACGATATACCGTTGTTGGGACAGTGGTGGGGTAAAGGGGACAGATGCGGTCACGTTTGAGTATAAGGCCCAGTTCAGGCCGACTAACAACCAATGGCGTAACTGGAATTTTCATCGAAGAAACGTAGAAACTAAATCTCCTGACATTTTTTCGATCGAATACTTCAATAAAGAAAATTGTTTTCGTTTTCTTTCTTTGCACGATGCATAAAAAGTGTTCTATTTACAATTCTTTTTTCATTCATTATGATATTATTAGATATACTCTGTATAGAGTTTGATATATATTTTATCATTTGAACAAAGTGAAAATGTCAGATGTGAATTTTGGGACTTAAGAATAATTTAACTTATTTGTTTTAAATTAACAGGTTGATTGTCACGCCTTGAATGTAACATAACTGAATAATTTTCAAGAGAAAATTTAGTACTAATTATACTTGAAATTTTGAAAATAATTCTTTGCATCCTTGGTATTTCGAGTTTCAACATGTCTCACAGTGCATTTGGCTATTTTCACTGTGACGAATGGTTAAACCTTATTTTCCTACAATGTTAGTTAGGACATTATATATATTTTCATTTTCATTTTAAAAATTATTGTTTTTTTTTTATAGATAAATCTGTGATAGCATTTGAGTTTTTTAAACTGGTGTTATACAATAAGTGACATAGTAATGAAAATAGGATATGTTAGAATTTATAGTTCGAAGCTTTTCACTTCGATTTCATACATTTTTGTGAAAATCATGCTGATTTATGTAGTATAGAAACCTATAAAAGATTCATAATTCCAAGTAAATAAATTCCAAGAGATTAAAATCACAGTTCATAATTTTATCAATCAAAATAAGAGTCATGAGAATCTGCATATTTTCTTAAATAAAAAATAATACAGAAAATGTATATATATTTCATGATTTTTGCCAAAAATGCGTTTAAATATGAACCTATTGAAAAATTAAGATTTTAAAACATAAAAGAGATAAATCTAATCTTAGGATATTAATATAGTGGAATCGAACATTTCATATGTTATATTCCAAAATACCTACAGTATTCAGCAAACTACGTATTTTAAAATGGGGGACGTAAGGGAAGTTGATAACCAAATGAATTTTCACTGTATTTTAATACAATTTTCTGAACGTTGGTACATCTGCTTTTAATTGAAGTAGTCCTTTTCATTTTTCTTTGTAAAGTGTTTCTTACAAACAGTGTTAGTGTTTTCCAGAATACTAAATTTAAATATGTGTACGACAATGTATAATTTTCTCAGCATTTTCAATACAATTTGTTACATTTACAGTTTTTCGACTTACAACTTGTTAGGGGTTCGAGGAACCATCTTTCCAGGATTCTTAGGGATAAAATTCGATAAACGAACGGGATCTAAACTTTCCACGGTTTCGGAAACGAACAAAGAAAAATAATCCAATGGATAACACACCGGTATCTCCATCTTTTTCCATCCTTTACAGCTACTTTCCCTTTGTTCTCCTTCACTCTCGATTTCTGTTTCGTTCTCTCCTTTCTACTTCCTGTTTCTTGTTCCACTTTTCCCGTTCCGTCCGATCGCCAGTTTCTCTTGATTTCTGTTCTTGTTGCTCTTCTTTCCAGCTTATCCTTCATGCTTTTCTTCCCTCATTCATCTTTTTCTCGATTTTCTTTCTAACATTTCTACCGCGCGTCTGACCACCGATCCTCTATCTACTGTTCTCTGCTTGTTCTCTGTTAATTCGACCACTTTTATACTTTTTTATTTACTTATTGCTCTAATTTGCAATTAATCTTCCAATCAGAATAAGAAACGTTAGAATTTATGGACTTTTTCAAGAAATTAAAAGTTTTTCACCTCTTGTATCATAAATTTTTGCAAAAATTTGTAAATCTGATGGAATTAAAATCACAGTTCATCACAATTATCAATAAATCAGTTGTTTTACATTTACGAATATCTTATTTTTTATTAACATTTGTAGTATGATTTATTATACATTTTATATGGTCTAAATTTGACCTGGGATTTCTGTTCTATTTCTTGCCAATTTTCTTAGTTTAATATACAGGGTGTCCCGTAACTAGTGTAGGAGCCGGAAATGGGGGGTAGCTGAGACGATTCTGAACAACAATTTCCTTTCCAAAAATGTCGTATGGGGCTTCGTTTTGGAATTATTAACGAAGAACACTGACCAATCACAGCGCGCGTTTTTCGCGCGCTCAGGCGCGTGAGAATAGCATAAACTTTGGGACGTTCGGGCTAGAACGTTCAAACGCGTTATTCTTTCCCTGATTGTTGACCCTTAATAGGTTGTTGTGTGTGTTTACGAAATACGTAACCGATGCCGAGAACGGCTGACTATTGACACGTCTGATCGAACCATCACAACAGACAAAATAGACGACGAATAACGCAGAACGAATCGGTCAAAGGACAGTAGCAGGTCGATATGGGGACGGAACACTCCTCGAACGACGTTGTTTATACAGATTTTTTTTTTATATCGTGGCTAGCTGGAATTTCTTGGAGCCTGAGAGAAAAATAGAAACTGTTTTTTTCGGATAAAATTGTGAACTTACACGATACATTTTGTATTACGCCATACAAAAAAGAAACCTGCGTAAATAACGTCGCGATTCGTTCTGCGCAGTTCGTCGTCTTCTTTTTTCTATCGATGGTTCGATCGAATGTGACAACGGTCGGTCGTTTTCGGGATCGGTTGCGTGTTTCTTATTAAGGGTTAACAATCGGGGAACGAATAACGTGTTTATTGTAATGTGAAAGTGACAAGTGTCAGGGATTGTGAAGTGAAACACTTTTGTCGTGGATAAACGGGTTCAGTGACCGGACCATTCCGTCAACTGTTCTGCCATGGGGTGTTCGTCCATCCTTGTCAACGAATAGGGCCAACTTGTAGGTGAATGGGTAAGTCGAATTCAAATTGTTTCCCAATTTTCATAACATGACAGTCGGCTTTTTAATGCGAAATCGTTATTCATTTCCGGAAAAGTCCGAGAGCACCTTTCCACATTATATTTCTTCTTGTTTTCAAACAGTGAGTACAAATAATTAATAAATTCTCAGCGATAACAGTTGCGTAGATACTATTTATAATTATTTGTATTCCGTACTCGGTAGAACTTTAATTATATTTTTCCTCCTTAAAAAACGCGTTTTCCCAGCCTAGCCCGAACGTCCCAAGGTTTATGCTATTCTCACGCCCCTGAGCGTTGTGATTGGTCAGTGTTTTTCCTTAATAATTCAGAAACGAAGCCCCATCCGACATTTTTGCAATGGAAATTGTTGTTCAGAATCGTCTCACCTACCCGCCATTTCCGGCTCCTACACTAGTTACGGGCCACCCTGTATATACAGTTTTTTTCCGGCCAAACTTTACCAACATATTCTAAAAACCAAAATAACACAAAAATGTCATATAAACATAGGCTCTTAAATGCTTCATTAAAATGTTATAAATAAAAATATGAACTGATAAACTATATCAGCCGAAGTCATTACTATTTCTTTAAATATAAATAAGAATCAAGACAGGAGTGTATAGTGAGATGCACAAAGTCGACACGTACCGAGTGTACACGTACCGAGTAAATTTTCCACTTCGATTTTCTCGAAAACGAAAGCTCGGAGGAAAAAATTGTATTCTTTTTTTTTTTCGACTCATTTTTATACATAGAATGACCTCCTAATCGGTTGACCATGAGTCGCGGGACACCCTGTATATATTTGCTTAACTATCACTTTGTTCTTCTTTTTACGGAACACGGAATTTTCACTTAATATTTGTAATAATAATTTTTTAGTGTTTCCCTTCATTTATACACAGCTTAATTAAAATTACAATTAGAATTCAAAGTTTCTTTTTTTGTCCATCTTTGCTCTACTTTTGTACAATAAAATAACGTTAACGTAATGTATACCGGAGAATTGCAAATTAGGTTTATGAAATTAAGGATATGAGTAATGTCTCGTGTTTATGTTTTCCATGCGTGCGAGATATTTGCACCGGATGCATATGAAACTCAGAAGAGCACACAAATGTTGCTCATTAGTTTTCTTACGGTTACATTAATCCACCGGGGAAGAAAGCGGAGTTTAAAAACAGATCTGTATATAAATTTCCCACAGTTGTTGACTAAATTTCTGTCTGCAATTTCCTGCAATTTGTGCATTATTATTGTGCAAGTATAAGGTATTTTCTTTTTTAAGAAAATTCATGTCTTCTACATTTTGCCTATATTATTATTTTTACTCGGTCAAACTGGTAGGCAGATAAAAAGGTATAATAAAGAGTGGGGCGAGAATGAAAATGACTTATTTCCTATTAAATATATTGGGTTGGTGCAAAAATAATTGCAGCTTATATTATTTTAACCTCCAGTGCTTATCGTGGAATAATAACTTTTTATTCACATATATTCGTGTGATATACGATTTCTTTGAAAAGGGAATTCGTCCCAAATAATTTATGCTGACCGTTTGTAAAAGTATCCAAAACTATTCCAAATATCAATCATACGTTTCGTTCTTTCCCTGCTGGCAAAATTCGTAGATCTTTATGTTTTTTATTTCGATTAATAAAGTTTGTTCGAAACTGATATCCACAGCTTTGAAGTTAGTTCGCGAAAACTGTAATTATGTTTCGATCAACGTGATAATAGTGTACTTATACTGGTTTGATGAAAATCTAAATTACAACTCAGAATTTGCTTTGTGCCACATGCGATGATTATGAAAGCGAACTAACAATAAGCCACAGTTTACAAGTACTGAAATTTCTCTCTTATTTCGTGTCGTATCGATTCATTTCACTGTATTCTGGAAGCATTTTTATTTGAAATAGTAGTAAATAGAATTAATAAAAAGTTGCTTTGTCCATAAGAATTTGTTACTTATTGATTGCATCGAGAAACGATTTAAATAAATCATGTTGCATTTTGAGAGACTCATCCAATGAATGCAATTTCATTTTTTCAAGATGAAAAGATTAAAGTCAATTATAGATTGTCATATTATATGTCACCGAATTCATCTTTAAAAAAAAAAAGAAGACACATACACAGGTCTTCAGAAAGAAATTGAATCAAAACCTAAGTTATCTTGACATCCTAAAAAAAAAAAAAAATTAAATTGCATTCATTCAATGTGTCTAATTATCATAATTCATTAAAAGATTCTTTTTTATATGACCAGGAAGTAACGAGTTATTTTAGGAAATGCCACGAGTTAAGGGGTGAAATATTCGCACCTTGATTATTCGATTCACGGTTTGGATTTGCGAGTAATGAGTTTTAGAAGGAATGTATTTACTTGCCAATATTGAGAGGTCTTTCTTCCGTTTCAAGGATAACTGGTGCACTTCTAGATACCTACACAAATTTATTGATTGGTATCGAACGAGTTCTTTGCCTGTTAACCGTACCTTTTGATCGATTATAATATTAATGAACACGCAGAACATACTGTGATATATTTTTACGTCTATTTAATCGGATGTTTGTTGACACATTTATTAAAATACAGAGAATTTCGAATCGGTCATTGGCGTAACTATAATTTTGTTTTTGTCGGGTGGCAGGTGCGTTAATTAATCCTCTGTGCTTTAGAAATCAAGTTTTAGTTTTAGGTTTCGACGAGCGAGCACATTAAAATTTGGAAATTTATGTTTGATACATTAGTGCATCACAGACGACAAACGTGTAAAGAAATCTTAACTTTCGAAGCATTCAAATGGAACTTTTGCAAGAACATTTTCAGCATCTGTTTAATAGGAAGAAAACACTCGCGATTAATCACCTAAAGTTTATTAAAAATGGTAGGGAGAATCTTCATTGATTGAAATTTACGTATACTGGTTTGCATGGTTCGGACTTAGTGGAATATTTAATACTTATTTTGTACTAATTCGTACCACAAACAGTAATTTTGTACCTCGTGCCATTAAAAAGAAAAATATCGTGGCGCTGCTAGCTTACTATATTACGTCTCAAAAGCGGTGATTTTAATGTCAATGACAAAAAAGTTATAAATCGCAAAATTATCAAAGTTGCCTGAACATTGAACCTGAATCGATTAACAAGTCATCGAACGTTCACGTAAAAATCCCACAAAATTAATTTACTCCAACCCTTTAACATCCAAATGCCACTGAGGGGAAAAAGTTATTTCTTTCAATTAATTAAAATGCATCGTTTTCCTAGCAATTGTAAAGAATACTGATGACGCTAAACGCATCGGTGACTCTATCTCGGAGCCATTTAGAAAGTTAAACAACTTCGAAACCCTAAATTCTTTGGCGTTAAGAGTTTAAAAAATGGTTGGCCGTAGAACGGGAACAGGGGTGGGCGAAAATCCTATGCATCCGTAAACGTGGCCGTTTCTCACGGACATTTCTCTATTCTGTTCCCTTGCAAACGTTGGATCATGAGTCGATCGCGGAAACACGTCTTCTCGTTGTTTGCCCGTACTCTCGAGAAGGCTATACTTCGGTAAATAATTCAAGTCGCGACTACCCGGAATAAAGAAGCCAGGATATCCATCCAACGGCGAAACGTTTGAAATCTCGAGTGCACTTCTCTCTTTATTTTTTATTTTTTGCCACGCCAAACTTCCTCCCTCACGTGCGATTGTTTTACCATTTTTTTGTTTGTTTGACTCGTAGCTTTTTAAATTAAGAGCTCTGAGTCGCACTGTGTGTGTTGAATGTTAATTAACACCACGGTGAGAAACAAAATATTTTTACAAAAAATTATCGAGACTGTAAATGTTAACGCAGAATATGCTAAAAAGAGTTCAACGGGTTTAGGTTGTTTCACCCTCAAAGGACGATCAATTGTGAGCTAGATTTAGGGGAAATACAACAGTAGTTTAATTCAAGTTAGATGGTACAAATTTTGGAACAAAAAGATTCTAAGAAATTTGAAAAATTAATATGGCTGTCCCCCAGTGATCTACCGTGCACAGGGTTAACAATTATTTTATTTTTCATTTTTCTTACAAATCGTGAAAAATATATAAATTCTATCGCGTCGAAAAACGAAAGATATGTTTGTATCGCTAAGTTTTCTCTCTTTTTTTATTACGTTAAAGTACAAATGTCTTAAAAGTACGCAAAAAAAAAAGCTTGATATTTCCGTGATTTCTGACTGCACAGATCGTGTACGTAACACCTTTTAATTAGATAATGACAATAATAAATAAAAAAAGAGAGTAGTGGAAGTATCTTCTTTGCACGTAACAAAAGTTTGAATGAAACATGGCCGGACAGGAACCAACACCCCGAACCATAGTTAACTTGTTAATGGCTACGTGCGCCCGAGTTAGCTATTTAATTGATGCATTACTGCAACCGACGAAAGACACTGAAATATATCGAAGTAATTCAACGGGGTAAATTCACGTAACTTGTGCATCTATATTAGTTCATATTTTATCATGTACAGCATTTTTTTGATCTAATTTTCAGTTTCTCTTTCCCTTTCAATCCTTTTATTCAGTCACATATTTCAAATAATCTGTTCATTTGATTTATTTGACTTATTTTAATTGTTTTATTTGTTTTATTCGTTTCAGTTGTTCATCTTGTTTTATTTCTTTATTCTGCTTCTTTTACTTGTTCTACTTCTTCTATCTAGTTATTCTTCTTATATTACTTAATTCATTTATTACATTTATTTCAGTTATTTCGATGATTTTACTTCGTTTTCTTAATTGTACTTATTTTACACGTTTCAGAAGTTTATTAAAATGTTAAAAAAAAAAAAAAAATGATCAGCAGAGTAAAATATTCTAAAATCAAATTAACCCTCGAACAATGAAGCGAAATCTTTGCTGATCCAAAGTATAATTCAGAATTCGGTTTGATTTCCATTTTAACCCTTGCACTCGATCAGCGCCTCTGGGGGATATATTTAATTTATCAAAGCATTTTAAAATGTGAAATTTAAATTTTACTTATATTAATATATAGACCAAAGGCGGGGAACCTTTTTACCATTAGAGGCCACATTTAAATTAGGCGGTAATAATTTTATATTTCACTGTTGGTATTTTTATTTATTATCCAGATTTTTTAATTTTAATAAACAACTGTATATTTAAATACCACTTGAAATAAAAATGATATTAGTAGAAGTATTTTTAAATAAATTTATTTCATTTTAAAGAAATACAATGGAAAAATAATAATATTAAGTCGTGATCTATATAATTAAATATTAATTAACACAAGAGCTAGCTTTTATGAAGGCCGCAGAAGAAACTCACGGGGGCCGCATGCGGCCTCGAGGCCGCACGTTCCCCACCTCTGATATAGACTATTAACGAAAGGAATATAAATAGATTCATAAGCATTCGAAACTCTTTCCGTCCAAAATAGTACATTTGGTTAAGAATTTTTGGCTCGTACTTTAGATATTATGTTTCTAATATACCAAGGTGTTTCGTTCAGGTTTCGGAATTACAGATTTCGTAGATCATGATCGACTTACTCAGACGTCGTCGTCTAAAGGTTAATTAACGATAAAAAGTACAAAAAAACGAGAAATTAATGCCAAAGTTCAGCTGTTGAGTTTAGAGCTCGCTTCGCAACACGATCGTAAATCTTGACGATCGCAGGTACAAGTGTCGTTATCACGACAGGTGCGTGAAATTTACTTCGTGCTTAAAACCTCGTTGCTAAATGACCGGGCATACATCTGACACCCAAGATGTTGTTGTGCATTGCAATTTGTAACCGAGTTTGGCTAGTTGGGGCAATCCTGCGACGTTCTATAAATTCGTGTGTATACGGAATTTTGGTAAATTGCTGTTTTAGTCGCCGGTTATTGTTGTTGTCGCTGTGGAAACCTTTGTGAATGTTCCGTGACGCGTTTCGTAACTTTTGCACGGTTCTTTGCGCAAATTAACATAATTCACCTTGGTTATTCAAACAACATCAAGTGATGTAATTTATGCCCGTACCTTTTTCCTTGTTCTGCTTTTGAAAATCGTGGATTTATTGTAAACTCGAGGCAATAATTTTGTGTTGCGTCACGTTAAGTTTGTTGGACATGGTTATACAAAAGCATAAATTATCACTGGATGCTAATTGAAGCGAACAGTGATTAGTTTCAAAACGTATGGTGTCTGACGTAATTTTATGACATAAAAGTATTGCAAAATGATAATTATTCTATATCAATTTGAAGCTTAAAGATTGATAACAATGGTAGTATGGACATTTGATTAATACTTGTAATTGGTTGTCAGAAAAACGGCTTGTCGGTCACTGTTTTCTGACCACTATTAGTCAAAACTAATAATAATAATATTCAAACGTAGGGTGTATTTCCTTAAAAAGTTTCGCTTGATAAAAAAGAAAAGCAGAACTTCCATGCTTCGGTTTGGCTGAAATTCTGAAAATAGCTTCAACTTTCGCAAAAAACGACGTTTACAAGAAGAATTTCTAGTAATTCAACAATTAAAATACAAAATCTAACGAAAAACGTTTTACTGCTGTAATGTGATTCTCTGCATTACCGAGACAAGTTAGACGTCTTTAGATCCTGCCCCCTGAAGGCGCCAATAGGGTAAATTGGGTCCGGATTTAGTCGCAAAGCTTCGCCCCGAGCCTTCTGATTTGCCCTTTCATTTCTTAATATTCCAGCAAGTCCTGGAACCCAGGTCAGGCTGATGTGGTTGTTATTGTTCGCTATAACCGTGAACGGGTGTGAGTGCAATCTTGCACAATCCTGTATTTCACTGGCGTGGTTCGGAGAGACCCAAGCGCAGCCTTTCTGTCGCAACGGACGTAGGTGTACCCTTGTAGTTCCGGTTCAAATTAGACCTGGCGCAGACACAGATGGCAAGCAGCTTAGGCTGAAAGTCAAACACGTTGAACTCAACCTTGCGCCTTTCTTCCTATATTTTGACTCCGGTTTCGGTCTTGGAGCTGTTGGTATACCTTATCAGCCGCTCTGAAGAAAAGAGTCCTTCAAAATTAGTTTCCCATTCTTTTTTGCATGGCAGTTCCCTTCGTAGGTCGGAGCCTTTTGGTGGTCCACATGCTCTTGCAGAATCGACGTTTGTTTATTCTTACTGACGAATGTCAGTCTGACAGTTTCGACAGTATTTCGTTTTCTTTAGTATGCACGCTGTCAATTGTTTCCCAGAGTTTTTATTTTTTATCTTTTTGTAGAATGTACATAGATTTTTGAATAAAAGTTCGTACTTGAAATAATGAAAAATAAACATGGTCCAATTTAGGATATCTCCTAAAGTTACCAAGATTGGACTATCAGTACTATTTTGAAAATATTTCTTTACATCCAGCCACATAACATTTTAGCCCATTCTATTATATTTATGTTGTCCATCACATGATGGAGCCGCAAGATAAACTGGGGTATCATGATAGTCTTATAGATTCACCCAACTATTCATGCTTTAAAATCCCACGTAGTTCCAAACATCCTCCTGCATACTCCATAGCTAGGGTTTCCAGCTGAGGGTGACTTTTAAATTCTTAATTTTCATGGATACGAAGGGGGCTATCAAAGCACTGCTGTTTTTGAGAACAGCACCATCTCCATTTTATATGGATTTACTCTTAGAGCTCTTTTTCACGAAGGTACGTGTATCGCGATACTCGTTTGATGGATACCGGTGAACCACGTATTCTTTATAGAAGTGTGCGCACGGTGATTCTCACGAGATACAGTCGATCGCCGGTGGTTTTGTTTACATCGAAGCGGCTGACCAAACATATAAATAAATTGTTACATTCATAATGCAGCTGCTGCACCGTCGTTGTACCCCATACTGTGAATTATGATACGTGTATCTTCGTGTGAAAGAGCTATTAGGTTTCGGGAGATGCATCACTCTTGTTGGAGCATTGGGTGCAACTTGTATCCTCCTCATTAGGTAGCGTGGGTGTTTGTTTCCGACTGATATTACTATACCGTTAGCATAGTCCTGCGCTACGAAATCGTAATCTCTGAATCTACGGAGCAGCCCTTCGAACGCTAGTGTTCACAGCAATGGAGATCTATTTCTAAATCTGCTTTTGCAGGCAATCCGTACAGCTGGGATCTTATCATAGTCTCATTGACGTTGGTCAGTAATGCGTCGGTCTACAGCGTGTTATGGACCCGTGTGACCAATGTGTTTTCAACGTTGAGGCTATTAGCAACCCCGTACATGGCATCAAAGGGAGTGTTATCAAACGTTCCCTCACAATCGTTGGAGCACTTTGTACCCTTGCGTTTTTATCAGAAACTTGATCCAAAATTAATTAATTAACGAATATTATATACGGTATTATTTGCGCACAAAAATGTTATGTTACTATACCGAGGTTAATTGAGGTAAGGAATATTGTTATCACTTGTTTAGAGGTTGAGCGTTGTGTAAATGGGAAGTTACTGGAGGGGGCAGAATGAAGCATCAAAGTCGGATTTTCTGCAATCGGCGACGTCTAGTACTTTATAATTTTATTATGTAGAGCTCAGGTGTTTGCTTATTGGAAGGAATTTCGGTCTTACCGGTTATATTATCATATTCATAGGAGAAGTCCTAAGGGAAAAATGTCCCATCACTCCTCTCAATACTCGAGAATTACTACGTAACTTTATAGAGAGGCGATTGATTCAGTAAATTATCGTTTCGAGGTATAATCTTTGGTAACTTTCAACTGTAAGACGAATTACGAGAATTCTTTTCTTTATATTGCCATTTTCCTTGGGTAAGGTTAGCACGTTGGATTTGTATTGTTAGAAAGTCGGGCTTGGCACTCTGAAACGATATGGTGATACACGATTTACACTGATCCGTGGAGCACCGTATAGAGTAACCTATTTGCTCAGCTTTTATCACCTCCGAGTAATCTTCGTTTGTCGTATATTCAGCATTATTGATATAGCAAGTCTTGGTGGAAATAGCACGGCATTTTCCAGTAATCGGCAAACAACCATCGGACTTAAATACACGGGAACAATCG
The DNA here is from genome assembly GCA_943735885.1 of Stelis phaeoptera. Classification (NCBI taxonomy): domain Eukaryota; kingdom Metazoa; phylum Arthropoda; class Insecta; order Hymenoptera; family Megachilidae; genus Stelis; species Stelis phaeoptera. The sequence goes on from OX030936.1 coordinate 2,704,648, forward strand.
TAAGCACGTGATTCCCGTGTAAATAAAGAAATTGTTTGGTCGATTGCCTTGTCGAGATGCCAAATCGTCGACGGTTAAAACGTAAAGGGAATCGAATTGATTAGGAAGCCGGAAAAATTCAATAAAAGCAACCGAATGGCGAGATAAATTACGCTTTGAAAATGCAGCTGGGTACCCCGGAAGCTCGACGACGGAAAGAACAAATAAAGAACGAGAAGAAGGAGGGGGGGGGGGGGGGGGTTGGGGATACAGCGAGGAAACGGCTTCTTCCAGAAGCTCTCCAGCTAGCAAATTTATGCGAGCCTTGGCACCGATTTTCAACCACGAGTCAAACCCGAGATTATGCCATCGACGTACACCAGACTCTTGTGCATATCTAAACCTTCTCTCTCGCACGGTTGTATTTTTCTCCAAACGTATCTATGTTCAGTCCTCTTGTTTCGCAGCCAAGAATTCAAAAACGATACAATCACGATTTATGATCCTTCGAAGATACACGAATTGTCTCCTGGTTATACAGGACCGTCCAAAAATAATCCCAATACTTTGACGCGTGAAGAATTTTAAACAAATAAATAAGCCACGTGTTCGTGTTCAAGAAAATTGTATTTGAACAATTTTCAGAAATATTCGAATCCAGTTCCAAAAGGTTTCTATTTAGAATATCCGAATGTTACTTTTCGAAAATTGTTACTGTTTCATCAAGTATTTATTGATTTAATAGTTTAAACAATTATTCACAACAAGGTTAGGTCATGAAGATCGATCGCGTGCACCGTATTCGAATGTAGAACAGAAAAGGATGTTAATGTTATCGCGCGAATCTCATTGACATATAAGCAAGTAATTATCATTCTAGAGTGGTTGGATTAATTGGAACGAAGGCTACGGGAGACACGGACAAATAGAGGGAACGGCATGCCTTTCGAGAGGTTCTTAGATTGCGAAACAACGCCGGATATGTACTATATCTGAACGTGTTAGCCTAGTAACTAGTTAACAAGATGTGACTTATAACGTATTCCGCGCAACAGCTCTTAATAGTTTTTTATAATGATCGATTTTGAAATATGATTTCATGAAATAAAAGCATACGAAGCCAAAGCTTGACGAATACGACTACATAGACGCTTCGTTAACATCGAACGTTGTTTGCCAAACGAGAAATTCTAAAATCGAAATGCTTCCCTCCGTTGGTATTGGAAATTTATAGTGTACGGGGAGTATCAATCACAAGATTTATCACTACCAATCAGCGTGATCGAACGTATATAAGAATGGAAAGGCAAAAAACAAGGGCGGAAAGGAAAGCACAAGGGGATGATGGAGAAATGGGATGGGCGAACGTTTCCTCGCCACTGACATTACGGGCATCCAGCACGTGCAATTTCAAGCGTGCCAGCAGAGACCCGAAGCCACCTTTCTTTGAGGAGTGGGACAAACGAAATGCACGGAGTAACCAGCCGGCAGAAACAGAAGAGAAAAGTAGGAATAAGAACGAAAGATAAAGGAATGAGATGGCAGGAAAACATGAGACGTCTGTGACAAATGCGTGGAAAATATTACCTCGTTTTGAGATGATTAAACAATATTGATGCATATGAAATATTGCCTTTCTGTCCCGAGAAATTCATGGAAAATTGAAACTGCTGGTAGGAGTAGGTAGTCCAGGGCTGGATCCAGAAACTTTGCTCGAAGCACGTCTGCGTGATTAAATAATTTATTTGACTTGAAAAAAAGACACAGACTACTAAACATTTTAATTTGTATGTAAATTGTATTTTGCAGTACAAATGTTTTTTAATTCTGATGATCGTCCCTCTTCTGGGTACGTCACTGTGGTAATCAGATTCTTCTGCCACATAATTTCTTCTTTTTATTGGCTCCTCGAAGAGTTCTAGCGATCCTATTCCGACGTTCCAAATTGCACACTCCTTGTTATTGGATTTGCGGTGTGTCCCCATCTCACAATTCGGTCATCCTGTCGGAGCATTTGTTCCCGAGTATCCCTTTTACCTTCGTTCTTTCCCCGCTTTCAGTGTTTTTTCCTGTGTACCTTCAGTATATTTATTTTGTTGTTTCGTTCTACTCGTTACACTCTTGTTACAGGCATCTGGTGTTTTTCTTTTGGTATCGTCCCTCTTCTCCCAATCGTAGAACTCGTTAATTTTTATTCTTTTCTTCTTCAACATGGTGGCCATTTATTCGTCGAATCGATCTAGGATCTTCTTTTTTCTACTCCCCCCTAGACGACCGTTTGAAATTGTAGGAATTCGTGAAAAATCGGGACTTCCGTCGGGATTTAAACCCTGCTGCTCGGTGTAGTAGTCAAGTTACCTTATCCACTATGTCACTATGAACGGGTCACACGAAGTACTATGTACTAGTTGTTTATCTTCAGAACCACAGTGGATGTCGTTGAGTTTGTTGATTTATATTTGTCCTTTTTTAATCAAACGGATCATAGTTCTGATCATTTGGTCTTCTGACGATTTCACTCTTTTATTTCGCTTAATTAACTCTTAATCACTATTATTTAACAGTGTGCACTATTACATGGAGGGCTCAGGAGCCAATCAGTGGAAGTACGCTTTTATTAAAAATGACTTAAGCCATTTTATTGTCCAAATTTTCAATCGATGAAACAGTTTAGTTAAAAAGTAGTAATAAAGTAATAGTTAAAATATGAAACAGTTATTATATTAATTTTTTAACTGAGGTGTACTTTGACAAAAAGTCGACAGAAATTTTGTTCTTAAAATCGAAGGAACGAAAATTATAGTCAAAGTTAAATTATACGCCTTTCGTGTATATTAATAGATAAGTGAGCACCGTGATAATTCACTTAATTATCTCCATGAACATACCTTGTGACTTACACTAATTGGCTTTCTGAGATCCCCGTGTATTGATTACTATTATGGCTCTATCTTTTTAATACACGAGTGGCATAATTTCATAATTTTTATTTTCCTTCGTTCTTTTTTTGCACAGAAAAATAAATTTAACTTCGACAGGGTTAAACGTGATCCTAGTAGCAGTGTTCATTCTGCATGATTAACGCCAAGACTACCAACGATTTATATATCATAATTCTAATAGAATCATAATTCATAATTCTAAATAGAAAACGAAATAAAAAACGAACTAGGTCATCAAATAATTCTTAATCTCGATAACAATCAGTTTAGAATTCGATAGAGTGTCTTAATAAATTTTGTGATACAAAACAAAAAATCTGGACTAAGTTTTTCTTTACCCGTTTAGTAGTTGTAGTGTTACAATTTTCTGACGTAAAGATTTGATCACCTAACTTGTATATTTATTTAGACTAATATAGTGATTTATATTTGTCCTTAGAAGTTAAAATTTCTACTATAGAAAGTTTAACTATAGAAGTTAAAATTTCCCTTTTTCGACGAATGAAATTTCTGTTTAGAGATTTTGGTCGTTGGAACCGTGAACGGTGGTAGTTTGCATAAGGCGGACTTTGGTTGGTGCTCGTTCGCCAAGTACGGCTTAGGCTCGGAAAGTTCCAAAGATAGAAGTTTCAAAGTATACTATCGGTGGTGTTAGTGACTTGTTAGTGCCAGGGTATCATTCGTATGTAAATCGAAGAACTTAGGAAGTAAGTAGATTTGAATAACAGCGGATTGTTGGTGATTCTGGTAACCCTTGACTGATTAATTGTTAAAAATTATACTCCTACCAAATGTGCCCTGAATCTTAAACAGGAGAATTGTATTTTATCGTTAACAGCAGACTTGGACTAATAATAAAAGTAATTGAACAATAGTATAAAATTTACACATACATTCGAATAAGCCAATGGCATAGTATTTTTAGATTTAAAATTAATAAGAAATAAGGACACAATAATAACCAAATTTTCACCGTTTTCACTAAAGAATAACAATCATAAAAATGCCGATGAATAAAATAACACTGCTTTATGATTATCTACAGAAATTAACCAAAAATATCATAAATAAAGGATTACCGTATTTGAAAAACAAAATAAATAAAAAAATACACAAATCACAAAACGCCAGAAGCAAAAAATAAACTATAATACAAACAATTCAAAAATAACTAAAACAATACAATGATATAATCATAACTTAGAGCAGCAAGGAATAGTAGGAAGAATAGTAGGATCGATAAAAAGATAAAATAGATATAGGACACATTTCCAATGCAATATATCAAATATAAAATGCAATAACCGTTCCGCAGTATACGACAAACAAAAGGATGCATAAAATGTAGAATCTATGAATATGAAAATAATTGGAAGAAAGATCCATCATAACCAACAGCACTGATAAAGCGTGCGACGAAAAGTATACATTATTTTGATTCTCAAAACATAAAAATTCTAGATTTAGAAACAGTCTAGTTTCAGTGCGATTTTTTGGAAACCGCGCTAGAAGAAACCAAGAATCAGACCATGCAAATCTAATTCGTACCGCGTCTCAAGAATCTTAAGTATTAGTAAATAAAAGTCAGATTAATTCATACCAAGCTATATGGAAACCGTGTTATGTGCTATGACAATTTTTCTTCCGCGTTACGAGAGCACGTGTTACAGGAGGGCTGACTGTACAACATAACACGTTGACTGGCACAGTGAAAACGGACGTGGGTAGTCAGACACGCTGAAATCCTAATTATTAACAATACAATCTACTAATTTTCAAATTTTACTTTTCAATTCGATAGCTAGCATTATTAGCTTAATGTTAACGCTATCCGTGGTTTATTTTATCATTTCTGTTGGTAATTATTTGATTGTAAAAATTTCGGGTGCCGGTCACTGGTTACCCCCGTGGCAGCCAACGTGTTAATAATCACTGTGAGTTAGCTAATGACTGCTTTAAAGATGCAAAGAAATATTGGAGATCTTACGTATAAGAAAAGTTGAAAATTCGATGAACTTTAAAAGAGATTATAAATAATCTGATTACGAGTATACTATATTATAGCTTGTTACAATAGGCACTGAAAATTTAAAACCCTTACACTCCAAATAATAACGCATAATGAACAAATAGAGATAACAATGCAATTCAGTAAACAATATAACATTTTTGTTTCTACCAAATTCTTTGGAATATTCAATTTATTTTCGAATTGTTAGTTACGGTATTAAAGAGAGCAAACATTTATGATTTTTTCCGGCGAATTAAGTGTTGAATTATAACTTCTGAGAAGGGGTCACATTATGAACCAAAACGTATACAACATCTTTTATAATAATCTTTTAATTTTGAACATATGTGTAGTTCGAATAAAAAAAAAAAAGGAGGGGAACTGATATTTATAGGTTAAATTAAATATCTGTTAATTTTGTCAAGCGTTTTCGTGGTTTTCGTGCAAGACGATCGTACATCAGCGTTGTGTAATAAATTGCAGGGGTGGGATTTCATTGCTTTTAAATGCATGGTAAATTAGACGCGCGGCGTTGCTAGAATAATTAAAGGTATCGTACGTTCGAATGGCTGCTATTAAAACGTAGCCACCAGCAATTATAATGGAAGTTTCCAACGCAACTCGTAAATCATCCTACGTGCTATACACGGTCACGAAAACGTTATGTGCTGTAATTGAATACAAAAGATTCTTATCCTACGAATTCTCTGCGAACGCAATGCTCGGAGAATTATTTGGGCAATTAGATATACCGGTGAAATATCTGGAAACAATATAACTAAAGCTTTCAGTCGTGTACACGCAAACAAAGAAATAAACGATTGTAACAGTAAATATTAATAAATCCATGAGTTTTTTGTTTTATTAATTTCGACTTTTTAGACGATGAACGCTATAAAATATTTTTCCGTTATTACATTATCACTTGTAAGTTATGATAACGAAATGAATAACGAAAAATATGAAATATCGGAAAGAAAACTTACATTTCTTGAATCCTTTTGAAATAATTAATAATGAGTTAAAGTAACTAATTACTTTATTAGTAATTACTTAAATAATATTTATTTATCTTTTGAGTGAAAATAACGCATCTTTTTTGTACGAAGATTTACAAAATATTAATTACAGACCTTCATTACCTAGCTTTCATAATAATTACCTATACTAACGTTCTGAACGGGTATTAGAAAACCTTGTGGTAGACAAAAAAAAGGGGTTTGCTATTGTGTTTAAGGGATAAAAATTTCAAATCTGTTTAGCTAGAATCTTATGAAACGGTGATGTTATAAAATTAAGAGAAGTCAGTAGAGCGGCAAAAGTGGCAGAAGCCGGTGGGTAAGAACTATTTAGCACCGATACCAGCTCAGAGATTAACTTTTGCCTAGGTTTCGAAGCCGATTTTGCTTCTCATGTTGGTACGAGTCTCGTGAAATCCGAAGATGCTTCCATCCGTGCCGCTTCCGGCTAACTTTCCGCGATAGTCTTCCGGCCCGATCCTTAAAACCGCATCTCCGATCCTTCTCTGCTCGAGCACGCGAAACTTTCAGTCGAAAACTTGCGATACCGCTTGTAAATTACTTGAGAAAAGTTGCTTTCGTTTTTATAAATATCTTGATGTATATAAAAATAGTAGAAATTAGAAAGCTTTATAAACAGATGAAGTTTTTCTTCTTTATTTTATGCAATATCGATTTATATGATATTCTTCCGTTTGTGAAAAGAATTTTTGTTGGAAATTAATTTTGATCAATTTTTCCATTTCATCATTTGAGTTGAGTAGTTAATAGTAATTTAAAATAATATAATATTGCGAGGTACTTGAATTTCTAAAAATATATCAAACATTTCAAAGTTTCCAAGTTCCAAACAATATAATATCATGATATTTCTAAACCAAAAATTTAATATTTTGAAGTTTCCAAATTTCCAAATTGCCAAATTAAGAAAAAGATAATATTTCGTAGTCTCTAAACTCCTGAAAATATAATATTTTGACATTTCCAAACTCCGAAAAATATAATATTTTAACATCTCTACGTTTCCAGAAGTATAATATTTCTCTTATTAATTTGCATTAAAAGTAACACATCAGCAAGTAAATGTATAAGTTTTTTCCTACAATTGAATATTTTTCCGTGCCATAAATCACTAATTAAAATATATTAATTTCGCAGCTTATTTCAGCTGAAAAGTTTAAAAATCTTCAAATAAAAAAAGTATATACAAGATGAATCAACAAAAACTACCACCTAAAATAACTCATTATCGACTTTGTTATAAAATTGTTGAAATAAAATTGATCGTGTTTTGGGACTTCAGTCAGATTGTTTAATATCTTACATTTTCTAAAATATCGATGTAATTTCGACTTTTTTTAACTCAGTGTTTCAGATGGTAGCTTTTATTCGCTCACTTTATATTTCATGATCATCGGTAGAAATATCAAAGATCAAACAGGTACAGACAGAAAAGAAGAAAAGGATAATCGGTCCATTCTTTGGCCGAAATTCTTGTCGAGTCAAGTTCGGAGGAGATTTGATATCATTGGTCAGACTTCTGGAAGTATACAATCGATTTATGGAATTCCGATATTACGACTGGAGGATGGAATCCTTGTGCTTGATAGAAGAGACGAAAAAAGACAGAAAAAAGAAGAATATTGAAAGAGAGTAACTGTTAAAATCGACCTCGATAAATTTCGATTACATTCTGATAGAGCCTGGAGAGTGCTATATTGATATAATACGGATGGAAGCAGAGATTTTGCTGACATTATAAAGGGAATCCATCGACAATGTTTGCTTAACTATGAAATAATTGGTGGAAATTGAGGATGAAGCAGAAATTTTAATAACGAGATGGAAATATGGTCGGAAATTAACAATTTAATTTCGTATCATTTTGATTTATCAATCATCTTTGATTTTTTCGTGCCTATTAAAGTTATCGTATTTTCTACTAGAAATTAAGAAAAGAATATTAGTTTGTTTAAGAAAGTATTAATAATAATTATACAAAGTATTATAGTTTCTGTTAGAAATTACAACAAAATATTATCCTTTTTGAAGTAATAATTAAGTAATTAAAGGAAATTTTTTCTTTAAAACATTTCAATTTCAACTTTCTTTCGTTTTTGTCGCTGGACAAAATGATACTTAACAAAAGAATAATAATTAAATTATCAGTTATTATTTGTTGTTACGGATTCTTATTAATTATACACGATAGAAACCAAAGAACCGAATCTGAATATTTAACCCTTATATTTGAATTATTACCTTGCCTAATAAAATCCAGTACAGTAGGAGGTTATCTAAAATCATTACAAGTATTTTGAGGATTTGAATTCTTTATTTATATAAAATCAACATTCGAATATTAACATTTACGTTTTCATGGACTTCTTATTTTCGGAAGAAACTTATTTGGTTAAGGGTTAAAATAAAAGGTATCTTTCGATTCGTTACAGAATAATTGAAATTACAATAAAAATAATGGCAGAAGGAGAAAGGTTCTGAAGGAAACAAAATATTTCCGCTAACTTGAATGTTGTTGGTATACTTTGTCTGTTCGTTTATCAGAAGGATTTTGTGCCGGTCTGACCTAAAATCGTCGAGTATAAAAATGATATGGAAATACTTTCTACAATATTGCTCCTACGCGGTACCGGATTTCACTTGGCAAAAAATTTATGACGAACGCTCGGAGAATTCGTGGACAAATATTGGGATAAGACAGCTATCGAAATCGTTGGATTAGTTTCGCGAAATCCATGCAAGGAGGAAAAACGATAAACAAATAAAACGGAATATACAGGATGTCTCATTTTAGTCTCCGAAGCCGAATATCTCGAAATACACGAAAGATACCCAGAAAAAGTATTAAACAAAGTTGCACAGTTTTTAAAAATATCTCATTTTTAAACGTGATATATCTCACTGACTATTGATTATCTTAACATTGCATCTTAATGCTTTTTTACACAGATTTTTCAAAAGAATCAGTTTATATATAAAAATATATATCCCTCACGAATATTTGGCCGATATTTGGCTTGGGAGATTAAATGGAATATACTCTATACACAGAGTGTTAAAATAATTCGACTGTATTTGTTAAAATTGCAAAGGTACAAATATTGATCGATACATCTTTTTTTACGAAATTTCAAAGTCACCGGTTTTTTAAACGGATCGATATTTTAAGTGTTTGATTTTGTTGAAACACCTTGTATATTCCATGGCCATTGAAGTTCTGTTACTTGAGTAATTGGATCACGTAAAATTGCAAAAATGTTTCTTTATTTTGAGTGTTTTCTGCTTTCCTATTTATGTTTCAATTCAACGTGACAGGTCGAGTTATTGCAAAACTGTACGTAATTTATTGGCTCATACATCGAACACGTTTTGCTACCATTTTTTGTTTATCCTTGCTGGAAAAAAAATGACAGTTTTCTGATAATATATAGGGTTTCGTGGAATTTATAGAAAACAGTCATACCTTGTGTAAAAGGAAATTGGAATTTGTTCCATTCCAGACTTATTTTTCTTTGTTTCCAGAAACAAAGTAACTCCGATAGGAAAAAAATTGCAACTTTTAAACAATTTTCGTATTACCATAGTAAAAGGTGATATTTATGTTTATAATATTATAAATTTTTAGTATAAATTGAAATTAATTTAGAAATTACCGTAGCTTTAAAATAAAATCTTTAATCTTGGATTTGTTATAGTTTCAAATAAAATTCTAAACTGGTTACACATAAATTCATCTTACCATAACTTTCAAATCTCATTCGAAACTTATTACAATACAACTGGCCAAACTGAATATAATTTTAAGATACAAAAAAAGTGTTTGTAATATTTACCACACTTTGAACAAAAGTGACCAAAGTCCTTAATTTAATAAATTAAATAAATTTTGGCACCTAACATACAATGGCCAGATGGATTTTGTAAATATTTATTAAACGAAACAAATGATTGAAAAGACTGATTTTCAACATTTTTTTATATTATCCCGCGAAAGAAAGCTACTTGTCAAAATGATTTAACTGACGGTTTATTGTAACTTTTACAAACTGCCAGTTTTGGCGCACGTCGACATTGCAATTTGCGAATTTATCGTTCAATTTAAAAAGATACGTGCAACAAATTGACCCTAATGGCCACAGGGCAGGTGAAAATTAACCAGATGCAGGTTTGTAAACATTGGCACGTGTTCAATTTGAACGAGCTGGCTTGCATACTGCCAGCAATAATGCTCCGGGACTATTCGATTAATATTTGCGATTGTATTCGTTTCCATGGCGCGTGAAAATTACCACAGAAATAATATTTTAACCTTTATTTGCGGTCGTAATATTTTCAATTTTTACCATCAATTATCGAATGTACAATTTGGATATTTTAATTAATGAAAAATGCACGCAGGATTGCTTCAAAAATTGTTGTAACATTTACTTCATTTTCAATTCGTTTATATTTCATACACACTCTTTTTTTCAAATCGTAAAAATTATTTTTCGACGTGTAAGTTCAAAGGTTAAATCACTTTTGCAGTGCTTTTAACTGTTTCTTATTCTAGAATATGAGTTTTTAATATAATTGATAATTTTTGGTAATAATTTTTCCATGAGAATTTCTCTAATTTATTATTCAATAACTTTAATTCATTCGGGTAATTTGAATTAATTAATGACTAATAATACGTGTCCATTTGAGAGTAGAAATCACGAGAGAAACTGTCGAGGGCACTTGAGCGAGTAGATACAACGCTGAGAGTCATTGTCAACTAACGACAGCCACTCTAACAATAAGTATAGTATCCACTTGAAATAAACACTCTCCATAGCTTCTAACACGAGTTTTATTCTAAAATTGATAGCTAATAACCAGTAACTAGGAACTAATGAATTTTGAGTAATTAATGAATCAGTTGTTCGATTTGCATTAAAAGTCGTCATCGATATTATCAAAGTCCATGTTATATTGTAGATGCGATAGAATCAATTTTTAATACATATTTGCTACGAATGAAATAAATTCATCAGTTATCCTTTTTAAATTAAATGGTATCAGGGTAATACCACCGAAGTCTACACTGTTAATATTAAAATTAATACAACATAAAATAGTGAAAATAAAAATTAACATAACAATTAATGATACCATATTATTAATATAAAAATTATTCCACATAATGTGATATAATGGTTTTATGAGTACTTACCACTATTAACACGTTGGCTGCCACGGGGGTCACCGGTGACCGGCACCCGAAATCTTTTAAAATCAAATAATTACCAAAAGAAATGATTAAATAAACCACGGATACCGTTAACATTAAGCTAATAATGCTAGCTATCAATTTGAAAGGTTAAATTCGAAAATTAGTTGATTCTATTCTTAATAATTAGGATTTTGTTAACACGTTGACTGCCACAGTGAAAACGGACGTGTGTAGTCAGACACGTTGAAATCCTAATTATTAAGAATACAATCAACTAATTTTCAAATTTAACCTTTCAAATCGATAGCTAGCATTATTAGCTTAATGATAACGCTATCCGTGGTTTGTTTCGTCATTTCTTTTGTTAATTATTTGATTGTAAACAATTTCGGGTGCCGGTCACCGGTGACCCCCGATGGCAGCCAACGTGTTAAAACGCTGCTTTATAAAATTGTATCCTAAAAAGCTGTTGCAATGATTACTAAATAAAATTGTTTCTATTGTAAATGACCAACTAAACGTTTAATTTAAAATTACTTTAAATTTTATCGTTTCTTAAGCTATATCAAAGACATTTGATAATAGAAGAATCTGTCTTGGAAGGGTAAATCGTAACATACAATAAGCCTGCACAAGTCGATGTCTCCTCGGGCAGTTATTTTATCGTCGTAGCACGGGACAGTGGCAGAAAAATCTGGAACGATAAACAGGATTTCTCAATCGACAAACTTCCATACATACTCAATTTTGTTTGTCGTTAAAACGATAAGCTGTTTCCTTACCATTTACCTTCCAAGAACTGGAAGCCCGTAAAAATAACTATAAATCATGCCCCTGTCGCGAATAGACTCTTGTTTGACTATATTATAGAGGGGAAGTAATCAATCAGCAAATCCCTTTTCTTTTCTGTGAAACAGTTTTATTAAATTTTATCATGGTTCATCAAGTTTACTTTAATTTCAGAATTTTTGATATATCTTACTTCGAAACTCCTGGAATTTCGTTGTTGAATAAAATGATCAAAAGTACGACAGGAATTGTTATCAATTGAATTAAAAAAAATTAATTTATATGAAAATAAAATGTAGAGGTCGCCGATTTGGCTGTCAAATGTGTAATATGTACAGTGCCGAGCATGATGGCCTTTTCTAGGGAAAATAACGGTGTAGAGCAGCGGTTCTTAACCCTTTTAACGATGTGGACCCCTTATTATCATATTATTTTCACCCCCCCCCCCCCCCCCCAGTATTATTTTCGGGATCACTATATAATTTCGAAATTACTAAATTTCCAAATTACTAATTTCAAAATTACCAAGTTACCTATGTGAAAATCCCCAAATTACCAAATTTCCAAGTCACTAATTTGGAAATCTACAAATTACTAAATTTCCGAATTGCTGATTCCCAAATTACTAATTTCAAAATTACCAGATTACTAAATTTCAAAATTACTAATTACAAAAGTACTAAATTTCAAAATTATTAATTACAGAATTACTAATTTTAAAGTTACTACTTACAATAAGTTCGTAAATTTCGTGTTCTTTCCGATGTTTCTTCGAGCTTTTACGGACCCCCTGTGAGGACATCGCGGACCCCAGGTTAAGAACCGCTGGTGTAGAGGAATGATATCCGATCAATTGTTTCGGTATTCAAGAATTATCTGTGATTAAGATCTGGATTAAAAATAAGTCAAATACGGCGAATATTCAGTATAATAATTATATCAAAGTGAGTTGATTGATTTAGTATTAGGACCTCTTCATTGAGGTCCACAACAGAGGCATACGTTACCTGAAAAAAAAAGAACACGACTCGTTTAAAATATTTGATTTGCGATTGTCAATTACAATATTTTTAATTAAACTTTGACCCATCGCTAAAAAAGATTTGACATCGGTGGTGTAATTAAAAATTTGAGAATATCATTTCAAAATATAGTTCACAATATAGTTATACTAGGTGTTTCGAAAATTTAACGTGTGAAACAATGGAATCTATTATCAACCATCGAACGGCAAAAATGATAACGCATCAGAGTCGGTACATATTTGCTCATCGCTCACTCAATATTCGGAACAACGAGCGTTCAGGAACAGTCGCCGTACATCAGAGAATCAGAACGCTCGAAGTTAACTGAGAGCAATCGGATTTCCGGAATTCGAGCAAAGTTTGATGGTTTTCGAGCGACTGAATTTCACGGGGACTCGGACTCATTTTGGGGATGGGCGTGTAGCCCGTTGCGAGGTGTACCAATGGATTCACTTCATCGAATCGATGAAAGGTTTTTTTACTCATTTTATTGGGAAGAAATAAATTAAACTGTTTCTAGATTTCTATAAAACATTTCATGATATTGTAGTGTTATTATTGGATTGATTTTCAGTGACCAGCCTTGTAATCATTTATAAGACTGCAAATAACATTATCATCAAGAAAATAATGTAAAATTTTAAGTGACATATGGACACTGTTCACTTATTAAGGGCGTTTCTAGGGTGGGGTTCAAAGGTTTAACTAACCATCTACATTACCTTTCTACGTCCGACCTCCAACAACCATCAGAACATTACTGAAGCATTTTAGAAACCTTCCACAGAATAACACAAAACCGACTCCTATTTCAACCATTTTCCTCATACCGTAATAATTCCGATTGTTTGCTCAAATATCCAAAAACCAGCGGGTAGAACTGAAATTCTCGGCGCACCCGGGGAAATCGAATTTTCCGCGAACAAACAATCGTATCCGTTGGTCGTGTGAGTTAACCGTTTCCCCGCAACAACGTCGCTTAAATGAGTGTAGCTTCAGTATGTTTAATGAATCAGCCTGTGGCGAGATTTGATCGTAGTTTCCACTTTTCAATTATGAAGTCGTTGTCCGCTAGAGAGATGCCAGATCGCCAAACAAACCGTTTACAAAGGTTCCTCGTCGTGGATGAAACACCATAGAGCACGCAATGGTGTGTAACAAGACCGGAAACTATTCCATACGAAGAAGGGGCAGGAAGGAGGGGGTAAATTTAACCATTTGCCAGAGAGAAAAGCGAATTACACCGCGTCTGCGGTTTAACCAGAAATGTTGTTTGCGCCAGGTCAAGGAAAACTAGCCATATAAACTGTCAATAATTGCCAGCAGCTGATTTTTCACCGTTAGGGCTTACATTTCCTTTTATTTTCCTCTCCCCTCTACCTTCATCGAAATACGTTCGTTCAAGGTAACGACAGCAAACTTGTCGAAACTTTCCTTCCGTCGCAGTTTGCCGGAAGTAGGCCGACACTGAAAGCGATCTGGTCGGCTTCGGAGGCTGAAACGTTGCGACGAGAAAGATCATTCTTCAACAACCACGGTATCCTTGGTCGGATACGGAACAGGAAGTTTCTCAAGTGGTGGCCATTACGTTGAGTTTTTCCCTCGTTAACCCTACTCCACTGTTCGGGTTTGTTTCGTCTGAAATCGTTCCTGTTTCAAGATTCGAACGGTATAATTTAATGCCTGCGGTATTCTGATTATATTTCAGTAAAATATTGAATAGTTTTCTGTAATTGACAGGACACAATGTTTGTTTATTCAGACAGCACGGAATAATTATTGGAACGATTATAGAAATTTTTGGAAATTATAGAAGACTATTGGTATTATTAAAATCACATACAGCGTTATAAATGATTCCTCAATAATAATATATTAGGTAATAATAATATATTATTACTATATATTATTACTATAATATAGTATAATATAGTATAATATATTAATATACAATAATATATTATTATATTTATTATATTATTATTATATTATATTATTATAATAATAATATATTACTATATTTTTTTGACACTGTCAGACAAACCGTTGTGCGTAGATAGGAGAAGAAACTTTTGGGACAACCCAATAATAATTAGAATCGCCATGTATAGTGAAGTTAATTTCTTGATCTCTAAGGTATTTCACATACTCTCGATATTTATCATAATTTTGAAAATATCTTAATTTGCACACAGAATGTACAAAATACGTAGGAAATTACCAACAACCAAAACTCCCAACATAGACAGAAAATAATGAGCTTGGAATTTTTATGGGAAATATGTTTATTAGAACAAGGAAAAACTGTTAAAAAAAGTAATAACGTTTTAATGATATGTCCTCACACGTGGAACTGGTCAATTTGACAATCTTTCTTCTTTTAGATTTTTCATTCTTGATTAAGTCCGTTCCGGGTGAACGGGTTCAAAGGTAGCGCAGAAATCTGGAAAGAGTTTTAATACGATCATCAAATTACTGGAATTGGGAACAGATCTTCCTATTGCTTTCTCTTTTCGTCGAGCTAGCTTCTAACGAACGTTGCCAGCCGTTAATTACTATTCTCGTTCATAATCTCAGATTCGTTCGTCCTTTTACTTGTCTGACTCGTTCTTTTGAAGCGAATATCATTTCTAGTGACGTATTTGGGTCGATGCCCGGCTACGAAGACGGAATTCATCCTTAAAATTGGAATAATTGTGCGAACCTCCACGCGTTTGCTAAATTACAATCTGTCCCTCTCCGGTTGATCCAGAAATCATTTGTCCGATCGCTTTATCCAGATATTTTATCTCTCTGCTCGAAACGATCACTCGATCTTAATAGAATCGTAAATTAACCTGCACTTTTGTAGCTTCAGATGATTTTATTTAATTAGGAATCGTTAATTCGGTAATTTCCAAGCCAGGAAAGTGTTGACAAAGTTGCATTTCTAAAAGTCTTTCAAATTGAAAATTAAAAACATTGCTAATCTTTAGTTGGATAGTTTCCTATTTTATAATTCTTTAAAATAGACGGGAGACTGGGAGATTGAAAGTTTAATTTTAGAAATTTTCTGAATTTTAAAATAAACTTTTTAAGCATTATATTTGCAATACATGTACGCTTTCTGTTGAAAGTTGTCACCGTATAATTTTCACAAAAGAATTAAATTGCCATTTGTGCAATCCATATCTATACGCCATGTTAATTTTCAAAATAATGTTATTAAATACTTGAAAGTTAATTCAACAAAGAAACCAAGATGTCAGAAAAATAACAAACGATTAACTGGCAGGATTTTTTTTTTACTAATTTTATTGTACAGTTTAGTACACTTCCGGTAAAGTGTTTACGTTCGTAAATGGAGTTGCTTTTTTCATACCCGATGAAGTGTTTGACAAGAAACTGGAATTTCTTGAGAAATTATTCGCGCGGTTCGTCGAGGGTCGATGTTCGTTCGTAGTATCATTCGATTAAACGGTATTCACGATGGGAGGTAACGAATGATAAACGAACCAACAGCGGGTCACGTATCATTTTCGAAATTGCATTTCTAGCGAGCCACGCGATGCCACCCTGGCAATGTTTTTAAGCGCCTCAGCGACTCTCGAGGAAATAGGATGAGAAAAGCTATGCTGGCCTGGCGTTATCACGATAAACGGACGACCATATTTTTCTGAGACGTGCCGAGCTCCATTACATTCTCTCGTTAATGTCCTTTCGCAGAAAGTGCAGCGAAGAGTGTCGTTACGATGCTTCTGCCAGCACACTTTATTAACTTCTCATCGCTATCAACCGTTACCCCGCCTTCTGAAAATACAAAGATAATATTTAGCGTTTATCGATTTAATCTAGTTCAGGAAAACAAAATTCAGTCAGAAATATTATTCATTGTGGTCGAGGTTGAAACTTATCAACGATTAGGTTTTTGTAAACACCGATTTATCGTATATTTACGTTTTTATTATAATAAAAATTGTACACCCTCTGTTCCAAAAATAACCGGAATGGTTTTAAAAATAACAGAAGCAGTAATAAATCTGGACATAATCATTTTGTTTATTCAAAATATTCTCCCTCAGTCGAAATACAACGATTCGCACGTTTAAAAAGTGCATCAAATTACTTTTTTTATTTCCGTGATTGGAATGGTGGTGATATTGCTCGTCGTTGTTCGTTGAATATCTTCAATCGATGCAATGCGGTTTCCTTTCATCGCCAGATGCAACTTAGGGAATGAAAAATAATCGCAGAAAGTCAAATTGGGTGAATATGCATCACATCCTCTCTGCCTTCTCTAAATCGTCGATGCCACTCAGAAACTTGTGTCTTTTGATAAACAATTATCTCCATAAGCAATTTTAAGCATTTGGATCGTTTCCGTATCAGTTTTACCGTTTTTAACACAAAACTGAATGTTGGTTCTTTGCTCTTTATTCATTTTTCGACGAATGTGTATCAACTACTGTCACTGAAATGTGTGTATCTTGGTTTCTAGTGAACGAAATGTCATGAAACTTTCAGAGGTTAATAACAATTGACAACAAATCATAAAACAAATCGGCCATTAGTAGATGGCGCCACTACGTTTATTAAACTAAAGCGATTCCGGTTATTTTTGGGACAGAGGGTGTAGATACGAAGCTTGGACGGTTGATCGATGGTGGATCTGGGTCGGTTAGGTTTGAGTTGGATCGTTGCGGATTGGAACGAATTGTGTCGATTCCTGTCGGATTGGATCGGCTAGTGTCGATTAAATTCGAATTGAATCGGTACGTGTTGATTCGCTTCAATTCGGATTGGTTCGTACCTGTTCGTGTCAATTCTAATTCGTTCAAATCAAATCGTATTTATTTACGTCGCTTCTTAAACCTGAATTTTCGTTGGCTAAACCGCAATATCCAACGAGTCAACTAAATATCGAAAAGAATAATATTCATGGACCGGTCGAAATACGAGTGTGAGAAATCTGCAGGAACTTATGCGACGACGTGACATAATAAGAAGAGATAAAACAGGCAATTGAGATAGTACTTATTACTACAAGCCACCCTATACACGGTTCTGTTCCATAGAGATGTTTCGTGCCTTCCGGCTATGGTTTCCTTAATGATCCAGGTAAATGAGAATGACTGGCGGTTAAAGTGCAATCGCCAGTTTTATGGTGAGACTGTACGTGCGCGGCACGATAAGGTATCGGGCCGTCGTCGTTTATATTAATTCCGGAAGTGGCCATGAAGTCGTTTCGTAACGATCGCTTGATTTAAAGTCGATCGCGTTCCCTTGACGTTTTTACACCGTGATTTATACGATTGCCAATCTATTTTTTCAATGCTCACTCCAGACCGTATAGCTCGTTCGCCATTTTACGAGGTGATCGCCCAGCTGGCATTTTCAAATCCTTTTGTTCTGTAAACAAAGTACTTTTCAGTTGGTTTATATTTTCTTTTCGTTATTGCCGTTTAAATCTTTTCGCAGTTTGACGTCGTTATTGATTTCCTCCCAGTTGGCAGCGTTAGCAGCACGATACGTCACGGTCGGAATTATAGGTTAGGAAATACGAAGTTTGATCTACAAGAGTGGATCGAGCCTTTAGGTATAATCAACTCGAGTGCAGGAAAGTTCGTAGATTTGTCTGGTTTTAGGCTTCATTGGGTAACTGGGTCACACTTTGCGGAACGTTCAGCTGTTTGTCCATGAAGCAGGACAATAAGACAGTAACATGATTGCAATTTTAGCTCCTGTAGGTGGTATCTCGAGTATAAGCTGTTTTAAAACAGACGTACACCGCGACGAAGTCGTAAAAAGTTTGGAATTTCATTTTCATATTATGAATAATATAAACAGTCTTTTATCAAAGAGGAATTTTCAAGTTTTCTTGATCTTGTACATTACAATAATAAACATTAATAAATCAATTCGACTCGTTGGAAGTCTTCTACTCTAGAGATAAGTCTGTAAAGTGGAACACACCAGTTATTCATACTATTAAGATGCATATTGACTTAGGACCAGTCACACTATTTCCAAATAATCTAGATACCATATCCACACAGGATGAGACACATAGATTCAAATCAGGCATCATATCCTATTTAAGATGTGATTCAGATCGATGTCACTTTATCTATATAATCCAGGTACCGTCTCGTATTTAGGATTTGATGCAAGGATAAGGCGCTCTTTATCCAAACAACCCAGGCAGTGTACATCATCTAGGATAAGGCATTTGTACCAAATAATCTAGGCATCGTATTTTGTTTGAGGTGTCCTGCTTTGTCTAATGCCGTTGAATAAGGCATAGTAACTCGGAATCTGTAGGCATCATTTGCTTTATAGAATAATACTGTTTGATTCAGGACTAGTTGCACTGTTCCTGAATAACCTGGGTATCAGTATCTTGTTTAAAGGCGATGCTTTACATGTACTATTTCCCAATCATCTATACGACTTATAGTCGTAAACTGTTTTCCAAAAACTGTTCTCGGTACTGACTTCAAAATAATCCCGGTATCATAGTTTATTTACGACGAGGCACTTCAATACAGGGTGTGGCATCAGCTACACTCTCATCTAACACCCAGTTAACTGACCCCGCCACTATTACACTGTTTGTCCAAAAAGAGCACAAAAACCGGACAGCCTTGCGACAGCAGTCGGTAATTGTCCCATCAACGACTCGAACGTTCCCACCAACACATTATCCGGAGCTATAGTTTCATAAAGGCACTTTCATGAAGTATGTAACGCAACAATCGGTTTATCAGCAGGTCGGAATGTGTGCACCGGGTGCGACGGTGGTCATAGTCTGGTAGGCAGAATCGCTTTCACTTGGCACACAGTGTGTCACGTGTGTGTTTATGTATAGCCGTTCCCGTGTGCCTATTTGCCGGCTCGCTATTTCGGTTTCCCTATATCCCTTGCACGTTCTCGCGGCTCGAAATTGTATCGGGGCCAGGATTCCGCCATACGTTCTAATTCGACGTAGCCGCGTTAGAGACCTATCGGTCTTTGGCTATAAACGCCCGATCCGACCTTATGAACCCAATTGACTCCTTCGCCGGCGACCACCCGCTGTGCAGTGGGACTTGAACAATTTCTTCGGTATATTTCGACGTTACGAAAGAAAATTTTGCAGGTTGATACACAGTCTGAATTGATAATTGTAACAATGAAGGATATAAGTTTTGCAAAATTACATAGTCAGAATGTAATTTTACGGATTCAGTAGGGGGCTTATAGGTTTTCTGAATCTGAACGAAGAAATTTTAAGAATATCAGAAGATAATGTACGAAACGGGTGGTACAAGTGAGAAGAGGCTGGTTCCATATGAATATAATAATTAGGAACTATTGAATAATAATTTCTTTTGTGAAGAAGATATTATCGTTTTTGAGAAAATTGGGTTTGACAATTTTTCAATATATTTGTAAAAAAAATGTAGTTATTCAAATAATTAAGCTGCAAAATCAAAAACTTCATTTCTTTAAATTATTAGGAGTGAATAATTAATCCAAGAAAATACTTTCACATTTTATATAAATAAATTATTTAAGTTACTAATTAATATTTACTTCCCTCTTTTTATTAAAATATGGGGTTTCTCAAAATATTGTGCCTCATATTTTTAACCCTTCCGTTACTAGTAATAAACGAAATAGCTATTAGATTTCAAAAACAAAAAAAAAATTTGAACTCTGGATCGTTGACGATACAAAAGAGATTTAACTTTCCACCAAATTTTCATTTTTATTACGAGAAACATTGAATAATTGACGTAACAAACGTTTGATTAGTATAGTAGATACTTCCATAAATTTTTCAAAATTTTTTCAGATTTTTTGGAAACTTAAAATAGCAAAAACATAATAATAAAAAATGAGACCTAGCTTACCTATCAATATCACATTGCAAATGAAACTTGACGGACAAAAGTTGTTTTATTTTCGTTCAAAATAATTTAACACACAAACAAAAGAGTAGCAGGAAAAGTTCCATTTTTGGAAAGGGGCCTTAAAACTTTTTAATTAAAATCTGCAAATTATTAACAATTTATGAATAAGTAATCTATATTAATTGGTTATGTTATTTCACAAAACGAGAATAATTTGTGACAGGTTAGCTTGATATATTGTTTATAAATTTAGTTTCATTAAATATTCAAACAAGTTTTTTAAAGGTTTTGATTCATGTGTTACACCTTTGGCCTAGTCTCTTAACGGCAGGTAAGAGGATCCTAATTCAGCAGATGTTCCAAGGCGGTTTCAGTGACAAATATGTCCCTTTTGGATCGTAAACCAAGCAATTATTCAACGAAACTGTAGATTAACGTTTGTAGTCTCTTTCTGTTTATTAATTTATGTATTTCCTTTTCACACAACTTGACAAACATTCGTTTGGCAAACATTCAAATGTTTCCTACTTCGCTTTAATTTTATTAATTGCAAAGTCAATCGAACAGCTGTGATTATAGTTATCTTCTGTTTCGTAAGTTTTTTAATCGTTACTCGTTAAATTCCGTTTCATTATTGCATGTAAAATTAATGAATATTGGCAAAAGTAGGTAAGTGCTGTCGAGTTTTGTAACAGCATCGTTGAACAAAATTTTGTGGAAGGTTGATAACGTTGCGAAATCATTTTGGACGAAAATACAAATTTTGATTCTTTTATTGAACACAAAGTAAAAAATTAATAAAATTCAGATTGTAGGATGTTCCATACGAAATATCTCACGTAAATTGTTCTGAAAAATTGATGTATAGTTTTATACAGGTTGTCTCACATCACTTGACTAACTCGATTTTTGATATAATTAATGAACGAATAAAAATTCTTTTTATTAGAAACAAACGATTTCGAAAGATCTTCAGGGTGATCGTTTGATATTTTTTATGACTCTTTCTACATAAGTTATTAAGGGCAAAAGATGATTTGATAAAAAATTGTTTTTCAAAGCTGTCATTTTGTGAGACCATTACAAATGTGCCACAAACAATTTTTATGTCATTAAAGGCGAAGGAGAGATTTAGATTGCCTCTTTCAGTTGGGGCACCCTCTATTCTTCTAGATATCTGCTTTATTTGACTGTACTGTGAAAGACCATATACAAGTTTATATTTTCATAATACATTGCAGTGGTAAATTGTATGCATCAATTATAAACAATAATCTGTACTTATTAACAGACGTGTTAATATGATGTAATGATTGAAAAAAGGAGAACCAACCCTTTGTACTCTATTAACGTTTCCAATTATAGAGGCAAAGATAAATAGCCTGTTTCCTTATTTAATTTGTACTTCAAATATAATTTAAATAGAGTAATTAGTTTTTAACCTACATTATTTAATCTAATTCACTATTTTCCGAATAAATGTGTTCGATATAGTCAGAGAAGATGTTCGAGTTCAAAGGGTCAGATATTTAGATCCTGTTCAAAGATATTGAAAATGAATGTCCAATTCTAAAAATACTGGAACGAAAGTTTTCGTACAAGCTCATCCCTTTTTGCTTTTTGGAACATTCCGTGTTCCTCTTTGGCACCCCGGTTTCCCGAAGTGCGGCTCAAAATAATTACGCGGCCCAATTTCGACTTTGGCCGGCGCGGATTCAAGCGGAATCGCGATGTTGACACGATTGAACGCGTTGTCTCGTAGCGGCCAACCGGTTTCTGATTTGCCACTTTGAGCGTCATGTATTTGCGGACGCTGAAAGGTCTTAAGGTTGTAAAAAGGTATTTTTCAATCGATGGAGGATTGAAAGGTTTCTACTCGCCACGAGTTTAACCCTGTTGCGCGAAGGTTTGTCCCGAAATTTGCTCATCCCGGAAGCGACGTATTCTATAATTGGTTCGCGTGAGTAAGACGGGTACACGTTGTGCCCCAATTCCGTTGGAATGCACTCGTTTCTATCGTCCTCTTAGCACCAATCTTGAGACTCTGGTAAACTGCTTGCTTTCAATATTGTTTTTATTATTATCGTTTGGAAACGATCAAACGTGAGGTTGTTGCATATCGAATGAACATTTCGTGACAGCAAAGTATCACAATATAACATTCATGGTACATTGAATTAATGTTTACAGTCCGATGAAAATGACTATATAAAAGGTTTATTGTTAGCTTTTATATAAAATGACGAGTTGTCACAACAAAGCATGCAAATTTCGTTTACATTGTTACATGTTATATGTTTGTTTTTCGAAACATAAATGATTTCATGACGTATTAAAGTATAATATTAAACTTAATATTATTAATATAAAATGGTTTACAGTAGATTACTAGTTTTCAAAAAATAAGAAGTTTAATGAAATTTCATGACAGAAAAGTATCTCTAAAGTACATGAGGTTTGATCAAAATAAGTATACGAAAACACTTAATAATGTTTCGATACAAAACGGTTGGTTACAAAGTTTGGCACGATTTTTGTAAGATAAAAATATCACGAAATCTATTAATTGTGATCTGTTAAAAAAAATTAAGCGAAACGACTTGATTACATCTGTAATAGTCTAATACAATAATGGTACCTGAACTCAACAGTAATACCGATTGATCATCAGTCGCACGTGCTCTTTCATTTCCTATTTCCTGTTTACATCACCTCGATGGACAATGTTGGCCATTTGCCGACATGCCAATCACGACACGGTTTCTTTTTTCACTTTATTTATTTATTTTTTTTGTTTTCCTTGGCATTTCCGCCACTGCCATTGACACGAAACCTCGTTACTCAATCTCGTACTTTCGGAGAGAACGTTTAGCTCGGAAAACACTTGCTTTCCTGCAATTAATGTCACCGTTTAATTCGCTCTAATTGATCCGATTGAATTAAACAGTAGCAAACAATTTCCGTAATTACTGTCGCTCCGTCTGCCTAATTGTCGGATGGTCCCGTCCAGAATATACGATTGAAATCGGTGTAGTAAAATGCGTTGAAAAGGTTTTGTTAAGAAAATTAACACCTTGCACCTGTATTCGATTAAATTTACACACGTTTCATTCTTTCGACAATCTTCAACCAATTTTTTGACAAATTTAACCCTACAGTGCGCCTACAGCGTTGTAATCCTATTACATGGAACATATATTGGAGCATGAAAAAAAGGAATAAAATAAATATTTTATTATTTTTAATATTTATATTTTAGAAAAATGGATAATTGATATATGAATCACTGTGCATTAGTACATGTATTTGGATGTATAATAAATGATTACCTTAGTAATTATTATACATTCAAATCGGAGCAAACACGAATAACACTCTACCTCAAAAATTCTGATGGCAACTGTCAGATTTGGCGCCAAAAATATTTATCATCAATGGTGTCGTGAGCTTTTTATAACGTAGATATCTTGTTTCTGTTAGGAAAAATGCGGTTGATGCATACATGCATCAATGCACACTGTAGGGTGAATAGAGATAAAGAATTAAAAAATCTGTATAATCTAAGTTTAAATTTAGACTCCATTTTATACGTTTTACGGCGCAATATTACATTTTTCCAACTTTTCAAATAATTTGTTAATCAATTTAGCATAGATGTTTGCAATTTAAAGATTTGTATCATTCGGGTTTTAATTTTGACCTCTTTTTAAACGTTTTAAGGCGTAATATTACATTTCCTCTCATGTCTTTATTGTTTCTTTGTTTATTAATATTTTTGAAAAGTTTTGAATAATTTTTTGACAAATTTAATATAAACATTCACGCTTTATGGATTTGTACAATTTAAATGTAAATTTACGTTCGATTCTGTACATTTCAGGGTCCAATATTAAGTTCTTCTCTTACATACTTATCATTTGCATATTTGTTAATAATTTCGTGAATTTCCAAATAATTTCTCATAATCGAATAAAAATAATTTCCTACTAAATTCGAAATATAATTTCACCCTTCGCGCTCTTTGCATTTTACAAAGACTACATTTCACATTGATTAATATCTTTGCAAATCCTCTTACGATCTCCGAGTAACTTTTGTACAGAAATCAACAAATTCAAATGAAACATCACTTTCGTTTAACAGATTTCACTAGACATAAAAATACAGAAGACAATCATGACGGAACCTCGCCAGGTGGATCGTTAAAATATCGTGCTGTTCGCAAAATGTAATTTCGAATCTCAAGGAAAAAACGTTACTTTCTGAAAGTCAGTGACAGTCACGTGCGCTTTATAACGTCTTATACTCAGACGAACGGTTTCCCGATTCGATAAAGCGTCTCACGAACGATGCATTTCTGACGTAGTTGTAATGTCGCCGGGGCAGAGAAGAATCCCCCCCTCCTGCTGGGGTGGAGGACGATTTCTGTGCATCGCATTATGCGACTACCGTACCGTAGAATGCGCATTTCATGGGAATGTTTCTCTGAATTATTCCGCGAAAAACTCCCATGGTTCTTCAACCGCGCCGGCTCATAATCGGCCAGTTCTACTGTGCGTTCCTTTCGTGGTATCCAACGCCCACGAAGCCGTTGGCACACCTCGAACGTTAGTCAACGAGTGTTCGCGGTAGTTCGAGGAAGTATGAAAATGAAATACGAAAAAAACAGAACGAATAAATCAGTGAACAGTATTCTAAAGAGTAAATAAAACGGAATAATTTAAATGGGATACAGGCAAGTAGAATTCTGTAAGATAATTGAATTCAAATATTGAAATATTGTTGGTTCTTATAAAATAAATAAAATGGGAATTGAAACGAAACTATTTATTAACACGTCGAATTCCACAGTGAAAATGAACGTATGTAGTCAGACGCCCTGTTACGGCGAAGCTTATTTAGGTGAGATTAAGTTTATGGTTGGATCAATTATAGTCACTTTGTTTCGATACAAATATTGGAAATTTTTTATCGAGAGCAATATTTATCATTTTTTGATCTTTACGAACGACCGGCGATTAACCGACCATAAACCGGATGAAGCGGTAGCTCAATAATTGGCCCCGACTGCGCACCCATCGGTACCCTTGCAGGTCATCGGGGGTGAAGCACGCCCAATTCACAGTACAAGTGAGGTGGGTGGAAAAAAGGGAACTGTCATTCGGGAATACCCTGATACCGCCCTTACTGCCATTTTCATGTATAGAGGGACACCGCTTCAAAATGAGTTAGTGTAACGAATAAAAAAAAATGAAGAACATTCAGAGACAATACAAATATCAAGTTGTACTCACTGGATAAACACACGCACACTCCTTTCATTCAGTACCAACGCAAAAATGTAGTCCACTCAAAACCTACAAAGGGTGAAGTTCCTTTTTTTTTACCCAAACTAATTCATCCTAAGTTTCCACTAGCATTGCCTGAGCAACGTGTACGATCACACGCTAAAACCTTAATTATTAAAGATGCAATCGATTCATTTTGAGATTTGACTTTTAAATTTAATAGCCAGCATTGTTAAGCTTAATATTCAAAATTTAAACATTTTTTGTTTTAATGTAGAAGCTTGAGTCACTTTTAGTACTCTGTTATTTTATGTTCTGTACTCTTATTGTGTCTTTGTTTTTTATATTTTAATATTCGAGGTTGTAGAAAATTTCCCTCTTTCAAGTGCTTATAGATATGACTTTTGTATTTTACGCACTTTTCAAGAAAATTATTACTAACCCTTTCGTTAATTAAAATCCTTGTGTATATTAAATTCTAATAAAATAGTTTTGTCAGTAAGTATTTTCTGGTTTAGTTGCCATTTTTAAATTTCTATTTGAATTTAATCAAGAAATTTTTTAATCAAGGCGATATAATAGCGAAATAAAAGTAGATAACTAAAAAATAAATTTTTATCTCTAACAGCATTAAAAAATAATACGTGGTTGAAAAAATTTGTAATTATACAAAAATCGCTAGATA
The DNA here is from genome assembly GCA_943735885.1 of Stelis phaeoptera. Lineage (NCBI taxonomy): Eukaryota > Metazoa > Arthropoda > Insecta > Hymenoptera > Megachilidae > Stelis > Stelis phaeoptera. The sequence goes on from OX030936.1 coordinate 2,731,478, forward strand.
CTTTTTTTTCGTAAGAAAATGTTTTACCATTTTCTTTGGTTGTGAACTTTTTGACAAACAAATAAATGTATCTCCAAGCTGTCTTTTTCCTGTTCATTTTTATCATCAAAATTACTTTGTTTTCTGATAAAACAACAGTGTGTTATACTTTATATTTATTCAGTCACGAGACTCGATGTATCCGAGGCTTGAAAAATGACAAGTTAAGCAAATTTAAAGAAATAACGCAAACATTTTGATTCGTAACAGTTCAAACAATAAATCAAATATTGAAAGAGAAGCCAATTTATTTATCTTGTCGGTACTGTGACGAAATTGGGTCATGCACGAATCCGAAATCTCATTTCGATCGACGCATATTTTCGATTACGAAATTGGAGAAAAAAAGTTAATGGGTTTTGTAATGCGACAGGTATGCGAGGATTTCAAAATACGGGGAAAAAAGGAACATACAGTGTACAAAATAATCGAAGGATTTTAGAAATCTTTCGATGATCGTAAAAAGCTTTGAAAACTTTTTTACCTGATATACGATTTAGGCGTAAGGTAAATATACTACGGTATTAAACGTAGGATATCCATTTGTTTTAAAAATATTGCACAAATCTCCAATATTCCTATTCCAGTTGCCATCTGTCGGATAAAGAGCACTGAAAAGCTGGACTAATATTTCCGGAAGTAAAAACTGTGATAAAATAGAATCGATAGCGATAGGAATTGCCCGGGCAGTATGGTAAAGAACCACAGGATTATTCAAACAAAAATGTCCATATTTTAGAAATCCAATTATTACTGTTTTCAGATTTCTACGATTTAATTTAGAACGAAATTTTTAAGCTTGCGTTGATATTGAAAGATTGAGAACAAAGCTGGATAAAAGTTTATGGTAAAATAATATTTCGATCAAAGTTGGATATTTAAAATAGTTGACGGAACATTTGGAAAATGGAAACGAAATAAAGTAAAGTGTTAAATTTATATTGTTCCTGTCTTAGGTCTCCGTCGTTCGAGGTTTAACACGTTGGCTGTCACAGTGAAAACGGACGTGTGTAGTCAGACACGATAAAATCCTAATTATTAAGGGTGCAGTCGATTAATTTTTCAAATTTAACCTTTCAATTCGATAGCTAGCGTTATTAGCTTAATGTTAACGCTATCCGTGGTTTATTTAATCATTTATTTTGGTAATTATTTGATTTTAAAAGATTTCGGGTGCCGGTCACCGGTGACCCCCGTGGCAGCCAACGTGTTAAAAAAGTTAAAAATTAATTTTATAATTTGTTTGTAACTGGCAAGGATCTTTTTGAAATCCTGCAAATTTGTAAATGATTTTAATATAAATATCAGGTATTTTCTATTTCTACTGTTTTTTTTTTATTTCTCAGGATAAAAGCACCCCTTAAAAGTTAATATATATTTCCCTTTTTTCCTGCATATTTGAAGGACTATAACAGATACAAAGTAATAATCGCAATGAAAAAATTGTTAGTAAAATTGTTAAAAACTTTTTCAAACGAAAAACCACTCGCTATTACATATGATCAGAAAGAATATCAAAACCAATTAATTATAACGCGATAATAGGAACTGCAAATATACATATATTTTCACGTATCAGGAAAGAATTAGACTATTTAATCGTTACTCAAAATAAATATATACAGCAAGTTATTAAACTGAACCAGGAAATATTGATTCCATGGTTCGACGAAAGGAAGTTGGGAAACACATTCCGACAAGGAAGATTGGGGTTTGAACAGTGCATTACTTAATTAACATGTAAACTGGTTTAAAACTTCAACCAGGACGAAAACTATCGATAGTGGCGTCATTTACCTTTAGCCGCTGTTAGCCAGTCTAGATTAAGCTTCTTGTTACACCTTGTTCATCTATTTTACACGAAAAATCAGGCGAAACAATGAACCACCGTCGAGCACGAAGTGGTTGTGTTCCTTGTTGTTTCCTGGGGTCACTCATAAACCGCGACAGCTTCTTCAAGAAACTTTCCATCGTTCGATAATGGCAAAGTTTCTTTGGTACATTTCCAAACAACCCAAGATTTTACTAGGGAAACTTCATGTTATAATGTTGGGGTAGAAATTATTAATGCTGAACCTTGATAAGCTGAAATAACAAGTTTTGCTCTTTGAAATGTCGTGTTAAGAATACTAATATGGTTGACGTGCTGCGAACGACTATTTATTTATTATGAAAATTAAGTTAAGAATTCAGTTCCTTCTTCTTGTAAATTATATACAATATAACTTACTTAAGTTTTGGGAGTTTTTATTACTTTTCTTTAGGGATGGGGATTGAAACAAGAAATTTAAAGCTGGTATAATAATTTTATTTTTCAAAATTTCATTTTCTATAAAGCAACTATGTTCAATTGAAAATTTTTGTAATTTCTTTTTTTTTTTTTTTTAGAGGGGGATTAAATTTAATTTTCAATTTCTTTTCATCCCACTTTTTTTTATAAGATCATGTTGAATATATCGGATCGAAGTTTTGGGAATTTTTTAAATTCCTTTTAATTCCAATTTTTGTGTGCTCGATTGCGAATAATAATTGTGACCTTTCTAAGAAGTAAGAATTTCTGCAATTTTCTTTAGAAGAATGTTGACATACAAATTTTGCAAACGAATAGGGATTGAAACTATTCAGCAGTCCTAATTCGAAGTATCAAGAATGATACTATTTTACATTAGCATCGCGTTACTTCCTCTTCAAGCTGATCCAATTGGTTGATCTTCTTACGCTGTATTCAGTTTCTTTCAAGTGAAGTAAGAAAAACACTTCTAAGAATTCTTTTCCTACGATTGTACAGACGGAAGTACATCAATTCTAACCAGACATCGTTACAGGGCTTCAGTTCGGACAGTAGACACTTAATATAGAACAGTTTTTGGTTTGTTTGCATTTTTCTTTTACTAATTAATATCAAAATTATCATGAAAGAATATCAAATTTCAAGTAAATTAACAATAGAATTACACTGAGTAACTGACATACAACCTTGGCCGAAAGTATCAAGCACTTTTCTTATTACATCTTACTGCGAAAATTATTAATTCGGCACCTAACGTTTAAAATCGAAGATATTGTCAGTGGTTAGGAGCAGTGAAGAATGGTTGAGGAATATAGAAAGAAGGGAGAGTAAAGGGGACGAGTGAAAGGGTGTGTAAATGCAGGGTGTGGAGGATAATGCAATACGAAATGTAAGTAAGATTAAAAAGTCGAAGTGTATCCAAGTCTTTTCTTGGCTGTGAGACTGAAAATCAAGTACATATCTATTTTCCATTCTCAAAATTTTTCCATCACACCGGAACTCACAAATTGAGCCCAGTTTTATTTGTATGTCAGAATGGGTTCAGATTCAAGCGGAAATACTCAGAACGACAAACTTAAGCTCCTTTTAAATTCCCTTAAAGTGTCGGGCTAGCTTCGAAACTTTCGAATGATAATATTATTGTCCATTATCGGTGTTCCATTGGAGGGGGAAGGAAAAATTTCAGTTCCCCAAGCCGAGCAATTCTCCGAGGACAATGGCGAACGGTGTACGATATCGCTTAATGCATTTACAACGTCGCGACCATAAAACCAAGCGGTAAGGGGTTAAACCTGGTCGCGTATTGCTTTCCAAGGACCACCATTCTCGATTCCCCAGGGGAGAAGAGTCGCAAAAGCGTAACTGGTTGCCTCGTTTCCCGGTTAACAGCTCAGGTGCCTTCCACTCTGTTGTATTATACGCAGAAAGTGTTCTCGTTTAATCTTTGCCAGGTAGATGCAAAGTCATTCCGATCCGATCGATACCGTCGGCTAAAAAGATCCAGGGCACCGCTTTCGAAAGAATTTTTCCAAACCTGATGCGTTCGACTGTTTGTTCAGTTGGTTGATATTTGAGGAAGACGAAATTGGTGTTTGATTTTTGGTTTATTTAAGATAAATATGTGATAAGCTCTGTCATACATGGTATTGACGATGAACGGTGGAAAAATAATATTTAAGGTGGACGTACGTAATGAATTAATAAGAACTACTATCAACAAATAATTCGTTGTTTATTCATTATTAATCAGTGGTGACCAACCTTATGCACACCATGCGCCAATTTGTTTCACAGATGAGTTCAGATGCGCCATACAACCCAAGCACCTTTTCTACTTTCTTACGTTCACGGTTAGGATTGGAAATAGGGATAGGGGTATGATCTGCTTCGTTTAGGGGAGGAAAATGAATAACTCGATCACTCAATTAAATTAATTAACTTACGCCAGTTCAAAAAACACGTTAATTGGAGCATCAATCTACAATAGTCAGAAATGATCTCTTGGACGAGAGGGTGATCGCTATCGTGGACCCGCTGATGATGCTACAGCTGCCGGAGAGTCTCGTTTTGGTGAAGATAACTCTGGACCACAGTTATTGGATGTGATGAAAGAGACTTTACTTCAAAAGTAAACTGCACGCGCTACGCAGCACCATGACGTCGGGTCATCGGCCACGAGACACGGTTCCTTCGGCGATCCTCGAAAGAAGGGTATCGGACTTTAATCATAACATCCGCGACTCTTAGAATTCGTCGCGGTCCTAGCTATCGGATACCACTGATCCTTCGCCCGATGACAGACATAGGTTTTCGACAACGACACCTTAAGACCCTCAATAAGTAGGTCAAAGCCCCATGGTGCAACGACCCTGACACGTGTCACCCTTGCACACGGGCTGACGCTAACACACCCAACCCCTACACTACTCTGAAACCTATGTTGTAAAAGGGTCAACTGTATCGTGAAATACGAATGAGTAAAATTATACAGTACCTTGATAGATTGAAAAAAAGAAAAGGTCGAAAACTTTAGGTCCCCTAAAGTAAAGTTTAACCAAGAATGGTGTTTAGGACACTTTAACCAAGGATCGCAGATCGCTTGGTTATTGGACAATCATTTCCTGTCATCGCCGTTTCGTGTCGCAGAAATCGTTCGATCCACACCCCCTTATCGCCCTCTTGTCCGAAATTCCCTGTCGTCCTGCAGGAACGGTCTTGTTTCGCTTATGAAACAAGCGTCTTGTTTCCCGAAGCAAATAGCTGCGGTAGATGAGGTCGGTGCGGCTAGGAAACCAACGGCTACGACGTCGCCGACGCCCTCTACACATGCCTAAACTAACCAACCTCGAGACTAACCTAACACCGGTGTAAGCCTTCGTTGGCCTGGAAGCTGGACAGTCAACAAAGATACCAGAAACCTGTGGTGTTCGCGATATGGGGAAAGTGGAATAGTATCTACGTAAACGAGTTGACAGTACCGACCATTTCGGTTCTCCTTCTCTCTCGTCTCTTGTATGATCTTTCTCTTTAATCCGTGACCATCTCTGTCTCTATGCCACCATCCCAAACGGTACATGGATGATTTCCTTGTCCTTTTGCCCGGACAGTTCGGGATTTTGTGTTTGCGGTCAAGTTCTGGGACTTGTTTAAACGACCAATCTTTGAACGTCGATGTCCTTCTCTGGTACGTCCGAGGACTCGAGTTGCCACCTTATTATAATATAATACGAAATCTGGGACTGCAATGAGAATCCGGAAATGGAGGCAGTAAAATTTCTACTTCGAATAGTTCATTAGCTGAACTGTGGTTTGTAGACCTTCGAAGTCTTGGGATATTCTTAGCATTATTTTAGTATTGCGTCAGCACTGTATTAGTATTATTTATGCACCAGCAGAAAGGCTTAAAATCCTTGTCGAACTGTGTGCTACGAAAAATGGCAGGAGCAGTTTAATAAAGGATTCACGTTGAAGCTAGTCGTCAAGTTCGCCATTGTGCCTATTGTACTTATCAGCTGTTATAAAAAAAAAATCAATCACTCGGCTATGTCTCTATTTGAAAGTTTGTCCTAATTAACCAAAAATCAATACAAATGAAATATATTTTTAATCGAAATAACAAACTGACTAAGAATATTTAAGAATTAATATTTTGCTTTTCATTTTCTGTTTCAGGTAAGTTGTAAGAATCCGTTACACCAGGCACGTAAGTGACCTCACTTTATTAATTCTGAATAATCCAAGAAGATTTTCTTGAGATTTTTCACCTCACGTTGTTCAATCTCTCGAGGGAAAGCAGGTTTGCACGTGCAAGTAGTTCGGGGCAAAGAAATTTTTGCACGGTCCTCGAAAATTAGATGGTCCTTTTTGTTTTTCCTGCGCCCGGCGAAGACCGGGGAGAAGAAAATGAAGCTACCAAAAGCTGGTCCATAGGTTCACGAAGGATTGAAACCTATTCCACTTTCAACCATAGCAGTTTAGACTGACTTTTCGAGCCCATCATGGCCTCTTCTCTTTCTTTTTTAACCGACCACGGAAAGACAAAAGTGCTTTTAATGCTTTAACGAGCGACGTTGAACTATTGTTCCTCTATTTGTGACTCGCTTCCGGCTCGCTTCGCGACGAGTCGGTGGCGAAACGTTTTTACGGCCTTTCTCTCCGTTTCGTCGTCTTTCGCCTTGGCAACTTACTCCCATGTCCTCCTTTTTATTTTCTGTTCAATTGTACACGCGAGCGTGTCGTTGCATTAGTCGACAATTTCAGCGCGAGTTCCAAACAATTTTATATGTCCCATCCCCTTTGCATCCCTGCACGCTTTTAACGCTCTCTTTTTCTCCTCTGCCTCGCTCTTTGTCTCTTATAGTTGTAACACATGTCCGGAATTTCAATCGGCGATCTTAATTTTTGAGAGTATTTACAATCTTGAGCGCAGTTTTGTTCCGTATCGTTGAATGTCTCAACCTGATTGTTAATCATTTCATAGAGCCATTAAAAATAATTCTTATTATTATTTTCTATTATTGAAAATAATTCTTCGTAAGAAAAGAAACCGAAAAATCCTTTATCATTTCCGAGATATAAGCAGTTGAAAATTGGGCATGCAACTTCCGGGATAACAGCTGATTCGTGGTCACGTGGTCGTTTGCACAGTGGCGCCAGAACTTGAAGGCCCAATTTTCGATTGCTTATATCTCGTAAACAAATCTTTAGATTGAAAACTGGTAAGGAACCTTTCGATTCACAAAAATAATTTTAAATATATATTTACAACTTGTTGAATAATACAAAGATAACGGTAACTTGTTGATCTATCGTAAGGTCGGATCGTGACTAGAATATCGATGGTTTTCATTTCAATGATCCGTCGAAACGGCACCGTTGAAAACAAGCTTAAGGGGGTCGTTATCGTGGCAAGTTACCGGTTGGTCTGGTGCTGCCCTTTGGGATATTAACGCAGTTTACGTCGCAAGGTGAATCTTGCGTCGATTACGTAGCAAATTCGGCACAGAGAAGCGTATACCGTGAATCTGTTCATCGAACTTCATCGTTCCAACGATCGTGCATTACACACAGCCACACTGGCGTACATACAGCGAATACACACACCGAGTGATCCTCATTAGGGGACACGTCTGAACCGACGGAGTAGTTTACTGCGAATTATCCAATATGTAGCCCGGCCTTGGCGTAATCCACCTCGTAAATGTCACCCTTGAACACAGAACTCTCCGCCTCTGTACGATATATAAGTTAGCAAGATCTCTATGATCCGTATAGATTCATCAATAATAATGATTGTTAATTGGGCTTGGCTTGTCCTTTAACGTCGTTTACCTAACCGGGGAGATATACTCCTCTCGTCAAGCTTGTTAGAAGTTGTTTCGCGTGGTAGCTACTCGTAAGAAGTTGCGTGGAAACAAGATGAAACGTTGATACCTTGTTCTATCGTGAAGCTCGGACGTTTACGGAAATTGGGTTTTTGCTCAGAGTATTAGGTGTTGCTAGAAAGTTTCGTACGGTTTTCGAACGCTATAAATACGTGTGTAGACATGTATCAGGATTGTACAGTGTCAAGTAGTTGATTAATTTAGATTATTTTTAATTGGGTGATTTAAGGAATATACAGAAGCGAGAGAATTTTGGATTGAATTGAAAATTTTACGACATTTAGGGTATCCGAAATATTTGCTACTGTAGGTTACAGTATATTTGAATGTTTTAATGTTTTATATATTGTAATGTTCAAGTTTTCGAATATTTCAGTATTGTAATTTTCAAAGTTATATTTATCATTTGGTATTGTACTCAGAAACTATTTTCACATTCTGATATTTGTTAGCACAATATTTCAGTATTCTGAAAGTATAATATTCGAAAATTTTTATTTTCGAAACTACAGTATTTGATATTCTAATATTCGTCTATAACGTGTTCTACGATTGAGAATAGATCGATGATAGAGGTTACTTCCCCTAATTTTTATTTATTATCAAGTTATAAAGTAATAGGGCTTATTTCTTCATTCTGGAGCGATATATAATGTGTTTTTGTATAAAAGCATTGTAAATAGGTAAAATATGTGCACGAAGAAAGGAATACCATACTGCAACAATTCACCCCACTAATATCAGCATTAAGTGCCTAATTACCGTATCGAAAGAAGATTCTCCGACACTTATCAAACCAACGAAACGCAAATATTTGATTTCGTAATAAAACTGTGAATACAAATTAAGAGATCCTCGAACGACGAAACTCTTCCACGTTACGTTGATAGTTGAAGTTTAACGTAATCTAAAAATCAGTAGAACAAACTTGCATCCGTCTGGGATGCAGAGTGGGATGGGAAGAAAACTCCTTGGCTGGAAAAAGTTTGATTGGCACGATGTTCACGTAGGCAAGGGAACAAAACTTACGTCGTCGAACTCGTCCTATTAAAAGCATTCCTGGCATTGCGAAGGAAGCGGCCTATTGAGCGAGATTTCGAGAGGGGTCACACAAGTTCGCGAAACTTCGAAATCTCGATCTAACTTTATGAAGTGCGGCGCCAGCCTCACGGCCACTTCTCGATGCCAGTAGCATCGCGATTCGATGCCACTGTCGATTCGTAAAACTCGCCCCCTTAATTTCACCCTTCGTTTTTCCATCGATAAAATCGCCGTACGATTCGTCCTGCATGAATGAGAATGGAAACGTTTTTTTTTTCGCGTTCCGTTGGAAACAGTGGAGCGTCGATTATCCGAATTAACCCCTAAATCCTTTGCATTGGAAGGTTCTTTTCTACTCTACTTTTAACCCTTTCCACTCGAGTGGTGCCTCTGAGTCACCATATTTAATTTATCGTAGTATTGTAAAATGCGAAATTTTAGTTTCACCCGTATCAAAATATAGAAAATTAAAGAAGGGAATAAAAGTCAATAGATTCTCAAATATTTCTAACGCTTTTCTTCCGACACAGTGCATTCGGTTTCAGGAAGTATAGCTGGAAAATTAAATTAGACCCAAGTACCTCCAAAAATGCTTCGAGTGAAAAGAGTTGTAATATTCTTTAATTAACACGTTGACACTTACTCTGAAATCGGTGATGTCGTTAATTATTTGATTCTCGGGGAGTTCGATGAAGATTTCAAACTTGCAGAATAAAATTATTATTTCTTTTAATAGATTTTTGTAAGAATATAGGACGGTTATAGTCGTCATTTGCATCTACAATCCCAAGCATTGGACGTCTATAGACGGCATTTACGTCAGTGTGTTAAGGAGTTCAGTTTCTGTATTTTAATACTAATGAAGCTTAAATTTTATGTTTTAAAATATTCTGATAAATTAAATTGTCCTCCCAGGGGCAAAGGGTTAACATTAGAACTATCGAACCAGTCAAACTGATTGGTTAAAGATTTCATAAATTAAATCACAAAATTTATTAAGATGCTTTTAGTAAAACGTGTGTTTATTTTTATCAGGATAAAGAATTGCTGTATATGCTAGTTACGTTTCATTATTTTATATCTCTGTTAAAATTAGGTTAGTCTAAGGTTAAGCTTATGTAAAATTAGAACCGTCCATAGTTACGTCTCCGGTTAGGTCTATCCAGTGTCTAGCTAGTGTTAGGTTCGCCGGGATTAGGTTTGTCTGGCGTTATATCAATGTTAGGTCTTGGTAAATTATTTTTATCCACGGTCAAGTTTGCCTAATTTTAGCTTTGTCCAATAAATACAACAGGTACTTTCATTTAACGATTTAGGTAACAGTGTTTTACACTGAAGACAAGAAAGGATTAGATATTATATAAAATATATACGAGTTTATATAGGGTTAATAAACTTGGATAAAGCGTCACATATTTCAGGAAATTTCTTTTTTTCTCGTACGTTGCTCGACGGACGATACACAGTTTCTTAAAATTCATATCCATCTTCCTCACCTTTCACCTTTTTATATTCTGCCCAAAAATATCTTTCCCCGTTACGCGTGCCTCTGTAAACAGCCACCATATAAAGTTAAGCAAGTGTATTATATTTAAGCGTAAAAGATTGACGAAAACGCCCTCATTTTTTCTCCTGGTCATAAAGGTGACGAAAGTGGAAGAAAAATTCACTAAATTTTTGTAAGTGATTTAGAAAGATCTTTCTTAAACGATGTAAGAGGGTCGTTAACGATTGAAAATTATGATTAATGTAAAATGAAACTGTCAGTCGTGATTGTTGGTTATTAAATAATTATCGATTAGAGTATAAATATATCTTATAAATTATAAGAATAAAAAAAAATAATCAGAGTCATTGTAGTCAGAGATGTTGATCAATTTACTAATCATTAATCATTAAATAATTATATTTTTTCTATTTTTGACGTTATTGTGAATAAAATAATCGGATTAAAAATGATTTAAAGTTTTAAAGGTACGATAGAATGATATTATTATAGATTTGGTATATTGAAGGTTTTGATATTAAAATTTTTATTTTGGGAATATAAATCGACGTACAAATATGGAATCGGTATAATTTTCTAATGTAGGTAAAAAAGAACCTAATTATAAAACATCTAAAGAATTATTTAAAAATGAATAGAGAAATTTGTCTGAACATGTTTATCCAGAACGACAGTGATCTTTAGCATCGTTCACGTTGTTAGAGATTAGAATTATATCTGACAGTTACAACAAAGTATTTTGAAAATAATAAATAAGTTATGTTAAAAAGTATAATTACTATCTGACGAAATTTTTAACGACTTCAACGTGGTAACGAACGTATTAAGGTTCTTACATCTGTTATTTTTCGCTCCTTATTAATTGTGAACCTTCTTATCTAAGTTCGAGAACAGCCCTTAAAAACAGCCCCGATCTTCCTTATTAGTCTCTTATCACAACTACATACAACTTCTTTGAAAGATCTGTGGGCGGTCTGTCACAGAAGTAACAAGATCGATTGATCATCTGCTTCTATGTACTAAGGTAGTTTCTTTCAAACAACTTCTCTTCCGAAACAACACTGTTTTCCAGACGTTCGTTTTACCCGGCGCAGAAGCGATATCGAAGGCATTACTTCATAAAATTATTTTAATCGGTTCACAGAACAGAAACATATACATAGCTTCCCATTTAATTTAACCAGCTGCATCCTTTTCAAAATTAATGGGCGAAAGGACTTTTATAGCGACGCCTTTTTGTAATTTTTTAAGGCTATTTTCCCACTAATTATGAAAATGAAAATTTAGTTAATTAAGGTGACTGAGAGGTTCTGTACGTGTGGAAGTTTTGACAGGATCCACGGTTTCGCAGGATTTGTTATTTTTAACAACAAGCCTGGAACAGGAGTTTTCGTCACGTGGAAGGTTAGAGATATTCCCATCGCTCGTAAACGTTTCTATTGGCGTTCGTTCGTTGAATATCCTATTTGGCCTTTTAGAGTTTGATAACAGCAGCTGGTGCACCCTTGGGCGGTATCCTCTGTTTCGCATTCCCCGTTTAAACCACCCCCCTCACCTTCCTATCTCTCCCCTTTTGAATTCAGTTAAACGAGAGAGGCTATTCGAACATTTCGAACCCACCACGATCTTTCGCTTCTCTTACAGTTTGCGGTTTCCTTGGAGTCCCGTGGAATTGCCGGAATCGGCTGTTTAGGGATTATGGAGATGGCGTTTGCGGTTAAAACTAACGTTTCTTAGCCAGGAATTGTAACTATAAATGATAAGAATCTATTTGAACAAACTTCCTTAATTTCGTGCTGTTTGCGCAACGATTTCGCCGCTTTGGGTAACGATTTTGGGCTCCTCCTACGTATGATTGGGAAATGCCTCCACTTGTAACCAGTGATGTTGTGCTTGTATTAATGTTCATTTCGTTGCGATTGAAATTCTTTTTGTGATATGTAAGGAAATACCAATCTGTATTTGTAGAAAGATCTGAAGCTAAAGTGCGATTAATTACGTGCTGCGGGATACAAAAGAAGTCAAAGCAAAAGATTAATGGTCTAGGAGAATTTCGAAAGGCCACCAAAATACGAAACTTATCGAGTTTTTAATAATTCAAATTCAAAACAAACTCGATACCACCCCTATCGGATAATAGCCTGTCGTGAACAGTTAAACCACGCCCCTTAACACCGTGATCGGGGTATCTTCCAGTGGGAGAATAGCGACAACGTTCTGTTTTAAGTATCTACGACTTTATAGTGTTCAATAAATCTTATTTTACTCTTCCATCTTAACTGTAAAGATGTTATGAAAGCGTTATAACGTGTGGATCTTATCGTTATATTCAGTATCCTGGTCCGAATACATAAACCACGCCCCTTGACTCTGCCCCCACACGACTAGAAACCGCCTCAATAAGAAAACAGTGGCCACGGGGTGCTTCTAATCTTTATATCTTCACAATTTTTAATAAATCTTATTACAGCCTTGTATTTTCGCTCGGAAACCCTTACATAGACGGTAAAATGTAAGGATTTGCTTTGACTACATAAACTATGCACCTAGCCTCGCCTCCACACCGCCGGGAAACGTCTCAGTTCCCAAATGTTAACTTAATCATTCATTTTTTTTCATATTTTTCAATAAACCATATTATATTCTCGTGTTTTGCGATGTATATTCATTTATTTGTTCATGAACGACAAAGTGATGCACTCTCGCCACGTTTGTAAATTTATAAACATTTTACAAATACAGTTGGAATTTTTTCATACATCAAATGAGTGCATTCAATTTAGGACATCTTTAATTGACGAATAAATAACAGCACCAGCCCATTGTGGTTCGCGCCGAGAGGCTTTTAACGGTTCGACGATGAACGACAGCTGCTTATTCGAATATAATGCTGTAAACTGTCGTTCCGTCGTTTCCGTCAGCCGAACAGAACATAGGTTTCAGGTAGTAGGCGTAACCGGAGGTCGCAATCTGCACAAAGGGGAATTAATACCGACGTCAGACGCGAATCCGTCTCTCAGGCTAGATTTGACGCCTGCACATAGGTTTGAGGTAGTCCGCCTTTACGTTTCTCTTCACGCTTCTGCCTCAAAATTATACGTATATACACAAGCGACTAGAGATGCAGGCCAGCAAACTACGAGGTTGCTTCTGCAGCTGTTGGCAATTAGCACCACAGAACATTGTGACCCGCGCTTTACATTCGTATGCATGGAAGGCAAATCGTTGCCGGCGACGAAGTTGGCCTTTATGCTCGTGTGCGCGCGCGTCTTTCACTGTACTCGTTTGAGCATTCACTTAATTTCACCGACTTCGCTTTTTGCCGATTATCCCATCGCCTCGAACCATTCCTAAAAATAATGGGACTTTTAAGCTTTATCGGTTAAGATTCTTTGCGTTATTGGTTGACGTGTAGTTTTGAAGCTACGAAAGCGACGATTAACAGTACGTTCTACGTAACTCGAATCCTTGAAACCTTAAAGATAACGTCTCTTAAGGCTTTAAGAACTATAGTATATTGCTTTAATCTGAAATTGTTATACTGACAAATTTAAGGAAATTTAAAGAAATTTAGGCTTATTTGTAAGCGAGCGGTTACTTAATTCACGTATCAGTGGACCTATAGTATTTAGGGGAATGGTCTTCTATGAGCAGACCCCGCCTGCATTGACCAGCAGGCCCCGCCCACTTGAAAAACGTTTCTTCCAAATTACCGTGCGATGGGAGCCTTGTACGTTGAATGGAACACGACGGTAGACACAGGAGTGATACGAATTCCCATTTACCGAAACAGTCACGTCTACTAATGAAACTCGTGTCATACGTGACAGTTGGGCGGGCAGAGCAAGGTACTCCTTCCACCCTCTTACCGCCCTGTGAGACTTCTTGTGAAGCATGCACAGTAAGCCTCGTCCATCTTGTCAATTATTGTCACAACATTGTATTCCACAAAAAAATCGTATCTGTTCGTTGTACAAGGACAATGTTGATTCCCACGATCCTTTATCTCTATGGGAATTTTAGGATGAAATTTGCTGTTTTCATGGAGTATCGTGACGGGTCATCGCTCATAAAGTATCAGTCGCTAATCCTTCAAGGCTCCACCTTTATTGGCGTTTCGTTGTTGAACCCGAAGCTTCGCGGAGTTAGCGGGGACGACTCGATTAAACTTATGAAAAAGTTTACGATCTCTTGAAACAGCTTCTGACAGCAGTTATCTATGGGTGATCGGGAAAGACTTTCCCGAAGAATTTTCCATTGATTTCGTTCGGGCCGGATAACGTCGCTTCCTACCCTTTCGTCCCGCCTTCCTGTCCCGTCCGCTTTTGGCCACGGTTATTGATCTTGAAAGGGCATCGTTGACGAGAATTCCTTATGATTTTGTCGTTCTTTACTGGCGTTTTTATTACCCAATCTTTTTCTTTTCGTACGTGTGTTGGTGTCTGTTACTGGTATTTGACGCGTTGAAAATGTTTAGAACCTGAACGCAGGACAATATCGATAGTTATCAGTAATTATTGATTATTTTCAATTGTTTAAATTTTAGATGACCTTATCGGGTTGTTCGAAATTAGGAAGATTAATTGTTCATATTTACTTATTAAACTACTTCTGTCATTTTTTTTCTGAATGGACACGTTATTTTGAATTATTTAGTTGTATATTTTTATGTGATTTGAAATGACTTGATACCGAATTTTTATCTGTTTCTTCTTCAAACATCTTAGACTGCTTTTCGTCTTCCATTATATTTTACGTCTTGGGACGTAATTTCGAATCTTTTGCTTCTGTTTTAAATATTTCAAAATATTTGTACCATTTCTGTGTTTCATGCAACGAAACGCAAGTTTGAATATAATGTTCAACAAGATTTAATATGTTCATGTTCAGAAAATTAGCCCTGTCCATCCATCTTCCGAGGCTAATTATCCATTTAATCGAAAGCACCTTCGCGTCTACCACGAAATCTTTCGCCACTTTCAGCCCCCTTTATCCACTTTTCGAGACGTCTTCTCACTCTTCTTCTTCTTCTCTGTTTGCGTGGTAAGAAGACGGTAATCACCCTCAATTTTGTCGATCGATTTAGATTCGAATGGATTCCTGATGAGATGAATGAATGTGCCAGGCTATTTAATCGCAATAAATCTGATGTATCTATGAATTCAATTCTCAGCAACGTTAAACAGATCAAAGAAATTTTTATTACTATTTTACCAGAAGAAATTAGATAATTTTTTTTTCCTGCCAACTGTGATGATTGCTGGCTAGCCACTGTAGCTAGCGATTAAATATAGGGCAACATTTTGGTACTAATAGTAATATCGATACAACTTACTTGACGGGTCAGACATAAATTTTTATTCAGAAACTTTTGATTTTCTTTTGCTGTAACTGGAACAGTAAAAATGAAATGTACACGCTTTTTGTTTACTTCGTCTCGAGTACTTCATACTTGTTCTACAGTTATATTCCAAATGGTACGAGTTGCAAAGAAACTCATTAAAATGTAAGTAAATGTTTACTGCTGCAATGTTTAGGGAAATAAAAGGAATTTCACTTTAACAATTTAAAACGACAATCACTTTCCAAATAATATAAAAGTGAATACAAGGAAAGGGAACTGGATATACGTTGAATTGCGTTTCTATAATTTTTGACACCTGAACTGACAAATTAAAGATACTTTGTTATTTTTGGACAGTTCAAATTTAATTCAATTATACTGACAATACAGCAAAGGAGAGAAAAAGATCTGAAAACGAGAAAGTGTCGAATTCGTTTGATCGAAAAACCTCTCTCTCTCGAAAAAAAAAAAAAGAAAAAACAGAAGAAAAAACAATTTGAAACGAATTAGCAATGGCAACTGGCTCGATCGATCATCGATGCTAGATCGAACGAGTCTGTTGTCTGTCACCAAACACGAAAATATGATATCGAGTCGTTTGCCACCTTTATTGTCATCGTACAAACAATAGGGAGATTTTATAAAATAGAGATAGCCGCGTTATTGGAACGAAAAATATCGATTCGAGCGTGTCTCGAGGCTGTTTCCGGTCTGCTGCGGACCAAACCGTAGGAACACAACAGCTCAGTTTCATTTTAAATTACATATCCAGGCTTTGTATCGTGGTTTAGATGTTTCTTTCATTTTCTTTGAGAGATTTTTAATGATAATAAAAGAAAAAAGAATAATTTATTATTCTTTTTATTTATTATTAATTCTCTTATTTTTCTTTTTAAATTTTTGAACCATTGTTTCAAAGTAACATTTATAAATTTTAGAAAATGGTGATAGTGTAACTGTACAGACAATTTTAGTTCTGTAAGAGTCATAAAAACATCGAATCATTATTTTTTTTTTTTGTATAAAAAATTGTTGTATATTCTGGGAACATGAATTAGCAAAGCTGCAAAGTTTCTAGACTCTACGTTTGTTACTTTTCAATGAAAAGAATTCTGTGGCAAGTTTACAACGTAGCATCATAGCCATTTGAATATTTTCAATTAAAATTGTTGTAACTTCGAGCAGCACACTAATTTTTGCATTAAAAAATTATTGTACGTTACAGAGTTGAGAAATTTCTGGTCCATACGTCTATTCTTTATTACGAAGCTTTGAAACATAGCGTTGCATATTCAAAGTTTTTTAGTTACTTAAAAGAAATTACATTAATTTTTGCATGAAAAAGTGACTGCACATTCACATATTGATTAACAACGCTGCAAAGTCCATATCTTGATTAGGTTTCTTAATAAAGAATTGTAATGTAACAAGCTTCGAAATATAACATTACCCTATAAAAATCGCTTTAACTTCGAGCAGAATTACTATTTTCCCACAAAAAAAAAATAGAGCACATTCCTTGAACATTGATTAATGTTCCTGCAAAATTTCAAAGTCAAATGTTTATTACTTTATCTAAAAAAGAGAAAAGTGTTTTAACGTTTCAAGATTTAAGACGTGGCATCACAATTTTTCATTCAAATTTTTGTAGACATCCCATAAAAATTGCTATAACTTCAAGCAGAATTATTATTTTCACATAAAAAAAATACAGCACATTCTTTAAACAATGATTAACGATTCTGTGAAATTTAAAGGCCATACGTTTATTATTTATAATTAAAAAAAATTCTTGGGTAACGTATCACAGTTTTGGACAGTCGCGCCGCATTGAACGCAAGACCCTTTAAGTCGTCGTTAAAATAAAAATCTCCCGATAATCGTTTTCCGGTTATCTTGGCTGGCTCGGTTAAAGTATGCGGATTTATTTTCGATCTAATCTATTTTACTACGCGTCGCTGCCAACGAACGAGAACCGAATCCTTTTAGCGTGAACGAGCGGTTCGTCCTCTCCGCCGGGATTTTGGACTTCAGGAAGACGAACGTAGAACGATAACGGTTCGACCAGTCGTGGGATCAGGACGACAGGCCGGAAAGTAGAGAAATATGCTTCCAATCACCAAGGATTTTTTCGCCCTCCTCTGAAACGAATCATCCCATCTGTCTTAGGTGCCTTTCCAATGTCTGTTTAACCTTTAAGTGCCTAGCGTTACCATTTAGAGTTTTTCCAACAATTAATTTATCATCTTTGTTTAGTCGTTTCTCAAACAAAATTAATGCAGAGCAGTGAAATGGATACTTTAAATGATTTCTTATTATTTTTGCAAATATTCGTGCACTTAAAGGACTTAATTTCGTTGTTATTATTTGCAACGATTCATCGTTCGTTTTACGATTTATATAGTTTTCATATAAAAGAATAGAATGTTCTTAATCATCGAACCGCGGTGTTTGGGTCTATTATAACCCAAACTCGTGGAATGTATAAAATGACAAACTAGAAAAATTGCCCTGAGATTTTCATAAAAACAGTGACTTATTTTTATCATAATTCTTCAAAAATTGATTATAAAATATGAAACGTATAAAATCCTAGTAAATGAGCCCACTTTTGAAATATTTCTAACGAATTGTGCTAAAAAGATTAAAGAAATATTAAAAGCGTAACTATACTATTCACAACTCTCTTAGGTAATCCCTATACCTGTTTCGCTTATGGTAATAAATTGCATTGTAGTAGTAACACTAAAAACACAAAACGGATCAAAATGACTCGCTTCTTTTGTTTCAAATGCTAATTCACGCTTCATCGATTATTTATTTGACCGTCCATAGCTCCAGTGTCAAGTATGACTGTTTCTGCAACTATTCTTTATATTTCACCGTACTATGGACACAGTTTAATAATCCGGCATACTCGGCAATCCGGTACCACCGCAGTCCGGAGCATTTATCGGAATTCTAGTGTATAAATGAAAAATTGAAAATTCTTCGCATCGAATGTATCGCCATGTCTCAAGCTTTACGACGATCCAGAAGCTGTTCCTACCCAGTTGGTTAAACAGAAACGGCCATAAAGCGAGCGTCAAATCGTCAACCTCCTACATGATACAGGACAAAGTTCCGTGCTTAACGGAAGTCATTATACGAAATACGAACGGGCATCATAAAAATCTTCGGATCATTCGTTCCAGGAGCACGGTGTCCCTGTTACGTTGAGCGTCGGCTGTGATCGGCCGAAGAAATCCAGCAGTTTTCCTTCAAATTCGTCGCGCACCACATCTTGGCTCTGATTTATCGCGGATTTCTTGCCGTTATGGGTTTTCTCCGTTCTTTTCCATTCCGCCAAGATGGGCGTACAAGTTTCGCCGAGTATCGGCGTAATGCAGTCATTTAAAGTGAAGCACGACGCGATAACCCCGCCATTTTCGCGACCGAACGCAATTCGCTACTGCATCCTCGTGAACGCACTGACCCTGCAACCACTTTTACGTTGTTATCCCCGAGGGAACTTTGCTTTCTCGTTCTTGGATCGGGTCGCTGCAAACGAAACGGCCGTTTTTGAATGTTCGATCGAATCGAAATGTCTTCTTTCGGCTTTCGCATTCTTCGTCGGTCGTCATAATGCAGTGGACGATGGATGATCATCGTTTCAATAACGGCAAGGTATAACCTTTCTTTCGTACACAATTTAATTCAATTTGCAAAAGCAGGACGTTCGAATTATTCAAAATTCATTTGCAACAAAATTAATAGCTGGCAAAATTTTAGCAGAGCTTAGTCAGTTTTAATTGTCCCTTATTTGGCCGAGTTTATAGATCGAAGGATGGTCCAGAAATAGCCCACAAACAATAGACTCGGCTTCCTTTCTTCGTAACGTGGTTTGAAATTCGAATCGATTAAATTCATCCGTTAACCAGTGGGTTTCTCAACGTTTAAAGCGTTTCAGACGTTAATTTGTCGGTGTCAACGGCACACCGGGGGTCATTTTTAAACCATTATGACCGGTGCCCTTTAATAACACCCTGATGGAAACGAATTCACCTTTGGGTCATGGTGGATGGCTGGGTGTAGTTTAAAATCCAAGCAGTTTCTTCCTTTCTTTCCCCCTCTTTTTTTTCTAGGCCGACGCCATTACCATAGCCTGTAAATCTTCGAGTGTAAACGTACAATGTAGTCGTTTAAAGTGAAGCATAACGCGATAATGCGGTGTACTATATAATACCGGCAGGCGACCACTTTCTTCGTGCAAATGCAATTTTCCCGCGCAGCCCGTTTAAATTGCCGCCCCAGGAAAAGTTTAGCCTTTGCCATCCGTTTCTTCAACTTTACGCAATTACCATGACCCCCTGGATCTGTTCCCGAACTACGACCACTTTTTAACCCTGAACAGATGTTGGAGACACGATGTAACTTGATACCAATTGTTGGTAATTTAGTAGGCATCGTGCCAACCGAGAACCTCCGTGAATATTTTAATTGTTAAAACGAATTGGCTGTTTCATTGCCTTTCTTTTTGGCACCATAACTTGGTACCAGGGGCAATGGTAGGTACTTTACTCACACGCGGTTACTGACTCTAATAACTTCGAGATGCAATAATTTGTAGAAGGACATATTTCAAGGCAATTATCCTGAAGCTATTTTGCTTTCGTGCGATTTCTGACAGGAGTCCTGCGAGCTTGTACCAAAGTCACCGAAGACAATAATCAAAGATAACCTAATGTCAGGTTCAGAATCGAACCCACGGCCAAGTTCGATTATTACAACAGCAATTAGCGCGTTCGTTTGGAAATTACAGCATTGCGAGTTACACGGAGCGTTCGCAGGTGTCTTGGAATTCCGAGAAAGCCATTTTCGTCGGGCTATGGCTGGTATCGTAGGTCGAAAGTACGGGGATGTGACCACTGCGGGCAATAATACAGTTCTGGTTCACGATCGCACCGTTTGCGGACGCGGTCGAAAAGCTGTTGACGAAAACTATCAGACGGAGGACACCGATCGGGCAGAGTTTATCGAACGTTCATTGAGGTGGAACGCGCAGATTGCCATTCCTCAAGATTGAGTCGAGCCGCGAAATTGCATCCTCCTCGAATACCCGATAGCCCCCGCGACCAGAATTGGGAATACCGTGGATTTTCGACTTGTAATTGGATACGAGCCGCTTTGACTCGAAACCGATCTTCAACCAGTTTCTAGCTATCGTTGATGTATCGATGTTCGGGTAGTTGGGAACTTAGACGCCAAATGGCAACGGCGAAAATCGTAATTGGTGGGAAACATCTGCGGCACGAGCCACACAATTTTATCCTCATTTCTTCCGATACTTTTCTTTCAGCTTTCTGTTGACTGAAAATTTGTACGTTAGTTCCTTCTGAAATAAAAAAAGTGAGAATTGGTGAAGAAATGTTAACCTCACTCCTTCGATCTGGCATTGTCTGCGACTAATCAAAATTTTGTCATAATTTCAAAGATAGACGCTATGTTGGATTATAATCTTTCTAATTATAGTCAGAGTAGTCATTTATTATCTTAAGTTAATACTTAAGATTCGTGCGATAATCCTAAGCTTAATCCTAACCTAGCCCTAATCTAGTCATCAGTTTTAGATTTAAAACGCCTTCGTTAACTGGCAATTATTATCCTAATCGTAGTATACGACTACTCCCGTATTCTTGACTAATTTTGTCAGAAAAATAATTTGAAAGCGATACCTTCACGGGTGATCATTTCTGTCCCTTTGGTAATGAAATTTATTTATCGTAAGCAACGTGTTACAGGGGTGTATGTATGTATCTAAGAATGCAACGTCAGCTTTGAAACTTTGCCACGTTGAATTATATGGCGCACGAGTGTTTCGCAGGACGATATTAAACCTATTTCGTAGATGTGAAACACGAAGGCATAACCAGCTACGCGATTCTGCTATAATATATTCACCGTGTGAAACTAACTTCTGTCGGACCGGAAACGTTTAGAACGGGACCTTATTCAATTTATACTTCGAGAAATTACTCGAATAAAACGTAATCATCTTTATGATGAATTCCAAGCACGGGTTATAATTTCGATTTATACGATGTACCCCGGTATCTTTCCAACCTTTTGGTACCGATTTCATTTGCTACAGACATTTTGCGACGCATCTTCTTTTCATGATCTAACAAGCCGCCCACGAGTTTTCGCTTACCGATAGTTTAATAGCGAAAAATAATTGCTTGGCGAATTTGCTTTTTATTTGTAATAGAGCTTTCTTTTTTATTAATGAAATTTTATAAAAATTTTGAGGTAAAAGAAATATAGTTTTTAATTTATTTTTCTATACTGTTTAATATTATTATTTTTATTTTCAAGTAAATCTGTCGAGGATTTACTATAATATAACTTGAAAGAATGGATTTTAATTAATTGCAATTTTTTTGAGACACGAATTTCAAGAAAACAAATTTTATGTCTTCAAGTTTTCCCATGATTTATTTAATAATTTCAAAATAAACATTTGCAATGTTTTTGGTAAATATCTTATGATATGAATTTCAATATTTAGAATTTCACGTTCGCGTGTTTTCTTTTAATTATCTATTAATTCGTGATTTCTTAGATGGGATAACTTGGATCCTTTCGTTTGCTCAAATTTCTTTTCTTTTTTAGTTTTGTTATAATGTATTGGTAGTTCTAATTTATTTTATTTATAAATTGTCAGTTGTAAGTAGACCTTCGCTGAAAAAAAAATACAAATGTATTAATTTCGCAGTTAAAATCTCAATCTTTACATTTTTCATTACTACACGGAATTATTTGTTAAAAGTCGATAAATAACAAAATAATACAAAATTCTGGAATAGAGGTCATCTGTAGGTAATTTAAAAATGATAATTAAATATAAAAATACCAACAGTGAAAATATTGCACTGCGAATAGAGTTTAATATACAAAATTATTTTACTTGTGTGCGTCTATTAAGTTAAACAATTCGTTGGAAGCGTTTAATAACAGATGACAGCAGCGAAAGGGTTACAGACTGAGAACGTATAAACAATGTAAATATTTTATTGAGGAAATGAAAAATGTACATCCTCTTTCAAAGGCCGAAAAGTATACACAGTAAACGTATACTCAGATATTTGTTTAATAATCTGAAACTAAATACTTACGAATGTTTATCAATCGAATTCCGCTTTCTTTTTCGTTGTTTGTTTAATAATTTCAAAGTAAAAATTTACATACGTTGCTCGTATATTCATAAACACAGAATTATGCAAGCGGATTACTATGTCTGTCGCACAAAGCCGCGTGAAATTTAATTATTCAAAATGAACGTTGACAAAAAATATGCGGTTACAAGAGTCGAATCCACATTTTTCCCTCGCGTGTGTCCCTTTGTGGTAGATTTAAATTTAAAATTGAATATCTCACTGAAATATTCACCACCGAAGCCGAACTATCCTGAAATTTGCAAAAAAAAAAAAACAAATTTTAACACGCAAAAATTGCCAATGAATATCTTTATACCGTTACGTATACAGGATGTTCTAAAAATAGTGTACAAATTCCCCGTGTGAAACGAAATTGAAAACTTCCATACCATTTTGTGAATTCTTTTAAAAACTGAGAGGTCGACCTCCTATCATTTACCAAAATACGAAAAGAATCTTTTCAATTATGGTTATCTAAAATTACATGACGTTAATGGGGAAATAAACTGTAATAATTTTTTTCTTCTTAAATGTAGAATTTTTTAATATTTCAAGATCAAATTCTACTTTATTTATCTGCGTAAAGAAGCACCTGTGAGCACAAGTATACCTATACATATAGATATAACTACAGGGTATGATATTTAAATGGGAATTCTTAAATATTTCATTTATAATTGGTCGTACGAAAAAACTCCACGAAACAAAGTTTTTTGTCAAGATAGAATTTTTACCCATGGTTATTTTTTTATGTGATTCAAAGGACGTTAGCATTAAAAAAAAAATACTGATTCCAACTTCTTACCATCATTCTGTTAACCATCAAACGTGTCCCTTGCAATAGTATAAGAGAAATGTTTAACCTCTTGATGTATCATTCTATAGCTAGGTGCGTCGGACGCAACAACAAATATGTTGAAACAAACAAAGAATATTGAAAAATTATATATCCTTATTATGCTAGAAATATTACATATCCCTATTATAAATCACCTACCCCTGACAAGCCTCGACCGTGTAAATTGTAATCAGAATTGAGCTTAAAATTCAGTTGTGATCAAAGTATGACGGAGAGAAGTTATATCTACATTGCAGTGTGCGTCACGAATGTGATACGATATCGTAGACTAAGGGACCAAATGTTGGCAATTATATTAAAAGAAAAAAACGTGGAAAACGAAACAATCTTATACCATTCAACTTTTTCATTTACAATTTTCTTTTATCCCTAATTGCACTCGAAATGTGATTCAGCTCCATTTGATAACTCATCCTCTGTAATAAATAGAAATCGTAATTCTTATACAGATATGCAGATATAAAAATGAAAGTAAAGTGTATTCGTTTTATGCATAAATTAAACGGAACGCTCTGTATAAAGGGTTAATATGAACGAATCTTGTATCGAGTCCGACCGGATGGAACGGCCTGTATGACGGGTAGTAAACGCAGCGATAAAATTCGAAAGAGGAATGCAGGGCAACGTGAGCACGTGCAAAAAACTGACATTTTTCGCTACACGAACTGACGAAATTGCTGTGCGCGATGAGAACTATGCGAATTATTAAATTCATTATTCCAACAATTGTACAGAGCCGGCATCAACACGCTCGTCACGTGTTCGCACGCGCGTTGGCTTATTATCACGCTGTAGACAATCCATTTCGAAATAAGCGTCTACGTGAACACGAACCATCGCGAACAAACGTCTGTACCGATTTTAACAAAAACTATAGCTGCTCGATGATAAACCCTGTGTAAATTGAAATTCATTTGCGGTCCTTTTGTTTTTTGCTCTCTGTATGTATTTGTTTCTCACAGTCATTTTATTTTGCTATATTTAAAGTTAAGCAATCTTATGCTAGACGACCACATATTGTGGAACGTTTTATACACGGTGCAACAAATTAAGTAAACGTTAGACGGAATCAGTCAGATTTCAAAGTGGAATTAAATAAGGTTTACTCCTTCGAATTTCCTTCGAACTGAAATTTGCATGTATTAAAAAAATAATATCTGAAGAAGTAGTACAACATTTCAAAAATGATTATAAAAATGAATTTACGATTTATTTCAGATATTGGGTTAACACCGGCTTGGTTGCATTCACTGGGTGTTGTTAAGTTAACTTTGCCACATTATGAAATCCTCTATAGACTGACCACTAATTATTACGATAGAGATGTAGTGTAGATAGGAATATTTAGAGATTAGAATGTAAGAAGAGATGAAAGGCAAGGATTACTTATAATAAATAATATTACGATAGTATCTTCGATGATTAAATTCAAGAGGAAGAGGTTAACCAAGTTTCAAGCCCGAATTGAATATAAATTTAATACCTGATTGATTAATCGTGCCATAAATCATATATTATGAAACGTCCTGTATATTCTGCAATCATTACCAAAACGAAGAAAATAACCAAATATCAAACTCAAACGAAATAAAAATTCGATCCTTAATATATTAATCTAACTGAAAACCACGTATTATGATACGTCCTGTAGACTGCGCGCCCATCACCGCCCCCCGTCGAAGGTTAGGTCCAAGACGAAGAAGGATGATGTTGGTCGATCGACAGAGCCGGTTTGCGGCTGCGATTGGCGTGACATCATGAACATTCGACTTCCTCCTTAAGTTCACCGACATCCAGGTCACGTATGCACGTGGAAACGGTCTGCGTTCTGTAAGGGGTGCAAGGACGGGCTGGAGAGCTAGAAACAAGGGGGCATCTCCGAGTGGTGTGCCGCAGGGGAGATAGGTGGTCGCGCGCACATCTAGCCTCGTTACGCGGATGGGTACGTCGCTTCGTACATGTCCGCTATTATTTGCGAGATCGATAACGGTTACCTGCGGGCGCTACCTGAGGGGAAAAAGAGGAGAGGACATCAGCACCGTGCGATGCATATCGCCAACGACCGACGGACAACGTGGAGCCCGACCCTCAGGGCTCTTCCACTCGCCCCGGTCATACTTTTCCTCTCTATTCTTGATTTACCCGGGATTTCCGCTTCCCTTCTTCTACCACCTCTTCATTTTCTATGTATTTTTTTCTCCAACTGACTTTCTTTCCGTTCTCCTGGCTCGTCTTTCAACGAAGCCTCGCACGAGCCAGGACTTTCATCCAACGACACGCGACTGGGTACAGCTTTGTTTTTGCCCGCGAAACAGGATCAAAGATCCCTTGGGTAATTTCCCGGGGTACAATGAGTTGACACGATATTCGATGCTTGGCCAGAGAAATGTTATAGGCGTGTATGAAAAGTGAGGGAAGCAATCTTCTTTCGAATCGATTCATTGTTAGTCAAGATTTAGGATCAAAACTGGATAAAAGCGATAAATATACGCTGGATGTAAACGAAGAGTTGATTTCCACCGTTCGAGAGTATATCCCTTCAGTGAGTTGATGTTAATGTAATAGTGGAACTCAGTTTTTTATTTTTTAGACAATTCCTTATAGGTTTGGGACCGTATGGGTCCTAGGGGATTCGTTCACAATAATACCCCGTGGATTCTAGGATATTTTTGGCGCTAGAAGATATATTTATGACCTATGTATTTTTGGAGATTCCGTATTGATTTGGGAGTCGACGGATCCCAAAAAATCCCATACAGATTTTTCTTAAATCTAGGTTTCTATGGTCACAGTGAAAGTGGTACTAGAGTTGCTTAAATTAACCAAATATTCAAATTTGGGAATTTGCAATAACTCAAATTGTTGCTTAGAGTTCCATGGATTAATTATAATCGCTTCTGTCTGAAAAATCGTGTTTCAGAAAACAAAATTTGTACTTTTCTTATTGAACATTTTTACTGAATCAGCCTGAATATAAGCAGTATATTCTTACACGATGAAATTAAAAGAAATTTTTTAAAGTTATTATGCAACGTTTCAGTGCTTATCGTAAAAGTTAATTAAAAGTTGTATGTGATTTTTATCGATAGATCTTCCCGTTTCTTGATTATAACTTCGCTGACTCCACGCGACAAAGCGTGAAAATTTCTACGGTAAGCGTTTCCCTTCGATTTTCCTGTTACCGTTGCAATTACACATTTCGCGGTTCGTTAAAGTTAATGTCTCGCGGTGTTTGCTTAAACGACAGAGTATTGATTTTTCTCTGCCAACATATCAGATAAGTCTGTTGAAATTAACCAGGAACTAACTCCACGAGAGTAGCCCACGTATCTTCTTTTAATTCTCCTACCTTTTGATTGAATCTAGAGAAACTCTCGGGATTATTTTTATTTCACATTTTCCTTTGAACGTTTTACTTTTTCCAAACTCGGTCAACCTTACATAAATTACAGGAATCTTTGTAACTGAACGGTGGTAGTTGCATTTCAGATGGATTTCCTGCTTTCTGATTGCACTTAAATGGCGAAATAATATTGTACGACGCTTAACGTTGTTAATATTTAATCATTATTCGATAATTGAACGTTTCAGGGACGATTCTATTTTCCTGGACAGCCAGGCCACGCCCCTGACCACGTCTTATGGTCACGCCTCCGCATGGTGCAGGACCGTCTCAATATCATCCGTATTACAGTAGATTTTTTGATAACTTCCTCTGTTGACGGCTGTGGGAATGGGAATTTCTGTGCAATGAAAATTTGGCAAAGTGAACAACCGGAAACGTGATGGTAAAACTCGTGCCAAATATGCTTTTGATACACGAATTTGAGTTTCACTTTGTAATCTAAAGACGTTGGCTTTGGGATGATCATTGTATCCTTTTTTGTCTCCGTATCGGTTCACATGCTAGTTGCCCTCTTACGCCATTGGTTGCGGGCGGCTAAGCCACGCCTCTTTGACCCCGCCTCCTTATAATAAGGCCCGCCTACTCCAGCCTTAAGGGTACTTTAAGGTAATATTCAAACGTAATGAGAGACAGTTTTTGATGACGTATGATTGGTAAAATTAATTGGACAGCTGCGAGTCTGTGTAGGATTGGAAGATTTGACCCCTCAGTTCCCAATGATTGAAATTATGTTACGTTTAATATATTTTTTATTACGAATAAAATTCATATGGGTAATCAAGTAGAATAAAAATTTGTTACCTCGAAACCCATTGCGAAATGTTACAAATATTAATGGGTTAATTTTCCTACTTTATGTTCAGCAGATTTGAGTTCCTTTCAAAGCTTATACAGAGTGGTTCAAAACCATTTGAATTCAAATAATTTCCTTTGTTACTTTTTGAAAGTTGCACCATTCAGTGATTAATAAAGTGCATCTGCAGAACGTTCTTTATTTTTTAATCGAAAACATTCATACTACTTCTCCTTGTACCAGCTGCATATACAAATATAATATTCATAAGTTTCTATAATATCAAAGTTTCTAACTTCCCGAAAGCATAATATTTCTGTCCTTAATTTCTATTAAAAAAATATTATATTTCCAGCCGGAACGAAAGTTTGGGGCAGGAATCGGTTGTTCGGTAGGCGTGTCGAATTTTCACCGAGGGTAATTGTAACTACAGGCCAGAAAGCCCGACGTGCTTTATTAACATCGAACCAACTAGAATGCGTCTAACAATAAGCTTGAATCGTGCCATTGTTCTAAGTGTTCTGTTGGTTGAACACCAGCAAAGACTCGGCCATTGTTAACCGGCCGTAATGGCCGTGATTAGGAACAGGACCCGTGTCCTTCTATCGCACGCGTGTAATCGTGGGTTCCTCCGTTTTCCAACTTAAAGTTCCTCACCGTCTCGGGTGCTGATCGAGTACATATAAGTACATATGTTTCGACGTGTTCTGACTGATATCGTGTACGCAACAATGGCGTAACCAGAATTGTCCCCTAGGAGGATGAATAAAAATTTTGTTTCATATCTTGTTGGCGTCGTAATAATATTTATTTACTTAACACGTTGGCTGCCACGGGGGTCACCGGTGACCGGCACCCGAAATTATATACAATCAAATAATTAACAAAAGAAATGACGAAACAAACCACGGATAGCGTTATCGTTAAGCTAATAATGCTAGCTATCGATTTGAAAGGTTAAATTTGAAAATTAGTTGATTATATTCTTAATAATTAGGATTTTAACGTGTCTGACTACACACGTCCGTTTTCACTGTGGCAGTCAATGTGTTAATAGGACAAACCATTTGCGTCGTAAAAATATCAGTAGTGAAAGAAACTTATTATTTATTATTACTGTACCTACTGTTTATTTATCTATCAGGAAAAGCCTTTCGAATTGCAAGAATATTAATAATTATCTGTTATATATTTATTTATCTTTAATTAAGGATGTTAGAAATAAATTGAGATATCAAATTTTGTTCATACATTCTATGGGTTTAATTTAAAAGATGTTTCGTAAACAGGCACTGTTTAATGCTTTGTTAGAAAGTTGTAAATAAAAATACGAGATTCGATGGCCATTTTGCAAATTTACTTTTAATTAGCTATTTTGAAATCGAATATTAGCTGTATCTATGAGTTTGGTGTTAAGATTAGTATTGGTATAATAATAATTAGGGTTAAACAAAGAATTGGTATTAGTTGCAGGTAGCAAACACAGTTTGTGTAAAACTATACGTATAATAAATATCGCTTGACTATTCCCTTCGAACTCCACATTTTTGTTCATAACTTTTTAATAAAGCGTTAAATAATCTACATTCATATAATGTTTTTTTTTTTTCTTAATTAGCCCCATAGAATATGCAGTTGGTACCAAACGTATTCGACCACCATTTAAAACAGAATAACTTTGGTAAAATTCTAGCGAACGATTTTAATTCCTTTTAGCCACTGGGAGGATTAGCTTATCACATGTCACATAAAATAAACGTTGAAGAAAATTTAATTGGCTAACATTATGAAGAACACAATGAAGGTCGCTGTTTATATCTTTTTATCTGAGCTGGTAATGAAAATTTAAATAGTACCCTTTGTAGATCTTTGTCAATTAGGTGCATGCTGAAAATTTCATCGGAATTCAATTGCAAATTTCTCCTTTTGGCTTCTTAGAAAACAGTTCAAGTGGTTTGGTTCAATCTTAAAAACAAAAGTATTCTGTTTTAAAAAATGTCCTCAATTATGTTTATCACAAAGAAATTCGTTCCTGAAAATCGGATTTTTCCAATTTTCTTTTTTTCCTTGTGCCGTTTCATTGATGTCTTTATCATACGTTAAAAATGATTCCATTTTTGTTTATTCCAAATAACATCATTCATTTCAAAAGAAAATTCTAATTTCTTCATGCGGAAATAAAACCATCTACTTCTTTCTAGCTGCTGTACCGATTCAAAAATCTATCTCACCTACAGTAGCATCAGAAAATTCGTATTTTTAACCAAATGTATAGTTGAAAGTTCCGTTTCACCAGAGGGAAAATCAGAAAGCAAAAGTAAAAGGGCAGAATGGAAATTGATCGTCCGAAATTTCCATCTGTACTTGAAATTCGTATTTAATTAGCGTATTCGACGACCCTCGACCGGTTTAGTCATGGATGTCTCGTCAAAGGCAACGGTGCTCGTTTCACATTTGTGGACAGTCACGATTCCACGTGGAAACTTGTAACGATACGCCTGGCCAGATTCGTAACTATTAACAGGTTTAGTCAATCGTACAAGTAATTGTGTACACTTGATATAAACCCTGCGAGCGCAAATGCCGACCAACCAATGCGTGCCCCTCGAATCTTCCTGCAAAATACAGAGTATCCAATTAACTTTAGCGCTCTTAATTATTTTGTTAATTATAAATATGCGGAAACACCGTTCAGGAGAAAGTTTTCTTATAAAATATAACTTCGAGATGATATTTCCATCTACGTCCTAATTTCTACCCTGAAATCAAAGCATTGTACGAATGTGACGATTATTAACTAAGTTATTAGTGTATTCGTAACTGAGGAAACGAAGAGAAAATGTCAGAGTTGAATTGAAATTTCTTGGAGCTTTTAAACTTTAGGTCAGAAGTTATTGATAAGAACTCTCTTCCAACTCTCAAATTTCTAAATTTTAAATTTCCAAATTTCCAAATTTCGAATTTTCAGATTTTAAATTTCTAAATTTCAAATTTCCAACTCTCCATATTTCAAATTTCTAAATTTTAAATTTCCAAATTTCGAATTTTCAGATTTTAAATTTCTAAATTTCCAAATTTCGAATTTTCAGATCTTAAATTCCTAAATTTCAAATTTCCAACCTTCCATATTTCAAATTTCTAAATTTTAAATTTCCAAATTTCGAACTTTCAAATCTCAAATTTATAAATTTCAAATTTCCAAACATCAGATTTCTAAATTTTATGTTTCCAGAGTTCCAAGTTTCAAACATTCAAATCTCAAATCGCTAAATTTCAAATTTCCAAATTTCTAAATATCAAATTTCTAAATTTTAAATATCCAAAGTTCAAACTTTTCGTACGTGATTCAAACTAAGAACTACTCGATCGCGATCGGTCATTTTAACTGTTGCGTTTTGAATAGTTGTACGATACGTCGCGATCCACCGCGTGGATTTTTTCCTATCCGGGGTCGTAAATTCCGGACTAACCCTTCGGTACGCGATTTGCTCTACGACGTTTGCCCGCCAAATTAATCTTGGGCAATGGTTTCGATGGCGTTGCCTCGATCGATATACTTTGCTGGATGCTATTCTTGAATCTCGCTCGATGGATTGATCCGTTCGCGAACGCTTTTCGATGTTTTCAAGTGACTGCTATGAGATTCGAATCGCAAGTGATTTTTCTTTTGACCGATCTGTTGGCGTTCGCGACGGCACCTTCAGGTCGTATCGAGTGCGCTGATTGGCTTTTTCCGAATTTCCAATCAGCGCATTTATTTCCAAGTCCGAAGGCGTTGGACGACGCCCCTTGGCCAGCCCTCATGGTGCGAGGGTGAGGGCTATGGGCCCGTTCGGGGGGGGTCCTCGAAAGTGTGAAGACACCTCGGAAATTTCCTCCAGGTTGACCTTAGCTAGCAGAAACCGTTACGCCCGAGGTCTGGTCGACCCTTCGGAAATTCCCGGTTTACGACATGGTCGGTTGTTCGGACGTACGAAGCGAAAATTCTAAAACTATTGTCTGGTAAAAACTCGAACTGACTAAATAAGCTTTATTATTATTGGGGTGAAATTGCCTGCTGTAGAAAAATAAACTGAAAGTCGAAGAAAGCTAATCGCGGAAATAATTTTGTTTGCACGTCCATGTCGTAAACGAACCTTCGAGGATTTTTACCGTATTGTTCCGCATCGAACGGAACACGTTTCATACACCTGTAAATATAATATTATTCACATTATTCCTTTATTTCAAAAAATCAAACAGATTTGCAAAAATTCAGATTTGTCAAAGAAGTAGTGGAACAATCCTTCCGCTAAAATTCCCTTTATATCCTAGGAGAAGGCAATTGATCGGGCACTTCCTCCCTTGTTCCCCACAACTAAGGTGATCAAGTTCCTTGGAAATCAATTCGAAGGTGACTGATGCTGAAAGGTAAACAGGAACAAGGACGATCAAGCTCGTGCGATATAATTAACCCGCGTATGATAATAGGGTAGCAGGAAACGGCGTTGATTGGAAGAAGCGATGGAACGTCAGGATCGAAAGGGGGAGGATTGTCGGTGTGCCCAACGAAAATGACATAATTTGCGCTTGCACAGGTATCTCTCTGTGCAAATTTGAAGGCAAACGTGAACGTGTGCAAACGTAGCTTACAACAGTCGTCCGTTGTTTAGACGCGGCTAAACGGAACGCAGCTTCCTGTGTGTGCAGATATACGCGCAGTACGTGTATTATTCGAACGAACATAGAAACGTGTGTGCAAATGCGAGATGTGTCGCTTTGCTCTTTGATCTATCATGCTCACACGAACTAGTCCATCGGCAATTCAGAGTTATTTGACGGAAGCATCGCGTAAATGAGCTTACGGGCTTTGGTTTTGGGGTCGTTGATGATCCACAGTCACTGCTATCTTTGTTTGTCCACGATGGCGACGTTATACATAACCGCAGTCAATTATAACCTGACCTTTCAACTCTCTAATACAATTTAATTTATTGCAGGAAGCAGGAATCTGTATGTTTAATAATTACGGACCTTGGAAACAGAAGAAAACAGGATATTAATTTTTTGAAACCAAAGTCGATGAGAGTACAGATTAAGATCCTGGAATCTTGTCAGATTTGGTAACTAAATGCAAAGCACGTAATGCGGCTGATAAACCACGCCCCTGGTAGATTAGACTCCGCCCCCAAACGACTAAACCACGCCCCTTGAGCATTTAGCCCTTGCTTATACGAAACAATTATATCGCGCACTTTGTTAGTTAAACCACGCCTCCATATGGTAGTTAACAGTTAGAAGCAGTGTAATAGTTTGCAAAACTTGAAATAGAACAGTTATTGTCGTTCCTTAATTGGTTAACGAATAAAATGGCATACGAATGATGATACGTTTTAAATCGCATCAATGAGTTAATAATTGACGGCATTAAAAAGTCTGTTCGGACAGTGCTACTTAATCATTACGCGATATCAAACGTTTACTTTTAAAATGACTGGGAAAGTTGCACTTTTAATGGAACTTTAACTACAAGCTGTTACTTATTTCCCGGTGGGAAGAGAAGCATCCGTGAATTAGTCGGCACGCCACGTGCAAGATTACCAAAGTCCGAAAGAATTCCAATTCCCTCGGGGCCATTTACGATTCCGTGGCGCCGCGAGTCAACCGATGTTCCTCAAATCTTAATTAGAATTTAAAGTTTGCTCGCCACCTAAATGAATAGATTTAAAATACCGCGAAGGTACCAACGTCCTGATTACACCGAGAGAACCGTTGCTCAGCATCCCCGTGTTTGGCGAAAAAATATTTGCATCTCATCAAAGTCTCGTGTAGCAATTACGAGGATCTCCGGTGGTCATCTCGCGTCATTTTTATTCAGAAACTTCAAACTGCTTCGGATTTTATAAATAACGCTGTGTAACTAAATGGCATCTGAACGTTACTTTTTTTCTTACTTTTCGTTTTCTTAAGCCACGCCCTTGTACTAGCTTAACCACGCCCTTATGGCAGTTATTATACGCCTTATGGTAGTTAAGCCACGCCCTTACAAATCTTTGTCACTTACAAAAATATAAATTATAGAAGTATAAAAATAAAATTATTCGCCTTTAAATATCATGTAACTTATTTCCATATCTTACCTGATTTGTATCTCAAGGAAGTTTAGAATTCTATTCTTTTTAAGAAGGCCCTTCGAATTTACTACGTTTTCGGTTCAAAAATTTAGTATATTTTCAATCGAACGAACGGTCAAGTTAACAGAATTGATGAATTACTTTTAGTTGGCTAATTGAAACCGTCACCGCTAAAAATTCCTCCGAATTCTGTTTGCCTGTGTCAGATAACATTGAAAAAAAGTGGTTGAATACACCTATTCCAATTTTCTTTGCGCCCGGTGGTGTTTCTTTCGCTGGCCGTGTTGTTTACCCATTTTTCTTCGCGAACGAATCTTCAAAGGGAAGGAAACTTTGCCGGACAAGAAAGTTCCGGGCGATGTTTCACGGGATATCACGTTGGAAGTAAGCTGAGACAGGTGTCGAATCCGAACGTTCTTTTCGTGTCCCAATTTAATTACATCCAGATTAACTCGATTACCGGAACCGTTGTCGACGTCCGGGCACCGTGGAAGGAGCCAGCCTTTTCAGGTTGGTCCTTCATCTTAATTCCGCCAGTCTAGAGGGCGCCGCGAGTCCTCGATGGTGCCGGCAAAGCGGCGGAACAAACTTTTCGACACGTCGAATTGCCTTGCTGTTCGTCGACACGACGAAGGCGTCGCGACGCGGATATTGTTCTTCTCCTTTATACGCGTGTCTGTGCCCGCGTATATGTGTTTTGCGCCGTTGCACGACTCGAAACTCGTCATTTTTCCAGGACGACGCGACGGTGCAAGAAAACGACCATAGACAAAGACAAAGTTGTTTTGTACTTTTAATAACTGTTTCAACGTCTCGAATAATGCTTACCGTTGTACAGATATGTCGAAAAGTTTGACAATTTTTTGCGCCACAGTTCATCCTGATGATAAAACATATCCATCGGATGGTTTTTGCGAGCCGCCTTCGTGACTGCGTTCCGGAAGAAGAATGGGACAAGGACAGTTTCGTTTTGGATCTTTCGGATCGAGATTTGGAAGATCTACTTCTTCGTTCAATTGAATGGTCAATTGTCACTTAATCTGTCAGATGTGTATTGGGATATTTCGAATAAGATTGTGATCCTAAGTGTTCTAATGGAAGATTTTCATACATTAGTTTTGGAAAATAAAAATCCAAGGTGATATGAAATTAAATTTAAGTCGTTACTACCTTGGGTGTCTGCTGTCTGAGGATTAATACTCTAAGTATACATATTACACTCTATCGAACGTCACGTCAATATTAGTGGTTAGCCCTTTATAAGGCAGTGCTCTGGACTGAACTAAAAAATATTCCTTGAATTTTAATACGACAGTTTAATATAATATTTACCAAGACATTAAGTGGTAAATGAACTTCACATTATAAAGGGTTAACGAACGCCGCAGTATTGTCACTTGTTTTGTCACGTTTTAAGATCAGCTTTTTTATATTAGGCGTTATTCTTTATTGATTTATTTAAATATTTAAATCAGATTCTTGAAAGCAGTCAGCTGTCATAGCATTACTATTTGCATTCCAATACTTCGATTTCCTGTATATATGAAATCTTAATTTTTTATTTATACATGTAGTCTTAACGGTAATATGAAATGCAAACCTTACTTTATTTCATAAAAGATAATATGTTAATATCTCAAGTTGACATTACACATAATTGTTATTAAAATTAGATAAAATAATTAAATAGTTTTTTATATTCAAAAGATTCTAGTAACTTTGGTAGGTTATATTTCTGTCTATGAGTTACGGGATAATTATCGATCTCAAATTATTTGCTAACTCTTTATACTAACTTTAATCTGTTACACAGACAAGTACAGAGTTTTTTCATTGCAAATTTTAAAAACTAGAACACTATTTTTTAATAGTGAAGAAAATCTCCGAAGAAAGCTGAAAAGGTGTTTTAATGTATTCTAATGTGTGTATTTAATTATTTAATACATTTTGGCAATAGTATTTGTAGTGTGATCCATATTTGTTCTAAAATCAATAGAAAATATAGAATATATAATTTTGTTATCGTTATACAATTTAATTTACAATTATTTTGAAAAATATCAGTTTTATATGCATACCATTTAACAGAGAAATGAAAATTAATGGTGAACGTGAAATGGACATGGAGTACAACAATAAAAATGTAGATTTTTTTCTCGTACTTTAATTTATTCTTAAACGAGACCATTGCAGCCGCTAAGTGCAGCGACCAGGTTTATGACAGGGACGTGATTTCTTCGTTATCTTTGAGATGAACAATTTCCATGTTCTTTCATCGTGGTACTTGGTTTGCCCTTTCATCGCCAGAATAATTACAAATTCAAATTAAATCCTGAGGACTTTGAATTTTTTCCGCGTCGTTTGAAACAGCTGTTTCTGATTGAGAGATTTCTGTCTAGAAATTTTTAAACGCCCAATTATTATTGTTTAGTCGGTTGGACGAACTTCTCGAAGTTCAACCAATTTAGAAAATTAATAATGGTAAAGTAGGTAAAATTCTCGAAGGAAATAGAAAATTTGACGTTTTTAATTAAATAACTCTAATTCATGGGGTGGGTTGCTTCGCCAATTGGGAATAAATTGTCAAAATTCTTGTGTTCGATATCGAAAAACTGTAACCCCTCCCGCCGGTAGATATTTCGTTGCAAAATACAACAATAAATTTTACATTTTAGTTGTAATTAACCCTTGGACTACTCAGACAGCGATAATGTGAATTAAATCTTTTATTTTTTCTTCTAAATTTTCTACTGTGATTTAAAATTTATATTTATTAAATTTCATCAAAACGTCATTGAATCTTTCACGTGTTAATTACACAATTACAGTTAATCC
The DNA here is from genome assembly GCA_943735885.1 of Stelis phaeoptera. Classification (NCBI taxonomy): domain Eukaryota; kingdom Metazoa; phylum Arthropoda; class Insecta; order Hymenoptera; family Megachilidae; genus Stelis; species Stelis phaeoptera. The sequence continues at coordinate 2,768,285 of OX030936.1, forward strand.
TTTACAATCCACACTTTAATGAATCAACGAAGAAGATAAAAATAAATCATTTAGAATTCAAAACCTTTTCTCCCCGAAACACGAGTATTAAAAAAAATATTTGCAGTGTAATGTATTAAGACATTTACTTATTATATTTCAGTACTCAAAGTTTATGCAATAAGTATTGGAACACTTATATAAATAGATCAAAGTCGTAGCCAAGTACAGTGTTATTTTAAATATTGAGTAATAACCTGTACATATTATCGATAATAAAATATTCTATTTGTCAAAAAGAGTTCCCAAAATAATATCGTATTTGAAGGATATTGAAAATAATAATACTTATATTTGAAATATTTTATTTACTTTGAATTAACATTGAGTCGATAATTTCAAGGGTTAAGGACAGGGGTGTAGCGACGGGGTTGAGTAAGCTGACAGTCCCTGAAACGACGTTGGCTTTGCAATGGTAAAAAAAAATTCCTTCTGGAAAGCCACGGAAAAATTGTTGGCACGCACACTACTACGTGCACCGGTGAAAATCTTTTTTTTTTTATACAACGTAATGTATGAATCAAAAAGGAAACGAGTTTTCTGTCGACAGAAAACGGTGGTTGTCGACACGTGTTTGTTAAGGGCGGATAACAAGTCGTTCAACTCGCGATACGATACGTTCAAAAAGCACTCGTGTTTTATTTGCTTATTCATCAGTGTTATGTCTTTCTTTGAATTGAAACGATTTATCATTCTTTTTCTTTTTTAGCATTATTTCCTAACTAGCCAATTTATATTTGTATCGAACATTTAATTTTCAAAGTCTATTCTAGGTGATTTGATTTCACGATCAAAAAGGGGGGTTGAATAATGAATAAGCTAGTACTATTACTGGGTCGTAGCATTAATAATTTCGGAGCGATAAAGAAACTCAGAACTTCTTTATAACTTGAAAAGTTATCTAATTTAGCGACGAAGAAAATATTCTAGGTTTAAGAATTTACAGCGGATAAACCTTAAACTTTTCAATATTTGAGATTGGTAATTATCCCGTAACTCATAGACAGAAATATAAATGCAACTGTTACGTGTACTGAATTATTACAGTAAATACTTTCCTTTTCGTCTCTTTGTTTGAAAGAACAGAAATAAAATGAATACAAAGTTGAAACAAATCTTTAATTCTGAAAAGTTGTACAAAGACATATCATTTTGAATACATTTTTTAAATTTTCTTAGAAGTTACATATCGAACGAAAAAATATTTCAAATCAATGTTATTTAGTATCCAGCGAGGCCTACAATGTAATAATTAATTTTTGAAACTGTACTTTTTTTTATCGAAACACGAAGACCACCTTTCACTTCATAATTATGTTTTTCATATAAATACTTTATACATAATACACATGATAATATAAAAATTCAATGTTATCCTGTATTTTGAAGTATCAAAAACTTATAATATTCAGTTTACCAACAAATTCAAATAACACAGCTCTAATTTAACATAGACTGCTCTAATTTTCACCCTGGAAGTACACAATTTCTCAAAAACATTCTTGAATCGTGTATACAGGCCGTTTCAAAAATTTATATTCAAAACATGTCCCAAAATTTTGAAACCATAGGAAGATTGGAACACGTCCGATAAGAGGTATCTCATCGTATCGCAAGTTCCCGATGAACCGAACGAGGAAAGTAAGAATAAGTGTTCCTGCGAGGAAGCTTCCATTCTTCCGCTTTTCTTGCGATCGTATAATTTTTTTCAGCAATAACAAAGTTCCCGGGGAAACCGTAAATTCTTGTTGCTTTTCCCTTCGACGGTGCAAAGTGGGAATAAGAAGAGAGAGGGGAAAGGAATAGGAGAGAATAGAGGATCCTGCATCGCTCTTGGCGTCGCCAGAGTTTATCACGGTTTTCGTTTCTCGTCTTTTATTAGCCATCCTCGGAAACTTCGTTCGGTTTTTCCTCCCGCGGTTACTTTACCTTTCGGTGTGCAAATGTTGTTATTGTTTCATCTATAGTTTACGATTTTAAGAGGCGAAAAATGGGGATGCGAACCGAATTCACGAAATTCAAGATTATTCTAATTCTGTATTGAAACGATACAAAAATTAGACGTTAAATAAATTTGCGACATGGATTCGGGTAGGAGAAAGATAGACGAAATACCATATTTTTACTTTATTCCCGATAAACTACATTTGTGACTTTATGTGTATTTTGTTTCAGAATCACAGTAATAATTATACCGCAAAGTGATGGCAAAATTACTATAAATATAAGATTTTTAATTTTATTGAAAATTTTTGACAGATAAGTCTGTAAGCTAACACTGGTTAAGAATATGGCATCAGATTGAAAGCCTATCAAAATTTTACACTCTTTTGCCACATTTTTCTGCCGTTGTTCCTTAATTACACGCGAATGGTGTATTAACTAAGTTTTAAGAAATACAAAATTCAGAATCTCGTGCCCGGTATTTGAAACGTATGAAAAGGGAAAGAATTTTTTGGGTCAAATAATATTTCGTGACCCAATCGATCCGCAAGCGTTTTTCGCCCGACTAGATATCACTGTGAAATGAATTGCGATCATTTGATCGTAACGTACCTTCCCTTCGTGAATTTTTTTTTCTCCTTCCTTTTTTCGCGACGGATACAAAGGCATTTTGTATAGCAGCCATCACAGCAACGAGTATTTAACTTCTCGGTCGAAGGATCGCTACTTGATCCAGGAACAGGAAAAATTTCTTTTCCACGCAAAAAGTCCAGAATTAGCATGTTATTTCTAAAAAGTTTTTTGCAGAAGATGTTTCTCGTTTAAAAATTTCAAAAACAAAAAGAAATCTGTATTAAATGTGTCATGATGATTTATCAAGTAAACGTACAAAAATGAACTGTATACATATTTTAAACATTTTATTATTTTTGGAAGAAACGTATTTATATTGGTGTCGATAAATTAACCAATATTCAGTCTAAGTTCGTACTATTATTTATTTATTGACTTTATACAGGGTGTTGAAAAATAACCTGAAGAGCTGTACACAGTCGGATAGATCGCGGAAAATCGAATCGAAAAGTTCTGTAGCATTTTTTGATGTGATCGGTAGTTTAGCTACAATTCATTGTTGAAATTTGGAAAATCGACCAATCAGCGCAAAAAATGCTACAGCACCTTTTGCTTCGATATTCTGTTATCTATTCAACGGTGTAGAGCTTTTCAGGTAATTTTAGCACTGTATATGTTCAACTTCTAAATGAAATTAACACTACTTTTGAACGGTCCTGTACGTTTCCAGGATGACTGTTAAATTCCATGTACACGTTGAAAATCACTGTTAATATTTATGACTTTAAGCGTCAGACGATTATTACTTTTGTTCTTTGTTAAGCATTCCAGGTATAGATTTTATTTTTGAATGTCCCTATATGTTGAAACAATAACTCTGTTCTAATTTTATTTAACCCTAGAAGTTTAATCAAATTTTTCATATAAATTGCAATATATCGAGCGTAATTTCAAATAATTTTTAACAAAATTCATTTAGAAATAATTACTTGGTATGACATGAATAATAGGTAACACATGAATTTGATAACGATACCCAAAATTAAGTGTGGATCGTATTACCGACGACATCATGTTACGGTTCTAGGGTTAAATTACGCAGACACATTAAATACGAAGAAGATTAAAATTAGCTGGTATTTACAGTGCTGATACAATTTTTGAATGATTTTGAATGTTTGTATAATAATAACACGGAGTTTGTAATTATTTGTATCCTGCAGAAATCGTGTTAATTTTGATCATTTCCAGAACTAAAATACTTACTAACTTAACCCATCATCAAGTGCACTTTTTAATTGGCTCCATATGTTTCGACAATGAGAATTATACCTTTTGTTCATTGAATGAAGATCAAACATCAGTTACATAAATATATTAAACCGACGTTCAATGTAATCTTACTTTAAATTGAAAATAAAATAAACAGCGATATATATATAGCATACATTTCGATAAATTTAGTAATTGAATATAAAAAAGCTGGAGTAAGTCATTTTGACCCGTTTGATGAATTGTTTTTAAAACACCATCATTGAATCACTCTGTATACCTATACCCATCCCAGGGAAATTACGTAAACGTCGATCAATCCGAGGACCTAGGATCAATTATTTCCTTCATTGTTAGGTATTCAAACTATAAATCCCTATTTTAGCACAACGATAACTGGGCCTTGTACCTATCCCGCGTAAATCATGCGAACGTCGATCATCCTGAAGACCGATCGCCTATTATTTCGTTCGTCGTCGAGAATTGAAAGCGGGACCGTACATTTTAATCGAGTCCAAGTGTCGAAGGAGGAGGTATCTACCGATAGAATTGCACGTGTGACAGGTAATCCCGAGGTGATCGCCTGCAGGCGTCGTAAATTAACACAGAACCGTTTTTCCTTCGATGAAGACTTATATTTATTATCGGAAATCCCGTCACGTTCGTCGTTGCCTTGAGCGAAACGAAAGACGTAGCCGTTCGTTACAGATTGTATACATCACTATCATTCGTAATCTGAAAAATAGCTAAAATCACGTACGCATCGTAAATCCCCTACATCATCATTTTTTCGTTCGGAAAGTAAGTGCGCTTGGCAAGGGTACATATCCCAGGGGAAACGTGGTGATGTGGAAGAAGAGTCTACCATCCGCCATTTTTTTTCTAGGGAAGGTTGACGTATTCGGTAGTATAATACCCTAGGGGATAATTGCGTTGTAGGTGAAGAAGGATTCCACCATTTTGCTATTTTTACGCCAGGGAGACGAGTGTATCTTAATGGTATTTAAAAGTTACTAGGTTGGGATATTACAGAAATTATAAGCGTATGCTTTTACCAAAACTTGTACTGATTTTAATCGAGATACAGAATGATTATATTAATTTGTATTCTATCCTTAGTTGTTATAAGTATGGTTATAACGTCGATTCCTTTAGTGTAAATCTAGCCTATCGTTTACGTTACGAATTTTCTTTGAAACGAACACTGGTCTAGTGAAATTTTGCATAATGCCTAGTAACTTTAGTTTTCAGGCGAATAATGGGACCTTCCTTCCTCTGCATTATTATTTATAGTATTTAATATATACTGTTCCAGAAAAATTATTTTTCTAGGAATAAAATGGGGAATAACGAGAATCCCGTTCCTCTACATTACCTTGGGAAAAATGATGAGCTAAATTTATAAAATGGATGATGAGTTAGGTCAGTTGTCTTTACCTGGTTAGTAACTTATAGATAGAATATGTATGATGGGGCCTCTTTTATTCACATCGCGATTTTCCTCAGATGAAACGAAAAATGATCTAAATTGGTAAAATGGACAATGTGTTAGATTAGTTATATTTTACAGCCTGGTAACTTACACATAGAATATTAATGGTGGAGCCTCCTTCGCTAGTATCACCATTTCCCTAGATAATTCTAGTGTGCTTCATAATCTACATTCCTTGGGAAAAAATGATGATCTAAGTTGGTAAAATGGACAAGCCTGGTAAATTATAAATAAAATATCAATAGTAAAACCTCCTTCGCTAGTGTCGCTATTTCCCTAGATAATCCAGGCATACTCCGTAATTTAGCTGTTCTAGGAAAAAATAATGGTCTAAATTGATAAACTGGATCATGACCCAAGTAAATTAACTTTCCCAGCTCAGTAACTTGCAGATGTAATTGTTATTTTCTTTAAATAAATCTAGTGTGCTCCGTAATTTACATATGGAACTTTCTTTCCATCGTACCAGCATTTTCCGTAGGCAAACCTGGTGTGCACGGTACAGTAGTAGCAATGTCGGTCACGGGTACGGACAGGAAACTGTGATAGACAGCCTCGTGGGTTGATGTTATACGAGGCGAGAAAATATAATCGCGACGTTCCTTCTCAATGGGAGTAGTCATTCGTCTCCCGTAGGAATACGGAAGAAAAGTCGATATCCTGAAGGAAAGAGAGAGGAGCGACGGGAATACGTACAGAGGAGCACGTTCCTGACACAGACCTCTGGAAACACGTGTATGTAAACGACAAGAAAAGAGAGAAAAAAAAAAGGAAGGGAAGTAAACGAGGACAGAAGAAGAGGAAAATCCTCGGAATGAAATAGGCGGAGAGAAGAGTCGGGAACACGTTCGACTTCAATTATACGCGGATTCAACGCTGATGGAAACACGAGCGTTACGCGAGGATTAATTAAAATTGAATATCTCGTTGAAATTTAATTGCGTGATCAAAGGGAGACAGTAGAACGGCTGTGGGAAACAAAGGGCCAATGACAATGATTCCGGGTTTTTGGGGTGAGGATAATCGGTCGTGATTGTCGGTGTTAAGCTTGGTACGCGTGTTGTATACACTCGCTCGATTTGTTAGCTTTTAAGCGCCATCGTAATACCCGGAATAATTTGATAACTTTCGAATAACAATGGAGTAATATAATGTTACAAAAGCATCGTGTTATATCGGAACCTTGTTTTTAGAGCGCCGTATTATAAAAGGATTGTTTTTTGAGTGTTTAATCTCTTTGACCCGACTTACAAATTTTCATGCATTATGCAAACTTTAATCAATAGAATTCTCTTAAGATTTATTATACAGGGTGGGTCGGCACATTTTGCCATCTAGATTTACGTCATTATTATTACGCATAGCAAACAATGTTTCGGATGAAGTTGAATGGTTTTGAGAGGGGCACATTGTATATGCAATAGCGAACATACAAATTTACCGCTTTTCTGATTTTTTAGTTTTCAACCCCTAATTGTGAGGGTCTTAAATAAAAGCTGCCTTAATTCTATAATTATATATATTTAAACGAACATAATATGATGATATAATAATTAAACTTATAATATATTGTACGGGAAGATGCTACTTTTGCGTTCATCATTACACACACCATTATAACTCTCTCATACTTTCCGCTCAATTGTACCAACTCACAACACGCAACACTCATACCAACCTCTCACACACATCACTCTTGCCAACTGTAAAAATAACTTCACACTAATGACACTACATACTCGCGTTACCGATTAAACATTAGGAATTTTTCTCTTTTAGACACGGTTTATACCCAGAAAGTCTGAAAACAGTGTTAGAACTAGTTCAGACGGTTTTTTAACCGAGCCAGTATTTTTACCGAATAAACAACCGTAAGCAGCGTTTACACGTTACTATATTTTTGCTGTGCGTTCAGCTCCTTCGTATAAATTGAGGGATTTAGTATAGTGTGCAATAGTGTGAGTACGTGTGATAATATAGAATCAACACTAAGAAAGCAAAAAGTATTTGACAAATATTATCGTTTGTTTCTAATCATCCATATTAAAGCAACGAAAACAGCATTTGAAATTGGGGCTGCAAACTTCCTGTTTGAGAGCAATTTTAAATACGAATCCGACCAAGTTGGGTGACATTGATTGTAAATACAAACGATCGAATAAAAATGCTGAATTCGAGCTATTTCTTTCACGAGACTCTGGATCGTGATAAGGAAAAGAAATCTTTTGAAATTTAGAGACAAGAAATATTCGATTGTCAATGAAGGAAGAAGAAATGGTAAAAATGTGATGACTCTGTACGTGTCGCGACGTGTGCGTTATTTTTCGCAGCATTTTTCTGCCGAGCTAAGCCGATCTTGGCCGCCATCATCCTCGTTCGAAGGTAAAGTTCGTTGTCCCAATAGAGTAGTCGTTACGGCTTCGATGGAAGCGGGTCAGGATAGGAAAAACGTTGGTCGGGGCAACGAATTGTCGAAGAATTCAAACTTCTTCATCCCTTGGGTCTTTCAATGCACTCTTCGTCGCGATTCTACAGAAGAAATTGTTTGATAATTTTATATGTGAAATCTACTTCGTGTTACGTACAACGTAACTGTATCCAATATGGTTTATCCGAGTTTAGGGATCTATCAGAATTTACTTACGGAAAGGACGTTCAGATTAAAATTTTACAAGAGTCCATGATTAATAATTGTAATTTTTAATATTTTGTTTTAGGATAATTATATTACGTTTTATGGGAATTTTTATATTTCTTTATGGAAAAGACTTTCATCGATAATTATAGCTTTAAAAATTGTATATTAACTGTATCTACACTGTAACTGAATTTAGGGAATTTTTATCATTTTTTAGAAGGATTGACGTCAAAATGTGTAATTTTTTGTTAACTCAAAGTGTGATTTCGAGTAAAAGTTTAATGTTAAATTAATTCTAAATTTACCTAAATGATTTTTTATGGCGTGGAAGGTTTAAAAATATAATTTAAGTGATTTTCACACAAAATTTCATTTTAAATTCGTTTTCGTTCCAATTTTCTTATAGCCGGATAATCGCATTCAATATGGTCTACTTGAACTTTTCAAATTCAAATTTGAAAATAAGGTTTTTGATAAATTTGAAGGCAGTCAAATAATTCTAATTTTCAAAATTTTATACCAAGGATTTTATATTCAACATTGCAAGTAAGAATCGATGGAGAAGACTTTACGGCGCATACTTAAGAAACTTGAAACTGGTCCAATAATTTGGGGTGCCAAGAAAACGTGGACAGACGATATTCGGAACAGTTTCCTCACAAAGCATGATAAGTGAATTGAATTATTGATAGTTATTCACCGATGGGATCTCAGATAAGATGAAATATTTAAAAATTGTATAAAACAATTCGAAAGAAAGTGCAGAAAATTTTTGTTTCCATGATCCAAAGCATTCCGCGAAAATAGTTAAAGAATGGTTGCTGTATAACGTTTCACGCATATTGCCACATCGATTCCATTTGATTCGAAAACTCGTAGAATTTGTTAAAAATTTGTATATCCAACTTTAACTGATATATCATTGTATTTTTCCTAAGCTGTGGGTCACGGTGGACCCAGGTTAACGATTTCAACGGTTCAACGGTTAACAGTAACACAAATAGCAAATGCCTGTTCGTTTATGACCCATGCTAATATTTTTCTAATCTTTATTTAAGTTTAAATAACGTTCGAACAGAACAGCAGGAATCAAAGATGACCCATGGATTAATGAAAATTAGATATTTGTCAGGGATTTGTTATCGTGACGATGATATAATGAAATTCTGTCACTGTTTATTCTTCGAGCATCATTAATGCAGTCGAGTGTAATTGCAAACAATGGGGATCAGAAATGCACGTAATCGACTGTTGGCAGTTTATCCGATACCTGTAACAACAAATTACAATTACGACTAAAACGTTGTTCAAATAACCGGTTAACTTCGTTACCGGATAATCGGCCAATCGATTAATTCCACCGTTTGTAAAGCACTCGTTTTATGGCCACGATGTGTAATATAATGGATCTTCAATTAAAAGCCACGATTGTTCAAAATTAAATATTAATATTCGGGGTTAAAACTGTGTAATAATAATATAGGAAGTAATTTTTTTATGCAAAATATACTAAATATATATAATAATATTGCAGGTTTTGAAATAATTTGATTTAGCTGTTACAGTGATTTAATTTCGAAACGAGGAAAATTTTGAGGAATGAAATTTATATTCATACGATATCGAATCTCAGTTACGTTAAATAAAATAGTTATATGGTATCGAGGAAGCCATAATTAACACGTTCACTGCCACAGTGAAAACAGACGTGGGTAGTCAGACACGCTGAAATCCTAATTATTAACAATACAGTCAACTAATTTTCAAATTTATAAAATGGTTTATTTTATCATTTCTGTTGGTAATTATTTGATTGTAAAAAATTTCGGGTGCCGATCACCGGTGACCCCCGTGGCAGCCAACGTGTTAAAAAAAAAAAGAAAAGAATGTATTTCCCTCGCAAAAAATTATTTTTGCTGTTATGGTTTCCTCGAGTCTTTTGAATAAATATTTTATTCTTCGTTAAAAGATGACTATAAGGTAAATGTCCCAATTACCGACCCTATTCTAATTATTGACACTTTATCGTTCTTATTTAACTATTACATTTTTGTATGTTACGAATAAGCGTCAGGAGAATTTCATTCGATTCGTGAATATTCGAAATATCATATTTTCATATTATAATTTATGTTTTCACGCGTGTCAACTATAAAGCCATGTAGAGAAATTCCCTACTATCGATCTTAAGAATGGCAAAATTTTAAATATTTAATATTTCTTGCACGAATATATTAATGTTACTATTAAAACAAATTGCATTGAATTTTTTTGTTAATTTTGTAGTAATTATGGAAATCAATAATCGATACACCAAAACTGTGCAAGTATTGTACGGCAGTATTCACATTTCGCTGTATTCATATCACAAATGGTTATAACTTCAATTTGTTTAAATGTCCGTTACCTTTACAGTGACAATGTTAGTACTGTAGTCGCAAATTGGGACATTTACATTCAATTTGTACGAATCTATGTTTGAGACATAGAGGAATTAAATGATCGAAAACTCGTACCCCAACACCCTATTATATATTTACCATAAATGATCATATTTAAGTAATTTTATCATATACAAACGACACTTTTCATACCGCAAAAGAATCAGCAAAATGATAAGTTATTAATGAGTAACTGCGATAAGTATTTTCAGTAAGTACAGATGGAAACAAACAGTTAAATTTTTCAATTTCTGATTGGTTGAAATTGAGACTGCAGTTAAAAGGCTTCGCAATACTTGTACAATTCGGAAGATTTTCTGCAATTTCTGCATCAACTATGAAGATGCTTATTTTAAATAAAAACAAAAGTTGGTAGTAGTCGGCTAAAAGTGATACTGTGTTGACTGTAAAAGAGCGTCTACTTAAGAAAAACACGTAAAGAAGTCTTAAGTGTTTAATTTAATCTTGGAAATGGCCAATTTTTCTAGTTGTCTTCTCTATAAATTTGTATTGTCTAAAGACTCGTAAATATGATTTACACAATTCAATATTTCATTAATTTGTAAACAAAACAACCTATATTTGCAATTTTTACATTAAATTTCAGAATAGTTAAATCTGTTATTCTGTATTCAAATTTCATTTATTTCTTCTTGATTGCGTTTTGTAGCACACTTTCAGAATTAAATAAATCACTTAATTAATTAATTTTGCTTATTAAAACTAGAACTACCGAGCGTACCCTAACTTCTAAATTGAAGATACTATAAATATGGGATGAAATGCGAACTACCATATAGAATAAATTATCTTAATGAAAGCCAGTTTGCACTTCAACAGAATCATTTTAATCAGTTTTCTGATTTAAAATAAGAAACTTAGTATTAACGTGTAATTCGTTATTATTCCAATCTTCAAAATTTTCCTTTAAATACCAAATTCGATTTTTATTTTCTCCATAATAAATATGTATTCTCCATCAGACGAAAAATTGCCACTTTATAAACAACGAAAGGGTTAATCTGATCCAGGATTTGGATCGACTGTATAAATTCTAGGAAGAACAGAATACAAGCTGAACCCTGGTATTTGTAAGCGTACAACGTGCACGACTGTTTTCACTTTCCACATGGACATTTTAGGCCACACGTAGCTGGAGAAAGTAGAATACGAGATGAACACCAACCAGACGTTCTTCGTTCTGAATTATTGCAATTTATCAAGCGTGCCAAAGGAAAGAAAAACCGACCAGATACTGATCCTACCTTTCTCAATCTTTTTACATAAAAAGAAAGGTTATCTTCTTCAGGATCGAGTTGTTTTAAACTCAGAATAAAGTAACTTAATTCTTTGTTCAATTACGTTTCACTCGTTTTACATTGACAGCAAATTGGAATGGAAGAACAAAAGTTATACAATAAAATTTCAGAATGTATTCGAATTTATTTCGTTTGGTCAAATTTTCACACGATTTGAAATTATCTTTGAAACACATCAGTTTCTCCTAACATTTTCTCCATATCACAAATCCCTTCGATATGTTTCACCCCGTACGAAAGAGAAAGAGATATTCCAACGTTTTGCACGAAATATGTCACTCTGTGTACACAGTACACACCCTTCGTGGACGAAAGGGTTAAAAGAAGCCATGATCTCTTATAGTTGTCGGAGCATGGCGTCGTTGACTTTTGTTTCGTCTTTTTACCGTTCCCTTCTCCCCAAGAGGAAATTAATGACCGCACTTTGTACATCAGGGGCCATTAATCTCGTCCAGCCGTCACGAACTGACATAAAAATACATTTGGCCATTCGTGACTGGTTAAACACCGTTCTGTTTGCAATAGAAATCCATTTATATATAATATAAAGATTTTATTACGTGTCAAATAATACCTCAAAATGATTCACGTGTTTGTTCGTAAGTTTCCAGACACCGAAGTCTGTCGAATCTGTATAAAATCAGAATTACAAAGGATGGTAATTATCAATGAGGTATAACATCGCTTCGTTGTCAAAGCAGTTGATAAACGACAGGTAAATCCAACGGACGTCGTTTCGAGTAATTGCCGTAATTACAATCGTAACTTTGTTCATTGTGCGAGCGGTATACCTCGAGCAAAATTTTTCCGCTTGATTGCGAAATCTGTACTCCATAGGTTCGTTCGTACAGTTTATCCTTTCATTTCGAACAGCAAACGACGCACCGTAAATCCGTATACAATTAAACGCCTTAACGCGACTCTGTGAACTAACAGACATTAGTTTTCCTAGATTGCTCGTGGATCATCCTCCGTTTTCGACTCGCGCGGCTGTATATTGTACACGTACAGTGGAAACAGATGGAATTGTCTCGAGAGGGACATTACGGCCATCATTTTACACTTGAAGGTTCATTATACTGACTTCCATTTTCATTCGATCCTAGGAGTAACTAGGAAACAGATAAAAATTTTCCTCTAGAAATATGCTCGCAAACGTTTCGTTCAAGAGCTATTGACTTCTTAACATTTACTAATTAAAAAGCATTAAGAAAATTATTGAAAACAAATTGTTATTATTAAAATTATTTATTTCTAATAGTATTATTTAGTCGCAGTGTAATTTTATTGTTATTATTCTCATTGTGTGTTTTCTTTTGTTATTGTTATTGTATTTTTGACTGGCGAAATGTCCATGTAACCCCAACGGGAGGCATTAATTATCATTATTATTGCTATTAGTATAATTTATTCCTAACACCTAATGGAAAATTTAGGCACTGTAATTCTTCTACCTTGTTTCGTCAAATTGCCGAATTAAGGAACCAGAAATTGGACTATTAGACAAGAATCGATGCAAGATACTTTGCGAATTAAGATTCCTAAATTGGTGAAACAAGGGCCCAAAAGTTTGTTCATTAGAGTTTCCTTACAGATACCACTGATATTCGAAGCACGGCTTTCTGTCTCTGAACGTAGATATTCAAGCTCTCAGAAATGTATCCCTCGGTCTTAACTGTATTAGTTTCTCGCATTATGTCTCTCTAAAGATACCAAAGCTGCGTCCAGATGGTCAACGACACATGGTACCAGCCTCGTCGACCTATGTCCCCTATATGTAGATACCAAAAATCCACCGTATGGTCGGCGACATACGGGAAAAATGGATATTTAATCAATGACAAAATAAAAATTACATTTCCTCTGATATCGTTGTAAATAGTAAATTAAAAAGAAAAGAAATCTATGATTTTGGCACTTGACAGATGCGGAATTTCCATTGCACTTTTATAGAATTTTTTGATGATGTGCGATCAGTGTCGTTTGAAACAGGGTTTCTTCTCTTTTTTTTTCCAACGAAATGTGACAAATATCGCTGGTACTTACGGAATTGACGAAGAAGGAACAATGTGACCATAATGTCTCTCTCTTTCCACATTCAAAGTTCTAGTTGGCTCGTAAAGATTGAATTTACGATCGAACAAAGTTATTCTCTCGACTTTATCGCCGGAATTTTGTCGAAGTTAACAAATTCACTCGTGTCTTTTCCCGCGCCACATCAACGGCCGAAAATTAGAGACGAGAAACGATACAAATAATGAAGTATTTAACTTATTTTCATCGACACGATTAAGTTTGAAAGAGGAACTCTGTTTTTAACATTCGTTGAATTAATTTCTATTGGAAGTTTGTTCGAATACTGAATTATTTATTATTACCGAATGATTTCATTTTATCCACGATTTTCGTTCAATTTGATTCCAATTGAATTAAATTTTCATTTCATTCGAAGAAACTTATTGGAAATAAAATAATATTCATTGTTTCTGAATAATTTCGTTTAATTTGCTTTTTTGCATTGATAAATAATTCCAAGATTTTCAAGTACCTTCAGTTCGTTCAATATTTCATGTTAAATTGAATTATTCAGATGTAAAGTTATCGATTATTGTTTGTAAATATTTCTAATCGTACGACAAACTTTAACAAGTAACCAGACACGATCACTGCTAATTGAGCGACCCGACGGATTATCAATTAAATTATCAACAGACTAGATAATGTTTAATGTTTAATATTTAATTTTTACTACGATAGAATTATTTTAATTTGGCGAATTTATAACCTTGGAAGTACAGTCATAAAAATATTAAGAAACTTACAAATAATTAAAAAAATAACTGACGAAAGTGTTATAATGAGTTATACCTGTCACTGTAATTAGAAACTGGGCAAGTTATATTTTCAGAAAATCTATTTCCGATTAATTTATAATGAATCCGTTTCTGGTTACGGCGACAACTATCATTTTGGCAATTCATTAAAAATTTTACGTGATGCAATGTTGATATGAATTCAATTTAACAGTACATTGATTGATTTTCATCGATACGGTCGCAACAGGCCGTGGTAAAATTAACTTAGATATTCTTAGTCGCGATCGGAAACGAAACGATTCGGAAGAATACGAAATCAAAGGGAATTTCAATTTGTACGTTTCCGGCGTGGAGGATTTTTCACCGGTTCGTTGACCAGAAACGTTTCCCACAGCTTGTTTGCTATCTAATATTCTTGGGATCTGTGATTTGAGGCGAGGATCACGTGCCGATCAAACAGTCACCTTTTTTCCACTCGGTTCTTTTTATCCAAACAATTCTATGTTTTCAGACCCTTGAATGCATCGATTTTTTTTTAAATAAATTATGATAAGAATTCAAGATATCTGTATAGCTGTCAGCTAATATTCATCTTACTTTTTTTATATTTATTTTATTTGCAAGAAATATGAACAAATATGAACAAATTAGGCAATAATAAAATTATATTATTTATTTTTAATGAAACGCCTCTTCGTATACTAAAGAAGTAATATCCAAGGAAACATTTCAAGTTCGAAAATATTAATCAAATGGTAATTGTTTTTTTTTTTTTGAATTTATTCATTCCAGGTTTTTGTCCTTTTTCCTTATTTTAATTTTATTTCAATCTCGTACATAAAATAAAGACGTACAATTTTATTAATGTGTTGGTGGAATAACATCATATTTTATAACAGCGAACGAAAACCTTGAGCTAGTGAAATTTTTCCAGGCTTCGAAAATTAAATTTACTGATTACTGTATATAATTTAATTATCCGCCCGTGCACGTAATAAAAAAATATAAATTTAGTTGTAACGTCGCCTTTCTTCAAGAATCTTTTCGCGTGTTTCCCGATACTAAAAATTTCTCATCGAACGCAAGTTGTTGTATATTTTGTGATAGGAAGTTTCTAATAAACTGAGCCTGTCATTTCAATGTAAGGAACGAAAGATTTTCCTTGCGATGAAATTCAAGAGTTACGTTGAAACTTTCATCTAAGACGATCAGTTCGAAAGTAATTGGTGTCGAAGCGTGGAAGAAGAAAAGAATAAGTTGAAAAAGGTATTACAGTATCATTACCTTGCGAAGTATCAGAACTTCTTTTATAATTAAAGTAACTTTAATTGCATACATTGTGTTCGTTAACTGAAAAATTCTGAAGTATTTTTATTATGTCAAAACTTCGGCGGCCGCACATTTCGTAGTCTTTTTTTCTTCAAGCAGAGACTTTTCATATAATTATAAATAATTCCGTCGTTTCGCGTAAAGTTCAAAGTTACTAATTTACGAGTCGCAATTTTTATGTAACAGAATGGATTAATATAAAGTAGAGTATAACAATCACGAATATGTGACATCGGCAGTCAATGTATTAAAGGTAAAATACTTTCGGGCGTATAATATTATGTAATTTTTATTGACAATCTAACCAATTAAAGTACCGACTGTTTGATTTAATAATGGGATATATTCATAAACTGCTAATATGAAAAATACTATGGTTGATATAAAATATAAGAATTGTCATACAAATCTAGAAGTACGGCAAGCTCTGAATTAAGTACCTAGTTACTCAATCTTATTGCTACCACCTTGACATCGTTTACTAACCTAAAGTTATGAACCAATCTGATATACTACAATAATTATATAATCCCACAAATACATGTGATGGGAAAACACGAAGAGGAAGTAGGACAACGATCAAATTTATCAGTCAGTTTTCCTGGATCCTCCTCGGCAGCAAACTCTTCAATTCTGCACTTGGAAGAAATGCAGGTCTGATTGGTCGAAGTGGAATACTCCCACCTAAACTAACACGTATTTTTGAAAGCGGTTACATTTACTAATCGAATGATTTGATGGAAGAGACAATTGAAAATGAAGCTAGCAAAGTATCTCCCATGCCCCTGTTTCACACAGTATTTGCTGACCGTGTCTGTTCTATTCCAAGAGAACAATCCAAGTCATAACCTCTATCGCAATACAATATGACACGCATACGTCCAGAATCTCTGTCTTTACTCTCTCTCCATTCCAAGAAGCCAGGTAGTTCTCTCCGGGAATCTTCAGACACCCAGATGACCCCTTGTACTCTCTTCTTTAGTAGGCGACCGGTGAATAATCCAACCGTTTTCTCCTCCAGAGAGTGATCCAGGTGTTAGTTCCTGTATTAGCCTGCGATGTAAATGCGTCCTAAAGCTTGGCTTCGTACTCTCTTCTGTAATAGGTATCCGATAGTACTACCTCGTTCTCTCACAGATATTTACACGCAGTCGTTATTAACGTATAATGATTTATCAACAAACCACGTTACAATGGGGGTGTTGAAGTATTATTTTTTCGAGACAGAATTCGTTGCTTTCGTTGATAATTATTACACGTGTTGCAATTGTAAATAAGTAATACGACGTTTAAAGTAATTTAATACACTGGCGAGCATCATGGGCTATTCTAGGGAAGACGGGGATATGGGGATTATATCGACTTGAACTTGTAAATTGTAAATGACTGGAGATTGTACCTTGTCACGATAATTTATCTTATCTATCATCTTTAATTAATCCGTGGACGGCAGACCACTAAAAAAGCGACATATCAAGTTTAATATTTTACTTTATTCTACTTCCATTCTCTGAATGTTCTGTTATCGTTTTAAATATTATTGACTAATGCATAAAACCATTTTCTTATAAAATTTATACATCTAAATTTAAGCAGGATACTCTTCTATTTTTCCTAGGTCCGGGTCATGATTGACTCGGGCTTTTTCGTCCCTTAAATAAATACTGACCCAAATACGTAACTTTTAGACACAATAAATTCAAAATCGATATGAAGGATTCGATCGTGATACACCTCACACCGGTTAATCCACGGTAGACGAATAACCGTTTAGAATAATAAGTAATATGTTATATTTAATTTCATTTTTATCGTCAAAGATTTGGATATTTAGTTTCATTATTGTTTCTGTATATTTATAATTATAAGTTGCTTATTCTAAGAATAGTACATAGATGGGATAGTTTTCCCTAATGGCGCTATTTTCTCTAGGAAAGCCTGCGATGCTCGCCAGTGTATGTACCTATACATTTAGTTTCAAAGCTGTTTACTTAGAAATTGAACAAAAGGAATAATTAAGAAGCTAAATGTCTGGAAACTAATCGAAATATTTTTCCTGACCGGATCGTTAGGAAAGATATTATTTTGGACAGCATTAAAATCAAATCTGTAATATTCGTAATGAATTTTTAGTAGTAACCCAAGTATATCTTTCGAAGTAGAAAGCTGTTCGACGGGAATTATCTTCTGAAAATCAAGACTTAGCTCCGTGAACTGAATATCTTCGTTGCAAACCTATAATCGTTTGCCACTAAAACGATAAAATTAAAATTCCTAAAACGAAGATGACCTGGATCCGATTTCGAAGGCGAACGTGGTCATCTGCATTTTAAGCGTGGACTAATTCAACCTCCTCTTTTTTTTTTCTTTTTTCTTTAACTTCCAGTGCTATTCTGGACGGTAATCGCAACATGGCGAAAGCAATTCCGCTTGCAAACCACATTTACACTAATTTGACAGACACGAACAAAGGATTTGCATAATTTCTTCGAATTACCTTTCATCGAGATATGTTTGTCCCTTTCTCTCTTCTACAAAAGTGTTGCGAATCAAAGGATACCCATTTTTCGATTATCTTACATTCCAAAATAATAGTGCTAATTTCAATTTGTTCAATTATATCACCATGTTATCAAATACAGTTGTGAGACTACTGTAATTTTTATTATTTAATTATTGTATCTTGTTTATGATTATTTATACAGTATCGTCTTTTTCATTTTTCGATTTTAAAGGATTTGAACATCGTGAATAGATGACGGAAAAAAATATGAGGGCGAGCTTCTTGTTTATTTGTTTTTGTTTTCTGAAAAATAAACGGTTGTATCGTATTTTCAGTGTCGTGTGACGATGATGCATCCAAGTACGTGCTTAATCCTTCCGGCGTAAGATTGATGTACTGTATTTACTCGGAGAGGGTGGAGAACTTGGATGCATTAAGATTCTATCGCAAATTTTCTATCCACCTTCAAACTTTCTATGCTCGATAATATTACGTCACTTATGGCCTATCAGTTTTTACAATAAAGTTCAAAATTTTCTCAACAAAGTTTCGATCCTAAAATATAAACACAAGTAAACATTATTTCCAGTAATAATCTAAGAAACATTTTTGTTGTGTCATAATTTTCATTTGTAGTTTATTAGACACTGGCCATTATTCAATAAATAATAGTAATAAAAATATACGTAATTAAGAAACGAAACACTCCTGTATTTATTTTGAGTTAAAATAACATTTTTATCTTTACATTCTAGAAATAATTTGTAATTTTAATCATTTCTGTCCATTGGTATTTCGGAATTGTTTTATGGTGAATTTTGCGAGTAGTTATCTGCGGACACTCGAAATTTGGTAAAACCGGAAGTAATAGAATCGACGAAACTATGCGTTAAAGAGTTCTGGAGCAGTTTCGTGAAATGTTCGAATAGTTTCAAAGTTCAAGAGCACAGTAATTCAGAGAGTTCGATCGGTAAAATCTGAAATGTATTCGACATGAATCTGACGTTTCAGTTTTACTACCCTTATTTTTTATTCGAAAAATTAAATGCATTTTCCATATTTATCATTTCTATCGAAGTAACACTTTTATATATAAATCTTTATAATTAAAAATCTTAGCTTTACAATCCTTATTTATTATTATTTTCTTCCAAAGAATTGAATAAGTAATATTAAAAAATTCAATTTGGACTCGTACAATTTTCATATTAACATATAATTGATATACTAATATTTCTATTAGTTTCCCTAATTTTACCGCACCTGGTATTAAAATTTTTATAAATAGCACCATGAAAAACAGGATTCAATTTTAATGTCAACTGTCATGAGAGATTCGAAGTGTGGATAAAAGAAACAGATATAACAAAAAATACAGTAATAACAGATAAGAAGCTTCTGAAAAATTACTCGAAAGAACTCAATCCTTCAGTTAAAGCGAACAGGGAAGGATGTCTGATAAGGTTTATGCAATCTTAGATAAAATTACTGGAGGGTTGGAAATAGGTGGTTGTAACGAATGCGTTCATATCGTCGTTCCTTTCGTCTCGGTATACTGTTATTTTCTTCGTGGTAGCAGTGGGCTCCTAGAAAAACTTGCAATATTTCTACGCAACAAGGAGATTCAAGAAGATATGAGCTAATAAAAATATTCATCACAAAGTCGACACACGATGTACTGGACGAAAAACGTAGAATGCATAATAATACCAGAAATGATTTAATATAAGATTTTCGTGAATACGTTGAATATAAAATAATCGTATCTATTGAAAATATTCTCAAAGGTTTCGGTAGAATATTTTTCAGTAGATAGTTGGATTATTTGAATTACTTCAATTTTCTAAAAATATTTTCAATGGAAAATATTTTTACTGGCTGCCCATAAATTACTTTTCTATTTAAAAATTGAATAACTTTCTTTTATTGTACTTTTTCAAATTTTTCAAGTTTATTTTATGGAAATTTACGGTAAGAAAATTTCGCAACAGAACAATCGTAATTTTGTAATATTAACACGTTGGCTGCCACAGGGGTCACCGGTGACCGGCATCCGAAATTTATTACAATCAAATAATTACCAACAGAAATGATCAAATAAACCACGGATAGCGTTAACATTAAGCTAATAATGCCAGCTATCGAATTGAAAAGTTAAATTTGAAAATTAGTTTATTGGATTGTTAATAATTAGGATTTCAGCGTGTCTGACTACTCACGTCCGTTTTCACTGTGGCAATCAACGCGTTAAAAATGTAAAAGTTATGCAACTTTTAAATGGGCAGGTGATTTATAATGTAAATGTATTAATAAGAGAAAAATGTTTTCTATTTCAAATAATTGGAAGGTACAAAGAGAAGAGAAATAGAATATGATTCATTTATCGGTTAGAGATTCGATTGTTATTTTCCTTCACTTCACAATTTATAGAGTTTAAGATTTATATAAAATATATATTATTTTTTATAAGATTCATCACAGATTTAAATTTGAAAATATCGAAACAAATGTTTTCATATGGTACCATTATTTTTTTTACAGTAATGAGGAATACTTTACAGAAAACTACTTAAACGTTTCCAAAATTGTTTTTGAAAAATGTTTGACTCAAATTACTAATGTTTCTCCGCATTCACGTATAGGAAAATGAATGTACTATATCTTTTTTATGAACACCCTATACACGCACAAATTTATCTAGAAAAGAAAAATAATCATTCAGACATCATCCAAATTCTGCTGTTTTTATTTATTTATTTTTTCTAAGAATCAAACAAGTAAAATTAAAAGAATAAAAAAATATAAATAGAATTTCTGTGATATCTTGAGATTATTATAAATTACTTTATAACATTCTTTGGTATGCTCGTACTTAATAAACCGTTGAATTGAATCTTCCTCAAAAGCAAAACATCAGTTAAAAAATTATTTCATTCGACAGGAACGTGTCATTTTATTTGAAACACCCCGTGCATGATGGGAAGAAAATGTATTCTAAAATATCCTCTCCCTCTTTGCCGGGTCAGTGTAAAAGGGAAATTACGCCCCCGGTGGAAAATTCGTCGGCCATTTAAGCTCCGCCTTGCAAAGTACACGAATTATCGGATGTTAGCCGAATCAGTGACATTTTCACGATGACCCAGCTTCGCTAATTTACCAGGACTGTCTGGATTTCTATTACCCGCGATGAGAGACGAGCAAAGGGAACCGGAAGCCGGAATATATAGACACAGGGGGAAGATCAAACGGGACTGCTGGAATGTGCCTCGTAAAACCGCAATTTTATGCGTGGGTAAAAAAGAGGGTGGAAAACGTGTAGCAGCGGTGGTTTACAAATGTTTCATCGAGCAGTCACCAAGTTAACTCCTATATTAAGTACTATGATTTGTTTTTCTTTTTGCTGTATCAGAAATAAGTATTTGTGGCGATAATTATGAAAATTGATTTAAGTAAAACTTCTTCGTTTATTTTGTATTATATCGATTAACTCTGCTATATTATCGGAGAAATGTTTAAATATGAAATGAAATGAATACATTTACTTCAATTTTTATAATTGTTGGTACAATTAATGGCGCACACGAAGATGGATACCGACAAACCACGTATTCTTTATATAGAAGCGTTCACACGGCGATTCTCATGGGACATGGGACGATTCTCGCGGTACTGATTTTCGGTATCCGCGATTATTCGATCGTCGGCGATTTTGTTTGTATCCAAGCGACTGACCAAACATATAAATCAATTGTTACATTTACACACCAGCTGCTGCGTGATCGTTGTAAATGGATAGAACTTCAATCGCATCCATTTTAAACCGAAATACCTTTGTTAAAAGAACTTGCGTTTCAGAGACCAGAGAATATTAATCTCTTGCATTACCATTTTCCCGACAGGTGCGTCAGTCAGAGCTAAACATTTATTACTTGAGCGTTCAAACAAATCAAGGAAATTGAAATATTACACTTGACAAACGTTAACTGTGTAAATTGTAATCAGAATTAAACTTAAAATTCAATCGTAATCAAAATTTGAACGACAGAAGTCACATTTGAAGTGTAATATGCGGCACGAGTGTGACACGTTATTGTAGTGCAAGGGGTTAATAATTAAAAAGCAAATGATCGATATCTGGTTCCAAAACTAGTCGAATACTGTATCGAATGAGTATCACACTGGCAGACGTGTATTCACACTGGCTTCGTGTTAAAGGGTTCTAAGATATTGTATCACTGGTTTGGAAGAACAATGATATTATTACAATTTTGCAGCGGATAGAAAGCAAACTTCTTTTTTAGTAAATGAAAGTCATTTCTAATTGAAGTATATATTTTTATTATTTTAGCAGTGTATAACTTACATATGCCACTGCGGTAGAGATATTATATATTATATGTCAAAGTTTACTTTCAATCGTTTATCAAGTTTCATACTTTCTGTTTTAGTATAAACAATTCTGAAACAGTGTAACATTCGTAACGATAACTGCCAATCTGGGTACCAAAATCTGTGGTTCTTCTCATTCGAGAAGAGAAGGTTTTTCTTTACATTTACAAAAATCAGTTTATTTCAATACTCGAGACAAAAGTCAAGAGGATGCAACTGGGTTCCTTCTTAACTTATTCCGACACAAAGTAGTATTGGTACCTGACGAATTTTTTGTCACTGATCGTTTCATTCTAGCAATTTTTTTCAGTAATTAAGTTAAAATTTCACCGTCTATTTCGGTGCAATACCCAATAGAGTCGAATTGACACGAAGAAATATTTCGTCGTGTCCGCTTAAGAGGCTAAACTGTCAAAAATAGAGGCGCATCCCTCTCGTTACACGGTCTTTTATTGTCACGTTTTCTGTGTTCCAACGTGTGCGTTACCCATTGTACGTGGACGGGCGTAGCTGGTGGGCGTAACGAGTTTGCACGAAATCCCGAATCGTGCCCAGATCAGAGTATTTGCCCGTGTGTAACACGGACTGTGACGAGCGGAAAAGGATAATGAGGGTGAGGCAAAGAGGGGTCACGTAACACCGTTCCCGAATCCATCCATTTCTCTTAACAATCGAATTTCCATGGTATACCTCCGACGGCTATTCCTACGGGCGTTTTATCTTCTAATCGACGAGGTTGGTGCACCGATTAAAACTAGAAAGGGAAGAGTGATTATAGTATTCGATGCACCAATCAGAAGTGGTGCAGGGGGGGGGGGGGAGGGGGTTGGAACTATAGTTAGCTTTCAGTGAATTCAACCGTGATGTACAGGAAGTGGAAAAAGCTATTTTTGAACAAACCTGCAGATTGGAAAATGGTTCGCGATACTTTTTTTCTTTTTAAATAATTTTTTACGTTCTCATGAAATTATTACAGCATCGTGTGCGGACACCTTAGCCTTTTAAGATTTCAAAGGAAAAATTAATCCAACAATTATAAGTTTTGTTCTTTTTGGAAGATTATTATTTCTGTTTAGTTAAGTGAAACTTATTTAGTACGATAGTACTTATTGTTAGATTATTAAGTAACAACTTATATAGGACACTTTCAATCCTTTACATTTCCAAAATAAAAATTAATTGAACCAACACGAGATTTGTATTAACTTTGTTAAATTATTTAATTAAGTCCTAGTTACAACAAACAGAAATATCCTTTGTACCTAATTGCTACAAGTTATCTGTTTACTAGTTAATTAACCTGTTTAATAAGTTCTTAAAAATGCAAAAAAGTTTCAGTTTGGCTGACACGTTTGGTAATAAAGGAAGAGCAATTTGCAATTCATGGTTGGACGAAACCGATCCAGCTTCCAGCTGCTCGGTTTAAGTATTTTTGCAAACTGACGCGCAGTTTCGAAATTCATGATACTTTAAATTGAAATTCATATTAGTCCACCAACAAGGCATTAAGGCGTTGTTTGCACCAAAAACTTTGTACAGAACGCTCCCCCGAAAGTTTGAATAATCCACTCTGCCGTTTACCGTATCCTTGCGCAAACCGAGCGCTAATTACCAGTTAATATTATACTAATTGTCGCACCCACAAAATCAACAGTCGACATTGAAAAGCGGTTGAAAACAATTTACAAATTTACACGAGTCAGCTCGCAAAAAGCGACGGTGGCAGAAAAAAGAGTAGAATTTTATTTTCTGAAAAAGTGAACGGCTTTTTTTGCTTCCCCTGCACGATCCTCTCTGTTTTGCCCCAAGTCTGTAAAAATGGTCGACATTTCGAGCGGATTGTAGGAAATCAAAGAGATGCGCGAGCGTTATAACACGCGTCCGGTTTTCGAATCGCGAACAAATTTCTAGACGGTTTTACGCGGCTGCCGGCGCTAGGATCGTGTACTACATAGAATCGAGAACGATTTACAAAGCTCTAGTTGCACCTCGGACCAATTGAAACCTCCATCTCCCTCTTGTATCCCGAAATTCGTGTCCCTTCTCGACCCTCCGTTGCCAGGGACCGTATGTACAGACTGTTTCAAAAAAGGTTGCAACACTCGGAGATTCTAAATCGATTTTAAGGGTCGTTTGGGATAATCTGGTGAACAGAAAATTAACATTGACTGCCAGATTATGTTAGTAATAAGTGCAGTAGAGCCTCCTTTGTCCGAACTAATACGAACACCAAACTGTTCGGATAATAAAATTCTTGGATGATAGAATAACTATCTTCTTTATTCAAGCGAGGATCGGAATTAATTATCAATTTCTATTAATATTTACTATATTATTAAAATACAGCAACGTCTACAATTTCTTTCTCTTTAGATTTTTTTATTATTTACAGCATACGAGGGATCTGAGTGCTTTATATAATTTTCAATATAATTGTTTTTGTGTCTTAATGCTTGTGATAGTGTTCTTTTTTTTTTCTAAGAAAATGTATTTTTAATAATTTCACTGTACTGTATTTTGTTTTTGCAATTAGAGCTACACGTTTCTGTCGAGTTATCATTGTTACGGGTAGTCGGCGCCCTGCTGCGAAGCTCTTTTACCCCTTCCTTTCCTATATTGTTTTTTAAAGACAACAGTGGCTAATTTTCGGGTAATAAAAATAATAAAAATATAATATTGTTATTAATAATTTTATTCAATACAAATCTTTATAGCGTACCTAGTATACAATGCAATGTAATTAATTACACGAAGCACTACGTAAGTACTAAATCGTTACTATAAATAAAATTTTACTTTTGTGGTGTTTATGCTACCATATTCATCAATAACTTCTTTATCAATTAGCATGGTAGCAACATCATGTTGTACCTAATATAAAATATTTAAAATAAAATTCATTTTGACATTTAAAAATCTTAAAAACAGTATATATTTTATTTAAAAAAATATTCTTGTAACGATGCTGTGCGTCGCTTGCATCGGGCCTTGGATCGGTTCTGCGGGGAATGTTATTAGTTTTGTACCAAATTGTTATGATCAATTTACTCGATCAAATAGAGGGGATAATGTATTATACAAACATATTGTGTATGTGTACATATTTGAAGTGGAAAAAGGTTGATACAATCTTCAGATATCAGAGTATTCGGATAACGGAGGCTCTACTGTGTTTGGAATTGTAAATAAACGAAATAGTGAGATACTGTGCATATACAAAGAGGTCGGGCTTTGTTTTTCATTTCTGGGCTGAGGTTTGTCCCCCCGATAGAAAGAAAAATATTTTTAATACGGTTAGGAGTATTGAAAGCGCAGGTCACAAATAAGATTCCAGTTGTTCGAAAGACCTTTCGTGTTTGCTTGAACGTGACCGGCTGAGGGAACGTCCCTTCCCTCTTTTATAACGATCCACAGTTGGTAACAAGCTTCCGAATTGTTTAGATTTCTCGGATACGAGCCGCGTACAAAAGCTGTTTCTTTCCTGACCTCCTCGAGGTTATCGGTGCAAATCAAGACGTACGGCGCGGTTTTAGGGCTGAAATCGAGTTAGTTTTCCCTTTGCTTCTCGCGTCGTTCACTGCTCGTCGCGTAAAGTGTGACACGATTTCGCGTTTTAACACTAGAAGTACCGACATTTAATGTAACTACACAATGATACATAAGTTAGCATTCACAGTATTTTTTTAACCCTTAATTACTGTTGTCCTTGTAGCTTGCGTGATTACAATTGTAGAGATTTCGAATGGTCGCCACTGTTTATAGCGTTATATAAATAACGATGTGAAATAAAGACCAATTATATATATTTTGAGGAAAATGTCGGTGTGAAATGCAGTCTCACAGATCATTTGTAGTAATTAAGGGTTAATACGTTGAGTGTTGCGCAAGATTTAACCCTTTGTACTCGACTGACACCTTTTTGGGTAAACGTGTTTAAGTTCTATAAGTTCTATTTATATTAGAAAATTACGGAAAGGACTGAAGATAAATAGATTCACAAGTGCATTTGCCTTTTGGAAGATTTACTGGAATAAATATGTAACCGTTCATTGAATTGTGGAGTTCGGAACGGTCCTCGTTTAAATGTTTCAACATACAATTAGCACGCCTTAATGCATATTGATATAGTTACAGGTTTTTAAATCCAATAGAGAGGTAATTATCCGAACCATTCGGGAACGTGGTGGTTCGGAAAATCGAATTGTCTGGATAATTAAACATGCAAGTAGTTACCCAGTTTATGTCTATAGGAATCAAACCTATAATTACTTATTGAACGCAAGAGCATTGCTGCTATAATTTGAAACGTGTATTATGCAAAATATTAATTCATTTTATCGACGAAATATTTTGAAAACACTTTCCTTGAAACTGATTCGGATGAATTGATGTTCTATTGTATTGCGACGAAAATTTATTTCCGCTTATCATTTTCTTGCCAATAACAGGGACTTGTACATTTTTAGATTATTGATCTCTATAATTATTATAAAGTTTTATTGTATTTTTTTTTTTTAACAGTGATGTTACAAATATTTCTGAGCTTATTTCATGTATTAGTTGGTTTAATATTTTAATATTTTCTTTGCCATTGTAAACATTGGCATCTTCGAACATAAATTTCATATTCTAAAAGATTACGTGGAATTTCATTTAATTCGTATATCAAGGGATTAAAGTTTATAACATGCAAATATTCTATCATGTTCTTGTAGTTGGCATACGTGAAAACATTTATTGTACGTAATTACATATATGTTCTAATGTAGATCGATGAAATCATTAGTATGATACTTTGAATATTTACGAATCGAATTAAATACTTTTCATACTCGGCTGTTAAACAAAGAAGATAAAGTGTCAATAATTAAGGTTATTAATTAGGGCATTTACCTTTTGCCTCTGAAACTGTATGAAATAGTGTCGTTGTGAAAATTGCGAAATAAAGTTAACACTTTATTTACCGGTCAAAATTGAAATCTAATTTTCAATTTTCGCCTAATTGGAACACATTTAATTTTGTATTATTTCGATTGAATTATAAATGAATTTTTAAAATTAGTTTTTAGTCAACAACCGATGGTATCGAAAAGGCTATTAATCAGCTCCTGGTAAATGAAGTTCTGATGCTTAATCATAGAAAATTACGTCCATACTATATAGGGTTGGCTTAAATTCGTGGTACAAATTAGATCAGGAATATAGTACGGCTTAAAATAAGAAAATTCCATTCTTCCTTTCCAAGCAAGAGCATTGGAAAGTTCGTGAAGATTATTTATAAGAGCATTTATTTACGACAATGAATTTTCGTTAATTTAAAAAATACTGTATTTTATAATTTGTTAAGTGCAGTCATTAGTACCTCCAAAAATATTACACAGTGTATAGAACACTTGCTAATAATTTGTTAATTTATAACGCCCCTTAATTGTTACATTAACAAAAGGGTTATCGAAATTGCCAACCATCTTACCGTAAATAAACTTTTTTACCACCCTGTATTAAGTACACTCGCGTTCCATTTTTCCTCCGTGTCACTTCAAAGTTTACCCAAAACGTGGCTTTTTTAACCGACTTCGAAATTCCTGGTAATAAATATAAAAAAAAACATGCCTAAATTTTACGCAGCAGGTAGCTCAGAAGATAGAGGAAAGTGCGTACATAATAACGCAATTTGTTGCAACGCGATATCTTAATTAGTTCTTGAGATATAGGGCTTCAAAGTTTGCATAGCGGCCGGCGGGGACGAGGGTAATCCCGAATGGGCCGCAGACTTTTTTCTAGGAAATGCGTCCGGCGCATTTCCAGGAATAGGAAAGGGTTAGACGTAAACAATGACCACGTGACCGCTACGCTAGACACTCGCTGTCTGGGTCCAAGCGTGAGGCGGCAGCGAATTTCTGCAAAAATTACGTTTGTCTTTACACGACGATATCTCAGGAACGGATAAAGATATCGACGTAAATCAAAAAGCGAATTAAAGTGGAAGATTTCTACTTTCTTACAAATCTAACCTTTTACCGAAATTCGAAACAGGACTTTGTTGGCAGCCCTCTGAACTTTTAGTAATTTTAATACGCGTTTCTTATGCAGTTTAACATAGTTTCTGACTTTCAATTGCTTCTAATAATAAAATATTATTATAAATATCTATCACACGCATTATTAACGATTCTTTCGTTTACTCAAAACAAGTTTTTGGAAAAAAAAATACAACCGACTTCGGAATGCACCAAAAAGGACGAAATAATTTTAATTTATATTTCGGAGACGGCGCAAAATTAAAAATTGTGTGAATGAAAGATGTTGCTAATGTGAAAATATGTAAAAGGATTAAAGGATTTTGACAATTTCCAATGTAGAAAATTGTTAATTTTGCGCCGTCTCCGAAATATAAATTAAAATTATTTCGCCCTTTTTAGTGCATTCCGAAGTCGGTTGTATTTTTTTTCCAACAATTTTTTTTTCTTCTTTTAATCAGAGATGAAGACTCGCGTGGCACTCAACGCGTCAATAAATTTTTTAATTTAAAATCAGAAACCTGAAACAAGCGATTTTAACTTGTCTGGTACTTCTAGTGTTAGTACCTCGTTTCTTATAAATTAAACGGTTGATTCGGTGCCTTGTCTTGATTGCGTGCTTCTCGGAAATGTTGTGGAAATTCATGCTGATCAGTTGACGACGATAAAATTCCACATCGTTATAAGGTAAGATGAAGCATTGTATTTTTACAACAATATCTATTTTACGATTGATAAAAGGATGTAAACGTTGTTCGCTTAACACTTGGACACCTGGGATGACAAGAATTTTACTTGTGATTTAATTAGAACTGTTTTAAATTATTTCTTCGGATGTTGAATGCCAGTAAAATTTATGTTAATAATTTAAATCAAATCAACGCGTACATTATTTTGCAAACAAAGTTGGAATACGACTTTCTTCTTTTAGTTATTGCATATTTTTTTTATATTTCGTAAAAAGCATCATATTATAAATATTATTTTTAATGTTAAGACGATAGAATGATTAATTAATTTAGTTAGTTTAGTAGGATATAAAATTACTCCAGGATTAATTAACTCCCCATTTCGTTCAAGGGCTTTGATCACTTTTACCCAAATAATGGCCACTGAAATGTTATAAACATTAATTAGGTTGTTACATACGAAACGAACGATTTAGACAACTTTTTACTTTTTTACTTTCGTTTCATAAACTTTTGAAGAAATTACGATTATTCGTGCTTCGCAGAGATGTAACAAAGACACGTTTAAATACGCAAATCTTAAAAACTTTCAATGATAATATATCACAATAAATCATAGTCTTATTTTAAAATAAAACTAAAAAATTAAAATCAAAATTATCTGTGAAAGAAGATATTCTAGGCTTTGAATCGACGTACAGAACATCTCAAAGACACGAATACTTACCGAAAACGCATATTTAACAAATATATCAAACAAAATCGAACATGTCAGACGTAACAAGTCAATTATCTTTTACGGTTTAATTTTTTTTATCATGATAGCTTTAAACGATAAATAAATATTGCAAGAGTTTCGTCCCATAAAATGTTGAGACAAGTAGAATAGAATTTTTCAGAGTCCTGATTACCACACTTTAGTCGGCAACAATTGTCAAACATATGCGGGTGTTTCTAAACACGCATCAATGGCCGGATAATGGTTGCGCGGATATAGCAGGTTCCATCGTATCACCTATCCGCTGTTAAACGAGGAGCAGATGAAATATCTCGTCAACGGAATCGGCCAGTCCGGGCAAACGGGTAAAACAGCCTTACACGTAAAATGTGTTCGTTAGCGCGCAAATGGTTCGACGGAAATGCGGAATGGTCGAATGGTGTCCGGTTGCATGGATGTACCGACCGGATGTGTACGTTCGTTAAAGCGTCTGTGCGCCACGAAATGGACGCAATTATCGAAGACAAAAT
The DNA here is from genome assembly GCA_943735885.1 of Stelis phaeoptera. NCBI lineage: Eukaryota > Metazoa > Arthropoda > Insecta > Hymenoptera > Megachilidae > Stelis > Stelis phaeoptera. Next base: position 2,798,997 of record OX030936.1, read on the forward strand.
GGAGCCGATCGTTGAGCTGCTATCCTAGCAGAAATTCATTTCCTTTTTTCGTCCACCATTTGCACTTCGAGAAGACCTTTCGCTGTTTTTCCTCTTCAAAATGTTTCTTTTTTTATTTACTCGGATCTTTGAATCATTGATATTAATAATTAATTGTATAGTGTTGCTATTGGAAGTCCAATAGTTTTTCCATTGGGAATTTTGAATAAGGTATAGTTCGAAGTTTGGGTTCTTTTGGAGCTTTCTATTCGGGTCGTATAAAAAATAAAATCGTGAGTCTATATTTTTGTTTGTATTGCTCAACGTTTCTTTAGGGGTGCTACAAATATTTATTTAACCCCTTGCCGTGCTTCGACGAGTCTGGCTCGTGACGCACTTTGCTGTTCAAGTGTTGCACACCTGACTCGTGTTGTCAGTACAATTGGATTTTAAATGTAATTCCAGTTATGATTCGGATAACAAACTATTGTTATATGTAAATTGTATGTAACATTTCCCTTTTCCTGGTTCGATTTAATATTGTAACAATAAATATTTATCTGTGTCTGACGCATCTACCGAAATACTGATACGGCAAAGGGTTAAATGAAGGAATTCGTAGGATTTGTTATAATACTTTGTTTTCTATTTTGAATACATAGAATACTATTTTTTTATTTTCAAGACGTTGTTATCGAAGGTTTTTTAAAACCATCATTTGGTGACAGATCTATTTTTTACACATATATTGACAATTATAAAATATCTTATTAGTATTTCGAAGAATCCGGACATTTGAGGGAAGAGGCCGTTTCTGGTGATAACGTGTGATAAAATTCTGGTTTCTGGGAACTTTTGTTTTTCGTCAGAAAGTTGCTAATACTGTCCACGTTTAATTTCTCAAATGTGATTTTCAAATTTTGGGAAAAACAAATTACAATGGGTGATCAAATTATTAGAGCCACTAATATGAATTGACGTTTTTATATCAAAACGATTAGTTTTTAAACGAAACTCCAGTTAAACAAAGTTTTGATTAGTCTTTTTATGATGTATTGATGCTTATAAAGTTCTGATACACAGAACTTTATTTTTTGAATATTATTTCACGTGAATGTCGTTTTTTAACACGTTGACTGCCACAGTGAAAACGGACGTGTGTAGTCAGACACGTTGAAATCCTAATTATTAAGAATATAATCAACTAATTTTCAAATTTAACCTTTCAAATCGATAGCTAGCATTATTAGCTTAATGATAACGCTATCCATGGTTTGTTTCGTCATTTATTTTGTTAATTATTCGATTGTAAATAATTTCGGGTGACGGTCACCAGTGACCCCCGTGGCAACCAACGTGTTAAGAAGTTTATAGGTTATATCAATGTTGTTATTGTTGTTTGAATGTTTTTACATCATTGTATTCGTAAGTAATTATTTTGCTCGGCAGACTGATGATTTATAAATGTTGAATTATGATTAATCTATTTATTTTATTCATAGAACTTTTCTTTTAACTCGGGCAAGGATAAAGACCTTTCTCCAAGTAAAATCTCGAAAATAGAAACATTAATTATTCATAATATTCATTCACGTTATTGGTGTTTCACGAGCACCGGTTGACCGGATTAAAGAAAAAACTTTATCGTGGCTCTAATAATTTGATCACTCATTGTATAACGATTTAGAAGGACAACGAAGTTTTTTATTATTTCAAAGTTAGAATACATTTGTAAAATTCATTCACAGTGGTACAATAATAGCTTCTGCTGTTTTTATTTTTATTAAACGATTATAACAATTTGCTTCCATATTTTATGGATATCGTTAATTTGTAATAACGAAACAAAATTGTTAAATATTACACAATCTACTTGTACCAGAGGGGACCTACCTGAGTTTAGGTTTGTGATTAATTTTTATAATTTTCTTTTGAGGGTCGTAAGGCTCGAATTTAAAATTGTCAAATAAGAAATCGTCGGAGAAGACTTTACGATATCTACACAAGTAGAAATAAGACAACGATGTTGTACAAACATGTCGGTGTGTATATATTTACTGTATATTAGCACTCCGTTCACATATTTGTAGACACTTGATTGTGTCAAATATTTGGCGAGAAAATATTCTCACCGTTCGATGATTTTTGTAACGTTGAAACAGACTTTTCATGATAAATTATTTAAATCATAACACGTGCTTTGTTCCATACTTTTATTATGGAACATGAGTTTCTGTAATATTATGGAGGATGATACTGTCTATTTAATAAATGGTTGGAAGATATGATTAACGAAACAAATGAAACAGTATAAAAATAGTTTTGTGGAGAAGTGAAAATGTCGTTTGTCTAAAAATTAATGAACAAAAGAACAGATGTATTTTTGAAAATTGTGCTTCTGTTAAATAGTGGATCTCCAGTTCTTCTTAATTTTATATTTTATAATTTTCACACAAAAATAGAATATTTTTTCTTGAGCATAAAAAGCCACGTTAATACGTGGTTAGCATAAAATTTATCAGTATGTTTGATCGAAGATACTCATCAAATTACAAGTTGGTCGATCCATTATTTATTCCAGTATTATTAAGAATATCGATGAAAAATTGATGCAGCTATTTTCTTCAAACTTTAAGCTTTAATTTGATGTACCATAAGTGATATATTGTGTTACTTTTCTGTCATGAAATTGCATCAGACCTTTGCGTTTCAAAATTAACCATATGATATGCAGCAACATAATAGAACGCCACATCGAGTGCTACAAATGGCAATTATTATCTTTGCATTTGGAATATTAATACAATGTTCATACAGTTATTTTTGGAAAAATGTAAGCTTCAATCCAATGTATCATAAGTGGTATTTTGAGATATTTGTACGTCGTGAAAGTTTGTCAAACTTTTCATGTTTCGAATCCAATCATCTGATTTGCAGTAATTTAACAGAATTCTATAACGTTCCCTACAAATGATAATCGGCCATTTTGTCTCATATGTAGATATTCATGAAACCTTTCTGTCGTTCAAACTTTGAGCTTCAATTTGATATTTTCCTGTCACAAAATCATTTTTTAATAAAATTTTGATCACTTATTTATTTCTGCAATTATACCGAAATTACCTTTCAATCGTCATGAAATGTTTATCAATATTTCCCAGCAAATTTTCTCGTTAATTATACCAAACGTATATTTATTAATAGTTTATTTCCGTTTGAAAGATATTCCTCAATTTCGCTTCCATAAATAAAAGATTCGATGGGAACGCTAATGTTTTCTCCATTGTCTCGTCAAAGAGCAGTTCGGCGATTTCATCGAAATCGATATCTCGTTCTCTTTCCACCCGTTAAAGAAACTGCAAAAGAAATTCAGCCCCATAAGGAACGGGAACACGATCAAATGCATTTAGATTAAACTTTCCATCTTGCGATCCACTTATTTCTCGATTTACGAATAAACTGGACAAGCTGAAATGATCGATTTGTTAGCTGATTTAAAAAAATTGAAAGTTTACGAACAAAATTAATATATACCACCTTCGGTTATCAGTAGAAATCAGCGGGTAGCTATATAGTATATTTCAGTTACTCGAGCTATCTATACTCGGGTTGAATGGGGAAAAATCGGTCGGATTTAGGAAGATAGCGGAAGTTTGTTCCCACACACGAATACCCCGGGTACCCAATCTTCAAAAATCCACAGAAAAATTTAGAAACGAGTAAGTTCCAAAACAAACATTGACGACTCTCAATGAGTCGTATGAGTGTAATTAGAATGTAAATTTTCGTTTATACGTATTTTTATTCGATTGTTAATAAATACCTTGTTCAGAAAATTCGGCTATATCGGAGGTTCCATTGTAGTACAGAGATAAATAAATTCAGAAGCATTTGTACCTTTTCATCCCAAACAGAGCTTCCGATTTTCACTAGCCCTGCCTTGCCGTAGAAACACGACGAGTAATTATATTATTTACCAAATAGTGTCGCCCTTAAGACGCGTTTCGCGTTCAATCGTACCGCATCGGAAGGGTTAAAGGGGTTTAACTCTGTACAGGGCGTCGGGACGGTTGAAGTTTCATAGGTTTCGTACAATTCTCCCGATCACAGAGAGAATCTAGAGTTTGATGGACGCTCGTTGATAGTTTCCGAAGATCCGTATGGCTCGTAACTAACCGATCAGAACAAATGGAGGATGGAACGATGAGGTATCCGTGTGTTCATCCTTGCGGTGGACGGGACGACGACTCCTAGACGACGAAGAAAGTTGCCGTTCAAGTTTACCGACAGGGAGTACTATCTGCGAGTTTACCCCCCTCTTCTTTCCCCCCTCCTTCGTGTTCGACTTTAAACAGAAAGAGAGGGAACGGAAATCGATATCGTGAAATCAATGTAATAGTTTAGAGGAACTATTGTTTACCTCGGGGAAACATCCGGGTCTTTTTACCTTCTCCACTTATACCGAGTTTTGCATCGATTTTTCATTCTGCACGCCTCGTTTCACGCGAATCTCTATAGATTGAACCGATCCGGCGTCCGTACGCCATAGAAATTCTTATGTAAATAGCTCTCTCGATTATAAGGGAAGTTTTGTTGGGTACATATTTTGAAATCTCTGTTTCAATATAATTTTTAATAGCTGCTTCGATTTTAAGGAATGTTCTGGTGGATACATTCTTTTCTTTAAAGAATCTTTTAATATCTGGTCAGTGAATTAGGACCGCTTAGTATTAGGTTGTCCCAAAAGTTTATTCTTTCCCTATTTGCACACAACGCTTTGTCTGGCAGTGTGAAAAAAAAACATAGTAGTATCATTCAGCTTTCAGAGGAATGGAAGAAGGTAATAGGTCAAAGTGAATCTTACGTAACTCAATAACGTGACATTAAACATAAAGTTTCGTACATCCTTTATTTAACACGTTGGCTGCCACGGGGGTCATCGGTGACCGGCAACCGAAATTTTTTACAATCAAATAATTAACAAAAGAAATGACGAAACAAACCACGGATAGCGTTATCATTAAGCTAATAATGCCAGCTATCGATTTGAAAGGTTAAATTTGAAAATTACTTGATTATATTCTTAATAATTAGGATTTCAACGTGTCTGACTACACACGTCCGTTTTCCCTGTGGCAGTCAACGTGTTATTAATAAAGCGAAAGGAACTTTTGGGACAACCTAATACTATCGGTATTTTTCAATTTTGTGGAAAAATCAAATGGTGTAGAGGAACGTAATAACTAAGTTTATTGATTCTTATTGTACATTAGAGGTGTTTGTCACAATCTTCAATTGTCGCATTTTCTCTCACAATCAGTGTTTTTTTATTTTTACTACGTGTGAGTTATAGGTCTAACAACAAAAACGCTGTTGATTCTTATTTCAGAATGTCTAAAGAATATTCTGTAATTTTTGGAATGCAAAATAATAGATATTTCAAAAGCGAAATTTTTATGTGATGCGTACAGTAAAGGTTTATTATTAAGGTATTATGTTTGATAAAGGAAAAAAGTTATACAAGCCTTTTTCTCATTTGGGATGTTCTGTTGTGCTTCCATAATATTTTCTTATTAATTAAACCTTTTCACGATAAAAGTTCTGATACACATAACAGAATATTTAAACTGATTAAAAAGCTTAAAATGCTTCAGATGCAGATAGTAATTAATTCATTGCTGTGCACGTATGATTGTCTATTTATTCAGTAATAATATAACCAACTAAGCGTAATTTGCTATTTATAACAGTATTGCACTTGAAAAAATAAAATTTCTATATGTATTCTTATTTCAATAACCAGAAACTGTATTGTTTGTTCAGAATTTCTGTTGTGTAGAATTTCTGAAGATTCTTTTTCCTTTTTATGGTTCAAAATTTTATGAATTGTGTCGATTCATTATATTTCATTTATGAAGATCTCTAAAGATCCTATTTTAATTAATAAAAGATTCCCTGAACATTCATTTTTTAGATTCAAAGTTTGAAGAAAAATTGCATAAATTTATTTTATTCGTGTATGGAAAATTTTAGAAAGAATTTCGTTAGCTTTTATGCTAACTTTTTATGCTAAATTATGTTAGGTTGTATTCCGAAACCTTTACTAATATTATTATTTTGTTATAAAATATCATTCCAGACATAATTTACTACAAAATGAAACGCATTATTTAATTTATAATCTTTTTATCGGTCCTTGAATTTTGCAAATAGTGGAAGCGCATCATATTTATAACGTTATTAAATAACATTTCTATCATAAATCGTAGCGAATTAAAACGTTAATTTTCAAAATTGATCAGTAAATACTCAATCGTTGCAGTATCCCAAATCTTCAAAGTCAAACAATTTAACCTGCTCGTTCGACCATTAATTCCATGATTAAAATACAAATTACGATATTTGAAATTCCACAGATTCGTTAATATAATTCGAATATAATTCGAAACATTCCAAAGTGAATATAAAAGTTAAAATTTCAATATTTATACCGCAGACCATAAAGGAGAAGGGTCGGTGTAATATTTCATATGTAAAATGTGGACACACCGTGAATTCGAATGACTCCAGAAGTTATATCTGTGACCGCTGCAAGTAAATTTTAAAACTCGCAATTGATATTCATGCAAAATGTTTTCTTTACGTTTATAAAGTGAAAACACATTGAAATACCTCTATTCTAACCGACACTGAACAAAATCGTTGCTATCATATATAATTTCTCAATTATACTTTCTCTGCCATCCTTCCAAAATTTCTAATCCTTCTAATATTAACAAACAGTCCATCTACGATCCATTTTTAACCAAGAAATTCATTGTTGTTTAACCCTTTCGATGTTCAGTCCGATACGTTAGCAGAATAGCAAAATATGGGTGGCCAGGGAATTTTCAAAATATATACAAACCATATTATTTACAAAGCTGACAATATTAATTAAAAATTTTGTATGCTGTTTGTACTAAATCCCCATAAATCCTTATTTTGTTGAACATTGAAAGGGTTAAAAATCCTGTGTACCTACAAAACGACGTATCCGGGCGCAATTTGTGTTCGATCAAAGAAGACACAATCCGGCATCGGGTTGGTTGAGTTTTCGAACCAGCCAACGAGTACTGCGTCAATTTAATTAGGTCGGTGGCTTCGCGTGCACGTAACGTATCCTGGCTGGTTTAAAATTCATATTATTAACTCGGCAAACGAGCATCATTAATGCACGATTACGCCGCGCCTCGTGCAACCGAAGACAATCGTGCATTGTGACAAGCAAAATGGAACCGCGTTTCATCGTAAAATATCCACGAATTCCAAGTAACACGGCCGTTTGTTATTTTATTAATCGAGACCCGGTCGTTTCCGTCCTCGATTCGAAAATCTATTTGCCTCGAACAATAGAATTGAAAACGACGCACATCGACGGAAAAGTCCAACGGATCATTGTTTAACATCGACTCGATAATATATTTGAACGATGTTTGAACTCGTACGCCGGTTTAAAAAAGGCATCGGCACACCTTTTAAAATAGGATAACTTCGTTAACCCGCGCCACTGTATTTTCTCACCGTGGAAGTAATAATAGAAACGCGTTTCCAGTTTGGCGGCTGTGGAAAGTTTTTCAATAGACTTCGATCGAAACACGTATTGTCGCAAACTGTTCGTTGAAACGAACAGAAATTGTATTCGTACCATAACGTTAAAATTATTCCAAAACATTTTGTTAAAGGCACCATTGGATAATGTTTGTTTTTTTGGTTATCTTGTTTCATTCAATCGAGGAAGGGCATCACGGATATTTTGTCAGAAAGCTTCGAATATCGCCAGTCGATATCTGATCCCTCGGTTCGTTTTTCAAGCGTCGTTATCATTACGTTAATACCCATTCAATGATGGTGGTTTTGTCGAACGAAAATTAATTTGTCGATAGGGTGAGTTTCGCGTAAACGGCATTTTATCATGGACGGTACGCAATTGTGAAATGCAAAGCAATTAAATCGATAGCCGCGGTGCAACAATGCGAGCTCTTCGATTCGAGTTTCAGCTCGTCTCGGTCGAATTTGCAAATTGATACGATATTGGATTATCCAGTGTACTTTTGTGCCCTTCGTTGTATCGATCTTGTCCGTTAATTTTCATAAATAGATTGTGAAAATTTTACGAAAAGTAGATTAAGGAAATCAGGAAATTAATGAATTATTCGACGGAAGGTCGCAAATCGGTAGATTTAATTTTTGAGACGAATCGATATTCGAGAACTTTTTAGAATTTTTCTCGTTAGATTCTTCATATTTGTAATAATTTTTTGCTCCCTGTGCAGTAATAGAATTCTAACAATTTTGAAAATTTAGAATCTTGTAATTCTAATTTTTCTTAACTCTGATACAGGTAAATAATACGACAACACATATCAAATGTTTCCTTGCAATTTAAACGCTCTTCGAAAATAATTCTCAAAGAAATAAAATACAATATATTAATTACTCTTATTTGTGAAAATTCTGTTGATGTAAATTAAAATTTACGGCTGCTAAATACGAAACTGGTAACATGGCAAAGGTGTAAGTTTTCTGTGTACGAAGAACAGCGGGCGGTGTAATAATTTTCAAAACGGGAAAAGTAAACTTTTAGCTAAGTCAGAACTGGAAAAAAGTTTAAGAGTTTCCAAGTGGATGCTGCATAGTACTGCATACCCTTCGAACCAACCGAAAAGTCTTCCACGGATATCCGGTTCTTCTTCGTTATTTCGGATGCAACCGAAGCAATGTAGTTTCTCGAGGAATACAGTCATACTTCGAACGATACGATTAAATAATTTATAAGAATTGATTACGATGCTCGTTTATAAAACGTAAAAATTCTAAATTGTTAATTGAAGATTGAATTGGTGCGAAGAAATTTTAATTGAAAAACAAAAGACAAGAGTTGTACCACTTTGGCGGGCAAATCTATTGTATTTAACTTTCACCGGTTATCCGTTCCTTCATCCAGCTAAACTGTTTTCGTGGAGTGCCTCTAAAAGTCAAAGAACTTCTTAAGAGCAAGAGTACAGACCACTCTGAATTCTTCTGCTTCTTTCGTCTTGAGAATCCAGCTGAAAACTGCCCAACCCTCTTCTTTACTTTTCGAGACGCCACAAGGAATTTCAAGCAACCATCCCCCTTTCTCAACCATTTCTGTCAAAATCATCCCGGGTAATTGAATTTAGAATCCGTTTTAAAACCCTCGCGTTCGTATTCAACAGACTTGACGCGTAAGTTTAAATTAATTATTTGAAAACGTGCGATATAGTTAGATTTTGACCTTGGTACATCGGAATTAATGTCTACTCGATTGGTAATTTTGAATTAAGTAGATTGGGAGATTGGTACGTCGATCGGTAAATTGGTATTGGTATATTGATACTGGTACTGATATTGATTGTATATTGACACTGGCGTTAATATTAATATTGCTATTGGTATCGTTACTGGATTATTATTACTATTAACAGTAGTATATTAATACCGATATGAATATTTGTATTATCACGAACTTATAAACCAAATAATATAACTATAGTAAATCTTTCAATATATTTTTGAAAGTATATGAACTTTATAGGAAATTTACGATGGAAATCGAATTGACGGTATTGCAAAATTCTGTGAAAATGTTGTCTTTCAACAGTATTTTTATTTGTTAGTTGGAAATTTGTATGTTATTAATACTGGGAGAAACTCAATATCAAATATTGTAACAGATAACATATACATGTAATTGAAGATTTTTTATTTATTTTTTACGTAGTCTGACATGGTTCTTTGCTCTTTCCCCGTGTCCCGTACGACCCGTAAGATCTCTGTCAAAAGTTTAAGAAACGTAATATAAAGCTAATTAATATTTATATTGATATTTTATTGAAATAACGATTGCCTGTGTTTTTAAGAGCAATAGAAACATTTTTATGCATAGTTTCTGGTATATAAACTTTTGAAAGTGTGAATATCATCAAAAAGTAACAAAACGTAGCAATTTCTGGTTACAAATATTAATATTAACGTTTCTGACTAAGGCGTTTATTAACATTTCTGAAAAGTGTTGCCATTTTTTGTTGAAGTTGAAAAAATAGATTAATCTGATGAACTTCCATAAGAGCCCACGTTAAAATTCGAATTGTACTAGCTTTTGAAGAGGCTTCGCAAACTTGTTCAAATTTTGCACAATTCTTTATCGTCTGATAAAATTTCAGGAATTTTACATTTTTTCTTCCAAGGGGTCATACAACCTTAATATAGTATATCAGAATTATTACTAATATTACTAATAGATTCATTTTGTTTTATCATTTTCCTACAAATTTTGCATCCTATACTTCAAAATATTATTTCCAACTATCATCGTGAAAAATAAATAAATACGATTCATATTTTTTTTATACGACCTAGTAATTGAGCTTTATTTTCTATAATATTATATTCCAATCAAACAAATAAAATGTCTCTAATAATTCTATTTCTGAACGTAATCGAACCAGTAGTGGAAATGCTAAACATCCAGTAGGTAAAGTGTCAGAGATAGCAGAATACGAATAGAAAAGTATAAAAACGCTATCGCGGACAATGACGAAGAACATTACGTAGCAAAACTGTCGCCTCCCGAACGGAAGTGTCATAAACCATGCACATCCGTCGCTTCTTATCTCGCCGGTTTCTGCTATTCCCCAGTGCGTGCTTCCGATTCGTTAACCTTAATGCACCAAGTCTTTACGTCACCGTTTTTCTAACCACCCTTATTTTCGCGCTCTCTTTTCCACCCTAACATCAGTACTACGTTCTTCTGGTTCCTCGTCGTTCGATTATTCGTAAGAAACGCGTGTTCCCGTTTCTTTCTCTATTCAACATCTTTTCCAAAACCACATCCTTCCTTTTTCAGGGAAAAACACGACGTAGTGAAACATTTTTATATAACTCCATGAAAATAATTGTTATTACATTTTTTTAGTGGAAAATACATGTTCCTTTTGGAACATTATAGGTAAATTATTGTAGTAAAAATTTGTATCGGAATTCTTTAGGAACTCTTAATGTAGGTTTTGAAATATTGTCATATTGATGTATCGCTGAATGCCATAGGCTTCCCTAGGGACAGTCATAAATTCCATAGGAAAGGAAGTCCCATCGTTTGTCTTATGCTCGAAAGTTACTAGCCATTTATGATTAACACGTTGACTGCCACGGGGGTCACCGGTGACCGGCACCCGAAATTTTTTACAATCAAATAATTACCAACAGAAATGATTAAATAAACCACGGATACCGTTAACATTAAGCTAATAATGCTAGCTACCGAATTGAAAGATTAAATTTGAAAATTAGTCGATTGTATTCTTAATAATTAGGATTTCAACGTGTCTGACTACACACGTCCGTTTTCACTGTGGCAGTCAACGTGTTAATATTGAGAATCATAGTATTGATACCGATATTAATTATTTTTCAAGAACTTTTCTTTAAAGAAAGACGATAAAATTAAATATATAGAAAATCTGCAAACATTTAAAATAAAACTTTGCAGGAAATAATTTACCTAACCAAACATATAATTCCTACTGTTTTTAAGCAATATAAAATCCCTTTCATATAAAACATTTGATTTTCGTTTCACAAATTTTGATATATGATTTTTTCATTCTTTTTAAATACACGGAGATTTGAAAAATCAATAATCCAGCGTTTTCAATGTTTGTCCCTTTATGGAACTCGCACATCATTACAAAATCTGTTATTCTATATTAACTTTCAACAAAATTCTGCAACTGAAAGCAGCCAATTCCTGTCGCAAATAATAAGTGACAGATTTACGATGTCACAGCCACGCTCGATTTCGATAGAGTACCCATTATTTTTTACGAAAAGGTGTCGATTCTATCGTTTGCTGGAAATTCGTCAAAACTTTCGCACTCGACCAATATATCACTAAATAAAACTCGAAGAACGTGAAAAGAGTGAAAATATGTGTTATTCATCGAAATTATCCAATCGATTCGTATGGTATGCAGTGTCGTTGATTTCCACGTAATTTGCTTGTTACATTTATAACGTAGTCGTGTCAACGCGGCCGAGTTGTCCCCTCCTCCTCTTTCCCTCTAGGTTGTGCATGCTGTGTGTATTTCGCGGGCACAATAATTTTCTATCGCCGCGTATATTAAACACCCTATCGAACGTAAACATCGGTCCAATAATCGTAGCTGGCAAATATCCGTGGTATTTAATGACAGCGAACAAATTGTCGTTCGCCGAACGGGTCGGGCCTGGTTAACCGTTGCTGTTTTACGCGATGAAATTTTACGAATCACGATTATTGCTCTTTACAACTGACTAAAAGCCACGAAATACAACGATCGCTTGCGACCGGTTCTTTTTACGACGTGTTCGCGTTTTGCGTGCAATTTTGATAATTAATCGAACGCAAACGACCGATTAACACGTTCGATTGGTTGGTTTAATCGTTAAAAGTTTCTCGTTATTGTATTATGCATAGTAGTTGTATTTCTACGAAATCCGTTTTTCTTGAATCCAGAAAACGTGGGTTCCAGGAATTCATATTTGGAGAAATGAATGTTTGTTTTAAATAATTTTATTGTTGAACTTTATAGGGTTGGAATTTTTGATTAATATTAGAATTTTAATGTTTATTGTTGGGAGGAATATTTAGGAGTGAAAATCTATCTTTTTAATTTTTCTAGTTCTGTAAAACACTATCTTATTAACAGCTTTACACGATTAGTTAATAATAAAAAATAAAAATCAATCATTTTTTATTATAATATCACAGAAAATCATTTGTCCTAATTATTTTCAGATGTTCATTAGCTTATTAAAACTAAGTTTCACACTTCTTTATTATCGCTATACAATTTGTTTAGATTTTCCTGTTTATTACAACAAATAAATCACAAAAGTTTTGTTAAAAATCTCTATTTATAAATAAAAGTACTGCACAAAATATTGTTTTCTTTTTTATTTCCTGCGTGTCGTATTTGAAATAAATATGCAAAAAAAGCAACTGTTCAACTGAAAGATTAAAAAGTATTAAATATAATGTGCCTGTCGCAGATCTCTTTTAACTTCGTCTAATTCATTATTGTACATAATAACCCCGTAATATCGTACAGGAAACAGGAAACTCTAATTCCCCCCTTTGTCACGAATTAGAATTAGTACAATACCACGGATGCTTCGCGGTATCGAAATTATCAACGGTAGCTGGCTTCATCGGATCAATAGACATCTCTAATTTCAAAACTCCGTCGTGCGTAAAGTAGCTGCATATAGACTGTTGCCTTCGGGCTAGTTACACCAGTTTATTAATTCCGTCTCTGTTTACTCGATCGATCAAATACATCGCGATGGATGAGAAATGCTAACCTCCTTTTCGTCGTTAATCAGCATCGCGTTGCTGATTATAAATCGAATTATCAGAGACCTAATCAGTTTCATAAAACTTTCAAAGAATTCTTAAACATCGCTAATCGTTTGTGAAACTTTGATGAATGAAAATTTGCTTCTTTTGGCATATTCGTGTAACGATACGAGGTAAAAGGTTGACAACTAAATTCACTACTTCCACACTTTTTTACAAGAGATTTTTATAACTTGTATAAGAATTAATGATACAGTTATTAATAACATTGGATAATAGTTGATTACAGTATTTAATAATAACTTACATGAAAATTGGTAACAAAATTACCAATGTCTCTCATAAAGATTAATAACAAAATTAAAAAAATATACGACACACGAGTAAAAATTTCATTTCTATCCGTCCGATGATTAACCATCGGGCAACAACAATTTGTTCTCAACTTGAATTAAAAGAAACACGTAGAGGATGTAGGATAAAATGTTTCAGGCAGTAGAATTTCATCGTCGAGAATTCCTCTTCGATTTAACAGCCACGTTATTTGCATGATCCAACGTTAAAACGTCCAAAGTAAAACGAACGTTAAATCTCCAACCAACCCTCCATCCCCCTCTGTACTCGGTGTATTAACGTTTGATCGTGATTCCGATAAATCCTGGGCGTAATTGATAGCGAATAATTTGGTAATCCGATGATAACAACCGAACCGAACCTCGTGTCTGTGTGCAACCGGCTGCATAATTAATTCCCGGCGTTATCTTTCTGTTTCAGGTGAGTTTAAGCCGTCGAGGAAAACGAACGACCGCTCTCCACATCTCTTCAATCCCCTTCCGGCTCGATACACGAATGACCCACGCGTTTGTAATGATATACGTTAATTGAAAGTTTCTCTCGATCAGAACCACCGTTGGAATTCACAGGGGTCGGGGTAATACGTTATATACACGTTTCATTTGTTAAAAAGATACTTTTCACGATTAAAAGTTGATGAATAGTGAGGCAGAGGTTCACTTATATATATTACAAATGCCGTAACTAATCTTGACAGTACTAAACTTTTCCATTATTAATTCTTTATTAACACTTTTGCGATCGGATACATAGTCCTGCGTCATTTCAAAATTCTTTAGCTTTTCTTTTTCGTCGGAGAAGGAAATGCTATTACGCACACCCCAGAAGGAGGAGGTAGTGTCCTCCTGTCAGGGTATCGTCCTTCGACCATATATGTATACTCATAGACAAAGGCCTGTATATACGAATCTACGAATCGAAGTGAAGAAGTGATAACGGGAAAAGATGCCCTCATGTGACAGTGAAAACGGACGTGTGTAGTCAGACACATTGAAATCCTAATTATTAAGAATATAATCAACTAATTTTCAAAATTTAACCTTTCAAATCAATAGCTAGCATTATTAGCTTAATGATAACGCTATCCGTGGTTTGTGTAAAAAATTTCGGGTGCCGGTCACCGGTGACCCCCGTGGCAGTCAACGTGTTAATGCTTAATTCTCGAATATTGTATCAGACACGTGCTGCAAAGGTGAAGTAATTGAGGCTGCTGTTATTTTTTAAACTAAAATAAGTTATAAGGAAATAATATTACAATTTGAATTTAATGTTTCCAAATTACAATTTACAAAATACGTTATGATGAGCATCGTTTAAAATTATAAGAGTTAAAATTAGCAATTAATAAAGCAAAATATATATACCACAGACTCAACGACAAAGTTCCATCGTTCCTTTGCCCTCGTGTGACGTCGCATAGATGATTGTATCTTTGCTTCAAAGCATTTATCTGAGGCCATGTCTATAAGTAGGTATACATATATGGTCGCAGGTATCGTTCGTAGCAGGGTATCCTCCATATGGCGACCGGGCCCCGTAGTATAGCTCGAATACGAGCAACGTAGTCCTACGTCATTTCAAAATTACCGCCCCTGCAAATAGCAAAGTGTTAACAATATTGTACTGAAAGTATTTTTACCATTTTTCCTTCACTAATTCTTAGTACCTTTGCTGGTATTGCACCACTAGCAGCATATGTACACTAGCGGATTATAAATAATATATAAATTCACACGAAAATCCTATTAAACCGGTGAATACACTCAAACCTAATAATCTAATTGTAAGTCCACAATCGGCGGATCTATTTTATACCCGATAAATCGTCGTGTGCATGATAACCAACATACTTGAGTTTCGTGAAATCTTAGTGCGGCGTAGCGAAGTCATTGTCTCCAAGAAAAAGTGTTTAGACCTGGCGAGGCAAACTTTCCAGCAGATATTACAAACTTATTTCATCTAAGTCCGCTCGACAAACCCTTCCCCCTCGCCCCTCTTGAAACTCATGCAGCATATTCTCCCTAGACTATCTTACGACGAACGAACATGAAATTGGACCAATCCGAGGTAACGGTGAGATTATTCCGAAGGAAATTAACAGGAAAGTTAAAACAAAAAAAAAAGGAGAAAGAAAAAGAAAAGAAAAATGTCTGCACATTCTGCCGAGATAACGAATGCAAGTTGGCGGAAAACAGGAAACGGCGACGATATCTCGCGAGATTCTTGCGCCTACGAGCAAAGCTGGGAAACTTTTTTTCTCCTTTCTTCCCCCCCCCCCTAACTTGGCGGGCAAGTTTTCGCCAGAATGGCGGCTCTGAACTCGCGTTTTGGCAAAGCCTCGAGGACCATTGGACCGTTGGAGTGGCTCGTTCGCGAGGACGATGAACAGATCCTGGCTGGAGTCCTACTGTCCCGTGCCCCGATGCTGAAAACGTGGCCGGTACGGGTCGGCTTTATTCCAGCCGCCGGCAACTGGAACAAGCATTCGTAAGAGTTTCGAAACGAGGATTCTGCGGTCTGTTACCCCAGGACAATCGTGAACCGGCTTGAAATTTATGAAGCGGCCACTTGTCTTCTTCGCTGAATCGACCCTGATATAATACTCGATACTAGGGAACTTGCTTAATTACGACCGCATTAACACTTTTGATGGGGTAATATGAACCAGACGGGGTTTTTCATGGTTGAGCTAGAGTGATTCTTCTGTCGGGTTATTTAAACACGGGATGTTTATTTGTTAAACGGATGCAGGAAATATGACTGTATTTCACGATAGACATCTGTGGGATGTCAAATCAAATAAATCAAATCGAATAAAAAATATGTTGTATGTTTGCAACGGAATACAACGAAAGATCAGTATCATTATCATGACAAATTTTTACTTTCCAAGTGTAAAAAAAATATTCAACAAAAGAATTCTTCATAGCAGCTTTCAGATTTGCCATTTTTTAATCGACGATGCTTTTACTTTCGCTTTCCAACGAACGGGTTCGAGTGAAAACGATATATACGGAGCTACGCATAGCCCCCCACCCCCTCCCCCTCCCCCGTACCTTTCCCATTTATCTGACCGCCTTTCCTTCCTATCTGACCATTCCAACTGCTTTTTATCTACCAGCAGGATTCCTCCGACTTGCCTTTCCTCTTCTAGTTATTTCTTTATCTTCCGGACTCGGTGGTGAACACAGCGCCTCGCCGACCGGCGTTACAGCCTCCTCGCTTCCGGAAGCCGCTTGTCTATCAGTCTATCGGCCGTGTTCAAATAACTAGGCAGAGATAAGCGTGTCCATCAGACACGACCTACTTCACGCAATACAGATACATCTTGGGAGATCCTTTACAGATTTCCGTTTCGTCAAGGATTTTACGTGTAGAGGAACTTGTGCAACAAAGATTGCGCTCTGCCTCCTGCGTTCCTGGGGAACGTTAATAATTCTGTTCAAGATCGAAGATGAAACTTGTGACGGCCATTGTTATAACGACCTTTTCGTCTTCGTTGTTCGATCGGCAGTCGTACTTTTTTGAACAAACGATTTTTGCTCTGTCAGTTGTTTTGTTCTTGCAGGTAGCCTACTCCGGAGACATTAGTCGTAATACTGTTAGAGGAAAAACCACGGGGTATTCCTTAAAAAGGATGTATACTCTGTCCACCGTAAGAATTTGCGCATCCCCCATCATTACCTACCGATCTGACGCACACGATTAGTCGCCACGCTATCCCTACCGGTCTCCTACGTCAATTGTCACTGCGTATAACGAAAGCGTCAGAATAGGTAACAGTGTTGTGTGCGGTAAGACAAACGCAAGCACAGGTCATTAAGTGGGGATTCAGCAGTTGTAGCACCTCCTCCGATCCAACCTATGCTCGAAACGAGGTTACTCTTACGGTGGACAGAGTATAGTATAAATTTTAATTATATCGAAACTATACAATGGGTAAATCAAGATCCTTTGCTCACACTCGCACGCGCTCTACTCGTATTCTGCCTGATTTCCGCCGGCTCGCGGCTCATTCACACACACACTCTCTCTCTAGCACTCATCACTGATTCGTCCATCCATTCGCTCTCGTTATTCACGCGCATTTACAAAACTTATAACAATAGCAGAATCGTTTTTTGGTAACATAAATTAGGTCAGATATAACAAAAACAGAAGATATGTTGGTGGGTGGAATGAATCGTCTAATAACAAATAAGTATGTCAAACAGGCTGGTAATTGGAACTCGAAGGGTTAAACATTTTTGTTTACGCATATAGCAATTGTTAGGTACATAGCATTTAGTTGGATTGGGGATAACTATTAATGTTCCAGCGGTAGCAATTTTCTCTTTGATGATACTTATTGTTAGCAACAAATACTTTACAAATACTATACCGTAATTGAGTAGGATTTTTCAATGGGAAATTATGGTACCGGTATCAGCCATATTAAAAATTCGATTAGGCCAATAAACTGGCATAAAGGCTGAGATCTGTATATACTTTGAATTTTGTTTCTTAGTCACAAATATTTTCTGTCTAGTCGGTTTAGACTTATAGAAACAGACTGGACGTTAAATTCGTACAATTTCAGTCCAATAATAATATTTTAACAATTTTGAATTTCGTGTCGTTATTCATAACAATATCGAGTACTATATATAAACAGTTTTAAATTCAATTCATTACGGAGTATAATATGGTCGTTGCGGATGTTCTGGGGGACGTTTGTAATCCTCAATTTATTCATCGACACGTAAACCCATCAATAAAATACAAATTGCGTGAATATTACAATCATAATAATACCATCAGAGTAACGGGAATTAATTATCGTTGTTGCTCAGCCATTATTACGATCGCAATCACGGTATAAATTAATCTTAATCCGTGTTATCCTACTTCATTATAAATTCCTCTTTTTAATCGTATCTTTGGATAGATCAAGAGAGCTATTGCGAATTACCAAGGACGCGATTGTTACGTTCAATTATCAAGCCGAGCTTAGAGGAAGCATCAGAGGTCGTTTGTGATCTGTAAAACGGAACTTGGTTGCCTCGATTGCATATCGAAAATTAATAAATGCTTCTTCTTGCTTTTTTAATTCATACCATCAACGATCATTGCCATCCTAAATGGCACAGACTAATCAAGTTCCGCGATTTCGATCCGGCTGGAAATATTATATCTTCTGTAACGGAAAATTGAAGACGGAAGTATTTTATTTTTAGGAGTTTCGAAATCTCACAATATTATAGTTTTAGAAACTTGGGAACTTAAACATATATTTTTATAACGTTACGGATATCACGTACTAAACGATTTCTGTTAAAAATTTATAATCAGTCATCGGCACCGAACGTGTTAAAGTTGATGTTGAAAATTCTGCAAATTTTTCAAAAATGACATCATGGTGAGCCATTGTGATTTTGCAAAGATTATTCTTACGTTTATTGTAATTGGTTTTGTTGAACGAATCGACTAGATAGGACTTTTTTTAGACAATTTTCTTAAAATAATTCGATGATTCATAACATGTTGCATATCAGATTATTCGTCTCGACGAGTACCATAATCTTAACCTATCAGTTTTCTAATAATTTCAATATAGTACTAATACAGAAATGAAAGACTCATTTTTATCTAGTGCACGAGTAGAAATTTTAACCCTTGTGTGTTTCAGTCACATAAAATTATCCTTATCCCATATCATTTGAAGGTCACGAATCTAGTTGCCTATATAATAATAAATATAATCTAAATCTTACCAGTAGTCTATAAAGAATTAAATACACCACCTACTTTTCTGTAAATACAAAAATAAAAATCGAGGATGTTAAAGATAATTGGGACACCCTCTATACACAGAAGCTGCAGCAACCCCAGCAAACCATCGATATAACACAAAGTTGAAGAAGGGTTGGAACGAAGAAAAAGAGTTCCCTCTTCTTTTGTACCTACTCTTCTTTTTCCCTACAGATTATCATCAAGATTCAAACTTTCACTTGTCTATCCGGCGAACTCTTCGCCGTCCTCATGCAAATTCTCCAATGACATTAGACCGTGGTCGGTCGTAAGAAAGTAATCCCGTTAAAGTTTGTCCCGAGGGGATGCTATTCATCAGCAGCCAGAACGTCCAAGCCGGAAGAATGTCGTTGGCGTGCGAATACGTTCCTTTCAACGGTCCTTTTCCACCGACGGCGAAAAATCCTGAAGAACCGTGGATAAGAAACGACCGTTCGACAAAATGCACGGCCGGAGTTCTGTCGTTCGATTCGCTCCTCTACTAACGTGACGAAATTACGAAAGAAAGACGTTTAGGGGTGACGTTATGCAAAGTGAAAAAAAAGAAAAGCTCTGGCTGTCGATGGCAAAGTAAAAACTTTTCCCCAGTTTCCCTTCGGGCTAACGGGAATCTCTTCGGGGTCGCTGTACCCCTTCGATTTGCAACTTCATTAACCAGGATGATCTTCCACGAGAAAGGAAAAGAAACTTGTCCCTTCTGTTTCTACTTTGTCAACTCAACCTTGCCTGTCTATAATTCGAACCATTTACCAACACGTCTACGTAGTAGGACTAAATTAAAAGCGCCGGAAACCTCGAGCACTTAAAAGATCTTCAAATCTAGGAAAATGTTGGATATAAAAGTTTCACGATTTCAAGGGGAGAAACATAATTATCAAGTCATTTATACTTTCCTTCGCAGACTCTTATTTTAAGAGAAAAATGAAACTTTGACAAGGAACTTCCAAAAATAGAATCGACACAAAAGAAACTTCTTTATCCTTTTTGCTCATTATTATATGATAAAAGAAGTAAATTTGATCTGAAGGAAATATATAATCAAAGCCTATTGTAGTCAATTGTTTTCCTGCGAATAAGAAAGAGAGGAACCTTTCGAATGATAAATATCAATCACAATAAAATCGTAACGTTGGCATTAGTTGTCCGCATTTTCTTTTTCTTTTTTTAAGAACAATGAGAACGATTGATCGCAATCCATTGATAGGAATCGCTGAAGTCGTAGGAATCGTGACTTCCTTGGTTGGCTGACGAATAATGGAGATTGAAATGATCCCTTGCGGGGAAAACGGGACGTCGATTATTCTTGGTGCTGCATTTATTAAGTGGCGAAGAGCGGGCGGGCAGGGGCGACTCGACGCTCGGGGGAGGCAAACGGCGAACCAAAAAGAAACGAAGCTGTTCCGATAATCCATACCGGAAATAATGTAACCAGAGCCACGAAATTTCTTCGTGCCATCGACAGAAATGTGTTGCGAGGGAAGCACGAAACCTTTTAGTATCCAAGAGGAATTTATCCTCGCGATACTAAGAGAAAAGTTTCCGCGTGTGTACCTAACAGAACTTTAAACGTATGAAATGGGACGTTCGCTGAAGCACCTAAAACATATCTGTTTACGAATGTGCAGAGAGAAATTCCTTTTTCTCACGGCTGTTTCGCGGAAAGAAATATTTTCTGTATTTTCTTTTAATACGTCGAATACCGAGATGGAGAACGATATTCAGAAATGGCACATCTTTGATTAACTATTCAATGCCACGATTGTTCTATCGAAAGGTAGATAATGGTATACATTTTCTAGTGTCTGTTTTTTATGTAAGGAATATGAATAAGAATGATGGAACAGTGTTGTTTTGACATTAAAAAGGCACAGAATCAATGTTGGTAAACCGTGGTAAAAGAGAAGTGTAATGAATATATTGTAGTATACCAGCAGTTTTCAATAGTTTTTCGTTGAAATTGAAGTTTCTGCCCCGATCCTTAAATTTTGATTAGAAGACTTCTGACAATAAGATAATTTTAACTTTTATTTCAATAATTTGTATATATAACGCGAATTTTTGTCCGAAGCAATTAGATTTTGAATAATTACAACCGTGAAATGTTTCTTGCTACACTCTGAAAGCATTAAGCTTTATTCGGTATTTTTCTACTCGCCTTCATTAATTAATTAATTTCCGTAATTTTTACTTTAATAAACTTACTAGAAAAATATGATGTGTTTGTAATACTTCATTTTTATGCTTTTTAAAAATTACTCCGAATATTAAAAGTATAAATAATATAATTATTTTAGATCTTAACTTGGATAAAATTTGATTTTCGTACACATATATTCGCCATTTTAATAAATTACTGATTTGAACATTTTTCTAATATCTGATCTGGTAGAAATATTTATATTTATTTACGTTTGCGACGATCAAAGAAACAACATACATAGATACTTTCGAAATCGATACATAGAACTGGGGCAGGTTGACATATAACAAGCACAGAGTCATCGCCTCGGGGATGGAATCCGAGGAACATGTTTTTTGCTGATCTTATTCCTTGCATGTTTTCAAACAGAACCATTTCATATACAGGGTGTAACGCAAACAAAATAACGCTTCTGTAATTTAAAACCAACAGAAGCTTGTTTGTCAAATTTTACTTGAAACTGAAGATCTTTTATATCAGAAAGATTTGTCTGATCCTTTTACCGTTTGATATTTCCTTTGAATGGGAAATATAATAATATAGTTTGCTGTATTATAAATACAGGCTGTTCTGATAATTATCATCATAGTGGAATGGATAGATTTTGACTTGTAATTGTGTTGATTATTTTATCTAATTTCTTAACTATCGTTTTAATATTTTATATTTTATATTAAGATTCGAAGGTGTATTCATTTTGGAACACCGTGTATATTCGTTGAATACGATCACTCTTAGCAGCGAAAGATTTAAGAATCTGATTTCATTACAAGAAACAAACAATTATTTTCTCTCCCTTTCTGGAATATTATATTATTTCAGCACTATTTATGGTTTTAACCCCTTGACATACAAATCAAATGAAAATCCATGCGATCCAAAGTATTTATTTTTTAATTCAACATCTGTGTAAGAGACGAAAAAATTATAATTTGATATTAATAACCAAAATTAACAAAAGATGGTTAAATTATTAACACGTTAACTGCCACAGTGAAAACGGACGTGTGTAGTCAGACCCGTTGAAATCCTAATTATTAAGAATATAATCAACTAATTTTCAAATTTATTAGCTTAATGATAACGCTATCCGTGGTTTGTTTCGTCATTTCTTTTGTTAATTATTTGATTGTAAAAAATTTCGAGTGCCGGTCACCGGTGACCTGTCAAGACGTGTTCGTACACCAAGGGGTTAAATTAATCATCTTACGATTAATTTAAGATTGTTTCAAGAAAGCTAAAATTTGAAAAGTTATATAATGAGATTATATTTGGCTTACTAAATACTTTTCGAATTAACTCCCGCTCTTTTGCTGTCAAATAAATTAAACGATATTCAACAAATAGCATCGACGCTGGCCGTCGAACAATTACGATCATGCGGAATGAATACATTTTCCGGTTCGGTAAGAGAATATCGAACAGTGATGCAAATAATTTTGTCATTATCAAAGGTATCCCGATGTAATGATCATGATACTGTAACATTCATTTCGTATACTATTTTTCTACATTTTATAACGTTCCATGATTTTACGCATTATGGTTTGTTTCTTTTAATATAATTCGGTAATTATATTGAAATGAATTTGTGTTGTCATTTATATGATATATGACAACATAGTTAAATTTCTACAGGTTACATTTCTTTCGCATCTTCCTGTTATTACGGATTGAAACGTAAAAGGTATAAACGTATGAAACATAATTTTTATTTATTATAAACCTCTTGGAAAATATGACGCAATGAAATAAGCAATTCATTCATTTCCTGCGACAATCAAGCTTAAATTGTCAATAAAGAATTGTAGAAATAATTAATTACTTCGTTAATACTAGAATTACCGACGTTCAATGTCCACGTATTTTCGAATCAAAAGTAAAGTAGAAGACGGAATAAATAAAGAATGAAACTTTATCTTGATAAAAATCAATCTGCGTTTGAATAGGAGCTTCTTAATCGATTTTGCAATATAAAATGATATTTTATAAAATTATATTTTGAGAAAATTCAGGTTACTCAATCAATTCTGGAAGCATCCGACGTACATCAAAGTAAAATTTAATTCAAAAGTTAACGTTATGTTGTGTATCTGTTAAATTATTTGTTTCCTTTTAATTACATTTGTTAAATATCATTGTTGTTTATATGATTAAAAAAGTGTTGGACATAGCCTTACATTTTTAAATATTTGTTTTCAAAGAAAAAAAAAATTGGGAAATAAATTTTTATCGCTTAGAAATCAATCTTTTTAGGCCATCGAAGATGTCTGACTACTTAAGGGATCGTTCTACTTACGCAGTCAAATATTTAGTCAATCTTTAAGATTTTTTTCCCCAGTAGAGTTAATGGATATCGATTCCAACTTTTTATCTTGAAGCGTAAAGAAACTATTTTTTACAATTTTTATCCAGTAATATGTTGGAAGAACATGGCAGTCATTGTGAATATACTGGAACATTATTTCTAGTTTTTAGAATAATTAACACTTTATTTACCGGAAGCCTATTAATAGGTTCCTCGGTACCATCGATTATTGACTGAAAGCCAATTAATATACCTTTAATTGTTATTGTTTCGTTTATAATTCATTTGTCCTGCAATTAGGAGGTGATTGAAAAATAAACATGACCGTAATATTTATCTTTTATTTCATTTTCAACCGGTAAATAAAGCGTTAAAGCATTCATGTTTATCTGGTTTTGTTCACAAAAATTGCTAATGTCTACGAGGTCATAAACACTTCTTGTTTAACAAGTAAGTGTTTTTCATTATTTACGAATAATTAGAGCAAAAATTAAAAGGTTCGAAAGAAGATCCTTCGAGTGATCGGCAGGCAGGTTGGATTTATTTAACATTCTAATAAAGTCAGATACAAATTACTTGAACGATGACACTTGAATTCGAAGCAAAGGAAGCGTAATTGAAAACAACGCGTCTTTTATTAGAGTTCTCGGAAGGTAAAAAGGTTGGCCGTGCTCCTCTTTGGCTAAGAAAGGAACAGTTTCCCGTGGAATTCTAGCCGAGAACGTAATGACGCCAATTAGATACTTGGCTTTCAGTGTAACAATTATGCGAGAAGAAAGAACAGAGTTCACCTGTACGATCAATTGTGTAAGCGCATAAATCTTTATCGTTTCTTTGTTTTTCGCCCAAATGTATACAACAAAGAGAAAATTTGACAAGACTACCAATGAAATTATCATATTTCCTTTGCTGAACAAAAAGAATTTAAAAAATTTATTTTAGTTGTAACTACTATTTGGCATCAAATTTTGAAAAATAAGAAGCTGGACTTTTTTTAATAAATTAACCCTTTTGTGACCGGTGGAATAAGTTTCGGACTAGGGATCTGTTGATTTTTGTCATTTGCAATCAAATATTATGTTGAATTAATCTTTTTTTAGGCGTTTAATATTAGAAGTGTCCACCTGTGAGCTTAATTATTTTTTAGTGATAACAAAAATTATAACGAAGTAACAAACTTTTCTTGGTTCTTTTTAAATTTATATTTTTATATTTTTATATTATTAAATTATTATTTTTATATGAATTAAAACTTTCATATAGCTTTGGTAACGAGAATGATATTTTGTTGGCATAAGAAATTGGATAAAACAAAAAGTACTGTTGTACTATTAATAATTTCAAAAGAATAGTTAAATCTGACATTATGTTGTTTCTTGATTGTTGCATTTTACAGCACACAAGTTCGCACTTACAAAACAAAATAAATTACTTAATCATTTTATTTTGCTCATTAACCATTTGACAAAAAGCCAGGAAAAATTTGTTTCTTCTTAAAATCAAAGAAACAAAAATTATAATCGAAGTTATGGTAATTTTTACTTGAAATCTTAAAATTTACTTATTATTGTACCAAAATATGTTCAAATTACGAATATGCTTCATGCTTTACCAAACTTGTGCTTTTAAATCCAAGGTTTCTTATCTCAAGGATAGGTGTGCTAATTATTAAACATCAAATTAACACCTTTTCATGACGAGTATACTCGATATAAACATCGAAAGGGTTAATTTTATCAGTCTTCTAACAAACTGACAACACGAACTTCCAACTCCACTCGACAGTTGGTGTTTCGGCAAGTAAATTAAGGATAATTGTAAGCGTGCGTCGAGGAAAAGTGGGTGAAAAGCCGGGAGGGTTACCATCGGCAGAACCAGAGCCGGATAATAATATCTGGAACCCCCGTGGTCGCAGAAAATTATTAGAAGTTATTGCTGAACAATGCTGCCCTTCGGGAACAGGCTAGCATCTCTTCACTCGTTCGAGAATTCATTTCCTGCATTCCGTCGAGGATTCAACAGTCGGACTTTTGTAATTTAATCGAGCCGACAACGGCTCCATGGGAAACGAATGCGTTACACGTGCAGCCATTATAACTTCATCTGCTTCATTTCCAAACGATTCGACATCCACTAGCCAGGAAATGTGAAACGTCGATTGTGGTGTCGGGTGCTGTGAAGGGTATAAACGTTAAATAAGACTGTTTATAATAATGTAAAGTTTATGTTTCTTCTTTGTCGTTTCATTGACATAATTTATGTTAATTAATTAGCACCATGAAGTTTAATTATTGCTCCCTGAAGCCCTTAAAATACAGTGAACAATATTCTTTTAATATTATCTTATATTATTCATTTATTTTGTACTGTCTCTTTAGAATTGTTGTTCAAACCAATCAATTTGTTTCCTCTGGTTTCAAGCAGCTCTACAGTTGTACTGTGTTAACTTACAAAATTTATTGTAACTCCCTCGATTTTCATGATACAATGATGAAATTCAGGGGATATGTGCAGAGAACAATGTGGAATTTAATTAACACGTTGACTGCCACAGTGAAAACGGAAGTGGGTAGTCAGACACGCTGAAATCCTAATTATTAACAATACAATCAACTAATTTTCAAATTTAACTTTTCAATTCGATAGCTACCATTATTAGCTTAATGTTAACGCTATCCGTGGTTTATTTAATCATTTCTGTTGATAATTATTTGATCGGTGACCCCCATGGCAGCCAACGTGTTAAGTATTTTACTGAAACAGAGCCTGAGCGTCCCGAAGTGTTATTTAATTATTTTGAACCTTATAATTTATCAATTATACCTGTTGATGACAGTTTTTATTTAGAAATTATACAGAAGAATAGTTAACTCTAGAACTACCGAATCAATCTAGTTGAAGATTTCTTACATTAAATCACAGAATTTACCAAGATGCTTATCGATATGCTAATATATATTTCATTCTTTATTTATTTATTTTTCTATTTTATTTTCAACTTGAAAGCCAGTATGCATAAAACGTCGGTAGTTCTAGTGTTAATGATACGAAAAAAACGATTAAATTATAATAATTAACGTTGACAGAATTAAGGACAATATTATTCAACTTGCTTTATCACTGCCATCAATATTCGGATTGAAAGATCTCCAAGATTGCCATCTGCCAAAGTTCTAAATTTTAAGCTCGGGCTATTAATTCAATTTACATCTGCGACAATTAACCGGACTTCGGTAAAAGTGATTGGCAGTAATAGAACTTCAATAAACAGGACCGATTTTATTATAATTAGGTTTCATTGTCAATAATAGATACCATCGATTATTTAGTCTTAGTTAATCGAGCTGAAAGTTGATAAAACGATTTTTAAATTGACAATTAAACAGACACCGGGATCACCGCAGACCTTAATTAATTATTATTAATTGATTTTTCCTGTTTTATAAAACTTTTTTCTTCCAATGTAAAAGATGCTAAATAGTTTTTAACAAAATCATTAAATAAAGGTACGATATAATGCCGCTAAAGGAAGTAATTAGAACATCTACCTCGGAGGTTAAACACCAAAAGGTTTAATCCAGATATCGAGTTTAATTTCTGTTCAGAAGGATAAAAATAGAAAAGAAGAAAGAAATCCTATCACGCAGCGGGTTTGGTCCTTAAATTGCTTAATAAGAACCCAATTATGTTAACGATAAGTACATTCACCCCTTTGGCGCCGGGGACGGTGGTTGATTTTATCGCGACGATATCGTTGTACAGGATCCTCGTTTTTATCCCGACGTTGAAAATTAAGTAATAGGAAGGGACGGAATTTTTATCCTTCCACGAAAATCCTCCTGGAGAATCTGACCACTTGTTCGTTCCGACGAACGAACTTGCGTACAAATGTGCCACCATCTTTCTTTTTTAAATCAATTTTAAACAGTTTTAAATCGCAATTCACGATACGATTGTTGGGTTTAATTGTTCCAATTAATCTTGTCGGTGCTCGTTAATATTATTTACATTATTAGTATTTATTATGAAAGGTATGAAAATTTTTCTTATTTTCATTGACGACTTTTTAATGATTCTTTTAATGATTCATGAAAATAGGTGGTTTACGAATATTTTAGTTTGTTAACTTTTATGGTGTATGTATATTTTTGTAATTTCTTGAACCATATCTCGTCCATACGACGGCTCACGGAACACAGCAAGGGTTAACACGTTGACTGCCACAGTGAAAACGGACGTGGGTAGTCAGACACGCTGAAATCCTAATTATTAACAATACAATCAACTAATTTTCAAATTTAACTTTTCAATTCGATAGCTAGCATTATTAGCTTAATGTTAACGCTGTCCGTGTGTTATTTTTTCATTTCTGTTGGTAATTATTTGATTGTACAAAATTTCGGGTGCCGGTCACCGGTGACCCCCGTGGCAGCCAACGTGTTAAATAATAACTAGCTCTTCAAAACTGTTATTCTTCTTTTACAGAAATATATACAGTTTTTGGAAAAAAGAATTTTTCAAAAGAATATTTGCGTGGTTAGATTTTACAATTTTTCTTTCCCCAGATTTACCTACCATTTTCTGATGATATCATGTCGGGGTGATTAACCCTTTCGTTGCTAAGGACGATTATAGTCACTCGATATCATTCGCTCGGTACGTATGAAAAATGTATAAAGAAGTCGAAGTACACATTACAGAATAAGATATATAACAAGCACTCTTTTGTCGCTGACATTGTACATTAAGTACTTACATTTTTTAAGTACAGACACACAAGTACAAATACAATGGTGAAACTTTTTTTTTATTCTTGATTTGTTTATTAGGAAACTTTTACCAATTTTTTCTGATTAAACCGACATCAAACACGGTGTAACTTGGATCATATTCATGGTATACGATACATCATGCTTCTCTCACTTGAATAATGTAAATACGATCCGAATATATCCTGTTTGGTGTCGTTGTAACCAGAGAAATGTGTCAAATATAGTTGTAAAAGTTTGATAAGAAATAAATTAGAAATTAAAAGTTCTACCGCTGCATCTGATATTAAGTGCAGGGACGGCTCGTGCATAGGTGTTTGCGGATAACATTCAGTTTTGTCTTTAATTTTATATAAAAAGTACTCCCTCTGTCCGAAAATATAATATAATATAACTAAATACAAATAATTTTAGTGTAATCCAAATTTAATTAAAGTGAGATTTAGCCTTGTTGAATGCTTCTTCTGAACATATGTATATACTTTTCAGCTAATCGACCCTCACGACGAAGTTTTACCTTCTTTATATGAGGAATTTTGTAGGAATTCCCCCCACCTGTCAACATAATTGATTCCATACAAAAGAATTTTAAAGAGTTAAAATTTTCCATTTTGAAATTACAGCGGTGTCTTAAAAAAACTAATTTTTGATCTTCAAATTCCAATTTAACTCAAAAGCAACGCCTGTCAAATATGTTAAGTTATTTAATTATAACATAAGTCAAATATGTTTAGTTACTTTCCAAACTCTAGATAATCAAAGAATATTTTCGTACAGAGGGAGTAATAAACATCCATCTTGTCTTGTATATTTCATAAGTGTTAATTTCTTGAAGATGAATTATTCTTTCATATTGTAAGTACAAATATTTTTCGTTTCAGTTGAGTTTTTACTATACCTGTTTCACTTCTACACTGGAAACAAAATATGATGTTATAGATGTATATGATTTCTCTCCTAGAAAATTAGCATATTTTATAAAAGATATTTCCAAAATCGACGAGTTACCAAAAACTTAGAAAAAGAAATTAAACCATACGGAAGATCGTTGTTTATTAGTTTGTTATGCTGCGTCCACATTGTGCAGAGTAGTTCAGGAACAGTTCTGGAGTATTCGCGGCTGTTTGCCGAGTGCTTGCAAACAGCATCTAGTAGTATCATGTCCACGCTGGAGTTCAGGAACGGTTCGCGATCAGAGCACAAACGGATTGCACAATTGTTCTCTGGTTGACAACGATGAGTTCACCGTGGATCCTGTTCGTATGCACATTAATGTAATGATTGGCAAATCAAACGAAAACGTGTTACATCGCCCTTTTGGTGTACACCGTCGGGCAGATAGGCTTCCATAAGGAAAATGACGGCGTAAGTGTAGTTATCCCTTCCAGTCACTGTACACATTTAGTACTCTACAATTGAATTATTTTCACTTCAAAGATTTCATTTTTATTTACCAAGAATCTAAAATAGAACCTAAATTGTTGCAACGAGCATATCCTTTGAAATCGTTTAAAATAGTACGGGACAGTTTTAAAAATATCAGTTAATTTCTAAATAATTGTGCGTAAAGAGAAAAAACGCGTTGCAGATCTGAATGTCTGGGAAAAAGTTTAAATTTATCGAATAATGTTATTCCGTGAATTCGTTAACGTTCCCTGTAACAAATAGGAACGATGGAAATGCCTTTTTGAATGTTAATAAGTAGTCCACGGTATTTCGAGAGGAAAAAGGATAAACAGACGTATAAATGAATTTCATTAGCGGCTCGTTTTCACATGAGAGATAGTAGAAAATACGTACATTGCGATGGTGGATTTCATAAAAGGGATCCTCGGGACCGGAAGTCAAAGAAGAATATCATTAACGTTCCTGGCGACGATTTCTCCTTTTTTCGACTCGTTGAAATTCAACGACTCGAAAGGAAAATATATACATACATATATCTATTTTTTTTTTATTTAATATTTGTCCATTAAACTGATTGACTTGAAGTAGTAGATTTTTAACATTTTTCTTCTAATCTTCGAATAAAAATTCATTGCGCCGGTAACAGACGCTTACGATTTTATATGATCATCGAAAAAGGGAACAAATAAACAGATTTTGAATAATATTAGCATTCGGGGCTGAGGTTACATTCACTAGGAACAGTAAGAAAGGAATTCTTTATGAATCATTTTATTAATCAAGAATCATACTGTGAATCACCTAGTTGCCGATCCAAAGTATAATTTATAATTTAAATTGAATTTCAAATTTGCTTCGATTCCCTTTTTCTAAATTTGACACTACTTGAGACACCATTTTTCTAATACATACATATATGGAGGTCTTTCCTTTAGATATTTGAATACTTAATGCAAGGATTAATATAACCATCTAATCCCAGTATATTTATCAAGGGTCTTGTAAGATGGCGAATTTATTCTAAAATTATTTTTCTTCGTACATGTATATTTTTTTGTTCAGTTGTTATTTTTTTATTCAAGAAACAAAGGAGTTACACTAGTATCATAATTTTCCTTAACCAAAAATGAATCTAAACAATCCGCAAAATTATGTAACAAATAATCGACGGATTATCGTCCAAGTAGAAAACGTTTTGCCCACTTTTAATGGCTCCTTAGGAAACACTCAGCGTCCGCGTTCCCAAATATCGTCGCATCAAGACACCTGACACGTTCTCCGTTCTCGAAACTTGCCTCGTGCAGTTCCTTGCGCACTTTTACCCCTCCGCCATCTTGTTCCCTTTTTCCTCTTCATCATCAGCGAGTGTTGTACAAGGAAGTGCACTTCGTGCCTGGACTCTCTGGTAACCTGTGTTCTCCGGGGAACTGCACAGAGCAATGACAACGTCTACGTGGACAAGGAAAGCTCGAGGATGCTGTTACCGGACGATTTCTGCCGTTGCTCATCGACCGGGGTATGTTTTTATTTCCTAGGTTTAGTGCCACCTCGATCTTTTCCTCTGCAACGCGAAGATGAAAATCTTCGCTGGCCGATTCGACGGCGAATCGGTGTCGGAAACGATCCGCGAAGGAAATTTCAATACCATCTTTCCTGGTGATCGTCATCTTTTTTTTATTACGCCCTTCCGTGTTCTCCCTTTTTACGAGGGCATCGAAGATTGTTCTCCGGGGCGGATCAAAGGGGTTACAATTCTGATATTATAGTTTTTTTTAAGGTTTAAGATTTTATTCGGGCACTTGATTCGGTTGTTGCGTATCGGATGGGCAATTTGGCAGCACGAGACGTTTGACGATATTTCATGACATAAAAGTTCCATAAAATAGCGCTTATGGTATATCAATTTGCAGCTTAAAGTTTGACGAAAATCAGTGTGTGAAAGCACCGTCAATATTCTTGATATAAAATGGCTGGTTGCCAGTTATAGCACACAGTGGCACCGGTTACGGTACAGAGTAACGAATTTCAAAATATAGAAAGTTTAGTACGATTTCATGACATAAAAGTTTTACAAAATAATGTTTATGATATATCAGTGTAAAGCTTACGGTTTATAGAAAATAGTTTTATAAATACTTCATCAATATTTTTACTACAAATTGGCTGGACTCCAATGATAACAGACGATAATGTCAGTTACAGTAAAGCATAAGAATTTCGAGATGTATAGAGTTTGACACAATTTCATGACATAAAAGTGCAAGCGAACAACACTGATGATACATTGGCTTAAAAGTTGAAGGTTAATTAAAACGACTATATAAATGTTTCATCAATATTCTTAATACAAAGTGACTTATGGTTAATCATAATAAGCAGTGTAGTTTTCTGTTATGTTATTGTCCACCAGACGGTTAATTTGGAAACATAGAATTTCATGACATAAAAGTTTTACAAAATAGCACTTATGACACATTAGTTCAAAATTTAAAGTCTGATGAAAATAACCATGAATATACCTTATCAATATTCTTGATACAAAATGGGTGTTCATCGATTATAACGAACACTAGAATTCCATTGCCCATTAAAGTGATTGATTTCGAAACGTAAAAAGTCGGATGTAATTTCATGACATAAAAGCTTAAAGTCTGATGAAAATAATTACATAAATGTCTCAGATTTTTCTTAATATAAAATAACTTGTCGATTATAATAATTACAGCTCTATTGCATCGTTACGTGAATGACTTCGAAACGTAAAAAATTAAGTACGATTTTATAACATTAAAGTTTAGAGATTAAACTTGCAACAAAGTGATTTCTAAAGCGTTTTTTCAATATTCTTAATATAAACTTTGATTTCATAAGTTTTGAAGATACCTATACTAATCGGGTTTGTTTAACTTGAATGCAATACATTTTTTTTTTTCTAATCACTTAACATTTTATCTGTTCTAACAACGGTGTCTTTTTGAGTGTATTTCCTCCCAGTATATCGAGAAATGAAATACTCCTCGCGTATATAAACGTAGGTAACGGTTACGCATAAGATAAGAAGGATAAGTTGGTAAGAGGATCGGCAAACACGTTGGATCGAAATGGAATCGAATTCAATTTCGTACCGCGAATTCAACATTTAGATTCGATTTCATTTAAGTCAAAGCAAAACGGAAGCCTCGTGTGCACGATCTCGTGGTCGGTTATGTCGGTTTTGTGTTGAATAAAAATTCTCTTCTAATTGTTTTTATTAAAACAAAAAATGTCCGTGTAATAATCTGGTTCATAAATGTACCTGAAACTAACAGAACTTCCTATCTTTGATAATAAATTTATTGTAACGCGTATGTAATGTTTATATTATAAAATGTGAACGTAGCATGAAAACACGGTTATCTGAGAGATTTTTTTCAAATAGATCCGTTTCAATTAATACGGCTGAATTATTAAGGTAAAGCAATTATTTCCAGTGTTAAACGAATTTCGAATAAAAAAGTTCCTTTTGTCATTGAAAAACATTTTTTTTTATGGACGTTTAAAAATATTGATTGTTTATAAACGATGAAAATACAATAGGTTATGAAATAATAAACGATGATTGTTGGTGATGTTTTCGTTGGAAAATTGATGAAACCATCGTAAGGTAGGTCGCGTATAAATATTTTTTCTGGGTGAACGTCGGTGAAACAATACCCAGTAGTGTTTGCCATCGTGTTTTCAAAAGGGAAGCATGTTCTCAATATACGTTTTCATTCTTTTCGAAATAAAACGCGGCGAAAGAGAGAACGAAGAGCTTTTGAACGTGTGCTGTTCAGCGTTTGAAAACGAAATTCGTTTGTTACAAAATCCAGATAGAGATAACGCTAAATACTAAACACGACCGATGTTGAAATTAACAAACAAACTTTTATTATTCATGTATCCGACGACAAGATTCTTTGATAGAAAAAGGTTATCTTTCTGCAGGATAATTCTGCAAAACCTGTTACACTTTGAGTAAAGTTAATCATTAATGCAAGTGATACAGTATAATCACTTTAGTAAAATGTTCTTTAAAATTATGTAATATATGATATTGAAAATTGAAACTTTATGTAATCAAAATTTGCAGCATTAGAAATGTGTTCAAACATACTGCTCTTGTTCTTTTAACACGTTGACTGCCATAGTGAAAACAGACGTGGGTAGTCAGACACGCTGAAATCCTAATTATTAACAATACAATCAACTAATTTTCAAATTTAACTTTTCAATTCGATAGCTAGCATTATTAGCTTAATGTTAACGCTATCGGTGGTTTATTTTATCATTTCTGTTGGTAATTATTGATTGTAAAAAGTTTCGGTTGCCGGTCACCGGTGATCCCCGTGGCAGCCAACGTGTTAATCTCGAGTTTTCTTACAAAATGATTTTATTAAATTATTTGCTAAATAGTCGAATCTCGATAATTTTATACGATACAACCTAATAACCGTGGGAATCAAAGTTTAAACGACAGAAGTCACATCTGTACTGTAAAGTGCGCCACGAGTGTGACACGTTATTGTAGTGGAAGGGGTTTAATACACATAATTTTGTCGGCCGTACACTTAAATTTTGCTTTTGTTAAGTTTCTGTCGAAATATACGTCAACTGATGCTAATTTATGCGTCATCTTTTTGTATTTATTTCGTTTTCTGATTAAGCGTGTATCGAACACCGGTGATTCTGGGGTTACGAATTCAAGCGTCGTTGGTGTACGGCCAACGTGGTATCGAACGTGTCAAAATTAGAATCTGCATGGATCCAAACATAGGATGTCGTTCGTTCGGCATGGTGAAGCTTTGAATCCGGCGAGCAGCCGAATAAACCAACGAAAAGCAAACGAAAACGGCATTAGAAAGGGGCGAACGAACGACTGTGCTGTACCCGTTAAAATATTCAATGGGTTTCGGCATCGAATACTCGAAATCCACGTTGAATCTCGTCAGGAAGATAATTTGCTCGTCGCTGGGCAGCAAGCATCGAATTCTATCTCTTTTTCTGGTTTCAACCGAGTCGACACTGATGAATAAGTTTCTATGGATTGATAGGAATTCCCTTATCGCGTGATTTTTTTGTTTCTTTACTGAAGAAGAAATACGTTATATGCAAGAAAACGTACGTTTTATGCGAAAAATATTGAAAAAGATTGTTTTTGTAGAATATTTTATTAACCCTTTGACTGCAAAAGGCGTACATATACATCCTTATTTATCTATTCATACATACGATAAGCGTATACATGCGTTCAGTAAGCTTTAAGATTTCAAGTGAAAATTAACTTGGATTATAATTTTTCTTTGACTTTTTGTCAAAGTATGCCGCAGTCAAAGGTGTAACCCTGTGGTTCCCAACCTTTTTTGTTCTACCGTCCCCTTTCCAGAAAAAATATTACTTAACGGTGTGCTGCTATTAATTTAGTAATCCTCGGTGATCTATTCATCACCCCCCAAATGCACCTGTGGCCATCACCGCCCCCCTGAATCGTTGCAGCACCCACCAGGGGGCGGTAGAGTCCCTGTTGGGAATCACTGATTTAACCCTTTGAACTCTGAGATCTTTTTCAGATTATTTATCAGCAACTGAGAAATATTTATTTACGAAATGGTGGGTAATATGTCATTGTATTATAAATAAAATCGTACTGCATTGGAATGAACTTTAGAAGAATAAAGTAAACGAAGTTAACATTCTTGTAGAAATTACCTGCAATAGTCTCATGTCATGATACAATTTTACAGCTTGTAAACATTTACTTGTGAAACTTTTGCAAATTTTGGAAGACTAGTTTTATAACTTTAGCTTCTTTTCGCTCTTTTTTATTCATATTCGTATCAAACGATTGTGTGGGTTGCATAGGCTTATAATTTACTGGACGATTTGATACACTGTAATAATAATCCAGTTATTTTATGATTTAAGCTGTTTTTGAACATTTCCCCGTGTTAAGAAATCTGTGTAGAAGAAAACTGCTCTGCTGAATTAAAATATTTTAAAGAATGAATCTTCATTTTTCTCAAATATTTCAAAATGTTAGGAAAATTAAACTAAGGAGGATAGAATAGGTACAAGTTTATTAAAAAATGATTTCTTCTGTCTGTCCCTTTATTCACGTTTGATAATTGTATTATTTTCTTAATTGCCATCGTGCAGTTTTTAATTCAGTCTTCAGAAAGAATTAAGTACGAATTAAAATTTCAAATTATTAACAAATTATTAATAAATTGTTCCAATAATTTTGCTTGATCGAAACTCAAAAACTCTCAAATTTCGTCGTTAAAATTGATGCCAGTAACTACGGGAAGCTGAATCCCCTTACTGTTACGCCAAAAATCGTCACTTCGATTTATCCATCCATCCGTCTATCCATTCTTTCCGACGTTGACACGAACCCGGAATCCGGTGAGCGACAATCTGATAATTACTCGCCTCGAGGTAGCTAACTAGCTGACGAACGAAATCTCATTTTCATGCGACCCCATAGTACGTAGTCGTCACCGGAACTAGAAACCCACCTCTGGTTTCTTTGCGACCAGCCGACAGTTTCCACGGTAATACGACCAGGAAAATTGAGTCCACGACCTTTAAGGTATATATTTGAGGAACGAAAAAGGGTGGAGGGGGTGGCGGTTCGGGGGAACACTAAAGGGACGAACAATAGGGGTAGAGAAGCGAAACATCGTGAATTCGACGCGGAAGAAAGGTGGCGAGAGGAGAAATGAGAAGAGGGACGAGGTGCAAATTAAAGGGACTTCGTTAGGCCGTTGTAATAATTGGTACGACCTGTTCCGCGGTTTGAAAACCGTTCCCGTGGCTCTGCAACTTCCGTTCTGGAACATTCTTCCGCCAGCCGGGAGTGGAAAAATGTGGAAACTTTCGTTCCATAACAAAAACCTTTGGAATAACGTCTGCATTAACGACCACGAAAAAGTGGCGAACGTTTCTTTTCTTTTTTTTTTTCATTCCCATCCTAACTATACAAAGAAGTTTCTCGTTTTCCGTTTGAGCCGCGGACGACAACTTTCAAGTTTTTTATACGTACTTTTATCATTTATTTATCTGATAGATTCACGATACGTAATGGGCATTCCCGAACTTGAATTTAATTGCAATAAGAGTTAAAAAAAAACTGTATACGAGGTTCGAAAATATATAAAATTTTGTATTCGCTGCTCTATAGTTTCTTTTTACAATTTCTCAAAGGTCCACGCACGGATATTATTAAGATAATATTAAGGGGTGAAACCACCCCTTAAAGTTTCGATCCATTTGTGCTATTTCGAAAACAAATTGCATTTTGCCCAATTTATTAACATTCTGTTATTATACACAAAAAACCATGAAACTTTCCCATTAGAAGTTTTAATGTATCTCGTATGGTGTTCGAGATAGCACAAGTGGGTCGAAACTTTAAGGGGTGGTTTCACCCCTTAAAGTCGCGTCTCAGCCGATAAAAAAAAAATACGTGTCTCTTATGTTTGCCTGCTTAACAAACCTACGAAGCTTCATCAAAATCGGAGGGAGACACTTCCGTGTCTTCCCTTATCAGATATGCTTAAACGTGGTAGTCTGGAATAAGGCACTATTATTGACTTTTGATTCCGTGTATCTCGGAAACTGTTTAATTTACGTGCTTGGATCAAAACATCGTGAACTATATCATATCAAAAGTTCAGCTAATTTAACCGTGGGCCGTTTTCCATAAGATCTGTGCGGGGTCCTTTCTAGTCGTGCAAATACGCAATCCAAGTGTCAGAATATTATAAATTATCATTAGTTTCATTTAATAAATAATGCACGATAATGCAAAAGAATCATCCCTTTTTATATTTATTATATTCATCGTGCTCTCATATCTGATATTTTTCACTTTTCTTAATTACTCATTAAACGTGCAATTAATGCTTTTTGAAATAAATTTATCGGATTAAATCTAGAAAAATATAATTACTGTGATTTTTGAAATAATGGATCAATAATGAATTTACTTAAAATTAAATTACCTGCTTTTGTATTAGTAATTTGATCATCGGATATAATTAATTACGAAATGGTAATTCTAGAATAACGTAATATATAATTTAACAGTAGTACTTCGTTAATAAATTGTTATGATTTGAAACATAACAGTACCGTTCAACAAATAATCACACGAGTGAAATTCTTTATTATTTTAGCCAATTACATATAATAATTCCATTAATATATTCGGTGTACACGTTATGGAGTATGATCGAACATTATTCGAGGAAAGTAATTACTGTAACATATCCATCGATCAAATAGGCTGTATGCCAATTAACAGCAAATTATAGAGCGAATCATGTGACCTAATCCAAATTATGCACTTCGATGAACTTATCACGGTTTTGATCGACGGGTTTTGCAATACAAAATTGGATTTAATTACGAAAAAAGTAGCTACGATTAATACGAAAATTACGTCGACCGATTTCGCATCGTTAATAGAATAATTTAAACGTGATATATTTATTACAAATTTTTACAGTAAGGTAATAAAATGATTAAATTTGATTATTCAGGAAAGCTAAAAAGCTGATACTGAAATTACGCTTGTTAACTTAACATTCTTAACGCAACAATTTAATAGTGATATTTTTCACAGCAAAAAATAAAAATAAAACAATTATAATATAATATTTTAATAATGAAATTTGTTACAAGTGTTTAAAATATGGTAATAGAGAATCATTAAATTTAATAGTCAAATAAAACTTGTATTAGTATTCTTTAATTGAAAATTGAACGTTTAATAATATTGCTCGATGAAATAACCCAAATGTTTACCAAGAATATTATAAATGTAAACCGTATATTTATTAAGTAAAATAGTATATAAATATGGTTTTTATTACAATAATTACAAATTTTGAAAACGTTAACTCTTTCGATCCGGCCAAAAATATTATATCTTCCTTAAAAAATAGTTATTATATTTTTCAAAATTCACAAACCCGAAAGTATTGCATTATATTTTCTACACGTTATAAGAAATCCCCGTATACCACGGTCATTAGGTTCCCAAAAAAATCCGATGTTACACAACGTAAATAAATAATTTTTCCACAAAATCGATTACATTACAAGAATACCGTGTTACAAATAAATTTTGAATCGTGCTATACAAAGGTAACCTGTACAAAATTTTTTATCCGCGAACGTACACCTTTTTATGGACGTACGTGTATATTCGTTCTATACAGCAGGAGGGGTTAATAAAGCATTTTATCATTTCACTTATTACGTCAATGAATAATCCTGTTCAGGATAATTACCGCATAATTTGACGCTGAAAAACGAAGAAGGTTTAAAAGAACGGAGGAAAAAGCGGGTCGGAGGGGAAAAAGTGAATTAGTAGGATTGTGCCTGCGGTGTTTGCTCTATTCCACAGCTTTGAGAGGATCCAGGAGCACGATTAATCTTTTCTTTTTATCCCACTCGCGTATTCCTCCTTTTGTTCGTGGAAGAAAGAAAAAAAAAAATATATATATATATAGATTCCACGCAATCCCACTCACCTATCGTCGGTTTATTTATTTATATGGACCGCCTAATATCATGTTCGTGTAGCAAGAGAAGCAAAGAATGGGAAAGCAGCCTCGATAAATCTCTCTTTTCTGCCAGGGGCGAAAGAAATATCTTTTAATGATCGAGCATTTCCTAGTGTGTGTTCGATTTCCTGGGTGACGAAGCACAACAAACAAACTGATAATTAATTAACGAAAAGATCGTTATTGGATTACGATTGCGTTACGTGTATGGAGAAAAATTGTAGCTTTATTCGTAAGTGTTCTGAAAGTGTTTTGTAGCTCGGCCATGTTAATAATATTGACGAAGAACGTCAATATTACTATAATCATTTGTTCGTGTTACATATCAATAATTATATTAGCATCGATAATCGACATATTATTGTTAATATCATTAATCGCAGAGTGAACTTTTTAGGGACTTTGCTCCTTAAATGCAAAATGTTTGATAATATAATATTAGGGTCCGACATAGCCGTGCTACCTAGAGTTAGAATGTTGAAATGTAAAAGCAACAATCGATGTCGAAAAAAAGGCGGTTACCTAGGAGCTGATCGCAACTGCAACTGTTTTGTGTGTTTTACGTTCCCCGAAAATTGTTTTCTGCAGCTGACGGCAAATCATAAAACGTTTTTGATTAAAATATGAAAAAGTTCTAAGATTTTGAATGATTTTTAATCCTTTTTTGATCCTCTATTTTTCTGGACTAGTTATCTTTGCTTTAAGTGTGAATAGAATGAATTATGAGAACGGGAAACTTTTCTCCACTCTATAACAAAAAGAAAAAGACAAACATATAAAATTGTGTTGCCTCAACAAAGAATATAACAAAAATCAACTCGTTCCAGGCAAGTCAAGCTCTCAAAACTGAAATTAAAAAAAAAAAAAGAAAACTCAAAAAAGCGGAGCAAAGTAACCCCTTGTGACGGTGCTACAAATATTTAATTAGAGAAATTCATATGGTTTTTCGAAAAATGCTTTGTTATTAATTTTAATTACCTCGTATTCAGGGCCGAAACGTTGGACACCACAAAAATAAGACTCTTGATCTTTATTTTCATTTGTAAGTGATTGGAATAAAAATAATAACTATGTAATAAAAATCCATAATATAATAACTATTATTTAACTAATCGTTCATTTCGTTGATTTTATTATTGCTAATTTCGATTGATTTTTACTCCATGTCTTGTTATCTGAGGAACGATAATATAAATTCTACTTGCACTTAAATACAATAATCACGTTTCATCGTGCATATCGTGATATAATATACAGAATTTTCTTAGAGAAAATATGCGAATATTAACGAGTCTTATTTCGATTGATAAAATCATGAATTTAATTTCTTTAGATTTTCTTATGAGAAGACACATATACAAAAAATCGGATATGTACTTTATCCCTTCTTTAATTTTCGCAAGCATAAAAATCTCGATTTCAAAGGATCAAAAGCGTTTCTGATTCTCTGCGAATTGGCTGTCTCATAATTTTTTGAAATTCTGTCCCGTGTAAGAGGATTCAGTCGTCGAAGAATCCAAAGTCGTGGGAAGATCGTGATCCATTCGGGACAAAGCGATATCGATTCACCTGCATCTCGGTGTCGAAGATTCTTCAACAAACGCTCGAATGACCTCGCATAGTTTCGAAAGAATGTTCCAACTACTGTTTTCGTTCCTGTTCCAACGCTACCGTACCTCGTTCTCTTCGAAAGTTTGCAATTTTCGATGGAATCCAACGGCACCATGAAATCGAATCGACCACCACCTGACGATATGGTGAAACTTCTTCGTAGTTACTGAAACGTGCTCGTCGATTCATTTGTCGATAACAATAAACGGCTTGTTTCAATCCTTACACACGATTCTTCTTGGCGCAGTAGAATAGTAAGATTATTTAAAAATTCGATAATTAAGCCTTTGCGCACACGGAACGATTAGGAAGCCGATTTAGTAAATAAATATTGGAATTTTTCATTTGCTAAATTCTATAAAAATTTCACGATTGCAGGGTATATTTGTCTTCGTTATTAGAGGATAAACAATGTCATTGTACATTTTTTTTTAACTGATCAGAATCGTATAACTTTGTAATGCTTAGCAAATCATTGAGAATTTTTTTCACAGCACATATAAAATGTATGGATTCAAAAACTGGATTTAAGATATTAAATTATATTGAAACGTTGAATCGTATATTTTGAAATTTGTGTACATTCATTTTTAATGGTATATTTAAATCTCAATCGCGAAGATATTGTAAGATTATCGCTGGTTTTTAAAATTGTTGACGGTTTGATGGCTCTTCGTTGTTTTTGTAAGATTTTTTAATATTTTTTCTTTTTTCCTTTTCAGGTACGTTCGATTGAAAGTATTTAAGGTGATAAACGGATCTTATTCAGTAAGTAACTGCATTCGTTACTAGCAATTTCAAAATTACTTTTGATTGAAAAAATGTTTTTTTGAAAAATCCAGATACATAGATTTGTAGATTATTGTTTTAAAATTTCCTTTCTTTTCGTGTAACGACAGATCAGGTTCACACAACAATTAATATAAAATAAAATTCGCATAAATGTATTTATTCAATTTTAAAATCATGAAATTTTGATATCAATGTAATCGAATAATTACTTTGTCAAATGTAAAATTTCTATATTATCCATTAATCATTTACTACATTATGAAAATTACCTTTATAAATATACAAAAATAATGGAAAATATAACTAAGAACAATCCATTGCTTTTCTGTGAGTTCTAATATTTTCGAGACAATATTTTATCAGAATGACAAACCTTGTCGATAGTTTTTTTAAAGGTTAATGGAAATCTAAGCCATAATTGTATTATTTCCTTTTTGTAATAAGAATTATAGTTTTCGGCATTTCACCATATTGAAATAATCATTTTGGATTATAAAATTGTTTATCGGATTATAACTTACAAACCATTATTGGATTACAACTTACAAAGTTTACGAATAATGATTATTACAAAATATTATATTTCTTATTTATGTTCAAAAAAAGAGAGAAAGAAGGTGAATAACGTTGAAACAATATTTCCGAAAATGTTGGACCAATTATTTTCGCAGCTCTCGAAATCAATTCGATTCGTTCGTGTCGGGGAAACGTGTACTAACAAATAGTTTCTGAAACTGCGAATACTCTCGTTCGCAATTGTGTTTTCGTGAATGGAGTTAATGTATTCACGACAATACGCGGAGGATAATATTATTGTAGAATTCTGGAATGGTTCTGTTTCTGTACAAATTCAATATGTCTTCCATTTCGTTTTCTCGTTAAGGTAGCACTGCACGATAAAATCTAGTCTGTTGGTTTTCCAAAATCGTGTTCCCTCGGAAACGATAGATTTCTGAATGCAGCTCTGTATTAAAATACGTACAAGATGTCTGATCTAAATTAAATTTTCTAATTTAAATTTTCAACCAAAATTAGTTGTACGTCTTCCAAAAAGATAACTGTTTTAAAAAATTCTAAAAATAAAAGAATTAAAATTTCGCAGCCGTCTAACTCATAACGCGAACACACGAACCGTGATTTATATGGCGGATACGAGATGAAAACGGGAAACTATGAATGAGAGGAGCGGAAGGAAAATAGAAAGAACAAATAGCTCAGGGCTTAAGGACATACCAGCGTCGAAGTCTATTGGATTTGCAAACTTGCCAGAGCTTTCGTACACGTCGCCATGTGCTGGAAATCTTTCTATAGCTACTTCCTTTCCTTCACAACGAGGTTTCGATCATAGCAATATGGGGGTTTCAAAGTTGGGGGACTTCGTAAGATTCCTTATTTCCGTTGGTGGAAAATCAGACTGCTAATTGGACGCTGTTGTGCGAAACTCTGCCAGCCCTTAAAATGACAGAAAATTAGTTAAACAGAATACTGGTACCGGAAAATATAAAACGGATCTTAAAGTTAGCAAACTACCAATCCATACCACAGACTAACAACCCATATAAAAAGAAAAGCTGCTTTCTTCCTATTAGGATGAATATGAGTCGATAAAGAAATGGTTCTTAGCATAATAAGATAATGTTCTCTATATAGTTTTTAGTTTTCTTATAGCAAAAGGGGAAGCTTGCACGCCCATAGATTTGATAAATAGATGACTAAAAATGATTAGAAGATGAATTTGTGAAGGTTCGAACGATGAGAATTCTGATTTCGACGGTTTGAAAATTGTCATTGGATTGTAAGATTCGTTCGCAGGAATGGCCGTTTCGCCGTTGCGATCGCATCCTTTATATTCCAAGTCATAAAAAGAGAAACATCGGAAACGTTGGAAGCAAAATGCTGAAAGTTTGATCAGACAACGGACACGGAAGTTTTCCCCTGGGAATAGGAGAAAAGCGATACATTGTTCCGCGTTCCATCTTCGAGAATGACATCGCAGTATCCAAGCATTTGGTAAATCACGGTTTAAGAACGTCGTTAGAAAAATAAAAGCGGAAACAAAAGCATCACATTTCGTAGAAAATATACACACGTGTGTAACAGCCAAATTCGCAGCCGATGATATTTTCAAAAGAAAATATAAAATTAATCGTTGAAAATATCGAATTAAAATATTGAAAATTATCCACAGAGAGAAAATAATTTGTTAAATCTGTATATTTGTATAAAAATACACAGTTTAAGGGGCACGTCAAAAGTCTTCGGAACAATTAGCGGATTTTGTGAAAAAGAATGAATGGCAACAATTTACGCGACAAGTGAAACAATTAAATTCTGTCCTCGTTTCTTACTTTTTTTTCCTTGAAGGACGTTTCTGCCGTTGATCTTGTCGTTGAAACCATGGGTAGCAGCGAAGAAACAAGGCACGGACGGTTTCACGCGATAACGAGCCACCATACTTTTTCGGCCTCCACCGTCTTCCCGTCCCTTCATCTTTTCCTTCACACCCAACCTCGGTACCAACACTTTTAACCG
This sequence comes from Stelis phaeoptera, assembly GCA_943735885.1. Taxonomy (NCBI): domain Eukaryota; kingdom Metazoa; phylum Arthropoda; class Insecta; order Hymenoptera; family Megachilidae; genus Stelis; species Stelis phaeoptera. Next base: position 2,843,731 of record OX030936.1, read on the forward strand.
CTTTCTAACCGCGCAAGGAGAAGGCAACAGTTTTCCAGCCGTTTCATCGTGCCGACACTTCGTTAAACATGGCGAAATATTCGTGACATCAACCCTTGGAAAATAAGGGCGGAGAGAGACCGCGTTGCGTTTCCGCTTGGCAACTTGCAGCCGACTTTTATATTACATTTCCGGGAATGTTGCGACTTCGCAGCCACTCGTCGGGGTGCATTAATTAAAACGTCGAAAGGTCTGCACCGTTTTTCTTCTCTTTTCCTTTTTTTTTTTTTTTTCAAATGTTTCTGTCCCGTCGAACGTTCAACTGCGACGTAACAATTACAGAGGGTGACTTTCTCGAATGGAAGTTTCCTTTTAATCATCTCCCACGCGCCTGCCGAGTGTAAGAATTGTTGTAAGGCGAAATGTGTTTACACGCGGCTGCGTTCGTGGCGAAATAAACGATTGTTTAAAAACTGTTATCCTTCTGTTGAAAAACTTGCTTAATTTTGAATGAAAAAGAAAATACATTTTTGAACTTTTATAAGTGAACGAAGTCTGAAATTTATTTTGAATATTTTGGGTACATTTAGGAAGCTAAATTTTTCATTTATTTTTAGCTAATTGTTCTTCCTTTCTTGCTTCCGTTTTTCTCAGTGATGGTTTTCTGTTTCCATTTCGTACCTGCCATATAAATCATACTCTCTGTGTTCGTGTTATAAATTAACTAGACAGTTAATTCCTTTATCCATCAACGTCCTCGATCAGGAACATGATTTTCAACGATCAGACATAGGACGAAGAACATTATGAAATTAAAATTTTGAAACATAGAACATTTGGCACAATTTGTGGCACCTAGATTTGAAGTTTACTGTTTTCTGAAAATTATTGTATTTACACTTTACGAATGGTAAACTGTTTGTGGATTATTTTTTCAAGTAAATGAAAACATTATGATCCATTAGTAAAATTGACTAAAGAATTAAGATTAGTAATTGTGACAGTAAAAGATCATTCAAAATGAAGCTGAACTTACATTTCACGATACTTTTATATTATAAAATCATGTTTCACCCTTTTCGATCAAAATCGTCCATTTATGCCTCAACGTTTCCTCGCAAAAAGAATAAAAAAATCTCGAACCTTATCAATAACCATTGCCACGGTAACAAGTCATCTTATTAACGAAGGGGTTATAATCCAACTAAGGTGCTGCAAGATCAAAGTCCGAAGGGAACGAGGGTAAAAGAAGCGTAAGGTGAATCGAAATATTTTGGCAAGACGATGAGGAATAGGCGTGCCGCCGGAAACAAAGGATCGTAGGGCCCGTTGGTGGTTTCCTTACGACACTGTTAAATTAAATTACATGCAGCACCCCCCTCACAGTCACGAGGGCACACTTGGCACGAGGACCGAGTCGCCCCCATGCATAATGCATACGGTATTTTGCTACAGTAGACGCGACTCCAACCTCTGCCCTCCTTTTCTGCGAATTCGTGAGACGTGCTACAACCACGAAGAAACTTCCTCGAGAGTCGTCAGGATCCTTGTACGGGGTCGGGGTCGAAGGGTCGCTAATAGAACCGCAAATATCGGGGATCTAGATAAAAACAAAATGGAACACAGAAGTTACCTTTCACTCCTCGATGGAACAAGGTTGAAGATACGTCGTGCTCCGTGATTATTATGTTTGGCGATAATTTTCTTTCGTCTTCGAGTATTTCTTGTGGATTGAGATTGAAAGATTTTTTTTTTGTGGGGGGATTGCGGTAAGAATTAATCGAACAACGAGGGATTTTTATTGGAGTTCGAACTTTTTAGAAGTTTGAAATGTATGATTATTGAAAAATTATGAAACATACGCGTAAATATTAAAATGTTTATTTCACGAGTAGGTATTTGCTGTTTATTAAGAAAATTACAGTTTTCATCGTGTTTTGGGGAATTTAAGACTTTCGGAAACAGTATTTGTAGAAGCTTAGAACCTTCGAAGTACTATATGGAAATATTATATTTTTAGAATCTTAGAAGGGGACTTTACTATCAGACACCCTTTGATCTTTCCTATTTTCATATATATTGTACTGTTCGATCTCCTGTATAATCTGACTTTTCAACTATGGGCCACTGTTTCGTCTTTTCGGAGAAATTAGCAATGAAAAATAATCCATTTCCACGTTTACTTTATGTATATTCCTTAGGCATAGTTGAATGTACATTGTCGTAGCGAAGTAGCTATGGTACGAGACTTCAAATCTTAGCGACCAGAGTTAAAATCTCTCCGAGATCAACTTTATTCTATTTGCTTCTTTTTTTATATTTTTTTCTTCTAACTAGTTTATTTTTTCTGTTTTAATGCGTTAATTAGCGATCAAATAAACTCTGCGAGAATTGAACTCTAGTCGGTAGGTTTTAACACGTTGACTGCCACAGTGAAAACGGACGTGTGTAGTCAGACACGTTGAAATCCTAATTATTAAGAATATAATCAACTAATTTTCAAATTTAACCTTTCAAATCGATAGCTAGCATTATTAACTTAATGATAACGCTATCCGTGGTTTGTTTCGTCATTTCTTTTGTTAATTATTTGATTGTAAAAAATTTCGGGTGCCGGTCATCGGTGATCCCCGTGGCAGCCAACGTGTTAAATCTCGTACCATAGTCACTTCGCTACGCCAATGTACATTCAACTATGCCTAAGAAATACACATAAAGTAAACGTGAAAATGGATTATTTTTCATCGCTAATTTCTTCGAAACGACAAAACAGTGGCCCATAGTTAAAAAGTCAGATTACACAGGAGATCAAACAGTCCAATATATATGAAAATAGGAACGATCAAAGGGTATCTTATAGTAAAGTCCCCTTGTTAGAAATTTAGAAACCTGGAACCTTCGAAATATAATATTTTTTCAAACTTAGAAACATAAATACATCACTTTTTTAACTACATATCCTACTTACGACATTTCTCATACACGAAGATCTATATTTATAAAAGAATTAAACCCTCTATCGACACACCATGATTTCCAAATTAAGGTGAACGGGACTAACGATCGGGTCGCGTTTCCGGTGAATCTGTTTCCCGGCCACGTGTCCCGATGTATCGGATAATACGACAGGGCGCAGTGGACGTCGGTTAACGTGGACTAAAAACGCCCGGGGGATGCGGCTAACTCGGACACATAAGCGTGTATCGTTATGCGTTACGGGAGATTGTAACGTTACTTGCATTATAGGCGATGTAATTGCAAATTCCGCTCGATTACGAGCATCAGAGACAGAGAGGGAGAGAGGGGCATGGGAGCGCAAGCGTACGTGACTGGAACTCTCGATCGTATCGACGGGATTTGCTTTTATTCGGCTGGACCCGTTGTCAACGGGTTTCTACCATTTGTGTTGGCTCTGTGTATGTGGGTCTCGAAGATAGGGGAGAGCAGGGGATATATGCGTCGCGTGGCCCCCGATGCGCGGATAATCGTGCCACCTTTCGCCTCGTTAAAGCCCGCGGAGGAACGTGCGCCGAAAACCGATGTCCCGACGCTTCTGTGAACAATTAATCACCCGTTGCCACGTTTTCATGGGATCGAACCTGACGGATTGTGACGGATATCCTGCGCGTGCAGACGGCGCGTTTTTTTTTTTTTTTTAACCCTGATATCTGTAACAACTGATTTGCGTTATTAGGTGATTGTATTTGTACCAAAAATATCGACAAACGACACTTGCTGTATACCGATTTATAGTTTGAACTTTGCGAAATTGTCTGTGTTAAGGTTTTGTTAATGTTTTTACTACAGAATTATTAACTGTAGCAAATATCAGAATTTTGTTGCTTAGTTTGAAATACATGAAGTCTAATTAAATTTCATGACATAAAAGTATTGCCAAATGGCACTTACGACTCGTGAGTTTGTAGGGTAAAGCGTGACTAAAATAACTATGTAAAAGCTTCGTGAATATTTTTGGTATAAAATGGTTAGTTACCAATTATAAGAAATACTAGGATTTTATTGGTTAATTTGAGATATGTGAAGCCTAATTAAATTTCATGACATAAAAGTATTGCCAAATGGCACTTACGACTCGTGAGTTTGTAGGGTAAAGCGTGACTAAAATAACTATGTAAAAGCTTCGTGAATATTTTTGGTATAAAATGGCTAGTTACCAATTATAAGAAATACTAGGATTTTATTGGTTAGTTTGAGATACGTGAAGTCTAATTAAATTTCATGACATAAAAGTATTGCCAAATGGCACTTACGACTCGTGAGTTTGTAGGGTAAAGCGTGACTAAAATAACTATGTAAAAGCTTCGTGAATATTTTTGGTATAAAATGGTTAGTTACCAATTATAAGAAATACTAGGATTTTATTGGTTAATTTGAGATATGTGAAGCCTAATTAAATTTCATGACATAAAAGTATTGCCAAATGGCACTTGCGACTCGTGAGTTTGTAGGGTATTGTGTGAGTAAAATAACTATGGAATAGTTATGGCTGGTTACCAGCTTCAGTCTGTGATAAAGTTCTAGTTGTGTTTAAATAATTGATTTTTAATCTTATAAAGTCTAGCACACTTTCATGACATAAAAGTATCGGAAAATATTACTTATGGTACACGAAATTAAAGGATAAAGTTTGATAAAAATAACTAGGTAAAGTTTTCATGGATATTCCTAACACAAAATGATTTATTATCGGTTGTATTACATTACAGCACAATTTCACTTTGATTAAATGGTTGATTTTGGAACCGTATTAAGTCTGACGTTAATTCATGACATAAAAGTATCACAAAATACTACTTATGGTATATGAAATTAAAGTTTAAAGTTTAATAAAAATAACCAGGTAAAGCTTTCATCACTATTCCGAATACAAAATGACTGATTTTTGAAACATCGAACTTCTTTATCAAACATCCAATTTTCAATCGTTTGTACCTCTGCGTTTCTCAAATAATATTAATATTTTGTGATTCATTGTACTGCTGCGAATTTGTAGTTTTCATATTATACAATTTTCTTTTTGGACACTCTATACAAGAGATATTTTATCTCGTAAGTGGTCGGACAGGGACTAAAAGTGGCTTCGCTTCAAGGGGCATCACCGCACTGTACTTTCAGCGTGGTTCGTAAAAAGGGTTCGTCCGAGAATTGAAAGTATAAGTACGGCCAGTGATGCGATTTAAAGAAGATAAAATGGCGTCTGGTAGCTGCCCGGGGTTATGCTAAACGGAGCGAGAGAAACGATTCAAGTCACGAACAGTGTGCGTTCGCGGTTCTCAGGAACATCGAGCAGTCCCTTGCCGTGAAAATTGAGTTTGCGCGAAAGTTACTTGGAGTTTCGAGGGATTTCCGAGTTTCTTCGTGGCAGTTAGTGGCCCTTCTGAAAAAGATACGGACCGGAAGTTTTATGCGAACAACAGTAACCGGACCAATTTACCGCTGCCCCTATCAATCCAATCTGACATTTTATATTCCCGATTCTTTTAATCAAGTTTTATAGTGATTTGTGCATTACCAGAAATTAAGTCGACCGTGGAAAGAATACTATTACTTTCATTGCTGTATGTCGGATACGATGGAAAAGATTGTACGTTTTTTAAGTTTCTAAATTCCAAAAAATAGAATATTTTAGAGTTTCCAAATTCCTAATCATATATTATTTCGAAGCTTTTAAGTTCCCAAAAATATTTATATTTCAACGTTTCAAATTTTATAAAAATATAATATTCTAAAGATTCTAAATTCCAAAAAAATAGAATATTCCAGTTTCCAAATTCCCAAAAATACAATGTTTAAAAACAGAATACCCCTGCGCTAATACCGTACACGTGTCTTTTAAGTTCTCTAAAACATATTATTTCAAAGTTTCTAAATTCCAAAAATATAGAATATTCCAAAGTTTCTAAATTCCCAAAAATATAATGTTTAAAAGCAGAACACCTCCTCCCTGATTCCGGCCACCTGCCTCCAAAGTAAAACATAAACTTCCCAAACAGAAGACTTGCGAATCTCGCGTTAGAAACAGAGAAGAAGAATTTTGACGTAGAGATGGCATCAGACTGAGTGAACAGTGCTCCTATTTCACTTCCTGAACACTTTTTGCGATAGTTTGCGAAAGAATAGTGTTGAGTTGATTCGCGTTGCCTTCGCGAACGACACTATCTACTGCGGTAAGTAGTAAAAGCGTTGTTGGATCCGACCGCGATATCCAACTGTGCTATAAAGCGGTTTTCGGTGTACCGCCGAGCCAGCCAGTGAGATAAATTTCAAAACTGAATCCCACGTTTAAGTACGTGTTCTCCTCGTGCAGCACTGAACTTCGTGCTGGCTTTGGTTTTATTAGTCACGACGACGATTTTATTTAACTTCGATCGAAGCTGCGGAATTGCAACGGATCTAAAACGTATTGGTACACACTTTAAACTGGAACAGATCTTTTTTTTTTTTTCAATTGAATTATACTGATTATAATGATTAATTTACTATACGAGGTGTTTTCATTGTTTGTAAGAGATTGCAGCTTGTCTTCTATAGTTTTCGCTAATGTTAATAAAAATAATTGGTTTGTTTGATATGAATAGGAAATATTCTGGCTTATTTTAATACTAATGTTAATCCTTTTGAAAGTAAATTATTTTAAATAATTATTTTATATTCTCTTAAGGTGAGAATAAAAGACAAGAAATGATTTCTTTAGGTTTATTAATAAAGAAACCAATTGATTATGAAAATACAAATAAACCAGTTATAGTTACCTTCGGAAAAGGGTTAATAAGTACATTATCGGTGCTTACCCTAAATACGCATTTTGATAATTGTTGTTGTTAAATATTGTACAACAAATAGGTTTGTTATTGAGAGTTAAATAATTTAAAATTCATTTATTTTAATGTTTAACGAGTCTTAATTCACTAAGCAAGCTGGAATTTAATTCATTAAATGTCTTTAATAAATTTTTGACAGTTGATATAATTTTTCTCGCGAGTGTTGTGGCGGTATTTTAAACTAAATGCATATTTATCTTACTGTTTCTTTGCATATTTGTTTATAGGTTAAATATTACTACAAAAATACTGTTCTCTGAATTCTGAAAATTAACAAATCAATGAATCTAACGGATCGATGAGTTATGAATCTTAACACTTTGACTGCCACAGTGAAAACGGACGTACGTAGTCAGACACGCTGAAAGACTAATTATTAAGGAAGCGGTCAATTAATTTTCAAATTTAAACATTTAAATTGATAGCATCATTTCTTTCGTTAATTATTCGATCGTAAAACATTTCGGGTGCCAGTCACCGGTGACCACCGGCGACCATTGTTCGAGGAGAGCCGTGTCGTTTCCACGATCTTTAATTTTCATCGTTTACAATAAGTACTCAGCGACCAGTTTAACGGTCGACTTTGCTTGTCAGTTCGAGCGGTCCGTGTTTTAATTACTGCAGCTGCGTGAAAATTTTCTTGGCCAAAGGGGTACAGGCAAAAGCGTGGCCCTTTGTGTCCGGGCACGAAAGTAACGTTTCTCTTTTCTACTAGATTCAATTGTGACTCTTTTGTATCCGTTTCCAAAGGGTGTACCTTGGACTTTCTTTTAATCGGTTACCTTTAACCCCATATAACCTTTTGTGGAGAAATTTCATAAATACGAGGTCAGATTTAATTATCCGCTAACGATAAGGCTACATGGAACCGCAGTTTAAATTAAGTTGTCCTGTATGTTCCCTATTCTTTACAAAATTGTTCCCCGAAACAAAAGTGCTAAACAATGATTCTATTACATTTTAATGCTTGAAAAAAAAGCGCAACTGTTTTCTTCACAATTTTGCGATAAGAGGTTCGCTCGAAAAATGGAAATAATTATCAAAAGCCATACTTTGAATAATACTTTTAACATTAAGCAGGTTAAACAATTTCTTTACTAAATATGAGAATTGTTTGCGACCTAAAAAATATGATGAAAACACGATTATTTTACACACGTAATTCGCTACGGTTTTTAAGTACCATTTTTTTGTGAAATATTTAACTTACTTTCTCTCAAATTAAGGGGCAAAAGTTTTATGAATATGTAATATAAAATAGAAATTTAAAGAATATACGGAAAAAGAAGGTTCTTTCGTAATATTTTATTCTGAATATTAATTTCAAAAAGGAGACAGTCTATGGAACGGTAGGTAGCCTCTGTATCGGTGATATAAAAATTCTTTCAGAGGGCAAAGCAATTCCCAAATTCTCCACAGAAATTTCAAGGAAGATTATTATTTTCTTTACTTCGTTTTTCGGTTTTGATTTGGCCTCGTGATTCGAGTAAGAAGGAATCCAGCTCGTGTCTTTGCCCCGGCTAGATACCAAGGGGGTAGAATTTTGATAAGATTATTTGAAATCTACACGGGGCACATGCAAATGTCGACCTCCTGATTATACTATCGAAAGATCAAAGATCTAGGAACACGGGCACGAAAATTGAAAATTGAACCAACCTGTTTCTTTTTCGAATAAATCTGTGGAAAATATTACAAACTACAATTCATTTTTTACAAGAAGCTTTATATACATCAAAAGCACGCACAAAAGATTAATAAGTTGTTATTTAATAACCTGTAAAATATTCTTCAAGAGTGTTTGTAGAATACTGTAAGCGCCAAAAATAAGAAATAAAAATTTGTTTTTATTCAAATCTAATGATAATACCGTGGTATAGAATTTAATTACAATTTACCACTTTGAATAGTTACAAATGGTGTTAAAAAACATTAAAAAAAAATGTAATTCTTAACACGTACAGTATTTTCAATTTTCCATCAAAATATAGCACCATTAATATTTTCGTTTCTATGAATTTGAACGATTTTGCATCAAACTGCAATGGAGATCTATTTTAACACCGTCTTCGACGATGATCACAAATCGACCTAATTCTATGATTCGCTAACAGTGCGAGACAGGAGACGCAATTATTACGACACGAAATCGACACGTTTCAATTACGTTACACACGGTTTTCATTTGCCCGATTGAAATCCATTTGACAGACGTCTCATTGTCTGGTCCCGTTGCATAGGGTTTCTCTGAGCGAACGAGGACGCGTTTGCCAGGTCGAGGATTGCGCATCAACAGCCAGCCATCGATGGTAAAACGTTAGCAAGAGAATTCGTAATGGGCGTCATGTGACGGCTACTAAATAATTTCACCTCTGCTGCCAATGTTGTCCCAAGGGACTGAGGGACTTCGTAAATTGACACGCAGCCAAGCGGACGGCGTTCAATTAATTATCGTAGAGAATGATTCGATCGACGTCTTTAGTTCATAAAATATACACGATTTTCTTACGTGCGGGATCCAGCAATCGAAGTATTTTAAGAATAAAAGGGCCTAACTTTGGAATGGAAGACAGTTTATTAGTGAATGGTCCAGTTAACCCTCGAACGGAGATCTGAGAAACGTGTATCATGGTATTTCAATTATCAACACATTATTTCTCACTTAAAAAATGAAATCGATAAGCACCGTCACTTTACTATTAAATGACAGCTAAAAGCAAAATGTATAACCCTTATTTTCAATTTTTCTTTACTTGTACTCGATTTATACTTCAGCTGAATTGTAGAGAAATTAATAGTAGTTGAAGGTATATTAATTAATTTATATAAAGGGTTAATAAACCAGCGTCATACAATCGATGAATTTTAACTCGTTTCTATTTTGAAAGAAAATTACGGATATACTTGATTCTGTTTATTCTTATTCCTTTTGTTAATTGGTTCGATTCCAACACAAATAAAACTTAAAAATCTTCCGTGTAATAAACCTAAGAACACTTATTATCAATCGCTTTTACATGAAATTCAATAATTTAAAACAGATTTCTTCTTAAAATAAAAAAGACTTTCCTATAATTTTATCACTGATTGGTTTTTAATTACTGTACAGCGTAACTTTAATCAGTTTTCGATAAAAGCAATAATATTTAAGCGTAATAACGTGACCGTTTAATGATCACAAAATAAAAGTAACTGTAGACAAATTTTGTATCGCAAAAAGGAACAATCGTTCTATGGCTGCTAATTACCCGTGCAATGAAATAAAAAATAATATCGTTTCCTTAAACAAGCCGTTAAAAGATTGTTCTAATAAAAATCATACACGTTTTTTTTTAAATTATTTATTTATTAAAATACCAGACTTGGCTGGCATGAAACGTACGCCTTTCTTTCTTGGTACCAATAATATTTTAAATTTTACCTCGTGTTCGCGGTTTCACAATTAATTACTTAAGCTTCCTTTGCCCCCCTCCGCCCCCTCCGTCTTGTTCTCTTCCTTCGCCTTTTTCAATTTCCTGGCAAGGTAAATTTCCGCTCGCAGGATGCAAGTCATAACAGTAACAATGAAATCTTATGTATGCTCGATTTTATTACAAAAATTTATATTTTTCGTTGGATAGCTTGGAACGATAATCCAATTTCTAACCGACGAACAATATTCTTCAGTTAGCTTCGATTTAATTTGTTTTTCATTTAGCGAAATCGCCGTTACGTCTTCCTTTTGATTGAATTCTTAGATAAATAAAAAGAGATCGATAGAGTTACTCTTACACTTATAGAAAATAAAATTTATACATTTTTTTTTCTTCTATACACGTAGATTTCATGTTATTTTATAAAATATTAGGCTCACAAGTTTGAAAAATTCTGTAAATTCGTGAGCTTACAAAGTTTCTTAAATAACTCGGAAATTTTTTAAATTCTACGAAATCAAATTTTCGAAATGTAATTGAGAATAGATTTACATTGATCGAAGTGTAACTATATTTCGTAAAGAATTTTGTTTAACCCCAGGTCACTAAACATTCGTCAGAGTTAATTTTGTACTCGTTTCTATTTTTTGATTAATAATATATCTTTTATGTTTCGTTGCATTGTTTGTAATAAATAAAGGAGATATAGTATTTAATTCGTTATCTATGAATAGAATGGTTCACTAATCATTCTAGACAGAGTGACATTGATTTAGCGATCCAGGGTTAATGACGTGAAATTTTTGGCCCAATTACATCTATCTGTTTCCTCTGGTTCCTCGAAGAAGAAGCGAGGGTAATGATAACGACGAAGAAGCATATAACGCAACAACGATCCGTCATAACGTGCTACATGTATTACGTGTACACTTGAGTTTCGTGGCTTTTCCAGGCATGATTAAGGTCTCCTTTCTTCGGGAAAAGAGGTAAAAGAGTCGAGAACGAGAGAGAAAACGGAGGGGGGTGGGGGAAGATCGTCTCTCGAGTCTCTTCATCCGGTAGAGTGGCAAAGATGAGTGAGAAGAGACTGTAAATCGTTGGTAGCTAAGGTGGCAAACCTCTTAATAAAAGAAAATCGCAAAAGTCTCTTTTTCTCATGCTTTTAGCTCTTCAAGTGGTACCACTTTAACATTGATACCCCGTCATATGGTGTATATTCATCATATCATATGGATATGTTTGAATTATTTAAATTTCAAATTCAGATATTTAAGTATTTATGTATTTGAATTATTCGAATTTCAAATCTGAAAACTATTCGTATTCAATTAATCAAGTATTCAAATTATTTATATTTTAATTGTAAATTCTCTTGGTATTCAAATATTGGACTATTCTGGATTTTAGTAGCATTTAAATATTTGAGTGTTCAAGTTACTTGAATTTCAAATTTGAATTCTACTGGTATAAAAGTATTCGAGTATAATAATTAAATGGAACTAGAATTTAGACTTTGCATTCTAATGGGACGTTATACCCGAATTCCAAGAAACCCCAATTCCAAGATTTTAAGTTAACAACGAGCAGTATCGAATAAAACGTTAACGCAGAAAATACTTAAAAAAAATTGTATCCATAAAGAACCGTTACATCGGAGTAGTAATAATTTTATATTCTTTTATTCGGAATAGTATTTACAGCACAAACACATATAATATTCTCGGAGATTAATCCAACCGATGACATTTAAGAAAGAAGGAAAAAGTAGTATGCCACGTGGAACGTTCGTCGTGATTATAATTTCTAGGTAGAAAGAGCATCTAAACACGCCACTTTACCGTATCAAGAGTTATCAATTCCCGAGTGGCGTACAACGTTATATATTTCATTCTTCCGGGTATAAGAGATCGATCCGCCATTGTCGGTATCGCTGTTGTGTATTACTTGCTACCCCCCCACACTACCCCTCCGGCCCCTTCGTCGTTGTTAACATCCACGTCAACGTTGTCGGCTTCGAAACGTTGCTCGCCTATCTTCCCTGCTAACGTTGCACCGGCGACGATACCAGAACGATCAACCAGAATTTTGAAAGGGGGACGAATAGATATTGCATAAACGATAATTCCGTGGGAATATCGAAATCTTCCATCGGGCCGGGTTCGTGCATACGAAATGTCGTTTTTTGTTTCGGATTGTCGGTTTCCGTTGGTCGCATTGTTGGTAATAAGCATTGTTCAATATTACAAACTATAGGAAGGAAAAGAGAGTACTTCGTGATACATTAATTGTCAAAAAAATGGTTTTTTGAATTTGTGGAGAGTCTTGGAAATAATACAGTCGAAACTGTAGGAAAGTAGAATTGTTTCATTTATAACAGAAATTACGTAAATGTATAAGGACGTTTGAATTTTCGTTTGCATAATGTTGAAGGAAACAAGAATTTTAGATTAATGAAATAATGAAATAAGTTAACTATTAGATAATATACGAAAAATTGTATAAAAGTTATGTTAATTTAATTGGGAATTATGTTTCTTCAAAATTTTATTTTAAATTTTATTTTAATTATATTAGTTTTTTTTAAGAGCGACCCCCTATGAAATTCAAGCTTCCGGTAAAGAAAGTGTTGACGGTGTTATAAGACGAAAAGGGGAAAAAACATTAATCAAATGTTTACTAATGGGTTTTCTTGGAACAGCTCACAATATTGAAAAGCGTATTATCAGGTTTCTGGTAAAGCGTTAAGTGTTGAATAAATCAAGCATCCTGTGATGTATCAGGAAAATTTAGTAACAACATCTCGTAAACGTATATCTTAAAATTAAGTGTTCTCGAAATTTTCACCCGGATCGTTACAAACTTTACAATTTGTAGATTAGATTGAATAGTTTCTACCTTAATATCTTAATCACGCTATTCAGAATATTTCGTACATGCCGCACGCGTGCTTCGTCGGTGTTTGTTGCCCGAATATAACCATCGAGGGCCAATTTGCTGATCGCGATATTGCATACACTGCAAACTAGCTACGAATATTTAATATCGAGCTTAATATTAAAAGCACACGGTCGATGTAACAACATCGCTGTTACAAATTACCTTAGAACAGTTTACACTTAACTCGTTCGTTGCTTAATTGGAAATTCGTCCATCAGAGGACATTTTTTCAAATAATATAACTTCAGGCTATACGTGTAGCTTGTAATTATACTATGTTTAAAAGTTTTTAAAAAGCTTGTGAATTTTCTTAGTTAAGGAAGTTTTTAAGTTCCCCAAAAATATAATATTTCAGTGCTTCCAAATTGCTAAAAATATAATATCTCCAAGTTTCTAAATTATTACAAATATTTTAAGTTCCAAAAATATAATATTTCGAAGATCTTCTGCAGAATCGTCAATTTGATTTCCGACTTAGCATATGAAGATGGTAGAAATTTATCGAGCAGAATTTGTCGATCAACGTGGGGGTGTTCGTGTTCCTAAAAATAAGGAATTTCAAAAGAAAGAAACCGTAAGGGCGAGTAAACATTTCGAACGGGAATAAATTTCTAACGGGTTCGTGAAAGATTAAGCGATTGTTTAGGATATAACGAACCATTTCGAGTAAAATGTACGTCCAAATGAATTCCAGAAACGTTTGTGGAATTTTGAGAGGTAAGGATGCGAATACGTGACCGGAGTGCATGATGGTCCTGATGAGTTTAAAAGCACAGTGAAATCGAAGGTCGAATTCGGTTGAATTTTAGTCGGCTTATGAAACTGTTACACGGTGTACGTATTTCGTTGTAATATATAAACGTTGCTGAATGTTTCGTTAAATTTACTTGCTCTTCGCATCATGGACATAGAAAGACGATCATCTTCAAGAATTTATTTCGAACTAATTATTTCACCAATAAATTGAATGACTGTCTGTATTATTTGAAGAAGGATGCGATCTATATAATTTGTCGCAGATTAATTTTCAACCCTCAATAGATTCGTGTAAATGTGAAGTAACCAAAAAAGAAGTAACACTTTTTACCATTGCGACTTGGATTTATCGTAACAAATAAATTATAGCCTAATGGAATCTAAAAATCTTGTTGTAATTTAAAAATATAAGCTTGGTACTATGGTACCCTTCTAGATTTACATTTTACGGTTAACACAGTAGAAAAATTCTTTTTTACAGCGCCTTTTCTAATGATCCGGAATAATTTTGATTCTCTGAAAGTTATTCGCAATTCATGCGTGTGCATGTGTGGACACATTTTATACCAAACTCGAGTTACGATCAAAATTCCAACGAGTAAAATTACGACGAAAATTCCGCCAGGGAACTCCGACATAACTCGATGAATACCTGTGTATGTTATGTTTTTGAGTTATGTTCCTCCTCAACTTGAGAAAAAGTGATTTTGAGGAAATCTTTTTCAATCTTTTGCACGTTAACGCGTTGACTGGCACAGTGAAAACGGACGTGAGTAGTCAGACACGCTGAAATCTTAATTATTAACAATACAATCAATTAATTTTCAAATTTAACTTTTCAATTCGATAGCAATTAACGCTATCCGTGGTTTATTTTATCATTTCTGTTGGTAATTATTTGATTGTAAAAAATTTTGTGACCCTCGTGGCAGCCAACGTGTTAAACTTAGCTGTTTCTTTAGACACATTAAAGCCATACAATTATTTTCAAATAATTATGAAATCTCCGATCTATGATCTAATCTTTCTATTAACGTTGTGACAATTTTAATAATTTAAACGCGGATGTTATCAAAACTGTCGAATCATGCAAAACAGAAGGAAATCAAACTTTCCTCTTTAACCCTTTAATACTAAAAGATTTTGATTACGAATGCGTAAATCGCCGCGGGCTGGCCGATAAAATGAAAATTCGGACCAATTTGTTACAAAAGTCGTGTCAGAGTAAAACAAAACAAAAGTATCCAAATAGTATAACTTAATTATCGTCGTTAGCGTTGTCAGCGCACAATGCCGGATAACGAAATAAACACAAGTTGTGTCGCAAGCTTCGAAACAAGGTCAACGACTAACTTGCTCCAGACTCTTCCAGGCTGACCGTTTAACAGAAGTGGAACACCTACGTCACACTCTGGATAATAGTAAGAATTATCGGGAAAACGAATGGTAGGAATTGTGCAAAAGTCGTGGCGACACGATGATAATCGTTTCGAAATGTTCAGTAGGCTGTGCCGAGGACTGAAAGGAACGGGAACGAAACAAAAGAGGTTGACAGCCGGAGCGTGGATTACACTGACGGATATACGCGTCTCACGTTTCTGAGTTATTCCATAGGCCATAGGCCATAGGTAGACACGGTGTCGTGGTTGGTCGTTGTATTACGGCCGGTCAATTTCGAAGAGCTAGTGTCACACAATAACAGGGACACCTACAGGAATGATCGATACACCGGGAATGTGTATCGACATACCGTTAGCCCGTTGCACCCTGTCCATGCCTCTGCCTCGGTGGATCAGAAACCTAGAAAAGTGGGCGAAATTCTAATTGTAAGAAAGCATATTTCTATCAGCAACCGATAGATATTGAGTTGTAAATTCTTTTGTTATAAACACTTTAATATTGGTATGGTTTAAAGAAATGGAATTCCAAGTATCTTTCTTGCTACGAACTTATGTTACAACTTAATATATTATTTGTAAAAAAAAATTGCAACATCTAGAAATTGAATATAAGACCACGAATTACATAAGAAAAAATTGACTATAAGACACAGCAGTCTCAACATATGAAGTTTTTTTTTGTAACAGTGTATTTCTACGGTGGTTTATTAACTTGCTAGAAAGTGATGATTTCACATTGAAATTATTCATTTTTAATCGAATCGATAGATTCTTATTATTTCTTTTTGTATATTGATGTTTGCAAATTACTAATATACACTTTGCGATATTATATGTTATTAATACACCATTTTGTTCAATTAATTTAATCAACTATCCAGTTGTAATTTGGTAACATAACACCCTAGGAGTACTTTAATCAACCACCCAACCTCAGGTAATGGAATGTGAGATGAAATTTCCTTTCTTGATTCTTCTTTTTTTATCTTTGCTATCGAGGAAAGCTACACTGATTGGATTCGTCGCTGTTATAATTATCCCTAGTATTGATAACACCAAACAAACTGAAAAGGATGGAAAAATATTGAAAATATTAAGTGGTCTTAAATCGATTATTTAATTATTCATAACTTCTTGTAATTTCAAGCTCTCCTTTATATCTAACAAACTATTAATAAAATTATTATGTCGTCTCAAAATTCTTCGCCATGCTTTGTTTTCGTTTGTAATTTTAATCATAAGTAATGAATATTACACACCTTTAATTGCTATTTAATCTGCAAAATGTGTTAATGAAGTGTACCGTGATTGATAATTAGAGAAAGTAAGAAATTACCGGTTACATAATTCTCCAAAATTAAGAATACCGATAAGAAATAATTTGAAGTATTGCAATAATTATTAAAATGACAGAACACGACGGCATAAAAGCGTTGCTTTGAAAATCACATTTTGATGTTGAACGAACAAAAGCGCCATCCACCAGAATACTCGCATGGAAATTTCTCGCACAGTCCTTTTATGTCGTAATCTTTATTTCTTATGTAAGAATGTGAACTATTTCATAAGCACACGTGTACCCCTTCACTCGTACCAAGGAAACGTATCTCACAGGAATTTTTAATCGATCCTGCCGGTACGGTGGAGTGTTATGCACAACAACAAATTGTGCAGTATTTTCTTGATACTTGTACAAATTCTGGTCGATTAATCTTTTATTTTAGCGGTCGTCTAAAAATTTCTAAAATTAGGACAGAAATTTAATTAGATCAGCTAAAAATGTTCTGTAGGAAAAGCTTCCTGATTCTGAAGATTCTTTATTCCCTGTTTCTTTGGCGATTTCATCTCGTATTTATGTTAAAACTTTTTTTTTTTCAAATTTTCCTATCAGGGATGTGATAATAATTTGAATATTTTATAATTAGTATTATAATTGTACTATGGAATATTGGGATATTTGTGCATTATTGTATGCACTATTAAGATATTATACTATAGGATATTAATCCTATAATTAAATATTAATTGAAATATTTGAATATCATAATATAAAATATTTGAATTCTTGAATACTACTGCATACAATACTAGTATATTTTATATAATATTAAAGTACTTGAATATCATAATATCGAATCCTAGAATGCTGAAATATTAATATCCCGAGCTATAAAATATTGGAATATTTAGATATAACCGAATAGAACATCAGAATATCAAATTATTATTCTATAAAATACTGCAGTATTGAGATATTATCGTATCAGATCGTATCACACAATATTCCAATATTATAGTGTCGAATATCTCGAACAGACTAGAATATTCACCTAATCAGCTGAAACTCCTGAACATATAGACAAGCGTTACCAGGTCAAAAATCCAAGCAACGTATTCTCTTCGTTCCACGTATCAAAGTTTAGAAGGTTTTCCATCATAATTCGACCGGAGTCTGGAGGGAATGGCTAAATTTGCGGCAAAGTATGCATTCAAGCCGAGTACGTTTGCCTAGGTTGGATAGATGTGTCGGCGTTAGTCCGTTATTCAAATGCTCGCGTTCACTGCGACGTGTCTCGTTCGTTCGGCACCGCGAATAACACCGTTTGTATCCCTTACTTACCATTCATATTGTATCAGGATTACACGGCTACACCGTTGGAAACGGAACACCGTACAATAAGGTACGAGCAACCAGAGATCAGTACCAAGCCTCTCTAATTGCGATTCGGAATATTCAGAGGCGAGACCAAAGCTGGTCAACGAATTGGATCGCCACGTTCCTGCACGGAGGCTTCCGCTTTTATGTCTGGCTTGAAAAGTGTCACCTAGGAAAGCACAGCTTGAGACGTCTGCGTACGAGTGACACTCATTGTTCCCTTATGTACACTGGGGAGAACTATAGGGTCCCTTTGGTCGAAGGAGGGTGAAGGACAAGAATGACTAGCTGGCCAATCGGGACAGTATCCTGTGCTGCGAGGTTTAACACCTTTGATTGTACCTTGCCGCGTCAAAGTGGAATGGAACCTTTGAATGGGATCGTATAAAATCACTTGGAAAGTATTTTTATTACACGTAAACCTGTATTTGCTTTGGCGAATCGCTATTAGAGCTGTGCAAAAGTTTCAGCGGTTTTTAAAATGTACGAAGTCTGGCACGAATTTCTTGACATACAAGTATCGAAAAATGGCAATTCTGATACATCGTTTGAAAGTTCAAAGTATATACAAATTACTATATTAAGGTATCGTTAGTATTCTTAACATAAAATAATTGGTCATCAGTTGTAGCAACCAGTAGAGAATTCTATTACGTTTATGGTTGATTTTGAAATTTAGAAAGTCTGGCACGAATTTATGACACACGGGTTTCACAAAATGACCTTTGTGTCATATCAGTTTGAAGCTTAAACCTCATTGAAAATGTGTACGTAAAATTTCATCAATATTCTTAACACAATATGGCAGCTCATGAATCATGATCAATGATCACGAATCAGTCAATTTATAGTTTTGTACTGTAAATATTCCAACAAAGAATCAACCATTTTGTACTAAGAACATTGATAAAACGTTTATGTAATTATTTTTATTAAACTGTTGCTTTCAACCCAAGTACCATGAAATCGTGTCAACTTCTTTCATATTTTATTAGTCTCTTTTGTCGTTTTTTCCAGAGATTAAATTTTCAACCGCACCCATCAAACATGTATTAACTGTTACCACCCTGGGTGACGGCATCGACAACCACTAATCTGGAAATTCGCTTTTGCGCTTCCGCACGTATCGATTCGCTTAGCCTTATTCAAAGTTCATTAGAAGATTAGACTGGTGGGTTCGAGTCTCAATCGAGGTTCGAACAATCGCGTGACTTAGTAAACACGAGCTTGAATCGGGTCGTCGACAATTTTCCTTACACCCTCGCCCCCCGTAAATCCCGTTTCCACCGGATTTTCCCTTGTGCCGCAGAAATTTATCGTCCCTTCACGCGTCAACGTAAATCGTGCTTCAATGACCCAAAATAAACTTTGCCCGGAGACTGGCGACCGCTTGGTGTCCACCGCATTGGGGCCATAATTTAACGCCGGCCCGATATCTCTAACCAAGAAACCGGTCAAAATTGCATTCCGACGATAACACGGGTATTTGTTAACTTTGAATGCATTCTTCCGTTATCGACGATCGACGAGATGTGCGAACCGTTTGTTGTAATTTTTTATACGTATTGCGTTCGATTCTTATAGTTTAATCAATTACTCGTTAACCCTTTGACTGAGGCGTGTTTTGACGAAAAGATCAAAACCAATTGTTGTCTTAAAATGAAAGAAACAAAGTTATTTTTCAGTTGAAATATTAAGATTTACTGAGCGTGTATACATGTATAGTGGAAAAGATCATTTCTGAAGGTACTTAATATCATGTCAAATATACAGGGTGTCCCAGGTTTTAATGTCCAAACTTTGTCAGTATATTCTATGGCACTAAATAAGGAAAAAATGTTAGGTAAACATAGGTCACATAGAGCTTAATGAAAAAGTTATTAATAGTAACCGACTTGCTGTGACTGCAAGTCAATCATGTTTGATCGCAGTCAATCAAGTATTGTCAAGAATGGTAGACACTTTGAAATGGAGTATTAAATAACTGTGGAAGTGACGATGTCAAGTAGTAAATACATTGATCTATTCGAGCTAATGCTCGCGATGACTGCAAGTCGGTTACTATTTCTATATTACTTGTATGGCTAGACAAATTATAAAGTGCACTGGAGTTAAAAAAATATATATATATATTACTTGTATTTCGTATATTTGTTATAACTTTTTAATAAAAAAGAATATTCTGACAAAGTTGGAACAGTAAATTATGATTCTTGTTCAAATTAATTTCCAGAACATAGAACTTTCCTTTGTTATTTCTTCCATCTATGAGAGTTTAAAAATTGAACGAAGGGTTAAGGGATGTCAACATCTCGAAGAATAAAACAACACTCCAGTTACGGCTGAAGTAATTCAAGGGGATTTGTAGAAAAGAATTCGTTCGACTAGACTTCCCTTTCCCAAGTTCAAATATTAAAATTTTTCTGCACGTGTCTGTTTAAATACCCACAAAACCATCGCCGAACCCGTGCCAATCATTCTTTTAACGCCTGGTGTAAGCGTTTGATGAAAAATGAGAGAAAAAAAAAGCAAACATAGAACATCTGTCTCCGTGTTAATTGGCTTCCTTGGTGTGTAATCCGGATCTTTCCGCGGATAAAAAGATCCCAGGTAATGGATCCACATCGCTTTTTGTTCCTCTTTACCCGTTCGTTTTCCGCTCCGGCACTCAATTCCGCGCGAGTACTCGCCGGACGAGAAATTTAACCGGAAATAAGTTTCGTTCGATGCACGACGTTTCGAACATGTGTCGTTAAGATCGTTCCTCGACCAGAAGTAGGACCTACCGTCGAATGGATAATTGAATTGCAGCCGAGGACCCGGCATAAGTATCCGTTTCCCGTCGAATCACCGTGAAGGAAGGGAAAATTGAGGTTCGACGTCCGAGGAAGAACAGGGTTATCGTTGACCCACGTTTCGATCGAAATCATTCGAACGAGATTGGACAATTTTATTTTGCTTTATGTTTTTCTTTCGGTTTCACGTTTCTGGTACTCGGAGCATGTATTCACACCGTATAAACTGGAAGCATATTATCAGGCCTTTTTTGTAAACCGATTAGTAAACCTTTGATTATTTTGTCGTCTGTAACACTGGTGAAATGATAAAAGTTAAGTGTGCTACTATTGGGGATAAATTGAGACTATTAGGGCTTAGTGGGGCTTATTGTTTCATTCTAGAGCGATAGATAAAGCGTTGAGTTGTATTTTGTAGAGTTCAAGCACCTAATATTATTTCTACGATATTAATCCTTTCCAACCGTAGGATTTCATTTGGTATTATTAATACGTTTCGAAGTTATAATTCGTATTATAAACCTGAAGGTTCTGTATGGCATCGTATCAGATAATTATTTAGTTTCTCGTCATTAAATGGATGCATTCCTGGAAGTAATATTTCGTTACTTTACGATTGGTTCTTGTTTCTGAGCGAACGCACGGCTTTTCCTTCGATTCACGAATTCTGAGTTTATGAATATTATTATTGTTCTATACAATAATAAATTAAAGATACGAAGTATTGGAACAGATACGGAGCACTAATTTTCTTACGTGTCTTCTGGAGAGTCCTACTGGATTTATTTAAAATTTCTTATCACGGAATATTATTTTGCCAAAATTCTTTGATTTCTTATTCCTCTGACATTCCAGAAGTACTTGTTTCTCTAAAAGAAAGGGTTGATAGGTAAATGAATCAGAGTGAAGTACAAAATAATTTTTACCGCCGAGAAGAATGAATAATAAATTTACTGGTTTGGGCTGAAAACGCGAAAGTATAAACACTCTGTACAGTAAAATATGCCTACCTCTTCTATGGTATTTTAATAAATTTCACTAGTCGTATGTTTATTCAATTCCTTTTGTGTAAAATGTTTACAATTCAATTATCTGTATGAACGTTTCTGACATTGAATTCTTTTGAAAGTATTTTCACATTATAATTTTGGACTCCAAATTTAAATCCTGGAGAATTTTAACGTAACGCTTGTCAGATTTGTATGATATGTTCCAAAGTGCAAGGTGCGAAGTTCGTTAATAAAATAACCGTGCGAAACATTTTAAAGTATCTACACGTCGTGTTTCTGTTCGCAAGTTTTAATTTCAATCTCCACTTTTCCATAAAGATAATTTCCACATTTTAGGTAAACTATATTAGATATAACTATCTTGGTATAAAATATTTGAATTATTGGATTGATTTTAAATTCATCGAATAAAATTTCTACTCGCTTTTAATTCTAAATCCAAGACTCAAGTAGGCTGTGTTGACTGTAATTATCTTGGCGCAAAATCTTGAAAATTGATAATATTGGACGAGTTGTAAAGTTCTGAAATCTGTGCCAAATATGTGAAATCTTTACTTTCAAATTTGAATTTCAACCCTGATCTCCGAATGGAATTGCACACATTTTCAAACGTTATTAACTAAAAGATTAAAAACCGAAAAATCGACATCAGGTTTTTCAAAAGTCCAGAACGAATACATCGATGATGGTACCTCTCCATTTTGCTTTCATCTTCTCTTCAAACCGTTGGATGAAATTTTATGTGCTCTTCAAATATTTCGCCTCTACTCGATCAATTTTCCAATTACCGAAGAAGATCGAACAAAAACGATCACCTTCCCCACGAATTATATGGCTGCTTCAACTACAGAATGTTTCAAAAAATAATACACACAAAATATAATTGCATAAAAATCACACATTTATATGAAAATATCCATTTAAATCGAAAATCAATATTTCACATCGAATAAACTTCTTGGTTATATAATTTTCATGATGTACACCATTTTTGAGACGACTCATACAACATTGGTAACTCAATTTTTCAATTATATAAATTATACAAACGACGTGTATGATCTAAACTTATTTTATTTCTCTTTACATTGTTTTACATGGAAATCTCGTCTTCTATCGTATTCCAGTTACAAATAAAAACTCCAAAAGAATTCACACTTTTCAGGGAGCGTGACTGAACTTTTGAGATGCCCTGTAGACCAACGAAGGAATGAGCTCTTCCTTTCCGTTAATCCCAAGCAGAATCATCTTCCTGCACGCAGGTTGCCTCGTTGAAACTTGCCAACTTGAAACTCGTCGCGCCAATCGTCGCCGCGACGCGGAGCCGAGCCGGGCGGTGCACACACACGGCTTGTAAACGGTTTTTCCTGCTTGGGCCTAGAACGCGATCGATGTTTCCGGTCTGGCGAGTTTCCGCGTAGGAAACTCCTTTCCGCGGCCGGTCGATCGCAGGCCTCTTTCAGTTAAGAGTTCGAAACTCGTCCAACGAGCACCCCGTCCTTACCCCCTTGCGACGGGTTTCCCGAAGGAAGCCTGCTGGAACTCACGGCCCCGTAAGACGGCTTGAAAGTTCCTCCTTTCGAAACGGTGGCTATAGCCTCGCTACACCAACCGACGTCTATACATATTTTATTCGCCCTTCGTGTACACCGATCCCTCTGCTCCCTCCCCCGCCTTGCAATCCTTTCGTAGCCTCGTTGCTAACTTTGCATATAACCCGGTGAAACCAAACCCTCCCGAGTTTATTGATACCATTGGTTATCGGTGTGAAAAGTGTTCCTCGACCAATCGCGTTGCAACGGATTATTGTGTATCCCTTGATTGTCACGCTTACTACAGCTTCTTTTATACGGGGCGTTTCAGTTTTGATGGAAATGGGCGGACACGAGTGAAAGGATGACTTGAAAATGTGTCAGATTGTAACGACACTTGGAACTGCATTCTTCTGAATCTGAAAATTCATGATTTCAAGTCGAAAAATAACGATATTGTTGTGGAGGGAATTGGTTGTTCTGTGACGTATAATGGTTGGTATAAATGGAGCACAATATTTTACTGAATAATAGTTTTTAGATAATAGATATTATTACTGCAGTGCTTGTATCAGAGTTCGGAGTTATTTGAATCAAAAATCGAGAATGGAAAGCAAAATTACTTAAATATTATGAATAATTTGGAGTTATGAACTAATTTTCCACTGTAATTGTCTTCTTTGATTCACTCTGCGCTTGGAAATTCAAATTCATTTCAAACAGAAATATGATGATTAAATGTCACGAGTAGAATACAAAAACAAAAGAAAATAGTTTACTGAAATTTACTGTTGCTTTCGAGGCAATCCAGTTAATAATTTATGTGTACCTATAATTTACAAAATTTAGAGTGCCTTAAAATTATGGGTCCACCATTGCTGATAATAGAAAATCGTTAAATTCAACACACAGAAATACACAGTATGAAAAACAATTGAGATCTTAAAGCTTTTTATATTGTTTAAAACTTTGACCGCTACATCATTCATGTCTGGATGTCACTCGAATTTCCATAGAAATCCATTACCCATCAAATTATGTAGAAATATTCATAACAGGTACTTGAAATTTGCAAACAAAATTCCTACCTACTTAAGTTTTCAATAGCTTCAGGCTGGTTGAAGTCAAAACGTTAAAACAGTTCTTTCTCAAATTACCTCAACCCGGTGAAAAATCGTAGCGACGGTTATAATATGGATCCTGTATATCGAAACGTAGTTAAATTCCAGCATATAATTATCTCACTCAATCGAGCATCACCGCTTTAAGAGAAACGGCTGAAATTATTCCGACTTAACTACTTAGATTCAGGATCACACAATGGAAGCAACTGGTCGTGATCGTTAAGCATACAGATGAACTCTCTCGCGCAAGATTTCCACCGCGTTTCGTCTTGTTCCTTGAACAAAGAACATTCCTCAGATCCGCCGTCGTTTCCTTTTCTGGCTTAAAAGTGGAATTCACCGTTCCTGTACAATTTACATCGTAATCCATTTTGCGTTTCGCGTCTTGTCTGTTGCGTGAACGAACACCGATACTAATGGTCGATCCGACAAGTACGAAAGAAAATTCTCTTGATGTTTTCGAAGAGAAAAGAACAAAATGGAAGAAAGAGGAAGACAGAAAAAGGAACACGATGTAAAAGCCACATTTCCGTAGAAGTTTCCCTGCGGACACGGTCACCGTTGTATGTTTCAGACTTAACGTTGTTTTGCTCTTTGCCCGCACGCGGCATGCAATTTTCCGCGCCCGTCGGAATTTTACGACCGCGGTGTTGTTACGAGAGTAATACCCTGTTTTTCCGTTTTATCCTTTTTTTCGCTTTTAAGAATAAGGAGGAGGGAAAGAGCGACGCGGTCTCGTTGAAAATGGAGGCGTACGATAATTACGACACGACTTGGGTGCGTGGAAAACCCGAGGCTGAAGTGTCATTCGTTTTGCCGCCTGTTAAGGCGCGCCGATACACTTGTGTTTCTGAGGAAAAAATGAGGAAAAATGTTAAGTCGTTCTTCGTTAAAATTCTGGATGTTGCTGATAATTGCTGAAAGGATTTTCTTTTTCTTTTGGACTGTTAAAGGTCACGTTTGAACGAGAGCTGGATTCAATTGATAACCAGACAAAGACAGTTTAAATTGGATTTTATATTTTATTATACCAGCAACAAAAATCGCAACAATTACATATTTATGTCACAAAATTATTTATTTCTAATTCAAGCAAATATGATTCGAAACGAACGATCTTGTAACACATGACCAGTGTCGATGCGATAGGCATCATTTGCTATAATACTAGGGAGTTACACATTATGCTTAGATTGGGTTTGGATTAAGTTGATGATAAGTATTTAATTCGATAATTATTTCAAAGCAAGTTAGTTAATTTATTAACGAGGTAAAATGGATTATTTTGCATAGGCATAATGCCTAGTAATCTTCAAATATAATTCCAATAATGAGGTTTCCTTCCACTACTGCGCCATTTTCTCTAAGGAGGCCTATGATGCTTGACACTGTACAGTCGTACCGCGTTAACCGACCGCAAAAGTACCCACAGAACTGGGAAACTACCTAATTCTTGGAACTGGATTCGAGGAGTGATTCTCCTGCGATTGATGCAGCTGCAGCCAGAACCGTGTCCGAATTGGAACAGTTCAGTTTCTTAAACTTTTTGCGACTCGTCGTTGTCGTTGCTGGCCGGCATAAAGGAAGATTGGAATGGGAGTCGAGGCAGCTGATAAATTTAAAAACCAATGTGTCGGTGTAGCAATAGAAGTACGCAACGATGTTAAAACGAAAAGGACGATTTGATTTATCATCCATAATTTTTTTATGGATGAAAATTTCGTTTGCATATTAATGAGGCGGTTCTAATTAAAATAAGATTCTTTAACACGTCATTCTTTTAACGACATACTGCTGAAGCTGGAATATTTAATTCGAAGGAATTATAATAAGATAGATACGGTTAATATAATTTATAATTTTTAACATGGCATCTATTTTCCAATACAAAAAAAAATCATAAAATTTGAAATTATCCAAGTTATATTCTGAGAAACACTTAAATAGATATTGACTTAATTTTTTATTATATTATTGTTCAGTATTTAAGAAGAAGAAAATGATAATTTGGTTATCATTTTTATGAGCTAGAATCTTCAAATTCTTACAATCAGTATCATTATCAAAGTGACTGAAATTTTGATGAAAATTATATTGTGACTGAAGTTTTTTTCATTCCTTCTATCGAGTAAAAATTCCTTTAATAACACGAATTGTAATTTAAAGAGTGTCCGGAGAAGAAAAGGTTCGTTACTGGAAAATCGGCTCGTAACTTTATCGTTCAACGAGAAGTCTCGATTATGGAAATAGGTTAATTCAAACATTTCGAAGTTCAGAGTTTGAAATTATGTTATATTCATCGATAGATATGCATTTATGCATGAAAATGTTCCGGCAATATTATGTCTATAGTTCAAATACGTTTATTTTAAATTCGTAGTAAAAGAAAATTCTTTTTTAAATGCACAGTAAGTAGGTATTATAATCGGCACTGTTATAAAAGTAGGACCGTTGATAATTTCTTTTTGTCGTTTATATAATAATGTTTTTACATAATAGCTTTCTAACTCCAACAAATTTTTGGCTGCCACGGGGGTCATCGGTGACCAGCACCCGAAATTTTTTACAATCAAATAATTAACAAAAGAAATGACGAAATAAACCACGGATAGCGTCATCATTAAGCTAATAATGCTAGCTATCAATTTGAAAGGTTAAATTTGAAAATTAGTTAGTTATATTCTTAATAATTAGGATTTCAACGTGTCTGACTACACACGTCCGTTTTCACTGTGGCAGTCAACGTGTTAATATGTTTAAAAGAAATATTGTCATGTATGACAACATTGGCCTGTACAGGGTAGAGTAGAAAAATTATAAATTTGATTTTTACAAAATTACATCCACCCTTGCCATAGTATTCAAAGTTTAAATAATACTTTTTATAAGAAAATGCTACAATCACCATTCATGTAATTTAATTTCGTCTTCGTATGCCTTTTTCATAAAATATACAAGATTTTTCCAAATTTTCTATATCCATGGAATATTAAAGAAACTTTCTAAAAAGAAAAAAAGAATTTCTTCTCCGTTTAATTTCTATTCAACTCATTTTCCACAGACCTACCCGAACCGTTGCCATCGTAATGTCCGGAAGTAAAAGTTTCCGTCGGTCTTTTCGCTGTGACAGCAAACTGTAACTAGATCAGGGGTAATTTGAACTAAAATTTCAAATTACTTGGAGCGAACGTGAATTACAATAACAAGAATCGGATGAGTTCCATAAAATTCATTATTCAATTTTCCATAGTAGCAGGTACACCGGTCTAACTTGGAACGAGCTTTAGCTACTTTGATTACGTAACCTAAAAGAAAATCTTCCAAGGGCATCGTATAAAACGATTTCATAGATTTCAAAAGGCCACCCAATCAAACGCCCGATTAATACACAGCACCAGCGTTTTTTTTTTATACGTACAAAAACATAATAATTAATAACGTTTATTATTAGGTGTGGTTATAAATAAGTTACGCGGTGATCTTCGTTTATTAAAATTTCTTTTTGTCGGCAACTTATGTCATTTGATAATTTCGAATGACCCACTTGAGTTTGGCAAATAAAGTATAATAGGTGTATTATAAAACGTGAAGACGAAACAAAGAATTTGAGATAATATAAATGATAGATTAACATTTTGGTTTGATTAGAAATTTATACATTTACTTTACACACACGCGTAATAGGACACATAATATTAAGATTAATTTCGAGATATGTCCGGACGCGTATCCACGATAAAGCGGACACTTGGCCAAGTGTGATAAATCATTTTAATAGAAGACTCATAAATCACCGGGCGCAAGGGCAGCCCCAGCTTTGGTAACTACTCGAGAAATTAATTTTTTTTCCCCCCTTCTTTTCTTTTCTTTGGAAATTAAAGCGCATCCTGTTTCCCTCTTATCCAAGCATCGACACGAAACGAACGGGGGAAAAAAGGGAGGCAACTCTTATGCATCAACGATTAATCAGCCGTAGCTTCGTCGTTTATTAGATCTACTTTATCATCCTATATCAAGAGATCTTTTTATTCCGCAAGAAAAAAAAAAAGAAGAAGAAACGTTAAATAAAGTTTATCCTGGAACGGTTCGTACTATAGGTATCGTTGAAAATAATTCAACAGTCATGATAACTTTTTGTGAACGAAGTTTTTGCCATTCCATTTCGATTGATTATTATTAATCTTCCGCCACGAACACACGTGTAATTTATTAAACAAATTGTACATAGGAAATTGTTATAACATTTGATTATATCAAAGCGTAGTAAATTAATCAAAGAATCCATGCAAGAATACATTACTATTGTATAGGTTTGAAATAATTCTTGTATTTAATTTTCATGAATTTTTTCCAGTACAACAACTTCAGCAGCCAGTATTAAAAAATTCCATGAATCAGGATAAAATTTTTATATACGAACGTTGGGGACAAGACAAAAGCACGGTTCAGTGTTTATTTTATAAAGGGGACGATTCGAATGGTAGAGCACAGGAAGAAAAACAATAGCTATGAAATTAAAAAAATAACAAAAGGGAACGGTCAAACAGAGAGCTGATAATCCCGCAGGAAGGAACACGGAAACAAATAAAAGGGGAACAGAAGGGACATGGAACGTTAGATAAAAGAAAATCTGTTTTTTTGGTGGAAGATTTTTTTTTTTATTGGAAATCCTTTGAATAAACTTAAATGGTATATCTACAAGAAAAGTCGCTTTCACGTGTTTAATAAACGTTCGATCTTCGATATTTCGTAGTTAAAATTACATTGCTTAATTTTGAAGTTTAAAAGCCTTCAATTTATTGCATTATGTATACATGTTTTGTAATTGTTCTGGGTAGTAATTTCTGACAGGCGCCTAAACCACGCCCTACGACTCCGCCTTCGCATTATTCGGAACGCCTCTCGGTTAAACAATGATCACGCGGTACATTCGATATGTACTCCTTCACAATTTCCCGAGCGTGGAAACTTTATTTATCTCGCAAAAACATTTACAAGCTTCAGTGATTGGTTTTTATTAATATTTAGCAAATTGCGATGGAAAATTTGAAAGAGCTGGGTACTATAATTTAGCTGCCTCACTGTATCGTATTAAAGTTGTAGCAGAGCCCATCTGTGTTTGCAAAAAGGAAAGTCAAGATATCAACCATATTCTCTGACAATGTGTACCACTCACAACGGTCGAATTTTCTGATACAGCTTAAAAAATTGAAGATGCGGTTACCATTGTGTATCGATACACTGATCTTCGAACCAAATATTGCTGCTTGTATTTGTACGTGTACCTTTCTGAAGAAATGGGACTTAAAAATTTAATTTTTGTAAGATATATAATTATGTAACTACTGTACTAACTTTGTTAAGCTAAAATAAGACTCACAAATGAGTCTTCAGATGCTAAATAAGAAAAAAAAAACGTTAAAAGTTCAGGGTCGAAGTGATTAAAGGTTAAAAATATTACAAAAACATGTACTCGTTGTTACGAAAGGCTGTTGTGCGAAGTCCTTTGAAGGAGAACATTTCTGTCTGATTAAACCCTTTCATTTTCACAGCGCAGACCTACGACAGTTTCCTCGAGTGTGCTGAAAATCGTTCAACAATGAACGTTGAGAGTGTTTCTAATTCCGGACATAAAGTATGAAACAAGAAATAAAATAGCAATGTATTATAAAGTTACAGAACAAGAATTCCACCAACGCTTTTTAAAACGTTGTCGCTATTATGAGTTATCTCTTGTTCTGTCTGGTTTTCATCAAGCAGAATTCGAGTGAAAATTTCCTTTTTCCATGTATCAAATGTTACTGTTGAATACAAACAGATTGCAGGAAATGAACTGGAAAATAGAGCGGCGACGGAGCTTGAAAAATGCAATCATTGGATTACAAAACAAACATTAAAAGCGCGCACCTATCACGGTTTCTTTGTATGGACAAAAAATTATTTTACAAATTATAAAACAACGATAGCTGCGTGTTTTCATGGTAACGTGTATTTTCCATATTTTTTGTAAAATCTATCAACCGGTATCGACAATTAAAAAAAAAAAAGAAGCGCAAACACAAATCAAATTTAATTTTCGCATCGAGTAAATCTCGTTGATTGACAATTTGTCATTGATTTTACAATGATAAATTCTTCGGCAACATTGGTGGCTTAAAAATTTCACCCGGCACCAAGCGATACGTCAATCAAAATTGTTTTAAACATTGGCAGAATGTGCATCGCATTTTGAATAAAGAAAAAAAAAATAAGTTTCAGAGGATACACCATTTGAACGTCGAAATGTTTAAAGAAATCTGGTTGGTTTGAAAATACGTCGATTTACATAGGAATGATAATCTACGTGTAACAAGCCTTTAACGTTTCCGGCAGTATGCTTTGGAACTTTTTATCCTTGGAACTTTCCAAGTGTAAGCCGCACTTGGCAAGCGAATACCAACCAAACTTCGTTATGCAAATCTCGAACGTTTGTTATATCAAAATCTTCAGAATACTCTAATTAACACCTGAACCGTCGGAATTTTAATATTTTTTATATCGTGCCGAGACTAAAAAGCATTGGTGTCGTAAGAAACAGTTGAAAAATGATAAAAAATTAGAAAGATTTAGATCGTAGATAGTACTTCGGAATCTAAACCACGCCCATTGGACACGCCTCCACATGTTTGGAGAACGCCCCAGTGCGTTAGCAAACACTAGTATATTTTTGTGTCTGAACCCTGAAACTATTCGGAAAACTATGCAACAACTGAGGATTGTACTTGTAACTGACAGAAATGCCCCTATAGGCTCTTAAACCACGCCCTTCAACCCCACATACGTATCGTGAGCGAACGCCACATCCCTCAGCCCTGCCTCTATAGAAATAGGAAACGCCCCAATCAGAAAATAGCAACCATGTACTCCTATCGTCTATTTCTTTAAAATACTTATCTGTGAGTTACTTTTTAGTTAGAGCGAAGAACAATTTTCGTTCAATGATTGTACCCTTTGATTCCGCCTTCGCATTGCAGGGAAACGCCTCAATGAAAATGTACCATGCGTTGCTGAAAAGAAGACGAGTGAAAGCAGTTCGGGTCTTATTCAGGATACGTGCTGCCATTTGTCTAAGCGATGACAAATATCAACAAACCTCATATAACACACGAGAATTGGGTGGAGCGTTCACAGTACCCCCCTCTGCGCTGTGCCATTTCGCTAGTCTTTTTTTCCATCAACGCTCAGTACCTGGTATTTTTTATTATTTTTTAATTATTTACCCACGTACTCCATTCAGGGCGTCGTTGGCAAAATAAAAAAACATCGCATCGTTTCATTTTGTGTCGTCCCAAGGATGTTCTATGGTTCGACGACGAATGACAGCCGCTTGTTGGGGTACAATATTGTAACCCGTCGTTTCGCCGCCTTTGTCAGACAAACATTGCGTCTAAGGCTGAGACGTCGGGCCGTAGACGTCACTAACGTTATAACGCGTACAAAGGGGGATTAATATCAACGTCAGACATCGGTTAAGCATGTGTTAGAATTTCGTAGTACAACTTCCTGTATGTACAGTTAAAAAGAATCATCTGTAATACTTGAAGCCAGTGTCACGATGGCACCAAGGAGTACCGAATTCGATTCGGAAGTGATGACATGTCCTCGGGCAATAATTGCTATCGGTAGAAGCGTAGCTACGGGAGCATCTGGCGCGGGAAGAAATACCAAGCAATTCAATAACCGCAACCATCCCGCCAATTGAAGTGTCATCGTCTTTTATAGAAACCGCGTACACAGGCCAAAGAACACGGGTCGAAGGATCGTCGCCGCCTTTGATACCGGAGAATATTTCCTTCGGTGCAATAACTGCGCCAGCTCCTTTGTTACGCGACCCTGAAACGAGATCACCATCCAGCGGGGAATGATCAATTAAATTAGCCCTGGCATACAGGCTCGTTGCCCCTTGCCTTCCGGTGTATATCCTTCCTCGATGTCAATGGGCGGGAAACATAACTAACCAGATGGAGTGGGGTTAAGATCAAATTTATATTTAACACCTTGGAGGGTAGTATGGCAGTTACCTATTGTATTAGGTGGAACGATTAAATATCGTTCTAATTGCCTAATTTTCTACAATATTTGTATTATCTTTGTCAGTATTTTTCAATTTTGAATTATTCAATTTTGAACTTGGTTGCCGCTATAATTTTACGGAGCATATTAATGGTAAAGGTAAAACCTTTAACTTGTGATTTTGGTTTTTAACCTTTTCATAGGCACTTGGTTTGAATTGAAGCTTTAATATTTAAAAACTGTCCAATAAAATAGTATTTACTTCTTTAATTTATTTGTAATAAACATGTGCCTCATATTCAAGGCGTTAATGTTATCTTGAACGTAGAACTTTGGTCAACTGGTTTTATTTAACTATTTTACCAATCTTTCAAACATGACATAAAATAACAGACATACTTTCTTCGTAAATTCAAAACCCTTAACAGTATTTTGCTTTTTGAATTAGCTCGTATCTCGTAAATTGCTCGGTCTACGATCCATCGACGATCCATGATTTCCCTGCCGAAGAAAGCTGCAGGCTGTGCCGGAAATTTTATACATATTTCGTCGTATAGGGAAAATTTGAGACGTCGAGGCGCGGCAATCGCGAAACGGAAATAGGATAAATTCGCAACCGAATTTCTTCTTGGTGTAGCTTGTGGTTAACAAAAAGTGCAGCTTTAGATTTTTGCCGGTGCGAAAATTCTGAACTATCTTAAAATTTAATCAAAGAGATCAACTCCCTCGCCACGGGAAATAATTTTCAGTGTAATTGTGCCGCAGTTAAGTTCATCGGGTCGAACGTCATGGGTGTCTCGAATGCATCGTTTTCAAAATGAAAACGCCATCGGCTAGGAGCGTTTAAACCAGTGCAGAGCATGGTGCCTGTGACACGTAGCGTGACGCATTTGACGAGGGTGCAATAAACCACCCCTGAAATCCTTTGTCGTTGCTTGATGGAGGTGGCGAAACGTCGATCGCTTAACTGTGCAACTATATTCGAGCAATCGAGTAGGTGAACGAGCACGTTGCCTAGACTCTCACGACTGTTTAGCCTTGTTCCGAGCAACAGGTGCCACATTCGCGACACAAAGCCGTGTTTGAACGCATATTTGTTTAGGATTAATCGTGAAATTTCACTGATTTCCCTAGCCCGTACACTGGACAGTTTAAGTTAATCCCGATCTCTCTTTCTGCTAATTACCGGCCGTGTTCGTGATCATGAAGATTGTTATCAGACCGTGTTAACCGGTTGTTACTTTCAGCTACATTCGACTGGTTTCTATCATCTGTCGGTGAAAATTCTTGTTTTCAAATTCCGAGTGCAGAGTTTTCTTTCAAAGTTGAACTGCTTTACGATTGCGGGATGATTAACTAGAAATTAGATTATTTTGCTTGGTTTAATACGTTTAATTGTTCCTCACGGTGATCAAGAATTATTCTAGATTATACTATAGGAGAGGTAAGACTGTTTTTTTCAAATTTGTCGAGGATATGTGTGATGGAAGCAGGTTCTTTCGTGTCAAATAAGAAAACACGGACATAGTAGAAAAGGTAACTTATACAGGGTGTTAAACAAAAACCATTCAATATTTATATGGTATATAGGACACACTGTACTAAGTAACAAAGTTTCCGAGGTATAAACATTTTTGTTTGCTAGTAGATTTTCGATATTTACAGAAGATTTTCCACGTGTCCTTCCATTTCTATACACGCACATTGGCATCTTCTTCTTACAGAGTCGCGAACTCTCTCGAAAATTCCACCTTTTCAATTTCTGTTATTTTTTAACGTCCTTTTAAAACTTCGATACGAATTTAATAAATATTCTAATCAGGGATTAAAAACTGTATAAAACAAAACTAACAAACGAAAATTGCATATAATAATATAAAATATAAAATAGGAAGAGACCGAAAATTCAAGTATTATTCATTCGTGTATTAACCAGCCCTTTATTTCCCGTCAAATTAATACAAAGTGTTTTGCATTATTTACAGTCGAGTTAATCATATTTGTATTTTTCTGAACCGAACTCGAAGTATTTTCTCGAACGTCTAACGGATAGGGGAAACTCCACGGTTTCCGCTTCTGATCGATTTAATCCGTCTAATTGAATGAACGTGGCGGAATTGTGTATGGCAGTGTCGTCGTGAATTATCGTGCCGTGGAACAATTTCGTAATGGACGGTAGCTATATTTTCTGCGGTCGGCTTTGATGAGGATAATTACATTTCCCGAGATCGACCGCGTTGCGGTTCAACGAAGCTGTTGTTTTAATTATTTTACAACTCGTTTCGATGGCTCGTTCAACGACTGATCGAAAATGTATTTGCTACACGTTCTTTATTTCCTTCCATCCGCAAGATTTTGATTCGGTTCAATGTAACAAGCGTGTTGGCTATGATTTAGGTTCTTCTGATCATTTTTAAATGTGTACTACTATTGTATATGCGCCAATTATACGTCATTTACTAATTTCTATATACGACGATACCTGTCCTTATAAGTAAGGTCGCCTAAATATCTCTTCAGGTTTTTGGGATGCAAGAAATATTTGTTACGTAATGTGCATGATGTCAATGGACCAAATATCTGGCAAGAATATTTTTTTCGGAGTTATCAAAGCCATCGTTGTTTCTTGACATCTAACTACATTTTTTAATCGCATCGTGTAATTGTAAATTTACCTTAATTTCACCAAAAACTGATGTCGAATATTTTTCACCACGACTCCTGAATCTGTAAATGCGAAGAAAATATTTTTTGTCACACTAAAAATATCGATCAGATGTGTTTCTCTTTCTCTTAAGTTATCATCAGGGATGTTGAAAATGGTGTCCTTCTACGGTGATACATTTCCTGAGACGTGCAATGACCGACTGTACAAAACTTGATAACTTCGAAAAAAATGAATTTGGTCCATTGACACGATGCACATTACGTAACAAATATTTTTTACATCGCAATAACCTGAAGAAATATTTAGGCGGGCTTATTGAACATATCGGCTGCCACGGGAAATTGTTTACAATCGATTAATTAACAAAAGAAATGATGAAATAAATTGCTGGTAGCGTTAATGTTAAGCTAATAATATTAGCTATTTGGAAATTAATTAATTGTATTCTTAACACATTGGATGCCACACCCGAAATTTTTTACAATCAAATAATTAAGAAAAGAAATGACGAAACAAACCACGGATAGCGTTATCATTAAGCTAATAATGCTAGCTATCGATTTGAAAGGTTAAATTTGAAAATTAGTTGATTATATTCTTAATAATTAGGATTTCAACGTGTCTGACTACGCACGTCCGTTTTCACTGTGGCAGTCAACGTGTTAATAATTAGGATTTTAGCGTGTCTGACTACATACGTCTGTTTTCACTGTGGCAGTCAACGTGTTAAAAGGATTGGCTGAACATCCGAAAAGCTCTCATACCCGATTTTCTTGATCTTGACATTATGTTATCAAGGACACCCTCCTGAGTAACATTCAATAGGTTTAAGCCGCCAATTATTGTTTATTCAAAAGTTATTAACGAAGAAAGATTTGGAACTCTACTATAGTTATCACACGAACCTTACGAGAAATATTTGACTAATACTTGCCACATTTCGGCATGCAAATATTTTCAAATAATATATATACCACAGGCTTGTGTTCATAATGTAATATACTGTCCAACGTTCACGTGCGAGGTTTTCCATTTCATAGCTGAAATGATTTGCACGTATCACCTTGCAAAATGAACATGATGTCTGTTTATTTCCCGAATTAGGTATTAGTTAGTGTAGTCTGTGATAGATCTGTCGAATAAACAATAGCCGACGACTTAAACCTACTGAATATTACTCAGGAGGGTGTCCTTCATAACATACGTCAAGGTGAAGAAAATCGGGTATGGGAGCTTTTCGGAAGTTTATTCAAAGGACTACCCTGTATAGGTGACGTTCCGGTTGCGTCGCCTTTTATTTTATACACATACCTGACGCACTAGTTACGTCCCGCTTTATTACTTATAAATAACACATCTAGTATGTGTTCACTGTTTAATTAGAAAGTAATTGTTTATAAAGAAATTTAAAGAGTAAAGGACTGCTGGTTGAAATTTTCTTCGCAGACAGGTTTCGATTTATTCCGTCTACGAAGAAAACAGAATAGAGTTTGTATAAGAAAAGACGGTAAAATGGATGAGGGAAAGGAACGGCGAGAAGGATTCCTTTTTACTTGCAGCAGCTGTACGGTTATGGCGTTGCCGTGGCTTCGTTGGATTAATAATAAAAACGCGTCAGTTTCCGCCTCCGTTCGGACGGTGCTGCGTTTTTACGAGGGAAATCATTTGGTCTCGTAACTCGATTAAGCAAACCATGGAGTGATGGTAAAAATGTCGAGGGCTCTATGTCCTTCGTGCTCCGTCGATCAACGCGATAATTCATCGTATACACTTTCGATCGAAAGTATGGGAGCAAATTATATTTACCGTATCTCGAAAATTAATGGATTTATCAGAAATTTTGTGAATCGGTGCTGATTGACTTAACCTAGCTTATTGTGTGCATCGTGAATGGTATATGTATAATCGTTGGTCATTCATGTCTAATAGATCTTTTTGTGGGTGTTAATTTTCAAGAAAATCTGAAGAAATTTTTCGTAGTATTTTTACATGTTGTGGAATAAGATTATCTCCAAGATTTTGACGTATAGTTAAATATATTAGATCGCAAGTAGTATAAAGTAAAATATGCGAACCGTGTGAAGTAACTTTGACTCGATAGACGAAGTTTGAACCAGACATCAAATAACAAAGGTTTAAAATGATCAGAATTAAAATTAATTTTTTAACTACGATCGTAATAATAAAATTTCAAAGAGAAAGTATCAAGTATTTACGTACTGCAGATAATTAAAAGATTCAAGATTAAAAATTTTGAAATGCGTTTGAAATGTGTTATTGGTGTTACGTAGATTCAAGTCAAAAAAATTTTTGGAATAAAAATACAACCGACTTCGGAATGCCCTAAAAAGGACGAAATAATTTTAATTTATATTTCGGAGACGGCACAAAATTAACAATTTTCTACATTGGAAATTGTCAAAATTCTTTAATCCTTTTACATATTTTCACAATTTTTGCGCCGTCTTCGAAATATAAATCAAAATTATTTCGTCCTTTTTAGGGTATTCCGAAGTCGGTTGTATTTTTTTTTTTTCAAACATTTTTTTTCGATGTGTAGAGAAAGGGAGGAGGGTGAAAACGATTTAGACGAGAGTTTGTTGTATAGTAGTCGATGTTTTGTAAGCTTTTGTATTCTTGTAAATATTAAGTATCGACGTCTCGTTCGTGGGGAGAAGAAATACTCGACGAGAATCAATGTCCGGTTAACATATTACCGAATCCTTCGTGTCACATGTATTAATATATACAGAAATATACCGAAATATATTAAAATTCAACTGGTCGATGATATTTCAAGCATTTAATATTTCCGTAGTTTTGAAAAATTCACAGCACAGCAGTTTTATGGATATTCAACTTCCGCCAACATAATATGTCACCACGTTACCGAATCGAAAAATATAATCTTCAAGTTTGTATATTACTTTTCCTATCAACTAATGTTATGTAAATCTAAATTAACAGGAAACACTTGATGCATTAACGATCCCACAGGTCAACGCGAAACATTCAACGGCGGCGAAATTCCTGGCAATAAGTATAAAAAAACATGCCTAAATTTTACGCAGTAGATAGCTCAGAAGATAGAGGAAAGTGCGTACATAACAACGCAATTTGTTGCAACGCGATATCTTAATTAGTTCCTGAGATATAGGGCTTCAAAGTTTGTATAGCGGCCGGCGCGTACGAGGGTAATTATGAATGGGCGCGACCGTAGACATTTTTCTAGGAAATGCGTACTACGCATTACTAGGAATAGTAAAGGGTTAGACGTAAACAATGACCACGTGACCGCTACGCTAGACACCCACTGTCTGGGTCCAAGCGTGAGGCGGCAGCGAATTTCTACAAAAAATACGTTTGTCTTTACACGACGATATC
This sequence comes from Stelis phaeoptera, assembly GCA_943735885.1. Lineage (NCBI taxonomy): Eukaryota > Metazoa > Arthropoda > Insecta > Hymenoptera > Megachilidae > Stelis > Stelis phaeoptera. Next base: position 2,882,279 of record OX030936.1, read on the forward strand.
TCAGGAACGGATAAAGATATCGATGTAAATCAAAAACCGAATTAAAGTGGAAGATCCCTACTTTCTTACGAATCTAACTCTATACCGAAATTCGAAACAGGACTTTGTTGGCAGCCCTTTGAACTTTTAGTAATTTTAATACGCGTTTCTTATGCAATTTAACATAGTTTCTGACTTTCAATGGCTTCTAACAATAGAATATTATTATAAATATCTATCACACGCATTATTAACGATTCTTTCGTTTGTATCGTAAGGCAGTTGTATTTTTTTTTCCAAAAATTTTTTTATTTCACATTTTTTGTGAACACAAACGATAGACAAAGAATAGGAATTTTGCTATGGGAATTGTAATTAGCAACAAAGGGATGGGAAGGGAAGGGTAGTAAAGGGAAGTGCAGGAAAGGGCATGGAAGTGAAGGGAATGTTGCAAATGGGATCATCGTGGAAACATCCCCGATCGCAAAATGTAATACTAGGTTTCATCGATATCAGTCCGAGTAAACGTGAAATACCACGTTTTTTGCGATAAAAACGAAAAAAATCCAAAATGGTTTTTTTACGGGACCAACTGTTGGTCATACTCTACAAGATGCAAAAGGTTTGGTTCCGATTGGTCCATCCATCTCGGCGTAATCGGCGAACATACATTAAAAAAAAAATTAACATACATGTCGAATTGAGTAACCTCCTCCTTTTCAAAGTCGGTTAAAGAATTAACTTGCCTCGAAATGTAAAATACTGGTATTTTTCGGTTGTGCTTTCATAACCGTTATAGAAATCCTAATACAATAGAAATAAAGATACCGGTTTATTTTCCTATATTTACCGGTATTTTTTTCGGTTTCCTTATTCCGTTACATTACAATCTTCGATAATTATTTCCCGAACTATGATCCAATACAGCAGTATAATGTGTATGTATGATAGTTAGATAATACACACAAATTGTTGTGTGTAATATGCATAAATAAAAGTATTTTAGAAATAATGCAAAAATATAGGGAAAAATATCTTTAAAGTTTTAAATAACGGAACACGAAACCGAAAGTTTACAGGTATTTTTATATAAACTTTATACTATATTGTAAAATTCGAACACCATCCTAATTTGGCCCATTTCCTTACAGATATTACTTAAAAATTTCAAAGTAATTTAGATTAGATTCAAGTTTAATTTACCATGTCATCTAAGGAAAAACCGAAAAAATACCGGTATTCATTACAATTTCGGTACGTTAATAATTTCGGTGTTTCTCTATTTCGGTATTAATAATAATATAACGGTTGGCTTATTTCGGTAGAATTTTGGTTTCGGTATGACACTGTCAGCGTCATACCGGTATCAAAATAATACCGGTTTTGAATCTCTGTGTAAATATAATTATAGAATATATACTTTCTTTTACAGGTAATTAACAAAATACTGATGCGTTTTGTATCCATCCTCGTTCGTACCTTCGAATTAACTTTCAGTAAGTACGTTAAAGTGTTTTATTTCTATCGGTATAAAAAGTAATCTTTATTGAACAAATAGAATATGCCTTAACAAACCAAGTTACAGCTTAACATAATTGTAGACGAATAGTTTTCATTACAATAAATATCGTAATAATGTAATAGTTCTTTAAAGTGGCGTATACAGAGGGTGGTGATGGGGGTGATTATCCCCCCTACCAAGAGTTACCAAATTTTAAAAAATTTATATTTCAAAATAAACTTGCTTTCTATAGCAATTTAACGTTTATCGCGATTTTAATATTACAAATTTTAACCCTTTGCACTCGAAGCATTTTTGGACGTAATTGAATCTAATTTAATTTTCCAGCTACGTTTCCAGAAACCAAACGCACTATGTCGGAAGAAAAGTGTTAGAAATATTTGAGAATCTGTTGATTTTTATTCCCTTCTTTAATTTTCTATATTTTGATACGGGTGACACTAACATTTCGCATTTTAGAATACTCCGATGAATTAAATATGGTGCCTCAGAGGCACCACTCCGAGTGCAAAGGGTTAATATTGTTATTATCTTAATCTTGGTTACCTTTTACATTTTTCTTGTGTAATGAAATAAATTAGCACTTGCTTTGTTTTCTGTTATTTCATTATTTGGGTTATCAGATAAAAATATGAAAATATACTTCTACTTTCGTCCCCTCCAGGTTTCTAGTTTCGCCCCTTTTTCTTTACCATAATTTTTATACGAAAACTGCGTTATAAGGAGATTTTCTTCATTTTTAAACCGTGTCATAGGAATTTGTTATTAGGTTTCCAAAGTATGATAATATTTAATTAAAATAACTTTTATAAAATTCTTAATACTTTTTCTAATAGTTTACTAATTTCATTATTCTATTATTGTAAAGTTCTTGGTCTGTGTCTGGATAACACATAAATCTGTACTCTTAAATTTTCCAAACTAAATTTCAACAATTCTTACATTCGCATAATGTCATTATTGCCAAGTTTATACTCGTACAAGATTACCAGAAGTTGTCAATTACCCATAAATTCAAAAAATTATTTTCAAATAATCGATTACAAATATTATCGACAATCAAACGTATCCCCGTCACAAACAATTCTTTCTTCCTGTACATGGTTTACAATGATTGATTGTTGGACCATTTTTAATACCCGGAATTAATTCACGAAATTCGAACTTGGCAAAAACGACGTATCGCGCACGGCAACCCAATAAATACATTTGCGTTCGAATGATGACGCGCGCCACTGTACACGCATCATAGAATTTACTATCGGAATTATTCATTCGCATTGAACATCGGTTCAGTTCGATATAAATCGATGCCGGCCACTTACAGACGCGCGTCAATGCATCAGCGATGATCGTTTTCAGTGCAACGCACCGCTTTAAACCCTCCCCATAATTACCGTAATGGTCATTAAAGCGGTCGAACAAATAACGTTCGTTATCGGGATTTCGCGACATGTGTATCAGCGAACGTGATACAACATTAGACTGCTTTGACAGTTTCCGTATTCTGTTTGCGTAACACTCGGCCACCGAGTGGCTGCCGATCGCATTAAACGTTATGAAACAACGTGCCCGATTTTTCTGCCGATGATCCACAATCAGCGAGGATAAAAGACTTTTAACGATAATCTGTATTATGGATTGGAGGGTAAGGGAGAAAAATGAGAAGTGTCCAGTTTTCGTAATTTCAAGTTCATAATGATCAAATTATAAAGATTGGGAAAACTGTTCTAATAAAATAGGGGATGAAGATTTGGTTTGCTGTTCAAACATAGAGAATCGTGAGTTTATAACCCACTTTGTTTTACGAGCTTGTAAAAATGTGACCATTCTCCAGTTAGAAAGTTAAAGAATTGCAAATACTGTGTCATAAACTTGAGTTTATTTTCTGTCGAATTATTTGTAATGGTTGCTGATTGATCAAATCTGATACTATCCGAAACAGAAATGAATAAAGCGTCTACAGATAATGTTATTGTTTTCAAGGTAAAACACGAAGAACTGATGGTTTTTAAATAATTTTCACATTTTAAAAAGTTTTGTGATTGTATGCCATGTGTAATAAATTAATGAAAAGATATATTATTTGACTGTTAATAAAATTTCTCATTTTGTTTCATTGTCAGTATTAGGCGGTAAGAGATGAATTTTATTTTATGAATGATACAGTTAAATTCATTGATTCTTCTTTTCTTTTTACAAGTAAACGAAAATGTTGAAACTTAATCATCTCAATAAAGCTGTCTTATGACATTCCTATCTTTCTCCTTAACTTTCCATTATGTTTACTGGAATTAACTTCGATTCCTCGTCTTATCAAATTGGAACTGTTTAATATTTCGGATATTCAAATAACTCGAATTATATAAAAAGCATGTTTCAGACCCAAAATCCGCTGGTATTTGAATATTCGAACCCGAATTCAGTTAATACTCGAATTTCATATCCGAGTTCTAGCAATTACTCGAATGTTGTAATTATCCGAATATCAAATCTGAATCTTACTGATATCCAAATTATCCGAATTTCAGTTTCAAAATTTGTTAAACAAATTCATAAGTGATTGCTGTTTTGTGTTGAATACATTAATGTTCAGAAGGAAAGAAAAAAAAGAATATATTATCACCTGAACTGCACGATTAATTCTATTTATACATTATATGTTGTCACTCGAAGTGTGATAGAAAACGGATTAATTTTGTAAACCGTGACCATAACATTTGCAACATTCTGTACATGGCGTACAATGTTTTTCACGTTAACCCTTATTCTGCCTGACGTTGCATCCGGTCAAGCCAGGGATTCGAGGGTCGGGGGATGAAAAAAAAAAACCTGAATTCGTTGGTTGATATCGTATCACAGGGGTTGAAGATAGGACAGGTCCGAAATGGAGCGACAGGACACGATGTCGCTCTCATTAGTTCGCCCTGCTGGCGTTGCGTAAGTTTCCAGCAGGATATGACACGTAGCCGTTGGCCATTTACGTTCGTGAATTTTCGTCGCTACCACTTCGATGGAAACCCGTTGACGATTAAATGCACGTTGTAAATTCCAGTCGAATTACCTAATTTCCCTTCGTCAGCGTTGGTCACTATAATCCGAACGACGTCTATGGCGGACGTGTTTTATCTGGGTCCGGGTGAAGTGTTCCATGTTAACGTTCAAACACGACGATACTCGAACAAGGAGCAAAATTGAACCGATATCATTATTTTCGTGGAATGTGAAATTCAAATTTCATTTATAAATGAAATTTGAAAAAATAGAAATTATAAATTTCATATTTTAAATGTATATCCAATTCTCAGTGCTTTATACACACGATCCTAAAATGTTTTTATCTCGTTTTCGTTTATAAATCAAAGTACCAATTATAAATTAAATATTCGTCAATAATCAATCCCAAGCTGTAAATTTATCGATCCAACGTTTCAACGAAGCACCAGCCATTTTGTATTCGGAATACTAATAAAACGTTTATGCAGGCATATCGTTCCAATCTTTTATGTCATCAAATTATATCACGTTTCCTGTGTTTCTAATATTTGTAAAGAAATATTATACATAATTCTTATGAATCTGTATTCGAGCTAAGAATGTCAATAATTAGAAAAGGTAGAAAATTAATAGGTATAAGTTATCTTATGTGTTACAATTAAACAAAAAAAAGAAGAAACATCGATAGTCGGCGATAAATATTTCGTTTTTATTTCTGGTTTTTAAAAATCTACCAGTTCTACATGGTTATCCAATCTCTGTTCGGTGTATCACTGTGAAATCTTTAACAAAGCCGCGTTTAATAGGGACAGAGAAAGCCCTTTGAACGAATCTTTCGGTAGCATTCCATAACGCGTCTGGCAAACAAGAGTAACGTTCGAATGAACGGATATGACGGGAAGCCCCAAAGCGACGTGCATAAAGAGAATCGATACTCCATTTCGTTTTTCTTGCCTTTTTTTTGCCCGCCAAAAGAAAATGAGAGGTTCGTTTCCATTTCGTGCGTTTGTGAATGAAATCGAGCGTTAATCAATCGTAATTTAAAAAACAAAACGGGAATGTATCAAAGGTATTTCCATTTCAAAGAAAATAGTTTTTTCCTATTGAAAAGAAATTTTGATTTTGAAGAAACAAAGGAAAATCGAAAATTGTTATTTTTTGAAGAATATATAGATATTAATAAAATTCTTGATATCTGAAATTAATAACAGTAAATTGTATTCAATTTTATAAACTTTCTACATTTTTATTGCATCGTACAATAAAAGGCAACCTTCGTTAGTTGTCACTTTTTCAGAATTATTAAAACATATATGTTATCTAGTAGATTATTCATATATTTCTTATGTATTCATTTCTGTAGTTACCTATATAGCAAACTAAATGTATATACAGGGTGTTCCGTAACTAGTGGTAACATTAGGAAATGGGGGGTAGCTGAGACGATTCTGAACAACAATTTCCTTTGTAAAAATGTCGGACGGGGCTTCGTTTTTGAATTATTAACGAAAAACACTGACCAATCAGAGTACACGCTCAGGCGCGTGAGTATAGCTTCGGGCCCTGGGACGTTTAAACTAGGCTGGAAAAACGCGTCGTTAACGGGAGAAAAATTTAATCAAAGTTCTACCGAGCAACGAATACAAATAATTAAACAGAGAATAATTTTATTTATTAATTATTTGTATTCGTTGTTGGAAAAGTAAAATGAATAAAATGTGGGAAGGTGCTCTCGGAATTTTTGTGCTCTTATCACTTTCACATTATATAAACACGGTATTCCTTCTCCGATTGTTGATCCTTTACAGGTTATTGTGCATGTTTACGAAGTACGCAACCAATCCCGAAAAATGCCGACTGTTGACACGTTCAATCGAACCATCGAGACAGAAGAAAAACACGACGAGTGATCTAGAACGAACACAAGGCTACAAGGGCAGTAGCCGGTTGACAAGGGGACGGAACACTCGTCGTGCGATGTTGTTTATACAGATTTTATTTGTATCGTGGCTAGCCGGAGTTTCCTGGACCTTGAGAGTTTATTACGCGGTCAAATAAGCGAATACGAAATAGAATTTACACGAATTTTTTTTTTCTGTCTTGATGGTTCCATCGAACGTGTCAACGATCGGTAGTTTTCGGGATCGGTTACGTATTTTTTAAACATGCACAATAACCTGTAAAGCATGAACAATCGGGGAAGGAATAACGCGTTTGTGTAATGTGAAAGTGACAAGTGAAAGTGTCTTCGTCCTTTCCATGGTCAGGATACCAGGATCAACTTGCAACTGAATTGGTAAGTCGAATTCTAATTATCTCTCTGTTTTCATATCGCTAGAGTCCGATTTTTATTGCGAAATCGTTATTTCCGAAAAATTCCGAGAGCATCTTTCTACATTTCATTCCCAGGGCCCGAAACTATATGCTCACGCGCTTGAGCACCCGAGAAGCCCGCGCTCTGATTGGTCAGTGTTTTTCGTTGATAATTCAAAAGCGAAGCCCCGTCCGGCATTTTTACAAAGGAAATTGTTGTTCAGAATTGTTTCAGCTACTCCCCATTTCCCGATGTTACCACTAGTTACGGGACACCCTGTATACAGGGTGTCTCATTGTCAGCTAAAGTAGGCCACCTAAATATCTCCTTTATTTTTAATGGCACGACAAATATTTATGGCGTAATTTCAATAGTATCGATGGAGGAATACCATAGAAGAACATTCTTTTTTTTGTCGAATTACTTTTCATAGCTTTCTCAAGGCCATCGTTATTTTTTATGTGGAAAACTTATATTTTTCTTTTTCTTTGCTTAAGTCATTACCTTCAGGTGACCTTGGGTACCAAAAATGTGATAAATTTATAGTATTCTTCTTTTATAGTATTCTTCTTTTATAGTATTCTTCCATCGATACCATTTAAATTACGCCATAAATATTCGTTTTGCGATTAAAAATAAAGGAGATATTTAGGTGACCTCTTTTAGCTGAGACATCCTGTATATTTCTAGCTAAAAGTATCTTAACTAGTTTAATCTTAACTACTTTTATCCAATGTGCATGTTCATTGAAACTCTTAAGGTTAAATAAGAAAAAAATGAAAAGATATAAAGTACACCCTGTATACAAGTAAGGGATAATTAGTATAATATCAGACTTTGTACTATCTTCACATTCCTCCATAATTTTTACGAAACCATAATGTTGAACATGTTTCCTATGTATATGTCATTACAAATGAACGCTTATATTATGTTATCACGTAACCTACATGATAAACTAAATGCGTAACAGCGAACAGGTCAGTCACAAGTTTATCGTGTACAAGAATAACCATGATTTTTAGGAAACTAGTAATTTCATCTTTCTAAGAATATTACCATCAATTCGTTTCCACAAAATACAAACACAATAAAAGTATTTTCCACGATAAGAAAGCTTCGTTAAATTATTATGAGAGATTTAGTCGATGACTATATTCATTTCAGGAATAGAATGAAAAAGTCGAATATTATTTGAGATTCAGATTTGAATATTCGAGTACCAGTGAAATTTTAACTACAAGTTCAAATATTAATAAAATTTATGTTTGAAATCTGAATTATTCGAATATCTCAAACATCAGAATACCAATATAATTGTTCCCATTATATGGTTATTTGAATACCAAATACTTGAACATTTAAATATTTAAATGCTAGTGCAATTTGAATTGGAAATTCGAATACTTCAGTATACAAATATTGTTAGAATTTAAGTTTAAAATTTGAATGATTTCAATACCACTGCAATTAGTCGATTATTCAAATGCTCGAATACTTAAATATTTGAATATTCAAATATTAAAAAATTTAAATATTTAAAATAAAATTAAATATTAAAAAATATACAAATTTGAATTGGAAGTTCGAATATTTCGAGTGCTGAAATTTGTACTACCCTAATTCGTACCATTCTATTCAGGTACAAAGAGATCCGTCGAGCTAATTTCAATTGAAGCGGATAGATATGTTCATACATCAAAGATGTCTCCCTTTAATTTTTTTTAAGTACATATGATATACAAAAATATACTGATCGAATTGAGTAACTTTCTCCTTTTCGAAGTCGGTTAAAAAGTAACATAGTACCGTGACAAATAATAGATAAGATTTGTTAAATACACGAATACTATCTACCGAGAGATTTTCAATGGCTCCAGCGTGGTGGCGGACGTGTTAATAACGTCCGCTTTCGTTCTTTTCCAACGTGCCAGACATCCATTACTATAACTTAAAAGACCCACCATACCTTTCAGGTTCTCGTTTTATATTTTATTTTCATTTTTATTTGCTCCATTTCTGTCGGGGAATCTTTATCTGGCCGCGTCCCTTTTCAAACGCCTGATGCTCCCACGTATACATGTATCTATACTTACATCTGTCCAGACAAAATGTTCAGTTTGGTTCGTTAGCGCCAAAGGCTGATTCTTTTTCTTCTTCTTTTCCTCTCTTTTCCGTGTTTACGCGGGTAGATACGCGGTGGCAGAACGGATGAAAAGGTGCTTTCTGTCAGGCCTCGAATTAATATCGTGCCGGTGATTTGATGGCAGATATCCACGACAGCCAACGGTGTTTCAAAAGGAAATCAGCACACGCCTGTAAAGACTCGTTCGATGTTAAGCCGACAATGAGTTTTTTTAAAGATCAAAGCGTTACTTTGATTTGATGAGACACGTTCTGTCGCTTCCCAGTTTTATCTGGGATACGATTTGTCCTGGATCTCAAAAAATCGAGGGAACTGTGGCTACAGATCGATCCAAAAAGAAACGTTTTGTCCTGGGCAAGGCAGTATACATTGATGGGAATAAAAATTAAAAATTCGCTTATAAAAGCGAAGATCGATCACTGCTAACTTTTAAACAACGCAACATAAAGATATTATATGTTTTCGGTCGTGTTTTGTAGGATATTTGTTATTGTTATAATTTCTTATTCAAATCTTAAAATCTGATGCTTTTTATTCGAAGACGAGGCGACTCCTGTCGACTGCTCAGTGCGTCGAATCATGGGTTAATTCGATTTTCATTTTTATAATTTTTTTATTTTTCAAATAACAACGAATAATCCATGTTTGCTGTTTTAACCCCTTCCCGTGCTTTGACGAATCTGACTCGTGACGCACTTTGCAGCTCAAATGTTACAAATCTCACTCGCACTGTCGGTACAGTTGACTTTTAAGTATAATTCCAACTATAATTAAGACAACAAACTATTGTTAAAGGTAAATTGCATGTAACATTTCAATTTTCCTGCTTTGTTTTAATACTGTAGCAAGAAATATTTATCCGTGTCTGACGCACCTATCGAAATAATGGCATGGCAAGGGGTTAATATCGATCTAAAGTGACGAGTGAAAATGATTCCTACCAACCTTTATCGTTTTCCGATTTTCTATTAAAAGTTAGTAGGAGAATAAGTATAATGTCAGAGAGATCGGTGTACAATTATGCAAAGCGTAGCTCATTTTAAATGTAGAAACGCAAAGTACCATTTATGGGAATACCATTGGGGAATAGTGGCACATGTTCAAACCGGAGCAACACTATGTGTACGGTGCGCTTTTTCATGGAAATTCGTCGTCGTCGTCGTCGTGATCGTGAAATTATTCAGCGACCCCTGTGGTGCAACACGATCCAAGAACATCTTACAAGCTTAACCCTTCATCCTTCCTTGCAGTCGCGTTGCAAATATCTAACATGTTTTTTCATTTCGAGCTACGTTTGCTGTAACCATCCTGGTGCGATGTAATCATTGGTTTGGCTAGATATGGATTGTAATATAAATTCGTAAGAACAATTTATAATTTCAATTCAAAATGAAAAGTATCAGAAATAAACATTGCGTAATAAGGAAGCAGTTGTTTAGTGAAAAAATTTTACAATTGACATCTTAAATTGGAATGTTTTAACGTACCTATATGAAATTGCGTCAAAAAGTAATTTTAATGATCTTCAAGTTTTTTAGTTCATGAGCGGTATATTTGTATTATTGTTTGATGGACAGTAGACAGTGGTATATAAAAATATAATGTACAGGATTATTAAGAAATAATGTTAGGATTTTAATTACGTACAACTTCATCTTTTGAATATTTTAATATAAATATGTTAGATTAAATCTTTCCATTATTTTACTATATATTTTTATAGTCATTTCATGGAAAATGGACCAATGCTCTTTTTATTACAAAATGACAACAGGAGAAGAAGTAATACAAAAATGAAAAATAAATGATGAAAATATTAAAAAATGATGGGATATAAAATTATAATTATGCAAAGTTATTCAAAAAGAAATGTCAGAACTTTAAGGATAAATAAATACATTTTTCGAATATCTTAATATAATAATCCTCAAATTGTTTTATTCATTTGCTATATATTTTTATAATCCTACAATGGAAAGTAGATAAATATCCTTGAAATTCATCGCAAAATGAAAATACAAACAATACAAAATACAAAATTTTAAAACATCAACACAAAAACACAATCTACATAAATTTGGGAAACTGAGACTAGGAATAATCGAAAATAAAACTATGGCATACAAGGTTGTTCAAAAATAATTGTCAATATTTCAAATATATACTAAATATGTAGTTTATCTCCTAAAAATTTTAACATCTACAAATGTCAAATGTTAATATACAGCTTCTCGAGTGCCTTCTTAGAGAAAAATCAGCCAATCTAATATTTTGTGTTGAATCAACTACCAAAGAGTCTTCAAATTCCCTTAAAATGTGTTACAAAATGGAAAAAAAAAACTTCGCACCACACAGAACAATTGCAATCATTCGATATCGTATGCTATGTAAATCATTTATGATTTGAAGCATTAATAAATAAATAAATTAAATCATATCGGTATTGTTCTTTTGAAAAAATGTTTATTTCAATTTCTTCGCCATGTTGGAGATGTAATTTGTATCTGAGTGGTGAGGAGGACGGAATTATGTTTCGTAAATAATCGAATATCGAAAGGAAATCAAACGGACTGAAATCGATGGAAACATTTTCGATTTCGTGTTCCATTGATTTCAATTAATGAAACAACGTTATGCATCAATATCGAAAACGATTTCAAACCTTTTATCGGACGCTTCAACGATGTTCTTCTGTTTTTTTTTTTTTATCCATTGTTGTTGTATCGGTGCTCGTTTTATCAGACAAATCGGTGCTGATGTAGCAGAGTCGTTTTAACAGGTATTGTAAGCCCTGGGAAAAATAATGCCCCCTGCCTAACCACTCGAATAAAAATATAAACGGCCATTAAAATTACCTATTTTATAACAGTACTATGGAATAATCGGATAGTTACTTATTTGATAATCGAATTAATATTAAAATATGAAAGAATACACCTGTCGTATGGTGAAAATATAATCAACACTTTTTCAGAGGTATAACATTTTCCAAATAATTGAAAAAGTAATTTAATTTTTGAGTTAACGTTTGTTAAAGCAAAAATATGAAATTACCGTGTCGACTGATATTTATATAAAAATTATCCAAAGAATATTTTAATTTTAATAATGTCGCATCTACTTCGTTGTGGCAGAATATAAAAGTCATAAAATTCAATTTACATCGCAACACTAATTACCATATTTTTGGAATAAATTTTTCAAACATTTCCATGTAAATATGAAGTTTTTCACTCGACGAGAAATTGTTTAAAATAATGCCCGGTGTTCGACTAAAAAATAATTTATCGTTTGAATATTGCCTCGTTTTCGTGATATTCCGTAAACATATTTTATCCTTTCCATTGAAAATTTATAAAAATGGTATTAAGGATTGTTCACGTATTATCGGATTGAATTAATCTGAGCAGTTTATTGAAAGCTCGCTTGAAAAAAAAAAAGGCATATGTAGGCAAACTTTATGATTTTAGTGCCCCTTATGCTTGACAGCCGAGTCGTCCGGGACAGGAACCAGGTTTATGACGCGGATATAACCTTTAGCATTTTTTTTGAAGCAGGAAAATAGTTAGATTAAGCTGCTTAAAGGACAGCGTTTTAAATTCAATCAACGGACACTTACAATAGCAATGGTCGCGTCATAAACCTGGTCACCAAGCGAGATGCAGGTAGGCGACCTTTCTGGGTGCAAACATCGTCACCGGGGGTTGCACTTGGAGGGGACGTCGGAAGGCGTGTTTTCGGGAAAAACATCTAATTGGTGAAGACGAGAAACGCCTATCCACCAAAAACGAAATAAAAAGCCTAACGCGCGAGGAAAACGAGCAGACTCCTCAAAGATTTTTTAAACGGTGTAGTAACCTAAAATATAGACTGTGTAGTCACTTGTTTTTGTTTTACCAAACTGTCTTTAAATATCTTTCACCACCCACCCACTCGGAACATCCTTACACATACAAGGATTAGTTTTGATTCTGTACGTTAAATATGAATTTCTACAGTTTGAAAGCCGGGGAACGAATTCGGTGTAGTTTTATTTGAAGGTTTGTCTGTGAAAATTTTTTATTACAACCGAGTAATTCTGAACACGTTTCAAAACCGCCGTCGTTGCTTTTTTTTTTTAGACATTTCCGGTATAGATTGGCGAAAAATAATGTTTTTGGATAAAAGTTAAGTCACGATGCAAGAAATTTCCAAAAAGTTTTCTTTTTCGATGAAGAAATCAAGGTTACTTTGACTTCTATCGAGGCTTAATTAATAGAAACATCGTCGTTTGTTAATTATTTTATTTCAATTAGTGGCACAGATTCTTTTGCTTGACGATCGCCATCTTACAATGCATAGGATACATACACCAGTAAATGATTCTGATTAATATTGTTGATTTACTGGTGGAATCTGTGTGTTTTACTTTTCAGTTTAATTAATTATAGCACTTCAATTTCTCAAATCAAAATCGTTTTCTAAATATTCATTAACATTATTATCATTTTCTTATTGGTGCATTAACCCCAATTTGAGCAAAATAAAACAATCTATAACGATGATATTTCAAGGTTTGACAAGTCGTAAACTCGTTGCTAGAACAGTTCGGTGAAAAAGTAATCTGGAAATTATACATACTGAGATTTGAAACCGACAGAAACCGAATTAACTTTCATTCGAGACATACTTTTGTCTAATTATCGAAAGTGCTCGAGAAATGGTTGTACAAGAACAATCATTGGGACACCCTGTAAAACGATCCGACAACTTTGATTAACGACTTTAATTAAAACGTTTCATCTTTTAGAAATAAAATGCAATCTTTGCAGAAATTTAGAAAGTATCCGCAAAGAAAAGTCAAAATTTAATCGTTTCAATCAAAATGAATAAGATCGTTCGATTCGTTGGGTCGCAAAAATGGGTAATAGACCTTTCAAAAAAAAAAAAAAGCACAAAAGCCCAATTGCGGTATAGTTAATTAGCTCGTGATCCGCTGATGCGATAAATGAAGGATCGTCGTGTTCGTTTCGAGAAGAGTCGAGAAAAGTGGTACGCGGACATAAAAGGTCGTGATTCGTTGAAAGGTTGCTTTAATCCGACCTATTTAGAACACCAACATGTGAAACGAACTGTAACGAAACGAGCGGAACGGTTCAATATGTGTATCGTGTCGCTTTTTGAAAAGAACGGAAGGAAAAAAGCACGAGATCTTGCGTGAAAAGTTTCCTTATTGTTTGAACTCGTTATGTCGGAGGCTTTGCCGTTTTTCTACGCGTCTTTGTGCCCGAATGTCTGCTCTTTATTCAGAATTCGTGTCATTCACGGTACAGAAACTTGTAATAAAGATCGCTGATATTCAGAGAGGTGCTTTTCTTCTTCAAATCATCGATTTTGTGCCAATCGCCTTTGGAATTTCGTATCGAAAATTTTACAAGACATTTTCATTTTATAGTCCCTCGAGTATTATATATAATAGTATTTGCAGTAATTGGTTACTCCATCTGCACAGTGACTTATAATACTTGCAAAGCCTTTTAATTTCTGTTACTAGTAATTGCTCGTCTCAAAATCATATATTTCCACCATACCTTTTTATTTCTTAACACTTTATCTACCGGAAGCCTATTAACAGGTTTTTCAGTAGCAATCATTGTTAATTGAACACTGATTAGCAAACCCTTGATTATTAATTTCTTCGTCTACAGCACTATTGAAATAATGAAAGTTAAGTGCGTTACAATTGAGACTATACTGAAAACAGCGGTTACCCTCTCTAATTTTTATTTATTGTCAAGTTATAAAGTAGTAGGGCTCGTTTTTTTATTCGAGAACGGTAGATAATGTGTTAACGGATAGAAAGTAGATAGAATCGAAAATTCCTACAATATCGGTCGAAAAAAGCGTTTTGAATCTTTTGGAATAAAGTACCTCCATCATAACCCCAATTTAAGTCCTCTGGTAGCTCCATCTACTGACCTGCGCAGTAACCTTCTGTCCAGTGACGATTTGCGTAGTAACAACCTGCGCAGTAGCTTAAATTACTTACAAAATATCGTCCATCCTCCTGAAGCTCTCAGATTTCTGTTATTCGCACTCCTTATTCTCAGAATCGAATATTGTTTGCTGTCTTGCACGCTGAATCATTTTCTTTAGCCTCTGAGCTTTAATGGAACCTCCCAATGTATCACGGTGGTTGACTCCGCATACAGTTTGTGACTTGTACGTGTTCGTGTAGCAGTTTTTGACGAAAGGAGCAGACTATGTAACTATTTTATCCGGTAAATTCTGCACGGCGCGGCGGGACTTTGTACCGTGCTCCCCGTCGACAATGAAACTCGACAGCAAGTACGATATGATTCAAACCACGGTAAACTAAATTAAATTGCTTTGACAGTCGTGTACGAAACGCGGATGTATGTATTTTACCTGACTTTGGAAAATAAAATCGAACATTGTTTCCCATATTTTCTTACGTATTTTAACTTTGTTCGCTCAAACTTTTTGTTTTTATTCGGAAATTAATTGTTGCTAATATATATGCAAATTAAGCCGTAGCTTGTATATCGTTTTGGTATGTTTGATAAAGTATTGTTTACGCAGAATGTCGTGTAACATTATATATTTTGATGAGGAGAATTTTGATGGAATCTGATCTTGTTATGATATTTAAAGCTTACAAACGACAGTATTAAGAGATAGAATTTGGATTTTTAATTAACTTTTCCGATTCCTTTCATGATTCGCAGCCGGGTTCGTTACAATGAACAGTGCACAGTTGATATTAAATCTTTAATAGATCCGTTTCTCCAAC
Organism: Stelis phaeoptera; assembly: GCA_943735885.1. NCBI lineage: Eukaryota > Metazoa > Arthropoda > Insecta > Hymenoptera > Megachilidae > Stelis > Stelis phaeoptera. Next base: position 2,898,030 of record OX030936.1, read on the forward strand.
TCGCTAACCCCTTTTAACGTTCTTCCATTCAACGTTTTCATTTCCTTAGTTTTCCGCGAATTTTACAGTTTGACGTCGGGTCTGTCGAGGCAGAAATAATGGTAATATCACTGGAAAGGATCGTCAACGTTCGGTGTCCCTCATTTTCTCGGCGTCCCTTCAGCCATCTCATTAAATTCTACGAGGTAGAAGAAAAAAATCAAAACCAAAGATCCTTATCGATCCGCGTAATAATCCGCTCCTCCCTATTATTTCTCTAATTGCATGGTAAATACGTACCATATCGAATTTGTTTAAAAATCGTTATTAAAAGTGATCTTATTTCTCTCTAATTTCTTTCGTTATTAAACTGAATTTAAGAAAAGATGTCGTCCTTTAAAAGTGTAGTTTAACAGATGGTACAAAAAATATTAAAGTTAGCAAAATGTAAAAAAGAAAATATTAATATTAGAAAAATATCTTAAAAATTATTTGGATTCAAGAAAATTTGAACCATCACTGAAGTGGACAGGTGCGTTTCCAGAATAACCCGGGAGCGTAGTACATTTTCGTTTGCAAACTTGCACTTCTTAATCCTTTGAAAGCTGCATACGATAGAAGCGATACACACTGACAGCTGAAAGTTTCCTGCGAAGGAAAAGAAGGAAGATGAAAAATCGAAAACGTCGTGTTCTTCTTACGATGCCTTCTTGCCATTGGAAGCTATTCTTGCGTTTCCTGTTCGACCACGTTCAATAAAAAAGGATTAATTATCGTTGCTGTCATTCTTTGAAATATTAGGGTGGCAACTTTTTTTTGCAGAATTTATTCAAATTCGAGAAATCAGTATTTACAATCAAAGTATCGTTCACGTTAGTATGTCACGTTTCTGGTCATTTCTGTGTCCTGTTGCTATAGAATTTGAATAATTTTAATTATATTAGAATTTGTAGGATAAGTATTTTATGATGAAAACTGCGAAGAATGCAATTTTGATAATCGGTATTACGTACACTTATACAAAGAACTAAACTTTGTGGTACTTATGGATACCGAGCAGTAAAATACCGGAATTTTGTGTATTTATAGAATTATTATATTTGGAATGCGACAGTATTTATGACAGTAGTACAGAATTCTAATTGCTTCAGTTACTTTATCTACTTGTACAGTAGTAACCTGCGAAGAGTACCCCCGGAACTCTTGGAATTGTATGTACAGTTTCTACTATTTTCCAATAATAAAGAAGGATCCAGAAATACCTGTAATATTTTCTTAGTAAATACTGTCACTATACTATTTATATCTTCGTCATCCTTCCAGAAACAAAATCTATTAAATACACGAACGTTTTCAACCAGAGATATAAAATATCGGTATTCCTATTTCTGTAAGAATGTTAAAGCTCAGAAGTATCCCAATTGTTTCCAAATTCACCATGCATAACCCCCATTGACTATAAATTCGCAAAAGGAATGAAATTCCATCGAACATTCCTTCGGAATAAATTCCAAGGACTTCCGTCGGCATTGTTGGCAGTTTCACGGTACGCGGCTCGAGAAGAAAGAAGTACCCTCGTGATCTTGATTCGAGTAGGTTAATCCAGAGGAAAAAGGCCGCTCGGAAAACGAGGGGCGAAGGAGAAAAGCCGTGACACGGCCGTGCTTCCTGTCTGGCTGACGGGAAGAGGCAAAGGAGAAACGTGAAAATCGCACGGTTTTCCAGTCCGTTTCCTGTCACAAAAGAAGCTGTTGCTTTCGAGGAGGGTAGTCTTTCTCGAAGAGACACGGCTTCCTCGAATTGGTTACGTCGAACCGACGGTTCGGAGACGTTACTTTACGTAAAACCGTCGACGAACAAAAAGAATGCCTCGTCGACGGCGACGAGTTTCAATGCATCGAAACGGGGCCTTTTCTTTTTCCACCTTTCCATGCGACAACGAAAAATCTCTGTTCCCAGGCTGCGCCTGACAGCGGACGATCGAATAAAATGGCGCTGATAAATTCTCAAAGTACATCCATCGATTCTGGAATCGGTTATTCTGTGCGGGATCGTGGATTCACGGGTTTCGGGATTTCTTGCGGGCTCGCACTTCGTCGAAACAACAAAGAAATTGTTTCTCAAACGCGCGAGAAAAATGGCTTTTTGAAAAGTGTACTGTTTTTTTCCAAACTTCGACCCCTTCGTCTCTTAACACGGTTTTAATCTTCTGACTGGTTGTCTTTGTCTCGCCTGTATTTCGACCATTAGTTAAATTGATACAAACGTTATGTTTTATTCGTGCATACAAATTTTTTATTTTTCGAAAAAATTCGAATATAATGATTTCCATTCTAATTTATTCTGACTTATTAATTAAGGGATGTGTTGATAAATAATCTTGCTAGATAAATTACGAATTTAACTCTTTCTAGCCTAATAACCTTCTTCCCTTTGCTTTCGCAGTTACAAGCGATTCGATCATTTCTTTTAAAGCAATACTGTAGTCAAGATTTTTAATTACTCCCCTCCCACCAGGAGCATTGCGATATTTTATCGCGAATAAAATAAATCGTATTTCGAGTTGTGGCTGTAATTTGGTGTTCCCTCTCAACGAAATTATTTCACGACGCTCGAGGGAATGAGAGAGAGAAAAAATGCCCGTAATTAATTTCTGTGATTACGAGGTGCAGTTGACAGTCTCTCGCCACGGGTAGAACGTCGTTAATGTTTTTTCGACATGACGAACTGTTGGCGTTTTCAAAGGGTTTTTCAAGGGAAACGGAATCAGAGAGGATCAACTCTGCCGTGCTGAAATTTAAGGAGAGGCAATAGCAATTTTTATTTAAAAAAAAGAAAAGTTGTCGTTTTCGCGACAGTGTTATTTAATTTTGTCCTGATTCTGGAAATGTCGTTCCTTTCAATTCGTTGAATGTAATTTAACTCGGATACGCAAGAGGTTTAAACGGAACGATTATTCTTTTGGAAGGATGATAGGCGTGTCTGGGATCATTTGTACCATGTGCTGAAATCGGAGCACGTTAATTAACGCGTTGAGTGCCATGCGGGCCACTGACGACCCATTTATCAATCTTCGTTGTTTCTTTTTTTTTTTCTATTTCAAAATAAATGAAGATATTGAAGATATAGTGTGGATTTTTGTAATTAAATATTGCAGTTTAATTTGTCGACCTCTGTTTAAACAATTTCACGTAGCAACTGTGTATTAACTTTTTGATACGAGATATTAGAAATATTATACTTGTCGTGAACAGTGTTTATTTCAAAATACAGCGGTACCTCGGTATACGACCTTAATCCGTTCCTGATGTTTGGACTTGTACCGAATAGGACGTATACCAAAACCAACCTTTCCCATAAGAAGTAATGTAGAAATCATTAATCCGTTCTCGTGTAAAGAAAACTCCTGCTGATATTATATCTACATTAATGGGGTTGTAAAATAATATAAACGCAGAATCAAGACAAATGACGTAAAATTCACACAAAGATTGTGTCCAAAGTCCAAACAGGATGTATTCCAAAGCAGACGTATACCGAGGTACCACTGTATATGTATTCACAAGTACAATGGTATTAACACTAGAACTACCGAACCAGTCAAAATGACTGGTTGAAGGTTTCTCAAATTAAATCACAAAATTGATCATGATGCTTTTTATTAAAATGTGTGTTAATTTTTATTAGTATAAAGACTTACTGCATATGCTAATATATATTTCATTCTTTATTTCTTTATTTTTCTATTATATTTTTCACTTGAAAATCGGTATACATAAAACGTTGGTAGTTCTGGTGTTAAAAAAGAAATGATGGTTTTTTAAAATCTTTCTTCCTTTCAAAAATAATTATGTGCAAGCAATATCTTGTTAAAAATATACCGAGACTTAAAACTTTCTTGTTAAAACAATTATCTTCCTTTTTTTTCCGTATATTTCGTTATTCCTAATTAATGCACAGAACGTTAATTTTCAATTTAAAACTGATCGAAACATCAAGCTTTAAATATTTCATATTTAAAGTATCCGTGATACTTTTTATTATTAATACGCATCCAACTACTGTCTGTTTGAATGATTTATCGAAGTTCGTAATTAACAGTGTTAATTAAGACTTTGCAAGTTGTTACCAAACTTTCCTTCTCGTAATAATTGATGTGTACATTAATGTGCAAACTCGGTGTATAAGTTTGCTCAAAAACTTGTTGATTCATAATATCTGGAGCCCACAATTCGTAGCATTAAATGTTTACTATAAAAACAGTCAGCTATTTTTCTGTAACCGCGTGAACGTACCGAAATTATGAAAAAAAGCATTGGAACATGAAAATATGACTAAAACGTTGTATTGTTGGTCTATAATTTCCATTGAAACACTATTTTATTTGTGACATCGTTAATTATTTGTTTCATTAATTTTATCATTTTTTCTGTTCATATGAAGCAAATTGACGTAAGCACATATATATACAAAAATTGTGTTAGTTTGTAATATATATTTCTTTAATAATAAAACAGTACACACGACTTGGCGGCAAATTTAAATCGAATATTGGTTAGTTGTCTGTTTCATTGATTCTATAGTTTTAAAAATTGTAAAAAGCTATAGGAAACTATTGTGACAGAGATGGCGGGAAATTCAAATCGAACGTCGATTATTTATACGTTTCGTGCGCCCAGAACAGAGCAAAGCAGATATAAAAATCTACGGAAGTTAGTAATATTTTTATCAAATTCACGGAGACTTACGGCAGTGCATTCTTTTAGAGTACACGTTTTTCATCTGTGTTCCAATCTGCCTTTCGCGCTTTCTCATCGCACACCTGTCCACCTGGTAGGTGGCTACGTAAGCTCGTAGCAATTTGTATCCATGAAATACGATGCGACCGTTATAACTTATAACTCACTGGCCTGGAACAAGCCACCGGTTTCATTGCTTCGCCGGTTTGTCGTACCTGATGCATAACGCCTCCAGAATCCCTAAATGTACATTAATCAGACCAATCAAAAATTAGTCATCGTATCAGAAAAAGTGCCGTTTTTATCCCAAGCACGTTTTGCGGATGAAAAAGTTATCGCTTTTTCAATTGATTTTTGTTTTATTGTTATTTGATAGATGATTATAAGATCTATAAAATCCAGTTGAAACTGAATTTATTTATGTATTTTACGAGCTTTCATATTCTGCAAATTAAAAATTTTGAGCTGAAAAATTTCAGTGGGCGGGCTGAGTCGACGTCGACCCCACCCCTTAAAAATACAAATATTGAATCGTTCTTAGCGGCAGAATTAGAAGCTATTTATGAGCTTTTAAAATAATACAATTCAGATTTTAAAACAACCCCTTAAATAATTTAACTCAAGAGAGAACTACACTTAAAATGAAAAAATTGAACTCTTTCGCAGGTAAATATTGTTTATCGATTGAAGAGCTTTCAGGATCGACGTCGATTGAAATTTTTAAATTCCTGCTTAGTTTGACGAGCTCAAAATTTCGAATTTGCAGAATACGAAAGCTCATAATTTTCATTGTATTTGTTTTTTTATTGTTACAAGGTGGCTAGCTCGACAGACGTTCATAAAATGCTTAGTTTTTCAATGATATTTATACATACTGTCAAAAATATTTACTAATACGGATCGATCGATCTTGTTTCGTCGGTTCATTCTTTTCTGACACTTTACGGGCTGGCTTCAACGTCCCACTCGTTCACCGTGTCGAACTTTACCTATATATCGTTCTAAAGAAACGATTTAAGAAGTCGATAATGCTCTTTGCAGTTCGCAAGTACCTACCGCGGAAGGCACGGGTCAAAAAGTTCGGTTGCTCGATGCTTTCTACTTCGCGAAAGTGTCGTAACAGGTTTCGTGTGCTTTGTCAGAAGACAGAAACGATCGAAAGAGTAAGTAGGCAACGGGGAAAAAAAAGGAAGGTAAGGGATCGATGCGATCGTGGAACACACAATAATGAAGACGTTGAAAGACAGGCTCGACTGTTCGCCACGGAAATCCGTTCGGGCATGGAAGATTCTCGTTGAAAAATTCTTAACGTTGCACGATTCCTCGAATGGCACGAGATATTTATGGCGAACGTTGGCGAACAATAGCTAAAAGGGAGAAGGAAGAGAGTTTCCTTTCAACCTCGAGCCGATTCGCGTTTTTAGGTTTTGCAATCTGGGAATTGATTAAAGCGGATGGCAGTGCAATGAACGTTGATCGAAAATGGACGATTTTGTTTCTTGTAACTTGATCGATACGGAGTAATAGTTATTATATGTATTGTTTAATATGTTTGATTTGATATTGTTTTGGCTATGAGACTAAAAGGCCGAAAATATCTTAGTAAACTTTGAAGAACAAATGCCAGGTCAACCGTGAACCAACTTATCTGTTTACGAGGTTATTTTAACTAGAATTGAGGCGTTTAACACGTTGACTGCTACAGTGAAACCGGACGTACGTAGTCAGACACGATAAAATCCTAATTATTAAGAATAGAATTGATTATTTTCAAATTTAACCTTTCAATTCGATAGCTATCATTATTAGCTTAATATTAACGCTATCCGCGGTTCATTTCATAGTTCTTTTTGTCAATTATTCGATTAGATAAAATTTCGGGTGCCGGTCACCGGTGACCCCCGTGGCAGTCAACGTGTTAAATTTTCTATCGAGGTACAAATATTTTAAAGTTTGGAAAGGGGTATGAAATTATATTTAGATCGTTGGAATCTTAGGGGTCTGCCGTTCGAGAGTTAATAAAGAAAATGGAGCTGCCTCGCTTTCGCAATAATGAAATTGAGAACAAATTTTCTACGCTCCTCGTTAAATATAAAATGGTAGGAACGTAGTACGTATTAGCTGAAGTTACAATTATACGTAAAACGTTAATTAAAATTCTATCTTTACATTAATATTGCAACGGTGACACGAGATGTGTTTTTGAAAATTCAATACTTAAAAATTAAAATTCTATTACGTTGAAATTTATTGTTAAAATTTTCCTAAATATTAAGATTTATTAGTTTATTTTCGTCTGAATTTTCAGATTGCTGTTTTATGTTAAAACATGTTTTTCTCCGATTTCAGGGCAATAATAAGGAATAATTTGATAATAATTTCGTGAAATTCCTGTTACTTTGGTAATATAACGAGGTTGTTTAATTATGCCTTGGCGAATACACAACTAAAAAATTAAAAAAATTATGGCATGCGTATGGCACGTAATAACTGTTCAACAACAAGTTTCTGGTTACAGCTATACTAACCACTGAACTATTAGGGCGCAAATTACCGTGCAACTAACTATAATTGAAGCTTCAACAGCATTCGTGTTCAAACTTTAATAATATTCTCGGTGGTAGTGTTTTTTAATTTAGTTGTTTGATTCTTTCAATTTGAATATTCAGCTGCAAGTGATTTAGACACATATAAAGTCAGACACGATTTAAAAGTATCGCAAAACATCGCTTGTGGTATGTCAAGTTAAAGCTTAAAGTTTAAGAAAAATGATTACGTACACGTTTCATCAATATTTTTAATACATAATGGCTGGTGGTTAATTTTTCTATCAACGACCAAGTTTGAAAGATAAAACGTTTAAGATTAATTTTATGACATAAATGTATCGCGAAATGTCACTTGTGACATATCAAATTAAAGCCTGAAGTTTAACAAAAATAACTGCATACGCGTTAGATCACTGTCTGGTTGTCAATTGTAACAAGCAATGGAGTTCGTTTCATATTACCTCGTTGAATACCAAAAACAATCTAATACGATTTCATGACATAAAAGTTTCTCAAAATACGACTTATGGCAGTCAGAATTAAAGGTTAAAGTTTGTTAAAAATGACTACGTAAAACCCCCATCGATATTCCTAATACAAAATGGCTGACTCTTCTGTCAAACGTTTAAGACGACGAAGCTAATTTTCGTCAATCTTTATGAAATCGTATCATCAAAATTACGACGACTTTGTATCGCACGCATATGTATAATTAGAAAAATTATATATTGACGTATTCCCTTAATTGTTTCATTAATTTTCCTGAAACCGCTGGAAAAGTATTACCCTCATCCAGTTTAAATGAAATTGTTTCGTTAATGATAGAGACACGAGCTGTTAAGAAGGGAAAGTAATTCTCTTTAAGCTGAAGAAATCGTAATTTAGAGTGTTTGAGGCTCTCCACGGAACCTGGAAGAGATTTCGAAACGTTGTAGTTTCTCACTTAATCTTCTTGTTGCTGACTTGATGAAGTTCTTTTGTTGGGTGCAACTCGTTAATCGTTGTCGAGGGTGATTCTTTGCGGATCTCCAGGACTTGTTTGTAATATAGCGTGAAATGAATCTCGCGAAGGAAAAAATATTCTATCTTTATACCTTGTATGTTTCTCGAAGTTAAAACGTTCAATGTTCATGCACTTCGTGCAAGCAGATATTCCTAAAAAAATCTTGTTTCCTTTGTTTTTAATTTCAACTGTTTAGCAGGTGGAAAATATATTTTAATGTTTTCGTAATTGAGGAGACCAGACACGATGTACAATTCCTTATAATATAACATATAATTTTTGTTTAATTAATAATCAAATTACATTAGTTTTTGAATTCGACAAAGGAAAAGAAAAGTGGCGCAAAGAAAATAACGAAGAACAAAGTTTTTATTCTTCTCGAATATTTACTTATACTAGAGTTATAAAACTAGACTGGCAACCAAATTTGATTCAAAATTAATTGTAATCCTGCTATAAAAAGGTCGATAAATCATCAAATTCGAATGTTGATTAGTTTGATCAGAAATTGTCATTGAAATCGTTGAATCCAAACGAAATTCAGATCTCACGATTGCCTGAGAAAACTCTTCGAGCTAATCGGATATCAAAGAATTTCGAATAATTTCACAACAGAACGTTTCCCGTTTCTCGAGGCGGAAATTTCCTGGTCCTTTTATCTCGGAAAGGAAGTAATCAGGATAAAACAATGATGGCTAAGTAGGATTTTCCTGCTGGTCGATTCCCTTGGTTGGAATCATTAACCATCCGACAGCATCCCCGCCTTTTTCGTTGGAAAAGGAACCGATGGTTTTATATTCCCGAGAAACGTCATCGCGTACATCAATCTCCTCTCTAACAACCCTCGTTTTCCTGGTGAACGGATCTTCGACGTCGCCGTACAGGAAGTAAGGTGAAATTTCCATCGATCGATTCGCGAATTAAGATTGAACAACAGGCAATAAGGTCAGCAAGTATAACCGGTGTTCGAGAACTTTATTGCCAACGTTATACTATAGAATCCCATCGACCTTTTATACCGGCCGAACGAATCCCTATGAAAGATGTTACCTCGTTGAATTTTTATTTGATCGTTGCACTCTAAAGAATACCATCGCGTCGAATGTTCGCCGATTTATCTTCATTTTCGTTCTACGTTCGATTCTAGTCCTATGTGCGCCAGATTCTGGAATTAGCTTGTCTCTAGGGTACTCGTTAGATATTTCTTCAGTTAGGTTAAATTAGATACGAAAACCAAACGGTTAAACTATGGCTAGAATCTTCCCAGAGTATTCCTAGGTTAGGTTGGATACTGAAGAGGTTGTAAGTTTCAAATTTAAATTAAATTAATCATAAGAATAAAAGGTTCTGGATTAGGCTCTTCGTGGAGTCTGTTTAGATATACTTTCTTTAGATTAGATTAAATTAGGTTAGGTATTGGGGTAGGAGATTTTTAGTTAGACTTTCCTTAGTATTCCCTAGATTCTGCTTAACACGTTGGCTGCCACGGGGGTCACCGGTGACCGGCACCCGAAATTTTTTACAATCAAATAATTACCAACAGAAATGATAGAATAAACCACGGATAGCGTTAACGTTAAGCTAATAATGCTAGCTATCGAATTGAAAAGTTAAATTTGACAATTAGTTGATTGTGTTGTTAATAATTAGGATTTCAACGTGTCTGACTACACACGTCCGTTTTCACTGTGCCAGTCAACGTGTTAACACTATGTAGAACTGCCGGCGTTCAATGTAGCCTAACTTTTAAGGTAAACATAAATCAGAAAATAAAATAATTACGATATAAAATGTAAACTTACGTATACAATAATTCTTTATCTTGATAAAAGCCAACGTACAACTCGACAGAAGCGTTTTAATAAATTTTGTAAATTAAAATAAGAAATCTGAAGCAAGTAATTTTGACCCGTTTTAATGTCAATTGTCACTGACTAATAACTGGTTAAAGTTTCATAAAATAAAATAGAAGAGAAGTGACAAAGCCTTTGCCCTTTGTAGGTGGAGAATGAAATTAATCTACTTTTAATTATTTATATCCCTTTATCTAGTATGTACGTTTGTTGTGCACTCAATATTTCATGAATATTATCAAAAATCGGTATATTATTACTTTAAGAAGGAACCTCTTTGAAATTAGGACGAAGTTCGGAGATTCTAAGTTAGGCTGTTCTTAAAATCTCCCTAGGCCTCCCTCGGTTAAATTCAATTAGGTTAGATACAAGGATATCAGATTATGTCGGATTAGACTTCGTGTGAAGGTAAGAAGTTCTACATTAGCCACTCCCTAGATTCCCTCTAATACAATTTCGAGGTTACATCAAACCTTTATCATAAATTCGGAACTTCGCTCTACGATTATCAAAGCAAGTATCATATAAAGTAGAATCTCTTTGTGAATTATAAATATAAATGTCTTTGATGGTACTTCATTATTTGTATTAACAAACATAGGAACTAAAATAATATAATTCTGATTGTAGGTGATTAAATTAAAAGACTCCGATGTAAGTTTTCTTTATAATCTCCCTACGCTCTTAAGGTCAGACATTATGTCAAACTTTCTCTAGGTTTTCCCTAGATTCCCTAGATACCTTCACACCCTCACCCAAAATAAGCCTTAACCGATCACTATGAAAAATAACAAAACAGTATCACGGTAGTCGCAGAGCAATTAACTCGACAGCTCTAATTAGTGTCCTTCCTGAACAAGGAGCGACTAGTAGTTTGTAACGAAGCGCATATGATCAATGTTCCCAGCTTCCCGGCAAAGTCTGTAAAGTTTAACCATCACGCGTTCCCGTGAATCGCGTGTGCCCACCGAGACAGCGGAAGATGTGCAAGAACACGTGTTCTTGTTAACGTTGAGATTAGTTGGCTGGCCTGGGTCGCGAAGTGGCAAGTTTGCTTCCGTTGCTTTGGTAAATAGCAACGCGATCAACCTTTCGTCCAAGCGAACCAATCGTAAAGACGCAGTGCCGTTCGTTTTAATGCCTCCTGCTAATTAAGTAAATCTGATTATATTTTTGAATCGCGTCGTTCCACGGAATCGCATGAATGGAATTTTCTTTGCTCGTTCTTTCCTTCGGTCCCGTTCCAACAGATTTCCTTCCCGTTATTGTGCTTGTTATTGCGGAAGGAGTTTATGGAAGAGACAATTTCTGCGTCTGGGAAACCTTTCGCGGAAATAAGGCTTGAAAGAGATGCACAAGGAAACTGAAGGAATTAACTTTTATAACGTACGGAGCTTTTTAATGTGCTTTTTGGCTTGCGTACTTCGTTACGCGATAGCTATTACTGTTATGAAATTGCTTGCTCGAAGAAAATATCAACGGTGTTTTTGAATTGTGATCATATTTCATTTTGCGGTTTTAAGAATTTCATTAATATTCATTTGGATCAGGAATAAAAATTCAATGTTAGGGTGTTGTTTGATTATAGAACTGTGTTTTCGGTGCAAACATCTAATTATTTTTCTCATCTAGAGCCGTTGTTTCTTTTAGGATCTCGTATATTTTGCAACAGAAATTCAATTTTGTAAACATCTGTGTAATATAATTTAAAAAATCTTCTGTATGATTCATGACCACCACTTTTGCAACACCTTGTATATTCTACAACGTCAATTTAATTTTCTGATTTTACTACTAGAGATACTTTTTGATAACTTGAATACGATTTGAAATAGAAAATCCTTTTTTTGATACAGGATCACTATTTTTCTTAATGTCCTGTACATCACACAATAGAATTTCTTTTTAATTTTATAAGTGTTCTTCTAATATGAAGTAAAAAACCATTTATTTAACTAAGAACCATCATTATTGCAACACACTGTACGATACACGGAACAAATTTAATCGTTTAATTCTGCAATTGAGTTCTATGATACAAACATTTACGATTTTTTACGAACTTTGTACATTTTAATTTAACGCGTTGACGATGGTAACACTTATGTTTTAAAAAATGTTTTTATTTGAATCTATCGTTACGATACGTGTAGGCCATTTCTCAATTAAGGCTCACTAATTTTAAAAACCCTTGTATATTCTGCAAGTTTATCTTTCTAATTCTACAATCATATTTTTTCTATTAACACCCAACCAACACGAACAGAGAAATCAATGGAGATCTAAGTTTTTTTTATTAAACAACTCGATTCGTTATACAAAATTTCATCAAACATCAGTAAAGGAATCTTCCCCATAAAATACACCACCACTATTTTCGAAAGTCTTTGTACATTCCCCAATACAGGTTTAATTATTTTATTTTTATAAAAATTCATAAAATAAGTTTCTGAAAGTCACACGAATCCTCTGTTCAACAGAGAGCCCCCATATTTGCAACACCCTGTTCACCCTGTAACGCAACTTCCCTTATCAATTGGAAACAATGTATCCAACGGAAACGTCATCCCTTTGATCTTGCTCTGTGAACTCAAAGATGGCAGCGAGTAGTTGCCGTTTGATTCACCATCCTCCTCACTGTTCGTCAACTCCGTCCTTCTACGGTTCGTCGTTCGTATCACTGGCAAACGTTTCTGATTCGAGACGAGGAAAAAAAAGGTACGATTTGCCGTTCGAACGCGTCGGTTCTTCCCTTTTACCTCGACGAATCGACGACGGAACGCATACCTCTTGTCGAAGGAATCATTCGATACCTGTTCTGATTTCCGCAAGATGTTGCACCAAGATCGATCTTCAAGTCGAATTCTCAACGATCCTGCGTCCTGTTTCTAATGGATTGCTGTATAACGTAGCTGGTAAGAAAGGATGCTCCAGTTCGGCGGATATCGGGTTGCTGAACTTTGTTGCTTGTTACGAAAGACGATTAATTTCGGAGTTGATGTTCGGCGAGGTCGGTCTTTGCCTTCTGAATTGGCAATTTCATTTTTTTTTTTATTCTGATTTGGTGGTATACTCGCACTTGAATAAGGGTCGTCTGTGACTGATAATACTCTAAACTTCTAAACTTATTTAACTTATTAAATGGAAAGATTAAATTTCAAAGTATAACAATTGCATACTGAATGATTGAAATTTGAAAGCCGTTCCACGTGATAAAAAAATAAGCAACGATAATTGTTTTTTGAAGCTGTCTTCACGTGTGTGAAAAATTAAATTGCTCAATTCTTTATTTCCCAAGTAAACTAGAGAAAGAAAGTGTTTTACTCGAGAACGTGGAAGAATGCGAAGGTGGAAGGAATAACGAAGTATTGTTGGCACGTTCGAAGATATCGAAGAAAGATTGTAGACTGGTATATGGGCAACGATAACTTCTCCGGTAAGTTATTTGACTGATAAGGAAAGCACAGGTAATCAAGTGTTTTTCACGGGTGTTATTAATGGCCGGCAATAAGATGGAGATGCGGTAAGAACCGACATACCGCGTCGAAATAGATTAATGACAGGAAAGTTATGAATATTTTATAGGAAGGTAGAAGTTACAGATTCTCGAAGATCCTAAATCAAGCAATACGCGTTGTGGTATGATCGATAACCATATCGTCAGACTACGGATGTTTATGTAGTTATGATATATTTAAATATGTTCTTTCAGTTTTTAGTGAAGTAAAAAGTCGGTGAAATTTTTTAAAATTTCTATGGATTTATTATAAATAATATTCAAATTTTTTGTTAATATTACCAATTTCAAATGATATGACTTTGAGATTTGAAAATTTTTATACGAAATATCCCACTTTTGAAACTTAAAATATCTCATAAATTATTCATTTCTTTGACATTATACCTTGACATACTTTCTTTTTCCAAAGAATCAATCTATATAAAAACAAACGTCATCTTAAAATCTTCGAAGTATCAGCATGTTCTATTTTTGCTTCTGTCTTCCATTAAAATATTGCCACGTCTGGGCCTAGTTGCACAGAATACCCTTATAAAGATATCAACTTTTTTCATTCATATTCGTCGAATATATTAACCAAAGTTTGTCGATAAATAAGTAAGACAGGGTTGTTTCGCGTAGGTTGGAGCCATTATTACACGACGGTTCCTTTAATCCCTACGTTCCATCAAACTCTGCCCGTACAAAGCTCGCGATTTCCCCTGGCGAAGGTTAGGGCATGTGCAAGGATTTACAGGTTACGCGAGAAAGGGAGGGTGGTGGTTTACGTAATCAATCGAATCCAATAGGCGGCCTCTTAAGAGAGACAATGCTTCTACAAGCAATCGACCAGGATCGATCGAAGGTATATCGACGTCACGGGACGTGAAGCGGGTCACGCTTTATATCCGAATCTCGTCTACTTATTTGCTTACACGGGACACGTGCTTGGCTTCCGGCCCGGTTATGGATGAGTTACACGTAGCTGGGTCGAACACCAGCCTCTATCTTCGATCAACTTATCCCTCGCCACAAGGAACTGCCGAATCTTCGAGTTTGTAACAAGTACATCCCTGTTCCGGTAGGATTTAGTTAATGACCTGTCGCGAAAGAAATCAAACTGTTTGAGTGAAAAGGAAACTGTGAAGTATTCTGTCAATAATTAAAATCTAAGACATATTTGTGTTAGTCCACTTTTGTTATGGGCTCCATAATCGTCTCGACTTGTACAGCTTTAAAGCCTTGGCACTACGTTTTCTTAATCGTAATTTTATGATGTGAAAAATTTCATAAACTGAGAAGGAAAGGATTGAAGCTTCATTTTTAGTTTTGTTACTATTAGTAATTAGCACTATCATAGTACTTAGGCGAGGATGCAAGCGGGAAGGTTAATCGGCAAAATGGAACAATCGTGTTCTGAACAATAACAATTTTCTAGTTTGCTTAATTTAAGGTTATTGCAAAAGAGATGAAACGTGGCAACCAGTACGGAATCACTTTCATTAAAACGGAGGGCTACAGTCATATTCTGAAAGTATTTTTCGAACAATTTGCTATTACGCGGGTCAAAAGCGACCCGATTTGTCTGTGCAAGGGTTCGGTGCATGGTCAACTGAAGCATTGATAACATACTGGCAGAAAATGGGATAGCCGGACAGATTGCCAGGTATTCGTGGCATTACGATGTCACGGCGACGTCCAATTAGCGTTCGTTAGGCGACTCCAGCCACGAAGTACGTACTCGACGAGAGAGTAATTAACGGTATTAGTCGAACGAGCACGATCGAGAGAAGTCTTGGTGCAAGTCGAATAATGAAGCTTACGTTAGCAGCACTAGTAAATCACTCGTAACTGGACCTTCAAGGTGCCATAGTGACTCGTACAATGGGTAATCAAATCAATAAAACCACTTACATAATATACTATAATGTTTACAGTCGCGTACGTTAATTTCAGTAGGAAATTGACAAATAATTAGAATTATGTCTGTTAAATTGCAAACCCTTCTAAATATATTTCGTGTGAAAATCGTTCGAATTCTGTCGCAGAGGTGTGAAAAAAACAAATGACCACATTCGAATGGGACTTATGTTGTTTGAAAATTGTTATTTTTTCGCTTTTCGCAGATGTAATTGCCAATCTAACATATTCGTGTACAATTTTTTGAGATATCAGCTTATATTCTTACTGACTTACTTATTTTTATACATTATTATGGAAATAGAAAGAATTTAGAGATCAGTCATTTAAAAATTACAGAATAGAGGACTATTAATTAGAATTATTAATAACAGAATTTTGCTGCCCATATTATCAGCTTTCCGAGCCACGATAATTGTCCATAACACGAATTCAACATATTCAATAATTTAAAATTCATACAAAATAGAAATTGAAAAGCTTAATCAATAAAATCAGATAAAACGTTGCATTTTTAATTCGTGATAATTAATGATTGGCTGATAAAAATGATTTTTGTTAGAAATATTTTTAATTGCTTTCAAATTTGAACTCTCTCCAATCGAAATTTATACGTTGCGGTGTTCAAAAAAACAAAGTTTTCCTATTAAAATATGTTTTATGCTCAATGTGCTTTTAAACGATGTTACGATGTTTAATTTAGTACCGTCTCGTGGCGGGCTGAAATTGAGTTGAAAAAAACTGCGAAATGAGAGTTTGAAACTCGTAGTAATATAACACCGTAATCATCTATTAAAAAGGGAGGGGAGGGGGGGGGGGGGGAAAGGAAACACACACTTCATGGAAATATGCGGGACGTGTGTCGAGAACGTGTAACTTCTCATAACATGCAAATTTTTAGTACGTTGCTAGTAAATTTAAAACAACAGGTATACATATAGGAATAATTTGTATGCCGTAGCCGGAACCTGAATACAAGAAGAAAATTAATCGGATTTAAATTTACTTCTTAAAAGAAAAGAAAAGATCATTGATAAAAATAATTTATTATTCAAATTGATGATGCTGAAAATTCTGTTTAATTATTAATTAAACATGATCCACCTTAACAAAATTATTGAAAGTATTTTAATAATTTCTATTTAAAATGATATTTTATGTTTGTCTGAAAACGTAAAAAGTCTGACGCGATATCATGACAGAAAAGTACTGCAAACAGGTTGGTACGATATGTCAAATTAAAGATTGAAATGTGACAAAAATGACTAAATACGAGCCTCGGGCCTTTTTGTGGAAGATCAAGGAAATTTTTTAAATATATGCGAATACCGTAACAGATGATTATAGGGATTTCGGAGGGTCCTTAGCCAATAGCAGGAGTGTGCATTGTGAAGCCAGGGGGTTGGCATGGCTGTGGTGTTGAAACGAATCCAAGGATCAGACAATAACACTATTAACCAACAGTTAATTATTTCCGAAACTAAAGCACATTTCACGAATGATTCAAATAAAAGCTTTTTTGAAACGAGCTATAGTTTGGGAAATAATTGTGTTGAAAATTTGGAATGTGTACTTTTTGCAACTTGTTGTAACATTGCTTTGCTTTTCAGTAAATCACATAATATTCTCGTTAAATCAAACTCGTTTATTTAATAACTATCTTGATGACTGAAGTGACAATAAATAATTTTTAGATATCTTTTAAAATATAAAATATCATCAATATGGTTAATATTAAATGACTGTTACTGTCTGACGCTATATCATAACATAAAACTATTATAATTAACATTTTTAATACAAAATGTCCGATTCTTTTTTAGAATATTCGCTAATCGATTGTATTTAGCTGTGAATTGGTCCATTTGTTCCAATAAATACCCCTATATAACCCCTCACCCTTCCCTTGAAAAAATCCAGCCATTTCGTATTAAAAATATTAATTGACTATTGAATTCCTTCAGTTCCGTGAAAAATGTGTTAGAATCTTAGTTTGCTTTATTTTATCAATAAAAAACGATTTTTAGATTTATTCCATAGCTTTTGCAAAGCACCCATTTTTTAAAAAAGTGAGATATAAATTGTAAGTTATTTTTCTATAATTTTTGCAACGCAAATCAACAATTTTTAAATATTTTATTATTTTCAAAAAAAAAAAAGAATCATGCGTTCAACGGTTAACATACGACGCGATTACTTTCCTTGTCTTTTTTATTCTGATCTAAAGATTCGAAGCCAGGTTTTCGAAAGACAGGATGAATTTTTTTTCGAATTTCTTTTTACACTCTTTCGCTGTCACATTTGTGGAATGTAATTTCGAAGGTATGCAATTCGATTCAGCACTATCGCTGAATCCAATTTGAACGACCACCGTTTCTCCGCTTCTCTAACGTTGAATATCTCGACTCGGTACATCTCTCCGTGGATACGATCGTGGGGAAAAAAAAGAAGAATGAGAAGGAGAGAAAAAAATAGGGTGTATTCGTAGAAAATACTTGATTTTAATCTATGCGAGTTTGTTTGATTATCCTTCGTTTCGTTTCATGGATCCAATTCTACAACCGTTTGATGGAGGGCGCGTTAAGATAAAAACAAATTGGATTTAATTTTAAATACTTCCATTCCTTTAACTAACAGTCTGTCAATATGTGGCATTTTTAATTTTTAAAAAACGATGTGTACGTTTCTGAACTCTCACAATTGATAATAAAAAGATAGTTTTTATTTTAGAAATTTATTTAAAGAAAAATTATGTAAGGTCGTAGATTTGGAAAAACTGAAACAAATTATTGTAGTCGTAAGAAATAAATTATGCTTTCGATTTGTAAAAGCAAATGGAATTATAATTTTCATAAATTTTCCTTTAAGTTACTTGGGTTATTAAATATTGAGTTATTTCTTCAAATAATCATTCCTATTTTAACGGTGTAAATATTATTTTTACCCATCTTTGTTTCAATAGAAAATTCGATATACATTTGCAGATATTTCGTCGTAGTTACGTATATAAAATTAACCCCTTGCCTTATCATTAGATAAATATTTATTATTAATGAATAAATGTCACGTACAATATTTACGTTTCCCAATAGTTTGTCATCTGAATTACAGTTGGAATTACATTTAAAATTCATTTGTAACATTTGAGCTGCAACGTGCGTCACGAGTCGGACTCGTCAAAGTGCGGTAAGGGGTTAAGAATAAGAAGATGAATGGTTACACCGAATACACTGGAGATTATTCTTTTTTAAATTTTATAATCGAAGATAAAATTATGCATAACAATAATAACGCATATCTACTTAAAAAAAAAAAAAAAGGAGCAGTAATACTTAGAAAATAATGAAACTTTTAGTTCCCAAATTTTCTGTTTTTCTTTGGAAGAGGACGAAGAGCATAAACCCATGCGTTACGTTCGATTAAACAGCTCGGAATCGCTTAATTTCCTATCAAAATGGCGAAGAAACAGCGCAACCATTTCAATGCACCTACCGATGCAAACGTTTCCTCTGTCCCAATCTGTGAAGTGCTGTTTTATCACCGGAAAAGGCGGGAAAAACACGTGTCGGACTCTTAAAATCTTGAATTGCTAACGCAAGTACCGCGGATTACGAGTGTCGTGAAAATCGAGGACACTCGGTGGTTACGAAACATTACCACTTCTTACCCTCGAATGGTTTCCAGCATTTACAGCCACGAGATGTCTATACAAGGTGAGCCGTGCGATTGGAACGGTTTATAAATCGAGTTTCATTCTAAGTTAGAAAAACGATCGATTGGTTCAAGAATGTACACCTGCTGTTCAAAAGTTCAGGACATATATTATTTCCATTTTTCAACAATCATTAAAACTGAAACTGGTTTAAATCAGGGGTCTCCAAACTACGACCCGCCATAGTTTATTTTGATTACATTTTAATATTCACAATGTAAGTAAATCGTATAAAATAATAATCAGATGTTGTTCTTTAACGACCAATTAAGAAACACAATAGCTTACGTACATAATTATCCTAAAAACTTACAATAAGTGACATACATAGGTAATTCACATAATAAAATTAAACATTATAATTATGATTAATGAGATTTGTGTAGCTGTAACGAAAATTTTTCTTTCGTTTTTGTTTTAGAAGAGTAGTATGTTGGTACGATGTGCTAGGTCTTGGCCTAAAAAGTTTGGAGACCCCTGGTTGAAATTATATTTAAACAAAAGAAAATGGACGTAAAGGAATAAAAATTGTATTTTAATTGAATTAATAGTAGACAATGAGTGGGCAAAATCTGTTTTCCTTCAATTGGCAAGTACTGTTTACTTTTGAACCCCCTTTCTTTTTATTATTGTCCTGTACACCGGTATTCGAGAACGAAAGAATTTCCATCGAAAGCAAAATAGAAAGGAATGAAAAATCGTTTGATTAACCGTCGCTAATCACAGATCGAAAATTACAATGCACGTTGTGAGGAAGATGAATGCATCGTTACAATAGGCCAGGAACTTATTATGCATTGTACCGTGCGTTTAATTATACGGTTGTTCGTGCTCCGTCAATCCCAGGGCTTAGGGAAGACAATCGAACCAAAGCTCGCTTTAGTTCTCTTTGTAGCTTGCTATATATGGTGTGTGCAATTCACGTGTCGTTTGCATGTGAATTTCTATATCGGAATAAAACTTTACCCTCCTGGTACCTACATTGTACAGAATATATACCCATGTACGTTTACGTACATTCGTACACGATTTCGTCATTGGCACGTAACCGCCGACATACAACAAGTCAGTGAAATCGATGCGAACGGTGGTCTAACTTCGAATGCACCGCAAAATCGATATGCAAGTGTTTTACCGTTGTTGCGAGGGCCCCGATATACCGAACGACTTGATGCGTAAGCGCTCAACCATATTGTTTCTCTGATCGATATATGGATTGTATACATATACGCAGAACGTCCCTGCAATCATTTCGATCAGCCTACCGAAAACTGTTTCTCCGAAATTCGCGGATCTGCCGGAGACGCATCCGCCGCGCCGGTCTGTTCAAAGTCACGGTTATCACGTTTTCTGTTTCAACCTGTAGGTAACCGGTCAGTTTGATCGCAAGGATATTTAAAGTATCTATAATTGCAAGAGTGGAAACTGTTATTTAAAAATTTTACGTAGGTAAACTTTTATTATAAAAACGTTAATTAGCCAAAAAGCGTCGGAAACTAGGGATTTGGAAGTTTTTTTTTATTTATAGAATTTTTCGGCAAAAGTAAATGATTAATATTGTAAAGAAAAGATAAATTTTATTGAGAAAACTGTTAAAATATACTTTTGAACTGTTTTTAAACCAAACATGAAAAACCAGATTCTAATTCTAATTATTACAAAAACAAATACATATATAAATATTCTCTGCGTAAGTTATGTTAAGCTAGTTAAATATATTTCTGTCGTATCCACTGATGTAACATATGCTGCTTCAAATATGGTTAATACATGGGTGATGCACTTTTTCAACAATTGAAACGCTACCCATTCATACCTCAAAAAAGAGCTGTACTAATGGAATCAATCGCCAGTACTTCCACCCATCCCTAATAAAATTCACAAAACACGATGGTTCATCTTTTTTTCATCCATATAACCAATCCAAGAAATGATACAGACAGTCTCATTATTTTTGCATAAAACCACGGCACACACAGTACGCTGGGAATAGAATAGGACAGAGGACGGGGGGTTTGGTCGATCGTAGGGGGTCGTACGGGAGATGTAAATTTACGGGGTGACGCTGGACACGGGGACCAAGCGCATAATTCACTCGACTGCATAGGTGCTCGTCCGTGTACACGCACGTTTGCTCTTCTACATACACGGACAGGCGGGTTCTCGCGCACCCGCGTCGCCGAACAGATGACAATGAGGAGGAGTCACACGGTCGCGCAAGGGCAAACTGCGTGGCCGTGGTAACAGGTCGGGCATTAAACGACTGATTTATCGTCTTGCGCGGGGGCGAATTTGCGAAACCCGCTTTGCAAGTTCGCGCCCCCAGGGATTTTTCAAAATTTCCCGGGTTTTTCGTTTCTTAACGCGTTCAACTACGCGCTGGCAATCGATGAACGATGCCAAATGTTCCATTTAGTCTGTGCCTGCTATGGACAACTATGTGTAAGGATGATTATAATAAGTGTATTTTATTTATTTCCGAAAATTGTCATACGAGAGTGAGACGGAAAATAAATACAACCGACTTCGGAATGCACCAAAAAGGACGAAATAATTTTAATTTAAAATATGCTACATTGGAAATTGTCAAAATTCTTTAATTTTCACATTAGCAACATCTTTGATTTACACAATTTTCGATTTTACACCGTCTCCGAAATATAAATTAAAATTATTTCGTCCTTTTTAGTCCATTCCGAAGTCGGTTGTATTTCTGTTTGATATGTAGAGAAAGGGAGGAAGGTGAAAATGATTTAAACGAGAGTTTGTTGTATATTAGTCGATGTTTTGTAAGCTTTTGTATTTTTGTAAATATTAATATATACAGAAATATACCGAAATATATTAAAATTCAACTGGTCGATGATATTTCAAGCATTTAATATTTTCGTAGTTTTGAAAAATACACAGCAAAGCAGTTTTATGGATATTCAACTTCCGCCAACAGATGTTACCACGTTACCGAACCGAAAAATATAATCTTCAAATTTGTATATTACCTTTCCTATCAACTAATGTTATTTAAATCTAAATTAACAGGAAACACTTGACGCATTAGGGATCCCACAGGTCAACGCGAAACATTCAACGGCGGCGAAATTCCTGGCAATAAATATAAAAAAACATGCCTAAATTTTACGCAGTAGATAGCTCAGAAGATAGAGGAAAGTGCGTACATAACAACGCAATTTGTTGCAACGCGATATCTTAATTAGTTCCTGAGATATAGGGCTTCAAAGTTTGTATAGCGGCCGGCGCGGACGAGGGTAATCCCAAATGGGCCGCAGACTTTTTTCTAGGAAATTCGTACGGCGCATTTCCAGGAATATCAAAGGGTTAGACGTAAACAATGACCACGTGACCGCTATGCTAGACACTCGCTGTCTGGCTCCAAGCGTGAGGCGGCAGCGAATTTCTACAAAAATTACGTTTGTCTTTACACGACGATATCTCAGGAACGGATAAAGATATCGATGTAAATCAAAAACCGAATTAAAGTGGAAGATTCCTACTTTCTTACGAATCTAACTTTATACCGAAATTCGAAACAGGACTTTGTTGGCAGCCCTTTGAACTTTTAGTAATTTTAATACGCGTTTCTTATGCAGTTTAACATAGTTTCTGACTTTCAATGGCTTCTAACAATAGAATATTATTATAAATATCTATCACACGCATTATTAACGATTCTTTCGTTTACTCAAAAACAATTTTTGCTTACGAAACGAATGGCAGGATTCATCGAAGATGACAACAGACACTTTATGTCATATAATTAGAAAATCCAAAAGTAGCGTAGTAGTTTAATTCCGTTGATACCAAAAGAACATCATTAGGTCATACTAGGTACAGTTACCTTAGTTGGGATCATAATTACTCAATGTTTTCTTAGATTTCCTCGTTGTTCTTAATTTTTTTTTTTATTTTAGGTATTTAATATTATGCTTTGAGAGAGAACGATATTCAATGTGAGACAGAACTGGCAATCATGTACGGAAGCCAGATATGTAGAGGCGTTGTTGAAACAACGCCAGTACACAAGAGTGACGTGCTCCGTTGAACACTCGATATTACACCATTGTGGTGAACTCGGAATCCTGTTAACCCTTCACGGTGGTCACCTCGATAACAATAGTCATCCACGATAATAGACGAAACTCTGTTAGTAAAATCTAAACGCGAACGGTGTAATGACATCCGTGGGGAAAGTTCGAATTGAAACGGGCTACTTCGATTAGAAATTCACGAAATTCGATGCGATTGAACGGCTTCTTGCAATATCTCGATCGCGATTGGAAACTTCGAGCTCGTACAATTGTATAAGATTTTGGTATGAATTTTCATTCTCTCGTGGCCGATCGACTTGAATCGAGGCTTTGATGTTTATGATTTGTATTATGAAAACGTAAGATAAATGGGGGTTTGAAACGGTTTTATTACAGGGTGATTTGTCAAGTCTAGTACTGCAGTTATAATGTTTTAATAATAACTAATTCATGTAACATAAACTCGTAGCGTTCCTGTTTTCTTTTTGTCGAACGAAAATTATTGTCCGCAACGCGATTCTATTTATTTCAGACGTTATATATCCTATGATCGAGTTAACTAATTCTTTCTAGTTTTCATTTGATGCCAAATTTTGAAGTTTCAATTTAAAATAAAAATGGGGTGCTTTAACGCCTGATTTGACATATCGATAATAAATTATTTTAGCTCCTAAATTCGTCAAATTTTCTGGGATAACTATATGTAATAGCAAAGATATTTTAATCAATAATTACAAGAAATAATATTTCTTCTATGAGTGGTGTTTGTGCGTTAAAAGGTTAAAGTTTGACAAAAATCAGAGATAACTATCAAATTGTTCATAGAGATAACATCAGTTTTAATTAATCGTCTGAATTCAAAACTACAATATTTCGTTTATTTTAACGTGCAATTTAATCTAGAAGAACAGAGGTAGCATTAAAATTTATGAAATAACCTGTAATAAAGAAATGATCACTACTATATATGATACATCCCTCGTTAACGAACGATTCTCATATTTTTCCAAATAATGAAAGTAATGAAGGCGATCAAATTAGATGGAACACCCTCTATACTGATAGGTCGTAAATTCTTGAGCGTTGGAGACAAACCACGTGTCCATCGATGATCAGAAGTGCTATATCCATCCATATCCGTTTATAGAACCATAACAAAATCTGGCAAAGACATGGCGTACGAACCGACGACAGATTCGAAGGTCGTCGAAATCCAATAAATCATGACGGGTCTTCCATTACCTTGAATAGAGAGATCAGGGTAAATCTGGGAACAAATGTGGACTTCAAGTTTCAATGGAGTTGGTTATTGAAAGTATTCGACAAATCAGACGTTCAAAAAGACTTCAAAGTATATTTTATTGACCTTTTTATAAGAAGAAATCTCTATACGTTCTAATTAATTTTATTTACCTTAAGGATACGACAGAAGTACAGTTAACCCTTTCATGAAACGGCTGCTTAATCGCTAAAAGTAGGCTGTTTTTTTTTTTTTATTATAATAATAATTTGTATTATAGTACATGTGAAATTTTTTGAATTTTAAAGGTTAAATTTTATAACAAAATTATTCCGGATCCCTTTATAGAAATGTTAATCAAAGTTAGGTTTCAATTTACAGTACAGTGTGAAATAAAATAACAGATACTTCTCTAATACTTCCGGTATTGTAACTAAATGTTTACTTATTACCTGTTCATATTTCACCAATATAGAAGATGATATATTTTCCACGTCTGAGGATCGATGGTAATTTTAAATATTTGATGAATGTATCCCCGGTCGGAGGAATTCTAATTACGTCCACCGATTCCTTAACTATGTTTGTCTTCTGGCAGCGAGCGCAAATAATTCGACGATAAATTTTCAGGGATCGCCGACTTTCCGGCACCTCGAAACGGGAAACTAGGTGGATGCGTGGTCGGGTATGGTAAAAAACGCGTCTTGGAACTTGTACATTCAATTAAAATGCTAATTTAGCTACGTTTCCGGCGTGTCTGTTGTTGCCCTAAAGAGGAACGGGTCTGGATCGATTCGCGACGAAGGTGTCCAAAATGGGACACCGCTAACCATTCGCCTCTAATTTCAAGCGAAACTTTGTGGGTTTATAGACCGATTCGATACGAAAATAATGGTGTGCCTAATCACCCCTCGGGAATGTGCAACCTAATCTCAAAGTCGAATAGACACGTAGCTCTTACAGTAAAGTAAATGGTTCTTTGAAATTATTTCTTTAAGAAACAGAGATTTTTTTCTCAAAATCTTATCAAAACTATTTTGTAGTGTTTGCTGTGCCATTCAACTCTTATTCGAAGCGCTTCTTTTCTATCTTTCATATTTTCAGAATTACACGTGAACAAGTAGGAGTATTTATTTCGTTTTGACTTCAACGTGTCTCCGCGCTTTAAAAGCACGAAGATCATTTTTGTCGCAGTTTGCTATAAATTTTAAATGTTTGTGTTTTATCGATTTTCGTGCTTTCCAGATTGATTACATATTCTCGCAAGCCCCTTTATTCGATTTTGCTGCATCGAATCTTTTTCAACGCGTAAGGGAAGGGAATAAAACTAAAAGCACGATGGTCGAGCAATGCTGGTGAAATATTAAAAACGCTCGAAAGCTTCTTCCCTCGGTCGAAACCGTAAGGAGTGCAAAGACCATAAATAGAGGCGTTACAGGAATGCTATCGGGCGCAATTTCCTCTGTGGCATTTCGAGCGGAATCAGATATTCCGGAAAAGTGAAAATCGGATTCGATAGGTGGTTCTTCAACGCTCAATTCAATCGTAGTAGCCCTCTTTTCTCCCTGAGAGAATCTGGGAAGTTACCGACCGAGCCAGGCCCGCAAATGTTACACCTTTTGTACAGGGGTTTGAAAAAAAAAATGTTTACACTGATCCCCTAAAGAAGGCATGGGCATCTGGTAGTATTTAGGAGCCGAGAGTCTCTCACTCTTCCAGCGACCCTCCCCCAAAAATCATGAGAGCCGAGTAACCCTTTGAGGGTTTAAATAAAAAAAATTTAGGTTCTGAACGCGTATGGTGCGTCAATTAACTATCCATATAGGCGACTCACCCGGTACTATGCGTTGCTCGAAAGATAACTAGCGGGTTCTCACACAACTATTCCAATTCAGGTTATGAACGCAAAATGTACGCAGCCCACGGTATGCTTTTTCGTAAAGAGTGGGCAGTCCACGGAGCGCTCGAAGGATTAAGTAGTACAAATTATCGTTCCCTAATAACTAAATCCCACGGCGTTCACGCGCTTGCTCTAAAGACATTTGAGAAACAAACAAAGGTAACGACCAAGGTATTAGCATTCTAAGAAGAGCCATTGTCCTCGAATAAACTGTTCGAATTTTGTGGAGTCTTTATGGTCTTTAGTTATTAGGTGACTTTGTTGACGCTAATGATTATATAGGATCGTAAAAGATTCCATTGGCGTTATTATACCAACTTAGGAACAACGTTACATAAATCAAATTCTTTTAAAATGTGGCGCAGGCTGAATCACGCAAACGAAACAATATACGACGTACCGGGTGCGACAACTATTATGGACGTTTATATTGTCGTCGAGGTACTCAAAGAGTCGATTTACTTTGTTTCCCTCGAGTTCATTTTACTTTTATTACAAATAATACAAATCAGAATCGCGCAGAGATTCGACGTCGAAGTTTTCTTCGCTAGCGCTGCTGTCAGTCCCCTTTTTATATCCAGATTTTGAGGGAGAAACTGAGAGTAGGGGTTGTTGGAATTTTGTGGGTGGTGGTCCAGTCGCGAGAAAAGGGAAAAAGGGGCCTTGTATGGAAGATGAACCATTGTCTAGTGAAAATGGAACAAAGGGCCCGGGTCTATAAATATCAGGGAAATGTTTAAGGGATAGACGGACTGGATGGTTTGGGGTTGTAGGTTGATGAGAGTGTCGATAAGGATGGGTCGGGCTTGGATAGACGACTGGACAGTTTAGAGTTGCAGGTTGATGGAAGTGTCGATAGGAATGGGTCGACAAAATGAAGTACTGTGCGTTGCTGGAATGAAGTCGAGTGAAAGGAATGCGGGTCCTATTGGCCGTATTCGACACAATCTTATCTAAACGGTGACAAATACTAATAAAGTTCGTATAACACACGAGAGCTGGGTGGAACGCTAGTCATCTTTCGAGCAACGCACAGTACCGGGTGAATCACCTATGTGGATAGTTAATTGACGCACCATTTAGCCAAAACAATAAACGACGCATCCAGTGGGTTATACAAGTAGATGGTGAATGACACAATTGATGCGTCGTGTATATAATTGGCGTACTTGGTTTACTGCCGAAATAGGTTGCGAATGACACACCTGATATATTGCGAACGTGGATTATAGCTGACGCACCGGATGCGTCGCGTACTAAATGACATGACACACTAGTTGTGTATTTTATTAGATAATATACGACGCAGTAGGTACGCCGCATAGTTAACAGTAAACAACCATCCTGGGTGCGTAATTTATTAAATAGTACACGACACACCGGATGCGTTAGCCATAAAAGATGATTTTGAAAAGAAACCCGAGATATATCATCAGAAGAGAATAAAAAGTATCTGTTGGAATTTCTTTGGTTGCCTTTATCTTTTTAATACTCTATGCACGTGTGCACGTCAAAGCGAAGATCTCTGCAAGCTGTTGTAAGAAGAGAAGGAGAACTTTCGTTTCCGTAGCTGGTGACGTGCACAAACACGGGGATGAAAATTGCGCCGGTGGAACGGCAGGATTCTGGATACGTATGAAAAGCCCAACCAACCAGCCAGCGTGCTTCCGGTAAGGCGTTCTCAAGTTATACGCGTTGTTGATTTACGCACTCACCTAGGACGCCACAGCGTCGGCGTCGGCGTCTCTCAAAACTTGTGCCGGTTTAATCATCTGTTTCTAGACAAACGCCAGAATACGGCGTCAAGTCGTACGTACGGCAAACAGCCGGTTGAACAACGGATAAACAATTTGGATGAACTGTTCAAACACCATGAATTACGCTGACTCGCGTCGCCGTCCCTTGTCTCATAATTTCGGGCTGAAATTTCTACCCAGGTGTCTTATGTTTGCCTTTTGAACATTCAGATGGAGGAGGAACATCGGTATATTGTCGTACTGCACACTTTTTTGCAATAATGTTCAGTCTTGAATACTCTGTGCCAGTTTGTGTAATCGTGGCAGTAGATTTCGAAAGGGGTGAAAAATATTTAGTTTCATATTTTTAATCATTATCGTGCGATAGAATTTAAGGTACAGTTAAGTCTAGAGTAATATTAAACTAGTATTAATTATATGGCACATACGGTGCGTCGCATATTAACAATAAATGATATATGACGGTACATGACACATCGGGTGCGTCGCGTTCTAAACGACACACGACACACCGGGTGCATTATATTTCGAATAAAATTAAATAACATTATTACTCATCTTTATTATCACCACAGGTTAATTCCAGTACTAAAATTACTACACTAAGCCATTTTTCTACAGCCTGAAATGTCAAGAATTATAAGATCACAAAAAGAAAAGATACTCAAGTTGCAAAATGCTCGTTTCCATACCAGCAAAAGTCAATCGACTGTATAAAATTTTACAGTACTAATATTCTTGATTGTTGTTATATTTCCAAAACGAATCTCTGGATCGTAAAATGTTAAAAGACCTTTTGATCAGCTTTTGAGACACCGCGTATACGTTGGAAAATTCTCGAATGTAACGCAATAGGCGCATCACGGTAATTTGCATGCACTGTCTCGTGGCGTGTAATAGGTGTTTTCCGGTTACAAGCACCCGTCGTGTTCTCGCGATCCTTGTCGATATATCTCGGTCATATCGCTAAGGCTTACAACACATACTGTCGTCATTTGCTGGAACGGTCCTTGGAGGAAATTGAACCTGTTTGCGAAACGCATTCCTTCTAAAATGACTATTTCGGTTATGATTGCTGACATCTTCTATTTAAATGATTTTTTTTTTTGCAAGTTTAATCAACATTCACATTTTATATTAGACTAAATTTTATTATTATTAAGGATTTTAATAATAATAGCTGATCATTGTTGTCATTGTTTCCTCAGAATTTATTTAATATTCTTATTTCTTTGCAAAAATTTATTACGTCCTGTTGAAAAGAAGTAGACGTTAGGATATCTTTTATTTTATCAGTGATGTTATGTTTTTTCTTCTCTTTATTTATGCTAATTTTACTATTAATGTAGTATAATATTATTACTCATTTTTACATTTTATTATATATTAGACTATTGTGTTATACTAATTTTACTATCAGTACAATATCATCGCTCATTTTTTTACTTAAATCTATTAAAAATATAATAAACTATCTTTTATAAATTAATGTTAATATCAATAATGATGGCGTAATAATAGTGCGACGTTGTTATTAGTTTTTACTATTAGCATAGTTTAATACGAATAGTAATGTTGCTGTACTAGTTTTGCTGTCAGCATACCATGATATTATTATTAACACTGCTAATAGTGTAATATAAAATTGTCTGATGATATACTATTCGAATTTATGGATAAATATGCAAAGCTTCTTTTTTCCCCAAGATATTATATCTAGTTTTACAGGTTGCTTACAAGGTACTTAGATCGTGGATGTTTATGCGTTCAAATTATGAAAATATAGCATTTCCTTCGCAGCAAATTGATTCGAAAATTAGGTAGATAATTTTGAATTTTAGACCTACATATTATAACAAATATAAACGACGTACGTAGTATACCGTCGAAACAAAAATTTTGTATTTGTAATCATTCGACGACCAAACAAATTTCTGTCCAGATCCCGTTTTTATATCTTCTGTCGATAGAAAGTGCATTTACATTAATATCCCGAGTCTAACGACGATGCAGATCGTTGAATTAAAATTGTCATAAATTAATATTTGTGCAATTGTGACAAAGTGAAGTTTAACAGATATTGTTCATTAGTCAAATTTATTCGAGATACGATAATGAATGTGGCGACAAATTGTTGTTATTTGTCAAAAACAGTGACGTTGCAAAGGACTATCGCTGATCAAAGCGATGCGTACAAAAATGATGAATTCTTGTTATAAGAAACGGTTGATTTGTTAACATTCCGTGCATTATTAGCGACATCGGCCGTGAAAGATACATTCTATGGCCGTAACTGTTAATAATCATTTCTTATTTCATTCCCCGTTATCAACGAAATGTAATCCCAAAAATAACTATCAGCTCGAGGATTTAATTTCATAATCATTTTAATATAAAAAACAAATCGAATATTTTTCATTTCTGTCATTAATTATAAAATATTTTTATATTCGTTGAATTACTACTGATTTTTCTAAGAAATATATCATACAAACAATTGAAAGGTTTTCTAGCAGGATAAATATCTTTAATAGCTGTTATACATATTCACGTTGAAAGTAAATAAATGAATAATGCATAGCATGGGTTTGTTTAAATATTCGTGAAATGTTTGAAAATTCAAATGGAAGCTGCAAAGTGTATTTTGCAATGCATAAAAGGTTGTGATGTTAAAAACAAATCAAATTTTCTTAGAGATACAACCTGCATAACTAACAAAAATAACGTAGAATAAAGTTTATACAGATGTGCGAGTGGACTGTTGTTTGTTCGAAACGAAGCTCGGGTGCAATAATTAAACATTATCGATCCGCATTGTTATTAAGAAAACAGAATAATTTGCCTGAGCTTAATTAATTGAAAGCTTTTATCCTTCGCAAAACTGCATGAAATATAGCAGATAATTAAATTTCTCCCGGTGCAATCGAATTGATATGCCATGCCGTGCAGAATATAAACAAATTATAAGTATTATTCACGTTGAAATTACTTTTGTTTGTTCGTTGTAAATATGAGATCGAATCGTATGGAAAGAAGTATCTAATATTAAAAGCTGTTTTGTCTTTGAAATTTGGTAGACTCGTTTTAGAATTGAGAATCTAGACCTTATTATAAGCCTTTTCTTTTCTCACATTCTTTTATCAGCTAGAAACGTGTCATTCTTTGCCTAAAATCTTTCTGTTTATTATTTTGCTATTCGAGGTTCTGTTATTTCAACAGAAGATTAATAGACTACGGTCAATTATGCAAATATACGTATTTATGATCCACAAATTTTGCATATTTTACAGGTTTCTTTAATTTATTGGGTTCGTTGCGAGTCAAACCTTAGGAAAAATGCAATGATATTTCGGCAAAAGTTAGACATACAAATTTTGAAATAAAAATGTTCGATGCGTTAGCAAAGAATATTTGAAACAGTAGAAGAGAATTTGGAAAATGGAAATTGAATTTAAATTAACTGCTGCTTCAGTATTTCTTCAGTAACCATGGCTTGACTTCGTGTTAATAAAAATGCGTCGCAAATTAACCCCCTGCATTCTGAGATTTTTCTCAGATTATTTACCAACAGTTCAAAAATATTTATTTACGAAGTGGTGAGTAATTATATTTGGAATAATTACTCTGTTTAACACTCTAACTGCCACGTCACAAATACACTGCGCAACAAACCAAAATATCTAAAAAAAAATTGAGGATATTTTAAACAAAATATAAACTATACATTTTTCCGAATTTTTTTAGTATTTCATTTTGCACACTTACGATTTTCGACGGATAAATCTGAAAAAATTCTCCAACACACGTAGAATTTTTGCAGAATATTTGTATGCAATTAAATAGCAGAGATGAGGCAAAACTCGATAATCCGAAATTACCTAGTAGCTACCTAAGCTGAAACTTGGTATACCATTATTTCGTTTGGTAAGCTATTGAACGGTATACATATCTTATGTATCCTGCCAAACCCTTTCCATAGAAAGTCACCTATATCATCAGTATTCCTTCAATTACTTAATTAGACTTAGCCGCATTAGCCACTCCAAATTCTGAACGATAGAAGTAACGACAAATTGTCCAAATAACAGATAAAATCTGATAAAAATAAATCTTTCACCTAATGAAGTTTCCAACACCTTCAACGTGGCAGTCAAAGTATTAAACAGACTAATTATTCCCAATATTGTTAAAATGCCAGATTTCGATGTTTATTTTAAATCGACTTTACGAATACTACCGTGACAATCCTTTAGCATTTCGGTGATAAAACAACCGCGGAGGGATAGGGGGATGATCGGTCGTGTCGGGTATGTCATCATAATCGGACCGGCAAATAACAGGACGAAAAACCAGTCCATAATTCTGGGGTGTGCGTGACTTGGCCGTTGGTTGACGGACGCTGGTTTGGTTTTCGTTCAATTTATGTACCGCACCACTCCGTCACGTCAATTGACGCGTACACGTTCACCGACAGAAACGGAATCCTCGAGGAAATGGCTGTCTAATATATCTGTCGAGAATAATCGATCGCCATATCGAACCGGTGCCACGTGACGCGCTCCCCGACTCGTCGAAACAGAAAAGATTCCTTCGGGAAGTATCAATTTTCTTCTTCGAGTTGGAGATTGTCATCCATGGAGATGCGATTTATTTCTTTTCACCGATGACAGATCGTCTTTGGTGAGAATCTTTTCCAGGGAATCTTCGTATAGTTTCGCGTGGGTGAAATTACATACCCGTTTATGCTTTTGGCTATCGAAGCCCCCAATGTTCTTGAAATGATGTATAGAGAACAACAATTCATCGATGATCGGTGAAACGTTGCTTCTGTCACGAGTGAAACGCGATACGGGAAGCTAATAATAATCAATTGGTTTCGCGATCGGATCGGTTGATTATAAAAAGTAAACCTATGGATGGAAAATCCGGGATTACAGAGAGTCATGTGGAATAATCGTTTTACAAAGCTATTCGTAGCGATTTCTGCACGAAGTCTCAATTATATTCAACGTGGATTATTCTCTGGCTATCGTGAAATTTGAAACATTGGAAGTTGTACGTAGACACGTCATGTTTTATTTTTATTGCAAATAATCTTTCTCGTGTTCTCTTCGTATTTGTATTGTATTTTCGGTGGAGTTCAATTCAGAATACAATATTGCATGTAAAATCCTTTCTTTGCAATAGTTCATCGATTTTTAGTCGGGAATGAATTTCTCCTATGATTTTTCAAAATTGTTTCCTTCCTTCCTTTTTTTTCAGCTCAATTTAACTTCATGAAAATTAATTTCTGACATATTATTTAAGTCTGAAGTTGTATTACTTCATGTTACATAATTTTAATGAAAAAAGAAAATTCAATCGATGAATACTCTGAATTTGATTAAAATGTGTTAATATTTTAATTCTGGAAAGAGAAATTAATTTTCACAAGCGATAATGATAAGAAAATAGCAATAAACTTTGTTTTCTATTTAGGAGATCTGTTTAACGAAAATTGATACGAAATAACTTTATATGAGGGTAAAATAAAGAAATTTGGAAATGTTTTTGATAATTTTATTAACAATGCAACGTGTAATTTATTTATGTTTAACAAAATGTAACAATTTCGTATCCTATTCGCAACAGAATGCCGGGAGCGGTTAATATCGTATATCGCAGTAGTATACGTAAAGCATAAATCGGACACAGTAGTTTATAGGCGGATTTATGATAACCGGCCGGCATGTATATAAAATATTAACAAAACGCTTTCACAGTCATTTTTATTACACTTTAAGCTGTAAATGGATGTACCATAAGTGCCGTTTCGGAATATTTTTCTGTCATGAAATTATGCTAGATTCTAAAGGTTCCTAATGAACAAGATGCTATACTGTTTGCTAAAACCAATAACCAGCTATATTATACCAAAAATATTAATGAAACGTTTATGCAGCCATGTTGGT
Organism: Stelis phaeoptera; assembly: GCA_943735885.1. Classification (NCBI taxonomy): domain Eukaryota; kingdom Metazoa; phylum Arthropoda; class Insecta; order Hymenoptera; family Megachilidae; genus Stelis; species Stelis phaeoptera. Next base: position 2,932,178 of record OX030936.1, read on the forward strand.
CACAGTATAAACTTCAAGTTGATGTGCGATAAGTAGTATTTTGTAATATTTTTCAATCACGAAACACCGTCAGACTTTAAATCTCAACCATCTACTATGCAACAATGCAGTAAAGCCTTGTACTAATTGCTGTAACTAATCACCAGCCATGTTTTATTGCGAATATTAATGAAACGTTTCTACAGTCATTTTTATTACACTTTAGCAATATTTTTCTTTAATGAAACCGTTAGATTTTAGAAACATCAAGGTAGATTCGCAATGAAGTTTCTTAATCTTCGCTATTTTATACCAAAGCGAATATTCATGGAACGCTTACACGATCGCTTTCGTTACATTATGAGCTTTTAATTGAGTTTTTCTGTCACGAAATCATGTCCAACTTTCTATCGTTCGTTCAACACCAACCGTACCAAAATTTCAAATGTATGAAGGAGAAAAACGTGTGTAATCGATAGATTATATTATTTATAAAAATAAAAATATATGTTTGATTATTTGATTAGAAATCAAAATTTACGTTGCGAATTATCTCCTTTAATAAACGAAGAATTTCTTTCTAAAAATCAACGTTTATTTCACAAGGGGTCAAATGAACCATTATGATAAAAACAGGTACTTGTAAAGTGCCGGTACGTTTAATGTTAACACGCAATGATCCAACAGTACTTTGATATCCTTATCGAATAATTTTACAGTTGCAAACAAGGTTTGCGACGTCACAAGGAATATTTTGTACTCGATACAGAAGGGTGGGTGGTATAAATCCATTCGTTCGATGCGATGGACGTGGTGATCCGGCGGGGATAAAAATTTCGTTTGGTATGCCGTCGACGCGCCGACTATAAAGTTCGATGAAAGACGGCTACGAGCAAGGATCCGGCCGTGTCTCTCGCGGATTATTTGTTCTTAATTCCTCCTCGCGCTGAAAGCACTACTCTCGAGAAAAGGCCGTGGTCCCTTTCCGCTCATCCGCCAGTGAATTTCCTTCGAAGCAAGCGTTTCACAATAAAGCTCACGGATTTATTTATCGCTTTGAGCCGGCCTGAAAACTAAGAACCGTTCCTTTGAAATCGAACAACACCCTGAACCACCCCCGACAGCTGGAAAGATAGACACGTAAATCCTGTTCCATTAGAAGGGAATTGAGACGCTTTCCCCCCTCCTAATGTGAATAGCACAAAAAAAAAAAAAGATAGACGGGGGGTTTATAATATTTTTCTCGATCGTTTGAAAATTTATTATTCGAGAAACGCGAGATGATTCAAGAGTGTAAATTGAATTCGGACGGAGATGGATACTTCCGGTATTTGCCGCTAGATTTGTGTTAAAATTGTAATTATCTTATGTGATTCATTTCTTGTAATATAATTCTGAATATTTGCAATTACGGTGGTATTTTTAGTATTAGAAATACTTATATCTTGAAATAAATACTTTAATCTTACGAGGGGAGTTAGCCAAGTGTTACGCTCACTTATTTATGAAACTTTGCCACCTTATAGAATTCGTCCAGCTGAGTATTTCGATACGCCAATAGTTTAGGAGATATTAACGATTAAAGTTAGTTAGGCTGTAAATTCTGTATTATAATACACTAACACATTACAAATGGTTAGTCCCGTGGTTAAACGCTTGCCTGGAAATCCAAAGGTACACGGTTCAAATTTTATCGATTAATTTGAGTAAATTTTTGACACAGATCATCGGCGTACGATAGTATTAGAGATTCAATTTTTAATTTGTCAAACATCTAGTATAATTTCAGTACCTCTCAGAATTTTATATATTTTTCTTAAATTAGTTGGTCTAATTAAATTTTCACCACCAATTATAGACATACCATAATTAAAAATTCGCTGTTTAATTAAATACTTTTACAGACTATTTTCCTAATTAATCAACGTATTGAATAGCGATCTCACAATTTGCTTCCTGTGCCAAAAACAAATTTAACGAATGCTCTGACTAATTTGTTCGTAAGGATTTATAATTAAGTTACATAACTGTAGACGTTGAAATAGAAAGAGGTAACTTCTTGATACATATTTATGACCCAATTATGTTTACGACGACCGTTCATCCGTGAACTGACTACCTCGAACCGAGCCACCCACTTCTGGCAGGGGTGAGTTTATTTCGAAAAAAAAAAAAAGTGCAGTATATATACCAAGGAGGAAACAGAGCGGCAAATTACTCGTTGCTGGCGTTTAATTCGCAGAGTATCGTAGCAGAGGAGAAAAACGACCAACACGATGGGTAGTTTACGCCTCCGAATGAGTTCGAAGGGGAAATTTTGATCAAAAGTTCGTTTTAAAATAGCACGAAGATGAAGTTTTCCGGATTTAGTGCCTCGTACGATGCTGCTGCTGCAAAATATTGTAAATTCGAAAGCTGCATTCTAACGTTTCACTCATTAAAATTATGTTCGAGATTTAATAAAGAAATGATCCAATAAACAATTGAAAATACGTATTGTTTCGCTTCAATTTGCGACAAAAAAGTAATTTGATTATTAGTAATTTTTGTTTCAGAAATAAAATTATTTTTTAGAGATTATTTATTCCATATTAAATATTTAGCCAAACGTATTATTTATAGATTTGTCCATTTCGTTTGATTAAAATTTTGAAGTTTCTTTTATCAGTTATGATTCATATCAAGGGAATGAAAATAAACCTTGAAGTAGAAGTTGAAGAAGAAACGTTTGAAGAGATATTTGGGAAATATTCGTTGTGAGATGGAACTTTAAATTGCAGAATTTTATATTTTAGGATGCTGAATTTGTGTGCACGAAAAATGTTCACGAAAGTCAGTTTGCTTTGCAGTTTAATTGGCACGCTCGTAATTTCCATTTTATATTACTTTACCTAATTGGAATAATATTAATTAATGTTATATTATTCGTAAAAATATTCGTAATATAAATAATATAATGATAATAACAAGGTACAGTTAATATTATTCAAGGAAATAGTAATTGTTATTAAATTTTTAATATTAGTTTCCTTATGTTTAATAAAATTATATTGATATTTTAGAATATCGATATAATGGTAAGTAGAGTGTTAATATTAGTCAAACTAGTAGTGATAATTATTATTGGGTCGTAATATAATTTTTTTATTACCACGAAACTTGCAAGTTCATTCTTTTTAAGAATGTACTGGCCGTAAGGCCCCAACCAAAAGTTTACGATTTATCATTTTAATTCTTTATAGTGATTTCATGAGTTTTCTTTTGTTTCGTATTCTGTATTTTTTCGTATACTTTAATATCTATTTTATAAACTTCAAGATAGGACTGTACCCAATATTCAACCTAAGAAAATAAAAAATTGAGACTTTTATAAATAATTTTAACAAGACTTTCTTAGGTTGTATCTTTTATTCTCGAATTGATAATTTTCGAAAGTAGAATTACATTCAAAGCATTTAACAAACACTTACAATAAATTTCAATATATGAATTTAGCAAATCTCCATAAGAGCCCTTGTTAATTTCATATGCTAATTTATAATGATATTACGTAACTATTAACAAAATCTCAACAATCTGGCACTATGTTTATTTATATCCTCTACATCCTTAACTTGAAAACTCATGAATTTAACTTGAAATTATACAAATATTACGATGGAAGGAGTAGCCAGCTAATAATATATAAAATTTGTTGCTGGTATGAATAGAATCTGACAGCAAAAACAGAAAGACTATTTTTCAAAAAGAAAATTCTACGAACTTATGTTACAAACCCAGTATTATTTTTCTTCTTTTCTAATAAAATTGCACCAGCAATATTGTAATAAAATTTTAGTATTTTTGTTTGAATAGGATTCAATTCTAAATTTTACTTACTATTACAAATTATTTCCACAAATATTCTGCATATGATTCGGCTAAATAAATAAATTAAATTGATTATGTTGCGAGTTAGATCAACGTTGTATGAAATAATTCGTATTTTTTCTTTAAAACCGGCCCCGGGATATAGACTGAAGTACCGTTAAGTATTTGTAATAGCCCAACATACTTTCTACGGCGATTATTTTCTCCATTTATGCTCGAATAAACTTTTCATAGAAAATTTTCAAAAAACTCACCCTTAACTACTTAACTCCCCGATCCCTTTACACACACACCCTCCCCCCCTCTCTCTCCTGGTTGAATGATCGATCGCAACCGCGAGCTATGTAAAATAAGGAAACCAGCGATGGAGTTTTCAAAGTAAAAATATTTTCCGATCATAAAAACATACATTGAATCGAAACAGTATGGATACATCTTATTTTCTTTTAATTACTTCGTATATTTATTCTTAATTATATTTTTTTGATACGATTTTTTATTGCAGTTCGATTTTTGCTGGATTTATAGATTTTCTCAAATTTTGTTTTATCCGTCTTATGAAATCTATTAATAAGCTTTTGTTTAACGAATCCAATTTCCAGTATTTTCATAATATTCTATGAAGTAATAGAATTTGTTAGAATTACCGATCTGTATGTAACAAATTATAGAAAAATAATCGAAAAAAAAGAATTATTTTCTAAATTTCGCAACAAATTGCAAAACTTGGAATAGCAAGGTTATTATTGAACGAAATTATTCCTAAGTACGTGAATAAGATTTTTTTCGACAAAATCAATGGCAGATTTCGGTATACGTATTTATGTGTCACTCAAAAATGAGTGACACGGGCATCGAAGTGGTAAAATGTGTTGGATCTGAACATTTTTCATACATCTGACACGAAAATATAGTTGGTGAAAATTTTCACACATCTTTTTGATGTGAGCGATAATAGCGATAAATTCGAAAAAAATCGGATAAAATTACTATTATAACGCTTGTGTTAACATTTTTCCGAAACAATGATAACTTATTTTTCAATAAAAAGAAGGAAAACCTAAGAATTAATTAAATTATTGCATTTTTTCGAAATTTTGTGTTAAATTCCTTAAATCAGTTGAAAATAATTTATTAACGAATGATAACGAGCGATATTCGCAATCTTTCTTCAAATTTTATTATAAAATATATACATTTGTTGAATGTTAATCAATAATTTTTCAGAAAAGAAATGTGTAGCTCGCAACCCATCACTCCTTTAAACGCTTATACATAAATGGAAAGTGCAGATTATTTAATCGATATCACATTCACTTTGAAAGGCCATATTATTTCTTCTGTACCCAGTACCAGATTGCATGAGAATACAAACATGATCATATACAATTTTGAAAATTTAACTCAAACCCCTCTTAAAGATTCATAACGTTTATTTTTCTGTATGAAATTATTTGTTAACCTCGAACGTGTAAATTTTGATCGAAGTAACCACCTTTCAAAACACATATCTTTTGCCATACTTATAGTTATTATTTTTCAAACCCTCTAATCGATTGTAAAGCAAAATACACAACAGAGTCGCAAACTTTAATTACCAACCCGATAAACAACACGAAAATGTTTCTAGCGAATATTTGAAACAACTGTTGGTTTCCTTGAAGTAATCTCACCATCTGTGCGTCGGAATCGTTAATCAAACGATCAGAAGCGTACCAAATCAGCATGTCAGCGATCAAACATTAAACAGAATTCAATATTTTACCCTTTGGTTTCCTAGAAGTGATCGATGATTCATCAAAGCTTCGAATCGCGAAGAGGATACAAAGAAAAAGAAGAAGACATTCAGGTTCGACTGGCGTCAAAAAGTAAGAAACAGTAGGAAGAGAGAAATAGAGAAGGGAAGGAAGATGACACGAGGAAAACAGTAGTTTCGAGCAGCGGTGATCCCGAAGGAGCTTGGCTCAATTAGCAGAACCGTTACTTCCGTGGAACGAAGCTCTCTCCCTGGGCGCCGGAAGTTACGATGACAGGGACAACGGTACGCCAACACCCCGTTCCTCTACCTATCGGTTCCCTCGACCTCTTCTGTTTCATCCTTTTCTATCGTTGGCTGGATGGTACGCGTTTCTCCGCCAGCGACTCGGTTCGAACGTAGACTTTGCTCGCAACTTTGGTATCGCTTGTGGAAAGGGCGACGTTGAACGACTGGAGAACACGGTGCCGTGGAATAACGAGCCCCAAGAGCGATCTCGTTACGCCGGCAGGTCGATTCGAAAAGTATTGCGACTTGCAAGAGTGTTCGTGTTTCGTTTATCAGCCGAACGAGTGAAATTCTTTCGTTACATCAAGCTACATACGTATTAACAGATGCTGATCTTTGAGTTCTAGCTTGATAATTTATCATTTGTTTTGTTAACGATTATCGATCGAAGGTTGGGATATGTTTGACATAACTGTCATATTTACAACTGTTACGACCGGAAAGGGTTAAAGGGCCAAGATGGATGTTGGGAATAGGAAAATGGTGGTCTAGGGCATACGCAATTCGTTGGTTACTCTTGAGCCTCTATTTCGGCATATGATCAGAATACATAAAATGAACTGGAGAATGGTGGTACACTCCTCCCCTATGGTGAATTCGACCAATTAAACTCCCATTCGTTCCAAGAGACTTGGAATGGATGTGCAGGAGACGAGGCAATTTCTCGTATTGAGAAAGAGAAGAATTCTAGCAGTGGAATGGTCCATGTAGAGAAAAGGATAAAGGCTAGTGCAGACATCGGCAACCCATTTTGGCTGCGGATCAAAATCAACTGAAATGTGACTATTAAGAAGACGGTTCGGGTCAATGGGTATTTTCATTTTGAAACAGTCCTTTAGTGAATAATAAGATAAATTTTATTGAGAAATTGTTAACATATGTTCTTAAACTCTTTTTAAATTAAACATGAAGAAACAAAATTCTAATTCTAATTATTATAAAAACGAATATTACTGTCAAGTTTTAGTTCATTAATAATGTTTAGTGTTTTTGATGTTGGGATGTATAGTGTCGGGTATGATAGGTTTCCCTAGAAAAAATGGTGATACGGGGGAAAAAGGTTTTACCGTTTGAGTAATATTTGAAAATTACTAGGGATTATTAAAAATAGGGGTATTTGATATCAGAGATTATTGGAACTAGAAAACATTTACGCTAATGGATATTTACAATAGGGACTATTTTCACTAGGGATTATTGGCCCGGGGGGAATTGCACTAGGAATATTGAAACTAGGTATAATAAGACTAGGGAATATACATAGACGCTAGGGATAATTATACCAGGGAAAATTACATGCTGCACAGTCGCACTAGGGAATATTGGTACTAGGGATAATTACACCAGAGTCTATAGACGCTAGAGATTATTTACACCAAGGAAAACTGCACTAGGGAGTATTGAAACTAGGGATTATTCATCCAAGGTATAATAAGACTAGGGAATATAGACGCTAGAGATCATTTACACTAGGGGAAATTGCACTGTGGAAAATTATACTAGGGAGTCATCTTAAGAGAAATACAAGGGAGGAATACACGAACTTCGTTCGGACGATGTCGCTACGTATTCCGTCTATGTTCGTTTCTGCAATTTTCTAATCAAACCAAAATGTTAATCTATTATTTACATTATCTCAGATTGTTTGTTTCGTGCTTATGTTTTATAATTTATTTTCATATATTATACTTTATTTGCGGAACTCAAGTGGGTCATTTCTTGACCCGCGGGTCATAGGTTGCCGACACCAGGGCTAGTGGTTAATTGCCCTGTAAAGGCCAAAGATAGAATGCTTCGCGTTAAGAATCTTAAAAGAGAGAGTAAACGTTACCGATAACATACTCCCTGTGAAGAAAAGGCTAGTGACCTAAAACGAAGCAGGCAATTAATGAGATGCCTTATATGTATTGGGGAAAGGGTGTAGGTTAATGACAACAAATGATTGAGAACTCCATATTGAGGAACAGATAAAGATAAATAGCGTGATGCAAAGAAATGAGTCAAGGTGACTTGGTGAGAGGATTTTCCTTCTACACAGAAGTCCGAACCTAGTCCCAGACTTTCACCATTCGTCATCACTCACCTCAGCTCACGTAGTTGCACATAAAGTAATTGGTACAAGTAACTATACTCTGTTCACGTTAAGAATAACCTCGTTTGGCGCATGGGGTGGGTAGAAGGAGGTCCTAGAACCTCTGAATCCCCACTCAACCGCATACGGTTATCTTTGTCTTACCGCATGCAACACTGTTTCCTATTTTGACGCTTTTGTTTTACGCAATGTGACAATTAACTCCTGTTTGGGCTATATAGTATTGGCTCGAAATAAGCAAATCTTTATCCCCACCTTTTCGTTTAATGTCGCCCGCAGAACGAGAGATCCGAAAACAAGCGAGAGGTCCTTGAAAGCGGCGAACTTGGCGCTACACCGAACCCCCCTGTTTTTTCTACACGTTCCCCCTCGACTCGCTCGAGAACAAAGTCAGCCGAATAGCATACCTGGCTCGTAATAAGCAACTGGCCAGACCCGAATTGCTTATTTCGAGCCAATACTGTATCGTTATTCGGTAGGTGGTCGATAGGGATAGCGCGGCGACTCATCATATGCATCAGGTTAGTAGGAAGTGGTGGGGGATGCACACATCAGTCAAAAACTGGTCGAAGCGTGAGGTTATTCTTAACGTGAACAGAAAATAAGCTGATACTTAGGAGCAAGATGGAAGGAAAATCATATTTATTTCTCACACCTAGTTAGTGAAAGTACACCAGGTAATGGATAGGGAAAGTCTACCGCTTCTTGGCGTCTATGTACAACTTTAATTGCTCGTATAAGTTTCTATGCAAAGCTGAAAGAAGAATAGTGAAAAGGTACAGTGATTTTGGGAATGACGGCAATATCTTCTAATTATGCCTGCGCTCCTTTCCGTCTCTGCACATTACTCGCTTACTCCAAATGCGCCTTAAGAAGCGAGGACAGGTCAACTGAAGCTTCCCACGATTAAGGTCAAATTTACATTGTGTATCGTGAAGAGCTACTAATCTGGCTACTTACCAAGTGTAAATCGGACCCAAGGAGAAAGAAAATTATCCTTTGTTCCTTATTAAGAGCCTCTCCTTGTTTCTTGCTAGAAACCTCCCACCTTGTTACGTATATAATGAAAGATACCTTCCTCTAAATTCTAAGAAGCCCACACACAGATGTCTGCAAGGATACTCGATGCAGTTTAAGGATTATTTCCACCCGACATATAATTCCAACACCATACGCGTTTTGCAGGATAACAGCATTAATATCGTAGCTAATATACAAGCTCACCTGAAGGGTTATCCGCGATCGGATCAGCAGGTACAATACGCAACGACCCTCGGCGGATTTCTGGCGTTTGCCGCACCATGGCGGCGTTCAAAACGAAGCTGTATTCGGCTTCGCGAGGATACGCGGGGCACAATGGACCCATTACGGGACAGCAAAAACACGTTCCGTTTTGTTCGGTCCATTATCGGAAATTGTCTCTGTGACAGCGTGTGCGAGTGCGTGCGAGTACCATTCGGTTCCAACGGCCTCCTCCTCGCGCGCGACGAAAGTAGCGATGATATGAATATGGTATATAACGCGTGCAGCTTTTTTTTTTTTTTTTTTAGAATCCAACCTGAAAGAACCGTGCTGGAGTTCCGTTGATGGACGGTGGAAAAATTTGTTACCGCTTAAGCGAAGCGTTTCGATGGAAGTGCGATGGTATATTCGACCGTTTCTGTGAAAAAGGTGAAATCTAGAGCCGGTAGCGCGTTGATATTTTTGTTCCAATCTGTCCGCGTGAATTTTAACGGTGCTTAGGTTAGTGTCTGCTCGTGGTATGCTGAATAACTTTTAAATTGTAACAATAATTAACCCGTTGTATTTCTAATCCTTGCACTAGTCCTGGTGCTTAATTTCCAAATTTTAAAATTATGTTTTCGGTGTATTGGAATGAAATAATTTAAAAACTTAAAAATCTTCTATTCTAGATGTAAATTGAAGTCGATAAAATAGAAATTCAATAGTATTTCAGATCCAACTAATTGATTTAAATTTATTGAATTCTATTGAAATTCTTCTTAATTAAATACCCCTGGCGTAGGGAGTTAATTTACATTTTTAAGCAACGCAAGAGGGGGATTATGTTAATTATTTAATTCTTGTTTTAATAAAAGAACTGCTTTACCATTTGAATTATTTAATTTTTTATTTTTCGTATTTTGCAACACACCTTTGTATGTTTTTAAATATTTTCTGCTTTTCAGTTTGTATCAGTCAAAATGACTGGTTTAGTGTTTCCTAAATTATATCGCAAAATTTATTAATGTACTTTTATTAAAATGCCTGTTAATTTTTATCAGGATAAAAATATGCTAGCATGTTTTATTCTTTATTTACCTGTTTTTCTACTTTATTTTCAACTTGAAAGTAAATGTACATAAAACGTCGGTAAAAGGTAAAATATGTGTCAGTTAATTTAAAATAATTTACTCCTTTGATGAAAGGATTAATTAGACCTCATAATGAGACGGAACAAGAAATTCATGGTGATAATTAATGCTTCAGTTGTTGAAAATTCGAATCAAAAGCATATAAATCATACTTTGCAGGATATTTATTTGCTGAGGATAATTAATTCTACAGACCCATGTGTGAATGCTCTTAAATGTCTTTGTTAGCAACCGCTGCTCATTCCTTTGTAATTTATCATAAATAACACTAAGCATTTATCATTTGTATCGTTACAAATGTCGACAGTGTCTCTGATAAATAATTCAGTCTCTACAAATCCTTGCTTCCTAATTTCTTTGGTAGTCCGTGGTTTAACAAACTTTTTAATTATTCTTTTACCCCAGAAAACTCGTTTCGTAAGTGGTGGCTAACAACAATAAACCTTGTAAAAACACAATTGGTTTTCGTTCAAACCCCTCGTTCCAAGAGGAAAATAAGTATTTTCTTCGTTAAACTTTTCCAACCCCTTTAAACTTGGAAGCGTTAATTTGTCGCAAAAATTCATGTCTCGAGGCTGTTCAAACCTTTGAATATTTTCTTCTGACAATCTTGAACTATTACGCTGTAAGATTTGAATATTATATAAAGAAAAATGTAATAAACAACCTTAAGTTTAAAAAAAGTGTTGCAAATCAAAGAAATTTTTCATGATTTTCTGAATGAAATGTCAGAGATTGGATTTATCTGTTCGATTGTAATACGATCGTTTAAATGGAACATCTTTCGTTAATTAATCACATTTAACTGGAACAAAAGATCTAAAGTCGTTCAAATACCCGCAGCTTTGGCCCGACTTACGAAAAGTTTTAAGCCCGATGGAATGTTAAAGTTCTTTATCTCGATGAATAGATCCGGAAGTTCCGAAGGTAATAATAAGATTGGGTTTTATTCGGTCTGAAAATGAAATTAATTTTGTAGTGTCAAAAGATGTCTGACATGTTTTAAATACGCTGAAATAGGCTTAAAGTTTGCAAAAGGCAACTACACAAATCGTTTCTGAATAAATGTTAATTAATGTATGTTTTGTGTTATGAAATTGTGCCATAAACCATAGGTTTATGACTTTGCCTGTTATTTATCACCAATGCCATCGTTTGCTTCGACTGTCAATCTATCATTTAACATTAAAAAGATTAACAGGGAGATTTATGTGGTTATTTCCGTCACAAATTGAGCTTCAATTTGATACACCATAATTGTCATTTTGTGACACTTTTCTGTCATGAAATTGTGCCAGACTTATGAAGTTTTGAAATTCGTCTGTGTCAACTGTAATCGACATCATAGTTTACTGTAATTAGCAGTCAGTCGTTTAATATTAAAAATATTAGTAGGGAAATTTATATGGTTATTTTCCTCACATTTTGAGCTTTAATTTGGTATACCATAAGTACCATTTTCTGACACTTTTCTGTCATGAAATTATGCCAGACTTAAGAAGTTTTGAAATTCGTCTGTGTCAACTGTAATCGACATCATAGTTTACTGTAATTAGCAGTCAGTCGTTTAATATTAAAAACATTAATAGGGAAATTTATATGGTTATTTTCCTCAAATTTTGAGCTTTAATCTGGTATACCATAAGCACCATTTTGTGACACTTTTCAGTCATGAAATTGCGTTTGACTTTACACGTTTCAAAATTCGTCATTGTTTATTATAAGTGACAACTAGTTATTCTATTCTAAAAATATTAATCAACGATACATGTAACCGTCTTTATTAAACTTTAAGCTTTAAACGAATATAAGGTAAGCATTATTTCATGATAACCGTTCGTTGAATCGCAGCTTTTTCCTTTCAAGCATGAAAATGTTGTCACGGTATCCCGTACGCGTCATCGATAAAACCGGAAGCATGACACAAAAGGAAATCCATTTGATGTCGAGTGACCAACCCTTCTCGATTCCTCTCTGCATACGTTTCTCTAGCTTTCGGTTTTATGTAGCGTAACATCACGATCCATTTCCGCCTTGGATCAAGAGCTTCCCTTCATCGTTCGTTACACGAACGCCTCACAAACCCCAACTAACATGTTTTATCTCTCCTTTTTCTCTTTTTTTTTTATCTTCCTCCTTTAAACTGGCTTTAAGGCGTGTAGATGCAGAAAAAGTTGAAGATTGATCTCCTGACTTAATTACTTTCAATTGTTTTCTTTGTAGAGTTTCGTTAAGAGTGTAGGGAATCTTTAATCGTTGAATTATTTAAACAAATTTGATCTGAGAACAAGATTGATTAAAGGGTAGAAAAATGTCGAAACCTTTTAGAGATTTTTCGTCAAACGTTTTAACGCGTTGACTGCCACAGTGAAAAAGGACGTGAGTAGTCAGACACGCTGGAATCCTAATTATTAACAATACAATCAACTAATTTTCAATTCGATAGCTAGCATTATTAGCTTAATGTTAACGCTGTCCGTGGTTTATTTTATCATTTCTGTTGGTAATTATTTGATTGTAAAAAATCTCGGGTGCCGGTCGCCGGTGACCCCCGTGGCAGCCAACGTGTTAATGTTCGCCGAGTGTTAATAAATATTTATACAGAGATTTACAAGTATAAAGATTTACAAAATTAGTGGATGGAAATTTTTATAAATATTTCAACTTTAATTCACACTCACGAAAACTTGGAGTAAGAATGATACCTTAGAAAATTCCTAATATCGTAAACGTTTAAGTATAACAATTAATAATATTTTAAATTTTGCTGATACAACGTATAATTTAGAATTTACGTTTAATTTCAAATTTATTTCGATTATTTTTTTAGTATACGATGGTTTTTCGTTTGGAAATTTGAACGATTAATTTTAATTAAGGTTTGGGTCACAATTGACCGTCAAAATTACACCCTTGTAAATGGTATAGTTTGTCTCAATAATTGTTTTTTAAAACAACATCAAATTTACGCTTCAGAAAAAGATCTATTTATATATTTTTCATAAGGTGTATTTTGATAATAAGTTCTCAAAAAAGGTTCGTTTAGTACGAGTTTTCGAAAAATTCTTATCTTTCGTTCTCAAGCTCAATTGTCAGATTTGATAACGATAGCCAAAGTTTGATTACAATAGGCGAATTATTTTTAATTCATTTTTAATGGAGCGTTTTGCAGTCAACTGATTCTGATAAGAATAGCCGGCAGATAACATTATTTGTGATTATAGTAACCGGATCCCATTGTATTTTGAAAGCCGATCCATCCCGTTTTCAAGATAAATGATAATATTGTCCTTTTGTAATAAATTACTTGAAATACCCTTTATTGAGATATAATGAAAATAGAATTCGTGAATTCATCCTGCTTCCGAAATTGATAACATTTATGAACGATAAGTATTGTTTTTCTTTTCAGAGATTATTTGAACTTTCCTGTAACTCGTAAAAAATTAGCTAAATATTTGTAAACCCATCCCTTTTTTAAAATGCACATTTAACGAGGTTGAATATTTTATAAACTATTTAAAATATTGCTGTAACAATACATTTTTTCGAACTTTTTCTTTTTATTACACTGTATATCCAATCGAGAACCGATCAACTTTTGTTTAAAATATTTTGTTTCTGCCAGATTATCCTCAGTACATGAAAAATCGTGAAAAGTGCTCCGTGGCACACCCTCTATATTTCGAGGTGTATCGAGAGGAAAAATTCGAAATATCCTTTAACTCGAATAAAAAACTCTACCCTTGGTATATTCGAAAACGTAACGCGAGAGAAATTCCGTAAATTCATCCCCATTTCAAAATGGATAATGTTTATCGAGGATAGGTTCAACCGGCCCGTTGCTAGCCAGCAGATAAGCGAATTAACGTGTCCCGGTTATTCTGGCAATTACATTCGAGCGTGCAGAACGGTGCAGCTCCTTATCTACTGAATTCCTAAAGTTCACCTGGCAGGAAAACAAGGATAAGGGGAAAGGGAGGACGGACGGGGACGTGGGTCATTAAAATCCATCAGGCCACCAATACGTTCCATGTGTCGTTCTAAATTCCGAAACGCGATAGAACGAGAAATGCATTCTTCCTATGGGGATAGAGGAATTATTGGCTTTTTCATGCTTCACAGGCTCCCCGAAGCAGTAAACTCCCTCTTTTTTTTTTTTCGTTCGACAGAACGTGGAGTGAAATTAATTTAAATCTCGTCGAACGACGACGTTTCGTCGAGCATCGTTCGATATATTAAATTCTCCCATTGGCCACAGTCGTCGTTTCATTAATCAACCTCTTACCTTTCTTCTTTTCTCTTTTTCTTTTTTTTTTCTCTGTGACTCTCTTGGAAATCCTTTCCCAGTGACGTAACACTGGGAAATCTATTATTTTCCTGTGTCGTTCAATTCCCACGTCGGTGTTTGTCCGTTCATCGGTCGTCTATCTGGTCTCGTTTCTTCGGCTGTGCAATCTCGACTGACGAGAGACACAATTCCCGTCCTCGATGGCGCTGAATTACTCTAGATAATTCAGTTTTATCCCTTTGACGATACGTCGACCTGCCTCTTCTTCCCTTCTGGCACACGGTGATTGTTCCTGGCATCCCGATAACGTTTGTTATCTGGCGAAGTGATTGCTTGCAGCTTCGCGTCCGAGCGAAAGAATTATTCGGCCGTGCCGTGTGTAATCTCGTTTTCGGACTGAAGTTTCGAAACAGCAATCGTTATTGTTAATTTTAATCATCCATGTCATACTTTCGTTGATTCCTTTCTTCTGCGACTACCGTTCAATACTGTATGCTTAGGGTGATATGGTAACACTGCAGTTATTCAATAAACGATCGTCTTATTTTGAAATTTAACCCTTTGGGTATACACGTTTGTTTGAAAGTTTTTTTGCACTTGGAGCACGTTTCATTTTGTGGGCAAGTGAAAGCAGTAGATTTTATGCAAGAATTAATTTATTTCGTATTATTCATTATATAAATAACTTTAGGCAGTTAGTATTACAAAATACTTTTAAGATAAATAAACTCTGGTTACAATAAATAAACCAGATTGAACCGCAACGACGTTTCAAATAAATGCATGACGTTCTGATACGTCAAATATAACCAAATGGTTAAGCTTCTCATTCAGTAGCATTTTGCGACTTGTTGTTGTCAAATTTTATTTTCAGTCTCCACTGTGCTCAAAGTGTTTAAGACTAACACAATTTTAAATCATTTTCCGAAATAATTTCTTTTATCGATGTGCTTAATTTCGTCCGATATACTTTGACAGGAGAAAGCTGATGAAATATTATTTAACCATCGTAACGTTCTTACGATGAATATTTTACCGCAATTCTATTCTTACCTTCTTTATTCCTTTCAGTTGCGCTCCATTGTGCTAATATAAAACAAAAGTTGCGGAATATAAGCGAGAATTTTCTCCTTTTTTCTTTTTCCTTATATAAAGTCCGAGTGAAAAAAAAAATACGAGCAGACGTTAATTTAGTTTCCCTGGGACGTTGATGCTTATCCAGTTTAATTTCTCATCCCCTAGAAATGGTCGAGGGTTACAGGCTACACGAATTCTTTTCTCAAGTAACCCCCGTGTTAAAACTTTGACCGGAAGGTAGTTAGTACCATTTCTTTAAGTGCAATTTGCGAGAGGAGAATAAAAAAGGAATGTTCAAATGCAAAGACAACGGTGTGTACAGTGGGTCTGTTCGGACCGTGAATGAGTCTCGTAAAAACGTAAAATGTTAAATCAATTTATTGAAATAAAAAAGAGAGGAGAGATGAAATTATATACGGTGAGATACGTAACGGGTTACGACTGAATGTTATCGAAAATATCAATAATATGAAAAAATGGCAATTCTTATAAGTTGTTAATTTCATTTTTTTCAATGTGCTCACCCTTTTTTATATAGGCCGATTTTTTGGGATATTCTATAGGATATAATATTGAAAAAATTAACAATTTGTGTAATATTTTTAAATTCTAGTCAGAATTAATAAGTTTTTCGAATTTTACTTTCAAAATGAAATTGTCACACGAATTATTGAAAGAATCGATCTCTATGAGAAGGAATTATTATTTTCATTTCGCCAATTGTTGAGAATATTTTAGAGGAAGAATGATTAAATTGTTGTGTTAAAAATAGTAATCATTGTTTTGAATAATTTCAAGTTAAAAGCGAAATGTTTGATATCACAAGTTGTAAAGAAAATATGTGATTCCGTGAAACCAGTTATTGTAATCATAAGTACAATTTTCAATTCCATACGAAGAAAAGTAGAACCTTTTCGCTTCTTTCAAGAATATATTTTTTAACAGAGCAAAAGTTTAAAAGACACGTAACCTTTTATTTCCACGTTTCATCAGTTTAAAGGGTAAAAGAATTCCGAGTGGACAAATAGCTTTTAAAAACTTCTCTGAAAGGAAATTCTATCAGATCCTTGCATTCTCCCGATCTTTCTAACCCTTTGGTGCACAGAATTTTCGAACAAAAACAAATTTTATTCGTCTAGAAACTATGAGTATTATAAAATATGAGATATTAATTAGAAAGGTAAAATTATATGAAAGAAACGTAACCTTTATTTGACTAATTATTAACTAAATTGAATTAGGTAGATGTAACGTGAATCTGTGTGCTTAACACGTTGACTGCCACAGGGAAAACGGACGTGTGTAGTCAGACACGTTGAAATCCTAATTATTAAGAATATAATGAAATAATTTTCAAATTTAACGTTTCCAATCGATAGCTAGCACTATTAGCCTACTGATAACGCTATCCGTGATTTATTTCGTCATTTCTTTTGTTATGTATTTGATTGTAAAAGATTTCGGTTGCCGGTCACCGGTGATCCCCGTGGCAGCCAACGTGTTAAATAATTTTAATAATTTTTAAAAAATTAAAAAATGCATCGAATATTCAAATGCATCGTGCTTCAAAGATATAATAATTAACTTTTTCCACATTTTAAATTATAGTAGGAGTCTCAGAAGACTCTGAACCTAATGATACTAAAAATAAATACAAAAATTTTAAGTATCATCAAAATTAGACTATTACTTCAGAGTATCACACTGAAACTGTAAATTAAACGATACTGTTGAAAAATTCCATAAAACTATTATGCACGACCCTTAAATGTTACTTAAAACGAATTGAAATCATGAACTTTAATGCAACCGCACCATCACTTGTGTCAGAAACCAAAGATTTCAATTTTCCGACAAGGGGGATATGAGACTGCCGGGAACAATGGCGAATGAAACAACGATGTCAATCAATGACAAAAGTATTCTTTGAACGGTTCGAATATTTCCTTCGTCTTACTGCGTGTGGCATAAAATATACAGAACGCGACCGTGTTGCTCGTTGAATCGATACCTTGTACCGGAAATCGATCTGTCAGTCCGCCGGGTTATTTCAAATCGTTTCACGATAAGTGTATGCTAATAATTTATCGATTCATATCCGCCGATTTTTATACGGGTCGAATAAATAATGATAAGTTAGTACACGGATTTAGTTGCTGTTATTAATTGAATACTTTAACGAATAATATGATATTGCCATATTTGATCGTTATTTCGTTATGGTTAACCCTTCTTCGGCTTTTTTGATTTTCATTTAAATCTGAATCGGTTCTGACCACATGGATCAAAATGATACGCTTCAGATTCCCTCTTCGAAATTAGACAATTTATTGAAACTTTATTGAAATTTATTCTTATATGCTAGGTTTAAAAAAATCGATTTTTTGGAAATTTTTTTTCCAAGATACTAAGTGAAATGTTTCAATCGTTTTGGTAGATATACGAACATCTAACTTTGGCCTTTATTCTAGAATTTTTTGGGTTAAAAATGTGACAAAATGGCAGAGTTATTTTCTATTTTCCTAAGCCGTGTGTTTTGGAACATCGATTCATGGCCGGCATTATTGCTAAGGATTGGAATGGCTGAAACTAAAAAATTCCTTTTGATTTATAAATATAATTGCATTGACTGTTATGTAGCGTAGGATTTTTGAAAGATTTTTGAAACTTTAAAGACAAAAGATAATACTTCTTTTTTGTACAAAGAAGTCAACTGCAAACAGTTATAAAACATTGAATAATTAAAATATCGAAATAACCCCACGCTTCATTGTAGATAATACATTCTTATTAATTAATTAAAAGGAATTTTTGATTTTGCGCATTTTAATCCTTCGTAATGATGGTTTATGAGATAACGAATAATTCCACCATTTTGCGGCATTTTTTATTTAAAAAATTCAGAATTAAAGACCAAGGTTATATGTATACCTTCTGTAATGATTGAAGTATTTTATTCAGTAGTCACTCACAAAAAAATTCCTATAAGTAATCGATTTTTTAACACGTTGAATGCCACAGTGAAAATGGACGTATGTAGTCAGACACGGTAAAAACCTAATTATTAACCATTATTAATTTTCAAGTGTAACCTTTCAGTTTGATAGTCACCCGCGGTTTATTTTATCGTTTCATTTGTTAATTATATAATTGTGAAAAACTTCGGGTCACCGGTGACCTCCGCGGCATTCAACGCGTTAAGCCTTCTTTTGCACTTACCAATTTTAGAAATAGTAGCTATAGGAAATTGTCAAAATTTGGAAAATCAAACGGATTAAATATTCAGCCTGATTAAAGATGGATTAAATGTCTAAATGGAGCTTCGGATAAACGATACACAACCAAGTAACAGCCGCCTATTCGGTGAAATTCTTGATATTTATAGGGGAGATTTCTAAATCCTTAATTCGCCAATTTAATAAGCTTAGGTAAATGGGTCGTCGACTGTCCTGACGAATACCTTGACATACAATATTAATAAAAGTCACTATTGTTCATTGACCCTTACCTGAATACTCGTTTCAACATTGACACTAAAAATTCTATTACAAATTATTGATAAAATGCTTCAATCAAATTTGTTAATTTGAAAAGCCAATACTGTGCAAATGTTCTCAAACAGAAAATCGAGATTATATTTGAAAACTGAAAGGTAATTGACTGAAAGAACAGGTACTGGTAGTTTTTTTTTTTTAATTGCTCATAAATAGAGTTGAATGTAAAAGGAAACAGTGGTTTGACGATCGAAAAGGATATTTCTTCGACGTCGCTCTTATTTTTTTCGAAGAGTAGAGCGAAAAATAAAACCGATCAACGTCGATAACTTTCGTGTCGAACAGGATGGATAAATCTTCCCCATCGTTCTCCATTTACGATGGGAAAAGCGTCGAATGTTCGAGGAGCCAATGACGTTTTCCAGCTAAATGTAACGATTGTTCCGAAAATACTGCTATCGAAGACCTGTGTTTTCGAAAATCCTTTATTCTAGTATTTTTTTGTTTGTTTTTTATTCTTTTTAAATAAAAAATTCATTCACCTATTTGTTCACAGGAGAGTAATATTCATTTACGTATAATAATCGCAATCTATTAGTTTAATATATCAATAGCAGTAATTAATTCTATTAGATAGGATCCAGCTTACTTTTACCGTGAAGCTTCCAATAATCAAAAATTATATTTTGAATTGATAAAGTTACAAATCTTTACTAATGTATTTTTGGTTAATTCGCCATATGTTAATATAAGCAAACAAAGTGTAGAATTTTCTAGTAAATTATCCATGCAACATGGACAATATATATTTCTTCCTAATAACATTTTAAAATTAATATTTTCAACCAGTAACATTCAATCGTCACCCCTTGTTCGCTTCACCCCACATATTCCCGAACAACCGTAAAGAAAGGATAAATAATTAACTATTTTTGAAATTATTCATTTTATACATAAGAAAAATTAATTTTCAAAAAATTAATTGACGTCGAAGGAAAATTGAGAGAAAATATATATTTTCATAAAACATTTATACACGTATTGTGTGCATAAAACAAATGTAACAAGGGAGGAGTAATTAATTATTTTCACGATGAGAAACGGCGTGGTTGCCAAGGTGTTAACACGGTCTTCCACTTTGATAAACTATTAACACTTATCCACAAGTTACGACGATCGAATTTCTCCACCGTACCACCCACCCCCTCCCCATTTCGAACTTCAGTTTTCCTAACTAAATGGTACTTGAACAACTAGTTAGTCCGAAACGATGGATGATTTTCGAGTATCGGTTAGTTACGGTCAAAGTGGGTGTCGCAAAATAATCACGATTCCCGTCGCTCGTCCGTACGTTGGCCAATTAGCAGATTGTTTGAGATAAATTGCGATCAACCCGGTTCACCCCCTTGTTCGCCCCTATTTAAAGATATTCAGAGATTTATTATAGCGTTCCTTCGTGGTAAACTTTTTGCCCACTTCCGCATTGTGATTTGTGGACCATTACCCCTACCGCCAATTTGTCTCTTTCTTTCTCTTTATCTCTCGTTTCATTTCTTTTCCCGTCTCTCTTGTGTCGCGCAATCGCTCGAAAAGAACGGATAGTATTCGATGGAAGAAGGGGTAGAATGGGGGCGGGGGAGAGGTCCGATCTCGGTAGCAGCCCGAAGGCTCTTCCGGGTTATTCATTACTGGGTCACCGAGTAAAACCGTCCTTTCTCTCGGCCTTTTCTTTTTTTTTTTTTCTTTCTATTTTCAGACCTTCGCTATCCGTCCAAGGCAACCACCCGTGACGCTTTTTAGCAATTTGAAAATTCAAAGTATCTCGATATAGCAGAGGTGAATCCTGAAACCCTGCTCGAAAAAGGGCGAGATTTGTGAAGGTATATTTCTGAATCCTTTCGTGTTAATTCGAAGCTTTTAATATTTTTATCCGATACTCCAGATTATAAAATTCCGATGGCATATTTATTCATATTTATTTAATCAAATAGATTAAAATACTAAAAATATTAAAATTCGTATGAAATTTCACTGTATATTAATTTGATATTTGTATTGTATCAAAATCGCTATAAAAGAGCAATAACATTTTATGATACAAATTTTTAATGTAAATCCTCGATTTACACGATCAGCACTTTAAACGCCATGCTGAAATCGAAGACAATTCTCAGAATTTATCGTTTCGTACAGCAGTATTTATTTACTTATATAATAAATTAGTTAAACAAAATCGTTTCTTAACTCGTTGGCGGCCACAGTGAAAATGTCCATACATAGTCAGACATAGGACATCATCGTTTCATTTTTCTAATTAACCATTTCACTTACTGCTTTGCCTACATAATGTATTTTTAATCTGATATAATACTTTCTTTTATATCCGTGATGCTGTTAATCCCCTTTTATCCGAATTATTAACCCTTTCTGAAGCAATAAATTTCAGTCAAAGTTTCAGTAGGTATATTTAGAATTTTTTACACAATTTCTTACAAAGAATGTATATGTCAGAAGTAATATTTAAACATTTCGTTTATTCGTTCGATGTTTCGCGTCGTCTCCCTTTTTTTTTTGTACTAAATTTGCAATTCTGTCCAAATTTGTATCTCAAAAATTCACCTACTGCCAATTTAAACATAAAAAGAATTCTAATAGCTTAGGGTGAAAGGACCTTGTCCCGCGGGATTAACAGAGACTACTGCGTTTTCGCGAGAATATTTACGTTCACGCTCTGTTCCACCTCTCCTGCTACCACGAGCATTATTTTTATTAACTGAAGCTATAAATCATTATATTTCACTCTACCTCGATATGCTCGCCGTCGTCCTTTGTCACCGCTTTAGCCAATAAAAATAATGCGTGCGACAGAGGTGGAACAGAGTGGGAGCTTAAACACTCTCCCAACCATCATTTCGCGAAAGCACGGTACCTTTTGACGAACGATCGAACGTGGCTGTGACGTGATATTAAATTTTCATTTTAGTTTCCCGGAACGGCTTATCAAAGGAACTTTTTCCGGTGTTCCTTCGACCGTCACGCGTAACTATGACCGACGGAAAATCGAGAAAATTGTTCCGGCTCGTTGATTGGGAAACACGTTTACACGAATGACCGCGTAGCCGATATTAATGTACGATATTACTGGTATCGATGGAAGCCGACCAACCGTATCAAGGACTGGCTCGTTAAATCCTATGGGTCGCGTGTACGACCACCGAACAGATGTCAACCATGGCTCAGGACGATAAAACGATTCGACAAATGCCCTTGTTACTGTCACTTCCGCCAATTTTCATTCCTCATTTCGATTTCCGGTTCCATTTTATGCCAACAATTTAAGATTTATCGTTAACTCTTCGTGCGATCGTGATATGAGACAAACGAGCAAAGAAATTGAAATATAGGATATCTACATACATCTTTTAAGTTCTGATTTGATTTCTCAACATTTTTGTTCTTAAAATTTCTTTTTGTAGGAACTTATAGGTTCTAGGGATTTATTATTAGAATAGAAAAAGGGTGAGATTTCAAGATCGACATTGACAAGATTGAAACATTTGCTACCGTCTTAATTACAGATCTGTAATTTGTCAAAGGGAAAATGTACGATGACAATCGTAGTAATCGTATTAATTGCCAGATGTAATTGACGAGGATAGAGTGAGGAATCGTGAAAGAGAAATCGATACGAATTTTGTATTTTAGAATTCACTTTTCTAATAACATTTACATTAAATTTTATATGTACTACAAAATATATAATGCGTAAAAGAAAATATAATTAACGTCTTCCTGTTGCGGTGCGTAGCAGATGTCTATAACATTTTATTGCGACGTTAATAGGAAAAACACCATCGTGTAATTTAGGTATTTTATAGAGAAAACTTCAGGGGATCCAAAAATAATTTTTTCAGATTTTTAAAAACGCGATCTTGAAACGATTTTTGCAAAAAAAGAATTTGTTTATAACTTTCAATATTGTAAAAGTCATTCTTCAATCCAATAAAAATATATTCTAAAACAGTGATCCTTTCTTAATGAAATGAAAGAAAGAGCAAATCAATAGAATAAATAGTTCCCGAGATAAAAATTCAAACGTACAACCCATTTTCACGAAAATAGGCAAAAATCGCGAAATTTAAAGGCTTGTATTTCTCAAACGATTTCGAAACGAGCTAAATGATGACTTAACCCCCCCCCCCCCCCCCTAATTTCACGTGAACTACAATATATTTAATTTAGAACAAAATCTGAGACATCGCCCAAAAAAAAGTGATCGATTTGGCGTGGAATTAAGTGCATTAACCAGGTCATTTTAATTACCTAATTGGAATCATAATATTTAAATTTGCAATGATTATCTATAAATTATATCTCTGCGGAATTTTCTACGCTTATTATTTGAGTATAAAAATTATACAAGTAATACTTCGATTACAGAACATATTTTTTAATTTAGCAACAAAACGATTTTTGTCGGGGTTGTTAATTTGAAAGTGCAATACTTAGACACTTGGTTAATCACAATTTATATCTATTTATCGTCGTTGTTAATGAGGAAAATGAATACCTTCCTTTAATTAATTTCACTCTCCGGATCTTACGTATATATCACATCCGGAATTGTGGTTCCGTTTCAGATTTCATTAAATTAATTGAGGAACGCCGGCATTGATTGAATGCAGATACGAGAAAGCTTGATACCTCTGTACAGTTTCAATTTTTGTCGAACGAACATCAAACGGTTCGTCCAGCTTCTCGTCGAACACTTTCTCGAGTAAATCACCAACAATTAACTTAATTAATTCCGGCTTTTGCGTAACAATTATGCATACGAATTCAAATGATTCGACATTTAATTCCCTTTTTTAAGCGCAACAATCGTTTTGTGAAGCGAATGTGTTTCTTTCTTTCTTTTATTCTGCTAAAAAAATAATGAAAAAGAAACAAGGAACAGATTACTGATTGTGAGAGGAAGTACGGAAAAACGGTTTACAAAATTTTATTCCTCCTTTCTTTGAACATTTTTTACAAATAAAATAGTTTCACGTTGAAGAGATCCAAGGTATCAGAGGGAAGCGTTCGTGCGCCAGCCACGATTTCTCGGGAGCCGCAATAAACGTTCGATACAACAGCCCGTGTAATAAATAAACATAAATGGATTTAATATGGTGATCCGAAACAATAGAATGTGCAGGAACGATCATACGTGCTATTCAAATTCTATTCATCTGCGAACGCTGTGGATTTAAACGCAGCCGTGCGGCTGCCAACGCTCGACCTGTATCTCCGCCGGTGGAAGTTAAAGTAGAACAAATGTGGCATTAGAAGCTTTTGAATCGAAAGAAGTAGACGTGATTTTCTCGGTTTCTCCGCATGAATTTTATGTTTAAAATTTTTTATTTCGGTAACGTAAAGATTGTATTAGGTTGGTGCATATGAAATGTCGGATTTATAATGGCAACTTTAAATAAACACATATCTTTTGTATTAAACGTTAATCAAAATAAGAATGATTATAATCTGTACATTTTTTCAAGAAATTCCAAGTTTTCTACTTTCGTTTCAGAAATCTAAGAAAGCTTCACGGAAATCTAAGAAAGACACGTTTAAACACACAATTCTTAACAAATTTCGATGATAATTTATCAGAATAAATCATAGTTTTATTTTAAAATAAAAATCGTAGGAATCTGCATATTTTCTTCGACGAATCAAAGCGATTTATGCTTTTTCCCAAAAATCATGTTAATACACATTTCATAAAAGCTTGAACAGAATGCGTAAAAATAGGTGAATATTACAAAATGAAAATTATCTGTAAAAAAGGAAATCCTATGCTTCGAATCGATATATAAAACATCTCAAAATCGCGAATATTTATCGAATAAGCAGATTTAAAAACATATGCACCAACCTAATAGTTTTAGAATCTTTTACAATACTTTCAGTAAAATATACGAAGTGAAATATTTTCCTAAGTACCTGTGATTGTTCGTGGAAGGATTGAATAAAGAAATCGTAATAATTTGCTGTTCGGGGCAAATCCATTAAGGGGAGCAAATAAGAGCGAATCGCGTAAACAGCAGGGTTGTTGCTCCTGGGGGATGATTGGAAATGCAGGGGATCAGAGGAGAAATACAGGTACAAGGAGACACACCGCAGACCCTGCAGGCTACCTAGATAATGGGCTCACGATTAGCACCAGACACGATGCGTATAACCGACGCTACCGTCGATCGAATATTAACGAGGGCTATTATTAATGTCTAAGTTCCTATCATGGGATCAAACCCTACCTGTCTCTGTCTCTCTTCATCCCTATGTCCAAGCATGGATGTTGTCACGGGTGGTAAACCTCGTTGACGCATTGAAACCGCGGCCTAATCGATTGTATTTTCCGAAAATTGGATATTAACACTCTGTTAAGACTGCATCGAACGTAGTTAGACGTTTCGCGCTGTATCGTGGCGAACGGTAACAATGAATAATGGGAACTGACAGTGTTTTAGGTGATTGGAAAAGTTGTTATATTATTGAATTTAGTACACCAAATGGTTTTGGATATTTGATAAGTGAAGCATCTGGGGTATTCTGTGTTTTGTTGAGAATCATAGGCTTTCGTAGGGAAAATGGCAATTTAGGAGAAAAAAATGTTCCATCGTTGTTCTTATAGTTGGAAATTACTTGATATTATGCACAGGCATGATAATTAATCTAACTGATGGTCTATTACCAAATTGTTAAAGTACTAATTTAGTAATTATATTCAATTAATTAAGGTGGTAATTTAGTAATTATTAATAAAGTGAAATCCGGTTAATTGGGACACACCGAAAATGGATTAATTTGTCTCGATAAAACGAATTGTACTATATTTTAGGTTTTATTTCCGTTGTTCAATATTTGTCCTAAATAAAGGACGAACTCATTAATTTACTGGCCTAATTAACCGGAATCCTATGTATTAAAATACTGGTATCCTAAATTAGTAAACTAATAAATCGCTGGATTATTAAATCACTAAACTAAATTACTAAAGTACTAAGCTACACCAGGTTATTAAGTTACTAAATTCTCGAATTATTAAATTATCAAATTACCAAATTACTAAATTGCTGAATTCCCAAATTACCAAATTAATAAATAACTAAGCTACTAAGTTACCAAATTACCAGATTACAAAATTACCAGATTATCAAATTACTAAATTACCAAGTTACTAAATTGCTGGATTATTGAATCACTAAATTTCTATGTTACTAAAGTACTAAGCTACCAGGTTACTAAGTTACTGAGGTCTCAAATTATTAAATTACGAAATTACCAAATTCCTGAATTTCCAAATTACAAAATTACTAAATTGCTGAATTACCAAATTATTAAATTACAAAATTACCAAATTACTAAATTACTAAGTTGCTAAGTTACTAAATTACAAAATTACCAAATTATTAATTACTAAATTGCTGCATTATTAAATTACCAAATTACTATGTTACGAAGTTATTAAATTGCAAAGTTACTAAATTATCAAAATATCAAATTACCAAAATTCCCAAGTTACTGAATTAATATAATTTGTATACGTTAAATTATAACCCAGGTTTAATTCGTAATAATTTTCAAATACAAAACCCAGACATGGAATTTTCTTCGCTTACGCTTGACGTCATCATTTTCTCTAGGAAAACCCACGGTACTCGCTGATGTACCAGAATTAAGACAACGCGTGTCCGATATACTTGTTTCTTCATTGAAAATAAATTATCAAAATAAAAAATAAATAAATGATCACGTCTGATGGTTCTATTGATAAATATTATTTCATCTAAATATTGTTCTCTTCGGTATGTTTCGTCATGAATAATAAACTTCATACGTTGCTTCATTTCTCATTGTTAGGAAAAATATATCGCTTCCATTTTTCTATCGCGTATCGTGCAACATCACGATCTTCTTATTCCAGGTTTTACCTCTTTCTTTTCTTCAGCAAATTTCTTCGTGAACTAACGATCTTACTTAATTGTGTCGGTTTTTTTTTTAAACACATTTAACGAAACTGTTTACTTGCATCGAACTTACCCTTTTATGAGTCTTTCTTTCACTCTTTATCCCTTTCTCTTTGCCGTCTATCCACTTTCTCTTTGTATCGTCCATTGCAACATTAATTACTTAGCCGTCTGGATCACGACAGCGCGTAAATTACTGGAAAAGTAACGGCAAACGTCCCTCGTGAACGTAAAAGAAATATTGCTGAATCGCGAGGAGACGTAGGGAACACGAAAGCACGAACGGTCGAATAATAAAACAGCCTCGTGGAAAAAAATAACCCTTGCTGATTAAACACCCTTCGTGCATCCGACAGATTCTTGTACAACATAATAACAAACACGAAAGATTGATACCGGTATAATCGAATATTTATAGTTTGATCTTTCGGTGAGATTAAGACTTTCTTATCTGTCATATTAAGTATACATAATCTGATAATATTTTAGTTGCGTCGACAACGTTTTATAATTGATTTTGCTAATAATTGTTATGAATAATATGAAAGTGTTTATTTAAATAACGTACGATTTTGTGAACTCAGCATCGATGTAATATTATTTCAAATTGTTACTGTGATTTTAGTGAAATATGGAACTATTGTTATAATAGTCTTTAAAACGAACGTATGTAGTCAGACACGATAAGATCCTAATTATTAAAGTGTGCAGTCGATTAATTTTTCAAATTTAACTTTTCAATTCGATAGCTAGCATTATTAGCTTAATATTTAATCATTTCTTTCGGTGATTATTTGATTTTAAAAGATTTCGGGTGCCGGTCACCGGTGACCCCCGTGGCAGCCAACGTGTTAATATTATTATTATACTCAATAAACTTTATTAATTATTTATTAGTTATTATTATACTTAATCTAAAATGGTAGCAACGAACGTGTTAAAAACAAACAAATAATTCTTTACTCGCACAAATTTATCTACGTGTAAAAATGCAGGCACTTTGATATCTTCCTGCGAAAAGAAAAATGCCTTCATTTCCCTGGTTTCACGTTTTTCGCGTTGCGTAAAAATATCCCTAATGTTCGAACAACGGGAAGCGGAGAAAATCTATCCTGTGTTCTTGCCGATCCGCAACGCGGTTCCGTTGAATGCACGTAGCCACGTGTCACTAATCCACGAAGAATGAAAGGTTAACACGCTCTCGAACC
Organism: Stelis phaeoptera; assembly: GCA_943735885.1. Classification (NCBI taxonomy): domain Eukaryota; kingdom Metazoa; phylum Arthropoda; class Insecta; order Hymenoptera; family Megachilidae; genus Stelis; species Stelis phaeoptera. The sequence goes on from OX030936.1 coordinate 2,960,620, forward strand.
GAGTGGAACGAACGTACCACGAGACCTGACACGAGAGAAGAAAAGATATCTTGTAGTTTCTCGGCCAGGGATGAACGATATTTTTTTTTTCCAGCTCTTCTTTTTTTCCTCCCTTAGCAACGGATTCTGAAAGATTCTCTCGCGCCCGTTTTACCTACACTCCCTTATTGTCAGCGAGAAACCTCAAAATCGCCGAGGATAACAAAGCCGTGTAGGATTTTCTCGGTTTCAATGGGTCAGCAGTATGCTTGGAAAAATTCTGGCAAACAAATCATCCCTATTGTTCCGGCTGATATTCGAAAACATTTTCTCAAACACCCCTACATCTCTGGCCGATTCAATGTTTCATGAACTTCCCGAATTGACGCCTTTTAATCAACGCTTTCAGTAAAGTAAAATGTGGAAAATTTATTGTTAAGTGTATTCGAGCATCATAAAATGATTTTAATTTTAGACATTATTATCGTTTTCTCTGGGAATAGGATTGATTTAAAAATGTTCAGTTCAGAGTGTTAACAAAATGTTATTAGGTTGTCCCAAAAGTTTCTTTCCCTATCTGCTCGCAACGCTTCGTTTGGCAATGTTAAAGAAGGAAGAGCATTATGCAGCTTTCCGAGAAATGGAAGAAGATGATAGGCCAAAGTTAATCGTACATAACTCAATAACGTGACATGAAAAATAAAGTATTACATACCCGTTATTTATTAACAAAGCGAAAGGAACTTTTGAGACAACCTAATATTAAAGAAGTTAAATTTCAATTTTTATAATTTTTTCTTTGATGTATGGGCTTGGAATCGAAATGGAATGTAAGTACAGCTACCGAACAAAAATAACCTATTTTGTAAATTTTTAAAAATCTCAAGATGTCCTTCGTATCTCGATAAAAAAAAAAACAAATTAGCAAAATACCATTCGTTTCTTTACATACCCTCCCATGATACCATACAACTTTCATTGGAACCATTTCTTCGCACAGTAAATATTTGGTAAACAATTGAAATGGCACCCTTAGAATCATACTGTATATTGTACCTAACAGTTTCGTTATTAGTTAAGATGACCGACCAAAGGATTCAACAGAATAGTTTCGAAACTAAATCATTTGAACATCACTGCAGACACCCTTAATTATCTTAATGCTATATTTATTATACTTCTACTGTAGTCGTTGCATTTTCACGAATGCGGTGAATGCCGGTGGATGTTCAGGATAAGATTCACCTCCAGCACCATATCTGTCGAGTTTTATCAATTCTGATCAGATTATTCTTTGATTTCCCGGGAAACCTCTGCCCTTTATCGAGATCCCCCGGCGTTTTCAAAGCCTTGCCACCGAAACAAATTGCTTCTATAGAACGTCATGTTTCTTGCGCAACGTTGAAATAAGTTTGTTCCCGTTCTGTTGATGGGCTGAATCTTTCATGCAACTGCAAGGAAGATTCATCAGAACATTCGGTTGATAAATCTGAACGCTTTTGCTTGCACACCGTGCCGTTACGTGTAACGCGTGTACCGCATCATCGTCGTTCAAACGGTATTTTTCAAGTCAAAATTGGACGACGTGTCCCTATGTCAAGTTAATGGTGCACGACTTGTATTTTTTTGTTTAATCGACCTAGCTAAGCACGAATACTCATCAAATTAACAAAACTATGTACAAAGTGTATAATTAATATCTGGATATAAAGTTTTGTATTTGTATGGAATTAAGATTACAGAATTAACAGTTTGTTCACAGAAAATACGCAAAATAGTTACACAATTTGCCTGTGTGCAATTACTTTCGAGATATTTTTGTTTCTATAAGAATCTTCTTCCTTTTCGCAGAACCAGGGACGTTCCTAGAGTGTGCAACACCTGGGGCCAAAGTTGATAATATTAGAAATAAATGATAATAAATTTCTATAAGTATACAGACGCAGTCGTTCTCGAAATCTTGCAACGATACAATTTAAAAAATTTCATTCCTCGACTATGATACTTAAGTCAAGTGTCCCACTTGTCCCAGCGATTGATAATACCGGAATTCGTGGAATGTCAATATTCGGGCCGGGGTTACGATAGACCCAGAACATACAGGATATCGATAGTTATCACGTGCGAACCCGCCGACCTGGAAAAGCTTGTTTTCCACTGATACGACTCTCCCTCGTTTGCACATTAAACGAACCGCACGTGCGGTTTGCAATTTTTCCCTACACCACTGGTGTTCCTCTCTCACCCTATTCGTCCCTGGACACCCTTTGTCGATTCGATCGGCGAAATTGCACACGCACGCGTAAAAAGAAAAATGGCTATCGAGCAGCCGTCGAATCGGAACGATCGAAGGAATTCCATTACGCGCTAACTCCCTGGTAATTTGCGTCAACTTCTTTCCCTCTTTCATTTTCTTCGAATGATTCTCACCCCCCGCCAACTTGTGTTTCCGTCTCTCGTTCAAGATTTTAATTATACCCGACCTTTCAGCAGTTATTATTCGACGTTGAAACGCGGACAGACAAAGAAGACACGTGACGTCGCGTCGCGACGCTGAAACGGCGAGAAGTTGGCGTCGTTCGATAATTAGCCGATGAAAACGACGGATCAAGCTCCCGAAGGGTGTCGAAGAGTAGAATGGGAGAAAGGGTCGGAACGAGGAGGTAATTTCTTCGTGATGGCGGTTACGTCGTTCTTTCGACGAGGGTGTTGGTAATCTCGACGAAGGCTCGTCCTGAATTGCGTACACGTAACATTTTAATTCTCCGCGGTTACAATTTTTCTATCTATTTACGGTATAATTTAAACAAATGTCAGTGAAATAGCGTCGGTGTGAATACTGTCGAGTAAGTCTTTGTTGGTCAAGTGATACGGATCCATTTACATATTTGGATTGCAACAATTATTACACTGTCGTATTTCTTCTGACCGAAAATAGGAAACGTTAGACATTTACGATTCTTTAATACGAAAATTCCCATTCCTTAGCCGGCCTGATTGTAACGATATAACGGGGATGGCACACCAGCAGCGGCCGCAAAATTGTTAACAGTTATAAACGACTTACACGCCGATGTTGCATTTCACAAAGGGAACAACCGGTCAGGGGTATGACGGTCGGCAAAGGGTGAGCTTGTTTCGAAGTGAAACTCCGAACGCAAGTGGAACGTGTGGGTCAGTTGACGGTCGAATGATCGTGATCCATTTTGTGTGTTTCTATTGGGAGAATCAACCAACCGGTTTTCACGAGTTTGCTTGACCAGCGCCGCGACATTAATATTCACGGGGGCGCGAAAGTGACGCGACCTAATCGGGAAACTCTAAGGGTACTCATCCATAACCTGGACCCATGGATTAATCCAGAACAGGGTCGTATGCACGGGTCTTGAAACTCTCGTGGTAGGGATAAGTTCCTTAGTGAAGACAAGTGTGCTTCCAAAATCTACCACGAAGCAAGGGTATCGTTTCGTGTAATATGAAGCCACTGTGGAGGACAATAGGCTTCCTTAAGGAAAATGGCGATTGAAGTCCCGCCATTCGTCTTATCCTCGAAAGTTACTAGACATTTATGTGTAGTCACAGTAATTACGACTTATCTTCCATTTTATATTGTTTTTTTTTTTAGCAATTATTACTAAATATTATTAAATATTTATGTTTAACTTAATCTAGACTTAACCCAAGTGTAATTGTAACTTTCTAGTATTATAGCGAACGGTGGGAGTTCCCTGCGACGCTATTTTCCCTAGGAAATTCTAGAATGCTCGTAATGTGTACAAATTATTTTTTATTATTATTTTATCGAATGTTTAGCCAATTTAGGTAATTTTTTATCAGTGAAAATTTAAACAGCTTCTGTTCTTCATTAACACGTTCCGTGCCAAGCCCTTTTTGCCTGATTCGTCGTTCAGGCCATTTGATATTTCGACCCAATTCGCACCAATTTATGTTTAGTATTTAATTATTGTAAATATAACAATTAAACAAACTTATGTACTTTGTTCTATACTGCATTTTGTATAACGCCTCAATCTTTTAGTAGAAATATTTTTTCACAGAATTAAATTTGTCATAAACGTATATTTTCAGCGCATTAAATAAATATGTCTGAGTGTACCACCGGTGGTACACGTGGCCTGAGGATCAAGTTTAACGTGTACCACCAGTGGTACACGTGGCACGAAAGGTGTTAACAAAATAAGGGGGTTTAGGGATATGTCTGGTCATGGTTAAGTCGATTTAGGGTTGTTATTAGAATGAGGAGTCCAGAATGTACCTATAGAGATTACATTGAATTTTAGAGTTAACTAGAGTTTACGACACGTACAATGTTCTATACTATTTTGAAGGAATTGATTTTACTGGAAATTTGCACGAAAAGAGTCACTTAATTATTAACATATCTTACAAGTGTAATTATTTCTTGTGTTTCAGGTATTTGATGTTTCGTCTATAAGCTGTATTTCACCCACTGGAACCATATTTATTTCTCACGGTATAGAAGCTGCAGAAGGTGAAGGTTAGATATTATCAGATATTTGTTAATAAAATAATTCAGTAACTATCCATACAAATATTTTATAAAGTTAAATTAAACGATTAAATTCTTAATAAGATTCCATATATTCGCAATATTCAAAAAGTTGATTTCTTTCATCTTCAAATTGAAGTAGTATAAATATTTCTATAAAAATTTTTTAAGGGATTCTAGAAACTGACGAAGATATGTATTTTCATTAATTTTCAAATCAAACCAGTACATTCGGTAAATTTTGTTGAAACTGCATACCCACTCTTTAAAATTAAATTATATATTTCTTCGGACATAAATTGATGCAGCTCCACATTTTCTATAAAAAAAAAATCTATATATGTCGAAATATTATTTATTACTTTAGGAAATATTTTAACTTTGATCTTTTAGAACTCTTCAAACCTTTTGTTACGAAGGTTGCCTTGATATCTTCGAAACTCCTCCAACTGCAAAGAGATTATTATTACCATATTTTAACCTCCTTTATTCTGAACAATTTTTGTTCATAAAATTTTTTGATATCTCCAAAAACAACTGAGCTATTTAAATATAAATTCTTATTGGATCGCCCAGTACACGCGAGGCGTGTGTATACATCCGGTAAACTTCAAAATTGAAACAACTTTACTTTTAATCCTTCGTAGACAACTTCGTTTGCGGCGCAAGCGTAATTTCATGTTCCTTCAAACGTTTATTTTTATCGCTAAAAGCTTTAAACATTCCACGCAGCAATCGACTAAATTATTTATCGGACACTTTGATAAATGATTCAGAATCCTGCTAGACTGTTTGAAGTCTAACATTTAAATACGACTTACTTTTCCTACGAAACGTGAACAAATATTTTTACCTTTTTTCAAATTTTCACAAAATTTGTTTCTCATCCCTCAAGATAGAGTATTCGAAAACATCGGACCGGTTAATTTCGACATTCTTGTGGCAGACTGGCTTTGGTTGGCCTTCGAGATAGCAACGAGCGTTAAAAAATGTGAAGTTACCGCATCATTTTCATTGTTCGGGAACGGCGGTCGCGTTCTCTGGCAGGAAACCGAGCGTATATACAGGGTGTCCACGCTAAAGCGTGACAGTCGCGATATTTCAATAACTACTGACGACAGGAAAAATGATTTATATGGAAATTACAGGATAAAATGGGATATCTATGGTTTGGCGTAAACGAAAATTTTTTAGTACGTGTTATAACATTTTTTCATATTATTACAAATAACGGCAAAATTCAAGGTGGCCGCAGTTATCGCCCCACCCTGTATATTGAACGGCAGTCGGTCCGCCTCGTTTCTTCTTCTGTTCTTCGTTTTTATTCCACGTCGTCGTACCCGTTCGATTTTATACCCTTCCATATCTCAGGGACGCTCGACGAACCGTTCTGGGCGCGAATTCACGGAAAGTTAATATCTACTTCCTTCCGTTTCCTTCGTGCTTCGATTTATAATGGTATTTATCGGTTCTTTTTTTTTGTTGCTGATTTCTTCGATTAAGGAAACGATCATTGTTTGAGGAAAATCGATTTGGTGCGTCACAAAATCGAATGAAGAATAATTTTTATTTGGTACATTTTTTTAAATGATAAATAGTGTATAAGAAAAATAATTTTTGCTTTTGTAAAATTGATGAAAGGAATAGGTAAAGAAAAAGGGTAATTTCTGTTTAGGACATTTTTTGAAATTGTAACTGTTTAAATTAATTAATTAGGTATTAGAAGGGCGAGTCGCTCATACTATTAGATCCATTATATTGCAAATATATAGTTAAAAAGTTTAAGTAATTTGAATAGTATTTTTATAAAGAATTGTCGAATTTTGATTGCCCAAATCTTAATTTTCCGGTTGTGAAAATTACTTTCTTATCGAATTTCTTAAAAGAAGAGTTCATTTACAAAAGCATAATACTTTCGGGATTATAACGAAAATATAGTATCGAACACGTAATTAAATAATTATTCTTCTGATAAATAATGAATAATTCTAGCTCTGATAGTTCACTAAAGAAAATTTGATTTACAGAAACTTTATACAAGAAACAATGCTTTTGGAATTATAAGAATTTAAGAATAATGGTACATAATCACAGGACGAATTTTACACAAAACTAAATTATACTTTTTATGTACTCAGACAAGTACGAAATTATTATTTTAAAGAAACGTGTAATATTGTGAATTAATAACGTTTTGATATTTTGTAATAACAATTTTTTATTGCAAATCGTTATGCAAACAATAGAGGGATGCTGTCACAGCAGAATATGCATATTAAGGTGACGTAAGTTGACGTTAAAAAGCAATAAAAATAGGAAAAATTAATACTGAAAAAAAAGAAATTATGATAAAATTTTGACTCACAGAGACTGAAAATAATAAAAGGTAAAAATCAATTTTGACAATGATAATTAATTATAACATTGTTCTTGACACCCGTTGGACGTTCGTAACAATTTTGAACGACTTCGATAAAGTCAAATCATTAATATATTTCTTTTATTATATCCAATTAATTAAGCTGATTAATTCATAACGACAATAATGTAATTTTCCGGAACAGAATTTGAAATAATTTCAATTCATATCGTGCACTAATTAAGAGAGAAAACTAACGAAGCTCGTTGTTGATTCTGCAAACCGTATTTGCGGTATTCGGTATGCATATCCGGCACGTAACAATCTCATGAAACGAGCAGATGCAGCGAAAATTTAATGATCTTTCGTGTTAATATTACTCTTTACAACAATTCCTTTCTTTTCTTTTTTTAATTGTCAATTTTCGTTACTATCTTTCCTCGGTATCAATATTTCCATTACGTTTGTTCGGTATAAAGGATGATACAGTCAAAAATTTCGGTTTTAAAATAAAAAAGCACGAATTAATATTGCCTCAAAAGTAGCACAAAAAAATAATAATAATTAGGAAAAACATTTTAATTTGATGTATTTTAAAGTAATGATATTAGGTTTCAACATGTTGATAAAAAAAAAAATACTTCGATGAATATTTGCACATACTTTCTTTCATCGCTACACATGACAGAGGATTATTAATGGTTATTTATTAGATTTCAATAGATTAACGAAAGTTGTAAAGAATGTATACTACATTCGTGACTTTTCTACTTATTCTGTGTCAGAAACTCCTTAAATCTGTCACAAATGTATTTTTTTTTTTTTTTTTTTAATTGTTATGAAAAGATAATAAAGGAATGTTAATTTAAATGATGTTTGCTTTGACTGAAGATTATTTATTTATCTTCAATAAATTAACGAAGGCTGCAAGGAATGCCAACTATATCTGTCACTTTTCCACTTATTTTGCTTCAAAACTGCTCTAAATCTATCACAACTGTATTTTTTCTTTAATTATTATAAAGATATAACGAGGGATCGTTAATTCAAATGTTATTTGTTTGAATAGAAAATGTATTATTTGTTAGATTTTAGCAGATTAAGGAATGCCAACTAAATCCGTGACTTTTCCACTTATTTTACTCCAGAAACGCCTTAAACCTGTCACAAATGTATTTTTGAAAACTATTGTAAACATATGATAAGAGATCGTTAATTTGAATGATATTTGTTTTCATAGATAATTATTATTTGCTGAGTATCCATAGATTAATGAAGATTTCAAGGAATATCAACTAAATTTCTGACTTTTCTACTTATTCTGCATCAAAAATGCCCTAAATATATCACATATAAAAATATATTAAAAAATTATTAACTCAACTAATTTATTAAATAGAAAATTGTGATTTCTAGAATTTTAGTGAATTAACGAAGTTTGTAACAAGTGACAACTCAATTCGCGACTTTTCCACTTATTTTACTTAGAAAACGTTTGAATTCTAACACCAATGAATTTCCTTTTTAAATTACTGCAAAATATGATCAAGGAACTTTCGTTCGAATATTGTATACCCGATCGAAGATTATTATTCGTTAAATTTCAATAAATTAACGAATTTTATCAAAATTGTCAGCTAAATTCATGATTTTTTCACTTATCATACTTCGAAAACGACTCAATTCTGTCAGTCTAAACATAAATTTATTCGTCGCCCGAATTTCTTCTGTGATTCAAAATTTGTTAAAATGTTTCTGTCAGAAATTTAACATTTTTCCTTGTACGAAATTCGCAATGATTCCTTGGCTGACAATTGAGAAGCACTTAAGGAGCGAAGCAATCAACATGTCAGAAAATTGTAACGCGTTCTCTCGCGTTCAATCGGACGAGAATTTTTGGAACCCGTCCAAAGTTCTTCACTTCGGACATACATACTTTCAAAACTCTGATCGGGCTTCCCGAAGTCGATTCACATTTCGCCGACCATTTCAAAATGAGTTGCGCTTTATTAATTTAAAGTACCGCCACTTCAACGACTTCGAATGAAATTTTTGCGGAACGGTTGATTGAATTTCTCTGTCAGAGTACGACGGGCTTTTTATTGTAAGTTGACGCAATTTTCCAAACTTCGGATCACTTCTCATTAAAGACCGAAGCATTTTTATTTAAAATATTATTTTGTTAAACTATTAGAAACAGCTGAAATATTATGGCGACCAATTCATAAACTCTGCTATCATAAAGTTCTGATGTTACCAACTATACTACCATATAATTCTAATATTGCACTGTTATTAATCAATTATTTATCATCTATCTGAATGATACCAGCTGCTGTCGATCTAATTGAAATTATTGCAATTTCTATTTCTAATAACAAGCACGAACGTGTTGCCACTTGAAAGTTAATTTTCTAACATTATGAAAGTATACACCGTGTTGCGTTACGAGGGACGTGCGGGTTTCAGGCTCGCAATGTGATACATTTTAACCGATATACGTGCCTGTTGATGGTGAAAATTGAATGGTACAAGAGAGGCAAAAAAAAAACTAATTCTGTACGAGATTGGTTCGTTCGAAACTGTATTAAAGTTTCATTCGATTTCAGTTTTTTATCTTTTCCTCTCTTTTTTTTTTTGTGGAGGAGATTTTGATATATGGTGGAAGAGGAATTACATGGCTTTTGGAATGGAATATCAAGTTGCTGAAACCTGTTCTGTATCGTCTATAACCGTTCGTGAAATCCATCCATATTATTGCCTCTCTTGTTGACAAAAAAAAGAAACAGCAAAAGCGTATAATGAAATCTGATACTACGTCGAAATTGAAACGGATTGAAGAATTATTTTATTAAACAAAAGTGCTACGCAATGTGTCTAACTTTTCATTGTATGATATAGTGTTTTGAGAAAAATTTCACACATATTTCTTCTTTTCCATGGAGAATTATTGAGCCTCCTCCTCCTCCAGGAGTTAATGGTTGCAAATCGTATTTGGCGAAATATCTTGAAAATAGTTTGTCTCGGAGAGGAAGTTTAAAGGGGCGACTTGTATGTTTTTTAACGAAAAATTTGTTTATGTAAACTCACTTTGGAGAACACGTTGTATGTCAACCTTACAGTAAATATTAAATATGATTAATAGGAGAATTTGTAAATTTTTATGGTATTTTAAGCAGTCGCACGAAAGAAGGAATTATCTAGTAATTGCTAGTAAGCTTGAAATATTAATTTGCATTTTTTTCGCTTATTTTATTTCAAGATTATACTGTGTGAAAAAAATGGGTCGAAAATATAGCATTATACAATTAATGAAGGTTATAAATTAATAAATATAAGTACTATCATAGTTAAAACATATTACCATTCAACATCCTTCATAACATCCATTATTCATTAAAGTAACTTGCCTTGCCTTGAACGAAGTTTCAACTTAACGGAGTTTCGACTTATTTTCTCTTATAGAATCACCCCTTTGTTGGTTGTATTATCAGTTACGAGACACCCTGTATGTAAACAGTATTCAGAATTGGAGGTACTTGGTAGCACAAATGTACAATTAAATCTCTTTTTAATATTTAAATATAGAATCAAATATTTATTTTATATTTAGAAAGAATTTTTTTTTTCCAAATATTTATCAACTATTTATTTCATATAACGGAGAAATATATTTTCCAAGATATAAAATCGTGATTTTCAAGAAATTTTCTTCGCAGCGTATCAACGTTATTTGTCATACAGATAAACAAATAAAAGCTACATTTGGAAAAGGATCGATGGTAATTTCGTTGAGATAAACGTGCGATAAGTGAGAGCAATTTATTGCGGAATGGCGAGCAATTAAAATGTGTAGCGTATTTATCAGAAAATTGATAATCCATGCGTATAACACAGAATGGGGTAGTGCATGGTTGGAATTTAAGTTATCACGCATGCCTTGCATTTAAAATGTCGCTTTTCGCTTCGCTTAACCTGTCCGTGCAGTTTGAACGACATTAATTTCTAAGCATTATCGGCGAAGTTCATTGAACGGTTTTCAATTATCGCGTTCCACGAGCGTGCTTCAAATACCTAAACTTTTGCAATCATGATAATTTTAGTAAATACAGATTCTTTGAAAAGCGTATTTTCAAATGTTTGTAAATGTTACAAATAAGCGTGTAAATTAAAAATAAATGATTGCTCGGTAATTGACTAAATTTCACATTAAAAGGAAAACAATAATACATAAACTAACGTAATTGCAGTTACTTTTATACCTTTTAATTTGGGGATAAAAGTGTAATTGATGAAAAGTGATCTCTCCTTACATAACAAATGCTAACATTAATTCTAAAATATTGGAAATATCGTAAATGTGCTATGCTCCGATGGTTTCATTATATTTATAAGAAAATATTATCCCAAAAGGAACAGCATGAATTTTGATACATTTGTAAACGCGTGCAATATTGAAAAGGGTAATTACGTACCTACTTCTCCACTTTATTTTGTTTCCATTTTATTACTGGTTTGAACACGGAGTGCGTCGTATCGAAATTCTAAGATCCAAATCAAATTCTAACAAAACGTGATAAAATATTACAATTCAAGTTCACATGTGTGTAAGACTATATTTAAAAACGGGAAGACTTGTATACTTTTCAGGGCACGAGCCGAAATTGCTAATCCAGCCGAGGTTTTTTCCCAACGCGAAGGTTGACGAAGACTGACTTTCTCTTGTCGTCTACGTCACGCGAGATGAGTTGGTTTAATAAAAATATTCTTTATTCAATACTTAGAAGATTACACAAACGAATACTGGATCTTATTAACTACGGGCACGGACTTGCGGAGTCTCGACAAAAGTTCTTATTATACTGTTTTTCTCGCGTTTTGGGTTTTTGGGAAAAATAGTGGTAGGGGTAGGTGGGAGAGCATTGAGGGTTTTCTGGAGAAAAACGCGGGAATCAGTCCCGGCTACATAAATATCGAGGTTTTCGAAGAATAGGATACAAAGGGCCTTTTTCCAAGGATATCTGATCGGAGAGGCAGGAAAAAGGATCAGGATACATAAAATACCTGAAAACGGAGAGTGCGTGGTTTGGGACCGTCGTAGAGTACCTAGCAGGAGCTCGATCGACACTCTTCCCAAAAGAAAGTCCTTTTTGAAGGGCCTTGAATTTCATAGCCCTACGTCGTCGAGGTCCTCGGGCCCGACGCACATGGCCCGCCATGACATAAACAAGGCACGGAGCCTTCCTTCAGGGACGTCGGCTTTAGTTTATCTTACATGTGTGAGCTTGAAACGAGTTGAATAATTCGGATCAGATTGTCCCTGATCGTTGAGAATTTGCCCTGTTGGTGACCCGGATTGTGGTCAGAACAAGCGGAAAACGTCTAGGCTGTTCGCGCAAGGATTTCTATCTGAAGTCATAGACCGGTGCGTGGAAACGCGATCGGAGAAAGCGGGGAAAACACGTAACCCGACGCGGATTGTTAGTAACGTCCCGAAACTGAACACCGTGTTCAATTAAAGCGAAATGAAATCCCGGTTTAGAAGCTGCGATAGCCGCTTGTTACGTCGTCGACAAGCTGCACCGTTGCGGATTCGAAGCGCGTAACAACATCAAAGTGAAGGGAAATTATGCAGGGCGCCGGATTAAACGTTTATACGACGAGCACTGTGATACATTTAATATTCGGATATGTGTTAATCAACGTGTTGAATGTCTCTCGTGGACCACCGACGATCCAATGGAGGTTCTGCTGAGATACGTCCTTAACATTTTGAACACTTTTCTATCGAGTGTGATTCTACATTGATTTCATCCACCATGGTAGTTGCATAGAAAATATGCAGAATTTTGCGCCGTCTCCGAAATATAAATTAAAATTATTTCGTCCTTTTTGGTGCATTCCGAAGTCGGTTGTATTTTTTTTTTTTTTTTCAAAAATCTTTTTTGAGTAAACGAAAGAATCGTTAATAATGCGTGTGATAGATATTTATAATAATATTCTATTGTTAGAAGCCATTGAAAGTCAGAAACTGTGTTAAACTGCATAAGAAACGCGTATTAAAATTACTAAAAGTTCAAAGGGCTGCCAACAAAGTCCTGTTTCGAATTTCGGTATAGAGTTAGATTTGTAAGAAAGTAGGAATCTTCCACTTTAATTCGGTTTTTGATTTACATCGATATCTTTATTCGTTCCTGAGATATCGTCGTGTAAAGACAAACGTAATTTTTGTAGAAATTCGCTGCCGCCTCACGCTTGGACCCAGACAGCGAGTGTCTAGCGTAGCGGTCACGTGGTCATTGTTTACGTCTAACCCTTTACTATTCCTAGTAATGCGTAGTACGCATTTCCTAGAAAAATGTCTACGGTCGCGCCCATTCATAATTACCCTCGTACGCGCCGGCCGCTATACAAACTTTGAAGCCCTATATCTCAGGAACTAATTGAGATATCGCGTTGCAACAAATTGCGTTATTATGTACGCACTTTCCTCTATCTTCTGAGCTACCTATCGCGTAAAATTTAGGCATGTTTTTTTTATATTTATTTCGCCTGTATCACTAAATGATTTTAGCCTCAAATAAATTTCATTCAAGAATATATATATATATTTTTAATTAATTTTGTTTTTCTGTTATGTAATAATCAGTTTAATTTGTAATAAAAGTCATGCCTGTATATTTTTTATTGTATTTATAAAATATATTATTTTTATATTTCATCAAATATACAAAGCTATATATTTTAAAATTAAATATATTTAATAATACATCTTCTAAAATATATTTATTTCTACACGGGATGTTTTTGTTTGTTTTTTGGATCATTAATTTTTTGGTGTTCCGAAAATTTTTTATATAATCAAAAGTGTTCCCTGATTTCAAAAAGGTTAAGAACCACTGGTTTGGGGTTTTAAGTTGATAATGACAAAAAAGAGAAAGTTTGATAAACAGTTTTTTTATTAGTATTTAATTTTATTGAGCGAGCTTGAAAATTGCAGATACATTTTTATCGTTCATTCTGCTGTATTTGTGTACGTTATTATAGGTTTCACAATTTTTTTTTAAGAAAATATTCTATTGCAAAAAGAAATGACATTCTTTTGTGAAATCTTCAGGCTTTTATTCAAGGTAACCGGAAGAATATATTTAATAACTAAAAGATTAGCATTAAAAAAACTACTGAAACTTTACAAGAAATACCAAGAAAACATATTCTTCGAAGAAAAAGCGTTGTTTCGCTTATTTCTGAACTGTAAATGAAACAAATGAGGAAATTAGTTTTGCAGTATCCTGCAATAAAATAGAAGCAGAGCCAGTTTTCTCATAAATATTTTAATGAGTTCCAGTGTATTTTTTTTTTTTTTTAGACTTTTATGAAATTGCACAAACAGTCCAGTATTGCTCTCGTTAGTTTAAAATGTTCTCTCTACCACTGTTTTATCTTTCAAGCTATGAAATTTCAAAGGTTTTCCATTATTTTAACAAGATTAAAATGGCTCACGTATTTGATGGGTTTCTAACAATAATCTCGTTCATTTATCCTGTTTGGTTTCAATAAATAATCCTCATTTTTCTCTTATTTTTCAAACTGGATGGATCCCACGACTGTCGCAGCAGAACCGTATGTTTGATGCGATTCAAGCGTATCCTTTTATGAGATTTCTATCTGGACAATGAATCTGGCGACAAAAGGAGGGACATGTTTGAACATCGAAGGAACAATTTCATCTGTATAAAAGTCGCACAAACTCTACAAATCTTCGATACGATACGTTCATATGAAATTGCTTCGTCTTTCAACGGCGACGACTACGTGTCCTAAAGCTTTAAGCTTTTAATACGACTGTCGCGAATTGAAAACGTCTCTCACGGTGTCCTGTGCGATAGAATATTGCGTTGCTCCCCGAGAGGCGATGAAAGAATAAAAAGGGTAAAAGGAACCCAATCGGCTGGCATAACGAGACTAACGCGTGATTTTGAAAGGTGAACCAATCTGCTCCGATGAAAAGAGTGATTTTTCATTATTGGATCCTTCGGTCGGTGACTTGCCACGTCAAGACAGGGACTATTGAAAGCACTCGAATGTCTCGATCGTTTTACGAATCCTTCTTTCAATTTCTTATCGTATCAACTTATTTACTTTTCATTACTTAAGGGATTCATTTATTGCCACCCTTTCCCCTTCAATCTCATCAGTCGAACCTTTGAATTTCTCTTGTTCCCTTTTTTTTTATCATTCCAGGATACTTTTATCAATTGTATCGATTTCTTTTTTCATTTTTCGTTCCGTGCATAATTTTACTTATTTTTCATTTATTTAACGATTCTTTTATTGAGTTTTTTCTGTATTTTCTTAATCAACGACGAAATTACATTTACTACTTGGTCGAGCTGCCGAAATGAAAGAATGCGAGGGAATGCATGGTATCAAAGTTGGACCACGTGGTTGCATCTTGGTGGGGCAGCCCTCGGGGCAACGACATGAAAATGAATTTAATTATTAGAATAGCCGGACCGTTGGTCGGACGTTCTTGTGACGCACACTTTCAAGGATACCGATTAAATTTCCTGTCCAAAATCCAGCCTCGTTCCTCTCAACCCCCCTGATTTATATTTCACCCCGTCGCCGCTGGTGCACCCGTTTCCCCTTCCACGAATTATGAGGGGGCCCACGGGAAATCTTGCCGTCGTCTCGATGCCTGAATATCCGTCGAGCATTCACCCACGTGGTCACATCCCATGGATACGGCGAGATAACAAGGACGAGCTGGAGATTGCTTCATTAGCCGAAACGCGTAATTGCGCCGTCTGTTTGCCCTTACGTTTATCGGGCAGAAAATGTTTGCCTCCGTAAAAGATACGTACGAATAAATGCCAACGCATTAAGAGCAGGCAAATCTAAATTTAAGTGAAATGAACACTGACTCTTAAATTAAATGAACTAATAAAGAAACATGCATGTTCTTCCAGTTCGTGTTTTATAATTCCACGAATACGTGCCTTATTCGGCTGAACTTTCTTATAATACGACCGCGGTTCTGAAAACAATTATACAAAATAATTCGAATGAAACTGATGAATAACTGTACCATCTTTTCCACGGCTATAACTTCTAAAGGGAAGTATTTTGATATCTAGAACGGTAGCCGATGTGTTTCTTTAGTAATAAGTTCTCCATTGATATACCACACTCTCCAAACTTCGCGAAAGATTAATTAAAAAATGAAATCGCGTTGAAAGTATTGAAAAGAACGCTGTATGGAACAGGTGGGTAAACTTTGATGATTGATGGAATCGCGATTGATTTCGTTGAAAAGAATATGAATATATTTGCGTGCACGTGACCATGGAATAGACGAGCGGAATAACTGGAACTAGGAAAGGGATGAAAGACAAACGGCACGCGCGAATGGACGAATCATTGATTTCATACACGCGAAAAGTCGAGCTTTGAATAGTTTGGCCGTTTGCCGCGTGTTAAAGCGGCTTGAAAGCCGCTGGTCCCTTGTTCTGATTTTCCCGTATTTCGATCGAATGCTTTATCGTCAGAGGGAAAATGTAGGGATAGTTTGGCGGAGTAAAATCCGACTGTGCGATCATTTTTATTTTCTTTTGGTATTTTTTATTTTTCTTTATCACGGATGTACTCGTTGGTAGAAGTGGAATTTTTATTATAAGTTAATAATATCCAAAGGAGTAGCATTTAGAAAATATAAACGGAGCAGTATCTGAATAACCGTTCGAGGGTTAGTTTTAATACAATTTTGATTCGTAGTTAAAATTTCCCTAACATTAACCAATTAACCAAATTAAATAATAACATCTGGAGATTTGCGTGATTTGCGAGTATTTTTTACTGGGTCTCATCAATTTTCACAAGCGGTATCTTATCTCGCAGAAGTAATAAATAATAACAATGAAATTCAGTCCATATAAGGACTGTACACCAAATACAATAGGTTTCCCCGCAATTAACCCTTTGCGCTCGAGTGGCGCTTCTACGGCGACATACGTAATTTACCAGAATATCTAAAAATCTGAAATTTAAACTTTGTTTATATTATAATATAACAAAATAACGAAAGAAATAAAGCTAAGTAAATTCTCGAGCATTCGTAGCAATTTTCTTCTGAAATGATGCTTTTGGATTTTAGAAACTTCGTTGGAAGGATTATCTCGACTCAAATAACACCTAAATATGCTTCGAATGCAAAGGGTTAAGCGTTACTTCTACGAGTGCGCAAATGGCAAACGAACCTGCTGTTCTCGTGTAGCTGCGATCATTTATTATTTGTCATATGTCGGCTATATTGGGAAAATTGTAAGACCTGCAGAAATTTCAGCAAAATCTTTAATACACAACACGTAAATCCTGTAATAAACGATGACAGCGATGAAGATTGAAAGTATGTACATCACGTTACTAGTGCTGCAAACTGAAATTATTAAAGGTAAAAGTCAAATATTTGATAACAAAGATGCCACGTATAATATTGTTTAGGAACAGATAAAGAGAATTCGAAGATTTAATGGGAGCATTTGATAGTTCATAATCGAATGTAAGTCATATTAAAATCTTAACTTATTTAATACATGTAAAACTATTTTGACCTTTGATGAAGTAAAAATATCTGTTACGAACGGAAAGTTAGGAAATATTGATTTATAATTCTTTTACATGTGATACACCTCTATATAAAATCCGAAAAAATTATATGTAACAAGCTATTAAAACTGTAAAAATATGAACATGCAAAATTAAGGTAATAATATTTTAATTTTCTCAGTTATGTTCCCTCACTTCAAAGAATCTTCAAAAGTTACAGATTAATAATCATGACAGGACACTAATCCTGTAAAAATATAATCGTGATCATTTGATAATTTCTATTAAAGAAAAATATTTGTAAACATTCCGAATTTTTTAAAAATCCATTTTGCAGTGAAAAATTCTGAAAAAATTCACAAACACGTTCGTCATAGAGCAGAATATCCCTGATTTTTTTGAAAACTTTTCATACGGTACAACATGATATACAAAGCTTAAACTGTTAATTGTGTTTCGCCCTGTAACTACCCTTCAAGTAGAGGTAGCTGCTTGATACTTGGCTAAAATGATTTTCTTTGAACGGTCTATTGATATGTTCATTGATTAATTTGGTCCAGCTAAGCAAAGGTAACACATCGATCCGTCCATTCGTGATTACAACTTTTATTTTGTTTGCAATTATTTTCAACAAGCTGCTCTTAAAGCTTGAGATGAATTTGACCGAAAAAGAAAACACGGTTCGATTATCGAATGAAAGGACGATAGATTATAAGCAACAACGTGGCCTCATTTTTCTTCCAAGAATTTTATGCGTCCCCGAATCCTTCGACCACAAAGCAAAAGAAATTCGTAAGAAAGTCGTGGCCATTTTCTTAGCATCCTGTGAGGGGGAACTTTTTAAATCCCAACGAGAAAAGCATCCCGGCACAAAGACGACTTCTTTTTCGCTTCTTCGTTTCGACGGACTCTTTTAATCACGATCGAACGGTTTGGCAAGTTGCTTTCTGCGGATGAATTTAATTATCCATCCTTCCGTGCCGATGATTGAAACTTAACTAGCAGTAAGTTTCCTTTTTGAATAAAAGAGAAAACACGAGAGAAATTAATTATATCCAACAATGAATCAGAATATTATATAAACGGCGTCGACGGTGACGTAAAATTACAAGAAGATGGTAAAACTTTACCTTTCTCTTTTTTTTAAATTAAATATCATTTAGTTGATTCAGTTGAATTTCAATTGAATTTCATTGTATGTTGTGTTTGTTATTCATTATTCCTCAAATTTTCTGTTATTGTTTGTTTAAATGTTTAACTTCTGAATTTCAATAAATGTTATGAAATATAATTTTCTTATTAATAATGTTGTATTATTCACAGGAAATAATAGGATAATGGAGTATAATTTTTCCAACGAATAATGTTATGTTATTTATATAAAGTTTTGGGGTATTTGGATATCATTCAAACTGGGTAAATGGGATACTAGGATACAATATAAATATTATTTTCCTTACAGATAATAATGTGCTATTAGGATATTATCCAAATAGGATAATGGGACACTGAGATATTACCCACATCGGCTAATAGGATATTAGGATATCTAAATAGGATAATGGGATATTATTCAAATTGGATAATAGGATATTACTGCTTACGTTACTTGATATAACATCCTAATGTAATTGAAAATATTTGATTTGTTAAATTTTAAGTTACTTGGAAAAATATCCTAACATCCTATTCTTCCCTTTCCTGAATTATAAGCTAAAAATATTATTTCCCTTAGAATATTACTACGCACTGAATAATAAAATATCGTGAAAAATAAAATGAATATATTTCAGTTTACCACTGACACTTTTGGAGTCTTTGTATTTTTAACTAATAGCTTGTTTGTTCGTGGAAATTGACGCTTTTCTATAACGAATCACAAATTGAATCCATTAAACAAGTTTGTTTTTTAACCAACTTAATTCAAACAATCTGAGGCATGATGAAAAAGCACAGCCAGAGCACACATCGACCAGTCTGATGTAATTAATCGGCGAGGCGCAATGGCGTTGATAATTGCTTATACGAAAAGAAGCACCATTGTTTTTCGCGACAATACCACGAGAATAACAATAAAAGCACACCGCGTGCTGTTCCATGCTGATACTTTATAGCCGATGTTTCTATTCGCGTTGTGGTACAATCGGTTTTTCTGCGAATCGAATCAACGGATACAACCGGCCCGCTAACCAGCGCCGGTTTAATTGGTATTTTTAGAACAAAAGCGTGTATCAAACCGCTAATCGTCATTTCGCGTTCAACACGGCTACATTGGTCATTTTGCTCTCACCATGTAAATAATTGAATATTACGTGTAGTTTGTTCTCGCCGCGAGACGTAAGCAATCGATTTTCAATCGAAAATGGAATAACTTGAATGGAAATTTTATAATCAACATAATTTTTGATGCTGCAGGATTCGAACACGATCAATTACCTTTTCTGATGGGAATTTATTTTCGAAAAGGATCGGTTTTAAGTATCTTGTCGTTATTATCATTTCTAAAATTTCCAGGCCCCAATAAAATTAAAATTGGTAATATTTATGTGTAATATTTTTTCTTACGTTTATTTTCAAGAAACATAGATCATTATTGCTATTTGAAAAATTTTCTGGCTCTATAATATTAAAATTAATAAATATTTATGTGTAATATTTTATTTTATGGAAATTTATTTAACAAAAGAAAATGTATTTTAGATATTTCATGGATCGCTGTTGTTATTTTTAAGATTTATAATATTATATATTAAAGTTAATATTAAAATAATTAATATTTCTTCTTATGAGGACCTTTTTTTTTTTAAAGATTAAACATTTCATGGATCTACAACTTCCAGGCGTGATGATATTAAAGGCGATATTTTTTCCTCAAAAGAAGTTACTTTTTAAACGAACAACTGTGAGAGGAGAATTTGCGTGAAACAAGTGTAGATTTTTCATTTCGCGAAGACCACTACGATATAATGGTAATTAGAGTAATGCACCGTAGTAGGAAAGAAGCGACACTCGCGAGTAATTAATTGTTCGCTCCTCCAGCTGAAAGCTAAACTCTCTCTGAACATCATACAACGCCGGCATTCTGTTTATCTTAATTAAAAATAAATCACCCCTCTGTTTTTCATTACTCGACGCGTAACAACACCTGTCAATCTATTCAAATATTCTCGTTTTCTTTCCGTTTGGACAGATGTTCGTAAGTAATTAACAAATTATCCATTATTTCCTCCAAATGGCAATATGCAGTGTTGTTTTTGAAAATAAATTCCTATAATATTATCAAAAATATTGAATTCTGTGAATAGTGAAGTTAAGAATATTGCAATATTCCTTAAACTTGGGTTCCAAATATCAGTTCGTAACGTTTTTCAGTACCCAGAAAATATTTCTTTCTTCAAAAAATATACATTAACCCCTTGCCATGTTATCATTTTGGTAGATACGTCAGACATGGATAAATATTCCTTGCCACAGTATTAAAACAAAGCAGGACAATTAAAATGTTACATGCAATTTACGTTTAACAATAGTTTGTTATCTCAATTATAGTTGGATTTATATTTAACCGACAGTACGAGTCAGATTTGCAACATTTGTGTCAAAGCACGGGAAGGGGTTAATTAATACTATATTTATATTTACGAGTTATCCAATGCGAATTCTTTAGAATTAAAGTTTTCAATCTATTTTCAGAAAAAATTTGATAAAGTTACAAAAGAAGTCGCTTGATTCAAATATTCGACACAGGAATTTCGATTACAAAATTTTTAATTAGATTCCAAACCACCGCCATGAACGATTTGCCATACGACAACATTTCTTTTAAATACATCAATAATTAGGGGTTCGCAGAATCGAATTTCACAAAGATTAATAGAAAAGGGTTAAGAGTTAAAATGACGCGTAATCGCTCGAGTCGTCCCCAAAGTTAAAATTTCACTTCCTGAACAGTACCCTGGGACAAAATC
The DNA here is from genome assembly GCA_943735885.1 of Stelis phaeoptera. Classification (NCBI taxonomy): domain Eukaryota; kingdom Metazoa; phylum Arthropoda; class Insecta; order Hymenoptera; family Megachilidae; genus Stelis; species Stelis phaeoptera. Next base: position 2,982,065 of record OX030936.1, read on the forward strand.
CATCGGTATGCAAAAAACGTACGCGGTTTCAACGAACACGTCCCACTTTGATCCGATTCCGTGATGCCAGAGGCGCGGACAGGAAGTCTCATGAATCAGAGATCCTGGCAACCTATGGAGCTCTGTACGAGTAGAAATCACAGGGTCGTTTCGTCGCCATCCACGAATCCTGGTTGGGGTCCCTAGGTAGTCTTGGCCGGAACGAGAAACGCGAGAAAATTTTACCAGGTTTTGTTCCAACCACGTATGCTCCTTCTCTTCCTTGACTTTTCCTTCTTCGCCCATCGAAACCGAGCTTTACGATCTTTCCATCTCTGTTCTTTCTTTCTTTAACACACGATACCATCGACCAGATGGCTAATGCTACTTTGCTTTTATCCAGAAAGCTCGTAATCGAGCGTGCGTTTCAGCTAGTCACCTCCCACGAGCCATTTTCCACCTTCTCAATACTCTGCTTTCATTTTCCTTTACTTCGACCACGTTTTCTCTTCAGCCTTTCGCAATACGATTGACACACATAAACGTCGTAGTAAGTTATAAAGTTTGCTGTGTTTGTTGGTACAAAGAACGATTATAATTATTGTGAACAGTTGAGATTTGTAGTATGCAAGGAGAAAATATAATATAATTCTTCTCTTAGTAAATAAAATATAATCGTGTTTGATACAAATATTTTATTTCTACTTCTTTGGGGAAAGGGTCGATCATTTTATGGAGATCAGTTACTGTATGCGTTGAACATTCAGCTCCTGATCAGCTCCTGTCATTGAACATTAATAATCTATGATTATCAGTTGGTATGATAATAAAAAGAGAAAGATTTATGGTTTCTATCGTATTTGATTTGTATTCATCAAAGTAAGAATTATATTCATTTGTATAGTATGCATATTTATTATATAATAACAAATATTTGTGGAATGTTCTTTCATAGTTGACACTTTAAACTCACTCACATTTATTTATAATACTTTAATATTGCATTCGAAAAATATTAGTAGAAATAAGATCTTGTCAATCTTAAAAGTGATTCGTCTACAAAACATTAATATTTTTATATTTTAATTTCTATCATGCCTAATTAACGGTTTTGAACCGAACAGCAATTACTGTTGGTGAATATGAAATATTATTTTATAGAAATATCGAAATATATTTTTAGGGAATTAGAAATGTCAGAATATTATATTAGGAATTTCAAATTTAAAGAAATTTAGGAGTAGGTATACTTTTTAAGCACTCGACAATTTTGAAACTTCGAAATATATTTTTAACACAGTTCCCTAATTTCGGAAGTATATTACACAAATCTAATTATAATATTTCTCCGTAATTTAATTTCTATATATCACACTATACATTTTCAATATAAATAAATAGATAGATTTTAATTCTAATCATTTTACCTTTAACTTCTTTCGATAATTGTATTCAAAGCAAAAGGTTCAGATGGTTTATTCTTTTTTTAATGTTTTGTTGCCACGTTGATTCTTTGAGACAAATACAACTCGTTACGTTTTTATAACCGAACGATTCGTTACAAATTTTAATAATAAACTGCCATACTATCGTAATAGCAATATGCTAACAAGAGATATGCTCTTCGTCGTCCACTTTCAACATGAATACAGCACTTGGATTATTAATCCTTGTTTACGATGACCCAGAAAGCTCCATGATTCGTGGTTTTTGCCTTCCAAAGTGATTCCAAAAAGCTGCAGCTGCAACTTCCTCGCCAAGGTGACTGCGTTTCTTGCAGCACTGCGTTCAATGGATGCCATGAATCGCAACAAGATAAAGTAAAAACTTCTCAAACGATATTTAACAAATCCTATGAACATATCTTACGTGTAGCTTTTTAGAAAAGATATACCGATCGAATTGAGTAACCTACTCCTTTTTGAAGTCGGTTAAAATGTTATAATACGCGAGCAATGTTAATTATTAATTTGAATACATTTGAACTAGCAAACCAGTCAAAATGAGTGGTTGATGGTTTTTTATATAAAATCACAAAATATGTGTTAATTTTTATCAAGATAAAAATTAATATTTCGTTTTTCTATTTTTTATTTTTCTATTTTATTTTCCACTTGAAAGTCAGTATGCATAAAACGTCGGTAGTTCCAGTGTTAAATTGAAAGAATTCAAACGAAAGAAGGTTCAATATTTAGGTTTTCAAATTTGCGTATTATGAAAATTTACAAATTTCAAAAGTAAATTTCAACGACCGATTGAATTTTTATGGAAATTTATAGATTTCAGCGGTAAATGTTTTAACGATAGGTGTTAACAAATGACTGACTTTAGTAAACATAGGAATGTGATTATTATGCAAATTTGTAAGTTCGAAAAGAAAAGTTTTACTTGAGAATACTTGAAAAGTTTTACTTGAGAATTACTTGGGAATACAGAAATATCTTTTTCAAAATTGAATCACAATTTTAATATCTCCCCATAATTCCTACATTTTGGACCTTTTCAATTAACGCCTGTCCAGCCAATTTGTCCTCTGCCTGTGAGATATTAAAATTCCTTTCACTACTATTCCGAATGGAAAAACGTTCAAGTGGTTCAGATTCAAAAAATTTTTTCCCAATTTCCAATATACCGTTGCATCGCGCATATCTGCACGCAAGTTCTCGTACAAGGCACGCGAATCACGCGAAAAAAAAAAAAGGAAATATCTCTGAACCCTCGAGAGTAGGTTCGTTTGATGTTGTAAACTGTGTTCCCATTTACGAGAATAACCAGGTTATCGACGATTCGTCGTCGTAAATTTTCATTGGCTGACCAGTTTAAAATCCCGTGCAACGTTTTTCCGTGAGCCTGCGAGTTCGTCGAACTCGTATTTCCCCGTTGCCGTGAATTCGAAGTTCGATGAAACGAAACGAACCTGTCGCCTAATCCGAGCCAACTGCTTCCTCGGCATTTTTTAAATCTGTTCTGTATATATTTTTTTTCCAGGGGAGAGGTAAAATTGAATACAATTATCGTAATTTATCATTGAAAGTACCCAATTTTTGGCACATTAACACGTTTGCTACCTGCGCTTAACAGTAGAACTACCAAACGGATCAAAATGACTTGCTTTGGGTTTCTTATTTTCAAGAAAAAAATGTATTCAACTGCTTTTGTCAAGTCGAGAAATTAAGTCACATATCAGTGACGCTGGTAGCAAACGCGTTAAGCAGATTCGTATTTTAAATGCACTCTTCCAAAAAATAGGAATTATATTTTTACTAAATTTTATCCGTATCGCAAAATTTATCGCTCTTAGTATCGATCTAACAGAAAAACCTTCACGAAAGCTGGTACATCGGCTGACGGGTACTAAACGGATTAAGGTTCTTGCGCTGGCTAATATTGATTTCTATTACTACTCTGAAACCATTTTTCATGCAACTAAAGATTTTATAAAAATGAATAAATCCTCGGTTATTGGCAACAGACAAGTAGTCACTGATAGACGTGCTATTTCAGTTATTGAGAGATGAATAAAAAATAAAAAGTAATCGGAGCAATACCAATTATCTTTTAACGTACGTAATAGTTATTACGGTACTTTATTAATATATTTTGTAAGTATTTGGCGGTTGTAAATTACTTTGAAATTTTGAATTTATATATTATGTATTTTAATAAGAGGACGAGTACTTATAAAACAAACAGCTCCAAATAACAAAAATAGCAGATAATATGTAAAGATTATTATTAGACTGCTATTAAAAATATTACTATTACGTAGTGACATTTTTAAATTACTATTAAAAATACTACTACTACGTGGTAACATTTTTAAATTACTATCAAAAATATTACCATTAATATTTAAAATTAATCATCCACGAATCACACAGTTCCAAATATTGGTTATTTTATATTTTAAATTACTATCAAAAATATTACCATTAATATTTAAATTTAATCATCCACGAATCACACAGCTCCGAATATTGGTTATTTTATATTTTAAATTACTATCAAAAATATTACCATTAATATTTAAATGTAATCATCCACGAATCACACAGTTCCAAATATTGGTTATTTTATATTTTAAATTACTATCAAAAATATTACCATTAATATTTACATTTAATCATCCACGAATCACACAGCTCCAAATATTGGTTATCTTATATTTTAAATAACTTACTCAAAATACACGAAAGCAAAGGTACAAGTAAAATTAAAAATAGTGGTACATATATCGTTAACAATAAACAAAATGAAAGATCCCCCTTTAATTTAACGTCGTGCTACCTAGTTCCAAATGTTCCTGCCGAGAGATAAAAATAAAATTGTTGAATAAAACAATCACAAAATTTCAATATTTTTTTTCATAAACTGGAATAATCAAATTCTATCGTTATCCACATTGTTTCACGATCGAGCAGTAGCAAAATAGGTAGCCCCTGCGATTTTTCACAGTTAATATTCCAGTTGTTCTGCTTTTATAAGCGATAAATATTCAACGGGGTCCTCGTTGCTCTGCGCTCCATCAAAAATTCAAAAACAGATCATCCGGTTACGTGGTGTTTAGTTAGTGACCAGGACAGAGGGGTGGGCAGGGAATCTGGGAAAATCAGATGAATCGTTTGAAAAATGTGTAAAGTGAAGCAAGACTCGATAACCGTGAGGGAAAGATCCTGAAATAAAGGGGTACGTATGCAGTTGGTGGAGCCGGGCAAGGTTACCCGCCATGTAAATCTATGCAAATAGAGGAGGCTCACGGCGTACTTGCACTCCAGAGACGGCAAAAGGACCAGAAGGTTGGATGGTTCGAAGATGCTTCAGGGATTTCGAATCACTTGGAACGATTACTTTGCCATTTGCTTCAGATCATCTCGCATGATCGTACATACCACCCTGCCGTCTCTGCTTGATTGCGAAATTTCAAATATAGAAGATTTGTTTATTTATCACCGAAGTCTTGGATTAAATTTATGACGAAAAAGAAATTTAGAACTCCGTTTGTTTGAACTTGAAAATTCATGATTTTAATTTGAAACATCGCAGTATTGTAGTGGAAAGAGATTGCATGGCAACAAAATTGTATTTTAATAAAAATGGAAAAGCTGCACATTTGCAACTCAATATTTGGTTGTTTACGTAACTGAACTTGCATTGTATAGTAATCTTGCATAGTTGTATAAGATTGTTGTAATTTTTTTTTAATATTTCATTATGAAATACTCGGATATTATTGATGCGTTCAGCTCCATTTTGCAGAACAGTCGGATGGATTTGACATCGATAGAGCTTTTATTGATCATGTTCACTTGATCAAAAGCAGTAGAATGTTTCAGGGCTTTTTCGCTACTATTATATCATTTTTGTTTATGTGTATTAAAAAAGCAATGTTGAATCGAAAGCATCGTTTACGTGTTCTGTTTCCTTTTCTATATATTTACCCAATCTTTTTTAATAAATGCTTTCAGTCAATTGTTGTGAGTAACTTATAACTTAAATTGCCTTGTTCGGGGTAACCCTGAGTACCGTGAAACGTTGACGAGTCTCACTAGTGACACTTTGACTCGTACTGTTAGTACAATTAGATTTTAAGTGTAATTCCAACTATAATTGGGATAACAAACTATCGTTAAACGTAAATTGTATACAACATTTCTACTTTTCTGGTTTGATTTAATATTGTAACAATAAATATTTATCCGTGTCTGACGCATCTACTGAAATAATGATACGGCAAGGGGTTAATTCAACAATTTTTAAATATTGTCATATATGTAGAACCTTCAGAATTATAATATGAGTTATAACTGCTGAATAAGTTAGTAATTCCGGATGGAATCATAAAGTATATGTACAGTGGGTGATTAAATTATTATGAATACTTTGAAATTATAACCATTTAAAGTTTGATGAAGAATGTAATTAAAAATACATTTATAATGGTATGTTTTCTTATTACAATGCACAATATTATGCTCTTTAATACGTTGACTGCCGCGTCACCCATATTCGGGTGACACTTGAATTTCCATAGTTTGTCGCTTGCATTATTGATATCCTTTCAATTAATTAGAAATCGTCGTATTAGGTAATTCCGAATTCTGAATAATTGAAATTACGAAAAATTAAAATTTTGACAAACCAACACCATCCTTCGAACCTACATAATTATATTTATAATTGCGATAATATTCAACGGTATTAAAATAAATGATAATCCAGCAAAGCAACATTGGACAAAAACAAATATATGAAACTGCACTTACGACAGAAATTAGTAATTTGTTATAAATATGACTAAATGAAACGATACTACAGACGTATCAAAATATTCTTAAATTGCGTACCATTATATTAAGATCGAAAGAAACAGTATACTTCGTTACAGTTACAGTCCTAATAACATCAAAAACATGATTTTCCTTTTTGTTCATATTCATTTGATCACCGACGTATACCAAATAAACGTATCTTAAATTTTTTTACTACATGTATGAAACTTAATATGTACACACATTGTATCGAAATATAACCGATTCCATTCGAAAGATACGAGAACGACGTCGAATAAGACCGATTTCGCGGATATCGTCTATCGACGATCGAGTTCTTCCTTTATCTATTTACTTTTGCCTTTCCGCCGACTTTGCTTCACGATTCGTTCTTCCATTTCGTCATTTGTTCGCTCCCGCTCAATTTAATACAACTCCTTCGAGTAAAGGAACAAGGGAACAGATCGGCAGGGGGTAGGAGCAAGGGGGGAGGTTAGGAAAGAGGAAGCGAAGGAACCGATTTGATTTTGTAGAAAGAGCAAGCAGGCTGCATGGAGAATGGTTGGAATTTTATACGAAGTCGTACCGCAATCGCTTCGAGTAATTTTTCAGAAATTTTTTTTTTTAAGAAAGAAACTAGAAGGATTTTCATATCTAAAATATTTAAAATTAATCGAAATCGATGATACCGTCTGTTCTTTAAATTAATTACTATATTGTAAAATTTTAATTATTCATATCTAAAATATTTAAAATTAATCGAAATCGATGATACCGTCTGTTCTTTAAATTAATTACTATATTGTAAAATTTTAATTATTATTTGCTAGGGCTGCAAAATGATCATTAGCTACAAGCTTCCAAAAGATTAAATCCGTCACTGTTGCCGTTCTACTAGAAAATTTTTATCCAATAGAGAGAGTTAAATTTTATAAAATAACATACTATAGTAAATTAAACATCAGCTATTTATAAAAAAAAGGAGTTAACATACAGTAATATGTTAATCATAAAATGTAATATAATAAATAATATGTTTAAGTATCAAATATTTGTGTAAATTGAGTTAATTAAATATCGTCAAAATATGAGATGTATGCAAAAATTTCAGTCATTTCTTTTTTACTTACTTGTCTGTCTTTTTATATTACTAAATAATTGCTAATTTAATTACTCTTTATGAAGTTTACATTTTTGCATACCCCTGATAATATTAATAACAATTTGAAATATTTTCTACGATTTTTGTTAATCATTGCCTTGATCGTTTAGTTAAAAAAAAAAACCGAAGGTTTGGTTTTATTAAAATTGGATTAACTTGGATTTCGTTCATTGGCCAACCCTACTCGTGCCACTATAACCCGTGGTCAGTGATGAAAGCTCTGTCGGAACTTCCTTTTTTATCTTCGCTTTTCTTCTCTCTCTCTAGTCGCACGACGTGCGTGTTCCTAACGAACAAAGTAGGTCAAACCCGATTCCCAGGAATTTCGGTTGCCATTCAGCTTTCCGTGAGCTTTAAACGTTCCGCTCCAGAAGCTCCTTCTCGGGAACGGATTGACGTATCGGCTCGGAATCAAATGCGTTTCGGACAGCTCGTTCCCCTTTTCACTGTCAAGTTTGTCTTCTTCCGCTTTTGTATATGAAAAAATCGTCATTTGGCGTTTGGCGTTTTTATTCTGTATTATTTCTATCACAAATCAAATTTAATCGGATAAAAATTTGTGAATTTTCCTGATACTATTAAGAAAATTTCGAGACGATATTATTCCTCGTCGATTTAATATAAACAGAGAAAATTATTAGTCCAAATCTTTGTCAACCCTCGGACAGTAATAGTTTGAATATTTAAATTTAATTTTAAACTCTATTTGTTTTCCATTTTATAAGTCGTTGTTTGTTGATATACTTATGGAATTATTTTGTTCAAAAATTTGACTGCTGAATTTTAATCGAAGCACCGTGTCATAAATCTAACAGAATGTTATGTAATATACAACATAAGGAGTTTACTCGAAATGATTAAAAATTTAGAAATCATCGAACAGGAAAATTGGCTAGCTCTCCCAGGAACCCTCCATCAGCTTATTATCATAAAATTTTCATGGAGCAACGGTATAGTATATCTTTATGTTATACGTTTATATGGTATCATGTTACATTATGATTCTTCCAAGAATATTATCCAACCGTGAATGCGGTTGTAAAAGATACCGTATAAAATATGATCGTTATTGTTCACTTTTAGATACAGAGAAAGACGTCAAGATATTTTCAAACTAACAAGTTATCATTAACATGATAGTATCGATGTTATTCGTAGTAAAATTATTTCGTAAAATTTTGCAAAATTCCAAAATGAATGTGTTATATAAAACTGGCTTTAATTTCATTAATTTTGAATTGCTTAATCGTACATACAGATCTTCAAACATTTATAAACTTAAGTTCTTTATTTTTTATTTGTTGAATAGAAAAGTTGCAAACTTCGTGCCCTTTCGTCACTTGACAATAATTGCAGCCGAAAGCTTGTCAACGCTTGGTATAATGAATCAATTTCATCGAGAGATATTATTTTGCTGCGGATAAGAAAATTGTCGTGATACACAAAGAAAAAGTGTCTCTTCAGTCAAACGCGGTATAGCCCGTCCCTGTTTTGATGTAATATTCGCGTCAAATCCTCGTTTTCCGTTTCGTTTACCGGAAATTGATTTTCGATCTGGCATTCTGCGAGTGACACGCACCGTGAGCATCGTTCGTCTCGAGGACGGTCTCTCGAAGGAAATTGTCTGCCATGCGCCGTTTTATCCTTCGTCCAACGTTCGCACGCTTCTCCCCTTTTCATTTTTCAAAGAGAACACGGTCAAGATTACGTCCAATCGGTAACTGTTATTCTGCTGATTCGGTGCTGTCCAAAAATTGACCTCCCGTCTCATTTATTTATCAACCAAATATACCAGGTCTATTCTAAAAGTGTAAGGACTTCGTTCTCTTCTTCTGGACGAACCGTAGGTATCCAGAGGTTCTTAGAAGCTATCAATCTCAATAAGGAGAGAAATATCGACATCATAAAAGACATCGTTTGATATTGATAAACACACTGGCCGGACGATATATTCTTCAGGTTGATTTTTAAAGTCATCCACTTGATTGATCTTGCAAGTTTGCCTACCAAGGTAATATAATAACACTTTCGAAACAACTTGGACACGTAGATTGATGACCGTGTTATACTCTTGAAAGTAGTTCAGATAGATGTCTGACCCTCTTGCGACGGTTTATTTGTCAACTTCTTCAAGATGCGGATCTGCCTGTCACGTTTAACCGCAAAACTTCCCGAGCACACGACACGACCATCTGGAATTTACTTTATAACGAATATCCAACTGTAAATCAGTATTTGTTTACCTTTGATTCGGGTCCCACACGAATATATTTAACACGTTGGCTGCCACGGGGGTCACCGGTGACCGGCACCCGACATTTTTTACAATCAAACAATTACCAACAGAAATGATAAAATAAACCACGGATAGCGTTAACATTAAGCTAATGATGCCAGCTATCGAATTGAAAAGTTAAATTTGAAAATTAGTTGATTGTATTGTTAATAATTAGGATTTCAGCGTGTCTGACTACCCACGTCCGTTTTCGCTGTGGCAGTCAACGTGTTAACCGCGTTTCGTAAATACTAATCTCTCGATATTTGTTTGCTGTATCTAATCTAAATTTAATTCATGGATGATACTCGTTTTTTAATACGAATGAAAAGGAGTTAACTGTGTACATATATCCCGGTTGATCGCGAAAAGATTGAAACGCAATTCTATTCACTTTTGTGGATGATTCGGGGTGAATTCACTACCCTTGAAGCGGTTTACGACGAGCGAACCGAAGAACAAGCTGGCTCGAGTGTTGTGTAGTGTTCTTTGCGCGAGCTTTTATAAGTCTTCTGGCAAAACAACCAAAGAAACAGCTAACGATCTCTGCCCTTTTGTCGTCGCGAACGAGATAGAACCTAATGACCGGAAAACATGCTTCCCGATGGCGCGTCTCATTCTTATTCAACCATTTTTCCCCCTTTTTTCTTCCTGACGTGGATGTGCACACGATTTCAAGCTGGTGCGTGTCTGCTTCAAATGAAACTATGAATATTTGTGGAACAGATCGGAATGAAAATATCTTTGCTGGAAAGTATTGATATTTAAATGATAGGCTGACTATTACCTGCTGCGGTGATGATAGTTATTAGTAATTATGTAGTCATCAACTTTATGTGGAGGACTTTTCAGTGTAGTGAGGGTTAGGTAATGAGAAGCTGTTATGGATTATTGAAACGCAAAAGTGAAAAAATTGTTTTTGAGTCACTTGACTCCCACATTCTACGAAACACTATATATTGTTATGCTAATTGTTGAACAGGGTGAAAATCTATAACACGGGTCTATTATTTAGGGATTTGTATTTTCCTAACATTCTTATTTCCGTGAAAAATGATTCTCCTTCGTTTTGTAGCCCGAATACAATGCTTCAATGTTTTTTCTCTACAGAATCTTTTACTAAAATTGTGCAAATAATATTTGTTTCCTTTTGTAATCAGAGTTTCATCATTTTAAGGAATGATTGCAGATTTAGTTACTCACTTGATACAAGATTTTTAATGCTGAAGCTTCAAGTTCTGCTAGCAATGAGGTTGGAATTCTATTTGTCAAAGCATACTTTTTTACATTGGAAACAACTTTTAACGTAAAATTCTGTTCGAAGTATATTCAATGTTACTATTTTCGTAACACCTTTAGAAATCATAAATTAATTATGATTCAGACTTATGAAACGTATACAATGAAATTTTGATTAAGGATTTCGAATATTGGAAAAACGACGTTTAAAGGAACCACGTTGATATGGAAATAATATAGAGCATGAAATTAGTTTATAAAATTAGATTCGACACTGAACAGTATTTATATCGAAGATTTCTTTTAATTAAACAGTAATCCTAATGGATTAAAATTGCTCACAGCCGAGAAGAACAATCAATAACCATTCTATTCACCCAATTCAATTGAGATCGTTGAATTAAACAGAGTCCACGAGTAAATAAAATACCTATTGATATTTTTTTCAACGTTTTTGTTTCCTTTACGATGAAAAGTAAGGAAAAATCCAGCTCCTTGTTTATTCGTATCCGTTGGAATTGAATTTCAAAGAGATCCCAGGCTAACAGTAAATAGAAAATAAGTGGTCTCGTAGAAAAATGGAAAAAAAGAAAATACGAAGAAGAATGAAAAGAAATCAATCCGTTCATCGTAGAAAGAGACGTTCGCTTCGATAGTGGTTGAAATCGATTCTCCCTTAAGAAAACCTCGACTTGATTCGATGATCCTTTTAAAAATATCTCGAATCGAAAATTATTTTTCATCCAAACTATTTTATCTTGATATTTAATAATAAATAATTATTTTTACAGGGTTTTCAAATAATTAACCTAATAATTTACTTGATAGGAAATTATTGTTTCTATTAGATTTTCTAATGTCAGAAAATGTTTTCTAATAATATTTTAAACTGGAATATTTTCGAAAAATCTCAAATTCTAAATTCTACATTTTCATTCAGAATTGATTTACGATCCAAGCTAATTTATCTTGATATTTGACAGGGTTTTATAATACAATTTCAATTTTGAAAACTCCAAATTTTAGCTTGGAATATTTAAAAATTCAGACCTGTTTTTAAAAATCCGAACTTCTAAATTTCATTTAATTTTAATTTAGCTATTCTATTTTGATACCTAACAATGAATTGATATGATTTAGAAAATATTTTCTAATAAAACTCTACATAGAAATATTAAAAAATTGATTTTAAAAAATCCAACATTCGAAATTTTATTTAATTTTAATTTAGCTATTTTATTCCGATACCTTATAGTGAATTATTATTATTTTAACAGGGTATTCCAATACAATTATGATTTAGAAAATATTTTCTAATAAAATTCTACCTAGAAACATTAAAAAATTGATTTTTAAAAATCCAAAATTCGAAATTATAATTTACACTGTATTTGCGATCCAAACTATCTTATCCCGATACTTTACACTAAATTGTTATCACCCACCTCTCTAACATTGGGCCTTCTCTATTGTTCGCCGAAAGAAGAGGATAGTTTTTACAGCTTTTGACTTCCACCCATTTTGATCGTGGCGTTTTTTTGGTTGGCCAATTCATAAACGGACACGGTGCGATAGATACAAGGAGCGTTGACTGATATTGTTCCGTGGAAACCGTTTGCGATAGGTCGATTGTGCCGATGCAGAAAGCCGCGGCCGCGACCGCAACCGCAGCAAAGCGTGTCGTGAAAAGTAAAAATGTCCATGCGACAGACCCGATGTGTATCGGCAAAAGTGATCATCGTTTTAAATGGACGCGGTCGACGGTATTCAACGCACTTTCAAACGTTCGTGGAAATCGCAAACGAATCACTGACTTTTGTTCTTTTTTTCTCGACCGAGAGGGTTGCTTTCTCGCTTTCTCCTCTTTGTTTTCTTTTTTTTTGCTTTTATTTCTCCCAAAGGATTTTTGGCTTTTTTTCTAGTCGCCTACATATGTAGCATTGATTCGAATCGACGCGTGCTACTAGCTCCGAAAACCGGATGGATTTAATTGTTCGAAAGCGAATCTTCCGCGGTTTTTCGACCGCCAGGGACGTGTTGTTCTTTACACAAACGCACGCTGAATTTAAATGAAATTGTGTGTGATAACATTGCTCTGTAACTAATGATTTGGTATACAATTTTAATCCTATTCTTGTATGCTGAATTTGTTTTTCTGTGACATTTTAGTATTTATGTTCTTTAACCCTTTGACTACGGCAGACTTTGGGCAACGCACCGGCCGTACTGTACGGTATGAATTCAATCGCGACGTACATTGAGAACAGCGAAGTTTTTCGTTAGGCGTGCATTTCTGACGAAGTATAATAAAATATTCAAAATATTGAATATAGGCTTACATTACCATGAGAGCAATTATAAAATTTTAAATCGGCAATTATTCACGAAACAGGAGAAATTTGATCCGGACGCCTATTGGCGCCAACAGTACCAGTGGAGCGAAATAAGTCAAGCGCTCATTGGCGCTTACAGTACCAGGAAGCCAACATGTTTCAGACGCCAATAAGCGCCAACAGTAGTCAAAGGGTTAAAGATATAACTCTTTTCTCTCAAAATATGTTTAATGAAAATATTTAAGAGCCACATGATTTCATTATTCCGTTACTGTAGAATCTTGATCTCCAAATTTTGTTTAAGACTATCAAAATACAATCAAAATACGCATATTTTATTACATAAGAGGAGCTTTGTATCATATTCTCTACTTTTTTAGTACCCGATTTCTGTTTCGACTGAAAAATGATATTTCTTGTTCGTAAAATAAATGAAGCAGATAATAAGCGACCCAATGGCAGAATGGTATTGAATCTTTGCCGTCGAGCCGAGATTGGCGTTCATGTAGTTAATAATAACCGGATTATCGATGTAATTGACGGTGGAAAGATGATCTCTCGTTCATCCGTGTTCGTTACGGTATCAGGCTGAAGGAAACGATGAAAGTAACGGATACTTATAACGTTAACACGTAGCAAAAGAGGCGACCTCGCTAAGTTAATGCATTTTTCACGGTGCTTATTAACGCCGATGGCATTATGGGCCACCACGACCATAAGGAAATTAATGCCCGTAATGAGAACATCTTTGTACACGTAAAAGGGTAATTCGAGCTAAATATCGCTCGTAAATTCTTTTCATCTTTTTTATTTTTTTCATACACGCCAGACAGAACCAACAGCGCTTTGAAATTGTTGGCTCTTTCATTCTGGAATTAATTGCAAAAACATATTTTCGTTTCTATTTTCATCCTATAAAATATGAATCCTTTACACTGCAACGATATCCAGGATAATTCGACAGCGAACCTTTTGGGAATCAAAATTTTATTTCCAGGGAAAAGATTGTAAACGTTTGTGAATTTTGTATCTCTTTTAAAAAATTTAAGAGGTCAAAACTTTGGAAGTTGAATTTAGAAAAAAGAGTTTTAGAGATTTATCCGTTTTTGCTCTGTTTTTGGAAAAAGTTGAAGAAAGAAACTTCACTTTTTTAAGTGGAAACTTGTCCGCTTCTTATTTAACGAAGATACTGTTTCAAAGTACTAGTCTGTTGCAACAATACAAGCATTACATTGAACATCGCTTCAATTATAATTAGACATCCGATGTTAGGTACACTACAACAATGTTTCGGCTTCTCTGTTTTGAATTAATTAGCATCGAAATTGTATGAATGCTGGATACAATGCTTCCCTTTCTGTGGTGAGCTATCATTCTGAACAGTATCTTCATCAAATAGAAGATAACACGAGTAAATAATCAGAAAACGCGAACTTTTTTCTTAGTTAATAATTTAAATTAGGAACGACGGACCATGGAGAAAGCTAACAACTTAACACGTTAGCTGCCACGGGGGTCACCGGTGACCGGCAGCCGAAATCTTTTAAAATCAAATAATTACCAAAAGAAATGATTAAATAAACCACGGATATCGTTAACATTAAGTTAATAATGCTAGCTATCGAATTGGAAGGTTAAATTTGAAAAATTAATCGACTGCACCCTTAATTAATTAGGATTTTATCGTGTCTGACTACACACGTCCGTTTTTACTGTGGCAGTCAACGTGTTAAATTCAATTTTAAACTATATTTTGTTGTCATCTTTGAACTTTCAAAACGTCTCTATAAATATTCCAGTACCTGCTATAAGAAAGTCTTACGTTTAATCGAGATACGGTGGTGTTAATTTTCCTTTCAAATTCATCAAAGTCACCCAGACAGCATTCGATTCGTCTCGAAAGTGATATCATTTTGTGCAGCACTCGAACGAAATTGCAGTGGTTTTTACCCACGGTCGCGTCAACTTACGAACGTTTTGATTGTCAGCAACCGAGGGAATAGTTTTTTTTTATCGTGAATTTTTTATCGAGTTTCAAGGCCATAAAGAGGGACGAGATAAATTGTAAGAATAACTTCGGTTAGAACTGTCTTTCATGTATCAAATTGTAGGTTTGGTTGGGTCCCGTGGGTACACCTGTGTCAACTTCAATTCAAGACGTACAACTTTCGGGCCACGCCAACATAATCGAGTCGTGGCGTGGAACGGCGAGGAGAAGTTAGAAGGTAGACACAAGTGGTGCTAATGGTGGAAGAATGTAATAACCGAGCTGAATTCTGTGCGTGTTCAAACATCAAGTAAATTGTCTTGACGAATCGTTGCCGCTGAACATGAAAGGTGAAATAGAAAGAAAAATGTTTCGTCCGAGGTGTGCTACTGATTTCATGACATAAAAGTATCTGAAAATGGCACGTATAATACATCGATTTGAAGCTTAAAGCATCGCGAAGATAACTATGTAAAAGTCTCATCGACATTATTAATGCAAAGTGACTGGATTGTCGATTGCAACGAACAATGTTACGTTACTGTTAAATATACCAAATGGAGCAAGCACAATTTCATGACATAAAAGTATCTCAAAATGGCACTTGTGATACATCGATTTGAAGCTTAAAGCATCACGAAGATAACTGTGCGAAAGTCTCATCGACATTCTGAAAGCAAAATGATCGATCGTCAATTGTAACGAAGTACGGTACAGTTTCCAAACTTAAACAGTCCAACGCGATTTCATGATAGAAAAGTATCTCGTTTTAGCATTTATGGCACATCGGTTTGTAGATCGAAGTTTAATGAAAATGATTGTACACCGGAATCATTAATATTCTTGGTACAAAACGGCCGGTTATCGGTTACAATAAATAATGGATCAGTTGCCGTGAATAATGTGGCGTACCCTGTTTTAAGTTGGCTGACAGAATTTCGTGACAGAAAAGTATTACAAAACCATTAATCAATTTAAAGCCTGATGAACAAGGCTATTAATATTCGCGAAACAAAATAGTCTTTCGTTTGAATAAACAATAAATCGACCACCATACTATTTAATATCATCGATCAGCAAGTTTCCTGCAACTTACAAACTTTGGTATTGTTTATTAATTTTTAAATTTAAAGGAAACGATCGACAATTAAATTAGCGATCCATATGCGAATGAAATGAATGCGAATGATAATGAAATTGACGGCAGACGCTTAAAAACTGTCGACTTCAATTTTTGTAAACAAATCCGCAAAACAGAGGGCCGCAAATCTACACGGGTAAACTATTTTAAAATGTCTGCTTTCGTGTACAAAAATACCACGATGAAAGGTCAGCGAAAATCGCGAAATACAACATGAAACTTGTTTGCGTGTCAAGGAAATTGTGTTAAAAATTCGTGGTTTCGACAACGCGGTCCGAAGGGTCACGAATCGAGCCACGTTTCAAAGTGTCACCGCGTACCGTTGAAAAATATTTACTCGTGAAATTTTTCCGACCGGTGGGAAAGTTTGAACGAGAAACTCGCGCAAATTATATATACTTTCGTCGACGCGCATACGTTCCGAAACTTAAATTACCGAGGCACGAGTTGACTGTGTGGAAATCGTGAAAACCCGTATCCGGAAAGTAACTTGGCCATCGATGGATTAAAATTTCGAACAGACCAAGATTGACATAGCCGTGGACTTTGAAAAGGGCGAAGCTAGAACGCCCGAGGACTGTATAATTCGGAATTATTAATTCGAGATTGGTCACTTCGATGGAAAGTCAACTCCGAAATCGTAACGTTTATTTTTATTTCGAGCTTCGTGATTATTTGGAACAATTTATTCTTTGTATCAGTCCGGATATAATATGCTTTTTCATTTTAGCGTCGGGACGAGTTTAATGAGTTTTAATTAGTCACAGAAACGCTCGAAGCAATCGGTGAGGAAAATTAAAAATGAAAGATTCTCATTCGGCACCGTTTCTTTACCTTTCGTAGATATTCTTCTGTGTTTTTATCCGTTCAAATATATTGGCTATATAAAGGGGTCAAAATGACTTGCTTCAGATTTTTTATTTTAAATTGCAAAATTTATTAAAACGTTTCTGTCGAAATATAGGGTTGGCTCTCTTCGAGATAAAGAATTATTCTATACGTTAACCTTAATATTTAGAGGTGAAAAGAAATTGTCTTAGAAATTCGCGAAGCATTCGTAAAAAAGTGATCTCGTCCATTTTCTCGGGGAACGCGTTAAACGGGCTAGGAATAGCACGGAATCTCGGGTAACTGTGCAAATTTTGAAACCTCAATTTACCCTATCTGTATTTTCTCTACCTTTTTTATCTGGATTTCCTGGCCGTTTCGAGCCGTTTCCTCGTAGACTGCTTATCTGGTCGTTTTGTGCGGTTTGGCTTCCGCCGATCCGAAACAGGACTCATCGTCAGCTTATTTGGCACGGACTGCTGATCGATATTTACCATTCCACAGTCAGATAGACCAGTCATTAACCCTTCTTCAGATTACAGGGACTGCTTCAAAATTTTAATCAAATTCATGCAAATTTTTATTAAAGGAAGCAGTTTCATAAAGATAAAATAGAATTATTCCACTTGTTATATAAAACGTCATTTACTTGCTTTCGAGCAACGTGTTGTATTCGTCCTCAAAAAATAAATGATCACTTATAAAAATACAACGTTCCCAAAAATATTGCTTGAAAGTTTGAAACTTTTTAAAAATATAATATTTTTGATTTTTTCTATTTAAATAAATATACTATTTCCATCCGTAGCGAAAGAATTAAATGAAGTATTTTATCCGAAAGTTTGACCCAACTCTATGACTATAATCGACCTCGAACTTTTTAAATATGTGTCATAAAATCTTTCTCACCGATTCCTTGCTAATTTTAATTCCAACCCCGGTCCCATCAGAAAAACAAGAATTCACAAAATTTAAGTAAGTTATTTTAGGAATCTGACAGCGTTCTTTCAGCCACCCTAAATTATTGTCGTAAAATTTTAACTCACTTCCCAAACTACGGTATTAACCCCAAAGATACTTGATATAATTTCCAAAACTTAGCTTTCGCCTATAACTAAATATGGTCTTAAATTACCATATCAGTTCCTACACACGTGTTATAAAATCTTTTTCGTCGATTCGTACTCGTAAATTTTTCTTTTAACCTCCTCCTTCAAATATAAATTATATAAATTTCCAAAAATTTAGAGCGACAACTTTCGTCTCTAATGAAACACGATCAAATTCAATTTTATGAGAACTCCAAGTTATTATATCACCTTCAAATTTCTTAAATATATGTCGTAAAGTCAACCTCGAAAGGAAAATAATAAAAATTCCCAAGGTTTAGACAGTTCATTCTCGATTCAGATATCTTACTTTATTTTATTTGATTCGGTTTCCTTCTTAGCTTATAGGAAATACAATTATGGAAACTCTATTGTTAAGAAATTCCCGGAGGGGTGGAAATAAAAAAAGGCAGGAAATGGTCTGATTTATCGGGTAACGCGGTGGTACGACTTTTATTCTCGCTAGTCAGCTAGCTCGCTTCTCTCGTTTCTCTCGATGTATCGAGCTGCGTGCTAGGTGAAACGTGGCTGTTCGTTGCCTATATCCGGTTTAGCGAAGAGGGTGAGGAGCATGATATCGATAGTACGTGTACAGAATCATGAAAGAGGAAGCTCGCACGATCGCGAAGCTTCTCGCGGTTTCGCATTCAACGCGTACAGATCAGCGTGGTTTGCGAACATAAAATGTCGAAAATATCCACTATATTTCATCGTAACGTTATATTATACCCTTGAAATATTGTCGTTCGCTTAGTCTTGTCTGGTCACCAACTTTCAACGTTACTTACTCGGGACTCTTCGCCCTTTAAACTCTGCTCCCAGTTTTCCCACTTACTCATGATCCAAAGATCATTTTCCCAAAACCTATTAAATAGTCCCGATTTTGTTAATAAGGCTTTGTTTTTCTGCGACACGTCGATCTGCAAATTGAACATCACAGTTAGAAACTCTTTAACACGTGTCGGTCCCTAAGGACTGACAGTGAACTGTCCGTTCAGCCGACGTCAGTCCCTGGGGATTGACAAATATCAAATTTCTAAATTTTAAGCTTTCAAAGTTTTCGAGCTTTTAAATCTCAATTTTCCAAATTTCCAAATTTCTTACTTTCAAATTTCAAATTCCTAAATTTCAAGTTTCCAACTTTCCAAATCTCAAATTTCTAAATTTTACTGTCTGTGTAAGAATTTTTTTTTACATAATCAACTCTCGGGAAATTATGAGTAAAATGGCATTGGAGAATAACTTCTAAGAAGTTACTGAAAATTTACGTAATTCAGTGTGAACGAATTTTATTAACCAACGATTAACATTTCTGTAACTAATGAACGAATGATCTTCAAAATTTACACGGAGAAAGATTTGAACGTCCTCGAAACATTAAATTTATTCATCAATTTACAAAAAGAACTCTATAAGAGTTAATTCAACCAAATGGCAATATTTTTTAATGATCAAAAAATAATTAACAAACAAAAATGATTAATGCTGGAAAGGGTTATTCTTTGACGTTGTACGTAATATTTTCTTTAGAACATTCTTCTTTTCTCGCCGTTCCACTTGCTGTACTTTTTAGGAGGGTCGTCTTTGGGCCGGCAGGGAATATCCGGTCGGGATTGCTTGGAGCATCGTGGGGATCGTAGGTGTTCTCCTTTGCCTGTTGAGAAACCGTGGCCAGGATTTTCGAAGATTCGTCGAAAGGTCAGCGTCGGGTTCGAGAACAATATCGGCGTTTCTCAAAACTGTTTCCGGTGGCTGGTGAAATGGATATCCGTGCACGCTGGGAAATCAAACCAACGATTCGCCATTGGCTTCTCGTTTTTATTCCCGTCCGGTTGCGGGTCGATCCGATCCTCTGAAAAACTATAACGATCTTGCCACGGAACCTACCAAGACTTATCTGAACGTCCGCAGAAATGATAGTTGCGCGTATTATTCTTATTTTTTCATTTATAGAAATATCAGGTTTTCTTTGAACGCAAGGGCACCGTTTCGATCAATCGAAATTTCATGACACAAAAGTGTATTTAAATTTAATTTGTGACGCATCAATTCGAAGGCTAAAACTTGATAGTGATGGCTGTATAAACGTTACCCAGTTTTTATTCGTTGTTCGTAAAAATTGTATTGTTCTTTGTTGATACCTTGATTCTTGCTTGTTAGGTTATTGAATATTGGATAGACCGTTTCATGATATAAAGGTATGTCAAAATTGCACTTATGGCACATTAGTTTCGAGTTCGAAGCTATTTGTTTATAGTTTGTAATGATTATATCATTTTCTGTTGATATTCCCATTGTTGTGTATTAGATCGTTTCGTGTCGAACGAATGATTTCTGACTGAATGTACGATATATCAATTTGAAGATAAAAAGCATTCGTTAATATTCCTAACACGAATTGTATTAGAATTCTATTACGTTGTTAAATATCGAAATTGATGATTTCGAAATTGAAAAATTCCGACAGAATGTCATCTAACCCTTAAAAGACGAAAAATAAGAATAAATTCTTATTATTCAAGTTAAATATCTAAGAATTAATATGAAAGTAGAACAATGCGATTTTGTTGACACAAACCTGTTATTTTACTAATTAATCTTAAATAATCTGATGCACGACACTGATTAATCTAATATAGAATAATTACTGCCATAATCATTTGCATAGTCTAAATTGAAGCTTTGTTCAATTTGAATAAAATCATAGAATCAAAATAAACGTAAGCTGCAAATAGCAGTAATTTTATAATTATAACGATAAATTAACTTAGTCCCCTATGTACATCTAATACAGAACAGTAATGCTTAACCATTCGAACCAGATCATATCTGTCAGAAGGATATCCGTTTCCATGTACGGTTCAATCTGCATGATACAGATTGTTGATGAACAATCAAACCAATATGTGATCAATAATTCAAACTGTATCGTTAGTTTGGAGATGTTGGTACACGAACTATAATCCACAACCAACATCAACGAACTGCAAACTATTTCGTTCAAATTTAATAAATGCATAACTAAATTTTGGAAAATTAAGTTTAATCTTAGACAATTCTGTAGATACGAATATTCGTTATAATGATCCTGCTTTTAAATATTTTATTACACTCGTACTATTACTGTTATTTCGACAATTGTATGTATGTACGAGTGTTAATTTTTTAACTAACAAGTAATAAAATATTTTAGGCAAAAATATTAATAAATTGGAAAATTACCTTAACAACAATAACGAAAACTTTTGACTATTTTCGTAGTCACCTTTTGTTCAGTAATATCGGGTTATCATTGGCAAAAAGAAAGTAGATACACCTTTGAAAGTGGTCCCTTTCTTGTTGATAATCTTGGTGCCATACCGTTTGCGGAATTCGCAAATAAACCTTGGTTCGTTCCTTAAACGTACCATTAGGGTCCATTAAGAAACACGACGAGCACTTTGGAAGGTACGTCTCGCGGGAAATTGCCATTTAAATTTCTCCATGGTGAATGAGGATGAAAATAAAAAGGATGTCAACTTCGGTCAAATTTAAAGAACTCTGCAACCGGAATGATTTCCAACTGTTACATTCGACACAATTGTTTTCAACGAGTAACAATAGAATGAGTTTTATTTTCCTCTGTTTATTTTTTAAATAACAAATTCCTTCGGAAGTTACAATTCTGTTTAAAGAATTTATTAAAAAACAAGTATAATAATATTTATATCCATCAGTGTTCGAATAAATTGACTGAAAATCAGTTGAAGAAACAAGTTTTGAATTCCTCTTTGCTTATTTTCCTTTTTTCTCTTTGAAATATTGAAATTACTTTAATATTCTTTTTATAACTTCTCTTACATTTTACGGTCTGCATTAGTTTCCGTAAATAACAAATTATTTGAATTATTTTTTCGCAACAGCTCTTTTTGCATTCGCTTGAAACGGGTGAAATTGAAAGTTGTGATCCATTAATGAATTTATATTAAAGTTCCTTCAATATTTTTCCACGTATTTAAGATTCAAATGGATAAAATAAAATTTCAAATTCTTCAAATAATTAACAGGCGCGTATTATTTGACGGTTGTTTTATACGAGGAACGTTATCAGGTGCTCGTATTAATATGATTAAGCGTCTACGGCCGGAAAATATATGTATATTGCAATCAAATCGCAATCTAATTGATTTCACAATCACGAAAATTATTTCGTCGCTAATAACGTATTCGTGGGTGAAAGGTGATATCTGGGAAAGCGTTATCGATAACGATCCGACGGAAATTTATTCATACAATGAAAACGTTGTTTGCTATGCGTTTAATAATAATCTTCCCCCAGAAAAATGAGGATTACGCTAATTTCCACTAATTTACTCTTAACACGTTGTCCGCCATGCTGAAGTTGAAAATTTCAACGGCTAATATTTCTATTTTTAATTACTTTTGCCAACATATTTTCACTGCATCGCGTTGTTTGCAATTTTAAAGCTGTTTCGTGTTGCGGTAAACTTGTTACATTTTGTAATAAACGACAGATCACAAGCTACGTGTGTTTTGCTTATTGAGTTTAATTTCATTAGCGTAAGAGTCGTATGGAATAGATAAGTAAGATTATCGATAATTTGGGTGACGAATTTCTATGAAAATTCATGCGCCATCCGTGTCATCGACGAACGAGTGACGTGACAAGCAACGTATTAATGTTAACAGATTTCGTTGGATATTTTAAATTTCGTAATTTCAGGAATCTTTCTCAGGAAAGATTGTTATTTGCTGGATCATAATCAATAATTATATAAGTACAAATTTGACATATTTTGAATCTTTTGAATTTGACGTAATTGACAA
Source organism: Stelis phaeoptera (assembly GCA_943735885.1). NCBI lineage: Eukaryota > Metazoa > Arthropoda > Insecta > Hymenoptera > Megachilidae > Stelis > Stelis phaeoptera. The sequence goes on from OX030936.1 coordinate 3,005,214, forward strand.
AAAAAAATTGTGTATCAATCGGTACGTTTATAACAATAATTATGAAACAACGTATTTCACGATTCAATTTTGATAAAATTAATGAATTTAATGTAATTAAACATCCCCCCTCCCCCTCCTTGTGTAAATAATTTCTGTAATTAATTACGAAGGATGATTTTCCAGAAATCACGAACTTCCTACGGCAATATAGGAGTTCTGATAGCAATAAATACCGTAATTTGAATGTTTCGAATCGAAAATGTTATGTAAATTCATGTTACGAAGCAAGAGTTAAATTTAATTAACCGCAAGCATTAAAATCAATTAAATTCCGAGTATTACACACATTATTACAATAAAACTGATATGTTATAAATACATACAAATATATATATTTTTCTTTTAATACCACCTTCATTTACATTTATTCAGAGTGTGTTTATCGTCCTTTTTAAAACTTCAATCTCTGATCTTTCAATCTTGCATCAAATATTTATAAACAGAGTGATATATTTTTCTGTTTCGACATTCTTTTTTACATTCCGTTTCAGTAACAGGCTTAAAATGATAAAAATTCAAAATCGAACGTGTAGTTGAGGAGTTTCCTATCTCAATATTACCCGCGCACACTGGCACCCTTGAAATCGCAAAATTTTTCATCCTACCGCTACTTGACAACGAAACTAACAGCGGCTTACCCGTTCATTTGCAGATTGGAGCGTTGAAGGAATACTTCCTGTTCGCTGACAAACGGCTTCACAAACGATCTCTTTCCAGCAGCGAGTCGCATCACAAGACGCTAAGGGATGAGCCACGGGTAAGTTTGAATGCATCTTTTAGGCGTCGGTCTCGCAAAGGCGTGCTCATCAAACTCTGCCAACCATCTGGCACAGGTGCTAAAATATAGTACCGACGTAATTTCACGGCGTCTGTCATTCTGCTACGCGTATTGTTTACACACGACGTTCTAATTTTCTGCTACTCTACTTGCCAGCTTTAATGCGCTCCCGCTCTTGCTTCCTCGCGAACGCCGACGTCGGAAGTCACGTGATTAATGCGACCCGGTACACGCCAAAAACTCGGACAAATTGGACAACGAAATTTCTACCGTTCGATGCCAGAAGTTTCTTAACCCTTTGACGACGGTAAACCTATTATCGTAACACTAGACTCTTGTAAAAACTATAGTACCTTATATCTGCGAGTCTGCATAGTAAAGGGTCTAAATGTTAGATGATTGTTTATCCTAGGTTTATTAATTGTCGTATGCCAAATAAATTATAACGTTACATAGTGCTAAATGATTTTTAAGCGTCGGTACGTTCAAGTTTCTGATGACAACGCTGTAGAATGCATACATATTGGGTGTTTGATGTTATGCAATTTATTTTTTATAAATGAAGACACGAAGTATGTGTTAACTCTGAAAATTTATATAATTTATGGAAGTAACGTTGGGTAACTTAACCCTTTGCACTCGAGCGGCGCCTCTGAGGCGAACTATTTCATTTGCTAGAGTATTTTGAAATGTGAAATTTAAGCTTTATTCCTATTAAAATATAGGAAATTGACGAAAGAAATAAAAATAAATAAATCCATTGGCATTTGCAATTCTTTCGTTTTAAAATAATTTGTTTAATTTTTGGAAATTTCGCTGGAAAAGCGGACTAGGTCTGTACGTATCGAAAAATGCCTCAACCGCAAAGGGTTAACACGTTGGCTGCCACGGGGGTCACCGGTGACCGATATCCGAAATTTTTTACAATCAAATAATTAACAAAAGAAATGACGAAACAAACCACGGATAGCGTTATCATTAAGCTAATAATGCTAGCTATCGATTTGAAAGGTTAAATTTGAAAATTAGTTGGTTATATTCTTAATAATTAGGATTTCAACGTGTCTGACTACACACGTCCGTTTTCACTGTGGCAGTCAACGTGTTAATATTGACTACCACAGGCGATATTAGATATTGGTCTTGACATTTGCCAAACATGACGTACACTAATATAAGAATTTTTCTGCCTTTATGTAAAAATATCTGTTTCCATATAAACGTATCATTAACAAAGATGATATCGAAGAAATATATTTTTTATTTACAATCTGTCGTAGGTGACGATAAGTAAATTTGCTAAATTATTAAAATATCATGTGACTACTTCCCCAGTAGTTAGTACTCTTACACACAAAAGAGGAAAGAAAAGTCTGATCAGTTTTAACGAAATAATATTCAGTTTATATTAGTGTTTTATATTGTTTTTTAATCTGTCGACAGAGATGGTTTTCTTTAACTATATTTGTACCTAGTTGATTTGTTCTTATATCTATTGAGAAACGTCGTTATCTCTTCTTTAGCCGTTAGTGTTCGTAGATCAATTTGATCGAAATCTTTCGATTATTTCTATATCAGAACTTAAAGCAGGTTTGAGTATACATTTATAAATAAATATTTTATTTTCCAATTATTATTGGCCCACAGATAAATTGGCGAATAATTTAAAAATATCATGGTGTCCCAAATAGTGTGAAACAACCTGGCAATAGGAGCACATAAACGTATAAAATTGTACATAATGTCTAGCTCGGAAGATAGAGGATAGTGTGTAGTTAATAACGCGTTTTATTGCAACGCTATATCTTAATTAGTTGCTGAGATACAGAGCTTGTAGTCGCGTATAGCTCCCGGCGCGTAAGAGGGTGATTTATGAATGGTTGGCGTGACGTAGATACTTTCCAGGAAGTGCGTACTACTAGTAGTAACAGTAAAAGGGTTAAACGTAAACAATGACCACGTGACCGGCCACTAGACACTCATTGACCTGGTATTTCCATCAAACGTTATGTTTGTCTTCCAACGACGATATCTCAGGAACGGATAAAGATATCGATATAAAACAACAATTGTATCGGAGTGTAAGACTTCGACTTTCTTACGAATGTAATTTTATGGGAAAATTTGGAACGGTACTTCGTTGACAGCCGTGTAAACTTTTGGTAACTTTAATACGCGTTGCTGATGCATTTTGACGTACATTCTGACTTTCGATTGTTTCTAACAATGGAATATATTAATTTATTGGTTTTTAAAGATGATTATTAATATTATTGTAATTAATTTATTAGTTTATAATGTGATTGTGTTTTGTTAAGGCTTGTATAGTTGGAAATCGCTCGTGTTTTTTTTTCTGTTAGAATATCATCAATCTACAGTTACTCTGTTTGTCTACAACTGTTCTTTAATTATATTAATATAAAATTTATTAACAAAGAATTTATTCTGGTTATATTATACGAGACATGAAATAAATTATGTTCACTGGGTACATTTTTATACCTACAAAAATGTGAAACTGATCAAATGATTGAAGTCTGAGAGAAAAGATTGATATTGATAACAGTTATATACAATTAAAGAAAGTAAGTCAACTGATTTCATTATCTTTGAAGTTTTATTATTTGAATAAATTATTTTTGAAAATGTCTGCAAAGGTAAAAATGCATCGATTAATTATTTATTATATCTGAGTTATGCTGTACGCCAGTTTTCTGTTCATTAGTTCTTCGAGCATTGTTCAAAAGCAAAACTATCGAATTATGCAGAAAGAAAGAAATCAGTTTCTTCGATCTGTGGCTGATCAGGTGCTTACATTTAATGTCAAAGTTTCAAGATTTATTACTGTAGTTGAATTGAAAAAAAAAAAGAATGATAAATGTATGCCACAGAAGAATCGCGCAGAAAATATGTTCAGAAAGGAAGGATTCTAAGTTAATGAAAGAGTAGGAATAGAATGAATTTTAAAATCCTTACGTGACGAGGGATTATAATTCTTGCATATTTTAAATGATCTTTTCATGCATACGGAATAACTTTTTCGTATATACAGTGTTCTCTGCTCTATCTCATGATACAGTTTCTGTGCGTTGGCTCTAAAACAGAAAAAAAAACAAGGAAATTAACCGTTCGTTGCAAACAGGAGTAAATTACCGAGACAATGATAATTTTGATCAAAACTGGTGGATAGCATTTAAAAAATAACCAAAATTAGAAGTAAGTACGTATGTTGCGATAATAAATCAAAATTTTCATATGTAGCCATTAATTTTATTGTAGGATTTCGAATTCTTCTTCTTGAGTAGAAAACAATGGTAATATACCTTTTTTCAGTTTACTTTCTGAAACCTTCGTGACTCAATAACTAAATTTTGAAAGTTTGCCATGTAATTATGTCACCCAATAAAATTTGAAAAGTCTGCCATGTAATTATGTTTTAATTACCGTAGCACGTACGTACACGTATGTAGTAGCTTTACGGATCGAATTTACTGTAATTTGATAGCTTGAAATTTCCAAAGTTCTTTTACCGTTTTCCAAATGTAATAAAATATTCAGAAATTGATCATTTATGCGTCAGAAATTATAGAAAAATAATTTGAAATATCCATTTCAGTTTTGTACGCTTATTTCATCCAAAAATTAAGACTATTGCATAACAATTATTGCAACATGTGTATAAAACAACAACAAATTGCACGCTAATTAAACTGTCTAATCCAGACGCTAATTTAAATTTTGACACGTCTCTGTGACCGTTCACGTTCAGTTGGGATATTTTTTCTCTCTGTATCACCAGAAGAACTTTTAAGTCATTCGACAATTTCTGTCGGTCTTTGAACTGTAAAATTAAAATACAAATATTTGAGAAACAAGCAAAGCCGAACGAATACCAATAAACGGAAAATCAAAAAACTTTTTTCCTATTACATCCTAACGTAGAATCATGTCACACATTGGTTAGAAAACTTTGGTGGAACTATCACATTTTCCAGACCACCATCCATTTGCATTTGTTGGATAACCGTCTTCAACGGGCGAAGTTCTGAATCGCTTACAACGTAAGAATTACGCCGGATGGATTCTTCGTTTCTTGTTTGAAATAGTTCTATCAAACTGGAATTCAATGATTTCCGATTCTGTCTGTTTGATTGAACCATCGAAAGCTTCTTCGATGGTGTTCGCCGACACTATTTTTAACGTTTAATGCATCACTCAATAGCATATCTAAGGAAGATATCTCACATCAATTTTCAACCCTGTATTTAGACTGGAGGGGTAGCAATGGGGAAATCAGAAATGTTTCCTAAGTTAATAAAAAAATGTAAAACATTGCAAATTCATTAGCGCGTATTAGAGGTTTACAAACTGTAACTGTAAAATATCAAAAATCATAAGAAAATTGAAAGAAAACGGGATTTCCACCTTTACTACCTTTTATGTTATTATACCTACTAATAATATGTTAATAATAACTAATTACTAATAATATGTAAATTGAAAGAAAACGGGATTTCCACCTTTACTACCTTTTATGTTATTATTTTCCAACTTTATCAAATTTTGTTAATATTAAATATAATAAAATCACATTCATATAGACGAAATAGAATTATCTCAACTGATGAATACTACACCATGTTTGATATAATAAAATGTTTAAGAATTTTCAAACCCTGCAGTCGATGACGACTGTAATCATTTTTAATTAACAGTAGAATTGTCGTTGAAATTAAAATAGGAAACAAGACAAATAACGAATGAAACATAAACTATAGTATACACAGAATAATCCTTGATCTGTATAAAAGCCAACTTACATTTTGATAACAGTGTTTTAATCAATTTTATCATTGAAAACAAGGAATCTGAAACAAGTAGTTCTAGGATTACTTTCAACGGACGATAGTTTCGACAGTGGCATGAATGCGTCGCTGTGTAATATTTCTACATTCAGCCTGAAAGGGTTAATCGAAGATTTAATTAGCACGGATTTGATGGACGTGAATCTGTTAATTGGGTTCTTTTTTTAACCCGAAACGGCGGTAGACGACCGTGACACTTATCGGCACGGAACGCTAGTTAGCATAGAGGATTCTGGCGGCTGGCCAAAATTCAGGGGCCGTGAATTTCCGTGGCAAGGCTTTAACGTCGAATCGTCCAGCGATATGAATGAAACGATGACCGAGGCGTCACGCGTTTCACGCTCCGTCGGCTTCAAGCTCGACCACGAAAACGCTTCTCGTTGATGGAACCGTTTACAAGGCGCCATACGGCCGGATCCGTATATTCTGGGAAATTTTCGTCTGTTCGTCGGTGCACGCCTGCATATTCCATGATAAATCGTGCCGGCCTGATTGCGTGTACGAGGGATGGGAATCTACTAAAAAAAATTTGACGCTTAACCGCAAACATGTGAAATTTTTACATTTTTTTATAAACAGCTTGCGTTCGAAGAGGCATTACTTCCATTACCGAGGTTTATTAACGCGAAATACGTTTCGCGGAGGGATTTTTAACTCTTTCATTCTCACGGTATTCAGCAATTGTCAAATAAATGATTTATCTTCTGTATTTGTGCGGTTATACCAGATAAAAATATTTTACAATTTTAACAAATTTATCTTTTGTGTTTCTATAGTATTCTATTTTTAGAAAAATAACAATCATAAATCCAGTAATTATCCAGTAATATTTAATGAATATAATATTCTGGTAGGAGCCAGAAGGAGACTTCGAATCGACTTTGTAGACTTTGTGCGGACAAACTAAGGAACTTCAGGCAAAGAGAAAAAGAGAGAGTGATGCAGTAATCGTAGAAGAGACAGAGACAAAACGATGCAATTTACTGATGAAGTTGGTGCAATTTTGGAGCTTAAAATTCTTTTTTTGAAATATTCCTTGTACCGCTCCACAGCACCCTCTTGTTAAAAAAAGTGTCCACATAAAAAGTTTCTTTATAAAAACGTACACTTTTATGTTTTATAAAATTTCCAGAGGGAAATTGAAAAATCCGTCTCTGTACCCCCTTTCGGGGCGGTACAAAGAATATTAAAAAAAAAAAAGAATTACAGCTCAAAAAATTGTACCAACTTCATCAATAACTCGCATTGTTCTGTCTTTGTTTCTCCTGCGATTTATTGTATCTCCCTCTCGGTCTTTGTCCGAAGCTTCCTAGTCTGTCCGCACCAGGTCTTCAAAATCAATTCGAAATTTCCTTCTGGCACCTTTCTTTTACACCTATTTCTACTTCCCAACATTACCAATAGATTGCCAAGAAATAATAGTGTCTCATTTTATCAACAGAGTAATATACTAATATTTCATTTTGCAACTAAAAATTAACCATACGATTACTAGGGAAATGAAAGGATTAATTAACTTAATATTGATTTTGAAAATCATAAAGTTCAACATTAATGGAATGACACTCGTGGTACATGAATTAAAAGCTTAAAGCTTGATAAAAATAATTGCACTATAAAATAGTATGTATAAATATATTAATTTAAAGCTCAGAGCTTGACGGAAAGCTTGTTTATCGTTTCTAATTCGTGCACCATTTTCTGTTACGTACCAATTTATACCATTTTTCATTCAAACAACAATTATATTAGTAAATAATACGGTAAACGGAGATTGATATTACTGATATCTCAGACCATTTTGTCCGACGAGCCCCTTCAAATATAACATTTTTTCCCGGAAACCGATAAATAAAAAGTTATTTCCGCTTATCCCCAAGGTACACACATAAAACAAATATACATGTTTCTCCGCCCTGCCAGAATGGTTCGGACGGTCGCTTCCCAAATCCACGTACATAGAGAGATTCCTAAAGGAGAAATCCGTCGTTGTTTTTCCAGGTTCGATGGTTCCAACAGCAACACGAGAAGAAACGCAAGAAGAGGGACTTTGTGCCCACGTCGTTCTCGTTCGCCGATTATCCGTCGTTTTTCGATGAATTTGGTCCACGTCCCAGGCAGGCCGTGTTCCATCGACAAAGGAATAGGGGCGTACCTCTTCAGAACCTGTTCACGGATCCGCTCTTTAAAGAACAGTGGTACCTGGTAAGTGGGCATCTCGATTTTGCTACCTTAGAACCGACCAAATCCAGTTACGTGACTGGACTGTTACGTTCCTCGATGTTCGAGGACTTTAACGACATCCGATAACAGCTATAACGTGTTCGGGATCTAGTTTCCTTTTCGTTACGCTGAGAATCTATCAGAGATCAATTTATTGTTAAACATGTCGAAGCACTGCCGTTGGTCACCAACATCATGAATTTAACACGTTCGGTCCTGGGGTAACACGATCCAGCTCAGTCGAGACAAGGAAAAGTCATAAATCATAAATTAAGAAGCGACGCTCTTTTGATGTCTCTTTTGTGTTTCGAGGCTGCCGGGCATCAAATTACATGTTCTTTCGCGTTTGAGTGATTTTACGACCTCCTTTGAATCTCGTCGGAAGTAAATTTACTCGGTCCCGGACGGAAAGTGTTAATTAGACAAACAATCATGGAACGAAGATAGCAAGACATTGCATCGATAATTTGAAAATCATATTAGTGATCTTTGTTACATACGATTTTGATTCTGGAATAAACTCGGAATAAATTTATCTTATTCAACAAATGTTACTTCTTTGGACTCTTTTGCTTCCCTCCCTCTCCCAAAACACTTGCCCTGTTTGCCCCATCCTAGATACGCCCATGGATCTGATATATCCATTCCACCCATGAACCCTGATTAATGTACCCCTTTAACCCCAGTGCTGTTATCATCCTCGTGGCTTCTAATTTATTCCCTTGTCAGAAATTCCTTAAATATAAAGCGTGTACTATCGGCACTGTCCAGTGTATAGTAGGAACGATTCGTTTCTTGCCGATACGAACGAGAAATTCGACCACGGTCAAGGGTCGTCCTTTCTCATCCACCGTCGTCCATAATGGTCCTGGGAACGATCGTTTTCGGTACAGTTTAACGGTGATCGCTGGCTGCCGCCGTTTTCTGGAATTAAGCACGGAGACGATCCATAATATGGCAGTTAACGATCGGATGTTTTTCATTTGCGAATAGGATCATAATTTAATCGAACACGCCCTTTCGGAGGAATCGATGAATCGCATTAACATATACCTATTTTTATTACCATAAGGGGTCAAACGACCCCTGATTTTTAGAAAGAAATTCTTCATTTATTAAAGGAAATAATTCGCAACATAACTTCTGATTTCTAATAAAATGATCAAACAAATATTTTTATTTTGATAAGTAAAATAATCAATTAATTACAGTTTTTACGTATGAATGGCTTCTCTCTCATACATTTGAAATTTTGAAAGGGGTCATTTGAACCCGCTTGGTACGTTTAGTGAAATCAAGTACTTAATGTAGTTTATCGGTTTGTGTGCAGCGTGTTAGGCAAAATATTGACTGTACTGCTAGGAAATATAGAGTATGTTGTTTTAATGCGAAATACGTACCCAATATGTGATACCACAGAATTGATTTTGAATTTCTATCTTATTAATACAATATTTCTGAGAATGATTTTCATAATATGGCGTACTGCAAAGGGCTCAATATGAAATATTTTATATTAGAGCCTATGTATACAATAAGAATAACAAGAAAAGATCTCGAAGATTTTCTTGATTCTTTTTAGTGTTAATATGTCATGCAAAAAAAAGAAGAAGTACAGAAAAAATGAATGCAAAATTTGTAATAAATGGATGCACAAAAAATGCATTATTGTATATTAATTAAGATTGTGTACTTTCATAACGTTCATTTTTTAATTTCCTTAGTTTTATAAATTAGTATTGTGTTTGCATCAGTTTTAATTAATTAAAGAATTATTTTTTAAATTAAGAATTATTAGTTTTTAGATTAAATCAGAGAAAAATTGTCTATCAATCTGGATGTAATTCTAATGTAAATTTTGTTATAAATATTTTGGCAGTCAATTCGGTTGTTTCCAGCTTGTTAAACGAATGCAATATTAAGTTATCTTTTTTTTTCTCTCAACAAATCATGCAATTTTTATTCGAGAAATTTGAAGGTAATTAAAAATTGACAGACGAATAGCTGTAACACATTGCGTAAAAAAATATGTTTTTACTCAAACTTCTTTCCCCGAGTTTTTTGTTCGCAAACTGTCAAATTACAATTCATAGTTTCGAAAAGTTCTATTTTCCTTTTTACACCTTATTCAAATATTCTTTTGCCTGAAATTCAAAAACGGGCTGCGCTGTTTACGGTACGAAACGAATGGAACTAATTCGGTAATAATTTAGTCAGAAATGAAATATCGTGTTTGCGATACGTGAAATTAATTAACTTCTCCTAATGACCGCATAAATAATCCCGGTGATTGTTTCGTGCGAACCGAACACAACGATGGCGATAAATCTGCACACGTCGAATGGAGATAATTTATTTGACAATGCTAATGGAACTTTTCGATATAATTCAAATGAATTTTTCTTTTTTTTTTTGCTCGAATGACGGGTGGACCTCGACTCATCCATATGCTATGTTCACGTCGTAATTCCGTTCAATAAATAAATGAATCGAACATTCAGTTACGGATTGGACGGTTGTGCAGAGTGCCACGCGTAGAACCTTTAATTTTTTACTCTATATGTACAATATATCGAAATTGTGTCCGTAAATTGCAACCAACGATTACGAAATTTTTTCAGATTTGTAATTAAATCCCGTCTTGATTAATATTCAACGAATAGCAATATCTATCATTTTTGAACGGTTTTGAACGGTTGCAAAAATAATTAAGAACCTAAATAGTAGAATTTAAAAAATACACGTAACAATGATCTACTGAATTGCAAAAATGGATAGAATATAAAGATTAGCCTTTAGGCGTCAAGTGTCTCGCTTAACCTGATTAACAGAATTTTCTCGCAATTAATGGTACATTAGAAAATGATTGTTCATCATGAAAATATACTTCCATTAGTTATGAAACAAATACAGCTACTCAAATTAAATGAGACACCCTAGGTAATAAAAAGGCAGAATTATCGTGTACTCGAAGATTGTTGGTAAAATAAAATGATTGTGAAATATTATACCATTGTATATAAATAAAAATATTTCCTTAAGGGATTGCACCTGTTTAGAAGACTTCAAAAACTTGATCCTTGGGAATTGTTTTTCTGGACAATTATTAAGTGAAATGTTTCAGTCTTTTTGAAACATATAAATCCGACTTTCGCTTTTATTCTCGAATTTTTTTCGTATTAAAAATTAGTCAAAGCGATAGAGTTATTCGTTGTTCCCTAAACCGCGTAAGCTGGATACTGGCTGCCCATCGTCACGAAGAATCCAAATGCGTAAAATTAAAGATTCCCTTTGATTTATAAATAAAATGGCATTGCCAACAATACGGCGTAGGATTATTTCAATATTTGGTTTATTTAATTTTCTACAATAACTTGAAATTGATTTTCTGTTGTAAAGAGTGACGTTTCGTATTCAAAGTGTCACTGCCTGTGTAATTATTAAAATTTCTCAAAAATTCCACGTTACGTTCTAAATAATATATTTGTATTTAATAAATTAAAAGGAATTTTTGATTTTACTCATTCCAGTACTTATTGTTAGTAGCGATGGCATATTTCAAAGATGACATCTCTTAATTAAATTAAAATAATCCTTTTATATCAGGAACGATTTGTTTCTAATTTAATTTGACAAGTATCGTATTCTTCTTTTGTTCCTTTATTCCTTTATACTATCACTTTGTAAATCCACGCTATCAAAGATTAAAACAGTGTCCATATGTTTATAAATAAACTACACAAAAACTGAAATATTTTAATATCCCTTGCCATTTGAAAATAAATCGTAAAGTTAACAGTTTGACTGCCACGCTGAAGCTATTGAAAATTTCTCAGTTACTCGACTGTTTCTATTGTTTATCATATCAGACACCCATTACGAGTAATTTTATTTAAACAAATTGCAGAGTTTCTGTGGCAATCGAATTATTAAAGTCGTGGTCTGATTTACCGAAATTCCTGAAATTCTCGAAGCTAAGCGGACCAGGGTTATCATTTTGTTTGCCCGTTTCAGAACGGTGGTGCTAAGGACGGCTACGATATGAATCTCGGCCCTGCTTGGCAGAAGGGTTACACGGGCAAGGGTGTAGTCGTGTCGATCCTCGACGACGGCATACAAACGAATCATCCGGACTTGGCGTTAAATTACGATCACCAGGCCAGCACCGACATCAACGACAACGATAACGACCCGATGCCAAGGGACAATGGTGATAACAAGCACGGGACACGATGCGCCGGCGAGGTGGCTGCAGTTGCATTCAACCAGTATTGCGGCGTGGGGGTCGCCTACAACGCCAGCATCGGAGGTAAGAAATTCTTAACCCTTAATGCAAGACACGGATCAATTCGTGAGAAAGTTTTATAGTCTTTTGATGCAATCATTTCAAATTCAAGAAAATTCCCGCCGTTTTGCGTTATTAAAAGATCGATATCCAAATTGTAGAGAATAAGGACAAATAGTTGGTGAGGTCAACCGCTTTACAAAGTAATAATTATCCATTTTACTTGCAATCAATTTGTCTGTATATCTATTTGAGATGTAAAAAGCTTAAAACTTCTTAAAATCTGAAATCTTCCACGTGAACAATGGTAACCGCTTGCTCTGTCATTAAATGGCAAGAGGCGATGCTTGGAGACATTCTTTAAGCGTTCTAGATTATGTAACAAGACTACTTTTAAAAAAGAAGTTGAGTTATACAAATTTGAAGAATATATTCAAAAATTCGGTAAAGGCTTCAGACGTAAAGGCATTGACTACTCTTAAAAATTAATTGACTAGTGAGAATTGAATTATTGTGAGATTTTAGACAGTAAATAATTCATTGGAGCGAACCGTGCAGCTGTTTTTAACAGAAACGTTAATTACCCTAATGAATTTAGATTTTGTCGGCCCGCGAGATTCGCACACTTTTACAAAGTATATTTATTTTATAATGGCCAAAGTAGTGACAACCAATGTGTTAATAAAAAATACATTATTTTTGCCTCCATATATTCAAAAAGTAAAAAAAATTAACATGTTAGCTGCCACGGGGGTCACCGGTGACCGGCACCTGAAATTTTGTACAATCAAATAATTACCAACAGAAATGATAAAATAAACCACGGATAGCGTTAACATTAAGCTAATAATGCTAGCTACCGATTTGTAAGGTTAAATTTGAAAATTAGTTGATCGTATTCTTAATAATTAGGATTTCAACGTGTCTGACTACACACGTCCGTTTTCACTGTGGCAGTCGACGTGTTAACTTTGATTTTAAAATAATATTCTTGCGAATATATGACAGATATTGCCTGTTTTATTTATGAGTTTACAGTTGTATTTCAATTTTTCACTCCAAAAAAATGTCTATAGTGCGTCTAAATCTAATATGGGGATATTTTATATGCAGGAGTTATGATGCATTTCCAAAGTGGCCCGCTAAATCATTTGGGTTGGCCACCCCTGATTTACGTGTTCCTTATTAGTAAGCATACTTCACTTCACACGTAATTATTTTAAAATTTAACTGACAGAAGTTTGTGGCATCTGAAGTTCACTTTCATCAAAAATACACAACTTATATAAACCTTATTTGTTACCTACTGGTACCTTTACCTTGTTCTGCGACCCTTTTAACAGAATCATCATTTTTCAGATTGCTTTAACTTTAATGGAATTATTCGCTTTGTAGATAGCTGTTTTGAACAGATAGTCATTTTTGTTAGAAAATACTTTTGTGTTATCCTGGCCGATGAATTATGATCCTTTCCGATGAGGTGTTTGCGTAAAGTTCCATGAACGAAGAAGACGAGGGGTAGTTTTGAAGATTGTCGTGTTCGGGAAGTTTTCTTTCCCTTGGAGAAGGGACATGGGGATCGAGTTACTTCAGATTCTTATTTACGTCGATTGGAAGCCGAGTAAGCGTCTCTCAAACAGCAGAATTGTTTTAAAACGTTTAATTCTTTCGCGATGGTGTTGAAATTTCAGAAATTGTCAATAATTTAAAATTGTCGAAAGTACAAATTTATCTACGAAGTCTTTCGTTCTGAAATGAATTATATCTATTTTTGGAAGGATTACGAAATAACAGGGTGACAAATTAACATAATTAAATCAACCTCGTAACGAAACACCGTAGTATGTTAATTTAACTGTCATGTTTGACTTTAATTCGAACGTTACGTCCATACCGAACGTTAATTCGTGAATTAACGGCGGGCGAACTATTTCCAGAAGCATGGTAATATTTTTTAATTTCCCTGAATTGATTTTTTCATTATAACTTTCTGTTCTGCTCGGGAATACGTAATAACGAGTAAATCCCAGGACCATAGAGATTAATAGTGTTCATTATTCAACGCTACGGATTGAATTAACCAGTCATTCTTTCGTACTTTGTTATAGTTAGAGTTAATATTGTTTTAACCTCGGTTCGTTACCTCTTTTCTAATCAGTTCTGTAATGAAAATCATAAAATCGATATAATATCCTGAATGTTATTTTAAAATGAATATTTCTGTTTCTGTTTTTCTCCGTTCTATACATTTTAAAATAGTACAAATAAACGAATCATTCCTAAAATTAATCCGTTAACCACCCCGATAGATTGTTTAATTTAATATACAAACGGAAATATAGTTTACAATATGGTATTTTTAGAACAGGCATTTTTGTATTCCATTTCTGTTCATAACAAGGAAATGGTTAGTTTATAACTTTCTCGTTATCAAAATTTTTAATTAAAATTCTTCAAATAACAATTTCCAGCTGGAGTAAGGTATATATGGAAATTTTTGTCATCCTTTGTGACAGTAATTGAATAATATTTAATAACTTTGCAACTGCGTGGGAAGGCTATTAATTAATACATTAATTTAATTTAAAAAAAATCTCTAATTAATGAATTGAACAAATTATTTGGTTTGTACATTTCGTATAGTAAGATTTGTATGTTATTGTATTATTAAAATATTCCAACAAACTTTCAGTTAACCTTACAGCATCAAACGTCTCAATTTAAAAGAAAATATTTCGGCTACGCAAAAGTTTCCACCGTTCACGTATAAATAGCGACATAAGATATATTTTAGTAAAATCTGGAACGATTTGACAATGATCAGTTTCCATGAAAAATTTCACAGTACAAGTAATTTCCATTCATAGATCTGTAGTTTGAATCCAAATAAAAATGGAAATCTATGGCTCCACGTAACATTTATGGGAAATTACGTTTCTTCATTTTTAATCTTACAATAAAATTTTCCGTTCACTCTTCTTTCCCGCAAGAAACTTTTAAATTTCGTAAATCGGACTTTCTCAGAATTAATCTAATTTATTATTTATTATATACATACACCAACAGCCTATACATAATTAATGAAATTTCGATGTTTCCCATAACAGAAGAATGTCCCTCTGAAATTACTGAAAGACACACGTAACACAATTGAATAATCATCGAACGTAATTGGCCGCGCGACAAATCGTCCTGGAGCCATTAACACTTCCATTTAACTTCAACAAATTTCATTCTCCGCTCGATTCCGTTTAACTACATCTCAACAATTTCATTCCTTAACATCGATGTTCATCTACAGCACTCGATATCCTTTTTTTTTACCCCTCTTCTTTTTTATTTTCCTATAACAATTACCGGAGGTGTCACTCGTTTCATGCATCCACCCCACCACACCCGCCCCGATTACAAGTCTCTTTACGTCGTGGGAATATCGAGTTCCGATAATATTGTCGGCTGGTTTCCATTAAAATGCATGACAACAATCCCTGTTCGATTTAACGTGTTCGGAATGGCGCATAGCTCGGCATCGAAGCGACGCGTTTTCTACGATGAAATTCATTGGCCCTGCTGCAGCCAACGTGCAGAAAAATAACAAACAAAAGCAAAATGGGCAGGGAAGAAGTGCAATTAAAATTCCATAGATCGTTGAAAGTGGACCGGCGTTTCGTAATTATAGCAAATTGTGTTGCAACATTCCCCGTTACATTTATTTATGTATTTATAGTCGATATAATTTACTTGTGTAACAAAGATATTACATACACAGTATGTCGGAGAAATAACGGAAGTTTTTAAATAAAAAACATACAATTCGTTATTTTGCCATAATCATTCCACCGCTGGACACGTTCAACCATTACTATCATAGATTCTTTTCTGTACGGCTACTTGGACTTGTGTAGTATTTTGTCGTAAAATGTTCCTTTCATAGCCAGTTTCAGTTTTGGGAGCAAGAAAGCATTTGATCACTTCAATCGTATTTTGATCGTACCCTTAGATACAAAAATTGAAGAAGTTAAGGTTGAGAAAAGTTAAGGATTTTAATATTAGATTAGTAACTTTTGGGACTTTCGTATTGTTCCTTTACAGTATAATTTGTTATAAGTAAATAAATAACAGCTTCCAGTAATTTGAATTTTGTGTGTAATCATTTTACATAATTTTAAATAACTTTGACAAGGAGTATATGGAAAAATCGAGAATTCGATTGCCAACCTGGTGTTATAAAATAGATTCTATGGTACTTTAATGAGCAGTGTAAAGATAAAATAATGCGGAGTCTAAATTAAACATCCTTCTTTCAGTATTAACAGAACTTTTTCATTCGAAAGAGAATTTAATTACTACTTGAAATTTGTCAAAGAATTATTTAATAACAAAATCTATTAGTCTTATATCTCGGTTAATTAACGTTTCTATACTTCATTGAATAATTCTTAAAAACCATCCCTTCAATATCACTTTTTAAATACTTCTTTTTATATTTACGATTTTAACACGTTGGCTGTCACGGGGGTCACCGGTGACCGGCACCCGAAATTATTTACAATCAAATAATTACCAACAGAAATGATCAAATAAACCACGGATAGCGTTAACATTAAGCTAATAATGCTAGCTATCGAACTGAAAAGTTAAATTTGAAAATTAGTTGATCGTATTGTTAATAATTAGGATTTCAGCGTGTCTGACTACCCACGTCCGTTTTCACTGTGGCAGTCAACGTGTTAAAATAATAATTTTAAAGCTGCAGTTGCCACCAGGATACTTGCATAAACTTTTAAGATGTTAAAAAACAATGCGATTGAATTCTAGATAATTTCTTCTTTTGACATTGAAAATTGAAATATAAACTTGCTAGCAGAAGCATTACGAGATGTACCCTAAAAACGTTCGAAGCTGCAATATTAAATTAAATTCCAGGCCAAGATAACCTACATAACCTTTAGAAACTTGTACAATTTTCTTCTAAAGATGGTGGTTAGAATTAAAATTCTTAAGAAACTCCATTTATCGAATAATTTAATGTACTAGAGAAATAATATTAGATCGTATTGAGTACATTATAGTACTATAATATAACGCGGAGGTGGAGAACGTGCGGCCTTCATAAAAGTTAGCTCTTGTATTAATTAATATTTAATTATATAGATCACGACATAATATTATTATCTTTCCTATCATATTTCTTTAAAATGAAATAAATTTAATTTAAAAATACTTCTACTAATATCATTTTTATTTGAAGTGGTATTTAAATATATAGTTGTTTATTAAAATTAAAAAACCAACAGTGAAATATAAAAAATTATAGCGGCCTCCTTTATTACCGCCTAATTTAACTGTGGCCTCTAATGGCAAAAAGGTTCCCCACCACCGATATAACGTAATATGATAAGACGAGGTAAAAATGATTGGACGAGGACGAATTGTGCCAATATTTGTTTGACCCAGTGTGGATTGGTTTAGCGGAGATTTTTCGCGAAAATCTTGTAGTTCTCACGATGGGTAACGAGAAGGAAAGCTATCTGACGCACATACCATCCGTGTTCTCAGGCGTGCGAATGCTCGATGGCCCGGTAAACGATGCTGTCGAAGCCAGAGCACTCGGATTGAATCCTGATCACATCGATATATACAGCGCATCCTGGGGCCCCGAGGATGATGGCAAAACCGTCGACGGACCTGGCCCTCTTGCCAGAAGGGCATTTATTTATGGCGTAACCAGCGTAAGTTATGTTATATGTCGTCATTAACCTTTCAACTATATCGTAGATGAAATTTACTCCAGCAAGATTTTGATATTATTAAAAAACATAACAGCGATGGTAATAATTATTTGTTAATGGTAATAATGTTACCGACCACTTCTCGTATGTAGATGCCCTGATATTCGCATAATAATTAAATTTATCCGAGACTGATATTTTATGATTGCTTTTAAGGGTTGGATATCAAGGGAGAAATATGATTTTTTGTTTACACTTGATAATAATAACAATCAGAAATATAGCAGATATAAAATTAGATTTTAAATTTTGATAAACAGTCTTCTAAATAAGAATACGAAGGCCAGAAATTTAATTATATATACGTCGTGTACATACCAGTAATACTATTGGTATCTGGACCCTGATAAAATCAGCCGTAATGCTTGCGACGTCACCACAATATGAGCCGTTATTTTTTATAGTGGTATAAGTCCATTTTTTCATTCGTTGCGTTTGAGTTAATTTAAAAGTATTGGTGAACGTTAATCAATTCGGGTGATGTTTTTGTAACACTATAAACCTGTTAATTATTAAAATTGTTAAAGAAAATAAACGATTTTTTAGCTCCAAATGGACTTATGCCACTTTCAATAATAACATATTAATGGAAATAGAAACAAGAGGCTTACTTCGTTAAGATATCTAAAAATAAAAAAAAAATTATATTTTATACTGATTTCTCCTGTACAGTTAGCGTAGTAAAGTATTCATGGTAAATACATGGACTTGATGGACTTATTCCACTTTCAAAAAAAGAAAAAAATTTTTGCGATAACATTTTATAGCTAAAACTCTTTCGATTACTTTATCAAGAATGTATAATTATAAATACAAAAAGAGGATATCTATATCTTCCTAAAAATTACCATTAACTCATTTCTTTCCAAAAGTGGATTTACACCACTTTCGATAGAAACGACTCATATATCGCATAACTCTGAGAAATGTCCCAGATGCCCATCCCAGCTTTAACATTTCCCAGAACTATCAGTAACAAGCTGCAACCATCCTAGACTTTGCCAATTATCCTCAAGTAAATACGATCTGCAACGCGTTACACGGTTCCGGAAACTTTCATTAACATCAAGTCATTCTTAATCACCAAGTGTCCCTTAAAATTGAAGCGCAAACAGACGCCAAGTGTCCCAAAGCACCTGACTTTAACAAGGACCACTTCAAAGACCTAACGATTTCCAAACGAACAGGGTCGCAAAGGGAAAGGATCGATCTTCGTGTGGGCATCGGGCAACGGTGGTCGCCACACGGACTCGTGCAACTGCGACGGTTATACAAACAGTATTTTCACGTTGTCCATATCGAGCGCGACCCAGGGCGGCTACAAACCCTGGTACCTGGAGGAATGTAGCTCGACGCTGGCCTCGACTTATTCCTCGGGGACGCCAGGCAACGACAAGAGCGTCGCCACGGTCGACATGGACGCGAAACTGAGACCGGATCATATTTGTACGGTCGAGCATACCGGGACATCCGCCTCGGCACCTTTGGCCGCCGGTATCGCGGCCCTTGCACTCGAGGCCAACCCGAGTCTCACCTGGAGAGACATGCAGTACCTGGTGGTGCTTACGTCCAGGTCCGGGCCACTCGAGAAGGAGCCCGGCTGGATACTGAACGGCGTGAAGAGGAAGGTCTCCCACAAATTTGGTTATGGCCTCATGGATGCTGGCGCCATGGTCAGCCTGGCCGAACAATGGACCAACGTGCCTCCTCAACATATCTGCAAGTCCGATGAGATCAACGAGGAGAGACGTATCGATCCGACCTATGGTTATACGTTAAGCGTCTCCATGGATGTTACAGGCTGTGCCGGATCCTTGAACGAGGTCCGATTTCTCGAGCACGTCCAGTGTAAGGTAAGAGGGTGTTTATTGAAACGATGTGATTGACACTTAAACCGTTGCACGCGTATCCCTTTCGATGGGGGTAGAATTTCTTTTCATACAACGATCGATTGCCCTGAGAAAGGGTTTTTAAGGTGTACACCAAACGGACGGACAATTGAACTGTCAAACATTTTTCGAAACAGGTTTCGTTAAGGTTTTTCCCTCGTGGAAATCTGCGATTGCTGTTGACATCTCCGATGGGTACCACGTCGACTTTGCTGTTCGAAAGACCAAGGGATGTTCTTAGCTCGAGCTTCGACGACTGGCCGTTCCTCAGCGTCCACTTCTGGGGTGAAAAGGCGGATGGTCGATGGACCCTGCAGATCATTAACGCCGGCAACCGACATGTCAACTCACCAGGTAAGTGCTTTTAATATCTTTCCTCACTAGCCAAACTCGCAATTCGATATAAACTGACGTAAGAAAGTTGTTGACACTTTGGGTGCCATTTTATTAAAAATATTCCCTAGTGCAATTCCCCCCGGGCCAATAATCCCTAGTGAAAATAGTCCCTATTGTAAATATCCATTAGCGTAAATGTTTTCTAGTTCCAATAATCTCTGATATCAAATACCCCTATTTTTAATAATCCCTAGTAATTTTCAAATATTATTCAAACGATCAACCATTTTCTCCCCGACATCACCATTTCCCCTAGGGAAACCTACCATACCCGACACTATACATCCCAATATCAAAGGCACAAATTACCAATTGACCCGAACCCTCTTCTTAATAGTCACATATTAGTTGATGTTGACTCGCGGCCAAAAAGGTTGCCGACGCCTGTACTAGGGTTGCAACTAAATTCACGACTTTCACATTTTTTCAATATAGAATTGTTTATTAAAATTCAATAAATGATAAGTGACCATTACTCGCCCTGTACCTACAATAGAATTTGAGATATCTCATTAAAATAATGTTCGGTTGGAGATCGTGCATTTAAGTGTCAGTCTAATTAAAATACAACTTATTAAGTTTGACGCGTTTATTGAACACTATGTTATTTGCCAACAAATGGAATTATAGGATTTTAAGGTCCTTTCTGTATGGATCAAAATAACATTGGCTCTCTGTTTTTTTTAATTTCATTTTTATTTTTCCAGGAATCGGGTGGTGTTCGTGTATTTTATCTAAGGATAATTTTGAGGAATAAAGTAGATAAAGATTATGACTTTCAGATCATACGTCACATAAATCGATATTGTTTTGTCATGATAACATTTTAATCCACCATTTTCATTTTAACTCCGTACAAACTCATAGACTTTAAATCTCAAAGATCAAAATTAAATACTTATCAATCTTAGAAAACAGTTGCAAACTTGTTATTTTTTCGTTCCACCTTTGTACTCTAAAGGTGAGTCTCATTCATATTTCTTAACACTATAATTACCAAACGAGTCAAAATGACTGATTGATGGTTTCTTAAATTAAATCACAAAATTTATCAAGATGCTTTTATTAAAATGTGCGTAAATTTTTATCAGAATAAAATCCTACTGTATATGATAATATATATTCCATTCTTTATTTATTTATTTATTTTCCTATTTTATTTTCCACTTGAAAGCCAGTACACATAAAACGTTGGTAGTTCTAGTGTTAAGTGAAAAAAATGAATGAAGCATTCAAATAAAAGAATTGTCTTCAATCCGAGTACATACAGTCTGTTCCACAAAAGCATGTAGACGATATTTCTGTAAATATTAATATGTATAATATGTTTATAGAAAATTTTATTTGCGGGTTCTATTTTTCAGTAGGTGGTTTTATATGACATATTCATATAATTCCAAATATACGCACTTTGTGTCCTAGTAAGATACTATATTGTCCTCCTTGAAATATTCTATCTAATATTTCTTCCATTTCCCATGATATTACGAAATATACGAAATTTTGAAATTTTATATTCAATAAAACCAGTTTAGTTTATCTATGTACTCTAACTGCCTTAAATAATAGTTCATTTTTCTCAAATATTTCAAAATCTTTATCAGGACAATTAATTTAACCTTTTGCACTCGAAACATTTTTGCACGTAATCGGGTCTAATCTAATTTTCCAGCTATGCTCCCAGAAACCAAATGTTAAAAATATTTGAGAATCTGTTTATTTTCATTCCCTTCCTTTCATTTTTAACCGACTTCGAAAAGGAGGAGGTTACTCAATTCGACATGCGCCGTCTCCGAAATATAAATTAAAATTATTTCGTCCTTTTTAGTGCATTCCGAAGTCGATTGTATTTTTTTTTCCAAAAATCTTTTTTGAGTAAACGAAAGAATCGTTAATAATGCGTGTGATAGATATTTATAATAATATTCTATTGTTAGAAGCCATTGAAAGTCAGAAACTATGTTAAACTGCATAAGAAACGCGTATTAAAATTACTAAAAGTTCAAAGAGCTGCCAACAAAGTCCTGTTACGAATTTCGGTATAAAGTTAGATTTGTAAGAAAGTAGGAATCTTCCACTTTAATTCGGTTTTTGATTTACATCGATATCTTTATCCGTTCCTGAGATATCGTCGTGTAAAGACAAACGTAATTTTTGTAGAAATTCGCTGCCGCCTCACGCTTGGACCCAGACAGCGAGTGTCTAGCGTAGCGGTCACGTGGTCATTGTTTACGTCTAACCCTTTGATATTCCTGGAAATGCGCCGGACGAATTTCCTAGAAAAAAGTCTGCGGCCCATTCGGGGTTACCCTCGTACGCGCCGGCCGCTATACAAACTTTGAAGCCCTATATCTCAGGAACTAATTAAGATATCGCGTTGCAACAAATTGCGTTATTATGTACGCACTTTCTTCTATCTTCTGAGCTATCTACTGCGTAAAATTTAAGCATGTTTTTTTATATTTATTGCCAGGAATTTCGCTGCCGTTGAATGTTTCGCGTTGACCTGTGGGATCCTTAAAAATTGTGTAAATGATAGATGTTGCTAATGTGAAAATATGTAAAAGGATTAAAGAATCTTGACAATTTCCAATATAGAAAAGTTTTAATTTTGCGCCGTCTCCGAAATATAAATTAAAATTATTCCGTCCTGTTTGGTGCATTCCGAAGTCGGTTGTATCTTTTTTCCAAAAATTGTTTTCTATATTTTGATACGGATGAAACTTAAATTTCACATTTTACAATACTCCGATAAATTAAATATGGTGCCTCAGAGGAACCACTCGAGTGCAAAGGGTTAATAAGGGTAGTATAATCGCCGTTAATAACAAAACGGTTAACGCATCACGAAGGTATGTCGATACATAGATTTGTTTCCAGTGAATAGATAAAGCAGTTTCGCTTCAGTAATCAAGTGATCATAATCAGTCGGCAAAAGCCGACGTTTGATCGTGTGCATATTTTTCACGGTTGTACGTCCAAATCAACGTTTGACTGTACGTCACGGTTGTCGATTAAAGGCGTTACTCGTGTTGTACGAAATCGTAAAATTTCCTCAGAGTTGTAATCAATTGCTCTAACAAAGATCATCCACCAATATCCTAATTTACCTGTTCGAGGCTAACAGGTGCTAATGAATATATTTCAGCTAACACAATTTTCACTTTTCATTACATATCGATTTTCCCAAATATCGTTGACAGATTGTTGTGGAACATATTAGGATAGAAGAAAGGCTTGGAGTACAAAGGGTTAAAAAAAAAGCCTGTATATAGATCCTCGTATCAGGGATCGTTATCTCACAGTTTTTGACATTGGTTGTTGCAGGAATCTTGAAGAAGTGGCAGCTGATATTTTACGGCACCGCGACCAACCCCATCCGGATCAGAACGCATCAATTTAACCCGGTACAAGCCCATTCTTCGTACGCCTCCGTGCATTATCCATTTCCTGTTGACGATGATCCATTATCGCCGGGCCATCGAGGCGACGTCCACTTCTTTCCTTCGTCTACCTTTCAGGGCTACCAGGGCCCGTACGTTGGTTCCGCGTCCAACGTCCAAGCATCGGTGGCGACCTTGGATGGTTCCTCGGCACCAATCCTGACCAATCGGCTACCCGGTGACACGTCCTCCTCGTTCGACTCGCCCTCGTCCTTGTCCCAAGTCGGGGACGAGTCGTTGGACACGACTAGAAAAATTCTTCATGATTGTGATCCCCAGTGCGATCCTCAGGGCTGTTATGGAAAAGGACCTACACAGTGTGTTGCTTGTAAAAATTATCGTCTGGACAAGTAAGTGATTGTTTTGTAGTTTTCTTTTTTTGTTTTTCCTTCAAAAGCTTTGGGTTTTGGAAAATGGATTAGAATGGAGAATAATTTGATGGTGTACACTGGTGCGAATTATTAAAAATTCTATTAGCAAAAAGATATCAGAACGTGGTATGTTTTACTAAATAATTTTGGAGACATTTGCAGAATTTTTATTATAAAAATGGTATTAACCCTTTGCGGACGATGGGCGGATATATTCGCCCAAATAGAATCTTTATAGTATCTTATTTGGTATATAAATTCCTAAATATCGTGCTGTAATCTTGATACAAAGAAAATTGATAAATATAGAAATAGGGATTTCTAATATATCCTTTAAGAAGGCAAGTATTGTTTGTTTTACTGTAAGTTATTGACATCTCCTGCATACATTGTGTTAAACTTGCAAGTGTCTTGTCCACAAAGAGTTAAAGTTTAAAATTTGGTATTATCCAGATTTAACATTTAGTACGAGTATCACTAAAATTTTTAATATAGCACAATATTATTGAAATTAAAAAATTAAAAATGTCATAGTACTGTAGTTTAAAATTCAGTGGTATTTACAATATAAAAACTTGGTAACGTCAAGATTAAAAACTTACTGGTATGAAAATTGAATTTAGTAGATCAAAATTTTAAATTCATTAGTATTAAAATTACAAACACCAGTATACTTATGGAAGTTAAGATAATATCTAGATATAAAATGTGGTAGCATGAAACTTATAATTTTTTAATTATTAAATATTTAAATAGTAGTATTGGCAATTTAAAAATTCCTATCAATAAATTATAATTATTCGAACAACGTTGAACGTGGCGCTAAATTAATAATAAGTAATACATACTTTCTGAATCGTTTCTTTCTTTTTGCAATTAAACGAAATGAGAATTAACTCGTTCTTCTTTTCTACGCTATTGAAGATGAAACTTTTAAAATAAAAATTGTTCGTTCCCCAAGATTAAAGCAACGTTGCATTCGCGTCGCAATTACGTTCTGCCGCGTAACGTAGATTCATTGTGCATTCATGAAAAATGATACTTTTACGGTGCGGAAAGTGCAGCTATTCTTTTTAACTTTCTTTTTTTACATAACCCTTTTTTTAACATAATTACGTACATAATCCTTGATAACTGTGTTTCATTCTTAGTGGCACGATATTTTTAGAAAAGTGCATTTATTCGTTCATATTGGTTCTCTTACACTTTCATTCGTATTACTTGCTTTTAATCTTAGCGATGTTATCGAGTAAAAGTTAATTTGCATACTTAACGAGACTTTGAAAATATTTCGAAGTGTTTATTGTCGATGATTGTTTATTATAAATTTCATCAAATTAGTATCTTTGTTTCTTATATTGTTTATAGACTTATGTTTTAATATTTTACATGTATATTGAAAGAATTTTGTAAGAATACGCAGTCAACTAAACGGAAGGGGGCAATTAACAGCCTGCTAATTACTAATCAAAATTCATTAAGCGGTAAGGTAAGAACATTAGCGTAACTGGATAAGATTCAGGGTGGTCTGAAAGAACTGAAAAATTAATATTTGAGCTAAATTGAAATATACAGAAGAAGAATGTTCTTGCTGCTTGAAATTCTGAATAAAAACTCTTAGAATTAACCATTGCGTGGACAACCAGTAGCTTCAGTATTTAAAATTAATCCTTCGACCTACTAATTCGAATAATTCTATTAATTCACGCCGTAAAATGAGTGATTTCCATATTGAAATTTGCAACTACTACATTACATAAAAATAGTATCAACAGTGATAAAAATTCGTAGAGTATGCATCAAAATTACAAGTTAAAATTGAAAAATGATATTTTAGCAAACCATAAACAACTATTGAGAAATGATATAAAAATCGTTATCCAGAACTGAGGAACGTCGAACCCATCCCAGATCAAAATTCTAGTTACGCCGATGGATAACGTTATGAAAGAATTTTTCTTTGAAAAATTACAATTGCAGCACGTGCGTGAGTCGATGTCCACCGAGGAGCTTCCCAAATCAGGGCGGTGTTTGTTGGCCTTGCCACGAATCCTGTGAAATTTGCGCTGGAGCTGGCCAGGACTCCTGTCTATCATGCGCTCCTGCTCATCTGCGTGTCACCGACCTGGCAGTTTGTCTGCAACAGTGTCCCGAAGGATATTACGAGAGTGAGTACCATTAATTTCATCAACAATCCAAAGACGACAATGAATACCAACAGTTAATTAAAACCGTGCTTTATTAAATTGTATATCTTGAAATTCTCCAATAGAACGGTGAAACCTAAGAAATTAAATAGAAAAATTACATTACACTTGTATCGTTTTGTTATTACTAATTATTGTTCGTTTAATTCTTATACCCATTGCTAGTTATTTTCGTTAATATTTAATTGCACAAGTAAAGTGGATACGAGAGTTCTGTCGTAGAGACACCAATTAAGGGCAAAGGGGTTAATTATCAATGATGAGTTATGATAAATAATTTTCAGATTCGGAGAACGGGACATGTGTACCTTGCGAGGCGAATTGCGCAAGTTGCCAAGATAGACCGGATAAGTGTACCAGTTGCGAACATCACCTGGTTATGTACGAAAACAAGTGTTACGCGGCTTGTCCTTTGTACACCTACGAAACTCAAGATTACAACTGTGCACCGTGTCATTCGACTTGCGAAACTTGCAACGGCACTGTTGAAAATCAGTGCATCTCCTGTCGGCCAGGATTGTTCTCCCTTAACGGTACGTGTACACACCCGTCTGGACGGTAATCTAAAAAAGCTGTTAATTTAAATGTAAGATATGTAGGTGTTAGGTTTTATTTGTTAGGATAGCAACGGGATAGGTTTCGACTCGAATGAATCAGTTTAAGACGCGATATGTTGTCTTGGCGTCGGAAAAGAGTTTGAAAAGAACTTGAAAGCTCGTTTGTTTAGACAGTGAGATAATTAGATTGTAGGTTTTGTTTATTGTGACGTAATGGAATAGATCGTGAGTCAAATAAACTAGTTTATCCAGTTTATTCTTTTATTTAAACAGTATATATTGAAGTGTTAGGTTTTATTTATTAAAACAGTAATTGGATAATTTGTAACTCGAATAAATTTTAATAATGTGAGACGTGACATGTCGTCTTAAGGTACCAGCGTCTAGACGATATGCTAAAAGAAAACGAAAGAAATACTACGAAAAATTCTAAACCCTTGAAGAGAAGACTTCACCATCCTCAACGAATTACAATAAATTAACCTCTTAATCGGCCAAAGTGATTAGCGCTCAGTAATGCATAACGGCAACAAAACAGCTCTAAAATAGCCCGCTATCATGAAACATACATGAATATCAGTGTATTTCTGGATGCCTGATAACATTAATCGCTGTTCAGATAAAGTTCCTGAAGAGCGCGACTTCCCCCAACGAACGTTACACGATACGTTGTAACTCGAGTAAACTAATTCAGACCGCGACATGCCGTCTTCGTTCAAATTCTGTGGTCCATGAATCATTACCAAGTGATTTCTTTTTGATGAATTACAGGCACCTGTCGAGCATCGTGTCCAGCCGGATACAGTGCTGATAAGAAGCGTCGTGAATGCGTGTCATGTCCTCCAGGGTGCGCCACCTGTGCCACAGCGACCTGCACGAGCTGCATCGATAACTGGACCCTGAACAAAGAGAACCTTTGCGTTCCTGAACACCATGATCGTTGCCAGATATCCGAATATTTTACAAATGGACAGTGCACTTCGTGCCATACTTCGTGCAAGTCCTGCGCCGGTCCCACCGACACCGATTGCATATCGTGTCAAAATTCGTTGCTTCTTCAAGGGAAAAGATGCGTCTATCAGTGCGACGACGGTTACTATTCCATGGCCCAGCCTTCGAGGCCCGTGTGCGTCCCTTGTTTGCATACATGCAAGACATGCGTGTCCAGGTTGAACTGTACTGCCTGTCAGGATGGGCTGCAGCTGCAAAGTGGCGAATGCAGATCTTCTTGCGCTCAAGGGTAAGTTTCCTAACACTTGCGTGGTCTTATTTTTTACATCTGCAACTGTGGTAATCTATCTTATCGGTTAAGAGTATTTTACGTGGTAGTTTTCCTGAAGAATGTCACCCATTTACAGCATCGACGAACATTAGGCACTCGCGTTTCTGATTATTAGATCAGAAACTGAGTTCGTGACCTTCTCGTTTTATGTTGCTTCAAAATTAATCGAATTCTATCCTAGAAGAATCGAAAAATATTGTCTTTCGGTAGATTTTAATAAATAATCGCGTGAAAGAATATCTAATAAAAATCTCATAAAAATATCTTTTGACGCAGGTATTACAGCGACAGGGGTCAATGTGCCAAATGTTATCTATCTTGTAAAACGTGTTCCGGACCCAGAAGAGACCAATGCGTAACTTGTCCTCGCGGATGGCAATTGGCGGCAGGAGAGTGTCACCCAGAATGTCCCGAAGGGTTCTTCAAGTCCAACTTCGGTTGTCAGAAATGCCATCACTATTGTCGCACGTGCAAAGGTATGCGATCGACGTTATGTAAGATTTTTCCGACATAACAACGCGTTTCTGATGCATTACAGGTGAGGGACCATTAGAATGCACCTCTTGCCCGCCGCATTCCATGCTGGAAGGTGGTCTGTGCATGGAGTGCCTTGGGGCGCAATATTACGACCCCTTGACTCAACTTTGCAAGAGCTGTCACCCTGATTGCCGAAGGTGCACCGGCCCTGGTAAATTCAGTTGCGCGGCTTGTTCGCCCCCGTTACACTTGGACAAATTAAATAACCAGTGCGTACCCTGTTGCACCGGCAACGAGAAAGGAGCTCAGGCCGAAGAATGTTGCCTCTGCGACCCAGAAACTGGTAACACCATTCACTAACCTATTTCGTAATTGCATCACCTCCTGATCGAAAGTTAATCGTTAGATTGTTCGTACAATGAAATATCCATTTATATTATTATATTGGCAATTAAATCCACGATCTTTCCGATCATTTTTCTTCTAAATCACTTGAATTCTTTCCTCTGAATTTGAAAGTCAAATAATGAACGTTACTTGCTTTGGAAATTACTATATTTAAGTTTTAATAAACAACTCTGTAGATAAGAGATCGTTAACGTAGCTGTCAGCCTGATATATTATAATTCTGATTGATGATGATTGAAACTTCGTAAAAATTAAAGATACGTTTCAAAGTACTTTACTAATTTTCCATCGTCTTGTTATTATCTTAGGTGGCTGCAGGAACAGCTCACCGGCTGGTAAAAGAAGAGTACCGGGCACAGAATTTGTCTCGGCTGACACGTCCATTTCTGAAGTATATGCAAACCACGAGGACACGACCGATAAAAACGATTCAACTACATTGGCGATAACAGCAACTACGACCATAGCTGTAGCCATTTGTCTGGTGTCAGTCGCTTTGTTTGCCACTATATTCATCGCGCTCCAAGTACGTATGAAGAATTCGAAATACCCTTACAATTGAGGCGGATATCAGAGTAATCGTTCAAAACATTACCCTCGATTGCAATGTGCTGAACTGTAGACCAATGATTTAAATAATAACTTAGCCTGGTGCGAAAATTAATCGGGTGCTTAAACGTGCTGAAAATCGATGAGAAGTGGACATTTATCATCCACTTGCTCATCGTTAGGGAAACGTTTCTAATCGATTCATCCTATTCCAAACGAAGTCTACCTTTCCAGTCGGTTCAATTATTTCCAGTCGTTTTCAAGTCGATTCGTTCCTTTTCAAACAATTCGCCTCCCTTCAATTGGTTCGTCCATTTCCAGTTGATTCGACTTCTTTCGGTCAATCTTTCCGCGTCTGATTGGTTGTGGCCTCTTATAAT
This sequence comes from Stelis phaeoptera, assembly GCA_943735885.1. Classification (NCBI taxonomy): domain Eukaryota; kingdom Metazoa; phylum Arthropoda; class Insecta; order Hymenoptera; family Megachilidae; genus Stelis; species Stelis phaeoptera. The sequence continues at coordinate 3,035,158 of OX030936.1, forward strand.
CGGTTCACCATTTCTATAACCTCAGTCTTTTGCCAACCGCTACTCATCTTTCAGTATTTTTATCAAACGAAACATGATTACTCGTGTACTAACTAAAGTATCCTTGCAACCTTGTTCCCAGGCTATGTCGAACAGAAGAGAAACGAACAAGGGTTACACTCAGCTGACCATGAGGGTGGAACCGCCAGACGAGGTCGACGCCGACGACACGACGGAGCTGATGACCTAAGATAACCTTGCCAACAGCTAGCTAACGATAGTACCCTCTCGTCGAAGAGTTCGATGAAAGTCGTCCAATCTTGACATCATGATTTTAAATTCATCGGTGTGTTCGTTATAAAACAAACAAAAAAATTAAATAAAAAAGGAGAGAGAAACGATAACCGTCGTGATTCCAGTTGAACGAACAAAGTGGTCCCAGACGAAGAGGAACAAAGATAAAAGAACAAATAGAAGAAAAAAAGAAAAGAAGTAACAAAATAGAAAGAACAAATTATTCAATATTCGTTGAAGGAAAGCGGAGGAGGAATGATCGGGGAACAGTGACGGAAACGGAAGGAACAAGAGGAATTCGTTCGAAACGTGATAGTAAAGACACCGTTTTTATTTGTTTTGTTTTTGGGGGAGGGGCGCACTGTACGGAAGAAAGTGTGACTATTGTTCACTTATATAATTGACAGTGCGATTGTTGTGTGCGTGACAATGAAAAAGGTGTTCGAGTATGTATTTTTAATTTTTATTTTTAACGGTCAGGCGCGTCGAGAGCACACGAGACCAGTGTGCAGGATGTCGAAGTAGCTTTTAACGAAGGTTCACGTGCGAGCGTGAGAAGAGGAAAATAAAAAAGGGTGACGGACATTATAAAGTGCCTGGTTTACAACGCCCTTGACGACACCTTTTCATCCACCCTTTCTTTTTCGTTGCCTGCTATCCTGAACGCCTATCTAACGAACAAGAAATAATTTCATTAATATTTTCACAGTCGACAAACTTATGATTCTGAAACCAAAACTTGAAAGAACTGACAATTAAAAGAGAACTGATGAATCGTGCTTTTCTTTGCCGTACTTTGAATCGTTTATCGTTCGAAATTGTGATAAATGTATCCGTAAAAAAAATACGAACGAAGAAAGATTAGATATAGAAGTGTAAGTGTAACATTACGTCAGTGGTTGTGAACGTGTTAAAGCCAGGTTGTCTCTTTTAAAAATTTCCAACGTATTTTCTCGAGTTTGATTAAAAAAAACAAATTCTTCTTTAAAATTCCGAATGATGAAAGGTACTGCGCGTTCGTTTAAAATATGGACCAGTTAATCGTAAATCGAAAAGGTGTACATACTCCATAACGTTGAAGAACGAAACGAAGGATAACAGGCCAAAGAAAAAAAGAGGGAAGTGAACAGATGAAATGAAAGAAAGAAACGATAGCAATGTAAAAAAAAAAAAGAACGATGATTCGTAAAACACAATGCACTCTGATTTTTGAATAAGCCGGCGTGTGATCTCAGTCATTCCGTCGTTGATGAACAACCAACCGCATTTTCTTTTTTTTTATAACTAGTTTCTTGTTATTTTGTTTTGTTTATATTGATATCCTTGTACCATTTTTCTTTCTTCAACGCGTTGTTTCCGCTTCGTTTTTTATCGTATTGAAAAGAAGAACGACCACGTTGTCGGTGTCCTTTTCCTTCTAAATGGAAAACATAAAGAGAAATGATGTAATAATAAATAATAATCGGTAGAGGCACACGAAACAGTCCTCGGTAACTTTTAAGATCTATTGTCCGCGCCTACCGTGTGAATATTGAATTTCTCCTCGTGATTTGATATAAAACTATTATTGTACTTTTATGATGAACGCGATTATAAATATATACATATACATATTAATATATACATATATATATATATATACCTATATACACACATACTCAGGCGTTTAAATATATTTCTGAGTTTCGTGTTCCTAATGAAATATCATTATTGGATCCTATACCTGATTTGCCCTCCTTAACTCTGATTAAAATTTGTTAAATAATTGAGACAAATCAAACTGTTTCTAGATCCCTGCAAAGCATGCGTGACACTTTGCCCTGAATGGTACAAAGTATAATTATTTTGAAAACAATATTTTAATCTTAAAATGGTAGCGTTATTTTTCTTACAAGAGGGTTCATTTATGTTTTCGTTTTTCTGCTGTTAAATATTTGTAAGGTAAGTACATTTATTCGAGTTGTTTGTAGTCGTAAGAATGAAGTAGACGTATGATAGAAATACAAAAGGTATAGAAAGATGTTCCATTAAAAATGGAGAGCCATTAGTTAATGAAACGTTAAGAACGAAGAACTGAGACAGAATGCACAAGTGCGTTTCAAGGGGTATTATTGCAGGGTTGTTTTTAGATTTTATTTTATTTCCATTTGGTCGGTGCTTGTTTTCTGTTTCCGACCGTTGCCACGGTTCCTTAGCACCATTATTTCAGTATAAATAGCATGTACACGTTGTTATCGCCATTTTTAATTAATTTAAGTTAATTTAAGTAAAAATTATTACTTTTGTTATTCTTTTAAGAATTATTGCCTTTATCGCAATTTACTTACTGAATCATGTAGCTTAAAAATGATTACCTTTATTGGCATTCAATTTTTCCTGTTCTACCATTTGAATTCCAATCACAGCCTTTCATGCAAATATAAAGTGCTTTTATACGTGAAATACATATCGAATAATAAAAATGAATCAAATCTTTTAAAGAAATCGAAACAAGTTCGACTTCGTCAGTCAAATTAATTAATTTCCACGTTTCTTTGCGAAACGTGTGAATTGTTCATTGGTCCACGGTGTGTTGACAAAATTGGAATACGACGAGGCAGATGATTTATCGGATCGTCCCATGGGCACGATGGTTCTTTGCGTTTTCCAATGCACGAAGAAAGCTGGTGAAACGAGTGAAAAATCGAGGATTATACCGTGAGCAAAGCTGTGATTTATCGAGCAGTACATCGTCATGATTCAACGTCTGCTAGGTTTTGCCAACGTTTCGTCTGCACGTTCGAAATTTCACCGAGCATTAATCATGAGAATACTCGAACCGGTGACAAACCGTCAAATTCGATCCTTCAAATTGTATACCACGTCCGTGATATTAATTTTGACCCAACCGGGACAATGAAATATAAATTGAACTGAACATCTTACTTTCATATTTTATGGAAAACAACAACCCTATGTGTAATACAAGCGATTCCGTGTGAGAAATGGAATCAAAAGCGTGGAATAATGTTTCTTCGTGTTTCTATAATAATTTCAACAAATTCTTCGTCAAAACGCAAGAAAAAGCATTAGGCATAACAAATAAAACTTTTAGTTTATAAAATGATCTAAAAATTGCCACTCTGAATGTAGAATATCCTTTCAAATATCTCTAAATTAGGAATAATGGAAATATCCAAAACTATTTTGATTGCAGCTTACATACCAAACCGAGACAGAATCACAAATTTTTTAATTTCAAATTTCCAAACTTCCAAATATCAGATTTCTAAATTTTAAGTTTCCAGCGTTCAAATCTCAATTTTCCAAATTTCTAAATTTCAAATTTCCAAATTTCGAACTTTCAAATCTCAAACTTCTAAATTTCAAATTTCCAACTTACCAAATCTCGAATTTCTAAATTTTAAATTTCCAAATTCTCATAATTTCAAACTTTCAAATCTCAAATTTCCATATATCAGATTTCTAAATTTTAAGTTTCTAACGTTCCAAATTTCTAAATTTCAAATTTCCAAATTTCCAACTTTCAAATCTCAAATTTCCAAATTTCCAAATATCAGATTTCTAAATCTTAAGTTTCCAAAGTTCCAAATTTCGAACATTCAAATCTCAAATCGCTAAATTTCAAATTTCCAAATATCCTAAATTTTTAATTTCCACAATTCAAACTTTTCGTATGGGCAGCATCCATGCGTGACGGACCGGCAGTGTCAAAGTTAAAAAATAAAAATATTGTAATATAATATAATATAATATAATTGAACGGTCGCTGTCAGGTGCTCGCTCGCTGCCGGCTATACAGAAAGGACAGCAAAATCGGCGTCTCGCTCAACGTGTATAATTACAAATGAGGAAGTTAAACGATGATTGCTACATGTTTTTGTCCAAGGAAAATTGTGTACAAGTGGACACAAAGGATATATTCGGGGAAAAAAGTAGTATACGAGGATACGCACGACGGTGATCCTGATATACGTATCGTCGATACACCGATCGAGATAACAGGGTGACCGATAAATTCGGTAACGATAATTCGCGTGCCTGTACTTTTATCAGGCATGGCTGTCGTATCGTAAGCGGATATCGTAAATTCGTGAAGGCAAATCCCGTTTACGTACGTGCCACCATTTTACCGTGCTATCGCTTTAATTATGCCGATCGCGATAATTCCGCGTCCATCTTCCTTGATTTTTACATGGATCACATTGGTGAAAAGGATTGTTATTAGATTGTAACGCGTAAAATTGCATACGATTTTGAATGATGATTTTGAATAATAATAATTTTCATGTCAAATTACATTAATCGAAATATACATGTTAGAATCTGTACATTTTTTTTTTAATATATTTCAAGCGGTTTTATTCCCGTGTTGTAAATTCTCGTAAAAATCACACTTTGCGAATGAATATAATAAAATATTAATATATTGAATAATTGCAATCATTTGTGAATAATCAGAATTAAAATCGACCTTTCAGAAACAAAATTTCAAAATGATATAAAGTTATTTTTAGATATCAATAATGTAGTAGTTTGTGTACTAAATTGTTCATAAAATGGGTGACATCAACTGTTAACAACTAGTAAACGAAACTTTATTATACAATCGTTTCTTTTATATTTAATCCAAAAATTGTTTACCAAATTTCATACGATTTACCTAAAATAAAATTTAAATTTCGATGAATCCCTGTTACCTATTTGAAAAGTTAACATACATTGTTATCAAAATTGATTCTCAAGCGTATTTTTCACCGGAATTTATTGTTTATCGAAATCGCTTCCGTATCCGCGCGTACAACATATTGTTTTTCATTTAAACGTCCAACAGCGAAATCTGTCCGGAAACACAGACACTGCTTGTTAATTTAGAGGATCCAATCAATAATGAAACAGTGTGTACGAACGAAGCTGGTTTTTCTTTTTGCGCGTATACAGGTGGATTCAAAACACGTATAATTTTTCCAAAATATATAATTTAACGACTATTCAGAAACGTTTTCAAAAGAAACTGTATAAATGTAATTATAAATTATGTCGAAACTGTCGAAAAGAAAAACCAATGATTCTTTTCTTTTTTCCTTCTTTCCTTCATTGATTGAAATTCACTATGAAATTTTTAGTAGATTTCATATTTCATTGTTCTGTCAGGCACGATAAGCTTCCATAGGGAAAATGGCAAGATAAGGGAAGGTACTCCTACCATTCGTTTCAATATTCGAAAATTACTACGCATTAAATCTAGGTTAGGTCAGGATTAATTTGAATGTTCGGTGAAAATTCGGTTCAGTAGTTGTTTCAAAGAAAGTCAGGTAATTTGGTAGCTAGTAGTCAGTAATTACTGAGTTACAAAATCACTAGATTACTGACGTACTAAGCTACTAAGTTACTAAATTAAGAAATTATAAGGCTATCGAGTTACTAAATTATTAAGATACAAAGCAACCAAGTTACTAAGTCAGAAAGTTATGAAATTACTGAAATACTGAATTATAAAGCTACTAAGTTACTAAGTTACAAAGCAACCAAGTTATTCAGATACTAAATTACAAAGCTACTGAGTTTCTAAGTTACTAAATAATCAAGTTTAACTTAATTATCAACTAAATTATCACTAAATTATCAAGTTACTAAATTACAAAGCCACGCAGTTACTAAATTACTAAGTTACTGAGTTACAAAGACACAAAGTTACTAAATTACTAAATCACTGGGTTACTGAGTTACTAAATTACAAAATTACCAAGTCACCAAGTTGTTGCTAAATTACTAAATTACCTAGGCACCAAATTACAAAGTTACCTAAGTTACATAATTACTAAGCTACAAAACTACCGAATTACTGAGTTACTAAATTAATAATTACATAATAATGATCAGTAATATAATACTCCACGATGGGCTAGGTTAATCATCGCTCCCAGTTATCTTGCCTGATATGTTTCTAGTATTATAATATAGCGAATAGTGGGGACACTTTCCCATACACCGCCATTTCCGCTAAAGGCGACTATCCTCTCCGAAACTGTACACGTATGACAAATATTTCTGATAAATTATTGAAATCCTCTGCAATAAAATGTAAATAACTTTCAAGTAGAACAGATGGAACGTCATTCATTTTATTTGCAGTTGAATCAGAAAATCTTCTAATATAAAAAAAGATTTATTACACTTAAGCTAAACACAAAATTATTATCTATTTAATAATTCCAAATTTTATTTGACAAATACAGAAATATAAAAAAATAAATAAATATTTGATGCATAATGAATTATTTCGATGAATCGCCTTTTTTAAAACAGCCTGTATTTCGATATGCAAAGTATTACTCGTTAGAGGAATTCGGTTAGGATTTGTTTGTTTTACGGGGAATAAATTTTTCTATCTGATTACCTGTACCTGATTTTAAATAATTCTGAACGAAGACTTCATTATTCGTTGTTACCTAAAATTCGAAATATACATCAATCCTCTTTCGCAGTTATTTATATTACACTTTATGTAAAGTAAAGGAATTATAATTATAGTCTTAATAACTGTACAACAAATTGATTAAATAATACAAGTTTCAGAATCTTCAACCTTTGGTTGGCACACTTCTGTACAATTATACATTTATCACGCAGGGTCAAGTTGACCCTATTCAATTGTAACATATGCGGTGAAACGATATTTAACGAAAAAATCTTTTTGTACACATATATATTTTTTACTTCGTTTGCCTTTTCCCAATACAAGCATGACTTGAAATGAGAAACATTTATCTTATGTCGAGTAATAATAGTAACACTACAATCTTTATGTATATATATAAAATTATACCAAAGAGCAGCGGCCACCAAATTGAATAGTACCAAGAGAAAGTATTATATTATTATAAAATGATCAATTTATTACCCTGCCAACATTATTTTTATTATTTTTACAATTTTATATGTTGCGCTCCCGAAAATGGTATTACTTTTGTCATCTAGCGACAGAGGGATGAATTAAACTTAATAGTAGCTCGTCGGTGGTAACAAATAAAGGCGACTGATCTTTGAAAAACCGTCAAGTTCTGATTCATGTAAAATTTTGCAAATGAGCTCCTCTTTGCGAAAGGAAACATCTGTGATAATGGTTTTAGGCGACCCGAATGAAAATGTTATATTATTTTGATGTCATTCCCTGCCTTACCGACGGTAGAACATGTGTATATCTTTCTTTCCGATTATAGAACTCTAGACCCTATAAAATTGTGTTGGATGTTGAATGGAATGTGTAGGAGACGATACTGCATATACAAGACCAATACAAGCAATATCCTTACTTGTTCTTTGAATGTATCATTAAAATTATGTTTGTTTCAATTCGAAATACTTGAATTTAAATCCAAACAGCCACTTATCAAACCCAATTCAAATCTAAATTAGACTACCACTGTACTACATTACTGATATATTACAACAATTGGAATTTTTCAATTCAATGTATAGACCATTCAATTAGCGAGCTATTTAAGATTTCATTTAATAACTTCTTAAGGATACAAAGGATGTTCAATTGCGAATATTGATACAATATAGTAGCTCTTAGCTCGATATCGCATTCAAGAGATCCGTAAAAAGTATGATTTTTAGAAGATGTCTTGAACACGATACCGATTACCAGGTCACACCACGTGGAGGTGGCTACTACAGTGACCCGCCCCAACGCCAAGTCCCAACCACCCTCCGTAAAATACCTCGTTTATCAAGTTGTTACCAATCGGATAAACGAGTTTTGACTCTACTTTTTCGCGTACAGAAGATAGACATACGACGCGTCTATCTTCCAACCCCCCAAACACACACACGGACACACATTACATTAAATTACTTAAAACTAATTTCTAAGTAACGCTTCCTCGTTGGGCATGCCATGACAACGCAGATTAAGTACAAAGGTCTTACTTGCTACTTTCTATTCTAAAATTGTCGTTCTCTTACTTTGAGCGATATAGCCACTCGGCAAAAACGATCAAGAAAGAAAAGAAGGAAAGCTAAAATCTAATACGCGAAACCCGACACGGCGCGAGTAAAAAGGCCCTAACGATCGCCCCGGAAATCAAAGTATCCCCCTCACTGTACTGCGCACTCTCGGTACTCCATAAATGCTCAGTAACCCACCATTTGCCCAACGCCCCCGAAACGTTTGCCACCAGCTTTTCGTGCGAACAGCGCGGTAAACGCCGTCGGAGCAGAATAACGGGTTAAAGTCGAACAAAGAATAACGAGAGATGCTAGCCGCAAGCTCGCGAAACTTGTTCGGGTAGCTAGTCCGCCCAAGCTTGCATACTCGCAACCAGCACCATACGATATTCCTATTCGACAGCATCCCGCTACCCCAAACCACGGACGATTCCGTCTGAACCAGTCAAGTGGGGTACCGTTCAGTTGGTCGAACTCCTTTACAGGCCTAGGAGGTAACTGGTTCCCGGACACCGCACGGAGTACAGATCGGAGTCGCTCTGACCCGAAGCGAAGATTCAAACTATAATCTAAAGTAGCACTCTTTTGGTGCAGCAGAAAGAAAAAAAAGCTTGAAGTTAAAGTATTCTCGAAGACGTGACTCTAAGAGTGGCCGATCGCTCGAAATAAGATAACGCAAAGTTAGGATAGCAAGCCGCATCACATCGAGTACCTTAATCTATGAGCAGAACCCTTTCTAGCGATATATATTGATTTAATCAAAGACTAAGGAAATCTAACTTTATAATCGATAGCCAAAGATAGGGAAATGAATAGAGAAGAGAAAATTTTTGAAAATGCAACAGTAATAAAATGATAGAAACAGGAAAAGCTAAGGAAAGGGTTCCACTTCGCCTTATATACTAACTTAAGAATAAAAATACAAAGTCCCTACGAGCTACTTTTTATTCAAACATTGCACCTCTCTTATCTCGACCGATTGCCATTAAGGAGATTTAGAAAAGAATTAATGAAGTGATTAAACGAAATTACGTATCCCCGGCCATTCAATGACCCCGTGGCCAGCACCTTTCATCAACAGCACCTCACCCTCGTAGGCCAAAGGGTGGTTGAATCGCGACTTACGTGGAAATGAAATGGAAGGTGCCCACCCTTCCTCCCACGCACGGTATATATATAATTATACAGAAAAATGTAGTGATTTTGAACAAAGAACCCGTGTATTACATTCGCATACATACTGATTTATTTTATTCGTTCTTATTCACATATATATAAAAAAAATTAAAATAAACTGCATCCTACGGTGAAACTCTTTGACTCGAATTTCTAATTAAATTGATAAACGGTGGGGAATCGTATCTCTAAGTGGGAGTGCTGCAAGTTTCGACGATTAGATTAATAGATTAGAATATACGAGACTAGAATTTTGTACGAAATGGTCGAAGTGTATAAGGTGGAACGAAAAATTTCAATCGGATATAAATCAGTCAATGAAGATAATTGTGTATCTGTAAACGAAACAATTTATCTGAAATAATGCTGTAAAAAGATGGAAAACATTGACACTATAATGCAGGAATGAATAAAAGGGTTAATTTATTTGAAATGAAACTGTAAAAAAAATGTGAAATATTAACATAATACAGGAAGGATTAAATGGAATAATTTATTTGAAATAAAGCTATAAAAAAATGTAAAACATTAGCATCACAATGCAGGAAAAATTAAATGGAATAATAATTTATTTCGAATAAAACCATGAAATGGAAAAGCTAATTGATAATGATAATCGAATAGAAAATGAACGAAATGATAATTTAAATAACAAAATCCTGAACCAGAAAATATAATTAACATCATAATTTCAGAATAGAAATGAACAAAATAACAATATATATACAGTGTAATATTTTAAAACACCTATGAAAATCTTTAAATTGATTCAAATAAAATAAAAAAGAAAAAAAAAACACGAAACAAAATCGTGGTTCGATGGTCGACGAGCTCGAAAAATGTCGAGCTCGAAATTACGCGGTTTCGTTTCAAAATGAAACGAGACAAAACATGTAAAACAAAGACAAAAATAATACAAATTAGCGAGCATAGTGACATTAATAGTTCCCCTCTTCTATGGCAGATTTGCCGGGGCTCTTCAGCATATAGCTTCTTCTTTCTTCGGCTAAATAAGCCTCACAAATATCACTCGCGAAATTTTACGTCCCGCTCAAAAACATTCTTTACTTTCGTGAAATGAAAGAATAAGCAAACATCCGTGAATCTGAAGTATTAAACTAGCAACTAAATTTGCGAATAAATTTCACCTTGATTTTGTAGGGAAAAAGATATAAAAATCGCAAATCTAATTGCCAATTTAACATTTCAGTTTTCACGAATGTTTGCTCTCTTCGTATTTTACAAAAGAAAAAGAATGTTCAAGCATAAGAATGTATTTGTTTAATTTTACACTTCACTTCACTTCACTTTAATACTTCATTTTTGTAATCGGGTCTAGTACCACGACTACGACTTACAAACTAAGGCTCGGCCTTACGAAAAATCGAGAGTAAGAACATTTAAACACAATCAATTTGCATTTGAATATTTTCATTCGATTTTTCGTTTTCTTCAAACCCCAGATACAAGTTTCTTATGTATTTTACCAAAATACAGAAACCTTGCTCTGGCCCTGCCTACTTAAAAACTAAGATCAATCATACCAGAAGTAAACTACCTGCCTGCCTGATGCTATATTTAAAAAATTGGCAAAAATCATGTACACCAACACAAACACTCCACGATTCTCACACACACCACCCGGGTGCAAAAAAGTCTAAACCTAGGGAGAACGTCCCGGGACGTTTCCGACACCCGAGTTCAAACTTTCACACACACACACAAGTTAATATATTCCTGAAATCGACCAACAATCGGTAGTGAACATTGTGCAAAAATCTGAATTTAATGAATTTTCGATCTGTTTCTCAAATATAAAATAAGATAAAATAATTCTAAATATAACTGAGCAAATAATTTTGTTACTTTCAAATAAATCTGAGTTGTTTTAAACCCACACAAGTTCCACAACCTAATCACACACACACACATATGTGAAACTTATGAGAATTTGGTTCACTATCAGATTGTCAGTCGCAAAAATATTTGAAACCGTGTCCACCTGCCTTCGCTCATGCGAGTACATCTAATTACCCGCATGAGTTTCGGGCATAAAAATGTACACGGCCAACAGAATCTGTACTTACTGTGTTTCTTCATGTTTGCTGAAAATCCTAAGCTAAAATATATGATTAACAGCACAGAAATAAAAGACAGTTTCGACATCAAGAGCGATTTCGATATCAAAGTGAATGATCTAAATACAATCAAAGACATTCATACTTGATACTTTGATATCAAAAATCTACACATCGCGAAATTCTTGTACACATAGTTTGTTCAATCTCTGACTCGAAATTTGGAAGTTAAAAAATGTAATTCTGAAATCGGAGGGTCATCCGACTTCTCTACATTTTTGTATTTAAAATGAATTAAAGTGTACAAGAAAACCCTAGCCTGAGCTAACAAAAGAAAAACAATCTGCACAAATATCGTTGTATAATTTTATACAACGATATTCGTGGTCACTATGCTCGCTTCAAATGATAAAATTACAACCAGTCCCCGTGTCGTTTCGGACCATTCGTCCTACGACATGATGGGAACTGGAGGAACCGTAAAGCATGCGACTCACCAATCGCAGAATCTCGTTACAACTCTCGATTCACCCAAGATTTGACCCAGGATTGACCCATGGCTGACCAGTCCGGCTTTTGGAAGGTGTGGGCACCGCTTTCCTTGAATACCGCCGGAAGGACACCCCTCATTGGAAAGAATCCGAATCTGAAATTTGAAATCGCACAATTTGGGGTTATTACCTTATCAATTATTGGCAATTATAGTTAAATTCAAACAATACATTTACGAACACATGCAAGTAAATTGTGAAATTGTGTATGAGTGAATGCACTATCAGATAAGGTATCATTTGAAAAAGCATGTAATTAAATATGTTAGCACATGCACTACCACATAGGAAACCACATAAAAAAACACATGGACAAACATGTGGACACATGCACAATCACATAAGAAACCACACCAGGGAACACATGATCACATATGCTGTGTACATGTCCAACCACCTCAGGTGTCACACCAGTAAATGTGCAAACACACGAAAAAACACGATAAAACACACACGGTAAAACACACTAACCACACGTGAGATCGTATGTATGAATCCTCCAGCTATCAGCTCGGTTATCGGTACGTGTTCGATATTAGATGTTCACCCCGACGCGGTTGTAATAGAACTGACAGGTCGTCCTTTTCAAGTTCAACGACAAAAACAAAAAGTGGTCACGGTGGCTGGCGTTGCCTATTGACTCGGTAATGCTCATTACTGCGTGACGCTCTTGCATCGAAATCTATTGAAATTGGGTTCACGCCTAGTCTATTATGTTTTTGTTGACTTTTTGTTGTACAGTTGTAAATATTCATATGTTTATGACTTCTATATATAGATATATTGCAATTATTACTTTCGAATCGATATGTGGTTAAAGTTTTATTTAGCTTTTATGCAATATTCCGTATTTTGTTAAATTATTTTTTTATTTTTTTATATAATTTTTAAATATACGCATACAATACACTCGATTGTTAATATTTGATCATATTCAGTACCTCTACCTGAACTAGATTTGTCACTTGACTTATGGTGAAACTCGTCTGTGGAAATGTAGTCAGGAGGACCCGTTGTTCATCCTTACATGAGCATATTATGAGCTGATTGAGGGCTCATTCGAAAGTGAAAGGTTCAATGTAACGCGCAAAATGCGTTGTTTGAGTCACAAAACTCTATTAGTGAAATTACAATACTTATATTCTGCGGGTGCTATTGTCGATTTTTGCTTTACTTTAGACACTCATATTATTAGATATCAACACAATCTTGTTGAACCATGCATCTTGTAATTTTATTGAATACTGTTAATGTACATACTGTCTATGTGGAAATGTTTGCAAGGTGTATTCCGCGAGTCCGAAGATGCGGTTTACGTGTTCCAAACAGTCCGCCCAATATACTGTGTTGTGCCGGTAAGGTAGGCAATGATATCAAAATGGTAAAAAGTTTTTTTCGAGTCGCAAAAAACCGTTCTCACAGATGTTACCTTTTGCAAAAAGGTGCTCATTTGCAAAATTTGGCCAGAATCGGAGCATAACGGTCTTCTGAAGTTTCGCCGTCGGTACTGCAGTCATTGATTCAAATTATATCACGGTCGATATCATACACAAAATAATTTTGCTTTTACCATTGGGCAATGAAAGTGTGTTCCATATTTTAACATTAAGTTAGCGTAGATGGCGATGGTTCTCGAGGCTCATTTCCTCCCTCGAGAGGAAATGCGCTTTCCGGCGGGACGGCTGACCGGAAGTCGTTCTAATTTATTATATTAATTTTGTATCATTTAATCTTGTTTATAAATGCTCTAGAAAGTAATTGGTTGCTGTATTTTAATTACTGACGTAAAAGAAGATCACAGGATGTATCTGTGGTTGGTACAGGATTGAAGATAAAATTTCATTTACAACATTAGTTCTTCTTTCACATAAATTTGTAATTACAGATAAGTGAAGTCGGTGTCATAATTTATTTAATTAAAATACAGGTATGGAAAATTGGATATTATCGGTTGTTGATAAAGTAGGTATTTGTATGAACATGTATACCGGCGGTTTCGTTGAAATGGAGAAGGAAAACATCTGTGGCTCCATAAATATAAACATTTTAAAATCATTATTTAAAAAGTAGAAATTTTTGAGTTAATTAATTTCAATATCATTTTATTTAATTATCTGTCAAATTACCTTTTTATGTTCGCAATGTCAATTTAATAATAAAAATTTATTTGCAGAAACTACGATAAATATTGTTGGTAATTTCTTATGTATAAAGAGTAAAATTATCATGTAATTGCATCTGTCATTTTACTTGAATAAAATGTTACAGATAATTACGTTAAAATTGTATATTACTTAATTGTCAAACTATATAATAAAATTATAAAATAGCCAAACGTGAAAGAGGTAGAGAAGTATTCGTTCTCCATCAAAAACCAGTCACCTCTATTATTCAAAATTTTATAATGAAATATGTTAAAATCGTGCAGTTAACCGTCGAAAGATAAATGTTCGACATGTTAAAAAATCGAATAATATACTAGTCAATTCGACAAATAGCTAAAAATTTTTTCAAGTCTTTTGCGAGCTTAAAACGAAGGGTTAAAAAAGTTATTCTGTTTCTAATCGCGACCCACATTACACCCGTAAATATAAAACACAGCTGCAATAAAATCATAAGAATTTTTTAATCTCTCTCTAAATGTGTGTCACTCGGAACAATAATAGTGTATCTTCAATTTGATTAAAAACAGAAGTCATACATGTACGTATTCAAAATAATTTTAACCCCTTCAATGTTTAGTCCGTACGTTTTTAACGTTTTTAGTATATTATATAATTCATAATAAAATGATACCACTCTCTTATTTTACTGAATACTGAAAGGGTTAAATTTCACGCTTGTCTTTCTACAAAAATTAATTTGAGCCACTAATACAGCCAATCGTAGTGTTTTTAATAAAACTGGATTACTTCATCCAAATTCTATAAAACTTTCAATATCTTCGTTTGTTTCAATGAGAATTGCAAGTGTGACTGATTGAAGTATTCAAAAGATCAACATATTTATTCGAACGCTTCAAAAACGGGTAGTGTAATTAATTGATTACTATACACTATCCACACATGATTGTACGTATATTTATTAATAATCTGAGCAACCGAAAATAACTTGCCATTTATGACACAAGATTTTACTTCAAAAATATACATTTATGCGTATGATCCTAATCATCCTGTGAATGGGAAACAGACTTCATCCTCAGTATCCTCTGCTTGTCGCAAAGTGCGACTAAAAGAGTAACGAATGAAAACACAAAAGGAATAAAAAGCACTGAAAGCTGTGATACCTGTATGAGAAAGTCTGCAAGGATAGATTTGAAAGTACCGTAAACAATGAAAGCTGACGAAAAAAATATGATCCTTAGGAAAAGACTAATTATTTTGGTCAAATAGGAGCGTGAGGTTTCTGAAACGCCATCTTTCAATAGCCAGTCTCTGAGACAGAACAAATTTCAAGTATTCAACTATGTTCCTAATCGAACTTAAAATAATCTCTTGCTCTGGATCCTTCAATCACCACCCTTTATAATATCCCTTTTACCTCGTACACATCCGAATCTATCCCAAAGGAAGCACGAATAAAAAGAGATGCATGTAGAATATCGAAACTCATGGAAACGTTGTTTCTTTTCGCTGCCGGTGATCCCAAAGGTATTCCCGTATCGCTTATCATTACGAAGTTGCCTGGTATTTCGTCGGACGTATAACGGTGGATCGGTTATAGAGAATCCTAACTGAATCTCTTCTCTCGGAGGATCTCTTCCCGTCGGTTCCCTTTCCTTTTCTTCGCCCAGAACCATCCTGGCCGTCTCTGTCTCTTTGTCCCACAACGTTTCACCCTCTGTCGTGCTTCCGGCAAGACCCCACCCGTCCCTTCGGGCAACCAATCCTGAGCAAAGTTTGTTACACAACTCGGCGAACTTTCTGAAAATGGTCTGCCTCCGCCAAGTAAGCTGTTCTTGGCTCGCTCGTTAGCTCTTCGCCATCCTTTGGACGGCATACTGAAACGACCTCGCCAACCCTGGACGCCCGTACACGCAAAGATTCGTCCATTGTGGACGGTTTTCGAGCGGAGGACGTCCTAATTATTTTCAAGACGCACGAAAGGATTTGGTCTTTGATCGGAGCAAAGGTAAGGGCTGGTGGATCGAAGACACTTGGTTAACTTTCCTCTTGTTTGATACATTTTGATGGTACTCTCGAAATTTTTTAAGGTTTATACATTAAACTAAATCCCTTAACCGTTTGCGGTCGAAATCCAGGGTACTGCTGGCAAAATTCCCATGTTTAGAATTATTACGACCGTAAAGAGTTAATTTTTGATCTTGATATTCAAATCTTTGGGTAGAGAGAAGGTTAACTCTTGAACGCATTCTTATATATCGTTTTTATTTGAAAATTGGGTAAATCACGGGATAAGTACTTTAAGAAACTCGGAAAG
Organism: Stelis phaeoptera; assembly: GCA_943735885.1. Taxonomy (NCBI): domain Eukaryota; kingdom Metazoa; phylum Arthropoda; class Insecta; order Hymenoptera; family Megachilidae; genus Stelis; species Stelis phaeoptera. The sequence goes on from OX030936.1 coordinate 3,051,635, forward strand.
AAATTTTAGCTTGTAAGGAATTGGCAAGCATTGGTAAACAAAAATACTGTACGTATATTGTCGAATGGCAACGCTGTTTGAATTACATTTTTTAAATAAAATTAAAATTATAGAAACTTTATTGGCCTGTAATCGTATGTAGCCAGCGAAAGGACAAAACTTTAATTTAATTTTAGTTTGGATTATTGCAATATGGTGGAACGAATTTATTGTCCAGTGATATACAAAATTTAATGTTAACAGAAGTGCATAGTAAAATGTTTTATTTTACTAAAAATAATATTTAAAGGTTAAATATTTCGAACGCGTTTCCGTCATTTTTCTTTTGCCCTTATTAGGGGGAAAATAGAATTTGTTGTTTTCGAAAACTTTAAATAGTGTGAATCGTGTTAATTATTTATAATATTATCTCTATGCACCTTTGGAATAATTTGTAATGCGATTTGATTGATTGATTGAATCGAATGATTGAATTTTGAATGAAACTATAACAGGTAATACGTACAGTAAAGTAAAAATTAACAAACTTTACTTAATAGCCTACGGTTCTTATATAATTAGTTAATAATTTATGTACGATTCTCTTTCAGTCATCGAAGCAAATTTTTCAATTTTTGCAAAGCACACTAAATACACCTATCAATTCCAAAAAATAATGGTTCTAAGAAACAATATAAACTTGTAAATTCAAAGAAACGTCAACAATAGTTTGAAACGCTATAAATTGTGTTAATATGATATTAGTATGCTTCATTGCGATGAATTTTATTTGTCTTTCCTACGATTATAAAAGTGATTACAATTGTACAAGGTGAGTCATTTTACTGTGCCAGCTGAATTCGTTTGTAAAGTATTTGCTGCCTACAAAATATTTCAAACCAGGCAGGAAATTAAATAAAGAATTAATTATCACATTATAGTCATTTTAATTGGTTCGGTAGTAAGCGTTAAGAGGCACACTTAAGTGACTCGTCCTGTATAATTATACAAATAAAGCATAGATATTATTTGCTTTGCTTGTTTCAAAGAACAACGGTTAAGGTTTGTTTCCTCCGACGCGACGGACGCAACTCGTAGCAGACGCGGCTTCAAAATTGTTTTCTACCTTTGAATCCGACAATTTTTCTCAAATTTATACACTAATAATTTTAAATATCCACCTCGTTTCTTTACACTTATTTTGTTCGAAAAATGGGGTTGTAATCAACTAAATACACCATGTATATAAATTGTGAACCAATTGCAAACTGCTTATTATAAAAAACTGCAAACGACAACAAATATGTATTAACCATTACTTCAAAACTGAAAATTGGCCCTATCCCCTTTTAACGTATAAACACCAACATTTTATAATAATTGTTATTTTATTCGACCCTTTCACTTTTACCTAGAAAAATTATAGATTCGGGTTAAATTTATGTTTCAGTTTATTAATTATCACGATAGACTAATAAAAATTGAAGGATCAGTTCTATAACATTAAAGACAGAAAAAGTAAAGTTTTATCTTAAAATCCATCAGGCGTGTACATGTTTTGCAATCAAGGGATTAAAACACCTGTGTTTCACATGTAGGATGAACGAGAAGTACATCGAAGAAAATGTGAAAAGGGGAAAAAGAGATGAAAATCATCCTGTGCCAGATTAAATCTACAATTAAGAGTAAAGCAGTCTACAGCCAATTAATAACACACGGATGTAACAATCTTATGAAAAACTGTGTTATAGTTATCGTTCTATCCACTGTCTTCGAAAATCACTTATAATTGCAGATTTCGTTCCACAACGTATCGTGCAGGTGTGAAACGGTGCGAAAGGGTTTTTGGTTCCGTCGTTGAAAAAAATAGCAAATCTGATTTCCTTTGTGCGTAATCGAAAGAAACAGTTTGCGAAAGTTGGGGCTGGATGGTACGTCCAAGATAATCGCGACTGCCTGCCATTAGCTAAGTTCCTTCAACGTTCCATTAACATGCATGTAAGTACCAGATACATAAATGCTGTCGGTGCATTATACTTTCTAATTCGATTAATTACAACCACGATTAGCGAATCTTGATGATTGTGAGAAAAATTTGTAAGAAAAAAAAGAGAGAAGTTAATCGTGCAAATTAGATCTGTGAAAATTCGATTATTCGAGCGTTCAGACTATTTGAAATTCAAGTCTGCATTTTACATTAGTATTTGTATAAATTCATAATTTTCAATATTTGATAATTTAGGGTATTCTGCATTATTTGAATTTCAAATAGGAATTTTGCTAGTACTCGAATTATCTGGTTTCTACTGGTATTTGATAATTTCGATATTTTAATATCTGAAGATTAGGGTATTCTTCATTATTCGAATTTCAAATCCGAATTCTACTGATATCTGGATTCTCTAATTGTTCGATTTTGAATTGGAATTTTATTAGTTTTGAGTATTCAAATTACGTGAATTCCGCTGGTATTCAATTATTGCAATATTACATGCATCAATTATCTATTGCATGCGCCCCATGTTTCTCGTTTTAAATCTTACATGTTTCTCGTTTTAAATCCCATGGGGCTAGGAAAAATTAATTTATACTTTATTTAAATAATTATTTTCTGCTTTTCAATTAATAATGCATTGTTATCCAGTTCTGAGCTATGTTTAAAGTTTCAAGCCCCTAGCACATCGGGAAAAATTTGCACCGAACAGACAAACAGACAGACAAGAAAGCGAGCTAATAAAAACGGAAAATGCAACTGCACCTTTTCTGTATTCTTTTGGATTCATAAGTTTATCTTGTTTTGTTATTTTTATAATAAGCGTTAAAGTACCTACGACCTAAATCTCGAATTTTAAAAGTTACTGAAACTTGAGAAATTTTTAATCGTGATAATTTTTAAACCAATAGATTTGGGACGAAAGTATCTGAATTATTTTTTGTAGAGATTAAAAAACTGCATCACCCAATGCATTTAACAGGATGGGGTTCTGTTAACCCGAAGATCTAATAGGTATTTTGCACCTGTATCGATGAATAAATATGCATACGATTATTTCCAGATTATGTATCGTTGGATACCATATAATTTTGTCCTATGCTATTTTCTGTTATTAACTTGTCTCAATTATGTAAGACACCCTGTACGTGGTTACAAATTCTTACAAGCCATATCGCCATATGTAAAGACATATCGCTAATAAAATATTAACCATCTACCCTGACATTTACCTTTATTGAAGAATTTTACCTTTATTGTACCCTTGGGGTGTCCAACACCCCGATGTCTTCTTCTTGTGCTTGTTCCTACCACGTGCTGTCGATCCTTATTTAAAAATATATAAAGAACCCAAAATAATAAATATCGTATTCGAATTTAAACCGCAGTAGGATTTTAAAATTGGAAAATTTAAGAAAATAAAAGAAATAAACATGGACAGTTCGAACATGACCGTGAAATTTTGACACGGCGTGTACAATAAATCGAACAGAAAATCGGCACCTTGGAAACAATCCGATGATCATTAAATTTCACTCCTTCGAGTTGCCAATTTAACTAGGGTTTGTTAATAAAATAAAACGAAGTATCGATGGAATTGCAGCCGCCGGAAGTGTGTTGGCCGAGATAATAAAAAAAAAAAAAGTCGATGCAGATCACAAAGTGCAGGATGCTCCTAGCCGGTCGGTTTGTTCGGCAACGCTCCTAATTCCGTCGGTCGCGCGGACGTCAAACAAACAACCGGCAATTAAATGCAAATACGGCTAATGCGTTCTGGGTCGAATGTGCAAGTCATCAGGCTCGTTATGGAGATCCACCCGCGGCCATGTTGTTTCGGCTTTGTGTGTTACACACACGAGAGTGTGTATATGTCAATATATCGATGCGTTTCGACCAGATCGACCGAATCGAAACGGTTTGAAACAGAGAGATGCCGCACTGGGATAAACCTGTCCCGAACAAATATTCGAAAATATTGATTGATCGATCTTATGGATTTTTCTTTCATTCGTATATGTGTTGTATTACTTTTTAGAACGGTTCTTTTGTAAAATTTTAACGGGTTAAAAATGGAATGTATCAGGTACCATATAATTTTAATTATTTGCAAAACAATTGTTTAATTTTTTTAAATTTAATATTTTGATTGTTGGAAATTTAAATTAGACTTTTTAGAATTCTGCTGGTAATTCGAATTATTCAAATTTTATACGAAAATTTTACTGGTGTTTGAATAATTTGGGTAATTCCGAAATTGAATTTGAAATACGAATAATAATTTCGATTCTACTAATACTTCGATTATTTCTATTATCTGAATTCTACTGGTATTTTGACTTTCGAGTACCTGTCCGAATTATTCCAATTTCGAACTAAAATTCCAATGGTACTAGAATATCACAGACCTCAAATTAACCGAAATAATTTGAATAATTTAAAATTCGAACAATCACAATAATTATACCGACACTCGACTATTCGAGAATTAAAAAAAGAAGGATCATTTCATTTCCTGATCTCTCTCCGTTTGATCACAATAGCCGGGGGTTCAAATCTCTCCTTCCCGCTGGTTCGTCTTCAATCAGTGAATATTCACGACCAACATCAAAAATCCTTTCGAACCGACGGATATTACAAGATCACCGGTGGATAAAAGTCACAGAATCTCGAAGGACATTGAATCGCGACCGTCCATGGGGTATTCCCGATCCACGGGGTAAACCTTGCCACCGACAGACGCCAGGGTCTTCGTTCTCATCGGTTCGATGTACATCATCTACTCGAATACATCCAGTTGGAGGGCAGAGAGGGATGGATGGATCACGAACGAGCTGGTACGAGAAGGGTGGAGTGAGAGGGGGGGTTGAAACGTAGGCAGGTTCGCGTACCATCCGTATTATGGACCGTGCACGTATATTACCAGGCCAGGATACACGAAGCCGCGGCGCGGCGTATCGTGCAGAATAGACCAGCGGATTACGGGTTATACACAATCTGTGGGATTTGAGGGATGTATAGAATCATGGATCTGCGCGGGCCAAATGTGTGTGTGTGTGTGATGCGTATGCGCACGCGCATCCGACTCGATTACGGAAGCTGGGAAGAGAAGCCATCTAGCAAATCCCGGGAGAGACTGATTCGTGTCTCTCCACCCTTCCTTCCAGACTTGTATCATTGAAAAGTCGAAACGAACAATCGATTCTTGCCTTCTTTCCTTATTTTTATTTTTACTCATTCATTTACCGTAGAATTCTTCCATTTTTCGGGATTGCTGACGATTCTGGTTAAAATATTTTCGAGAAATTCTTTCTTCGTTTCTTTTATGGGAATCTTGAGAGTACGATTTTTCTTTAAGGGTACATGGGAATGGCGGGCTAAGTCAGAATTGATATGGGGGCCCCGTGCGGTGAAATTGAAAATCTCCAGCTATAGATAGAGAGGAAAATATAAAAACAGTAGGAGAAACAAAGACAGAGCGACAAGATTTTACAGTTACAAGATTTTCAAGTGAAGAAACAGTATTTCTTTGTAATTTTTGTTGCAAGATCCTGCTAAAATCTTCTAGATTTATATCTAAGATTTAAACGTAAATAAAACTATCTGAAGGAAGTACAGTCCCTGGCCATCGAATTAGGACCACGTACGAAAATTTCACTTTTATGACTATAACATTGAATGCCAAACGATACGAAGATCTCAAAGACTCGATTGCTTCCGTTTTACGCGTCTTTAGGATCAGGAAAATCCCAATTTACGATGGAGCACCACGTCACAATGTTGCTTGCATCCAAAAACATCTCTTTGCTCTCACGACCAGGCAATTCTCCCGACTTGAATGCCATAGAAAATAGAGCCTAGTCAAAAGACGAGTTTACAACTCTCCGAGCACCACATTATCTGAGTTGAAAACAAGAATTACAGATATTTGGGAAAATAATGAAGATATGAAACATATGATCAAGCAATGTATACGGAGCATGTTGGAAAGGATACAAGCTATCGTCAAATCAAGGGGTGAAAATACAAGGTAATTAACATGTGTTAATAATGTTATGTACAGTAGTAATGTACATTACAATTTGAACAGGCCTTTTAATTTTACGGAATACGTGAAAAATGCTGCAAACTTGTAGTGGTCCTAATTCGATAGCCAGGGACTGTACATCTGAATTAGCGACATTGGTCTTGAAGCCACTCGTCTGCTAACTTACAAAAAGCTCGAGACTCAACATCAGCCTCGGTCTACCCTCCTCAAAATTAAGAACAAAAATTTGTAACGTATAATTACTAGCTCAAAGAAAAAAGTAAATTCAAAATATTAAGAGAGGTGTCCACGAGAGACTGATTTGCTGCAAGTGCATACTAAAGATCGCTATCAGCCGACTTACAGTTACTTTCAGCAGAGAGCGAATTTCGCTCTCAAATGAACGTCTTCTTTTACGTATAACTGAAACGTTGAGCACTCGACACACATGCGTGTCATGAAACGTCTGGTCGATCGTTACATGGCCACGTGACGGTGGCTTAATAAGTACAACAAGATCGCTATCACGATTTCATAGGGTGCTCGTGTATACCTTGACGAATGACGTTCGTTCGTCCACGGATCAAGATTTTCTAGCATTGTTATTGCCACGTGTTGTTACGGTGAAAATGTGTGGCACGCGTTTATCTTAAGCAAATTGAACGAGTATCCGTGCAACGAGTTTTTATAGATCACCAGGGCAAAGCTTCATTGGTTTCGGTTCACTGAAATTCATCAGCTGGATACTGATTACAATCTGCTTCCGCTTGAACGTGAATTAACGTGACGTATTATTTAATTTTGATTTTATGTTGTTTTTTCTTTTTGTTACTGTAAATTGATCAAAGGGTTAAGTATGACAATGTTTTTATTCTTTGGATTAAGTGTTCGGTTCAGGCATTTAATGTGTGATGTTTAATTACAGAATTCTCAACTTCAATCTGGTCTACTGAATAAAAAACGATCGCCATCGATGTCTCAGGTTCTCCTTCACTCAACAATTAGTAGTTCATCCTCTTACGTTTAATTTCAACTGAAAGAAGTCTATATTGTACGAAATTGTTGCAAATGCCATCTTACGAACAAATTTTTGAACCCAAAATGCCAGGGACTAAAATAGAAAACTAATATTATTATTCCTAACTTCCACATATATGGTTATTAAATTTATTATAAAAACATTTCGTAAACAAAAATTCAGCTTTATAGTTAACCCTTCTGACGATTTTAGAGGCCGCTGCGGCCACCTTCCAAATTTTGTAATGCACGTGGATATAATTATTTAAGAATTCGTGTAAATATGTTTGCACTTACCAACTTCAGAAATAATGATTCTGGAAAACTATTCGAAAGTTTCCCTGAGGCTATTTAAATTTTTTTTTCAAAATAATTTCAATGATTTCTTCAATTCCCAAAATTACTATTTTAATACAAACTGTTACTATTTTAATAAAAACAAAAAGAAATGGAATATGACTAATATTCTAGCTTATTATAAAATTTTATTTCGTAACATTTTAAACAGGGTGTCCGACGTATCACTTTTCACGATTTTTCAAATACTTTGCGATAATCTAACAAAAATATATTTTAAACAAAAGTTAATCCAACGTCATCCGAAGGTTATGGTATGCTAGGTCATTGAATTCGTCTTGATACGGGATATAATACTGTTAAGTCAAAAATATAAAGTGCCATTTAAAAAAATAAAGGTGACCTTGACAACACTAAAAAAAGTGATGAGTAACGGATCCAAGAGTAGTATGCGTAATTATGTACAGAAGATGGACTACTAAACGCGAAACATAAAGTGATTTACTAACCTAGGTCGATATCCAACAAACTTAAAATTGAATAAAATGCACGATGGGTTGGGTTAATTCTCCAACTTCGAGTATAATACAAATAATGGTACTTCCTCCTACGGCGCCATTTTCCCTAGGGAAGGTTAACGCGCCTGGTGCTGTACCCAGATAAGTGACAGGCCCCGTAATTTTATCCTTGATGCGAATGAATCAAACAAACAGCCGCAATTGGTCAGGAGCGAAGTGTGTATATGTCGCGTGGGCGATTCGAATTCTGACCCCGAAGAGTCGAGCTGGCGATTCACAATGCCGTGTTGAGGATCCAGCGAATCGCGAGAGGCCAACGGACGGAACAATGCGACCACTCGAGCGTGTGCATTTAATTGTTTCCGTTTCTGTCCGCCGTCGTTTTCATTCGTCAGTCACCGCCTTTAAGCGTGCTCTCCGCTCGTTAGGCAGTTCCTCTCGGAACCGGAAGATGTCAATGCTAAAGCCGAACCATCTCGCCATCCAACTCCTTCTCGGTATTGGGGTTGAGGGGTTCTTCGCGAAAGACAGCCAAGGACAACTTAATTTACTTGTTTCGTCGATGAACTTTTGCGGCGACTCGCGATAACGACGGTTTCTTACCGAACACAAAGCAAAAGTACTTTGGCGATTTTTCGGCTTAATGGCTTCATTGTGATGCCGAGGAAAAGGAACGGATCGTTGGATTTTAGCTTCAACTTTGAGAATATATTTGATTTAATGAGCTTGGGACGAACAAACACGGTCTCAGTGACTCGGAGGCCGACGCGCCGGTGGTCGATGGACGACAATTTTTATTAATCCTATTAAGGTGTCTGTAAGGTTAGATGTAAATCTTTAAACTCTCTAATGTACCCATCACCGTAGGAAGAATATCCTTACCATAAATGTATAATATAGACTTTATGAGGAGCGAAGGACTTATCTATGTAAATAAAAATTAAATGTTGTTCGTTGGTAAGCGCATCACTTGAGGACGACTGGACCGATTTGGCTAATCTTTTTTTTTATGTTCGTAATTGTACGAATAAAAATTCAGTTAGAAATGAAAGTGCTTTTTTCTATGGGATTTTTGTGTGAACTCAAGATCATAACTCACGATTCGAGACAATTACAAAGGAAAGTTGGAAAATTTTGACAAACTGCAAAAATCACAATTTTTGAAACGGTAAACGGTTTTCTCATTTTTAATTTGTTTACACATTTCCAATAGCATTTCACAAATTCACAAAACGATCACAAACAAATTTATTGAAATTTGGACAGGACAACGTCTGTCGGGTCAGCTAGTTTTTCAATATATTTAAATTCTTAACTTCCAATTAAGGCACTGATTATCATGGAGGAGTGGGGAGTTCCCTCAGATATTCCAGCAGATTTGTAATACCTAGTATTCATATTATAAAGGAAGCTTAAAATTAATCCTCGGACAATGATATTTCGATTAAAGTCAGATACACCAATGTTTTAACTAAAAGTTTCTATATAATAGCAGAAAGTATGGGAAATGGGAACACAGTCAAACAAAACGTTAAATTGTTATCGTCTTAGAGATCCGCTAGCCAAGGTTTAATTTTTGTGTTCCAGGTACAACCGTTTTTGGAACATAGCGAATGTAGCAAAGAATTATTTACTTCTTTGTGGATACCTAATTTAACAACAAAACTCAATGACGAAACTAAATTTACAATAAAGATCGGAGATCGTTATCGAACGATATAATTATCTAGTATAACGGGCTTCTAGGATTACATGTATTTGGCAAATGCAAAACTGTCAATGAAGGACAAGGGTTAAATTATGTATGCCGCGCATAAACGGACCGCAGTATGCAAATGTGTACAAAGTGTCTGAAACATTTTGCCAGCCGTTATTTCCCGGCTTATGAAAACCCGACCGCGAGCTACTAGATCCAATTTCCATCAGCGCTTCTCTTCAACAGCAAACGTTTCACGAAACCAGACCGAAGCTGCTTGATTCTTTCCACTAAAAAGAAACGAGTAAACATCTTGAGAAACCATTTAGGATTCAACTGATATCGATTGCAAATCATTTAATGCAATTATTATACACGCTTCGTTGAGTTAATTAAATACTAATTTGACGATTCAGAGTAATTTTATATTGTACTAGCGGACCCGACAGACGTTGTCCTGTACACACGTCCATAACACAATCACAATCGGGCTGTCTGCCGGATCCAGTGTAAAACATTCCAAGATCAACAACAACTTATAAATAAAAAATTAATTAAAAAAACATTTTGTAGTGGACCGAATTGTGAATCTAAACCATGATGCCTTGTAACACAAAGAAACCAAGGAGATGATGTGATGCGTCGTGTTAAGCAGCTGCCACCCTTGTCGAAGTCACGACAATGTTTCTCAATAAAAATAAACGTATTGTCAAAAATATTGTTAAATAATAACATGATATCTTGTAACCGCAAAAAACAATTAGGGTGGCGGCTTGATACGTCTAGAGCATACCTTCGTTGCAACACACAGTCGTTATCATTTTTCATCCCCAAATAAAGAAACACTCGACAACACGGCCATGTTAGTAACAGCGAAGAAACAAACAGAAGGACGTCGACAACGAAACAGAAAACGAAGGAAATCCTTAATTTTAATCTCACCAGGGTGCGTGATAATTCCATGTGACCACTTTGTCGCTGTTTTATCGCATAAAGTCCGGTTTTAATCATCGCTCGAGGCGCAATACTGGCTGGACAGAGGCCGTCCCTCGGTAAACGACGCCAGACGTTCTGTGTACCAGCAAGCGGAGGACGAAGGCGCGCGAAAATAATATTTTATTCATACACCGTAGCGGAGGCGCAGAAGAGACTTGCCCCGGGCTACGTAATGCCTGGGGAGCTGGTCGTTGCACGGGCAACAGGGCGGCCGATGATCGAAACTGTTACGACACAAAATATCATGACTTTTATTGCATCGCTGTTTTGATATCACGAAATTAGCAACAATGGACTTCTGACGATTGTGACACTGACATGTAATTCAAAGAAGACAGATTACAGGCTTCGGTTTTCTTATTTTTCATCGATTTTCTGATTCTATAAGCGTCGCAAGAGATTCAGTGCCACGATAATGTGATTTTCACACGTTTCTCGCCTCAAGGTATGAAAATTGTAAGATTCAAGGTGGTGACATTGAAGTCAGCACATCGTGGAATCAAAAGTCATCAATTTTATTGTTATATGAAACCCCTAAGAATTCATACTTCCTGCTCCGGTTAAATTATCTTAACCTACCAAGTACATATGTTACGGTAAATGTAATAAACTGGTGATTATGTATAACCGTCGATTATTATATATAATCACGACTAAATTTAGTGAATTAATGAATATTTATCAAATTAACCGGCGATTTATATAATTCTCAACTCGTAATGGCGAATGTGATAAAATTCCATAAATATTTTGCTTGACGATGTTCCAGATCTATATATCACTTCGAGAATATGTCATCTCTTTCCGCAGGTCACCTCTTTGTAATTCTAAATGTCATAACAGTCTAATATGTCCAAATAAGTACACTGAAAATATTTAATAACTAGTTGTACTCAGTCTGGTTTTACCTGTCACATGAAGTGATATCAACATTTACCAAATTTAGTGGTGATTATATACAGGGTGTTTGGTAACTGGTGGTACAAGCGAAAAGGGAGTGATTCTACGTGAAAGAATAAGTCGAAAATGTAGAATCAAATTTTTTCATACGAGTCTTTGTTATCGAGAAAATCGACTTTGAATTTGCTCAGAGTACGCGTGAATTTTATTATGACATGGTTGAACGGATCTCGATACAAATCATATGTCATAGGTTTATGACTAATATTATAGGATGTAATATTTAAGAATTTATTTTATTGATGGAAAAATTGTTAAAAATGCCGGCCAGTATGGTTCTTATCAGGATTCGTTCAACAATGACATAATCAACTGCGTGCGTATCCGGCGAAAATTCAAAGTCGATTTTCTCGAAAACAAAGCCTCGTATAAACAAATTTTATTCTACATTTTCAACTTATTTTTTCATGTAGAATCACTCCCTTTTCGCTTGTACCACCAGTTACCAAATACCCTGTATATTACATTATTCCTAAATCTCTACAAAATAAGCACGACATTTTAACTTCGCTCGAACGACGAAAAACATTTCAAACTTCATATATTTCACGCTACCTTGGAAAGCGAAGAAAATTTTGTTCCAGAAGGGCAGCATAGCGTCTTCGTGTCTTCCTGCCCCCTCTCCCTGGAGATGGTGTGTTCGTGCGAGCATGCACCAAACACAAAGAACACGCCTGGCAGCCGCAAGGATGAGGAGACGAAACGTCCCTTGCAAAATGTTCCCGCCGCTTTGTACACATTTGCATACCGCGTTTCTCGTCTGCGTGGCGACGTGTGAAATCCGACCTCCGTCGTCCCTTCTTCCTCCATCGCGTGTACAACACGTATTGCGCGCGTGCCCGTCGCTCCGCACTCTAGATTTCGCCTCAGCTTCCTCCTGCCTCGTAACACGGTAGCCATTTTCATTTATAAGGTTTACGGGCTAAAGAATTTACTGCCAACGTGGTGCTAGCCGTTACACGATATCGTAACTTGAAAACGTGACGAAGTTCAACGAATAAAAAAGATTATAATATTTATAGTCGGTTTTTCTATTATGGAATAAATCAAAATATATTACAATATTTAGAATCGCCAGTTAAATTTTCGAGATCATAACCCACAGATTGGGAACCATTGGTCTCAATAGTGATCCAATCCTGAGAAAAATACCGCGGTATTTTGATTAAAGTTAAGCGCAACAAATTTTGAAACGATTAAAAAATAAAATTTAACGTGACAGTACGAAATTTGCAAAATGAAAATAAAATAGAGCAAAAATGGAATACGAATTGTTGAATCAGATGGTTTTTATTCTTTTATCCAAGAAAATTCATCAGCCTCCTGAATTTCGATATAAAATTCTACCAAACGTTTCCTGTTTCTCTGATTCGATCGAAACAATAAATAAAACACCAGTACACGTCGCGATAACAGATCAACCAACTCATTAACAGTTTCATGACAATGAAGGAGTATCGTCGTAATACAATTAACCTAGAAACTTTTTCTCTCCTAATTAGACTCTTCTATGATAATATCGTTTGAAGAGACGTTTTTCGACGTGGGCAAATCGCGTTCGTAGACTAGCGGAAAGGAGCGTGCTCTCGTAGAAAGGGCAAATAACGTCGTTAGGAGGGGCTAATGGAAGAGCCGCGAAAATTATTGCTCAAACGTAGCGTATTTATCGCGTCTGCTATCTAGCGGACTCCCTTCACGGACCCTGTGCAACGTGTAATGTATTTTAAAAGCGTGCCTTCCAAGGGCGGCGTCAAAAAGCCGATATAAAATATGATCAAATAAAGCGAGAGGAAATTAAATTTGCCAGGCTATTTCTCCGCGTCATGGCGGCCTCTCTCTTCGTGTCGAGAAGATTGCGTGAAAACTTTCGTGAACCCTCTAATTTACAAGCCGCAAAATCCACCCTTCCATCAAGCTATTTTTGAACACACCTGTTTTTCAACCTATCAAAAATTGTTTCATTGATCATCGCATATATTTCCTTTTGTCTATCTCGTCTCGTCTTTGTTATACAATTTTCTGTCATTTTTATACCTTGCCTGGATGCAAAATATATGTTAAATGTAATGTTTTGAATTTTTCTGTTGATTATCTTTTCTTTTCAACGATTAATAACCGATTTAATGAAATACCGCACACCAACGGTGTCGATGTTCTTATCAACATATTTGCTACCGTATTACATGAGAAATAGAATTTTCGTACATTTAAAAATTCTTATGACTAAATGATTTGTTGTAGCGAAGGAACAACATCTTCCTGTATCGACACTGTAGACAAAAGTGAATACGAAAGACAGACGGACAGGGATGACAGGTATGGAGCAAAACCGAGTGACCAAACGAAGCAGGAAAGGGGTTGGCCGAGCATTCGTCGGTCCGTCTATGTCTACACCTCTCGGCAACCATTAGTCGCACCCTGCAAATTGAGTGGCGCCTGCTAGATACGCGCCTGATTCCATTAAAGACATCAAACGGGCAAAAATTACATCAGCAGCCACCCTCCACTCTACGCGGCTGCTGTATTAACCTGCCATGCAGGCATCCTCGCTGAATACCCACACGAACACACACGTTTGCTCACTTTACTCTAACCCTGTGTGTCTTCCTGCTGCATTCTATCTGGAACTACCGTGAAGTCCTGTTCAGCGTACCGCCATTGTTCTTTCACCTCCTTTCGAATTTGAGGCACAGGCAACGGTTCGAAATCATCGATACCTGAGGATTAACATCTTCTTATGGAACACGTGTTATATTAAGAAGAGTGGAGGCTACTTCTCCATTTTCTTTTCTTTTCTTTTCGAGATCTAAGTTTGTAGAATTTCTAGAAAACTATGAAGATCCTCGACAAGAGAAATTTGACTTTCTTTCAAATTTTCATTTAAATTATTAAAAGTTCTAAACATTTAACGTGGCAGACGACTGAACAACATAGTGGATGGTTCGATAAATATTTAACACGTTCAACCCGGCGCATTTTTTCGAAGTCCGTATGGTCGGAAGGCTCGAGATTATCAGTTGTTTATTCGTCTGGCGGCGCTTGTTTGTAATATTGAAAACAACTGTAAAAATAATGTTTCTTTTCCATTGTATATTATTATCTAATCTCTTCCCAGCCTTTCAATTTAAAGTATGCTTTTTCAAATAAAATTAGAAACATATGGGAACTACCGATGGTCCACGCCGCCAGACGGAGCAAACTATGTGTGGACCACCGGTGGTTCACGCTGGGTTGAACGTGTTAAGAATTTGTTCAGATTTGTGTAAAACTTGGAGCAACAAAACGAATTAAAAATGATCAAACGAAGAAGGGTTTTCATTCGCGACCGTGAAGACTGCTTTCGAATCGAGGAAGAAACGAAACAGAATTCTTTCTTTAATATCAAACATGGTGCTCCTGAGAAGTAGACCGATAACAGATAATCAGATCCGAAGCAATTTTGTTCCTCCTTGCTTGGAAAGAAGTACAGAGAGAGAGAAAAAAAAAACGGGGAAAAAGATCACGACTGTTCGGATCTTAGTTTTAATTAAAGCAATCCCTAGGCTGATGGAACGAGTCGACGAAGAAGAGAGCGAGACGCTTAGGGTTTCGAGAAGAGGATCACCGACCGCCCAATTATCTGCTTCGATATGATCTTCCGCGTCTTTGCTCTTGCTCGCCTCGCCGAATAGGGACTTTTTTAAGCTCCCGAGGGAAATAAAAGCTCCTTCGGGTTTCCTCTCGTTATTATACACACGCCGGGTCCACCTCCCCGATGGATCGGAATCGACCTCCTTCAATCGGCGAATCTATTATCCACACTGAATACTCTATGCGAATAATATTAAGAAGCCGTTGTGGTTTCGCACGATTAATGCGATTACTCCTTTCTTTTCTTGATATTAAGAATCGATCTCCTGTACGATTTCTTCTGATTTCGTTCGTTATACGATTTTTATCGTGTGGGGTAGGTTAGATTAGGGGCTTGAATTAATTATTTGAATGAGAATATAATTATTTATTAAAATTCAACGATAAATAACTCATGCCACCCATTTCAGTGGTGGTCTCTTATAGTTTTCGAGATATTTAAAGTGGAAGATAGTATCACTAATGTCCATATTTTGCCTCCTGCGGAATTGCAATACAGTTAAAGCTAACTATAACCAGAATCCTAATCTATTGTATCGTTAACTATAAAAATTAATCATAACAATTAAGGTAAATATTATGTTAACAAGTGAGGGCTCCAATTCGGAGGAATAACTAACCAAACCTAATCCTTGTTTTAAATCCCAAATTGAAACTAAAATTATGTTACGTTAGGTTAGATTGGGTTTAGGGATTTTCCGTTCTGAATCAGAGTTCGACTTTAAACATCTTAGAAATTTTGGGAGACTGTCAATTAACTTATTAAGAAAAGTTACTCAGAATTATAGCCTCTCTACAATATGTGTAAACTAGTAATCTGCATATTTGCCAAATTTAACAAATGGCAATCGTCTTAACAATATGGACATATATTTATTAAAATTTGTAAAGAAAAACAATATACTTCGGTTTTAGATCTTTGTGCTATTCTGCTTTTGTTGGTGGCCAAACCTATGACATTTTATTTCACGATGCCGTGACATTGAAGTCGCCGCATTAGATTAAAATAATGCCGGCCCTATCGACGGTGCAACGTGTGCATCTACACTGCGTGAAAACTCGTCTAAACTCTAATCTATACAAGATATGAAATAGAAAGTAATAAAATAAATCATAAAACGTTAGTTATTTTCTGTTAAAACCAGGTATTAAGATATTGCGTAAATTTTCACAGAATAAAATTGCAACAGTGATTGCTTTTCACACCCATCACCCATAGGGGTTGTTTTAATTTTCATTTTTATGATTTATCTCTCTCGATTCTAAATTGTGGAAATACAATAGAATTAAAAATCTAATTGGTTTTTTAACTGTTTGTCAGAGACTCTTTCCTCTAAATAACATAATACAAATTTAAGTTTCTTAAAACTTGTTGAAAACTTTATGCAAAATATATAGCTTACAATTATTTATCACTGATGAATTTTTATTAACTAATATTATTATCCACAGTTTATGAAGGTGTTACTGTAAGAATATATTACTGCACAGTACGGCAAAATTCTTAGAATCAGTCCTGGATCCAACTACTCACGACATCGTGAAATTAACACGTTCAGTCCCGGGGTTACATGATCCAGCTCAGTCGAGATAAGAAAAAGCCATGAATCATAAATTAGAAGGCGGTGCTCTTTTGATGATACGAGCGCTCAGGAGCACTAATTACATGTTCTTTCGCGCTCAAGTGATTTTACGACCTCCTTTGAATCTCGTCTAGAGTAAATTTACTCCGTCCCGGACGGAAAGTGTTAAAATCGACACTTTTATTGTGTATATACGAAAACGTATCCTTCGAAGTCCTATCCTCACAAATGAACCAATTATTATTCGTTATTTCTATTTCAAATCAAAAATACCCGCCTGTATTATGTTGAATAAAAAGATTGTCGATTCCAAATTTTTCTGTCTCATAAATTCAGAAATTGTAGCACCTTGAATGTACAGCACGTAACGGTAGATTAAGATTAGCTACTCTTTCGCAAAAACGACCCTTCGTCAAAAAAAAAAAGATAAAAAAAATGGCGAACGATCTTTAAATTGCCGATTTTGTTCTGTCGCGGAGCGTTTGGAACTGTGGACGAGAAAATGTCGCGCTTGTGCGTGGTTACATCGAGGAACGCGACCCATCCAGAGGGAAGCGTAAAGACTCGTGAAAGCTTCCGGAGAGACAAATTGGCGTGAAAACGCATTTCGAGGGCAGGGACGTTGGCAAAAGGGGGCGAAAGGCCACCTAACCCGTCCACCCACAGCCACCATCTACCCTAACCCCCTTCTGCCATGGTCCCGTCGCTAATGTCAAACATTTAGGTCGAATCGTTCGACTAAATACACTCACTCGTTCCTCTTCAATCGTTCCGCGCGATCGCTCGCAAAGAATAGCGCGATAATGAGCGGAGTGTAATATATTTTACGACGCATCCGCAGGACGCTCGTCGAGGCAAGTTCGAAGACTTTCATCGTCATCTTTTTACGTACACCTTCTTGTTTCCCATCACTTTTCTCCTGTGTTTAACATTTTCACTCCCGTGTCGAGTAAATATGGGTGACGCTTGAATTTCTATTTAAATTCATTGTTAACGTTGTTAAGAATTTGTGTATGCGTGTAATTGGAAATATTCGTATTAACCATGGATGAAATTTGGAAAGTAACACAGGGTGGAGAAGAAGCAAACTAAACGGTGGCCCAAGCAAGCAGAATCTACCGTAGTATATTTAAGGAAATATTTCCTTAATAGTTTACAAACATTGTTCTTGTTATAAAATATTCTATTCGGGAGTACTACGTGTGGCCGGAGTTTCACCGCATAATTACAAATATTAAAGGATAATGATTAGTTATTTTATTTCTGGAATAGCTCGATTAAAATGATTACTTTGAATTGAAAATCAACATTTATTGACTTTTAACAGAAATTGACTAAATTTTCAATTTTCCTACAGAAAGTTTTCTCATTTATTAAGATTATTTTTCGTCCGCTATAAATCAGGTGTTCGTGAACTTTACCTTCACGAGTTGAAAGGTTAAGGATCCGGCAGGAAATATTTCGAAGTGACACTTTGAAAAATGTAATTTTTATTTCGCAAACTAACACGATGTCTCGAGTTCTACGATGATGGCGGCGGCATCGACGGGTGATTACAGGCCACGTCTTCGAAGCCGAGGAAAAGAAGCTCATAAGCAAGCGGAACAGAAAGAATTTTGCTTGCAAAAGGGTGGATGATCGTTCGCTAACGAACATGATTCTATTCGATGTTCGAGAGAACAAGAAATCAAGTAAGTACAAGCTTCAATTGATAGATAAAGGCAAATTTAAGGGGAGATATTACACGGTATTACTTGTAACGGGGGGCAAATACTCCATAATTAAGAAACAAAGCGATCTCACGGATCGTTCGCACAGTTCAATCATTCTCATCTTTTATCGTCAACAAAATAACGAAATAAAAATAAAATATCGTTGTAATTGATATTACTATAATAAACAGTCATAACAGTTATATTATCAAGAAATAGTATAGTAAGGAATTTATTATAATTTACTATTGGTATTAATATTATTATAGTTACCACTATTTTAACTGTCACTATTGCTATTCTCATAGTTATTATAATTACTATTACAGGTAGCTACTATTGGTATCTACTATCGCTATAGCTCACGACCTATTACAACCCATATGAAATAATATTCTATCCAGTCTTTACCCCTTTTAACTACCCTCGATATCGTTCCAAACAGTTACCAACAAAAATTCCCCTAAAGTCATTTGCCCTTTGAACGTTGCCCGTGCCCAGGAAGGCAAAGTTTGTACTCGAAAGTGAAAATGAGAGGGAATAATACGACAATGCCCTCGTCTGCAGCACCACTTCACCTGAAAGGATCCGGTCGAAGACGAAGAATCGAGTGAAGAAAAAAAAAAAGAAACAGAGACAGAGGATATTGTGGCCGGGCCGATGAAGACACAGAGAAACTGGTCGGTGGTAGGTGTATCTCAAGAAAGGATAAACCCGTGGAGTATCCTAGAGGGGATGAAGAGAAAGTAAGAGGAGCAAGAAGTAGGAGGAGAAGGTGAAGGATTCGAGTCTTTTGGAACAGGCAGGATAAATAAACGCAGCGCGCCGCCCTCTCATCTTGAACACCTCTATTTTCGCCGCTGGTTCGAGACGCAAGTCATCGTTCGTTTTTCGAACGACGAGGAAGAAGGGAACAAAAAAGGGACGACGAACGAAGAAGATCCAACAGAGGCAACCAGAACCATCTTCTTCGTCGTCTTTACCTATTCACCATGGCTGCTCGTCGATAACAGAATCTTTCAAGGGAACGGTTCGATGGTCAAACAGATCTCAACGTTTTGCACCGTTTGATAATCAAATTATTGGCGGAACTAGGATTTTTGTTTAAGGCTCGCTAGCTTTATTAACACCACGAACGAAATTTCACCATTTTCGAAATACTTCCATATATTGGATTCTAATTCCCCTGGTTACTTACAATCAGAATGGTCACTTATTATATCGCAATACCTGAGTTACGTATAATAAGCTTCGAAGTAGTTTTATAAGGGTAACAGGGTAACGATATGGGGTCCGAAGGGTTGAAAATATCAAACGTAATGAAATTCTTTCATTGATCGATAATGCCATCGACGCTGTGTTCTACAATCATTTTCCAACGTTTTGATAGCGTTCTGACACGTCGGCTTACGACGGCTTCCAAAGATGCAAAGTTCTTCACGTTTAGATGATTTTGTAGTGATCGAAACAAGTAACACGCTGGTAGTGTGATATTTGATTAATACAGTAGTACTTTTGGTTAATAAGACAGTCGCTGGATTTTCGTTGTCCCGATGGAAAACAACTTCTTTAACACTAAACGTACCGGTACTTTACATATACCTATTCTTACAATAAGGGCCAATTTGACCCCTTGTGAAATAAACGTTGATTTTTAGAAAGAAATTCTTGATTTATTAATCAAACATATATTTTTATTTTTATAAATAAAATAATCAATTAATTACACTTTTTACAGATGACTGGTTTCTCCTTCGTAGATTTGAAATTTTTAAACGGGTCGTTTGAGTAGTAACTCAAATTTCTTTCTTACAGCAATTCCATCAAAACACATAAGCCTTTTATTCAAATAGCAATTGAATATCTTAATTTTTCACCGATACACAATATGCCCATGAAACAATGGATAACATCTGCATTCACCCAATATTACATTTTGAGAAACTTTTGAAACTTCCGAATAGTATTTTTCGAAATGTCGAAATTTAAAAATATATTTTTGATGAACTTACAATTTTGCATTTATTTTTCAGTTTATTGTTTATTAATTTATAATTCATTATTATTCTAAAATGTGTTTTATCCAAATTTTGAGATATATCAGAATAATTAAATTAAAATTCCTATAGAATAAGTGAATAAGTTTATAATACAAAAAATACAGGAACTTTAAATGTAAATTCCATAATTAATATTTCCCGTTTGTTTCTTGCTTAACAATGTTAAATATTAATACTTGCGTCGATTTTCAACGAAACACTGTTAATTCTATTTCTAAACCGCGCCGTAATTAAAGGATTGGACGACGAGATAATCCAAAGATCATAGGGGTTGAAAGTTTCGGCGTAAATCTGGAGTAACGACCTGTTCAAGCACCTGTCGAATCGACATTAGGTATCCTTTAAGATGTTTGTAATGCGAACAAGTATCGAAAGGTCACGGGACCGTACCTGTCGCTCAAAATTCGACGATCGTCTTTTGAATTCGCCAGCTCCTGGCTTCGTAATGAAGAAACGGACCTGCGCCCGAGGCGCCCCTCGCAGATTAGTGTCTCTCGGTTAATCGGCTTTTCCGGAACAATAAAATCAGCCTGGAAAATCTGCAAGAGGTAACTTGACAAACAAACCACGTTTCAACCTGGAAAAGAAACGTCTGATCCGTCTTTGCTGATCTCCTAACTTTTTGGCTACCCTTCCTCGACGATCCTTTAAAATGCTCGAGATTCGAGATAAGTTGCACGACGTTCCCGCGATTGAAATCCATTTTCGAATCATGGTTATACGGATAACAAAATAATATTTTCGATTGCAAGAATGACTGGAAGAACAAGTACAATGGAAATTTAGCTATTGGATCAAAGGTGGCCCAATGGTTTAGTTTCAGGAGTAGATCGAAAGATTCAATTCTAACGTTTGATTATTAACGATTCTAATATACTGGGCGGGAAATCGTAGTACAACCGAGCAGAGAGTGATTCTACATTTTTCTCAACTTGTAAACGATTTGGTACAATTCGCTTGTTGTGTATTCCACTGATACGGTTGTCTCTGTCCGGGACAGTGTTCACAAACCTCGATGATTGTGTTGTTAAAACAATACGACCCATTTTTTATTCTCTTTTACTACTTACTATTATAGTGATACAATACTACTAAACTGAACACTAAACCTACCGACGATTTATGTGCACTTATTTTCAAATCTGTGTTCGTTTGTTCAAAATCTTAAATCCCTGACTGTTTTGAAATTTTGACACGACGTTGTATTCGAATACACGCGTGTTTCTATACGCCTACTATTATACAGGGTGTCCCGTAACTAGTTCAAAATAAAATAGAAATAATGAAACGTATGCTAACATGTATAGCAAGTCTTTACCGCGATGAAAATTAACACCTAATAAATGTTGTGATTTAGTGTTAAAGTCGATTTTCTCGAAAAAGAAGCCGCGAATGAGCCACGTATAATCACCTCCTGCCTGGTTATATTACGATTTCCAGCCCACCCTGTATAACGCATGCATTTTCGATGTTCTTCGAGTTATTTTAAAATTTAACCGAAGATGTTTGCCTCCGACGAATCATCCTGCGCAGCCGGTTGCTCGCAATGGCGACGTTCAACGTGTTAACAAGCAACGGGTCCATGCTGGTAGCTGACATCCAAGAAAGGAACGAAAGAGAGAAAAAGCAATTGTTGAACCGTTGTACAACAATTTCCTCGTACCTTTTTTTTTCCCACTCTGCGTAGAGACGTAAATATGGCGAGCGAAGTTTCATCCCCCTTTGTGTCCTGGGGGCAGCAGCCCCGCCCAGCCCTGGTATTCCACCCCTCGGCAAAAATAAAGGAACAAACGCGGTGGCACGCAATCGTTGAAACATTTTTGACGCTGCCACTCGCGCTCGCGAGGGTGGTGGTGTGTGTGTGTTTTTTTTTTTCTTCTTTGGTTGCAAAGAGAAGAGGGATGCCGAAGCAGAACGATCGAAGAAAGACAGACAGGGCCTAGGGAAAACGGAGAAAAAGGGACGGCAGATCGGTAAAACGTTGGAGAAAACCGATTGTAGGTGGAGTTGGAGGCAGAGGAGGCGGAGGGTGTTCGAACGAACGCAATTTGCATGATTTTGCATGTTTTAACACGTCCTGGCTGCGCCCATCGGGTTTCAGCTTGCTGCCTACGTTTTCTGCTTGCTTTTCTGGCTGCACCTAGGTACGACGAAAGGGGCGTGGGGGGGGGGGCGTGAAGGGGTTGCGAACCGGGAAGGTTACAGGGACAGACTACCCTCTGACATCCACCGAGCAGACGAGAAATTATTTTTCTTGGTTTTTCTCGGCGAAGCTGGCCGTCGAAAGAACGGAATATTAATCGAGCCCGAAGACCGGAAGGAAGGGACCGGTGTTGCCGGTTTTAAAGATCGTCCCAGGGAGCGAAATTATCGAAGAAAACTTGTCAACGTTCTGCTTCCTTTTTGTCGAAGGGTTAGGTTGCTGTTTAAGGACAGTCTTACGAAGAGTCTTACGCGATTTGCTTTAATAGATAACGAATTATATTCAGGACAGAAATGGTTTGAGTTAGGTGTGGGTTAGGATGTCACTACAGTTAAAGTGTTTTCGTTAAGATTCTAGCATGTGTTTTCTGATCCATAAACACGTAAGTTCAGCATATTGTAGGATAAGGATTAGAGTTTAACGTTATTGTTAATAACTTATACATTCTATTAATATTTCATACTAAAGCAACCGTATAAAAAGATTAAAAAAGAATTAACATTGTTATACCATAAGAATAAAAAAACAGCGTAGCAGGTAGAATAGAAGAAACTTGAACTTCAGGTTAAGTTTGGATTAGGTTGCATTCTTAAGACAATGGCGATTATTTTTCTTTATAATACTTACAATCATATACATACTCGAAATATACTATAATATAGTGTATTTACTATAAAATAAAGTATAAATACTATATCTCGTGTATTCGTCACGTGTTCAACCCCAAGTGTAATGTTCCACAGTGAAATTTCCCCTAGTGTAAATAATCCCTAACATCTATATTTCCTAGTATAGTTATCCCTAGCGTCAATATTCCCCACTCTTATATAATAAGAGTAGGATGAATAATCCCTAGTTTCAATACTCCCTAGTGTAATTGTCCGTAGTGTTATACTCCCTAGTATAATTTTGCAGGTTGTTATTTTCTCTAGTACAATTATCCCTAGCCTTATTATACCTAGGATCAACAATCCCTAGTTTCAATATTCCCTAGTATAAATAATCCCCAGTGACCCGAACCGTCTTCTTAATAGTCACATTTTAGTTGATTTTGACCCGCAGCCAAAAAAGGTTGTCGACGCCTGATATATGTATACATATATATTTATAATGTACTAGATATAATACTCGAAAACCATACGAGATACATTAAAACTTCTAATAGGAAAGTTTTATGGTTTTTTGTGTATAATAACAGGATGTTAATAAATTGGGCAAAATGTAATCCATCCCAAAATGAAACCACCCCTTACAGTCGCGTCTCAGCCGATAAATAAAATACGTGTCTCTTATTTTTGCCTGCTTAACAAACCTACGAAGCTTCGTCATCATCATCAGTCTAAAGTGTCTTTTTAGAAGAAGTTTGATAAAATAAACTGCTCCATGTTAAAAAATAAAAACATTGGTCTAACATTTGAAGAATAAAACGAAAATAAAGCCTTTTAAATTATAATTATCGCTGTCTCAAGGAGTTGCTGTCGCATTTTTGGATACGATCGAATTTAATCTACTCTTCCAGCCAAATGAACTATTTTAAAACGAAATAGTTACAAATGCTTATGAATCTATTCACTGTTATTCCTTTCGTTTATTTTCTATATTCTAATATTAATAAAGCTTAAATCCCACGTCCCTCCAAGGTCGTCACCCGAGTGCAAACGATCGATAGCACCTAACTCAAAAACTCTTGCCTACAAAATCAAAATCAGAACATTTACCGTTCATTTTAATGTAGTAAGCTTGATCCTAAGAGATTCACGGTAAATAAGAATTCTATCCGACTCAATATACGTTATATTCGCTGTGTGTTACCACGTTATCCCCAGAGAATGGTAGCCGTCCGATTATTGGGACGATGGCGTAGAACGGGCAGATCGTTCAACGCATTAAAATCATAGATCGTTGAAATTCACCTTTTGCCATTCACCAACTTACACTCCTCGCGGCCGGTGTATCGTTGCGTGACAGCATTTGCAATACGGATTCGGTTGGCGACGAGTCTGCGAAGGATAAAAAAAAAAAAGAACCAACAGACGAGTCACCGCGACGCGGTGTAGTTGGTATCACTGGTTGCCACAGAGTTGGTAAGGCCGTTCCGGCTCTCTCACCGGCTAACAATAGGCCAATAGCGAGCCGATAATGAGCGACCATTGTCACGAATCTGTACCCACACACGAGGATCGGTCACGACCCCCGTGAGAGGTCGAGCGTCATTACAGGTAATCGCGCAAATCATGCGCGTACAGAAAATCGGCCAGATATGTCCGCAACGAATACTCCTGTCTTCCATCCGTCGTCGGTTCAACCCTTTCGACTAGGATTTATACGCGTGCCGCTTTATTTTTGTTATAGTTAGTATTCGTAGTGAGGATAATTCCTGAGACAGTCGATCTTTTAATACTTGAACTTCACAGATATGTATTACGCCTGTTCACAATGTGTTTCGTCTTACAATTAGCAGTATTTTCGTCCATTAGCAGTACGCAAGCGGAGAAAGAGAGGTAATACGGAAGCATACGACGACACAATAACGGTTACACTAAATTGTTTTATATTACGCATAGACGGCATGAATAGTGTTTGTCTATCATTGTCACATTTCTATCTTACGCGCGTTATTTGAATTACAGTCTAGTTTGCGTATACATTACGCTATCCACCAATTTTCTTCGCCCTTGTGTGTACTTCGATCGGACCATGAAATGGGATGAATAGAAATACAACTTTAGGCGAAAGTAAATAATTCAACGATCCCAGGAAATGAATTTCCAAGGCTGCCGAAACGGCTAATGATAATCGAAACAGTTCTTTAGTAATTTAGTAATCTAATAATTCAGGAATTTAGTAATCTAGTAATTTAGTAATCTGGTAATTTAATAATTTGGTAACGTAGTAATTTAGTAATCTAGCAATCCATTGATCTGGTAACCTAGAAATCTAATAAGTCAGCAATCTAGTAACCCAGCAATCTGGTACACCAGCAATTAAGTAACAAAGCATACTATACATGTGTATAATAATGTATAATAATGTCGGGACTGGGAAACCTGATATGTCCGATATTAGATGCCACTTCACATTTCTTTAAGATCAATAACCTAAATTAATGCAAATTTTATTTAAATATTATAATAACGTTGCTTGTTTTATTATTATATTTTGATTTCTACTACTGTTAACTTATGATTAATGTAAAAGGAATAAAAATAAAACAGTATTAGGCGAACTCCCCCTATACTTCCTCGATTTCAAAATTCCAAACAAAGGGATTATAAAAGTCGAAACAATTATTGAAATTTTGGAGAGTAGGCGATAGGAGGAAACAGAGGAGCCGAAGTGTTGTTGAACCAAAGTGTTCAAAGTGAATAAGCTTCTATTAGAATTAATTTTCTCTTCTTGCTTCTCTCAAATAAAAATTCTGCTTTTAAATTTAGAAAATCACTCTGTTCTTAAATTCCTGTCGATCCTATTAAAATACAATTAGTAAACAAAGAGCCAGATTTTGCGATGATTAACTCTTGACTACCATTTTCTAGAATGCTATTTCCACGGTACCATGCACATGTGGACCATTTATTTTGAAAGGAGTGCAAGTCCATTTTTCTCTAATTTTATAAATATAAATTTCACACTAAATTAATCACAAATTATGTGATAACCAATTTCAAAATAAACGGTCCATATAGAACGGTAACCTATCCTGTAATATAATATTTTAGAGCAAACAAATTATCTATCTACTTACTATTCCATTTTTGATAACTTTAAGTCTAGTTTATTCTGATTATGATCAGGTTGTAGTTAGAATTACTCTAAAAATACTATAATTTCTATATATAGAACAATAATAATAGGACATGCCCTGGGCTTCCATTTTACTACGTTTACAGATTAAACAATTCTTGATACTTATACGTTCATAATCGTCTCGACGTTCTAAAGACCACTCAATCTCTGAGCAGAAAATTTCTCCAAAACACCATTAAACAAATATTCATATCTGACTCATCCTCTATAATATCCTCACTTAATTCAAAACCAGAAAAAAAAAGATTTTAATCAACGAATTATTATTTCATAACAATGTTCCATATCCTGTCATCTATTCAGATTCTGCTATTCCGATTAATCGCATTATCTTTTTAGTCAATTAAAAAAAAAAATCGCATTTTTACGAAACATTTTTCCATTTCAACTCGTAGAACTGCATCTCCCTACCATGTTTCACATTTGCCGCTAGTTTTTCCGAGCTTTGATAATCCCGAAGAGGGAACCCGCCGAGCCCGCGTAATCCGGCTGCTGTTTGCTAATGAAATTAAAAAAAAAAAAAAAAAGAAAGAAACGAGGAAAAGGAAGGAAAAAGTAGAGGTCTCGATGGACGGGGGAGAAAAAAAAAGAAGAATATAGAAATAAAATGAGACACGGGGAGGATTTGCAGCGGCGTTGATTAAAACCGTGGCGAAGTATGGCTGCATTTGACGAATTCGCGGAGCCGATAATACGCGTGGGTGGTTGATACGCGCGTTCATTCGCCGCTGTGTAATCTTTTTTTTTCTTTTTCCACCAGCCGCCACAAAAGAAACGGAATGGCAAATTTCTGAGAGTGGCGGCCGGCCATTATAATTGATAACTCATTATTCTTCATGCATAAAGGATGCTTAGCGATTGGGGGAGGGGGGCGTCCTGCGGCTCTGCATATCTTCGTTATTGAATTAATTAAAAATTGTTAATTGAAACCCTTCAGCCGGATACTCATAAGGCAGGGCCTCGATACCGTCTGCGTTGGATTTGTTAAATAAAAATTGTGCATTTATTGTTTTCAACGTTTTGAAAGTTCTGGAATAAAAGTGCTTTTCGTTTTATTTTTCAGATGTACTGTGTTACAACTTAAAATCTTTTAGCCTTTCTTCTTTGGTAAAGAGTATAATGTGACGATTCGGGATTTTTGAAATGAAGTATATATTTTTCGTTTTATTTGAGAACATAGTTTGTCAATTTGAAGGTTTTGAAATCAAATCATATAATGTGAAGACTTGAAATTTTGTTTTACGTTTAAGATATACACTCCAAACTTTTTTTCGACTTTGTGGTCGCACCCCCTAAAGTTTCGACACTTGGTGAAATAATGATAATTCCAAAGTTTCAGTTACGATTGGATAACAGGAACACGTGCCGCAATCGAAGTTTTAAAATTTGTACGATCTCAGGTTAACATCGGTTATCTTTGAGGCCCTTTATTTTGAAAGTATCAGTGAATATTTTGTAATAAAAATATAATTTTTTACACGTGTAATACTAGCATTTGCACTCGGCTTTCAACAATATCTAAAAAATTATTAAATTTTAGCGTTAAACTTGATATTCTATGAATTATCAGTTTTTCACCAAGTGTCAAAATTTTAACGGGTGCGACGAAGAAAAATTAGGGCCACCCTAGTGAGCAACTTATAACCAACCTTAACAGCAAAACGATTAAAAATGGGATTAACTTTGAAAGTATCGCGAAAAGAGGGAAATCCTTTTGAGCAGCGTTTACACGAGAATTCCTATGAATTTCTTTACGGCAAGCAACCGAACGACTCGTAAAAAAGGGAAGCAAAAAGGACGAGGATGAAGTACCGTTTCGGAACATGGTGAAACCTTCCGACTCATCGCGCAAAATTACCCAGTCGAGTGGGTTCCATCTTGTCGAGTTAGCTGAAATTTTCTTTTTTCTTCCCATTGTAGCCGGCCTCCGATCTGACACTGATATAAGCCTGCTTTTCAAACGTTCACAAAGGGAGAGATACGAGGTTAGAAATACCTTCTTTCGCCTGTCCATAAATTCACCCCTCCTCGCCATCCTGTGCTTGTGTTTCATCGGATAAAAAAAAGAAAAGAAAAAAAAAATAACAATGAAACAATGTTGTGTCAATGATTCGACGTTATTGAACGTTGTCGGTATCGGTTTCCAGCCCGGGCCTTTATTCACGACACATAATTATAATATTATCTTACTCTTTTAATTTACGACCTTAGCCGCATGCCAGCAATCGTTCCGCTGTTATTAGCTTCGTATAAAAGTCGAATTATCTTTCAATCTTTGAGTTGTACACTGTATCGTGCCACTATACTGTGCTATGAATGTTGTGTGTATATGCTATGAACTGTATTACATAATATACGCTATGAATTATAATTTACACCACGCTATGTTATACTATTATGCGCTACATTATACACAGTGGGTTTCTTATGCGGCCTTCATGAAAGCTAGCTCTTATATTAATTTTAAAATTATTTTATGTATCGTTGCTATGTTAGTTTTTTATAACTTGATATTATTATTCTTCTATTGTATTTCTTTAAAATGAAACAAATTTATTTAAAAATACTTCTACTAATATGATTTTTATTTGAAGTGGTATTTAAGGGGGGAACCTTGTGTAGATGGCCAGTTTTTCAAGAATTGTTTTTGAAAAATGTAATGCGTAGATTGATTTAAAATTTTAGGTATCATTTATTAATGTTATAATGCTCAAAAAAATATTTTTTTTTAACTTTGATTGCTAATAACAACGGTGCAGTGGCGGCTTGAAGATGACATCTTGTAAAAAACGCTCAACATGGCAGTCTTCTTTTTTTAAAATTTGCAAAATTGGAAGAATGGCAATGTTTTGAAAGAAAAAAAAGAATTTTCTTTTATGAACAATTGTTGATAACAACGTTTTAAATTAAAATATAAAAAATCGGAGCTCGTCGTGCTGAGGCCAACTATTCATACAATATTTATGCCAAGTTTCATAAAGATCGTTTCAAGAAGAACGCGTTTAAAGTTGATACACACGATCGCGAGAGACGCTGCTGAACTCAGCGAGGGGACACCCTTTCCAAAACCGTTATACAAACAAATTTAAACATATAGCCACCGGAAACGCCAGTGCTATAGTGCAAATACCAACTTGTTTACAATAGCAGAGGTTTTAACACAGCTAAATTATAAAGACCAAGCGTCCGACGAGCGTTTAAGTGTCAGAGGCGCTCACCTTTTTCTGAAAATAAGGAACAAGGAAATTTCTGATCACTTTCTAACATTTCAAGATCGTCTAAAAATCATAATATTATAACTCGTTGATCATATATAACCGAAATTGATTATATATAATTTACCTATTCTGTTTCGGGAAAAAGATCCAAAAAAACCTTTAACCTTTTCTCAAACTTAACCCAAATTCATACCTTCGATTATAAAATTAACTTCCTCGATCACTGTATTCTTGTTTCTCGAACAATCAACTTTGTGCGGTAAATTCTTCCGTTCTAAAGTCGCGGCTCTCGAAATGAATACACAATCAATATTTGTTCACGGCCACATTCTTGCGATAACATTTTTCAACGTCCCGATCCTTTTTTTCGATCAAGTAGTTTTTGTTGATCGTGCTTTAAAAAATTCATACCCAAAGGCAGAACGATATCAATACGAATGTTAACATGTTTCGTGATGCTTGGTCACTCGAGAAGTTGGAGTGATTCTTAACAATGGGACCAATGTTGTCCGACACGGTACGGCTATTCGATGTTTATTTAACTAACAAACCTTGATGTATGTATCATGCTCACGGAGTACCGACGCGACGTCACTCTTTGCCGATCGGTGTATCCGTATAACCTCGATCCAAATGACAACCGTACTAACAATATTGAAAACAGCATTGAAATATTTTACTTCGAACGATGGAGTCGGGTGAACTGTAACCCAGAACCGTTTCGAGAGGATTTGGAAGCTCTAGGATAATGGACGATAAAATTAAACTTATTCCGTGACAAAATCAACGTCTACGTATAAGAATGTTAAAACCGATCGTTAAAGCCTCCTCGTTTGTGTTTTTTAGATTGTTTATTATTGTTATGAGTTTTGTTACTTAGATCTTAAAATTCAGGAGGATTTATAAAATTGTGGGATATCTGGTAAATGCCCATGCTCTAAAATGACAATTATGGGATGTGTAGGTGTTTTGATTACAGGTTTTCAAATTTCGAAGTGAAAAGCTTGCATATATCGCGGGAATAATAATCTAAAATTCAGAAAATGGAAAAAATATGATTTAAAGTTAAAGTTAAGTCTAAGTTAGGTTTAGGTGACTATATTTGCCTGGTTATAGAAAAGAATTTGATATATTTAAAAACTGAAATTTTAGTTAAGTTTTTGGGTAATTATATTTAGGTTATTATAAAAGAGGGGATATTCTAAGAATCACCAAGATTATAAATATAAACGTAACGGTATAGCGTGTAATAATTGAACTTTCAATCTAAACGTTTAAAATTGAATTTAAATGAAATTTAAGTTACCAGGAAAATTGCACCCTTACTATTAAATTAAACCTAAAATAGAAAGCAAAATAAATAAAGGATGAAACGTTAACTAACATATAGAATAATTCTTTACTTTGATGACAGCCAACGTATATTTCGACAAAATCGTATCAATAAATGTTGCAATTTAAAATAAGAAATCTGAAGCAAGCCATTTTGACCCCTTTGATAGTTCCAGCGTTAAAGAATATAAAATAAAGGTTAAGTTGAAGGGCTAGGTATGAATTAGGTCCGGTTAAGTTGCCTTCAACCTGCCAATGAACGGAAAGTATTGGAAAGGGCAGTTGAAAATTATAAAATGAAAAAAGTAACCCGGACACTGTCCTTCACTGGTCTGTTGTCCGAGAGTGAACTCGTGGCCAGAAAGTTGAACAAGAAGCTACCGGAGACCGAACTTTGTGTATGTACACATTAACGGCGGTAGCTTGTGTGCGTGCAACCGGTATACCAGTTGGTGGATCGTTTACAAAAACTTTGACGTTCAACCGCTTCAAGGGTTTCTGGGATTTCGAGGTCCCTTGCACGATTGCCTTCGAAGCTGGCCAACCAATTGGTATAGCTGCAAAACTATGCTATAGAATATAGAAAGGACACTTTTTAAATTCGAATTTCCTTTATTTAAACTATTTAAGTAGAATTGTACTTCGGATATTCCAATCAGAATGGTAGTATTTAAGATCAAGACTGAAACGAAATCTCGAATGCTAGGACTCGGACTTGACATTCAAAATTACCTAAATTAATCGAATATTTGAATTTTTAACCAATCGCAGTCCGATATACGATATACCCGCATAATTGCCAAAATGACAAAGGTCTGAATTGTTTGAGCTTCCGGCAGGCGATGGTGGGCGCAGCAAAATCAAGAGGGTAGATCGAGTAATCGTGACCGATTTCGTGGATGGAATTAGTATTCAGGGGCGTATCCGTGAGCGTTTATTTTCCAAAGACCGGTAAATAGGTCTGGCTGTACCATCCTGGTACAGTACACTTTCCGCTCCGTGTAATGGGCATGTCGTAGCAAACTGTTGGGACGTTTAACCGACATAAGCAACGCGGGTGTTCGATGCGGCGTCGGCGTGGAATCGTCTGGCAAAGAGGAGAGGCCGACGTGAAAGAAGAAGAAGAACGATACAGGGACGAAAAGAGAGGAAACGGGTGAGACAGAGTCGGGGGCGGTGCATGTCGGGAGCAAACTACAGCCGCCGCCATCTTGCACGTGCACGGAATATCTAAACGGGATACGGGAACGCGAGCATGAGACGACGTCCTTTAACTTCTCCTATGAAGTTTCAGATTCTTTGGATAACTATATTATTTACTACATTAATTGTCCAGGATACTATTGTCTCAATTTTCGATTGTAAACTTTCCATTCAATACCACGTACAACTAATGCAACATAAACGTTGATTAAAATTTTCTTTGATTTTATTTTTCTGTTATACAATTCGTGGCACTGGTCACTAAGAACCATCCCCCTTCCTTCAAGGTATTCGACGTGTCAATGATTCGATACACAACTGACAGACATACTAGCTTTCGTTAAAATCATGAAGACTGTTTTGTAAATGATTCTGGATCCACGTCATCTTCCTCTTTAACGATCTGACCTACCCTCTAATTTCAATATTTAAATACTTGTTTCTCTTGGATGTGAGCTATTACCGTAAAGATTGATAATGGGGAACATTTCCAAGAGAGAGGACGATTTTTATGTTCAACGTCGAAAAATGCACAGGGATGGGTGATTTGGACCTTAAAAACATGACAATAAATCAAATTGAAACGGGGGCTACCAATTGTTGATTATTTTGAAGGAAAAGCTACGCGCACTCCCGTGTATTAAGTCGTGGCAAATGAACGGCTTGCTTGTATTTGAAAGGTTCGAAACATGATTACTGAGCCGAGTGTAAAAGGACGAATAAATATTTCCGTGTTCAAACAGTAAAATATTTGACCTTGACCGTTTATCGTATACACCGAAATCCAATTGAAGGGTGACCCATCGGAAAGTACACCGTATCCTTTAGCCGTCCGCACAACTCTATCCTTTTGAATGTGTTTCCACGAAACAATGGCGAAATCGTTGACAGAACCGCTTTCGAAAACCTCCACCCATGCCAATGTCCTTGCACACCGCCGACGATTAGCATTGGGTCCACGTAGAGTCTCCCTAAACACTATACCCTATTTAGGCTAACTTGGTAATCGGCGAGGGACTGCTAATCGCTACAGGGGAGATGAGGGGGGGCAACGTTTCCTCCTGCTCGCCAGCCTGCGGGTAATTACAGGACCATTGACGTTGAATAAGGTCATTAGATTTCTTTTTTTTTTCCCCCCTATTCTTTTCATGGATGCCAAAGGATACTCGGCGCTACGGATGCTTGTCTCCCGTTTGACTGGCGTAAAGACGTTAATATTAATTACCTACATTAATTACGACGTCGCAAATGTCACCTCGCCGAGAGACGCAAAGATGCAGGCAGGTGTGTCTTGTCACTTCGTTAGCGCATCAAGCGACAACGACATTCAACGGTGTGTGTAGGTTAGTTGGATAAAAGAAGCGTGCTTCGAGTATTCGCCATCAGAGGGATATTTACAACACTTTCTTACTCGTCTTGTTCGACGGAACAAAAGTGAAGTCTCTAACGCGTCGGACAGTACATTCTGGAGATTGTTCTTCGCAAAAAGGATACTGAAGATTTTATAGCGTTATTCGTGTAAATTGAACGCTTGGATTTGACATTTCATTGGTTGTCAAATTTTAACAAATAATTTTCTAAAGTTACACGAATGCTACAAATATGGCTGCCGACCTAATGCAATACAAATCGGTTTCGCAATAATGGAAAAAGTTTGCCAACTACCAAGAGTGACCCAGAGGACGGTACAGTAGGAATGGTCCGGGTACTCGAGACGTTTCAAAAAACGACCAAAAAAAAAAAAGAAAAGAACTTGTACGATATATATGTATGTATAATATATGCATACAGTACTGTCCATACGAGGGCAGCTGCCTCTTCCACTGTGTTTGCCGTGCGGCTGCCGGTAGCCATGCAATCGAGGTGTCTTCCACGATATTTCTTTACACACGCACGGCTTTCTTTGCCCCTCGAGCGTGTACTTTTCCACGCGTTGAACGGGAGAGGTGATCGAAAGATGAAGAAGGACAAACGTGAACGTAACCGCGTGGCCAGCTAATGGACGCCACTCGAGACCACTTTGGCCGCGGCAAACATCGACGACGTTTCTTGAAAACCCATCCGCGACTCTTGCCTCTTTACCTTTTGCCTCCTTGCTTCCTGCCTCTTTGCACCGAAAACGCTTTACCCCTCGTAACCCGGCTGTTTCGATAGAGCGTAAAAGCTTGATCCTTCAGTCTCCTGCGACGACAGATTCGAGCGTACACGCAAACTGTCCACCATCGTTCTTTTTGCTCCTGAAACTAACTGGCCAAAGAATTTTGTACAATGCCGATGGTGGGCGACGAATTTGTTTCCTTGTTAGGGATAAAAAGGAACGAGGACTTTTATTTGGAAGCGTCAATTTAATATTAACCCTTTGCACTCGAGTGGTGCCTCTGGAGGGATATATTTAATTTACCAGAATATTTTGAAATACAATGCAATATAGAAGATTAACGAAAGGAATGAAAATGAATAGATTCATAAGCATTTGTAAAACTTTGCTTGCAAAATAGTGAATTTAGTTTTCGGTTGCGAGCGTCTTTAACGAGTGGACACTGCGCTGAGAGTGACTATTGTCAGCTAAAAGCGACCATCGGCATAGTGCCGTAAGATTTTTACCCTCAAGTGGACGTTTACCCTTTACTTCATAAATTTTCAATATTTTTAAATATGCCCATACATATACTGACCAGTTTTCGTTCATTCGACAATGTGTTAAGCGTCGTTGATGGAAGATAAGGTCAGGTTCGGTAAGTTGAAATAATTATTATAGCAGCATCGACGTTATTAAAAACTTGGTAGAATTATTGTTCGCACCATCTCTTCGATGTCTGATCTTTGGTCGATCGTAGGGTAAGGTAACAGGAAGCCGGCTAGTTTTGCCAAGTTGCCCAAATGAAACTCGATAGTCCGATTCGAAGTGCCGATCGTGTCCCTTGGGAAAGTTGGGTTGCCGGTCCTCGGGGCAAAATTTTACCCTTCGTTCTCCCGGGACAGGCCATGTAACGAGCATTTAGCTCGCTAATACGCTGATTATAGCGGCCCTGCTACTTTGTGCCCTGAGCTATTCTTTGAACCTGCCCGCTCCGTACGATTAATCTCTCCAGGCACAACAGTGGTTGTTCTCGTTTAAAAAGAAACTACACATCGACGCCACACGTTATCACTTCTTAAACATTCCAAAAATTATATCAATTCATGTCTTTCCAATTATTTCTTTATAATCCATTATGTATTTGAAACATGGCACGTAGCACGCAAGCAAATATAACACGTGGAAGATATTTGATTATTTATAATAGAAATGTAATATGTTGCTTTAGGTTTGCAACAGCGCTGAATCTCGAACTGGCCTATGATGTGTGCGCGATTGTCACGCGCCCCGTCCGTTTCTTGACTGTCCAATATGGCTGACGACGTCAGGACACGTAGGCGTCTTAATACACTGGGGTGTTTACGGGAATTCGAAATTCTGTCTGCATAGGGAGGGACAATCGGGCTGCGGCGTGTTGCCCTCTCGAGACGATTTCTACGGGCCACTTTGAATCCGACTAGCCGGCTTCACGCATGGCCGAATGTCATTACCGTCGCACGAGACAATCCAATGAGGGGGGGAGGGGGTCCCTCGTTGGATCCTCGTCACCCTACCACGTCGAATTTTGTTTCCGATTTATTCGTCTGACCGAGAGTCCTCCAGGAGGCGAACACATGGAACGGGAGAGTTACCGCAAACCGGTGCTTCACCGACATGCGCTCGGTTACACCCTTAAGTACGGTGCCCAATCGAGTGCCCTCGAATGCCTCACGAGTGCCTGGCTCCCCCGTGCTCGACGATGGAACAGCTTCGAATGGTTCTCGATTTCACGAGTACGAATATCTTCTTCGAATTGGCTGTCGCGAATTTTATTGGGCTGCTACGACAGTTGTAAGATATGTACTTTCAGGATGGTCCATCCTCTGATAATACTGAATCAAGAGGTATTCTGGTGCGATGGAAAATTAACATTGACAATTTATCAAATAAAGGGTAAGTTTTCGCTCGAGAGTGAAAATCTTGCGACGCTATGCTGAGGGTCGCTTTCAGCTGACAATACACTCACTCGTGAAATACACTCACAGTAACTTCTGACGCGATTTGTACTCTCGATTGGTTAGATACCTTAGCATTTAACCAGTTTACTGCGGTCGACGTGAATACACGTCTTGTAATTATAAAAATTCAAAATTTCAATAAGATGAATATCACCAATAGATCTGCAATGTATTTTACATGTATTTTATGAAACAAAAGTTGATTTTTTTTTTTTTCTTGTATAATGGATACTCCTGATTTATAAACTGAGTTGATTCTGGTTTTGTACACTTTACTATGTTTTCTTTAATTTTTCTTGTTTATAATCTTTATTGTTTTTTGACAATTTTTAAGTTTCTAATAATAATAACGTTTTCAACGATGTATTGTTAATTATGTATCGTTTAAAAATGTAATCCTTCCTTTACTTGCTTTATTTAACACTAGAACTACCAAACGGGTCAAACTGACTTGCTTCAGATTTCTTATTTTAATTACAAAAATTTGTTAAAACACTTCTGTCGACTTGTACGTTGGCTTTTGTCAACATAAAGAATTATTCTATACGTAAGTTTACATTTTATATCGTAATTATCTTGTTTTATCATTTATTTTTAACTCAGAAGTTAGGGTACGTTGAACGCCGGTAGTTCTAGCGTTAAACACCGCAGTTAACTGAACTCGACTGAAAGGCATCGTTTCCTTTTATTTCTATCAAACAATTAACACTAAAATAACGAATATATTTATTTCCGAAAATTATTGAAAATTTCTCTCCAAATTTGATATACGATACAAGTCATGAGAGATGGTAAATATCTTAAACCGACAATGAATAATTACCTGACTTATATTAAAGTTTTACCGAATTTCATGAAAATTAGATGCTAAACCATAGATTGAAAGTGCCAATGATTATCGTGATGCTAATACTACCAATCGTCCCAACTAACGTTGTAAAATACTTAAAAAAAAATGAATTTCAAATCTTATCTTGGAAAACGACTACCATTGACTAAACAATTCTGCTATCCTGTCAGTCTTTGTCCAACAATAATTAAAAATAATACGTTTGTAGACGGGACTGTTCACCGTGAACCGTACAGGGAGTACAATACGTAGATTTGTAAAATTCCGTCCGGTTTCGAACGCCGGCATGGTGTATCCTGTTAAAAGTCACACACCAGGATAGGCAGTGTCGCATTGTCGGCAAACGCGTGTTTCGAATTGAACTGGTCCATCGATTCGAGCAATCGACGCCAGCTACAAATAAATAACAGCCCCGATAGCCGGCAGTACAGAAAATAGCCGAATTCTCGCAAAACGCCCCACGGTTCCATAATGCGGACGTCGTTGGAAAATATTTGATAACAGCCGATTGCTTCGTGCCCGTCTATACACGGATTTATCGAAATTCGACGAGTTAATTTGATTTCCACGGAATTGAATCGAAATCGTGGTTACATCTTTTGTTTTGAACGATCAGTTCATTAAATTGATGAGATTTAGAATCCCTTTGCCACTGTAAGATAGCAACGATTTAAATTCAATTATAGTTTATAGTTTTATTCTCCAAAATTTTAAATATTTCTTTAGATATTATTTTTCCAACGAATGAAAGCTTTTTATTGCAAAAGTTAATACTTTAACTAAACTTTTCGATAGCACCCATTGTTAACCGAGAACCAATTAATAAGCCTTTGATTATTAGTTTCTCGTCTATAGCTGTTGAAATAACGAAAGTTAAATGTGCTACAATTGAGAATAAATTGAAAATAAGGATTACTCCTCCTAATTTTTAATTACTGTCAAGTTAGAAAGTAGTAGGGCTTATTTTTTGGGTGTATAATGGTTCGATTAGGACTGAACGGCCAGTAATAACCCTAGATTAGAGGGCTTATTTTTCATTGTGGGGCGGTAGATAGTCGAAATATCTTGGTAAACGTTTGGTAGGTTCCAAATTAGTAATATACCATTAAAGACATAGAATGTTCGTAAATATGACGAACCACATAATTAATATGTGATTGATTTAAAATTTTTGACATATTGGAACGATTGAAAACCTTTCGTAATTTGTCAAAATTACGAATCGTCCACAATTTGGCGTTACAAATTAGATAACATTAATATTTCTGTAGATATACTTTGTTATTTCAAATTACTCACAACATAAAAAAAATTCTAATCAGTTTGTTTATATTTATTATAATTTAAGATATCTATGGAAAAAGGAGTTAACCCAGATTTATCTATAATTTATCTATAATTAACCATGGAATTAATCCAACATTGACGCTTGGATGGTGAAACGCTAAGACAACAGCTAATTAAAATTGAATGTTTTACCTGATTCACTTTTCAT
The DNA here is from genome assembly GCA_943735885.1 of Stelis phaeoptera. Lineage (NCBI taxonomy): Eukaryota > Metazoa > Arthropoda > Insecta > Hymenoptera > Megachilidae > Stelis > Stelis phaeoptera. The sequence goes on from OX030936.1 coordinate 3,090,285, forward strand.
TCTCCAAGTTTCCTGCTATTATTTCAAATACTATTTGCTGATATACAGGGTGTCTCGTTATAATTTTTCCACGCGATTACCTCGAATAATAAATGCTTGCAGGCAAATTACTAGGAAAACTTTAGAACAAGTTGAACTGTCATTTAGAGATAGAATCAGGTGCTGCATAAATGTTCAAAGTCGTACTTTTGAATTTAGAAGATAAAGCTATTTCAATGGATTCGTTTTGAGGTAAGCTATGTGTCTAGCGTGAAAAAAACTACGTTTCCATTTAAAAAAAAAAAAAGGTCACCTTCAAATCTCGGAATCGCCTCCACACAGAAAAAGCACAGTGTACACCATTGAATGTCCCCCTTCGGATAGAGCATGTTTCGTTTAAACATTTTTGTCGAATAATGAATATTTTGCGAGATAATCGCGTGGAATGATTATAACGAGACACCCTATATAATAAAACATTTTTATTTCAGAAATGTCGTTACATTTTTCCCAAGATTTGGCTCACGATTGACCCAGGCTCCGACGTTCGAGGGTTAATCTTCAACACTTTAACTGCCACCCATATCTGGGTGACACTCGAATATCCATTGAACTAGAAACTTGCAATTATAAATAACAGAGATAAAGAAATATTGAGAAAATAATAAGATTTCAGCCCGACTCTGAAAAAGAAAAAGAAAACAATCGCTTGGTATTTACAGCAGAAAAATAATTCTTCTTTTCGCGAATAAAACGAACACGAAACAATTTTTCCGTTTCACTTGAAACGGTCGGACTTATTTGCTGCTGAAAACTTCGACGAAAGACGTTCTGGCTTCCGGTCGTAGCGAGGCATTACTTCGAGACGAACGGGCGTTAATAAAGTGGTTTTTGCAACAGTCGAAACGTTGATTCGTCTCCGTGAAATGTTTTTCGCCCCATTGTGCCGATCGTTTGGCGTATTTGTATTCCGCGAAGAAATTATTCGTGACGGCAGCTGTCGTCGCCGCGGGACTTCCCCGTGCGATTCCAATCGGAGGCCCGAGAATGGATCGATTGTTCGGAGGTATCGGGGCAACGGAATCACTCTGGAGGAAAAATAATTGCGCGAAATTCGAAAGCGTTAATGCGACAAAAGCGACCCCGCGCCACGCGTGAACACACGACTTCGCGCTCCAACGAATCCGATTAACAATATTGTGACTCCGTATTGCGCGGACGCGTTGAACATTCGTTTCATTGTAATCTTTCATTTGTTTAAATATAATCAGAGACCATTCGTTAGGGTGAATAGTGGGGAAGAGTAACACGAGGGGGCAGTTGTAACATTTTATCCGTAACAGTTTGTTTATGTCATGGAATGATAATTCAGTAATTAATGAATGATCAGTTGTTAGTTTGACTAACATCCTAAAATATCTATTAATCATTGAATTCACGATTCGAAGAAGTTTGAAATTCTAATTGTTACGCTTGTTCGAATTTGAACGTTAAACGTTCATCGATAAATAATTGTAACAGACACAATCGAATCTTGTGCGATCGTTGAATCTGTTGAATGCAATTTTTGGCCAGATTCTCTAGTGGCACTTCTGTGTCAACACTTTTGTGTCGGAAGAAGAGGGCGCAGGTAAAATATTAGCCTATCTATGGGGCGAAGCGGAGAATACATAAAATGGGATCTCCCATGGTTGCGGGCAGAGGCCCTTTGGAATGTCGGTAACCGCATCTGGGAAGACCAGGTCTCGTGTCAGGTGTTGAACGCAATACGAACGCCTAATAATCCATTTATAGCGGCCATTGTAGATGGAGAATGTCCCATGAGATGTATTTTTAGGATCGGCGAGAATCAGCAAATAAATCCTGCCCCCTCCCTTCGATTGAAACCTTCATCTGCCTACTTATGCATTTCCGTTTCATAAAAGCTTCCGTCGAATTTCGACGAGTCACTATTTTTTAACGTTTCAAGGCTCAATAAGTTCTCGATGACATTTTTTGAAAGTAATTTTTGTACGGTTGAATGTTTAAATTTGAAAATTTAGAAATAATCCAGTGAAGGATTATCTTGCCTCAAAGCAATCTTTTTATTTATTTTAGTAAAATGAAATTTCTTTTTGTGAGCTTCTTCTCCTTGACTGATTTTGATTGCATTAACAAATGTGTAATTTTTTGTAGACTTAAAAGTATAAATAAGTTGCACACTTCCCTCTATACTTGGTAATTTTATGTTGTACTACTTTTGGGAGCGAACACTTTCAAAATTTGATCGATCAAATATCTTCTTATGTTTTATTAAACATTTTTCAATACAATTTTCATATCTTTTAGCCCTTCTTTTCTATTGTATTTTGAATCGTGTCTGTCAAAGATTTATTAATCACCCTGTACCGTCGCTGCCACTCGAAAAAGTGCAGTTCGTAGAAAATCCAGTTTACTTTTTATTTAGAAAGTCTCCTTTCGAAAAATTTTAACTCTATCTAGCCCAAGACTTTTTTGAAATATAAAAAGGTTAGGATATACAGGGTAGTCCAATAACTTTGTCCGCCTCGAATAGAAAAGCTTCCTGTATAAAAATATGTATGTAGGGGGCATAATATGCAAGTAATATAATAATTAATGCATTTTTTCAGTCCGCCCATTTAATACCATGTCCACCATACCCAATCAAATCATAAACAGCAACATCTTCCATTTAAAAAATGTTTAATTTTGCTCCGCCTCTGAAATGATTGCATTATATTTAATATTTTATGTAATATTTTAATCAATTTTATCAAGAGCTGGAGAGGATTCATAAAAAATTAAATCAAAATTATTTCATACTTTTTAGTGCATTTCGAAGTCGATTGTATGTTTTTTATTATTTTATATTCTAAAAAGAATTTAAAGATAAATGGCTTGATTTTCGTAAAAATTAAATGTTAGCGTGTACGATACTCTTTTCATATAATTCTGTCTCCTTTTTATAAATTATACGATGCAATTTTTATATGAATTTTATGCAGCAAAATTTTTTCAAAGAGCTGCATTGATTTAATTTCTTGGTCGAAAATGTGTCGATATATTGATTAATTAGATTAAAAGATGATGAAAGCGCATAAGCAGATAATACATAATATGTACAATGCTTCAATGAATGTACCTCTATAAATTTCTATTAAATTTATTAATATTTCGAAACTTTTTCAAATTTCCCTTTAACGCTTTCGTTATATCTTTATCGCCAAACGCTTCTGTACGCTTATATATTAAATCATTTAGCTTAATGCATAAATGCAAGTAAACTAATTCTATCTGCCAAATTTTTTTGGTAACAGATATTTGTATATTTAATTTTTTCTTTATTAAAATATTCTTTTGTCAGGTTATCGCAGGTACTTAAGGAAATCGTGAAAAGTGTTACGTGGACCGCCCTGTACAGTTCTATCTTGTGAATTGTGCCATAGTACACCGAGAGACCCTGTATAATAAGGAAGGAATTTTAAAGATTGAAGGTTCTAACAATAACAAACAAAATCGATATTTTCACATTTCTATAGCAGAAGCTGGCGTTTATCCGCGCAGTCGCAACTCCATTCGCCAAGTAACAAATTCACTGGACCCGTTCCTGCTATCCTGTTCCTCCGCGTCTCTAACCAACGACCATAAATTTGACATCATCTTACAGAAAATTATGTTACAATATAACATGAGTCACAATGGACACGATTTTCTACTTGCAGTTTTAAAAATATTGCGTATTAAAAAATTCCAAAACTATATACAAGGTGAATAAAATGACTACCACTTGAAATATTCTCTTCAAAAATCCAGGAAAAATGAGACGTCAAAAGGTCATAAGATATTCAATCGATCGGGCTTTTGAAACATTGTGAATTTCGTTTCAAACATTTATAAATGTAACTATTATTCCATACTACATAAATTCTTTCTCGCAACGTCAACCTTTGACCATAAGCAGCGATCATCTTGCACACTCTGCCCTTTAATCATTATTTATTTTAATCAATATGGAAGAATTCTGCTAAAAATCGAATCAATAAATCCGAAAGTAATTAAAAAGCGAAGATTAAAAAATTAACACAGTTGTTTACTGTCTGAAATCTCTTAGGGCATGGCCATTCTTTGGAACGCCGTGTAATTATTCTTTGCAAGATAATAAACAAATCCAACTGGGTAATAAGAAATTGTTTCTAGATATTTTTCAGTTCAGGTTGGCAGTGTGTGCGTTTCGTTCGAACGTCCAACCAGCACACGTATCCGGTGTGAATGACGTTGCATCCTGGCCACTTTCGCGCATGCACACTCTCTGCCATCTCTGACTGCATCATCGGTTATGTGCATGTATATGCATGACGCGTTCTACCAAACAACGTGGACGCGGTCGATCCGACAATCTGATCTAAATAACGTCCGGCGACGATACCAATCGCTCCAGGATCAACGTTGCTGAAAGGATTTTCGCTAGGATTTGTCATCAGGGACAGAATCTGACCGCGAATTCGATCCTGTTCCTTCGTCTTCTTATACGCGTTGTGAACGACGTGAAAATGGAACGATTTTGACGGGTCTTCTTCCTGTTTGCTGCGATCCGTACAACCTTCGTTTCCGGCCAACTCGTGGAATTCCTTGGAAAAGGATAAGAGTTGAATGGAAACGGATTTCACGAATTGATTGTTGTAAATCAATTGTTGTGGGGTAGTTTATATCAGTGCTTCCCAAACTTTTTTGTATCACCGCCCCCGTATTCGAAAATGATGAGCTCCATAGACCCCCTGTTCAGAAATTTTTGAACTTGGTTTTAGCGGATTCCTAATAACCCATTTTGTTGCACGGACCACCCCTGGATCTTCTCATCGCCCACAAGGGGGCGGTGCGGGCCACTTTGGGAAACACTGGTTTATATGGTTCGATTACCGTGTTAGCCTCGAGAATAAGGTTTAATAATAACAGTAACAATGGTGGTACAGTAGAGATTAAGTGTGATCAGTATATAAAGATTAATTTCCAATTTTGTCTGAATTTGAAAATAAAAGGTTTTCGTTATTCGAAAGCAGAAGAACTTGGTAAAATCTACCTCGAAAATAGAAGATTTTGATAGCTCGTAAATTGGAAATAAAAGGCTGATAATTCGTAATTTATAAATAAAAAGAACTTCCATAATTTGCAATTTGAAAGTAGAAAACTTCGGCAATTCATATTTTGGAAATAGTGGTACAAAAACTTTATTAATTTGCAATTTGGAGGTAAAGAAAATATAAACAAACTTTGATGACTCGCAATTTGGAAGTAACAATCTTCAGTAATTCATAATTTATAAATTAAATAATTAAAACTTCTATAATTCATCATTTGAAAATGGTGATACAAAAATTTGGATAATTCGCAATTTGCAACAAAAAGAAACTTTAATCATTACGAATCAAACGATATAAAGCCGAGGAAAGGAAAATCATTTCAATTCAAAAGGACAGAATGTGTGAAGAAAAAAATACGTGCTCTTCGAAAAATGACAATCCATCATCGAGTTCGTGATCTCAACAACGCAACGTTGCCGTAGTATTATTTGTTAAATACATTGGAAAACTCCGAACGGATAGTTCGTTCAGTGGGTTGTGGAACAACAAACCAGAACCGCGTTTGCATAGCGCGAACGGACCATCGTGTAAACTACCCTTGCTGTTTTTCTAACACCCTCTTTTGAAATCTCTATTGGTCGACGAGTTTTCCAGGAACGTTGATCGCACGAAACTGGTTCGAAATGGATCCAAGGGAAAAATTCTTCGTGGCAGTTTCTCGTAAATTATTTCTCAAATCCCACAGGGGTAAATAAATAATTCTGCGGGAACAAAATATGGAATTTATAAATTTAATCGTCAATTTAACTATTGAACACCTAGTGCGACATATAAGACATATCGAGTGTCTAATAAAATTGATAATTCAGGGTCTTTTTATTCAATTTTCCAAATGGCACCGAAATAGGGACGTCCTAAGTAATATATACAATTTCTAGGAAGATTATTATAGCAAGGAATAATATGTATTTCTTCTGTGAATGGTTCTGGGTTTCCTTATGGATATTTCCTTATCGGACGAACGTTTTCCGATGCTTTAGGCTACGGTTATCGTGGATGCGTATTCGGACGAATTGGCGTTCTGACGAATATGTCCGATTAATTAAATACATTAATTCTTATGCGAGTGGTTTCACTACATGCGTCCCTTTCGTCCGAAGTTGCACGAATTCGTCAGAACAGATTGATCATGCGATCAATTGTATGAACTTTATTTCTCTATGTAGTGGTATAAAATGAAATTCATTGCCATAGTAAATAACAATATTCATATTTATATGAATATAAATATTTTGTTTTTTCGACCGCACGAGATCGTCAGAAGAAATTTATAATAATCAAACGAGTTTGATTTTATCGTCGCGTCGTGAAGAGAAGATACAATCATGAACAAAGTTGTGGACATTGAAAATTTAATATCATTAGTGTTTAAAAATCGCTGTTTATCGCCGTGCTCTCGAGAGCCTGTAATTATAATTTTGGTTCCTCAACCGTCAGATTCTGCCTACATTAACAATAATAATAATAATATTGTAATAATAATAATAATACTTAAAGATATAAATGTTGTTATATTTCGAACCTTGAATACGGTTTTAATAAATATGTTTTCAATGGATACGCTTCATCTCCTAATAGTATGTATGGTGCCAAAACCTCTGTTAAGGGAAGATACTCATCCTGGGGTACATTAAATGTTTTGTTTTCAAGTTTGTTATAAACGTTTGACACCGAAAATATTCCTCCGTCGCTCTGCTTTCGGTATGCTCCGACGTCAATTGCGATAAATGTATAATTCGCATCGGCTATACCTTATTAGATGTAATATTACGATTCTGAGTACGACAACATATATATGTATAAGCAAATATTATATTACGGACTATTAGCTGTACCTTGCAACACTATGGAAAAGTATTGTTTATAATTGTAGTAGAATGATCCGGAATGATCAGGACATTTTATACGGATGTGCTTCCCATCTATAGAACCGATACAATGTGGAAAATTACAACGTATAAAATAATCTTTTGCAATCTGTTTTAAATCACTGGTTTTTGGTACAGGCATGTGTCGTAAACTATTTCATAGAATTTATCTGGTTGATTCTTTAATTCTTCAAATAATGTATGATACTCTCCGAATCTTGTTCTTGAATTAAATATATCATTTAATTGCTTCTTTCTTTCGCTTAAGACCAAAAATTTCAAAAGTGGACTTTCTAAGAAATAAAGATCATCGATGCTATCCATAGCGAACGGTATGGCGGACTAACGATTACTCAAACGTTTACAACCATTTTATAACAGTTCGGATGTATTCGGCAGAAAACGCATCCACTATAACCATCACTTGTCACGTTCGTCCGATGAACAATTCGAACGTATTCGTCAGAACGCCAATTCGTCCGAATACGCATCCACGATAACCGTAGCCTTAATCGGATTATCAAAGTGACCTCGAGTTTCTTCACTTCAGATGGTAATTTTTATTATTTAATTCTGTATAATTTTGATTTTTTAACCGACTTCGAAAAGGAGGAGGCTACTAGCCGTATAAGCATAGGGAATCGGCCCCAGCAACAAATTTGGTTGATATTCACACCACATATTGTTGTTTGCCTACAGAACAATTTTGTGTAATTTCAGCCTCCTCCGCCCTCTGATAGGGGAGATATGGGGGTAAAAACCCGAAACTATATTATTCTTTTCCTCGAAAACTATTGGAGATATTTGACTAATCCAAAATGCAAATTGTAGATGCTAATCAGCTTCATTTTATATATTTTTTTCAAAATTTTGGTTCGATTATTAAGAGCGAAAAAATAACAATCAAATTTTTGGGAATGGATTTTGCAATCAGCCCTTTGAGTGACACCCACGAAATAAATTAAGAATAACGCTTGATTGATTAACTATTGTGTGTAAAAGTTTCAAGAGGGTCGAGTTGGTGGAACATGGTTAAAAAAAAATAAAACCGCTGTAACGTTCTACAAGGGAACCGGTGCGGCAGTCGTCAGCTCTTAAAAAGTCAGAAAATTTGCCTTCCTGAGCTGTATGTCATTTGTTTAAATATCTCTTTATTATCTTGTTTAGATTTCTGCGAAGCGTAAAAAATTATGAAACCGAATAATTCCTTAAGCGAATATACAAATTTTAATCATTCTTATTCTGATTATTAACGTTTAATATAATAAAAAGGTTCGGTATTGTAGCGCTATCAAAATTTTCTATTTTCAATTTATTAAGTTCTCCTGTTTCCAAATTGATTAATTACCAAATTACGAATAACACATTTCATTTGTTACAATTGATTGCTTGATCTCGGATATATGAATAAAAAGTTTGTTTTCAACGTTTCGAAAGCAAGCAACAACCATCAATCCGTGCTTCGTGTTTGTATCGTTTACATCGTCGAAAGCAATATTTAACAAATTGCTTTCATTTCCAGCATCAGGCTTCCTGTGGCTCTGGTAGCATCCCATTGAGGATTAAGTTGACGGCAGCAATGCGACTATTTAAGGTTTCATTTGATGAACCGAGAGACAATGGGACGCTTTGAGAGAGGATCCGGTAAATCTTGCATTGTCGACAGCAAAGATATAGCAGTATACAGAAGGCTGGTCCAATTTTCTCTTGATAACATTATCCACTTATTGTCGGATCGATAATCGCTGATCAATTTGTACAGATCAACTTCTCAACTTGGAAATAAAATACTTTGATCGTCGTAATTTGAAAACGTATTGGAAGTTTTATTTGAAAATTGAAGGCTTACACAATTTGTAATTTGGAAGTAATAAAGTTTGATAATTTTTAATTTAGAAATAAAAGAATTCGGGGCTGAACACCATGGTCATTCGTAGTTTATAAATAGGAAATCCTGGAAATTGAAGGCTTTGATAATTTGTAATTTGGGAGTAATAAAGTTTGGTTATTTTTAATTTAGAAATAAAAGAATTTGGAAACGGGGACTACGATCATTTGCAGTTTATGAATAGGAAGATTTTGAAAATTGAAAGCTTCGACAATTTGTAATTTTGAAATAAAACACTTTGATCATACGTAATTTGAAAACGAAAGTTATTGGAAAGCACATGGAAATGTTAATTTAAACTGTGATTTGGAATTAGAAACATTGATCGATTCGTACCATAAAAATAAAGTGATTTGATAATTTGTAATTTGGAAGTAAATAACTTGCAACTTTCAATTTAAAAATAACACCTTTGATGATTCGTCAATAATTTTCAAATGGTAATAGTAATGTAAGAATGTTTTAACTCTAATTTAAAAATTAAAACTTGAGAATTAGTAACGCCTATAATTTGTCATTTCCAATAAACAATTTGGATAGTTTGTAATTTATTAATCTGTAACTGTTTCAATAAGTATTTTATAAAATACTTAAATAGGACCAGAAACTTCAACCTCTAGTCACAAGATAATTTTCTCAAAACTAATTAAATTACATCAAACGATTGCCTTCTTGTGATATCTTTTACTTTTACAGTTTGCACCTTTTAAGAACAAGAAATACTAACAGTCCTAACTAAGAAATAAATAAAAACTCTTGCTGTTTATTATAATTTTCTAGATACCAGCGTCATGTGTTGTCGTTTCGTTTTAGATAAATTTTCGCATCGATTCCGTTCAAGTTTTATCAGAAATTTATTATTTAAAATGTTAAAACGCCACGTATACAACGGTTATGTGGAAGCATTTTTAAATTACCATTTCTGTTGTATATTTTCGCAAAGTCACTGCTAATCGATCGCTCATTTTTGCTTATTGTACTTTCAATCGTTCACCAAATCGCAACTTGTCACTCCAGATAATACCGACGGTCTCTGGTTTCGATAAGCAAACCGATATAAATGGTATGCCAAAATATTTTAGCATACAAATAGGACAGATAATAATGTCGCTTGATTCTTTTCAACAGTGACAAGAAACAATTATTTCTCGTAATAAGTACGCCACTATCTCAGGTACCATTTGTAAATAAAAAAAAATCTGCTATCAATAATTAAATAAAATACTGCTAATCTTTGCACAGCATTCTAGGTTCCCAAAAGAATCTTCAAATATTTTGAATGTTTAACACATTTATCCAATAAACACACATATTCCAAGAAAAGTTAAATTTTGTTTGCGCCGTTAAAAACTGAGCCATTTTATAATCATTCGACAATATATGAATATTCAAATCATTATTTTTAGCATAAATTAGAATTTTCAATCGACAGATTTTTGAAACCATAATAAAATTACTTCCGTTGCTTTTCGTTGTTTAATCATTTTATTGATATCTTTCAATGTCCCTTGAATCAATGAAACTATTTTCCCATTTTCAAGGAGACGAGTAAAAAGCAGCAAAAGAAATAATAATAGTAATAATGGAATTTTTCTATTATTATTTATAAGATCGACTTAATTGGAACATAAGCTATCGGTGATTGTCGATTACCATTCTCGAGAAATTAAATAATTTGTCCTGGGATTGTTTATTATAAAATTTAAATCAACCCCCAGTGTTAAAAAAAAAAAATATTGTTAAACGAAGAAGTCTAAAAATGTTCAATTCGAGTTAATGGAATTTGGAATTCTATAAGTTAGTAATTATAAATTCAAGATAAAGGAGTTTGGTATTTCCCAATTTAATATAATATAATATAAATGTTATACTGTTTATGTTATAACATATTCTGTAAAATTGATAATAACAAATTTCCCAGTTCAAAATAAAGAAATTCGTTAACACATAATTTGAAAAGAGGAAATTTTGAAAATCTACAATTTAGAAAAAAAAGATACTTTAAACAACCTTCGAATAAAAATTGCGTATAAAACAAACTTATTAATTATCATAAATTTTTGCTACAAAATTCACTGTGAGTAGCTTCGTTCAACTCGGTGAAAGATACAAGTATTGCATCGAAACCTTCGTTTCTGTTTCCTTACAATTTATATCGACTATCATATTAATGACAGGACGTATAAAGAAAAGAATGCAAAGAATCGATTTCATGGGAACAAAAACTTTATTCAGCTTCAATTCCATCGAGATGCAGCGTTTTCAAGCTGACGAATCAAAACAGACAATTTTCCTTCTCTTCTTTTGTTGTTATCTTTAAAAAATCGTGTATTCGTTTCATCTCGATACATTCTCAAATATACGTAGGCACGTAACATATACATACATACATACATACAAGAGGGACGTGGGGGATGATTGGGGGGGGGGGGGGGGCGAAAATTTTTGCGCAGATTATACCGTCGTACACTTTTATACGAAAATGATTAAGTTAAAACGATTTTTATGTTACACTTCGAACGACTTGGTTCATTTCAGTCTGATATATAATGCCCCGTGGGAAAGAAACGAAAAATTGTACGAAATTACATCTCGTGGCTTCTCCTTCGATATTTACAGGAATTATTTTGACGATAGAAAACCACGATTAGCCAGGGGCGAAATCAGATGCAGCTTCAATCGCTTCAAAACTTATGCAATCAGAGAAGAGTTAATTTAATTTCTATTCTAATATTTTTAATATTATTTCTTAATAAAATAAATTATTTAATCACAGTATCCTTTTCTTCCAATTAATAAATAAATTGTACAGAATTTTCAAATAGCCGAAAATAAAGATTTCAATATCTGGATTCGCCCCTGCGGTTGGCACGACACAACAATATCGAAACCTTTGTCGATAATTTTGTACCCATAATTAACCTTTCACAGTCACTGGTTCCTTTCGTTTCTCTAAAAATCTATCTACGTACTGCGAAAGATTAACACAGCGATGGTATTCTAACTTCAAATATTTTTCTTTTTTTTTTCAGCTACACGAATCTTCCTTACACATTCATTTAATATAGTACACATATATATATATTTGTTGTTGTTATCTAACATGTGTTACATGTACAGGAATCGAACTAGAAAATCTTTCACGAAGGGGAAGACCCCGATTGCTCGACTTTGATTGTGATCCTCGTATGAAGATTAAGTTAATTCGATCCCCAACGTCGGGTCAAAAGTTCTTTTCCCTCCGTCGTTGTAGAATGAAATTATATCTACCGTTCGTGCAATTTTTCAAATTAGCTCCAGGGGCTAAGGACGTGCGACGCACTCATAATTTTTCAATTTACGACCAAAATAAATAGAAATCAAACTAACGTCGAATAATCGAATGAAAGAATATGGTGTACGAACAATGTACATGGTCTGAAGTTATATTATTTTTCGTAAAAGAAAGGTAATAATGAGCGTGTTAATGTGCTTGATGGTATAGCTGTTCATAAAAATCGAAGGTACACACAATAAAAAAATCTTAATCTCATGCCATACGTCTGACTAGTAAAGCTTGAGATACATTTTCCCACAATTCGTTATTCTCAAAATTATATACGACTAAAATTAATTAATAGAAACGCTGTCGTGTGTGACAAATGAAACGAACTTCGATTTACCTTCTTGTATCACAATTAATATATCGTGAATAAATACTGTATAAAAGTTACTAACAGTTGAGACAAGACTTTAGCACGATGTTAATTTCTATTTGTTTTCGTTGAAATTTAACCCTTTGCACTCGAGTGGCGTCTCTGATGCGCCATATTTAATTTACCAGAGTATTCTACAATGCGAAGGGAATAAAAATAAACAGATTCTCAAATATTTTTAACACTTTTCTTCCGACACAATGCTTTTGGTTTCTGGAAGCATACGTCCAAAAATGCTTCGAGTGCAAAGGGTTAAGCATGAACCGAACCAGGACCTGCACATTATCAACCACGCGATCATCTCACCGAATCAACGAATTTAATTATCTATATCTTCAAAATGATCAGGTAACAACACCTCGTATTTTGTATCATCAGAGGCCCGTCTACTACTAATCCGAGAAATCACGTTAAAATAGAAGTTCACCAATCGAGGTTCTTCCCTTGTTAATGTCCGAATCGACGAGAGCGATCAGGAAGCAGTCGGGGATACCCCGGTCAATCAATCATCGGAACGGCCGTATGTACATCGACACAACTATACTAACGTTCGAATCAAAGGAACTTTAGAGTTTTCTCAATTTGGCACAGAAAATATCCTTAGAAAGAACTCCCCCAGCCTGGAAACTCATCACTGTCGTCGATTTTTTTTTTTTTTTTTTGGATGACATGAGTTCGTCCTTACGCGAATTTCCAGCAGTCGCGTATCGAAACAGCCTTTCGATAGTACTCGGATGACCCGCCGACGGGGAACGAGCCCGAGACACTCCATTAAACGCTGGGACCAGTGTTCGAGCTGGCTGGCACGTAGTAACTTCTCACTTGAAGATGATTCTGAAGATGCAGTCCAGGTATCTGTTGACTGTTAGCATTTTGTATGGCCTGATTGGTCCAATGATTCGCAGGTGACACGATCTTGGAGTCAGGACTAGCCGAAGGTGTGTTGGGCGACGGTAAAGCGTTCGTCTCAGCGACCACATCCACGTCTACGTCCTCCTCGTCTTGATCAACCTCTTGAAGATCGTGCAGCTCGTCCTCGCTGCAGCTGAACCTTCTCGATTTGGATGACCTTAGGTCAGAGTCGATTTGATGTTGATCATCCGGCGCTAGCAGAGACGCCACGTCGAACTGCCTCTTTCTCGACGGTTGAAACGAGGAGGACTGTCGTAACGTTTGACCCTGAAACGTTTGCTGTTGCGGTTGCTGATGTTGCTGTTGTTGGTGATGGGGATGATGATGATGAGGCGTCCAGATACCTGGTATTGGCTGCGAGGCGACCGGTGACCCGAGGGTGGCAGGAGGGGGCGGGGTGGCTGGTAAAGGAGGCGGACTTGGACTATCTGGCTCCTCGTCCACCGCCAAACCCATGTGTCTGCGCACTTTCCTCTGAGCTTTGCGTCTCCTGAAGTCACCGCGACGGAAGTCTTCCAAATTCGCCGGATGGATTGCCCAATAATGACCTTTGCCGTTGGCGCTTCGGCCGGACTTGACAAAACAATCGTTCAACGACAGATTGTGCCTAATGGAGTTCCTCCAACCGGGTCCACGGGTTCGAAAGTAAGGATAATGTTCTAGGATATGCTGATAAATGTCTGACAGCACCAGCTTCTTCTCCGGGGAAGACAAGATGGCCATAGCGATCAGGCCTATGTAACTGTGCTGCGGTTTCGGTTCCTCCGGTATTCGCTGATGGTGCGGATGAAGGAGGGCCATGGACAGAGCCAATCTGCTTGGATAGCCAGCCGCGGCAGCCGCCGCTGGGTAAAGTGGCAAGGGTGCCGGAAACCCTGGACCCATACCCAAATGGGTCGGGGCACTCGAAGGCGGGTGACCAACTCCTGGATGTTGAGGATGCAGTTGCTGCGCTAACCTTAGCCTTTCCGCCATCGCGTAATGATATAATTGCAGACGATAATGTTCGAGACCTGGCAGAAAACCCGCCATTGGATTTCCCAATCCGACGGCCAATGGTTCCTTGGCTGGCGGTGGACTCTCGTTGCTGCACATCGTAAATCGTTCCACAGTGACCAATTTGTGTTCCAGTTTTTTCACACGTTTCACATCAAACTTCACGATCCTTCAGGAATCATCCATGAACGAACCGGTTGTTGTCGCACTTGTAACAATCCAACGAACCGACACGATCGAAACGAAATTACTGAACTCGACGTCTGAATCAATGTTTTCCAACGGTTTACGACCTGTTTGCCACGATACGCTTCGAGCAACCGACTGGTCATGATTTACGATCCGGCCAGGAGCCACCGACGGCCTCTCCCCACTAGCTCCTAAGGGAGAGTCGGCCAAGCTCCGCCCGTTTATCCAGAAACGGTGCACGAGTTCCAGGCTGGAAACCAGGAACCCGTTTACCGATCCTCCAACCAATAAGCACCGAGAGGACGGTCGAAGATGGAACCCTCTGCCATCCGCCACACCTACCACGATGGATATTGATCCTGAATTCCGTAATCTACCTGAGGGAGGTGGGTTGATGTGGTGGGGATGATGGTGGTAGGTAGCATCGCCTTGTGTCATGGTGCTGGGCTACCGTTCACGTTGTCCTCTTATCTTGACCGGCTACAAAGCTCGATATCATAGCCGATAGAGACTCTAACCGGTGAGAGGACGACCGATGACACGTCCCCCCCCCCCCCCTTCCCCACTTCTCTGTCTTCCTAGCGACATCCCTGTTCAAATAACGCCAGTTTACTCGGCTTCTCTGTTAATAGCGACCTAGTCGAGTGTTGGAAATCCGTTACCTTCGAGATGTATCGCTCTTGTTGATTGTTTTTGACGAAGAAAAACGGACGGTGTTCTCGATTCGATTTGTTTAACCCCTTTTCGTCGCGTTGATGGGATCGTATTAATTGGCGTATTTAAAATGATTTCCGTGTAAATTTGGAACGTAAGCTCCTAGGCAAGTATAAATAAAATTCAGACAATTAAATTCCGATCTTCGGATCTTCCCTTTCTTGGAATTGTTTATTCAAATTTGAGAAGTAACAATTTCTAATCAAAGCAATCGCCATTTCTCACCCTGCCGTGGCACTTAAGTGTAAAAGTATTAGGAATACACAAAAGCTTCCATCGTCCACAAAAACTATCACCACAATTACTAAACCGAGGTGTTGGATTTAAAACAAAAGGGGGCAATCCTTAACGAAGAAAATGCTAACAAAGAAAATTTCCTTACAAACGATAGGAATTGTTGCTGATGCTAAAACGAAAGATGACATTCTCAAATGTCAAAAGATAGTTTTTGGTCCTTCAAATGCCAAACCAGAAAGGAAGCGTTTCTTTAATTGACCTAGTATCTTCAACGAAAACCTTCCATCCCCGAATAACGATCAAAACTCGATCCAGTGGGGTAAATTCGAAAGGGGAGGGATTTTTCTAACAATCCTTCCCTCTTTTCACCGGAGTTCCTTTTTTTTTCTGATGCTTGATCGACGAACAAAAGGAAACGGGACCGACCGGTCGCATTTATATGGAGGCGACGCCCTGCAACTATTTGTAAGCATCCGCCATGCTGGTTTCATATCTGCCGTTTCAGCTTGCACAAAAACACTATTTTTACCCGGCAGAGCCCAGCTGCAATATGGCGCGTTTACGAACCCTGTTGGCGTGCATCGACTCCGTGTTGCAATTGTTGCATGTTTCATTGCAAATAACAGCCACCCCGCCCCTCCGCTACCCCGCGAAACTCCACCTCCCCTTTGCCCCTCCATCGTGCCGATTGGATATCGTCCTTACCCTCCTGCGTTCCCGTGGTTCTTCCGCTTTTACGACGGAAATACAACGTTGCATCGTAACAATCAATCAGCGTACACAACACTGTGTCCACGTCGAATGTAATTGCGATACTCCCCTCGATCCCCTCATTTCCCGTATTTTCATTGAATTTAATCATTCTATGATCAGCGATGATTTGTTTACTTTAAAATCGTTAGACTTCTATTGTCATGACAATAATATTCACTCTTTTGGTACTAACGGCATAGTCGTCTGAGAGGAAGTCTATACTTTTTTTAAATAGCGGTCATTTATTTCATTTGCGTTTGTATATTAAGTTAAACGATATTCCAATATCCAAGCAAGTAATTCGGTAAAGTTGGAGTTATCCGAGTTACGTAAATTATTCAAATTATTTAAAGTTTCAAATCTTAATTCTACCGGTGTTTGAATTTTCGTTATGACCCTAATTTTAAGTATACCATCGTAATCTGACTAGTTAGAATACCATTCCACATGGTATTATAATATTTAATTTATCATAATATCGTTCCTTTTGTTCCAGGTTCAACAATCCCTGGTTGACCCTAGGTATAATAAGACTAGGAAAAATTACAAATTGCAAAATTATACTAGGGAGTATTAGCACTACGGACAATTACACTAGGGAGTATTGACGCTTCCGATATCTACCCTAGGGAATATTGCCACTAGGGATAATTATAACCGTATCTAGACGCTATGGATTATTTACACCAGGGAAAGCTGCACTAGGCAGTATTGAAACTAGGGATTATCCATCCAAGATATAATAAGACTAAGAAATATAGACACTAGTGATAACTACACTAAGAAATATAGACGTTAGGGATTATTTAAACTAGGGAAAATTGCGCTGTGGAAAATCTTAGGTCCGTCGTCCGAGTTTTAAAGTCGCATCAGCTTATTGGCCATTAACGACCACACAACATATACATATTTACATCTCGCGTTACTTACTTATGTACATACTTCTTAAGTATAGTTACAGTAATCGTTCGCTAAATGAGCGTTTCGTAAACGAGCATTAGGAACGCCCCCTGCTCACATGAATTTTTCACACACGCGTACGTACCCTTCTCCACCGGTCGAGCATATGCATACGGTGTTGCGATTGATCAGCATATCAAGCAAGTGGCCGTCTGGGAAGGGGGAGCTCATGCCATTGGTTGTCCCGTAAACGAGCTGAAACCGGTTTGGACCCCCGAGCTAGCTCGTTTAGCGAACGATTCAATATTTTCATTTTCTTAAGATAATTTATTACGTTCCTTTTACCTATAATTTCTTCGTTTAAACGATGCTTGATAGTTTCTAACGGTTTCTCTTTTATTCTAATATCTTTGGTAACGATTGTGTTCGAATCGTATGATGTTTGAACAGTCGAGTATTGAAATTCTCATTACAGCCCTGATTCGAACCTTCCATTCTCTGTTAACCGAAAAAATTGATCAGCCAAATTGGTCCCGGGTATCGGAATACGAACGAACGGGAGAAAAGATAAATCGAAGCGATGGAAGGAAGCAACTCGAGTTGATACTCGAGGAAAGAAATCGGAGAAGCTGTCAACCGAACGCTATGCATCTGCCACTTTACTCGCAGCGCCATCCTCGATCGTTACAGTACCTTTTTTTTCCCCCCACAATGACACTCCATTTCGTCACAATTATCGCCATTATTCGGTCGCGAGAAGAGCATTTTAGCGACCAGGCACAATGGACCCGGTATCTACGTATTATATATACAGGATTGCACCCAGAGCCACACATAGGGGACATTCAATGCCGAATCGGACAATATTAGATCTGATAACCTTACAACATTTGTTGATGTTTATACAATTATGCTTAACTCTTTGTTTGCACAATTTTGAATTAATAAAGAAAAGATTCGGTTAAACTCTTTTCATTCGGTTTACAGAAAAATATCTACAGCACAATTCGAATGATTTCAAAAAAGGAATTGTCTGAAGAACAAGCT
Source organism: Stelis phaeoptera (assembly GCA_943735885.1). Classification (NCBI taxonomy): domain Eukaryota; kingdom Metazoa; phylum Arthropoda; class Insecta; order Hymenoptera; family Megachilidae; genus Stelis; species Stelis phaeoptera. Next base: position 3,108,601 of record OX030936.1, read on the forward strand.
TTTCATCGGGTTACTCTTTTAATATCACGGTTTATATAGTTACGCGTGTAACAAACATAAGATGAAGTGTACGTTTCATAGATAAAGAATATGAACGTGTTTGAGAAAGCTAAGAAAAAAACTTGTTTATTAGGATGCTTCTTCTTTTGAAACCATTCGAATCGTGTCAACTGGGACACCCTGTATAAATACAGTGGGTGATCAAATTATTAAATAGAGCTATTCTCATAAATTGACGATTTTACATAAAAACAATTGGTTCTTAAACAAAAACCCAGTTAAACAGAGTTTTTATTGGTTCTTTATTATGTACTGATGCTTGTAAAGTTTTGATACACAGTTGACAACACTATGAGCAACATTGTCTCTCGTGTGAATGTTATTTTGCCTGAGTGTCGACAGCTGCTACGAAAACCCTATTTTTCATACTGATCACCCACCGTAAGTATTATAACATTTGTTACATAAAAAAAATAGTAAACGGAATATATTTAATTTGAGAATTAACACTTCATCGTAACGTGACATATTTGTCTTTTGATCATAAATTCAAAAGTTTTCTTTTCGCCTTCTTTATCACTGAGAACTATTACTATACAAATATGCATACCAAAAAATATAATTAAGGTTTCATTTCTTCTATCTTGGGTTGTTATATAAATTCCAATGATAATCTTACAAAATTAACATGAATGGAATCATTGTGTACAAAATTTATATTGGGGACTGATGTTACAAGATAGTTTTATACAAAACTACGAATTTGTTTAACACGTTGACTGCCACGGTGAAAACGGACGTGGGTAGTCAGACACGCTGAAATCCTAATTATTAACAATACAATCAACTAATTTTCAAATTTAACTTTTCAATTCGATAGCTACCATTATTAGCTTAATGTTAACACTATCCGTGGTTTATTTTATCATTTCTGTTGGTAATTATTTGATTGTAAAAAATTTCGAGTGCCGGTCACCGGTGACCCCAGGGCAGCCAACGTGTTAAAAGTCCCCTAACTGCAATTGCTGCAATTTTTAATAACGATCCGTTTGTTCAAAATAGAACAAAAATCATGGCCAAATATTGACGCTAAAGATCGACCAACGATCCTTTCTTTACTCATATTTTATTGTATTTTGACAAGATTCTGCTTTCCCGTAGCTTCCCTTATGACAGTTTCTCTGATTGTATAGTAACTTAAGAGGGGTCTTAACCTAGAAAAAATGTGGCTGTACGAAAACATCGAACGCCTCGTGTTGTTCGAAGTTAGGAATCGTATCTGATCGGCCCGAATATAGAATGACCGATTTATCGGATCAGACTAAATAGAGCGTCTTCTTTTTCTTCTCGAAGGTCTATTCAATCGCAAAATTGGATCGTGTTAAAACGATCCTTCGAACCGATGTAAACTGGCGAACAAAGCAATAAGAAATCTTGTGGCACATTTGGAAGAAACCAAATTCAAGCTCGCACAGCCCATTATCAAGAAAGTCTTCGAAATTGAAGTGAAGTTTGTTAACAGACAACAGAAAAATGTTAAATTGTTTACTAAAATTAAATTTAAATTTCTGTTTTGTAATCAACTCTGCTATAATGCGAGTTCGGACAACAGTTTGACTCTTTGGGGCACGGCAATGCACGGCAATGCATGGTGGGACATTTTTAAACCCACCTCGAAATATTGCAATAGCTGCAAAAAAATAAAATAAAATAAAGTTTAAAATTTTATCTTGTGAAATTCTGTGCCCCAAGGAGTTAACTGTCACGATGCAGCCGTTGAAACTTTCATTTGGTCACGATTTTACTTTTGACATTTCTTTATTTCTATTATTCACAATTTCAACTATCCAGTAGGAATATTTTCAAGTAAATAGATGAAAGAATTCCTAACAATATGGGTAAAGGATTTTTATGGAAATTCAAGTGTCGCCCACATGTGGGTTCGTGTTGACAAATAATTGTACTACCAATAAAAACTAGTACTCCACTATGACAACTGCTTTAACCTTTTCACTACGGTAGAATTCAGTAAAAGTGTTGAACACAACAGGATTCCCTAGAGTAAAATAGCGTCCCCGAAGCAGGTACTCCGGTTACTCGCCACGATACCAGAATGTTACCAGAAGATTAAGTTAATTATCGTATCTGAGTATAATTGCTTGGTAACGCATGCTTTCTGTACATCCCCATTTTTCCTAGGGAAGCTGTTTTTTTATCGTGCCTATTACAGTACTGTGCAAAAGTCTTAGACCACTGCATGAAATTTGTTTTACTTGTTATCATGCTGTGTATTTTGATGACGATCCCAAAAACATACCGCGGGAAATGTGAAAAGTGGATTTAGAAGATAAAGAAACGTTAAAATTTATGAGCTGGCCACGTCAAAGTCCAGATGCAAATATTATTGAACGTGTTCGTGATCATTTGGACAGAGCACGAAGAAAAAATCAATCAAAAGATCTAGATGATTCCAATGGAAATAATTAATAAATTATACGAAAGCTGTGTAAAAAGAATTGATGCGCTAATTAAGGCAAAATTTACCAAATTTCAACAATCGTATTTCAACGATAAAAGACGTAATGTAAGCGTAAAGTATAAATTCGAAGAAATTAATATCTGATAATATACGATTTTAAAAGAGAAAGAAAAAATTCCTGGAAAACATTAATTACATTAATTTTTCTTTAAAAGAAGGACGTATTAATTCTCCCCTGGTTGAAACTTTGTATCTGGATATTTGGAATTAATAAAGGAAGGAAGAAGCAATAAATTCGATCGTCCGTTGAGATGCATTTTGCGACTTGCAGTTAAATTGCGTATCGTTAATCTGTGCTTTCCCGATAGTCCGGATAACTCCGACGGCAAGGGTTAACAAATGTCGTGGTGAGATGGCCAACAACTTCGAAGCCCGAACGGTCCGAGTTTCGGGCTGCGAGTGGACTGCACAAGGTATCCGTTAGTTTTGATGCTTCCAAATACACTCCTAATCGGTTTTCAAACTCTCCTCTAAACGGTTGCGAACTGTGGGATCCGATAAACCAAATTTCAAGATTTCACCTTCACGCGAAACATCACCCAAGCTTTTAGAATTCGCTTAACGTCCTAACTCTTCAGAGTACTGTTAACGTTAACCGTACTTTTACACGATTAGAATTGTCGTTATGATTATTTTTACTGCTAGTCTAGTAACGCATATCGTCATTGTTAGCTAGTAAGAACTAGGGTACATTGTTGTGCACGTTAGGCTTGATAGTCCTCCCTAGCGAAAATAGTGTTCAAAAGTTACTAAAGATTACACCTTGGCACGATGATTTACTTAATTTGTCATCCATCTTACTTAATTATTAAATCAACCAACTCTCTTTGAAATGATTACGAATCCAAATACATAATACATAGTAATTTTGGAGTAGTGGGACGAGTGGTGGGACATTTTACACTCATGTCAATACTAAAAGTTAATATTAACCCTTTACACTCGATCGGTGCCTCTGGAGAGACATACGTGACTTACTGGAGAATTTGTAAAATAAAAATCACAAACTTCGTTCGCATTAGAATACAGCAAATTAGTAATAGAAATAAAAATGCATGTAGGTATTCATAAACATAGGTAACCTTTTCATTTCAAAATAGAGCTTTTCTGTTCCAAGAATTTTGCTATCAAAATAAACTCGACTTGTTCCGATCAAAAAACACTTCGAGTGCAAAGGGTTAAACATGATTGTTGAAAAAGAGTGCGAATTAGCCGTACCAACTTTTCCCACGTATATCTGATCAAAAAAGAGGATCCTCCAATGTGTAACAATTGCAACTTAAGAAACTTAATTCACCCCATCATCGCGTCGTGCCCGGTGTATGAAAACGAAAGAAGATTATTTCGAGTAAATGAAGATACCGCCTTCGAATCGTGTAAAAAACTGCTTAATTTTTGGAAACATGTAAATCTGTTTCGCTTAATTTGAATTTTAGTCCAATGCGATATAATCTAGTTTCACTGTTACCTTGTGTCACCTTGTATCTGTACTTGCGTACTTTGCGTGGTTGCTAATGACCCATTCATATATATGACTGTTGGAAGTAATGTTAAATATAATTTAACGACATCGATAATATTCAACTAGAGTATATAATTGAAAGTATCAAAAACACTACCATATGATACAGATACAACATAACCATCCATTAGTAGTTTAGTTGTAAAATGGGGACAAGGTAACAGAAGGCACATTCCCTGCCGATCGAGTGCCCTCGAAAGGGCGCCGACGCAAGAAACGACAAAATAACGAATCTCATCGTCGAAGAGCGGAAACGAGTGGCCGCGGCGGGATACAATTTGATGTTTACACCCTGGATCCTTCGTGTTTAACGAAGTATGACAGACTCTTAAACCGCCGCGAAGAGAAGTGTCCAACGAATTATCGACCACCCCCCTTCATTGTGGTTGCTTATAACAGCCGGCAAAAAGCAGGACCAATGGTCGTGTAAAAGCCGAAGCATTGTTGAGAGATTGCCGCGTGGGCGCTTCAGAAATGGAGCGGAAGTCCTCGAGGATCCTCGAGGACCGCCACCTTCTTGATTCCTAGCTGACGGTCCAAGTTGCGGCTGAAACGTGACCGTTTGGTCCTGTAACAGGATTACAGTGGGATAGATTAAATTTCGAGATATTTAGCACGACCGTTCCCCACCTTCTTCTGCTGTCCTTGCAAACTATAGAAGGGAACAGTAGGATTTTCGCCAATATTTTGGCTGTTTAGCCTTTGTCGCCGGACACTGGCCATTGTCGCGTGAAACGATGGGCGTGGAGTCGTTTTCTTGAAAGGGAACTGGCCTCCTTCTTCAACTCTCGCCCATTGTCCCGTACTCGTTGCAACCACAAAGGAACCCTGCTTTGATACTTAATTTGCGACTCGCATTCGACTGACTCTCCAATTTGCCCCCCTTAACCTTTGTTTCCTAGTTTCGATTAAATAAAATGTTCACTGATCGCAGGCTAGGTCGAAGGTGTTGTAAAAACATTTCGTGTAGAGGAAGAAAATCCAACCACTCTTCTCGTACTATTTTACTTAATATCGCTAATGTTATAGTATATACTATATTGGTGATATTACTAATTAATATTCTTATTAATCGTTAGTAATGTTACGAATATCATTAATATTAATATTAGTACGAATCAAGTTAAACGCGACTTGCTGTTAGTAATTATTTCAAAGCTGATTGGTTAGTTTAGTAAAATTACTGATTTTAACAATTATTCAGTTATTAGTTTACTAATTTAGTAAGTTAATAATTTAGCAATGTAGTAATCTAGCAATTTCATAGTTGAATGCTTTAATAATTTAGTAATCTAGTAACCTAGTAATTTAGTAATCTAGTAACCTAGTAATCTAGTGATTTAGTAATCTAGTTACCTAGTAATCTAGTAATCTAGTAATTTCGTAATTGATCAATCTGATTATTTAGTGGTTTAGTAATTTGTTAATCTAGTGATTTACTACTCTAGTAATTCAGAAATGTATTAATCTAGTAACTTAATAATCCAGTAATCTTGTAATTTGGTAATTTAATAATCCGCGACGAGTTAGGTTCATTGATGTATCAAGTAATGTATGAGTATAAGATAAAGGGTGGAACTTCGTTTATATCATCATTTTCCCTAGGGAAACCTAAGATGTACCACAGTGTAAGTACAGCAACTAACAAACTAACCATCCCTACATGAATGCGGTATGGCGGAAGAAAGAAGTCTGACCGTTCGTCTTATTATACTCAAACGTTACTAGGAATTATGCGTGAACGCAAATAATTAACTTCGAAATAATCAGAAAAACTGAGGATTCGTCACTTCATCCAAATCCAACCTAGGCACAATGAATGATCGTTGTGTTATAATCTTTCCTATTTACACAAAGCTACGGTGACCGACAGTGTACGATATTACTACAGGCAAATGGTCGACAATTCGTTTTGTAAAGGAGAGCAAAAGAAGAACCGGAGTGCGGTTGTTGAAATCTCAAGCCGCGAAACAAGGAAGCCCTGACGGGACTGGTACGATAGGGTTTATAAATTATGAATATTTAAGCAAAGAGACGCCGCCACGGAAACGATATTTTCCTATCTCCTGGTGCAATAACGTCGTGCACCGTAAAAGGGATGCTTAGGAAACAGGATAGTACACGTCGCTAAAACGGTAGCATCCCTTTGAGAGGAGCGCGTCAAAGCTAATGGACCCTTCTCTCTCTTCGACTCTATCGTGTTTCTCTACGCTTTCCACCGGATTCTCTCCTCCTCCACCTCCGTTACCATCCCTCATCCGCCACCCTTTTCATACTCGCCAGTTTCTGCCGTGTCTACGAGCCTCGCAAAAAGGGGGGGGGGGGGGGGGGAGGGTTACCAAGGGGCGAATCCCAGAAGCCCTGCTAATGTTTAGTACCAGTTGATTGCAAGCTCGTTAGAATATGCATAAAACATCATTGTTAAATGCTCTTTCTTGCTTCCTGCACAGACAACCGAGGGAAAATTTAATGGATACGTCTGGTCTGCCAACACGCAGCCACAGAAATGTATCGTTTAACTCGATTTTATCAGCTTCCGTTCCAACCGAACCTAACACACACAAATGACAAACGTGTACGTACCACTGACGTCTAAGAATAGAGTAAAAATATTGGGCTGTCACGTAAGTTTGTAGAGAAAAGAAAAGTTAATATGTTATTTTGTTTCATTTGAATATTCGTTGTTTTAATTGAAAATACTGTTGTACAATGAAAGTGAACAGCTGTTTGAATGAAATCGAATGACAAGAAATCTTATATAAATATGGAAAAAGAAAATGCTACGTGAAAAGAACTAAATGTCACAGTTCCGATTCCGAGATAATTTTGTGTAATCTTAATATTATATTATACAAGACATTAAATAGAAAATTTAAACAATCGTATTTTGAATGACTGCCATTTTTTTGTGCCACATACAAAATTTTAATTTTTAATTTTCATTACTGGTTCGGATAAGTTATTCTATTATAAAGTGCGTACGGATACTTTTGTCTCCCGTTGTAAATATCCCTTATCAGGGTACTTTTATAAAAGAAGAACCATTACTTCTTGCAGCAGATCTGTATGAGATTATAATCTCAGATCTATTGAATTCTACGTAGAATTTCGTCGACTATTAAACAACTACAAGAAAATTAAATTTGTAATCGCCTCAACTTTCGAAATAAAACGTTTTCATACATAATCAAATAATATTTAAAATAATAGGATAAAGTTTGGATAATGGAAATTAAACAAGGTATAAAATTAAATTTAAATGTGTTAAACAAGGGTGTCTCTTTTTTCTATTTACTAGATATTACAAAACAAGTCAAGTTTTGATCCGTCAAAATAACGTTTATTCTTGAACTACCACGTTACCACGAACACAATTTGATGCACGCCACTACAAAAGGGTGAAAGTTGTTCCTGTTATCAGTGTCCGAACGTATTAGAGGAGGGGAAAAAATCATGGTTTAACAACGATCGTTCGATCAGGAATACAAGATCAAAGAACGTGGTAACGTTGCGGTTAATGTCCAAATGTCGTCGACGTCAGCAAAGTTTCAAATGAATATTTCAGGATAACCACCGTCGATGGGATCCCATTGATGCCTGCGATTCTCCCCCTCCTGTGTTGTCCCCGCAAAGAGCATTTGTGTAATCTATCAGTACGTCCGGGACTTTCGGGGATGAAACCCTTTTGTCGGTCGTGCGAGGTGCTTAAGCGGTTGGTTAAGTTGGAAATAGGGTGCCATTGAAGCAACGGAGGGTTGCCTTAGATATTTCACGTTATACTTCCCGTTTCGTACCGATTTCTACACGTTGGTAATGGTTTACAGTTTCGTCGTTATCTTCGATTTCCTTCATAATTCATCGCCCGTTGAATGGGTAATTCAGGTTATAAGGTTCAATTAGGTAAATGTACTGTCAAGGTCATTATTCTGAACAATTCCTTCCCGTGTACGTAATTTAATAACTGTTATAGGCCGAAACGAGTCTCAAACTGTTGTAAAGATTTAATTACGAAATGCCAAAAAGGATACCAATTAAAAAATTCTTGTTTTAATGGAAGCTTGACTACGAAAGGGTGAAATCGACCCTTAAATATTGTTTCAAACTTGCATGAAATACAAAATGTACAGAAAACTCGAATTTCTACTAAAGATAATGTATTATATTATCACAGATAGAGAAATGTTTGTTTGTAATTCTTAATTCTTTTTCCCCAAATCACATAGAATCTTCACGTGGATAATTCAATCAAAAGTAATTGTAAATAATCATTTCTTTGAACCATAAATGAAACGTACTATGTTCTAACACAATTTTCAGTTAAAACGCCCCGGCATAAATGAATAATTATTTTATCTCGTTCTTAACAAAATATTATAGAATACATACTTATTTTAAAGACTGAATTTTGATTTGGAGCACCCAAAATTTCCAACCCTTTCTTCTTTTTAATTTATAGATTTTAGCAAGTCTTAACTTTAGGAATCCGGTGGTTAAAAAGTTACGAACGTGTACCAGCAATCAGTAAAAGTATCGATACCTACGCGGTATCTATTCATCCCTATTCCTACGATTGCTGGCAACCGAGTGAAGCTTGATCCTATCGTTCACGATACCATATTATCATTTATTTATATGGCATATTATAAATTCAGTGCTGGGACATTTTGTAAATTCTTCAAAGTAAAACTTTCCGGCTTCAATCTAGCAACGATATATTACAGATAGAATTATACAATAACAATTTACAGAGATTAGACTGGCTACTTCTCATACATATGTTTTAATTTATCATAAAAAGAAAGGCGGTGGCTTGTAAAATTGACTTTTTCTATGGCTCTCCTCTAAATTGGGGGAAAAGTTAAAAACAAAAATTATAATAAATCTTTCAGAAAAACGTAACGCATTGTTATCACGGCAATTCAGATCTGTTGTTTGTAGTTGTACATTTTAATTTGTGTACCTAAATAAAATAGCAGTGGAGCGTTTTGTCAACCGAGGCGTATTACCCAGTTTTATAATGCTCCGTTCGATTAATCCACCGATACTTTTTTTTCGTGTAAGCGGCTCGCTCTATTACAAACAATAAATGTCGTCTCAACCCCACGATATGTCTGTTTACATGTACATATTTAACGTTACACGACGATTCGTACCGAGGACCCCTTTCAGTTTCCATTATGGTGGACGATTAACAAAACAGGGGCTCACCATTGTTGTCGACTTTGACCACGAGACCACCATCATTATTCATCATACAGAACGCGGCACGCGACAGCTGTCCGATAATATCGATGTCCTTCGATCCTTGCGATATTGAGACGTCTGTATCCTCTGACACTCTTTTATCGATCCTCGTTTTGCATTGTCCGACGTCTTTTCTTTTCTCCTATTCGACGTTACGTCGAAGAAGATGTTTATTATCAAATAATTAACAACCATTGTCATTTTTCTTGTTAATCTTTTCGCGCCCGCATTCTCGGGAGCCTACCCAGCTGTCCCTTCAATATCGCATTAATTTACGCTTCCCGTCGCTTCTTGCTATTGTTCATCCGAGGTTGTTCCCTTGTTTGTGCATTGTTTTATTGAACAAGCAGCCCGATATTTGCCGTTGACGGGCAGCTACGGAAAGTACAGGCGCCCGATATATCACGGTGGCGGGCAGCGAAAGGTTAAAAAGGGATTGTAATGGTATGGCTAATCTTGCTTGGATATCTTATTAGAATTTGAATTGCTTGGTTAAGTTACCTCCATATAACACGGTTTTATAGCCAGGATGTCTCACGTAACACTAGTCACGATTTTTGAAGTACTTGCGAGCATCTGACGAAAAAATATTTTAGCTATTCATTGCGATAAAAAAATTATCATGGTTACCTTCCTTCTTTTTTTTTAAATGGCACCTTATAATTTTTACTTAACAATGTTATTGCCTGTGTCAAGATTTGAAGGCAAAGAAATAAAAATTTCAACAAAAAATAACGTTCTTACTTGAATTTATCAGTGTAAAAATACTAATAATTATCGTAAAATAATAATAATTTAATTAGAAGTACGTCTAATTTATCCAAAATTCATAACCTATTAATTACCAACTACCTTTCTTCATGACGATATAGGATCCATGGGTTAATATATGGGGGCTCGAAGCAATTTTAAGATTTCGAATAAAAATGAACCTAACATCGATTACAATTTTCGTTTCCTTGATCTTAACATATTATCTACCGCTCTCGAATGAAAAAACGAGCCCTACTACTTTATAACTTGACAATAAATAAAAATTAGGAAGGGTAACCGCTATTTTCAATATAGTCTCAATTATTGTAACACACTTAACTTTCATTATTTCAATAGTGCTATAGACGAAGAAATTAATAATCAAAGGTTTGCTAATCAGTTTTCAATTAACAATGATTGCTAATGAAAAACCAAAGGGTTTTGGTCAAAGGGTTAATGGATTAACGTTCGTTTAGCCGATAAATTATAATTTGTGCGGTATCAAAGTGAATCAGTGACCAAGCATATTTATAAGAAATATACCATTATCAGATTTTTTTTAAATAATACTACTTCCTATTCGAAATTCCCTACAACGTGGCGTTCTTACAGTACCATTTCGCTAACAAGTTAAAACAATTCATTTGTTGGAAAAATTACTAATATGAAAATATTTTTAACGTATAATATAATGATATAATAACGCATACTATAATGTATATCATAGTAATGTATAATATAGCATACAGTATAGCAATATGGCACAATACAGATTTGTGAGAATGACGGGAAATTATTATTTCGAGACACGAAGAGGTGGTCGAAAGAATCATGACACTCTCATGGTAAATACACGTTATTACTGCCACGGGAGTACAATGGTCGTAGAACAATCTGAAACATAGACAGGGTCGTGAACGGCTGTCGCAACAACTTAAGTGTTGTCCTAGGTTCTCTAAATACCAAGACCACACTGATGCTTTGGTGAACACACTGTCAACGGAGGTATCCTCTTAGCTCCACGATGATAATATAAACAATTTTCCGAATCTTATCCATGATTTTCTCTTTGATCGTTCGACGAAGAAGAGTTTCTAATTTTTCGGTATAAAACAACGGGATAATTTCAGGATAAAAAAGAGAAAACATAAGAACTTGAATTAATATCGTGTTTCATTTTCAGGAAAAGTTAGTACTGAATTTATTAAGAAGTAGTAAAAGAAACTTATTAATATATTATTTTAGAACAGCATACGACGCGTCTTCTACGAAATAAAAACTGTTCTCGCCTTTTCACCCTACAACATAATATAATTCACTAATAAATAACGGGACAGGATAACCGATGGCTAACAATAGCACGATGAAATATTCAAGAAGGGTTGAAACTTAATTACGAATTGCTCTTTTAATTACGAAGTCGCCAGATAAATTTTACAGAATATTTGGAGGATTAAATGAAATCAATTTCAACTTCAAAATGAAGGAATTTTGCCCTAATGTCTATTTAATTAATAGTGAGGGAGGATTTTCGACTGCTACCTTCTTAATAACACATAAAAGCAAAATTACAAATATTCATTACTAATCTTTTGACACTTTGAAAATTTACTAATAGGTTTTTCAGTAGCAATCATTGTTAATTGAAAACTGATTGGTAAACCTTTGATTATTAATTTCTTCGTCTATAGCATTATTGAAATAATGAAAGTTAAGTGTGTTACAATTGAGACTATATTGAAAATAACGGTTACCCTTCCTAATTTTTATTTATTGTCAAGTTATAAAATAGCAGGGCTCGTTTTTTCATTCGAGAGCAGTAAATAATGTGTTAATCCTATATTAATTACCATTCTTTTGCTGAATACCTCCCTCTAAAAAATAATACTTCCAAGTTTCTAAAAATATAATATTTCTTTTCTTGATTCGTGTTAAAAAATATTACAATTTGTATACCAGTCTTTTGTATATCAGGGTTTTAATATAAGCGAATAATTTTCGTCGTTTCCGTCGGGTCTAAAAGCATCCAAACATGGAATAAGAAGAAACATAAGAAAATACGAAAATTTCAATGATTGTATTTAGACGGTTCGTATGGCGTGCGGCCCCCTTTTGACGAAGGGGTAAGTCGAGCGTTGAAACGAGCCCAGCAGGGAACAAAATAGAACATGAGCATCCTAAGTGAATAATAAACATCGCAGTGGGGTTAGATAGTCGCTAGGTTCTCTTATGGGGTTGCAGTTTTGCGTTTAAGGTGGCCATATTGGCTCCCCTCGCCTCCAGGCCTCGATCCTTATTTATCCCGTTCGGAGACCCTCCTCGTCAAAATCATTATTCGAACCATTATACGATGATTACCCAATGGTGTACTACGTGGGTGTAACACGAGAAACAAGCGTGCAGTTTCATGTCGCGTCAGGATCCGGTGACAAAACGAATAAACCCATCGAGTGTTACCGCGTATTTAACGCCACGTCGAAACACATGTTCCAACATCTGTACACGCATGTATACTGGTCCTTATCACTCGTTACCCCCCGATTTCGTAAATAATTATAGACCTCGATTGAACAGAGGAAATTTGATTATTTTACAACCATCCGACCGGTTTTCAGGAGCAATATTTTTTTGAAATTAATTGTTTTCACTTTTGGAGTAGAACAAACGCGAGGAATTATTAGTTTGATTGATTACGGAAGAATGTGATTGTGAAAACTAGTCATTTTGCAAAACAACCGAAAAATAATCTAACCTAACTTAACTTAGTTTTATTTGTTTTTATCTGCTTTCCGGTATAAAAGTGAATACATACAGGGTGTCCCAGTTTTTTCCCGTCAAAGTTTACCAACATATTCCACAAGCCAAAATAACACAAAAATGTCATATAAACATACACTCTTAAATGCTTCGTTAAAAAGTTATAAACAAAAATATAAAATGTTAATTTCAGAAACGTAACACTCTTCACGAATTTTCAAGCACTTGTGATAATCTGGCAAAAATATATTTTAAACAAAAGTTGATCAGTTTTCGATTGACTATACAGTGCGATGAGAAAAGTTGGCAAAATGTTGTTTTCTCAATAATTATCAGGATCACCTTCGCTTTTTTAAATGGCACTTTATGTTTTTGATTTAATAGTATTATAGCCCGTATCAAGACGAATTCAACGACCTATATAGTATACTAGGTAGATAAGTTTCTAGTAATACAACGTTTACTCAAGGTTTCTGAATTGAATATGATTTGTAATCTTGATAACAAACCCAAGTTATTAAAATTCTCATTTCATTGCCTTCGATGTTATCCAAAGGTCATGGTATACCAAGTCATTGCATTCGTCTTGATACGGGATATAATACTGTTGAATAAAAAATATACATTGCCATTTAAAAAAATAAAGATGACCTTGACAATTAACGAAAAAAAAATTTTTTTCTAACTTTTCATTATCGCACTGTATAGCCTATCGAAAACTAATCAACTTTTGTTTAAAATATTAGTTTTCCAGATTATCGCAAGCACCCTGTATAAATGAAGTTATCAAAATAACACCAAGCTGAAATTTCGCATTAACTGTAATTTGTAATTTATCATTAAATAAACATTTTGGTTACTTTGTAATACAGTCTTCGTTTTATTTTTCATTAAAAATTATTATTCTATGCTAACTTTACAAAATATATTATAGGTACATCGATCAATAAACCATATAAAATTCTCTTAATTGATGTTATTGTTAGTGTCGTCAAATTTATTTAAATTATCAAAAGCGTGCCGTGACGAAAAGAAAAGGTTGAGAATCACTGGGTTACACGCTGTCCGTTGTATCGAGGTTCCACTGTGTATTAATTGTTAATAAAGATCTTTACTTTTAGTTTCATATATTACAAAGTTTTAAAGTAACAATAATCACGAGCCACTCAATTCCTTTTGAATATCCGCCAACGATTTGCCTTTTGTTTCAGGAACGAATATATACACAAAAAAGGTCCCAATGCCAGTAATTATAGAATACAAAAAGAATGTGGGACCGATGTTGATCGCTGTTTTCAGATCATCAAAAAACTTTGTTACGATAAAAGCTAAGAACCACGTTAAGAAACAAGCACTACTCGCGGCTACACCTTTTATCTCCGGCGCAAAGATTTCACCTATTATTATCCACGGGACAGGACCAAAGCCCAAGCTAAACATAATGCTAAAAATGCATACAGACACCAAAGGTAACCAGTCGATTACTTTAACATCCTCCCCGATTTGTACAAGATAGAAATACAATCCCAAGGCAAAGGTTGACAAACACATGAACGCTGACGACCCTAATAGCAGTATTCTTCTACCTCCACGATCTACGACCAGTGCGCTTACGCTGACGGCTAACAGTTGCATTGTCCCTAAAATAATCGTGGAAAGATTCGAATCTATATTGCTACCAGTTTGTGCAAAAATAGCGGAGGCGTAAAAAATAACGGTGTTTACACCAGTAAATTGTTGAATAGCCATTAGGCCATAAGCAACTACGATACCTTTGATAGCGGCTCTAGATTTCAATGAAGTCCAGAACGAAGTGTTCGCTTTGGAAATTTCTTCTAGCTCCTCTCGTTGCTTTTGCAATTCACCGTCTACGTCGTATTCCTTGCCACGGAATTTAAGTAAACATTTCCTCGCGGATCGTTCGTTGCCTTTCTTCAAGTAATAGGCAGGCGATTCCGGCATCAGTACAAAAGTCGAGAATGATATAAACGGTATAACAGCCGATATGATAGACATTGTACAGATGTTCACGAAACTTCCGAGAATGTACGATAATAAAATGCCTGAGGTAAGAAACAACTGGAAACAAGATCCTACGATGCCGCGAATTTCATTTTCGGCTATCTCCGCCGTGTACATGGGTATGATTACGCAGAGGATCCCGCTACCAATACCGACAACGAATCTGCCAATTAAAAACATGGCTACGGAGTTAGCCAAAATTATAAGCAACCAGCCTATGGTATAAGGAATCGCTGTTAGAAGCATCGAATACTTTCTTCCTATAACGTCGGCAAGAATTCCAACGGGAACACAGATCAACGCTGAACCAAGCACGCTCAATGAACTGATCCATGAAAATTCGGACGGAGACATTTCTACACCATATTCTAATTGTAGAAGTATTCCATCGGTACCAGCAGCCGAAGTCCATCCCAACATCATACCAATTCCTATAGCTCCGAAGGTTGACGATAAACTGGCAACGTATTGCAACAACCTTTTGGCGCGTACAGTTCGTTTTTCATTATTAGATTCGAAAGTTTGTTGCGAAACTCCGACACTTTTTTCATTCATCTTCGATGTTAGAAATTACTTCGGTGGGTTCCTAAAAATAATGAAATCGAATAATAATCGTTCGCGGGAGAGAATAAATTCGACGGTAAATTAACCCTTTGCACTACCGTTGTCCCGACAGGTGCGTCAGTCACAGGTAAATATATACTTCGTACTTGGCAAACATTAACTGGGTAAATTATTGTAATCAGAATTAAACTTAATATTCAATTGTGTGACACGTTATTGTAGTGCAAAGGATTAAATTTTATTATAAATTACTTCGATTTGTAAGAAAATCCAAAAAATAAATAACAACACTTTATTCACTTCCGTTTATTTAAGACCAAATCTATTTTTGGCAATGAAATTTCAACATCTATGTGTATAGACACATAGAAATAAGTAACACGTTTTATAATTGAAACACTGATAATTCGATCTACATTTAATCACTGCATGTTGTATTTTCCTACGTACCGTGCTGGTTCAATGAAAGATTGAACAAATACTCGAAACGTTAGAAAAAAAACTGTTTCTTTATTGAAGTCTGATTATATTTTAAAATATGTACTACTTGCGGGCACTTGCCGATAATCACTATCTCAGAAGTGTTCTTTTTCCTTATCAGTGATACGATTGAAGTGTATTAACCTCGGTTGAGTTTACATGGTTGTTTATTGAATTTAAATTAATAATAAACATAAATTATTAATCGTCGTCTGTAACGTTAAGTATTCCCATATGTTGTAATATCTTGTTTTCTGATTTTCGTGTATTCACTTATTCAAGATAGTCTTCCGAAAAAGGTTTATCGCCAATTTCGTTGAAATTTTAACCAAAGATTATACCTGATTAGAGAATAAAATTCCTAAGAGGATTTTTCCTCCAAAGTTTGAAACGTTTTTATTGTATACCTCCAAAAATATTGATTTTAGAGAAAAAATGTTCAAACAAAAAATAAAGCTCTTAAAAAGCTCCACGAAAAAAGTTATACACGTTTTCTTCGTAAAGTTATTATTTTTGCTGTTATGACTCAAATTAACCTTTTATAAATACTGTACAGATTTGGATTAAATCTGATCAAAATAATTTAAAAAACTTTTAACTACGATAACTTCCTAACGAATTATTTTAGGCCATAAGTATGTTAGTGCTTTTATGCAAAGCACAAAAAACTGTAACAATCGGTGCCGCCGAAAACACAGGTTTCCATAAAAAAAAAACCATTTAGTAGGTACAGCCTGTTCCAGGAACACCCTGTGTAGAGAAATTTTAATTTCAAGCTTAAATAATAATAATTAATTATTCTATAAACGGCACGAACTTTCCGGATAATCCGTAATCTTGATAAAATAATTTCTTCTTACAGTCATAAGTATCTTGGTTCACTGAGTAATTTATTCACACAATTAAAAGTCACGATTTAAATGCGTAAAAAGAATGCAGAATTACACATATTGCATTTTTTTTTATGTTTAAGGAGAAAAAGAATTTCACGCGCGAACAGAATGGATCTGCGTTGCTCTTTTTTTTTTTTTTCAAAATTGAATCTCTCAGGAACGAACGTGGTTTATGGCATGCAAATTGGGTTCGACCTACTCTGCCGCCCTTTCTACCAAACCTAAATCCTAATCCAATCCGCTTCTACGTAAAGTCTACCTGCCCCTACACTTTTGTAGGAAACACCAGTCCGAAGAGTATATAAGCACCTTAACCAGTAACCTTCATATGACAACTGTTTCCTTCAATTTTCTCGCGCGGTAACTTCATTTTCACAGCTGCCCCGGAATCATAACGTTTCTGCATCTGCTTGCATAGAAATAGATTATCGGATCATCTTTTACCGGCCACAGTGCCACCATTGGCTCGTACAAGCTACGATTGTGGCAGACTCCACTTGCTTGAAGCAAATTAAATGAAACAAACATTTTTGTAATTGTTGCGACAACGTCAGATTTTATTTATCTATGCCGTATGCAAGGTGTCCCGTTTAAATATCTTCAAAATTACTGACGATTTCGACCATTAGTTTTTCAAATTCAACACAAATATTCGAACAATTGGACAATTTTTCTGTAAAACAGTTGATTGAATTAATTAAATATAAATTTTCTATGGGCATTCAATGGGCAAAATATCATACCGCTCGTCCCCCAGCGTCCAATTAATTAACCTTTGAGCGGCAGAACCTGAGTCAATAAATTTTTACTTTTACACGAGAAATCAAAATAAAATACAGTATATAATATATAAAAAAATAAAAAATAGTATACAATATTTTAAAATTTGTACGTGATTGGTTAGAAACTTCAGACGATTCATGATAAAACAGCTACATTCGTGATGATTATACAAAAATACACGAAATCACCATTTTTTTCTACTACCAGAATTTATAAAGATATTTTGGATATATTGTTTATTTGCAAATAGTTAACAAATCATGAATAAGGAATCCGGTAGAAAACCATAGCAAAACTAGTGTATTATTCGTCGATTATGTTAATGATCACGTGGAAGGAGGCTTTTAACGACTGACAATTTTCAATAATCAAAAGATATGGAATATAATCGTGAACCATGCCCCTGGAGAATAGTGGACGATTGTGGGGGTGCCTTCACCATGGGCACCATTTGTGGATCACTTTTTCAAGTAAAATAAAACTTATAATATTTCTTAACCTTTAATTAACTTGTCAAGGACAACTGTGACTCAGTCAATCTTAAATCTGTTAATTTTCTACTCAAAGGTAGACACGTAGTGGTATACTGTCATATTATAATTTTTTATTTGACACGTCAGTCTCGCACAGTTTACTCTTGTAAGAGATTGTTACAGTGTACACCCATACCTCGCTATACAGCCTTTTTTAATTATGGCACTTTTTCGATTTATGGCCCACAATGTTTCGTTATACGGTAAAAAAGAATGCTGTACTGTTAGCGACCTTCTGTTTACAAAACAGTACTCTTTGTAACAAAAAAAAGTATATATATATATACTGATCGAATTGAATAACCTCGGTTAATAATTGATTCGTTATACGACTTTTCGCTTTACGGCAAATTATTTCGGAACGTATGTAGGCCGTAAAGCGAGGCATGGGTGTATCTCAAGTGCGTTCTAGATCGTTTAACATTTTCCGTCCGGGACCGAGTAACTTTACTCCCGACGAGATTCGAAGGAGGTCGAAAATTCACTCAAGCGTGAAAAAAAACATGTGATTTGATGCCTGGCTCAAAGTATGCGCTCCTGAGCGCTCGAGACATCAAAATGAGCGCCGTCTCCTAATTTATGATTTATGGCTTTTCCTTGTCTCGACTGAGCTGGATCGTGATACCCCAGGACTGTGAACTGGCCGTAAGATCCCAGCCAAAAGTTTGAAAATGATGTTAATCCTTTTTAGAGATTTCATGAGTTTTCTTTTACTGTAAACTATACATTTATACCTTTTCAAAGAATTTTAATATCTAATAACAGATATTTTAATATCTGTTTAATAAACTTTAAGATAGGACCGTACCTAATATTCGACCAAAGAAAATAAAAAATTGAGAATTTTAAAAATAATTTTAACAAAACCTTATTCTTTGTTACGTTTTAATCCGTATCTTTTATAATATTCTCGAACTGATAATTTTCTAACATGGAATTACTTTCTAAGCATTTAACTGACACTTACAAAAAATTTTAATACGATGACACTATGACACCTTCAAGTTTTTTATCATTTAAGTTGATAATGGCATCGAATTTAGCAAATCTCCATAACAGCTAATGTTAACTTCAAATTGCAATAACTTATAACGCCAATTTCGTCAGGCCGTCCTTCGTGTTTGCGGAATAATCTCGATACCTGACCCGTGCATATACAAACACTGATATGTACTCCGATTAATACTAACTCCCATATCCGACATCCTTTGCTTCAGAGCGTCATCGGCTTCCGGAACTCGCCGTCTGGAATCCAAAGAAGGCTGTTCGGCGGAATAACGACCGTGAAGAATCGAGTTCCACAAGTAGCCGGGAATTTCGCTGTTTGGGGCGGTTTGTTTTCGGCGATCGAGTGCACGCTGATACGTTATCGGTCCAAAGAGGATCCCTGGAACTCGATATTGAGCGGCGCTTTAACGGGAGGCGTTTTGGCCGCTAGAACAGGGATACCCTCGATGATTGGCAGCGCCACTGTCGGCGGTGTGTTTCTGGCATTGATAGAAGGATTCGGCATAATGGCCACGCGACTTCACGCCGATTATTTTGCCCAACACCTACAAATGTACGAAATGGAGAATCTACCGGAGTTCCATGGGCTTCCGCCCAAAGCCAGGGTCGGTTTCAACGGCGCTCCCGTGAACACGGAAGTGCCCAGGCAAATGAACGGGAATGGCATGGAAGTTGATAGAATTAGCAAAGGTAGATGACTCTCTTCCTACTCCTTAAGGGTATTTTTATCTGTTTTCTTCTCTTTTTTTGCTCTAACAACGAATGTATCCTTTTGTGAAAGAAATGCAGTTTACAAATTTTTAACGTTTTTTCGCATTTTGAGAGGCGCAGGGTTATTTTGGAGGGATGAATCTTCATCTTTTGAGTTGTTAGAATTAATGCAGCAGATATAGGTCGGAAGTGAGAACAATGGAAAATTAATATTTACACGAGATTTTTGGAATTTTTGAAGTTAGAGTAATGATGTATGACAAAGAATTTTTATCTGTATAGTTTGATGTTATCCTTTCTGTTTTGTACGTGCTGTTTGTCCTTTTAATAAACCGATGCTTGTGCGTTAGACCTTTGTTGAAATTTATTTTAACAACTGTTCAATACTTTGAACAAAACTTCCCAACATATGAAATAAGGGAATGCTTAATGCTTGTATTCCAAAACGATGCAAAATGTAGAAAACAGGACATAAGCTCTTGAAATACTTTCATTCACTCTTTGGAGTGTGTCAGGACCCCTTGATCCCTTTCTGGATGCACCACTGACATTAACTGTCGCTTTCCATAGTCAATAAAAATGTCATTACTTATCAATTGTTTTAACTTTTCAAACATTTACAATATTAAATTGCTGTTTACTGGATTATACTCAGAATAATTGTTTATCACGTTTCAATGTTTGACCTGTTCGGCGCAACTATGAAAGGTGTAACGATAGGCTTCCCTAGGGAGATGACACCGCAGAGGAAGGTATCCCCACTACTCACCGTATCACTAAAAAGTTACCACGCATGATAGCTAGGTTAGGTCTGAATTAAACGTAACAATTACCAAACGTGTCAAGTTTAATAATAATTATCCCAAAGCAAATTGCTTAATTTAGTAACCAGATAAAATGAATAATACGCTAGGTTAATCATTGTGCCTAGTAACTTTCCCCTACGACCCCTAGCTTTCCCCTAGCTTTCCTAAGAAAAGCTAGCGTAATCGCTAGAGTTTAATGGTACTGGTCGTCTTAGCGAAAACGTTGAGGAAGAAATTGAAATCATCTTTTCTGACATTACCGCGTCAAAATATTTTCTTCGAACACAACGACCCAGCAGTATTCGAAGGTAGGAGGATGCGCAAGCTGCCAGTACACCCGACAGAAAATTTCTTTCCGTTATCTCCTCGAAAACGAGGCCCGAAGATCAAACCGATAAGATGGAAGACGTTCGATGAGGAAATCGTTTATTGCAAGGTGGCTAATGACTGTTTTGACAGCGGCCCACGGTGGACAAGTCCCGGAGATGTTGGTCCCATTGTTGGACGACACCCGATTGGAATCAATATTTACACTCAAGCCCGTGTAAGCTGGGGATTACCGAAAGCCTCGGCCCCGTCCCTATCCAACCCTTTACCTTCGTTCAGTCGGCGTTTCACCGTTCGAGGGAAGATTTCTTTCTCATTCGGTCATTTTTGGCAAAGGTACTTGAAACATCGAGCCGTTCGAGCGGGTCTGAAATGGCCCCGGCCCTTCAGTCAGATTTTTCACGCCAATGAACGACACGCCGGGACCGATTCAGGGGTGTGACTACCCTCGCCGGCTCTCTGCGGGTCGGTTAGGTATTCAGTTGGGGTGAGCATTGAACAACGACAATAAGAATTCAATCGTTATTGTACCTTGTTAAGCCTGACGATGATTAAGAGTGCCGGGTACACGCGTGCACGTTTTGGATCGTCGGGGGTCATCTGGGAATCCAGGAGATGGTGAGTTCGGTTTAACTCGCTTCTTGCGGAAAATATTGATGATGCGAAAAAGAAAAGGTTCTTGCCCTCCATGGCTGATTGTTAATCAAACAGTTCTCTGGAAGCTAGATTTAATTTTTCTGAATTTAGACAAAATAGACGATCATATAAGTTGCCCCTAGTCGATATTTTCAATGAGATGTTCAGGTCTAGTAATTTTCCTGATAGCTGGAAGCAAGCCTATGTTCATTTTATATTTGTCAAATCTTCCCTGCCTATTGCTTTAACGTCTGCACTCTATGAACTGTTTGAAACAATGATAAAAAACAAATTTCAATGGTGGTGTAACGTCGCAATCTGAAACACCGTTATTGCCGACATCGTGGATTCCGAAGAAGATCACTTCCGACTTAGACTTTGAAGACATATGCTTGGTGCACGCTCAGCGCATTATTCTCCGCAACATTTGGGAATGCGCTCTAGTACCCGGATTTCAACACCATAAAAACTCCCGTCTGACCACTAACTGTATTGTCTTTAACCTCTGTGCGGCAACCGAATCTCAATATCGAATAAACTCATTCCTTAACTGACGTATTCGATTCGCTAAAAGTCTTTGTCTGTCGTTCGCTGCAGCATATCGGTGGAGTGAAACACATAATGTATTACCTGATAACCGAAGCTTTTTTCAACGTTGGTAGAGCCATTGATAGTGTTAATACAGATATTTTGGTTGAAAAATTAGCCAAATTAGGCTGTTCTTATCTTCTAATAAAATTTGTTAAATTTTTAATGTATGGAAGACATATTTTCACCAATGAAATAAATAGACATACCTACAAGGGAGTTCCACAAGGAAGTTGTACTCAGCCCTCTAAATTTTCGGATAACATTGCTGTGAACTCATTTCAAAAAGTCATTTTCTCTTCTATAAGACTAAATCTTGGTTCCCTTAAAACCATACTGATCCATTTCAATAAAGACAATATTCTCCCTGGTGAAACCTCGATTGTAGTCAATGACTGTTCCATCGTTTCGAATGAATCTACTCGATTCTTGGACTTAATCTTTAACTACATTCACTTTTCGAAATAAATGTCAAAGAGCCCTTAACATTATTATATTTCTATAAAATACTTGATGTACTTTGCTCACATTTTATAAAAACTCCTCTGTTCAATAATAAATTATCGCAGTTTTGTGTATTTTCCAACGAGCAGTGACCAAAAAAATAAATTGGAGCAAATTCAATACACCTCAATAAGATTGTCATTGGATTACCCAAAACTACGCCCACCAATATACTCCTTGCGAAATCGAAACTGTCTTACCTAAAATCTTATCAAATGAGAGTCTACTCGTTCGTAAGACAGTTAGCAAATTTGATAAAAACCCTCGAAATAATAAAAATAAACGGAAAAGACTTTTTGAAACATGAATTAACGATTTGATGCGACCAGGTCTTAGCTCTTTAAAATCAAAGCAATATCTAATCTATTGTCGTGATTACGAAACAATTGTAGCATTAAATTCCACAGATAAAGCTCTATATAGGTCTGACGTTGAAGAATACGAGCAAACTACTGTAAACACATTATATGATACACACAGATGTAAGTGAAAATTCGAATTCTCAATTGAAAGAAGTTTGAGCAATTTATTATACTTCTAATCAAATTTTTATTATAATTATTTATTTATTTAATCAAAATTAGAATAGAATTTTATCTCAAATTTAATATATTCACTGCTGAATGTATTGATATAGAAAATGCAGTTGATATTGCTCTCAACAATTTAGACTCTTCCAACCTTATATTCTTTGACCCCCTTAGTGTGTTTGGGAGCCTGTATAGTTCCGTGTCAAATATTAAAACCAATCCTCATATTTATAAGATTAAACAGAAATATCTGGAATATTTGCGTAAAAATCGAACACGGGTAACATTAAATTTTATTGGACTTTGTCCCATTGTGGATTTCGAGGAAATTAACTTGCAGATTCGTGAGGAAAAACAGATTAAAGTTCTGTGTACAGATGCACACGAATTTTTCAACAAAACTATGTTATCGAATATACAAAATTTCATAGTCGAACTGGGCTTAAGAAAGAGTAAACAAATTTTTTAAAATTTTTGCAGTGGACATTCGAAACCCTGGCTATACAATGAAAAGCTGCCACGCGTATTTCTTGTTCCGATTAATCGTTGTAGAGTGGATCACTGTAAAATGCTCATGTTCATACAGTTATCAAGACATTGATCATATTACCTGGCAATGTCCTGTTTATGACGCTCAAAAGATCGAACTAATCAAAGATCTTGTAAATCTCAAGTTTCAATTACCTCTGAATGTGACATTACTTCTTAAAGAACCTCATATTGCAACGTGCAAATGTTTTTTATCATTTCTCAAAAGTTGTAACCTTAATATTATAAAATGTGTGTATAATTTGTATACTAATACTGCGTAGCGAATAAATCTGTAATATAATCTAGAAGCTTTAATAAAAAGAAAAAGTTTTTCGAGTACGCTGTTCTCACTGTCTCACGCTGTATATTTTTTTAATAGAATTGTAAATAAATATACAGATTTATTTCGCGCAAGTCGATTCTTTGGGACATTTTATACAAAAATAGTGTTAAGGTATGATATTTATAAAATCACTAATTTGTGAAATATTTTAAACTATCGATATATGATATATGCCGTTTTCGAATTTGAAATGGTTCAAAAAGCGATGACTTTTTTAACTCCACTCCTTAATACTATTTTATGCAAAATGTTTCAAAAAAATACATATACTGTCTATTTGAAGAATTCAATTTTTAATTACACCTCCTGTGTCTTGCACTATATTTTAAATTTGATAATCTAAATTGAAGCAGTTTAATTATAATGAAAACAGTAATTTGAGGTTTATTTACTTAACAGGAAAACTAAATCCAACGGAATAATGGCATTGAATTAATATGATGCAGTCGAGATAACGTAATTAAAATTAAAATCAAATTATAATAAAACATGCTTACGTTACTTATTTATGAATTAATTGTACATATTATTAATTAAAATAATTGAATGTACACTTGGTTTAATAGTCGGGAAAAAATTCCTAATTAAAAGAAAATTTAATTAGAAAAGGTAAAGGCAAAAAGTGTTAATTTATGTCAGTAAACGATGTTTTTTAGTTACCTAATTTGAACAGAAGCAAGAGAAAACATATTATTATAAAGTAAACAATTTAATACCGCACAAGCATTATTCATAATTATTTTTTCAATTTCATGTAAATACGTATACCCCCAAAACATGGCGTAGGTAACGATATCTAACTGCGCGTGGCGGAACTAAGCAAACAGAAAATTGCAATATCGACATTGAAATAAAGTTGGCATGGAAAAATTAATATTTCTCAACAATTTGTATCCAAAAAAATTGTTTCTTACATGCTCGATCGGAATTTAAAATTGATCTACGCGCAACTTATTATATTTAATGAGATATTTGCAAATAAAAATAAAAGAAATTTGTTATCTGCAGATAGTAAATGATGTTTTAACAAAGATTTTATGGTGCTCAAAAATTGCTCCTGATTTTTTATCAGATATCTCAGTAACAGCTTATCAAAACATGGAGCGATTGAAAATACATGTTATTGCGTATCAGCCGGTAAGTCATAAACGACATTTCATTATATCCACCGAGTGAAAGTAAATGTCAGCGACATCTGTTATGTCAGAAAACCGTCATGCTCCAATTCTGGCAAAATTTTGCAAATAAGCTCCTTTTGCAAAAGGAAACATCTGTGAAAGTGGTTTTGGCGACTCGAAAAAAGAATTATATACCATTTTGATGTTATTCCCTATCTTACCGACGGTCGAGCCTTTTAAAAATGATGCCATGAATAAAGCGAAATTTTGAAAATAGTTGCTATATAATTCATGTAGTTCTATTGAATACTGTTAATGTATACAGGGTGTCCCGTAACTAATGTACGAGCCGGAAATGGGGGGTAGGAGATACGATTCTGAACAACAATTTCCTTTGCAAAAATGTCGTGTGGGGCTTCGTTTTTGAAATATTAACGAAACACACTGACCAATCAGAGCGCTTCAGGCGCGTGAGCATAGCTTCGAGCCCTGGGACGTTCGAACTGGCTGGGCAAACGAGTTTTTAAAGGAGGAAAAATTTAATTAAAGTTCTACCGAGCAACGAATACAAATAATTATAAATAATATCTACGCAACTGTAATCGCTGAACATTTATTAATTATTTGTAATCGTTTGAAAAAAAGAATGAATAAAATGTGAGAAGGTGCTCTCGGAATTTTTCGAAAATGAATAACGATTTCGCAATGAAAAGTCGACTGTAATATTATGAAAATTGAGAAATAATTTCAATTCGACTTACCCATTCGCCTACAAGTTGGCCCTGTTCGTTGATAATAGTCATCGTACTGATCCTGACCAAGGAAGGACGAAGACCCCATGGCAGAAAAGCTGATGGAACCCTTTTATCCACCACAAAAGTATTTCACTTCACGATCCACTGCACTTGTCACTTTCACATTACAACAAACACGTTATTCGTTCCCCGATTGTTGACCCTTAACAGGTTATTGTGCATGTTTACGAAATACGCAACTGATCCCGAAAACTGCCGACCGTTCACACGTTCGATCGAACCATCGAGACAGAAGAAAAAAACACGACGAACTACACAGAAAGAATCGGTAGGACAGTAGCCGGTAAATATTAGGCGATACAAAAATATCTGCGTAAACAACGTCGCACGACAACCGTTCCGTCCGCTTGTCGACCGGCGACTAGTGATGAGCGATACATATCGATATTTTTCAGTTCAAATATTATATTTTTATATTTATATTTTTCAGTTAAATATTGATATTTTGTATCAATATTTAACATGACGATATATTGCAGTATCGATACTTAATATATGAATAGAGAAATTTCAATACAATGTATAGTTCATCCAACGTAAACAAAAATTTGACGTCATTGTTTAGTTCTAGCGACTGCACCTATTGGCTATTAATCCATTCTCTCTGGAATGGGAGCCAATAGACGCACGTCCAAAAAAATTAAAATATTAAATATAATAATGTGTATATCATATATAACACAAATATTTAAATAAACAGAGTATTTTTTACCGAACTTCACTTTTAATTTAATTGTCCGTATCGATACGATCACTACCGGCTACTGCCCTTCTGCTGATTCGGTCTGCGTAGTTCGTCGTGTTTCTTTCTGTCGCGATAGTTCGACCGAACGTGTGAACGGTCGGCAGTATTCGGGATTGGTTGTGTATTTCGTAAACACGCACAATAACCTGTCAACAAACGGGGAACGAATAACGTATTTATTGTAATGTGAAAGTGACAAGTGTAGTGGATCGTGAAGTGAAATACTTTTGTGGTGGATAAAAGGGTTCCATCAGCTGTTCTGCCATGGGGTCTTCGTCCTTCCTTGGTCAGGATCAGTACGATGACTATTATCAACGAACAGGGCCAACTTGTAGGCGAATGGGTAAGTCGAATTGAAATTATTTCTCAATTTTCATAACATTACAGTCGGCTTTTCATTGCGAAATCGTTATTCATTTCCGAAAAATTCCGAGAACACCTTCCCACATTTTATTCCTTATTTTTTTCAAACGAGTACAAATAATTAATAAATTCAATTTAGATATCTGATTTAGCCAATCCTCAGCGATAATAGTTGCGTAGATAAATACTATTTATAATTATTTGTATTTGTTTCTCGGTAGAACTTTAATAAAATTTTTCCTCCTTTAAAAACGCGTTTGCCAAGCCTAGTCCGAACGTCCCAGGGCCCGAATCTATGCTCACGCGCCTGAAGCGCTCTGATTGGTCAGTGTGTTTCGTTAATAATTCAAAAACGAAGCCCCGTACGACATTTTTGCAAACTAAATTGTTGTTCAAAATCGTCTGAGCTACCCTTCATTTCCCAATTTTACCACTAGTTACGGGATACCCTGTATACATTAACAGTATTTAATAAAACTACATGAATCATATGGCAATTATTTTCAAAATTTCACTTTATTGGAGGTATTATTTTTAAAAGGCTCGACCGTCGGTAAGATAGGGAATAACATCAAAATGGTATACAATTCTTTTTTCGAGTCGCCAAAACCATTTTCACAGATGGTTTCTTTTGCAAAAGGAGCTTATTTGCAAAATTTTGCCAGAATTGAAGCATGCCGATTTTCTGTAGAACAGCCTTCCATTTGAACCTCTGTACAAGTGACAGATGTCGCTGAGATTTACTTTCACTCGGTGGATACAATCAGTGATCGTTTATGACGACGTAACTTACCGGCAGATACGCAGTAAACATTTATTTTCAATCGCTCCTTGTTTTAATAAGCTGTTACGGAGGTATCTGATCATTGATTCTTATAAAATCAGGAGCAATTTTCGAGCACCATAACATCTTTATAAAAATACAATTTACTATCTGCAGATAACAAATTTCTGTTTTTTTATTTGCAAATATCTTATTGAATATAATATTTGCCCCTGGAGCAATTTTCAATTCCAATGGAGCAAGTTGTGAGCAATTTTTTGAGATACAAATTGTTAAAAAATATTAATATTCCCCGCCAACTTTGTTTTGATGGGACTGGCAGGCTTTAATAATACCTCGTCGGTAATAATGATTTGCCAAAGTTTCACTGATTGATCTTATAAAATGTACCACCGACATGTACCTTGTTTACGGTGTCAACTTCCTTTCTTTCTGTTGATACATTTCTTCTTTTCTGTCAATAAATATACAACCATCTTTTACAATCGTTGTTAATTATTACAATCATTCCTCGCTAAACGACCGATTTCTAGTCATACGTTTGGTCGATAAGCGAGAAGCTGAAACTTAGTCATTTTAAACAATTAACCCTTTCACTACGAAAGGCGTACACATACGTCCAGTAAATTCGATGATTTCAAATAAAAATTAACTTAACTTCGGCTATAATTTTTGTTCCTTCGATTTTAAGAACAAATTTTTGTAACTTTTTTTCGAAGCATGCCACAGTCAAAGGGTTAAATCACCGACGCGATACTTTAAAAATATTCATTTCCAACGGTACAATTAATACATTAAGTGTCAAATTACGTTATGATCACTCGAAATATTAATTTCATTATTACTATTATTATTGAACGTTGCAAATCGCATAAACCGTTAAGGTCATTATCGATTGCATCTCTTGTTATCAATGTTTCTTCATAATTTATTCAAGACTTTTATTTCTTTGCAAAAATTTATTACATCCTATCGAAAAGAAGTAGACATTAAGATATCCATTATATTGTCGGTGATATTATACTTTTTTCTTTCGTTGATGTATTTTGGGCATTCAATAATTAAGTGAGGTATTGTTAATCTGCGTTAATTTAGTGTGTTCTGCTCTTATTTTGGTTACTGTAGTGAGTTCCGTACGCTTGAAATCTTAATTAGCCTTTAAATCATAAAAGACAGGTAATAATTTATAGAACGCTTTTAATTTATTGATATATCAATTTTCTGTCAATTTCTTCTGATGCAAACAACCTGCTAGTTCTCCAAACTTGTCTAAACCTACTTCATCTTCGTCAGGCCGTAAAAGTTTTCCAACGTTAACAATTTATTTACCGGAAGTCTATTAATAGGCTTTTCAATACCATCGATTGTTGACTACAATTCAATTGAAATAATAGAAATTAACCCATCGCACTCGAAGCATTTTTAGACATAATCGGGTCTAATCTAATTTTCCAGCTATGCTTCCAGAAACCAAATATTTAATAATCTGTTTGTTTTCGTACCCCTCCTTAATTTTCTACATTCTGATACGAATGAAACTTAAATTTCGCATGCTAGAAGACTCTGATAAATTAACAATTACAATTCAGAACAATTGAAATTACAATTCAGAAGAAATTAAAAATTAATGTTAATTTTTTTCATCTTTAGCTGGTATTGAGTTTCAAATTGATAGTGCTTATCTATTTCAATTTTGACACAATAAAAAAAGGGGCGAATCTAAATAAACAAATGAATCGAAAATGTAAATAATAATTTTTCATTGTACATAGCTTCACTTTTGAATACATTGATGTCCAATATTTATCATATTAAGTAGTATAAATGATAATTGACGAAACAAAGATACCTTTTCTAAAGAATTTTTATTACTACAATTTCTATTTACAAATCTAATATAAAAATATTATAAGAAGTAATATTAAGACGTTCCTGGGAAGGCGAACACCTTCTATACATATCGGATCGATTAATAAATGTGAAAAAACGATGTTAAATCTTATTATTCGTAATAAAATCGTTGGAAAAATTGATTTACGACGGAATTACTAAGAAACGGAGAAATAAATATTCCCCTGGGCATATATTTCGTGTTTCCCCAAAAACGACCGAAAATGAACGCATAATAAACCCATTATTGAGACATTTACGTCCACGTCTCCTCCGTTCACGTTTCCTGACGCGGTTGAAAGCGAATCAAACAAAAGCTTCGGTCTTTTCATAGTTACGCGAGGACATGTGTCCCACATCATTTATCGCCGATGATTGTGTCGTATTGTACCTATTATGTTCTTTACGAGCAACCAGGAACGTGACCACAAAATGATATATACCTTTTTCTAGTCGTCGGCAACTATTATCCAAATCTTCGTCCAATATTTTCCATTTTTCGGAAGAATTTCACCTTGATCCATAAATGAATAAATTATATACAAATATTACCATAGTCATTAAGTGGCTAGCTAATTAATTGCTCTTAAATACGTATCATTCGGTAATATCCTATCGCATCCTCTGTAAGGGTGCGTAATCAGAGAACAGAGAGAAGCAACCCCTCGGTTAAAGTGTTAACTGTGCCAACAAACCCTGTTCCTTTCGCAACCCCTTACAACGTGGCAAAATACACGATGACCCTTTGCACCCTACGAACACTCGAGCCTGAAGAGAGGCAACCACTCAAAGGGTCGTAAACAAACTTCTGATCTCGTTTTAAGCGTTTCGCATACTTATAGTAACAAGTAAACAATTGGTAAAAACAATTCGGTATACGTTCTTTTTTATCGATAATAATAATTTTGATAAATAAAAATCAGTTCTCGTTATTGCAGAACCTTTTCATGGATAACGAAAGAAATTTGTCGGTTATTCAAGAAATAAATAAAAATAATACTACGTGTTATGTTTATTATTATATATTTAAGAATTACTCAAAGTATACTTATGTATTTAATTGTTTTTAATTTATTTCTCGTTCTGTGATCATGCCTCGCCACACGGTTTAAAATCATTGATCAAACCGAGTTTTTTGTCGTGGGTTTAACGAGCATCATAGACATACTTAGGGAAAATGGTAATTCCATTATTCGTCCCCATATTTGAAAATTATTACGCGTTTAACCTGCTTAGATTTGGTTTTGATGAAGTTACGGACGAGTATTCAATTTAGTTATTATTTCCAAACAAATTGATTAATAATTTAATAAGTTAGTAGCTTAGTGATTTAGTGATTTAGTGATTTAATGACTTATTGATTTAGCAATTTAGGTACTTAGGAATTTAATAATTTTTTAATGTAGTAACTTAGTAATGTAATAATTCAGTAATTAGTCATTTCTACACTGATACTTTAGTAATTTAGCAACTAGTAATTTCTATACTAGTACTTTAGTAATTTAGCAATTAATAAGTTCTGTACGGATACTTTACTAATTTAGTGATTAGTACTTTCTAAATTATGATTTTAACAGTTTAGCAATTCCTGTTACAGAAGTTACTAGAATTTAATCATTCCTATTACTAAATTAATAAACTCACTTTTAGTGACTAGTATCTATTAAATTAATAATTTCGTAATTATTCCTGGTAACTTTGGAATAGAAGATGAACGATGCGACTGCTTCCCCCTCAATTGCCGTTTTCTCTACAAAAGTCTATAATGCTCGACACTGTACACTGTCTATCATCATTCTGCTTTCCTAGGGAAAATGAAAACTAGTAACTGACAGATTTCTTACCAGCTAACTGATCTTTACTGCTGAAAGATTCAATTATCTTGATATTCAACCATCAAAGCTGTCTGTTTCTCGCAATTAACGATACTGAGAGTCGTAGAAATTCCAATTTTCATCGAAAACCTGAAGTTAACCGGTTCTTTCACCAGGTCCTCCGTTCCGAATGTGTACCGTCGTTTGTTTAGGGGCGACGACGCGTAGATAATGTCGACATGAGGGGTTCTATGTTACATATGGGAAACGTCCGTGGATCGTGGAGACACGATTTCAGCCGTGTAACCATGCAGGAAGCATCACTGTGGGCGCTTGGCATACTGCGCAGTCAATTAGTTTAATAGGCCAACAGTTGTTGTGTGTCGGGGATACAGAATGTAAGGGTGGCTTGTCACGCCCCGATAGGGTGTCATTACCGCCGATTTATCGATTTACCGATGAAATCTGCAGGATTCATTTTGACTTTTCCACTTTGGCACCCGCTTGCCTTCTCCCTCGTACTTATCAGTCTTATCGCTTGATACAACTGGTCAAAAATCATTTTAAAAAAGTAATGAAACTGACAAAAATGTGGAAGAAAATGACGGATGATGAAAACTTTGGACTTAAAAAACTCATCAGCGAAGATGTGTCTTTGACGGTTCCTCGTTTTCTGCCGCCATATTGTTAGATTCTTGAAAATTAATATGTAGAAAGCAAAAGCATTCCAAAAATCGGTACGCCAATGTTCAATCGTGTATTATTTAAAAAACTGAATTTTATTAAAGTGGTTGAGCTGTTTCCGCTTGTGCTAAAGAACTTAAAGGTCACATAGTGTCAGTGTACAACCATAATGTAGGAGAAGAAGTAACCACTTGCCTTAATTACCCATGATCTTTAAACAAAAGGGCAGGAGATTCTAGCTTCTTAATAAAAAAAATAAAGTCAACGACAGAGTGTGCACAAGAAAAAGAGAAAAGGAAAATGTCTAAGAATTAGAATTCTGTCGAAACGTATCGTAGAGGTCGAAGCTTGATTTTAATTAAAGGGGAAATGGCGGTGCGCGCAAAGCGTTACGCATAATGTTACTCGACGTATCTACCGTAATAAGTGTAATCCGTACGCCCTCGATCCTCTCGACACTAATAGTCGAGGGATAATACAGATTATACAGCCCCCGGTTCCGTTCCTTGCCAATGAAACTACCCTTCGAGCTGAAAGCCAGACCTGCTGCTTCTCCGAATCGAACGTGTTTACCACTCGAATGACAATCTGAAACAATTCCGAAGCAATCGGACAAGGTATCGTCGTGGTCAGCACTCTTCTTCCTCAAATCGATTCCCCATGATCGCATCAATGTAACCTACGAAATATCCTCCCAGGAAAGATTGAAACGAACGATTAAGGATAATTCTAATAGTATAATTTCCTCCCCAGACATCGTTCCACGGAGCGAGGAGGTAATTAAGTATATTTGATACGTGTTAATAATAGATAAGAAACAATGTTTTTCAGATAGTTCGACAGCCAACGTCAAAGCGAATTTTCTAACACTCGAAAGGAACATTCCTATGTAGAAGGAGATTCAAAAGCGCCGTGCTATCCTTATATTGTTAAAAGAAAGATGTAACACTATGAAAAGTGGATACAGAGGAAACATATGAATTTAATTAGATGGACAAAAACATAGACAAAGAAACAGAAAATCTCTGAAACTCATGTAACACACCTAAAACGAGGTGTTTTTGTATCATTTCTTTCCAATGAGTAAACGTTAACGAATCTTCTTAAAATTATTTGTAGTACTCTACTTGACATTGGAGATTATACAAAAATTTGTTGTGCAGTAAAAAAATCATTTATTTTAAAAATATCTGCAGTTATATTGAACGCTTTAGAGGAAGAGTTGATGTACCTCGTGCAATGCAGAGCTAGATACAATCGACCTAGAACAAAGAATAAAGTATTTTTATGTTTGTTATAAAATCATGCTCTAGTTATACCTAAATTTGCAAAAATTTCGTGTAACCGATAAAAAATATGGAGTTTAAAAAAGAAATTAATTTTTTGTAGGGAAATTTGTTGAAAAGATTTAAAAAGGAGGATGTTAAATAATGTTTTTCTTATGTATAATTAGGTATAACTAGAAGAGAATTTATTTATCTTTAAAATCCGCTTTGATGCAAGTCGATTTGTCGATCAGTTGTTTAGTTATATTGCACGGTAGATAGAAAAAAGTCGTTTTAAGAAAAACGTGTTTGAAGTTTCAACTTCCCGTGCGTACACCCGCGACCGCACGGTATGATAGTGCTTATTACACGTTTACAAAGTTTTATTTCATTATAAAACGACGTCGATAGAATTCTGTGTATATTCTATACCAGAGGTGGGGAACCTTTTTACCATTAGAGACCACATTTAAATTAGGCAATAATAAAGGAGGCCGCTATAATTTTTTATATTTCACTGTTGGTATTTTTATTTATCCAGGATTTTTAAATTTTAATAAACAACTACATATTTAAATACCACTTCAAATAAAAATGATATTAGTAGAAGTATTTTTAAATAAATTTATTTCATTTTAAAGAATCACAATAGAAAAATAATAATATTAAATCGTGATCTATATAATTAAATATTAATTAATACAAGAGCTAGTTTTTATGAAGGCTGCACAAGAAACTCACGGAGGCCGCAGGTTCCCCACCTCTGTTCTATACTATTGATTTATACAAAAAAAAAATTCGATTTTTTGATCGAGTTACACGAGTTTCCCCCCTTAATATAACGACTGAATTCTTTCATCGACAGAAAATTTATCCAGTGAAAGAGTATTCACGGGGCACAAGTCACTTTTAATAAAAGTGGACTTGCACTGATTGGCTTCTGAGCCATCCGTTTATTAACAGACTCCAGTTTGATTAACACAGTCGGCTAAAAACTATTTTTAAAAGATGTTATTTGCTGAACAGGGGTTGCAAATTCAGTTGTCAACACGGTATAACCGATTAAAAATTGAATGTTCAACTTCCGGGGTGGTTTGCGGTAGTTTTGCATCACCCTTCTGGATTCGATCAGTATCGTAGACCCTCGAGCCACGCGTTTTGTACAAATCAGTGGTACGTTTAGCTCGTACCTTTAATACCCGACACGCGTCCTCATCAAAGCGATCCTTTCGCTATTGACGGTCCATTGAAAGGCACACTTAACCGCTCCATCATCTTTTGTCCGGTACCTAGTTTACGGTGGTCTGCGACCAACCGCTATTCGTTTAACAGTGTGCTTTCAGAGAAGCCGAGGATAAAGTTAGTTTAACTTTATCGTCGAAGATCGGCAGCTAATATTTCTGTAATTAGACGATCATCCTGTTGAGAACCCGTTCTGAACGATCTCTGCTGCTTTTCGATTATGATTCTGGACGTTTTCATGGTTGATCCCTTTGATCCATACCGATACGTAACAATATGGGTACATAATGAAATGTTGAACTTTTGTCGGATATAATTATAAATTCAGTAATAAATTCGAGATTAATCGGATGGGCCTTAGCGAGTTATGGGGAACCGAAACTATAATTTTTTAATTGAAATTATTGATTACTGTTGTAAATGCAGTAACGTAGCGGAAGAGGTGGGGGAAGGAGAGAAAATTGGAAATTTGGAATATTGATATTTGAAAGTTCGAATTTTGGAAACTTAAAATTTAGAAATTTAATATTTGGTAATTTGAGATTTGAAAATTCGAAATTTGGAAATTTAAAATTTCGAAATCTGATATGTGGAAATTTGGAAATTTCAGATGTGAAAGTTCGAAAGTTTGGAAATTTAAAAATTTGAGATTTGAAAGTGCGAAATTTGGAACTTTGAAAACTTAAAATTTGGAAATTTGAGATTTGAAAGTTCGAAATTTAGAAATTTGAGATTTGGAAAGTTGGAAATTTGAGTGGAAAGTTCGAAATTTGGAAATTTAAAATTTAGAAACTTAAAATTTGAAAATTTGGAAATTTAAAATTTAGAAATTTGGAAAATTGTGAGTTGAAAGTTCGAAATTTGAAACTTTGGAAACTTAAAATTTAGAAATTTCCAAACGAAAAGTCCACTGTTGGCTGAACGGAAAGTTCACTGTCATTGTAAGTCCCCAGAGACCGACGCGACGTTGCGCTCAACGTGTTAACGAAGAAAATTCTTGTACACCCTTGATACGCTCCTGTAAATTCACAAGAATATTGTGTTTGATACTGTCGAGCTCCGAGAAAAAGTTTCAAAGTTGTTTCGTATGCAGAACATGAGGTATCTTTCACGCTTGATTAATCGAAGCGAAAGGAAATATCATTTTCTTTTTTTTCAGCATCCAGAGGTACAAATGTGTTCACAGTAACGTCACCGACGATCGGTGACATTAATAAAATAATGCAGTCACGGATCTCGGAGCACTCGAACGAACAAGGGTGAAAGGAGCCGAGGGGGTTGAAACGGAGACAGGACCTTATGTTCCATACATCGTCACTCTAGTCCGTTTCTTTCTTTCTTCTTTCTTTTGTGCATAGAACGACAAACAAAGAGAGAAAGAAGGTGGCAGCATAATTGGCAGGGGTCCACAACAATATTTATTACACGCAGGGGTAGCAAAAATCATAATGGCCAACTGGGGTATAAACTGCACCAGCCTCTTTGCGGTTCGTTAAACGATGTTTCGTTTTTTGGGGAGATCGAGCCTGTTGCTAAAAATGATCCACGCTTTCTTGAATGTCTATTATTCTTTCACCGATTTTCGGAATATTATTAAATACGAATTTTATTCCTTCGGTTAAAGTGATCTTGAATTTCTAATTCTAAGAATAATTATTACATATGAATTTTGTTCTTTCAAATAAAATAATTTTTCTAAATTTCCGATTTTAGAGATATTATCAGATATAAATTTTGTTCTTTCGGATAAAATGATTCTCTTGAAATTCCAATTTTAGTAAATAATATCATATTGTTTGTTTTTCTACTTTTTAAACAACTCTACAGAAACTATTTGGTTACAATTTTGATGACATATTTTCTCCCTTATATTCAGCATAAATAAGGGATGCATTTCAATGGGGCAGCAGTAAGTTTCAAAAAGCACCGAAAAAATGATAGAACCCATGGGATAATATTGACCCAATCAATTTAACTTGAAAATCTACTTATTTCCTAATGATGTTTAAAATGTACAAATTATGTGTATAAATTCTAAACCTTACAGAACGAATTATCATTACACATTTAGAAAACAGCCTCATGCGTATCGAAACGTCGCACCGAGAAAAAAGAATTTTAATTTTCTTTTTTAAATCGTAAAAATTATTTTAACTTCCCCTCATTATTATTTTATATTAGCTGAAATAATAATTGATTATGAAACAACAATAAAATTTTATCCGACAATTATCGTTACCTTAAATATGATAATTGATAATTTTCCATAACACCCGCTAAACAAAAAATAATACAAAAAGCATAAAATTACTCGATTGGTACATTCCACCTGCTGTACCATAAGTCATTAAAAAGAAAAGAATAAAAAAGAAAAAAAATATTTATTCTCATAATTTAAATAGCGTTACGACGGCGGGTATCGTTACTTTCGTACGGAAACGTGTCCAGAAACTCTCGACACTGTGTGCGTGGTTTGAGTTCAAGTATGATCATAATGTTCGTTAAGTACGTGTTTGTAGTTACCCCTGAGGCAAACCCAGCCACCCCCGAAGAGCCAAGAAGAGCCAAGCTCCGCCTTCATCCCCGTTATCGTCGCCATGGGGTTGGTTGTTACGAGGGTGGTTTATACTCGAGGGGCGGTTCTTCCCTTTCCTATCGCCCTTTTGCTCTCTGTCTCTCTCTCTCTCTCTCCTCTTCCCTATCTGGTATTATCATATTACTCGACGAAGAACGAGACAGACACAGATGAACAGAGATGGCGTGTCGCAAAGTGAAACGAAACATTGGACGCCGAATACTGACAGTCGTTGGTAGACACCCTTAACGTGATCCTTAGTCCACCGTGTTGATCTTACAGTGAACATTCAATTTTTTTCTCCCCTCGTGTTTCGACCGGGGCACTTTTTAGCTCGTTGTACGAGGAATCGTGGATTTTTTAACGATCGGACGTAATTTTTCTTCCGTTTTACGTGATAGGATTACGTGACTGATCTGAGTGAATAGAACTGACTGTTGTTCGCATCTTGGAACCCTGATCGACCAGGTATTTGTTCTGATTTTTCGATACTTTGATTATGCAAGTGGAAATGACACGTACGTAGATAATGATGTTGATGCTAATTAGTAAACGGTAATTAGTAAACCGTTGAGTAAACACGGTGGTTTGCGTTGATTCGCCGTTCTGTACTGTAGGCGCCTTTTGACGTCCAATTGATTTTATCGGTCATGAAACATCGTCGTTTTCGAATCTTCGATATCAATCGTTTTGCATGTAATTTCGATTACGTTATTTCACATTACGCGCCTTCTTTTGCGACGAAAAATTCACCCAATTCTGTTATCTATTTATTAATATCATTCGGTTTGAAAGATTGAAGGTTTTATAATAATCTATGTGTGTATCAGTTTATTCGTGAAAGTTTATAGAATTTGTACATGTGATTGCTTTGTAAAGGCTAAATTTTTATTCTTTATTAATTTAAAATGTTGAATAAAAATCTTGCTTAATTTGCTTAACTCTTTGCACTCGAAGCATTTCTGGACGTAACCGGGTCTAATCTAATTTTCCAGCTGTTACAAATATTTGACAATCTGTTGACTTTTAATCCCTTATTTAATTGTCTATATTTTGATACGAGTGAAACTGGAATGTCACATTTTAGAATACTCCGATAAATAAAATATGGTGCCTCAGGGGCACCACTCGAGTGCAAAGGGTTAAAATTAAGATTTATCGACAAACTTTATCAAAGACATTACAGGTGTAAAGGGTTAAGACTTTGAAAACGAGCAGAGTTAAAACTAAAAAGAATTCTCGATTGGCAAAAAAGTAAATACTTAATTGTAATAATCGAAATTTCATGCAAAACGATTGGCGGACACTTCACGGTTATCCCTAAGTAAATTGATAGGCGATTCACGAGTCGTGGGGGGGTTGAACCGGTCCCATGGGACAAGAGGGCTTACGCCGAACAGAGAGGGATGGTTCGGTACACAAGCAAACAAAACACCATAAACTCTTTGTCCAGAGATTAGCCGTGCATCGCTTTGGATTTAGCTCGCGAAAGACGTTGAAAAACAACAACCTGTTCCGTTTAAGGGAATTAACCCTTCAAAGCTATCATAAAATATCGCCCTCGGACAAATTTAATTATTAAATTTACAGCGAAATGTATCTGATCAATTTTATGATCATCAGAAATTTTATGTTTATTCTTAACCAATCTTTTCGACCTGGTAGTGGGGCGGTTGAAAAATCACTGTTCATTTTTGTACAAATTGTTATAGAATTTTAATTAAAAAGGTGTTTTACGGGTACAATATTCAAAACATAATTTGCAAATGTTATAGTGTAATTAATGTCACAGAATAAGTTAACGCAAGATGTGATTATTAGATTGCGGATTTTTATACATTTATAGGATATCGGATTACAGAAAATGCACATGTATGAAAATAAAATAAATTTTCAAATATCTGTAAATTATGTTAAGATATTACCTTCAATCATCTAGAAGGAAGAAATAACTCGTAAAAATATATATTTGCATAAAAATCCGCGATTATAATATAAAAGAAGATAAATATAACTTCATCCCTACTGACAACCTGACTGATAAATACAGAAATAATTTTTCTGACGTTTTCTTGTTAATATTAACCTTTTAATTGAATATGACGAGTTAATCCAACTTTCGATGGGTAAAAATATATTTATCAAAAGATCTCTGACTTCGAATGTATCATAATATCTTTATTGAGTTCTGGATCAAAACGAATCTCTACATTTTTATTTGCTTTATTACAAAAATTTTATTGAAAATTTTGACGTTCGTCCAAGAAAAAGTATGAATATTTTAAATAACTTTCTCGATAGAATGTTAACACAACGAGCAACTAATAAATAATACGGTAGGTATGTTTCCTAGCAAGTTCAGGGTGTTGAGGGGCTCAGGTGATCCCGGCGTGAGTTTCACTATGTTACGAACATCCGGTAGCAATTCCACGAGTTGCTAAAGTTTGGCAATTCGACTGATTTTTCGCTTGACTACTCGTGAATGATTGTTTCTCCGTTGAAGATATATCTTATCTATACTTTTTGAAGTGGAACTTTCTGTCTTCAACAACCTAATCATACTTCCATTCAATTTCCCAACAGTAGATTGTTTGAAGTTAGATTAATTCAAGTTACTTTTCTATTTCGTATGAAATTTTCTAAAAATATTTTGTATCTTTCGATCATAATATTATAGTATTATAATAGTTTTTAATATAAATTATTATTATAATTATTACTACTACAATACTTTGGTATAATACTGTGGCATTATTGTAAAAGTGACAAAATACTTATAAGCAATTTGATACTTTATTTCGCCAGTGTTCGGTCATTTAAATATAATTTTTAGTAAATGCAACTTGGAGTCAAGGTAATCAATATCTTTTGAATAGTTTTAAATGATATTCAATATTTTAAGTTTAACCTAGCAAATATTGAATTGGATTGCACAAATTATTTTTTCTTTTTCTACACCACGTTAATTCAAACTATTTGCAAGTTAGTTAATACCTTGGTCCTCTTATATTATAATAATACTGGCAGATTATTCGAATAACAATTGACTGATACTTCATTACTACTGTTATTTAAACTATCGAATGTTAAATTATTTAGAAGTTTGTCCTCCTCAACCGATTTTCGTGCCCTGGAAATATGTTGCCAAGCTCACTATTCTGAACATCTTTTCCCTATACGTATTACCGCCGCTCGGCCTTAGTTTCCGAGATATTCGCGAAAATAATTCGTTTTGCAGACCCCCCTAAAAACTACACTAACTACACTTCCACGCGAAACGATTATATTAAGTTATATTACACACTACCGGCCAAAAGTTTGGGTACATGTACTAATAAAAGAAAATATTCTTAAATATTTTACTCTTACTATAAATATGCACGGGGAAAACAGATTGGTTCGTAACGTTTCATAAACTCATTTCTAATGTACAAAACTATACCTCTGCAGCTAATGAAAAGAAAACAATCAGTTTTGCAGCTGTTACAATTAGTATTTAACACTTCAAGCATCATGTTACCCATATCTAGGTAACGTACAAACTTTTATAAAAATTTGTCATCTATATTGATAGAGACGATTTTAATTAGCCAATTACGAGCAATATTTTCAAATACATACTTGGAAATTTAATCAACCAAGAAAGTAAAATACTATAAAAACGGTATACCAAATTTATCCCAAATAAATATTGAAAATATGATTACCAACTAAAACGATTTTGTACAATAATTGTAGAATGAAAATATAGTAGATGTACCTAAACCTTTAAGCGGTAGTGTATTAAAAATAGGTACCGGTATTAGTTAGTGTAGTTTTTAGGAGGGTCAATCAGTAGAAAGTAGAAAACTAAGACCGAGCGGCGATAGACCTAGACCTTGAAGAGGACAAACTTCTAACTAATTACCTTATCATTATATAAATCTGGCGCGATTTATATCGAATTATAATTTCGAGCAAGATAGTCCCAGACTTTTGCCAAAAGGGAATTCGAATTATTAAACTTACAATTGAAAATATTCAAAGCATTGAATCAATGCAAAACAAAGTGATCCCGTTCCGAGAAACAACGAGCAAAATAACAAGGCTACGAAACAAGGACAAAGCGCATCAAAGATTGAAGAGTATGGGGATCCCGTGGAAAGAGACAGAAAACGAGAGCACGGTGTAGTCGTAATGGAAGCGCAGAGATTTAACAACGTTACAATGAACGAACAAGAGTTCCCCGGACCCCACCGTTCCCTGGCAGCATCCCTACGAATCGTGGTGGTGCCTCCAGAAGCCGAGGATCGCAGATTGAATTGTAAAATAACCGTGAGGGGAACAATACGCCACGGTACAACATTGTGTTTGCATTTAAATAATCCGCGAGTCCGCGGGCACGCTTATCCCTGTGACTTTCGTCCTGCCACCATCCCTCTCCTCTACGCCCCTTTCCCCAGTTGCATAACTACTTCCGTTGTATCGTGACTGTTTGTTTCCGGCGACGGGAAACGGTTTGTTCGTTGTCGCGTTTAAAAGAAGGTAAACAGACGACGATGACAATCGTCCCTTTCGGTTGGTCCGTTTGTAACGTAATCGAAAGTTAATAAATTGTTGTGCTTCAAGAATCGTTTATAGTTTGAAGTTGTTGGATATTTCGTTCGTTGAAACGATAACAGGGTTAACGAAATGTAAATACGTTGGAGGGATATGATGATATTAATGGAAGGGTTGATAATTAATCTTATTGAAGTTAATGATTTGTTTTTTAGGTAATAAGAAATTCTAGTGGTTGGGAAAAATTAGTTTTGTTGTGGATTTATTGGGGAATGAATATTAATCGGTTTGAAAGGAAGAACCTTTGTCAAAGTTGTTCCTTAGAATGATTCTTAGTCGATTGAATAGAATAGTGATTATTTTCAGTACTCATCACTGTTTGAAATCTGTTCCTTTTTTCGTGGAAAAGTAGTATTTTAACTTTTTGTTCGTCCATCAATTTTTCATTTAACGTCGATGCATTTTTGTTTGAAATATTCTTTTTGTTAAACTATTCGATGAAAGTCGAATAACGTGACGATTGATTCGTGGACCATTCTGTATGTTGCTAATGTTTATGAATAATATAACAATACTTTTATTTAAATTTTCACCCTTTTTCTGATTTATATCGGTAGCATGTATTACAAATAAAATGTATGATTTACGCGTATTTTTTTTTTAATGATTTCTTCCCTAGGGAAGATTGCATCGTAGGGAAAGCTACCCCCCATTAGCCGTTTAATACTAGGTAGTTACCATGTATCATATTTAGGTTAAGTTTTTATTATGTTAAACTTGACGAACTTCTTCATTTCATAACGAATTGGTTAATCTAGTAATAGCAGTCACTAAATTACTAAATTAGTAATTTAATAATTAGCAAATTTCGAATCCTAATATTTGAATATTTGGGTATTCGAATTCCCTAAATTTCAAACTTTAAATTTAATAATTTAGCAATTTAGTAAATTTTGAATTCTTATATTTGAATATTTGGGTATTCGAATTTCCTGAATTTCAAACTTCAAATTTAAAAATTCAGCGATTTAGTAATCAGTAAATTTCGAATCATAATATTAAAGTATTTGAGTGTTCAGCTTCCCCTCGATGTATCACAAACCTATACCTGTACCTATAACTGTACCTTTCTGTCACGATGAAATTCCTAAATTCCTTACACGGATCCGCCACGAATCTAACGCTCTGTTCTCATTATCGAGCCTCTTGATTAGCTAATGAACACCGGGTAAGTAGGTGAACAAAACGGCCGTACCATTAGTAGAACGTGTGCGGCCGTGTCCAGTTTGTACTAATTGTAAGTAGCGAGTAATTAATGCGGTCGATTCGAGTCCGATCCGTCGAAACCGTTGACCAGTGGCATTCGTGGAACAAATCCTAAGGGGCAGGAAGGAGGGATTGGAAGGGGTTGGTCCGTAGGAGATTGTCGATGGTAGCTGCAGGTGGACGCAGAGAAGGGAAACGGCCGTGGGGGTGGGGTGGTGGAGAGGGGTTGTTCTGGCTCGGATAACCGGCATTGTTTCACGGTGGATGAGAATTTAATTTGCGCGACGAGGACGGTACCCGGTGGCAACGGAACGCACTAGAGCAAGAAGGGTGGATAAAGGGAGACGGACGTTGGGAACAGAGTACAGATAGGTGGATCCTGGTGGGGGTAGAAAAGGGTGAAGGTAGTGGGTCGGATGGGTGCTGCCTTGTTTAAGCGTGGGTGGGGGGTGTCAAATTGAATTACCCCCCCGGTTCCCTGGGTCCCCAGGGACGTTTGCTGGAGCGCTGGCGCTCTCTGTGCTTTCTACGTCAGGGCTTGGCTCGCTTGTAGATGGGTTTTATCTGCCTACGCCACCGGTACATGGACAAACGGTGTACATGGTATACCTTCATGGAGGCGTTTTCAATTAAAATCAACACCGAGGGTTGCCTCCTACCCGCGACCCCTTTCTGTCTCTTTCCCTCACTTACGTTTCTTCTCTATCGACCTTACTCCGTCTCTCTCTCTCTCTCTCTCTTTCTGACGTAGTTGCGCAAAATCAGATCCGTCTTTCTTTCTTTTTTTTTTCTCTCCTCCTGCTCTTTCCATCGACGTTCTCTCATGAAAAATTCACCGTACCAATGAAATTTTCGTCGGGCGTTAAACTAATGGAAGGGGATCCCGTTCACCATTGGATCATGATTATGGGACGGGATCGAATATGTTAAAAGTAATATCGTGTTTGGAATAATTTCACCGTGCAACTGGGTTGGAGGAAAGGATCGAAATGTTTGATATTTGAATTATTGTAAATTCTCAGATTCCTTTTGTATTAGGTATATTCATGTAAGATGTAATATAGTTAATTACAGGTAAAAATTTACCTAACTCCGAATTGATCTTGGGGGCCTCATTCGGGGAAAGTGAAAATCTCCAGCTAGGGATAGAGAGGAAAATATAAAAACAGTAGGAGAAATAGCAACTTAGTATTTTCCAGATTTTGAGGCGAAGAAGCAATATTTCTTTATGATTTTCGTTACTTAATATTCCTTAGATCATTACGGATCGCGCTACAGAGCCCGATTTTGCAATTTCGATTTGAAAACTTTGTGAAAAATAAAAGTGTACGTTCTTATAGAAGAAATTCCTTCTGGTACAATTTTCCAAAGAAAAGGGCTTTGTAGCGCGATGCGTAATGGTATAAGGAATATTAAGAAACGGAAAT
The DNA here is from genome assembly GCA_943735885.1 of Stelis phaeoptera. Classification (NCBI taxonomy): domain Eukaryota; kingdom Metazoa; phylum Arthropoda; class Insecta; order Hymenoptera; family Megachilidae; genus Stelis; species Stelis phaeoptera. Next base: position 3,153,202 of record OX030936.1, read on the forward strand.
CATAAAGAAGTATTGCTTCTTCGCCTCAAAATCTGGAAAATACTAATTCGATAAATCGGGCAGTTTCGCCGCATGAGGCCCCCAAGATCAATTCGGTGTTGGAAAGTCACTACCCTGTACCCCTAATCTTTGAACTTTTACCTTGAATTTATATTTGAAGTTAAAATGCAAAGAAATTATGTAAACCAATTTGACCGATACATTATTAATTCAAAATAATTCACTCTGGTAAAGGGGTGAGTGACGTACATATTTTCTGACCCGAAATTGTTGTCTTTTGAAATTGATTTAAATTTGTGAGTACATATCGAACCTGATCCCCTTCCTACGGCACGGTGCATTTATTGCTAACTTCGTCTTTCAATTTTCCAACGAGGTACCGTTCCTTCCTCGACTGTAAGAGGATAAGGAACCCGATGCTCTTGCTTTCCTGCTTAGTTTTTTTTCCTTTCTTTTTCCACGCTTTGCACCTTTGTTCGACGGAGAACGTTTGAAAGAATTCACGAGTTCTCAACCCCTCTTGCTACGATAACATATTATATAAACCTGGAAAGTAAATTGAGTAAAATATTTCTTTGGGATCCTTACACAAGATGTTCTGGAAAAATGTAATGGTTACACTTGAAAAAATTGCATTCAGTTGTTGTGAGCTTTTTGCAAACCTTCGTCAGCCAGACTCTGTTTTTGAAAGAAATTCGTGATATGATTGTCAAAAGTGTGCAATTTTTGTTTACATAAAATATACCGTGGATTTTTTCCAAAAGTATCCATGTAACTTTTTGATACGTTGAATTAGTTTAAGTTGGTTTGAATCTTTGACCGCTTTTGACTGAGCAGAATCAACGAATTACGCAAACTCTTTATCTCTTCCCAAAAAAAAGAACGAGAAGAAGATATTTTCCGATGTTGTTTACAGTGCTAGAATGGGACAATTTTGACCACGAATGGATTACTTCCGTCTCGTGCAGCGACTCTTTGAATTTATTTAATCACCGAGCAGAATGTGACGATTAAAAATGCTCTTTGCGAGCAAGACCAGGGACGAAAATGTGCTTAAGCCTTTCATGACCGAATTAATTCCCACTTCTCATCATTTTTAGTTGAACCTCTAGTAATCTTTTACTTAATTCACGTGCCCCATTGAAGTTTAAATATAATGGATAAAAGATTTGAAATAAAGAAATTGTATTTATTTTTATAAAATATTCAGGATAATTGATAATGAAAACCAATAGAATCATCTCGAATACGTTAAAATATCTAGTATAAAACAAAAAAGGAATAAAGAAAGAGAAATATGAACTGAATTTAATCAAATTAAATGCAATCGAACGTTTAATGAAGCCAGATCGGATGGCTGGTCCGTTTCGCGATGACAAGTGATCGATAAAGTGTAATAAATATAATTACAACGAAAGTGGAAGGAGCGTATAAACAGAGAAGAGAGACAATTGCATTATCAGGAAAAGTAGAAATCAATCTGTAATTCGAACAACATTCATTAGCGTTCGATTATATGAAACAGAGAAAATAATTCGTTGAATGATGCTTCGTGAAATGATGAGTATACGTATTTTCTGATCCCTCTTCTCTCTTTTTTATTTCCTTTTTTTTTTTTTTTTTTGTATTTTTGCAGTAGAATGGATGGACCGGCGGTATTATCGATGCCGCTAAAAACCGCGTCCCAAATATCAACACCATCGCCGCAACCGCAGTCCCACTCGAAATCCAATCAGGTATCTCGTATCTCTTTTTTATACTACAGTATTCTATTTAATAACTGTTCCTTCTAATCGATAGTAGAATGAAAATGGAACCCTATTTCTTTCTTCTGTGTATACGTGTTATTTAGCAATGTTTGATCTTCGAACGGCGGACACCGGGTCAATCGTGACCCAAGTTACTAAATATTTCCAAGTATACTTTGATTAAAATTAGGTGCTCGAAGTTTATAACGAAAGACTTTTATATGAGCAAGAATACTTATATTTTGAAGTTTCGAAAATCAGTTCGATGATTTATTCCTCGACCCGGCTGCTCGCCACTTCTGATCCTCTTTTAGTCCTGTTTCAGTCAAATCGCGTCTAGTCGGTTTGATGGTTGTCCAAATGTCCCACGATATATTCCCCAGTGTTAGTAGTCCATTTGCAATCCGCACCCTGCCTTTACACTGCTCAGAAGACGCTTTCGGTCCACTGCAGGCCCGATAGTCCGCTTCAGAATCCGTTAACCATCCGCCCGACGGATGTTCAATGCGTTCCAACCATCCCGCCATACGCTCCCTAACGTCACCAGTCTCTGTGCAATCCGTTTCCCATATTCGCACCTTCAAAATTGTTTTTAGTTTGCTCTTAGTCCCATATTTCCTTCGACAAATACTATTCCATCTTAAGTTAACCTGTCGACTACTCTTCGATCTCCACCAATTCCAATCGAAAGACTATGTTGTCGTCCAGGAATCGCGTTGTGAACCTAAACTCTCAGGAGTTGCAGGTGAGCACTGTGTCCCTGTACGGAATCCACATCGTGTCCCTGGTGATCGAGGGTCAGGAAAGGCTGTGTTTGGCCCAGATCAGTAACACGTTGTTGAAACAGTTCAGCTACAACGAGATCCACAATCGCCGAGTGGCGTTGGGTATCACCTGTGTGCAATGCACCCCTGTCCAGTTGGAGATCCTACGCCGGGCGGGCGCCATGCCAGTCTCCTCCAGGAGATGCGGGATGATTACTCGAAGGGAAGCCGAGCGTCTGTGCAAGTCGTTCCTAGGCGACAATGCGCCGCCCAGGTTGGTTAAACTCGCGCTCAGTGATTACGGAACAGCCGTGGCAAACCATCTATGTCTTCTTCAAGATTGCCCGAGGATTTCGCCTTCTCCGTGCACCACGAGTGCGCTTGGGGCTGTCGAGGAGCCTTCTTGCCCGCCCGTTACAACAGCTCCCGTGCCAAGTGTATAAAGTGCACTTACTGCGGTCTGTTCTTCTCGCCGAACAAATTCATTTTTCACTCCCATCGGATCGGCCCGTCGGACAAATACGTCCAACCGGACGCGGCGAACTTTAACTCGTGGCGCCGCCACATGAAACTGTTCGGCAATCCGCCGGACGAGGTGGTGCACGCCTGGGAGGACGTCAAAGCGATGTTCAACGGCGGCACGAGGAAACGATTGCTTAATAATCCGACTTCAAGAGAATCGCACAGCCCGACCAAACAGCCCAGATTATCCCCGACCGCTCAGATGCCCGCCCTAGTGCCGTCACCTACGCACCCTCGGGTACCTCCGTTCCCAGAATTGCCCTTGCCGCTGTCCAGAAGCCTCGTTATGGACTACGTGTGGCATCAACATCAGCAAGCCGCCGCCGTCGCTGCAGCCAAAACACCTGGGTTCCCGTTCTCACCGTACGCCCTGCCGTGGCTCGCCAAGAGAGGACCTGTACTATTTCCTGGTAAGTTAAACAGTAATTTTCAATTCTTTTCGTATTTTTGAAATGATGGGGTCATGAAATTTATGAAGGACTTTCGTGATTTTCCAAGGGTCGCATAATTAGATAATTAGGGAAATTAGTTGCGTAGATATGTGAAAACTTGTTGAGGTATTGCTTTTAGTAATTATTATACGTAACTCTTCGTAGGCAGTCTGGGTAGCTGACAGCACAAGCGATTTTTATTTTTATCGTTAGAATTTTTTAATATCCGACGCAACGAACAATTGTATAATACAATAGAAACTTTGATAAGTATTCAAGAATTTTTATGAATATTTTAAAAGCTTGAAATAGTAAAATAACACAAATGAATTAGTTTTGCTTATGGAATGTAGAAAAATATGCTTACTTACAAAGGCTTAATTAATAGTGTGATCCTTTGGGTTAATTTGGGTTCGCCAAATTTGAGAATTATTTTTCAATTACCAAATTTAATTTTTGAAACGAAAGACAGATAAATCGAAGTTAACTTGTAATTCAGAAGATTACACGAACAACGAATTGGAAATTACGAACCGAGTTTCATTAATATGATTAAATGGAAAATGAGAATTCGAGAAAAAAATGTAAAGAATATGTTGTGAAAATTATTATTAATCAGTGTAACGCCAGCAATAACGATGTTGATAATGGACCGTGATAATAATTATTAATGTTCAGCCAACTTATCTCGCATATTCCTCTCCTGTCGGTTTGAATGTTGCTGTTTCGATTCGTTTCCAAAGGTTAGCATTAATCAATCGAAATTATTTTAACTAATAGTGGGCGAAAGCACAGGTGCAACGGTCAGTTATTAATTCGAGTGGGGCGCAGAAGTTACCAATCGATGTTGGTAACAAATTTTAGCCATCGACAAGCGATTTAGCGGATTAGTTTAACCCCGATTCGCGAACAAACATCGTTAGTTAATGTTTAGAATTCATTGCACGTGGAATTATCAACATAATATATACGCGACTATGTTATGATTACATGGCAGACAAAAATCGCAAGATACCACTTTATGGCATATATAATTTAAAGACTGAAGCTTAATTAAAATTACAACATGAACATTTCATTAATATTTTTAACACAAAATGGCTGATTATTGATTGCAGTGAACATTACTATTCTATTACATTTTAAAATACAGGAAGTCTTTGCAAAATGGCACTTGTGACACGTCAAATTAAAAATTATAATTTGATAAAAATGACTACGTAAACGTTTTATCGATTTTGTTAGTACAAAATGGCCGATTCTTTGTTGGAATATTCGTTAGTGAACAGGACTGCATCGAATTATATTATTGATGAAAATTTTATGCAGATATCTTCATTAAACCTCAACCTCCAATCTGATATATCGCAACAGCCATTTATTGTACCAGACTATTTAAGAATATTAATAAAACGTTTACGTAGTCATTTTGATCAAATTTTAAACTTTAAATCGATGTGCTGGAAGTGTCACTTTCCTAAACTCTAAACTTTTCTTACATGAAATTATGTCTCTAAATTTCATATTTAACATTACTTAACGTATTTGTTCATTTATTATGCAGGACCTTTACCACCGTCAATAAGCGGCTCTAACGCAACAGAACCATTGATATCTACGGTAAATCCATCGTTACATCAGTCTGCCTTCCATCCTGTCATTCGTGGACCACCGATTGTCGAACCTGTGACCGAGGAACAACCGTCGGACGTCTCCGTTGTTAACAAAGATGACAATTCCGACGACGAAGTTGATATCGAAACAACGGAGGACGATCCGGTGACACCTTTAAACGCTACAACACCGAATCTTCAGTCGATTTCGAATTCAGCCACCAGCAATCACAGCGGCCGCAATTCACCCCAATGCTGGAGCCCTCCTCGAGAAACGGTGAGTAATTGTTTATAATTATTTAGAATCGCGATTTTGCGTTATAACATTGAACGATGGAATTGAAAGTGGTATTGCAAATAGGCAAGTAAATTAGCAAAAATTGTTATTTGAAGAAATTTTAGTAAACATTTTTGTACGGAAAGAAATTTTCAACGGAACTTCAAAACTAATGGATTATTTTAACATTGTCGTAGATTTATTAAATATAATTAATTAACCCCCGGGTGAGAGAATCGGGTTTTTAATTTAAATTTGAGTTTTCACTTGAAAATATAAATGTAATTTTTAATTAATTTTCTTTCATTTAGAAAAATGTAATTCAGTAATTAATTCTCAAAGGAGGGAATCAAAATATCATTAAATCATCAATTTAGAATATAAATTTTCTGCTTTTCTAAACGTGCATAATTTTAATCGCTGTAAATCTGAATTACCATTCAATTCAATGTTTTATTAAAAAATAAGAAAGAAGTTAAAAATTGTCTTAAAAAAAAAGGTTGTATTCTACCAAAATTTTAAATTCCATTCTCGTTCGAATTTCAAACCATGAACGAATATACTTTTTAATCGCTTTATTAATTAATCGACACCCCATCAACCTAACGTTACTAGAGTGAAACGTGACAGTGTAATGTTTCTGAACGGCACGTGGCCATTGTTGCACCCTCGATTGTGATAGAATTACAAAAACCTTTCCATCAAACACCGTAGGGTCGGCAAACACTAAACACCGTGAAAGGAAAAAAGTTTTCCTGAAAAATATTGTCGGCTCGAGTAAACACGCAATCGCTGGTTCCGATTCGAGTAGGTACTTTTGCACGTGGCCATCATTTTAGCACACGGGGTTAAATTAAAACATGGAAACGTGTAGTGCTTTATGATCGATAAACCTTGTGCTTGTCGTACGACTATGGAATAAATTATTCACCGTCAATTTTCCAGAGTTTAATTTTGATCCAACAGGGTTCAAAAGTCGTAGGTACTGTTTATGACGGTTTAAAATGTACAGAGGTTTTTCTTATTATTCTTTAGAAGAAAAGAGGTACAGATGATTGTGAATCTGTTTACTTTTATCTCTTTCATTAATTTTCTGTATTCGAATATAAATAAAACTTAAATTTAAGATTTTCATATACTCTGATAAACTAAATACAAAGGGTTAATATTTATTGTAAATTCCCCTTAACTATCCGGACATTATAACATAAAGGTTAAGGAACAGCAAACCCGGGAATTTTGAGCAAATATTGAAATGTTGAAACATTTAATTATGTTCATAAATATACAAATTTATTACATGGATAAAGTCGATGACAACTCCGTTTATTGCACGGGTGCACAAGTTAAGGAAAGAGGTATTTTTAATAATAAAATTGAAGTTTCATTAAACATAACTTTTTTTGCGACAGCTAACGTTAAGATATTAAAAAACGATAAGCATAAGTAAAAATCAGTAGTGCCAATTCTACTGTTTTTGATTAGATAGAGAAAATAAAGGTAACTAGAAAAACAGGCGGCAAATTTAAATTGATGAACATTATTTTTGCATCAACGTAATATTTGTGTATATCTCAAAGTAAACAATCGAATCTTTAAATAAATAATTAGCAAGCAATATATCAAGAATGCGTTAATTATATCAAAGCTGAGGTTCATCCTAATTAATTTCCATCGGTGATTGTTATAACGTCCATTTCAGAATTACAGAGCCATTTTTGAAAATAATTGTTCTAAAAATTTACTAGACACGGAATTGTCAAATTTAATTTCCTCAAAAACAAAGCCGCGTATCAAGAAATTTTATTCTACACTTGTATATATTTTTCATCCCTCAATAGATAGCATCTTATGAAACAATAAAGTTATTGCTTTTAGATAATCCTATATCGTAACGCGTTATTTCACCTGTGGAAACAACTTAACGTAAACGAACAAAAAAAAAAGCAATACATTAAAACGTCACGTCAGCCAGGATCTTTAATCATTGAGTAGTGAATAAAGCTATATATCCCGATCGTTTAATAACGGAGTGTGTTTACGTTGGACAAAGAGAAGTAGCCTCGCCCCTGGACACCTTCCCCTTTCGGTAAACAGACAACAGGATAACATTTGGTTATGTGATACCGAACAATAAACTTCACATCGAATTAATCAAATTAACCGAATTCTACCCGTCTGTGCATATTATTCAGACACAAAATATTTAGAAAATTGTTATTTATATAAGATTCACAATGGTGACTTGTATAAGCATTGCGACACTGTAGCCCCCTCAATGAAGAAACTGAAAATCAGGTGTATCCTCTTAATTAATTTAAACCCCAGATATGCTAACGTGCACTTATCCCGTGTGTCTACGAAAGATTTTCAAACCTATTTCTACGGATACAGGGTATTATCAGATTAATCATAAAAGGCATCAAGATCTTGGTCACCATTATCCTTCCCCAAAATATTGCCATTGAGTTTCGTGCATCAATGGGCCAGCGGATGTAATCGTAGGAAATTCAAAAAGGGACTCGCAACACAGATGTTCTGAAAACGAAAATACCAATCCACGGGTGCCCCCCCTCTCCCTTTTTCATCGAACCGAGAAATAACTTCAAATAACGTTCGAGGATTACTTAGTTACCGCAATACACTTGTGGGTCTGTAGAAATCTGTATCGGGCGATGCAGTAACCGGGTTTTCCACTTCCTCTTGTCTGTCTACCTTTGTGACGGATATCCTTGGCTTCGTGTGTGTGTGTCGTTCTTATCAGAGCGACAGAGAAGGAGGGAGATTTGTGTGAGTCTGTTCACAAAGTACGGATCTATCCTACTCGACACGTTCGCCAACAAGGGGAGAATTGAAAAGCTGTCTGGCAATCCGGATAGCTTATCCCTAGCTCGATCCTTCTGTATCTTCTTTATTTTTTTCCTTTCTTCTCTCTCTTCGTTATACCTCACTGGACCCCTCATTTACCTCTTACGGATAATTATCGCTAATTGTAGTTCTTTGAAAGGGAACAGGAATAAATTGTTATGATTTTCTGTACGTACAGGCACTTTAACCCCTTGCGCTTATTATTCCCGTCAAATGCGTTCGTCAAAGTTAATCCTTAATCGGTATGGACCTTATAGCTTCTATAATTATTATTGACATTTTGACGAATCACTGTTGCATCGTTATATAAATGAAAATGTGGAATAAAGATTAGGTACATAAAGAAGTATAAATGTATTTTGGAATATATGTATGATATGTGCAGCCCTGGCCAAAAGGATTAGAAACGCTATAAAATATAAATTATTTAAAATTATCTTTGCATTGGAGTGAAATCAAGTTACTGTAACGAAAAAATAAACATTTCTTATTAATTTTTTTAATTAGTTTTGGATTAGGTTTAGTAAATTAGTAAGTTAGAAATTTATTAATTTATTGTATTAATTTAGTAATTTGATAATGGTTTAGTAATTTAGTAACTTAGTAATTTAATAATTTAGTAATCTAGTAATTTAGTTGTTTAGTAGTTAAGCAGTTTAGCGGCTTAGTGGTTTAGTGATTTAGTGACTTAGTGATTTGGGGATTTGGTGATTTAGATATTTAAGGAATTGGTAATGTAGTGATTTGGTATTTTAGTGATATAGTGATTTAGTGACTTATTAGTGACATAGTGATTTGGTGATTTGTTGATTTGGTAATCGAATTGGTAATGGAGTGATTTGGTACTTTAGTGATTTTGTGATTTGGTTCTTTAGTGATTTAGTGATTTAGTAATTTATAGATATAGTAATTTAGTAACTTGATAGTTTGATAATTTGATAATTTGGTAATTTGGTAATTTAGTAGTTTCGTAACATAGTAAGTTACGAAACTGTTGTAACCTGCTGTAAGGCGTTCAATTCCTCTTGATGTCTTACTACAATGTTGCATTCCAAAAAACATCGATGACGTCGAAATTCTTGGAAGAAGAAGGTTCGTCATTCCAAACCAGACAATTTTATCCCGAAAAAGAAACTGTGTTGGCAAAAATAGCGAAGATGTTTAGGAATCCATAAGAAACGAAACACCCTGTATAATAGGTACCAGCAATGCATAAAGGGTTAATTTATATCGTCGCCATAAATGTGCGTACATGCACGAGTATATTACGTCCAGTCGATAGAATCGTTACATTTAGTTGGTACGGTTAACGGAGTATTTACTGACACAATAATTATCGCAATTGACGAGGGCTGGCACACGAGCAGTCAGACCGCAAAGTAAATTCTAGGGACGGTCGAGTAGTATTACGCGGCAGGAATCTCTCACCCTCTGTAACTCTACCACCTATTTCTTGCCTCTAGGTATCTATGACGATCTACTTGCTTTAATGATGTTCGACCAGGGTCAATTCTCGAGTGACAATTATTAATATTTTCAGAGGTTAAGGGAAAAACACGACCATTAACACGTTGAGCGCGACGTCGCGCGTCGGTCCCCGGGGACTGACAGTGAACTTTCCGTTCAGCCGGCGTTAGTACCTTTTCGTTTGGAAATTTCCAAATATCAGATTTCTAAATTTTAAGTTTCTAAAGTTCCAAATTTCTAAATTTTAAATTTCCAAATTTCGAACTTTCAAATCTCAGATTTCTAAATTTCAAATATCCAACTTCCCAAATCTTAAATTTCTAAATTTTTAATTTTCAAATCTCAAATTTCAAACCTTCCAAATCTCAAATTTTTTAATTTTTAATTTCCAAATATCCAAATTTCGAACTTTCAAATCTCAGATTTCTAAATTCCAAATTTCCAAATTACGAACTTTCAAATCTCAAATTTACAAATTTCCAAGTCTCAAATTTACAAATTTCCAAGTCTTAAATTTACAAATTTCGAACTTTCAAATCTCAGATTTGAGTATTCGAATAGTATAATATCGAGCAATAAAATATTCAAATATTATAATATTAAACATTATAATAATTAATTTAATTAATATATTAATTAAACTATTCGAAAATTTTAATACTCGACACTGTGTTATTTGAATATTTTTTATCATTTGATACTGTATTACTCAAATGCATTAATATTTTATATTATAGGTACTATTTGAATACTTTAATTTTAATTTAATTAATATATTAATATATTATACCTATATTATACCTATAATATAAAATATTAATGCATTTGAATAATACAGTATCAAATGATAAAATATTCAAATACTACAGTGTCGAATATTAAAATTTTCGAATAGTATAGCACAGAATGTTATAATGTTCAAATAATATAACACAGAATGTAAAATTTTTCAAATAATATAACATTCAGTTGGTGTGGTATCGTCAACCAAGTAATCTTTTAGATTAGAATGATGTTCTACTAAAAATCGCGTGTAATTCAAGTAACCAAAGTGTTCCATTAAATAAGTAAACGCGTGTTTCGAAACGAACTGTAACTACCCGAAAAGAGGGCACGTAATTTCTTTTTCGAAAGACAGAAAGGTTTGATCGAGAAAATTGACGGGGATAAAAGTAAAGTGGAAACGTTTGATGTATTCGAAACGCCACAGAAATAAGGACGAGGTGATTATCGTCTGGTCAATTAAGATCCTTTTTGGCTGATCGTGATTAACGAACATCCAACTCATGTCACGTCTCGTAGCGTCGGATATCCGATAGAGGATCCACGAAGATACTCACAGACCTCCTGCTCTCATCTATTTAAATGCAATTAAATACTGTCACGTAGAAGAAGGAAAGAGGAGGGTCGAGAACGTTTAAATCAAACTACGGATGGTTTAGTTAGTTTCGACCGCAACTTTTAATTGCAATTCGACTGTCTAGAGAGCCATTAGATTTTCCAAGGGGCAGTTTCTTTTCTTCTTTTCTTTTTTTTTGCCATTCTCTTTGCTACGTGATTTTATCTTCCTCTTCTCTGTCGAAATCATGAGAAAGTTTTAAACGAACCGATTTCATGTCGATTAAATTAGCAATTCTTGTTCTATCTTGATTACTTTTTTTTTGGATAATCATATCAACAGTCTGAATTATATATCATCGGCGACGCATGAAACTTAGAACATCAGCGCCTTGTTTCAGCAAGTAATAATTAACCCTGGAGCTTAGAAATTTTTTTCGTCCTACTAAGTTTTAACCCTGTTCTTTTCTGTAGGTGTCGAAAATCCGTCCGAATGGTCGGCGACGCACGGGACATAGTTAAACCTTGAAATGAGTATTGGTTACTCTACAGGTTTTTGATCCTATACAATTGAAAAAGGTCAGTAATCAAATTCTGTTATTACAGATTTAGAAATGTGTGACATTTGTGTAATATAATATGTTGCATTCGATGACATAGGATCGTTGATTAAGAAAATTTAGTTGACATTTGAAGGGAGCAGTGAGTAACGTTGTTTCACTCTGTACACTGCAAAATGTCAACGTCTGACCTTATATCCCTGTAAGACCTTTGATTAAATCGACTGATACAACTTCCAACTACGGACATCTTTTGAAAAAGTTAACGCGATAACATTTTCATCGGAATAAACCTATCCTCTGTAACATATTAACTACTGTAGGGGTAGCTGGCATTACAACTCAAGTAGTGTTTTATTATCTTACATGGCTTGATCGTTGCAATAATGACGCAAGATAACAAATAGAATGTTTAAGTGTGAGAATTAAGGAACTTTAATATGCGTGATTAAAATTTCATCACGTGGTGATATTGAAGAATTTTTCGTATATATATTTCCAATTTTCTACGTACTCTGATATGTTGAAAAGAGCGATCTGAAAAGACAAAATGTCTTAAAGGTGTACCTAAGTATGTTTAATTATGATTTGAAGATATGTGTTTTGCATAAATCTAAATATTAGGGAAGTTCTTTTGATAAAAGAAAGTAACAAAGACAAACTTTTCTTTTTTAAAAAGAAATCAATTCACTTCAGAACGGATTTTTAACAACAAATGATAATAAACTGTTCATGAAAATCCAACGAATAACAATTTTTGGATCAGGATAATCAACTGATCGAAATCGAGTGTTTTTTGCAAACGAAAAACATAACAAAGCATACAAATTTGTTAAAAACATTTATAACGTCGTTTTTTATCATAACGACGAAATATATCTGCTTCGAAAAACGCGTTTAAAAGTTAAAACTAAAAATGAAATGTTGAAAAACGTTTCGTATAATCCCCGCTATTTTTTTTTCCATATTTTACATTTCACCAGACACGAATCGATTGAAAACTAACGATCGGTATAAAATACCAATCTTTCGCGATTGATTACTCTGGGAGGGAAAAAAGAACTAAACGGTGATCGTGTGTGTTGAACATGTCGGTGATGAAAAGGCGTCGAAATTTTGGTGCATCGGGGATGAAACTCGTTAACTCGGTTGCTATGTTCATAGCAAAGTTCTGTGAACGAGAGGAAGGATTTTGGCGAAAATTATTTCATAAATCGCACCGGAAGATCGAGATTATTTCTGTAAATAATGTTTGAGCGACGATAAATAATAAAATTATTGTTTATTTACTGAATAGGCGATGAATGGTTCTATGCAAAATTATCACTATCCTTTTATTTCAAAGTTTCGATCCTTTGTTCGAGTTCCACAAAATTAATATACGTGTGATTAAATCAATTGCGACCAATTTAAAAAAAAAAAAGAAAGTCGCTGAGAACTGCTTCCTCAATCTTGAATTTTAGAATTTTAGGAACGTTTTCCGTGTGATCTGAATAAATGTGATATTATTATTTAGATAGCAGAGACTGAACTTCATTCGGTATTAAGGTATGGCTTTTATATAACACACGTTTTATTTGGAATAGGGTACAACTCTTTATTCTATTAAAAATTTGCTACATTGGAAATTGTCAAAGTTCTTTAATCCTTTTACATATTTTCACATTAGCAACATCTTTCATTCACACAATTTTTAATTTTGCGCCGTCTCCGAAATATAAATTAAAATTATTTCGTCCTTTTTAGTGCATTCCGAAGTCGGTTGTATTTCTTTTTTTTCCAAAAATCTTTTTTGAGTAAACGAAAGAATCGTTAATAATGCGTGTGATAGATATTTATAATAATATTCTATTGTTAGAAGCCATTGAAAGTCAGAAACTGTGTTAAACTGCATAAGAAACGCGTATTAAAATTACTAAAAGTTCAAAGGGCTGCCAACAAAGTCCTGTTACGAATTTTGGTATAAAGTTAGATTCGTAAGAAAGTAGGAATCTTCCACTTTAATTCGGTTTTTGATTTACATCGATACCTTTATCCGTTCCTGAGATATCGTCGTGTAAAGACAAACGTAATTTTTGTAGAAATTCGCTGCCGCCTCACGCTTGGAGCCAGACAGCGAGTGTCTAGCGTAGCGGTCACGTGGTCATTGTTTACGTCTAACCCTTTGCTATTCCTGGAAATGCGCCGTACGAATTTCCTAGAAAAAAGTCTGCGGCCCATTCGGGAGTACCCTCGTACGCGCCGGCCGCTATACAAACTTTGAAGCCTTATATCTCAGGAACTAATTGAGATATCGCGTTGCAACAAATTGCGTTATCATGTACGCACTTTCCTCTATCTTCTGAGCTACCTACTGCATAAAATTTAGGCATGTTTTTTTATATTTATTGCCAGGAATTTCGCTGCCGTTGAATGTTTCGCGTTGACTGACATTTAAATAGTGATGAGTTTTTTTTTTAAATATTCATCATTTTCTTCTGTAAAGGTAGCGTTTATTTGTACCAAGTTTATTGTCATTAATGGAAACTATAGTACGGTCAGGGAATCATACTATGGTTTCCAATAAACCCAACATTATATGCGGCATAATCAATTCCCCGGCATAATTCCGTAACACGCCACGAATTTGGTCAAGATCAGCCGACCGGAAGTGATTCGACTAACACGATTGCGTACTAACTTTGCACTCGACGAGTGGCTCGCATCGCTCGCCCGAACTTGTACAAATCGCACTTGCATCCTATTATTTCACCGCTGTTCACAGCAGCGTGTTTATCAATTTTCATAATTGATAGCCTTCCGTCTTCTTCCTGTCATCAAGTAGCAAAATTATAAAATGAAAGATGTAAATAGGTGGTGATTTTGAACTTTGAATAATCTGAAAAGGATATTTGAAGAGTAAAGGGAAAAACAAAAACACAATTATCGAATCAAGAAGATTATAAAATTCGAATTGTATCCATAAAATGGAATTAAGAAGGGGTGAGATACAGTTTTTAACATAATTAAGAATATCCACATTTTGTTTCCGTAGCATTATATTTAACATACGCACAAATTTTCAAATATTGTGCACTAAGCCTGGGTTTATTTATTATCTAATTTTTTGCAATGATCGTCTGTTGATCAAACCTACAGTAATGCTGAATAAATGATATACTGTGACTTTACAGCTTTATAATAAACTATCTATCTATCTATGAATAAAATACGTGGTTCTTTTCTTTTTAATAATATTATAAAAATTGTTCTCCTTATATTTCATTATTAACGTTCGAATTTAAGAAAAGGTTAAAATTACTATGAAACAATTATTACAATCCGTTTTTCCTTTCACTTGTAAATTGAAATTATAAAACTTAATTTTTCTAACTAAGCTGTGTTTCCTTTTTCCTACTAAAGAGATGAATTATTCCCAAATAACAAATAACCTTTATTTCGTTCCGAAATTCTATTTGAATGAAAAATTACTTGTTTGATTTACCATACATTTTTATCCTCTTTATAGGACAAAGTTATTTATTACACTTACAAAATTGATACTACAGAACAAACACCCTATACAGAGTATGGTTCAGTAAAATTTATAATATGAAAAAACTTCTAAGCAACTAAACTAAACAGACCGAACATACTTGGCATCCGGCCCGCCATAGTTTATTTTTGATTACATTGTAAAATTTACAATGTGTAGCAGTAACGAAAACTTTTGTTTCGTTTTTGTTTTAGAAAAGTTATAGTATGTTGGTACGGTGTGCTAGGTCTTGGCCTGCCTGACTTTGTAAAATAGTCAGTATACGATCCTTGGCCTAAAAAGTTTCAAGACCCCTGACATAAACTATCCAAACAAAATAAATAAATTAAAAAATTCCCTTTCATTTATCCTTGAAAAAATTCAAAAATATCCCCAATCCTAAAGCGGACACTCTATGCAACCACGCACAGTCGAGTCGTTCTGCCTTTTAAAAGAATCTCATGGTGTGCAGGAATAACGAGAGGAAGTGAAATAATAGCAGCAGGGGGAGGAGGTTGATGGGCGAGAGGGGATGTTGGCGCACGCTACGATTGTTTCTCCATAATCCTTTATTGGATCAACGGGGCTGAAACAATTGAGAGAGCTATAACGCAAGGATGGGCTTGGCCTCGTACACGGGGCAGACGGGCGTGTTGGATTTTCGGGTCGGCCGATACCGATGGCCCGCTTTGGAGGTCCTCACCCAAAACTGCCACGTGAATTCCAGGGAAAGGGGTGGCGGAGACGAGACGGTAGATATAGGTGGTAGGGGGGATTGATAAGCGTTGAGGGGCGGGGGAGGGTTGCGATGATGGGGAGGAAAAGGAATTCTACCTACTTTGCCGGCTGAACGGAGTTACAAATGGGAGAACGCGGAACTCATCCGCAAGTAGAGATTCAACCCCCTCCCCTTTCCCGTACCAACCCCTCTTCTTATCTTGTTCACGTGGAAATTTACCGATTCGTCTTTCTATTCCCGTTTTTTTTACTTCTGGCTGACGCCGAACATCGCGAAAGGATTAGTAATTTCGATTCTTCCGGGCTATTTCGCTTGCCAAACGTATTGTACTTGATTAACGCTACCGTTTATCCGAGATGATTGAATTTTTAGTAGACGAACGCGATTACTTAAAGATATGCGTTGAAATGTCGAAAATAATAACGAAAAGTGGTTTAGATTTCAATTTAAATTGTGAAACTTCCGAAAATTAAACAAATTATTTTAAAAGAAAAGAGTTGCAAATGCCAATGAATTTATTTATTTTTATTTCTTTCGTTGATTTCCTATATTTTAATAGGAATAAAGCTTTATCAACGATATTAGGCCTCGATGATTAATTCTGTTACATTTTACGGTTGATTTGTCTCTTCTTCTGTCTTTTCTATTTATCTTTGCAGAAACGTTTGTAAAGATAACAGCAACATCTGTGCGCATCACGTACAACAGATGTAATAATCCTTCTTCTTCTATTGTTTTCACCCTCTGGATCTAGTCCGAGATCTATCATTCGGACAATTTACCCTTGGGAGCAGGCAAAAATTTCTACAGGACCGGACAGTGAGAAAAAAGCTAAAATATCGTGGTCTAGGATTTGTTCGGTCTTCGATACACGTACTAGAGACTCATCTTCTTCGCTGATAAAGCTGAATGTTATTTATAACTCAAAAGCATTCTAAAGAATCGAAGAACAGATGAAAAAAAAAAATTATACATACACCAGCAGTCGAAAGTTTGAAATGTTATTAGCTGCGGGTCAAAATCAACTAAAATGTGACTATTAAGAAAACGGTTCTGGTCACTGGGGATTATTTATACTAGGGAAAATTTCACTAGGGATTATTGACCCTAGGTATTATGAAACTAGGGATAATTGTACTAGGGAAAATTACAATCTGCAAAATTTTACTAGGAAGCATTAACACTACGAACAATTACACTAGGGAGTATTGACGCCTTGGACAACTACCCTAGGGAATATTTATTCTAGTAACAATTACACCAGGGTATATAGATGCTAGGGATTATTTACACCATGGAAAACTGTACTAGGGGGTATTGAAACTAGGGATTATTCATCCAAGGTATAATAAGACTAGGGAATATAGACACTAAGGATAATTACAACCTGCAAAATTATACTAGGGAGTATTAACACTACGGACAATTACACTAGGGAGTATTGACACCTCGGATAACTACACTAGGGAATATTGACAATTGAGAAAATTACACCAGGGTATATAGACACTAGGAAATATTCACACTGGGGATTGTTTATACTAGGAAAAAT
Organism: Stelis phaeoptera; assembly: GCA_943735885.1. Taxonomy (NCBI): domain Eukaryota; kingdom Metazoa; phylum Arthropoda; class Insecta; order Hymenoptera; family Megachilidae; genus Stelis; species Stelis phaeoptera. The sequence goes on from OX030936.1 coordinate 3,170,595, forward strand.
TGAAACTAGTAATTGACCCTCGGTATAATAAGATTAGAGAATATGGACGCTAGGGATAATTATACTAGGGGAAATTACAACCTGCGTAATTATGCTAGGGAGTATTAACGCTACGGACAATTACACTAGAGAGTATTGACGCTTCGGATAACTACACTAGGGAATATTGACACTTGAGATAATTACACCAGGGTATATGGACACTAGGAAATATTGACACTGGGGATTATTTATACTAGGGATTGTTGACCCTAGGTATAATAATACTAGGGAATATTGACGCTAGGGATAATTACAACCTGCAAAATTATACTAGGAAGTATTAACACTACGGACAATTACACTAGGGAGTATTGACGCTTCGGATAACTACACTGGCGATAATTACACCGGAGTATATAGACGCTAGGAATTATTTACTCCAGGGAAAATTGCACTAGGGAGTATTGGAACTAGGGATTATTCATCCAAAGTATAATAAGACTAGGGAATATAGACGCTAGGGATAACTGCACTAGGAAATATAGATATTAGGCATTATTTACACTAGGGGAAATTGTACCGTGGTAAATTACACTATCTCAAAGTGTTTGTTTCGTGTTTATATTTTATAATTTATTTTTCTATATTATACTTCATTTGCCGAATTCAGGTGGGTCACTTACTGACCCACGGATCATAGATTGCCAACGCCTGTGCTAGATGTTGGATATTTTACAAATATTAAATAATAATTTGCACGAAAGAATACGTGAAACTGTTTACGTTTAAAATAAAATATATTCTATACGATACTTTTAAGTATCTGTTTATATTACTTTAAATAACGTTTGATTAAAACGATATTTCAGTGGTTCCTATTCAAGTTCGTTTTTATAAACATTAACAATAATAATTCTCATGAGTCTATTTATCGGATGAAGTCAAAAATGATTAAATCAATCCCTATGGGGTGATGTTTAAATCAACAATTTCCAATTGGTTCCACCGCATACGGATTTAAAATCCACGGTACACCGTGACGAATCGATCTTTCACGATTTTCGAAAACATTCCGCATGCAACGAGATTGTACGAATGTTATTAGCAACATATGCGCCAATTCTATGGGGATATCTTTCACATCGAACACCTGCTCCTGTTGGTGTACGCGTTCCCATTAAATTAAACTTCCAATTAGTCGATGAAGTTATGGTACATGCAAAGCTTTCCAACTTGAAAATTCTCATTTTAACGAAACCTCGCAAAATTACAGAAGAAATTCATTCTGATGGGGTAAAATCGATTCTTTTAATCTTTTCAGGATGAATTTTTCTTTTTCATTATCTTTTATGATTTATGTTATTGTAAAATTTGCTTGACGTAGCGTAAAAAGCAATGAAGATTAAAATTTCTTTTTATATATAAACGAGTAAACAAAAGATTCTATTGTAATACAACAGGGTAGTTAATTATTTCAGAATAAACGTTCATTTGACGATTCGAAACAAAGAAACTTCTATCTAATAATTTTGTGAATAAGTTTGTGAAAAATTTTCCTTTTTTCGTACACAAAGTCGCCAAGTCGCATAATAAAGATATTTAGACCCCTAACAAATTAACTTTGTACACAAATTAAGAAAATTTCATCCGGGCCAAGATATGAAATTATAAATTTTCCGATAAGGAAAACAGAAATAAACAATTTTATGTATCTGATGTTTCAATATTTATAACTTTTCCGACAGAGAAGTGTATTGATATAAAAAGGGGTGATGTTTGAGACGTAAGTCTATCGATTAAAACCTACCCCCTTCTAATGTTTCGACTCGTTGAATTATTTCACAATAGATAAACCTGCCTCCCTTGTGTCCCCCCGGTGCTTTTCATCAAGTTCTTCCGTACACAAAACGTAATTACTTGGAATCCCAAACACCATGAAAATTTGATTGGCGCCTTTGCTCGTCGCAAGCCATTACAATTGAACGACCGACACAGCCTGATTATTAAAAAAAAGAAAAGAAAAAAAGAGCAGTTAATTTATCAGTTTGTAATGTTTTGTAAATATAAAATTTCAGTAGAAAATTAAAGCTGAATACATTCAACGGGCGTTGAATTTGTTAATATTAATATGCATGTATAAAAATTATTATATAATTATATGTATAATTATACATTATTTTTTACCTTTTCATACAGGGTGGAAAAAGTAAAAAAAAAAAAGCAACTAGAATAAAGTTGTTGATCGTCTTGAAATTGAACGTCTCGTACCATAGCCACTTTGCTACGCCAATGTACATCCACCTCTGCCTAAGGAAAATACATAAATGTAAAAATGGATTGCTTTTCATCGCTGATTTTTCCGAAACGACAGAAAAGTGGCCCATAGTTAAAAAATCAGATTACACAGGAGATCGAACAGTACAATGTAATATGAAAATAGAAAAAATCAAAGGTTATCTTACAGTAAAGGCCCCTTGTTAGTAATAACAAACAGAAATTAAAATCAAAAAATATATCAAAGGGTCATTCTAGAGTTAATAGCAAACAAAATTTTTTCTGCATACCTGTAACACGATAAATATCTAAAATTCTTTACTGTTTGTACATATTATCGACTTATGTGAATGATTGTTTTTATTAATCAATAACAGCAAGTGAGTATGTGTGTTAGGATGGTCCTTATTTCCGAACTTTACATATTTTTATATAGGGACCCGTTCAATTTGAAGAAATAATTAATTTCTATAAAATTTCGGCTCGGTTAATGAATATTAACTCGTGCCCCACGAGGCTCAAAATCTATAAATAATCTATAAATAAAATAAACCTATTTTCACACAAAATACTAGTTTCAACATGGCAGAATAGCAGTGTAAGTACTCGCATTAAAGGTAGAGGTGATACACAACGTTAAACGTGGTTCTTTATCAACTAAATAAATAGGTTTTATATTACACAAAATTGGTTATTCAAATCGGTATAACATATCTTTTAAATAATGATTAGCAAAAAATATTGAACGATACTAATACCCACAATTATTGGGGCACGGGTTAACGGTACCGAATTAATCTCAATTTTTCTCAGGATTATTTTTTTGGTGGAATGGAACAGATTTTGAGGGTTTTGTGATTTAAATTAAAAACAAAATTTTGTTCTATATAAATAAGAACCACCCTAAATATGTATGTGCACGTGTGGTAACGCATTAATGGTGATATGAACGTCGTTAACCAACAACGGTGACCAATCTCTCTCACGGGTAACAAAGTAAATGTAATCGGGGTGGCTTCTACCAACGGCATTACGTGACAATGTAATCGTCCTACACGTAGCCTGAATATTTCATTAGTCCTCGATGGAGGCGTCACGCTTGCAATCGCTTTTACTCGGCCCGGTATCTCGAATCGTGCATCTCCACGATTATACGTACACTCGATGTACTACCGTTGTTCCAGAGCCTCGATAGTTTTCGATGTCATTCAGAATTAGTATCTTTCATGGTTGTTTTGTAATATTTAACGCTAGAGGTAGCGACGTTCAGGGTAGCCTTACTTCTAAATTAAAAATGAAAGATGAAACGTGAACTCGTATACAGGGTGCCCCAGCTAACTCTGGCATCTCAAATATCTCGCTTGTTTTTCATGGTAGACAAAAATGTTAGAAGAAAAAGTTATTGTATCCGATGGGGCACATATTCTAATTGGTGTAAAATTTTGCTCAAGGTCATCTTTTTCGAGATTACAAGGTCATCGGTGTTTTTTTTAATGGAACCATATATTTTTGTTATCGTACGATGATAGCTGAGGGCAAGGCGAGTTCATTGACCTATAACACTACGACCTTCAAATGACCTTGAGTGTATATTGAATAGCCCGACAAGTACTACAACAAAAACGAATAATAGAGTAAATGTAGTGGCTGATCCAAGAACTATGAAATTAACCTCTTGTACTCCGCTGACCACTCTCAGGGAACATTAAAGTTTATTACCGATTACGGGGAATTAACTTATTTCCTCAAAGATAGATCGGGCGAGGTTCAGATATTCCATGGCCTGCGTGCTCGCTAGATATTACACCGTTAGATTTTTTTCTTTGGGACACGGTGTGTCCAATAATAAAAAACACTACCGAATCATTTATTAATCGCTTAATGAAATGCATCGAAGTTAATGGATATCATTTCTATAAATTCATATTTATTTGATCGTAATATAAAATTATCATTTACTATGAGAATGATAGACGTACGGACTGTACGCCGTTGGTACCCTTTAAATATGCATCATCGCGTGTTACTGTTCTGTCATTTTTTAGTTTTCCTCCACTGTTTTGTCACGAAACGCACAATAGCCTCGATGTATTGCACAATAACGCTGATTTTTAAATAATGCCCGTCACGCGGCTGTTTCGGAGAATTGATTTAATCAGCGAATCTTATCGTAGAGATCGATGGAACAGAAAACGTTCCGGCAAGCAAACGTGTGTCACGTAATTTGATGGTATTCGTTTTTAAGTATTAATCACACTGGCTTCTCATTAACTGTATTAACCCATCTGTTACCAAAATTTTCTTTTACTTCGGCGTATAAACAAAAGTAACTTGAAAATGTTATTCAAAAGAGAATATAATGATAAGTTTAATTGCGTTAAAATTCAACATAGAGTATTCAGTGTTTAATCTGTACATTGTACGAAGTTGAATATTATTTTAAGGGCGTTAAGACTATATTCTAAATATGTACAATGTTTTACCATACTCTTATATTAATCGACACTGACAGGGTTTATTTAACCACAGAATCAATTTTTACACATAATTATTATTCGCGAACTTTAATACAATTAATAATGATAAGGCTTTTTGAAATTTTAAAATTTATTTCAAACGAGACTAGTGTAATTTTTCACAGCGCAATTTCCCCTAGGTAAATAATCCCTAACATCTATATTTCCTAGTGTAGTTATCCCTAGCGCCTATATTCCTTAGTCTTATTATACCTTGGATGAATAATCCCTAGTGTCTATATACCCTAGTGTAATTATCCCTAGTAGCAATATTCCCTAGTGTAGTTATCCGAAGCGTCAATACTTCCTAGTGTAATTGTCCGTAGTGTTAATACTCCCTAGCATAATTTCGCAGGTTGTAATTTCCCCTAGTATAATTATATCTGGCGTCTATATTCCCTAGTCTTATTATACCTAGGGTCAACAATCCCTAGTTTCAATTTTCCCTAGTATAAATAATCCCCAGTGTCAATATTTCCTAGTGTCTATATACCCTGGTGTAATTATCTCAAGTGTCAATATTCCCTAATAGTTATCCGAATCGTCAATACTCCCTAGTGTAATTGTCCGTAGTGTTAATACTCCCTAGTATAATTTTGCAGGTTGTAATTATCCTTAGTGTCTATATTCCCTAGTCTTATTATACCTTGGATGAATAATCCCTAGTTTCAATACTCCCTAGTGCAGTTTTCCCTGGTGTAAACAATCCCTAGCGTCCATATACCATTTTAATTGATCTTGACCCGCAGCCAGAAAGGGTTGCCGACGCTTAATCTAAATATTACAAATTTTGATTCAATTTTGTTTCAGGAACGAGAAGCTGAGAAGATTGCAGAGGAAGCTGCGACTATACGCGACAGCAAACCGGAACTTCAACCCGCAAGGAGTCCCGGAAGCTGGCAGGGAAATAACTTCTATCGCCATCTGAATGTAATAAAGGGTAAAACTATCATACACCATTAAACGTATAATATAATATCCATAATTCAATCCATTAATTACCAAAGATCAGAAAATATTATATTTTCTGTTGCGAACAAAAATACAGGTAACCCCCGTATAACACGGTCATTATAGGTTCTTGAAATATATCACATTAAATTCCAAAGATTAACTTGAATCTATTATTTTTTCTTCTTTATACTGTCTCGACAAAATCTGTTACTTTGGTTTCTTAAAGCGAGACCATATTGCATCGACATCGTGTTCTAAGAGATTTTCCCCAATTCTTGAACCGTGTTATATTATACATTAGATTGGTGGAAAAATAATTGCAGTCTTTATCATTTTAAATTTGCTTACTTTTATTCAGTGTTGTTCGATCAAAAAGGATCAACTCTTCTTCGTGACTGATATCTTTCCGTCGTATTATCAATTGTTTTAAAGACCTTGAAAGGCTAAATAGCAGCTCAAAATCCTTTCCAGTAATTTATTCCCATGATGGCAGAATTCTATCTCTCAGGAATAAACGAATTTACTTTTTATCGAGTAAAATGCATGAATTAATGAAAAATAATAATAGATATAGAAATATAATAAGATTACATTTCTAATTTATTGTTCATTCATTAATTAATATTGTTCACTCACTTATTTCAATTTCTCAAATTGAAACCTTCATATTATAAAAAATGAATAGACACCAGAAAATTTAATTTTCATTTGCGTACAAAACAAATGAAAATCGATCTATCGTTCATTTTTTGACTTAACATTCGTACGTAAGATTTATTACACATAAGAAAATATCATAATTCGATACCAATAATCAAAATTAACAGAAGACGGTTAAACAACGAATTGAACAATAATTCAACGATAGTCCCGTTGAATATTTAACGCATTACGTATCCGAGACGTCTTGACGATATTTCAAATCGAAAAGTTACTTCTTAGAAATAATGATAAGTTTCCCGTGTAACGTCAGAAATGGTAAATATCGTTCAGCCGGTGATTTAATACCCCCTTTTGGCATTTCAGGGCTATACCGTCCTAATATTAGTAATTGGTAATTAGCGCGGTAGCAAGTGGTTCACGAGGAAGATCGGGAGTTTCGATTAATTAGAATAATTAGTAGCGACCGTAGTGTTAAGTGAAAACGGAGGGTTTCTCTCGTCGTACGGCCAGGCGAGGGGAGGGTGAGGGGTGGTTCTTGGAAGCCGTAATAACAGCCAAAGGGGTTGAGGGTGAACTTCCAATCTCGGCGAGGAGGCGTGATTTCCTCTGCGCTTGCGCGTTTCCGTTTCAAATTCAAGGATGGTACAATGAAAACCTTCCTCTTGGTTTTAATCATTTCGTTGTTCGTCGTATGTTGAATGGCACCGGGGGTCACCGGTGACCGGGATCCCGAAGTTTGTCACGATTAAATAATTAACAAAAGAAACGATCAAATAAACCGCGGGGCGTATAAAATAATTCTTTGTCTTGGTAAACGCCACCTTCCAGTTCGGCAAAAGCGTTTTGATAAATCTTGTAATTCGAAATAAGAAATCTGACCCCTTTGACAGTAGCAAGTGGTTAGGGAGCACCTTCCCCTAAAATGGTATTTTCCCTAGGGAAACCCACCCATGGCACTCGGCGGTAAATATATGAAGTAAATACGGCGGTAAACATAATGAAAAAAAGAAATAAAATTTCAAAAGCATACGATTTTCCATTTCTTTTTTTTTTTAATTTTCAAAACGAGAATATTCTGAATATTTTCTGTACCTTGTTCGACGAATTTCATTCCCCGTTCTATTTAAAATGAATAAATAAATGAAATGGTTTTTCGATTTTGTTTGTCTCCTTTGATTCACCCTCCGGCTGGCCGTTGAATTTTGTTAATTTTCAACAATTGATGGTCGCAGGAAACGAGCCGACGGAGAGGACAAGCTCGAATTGTTCCGCCTGCCATCCACGAGGAATATTTTACGGACAAATCCATAGCCCGTCTGCGTCCACTAATTAATCGACACGACAGGTGGAGGATGGGGGTTGGAACAGGTACACATTGGCCCGGTGGAAAAAGAAAGGGACACAGGGGGTGAGAAAGAGGTAGAAAGTAATTCAAAAAAGCCACTGTAAATTAGGGGTCTCCGTCTGTATTCATCGTGGATCCGTTCGATACCAATTAATTTAAGGGGGGGGACACCACACCTACGGATGACAGAACGTCAACGATTTTCCTGAATTTTTTCTTCTTTTTTTTTTTTTTTTTATTATTGTTATTGTGTCTAGCTTTATTCTGTTGGCTTTGCTATAACAAATCATTTTTGTACATACAAATATTTATTATATAATCCAATTATACAGAAACAGAATTAATTTCTTAATACTGTTTTCGACGCAGTTGTTCTTCGATAAATTAATTTTTAGGAAAATAGCAGTTCTCTGAACAAATTTTTCCATTCACGAATAGAAAGTATTATAGTTTCTATGCAATAAAACAAGAAATCCAGTACATATACTTTAAGATATTGATTAATATTTATGTTTACAAAAATTATTTATCGTGGATAAATGTTTAAGAAGACTGAGAAGAAATAACCAGATGCAATAACAATTATACTTTTTTGTACAAAAAATTCAGCATGATCGTTTGTATTTTTGTCTATTTAGACAAATGCCCCCCTTTAAAACGCACTGATCTTTTGCAATTATTATATACAGGGTGGTTCAAGTTTCATAGGTATGTGGTACTTGTCAAAATAAACAAAGGAGTTATTATTAATCGTTAGTAATAGTTACAAAAACCCAACCCAATAAAATAATTATAATTGTTTTGTTAAGTTATTATCACTTATAGAATTAATTAATTATTTTATACACAAAATAATATTCTTCTGAATTTCTATTGTTTATATTAGCAAGAAAATTTTTCTGTTAAATCATTATCATTCGTAGAATTTATTGATTATTATTTACAAACATATAGTTTCTTAGTTTCCTACTTTTTTGTTAGTTAATTATTATTTTTATTGAATTTATGAATTATTTTATATAGAAAATAATATTTTTCTAATTTTCTAGTTTATTAATATTTATCAGCCACACTTTTTAGTTTTCCGATTTTCTTATTTAATTATCATTTATAAAATATTTCATACTACACATTACACGATTATAATTCGATATGAAATCTATTTGAGCCTAAGTCTCGGCAACCTTACACGTAATTGTTCATTGTGTCTTCTTTTATTTATTTTGACGAGTACCTGCCACCTTCAACTTTGACTGCAATTTTTTTTCCACACCCTGGATATCTTATAGTGAAATAACGATACCTGAATATGATTTTAGCTAGTACTGTAGTCTAAAGCAAGCGTGAAATTGAATAAAAGAAACTCGGTATCATGTTAATGCCATTGAAAAAATCTAGTCATGTTCTATATACTTAATATTCTTATTAGTTTCAAAAATATTTTCTTATTTCTATTAGCTATAATTCCATCCAATTAATAGGAGCATTTCTAATTAAGCATAATCGTAGAAGAATTGAAAATTCCCGGCATACGACAAATATAAAGGTGGTGCGATACGGTGGTGGCGAACGTGTTGAACCTCGAAACATGTATTTCCATGAAAATATATGTATTACGTTTCATGCACATAGAAAATTGCACCCACTGCTACCTTGTAACGATACCAGAGAAAATGTTACCATAAGCGTGTAAATGAGAAAAGTTCGGCTAGGAATAAACTTTTAATACAGTGATAGGAAATACTCGAAACATTCGTTTCGTTTTACGAATCGCTAATTAATCCTTTCGTTCTCGACTTAATTTTCTTTTTTATTGTTGCACTGAAGAATGCTGGAATTTGTAAAAAGAAACAATCGTATCAGGCTTTCATTCTTTTAAACACTTTACTATGGCAACACGCCATTGCAACGTTATTATAACTTAGGTTATAGTTCCCTGCTATTGGTCCCTCTTATTATTTACAAGCTCAGAATCACTGAATTTTGTTTATAGGATTTTATAAACTGTAATACGCTTCGGTACTCTTTATTTTCGCGGGTTCCCTACGAAAGGGTTAGTTCGACGATTAACCCTCTATATAACTTGAGTTTTACGTCTGTATAAGTACTTCAAAATTACGAAAAAGACCCCATAATATATCGAGTTGTAACTGAAGTTCACAGCAGTTTCTTTTTTATCAAAATATAATTCTTTGTTATTTTATTCTATCAATATTATGTTTGATACATCGCTGGATAACTACTTCCGGTAACTAGTATAGGAGCCGGAAATGGGAGGTAGCTGAGACGATTCTGAACAACAATTTCCTTTGCAAAAATGTCGGATGAGGCTTCGTTCCTGAATTATTATCGAAAAACACTGACTAATCAGAACGCGAGTAGAGCACGCGCTCAGCCGTGATAGGGTAACTTCGAGCCGGGACGTCCTACTAGAACGAATCGCGTGCTCTACTCGCGCTCTGATTGGTCAATGTTTTTCGTTAATAACTCAGGAACGAAGCCTCATCCGACATTTTTGCAAAGGAAATTGTTGTTCAGAATCGTCCCAGCTACCTGCCATTTCCGGCGCTTACACTAGTTACCGGACACCCTGTATTTTACGCTCAACAAAATAAATGGAGTTCCAGCTTTCTATTTTCGTTACGAACTTATGATACAACTTAATATTTATTACGATATATGTAAGTCACGAGTGCGCACAGGAACATTTGGTGTTACGGAAAATTACACGAGTGCATAGAGGGTTAAATATGTACATAGTTTATCTTCTATAAGAATCTTTCTTTGCGTTGTAATAATTATTCTACTTGCAATTATTAGTGATGGTTGCAATCGATTTTCTGTGCAATATACTATTTATTATTAATCCTGCATTGGTGTGTTAGAAATAACACGGAAGTTATTTACTCTACACGTATCCATAGAATTTTTCTTTGTCATAACGAAATTGTATTAATTTTTTTTTTAATATCTTCCATTTCAAATTTTTCGTTTTATTCAATTTTAACCAATTTTCAACGCGTCGACGCAGGATTACAAATAGCCGCGTATAAACTATTTGATACACGCGAAACATTCCCCCCTCTATTAACGACGATACGTAAAATAATTAATCGACGAAAGGATGATGCAAAAGATTCGATGAAATTTTTTGAACAATGTCTACTTTTTATCGTCAGAGATGTATCTATTATAGCACGAGTCACCCCTGTGGCAAGTGTAGAATTTACGTCCTCTTTCCTACATGCATATCATCCGAATTTTGTTTAATTCTTCGTTGTTTCTTTATTCAACACGACTTTAACTTTTCTCGGCCCAAAATTGTTAGAAACAGTTTTATTTCGTTCATTTTTTGCGAAATCAAATTTGGTACACGTTTAAAGAAACGTTATCGTGTGGCAACGCTGGGCTGAGAATGGTTAACCGTGGAGAAGTAAATTTATTCGACGAACACTATTTAACAGTATTTAACAGCCTAGATACGCCTGTGTTTATCGTAGAACGATGTAACAAGCGCAGCTGTAAGAAACAATTTGTAGATTGTGTGCGAATCGAAAGCGTAAATAAAAAAAATAGGCGACAGCATGAAGAAACATTATATGTAATCCTGATAATAATAAAAGAAAGAAAAAACAATCCTGATCACTGGTGTATCCGAATATCGTCTTCTTTCTTCAACTTTTTTATTTATCATTCAAATGGTTCGCTTCGAATCATTTTTTACTATAAGTTTCAAACTTTGAATTATCATGAAAAAAATACAATGTTTCATATTGTTTTAGTTTGAATGTTAAAAAAATCTTAAATATTTCATTAAGGAATAAAACAATATAGTTCATAAAACAAAAGGAATTAATATCGCCTTGAAATCTCAGAAGCAGGTCGATCTACAAAAAACTTGTGACCACCATAAGACTACCCCCTCCAAAAGGGGGTAAGTTTTTATTTGGAACACTTTTTGAGACGAGTTGTAGTTTGAGATATAGTTGTGTGTTAAACTTTAATTTATAAGAATTTATATGAGAATTTAACGAAAAATCAATAATAGAAGTTACACTACTGTTATTCTGAAGCACGAATGTAATAAATTGCAAGGTTCTTGAAGAAGTATAACGAATACAAATCTACGTCAGATTACCCAGAAGAAAACAAATCCTTTTCAATTACTGGAGAAACTGGTGTACAGTAGAATGCACGTTGTAATCTTGGTCGTTGGGTATATCCCTGCTGTGAAATCCTCGGGGAACTCCCCCCGTAAGGACGCTCCAATGAGCAGAAATCCTTAACGGATACATCTACGTAGTCCCTGGACGATCGTCAGCAAAATTTCAGATTTTTACCACATATGGTACTTCACATGCCACCTTGAAAAGAAATAGGGAAAATTCGATCATCTTTTCATTTGACATACACGTATTAGTAACGGGTGAAAAATGTTACCGTTTGTTGACCCTTCTTTTATTTACATCAAATGTTAAATCACTAAATTGCTCAATTACCAAACCACCAAATCACTAAATTACCAAATTGCCCAAGTTGCCAAGTTACCAAATTACCTAGTTACCGAGTTACGGAGTTACCAAATTATCAAATGACCAGGTTACCAAGTTACCAAACTATCAAATTACCAAGTTACTAAATTATTAAATCATTAAATTACCAAATTATCATATTACTAAGTTGCCAAGTTAGCAAATTACCAAGTTACCGAGTTACGGAGTTATCAAATTGTCAAGTTACCAAATTACCAAGTTACCAAATTACCAAGTTACCAACTTTCCAAATTATTAAATCACTAAATTACCAAATTACCAAATTGCCAAATTATCATATTACCAAGTTGCCAAGTTGCCAAGTTACCAAATTACCAAATTACCAAATTACCAAGTTGCCAAGTTACCAAATTACCAAGTTACCAAGTTACCAAATTATTAAATCACTAAATTACTAAATTTCCAAATGATTAAATCACTAAGTTACTAAATCATTAATTTATCAAGAATTATTCACTAATCACCTAATCGCCAAATTACTAAATATTAAATTATTAAATTTCTAAATCCGTAAATACTAAATTAGTACACTGCATAATGAATAAATACTACGTTAAAAATTTAGTAATTTAATAATGGACTAGATCTAAAAATATTACCTAGCAACTTTCCAATATCAGGTGAATGGTGGAACCTTGTTTCCCTTACATCGCCATTTTCCCTGGAGATGACTAATATGTTCGGTCCTGTACATAATATAAAAAATAGGGTGTAGAAGGAAGAGGAATATTGGAATATTTTGATTGCACGTGAATTTAATATACACCAGTGTCCCAGGGTTAACAATTAAAGAAAAAGAAATTACTGAGATTTGATAAATCTTACCATACATACTTAGGTGTCGTAACGTGCCAACAATAATAGAAATAAAACAAATGTATGGTATCCAGTATGGATATGCCATAAACTTTAGTAGGGATACAATCAAAGATTCTTATCTTTCCCGAAGGTTAGGATCGATTATAGAGTGAATGGTGAACAAGCAATGTCAATAATAGGCACCATAGAAGAATCACCGTCTGCAGCTAATGTTCCGGCAAATTGGCTTCGCGAACATGGACGATGGCTTTTCCTCTCGGGAGGAATCTTCAAGTACGAGTGGGTTTTCTCGCACCAATTTTTCCCGTAACTACCTCACGTCCCGACGATACACGTTCACGTGCCACCATAAAGGACCACCCAACCCCCTGGGAACCAGAAAGTATTTGTAACGGAGGCCAGTGACGGTTTCAGAGGTGGACGATAAAGGAGATCGCTACAGCCTCCTTCTCCTCAAGAGTAATAAAATATCAAAATATCATGTCGAATCTTACAATTAAATGAACACCGTGTTATACCGGTGTTTCATGTAGAACAGAATTTATGCTAACTACCTTAATCTTATTAATTTTATAACTGGTTTTTTTGGGAAATAGATTCTTCAACCTTTGAATATAATATAAAATTTAATCTTTTTCACTCGGATCATTTTTGGATACAATCGAGTATAGTTTACTTTTCGAGCAAAGCTTCAAAAACCAAATGCACTATTTTTGCTTATTTTTATCCTAACACAAATAAAACTTACATTTTATATTTCAAAATACTCCGGTAAATTGAATATTTCCTTTCACAGGGGACAATCGAGTGCAACGGGTTAAATTTAATTTATTTGCTTCAATTTCCATTTTATGAATAAATTGTATATACTATTTCTTTGGATATTATTTATCTAATTTGTAAAGGTTTTTCGTTTGGACTTCTGAAGGCTTAATTCGAATTAAAATACAATTACGATCATTTCCAGTACTGTAATTAAATTTGTATAACTTTGTAAATAATTCGTGTGAATCAAACTATTCGAGGTACAGTATCACATAGAAATATTAAAATAATAAAGGAAGGTTATATTCACCCCCTGGTTGTGCGCAGCAATTATTTAATTATTAAATAATTTAATATTTAAGACTTTGATTGCCATGATGGAACTATTGAAAATTCCATTGGATAATAATTTCATTTATTATGTTTCCAATACTTCATTATTTCTATTGCTTGTAATTCCATGTACACTACCGCGCATCATAGGCTTCTCTAGGGAAAATGGGAATTGTACTTGAAAGTTACTAGGCATCTTACACAAGCAATCGTCCGTTACCAAGTTACTAAATTCTTAATTTAATAATTGCTGATTACTAGATTACTAATAACTAAATTACCAAATTATTAGTAATATTACTAGCAATATTATTAAATTACTAACTTAGTGATTACTAAATTATTATGTTAGCAAGTAGAATTCTCCTGCAATGCTATTTTCCCTAGGGAATCCTATGGTGCTCGCTAGGTATACTTATAATTAATGATTGTGTCACTAATTACCAAGTTAATAATACTGTCAATAAGTAGTATAAGTACTCCGACATTGTAATTTTCCCTAAGGAAGCCTATGACGCTCGCAGTATACCTATTAACAATATTGCTAAATACATCGATATAATAAATATAACGATATTTATTAATAATTAGTAAAATTACTTGCACGCTTAATAACGGTAAAATGTAATATAGTGTAAGCACAATAAATAGCAAGAAACCTTATAACCTCCCTCTTTTATTCACAGAAACTTATTAAATATAATATTGTATCGAAATGCAGAGAATACTAAACTTTTGATCTGTAATGCATCTGAAATTGGAAGGATTACACGGAAAAAGAAGAAAACTGATGTTTTTTTTTAACGTATTGCAAAAGGGGGAAACGTACATACATGTGTATTACCGACTAGTATAACGAGCAAGGATTTAAACACAACTTTCTGTCGTCTACAATAAAGTCGACAACCCGGGTATTTAAAGAAACATTTTAATTGCAGGAGGTAAGTAGCTTACGTGCCTCCCTATCGTGCATTAATAAAAGCGACCCTCCTATTATGGGATGCGAACGAGAGACCGGGGTATTGTATCTCCGAGAAAGTAATTCGACTTTTTCGTTCGAGGAGAAACTTTCTTAGCATCGAGAAAACAGAATAAAAAAGATAGCAGAGCAACAATGGCGAGCATAACGGTGGCGAGGGGAGCTAAGGCTAAATTGAAAAGCAAATTAAAATCAAAACTTTCGATGCAGATAAAGTCCTTCCATTGCCAATGGTTCGCTATTTAGCAGTCTTGTTTTTTAATAAAATCTCATTATGAACTGGTTACAGGGCTAATTGTTATAACAGGCTATGATTTATTATAGCGTATACTAGTATGCTATTATACTAGTTCACTTTATTATACTATTGTACTCTACTATGCTGCTATGCTATTAATATAATAGGCTACAGTACTATGCTACTAGGCTACTAGTCTATCACATATATTATTGTATTACAAGGCTACTATACTATTACACTGCTATATTACTAGGCTACTATAGTACTATACTGCTATATTACTAGGCTACTATAGTACTATACTGCTTTATTACTAGGCTACTATACTATTGCACTGCTATATTGCTAGGCTACTACAGTACTATTACATATATTGCTGTATTACAATGCTACTATACTATTGCACTGCTATATTACTAGGCTATTACATATATTGCTACTAATAAATACTATTACACAGCTATATTACTATTATACTTCTAGGCTACTATACTATTGTAGGAAATCGTGAAAAAAGCCGACTCTCCTCGCCGGGATTCGAACACGAGTCCCACGGATTTGTAGTCGGCTACGCTACTCACTACGCTAACACCGTCCCTCACTTTTTTGGTTTCCACGATTCCTTTTCTTTATTGTGTCTGGAAGCCCCGATCCCACACTATTATACTACTATACTACTATACTATTAGGCTACTACTGCTAGACTACTATGTAGGCCACTAGACTACTGGACTGCTACACTACGAGACTACCATACTACTACACTACGTCAAGTATCGTGTCAAGGTATAATCTATAGTAACTTTCAGTGTACCTACGTCGGTAAATAGCTTTAACTACATCTCACTCATTACCCAACCAACCCCAATCTTCACATTATAGGCTGAGTTAAGGAAACGCCTCAGAAATCATTAGGTTATAGATACAAATCAATTACAATATGTATTTTTAGAAGAATGGAATAAAATAACCGTAAAAATTACAAAACATTATTACGGTTATCAAAATATTTATTTTACACACGTTTCACGATATCACAATCCATATTCAATAAGCATCAAACTGTACAAATTGTTTTACACGTGTGTATGAAAGTGTAAAGCATAAATTTCGATTTTAAAAAAAAGGAAAACACCTATAATTTAGGTAAAAAATAAAAGAGATTATATTTTTCGAGTTTAACTCGAAGAAAACAAAAAAAGACCATTATACTGCAAAGTATGATAATAAGCGGACATGAGAGAAATGGAACGAAGGCTCTATCTCGTGGCGCAAGGAAATAACATGTGGAAACGAAAACCACGTGGAGGATGGATGCTTTATGGGGATTCCCCGAGAGTTGATGGTATGCCTTGTTACCGGGAAGGACCGTGCTCCCTCGGGTAATATCGTATACAATTATGTCCACAGAAGGGAAGACATACATTATGGATGCTTGGTTCTACGCCTTGGTAAATCATGTCGCAGGCTTGGTTAACTCTGCAAATGATCTGCTGAATCACGCCTCGCTACCTTGCGGACAATAAGCAAGCCTTCCCTTTCTTTTTACGATCGATGCCATTTTCCTTCGTTCTAAATAAAAAGAAATTGACACGTTTCAAGATATTACACCCTAACGAAATTTTGCTATCGACACGTTGAGATGTTAAAGTCACACGTACACATGTGACGACCTGGATTTTCAATACACGGTGTCCCGTGACTAGTGTAGGAGCCGGAAATGGGAGGTAACTGAGATGATTCTGAACAACAATTTTCTTTGCAAAAATGCCGGATGGGGCTTCGTTTTTGAGTTATTAACCAAAAACACTGACCAATCAGAGCGCGAATGGAGCGCGCGCTCAGCCGTGATAGGGTAACGTCGAGTCGGGACGTCGGACTAGAACGAATCACGGCTGAGAGTGCGATCTACGCGCGCTCTGATTGGTCAGTGTTTTTCGTTAATAATTCAAAAACGAAGCCCCATTCGACATTTTTACAAAGGAAATTGTTGTTCAGAATCGTCTCAGCTACCCCCCATTTCTGACTCCTACACTAGTTACGGGACACCCTGTATAAAATCTTCATCCTTTATTTCGTATCCTTTAAAACAGATGAAAATCAAACTCTGTCGTTTACTAAACTAAGAATTCGAAAGGGGGTTGCTGGAAAGCTCTACTTTTTTAATTAAGAAGGTAACGTACAGCTTTTGGCGGGCTTCCTTAAAAATTAGAGATTAGTATTAGGGTTAAGGTTGGCTTATATTGAGGATAAAGAAAAAATGTGCAAAATCAGAATGCAAAATGAAAGTTGTTCATAACGGAGTTCAAACTTCAAAATAATAATCAAATATAAAATATCTTGCAGCTTTGAGGATATTACGCTGTTCTTTAAAAGATTTTCACTACCTATCAATGTTTTATGTATATTTATTTATTTCGACTTTTACAAAAATAATAAACTACCCAAAGGTTTTCCTTATATACATGTACTTTTAAGGAGATCCTCAAAAACTGTACATTACCTCTTAAAAAAGAATAACAAAATAATATCAATTAAATAAATTCTAATGGTACTTGGATGGATAAAATTGGCTTAGCATGACATAGAGCACACTTTATTTCTTAATTAGTGATAATAATTATTTAGCATTGACCGAAATCGAGTACATGTTCGTACAACCTTCGACGATCGGAGTTCAATAATCATAATAGATTAATGTATTTAATATAAGTATAATTAATTGTAATGTATTGTCTGAAAGTATCACTGCATTGCATCCACTGGTCGTTTCTTTCGCACTTCGTCGACAATATAAAAATACAAAAAAAAAGAAGCAACGAAATCAGAGATCAGAGAAGGGAAAACCAACAACCAAACAAACTCCTACATACGTATAAACAAATATTGTACATATACGATATATATTTGTATGTATATTCTTTCGTGTTCCTCGTGAACTCGAGCCATTCTGATGCTTACAAAATATAAGTAGACCAGAATCACGAGAAATACGAAGAACATATGTTCGGTACGCGAACAAAGAAGAAACATAATGAAGGAAGCACTCTCAACGATTGAATTCTTTTTTTTCCAGACCAAGGATGTTTCCAGTGACTTTGCGGGGACGATGTTTGCTCGATCCCCAAATAGTAAGATTACAATTAAAATTGCAGAGAGCCTGTCGCTTCGAACGGATCACCTGAGGTCTCCCCTTTTTTTCACATCGCGAAATACATCGTCCACGAACGAAATCTACTTATAATCAGTAACGTCTAGCAAAGATTCTACGTAACAAAACAAAAGTTTACTCGTCAGCGATCAAGAGAAAAGTAAAAGAATGCTCATCGTTCGAAAGGAGGCAAGCCCTCCGCAGAACAATATTCTCAACATTTAACAATAGCCAACATTTATAGAGTAAGATACCGATTTAGTAATTTCATAAGATTGTTTTGTTTCGTTTTTTTTTTTTTCTTCGCGATCGTAAATCGCCTCTCTTGTGTTCATGACGAAGAAAAAAAGAAGAAGTTAGTCGCAGGTCCCTAAGCAGCGAAAGTGGCTGCGAACTTGCGAAAATAAATATTACGCGATCAATTCATTTTTTTTTGTTTTTCTTTTTTTTTTTCCTTTTTTTTTGTTATTTATAAGTACCAGTACAGTGTTTCTCAAACGATACTCGTCAATTTCTGTGATATCTCTCTCGTTCCAAGAATATATTATTTATATTGCTATCGTTCACGCGTGGACACAAGTTACAAAAAGCTCCAAATCGTTCGCAATTCTTTTTTTTTTTACAATCAACAGTTGCAATTTGGAAACGCCTGGAACCCGTGTCCCGTTGATTTTTATACTTTTATTAATTGACGAAATTCTTGACAGTTGGTCGCGATGGAAAGAACATCAAGTTATCACAATTGGTGAAAATTGGGTACACTACCAGCCGGTAGTATTACAACACTTGATTGCCACGGTGGTCACCAATAACCAGTGCTTCGAGTTTTATATAATCAAACGGTTAATAAAGGAAAATATAAGATAAACCGTGGATAGCATTAATATTCAATTGACGATGAAGAGTACCAAACTGAAAGATTCAATTAATATGTTTTATTACATACATCTATTTTCATTGTGGCAGTCAATGAGTTAACTATTTAACTTAATTTGTAGATAAAAGTTCTTTGGACAAATGGTAAAGTTTTCTTAAAACTTTCTTACAATCAAAGAAGTAAAAAATGAATCAAACTAACTTAAAACCCAGGTGACGTTGATGAAATAAGTAACAGAGTTATACTAATACTAGGACTATTCTTACAGGATGTATTCTTACTCTACTATTACCGACAATTACCTTTAGTATCACCTGTTCAATTGTTTACATTAATATAATAAACAAATATTTTTTACTAACGCTATTATACTCCACTACTGGTTCTATTAATGTAACCTACACTTAAATCAATCAAAGCCATACAAATACTCATTGTATATCTTGATGCCTGATTATCTCATCTGACTATAAGCTTCAGTATCTAAATACATTTTAATATAAAAGGCTTGCAAATAAAATTTAAGTGTAAAAGACCTATCCGAAGAATTTCATACAACGTTTTTATTAACAATTAGACTGCTGCAACGGAAATGGACACATGTAATAAGACTTGTTAAAGAAATTGGTAGTTGATTTTCAAATTTAAACTGAATTTGCTACCTCATACTATTACTACAATAGTAACGCTGTTTAATTCTAAACAAAAACAAAAGGAACTGATACATCCTTCTCTCCTTTCTTTTATTATTTGATTACCACTGATTTTCATAGCAGTCAAGTCACTGTTCTAATACTCTTGAGCTTTAACACGTTGACTGCCACA
Source organism: Stelis phaeoptera (assembly GCA_943735885.1). Lineage (NCBI taxonomy): Eukaryota > Metazoa > Arthropoda > Insecta > Hymenoptera > Megachilidae > Stelis > Stelis phaeoptera. The sequence goes on from OX030936.1 coordinate 3,190,872, forward strand.
GTGAAAACGGACGTGTGTAGTCAGACACGTTGAAATCCTAATTATTCAGAATATAATTAACTAATTTTCAAATTTAACCTTTCATATCGATAGCTAGCAATATTAGCTTAATGATAACGCTATCCGTGGTTTGTTTCGTCATTTCTTTTGTTAATTATTTGATTGTAAAAAATTTCGGTTGCCGGTCACCGGTGACCCCCGTGGCAGTCAACGTGTTAATGAATGTTGAAATTAGTTGTTACACGTAACATCTTTCTCTATATTAACCCATTAATACTCAAAGTTGTATATACAAAACATTTCACTATACACTATACCTTTTACAGTAACAGATCTTTCTAATGAAAATACAGAATTTATTATTTTACTTTAACTATCTGTTTCCATGTACATATTTTTGTTTTATAATAGATATAAGTTGTAAACAATATGTTTTCAACCTATGAGAATTAATGGATTAATGGATTAATATCTGTTTTGTATAATGTCTAACAATTACAATTATTATTATGTTCTTTCGCAAACGCGTCGCTCTGCCAAAGACAAAATCACAAGAACGAGAGTTATTTTGTTTGACCAGATCAAAATGAAAGATTTTTTGCAATTTTTTGAGAAACACTGATCCAGCGATCGCGATAACCGATCAACAAACACACCGTGATGTTAAACTTTTAATATTGCACAACATCAATAACACTTCGAGTTTTGTTCGAAAGAAGTTTTCATGCTTCACGATAATTATACAATAGACAAAATTATATATCAACGTCTTTTTCTTCTTATAATTTCTTTTTTTCTTTTTTGTTTTTTTTTTCATGTTCGTATTAACTGAACGCTGATGACGATAGCAACAGTTATATGATGTTCAAATACGTTGGCCAATAACCGATAAAAATTTTTTCAAGGTAAATCAATACTTTAAGTTCCATTCTTGACAATTTATACTGACAGTAGAACAACGTTTCAATCCAGCAGACTTTTGTCTAAATTCAGAAAAATATCATCAATTGACATTACGAGTAATTAACAGGCATGAATAAAAACTAATTGTTTCATGATATACCATTGTTTGTTAGCTGTTAGAGGTATGCAAAAGTTTCCAGTTTTATTTATTAACCCTCGGATATAAGTACGTTCAATTAAACTTAAACGCATAAATTTTAAAACGAGATCTCTTATGTCGGGTAATAATATTTAACACTAGAAGTACCAAATGGGTGAAAATGACTTGGTTTATTTAATTTGTTGTCTATTTTATTTTCAATTTAAAAGTAATGGTTACTCTATATAGTTCTAGTGTTAAGATTATAGTAGAAAATCTGAAAAGATTCGACTTAAATCGTTGCTGTCATTGCAGTCCACTGTTCAAGATTAATATTTTATATTTGTTATTATTCCTACCACGCGTTTAAAGATATTAAATAAAGTATAAATATTTCTTTTTAATTTAATGCTTCAATAATTACTAATGCAATTTCATTACCGAGTAACAACATACTTAACATAAACTTTATCTTTTCAATTTCATGGTTTACCCCAGGTTTTTGCTACCTGGGGGATGGCGTTTATTAGAGGTATACAATAACACCCCTTTCTTGCCCAAGAGAATTTTTATATCAGTTTTTCATTTTTGTATTTTTGCAATACTTTTTTATCTTATATAAATATATCAAGTGCTTCTATTAGCCATGCCTGAAAAATAGGAGCGGACTCACCGGGATTCGAACTCGGGATCTCTGATCTCTGACAATGAGTGGTAGTCGGGTACACTACCCATTTCGCCACCGTTCTATACTATCTTTTCTTTTTGTTTTATTATTATAAAAATGATTTTGATTCCAGAGAAAAATTCTCAAAATAAATTTACTAAATTAACAGTATTTCTCTTAGATTTGTTGCGTTCCGCTGGTATTGGTGTTATTAGCGATGGAAACTTTTGAAAACCCCTAATAGTGAAGCGTGTAGTGTAACATTGTTCTACGGGTGTCCTCATAATTTACAGGTATCAACTACATATACATGCGTATATATTTATATATATATATAAATACACAGGGTGTCTCATTTTAACTTAGACAGCGAAATTTCTCGGAAACTGAACTTCATCGAAACAAAATTTTTAAACAAAAGTTGTAAAGTTTGAAGAGGTACATTTATGATTTTAGGTCAAAATCGTTCAGAGGTATCACGGTCAACTTAATTTGTTCAAATAAAAACTTACATTTTCTTTTTTATGACTCCCCCCTCGAGCCTTGTAACGTTTGTATCAAACATTTCTTTCTATTAAAAATATTTTGCTGTCTAAATTAAAATGGGACACTGTATATATGAAACTGCCTTTGGAACGGTTCAAAATGTAAGGTAAGGCCAAAAATGTTTTTACAATATAAACATTTCATCGTAACAGTAATGGAAAAATATGCCAGTATCAACAATAATAATAATGCCATCGTCATAGTCATCACCATTGTCGGCGTTATTGACAACACACGTATAATTAGGTAAAGTTAATATAATCTAACGTTATTATATATGTATATGTATGTATATTATGCTTAGCAAGTATTTGTTGAAGATTACCTAAAATCCACGTGGCAACAAATAACCAAGTTTCTTTTTAATTACTTTCATTGTTCTGGCGGTTGAACTCTTGTACAAAGTCAAGGAAAAGAAGAATCGGAATTCATTTTCTAGATCCGCATCTGCTTAAACAACAAATTTCTATATTTCATAGAACGCAAATACGAATAGATTTATAACTCGAATAGTTCATTGCTTTTTTGGTTTTTTTTTATTCGACGACTTCGTGGAAGAGGTTCGCCGCCATTTTGAAAAATCGTTTAATTGCTATTTGGTATCGTCTAAATAATTATAATGAATATAAGATGGGGAGAAAGTAACGAGAAACAGGGCCGCCATGTATCACAAGGCGCAAGCTAGGGCCTCACTCTCTGTAGGGCTATATTTATAAGCAAAATATAATATTAAATTTATAATACAACAACTAGAGGCTTTATATTATGTATTACGGACTTGATCAATTCTGATGAGATTATAAACCAAAGCTAGAAAAATTAAGTTATTAATTTCTTTTTTAACTGGAATATGAACTTATGTATATCGATGCTCCATTATTTGTATTTTACTAAAACAAGTTATTATGGAGGTATTAGCTTTTACTTTCTGATAAACTTGGGATGAAGTAGCATGTACGAATTTGATTAATTTGTAAATAATTGCGAAACTTTTGTGACCTCATATTCTAAAACGTAAAAAACGTAAGGCGACCCTGTTCGGAAGTAAACGAGCGAGCTCACAAACGTCAAACGATAGAGAGGAATGGAAACGAATCGCTATACAACGTACGAATATTGTATATTAATAATAATACGAGTTCTACGGTTTTCATTTCGCCGTACGGACCACCGCAAAATTATATGCACGCCATGATTCTTATGAACGATTGAACTTCGTATCAGGAACCGTGCGTTTTAATATGCGACGGAAAAATAAACTACCGCTCAAAAGTATTGGGACACTTGCAAAATTGTATCAGCTGATATTAGAAAGGCAATTAAACTCGCGTTCCTTGTATGCAAATATAAATATTGCGACGTCTTTGATTTGTGAAAATCAAATTTTATCACATAAGTACTACTGACGTGTGTGGTGATATAAATAAAAATTTTCGGTGGTGAAATATTACCAATTACCAATCTAAATGAATAGAATCATGAAGTAGGGGCCACGTGTTATGGAGCTACTTATATATTTGAATTTTTTATTCGTTTCATGAGAAATTTAACAAGCAGTCCTGATACTTAAAAGCAGCTGTATATAAAAATAATTATACGACATGATATGAGAATGAAATATTCGACCGACCGCATGAAATTCTAAAACTGAAATCTGACTGTCACTTGGTGACAAAAGTACGACCAATTCTTAACGTTCTGTTAAAATACCTGATGTAAGAGAAAATTGTCTGTTTCCTTGTTTATTTATTTTTTATTTATTTCGCTAATTCAAATTTCAATGCAGTCTTTCCACTTTGACATCTTTGTGCAATTAAACCTTAACGAAGAACTAATGATGTTACGCGAATGAGACATGTGACGATATCGAAAATGGAGGAATGTGTCGCCCTTGACAATGTACTGTCCTCTTAGGTATTTTCTCGTATCTGATTTGTGTATGCGTGTAGATGTGTATACATTTTGTGTACTAGTATCAATAGATTCACTCTTCATTGTTATACATAGTTGCATGTACACTATCGGGCACGTTAGCCTTTCCTAGGAAAAAATGGCTATGTAGAGGAAGAAAATTTCACCACACTTCTCAATGCTTGAGAATTACTGCGCATTATACTAAGGTTAAGTCTGGATTAAGTTAAACATTGTTTCAAAACAAGTTTAATTAATTTCGATGAAATTAAGCCTAAAAATAAATACGTAATAGCTTAAGTAGAACTTCCCTTTGCCACTGGTAAAGATACCATCAAAAAATGAACAAGTGCTCGAGTTGACGCCGGTCAAAATTCCTTATGAATGGACCGACAAGCAGCAGAGTAATCGACCTCACAGTAATGATCAGACAACTACTCGGGACCACGATGGGACTCCTCGTAGGACACGTGGCCCTGAAAGCCCATCTGTTCAAACTGAACATAGTATGTCGTCTATATGGACAGAACGGAGAGGCCAATGTGCACGTTGTATGCCACTGTTCTGCTCTGGCCTGTAAAAGATACTTGATCCGGGGTCAGGCCTTCGTGGAACCCGCAGATGTAAGGAAAATTAGACTAGGGGGCCTCGGACAAGAGGCTAGGATTAAGGACCTAAGCCTAAAACACATAGAGGAACGTGACAATGAATGTTAGATCTAAGAAACCTTAGAGACCGGACTTGGCCCCACTCTCTAACTGAAATCTATCTATCTAACTTAAGCAGAAGACAAACGATGGGATTTCTTTCCCCTATATTGCCATTTTTCCTAGAGAAGGCTAATTTGTTCGACACTAAGCTATATTGAATACTCAAGACTTTTCTAGTGGAAATGGTAATGTAAATACGAGAAACAAACCCCGCTGTATTGTCTTATACCAAAAATGACTAAGCAATATCTGTATCAGGAAAATTAAACATAAAGCACAGTGATCCTCGAGTACTGAGACATTGCCGTTTACCCTAGGGAAGGCCAGCATTGCTCAGCACTGTACACGTGTATATCTATAATATGCATTAGCACTCGCGAAGGTCCTTACGTCAATAAAAGACACTATAACATTATATATGTACATTAACATGCGTATTGAGCCTATCTTGAGGATAATAAGAAAAAAAGAGAAAACGGAATAGATTAAATTCTTGAAATTCATACAAGCTTGATAATCGTAACATAAAATGATCGAAGTAGAGAAGTATCGAGGGAAAGATTTTGACTAATCGGAGCGTAAGGTAATTTTCATGATAAACGCTGATGAACGAATGCAGGGTCTTTGGTTTCGGGATGCACCGCATCCTCTTAAGGTAATGGCACTACGACTTGCACGTAAGTTACTGGGAAATAACCCGTGCGACCGTTCAAACTACCCTCGAACCAATTCTCGTCTATCTTCTGGATCAAAGTAATCGTATCGTTCTCCTGAAACAGAAATACATTTTCAGTCATCTTCGATGTTGAAAGTAAATTTTAAGTATTGAAACGAGCAATGAATTTCTTTCTCCTACATCTCTATTTTTTTCTTAGAGAAGGTTAATGTGCCTGATAGTGTATGTACTTACTTTGAATCCAAGTTCCCCAGGGTTCTCTGGCTCGAAATCATATAAAGCTGTGCAGCAAGGTTGTCTGTTCATCGGAGTTCTTGCTGGAGACTTACTTGGAGATGGCAAGGGTGAAGCTAAAAAGCATTGAAATTTTTGTATTATTGTATAAAGGGAATGACGCTTACTGTGATAGTTCTAAACACATGATTGGAATACTATTCTAATGTAGAGGGTCACGACTGAAACAAATATTTATTTTTACTAAAAGCTAGACAGATTTTTAAACAACAATGGACTCACATTAATATTCAAACTCCATATACATACTAATTCATTGTTCGACTATAGCATTCATTTCTTTTGAACTAATGCATATAAATAATAGACTAAAATTATGAACATTTAATGCAGAGCAAAACGGACATAAATCTACCCAAATGATTGGTAATAAATCAATTCAGCTTTTTCTTTGCGGTATGACACTACAGTAGACACATTTAAGATAAATACAAGTACTCTGCGTATAACAATTTCATATATGTATGGGAAAATACAGTAAAAAATTGGGTAAATCTTATAACACCAACACTAAAAAACCAACATAACACATTTTCTAAAAGAAGTAGAACATAGAAATTTAATATTACAGAAAAAATCTTTGTGAGTATTTTGCTAGAAAGAAAGCGCCCCCCATTTAATGGCTTTTAACAACGACGAAGAAGAAAACATTATTCTATATTGATATATGATAAAAAAGAAATAATATAGCTTTGTTAGTTCTTGAAACTTAATCCTATTGTATAACACAGCATTTCTTAAGAACCTAAAAAAACTGTGCTAAGAGTTTACCTATAAACTAAATAAGCACTTGAACATTAATGCAAGCCATAAAATTAAGAGAAACAAGACTATTGTTTCTAATACAGAGTGCAACAGAAGATAGTATCAGACAGACAGCTAAATAAAAAGTACACCAATAGAAATACATAAATGGCAAAACGTTAATTACTTTCTTGGCCGGCTTGTAGTGCACGAAAAGCAAGAGAATTGAAATTGAATAATTAACAAATTGCTCGAACTCTACGATAGGAAAAAACCAACCCCATGCAAAATTTACCATTGGTAGATTGTGGCGGATTTCCAGCTGGAAATAGCTCGAGCTGCGAGCGCTTCCCATCCCCATGTACCGGAGACCCAGCTCGACTTGCCCCTGCATCGTGTCAGAAGGGCAGACGTTCAAGTATGCAAGAGTATACGTACAGAAAAAGTGTCAAGTGTTAAACACGTTATCTCACAATCACGATGCATATGGAATCATACGAAAATTTTCATCTAACGTCGCGTTCCCCCTACCCGTTCTAAAATTAAATATGTTACATGTCAGTATTGTGTTACTTGAATCCATGTGAATGGGACAATCTCCTTCCAATGCAAGAAAGTGATAGAATTTAATGTTCACCCGACAGCCAAAGAGACAAAGAGGAAAATTTAGTCAGAAGATACGTGAATGTATGTACACGGTCAATGTGTATAGTTGCAGAATACGCAGAGAAACATTACAGAGGTAACAAGAAACAGACAACCAATCCACCCGCAAATATCATCACGTTGTATGTGTAAAATGTGTTTTACCGTAAAAGTGCATGTTCCCACCATTCATAGCATCCGATGTAGGCAGTGCATCAACGTGTAGATCGGCCAAGGTTTTCGGCACGAATTCCAATTTTGGCTTGTTCGCCGCTTCATCTTTCCTGTAATCAAGAAGGAAAACGTTATTGCAATTTAGAACGATTACAGGAATGTAGTTATAAAGTTGTCCTATTTATAAACATATTTCTAGCTTAAGCTTGCGTTAAACAGACTTAGGCAACAATGGTTATTAAACCATTCCCTATACAAATACATACTTCTCCAAAAGCGTCTCTGTCAGGGTTCTCAGAACCTCAATACACTGTTGATGGTATTCCAAAAGAGCTTCGCTGAATGTTGCCAGTTGTGCCACTTGTTCTACCTGAATATAACGAAGTACAGATGGTATGATAAAATTATTCATAGTTTTATACGATTTTTGAATCACGAACGGAAGACTTACGTCATTTTCTAATAGATTAAACATGCCCAATTGTGCCAGATGAAGACTTTCTGCAAATTTTTCCTCAGCCTGACGAATCTCGTCGTCTGAAACGTGAGAACCTGCTCGCAAAATTTGCACCAGCGAGAATATTAAAAATTGCACTACTTGGGTTGCTCCAATGCCTAAATTACAAGGGGAAAGAAAGGGCGGGGAAAAAAGCTGACAAAAATAAGGCAAGTGTAACGCCTAACGATTAGTGGTTCGATCATACGTCCTTCTTTCTCTAACACAAGCATGAACAAACATTACAATTTTCAATATTTGGAACATCTTTGTTACACGTGTATTTACAAGTGATATATTTTGTGTATTCAACACAACTATCCTCGGTGTTCATGAAGTGCTGTGCTGTGAATCTATGTGCATTTTTCAAAGTCTGTGCAGCGATACCTTTATATTAATAAAAATCGATTGAATAATAGGGTCATTTTTATACATTTTCAATATACAAAGGGTAACAAATAAAAAAAAACCTAGAAATTTATGGATACAGTGATGAACCGCACAAGTCACGTACCGGTATACGGTGACGAGGACTTTGCTGGACTTCCAAAATGTGGACTGGCTGATCTTTTTCCAGCGGCTAAAGATTAAGAAAGCAAACACAAAGCAAAAACAAAACAGAAACGATGAAGAGAACAATTGTTCGCAAATAAATATTGTATCAAAACAAATGGGATGAGTGGAGGAAACCGTAACATAATTCTTAATCAAATTATGGTATGTATAAGATGTTTCGTTTAATTCGCGCGTTTAACACGTTAAACGCCACGTCGATTCCTAGGGACCGGCATCAAACTTTCTGTTCAGTCCTGACTTTAAGTTCATATAACACTTCTGTTCATTCTCCCGTTTGCCCGTCGGTGGTGGCCCATTTGACGACAGAGTTTGGGCCTGAACGGAACGGCTAGCGAAACAGGCTGGACACTTAACACGTTAAGTCTCTGAGAACCGGCCAGGCTTGAACGGAAAGTCTAACGCCGGTCCCTAGGGACCTAGGGAGCGTTTAACCTGTTAACAAATGATTAAGATTATTTATCGAACCATGACATTAAACAACGAATCCATTTGTCAACAGTCAGAAATGTGTACATGCAGCCTAACGTGCGAACGAAGTGTCTGCGATACAAACGGTGTTCAGGAATGAAGGAAAGACAGTGTGATTTTTACAATGTTTCACCCAAACGTTGAACAAGTTGGTTTTATCTTAGCGAACGGATCGCGAAATTGTAATTGCAAATAGAGCGCGTGGAGTTTTCGTGTTGCAAGGACGCGCGTGTACCTTTGAAGTTGCACTTAAATAAATCAATAACGACACGGACATAGAAGGAGAGATAAAGTCAACGTGCGACCAAGTATACCTTTCGCTTGACGTCTTCGCTTGCAATCAAAGTCCAACCTGCGTCCCTGAAGTTTTTTCCGATGATGCTAAAACAAAAGGGACTGTCAGATCTGTTCACGATCCTATAATATCCACGTTGAACCGAGGCAATAATTTAGGCGGCAAAATGTAAAAGAACTTTTCTAATAACCGCGATCAGCTTACCATCACTTCCTTTAGGTCTTTCGTCTGCAAATGGTGCAGAGGCTCGAGAAAGTTTTGCTTAATGTTGTCGTCCAACGAATATTTCACGTCCGCCATCTGCTTCATCGCCTCGCCCATTTCAATAAGAGCCTGGGCTGCAGACAGAGATTAGAAAAGATAAATAGCTGGAATTAGTACGTACTTGGTTCCATATTTATGTATTTATTTATTCCTGATGTAAGGCGCTTAAAGAAATTTAGTTCTGTTGTTTCGATCTTAACATTTTACTGTCTTATGGTATTTTCTTTTTAAGTATCCCACTTAAATTATATTGATGTTGTGCTGTTCAAAAAATTAGATATGAATAGGTGCAGAACAATCACTTCAGATGCTTGGATTAATTATATTGATTAATTACATTCTAGACTATTCCAGAATAGTTAGATCAAAATATCAAATATACGTTTAAACTTTATGAAGAAAACGATCCTTCTACTGCTTCTTCTTGTTTGTTTGTGAAAGATACAATGACGTTGATGTAAAACACTTTATTTTTCGTTCTTCGTTAAAGTGCAAGTTCATTTCATTAATCATCTGCAGTTTCATACTTTTTGCTACTTCAAACAGATTTTGTGCATAGCCAAACATCTTGTTGCTGTTTGTTTAAAAGACAGATTTCGCGGTATGAACTTATTTGATAGCCTAATAAAGTTTACAGCACTGGAAAATTATACTATCTCAAAGTGTTTGTTTCGTGTTTATGTTTTATAATTTATTTTTATATACTATACTTCATTTGCAGAACTCAAGTGGATCACTTTAAAATTATCAAATGAGTCACTTGGTGACCCACGGGTCATAGGTTGCCGACTCCTGTTTTAGACGATTCTGTGAGGCACTGGAGTGCTCGCAGATTTGAAAAAATTTGTTAAGGCACCTGCGTATTCCAGCTCTAACTTCCGTAGATGTCAATATAATTACTCATAAAAATTAATTTAAATAGTCCAATATATGGGCAATAAATGGTAAAATTCTCAAAAAGATCCATCGAGTAATTTCGTTAAAAAAAGCTTTTGTTTGGCCTTCTAAACCCCTTTACCCCCTTAACATGTTCTGGAGTGAAAAAGTATGTATACATTTTTTCGGGACACCCAGTAATTAATAATAATTCGATATTCTAAAAATTAAATGTAAAAATCACACGGTATGATTATAATTACTGATAAATAGCGTAAACATCTAATTTTCATCCAATTCGATACACGATGAAAATCAGAATTTTTCATCAAATAAATGGTTTGAATAAACGTACCAAAAATACTGTCCTCCCCTAGCTTTTTGCCATAAAGAAGCATACAATCGCCAAGAACACCTTCAGGCTGAGGATAAGTGGAGGCTTTCGCTTGTCCGCTTAGTTTGCTGATACCCTTGACCGCAGCCATCTTCGCCCTCGCCGTTGGATTTGGCTGCAGGAACTCTTTCGTTTTCATTTGCAATTCTTCGACCAACTCGTACGTGACGTCCGTTTTCTACAATCATATTACAAGATCTCATTAAACACGTCAACAATATTGTTAACCCTTTTTAAATGCTTGTTAAAATAGGAAATAAAATTTTTGTAAGATCTGTTACGATTTATATTGCTAGTATTTATTATAAATGATATATAAATATTTGAATTTATTATATTGCTAATAGTTATGAACGACAGAAAAAAATAAACGAAATATTATCAGAATAGTATAATAGTATAATAGGGATTCATCGACCAGATTCATCCTACCCCTCTGATTTCTTAAAAGGTACAAGAACAAGGTACAAAAAATTTATCATTCGATCTGATTGGAATCGGTTCAAGGTTACAAAGGCGACGCAATCGAAACATTCGGAAGCCGCAAAAATGTGGACAAAGCGTGCTCACCCTCTCCATGTCCACGAAGTCGACGTCGAGTTTGGTTCCTTCTGCGCCACCCATCTTTTCCGTCATATACTGTGAAAGTAAAGATTCGTTTCGTTAATCGGTGTTTTTCACGGTGAGTATTCTTCAAAAACAGATAACCATTGAAAATATACAATATTTCATTATCTGAACCAGAAACTATCATCCACTTGATCCAAATCGTAGTTGAACGACTGAATTCAAGCAGGAAACACGTGTTGATTAAATCACGAAGATATTTAACGAGTTGCTAATGAACTGAGATCATTTTGAGAAAACGTAGAAACGTTTCTGTTCGGATGAGAAATATATCGGCGGACGATCGGGACCAGGGCAAAAGATATACTTAATCGTACGAAATTAGAAAAGAAGGGTAAAAGTGCCACTGGCAGAAAAGATACCCTTCGCGGATCAATAACATCCGCAACCAATTGATCCAAAGTGATGCGCCTTTGAAATTTTGTCAACCTGGATTAGAATGTCTATGGCCGCTTCTCGACTGTTTTTTTTTTTTTATTATTATTATAATTTTGACTTTTTGGAGTAAACGCATTAATGAATGGACACTTAAGAGATGTTGTAAATATTGATAAATGATAATAATAACGGTAAGTATGTAACAGATGAAAATTAGATTTCTGTTTGACAAATTTAAATGATACAATGTTAGTTAAATTGAAAAGTAAAATAACAGAGATTTCATCAGTGAATTAACATCAGAACTACCGATCCAGTCGAAATGATTGGTTGAAGGTTTATAAAATGGTGTGTTAATTTTTATCAGAATAATGATGTACTGTATATGTTAATATATATTGCATTCTTTATTTATTTATTTTTCAATTTTATTTTCCACTTTGAAATTATGAAGTTTAAGGTTAAAAGAAACGAAGTTTCAAGTTTCTTCCTCGCTACGAATTTATAATGCAACCTAACGCTTTGTTCGATTTTCTGACTGGACACCGGAAGTGTTCAAAAGATAAAAAAAAAAAGGAAAAAGTTCATTGCCAAACGAAGATTCATGGTTGTAACGACGATATTTGATAATCCTTGGAAAGTTTAAAAGCCAACCAACGCAATTAAGTGACAGAGGTCTGATATGACCCTGACCTATATTTAAGAGCGACCTAGTTACACGGCACCGCACGCAGGAACATAGGTAGCTTAGCAATGCCGATTAAACGTCGTCCTAGGATAAATCCAACCCACATCAAGCACTTGCAATATCGTCTAACGTTTGATTCGAATCTCCAGAACAATATATCAAGGATTACAGGGAGAAGTTTGTGTAATTTTGTACAAATGTTATATCACTTTCAATCAAATTTTTTATCATTTTAAATCCCTGTCTGTTCATGGTTCCTTCCCCCCATCCCGGAAAAGTTTATGAAGAAGAAAATATCGGCAATGGAGGTATATAACTCTATTTTAAATCTATTGGACCCTTTCGACCCTGGTGGGATGTATGTGTCCCAAAGAATGTTTCTGATCCTCTGTTGGATAATATGTGCCTAATCCATGGTTTATTTTTATGTTATTTTATGGGATCACGTGTGATTGATGCATGGTTTATTTTAAACCCTTTTAATTCCATCTGGTGCGACTAGTACCGATAAAAAGTGAGAATACAATTATTTGGTGCTTTTATATTATTTTTATTCAAAATATACTCTTTCTGAATCAATAAAACACTGCAAACGGTTTAAAACTTTTTAGCCGCAGTCATTATATTCCTTTTTTGGAATGTCCTGAATAGTGTCGTAACGGTCTCCTTTCATTGCCAATTTTAATTCTGGGAATAGCCAAAAATCGCACGAAGCTAAATCAAGCGAATACGGGGGGGGGGGGGGGGGTGTTCGAACACTGTGATACTTTTTCTAGCCAAAAAATCGCGTATAATCTTGGATTTGTGCGCTGGTGTATTATCTTGCAGAAGGGACCAAGACCCTTGCTCTGGGTATTGATGTACTGGTGCTTTTAGGAATACCAGTGAGTTCCTCGATGAGTCTAGCAGACACACAGCGATCCGATTGAAGGATTTCAACCACCTTTTGCTCATTTTCAGGGGTACGACTCGAGGAGGGTCTGTCGAAATCGAGCATATCATCTAAAAACGTTGGTACACGCGTTTCATCATTCCGTACGTTTCGCATTATTGGCCCTTTGCTCCGTATTGTTTTTTCGACGAGCGCTATGAAAGCGTTGTCACACGTAACCACAGAAACTAATGACGCAGAGGTGCTAGCTGGTCTTTGATGAAATGTCAAACTTCATGATGCATTTATTCATTATAAGATAGTGTTACAGAAAACAAATTTAAAGACTCTGTCGCACCAGGGTCTGGACAGTCTGTGTATGTATATTACTACCTTTGATCAATAACTACGAGAATATAAAACACAGCAATGTGTTTTTACACATTGCATCTTTTCACACTGGGAAAAGATTCTTCCTTTACTTTTATTGGTAACCTTTCAGTTAATAATGCAAAGTAAGCAGGTATTTTGTTTATGTGATTTGTCAAACATTACGCTGTTATTTATGTTTTTGAGAGTGGAAGTACTTGTGCGTTTTTTGGAATATGTATGTCCCATTAGATTCTTTCATTCTTATCCCCAAATCGAAATCGAAGTTATATCTTATCGTAATTTGACACCAATTTTATGAAACTTTTTTAATAAAAGATGAAGAGTGCTTAGCTATATGTCCAATCCAAAAAAACTGCCCCAGTTTAAAGAATTGGCACGCAAGCTTCAGATCTGATACAGACTAGTCCCCGGTTAGGTAGAATCAATTTCCAATAGAAAAGGGGAAAAAAGTTGGGTCGAAAGGGTTAAGGTTCTTTTCACCCCTTAATGCATATTGTTGCCATTCAGAGTATCTTTACAACATTTATGAGGGACACTTTCTAAATTAATGAAACTTGGTTACTTTATAGAGTTCTTCCAGTTGAATACTCATATGCCCTATTTTAGGGGTAGACGGCTAACTGTATAGGGGATATTAACAGTTAAAGTTAATTATCCCTTGTATCCTTAGTTCCCAACCTAAGAGTTATTTTCTATCGATGACAATGGCAATAATTATTACACAACCGTTTATTTTTTTTTTTTTCAGAACGTAGATATAAGTGAGTGCAACACTTCTTGCAAAATTATTTTGCTATGATTTTTAAAATAATAAAAATTCGATCAAAGTATATAAATTCGTAGCAAAGTAGAAACTTGAAAAACTCCGTTCTTGTAATTATAACAAATATTGCAGCAGAAGAAAGCAAGTAATTTTGTTTGAAAGAAAAAACTACGAATTTATATCTGTAATAATTCGAGAGATTATAAAAATAGACGAATGTTTTCTTACGATATTCCCATTCATTCTGATCATGAATTTTCATGAATCCAATATTACCCTTCTACGATTGAGATTAAAACCACTCGAGTATCGTCTCTCAGATTCGTTTAAATGTTCCAACGTACTGGAATTAATTTCGTCGGATAAAACAGTCCTAGAAACATTCTCAGAATATTTGCATTGCTTTACAAAAAAAGGATATCCATTATTATGCGAAACATTTCTATCCACGGTGTATTGAACGACTTTATAAACAATTAGCTTGCAATTATAATATTCAAGCAGCAGATCA
Source organism: Stelis phaeoptera (assembly GCA_943735885.1). Taxonomy (NCBI): domain Eukaryota; kingdom Metazoa; phylum Arthropoda; class Insecta; order Hymenoptera; family Megachilidae; genus Stelis; species Stelis phaeoptera. The sequence goes on from OX030936.1 coordinate 3,205,881, forward strand.
ATTCACGACATTTACATTTCTTTCCTGAAAGAATAATAATTTTCATTGAAAATAATCAATATTAGTAATGATTTTTACAGATCGCAAATTTAGTTGACAATGTAACAGAATTTTATTATCTTCGTTTTACACGATGTTTGCGATTTTTAAAGGGAACTCGAAAAAACACAATACACGCTTTACATCTCGAATTTAACAAGTGTCAGCCTAAATAAGAATTAATTGTTCCACTCAAGACACATTAAGGCGAACAAGACCTTTGTCCTCGGGGCAGAACACTGTATAATTGGATGGCACGTCGATCGATACAAAATTAATTGATAAATGTAATATCAACGAAAGATCGCAGAACACTTAATTGAATGATATACTATAGTTGGATTTTTTTTTTCTTCGTACAATATTTTGTTATGAGTTGAAACGTGCAGTAATCTAAAAATGTTCAACTTTAATGCGTGCTTGTATTGTATTTGAAATCTAGTAAGAAGTTTATGTTTAATTTCCACTTAGTTTTATTCGTTTAAACCACTTAAAGTTACGATCATAGAAACATATAATATTATATTATAGTACGAGGCAACGCAACGGAACGATGCTTTGAGAGATAATTCAAAAATGATAATTTTACATATAAAGTTTCACGACACGCGCCTCGCACACAAAACGCTCCTTATACGTATTTGCAATTTGGATTTCAAAACTTTGTGAAAAATAAACGTGTACGTTCTTATAGAAGAAATTTCTTCTGGTACAATTTTCTAAACAAAGAAACGAAAATCATAAAGAAATATTGCTTCTTCGCCTAAATCGGGCTGTTGGATATCGCTCTGTCTTTGTTTCTCCTACTATTTTTATATTTTCCTCTCTATCCCTAGCTGGAGATATTCAGTTTCACCGAATGAGGCCCTCAAGATCAATTCGGAGTTGGAAAGTCACTACCCTATACCCTTAACAATGTTCTTACACCACTACGTGTGATAAAAAAATAGAGGGAAATACGCTGAATACTAAACGTAATAATATAAAAGTTAATATTGAATTTATACTGTTTCACTCTTGTGAAACATTGTTTTTTCTTACTTTGTATATAACTTTTTTTGTTATTGATCATTTTATGACGCATCTACAGCTAGGTAATTAGCGACGCTATATTATAACGGTTTTAGTGTAGGATTTTTATATTTTGTGGTATAGATTGGTGTCATTCAGGTACTTCTAGGTGTTTGGGGTGTCAAAATTTTAGTAATAATCTATAATTACTCACGCCATTGTACATACATCGTAGAATGACGTAATGAAGATATTTAACCCTTTGCCCTCGAAGCCCTTTGTCCAAAATCCAAAAGCACTGTTTTAGAAGGAAACTGCTACGAATGCTAGAGAATCCATTTATTTTTATTTGTTCTACTAATTTTCCATATTCTAATGTTAATTCTACTTAAATTCTTTTATTTTGAAAATATTCGAGTAAATTACATGTGTCATGTTAAAAAAAAGGGATAATAAAAAAAAATGACAAGGGAGCGACAATCTTTTCCAATGAAGACATTCGAACATCGAAATCAATATTGCAAGGTAAATTGGGTTAAACATTTATTCATTTCGATTCTCGACGAATGTTAAATTAGCATACACTTACGGTTAAATTGTATTATAATTATAGGTTTTATTGAAACTTGATATCGTGAAGAGATCGATTGACATTTCAAGGGACAGGAAATAAGGTAGGTGCATATAATTCCACCATACTAACGTTTGAAGCTCCGTAATACTTTTTTTAAATACATACTTAGGTATTTAGTGTTGTTTCCAAATGTATCATATACAATATTAATAAATTCGATTCAGGTTGCGATAACAGTTGCGTAGATACTATTTTTTTAATTATTTGTATTCACTGCTCGGTAGTTACTTCAATTAAATTCTTCCTGCTTGATAAAATATTTTGTCGAAATAATAAAATCAATAAGTCAAAAATTATTTTCTTTTATAACTATAAAGAAAAAAGTCCCCATTGTGAAACGAGTTGAATAAAAGTTTATTCCCCGTATTAACAGGTTAATTATCCTACTTGTGTGTTCGAAGTATAATATTTTGGAAAAATCGGGGCAATCACAGAATTAATTCAAATTACAATCGGTTCCACCAATTAGCTGTACTATTTGAAACCCGACTAATCGAGGAACCAAGTACATACAAAAAACGATAATTGGTTCCAAAGGATTTCACATCTGCGTTTCTTAGCGACAGAATTACTTTCACATTTTCTTTTTTCGCTCTCTTTTTTTTTCGAATGGGTAATTAAAATTTAATTATACAAAAATCGACTTTACAGTTGAGATCCGAAAACTAGTAGACAAAGAAAAGAAAGACAACAAAATTAGAAATAGAACTACAAAGATGTATTGTTGGGGTTCGGCAAGTTAGTCGGAAGGTTTCACGAATTTTCCACATTCGCTAAAATAAAACAATCGGAACTACTAATACAGTTGTCGCTTTGATGGGTGTACAAAAACTGTAGTCCCTCACTGTATCGAAGAAAACCGAAGATACAAGAATCCTGGTGAATTATTAGATAAGAATAACTCGATTGTACTTTTTGTAGATTGATATACACATAATTAGGTTACAGAAGATGTGACACGGGCCTGAATTAAGGAAACTCTATTAACACGTTTGGAATCGGTGTTAAACTTCCGGATTTCGAGCGGAGAACTTTAAAACCGGGTCAAAAAATTGCACCGAACCGCGATTCAATTGTCAGGAAAGCACCGATTGTGCCATATTCCTTCCTGTTTCATCCTACCTTATTCCCTCGATAACGAATAAAAGAGCATCATCGACAAGAACTGATAACCTGTAACCTTTTATTACAAGGCACAACTTTCATCGATTTGCTAAAAACAATATCCTTCTATTTATTTTAATCGTCGAATCGAAACAACGATACCCTCGGTCTGTTCTTTCAACGAATCATCAATCCTTCCATAGACTAGTGACTTAAATAGAAACTGTAACCCCTTAACGAGGTTTGACGAGTATACTCGTCGTAATGAACGAAATGAAATTGATTTTTCAGGCAATATCATACTTCAGGGGCAGAATATATTTCCTGCTTGTTATTTCTTAACAGTTTCGCTGATAATATTCGTGATGTCAATGAGTTAACATTTCAAATATTTGCAACAAAATATTACGTATACTTTTTTTTTTTATTTATTAACACGTCGACTGCCATAGGTGTCATCAGAAATTTTCCAAGACAAACCGGGAATAGGGTTGATATTAAAGCTGTAATGGCGAGGACTGGGTCAATTGTGACCCAGACTCAGGAAACAAATAGAACGATATTTCGAAAATTTGCAAAATGAGAAAAGCATGAAACAATTTAAGTGTCGTTAAAATTAAAATTGAATTTAATTTCATTAAAATTTCGTTAAAATTAAATTTAAATTTAATGAAGTTTAACGAAATTTTAATTGATAATGCAAAATATCGAATTGAAAGTTTTAATTTGAAAAATCAATCGATCGTAATAATGCGCCTTGTCACAGATTTCCGTCCTCACCGTGGCGGCCAACGTGTTAATGGGTCAAACATTTGTCCCAAATAGCAGTATTCTTCAAAGTTTCACATTAAACACGTTAAACACCAACTGTTATAACATTTACAATCGACAAAGGTATTACGGTGAATAAATCCCGAGGTAATTGAAAATTTCACTTACCTGATTGGCTTTGTTAATCTGTTTCTTTAATCCTGCGAACGCCATGGTGGAAGATCTTCGGCAACTCGATGGAAGGAAAACAAAGTCTGCAACAGAAATTATCACACGGGTTCACAGATTGATCGAGATTTTTTATTAAAGAAAGAAAAGAAGAAAGAAAAAGAATAATCAAAGACAGAAAGAGTTTAAATTTATGACTAAGCCGGTTGGCTGTCCGCCAGATCCAACCACGGATGGATGATTTTCAATGTTATCGATCGGCCACATTTACCAGCATCATGACTTACTTCTGATGTAATAATTACCGACACATGTACACGCGTTGTATAACAAAATGATTCTTTCCAATATTTCATACGACATCCACCCACACACGCACACGAACGCACACAAGTGGCGACAAGGTTTCTAACTGTGCCCGATACCTCGGTCGGTCGTTTTTTTTTTTTCTTCAAAAAAATTACATCATGCACGTTTCATTTGGCTCCCTGTAACGAGACGTGGCTCCTTCCTGCTGGAGGATAAAGCCGACGATTCCAAAAATAGATCGTGCAGCTCTCATAAAGTGGAATTAACGAAAGCCGTCTCCTTTAAGAAGCCGACAGAGATTCTTTAACGTAGCAGACGCTCGGACGGTTAGACGGAATGCTGTGTGCAGCAAGATCGAAATTGTTTCAACAAAATAACACCAGTGCCACGATTTATTCGAGTTCGCCCACGAAACTTCATTTGAAACACGTTATTGGGTCGAAGTGTACGTGCCAGTGATTGGAAAGCGATAAAGGGGTTGACGCGTTTTGGCGAAAATAAAAAAAGAAACTTCGGCTTAGAAAGAGGATACGTGAAAATTCTTTTCGATCGTCAAACGAACGAAACGAAGGATATCCTTGACGGATGCAGATCTCTCACCTAGAGTCGGTCGAAACGGCACGTCCCACGACCTCCTAACGTGAAATCGTCCCGATTGACGCACCGATACTCGACGACCGATTTGTACAAATGATCACTACCGTACAAAGATCCGCGTGGACCCGCGAACACCACAAGCACCACCGACCCGCACGTAGTCGGTTTTGCACACTGCGCCTCTTCCTCGAGGGGTAGTTTTCTAGCTGCCGATCGATACATAGCCACGAGTCTCTCCCTTCCTCTTCTTGCCTCTCCCGTCTCCCCGCATCGCTCTATCTTTCACTGACTGTCCCTGTCTCTCCCCATCTCTCTGCATCATATCCTCCCTTTCCGTCTCTCCCTAACCCACCCTCTTTTCATCGCTCTCCCACGATCCGCCCGTCCTTCTTCAACATTCATCTTTCCAGTGCCGTACTCTTCCCCCCCTCCTCCTAGCCTCTCTTTCTCACGATCGTCCCTTGCACTCCACTTTCCCTTCTTCTCGTTCGTATCCTTCATTCTTTCTCTTACTTGTTTAGCGGATTTTGATTTAACGCTCCTAGGTGTCCCTGTTTGGGTCAGTCTCTCCACGGTTAATTAGAGTTCGTCGTGAACAACGCTCTTCTAACCCTCGCGGAGAAGTTCCCGAAGCCCGAATGCCAGAGTACCGGGTAAAAAGACGATACTGGCTCCCCATTCAGATTGACGTTCCCTCAATGAATGACGACAAGGCATCGATAACGTGATTTCACTCACTCAAATAAATGAACAAGTGTACCATCTTTTTCTTTTACTTTAGAATGTAACTCATGACCCAGCCACCTTCCGCGTTGGGTACAATCTTAACCCTTTCGATCCGAACAACGTACATACACGTTCTAGGAAAGTGAACGATCGCGTGCAACAATTCGCAATAAATAGCTTAAGAATATAAAGACTTCTAAACTTTTAAATGCTTCAAATTATCTACGATTTTAAAGATATGGTTCGATGTTTTCGAGTTTCTAAAAATGAAATATTTCTAGACGTAGCGAAAGATTGAAGAATCCATCGTGAGCAATGGTTTTCAATGGAAACATTTCTAAAGATCGTTAACAGTAAAATAATCAGTACTGCTGTACTTTGCAATAAAATAAACATTTTTGATTCTGTATATAAATTAGTTTGAAAATGCGTCCGTTGGGCAGTATTGGGCTGATAAGAGTTAACTCGTTTTTTAAACAATTTATGCAGGCAACTTTACGCGATGCGTGAACAAGAATTTTCTTCGCGTATATAAAAGGCGGATAAGTACTTCGATTAGAAAGGTCAGAGACGAAGTATTTTTGTATCAAGGTAGAAAAGAAGTAGGAATCTTATATGCCACATAACTTATTTTGTGTTATTAATATAAAAATTAAAATTAAAAAACTCACTAAAATCTTGGCCCCTCTAATGAGGGCTAAGAAATTAGAGCAACAAGAAGAATATTTAAAATTTCCAGGAGAGCTTAACAATTTCTTGTTACAAGTTTATATTTAAATTAAGACTGACAAGTTATGTTTATTGTGTGTTTGATAAAACTCTAATTAAATTATTCCTGTATTGTTATCCTAATCCGAGTGCTAGGGATTCTGCATTAAAGGTCATAGTACTAAATGCAATAATGAGGAAACGGAGAAGTGTAGAAAACTCTGAGAGCGTGAAAAGGGCAATAATATGCTGAAAATATTTTTGCCATCGCCGTAGTACGTACAACCGTACGAATGAATGAATTTTTCAAATTTTATCATCTTCATAACAGTAAAATTTCGTCGCTATGCCCCTGCCTTTTCAATGTACGTAATTTAAAAATTCCACCTTTCTTTTCATTAGAACCAAGATAGGAGAGACATATGAAATAATAGGGTTATTTTGACGGAACCATAAAAATAACATCCAATGACCCGTAATTAATGTAACAAAAAATTTAAGAACATGAGAAACGTAATACTGTGGACATTGAAGTAATTAAATAGGGGACAGAACCCTCAGCACTCTCAGAAATTATACAGGATGTCCCGTAACTAGTGTAACATCGGGAAATGGGGGGTAGCTGAGACGATTCTGAACAACAATTTCCTTTGCAACAATGTCGGACGAGTCTTTGTTTTTGAATTATTAACGAAAAACACTGACCAATCAGAGCTGTGATTCCTTCTAGTCCGACGTCTCGGCTCGAAGTTACCCTATCACGGCTGAGCGCGCACTCTACGCGCGCTCTGATTGGTCAGTGTTTTTCGTTAATAATTCAAAAACGAAGCTACACCCTATATCCCGATGTTACACTAGTTACAGGACACCCTATAGAAATAAATTAATGAATATTCGTCGATTCGTGAAATCTTATAAGAGATAAATATTATTATTTAAAATTATGAATTGAAAACTTTTCGTTAGGTCAGAATTTATAATTTAAAAAAATGCAGGTACCTGTACTTCCTTTGCACAAAAATTCCGGTTACTCCAATTATAAATTGCAAGTACTTATATCTTTATTTAAAAACTATTCAAGTTACCTCTCTACCATTCTATTAGTTATGGTTTAATGCGTTCAGTGCCAAAAAGAAATTCAAATAGTTAAATCTAACGCTTAAAATTTGCTACCGAACATATTAACTCTTTACACTGTACAGTGTACACCGGGGAGCATCGTAGCTTCTCTAGGGAAAATGGCACCATTAGAAAAGAATGCACCATTTCTTCGTCTAAATACTCCAAAATTACTATGTATTGTACATTTAGGTTAGTAATTATTTCAAAGAGACTTGGTTCATTTATTAATGAAATATAATGGATGATAGGTTAGATAAATTATCGTGTCAAGATATAATCTCTAGTAACTTTCTAGTATAAGACGATATAATCCCTATACCATGATTTTTCTTAAGAAAATTGATGGTAATCGCCAGTGTAATGATGCATACATTTTTCTACGCTAGGTAAAGTTTAATTTGTAAGAATGTTCCAAAATTTAACTATTAAAATACCGATAATAAATAACTATTCTGAAATGCAATATGATAAGCAACCATTGAAATTCATCATTTGAAATATGTAACTATTGAAATATAATAAATAACTAACCTAATATTGTAAGTATTATATCTTGGAAGTTTCAACAGTTGATATGCAACGAAATTTCTATCGGCCGTAGAAAACGTTGGAAAAGTTGAAAATGCGTCTTCAATGTACACCGTGGGCCATTAGACGTGTTTTGATTAAACGTTTAGTCAGAGAAGAATCGTATATGAATAATATACGACTTGGTCATGGTGCTGCTATCATTCGATAACGTTTTGTCACTTTGCACGCCCCCCGTACAGTCTGAGTGTACATCCTCTTTGTACAAACCACCCCCGCACGTTTCGTGAAAAATACTTCTAAAAATACGCATCGGTCCGGCAGTAGACAAGACTAATCTGTCGAAGGCAAGCACTCAACTCTTACTTTCAATTTCGAACAGCTTTTCATTAAAAGCCTGTTTTCGAATAAGAAAAAAAAAAAGGACAACGTTTAAACGAGATCCTTGTTTTCTTTAATAATAATTTGCTATTTTAAAAAACGCTATTTCAAACAGGTATAATATTTTATTAATAACAGTAAACTGACTAATGAAATTAGTAAAACATGATTATTCGTTTTAAAAATGAATGAAGTATTTGAAATAATTAGGAAATGTTCAATAATTTTGTGAGTAGAATTGTAGTAAATTTAAAGAATTTAAAGAATCTAGTAAATTTCAAAAAGATAATTATTAAAAAAGATAACTATAAATACATAATTTTTATAGGATATTTACATTTATAGATTGTTCCTTATCTGGCAAGATAAGTATTTAAAATATTATGAAAATTGCTAAAGAATTAATAAAAAGTCTAACATTAATTTCATAACAATTTTTCAAATAAATCTGTATGTATATCTATGAATTGAAATCTTCAGAGTGAAATTGTAAGCAAGTTGCGCTTAAAATTGAAAGCAATATTATAAAAGTTACACAAAAAACAATAATTTTATATAATTTCAGTGTGGTTGCCGGTATAAAAATTTAAATTGACAATAATAATAACATCACACAACCAATTATAGACGCTATTGTAACAGATTAATATAGTGAATATGGCGTCCTCCCCGACATTTGTTTTCACTACTAAACCCGCCTTATAAATCGTAAGTATACAACATATAACTGATATTCAACTTAGTCTTTAGCCAAAGAAACTGAAAAAGTTAAATCTGTTGAATAAATATTTCAACTAATCAAGGAAGTTTATATTGTGTCAAGGTACTGAACAATTTTGTTAATTTAAAGATCTCCCTACTCGTGTATCATGAAATATAGAAATTCTATATAAAATAATTAGATATAATGTTTTGATGCACTCACCACACCAAGATTTAGTGAGAACAGTGTTGTATTCGAAGCTAAGACTTAAGCTAACCCTTTACTACTATTTGACACAGATGACAGCTGTTTATAGTTACCAATTTTGACGCTAGATTGCTCTTCTATCAACACATGAATCATGAATACTAGAAACCGGGAAATCATTATAAATTTAAATATCATTATCATTCAAAGATTTAAATTAAAGAGTACACTTTTTAATCAAACATATTTATCTACTATAAACAATATATTATTTAATGAAAATCAAAAATGACATGGGATTTTTTTATTATCAACATTATTAGTACAGTGAAACAGCTAATATTATACAATAAAATAGTGCCGTTTTACAATAGAGCGTCGTAAAGCTTTTTTTTACATGTAATACCGCGCTTGATTTAATATCTTTTTTCTTTTTTAACCTGATTTACTCTATTTCTTATAGAGACACGAAACGTTTAAGTTGTTCGTCGATTTCGGGAGTAAGAGTTGACATTAATTGGTTGAACTGGTTATCTCCAACTAACCTGCGTAGTGTAAGTAACTGAAATATAAACATGAAAAAAAAAAAAAAGAAATTATAAAAAATACTATTGATATCATTGTACGTATTAATAATGATTAATAAAAAGCTGCTACAATACCTGATTTTGCAACGTGTCTTTTAAAGATATGCGAGATAAAGGATCGCTGACAGCAAGTCTTCTTTTTCGCTGCTCGTGTTTATTCCCATAATCTTCGTCTTCATATTGTGACGGACTAGCTTGTCCACTAATTGATAAAGAACTGAAATTAGAATAATAATAATACATCTTATATCGCGTTATTCTTCGTTATTATTATACATAATACTCATAGAATTCCTACGCACTTAATGGCATATTCAATGTCATATCCTATATTATCAAATTTAGTTATGTCATTAAGAGTCTCGACAATATTCGATATTATTTGTGGAAAATGCTGAAAAACACTAGGAGGACTATTAGCTCCAAGAAGCGAACAGAGTGCCAGAGCTAATAATTTACGTCGATCTTGTTGAAAAGTAAATGGCATCCAATGAACCCATGCATGTATTATTTGTCCAAGTACAGCTTCTTCTCCTGTCTCATTTCCACCCATTTTTCTGGTTAATTCATTTATCACCTGTATAATAATTTAAATATTTTCCAGTGAAATTACAATTAAAAATTAATAACATAGACAAGAAAGTGATAAATAATTGAATAAAGATACGAATGAATCTTAATACCTGTATAAAAATATCTTTATAAAACCATAAAACTCTTGCCACAATAGATAAATACATAGTCGTCTTCATCGTAGAGTCTCCGCCCTTGTACACGGTCCTATCGAAATTAAAATAAATTTTATTATATGTACACATAGTATAACAATTTCAAATGTTTATACTTACTCAAATATGTGTATTAAAACAGGTTTAATCAGTTCAGCACCTTGTCGGGGTGAAGCACATAAGCATATTTCAAATACAGTCATAATCGTTACTATTCCCTCTAATCTCAGATCCCCTAGAAGTGACCTAAGCGTTTCAATTATAACTGCTCCCCTTTGACTTAAAAATTCTTGAGGATTTAATACTACGTATGCTTGAACTATGTACAAACATAATTTTAAGTTTTCAGCTGATTGTTCTAAAACATATTAAGGTTTTTTTTTATAAAGATGTTCATTAAAAACATACAAAATTATGTACTAACCTAATAAAGCGGGTAAATTTTTAGCCAAATCCATTATAGCTGGTGTTGGTGCAGGTGCATTTTCTAATAAAGCTAACCATAATCGTAAACCGTCTTCTAACAAATAAACATGACTTTCTTGATCAACATCACAACTCAATGCAACAACACCTACTACCAACGGTTCTAAAACAACGCTTTCAGGGCCTAATGCCTATATGTAATCAAAATATTATTCATTAGAAAATATATCAAATTTAACATACTGAATACAAAAAATAAAGTACTTTGTTACCTTTTCTAAATGTATAAGCGTTGAAATTATAGCACATCTCAACATATTATGTTCTTCAGATTGTTGCCAAAGTGCTGGTAGATATGAACTAAGCACTCCAACGTGCGGATTTATTTCATTACCAGCACGCTCAATCATAAAGGATAACACGTATAAAACATGCATCTAAAAATAATTTTTTTAATATTTTCTCGAAATGAAAATATAGTTTAAAGAATAATATATTGTATAAATACATACTTTAGTATCATTTTCTTTTACTTCTTTTAACAGAGAAAATAATAAAGAAAACGTTGGCTCTAAATAAGGAGAGAATTCTTCTGGATTAAACTGAAAATCATCTATCGCAAATTTCAATGCATCACTTGCTGCTAAACGAACTCCTAAATCTTCTTTAGGACTTAAAACTTCAATCATAAGTTCATATAACTCTGGTCTAAGTTCTGCACTTAATTTTATACCTGTAATTGTAATGCAACATTTAAATTAATTATAATTGAAATAAATATTACGTATAATGAATTTCATACACTTTTATGGAAAAAGAAATGATCAAATTCACTTACTTGTCCATTGACCAATAAGCCAACATACTCGTCTTCTGATAATTCTGTAATTATTACTTTGAATTTTCAATTCTTCTTTTAAAGTTGTTGAAAACCATTGATCAAAATTTACCTAATACATATAAGTACGATAACTGGTTGATTGACTGCTTATAGTGATTTCTTTGTAATATTTTGTCCCTACCTCGTCGTATAAATCAAACGCAGCCAAACCAACTGCATTATATACTGCATCTTTTAATAGAATTGCATGCAAATTATTTGGATCTACAGGTTGGTGATACCTTTGCATCAACTCGACTAAAACTGATGCAAGAACTTCCCTAAACTGATGAAAAATTGCTAAAAATAAGGACTCCGTGCAAGGCTAAAAATAAAATTTCAATTATAAAACGAATAAATATTTAATGTTACATATGGTTATAAATAATGTTATACATAACTAATAGTATTTGAAATATTTACCCTTAAACTGTATTTCCATGATTCACCGCCATCATCAACAACTGAAATCAATCATCGCACAGTTAATAATTAAACTAAAATATATGCATATGGACAAATACACAATTTAGAACGTACCAAAATTCTCTGGATCTGTATCCCATAACTCCAAATCAGCAGGAGTTAAAAGAAAATAATGTGTTACAAGTCTTGAACAAATTTCAGTCAATGTTTCAGGTGTAAAAAACTCTCGTCTCAATTGATCTGCTCTTAATGTTAACGGATCTGTGTCTGTGGTAATAAATTTTTAAATTTAAGAAATTATATTCGTATATAATTATACAGTGAATATATAATTACTCGTACCTTCGATAACTTTAGCATGACTGTAGTACGATGACAATAAAATGCCTTTCATTAGGTTCATACATTGTATAATGAACCTCTCAAAAGTTAAAGCTTGACCAGCTTCGGTAAAACAATAAAAAACAGAAAATTCTAAGGATGTTGGTATCAACTCAACATAGCAAAATGGATGTATCTCTAATACTCCTATCAATACTTTGGTTAAATGAATTATAAATTTATTGCATATCTCTATTTGAATACCTCTTGAAATTAATGTTTTTCCTAAAAATACGTACATTATTAAAAACTATACATACATGACTATTTTTACGATTTTACTTGTTAACTAAAAATACTAACGACACTCAAGGCAGGTTCTTGCACGTTCAAAAACAATTTCTAAAAACAACATAGCATCTTGAGATCCTGAAGGTTTACTGAACCCATTTATAACGAGTTTTCTAAGTATTCTTAATAAAAGTAATGCTTTTTCTAAAGCTTCTTGTATCTGACTTGTATCTGCTCCATTTGATGCCATTATAAGAAAGGATTCAGTATATGTGTTCCATAAATTCAAAATAAAATTGAACACATTAATGGTTAATTCATGGAAGAATCGTCTGTCCGCAGCTAAACATTTAGAAGCTAATGACTTAACAACATGATGTAATGTTAACAAAGCCCGATGTTGTGCTAAGGGATTTTGTCCTCTTATAACATCCAATAATCTTGGAATTAATGAACCCCATTCTCTAGGGCAATCAAATCTGTACAATATTATCTCATTTAATTACTGCATGTGTTGAAGAATACAATACAAATAAATACAAATCATTTCATATATGTTGATTACCTTGCAATTTTAGCAATAAGAGCTGCCAATTGTACAGCTAACTGATTTACAGGTTCTTCAAAATTTTCTATTAAACGTTGCCTAAGAAATTCTTTTTCATCTTCTGCAATTGCACTGTAATAATAATATATGTTATTTGAATCTTTACTTATACTAAATTGTTTATAGAATCTCAATATTATATTGCCAAATTACAATCATTAAATATACTCACTGTGGTGCAACCTTCCTCCAATACCTATCAACACCATTTTTAAAACATAAAATTGCCATCCATCTGATATTGATAGCCAAGGAATGATTAGAAAACACATTCTGAAACAAGTATTATGCAACAAATATTTTGTAAACAAGATATATTATAACATATTTCATTAAAACTCTATCATAAACATACCTTAATAAGTCCCTTATCATCAATATAATAATAGATGTACTTATAATTTCATAGAAATATTAGCATATTCATACAACTTACATATAACGCAGTATAGAATCCTCTTTCAGTTTCCCATTGTTTTAGTGTTTGTTCAGCTGGTTTTAAAACATTAGGATCTTGACTACCCGCTTGCTGAAGGACTTCTATCACTGCCACATCCATATCTTCCTACAAAATATGATTATATTTTATGCTTACATTAAATTTAAACAATTTGTTATTATTTATTTTCCTCTGAGAAGTGTATCTGAAATGTTAACAATGAACATGTGCTGATGATATTTTATTCCTTCAGTATTTAGTTTGAACGTAGAAATAAAAAAATATCTATCACTGATCATCACAGTAAAGAAAAATACCATTATATGAGATCAAATACCTTCTGTCGTTATATTATTCTCGTTAAATAAATTATCATTTTTCTGATTCCGGTTGAACAGTTCCTAACCTACAAGAAGATATCAACCACACATATTCAAATATTACCTATCTTATACAGAGTTTGTAGAACTATTTTCGGTAAACTCCATTTATTAGGAATATTTACATATTAAATCGATATATAACGAAAATTATCAAAGACACTCTACATCAAAATGTCACACACGCCCGCAAGTCGGCATTTCAGAACGCTGCCCCCTACTTTTCTTTTTCTATAAAATATGACGGTGACAGTTATTGTCATACTATATAAAAACCACCTTATTGCGTACAAAACGCAATTCTTATGTTATTTTTATTTTATGTTTTACAAATATTGTTTTTTCCTATATGCTGTTACATTAATTAACAGTATAATTGTACATACATTTTTCAAACCTTCAATATTAATATTAAATAGTTCTTTTTCATGAATATTAATATATGCAATGATTTTAATGTGCTGTATGTCATTATTTACTTATGTTTCTCGTTAAAATAAACTTTATATACTTATTTATACGTATAATACGGTATATTTTAAAGTTTTAATTAAATCAATATAGAACCTGATAGTTTTCCCGTCTAAAATAAATGTAATTCATTAATATATTAATCTTACACTACTTTGCATTAAAAATTTAAGGTACCAATAGATATTTATATACTTATATTTACGAAGTTATTGTTATTTGTAATTTAAAAATTCATTACACGTAAAACGGATATCCGGTATACGCACTCTATCGTCGATCGGAGCGATACTCGCTCTTTCCGTTTTCGGTTCGTGGCAGTGCATATTACTTGTCACGATGAAGGTTTGTATCTAAAAATATTTAAAGAATCTTACAAAAATTATAAGTTATTTATAATTAAATGTATGTAGTAATGCATAATAAAAAATGTTCCATGTATATAATTTGTCAGATATTTCTTTCTCTAATACAGTATTGGTTATGAATACTGCATTGTTATATTGAAAATAAATATTAAGTTATTTAATATTCACTAGAATCGACTTGAATAAAATGTTAAAACTGGCATTCTCACATCATTTTCGTATCAAACATGAAATACAGTCATTTTGCACCAACTAATCTGTATAAATTAGTTCAAATGTAATTTACATTTCTTTTTGCAGCTGAACGTATCATTTCCTGCTACAGGATGTCAGAAACTCTTTGAGATTTCTGATGAACATAAGCTTAGGATTTTTTATGAAAAACGTATGGGAGCTGAAGTGGAAGCTGATGCCTTAGGTAATGAATGGAAAGGATATGTTGTTCGCATCTCTGGTGGAAATGACAAACAAGGATTTCCAATGAAACAGGGTGTTCTAACAAATGGTAAAACAATAATTCTCCAATTTTCATGGTTTATTGTTTCTTCATTTTTATCGTGACAATTAAACTTTAATATATGCTGTTATAAATAGGACGTGTACGTTTACTACTCTCAAAAGGACACTCGTGCTATAGACCTAGACGCGACGGTGAACGTAAACGTAAATCCGTTCGTGGATGCATTGTTGATTCAAATCTCTCTGTACTTGCTCTTGTCATTGTCAAGAAAGGAGAGAAGGTACTAATTTATTATATTATTCTTGATTTATCAACCATGCTTTTCAGGGTGTGTAAGAACTATTACTGTGTCTTATTATACTATCGTAAACATGGGAGATTAAATGTCATTTTTTGATTTGAGAAATTGTATTCTGTAACCTATACATTTTCTCAGTGTACGAATGATACATTTCTTAATACGCGTAAATAAATTTACCGTATATTTCAATCAAACTTTTTTTACAGGAAATTCCAGGTTTAACTGATACAAATGTACCACGACGTTTGGGACCTAAGAGAGCAAGTAGAATTCGTAAACTCTTCAATTTATCGAAAGAAGACGACGTGCGTCAGTTTGTTGTAAAGCGACCAGTGCAAAAAGAAGGCAAGAAAGAACGTTTTAAGGCTCCTAAGATTCAGCGTCTCATTACTCCACTTACTCTTCAGGTATGTACATATTCTTGGTATTTGTTATAATTTTCATAGAAATGTAGAATACGTGATAAAATAACTAGATATATATCGATTTTATAGAGGAAGAGACATAGGGTGGCTTTAAAGAGAAGGCGTAGTTTGGCACGTAAACAACAAGCAGCAGATTATGCCAAGCTGCTAGCACAAAGGCAAAAGGAGGCAAAGAATAGACGTCAAGAAGAATTAAAACGAAGACGTAGTGCTTCTATGCGGGATTCGAAATCGTCCAGTCAGTCGGCACCTACGACACAAAAGTAAAATGACTGTACTGAAGTCTTTACCTTAATAAAAAAAAAAAAGCCTACATATTTATGTCGTTATTTTTCATCCACCTTTAATGTATTACCTTCCACCATATTTCCCGCTAAAAGTATGTTACTTCTTATTTGAATAAAAATTATGTTTGCAGATACATAGAATTACGAAATTTTTGTTAGTGAAAATATATGTTATGTCAACTAGAATTTAAATTGATATATAATTTATTAAAAATTTCAAAATTGATGGTTGGAAGAATACAAATTTAATCCGAAAATAATTATTTAACTTTTATCGGACGTCGGCACTTCGAATTTTATTTACTGCTAGGTTGTATAAAATAATTATCTTACAGACTATTACGTGTAATAATTGAACTGACAAACAGAAAGCAGATATTGGTATAACAAAATCGCTACACTTTTTCTGTATAATCTCGTCATTCCTCACGTGAAAAGTAATATACCGCACATGTCTTTCAAAAGTGCATAGAACTCAAAAAGATGCAATTTTACAACTGTGAAGCGGTTGAATGAAACCTATTGCAAAAATTTCCTGAAGCGCATTTTTTTATTTGCATTGTTTTCTAAATACATGCGCGGTACATCCATAAAGGTACTGAACTATAATGTGAAATAGTATTCAAAATAGTTTTAAAAAAGTCATTAGACAATATCGCTTTCTTGCCTCAAATTCTTGCATACCAATTCGGCTACTTGATTATCGCTTTATCTTCGTCTCACCAGCTATTGTTGTATCTTGCTCTCTGTCACATCATTGTCCGAAGCTTTTCAGTTTCTCCGCTTGGAGTCCTCAAAGTCAGTTCAAAATTTGACCCGTGTGCATGCTTGAGGTTATGCACGTGGATATTTATATTTATATAACAATTTATCAAGTATTTACAAGAATATGGTTAAAGTATACATGTAGCATATATTTATAATATTCTTCATACACATAAAAGGCAATTTAAAAAGTTTTTAATAAATATATTTATTTATACAAAAAACAAAGGTAAATGAAATTTAAAATATATTGAACTACAGAACATTGACACTTATTAAGATTAAATAATACTAGTAATTAAACAATTAAATGCAAGCAATTATGTAAACACCAATATTTTTAATTATAAGTATTAATGAAAAGTTGAGAAATAAAACTACCTATATTCTTTCAGACAAAATGGCAAAGTCACGCGTCACAAATAAAGCTCCTCGTAAAGAGGGATTTAATCGTTCTGGGCACAGTATGAATCCTGAACGCCCAACAGAAGGACTGAAAGGTGTAGCTAAAGTTCGAAGCAAAGCTACAATCAAAAGATTGCAAATGTATCGTAATCAAAAACCAAAACGCGACCGAACAGGCAAAATAATTAGTCCAGCACCATTCCAAGGTTGGCAACCATCTGGTACCATGTCTCGTGTAGAACCTTCGCAAAGATGGTTTAGCAATTCAAGAGTCATTTCCCAAAATGCTTTACAAAAGTTTCAAGATGAAATTGGTAAAGCTATGAAGGATCCGTATAATGTTATTATGAAACCTACACAGTTGCCAATAACTTTACTTCAACAGAAAGCAGCAAATGCAAGAGTGCATTTATTAGATACAGAAAGTTTCGAAAGTGTATTTGGTCCAAAGAAATTACGCAAGAAACCAAATTTAACAATAGCATCATATGATGAACTACAAAAATTAGCAGAACAAAAGGAAGAAACATACAGCATAGAAAAAGATTCTAAAGATGTTGATCTTGTACGTCCGGATACGGGTATAAAAGATGTACAGAGAGACTGGATCATGTCAGCAGGACAAAGTAAAAGAATTTGGAATGAATTATATAAAGTTATAGATTCCTCGGATGTTATTTTACAAGTATTGGATGCTAGAGATCCATTAGGTACCAGATCGCCACCAATTGAGAAATATTTGAAAACAGAGAAACCTCACAAACATTTAATGTTTATTTTAAATAAAGTAGATCTTGTTCCAACATGGGTTACACAAAGATGGGTTGCAATTTTAAGTGCAGAATATCCAACAGTAGCATTTCATGCTTCGTTGACACATCCATTTGGTAAAGGTTCTTTGATAAATTTGTTACGTCAGTTTGCAAAATTACATACTGATAAGAAACAAATCAGTGTAGGTTTTATCGGATATCCTAATACAGGAAAAAGTTCAGTTATAAATACTTTAAGGTCAAAAAAAGTATGTAAAGTTGCACCAATCGCAGGTGAAACAAAGGTATGGCAGTATATTACTTTGATGCGCCGTATTTACTTAATAGACTGTCCAGGTGTGGTTTATCCGTCATCAGAAACTGATACAGAAAAAGTTCTAAAAGGTGTAGTTAGGGTAGAACTTGTTAAAAACCCTGAAGATTATATTGAACAAGTACTATTACGAGTGAAACCAGATTATATACGTAAAACTTACAAAGTTATGGAATGGAATGATCACATTGATTTTTTGGAAAAATTGGCACGTAGAACTGGAAAATTGTTAAAAAAGGGAGAACCAGATATTACCATTGCTTCACGGATGGTTTTGAATGATTGGCAACGTGGTAAATTACCATTTTATGTTTCTCCTCCGGGTTTTGAAGAACCATTAACAAAAGCAGTAGTTAATGAATCTTCTGTTGAAAATAATACTACTGAAGAAAAAAATGATATTGATACAAATGAAAACAAAAATATACCGAATGAAGAACCACCAAAACTCGAATTGTCTGTAATACAAGATTTTCGAAAAATAAGAGTTGGTTTACCATATACCAGTGAAGATGTTAAAAATAACTTTGAGAATGATAAATCTGTTAGTAACGATGAAAATGAAAACTCCATTGAGATTGATTCTGTTTCATCAGATTTGCATGATGATATTAGTGAAATTCAAGATGAACAAATATTATCAACATTAGAAACATTATCAACAGAAAATGAAAAACATGATGAATGCAATAAAAATCCTGAAAGTGATAATAAGGAAAATAATGAGTATTCTGATGATGAAATTCATCTTCCATTAGAGAAAGACACCTTGCTACAAAGTGCGTATGATATAAGGGAAGAGGAATATGATTCTAGTGACAGTGAAATGTTGGATATAAATACCAAATCTAGTAGTGGTACATTCGAAGTTTCTTGTATGCCTTCTAAAACGGAACAGTTGGTAGGAAAAATAGGAAAGAAACTAACAAGTAAACAAAAACGAGCTTTAGAAAGAGCTAATAAAAGAAAAAAAGTTGGCAGCAACTTTTATGAAATTACTAATGTGAAAAACAGAAATAGAAATAGAAAAATTCCTAAGATTAAACGAAAATAATTTATAAATGAATAAAAACAAAAAGTATTAATGCATAAAAAATTAAGAGCTATACATAAACTTGATTTGCTTTACTTGTATCATATAAATTGATTGTAAATAAATAAAGTTATTAAAAAGTGCATATTTATATGAAATATGTCTATTGAACAAAAATAAATTATTTAAAAATCATATAAATCACATATTTATATGGTTAAAATTTGGCTACTTCTAATATTGCATAATAGTATTTTAAATGTATTATAGTATAGGAATATGAAATTAAAAGGAATGCAAGGATTGTATGCGTGTGTATATATATTATGTACGTACAGGGCGAAACAAGAAAGGTGTCCATAATTTCTAGATAGATAATACTTGGCAAATGGTGAGAAAAAGGTTCTAATAAACGTGGGTCAAAGAACTGATAGTTTTAAAGTAATAAACAATTTTTTACTATATCATATGGAATCAGTGGTTTATCTGTCTTTCTACTTTACCCAGTATGTGGAACATCTTCTGTAACCGGAAATTGAAGAAATAAGAAGATAATCTACTGTTTCCATGTAGTACAAGAGCTCCCGAAGTGAGAAAGTTGCTTACTTGAAATGAAACAAAAATTGTTTATAACTTTGAAACTACTGCTATTTTTTCGATCCGTATTCATTAGAATCTTTTTCATCATTGGCGAGCACCCCTGGTGCTGAAGTTATGAACCCCTTTTTTTTGTTTCACCCTGTACACTTTGTAATTCTTCTATAATTATATAGAGGGCTATTTCGTTTGACATTCGTTTCACATTGTATAAAATGTTTATAATACGTGCTTCTGAAGTTCTGTAAATCTTGTAAAACATGTGAATCAAATAAATTTTTACATTCTTAATATGATAATTTGTTTGCATAAGTGAATTTGTTAATAGTTAAATAAAGATTCTGTGAAGTATTTCAAAAGTATTATAAAGCAGTAAACATAACCTCTAAATATAGTAGGAGATAATAAATTTACTCAAGAATTATACGAGTTTAATGTATTCTTCATAAAATAAGATTAATATTTTTAAAGTTGATGTATAAATTTTCAAAATGAGAAGTCGCAGTAATTCTGGTGTTCGTTTGGATTATTATCAACGAATTGTTCATAAAATTATTATGAAACATCAGAATGTAGTTACAGGACTTTTTCCTGCTAGTTCTGATAATAACCATGCATGGGTTCGTGACAACATATATTGCATTCTTGCTGTATGGGGCCTTTCAATGGCATATAAAAAGATTGCTGATGCAGACGAAGATAGAGCCAAAACATATGAACTTGAACAAAGTTGCGTGAAGTTAATGAGAGGTCTATTAATGGCAATGATGCAGCAGAAAGAAAAAGTTGAACAATTTAAATCCACTCAAAATCCACATGATGCTTTACATGCCAAATATAGTTCTGTTAATGGACAAACTGTTGTAGGTGATACAGAATGGGGTCATCTTCAGATAGATGCAATTTCTCTGTATTTACTGATCTTAGCACAAATGACAGCATCTGGTTTACAAATTGTCTTTAATCTAGATGAGGTAAATATATACGTGATATATTAAATATAAATTAATTTCCAAAGCCATAGCTAATAATTTATATAATCTAATTTTAGGTTGCATTCATTCAAAACTTAGTATTTTATATTGAATCAGCTTATTGTACTCCTGATTATGGAATTTGGGAAAGAGGTGATAAAACGAACCATGGATTACCAGAATTAAATGCTAGCAGTATTGGAATGGCAAAAGCTGCAATGGAAGCAATGAATGAACTTGATTTGTTTGGTGCAAGAGGTGGACCTACCTCTGTAATTCATGTATTGGCAGATGAAGCGCAAAAGTGTCAAGCAGTTTTACAATCTATGCTGCCACGTGAATCTAACTCTAAAGAATTAGATAGTGGATTACTATCTGTTATAAGCTTCCCAGCATTTGCTATAGATGAGCCTAGTTTAATACAGTTAACAAGAGATGCTATTACTAAAAAATTACAAGGTCGTTATGGATGTAAGAGATTTTTAAGAGATGGATATAAAACCCCCAAAGAAGATCCTAACAGGTAAAAGAAATAAAATACAGAATTGTCTCAAAATATAATATCGGCATTCGCTAATAAATGTATTACATTATTAACAGACTTTATTATGAACCATGGGAATTGCGCATGTTTGAGAACATAGAATGCGAATGGCCTTTGTTCTTTTGTTATTTGATTGTGGATTATTGTTTCCAAGGCAATAAAGAAGTAGTAGCCGAATACTCGAAACAGTTAGAAGAAATAATGATTAAATCAGATGATGGTATGAAATTAGTACCTGAATTATATTCTGTAGAATCTGCAAATGTATCAGCAGAATATGCTGAGCCAGGCAGTCAAAAACGAGTTGCACTAGGTAGATGTCCATTTATGTGGGCTCAATCTCTTTATATATTAGGAAAATTATTACAAGAAGTAAGTACACAAATATAAGAAAAATAAATAGGGTGTTCACGATAATTTGTACCATCATTTTTTCCGTAAACGGTTAGCGTTAGAAAATAACCGAAGAGGAGGAAGTTGTAGTATATTTTATTAGCAATACGATAACGCATCTAAATTTTTTGTATTTTTAATATTTTTCTAGCAACAAAGGAGACCTTCATTTTTTTTAAATTAAATGCTTGAATGCAGGGTCAGGTCGGTAAAGATCGGGCAGGCTCGGCCGGGTAACCGATTCTTTCGGGTCATCCGCAAAAGTCGGGCGTAATTTACTAAAATCATCATTTTTTGTATAAATATTATTTTATAGCAAACTTCCGCGTAAACAAATATTTTGCACATGCTTGCTAAGTAATTGGCCGCCTAAAAAAACTGAGGACTGTATTAGAAATGTAATACAATTAATTTGAAATATATCGAATCGAATCGCGGGAGCTCATGCCGATGACCCGAAAGAATCGGGCTACCCGACTGTACACTGTTCGTATGTGTCGAGTACTCGCCGCCCGAAACCGCCCGAATTTTACCGGCTCGACCCGAACCCATAATCTCAGATACCCGCACACCCCTTTTGATAAAAACTTTATGGAATTATACCAAGGCAATTATTCCTGGTTTTTTCGCATAAATGTACTGAAACTAAAGAAATAAGCTTGTCTTATGAAAACAGAAACATTGATACAGACAGCAGAAATCATATTGAATTTGAGGCGTAATCTTATTACTACAATACACTAGTAAATACAATATTAGAAAATGTTATATTATTTCTTTTATTTACTACATGGTTAAACTCGTCTTAATACCCGCTTTCATATGATGTACAAAAATATGCGGCATTCCATTAAAACAAATGAGGGTCACCTTTGTTTCTAGAAAAATATTAAAAATACAAAATATTTAGATACGCTATCATATGTCGAGGATCTAGCTAAAGCAGTTAATGTTTATCGTTTACGGAAAAAACGATGGTACAAATTATCGCGAACAACCTGTATAAATATGAATTAAAATTATTTACATTACCTTCGTTAACAGGGTTTTCTTGCCGTGGGAGAACTAGATCCACTGAATAGACGTTTATGCAGTGAAAAAAAACCAGATGTTGTAGTACAAGTTGTTATATTAGCAGAAGATTCTGAAATCAGAGAAAAGATAGCTCAACATGATATTCATGTTCAAACAATTGCAGAAGTTTCACCAATCGAAGTACAACCTGCAAAAGTTCTTAGTCATTTATATACTTATTTAGGTATGTTTGAAAGGCTTTAAAGTTTATATCGATTTATTATGTGTTCTTTAATGCTTTCTCTTGAATCAAAATGTTTGTTTTTAGGTCGTAACAAAAAATTAGGATTATCTGGACGTAAATCAAGGGATGTAGGAATCTTAAGCACCAGTAAATTATATTCTCTAAACGATAAAATATTCGCATTCACGCCACAGGTAAGTATTTCGATACTCATTAAACCGTCTGCTTTTTGTACTTTTATTTCTTTTCTTATGTTGCCTCTACTTGCATCAAACATTAGTTGACAGACATGACCCGCTTCTACATCGCATCGGACTATGAGCTCATGATTGACATATTCAAAGGCGAAATTAATTTCTTGAAGTCTAGCTGGCAGAACATGTTAGGCCGGCCTCTTGTGGTTATGCCCCTCAAGAACATTCATCTAGGTACAGTAATTTAACATTTAGAAACCATAATTTTCATCTGTGTTACTTCTTTTCTGATGCCTAAGAATTTAGAAATAAAAAATTCTTTATTTATAAACTTCAGAGTAACAGAGATAAAAATATATGGTTTTTAAATAAAGAACGTTTCTGTTGGAGTTCTGTTTCTTACTGAAATTACACAAACATATCTAAAAACCAAAACCATCTAACATGTCTGCCTGCATGCGTGCATTTGTTTTGATTATAAATTTTATTCGTCAAGTGGCTTTGGAAGGTCTTAATCAATTAAAATCAGTGTTTCGTTAGTTACAAACGTGAAAATTACTATTATTGCATTCATCATGAGCAAAATCAATTAATGTCAAATAATTTCAATTAAAATAAAGCAGTAACATTGTTTTCTTTTTAATATACAATTTAATATTCTAAGGAGACAGCTTATGTGTGTGGTGGTATGCACGTTTGTTGCATGTCTTAGAACTTTGATACGGAGGAGTACTTCACGACAAACGATGCAGCCCTCCTTGTCGACACTTTTACAACCAACTTGGCTTTCCTCACCATCAACTGGAAGCAAATGCTCGGCAGGCCAACTGTGACACTTGTTGCCACTCATAGTCATCTAGGTATGCCACAGACGGCCTTAGATCATCATTCAGCATTAAAACATAATTTAGAAATACGCTTAGACATATGTAGAACGAAGTTTTCTCTTCGTGTGTAATATATCAAAAGAACAATACAAAAAACAGTACAAAACACAATACAAAAAAAGATACACAAATTTTACATATATACTTAATCATTATTTTAGATCAAGGAAAGATACCATTGGCAATGATAACTACTATGAAAAAATTGAAAAGTGGTTATATCAATGGCACACGAGTTTCACTAGGAAATCTGAGTGACTTTTTAAGTACTTCTTGCATTACAAACTTAAGTTTCTTAGGAAGCTCTGAAGACGGTAGACCAGATAAACTAAATCCTCAGGTACACAAAATTCATACTGCTGAATAATACACAAGATTACATGATATTTTATATATTTTTATACGTTTGATAAGGTACAACAATATTTAGAAGAACATCTGATGCGTGCATTTCCTCATCGCACAGGTCTTCTTAACAGACCGGTCATTCGAACGGGGAAAAATTCGAAACGTAGAATGTCTGTAAAAGGTGCCATAAAGAAAACAAGATCAATTGCTGTAGAACGTAAGTTACATTTATTTCATTTATTGCTATCATAAATTATTTAAATCCCTAACATTCTGTTTGCATGATGTTTAAAGTGGATCCTTAAAGGTTTATACGTAATATATTCCTACAGCTTTGGTTCCTCTCGTCCCACAAGAATGTAAGTGCACTAACAACTAATGACTAATTTTTCAATTGTAATGGTATAGAGGAAAAAAAAATTCTTCTGAAAGTTCACACTCCTTCCCCACCACTCTCCTATAAATTTCAAGTCAACAGACTACATGGAACTTTTGGAAGAGCAACCCCGAAAGATTAATATGTCCATTTTATTAATATTTTTCAAGAATTTGAATAAACTTAATAAGAGTAAATTGAATTGCATTGGATATAAAATTTGTAGCTGAAATACTTGGAATGGCAGGAGAAGATAGAAGGCCTTCCGCTGTTTTAAATACGAATCCATTTATTGAAGTAACAGATACAAGGTTAATTCCGAATCCTCCACCAGTGGCTTCTATGGATCGTACCCCATCCCCTACGAATGACATAGTATCTTGGACGAATTCTCCAAAATTACATAGACACAGAGGCATAGGCGACGCTCCGTATGCAGATACCGAAGTTGAGGAATTGTTATCTATGCTTCGAGAAACAGAAAGTTTGGAAGAGCAAGGGGATATCTTACAATATCTTGTAAGTTATACAAATATAATACAGCAACAACTGTTATTCTTTAAAAATATTTTTCCAAATTAGGTTGATTCGCAAGGTCTATATTTCGATACTGGCATGATAGAGGAAGGCTATCCTATTCTAATAAAAGATTTATTGAAAGATCTTTACGAAAAAGCCTGTCAACAAAAAATGTGGGGAATCGTACGTCATACTGCTGGTATGCTAGGAAAACGAGTCGAGGATCTAGCTAAAGCAGTCACTGATTTATTAGTTCGTCAAAAACAAGTCACGGTTGGTATGCCACCGACCAACGAACATACTATTATTGCCCCATTACCAGAAAATGAATTACGAGCGTTAATCCATCAAGCATATGGGGATGATGAATCTACTGCTATGTTAACGCAAGAATTGCTTGTTTATTTGGCAATGTTCATTAGAACGGAACCGCAATTGTTTCATGAAATGCTCAGACTTCGAGTGGGTTTAATTATACAAGTAATGGCTACGGAATTATCAAGAACTTTAATATGCACCGGGGAAGAGGCATCTGAACATTTACTTAATTTATCACCATTTGAGATGAAGAATCTTTTACATCATATTATGAGCGGAAAAGAATTTGCGATTAGCAGTGGTATGTTGTTTTTTATGTTTGAATAAAATTATTTAATTAGATGCAACTAAAACTTAATTTCTTGATAATAATACTTCGATTAAAAGTAA
This sequence comes from Stelis phaeoptera, assembly GCA_943735885.1. Classification (NCBI taxonomy): domain Eukaryota; kingdom Metazoa; phylum Arthropoda; class Insecta; order Hymenoptera; family Megachilidae; genus Stelis; species Stelis phaeoptera. The sequence goes on from OX030936.1 coordinate 3,232,373, forward strand.
CTAATTATTCATTTGTATTTATATTATTATTAATAATTTATAAGAATTTATTTTCATTTTCAGTTGGTCGAGGTAATTTCTCTGTTATCAGTTGTAAATCCAGCAAACTTAGCAAGGTAACGTACTTATTCGTATAACAATTACCTTTTGATAATTCTATAATGAATTTAATATTTCATTCTAGAAATCACAAATTGGAGGTTTCTTAACCGCTGATCAAGTTGATGGTAGTGAAACAGAACCAGATCGACAAGGTCAGTGGTTACGGCGGCGAAGATTGGATGGTGCGCTGAATAGAGTACCACGAGATTTTTATCCTCGAGTATGGCATGTACTCGAACGGGTAAGTTTGTAAATTACGCATAATATAATCAATTTTCATTAAAGTATTCATTTTTTTACATTTTCATAGTGTCAAGGTTTAGCAATCGAAGGTAGAGTTTTACCTCAAAATTTAACGCAAGAGATGACATCTGGAGAATTGAAATTTGCATTAGCAGTAGAAACTGTTTTGAATACTATACCGCAACCAGAATATCGTCAGCTAGTGGTCGAAGCTTTAATGGTGTTAACTTTAGTAACTGAATATAATGTGGTAGCTTCATTGGGTGGACTTATTGCTGTTGAACAGTTAGTCCACAAGGCTAATGCTATTTTTTTGGATGACCAGGTATATTTTTAAGTTTATAGTTATGCCGGTACTGATCAAATATACTTACTAAATTTATTTGTAATATTTAGATGAAAATTGATGGTGATGCCACCTTATGTTGTGCTAAACCAAAAGAACAACGAGAAACCACTGCAATGGGGAATTTACTTTGCGGCGGAGCAGCATACGTTTGTCAACACTTTTACGATAGCGCTCCAAGCGGTAGTTTCGGAACTATGACATACATTACAAGAGCTATCGCCTCGTTATTAAATTGTTTACCAAAGGATGGTGATATAGAATGTTCAATATCATAATTATTTATTTTTTTAGACATCAATTTTGATTATTACTTAGGAGCGTTCATTATAATTTACATCATTATTAGTAATCAGAGATTATGTGGCAAAAGTGTACAAAAATTTGTGTTTTCTGTATTGAAGTTACCAGTGTTTCGAATGTATTAAATATAAAAAACATTTATTTGTTTTATATACAATCAATCTTCTTCTTATTCTCTTTATTCATTATATGCAACCACAATACACATTAGATGTATTACTCGGTCCTTGAACTAGAAAAAGGATTCCATTTAAGATTCCAGACTGTTGATCTGCAAAAACAATTTTCCATAATATTTTCCTGCACATATATACATTTTCGTGTAATTTATTACGTGTACAGCGTCCCATTTTTTAATGTTTTTACGAATATAAACAAGAAAAAATTCTATCTAAATATTCTGATCATTTCCTGTTTCCAGTACAGAATTATGCTTATTTTGTTATAATTCAATGAATGGACCATTAATCCCTTTAATTAGTTTTTGTTACCGATCGACTCTGAATTTATTCTGAATTGATTACTTTTCATTATAACTGTTTTATAAAACATTTGAAGACCTATATTTGTATAACAGTTTTTTCTTGTTTCTACTCAAATAACAGAGTGGTGTAGTTTGATCGTTTAAAACTGGACCAACACCCTTTGTATACACATATATAAATACATACTCGGCTAATTTTTGTTCAGCCATTTTAGCCTCTTCTTCTTTAAGTTTAGCAATCAATTCAGACCTATATGTGTGTTTTAGAGGCACTACATGTTGCGATTGTGTTGTTTGTTGTATAAATTTTTTACAAGCTTCTACATATGTTAAACCATACCACTCAATTTCTTCTCGTGTATACTAGAAGAAAAAGTATGATCTTTTAAAACAAACATCAATTTTAATTTAATAAAGTTTTAAAATAACATTAAAATGATACTTTACTGCTGATAAATATTCCTTATATTTATTATAAATTTCTTCCTGTTTAACGGGATCGTCCGGATATAAAGTTTTATCAGCCAATGCTACAAGTATCTGACGTTTAATTTTTAACGCAAGCTCAGATTTCAAATCGCAAGCAGGAGTCTATAAAAAGGTGAATGATTTAAATATTAGAATATATATATATATATAAAATATTGTTCTTTTTTGTACAACGTACCTTCAATAAATAGTGATCAAAACCATAATGTTCATGAATAAGGTGAATAGTTCTATTGGTAACAACAGCACTCATGTATTTATCTAAGATTTCACTATAAACTACAGACTTTTTAAGCTGAGGAAACCAAAAGCGAGGATGTCTCCGAGCGAATCTATGTTTTTTTGTAAAACCCTGAACCACAGCTTCACCACCCCATAAACCTTGATGAAATTCTTTAGGATATATCAACGGTAGTGGTACATTTTGAACCGGACGTCTAGAAACAAATCCAATGAACATAATTAACAAAGACTATCCAAATAAACCTGTTATATTAGCTTTTTAATCCTTTACATTTCTTCTGTCTCTTCATCTCTTATGTAATTTCCTTCTTGCTTAATGTAATGAACTGCAGTTGGTTGTTGCAATTTCCATTCTTTCCAGAATTTTTTATATTCGTCTGGTAATGCGGCACCAATTCCTTTTGACCACCGCGATATTTTCGGCATATAATATAAACGCTGTAATATTAATTGTCATTTATTTTTGTGATACATTGCTTATGAAACACGTGTAATATTTAATTCATAATATTATACAATATAAAATAAATTTGTTGCTAATATACAAATTTGTTTAAATTTATTGTTAAGGTTAGGTTTGTTAAAGTTTTATTTTCTAGCACAAAATAAATGTTACCTGTCCAAATTGTTTCACTGACATGTTTTTGTAAGTTTTTGAAAATGATGACAAATTTAGAAACTAAGTATATACTCTTAAAATGACAACATAACCATTCTTTTAATGGAAAGATAATAATTTCGTATTGTTTGTTTTCAGCTGCATTTTCATGTTACCTAACCTCAACTTTAATAACAAGTCGTGAAAGGAAATGAAACAGACGTGTTATATTCATTGCGAATAAACAATTTGTTTTTAACAGGTGTTTTTACAAATGGAACATAAAATTAAAAGTATATTTTATTAAAAGAAAATAAAATTTACTTTATATAATTTTATATGTTCACACATATATAGATAATAAAATCATTAAATCATTATGAAGATAAATAAAATTATTTATCCTATGTGGCATTATCAAAGAAATTGTAATTTTTTACAAACAATTGGAAGGTTAGCATTAAATGCTTATTATCTTGAAATGTGTTTCTTCAAATATAAGTAAATATTTTAAATTATAAATCATTAGATGAACAAAATTTTTCATACAATATATTTTATTTTAGGCAATCTTTACCTGTTTATAATAAATACTATTGTACTAAATTGGAGGCTAACGAGGAGCATGAAATTCCATTAGAAAATATTCGCAACTTCAGTATCATAGCACATGTTGATCATGGTAAAAGTACTCTTGCTGATAGACTTCTGGAATTAACAGGTGCAATTCAAATGAATTCTGGAAAACAAGTTTTGGACAAATTACAAGTTGAAAAAGAACGTGGAATTACAGTGAAAGCTCAAACTGCTTCTCTTAATTATACATACAATGGAACCAAATATCTTCTTAATTTAATAGATACACCTGGTCACGTAGACTTCTCTGCTGAGGTATATCGTTCATTAGCTCCTTGTCAAGGAGTAATTTTAGTAGTAGATGCGAATGATGGTGTACAAGCACAAACTGTAGCTAACTTTTATTTAGCTGTTAAACGAAAGCTAGTTATAATACCAGTGATTAATAAAATAGACCTAAAAAATGCTAATCCTGAGAGAGTAATGGATCAATTAAGTATATTATTTGACATGAAGAAGTCAGAAGTTTTAAAAATATCTGCCAAAATGGGTACTGGCGTGCCTCAAGTCTTGGATTCTATTGTTGAAAGAATTCCGCCACCTGATGCAAGTAGAGATAACCCACTTAGAGCCTTGATTTTTGATAGCTGGTATGACAAGTTTAGAGGAGCAATTTTATTAATATATATTAAAGAAGGATCTCTATCGGCAAAACAACACATTACTTCAACGTACACTAAAAAATCATACGAAGTTAAAAGTCTTTCATTATTACGACCCTCTGAAGAAGATGTAAATAAACTGTAAATATTATTCTTTAATTTTATACAATATGTTTTTTATAGTTCTGGCATAATACTCAATAATATAGATTTGCAGGACAAATAGGATGTGTTTCTTGTGGTATGAGGTCTTCCAAAGAAGCACATATTGGTGATACGTTACATATAAAAAATGAGGTTGTAGAACCTCTGATGGGATTTCAATCACCAAAGCCAATGGTTTTTTCAGGAGTTTATCCAAATGACCAATCACAGTTTGATGTTATGCGAACTGCCATTGAGAAATTAACATTGAATGATAGTAGTGTTACTGTCACACTGGAATCTAGGTATACTTTACGTACAACAAAAGATTAATTTATTTTTATCACATTTCATTTATTTAATTAAATCTCCGTATTTCTTTATTTTAGTGCAGCTCTTGGACAAGGTTGGAGAATTGGATTTTTAGGTTTGTTACATATGGAAGTTTTTATGCAACGTCTTGAGCAGGAATATGGTGCATTATCAGTTGTCACAGCACCTAGCGTTACATACAAAGCAAAAATTGTTGGCAAAAAGAATATTAAAAAATATAATAGTGACATAATTACATTTAATAATCCTGCAGATTTTCCTGATCCATCAATTGTTACAGAATATTATGAGCCCTTCGTGTTAGGAACTATTATAACACCAGGTATATTCAAAAGTTAAATATTATGCAATATAAGTATACTTATTACAAAAACAATAAACAGGTTTTAATCATATATCTAGGTGAATATATAGGGACGGTGCTGTCTTTATGCCTTGAAAAGCGAGGAGTACAACAATCGTTGAAAGATGTTGGTCATAACAGAACATTATTTCAATTTGTATTGCCGCTTAATGAAGTTATTACTGATTTTCATGATACATTAAAATCTGCAACTTCTGGATATGCTAGTTTTGATTATGAAGAATCTAATTATGAATCTTCAAATATAGTAAAGTTGAATGTTATTTTAAATGGTAATGTAGTAGAAGAACTTAGTACCATTGTACACCTTAGTAAAGCTCGTACAAAAGGAAAAGAAATATGTGAAAGATTAGTAAATATTATTCCACGTCAGTTATTTGAAATAGTAATACAAGCTTCAGTTAATTCAAAAATTATTGCAAGGGAAACAATAAAAGCCTATAAGAAAGATGTAACTGCAAAGTTGGTAAGTTTTTGATTGCATTATACCCAGATATTTTTCTACTAACATCTCTTTTTTTTTTATTTTAGTATGGTGGTGATATTACTAGAAGAAAAAAACTATTAGCACAACAAGCAGAAGGAAAGAAAAATATGAAAATGATTGGAAAAATTTCTCTGCCTCGAGAAACATTCATAAATCTTTACAAAACACACTAAAATTTTATCTTGTATTTAATATGTTACTATCATCAGAAACTAAATTTAAATTCGATAAATTATTAAATAAAACATTTTGATACAATTAATCTTTTAAAGTATATTACGTCTTTTATAAATACATGAATCATAAAATTTACTTAATGTTTTAATGTACATACATATCGAAAGAAAATTTATTTTGTTGCAAACTTCTAGAAAAATTAAATTATAACAAGTATGCTATTGATTAACAGAGCTGGGTGAAGGATCCGACAATGGATGTGCATTATTTGAAGATACAGTATTTACAGAGTTCATATTGTCTGGTTTAAATGTTGAATTAGTATTAAGATTAATATTGACTACAGACGTGGATGCAGGATCTTGCATATCTAATTGACTTTGAGCAATATCCTGTAAAGCAGCTTGAATTCTTTGCAAAAGTGCTTCCCCTTGCTTTACAACTTCTTCTAACTGTTCGCCAGCTTCCTGGTTTTCCTGTTCAAGACGACTAAGGCTTGCAACCTGTAATTCTTGCGATGATTCCTCGCTAGGTAAACTTTCTATTAAAGTATCGATATCTTTTGCACATCTTGCTATTAGAGTTGCAAACAGGGCTGCATAATCTAAAACATAGATACTATTAATAATAAATAATAATGAAAATTATAGAATTATTAACAAATAAGAATACCTTCTTGAGGTTGATGTGGTTGTGGTGTTCCAACACGATCAAAACCAGGAAATTTACTAGGTGTTGAATATTGTTGTAAAATACCTACACTATTACAAAAATGTTCAGCTTGCTAAAATAAGATTCCATTAATAAGGACATTTTAACACGAATCTAATTAAGAAAATAATAATCTTACATTACCTGATTTATAGTATCTTGTAATTGTGTTAAACGATCTGCCATATTCTTTAAATATCACCTAATGTCTAATTGTATTACTTACTTGAATAACATTGATAATGTTATTCTGAATATTTTGTGGGTAATCTTACTGCAATTAGATTTTATTGTAATATTTACTTTTGATGAAATAACGTAGTAAACGAATCAATTGCTTTGAAAATCTGTCAGCAACTGTCAGAAACTTATTACACCTAAATTTCAAAACTTGACTATGTAACTATATATATATAGGCTATTATTCTTTCGATGTTTGCCAGCATGGACGAATAGTTAAACTTTAGATTATTTTTTACCCTCTTTTTTTCTATCCAATACTACTTGATGAGAGAAATCCGAAAATGGATATCTTCAAATGCGACGATCACTACTTTAATAATAATTTGTGTTTAAAAGTGAGTATTCTGGAGAAGTTTTGTAGTGTAATTGGCTGCCATGTTGGCTTTTGGCTGCGATTTAACCAATCAGAAGAAGCCCTGACCATAATCGGTCATGTAGGTGGCGCTATTTTCAGCGGAACAATTCAAATGCTGATAATTACTCAAAAGGTGAACTTCGTCGATTGCAATCACAAATTTCAGATTACATCGCTGGAGTATTAAGCTAACCTAATCAATGAGTTGCTATAATTTAATAAATCAAAAAATCAGACTTTTTACAATATGATTGTTTTCCTAAAGTACTAAAAACGTGTAATCTGTATTATCTTTTGATACTATCTATTAACAACTGCATCAAGTCTATCTATTCAACGCAAGCCACTCCGGCAGCAACTTGTTATTATAAAGCAACCCTCAGGTGACCGAATTCACAATGACTGCACTCACAACGCCAAAAGTCACAAATATTGAAAATGAATGAATTATTTAGACAAGGCCACTGCAGTGAAAGTGCACCGATAAATTTTACTTATCGCGCCAAAATGAAAATAGCCAGAGCTTCTTCTGATTGATCGAATCGTCGATACAAGCCAACATGACAACCAATTATATTGCAAAAATACCCTAAAATGCTCACTTTTAAACACATATTATTAATAAAATAGTGATCATTGCACTTGAAGACCGTTATTTTCGAACTTACCTCGTCAAGTAGTATTGAATAAAACAAACAGGAGTAAAAATAAGGTCTCCCTCATACTAAAGTTTAGCCGTTTCAAAAATTTATTAAAAAATGTTAACATAAATATTAATAATTAATAATCAATATATATCAATAAATATCAATATTTATATTTCAATTCGAATGACCGTCATGAAGTGGACATTTTTTCATATCAATGTAAATGTTGTCTTTCAACAAATTATTTTATTATTAACAGAAACATAATATGTAAGAATAAAATTTTAAATTACGTATGTACAAAAACAATTGTAAAATATAAATATTATATAACGGTGTTCAAGTTCACTTGAAATGTATCATCATCAATGGGAAGGATATTAGAAAAAGAAAAGGAGCATATATTAACATAATTTAGCATTTTTCCATTGCATTTTATAAAATGTTTACATGGGGAAGTATTTACAAAAATATGAGTGGAGTGTGATGAAATGTAGAAGACAGGAAGAAGGGATGAACAATATAATTTCATGAACGATTCAATTAAGAGTACCCCGACATTGAGGAGCTCCACATAAACATGGGATTTTATCATCCTCCAATGGAAATTTATAATCGTATGTAATTTCTTCGTTTACTCCTATCGGTTGTTTACTGTAGATTACAATTTTTTTCTGACTTTCAATTGTAATTACTTTTGCATAACAATTCGGCTGTAAGAACAACAAAATACAACTTGATTAAAAAGTGGTATCATTTTGCAGCTAATCACACAAATATCAGTAGAATAACAAATAAATTATAAATACAAATATTTATTATAATACTCACATTGCAGCTATGATTAATGAATCGTGCTAAATTTCCACATTTCGTTGCATCAATAATTGTATCTAAATCGATGCGGAAAAGATATGAACTTCCAATACCAGTAGCTTCATACTGAGACTCTCGCAAATCAGCAACAACTGGCCTAACCATTTGACCAACATATTCAATAACCATTTCATCAGCTGCAATTGGTTCCATGGCAAATAAACCCCAATCGTGTATGCCAGATTTAGCAAATTTCAATTGTTTTTTTCTAAACTGTAATGTAGAATAAATGTGGTAAAATGTTTTCAAAAATCAAGAATAACTAGCATTTATTAATAGGTAATTAAGATCTTACTTTCAGTTGATTGAATTTAAGAAGATCACTATCAGTATCAATACCGAAGGCCGTTAATAATCGACGTTGATTACTTCGAGCTTCACGAGATAATGCTTGCATTTTACCAGTTAAAGCTTTAGTATTATTCTTTGGACCATTCATTATTCCATCACCACCAGCATAAGGGCCATTGTTATCTTCAACGTCGTTACTGCGTTGTATGCTTTGCGCATAATGATGCTACAAAAAATAAATACTTTTTTAGAATCTGATAACTAAATATTGAAAAATAAATCGTACCTTATGTTTAGCTTTCTCTCGTACATCAACTTTATAATATCCTTCTGTTCTTGCACTTCCACTTGTGTGTAATCTAAGCTCATCTCGTTTTCTTCGTTTCGCAGGACTTGGAAGATCTGTTGGAGGGTGATCAACCCAATGCGTATCATTTAACCAATAACCTTGACTATCATCGGCTAATAAAGCTTCATAACTTCGTCTTAAATATTCCACATCCTCCGCATCTATTCCTCTAGTTAGAAATTCATACAAAATAGACATTTCTGACATTAGGTCACGTTCTTTATATGTTACTGTTGATTCTTCTACTTTTTTCGGGTATTTTTGATAAATAAATTCATTTTCAATATTCTCTTTTTCTCCTTCATGGTTCTGATGAGTATGCATTTTGGTATATTTATTATATTTTCGTTTTTCTACTTTATGAGTTTTGTCTTTACCCTTTACTAATTTTATCATTTTTGAAGGTTTTATTTTTACAGGTTTTATCGGTGCTGAAGGTACACGAAGTACAGCTTTCGCAATATCCGATTGTGTCGGTGGTAATGAATATGAATGTTCCATGAATACTTGCGAAGCTTGTGAGTTTGGACTCTGTTGGCCATTCAATCGAAGTTCAGCTTCAGCTTGATACCTAATCAATGCAAAATAATGTAACTTTTTAGACTAATTCACATAGTAGATAAAATATAAACACACAATAATAATATATTTCTTACTTATATTCATACAAATGTTACATGATTTTACAAACCTTAACCTTCTAATTTCTAAACTTTCTTCCTCTGAATCAGTGGTAGGTATCTCACTAAACATCTCAATCTTTTCTGATTCTTTTAATATGGGTTCATCGTTAATGTATTTTGCAGACATAGTTTGAAGAGTTCTAATAATATTTGGTTGTACAGGTCCCGGACTTCTATGTCTTATAATATTATCTTGGCCAGCTAATGTTATTAAAGCTTCCGCTGCAGAATTTTCCATTTTTTGCATATCACATGATTCTTGTTTTCCAGGTACTATTAAAGTACATGTATTCTGTAAATTCTCTTGTGCTTCATCTTCAATATTCTTTGTATCTATATCTTCTTTTACTGTTCCGAGTTTTTCAAGAAGTTCTTCATCAACAGATTTTTCATTTTTCTTTTCATCTTCTTCCTTACTACTTTCATATCTTAATGGAGATGGTATGGGGCTAGCTTCATTGTCAATTTGCGGAAATTCGTTCAAGATTCCATCTTTTATTTTAATTTCAGGCATTGGCGTTTCTCTGCCAGTTGGTGTCGGACAATCTAATGATCGTTGAATAGCAAGTTCTGTTAAAATATCAGGATCTTCACTATTACAAGCAAGGGGACGATGATCTGACATACGACTGTCTGTGTCTTGCTAAAAATAAAAATTAATTTCATACACATGGTATAAGTACTTATATGTGTATGAGTACACGAAAATTGTTTATGAAAATAGTTATAATAATTATGTACCTCATCTTCAGAATTCGCAGAACATACTTCTTCGTCAGAACTGTCACTTGAACTGCTAGAAGATTCGCTGGAACTAATTTCCTCACTGCTGCTCTCGCTCGATGCCGATGATGAAGAAGAAGACGAAGAAACACTTGGAAGAGAAGTAATTGGTCTTTCAATTTTTTGTACAGATGCTAGGTCAAGATCGCTATCACTTTCTATAATTTCAGTATCACCATGATCAGATTGCCGACTGTCTTCATCCTGTGGTAATGGGCTTGGAGCTTTAATTTTGCGCTGGAATGTAAATATTTCATTTATTATTTATAATCATATAAAAATTATGTTAATTATATTCCAATTATTAGTACGATAAATTTTACCCTGAAAGAAGGCATCTTTGGCATGCTGGCTCTAATGCCCAAACCAAATCCATCATAATTAAATCCAAGCGGAGTTCCCTGTTCTAACAGTAGTGATAATCCCTGAGGTTTTGATCCTTCTTCTTTATTACTGTTATTAACAGTAGTACTATCGCCTCCTTGATTTTGACTTTTCTCTGATTTCTTTTCATCCCACCATACTTCAAACAATTTAAACGCAGTATTCTCGATCATTTTTTTGTTAAAATCCTTTTTTAAAATTTGTTTTAGCTCATTTACAACTCTATTTAATACCCCATTAATAGTAGGACCCTAAATTTTTAACAAGTAAATTTTTATTAATCAAATAACAAACTCATAAACGTGTATTCTGTACTATAATTGGTATATTCTATTTATTGTATGTATACATGTATATGTACATACATACCTGTGGATTATCTTTTGTAATATTATGATTTGCCATAGCATGTAATCTTGATTGAAAAGATGGATAGTAGTTTGTTCCTTGATGATTTCCAACTGTTCCAGAAAATGATGTAGTATTTGGTTGATAATGACTTTGTAAGTATGTTGTTCCATAAGGATATGGATATTGTGCTGGCCGAGGCCAATGGTACATATCATTAGAAGGATAATGGGTTAAATGTCCAGGATAACCAGTTCCAGGATACAATTGGCTTGTAGGTTCTGTTTGAGCTATAACCTAAGTATTTAAATTATATAATATGTAAATAAATAATTATCGTCGATTCGTGCTTTATAATATAAATACCTCTTCAATTTTCTCATCTCCGGAACTTAAGGGACTTAATGACATTCTATCGTCATCCGGTGGTGGTGGAGGTGGTGGCTCTTTTGGTGGTTCAGGTTCAATTTCATCAGGCGCAGGACTGTAACTTCCCAATAATGCTTCATCTTCACTTGAACTTATCACACTACCTAGTTCTTCATCGATAGAAAATTGATTAATGCTATTTTCATGTACTTTCCATTGTTCTTTATTTCTTTCTCTCATTTTTTCAAAACACGATTTGTATGTTTCATGAGAAAGGAAGGGACTTGGTGGTTCTGAAAGCATTTCGTTATCTGCATTAACAGATTTTTTTTCGTCTTCTGAATCACTACCAAACTGTAGGAAAGGAGGTGCCATTCCACCTGCCTTGTCTTTTAATAACATAGCAATTCTGGTATCCAAGTCTAACGTTTTACGAGTCTCTACTGGTGAATCTCGAGATGAATTTTTTGTAACATTTTGATTTTCTTTCTCTTTTTTAGGAGTATGATGCATTTTTATATTAGAAACCTTGGAAATTGGAACTACATTAGAATTAGAATTAGAATTATCTAAATTTGTTCCATGCTGAAGAGGCCACATAGAAGATGATGCATAATTTGCTGTTCCTGTATTATTTCCCCACCACATACCAGAATTTTGTTGTATAGAAATATTTTGGGATACACTTTGAGGCATGCTCGGTAAATAATTGTTTGGAGGTTGATGATGGTAACCACTATAGTAAAAATCATAATTTGTAGCCGGAGTTGAATTTTGAGAATAATTACTAGAATAATTTAGTTCACTAGGTGCAGTACCATATCCTAAATCACTTCCAGTACTACCACTAGGAGTAGGATAATCTCGATACTTGCTGTATCTCGAATTTTCTGCGTATGTATCTCTTGATTTTTCTATACTTGACACCATTTTTTTATTACTTTTAAAATCATCCCTTTCTTCGGTAATAATTTTTTCAATTGGTGTTTGCTTTTCTTGTTCATTTTCAGATTTTATTTCTTTTTCTATTTTCTTTTCTGGTTTTTTCTCTGCAGTTAATTCATCATAAATTTTCTTGCATTCATCCCCAAATGCATCAAGAAACACTCTTAAAACTTTACCCATCACAGATGTATTATTTAATTTTTCTACACAAGCTTTTGAAGCTTTCGTACTTTCAAACACTACCCTTGCAATTCCAAGATGCTTATTGGTTAAAGGATGGTAATAAACAACAAGTTCTTCCACAGCTCCAAATTTTTGAACCATGTCCAATAAAAAAGTTTTATCAATATTGTCATTTAAATGACAAAATGTCACTTCAAGCGGAGGAGGTTCACCACAATAATTGGAGTCAATTTTAAACCTAGGTACAGGTAAATCAAGTTGTTCTAAACGAGTCCAAATTCTTGTTAATTGTGATCTGGGGTCTCGAGGTTGAACTTCAGGGTAAGTTGGATCTCCTGGAACCATGCCATCATATCTGTATAATTTTGTAGCACCTTTAACCAAAAATGGATCAACTAGTAACTTATAATTTCTTGGCTTTTGAGGTGTTTGAGCAGCAGATGTGTCTTTTTGTGAATGTGGTGTATGAGTATGGCTATGTTTTGATGATTGACTGGAATTCTGAGATGCATTTTGTAAAGCACTATGTGAATGTCGATGACGATGCGAATGTGCATGTGAGTGTCCATGTCCATGTCCATGCCCATGTCTCTCCATTCCGTTCATTGCCTCCAAGCATTATCCACTCATGTAACCTGCTAAACATAAAATTTAATAATTGATAAAATTATATTATCATTACATAACAAGTAATTATTATAAAAGATGATGTTACAAACTTTTTAAGCATTTGAAGATATTAAAATACTAAGCAATAAATAAAACATAAACATGTCATATTATAATGATAAACAATCAACGTAAAATATTATCATAACACCAACTTACTCCCTACAAAGTCATATTTTTTGTTTATAATTTTTTAAATTCTATGAAATAATTCTAATATATAAAACAATAAAACTACTAAATAGTTAAATAATTAAAGTTATAAATAAACAAACCAATAAAAGAAGATTAAAAAGTACATCTAATATTTTAATACAACTAATATTTTATCTAATATAGTATGTTATAAAAGTTTTGTTCAACTTACAACCAGATTGATTTTGTTTCTCCAATGAATTGCTTTACTTATGAATACAAGAAATTCATGTTTCAATAATACATAACCTTAAACGTTTTAAAAACTTTAGGTTGGACTTTCGTATGAAGAAACGATGTGACAATCATTTCGTAAAAAGAATTCCGTGTGTCACGTCTTTTAAACTTATGTTCTTGTATAAACTCCAGTTAAGTGTCTTTTTCTATGGAAAACACAGTTTTTAAATTTTATACAAATACGTCCCGGTTTTTTCAAAAATCTGTAATTTTTCAACTTGCTTGTATAATATTGCATTTATTACGTGGACGTCATTTATGTATTAGCTTCAATATTTGATTCCGTTTTATTCTTCGTTGATATCGTTCTTCATGAAAAATATAGAGATTTATTGATACTACCTTTCCGACACACCAGCGCAAAACTACTTCAATGTTTGACTGTTAGTACAGCGCACTGCGCCCTGGTTTTTCCAAATTTTTATTGAGTTATAATCAGTATTGCAAACAATGGTGTGGCAACTAATCAATTTATCAAAACTTATTTCACTTTAATTCAATGTACAGAATACGTTTATTATACGTTAACAAATTTATAGCTTTGATAAAACTACGTGAACAGTTTCGGATGACGCCATCCTTGTTGTAAAGAGCGTGACGGTTCTTTTAATCATTTTTACCAAACAAATGATACAAACATTTTCAATGCAACTGAAATATTTTTGTTATTCTAAAAGATAATGTTTGTACTATTATATCAGAAAGTTATTATGCTAAAGTACCCGAAAGAAACATCCAAGTGCAACATGCAACTGAGCCAAATATGTATATAACATTTTTTTTCGTGTCCTATTCTGTCTTGATTCACAAATCTTAGCAGCGTCGAGAGAATAGTTGAAAATTTTGCTTGTTACTGACATTTTGTATATTTACCAATAAATTTACAAAGATAATTAGTGCGTAATAACAGTATTGCAAAATAATTGTTAAATATCTCATACAATGAATAGCATTTAATACACGTATTGGTCAGTCTTGATCTAAGAGAATTTTCATACAGGCTATTGACAAATCAACTTTCTGCTACTAAAGAAAATTGCGCATTATCGTGCGCACACGTAATATGTATATATATAAATGTCACACTTCGTATCAAAGTAGTAACAAAATAAATTTTTAAACATTATATATATTTTCTGTAAACCCGGAAAAAACCACCAAACTAAACTAATATATATTTGTGATTAGTATAAAATTAAAAATAAAGTTAATTATATTCTGATCTTTTTTATCTCAAATGTAATTGATCTTATATAATTTGATCCTAAGTAATTTTCCGCAAAATTCAAAATGTAATTTCTAAACATTTGTTTGTTACAGTGAAATTAAGATTAATGTATGAGTAATTGATGCATCCACACACACACACACACAAAAAAAAGATTAATGTATGGGCTAAATTAATTATTTATTTTCAAGATTATGCATGTTGGACTTTATATATTTTAACTAGAATGAAAATCATGGGTTTGACATATCCGCTAACAGAGAGAACGAAGGCACACGATGATGCTACGTTAATTAAAAAAAAAACAAAGAAAACACAAAGAAAAAGGATTTTGTTTATAATTTGCTAAAGACAACATTAGTTTTCTCTACACCTACAAAATAAAATCGGTCAACTTTAAACAATGTATAATTAGGAAAATGAAAATATGTACTTGTCATCTATATATGTACATAAATTAGAATGTTTATATTACCAACAAAAGGTTAATGAATTGTAACATAATTCTTTTGGTGTATAACTCGAGAGAGGGCGTACAAGAAACAAACATGAAATATGTATGAAAGAGAAAGACTACTTTGTTAGGCAAAACATCCTTTTTAAAGCGCCACCTATCGAAATGCCTATGTAAAAAATAAACCTAACCACAGTCGACTCTAGGGTATATCGAAGTCAGATTCTCACATTGTTGCCGTTGGTCGCCGTTTTTACCTCCGCACAGCTAGTACTACTAGAGTCGGCTGTGACCCTAACCTATGTATGTACATTCAGGTACATGTATGAGATGGCCAACTAAAGTCAGTATTTTGTGCCCATTAAATTTTGCATTCTATCTTAGCAAGTTATTGTATGTTTTAAGACAATTTAAAATTGTATCCACGTAAAACTGAAAGAAAAATTACTTTCAAAAATGTCTTTTTTACAAAACTTCTTTAAACGTTATGTTCCAACTGTAAAGGCTGAAGACGAAGAAGGAGAGTTAAATGATCCGCAAAAATTACTTCGAGTAAGTCAAAATTATTATATAATACTGATATTATACTGATTCGAAATTTATTCTTTTAAAATTTTAATATTTTTGTATTAATCGTAAAGATGTAAACTTACAAAATTGGAAGATGTAATTTTTTATATTTTATTTCCGTTGTAAAATTTATTTACTGTATGATATATGAAATCATTTTTATAAAAGAAATTAATGTAAGTATTTAATAAAATTCAAATATATTTTTTCTTCAGGAAAAATGTGCAGTAAGAGCTGAATGTGTTAGTATCAAAAACAAACTGAATATATGCAGTGATCGTGTTAATTCAGCTTCCCATACAGAAGAAACTTGTCTCGAAGAATTAATTGACTATGTTGAATGCGTAGATCATTGTGTAGCAGAAAAACTTTTCTCTTTACTGAAGTGAGATTGTGAACCAATTAAAAATGTTTAATCTTTGTTAAAAAATCTTATAAATCAATAAATTGTAGACACATAATACTAGGAATAAATGGTAATTAATCAATAAGAATTCATTTTTGTTGACACTCCATTATCTGTATTTAAAAGCTATAAATTTAATAAAATTCAACAATGAGGATTATATAATACAATGTGGTTAATATAGAAGTATATAAAAACTTTTGGTATATTCTTTATAAGAAATGTATATGGAATGCTGTTTATTTTATTTACATATTAATATTTTCCTTTTTTTTTCCTTTTTTTTTCTTTCTTTTTTTATTTAAGTCTTATATTATTCAGCACCTACTTGTAATACATCAAAACATACTGCACAAACACGCACTGGTTTATTTAATCCAAATTTTACAATTGGAACATCTTGACCAGAACATTTACTGCACAAAATTCGACCACAGTGACGGCTAAAATAAAAGTTATAAAAAAACATTAGTTTTATATAAATCTAAATTATATATAATGTGTTACAATTATTATACCAGTGATGTTTTCGCATTGTGAGAGAGAATTTTGTACCGCATTCCAAACAGAGATCTTTATCAGCCCAAGGTGCTTCTTGTGTCAATGAGTCTAGTAATCTATATAGTAACTGTTTTGTTGCCACTTGGTAATTGAAAATTGTAATACCTTCTTTATTCATAGATCCTAAACATGCACCTGCTTTTACCAAGGTACGACAAAGTTGACCATTGCCTTTCATGTAAGCTATCAGTAACGGAGTATTACCATCCAAGTCTTAAACAAAATATTTATTATAAATTAGTTTAAAATAATTACAGTATTTGTATAATTAACATGGTATCCTGTCAACAATATAAATATCAGATTTAGATAGCTTTTACTAAGCACTTAAGCTAATATAAATATTAATTGACGATAGAAAAAATGTATGTATTTTGAAATATTCTTATATATTTTTACCTGGATTATTTACTGGGTATTGTGACATGCATTCTAAGAAAAGTTCGCATATAGTTGCTGCATTATCTTTTCCACATCTAGCTAACTCGTGTAAAGGATTTCTTCCCTTAAGATTGACCGCTTCTGCATCTAGTGTACATTCAGTTAAAAGTGTTCTCACTACTGATATATGACCTTCTCTTACAGCTACATGCAGTGCATTATCACCATCAGCATTTACTGCATCAAAATTAATATTGTTCTAAAAAAAGGAGAGAAGAAAACCAATAAATTAATTATATGTATTTGACTAGTATTAAAACATAAAATATTTGATATAATGTTTATTATATATTACCTGTAATAAGGCGGCTGCAACTGTAGCATGTCCTGCCTTTGCAACAGCATGTAATGCAGTATTTCTATTTGCATCTGTATCGTTAACATGTGCACCAGCCAGAATTAAGCTTCGTACTAACATTTCATTTCCAGATATTGCAGCAAGATGTAAAGGTGGAGTTTGTGTAACATCATGAACTCTGGAATTTACATCTACCTGCAAAATTATTTCGTTAAAAAAAAAAAACTTTCGTATAATCATTATAAAAATGATATATTTCATATCTACCTGTATAGATAATAAAAATAAAATGCTTTCCATATCGTTCTTTTGAATAGCAGTATGTAAAAAGTTTCTACCCTTGTTGTCATACTGTTCAGCTGCTTTAGGCAATCGTTCTAATATTGCTTGTGCAGCTTTATTGTTTCGAAATGTTAAAGCTGTTGCAAATGGTGTTAAACCTTTTTTATCTCGTTTATTTAAATCTATATTGGGATGACAAAGTAACAAAGAAATGATTTGTGAATATTGATTTTGTATGGCTACATGAACTGGAGTTTTTCCTTCTACATCTCGAATATTCACATCAGCACCATGCTCAATAAGTGTCTGTACAACTTGCTCTAAACCCCACTGGCAACATAAGTGCAATGGAGTGCATTCGTCTCTCGCTTCATCACCTCCTGTACCATTTGGACCAAATTTTCTTGAAGCATTTAAGTCGCAACCGCTAAAAGAAATATTGCTGTTTAAAAATATTGTATTGTAATTTTGTATAATCATTTTATACTTCAATGTATTCCATACCTTCTTATAAGAAATTGCGCAATATCTTCTTTGTTATCATTAATTGCTCTATGCAATAGTGTTTGTTGGCAACCATCTGGTCCAGGACCCCAACAATCGGTATCGGCTCCATATTTAACTAAAATAGATGCTACATCTTCTTGATCTGAATCCAATGCATCCCATAATGGACATCCTACAGAAGTATCCACACCTCTTCTACAAAGAGCTTCTACAACTTCACCTAGTCTACAGTGTACAGAAAGTTGCAACGGAGTCTCTCCATTTGCAGTCCTAAGTTAAAAAGTTTTAAATACCACATAATGGATTAAATAGTACCAAGTTTAAATATTAATTGAATTAAATAGAATACTTTTCGATGTATATGTATATTTAATATTGTGTTTAATTTTAATTACCTTGCATTCATATTTGCGCCGTTCTCTAATAAAAAGATTGCTGTTGCTGAATCCTCTTTTAATATTGCTTGATGCAATAATGTTAATCCTTCTTTATTGGACTCATTGATATTTGCTCCAGCTTTTATTAAAGCTAAAACGATATCTTTACCTTTTTTAAACGGAGCTTTGATAGCTAAGCTCAAAGGTGTTTCATTTGCATTATTTCGTAAATTGAACTGAGAATTTGAATCAGGCGCGTCTAATAATTCTACTACAATATCAAAGTATAAATTTGTTATAGCAATATGTATCGGTGCATCACCGGTAGAAAACGCAACTTCGTCCACTGGAAGACCACTTTTCAATAAAGCTCGTGTCAAATTTTTTGAATCGACTTTACAAGCTTCGTGTAAAACTGAATATCCTTCATTATTTTTTTTCATCAAATTATCTGTACAATAATCGATTAAAAACAGTGCTGCTTCTTCTTTATATTGTCTTATCAAAACATGTAGCAATGTATCTTCTGTATTTTTATATATAGGATTAGAAGTTACACCTTTATCTAACAGTTTTTTAGCAAAAAATTGACTAAATGGATCTAATTTCATTGCAATACACAATGGAGTATCATCATCATTGGTACGTTGATCTAAGTCTATATTTGTACATTCTATTAAAATATTAAATAGTGGTTCATTTCTTTCTTGAATACAGTTATGTAAGGCAGCCCTGCAACAATAAATATAATAACAAAGTAATATATTACTTTCAATAAAGATTGAATAATAAAATAAAAATAATTAATAAATTACCATCCTTTATGATTCTGTAAATTAGG
The DNA here is from genome assembly GCA_943735885.1 of Stelis phaeoptera. Taxonomy (NCBI): domain Eukaryota; kingdom Metazoa; phylum Arthropoda; class Insecta; order Hymenoptera; family Megachilidae; genus Stelis; species Stelis phaeoptera. Next base: position 3,252,157 of record OX030936.1, read on the forward strand.
ATCAATACCAGCTTGAAACAACCGAGACGCAATTGCTAACATACTATCAGTACTATGCTTTGTTATCAAATGTAAAATAGTACATCCTTCAAGTTCTTCAAGATGTTTTATGTCTCGGATATTTTCAGAGAGTTTTACTGGCTCACATAATTGTTGCACATTACCACCATTTTCCAATTGTTCTATTATAAATTCTGCTGAATAAGAATCCCCTTTAATAATAGCAGATTGGAGTAAAGTGAGACCTCTTGAATCTTTTGCATTTAAATCAGCCCCATGTTTAACTAGAGTACGTGCTAATGATGGTTGGCATGTTTTTAAAGCAACTTCCAAAGGTATTTCCCCTTTGTGATCAAGCGCATTAATGGTCTTGGTCAGCTAAAAAAGAAGAAGAAAAAAAAAAAATAGAACAATTAATTAAAAATACTGTAATATCGTATATTTATTGTTTACATAATAATAAATAACGACATATTATTGAAATCCTGTAATTCATTGAATTTCTAATTATTTATTATAAAATTTAAACAAAGACAAATCAAACTTTTAATTAGAATAAGTTTAAAGAAAAAATGTTTTGAATTTTCAAATATAAAATCGATTCGTTGAGAACCACTACTTTGTATTTTATGCGTAATGAGCTGCGCGTACGCCCTGCGGATGCGGATGTTAATTATGTGCGCGTGTTAGTGATACCTACGTAGTTTAATATTAAGAACTACATGAGTAGTGTTAAAAAGTAAACGGAAAGGAATATGAAGATTATATTCTGATAAATTAGAAAGAGCAGTTTGTAGAGGATAGAAAAACCATGACGTGGCGAACAAAACAGTCATCTAACCAAACTCAGCTTCCAATTAAAAGAGCACACTTCGTCAGAGAACAAAGAAAACAGTTAACCAAAATTTTGTTAGCGCGATGTGACATTTGGTGAATGTTAATAAGTTAATGCTATTAGGATTAAGTGAAAGTGTTTAACTGAATATATCCATTCAATAACTGAATGTCGAAACTAGAAAATACAATTTATAATAATTTACATCATTTCCAAAAATTTCATTATGAATTCAACAGTTCTTTATATATTTACAAATCGATATTTCTTTACAGTTCGAATATATTAGATTTGTAAGTGTTTTCCTTTAGTAAAAACAAATATTTTGAATTTTATAATTGTCTAATTAATAAATTAAGAGTTATCTTGTAACATTTATTTTGTTAGTTATCCTTTGCATTAAAACAGATGTTACAATTTTGTATAATTAGCAAATAATACTGAATTGATTACATATTGATTGTAATTTATGTAATATTATATAAATATTCAAATTAATAATATTAGATCTTGCGTTAAGTAAATCATTATAATTTTAATTAATATTGAAGTTGTAATTATCTATAGTTGTTACAAATTTTTAAAAATATTTTTTTTTATGTGAAAGTGCTATTTATTCAATTAAAAAGAGTTTTTGAATAAAAATATATATAATTATATTTCAAAAAACAAAATCTATGCGATAATTAAGATTTTATAACTAATGCCAAATTTAACACACGTTATTTATATTATCTAATAAACTTAATTTTTAATCGATAAATTATTTCAGGTTTATAAAATAATGATAATAAATTTTAGAAATATAGAAGATAGATATAAACATAAATTGTTATAAAAGCTGTAAATGATATTTAAAAAATATAATCTTGTTTTAAGATAAAACATTTTGCTAATAATTGACTAGTTTGGATACGAATGAGATGGCTTTTCAAACAACATTAAATAAAATCTTATTAATTACTACATTTTTTCTATGTATGTATCTATTTGGAATATTTTAATTTTATATTGAAAAATTAAAATTTATCTTAGTATTTCATATATATTTGAATATTTTTAATTATATCCTTTAAATTTGTTAACACTAAATAGTTTTAGACACAATAATACAACCCATAGCTACAGATGGCATTTCATGTTTCAAATGTCTTCCATCACAACCAGGAGATGAAGAAACTGATTTATTATGTTCACAATTTGATGGAAGTTCTAAATTTCAAGTTTACTGTCCTTCATCGACACTTTGTAGGAAGAAAACTATTTACTATAAGTTTAAGAGTAAGTAAATATTTATTACATTTAAAATTATATCTAATAACTTGATCATTTTTGACAGCATCTATAATAACAACTGTAGAAAGAGATTGTGCACCTCAAAAACGCACAGTTTCTAGTTATGATGCTGTAGATAATGAATGGCACTATACAGAAGAAATTGTAAAATCAGCTTATGAAGAAGGTTGTTTTACTGGTGAAGATAGAGGAGCCCCAGTAGGTCCATCAGAATATTGTTTTTGTAGTTTTCATTTATGCAATTCATCACAATCAATCAAGACTATGAATATGTATAATATTTTTTTACTAACAGCAATATTAGTATTCACAAAATTATTATAAACTTTTCTGTTTGTGTACTTACTATGGTTAAACATTTAATTTCTTTAAAAGTAATATAAAAGGTATTAATTCTTTTTATAAAATATTTTCTTTCTTCTCTTGTCACATCTTTTTATCATTAAATTGTAATAATTTAAACGTATAATAAACATGTGATAAAGATATATTAATAAAGAGATAAAAAAACAATTACATTCATCAATATAATAAATCATAGAGTTTAAAATACTTACCCCTGCACTGTTTTCCACTAAATACAAAAAAACCACATCTTCTCTCATTAATCTAACAGCAGCATGTAATGGATATTTACTTTTTGTTTGCAATAATTTGTATAACAAAGATCCAGGCATTTCTTTAAAATCTTCTCCACTCAAATCTTCCTACGCATATGAATTTTAAATGAATAAATATTTACAGTAATTAACATTTTATAACAATAATTATTATTAAATATTTATCTTACCCAGTGTGCTGAAATTAGAGAGCTACAATGCTCTTTTAATGTTTGAGCACCTACTTCTTCAGCAATAGCATATAATTGTACACAATCTTTGAGTCCCACTGTACCAATTAAATATTTCTCACAATGTTCAACTAATTCTTTCAATTGAAAACTAGATGCTGCCTTCATTAAATCTACTGTTAAATTTTCTTGAGAAACTTTTCCCATATATATCCATTTTAATAACACTAATCCAACATTAGAATCTAAGTGAGTCCAATCTACAAACATATATCTTATGTACTCATATATAAAAGTATTTCTCATATTTCTATTAACTTTTTAACCATTTACCTAATGTGGTTATTTCAGTAAACACTGAATCATTGAAAAAATCTGTTCTAGCAGATAATATGAACTTATGTGCTGGTATTTCTTGATTATTTAATTTGATAGTTATATCGCTATAAGATAACAATAACTGTTAATGAAAATGCAAACATATAAAGTTACAAATTTGAAAGATTATATACCTGTATCGATGTTGACCATATAATGATGCTATAATTGTTAAAAGTCTTCCAATAAATCCAGAATCTTGTTTATTTGCTGTAGCAATAGCATATTCACGTTGAAGTTCTGTGTTTGTATTATATAAATTAACATATTGTTCTCGCAATAAAGATAAATGCTGTTGCCATTTTTGTGCTTCCATAGCATCTTCTAAAATACAAATATAAAATGCAAAATAGTTTATTAATTTATAAATATATGTTTTTAACTTACCCATAATTGTACAGGTAATTATATTATAATTTTTACGAAATACAAAAATTATTGCATATTCGCCTTTTTACGCTAGTTTACATGTGTTCTACACAATCCATTCTCTATGAAAATAATTTAAAATTAGTAGAAACAAACTTCCTAAAATAATGTCGACGTTTACAAATGAAATTCTATCATACGTGATACGCCCGCATACAATCCTCATTGGATCTGTCATACATATACATGTATATTTTCATTCTAAGAAAATTATGATCACACTTTTGAAAGATATCAATTTTTACGCAAAAGAATAAAAATGATGTTTAAACTTTGATCCTAATATTATTAAGTGGAATCGGTATTGTCATTATACTAGATTTCAAGTATATTAAACGTGTATATCACTTTGTAGGCTCTATTTTGTTTAATTGTAGCGGATCAAAAGCGAGGATGATATATTATATTATTACAATTTCGTGATGTTACTAGAAACATTTGGTAAAGATCATTTCCCTAGTCTTTAACTAGGAAAAGTGTCGCCTCTAACCGAGTAGAAGAGAATTATGGAAACGTTTTTCTCGTTTTTCGGGCACAATTATATGAAAAAAGAAACGCATTTCGTATTCGAAAGATGCATACCAATCGTCATAGTACTGTATATACAAAGTACTTTTATAGAAAAAATGTAAAAAAATCCTTTTCTAAAAATGTATTTTAATCAAGCAAAAATGCAAAATATAGCTTCTTCGCCTCAAATTCCTGCATAAACTTCATTAATATACAATCTGGACAGTTTTTATATTCGTTGCTAGACTTTTCTACTGTTTACCGTAGCGCTGTCATCATCACTTCTGATATTGTTGTGTCAGAGGTCTATCACGCTTTTCAACATGGTTTGTATGTGTATATGTATATAAGTTGAACTCGATTTGGAGAACTTTATTGAACTTACATACAAGTTGTAATGTAAGTTACAACTTATATACAACTCACAATTTGGTTGTGTATAGTGTTATGCTTGGTTGTCCAGTGACTACAGATACTGTAGTATCTATAGTCAATGGGTGTGCTGCGTGAAAAGAGGGTCCATTACCCGGTGTATTAGTGAAAGTATAATATCGAAATTATGTTTTGAATTATGTTATATAAAGCAAAATAAATGTACATTTAAAATACAAATCTTTATATATTAAATTTGTAGGTTATATAATTGATGTGAAGAAATGCTAACAAAAGTTTTACTAAATCAGAAATGAAAATGTATGCATTTAGTAATAAAAGTGTAAATTATGGATATAGCATGCGTATCATTGACCGGAAAGTGTGTGCATAAATAAATATAATATATAAATACATACATTTACTGAATAGCACTTTTATTGTAACATATACAGATGTATATACAAGACGTATATACAACAGTATAAATGAAACATGTAATATAATGTAAAATAATTTACATAACAACGAATATATTAAAAAGAAGATATATTAAATCTGTGATGATTTTTTTTTAATTGTAAGTTTTAAGACAATATAATATCTTGTAAGGTTATTATAACGAAATGGAAATAAATAAAACCAGCGATCATGTTTTAAAAAAAAATAAGCATGAGTTATTTGGAACATGTGCTTCAAAAACCAAAAAAGGTATTTGTGATTTAATAAATTGATAAAATTGCACAACTTCAGATCATGGCACATTTACATTTATTTATTTCACTTTTACCGTAATTTTTATTAATAATTCTTACAATAGATCACATGTATTATTTATATTTCTTTTGATCAACTATAATTTGATTAAAATTAATTGTGTTAATGTATATGTTTGCATATTTATTGTAATTATTTTTTTATACATAAACCAATTTAACAAAAAAAAAAAACTAACAAAGAATGTACTTTAGATTTATTAGAGATACTTCATAAATTTCAAGATTACAAACATTCAAAATTAACAATTGGAATGTTTTTTGAATTTCTGAAAATTGCATATCAAGTAAATGATAATTGTGAAAGTATAACTGCAATATTAACTGAAGAAAACAAGCTCAATTGGAACGAGTTAACAAAAATTAATTTATGCCTTGAAACACTAAATTATAATGTGACAGATGAAAAATATATTAATTGTAATGTCATGCAGAAAAATAAAAGTTCTAACATAACAGAAGAGAATTCATTTGAAACATCTGATATTAATGTTAAAAATTCCACACATGTTATTAAATCTTCAAATATACAACTTCAAAATGAACAAATATATGGTTGCAATCAAAATTCAGCGGCTAGTTTTGAGAAATGTAATAAAATAATACAAAGTGCATTATGTATAGAAAACACAAAAATTGTAAGATCCATAGATACAACAGAAAATGTTTTGATAACACTAATGAAGACAAACTTAAGCGATGTTTTGCACGAAGGTTTATTAGACTCAGTATTACCATATATGATTCCAAAATCTGTTGTTTCGGAACCTGTTATAAAAAAGCCTATCATAAATACAGAAGTAAAGAGAAGTAATTCATTAAATAATAATACAGAAACAAGAGTAACTACAAATATAATACATAAAGAAAAAGATAAAAGTAAATATAATAAAAAATTAATAGAGTAAGTACATACTTTAACAATTAATAATAATTTAAAATATTATTAATGTATTTCTTAACAATTTTTTACAGAATTAATAGTAGTTTATTTTGTACAGGAATGAAGTGGAAATTCATGTTTGTGATGAGGAGAAAAATATTAAAAAAAATTTTCATTGTCCTCAGAAACTTCTTATTCAAAAAATGCGTTATTTTGCTGATGTGACAGTAGGTCAAAAATTAGAAGAAATAGATATATCTGTACATTGTGATATTACAATTTTTGACTGGTTAATGAAATGGGTTAAAAAGGACATTATAAAAAAGTCGGAATGGCCAGTTTTAGAAACTAACAATGTTATTCCAATAATGGTATCTGCCTCATTTTTACAAATGGAACCTCTTCTAGAAAATTGTTTGCAATATTGCCATGATAACATGTCTGAGATACTAAAAACATCAACAGTTTTACCTAGTTTAGATGATAATCTACTGACAAGGTAACTTTAAATATTCTTTAAGTATAACAGTTGTAGCAATTTTAAAATATATATTGCTTATTTTAAATTTATCAAATTTTATGTTCCTCGTGAATTTGTTTCGTAATTTGTTTCAGATTAGCGGAGCAATTTACGAATGAAGAAGTAGAAGAATTAAAAGATAAAAAAGATAAAATTCAAAGTAAACTGTTTTGTAAGTTAATTATGTCTCTATCTGAAGTGGTCCCAGATAATAAGAAAGGACACTATAGTTCTTTAGCTACATTATATAAATGTATTAAATGTGGTAAAAGTATTATTCAATCAGTTTCTAATTATGTACCATGTATTGCAAGTGCAATGAAAATTGATAATCATGGAAATATTTATAGTAGCCATGTAAGGTATGATAATAATATTTAAATTTGTAATTTTAACATTTACAAATATAATAAAATCTATATTATTTAGGGATTTAACATGGACGCTAAATGATTATATTATCACTCTTCGGACAGAACTACGTTCTTGGCGTAAAGTTTACTGGAGACTATGGGGAGACTGTCATTTTTTGTTTTGTACACAATGTAATATATATTTTCCAATTCATCAATTTAATTGGTGCTGTTATCATGCAGAACTTTCACAATTTTTTGTTAACGAACAGCAACAACCTATGCCATTTCCTTTAGGCAGATATCCATGTTGTAGTCAGCGAGCATACAGATTTGAGGTATTACCAAATTATGCAGGTTGCACATATAGGGTATGTGTTTGTAATTATATCTGTTATTCAAGTATTAACAACATTTAAAATTATGTCTAATCTGAAAATTTTTAATATAACTTTTATAATTATAGAAATAGTAGTTAACTGTTGTATTTGTCAATCTTTTTTCAGTATTTGTTTCTTTATTTAGGAACATGTTCCAAATATCAAAACAGAAAGAGATGTAAATGTATTAAATACCTTTACAGTATATAAAGATGTAATAGCTATGGAACCACCGCAATTATTTTTTCCAGAAAAAATTACTAGATTAGTAGCTCGTGATATGTCTCTTGAACCAGGAAAATTAATGTGTAAAGACGTAATGTGGTGGGTTGGCATAGAGCTTGCACCGCAGCGACCAAAATTTGGACTTTTAGGTAAATTAATGTTAATCTTACTTCATCGTGCTTATTTATTTCAATTTTGTGGGAGAAATGATATCTGTTTTAAATAAATCAATGTTCAGGAAAAATTTGGAGTGGATCAGGATTACGGCGATTATCTCATGTACAAGATTTACCAAAATCATTACAAAAAATTCATCGGGAAGTTTCTTTTACAACCGATACCTCATCTGTAATCACAGATAGTGAAATAGATGATGATATCACAGCTTATGAAGATAACAGTATCGATGAAGAATCCTGCTGTAGCGAAGAATCTCAAGCATGTTCTTTCTCAAAATCAAAAACTAAGATTAAGAAAAAGACTAAGAATCAAAATATGTGGAGGTAATAAACGTTTCAAAAATTGATGTAATTTTATTGTTATTTTTTTATTGCTTTTAAAAAATTAAATTATTCATTGTTAACATAAAAATAATTTTAGAAACAATAACCGGTTTTGGAATAACGATTTAAATATAAGGCACAATCAAGATAATCAGAGAGATTTCGAGGAAGGTGCAACATCACAAATGATAGCATTGTTAACAAAAAGAGTATCCGCAGACACTTCTTCTTTACTAAAATCATCTAATAAACATAATCGAATGAAAAAACAATTAAATGGTATGTTTTACAAATGAAATATTACAATAAATATATATATTTTTATTCCTAATTGATATTGTTTTTAATAGGAGGAACTTACGTAAAATTGGAAGCGAAGTTTCGTGATCAATTGAATCAATCTTATAAAAATAAAAATATAACAGGGAAATATTTTTTACGTATAAAATCAAATAAATTGTAAGTACATGGCACCAAAATAATTTCTGCTAAATATATTGTATTATACATTCTTGTCCTATCAATTATGATATCTTATTATACGAAGTGAAAAATTTATTAAAATTTTATATGGTTAAAACTAAATTTCAGAATATAACATCTCACATAACTACCTTGTAAATAAAATCCCTTTTAACATTTTAAAATCAATTTTCGTATCGTCTTTTTTCTCAAAATATAAAATGTGACATCGCTTAAAATAGTTAATGCGTTCATTGTCCGGACCGAAAACGTTTCCTTCCGATATATCCAAGAAAGCGATATGCTATGCTAGTCACGTGCCGCGTATCGTGTATCACCGACAGGTTAGCGGACGTGTGAGTCGATGGTCATGGGATAGTAAACGGCTCAATAGACTATAGTAATTCTTAATTTACGCTTTGCATATTTCATTAAAAATTTAATTGTAGAAACTGTGTTTTACAAAATCTTTCTTACTTTTCACCTTTGTACAAACCAATATAAATAGATAAATTGTATAGTTTATTATGTCTTTACTTATATCATTACTAACATCATGTTTGATTGTTTTCAAAGTATACAATTAACTGGCTACAAGGAGTAATTGCATTTAAGGCAGGTCATATTATTTATTAGCCATATTTTCGTTTACAAAATCTGTTTATAGGAAGTGGCCACATTTTCATAATAGTTATACCCTATAACAATGTTCAACTGTTACGACATTAAATAAACTTTAATAATAATATAATAAAGAATACAAAAATAAATATATAATAATTTACTTAGAATATCTAAACCTAAAATAGAATACTTTCATTTATATTACTTATGTAATCTTTCTTAGATGAACGAAAAAATAGTTAGGGTTCTTTTTGATTCATATCACTTCTGTCTAGCAATTTATTAAGTTCTTCCTCTGTAAAAACTGTATTAAAAATTACTTATTATAACATCATAAAATCTGTTTATATTGGAACAATGCAAAATATTTTATTTTAACGATTTACCTTCATTTTCAGACTCAACTATTTCAACTTCTTTTGATTCTAAAAGCCTCTGCAACTCCATGACTGTCTCCTTACTACTTAAATTAACTGTGTCAATACGTTTAGAAATTACCATTTTCTCTAAAAAGCGTTTTGCTTCTGCACGATTAATAATTGCTTCGTCAATTGTTCCTTTAGTACATAATTTATATATGAGTACTGGACGTGTTTGTCCTATTCTGTGGCAACGTGCCATAGCTTGTATGTCCATTTGAGGATTCTAAAAATATATTTAATTATTTGGAACTCATAACAATGATAATAAAAAATATATATACTATATATATCTATATTATAGAATAATATACCCAATCGCTATCGTATATAATAACAGTATCAGCTCCAACAAGATTTAATCCAACACCACCAGCTCTTGTGGTTATCAGAAACAGAAACAAATCATGATCTGCATTAAAGTTTTTTATATTTTCTTTTCTTTCCTCAAGCGAAGTACCACCATCTAGCCTTACATACTTAAAATTACGCAATGAAAGATAATCTTCTATCACATCTAACATTGTCGTCATGGTAGAAAACAATAATACTTTATGCCCCTGAGTCTTCAATTTTGAAAGTATTTTATCTAGTATTAAAAGTTTACCAGATGATCTAATTAAGTCCTCATCTATTTTTGGTAAACCATTTGGATGCAGTGGACAATAAACTAAATATGGATGATTCACAATTTTTTTATACATTGTCACTGAAACAGTAACAAAAATAAATATAATAACAAAATATTTTGATAGATCAATATTTTCATAAAACTACTTACATCTATTACGATGAGTAAGATGAAGTAAGTAGTCTTGATTATGTTCTGTAACGTCTGTAAATTGTTTCCAATTGGCTAAATTGTTTTCGACAGGTTTTAAAGGTTTCCAAATATCACAATCCGTACTTTCATCACTTTCAAGAAATGAACTTGGTGATATTTCCCTACTTAAATCTTTATTTGTATTATTATGTATATTTTTTAAAACACATCTTCTTTTAGGTCTTGTACCATCTTCTGTATATATTATTGGAGGTTCTTCAATTTTCTGTAATCTGTATATATCACGACTTAAAACCGCTTTATATAAATTATGTTGTAATTTCGTAAGTGGAGCATAAACAATTAATTCCTTTTTCTGTGGAATGTCTATACAAACGTCTGACTTTTCGCGTCTTAACATAAACGGTTGTAATATTTCGCGTAATGATGATAATACATGTTTTTCTTTTTCTAATTGTAAAAATTTCTTTGTTCCTTCATCACACTGAAATTCTTTTGCATCAAACCACGATTCAAACACTGCTAAATCATCAAAGATTTCTGGTAACAAGAAATTTAACAGTGACCATAATTCTGCTAAATTATTTTGTAACGGTGTACCCGTTAACAGAAGCCGATTCATAGATTTGCAATTTTTCAAAATCCTACATTAGAAATGGTAATAAAATTCATTATTTAAGGCACAATATTATACATAGTAATATATAAACTAATGATTTTACTGAACTCACTTAATAAGTAGGCAATTGTAATTTTTGATTCGATGGCCTTCATCAACTATTATGTATCTCCAGTGCTGAGACCGAATAAAATGCTTTTCATGTACTGGTATTTCAAAAGTGGTAAGTACAATTGGTTGTGTTTTATAAGTTTCTGTAATTTTGTGTTTTTGTCTGATTTTTTTCTGCAATATTGATCTTTCTTGTCCTGTTCCATGAAACACTATCACAGGTAATTTTGGTGCAAATCTTTCAAATTCCATCTTCCAATTTGGTAAGGTTGAAAGAGGAGCAACAATTAGATATGGACCATCCTGTCGTTTTTCAATGAGATGACACAGCAAAGCTATTACTTGAACTGTTTTTCCAAGTCCCATTTCATCAGCCAAAATTCCATTTATACCATTTTCATAAAGAACTTTTAACCATTGAAATCCCTCTTTTTGATAATTTCGTAAATCTCCATTGAAAAATTGTGATATTTGGAGAACATTATTATCAATATTTTCTGTTTCATTTTCATGATTTTTAATTAATTCAGCATTAAAATCTTTTTCATTTAAATTCAATTTATCTTTCTCCAAATTTATTTTCTTCTTTACCTGTAACAATATCATATAAAATAATAGAATAAATAGTAATAAATATAAAGCTTATAATGTTATTTAACTCACATCTTGAGATATATAATTTCGCATATCATAATTTTGAGATTTTTTTTTTATTTTCTCTTGAGGTGGTATATTTTCATTTGCCCCACCTATTTTCTCGAAATCTTTGTCAGTGGTTTTATCAGATTCATCCTCCAAATTACTATTAATTTTTTTAACAATGTACGAAGCATAAAATTTACTTCTATTTAATAAATGCATTAATCGTTTGTATTGTTGTTCAAGTAATTCACGATTGTATTCCTCTTCTGCTAATCGCTTACTTTCATTCAATTCATTCTGTCGCCTTCTCTTTTTTTCTTTTGTATTTTCTATTAGAGGTTCATTTATTTGCAATACCTCAATGTTTGCAATACTTTCTGAATTATCTTTATACATCCAATAATAAGAATAAAAATATTAACATAAATACAAATAAATTACAAATTTCTGATATGTATATTTTTGCTAATTCTTCATTGCCATTATATAATATTATTAACAAAAAGAAAACATTTAAAACTTTAAAAACTATTATTTTACAAAGTATATTTTAATTATACTAAAATATATTAAATAAGAAAATAAACATAATTTTATTTTAAATTTTGTATCAGAAATTTATAACTGATTCTTATTTTCATTAAACAAAAAATTTCCTGTAATAAAGACTTTTACCTCTAACTGAAATTGTATCTTTGGAGCTATCCATTTTTGTATTGCTGTTATTATCTTCTATGTATAATAAGAAAAAATAGAAAATCTTTAACTTTGTATAATAAACAATAAGTATAAATTTACTTGTTTGATATTACACTGTAAATAAGTAATACTTTTTTTTACCGAAGCTAACGTAAAATTAACAGAATCCGTGCGTATATCACGTGTTGAGTAAATCCCGCCAAACGTAAGCATAACAACCTATTTGAAGGGTAGCCAACGATTAAATAACGCAAAAAGAAAATTCCTATTATTTTTTATAACATTATCAATGTATAAAATACATGAATGTAGGTGGATAAATAAACTGACTTGCAACGTAAATAACTGAATAAATAGTTGCATAAATGTAAATGCTTTTAGTGCCGTGTATTACTAGGAAGGGAATTTCATCTCTGGCATACTCTGGTATTGGCATTATACATATATATACATATGTATTCATAAGTGCCTATCGCGCTTGTACTACCTGTCATTTCTTTTCGAAATGTAAACAATAAGAAGTAATTGTATGCATTAACAATTATACATCTTTGAATATTTAGACATATTTGACAGTATATGTATGAATGTACGTACATATATACATGTGAATATAAATAACGTCATAATGGATTGACTATTATAATTGTTAGTCGAGTTCAATTAAATGTCAAAAATTGAAGCATGGATGTTTCGGATAATACTGAAGAAGCTTTAGATCCTCGTATACAGGTAATTAACTTCGCAGTCTTTTTCTTACTTATAACTGATTAACAAACTTTTTTTTGTAATACTTGTTTGTATTAGGTTAGATGTATAAATGAATACAATTATTAGATACGATCATGGCTAATACATCGTGGTACGGTGCTCCGCTTTGCCGCTTTGCTTTCACTTCGTGTTCCTTGTTACTTTCCATTCTGAAAAAAATGATAGTTTATTATGTTGCATCTAATAAACAATACATATTTTTATATATTTTTATACATAATTTTTATTAGTCATACACTGTATATATTTATCCTAAAATAATTATAAAGTTTCTTTTATAAATGTGTAAAAGTAGTAAATTTTTATAGAAAATTAATTATTACTAATTGTCTTTATATATTAATACAAAATGATTTTTTTCATAATGTTATTTAATAAAAATCAAATTAAATATAAACACTTAATAATGACTTTAATATTTTTAGATTGAATTGGAGAATTTAAATGATGCCACTGATGATATAAACAAACTTGAATCTGAATTGGATGTAAGTAATATTGTTTTATTTTCAAAATTGGAACTATGCTTTAAGAATAATATTCTTATTAAATATAGAAAACATTATTGTTTACCTTTTAAACTGTAGTTTTAATGTATTATTAAAGTTATTATATCTTACGAATGTAATGCAAAATGAAACATTTGCTGCTCAGGAAGCTCACACTGCTTTTAGACAACTATTATCTGAAACTACAAAGCGATTGAAAGAAATATTAAATAAAGTGGGAAGTAATTCTGTGGAAAGAGCAAGATGTTATTATGATGCACTTGAAGTAGCGCGTCAGGCTCAGGTGAGTAAATAAATATAACATTTGAAAAATTTTAGGGAAAGATTAAATCAAATATCTTATATAGATAAAGTGTCAACAACAAGCTCAATTATTTCAAAGAGCAAGTGAGATTCATGCAGCGGCAAAAGAAACTGTAGCTCTTGCTGAAAGTAGATTTATGTCACATCAACATGAATGGAATTTTGATCAAGCGTGGCAAGATATGTTAAATCATGCAACTCTTAAAGTAATGGATGCTGAAAATCAAAAAGCAGAATGTGGCAGAGAACATTATAGAAGGGCGGTGTTGTTCCAAGATGCTGAAATGAAATTGTTACAATTGGGAGAAAAACATGGTCGTGCTGTAATAAAAGCAAGACCATATTTCGAAGTAAAAGCTCAGTGTGATCAAATGTTAGCTACGCAGAAGGAAAGGGTTGAATGTTTGCAAAAAGCGATACAAGATGCTAAAACTAATTATGCTACAAGTTTGCGCCGATTAGAAGAAATTAGTAATCAGATACACCAGCAACGCAAAGATTATGGTAATCATAATTTATATTTCAATTTTTCAGTTTCAGTTAATATTTATGATATGTATATGTTATTAATGATATGTTTGAATTTATAGATTTTATAGTTAATGGACCTCGAGAACCTGGTGTGGGCGCAGAATTAGCTAGTCCACAAAAAACTCCAAATTATGATGTAGAATATAATCAATTAAATAGCGATAAAGTAAAAGACAACGCAAATGATCAATTTAATAAATACAGTAAAACACAAGATTGTGATGTTAGTAACAAATTGTATAATTTTTATTGAGATAGAACTTATATTCTGGTGAATTTTTATTTACCATCGGTTATTAATTATGTTGCAGAATACTTATGTATTACAAGAAGATCCTGAACATCTTGGAAAAAGATCAGTTGATGGAAGTGAGTCGACATCTCAGTGGGATTTAGAAGTAGAAACCAGCATGGAAAATCTAAATAATTTATCCTTGGAAAATTCTGTACGTGATCTTGACAGTAGGAATGAAAATATATTCGATTTATCTTCTCATAATGAAAAATTTACAAAATCAAATAACTTTTTGCAAAAATTAAGTTACAGCTTTTTAAAAAATAAAGAACATTCTTTACATAATTTGGATCAGCTGAAAAAATTGTCAAAGAATTTGCAAGCTTTTAAAAATACATCCATAAGTAAGCCTTTAACGACACATCGTGAAAATCTGAATAAAGTGCAGAATGAAATTTGCAATTCAGTAATTTTAAACAAGCGTAACAGTGATACTGAAAATAATTCATCGAAGGCGATGAGTATGAATTCTACAGAAACGAGCAATCTCAGTTCAAGCTTGATATCCTCTAAAAAAGGAGGAACACGAAATATAATAAGATATGTGCCAAATACAGTTTTCAAGTTTGGCTTTAGTAATAAAAAATCTCAAAGCAATAGCGATATTAATTTACCTTTACATTTTGATACTAATTATACAGAAAAATACCGAAGTTTGGATAATATTGTAGATGATAAGACTGATAATTTTGAATCTGATAAAGAACGTACAAACCCGAATTGCACTGTGTTAAATAAAACTTATAAAAGTGGCCTAAATACTACAAAAAGTTTACATTGTGTTCAATCAAACAATTATAACGCAACAAATTTAGAACTAAAAGACGCAATACCAGCAAAAAGATGGTATAGATCAAATTCGTCACAATTTTTATTCTCTAGTGCTAGTATATTACCAGTAAAATTAGAACAAGTAGAAAGATTATCGAGTAAAAACTCGCTAAACAAACAGTTAAATAATAATAGTAACAAAGCTTTTGCAGTTACAAAATTATCAGACAGCTTATTAAATATTAGAGAGTTAACATTATTATCAGTATTTGAGAAATCAAATATACTGTTAAACAGTAAAAGCAAAAGCTGTAGTATGATTAATTTAAGTGAAAGGCAGAATTTTACGTCAATGGACGATTTGTACTTGAATAATTAAAAAATTACCAGTACAGAGAAAAGAAATTTAAAAGATTATCATTTTTAAATGTTCCAAGATAAAAAAAAAGTTATAGAATTAGAACAATGTTAATTATGTTATAAGCGTGATATGTTTTTAAAGTTACTAAATAAATGGACTTTGATATTTGATTTTACAAACAAAATTTGTGTAATTTTTCTTAGAATACATATAAAATTTAAATAGTATTAATTTGATAAATTTTTTCATTGTATGGATATTAATTTTATATCGTGCGTTATTAACGCAAATAATATTATTCAATAGTTACATTACATTAAGATAAGATATACATATAATTGATACATATAGGTACGTAGCTTCCTACAAGTTGAGATTTTATAAGTAAAATGATATAAATCTGAATTAGAAAAAAAAGATAACAGTTTCATGTAATAGATTTTCACATACTTGTATTGTTTAACAAGCATACATTGTATAGTTGTTATTGTGAATATTACAAAAAAAGAGAATATAAATTAAATTAATTTAGTTTCACGTTTATTTCTAGAGTACTTTCTGATCTCTATATTTGCCAATTGTATATACTCCTTGTTAAAATGTAAAATTACATATGAAACATGTTTTTATATTTATAAAATGTAATACTTTA
This sequence comes from Stelis phaeoptera, assembly GCA_943735885.1. Lineage (NCBI taxonomy): Eukaryota > Metazoa > Arthropoda > Insecta > Hymenoptera > Megachilidae > Stelis > Stelis phaeoptera. The sequence goes on from OX030936.1 coordinate 3,268,960, forward strand.
CCTAATACATTACTAAATTTAAAACTATTGAATGTAACTCGTAGCTTTTATTCGATATTACTTCAAGGGGGTAGACACGGCACGTGACGTTGCCGATTTTCAGGTCGGTATTGCAGTAGCTTTTTCCTCTACAGAAATGGTAATACCGATAGATACGCGGCTGCCTGATGAACGCGAGAGGGAGCTGCTTACTATTGCCATATTCTATTCAAAATGTGGAACGAAATTGTCAGCTGTTGCGTTTCACTTGAAAAAATTAGAAGTGAATGTCTGCTGATAAGTGCAAGCGTATAAAAATAAATCAATTACTTGAAATGTGCTTATGCTACTAGAATATTCCAAGATAATGAGTTTGTTAGGTTCGACATTTTTTTGAAGCAGAACATGAAAGTTATTATAACATAAATACATCCTAAACAGAAAGTACTTATTGAACAAATATTATGTATAAAATTGTGTTGGATAATTTATTTCGAATAAAACCATGAAATGCAAAAGCTAATTGATAATGATAATCGAATAGAAAATGAACGAAATAATAATTTAAATAACAAAATCTTGAAACAAAAAATTTAATTAACATTATAATTTCAGAAAAGAAATGAACACAATAACAATATATAGTATACATAGTGTAATATTTTAAAATACCTATGAAAATCTTTAAATTGATTCAAATAAAAGAAAAAAGGAAAAAAATAACACGAAAGAAAATCGTGGTTCGATGCTCGACGAGCTCGAAATTCCGCGGTTTCGTTTCAAAATGAAACGAGATAAAACATGTAAAACAAAGACAAAAATAATACAAATTAGCGAGCATAGTGACATTAATAGTTCCCCTCTTCTATGGCAGATTTGCCGGGGCTCTTCAGCATATAGCTTCTTCTTTCTTCGGCTAAATAAGCCTCACAAATATCACTCGCGAAATTTTACGTCCCGCTCAAAAACATTCTTTACTTTCGTGAAATGAAGGAATAAGCAAACATTCGTGAATCTGAAGTATTAAATTAGCAACTAAATTCGCGAATAAAGACCAAAAAATTCAATTTAATGAAAAGTTATAAAAATCGCAAATCTAATTGTCAATCTAACATTTCAATTTTCACGAATGTTTGCTCTCTTCATATTTTACAAAAAGTAAAAGAATGTTCAAGCATAAAAATGTATTTGTTTAATTTCACTTCACTTCACTTCACTTTAATACTTCATTTTTGTAATCGGGTCTAGTACCACGACTACGACTTACAGACTAAGACTTAGCCTTACGAAAAATCGAGACTAAGAACATTTAAACACAATCAATTTGCATTTGAATATTTTCATTCGATTTTTCGTTTTCTTCAAACCCCAGATACAAGTTTCTTATGTATTTTACCAAAATACAGAAAGCTTGCTCTGGCCCTGCCTACTTAAAAACTAAGATCAATCACAACCAGAAGTAAACTACCTGTCTGCCTGATGCTATATTTAAAAAATTGGCAAAAATCATGTACACCAACACAAACACTCCACGATTCTCTCACACACCACTCGGGTGCAAAAAAGCCTAAACCTAGGGAGAACGTCCCGGGACGACTCCGACACCCGAGTTCTTTTCACACACACACACACGCGCTAAATATATTCCTGAAATCGACCAACAATCGGTAGTGAACATTGTGCAAAAATCTGAATTTAATGAATTTTCGATCTGTTTCTCAAATATAAAATAAAATAAAATAATTCTAAATATAACTGAGCAAATAATTTTGTTACTTTCAAATAAATCTGAGTTGTTTTAAACCCACACAAGTTCCACAACCTAACCACACACACACATATGTGAAACTTATGAGAATTTGGTTCACTATCAGATTGTCAGTCGCAAAAATATTTGAAACCGTGTCCACCTGCCTTCGCTCATGCGAGTACATCTAATTACCCGCATGAGTTTCGGGCATAAAAATGTACACGGCCAACAGAATCTGTACTTACTGTGTTTCTTCATGTTTGCTGAAAATCCTAAGCTAAAATATATGATTAACAACACAGAAATAAAAGACAGTTTCGACATCAAGAGCGATCTCGATATCAAAGTGAATGATCTAAATATAATCAAAGACATTCATACTTGATACTTTGATATCAAAAATCTACTCATCGCGAAATTCTGGTACACATGGTTTGTTCAATCTCTGACTCGAAATTTGGAAGTTAAAAAATGTAATTCTGAAATCGGAGGGTCATCCGACTTCTCTACATTTTTGTATTTAAAATGAATTAAAGTGTACAAGAAAACCCTAGCCTGAGCTAACAAAAGAAAAACAATCTGCACAAATATCGTTGTATAATTTTATACAACGATATTCGTGGTCACTATGCTCGCTTCAAATGATAAAATTACAACCAGTCCCCGTGTCGTTTCGGACCATTCGTCCTATGACATGATGGGAACTGGAGGAACCGTAAAGCATGCGACTCACCAATCGCAGAATCTCATTACAGTTCTCGATTCACCCAGGATTTGACCCAGGATTTGACCCATAGCTGACCAGTCTGGCTTTTGGAAGGTTGTGGGCACCCCTTTCCTTGGATATCGCCGGAAGGACACCCCTCATTGGACTGAACCTCAATCTGAAATTTGAAATCGCACAATATTGGAAATTATAGTTAAATTCATACAATACATTTACGAACACATGCAAGTAAATTGTGAACTCATAATTGTATGAGAAAACGTGTGATTAAATATATTAACACATGCATAATTATATCATAATCTACACCAGTACACGTATGAGTGCATGCACAATCACATACAGAATCATTTGAAAAAACGTGTAATTAAATATGCTTGCACATGCACTACCACAATGGGAACCACATAAAAAAAAACACATGGACAAACATGTGGACACATGCACAATCACATAAGAAACCACACCAGGGAACACATGATCACATATGCTATGTACATGTCCAACCACCCCAGGTGTCACACCAGTAAATGTGCAAACACACCAAAAAACACGATAAAACACACGGTAAAACATACTAACCACACGTGAGATCGTATGTATGAATCCTCCAGCTATCAGCTCGGTTATCGGTACGTGTTCGATATTAGATGTTCACCCCGACGCGGTTGTAATAGAACTGACAGGTCGTCCTTTTCAAGTTCAACGACAAAAACAAAAAGGTGTCACGGTGGCTGGCGTTGCCTATTGACTCGGTAATGCTCATTACTGCGTGACGCTCTTGCATCGAAATCTATTGAAATTGGGTTCACGCCTAGTCTATTATGTTTTTGTTTACTTTTTGTTGTACAGTTGTAAATATTCAAATGTTTATGACTTCTATATATAGATATATTGCAATTATTACTTTCGAATCGATATGTGGTTAAAGTTTTATTTAGCTTTTATGCAATATTCCGTATTTTGTTAAATAATTTTTTTATTTTTTTATATAATTTTTAAATGTACGCATACAATCGATTGTTAATATGTAATTGACATTTGTATATATGCTACTTTTAATAAAATACAGTGATTATATATTTACACACTTTTTATTTTTAACTTGTTAAATGTTATCTTTTTTTAGGATTTACAATTTACTTTCGAGTGAAAAATCAATTTATATAAAAATATCAGCATAAATTATTACGTTTATGTTACGGTATTATATGAAACCAATTTATGTTTCTAATTTCAGTTCATTTTTATTATTTTATTGATTCATTGCGTATCATCTTTGTCTAATTAGTTTTCTAAGAAAGATATCCTGTCAGCCTAAATTGGAACTCCGAAAACCACGGACCCTTTATCATATTCAGTTCACTTCTGACACCATGTGTGTCTGGTCAAAAAGATCGTAAAAACTTATCCAATACATGGAATATCTTTTTCGCGTATACTGCAAAGCGTGCAAATATCGATAAAAGATATAGAGAATTACACCAGAAAACTCACCAATACACATATTGTGTACTCATGCTAAAGTACATAGGAAGTCACACCAAAAAACCCAGTAATAGATGTTAAATCATATAAGGAACCACACTATAAAACATACTAATCAATATACACGAACACATGTCAACCACAGTAGAATCAGGTGTACATACATATATGTTTAGTCACATGGGGACCCACACAAGGAAATGCAATACCATGAGGATATATACACGACCAACCACATACGCTAACACACACATGAACACATGCAAAAACACACGATTTGAAAATTCGTACCGATATAAGATTCTCAAGAAGATGTGAACCCTTCGGCAGACGTGACAAAAAAGGATCAAGATGCTCGGCGATCTGTTTACTGTTTACCTGTTACCTCATCGGCTTATCGGACACGCATAATTGCCGACCGTGCGATCACCCTATTCAAGTTTATTTGAATACAACTTCTGACATCATCCTTATTTATCGACCAAATCTTCATTATATTTATTATTGTTGTAACATTTACTCGTGAATGGGTTTTGAGTTTCTTTTTCAATTATCAACGCATACTTTTAGACGTATTGTTATAGTTTTATCAATACTATTTTTTAATTAAATTATTATCATATTTGTTATTTTTATAACTTTTTCGCATGAATGAATTTTTAATTTCTGTTCCAATAATTATACACGTTTTCACACGATATTAATATTGTACGGAACAAATATTTTCTGTGGTATCTGAATATATCGAAAAGTAATTAAAAAAAAAAAAGAAGAAATAGTATCAAAATGGTTCCTCGAATCTAATTTGGCAAATCATACGTATCGAAGTTTATCACGTCAGTAAACGTAACACGTTTTTAAATAATAAATTGTGGCAAGTTATAAATACAAGAATTTTCGTTAATAGATAATTTATATGTGCATTGAAAGTATCTAATTATTTGAAAATATTATCGAAAACTATTATGCTGGAAACAATATATCCATAAAGCTATTAAAATAAACAAAGTCACGAAATTTTATGGAAAATAATTTTCATCGATTCGTTGTATTTGAAAATTCTTTTAAACCTGGTAATAATTTCATTTTTACGCTATCAACAATCATTATTGTCAGAATGAATTATTTAAAAACTGTAACTGTACTTACAATATTGTAATTATAATTTAATAATAATAACAGAAACTTAAAAGTTAGCCATTATCTGTTTAATATCGTAGAAGTCTATTAAAAATATTAAGCGGATAATAGATGAATTTCTTGGAAAGAAAGAACAAATTTTGTAACTAAAAATATTTGCAATTTTTACAGCAACAAGTATGTAATTGAACGAAGTACGATAAACTTATAAAGATTATTAGATTGAGCTATATAAGAGCTGAACCGACTATCTGAAAGAGAAAAATGGAGAAAGGAATTGATCGGATGAATAAAGTAAATCCTAATTTGACAAAAAATCAAAATACGTAACTGGGTAGTTAAATCGATAGAAAGAAAAGAATCAAATTATATTCTAACAATCGCTCGATTTAGAGAAAGGTTTTAAAATGCGTTTCGCGAGTAACTCCCGTCTTTTCCTAGTTTTGTGAGTAATATTTAATAAACTTTATGAAAAAATATCCTTTTAAGCATATAGAACTAAAGAAACCAATCGATGAAAAGAACATAGAAGAGGATAGACAGTTTAAAATCGGCGGAATAGCAATTAAGGAAAAAGAAACACGAGGGGGAGGAGACATAAAGGAAGGAGAAGCATCGACGCCTCGAACGAATGCAATAGGAGGATTCTGTGCTATTTGTCATCTGACACTTGGAATTAATTCGAATTTGAATCAAAATATATCTTGTTCTCAAGGACACGCCCTGTGCCAACGATGCGTTCAACATTTTAGAATTCAATTAGGTTAAATAATAGTTTGATTTATTAGCAAAACTCCACCTTTTTCAATTAAATTTTATGAATTTACTGCTAACACAATAAATGGAGTATTGCTATATGTATAATAGTTAACATGAGCAGTAGCAAAAGTGGTGTAATGAGACATAAATATATTTGGATATTGTAGATCCAGGCTGCATTCTTTGTCACGCACAATATCAACAGTCAAACGTAAATTTATCGCAGGACAGTGATTTCAGCTTAAATTCTGTAAAGTTGCGTCCAAACAGGTCACAAGTTTCACGATATCAATCAGAGTATCAGTCGAAACATCATCATCAATGTATGCAACAACATACGTCTATTAACGCCGGACAATCATACGTTAAATCCTGGAATCAAAATTCCTTATCTGTAGCAAATAATGTTAAAGCAAATTCATTGGAATGTTATAACGATGGTTCTGAGACGAGTTCCGATTACGAACGAAGCAACGAACAAAATAATATTCAAAAAGAAATAAAGAAAGATCGCGGTAAAAGGAATCAACAATACAGTCAGTGTAATTTGTTTGAGAAAGAGGATTTGTACACGTCCGAAGTTAGAGTAAACGGACAAATCACTCTAGAATGTTCTCGTCGACCGATCCGTTGTCCGCGAATTGATTGTGCCATAAATGTAGCTTTTTCAGCATTAACTCATCATTTTATCTTCGATCATCCGGAAGTACCTATATTAAGCGTGGAGCCAGGTATTAAAAGTACGCTCATTGTTAGTTTCAATGCTTTATCTTCTGATTCCAGCCGATGTTTGGCTCTTCTTTTAGTCTCTGGTAAACTCTCGTGAGTATCAATAATTATTAAGTCATTTTATGAAATATAATAATCTATTAAGCGAATGAACGAATTTATTTATTTGTTCAAAGTAGTAAAAATGAATCGTTAAAAGTAACTTGCATACCTATCTTTTCGTATAAGGATTAATGTTTACAACCATGTAATTAACGTAAAAATTTTTATACTAAGAGATCCTGTTGCAAGACTGTTTAATGGGAATCAAATGAATCCAAAATTCCGAAATCGTTTGCCATTATCAGTGTTAGCTGCTCGATTACACTGTAAAAATCAATGCATGTCCGTCGATAAAATCAATAAAACGAATGATCTTCGTGAGAAAGATGTGATTATTGCTTGGGTTGCTGGATTAGATATCGGAAATACAAAAGAGAAACTCTTATGTAGTATTCAGGTATATTGTTTCATAATAAAACATACAATTAAACAAATGATTAATATCTTTATGTACATGATATATGATAATAAAAATGGGCTATGTTTACAACAGGCTATAGATAAAATTGATACAGAAGGCTTACGTTCCTTGACATATACTGGTCCAGTAAATTCGTTAAGAACAGCACAGTGTCCTGAAGATATCTTTTCAACTGGTGATTGTATAGTTTTGCATGAAGGTCTTCTCAATCATATTACATCAGATTGTGCTACTCTCAATGTTAATGTTACTGTACATTAAATATATACAAAAATATATAGATGTATAAAACTGAAATCCAATAATTTTCATTAATAGCATTAATGATACTTACAGAGTGAACGTTAACTTTTCGATATCATTTAAAATGTAGTAGTATATAGAAGGATTTTATTATGTGAATATATTCATGAAATGTAAAACTATAATTTACATCATAAGCTCGTCATAGCAGGAGGGCGGGCATATGCTTTTGGAATAAACCCATATTTACGAGTTTTAGGTGCATACGCCCATAACCAACCATCTACCGTTTGATTTCCTAAGTCTGCATATATCCAATCAGCTCTCCTCACAGATAAATCATCTGGCGCCTGCGCCTTATAATCATAAAGTACAACTAATTCCGTGCCGTTTGTTTCATCCCGAAAATCTCGTAAACCTTTTTGCTGCAATGATTCATTTCCTGGCATGTTGTTACCTCCCTTTCCTTTGAATTAAATTTGGATAAAATATTAATTTGTATGATTTCAACTCTAGATTAATGTATAACTTTAATAAGTTTTTTGTCACCTAAACTATGTGTTTCTGTAGATGTTGCTGCCCCAGTAGTAGTAGCTGTTGTTGCATAAGAATGAAGAACATGTCCTGGATATACAAATCCGGATGGCACAAATCCCTCATTTCCATCACAATGTCTAAGTACCCAAAACCAATCAGGATCATCCCGATTGAGTACAGTTACAAATTCACCCCTTTCTACGCTAACATCATTTTCATCTCTAGCCACGAAAGTATAAAGAACAATGTATCTTCCAGCTGATGGATCCTATAGTGGAGATAAAAAAAAAAAGTATGTACATAATTTTTAGTTAGTTACATCTAAAAATTCTGTAGTTAAATAGTAGATGTCAAATAAAAATATTTATACATGTACCTTGAAAAATGGATGTACATCCGGTTGAGAAGAGATAGTTTGAATAGAATTCTGAGACTGTGTAATATTAGATTTATTAACATTTACATCAGCAGTAGTGACATTGCGAGCATAACTTTCACAATCAGATGCTGATCCAGTGTCAGTTTGTTGCGCATCTGCTGTTTGCGAACGACCTGTACCAGCAAAATCACAGTCAGTCTCATTAGATCTTGGTAATTTTTTTTTCACATTATTCATAAGTGTAGCAAGTGTTAATTCAGCAAGTTGAGATGTATAAGGTGCACAATATGAATGAGGTACAAAGCCTTCCATACGTGTATCAGCTGCTATTACATACACCCAATCATTTTCTCTATACAAAACATTTACAACCTAAAACATGCAAACAATGAACAAAACAACACATAACAAATGCATTTAACGATCAATAACAAAGAAGATGATATAAAAAATCTTTATATATAAACATCAAGCAAACATAGAAACACATAATTAAAACTACTATTATTTATTTCTACTAACCTGACCTCGTTTTACTTGAAGTTCATCATCAACACAAGGCGTAAAGTCATGAACAATAACCATTTTACTATCAGGTGATAATCCATTTTCTTTTTCAATACCTACTCTAACTAAAGTCTCTATACTAGCACTTCCTGTTATACGACCAGGCGGTAATGGTACTTTAGTTCCTAACCCAAGTCCTGTACCTCCTGCTCCACCGCAGTCTTTCTCCAGATTAAAATTATGTACGCCAGCTGCATAAAAAATGTAGGATTTTCATTATAACGTTACTTCCCAATTTCTTGATATACATACAATACTTTATTTTTTATAGAATAACAAATTGTTTATTGAATAGAATGAAATATATAAATATAAAATATATATTTAAGTGATAAAAAAACTGATTTATCATTAATGTTTATTAAAGCTACATATGATAATTGGGGTAGTCTACGTTGTTTTAATAAAAATTTATAAAAGGATATCATGTATCTTATACTTGTGACTCTTAAAAAAGATCAAACATTGCAAAAAAATATCTTACGTTTCTTTTTCTTCCCTCGACGTATACGTACTGGACATAGAAAAGCCATTATGTTCTTCTTAAAACTTATTCAAAATCATATTTCCAGAACATAATTCATTACAGGTGCTGGGAAATCACTAAGGTAAAGCATAATAAGAACAAATACAAGTAAACCTGTAAGAATGACAGAAATTTCAGGAAATAATTAGTAAAACTAAAATGAAATATCAATAAACTCTTATATTTACAAATAGAAATATTCTAAGAACATAACGGTAAAGTCTCGAATCAGATATCCAACCACCCTTTCCTTCTTCCAAAAGATTTTGGTGGATTTTGGATGGAACTGGAATTTTATACACCTGTAGCACAGTATATACCAGCACAGTATATACAGTAGTGCAACTCTCCTGATTTTGTGTCACACAAAATGGTGTGCGCATGCGCGAAGTCAGCTAGTGAAGTTGTAACGCCATCTAAACGTTTCTCTCACTTCCTCTTTCAGTTCTTGCTTTCTCTTAGCGTCATTAGCGTTTGTCCGTATAGTGCTATTTGGAGGTTATTATAAACTGTGAATTTGGCCACACTCTTAGTTTTGTTTCAAGTGTTGATTGTTAGTTAATTGGAAAAAAAAATAAAACAACATGAGTAAAAAGGGAAGACAATGGTGTGCAGTGCCAGGATGCATGAGTGTGGATAAAGATGATAGGCATTTTTTTAGATTTCCTAAAGAACATGATAGGTATGTTGTAATTATTACTTATGAAATGTGTTCACTACATATATATATGTGTATATACATATATATATATATAAAATAATAAAAATATATAAAATATATATAGCAAAAATTATAGTAATTTTTGCTATAAAATTTTCTCTGCGTAGATTTATGAAATATCATGTTATGAATATAGGTGGTCGAAATGGATAAAAGCATCTAAAAGGCTGGACTTGGAATTAAAAGGCCCGGATTATGCTTATCGCAACTGTACGATGTGCCATTTTCATTTTGAAGAAAAATGGCTGAGAAGAACAACAGTGGTGCGTTTGCATCCAGATGCTGTTCCCACAATATTTTTTGGTCCAGCTTTTGATACAGAGTGTGTTTTTACTTTATATTATTTTTGTGAATCATAATTTTCAATACTCATAGCAATAATACTTTGTTTATTGCAATAACGATATAGAGTATCATAATATCATACATTTTTTTATAGAAATACAGATGTAAATGAAGATGAAAGGCCAATAGAAGAAATACAAACTACAACAGATGAAGGAAACAGGGGGTTATAATAATTAAAGAATATGTTTTATATTAAAATATTTTTTAAATTAAAATATTGTTTAAAGTATTGTTTGATATTTTACAGTGATTTCCAATGTGTGGAGAATCTGTCAATGGATGTACATGGCAACTGCATAAATATTAAGATTGTGGATGCTAATGTGGATGGTATGCATACCAATAACATAGTATACTGTGCCGTGAATGCTGTGAATGCTGAAGCTAAACAGTAAGTTTATTTATTATGAAGCATTATCTTAGCAGTATTTATATTACAAACATTCATGTACAGGAGCACAGCTACAAGCACACGGAGGATGAAAAAGTCTTCAGATGTTAGTCCTGGCAAAGCAAAATTACTACAGCAAGTCATAAAGTTACGGAAGCAAAATAACAAGTTGCGGCAAACTGTACGACGACTACAATTAAAACAAGATAAGAGGAAAACCGCACCAAAAGAAGTAAATACCATTGAGGATATGCGATTCTTGAGTGGTAAGGTTTTTTCGGGAAATTTTGTACAGCTGCTATCTGCACAAATTGATGCCCTAAGTAAAAACAAACGTGGAAGACGATACAATTCCGATTACAAACAATTCGCCTTATCGCTATTCTTTTCGAGCCCACGCAATTATAAGGAAATGTTGAAAGACTTTGCTTTGCCCTCCGTACGCGCTTTGCACTCATTCACGCAGTCGTGGAAAATAACCCCTGGCATCAACGACAAAATTTTTGATGCGTTGAACGAGATATTTTTAGCATTGCCACCCATAGAAAGGCACTGTATTTTAACCATAGACGAAATGAGTTTGAAATCCCATTTATTTTATAATATATCGGAGGATGAAGTGATAGGTTTCGAAGACACAGGATACGAAAAATCCAACAAAGTAGCAAAAAGCAGTTTAGTATTGATGGCCCGAAGCATTGCGGGAAATTGGAAGTTTCCAGTTTGCTTTTCCTTGGTACGAACGGCATGCAAAAGCAATGTTTTGAAAAAAATTATATTCGATGTTGTTATTAAGTTAAGAAACTCTAATGCTTCGGTGCATGCTTTGGTATCGGACATGGGATCTAATTTTAAACAACTAGCTCGTGAGCTGGGCATTTCAGCCGAAAATACTACTTTTTCAGTTGATGGGGAAAAAGTGCTATATATTTTTGATACCCCGCACCTGATTAAAGCCCTTCGCAACAATTTATTAAAGCGCAACTTTTTATTTGATTGTAACAAAATTGTATCGTGGAAATACATAGTGGATTTCTATAACAAAGATTCTAAGCAGTGGATCAAAATGGCACCGGCTTTATCAAATCACCACATCCAACCGAACTCCTTTCAACGAATGAAGGTGAAATATGCCGTGCAAATATTTAGCAATCGGGTAGCTGCGGGGATGTGCACGCAGATGTCGTACGGTTTTCTACCAAGTGAAGCAGTTGGCACCATAGATTTCGTTGAAAAAATGGATAAGTTATTTGATATTTTAAATTCCTCCGCGCTAAACAATCCAAAAGAATATGCAAAAGTTTTCACAGGAAGTAAAAAACAAATTCATTTTTTGGAGCAAATGATAAACCTGTTTAATGACATCAAAGTAATCGATGCGGATGGATCTCTTGTCCACGTAAAAATTCCAAGTTTCGAGTGCTGGCAGATAACAATAAGAAGCATGTTGCAATTGTGGGATATCCTGAAAACTTTTACTTTCCCTTACCTTAGAACGCGAAAAATCAATCAGGACTGCATCGAAAATTTCTTTGGCTGCATTAGACAGCAAGGTGGTAATTCTTTAAATCCCACATCTATTCAATTCGTACGTGCCTTTAAAAAACTACTCAGTACTAAATTTTTGCAACATTCTGACAGTCAGAATTGTGCGCAAGATAGCGACCACATGCTGAATATTATGCGAAAATCGTATATAAATTCAAATAAAAGCATTAGTCCACCTGTAAAACATAATAGTTTGAATATCCCAAGCCACGATTATTATTCGATGGATCTACCCGAAGAGAACGCATTTACTTATGTGTGCGGCTATTTACTTAAAAAGTGTTTGGAGAACCATTCGTGCAATGCATGTATAACTCATGCAAATGAGAGTAGGGCTGTTTTAACTGACACTGCGCTATATTCTTCTTTTCGAGCTTATTCCAGTGAAGAAAATAATTTGTATGGAAGTTTATATGTACCCAACAATACTTTTTGTTCTTATATACATAAGTTAGAACAAATATTTGTTAAGAACTTTGAAAATAATTGTTTTAAACCAAATGTTGGCAACTATCTTTTTCAATTAGGACAGGCTATACCCTTTGAACCACCATGTTCAGATTTTCCTATAATTTTTCTGATAAAATTATTTTTACGTATGCGTATCTATTTTACACTATCAGAACACAACAAATCATGCAAAAGTATTGATAACAAAAACAGGAAACTTTTAACTGTTTCGCATTTGTAACATTTTGTTTGTATCTATATCCCACAGCCTTATTTTCATAATTTATGCTGCTTTGCGTTTCAAATGTATATCATTGCATGTTTAATTTAGGTTGCTTTGCGTTTTGAATGTATATCATTGCATGTTTAATTTAGGCTGCTTTGCGTTTTAAATGTATTTCATTGCGTGTTTAATTTAGGCTGCTTTGCGTTTTAAATGTATTTCATTGCGTGTTTAATTTAGGCTGCTTTGCGTTTTAAATGTATTTCATTGCGTGTTTAATTTAGGCTGCTTTGCGTTTTAAATGTATTTCATTGCGTGTTTAATTTAGGCTGCTTTGCGTTTTAAATGTATTTCATTGCGTGTTTAATTTAGGCTGCTTTGCGTTTCATTAATTGCACTTAATTTAAATGTTAAGTTCATTAATTAAGAATTATCTTTCTTATCCTTACATAATTATATTATTTATGTAGGATGAACATTATTTGCAAACAATGCGGATCACCATATGAGCGAATCAAAAATTGATGAGGATATGGATGTAAGTTTTTTTTGTGTATGTAATTGTAGAATTATGTATATAATTTGTAAGAGAAATTGTATATAATTTGTAATGCACACACAAACAAATAAATAATTTATAAAAGTATTTAACAAATATTTCTTTTTTATTTATTGTACCTACAAACAAATAAATAAATAAATATATATATATATATATATATATATGTTACCAGTTTATAATTATAAGTGATTTCATTAACAATGGAAAGTGCCTCCGGATAAATATATAAATGTGACTTAATATGTGAGTTCACTTTATAATCTTTTTGATTTCATAATACATTTTTCACTACGCTTGTGCGTGCCTGACAGAAATATTGCGTAGGCATTTAAACGCTGAGAGAAAGAGAAAATGACAGAAAAGTTCAGATGGCGATGCTGTCTAACTTGCTGACTTCGCGCATGCGCACTCATTTTATGTGACACGAACATCAAAGGTGCCGACAGAGAGTTGCACTACTGTATATACTGTGATACCAGTATATACTGTGTCTGTAGTGGTCTGTAGTCACTGTAGTCAAGAATGCAACAGGTAGACGGCGCTTCAACCACTCATGACAACCCCACTCAAGTGCTAATAGCCCATTACTAATAGGGTTCCCCTAAGGAAAATGGCAATGTAAGGGAAAGAGGTCAGCGGCCATAAAGCTTATAGCTCTTTTGTCAACGGCTAAACTTTAGTTTGGGGAAACCCTTATTTTTAATTAATTTTTATTTCTTTCAATAGTATTTTATGCGAGAAATCCGAAAATGATGGTCTCTGAGAGCGATGATCATTATTTTAATAATAATTTGTGTTTAAAAGTGAGCGTTTTAGGGTATTTTTGCAGTGTAATTGGTTACCATGTTGTCTTGTATCGATGATTCGACCAATCAGAAGAAGCTCTGATTATAGTCTGTCATAGGTAACACTTGTTTTGGCGCGATAAGTTAAATTTATCAACGTTGTGTTTTAGATTTTAGATATGTTGCACTTTCACTGCAGTGGCCTCGTCTAGATAATTCATTCATTTTTAATATTTGTAACTTTTGGCGTTGTGAGCGCAGTCATTGTTAATTCGGTCACCTGAGGGTTGTTATCTTATAATATGAGTTGCTGCCGGAGGAGCTTACGCCTCTCAATTACCGGTGTTTGAATTATTCCGCTGAAATGAGCGCCACATACGTGACCGATTATTGCTACAGGTTCTTCTGATTGGTCGAATCGTCAACAAAAGCTGGCATGGCAGCCAATTACAGCGCAAAAATACTTTAAAACCCCCACTTTTAAACACAAATTATTATGAAAATAGTGATCGACGCACCTAAAGACAATCATTTTCGGACTTTTCTTATCAAATACTATTGAATAAAAAAAGGGGGTTGTAAAAAATAACGGTTTCCCCAAATTATAGTTTAACAAAGATTAGCCTCGTTGCAGACGGCGCGCAAAATGCGGGCGTTTTTTGGCGCTAAAGAAGAAATCATACAACGACCGAAAAAAGGAATTCGTATATTGTTTCCCTTTCTACAAGGGAAATGAATTAAATAAAAAATTAATACTGTATAGCACATTCTGCTTACAACCTTCAGAATATTGATGAAAATAATTTATTTGCCACATTTTTTAACACGTAAATAACATTGAGATAAAACTGTTTTCGTCAGTTAAAAAATTGTTTATAAAATTGAGTGTTATATACATATTAATTTGTATACGAAATAATTTTTCCAGAAAAATGAAACATTTAAGAGAAAAAATTATAACAATCTCGTATACATGTATATAGAAGCAATTGCAGTAATTAATGAAAACAACTGAAGTAATAAAGTGTGAAAACCTTATTTAATCGAAACGTTGTTTATTATCTCAATTAATATAAATGACGATACTAGCCTTATCTATAACAGTTTCCCTTCATATACATTTAACAATGAGTATTTTCTTGGAAAATAGTTATATTTACATTTACTCTAAAATTATGCCAAAGATCAATCAGACTACTACTGGAGCTACTTAATATCTATTGTTATATAACAATCCACAACGATATGGAATTCGTCGTTCGAATATAGAAATTCGATCATACAAAAATTTAAGACAATGATTAAATGGATTAGAAAATTTTATAATATATTAATCCGTTTTAAATCACATTTTGTTCTCGTCGTTGGATAATATTATTCAAAATTTCAACACTATTATAAGTATGTAAAACGGTAAATTAGGTCTTGAGATTCGGTCAAGATTTTTCTGACAAAACATTTTCAGAATTTTTGCAATTAATAATTTAAAATATCGAAAAAATGTATCTACATACATTTTTTTCTTTCGTTCCTTTCTTTTCTTTCTCTTTGTAAAATATATAAAATTTAAACAAAAGATCGAGTTTGTACTTTAATATTGCACTTGTTTTATACATATTTAATGACACGTTTCGTTTCTTAAAAATATCTACAGCCAAAATCGTATACCGTAGTGATCACCTTTAATTTTAATCGAAAATCGAACTGTATGAATGTGACAACTTTATAACATACATTATAATATCGTATTTGTGTTATTACTTGCTTTTATCTAAAAAAGAAATTGAATTTTTGTCAGTTTTTTCGATGAAAGCAACATCTATGAAACGTGGCTTACATCTAAAATTGTAGACTTATAAAACTATTCGACAAGGTATTAAGATTTTAAATTTTCTAATTATCAATAGATGACTTTAATAAATCTTTGCTGAATACGAATCCATAAACCGTTTGTCCGATGATATTTTTCATTTTATTTCAAAAACTAAGAGTCTAGGAGAAATTTTAGTCAAGGCACAGTATAAAGAAATGTACAAAATTGTTTTTGTAAAACTGTGCCATGACTCAAATTTCCCCTGGACCCTTGGTTTTTGAAACAAATTGAAAAATATCGAAAGCCGTCGTATTTTTTATGGAAAAAATATTAGCAATTTGTCGAATAGTTTTATAGTTGTACGACTTTAGATATGACCTATGTCTCACAGATGTGAGTACAAATATTCCATGTAAACGAGAAATAACATAGATGAAATATTATTCGATTTTCAGCCTAAATTAAAAACCATAAATACAGTGTACGATTATGGTTGTGACTCACTGTATTAATTATGTATCGTACGAAATACATTTATCTTCTAAATCTATTATTTTATCTCTTGAATAGTAAGTGCGTCGACGAAGAAAATAAACTATTGATATCGTGGCTAAATATGTCTATACAAATTATGTTACAGGCTTTTTAAAATAACAACTAATAGATTTATATTAAATGGTGAAAAAAAAAAAAAAAAAAAACGTTTTGCGTTCGAAAAAGTGCAAACTACTAGATACATATTTTAATCGCGACCATTAAACATATTACTTATTAGTACTAAGTTTACTTATAAAGCAACATTCTAGAGATACGGTATATTACAATTATCATATATTAAATTCATCTTAGCTCTACAAAGTACATAATTTGCGTCGTATGCTTGTATGTTTGTTGTTGTTGTTGTTTTATTGCATATGATATTTAACATAATGAACGACTTATCCATCGCTCAATAGTTTATTTTCTTGAATTCCGTTTCATGGATATTATAAAAGACAAGAAAACAAGGATTGAAACTCGTTCGATTAGTATTTCATACCTCTAACTCGTTCTAACATGAGCACAGAATTTGTAATCTATATAGTATGGTACATAGTCTAATGTTTGAAATGAAAATCGAACGAGTTCTTAAACATCGATACATTTGCATTTTACGTATGATTAAAGTACGCGTATGTATCTATTCATGTATGTATATGAATATGTATAATATACGTGGTAATCATCGTACGTAATAATCATACTATATACTTGCTTGTGACGTTACTTGTTTCAAAGTTTTGACGAACTAAATATATCATAATTAACGACGTATCGTATTTATGAAACAGATTATTCGATAACATCACCTTTTTTTTAAATCACCTACGTATCAGTATAAAAAACCGATCGGCAGATTGTTGTTTATTCGAACGAACGAAATCCACATCAACATGTCGTGTATCGTATATAAATATTTAATAAAATCAGGCGTCGCATGTTATACGTTTATTTGTAATTTTCCCATTTGAACTTAAAATACCCATTCAAAAAGAAATTAAAATACATATTTAGTCATGGCAGTTACATGATTTATCCAAACTTTTATTATACGCAGATCTCAAATATATTAAAAAATCGAGTCGTATGCAATTCATACAATGTACTATTTTACCATATATTCTACATACCTATAGTATAAACCGAGTATGTATGAAAATCATAAATTATTATATTTTTCACCTTAGGTGGGATGCTTACAATATTACAACAATACGATGTAATGCACATATGCTATTATATATTGACCAAATGTTGTACGGAGTATAATAATGAATGCATTTATCCTACATAATCAATCATACTGTACACTCTCGTTAATTTCTTCACTAACAGATTGCTTTGAAAAATTTATGATTGATTCAAACGTTTGAATAGCAAATTTTATGGATGATGAAATTGAAGATTTCTTATGCCTTGTGCTTTGATACGATACAAGAATTCTCCTGGTACTCTTGTTATGTTAGAAAAATGTATATGATAAGAGATCTTTCAAGCAGTCTCGAAATATGTATACATGTATATTTCAAATACACAAATGTATAATTACTAACTGTGTTCTACTATAATGTGCAAATAGGTGTAAGATATATATATATATATATATATATATATATATATATATATATATATATTGTATTTCTAATATATATTCAATAAAAAAAAAGCTTTTGAAGCTTATAAAACAACCTTTTTAATATATTTTTAATTTTCAATATATTTTATACATTTGGAATTTTCAATTAGTCTTTTAAAAACAAGATCATGTTTTTACAATTGAGGCGTTGGATGGAAGAAGGGCACATACGCCGAAATGCCGTTTCGAGATAATCGTCTTCAAAGTTTTCATAATTGAATAATTTAATAAGTATCAATGCTTTTAAGTCAAATTTTTGTAAGAATGTAGTTACATGTCTTTAAAATATAATAAGCATACAAGTCGAAACGATTTAAACGATTTACGGAAAAAGGGCACATAAGCCTATGTGCCCCTCTTCCATCCAACGCCTCAATTATAATTTACTAATGGTATATTGAGTTTCTAAAATTTGCATTGAAATTCACATATTGTGAGATAAAACAAACAACATAATGACAATGAATTTAAGAAAATAAAGAAATACGTGTACAAGAAAAATCAATGAAATTAAAAAAATGCGTGTTAAAGATATATACAAATATAAATATATGTTACATAAATATTTATAATATTTATTATATCTTGACATTTCCATATTCATGTTTTTTTCATTCTTAAATGTTTACTGCTTATCTAGGTATATCTCCGAGTCGGTATTATTTTTAAAAGTATACTTAAAAAACTGTATTTCTTTCTATTATTGCATCTATATTTCAACAATAATGAGCAAAAATTAAGAATAGTATTTAATAAAAGTTATTTGTTTCAGAATCTCCAATAAACATTAATTAGAATTTATATAAAAATGTTTTAAATAAATTACATCTTGAATTTTGAAATTTACAAAGTGGGATTTCTTTCTTCAAATTTTAAATGCAACTAAAATAATATGTTAATATGTTTTAAATAAATGTAATGGTTGCTGTAGACTTTTAAATATTTTAATACTTTTATTAAAAATCAAGATCATCAATAAAATTAAATGACTATTACCGGGGGATATCGTACAATGCAGGAAACAAGAATCAAAAATGAAAGCATCTAGTGGTGCAATTTTATGTTTTTGTTAAAATGATATTCACTTCATTTTTTATTCGATTGGTCATAATATGTTAATGAATCGGAAATAATTTTCTGTTATAAAATAATTTAGAAATTAATCAATATATAAAAAATGATCAATTGTTTATATAAATTAAATTTTTATAATTTACACTAATATCACTTGAATAATAGTAATTTTACAATTTTCGAACATTTAAATTAGTTAACTTATTTTATTTATAAATAATCATTCAAATTGGGTTTATTAGTGAAAAAGAACATTTCACTTTTATTTAACATTATAAAGACATTAACTAAAATGTAATCAAGATCTCGACACTATAGTAGTACGAATTGTTGAAATACACCTAGATTTATGCTTGAAACATTTCTAATATAACAATATAGCACCTAAAGGTTTTTTGTACTTTAGCAACATTTTGCATGATAATATTATTAATATAATCATACATTTATGATACTAGACATATTTACATTATGCAATCATAACTATAAAAAAGTAAATGAAAAGCAATTTAATCTCTTATTTACCGATCTTTGTTTAATTTTACAATTAAACAAATGATCATAAACATCTTTGTGACATATGCATATTTAATATGCACGAAAAACTTACGCAATGACCATTAAGTATAATCATTAAATTATGTGATAAATTTTGGTTAACTTATTTTGTTTTTTCATATATTACAATATCTACATTTGATTTTAATTAAAACCGACACAATGAAATATGACTACAATTAAAATTTCAAATTAACTCTTACAACGTTAAAGGCTCTCTATATATCACATAACCTAAACAATTTTTATTCATTTAGAATTTATTATTATAGCTAATACTAAATTTAATGCACGCTTATCTAGCCAATAGATGAGCATTGCAAAAATTTGCTGAGCAGTTTTTTTTTATTAAATAATTAAAAAAGTTCTAATTATTGATTTAACTCTTTACCAACTGCTAGAACAACAGAATCAGACTCTTTGTTATTTGAAGGTACTATAGCTTCCGTTTCTTCACTACCTTCTGTACTATCTGCTACACTTGCATTTGCTGGTTCTTCTTTCTTATCATCGCTATTAGATGATTGTATTTGTTGTATTTGTAACTCATTACGCAATCGAGATATTTCACGTGCATCCGAACGTCGATGACGTCGTAATTGTACATTCTCTGAAACTATACGTCGTGCCAATTCTAGAACATCTTGTGGCACTTCCAAAGCTAGTAGTCTTTCCTCTAAGTCCATTGCTGTTGTTCCTTCTGAATCAGAGTCACTTTCCAAAGAAGAAGTTCCAATTTCAGTTGGTGGTGGTTCTAAATTTATTGTGGAAGATGTTACTGCAGCACTACTTTCTTCTTCTTCACCAATTTCCTGTTTAGTTATCTGAGGCAGTTCTTTTTTATCTTTTCCAGGTGCATATGTAGGAGGGAATGCAGAATAAGTGCCAATACCAGAGCCAGAATTAGGAGATGTTTTCTCAACTTTGACAATATCCAATGAAATTTCTTTTTTTTCATTAGGACTCGACACATGATGATTATAACGTTTATGTTCCTGATGGTGTCGTCGTTGATGATGAACTGATGGTGGAAGTACTACAGGCACTGATGGTGCAGGTATAGGTGCTAAGGCTACATTTGGTTGAAAATGTGGTTCAAAACGTTTACACTCAGAAAGAGGAACCACATGCTCTGGGTGTTGTAATATAGGTGGACCTCTACTAAGGTATGCAGGCACCAATGATGAACTATTCACAAAAAATGATACATTCGTTATAAAACATTAAAGTATTTTTATAATCTTGTATTTTCTTATTTCAAATGTATTCAATCGATACATACCTATCTTTATGCTTGCAAGGACTCGTAGTATTCCAAGGTCTGAAAGCTGATGCACCCCTAGCCGCTAATTCAAAAACTGCCCATTGCATTTGCAAATATGGGTCGGTTGCGTTAGCTACTTGAGACACAGGATGATACATGCCTAAGCTATTTCCATTATAAATTCCAGGACAATCGTCTCTTCCTACATCCTTTCTGATTCGTTTATTTAATTTTTCTGAATCATGCCGCAACTGGAAAAGGGTTCTTTATTTTCTCCTTTCTATTCTGCTTATATTTCAATACATAAATGATTCCATATAAAATCCAATATTTCATAAATATAATGTAAAAATATTTTTTTTTTTAATTATGTTAATAATTAGAAAAATTATAATTGTTTACAAGAATAACGTAAATACTACAAATTTTATCAAGATAATATGGAAAATACAATACCTCTGATTTTCTTTTACAACTTAAGGTGAGATGTTTTTCCTTCAATTCTCGAAATAACGTCAATGATTTGTTGTAATGTCCTTGATCTCGTGAAAGTAACAGATATGATCGCCAGTTTGCAGAATCAAAGCCCCAATGACAGGTACGATTTTCAAGAGATCTATGAGCATGTCTCACAAAGCGTTGTGGTGAGAATTGACAGCCACATTCAATACACTCTATGCACAATGAATTATCAGACTCAAACAAAGTTGCATCAAAAATACCTTTACATTTTCCAAAACATTCATGATACACTTTAAATTTGACAATAGATTCTTCATTACTATCATTTTTAGCTATCATTTTTTTTTCATCATCTTGATTTTGGCTGATTGAAAGAGGATCACATGATTCTGTCCGTAAAAGTAAAGCACTGACAAGCCTTTCGGCATCTGTTTGAGTGATAAGGCCACAGGAAGGAGCATTACGTGGTAAAATTCCTGAATGTTTAAGTTCCTCTAATTGATCTCTTGTACACCGTGAACAATAAATTTGTAATTCATCACAAACTTGATTGATTTGTTGAAGAGAAAATTCTTGTAAAACTGTATTTAATATCTGTGGTAAACATAACCTCCTTTCACCTCCTACAACAAAACAAGATATTCTTTCGCCTTCTAAAATTGTCTCGCATCTTTCAGAACAACTTTGGTCAGGTGCAGTTAAAATAGGTATTTGAAACTCCAATTCTCTTTTTTCACAAATGTTTTTCGATCGTTCAAGTTGCGGATCCTCGTCCGAATCTTCAAGCGATTGTTCAGTCCTGCGAACTTTACAGGGGACAATAGGTGTTATGGATGGATTATTATTCTTTTCAATATCTTTTGCAGAGACTTGTTCTGATGCTGAATCAAGGACACAATTATTCGATCGAGTTGAAGGGGAGTAACAAGATGTCTGTTCCTGCAATAGACTTTTGCAGTCCATACCAAGCAGGGCCGAACTCGGACCCTGTAAGCTTTTTACAGCAGATAGCTGATATGTCTTCAAGACTGTCTTAAGTTGTGGACTGTACGATTGATTGTTCGTATTACCGGGTAATAGCGTCTCCATTATTCGTATCGCGTGTGCAAAGATTCACGAAGATAGCAGGTTCGATCGTTGTACGAAACTCCTGAGATAACTTGTGACATACCACACTGTTTTATATGATTTATAATATAGGTGTATTTACACCTACAACACATGAAACCCACATGCACTCACTTTGTAGCACTTAATTCGACGTATCGTTCATTTAACTCACGAATACAAGCGGAAAACAACGCTAGTAAGCAAAGATATGAAGTACAGTCAGGTCTGGTTAAACGTCCGCAGTTCGGGACCATATCTGGACGCTTATCCAGGAAGGTAGATGTTCCGAGAATTCGACTGAACGAAAAAGAAAGAACGAGTGCGACTGAGATACCGATAGCCGGCACGAGTCGGATCTGTTGTATTTATTTATCTTAGATATGGGACGCTTCAAGCTCACTCCGTCAATCAAAAACTGGTGGGGATAGCGACGGACGCTTAACCAGTCTGAAAATCCGGACGCTTAACCAGACTTCACTGTATTCTGTTGAGAGACGTTTTGCGTATTCGGCAATTTCCGCCATTGCTCGGGCTTTCGCGGTTAAGGAGAGGGCGTGCGTGCGAACACGCCAATTAGTCGCAGATCTCGATCGATAGAGCAAACACGTGATAAATAAAGTTTTATATTTTTTTGTAAAAGGTAGAAGCATTTTTCTACCTTCTACCTCTTTCAGATAGTAATAATTTTATCATATTCTGATTACTTCTTTGTTTGGCACAGGTTTACAAACTTAACCTGTTCATCTGTTTTTTAAGTTTGTAATATGTTAAACACAATGATTGACCTATCATTATCCACAATCTATTGTCCATCGCAACGTTGCTTCCATGCACATGGTAATTCTATTATTTGCTTGAACAAGCAAATATACCGATATGTATTACCACTGTTAATCAACCTATAATTGAGGTCTTTTCTTAATTTCCAATTTGCATTTATTACACTTGATTTATTTTAATTTGG
Source organism: Stelis phaeoptera (assembly GCA_943735885.1). Classification (NCBI taxonomy): domain Eukaryota; kingdom Metazoa; phylum Arthropoda; class Insecta; order Hymenoptera; family Megachilidae; genus Stelis; species Stelis phaeoptera. The sequence continues at coordinate 3,292,756 of OX030936.1, forward strand.
ATAATTATGTCTTGAACACTCGTGTTTTTTGAACGTCAAACACTTATCATAAAATCTACACAACTTTGATACTTCTACACAAACATCACATCGTTAAACAATGTTCACTATACGCCTTGTTAACATCGCTTCTTCCATCAAACCAATACAACATCTTACCCTTACTGCGTTCCGTTACTATCGCATTAATAGTTTTATTTTTATCGTGCCCTGATATCTATTAAATTAATTTATGAGATATACGCGTAACATCTTCACATCGTGCTTACTTCCGAAAGATGTGGAACGATTAAATTTACGTATCTACGGCATAGTATCAACTATTTACTTGGTTGGTTGGTACTACACAGCAGTAGTGACGGTAGCTAAAGTATGTATTTAATCACGTGACCTCCCCGTCAAAATAGTCTACATTTCTACATGTTCTATATTCTATAGTATACCCACATGGATAAAAGTGCATCTGTTGTTTCGCGTTCAGTGTCAAATAAACATAACTATTTCTTGTAAAAAATGTAAATTCGTGTAGATAATATACATATATACTTTGAACGAATAAACTTTATGGTTCAATACTAATTTAGAATGTCGATTCATAGCAATTTTCTTTTTAATTCTTTATTTTTGGTAACAATATGTACACTGAACGCCAAACTCGGCTTCCGCTAGGGAAAAACACTAGCGAGGGGAAGGGTCCCCCACCACCGACTCCCGGGATATTCCTAAAGTTTACAGGAATATAAATTCGAACAATTATGTGTATCAATACGCGAAGAAGCAACCATATTTCAGAATCGAAGCATTCAGAAGCAAAAATTATATATAAAATGACATCGCATTGATAATTATCATTGTTGTCGGTTTCCTCGATCGAGATGGCGCTTCAAACGAAAGATCACATGAACCATATATTTCTTTTTTCGCTATTCCTCTAACGAACTGGTCGGATAAAATTGCTGTAATTGTCCAAATTTGTCATTATATTTACCAATTTCCTACCCTAACTGTCTTGATACTGAAAATTATAAAAATCATAATCGATGTTCCGTGAGAAATGTAAAGCGACATCTCTCCGCCGGGAGGAACGCCGCAACTCGCTCTGCCATTGGCTGACAGTGCCGACAGAGAGTTGCGCAGCGCAACTTGCGCTACTCTATATCACTTTATATACTGTGGTCAACTGTGGTAAAAGTACGCGCAGTACACACATCTTTATGTACTTGTATCTTTTAAACTATTGGTTTCCTAATCTTTTAACTTGCATTTTTGTACTCTTCAGGTAAAAAACTACAAGATTTGATAAATTTTAACCAAAAATTTTCGAGCCCCTGAGACAAAGTGCAGCCTAAAGTTACCGAAAATGACGGCCAGCGATCACCTACGTTCTACCGATGGTCTGGCTTATAAAGATAAAAGCAAACCGACCGATATTCGAAGCAGCAATATCAACGCTGCAAAAGGTAAATGAACCGCACAACGTTTGGGCTAATTTATTTTCACCGATTCGCTCTTTGTATCGATGACAAAAATATTTCCTTATATAGTCATGGCCGGTACTTCGTCGTTGAAAAATTTTATGCTTTGAGAAATCTAAAGAGATTCAATATAGGTTTATCGTCGAATAGAAAATCAGCAAAGCAACTAAATGCTTAATTTTGCTTAAATTTATCATGTATTACATAAATTTTTAGTTAAAAATTATTGTTTATTAACATTTCAGCTGTTAGCGATGCAATTCGTACCAGTTTGGGCCCTAGAGGAATGGATAAAATGGTAAAAATATATTGTTCCAGTCAAACAGAATATAATTTACATGTTATTGCAAATTCAAAATAATAACGCAATATATTCTCTTTGTTAATATATTTAGATTCAAGCTGCTAATGGTGAAGTTACAATCACAAACGATGGTGCTACAATATTGAAAGAAATGAATGTTATACATCCGGCAGCAAAAATGGTATCTCGAACATAATACTCTTAAGGTTTGCTTGCAAGCATTCCTGTGATTCTGTGTTAGAAATTCATGTTTTTATGTTTGCAGCTAGTGGAATTATCAAGGGCGCAAGATGTTGAAGCTGGCGATGGTACCACCAGCGTTGTTATAATAGCTGGCTCTCTTTTAGAAGCTGCAGAACGTTTGTTACAAAAAGGAATACATCCTACCTTAATTAGCGATGCTTTCCAGAAGGCTGCAGCCGAAGCTGTGCAAATATTAAAGAACATGTCTATTCCTGTTAATTTAAGAGACGAACAGTCATTGATTAGGGCTGCTGCGACTGCACTTAACTCGAAAGTATGTATCCGACATACTGGATTGATATGTTTTTAAAAATAAGCATTGGAGTTATCATTAGTTACGCATAACGCATAATGTTCTCTTCCAGGTTGTATTTCAACACTCAAGTATTTTAGCTCCTTTAGCTGTAAATGCAGTATTAAAAATTACGGAGGAGGGAAAGGAGAATGCTGTTGATCTTAATGTAAGAAGATTGAGTACCATAAATATAAAATTATTTCTTTTTAATCATATGATTATGTTTATAGAATATCAAAATAATAAGAAAGTTGGGCGGCACCGTTGAAGATACCGAACTCATAGAAGGATTAATATTCACGCAAAAATCTTGCAACGTTAATGGACCGAAACGCGTTGAAAAAGCAAAAATAGGTTTAATCCAATTCTGTATCTCTCCGCCTAAAACGGATGTAAGTAATTTAAATGAAACAAACGCACGAATCGTTATTTCTAAATATAAATCGAGCGTGTCTCTATTATTTCAGATGGATCATAACGTAGTGGTATCTGACTATGCTGCGATGGATCGCGTTTTGAAAGAGGAAAGAGCTTACATATTAAATATCGTAAAACAGATTAAGAAAGCTGGTTGTAACGTACTTTTGGTGCAGAAATCGATTCTTCGCGATGCTGTCAGCGACCTAGCTATACACTTTCTGGATAAAATCAAAGTTATGGTGATCAAAGATATCGAACGCGAAGATATTCCGTTTGTTTGTAAAACATTAGGCTGTAGACCGATCGCGTCGTTGGATCATTTCGTTGCTGAAAATCTTGTCAACGCAGAACTATGCGAAGAGGTGCAAACTGGAAATTCTAAATTCGTCAAAGTTAGTATATTCGCGTTATTATACATACGTATTATGTAGATGTTAATTTACTTTTTCTCGTTCCATTGAAATTTCTTCTTACATTATAGATTACCAAAATACAAAACCCTGGACCAACGGTGACGGTCCTTGTACGTGGCAGCAACAAACTGGTTTTGGAAGAAGCAGAGCGATCGCTTCACGATGCGTTATGCGTGATTCGTTGTTTGGTGAAACAAAAGGCTCTAATTGCTGGAGGAGGAGCACCCGAAATTGAGCTCGCATTGAAACTCGTACCATATGCTCAGACGTTAAGCGGCGTTGATGCTTACTGCATCAGAGGATTCGCAAATGCGTTTGAGGTTTGTTGTTGTAAAAATAATCTTTTCTATTTTTTACATTTTCTAAAATTGTATTTGCAAACATTCCAGATAATTCCGTTGACATTGGCTGAGAATGCAGGATTGAATCCTATCGCTACGGTAACGGAACTACGAAATCGACACGCCAAAGGAGAATATACCGCAGGAATTAACGTACGAAAGGGAACAATTACCAATATTCTGGAAGAGAATGTAATTCAGCCACTGTTAGTTTCCACAAGTGCTATCACGCTCGCTTCGGAAACTGTTCGCAGTATATTAAAGATCGATGATATCATAAATACAAACCAGTAATTTAAATGAACACAAGTTCATCTTAAAGTTTCGCCAAGTTTTTGTTGATCACGCGATATCAAATAAAGTTCTGAGTTCGAACTAGCTTTTCATATTTTTACGGTTAACTAAAAAATCGAATTGTTTAACGTTCAGAATTCTCTTCGTCGTAACTTTAATAAAATTAATCTGCTTTTATAAAATAAAATAAAAAAGAAAGGATTTGTTTTATTATTCTTAGAAACCACCTTGATAACGTAAACGAATCAGCTTCTTCAAAAAAATAAAATTAACATGATTATAAAAGATTATTTTTTATTTTTTGTTGAATCATTGTTCCTATTCAAATTAAATATTTTTGATTGATATAAAACAGTACAAAAATTACAACGTTGGAAAGTCTGAAATCCATTAATTATAAAAATCAATTGGTTTTATTGTGCACTCTTACAGAGTACGTAAAGCTAAATTTTTACATGATTTATAAAAAAAAGTGGGTATCTTATTTTTTAAATTACGTTTATAATTCTCAATAATTGCAATTTAATTTTATAATTAATCTATAAAAGACTATATATATATTATTTTTTATATGTACATTAAATATTATTGTATCTTGATTTTAACAAAAGTGAATCATCGTCCGTCCTTTCAAATGAATTAAAAAATATCTAAAATAATTAACAATTATTTACAGTCAATTTAATATTTAAATGCAATTTCTAATCTTTTATACAATATAAATAATTTTGTACAACAGTTTGATTTCAATTTTAATAGTAATTAGTCAATAATTTAAAAAAATCCTATTTCATTTAAAGGATGGACAAAAACCTATTAAGATATACAAAGTCTTAAAACAATGATAATCTATAACCATATTTGTTAATGAAAAAAAATTTTTTTTTCACGGTTGCCCTTGTTTTAATTCGAAAGAAACAGAGAGCTGTCTCTGTTACTAAATAAAAATCGCGAATAGGGTAGTGAGACGCAGTTAAGTAAGTGTGAGGCCAAACCTTTGTGCTATCTCTGGTGAATGGGAAGTTGCAACTGCGAGTAGAAGCGGTATATCTGCTGCGTCAAGGTCGAGGACATTTGTTAAGTTTGCAATACTAGCGTCGCATACTTCTGTCGCTAGAAGTACTTCGGCCAGCGCTTCGCTTTTTAACCACATTTCTCTCAATTTCGCCTCAAGTATTCCTATGCACTACAGTAAAACGAACAGAAACGTTTTCAGACATTCTTTTCGATTTTCTTCTTTTCGAAATGATAAAAAGTTAAACAATGTTTTACTTGTGAAACTGAATGATATTTTCGCCATAAGTAGACAAAGGCCTCCAGCATGTTGGCTACCAGCCTCGACATACCAACTGGCAATGGTGCAGTGTGCGACGGCATATTGTTTGATATAATTCCAACGTGCCAAGTATCTAAATCTGCCAAGATACAAAGTGATTCGGCAACTGGTTGATCGATGGTTGGAAAACGTGCACTTGCAAGGCATTCCTCGCGTATACAGTACCACCATTCTCTTTCTATTTCAACTTCATTTTTATCCCCTTCTTGTTTGACAACCCTTTTTTTTCTCCTTTTCTTCTTTTTTGGCAACCCTTGTAACACTAATCCCCATTTGTAAGTATCGAAATTATTTACTCCGCACGCGTTCTCGCTCTTTATTTTATTTTGTAAAAGCGTCTTTGTAAATCCAGTATCCTGGCTCGAATTAGTCTTCTTCATCTTTCTCGACCTGCAATCAGAATTTCACGTTTCCAACTTACTCCGCGACATCGAAAGAACGTTCAACGAGTTCGCTTATGAAACTAACCGTGGCATGGGTAACTCGACGACACTGTTAGCTTCCATTAAAGCCTCTAAACTGTTCGATCTAGATATTCCAACGTTTCCATCGCCAACAGTACTGCCGCAAGTACGCAAAACTTCTGTCGCGTTCGTTGGAGTTTCCAGAACTTGCTTGTAACTGTCATAATTTGCAGAAGGTGCAAAGTTCTGACCATTGCACTTCTGACAAAATCCGAAAGAACCCGATGGTACCCCGGCCGACGACTGAATACTTTTCGAAGACTCGGGGAAGTTTCTTTGAATGATTTTTCTTAACACCCCTTCTGGCAATTGTGCAGACGTGCTCGGTACTCTCGTGAACATGTAAGAACATTGACAATTATATCCGAGCCGCGGACGCGATAACGTTTTTACGGATTTCTCTTCGTCGCCGAGCATGAAGAAAACGTGCGAGTTTTTATTTTCATCTTCCATACTTTGACCAATCGCGAAATCTGGTCGGGCAGAATAGAATTTTAACGTACTGACAGAAGTATCACCGAGTTCTTGAAAGGTATCTAATTTAGAATTCATGAATACCTCCTCGGTATCATCGTTCTCTACCTTTTTCTCGAAGTTTCGCAGTGGAAATTCAGAACAGTATTGCGTGTCAGTCTTAGTTATGTCAGCATCTTGCGACGCGATCTCGCTCACTACGATTTTAACTTTACTCGACGTACAGGTTTTCTCTTCGGCAAGATTCTTTTCATTCCCGTCATCGTCCCAAGAAAACTCTTTTAGCATGAGCTTCGTATCACCTTCGGACTTTAACGACTTCAACATGAACGAATCAAGGTTGGATTCCATCGTAGTGTTGCGTTTAAGAGAGCTACCAGGTCCTTCTGCTCCTAATCTTTCAACGTTATACGGAGAGTAACTGTCATAACTCTCCGTATCGTATGGATGCTCTACGGGCATCTTTTTTCGTGTAGACACGCGTGGTATACGTTGAGACGCTGAAATTTCACGATCGTTACACGTTACTTTCGAATTAAATAAATGCGGACGTTTCAATCTTGCTTTTTCCAAAAGATTCGCGGCTTCTTGGATATCCTCTTCGATAACGCAACAATATTCTTTTCGTTTTCGTACGATTCCGCTACGAATAAAATACGATAGAAAGGATAAAACAGAATTAATTAGGTCGACTTTTTGAGGATCTCCCGCAACGACAGTGTGCGCTACTCTGCAGGGATTACTCAATGCTCCGTACAAGTCGCCCAATTGAGCCCACAATGGATTACAGGGATACCAAGTGCCTAATTTTTCCATCTAAAAATAACACGTATATACAATTATTTTTAATTTCAAAAAGTTCAGTTTCTTGGATATTTCAATCATAATTATAATTACCAATTGTCGATCTTGAACAGGCAATGTAGTGTATATCCAACCAAGATGATACGTTAAAACAGCAGTTACAACGGTACTTAAAAAACTGAAATACACGGACGTTACAATTTCATTCTAACATATTTTTAATTCTATATTTATATTACTTACAAATTGGTCGATTTCGTGTCAATTTCTTCGAGCAGCTGACACATTTGTTGTAAACTATAATGCAACGTATTTATTTTGTGCTCAATTCTTACTGAATTAAGTAATACATCGTGCCACAGTAAAGGTGCGTGCGAGCTTCGATTCGTATTAACGTTTGTAAGTAAACGTAACAACGATAAGATCAATCGTGAAGAAGATCTATAAAGCCGTTCAGGAAGTTGCATCCCTTTACTTTGAATATTAACATTATTCGACTCGATACAAAAATATCGCAAACGATCCAACATTCCTTCCAACAGAGCCATGTGCTCTAACAAGCGAGCTTCTGTCTTTCTGTAATACAAGATAAGTGATAAACTTGATTAATCACATTCTTTTTTATATATTTCATTTCATAGGTGTAACAGATACGAATCAGAAACACTCTTATATAACATGTACCGACACCGCTGAAGTTGTTAATAATCATAAATTAAGCTCAAACCTTTCGTGGCCTTCAGCTAATCGCACTAACATCGTTAACCCTAGCCTGGTCTTATGACGTTTAGCATGGCTTTCTTTGTTCTCGGTCCCGGTTTCGTTCCAATACTGCATTCCAAAAGTATCATCAGAATCCGTTCGCGCCAAGGAGGTAGAGACTGCTCGTAGCCATCTTCGACGTAAACTCGAAAGGCTACCGACACCCGAGGACCCGTTGCTTTCCAACGACTGCGAACCTGAATCAGCATCGCCGTTACATCTATTTTTCAATGATACGTTTATCTTTAATTTTCAAAACTCACTGGCCGTCGGTGGCGGTATATCTATGTCCCATCCGCTACCAGTACTGGAGCAAGTAGAATTTTTCCTAGGTTCGGCGTTCGATTCAGATCCTGACAAGTTACCGGAACTTGGTCTGGATACTAGAAGAGGTAATCAGTGATTATTTTGAACAGAGTTCTTTTCTTTTTCGATATATTCTTCATTTTTTTTTTATCATAAGAATTATCGTTCCAACGATTCTGCTTACACAGGGTTCGTAGACTGGAATTGGAATCCAAATTCACAGAACGACCCAACCCTTCGTCCGATACTCTCTCGCTGGAACATAGTAATCGTGCAATAATTCAGACATCGAATCGACAAATCAATCGGAACATCGTATCAATAATGAACAAGTCAGATTCACCTCTGTTTGCAGGTGTTGTGCTCCGTGGCCGGAAAAACTTTCGTGCACACGATACATGGCGGTGAATTCATCGAATGAATCTTGAAATCAAGCAGAAGAATTTTTTTATTTAAATTTTAATCTAGCAATGTTGCATACTTTATCGGAATTAAATAGTTCATTGTATTTCACCTTGAACGATGATCCTCTGTATGTCATCGCCACGGTACCGAATACCATTTCACTTAATAAACTCACGTCATCCTCGGCCGTTTTTTCACGCTAAAAGTATACAATTCTTTGAATAAATATCATACTTATAATATTTGTCTGCTGTTTTACGCGTTGAACGGTGACCTGTTACCTCAAAATTCCGATTGGTTGAATAATTAAACGAATTGTTATTCGTCGAGCTGGCATTTTTTCTGAGATCAAACGAGTCTGTTTTATCTTTGCACCATCGTTTTTCCAAGGAAAGAGAATCGAACAGTAACTTCCTTCCACGCCATTCGCATTCTCGGAATAATAAAATCCGTACTTGACTCGTTCCAAGAGATAGGACCGAATTTCTGCAATTATTACATAGCAATGATATTACATAATATTACATAAATATATTTTATCTTACAATGAATAATTAAGTAGTAGGGTGTAACAGCAATAACGAGGTGCAATATCTTTTTCAATTTCTAATATTACACTGTAACAGTATACTTCTCTTTCCTTACATAACTTTCTAATCTATATAGCAGGTATCAATTATAAATGTCACAATAATGTTGTGATTCTTGCCAAAAAACTATGCTTAGATCGTGTGCAGACAAAGTTTTGTACAAGATCCGTGTGTATTTCATATTTCAAATCGTTTTGACAGGATAACTTTATCCGTATATATATATATACATGTATTTTGACCCCGATACAACGACGCGTAATTTTACGAGAGAAAAAAGTCTTGTTATGCATTCGAAACAATAATTAACGTACCAAGAGATCGTGAATCGAGTTTATTCCCGGATAAAAATATTCAGCGAAATGAGAAGATTTAAAAACAGATGTTCGTATAGTTTTAACATAGAGGTCAATTTTACGGTTCAATGCATACAGCCAAGTCACGAGTGTGTTAGATTACGACTCCCGCCAACGGCAGATAGAAAAGAGTATATCGCGAAATAGGTTAAGATACATAAAAACTGAATATTTGCAATATTTCTTTCACGCAAAAGACTATGTCGTCGGTAAACAATTAAACAACCGTTAGAACGATATGTAGAAATATTGATATGATCGTTACGTCGTATCAGCGATAGATATCGAATCAACGAATAAGATTTATTGGCAAATATATATAGAACGGTGATGGTATAAAAATAATAGAAAAGCTTGATTAAGCAAGGAGAATGGAAATAAATCGGGATGTATGGGTAAAAAATAAAAGCATAGTTCTTACCTATCATCCTCTTCCGTTCCGATATTCGACGATACGACGGTCTGTACTTTATTTCTGAAACTCTTCCTCGAGGGGAACAGCTTATCAAGCAAAGGCATCATAAACTAATGACAGTTTGTAACTACCGCATTGCTCGCTAACTTTGTTTCGTTTTCGGTCTATCATGTCACAAGGAACTGCACCATACATGTTCCCGAGTATCAGTCAACTGTAAATAAAGTCACGTGCGGAGGAGTCATATGATTGCCCGAGATTATCGTGTCTCGTTCGGCCAACATCGAACGGAATGTTTCTTTTTCCCTTTTTTCCAGTTCTCTCTTTTCTTCTTCGGAGCGATTCGATTCACTGTTCGAACAACGAAGAAACCGGTTTGATGGAATGTCGGTGAATACCTCGAAAAAATTACAAGAATAAAGCAAAAGACAAGATCCGTTTGATGGAGACGAATTATTGACTGTGCAAAGGAATTTTTCCGTTGAGGTTAGAAATGACGCCGCTAGAGCGCGGTACTGTCATCTTGCGACTAATCTTGTTATTGTTGGTTTCAAAACGTTGAAAACATGTTACTTTTTTAGAAAGATACCGAGAATTATCGATAATGAAATTAAATCAAGGTGCGTGTTATAAAAGTACGAAAGTGTTTATTCTATAATACAATCGTAGATTCGAGTGGTATTCAGAATTATTAGGTGTTGTTACACATATGTATAGCGATGTTCTGTGATACGTCTAATTACAGTTATACTGATTAAATAGTCGAATATGTTTAAAAAATGGCATTTAATCATTATTTTACAATAGGATCTTCATGCCCACGATCGAATTTCATTGCTTCATCAACATTCTCGAAAGAATCAATACTTCGAAAGGATATCGATAAATCGATTTGCACGGCATAACGTACAAAATGGAGAAGTTAAGTGTTGCACATGAAGTCTAATTGTTTCGCTTCTTCGTCATCGGGATCCCGACGTACAGAAACATCAAAATCCACGTTTCTACGCATTTTATTAGCCAATATAAGACGATGAATGTATTCAGTATTTCTAATATTATCCGACGTATCGAATGCCTTCTTAATGTAAGCTTTATTTGATACCGGCAGGTACACCGGAAATTCTATGTTAAACATTACGATCAAGTTTCCTTTCTCCTTTGGATTTTCCGGTACCGGTAATCCTTCATTGGGTATGTGCTTCCGGTAATCTGGTCTATTTCGTATACGATGAAAAGAATATTATCGATTAATATTATGACATATTATGTTTACAGCATCGTTACAATTAACCTTCAAAACATCCAGTTGGAGAATACTGTACACTCGTCATGTTACCGATTCAAGAATTCGCGCCAAAATAAGTACTTAATGATTTCTATTCTTTTGGAATACGATATTTCTAATTCTCGATGTATTAAACATATAAAGTTTATACATGTATTATATATCGTATTGCGAGAGTCAATATATGCATAGAATAACATTATCAGTAGAAATATTTGACCAATAAAAATATATTTTTTTTAGGAGTAATTCTGACGAAGTAACGCAATATTTTGTCAAATGGATGAGTGAAAAAGGAATAGGAGGGAAAGGAAGGACGAGCTGACTAATGTGATAGGGAGACGTACGCGATGACAGACGTTATCGGTATTCGAAGGGTTCTGTCGTCGAGGGTGTTGACGGTGACCACTGTTCCGGTCAGTGCCTCTCGCAGAAAGATATCGACCGTCATGTGCAAGTCAGAGCCCTCTCTTCGAAAGATCTCGTGAGGCCGGTCCTCCGTGATGAAGATTACATCCGCTACGCTGACATGCTTTGGACTGAGTAAAGACATTATGCGAACAACTACCACGATTAACCCATTTCTGTCCGCCGCGAGATGTACGATGCATTTTAAACGCATCCCTCGTGAAATTTGAATCGATACGCAAACGGAAAGCGCTGTTACGAGCTTCCGTGAACAAGGAAATAGGCGGCAATCACGTGGTATTGATTCCGATTCCTGAATGTTACAATACAGCTGTTGAACAACTATTTTACTCTAGAATTTATACAGATACCGTATTATTAACCGGACAGGAATGGTTTAAGCTCAATGATACTTTGGCAACTAATTTTCCTTCAATTACAAATGAAAAAGATGTAACAATTTACCAGGAATCTTTGTAGGTCCTTGATCACCTTCTTCTGGGAAGATTATCCTTGTTCCTGTCGGGATGCCTGGTTTAATCGGTATCGTTAAAATTTTCTCTTTGGCCATGGTTGTGGATTTATCATCTCCTACTAGAACTAATCTTTGTATTTTCATCTTCTTAATTCCTCCAAGATAAACCTGTTCGTATCGAAGAAAACGTACGGACAGCTTAATCTTGGAATAAACGAAGGCGATCGTAATCAGAAATTAGGAACCGGTCGAATTAATTTAATTGCTCGATATCAAGTAAAAATAAGTAAGAAGAAGGCTTGCTGTAACGATCCTCGATGTTATCTACGGTGATTAACACCGAGAAAGAGAAACTATAAATAAAGTAAAACGTCGATATGGTACCTCCAATAGGGTTAGATACAAGGTTTTTATCAGAGGCTCTTCCTTGCGCTTTAAACCCCGCCCCTCGGGAAATTCGAACACAGACGAGGGTTGTGTTAGTACATGGAATAGATCAGCATAAGGACTTTGCGTTCCGAAGAATTCCCTAAGGAGACAGCAAGAATGGCAGAGGTGCGGATGGATCGGTCTTAAATATTCATAGTATTTAAGTGGTTGCTAAGTTCAGTCTGATAAAAGGATTTTTTTTAAGCTTCCGCTTTAAAGTTTATGAATGATAAAGGACGTGAAAGGAAAAGATGGTTTAACGAAACAAACAAGAACAGATTGTTTTTAATTTGAATTACTGTAACTACGGAGAAGGATACCTATAAGTTCTCATTGGTTCACCATGATAAATGTACGGTTGGATGAATCCGTCGGCTCCTGGCACACCATTTTTAAGACCTTCCTCGCCGAATTGATCGTATATAGCTCGTTTAAAAGGATCCGAAAGCACATCATACGCTTCAGCCACTAAGGAGAATATGGTCCACAAGCTTTCATCCTTTGCTCGCGTAGGATTGTATCGTATCGCCAGACGTCGAAATCTGGAAACAATCAATTTAACTCATTAATTCTCGTAATAATTACGATAAATTACTGTACCATAGGTGTTTTTTTTTTTTTGCAATAATAATCACAGAAAGTAAAACAAAATGATTTTGGATGTAAATGGGTAAAAAAATATGACGAAAATTTCACTGACGCTGCTTTAATTTCTAAATCGTCGCAATTCTTTTTCAACGACAATACTCCATAGTAATCTGTACCACGTATGCAAGAACAGACTTCGTTGCACGACATAACTTCTACCCGTAGAACGAAAAATCCTATACGATCCGAATAATTGGAAAAATATTTGATTTGTGGGAGAAAAGTTCGAAGAGCTGTCGGAAGGGATGCTTAAATCATCGACTATCTTTTGTTCTCGCGCATATGCGGCTAATATCATGGAAGGAAGTCAATGAGAGAAAAAGAAGAAAAAAGGAAGAATATCGACGCATCGTTTCGCAACGATTTTTCAAGTGTTTTCAACAACCAACGCGCCCCTCCCGACAACCAACTACTATCCACGATCGTGTGTTAGCATTTGCAATTATTAAACGTCGTATGACCGACATTTATTGTTGCGAACAGGAGAATCGTTTGATTACTGCTTATCGATCGACCGTTTTCCCATGGACGCTTCCGAATTGATTTTAAATCTCGTTCACAAAGGTAACAATTTCTTCATCCCGTGAGTTTTCATTTAATGCGTTATTGTTGCTGCAATTTTTGCCGATGCGTCAACACACGTACTATTACACAATTTATGCAACAGCATTACGATACTTTGGGCTATTAAATTTTTGTGAAACAATCTTCTACAATTAATTTACTGTCAATAAGTGAATTATTATGAACGCAGATTTAATAATCGTAAAACAAAATGTGTCTATTAAAATAAATTTATCTTAATTCGGTGCAAAAAGAAGGTTGTTAAAATTGAAAAATAACTAACTCAACACTATTTTTTATAGCTGCAATCAAGACTGAAGTTAACGAGAAGGGTTCGAGGAGCAGCGATCATCCGTCTGATCGTGAGAGTAATCCTGATCAGTTGAAAATCATTAAAGATTCTATCTCCTGTGGTTCGATTGACAAGTCGTGTGAAGATTGCAAAAAGGAGTTGCCCAACGAAACGATGTTCAAGGTTCCCTTGGCGACGACCGACGGGGATTTGGAAAGTGATAAGGAGAACGTGTCAAAGAAAAAGATTCAAACGGAGGCAAGGCAGATTTGCGGTAATCGAGAAAAAGACGAGGACGAGAAAATCTTCGTGGTGCAGCAACTTGGTCGATCGCAGACACGTCCAGAAGGATTCCCAGCATTTCTATGCATCGACGGCAGGATTGCTGAATCGAACGGGGTTAAACGGAAAATCCCGAGACCGGCGAACGCCTTTATGCTTTTCGCCAACGAATGGCGCAAGAAGTTGGCCGCTGAGAATCCTCGGGAGTCCAATAAGGATATTAGCGTTAGGCTAGTGTCGTTTTCTTTCTTTTTTTTCCTTTTAACACTTTGGATGCCGTGATTTTCATCGGTAATTGTTACCTACGTTAAAAGTGTTAATATCAATTCACAATAATTATAATTGCATAATTACTTCAAAAATAAAGCAGTCAAACTTTGAATGCCATTAATATTAAATTAATAACGCAAGGTATCAAACTACAAAGTTAAAAGCAGCCAATGTGTTAAAAAAAAAAACAAAAAATTGCTATTAATATAAAAACATAAGGTTATGCTTGTTTTACTTATTTGATATGTTTTATATCTGCAGATTAGGTATACTTTGGAAGAACATGGCGAAAGAGGTGAAGGAAAAATACTTTGCGCTGGCCCGGGAAGTGGACGCGGAGCACAAGAGGAAGTATCCCGGTATGCTCTACGCCTATAGGCTCTCTTCGAACCGATATGACCTCGTTTTCGCGTTTGTAGCGGCTCATCGAAGTTTACCGATGCGACTGAACGTTCGTAGCGAGCGTTCGGTAGGTACACGATAGCCTGTTGTATCCTCGTAAACAGAGAAAAGGGGATAGCACGATAGGATACACAAATCATGACGCGAATTATTTGAATCGTTCCGCGTACGGAAAACTTTGAACGTATCATCATGAGCCACTCAAAAACAAAGATTATAATAATCTTCCACGTGTCTCTAATTGCTCTTTAATTTGTATTCGATCTTTATATAGAATGAATTGCAAACATTTCTTTTTTTTTTTAATTTTTTTTTTTATATAATTCAATCTGTCTGTGCAGCACATTGGACACCACACCGAGCTACCCAGGTCTTCCTAGCAGGTGATGATCGATTCGCAATTATTTTAACCCTTTCAATACTACTGGCGCCTATTGACGTCCTGCGATAAAGAAGCCTTTTTAAATCGTGCACCACGTGTCATCGATTCTTTCAATTCTTTAACACGTTCGCTACCCACCGTTTAACTTGTAGTTTGTCATTTCACGATAAATAATCGGTATTATTTATCAAAGAATGCGTATCGTGGTTACAAAAAAAAAAAAAATCGCCTACGTGTAACAGACGTGTTGCGTCGAATTCTGTCGTAATGAAAGGGTTGAAAAGCGACAGATAGTTGAAGGAATTGGACGATGATCGATGGCAAGGAGGGCCAAGGAGTTGCGGGAATTTTTGCAATCGGTCCGTGTCGTAGTTGTAAACCCGTGAAGGACAATTTAGTCGCGTGAATGCTCAGCAACGCGGGATATGTGAGGAATAATCGCGGTGGTTGGGTGGGTGTAGGTAGTAGGTAGTAGGTAGGTAGGTAGGAGCGCGGTCGTGTATCGGGGCAGGTTCCTAGAGTCGCGTCGCAATCAATACCTCCGGTCTCTACTGTTCCCTCCCGCGCCGTTCCCCGTCACTCACCCGAGAATATTTCTCCGCTTGCCACCCTGTGCCCTGTACCTCGACCCGCAAAACTCGTATCGCTTTGCCCCGTCCCACCCACAAATCGACGAGCTATAATCGCATTTTAACTCCCCCCCTAACCCCCTTGGCGCTCGATCGCTCCTCGATTCCTTCTCCATCGGCTAATCACGGAATTCAGGACGAAAAAGAGAAAAAAAAAATAGCATAGGGATTAATCGACAAGAGCGAAGGATTAAGAGAAGTTTCTTTCGTTGCACGTGGAACGTTTTAATCGGTCTCTATTGTTTAAATATTATTTGCAAATTTGATACAGTTATTATTACTACCACTGTGATCAAGTTAATTTCCAGTATAGTAGACGAATACTGTGTGCGAATTAAAATATAGAAATTGAGCGTTACACGGTTGTAATAATGAAAGTTAGATATCTTAAACTTAACCCCTTCACTTACAATATCGTGTCACACACGTGACGCACCTTACAGTTTAAACTTTGATTACAATTGAATTTTAAGTTTAATTCTGATTACAATTTATACAGTTAATGCTTGCCATATTTCAATTTCCTTGATTTGTTTTAACACTGGAGCAATAAACATTTAGCTCTGACTGATGCACCTGTCGGTCAGATTGAAAGGAAAATATTTAGACATAATCTATGGTCCGACATACAGTCTGTTTTCGTTAAACAAGCCGAGGGACGTTAGGTCTGTTTCGTGGGTAGGGGCATTGCGCGTGTTCAAGTATTATAATTGTTGTAATTAATAACGAGTAATCCATTAACGTCGTAAATGAATCGATACAGCGAGCGTAAATAGTAACCGCATATTAGACGGATCGATCGTTCGAGCCAATATTCCGCTCTTACCGTAATCGCATTCGCTTTCCAATTACCATGTTTCCAGGAACGACTATATCAATCTTATCAACGCAAAACTCTTAAAGTTTCGTATTTAAAAAAAAAAACAGTACTTAATAAGAATCTAAATTGAATTAAATGATCTGATATAAAATTTTTAAGCTTTCAGAAACCCGCGTCGGTACATCTAGTGTAATAGCTATAATTCTCGACCGCTAACTGGCAAAGTTAGAATTTGAAGCTTGAAATGGAAAGTGAGCGTAGCGATGAATAACGCCTCGGAACACAACAATTAGAGAGGAAATGCAATTAGGGGTATCAAAGGAACAACAGTGCAATTGAAAATAATTACACCATTCAAACGCCGACCTTGGACCAGTAACAATATAATTCATAAACTGAATTCAACTTTTGCACTTGTTTCAAGCACATCAAGACCTCAGCATAAACTGCAGTGCTTCTGAATGAAAGCGTACCAACGTGGGGCTGACGAAAAGATACAACTGCAAAGAGGAATCAAAAAGCTTTTAATGTCAACAACCTCGTCATCGATTTTGAAGGGGATACCTTTACACCTCTTTTATTCATATTTATGCTAAATTATTGCCGTCGAATAAGAAGCGACTCGTTCATCCAAATATCGCAAGACAGCAAGCGAAGGATCGGGGTAAACGTTCCAGCGACGGTGAAACCCGCCTCCGGCTAAAACTTCGGAAGGGGTGCAAAGATCCGGGCTAAATTCCCCGCTAAACGATAGCCGTGCAATCGACGGCGGGTTTGGTCGGCTGGTGCGAGCCGAGTGGTCAATTAAGATCGCCGGAAAGTGTCGATATGGCCCTGCGCGGACGTCGTCGAGCGCGCGGAACGGATTCGCGTGCATCTGCGCGACTGCATCGCACGCGTGACGAGGAAAAGAGGGGTGACGCACGGTCGCGCCAAGGGAAGCCGTCAAAATGTCGAGGCTGCTGGTGCATCCAGCGAAGATACCCCTCGCGGCAACCGGGAGGTGTCTCTCTCTTTCTTTCCCTCTGTTTCTCTGTTCTCTGTAACGATCGCCGGTCATCGATCTGCTATCGTATCAACGCCGATGCTCTGAGGAAACCAGCCACATCGACGCGCCTCGCGTCTGCGAACGTCACGCCGGATTCTCCCCCGCAGAGTATGCCTCAAGATCGAATACCTGTTTTATACTCCATCGCAGTTTCAACCCTTTCGATTCTACGGATACTTACATATGTATTCCTTTAACTTGCAACCTTGACATAAGTATTCTTGCCACAAACATGAGCAAAACTTCTGCTTATTATGATTACAGAAACCAGAACGTTGATGCAGTTGCGTATTTATCCAATTTGATTATGGAAATTAGACATGGAAATTAGTGCAAAGTGTTTCGGTCAATCGAATGATCAGTTTGAATGTAAACAACAGGTTTATCGTGTGTAGCAACAGTTATAAGATCAATACTTGGGTGTTAATTACGACGCATCCATCGTTTAACAATTAAGAACGGATCGAATCGTTGGCAGAAAGATACATGGACTCGGGAACCGTCGGTGCTGAAACAAAACGGTTAAGAGTTCGAAGTCTGGCTAATCGATGAGGGTAGAGTAGGAAGAAAATAACGCGACGGCACGATCAGCCTCTCTCCAAGCAAAAACACGTTCAATTTCAAGAGGGATCCTCGACGGAGGATCAAGAAGGAAGCAACGACGAATCGATAGGCGACAAAGGGGTTCTTTTATACTTGGCGCAGCGAGACGGAGAGGCCGAACTCTCGCTTCCTCGTGGCGCGCTAGTTTAGGGTGGGGAAGCCCACCCTCTCTCGGTCACAACCCTCCTCCCTCCGAGCTCCGTCGGCGGATTCGTCGATGACGAAACGCACGTAAATTCGTGGGACGTGCACGGTGCTGCCGCTTTGGCGAAAATCAGTGCGACCCAAGTGCACCGCGAGGCAGGAACGCGGGTCTCCCGTGCGCGGCCTGTCGTTCCCGCTTGCGGCACGCGCGCCTCTTCTTCCGCACGAGTATATCGCTATCAGACCAGCGTGAGACGCTCGCGTAAATAGGTCGTTGGATGCGCGCACGAGGTGCTTCAAGTAAATAACCGAGTCGAGGTAGGACCGAGAGTGGAGCGTGAAACTTGAACATGCTGTTCACGAATTTTGACCAGTGACAAGCTTCCACAGTGAACGTGATTTCTACAAATACATGGTGAAGAAAGAAACGATCAGTGGATCAAATATTGTTTCGCACATCAAAGATCAAGCGTTTGTTTTGTGAACGATGTTGAACAGAATTGGCTACTTAACAATGGGACTAAATTGACACAGACAGACTGTTAATAACATAAACACAAATGAAAATCGAGAAGATTAGATCGACTGGTGGATGAAATCATAGGCAAAAGGTTTCGTCAGTCGGTCAATGAACAACGAACACAAAAAGCAAACAGTTGGTATCGATTCCCGAGCGTAGGAACGTTTTCGCGATGCGTGGCGGCCGAACGGATTAGAAGAGAAAAAAAAACGAGTGCGGCAGGTGTTGAAAGAAGAGAAAAAGCTTCGAGCATCGATCTTGCGCCCGGTGCAGTTACCATGACGCGGGCGGCTCGTTCGACACGTCGAACCGTATACGCAATTCTCCGAACGCGATCGACGGATCGGTAGTTAGTAGGCTGCTTCGAGGTGTCAACGTTTGGGAAGAGATTTAACGATGACGGGGACGAAGAGGACAACGTCTGCGTGGATGACGACGCCAGCCACCACGGGACTAACACTGGGTCTTCCCGACGGTATGCAGGAGGCCGATCGAATGCCTCCCGCTGATGTACCCTCCTCTTACGTGGTGTTCCCACGTAAACTCGATTCAGTGACGTGTTTGATAAAACAATAGAAAGGGGGCGGAAGAGGATTAAAAATCGAATCGAACACGAGGATAAAGAAGCAGGGGCCAATTTCATTGAATAAAAAATAGAAACAAAAGACACTCTCGGAGAGTAAAATAGTTGATTCTTTGCGCGCGAACTGTGACTGATAAAAACGGAACGGATCGGTTTCAAAGAAGTCGTTTCTCGCGCTGCGATAAGGGAAGCCGTCTTTCGCTTGCAAAGATGGACTGCTGTAACTACGTGGAGGCTTACACGGGTGGAGGTCATTTTTATCAACAGCAGCACTACTTTTGTTACGATAACGCGAACACCGAGTACGCTGGATACGAACCGCCTCCGATCTCCAGCGCGATCGAAACTAGCGCGCGTTACAACGGTGCGATACCACCTGCCTATCCCACAGGTAGACGTTCAAATCTCAGAATTGTCGTATAAACGTTCGTTAACTAATATTACTAGTAACTAGTATTAATCATTATTAGTATTAGTTATTAATATTAATTACTAAAATTCTACTTATAGTACGCGATCAAGATTTGAAATTTTATTGTATCAAAAATGCTGTTCGATATTTTAACTTAAGAATTCGGATACTAAATTCAAAGTTACTGTATTTGATCTAACGCGACTGCGTGCGAACTACCTTAAGATCATTTCAATCGGTCAAGAATTCCTCAAGATTCAATGTCTACCAACGTTCGCAAATCCTTTGGATTCGAGTCTTGCGACGAAACTACTGTAAATTCATCCACAGATCGAAGAAACGATCACCTACTTGCTCCAAGCATTCACGTTTCTTATCTAATTCTCGATGCGTGAATTTCCATTCACAGCCGATAAAATCGACCAGCATTAAAAACGGTTACCTGTTCCGCAGATTACGTGTACAACCCGAAGGAGGCGAGGCTGCGGAAAGCGATGCGCGAACAGAGCCGGGAGCTGTCCAGACGATCGATCTTGCAAAGCGCGATCGCCAGAGCTGGCGTGATCTCTGGACCGGTCGCTTCTGGTAGTTTTCTGGATCATCAGCATCGTTTTGGATGCGTGACCGGTGCCGGTATGCCGATGAATTCGACGGTGGAGTCGGATCGAGTTGCGGAGCCGTGGTTCCAGTCGGCGTCCCGACCGAAAACCATCCACTCACCGCGAATGAACGACTGGTATGGCAACGTTGGCGATCCGATCGAAAGACTGCAAGTTATGGGCGCGATGCAGCAGCGTGCCGCCGACAAATGCAAAGACGCGATGAGAAATCAAGCCGCGGAATGCGGTGCCGCGTTCGCTAACAACGGCTACACCGTTGATTTCGGCGATGTTAATCGGGAACGGGAGCTACGCCGCCAGGAGAACATGACCGATTACGCGGAGTTTACCGACGGACAGAAATGGCATCCCTATCAGGTGGGCGTTCTTCTTGAAATAAGGATGCGACACGGCTTTTATTCTTGCGATGAAATTCATCGACGTATCATGTTATAATTATAGAACGGCGGGGGTGGTCATCAGCATCCCAGAACGCCTCATCCTTCCCAAATGGCTGGTATTCTTCATCAGAATGTTCAGAGCATCAGTTCCCATGAACATGGACCGTGGAATCAATTTTGTCACGGTGTCATGCCGCGTGAGTTTCTTAAATACGATTAACAATATTATTAACACTTTAACTGCCACGTCAGCTATGTGTGATAGAAATTACGAAGAATTGTGAGAATAATAGGTAAAATTTAGCGCTTTTAGCGTGGCGGTCAAGGTGTTAAAACAGAAACAACGTTTTGGGAACATTGATTACAATGTTATAGATGGTCCGCCCATGCCTAGAAACGTTGGAATCCGAGGGCCACGACACACCGTGTTGCTGCGGGATCGTCTATCCGCCAGACATTGCGAATTTCCCGAGGAAACGACACGGTTAAACTACAATGCCAATAAACTCAATGTGGAAAGCATACGAGCATCGTACTCACCCCCTGAGCACCAGGTCTCCTACTTGATCATATACAGGGTGTCCCATGCAACTTGAACAATTCAGTTTCAACACTACCATGGATGACACGATACCGAAGGACCTTCAGAATGACGACATTTGATGTTACATGAGACATCCTGTATACTGTGTAAAGCGGTTAGTGTAAGTTTGATGAACATTAATCTGGGAAACTGTTACCGCAGATGCCAAGATTGCTCGAATCGTCGATCGATTCTGTCATGGATTCCGCGTCCGTGTCGAGAATCCGTCGCGAGGACGAGGGACCTAGATGGGAGCCGAACAACATCAACAATGGAATGTCCATGGATAATGTGACATCCGCAACGGTAAAACGCTTTACTTTCTTAACCCTTTCCTTAACTAATGGAAAAATATACAATATAAAGTGTATTTTTTCACTGAATATTGTCATATCGAAAGGGTTGATTCTTATCACTGTACCGAACTCTGTATCTCAGGAATCTAGCGCGACTCGCGAAAAGGAGCGCGAATCTCGACGATCCGCGGAGAGATTCGAGTCGAAGAAGAAGACTGTCAGCAAGCAACCGTTGCCCGGTTTCCATCAGGCTTTCGGCTCGACGGAAATCGGCAGGTTCTCCCGTTCAGAGTTCTTCGTTAACATGGTCGGCGAGAGCGGCGGAAACGTGGAGGTGGCCGACACGGAAGGCAACAGCGTAAGTACAGATCGTATGTCAGAGGTAAACGGAACTGCGGTGACCAGTGCGACCCGCGACACGTCCGTGATAACCACGACCTCAACGACAACCGTGAGAAGTTTCGACGCCGACGACAGCGAGGAGGCAAGCTTGGACGATTCCAATAACGAACTCGTCGCGACAACCTCGATCGGCATGTACTGCGGACAACCGAGCACTCCTCGTTGGCACAGCCCTCACGTGGGCGCCATAGGTAGCGAAATTTAAGCGGATCGTTAATTCTTTCGCAGACTGAAGCGTTTCAAATCATTCAGATAGTTCAGATATTAATTCTGTACCTGAGAGTCAGACTGGCTCAAGCCCATCTTTTTTATTGAGTTGGCAACCAAGTGATTGCGGATTTTAAATAGGAAAATTCAAAATTTTTACTTGAATTAATTGTCAATGACCTTTTGCTGTCTTTCAAGCAGCAAAAAACTGAATTAAAAGAGATTTTACATCATCAGCGTCATTAAAAATTGTATTATTTAAAGAGTTCTGCATGGAACGAAATAAATGGAAATCTGAAGGCGCAAGGTCAGGGCTATATTTTTGGCGAGTGACCAATAAAATATGTCTGAAATGCGCGTTTTGCTCCTCCATTTTTAAATTGAGATAAAAACGAAACTAAATAACTAATCGATACAATTTTCTTACTAATTAAATGTTGGAAGTCGAAACAACAAGGAAACAATATAAGTTAGGTGCTTTGAACACATTGATAAAACAAAAGAATGTGCTAAAACCATGTATCGACAAAATCCGCAATCATGCCAACCCAATACATTAGGGGTATGCAAAAGTTGTAGTCTTTCTGTATAGGTTTTTGGTTTATTCTCATATGTTAAGTAAAGTGCAATTGAATAATCAAAGTATTTGCCCCTATTTTCTATGACTTGGGCACTAATCGCCCAATAACTTAAAAAGGCGAGAATTCATTTGAATTTAAAACGTTGAAGAAAAATTAAAGATTTTTTAATCTTATTTTTGATTGCATTTTAAATAAAGAAGAATCACATGGATTGGGCTAGGATTGGTGTTGTTCTCAGAGTACAGAGTCGAAAAGGGTTGTTTTAGAAGCGATTCTTTGCGGTTTACAATCTCAAATTTTGTTATCCAACTAATTATTATTTCATAGAGATGTTATATAGTCTGCGAAAGGGATTAATGATGCGATACGGACGTGAATTTCGTCCAATTGTCTTTAGGATTAAATTATTCCCTCCGACTTCGAAGGATCCAATAATATTTTGTACTTGGCGAGAGCGTCGACCCACGCTTGTCAAATATTGTGTCTCCGAGTATTTGTACCCTTCGTTATTTGTTTCTCGACTCTCTCGAAATTTTGTACAAAAATTATTCCACGGATTTCGAACGATCGGAGACTGCGAATGGCGTACGAAGCGTCCCGGCAAACCGATCAAGTTTGCCGTGATTGTGCCTTCAGGACGACCGTGGAAATATCAAAGGTCTTCAAAATTTCTGGTCGAATCAAAAAGAAAGAGGTAAAAAGAATCAAAACAGCACGATATTCGCGAGTCTCGTACGTCAAACATAAGCTCGAGCAATCCACACGAGTTACAAACATTCTTGAAATAAAACAAAGAAAAATTATGTAAATACTTAGAAACGAACGAGAAGAAATGTGTATCGTAATGCTCATCCGTCGGTATATTTTTTTGTCCAACAGAATGAATGAATGATATATGAATTCAATTATTTGTGGGTTGCTCAGACTTGGTCGAAGGAAAAAAAAAATATATAATCAAAATGTGTCGATGAAGGTATTTTAATCGACACCTTCCAACAAGTTGTTAAATATCGTCGTTGATACACGGACTTTGTGTACCGACGATAAATTATATAAATATATTAAATATATATTTAAAGAATTATATATACATATATATATATATACATACAACATATACAGGGTGTCCCGTAACTAGTGTAACATCGGGAAATGGGGGCTAGCTGAGACGATTCTGAACAACAATTTCCTTTGCAAAAATGTCGGATAGGGCTTCGTTTTTGAATTATTAACGCAAAGCACTGACCAATCAGAGCGCGCGTAGAGCGCGCGCTCAGTCGTGATTGGGGTACCTTCGAGCAGGGGCTAGAACGAATCACGGTTGAGCGCGTGCTCTACGCACGCTCTGATTGGTCAGTGCTTTTCGTTAATGATTCAGGAACGAAGCCTCATCCGACATTTGTACAAAGGAAATTGTTGTTCAGAATCGTCTCAGCTACCCCCCATTTCCCGTAGCTACACTAGTTACGGGACACCCTGTATATACATATACAATATGTATGTATAATGAAGTAACGAAAACGCGCGACGAAGAGGTATACAAGATAAATTATTTAGTAGAATATTTAGGCGACACGTATTGCCGCGCGGAGAAACGTATAAATAAAAGTGAACGTAACAATTGCGAGCGTAGAAAGTCGAGAAGCCGACGAACACTTTTGCTCTTATTAATATATTTGTTAAAAAGGGAATGCATGGTATTCTTTTCTTTCGCATTCAGAACTCGTTTGAAATCCTTCAAGGGATTTGAAGAATCTTTTGAAAATATCCCGACTTCCAACATGTCAACGCGTTACGCACGTCGAAAATCGGATTTGTAAATTAAGACCGTAGACAAGTAAGATTCGTAGCTTTAATGAAATCTGAAATTGTGACATCGTGCGATTCGTTCGTGTAGAATTTGAATTTTTTATATATCCATTTTAACATGTATTTAATAATCTATTTACAGAAACTTTGGGACCTTTTGACAATTCTAGTGGCAAACGTTTTTTAGAATCGCTGGATTAACGTGCCAACGGTGGCATGTTAAAAATTGTGTGATAATTTAGGGATTGGAGGAATTCTATTCGATAAAATCAATTAACAAATTTTTATTCGAGTTAGTTAGGATAATTCGTAGACGTTTCGAGAAAAGGGTTCTCCAAGTTTGAACGAGATAAAACAAATTCGTTGACCAATGATTTTTATTTAATCGAGTTCTGAATCCCGTGCAGGCACCTGTGACTTTTATCGAGCGATCTATCGGTACATCGACTTGACATAATTCGTGCCAGCTACCCTGTACCTATAATGGGACCAAATTATAAAACAAAAGCTTTTATTTCGCGTTCACCGTCGCGCTTACGTCCCACGTATTATCGGGTATGAAGGAAAAAAACGAGACCTACCCTTGTATCGTTTGCTCGATCGTTCTGTAATTCATTTTGAAACGTGAAATGTTCGTCCGCACATTTTCAATTTATTCAAATTATAACACACGTTGAATGTCACGTTAAAGCTGTTAACCCTTTGCACTCGGTTGTCCCCACTGAGGGGACACATTTAATTTACCAAAGTATTTTAACATGTGAAATCGACGTTTTATTTACATTAGAACATATTGTAGAAAATTTAGGAAAGGAATAAAAATAAATAGATTCACAAATATTTGTAACTATTTCTTCCAAGACATTGGTTTTTGGAAATTTCGCTGTTAAAATGGACTGGATTCGACTGTATCTAAAAATGCTCCGAGTGCAAAGGCTTAAATATTTCGTTAAATAATAGTTTTATCTTTAACAAATTTTACGTATTATTTTCACAATATTTGATTGTTTCTGTTACTGTTATATTTCTGGTACGTGGTATCAGTGTTTCGTAGTTAAGCAAGCGACAGCATTCTTAATATGGACGATGTATTTCTATGGAAACTGATTTCTTAATTTATTTCGATAGCAAATGAAAAATTTCAATTAAAAAATGAAATGATAGTTTAGCGCCAGTCGACGTGTTAATTTATTTATCGATAAAATTCACGTGCTGTGGAACGTGCGATAATTTTCGCGACGAATATTACACGTTTTAATATGAAAATACATATATCGAGCAGACGGTCAACTTGAATCGTTGAAGATCGTTGTTCAAGTAGAGAGGTGATTAAAAGTTTATAACGGATATATTTAGGAGCAATTGGATTTTTTTTTCTCCCCCTTGGATGAACGAACGTCCAAGAAGCATGGAATGATGTAAATGCTGTGATTTGTTTTAACATTAAACAACGTAGTTATAGTATTTAACGGGCGTGCAAAACGCCTGGATATCGTCGCGACGTCACGAAAAGACGAGTTGTGATAGAAACTGCGTTAAGAAATTTTAGATTTATTGTTTCAATTTTTGTCGAATCGTTAATTTAATTCAAGAATTTCGGGAACAGTGGTGAAAATACTTGTAGAATAATCGAAGACATGAATTTCAAAATGGTACAACTCAACTAGTTACCTTATTTAACTAATCGCAAATAATTTTATAATGTACTTGGACATTTGTACCACAGAAAAAGCTAAATATCATAAAAATAATTAAGTATATTTGCTGGAATCGAAGTTAATAAATTCAAAGCTGCTGTTTCGGAATTCATGGATTCAATCAAATCTAAACACAGGTTCTTGCAACATTGTACCAAAATTTGATTCGTAAGGGTAGATTGTTACCATCGATGACCGAAAAATTTGAGCAAGAAATTAGATGTTCTCTTAAATTGTAATCACGTCAGCCTCGTCACGTAATACTCGGCTCCTATTAAGGAGATTTTTAGCGATGCGTTGATTACATGAAAATTTTAATAATTTTGTTACTTTTATCGATCTGTCTCGTTGACGATGCGGATTGTAACATAGAAATTAACCACGTCTCTAACGATTAAGCATAAACCGTAAAATCCACGTTTCATTATCGGCAACGATATTAAAAAAACAAAAAAAAACCCAAAAAAAAAACAAATGTGTAGAGTTACATAGTTGTAAAAGTGTGAATCGGTAAACGATGAACAGAAAAGGAAGCGAGGAACAGCGTCGAACTTATAACATTAACTCGTAACGATTTTCTGTCTTAATCATTAGCGAATCTAATCACTCTAATCGTTAGTAAACGCATTGAAGGAAGTGTATAGAGAAGAAAGAAAAATGAGAAACGATTGCGAATCATTGTACATCCTATAAATCCTACAAGTGCCAACGTTGGTGAGAAAAAAAAAGTCCTTAACAAAGGCTCGTGTTATTGTATGGAATTCCATCGGAAGTCTATTTCGCGACCGACTTTAACTCTATCAGTTTTCTAAATCAGCGACAACGTTCGCTGAATTTCATTCGAAACTAAACGTTTAATCGTTGATTTAGACAAGAAAAAAAGAAAAAAGAATCATGCTGTTCTTCTGATAAAACAGGATAATTGATAGAGTTAACGCAGGCAGAAGCTAAAGATTGAACGTGTTTTCGTTCGTGCGTCGTGTACATTGAAATCTGAATATAATAGAACCTCTTGTATTTAAACATCGATATTTAAAATTTGAAAAATAAACGCGAAAGTTAGTTGAAAGTTCAATTTAAATCGATAGGGCCCTCTGCATGGTCTCGAGCGATTCTTAAACGATTTGACAGCGTACGATTAGATTTCTTTATTAATTCGAACGACAGAGGTTTTATTGTATTACTGAGCTTAAATTCACGTTTAACTCGAACATAATACCAATTTGATGAGCGAAGCCCTTTGACGACACTTGATGAGAAGAAAAAATAAAAAATAAAAAAAAAAAGAAAATGTCTATACGACAGTAAAGAGAAAGAGAGAACAAACGAAGCAAAGTGAAGTTCATTCTTTTTGTCTTATTTTCTTTAGTTACACCCGAAGACTTACCTGTCCGCACCAGTTATCTTTCCTTTCTCGCCGAGATCCTGCGGAATCCTTGGAGCCTCGACCGCTATTCACAGGATCGCTGAAAACGGTGAAATTCTCTCACGAATCATTCCCGACGAATGCTGCTGGTTCACTGCTCAATCCAGATGCGGAGTGTCCAAAATGTCGGATAATATCGTGGTAAGGAACAAACGAGATCACTTTGGTGCCATCTTTGGATCCTGAAATCGTGATTACTTCCTTCTGAAAAGAAAAATTGAGTTAATAAAATTATACACGGCCAGTTTAAGCATTAATTCTTAAAGATTGATAATTTTTTGTATTTTGCAGTAGGTACTTTCTGAGAAAAAAAAATAGTCAAAAGGGTGTAATTTTTTCGACGTTCACAATGGTTTAGCTCCTGAAAAACTACAATGTTTATTTATTTATTTCGTTCAAGCGAGAAAATATGTGTAATCTTTCACTTTGATCGATAAATATTGACGTTAATAACGATTCGTAGAATTGCACGGCTTTTTTGGACTGTTCCCATCACGTACGCGAGAAGGAATGGTTGTGTCAGAAGAATGTGACGACCCATCCACCGGAAATGTTGCGTTCAAGGGACAATTACGAGTCGTTTGCAAAGGAACGAAACGATGGAAAGTACATAGTGATCGGTACACCCAGCACTAGTAATCAAAGTAACGTTCCTGGTACTTCCTACGAAGATTTTGATCAAGAAATTCCCAAACAAGCGACGGTGAAAATTGAACAAGACGATTCACCGAAATCATCGAAACTGGATGAAAATATTTGATAATCGAAGCTGTTAAAGCGATGTTAATTATACAGTCAAATGTTGTGCAATTAGTTAATGGGTAGAAATCGTAAAAGTTGCGTTTAAAAGATCCGTAAGATAGTGCCTAAGTCGTTTGAATGATTATATTAATTTCTTTACTATAAGTTTCTTTCCAAATACGTTCCATTATTTTTAACAAAAAAAAAAAAAGACCTTTGAATACGTTCTTCTTGTACATGATTCCAGTTTGATTAAAAGGAATATACCTTTTGTCAGTTCAAATTTTTAAAATCAACGTTTAATTTTAATTTTGATCACGACGATTCATATTTGATTGTAAGTGAACATTGTTTAACACTTTGACTAAACTTTGTTAGACGACGCATTGTATTCTATCAAACGTTACCTATTATTCTTACAATTTTTCGTAATTTCTATTATTCAGATTCTGAATTTGGAATATCTAATACGACGATTTCTAATTAACTAATTGAAAGGATATTAATAATGCAAGCGACTTCCTACAGAAATTCAAGCGTCATCCGAATATAGCCGACGTGCCAGTTAAAGTGTTAAAACAATCTAACTATAGTTATAGGAAATCATAAAATTAAACATTTAAGATTAAAAGGTTGATTCATTCGCAAAAAAGGAAGGAAAGAAAATATTTAAGGGTACAAAGGGAACGATGTCGAAACACCGGCCGACCATCAATAAATGGAATTAATCGCTTCCGTTTTTGTGTAAGAATCCATATCCGAGGTAGAATGCAATTTGTAAATAAAGGAGGAAAGGTTCGTTAGGCGGTGACGGTTTATCACAACGATTGTAATTGTGGATGTTTATTGTAGACGAACCACAGTAGAAGGCGGCATTCTTCAAACACGATAAAGGAACATCCTTCGTGGACCTCCCAATCCGTCAGGTGAGCTACCTAACCGGCAGGTAGTGACGGACGGGATATCCGTATCGTAAACGCATTGGTTATTCGAGGTAAAGATTTCTTTTCTTTTGCTTTTTTTTGTTTTGTCTTTTTTCTTTTATTGCCCTCGCCACCGTCGATCGCAAGCGTTATCGATGACTGTTTCTTCGTTTAATTAGCCCCAATAAATCCATAAAAGTATTATAAATAGAAATTAGTAACGTCTAACCACGTCATGCGTGATATTCTAGGAAACTACACTGAGAAGGATCGGTTCTGCTGGACGGTTTAGGAGCAAATGGAGAACAGGAAGGATAATCTTGGAGTATTGCTGGTTAAGGCCGACCATCAATGGGATGTATAGGATAATTATTGTAACGCAACCAAGCGTAATCCTGTGTCTGGTGTTCGTATCAATTTGACGAGTTATTGTGGTGGAGCTATTAACTGACGACCACCCTTGCTACGTGTTAACTTAATAAAAAAGTATAATTATAAAATTTCTAAATGTAATAACGAAATATTATTTCACAAGTGTATTAATATTGAAATTTATTATAATTCTTTAATGTTGCGTATTAGGATGCTGATAGTCGTCAGTTGGTTAACACCTTGATTGCCACGCTAAAGGCGCTGAAAACTCGATCAAGTAAAGCATTTATTTTCATCAAATTTGACCTATTACTATTACAATTCTTCGTAATTTCTATTACTCAGAATTTGGACTATCTAATACGACGATTTCTAATTAAGTAATTGAAAGGATGTTAACTCTTTGACTGCCGCATGATCCGGCAAAAAGTTATGAAAAATTATCTTCTTAAAAATAAAGTCAAAGCTAAGTTAATTTTTATTTGAAATCTTACAATTTACGGAGCGTATATATACGCCTTTCGTAGTCGAAGGGTTAATAATCCAAGCGACAAATTTCTACGGAAATTCAAGTGTCACCCGAATATGAGTGACGCGACAGTCAACGTGTTAATACGAGTATCGGTGTCCAAAATAACACCTAAGCTTTGGAAATTTGTATAATCCTGTATTGTTGATCCTCCTGAAGGTTCCTCCTTCTGCAGATCGTTTCATTGCAAATACTTCCATACGTAATACAGTTATACGTAGATAATTTGTTTAGTTCGACCGTGAAACGGGTCCTAAAGGTTTCGCTAATAACCGAACTGCACGGACAACTGTTGAACAAATGATGGACTCGCCATCGACGTTATACCGGTTCGTTTAACAACGATCAACTGGCCGTTACACGGTTGTGGCTTCGCAGCGCCGATATCGCGACTTTTCCCTTCACAAAATTACTAGCACAAATATCTGTCAGGGCTGAACGGTTACTTTACCAGCCAAAACCGTGCTCGATGGCAAACAAGAAACGGTCCTGCTCAAATATCTACTCGCGATACATCGGCCAGTCGGACGTAACTTGCTGTTGATTTTTGTCATTTGACTCGGAAATGGTCAGTCAATCTGTCTGCCCGTCTGTCTGTCTATCTCTTCGTCGAACGGTTAACTGTTTCCGTCTGCAACGATGCTTTTCTGATGTTCAGAACAACTTCGGGCGTGCAAAGGGTAAAAGCTGATGTCACTTATAGCTTTGGCTGTTTATCAACGATACAGTGTCACCTTGGTACACGAACCTCTCGTTATTTTAAACATTGATAAAAACAAAATATTCAAATAATTACCATGATTCGCGTGGCTCGTTTCTTCGAGTAACTCGCTGATGCGATCTCAAAGTTTCCAAATGGCACAACATCGAAGGACACTCGCGTCCGAACTCGGTAAACAAACCTTGATCACGAATCTCAGCGTGCGAATCGTCTTTCAATAATCTCTAAATATTTTTCTTCTTTCGTAGCCGAAGAATGACCGTGCAATCGATAGTATCTTCCTACTGGCCGCACTTTCGTCGAAAAAAACCACGAACTGCCGTTCGAGCGGCGATGATCATCCAATGAGCGTATAAACAAACGTTGAAGCCCACGATGAAAAGGAAGGAGAAGAAAGAAAAAGAAGATGAGAGAAAAGAAGAAAAAAGAAAACGAACGGAGAATCGTGCGAGCCGCAAGCTTAAGCGCGCGTACCAAGCGAAGACGATTGAATGAAGACTGTCGCGTGGGCGGACTGGCGTGCCTGGTGCTTTCAAAAGGATCGACCAACCGACGTGGAATCGTAAAATGGTCCCGTGCATGGATTGGTCGAGGAAGCGGCGAAAAGGCGGTGACCCGTGTCCTCTGTCCACGAAAAAAACCTTGTAACCGCCAGTGAGATTTGTTCGGTGGCGGATGGCCAATCGAGGTGGCCGGTTTCCTGGCCTCCTGGCCGCCATCTTGCCCTCATACTTTCCTAATTTACAGTTTAATTAGCGAGCCAAGGAACGGGAGAACCGTGCACAGGCATCGATTGGACGGTTCATAGTGGATACCATCGTGGAACAGACGTCGAACAGAGACGACGATATGTCAGCAGTCAGTCTTCGGCCTCGTCTTCACCGACTAGTGTGAAATATCGCGCCCAAGTGTTACGAGCATCGGCCACGCGGCCACCGGATCCGATACTCCTCGCTAAAGGAAACACACCCGTCTTTCTATCTCCCTTCATCTTTTTTTTTTCTCTCTTCTTTACATCCTTGAGAATCGGTGATTCTTAATCGAACTGGATCAAACGGAAGTTCTTTCTGCTTTCGTTGCTTCCCGAAGACTTCGGTAACGAACCGTTCGGATGATCGAATTAATCCGAAAGAGTATCTACAAGAAATAACGACGATCATCGTATTCTTCTGCTTTCGAGGATCATTGGTGAAGAAAATCGTGGAAGAATTGTTAGGAAAGGAAGATCCAGGAAATAGTGGCACGACCTCTTCCAAGAAGAGGGAAAATGCAGCCGGCACCGGCCACACCTGGTTCTCCAGCAAGATCCTCCTGTTGCGAAAGAGAACGCGAGAGGGAATTACACGAAGATCGTGATAGGGATCGTAACAGAATTATCAGACAAAATCGTGGGACTCCCGAAGAGGATCGTGAGGAACAGAACGACGACAGAACGGTGGTTTCCGGGCAGAATCTCGGTGGTGCTATGACGATCACAGGCAATCAAGGGCTACCACTTTCGTTGTCGCTCGAGGACAGGGATCTGTGGACCAAGTTCCAGTGTCTCACCAATGAAATGATTGTAACTAAAAATGGCAGGTGAGCGTTAGCGTTTTGTGTTCATTAGAAAATAGTTGCAATTTTGCAAATCGACGTAATACGATTGAAGAAATATTATAGTGTAAGTTTCCGGATTAAATGATCTGAAAAGAACAAACATTTTTTCTAGAAATATACTCGCAAACGTTTAATTCAAAAGGTATTGACTTCTGCAGTTATTCTATTAGGAATTAGGAATTAGGAATAAATAATTTCGAAATAATAAATTTATCTTTATTGCTTTTTAATCGTTTGAGTCCCAGGGTTCATTGAAAAAAGAGGGTCGAAAAGTGGCAAGCAGCGCGATCGCGCCTCTTCTATTCAGTGTCGATACGCGTGGAATAATGCGATTTATTTACTAAATTAATCAGTTTGTAAAAAATACTGATGTTCAATCATATAATATTAGCAGTGTACTACGACAGGCATAAAACTGATCATGAGTTTACGTTACAGCGCCGATACCGTGGCACTTTTCGACATGAAATCGGAAGAGCGCTAAAGCGGCGCGTGAGACTCAATTTTTTTAATGCTTTTTGATTATTAAATGTTTACAAAGGAAAGCGTATTATTGATTTTCGAAACAAGAAACGGAACATTTCGACATTATTCGTTGCTATAATTCTGTAATTACAGAAGTCGATAGCTCTTGAACGAAACGTTTGCGAGTATATTTCTAGATTCTAGAGGAAAACTTGTTTTCTTTCGGGGTCCTAAATTTATCTTTTAAGTTTGACCATTTAATCCGGAAACACCTTGTATAATATTTAACTCAGAAACATAACGTACAAAGCATAGTAGGGTGAAAATTGACCCTGTACCTTTTTAATGTCATCTGAACCTACTACGGTGATTTTACGTTTGTCGGTTACTAATCAAAATTGTTTTCTTTATTAAGTTTGACGGAAATATGTATTATTTCCTCTTGTATCGTTCAAGAAAATGTTTAAAATTACAATCAAGAATTAGTAGAAATTGTTTCCAGTGAGTTTTATCTTAAAATTTTGACACTAAATCTATGATTCTTGTAACTATAAGTTCCTTTTTATATCTTAATTACGATCTATGTAAAGGTGGTCACAAATGGCTACCACATCGGCGGGTACCAATTCTGCGTTTCGCACAAAACTTTCCAGTAGATCTAACAAATATTGATACACAAATTACCTTGCAACTTACGATGAGTAATAATTATTGCCGTCCGTCAGTAATTCTCAATTTATGTCAACGAATCGTGACACAATAGTTTGAAGAGTCAGTGAGCAATGATATTTAACCGCGAAGAAATCATTAATCTCTTAAGTATCAACGTTGGACGTGCACAGTTGTTTGCACATTTAAAATAATAACATCACAGGTTTCGTGTTTAACACGTTGAGCGCGGCGCCGCGCCGATTTTGCTGTCCTTTCCGTTCAGCCGGCAGCGAGCGAGCATTTGACTACATTATATATTATATATTATATTTAGAAATCTGATATTTTGAAATTTGGTAATTTGTGATTTGAAAGTTCGAAATTTGGAAGTTTGGAAACTTAAAATTTATGAATCTGATATTTGGATATTTGGAAATCTGAGATTTGAAAGTTCGACATTTGGAAATTTAAAATTTAGAAATTTGGAAAATTGAGATTTGAAAGTTCGAAATTCGTAACTTTGGAAGCCTAAAATTCAGAAATTTGATATTTGGAAATTTCCAAACGAAAAGTCCACTGTCTGTCCCCAGGGACTGACGCCGGCTGAACGAAAAGTTCACTGTCATTCCCCAGGGACCAACATCGCGCTCAACTTGTTAAGAAGCGTTCGAAGGATCATCATCGTAGAAACATCCAAAGTAAAGATGGCTCTACGTCTCGCGTAAAAATGTATCAATTAGAGCGTGGGTGCGAACGAGGCAGAAGGTAAAAATAATAGTTCATATACACCGCGTAGAAGAGAAGGAAGAAAAAAAAAATGACCGTGCATAATGGAAGAAAAAAAAATGGATTGTTGCAATACGTTACGAGAATTTAGAATTTAGATGATTCACCCGAACGAATATATTATTCTACTGTTCTTGCTACGAAAACAGTAAATAGTAATCTGTACGCGACCATATCGCGTCAATATTAATAGCATAATTCGATCGCCTTCTTTTTTTATCATCTTTCTTTGTACCAATTTAAATCAAGAACATGAAACGCTGCACGTGAGAATAATTTGCATGCGAATAGGTAGTAAAGTAAATAAGTATTTACTTATTAATTATTAGGGATATCAACCCTTCGTACTCGAGTGGTGCCTCTGAGCACGAATTTCTAAAATGCGAAATTTAAGTTTCATCCGTATGAAAATATAGAAGATTAAGGAAGAGAATAGAAATAAACAGATTCTCAAATATTTCTAACACTTTTCTTCCGACATAGTGCGTTTGATTTCTGGAAACGTAGTTGGAAAATTAGATTAGACCCGATTACGTCCAAAAATGCTTCGATTGCAAAGGGTTAATAGAATAAATATTTACCCAATAGATGGTGTGGATAGAAATAAAAATTCGTGACTACAAAGAGCACGCAGTCGTAACTTTTGCGTTAAAAATAATAACACAATTACATAACAATATTAGCTGTTAGTTAAATAATATTGCAAACAAAGTAAAAGACGTTGTATCGAGATTCCACGGATAAAAAGATAATATTTATCGCGAAACGATGAATAAGAGAACGAAAAAAAAAAAAAGAAAGAAAAAGAATCGGCAAGGTTGCGACGAGTTAAAAATCTGTTCGAGCCGGCTGATCAAAAGATATTTCGCTAGATTGTATCCGGACCGAGCGGCTTTTACGATTCGTATATTATTAAAAAGGATTACAGTTTGTCGACCGCGTTCTTCATGAGCTGGCAAACTTGTCCGCAGGTACCAGCTCTCAGAGCGGGGATTTCGTGGGCATCGTAAAATTTTATTACCACCGGCTCGATTCCTTCTGCTGTTCGCCGCCTTCGGTGTTACTTTCATTAGTGTTTATATAATTTCCATTCCTTTCTTGTCCGCCGAGTTTCGTTTATCATTTTACAAGAATTATTCTCTGGTAGCCGAGCACCATCATCAAACGTTCAATTTAGATCGAGATAACGCGACACGCTGTTGTGAAATCAAAACCACCCATCATTCTTCTGTTTTTCTTTTATTTTCAGACGAATGTTCCCGGTAGTCAAAGTTGTCGCACGAGGACTGGAACCGAAAGCCATGTACACTCTTCTTCTGGAATTCGTCCAAGTGGATCCGCACAGGTACATCATCCTTCTGCGAAGTAGCATCGAGTGCTCGAAGAACCGTCTTTTTCGCTCCTGAAACATCGAATGATCGTCAAGAACGAATTTAAACTTGTTAGAACGTTATTCTTAACTTGTACGATCGGTGGCAGCGATGTCGAGCTGATGCAATTGAATTTATGTAACGAACCACCTGAAACGATGTAACTGTAACGTTGCGAAAGCGATAGACGCATTACAGTGGGTGATCAAATTATATTAGAGTCACGATATGAAAAATAGGTTTTCTCGAGTTTACGTAGAAGTAGGGGCATAATTTTAAGGTTTTCAGATAGAGTAACTTTTAATCGGTACTTATAGAAATAAATAAATATATTTAAAAAATTAGATTCACATATGTATGTTAATATTTTGCTGCAATTACTGCCTCGATTCTTTTCGGCATACTTTTGACGCATTTTGAGCAATGTAAAAACGGTACAACAACAATGACAACGCTTATACGTCCCCTAAACTTAAGTAGCGATTGTCGACATCCATTCAAACTAACATTCACACGAGAGACAATGTCTCTTGTAGTGTTGCCAACTTGTATCAGAACTTTACAAGCATCGATACGTGATAAAAAAAAAAACAACTAATAAAAACTCTGTTTAACTGGGTTTTCATTTAAGAACTGATCGTTTTGATGTAAAATCGTTAATTCATGAGAGTGGCATTAATAATTTGATCACCTACTGTAGACGCATCCCAACAAAATCGCGTTCTTGACACTAAGAACAACTAACAAGCGTGGATAGTAGACATTTACGAAATATTTAAGAAAAGTTTAATATTCGGCCACTTGTCTAATTAAAAATACTCGTTAGAAGGGTCTTGAACCATGCAAAAATCCGTTGTAACGTTTGTAGATGGAAATACGTGAACGGAGAATGGGTGCCAGGAGGAAAAGCGGAAGTGGCGCCGCCAAATCCGATCTACATCCATCCGGAGAGTCCAAATTTTGGATCTCATTGGATGAAAGAGGCTGTGTCGTTCGCCAAAGTGAAGCTGACGAACAAATCGAATGGGAACGGGCAGATTATGTTGAATTCGTTGCACAAATACGAGCCACGTGTTCATCTGGTCCGAGTGGATGCTGTCGAGCAAAGAACGGTACTAACGTTACCTTACTATCGTGTGAAAAAAAAAAAACAAAAAGAAAAAAAGAAAAGCAGAGATTGAAATATCTGAATTTGTGAATTCGTGTTTAAGGTGCTCACTTACCGTTATCCTGAGACGCAGTTCATAGCAGTGACGGCTTACCAGAACGAAGAGGTAACAAATTTGAAGATTAAATACAATCCTTTCGCTAAAGCGTTCCTCGACGCGAAGGAGAGACCCGCTGATCCACAAACTTACCCTCAATGTGAGTCTTATTTTCTTTTACGCTTGCCGTTGCTTGTACTATACCTTCACAGATGTTTAATAACAAATATTACAGACACCGGGGCTTGGTTTCTACCCCAACCCACCATGGGATACGAATACAACACCGCCATCGCGGCAGCACAAAATCAAGCATCGGTCACGGTCAACAATCATCTCTCGAATTCTTGCACCGTTTCCGCGGCTGGCCATAGGAACACCTGTAGATCGACTCCTTACGCTCTGAGACACAAGTACATCCAAGATGGTTAGTACTCGAATCTTTAACCCCTTGCCTTACGATTTTCCTGACCGGTGCGTCTGTCAGTGACAGGAGTCACGTCTGAATGATATCGTAAGTCAAGGGGTTAATGGCCTGAATCAGACAGATAGCGTTGAATATTCGAAATGAATCGATTTGCAAAATAACCGGAACATTGTTAAACAATTTACCGTATAAAAGAGCATTTCTTATAATCGACGCTCCAAATATGTCCGTTCACGAGAACGGATGAACCTTGAAACAAAAAAAGACAGTCAGATGTTTGAAATGATTATTACAGAACAACGCGCGGATCCGTACAGTTCAGTACAACTCTTGCATTCCACAGCGTATGTAGCAACGCCAGGGTGGTCGCCACGAAGTCCAGAATCCTTACAGAACTTGAATCCAGCTTGTTTGCCGCCGGCCCAAGACTGGCCCACATCTCCGTCGCCGTCGCCAACCTCATCGTCGCACTCGGTGTTCAGCAGAGGCGTTGTTGGAACCGCCTCACCAACCACCGCCACAGGCTGTACCTTATATGTACCATCTAATTTGTCTTCAGTTCCTCAAGAGCATACTCATTGCACGGACACCTCGGCTTGGATTCATCCGAGCGCTCTGTCGGAACAACAACAGCAACAACAATCGTACTTGAATTTGAATCTACACTTGCATCATCAAATGTCCTCGTACACGTCGGTTCCTCACACGGGGCTTCATCATTCGTTACATTCAAATGGCACGGATACAGTTCCTCCCGTCGACGAATACGTTCACGAGTATCATGCTTCGCCGGTTCAGTCGACCACTCCTGACCGTCATCCTCAACACCATCAGATGTTGCACTTGCAACCGATTCAACAAACTGGAACGGTGTCTCCGGTTAGCGTCGAGTACGACGCTCCATCCAAGGATCATCGCATACCCGTTAGTTATTCCGATCAAAGCGCGGACACGATGAACGACGTGCAGTCTGACGACAATAGAAGATACCTGACGACGGTCATCGAGAGACATCATCGACAGGACTCGGATATCGCGACCAACGATCATCAAACGACCGCCTGGACACCGTTGACACCACCACCTGCCCCACAAACCACGGCGATTTGATCGAAGTACGTTTTACGGCTGATTTTCTTTAAGGTATACACAGATGCTACTTGATTTATATGCATTTTATCTGGATACCCACGCGCGGTACCCACTTGAGTGCAATACAAACGATACGTGGGGAGGTATAATTGAAATAATTGATATAACTTGTAACGAAATATTTTTTGGTGATATACGAACGTGAAAAGTAAACGCAAAAATACGAACAAATAAAAGACAGTCTTTTGTCAAATTTCTGAAAAACAAAAATCAATCCGTCCTAAGATCGTGTCTTAATAGTTTTAGATGATATGTATTAGGGATAATATAAACATTGAAATAAAATATGCTAAACGTGCACATATCGTTTCATCTTTCTCAAAGTTAAAAAAGGAGTGTAATAAAATTTTGCAACAATTTTCTCGTAGAATATGTAGGTACCATAATTTATTCATATACAGATGTATTTTTCGCATAGAGAACAGTAAAGGCACTTTCACATTTTGTTTGTAAGAACTTTAGAAAGTTTATATACAAACATAAATTTGTAACTGTATATGTATATACGGTAAATAATTGAATCGAATCGTAGTGATAAAACCTACAAAAACAAGCAAATTTAATAAATTAATAATTTATATAATCACACGAACTTCGTACACTAAAAAAACAAACAAGACTATTTAAAATGTTATTTTTCATTTTAGGAGATATCCAGATCCCATACAATTCCTTTCCAGATAATATTGTGAGTTGACTAGTATTCACTTTTTTATGAAAATGAATGAAAATTTATTTTTTTTATTTTTTTTTTTTGTACATTTATACAAACTAATGATGTTATGGTAAAGCCAAAGGATATACGTTAACCGAACCAATGATTGCCCATGCAATCTCTTGACCACTGGGTCTGACACACCCAACACCAATGGTAGCCACATCCTGCTCTGGTACAAACCATGTGCATACATCCTCCTGAAACGCGATAATTTCATACATCTTAGAATAGAAATTTGTTGAAGATTAAACAAACTGTCTAATATAATAGAATACCATCTCTTTCTGTCGGTGTCCTGCATTTTGGACATGGTTTTGTTGAAATTTGTATAGTTTTCTTACTAGCCTCGTCCCATTTTGCCTAAATAGAATACAACTGAATAAGTTTTCAAACGAATACAGGTAAAAAGGTTTGATCTACATACATCTTTAGCTCTCTGTGGATCAACGGGATAGCCAGATTTGTGTACCGCATTGGAAGACTCGGAAGGCTGTAATTCACATTCCCCCACGTGAAATCCCTGTAAACACCTCCTACAAAAAACATACTAAACACCCAGCAGTACATAATTAATATTTAAATTTTGTTATTTATCTTGTAAAATGTTTTAGGAATAGTATTACCCCACAACCACCAATGCATTGAATTCTTCGGCATTCGTCGCTACTACCATCGTCCGGTGACGATGGTATAATACCCATACCACAATCCGGTCTTGGACACAACAGTCCACCAGCACGTAAAACGTATTCCTCTGTACTAAACCTTTGATACTGTTCATACTGCGATACACATATATTGTTAATATTTACAGGTTCTTATAAATGTGTATATTTTTCATAGAATACCTGCTCCGGAGTTAGAAGATGAAAGTGATGGACTTCCGGAATAAAAGATTCCGGACATCCTGCTGGACACGGTAAAGTATAATACCCTTTAATTTCGTCGAACTGAAACTGACGCTCCCTTAAACGAACTGAGCAATAATCTTTAAAGCAGTCGAGGCAAGTGACATGGCCTGCCTCGCATGGAAAAACCAACACCATATCTCTAGAAAAATAACTCTATATAAAAATCTTGCTATTTATTATTATTTATGTTACTTTTAGTACATTAATCACCTAACATCTGTACACGCAAGACAAGGTATCTTCCTTAAGTTTGGTTTTACAAGATAAAGGGGAACTGCTTCGTCCTCTTCCCCTAGACTAGCGTGTCTTGCGCATTTAAAATAAAAACGTGCGTACAAAACTTGAGATTCGATATCGTTAGAAACTGATGTAGGTGCTGTGCAAAAATCATTTTCACAGTGAACCGTTATTCTTCGTGGCTGTAGTACATCTGGCCAGCATTGAGGATCTCTATCCACTGTGACGGCTCCGCTGTTACAAGTTGCGCATTTCACTCTCAATTTTCCGACAGTGACGGCTCTGCACGGTGTCGAACAATATACAAAGAAATGTGCTCTGTTTTCTTGTTGCTCTGCATAAACATAACAAAGTTTTTATAAAACTACAGCTACCTTTAGCATTTCGAGCTACATTTGATAAATATTCACTTTAACCATTTCTGTTTATCCTTTAAATGGCTTAGGATTATTCTACCTTCCACGGATGAATTTTCTTGCGTGTCTGATTCATCCAGAGGTAAATCGGTAAGAGTTTCATTCATTGGCTTTCCACCGCTATCGTTTGACTCTGACAGTTCTAAAGATTCGTCTATCGTACTTGTTGTATCTCTACTTTTATTAAGTCTTTGAGGCGGAGCTCGAATCGCATGCAAGATACTCTGTTGACCCAAATCACATTCCTAAAGCAACATAGAACAAACTTTATTACATACACTTTGGAAGAAACAATGAAAAACATAATTAAGTAAGGTTATTGTATTAAAAAGAGCTTTGTATTTCACACATAAATTGTCAACGAAATTGACTTATGATACATATTAGCTTACCTCTATTATTGTCGAATTATGCAGTTCTTTACCTGCAAATATTATTTTTATGTCTTCAGGTGATATTCCCATTTGCGATGCTATTATCTCTTTCACGTTTTTTATATCCCATTTTGGATCTAAGTCAACAGCAATCGTTCTTCCCGTATTTGTTTTTACATATATGCTTAATAAATTTGTTACTTTACGTTTACTGAACCAAATTAATTGCAACATTGTCAAAAACACATTCCGTATGAAGTCAAAAAAGAAATTCATACCGATTACCTCGAACGTTTTTTGTTTTGATAATTGTTACAGCACCGACGAGGTACTATTAAAGACTGCCAGCCCCTGTGTATTTTAGCGTACCACTAAGTGGGCTCTGATGGGCTCTGTCGCTCCGTCGGTAAAGCGACGAGCGGTCGCCTCGTGACAAAGAACGCCTATGGAACAAAATGTGACAAAGCGAGACAGAAAAGTTCCCCTCGCCCCGGCGACCGTTTAGACGACGGGACCAGTCACGTCTTCCGCGAGTGTTTCTTATTCTGACCGCAATATATCCTAGAGGGCGGCAGAAAATAGCGAATTTTTCGGATACGCGAAGTCCCGTAAGGCTGGCAGTCTTTAACAGTACCTCGTCGATGGTTACAGTCAAAGAAAAAGACAGAATGTACCACGGTATATGTATATTGAATTTGAAACTAAAATTCCGAAGTTGCGATATTCCGAAAACGCTTCTCATCTAACAAGCTAGGAATGCCTAGGAAATTTAATAATTATTCATCTTTAGAGGTATACGTTTTAACCTCTTTTAAAACAGCATAATCGAGTATTTGTATAATTTATATATAATGTACATATATTTTTTTCTATTTTAATTATCACGTGTAATTGTAGAGGATAGAATAATCCCATCTTTGCATATATGCATAAACAAATAATTATATTTCATTTCATACACAATAATTCGACAAATGTATAATAAATAAAAAACTTGTATATAATAATACAATAATATTCGTAACAAAAATATTGTTACAAAATATTCAACATTCAAAGATATTGAATATTTTGTATCAAATACGATAAACATATGTATGTATATAATAAATAAATTGATGCAATCAGGGTACTTCTACTTATATGTATACGATCTAATGGAGAATAGTTTGCCATGTATTGTTTTCTTTATTGTATTGCACGGTAGTCAACAATTCTACCGCCCTAATGTTAGGTTTGTTATTCGTATTTATTCTTTGCCTTTTACTGGCATCTTCCGTGCCATTTAGATCCTGTTCATTTACCCTCTTCAACCTAGATGGCGCGGTAGGTACCGTGGTTTTGTCTAACGACATTTCATTACAAATCATTTTCTCATTCGCATTCACTCGCGCTACGATTTTCCGAATTTCATCGATCCTTTTTAATTCCGAATCCGATACATCTGACGGTAATTCTTTCGAACATTTCATTTCTGATTTAAAATCACTAACAGATTTTTTTCTTCTTCTGTTTCTCGTTTCCTTCAAATCCCTCACCGAGCCACTTTGTGTGCTTTCGAAAGAACTCGACTCTTCTTCTTTCACCTTTTCTTTTTCAGCTCGGCATTTACGAAGAAATTGATTCAGGCCCATTTGCGATCCTGTTTCACTGTCCATTTTCAACTCAACATCCTCGTGTTCAAGAAAGCTATACTCATTGTACGTTTGAACCCATTTTCGTAAGGATTTATTCCAGTACCCACGTACAACTTGCATGTTTTCGCGTAAGTGTAATTGGACATCTTTTTCCTTTACGTTTCCCTCTTCGTGATTACATTCTTCGTTCACGATCGTATTACAAATTTTGTCTAAATATTTATAGATTGAATTTAAATATTATTTTAAATATTTTACTCATAATTTATTATTTTATTATGTGTTATTACTTACTTTTTATAGCCTCATTCCTCTTTTCTTTATGATGTTCATACTTGGACGATTTGTGTTTGTAGTTCGAAGACGTGGCCAGATACTTGTTAACTTTTTCGTAATTATTCTTTACGAACTCATCCCAGAGTAGATCGCTCGACGTCGTTGGGACCGACACGTTTATCAACCATTGTTTGCATTTTTCAATGCTCACGTTCGTTTTCGATTGTCTCGCATGCCTTACACCTAGGTACGTTTTTACTGCATTTTCCCTTCCTGAAATTCATGTTCCATTAATTTCCTCTCTATTATCGACGATACTAGAACTTTTGCCTGGATGAGATCTCTCAGCTTTACTTGAAGCAATCATTTTTTATATATAATTTCACGCAATGAAAACGTCATTATATCAAATATTAACGAATGTTTTTTTTATTTATTTATTCCAGTCTTCAATTTGGAGGGCCAGACCCACTTCCCATCATGAGCCAAAACGTTGAAATATAAAAGATCAAATACTAAGGTAAAAATTCGAAAAAGAAGATCATTTTTATAGAACTCCGCTAATTAGAAATATACAATGAATTGTCTAGTATCTATTAAAGAAATTGAATTACTTAGAGATAACGAGTGCTCGTCGTCATCGCTGTCATCCAATCGCACATTAAGAAACGGAAGTTCCTTCAAGGGCAACGCATCCTCCTCTCCAAAGCTGATCTTTTTCGGACTTTCGATCTGCCATTGATTAAATCGTAATACTGGCGACTCCAGGCGATCCTCGACAAGACGTGGTGCTTCTCGAACGCGTTCCGGCGAGGTTATATCCTTGAATAGAACATCATTGTCGGAATTGGAAATTGTCTTCTCGATCGAATTCTGTAGCAACGTCTCTCCATAGACAGATTGCTCGGATTTTGTTTCCCAATCACTATCAGAGTCTTCCTTCGGTTGTTGTTTCGTTTTCCTTTTCCCTTTCTTACTTTTCGTTTTCTTCTTTCTTTCGGTAAGTTTCGTTATCGCGCTTCTGCTTACTTTTTTCGCACTGGCCGAGGAGTTTGTGTCAACGGCAGATATGCTTATGCTGCTCAATTTACGAGCCTCGTTTACCAGCGGCGTGCTACAGAATTTCGAGTTTCTTCTTTGTGTCCGTTTGCTCTGAGATTTATCGGACGAGGATGACATCCTGATATCTTCCAGGTGTAATCTTATGATTCATACGTGTATCACCGATTGCGTGTGATAATTGTTGATATCCGGAAATACTGTCTATCGTGAATTCGAGGATCCGTATACCATGTAACTGATGAATCACACGGGGAAAGGATATCTGTGGCGTCGATGAGTCTCTGATTTCCACTTCCGTTTTATCCGCCACCCATCTCATACTCTTTAAGCGTTCAATCGATTGATA
This sequence comes from Stelis phaeoptera, assembly GCA_943735885.1. Taxonomy (NCBI): domain Eukaryota; kingdom Metazoa; phylum Arthropoda; class Insecta; order Hymenoptera; family Megachilidae; genus Stelis; species Stelis phaeoptera. The sequence continues at coordinate 3,337,568 of OX030936.1, forward strand.
CCTGAGATCTACCCATGTATATTCGTCTGTTCCACGTTGTTCGACGGTCAGAAATATTGCGACTAGTAACAGTCATAGAAGACCTTTGAAATTTCAATGTAAATACACGCAGTACGTGTTATTGGATTGAAGAGCGTTCCAGAATTAGTTCATGTGTATGTAAATCTCAGCGGTGTAATCGGAATTGTATACTTTCTATAGAGAGGCAACGACGGGAGTAATTAATATTTATATGTGATTATTAATATCTTCTTTTTTTAAGATACACTATTGGTAGAAAAACGAGGATAAATGTGGAAGTAGATCGTAATTTTTTAAATGATTCATCGTAAGGAAAACCGTTCACGATATTATCACGCAGATTCTTGGAAGGTTAATCGATCAATGCATCGAATCAACGTCGATCATATTTCGAGAAAAAAAGAAGATTGAAAGTATAAATGATTTCACACTAATGGTGTTTTTTTGTTAGCTTAGGTTATAATTGTAGGTTAAACGTGTCATTTTTTTAGTCGTTATTGCAAAGGAAGGAATGAAAACTACAAATATTATAATATATTTCAGTTTCATGTTATTTTATTTTCAAGGGGTGCGGGTTTACAACGCCCTTTTGATACAGCACTGGTGTCTAAAGGTAGCCGCTACCCGAGATGCTCAGCACACCGTCAGTCCACGCTGGATTCCCGCGCCGTTCGGTTCGCGTCGTAGCGCACGTACGAAATTTGAATTTGACAAGTTGTATCGTAGCTTTCGAATTGTATTTTGCTTCTTCCCCTCGGTATTACGGTTTTTTCTGTGAAATATTTGGTCTGGCCTTGATTGTAACACGTTTCGCGAGATCGAAACCATTGGGATTAACGACAAAAGATCAAAAGGACAAAGGCGGTTAAGAGAACACAATGCCAGCGGATGCGGAACTCAGTAATCTGCTTAGCAGGAGGCAAAGGATCAACGAGGAGCTCGAAGAGGGTAAAGAAGTGAAAAAGCAGTACAAATTCGTGAACGTTTACACGGAATTCCATGAGCTGTCCCGTCGCGAGATCAAACAGTACGAGCAAACCTTCAACAGGTGAGTACCTTATCCTTCTTTCATCTACGCCCAAGTATGCCTGTTTCTCGTCTTAACGACGAAAACGGAAAAGTGTTGTCGCTCGTCGTCCTTTCGAATGAATACCGTAAGAATGAATATTTGAATCTATTTTTCTACGTCCAGGAGACACGGTTTCCAAAGCGTTCCTTTGTGTGTACATACACACACGTAGAAAAGTTTGAATGTCACGGATTCGTGCGACCGTAGTTCTTAGGTTGCTTGGAGATCAAATGTACACATGGTTTATTTGAATTTTAACAGGTTTAATTTATAAATAAAATAATGTATTAAACGTTTATTATTGCTAACATTATTCTTTATCGTACTCGAAGAAAACATTATTCAAACTATAATTCAATTGACTAATCAAAGTTGACAAATCATTTTTTGTTCCGCCATCTTTGATTTTTCATTATTTTTCCTATTGACAGATGGCTGATTGATAATTTGAAATATTTGTAATAATTATCTGTTTAAAGAAAATATTTGTCTTTCTTCACTGTCAACTAGAAATTGTAAGATAAAGCGTAGAAGGAAATCGAAAGTGAATCACAACTCGTGTTGCACTCGTTGCGGTTTTGTTTCTTGTTTACGTTTACTCGCTTGAGTTTACCTACGGTCGGATCGTGTTGCTTTGGTCAAATAATTTTTATTTGCACGGTACGAAATGATAGATCATTTGAAACGCAGTATGTTCTTTGAAACTTATTTTTTAAGTATTATTTATGATTTATTATTATTATGCTGCAAGGGAGTGGTAGGTTTTTAACCTTTCGTAACGGTGAAATATTCGATCGAGATCTTTTACTGAATTCTACATTGATTTAAAAATTGATCATATATGTTTTTTCTAGAGGAGGTTAATATTCTACGCACACAGATATTCAATTCATAATGTTTATTTAATCACAGGCGTGTGTCGAATTGTCAAAATCGATTTTTCTCGATAACCACTCTAAATAAGCTACTCTGTAGCTTGGCGTTGCACCTATGCTGGAACGTACGTGGCAAAATAAGGGAAAAACGAAAAGAAAATGGAAAAGTCACGCGCTAGCCATTACGAAACCGCAGATGGCAGAATTCGTGACATAGTTATTTCGTAGCACGAAGAAAAGACAGACTCGAGGTGAAGAGAAGCAAAGTCGTGTTTTGCAGGGAGGCAGGCACATACGACCTCGAGGTTTGTCCTTTGTCTCTCTTGTTCTTCTTGCAGGTATTTCGGAGCGAACCGGACAGCAGGTTTGACAAGGCAGAGCCAGGGTGGACGGCCGAGCGGCAGCAAGCTCGTGTAATACGTGTCGTAAAAAAAAAGTTGTCTTGCGAAATAATACTATTTTACATTTATAATTTAACATTTACAATTTTAATTCAAATCCATAATACGTAACCTCCCATTCGGTACCTCTTTTTTTTTATAGATAAAAACTAATAAACAAGGACTAGAACGTTCGGCATCCAATTAAAAAAATCAAATTCTTGCACATATTTTTAATAAAATATTTTATTTCTAGAATATAGGATTGTAATAAATATCTTTAAATTGTCAAAAATAAAGTGTACAAGTATTAACTTATTCAATTCTTGAACCGGAAGTTGCGATGAAATCGAAGGTAAAAATTCTAAACTATTATTCGAGATAATGAAGTGTAAAATCATATCAAATAGAAGAAAAAAAATTAAGTATAAATCATGTGTTGCCATTTGTTGGATTAATGAATTATTTTGGTTTATTTAGAATCTTGTTTACTTTCGGAGAAGTTTGAACAAAATGGCGGCAGGTAGCTGTAAAAAGGGAATGATTCTGAAGAAATGAGGAATTTTGGTTTTTATTCAATTGTTTGCAATTAGTAACTAATGTTTATAGAACGACTTGCAGTTATCCGTTAACAATAGTTCTAGTGAAAAATTGAATGCACATCTTTTAACGTATAAAAATCACAATGATTGAACTGTATAATATTCTTCTTTGATTTTATTTTGGCAACGTTGTTTTGACTTTCGTGAAAGTTGAATTTGAAAATTGATTATTTAAATTATTTATAACTTGTTGCCGAACCAGAGCAAATTGCCTATGATTCATAAGCTAAATATAGAGAAGCTGTTAAAAAAAATTGAGCAATCGAGTCACGCGGAAAAGAAATTGATTAAAAAAAAAGAGGTAGCTGGTTTGCCGAGAAACGCGGATTCGATGAAAATTAGCTCGTTACCATGCATTTCGTTGCACACACGGTTCTATTCGAATCGAAGTCTGTGCTTCGAAATGAAATTCCAATCATGAAGACGACGCAAACGCATGCTGCTCAGCTTACCTGTAATTTAACCCAATGTTCATAAACATTCTTTTGAAAAAATGTTGATCGTAAACATTCCAGTAATTTCATTTCGTGGAATATTTAGGTAATATTAAACCATTTTAATATAAACCGTTTAGTATTAAACGATTGCAGGGATCGATGTAGTTGAAATTACTCAATTTTAATTGATGTGGTAAAAGTGAAATCATGAATTTTTTCTCTGTCGGCGTACTGATAACCGATTGAAAGCATATCACATTTCACCGTCTATAAATACGTATCGTTTTTGTGCTCTGATATACGTACAGGTTCGCTGACATTTGATAGTAAACGTATAGTAGTTAGTCAGTGGATGCGACCACGTAGGTTGCAGCTATCTGTTGACCACTTCCGGTTTCGGTAGCCGCCTTACCCCGTTTTCAATTCTTTTTGGTCTCAATATTGGGAACACACAACACCTTACACCTTTAATTGCATTACAAATTCATCATCCAGTTTCTCGAGACTATGAGATATTTATGTAGCCTGATATATTGTTAACAGGTCTGTTCAAATGAAAAATCAGAGTGGAAAAAGAAGGTTAAATAATATGGATATAGAAGATTTTAAAAAAGAAATTAATTATTAATATATCGTAGTTAATAGAGTTTAAAATATTCAAGATAAAGGCTTTAATTATTATTTGTGATTTGGATAAGTTACTGAATAAATTACACAGAGTTGTTATGAACAGGTGTTCCAAGACTTTTGAGGAATAATCTGCATGTCTCGAATTTTCATCACAAAGAACACTTTATTTCCTCGGTGTAACACTGTAATTACATACAACAAACCGTGAAATACATACTGTGTCTGAAACTGTAAGCTTAGAAATCTTGTCGTGAAATTCACACCGGCAAAACGACCTTTTACTTTTACCTATAAGTGGTACTTGCGAAGAAATCGCCTCGATTCAGTTCGAACGTGATTAGGTTTGGACTTTTCTCTGGCGTAACAGAGCGATTGTTTTTTCTTTTTTTTTTTTTAACGTTTTGTTTTTTTCGGTCGTTTGAATCTTTTTTACCTTTCACAGCGGTTACAGGGGAGGGAAAATCGTGACCTATTCCGGCATGGTTTACGTGTTGCAATAAATTCTTCCCACGTGAAAAATATTATCCGTTCTGTGGTCACGCGTGGCTCACGCTATCATTGCGTATTAGCTCGACGAAACAATAACCGCAGCAGGGACAGATCATTAAAATTTCTTTCGTATACACGGTTGCTTTCAGACAGAACAAGTAAATATTTGCCTTAACTACCCTTCTGCTTCTACTTTTGTTTGCAATACAAAATATTATGTTTTCAATTTGAAGAATACAGGGTACTCCTCACTTTACGACCGAGTTCCGTTCCGGCTTGCGCCGGGAATATAGGATGGTTGTAAAACTATAGAATTATAAAAATTATACAACAAACTTCAAATTTATTTATAAAAAGACACGCATATGTACATATTATCATTTGTTTATTTAGTTATGTCTTTTCGTCGACATCTGTAGATATGTACTATTTTGGTACATAGTACAGTGCGTAGCAAGCCTATAATACCCTCATTGTCAGTGCGCATGTCGCGATTCGCAACTGTTTGACACTCAAGCTGAAAAAGGGAATTCCCCGAATTGCAGGTCGAAACTCGATTGGTCGTAAAGTGAGGAGTATCTGTACCGTAATTATTGATGTCATTACTGTATATTATAATATAATACCGTGACTGTTATAAATAATTATAAGTACTTTGAACAAACAAATAACAAAGAAAAGCAAAAATTTGTAAATGTCGTACAAAGACGTAATGTTAGAGAGCCGCCTTCGTACAAATTGTAAACCATCCCCGTCCTTTGAAAGCCGATGAAATTGATTAAAAAACACCGTATACTTTCACGAAGGGGATGGAGACAATTTCATATGCGGTGTGGGGTTAGTCGTACGATACCGGAAATCATCAGCAGCGTGTCCCGGTGAGTTCGCATCGTGACTAACCACCAACCGTGTATACGTAACACTTTGATTCACACGCGTGTACTTGATGTATGATTCACAAGGTAAATTGTCAGGTTTGCTCTCCTCTGTGCGTGTGTCCAACGCGTTCAATTCCCTCTATAAAATGTTGAAACGGAACGCGTGATTGAATTAAACTCGTTGGATCAAGTGGACGGTTGATGATAATAGTCGGCCGGATTTGATTTCTCGTTCGTTTGTTACATTAAAAAGAACCTCTGCTTAATTAAATAACAAGTTGATGTATGTTTTGTGAAAAAAATAATACTGGAATGTTCAGGGTAACATGTAATTTTTGATTTTGTAATCAAAATTCAATGTTTCTTTATATCAAAAGATAGAAATATTTGATTGATTTTGCATTCATTCTTTTAGGGTAACTTGGAAGACCGTGATAGTGACTTAATCCTGGTACAGAGTAATATTACAGCTGACTTTTGTTCGATCTATAACCGAGAAACTTGGGAATTAAACGACACGAGTAATTAAAATTCGAACGACGAGCCAAGGGTTGAGAAACAGTCGCGTGTCTAAAGCAATGTGCTGACATCGTTTCGCCTATAAAAGCACCGAGCCTGATCGATATAAAATATCTTCACGACGTCTAGCAACCGGGTTCTGGAATGAATTCTCTAACATCGTTTATGTATTCGGAACGCGTGATCTTTGTGGATGGTTTTGAGGTAACGGTTTGCTTGCCGCTTATTGCGACAACATCGCCAAACTCGGTACAGTGGCAAACCTATTTTTTTTTCTTCTTTCTTCTTTCTTTTTGTCAGTAAATTTGTCAATTTCCAATGAAAAATATTGTCATTCGATTACAATTCTGTGATTTCCTTCATAGAAATTGAAATGTGTTGCAGGAGGAAGAAGTTGTTTAACTGGACGTTTCGTTTATTTGAAATATAATTATTCGAGTGATGTGATTAACCGAACGCTCCATTATCTGAAATTGTCGATTGTATTTGGTTGAAGAAGACCAGAGATTCATTGAATAGTGGTGATTATCCTGTACTTAAGTCGTGTTTCGATGTGTCTCGCGATTCAGCGAAAATCAAGCACATCTCCGATGCAGGAAGTTAGCTGACGGTTTTATGGATCGTACACAACAAAAGCGTATCGTCAACGACTTTTTTTTCTTTCCTTTTTCACTTTTATTCACCATTCACGCTCGATTTGCACTTTTCTTCGCAACTCGAGTCTTTTGTCATTGCCTCGTATTCAGCTCTTTCAGATATCAGTAATTTATCATTCACCGAGAGATTTTCCTGAGTTTCGTTAATTCTGTTGTTCGTCGTTTCAGATACCTGTTACGAGTATTTTTAATTAACCCTCCGACCAAGATTGGTTGTGTGAAGAAATATCTTTAAATTAAATTTACATCATCGTTATCTCACAATCAGTGATCCAATGTTCGAGGGTTCGGTAATTAAAAGAAAATTCCTGATAACATGGATGATGGATTTATACTTATATGGAAATCCAAGTGTCACCCAGATACAAGCGACGCAGCAGTTAGATCTTTAATTAATGCTTTTTAACACCTTGCTACGTGATATCAATTTCGTTGCAAAGAAAAGGAATTGCCGCAATAATGTTATCGTAAACCGACTGGTAAGCAGGTCAGGTTATTCTAACGACGAACACCAGTTGACCCAGGTATTGTTATCGCAAAATCAATCCTTGCATTATTAGCCGTAGTCACCGGCGTGATTCGTTCGCCAGCATTTTCCAAGACCATCCAGAGGGAACTGGGTCAAGGTGGTTGCTGCTATTTTTCTGATATCTTTCTCCTTTACCCTTCCACCATTCTTTCTTAAATCGATGCAGTCGGAGATTCTTCTTTTGTATTCGAAAAGACGTCATCGCCAATCGCAATTTTATCCCTTTTGTTATTACCAAGTGGTTTCGAATAGTCTTTAAAAGGGAAATCGATCGACCTGGTTCGTTGTTTGTTAATTGTAAAAACGAAATCGACAGTTTGTAAAATATTTGAAAATTTTCCTTTCGCAAATTGCAGGGAAAATTCTGGAATCGATACCGAAAGGTTTTTCATTGTACTGTCGTTGGAACGAAGGTGAACGGTGTGTCAGCAGTAAAGGATGCGAAAGATCGAAAGGTCAAGTGTACGCTAAAGGTTGGAATTCATTATCGAGCTTATTTTTATCCCGATGACTATAAAATCTTCCTCTGGTTCGTATACAATTTTATAGAATCACAAAACTTGTAATGAAAAACATTGAATATTAAACATTTTCAAAGCAGATCGAAGTCAAGTTAGATAACGAGAATACAGTTTGATTGATCGAAGACCTACGAAGAAATTGTACATAGTAATAATTATATAATAATTTGGTGAGTCACCTTCAAGGCGACAAGATATCGAAGATGTTGAAATGACGGAATAATTAACCCAGATAACGAAGATAACGCTCAAACGTTCACGATAATACCAGGAGACGTTAATTACGACCGAATCAAAATTCCCCACTCATTGTTATTCAAGTAATTATGATTGAAATACCTACGATTCATCGTTGCTTCTATAATTATAACCAATGACACGTGGCACTTCATTGTTAAAAAAAAAGAAGAGAACGTAGTTTGTCTCCAGAGCCTGGATTACCAATCTGTGTGTCGTGACCCCCAAAGGGGTCGCCAAGTGATTCCTGGCCAGGTCACCGCGGTTATTTTTAATCCCAATTATTCTTGTAGAAAATTTCTATAATATCACTGTTGTAACTTTGACCAGTATTTCAAACTATTATATTATTATATAGTATCATAGGATTTTTGATAAATGGAAAATTATATTCTGAAAAATCTGCTTTAATCCTTTTACAAGCAACTCTAGTACCCACAGCTAGGAATATACTCGCAAGCCTTGGCAGTAAACGTGTTAACAAAAGAAACGATGAAATAAACTGCAGATGGCGTTAATATTAGTCTGATAATGCTAGCTATCGGATTGAAAGATTAAATGTGAAAATTAATGGATTGTATCCTTAATAATTAGAATTTTAGCGTGTTTGACTATACATACGTCCGTTTTCACTGTGCCAGTCAACGTGTTAATATGTACTTCTAATTAGCAATTTTAGAAATATAAATGTTGAAGCTTCGATGAGAGGTGAAATACAGCTGGTTGCACACGGGACGGTTAAAAATACGTTTTCATTTTGCGAATGTAAGGGGGTCGCGAAGTTGTGAAACATTGCTTTAGAATAAAAACACCGAGACAAGCTTATCAATTAAACATTTAAATTAGCTGTGAAATGTCTTTTATCGTACGCTGTTATGCGTGGGGTGATACGATATAGTTCTCGCCCGCTTTTATTGATCAGCATTGCTTGACCGTGTTTATAAACTCGTAACCTCGACCTTCGAACGATTCTTACTCTTTAACCTCTTTTATCGCACTCACCTCGGGCTTAAGAAAACGATTTTTTTCCGCACGCCCGAGTTAATTCGTGAGACCTGCAATTTTGGTTCTCTATAAAAATACAACCGAATATACTCGTTAGACAGTGTTGTGCTCAACAACACTTACCATACTGTCGTCAATTTTGACTATAAGCTTATTTTGTAACATTTTTTTTATCCTTTTCAAGTATTCTTTTGTTGTTCGATTTAATTCGGTTAAGCCAAGTAGGTGCAATTACCTTAGTCTTTTTTTTTTGGCATAACACAATATTTTTTTCTTCGAAGATTTTTTAATCTTCTTTTGTATTTTAACCAGAAATCTGTTAACGAGAGAGTACCACGTGTAAATTATATGATAATCGTATACAATTATCAGGAATACTATATATGTATATGTATGTATGTTAATTACGAAGCTTGCGAAGCTTTACTATCCGTCCCACATCACTCTTTGTATAATTTGTTAATAAGATCCTGTATGATTAATAATTCAACTGACAGGAAAATGTTACGCAAATGATGGTGGAAGTACTTTTTACGTGCTAACTTTACAAGCTTTCTATGTAATGTGCACCATTGAAATCACCATTTTTCTAAAATATAAAATTGCGCTAGGGTATTTCAATAAGATGCTTAATGCCAGGATAAAAGATTATAAATTATTTATAAACTCACCTATACCAACAACTCGTACATTTTTCAAAAAACAATTATACCCATTAATGAATGCAAACGAAAGCATTTGATGCGTTGTAATCGTGTAACTCGTTAATTTAATTAGCTCGGAACGCAAATTATATGGACGAACGTAGAAAGGGGTAGCGTGAGAATTATCGACAGAAAACTGTATACGATGATGGTGATGTACCGATTTCGAAAGTGGCGGTGAATGTCAACGGTGTTCGTTGCGGCGTGTCCGCGAACCGGAAGCTCGTGAAATCGACTTTCCGTGTAAACGATCCCGATAGCCGACTCGCGAATAACTTTCCACAAAGTTACGATGGAGCTGTGTTGATTCAACGAAGCGCATCGTTCGATAAGATCGAATCTTGGAATTCTGTTCGATCGATTCGCCTCTGAAGACTCCAGTAGCGGATCCATAGACGAATCCTGTTATTTTTAACATTTAATTTCAATTCTTTGCTGTAACTTTTGTCGAACAAAGTTTGATTTTAATGGAAATTTACATGGAACGATTTTGTTTTTTTACAGGTTCGATGCCGGCCACGATGGATATTTGGATCTGTCCGAGCTAAAACGTATGATGGAGGTGTTGGGTGCACCGCAAACGCACCTTGGTTTGAAGGCAATGATACAGGAAGTGGACGAGGATGGCGACGGACGGATTTCCTTCCGCGAGGTTAGCGATTTCACGCGTTGATTGCCGTTCATTTTTTCGATAGGAACAATTTTGCGCAATCATACATTGTTTCCCCTTTCTCCGTGAAAAATATGTATACGAACAACAGGAAGCAATCTAGTTTACGTAAGAGCTTTAGTTAACCGGAAATCGATACAACCGACTCGTCAACGAACAGTTTTTCTTTTCAATATTTTGCATCGAATCTTTTGTTAACACGAGATAAATCTACGATTAGTCAACGAAACTTTTGTACCGTTTCGCTTTCTTGCGTAGAAATTGTTTTATATTTTCACCCGTTGAGCATCAGGTTTTAATGCATGCCTGCACGTGCCATGTATGCTTCATAAAAATAGTCCGCCCCACGGGGTGTTTGACGCGTGTTTCTTTCCACGATGGCTATAGTGTTTCTTCTGCACGTGTGAACCAGGAATTTATGGAAGTCGATGGCGTCCTGTTTTTCGTCATGGCTACTATTTTCAATCATTCGATTAACAGCTGTACAGTTTGGAAAAGGCCAGCATTGAACAATCGAAGTATCTTAAGTTTGTTAATTCTGCGTCCTGTAACGTTACATTGTCATTAATCCCTCAGATTCGATGTTTCCTAAAGCCGAAGCCTTCAGAATAGATAGTATTTGTAATATTGGACTGTAATTTTTCTCGCTACTTTGCATAATAAGACATTTGTTAGCCTGAAAGGTTGATCAGTTACTTACTATGCAAACGTTTAAGAATTTATATATCGTAGTATCGAAAGCAACGACAATGACAATTTACACTTTTAATTATAATTTATATGATAAGAAATCACACGAGGCTATGAAAGTGTTCAAATACACCGTGATCATTCGTTTCTGGAGACCAGAGGAATCGTAAATGCAAGGACACGAGTGCGTGTGTACGAAGGGAAGTCCTCGAACTGGATGCAAATGCACGACTGGACATTCCTACGTGACTTTTCGTGGTTCGCGAACAAAGAGTTCGATCTGCATACACGCGATCGGTTGTCTGTTTCATAGATCACCGTGATTCATCGCATCATTGAACTCTGTGACACACTGCTCACCTTCATGTGGATCATCGCCTGATATTTTTACACTTATGTAAAATCTTGTGTCTTACGTAACAAGATGTACAAAATATAGTTAACTGGCAATCCCTTGTCGTATCATTATTTCGGTAGATGTGTTGGACACAGATAAATATTTATTGTATATAATTTATTGTATACTTAAAATCCAATTGTACTAAAAGTACGAGTCAGATTTGTAACATTTGAACTGCAAAGTGCGTCACGAGTCAGACTCGTCAAAGTACGGCAAGGGGTTAACCCAATAACACTCAGAGATTAGGAAGGTTGAATATATAAATGTAACTTTGAGTATTAATGAGTTAAATCAATTGTACGTTAGATTGTTTTATATCAAATGGACAACACAGAGAGTCTAACGTGATTTCATGACATAAAAGTATTGAAAAATAACACGTATAGCATATCAATTCAAAGCTTATGGTTTAACAAACATGTCCACATAAACGCACCATCAGTATTGTAAATATAAATCAATTCATTCTTCGATTTAACAAACAATAAACGAACCGATTCAACAGCCCCTTAATGGATGCCCATCGTTGGATCTATCAAAGAACCAGCCATTTTGTGTTATTGATAAAACATTTATACTGTATATGGGCATATTGATTGAATTTTAAGCTACAAATTGATATATCATAAGCGTTTTTTAATAACACTTTTATGTCATCAAATTCTGGCACTGATATAAATTAAACACGTACCATTTTTTAGATATCTTTCTCAATCATTAATTTCAATAATCGTACATACAAAATATCACGTAACAGAAACGCTTTCATAATTTCGTTTAATTTCTAATCAGAGTATCTACATATGTTTCAAATAGAGCTTCGGGTACTCGGGTTACTTGTAAGATACCTGGGTAAACATAAATGAGATGATATAGCTGAGATTAGATATCTATTATTCCTCGACAGTCTGAACATAGATACTCGGTATGCTTTACTTGACTACTCTACTCATATTACTTGGATATCTACAATATAATTTGGTTTTGTGACAAATAAGGAAACAATGAAATAATTAATTATATCTTATGTATTCGAGTACTCGTAAAATCGGGTAATTGTTGTCTATCCGGATATCTCATTGGTACTCGAGTACCCGAATATTTCAGATACTCGGTCAAAATGAATAGCCCTAGTTTCAAAAACAAATTCACTCGAGTGCAAGTATGAAAGATCGTACGATTTTGTTACAGTTTCTGTTGATCTATCGCAAAGCACGTGCCGGTGAATTGGAACAGGATTCAGGATTGGGCCAGCTGGCTCGTCTGACAGAAGTCGACGTGGACGAAGTGGGAGTCACAGGAGCCAAGAATTTTTTTGAAGCCAAGGTATTATAATACACAAGGTGCTCCACATAAGAACTTTAAGATCCTTTATAACGAAACAAATCAAAATTATCGGTAATTAAAAATTGGCTATCGGCTATTACACGACTGGGAAAGTATGATAACGATACATAAAATAACACTTAGGATATACCGATTCGAAGCTTAAGGTTGACGAAAATAACTATAATATAAATTTAATACAATTTTCTGACGTAAGCGATTGAAAATTCGGTATTTATTACCGAACGATACCGAGTTGTAAATTTCAACAATAAACCATTCATTTTGTGTTAAGAATATTAGCGAAACGTTTATGTAATTGTTTCTTTATATTTTGAGCATGAAATTGATACGTCCGAGCAGTGCGAGGGTGCAATAAAATTCAGGAAGTTCACGAAAGCGTGTCCGTGTTAATTAACGTTTCCTCTAAATGAATTACCGTTTTCACAGATCGAGCAGTTACGGAAGACGAGCAAATTCGAGGACGAGATCCGTATGGAACAGGAGGAACGAAAACGAGAAGAGGAGGAAAAAGCGACGAGGCGGGCTCAATTCAGACAAAAAGCTGCTCTGTTTGGCAATTAGGAAAATTCGCCGATCGAGAAAGTGCCGAATTACATCTGCACCCATGATAGAGTTCACAAACGGTTGCCTTGATTCCGATTCACTTGTTTCGTAATGCGATTCGTCGATCAGAGAATGTCTTGGCGTATCGGCTCGATTTTTAGCAAGAAAGATGAACTATTAATTCCTAAGCTTTTTATCGAATTTAATCTTTTAGACGAATTATTTTTTTATACGCACTTCGAGTACCGCGACCGATAGTGGCATTAGATTTAGGAATGAGATTATTTTGTAAGCTTCTTTGTTTGGTATGATAAGTGTTAGAAAATCAATCGAGAAAGCAGGTTTACCGCCCGTGCGAAAAATCCATTTTATAATCAATTGTTTTGGAAGGTTCGGTTATGCGCTTCGCCATCTTTTCTAGGCATAATCGATCGTTCGAGCAAAGGTTTTACACGAGATCGATTTTTAATTTTATACGAGTAGATTATTTTGGATAGGTGTAACGATCGAATAGGGTAGGTTTCAACGAACGCACGACTGATTTATTAAATATAATATGTATATGTGTGTATATTGATTTATATGCTAATCTCAATTTTAAATGTAAAGATATTGACGCACTGTTGAGCAATTTTGCAACATATGTATGTTCTTGATCGAGAGATTTTGGAAGATTTTATCGATATTTTGATTGCTTTACTTTTTTTTTTTTTTTCAGAAATTCCAACTTACGTTTTTAAAGTAAATGAATTCATTTTTCATCCGTGAAATAGATAAAAATTGATTTTGGTCGAAACGTAAAGCAATTTAAACTTTTTTTATAAAACTTTAAACGAATCCACATTTTGTGACAAAGTTACTAAATCCACCGATTCTTGTTGCAAATTGTACATAATATAAAATGTAAGGAGCAATAGATGTGGCTTAGATAAGCCTGTAAAATTAGATTGTACATAAACTTTTTTGTTCCGACAGGTTCTTTTTTACACTTCTAATCGATTAATGAGACAGTTACTATAGTGGTGTACTTTATATTGTGATAAAACTTGCACTGCATATGTTGATGTTGTACTTGCATATTGCAAACTGATGTAAAATAAAAGAACAGCAACTGATCTATGAAATTACCGGTATATTTATACAATTCATCTTGTATATTTCAATATTATAGCGAAGCATTTGTTTGCCTGATCACAAAATAAGATTTAAAGGTAATGCTCGATCCTGCGCCTTTCTTCCTTCATTCTTGCCAACTTAACAGACATGTTTTTCTACAGAAAATACAGGAATTATTCTTCGGCTAAAGATCTACATTGTTTAAGAAATTTACAGTATGTAATTTTGTTAATGATAAATGTAAAAATAATTGTTTAAAACATCGAACAATTTTGAACAAACGAAAGAAAAATGTTTTGCGTACTATATACATATGTACCAACATAACATCGTTAGCGATGCTTCTTCAAAACACGAAAAGTATTGTTTGAACGGTCTATTTTTGTTACGTCGCATACTTTTAAAATCGTACTGATAATGTAAAACTGGGAGTAACAAAGAATTTCACGTTGATGCTGTTGAAAAAATAACCTTACCCGGTTTCTGAAACAATAATTTCAATCGTGGCTGATCAAATAACATTATATTTTAGCTGTCATTTGTAAGGTAATGTATCCTGTGGTATTATCATGAATTTTTTAACATTGTTAATTATTTGCACGTCTTATCAATGTTTGATTCTTATCATGATTTAAAACCGTGCAATATATATAGCATACTGAACTAAGTTTGATAACAGTCTTTGGAGAGAATCCTTGGAATAATTATTTCTATCCAAAATGGCTTCAAAACAGGCAAGAAAACTACTATTTTTTTTATATATTCTGTAAGACTGATGTATGTATCGTTACGTAATTACAAATTTAATATTTCACTTTTTATAGACCGAAAAGATTGTTAATTTGTACAAGGCCTTAGCTAAAAATCCATCATTAAGCACTTCAAGAATCACCGATGTACACAGTACTGGAATAACAGTTTTAAGCGTATGGTCGCAGAGAAATTTAGAAAGAAAAATAAATCAAAAATTTCATCAAACTTATACTTTGAACCACAAACTGCAAGTGATATACGAAGGAATTCCTGTTGATGTTACAACAGAGTATGGAACATGTTTACTTCAAGTATTGCATAATCTATATGCGTACATGTCTTAAGAAAATTTTTCCTTTTTCTTTGAAGACTTCTCTCCGCTTCTCCTCCGGATGAACAACTTAGAGCAGTATTAAGACAGGTTACGGTTGAGAATTCCACAAAACAGTTCATTGAAATTTGGGATAAACAAAAGCTCATCAAAAATTATGACCTTGCTGCTTTGGATGTACATGGAGAAGTGTACACCGATTGTAATTACAGATTTTGAGCTACACACGTATACCAAAAATTTAAATAACTATTTTAAAAAACCTATTTTTCTTTTCAGCTGAATTTGCTTCCTTCGAATGGTCTCCAGATCAAACTAAACTATTATATATCGCTGAAAAAAAACTGCCAAAGTCGGAACCGTTTTATAAACAAAAGCCTCTTAATAAAAAAGATAAAAAAGATGAAGATGAAGCGGTGGTGGTAAGATGCGTTGCTGTCCGTTGCAAAAATATAATTTGGATGCTTTAAATTGAAACTATATAAATAAAGTATTTGAAACAGGGCAACGAATACATTTACAAGCCTCATTGGGGAGAACAATTAGTAGGAAAACACCGTCCAGTTGTTGCCGTACTTGACATCACAACAGACACAATTTCAGCTCTCTCTGGTATACCAGATGAAATTTCACCTGGCCAAGTGATATGGGCAGACGACAATCAAGGAGTAGTCGGCGTAGCATGGAACCATGAACCAAGATATTTAGGCCTTGTCGCTTGTACCAATAGGCTTTCGTGGATATTTTTATTAAGAGACGGAGAATTCTGTAAGAAACGTATTCCTATTTATACTCAAGATATATCATTTAATAGTAGATAGCTAAAAATATGCATATCTTTTAGTGAAACTTTCTAACGATGGATGTTCCGTACGTTGTCCAAGATTTAGTCCAGATGGAAAGAATTTAATTTGGCTAGAAAGGGAAGCTGGTGGTGCGCATCATAATGCTCATAGACTTATGCATCTTGATTCTCGTGTTGCGAAAGTATTATCATATTTCAGTATTTTCCTACAGTACCCATTCCGAATGAATTAACGTCAGCTTTCCCCGTTTAGGTTAATGTACTTGTTGACATTGTACATACAAGTATAACCATTAACAATGATAAACCGTTCTACGGTTTGTATGGTCGTTTACCGCGTAGATGTTGGAGTAACGATTCGCAGTATATATTTTTAAGTACTCCTCAACAAAGTAATATCCGTTCCTACATCGTTGATACAAGTAAATATTTAAAAAAAGATACATTTGTTTCTGAAAATCGTTCTTTTTTACTATGGTCGTATTGCTAATAAAAATATCATTTTCAGAAACGAAAACAATTACCGAACTTCAAAACGATAACGGCACTCTTAGCATTTTAGATGTAAAAAATGATGTTATCGCATTTTTAGAAACATCTGTTATGGAACCTTCTGTTCTTACGATAGGGAAATTTAATTCAGCAGCATTTGATACTGGCATGATCGAAAGATACGCAGCCTCACTGATCACGGCAGTTCCCGGTTTGAAAGACTTCATGTACGAATCGACCGAGTATGATTACGATAATGACGATGAAGTCAGTAAGTACTTTGTTGTTTTAATACGTAAAAGAAACAAAATATTTTTAATAAAATGTATTTAACTCTTCAAATAATTTCAGAACATTTTAACTATATTTATTTTGGGCCGAAAGGTGGAGACGATAAATCTGTACCTTTCGTAATTGTACCTCACGGTGGTCCTCATTCGAATTATGTGAATGTATTTATACTCGATTATGTCTTATTCGTGTTATCAGGTAAAATTTAGTTGGTGTACGTTTTATGAGGATATCCTTTCAGAATTAAATGTTTATAACAATTTTTAAAGGTATGGCAGTGGTACAAGTCAACTATCGTGGTTCTACAGGAATGGGTTCGAAGAACGTTGAATATCTTCAAGGAAAAGTCGGGGACGTTGACGTCAAGGATTGTGTAACTGCTACGAAAGAGGCTTTAAAAAAGTATCCGTGGTTAAATCCGGAAAAAGTAGGAATTAGCGGAGGTTCGCATGGTGGATTTTTGGTAACGCATTTAAGTGGCCAGCATCCGGTAAGTTTCCAAAATAATGTGCCATGCTTCTATTTCGATTTATATTAATTACGTAAGCTTTAATATTCGTATAATAAATCTGTTTCTTAGGATTTGTACAAAGCTGTTGTTGCGAGAAATCCTGTAATCGACATCGCCGCTATGTTCACTATATCAGATATTCCAGATTGGTAAAAACATCATTGTATTTTTAGACAACTTTTTTTTTCGTAGTTCTGTCGATTTACTTTAGTTATATTGCAGTCGCAATGCTCTGACTAAGGAAGAGAAAATTAAATACCATCACGATGTGTAAGCTTGATTGTAGAACGAAAAAATATAATAGAAAAGAAAGAGCAAATTAAACCGGAATATAACACATAAATTATCGCTTATGGAAATTTGATTTCAACTCATCAACATTAATTTGATTTCTTTCTTGTTGCTTTCAGGTGTGCCGCCGAAGTCAATTATCCTTTCGACGAGAGTACACCGATGCCAGAATCAGATCAAATCGAGATGCTTGTAAAAATGTTTAAATCTTCTCCAATCATTCATGTTAATAAAGTTAAAGCACCAACTTTATTGTGCATTGGATCAAATGATTTACGCGTACCCGCGTCTCAAGGAAAAATGTGGTATCAGCGACTCAAGGCAAACAAGGTGAAAACAAAGTAAGTAGAAGTTTCGTGAATAAAAATGACTAATTGGGGGGGAGGGAAAAGATTTTTCAAACTTACAAAGCTGTTCATGGATTATGATTACAGAATGCTACTTTACGAAGATAATCATCCTTTGGCATCGGGTCCAGTCGAAATCGATAACGTTATCAATGTTTGTTTGTGGTTACTTGAACATATCTCAGGGGAAAAAACCGAAGACGTCGGTTTACAGTAACAAAAGTAAATACGGTAAATATTTTGATGATTTTTAATTATTTTATTACGGAGAAATGTAATGTTTACAGTGTCATCGTGTATGCATTTGTATCAAATAAATTTTCGAATTATACAAATGTCAGCAACATTGTATACTATACTTTTATACGTATATAAAAATCGGCATAAATATGTTGTATATGCTACATATATATATATACACAATTCATTATAAGCTGACATAATACAGAGTATCAATACTGTATTGCTCTCATCGCAATACTTTTAATATTAATAAGTCACGATCAGTTAACAAAAAATTAAAAACAATCTCATATAAATATTAAATTCATTAAATACTGTATCTTTTTCGAATATTAAAAAAGAAACTTATAAACTTATAAACAAAACATTGTCCTACTATAAAAATTTCACTACACAATTTTAGTTTCAAACATATATTTGAAATTTCGTTCTTGCTTAAATATAATTTTATCAAATTGTATATATCATTAAGAATGAATAAGCGGCATATAAAAAGTGTTTAGTATTACAAATAATGTTGTATACAATATCCAAAAAAAGAATTTATACAAAATACGCAAAAAAGGCATAAAAAAAAAAGAGTTGTTTCCTTTCTCGTATGCCTATCTTTCTAACTATATCTTGTTCATTCAGAAAAGGCACTCATTCATACCATATATGTATATATATCTGAAAACTGCATTGTATACAGCAATATATCTAATTAAAACATTAGATAAAATGCTGTGTCCATATCTGTTAGTTACATAGCGTAACTTATCTTTACAATTACGATCTAGTGGGATTACTTTGTTCTGGGAATAACGAATCATAACTAGGTGGCAGATCTTTATCACTAACGGAGGAGGGTACTGCAACTTCTAATACAGGTGCCGAGGGAACCGTAGGATTTGCGGGTCTTTCAGTTTCATGCGGCACCGTTGCTCCGTTTTGGTCAGGCTGGCCAGGCATCCTATTTCCGTTCGGATCATCGTAGATCACGGACCAGTATGATTTCTGTGATCTCTTACAGATCCACAGACACATCACGAATATGATGAAACATAAAATTACTGTCGTTACTGCGCCTATTGTGACTTTCGTACCAGTCCCAGTGCTAATAATTTCATTGGGGATGTTTGGACAATTATCCTCGTCCGAACAAACACCTGGTACACAGTTATAAATACCATCGCAAAAGTATTCATTCAGCAAACAGGTACCAGGAAATATTTTTGTATATTCTTTTAAATCCACCTTACTGCAATCTGTATATTATATTACGGTAGAATTACAGTTTATATTGTATTATCCGTTAAGACAATGTGTACTTACTTTTAAAAGTGGTGTAAGCGATGCTAAGAGTCAAAAATTCTCCCTCCCGTAACCTTTCGTTCGAGACAAATATTTCTGTTTCCAATTCGGCTCCAGACTTATGGTTAATCGGATCAAATTCTGCGTAAGTTGTTCCAACTGGTGGAGATTCTGACGAATAGATACTATTCTCAGGTTCGGGAACCAGATAATATTTTATTTTACTACGATCAAGCGAACCGCAGAATCTTTCCGTCCTGTGATGGTCTTTCCTTTTAAACTGAAATAATTGATTTTAAAACATTTTACAATGTTGTATTAATGTTAAATTGCTGACCGATTCTTTGATCACAAACCTGTACATAATCCAAGCACTGCGTTCCATTTCTTCTGAAAGACATTTTCTGAATAACACCAAACAAGCCGTCGCCTTTGGCTGTTTTAATGATGAATTTACAGTGAATATTTTTACGACCATCGATCCACGGATCGAATATGTGTTTCGATCTTACTAATATCGTGGCATTTTTAATCTCGGTGATTGTTGTTTTACCAAAGATATGACAAAACTTCTCCGATTCCAAGGAATCTGAAAAAAGAGGTTATAAGTCGAACATTTTTTGCAATCGGTAAACATTACGATCGTAGACTTTTTTGAAAAATGAAAAAGTAACTTACACTCCTCGTAACGATCATAAAAAGCGCACGAACTGTAATTCACACAATTGTTCGCAAGAAACATTAAACATAAAAAGTGCAAAATATCCCATCGAGACATTGTTGCAGCAACTGTCAAAAAGCCATAAAGAGTTAACGGTTAATTCCTAGACAGTTAATGTATGTATGAGTAATTTCACAGAAAGGATTATTCGTAGAAAAATGCCAAATCGCGAGGAAAGTGATTATAAAATATTTTCAAGGAATCGTTTAAGTTCGATTCACCATCTTCGCGGATACGTCATCCTTTCGTGTATCAAAACAAAACGAACATGTTCAGGACAGGCTGGAAGTCACGTAATATCGAGAAATTCGAGATCTCTGACTCAACCATTCTTGTTTTCAAACGAAATATTGTGGTAAAAATATTGATCCTTGAAAGAACATTTAACAGGAAATTGCAGCCGATTTTGAAATAAAATGAAAGTGATCGAACTTAATTACGGGGATGTGGAGGTTTGTAAAACGGCGGTAAAGACGATTGAAATATGGAACGAGTCCTGTGTAAGTAATTCCGTTATTTCGATTTAAATAATTAAACGAGTAGATTGGATTTCAATCTTAAATATTTTCGATGCAAAGAGAAAGAAAGAAATAAACTATTAAAAAGTATGCACAACTTTCCGTCTTTTGTTATTAATAAGGAAATAACTTCTTTATTAAAATTCTATTTATCAATATCCCTACACTGCCACACGTGTGCTTATAAGCATTTAATAATATCGAATCATTCGTTTTACAGAAGGAGCAAACATACCAGGTCCAAAGGGACCCAACCACGAATCCCTTGGATCACGTTTTTCATTTACGTTCGTACACTTGGACCTTGGCTGCTGATGAGAAATATTTATACGAGATACGTTATCGACCGCTTGTTGTGTCCCATAAATATATTGATTATTTTATAATCACCGATACAAGCGGTTCCTGTATGAAGATCATTGCTCGTGGATCGTGTATCGGTATTCTATAATCGCGTATCTAATTGTTAATAATATATCTCGTGCAAATAATATTTTTACAGGTTCCCAAGTGGTTTGTTCGGTGACGAAATTGTTTATGGGCTGCACACGGAAAACCGTCGAGTTGAAGAGACGAATCAAACTGGTCAACAAATCTAAAGTAGCTGCAATTTTTATGATTGACGTGGACGAGAAGTATCAGGTGTTTCAATTGGACACGACACACGGCGTCATTGCTTCTTCCTCTTTCAAATACGTCACGATTACGTTTGCCCCACCGGAAAATGGAAGATATACTTATTATTTTGCCATTTTAATTTTGCATCATGTAAATCACCGATTTTAAATATTACGCGGCTAAGATGAATGTTATACTTGATTAACAGTTATTCATATTTGACACGTTGACTGCCAGCTACGAATATACTCGTAGCTGGTGTAATTACTTCGTAAGCCTTATGGCAGTAAAAGCTATGAAATCAACTGCAGATAATACTATCGAATTGAAAGGTTAAATTTGAAAATTAACGGATTGTATTCTTAATAATAATTAGAAATTATTATTATTAAATTAATTATTAAATTATCTTGACATTCGTCAGAGATTGGTACTTTATTAAATTAATTTTTGTATCGTTTCTTATTTGAACGATTAGGAACCGATTATCGTAGAATTACACGGAAGCAGTACCACATCCCCTACGAAAAAAGATGACATGACCTGTCTCAGTTATTCCTGGAAGGAGAACAACGGTTTCAAAGAATACATGAGGGAGATTGTAAATGCCACAGGAGAATTACCACCTATATCTTTATCCAAGCATTATTTTAATTTTGGTCAAGCAGACGTGGACGTGGAAAATATTATTCAACGGATTCCTCAAGCGATATGCCTTACTAATCATACTCACTCGAATCTATCAGTTTCTTGGGAACAAGGTGATTGGATCCAATTGTGTGCTATATACCTGTATTAGGTATTGAAATTGTATACTAATTTCTGTTTGTTTATCATAGATATCGATGGGATTTTTAACATAACACCTAGCGAGATGCAGGTTTGTCCTGATCAGTCGGCTTTGTTCGAACTTACGTTCAAGCCAAACACTAGGAATAATCTTTTCGGAAGAGAACTCGTCAGTTCTGTTTTCTTTGATAACCGACTACAACCGACATTTCCGGTCATTACGTCCGTCAGAGTAATAGGTTCAACGATCAACCGACAAATAAATAAAATAAGAAATTCGTGAACCAATTTTGAATTAACATCGAATTAAATATAATTTGGTAGGCCACTCTTTTTCTATTTCATCAAACGGATGGATCCCACAGTACGATATACCTCAGACCGTGATAATGCCACCTTGTTTACCATCGTTTCCGGTTTATACGACCTTTTTAATCAAAAAGTTTGGTCACCTACCGTTGATGTTTCAATTCGTTTCACCGTCGGCCAGCCACTTTATTGTGAAGCCGATGCTTGGTGTAATTCATCAGTACGATGTTTTTCAGTTATATTATTTACATTTAACACGTTGACTGGCACAGTGAAAACGAACGTATGCAGTCGGACACGCTGAAATTCTAATTCTTAAGATTACAATGCATTAATTTTGTTATCGTTTCTTTCGTTAACACGTGTACTGTCAAGTCTTACGAAGTATAGTTACACCAGCTACGAGTATATTCGTAGCTGGCAGTCAACGTGTTGAAAACAATATACAACAGCTTGAAATCAAAGATCGTTGAATTGTTAGAGACTATCAGATAATCGTCGTTGAAATGATTCCGAAAAACAAAAACGAAGAAATTTACATAGAACGATGGACGGTGTACTTTAATGGAAATACGAAAAACGAAAGTTACATAGATTTCAAGGGTTACGCCGAATGTGCAAATATTATTTTTTGCAATAACAATCTATTGACTTTCCCGACGGTTCTGCCGCATTGTCAGCAATTTGCACAGCTTGGAATGCGAAATGTAACTCGTCACAAAATTAGGTAATTCATTTTTAATATTTTAAACGATACAATTCATTCGTTTGTAGGCGTTGAGGGGAAAGTAGACGTTTGTTCGTCTACCCAGACCATGGACCTAAGAATATGTATATGGACGGAGCGTAAAATAAGATTTTGGGCAAGGGGTTTGCCAAATCTGTGGCAAAGGGAGAGATCTGAAAAATCTCTATCGTGATTTTTCATTCCTTTATCGTCTCTGTCTTCAATTTGCACCGATCGTCAACCTTCGGGTAGCCGAATATAGCCGAAGCGTGTTGCGTATTGTATGGACTTTCGGGAATCCTCGAGTATGCGGCGGAAAAACCCGATCGATTCCCGGGCGGAGCACACCATCGTGCCATCGTGTCAGGTCCATGCCCCAGACGTCCTTGGTTCGGGCCGACGACCGCTAGGTGGCTGCGAAATAAGTTTTCTCGCCAGCGGTCGTCCGGCATTCGATTCAAATATATCCGAACGCTCGAAAAGCGGTATCAGGAGTCTGGAGCAAGGATCGTCTGTCGTCAGCCCCACTGACGAATCTGTGGCAGGCAATCCCAAGACGAAACGCCGTTTTAAATAATAAATTAACAAGAAACATATTTATACGTAGGTACAGATTTCATCAGTTACCTTCTGAATTCAAGATACATGACGAAGCCGGAGAAATCGACCCAAACGATACTTTATTTCAAGAGTGTTCTTTCTCCCCAACCGAACCGAATGTGGACTACGATTTTGAAGTACAATGCGTTTTGCTTGTGATAAAAGATGATGTTATCATGGGATCGAAATATTGCGTAACTTTACGCGTTCGTGGAAGAAGCGAAATGGCTTCCTTACAGGTGAAGAAATGTTTTATTACAAGATTTTAGAATAATTTCAATTTTCCTGTACCTTTGGAAGAGTGTAAGTGTAATGTTTTTCAGGCAATTCCGAACGAGTTGAATTTCAACGAGATGGAGTACAATAGCACGAAAACGTTGTTCTTCGATCTTGCTAATTTTGGTTCGATGAATATCTGTTACAAATTAACGTGCACTCATCGTAGTTGGCCGATTGGCGACATCCAAAAGGATGTTAAAATGTCTCCAGCATCGGAAACAGTTTTTTCAGGAATTCGTAAAAGAATCACGATTTCTATCACACCTCGTACACCAGGATACTATGAGTTTGCTATCGAATATCTGTTAAGAGTTAATTTTCGATCGGATAAGATAGCATCCACGCACGGTCCACAAAGAATTTGCAAAGTCAACTGTATGTGCATATTGCCAACAGTAATGGTACCGTTTAAATCTTATCGATACTTAAGAAATCTCCAAGAATTTGATGATTATAATTTCTTAAATACGATAGGTGAAAAACGTATGCGCGTTTGGATATAAACAAATATATTCGATAAACATAAACAAGCCATTCTTATGGAGAGCGTTACAAATAAATAAGTATATAGTCATTTTCAAACGATGTTATATCATTATTAATATTCCTTATTGTAATTATTCGGGTTTTCTTAGCATGAACACAGCATTGCAAATAATGCTACCAGGAGAGAAGAAGCATTTAAATACTGAACTGTTTCCAATGATCCAAAACAATGGAGCCATATTATTAAAATTCATCGTTACAAATCCTTCGAGATTCCCCGTTTCGTTGACTTTAAAGAGAATCAAACGGTGTTCCTGTAAACCTTATACGAAGAAGGTTGGTATTTCGTTTCAACGCACGGAGATAGACTGTCCGCATCAAGATCTCTTCGTGGTACATCCAACGGCGAAAATATTGAAGGTACGAATTTCAGCTCGGTATAATATTATTATTCGGTTGAGAAATTAATGAATGAATAATTGATACTGTGTAGCCGAAACAAGAAGTCGTAATCAGCGTGACACTGCGGTATACGTTAGCTGGGAAATCGAATTTGTGTTGGGACTTATGCATGGGTCATGATCGTCACATATTTTTCAACATGGTTTTGGATTGCATGACCGAATCACAATCGCAAGATTACTTTTTGAGCAACACGTATATAACGTTTGGAAAAATTTATTTTGGCAATAGGCAGCCAATTTACAAAGTATATTTTCAATCGATCCTTTCGCTTGTGTATTATACAAACTCCGAATAACGTGGAGGAATTTGTAGACTTGTTGGATACATAATATCACGAACAGTAGCTTGCAGTATCGTATGAACATGGATGATGTTCGGAAATTGAACGAAACCTATCACTGTGAAATATTTTCTTGCTTAAGAACGGCCGGCGTCGTCGAAGCTCGAACGGCTTTACCTTTTGTTTTAAAATTCCAGCCTAGAATGTTTGGAGTGTACAAGGTGAAGGCACTTGGGGTTATACATCTATTATATAGCAAATTGTATTAAGAAATTTGACTGAAGATTGTCTACGTTTTACAGGTGACAATTCCGATAACTATGGGCGATCGCACGTTAGAATTAATACTGAAAGGAAAAGCATCTCACGAATTTCGATCGACCGACATTGGAAGAGTAATACCAGCACACTGTGCCTGTAAAACTGAAGTATTCCCTGCGTACTTCAGCGTAGATTGCATGGACATGTGGTCTCTACCCATGCATAATCGCATCTATAAAATGCTCCTGGTTTATAACAACTTGTATCTCGATGCGCTCGCATTCGAATGGAAACGGTATTGCCATAATTTTTACCCGTCAACCCTTCTGCACTCGGAGCATTTTTAGATACGGTCGAATCTACTCTATTTTGACAGCGAAATTTCCAAAAGTCAATGGACCATTTTGGAAGAAAAGAGTTACAAATATTTGTGAATCTATTTATTTTTATCCCAATTTCACATTTTAAAATACTTTAGTAAATTAAATATTAAGCCGAGTTGCAAAGGATACAGTTTGTCACATCGTATTTCTTCGGTTTGCTTGCAGTCAAGATGTACCGGGCATGATTTCCGTAGACGTATTTCCACGTAAAGGAGTAATGAAACCGCGCGCGGTACAAAGTTTTAAAGTGAAAATCCACACCAAAGGCTATCCTGGTAGAATCGATCTTAACATACCTTGTGAATTTTTGAATGCCAGTGAACGGGGAGAATATGAAAGGAGCGTTATTAAACATACCATTTTGAGCAAGGAATTGGAAGGGCAGTTTACCATCACGGAAAAAGGCACTTACTTGCCAGTAAATAAAATAATTAATTATTTGTTGTTTTACAATAAAGAAACAAGGGCATTGTATGAATCGTGTTCCGTGTTTCTGTAGAAACCATGGATAAAAATATTAAACAAACCAGAACCATACTGCAAAACGTTAACTATACGGTGTTCTATAATTCCTATAGAAGACGAACACTTGAGAATCAGTTTAACGGACGAATTAAAAGCTACACCATTAAACACAATTTACTTTGACGATCGTAGAAATTACAATGTTACAACGGACGAAAAGGAACTTTCTATTGTTACGTTTATTTTGGAGGGCATGTTGTGGTAAACGTGTATAAGGATTCGATCAATTAAATGATAAGTATGTATTATGTAAAGATGTTAATTTTATTTTGAAGGGACATTGTTAACAGTGAAAGATTTCAAAAAATGATCGAAGAAAGTTTAATTCCCGGACGGAATTTATATTATTCGCAATTCGTGATGGATCTGGCAAAGCGCAAAACATTAATACGAAGATCCTATGTATCGCCACCGTTAACGCTTACTGCTTTAATACTAGAAAGAGTAAAATAAATACAATAAATTTCATTTACTATATTATCCATTAAGTACGGTTTAACTAACTGATGACCCACGCTTCAGATGTTATTTGCTGTGGTACACGATGAATTCTCGTTACAGACTTCACATTTAATTCGTAATGAAGATGCAAGGCATAAAAGTTATTTTAAAATGTTGCCTAAAGAAAAACGAATCGATCTCGAACACGAGAAAGGTATTTGTTTGGTTTCCTACTTTTGCAAAATCCATTGATTTTCATACTATAACGAGTGAAATACGTTTTTCTAGATATCACTGAAACTGAGAATAAAATTGAAGATGATGATGATGCGCCTGATTACACGAGAACACGATTTAGAGTGTCATTTATGGAATGATTCGAAACAATAAGTTTTGTGTACAAATAAAGTACAACATCTAACATTAATTAACTTCTTTATTATATGGGTCTGGAATACGCTTGAATACAGCCAAAAATTTATCTCCTTTATTCCTGGTCACCTTTTGGCCTTCTTCTGTGCTTTCGTACAACTTCTCCACGATAGGGTCTTTATCCTTCAAAGAAAAAAAAAGATTTCATACACTTCGGTAATATAATGGGTAATATTATACTTTAATACTTTTAACTGCCACGTCAGCTATATGTGGGTGACGCTTGAATTTCCATAGAAATTTATCACTTGCATTATTAATATCCTTTGAATTACTTAATTAGAAATCGTCGTATTACATACTCTAAATTATTAGATACTCCACATTCTGAATAATAGAAATTACGAAAAATTGTAAGAATAATAGGTAAAATTTGGGAGAAATAAATGCATTGCCTAATGAAGTTTTCAGCACCTTTAACGTGGCAGTCAAAGTGTTAATCAAATAAATTATGTAATTTAATGCAATCCTTTAATTACAATTCTTTTTTTTTGTTGTTAATAATTCAGGAAACTTACCAGTTCTTCTTTAGCAACTTCATTGAATAATGGATGTTCCTGAAAATGTGTCGCTATCCATTCGTGCAGATCTTTAACATCTGTCACTGTATATACAATGGCCTTTAAACGAAATTCATAATTAATTAGCATTATACAGGAAGAAAACAAGGAGTATTAAGATTAGATTGTATAAAAGATATTACTCCTTCTGCTAACACATAAGCGTATTCTGCTAAAAGTGTTTTGTTTATTATTCTCCATTTGTGTTTTGATTTCTTAAAGTGTGGGTCTGGATATAAGAAGAACATTTTCTTTAGCTGAAAACATACAAAATGTTAATTAATTAAAATGAATTAAAATTATTAGCAGAAAAATAAGGCTATACCTTGTTGTACCTGGCCTTTATAAAAATAATTTGGCAAATACTTCATTGCATTGGTTCTTAAACATGCAACATTTTGATACTGTCCAGGATTCTGTGATCTTAACGCTGCTATACGATCCATGACATAGTCGGAAACTTTTACTCTGATTTCCATACCAAGAATCAAGTTGTCAGGGAACATTGGTGATAGCGTAACTTTGGTAAAATATTTCATTAGTAACATAAATAGTAATAATATTTAAAGTGAATACTTGAATCCATACCAAGCAAACCTCCGTAGCCGCAACCAACGTCTGCAAATTCTACACATTTTTTTATAATGCTGCTTTCTGTAGGTTCTCCTTCGTTAGTTGAAAAATAAAGTGGAAATAGCGAACTCCAGTCCATCAAGTCAGGTTTTATGGGACTAAAATTCCATTTCAGCAAAGAATTTTCATATGACACTTTGAAACGATATAACCATGATTCCATTAACAAATTTGGACTTATCACAGAAAATAATTACATACTATTCTATACAGTGGTCAGCGATGGGATTCGAATGGGCTCGTTGACGGTAATATTTTTTTTGTGGCAATGGTAGTGGTTCTGACATGATGATGCTTGGTTTAAAAACAAATCCACATGGCAAGGAGACTTAACCTAATCCGACTGAGAATTGCTGAGAATGACTGAGACCTAGCCAAACCGATTAAAAGTAAATATATTATGCAACATTTTGGTTTATAATCGAAGCCAGTTTTTTCTATAGAATTTCCACTTATTCTCAATCTGACACGAACAAAACATAATCATGAAAGAAACAGAAATAAATATTGTATGTTGCAAATAATTATATGTATATAAAAACGTATAACAGTTATTATAATTAATTAATTATGTTGTGAATTTGTTTGGAATTTATAGTTCACTTATATTCCATCTTTTTTTTTTTATCACAATTACAATAAATGTTGTTCGTATCATGTTGAGATATTTTATGTAAAATCATTGATTGTAAATCTATTAGAATATACAAGAGTATATTGATAAATAAACTATTGATAAATAAATCAGCAAGAATAGTTTATAACAGCGTTTATTCATTTCAAAAATTTTGAATTTCTGCTTACTGCTTACAGATGATCTGCTTCTCCGTCAATTGTCAATCTGATCTTCAAATATTTTCAGTAAAAATCATCTTGTATTAGGATTTCAGAATTCTAATGAAAGTTATTTCCTAAAAATAAATTCTAATATCAGAGAAGCAAAGTCTTCATTTGTGTATAAAGATTGATAATAAAACTTTTGTAGCGTGCCAGAGAATAACCAAAGTCAGAGTATATGTATGAATCCCGTAACTGAAGTTATGATATGTTATTGTCGGAGAACCGCTTGGTATCAGGAGCGCAGAATGGTTGAGGAGGTGGCCCGAAGAATCGAGGAGAATAAAGAATAGCAATACCACCACTAAATTGGTGTCAGAACTGGCTCCTGGTATTAGGATCGCAGAACGTGACAGGAGGTAGCAGATAAGTGGTATTAATTAATCATGTGATCAGTCGGTTACGTGACAGAGGCGTCGTGTATCCGTCCAGGTAAAGAATAACAAATTATTTATTTATTACAAATAATTTATGAATATTTAGAATTTAATCTTGAAATACCCGATCATAGAAAGTTTCACGTATACCTTTCCTCATCATTTCGCACGTATCTAATTAATTATGAATGATACTTTCATACAAACGTGCGGTCTATAAATATTCAATTAGCATACAATTCTCAGTTAATTCGTATTCTTAAGTGGTAAAATATGTAGAGCAGTGGTTTATTAGTAGTTAAGATTGATTGTCGTTTAAATTTTTGCCGTGGATTATTATTTATTAATTATTTAATGAGGGAGTTTTCAGACGCACGATTGCGTCTTTCTATTTCATTTATTTGTGACATTTTGAACAACACATATGCACTTTAAAATATGTGCTATATGCTGTGAATATTGGTTAATAATTTATGAATATTCTTGTTCATGTTTTATTTATATTTTATTAATTATAAATATTTTTCTAAATATTATTGTGGGATACATTGTTTACATAGGCTGTTTAGTTCGAGCAGTTGGCGGCAGATGGCGTCACCGTCGTTTTTTTTGAACAGTTGAACACAATTCGCTAGATTTAGAGTAGATGTATCAGGAACACAGAATATACGAAGAGGTCTATTTTCAGCAACTGATAAGGTGGGCAAATATGAATTTAATACAAATCTCACGACATGTAAGATAAGTAATTAATTTTCTTTTAAAGCTGTAACTTTAACAGTAATCCTTCAGAAATTTTCATCTTATCTCGTATGAAAAATATTATGAACTATACTTTAAAAATATTTTAGAATTAATTCTCTTATATTCATTCTATATTAATGATAGATTTTTAACTTCATAATGCTGTCACTGATCAATTGAGACGAATTAAGAGTTCAGTACTCCGAGCACGTATACAAACATTGGCGTGCACGTACTACAAAGTGCAAACACAATATAACTTTCATACGATGAGTAAGCCTCGGATCAGCCGTGTATATTTTGTAAACTGTTCGCGAATCCCGACTGTTTCGAAGACTCGATTGTATCACGTTTAATGTCGGTCGAAACGTGGTCTGCGTCGTTCATTCTCCAAATCGAATACGCGCCACTCGAAAATTATAAATAGGATTATGTATTCAAATACCTGCAATCTTACTAGAATGAAAGCTAATAAAAAAAATGTAGTGCTTACATATTATGTATATCGTACAATTCTTTGGAAACGTTTTAAATTTAAAAAATCATTAGTAAGAACCTTATAGCTAGTAACGCGAGTATATTAATTTAAATGATGTCTTCATTGTTCGTGAATAATTGTTTTTTAATCATTGTTTATTGTGACATATTACGCGCATTTTTGTCTAATATACATTTTTTAAATTTAATTGGCAAACCCTTGGTATCGAGCATTGATGTATAGGGCACTGGCCATGGCGCACGTGCATGAGAAATCAGCTGTACCAATATGGCGGAGCGCCATCTAGTTGGCGTCGCTCAGTGAATCGAACGAAAGACCGTGAGTTACTTTTTCGTCACGATTTCACGGTGAGATTAGTTGCATTTTGTTCATATTGTGCAATTGACACGATGAGATCCATGATCGTACGAAAAATGGTGCTTTTAAATCACTTTCGTATAGTTCATGTCTGAATAACGTGGTCGGACGATCTTGAAAGGATCTTCTGTCTCAGGTGAGGTTAGAATCCGTTCGACGAAAAGCTTTTCACTATCGCTTGTATGATTGAAATTTGACTTGTCGAAATTGAATTTTTGAAACTAAAGATAATATAAAAGATACTGTAGTAGTTTTTTGTTTGAAAATACGCATGTTTTGTGATTCGTTTTTTAACCGAATTACTAAATTCTTTATTCCTTTGTTACGGCAATTTTGAGCTGCGATAGAGTATCCTTCATATTACTATACCCTTTTCTTGTATATCATGGAAAATAAATGTACTCGTATAATAGGTTATTTTTTTTATTTTCGATTATGTTTTTCTACAGTTTTCCTTTTTTTGATTTCAGGTGGAAGAAACTACGATTTTATTATACATGTCGACAACGGATATCCGGAGTAATCGATCTTCTGTTTGATTGGTGAGTTCTAATAAATGGATCTATATATTTGTTTCTTGGTAGATGATGTTATCATTAACATACACTATTGCATTCTCTTATCTACGGTAGCTACGACGCGCGAAACTATTCGCATTTAATATGTTTAACCTCCAAAATTTTGATTTCTTTTTTTTTTCTTTTACTAAACAAGTATTCTAAAACTAGTTACATAAGTTACAAGATAGGAATTTGATAAGTTAGTAACTTCTTAAAAACTCCGGCATATATTTCAAGTATGTCAAATTAAATAGCTAGTTTGCTTAATATACATTTTGAGATTTTGAGACCTTCGATTGCGCAATTTCCAAAGAAGTCACAAGCACGATAACTTGTTAATCCGTCGTGTTAATTATCGGCAATTCAGATTAAAAAAATAATGACCATTCTTTAGGTATCGCTAAGCTCGTTAGTTGAACGAATTCCTTTCTGAAAACATCAACCTCCCCCATAATTAATCATCGAATACATAGGATCAAGAACAGACGCCATGAAAAGGATTCGTAAAGTTTGAACGTGTTTCCATGTATTTCGAACTAATGTTGTCAAGTTTCGTGTCAGCAATTGGAAATTACGCAGCGGGATCGTACTGTAAACATTAAAAGCGAATGTAGTCATTTGGTATTCAGTAACGGGCAAAACTAGACATTGCTAGCAACAGTAGATATCAAGCGTTAT
Source organism: Stelis phaeoptera (assembly GCA_943735885.1). NCBI lineage: Eukaryota > Metazoa > Arthropoda > Insecta > Hymenoptera > Megachilidae > Stelis > Stelis phaeoptera. The sequence goes on from OX030936.1 coordinate 3,370,325, forward strand.
TACCGTGAATTCGGTGTCCGCGGAATAGTCGGTGCTAAATAGTCCGTGAAGTGTTACTAACTTTACGTGTCATTAAACAATATGAACTCATGGCTGCCAGATCCGCGGATGTGGTTGACATTCGATTCGGATTCGAGCTGGGTAAATAAATTTTCAACATTACTTTTAAACGGTACACGAGGCAACGCGCTAAGTGTATCGTTCACCATTTCCGTACCGCGACGCGACAGTTACGTGACGAACTAACCAAAATGGCTAATATTTATCCACCGTTATAGGTACAGTGTTAACGACCGGATTGTTTTGATACATATTGATGACATTCGAATAAGTCGATACCTAAATACTCTATGGAAAGTGCCGAAAGGTTTCAAAATTTTAGATACATATTTCGTGTCAATTGTTTGCATCGATGTTTCTTAGAACCATACTAATCGATAGTAATCGATAATAATGAACAGAAGAATCAATTTTCGACCTTCAGTTACTCGAATCTTATTTTTTGCATAATTACTTGCACGTTTTCAGTACAGTTCAGCTATTGAATTTAAAATTTATTATTGAATATTTATTATTTTACGTGAAATGTTAGTACTCGGTGTGCGCATGCGCGCGCCGTTTGAAATTGTAATTACTCCGTGCGAGTAAGGAAAGGTTAGAATAAGTTATGAATACAGATATAAAAAGTATCAGTTTAGATATAAATACATTTATTCATAAATAATATTAGGGGTACGCAAAGAAGCTCGCTACTAAATATCATAAATATTTTTATACAAGTTTATCAAGTTTAAAATAGAATAAACTTCATTAAAATATATCATGTTACTTGTCAGAAATCAATGATGGAAATTTTTACATATTATTAATAATACTACATTAACTAACTTAATTGAATATAATTATAAAAAATGAACAAAAATTAAATTATCCCGCGGAGATTTGAACCCGTGCGTAAAGAAAAAGAATTGATCCATTACCAACTAATCGTTTAACCGACTTCCCTACATTCGCTTCTTGAAAAGTAATTGATTTCAATAATTTGTTCCGTCACTTTAACGTTAAATATCATTTAAATTTTTTAATTATCGATCCCTCGTAGCACGTAAAATCTTAGAGGGGTACACTTAGATAGTGGTTTCTGGTCAAAAATTATCTCGATAAAGGAAGAAGCGTGCCCGATGACGCGTTTACTCTCACCTGAACATCTTGCTTGTCTTATTTGAAAATTATCGGGTCGATTGTATTACCGTGTACGAGAGGAAGAGCCCCTTCCAATTTTAGACGAGTGAGTATAAAATCTCGATCACGTCCCACTCGTCGTTTTCACTAAGAGGCACGATAGGAGGAGGGTGATCCGTCCACGTGGATCGCCCACATGCGTCAGGTATCGTGGCCGCTGTTAATTGTTCCCAACGTCAGTCTGCGAAGGATGTTGGCTCGATCGAGTTCCGTCTCGATTTTGCTCCTCGATCATTCATTATTTTACTCTTTTGGTGATAAAACGTGTCGAGTGCAATGCAAATGTTTTAGTCTTTTCGCATTCTGCTTCGATCCTGGTATAATTTCAATTTGAATTCCGTCAAATTTTCCCGCCTTTTGCGCGGTCTTTATTTGACCTTTACGCGGCGATTACTTTGATATACAAATTCAAACTTTATAGTATCTTTATAACTGGTATTTTTCGTATTTAATTGTCGTCCTTACTTGAATTGTTTAAAGTTTAAACTAGTGTAATTCTTTTTAAACAGTCTTACGAATATAGTATAACTAATTCAAATAATCATATGTATTCTTTTCAAATTATATTGTATTGATGAGATTGAATAAAAAGGATTCAGAACATAAGCATAAATAAAAAAAAAAAAGAACACTAAAACTTTTGCATAAGATTTGGATAAGAAATGTTTTGATTGTGTTTTGTTCGGTGTTATTGAAATTAATTGTGAGTTATTCATTGAATTTGGAACACAGGTGTAATTAAATGACGATGATACTTAGGATGGTATCGTTTGTAGTGAACAGAAAGGAAACATTAATCATGGAAAAGTTGTTTGGAACCAATAAAGAAGTAACTGGGTGACATTTAATTTTTGAAATTAACGTGCCAAACACGCATGTCTATTTATAGTAAATTGATTCATCGTTTTATGTAAGTTGGTATAACGTAGCGATTCCGTGTCATTGAGTATCGAGTATTTAAGATTCAATTAGGGTATTCCAATCATCGATAATACAGTCGAAAAAGATGTGTGATCTCCTTTAAGAAACTAGATAAACAAACGTACAGTAACATTTCTTCGTACGGGGCTGTTTCGTTGTCGAGAAAATTCTTCAAAATATTGAATAAAAGATTTCTTTCTAATTTCAATAATTGAATAGATAATTAATATGTTACTCGAATAGTTTTGTAATGAAAATGTATACTTGGTAGAAGAATTTTAAATTCGTAGAGGTTTTAAGTTTCTAATAAAAATTGATTACTGGAACATCCCGTATAGGCTGAATATTATCGGACACAATGACAATTGGATAATTGATTTTAATTGAAATTAATTGGCCGATAACTAATCTTGTTTCGAAGAAAATTTGCTTCGCGACAATCGACTTCGGAGTCCCGCTAACAAAATTAACGCCCGGTATGAATAATCATCCTTGGGACTCGATTTGACTAATTAGAGGAGCATCAAGATATTCGTTGTAAATGTGTGTGTCTCTTTTTTCGTTTTAAAGGACGTTTTATGTCGCCTTGACTCGAAACGGAATTTATTGCAGGAAATCGTGATTCAGAGATATCGCAAGATAAACGAAACCGAGGGTCGTTTCGAATATGTTTGCTAACTAGAAAATTTCATTGTTTCTTTCGAAAAAATCGCTACAAGAAGATCAGATTATAGCGTTTAATTAATTAATTTAGTTGGTAATTAAATTTCCCACTTTTCCAAGTATTTTGGGTCAAATTTGTCCAATTTTTATCGTTCGAAGATAATAAATTACTATGAATATTATTATAAAAATTTAAAAATCTTTTCATAAAAATTAAGAAATTTTAAAATATTACGGTACACATTTTGATGGCTGTAAGTATCAAACATCCTTACCATAAATATTCGAATAACGCTGATTTTCACATATTTACCACGACCTCTTGAATTGCAATAAAGGAAAAAAGGAAAACAAATCTTTAGTCTCCAAATTTATTATTATAAATTAATAAGTAATTTCCAAATCATCCTACAATTCACATTTGAGTCGACATTACAAAAATTTGAAACAGATTACTGCCATAATTTCGCACAATTATTTTTCCTATTTCCTATATTATAGGGCCTATAATATTACAAAGATTACAAATTTTCTCGTGTGTTCTCCTTATCGATTAAAAAATGTAATATATCTTTTTTTTTTTTTTTTTTTTTTAATCACCATGTTTCAAAGAATTAATTCCAAATCAGTTACGTTACGCAATGAACTTTATCTCCTTTTATCAATCACTCGGGAAATAAGTGGCATAATTGATCGATATAATTGGAAAATTGTTTAGATAAACGGGCTGTCGGTAATCACGAAAAAAAAGGCATATTCAATTGTGCCGTTAGCCGTTTCGCTTTCGTTCTTTGTCGATGACAAAACAATATTTTTGTGAAAGTTCGCAAGTTTGACCGTGTGTTTACTCGATCAGCTGATTTATTGATTTCCTCTCGAGACTGTGTGCTGTATTCGATAAACGTGCCAATTTTTATCGTTCCATTATGCCAGACGACAAAAGAAAATTTCAAGGATAATAACATCGATAAAGTTTCTTTCGAGCCTTACTTTAGGCGATCAGTTTTTATTATAAATATGTAAATTGATATTAGGTTCGATAGGCTATTAGCTTCGTATTTTTAGATATTTTAGAAATCGGTGTATAGTATTTTTAAATAATTATTTATTATTTATTAATAATATACGAATAAAATATATGATAATAAAATTAATAATATACAATAAAATATATAAATATTACGAATTTAGAAAATTAATATTATAATATTTGGAAATATTACTTATTACTATTGCAATGTTGTGCTACTATACTTTTGGGATGTAAAATTTTTCGAAAAGGATACTTTTTAAATTATTAAGCTTAGAGGATGGAAATATTGTATTTTTAACATGCTATAGGATAATTTGGAAATTATTTCTTATTTATAATCTATTGAGCCACTCTTTTGTTTGATTAATTTGCAATCGTCAAACATATTTTTCACCAAGAATTTATTAAAATTCAGGGAATCGTAGTTTTCCAATCGAAATGAAAAGTATTTGGATATTTATGGTAATTACAATTATCTGTAGAAATATTTAACCCTAACCCTAACCTTTATGGAAATACAACGAACAAAAGAAAAATTAATAGAACCTTCGACACAAAGTCTATATTTCCTTGTTTCAAATTTAAAATATGCAAAGAGAGATTAAAATAATAATAATGATAATTATACGAACGTGCGCGTAGTTAACTCTCATTTTCCTGGTTGACAAGAAAGAATTTATTACACATTCAAGTTTTGGACGATGAATATGGAAAAAAAAACGAAGAATTAGTCACTCGTTTTAATGTGAAACGTTATTTAACAACGAAATGTGTTTTTCACAATCTTGATTGTTAGTTTCAAACAAGTGTTTCCATGTGAACGAGGTGGTTTTTGAAAAACGCAAAGAATATCGTTCGATTTGAATTCAACGTTCGTCGAAGGAAAGTATGTCGCATCTTCAAGCGAAAAGCAAATCGTCGGCTGGCAAAAATCCAAAGAGAATTTCTTCCCATGGAGAATATCGGAAGATTCATTTCGCCGTGTTTAAGGGTCATTTAGAGCATCGTCTTCACGAGGTAATAAAAATTTGTATGTAATTATTCCGGATAATTCGACCCCAGAATATTTTCGATCTTCGTTGGAAGAAGAATAATTGTTGCACGTCGATTGATAAAGATTTTATTTAAGATACTTATGGAATAAGAATCTATGGAATGGATTTATTAATATTTTTAGAAATTTTAATAAATTGATGTATGATACTTTAAAATATTTTCATATTATAATGTTATTAATATTATTTTACGCGGATTTTAACGGGATCTTTAATAGAAATTCTAGACAAAACTCAAAGGATTGAAGAAGAAATTAACGTTGTAGGTACAAAATTAATCCCTCAGGAATGAAATTAATTTCCTAGGTGTACGATTTACCCCCTTGGTACGATATTTAACGGTTTACATACGAAATTAACTCCCTAGATAGGAAATTAATGTACTAAATTCGAAATTAATTCCCTAGCTATAGAATTAACCCTCCAGACACGAAATTTAACTCTCTAGATGTAAAATTATCCCCCAGGTATAAAATTTACACCCTGGGTACGATATTTAATGGTTTACGTACGAAATTAACTCCATAGATAGGAAATTAATTCACTAGATGAGAAATTAATCCCCTATATGTAGAATTATCTCCCTAGATGCATAATTTAATTTTCTAAGTACGAAATGAATTTCTTAGCTACTGAATTAACCCCCCAGATACGAAATTTAACTCCCTAGATATAAAATTGTCCCTCTGGTTCTGAAATTAACTTTTCAAGATAGAATTACCTACCTTACAAATGTAGAAAATTAATATTATAATATTTGGAAATATTACTTATTATTATTACAATGCTATACTACTATACTTTTGGGAAGTAAAATTTGTCTAAAAGAATACTTTAAAAATTATTAACCATGCTAGTAATTAATATAAAATTGTTCATACGATTAGTAATTTTTACGTATAATTTATCTTACCAAATATATACTTACATAGAATCTGTATATGAGTAGATTAAGATAAGAAAATTTCAGCTCCATATACATATTTGGTTGTTGCATATTAAATGTCCGATTTTGTTTCATCAATTTTTTAGATCCGCTTCTTATGCATCGATTCGAAGCTTAGAATCTCCTTTCTCACGGATAATTTTCATTTTTCAATATTTACCTATTTTCACGCATCCTATTCAAGGTTTAATGAAATATGTATTAACATGATTTTTGCGAAAACCCTAAAGCTCTTTGATTCGTCGAAGAAAATGTACAAATTCCAATGATTTTTATTTTAAAATAAGACTATGATTTATTTTGATAAATTATAATTATCATCGAAATTAAACGCGAAGCACGAATGATTGTAATTTTTCTGAAAATTTCTGAAACGTAAGTAGAAAACTTGTAATTTCTTTAAAAAAAATCTACAGATTTTAATAATTCTTATTTCGATTATTAAACGTTTAATATAAGAAAAATGTGTGTTTATTTAATGTTGCCATTAATAAATCGTACATTTCATATGCAACAACCTAAATAAAATGTTGAAACTTGAATCACTTATTCTTACACTTTATACTTCGAACGAATCTCAAACGATCGTTCAAGATCAGAAAATAGGGACCTAGATCAAACCCAGCTATTTCCTGTTACCCGTAACTCGTTTCGACTGGCTCAATTAATCGAGCTTGCCTCTCTTGGATCCCGATCAAAAACTGCGACTTCCACGAATTTACGAGAATTATAGTTTCTGATCAAAGTGTTTCGTCTCAGTATATACTGTTTAGTCACTAAACTATACACACGAGAACGTTCGTTTGTCGTCGTTCCTCTTTCAATCCGATTCACAACGACTTCGAACGCCTATATTCTATTTTCGTGCACCTTCGACGACGTGCCAATGCACTGGGTGCAACAGTGATTTATCCGTCTCCATTCTCGCGGTGACAACGAAATTCGTGCTATCCTGCCAGATGGCTCCTCCCCTAACTGTGTTTCGCGCCAAAAAAAAAAAATTAAAATTCATGGTCGGGGGGATCGATTTCGATGGAACAAAAATCCTAACGAAACATGAAAATTAGATTAAAATTAAGTTAAACCGACTATAGACGGATAACACTTTCAGTCCGGGACGGAGTAAATTTACTCCCGACGAGATTCAAAGGAGGTCGTAAAATTACTCGAGCGCGAAAGAACATGTAATTTGATGCCCGGCAGCGGCGGCAGTCTCAAAACGCAAAGTAACGCTCGAGACATCAAAAGAGCGCCGCCCCCTAATTTATGATTTATAGCTTTTCCTTATCTCGACTGAGCTGGATCGTGTTACTCCAGGACTGAACGTTGTTAATTTTCTTCTGGGAGTGGGGGTCGTGGATAACAGAAACTACTGATAAAGAGGTATACTGTATTATATTTGTATTGGTCTAGAGTCTAGGCTGATAATGCCAATATCACCTATTAATTTGCCAGTATTCCCATATCTTGGCCTTGCACTCAGAATTAAATAAGTATTCTATAAAAAAATAAAACATGTAAAATGAAGGAAATGGGACCTGGACGAAAATTTTCTTCAAATTCTGAATAGAATGCGTATAAATTATAATAGTTAATTTGAAATTGTAAGAGTTGTTATAAATGATTTGGGCTGTTCGAATGGTGGATCCAAGTCAGTTGTGTACATTGTATACATCAATTGTATTGTAATATTATATTGTAGCCGATGTGAATTATTGATGGTAGTAGATGTTCAACGATCGCATAGTAACGCGAAGCCAAAAATGCTTTTACGCGATAGTCGTCGGGCTTTGAACGTTATTTAAACAATTAGAGGGTTGCGTGTCGAACGATCGATTACGAAACGTGTCGGGCTCTGATACATAATTTGATGACATAAAAGTATCAGAAAATAGCACTTGTGTTATATCGATTCAAAGCTTACAGTTTGATGAGAATAACTGTGTAAACGCTTCGTTAATAATTTTAATATGAGATGGATGGTTGCCAGGTGAAGCGAACAGTGACTGATTTTGACACGAATAAAGTCTGACGCGATCTCATGACAGAAAAGTATAGCCAAATATTATACAAACGTGTAGCGTATCAGTTACAAGCTTAAAGTTTAATTAACACGAATAGGTAAAGGTTTTAGTAATATTTTTTAATGTAAAATGGCGGACAACTGAAATGTGATCTGACGATGAACCATTAATTTTGTATTAAGAATATCAATGATACGTTTGGATAGTTTTTTGTATTACACTTTAATCTTTAAATTAATGTATCGTATGTGTCATTTAACAATAGTTTTATGTCATGAAATCGTGTTAGACTTCGTACGTTTCATAATTGCTCGTTGTTCATTGTACCTGGGTTAATGTTTCATTTTCCTTAAACTTTAAACTTCAAATCGATGCGACACAAGTACAATTTCAATATACTTCTATGTCATGATATTTGATCAAATATGATAAGTTCTAAAATTAGTCACCGTTTGATATAATTTGGTAACCAGTCATTTTGTATTAAGAATATCGTTGGTGCATTTATATGCTAATTTTCACTAAACCTTAGGCTTCAAATTGACGTATCACAATCGCCATTTCGAGACACTTTTATGTCACGAAATCGAGTCAGACTTCATGACAATCAGAAGGAAGTTGTTGCCACGAACTTTTTTAGCTCCTTCGCGATATCATATCTGTTATACGGACGGTCAGTTTCTTATCGGTAGCCCTATTATCGGAAATCGTATCCACAAAGCGACGATAAATTGATTTGCTTGGATCTTTGAAAGCTCGTTTCACAGTTTACGATCGAACGCGGTTCACGATGCACCGAATTCTTCGTCGAATCTCGTTAGAATGTTTTTGAACGTTTTCACGTTAAAACATTTACCGTCTAATCGGATCACCTGACAGTGCTTCGTCTTTGCCATCGATCAGAATGATTTGTTCTAAGTAAACGCATTCAATTTCTGTGATAAAAATGGAAATCTTTGGAAAAAATCGTCGCAGGATAAAACGTTCAATTTGAACGTTACAGTTCGTAATAAATCTCAATTATTTATTCCTTTTTGTATTGTGAAAGAAATCGTTACGAAACATTCGCGATTACACTGCCTGTTGATAAGATAGCGATTAATTGTCTGTTTATGCGTGTACACGTGTGCGAAAAGGTGTGAAAATTCATCAAACGATCGTCTAGTGTTATGGAAACGATACTGGACGCGTTCGAGTTTCAATTTTCATTGAGGAAACATCGATAACTCGATTAAAATTGTGTTGTGCACTAGTAAAAGGGGCAACGGTCCAATTGCTTGTGTACGAATATCATTCAGACTCACCGGAGTTATTTACACGCGTGACGACACGAATAACGTAAAATTGTATTTGCACGCGTTGAAAATTTTGCTTTTAAATTATGTCAGTCCACGCATTATCGGCTTCCCGATTGGATTCGAAATATCAGGCATCCGAGGACACCGTGAGTGCTTTGTATTCATTTTATTTAGGAAATTTTCGATGTTATTCGGAACGATAGTAAAAGTAATCTGTCAGAGTGCAAATTTGGCGAATAATTTTTGGATAAAAAATTGGCAAGAAATTATTTAATTTACAAAATGAAATTATTAACCCCTCGATGCTTTGATTTTTTACTTGTTCCATTCTGGTATTAATACTTTCGGTAACTTTAATAATTTTAATAGCAAACCTAACTAACCAAACCTCTAAGATACTAAAAAAAAAATCACTATAAGAAAAATTACCAAATGCTAGTTACTCAGAAATTTAACAATCATAAATATGAAAAAGATAATTGATATATCTTCATAGAAAATATCATAAGGTGGATTTCTAGATATCAATGGATAAATTAAGAAACCTGCCGTGTGATAAGGCTAATCGATTGTGCCTCTGATTTATACCTCATAAGCGTTAAGGGGTTAATTGTCGTATTATTCGTAACAATAATCAAGGATATTAAAAAACAGCTCGTCAAACTTGAAGTCAATCTATCGAACAGTACTTTTTTTTTTTTACAAAGACACGGTTCCTCCTCGAACGATACTCCCGATTTTCAAACAGTGTCCCGTATCGGACTTTTACCCCTCGGCAAAAAATAGAATTCACTGCATTAAAATAATCTATCGTTCTGTTTGTTGGTCGAACGTTTTCCACAGATACGAGACGGTTAATCAGTTGTTCGCTCGTACTTAAACAGTTTCCAATGGTGTCGTTGTTTCTGGGCACATATGTAAATCAATTCCACACAATATCCGGTACGATCGTGAACTCTGGTGGAAAATTAATCGACACTCCGAACAAGGTTTTCTGTGTGCACGCAAAATTGCAGTAAATATTTTGCTTTTAATTAGCTCGAAGATACTTGTTGTAATGTTAAGAAACAAAAACGAGTGTTGGCTCGTCGTTCAACTAAAACAAGTGGCTTTCAACGAGGAATATTTTGTTTCATTTGTACGAACGCATCGAGTGAAGTTCAGTTTTTCTTTCAAGATAGTTCATTCAATTATTCCATACGAATTTGAACTTATCAATTTCATAATTTTTTTATATCGAAATTCTATTTTTTTTTATAATTGTACTTTTATCGTATCTTTGGGTGAAAAGAAAAAAAAAGAATATAAATATGAGACGGGATATGTAGAGTGTTAATAATAATTTTTGTCGACGCAACGCAGATCGATATTGTCTGAATATGAGAGTATTTCCGGATGTTGACCTGGTTTCCATGGAATACGCGAATGAGAAGAGTAGTTTACTGAATTCAGATCAACGGGATGTAGGATCGTTGTCGTCTTTGATCCCGACGGGAATTACTAGGGGACACTACGGATCCTTTTCCTCGTGTCAACAGGTGATACAATCGATCTGGAACAAAAGCAAACAGGTACAGATAAAATTAAAAAAAAAAAAAAAGAAAACACCAAGTCTATATAAATCTACTATAATTTTATAGTACCATCGTGTATATGTATATACAGGGTGTCCCGTAACTAGTGTAACATCGGATAATGGGGGATAGCTGAGACGATTTTGAACAACAATTTCCTTTGCATAAAATTGTCGGATGGAGCTTCGTTGTTGAATTATTAACGAAAAACACTGACCAATCAGAGCGCGCGTAGAGCGCGTGCTCAGCCGTGATTGGGTAACTTCGATCCGGGACATCGGACTAGAACGAATCACGGCTGAGCGGGCGCTCTACGCGCGCTCTGATTGGCCGGGGTTTTTCGATAATAATTCAACAACGAAGCCCGATCTGACATTTTTGTAAAGGAAATTGTTGTTCAGAATCGTATCAGCTATCCCCCCATTTCCCGATGTTACACTAGTTACGGAACACCCTGTATTATTTCTTCACTTATCACTCGAGAATTATTACTTTCTTTTTTCTTCGATAAGTTTCCAGATTTTTAGACTTTGTCCATTTTTTACTTTATTTTTAATTATACGGTATTATAATATTCAAACAAAGTGCTGCAAGGTAAAATTTTGATTTATAAGGTATTATAATATGGAAATTTGTAATTTTACAAATATGCAAATTTATCGTTCACAATGTACAATAAAATAGTCTCAATTTATCTTATTTTTGATCGTAAGGTATTGCAATTTGGGAAATTTGTTCAAAATTCTGATTCTAAAGTGTTACAATATAAAAATTATCAATTGAAACATCGATAGAAATAAACAAGGTCGCGGTAGCTTTAATTGTTAGATTTCCATGGATTCAAGTTGATCAAATTTATATTAACATATATTTCGTAATACTGAAAATACCTACCAGGTGGATCTTGAAATCATAGGAGATAAAGCACTGTATTACTTGATCGTTTGCCGAAGAAATCGTTGCCAACCATTTTTCCACGTGTTTCGAAAGATTAACGAGCGCGGGCAACAGTGTTTTCCTACATCGAATGGATTAACAGTGGATCGTATTATCTGTACGTTTACTAGTTGATGGATTTACCACGACTAATTACACGACTGATTTACACGATACTCAATTACTTTCAAATTTAAAGCCATCTTAATTACGGTCTGATACGATATACTTATTTTTTTAGCACTAGAACTGACAGGTTAAGGGTTTCTTATTTTAAATCATGCGATTGATGTATACTAACTACTTTCAAGATAAAATATTTCGTTCTATATTTATTTATTTTTTTTATTTGATTCTCAAATTGAAAGTGAGTATACATAAACCGTCAGTATTTCTCTCATGAATTTACCATTTTAAAATCGATTATTGTAATACCATGTTGGGTTGAATGATAATTGACATTTTTTTAATCAGCTTAAAACATTCAGTCCCCGTTGGGGAATAATCTAGAACAGCGGTTTCCAACGTGGGAGGCGGACTATTGTCAGGGGAGGCGCCAAAATTTTTTAATAGAATATTAATTTTGACCATCCATATTGACCTCACGATTTGATAAACTTTGTGTCAATAAACAACAACCCTCGTATTAAATTTTGATGCGATAGATGTAGTTGGTTTAAATGATTAAAATGAATTTAATATAAAAATAAATACACATGTACGGTTTTTTTTTTTCGTGATACAATTTTTTATTATTTAAAACGCGTCTATGTTATTATATCTATTGAAAAAATAAAAGGTAGGGAGGTGCGGAAAATTTTTTTTTTCGGGGAGGCGTAGTTGTATAAAGGTTGGAAACAGCTGATCTAGAAGATGGTTTAAATAGTGCAGGATCGATATATGGTTTAAAATAGATAAAAAGTTACGTCTCTGTCTCTTCGTAAAATATGAAATTTAATAAATATTTGAATATTCGATAAATAATATAAAATGAAATATTCTAAAGATGCAAAATTTTCATATAATTTATTACGATACGAAGCAGCAGATCGAAAAACCAGAATCACATCTTTGTCAGATTTGTTATCAGAATGCTTTTCATCGTAACATTCCTTTTAATTATCGAACAGCATATACGTACAATTGTTTCAAATTAATTCGTTCAAAAATCGACTAAATAAAATTTCAAGACAGAGGCTTCATTTTAAACCGTAACCCTTAATTACCGTAGCTTTTTAGTAACAATATTTTATCATTTTTATTTTTAATTTCTTCTCCCTTTGAATAAGAAAACCATAGGTTTCAATTAAACTTTGATAGAATTAAATAAAGGTCAATCCTTTTAACTCTGGACTGTATTAAAATTCCACAAACTTTCAGTTATAATTTTATCTCGGAACTTAAGTATTGAGTAATGAATAGCTATTCTAATTATAATAAATAATAAGGAAACCCAGGATTTAACACGTTAAGCGCCTGACTGACACCTGAAATTTTGCACAATCAAATAATTGACAAAAAGAACTATGAAATAATCCGCGGATAGCGTTAATATTAAGCTAATAATTAGAATTTGAAAATTAATCGACTTCATCATTAACACGTTGAGTGGCACAGTGAAAGCGGACGTACGTAGTCAGACACGATAAAATCTTAATTATTAAGGGTGCAGTCTATTAATTTTCGAACTTAACCTTTCAATTCGATAGCCAGCATTATTAGCTAACCGCGGTTTATTTCATAATTTCTTTTGCTAATTATTTGATTGTAAAAAATTTCGAGTATCAATCACCGATGACCATGGTGGCGCTTAACGTGTTAAATTCGCAATATCCATACATTTTTCACTACATTTTTAATTAATTTTTGAACCTTTTTATCGTAGAGTTGTGGAGATTTTTTAATAAAATTTCAAGAAAAACGTTAAAAATTCGATGCTAGTCTGATGACTGACTTTCTGCTTACCTTGCAACAGGAGTACTGCGTGGTAGCTTGTTTTCTAAGCAATATTATTCCTTTTTATGATCCCTAGCAAACGGCATACGGTTCGTACACAATTGATTAGGTCTGTTGAAAGGTTTAATTGGCCCAAGTGCCGCGAGTAGCGCAAGGACACGATACCGCTTCTCGTCTAGGCTCTAGGAAAATATTTTTCTACTTGAACATCATCTACCATTATTCATCTAAATATTGCTTCATGAATTTTTCTTCTTAAACGTTTCCTATTTACGCGACACGATAATAAGAAAACTGAAACGCTACAACTAATTGTTTCGCTTCGCTCGTTAAAATTTTGCCGACAATTAACGCGCAGATGTTGAATTTTTATATTATCTGAAATTGAAACGAATTTTGACGTATTTAAAAACACTGAAATTGTCAGTTTTAATCGTTCGATTAATATTTACGAATTTAAAAATTAAATTTCGACGCTTAATCATAGAAAATTGCGATTAAAAGATATTTCGTGTAATTTTCATGAAAACTATTTTAATTTGACATTGACAAAACTTATCACTCGACGAACCGTTGAAACGATTAATTGTCGAACCATAAAATTAGTACCGGTGTGTATCAGATAGAAATCAAGCTTTTCATTATCAGCAAATTAATCGTCTGTTTGCTCGGTGCTAACGTAATGAAATGAAATTTACGACATCAGCTCGGTCAGTTTTTTTTTCTCTTCTCTTCTTTTATCACTAAATCAGTTCATCACTTTTGACGTCATCAGTCGTCATCGCGATGTTTGATGCTCGTGTCACGTTCTGAGATCAAAATTATATTCGCGTTGTTTTGATCGTTCATTCTGACCCAGACCGGCGATATATTTTACGGCATTCGAAACAGGCACCAAATTTTCGAATGAAATTTTAAAGAAGGAAGATAGTCTCACATTTAAATAGAATCTGAAATTGAATATAAATCGCTTCTATTAAAAAAAAAGAAAAGAAAAGGAAGTATTTGCGTCAAATAAGAAAGTTAAATAATTGTCTAAAAGAAAATTGAAACTGTGTCACCCTTTGGAAATTAAAATATACCACCCGAAATTCACAAAACAAGTTACAAAATCGAATCAATAATTAAAATATGTCTTCGTACGAAATAATAGAAAATATAATTTACTCGCGGAATGAATGGTACACGAAAGAAAGGGAAAGAAAGAATTTTAATCGACGAAATCGTAAAATGGTTACACGCGATTCCAGTGAACTGTGTACACGACTTTAAAGATCCCAGGTCGGATATATAAATGTCGCACGATGTTCCACGCGATGCTCTTAAGCGATCTGCTGACGACGCAGATCGCACGCGTTTTTCGAGTGAATCGTCGTCGACAAGCATAGTTTCCTTACGATCGGTTAGATTGCACGCGATACACGGGAAGTACGGTCCCGGAAACGGTGACGGAATCGAGGGATAACGAGATGACCACACGTAATTTGGAAAAAATGCTCAGGCTCACCACCTTGTCGAGGGTCCGTCTTTTTTTACGGTATATTTAATCCTAGCCAAAAAAAAAAAACGGGAATCAACATTTTCCATTTATTATTACATGCATTTTTATTCATTCATGAATTTTATCTGCTTTTGATCGATCGATCTGATTCTTTCCAGTTTTGATTATCGTTACTGTTTATTATTATTATTTTTTTTTTATTATTATTATATAAAAATTATACAAAATTTTCTACGTTTTCTACCCACACGTTATAGCGCAATTGAAAATTCACTGTTTATTCAATTTTAACCCTTTGCACTCGAAGCATTTTTGGACGTAATTGGGTCTAATCTAATTTTCCAGCTATGTTTCCAGAAACCAAACGCACTATGTCGGAAGAAAAGTGTTAGAAATATTTGAGAATCTGTTGATTTTTATTCCCTTCCTTAATTTTCTATATTTTGATTCGGGTGAAAGTGAAATTTCGCATTTTATAATATTCCGTTACATTAAATATGGCGCCTTAGATGCACCAGTCGAGTGCAAAGGGTTAATTTGAAATTTGATTAATTACCAAATTGGATATAATATTTATACTATTTTGCAAAGTTTCTCATTTTGTTTTCAACAAAGTTAAACTGTTAAATTATCTTAAAATATTTCGTATCTTCTTTAATTTAGCAATTTAGGATCTTTTTATCTTCAACAAAACACCCAACAAAATTTTATATTTTCCTGTGTATCCACAATGAAATATTCCAAGATAATTTCATCCATACCTCGATTAAGAAATCAACGAAATTAAAGGAATTGGCTTTTAATCGAAACTGTTGCTCATAGTGCACACAATTTGTTAGCAAATTTCTCGCTTCGCATTCTCATTCCCAGTATCATTCACAAATAATTTTATCGAAGATCCAAGAATTGATATTTAAACAATGATAAAAAGAGGAGAAAAAAGATCCACGAGGAAGCACTTTACTGTCGAGATTTTAAATCTTAAAAAAAGAAAAACCGTCAAAATGTGCGAAATATTTATTCAGTAGAGCGCTCGTTTCACATTGTCACGAGAGAAAGACGCGTTGAGGAAATAATGCCATGCAGAAGACCAAAGATGATCGCATCAAGATCACGACGCATCATTTTCGCATCAGCATCGAGGAGGAGGATGACGAGGAGAAGAAAGAAGACGAAAAATCGATCGTTGACGCCGACCGGAGGATATCCATCACCATTGAGGCGGATTCTGGAATACTGGTGAACGATGATAACACGAAAGAAGAATTAATTCGTAAGGATTCGAACGAGCACCACGAAAATCGCAACGATGAACATAGACAGAGGATACAGAGCCGTGGATTTAAAACATCGAGCGATTCAAAGGATTCGAAAAGTTCTGTTGAGTCCAAAATATCGGAAGAACGTAGGAAATTGGAGGAAAAGGATGGAAGTCACGATTTCGATCAAAAAACCTCGAGAATAGAGAACCAGAAGGAGGATTCTGAGATCCTTCGTTTCGGAAGAAGACAGTCGACGGAATTTGATAATGCAAATTCGATGAGAAATTTTGATTTCACTCTGGAGACGACCGATACGCCTGAAACTCCACAATTATCGAAAACAACAAATAATTCGGTGATGAGTAGAACAGAAATTGAAGAAAGTATGATACTGGCTCAACCGGGTCCTTCTTCTTCAACCTCTCCATTGTTCATCAGAAGATGCTACAAAATTATGTCCACCTTTCCAAGATCCTCCTGCAGTCTGAACGAAAATTCCTCCAACTCAAGGGAAGAAGATTCTTCAAAGACGAGTCCAGGTGACACACAGGAAGCTGACCGGATAAAATCACCCAGAAGACAGACCCTGCCGATTATCAACTCGGAGTTGAATTCCAGAGACGTTCAAAAATCCCCAACTTTCCAGGATATAATAACAGGAACCGGTGTGAATCGAATCAGAAGATCTAGCATCGCGAGTGCAGCCATCTGTTCGAGTTTGGCGCCGAGTTTGGTCAGTGCTTATCCAGGTATACCGAATTGCTTGTTACCTGGTGAAAAGGAATCATCAAAGAACGCGAAGGAACACGAAGAAACCGACAGGAGCGGAATAAACGGAAGGAAGTTGAAGTTACCGTTTCTTCGACTTCATATACCCGGTCAACAACCGACAATCGATTGGGAGGACGAGCAACAGGACCGTTTCGACGATCATCACTCGCATCATCATCACCATCATCATCATCATCATCACCACGTGTTCCCGCATTTTCACGTACCCACGTTCGCGTTCACCACACCAGCCAGCGATGGCGAGACTGGCCGGAAGTTCAACTTTGGGATTCGCAGACAGTCGCAGACGGTTAGTCGTGATCGTGGCCCGTTCGAAGGGCTTTCGTTAACCCTTTAACGCCCAGACATTTTTTCTGAGAATATTATTTTTTACGGTTAATTAATTGATCGGTTTTGTGGAGTAGGGGTGTGCGGGTAACCGACATTACGGGTTCGGGTCGGGTCGGTAAGAGTCGGGCGTGCTCGGACGAGTTCAGATTAATTGTATTACATTTCCAATACAGTCCTTGATACTCTGTTTTTTTTAAGGCGACCAAGTACTTAGCAATAGCAATCATATGGAAAATAATTATTTACACGGAAGTTTGCTATAAAATAATTTTTATGCAAAAAATGATGATTTTAGTGAATTACGCCTGACTTTTGCCGATAACCCGAAAGAATCGGACCACTCGATCGTACGGATGTGTCGAGTACCCGCCCGAAACCGCCCGAATTTTACCGCCCCGACCCGACCGGTCGAGTACCCGTACACCCCTATTGTGAAGTATATTGATACTAATTAAGGTGGCGATTTGTCGGTGACTCTGTTTAGGATTGGTCAGAAAATTAACTCTTACAGGTGGATGGTTTAGCCTGGTATAAAGTTGAGTACGATAAACTTTACTAGGGAATATGGTGCGTGTCACCATTGTTCGCTATAATACTAGAAAGTTACCGCACATTGTGGTTCGGTATGATGGTTACTAAATTACTAATTCAGTAATTTACTAGTAATTACTAATTCTTTAATATTACTTTAGTAAATTACTAAATTAGTAATTTAGTAACGTATCACCTAATTCAGACTTAACCTAGGGATAATGAGTAGTAATTCTCTATTATTATAACAAATGATAGGGGATTTCTGTTCTCCCACGACGCCATTTTCCCTACATAAACTTACCATCACCAACAGGCACCATCGTGCGAAGGTTAAAGAAATATAGTACCATAAATTATTTATTATTTATTAAATAATGCGTCGTGTATGTTATTCTGGGCGTTATAGGATTAATCAGAGTTTTTAGAGTTGTGTTTCTTCTTTCGTGACAGTGTTTTGCCGTTTTCTTTTTCATTTGCAATGATTTCGTCGGTGTGGCTCGTTTAACTCAATAATACTGACAGTTTTGCAGTGGATCTTGTGTAACAAATTTTTCTTTGTTCCTTCAACGCTTATTAAATTTATTAAAAATCTACAACTAAATTTTCATCCCTTATTTTTTATTTCATAAAATTAATGTTGCAATTTCGCCACTTTTGGAATTAACCGTATCGTTGAAAAAATGTGTATATATTTTAATCAAAGCTGTACGCTTCTGTATGCATAGTATACAATTTCTGTTTCCTGTGCAATGGTTTATTAAACTGCACCTTACAAAAAGACGTACAGTCACGTGCAAAGAAAGAAAAAGGATTACAGCGTATTTCCGTTATCAAAAATCCCAGTTTTTTTATCAAACGACAGTCTTGCGCTGTACACATCAATTTTCAATGCTTGATCTTTTCAAGTATTCAGCAAGTATTTTAGATAAAACATTGAACGTGATATCGACTGACTCAGACGTTTCTTATCTTTGCTAATTCGTCGGGTTTAAGGATTTTATTTATCTAGGCTTTATGCGGTTTCAAATTTTCTTGAAAAAGTTCTTCAAATTCACTTTTCTTTATTTTTACTAACTTTAAACGCTTAACATTGTTATACATCGCTTTTGAAATAATTAATCGGTCATTTTTATTGAAGACATTTTGTAGCAAACCCATGTTTCAAACGAAATAAATATAAAAAGGTAATATGGATATTTAAAGTTATTTTTCTATCATTTTTAATATAAGAATTCCTACAGTTTTTAAATATTTGATTATTTCTTAAACAAATTCTTGCAATGTATCTCCTAACGATTTAATTTGAAGGGCAGGGAGATAATTTTTATCACAAATAGATAATAAATAATTGTAAAAAAGAAATACTGACAAGCTTGCTATACAAGGATACGTATGTTGTTCAGACGAAACGTATCGTATGAATACTTCATTGCCATTGATTTTCAATTCAGTCATTGAAATTCTGAACAGAAACACTTCAACAATGTCACGGCCAATGATTATTAAATCATCGTTCCAAGAAATAATTCCACCATTTCTAAACGAACAACCGTATCATATACGTATTAACGATTAATTCAATCGTAACCATTCATTGTTGACTTCTTGCCATCAAATGTACCGAACTAGTTGATCCTTAATCAACAATTATTAATCATTAATAAATAATTGTCGCTTCGTAAATTGAATTGGCTCGCAATTAATTAATTGACAATAAAATTGACGGTTTAAAAGTGAAATTTTTTCCTCCACAATTATAACAATATTTTTAATTGTTAAGTTAACCATTCGATCTGCGATGGAACTTATAATATTAACAAAGTCGATGAAACCCTAAACAAACATTGAACTATTTGTTATATTATTTTATAATCGATATTTAAAGGTGTAGCGAAGTTTGGGAAATTAAATAACTTTAACGATGGATTAATGGTTTTATGTTTTAACAGTAAGCCGGATAACAAATTTATTTGTGCTTTTTCTATAATTTATATACAATTTTTTAAATCTTGCAAAGCAAACGAATATTATCGTCGAAATTTATGTTTAAAAGTTTTCATATTCTTAACACGCTTTGATAAAAATGTTTTTACAGTTTCTCGGTGTCCTGTTTACCCGCCTCTCCATCAATATTTCCGTTTCTTCTGATTCACTCTTTATCGTCGACCTACATTCTATTGTACTCTTTTCAACGTGAACGTGCTTTCGTCGAACAGATGCAAATATTTTTGAGTCATCGTTAAAACATTTTCCTTTTATTATTAGCAAAAAAAAGCAGAAAAATATTTCAGGAACCTTGAAAAAAATTAATTCATTTTTATACTTTGTTCTCTTTCACACAAGAAAATTGCTTAATAATAAGAATTATAATAATTCCTCTCAATAATCAACACGTGGAAGTACAAAGATTATATAAATGTTAGAGATCGAACAAAAATTTCCTCACCTTCAGAATAAAATTACACCTGCTAATTCTTTAACTAGCTAACTGATTCGTTCATCTTGTTTGAAACTTTTAACGTGTGAATTATTGCTCAACGTTTTAGCTCGTGTTAAATGCTAATTGTTTCCACGTTGTCCTTCGATAATAATCGGTCTCGAGTTTCGAAACTTAACAACAATACGTTTTATTTAAAAAGCTAAATAGTAACCTTCCGTTAGCGAATATAGTTTTCCACTCTCCTCGGACGAATTAAGTCGTGTTTAAGCTTTCAAAGAAACCTGCAAGAATTCCAAGATATTTATAAAAGTCCCTGTTACATTAAACAATCGTTCGTTGTCTAAAATGTTAAAAAATTGTAGTAATAAATACAAAAATTTTTGCAAGAGAATCGTAAGTTTCAGTCGTCCGACCCAAAGTTTCTGCGAAGGGTTAAATTCTATTTAATCGAAGTATTTATGTTGGCAACTAAGTTCAGGACCTTCGTATATTTTTCTCAAGATTTGATTTATTAACATTTATCGAATAACATTCTTTTTGTTACCGAAAGAATGTTAAATGTGCCTTTACTTGCGCAACGATTTAATTTGCTTTCGACAGCTTTTCGATAATAATTAATCGAGGAGGACCAGAAGCGAATCACGATTCAATTTGAGAATCGTTGTTCGTCGATTTAATCGGCAAACATTTTCTGTTTTCCTTTTCGCAGACCTTGCATCGGACTGACTCGATGGTATCGCTCTGTTACCGATCTCTCGCCAGCTATATCACAGACGATAATCTTGCTTGTCTGCAAAACTTCCTCGAGAACAAACGGGTGCAAATCGATGATCGAGACGAGGTAAGATATCCTATCTAAATTATTCGATCTGACACAGCTTTGCTACAAAAGATATTAACCTTTAATAATGAAACTTGAAACCTTTCCAGTTCAAAGAAATACATGTAACACGCCATATCGTTTTGCTTCAAGCTTGACACTCCTATAAAATCATTCTTTGACTCATTTGAAGTAAGTGTCTTATCGTCAGGATTCTGTATTAAATGATAAAATAATTGAAACAAAGTTTAAAATATAAAAATTGACAAATTTCTTTTTCCCGAGCTTCAAATGGGTTGATTCTTGGTTAATTTTTCAGTTACCTTTTTTTAGATAGTTGATTTAATTGTTGTTATGATAGAATGGTAGCACTGCTCTCATCCTCGCAGCGACGAAGGGAAAGATACATTTTGTACGGGAACTCATCAATCATGGAGCAGACGTTAACGCAGAGGATGGGGTTGGTATCATTTTCAATTGTGATACGAAAAGAGGATAGTCCCGTTCTTCTATAAAAATAATCAATTCAATTTTTCAGGATAATTGGACGGCGTTACTTTGCGCTGCCAAGGAGGGCCACACGGACGTCTGCCTCGAGTTGCTCGAGCATGGTGCCGATTTGGAACACAGAGACATGGTAATAATAATCTTCTTAATCCTGAGGAACGCATAACCAACCCTTTGACTCTGACAGACGCATAAATCCCAGCTGGTCCGGAAGTATTCTGTAAGAATTTTATCCTGTCGTGGTGATCAGCGCCCCAAATGTTCTATCATCAAATAATAAAAAAAAAGAAAAGAGAATACAGACCCGTGAATCGAGTTAATATTAAGTTAATAACGTAGGACAGAGATGGGGAACCTTTTTACCATTAGAAGCCAGATTTAAATTAGGCAGTAATAAAAGAGACAGCTATAATATTAACACTATGCCGGATTCTTTGGTGTGACGTCGGTATTTTTTTACTAGATTTGAAAGCGACACCGGCGTGGTGTCACCGGCATTTGTCTGAAAGTTTTCGCGGGACACCAACGTGGCTAAGAACACTTATTGTTAGTCAAAACCACCCGCGCCATACCTGACCTTACGTTGTTCACTGCGCACTTTTCGCATGTAATGCTAGGTTTACATCTACCGAGTACTCGGCTGAGCACTCGTCTGGTGTGAACAGCACTCGGCCGAGTCACTTGGTAGGTGTATTCGGCTCTTAACGCTGACTAATCTTAACACTTTACCGAGCAGTAGTCGATTAATCGGCTTACATGCAGCCGCTATCGGTCGGTAAAGTGTTAACTACTCGAAAGACACAAAGAACATAGAAAAATAATAATTAGACAACGCGTTGCTAAGAAGAAAATGGGAGATCTCCTCGATCGGTCATACAGTGACTTACTTCATAGCGAGGAAATCTCCCCATTCGGTTGGCTAAGTGTTAATTTTCAAATTGCCGTAAATATTAATTAATACAAGAGCTAGCTTTTATGAAGGCCGCACGTTGCCCATTTATGACGTAGGACATCAAACTGAAACCTTAAATCTGATAATTAAACCAAGCTACCTTTTTCAACTGGGATTTTAACGTGTCTGGGGACGATCTTCGGGTTTAACGAAGCAATTGATCGTTGTAAGGAGATATCAGAGGATACAGGGAAATATGCGTTCTATTTTTAGGGAGGATGGACGGCACTTATGTGGGCGACGTACAAGGGCAGGTCGCCGACGGTGACGATGCTGCTAGCGAGAGGAGCTGACGTCAATGCACACGGGAATTTTCATATATCCTCGTTATTGTGGGCAGCTGGTAGGGGTTACCCTGAGATTGTTAAAGATCTAATTGCTCATGGTGCTAAGGTCAATGTCGGTGACAAGGTAATTCAACCTTTCCTTTTCACCTTGGCTTACTTTGTATCTATATGACAAAGTAAACTGTTGAGAGCCAAGAATGAATAAAAAATTTGTATAATTTTTAGTATGGCACTACAGCTCTGATATGGGCATCCCGTAAAGGACACGTAGAAATTGTAGACACTCTGTTGAAGGCTGGCGCTAACGTCGATACTGCTGGAATGGTAAGACTTTTTTGTTTAGCATTCAAGTTTATTGGATAAGCGATGAATTTAATTGTTTTCTTGTAGTATTCATGGACCGCACTTTTGGTGGCCACTCTTGGAAATCACGTGGACGTGGTGCTGCTCCTCTTGGAGCACAAACCGAACGTGAATGCCCTCGACAAGGATGGTTGCACAGCTCTGGCGATAGCTTGTCGGGAAGGGCATCACGAGATAGCGAATGCTCTGTTGAACGCCGGTGCTTACGTGAACATTCAGGACAGAGCCGGGGACACGAATTTGATTCATGCTGTGAAAGGTGGTCACAGGGGGGTGGTTGAATCTCTTTTGAAGAAGTACGCCGACGTAGACATTGCTGGCAAGGTAAAGAAAGAGAACAGTTCATCACGCTGTCTCGAAGTAATCAAATTTAATATTCCATCGTTGTAGGAACTTCCTCGACAGAAACGTAGTTTTCGATATTTAACACGTTCCGTGCCACGTGTACCATGGATGGTACATGTTATACTTTCCATTCAGGCCACGTGTACCACCGGTGGTACACGCTGACATATTTATTTAACCCTTATCAGACGCTAGCTTTGTATACACGAGTATCAGTAGATTGTGGTTGTTTTCAGTAAATATGCGAAAGATCCTCAGTATTGTCACCTCACATATGCCATACGACCGCAGCGACAAAATACTGTTGCCATGTCAGAGGTGACTTACGACTGTTATGGGTTAATGCGTTAAAAACGTATATTTTATAATAAATATCACACGTCCTGTGTCACGTGTATCAGGGATGATACACGATATAATAACTACTATTATACAAGCTAATTATTTATAGATTGATAATGTAATGAAATATTGTGTGATAACATATCAATCTTTAGTGAAAACATCAAATGGCCTGAATGAAAAGTCGAGTAAAAACGGCTCGGCACGGAACGTGTTAAATCGTCATTCTGAATTGTTTGCTTTGTAGTAGTCTATCGTTAATCACGAGATATAATTATAACCAATGTATTGTAACTAAGAAAATACAAAAAACGATTGCTTCAGAGAGTCTAAAATCCAGTTAATCGTCGTTATTTTATTGAAATATTCTAGGATAAGAAAACAGCAACTTATATTGCAGTTGAAAAAGGCAATATACCGATATTAAAACTATTGTTGAACGCCAACCCAGATTTGGAGATCGCGACGAAAGACGGTGATACACCGTTACTGCGGGCAGTTAGGTCGCGAAACGCGGAAATCGTACAATTATTGTTGGACAAGAAAGCCAAAGTGTCGGCTACCGACAAAAAGGGTGATACTGTACTTCATATAGCTATGCGTGCACGATCGAAAGCCATCGTCGAGATATTATTAAGAAATCCAAAGAACAGTCAACTACTTTACCGTCCAAACAGGCAAGGTGAAACCCCGTACAACATCGATATCAATCATCCGAAGACTATTCTCGGACAAATATTTGGTGCACGTAAGTTTTCAATGTATTATTTATATTTATCTAACGCGTCGTTGCGTATCAATTCATTGATTTTTCTTCAGGACGTCTTAACACTAACGAGGATAACGAAAATATGCTCGGTTACGACTTGTACAGTAGCGCGTTAGCAGATATCCTTAGCGAACCGTCGCTCTCAACGCCTATAACTGTTGGCCTTTATGCAAAATGGGGTTCTGGAAAATCCTTTTTATTAAATAAATTGAGAGGTAATAAATGATTCAAGCATTTCTCGTTCGATTACAGTCGAATAACAATTTCTTACATCCTGTACGCATTCTGTCTTTTCAGAGGAAATGAAGAATTTTGCTCGTCAATGGATAGATCCTGTGTTTCAATTCTCTTTCCTGTTATTCGTAGTAGTAACTCACGTGTCTCTGTTAGTGGGTACTACGACAGGTCTTGCCTTACAATCGTGGATCGTTGGTCTTTCCTGTGGTGTAGGTCTTATCGTGATTACGTACGCCTTTTTAATACTCGTGTGGCATGCGAACAAAAGGTAAGAACCATCGATTAAGAGTTGCCGATTTTTAGTGCTGCACAATTTCACGAACAAACATTTGTAATCGCAGATACGATTGGTACTGGCCGTACAACTTCACGGTGGCTCTGACTACAAAGTTAAATTCATTGAAGCTGTTGTTGCAAGTGATCTTTTGTCATCCACCCGGTAGTCGTGTTCACGACGGTGTCACCGTTCAACCTATCAAGTTTTACTTCACAGATCAGACTCGAGTCGGCACAACCGCCGCCGGAGAGAACGCGGTAGTGCAAATGGTCGGATCCCTTTACGATTCGATCGAGAACGATTTCGGTTCTTTCTCGACGAGATTGTACAGAGCGTTCAGACCGAAACCGGATAAATCGACGACAACCTGGAAATGGAGACACCTTTGTTGTTTACCGTACATAGTTATATTCGAATTTTGCTTTTGCAGTCTGCTCGTTGGTATCTCTGTACTTACAGTCTACCTCATCGATATATCAAGTAACGAGCCGACGATAGAGAGAGTCACCGCACACATCATTATGATAACCGTTGCCTTAATCCTAGCCGTTAGTATAATAGCAAATCTGTACACGTGGAGCCGTACGTTGCAAGCGCTTGTTTTCTCGCAAAGGAGACACCTTCGGCGTAGCATTTCCAAATTGGAGACGCTGAAAAGCGAAGGGTTTATACAAACGTTGAAAAGCGAAGTTAATTTAATGACCGAGATGGTCAAGTGTTTAGATAGTTTCATGGCTCAACAAAGCAGATTAGTGATAATCGTGGACGGTTTGGACAGTTGCGAGCAGGACAAAGTGTTGTTAGTTTTAGACGCTATACAAGCGTTGTTCAGTGATAATGGTTACCCGTTCGTTGTCATACTGGCGATCGATCCGCATATCATTGCCAAAGCGGTCGAAGTCAATAGTAGAAGATTATTCACGGAGTCGAATATCGGGGGTCATGATTATCTACGCAATATGGTGCATCTTCCATTTTATCTACAAAACAGCGGTCTGCGAAAGGTGAAAGTTGCTCAACAAACCGCCCAGCATAGCAGGAAGACCGCGTGGACCGAAGCCGAAGAGAGCGTTAATTACACCGCAACAAGTACGATGCATCATTCTGTTTCCAACAGAAGACTCAGCACCGAGTCCGGTATAATGAACAGTAACGAAAAATTGAAACCGCAAAGTAGAAAGGGTAGTAGAAAGTTACGATTAAGCGAGTCGATCGCCAGCAGTATCGGTAGCAATTTGAACCGTTTGGGCGGTGCTCAAGATCTCAATAAAATGCTTCTGACCGACGATTACTTCAGCGACGTGAATCCCCGCAGTATGAGAAGATTAATGAACGTTGTGTACGTTACCGGAAGGTTGTTAAAAGCATTCCAAATTGATTTCAACTGGTATCATTTAGCTATCTGGATCAACATTACCGAACAATGGCCATTCAGAACGTCCTGGTTGATACTGCATTATGATATGTACGAAGACACCTTGGACGACAGTATGTCCTTGAAGAGTCTATACGATAAGATACGACCTCAGATTCCAGTACTTAAAGAAGTTCAACCACTTTTAGAGATGGACAGAGACGAGCGAAAATTGGATATTTTCTTAACCTTTCATCGATCCAGCTTGCTCGTCAGTGATATGAAAATATTCTTACCCTTTACAATCAATATCGATCCTTACATAAAAAAGAAGATCAAAGAAGAACAACAGAGCTTGGAAGAGGAAGCGGGACTGTTCAAGCAATACAGTCCCTGGACGTTGCACGGCAATGGCCACGATCCATGGAATAAAACCGGATTGACGAGTCGTGGTGTGAAATTCGTCAGAACACCGAGTTTGCAAGGACCCGTGCCGTCTGTACCACCGACACCGTCGTGGTGTGTTCAACCACCGTTCGAGTGGCAGCCTCCCCCTTGGATACAAATGCCTACCGTGGAACCTAAGATCAAACCACTCTCTGCGACTACATCTTTACCTGTACGTACACGATACACGTAACGCTGTGTAACTGCACCGACGAACTACTATTAAAGACTGCCAACCCCTGTGTATTTTGGCGTGCTAAGAAATGGGCCTTGTGGGCCTGAGGTTCCGTCGGTAAATGTGTTTAAAATGACTAGTACTCCGTTGTCGGGGCAAGGGGAATTGTCCGTGGTGTAACAAAGAAAGTGAACGAAACAAAATGTGACAAAACGAGACAGAAAAATTCTCCTTGCCCTGGTGACCGTTTAGGTGATAGGACCAGTCCCATCTTCCGCGAGTGTTTCTTACTCTGACCGCAATATATCCTAGAGGGCGATAGAAAACAGCGAATTTTTCGGACACACGAACTCTCATAAGGCTGGCAGTCTTTCACAGTATCTCGTCGGTGGTAACTGTAATGGCAGAACGTTTTATCGTCTACTTTCTCTGTTTTAGTCGGAAATTTTGGAAACAAGGCTTTCGTCTTTGACGGTGAGTGGCGTTTGCGATCTCATCGACAGAATCGAAAATATTAGTTCCCATCATGCACCGCAGTACAAACAAGTTATCAAAGAAAATAATATCAACGGAAGAGTTTTGTTACACTGTGACTTGCAGGAGTTGAAGAAGGTAAATTTTTATTTCTTTAATTTCACAAACGGTAAATCTTGTAAGGTGATTAATGGCTGTTTATTGCTAGGTTCTAAAAATGGCATTTGGAGACTGGGAACTGTTTCGAATAGTGCTTGTATCGCTTAGAGAATTAGAACTTTCGTCCTTTAATACGCACGAAGAAGGTCCTCGAAGCGTACGATTCACTGTTGGTTCAGAACAAATTCCACGGAAAGGTATTACATAATGAAAATCTGTTACATCCATGAAATTATTACATATAATCGCGTATGTATTGAAATAATTAATCATATTTTATCGTAGATCACGCCTTACAAGGTACCTCAATACGCGTTCCGACACACGTTGAAAAAGAGAAAGGAACTTCAAGAACCGATAGTTCTTCCAGACGAGATCAAACCAAGCAATCCATTATGGAAAAACAAGTAAGTTTCTTTAAAATATCTTACTCGGATAATATAATATGATTTGTAATCTAAAGTATAATTTTCATTCCAATTGCGCGCAATTTTAGTTCCAGGTAAGCGAAACAACAATCTCTGTTAAAATGTTTTAGCACCAACGAGATACTGTTAAAGACGTATCGCTGTATCTCACTTTATCTTACGTTACGCCACGGACAATTCCCCTTGCCCCGGCAACGGAGTACCAGTTATTTTAAACACATTTTAGCCCACATTTAGGGGCTGGTAGTCTTTAATAGTAGCTCGTCGGTGGTTTTAATGAGAACTTATTATAAAAGATAAAAAAGAAAAATTTGTTAAGTATATCAGTGTATCGAACAGAAGGAATTTATTTTTTAGGTGACTTTGGAGGAACAAATGATATGCGGAGCTTTGCAAACGTTAAACGAAGAAGCTTGCGAAGATGTATTAGACGTACCATCAACGGTGGTACCATCAGACTCACTCTCAGGTGAGCCCTCTTCCCTACCACTTTCACTGCCTCTGGTAATAGTTCAAGAACCACCGCAGCCTGACCAAAACTGTGACACCGTCGTAGAGTACAATACAAGTCTTTAATACGTTTAAACCGAAATCAGCTGTATATAATTTTGATTATGTGTCATCGCATTTGGAGATGATCCTATAAATTCATCACTTGCAGTTTCAACTTTTCAGGGATAATCTGGTCAATGTGTCTGACGTTTAAATATTTCTTAATATACATATATATATAACGTAGGTACATTTGTAACAGTATTATCGATAATAAGTGTATAAACCATATAAAATGAACAGTCAATAAAAATGTATCGTATACGTATATATATTTTAAGTAGGTGTAATAAATACTAAAAAGAGGCTGAAGAAATATTGGGTATTTTCTTCGAAAACTTGCCTCTGTCTTTGAAAATGTGCCAATGCGTTACGAGAGACTGGATTATTGTACAAAAAGGATATAAAATGAATGACATATACTATGTTAACAAAAAGAAATATTGTCATCCGTGTAATGAACAACGTTATAGCGATGGTGACTCGAATGTATGCGTTGTTATAGATATAATAATAATAAAAATATCATTTTCATGTAGTAGTTTAGTACGTTAATGGTATTACGTGCGAATATTGTGTGTCGTCTGGTATTTTTCAAACTATACAAAACATTCGTATCCTTGCCTTTTGAAATGATTTCAACGATGTTGTTTAATTTGGTCGTTGTATGATGATTTGCAATTACCACCGGATACTTAATATTTGTAAAACAGACTGTGATAACTACGTGTTTACCTATCATTGGATGTTAAAATGAATATATTTCTTTCTGGAATATTTACGCTGATAGATCTTGTATACTTAGAAAGATATAAGCTTTTTACACAAAGAAAGAGAGTTTTATAACACCAAAGTAAAAAAGCTACGATTATATTTTTCATCTTTACCGATGTACTTCTGTTTCTTTTTTGTACTATATGTACAATTAATTCCGATTAGATTGTTAGAAAATTATATTATAAAAGCGAATGGCAATAAAACTGTTGGAAACTTGAAATGATATTATCTTTCTTAGACTAGATCTATAAGCTTTTCGATTGTATGCTTTCATTTTATATCTTTATCCAAAAATTCAGTAATATCACTAAGTAAATCATAACCAAATCGTTTATAAACTTATTATCATAAACACATTTCACTCAAGAATCTTTCATTTACGATGTTAAACAATTTCGCTCGACGCGTCTTAATTTTATATACATTCACCTTTCAAAAATGCAACCAAAAACTAAAAAAAAAAGAAACAAAAATGAAAGTCGCGTAACACGAAGCTTTGTTTTAGGATCTGCCTCAGCGGCTCCTCAGGACACAGATTACGTGATCCTTCAATCTAATCCACTTCTGCATTGGGTGCCGGTTAACGAGGAACTCGAAACGTCAGACGATAGCTCGTTCGAGTCTACGGTTCATCTACAACGTACAAATTCGCAACGTAGCATCGCGTCCCAGCACAGTACAAGATCAGCGTGTTCCTTTGGATATAAAGATTTCAAGAAAGCTGCAGGCAATTCCAACAACAGTAGACCGGTATCTCTGTTCGTGTCTCCGCCACCTTCTCCTAGGCCCGCCTTTAGATCCAAGTCGACGGACGAGAATTACGTAGTCAATAATATACCTATGAAGTCGACGATCTCCTCCACGCCGATCAAGAAACGACGGTCCACGTCGACGTTGAACGACGAGATAGTCCTGTCGGTTCCCGTGCCAAATTCCAGCCTGGAGAAACTAACGAAACTGAAGGATCGCCTGATGGGAACCTTACCTGTCTCGCCTGCACCCGGCGAAAGCGAGGACGAGTCTACGCCGCTGGTCTCGGAATTATCCACCCCAACACACTCGCAATCCGATAGCGTGTTCAAACACGATTGTAGCGAAGAAAACAGTAGCTCGATATCTTCGAATAAAAGCTTGCCACGTGACGGCGAGAGATCCATCGACATTGTGGATTATTCCGACACCGTCAGCCTGATGGTGAGAGAATCGTCGCAAATACGATTCCTGTCGCGTCAGGATGCCGAGGAATGGGATAATCCCGAGACGCCTGTTTGATATCTTTTCTTACGGTAGCTCGACGATATTAAATAATTTATAGTTAAATATACTATAAATGCATACGCTGTGTCAATGATTTAAGTAAGATGTACTTAAAAGCAAATGTTTGTGATATATTTTCAAAGGTAGACACGATCGTAACGTCGTAGTTGGGAGTTCTGTAATACTTTGTAAATAATACATAGATTACGTGAAACTTTTTAGATGAATGTTTACAAGTGTTCAGATCGTGACCGATAAATTCGACTTTTAAATGATACCGAGGAAAGAAAGCACACATTCTGGGAAATGTGTGACGCGGTATTGTTAGAGTTGAAACTTTGGGAAAAGTATGTGCATGAGCTTAGCGGTTTATTGACGATTAACATTCCTTTTTGTAATTTTAACGCGTTTGACGGTGCGAGTGTCGGTTCTTTGTAAAGGGGGAAACTGATAAGTAGAACATTTTATTTTTTTTTTTATTACTATCATTATTTTACTGTAAATGTTTTCGTAATGTCTGATTGATCGAGTCTGTTGATATTCTGATAAACTTTGAAAGATTTTACCACATTGTAGATAAACATGAAAGGACGTTAGCAAACAAATGTTATCGTTCGTTTTAAATGCTGTGGCACACTACTTGTCAGTCTCATATACAGGGTGTCCCGTAACTACTGTAAGAGTCGAAAATTAAGGGTAGTTGAGACGATTCTAAACAACAATTTCCTTTGCAAACATGTCGGTTTTGGCTTCGTTTTTGAATTATTAACGAAAAACGCTGACCAATCAGAGCGCACTCTAAGCGCGCGCTCAGCCGTGATTCGTTCTAGTCCGACGACCCGGCTCGAGGTTACCCTATCACAGCTGAGCGCGCGCTCTACTCGCGCTCTGATTGGTCAGTGTTTTTCGTCAATTCAAAAACGAAGCCCCATCCGGCATTTTTGCAAGGGAAATTGTTGTTCAGAATCGTCTCAGTTACCTCCCATTTCCGGCTCCTACACTAGTTATGGGACACCCTGTATTATAACAAATAGCTGAATACCAGTGATTTGTATGATTACTGATACCGAAGATAACGTATTTTATGTTTGGAAACATTCGTATCGGTGAGATAAAAGTCTTTGATAACTACGGTTTGAATTTTTCAGATCAGACAATAGGAAAATTATTTAACGAGTTACCAGTTTCTAAGATTCTTTGAAACGACATTATTGGACATACTTAACAATACTTTAGATTTTAACTAAGTATTAGGTTGTCCCAAAAGTTTCTTTCGCTCGTGTCACGTTATTGAGTTATGTACGATTCACTTTGACCTATTATCTTCTACCATTTCTCCGAAAGCTGCGTAATATTATATTGTTTTTATAACTGCCACATAAAGCGCCGTGTGCAAATAGGGAAAGAAACTTTTGGGACAACTTAATACTTATCAATTGAACATTACCAAATTATACCGGTATTTAAATATTTATTGACCGAAACCTTAAAAATATTTATAATGTAAACGAATTATATGAATCTTAGAAGTTATAAAAGAATAAGAAGGTCCTATCGTTTTAGCTTTACTGTAAACTGATCCAATGCCTAATTCATAAAATATATAGAAGAAATGGGTAAATACACTGTCAGAAAATCTACAGAACTTTAAAGTACTTTTTTATTATAAAGCAAACTTTATATATGTATATATATATAACAGTATGTATATATAATACTTTAGGACGGAATACATTAGGGTATTAGTTAATATTAGATTGTAAACACAGATAATACATATATTAGATTTTCAAATAATAGTATTATATGTACTTTGCTTATTTACTATTAAATATAATATATTTAAATATATAAAATGTCAAACTACTTTCGTAAATGCTCGTTACATGGAATACAATAAGTACTTTTTTAACAGCCTTTTTCATATAATTCATCATTAGCAGATCTTATTTTTGTTAAACGTATTTAGTTCAGCTGCCTTTTAAATAAATTGTACGGATAATAAATGTAGTAATACAATAAACTTTATCGAACCGCGAAGAAGTTTAAAAGAACTTTTTAAACTTTGCACAGTACATCTACGAAACAAATGATACATTTGTTTTATAGTTTTCTGAAGACAATCGCTTATGTATAATTTTATTTTTAAAATCAAGTCTTCTCGGTTTACTGTATTACGCGTGTCAAAAGAAATAACTTTTATAAAATACTGATATGTCGGTTAGAAAACATCACAACTACAGAAACAATAAAAATTACAAGAAGAAAAGAAACATCCCAGCGATACAATGCTGTTACACGATACAATAAAGCGTACAGTATTATATCATAGATACATAATAGGTTTACAAAAATTGCAATTCTTTTTTGTTCGCGTAGAAATGTATCATCATTTCTTTCTAACTTGTCATAAAAAGGATTTTCTGACAGTAATAAATCGTTTTTATGAACTAATTGTACTATATCGATAATAATGTATATACATACTTCTGTGGTTAAAGATATTTTCAACAATAAAACGTTTTCTTTATAGTAATTAAAAACTTAATCAATAGGAATGAATATAAAATCGTTAAGCCTTCCTTTTAATTAGTATCAAAGGCACTATGGCAAGTAGAAATACTATCTCAGAGATTTGAAACACTTTCAATTGCAGATTCTAAGCAATAGGTAAAGTTTGTTCGATTATGCATACATATACAATTAAAAATGACGAAAGGATAATACGATTTCTTCATTTTAATAAAAGCACCACAGACTTTTCTTTGCCATGTATGTCCTTGTACATACCGGGACAAGGTGCAAAGATACTTAATTCTTCATAAAAATTTAACTATCCTACTTAACAATAAATGCAGAACACAGTTAAATAACATGGCAGAAACAGATTTTTCTTTTTAAATGCATTAAAAAAATGCGTAGACAGTAAAAACGTAAGGTTGAAATAATATTTTTGCATAATTACCAAATTCAAAGGAATGCTGTAACAAAAAGTAAAACGGAAACAAGTAATACGCACTCGAAAGTATTACTTTCATAACCCTAAAAGAGCACTGACATCGTTGTTACATAATATTATGTATAAAAGTCGTTATTTTTAAAGAAAGTTTCTTCCGAGTATGTAATTTAGTCATGAAACTTACAAGACGAAATTATTTCGTATAAAAGATCTCGAAAACTTTAAGAATTATGTAAATACTTAACCCTTTGACTGCGAGCTGTTCTCAGCCATTCTCAGCCGAGGCGCTTCGCGTGAACGGCCCGCGGATGCGATCGCTGGGGACTGAAAACTTTTTCGCGTAGTATGGATCTCGTCGGCGCGTACTAACACATTATAATATAGTACACAATCCAATTACTATTACTTTGTCTACTCCAAAACGAATCTAAACATTTTTTATTTTCAGTATATACTGTATACTCACCAATGTTAAAGTTTTAAAACGCCATAATGCGCCCATAGCAGTCAAAGGGTTAATTGGCCCCGTCGAAATTTCAAATGATATTTAACTTTTTATCGTATTACCGGTTTTATTAGACGATTAAGTCTTGTAGGCACTTTAAATTGGTGTATAGCTCACGGAAGACGAGATTTTCCAAATTCCTCCATTCTCTTTAAGGGCATTATTCACCTTCTCCGCCGTGTATCGTTGTTCAATAAATAATCGTTTTAAAGCTGCGTCGTAATCACCGTTTTCCTCGTAATTACAGTATGTTTGATCGGTGTTTGATCCGTTACGGTGGTATGCGATGGATCAGCCACCAACCAAGGACTGATATCAGAAACTGCTGTATTGTCATCCTAAAACATAGAGAAAAGTTTACATTAAATAAATAATAAAAATCATGATGTCAAGTTTCCATACAATTTCAACTCGCTATACATCAATATTATAAGGTGTACATTGCTTGTATTAATAAAAAATTAAGCATATGTTTACGCGCAACTTACAGAAATGAAACAAAAGCACGTTTTTACACGAATATGACACAATTTATATTATTACGGTAGCTAACTAAATAAGCATTAAAAATAAACCACACCTTATGAGTAAGAGTTGTAGTGGTTGTTTGTATTTCTTCGGTTTTCACAACTCTTGCTCCATTCTTTTCTGTTTCCTCTTCAGTTTTCTTTTCCGTAGCGGGTTGCACGTCTTTGAAGGGATTAAGCAAACCCAAAAACGGATTCGAGTCTATAAACGGATTTGTGTTCGCTTTTTTCTCTTCTTCCGTTTTTGTATCGTCTTCTACGTTTTCGGTAGCACTTGTAATAACTTCGTTGCTGCTATCGTTAGTGAACGGGTTAAACGGGTTCTGGGACTGGTTCGAAACTTTGGGATTCAATTGCGTAGTCTTTTGTTCAATTTGACCCCAGCTATCTAAAGAGAAATGCGTTACGGTCACGTTATCCTCCGCTGATGGATTTGTCACTGTAGCTCCGCTTACCGAAAGCGTCAACTTGTCACCTCCCTAAATAATGGACAATGCAAAAAAAGAAAAGCAGACAAATTACAACTAAAGCCTAGAAGCTCGAACGATATAACAACAGAATGTTTTTGATACGTGTACAATATAGATAATGCACAAAATAGTTTCGTTAAACAATAACGGGACAACTTTCTACTTCAATGGATTAAATTTATCCTAATATCTTATACGATAATTAACAGAAAGTTTAATTAACATTGTTTTCTTACCACAGATACAATTGTTGCCGCGTCAGAATGCTGATTATTCTTAGCGACAACTGTCGGCGTGTCCGTAGAAGTAATCGATACCAAATTCGAGTTTTTGCCCTGCTCGAGGGACTTTGCTTTCAAAATATTGCACTTCAATGATTCAGGAGGTATCGGTGTACGAGGAGGCAACGAGGAGGTACCGCCGACTTGATTATTTGGCACTAACGACGTTTGATTAGCAATATTATCGATGATCAAACTAGTTTTTACTGGTTCCGATTCTTTCTCGGTGGTAGCAACCGTTGTCTGATTTCTAGGTTCCAAAGGCTGTTGATCTTTGGCAAGCGATTTCAACAGAGAGTCTACCAAAGGCGACGATGTACCGTGTACGCTGGAATGTGAAGATTTTGTACTACACTGACTCGATTGACGCTGCAAAGATTCTTCTTCGGCTGAAAGTAAGAATATTGTCACTGATCACTGCGTATAAAGTTTATAAAACGAATACAAACAAATTGATTTTCTTATACCTGCAGGCGGTGCAGGCTGTTGTGGTTGTTGCGGTTGCTCTGTTTGCTGTCGTTGACGTTCTCTCAAAACATGACTCTGGCGACGAGCGTATCTTTGACTTGGACGTCTCTCAAATTGTACAGTCCTACGCGCGCGATTCAACTGGGTCGTTTGAAATTCGGTTTTCCCGCTGTAACGAAAACGCGAACCCATACGAAAGAAATTCTGACGTCCGCTAGCACCTTTGACGGGAGCACGCAATCGGAAGAAAGCATGATGCTCTACGGCGCACTTCCATAAATGCTTACAGGCCTTTTCGTTCACCAATCTGAATACAAACGTATGTTCTTGCTCTCCTCTACCTTCGTCATCCTCTTCTACTACAACTAATGTCAATTTTTTCTTTTTAAAGTCTAGACGACCGATTTTAGGCCAGAAAAATAGACCTATCTTTTGCGTTCCTTCGAAAACTAAGATTCCGGTCGGAGTTAGCCCCAGGGAATATTCGCATGCGTCTTTCCCAAGAACGGTATGCATGTCAACACCGTACATATCCAACCATTTAGCTTTACTGAGATAGGCGGACTCAGCCTGTGCCGGACTAAGACCCGAACACTTTGCATATTCCTCGAGTATTTCAAGTTCCATTTGCTCCGTTTGACCCGGTACAAATCGAAATTCAGACACCGTAGCTGCACTGTGCGTACCAGGATCGTAATCACCAAGTTCGGCTGAAAATATCAGACAGTGTATTTAGAGATAAGTATCGTATGCTTACTATAAATTTAAACCTGTCTTAAAATGCCTACATTGCAGAGCCAGGGCAGCTAACTGAACGGCAACCTGATGAGGGCAGTGAAGTTTTCCATCCAGTACATCTTGTTTCAATTGTAGAAAAAACTGATACCTTGTTAACTCTTCGCGTAAAGTATTTGGCTCGGATGAATAAAACTTTACCTTCAGACGTAAAGTATACGGTGGTCCGACTACATCAAATTTCATTGATCAATTCGATGAATAGTAAGTTAGAAACACAAGTAATATAAACTTTGACATCAACAATCGGAAAGTATAAATTTGATAAGCATACTTTTTACTTGTTTCTTTATAGGCTTAGTTGGATCCAACCAATGTTGAACGTTGTTGCTATCCGTGTATTGCAATCCAAAATAATCTTTCTCTATTAAATCTAAGCTGTAAAACACTTGTTCGTACAAGTCACTGGCTAACGCTTTTTTCTGTAATACAAATATTCAACGGTACAAGCAAATACGTGTTGTATAGACAGTCTGTTTTGATTTTGCTCGACTTACCGACAACTCTATAGGAAGATCCGTGCCGTCCAACAATACAACTCTGCATTGAACAATATTTTTATTGCTGAGCAATCGTTGATTTTTAATTTGAGAGGACGTAGTTTGCCCGCTAACACTACGACCCCGACGTCGCGATAGAAACCTTAACATTTTATTTGACATACGCACGGGTTTACGAGTATAGCGACATGGCACACGTTGACGAGGGGCGGTGTGCGGTCTACGGTTGGCAGGTTACGGGGGACAAACATCGGCCATCTTGCGTCGCTCTTAATAGCGAGAAATTTAAATGGGATTTAGAGTCTAAAGTATTAGGTTGTCCCAAAAGTTTCTTTCCCTATCTGTACGCGACGCTTTATGTGGCAATTATAAAAACAATATAATATTATGCAACTTTCGAAGAAATTGAAGAGGATAATACGTTAAAGTGAATCGTAAATAACTCAATAACGTGACACGAAATATAAAGTATTATACATCTGTTATTTATTAATAAAGCGAAAGGAACTTTTGAAACAACCTAATACATTTTTATTGTGTTTTTAAAATATAGAATAACACTGAATCTTGCATAATGCAAAACCATTACGTTGACTGTCATTGAGATATATTCTCGTTTAAAAACTATTATAATATTATAACAGAAAAGAATTGTGTTTTGTATTGTTTTCTAGGATAAATATAAAAATAAACATAAGACACGGATATAAATACTTAATTTTTATTGACTCATAAAATGTCAAATTAATAAAAGTTCAACAGATATGCTATATTCATTTATATGTTATACGTTTGGTGGGAAGGTGGTAACAAGGAGGTATAACTCGTAGCATATGTTGTGCTCCTGATACCAGTTACCAGGAGTCTTCGTCGGGCTATTCGTAATTTGTAGTTTACTTCCCCACTACCACCATTCCAAATTCCAAGCTACTTTCACCTTCACCCCAATCCACACATTTGTTTGTGAGCCACTTCCTCTCCTCGTGTACTCTTGATTTACCAGGTGTATATAGCCGAAGCAGGTGGCATAAATAAAATACTTTTGAGCCACCTTCTTAGGTATCTTTTTATCATAGTATGAAGAGAGTAATTTCAACAGATTTATTCTCGATATGAAACACGTTCGGTAGGTAATTATTATCGCATCGAAAAGCAGTTACCATTAGCAGTGCTTCTAATTTAGCACCATCAGGGTCGATAAGTAGTCACTTACTGTATTGGACATAAAGTAATAACAAGTAATTACTAATTACACATTATTAACGAGCAGAATTGTTATAAAATCGCTATTCGTGTTAACATAGTTCATTGTAACACAATTATGAGTTCACAAAATTGTTAAAAATTAACGAAAAATTTGTCGACTAACATAGATTCAAGCACAATACAAATTATCGAGTATTAATAATAAAAGTGTTATCAAAAATGATTAAAGAATGCAATTCGAGCCCCGTTCTTCATTATTTCCTCATAACGTATTACAAATAGTTATAATAAACGATAAAATTAATGAAAATTGAATTGGTGTTTAATGCAAATATTACTACACAACTATTAAAGTAAATGTTATCTAACAAAGTAATTACAACTTAAATATGAACAAAAATAACATTAAAAGGTTCTACGAACATTATTTTATAACAATCAATCATAAACAACCAGTTTTCACTAGTTTTCAGTAGCATCAAATGAGTAATTAATAATTATTGTGCTTAATGAATTCATCATATTCACTTTTGGGGGGAAACCCGTATCAAGGAGGTATACTTCCTCGCACATTCTACTTTCCTGATACCAGGAGCAGTATTCGGAATCGTGAGCCATAGGTGGTTACCCCCACCACGCCGCCATACCTCTTTCCCGCGCTTTTTAGTTACTCCTGTGCCACCTCTTCGACTATCCTACTACCCGGGTATCAGGAGCAGTTTTCAAATCCGCGCGTCATAGGCGATTACCCCCACCGCGCCATCGCTACCTCTTTCCCG
The DNA here is from genome assembly GCA_943735885.1 of Stelis phaeoptera. NCBI lineage: Eukaryota > Metazoa > Arthropoda > Insecta > Hymenoptera > Megachilidae > Stelis > Stelis phaeoptera. The sequence goes on from OX030936.1 coordinate 3,409,844, forward strand.
CGCTTTTTATTTACTCCTGTGCCACCTCCTCGCACATTCTACTTTCCTGATACCAGGAGCAGATTTCAGAATCGCGCGCCGGAGCTTAGTTTCCCCCACCACGCTACCCTATCACTTTCCCGCGCTTTTTATTTACTTCTGTGCCACCTCCTCGCACATCCTACTACCCGGATACCAGGAGCAGAATTTCAGTAGATTTTCGTCACCAACAATGGCGGCGGAACCGTAATAGGAGAGTATACGGCGATATTTAACAATTTCTTAGTTCGTTAATAATTATCAATCCACATTGTTAATATGTATGAAATTGGTACGAGAAGATTGCTTGAACCTTATACTATTTTCTCGAATTATAAAAGTTAACAAAATAGCCCTGATTTCTGAAAAATTAATGAAAATTGCAAGGCAAATAATTACAATATTTATTACGACACAAGATAATTTGTAAGATTAAGCTGTTGGATGTTATTGACTGAGCAAATTTGTGTTAAATCGGTATTAGAAGTTTCCGGAAATCCTACTCTTCGCAATGCAATCATAAAAGTTCACAAAATAGTTCTTAAATTTGAGCAATTAATGAAAATTCGCGAGTACGCAATTCACGGCGTGCATGTCGGTAGGAGGTAATATTATGGTCGCAGGAATCGATATTTATTAAATAGCAACAAAGCAAATGTTAGTAAAAACCATTAATGAATGTAGTTCAACACTTTCTCTTTATTATTCAATCATTAAATATTACAAATTGTTACAGTACACGATTTTATTAATGAAAATTGAATGGGTGTTAAACGCAATTATCAACGACGCAGTTGATAAAACAATTGTTAATAACCAGCTAATTACAAATAAAATATGAGCAAAAGTATCATTAGAAAATTCCGTGGACATTATTCTACAAGAACCAATCCTAAAAAGTTAATTTCTAATTATGATAAGCGTATAATTAATGATTTTTACGCATGTCATATTCATCATATGTATAACCTATATTTTGGCGGGAATCCGGCATTGAGAAGGTATACCTCCTCGCACATTCTACTTTCCTAATACCAGGAGTAATTCCCGCGGCCGCCACGTCACAGCCAGTTCCCCCACCACGCTTCCCTATCACTTTCCCGCGCTTTTTACATACTCCTGTGCCACCTCTTCGACTATCCTACTACCCGGGTATCAGGAGCAGTTTTCAGATCCACGCGTCATAGGCGGTTACCCCCACTACGCCACCGCTACCTCTTTCCCGCGCTTTTTATTTATTCCTGTGCCACCTCCTCACACATCCTACTACCCGGATACCAGGAGCAAAAATTCAGCAGATTTCCGTCGTTAACAATGGCGGCGGACCCGTATTAGGAGAGTATACAGTATATGGCGATATTTAACAGTCGCTTGATTCGTTAATAACTAATAAACTACACTGTTAATATAAACAAAATGGTTACGGGAAGATTACTTAAACTTCGTACTATTTTCTCCAATTATAAATGTTAACAAAATAGCTCTTATTTCCGAAAAATTAATGAAAATTGCGATGCTAGTAATTACAATATTTATTACGATTACGATGCAAGATAAATTGAGTTGTTGGACATTATTGATTCAGCAAATTTGTATAAAACCGGTATTAGAAATTTCCGAACGCCGTGCTTTCGCTAATGTTATCATAAAAGTTAACAAAAGATTCCTTATATTTGGAAAATTAATGAAAATTTGCAAGTAACGCAATTATTCACGGCGTACATGTCGGTAGAAGGTAATATTGGGGTCGCAAGAATCGGGATTTATTCAATATCAACAAACCAAATGTTATGAAAAACCATTAAAGAATGCAGTTGAATCCTTCCTCTTTGTTGTCCAATCATCAAACGTTACAGGTTTTTACAACAGACGACAATATTAATGAAAATTCGACAGGTGTTTAACGCAAATATTGACGACGCAGTAAATAAAACAATTGTTAATAACTAGCTAATCACAAATAAAATATGAACAAAAGTAGCATTAGAAAGTTCCGTGAACATTAATCTACAAGAATCGATCGTAAAAAGTTAGTTTCCAACGATGATAAGCGTATAATTAACGATTTTTACGTATGTCATATTCATCATATGTATAACCTATACTTTTGGCGGGAATCCGGTATTGAGAAGGTATACCTCCTCGCACATTCTACTTTCCTGATACCAGGAGTAATTCCCGGGGCCGCCGCGTCACAGCCAGTTCCCCCACCACGCTTCCCTATCACTTTCCCGCGCTTTATACATACTCCTGTGCCACCTCTTCGACTTTCCTACTACCCGGGTATCAGGAGCAGTTTTCAGATCCGCGCGTCATAGGCGGTTACCCCCACCACACCGCCGCTACCTCTTTCCCGCGCTATTTATTTACTCCTGTGCCACCTCTTCGCACATCCTACTACCCGGATATCAGGAGCAGAATTTTAGCAGATTTTTGTCGCCAACAATGGCGGTGGAACCATAATAGGAGAGTATACAGTATACGGCGATATTTAACAGTTGCTTAATTCGTTAATAACTAATAATCTACATTGAGAATATGTATAAAATGGGTACGGGAAGATTACTTAAACTTTGTACTATTTTCTTGAATTATAAAAGTTAATAAAATATCTCTGATTTCTGAAAAATTAATGAATATTGCAAGGTAGGAAATTACAATAATTTATTATGACACAAGATAAATTGCAAGATTGAGTTGTAAAACATTATTGACGAAGCAAATATGTGTTAAATTAGTATTAGAAGTTTCCGGAAATCTTACCTTTTGCAACGCAATCATAAAAGTTCACAAAATAATTCTTAAATTTGAGAAATTAACGAAAATTCGCGAATACGCAATTCATGGCGTGCATGTCGGTAGGAGGTAATATTACGGTCGCAAGAATCGTTGTTTATTAAATATCAACAAACCAAATGTTAATAAAAGTCATTAAAGAATGTAGTTCAAACCTTCCTCTTTATTATTCAGTCATTAAATGTTACAAATTGTTACAACAGACGATAATATTAATGAAAATTCGACAAGTGTTTTACGCAAATATTTCCGACGCAGTAAATAAAACAAATGTTAATAACTAACTAATTACAAATAAAATATGAACATAAGTATCATTAGAAAATTCCGTGGACATTATTCTACAAGAATCAATTCTGAAAAGTTAATTTCAAATTATGATAAGCGTATAATTAATGTTTTTTACGCATGTCATATTCAACATATGTTTAACCTATACTTTTGGCGGGAAATCTGTGCTGAGAAAGTATACCTCCTCGCACATTCTACTTTCCTGATACCAGGAGTAATTCCCGGGGCCGCCGCGTCATAGGCGATTCCCCCCGCCGCGCTGCTGCTACCTCTTTCCCGCGCTTTTTAGTTACGCCTGTGCCACCTCCTCGCACATTCTACTTTCCTGATACCAGGAGCAGCAATTCAGCAGTATTTCGTCGTCAACAATGACGGCCGAACCGTAATATTAGAGTATTGAGCTGTAGTTAACAGTTGCTTAATTCGTTATTAACTAACAATCCACATTGTTAATATGTACAAAATGGCTACGGGAAGATTGCTTGAACTTTGTGCTATTTTCTCGAATTATGAAAGTTTACAAAATAGCCCCGATTTCTGAAAAATTAATGAAAACTACAGGGCAGGGCAAATAATTACAATACGTAATACGGTATAATATAAATTGAAATAATAAGTTACTGGACATTATTGGCGAAAGGGGTTTGTATAAAATCGATATTAGAAATTTCCAGAAATCTCGCTTTTTACGATCCAACCATAAAAGTTTACAAAAGAGTTCCTGGATATTAGAAATTAATGAAAGTTCGCAAATACACAGTTCACAATATGCATATCAGTAGGGGAGGTCATACTACGGCTGAAAGGATCGGTATTTATTGAATATTAACACACCAAATGGTAGTAAAAACCTATAAACTATAAAGCGTATAGCTAGAATCTTCCTCTTTATTATTCAATCATCAACATCAAACGCTACAAACTTTTGCAATATACGATTCGACAGGTGCTTTTACGACAATATTAACGACGCAGTTTATAAAACAGTTCTAATAAATAAATAATTACAAGCTAATATACACAGAAAAGACCATGAGACATGAGACCACTATGTTACATGAAAAATATTTTAATTTTGAAACTAGCGCCAGTTACGAGAAGAGTAGTGAAACTACTCAACAATTACCGACTAAAAGTTCCATAACATCGCTGCGGAGTCGGTAACTGGTGGTAGTACCTAGCAATGGTCGGTAACTGTTAACAGCAATAACCGATAAGTAATTTCAACACTCTTCTAACAGATGGCGCTAGTGGTCAAAATAAACATATTTTTACGTAGTATAATTTTGCAAATAAATAAATTATTTGTCATTGCTACTTATTATATTATCATAATTTATGAATTGAATAAGATTGTAAAAATATACTAACATTTGTACGCAAAAAACATAATTTAAGTTAATAATAATAGCATAATAATAGATGTATTTTTAATGTATTTACAACTTGTATGTGTTAAAAAGTTTAAATAAATATGAAATAAAAGGAATATACTGTTTAGTTATTTAACAGTCCCCCCCGCCGGAATCCTGTACTCATAAAAAATCCATATAAAAAAGTGGAAAATAGTGTGAGGATCATTAGACTAGTTACAAAGCGCAAAACATTCGACAAATGACATAAAATTTTGTGCTACCTTCTCGAGTGACATGTTCTCCTGATATAAATATCAAAATCGAGAATCGAGGCTTCGCAATCAAAGTTCTTGAGAATTCTTAGAATTTGACGTCATCAAAATTCCAAGAAGTGGCACGAATACCTCCTCCCAACTTATGTTCCCCTGATACAATTTTTCAAAATCGAGCAATTCGGTTTCTCAGAAACGGTTCTCGGAAATTCTTGGAATTTGACGTCATTTCTTGGAATCGGCCAAATTCTTGGAATTTTGATGACGTCAAATTCCAAGAAGTGGCACGAATACCTCCTCGCAACTTATGTTCTCCTGATACAATTTTTCAAAATCATACTTTGAAATTTCGCAAACCATGTTCTCGGGAATTCCTGGAATATGACGTCATTTCTTGGAACCGGCCAAATTCTTGGAATTTTGATGACGTCAAATTCCAAGAAGTGGCACGAATACCTCCTCGCAACTTATGTTCTCCTGATACATTTTTTCAAAATCGGACTTTTAAATTTCGCAAATTAAGTTCTCGGAAATTCTTGGAAACTGACGTCATTTCTTGGAATCGACCAAATTCCCGGAATTTTGATGACGTCAAATTCCTGGAAGTGGCACGAATACCTCCTCACAACTTATGTTCTCCTGATACAATTTTTCAAAATCGAGCATTTCGGTTTCTCGGGAGCGGTTTTCGGGAATTCCTGGAATTTGACGTCATTTCTTGGAATCGACCAAATTCTCGGAATTTCGATGACGTCAAATTCCTAGAAGTGGCATGAAATAGCTTCTCGCAACTTATGTTCTCCTGATACCAAATTTCGATTTTTGGTTCTTGCGAAACCAATTTTTTAGGTTCAACTTGCTTTCGCAGAGGGATCTGGCTGGAATTTTTGGAGTTGTTGAAGTTTTTTAAATAAATATTCAGTTCTTTTTCTATTATTACATATTTATTGAAACTTTTATATGTGTACAAGTGATTTCAACAATATTTGCAGTAATATAACAATATAATATAACAAATATGATACAATACAGTGTTCTTATTATCTAGAAAGCTTTTTACAATTTTAATTTATATACAGATAGTTTATATGATCTAAAAATTGCTTTTTTGTTTTGTTTTCTGTTGACTTATTCCATTAATTATTTTCAATAAGATTTACAAAATTAACTAGTCTGTCTTCTGGAATGCTGTGTAAAATTTGTTGAAGAAGCACAGAACAGTAGAAACAGTAGATCGTTTACTAGATTCCTCTTGTTTTTCTTGCTGAACACTTTTGGCTGAAGAATAATTCCTGTTTTATTGACACGTAGATCTAAATGTAATCTGTAACAAACGAAACACCACATTTAAAATCAGAATAAAGTTAGTTTTTTAGAAAAATAAGACACAACTAAAAGAAAACTATTATTTAATATATGTATTCCCATCATATTCGATTAACAAAATGTGATACTTATCTGACAAAGTGTACTCAGAACATATAAAGACATCCTTCCTTGCTCCTCAGTGGAAGGAAAGCAACATGAATTTCATTCAAAACTCCTTCTCCCTACTTCCATCTTCGCATCAATTACTTTACATGTCACACACTTCTTTTAACTTTATACATTATCTTAATATTGTAATAATCTATTATAATATTTAAAATTTGTATTTCTATACACTTCTTTGAAATCAATAGAAATTCGTATGTATAATTTGTTGACAATTTTTATTCAAATAACGTCTAGCTCTGTATCAAATGCGCGCGTAAATAGGTTACCTTCACCAAACAACATGAGATTTTTATTCCCATACGCTTCTCGCGATAAATAAAATTCTGTCTGATATGAAAAATACGGTATTTTGTTCGAATAACGTTGAACTTCAACCGGTTAGCTTTCGCGAACGCCACCTGAACTGCGTCGTTAGCATTGTGATCGAACCGAAGAACTTGTTTTATTTGTATCTGCCATTTTGCGATCGGTAAACGAGCGTGAATTTCATTCAAGGAACGCCTCGCGAAAGGGACTGAATCGCATGTGATCGCATGTGAAGATCGATCGGTTGGTGAACGGTTCAACGATCGGCCTACGACCGTTCGAACGGTTTCGGGTACGGATGCGTTCGAAACTCATCGAGAGAAAGAAAAGCACGGAATATTCACCACGTTCGACACTACGTCCCGCGAGACAGCTTTTTTTTTCTACTTTACCATCCGCGACCAGAGTGACTCACAATTGCACGGTAATGACATTTATGTCACACGCGGCATTCGCTACGTTTCACCTGCTAGCGCTTTCTCAAGGTCCTCCGTATTTATAATGCATCTTGAGACGACTTCATCTTGATGCGCCCACCACGTCGTCGTCATCGTTAAGTCGTTCTGTTCGACGTTTCGTTTAGAGTTACGGTTTCGCTCGGTCCGAACGGTGAGGCTGTGTTTATACGCTGTCCCGTTTCTCGCTTTGCTTCGTCGCGTGTTTCTCTTTCAACGATTCATGTAAGTTCTTCTTTCACCGTACGGTTTCTTGCGCGTCAAATTCTATTTCATTCCTATCACCTAAACACGCATAATTCATCGTTTTTCATGTTTGAACATTGCCCAATCGTTCTCCGTCTCTGTAAATTGAACATCATCAATATATTAGCAATAGGTTAGATTAATATATTGATTTTTCATTTCTTTTTCGAACGTAGTAAAATTCGCTGTGATTATCATATCATAGAATGTACAGATTAACCAAAGATTAAATGTATCTTTAAATTCTTACATTGTTTGATTTGTTTTATTTGTAGGATGCCATTGTATCATTAGAGAAATAGAATAATTTATAGCCCTGATTAAGTTTCAAAAAGATTTACCAAGGAATCAAATAGACTCGGGAGTTTAAACATGATGGACATTGATCCTCCTGAGTTTTTGTCCAAAGACGATGAAGTTCAATATTGGATGGATCTTGCTCATCAAATACATAGAAGGTAAAATATCTTTGTTCTTTTATATTAGAATTATCGTTATCGGGGAAGTATTTTATACGTAAATTTTCATTTTAATATCGCAGGAAAGAAGATTTAGAAAGAGAGCTGGAGGAATTTCAAGAGAATTCACAGTTATTGGAAAAGGAATTAGAAGCTTCCTTGGAGCAGGCAGAAAAAACTAACAGAGAATTACGACAACGAAATACAAGACTAGCCACCGAAGTGGAACAGTTGAGAACAAGATTAGACCAACAAACTGCGGATTGTGTGATGTTTCAAGGAAAGGCTCAAGATTTACAGACTCAGCATGACCATTTGCTAAAGTATATAAGGGAATTAGAACAAAAGAATGACAACTTGGAAAGGGCTCACAGGTATTTCTCAAAATTACACCCATTGGAGTATCGAAAATATATTTTGCTTCGTCTGGAACAATGATTGTATTTAATTTAATTTTACAGGATAAATAGGGTAACGGAAGAAGAGATAGAGGCAAAACTTAATTCTGCTATAGAGAAAAATGCTCTGTTGGAGTCTGAACTTGACGAAAAAGAAGCGTTAAAAGTTATAGTACAGAGATTAATGGATGAAATTAGAGGTCATACATTACAGAATAGAATTTGGATGATTAAGTATGTAAACGAATGCTAATAAATCGTCGTTCTATTACAGACCTAAAACAAGAAATTCAAGTTCAAGAAAGGCATCAACCGGACAATGATAAATCAGCTGATAGAGTTCGTAATCATCTTGATAGTAATAAAATACAAGTTGAATTGGAAACGCATATGCCACCTACTGGTCCGATAGTACCACAATCCATACCTCCAAATAATACAGCAACTTCGCCGTTAAAAAGTAAGATACATAATACTCTTCGTAAAACTAAACGCATGTTTTGCTTTGGGCCTAAAAGATGATTCTTATTATCGTTAAAGTCAACAGTCGACAAGAGAAATACTTGTATCTAACAAGACAGAACACTTGCAGATAACAAATGGATGCAAAATTTAAATTTAATAGACTTCTTTTCTCTAATGTAACATGTCTTATTCGAGATTTTTTTTTCCGAATGACGAATAAGTTTATTTATCGATTACTTAAGATAACTCAAAACTAATTGTTCAATCTAACTTACATGCTTTATTAACATAATTTTATGTGCTTTAATTAATTTTATCAGTTTGTATATATATATATATATATATACATACATATATATTTATTGTTATCAGTGAAATAAAAATTATTTTGACAAACTTGTTCTTTATTTTAGTTTCTAAAAAATTATACTTTCAACTGACTCGCATGCAAACTTTATTTTCGTTTGTTTATATAGAAATGTCATGTAGTTAAGTACCTTTATTTTTTATTATTATTATTTTGTATGAATTTAATACTCTGTCGTACACTAGTAGTAATTTATTCTTTTCTTGTTTGCGATTAGTTGGAAACAGAGTTGTAGGGGGTGTAACTGGGAACAACAATAACAATAATAATGTGAATCCACCATTGACACCGTGTACAAGAATATTAGCAATGAACATGATCGGTGACCTCATGAGAAAAGTTGGTGTAAGTATGATTATGTTTCATTTACACACATTATGTTTGTCTTTTTAAATTTCAAATGCTCTTTCAACACGTATAAAAGTAACTCAAAGCATGGCTTGTGTATTTTTTTTTTATTTTTTTATTTATTATTATTATTATTATTAGTTGCTGTAAATATTAATTTTGGTACTAGGCAACTATTTGCTATCGATATTTTTTCTTTCTCTTTAAATTTTAAGTTATATTCTCTATCGATCAAGAGATTTACTGGGTAATATTATTTGAAGTTTAAACTTTGGGCAAACCAAGTTTACTCGATTTACATAAAATGCTTTAGTATTATTATGTTAGCCATTGATACCGGTAGTGTGACGTAGCTGGTATTTTGGTAGCTTGACAGGTGGGTCTGCATGGAGTGTAAGAAGTTAAAATGCACTTGTGTGGGTGGGAAAAAAACTGTTACCACTACACCTACTGATTTACCAACCATCCAGGTTCACACACCTACTCAATGTATACGGCAGCAACCTAGATCAACCAAGTGCTGACCAAGCCTTTGTGTACAGGTCTTTATTTGGTTTCTTTTGTTTTGTATCGCATTATTCTTATTCTGTACACATCATGCTTCGCGTTATCTTCCGCTTAATTATCCTATATATCTTCCACTTGATATTAACATTCACAGAAATCTGTTTCCAATTTTTTTTTTTTTTTTCATAAAACATTGTACATACTGACACTGGGATTAACAATAACGGTTGGCAAAAATCATAGTTTAACGACACTTATTTAATTGTACAGGCATTGGAGAATAAGATAAATACATGCCAAAACCCTTCACGAGAGGATCAAGCCGTTCGTGATCTCTACAGGTAACGTTACAGCAATGTATTAAAATAATTTGGAAAAAATCACCTTATTGCCTCCGTATCTTTGTGCACTGCATATATTTATAGTGAAACAGATGTATCATGTATCGAGAAAATTTTGATCGAATTTATTGCAAGTAATTAGAATTATTACATCAGAAAAAAATTGAATCTCTTTATTTATATAGAGACGCTTTTAGTCAAAATTTTAATCAATGTTCAAAACGATACATGATAACTACTAAAGTGACTTGTACTTATTACTAGTTTCATGTTGATTCTTATTAGATAGTGCTTCATGTGAACGTTAAACTTATGAATTTATGTATAATCAAATGCTTCTTACAATCCCAGTTGTTTATAGCTTTTTAGTCGTTGAAAGTTCAAAATATTTAAATAAGACTGCATTATTTTTGTCGAATAGCTCGTGTATCGTTTGCGTTATTGATTAAGGCAAAGCATCTTATTTTTTATGTCCCTAAATGTAATTTGTTTAGTTCCATTAGCTGTATACTGTTCTGAAGCAAACGATCAAAATTAATTAATATGATGATAAGCGAAATTTTCGGGCTTGTATGTCAGTTTTTGTTTGACACCCTCTGTTATGGTTTGTGGCAGTAAAATTACACTTAGCTGTCTGTAGAATTTCTTTGTGATTCAAAGAGTACAGTACCATGTTTTTTCTGTAGTCTATCGAGGTCTTAATGGTTTGAATCATACTAAATTATAAAGCTTTTTTTCTTTTTTAATTTGTCATCGTATTATATTTCCGTGATTATTAAGACCTTGAATAGATCTGATTAATATATGACTCTGTTTTGGAATGGACTATTACTATATGTTGTGTAAAACAGAACGACCAATTTATTACTGTGAGCGTGTATGTTAAACTTATCGGAAACAATTTTTACAAATAGGTACAAAATGAAAAAAACTAATTGAATTTCTATGATTCAACAGCTGTCTAAATTAACAGATCATAATCAATGTAACTAAAAAAAAGTTTCCTGATTTATATTTTTTAACATTTTATAGAATAAATATAATTTTAAGTACATTCTATGTTATTATAAAAGCTTCTGTGCATATTAGATTGAGCCGACAGTTAGAAGTAAATTAGAAAATTTGGAGTATTTAATAACATAAGTACATGCTTGTACATAATATGTATATATACATTTTAATGGTTTACACAATGCTATCGGTTATAAAAATCATAGATGCATAATAGCTAGTATTAGTTTATTACTGAAAAAGTTTCTTTACGTTATTAAGATATTGATGAATGTATGGTAATATAAGAGTAAGATTATAATAGTTTTTGTACAAATTTGTAGCTCAATCTATAATTGCAATATTTTGATGTTGACCTTTGGTGTTCAACAGTTTATTTGTTAAAAATGAATTTTAGTTTACAAACTTATTTTTAATGAAATTTTATATGTACCACCAAAGGATTCAACATATTGTTTGTGTAATACAAATGTGAATTGTTGTATTTATTAAAAATTTTTCCTGCATGAAGTTTTCACGTAATTTTTTGTACTTTCTGTCAGTAACGTTGATATAGCGTACATAATAAAATTGTCTGTATCTGTTGGATCAAAGTGCCTGAACGCATTTTAAATTGCACAATATAGAAACTTCTGTTTGGTCACTGTTTTGTTCTGACCATGCATTAACATTAACTATTTAGCACATAAGTAAGACTTACCTTGGAAAACAATTATGAATTATAAATCATTAGGCTAATTTTGATGTGCATGTTGTACAGTTTATGCACGATTCATAAATATACACAGCATTTCTCAATCTTTCGTAAAACTGTATTTCCACTGATATCATAACTGCCTGTGTAGCTCAATTAAATTGAATAAGCTAAAACAAAGATTTTTAACGATTCAGAAATGCTGATTCAATAAAATATTTAAAGTTTCATAAACCATACTACTTTCGCGTGAAATAGTAAAAAAACAGTACTGAATTTTTTTTTTTTAATTAGGACTAGGCGACAGGTTCGAGGCTTTGCCTCTGGCAACAACAACCACATTCGATTATAAACAACTGGATAATATTCCAAACAGTAAACTTTTACCTTGTCCATTATGTTTCTATTCTTGTAAATTCTTATTATCTTGATTCAAATGTTTTTCATTAATTTATTACTACTTAATAATGAAACGAACATGACTTCTATCCACTTACTCATTATTTATTTTTATAAATTATTTAATTTCTCTTTCCTACGGGATTCGTTTATTCGTGGAAGTTACTTGTTAATTTCTTTTCCTGCAATTTAAAAGCATATTTGGTTATAATATGAATGAAATTTGTAAATAAATATTCGAAATTGTACGTGTAAAGTTAATTATGTGATAATTATAAATATGTATTAGAATTATGTTATTGTTGTGTAGATATTCACAAATGATATTAAATAAATAATTTGTGAATTCTTCTCAGTTTCAATATTATAGTTTTAGCACAATTAGAAACAATATTGTAACCACTAGTGCGAGTCTAACTTTTACAGTAAATTAGGAGTCTATGTTTCTATTTTTTAATAAAGAAAAAAAAGAAGAAAAAATTAATTTCCGTCTTAAAATCGAATTTTATATTCTAAATTATATAACGAATATTCAACTATGCACTATATTTCCAACATAAACTGTGTGCTTTCGTATTGTTCAATAATCATTACAAATAGCTTCAGATTTAAAGAAAAACATGCGTACAAAGCAAATTGCGTTCGAATTAAAATTTGAACATATTCAATTATATATTGAATAAAAAATGAAGAAGTTGTAAGTTCGTATTAAATTCCGCTTAACGTGCGATGTAAAAAAAATGTTTCTCTTTTATGTTAATAGTAAACTGATTACGAACAGAATTTTCCAATAAAACTGAGATACAAATAGTAGCAGAGTTTACATAATGTTTGTAACATACATTTGTAAAATTAAGATATTTGTAAAATAAAGTTATCGTAAACAGCTCTTTGACGAATAAAATTTAAATCCATACAACCTACCACACTTATCTATTATCATCTATTAGACAAAGACAGGTAAGTTAATATTTTGAAATTTTATTTATGAAATGTTTATCTTTACACGAACAGCGAGTACTTGTCTGATTGAAATACCTTGTGTAATTTTAGTACAACCAGAGTCCTAGTACATTAAACACTACGGAGGAGTCCTATAAAGAAACTGTCTTATCTTCTAATGCACATTTTTTTTCTTCTATATGTATACTGTATCAATAATGATAATGATGTATGTTTTGTAGTAATGATGCATATAGTAGAATCATAATGAGAAATTGAAGCAAATGGTTTTTAATCCTAAAAGTACTTTTAGAAGAATTAACAACTTATGTTTTTTCATTCATCAAGACCATTCCATTTCTAAACGTATTTTAGATCTTGATATTTTACCCTACGGACAGAGTAAAATGATCAAAAGAAAACATATATATATATATAGGAAAGAACAAAAGAATCAATATTTATAACTGAAAATCTGTAAGAAGTAACATAGTTTACACTTTAATGCGATGATATAAAAAAAATTAGTACTATTTCTATTTTGAAATCAATTTAGACCAATTTTATATTAATTTATCAAAATTCGGAATTTTCTATTCTTATTATAAGAAATGACAATTTGATAACTTGTACACTTTTATGAAGTACAAAGTAATATGTAGTTTAGAATGAAAATGATTCATCCATGATCGTTACGAATGACAATAATAATAATCGTAATAATAGTGATAATAATAATAATAGCAATAAATGGTATGTATGGGAGTTACATGTTATTTAAGCACGCTCGCCACGAATTCGTCGAGCTAGCTGGATATCCTTGGGCATAATTGTGACACGCTTGGCGTGAATGGCGCACAAGTTGGTGTCTTCGAACAAACCGACTAAATATGCTTCAGATGCTTCCTGTAAAGCTCCGATAGCGGCACTTTGAAAACGCAGATCGGTTTTGAAATCCTGCGCAATTTCTCGAACAAGTCGTTGAAACGGTAGCTTTCTGATCAGCAATTCGGTAGATTTCTGATATCTTCTGATTTCTCGAAGAGCTACTGTACCAGGCCTAAAAATCACATTTCACATATGCTCTGTACTATCATACATATATTTTTAATTAACGTATATACGGGATACATATACTTTCGGTAAAACTCACCTGTAACGATGCGGTTTCTTCACACCACCGGTAGAAGGTGCACTCTTACGAGCTGCCTTTGTGGCGAGCTGTTTACGAGGCGCTTTACCTCCGGTAGATTTACGAGCTGTCTGCTTGGTACGTGCCATGGTTCAACCTGAAACAATAGAAAATTATTAACAGAAAAAGCTCTATACGATTACAGTGTACGATACGAATATATGTATACACATATCTTATTTTCGATATTATTATAGAAATTATTTATAAGGATACAAAACGGTCGATTCGGGAACGCGGGAAAAATTATTTTGAAGTGTATACATCGCGATATATCTGATGTAAACGATGGTCGGAGTGGGAATGATGAATAGTGGGGGTAAACAAGAGTGGGGGTACGATCCGTTGCTGTTCATACGGAGGAACCGCGCACCGAGGAACGCTGTGCATTGCGCAATGCACAAACTTTCGTTCTTCCTGCACCGACGCGAATAAAAGCCGTGCTAAATGAAAAAAATGTATCGTAGAGGCTAATAAAAATTCTTTCGTATCTCGATTAATCTCTTTGCAAGGATATAATTCGGTAAACAAAACATAACGAATGACACTCGACACAAAAGAAGCCGAAAGCGTCACTCGTGGGAGAAGCTTGTGAACGATTCCCTCCACGAACGTCAATTGCAAAATGGAGGCAATACGACAGTACGTTCCGTTCAGACGTGAAAACTCATGTTTTCCAGCACTTTTCACTATTCCCGATACACGTTACACTTGCCGTTCGTTTACCAATACCGATAATCACACGTGACATAAAATGAGATATTATTTGAACGAGTTTACATACCTATCGAGAGGATAATTCTACGAGAAACGAGAGCTAGCACTATCCGTTTCCTTGTACTTCGATGGCAGTGGACGCTCTCCCAAGTCACGACTCCCTTGTCCCTACCCCCTAGAAATTAAATCGCGAGAGGCACGTAAGCCCGCGGTACACTGCATCCAATCAGATGTCGGATACCAGCTGTGCTTCATAGTGTCGCATATGCGATTGGTTTAGTCTCCTACGCCTAGAGTGCGAACTGAGAAGAACCCTGTCAATTGTAATACATATTACATGATACTTCTCTCAGCAACCTCGTTTTACTTGCAATAATTACTATCCCGTTATTGTCATTGAAAGCGCTTAAACTGACAAATATTTCAATTGAAAATGATGTTTTCCATAAGCATTGCTCAACATATGGGATCCAAACAAACAAATGTTCAAATATATATTTAAACTTTGTATCTCGCCGTACTGGCTTCACGAGTTCGTTCATGTAATTTTATCTGCAATGAAATCTGTTATTTTGTGGAAATTTCTAGAAAAACACGCAAGTTTTATAAAAAGCGATAAGCAACACGTCATCCTGACGTTCTGTAGTTATTGGAATGAAAATTTTTGAATCGTTGTTAGAAGGGAATACGATTTCGATTGATGTTGAACTATTATTTTCAGGATTAAACGTTCTTTTACGTTTTCGCTTGGAAAAAGTAGACGCCATTGTGTGTCTAAACGTAAATAATATTGTATCGACACTTGGTGAAGAAATTTATTGCTTCTCTGCATTTGACTCGAACGGTTCAAATTGTACGGCGTGAAATTTGATTCGATCAATAGTATTTTTAATTTTAAATGATAACTGAAGTTTTATTACGATAAATCCCGTAATAAGAAGCTTTGCAAACATATGTAATACATGCACGATTACAAACCGTTATCAATGAAATAATCTTGGCATTTCCAATGACAAATATTTTATATCTACATACATGTATGTAGCTATATATGCAGCCGCATATTGTGTCAATGTCTATATTCGAAAAACATAATAAAATAGTCACATAATTATAATATATATATATTATAACACATACTTATAAATATATAATTAAACGAAAACATAAAAATATAATTGAACGAATCGGAAGTCCATAAAATCAGTACGTTATTTATATCGTTGACGTAATCATTACAATTAATGTAACCTACTTAATATATGGTCGAATAAATTAATTACTCATAATATTTAAAAAAAAGTTATACAAATTTATTATTTAAGAAAATATTTTTGCTATGTAATTTGTAATCATTTCTATATTATCAAAAATAAAAAATTATGTATATTTATAAATTTTACTTTTTGTGTTAATCCTTGTATTGCTATAATTGTTATTTAAATGTTACGTCAATAAAAAAAATTTAATTCTAAGGTAGGTAAAATTAAATTTCAAATTTAAATTTTGTAATTGTATTTCATACGTGTACGTAGCCGTACTAACGGCTGACGTCAATTATTACATTACATGTTACAAAATTTCCTGGAACATACACAAAAGAACAAATGCAAGTACATTTTATTGTTGCCAGCAAAATTTAAGTTAACTTTACCAATTTTCGAAGGAAACATTTACATTAATTTTAAAATATATAAATCACTTTGATACTTAGAATCATTAAAATCGTAATAAAATAATCTATAATGAAATGCAATTTCAAGGACATAAATTTGTAAATCCCAACGAATTTACAAACATAAAATGTAAAAATGCAAATGAACTTGAATAACACGGCATTCCTAATACACAATTCAATAATACTTCAATTTTCTACAGATTCTTTTCCTTAAAATTCTATACTATTACCTAAATTTACTTGTATGTAACCGACCATCTTACAATATACTGTAAACTCAATCTATTCTAAGTTTGATGTGTAGAAAATTGTATTTAAAGGTTGAATTAGTTACGAAGTGAAGTCAATGGTACATAACTGGCTTTTTTGAGAACTATATCTACATTGTTGTATTGCTTACACATCGTTCAGTTTACTTAGTGCAGTGTATAATAGGAAAATAATTATACAAAGTGACAATTACTAGTCCATAATTACGGACTATGTGCCTTCGCTCTGTGCCTTTTGCATATTTTTCTACCATCAAGTAATAAATGTATTTAACTAAACTACTAGATATGATTAATAGATATACTTTGTCTCCTGCATCTTATAGCACTAAAGCTTGGCAGTGTCAACTATTAGCAATGACTCGTAGGAAAAAAAAACTCAAACACAATGAATTTGATCGTTTGTGAGAACGTTTAAGAATGCGATGACAAAATGAATTGAAGTTGGAAGAAAGAAAAATAAAGTGGGATAAACATTTTAAGCACGTTCACCACGAATTCTTCTCGCTAACTGAATATCTTTAGGCATGATTGTAACACGCTTAGCATGAATTGCACACAAATTTGTGTCTTCGAATAGTCCAACTAAATAAGCTTCGGAAGCTTCTTGCAATGCTCCGATTGCAGCACTTTGGAAACGCAAGTCAGTCTTGAAATCCTGTGCAATTTCACGCACTAAACGTTGGAATGGTAATTTTCTGATAAGCAACTCGGTTGATTTTTGGTATCTTCTGATTTCTCTGAGCGCTACAGTTCCAGGCCTGGAATGCAAAGAAAATTGATAAAATTACAATCAAATTAATGTCTCTCTGAACTTTCTATTTCATCATATTTACCTGTAGCGATGCGGTTTTTTCACACCACCGGTAGAAGGTGCACTTTTACGTGCAGCTTTGGTCGCAAGCTGTTTCCTGGGAGCTTTACCTCCAGTTGACTTACGAGCGGTTTGCTTGGTACGTGCCATATCTACGAAAGTACATTATTATGAATTTATAACGTATACTATGTAAATAATAATTTGCATGTATATGCATGACGTAATAACAAAATAATTAAATGTATTTCAACGATTGATGGAACTTCATTGATTTTTGAATGTGCAAATTAAACAATACAAAATTATAATCGACGTAAAATAAGTTCTTGTTTCCCTCCAAAAGTGGACGCAATAAACAAAATGGCGAATAGCGTGCATCGCTATATACAAGAATTTTAAATACTTTGAAAATCATGATCTATTTCAGCATGAAGCTTTCGTCATTTATAATCAACATAAATAAATGTAAAATCAGTATGTTTTTCATTGAAATTATTTAATTATGAAAGGAAATAAAGTTACCTGATGCTAAAACGTTCACGACAGAATCACAGCGTAAGCTGTCTCCTTCGATAGCGTTACACTATTGTTTTTTTTTAGAAACGCAGTTTGGTCATGTAGGAGATAGGCGACAGCACTGTTCAGATACACATCATAGGATTGGCTATCATTTCGTAACGTCGTCTGTGATTGGTCAATTTCCGTCGAATCAATACGTTTGTTATGAAATTTACAAATTTATAATTATTTCAATATGTTGCGCACTTTAATTATCTCATCTGTAAATCAACAGTACCGGATATATGAATCATTTTTTTCCAAGAAACATATCGCACACATTAAATTTGATACGGATCGATAACATTGATGGATTTATACATCTAATACATCGATCTAATCAGAACATAAGTATACTTATGTTGCCACAATTTTTATATATATATATATATATATATATATATATATATATATATATATTTTGCATTGTTCAATAAACTTTAGTAAAACTTAGTAACCAAAACGATTTTAACTGAATTTGTAAATTTGTCATTTAAATGAAAAACATCGAATCTTTTACTATAAATAATTACTGAAGTTCTTTACAAACGATACTATCCTAACTATTCATCGATTGACGATAATAATAACAAATATTTTACTAATATCATGATAAAGAGGATATCAATATAATTTATTTTTCAAATGATCAATTTTATTGATTTACAATATTCATTTTTATAATCACTACCTAATAATAGCATAAGAAGCAATAATAAACATTCGTTCTACAAATTACGCCATGAGATAATTATTATCCTTGGATTTTCATTATCAATATTATTCATATACATATATGCATATCTATAAACTTTCAGTCATCAAGAAAATATTAGAACAAAATTTATTCACTAATATTCTAACTACTGCTACGCTAATTTAAATATGTTTATTTAAAATTGTATTGCCAAAAATACGAGTAGTCGATATTAATTTTTTTTTGTCTTCATTTGCACACAAATGATGCTTTTCTTCTTATTTTTTTCTGTTAAATCTTTATTATTCAATTTGTACTGACATTCATTAGAATTCGCTACAATCGTTAGTGACAACGAAAACTTCTTACTGCACTTTTCTTTTTATTTTTTACGTTCCATTAGTTTTCCTTTTCGGTATGCGACCAGATATGAAATCTTGTTTGAACATTGTGTAAATTACTAATATACATATATTCATTGGTTTATGAGTAATTTGGCAGGACATGAACATTAAAATGCAAGCCCATATTACTTTTTTCTTTTACGATTGTGGGGAAAAAAAAGAAAAATGTATTTCTTTTACAAAGATCAATTATTCGTTTTTTATAGTACCTTCAATGTTCTTTTATGTAAATCAAACGTGCACTTACTTAATGAACAAAAAAAAAAAAAGATTAAATTTTACAATCGATTTTCATAATAAAATACAAAATTCTAGAATCGCTTGTAACTTAAATACAATTACCAAAAACAAAATAAATTAGTTAAAAATACTCTAAGCATCGTACAAATAAGTATTATAAAAATACAAACGTATATGAAATGTTTCATTATCTTTCTTTGTTGGACTTCTTGAATATAGAAAGAGAAAAGATGAGCAAATAATTTTCACTTTGCTTTCGCTACACAAGATATAGAAATGCTGTTTTTAATACATATGTGAGTGTGTATACAAAACATTTGGTTCATTAGTCATCTAAAAGGTACTGCCCGACATTTAAACAATATGTAAGATCTATAACGCTAAACATTTCCTTTTAAATAACTGAATACCAAACACTGTTAACTATACAATATAAAATTTACCATCCGACTTGATAATTAATGAAAAAAAGAAAAATTATTTGCTTGTATTTACAAATTATAAATATAAGACAGATATTGTTTACTTAAATCACATATAATATTAGTATTAATAATTATTATTTCTGAATAGTGTAGAACATGACTTCAAAGTATATAAAAATGTAGAACAACTAACAAACTTCTAAAAATTGTTATAGTGTTTCCCAAGTCGAATGGAAGTTAAATTACATTATAACATGAAACATTATATTAAAATTTTACACTATACAAGTTTGTCTTGGTATGCACAATAATAATAATACTAAACAGTAAACAGTCGTTATCTTAAAATTAATTTTTCCTAATTGCCTTTTATACTTTTTTTAATAATTGTTTTTCTTCTTTTTAACTGGCAGCACCTTTGTTTAATATTACTTTAATCGAGATATTGCAGTATTTCGTCTTTCCTGGGCATTCTACAGAAACGAGCATTATAATTCTCATTACTTTTGGTACAACGTTAATGCATTATTTTATTATGCTTTTATTCCATTTATTATATTAAACTTTTTTTTTGTTGTTAAACATTTCTTCGTGTTTTCTTTTTGTATCAAAATATTAAAAACTATATGAACATACCTTAGTATAATTCATGCAAACACAGACTACATAATGTTACATATATATTCATCAAATTGACAAACTTTTATGCTATATTTATTTTTGTTATCTAATCGTTGAATCAAGTGTTTGTAGAAAATAAATCATTATTTTTAAAATTCAATGTTTAATGAAAACAATGATTTGTTTAAAAAAGAAATAAAATTCCTTAATACAATTATAACTAAACTTATCAGTTATTGTACATTATCTTTTTCATTGAGATTTCAAAATTTTATTATATATATATATATATATGTATATATATTTATTTATTTATTTATTTATTTAGAAATGCGTAATTTTAGTTATTTCTTATTCAGTATAGAATTTTGCCCGCCTCTGGTGAACATTGTAACTTTTTGCATACTTTGATTAAGATAATCTTTTTTTAAATACGTATAAACTTTGAATCTATAAAAAAATTAGCAATGATATGAGTTCAGCATGTACAGAATCACAATCACTCTATAAAATGCATGTACAGAAGTAACCACAACCAGACCAATCTTAGATATCCGCTTCTTTTTTTTAATCTTGTTATAGTCTATCATTATTATCTTGCAAATATCGTTTCAATTATTATTGTTTTTGTTTCTTTGTCAGGGTGACCACCACCAATGGTTTTCATTCTTTTCTCTTAAGTATCATTTGTATTATTTGCTCTTCAATTTTTTGATTCGTCAGAGATTTACACAAAAATGAATTTCCATGTGTAAACTTTCATAAGGCTAACATTAATTTCTCTTCTATATCAATCGGTATAATATTTATAATCATTACACGGTAACTGTAATATTCTGATTTCGTTATTCTTACTTTTGATGAAATATAGTGTCAGTTGTATTCCTATTAATCGCAGTTGCATCTCTTCCCCTAAAAGGTCTACATTATTTCATAGAATGGACATCTTGCAAAGCATATACATTAAATATCAATCTGTAACATCGTAATAAGATGTGGCCACCCTGAAGAATTCTATATGTTGTACGAGTGACTAGTGTGCCAACTCTTTGACATGTTTAAAAAGTTACAATATCGTACATTGTTTCTCAGCTTTGTATTTTAAGAAAATGGAACATTTCGTTTAAGAAAATATCTTCTCGTTCGTACAACAATTTACGTAAAATATTTCTTATCGCCATACACATGCTTTTATAATAATACTAATATACTTTTATTTGTTTCTTTGTCTAAATCTATATAAATTATTTGTAATTTTTGTTGTTGTTGTTTTCTTTGCACTGTAAGAGAATGACAAAGCTTAATACAGTAAACATTTTGCCCTTCGCAAATATATCAAATTGCTCACTACTGCACAATTAGGCTATATGCAAACATTATTATAACCGGAAGACGGTGTTGTAATATTGCAAAAATACCAAAATATTTGAACAGGCGTTATTTCCATGCAATTCAAATATGAATTAAGATTGCGAATTGAAAATACAGCTTCTGTGATCAATTATATTATACATTATACACTACCATAATCTTTGATGTTTATAATGTTACGCCATGTATGAAGCTATGTTTTAAATTTGTCTCCGACATTACAAAGTTATTACCGAAACATTAGCATAATTGAAATTTTGACGAGACCAACCAAAAGGTACGAACAATCCGAACTTCGATATCTCTGTCTCGTCAGAAATGCAGAATCATTCATAGAAATTAGAAACATTAACAGATCACATTCACTTTTCGCAGAACGTAACTTTATTACTTTCATAAATCTGTTGAAAATGGCACTGTTTCTTTTTTTTTTTACAGACTGTACCTTGAGTACGTTGTTATTTTGTTTTTGCTCAATACTTCATTAATACTTGAAACCAGTCCAACTTGAATCATTAATTGTTAATCAACGAACAACCAATAATTCGTATCTTTCGAATGGAGGATCGTAAGAACTCGTGATACAATTTCACATTATTTTGACACCAGCTGTATGAGGGTGCAAATGACTGACACAATTTTACAAGATGATTAGATACGATCGTATCAATCTCTATATGTAAACAAACTGAAAGCAAAGGATTAAAAAAATATGTCAAAATAATGCATAAGCATCAAGTTATTCGTAAAACAATCTTTTCACGGGTTCTTACAAATTTCTGATCGATTATTGAAAAGTTGTATGGGCTTGCTCTTATCTTATGCTCGAATGTGCAAGTGTTCTTCTATTTTTTTTTCTTTTCTCCTTTTCAAATTATGGTTTTTTTTCTGTTATTTGATGCACTCTTAATTAATTCGTAAAAGATGCACGCGTCGAAGAGTTCGTCAACGAGCGATCGCACAATTAAAAGTTTACAGCCTTTCCTCGTATGTAAAATATTTATATATCTTCATAAATACCGACATACCGAACTATAAGATCTAAGTAGAGAAATTGTTATTACATAATCACAGTTGTACAGCCATTTGCTACCTCGTATTTAAATACAAAAATGCTTAGATATCAATACCGTATAGAACTCGATAATTTTTCTTTATTTTGTTGTTCCTGTCAATTTCAGTCTGATCAATGCGTCGTTTATTAGAAAAAGTAAAATTAAAAATAAAGAAAGGAACAAACTGGGGTTCTCTATCGGTTGATCGGAAGGGGAAATCGCCAAATTTAAAGAACAAAAAAAAAAAAAAAAAAAGAAAACTAAGCCCGTATTACAATGAAAATGAAACACACACGAGTTTTACAATCTAAGCAGTTTTGCAATACTATAACGAATAATACGAATATTTCAAAGAGCATACGTTTTTACATAATAACTGCAATAATAACACCGGACATTATATTAAATTGGATCAATTATTCAACAATGTGTCCACGTTTGCATTAACGAATGAAACAATGTGAAACTAATTCAAGTAGAAATAGTAATAGTAATATAATGTGACAGAGTGAATAAGTATGAAGAAAAAAAAAGCACTATTTTTTGTTTTCCACAATTATCGAACAGTCACTGTAGCAAACAAGAACACATTCTACGATGAATTTGCAAATCAATAATTATTCAATTTTCTTTTTGCAGTCAAAGAGAGTATCTGTGTATCGGAATTCAATATTACTGCTACTATATTCTAAATAACAAATGCATTAATCGTATATCAAAACTACAATGATTAAAGATGATAGAGATTTATAGCAAGTCTTCTTTTTTTTTCTTTTTTCTTTCTTAGTTTATAAATTGTAATATAAATGTTCAGCAATTTTGTTTTTTGTTTGTTTTCATTTTCTTTTTCTTTCCGTAAGACATTACATATTACTATTTTTGTTTTCATTTTACGTAGATTTCATTATTGTACAGTAATCTAATGATTATGTGTATGTTTTTTTAGCCACCTCGGTTGTGCACTGATGATTCTTCCTCGATGTTAAAGGAACCATCATCTGTGGCCTTTCCTATCTTTATAATTCCGATCACAAATCCTTTGTAATGAACGAAACAACATGGCAATCACTTCTTTATATAAATAACTAGTGCATTTAAATAAACGTTCGCGCAATATGGCTGTTTCTTTTTCTCTGGCTTCAGTAATGCTTTTTTTAACATAGAGGAGAAGAATCATTTGCACAAAACAGAGCATATGTTAACGTTTTGTATTTATTATTATTGTAACTTGTCAAAAATATATTGTTCAATTTGATCTGCCCTCTATTGTTGGTTTTCTTTGTGCAGCATTCAACGAAGTCCAATCGAACAATCTTACTCATAAATGCAATGAACATACTTTGGTAATTAATCGTTTACGTTAAAAGTATCCAGTTTATATAACTATATATATTTATACATATATTTTTTGATATTTATGAGATTCAATATATTAAACATTGCATAATACTTGAACGCACTGTTCTATTCGTGTGTATGTTAAACTGGATGACGATAGAAAAATGTATAGTTTATATATATATATATATATGAAAGGACAAGTTAAGAGCTAGCTAAAAATTTCATTATAAATGCATGTTGCGTTAAAAATAGAAAAAATGAGAAAAAGCAATCACCGAAACCAACAACTTGGGCAGTTACTATATAAATATTCAACTGTATGATTTTTGTTTCTCTCTCTAATACACAGTATTAGCTAATTAAATTTATTTTGTTATTCTCCTATTACCCTATTTTGTAGCTAAATTTGTTGCTTTCACAATAATTTATGTTCTTAGTAATATTTTTAATTGTGTTATTGTTATAAGTAAAATAGTACATATATTGTATCGTTTATAATATTCAATATTATATATCATTCAGGAATATCTTTTCCTAGATTTATTTCATTTCCTTTCGTCGGATTCACCGTAATCATAATATGCTCCGATTTTTATACAAAATATAACATTGTTTCCATATATAATATACCATTATTCTCTCTTATACGTATTACCAGCACAAAACAAGTACACATTTGATGTTGAAGCGTAACACAAACTCATCTGTCTCGTTCAGACAATTACAATTCATATATTAAATATAAATCTACTTGGAAAGAACATTATGATTACGAGAAATCGATGAGAATTGGCATTCTTTACAAGTACACGTTCCACTCAACAAATTGCTATGTGAAATTGTTTAATCGTCTACTATTTCTATCGGAAGTTAGTGAAAATCCTTTATCCAACGATAACGATACCCAACATCCGTAATATCCATGTATTAATGATTTTTACAGGAAACAGTTTTCGTTTTAAAGATAAAATATATTCAAAGCATGCGCGACAAGCAAATATATCTTTGTTCTTAAAGACTTTGTTCTGTGTGTATGTTGTTGTACTTATAAAGAATGCATTTAAAAAAAAAAAAAAAAAAAAAGAACGCAATTGAAAAATGCATTATCATACTGCTAAATTGATTAAATTCTAAATAGTGTTCTGAAAATTGTATCATGGTGTACACGATCCATAACGAACATCAAGATATTTGTATATAATCTTCACCACACGAAATGGAAATATAATATATTAACTATTTTGTAACAGCGTTATCCTTTTTTCTTTTTTAAATTCCTTCATTTTTGTCAGCATCAATGAATGGTTATATATTCTCAGTTCCACGTTCTTAACATTATATTATATCCGACGGATCGTTTATACCATGATACACAAAATTGTATTTTTTTTCATTCTTTTTAGTAACATCTATTATATTTTAATATTAATAATCTGTAATAAAAACGGACCTAATAAAAACATTTATTCCTTTTTTGGCCTCACTTTTTGATATTAAATTATGAAAGTAATCGAAGAGAAGAAAAAAAAAGAGAAACACAACAATCAGCGTCATTGTTGGAGCGTTAAATAATTAAATAATTAAGTAAATTTTTGCTATAATACCCTTGTGTTATTTTTGTTTTATTTCGTTCTCACCCAGAGACCACTACTTTTTTTTTATCTTGTTTCGCGATCGACGAGAATTCTATAGCCATAAAAAATATACTTGTCCATTCGTGTGTTATCATTTGTGCAGGGTATTATACATTTTAAAATAATTTCTTTAATAATATCGTAGATACTTAAATAATAGTCTTTAAAATTGATTATTGTAACACTTTATATGTCTATGAGGAAAAAATTTGATAATGTTGTTCCTATCTATTCTAATCAATTATATACTTTTTAGGCAATATTTTACCTCTTTTGTTTTTTCTTTCCTTTCTTTTTTTTTCGCATCGTGAATATATAGTCGTTTAATAATGGTGATCTTTTTTCTTTACCAGCTACATATTCAAAATGAAAATATTCCATAGAGCCAGTATACAAAACGCGAGTTTTCTTTTTCTTTTATGCGTTTCATTTGAAAAAAGCTAACCGACATGCACGTCACGGTCGCGTGTCGTTTAAATATCGAGCTGTAACACGTATGTCACATCATATCGTTGGTATCATAAATATAAGTTATATTTCTTTATCTTTTGATTAAATTGAAAAATCCTAAATATTCGTAATAGTCTTATATCTAAAAATGTAAAAAACTTACAACACAAAGATTAAATTCAATTAATTTAGTAATGTACTTTCGTCGTAAATTACATTTTTTTTTTCTTCATTGCTATCACACACTATTTAATTTAGTGTTTAATTTCAGTAGTAAAGGATATAAATGTAAATATATATATATAATATATTATATATGCATTTATATATGTATATTAAATAATATATATATATGTAATATGTATTAAGATTACTTAAAGTTTAAAATTGTAACTTACTATACGTATAGAAAAGGCATGAGAAATAAGGACTAATAGTATAAACGATAATTATTTATAAAAAAAAAAGAGAGAGAAAAAAGAAAGAAAGGAAATTATATACAAATTTTCACTACTGACTATCATATTTTTCGATGTATCCAAAGTATAAAAGTTTTTTATGAATTATAATTTGAGTATGACTTATAGAGAAATTACAAAAAGTGAAAAAAAAAAAGTGATACATGTGTGTGTATATATACCTATATAAGAAAAGCAAAGAGAATTATAAGAGCGAATATTATAAGATTCAAAAATAATACAGGTACTATTTCATCGTTTCCTTTCTTTTTCCTTCTTGAACAACGAAATAACTAAATGTATTATTTTTCTTCTAATATTCTCTAACAAATTCCAATTCATTTCATGTTATAATTATGAGCAATTTTATTATTTTGTATAAAAATCTAGAAATCATATATTCCTTATATATATATATATATAATAGATATTATCAATACTACCTTTTCAACCAAAGATATAAAATTTGTTAATACTTGTATTATTACCATCAGTACGGGTCAATTGAAAAATCCTATTTAAATATAGTTTTTAAATACAATAGAAATATCATCATCTCGAGTGACATACGTTTAACAGCTCAGCAATCGAGGAAAATTATCCCATCAATTAGTAAATATGGGACATTATTGTAACTTCTTTTCCCATTTCCTTTGTTGCGTTTCATTATGGTATTACAATTTTTAAACAAATATATACTTTAGAGGTCCCAAAAACTTTGTCCATCATTTATAATTATATGATTTTTCATTTCTTTTCATTCACACTATATGTGTTCGTGTAATTAGCACACATACGTGTTATTTAATTAATAATGCTAACTATTCCCAGCTAGCACCTTCTGCTAATAAATGTATCTTCAATTATATATTAAATATTTCTTTACCATCTCTCAAGATCAATAATATGTGTTCTTACTTATAACGGATGTGATATTTCAATTCTTTATAAACAGCAATGACTGTTGACACAAGTATGACAAATAGAGACTCGGTTAAAAGTCTTATCACATCCACATTCACTTTGGCGATAGTCAAAAATTACATATTCGATAAATTTACTTTTTTGTTTTCTTTCTTTCTTTCTATTGCGATCTTATGTGTACCGTGGTACAACAATTTCTTTCGATCGTTCTTTTCTTTTGTATAATACCATCGCATTTTCTTAACACACTGAATTCGCATGAAATTGGTATTTTGTTGCTACTCACATTAAAATTCTGAGAATATTTTCGTCCTTGTTACTTGCAAAAGAGCGTAGGTATAACAATGGGCGTTTTTTCTTTTCTTTCTTTCTTTTTTTTTTTTTTAACGAAACATTCGGACCTAACTCGTGGAGACAACCGGAGTCTGGCAGTACGGGCACTCGCGTTGGTTTGGAGCGCACGTTGAGCAGACCACGTAGTGGTTACACGGTGACAGAGTAACAGTGCGATTTTGTTCTTCGCAAACCATGCACTTTGTTGCCGTTTCTCTGTACAGCACCTGGAACGGCAACGACTCAGCTACCTATAGTGTTTCCATTAATCATAAACTGTGGTCGCAAACATATAAAATTTCACGACTACGAGAAGAAAGATTTGTTGTATAGAGACGATAGAGTAAAATTGACGGTAGATGAGGTAGTTACGGAATTAAATTCATTTCCCATCCTCTTCGGGTAAAGCTAATAATTATTCGAGTACCGCTTGATATACCAGCTGTTCAAGCCAGCATGACAACTTTGTTTTACCTTTTCTACTTCTTCAAGATCCGAACGTAATTGCGATTGAATTGATTTCAATGCAGCTATTGATAAAGATCTGAGTTCACTCGTTCTTCTCAAAGTATGGAGGTACGGGCCACCGCTGGAGGCTTCATTCTCGACCCTCAATGCTTTTACTTGCAATAACGCCTGTCAAAAGAATTTCATACGGTCAATACAAAATGTAATAATCACAAGTGACATGTGATGATATACACATGTACAAAATTTATATTCTCTTTTTATTTAGAATGTTAATGAGACATTCTAAATACCTCGTCTCTCTGCTGTTCAGCAATACTTGCTTTTCTTTTAGCTTCCTCGCTTTCTAACTGCCACGCAGCACAAGCAGCCCTTGCTTGATTGATTCGTTCATCCCATGTTGCTAGCTGTGCACGACTCGATGTTAATTCCTCCCTGAGCCTCTGCACCTGTACAATATCGTTATCGAACGAATTGGCTATCCAATTATTTTGTGTATAACAAAAGTTCTTACCTCGGACAAAGTTCCTGTATTACTCGGACTAATAGAAAATGCACTGACCAGTGGAGATGCTGGGAGAGGTTGCGTACGAGACGGGGACATTCCTTGATTCGTAAAATCGAATAAACTACTATTAAATCCGCTAAGTTTCGAAGCCGAACTGCTAAGTTGTGAAATGTGATTGCTAAATGGATCTGACACTTGATTCATAAATGGCATCGTCTGAAATCATTCAAATAAAACAAAACGTTGAAATATTCTTTGTCCTCAAGGAAAAAAAAAAGGGGGAAAGAATGAATTTTTTTCGTTTACCGATTCTATTGAATCTTGATGAGAAAATCTGGATCCAGTGAGGAAGCCACCCGAATGTAAGTGTTGAAGCGGACTGGATGTCGATGGCGAAAAATTAGTCAAAACGGAACGTTCAGCCATTCCAGGAATATTAACTGGAGCTGAGCTTCCCAATAATCCAGAACTTGCTAGGCCTGCTGATATTGAATTGCTAATTGGTGAATTAGTATCCCTATGAATTGATTCTACTAAATTTAGGGGATCATCTAGATGTAACTCATCTAATGCATTTCCTAAAAATACAACAGAAGAACAGATAATACGTGTAACAGAAACGAACGAACAAAAAATATAAAAAAATAAATAAATAAAAAGTAAGAAATCAGTCAAATTCACTCTACTGTTCCTTCGTATACGTAGAACTCACCTACTACAGATTCCACGGTATCATTTGGATAAAATGAACTTGAAAGTGGTGAAACGGTAGTTGCTAACGAATGACTGCCTAAAGTTCCATTCAAACTGTATGCAATGTATAAACTTTGTTTCTGTTGAGCTTTCTCGGCTTTCGTTAATAAAGGATCACTGTCTATAGCAACCATTTGTTTTCTTATTTCACCCTGTTAAATATTTATCGTGTTATCAACTATATACCATCAGTGGATACATTATTAACACCTTGACTGCCACGTTAAAGGCGCTGAAAACTTAGTCAGGCAAAGCATTTATTTTCATCAAATTTTACCTATTATTATTACAATTCTTCGTAATTTCTATTATTCAGAATTTGGACTACCTAATACGACGATTACTAATTAAGTAATTGAAAGGATATTAATAATGCAAACGATAAATTTCTATGGAAATGTCACCCACATATGGGTGACGTGTGGCAGTTAGTGTTAAAACGTATATAAAAAGTTACAGGGCTAAACTTACAACTTGTAAAAGAGAATTGGGATTGTACAGTATGCTTGTTAACTTCTGTTGATTGGAAGTATTTACAGTGTTATTGGAATTAGAATTATGCAGTTGAGCACCAGGTGCTTTACTGTGCGAACTATTGCTACCAACGCTACTGGTACTCGCAGATTCTGATACTTCACCGCTTCCATTCTGTAATTCAAGCATTATTAACTGCATTATAATGGAGTAAATTTTGTTTCTCATTAAAATGCCTTTTAAAACATACATAGTTGAGAAAACTTACACTGCTATCGCTGAGCGGTTTATCTTTTTCATGAGCACGCTTATCAGGTGGAAGAGCGTTGCTGAGAATGTCTGCCAGATTGGTTCCACAATCTATAGGTACCGCCATGTCCCGCGCCAGGCTCATTTCTTCTGTTGGCAACACTGCTCCATCAGCACACCATACCAACGTCCCAATATATCAATTTTGAGAAGCAATTTTCAACACTAAATTTATCACTTACAAACGTCTACGTTTACCAAATATGAATTCTCGAAGGGCAAACAAAATGCCAAAATGTATTTACGCCAAAGCAATTACAAGCATTCTGATTTAAGTTAGTACGACTCGAAAATTTGCATTATTCGAATTTAATTTACGTTAAAATTGCATACTAAACGATTAAGTGTTTTTTTTATTCGAGCTATATGCAACTGTAACACGAATTCTGTTTCTTCGAACTTACTAAAGTAGTAGTAACTGTTTTACGTACGATTTATGAGGGTAAACTCACGGTCAACATGTGCAAAAGCACAGAAGACTCCGCGCGGGCAATAACCAGCTTGCTGAACATCGTTGCATTTCGTGGATTTATATATTTCAGGATGAAACTGTTGCTCTGTACGTGTATGACAATACGTACAAGCATCTCCCTGTTCGCAGTTACCTGGTTCACCCCATTCTTCCCCATGTTTTACATTAGGACACGGTGTTGACCTGAAACAAAACAAAATATTTAGCTTACCAAGTGAAACATGAAAAACAGTTGTACGCACTCACAGATTATACGTAATCTCACCTGTATTTGTACTTGCGTGGGCTACGCCTTTTATCTTTACTATTATGATATTGCGGGCAAGCATAACCTTGACGACAGAGTCTTGGTGGACGTTTGCATGGTTCCGTCTTGTAATTACTGAGTACATAATTTGTATCTTGCCATTTTGGATCTTCGTTCATCAAATTACGCTCTTTGTCAAGTATGTTTGGTCCATTAGACGACGAGTTTGGATCAGAATCAGGGTTCTCCAATGCTTGGATCTCTTTGATATCGTAGACAGGAGGACGTAAATCATGATTGCCATGTGCGAATGCACAGTGGGGTCCATTCTTGACACAGAAACCACGTGTGTCCGTGTCGTGGACACACATGCAAGTTTTGTAATAACGCAGGTGATAGCGTCGCTCTGTATCGCCGGCGGTGCGATGAAGAAATGGACATCTAAATTAACAACACATAAAATATATATTATTTAGAACGTACGGCAATTTGCATATGTGTCAAAATAAAGCAAACAGAAATTCAATTGAAAAATGAATCACTACCAAATAATCAATAATACAAATTTAATATCATCATATTTCAATTTAAAAGATTACGATGTCAATTTATTTATGTAAGGAAAGTGAAAAAAAAGAAAGTTTTTCATACGCATCGCGAAAGCAAAATAAAAATTTCGATACAATTATCAGCGCGACAATTTCGCCATAATAGTTTCAATGTTTTCTATGGTGCATCAACAAGGATATTATCATGTATAATTCTTTGTTTCCACCATGCCACGTAAAGAGAAAATCAATATCAGCAGGCTCCTTTGTTTGGAAACTCGAGGTACTTGATATTTTGGAGGGAAAAACCGATCGCGTATATTTCCATCCATATGTTGCGTCCAAAATAAATATTCAAATATCGCTTTTTTTTTTGTTATCTTTTATGGTACTTAACACGGTGTACGTTTAGCCATTAACAAAATAGGAATACATAACTTCTGTTGTATAATTAAACAACAATTCATCAATTGTATCTAATATTTTTAATAAATTTTATTGTCATTAAAAACAACAATAACTATTCATTTTTTTATCGTTATTGTGATAATAACTTGTTGTATTAATTTTTAATTTGTACAAAGAAAACAGTACAACAGTTACAGCTATAAAAACACATTTGAAAAAAAGTAATCAATGTTCATTAATATACTACATTCACGTACGAGTTAATTATCAATTAAAATAATGCTGAGCGATAAAAATTGTGATATCAGCATGAATTAAAAAAAAAATACTATATATATATACATAATATTATATAACCTATACACACGCGCGTGTATAGTTTTATTCATATGTATTTTTCGAGAGTTGATAAAAGTTATAATAAAAACCTTTTCATTCATCTAATCTGACTAGCGATATCGTGGAACAGTTGAACGTAGATATTTATAAATATTTCTCGATGTTATTCGGCAAGATTTTTCATTCGTGTTTCAATACTGAGAATATCGTCGTTAACTTTCTCAAACGAAACTGGTTATGTTTGTTTTCATTAACAGATAATAAGGCTGCAACGTTCTTGATGATAATACCCTGTTAATTCTATCCATTTGTTTGTCGCTCGTGCAACTTTCATCGACAACTTACATACGTAAAAAATGTATATAAAACAAATATATACGTATATATATATATATTTGCTGTCCAACTGTTATGTTATGTAGCAGTTTTTTTAATTTAAACAATTTCTAACCTAAATTTTGT
This sequence comes from Stelis phaeoptera, assembly GCA_943735885.1. NCBI lineage: Eukaryota > Metazoa > Arthropoda > Insecta > Hymenoptera > Megachilidae > Stelis > Stelis phaeoptera. Next base: position 3,443,182 of record OX030936.1, read on the forward strand.
AATATTCTTTACGGGCGTATCCTATACACTATACATTTACAAAAAAGGAAAGAAGTCAATAACCTCGCTGTTACATAAATATGTTTACCTTTCATTTTCTCAGTTATATTTTTAGGAGATAAACATTTATACATTTAAAAAATTTTATACGTTCTCTATTAACAATTAAAATAAATACTAATTGTATAGAATTCAGAGTCGCAGTATGTCCTAATACTAACCTATAAAAGGTTTGTAACATTTTAAAAAAGTAAGATTTAAATTAAACAGAAAGGATAATTTATCGATATTATAATCGATAATCAACTTCGAAAAGGGCATATTAATCTATTAGTATCCAAAGTTCGAAAATATATTATCAAAACATTACTTTATATTGTAAATATAAGTATCTAAAAATAGGTGATAAATTATTAATACCGTGAATGTTTACTTAATGTAAATGAGTAGTAATAAAACAAAAAAAGAAAAGAATAATAATTTGTGACATTAAATCTATAGTAAAATGTTGCTTCTATGCAACTTTAAACATGACTACGGAAGAAATTGTAGCTACGTTGGAATCCGCAGGAGAAATTTCTGTCTAGCTGCACGTTAGCGGAGTTATCTACAATGGATGACAACAGGTTAGCAGCCGACGGTAGCTATATTCTGTCACGAGCAATGGCGGTTACCGACGTTTATAACCATACATTTTATGAGAATACAAAACACACGCGATTGCGACGACCCTTTTAACTTTGAATTTTAAATCAATCAAAATGATTGTAAAATAATATATTCACATTGATATATTCAGAAATAAAATAATGATTAAATAGAATGAATAGGGTGACTGACTAAACAACTTCCTGTTCGGTGCAACCTTTTCGATTTTCCTTCTTTTACATTCGTAGAATTTGGGTCAAATTGTTACCGCGAGATGATTCACGTACATACATAACTATGCAACAATCGAGTCTGAAAATCGTAAAAATAACCTACGAAATTTTTTTAATAACAATATCGATAAACGGGAGGGGGGGGGGGGCAGGCAACACGATACTATGAATAAAAATATAAAATGAAAACACCGATCGATAATAATGGAACACGTAAAAAAAATTGCATAAAAATAAAAGATTGATGATAAAAAAAGAAGCGAAGACTCGCAAACCTGTATATGTGAAACAGAAAAAAAAAATGTTTTATCGTGCTCGCACAACTTTCGTTTAAAATAGTGGGAATGAGTAAGCGAGAAGTTACAATGAATTATGCAATTCCCAAAAAACACGTTTAGGAGATTAAAGCATATCGATGTTTTTTTTTGCCTTCCTTAATTATACATAACGTTTACGGCGCATCGATGTGTATTTGTGCGTTAAAATGTAGTTTTATAACTACTATGTACTTTTCGATGGTGTATTAGAATTTTGTAAATAAAAGGTGATAAAGAACTAAATGCATGGGAAGATCGTTGTGAGATGCACGTACAATATGTAGGTGAAACTATTATGGCTACGTTTACTACTTCCATGCTGCTTTCTCGAAGTATACAAAATTCAACATGCGAAAGTGCAGCGATATTTATTTTTTTTTTCTCGAATTACATCTGGTCCTCGACATATATATAACTATATGCACACACGCACGCGTCCTCGAAAATTACGTGGAAATTGGCTTGGTTCTTCGTTACATAGGTTATTCTCGACGAGACGAGTGTTACGTCGTTACGCATTACCACGCAGATGCGCATTGCAACACACGCGTGTCAACTACACAAAGAACAGGACAAATCCGTATTTTCTTTTTTTCTTTTTCTCCCATTCCATACACCTTTATTCCGAACGATATCAAGGTGTGATTTCATTCATACTAGAAACTGATTTACATACATGATTTCAAACGTGAAATAGCAGAACAACTTTTAATACGTTTCACGTATGGGTGTATACGTAATATGCATGGTGCCAGTAGCAAGCAACAAAAACCGTATGTTTCACGACGATTGAATTCGTGCAAGATACGATCAAAATAAAAAGAATGAAAGAAAGAAAAACAAAAAGAAGGAAAGAGAAAGGTAGGGCCAAGAAGAAATTGCGACACGACAAATCGATGCATTCGACACGAAATGAACACAATATAATCGTCCGGATAATACTTTATCTACGTAACGATTCCCCATCGAAAGAAACAGATATCATTTTTTACGAAGCTTACGGGAATAGATAAACTTACTCGTCTCCATCTGGACATATGCCGGTGGTCTCATCGTACTTTGTACAATAATTATCGGCGCTATAGTTGAAGGTGCGGTCCCTCTTTCTCACCGGTCTGCGCCTCCGTTGGTTCATAAAGTGCCAGTTGAAGCACGTGAAGGGTCGGTGTTGTGTGCATTTGCGCTGTATAAAGAGGGGACATTGTTCGACGCGAAATTCCTTCAAGTATCTGGAATGCGAATCCACAGAGCTACACATTATTTCGTGGCGTTTTTTGACGCGCGCGTCGATGCCGCGCTGTGCTCGCGGCCCTCCCTCTATTTTTCCGTTCTCTTTTCTCTTATTTTATTAGGTATTTATTTATTTGATTTATTTACGTATGTATCATTGCTTTTTTTTCTTTTCTTTTTATATAATTTTGTTTTATTCACTCCACTTTTTCGATCACACACTTGATTTTATCTTTTGGCCTCTCTGATTTTGATTCCACTTTATTTTTTTTCTTTCTCTCTCTCACGTAGCACGCGACCGGCCCGGCGGGCGCTTACTTACGTGTAATGATTCGCCTTTTCCGCCTGAGCTGTCAACAAAGGTTTAGAGTCGGACTTCATCTTGGACAACACAAACGAGATACGCGCGAACGCACACACACGGACGTAAAGGCGAACACGGCAACACTTCTCTCTCTCGTCTTTCACGTCGTCCTCGTCGTCGTCGTCGTCGACGTCGCGTAGTTCTGTTTTTTTCGTCCCTTTTACCCCCGCTGAAACCTCTACCGTCTATCGGGCACGGAATGCGGGACATAGGGCGCGCACGGCGCAATACACATTATATGCGCCTCGATCATCCAATCCTCGTGCTTCCTTACGATCACGTGACTGTACCTCTTTCAAGGTCATTGATGTTTTGGTTCGTTCCCGCACGTAAACACCGCACTCTCATGAATGCCGGTATTGTGCAAGAAAAATCATTTGAATATTTTCCTCTGATCGATTTTACTTTCTTTTTCTAACCTACAAAAAATCCTTCGTAACCCTTTGATATTCTCTGACGAGGAACGAAAAAAATGATGGACGTTGAAAATGCAACGATCGATTCTTAACGCTCGACCTCGATCGAGTTCCGATTCTGTGCTACGTTCTCACTGATCTTAATTCTGCAACGTGTAACCGCGCCTTCTGCGAAAACCGACCATCTCTCGACTTTTTATATCTTTTATCCATAAATAAATATCATTTGTTTTTGTTTATTTATAGTAACATGTTATTCTTGAATTAGTGTTAATTTTTACAGGTTTCAGCGATTAAATTTTTATGCACTTTCAAATACTTTTAGCGTGTAACTCGGCGAATCTTTTCTTGTGTAGACGATTTGTTTTCCGTCGTTCAAACATGCTTCATTTTTTATATCAATTTTTTTTTGTATTTTGGTACTTGTATAATACAACAAAAATTGTTCACATTTTAAGAGAATAATTTTCTAATAAATACTTTTTTCAGTTTATATTATGTTGTAGAAATGTTAGATTGTAAACGACGAGCATAGAAACATCTAACGTGTTTGTTTTCTTCATTACAAAATTACTTCGATGACTATGTAATTTAGATAATTATAATTTTAATTACTCTCACTTTCACCTTCACGCACTGCTATTTTTAAATTATGCATTATTTCTTTGGTCACTGATCTTTTACGTCTTTCACAACTTCGTCTTCTTCAAAACACGATCTCGTGCGTATCACAAGTACGTTTATACTAGTCGCAGGTTGTTATCGTAAAGGTTACGCGTATGAATCGTCTCTTATCGCTTCTTTACAAATATCTTGATACATATTTAGATACCTGTGTTGAGTACGGTCAGCTTCGATAGTTTTTCCACGATTGTTCTAAACTTGTATACGTAGTACATACAACCACGTTTCGTGATTTTGTAAACCGCGATGTGCAACGTTTAACATGACCTTGTCGCGCACCAGCGATTTCGTTTTACTTTCCCCCCTCTCACTCGAAGAAAATATATTAAGTTTCGTACTTTATTAATCGTCCAAATTTCTTATATTTTAAATAAACAATACATAAAACGAGTTTCACTGGTTGTATAATTTTTTACGTTTTTATTTTATATCTGTGGACTATAAAAAAAAGTTTGCAATGTCATCTGACTGCGCATGCGCGGTTGTTACGGCTCTTAAGCGTCAAATTTTGCTACCAATCAAAATAAAAACACGCAACAAATTTTTGTCTATAGTATATGTCAGTTGATTGATAATTTTTGTTGCGTATATTGAAATAAAAACGAATGGAATCCTTTAATCAATTTTAAATTTTAACAAATACTATCGTGGCGGGAACGTAGTTATTTCTATTTTTTAGAAATATTCAAACGATTGTATTCCACGAATACATGCTTGGCCACATTCACACATATATATATGTATATGGGACGTTTAGTTTTTTACAGCCACATATGTATGTGGACGTTATTTTTTCTGTGAATTTTTATTGTTTTTCCCATTTTTTTATATTTTTGAATTACTATTAATATAAAATGAAATCATAAAAAAAAAAATTAAGTTATTTTTGTCTCACCATAAAAAAATCCTCCCTGAAGAGGTTAATATGGACTGTAGTTATATTATAATTGTATATTATAAACATATTATAATTCATCATTAAATTGTTAATTTATAATTCTCGTATTTTGCTATCAGTTATATAAATTCAATATTTTTATATGGAAGTTTCCTTACTCTTTAACTATTTTTACATAAAAATAATTAAAGGGATAAAAAGATGAAAAAATAAATTTTTCATTCATCACATTTATCTTTAATGCGTACAAAAACGTAAAGGGATTCGCTAATATTAAGGAAAATGTCTACATACAATGATTTCAAATGTTTTGCAGATAAGGACAATTTCAATTATGTAAGAAATAATAGTCTGTAATAAAAAATAATCGCTAGAAGTAAACTTTTGTGTTCGGTTGTAAAGAAACATTTCTATTATATTACATTATGCAAGTACTCTTATTTTATGTTAATTATACTTTTGTACACCTTAAAGTTTAATAAAAGTCATTAAAAACCAAAATATATGTCTATCAGCAGCAATATTATGACAATTATAAATAATGTATTGCAACTAGAATTCATCTATATGCAATTTCACTCTCTATGCAAGTTTATAACTAGTTCCAAGTTCAAGTTTGTTGTTGATTTCAATAACATTGCAAATGTATACTTCGTTTTTCCTTTTTGTTTACAACTTATTGGACTTTGTACAATCATACTCTTGTCTACCATGTATTTAAAGAAAGTCTTGTATTATGCTAACATACCTAGACACAAACTAAATGTGAACCATTCGTTGGACTAATAAAAATATAACGACTTTACAGTATATGAAAATAATACACATTTGGTTTGTACGTATGCATGTTTGATTAATGCTACAATCATGATACAATATTTCCTACAATTGTTAGATTTAATAATAATACATACTACTGATTCCATTTTCATCATGCATCATTCTCTTTTCATAAGAAATAATATTTCGAGTATTCTGAGTTTTTTTTTGTTTTTAAATCTCACTTATTCCTGTAATCACGGATAATTCTTTGAAACATTTAGATTATAATTTCTAAGATTAATATTGATCGTATTGCCATTGAAAAAATTCTATATATTTAGATTTTATTTATGGAACAGAAAGTTCTCTTTAAAAATTATGTTTCAAAGAATTAACAACTATAATATTATCGTTTGTAAGGCTAAGAAATAAAATTTACATAACATCTGGATCAAACGAAAATGGTTCATAGTTAAAATTTCCAATGTACTACCTTTTCGTTCGCATAAATTCCATATTGTATTTGTTCTGTTTGCCATCAGACGTACTTAGGTTTGCACTAATTTTGAGCACTCCTTGGATGGATATTATGCAATTCTTAATTAACCGTATAGTTATTAAGAACTATGACAGTATCTTCATTGGATGTTCTCTTTTGGATGGACTTATTATATGTTACAATAGTAAATTTCAAGGCAATTTTAAAAATGTGCCTTTTCATTAAAAATGGAGCGCTTAGTTCCTTAACTATCATTTAATTTGACAGCAAACAAAGACTGGTCAAAAAGTTTTGTATAATCGTTTTATATCGTTTAATCCTTCTATCTCGTTTACGACATCTAGATTTAAATATCTTTCATAAAGATTTTCATTGGATTTTAGCGAATACTTTTTAACGTTCTGATTAATTATATTCTGTAGAATGTATTCTTCAAATACAGACGGTATTCTGTGTACATATTTTTTTTTTTCTTCAACTGTATTGAGACATATACATATATAGTTTTCAAACATTATAATTTCAACATAAACGATGTCTGCAAAACATTACAATTGTTATTAATATATTTTGTGCGATTTAAACTGTTATAAATTTCAAGATTGTATAACGTTCATTTTCATATCATTGAAAATGTTCACTTTCATAGTATGTCTCAACACTTTCAATATTATAATAGAAGACAAAACTTATATTTCGTACAGTACTTAATAGTTGAATTCGAAACTCGCACTACTTTTACCATAGAAATACTGTAAAATTAACTTATACATGTACATATATCAACAATTTTAGGATTGAAAACAACGAAGAACGCATTTAAACAATACCCAAGAAAATGTTTACAGCAATTCAAATAAATAGATCATTTGTATTTCAATCAATGATTTTAAAATCAAATAAAAATTTATTTAATCCTAATCACTACTAACTGGTGTCAGTGAATCGCTGTCAGATTATGAGATTACTGGCAGCCTGAAATTTTATAAACGCTTTGCAGTGAAATAACCGTCTGACTTTACCTCGTATGAATTATATAAGATATATCGAAAGAGAGAGCAAACTTTTACATGTTCGTTTAAATGGCCTTTAGCGTTAAACAACAAGAAAATGTCTTTGAAATATTATTACATTAACAAGTTTATTTTATACAATTAACTACCTATATACAATATATCAATAAGAATGATGTATAATCTTTTTTTTTTTTTGTTAACATAGATTTAAAGAGGCTTTTCTTTTTTTAGAATGGCTCTTGCCATTTTATAAGCTAAAATTCTAATTATTTGCTCTGCTTAATTAACGTGTATGCGTAAAAGTTATGAATGAGTAATGACATCCCAGACATCGCAGATGAGCATTTCTATATACTTATCATTATTATCAACCATGAGTTTTCATTGTAACTTTTCATAGAAATTAATACTTTTAATAGTGACCACTGATCAATGATAAATTAATCAAAATTAAGAAGATAATTTACTATTGCGGTGAAACTGATATTAACGTCCGATAAGTATACATAACAATATGTAAATTAACTTAGTTAATTTCTTTACGCTTCGTTTCATTTTGCGAAATTTTGATATATATAGTTTTATGCATTTTGTGCCGCGTTCCAATACGATGCTTGTTAAAATCGTAAGATATTATTATAATAGAAAAATTAAAAAAGAAAAAATCTATTCATAGCCATCGAGTATGTTCTCATTTAAAACGCATTCGAATTACATTCTCAGATGTAATCGAAATGTATTTAAAACGATACTTTGCACAGTCTCTAACAAGTTGTTTTTAATAAAAATGACTTTCATGAATTTATATTAAAAATCTTGCTTTATTTTTCTCGCAAGAATAAAAGTCAAATGAATAAATGCAAATTTGAGGAAGAATAATATGGACAAAAAGATCACAACTGATTTTACACTATTTCTTTTTTAAATAGTTATTCGTTTCTACTCGCACCTATTATGTATAATATATTTACCTGGTGTAATAGTAAATTTCATTCAAACAGTTGTTCCGTACGTGCTGAACATCACTCTGGTGGTATCTGTGTCCAGAGTAACGTCTTCCGGAGATGCTAGATCAACTTTTATAGATCCAGAATTGTTTCTTCTTCTCGTCATTCCACCGCCCCAATTCGATAACGTCCAATGATACGTTTCACCCTCTTTCTCCGTGTTCGTGGTCTCTTGGGTTTCGTTATCTTTGTCCAAGCCGGTCTCGACCGAGACCGATGAATGCGAAGCCACCGAATCGAAACTGGAATCGGCGCCTCCTCTGTAACGACTGACATAATCGGTGGACATTTCACCGGGAGATTCTTCTATCGCTTTCAATATGTTCTGACAAAGTTCCGAATCGAGCGGAATCGGATTTTCCGAGTCACGATTATGAATGGTAACGGCTATGTGAGCCGGGTGCGGTATAGGAAGGGGAATTAATAATTTCTCAGCACTGTAAGGACGAATTTGTCGTTTCCACGGCTGCCAACGTGCTTCTGTCGTACCATTCGACGATGTTGTGCGTCTTCTGATTTTCGTCGACGTCAAAAGTCCTCCGGTATCGCTGTGAAACAAATAACGCTTGAATTTCGTTTTTCTTCTATTACCTCGTAATAGATCTAATTGAAAACGATACATTCCAAGGGTTTTTTTATGATATTAGCGTGACGCTCGAAGCTTCAAAATGTAATTACAATTTAGAGAACATTGTTTACCATCGTTTGTCAGATTTTCTGCTGTTACTGGTCTGCTTAGCCCGTGGATTGAAGGCTGAAACTTCTAAGTAAGGACTGTAAACTTGTATATTGCCACGTGGTGCGTAAACAGCCCCCAGTAAATCTGGTCCATTGGTACCACCGAGTTCGGTACTGTGAACCATGTCGGTGTAACGTGACAGATCGACGCCTGGATGAGGTTCTAACCTGAACTTGGTGTCTGCATCGTCAAGGGGTTGAAGAAAGTTTAAACTGAAAATGTCTGCGTACATAAGGCCAGCTAATCCGGCCCAGTCACCGACGCTTAAACCTTTATTCTCCCAAAAGTCTTCCTCGTTTCCTGTTAATCTGGCAAATACGTGGGTAGGATAAAGACGTTCCAACATTAGAGCTCCCTGTTGTATCACCACCTGTACATATACAATTAATGTACGTCAATAAATTTGACATTATAAAGAAACTGTGTAAAAAAATCAATGCACAGTTTAATAAATAAATGTTTACTTTCAAATCGAAGGTAGTCAGTTTTATTTTACTTCTTATAACCATCCCGAGACCAGTTTGTAAATTTTTTCTACGTCTATCTAATTTCTCGTGTAATACAGCGATCAGATCTTTGGCTTCCTTTTCAAGGGATTTGTACGGATCTTTCGTTTTCGCGAGGCTAGCAGCGAACGGGCCAAAACACGCCTCCACGAATTGCGTGAAATCTCTTTGCGGCTGGGTGATTAATCGTTCGGTTTCTTGCTGAAAAGCTAACAATTCGTCTAGCTCTAGCTTAGCTTCGAACGCGGCTAAAGCTTGCTCAGGCCTAATCTATAAGTGACAATGTAAATGCTTAGATTGTAGAACTATCTTGGCTCATAATTTATTGATACCCACTTGATAATAATAATCGGACGTCAATCCCGGTCCAGCTATTCTTTTAACCACAAAACTATCACTGGCAGGTATACGACCCCTGTTCTTTATTACTAAATGGAACATAGTCGTGTCCCAAACCACTCTAATCCAATAACGTATCACAGCAACTACATAAAACGTTTATACATAATCGTTGTAAGAGTTTAATGAACGTATTACTACATACCTAATCAACCTTATTAGAAAAGAAAGATCCATACCTGTAAGTATCACAAAAGAAATCATGGGACACAAAATAAGAGCAACAATTAATGCTGCGATCGGTTGTAGACACCCTTGTATACCAATATTCCAAACCAACGCTTCCATAATGACCAAGTATCGATTTCTACTTGGTTCCGGACTATCCAGATCCATTATCAGCGCCATGAATGCGTGCAATGCCAAAGTAATCAAAGGCATCCTGAAACGGTATAACCATCAATTCTAGGGTGAGGAAAATATATTTTCGAAGTAGTCATTTGCATTACGTAAATAAAAGTAAATACAAATAGATAGCGAGGTAAATAAGTAAATATGTTACAAAGGTATTACAATTTTATTAACAAGTTAAGCGCCACGCCGATTTTACCTTCCTCTTTGTTTGGCCCAGCCACTAACAGAAGCTTCGCGTTCTTCCGCAAGGACGTATAAATCATTTAGTTTTTAAATTTTGAACTGGTATGTTAGCTTCTGGTAGATCGACATCCGTGTGCAAAGGTAACACGCGTGTCAGGGTCGTTGCACCATGGGGCTTTCTTACTTATTGAGGATCTTAGGGTGCCGATGTCGAGGACCTGTGTCTGTCAGGGGGCGAAGGATCGGTGGTAACCGAGTTTTAAGAGTCGCGGATGTTATGGTTAGAGTTCGACGCCCTTCTTTTGAGGATCGCCGAAGGAACCGTGGTCCGTGGCCGATGACCCAACGCCATGGTGCTGCGTGGCGCGTGCAGGGCGATAAGGGTGTTCCCGAAGGATCTGGCAACGGAGTGGGAAAGATGATGGTATCTTCTGGTAAGAGGACCGTGAGAGACAGCATGGCACTTACCCCAGATGCGGTAGTAATGTCGTTTATTTTGTAAAAAATAAACAGATACATAAACGTAGACAACAGAGAGAAATTATAAGTAGGGGAAGGGGGGCAGAGTTTCGAGTCGCAGGTTCCGAACGGGTGTGGAATTAGTGGAATATCGGTGTGAGTCACGAAAGATCCCGTCTCCGGCCTTCTAGCGACCGTACTCCGAGGGCTAATGAAACCCATTCGGTACATGAATTAATTTAATATATGTATTAATTTATTAATAGAATGTAAATTTTGTAGTTTTATATCGTATTTTATACCGTCAGTCATCGGCGACTGATGCCGATTCTATGAATAAATCAATAAATGTACCGAAATATTTCTTATCAAAAAATTTGTCACCGGCGACTGTCGCGGCCTGGACGGATAGTTAAGTGTCAGTCACCGGTGACTAACGTGGCGCTTAACGTGTTAATGATCATAAAGTTAACACAATCGACGTACCACAAAATCGCAGTAAGTGCAATTAGAAGCGATCCTAAACTCGTGATTACACATACGATAGGAAAAACAAATAATATGATGAGCGTTCCTAGGAGACCTTTAACACCATAATTCCATAGCCTGTTCAAATGTCTTGTCATTCCTTTTCCAATAAATCCTATAAATAAACAATGTATATAATTATATGAATAAGTTGAGAATAATCTGAATGACAAGTTGTATATATTGGAATAAGTTTACCAGTGTCCGGTTCGGTCTCAAAATGTGTTCGACTTTTGCTAATGTGTCTCCAAAGGGCGATTAACCGAGAACAAAGAGTGGGCATTTGAGATGACTTTCTAGGGAATAAAGTTCCATTCAGTTGACTCAATTCTAGTACAGGGGTGAAGGGTTGAAGGAGCAACAAAGCTCGAATAGAGACTGGACTACAGCATGGTACGACTACACCTAACAGAAACATCGCGTTCCAAGTCCAACACCAGGTTCTAGCGATGTAATTGATCCAACGCCACATAGGCCACCTTCACAAGTTCAAACGTACGATTATTTATATTACACTTCACTTAATCGAATAAAAGTAAGGGAAGTAGCAATTATTGGATCTCTCCTATCATCTACCTTGTTGTAGTCGTGTGCACGATTTCTCGTTCGACCAAGAAGACAGGTTGACTTGGATCAGCGCGAGGTGTTGTGATGGATGTTGGAGTATTGCTCAGCACCGTCGGTATGATCTCAGACTGGCCTTGAAAATTACGCCTGACGATCCAATTCTTTGGAAACCATATTTGAGTTGGCCACTGGAAGCTCCTCGTCGGTGTTTTCACTTTGCGTAACTCTTTCAACAAAACTGGTTCTCTCTAACAGACACAAGAATATATCGATGAACATATGTATACGAAGAAAAACGAACGAAAATAAAAATGATCTTCGACTTTACGTACCTCTTTCATAAACGTTAAATCACGATTAAGAAAATAAACAGTTTGTTGCAAATTTTGATGGGTGCACAGCGTAAGAGCCTCTTCGTGAGCGCTCCATTCGCATTCTTCTATGAATTTATCCTCGACTTCTCTCATTCTGTCGCGCATCCAAGGCTCTATTCGAGATAGTACCGGATGTTCGTTCTCGATATGACGTCTCAGAGCTTCCTTGGTCTGGAACAATTTACGTTGAACCGTTTCTATCGCTCGATGCATCAACACAACTGATTGCGCCTGTTGAACCAATAGCTGAGGGATTCCGTTTCCCAGATCGAGTATATCCGGATGCGACAAGATGTTGGAGAAAACCCTTTGCAGGTACTCTCTCATAACAGCTTCGTTGACTTCCTGAAATTCATCGCGGACAATCAATATCTGTACCGAATGAAATCAATGAAATTTGATCGGGTCGCAATATAAACTCGTAGCGTGTCCTTATTTTTTCTTATTGCGACTTCAACTGTTAGCTACGAACTTATATTTCACGGCCCAACGTTACCGTTATAAAATCGTACTCTTTCAATTTCTTCGTCGGGTTTTTTTCGCGCTCTCAATTCTGATATCAGTCTTTCTCTGAAATGAAGAAACCAGCCTCGTGTCTCTCTCTCCAAAATAGCAAGTAGAATCGGTAAAGCTTTTCTGATAATGTCTCTGCTAAATAATCTAAGATCAACCACTGCTCCGCCAGGTGTTCCGAACACGAATGGAACCGGTATAGGCAACAGCTGCGACAATTCTCTTTCCACTTCGAATTTCTCCATGGTCGCTCGTCGAAGTTGTTTTCGAACGAAACCGCACAAAAGTTCCAACGAATCTTCGTACTCCGGCTGGAAATTATATTATAACGTTGACACACCCGAAGAATCTTCCTTATTCTTAACGCTAGAAATTTACCCTGCACACCAATTCAGCGACCAAGTATCGACACCTCTCTTCCTTGATTTTGGCGTCTAGATTGTGTGCTTGAAGCGACGGCACCCCGACGATTATATCTAAAAAGAAACATCGTGTGTTATATTAAAGGAATCTTGGTAGAGAATAAAAGATATTTGATGGTTTTGTACCAAGAAGCCGTAACAGTCCTGTCAGCAGTGCCTTCAAAGATTGAGAAACGCTGAAACAATGGGAGATCAGTCTTGCTTTGGCTGTGACCACGAGGAATCTGGTCGCCAAAGCGAGATCCCGAAGCAAAGCGTCTCTCCTTCTGTCGCGTCCACGCTGGAGAAGACCGCTCAATCGCCATCGATGCGTTTGCCCGGTAAAATTGATGGAATCCACTTCGAACTCTCTGAAAGATGAATCATTAATTAGCATCGTTGATCTTGGAACAAAAGGGCAAGAGGGATTATCCAGAAACAGAACGTGAACGTCTACGCCGTGTAAACGAAACAGTTACACACACAACAGCATTAACATATTCCATGGAACAACACTTGGGAACATGAGTTTTTCATTAATCGTTTAGCCGTAGAAAGCTTCAAGTGCAATTTATCTTCACAGTGTTTGGAATAAAATATATTACAGCCAAATGATTAAGAAGGATACTTGGTTTGCCACTGAAATAATATAAAAAGAAGAGTAACGGTGCGATTCTTTTACAATTCAAAATGGAACATGTTAATAAGAAAAATAGCCTGGAAAAATATATGAAAATCCGTTCCAACGACAGGAAATCTGTACAGTGTTACAGCCTGTCGGATTCGTTACCTTCTCAACCCCATTTTCATGGTGCCAAAGCTACTAAAAATGGATTGATTGCTACAATACAAGCACGCTCTGAATTCTAAATGGTTATGGATACAAAGGGAACAACCTACACCATTGAAACATTGTACTCTAGCAAACTAAAATTGTGTTACTTTCATGCTGTTCAACGATAATCATATTTGTTAAGAAGCTGCATTGAGTTTGTAAGAAACTCTGTATAAACGAAACAACAATAACATCAATTTTCTGCCGACTGTGTGTTCGATGAATCTTATATGTATACATATGTACATTTCATGATCGTTCCAATTAAAACTGTTCTGATATAATGGAACAAAGTTTCAAACGAGGGAATCATCATGCTGTTTCGAGTCCTCCGTTTAAAGGGGTCTTTCTGATCCTGAGTTATCGTACAAGGCGTGGCATCAAATAATCGGTTTCTTGGGTGAATTGATCGCTTCGTGTGCACATATGTGTGTGTGTGTGTGTGTGTGTATGCGTGTTTGTGTGTGCGACATACCCGCATCTTCGAATGCTCTCCAATTGAGTGGCATTCAGCTTCTTCGGTTTTCCGTACTTCTCCTTCTGAAAGCTTTACAACAAACTGTTATCAGACACAACGTTATTCGTTTGCTCGAAAACCAAACGACGATTCGGGGATTCTGTTCTTTTATTACTATAATTTCTTTTTTCTTTTTTCAACCACGCGGAGTAAACTGAGGGTTCGATTCCTATATTTTTTACTGGAAGCTAATGTATCTTTGGAACACCTAATTTCTATTTTATTCAAAGTTTTATCAACGATTCATAATTGTTTTTTCTTTTTATCAGTAACATAAGAGACGCAGCATGAATCTTATGACTGGTAATAAGAAAAAAAAGGGAGAAATATTTCTTGTAACGCAAGTGCGTTTCCTATATCCTAAAAGAAGATGTTTAAGCGAAACCTTGTACACGTTAGTAGATACATGTGTATTCACGATTAATCGTACATTGTGCTCAAAGAATGTCTAATATCTAACTCTAAAGGATACAATTACTATTTCTCGTGTTTCACTATGTCTCGAAGCGTTTATAGTTTAAACATCAACGTCATTAATCCATCAGTTGCAACGATAATGAATGATCGGTACTGGTTTAACATATCCAGTGTTCGTTTCAACGATAATATTAGGTAAAGTGAAAAGAAATGTCGCCTTTTTTTTAACACTCGGATGCCTTTTTCGAGTCAAAGCAGCCAGAATTTTATAAAATACGCATCGAAAAGTTGCCTAAGTTGTGGCAAGATATTGTAAATAACCATGGAAATTATCACATTTCTTTCGCTTTACCTAACAGTACCCATGAAACGTTTACCTGGTTATTTTCGTTCAATTTTAAGCTTCAAACAGATATGCTACGAGTGTTATTTTGTAATGCTTTTATGTCAACTTAACCGTTTGAATACCAAGGAGCTCGATCTCGCTGTTTCTGTTTCACGTGGAAAAGTGCCACGGTATCGGCGCTGTAACGTAAACTCACGATTAGTTTTATGCCCGTCGTAATACACTGTTAATAATATGTATATGATTGAACATCAGTATTTTTTACAAACTGATTAATTTAGAATATAAATGGTAATCGCATCATTTCGCGTGTATCGACACAAAATAGAAGAAAGGCGATCGTGCTCTTTGGCAATTTTCAATTGGGAAACAGCAAAGACCCGTGGCACTCAAACGGTTAAATAGCTAACAAAAGGTGAATATATCATAGGATGCTGAATCTTCTTGGAACGCATCATCGAATGATCTGCAAAAGAAATTAAATCAATTCGAATACGAACAGTTTAATCATTCATACGTTGCAACTGCACG
The DNA here is from genome assembly GCA_943735885.1 of Stelis phaeoptera. Lineage (NCBI taxonomy): Eukaryota > Metazoa > Arthropoda > Insecta > Hymenoptera > Megachilidae > Stelis > Stelis phaeoptera. The sequence continues at coordinate 3,458,925 of OX030936.1, forward strand.
ATTACTCTGACGAGACAGCTTAACAATTCTGATACTACTTCTACCTACGAAGAGAGAGAAGAGGAACACTCGTGTGACATTTATTCAGGAAATACCTACCCCCGTTTGCTGATGCTCTCTAATTGTTTCTTGGTCAATCTTCTAGGTTCACCCTTGCCGTCCACGGCGACTGAATCGAGCTCGTCGAAGCTAGGCGCTACAAACAGGTCCCTAAGGTGGTGCTTCTTCCTAGCGAGAGTGTCCTCGCCCTCCGTACACGTGGACAACGGAGGAGGAAGAACGATGGGGAACGTTCTCCAGTGGTAGAGGAACTGTTGCGCGACCTCTTTGATGTTGTGCACCAGTGCCTCGACCTCGGCTGGCGCGCCCCGCAGATGCGACGTATCGAATTCCACCGGTTCTTTCTGCAATGTATAATTTTCAATATTTCAATTTCATTTCATAGCTTTCTTTGGAAAATGGATATTATAGCGATTAACACCGTGACTGCCACGTCAAAGGCGCTGAAAACTATTATCCATTATTCAGAATTTGGACTATCCGATACAACGATTTCTAATTAACACGTTCGCTACCAGCGCTTGAGAAGAAAATCTTGTATCACAGCCCATGAAATTTTTTCTTATATGACGTAAAATGACATTGGATTTTTTAACGTTATATTTGTTACAGTGTAGCTTGACAGGTTTACAAGGTTTGAAGTTTTATTGAATACCGTACCATCTGTGCACCAGCATTAAAATGGTACGTGACAATATTAGTGTTTTTTGCTTTCTACTTATTGTCTATCAGTGCACAGAATATTAGGCCTCTGTACTGCAGGCCATGTTACACATATAAACGCCGAAGACCCGAAAGGTGGCTCGGCGAAGGACGACGTCACCAAGTCTGGATTCTTCCAGACGATGAAAGGATTTTTCTCTGTGAAAAACCCTGTTCCCCTGTCAGAAATGTAACACGCCTAGGGCGCGATGGAAGGAAGGACAGAGAGGAATCGGAAAAGGGTCTTCGGAGACGGGCAGATAGAGAACAGAGTACAGAGAGAACAGAGCTTATGACAGAGAAACAGTTTACCAGTATAAAATGTAACATACGGTCGAACATAGAAATTGTAACAGTACGCAGTAGTCTCATAAGCACGCACACACGATTTTTAATTACTTAACAAATTAATAAATATTGTCAATCCACGTAACGTGTTCTGGAATCATTACGGTCCCAAAGCCGGTTCAACCTTTGGGTGGTCCTTCAAACAGCAATATAGACGGCACGTAGTGCAATAATCAGGGCTCGACCAAACCCTAAGAATATTTATAACATTGAAATTAAGCAAAATAAGTAATTTTCCAAATTCTTCCAGAGAAGAATTGAAACGACGCATATATGCGGCGCAGGTAGCGAATATGTTAAGTAATTGAAAGGATATTAATAATGCAAGTGACAAATTTCTATGGAAATTCAAGTGTCGCCCACATATGGATGACGTGGCAAACACCTTGCCGTTCTTTGACGAATCTCACTCGTGACGCACTTTGCAGCTCAAATGTTACAAATTCGACTCGTACTGTCAGTACAATTGGATTTTAAGTGTAATTCCAACTATAATCGAGATAACAAACTATTAAACGTAAATTGTATACAACATATATAATAAATATTGTAACAATAAATATTTATCTGTGTCTGACGCATCTACCGAAATAATGATACAGCAAGGGGTTAATCTGTGGAAAGTTGAGTCTATTGCTTTTGCTTTCCTTAATTTTCAGAATTATTCTTATTTTTGTCAGGTATAGGAGTCGTGGAGCATTTGGCAACGTTTCTTCTACTATCACTGAAAGCCCTCTATGCAATCCGTTGCTCCTAATTTCAAAGAACGAGACGAATTTCTAAACCAACACTATTTTTTATGCTCTAGAAACTCTAAGCTATTCCTATACATTCTTCTAACGAACAATTAACGTTGAATCGTTGTGAAAAGAATTGTTTCTCCGTCGAAAAATAGAAATTGAAACTTTCGAGGATCAACATAAGATCCGAGTAAAAAATTTTTGCTTTCTACTACCTTATATATACAAATATTATCTACTTATAAACTAAAGGAATTTTAACTCTTTGCGCTCGGAGCATTTTTGCCTTCCGAAACCTTCCGAAAAGCAAACGTGCTATTTTGGAACGGAACAGTTACAAATGCTTATGAGTCTATATATTTTTATTCCTTTCCTCAATCTTCTACGTTCTAATCCTAATGTAAAATGTCACGTTTCAAAATACTCTGGAAAATTAACACTTTACCGACCGACAGTCTATTAATCGGCTTTTTGTCGCCGACGCTTACCGACCGATAGCCTATTAATCGGCTTTTTGCTGTCGACGCTTACCGACCGATAGCCTATTAGTCGGCTTTTTGTCGCTGACACTTACCGACCGATAGCCTATTAATCAGCACCAGGGAGGATCTGCGGCCAAGTAGCCGGTCGGACGTGCGTATGCTATTGAACCGCTAACGGTCGGTAAAGTGTTAAATATATCTCCTCAGAGCGGACAGCCGAGTGCAAAAGTTTAACAATTATTATTCCAGAATTTTCTCCTATAAATCCTCTTTAACATCCGTTCCGTTCATCAAATTTAATTTTCTCATTGTAAAGGAAAAGACTAGTTCACCAACTTCGAAATTCTTCTTCTCCAAGAGAAAATGATCAGGAGATTTCTTTCGCACACGTACGAGTTCATTCTTCGAAGGAATCGTCTGTCGGAAAGCAAGCCAAAGCGTGTTCGTGATCTCTCCCCTTGGGTGTTCCAGAGAAATGTTGATGGAATTTTCATTAGAATTCGATCAGAGAAGAGAGAGAGAGAGAGAGAGAGAGAGAGAGAGAGAGAGAGAGAGAGAGAGAGAGAGAGAGAGAGAGAGAGAGAGATGATTGACACGATGCACAATACCTCTGGCTGGAGTCCATCGCCGTTGGGTCGATGATAAGGCGGATGATTGTAGGGCTGGTGATTCGGTCCCGTGTTGGCGGAATTGACGGAAGCTGAGTTCAAGTTGTGGGGCATCTCGCGCGTAAAAAGCGTGCGCGGAGGCTGGGGTCAGCTGCCCCTTATCCCGACTATCTCTTCATACACCATGCTGTTGGTCGCCACCATTTATCATTCCACGATCTGCAAACGTTTGATACATCATTAATATTTTTTATTCGTTTAAACTTATAACAGCTTTTATAATACGTTGACTGCCGTGTTACCTATAGTCGGGTAACATTTGAATTATCATAGAAATTTGTCGCTTACATTATTAACACTTTACCGACCGGTAGCAGTTGCATCTAAGCCTATAAATAGGCTACCGGTCGGTAAAGTGGTAGTATCCTTTAAATTATTTAATTAAAAATCGTCGTATTAGATTTTCCAAATTCTGAATAATAGAAATTACGAAGAATTGTATGATGAAAATAAACGCTTTGCCTGACCAAGTTTTCAGCGTCTTTGGCGTGGCAGTCAATGTGTTAATCAGCTTGATACTTAACGATAATTATTATATTACAGATTAGTATTTAATGAACATGTAATTTCTCGAAATATCATTCAAGACGAAAGCCTTAACACTTCTTTTTTTTTTTTTGTTATTAAACGAAAGGGATCATATACGATCATCCGACACGTATGGAAGGATCGACTGAATGCAGACTCCCATTAACCGATTATAGCCCATTATACGATTAACATTCTGAGCATTCCATTTCTTGGTTGCGTCCGGCTAAACCAACACGTGTAACGAACAAGATCTACTTTTACGCGGGGCACAAATTTTCTTTCGCACAACGATTTATCCTCTTTTCGTAAAGAAAGTCTCCTCCATTCTTAACCTTTTGCGAACGATCGACGCATATACAGGGTGTCCCACGTAACACTTTTCACGATTTTTTAAGTACTTACGATCATTCGTAAGTGTAGTTTCATATTGCTCGTTCGCGTATTTGTTATTGTTAACATTTGCTTTCGTAGATTATCATTTATTTTAGTACCGCTGAACATTACCATATTTTAAATACATATAAATACGTAGATGCGAAGAACGTTGTGACGAAAGGATTTAAATTCGTTGTCATATTTCAAGAAAAAGCAGAATATTGTGCTTTGTATAATATAAAAAGGTTCCATTATAAAATTTGAATATTTATAATTTCAAAGTGTTTACAATAATTTGATCACCCACTGTATATGCGTTCAAACCGAACCGTCGTAGAAACTTAAAAATTTGTACGTATATTCGATAAATTATTGTCCTACGATTTTGATACAAAGATTAAATATAAGTGTGGACAATATAGATTTTGAAGAAGGGAATTATTACTTATTTTATTTGAAATAAGGAATATTCACCGAGTTCACTGTGCTAAGCTTAAAACTATCTCAACCTCGGTACATACTTGTTGTCCTTTGATATACAATAAGGTATACAAAGTGAAGAACGTGGTACAAATAAGTACGAAATAATATGGAAGTCGTGCGATACAAAGGACCGATAGAAAACGTAAGCTACGAGACATTAAATTACAAATAAGTTATGTACATTGCTGTTCAATACTTAAGGAAAGGAGATTTGAGCGGGAAGATTGAAATTTTTACCAATTTCAAAATCAAAACGCAAGTATATACAGGAAGCACACGTTATTCGGATTATTTGCAGGATTTATGACGGGTATATCGCCGTCTCGACGGGGAAACGTGAGACGTTGGTATTCTGCCAGCGTGGAACAATGCGAGGATACAACTCGAACGATCTTCTCTTCGCACAAAAGAATGATACTTCTGGATAATTACAACGCGTAATTACCACGCGAGCTCTCACTCAAAATTCTTCAATTTACCCCCCATACCGTGAAAAATATAGAAATGAGATGTTTCCTTCTCAAAATTCAGCCACGATACTCAGACACTGAGTTCTACATTTGTATATTTGACGATCATCCATTTTGTATTGTGAAAATTAACGAGGACTTTGTGCAGTCTTTCTCGTTAAATATTAAGCTTTAAATTGATCTACCACAAATGGTATATTGCGATACTTTTATGTCATGAAATCATTCTCGAGTATCCATTATACTCTGTGATTCTGCATACTTGTCTCAATGATTCATGCCACGTACAGCTAAAACTGAATTAAATACACGATCAAAGTATCAATTAACAACGAATCGTTTGAGAATAAAATGTGTTGACGTTATTTGTAACGAAGACTCACCGCGAAGCTTCGCGGTGAAAGAATATTTACGACTTCGCTCGAACGCGTTCCAAGTAGGTTGGCGATGCTCTGGCTTTTGACCCACTTGAAAAGCTCGCAAGCTCTGGTAACCTTAAAACACCGCTGCTATTCCAGTCTATGCCTGTAGTACGTATCATGTAGCCACGTTGCTCGATCGTTGTTTTAAACATGCGATTCGTGCGAAACCACCGACGGAAAAAAATCTTGATTGCCGAGCACCAAATGCATATCGTTTAACGTTCGATAAACCACTGATTTTTATTCATACTCGTGTAACAGATAAAATGGAGACTATTTTATTTTCGAAACATAAAATATTATAAAATTACTATACGAAGCTGGTATCAATATCGTTCATGTAAAATGAGTGATCGCTAGTTGAAAGAATAACCGATTTTGCAACGTAGAAATCATGACATAAAAGTATTACAAAATGGTACTTATAATATATCAATTTAAAGCTTAATGTTTAAGAAAAAAGACTACATAAAGTCCCAATCAATACTTCTAACACAGAACAAGTAGCACTTTCTTTACATCTTAAATCTTTCCAAACAACTCGTACCTTTGACAAATACCAAGTGAATCTTTTTCGCAATTCGTTCGAAAATTATTCCGAAAATTGTGTATTAGAATGACGCGGCTGGTTTCATTCATAAAAAGTAAAAAATGTATCGCTCAATCGACGATGCAGTTTGCACGGATCTTGAGGGGGGGGGGAATATTGCGAGAAAAATCGCCGGAAACCACGGTTGAAACGGGATTTTTCAACGCGATAAACGCGAATCCGTGGGCTTCATTGTTTTTCATTAAATCGGAGAACAACGTCACGCCGCATAAAATTACAAGACACGGTGTAACATGGGGGAAAAAAAAACACGTGACGAAATATACATAGACGAAACGCGTACATAAACGCAGTAAAGTATATAAAAGAGATACGCTCCAGTGTCGAGTCCTCAAGTCTTCTCTTTCTGAGCGTACATACATGAAAATTCTGCCAACTCGATTTCTACGAAAGTAACTTATGTTATAACGCAATATGCACATAATCTTGTTTGTACGTTATCCAGTGAATTAATCCTCCCTAGCTTCTGAAGTCATTTGGTCAATTATAAAAGAAAATCACCCATATTTCGAAGGATGAAGACAAAACTTTCATTTGATAGCATCTCTGGTAAACAGTGGTTTTCTTCAGAAGTTTGAGAGAAGAGGGTCTGTGGTCGTGGCGCAAATACGGGTCACAATCGATAGGAAATGCAGAAGGGGGAAACCGGGATATTTCCAATAACGATTCCTCTCAATCTGGAGCACTCTGGTGCTCGTTATCCGTCCAACGATTACTCGACTTTGCCAAAGGAACAAGATCTCTTACCCACCAAACCGTTACCCTTAGTGTTTTTCAATAATCACGAATACCCGTATCGGGAATGTAATCTTTAACGTTCTCGGTCGAGAGACTCGTTTATCAGTTTCATTGAAAGTATCAGAAACGGGAAGTTTTATCGGTACAGTGTGAAATGAAAAATTGAAGACTAATGAAACCCCTTTAGCTCGACAAAATTTTGCATTCCATGTTAACCTTGATTTTATAACATTAATTCAAAGCTTTTAGCGTAGAAAACTTAACAGTTACTTTGACTACAAATGGTAAAATTACAATCCAAACTTATTAATACCTTGGAATAAAGTATTTCAGAAAGAGCTGAACCAGCGAATGAAATCTCAAAGATTAAAGATTTTTACATACCTCCCAGGTAGGTATATTTAATTCAAGTTTCGACGTTTGTTATTCATTGAATTGAAAGAGATAAAACGGAGAGAACGAAATTGTTAAAGTTGAAGCTCCAGACAGAGAGGATTCTTATCGATTTCGCGTTTGAAATATGCACGGGGAGCGAAACAGCCGGAAGTAGAAAAATTATCAAGAGAATTCCAACGAGGAGGATTCCGTTTCTTTTTTCTTCTTCTTCTTCTTCTTCGTACGGTTTCTTTTCATGTACGTCCGCGGGGTGGAAAGCACTTCAAACATTAACATCGTTCCTTCTCCTTCGTCATCGTGTACCATGATTTCAATGACGGGTATCCAGACACAAAATACTGAAATGATTATTTTTTTTTGTCATTAAAGGTATCGATACAAATTGAAGCGACATCTTGAAATTTTTAAGTAGAAATTAGTAATAGCAAATAGGACCAAAATTAATCACCATATCTTTAATTAGTTATATTAAGGTGCTTAAGTTTTGAAAATAAATCTGGAGGTATTCTAGTAATTTGAGATGCCATAATTTGTTATTTTTAAATTAGAGATGTTCGATTCCGAATAAATTGTTTCGGGGAAAAAAAAAAATCTTTTGAATTGATTCTTTGGTATTCGAATTTCCCCAGAATCGATTCTTTCGTGTAAGAATTGAAGATTGATTTTTTGCTCTCTAGGGAATTAATTCTCACTAAATCAAGTTTTTATATCGACTTTGTAGAAGAATCGATTTTTCTTATCCATAAAAACACATTCATCACTCCTACATTATTATATATACATATGTATATGTATATATATTCTTTCTGATGAATCGAACATCCCTATTTTTAACCGACTTCGAAAAGAAGGAGGTTACTCAATTCGACATGTATGTTAATTTTTTTTTTTTTTTTTAAATACCTGAAGTTGACTGGATGATTTAAATTTGAAAAAGACAAGTCGATTTATGCCATAGTTGGATAGGTACAGTTTACCTTGCTCCAAATCTTGTTACAAACCCGTAATTCAACCATCCCGGCTCATGATTTCCAAATGAGAAAATTACGTTTGATTATGGCAAAAATAAACTGTCGTTGAAAGATCCAAAGTGATTCAATTCGTTCGGACGATGTGATTCAACCGGGACGAGAATGAAATCGTCACAGACGTATCCTATGCTTTTTAACAGTAGAATTATTAAACCCGTCCAAATGACGGGTTGAGAGTTTCTTATTTTAAATCACTCAATTGATTAAGTAGCTTTCGTTAAAATGTATGTTAACTTATTTTCAAGATAAAGACTTGTTGTATATGCTAGTATATGTTTCGTTCCATATATATTTATTTTTCTATTTTATTTTCAACTTGAAAGTAAGTATACATAAACCGTCATTAGTTCTAGTGTTAACTCTTCTGTTAATTCAAATGATATATTTCATAATAATTCATCAATGTATAGACAGCGCCCGCTCTAGAGGCTCCATTATAGAATAATAATTTGAAAGTCGTATAATTGGAATACTCGAATATTTGAAACCTAGGCGTATATTCAAATATTCAAATTTCAAATCTAAATTCTACCAACATTCGAATACTTCAATACCTACATGTATATTCAAATTTTCCCTATAACTCCAGTTAAAATACTATTGCAATACAAAATGATAATAACGTAATTACCAACCTCTACGTAAAAAATTGAAAGGAACCCGATCGTTTCAAATTAATCAAACGCTTCCGGCTAGCCAGGCTTTATATCGTGTTATGTATGTACATACACGAAAAATCAACTTCTACACGCACACATACGTACGTATATTATATTATACAGGTGTATAGTAAGGAAATCCAAGTAGAGCTCCAGTCGTGCATCATCGAATTCGAATAAACTCGATCCTTCCGCGTGTTGCCGCATTCGTTCACGCGACTTACGTATACGTTCGTCATCGATTCACCCACACCCATACAAAATTTTTAACACGCATGCGTGATACATACATATCAAATATTATACACGGTGTCCCAGGTTTTAATCTTCAAACTTTGTCAGTATATTCTATGACACTAAATAAGTCACATAGAGCTTTACTAAAAAGTTATAACAAAAATACGAAATACAAGTAATATAGGAATAGTAATCGACTTGCTTAATTTTGAAATGGCGTAATGGAGTAATGCTCGCAATAAGAGCAAATCGACTTACATTTCACGCGAAAGGGAATTGATACATTTTCTAATAATAATAATAATAATAATAATAATAATAATAATAATAAAAACTGAAGCAAGTCAATTTGACTCGTTTGGTAATTCTAGCGTTAACACGTTGGCTGCCACGGGGATCACCGGTGACCGGCACCCGAAATTTTTTACAATCAAATAATTAAGAAAAGAAATGACGAAACAAACCACGGATAGCGTTATCATTAAGCTAATAATGCTAGCTATCGATTTGAAAGGTTAAATTTGAAAATTAGTTGATTATATTCTTAATAATTAGGATTTCAACGTGCCTGACTACACACGTCCGTTTTCACTGTGCCAGTCAACGTGTTAACATAGGGCAGGGAGATACGAATGTACGGATATTGAAATTCTTTCGATACTAAATAGACATTAAATTGTATTTATTTCGATAGAAATTTAGACAACTGATATCTGTTTGATTTTTTTTTTTGTCGATGTTAGTATCAGTTCAACGACACCCTATGTACGACATACGGACGGAGGGTGGTGTGTAACAATGTCAGCGTAGGATATAGGGTGAGAAAGTGCACCCTCGAATGAAACAAGGGGCGCTATGCACTTTTGAATCGCGCTAGATTGTACGGGCTCGTGAAATCAGCTGGGGCGACGACTAGTCTCTCTTCTGCAGCTATAGGGTGTCTGAAACTTTTCTCTCCTGTATCGAGCTTCCTAATATCACGTTGTATACCGTCTATCAATATCACGGATTCAATTATTTCAATGAAATCAATTAATATTAATGGAATGCTATTAAACACATTGCATGCGGGTATATTTCGCCACGGACTTGTGCGTGTAGCGGACACTTTTTCGTGAATTTCGCGGGAATTTAGTAACTCAGTAAAATCGCAATAAATTTATAATCACATCGTTCTTTTTTTTTAACGAAAGTTTTTTTAATTTACACTCAAATATGTGCTTTATGATCAATGTTTAACCCTTTGCAGTCCGGTGTCGAGCGTGACTCGACATTAGTTTTTGTCACAGGGACGCTGCTGCGTCGCTTCGCAAACGACATTTTTAACACTAAACGTACCAAGCGGGATGAGATGATCCCATTCACAATTTCACATTTATCAAGGAGATACCAGTCATATGTAAAAAGTATAATTAATTGCTTATTTTATTAGAAATCAGAAGTTATGTTGCGAATTATTTCCTTGAATAAATTAAGAATTTCTTTCTAAAAGTCAACGTTTATTTCATAAGGGGTCAGATGACCCCTTATGGTGAGAATAGGTATATGTAAAGTGCCGGTACGTTTAGCGTTAAATTGTCAGTTAAAATAAAGAAATAATTGAAAAATAATTCGGATCGCAAAAGGTTCAAAAACGATAACGTATTTACAGAAAAACCGGTATCCAGCATAAGTCTGCTAAATACACCTATCCCCCGATGTACACTGCAAATAGGTTCCTTAGAAAACCGTGCAAATCGAAAAACAAACTAAAATGCGCATAATTCAGTCATTTATTTCAACGTAAAATAAAACTAAATATATCTTAAAAATCATTTCTATCTGACATCTCGATTAGCTTTTTGAAAGCTTACATTACAACACTCCACAACCCTAAACTTTATACACGCGAGAAAGACGGTCATTTCAGAATAAATGGAATTAAAAAAAGACTAGAAATATAAGCGTCAATGTTACCAAGCGAACAGAATTAAAAAATGACGGCAGAAACTTTTTTTTTGTTTTTAAACGTAAAAGTACGTTTTCCGCATGAAATGTGTTAATATTACAGGCATAGTGTTCTAAATAGTATTTGGAATAAGTGCGTTAGTACCATTCCAAAGTATTGTAAAAAATAAGTAATTTAGAATACTATTTCAAATATTTTAAAATACTATTTACCCGAATCCTAATCTATTATTATTAATCTAAATCCTTCAGAACTGCATTCAAAATACTATCACTATCATTCTAATAATTTGAAAAATAGTAAATTTAAATATTAAGCATCGTTCAATTGATCCTTGAAAATTCTTACAGAAGAACAAGGAACGTTTGACAAAATTTGTTACAAATTATATGGAATAATATCGATGAATTAACGATGGATGAAGAGTAGTCGTAAGAGGATAAAAGAGCCTCGTTCATTTTGAATATTAAAACCAGTATTCTGTCGTCGTCGTCGTCGTCGTCGTCGAAGCGACGATGCGTGAAATGATGAAGAGGATGAATGTAAATACGATGTACCATCAACGTACCACATTCTCCTTTCTTACTAATTACACTAACGATCTTGGGGAAGTTTGCAAAATCACCATAACAGGATCGATATTCGAGCTGATCCACGTGGAAACAATGGAAAATTTTAATTAATCTAACTCCGAATGCAACATTGGTACCTTATTCACTATTTCTGGATCTTACAAGATGATAATTGCATCAAAATCTATATAAATAAAAATTAAATGCTGTTCGTTGGTAAGCGGATCACTTGATAACGGCTGGACCGATTTGGCTGATTAAAAAAAAAAAAAAAAGTTCGTAATAGTCCGAATAAAGAAAAGTTGCCCGGGAAAATGGAAAATATGGGAAAAAATGAAAGTGCTTTTTTCTATGGGATTTTTGTCTTTTTGTACGAACTCAATGCCATAACTCACGATTCGAACGATGTATATGCGTAATTCTTTTTTTCTTTTGTTCGTTATTGTCCTGGAAAAGTTTTCAGGGAAAAAGATTCGAGACAATTATTCAAAAATCGTAATTTTTGAAACGGTAAAAGTAGCAGGCTCACATGTTTGGCTGGGCATTATCGGCGAATTTTTATTAGAGAAAGCTTTTCACAAATTCACAAAACAATCACGAACAAATTTATTGAAATTTGGACAGGACAACGTCTGTCGGGTCAGCTAGTTATTGATATAAATTTCTTTGAGTTCCATTTCAATGATAACCAGAATTTATTTTGTTAATCACTTGAAAGCCTGACCAACAGAAATATCCAGATATCATCCTAAGTTTAATATTATTCGATTACACTCGTCAATTATAAAGATTTTCTATAATTTCGAGAAATGTTAAGCAAAATACACCCAGACTTAAATAATCAACGATTACCAAATACAAGACAATGTCGATGGTGTTATTCGACCACCAGACAAAGTCAGAAAGTTTGCAATTACAGTGTTTTTCAACATTAATGAAATATTGAGATATAATAGAAGCAACGTTTCGATCAATTTCTATTTACTCTGTGTTGAATACTATAAAGATGCATAGGATGCAATTTAAACTGAATAGACAGGTAAGATTGAAGTTAAAAAATGAAATGAATCGATGGAAACAGGAACGAATGGATGAACCATGAAGTGGAAGCATTCAGAGTTGCGAAGCTCCCGCTGCAACAGTTCTCCATCTTCCTCTTGGTTTCCTTCTTTTATCCGTTTTTTTTTTCCGGGTGGAAAGGGATACCACGTGGTCGCTTTTGCTCCCGGGAAAATCGACGACCTCGTTGTAACCGGGAAAGGAAAAAGAACAGAAGAAAATATCGGTTTTCCCAGTGGAACGAACGGGAACGGTTGAAGCGTCCGAGTTTCGCGGAGGAGACTTCGTTTTTTCGGACAAAAAAAGAATTTTTCCCCCGAGGCCCGGTTACGAAGCCTACTCAGAACTAAGAACAATAGAAAATGACAGTATCTGTAATTGAAAGAAGATTCTAAATACCATCAGAATTTGATTAATGATATAAAATTGCAACTTTTGAAAGGTAGAAAGTTTGAGCCATATTTCATGACATAAAAGTTTCGCGAAATGGCACGAATGGCACATCGATTTGAAGCTTGAATCTTAAGGAAAACGACTATGTAAGCGCTTCGATAACATTTTCAGTACTTTCATGTATAGGCGACCGAAATTCGGATATACGATTATGAGACGATAGACTGATTCAATGAAGAACCATCCATTCTACATTAAGAATATCGACGAAACGTTTTGGTAGTCATTTTTATCGAGCTTTAAGCTTGAAAATTGATATATCGTACATGCTATTCCGCGAAAGTTTTATGTCATGAAATCGTCTCAAACTTTATGCTAATCTCTGTTAAATGGAATTGCAATTGGAAAATAATTGTCTCTGGACTCGATTTCAAAACCTCCGTCAAAAATGTCAAATTTCTTTGCGTTTAACTGCCGCGTGCTGCTCCAAAAGAAATAACAATTTATTATTTCAATTTCCACTGGAATTAAAATTAGAAAATTGTCTTTGAACTCGACGCGAAAGTTTCCTCGTAATTACAAAAGCGTGTAATTGCAAATGAGAAATGAAAATCGAAATTTAAAGGTCGAAGAGAAACTTGAAAATCGCAGAATCTCCAGGAGCCATCGTCAGGAAAGAATGGGTGTGTAATGGACGACACGTGTTCCGGTCGACGGACACGTGGTTAACGACATCATGAACGAGAATGCAACGATGCATAAATACCATAACGAAAAAACGAATCCCTGTGACGCGTGAAGGATGCGAAGCAGGATGCACAAACGAGCGCACAAATCGCTGATCGTTTTAACAAATTTTCATGACCGAAGAAACATCATAAATCTATATTATATTAAAATAATGTAAACGGTGAAAGAGAGAAAAAAAATTTCTTTTATCCTGTAATATAAATTCTTTTTAATTTTATAATTCTTAGACAGGGCAATTCTCCTCGATCCGACGACGCTGACAACACGATATTTGTTGTATTTAAAAAATACATTTTTAATTACGAATCACAATTTCCTAAGGAAAAATAAAGAGAACATGTTTTAATATTTCGATGAATGGGGGGGAAAAAAAATGTGCGTCGGAGAAGAATTTTAGAAATTCCGATTCGATAATCGCAATGAACCTAATAAGTATCCTAATTCGATATAACCTCTTCTGGCTTCGTGATTCGATTTAATCTTACGTCAGAACTTAATGGAAAATTGATGACTTCCCTTGCTCTCGTTTTTCTATTCAGACTTTAAATTATTCTCGATATTTTTCCGATATCATTTCCAATATATGAAAATGTTATTGTTATAAATTTTAATTCAATTCGAATTTCATTCTTCGCGCCTTGCTATGACAACCCCCGTGACACGAGCATAGATAAATTAACCTATAGACAAGATAAATCATGCAACAAATTTAACGCATGATTGACGACTTACAAACAAAAATATTTGAATAAAAAGTGTAGTATAAGAATCACCTAAACGACAATTTCTTTAACGAATACATTATGGTTGTCTTTGTTTTATGTCTCTATGTTGTATTATCTACGATAGTATTCTGTTTTCGTGTGATAACGTTAGCACAGCATGAGATCGATTGAACGGTGTATAGTGTATACTGTATACCATGTACGCACGCACATTTATATACGTATGTATATATGTATACATATATGGTTTAATACAAATAACAGCAGGAAATCAGCAACAGAATCTAGACTTTTTTTGTTCCTCTATTTCGAGAAGAGGGTAGATATTAAATGTGTTTGTCCTGCGTAGTTTGGAAAGACAACGCCCTTCTTTGTACAGAAGACAAATTGATAAACTACAAACAACCCTAAACAACGCTATCTTCAGTTAGTTTTATATGTATATCGTTCGTCCTTGATCTCATAACCTGTATAAACATACCAACATCGGACCAAGAGAAAATATGTTTTAATAATCCTGACGCGCCATCTTTTCGCGGCAAATTCAAAACTGCTGTAATCGAGTACGAAACAATTATCAAGATATTTTTTAAATTTTCGATTCGTGTTTTAAAATGAGAACAGTTAGATAATTGCCGTCGGAAATTCTATGAATCTGAAACAACGAAACAATCGTAAACGAAGAACACAGGCTATGAAAGTTGAATGTTAATTTTCGTTTTTAACGCGAGAACAATTTAACGCGACTGAATTGTTTGTCAAAAATAAAACAATTTATAATGGCGAGTAATTAATGACAAAGAAACGGATAACCATGAGCACTGTTACAATCGTATCTGAATCAACGATCAAAAACTGCGAGGAATAATTAATATGTCGTTGAGATAACCTTTCGTCGGATTTAACGAGAAGCGTAGCTGTCAGACGAGCTTCGCACTCGACGCTCGCGCTTTCGAGAATGACACTCGTCTAATTTTCTCTTTTAACGAAAGAAACTTTTATTCTATAGAAATTGGACGCGATTTTTAGAAATTAACCAGCAAACCGTGACTTGTATTCGTATTTCACCGCACCCCGACGCAAACGATCGAACGATATCGCAAATGGCATTGTGAATATTTCTTCCTTTTAAAACATTAAATCGTACTTGATTTCTTTATTAAAAAAATAATTAAGAAACAAATGAATTGAATTATCGAATATTTGAAGATTAAACGTTTAACTACGAAAGGATGGTCGTTACGTGACCACCGTTTACAGATGAATTTGCTAATGAATCGATGGACCAGCGACAGTCACCAAACTCGATTAAATTCTCGTGAAGCGGATCTCCCTAACGGTCTCGGGAATTAAACCGCTGCGCTGGGACATCGCATAAAACAATGTACTCTAACCTTCATTTAATTTGAGCGTTATCAACAGTAGCGCGAAAGGACTCGGTAAAATCGGTGATGAAAATTTTGCAAGGATACGCGCCAAATCTTTTCTAGGTCATTTTACAGGGATGAGACAGGACATGCACAATTCCACAGCTGATTTTCTCGTTCGAGGTAAGAAAAATTCGCGACGCCAACCGACATGATGAAGTTCAGAAACATTGAATGAATGTAAAATCTACTCACCGCAATTAATCACTGATAATTTATCGCGGCACTGCACACGAATTCGTCACAGAAATCACAGCACTGCCACCACACCAAAACAGCCCCTCCGAACGACTGATTTTTATCGAACTGGTCACGATGAACTGCAGCTCGCGGCGCCACATTGCCATCTGTCAGCAGTTCCCGTAACTACTGTACCGACGCTCAGATTACCCCCACTCCTTCGTATGCGCATGCGCAATAGAGCGTTTTTTGAATTCAACCAATTACCTTCAACGAAAGAATTTTATGTAGTATTTAAATTTTTTACAATAAAATAATGTATATAAAAAAGTTACCCGATTTTAATTACTTTTGCATTTATTACAAATTTCTTTAATCCTCCTTCAATTGGATCGAACATAATTTTAAGGCATGATCATAGAAGGAACAAGTACTGATAAAAAAACTGTCCTGTGTTTCCGTTTCGATTATTTGTTCTCGAATTTCTTTGCTATTTAAGAAACACCAATCACATCCGTATGCTATACTTTTATGTTCGTTGTACTCTCCAATAACAGAAGGTGCTTCCAATTCCTTACAATCGACTATTCGAAATCCGCCATACATGCAAGCTGCGAGTAAATATTTTTGTACGAATGGATCCCATTTTAAACGCCACACACCCCCGCCAAGATTAATCTCCGAAATAGGTCGTTTCAAGTTTCTCGTATCCCATAGTCTCAGAATATCATCGTAACTGAAATATTACGAAAGCATCAACGATAATGAAAATCCTATTCATAAGTTAACTTTGTTCTTTCGATACTACACCTTCCAGACGATAATAAAAATTCTCTTGTCGCATTACTATGAAGGCTCGTAACTCCGGCGCCATGAACTTTATTTAATGCAGTAGGATGTTGTCCTATTCTTGTATCGAAACGTTGAAATTTACAGTCATCACCGCCTTAAACGTAATCAATGTTACAAAGCAATCAATTATTTGAATAAAGATTTCGATAGAAATATTCGTACCAGTGTATATCACGTTCGTATCCCAGTAATCGAAAGCTGCAATCCAAGCTTCAAATTCGTGCGCCGACCATGAATTGATTTTACTAAGTTTACTGTCATTTACTTGAAATAATGACACAAAACCCTTTGAATCACTAACTACTACTTTTGGAACTAATTCCTTGTTGCTTGTAAATCTTGCTGTACACCAATCTAAAGATAATGCAAGAACTTCGTTTTCATATGCAACTTTCTCTTCCGTTAATAATTGTAAAACCTTTTCATTATCAGTTTTAAGTTCATAAATTTGCAGATATCCTAAAGAATTTACAACACCAAGTAAAATTTTAGTTTGACACACAACGTGAGCCCATTTCATGTCTAATACAGCAGGTACTTCTATTTGTTGTAATAATTTTAAACATCCATTGGTTTTAACTTGAAACATATAGATTCGTCCTAAACGTTTTGAGGGTACTGACTCATTAGACATTAATTCACCATCTTTCATTAACTGATACGTTCCACAAACAAACGTGTCTCTGCAAGGATCTATCGGGCACCATTCAACAGAATCAGCAGAGAACTCTGTATCAAAATTGTCCAATGTATGGAACATAGTTGAATTATTAATCTGTAACAAGAAATTATATCCTAATATATAACATTTTACAAACTACAAAGGCTGTTGTTATTCTGAAAGGGGAATGGCAGGATTCACGCACAAAAATCTTTATTTTGCATTATAAATATTACAATTAATAAAAGTTATATGACATACAATTTTTAAACTACTACAGATTTATAATTGCTTAAATACAAATACTTAAAAACGTATTTATTATTAATAATATCATTAATGATGAAAATATATTTGAACATGTGTATTACAAAGTTGATTTTTTTTTCTTTTTTAAAGGTTCAAAAAACAGTAAAGATCTAAAAAGTTTCAGCCAAATATACTTCATACTGAATTGTATAGTCATATATAAATTGTACTTCTTGGTCAAAGTATATTATTACCATCGAGATCATACCATAATCTTTAGGAACAAGACATGACCGTTGGTAAGTGCATACATTTCTGAGCAAAAGGTCATTTAAACATTATAGGAACTTTTCTGATCATCTCACTTTAAATATATCCATAATATTTCATAAATATATATTTATGTACGCCTTACAATAATTGTGTACTCTTATGCATTAATACTTATACATGACTTTCAATTTGTCATCTCATGCGTATCTTTATCATATTTGGGAAGTAAATTTGTACTATTAGTTCTCTTAACACATATGGTATTCAATACTGACAAAGACTAATTTTTTTAGATTTAATGGAATGCATCATTATGATACACCGCATGGCTGAATAATTGTAATTATTCTTAAAACAATAGGTTTTATAAAATATGTTATGCTCGTTCATATAATATACTTTGAGAAATTATGGCACCCAATGATTATTCTCATTATATTCTTTGGTAGTATAAAATTAATAAATAATTTATTAAGCTATAGAATAAATATTTAATGATGAGTGATATGATAATGAAATTATAAAAAATATCAGATGAATTTCTAGATATATCTTTCATTCAATGTTCACGAGTATCTTTGTCAAATCTTATATGTAATTTTCATAGACTGTGATGAAAATTTGAGGTAGATTAATCGTTACTGTAATTCTTTCATCTAATTTTCGCTTCTAACAAAAAAGTATATGCTTGAGCTTTTCATCTCTATCTATGATTAAGTACTTTTTGAGTTTAATATCGTATATAAAATCACTCGAAACATGTGCCTCATTGACGAGCACTTTTTTCAGTCTCAACTAAACATTCTCTGACTAGAATACGTGCGTGTACAATACCACGCTTGATCTTTTCTGCAGAAGTACGACTGCCAGCATAGGTAGGACGAACCTCATGACCAAGTTCTTCGATGACATTAAGCAGCTGTATATACTTTGATTGGCCAGGCACAGAAGAAACAGTTTGTTGGTGGGCTCTTGGATTTGGTACACTTAGTAATGGCTCTGTAACCTTTGTTGGAACTTCTATATTTCCTCGTTCCTCTTCCATCTTCTAATTTCTCTTTTTTTTCTGATTTTCTTTTCTTTTCTTTTTTTTTTTTTAATAAATATCCTAACAAATAACGTACGAAGAAAATCTAAGTTATAACGAACTAAATATTATGAAACAATCTTTATTATTCAACCAATATATCGAATACGTGCCACGAAAGCATTAATAAATATTTTTTTATTAAAACGTAAGTAAAATTCATGTAAAAATACATAAAAATCATTAATGTTTCAAAAATTAACGTCTTTGTATGATCGTTATACATTAGAAAAACCCATATGGTTTTGTTTGACAAAACTTACCTTTAATAATACGTTAATAAACCTCGAATGTATATTTTATGTAATAAATAAATAAGTACAAATAAAAGTTAAATATAATGAACTATAAATTAAAACCAGCTTCGGAAGCTGCTTCCACCTTCCTCCACTACCATTCGAATAATACAAAACTCATTTGAAACGGATATAGCGTTTTAGCGGAAAAAACAGGAACTAACAGTGTGACCACCAATTTCAAATTGGTTACACAGAAATACTACAAGGATATGAAATTAAATACACAGTATTATAGAAAATTGTTTTCTTTTTATTCAGATATACCTTGTAGTCAGTTATATTCAAGGATTATACTTTCCATAGGTACATTCTGTTTGATCAACCTTTTTCTGCGTGTATACTGTAAGTAATTCCTAGGTACCCATAGTTGTAACCGAAAATGCAATCCATTTTTTTCTTAGAAAATATAAATGAAAGCTCTTGTACAAATCCCTGTCTAATATTAATTTTCCTAATTGTTAACTGAGAACTTATTAGGAATCTATATACAAAAACCTGTAGTTCTCCCTACTTAAGGAAAAAAAAAAAAAAATTAAAATAAAAGGAAATACAATGGAAACAATCCTCTTTTCCTTTTCATATATTTATAATCCAATATTATGCGCTATCGAATGATTAATTTCTTTTAGGCGTCCACAAAAATGCACGTTTTAAGTCAGTTCAGTTGTTACCAAAAGTGATACGAAGTTACAAAACTACTATTTTCCTGGTCTCTTCGTCGTTTAAAAATACTTGCTGCTTAGATTTACTTTGAACAAACTTACAATTGGTCGTATAAAATATGAAATAATAAATGCTACATGTACAAGCACATTTTTGTGGATGCTAAGACACTCCCTTTAAAATATACTGCTGTACTTTATACAATGTACACAGCACTATTCTGTAAAATAATCGAGACTAAAATCTAGTCACTAAGTATGTCGGCAGATCATTGCCTTGCGTTATGTTCCGTTTCCAATAGACATTCTCTTACAAGAATTCTAGCATGTTGTATACCCATTTTAAGGCGCTCGGCCGCGCTACGACTTCCGGCATACGATAGACGAATGTCTCTTCCTAGTTCCTCGATAATAACCAATAACTGGGCATATTTACCCTGACCAGGCACAGTAGGGAAGTTTATTGTACTGGATGGGCTGGCCTGTGCTACTTGAACAGTTTGAACGTTCTGCAAATTTCTGGGGTTTGGCACTGTGATCACAGGTTCAGGAATTCGAGGGATCTCTGGTACCTTTGGCGGCGGCGGGTCATTTAACTTCGTTATTGTTATCTCGTTCAATTTAGCCAGTTCCGTTAATTTTGCCATTTCTGCCATTTTCGAATATTCTGGCATTTTTGTAATATCATTCTGTATATTTGCCATTTTGATCATTTCATTCATCTTCGTTTTTTCATTCATTTTTGCAATCTCTTTAGCCATCTCATTGATCTGTGCAATTTCATTCAGCTTTGTTATATCATTATTATATTTAGCCATTTCAGTCATTTTTACCATTTCATTCAATTTAGCTATTTCATTCATTCTTTGAACTTCATTAATCTTTGCCATTTGAGACATTTTCATCATCTCGTTCATTTTGGCAATTTCATTGATCTTCGTAATGTCATTATATTTTGCCATTTCTGACAGTTTCACCATTTCATTCATTTTAGCAATTTCAGACATCTTTGCAATTTCTTGCATCTTCATGTATTCCGTCGTCTTAGCGTACTCTGCCATTTTTTCCATTTCATATCTTTTAGCCATATCCTGAGACATTTTGTTTAATTCGGTCATCTTACTGAATTCAGCCAGCTGAGCCATTTGAACTATATGCTCCGGTACCTTTCCTCTCTCCATCATTTGTTTTAGCTCGGCAGAAATTTTATTCATATTCATTTCCGATATTTGAGCTATTGTCGCAGCGTCTGGCATTTTTGAAAGTTCAGCAATTTTTGAAATTTCTCTTGCCAAGTTTTCATCCAAGCAACGCTTCTTTTTAGCCCGATGTCTAGCCATACGTTGAGCTTCCTGCATTCTTCTTATCGCTGCTTGCTCCTCTGTTTCTTTTGCTCTGGCGTTCTTCATTCTCTCCGCAGCGCTGTTTAATCTAATAGTTCTTTCCTCTTCAGTTTCTGATCTTAATTTTTGACGTCTGTATTCACGCATTTCCCTTACCTTTTTAAGGTAAGGTTTCTTCTTGGCCTTAGGCATAACATGCAACTATGCAATGCATAAATACAGTCATCTATGTACAATGTCATTTTTGTAACTTTGAAATACCAAACTTTTCAGAAAATATATTTTATTCATACGTTTCTAGTTGAATGTGGCTAAACTTTATGGTTTCTCACTTTCTGCGTATAAATGTTCACATTATTTCTCTACCTTAGATATCACCTGTAACACAAAATCATAACGTTGGTTGAAATCATTCCAACCGAAAGTCTTAATGATTTAAAAAAACATTCATTTACATGTTCTAAGATAATAATAATTATTGTCATCGTTTGACTGCAAAAGAGACGATTTAATTGCAGACTGTTGCAGCCTTTAACGAATACAAATTTTCATCAGTTAAAATTCTTAAGAACAGTAATTAGAATTTATTCGCACTTGCAACGAAAGAATTTGTTCCGACTTTTCGCTTAGAAAATACCGTAACCGTTGCTCTTCACCCGTAGGAAGCAAAAAAAGAAGAATGCAAATTAATTCAATTTTCAGTGTACAAAAAGACGCGGGGTAGCGAACTCAAAAAATTCCGTAGCACGTGCGCAAAAATCAAGCGGTAAATACTGTTTCCAAAATACATATATGTAGTCCATGCGTGTGCGTACGTGCTACCTGTATTTATGTTGCTTTGTGTGTGCGTGCCTTCCAAAATTCGAAAGAAGAGCGTCGCCAAGTAGGACGAACTGCGCATGCGCGTCGATCTAAGAACGCTGTCTTCTCTGGAAGGTTCACCAATCACAACAATGGCGGACGCAATTCGGTCAGTTCACTGAAACTCACGATTAACCCGTCGTGCGGCTATATCCTGTCGCGAACCAGTCTCATTTTATATCCGTATCTTCATCGTGATGAAACGTATCCGTTGACGGCATTCGTTTAAAAATTGCTTCGATTTTTCTTAAGATATCCTGTAGACAAACGCACAAAAGCAATATCGGCCGACATGTAAGATTTTCGTTCGGAGCCACTTTAAGGGGCCAAGCGGGGTCGCCGATAGGCTGCGTGTGACGTGGTTGCGTTTATTGACCATAACCCCTTCCTACTCCCGTCTGCAACTTCACGACGGACAGGTGTACGACCTGAGAGACCGACCGTGAAACTATTGACCGAAACGTCTTAAAATACGCGACATTGTCGTCGAAGAATTACAAAGCTGCTTGCGAATGCTCGTCGACCTTATCGATTTTATTAACGGTGATCTTTTTCTTTTTGTTTTTTAATGTAATTCTTCTTCGTTAAAAGCGATCGTTTCTTGGAAATACTTGACTTAAGGTAAACCTTCTTAGTGATTCGAAACAATAGCTCCTTCAAGAAACGAGAAAATTTTGACAAATTTTCTTCGATTTCTTTCAGACGAGAAGGTGAAACTTATGGTGCTCGCAGAGTTCGTTGAGAAGATTGGTATTTTTGATGAATACTTGAGCTACGAAAACATTAATTAATTTAGAATCTTTAATACAAGAATTTTGATACTCATTTTATAATATGATCGAGCTAAAATGTACAAGATTTATTAACATATACTTGAATATATCAACGAAATAACATTTTATTTAAAAGAAAAAAAAAAAAAATTTTTTTTTTTTAATTATAGAGATTCATATATTTTCTTGTGCCTACAATACCAGTCACGTGGTTTTGCCTTGTTCTTATATGGAGTACTATTGTTACTACATAGAAGAATTTTTTCTTCTAATAGTTGCTCTAGTGGTAACAAATCAGTTTTTATTGATGTTGAGCAAATGAACTTATTCTGGCATTGCTCACTATCACTGTGAGTTCAGTTTTGTTTCCAATAAACATTCTTTTATCAGCATTCTAGCTTTTATGATACCTAACTTAATTCTCTCTGCTGAAATTTTACTACTGGCGTACATTAATTTGATATCTTTTCCTAGTTCTTGGATGACTGTCAACAGTTGAGAATATTTACTTTGTCGATAAGGAGGATGTACAATAATCGATGGATTCTTTATAAACAAATTGCTTTGAAATTGCGTGATGTTGGGTATGGTAACAATGGAATCAACATTTTTAAATATAACGCTCTTTCTCTTTAGTTCTGAGATTGCAGAAAGCTCGTTAAAATTTCCTATTTCAAATGTCTTTGCTTCTTCCAAACCTTTTCTCTTTCTAGCTTTGAATCTTGCCATTCTTCGCGCATCATGAAATCTTCGAATTATAGCTTTTTCTTCTGTTTTGCAAGGCTTTGTTACACATTTGTGTATGCTTTTTCTTTTCCCTTTAGTTGAATACGGTTGTTTGTTGTTTTTGTATTTGTTCCACGTGTAATTATTCATTTTATGCCAGGATACTCCTGTTCAATTGTCTTTTAAATTTGTAAATAATGTATAATATATATATTTTAGAAAATATTTTCTTAACAAATTGTTCTACCTACTTTTTTATTGATCTTAATTTATAGACTAACCATAAGAGCAACGTGAAAACTTTTGTTGCTAGTACATTTTAAATTTCGATATACGTCCAATTACGAATATTTGTAATTATCGAAAATACCGGAGGACAGAAAAAAAATGTCGTACCTGCTCGTAAGATCCAACTATCGTATTCTTTTTATCGGTATAGTTTCGCGAGAAAAAAGTGTCAAAGCCTCCGTTTGTTGGAGATTAGAATGTAACTGCCTTCTGCTTTGTACGTATTATTATCTCAAGGTGATTCATTCCTAAAATAGGAACTTACAATTAATTGGCAGCATTTCTTATATCTTTGGTCCTATTGATACCTTTCACTGCAGCTGTTTGGCTTTACACCTTTCTCATAATCACGCAATTGTTATCTCTGTTAACATACTAACTTAGGTATACATTATATAGTCTAACTGTATATATTATACGTTTATTTTATAAATCAGTATACATTTAAATAACGTCTAACTTACTTTGAACTGTATTTTGCTAATATTTTACAATATATATGCAATGTTGTATAAATTGAAATCATGCAAATAAGTGTTATAGTTCAATTCATTATTTCAACGAACCTGCAGATAACTGCATGGAGAAATGAAATAAAAATGAGCCAAAAATACATATACTGTGTTGCTTGATATAATAACATATTTTTTCATATTTCAGGTTACATGTAAAAGTTCTGGAATTACGTTACTGGATGAATTACAATTGATAGAGGCAAAAAAAAAAAACCCATCGGTTGTAATTGTTCAGAAGATTAATATGTACATTTCATCGCACGAATATTACTTCCTTTTATTATTAGTAATTCTTCCAGTATACCTTTTCTTCAAATTATGGTCATGGTTAGGCTGGCAATTGTTTGTAAATAATTAATACTATGTATATTCCACTTCTTCGGTTTTAATTTGGCTTTGTCTTTTGTAATACTATAATCTCTTAAGTTTGACGAAACTCAAACTTATGTAGTATCGAGACTTTTTGTATGTTCATATGTAATTATAATATATGTACAGATATAAACGTCTTGTCAAACTTTTTCTAAACAAATTATCATTAAATATTTATGTAAAAAAGTAAAAATTATATTTTATTAGTAATCAAAAGTTCATCTAATCCCATCCTTCCTCTATGTTTCCATATTCTAAATCTGGCTACATCTTTCCGTGTAATAATCCCGATTACCTACAAAAAAATATACATATATAATATTTGTTGTATCGCAATATATTGCAAAACATATCGATTAGTAATACCTCATTTGTATCATTTACCACAGGTAAATGACGAAGGCCTAAAGCTCTGAAGAGCCTAAACGTTCGCGGCAGTGTTGCAGACTGAAAAAAAGAAACAGTCGACATAATCGATAAGAATGTTTAACTAGTAAATAAAATGATAACAATTTACAAACATGCTGTAACGTGTACGGAGAAGGATTCATAAAAGCTCTCAGATCAATCGTGTACGTCTTTTCCTCTTCGGACACAGTCACTTGCTCGATCGTCGGATATCTAGGGTATTCCTTTCTAAACATTTTAATACTTAAAGCTTTCTCCCAATATTCCGCGTACTCGTTAAAAATTTTATTTTGCAATAAAACTATCAATTGAGAACGTAAGATCAGACCGCGGAACCGTCCATATGAGTGTATTTCAGTCTACAACGAAGGATACAGAAATGCATATTATAAAAGAATAAAAATGTATATTTTAAAATTATTGCAACAATTGTTACCTGATCACTACTTGGGGGATCAACTACAGGAAATCCATTAAATGTCACACATTTAAGAAGTTCTACTATATGTCCCACATTTTCGACTGTTTTCAACGTCACTACCGGATGACTCATTATTTCGCTGGCATATATATTGTTTGATAACGGTGGGGCTTCCCATGCCAATATGGGAATTCCAGCCATCTGCGTATGAATATCATAAATTCCCTAAAAAGAAAAAGTAAAGTGTCATTGACATAACACGTATAATAGTTAAAAATCTGAAGACAAAGATATAATATTTGCATGCCTCGTTGAAAAAGTCTCCAACCCATTTAGCCATAATAAGAACTATTATAACTGGTAAACCAAATGATATGCCTTGAGTAGCTTCGATGAGTATAGCAGTTAAACTTATCGTCATTCTAACCACTCCTCCTAATTGAGCAGCTGCGCCTAATAAAGCATATTTTCCTGGATTTAAAACAATCTGTAATAACATACGACAGTTGATATTTTATTTTTCATATTTTGTGCTTCGTTTCTAAATAATCTTCTTACGCAATTTGGGAAAATTCTCGTAAGGCCTGATCCAACTAATCGACCCCACGCGGAACCGATAAGAAGAGATGGGATAAAAAGACCGCTGGACATAGACAGACCGAAGGTGGCAACAGCCAGAAAGAAGTACAATATCACGAAAATCGCTAAAGTCATGTCATTATGAGAACCTACGAAAAGAGAGTCGTGAAGCAAGGATTATCTTATTTCGTGTACACGAGCAACGTACCTTTTGGATCATGAAACAAGGATCGAACGCTACTTTCTGGCGTCTGAAACCAAAGAGCTGCAACCGCGTTGTATTCACCTTCGTTGCAATACATTTGAATAGGAAATTTAGTCGGATCCTTTCCTAACGGTTTGCAGTCGTTTATAAAATAAATCATTAGGAATCCTATTGTCGCGCTTAGCACAGCAACGATAACAACCTCTATTACTTTCAGCCATTTCTTTCTCATGTATTTCAAACGGAAACAGGAAATTTTGTAATTTAAATGATTCCAACAGGCACCTAAAATTCCACCTACTACTCCCATTATCATGAATAGCGGAATTTCGTAAACCTGATACGGTATCGACTCAAATTTTCCAAGATTTAGCAAGCCTGGATAAGAAAGGTCACCAGGTCGTCCATGGTACGCGCTAAGGACAATATTCAATGTGAATGTTGTGATCATACTAGCAAAAAATGTTCTCCATGTGAGACTCTGATTAAAGAAACTAGTTCCCTCTTCAATACTGAACAACACACCACCTGAAATTATTTGAATGCTCTCATCAGTACTCCTACTAAGATTACCTTTATTTGTTCCTTACCGATCGGTGCTCCAAATGCAGCAGATACGCCGGAAGCTGCACCTCCCGATACAAAGTCTCGTTTTTCATGATCTTCCCTGAAATATTTAAATATTTGAAAATCTTTCTTAAACGTGGTGCTTTTTCCTTGCGATATTCCTGCAGCTACCACAGCTCCGGAATGTATCATAGGTCCCTCCTATAAGCGCATTTTATTTTATATTAAAATATTTTCTGTTATTTGTGCATAACGATAAAGTAGGTAGTAAAAAGCGTTTACTTTCCCACCAGCCAGACCTCCTACTACGGTACAAATTACTCCAATTGTTTTTACTGCTAATGTTTTAATGCGAACAACTCGAGGTACTTTAATTCCGTTTAAATAACATTTCACTTGTGGGATACCGCTACCAGCAGCAACAGGTTCCACGTAGGCTACTAAGATAGCACCTATTAAAACGGGTACAATATTTAGGGATAACCATAATAAATATGGTAGCCACAAACAGTTGTCCTTCACGCACTTATCTACATCTGTTGTTAATCATAAGGAACAATAATTGCATGTACGTACAAGCTTTTATATTTGTACATTGTTATTAAAGGATACAAGTTTTGAGAAAACCGTACTTAAAGCCTGTTAACTCCTCTATAGATATATCTACAAAGGACGCTATAAGCGCGGTGCAAATGCCTATCAGCAAGAAAATAAACCATCTTGCAAAATTTTTCTTAACTACAAATTTATATCCTTTTTTTCGTTCCTCATCTTGAAGGAGGTGATTCTCGCAGGGATCATAATCTAAACTCTTAAAAGAAAAACAGGAAACTAAGATAAATGTTTATGCGATATACATATATTCAAAAAGACTAATTACTTTTAAGATAAGATAAAATAACATTTATCGATATCAGAGATCCCTCGAAAACAAAGATAAATGTAATCTATATACAATAAGAAATTAATACTGCAGGAAGTTATAATCATATATTTACATACAGGAAGAACAAGTTACCTCATAATTTGTTGATAAAAAATTAGTAGCTCCAGGAATTATCTGTTCCATACAAAGTCTTCTTGGGTTATTAGACATGGTCTCCATAATACTTTGCGAAGATACATTACCCTGATTGTAGGTGACGCTCTATGGAAAATGAAACGGCAAAACATTAAAGACAAATAGAATAATTGAACTTCTAGCGGATGGAATTATAGGAAAGAAGAAGCGAATGACAACAGGTGTCAAATGGGTTACATCATTCATACAAGAACAAAGACAATAATACAATGTATTGCGGGACAGGGTTTATCATCAAATAATTACATCCGTCCTACCCGAAATCTAACATCGACATTTTCGTTCGAGTAAGACGCAAAATTGTTCCTCGGTTTCAACAGCCTTTCTTTATCGCCTTCGTTGTCAACACAGTTATCGACACTGTCATCGATGCTGCTGTTAATTAACACGTTTACATGTCCTGATGCACTTGTCATTTTCCTCGGCCGTTCTCACTTCAAACACATTTCAAGTATTAGGGAACGCGAAATTATGGAATCATCGTTTAATTTGCTGTGACCACGCACTGACATTTGCTGACATTATACGCGGAAAAGATACATCCATTACTAACCACGTGAGTAATACAATACTACTGAATACTACGATAACGGATGAGGTATAGGATAGACCATTCGCAAAATGCATTTTGTTGGGAGTTTCTTGAACTTTCGCACCATTTTGATATTATATCTATGAAAATAAGATATCAAATTATCGAGAAAGAATGAATTTAGTAGGATGAAAGTGTCGCGGCGGAGTTATTTTTTTTATGTTACTTTTGCGTATTTTGAAAACGGTACTGCTAGCGTCATCTAACGGCACACTGTTGCAACTGCAACTACGAAAAAAAATTGATTTTTTAAAATAAAGTAAGCGACCTTTACACTTTATTGATATTAGTAGATTATTTTATAATGTAAATGTACTAGTGTTAGGTATATTCTACTAACGAATCCAACAAAATTCGCGACTAATTCCAGAGCGCGCAACTTTGATTATACCCGCGAAATTATGAAAGCCGATTGTTTTTTTTATGATTTTTATAATATAAATATTAATTTAAACGTTATATATAATTAATAAAACGCGGATAAGATTTGATTTAAATCGAGTTTCCATTTTTGAAATGTGTCTATTGGCGCCCTTGCTTTTTCTATTTATAAAATATATTATTTTTCTATTTCATAAAATATACATATAAACTATATATTTTAAAATATATTAAATATATTTAATAATATATTTTCTAAAATATATTTATTTCCACGCCGGATGTTTTTGTTTGTTTTTTGGATCATTAATTTCGGTGTTCCGCAAATTCATACAATCAAAAGTGTTCCCTGACTTCAAAAAGGAACCACTGGATTATACTATCTAAAATTGTTATGAATGCGGACATATTTTCCACTCACAATCAGTAGTCGTTTCTTATGACACTCGAGTCGTTACATAAATATATCTTTAAGTTACATATATTTTATTCCACAGACAGATTTTTCTATTTAAAGTCTCATAATTTTACCGTGTACGTAAAAATAGAATATCCTTTCTATATCGTGATATTTACAAATACTGATCTAATCGTTACAAAATTTATCGCACATTACAATCTTTAATTAAAAAATATATCTCTCTTGAAAGCTTGCACTGATTAGCAAGCGAATGCGTTAAAACTGTCCTGAAAATTCTTTAAAAAAAATCCACGCGCACATTCGCTCAATATTTCTGAGCTTTAACGTTTCGAACTTCTAAATACAGGGTGAAAAGTGTGTGAAGCGCCTCGAGTCTGGTCTCTTCCTCCGAAGGAATATCGAGCAGATTACAAACGACGTCAACCAGCTTCGGTAATTCGCACTCGAGCTGCGTGAAATCCAGTTCGGCCTCGTTCAGTTTCTCTTCGACATCGGGTGGCCATTGTTGAAGCAACGAGTCGATGTCGGGCATCGGTTTCGTCAGATGAACAGCGGGCGGATGTTTACTTCTGTGAAGTTGATTCATGTCCTCGATCCACTTGTCAATCGATTTACTATTTTTCTCAGCATCCTCGATCCTCTTGATCACCGTCTGTCTGGCTGCACCAGCGCTCCTCATGTAGCTGCGTAGCTGAAGGTGCAATACGGCTGGGTCGGATTGATTGGTACACGGTTCGTCCAACACGGTCAAACCGATCTTATCCTCCACCCCGTCGGGTCGTGGAATCTTCAGAAAGGCGTCGATGTCGCCCACCGCTGGGATATAGTCGGGAATAAACGGAATCAGCTTGTAGTTCAGTTCTATCTTCTGTGGCGTGTACCTGCAGAAGACGAAACAACGAATACACAGATTGTTTCATAAATACCACTTATAAAACCACCTAATCTAATTACATGCTATCACTTTTTCTTATAATAAAGAGTACAGACCTCACCGTACCTCATTATATTCTGAAACAGCTCCTTCATCTCCGTGGATACCTCTAGTTCCTCAAAATCTTTGGGATTATAAATTTCAACAGGCTGTGCGTTTGTGGTCCCCTCTATATCATCGTCGTCGCTTTCCTCGCTATCAGAAGGGTCACTGTTGATTCCCATCGACTTTCCAAAGCTATTGTCATTGTCAGAGTACCTATGAATACTAATATTTTGTTGACAATGATGAAATAAGCTAAGACAGCCGTTTAAATAAAATAAAGAAACTTAACAAAAATTAAAAATCTTTCAGCATACCTTCTGAAGTCCAACTTTTCACGAGGTGAATTGATTCCCATCGCGTCTCGACTGTCGCTTCTACGATTAGGTCTGGGCCTCTTGGAGCTCAAAGGTCTTCGACCTACGGGACTTTGTATCTCTTCGGCATTCCGCACCTCTATGCTCTCATCGAATTTCGTGAACGCTGAAGTGTGAACCTCCTCTTCGTCGCTGCTATCCTTGCTGTCCATCTTGGTGAACAAATACTGCTTGCTATTCTTGAAATAATAGACTGCAATGGACGATTGTTTTGATTTTCGTTCGTTCGTTGTTTCCATGGTTTCTTCGAGGATCGATGAGCGCAGGCTCGAACATTGGTTACCGAAAACAGGAATATTCTATATACGTATATAAGTTTGCAAACTATAGAATTTGTAATATCTACAATAATTTCTACCCAGATCTACTTAGGATAATAAAAATTGCGTATAAATATGACAAGAGCGATATAGTTGATCCTTGGTAATAAATAAATGTCGTCCAAGAGCAATAAACTCATGCTAGTTTCTTTTTTACAATCATAGATACGACGATAATAATAAATTCTTCCTTCGCTACATAAACCTTCGAATTCCTGTTACATTTTATCTACTAATAAATCATCCTCGAAACGAATCAACGTCCAGTTGTAAATTAATCAACTTTATTCGTAGAAAAGTCAATGCTGAGCTTACATTCTAGACATTAACAATACTATAATAAATATAAAACGATCAATACGAAATTTCATAGAAACAAAATGATGCATAAAAGTCGTGTAAATAAACGTCATCGATACGAGTACTTTTAAATAAACGAAAAAAAAATCATACAATCCTCTTACAATAAAAATAAACAACATTTTACGAAATTTGTACGCTTGAGCGTCAACTTTTGTTCAAAATAAAGTCTTTCTAAAACAAGTGTAAAGTGTTACCATGATGCTCGTGAGATGGCAAAATGATTATTCATATGCGATCTGATTAATTTTTGTACGATCAGTTGTTACAATGGGTTCTTAGGGATCGATTCGATAGCTTAATAAAGTTTCAACTGTCGTTAGTTATCACAGCTGAACCATAAAACGGTGGCTAGACCGTGGCTGGACAGATTGACACGTTGATTATTCGTGATTATTCACAAATTACCCGCAGATTGCTCGTTTTGTTGCAAGTCCATATTGACGTGTCGCTTGTCCGCTCATAGCTAGACCATCGTTTTGTGGTTCAGCTGTAGTCTAAACGTGTGACAGTAATGCCTCTTCTTTTTTAAAACTAGCATAAATTGATTGATATCAGTTTTGAAACTGTTCGAAAGAAGAATGATAAAATGTATTGAACGTAGATTTCTATATAGGATATTTTCCATAAATGTGACCGCTCCTGGTTCTTCTGATCAGCCATTTCTGACCGTTCTTCTGGTACATTTTGTCCATCGTTTGCGTGCTCTGGGAACTTTGCGACTGAACGCTGTCCAGACCGAAGATAGATCTTTTCGGGATGCTGGTGGTCCTCTTGTGGTTGGTGGATCGAACTCTGGTCACGTCTTCGTCGGAGAAGTTCCTTTTTGGAATTCGTCCGCGCGGACAGATCGAGTCACCGCACGCGTGGAAACAATTCGTCGAATTTGTGCTCGAGACGCAGTAAGTATCCTCCGAAAGACCTGCAGTCACCCTGTAAATAATAAATTGTTTGATAAATATTTGTATTTTGGAGTTATTGACTTCTTGCGTGTTAAATAGTCAATTGAAAAAGGTATGAAATCTGAGACGATTTCATGACGTAAAAGGTATTCAAAGTGGCACTTATGGTACACATATGGTAGGAATTTTCATCAAGCTTTAACACTTTGACTGCCACGCTAAAAGCGATGAAAACTTCGTTAGGCGAATATCAAATTTTACCTATTATTCTTACAATTTCTCGTAATTTGTATTATTCAGAATTTGGATCACTTAATACGACGATTTCTAATTCATAATTCAACCGACAGATTTCTACGGAAATTCAAGCGTCACCCACATATGGCTAACGTGGCAGTTGAAGTGTTAAGAAGTGTTGGTTTTAAGAAGAGCGAAACCAACGTTTCTATTCCAGCGGAAGCGTAAAATTGTCGGCAATCCTTTTCGCACTTGGACGCAAACATCACCAGGATGAAGAGCACGCTGCAGATGACCGAGAACGCCAGAATATCAGCCGTTATGTTCCTGAATGTTAAACGGAATTTCGTGTCGGAAGCATCGAAATCGTTGTTGGACGCGGCGATCCAGAAGAACTTGTAAAGGATCAAGTCCTGTAGAAAAGACAACAGATTTACACGAATCACAAGTATTCAGGATAGCGTAATCGACGTGCTTAGATTCTTAGATAACAAGAAGGTTAATCACGCAATCGTACTCGTAAATAGATGAAAACTTGACGGACAATCAACTGCACGAGATAGTAAATGTCGCTCAGGTTCTCCATTATTGATCGCAACTGACCGATCATCGCGATCCTCGATCAATCCACGATCCCAGATCGTAATACGTGTTCGGTGGAAATTTGTTAAACCATCGTTCGCCGAAAAAATCTCACATTGCTCTGTCGGCTGCCCAGAATTTGACAAACGCTTCGCGGCCAATCGTTCGATTTTCATTTGTTACATCCATCGAATCGATCGATATACATACATATACCATTGCCGGGACGTCCATCGATATTTCAAACGTACAAACATTGATATTTCGTCTACAATTCTACAAGAATCTGGAAGAAAAAGAATGATATAAATTATCTGTGATGAAATTTCTTAATTCCGGATGAATATTAATTCATAAAACTTGTGGTTGATTATATTTCAAATTAAATTCCAAAGTTTCTGCAATGTTTATATTATTATTTATTGTTGCTACGATGTTTGATTTCACTAAACTCTAACATATTTTCCATGTGAATCGTTCACTTTGTTCAGACTGTTCGAACGGTAATCCTTTAATCGAGAGTCATGCGTTTGCCGAGTGACGCAAAGGGAAAACGCGATTAAAGATGTTTCCATCTTTATTCCAGTTTGTTGTACTACATTTGCACACAGTACTCGTGTGTTTGATCGAGTATGACACCTTGAATATTCCGTTCTTTATCTCTGAGAAAGAATGTAGCACACGCATAGATTATTATTTAAGATTGTATGACCCCTTCGAAGGAAAAAATGTGAAATTCCTTCGATAAGTATCATATTTCCTCTTCAAAAGTTAGGTTTAATACGAAAGAGGAAGATTCTTGATGGTATTTTTAAATAAATGAAAAACGAGGAAAACTTGTAAACCGAAGGAATTACAAATGAGAACGAAGCGGTTCGAGGAAGTTTCACGGTAATCGGAAGATATGGTTTCACGCTAATCCTCGGTGTCAATTCACGTTTATTGCATATCAGAAAACAGACAGCCATATATCATGCATCTTGTTCACGTGTTTCGCAAAGCAGATTACTACAACGTGTCGTTTCCACAAGTTTTTTCTTTCTTTCCACCAAGATAACTTCGTTTCGATGGTTACGAAAAGTTTGGCACAATTTGTCATCGATCGTTTGAAGTTTTTTCTTTTTTTATCGATTCTTTGGAGAACCTTGAGACTTCCGATTCTTTGTTTCATAATCGTCTGCAAGAGAAACATATTTTAAATGAAATTAAAGCGAATTTACTCTTTAAAGCGGATACTTTTTATGGTTTTACAATCGTGACCTATTCTTGTTCTGATCCTCGCTGATAAAGGAACGGTTTAATTACAATTTATCAAAGAAACAGTCTTTCCATGGCGATCGACGAATGATCGTCGAATTACCCTCGTTTATTATCCTGAATTTATCGTCAATAAAGTTTATCGATAAAAAACAACAACATTGTTTAACTTGCATCCTCCGTTCCAGTCATCAACAATTTAATATTTCCTACGTATCAGAAAATATTGAACAAAGTTTAAAGATTTTCATAAATGGTGTATTTCAAAGATTAATCGTATCATATTTTTGTCAATCCAAATTTGCAAGCGTTAAACATGATAAAAGAGTATACATATAGAGTATTTACCGAATACTAAAAATGATTAATCTTCGAATTAATATCAACGACTGAATACCAAAAGAATGTTAACTAAATAATAAAAATTGCAAGATTCTTTAAAACCGCAAACTTTGATAAGGAAATCAGATTAATTTAAACACCGAATAAAATTGCAAGATTTTCCAACACGAATTATTACATTCTTATCATCGTAAACTTCGTTGCAACAAATGATATGCAGATAACAATATAACAATCCGTAGATTCCAAGAGTGTCCTTTTCTGGACTTGAGATCACAGAAATCATCCGAATATCTGTGTCACGTGGGAACGAGTGAAAAATTATTATCAGATGAGTTCAATTTTCTGTGACCAGTGACCATCCTCTTTGAAGAAGCACAGCGATTGTCAAGAGACTTCAGGTACGGGCAACAAGAAAATTGCTCATCCGATTGTTCCTTTTTTTTTTTTTTTTTTCCCCAAGAATTGCACGCGAATACCTTTGACAATTAGCGACACGTACGATATCGTACGATGTAACAGAGCTTAACGGGATCGAGATGAATTTCAAAGAACGAAGAGGACAACGTCTGGGTGAGTGGTATCTAATCGGTGTACGCGTTCAAAGCGATCTTTACTTTGTCCAAGTACGCGTTTGCAACAGGTAGTCGGTCTTCTTCCATTTCGCGGAAGAGAAGATAATCCATGGAAGAAGTTTACAGCGTAACAATGTTGAACGATCCACTGATTTCCTTTCATAAGTTCCTATCATAAGTTTCCAATATCGTCTGTGTTCGAAAATCTATTACGGGATACGTTGATGCAACATTCACTGTAAATTGTGTGACAAATTTGATGAAATATTGTGGTGATACTTCGGTTAAATGTATAAGATGTTGAAATGATGTTCCAGAATCGATGTACCTTCAGAATGGTGTACAATCGTTGTAACACTTCGAGCAACGCTTTTTGTTTATTCATTTACGAACGAGTGTCCTGGCTTTTTAATTAATCAACCCGAACACAGTCTTCTGAGATCATTGTTGAGCAGTAAAAATCTTTTCCGAAGAATATTTTGATGCCAGTGAAGCTTTTTTTGCAGCGACTGAAACAAAATGGAAAAGCTAGAGAATGGAGTTTATGTGAGTTGATAATTTTTGAAAGTATTCTATAGTTTTTAGATTTTGTGTAGCGAGGGATAATGTTACTCCACTTATTATCCATCATTAACCCTTTGACTACGGCATGCTGCGGGAAAAAGTCATGAAAAATTATTTTCTGAAAATCAAAGAAAGAAAAATTATAGTCGAAACTGAGTTAATTTTTATTCGAAATCGTACAATTTACTGACACGGTGTCCCGTAACTATGTGGGAAATGAGGTGTAGCTGAGACGATTCTGAACAACAATTTCCTTTGCAAAAATGTCGGATCGGGCTTCGTTGTTGAATTATTAACGAAAAACACTGACCAATTAGAGCGCGGATAGAACGCCCGCTTAGCCGTGATTCGTTCTAGTCCGACGTCCCGGCTCGAAGTTACCCAATCTGAGTGGTCAGTGTTTTTCGTTAATAATTCAACAACGAAGCCCGATCCGACATTTTTGCAAAGGAAATTGTTGTTCAAAATCGTCCCACCTATCCCCCATTACCCGATGTTACACTAGTTACGGGACACCATGTATACGCCTTTCGTAGTCAAAGGGTTAACTTAAATTTCTGTTTCCTTGCGATTGGGGATTGATTCGTTGATTAATATTTACAGAAACAGAATGATTTTACCAACGAAGCTTTCCAGATGGATGATATTCATCTGGAACAAAAGGAAAATAATTTTCCCGACATCGAGAAATCGTTAGAGAAATCCAACGCTGAGCCAGGAACGACTTCGAAAAATGATTCATCGGTATGTGAACATATTCGTTGAACGTACAAACTACCATTAATCACAAATTCCTGCTTCCACAACATAGTGTTAAACAATTCATCTTTTCTGTCGCATTTGTTTACTTTCTCAATTGTACATTACACTTCTTGTTTGCCGTTTGTATTATGCTTATTATCTTGCGTGCTCGTCTGGCGTTTTGCCTTAAAGTAGAAAGCGTTTCTCAAATAAAAGGTACTTCAGCTTCTGTTAAATCTCTCTTTATAATCTTCGCTATTTCCTATTCCTTTATTATTGCTAACTGTAAAAGAGGTTCACACAAATTACAAAGAAGAGAGAGAAGAATACTAATAAGAAATTGTTCTGTATTATTTTGTAGTTAAATTCTGTAACAGTCTCTGTATTTGATGTATACCTTATATTAACGTTTTCTTCAGCAGAGAGCACAATGGGGCGGAGGGTTACAATTTTTAATGGCGTGCATCGCTACATCCGTCGGCCTTGGAAACGTATGGAGATTTCCGTTCACCGCCTATGAAAACGGCGGTGGTGCCTTTTTAATCCCTTATATCATTGTTCTGGTGCTCGTCGGCAAACCCTTTTACTATTTGGAAGGTCTTCTCGGTCAGTTCACCAACAAATCATGCGCTAAAACATGGACCATGACACCTGCGATGAAAGGTAATAAATTCCAGAGCATTGTTTCATACAACAGTTGTTGGTATTCCTGAATTATTCCAGGTCTAGGATACGGACAAGCGTTCGCAGCCTCGTGCGTGGTCTCTTATTATTGCTCTCTAATGGGCCTAACGTTGTACTATCTGGTTGCGAGCTTTCAAACTGAACTACCTTGGTCCTATTGTCGAGACGAATGGCAGGGTTATTGCGTTGACGCGAGCAAGAGTACACAGTCGTTTAACAACGACAACGGTACCGTTCGCAGTTCCGCGGAATTATACTTTAGGTATCCAGACTTTCTATATTTTCAATTTTCAATTCTTCTACGTTCAAATTGAACACACTTTTTTTAGGAAGATCGTCCTGAACGAATACGACTCGATCGAGGATGGAATTGGAACTCCTTCTTGGCAGCTGATTATCTGCCTGTTCGTAAGCTGGGCAACGATATTCATCGTGCTCTGCCGAGGGATACAGAGCACGGGAAAAGCTGTGTACTTCTTGGCGATCTTCCCTTACGTGGTGATGATCGCTCTGTTGATCAGAGCGGTAAGTTTGAACGGTGCCGTCGACGGTATTCTGTTTCTCATCACTCCGAAATGGGACAAGCTGTGGCATCCTAACGTCTGGTACGCAGCGATCACCCAATGCTTCTTCTCTTTGTCGGTTTGCTTTGGTCCCATCATCACCTACTCTTCTTATAATAATTTCGGGCACAATGTCAGCAGGTGAGTCCCTTCGATGCATTTTATAGATTTAATCAATAAATTAAGTAATGATTTGGTAAGTTAGTTATTAACACGTTAAGCGCCGCGTCAGTCACCGGTGACTGCCACCCGACATTTTGTATAATCAAATATTTGACAAAAAGAAGTATGAAATAAACCGCGGATAGCGTGTCTGACTACGTAGGTCCGTTTTCACTGTACCACTCAACGTGTTAATATATTAACAATTAGTGTAGTAGCTATTTTATTACATTACCTACTGTTACTTGCTATATAAAGATTGATGAAATTAAATTATTTATTGTTCCAGGGACGTGATGATAGTGACCACTTTGGACACTTTCACGAGTCTGATCGCTGGTTGCACGATTTTCGCCATTCTAGGAAATCTAGCGCACGAAATAGGCACCAACGATATATCGAAAGTGGTCCGGGGCGGTACAGGGCTAGCGTTCATATCTTATCCGGAAGCATTATCCCGGTTCAATGTGGTTCCTCAGCTGTTCGCCATTCTGTTCTTCGTGATGATGTTCGTTCTCGGAGTTGGAAGCGCCGTGGCTCTTTGTGCCGCCGTTTTCAGCATCCTCTGCGATCATTTCCCAAAAGTGAATCACTGGAAGCTGGTGCTTTCGATGTCGGTTGTCGGATTCTTCATCAGCCTCGTCTACATCACCCCTGTCAGTCTTATGAAATCAAACTGTCCCGTTCTGAAATTCAATAATTCATATTACAATTTTACATTGACTTTTTATCACAAAATCATGAAAAGTGCAGGTACAATGTTTAAGAAGAAACGACTTCGATCATTCCAGGGTGGTCAATGGTTCACAGCGTTGGTGGATTATTACGGTGGCACGTTCGTGGCGATAATCGTTGGTGTATTGGAGATGATAACCATTTTCTGGGTGTACGGCCTATCGAATTTCCTCAATGATGCGGAGTTCATGTTACGAACGAGACCATCATTTTACTGGAGACTCTGTTGGGCATTCGTCACACCAGTATTGATGATCGTTATTCTACTCTACTCGATCGTCACCTATCAACCACCTACTTACGATGGATTAACATTTCCAACGTACGCTTATGGTCAGTGACATCAATAATTTATCACACTTTTAATTTGACAATCGTGCTCAGAAACACATTTTTTTTTTCAATTGTTTATGACTGCTATAAGAACGGCTATAACCGTCATTTGCGGCAACGCAACGTGTTAAACGTTGAAACTGTCAACTTTTAACCCATTCGAGACGGTTTGCGATCAGTCAGTATGGAAAAAGCAGCCGTCGAGATAAGACTGATTTAAAATAAAAAGTATCTTAAAAAAAGTGTGTAAACATAAAATTTGGTATTGGTTTCAATTTAATCCCTAAAATGAGTGACCCAAAGCCAGGACCATCAGCGATGCATAAAATTTTCGGCTTCTGTGGTAGTCTTAAAAAAAAATGCGCCGTCTCGAATGGGTTAAGTTGAAAATATAGTAGAAGAATAAATAAATGTAGGTATTTCTGCTTGTAACTTTCAGTCACAATTTTTAATCCTTGTTACACTCGTATCGCATTTTGAGTTGTAATTGTTACCTGATAATGATTATGATAAGGGATTTATTTTGAAAACATCGAATTAAACAAATGAAAATTATATTCACAGGTATTGGCTGGTTTTTGTTATTCTTGGGTATCATGATTATTGTTGGCTGCATTGTGCAGAAATTAATCCAGAAACGATCATCGTCCTTGCTCGAGGTACAGCATCTTTATTCCTTGTATTTATACTCACGATTCGAATCTTGTTAATTGTCAAACTTATTTTCTATTTTGTAGACTGTTAAAGCAGCATTTCGACCTAGCGAAGAACAATGGGGACCGAAAGATCCTGAGATTCGCTTGAAATGGAAGGAATTCGTGACGGAGAAGAACTTCCGTTACCGAGGTGGTTTTGTCCAGACTTTTTTCAAATAAAATTCAACAAATTCTGTCCGTATACTGTATTACCATTTAATAAATCCTTTCATGATCCACGATATTCCTGAAAAGCACAAAAAATAAAAACAAGAAGAAAGTATAAAGAATATTATAATAAATAATTATTGAATTCTATCGCAAACCTTTGCTAGAAATTCAACATATCAAACGATATTCAGATAATATTCTTTGCCTTAGTTATCGATTCGTTATAAAAGTTACAGAAATTGTATTTTTTTTTTCTTTTTTTTTCCAAAAGAATAATTTTGAATGAAAGCTTTCACGAACAGAAAAAGACTCACTACCATACAATTCAATTACCTTTCGAACGTACTTGAAAACGAGGATCAAAGGTGCAACTTATCGAAAGAAACGACCTTCGATCGGCAAAGGTAAACCTGTTACTCCCTGCATTGGTCACGCTCGAAAGCACACATCTAATTATAATTGACAAATCGGCTTGCAATCAATTCTTTCCTTGACGTCGGTGTAAATAGAAAGCGACTACGCGAACTAGATCAGAATTTTGCATTCCATCGTACAACGATGGTGGAACGTTCGAGGGGTACAGTTTCCTTTGAAATCCTAGATCGAACACAATCGTCTTCGTGGATCGTTTCCAGTGATCAATTTACAGAGTAGTGTCTAGAAACAGAGAACAAATTCTTAAATACAAGTTCTGGATAGAAGTATCAAACTTATCTCAACAGATTTGTTCATGTATTTCCTTTTCTTCTGGATCAACAATAATAAAGCTAAGGTGGCTAACACGAAGCGATAAAGTAATAAAAATTCATGAACACTAGTAGTTAAAGTTACTAATTTAATTGCTAATACTGCTGTATATTATTATTATAGCAGTATTATCGACAAAATTAGTAACAAAAGTTCATCAGAATTCGTAAAACTAACAACCGATGAAGAACAGCTTTGATTCGTCGAATCAAAGAGGAAAAATGATCCTCCGAGCAGTATAAAGAAAACAAAGATTGATAAGTGGATACTGTTGTTGCGAAGATGTTGGTACGTTTGTGACGGATGTCAAGATTTCTCACAGCATTCGCTGCTAATCTGGCAAAGGTGTTATTCGATCAGTCTTTCGAAAGCTGTTGTCTCGCAAAGATCCCGTGGAAATAGAGATTGGAAAAGCGGATAATTATTTTTCCGTCGTCATCTAACGATCATGGGCGGCAAGAAGGTTCGTATCGATCTGCAATGTTAACAAATTTATAATCACGCGCCAAGTACCATAGAAAATTCGTCTATTTAACGTTCCTTAAAAATAAACCAAGGCTATTCATTAATAATTCATAAGCTAATTTCTCGAAATGTGAAACGTCTAATCTAAATTGCGGCTGTAAAATTGCATTAAACTCTCGTACCTCTGCATCTTAAACTCTCGCTTATCTGCATCTGATCCATCATCAATCATGATCAACGAACGTATACCCTTTGATTCGTGTCAATGATAATTATAATAAAAAGATGTTAATTTTGTTTCACTTGATAATTTAAGAAAATGCATTATATCCTTCCTTAACCCGTTAACTTCCAGAACTTGGAGATACATTATTCTCAAGACAGTGTCTTTCGTTGTAAACAAAAAGTATTATTACTAGTACTAACGCCATAGATATTAACTGAAGATAAATATTGTGTATTTACAACTTTGAGTATTAACGGGCTAATCATGTAGGTAGAATTTTTTAAATTTTAGTAGAAGATGAAGGAAAAACAGTATTTTTCTTTCTTGTCTCGCCTATTGTTTCCATTTATAGATCGATGTAATTACAGGTACCTCCTTCGTTTTAAACACAATCTCGTGATGATTATGTGTAATTGTAGTTCGCACGAAGCTGAGATATATCATAATTCTCTTTTACGTAAACAACGTAGTAATCATTCTTATCTGGCAGTCCACTGGTCACCTGTAAATGGTTAACTGATGTGAGTTTAATATATTTTTTTGTTTATAGAATCATTTCATGAACAACGATGATGTGCAAGGAACTTACAGACTGTCTGTTGTATCGGGGACTGAAAAGCAATTTGAGAATGGGGTAAGCTGTATTATTACACCATAAAACTGCAAAAATTATTAACTATCAACTAACTAATTTATATCCTAAAATATTTATTTCCAATATGTTTTTATTAAAATTAATCAGTTATCTCTGCAGTTAACACGTTGAGTGGCACAGTGAAATTGGACGTACGTAGTCAGACACGCTTTAACCCCTTGCACTACAATAACGTGTCACATTCGTGACGCACCTTACAGTTCAAATGCGACTTCTGTCGTTCAAACTTTGATCACAATATTGAATATTAAGTTTAATTCTGATTACAATTTACACATTTAATGTTTGCCACGTACGAAATATATGTAATAATTCAATTTCCTTGATTTGTTTTACCGCTGAAGTAATAAATATTTAACTCTGACTCTGACGCACGTAGTGCAAGGGGTTAAAACCCTAATTATTTACGATGCAGACAATTTATTTTCAAATCTGACCATTCGATTTATTTCATGGTTTCTATTCTTAATTATTTCATTGCGAAAAATTTCGTGTGCCGGTCACTCGACGGACGATACTCATATTTACCGTATTTCAGCCGACGGATGCTAAAACCGAGGACGGAGACGAGAGAGCTCAATGGGGTAACAACATCGAATTTTTGATGTCCTGTGTAGCATTCTCTGTCGGTCTTGGTAATGTCTGGAGGTTCCCGTACACCGCGTACCAAAACGGAGGCGGTGCGTTTCTTATCCCCTACATCATCGTCCTCTTCATCATTGGTAAACCGATTTACTACATGGAGATGATCCTGGGACAATTCAGCAGCCGATCATGCGTTGAAGTCTGGTCTGTGTCGCCCGCATTCAAAGGTACATCCATCTGATCTATACAAGGTGGCCCGTAACTAGTGTAGGAGCCCCGTAACTATATAGTGTGGGAGCCCCGTAACTAGTGATGGGGCTTCGTTTTTGAATTATTAACGAAAAGCACTGACTAGAGCGCGCCGTGACAGAGCGAAAAGGGCCCGATCTGATTGGTCAGAGTTACGGGATACCCTGTATAGTAAATGAAATATTAAATTTCTATAAGATTTTAACGATAGTCGGATGACCGTTTCAGGAATTGGTTACGGTGTCACGGTGGCTGTGTTTGCGGTGGTAACTTATTATTGTTCGTTAATGGCGTTGACGATGTACTATCTGATAGCAAGCTTCCAGTCGGTTCTTCCATGGGCTTTCTGTTGGGAAGAATGGGGCGACACTTGCTTCAACAGCAGTTCTGGTAACGTGGAAATAACGAACGTTAGCAGAAGTAGTTCGGCTGATTTGTATTTTCGGTACGTATCAATTACAATCCTTTGTTGAATATACATATTAGGTCGCGTAATAAGCCATTCACGGTTCTTACTTGTTTTCTTTGTAAAGCAACGGATTTATGTGATATGTGCAATACGTTGGCAATTTCTCTTGTTGTATATCTTGGATTTTGTTCGATTAAATTCTCCATTTCATCCACATTAATCGTTGATATAAACTTTCTGATCCATTTCTGAATGGTCCGTTTATTAATAGCAGTATCACCATAAACACTACAATTTTTTTTTTGCATCTCTTCCACGCTTTTTTGCTTTCGAAAATAAAACTGAACTAATTGTAAGTGGCGAAAATGAATGTTTGGTTCTCGTTCATTTCAAAGACAAAAAACAACTGACCAACGTTACAGATATAGCACATCCAGATCTTACGTAGTTTGATACAACAAAAATTGCAGTCAAAACAAGCAGCAGTTAAACGCAATACTTCACAAAATGCGTACCGCTGCGCCGTCGACGCGAACGGACTTATTACACAATCTAATAGTACCCTTGATAAATGTTACTATCACGAGTTAATGCTTGTGCATCCGTAACGGCTGAGAAAATCTATTTTTCTATTTCAGCAAAGTGGTTCTCAACGAAATTCGAATCCACGAAGGAGTAGGAAATCCATCCTGGAAGCTGGTCCTGTCCCTCCTGGCTAGTTGGTCGTTCGTGTTCATAGTGTTAAGAAACGGGGTGAAGAGTAGCGGTAAAGCTGCTTATTTTCTGGCTCTATTTCCGTATGTGATCATGATAAGCCTGCTGATAAGATCAGTGACGTTGGAAGGTGCCGTGAATGGCATAATATTCCTGTTCAAACCGACTTGGGAAAAGATTTTCGATCCTTCGGTCTGGTACGCCGCCGTCACTCAATCCTTCTTCTCGCTTGGCGTTTGTTTCGGAGCTGTTATCATGTATTCCTCTTACAATCGCTTCGACCACAACGTGTTAAGGTAATTCATAATGTAGAAAATCAGAGACG
The DNA here is from genome assembly GCA_943735885.1 of Stelis phaeoptera. Lineage (NCBI taxonomy): Eukaryota > Metazoa > Arthropoda > Insecta > Hymenoptera > Megachilidae > Stelis > Stelis phaeoptera. The sequence goes on from OX030936.1 coordinate 3,503,498, forward strand.
AGATGGGAGTATCGATTGTGCGATAGTAGCTTTAAAATAACGGACGAGCTGTATACTATACTAAGCAAATGATATTAACTTTATTTATTAATTGACTGAGCCTGAGGCAGTGTTCAGACTATGTCAATAGTTGGCGCAGGTAGTCTTGCCTGTGACGACCCGGCTTTCTGACCATGCTTGTACCAGGTCTGCCGTCCGAGTCAGAAAACAACCATTTTCTCTTTCAGACGACAGATCTGGTACAGACACTGCCAGAAACACAGAAATGCGCAGCATAATGTTAGATTTACACCTACCGAGTACTCGGCCGAATCAGCACTCTGCCGAGTAATCTGCCGAGATTTTTACTCTACCGAGTCACTCGGTAGGTGTATTCGACTCTTAATTCTAATACTTACACCTACCGTCTGAGGTATTGACTCGAATATCGACTCTTCGATCGTATCGTCTCGACGCTATTTTACGACTGACCCCTGGCTTTTCCTTTCGATCCCTCAGTTGTTGAAAAATAAACAAAACGGCCACTCGCTGACGCCATATCCCGTCGACCAACCGTCCAACGAGAAATCTAGTTAGTTGGTAGACCTAATTGTTATTATATAGTTAGTTAGCTAATTAGACATAAGCTTATACCTGATGACACACCACGTTCGTTTATTTTAGCACTCCACGCTAATGATGAACTTCTTCAATTCCTTCGACTATACCTGCATAGATTTAATATTACCATTAATTTAAGTATTATAATTTTGTAGAGATTGCACGGTGGTAACCGTACTGGATCTCTGCACCAGTCTCATAGCCGGGACTACTATATTCGGTATCCTGGGTAATCTGGCCCACGAGACAGGAAAAGAGGATATCAGCACGGTGGTCCGTGCAGGAACCGGACTAGCATTCATTTCGTATCCGGAAGCACTCGCAAAGTTCACAGTGGTACCGCAATTGTTCGCCGTTCTTTTCTTTCTGATGCTGTTCATATTAGGAATCGGTACGACCGTTGCCTTCGCCGGGGTCATCAGCAGCATCATCAAGGACAAATTTCCTCGACTTCCGTATTGGAAAATCGCTGCCGGTGTTTCTTTCGCCGGTTTCCTCGTTGGCATCATCTATTGCACCAGAGTGAATATTTGATTTACGAATATTTGTTTACTAGGGGTGCTCGGGTACCCGAGATTACGGGTTCGGGTTGGATCGGTCAAATTCGGGCGGACTCGGACGGGTAGCCCGATTCTTTCGAGTCATCGGCAAAAGTCGGGCGTACTCGGATGTTCCCGCGATACCCGCGATTCGATTCGATATTTCAAATTAATTGTATTACGTTTCTAATACAGTCCTTGATACTCCGTTTTTTTATTTTCTCGGCGGCCAAGTACTTAGCAATCATATGCAAAATATTTGTTTACGCGGAAATTTGCTGTAAAATAATTTTTATGCAAAAAAATTATAATTTTAATGAATTACGAGAACTCGTAAGTTACGGGTACCCGCACGAGTCCGCCTGAATTTTACCGACTCGACTCGACACATTTGGGTTCCCACACACCCCTATTGCTTACACAAGCTTTTATATTAGGTTGTCCCAAAAGTTTCTTTCGTAATGTAGCTTTCGGAAAAACGGAAGAAAATAATAGCCCAAAGCTGATCGTACGTAACTCAATCACGTGACACGAAACATTAAGTATTACACATTCGTTATTTATGAACAAAGCGAAAGGAACTTTTGATACAACCTAATACAAAGTCGTCTATAATACAAAATAATATATGTATATATGCAGGGAGGACAGTTTATATTGAATCTGGTGGATCATTTCGGGGGAACGTTCATCGTCGTGTTCTTAGCTTCCTTCGAAGTGATCGCCATTTCTTGGGTATACGGTAAATCCTTCGACGTTCTTCCTATCTTTGTTCCTTTGGAAACACTTTTATCGATTGTTTTCATTTTCACAGGCGTCGATAATTTTTTGGACGACACCGAGTTTATGATCGGCTCCAGACCGTCGTTTTATTGGAGATTCTGTTGGTGTTTCTTGACTCCTCTCTCCTTATTTTCTATTTTAATTTATTTCTTATCGGAGACGACACCTATCAAATACAACGACGAGTATTATCCAACTTCTGCTTATGGTACATTGAAATTACATAACTCGTTGAAATAAAAAGTTTCTGAACATATTTGATAACTATGGAGTAAAATTTCATGGTGTTTTGTAACACTCTTCTAGTCGCCGGTTGGTCGATTTTGTTTCTGGGAGTGATACAACTTCCTCTTTGGATCATCGTCAGTAGAATGAAACAGGGAAAAAGTGAATCTTGTTTAGATGTAAGTGATCAAAAGAAAGTACATACATACTATTTATTATTTTCATTAGTTTATTTCACAATACCTTATGTCGCTTCTCTGTGCTTTAGATCCTGAAACCAAATTCCAGCTGGGGTCCGAAGGATCCGATCAAGCACAAAGAATGGAAGGACTTCAAGGAATCGAAGAGGATAGCAAGGACGAATCCGAATAAGAAAAGATCAAGAATCGTTGCTATATTAATTGGAGATTATTGAAGATAATTTTAGTATAAATATTGATTAGAGAATAATTGTTTCATAAATAGTTACCAACAAAATGTCTCATCGATTTTTATACACATTTTTCACTGTTACATATTTCTGCCGAATAAATATTAAATAATTAAGTATATAGTATATAGCGATTAGAATGAAAAATCGTATAGGCAAAAGTTATTTTAAATATAGTTATTGAAGTACCCATGGTATTTCTTGAAAAAGAGATTCACTATGGATTTCAGTCTCTAATTATCTTTCTTCGTCTTGATTTTTACTAATCAACACGTATATCAGCTGGAGCCATCTAGGACCAGATCTGAGACTCCTCTTCTTTGCTTTTTCGTCCTTGAAACGGAGCCAATCGTTCTTGTGCTTGGTTTCTCTGGGACCCCATTCTGGGGACGGCATAAAAGACTGCTTCAAGTTCTGAAATGAAATGAAAATGAAATGAAAATGAAAAGTTATCATAAACAGCATTATTACAAGAAAAATACCTGTACAAAAGGTAGATCTCTGTTTCTCATCATCTTGATAACGATCCAAAACGGTATCTGACAGACGCTGAAGCAAAGTACAGCTATCCCAGCCGCATGGGCCGAAACTGGAAACTCCTTGTCACCGTAAGTCAAAGGATTCATGGTGATGACGGTGTAAAAGAAAATAAATATCAAAATCAACGGTGTCACGAGAAACCAACAGATCCTCCAGTAGCTGGTCGTTTTTCTATCCAGCATGAATTCTATGTCGTCCAATAAATTTTCTATACCTGTTCAGAGGATTATAGAATTTTGTAACAGAAAAATTATAACCAAAATGAAATGTGAAAGAATGCAAACCGTAAACCCAGGTCACAGCAGTGATTTCAAAAGCGGCCAACACGAACACAACGAACGATGTATCGTAATAATCCACCAATGTTAACAAGAATTGTCCACCCTGTGTACAAAGTATAATCAATAATCAAAATCAGTGTACCAATTAATTCGATATCATGTTTCTTTGAAAAAGATATTGATATAATACGGATATCTTTCGAGTGCAAATCTTCACGAACGATAACTAAATAAAAGTAACAATCTTAATATTTTCAAACTTCTGCTTTACACGTACCGGAGTCACGTACACGGTACTGACGACAAATCCAACTGAACAAACTGAAACGACCACTTTCCATAATTTCACGTTTGGAAATTTTTCCTCCAAACAAACAACCACCGCCGACACCATTCCAACTATGCTTCCCACTCCTAGTACGAACATCATCACAAAGAACAGCACCGAAAATAACTGTAAAATAAATTATTTCTTTATAATCGTTCCAAAATAAATTCCTCGCTTTAGGAGTTTAACACGTTAAGCGTCACGTCAGTCATCGGTGACTGACACCTGAAATTCTTTACAATCAAATAATTACCAAAAGAAGAGATGAAATAACATGCGGTTAGCGTTAATGCTAATATTAAGCTGATAATGCTAGCTATCGAACTGAAAGCTTAAATTTAAAAATTAATTGATTGTATTCTTAACACGTTGACTGGCACAGTGAAAACGGACGTGAATAGTCAGACACGCTGAAATCCTAATTATTATTAACAATACAATCAACTAATTTGTAAATTTAACTTTTCAATTCGATAGCTAGCATTATTAGCTTAATGTTAACGCTATCCGTGGTTTATTTTGGTAATTATTTGATTGTAAAAAATTTCGGGTGCCGGTCACCGGTGACCCCCGTGGCAGCCAACGTGTTAATAATTAGAGTTTCAGCGTGCCTGACTACATACGTCCATTTTCACTGCGGCAGTCAGGTTAATAATTAGAATTTTATCGTGTCTGACTACGTACGTCCGTTTTTACTGTGCCACTCAACCTGTTAAAATTCTAAAGTAGTGCTACTTATAATTGAAAAAGTTACCAGGAGCAATATTAATATTAATATTTATAACAGACTGTATGGTTTGTTTCAACAATGTATACAGGAAGAATCTTGTAGCATTTAAGTAAATACTTTTCGTAATTATCTCGAGTGGTATGCGCGAAAGATTCGACAAGATTTATCAGTACACATATCTGATGTAAAACGATTCGAGGACAACCAGTTCACCTGCGGCAACCACATGAATTTGGCTATCGCGTCCGGATAAGAGATGAACGCCAGACCAGCCCCAGATTTCACAACCTTGCCAACATCCTCGATGCCCATTTCGTAGGCTAAATTACCAAGGATCCCAAAAATCGTACATCCTGCTATTAAACTGGTCAAGGTGTCCAGGCTCGTTACGATCATCGCGTCCCTGAAACGGTGAGCTTCGTCAGAACTTTCTATTCGAGTTTCTTACGGTGTGGACCGGCCACCGTGAATTTAATATTATCGATTAATTGACCGTCGAACAACGAAGCCGGTTCAATCATAACTCAAACGACGATATTCATACCTATAAATGTTGTGTTTGAAGTCGTTATGGGACGAGTAGGTGATGATTACACCGAAACATATAGACAGCGAGAAGAAACACTGTGTCACAGCCGCGTACCATACGTTTGGCTCCAAAAGTTTCGACCATTTTGGAGTGATGAAGAACAGAATTCCGTTCACTGCTCCTTCGAGGGTAACTGCTCTGATGAGGAGGCTGATCAGGACGATGTAGGGGAAGATTGCGAGAAAGTACGAAGCTTTTCCTGAACTCTTCACACCTTTGAACGTGATGAGGACGACGGACACCCAGCTGACGAAAAGGCAAAGTGTCAATTTCCAATCTGGCAATCCGATTCCATCGTCGATACTGTTTTTCTCGTGTAGAACCTCTTTTCTAAAATCATAAGAATAATGTTTGTTAGATCTTAGAAGAAAACTTGTGTTTATACAAGTGTTATGTGAAAAATTAACATATGCGAATCTTACTATTAGTTGTACGACTTCAATGAAAATGCACACGCGTAGTAAAGTATATTTGAACTTTAATTAAGGATGTGCAGGAGGTAAAGTGTCGCCTTTGTCGACAGTTGCGATAAAATTAGTAAGCTCCCGAACAAAGGTAGATAGATCCTTGTCTCTCCAACGACGCTGTGAGAGAGTGATACATCAATAGCAGAAGGAACGAAGACAGAGCGATAACCAAGCCGCTTGTTTTTGCCGCTTGAAGAAGCAGTATTTTTTAATAATTCTTGTTTTTTTTTAAATATTCCTTGTATCATTCCGCAGGGAAGTACAGAGTCCGATTTTGTAACTTCGCTTTTGAAACTTTATAAAAAATAAAAGTGTATGTTTTCGTAGAATAAATTGTTTATGGACATTTTTTCCAGAAAAGGTCTCTGTACTTCCCTGTGGAATGATACGAGGAATATTAAGAAAAAAAAAGAATTATTAAAAAAAAACTGCTTCTTTCGCTCAAAAAGTGGCGTAAACTAAATCGCAAAAGCAAGCGGCTAGGTTATCGCTCTGTCTTCGTCCCTCCTGCTATTAATGTATCACCCTCTCTGTCACAGCGCCGTTGGAGAGACAAGGATCTATCTATCCTTGTTCGGGAGCTTGAAGTCAGCTCGGAGTTCAACCGTGGCTCCTGCACACCCTTAATAAGAATACGATCAAGTACAATTCCTTACAAGAAATACAATTCTGCCGAGCTTCTGCGTTGCTCGTCATCCGCTGCATCCGCGAACACGCTGTCGCTGTCGTTTCTAATCTTTCTGCCAGAATCAACGCAGTAATCGCCCCATTCTTCCCTGCACGTGGCCCAAGGTAGTTCAGCGGAAAACGAGGCCACCAGGAAGTGCAACGCCAAAGCCAGTAACGAGCTGTAATATGTCATCACGGCTACGTTCGAGCAGAATTGGGACCAGCCAACACCTGAAACAATCTTGCATGAAACTCTGCATCGAAACACCGCCGAATGTTCAAACAAAAAAAAAACAAAAAAAAAACAGATGCAAGAATTACCAACGAACGCAGGTGACACGTTCCAAACTCTGATGGACGACGACGAGGAGAATTGTCCAAGTATCATCTCCAAATAATAAAACGGTTTGCCGACGACGAACAGGACGATGATGTATGGGATCAAGAACACGCCACCGCCATTTTCGTAGGCGGTGAACGGAAATCTCCAAATGTTTCCAAAACCGATGGACATGGCGATACAGGACATCAAGAACTCGATGCTGTTATTCCACGTGCTTCTGACCTTCGTCGTTTCTGAACACGTCGAAAGCCGCGGTTCTCCCGGCTCCTCGGAAGACATCGTCTTCTTCTCCGTGTCGTCGAAAACGAAGGCCGCGTTCCATTGTCCATGTTGCGGGTTGTCGTTCTGCGAAGCATCCAATTTGTGAAACATCGTTATTAGATAGCGAGGGATTAAGCTTAAGACCTTTATGTTCGTCGAGCTAGATTTTATCGGCACCGCTGGAACCTTGCTGCCGTAATTATTGTGTTTCGCAAACGGAGAGAAAGAAAAAAAAAAAGGAAACTAGTCTTTTATCGTTTACTTTTGCGAAATCGTCGAATGTCGTTCTCGTTATTTATGATTTTATGACATAAGATGATTGAAATTTGAATGGTTCAACACTAAACCTACCGACGTTTCACGTACATTTACTTTCAAGTTGAAAGTAAAATAGAAAAATAAATAAATAAATAGTGGAACGTATACTAACATATACAGAAAGTCTTCATCGTGATAAAAATGAACAGGCATTTTAATAAAAGGATCCTAATAAATTTTGTGATGCAAAATAAGAAACATTCGAGCGGTCATTTTGACCGCTTCGGTAGGTTTAATGTTAACGATGAAAGATACGCATAAACATAAACGATGAGATGTCTTGAAGTTTGTATGATTCGAATGACGCTCACGATGAAACTTTAGATCCTCTCGATGAATGGACATTTGTTATGAAACTGATGAAATGAAATCTTTCTGGAACTCTGCAACATGACGGATAATTTTAATTAATTGCTGCATGTAGTGTCCGAAGGAAGAATCACATTAAAATAAGAAAAACACAGAAGAGAATCACAATCGTTACTCACCGCTTGTTCCTTCATTATAAAGCTAGGGCGATAGATGTTGAAAGAAAAGCGTGGAAAGAGAGCCGCGACATCGAGTCACCTGCTCTTATATCACGAACCTGATGCGTCGATACTGAACTACGACCAACAATCGACACGGAACCTTGGCGATAAAGCGATCGTGATCATGATATTTAGATTATATACATTATATTGCAGTTCCCTACATATCCAGTTTGATAACGGTTCGTGTAAAAAATTGATTCATTGTTATCAATTAAACTTGTGCTTGAAACAAAAACAAAGATTTAGAGTGCACAGATTTTACGTGTACTGTTAATACAACAAATGCTTATTCTATCTTAATAAAAATGAGAAGGAAAAGGAAGAAGAAAGTTACAAGAAAGACTGAATCTGTTGTATCTGATTGATCAATAACTGTATGATTAGTTTATTGCGATCAGAGAAGTTACAAGTAAACTTCTTTGATGTTTAAAAAGAAATGGTGGAAAAATGTTGAATAAATAAAGAAAAGCATGTACTATATATTAAAATACTTTTAACGGCTGCAGCAATTTCCTCGTTACAATCATCTCATTCATTTGATTGCTGTTTTTGCGTTTTAATACTGTGCATTATGCTACCACAAATTGACTACTCTTCGAAAACAATGGACATTGAACCCTTTGATACTTTCGAATCTAGTCTATTTCGACAGCGAAATTTCCAAAAACCCAATGCACTATTTTGGAAGAAAACAGTCACAAATATTTGTGAATCTATTTATTTTTAATCCTTTCCTAGATTTTTTATTTCAATTTCACATTTTATAAAATACTTAAGTAAATTAAATATGTCCCCTCAGGGGGGGACAGCCGAGTGCAAAGGGTTAACGCTACAACTACCCCGACGTGCTCGTTACTTTCAACAAACTACTTTTCAATCGACGAATTTACGCAATGATTTTAAACGTAAATCGCGTTAAAGTCTACTAACGCGCAGGTACAAACGATTCGTAAGTCGGTAAACTAAGAGATTAGAAAGAAAGACATATGTTTTCAAATGAATCTACTTCGAATTGTTTCTGAACTTGAAACACTCCATACATTAGCTTCAGATGTTAAACTACATCTACAAATTAAAAAGAAAAAGAAAAAAAAAATTAAAGCAAAGAATACTGAGAACTGGCTAAGAAAATTCATTTTTGAAATTACAATTACGTCAGTGAAACAATACGTGAATTACCGTAGAATAGTCTGGAATGATAAACACTGTTTTTCTTTTTCGTTACTATTACACGAGTTTGTCCTCCCAACACAACAAAACGTAAACGAACTGTTTAATTCTCGAGCACTCTCGTTTCTCTCTTATTTTTCTTCTGGTTTCTTTGAACTCGCTCCAGGAGGCCAGCTCTCTGGTATTTTTGGGTCCCCACTTTGGGGAGGGTCTGAAGGCTGACTTGATCATCTGTAACAGTTATCGATACGAGTAAACACTTAACGATTGTGCTACTTTTACCAAAAATATTTCTCGTTATCATTCTCACCTCAGACGCTCGTAAGTTCTTTTTGGATATCGTAGTGTACATCATCCAGAATGGAATTTGCAGTATACCAAAGGCGGTAAGTGTCCATCCAGCAGCTGTAATTATATCACAACAAACATAAGTATATTTTAATATTTATCCCTTTGACTGTGGCATACTTCGGCAAAAAATCTGATAGAAATAAAAAATTATAGTCGAAGTTAGGTTAATTTTTATTTGAAATCTTACAATTTACCGAGCGTATATATTGATAGACTCCTGAGAGCGTATATGTATATACGTCTTTCGCAGCCAAAGGGTTATTATTGTACAGATTTTAATTCACTCAAAAAACGAACCGTGCGCGCTGTCCGGATAAGAGATACCGCGGTAGGTGAGAGGTTGCAAAGTAGCTAAAGTGTAAATTAATATCACAAGTAGCAGAAGGGGAGTGATAACGCTCCAACAGATTCTCCAATACACAGATGGTCTTCTTTTCAGCATGTACTCCACGTCGTCCAAGAAATTCTCCAAACCGTACACCCAAAATATACCGGTTATCTCTAGTGTTGCTAAAATGAAGACGGTAAAAGAACCGGCGTAATAATCCACCAATTCTAGCATGAATTGTCCACCCTGTAAATAAACGAAAAAGAAAAGTTGAATTTTATTTACGTCAGTTTGTTTTTTTTTTTTCAAATTACTTCCAATTTTTCAACGAAGAAACTGAAGATATGTCACTTACAGGTGTACAATAAATTATGCCAACAGAAAATCCAAACGTAACCGTGCCGAGCACCACGTATATGTATTTGAAATGTGGAAACTGATCGCTGACAATGGTGATGATCGCGCCTGCCAATGCGATGGCACTTCCGATACCAAGAACGTACAGCATCAGAAAGAATAAGACTGAAAACAACTGTAAAGAATAACGTCAATTAGACAGGGTGTTAAATAAAAAATTGAACACTCGTTAGATTCTTCACCTGTGGAAGGACAGTGAACTTTGCTATAGCATCTGGATAAGAGACAAACGCAAGACCGGTTCCACCTCGGACCACGTTGCGGATATCCTCGGTACCTAGCTCATGAGCCAGATTACCCAAGATTCCGAAAATAGTAAAACCTGCCATTAAGCTGGTGAATGTATCCAATGTGGTCACCACGATAACATCTCTGAAACAAAATACAAAGAAAAAAAAAATAGAACAGAAGCAATGGTTAAAAAACACTTTCTCTTTCAAGTAACTAAACTTTCAGGAGCTTATGGTAGTTAGGTCATTTAACACGTTGACTGTCGCAGTGTATTATTTATAATTACTGGTATAATTGAATTATGACTTTTTGCAACAACCAACGGGTTAAAATCAATACAACAGTAATACACCTTATGATTAATTATTATAATTAATCACACTTCTGGAGTAGGTACTGATGTATCTGAACCAGACACATTGAAAAGGATCGAAGAAAAAGAAATTAATCAAAGGAATAGAATAGCAAAGGAAAAAGTCCAACCGCTGTCCAGATTAACCATTATTTGATGTTCAAAGAGTAACCTGTATATATTGTGTCTAAAGTCGTTGTAGGACGAGTACATGACGACACCACCGAAGCACACTGACAGCGAAAAGAAGCACTGTGTGACAGCAGCGTACCAAACGTTCGCATCGAACAGCTTCTCCCAATTCGGCTTGATGAAGAAAATAATCCCGTTCACGGCGCCTTCCAGCGTAACAGCTCTGATCAGCAAGCTGATCATGATGATGTAAGGGAAAATAGCGAGGAAGTAGGCCGCCTTTCCAGAACTCTTCACTCCACGGGCCAGGACAGCAAATATGCAGCACCAAGCGAACAGCAAGCAAATCGTCAGCTTCCAATCGGGAACTCCGATACCGTCGTCGATGTTTGACTTTTCTTTCAACACCACCTTTCTGTTAACGAAACAATACCGCGTTATTTTACTTTCACGGATCGTCGTTTCATAAAAGGAACGTACGATCTTCAGGACATCGGTTTTAATTTTACGAAATTCACCTAAAATACAATTCAGCGGAAGTTAACATGGCTGTTTTATTTCGTTCGGTGACGTTGTAGGATCCTCCCGAGTCGACGCATGAATCTCCCCATTCCTCGAGACACTTGGACCAAGGTAGTTGAGATTGGAAGCTTCCAATTAAATAATAAAGCGTCACGGACATTAAGGAGCAATAATAGGTTCCTACGGCCAGCATGGAGAACATCTGTGCCCAGCCAACACCTCGAAATCCTGGAGCTGTAATTTAAAACGAATTGTCGACAATTTTTCAAACATTCCAAACCTTCAAGTTTGCCTTAAACCTTAAATGTAACATGTTCACACCTGCTGACCACATCTTCACCGATGATCTGCTGCAGAATTGACCCATGATCATCTCCAGATAATAAAAGGGCTTGCCGACTAAGAACAGAACGATGATGTACGGTATCAGGAACACTCCGCCGCCGTTTTCATAGGCAGTGAATGGAAATCTCCAAACATTGCCAAGGCCAATGGACATGGCGATACAGGACATCAAGAATTCTAGTCCGTTACCCCAGGTGGCTCTTTCTGCTTCGTTCTCCACGATGGACTGTTTTAAAGAAGAACAGTTTTATTTCAATTCAGTTGCAAGAGAAGGTAGTCTTCGAACATTGAAGATTAAAATTCTTTACCATTTCTTCTGGAAGAGATAGGGAAAGTGGATGTTTACGTTCATCCTGGAGCCCGTAGTTAAAATTGAAAGAATCGTTGGCTTGAAACTGAAATCAAAGATTTTACGTTTAGTTGGTTTATTTTTATTTATTTGCATTCGCTTGAGTTACCTTTTTATTAGTGGCTGCATTCGGTCCCTGAAAGTCGGTCGTCTTGTGTCCATCGTCCCCGACAAAAGCAGCATTCTGTCTCCCTTGCTGCAACAAGATCGTTTAACCCTTCAGCGACGAGGTGCATAACAAATACGGATCCCTGATTTCCCATATGTCGCCGGTGTACGTAAGAAATACTGACTCCACAAATCTCGTATCCCAACAGTGTTTCTATGGAGTATGGGGCCACGTGCATATGTGTGTTATTTTCTATATTGCAACGAAGTGATATTTAATACTTGCGAGCCCCACAAAAGCGGTTGCGCGGTAAGTTCAATAGTAACAATATACAAATTTTACATTTTTCATCAACGAGATAAAAACGCCACGTTAGACTTTCCGTTCAGGCCTGGTCGGTCCTCAGGTGCCCAGCCCGTTTTGCTTGCCGTTCCGTTCAGGCCCAGACTCGGCCGTCAAATGGACCACTAGTGGACGAACCGGAGAACGAACCGAAGTGTTATATGAAATTAAAGACTGCGGTCGGTCCCCGAGGACCGGCCAGGTCTGAACAGAAAGTCTAATGTTAGGTTTACACCTACCGAGTACTGGGCCGAGTCAGTGTACTCGACCGAGCACTCGTCTGGTGTGAACAGCACTCGGCCGAGTCACTCGGTAGGTGTAAACCTAGAAATAGTCTAAACGGACCCTATTGCCGGTCCCTATGGATCGGCGTGGCGTTTAACGTATTAACGCTTAATCGAAGAATCTTTTTATGTATATTTCCCGTCACTGAGCCTCCTCTGCCTACAAGTAGTAGCCGGCATTTCGGTTTACGTCGTTGAAGAGTTAATAAGAACGATACACCTTCCAACGATACCAATCCACGATTAAAACTTCATTCCGCTGATACGTTCACGTTCGTTGCGCTATCAGTGATCTGTCTCTTACGCAGCTCGACAGAACCATGACATGAAACAACTAATATTATTCTTGTTTAACGTCCAAGGACACTTTCCAAAGTCTACAAACGCTACAAGCGATGCGATTGGTAAATTACATCTTTGGATGCTCGGAGTAGGTAAATTGTCTGGTGACTTCAATGCTCGTACACGAACGCATTTCTGCATGATCTCTATCGTTACACAAGACCGTTGGTTACTTCGTCCACGCGACGTATATACACGTCATCGACAATTTCTTCAAAGAATTACCAATGAAATTATTCAACTTTCATCTCGCGTACGCTGTGAAATGACTAATTTTTTCAATTGTAACGATGGAGTCGATAAAAACGAGGCAAAACCACGAATACACTGGATACCAAAGTATTAATATTACCGCTGGCGAACGAAAGTCGTATAACGATAACCGTAATGTTACATCTTCCATGTAAACGTACGTAATAATCTTCGCGACGACGACGGTGCCGCGGGTTGTTGTTTCTGTACCGCATTCCTCGCGTGTTGTCGCACACGATGTTTCAAACATTTGATGTGACTCGAAGCTGTATTTCAAAACGTTCATCGACACTCGTGCAAACAGCGCTGTCGCTGAAGGATCTGACGTAAAGCTATCGAATTAATCGAAAAATCGCGATTCCAAATCGGTCACAAGTCACAAGTAATCCCAGCTATCCGATTTCCAAGCGTTGCTTCAGGCTTGCCGATGAAAAGAACGGTAAAACGAATAAAAGCCAGATAAGCGGGAGACGACGCGACGGTACGCAGCGATTAAGTGAAACGAAAATTCTATGAATTCTGTGAATCTTTGAAATATTAAACACACATTCATTACTACGCGTGTTTATCTGTTTATTTCTTGCCAGATCATAATCTTGTATCAGATGCCATTACTTTCGCTTTTGTTGTTTCTCTTTGGTACACTCTGTATCTTTCTCTTTTTTTCCCCCACGTGTTACGGACAGTAACTTATAACCACGGAATAATTAGTACGTCCCGTTGCGTAAATGGAGCCGGTTCAACAGCATTGCAATTATTTTGTAATATCTAAACGTGATACTGCGTGTTACTGGAGTCGCTAGACGACTGGACACCTTCTTGTATTCCATTGTGCTACAAAGAAAAAAAGTACTCTTTTTTAGTAATGTTCGCGTTCGAGTGAAGAAGTATGAAATTTAGGTCGTAAAGTTGAAAGGAACGGAAGAAAGCAACAAAGAGACTTTCACGATCTGTTTAGCTGATTTTTCGTGAACAACGGTTACATCACGACGAAAGCGATTGTCTCTTTACTTTCATTATGCATAGACTCACTCCGCGTTCTCCTTATCTCATTAACAAACTTACACGTGAAGTTGAGAAAACAAAAATTACAAGTGGAGATTAATTACTCACTGCACAATTTATAGACTGTATTTATTTTTGGGGATTTTCTGTAAATTACTGTCTGACGAACGAAGAATTTGAAATTAATAATTTATATGTAACTGTATTTAGATTAACAATTATACACGTAATGAAATTCTTCTCGCCGAGTAAATTTAAATTAGAAATGAAACTAATATTTCTCAGAATGTATATAAATAAGGCAGCAGAGAGCGAATAAAATGTCAAAGTGTTGTTCGATTGTTTGACAATTTTTTGAGGTTGAACAGCGAAAGCGATGATCGTCGTTGAGTCACGTATATGTATATTTAATGCATCGCGAATGCGCGTTGCATTCAAAGCGAAATGCCAACAGCACTCTCACGCGACTTTACGAAACGTATTCACATGACTCTTCGTTCCCTTTGTTTTGATTATGGCAACACGTGTCGATTCTCACCACGTGGTTGCCTCAAATCCGGCATCCAACAACGAGCAGACATCTCCTTACGAACATAATAACACACATTAATATACTTGAAACTGTTTAGTTGAATAAGAACAGTCTAAGTAGAATGCCCATCGATACTCAAACTTTAAAACAGTGAATTTCTTGTGAGACTATAAATAACAACAAGACAAGCACTGTTAACAATACCCATAATGATTCAAAGTTCGCACAATTATTATTCACGATCTTACAAACCAGGGTCGCCCAAATAACATCGTTACCCAAAATAAATATGACACGATGATAAAAAAATCTCGAAGAAAAAGACTTTAGGGCGATCTTAAATCGTACCAACAGAAATACTGTGATAAATTCTTTAACGTCAATGTGAAAATAGATACCCAGATAGCCGGTTAATTATTTAACGTTCATTGATACGAGCTTATTATACCTTATGCATTTTTCTGATTCAGCGGCTAATTTGTACGACAGGAAGATCGAGGGATACCGGATATCCGATCAGGTGGTTGATTATCGAGGACGTGAAACGCGCGGAAAATCTCAAACTTGCAGCTTTGTGACATCTATAGCGCCGATCACGACAGGTGTATCTATCCACCTTCACGAGGACCAAACAACAACTGACCTGGGATCAGCCTCGGTGTGCTTGTCATGAAAGTAATCGAAGTAGGGATCGCCAAAGCTTGACTGAATCAAGAAGGGGGAAATGCGATTCCCGTTTACTACCTGTTCTCTGTTGTCATTTCTCCCTCCATCCTGTCACCGGTATGTTCTTCTTCCTCCCTCTCAGGATATCATTATGTCCAGAAAAAGTATCCTTCCAACACCATCGTCTAAAGGAAAGTAACGTTAAGAAGTATCAAAAATCCGTACAAAAGCGACAAAGAAAAACATTCTGGTCAAATTTAACGATGATAATCGTTGAATGTCGATGGAACGAAATTATTCGAAGGGAGTCTTGGTAAAAGGAAAAAAAAAAAAAAAGAGGAAAGTCCTTTTTCGTGTTTTGCACGAACCGAGAATAAAGCTTAACGAACCTTGCTAATTGTTCGACCTCTTTGCATCAAGGATGAATGTAAATTGTGACGACGGTAGGATGCTGGAGGCAAAGAAACAGGAAATCGAGATAAATGCGTCTCGTGGCTCAAGTACTTCTGGTCATGATTTCTCATCTTTTTTTTCTTTCCCATTGTTACGATATAAATGTAGCTTGCCTTCGTCTTCCACGTTTCTTACGCATTTTTCTGTAAAATTGATTTAAACAACGTGAATTTTTTCGTACATAAAATAATAGAAAAGTATCGAATACACATATGTATAAGTTACGTGAAGAAACAACTTACCTGGTAAGTTTTTTCCTTTCCTGGTAAAGCGTATATACCGTCCATTAAAAATTCAAAGAGGATTTCGACGTTCACTCAACCAGGGGAATCCCGTTTACGCAAGTCAGAGAGATCCTAATATTTTTGTTCGTGTCCCGGCAAATGTACTCGCGAATCCGAGGAGTGTTGCCTTAGCGAACGACCTTCAGCAGTAGTTAAGGGATAAGGGGAATCTATACAAGTGAAAGTAAAAAGCAATCCAGTTAAATCCGACGTTAACTGGTTAATTGTGATCGAAACTTACTTATGATAACATTGTTTTTTACATTGATACTAAATAAACATTAACATTTCACAAATCTCATTCGTTCTAATTATTACGGTCAAAAATATTAAATTGTAATTCTATAAATGAATTTTCGAACCACTTGTTGAACGTACATGAAAAATCCTGTCCCTTACAATGATCAAAATACATTTATCTAATTTAATGAACGATATATCCGACATATAATACAACAGTCTGTTGTGTAACAATCCTGTAACAATATACGATAATAATTTAAATTGTGTGAATACAACTATCAAAACAGGAAGAATCATCATAAAATAGCTATTATATCAATGTCGCATTCACGTACCACGGAACATATGTATCATCAGTGACCCACGAAAATCGCCATTATCGAAATTATCCTTCAACCATAAAGAATTGTATAGAATTGTGATGCTTTTAAAATCAAAAATGGCAACTCTCATTCATCCTTTGCCATGAATCCAATTAAATTTTACATAACACAGAATGCGTCGATGTTAATATTGTACGAGTTCCAAGGTAATAAAAATTCAGCCGACAGATTTATTCGCGATCGTGTGTCCCTTTTCCGTCGTTTTCAGCATCCGTGGATCCGCCTGTATAATTCATACAGGAACGAGACAGGCCAACGACGTTTTTGACTGATGTCTTCACGCACTGCGGGGTCGGAAATTCCATATGCGTTACGTAGTGCGAATTGAAGCGTTTTCTAACCGGATGACAGGTAGAATGAACGGTCAAGGCTTCCCCGAAGAACTGGTCGAGGCGGTTTTCTTGCTCTTGATCCCATGACAATAAAGACCCATTTCAATCGACGTTGAATTAGAAAACACGTGTTGTCACGTTCGATGTAGGAAGACCCCAAAAAAACAGGTGTGTAAAATGTTGAGAAACATTCAAACCTGTTCCGGTTGTAAAAATGAATTTCATAATCTTATATATCGCAGTCATCGCCTAAATATGAATTTAATTTATACGTCTTTGTTTTATATGTATACAATAAATATCAGCACATAACCGTTATACTACCTTTTTTTTACGTTTACTCCAGGTCCCAATTTTGCTACGTAGTTGTTACATAGTGTTTGGCAATGATTTCTACTGTACAGTTCGATCCCTCTAATTTATTACTTTGGTAAGACTTAAGTCTATTGATTTGTAAAATACTCAGCTTGTACTGTCGTGATTACTGATCAATCGAACACCGCGAAATCGACATTTTGTGTTTTTAGATCAACCGTCAACCGCACCACGACGGTAATATTCGAACTTGGAAGAATCAGAGAAAAATATACTTTTGAACTGACTTTGGTTGTGCTTTTCGATTGATATGATACATTTCACTTATATTCGTTTACGAATGTCTACTGTACCATGAAAAATTATTTAACTATATTAGATTATTTTTGCTACTTATACTTTCTATTCCTAAATACGACAACTCAATTCAAATTGAAATTTATTAGACGTGTACGCATGCGTGTTTCGTACGCAGTTCAAAAAGCGGCTTGAAATAGTGAGGTTATGTAGATCAAGAGAAACACATTTTGTGTACACTCACCGCCACACTCGGCTTCCGCTAGGGAAAAACACTAGTGAGGGGAAGGGTCCCCCAGCACCGACTCCCAGGATAATTCCTAAACATTACAGGAATCTAAATTCGAACAATTATGTGTATCAATACGCGAAGAAGCAACCATATTTCAGAATCGAAGCATTCAGAAGCAAAAATTATATATAAAATGACATCGCATTGATAATTATCATTCTCGTCGGTTTCCTCGATCGAGATGGCGCCTCAAATGAAAGATCACACGAACCATATATTTCTTTCTTCGCATTCCTCTAACGAATTGGCAGAATAAAATTGCTGTAATTGTCCAAATTTATCATTATATTTACCAATTTTCTACCCTAACTGTCTTGATACTGAAAATTATAAAAATCATAATCAATGTTTCGTGAGAAATGTAAAGCGACATCTCTCCGCCGGGAGGAACGCCGCAACTCGCCCTGCCATTGGCTGACACCGAGGGAAGCCGACTTTGACGGACCGAATTTTCGGCTTCGCATAAGAGCCTCTCTCTCGCACTCACGGGGACAAGCCGGCTTCGAGCATCCTTGTCTTGACGACGTTGTTACCATGATCGCTGTGGCGAGATGGCGCTAAACGAAGAACCACACGAATCATATATTTATTTTTGCATAATAAAATTACTTTCGTTCGTTGAAATCATTAATGAATTTACCAATTTGCTATCAGAATTTTCCTGACGATGAAAATTACAAGAATCATACGCATCATATGTGTGATGGTCAGAAACATGTTTAGCACGACATGAATTTTTTAACACGGGTTGATAACTATTATTAGTTGCTGTTTCTCATTTATTGCTACTTATATATTAACAAAATAATGGAAGATTGCAATAATAAATGTATAAATAACTTTTTGGAGAAAATCCGAGTTCACCCGTGTTAAATAATTTATGAATGCTAATCACATTTCCGACCATCTCGCATATTACGCATATGATTCTTGCAGTTTTCGCTATCTAGAAACCTGTAGTAGGAGATCGGAAAATTTATTAACAGCTTTCGAGAACTAAACTAATTTTATTCTGTAAATTTATCAAAGGAACGTCGAAAGAATAAATATATGATTTGTGTGGCTTCTCGTTTGGCGCCATCTCATGCCGGAGAAGCGATCATGGTAATCACATTTTCAAGACGAGGATGCTCGAAGGCTGAAAAAAGAGCCTCTCTCTCGTCGCCGTGAGTGCGAGAGAGAGGCTCTTATGCGAAGCCGAAAATTCGGTCCGTCAAAGTCGGCTTCCCTCGGTGTCAGCCAATGGCAGGGCGAGTTGCGGCGTTCCTCCCGGCGGAGAGATGTCGCTTTACATTTCTCACGAAACATTGATTATGATTTTTATAATTTTCAGTATCAAGACAGTTAGGGTAGAAAATTGGTAAATATAATGATAAATTTGGACAATTACAGCAATTTTATTCTGCCAATTCGTTAGAGGAATGCGAAGAAAGAAATATATGGTTCGTGTGATCTTTCATTTGAGGCGCCATCTCGATCGAGGAAACCGACGAGAATGATAATTATCAATGCGATGTCATTTTATATATAATTTTTGCTTCTGAATGCTTCGATTCTGAAATATGGTTGCTTCTTCGCGTATTGATACACATAATTGTTCGAATTTAGATTCCTGTAATGTTTAGGAATTATCCTGGGAGTCGGTGGTGGGGGACCCTTCCCCTCACTAGTGTTTTTCCCTAGCGGAAGCCGAGTGTGGCGGTGAGTGTACATAAGTAACTGGTGTAGTAATAAACAGGAAAATAAGAAAACAGTGTAACAAAGGTTAACCAAAAATTTTTGGGTCCCTGAGACAAAGTGCAGCCTAATTTTCATTTACTTAAGAGATGGATGACGAAGCGGAAACATATAAATTATGGCGAATAAGAAAAACAGTGATGCAATTGTGTCATGATCGAGGTTATCTTGTTACACAAGATGAATTGGATCAAACGTTGGAACAATTTAAAGAACAGTTCGGTGATAAACCAAGTGAAAAACGGCCGGCACGTAGCGATCTTATTGTCTTGGTAGCGCACAACGATGATCCGACAGATCAGCTTTTTGTATTTTTCCCAGATGAGCCAAAGATTGGTATTAAAACCATTAAAACTTACTGTCAGCGTATGCAAGAAGAAAAAATTCATAGGTAATTTGAAAAATATAAATGTTCTTGAATTATAATCATCCGATGCTTTGTTTAATAAGGAAATCCTGAGTTTTAGAAGTCCGTTAACATAAGAATATTATTTTGTTTTACAATAGGGCTATCATTGTTGTTCAGCAAGGAATGACACCGTCTGCTAAACAATCGCTGGTCGACATGGCACCAAAATATATATTAGAACAGTTTTTAGAGTCCGAATTGCTTATCAATATCACAGAACACGAATTAGTACCTGAACACATAGTGCTTACTCCAGATGAAAAGGAAGAGTTGCTTGGCAGGTATAAATTAAAAGAAAATCAATTAATGCGTATACAGGCAGGCGATCCGGTAGCACGTTATTTTGGTTTAAAACGTGGACAAGTTGTAAAAATTATTAGGCCTTCTGAAACTGCTGGAAGATATATTTCTTATAGACTTGTATGTTGAATAAATATTTTTATAACAGACAATTTGTGATTAAGAATGTATTACTTGCTATCTCGAGTGTAATTATAAGTTCTATAAATTTTATATAACCATCATTTAAGAACAAAGGGTACAGAATTAATAAATCTATTT
Source organism: Stelis phaeoptera (assembly GCA_943735885.1). Taxonomy (NCBI): domain Eukaryota; kingdom Metazoa; phylum Arthropoda; class Insecta; order Hymenoptera; family Megachilidae; genus Stelis; species Stelis phaeoptera. Next base: position 3,524,169 of record OX030936.1, read on the forward strand.
TATCAGTTATTAAATAGAACAGTCTTTTTTGCATAGCCTTTTATTATACTACCATAATTATGTATAATAATTACATAATAAGTGTCTTAATATTAACTATACACGAGGCAGTTAACAATTATTAGCATTACCTTTTTGCAGCAGTACATTTTGATTTACATACAGATACTTTGTAATTGGCTTATTATTATTATTTAAAAAAAAAAAGATCATACAATTTTATACAGCTTATAAAATCAAAGTCAGCAAACTGAAATTTATTCAAATATATATATTTTATTATACTTCATTATTATACACTTCTTGGTCCAGATATATCATGGTACGTTGTCATAAGACAACTCAATTCCAAATTCATTCAAGCAATTGTACACATATAGTTTCACAATATTCTTGATAACCATTGTATGCATATATTGCTTTATTAATTTTATTTTAACATTCAATATCAAGCACTTGAAAAACAAAAATAATACACTCGTAAACACACATTATTAACAGATCACAAAACGTATAACTAAAATCAAAAACTAAAGTAGTTAAAAATACATCTCACTAAAAAAAAAAAAATAATAAAAAAAAAATTATTTACTGCATACTCCTAAAAAATCTATGTTACCAATGTTTAATAGTTTTTGATAAAGTTTCACTATACCACATTCGTATTTATAATATCAACCATAAAACTAGAATAAAATTGATAAACTTGCATTCTAACAGTTTCAGACCGTATTATGATTTATTACACCTTTCATTCTCACAGGTATAATACTTACATTATCAGGAACTACATGTAGTAAATGATCTTAAAAATACTGGCACTAAAGGGAGAAATAATTGCATGTTTTGTGTTTTAATCTTAAATGTTCATAACCACAGTTTTGATATGATATCGAAATGAAAGATTTTATTCTTTTTTCTTTTCTTTTTTTTTTTTTTTTGGCAAAAGTCATCACATAATTATTGCAGTCTTTGTATTTCAGAAACTATCCTTTTTTGTATTATTTGCTTTCTTTCGGTTTTGTCTATTTTAAATATATGGTGCATGCGTATGCATAAATTACTTATCTACTGTATAGCGTTACCGATAAAGCAGCTAAAATATTTGACTTTCGTTATAGACAATTTTTTAATTCTAACAAAATAGCTGTGGATATGGGCATAAGTAAACAAAGCATATAAATATAATTAATATAATATATTGTTATCAATAAAATGTAACATAACGAATAATAATTAGTATAATAATAATAATAATAATAATAATAATAATTACACAATAAAACTACGTATTTTAAATGTTTACACGGTAATAAGAAAATAAGATTTACTGAAATGATCAGACAAAAAGAAGTATTTAAAAATATACACGAATTTTCACCATTTCTCTTCAAATGATCTGTTAAAAAAAGACAGAAACGTTATACATACCATTCGTTCAAAAGTCAAGTCTATTTCGCACGGCCGATTTCATGTATCGTATGTATCGCTTTTTGGCATATCAAAAAAATGCATTACAAGGAATAAATTATTATAAATAATAATAATAACAACAAAAAGAAAAAAAAAACTGAAATTGATATCCGATGTAAAATCCATATATTTATTCTAATTTTCTATGTTTTTCATTCGCTAATATTTGTTAAATTACAAAGAATAAATCAGTCACTCGTTGTGTTTGAGTTTCAATGTGAATATGTATGTACCACGTTCGTGTAAAAAACTTGAATTACATTCAATTCGTTTTCTGTCATAAAATCTTTCGGAAAAAAACGGGGAGAGGGGGAATACACAATATTTCAAGCACAAAAGAAAAATGTATATCTCGTCGCATACTTGGTAGTGACAAAATTAAGATTCTTCGATATTGTTGCAGAAAATAAAAACGCGGAAACACCTTCTTACAGGTGTCGTTATTTCTTTGCTAATACTTAAGAAGGATTTACCTCAAAAGATGTCAGAATTGTTATTTAACGTACAATCTGAAAAGTACAAGTCTATATTATATAATACACAGCAAGTTATATCTGATGTATTTGATATCAGATGTATATCTTAACCATTGGAAGAATTCTTTCTTCCGCAAATATTTTGTAAAAATATTCACAACATAGAGGCAGAATGGTGTGCATTTGATGCCAAAAGGCGACGCGTTTTAATACTACATCTATATAAAGTTCTTGTATCTTGCATATTGGGCAGCTTACTAGGCTGTTTTATCACCAAGGTACCCGGTTATTCGAACAAACTTGTATTGAAAAATACAATCTGTACGTCAGCCCGCTTATAAACCTGTCTTTCGAAACTATTACGCATTATCGTTTTAATCCAACCAATACTTTTCATTATTGATGTATACAATTGATGTTGTATGCCTTCGTACATGTATACTCCGTTAATGGACTACCAAGGGTATAGGGAACACCAAATTTCGTTTATCCCGTGTAAATACTCTATAAACGTATTTTTAGGTCTATGTTTTACTCAAATGGTCACGAAAATGAAATGATATATAGTTAACCATGTGTCTACCGTACACATACAATGGTTTATTAATAATTTTGAATAGTAGTAATATCAGTCATAGTGAAAAATTACTCTTGTAAGTTTTGATCATTTTTACCAAAACAAATGTGCTACCCTGTTGTGTGCTATATCAAGGACCAATTAAATAGAATCGCTGATATATCGAGCCCAGTTAAACAACTCTACGTCTAGACCACCAATACATCCTGGTAGCCCATTCGATAGGCGGAGTTTGTAAAATATTGTTGATTAATTCTGCGGTAAGTCTGATCCTGTATGTGATAGTGGTGGGATAAAGTGGCCGATGCCTTTGGCCTCTGTGCGCACAACATGAGGCCTGAAATAAACCCTTATTTGATTTGAAGAAATGAAAAATAGAAAACGTAGTAGTGAGAAAATTATTGAAAATATCACTAACCTAGGAGTGATATGGAGTAACGTACGTAGATGGAAATAGACCTCTCCTGTTACCAATTTCTCCGTGCCACCAATGTTGATCTGTGCGATCGGTAACAGTAATTACATCACCTCGTTTGAATTCAAGTTCACCAGGTTCCTGGGGTTGGAAATCGTACAGTGCTTGTACTAAACACTGAAACAAAATACCACGTAATCATTTGAAGTGGAAGTTTGTCCGATATTGGTAGTCATCCTATGAGACATAATTACTTCTTCTGGAACCATATCTCTTAATTTAACATCTTGGGAGCGAGAGACGGATGCTGTACGATGGTATTCTACTAATTCGTTAAGACTGTTAAATTTAACCACCCACAGAAAGAATTTGCCTTGAGCATCTCTTAATACTTTAAAGTGTTGGACACCGTCTGAACATCTGAAAGAATCATTCGATACTGACTGAATCGATTCAGTTACGTATGTAGTTTCTCTGAAAATTCATTTACTAACTTGACAGACAAAGAGAAATCACCAGGAGAACTTTCACTAATTCTAATAAGAAAGGCGCCTTCGTGCTTATTCATTAGTAATCTTTCGGCATCTGCTCTGGTTATCCTTCCGTAATACCAACTGTACAAAAAGAGCATAAACAACAACATTACATTGCCATATTATATTTAAACTGCTTTACAAAAGGAGCTTGTTGAAACGCTTACTCATGATTTTTCATTTCTATGTAGTTACTTGGAATGAGTCCTTCTCTAGAGTCTAATTCAGCTCTATACCAATTCATATCATCTTCCATATTTAAAATCTGTAAGGATAACAAATTCATAGTTGGTTTAAATACAAGAGATAATATGATATTTTGAAAGAGACCATATAACGAGAAGAAAGTTTTAGATTCAGAACAATGATTGCATAAATAATCAGAAGTATCCGATATTTCAGACATTACTTCTAAAATTGAAAAATGAAATAGCGGTAATCATCAGTTTGTAGAACGCTGCGTACAGTCGTAAATATCCTTTTAAGCGACACGCGATATCCGCTTGCATGAAAGCAACTTGGAAAGTTCGGGATCGGTAAGCTCCCCGTTGAAAATCAACAGTACACAAGTAGCATTCTTATAGTTTAAAAAAAATGATCATCGCATCGTGACAAGGGACGTACGAACCTTTAAGATCTGACTTCTACGAAAACTAAGCTCATCTTCGGCTGTCGCCGTAAAATCGTGCTTTGCTATCGCCTCCATTCTTCTTCCTCGTCCCTCGAGAGCAAGAACGAAAGAGAGGGAAAAAGAGAGGCAGTACTGTATCTAGTCCTCAAAGGCAGCAGCAAAATCGGCCACCTTTGTTTGTCAGTAGAAACAAATTTAAGCAAATCTTTTTGTTTTATCCTTCGTTCGTCTTCCACGAAGACAGACTTCGTTTTTAAGATTTCTATCGTTCCTCTTTTTTTCTTTTTTGTCTAGAGACACAGTAGTGGTCACAATACAACGCGCGCACACACCACCACCAACCACTTGCGCTTTTTTCTTTTTTGTTTGTACGATTTTCTGAATCGGTCCTTCGTCAACTTTATTCAATCATACATTCGAGCGTACATATTAGACGTGATCCTAACACCTCTCACAAATATTCGTTTACTTTCCAGTCAGTTATACGTTGAACTGTCAAAACTGAAAATAAGATCACGCACTCTCACGGCTGTCCATCGCTCGTCTTATCAGACATTACACTCTCGACTCTCCCACTGAATCCTCTTACTGTGTTTCGGTCCAACAATGCGCACTGGTTGACTGCGCAGCCTGATGTCTGAATTTCTTTCTCGACCGAGTACATATATGTATATAAATTATGTTCAGCGTATCGAACACCGTTCGGAATAGTTATGAGATTCGAGTTAAACGACCTGTCCACGTTTGTCGCCGAGTTTCGTGTGACATGGAAAAAGGAAACGCGATTCTACGAGTACGAGACTAAAAGCCAAGCGCGTACTACTTTTCCGTGGCGCAGGCGCGCGCATGCGCGTTCCCAACCATGCTGCGTCGACTGCTCCACAGTGTGGAGTCCACACCACCATTTTATACTTTTATACGAGATCGTCAGAATGCATGTTCATGTTGTCACTTATAAGGTATTTTTTGCAATTATACAGCACTTTAATCCTCGTTAAATATATGTTTCTCAGATGTACCGTCACTAGTAAGTCAGGATTTACTCGTACACTTAATTATTTTTGTTTTACGATTTGCGCGAAAACGAGCATCCGAAATTCAGAAGGGAAAAGGATAGTTCGATAAATCGATTTGACGTGTATTCAATTGAATTGATCGCTCGAACTTCAGAATATGCGTTCGATGTCTAGACATCGTTCGACGTTCCCGACGAATGAAACAATTAAAGATAGAGATAACGAGGTACTACGTATTTCCTATTTTCCGTCATTTTCTGCTATACATACGTAGAATCAATCGCGATTGAGTAATCGGAATTGAACCTGTAGCAAGTGTTGACTAAAGTACGTTTTTTACGCAATTACTATACTCACCATGTTCTCATTGGCATTTGATAAACCAAATGTTTAAAATATAAAATCATGATAATTACATAATGTATTATTAAAATAATTATGCAACAAAGAATCTTTTAATTATGTATCGAAAATTATTTTACAATTTACAGAAAATAATCATGTTCTCTACTGTATCTACGATTAACCGTTTCAGGCAACGGATCAATGCGTCCTACTATTGTTAACCAGTACGTACAGACGTTTGCATATGTTTTGAAAGCGTAAAAAAAGCATACACGCGAAGATATTCAATCAGCGTAATTGTTTATTAGAGTCGAAGTGATTAATACAAAGAAAAAAAAGATTCGTCTCAATTGAGCACATCAATCGATAATTCTTCGTTATACATACATATAAGTATCATTGATGGATTGGCAAAGAAGACGTTTATTAGCATCATAAAAATACAAGTATTACAAAGATGTATGACGCAAAGGATTCTTTTTCAAGTTCATTGCACATTTGCAATGTTCAATGGAAATGAGGAAAGGAATAATGTCATCGTTTTCGCGACCACACGCGGTCACTTACAGCAGACGGTTTTTCATTTTCGGACCAAACCCGTTGACCGTAACCAGGTAAAATGTTCTCGTAAATCCTTGTCGTCGGTCTGAGAGCAGTTTGTCACGCAAACAACATCGGTTCGTGACTGTACCAATCTCTTATGTAAGGTTCTTTATACGAATACATATGTACATTGTTTATTTGGGTTATTGCTTGGTTGATGTGTAGGGGCGTATGTTTTCAGAAACGGAACTACCGGCTGCGCAGTCAGGATGCGCAGTCGCACGCGTTAGCGCGGAAATTGAATTACCTTTGTGCAAGTGCAGCGATAAAGGCGCGGATAAATTGCACCATCTTCCAAACAGACTTCTAATTAAATATAACTGCGAACTGCAGTTTAACGGGACAAAGGATATTAACTCGAAAGCTTCTGTTGCTTTTGTTCTAAATGTCACGGTTTATCAATGATATTTTATTTTATTAGCAATTTGATGGTTGGAAAAGCGTTCCTAAACTACTCGAGCCAATAACATAGTTAAGATGTCGATAACTTAGGAAATACATGGTACAAAATATTAGCCGAGGTAAATACGTTTTTATTTTCTTTTACGAGAAATTGAAATAAAATGGTGAAAAAACATTTTGTTTATTTTTTGAAAGTTTTTTTATTCAATTTTCCGGATTTAGATTATTTTGTAAATATGTTTCAAGTTAACGAGCTGGCTGAAAGCCGGCAAAAGTTTCATTCGAGGCATTGATTTTTACAGGCTAATGAAGCGATGCAAAGGAGATTTAAAGTGTCCTATTATATCAATCCCCGAAGTTTTTTTGCAATTTAAAACGAGCTCCGGTTACAAGCGTAAACGCAAAGGAGGGTATTCGAGAACGAAAATGATCGTTGTAGCGTTTTTTTACGTGTATTCGGTCGAATATCTTGGACGAAACGAGTTAAGCATTGTGATCTGAATTTTTATGGAAAGGCAGTGGCGAATTCATGAATACGTCGCTTCCTGTTCAAGATTTACCGACGTTACTGGTGGATGCACGTTTCCGCCTACATTCAATGAAAAGTCTCCGAGACGTTCGCACGCTATTTAATCAAGCTAACCCTGCTCTTCGTTCTCAATAACAAACGTGATATCAGGCTGTTTGTCTCTTTGATGATACCATTCTCTCCTAAAGTTTGTGAGATGAAACTTGACAAGTACATTAGCTCAAAGTTGTCAGAACAAACGTGTAAAACTTTCTTTGCCAATTACGTATTTCTTTGAATCTTTTCATTTGGATATTGAATCTGTATTCCTCGACTTTTATAATATCACTCGGTAATTAATTCGTGAAAGGCAAAGGTCAGAGTCACGTTCAGAAAGGGTTTCAATCGGTCGATAAGTATAAATGATACGCGTGGAAATACAGTTAATTACATTTAAACGAAATTCAACTATCGTTAAGGTTTCCCTCTATGTCGCACACCTCTTCGTTCCCGCTGGTTTTTTTTTTTTTTTTTTATTATAACCGTTACATTCCTGTAATCACATAGAGACATACATTAACAGAAAACAATTACTCAGAAATAAATCAACTATACACGGGAGGTTATCGCGTAATAATAACAATTGTTTTCACTGTTATTGTAAATCATCGACATACGCCTGTGAACCCCCCGTCAAATGTTAATCAACCCTTTACTTAGGAAAAACAGATAAACTTCTACATTTGATAATTTTAATCGAGTAGTGGATAAACTGTCAAAATCAAAGGTATGTTAATTGCGGTATTATTTCTAAAGATAGTTACGATTCTTTTGTTAAAAATCTCCGTCTAGTATTATTCGCAGGACAGATTATACCAGTAGAAATACAAGTATACAAGAGACAAAAACATATTGTAGTTCTGAAACACGATGCGTGATAAAACAAACGGACAAAATGTGAAGGAGAGAAAGTGGTGATGCGCGGTGAGGAAACGTGAAAACAAATGAAAAAGAAGCCGGAAGAGGAGACGAACAGTAAGTCTACTTGGTGTCTGGAGTGAGATGGACCCTCGGTGAAAATGCAATTTCGGTTCTTGTCTGGAGACGACGTCGCTACTGTGGCGTGGTTGGCTCCGTACCCCTTTCAAGATTGTTGAAGACACGGCCCTCTCGTGCGCACACAAGTTCTTCTCTCCGACGTGTTCCAGGAGATGAAAGGCTCCCGTGGCTATCAAAGGGAAAGGGAAGTAGAGGTAAAGACCCCACCCCGCAATGGCCCTGAGCTCCAAGGTTTTCAGCCTGGACATTCAGGCCTCCAGAGGTCCAGTCTTATGATTTCAACCGGCTCGTCATACGATTTTTGATTCCCTTTTTTTTTTTCTAGATTCTCAAATGAACAGCAATTTATTGTCAGTGATTCAATTGTGACACGATATTCCTTTGGATCGTATTTGAGAGTTTCTATAATGAATTTAAATTAGTTCACGAGTTAGAGACTAAATACGGTGTACAAAGTACACTAACAATCTGAAATGTAGATTTTAAGGATTATTACAGTGATCACTGTTGATCCTATAATTATAACGCGTCGGCTGTGCTTTTGAAGTATGACGATTAAAAATTCACAAATCAACAAATCGATAATCCACTTTCTACCGTAAGAGAAACTTTGCTTCGTCGGCCGTTTTAGGATATCCTGCGTCAGGAAGAAACGGTGAGCTAAGAAAAAGCAACAAATTATTCACGAAGAAACACATCGCCGCTTTTAAAACGATTACGAAACGAAGAAAGAAGGTGGTTCTAAATTCGTATCGGTTCAATTTGCATCCTCGCGTTCACGAGGTGAACGCTCTGACTGGCGACATCTCATTGAAGAAGCCTTCTTCGGCAACGAGAACCGGAACAAGGTGCCCGATGAATTTTCTACGAGCTGCCTCGTGCGCGTTTGCCAATGATTCAGCGTTCTTGGATCGATTGCCACGTGAGCGAAAGAGATAGAAGGACATCGGTAATGCAAGTGCTTCGTTTTACATTCTGTTTCCTATCTCGAGACAGAATTTTCGAAATCACGATTTAACTCTACAGAGTACATATTGAGTTTCAAACGTCTTTAACATATTATGCAGTTTAGAACTTCCTAACTTTGTAAAAAGCTTCTAAGGTGTTCGAGACTGATTCAGGTACCAGTCCTAATAATTTGGAAAGGAATTGATATCTTATGGAATGTAAAATTTAAACTATACATGGTTGTGATATCTGTGGTTGCAAGAAAAATGATAGAAACACTTTATCACGCATGGGAGCATGAATGTAAGAAGTTAAATCGGATAATTTAGATGATTTCGATCGCCTGTAAATTTCTTGGAAAGCAATTAACAGACTTACGAAATCCAGTCGCGTATTCGATGGTTCAAGTATAGGCGCGAACCAGACGTAATAAGGCATTTGTATGTTCATCGTGATTTTGATAGCAAAGGTCTCGCGGCCTAGGTACAATTTTATACCAAGGATCCAGAATGCCAAGAAGGTCGACAAATTCTTTACATACCATATGTATTTTTTTTTTTAAATCTAAAATGTCTGTAAATTGTTTTATTTAATCTTACAAGCTATTTTTGATCCGTGAATTTCTGCTACAAAATGTTTTATCGCACGTTAACGGGTAGTAAAAGGATATCGATGTATGTATCTACGTTTAAATTGATCGATCGGTTCACACTGGATGTGCGATTGAAAACGCGTGTACTGGCTCCACGTCATAAAGGGGGAGCGAGGAAGAGAAATAATCGAATCGAACCGATAGGCGTACTATCGTAAATCCGCGTCAAGATCATAGCTGACGTCATCCTCTGACGCACCATCATCTGACCTCATAGTCTGCATTGTCTGCCGAACAGTTGGTACATATTATGTTTTCTATCAGCTAAGATCCATTGGTTGTCAACATTTGAGGCTGTCACGATCATCCATTATTCATTATCTTATGGTAATCTTTTAAATTAACATGGTTGTTGTTATACACGACAGTGGTACCGATAAAATCAACAGGAAACACGATTATTATAAATATTTGTGTTTCATGTTTCAAAATGTTTCAATCGCTAAGTTAACACGTTCGTTACCATGCTTAAAACATTACCAACAATACCATTATATTTTTTAAATATATTTTATCTATTATTATCAAAATATTTCATTGTTTCTATTACTCATGATTTCTTGTAATGCGGAAATGTACAAATCTGTACAGTTGGTAAAGAATGTGTTAACAATTATTGACGATTTGTTGTTCAAGACACAAGTAAAAATAAAAGTATCCATAACAAAGCATATTTTGAAAAATCTCGTCAAATGTGAAAGATGATAAGATTTAATTTAACTACATGGAAATAATCTTCGGTGGTATAAACGATTTATTTGAAAATTTGAAAGCATAGGTTCGAGACGTGCTGCCATCTAGGCGTACTTCGAGTTTTCCGGTAAGGTAGAACTCTACGTGTCACGATGAACGATGACCCGGTATACACCACATGAAAATAAACAGAACGTCTCGTGTTTACGAACTCTGTAACAGGTGTTTTTCTTCCCCTCGAGGGGAGTACGGACTTCTGATTGTATACAAGTAACTTCTCTCTTGAACTTCACACGCTGTTTCTTCTCTGCCAAACTTACATTCAACGATATCCATTCTATTCTATTCCATTTGTATTTTCAATATAATTGTTATTTGAAATACAAAATCTCTGGTAACTGTAATAGCTGTCACATTCGTGGAAAAAGAAGAAAATTTTGTACGTAGTCGTGAATACAGTCTGGATAGTCTTTAGCCAGAAATGATTAATTTCGTGTAATTAGAGTCGAAGTAAAATTAAATCCCAAAGTTTGTCAACGCGTATGAAAATTATTTAGGCATATTTTCTTATAAAATTTCCCACTATAGATTATCTTGTATAGAACAGAGTGACTCAAGGTTGAATTTTCATTTGTGTATAAATAGTTATAAGATGATGACTTAAAGATGGCAACTTAATTAGGTTGAAAAATGATTGGTTTTCAGGAACATCGTGGCAAAGTATGAGGCAGGTGTGCATCGTACAGACGTACAAAGATAATCAACCGTAAGAAGAAGTAGCAAGAGTGTGAGTGATCGCGTCTTGTACTTTCCTAAGCACCTGCAGACCCAGAACGGATCCGGCAGGTGCAAGAAGGATACGGGGAACCTCGAAGAAGTTTATGTTGACTCCGATGAAAATGCAGGTAAGGCAGTAAGGTTGCTAAATTCAGTTAACATTGAAACGAAGAAAATTGAATATGAAATATATAAAAATTTTAAATCTCACTTTAATCAAAAATATTAAAATATTTTATATTGTATTACATTGTTTATCAAAGTATTATAATATTACAATAATGTTTGGCGTTTGGTGTTGCAAGTATTTCTATTTTTTATTCGCTGCGTATTTATGATGAAAGTTCGTCCCGTGAGCATTCGCAGTTTTAAAAGTCAGTCGCTACGGTATAAGGCGCGATACGATTTTCCTGTTGTTTCCCGAGTAACTTTTGCCCTTTATACGTCGAGAAAGAAAAAAAAAAACTCGTTAGCTTGGCGCGGCCTAGCTGGCCTGTTTCCAGAACAAACCGCCAGAGGTCTGGCGTTACGTGCGAACCGAGGCCGTGCCGATGAATTTGATGACGTAAGAGAATAAAACCACCATAAAGGCTTGCTGGTTCATTAGCGCAAACCGCGGAGCATGGCATCCTTGCGGAGAGAGCGAGGTTATAATCCATAGTCTGATCCCGGTGTTATCCACACTACGCAGCTTTAAAACGGTGCGCTCCGTTGGCACGGAGTTGCGATACTGAACGAGAACACGAGGAACGATCGACATTTACGATCGCGATAAATTGTCATTTTTGTTTGACGAATAGTTGTTTTTAGCATTCCATGCAGACTTTTCAAATCAATTGAACGAAAGATGATATATGTATAAATATGAATCGAACATGAACGATTTGTTTCGATTTGATGCGCATGCGCAATTGAGTATCCTTTGTTACATTTACGAAACGGTAGATTAATTGTTGGAAATATTTCAATTGAATATTTAACCGAATAATTAGTGTGTTTGTTTCTTTTAACGAGTAGCGTATATTTTTTCGAGTTACGTTTATTCACAGTATTTTTTTTTCTTCTTCGGAATATCCGATGTACGCGTGTTTGCGGTTTTTACAGGCGCAAGTTATTTTTCAACCGCCGTGTATTTTCCGTTGAATTATCGACGCGAAACGTAGACTCTGGTCGGTTTCCATGCTGCAACGAAACGCAGCAATAAGGAGAGATAATACAGTTGACTTCTACTTGGAGAGGTCGGGTAGATAAGGGAAGAGTGAACCCGCAAAATTGACTTTCGTAATTACCGACCGAGACTATGCCAACGGTGTATATCTGTTCGAGGTGGGATTCGCTCGGTCTTACGAGCGTAGATCATTCGAATGCGATAAAAACTTTGCAATTTGTACGGAAAGAGAAACGACCGGATTCATTTCACCAGGAATACAGTTACTCACGGTGTGACAATTTTTTTTTTTTTTATACATCATCGACATAACCTATTTTTACGTTGATTTATCGATGCGTCGACAACGTGTTCGATTCGATCTTCTACTTTTATATTGATTCAAGTATATGGTTAAACTTTAGTTTAGGGGACCCAAAATTTTTAACCCTTTTTTTTTTTAATTTATAGTTTTTTATGCGTAGAATCTGAAAATGCAAATCTTAACTTTAGGAATTCAGTGGTTAAAAAGTTATGAGCATGCAAAGTTTGACATTTTTCGTGCATTTGCTACGTTACTGCGACGCCATATTGCCTTATATCTGTAACCTGATTAGTTCTCGCATAGCGCACAACCTAGCTTCTATGTATACCTAGTAAGGTATACATAAACAATGGAGAATTTAAAATACAATTAAACTAAAAACACACTAATAAAAAAACAAAAAAGAACACACAAAGCACCAATAAACAAACAAAATACAAAAAAGGAACACACAAAGTATCAACAAACAAACAAAAAATACAAAAAACTAAATAAACTACGAACACTAAAATAAAAAATACTAAAAACTGAAATAGAATACTAAATACAAAACAGCAAAATACAAAATATACGAGAAAAGGAAATTCACAAGACGCTAGTACACTGTTTGAACGCACGAGAAATTCTGAAAAAACTGTTACCTGTTGGCTGCAGAACAATTGAAAAGGCAAAAAGCTAAACATGTGCGAAACACATTTGGCTAAAACGGTTTGACTAAACCCGCCAAAGTAGTCTGCACCCACGTGCGTCTGCCGTCAGCTAGCGACACCTTCCATTGGACAAATCATAGGCAGAAGCCAATATGGCGTCACAGTAACGTAGCAAATGCGCGAAAAATGTCAAACTTTACACGCTCATAACTTTTTAACCACTAGATTCCTAAAGTTAAGACTTGCATTTTTGGATTCTGCACATCAAAAACTATCGATTAAAAAAAAAAAAAGTCCAAAATTTTGGGTCCCCTAAACTAAAGTTCAGCCAAGTATATTATTCAAAATCAGTTTTATACGAATATGTGATGTAATTTTTTCAATGTTTCAAGTAGTAGGCCGTTATTGGTGTTAAAAAATTTTTCGAATTTCGTTTTGCAGAAAACACAACAGAGTAGCAATTGAAATGATACACAATGTTTGTGTATTGCCAGTATGAATCAATAGTGGTTCGCATCCAGCGTTGCGTGAAATGACGTCAATTGGTGCGTAACAGTTGTATGAAAACATTGGAACACCGTAATCGAGATCATCCTTTAAGATTCACACAATTAAGATTGCCTACTTAGGGTGAGTTAATTACTTAATGAACCGCTAAATTCACTTTCTTTGAACGATTGAAGCTCCTCGGTTGAATCATTTTTATATCAGGTAAAGCGAAAAGAAATGTCGTGTTCTTTCAATGCGAAAAAATTTATTTACAAAAACAAAATGTACATAGCTATTTACAATATCTTGCTACAATAACTTTTCGATGCCTCTTTTATAAAATTCTGGCTGCTTTTGACTCGAAAAAGGTTAAAAAAAAAACGATATTTCTTTTCGTTATACCTAATATTTATAGAAATAATTATGGAACATTAGGAAAAAAAAATCCTCATTAGAAAGGAAGTATGTATTATGCACAAGGTGTACCCTAAATAATTAATATTTATTATTACTGTTGTATTTGTCTGTTAGGTGTTAACAATTTGTTATTAATAGAGTATTGTCGTACGAAAAAAGGAAAAAGGAAAAGAATGTTTCCAGCAACTGGTGGTGCCATCGAGAGAGGTTCAGTGTCAAACGTCAGCGATTTTGTTTTCACGCTGCGATGGCGAACGTCGTTTTTGTTGCACAACGCCGATTTATTGCTGACGAGCGTGTTATTGGCGGCTTGTGATTAGCGTGAAGGCAATATCTTCCTTGAAACGGCCGGGATGTCGAGCGAGAGCCGATTTTAAAAATCAATTCGTCTCCGTTCGCTTGCAGGAAACTTTGTTTAAGCTCCCAAGCTCGTTTTTAAGGTTTTTTTTTCCCTGCAAATTATCGATTTCATTTGCAATACACAAAAGTTCAATGTATCACTTGCCGTAATGTAGCCTGAGTATAGGAGATGTGTATGTTCAAAACTGAATCGTGTAATATTATTGATTTTGACGACATTACGTTATTTGTTTATTATTTATTCAAGCATTGTAACAATTAGATGCGCATACTTTATTCAGTTTGCTCTTAGTTGATCCAGAGTACACATTACAAACTATTTTTTTATGCTTGCATAGTAAACAAAGCTATTAGAAAAAATGTTGTATTACTAAAATAATAAAACCAGCACAAACGTCGGCATATTATTGCCCTCCCTAATAAAATCCAGTACGGTGAGATGTTATCTAAAATCATTACAAGTATTTTGAAGATCTAAACTCTTTATTTACATAAAATCAACATTCGAAAATTAACATTTACCTCTATAACAACCACGTACGTTTCATGGACTTCTTATTTTCGGAAGAAACAAACATATTTGGAAAATATTTTGGTGTCTGTGAGACGTGTGGTAGGTGGTTAAGGGTTAAATATGATTTACCCATTTGTTTAACCAATGTAAAGTAGACTGTACTGTATGGTATAACAGTGTGAAGCGACGGCCAATCTGATTCCATCCAAGATCTCGGTTGTGGAGAAATCAGAATCCGGAATACGAGACATGCAACTCGATCTCTTGCACATCTCGATTTCAGTGGCCCGATCGAACGCTGATTCTTACCATCTTGTTCGACAAGTCCTTCGCTTGTTGACCTAGACATTTTTCATACCACTCTTCCGTTATCATTTTATTTAAAACAAAAATGGTATCAATATTGTTAAAGCATATTGTTGCTGATATGTTAAATTGAAATGTTAATATAAAATATAAAAGATAAGTAACGTTTAATAGAAAATATAGCAGCAGCACAATATAGAAGCGTTTTCTCGTTGAAGGAAAGAAAATGTCGAGGTCTTGATACCGCTATCGTGGCGCACACTGTTTACCATGAATTACGCTCATATTTCTCGAGTGTTCGTGACCTTTATTTAAAGAAAAACTTTTATGACACACGTGGCTGCGATGTACACCAGAATCGACATTCGATATTCCATTTAATTCGAAATCGTATGTAAAGCGACGATTATGTGAACGCTTACAGGATACAAGTAATGATTAGATAATAATTGTAACAGTTATTTAATTAACACTGTATTCTATATGAAGCTTAATGTTTTGAAAATTGAATTTAACCCTTTACCAGAGTATTTTAAAATGTGAAATTTAAGCTTTATTCGTATTAGAATATAGAAACTTAAGGGAAAAGAATAAAAATAAATAGATTCGTAAGTATTTGCAACTCTTTTCTTCCAAAACAGTATATTGGTTTTTGCAAACTTTGCCGGAAAAGTAAACTAGATCCGATCGTATTTAAAAATGCTCCAAGTGCAAAGGGTTAACAATAAGAAAGTTATAATTTTAAATTAGGATTACATATTTCAATATTTCTTAATTTTAAAATTAGGCAAATTATAAAGTTAGGGATAGTTCACGAATTTTACAATATTCCAAACAAAATCCAAAGCTCCACTATACTCTAGTCACCCATTTCCACACACAATTTCAAATACCCATTCTTGCTTACAGGTAGCATAATACCCTGGCAACTGGCAACAATTCCGGGTAAATACAAAGTGGAAAGAAGGAAGAGGAATCGCAGTTTCGAACGTGTCGTTCAGTATGACCGATAAGTCGATGTCCTGGGTCAAGGTAGTCCCGTTTGATAATCCAATTCAGATAACGGTAGCACAGTTCCTGGACCTTGAGCGTACCACCAACAAAGAGCGCCGCGATGATTCATTTTGCAGAGTATGTATGTAATTTGTCAAATCATCCTCACCGCGCCTCCCGTCGGTGAAAAAGGCGGCGCACACATGTGTTTATCACGAATAGTAGTAGGCACGTGACATTTCAAGAGTATCTCGAATTAAACTGTAAACATCGTAGTAGGAACAACGAGAATGGTACACGGGTGTCAATGATCCTACTATTTATTGGATCGTTGCTTACACGCTCTCGTCTCCTTGCTCCTCGTGTCCCCTCTCACCGGGGGCTCTCCCTCTCTGTCTCTTTATCTGATCTATCCTTCTCTAGCTTTTTGTCCACCACGTGGGTTTATTTCGTTTTCTGTCTGTCTTTATCTTACACGTGCCTCCTTTTCTGCTCAATTTTCGCTATCTTTCATTCAAGCGAACTTGCCGGCGACGAACGACACACAGAGAAACGCGAGGGATCTTCCTCGTGTGTGTATATATATGTATATATGTAGAATGTAGAGAGGATTGTTTCGAACCGACCGATCAGCTGATTCCACTCTGTCGAACCGGTGGAACTGGGTCAGTCGTAACGCAGCAGGCTTGCGAATCTGTGTGCAGCGGTGCTTTTCAGCACTGTTTTAGATGATCTGCGATTTACTACTATTAACTAATTTGATTTGTTTTCTTCTGATTAACACTCGTAAGCCTTGGCAGTAAACGTGTTAACAAAAGAAATGACGTAATAAATTGCGGATAACGTTAAGATTAATCCCTTGCCTTACGATTTTCCCGACAGCTGCGTCAGTCGGAGCTAAATATTTATTGAATTGAAATATTACGTATAATTTACGCTTGACCAGTAAGCTGACTCGGCCGAGTACTCGGTAGGTGTAAACCTAGCATTCGGGAAAGTCGCCTGTTACTTTATTTCTGAAAAATCATATTTTAGCAAAAATGAATCTCGCGTTAAGAGGCACTGCCCTTTCTATTGTAAAGTAGAAAACCGATCGGATGGCACTGGGTCTGTTTATGCCATGGGGCCTGCGTCGTAAAACACGGTGCAGACGTTACTTTTCTATTCCTCAAATGGACGCCAAATTTTCCATAGAATTTCTCACTGCGTTGACTTCTCTTTACTTCTAATCTGTCGGTCGAACAGTACAGACGCCTTCCGAGCCGTAGAAATAAAATATTATCAATTCATAAAATATAAAGTTAGTTTATTTTCAACTCATAATCCGATATCGCCCTTTTCCGGGGGTGGTACATTTCGACGTTCACGAGGATCTTGAGTTTATGGCCCACGTCGTCCAACTTATCGAGTCCGCTGTACATGGCCCACGGCCCACTATGCCCATGACATAGAGTATAGAACTTTCCCTTGGAGATGTCCAGTTTTAGTTTATCTTACACTCTGTTTATCATGCCTTCTATGTATTAAAACAAGAGTGCCAGGTCCTGAGTGTGTTCACATTAGTCCTTAGTATCTTCCAGGTGTAGGACGAACGATGAGACCTTCTTCTCCTGTATCGCCAATCTCGTTGGGTGAATGCTAGCATGCTCGACACGTGTACACCGATTCGTAGGGATATAGGTAAACGACATTGGCGTCCAAGCGAATCACGTGCGTGTGCTTTTCCGTTCGCGTGTCCACGGTTTGTGTGTCGTCAGTCGAGGGTGTTGGTGGTAGTGGCGAACAGAGGGGGCGGTGGGTAGAGAGGGTGACGTGGTAGGGGAGCAAGCACGTGTGAGGACGATTTACTCGCAGATCGGTGGAACGTCTTCCTCGTTCCCTTCCCTTGCCCTCTTTTCACCATCGATATCCGTCTTTCTTTCTCTTTCCACCCCTTCTCCACCTATCTTGCGTACTTCTCCTCCTCCTCCGCCTCCTCCTTCTCCACCTTCCTCCTACCATCGACATTATACTACTACTACGGGGTACTCCACTTTCATTCAGTCGCTTCTAAAAATAAAGTCCCTGATTCACAATGCATGAATGACAATCACACGTAAAGGAATAGCACACAGACACCGTTCCCTTTTCTCTCTCCTGTCTGTCCCCCGTCTCTCTTTCTCTTTCTCTTGTGTTTCTCCTGTCTCGCTTTGATCCACGTCTCTCACTTTCTCTCTTTCTCTGTGCTATAACTCCCGTTTCTATCCTGTTTCTTTTTTTAATTCTCGCACACGGATCTCTTCTCTTTCGTCTCCTTCTCTCTATCTATCTAATGTCATCATCCCTCGTTCCCTTGCCCGCCAGCCTCCCCCCCCCCTCATCCGTTTGCTTACCGTCGTATTCTCTTGTAAGAGAGCGAAATCTCAGTTCGCCTGTTGCATCGAACTATCGGTCCCGTGTAAATAGATCCCGTGGAAATTCCAAGTGGCATCGCGCGGTTAGGTGTAGCCGCGATCGATTCGAATTGGAAGCGGATCGATCACGGTCAGGGTATATTACTTGTTGCTTCGGATATCGGATTTGACGAATGTCAAGGTACGGTGTTCGAATTGGAATCTACACCACGAAAGGATGGAGTTGATTTGTGTTCTGTGCTCTTGATAAATCGTTTTGACACTCCTCGAGTTAGGCATTTGGGTTAAAACGACATTCATCTTCTGTAATTTGAATTTTCTACGTTTTACGACAATTATAATAAAGTAGTTTCAATTGTTACAGAGAATTAATTTCAAGCCGAAAACAGCAAAAAAATAGCTTTGAAGTTTTTTATAATATTTCAATCCGCAGTTTGCAATTAACGTTTGTGTTTATAATCGAACAGGCTGTGTCTGAAAAACAGGCCTTTATTGAAATTTACAATATCTTGAGGTAGTCAATCGACACATCGTTGTTCTCGAAGCGTATCACACGCTGATAATATAAGATATCAATGTTATCGTGTTACGTCAATTTTTATACAGGGTGGATTTACTTTGACACCAGTCTTTTGATAAATGAAAGAAAGAATACTTCAGTTCAAGCTTTCGAAACTGAATTAACACTTTTTCCACTATGTTATAATTGTCTTGTTATTGTACGTATAAATCACAATGGTATATGTATAGCGAAAGAGTTGAGAAATTTAATATGTTACTTTAAAGTTATACAATTGGAAATAGTGTGGAGGTCACAAATTTAGTTACAATACATTTCTTAGTGTCGTTGCTGTCATTTATAATTAAGGGGTAACGCCACTTTAGAGGTCGGAGAAAAAGGTGATTTTCGGGAATTTTTAAAGTAAAAACCATACAAGATATAAGGTCAGGTACAAAAAAGTTTTATTATAAATGTTTTCAAGGAGGTTTGTGAATTTTTTTAAACAATTTGGATCGAAAATGGCGGGTATAGATGCTGGCAAGCAACGAAACCTTTTTTTTTTAGAGAACTGCATGGCCGGAAAGATTTAAATAAACAATTTTCTGATATTATGTACCAAAATCTACGGAACATTATAGAGAAATTAAAAAATATTAATTACCGTTAATTTAGTGAAGATATGAAAAATAGTTAAAAAAAAAAATGAAAAATGTCGAATTTAAACTGCTGATAAAAAATAAGTTGTTAATTAATCAAAAAATCTTAAAAAAATACAAACTTTTTGAGTTAATGTTTCCGGCCAGTTCAAATAAAGTGATTACGACAAAAAACGCGTTTAAAGTTACAATAAGCACACCTGCGACGCGCTGCGAGTGATTGCAGTCCACTTAAAAAGAATTCGTATTTCCGATATTTCCTCCGCTTAAAACTTTTTTCTCATCTTCTACACATAATAAAGCATCGTGTGAGCAAAAAAAAAACAATCGATTCTTTTCAAAATTCTACAGTGGTGATACCCCTTACTGGTTCGATATATCAGGAGCAACCAAGCTAATCCAATAATTATATTTGACAGTGTTCTGTGGTAGTGTTCGGTGTGCGTAGGAAGAGCATTCTATATAAACGGAAGGGTTTCGTAGCTAGTGTAATTTGAAAATGCCCAATTGTCCCGTAACGCTCGAGAGATTCACGGAAATTGGGCCGAGTAACCCTGAATACCCTGTGAAGCTCGCCTCTTCTCAACCACCTAAGGAGAACTGCTTTCAAACTTATCATAGTCACCTAGCAATTTCAGCATACGGCATTTCAAAATTTTTAACTGGGTAATGGAATTTCGAAACGTTTCTGCGAAACTGTAAATTCTGATACCGTATCGAATAGTATCAAACGTGTATCAATACCTTTTCGATTCCTACCTTGGCATCGATATGCTATCAGACTCAGAGGCGAATTCAAGAAAATGTATGTTAATAATCAGTATAATTAAAATCATTGTGTAAATAGTTTTTTGAAGCTTCGAAGAATTGTGAAATTAATAAAATTAAATTCGCGAGCTTCACAGCTTCGGTAAGCTACTAAATTTACAAAAATTGAAGAAATTACTTTATATCTAAATCAAATGTTACATGGAATTTTCTTTGAATTATTCGATTATGTTAAATTTCTGATGCCGGTAACTCCTTCCCACGGTGGTTCAATGCGTTAAGGGACTTTCCTTGCCAAGATATACCTCGACGAGGTCTCCCTCGTTATTACTGAGGCTGTTGCAAGCCTCAACTCTGAACAGAGACTTTAGAGCGTGAGGGAGAGCTAGGTTAGCAGCAGTACCAGCAGCTCGAACCGCTCACAGCTAAATATATCTCTCTCTCTAGAGTTACTCAAGGTCACAGCGCTCGGATTGGCCCACGATAAAACGGAGTGCCTGCTGCTGCTGCTTGCCTGCCTGCCTGCTGCTTGCTTGCTTGCTTGGCCTTATGCTTCGTCCGCACACATATTCCGTCGCGTATCGTGGCCCACATGTCACTTTGCGACAATGTCGTATAGCGTGCCGCATCGGGAACACGTGTTCGCATAGAACGCGAGGCGTATTTCAAATACGCGATACCGCCAGTCATCCATCCGTGCCCTTTCGATCTTCTCTCATTGTTTCCTTGCGATCGATCGACATCGATACCTTGAAATTGAATTGCGATTCTTATTTTCAAACGGCAAATCTTCCTTCAGAATATTCTAAAATTTCATACGATGATTTGGTAAAGGCTTCGGGGGCTTGAAATTGTAACTGTAAATTTAGGATGTACCAATAATAAAAAGGAAATATAAAATGAAGCGGTACATTGTAGTACGTGAGGTTTATTATTATTCTATGAACTACGCACGAACTTCCGGGTAAAGACACGAAAGAGAGTGTGACCTATTGCCGATGACAAATAATAATTAGCGGGTTGTATAAGTAATTCTTTGAAAAATCAACAACACGGTTTTCCGTGCCGACGGTGCCGTGTATCCGGGATCTCGCAAACAATGGCGTAGCTTTTATAATCCATACGCGTCAACCACGGCGCAACTTTTCCTTCCCTTTGGATTCCATTTATTTAACTCTTTAGATCTTGGTCAAAGAAAGAAAAGCCTCGTTCGAACGAGATAGAAAAGATCATACAGAAAGACAATGTTGTCGCTTTTGAAAAAAGGTATGTTCGTTGAATTTGGAAAGAAGGCTGTTATACGTATGTGGGTTCGACGCTGTTGATAACAGCCAGGCTCTCGTTCGGGTACGGCTGAATTTGAGGTTAGGTGATTGTCCGGGTGTGCGGTAAGCATCGATAACGGCACGTTGCAACATCGCGTTCTGGCAACGGAACGATCTGGCAACCATGCAGCGTGGTCGACAGTGCCGGGGTTGAATTTCAAGCGCCCGAGGGACAGAGGGGGTCGGGCCTCTCTCTTTTGTATAAGGGGCACGAGGGTTTCACCGATGCTCGGCATATAACGGTGAGTCGACCGGCCATGATGCGGGGCTTATGGCTGGATTGCCTGCTTTTGCCTGCCTGCTAAAATGCTTTCAGAAGAAAAACCGGCCTTTCTCTTCATCTTCCTCGTCTGTTCCGTTCCGTTCCCCTCCCCTGGTAATATTATCCACCACCACGTTCCAGGCCTACGGGGTTGAGTCCCAGTAATCGGTTCTTTCTCACCACCGAATATTCCCCCGTGTATTTAATTACGCTGTAACCTCCTCTCTCCCGGTGGATGTTTAAAATCGCTTGAATAGTATATTTATTTTTTCCTTTCTTTCTTTGAAATATTAATCTTTGAATTACTGGCAATTACTGGTTTTATCGGTTCGAAAACTTCGTAGGTGACCGTTTTGAAAAATATTTCGCACGAAGCGGGCTACGATATCCGTTTACCTGCGCCATTGTGTTTCACGGGGAAGCTTTAAATTTCTCGATTACCATCGACCCTTCAATTTTCAAAGCCTACGCGCAAACTTCGCCTATTGAAATATGGATACAATAGGTTATAAATCATAGAAACTTGTGTAGAGTATTTTAAAAGCGACGGTAATTCCGATTTTTGTTTCGTGGAATAAGGGATACGAAATACAATTTGTGCTTTTGAATACGCCACCGAACATTCGAGTCATCCCGGAATTATCGGCCGCATGCATCGTTTCACGTTCGATTGGGGGAAAAAAAGGTGTTTTGTTTTATAACATTTTATATTTTCTTATTTCGTACTTTCACATTTAGGGTAGAAAGTTTTGGTTTGAAAGTTTCGTAAAGATTCTCGGTAAGTTTCTTCGTTTTTACTCGGCAGAAGCAACGACAATGGAAAGTTACCGAAGCGCAAGCGCTCGCTCGGCACTTTCCACGAGTATAGCCGAATGGCTGGCTGGCGGCTATATAAAGTGCATCAGTGGTAGTGATGCTGGCATTGGTAGTGAGGCGTTCGTTGGCTACGGTACTCATGGGTTGGTCGGCGAAGCAGAGATCTCATGACGATATGCACGAACACCAGTATCATCGACCAACACCAACACGCTAAATGATTGGATGTCAGCACTACCACGCGAATGCTAAGCGTGTGGTGCAGCATACAGAACGTATAAGCTCTACAAAGAGAACACTCGTTCTCTCGTATGGGAATACTCAATACACAATCCTAGTTGAATCCTTGTGTATACATATGGCAAAAGTTTCAAAGAAAACGCTCATAAGTTTCCCCGTTGCTTGCAATTTTGCACAAGTGTCGCAGACACTATAATGAGAAACCAAAGGAATGCAAAGCTAACGGATTGCGAGGACAAAGGAGAAGATTGAAATTTTAAAAGTTTCATATTTTTATTATCGACATTGCAATATAGTATTTTACAAACGAAAATTGTTATGAAATATTTCGAAATTCTTATAAAAACGCAATCATTCGCGGTATACTAGTTTCATTTCAAAGCTCGCAAGCACAGAAGTACAGCGCATGTCGTCGCGTTTACAAAATTGTGAAATCGCTGGTTTCGCAACGGCTCCCGACATCCGTCTCGTGATCTTCCTCCACGAGCGATGAAAAATAAAACACGTTCCCCCCCCAACGGTTCACCAGCTGTCCAATCGTCATTCTTTCGGACAGTTTGAGAGCCGGGCGAACTTTTTCAAAATGTTCCCGTCACAAGGGTTGCGAATCTTCCTGCTGCTGCATGTGCCCTTTTTGTACGTGTCGCGAGTCGCTTCTGGCACAGAGGCACACGTACTTACTGAGTTAGGCCGTGACGCGTTGCACACAACCACGAACTCGGTCTACTCACACGATTTAACCTTGCCCAGTATGTATAGAGTGACGGTGTTTCACACATACAAACACCTATACGATAATTCTAACCTCTGTGTGTGTGTATGTGTGTGTCAGCCATGGTACGGCACCAGTGGCGCGCCTCTACCCCGGCTTTAGCATCGATTTCCAGTCGGACGAACCAGCGCGATCGAGCGAACGGTACGCGCCTTCACGAGGAGGTATCGAGCGTGTCCGCTCCGCTCGTGGGAGTCGCACGAAGAGGGGTCGCACGAGAAATAATACAGTTTTGTCGTCGAAACGACGAACGTTTCTCGGTCATAGAGGTATACACGATAAAACTGTGTAATCTACCGCGTTGGTTGTTTCGTTTTACGTATTAGGAAAGATAGATCAGAGGGGCAGAAAGATAGACAGAGATAGGAAACGGAGCGAATATCCCCCCACTAAAAGAGAGGGGAGATAGTAGGGTCGGTGGTTTGGTGGTAGTGTGGCGGCCCCGAGGGGTACAGGGAGGTAAAGGGGACGAGCAGAATGCACGCGAAGGCGCTGCCCTCAGTCGGTTGCCCGTTTTACTACAGTCAGCATTACAGCGAGAGGCAAGCGATTGGCTATACGCACACGTTGCTGTCTCTTTGCCTAAGCGCGCACTAACTTCGTGTGTTCCCGTTTTTCGAGTGAAGGCTTAGAGAGGAGCCTTCGTTCTGCCCGCCCGCTCTTTCGCTCACTCACTCGCTCGCTCGCTCGCTTGGTCGGTGCGGTTCGGTTCGGTTCGGTTCGGTTCGGTTGGACGGACAGTCGGTCGCGAGTGCGCGCGCGCACACTCACACACGCGCTCGTACCAAATAGAAAGAGAGACACTGGTTGGGTAGAGACAGGCGCGCGTATACAGCCATCGAACGTGGTGATTCGTACGAAGGCGGACGTATAACTCGAGGCCGTATCTCTAGCGAGGGAAGAAAAAAAAAAAGACGACTACTTATACTCGTTTCTATCCTCGTGAAAATTGTCGTCGATGAGATCGTCAACGGGGATCCTCGTCGTCGATGCTCGAGCGTGTTCAGTTTTGCTGCTCGCGACACGAAGCTATAGGGAAGAGAGCAAGTTACATGGAAACAGTCGGTACGAGTCCTGGCAAACAGCAGGCGATCAGAGAGACAAGACCATCGTGAGTAAATAGAGCGACAAAACAGACGGACAGCGAGAGAGAGGAAGGGGTACGTACCTACCCTGGCTGCGGTACGCGCGTGCATAGTCACCGTCGCGGCGGACGATCCAAGTACGCGAGGTACCGTCGTGTGTATTCCTTCGTAGATCGGTGCATACGTGCGTGTACGAGGGCTTAAAAGAGGTGGAGGGGGGAGGCAACAGCAGTCTATACTACTTCGCGGACATCCGGCGGGGAATCCGCACGCATTCGTACGAAGCTCTTCGTGAGAGCGAGGGAAAAACGAGGAAGGATCTCTGGCGCCGAGAAACACCACGGTGTTCTCCTCGATAGGAGAAAGGAGGTTCTCTGCGTTCCGATTCCTCGTATCTTGCACACATTCTCGTTACTCGTCTCGATCGAACGAATATCACGTTCAATCAAATCATCGTTGTTATCCAAATTTTTCTATACTCTAACGTTTTCGATCCTCGCGCGTGTGTGTATAGGCGCACGCAACGGTCGAAATTTTCGGTAGAAATAATTCTAAGGGTGGTGGAAAACGGTGGAAGGACGTGACGGTTGAGAGAAAGAGAGTGGAGGGATCGAGGGGAAACGAGAGAGAAGTCAGAAACACGCCGAGCAGTGCTGCGCCCTATTGGCGACGTCGAGTCGCGCTCCCCACCCGGGACAGTCGAACGAGGTCCGAAGGCGAGTTCTCGGCGTGTAACTACGGTGATTTTCCCTTACAAGAGTGTACGCACGAGACCTCGTAGCTCTCTGCACCGTGTCCCATTCCGCGTGAACATCACCTATCTAACGCGTCGTTCCCGTCCGTGTTTCTAAACGTCGTCCTAACGTGTAATCCGTTTAACAAAGAAAAAAAAAAAGAATAAGAACCTGAAGAAATCGAAAAACAAGCCCAGACGAGGAGACAAAGAGAGACGACAAAGACAAGAGAGTGGCAGCGAAGTCTGTGTGCTGTACACGCGGTTGGTAATCGTCGATATTCCGTCGTCGTGGTCGGCCGACTGTGTGTGCACCGATCGTGAAACACGTCCCACGCGTGTGTCGCGTATCACCGCCGCCGGTGAAACCGAGAGAATTCGAACGAGTCAGAGGGTAAAATAGGATTTCTCGCGTGGTCGGTCCTCTCCCGTGGCACCCGCGGAGAGGGGTGTACTGTCGGAATCGCGACCAGCAAAGAAGGAGAGAATAGCGTGTGATACACGATCGTCGAACGAAGATAGAAGAGGAAAGAACAAGAGGGACGGTGGGGGACAAGAAGGGCGAAACAAAGATAGTGACTGTTTGAGGGGAGAGACGAGGATCGTATATAGTGGCACAGAGGCGCCGGTGGTGCGCCCCAACGGCCGTTTCGCGAAGCTCAGTTATCACAATGGCTTCCGTGAAAGACACAGCGACTTTCTTCGCGGAGGGCACAGCAAGTCAGTTCGAACACGTACTGAAGCTTTATCCGCAGGCACTTCGGCTGAAGGCCGATCGAAAGACGAAAAAACCCGAGGAGCTGATCAAGTTGGATAACTGGTAAGTGGTGATAATAATCGTTCTATGCACCGTGGATGTATTAACGCCCGATACAGACACACAGGGGCCCTCCTTTTTCAACGAGGGGCTTCCACCACGGGCACACACGGGACAATGAACCCGTGGCGCGCTAGTTGCCATCACGTACCGCATGTTGTATGTGTATACCCGTATTCGACCCCTCGTCGGACCAGTTACAATTCTTAGATAGTATATTTACTCTCTCCTCTTCCCGTGATCGACGCACCGATTCGCCGAGAGGCGGTCGCTCCGAAAGATCCCCTTGATCGTTAACTGCCACCGTTCCTAACACTCCTCTTGTCACGTGGTATTTCTTTTTTTCCTCTTTTACTTCGAAACACAATCGTACGTTTCACTTTCTGAAAATTATTTTATTCTTCCTTTTTCTGGCCACGATCGAATCATGTGTGTGTGTGTGTGTGTGTGTGTGTGTGTGGGTATTTTGTGCCACCTCATCGAGGAGAAGTCTCGACGTTGCCGTTACGATCGTCTGCTGAAACTTCATTGTTAGCGTTTCCTACGATACGTTCGAAAAATCGTTACCGAACGAAGAGATCGAAGATTCTCTTTTATAAAAAGTAAAATGGCCTGCTATCTTTTGGAAGGTTCGTCGAGTTTTTTCGTCGATGTTAAGCGGATTTTCGAGCGAGGGTCGCGCTGGCAACGATGCCAGTGAAAGAAGGCGGCTCGCCGGCGTCGCTTTCACGGCGTCACACAAAACTACCTTGCCTCGTTCGGATACGATTTAACCAACCTTTTTCCACTTTTGTTTTCGCAGTTCTTTTTTTTTTCAACCACTTTTCTCCGTCGAAGGAAAACGAAAAATATTTCTGAAAGCTTCTGGAGCTTATAAAGGGAAAGAAAATAGAAAGGTGTCGCGTACTTTGGTACGAATGGTAGAATTTCAGTAGATTCTTGCTCTTATTGTCAGTTGTGTGTACCAGAGTTATTGGTTGGCATTGAAAGCGAAAACATCCTTGATCCTCGACGATAATTAATCAAATATTGCGTTACGTTTGATCGTTGTTGTTGTGACACGCACACTGTGTAAATAATATTGTATTTTCGGTTTTCTCGTTTTCAGTCCTACACTGACACGGTGCAGTCTTTGCTGCCCTAATGTACGTTTTACGTTTTATTTAGTAATTTTCGTATTAATTTTGGTGGCAGATTCGAATCAATTCATTCCCAATTATCGAAACAATTATTATTTCCAGATTAAGACAATCAATATGTTCAATATTCATGTTTGTAAAACTAAGAATATCCTTCGGATGATTTTTTAATTAATTCAAGCTTTTGACCAATTAATCAAGGAAAATAATATAACACAACAGATAAGACACGTTTATCGAACCTCGTGGAATTTTTGGATCCAAGTATTTTATTCGTATAAATGAATGTTAGCTTGTATCTGTTTTTTTGAAAGTGGCTTGGATTCGAGGGATACTTCCGGTTGACGAGCTTCCGTGACAACGAGGTTTCCACGAGACGAGAACTTCAATTCCACTGGCGTCACGTCTGGCTTAATTAATTAAAGGCAGCATTCGAGGCTCGTTAAATTTCACGTTAATCCTTTCCCGTGCAATAGATTTGAACCGAAGCTTCAAATAAATTTTTACCAGAAAAATATAGATGAACGTAGTAACATGGTACTATATTCTAATATAAATAAAATTTAAATTTCATACTCGACGATTCTTCTATCTATTTTTAAATCTATTTTCTCTATTAAATTGTTATACAATACTACATTTAAACTACCTTTAGTAAAATTACATAAATCAATATTATAAATTGAATACATATTAGTATGAATTAGTAACGGAACGGGTTGAAAGAAATTATAGCAGGGAAAGGATATTTGGTAATTTAAGGATCAAAGTGTAAATTATTCTTGTTTTGTTCAATATTGGTGAATTTTCCTAGCTAAATGGTACACGGGTCGGGTTCGTGGAAACATTTTCGCTGAATCACGAGTTCGTTAAAGCGATGAAAACATTTGGGTCAGAACAGCTCGCAATCGAATATCGGTTATCGTCATTTGCGGTCATCGTTCGTTGATTCTTTTCTGATTACGAATCGCATTTCTCCCATTGCTCGCAACGATCCTGAGAATAAATGAATTTCGACAACAAAAAAAAAAACGTTGCCCCCTTTTACAGGTTCTTTGCTCGCTGAAAAAATTTACGATACCGTGGATTTCGGCCGAATTTTCGAAACTACAATGGGCATCGTCGAGTGGATATTTTTAAAAATTGAAAAAGAAAAAAAAAGAAGAAATGCTTCTCCTGGAACAAAATTAATGATACTTTTTCAAAATTTACAGAAAACTATAATTCCGTGGAACGTGCAGTTGGTATTACAAAGAATAATTTTAAAAATTGAGTAACTTGGTCTTCGTCGTGCTCTTTCAGTATTAAAGTATTAACCCTTTGCACTCGAAGCATTTTTGGATGTAATCGAGTCTAATCGAATTTTCCAGCTACGTTTCCAGAAACCAAACGCACTATGCCGGAAGAAAAGTGTTAGAAATATTTGTGACTCTGTTGATTTTTATTCCCTTATTTAACTTTCTATATTTTGATACGAGTGAAACTGAAATTTCGCATTTCAGAATACTCCGATAAATTAAATATGCTCGAGTGCAAAGAGTTAACAAAAAAATTGCAAAATTTCTAATTCGATTAAGATCGGCTTCGTTTCTATCTTCCCGCCAGAATTCAAATTCGCCACTTATAATTTTGACGTTACCGTGGAATCAAAAGATCCATATTTGATATTTTTGTCTAATAGTGTTATAGTTATAGTACACCAAATAAAATTATAATATAATAGTACGGTTGGCAACCCTAACACGTAGAGTTGTCGCGGAGTTACAATCCAGCGTGTCCAACGTGGTGAAGCGTTTAAAGCACGCCGATTGTGTCAAGGTTGTTTTTGCGAGGAGTTCGCGTTGCGTGGTGAGCGAGAGAGCCTCTCAAAATGGTTGCACGAACCTCTAGCTCTGTCCTGGAAACGTTTCGAGACTGTTCAAAAGAAATACACACCGTTACGACACTCGAACACCATTGTTTTTCACACTTTTCCTTTGACACTGCATACTTTTCATTTGTATCTTTTTTATTCTTTTATGATCCAAAGGAGATCCATTTCCTTTAACGCGTTCATAATCTATTGTTTATTTGACCTCATTTTCGAAATAATTATTCAACGAAATGCGCGCCATGTTTGAATTTCGGACGACGGACCATGGAGAGAGCTCCAACAGTATACAAAATGTAAGACAAATCGTTAATTATTACCAGAGTTTTAGTTCATTTTGTCCAATATTTTTCCCTCTCGTTTTTAAAGTTGCTGTCAATGCTAAGCGAGTGATCGACTCGGAGTCAAATGACTACAGTTCATTTTTAGGGTTTCTGTTCACGTAAACGAATTTCACGTGGCCAACCTATCTTTGTATTCCAACCGAAACCCGCCGAAGAAAATCAATTCTACAGTTTCATTCTTCTTTCTTCTTTTTTTTTTCCCCCCAAAGAATTTTACATAATCTCGTCGTGTTTTGGTCCAAGGCTTTTGCTTCATGAATACGTCTTTTTTTTTCTTTCTCTCCTTTTTATAAACTTTATGCAGTATAGCGCACGATTAATATGTAGTAAGAGAGTTTATAGTACACAAGTTTTACGTCGCTTTACCGGTAAGTGGTGATTCAAAAGGAAGCACGCGCCCAAGTGTCGCATTATATGAATGAAATACAAACTGTCCGTAACTAAGTTTAGCTTGTTCAGCTAAACAGCTGATCTCTCGGCCGACCTTCGAAAGTACCTGCAATAAAAGCACGCGAGAGTGCATCTCGTTCTGTCCCTCTCTTTATCTTTCTCTCTCTCTCTCTCTCTTACACACACCGGGTGTACAGCCTTTGCTCCGTAGAACAGAGAGAACTTGTCCCGATGTCGATGACCCGAATAATAGGAACAAAGAGAGCAAACACGGAAAAAGAAAGAGAAGAAAAAGAAAAAGGAAACACCACTGCCTGAACTGTGCCGAGATGTTCGTTTTCAGTAAACGAAACCGGATTCTTTGGTTGTTTTATAAATTTTCGGTCTCACGCACCGTCGCGTTTTGTTTCTATCGCGATTAATTCGATTTTATGAATGAAACACTTGGTTAAATTATAAATGAACACTTTACCGACCGGTAAATTGTTAATCGGTCGGTAAAGTGTTAAAATTACAATGTTAAATGATACGAAAAATAGTAAATACGTCGTGAAAGTTAAAACCTTTTGGAATTATAGTTTACGTTTGTTTCTGTGATAAAATGTTTTTATTTTATGTTCGGGACAATTTAAGAAACGAGAGAAATAGGATGTAATAAATTAAGCTGGACAATTGTGGGTGACCACATCAAGTGGTTAACAAAGAAAAAAAGAAAAAACGATCCTGAAGTTATATTCCTTCGTGCAACTATTTTCAAGGCGATTCCTTGCACAACGTTATTATTTAAATTCATTGAAATTTATGGAAGCCTAGCACGCAGTTCTCCTATTTTCATTCGACCAACTCGTGTGTCGTAGTATCGTAACCGATTGTCGAATTAATAAAATTAATACGCCGTGCTAGTCGAAGGTTGGAAGTTGAAACGGTTTAATCGAACCAGAAGTTAAACTTGACTTTGAAACAAATATGTATCTTGGGATTTGCCACGATTTCTGGTGCATTGTTAAAAGTTTAACGAAAAGTTTGACGTGGAACACATGCGTGGCCAATTTTAGCCGGCGTTAGGACATCCACGTGTTTCTTGATACTGAATTTTTAATCGTTATTTCTGTTTAACTGGCACGAATATTCATGATCGTGTTCACTGATGATATTTGCTCCTTTTCTGTTCGCAGGTATCAGAATGAGCTTCCAAAGAAGATCAAGTCACGCGGCAAGGATGCGCATCTCAATCACGAGGAGTTGGTGCAAACGATGAAATGGAAGCAAATAGTGAGTCATGTTTCCCTTTTCTTCCTTGGTCTTCGTTAATTTTCACAAGTCTTAACATAAAGCTTGTACTATAACAACTATAATTTTCTTTTTATGTATTATAACGTTGTTAATTAAACAGCATTACTTTCAACTGTTGATTCCTTCGTAATGAAATATTACTGAAAAGTTTGAGATTTTATTGGAAACTGTTGGGTTAACGTTTCTAGTTGATTTGAGACAATCGAGGATAATATCCTTTTCATTTCCTTGTATATTATATTCATAATTGCGATGCAAATTGAAGGGTGTGCATTTTGAAACACATTTTCATTCGAAACAGCTGCTGGAAAGGGTTGAATATCGTCATTTCTTATTTATTGTGTATTTTCTAATATTTTTGTGATCGATGAATGCTGAAACCTCTTGGACATTTTCAATTCGTTAGAAATTGGTTGCGTTGCTTCGAAGGATTCAGATTTTCAAGATAGAATGATCAGTTAGCATCTTGAAAATTGGAAGTATCTCAAAGAAACAAATGTACATTAGTTTAATTCAAGCAACACGATTGTAGCAGACCATACCATGGTTTTCCAATTACCGTCTGAAGGATATTTAAGAACCCTGTTAACTTAACGCACGATATTTCTTCTGATTTACAGCGTGGCAAATTTTATCCACAACTATCATATTTAGTCAAAGTGAACACACCACGTGCCGTGATGGCGGAAACGAAGAAGGCATTCAAAAAGCTTCCAAACCTTGAACAGGCCATCACAGCTCTGTCGAATTTGAAAGGGGTTGGAACCACGATGGCATCGGCCCTATTGGCAGCAGCATCGCCGGAAAACGCACCATTTATGGCCGACGAATGCTTGATGGCAATACCGGAAATTGAGGGCATCGATTATACCACCAAGGAGTACCTTAACTTTGTTCAACACATTCAGAATACCGTGGAGAGGTTGAACAAGCAAAGTGAGTGCTGGCGTTGACTTTATTCGAACAGAACCCAATTTGTCGCAACGCTTTATGATCCACGTGCCCATCGAAACATTATTTCTTCTTATAAATTACTCGTTCCCAAGTATACAAAGTTTTTCGTTTATTGGACCATCAAGAAGTTTCAGGTTTTACACGTTACAAATGAAATGGATTAGCTTTCTGACTCTTCTTCAGTTTTCAGGAATATCCCAAGACTCCAAAAACGTATTAAGTTCCCAGAAATCATAATCTGCAAATCTGCACGCATTTAGAAACTAGCGTTCATAGTACACTACATCCACACTGAACAGCTTCTTCCTAATCATATCAGGACACAAGAATAATAATCTCATTTCTGACACCAGTGTTGCGTCGGGGCGAGGTGCTTGGTAAACTTTTTTTTTTTTTTTTTACAAAACAACGCGCATATATTTATTTCTGAATGTATGTACAATGTAAGAAAAGTTTAGCGAGTCCGTTCTCTATCGAGTCTCGAGATTTTCTGCTTAAAACTTCGCGCGACTTCGTACGCGCTCGGAGTACAGCTTTTGAAGTTACATCCGGATCCGTTTAATCTTAGAGGGCATTTCACATTGCCGGAAAGGAGACAGCTTTACGCCGTCGCAACACTATATTGCAACCAAACTTCATCCTAATCTCCTAAGACACAAGACTTGAACACAAGAATATGCAAAACTTTCGACAGCTGTAGAACCTAAAGTGTTCATAGCATTACATCCAGATTGAATAGCTTCATCCTAATCGTTTCACGAAGACCCAAGTAAAAGAGTACAGGACTTCCAAAGATAGTTTGTTCAACGTTGGATCGTAAAGGGTTACCAAACGAAGCCAGTATTTTCCTTGTAACGGATCAAAATTAAAACGTATCGTTTGATTGTCTCGTTACAGCGTCAAATGGCAAAACATGGAGTCCTCACAGGGTGGAATTGGCCCTGTGGACCCATTACGTGGCGTCCGAGTTGAAGCCAGAACTGTTGGACGGGATTCCAGGCACAACGGAGAACGGCAATTCTCACCCGGCTGCGAGCAACGGCGAAGCAACAGAGCCGTCGGACGACAGTAATCAGGAACCGACGGTGAACGGTAAGGAACCGGGCAGTATTGATCCAGCGGCCATCGACGAGAACAGCATGACCACGTCGTTCACCGAGGATTCGATGGATAAACCGGCAACACCGATTACAGTGGGCGTAGCCAGCGAAGACACGAACGATTCCCTCGCGACGAACGATAACGAAGACAGCAACAACACGCCACGACCGACGGACAGCGAGGACACCGAGGACTCGCAAGACGTCGTGCAGGAGCCGCCCACGAAGAAGAGCAAGAAGTGACCCACCGCTGGCCAAACAGCCACGAATACGAGCAACAACGTCACCAATTTAATGTCGGCCGCCAATTTAACGCTGATCGCAGCGAGGCGCTTCTAAAATAACAAACAAAACAGACAAAACCGCCAGGGTCACCGATCAGGGTTCACGGATAGTAGAACTTTCTTCTTATACCCTAACATCGGGACACCGTCATCGTCATCGTCATCATCAGCATCAGCATCATCATCATCATCATGATCCTGTTTATCGTTTTCTTTCTTTTCGCTTTCTTTTTTTTTTTTTCAATCTGATCCTAAGGTCCCTCTCTCTCCTCATTATTTATCTTGAAACACCTTTGGTCACTTCAGGTTCTTTCACACCTTGTCCTGCGTGGTAAGACATCCGCGAGAGTGTGAAATAATGTAATCTCGTGGTCGATGATGTGGAAGTCATTGCGTAAACACTGCTAGTTTTTTCTTTCTTTTTCTTTTAGATTAACTCGAACAAAGGTGGAAGCAAGAGGCAAAGCTCGACCCAGTGTTTCTTCTTTTTCTTTTTCTTTTCGTTGTTTTTTCTTTTTTTTTTTTTTTTTTTGCTTTGGTTACAAGGTTTCTCATCCAGTTGTCGTTTCTCGTTTCAGTTCTTGTCGAGTTTCTTCGTTTTCTGCTCTTGACGGAAGAGAGGATGGTCGAGCGTTCTCTCTTGGTTCTACCGTAGAGAAGATGTTTCGTTTTTATTTCTCGATTTTCTAGGGGATACTGTAAACGTAGCTTTTTCGTTCGTTGATCGAGACGATCTTGGTACTGCCTTATCAGTGACCCATTTTTCAGCGTAGCGTTTATTTACCAGAGACAAAGATCATTCCTTTTTTAATCCGTCATTTGTACACCCGTAAACAAGGTCCACTGAAATACACACACACACACACACAGCCAGACAGACAGACAAATATACATACAAACGCGCAATGTTAAAACGTGTAAAGCGAATTGTGTGCAAAACGAGAATGAGAGAGAGGGAGCGAGACAAAGGTAAGAATGTATTATATAAAGTCCGGGTATGAGAGAGATAAAGATCGAGTAATTGATCCCGTGACCAGCAAGAAGAAGAAGAAAAAGGATAGAATATCGGCGGTACACCGAAACACAATGATAATATTAATATTAATAATAATAATTATTATTATTATAATTATAATACCGAATCATTACCATAATTTATATACCTAAAAGAAAAAAAACTGCATGCCAGAGTGATGCATGAAGTAAAACCAAATACCTTGTAAGTAAAAAAAAAAAAGGAAAAAAAAAGAAAAAACATCTTTAGAAACAAATAAAAGTAACGCTTTTTTGAGTCCATCATGAAAAGAAAAAAATAAACAACAAGACGTGAATATGAAGGGTGGCATATAAAAAAACACATTCATACATGCATACATACACACAAATCACGTCGAGGTTCTCATGTACAGGGATTTAACTAGTATTTTTGCATTATCGATGATTAATTAATCATTGTCGAGGACGATACGCGAACGAAGCGATTGAATCACGATCAATCGACGACTTGCAAATGTACGATGAACAATTACAAAAACAAAAAGAAAAAAAGAAAAATAATGAGAAATATAAATATAAAGAAAAGAAATGAAAGACAAGACTACACGAGATAGAAGTATAACGATAACGTTGAAACATGATAGAGAGAGAGAGAGAAAGAGAAATAGAGATTGAATGAGTGTGAGAGTGTAAGAAGAGAGAAAGAGAAGCATGTAAGGTTGTCGGAAAGGGTTACAGAAGAAGAATAAAACCACTATAGCTTGATCAAGGACGTTAATTCGAATTTTATAAATATACATATTACATATATATATATATTTGTAATTTAGAACACTGTGGCCAGGCTGCGCCATAGTACTGACCTTATTATTAATTCACGAATAACCATACACGACATATGGTAACGATATCGTTTCGCTGCACGAAACAGAGAAACCAGAAGGAGAAGGAGAAAAGAAAGACTATAGAGCTCGTTTTTCAATTTCTGGTACACTTACGACCACGACAGGCTTTCTTAGGAAAAATGGCATTGTAGAGGAAGATAGGCCTCACCATTTACCATAATACTAGAAAGTTACCATGCATTTAATCTAGGTTAGATCAGGATTAAGTCAAATGCATCGAGCATTCAGTATAGTAATTGTTTCGAAGCTGGTTAATTTGGTAATTAGGTAAATTGGAAGTGGATAATTAACCGATTTACATCGAAATAATTACTAAACTGAATATCCGCCATTTTTTCGAACGACAGACCACGGAGAAAGCTCCGGGCAGTTTACATCGCATTTTGGATTATTTTTCGTTTATATGTTTGAAATTTCAAAGCATCGCTTTAAATACGAAAGCTTTGATATTAATAAAAAAATTAATAAATTAACCAACTCGCACTGAAATAATTTCGCTGTGTTCAACATTCGGATGACGGACCATGGAGAAGAGCTCCGACAGTTTAAATTGAACTGTGCTGTTTTTCGTTTGCCCCGTTTGAAATTTCAAAGCATCCTTTTAAATGCGGCGGTTTTGCGTCGAAAAATAAAAAAGAAATCAACCAAGTGGTGTTGAAACCGAATATTCGTCGTGTTTAATTCTCAAACGAAGGATCACGGCGAAAGCTTAGATTTAACGCCTGGTAATTCTCGAATATTTACACCAGCTGCTGGATTACATTCCCCTACATCGCCATTTTCCCTAGGCGATTTTTTAGTGTCTCTGCCAGGCTAAGGGCAACAAACGCCGTCATCGCATCCTAAATAATCGACGATGAAAGCGAATGAAAAACCAAAATGAAAGAAGAGAAAAATAATAGGATGTCGGTGTGGTAATCGATAAGCCCAGTGTGAACAGAGTTTCCAGGCTCCGATGATCTTTTTTGAAGGAACACTCAAGCGAGTATGGATGATGAATCTACCTTAATAAAATCGTAGTGAAGCCCGTTCTATTTATTTAGCGCCTAATTTATTCCGTATCGATCGTTTCGTTGGCAAGAAATATATATACATATACATATACATGTATATTACAAAAACGGCGTGGGTGCGAAGAAGATCGATTAAAAGCGGTTCCATATTACAAAGATTGGTAAAAGAAAAATCGTGGAACGAGAGAAACGGATAATTTTTAAACGACTATTATTTAGCGAATGATGTTTTAAGTAATCGATGAGTAAACATTTGATATAATACGTATAACGCGTGAATCGCGACGATTAATGGTAATTAAACCACGACTACGACCAGGATGATGATCATGATTTATTATAATTACGATTACAATAATTATTGCTGCTATTAACTATTATTACGAACGACGGCGAGCATAGTTTTTATTGTCTTTATAAAACGTATAACGGATTAATGTAGCGGAGTTATTATTATTATTTTTTTTTCTATTCTCTTTTTTCTGTTCTTTCTATTCGTCTGATAAATTATTATTCACTCACCGTAATTACAAGACATTCCACCAAATGATTCTTTCTTGTTCTGTTCAATGCCATTTTCTGTTCTTTAGGTCGAATTCATTTTTCAAGTACAATTCTCTCTCGACCTCTCTCTCTGTCTCTTCTGCATTCAAAATTCCAAATCTTCTATGAAAGTCGTAGAAATCGGTTGATAAAATTCGTTTGAGCGGTAAGAAAAATCATGATACGCAGAAATAATATTTAAACATTGAAGAATAATGTAGTATCATTTATAACATAACAGAGTAAAGTTGAAAAGTTTAAAAAATAATTTGATCTTCTTGCCGCTCGGACGAGCAATCATAAAGAAATTGAAAATAATTTCGTTCGATTAATTCAATATATCCCGCTTCCAATAATCGTGGCCTTTTTCTTTTATATTTCTGTCTAGAAAATACGATGATTTCGTGACGGTATTATTGCAGAGGAACTACGACAAAATTTCGACAGAATCCTGTTGGAAAACTTGGAGAAGAGATTAGCTCTTTTCGACCGTGATTTTTCCTTCCGTTTATGATTTTAAGGAAACCAAAGCTTTTCCGGGCTGTTTGCATTTTCATTTCTCGGGGGATAGAAAAGAAACGTTGAAATCTTCGCCCTCGTTACTTTTCGCTTTTTTTTTTTTTTTTTTATAAATAGAAGTATTCTTTCGCTGACGAAATAATTATTTCTCCACGTCGATCAAGATTTATTTTCAATTCTTTTCAGCTCGTATTATTCGAAGATATAGTCGAGGAATTTAGATCGAAAATTAACAAATGTTCCAATTGTTGAAAATTCAGGACAGTTTTGAAATCGACAAAGACGAATAGGAAATACTGTGGCGAGTACGATTAATTGAAGAATTCTGACGAAGACTCGAATCGACTATCAACCGACAAAATGAACACCCAAGGACATTAGATCCAGATAAATCCTTGATCCAAACCCACCTCGAGGAATGAATCAATTCAATGTTCAGCAAGCACGAGATGACTTTGATTGTCTTGCAAGTTAAATTAACACCTAGATAGGGTTTAAGCGTTTCTTTCTTGCGGATCGATGATGTGTCATCTTTGTACAAAAGAAGAAAGAGCGTGTTCGATCGATCAAAGAGGTATCGTTATCTCGTTCAAAACTGCCATTTAATAAATACATAAATAAATAAGCAATCGTGTTAAAGAGAAATAAATGAAGTCGATCGATACACGAGCTGACGGGCCATGTTTTCAACGGAGAAGAATCACACGTTTGCCTTGCCTTCGACGAGCACTAGGAGTCGATCTAGCTTACCTACTGATCTTCAAATGGTATTTCCATTTGGCTGGGTCATTTTGGCACCATATTTCATTCTAGCGTAGCCAATTAGCCGTTCGAAGCTTTAGTATCCGAAATTTAGCCAACAGAAGAAGCTTGGGTAAATTTTTATTCTGGAAATATAAAACATCGTAGGAGGATATACAACTTTTTACAGAGCGTTTAATTTTAACATAGGGGATCAGATACCGAGGTAATCGAAGCTCTGATACTTCACATTTCTTGGGTAGATAGTGGAATATATATATTTAATAATTATAGTTTTAAAAATGCATTGTAAAAATTGGTCAAAAAGGAATCCTTCAAATGGAAATACCATTTAACGATTCGTTAACCGTTCGCGATCTTCAGTCAACGATTGCACCGAACTCCATATTTTCTTTGGGTCATTTTCAACCTTTCTCAACGATATACATACATACAAACAGCCACTCAAGCCTCGACGACCGATTTTTCTCTTCACTTTGTATAGAGGAAACAATGGCTTTCTGCGATCGATATAGCACACCTTTCTTTCCGTTTCCTTTTAAAATAGTAACGTGTAATAATTCTTGGATTTAATTGTTAAGTAAACCGATGTGTCATTACGAAGTACGAGGTTAAATAAATTATTTGAAAAACGTTACGACATGTGGGTGTGTTGTGTAATCAATTTAAGTGCACCAGAGATCGGGTGTTTCTTTTCTTTATTCCTCTGGAGAATTATTGGAGGATAGGAAACATTTAATTGAATATTAATTAATAATTACAATCAATACAGCTCGTTGTTGGACGAAATCGGTCATTGATTACTGTAAACTGGTGGCCGGCTATTTAATTTGTACCGGATATATTAATCAAAGGTTTATGTAGCCATTTTTATTAAACTTTAAGCTTCAAATTGATATACCATAAGTGGCATTTTGAAATAATTTTCTCTCATAAAATTGAATCAGACTGTTCCTGTTTCTAGAAAAGATACCAAAACATGATTGTTATTTTTACATTTTATACCTGATGTTCAGTTTTACCACCACGTGACAACACGTCAACAGCAGAAAAACACGTACGAGGGATTATTATAGAGAGGAAAGGGGTGCAAGTTGATGTTTTTCCTTCTCCTCAATCCAGCTGGAAAGCGGAAACGATTGATGCCCCTTTGTATCCGGCCTTCTGTTCACTTTTTTTTTTTTCCACATGCACCAAGGTTCGCTAGGCTCGTTAATCGCCACTTCATAAATTTCACGCAAAAGAAGTAATTTTAGAGCACTTTAATGCTATTTTTATTTGCAAACAAAAAACAAAACAACGTTCTACAATACATTAACACTGTTGATCCTTTGGGTCAATCGTGACCCAGACCTCAGAAAGATATAATGATATTGAACACTAGAACTACCAAGCGGGTCAAAATGACTCGCTTCTGATTTCTTATTTTAAATTATTTTAAATTACAAAATTGATTAAAAGACTCTTGTCGAAATATATGTTGACTTTTATCTTGATAAGGAATTATTCTATGTATATCTCATTTATTTTGTTTTCTATGTCAGTTTTAATTTTCAAATAAGGGTACACTCTGAACGTTGGTAGTTCTAGTATTAAATAAGAAAAATAAAAATAGAATAAAACAAAATCCAATTTCAATTTGCAAAGGTTGCAACAACGTTCGATCGAGTTCATTAAGGAACACTCGACAGCTTAACATATCGCAGTAATTAATGGATGGCGCGCAAACAAGCGAGTAATTGACTCGAAATTAATCAGTCCCAAGAGGAACAATTAAGTTTCTCGGTTCGATGAGAATCGTCAGGACAGATTCGAGTACCATCGGTTCAAATTTATGGAACGATCGATTGAGGACAATTATAAATGTTGAGGATTCAATAGCCTCTGCTAATGATATTCGCGATTGCGGTGACGAGGATGATCCTCCTGGTTGACGTTGACGCGACGGGTACATCAGTCATCACGTGCCACTTTTAAATCCGTTTGTAATTAATAATAATTACTGATACATTAAACTTTTCGTTCGTTCAAATTCTACAGAAAGTTGAAATATTTCCGTTATATTTGTTGCTCCAAAATATCAGAGTACAGATAAAACAGAGCTTGAAGAATTTATATTACAATTTTGTAACAACTTATCAGAATCTTTTTCACCTTATGTTCATTTAAAATTAAATATTTCATGATCATACCACGAAGTTTCAATAACTCGAAGATTATTAACGTTTTCAAGTATTTTTATCAATTTTCATCAAAGTACGAGTTGCATATTCGAAGGAAGAATGTGTTCGAATCCAATCCAGCAGATTCGGGCTCGTCGAACGAAGTGAAAGTGAAATACTCTCTAATCTTCAACTTTCTCCGCGTGCTCGTTCCTTGGCTACTGTTATTCATCAGCTGCGTCATTTGAGAACACCAACGAAGTTAACGTCGTCCTTAACACATCGAGTAGCACAGTGAAAACGGACGTACGTAGTCAGACGCGGTAAAATCTTAATTATTAACACATTGGGTGCCGCCGGGGTCACCGGTGACCTGCAACCGAAAGTTTTTACAATCGAATAATTGCCAAAAGAGATGATGAAATAAACTACGGTTAGCGTTGACATTAAGCTAATAATACTAACTAACGAACTGAAAGGTTAAACTTGAAAATTAGTTGATTGTATTCTTAATAATAATTAAGATTTCAACGTGTCTGATTACACACGTCAGTTTTCACTGTGGCAGTCAACGTGTTAAGGATGAAATCGATTAATTTTCAAATTCGAAGTATTAGCTTAATATTAACGCTATCCGCGGTTTATTCCATACTTCTTTCTCTCAATTATTTGATTGTACAAAATTTCGAGCGACTCACGTGGTGTTTAACGTGTTAATATTTTCACCAACCGTATACGCTGAAGAAATCGATTCTTATTTTCGCCTTACATATATGTATTACGTTATTATTTTGGTCTTGAGGACCATCTTCGAGCTGCTAAAATTAAGGACAGCAGTAACCTCGCCGGTGTGATTCGTTGCCAGGAACAGCACGCTGCAGGCTTCTCAAAGTTCCACCGTTAGAAACTCAATTCCGCTCGACCTGAAAAAAGCAATTAACACCAAAACATCTATTTCTATATTCTATATTTTACTTAACAACTTATATTCTTGTGGAAGTACGGATCCCCTCGAATCTCACAATCAGATAGCGTTGTTATTAAGTTAATTTGAAAATCAATCGCATTACTTACTTGTCAAACCGATCCGAAATCCATTTGGAGCAGCGAGAGCAACCGAAAGGAAAGGAAAGGAAAGGAAAGGAAGTCGGGGTGATCGCGGTCGTTCCAGTGACCCAGTAAACCGTGTGCCACGACCTTCGAGCCGATCTGTTCGCTCATTTAAAGCCATCCTCTCTCTCTCTCACTTTCGCTCTCTTGAATCACGAGAAAACACCAGTTCGCTCGGTGTAACCACCTACACAGGTACAGCCACGAAGAGAGAGAGACGAGAAAGGGAATTCGAAACGGTACACGCGTCCGACAGAGATGCACGAGCCTGTAAGAAGAAAAAAGACAGCAAATGGTGTGCATTAAGTTAAACAGAATAACCATTGAATTATTCCATAAATTACAATTACCTTATCTGCGAACAACAAATAACGCGTCGAGTGTCAAATATTTGTCGCAAACTTTCATCCTGAATCAATGATGGGCCCGGGCCTACAAAGCGTACGCCACGGTATGTCAGATTGTTAAACAATACACCGTCTTTATAATAGGATTATAACTAAATTACAATATAATTCAATTAACACAACTCTGAGAGAGAGGGGGGGATCGAAGATAGAGCGCGACAAAGATAAAAGACGGCTGTCTAAGTGGGAAGGGAGGGAATGGAAGAGGATGCAACAAAGCACCGACAGGTCATGTGATAGTCTGTTACGTCACAGACGGAACAACTGGTTGCCTGAAGAGGCAGCTTTCCGGGTGCAGCCAGGCGTCGAGAGGGAGAGGAGAGACGGCACAAGGATGTAGGGGTATTCCCGGGTCCGCGAGGCCGCGGGGGAGAACGAGACACATCCCACGGGCATCAGCAGGCAGGATGATATATACAAAACGCAAGGTCACCGCTACCAGAGGCTATACGTATCTTCTCTCTCTCTGTGTAAACACACGGTGACGTAGCGAAGCACGTGCTACCACGACGTTTACCAATGGTTAGAAGTGAGGTGGGGGAGGTGGCGGAGCAGGGACACCCTATACCACCCTATCACACCCGCACCCGCCACCCTTCTTCCTTCCTACTTTCGATTTCCCCTACCCCTCCTGAAACAGCCTCCTTCTCTCTGTTGCAAACGCATTCTCTCGCATCTCTATCTCTGTGTGTAGCCCTTCGAGAGGTGTCCTTACAAGGCCGCGCCGTTCTCTGTTGATACTTTTGATAGACTTCGGGAACTGGGTCCCGGAAGGAGAAAGTATATGCGCTTTCAGCAACAGGAAGAACGACAGGATCTGGTTTACTCGGACGCTCACCTTGGATAGTTCGATGAACTGGCTGATGCTGAAGAGGATTGTTTCATCGAGGAGATTCTTCGGTTTTAAACCTGGAAACAAACCATGAAGCGGTCATAGGGTCGAAAATAAGCGGTTTTTTGTTGAAAAGCATCTAATT
Organism: Stelis phaeoptera; assembly: GCA_943735885.1. Taxonomy (NCBI): domain Eukaryota; kingdom Metazoa; phylum Arthropoda; class Insecta; order Hymenoptera; family Megachilidae; genus Stelis; species Stelis phaeoptera. Next base: position 3,567,615 of record OX030936.1, read on the forward strand.
GATTAATGTACTTAAAACTTTTTGTATATGAAAGAGTAACGTTTCAAGAATATTTTGTAATTTTTTCATAAAAAAATATTAACAGTCGAATGGTTGGAAGCAGATTGTTGTCGGAGAAGGTTTCAAAAAAAGATGCCTTGCGGTGCGTAACATAACTCATCACGGTGCAGTAGTTTCCGACTTATTTTACGCACGGGCCTAAAACATGTTATGTAGTTTTCAGAAAAACGTGATTAAAGTTTTGAATTTCTTTTTTTAACTTTCATGGAGTCATCGATTCCAGGGCCATATTGGGGATCCTCAACAGCAGTTCCAGCATCCAAAATATCCTTCTTTGAAAAAATTAATTTTTTCGACCTCATGACTGCATGTAAGCCCTTAAATTGATATACACCACAAGTATATTTTTATGTCATCAAATTTTATCAGACTCGATGTTTCAAAACTGGCCAGGTAAAACCATACTTGTCCGAATTAATCGAGCGACACGATTAACACACTGTATTCAGTTGAATAGAAATCTAGATAATTAACAATCTACACATTTATGGATTGTCACCGATGTCTGACATCCGAAATCGACAAAAACAACCATGAAATAAATCACGGATAGCGTTAATATTAAGCTAATAATTTGAATGTGAAAATTAATCGACTCCACCGGTAATAATAATTAGGATTTTATTGTGTCTCCGTTTTCACTGCGCCACTCAACGTGTTACGCGAGGTTCTCTAATTTTCGTTTCAAAACACGGAAAGATTTCAGCGTCTGAATTTTTCAGTCCGTGGCGTAACATTATATTCCATCGAAGCTAGAGGAAAACGTTGCAGGACTCGCTTTCCCGCTGCGCTTCCCCGAGGGTTTAGGGTTGCTCTCCCTTTGTCGCCTCCCTTTTCAATGCTCTCCCTTGCTTGCCAGCTGCCTCTCTCGCTCTGTCCCTCTGCCAGACACGTTTTTCAAAGTCCCCTTTGCGCTAACGATCACCACCACCAGGTCTCTCTTCCTGTATACAGGAAGAGTATCCCTGATGCGAAACACGGCGAGGGTCGAAAATCCCGCTGGGAGATTATTTTTCCCTCGTAGTCATCCCTCCCTTCTGCCTCTTTCTCTGACCTGACATTCCCAACCATCGCAACTCGAAGGAATATACTCGTTTCCTGGATAAGCAAGAAACTTCTCTCCTCTCTGTTCTCTTTATTCCTCACGGTACACCGAGGATTATCATCGACCCACGAGTTGACGAACGCTTTGTCTCACTTTTTCTCCATTTTTGCCTTTGTCTTGACGTACCTGTTCAACCCTTTGCAGCGTGACGAGTCTGTCATCCGTTGTACGGAATGGAATCTGGAAACGATAAGGGAATAAATTAGCGAGATTGTTCAACGTACCAAGTAATCTTCATCCCTGACTTTCGTTCTTTCTACCTTAGCAATTTGTTTCAGTAATTGTACATTTTAATCAAATCCTGTAATTTTTCTTCCTCTTACTGATGGTTATTTTCATTACAAATTTCTTGTTCTTTGGTTTACTTATTGGATTGATTGTCTTTTTTTTTAACCCTCAAATAGGGCAGCTGAATCTTAACTGACCTAAGATACATCGTTCAGAATTGGAATTTAATTTGAAAGTTTAATTCTACTTCTTCAAGATATTACTTTCACAATATATGAAAATCTTTCTCTTGGATGCATCGTTGTACAAGTTTCATAAGTCTGGGTCACGATTGACCCGGTTACCGCCGTTTGGTTAATTATTGATCGCAGGTAGCCGTTACCCGAGCTAAATACATTTTGATCAAACTAAGTCCATGACAATCACAGTAAGTTAAATTTGGGAAAAGAAGTTTCTCTGTCCTCAAAATATCATTGTTTAAAATTGAGAAGTACATAGAGAACCGGTCCATGAAGATGAACGCTGCAGTGTTTCCCTCGAAATCGATCAGTTGGTCGCCGCCGACAATTGCAGGCTTTACGAGGCTTAGGGGAACAGATTGACCCATTCTCCCCTACCTAATATCTAGTTATTTGTTTCCTAAACCAGGTACTCGATCTTCCACACCTACCCATCCTTTCATAACACCAAAAAATCAGTCTCATTAAAGAACATTAAATTACACTGGCCATACTTCATTCTCTCCATCAGTTTTTAATTTGCTTTCAAACTCAAATTAAATTTACAATACCTGATTAAAATTCACAATTAGAGCAATGGTATTCATACATCGTTGGCAAAATTTTAACACTTTCGTGTAATTTTGCAAAATGAATACTTTCTCAAGTAATACTTTACCCATGGTACAGTAAATATACAAAATAGACTGAAAGAATAATAATCTAAAAATTGATGTACTAAACTTAACTCGTTGTTAAGTAACTAAAAGTTATTCGGATAATTCGAAATAATTGATGTATTTATCCGAAAGAATTGAATCCTGTTTTTATTATTATTTAATACCCTTTATAATTGGCATACGTTTGAAATTTTGGAGTTTCATTTTCGAGTTTGATGACAGGAGAAACTGGATAGGCGACGAGGCGCCAAGTCTGTCCGGGAAGCACAAAAACCAGGAAGCAGGGCGACGATGAATTATAGAGGGCCAGCAAACGGAGCACGTCGCTTGCTCTGGCACAGATCGATATCTACTCCACGGACTTGACGATGTGCGCCCAAGGATCGATAAACGCCATGAATTATCAACGTTCTTTGTCCGACAGAACATCCTGTTTGCAAACCTGAAATCTGCAGAGAATACAATTTCAACAATTCTATCGTTGAACACCGCTTCACGATTCTTTAAAAGTAAGATCATTATTATGTATTGACTATTGACTCGTTAACTTTCACAGTGACAATCGATACGTGCAGTAGGAAATTGAGGATACTGTAAGACTAAGTTTCAAATTTAAACTCTCAATCGTCAACCTTACGTTACTAGTGTAATAGCAAAGGATTTAAGTTGTATTTGAGACTTTGCGACGCTTTTTCAGTCTTCTTCGATTTCATTTTCTAAGCTTTAAAATATATCTACAGAAATTATTTTTCCAACATATGTATAATCTCAGTCCAAGTATCCTTGTACAGAGTTTTGTAAATTGGGCCACGATTGACTCGACATCCGATGACCCCAGATCGAAACCCCAAATCTTCAAATTATTCAGGTTCGAAGTATAATATTTAAGGATCGTTTCGACCAGTTAATCCAACGTCCAGAGGCAAATTAGCTGAGTGACATCGATGGCGTGTTTCTCTTTTCGCTCGTTCGTTCGGTGACCCTTTGTCAGGGATCGATATTTCGTGTACATAGACGAAGTAAATTATAAACGGACGAGTCTTCTTCGCGCCACCACCTGCACACAGCTCTACCATACGATCAATAATTCTATCTAATTTACTTTTCCACCTACCGCTCGCCCCATGTATTTTCCAATAAAAACAAGCACACCGTGGCCTATAATTAACACTACAGCAATATAAAATAACATATTCTTTAATATCCTGTATCAAGTCTGTTAGCAATGAATTAATATTTGTAATTTTCATATTATCTGTTATGTTTACGTTTACAGTATACATGGTACCTACATATAATTATCTAGATAAGTGAAAGAATTTTTAATGATACGGGTGATGGATTCCCAGGGAAATTCAAGTGTCTCCGACACGTGGCAGTCGAAAGATTGCATAGTTGCTATAAAGTGTGCCTTCTCTTCTTCTGTACTACCTATTTAATTGTTTCAAATCCGAAGCACCAATCACGGGTGATCGTCGTGTTAAAAATCATTCTTCAGTTTTGTCTGACAATGAATCGGACATCTCCGTCCAATTATGCTTCGTTCGAAAGTCATTCCTCCTAAATGGTACACCTGTTATCTGCGATAAAAAGACGTAACGATTACGCAACGATAACAAGAATGCATGGTCGAGCGTTGGTGTAACGGCGTGGACAGGCATGGACCAAAAGGAAACATCGATACGTTGTAACCAGCCGAGACAAGGAACGAACAGACGAAAGCAAGAGACGAATATCACGTGCACGTGTACACTTCACGTGACACACGTACGCTTATGAGTGTGTGTACGTGTGTATCAAATAAATGCGTGTCTGTGTACACCATTGACCGGGATATCGTCTGTCTCGGGATGAATGAACCATTACGTCACGCACTTGTACTCTCTGATCCCCTTCTGCCCCTCTTCCCCTCTGGCCACTACCTCTCCACCTCCTCCTTCCCTCTGTATGCTTCTCCTCATCCGTCGATTCTGTCTCCGTCTCTCCTCTCATCGTGCTCCGCATTATATTATGTGTGTGCAGCATACCTTCCTCCTTCCTTTCATCGATTAGCGGCGGAATTCCAGACCGTGGAGAGGGAGACGATAGAGCTACAGTTTCGATGGAGGTCAACGTATCGTGCTGGCTCAGACACCCGCCAGACGTGTCTGTCTGTCTGCCTGTCTGTCTGTGCCGCTTGTAAAACACCGTGGAATGAAGGACACAACGCGGCCCGAGGGTGGCAGGCGGGGGGCAGAGGAAGCAGTCGGTGAATCGCTTTCGTTTCGTACCACTGATACACTTTTGCGCCGTTGCCTCCTGTGTACACGGTCATTCTAGCGATAGTAGATTCCCAAAGGAAGATCCTCGCGCTCACGGGTCAACTTTGACCTCCTATGGTACGGTGAAGAGCAGTTCAGTGCTCCATTTGATAGCAGTTTGGAGTCTGTGAACATATAGGACTTCCGGAGTTACTCGTAGACTCCGAAATGCTAAACGTATCACTTCACCGCTCTTCATCACGCCAGAAGCAGTCAACACCGTTCTGTATCGTCGATGTACAAATCTTCTTGGAGGCCGCAGGTGCCACTCTTCTGTTCATCGTCTTGATTCTAGAGCAGGACGTACAGAGACAAGTTTGGATCTAGAGGAATTGGAACATTTAGAATCTAAATACACTGTTTAAGAAATTATTATTTGTTGCCAGGAAAGGCGTTTAGGTACAATGTTCATCAACAATGAGAAAAGACACCTGAGACATTTGTAAAAAAAGAAATTGTTCATGGTCTAATTGACTGTACCTTATGTTTATACGTATGTTAAAAGTTATAGGTAACGTTTTAAGCTAATTAGCCTTCTATGATAGTTTCACGAGGTTCTCGACCAGTCTCTTTCAAGTTGGGATATAACTTTGCTTTAGGGCCGTCGCTGTTCAATCTTCCGTGAAAATCTGGCTTCTTCTCCTTGGGCGTGCTGCGTTGCAACCAGATGTCCAATAAACTTTTAGGAGCGTACAGACCGACTTTGTGGAGTTGTTTTCCAAGGGACATTGACGTGCTTGGTGGTGGAGACATTGGTGAATCGGTCGTTGCTCTTATCACGCTGGCTCGAGCTGTTCCATCTTCTTTGACAAATCTAACATCGAAACAAGTAAAAGATTATAATACCTTTTGTCCAATGAGAATTCACTGTTTGTAGATAAAATTGATTTACCCATCTAATTCGCGTAGTGCTTGATCCAGTTCAACTTTGTCTTTGTCATCTTTGCTTCGTACTTCGAGCAGGCAAGTTAGAACTTCGGAATGCGCAGCAGAGTTATTGGCATGGTGTTTAAGGAACGTCTCTAATTCTCCCCATAGAAGCCTGTAGTGTTCTTCTCTGCGTACACCGCTCTTACCACCTCGCCCACCGCCTATACTCGGAAGAGGTAATGCCTCGTGTTTCGCTTCTAATTGTAGCAAACTGAAGATCACTTGCTTGCATTGTACCACCTCCTCTGTAGTGAGTTCTTCCTTTACCATTAAATCTGGTAGTGGATCTATCAACTTCAATATCGAATTCATTAATTAATTACACGGTCTTTGATTGAATACAATACTGGATTGTTACATAAATAAGTTTGTAACATATTGTTTAAATACATTTTTTTTTTTTTCGGTGTGCAATTTCGGTGTATTTGTATTAAATGATGAATTTTCAGGTCTAAAAAGGTCTGAAGATTCTTTTTCGTCATAAATTTACGTATTTTAAAACTCAACGTTACATATAAAATACGTACCTGTTTCAAATTAAACATAAGAGTACTGGAAATGGTGATTGGCCAGTATTTAGTGTGTCGTTCTAATCTGGATCTCATTTTTTCCGCCGGACCTTCGCTGTTACAGTTTGTACTTCTTTTCAAAGGCACCAGTACATTATTCCTCATAAGCTTTCCAAAATCCTACGACAAAACAAAGCATTAATAATTACAACAGCTTCTGCTCATGGATAAATGAAAATTATCTGAATATTTACGGTGATTCTGTAATCGGTTACACGACCACCGCATCCTTCGCTGATCGAAGGTGGATCCTCCAACACGCTTCTAGCAGTGGACAGCGTGTGTATAAAAATTTCACCGCCATGCGCGGCTAATAAATGAGAAATAGTTTTCCCTCCGCTCTTTCTGGCCATTTCCAACATTACCGATCTGCCGTTTAGCAGGAAATTAATCAGACAAGACGACGGTCTGCTGTTTACGTCTACAGGCGTGATTCTGTGCATAGCCGTACAGTTCTGCATTTCGGCCGCGCTGCATCCTCGTGGTGTACACCATTTTAGGGTCACCGTCTCGTACTCTGATCCTTCCTCGAACCTCCTGAACGTTTTAATCAAAGCCGAATCTTGTGGGTTTCCTGGAGAAAAATGATTATGCAGTAAGGTACTCAGGTACCCGTTTAACTCTTTTATTTCTAGAGCGTCTATAAACATCAATGATAGCGAAAGGGTTGACTAGTAAACCTTTTAAAATTGCGGAATGTGCAGCCGACGAATGAAATATTTCAACGTCATAATTCGCAGAAGAACTAGCATTTTGTTCTTCTTTCATCGGTATACCGGTCACTGTGGTGCTCGCCAAATCGTAATGAGATAAAATCAAATGAGACAATTTCGAGTGCAAAGCAGGTGCTTTGATGGAATGCACTTCCACCGTTAACAATGGTGAAACCTGAAACAAAACATTTCATAATGGTATTATTTCTTTCGTAAAAGTTCACATATATTATAGCGAATAAATGAAATACCTCTCTTGGTCCTTGACTAGTAACTTGTGATTCGATATTGTTAGGAAAAATATTTAGTATAACTAAATGGCAATAATCTACAGGTATTAAACTGTAACATAAACGATTAATAAATATAATTAAAATGATTAATAAATATGGTTTTGTATAATGTTAACAGTATACTAACTGATCCGAAGCTAAAGCATTTTTATTTTCTTGAGCTAATTCGTTCAAAAATATATTTTCCAAGTTTTTCATGTTGCTATTATCCCGTGCGCTGGTAATGCATATTACTCTTCCTCTGTTAACAAGTTTACTGGCATTCTCAGTTAAAGATGTTCTCTTTTCGTGTTGAATTTCCGAACACTCATTTAGCGTTTCAATAGCAACCCTTAAGCCGTGTATCACCGAATAATCTTCTCCAGGCTGTGGAGTTTTTGTTGGTACTCCCAAAATAGCTGTGCCATTCATTATCTATAATGCCAACAATTTAAATTAAAAATATAATCTTTCAATGTAAATCTATCTAAAAGTTATTAATACTTACGTGATTTAGGTTTTGCTGCGAAGGACTCCATGAGTTTAACACGTACGCTGCACGATCGGTTACAACAAATCTGATCTATAATAGAAAAATGAAATATTGATTTGAAATGATGTAAACTTTAATTACCTGTAATGGATTAAATCCATTTATTAATATAATATATACCAATTTTCCAGTTGGAAAGAGATCCCACACTATGCGACAGTATTCTAAGGATGCTTCTACGCTGGTTGTCCACAAAGATTTACAAACAGGTGCGAGAGGTATCAAGTTTTGGCCGCGACTTTTCAGAAAATCAAATTCTAGAGGGGCCTCAGTGGATATACCAAAATATGGCGTATGGTCCAAAACGAAAATAGTCTTATGGTTTGCAGGATACATTATTTTACATCATTCTTTTAAAAGACCACTTTTCTAGCATATAATTGGTTCCCATTTGTTGATTGTATATTTGTAAAAACGACATACGATCCTTCACTAATTCGGATATTATAGGTTAGGGTACACACACAAAACACTTGTCAAACATTAACACATATTACGTTTTTATTATTTAAAAAATATCATACAATATGACGAAACTATCGTAGAATTGTAGTACAATATCTGTATCTTTTACATATGTCGTACATTATTTTATTTCGATACATGTTTTACAAACACAAATGCTGGAATATATAGTAATATTTCACAAAATTCACGGAAAAGAAGTTTTACCCATATATAAAAAAATATGTATATGTAAAATTAAATAGCATATCAAAAAATACCCTGTTTATGAAAAGATTTATCTTTGTATGTTAACAACATTTAAAATTGCCCGGCAAAATTTGATACATTTCCGTTCCTATAAACATCCTTTCAATTGATATTATTATCATATATTTCTCGACAAACTTGAATAATATTCCTTTCAAATCAAATAGTTAATGATTTATAATTTCATTCGGAAATTTTATTGAATATTTGATGTTTGTATTACAAAATCCCTCCCCCTTTTCCTTACAGCGACACAGATGTGAAACGTGCAACTTCCTTTCCGACTGGAAATCTCCTAGTGGCGTTGATAACGTAAGTTCATGTGATATTTTTCTTTATTTATAGGATTCATTTTTGCATATAATGAAAAGTATTACCCACCTAATAAACAAACATAACTCAGATTTAAATTCCATGTATAAAAATTAACCCAAGTAATGCGTAGATGCACAAATCTACAGAATATTTGAAGTAGCCAGTACACGTGGTATGATGTTAATAAATGTTCAATTATAATAGCATTCACTTGATATTGTGAGTAATTCATTTGTAAAAACTTACTTATTATATATCACCTTATTATAGTCTTTTAATTTATCGAACGTATAAAAAGAGTTAACAATTATCGCAGGGTATACAATAAGGTTATGTGACTTCCTTGTTTTAACCCTTTACGCCCTCACGAGTCTATCAATATATTATACGTAAGGCGTATATATACGCTCACAACCAGTAAATTGTAAGATTTCAAATAAAAATTATCTCAGCTTCGACTATAATTCTTCTTTCTTTGGTTCTAAGAAAATAATTTTTCATGACTTCTTGCCGGAGCATGCCGCAGTCAAAGGGTTAAACTTAAATAAATAAAAGTATCGTACTCGCTAGTAAAACAAATCAGAACCTGCTGTTATTCGTTAATATTTATGTTTAGGTTAATCGTAATTCAACCATAACGTTAAGATGTCAGGAGGTTTAGATGTACTGGCCCTCAAAGAGGATGATGTTACCAAAATGTTGGCAGCATTTACCCACTTGGGTGCAGAAAATGTTAATTTTCAAATGGAACAGTACGTTTATAAGAAGAAGAACGACGGTAAGATATCTTTGGTTGCGATAGATTTTTATTTTTACGATAAGAGTATAATGTACGTTGTAATTTATTAATTATAGGTGTCAGCATTATCAATCTGCGCCATACTTGGGAGAAATTGCTGTTAGCAGCACGTGCTATCGTCTCTATTGAACATCCAAGCGAGGTGTTTGTCATCAGTTGTCGTCAAACCGGTCAAAGAGCTGTTCTAAAGTTTGCACAGCATACCGGAGCAACACCTATCGCTGGACGTTTCACTCCTGGTGCTTTCACCAATCAGATTCAGGTTGATTTTCTTACTACAAAAATAACAATTGTATAATACTATTTTTATAGATGATGACAGACTTTATCATCATAAATTATTCGTGCTGATTTATATTGGCTTAATCTTTTCTGATTTTATTTGGAAATCGTATAATCATTTATGAATTGTGTACTTATCGTATGTTAATCACAATGAATTTTTTTACAGTCTGCTTTCCGTGAACCCCGACTGTTGATCGTAACTGACCCATCCACGGACCATCAACCCATCACTGAGGCTAGTTACGTGAACATTCCAGTGATTGCATTTTGCAATACCGATTCGCCTCTTCGTTTCGTCGACATCGCTATTCCCTGCAACACAAAAAGTCTTCATTGCGTCGGTCTTATGTGGTGGCTGTTGGCAAGAGAAGTACTTAGATTGAGGGGTTCCATCGCCCGCGAAACTAAATGGGACGTTGTTGTCGACTTATTCTTCTACAGAGATCCAGAGGAGGTCAGTTTTACTTCCAAATCTGTTCTCTTTTTCGTGTATTTCTTATAAATGATGAGAACTTACTACCCAGAAAGATATTTGTTGAGTTTATATAAATATGGCTTAATCTTTTCTGAATCTGGCTATGTACGATTTATTTTACGTTCATTTAATTTGATCAAGTATACTAACCTGTTGGAATTATATTTTCGCAGGCTGAAAAAGAAGAACAGGCTGCCAAGGAGATTGCACCGGTTAAAGAATTCACTGGTCCGGTTGAAGTTCCGGCTGCAGCAGAACCTGGTTGGGTCAACGAAGTTGAAACAAGTGCAGTTGCCACTGAGAACTGGGCCGACGACGTTGCAACACCAACGGCAGCTCCTATACCGGCTGCAACTCCTGCACCAGCGTTCCAGACTGGCGGAGATTGGGCTGCACAGGTATAAGAAACAATATCTGTTTTAGAAAATAAGATTTTTAATATTTAGGTGGGCTTAAAAATTATTATTTTTTTTTTTTTTTTTTAATGAAGACTTCCGAGGAATGGACTGCCACTGCACCAGCTACTACTGGTCAAAGTTGGGGAGGTGCTACAACAGAAAAGTGGTAATTTTATCCTCTTTGAATGTTTCATACACTGACGCACTTTGTACGGTGAATATAATAAAATGATTAAAAATCTAAGCTATTATTCTTATTGAACCTCTTCTTTAAAAATCTTGTTGAATAAATAAATGATTACGCGGCAGAATGATGAATTTGAGGATCCACAGAATCTCCAAAGAAAAGATGTACCCAGGTAAGAAGCATAAGGTTTATTGTATCAGTCTTAGCATGACATTCGAGGAGAAAGGTTGATCGATTCAGCAGCTCCTTCAAAACAAACCAAAATACCTATGTATTAACGCGTATTAACTAACTTTGCGAATAGTTTCGGGACAAAGTACTTATATAGTTTTTAATAAAACACTAACAAACTAAATGTTATTAAAAATCATTAAGTAGTATAAAACATTTCTCTCCGTATTCCGATAATAAACTAACATTTTTTGCAATGTGCCATGAAATTAATAAAAATTTTTAAGGTGTAAGAAATACAACCATAAAAAAAAACATCGACAATAATCAAATAATTATAGTCAAAATGTGCACAAAAATACTATTACAAAATTTGGAAAATATCATTCTGTAAAAATCTTTTACAGGTTTTAGGAGTATCCCCACCACGTTACTCGAGAAATTTCCCGCGCTTTTCACTTTCTACTGTGCCACCTCTTCGACTTTCCTACTACCCGGGTATCAGGAGCAGTTTTCAGATCCACACGTCATAGGCGGTTACCCCCACCACGCCGCTCTATCACTTTCCCGCGCTTTTTATTTACTTCTGTGCCACCTCTTCGACTATCCTGCTATCCGGGTATCAGGAGCAGTTTTCAGATCCGCGCGTCATAGGCGGTTACCCCCACCACATCACCGCTACCTCTTTCCCGCGCTTTTTATTTACTCCTGTGCCACCTCCTCGCACATTCTACTTTCCTGATACCAGGAGCAGATTTCAGAATCGCGCGCCGGAGCCTAGTTTCCCCCACCACGCTACCCTATCACTTTCCCGCGCTTTTTATTTACTTCTGTGCCACCTCCTCGCACATCCTACTACCCGGATACCAGGAGCAGAATTTCAGTAGATTTTCGTCATCAACAATGGCGGCGGAACCGTAATAGGAGAGTATACGACGATATTTAACAATTTCTTAGTTCGTTAATAATTATCAATCCACATTGTTAATATGTATGAAATTGGTACGAGAAGATTGCTTGAACCTTATACTATTTTCTCGATTTATAAAAGTTAACAAAATAGCCCTGATTTCTGAAAAATTAATGAAAATTGCAAGGCAAATAATTACAATATTTATTACGACACAAGATAATTTGCAAGATTAAGTTGTTGGATGTTATTGACTGAGCAAATTTGTGTTAAATCGGTATTAGAAGTTTCCGGATATCCTACTCTTCACAATGCAATCATAAAAGTTCACAAAATAGTTGTTAAATTTGAGAAATTAATGAAAATTCGCGAATACGCAATTCACGGCGTGCATGTCGGTAGGAGGTAATATTATGGTCGCAAGAATCGATGTTTATTAAATATCAACAAACCAAATGTTATTAAAAACCATTAAAGAATGTAGTCCAAACCTTCGTCTTTATTATTCAATCATTAAATGTTACAAATTGTTACAACAAACGATAATATTAATGAAAGTTCGACGTGTATTTAACGGAAATATTGACGAGGCAGTAAATAAAACAAATGTTAATAACTAACTAATTACAAATAAAATATGAACAAAAGTATCATTAGAAAATTCCGTGAACATTATTCTACAAGAATCAATCCTAAAAAGTTAATTTGAAATGATGACAAGCGTATAATTAATGATTTTTACGTATGTCATATTCATCATATGCATAACCCATACTTTTGGCGCGAAACCGGTATTGAGAAGGTATACCTCCTCGCACATTCTACTTTCCCGATACCAGGAGTAATTCCCGCGGCCGCCACATCACAGCCAGTTCCCCCCTCCATGCTGCCCGAGCACTTTCCCGCGCTTTTTACTTACTCCTGTGCCACCTCTTCGACTATCCTACTAGCCGGGTATCAGGAGCAGTTTTCAGATCCACGCGTCATAGGCGGTTACCCCCACCACGCCACCGCTACCTCTTTCCCGCGCTTTTTATTTACTCCTGTGCCACCTCTTCGACTATCCTACTACCCGGGTATCAGGAGCAGAAATTCAGCAGATTTTCGTCATCAACAATGGCGGCGGACCCGTATTAGGAGAGTATACGGCGATATTTAACAGTTGCTTAATTCGTTAATAACTAATGATCTACATTGAGAATATGTATGAAATTGTTGCGGGAAGATTACTTAAACTTTGTACTATTTTCTTGAATTATAAAAGTTAATAAAATATCGCTGATTTCCGAAAAATTAACGAAAATTGCAAAGCGAATAATTACAATATTTATTGACACAAGATAAATTGCAAGATTGAGATGTAGGATATTATTGACGAAGCAAAGATGTATTAAATTAATATTAGAAGTTTCCGGAAATCATGCTCTTTGCAATGCAATCATAAAAGTTCATAAAATAATTCTTAAAGTTGAGATATTAATAAAAATTCGCGAATACGCATTCATGGCGTGCATGTCGGTAGGAGGTAATATTACGGTCGCAAGGATCGGGATTTATTAAATATCAACAAACCAAATGTTATTAAAAACCATTAAAGAATGTAGTCCAAACCTTCCTCTTTATTATTCAATCATTAAATGTTACAAATTGTTACAACAAACGATAATATTAATGAAAGTTCGACGTGTATTTAACGGAAATATTGACGAGGCAGTAAATAAAACAAATGTTAATAACTAACTAATTACAAATAAAATATGAACAAAAGTATCATTAGAACATTCGGTGAACATTATTCTACAAGAATCAATCCTAAAAAGTTAATTTGAAATGATGACAAGCGTATAATTAATGATTTTTACGTATGTCATATTCATCATATGCATAACCCATACTTTTGGCGGGAAACCGGTATTGAGAAGGTATACCTCCTCGCACATTCTACTTTCCTGATACCAGGAGTAATTCCCGCGGCCGCCACGTCACAGCCAGTTCCCCCCTCCACACTGCCCTAGCACTTTCCCGCGCTTTTTACTTACTCCTGTGCCACCTCTTCGACTATCCTACTACCCGGGTATCAGGAGCAGAATTTCAGCAGATTTTCGTCGCCAACAATGGCGGCGGACCCATATTAGGAGAGCATACAGTACACGGCGATATTTAACAGTTGCTTAATTCGTTAATAACTAATAATCTGTATTGTTAATATGAACAAAATGGTTACGGGAAGATTACTTAAACATCGTACTATTTTCTCGAATGATAAATATTAACAAAATAGCTCTTATTTCCGAAAAATTAATGAAAATTGCGAGCCTAGTAATTACAATATTTAGTACGATACAAGATAAATTGCAAGATTGAGTTGTTGGACAATATTGACGAAGGAAATTTGTATTAAATTAGTATTAGAAGTTTCCGGAAATCTTACTCTTTGCAATGCAACCATAAAAGTTAACAAAAGAATGCTTAGATTTAGCAAATTAATGAAAATTCGCAAGTACGCAATTCATGGTGCGAATGTCGCTAGGAGGTAATATTATGGTCGCAAGAATCGGGATTTATTGAATATTAACAAACCAAATGTTATTAAAAACGATTAAAGAATGCAGTTGAATCCTTCCTCTTTATTATTCAATTATAAAATGTTACAAATTGTTACAACAAACGATAATATTAATAAAACTTCGACGGGTGTTTAACGCAAATATTGACGACCCAGTACATAAACCAATTGTTAATAACCAGCTAATTACAAATAAAATATGAACAAAAATATTATTATAAAATTCCGTGAACATTATTCTACAAGAATCAATCGTAAAAAGTTAATATCCAATGATGATAAGCGTATAATTAACGATTTTTACGTATGCCATATTCATCATATGTATAACCTATACTTTTGGCGGGAATCCGGTATTGAGAAGGTATACCTCCTCGCACATTCTACTTTCCTGATACCAGGAGTAATTCCCGGGGCCGCCGCGTCACAGCCAGTTCCCCCACCACGCTTCCCTATCACTTTCCCGCGCTTTATACATACTCCTGTGCCACCTCTTCGACTTTCCTACTACCCGGGTATCAGGAGCAGTTTTCAGATCCGCGCGTCATAGGCGGTTACCCCCACCACACCGCCGCTACCTCTTTCCCGCGCTTTTTATTTACTCCTGTGCCACCTCTTCGCACATCCTAGTACCCGGATACCAGGAGCAGAATTTTAGCAGATTTTCGTCGCCAACAATGGCGGTGGAACCATAATAGGAGAGTATACAGTATACGGCGATATTTAACAGTTGCTTAATTCGTTAATAACTAATAATCTACATTGTTAATATGTACAAAATGGCTACGGGAAGATTACTTGAACTTTGTATTATTTTCTTGAATTATAAGAGTTAGCAATGCAGCTCTGATTTCCGAAAAATTAATAAAAATTGTGGGGCTAGTAATTACTATGCGTACTATGGACTATGGAATAATATAAATTGAAATAATAAAATGTGTGGACGTTTTTGGCGTAGCAAATTTATATTCAATAGCCATTAGAAATTTCCGGAATTCTTGTTTGTCACAATGCAGCTATAAAAATGAGCAACACGAGCCGTAATTTTGAGGATGTAATAAAAAAAAAAAAAATAAGCGAGTATGCAATTCAGGACGTGATTGTCAGTGGAAGGTAATATTGATATTGCAAGAGTTGGGATTTATTGAATATTAACAAATCAAATGTAATTAATAACCATTACATAGAATGTAGGTGGAATCTTCCTCTTTATTATTCGATTGCTGAATGTTACAAATTGTTACAATATACCAAAATATTAATAAAAATTTAACAGGTGTTGAACGCAAATATTGACAACGCAGTTAATAAAACAATTGCTAATAACTGAGCAATTATAGTCAAATATACGTAGAAAAATCATGAAACCTCCGATGATTTGTGAGCGCTAAGGGTTATTTACTAATTACTTTCACTGTTTTACCGTCTTCGCAACGACGTATGGAAAAACTTAGTCGGTAATTGTTCAGCAGTTTGAAGAATCTACTCGCAGATGGCGCTGGTGTTAAAAATAAAATATTTTTAACATAAAATTTAATTTTGCAAATAAACACCAGCCACAACCAACGAATCGATAGAAGAACAATAAGAATGAATAATTTATTATTGCTGATCATTATTATATTGCATATGATCCAAACATTTGTATATAGAGTAAATATAGTTAATAGAGTTATAATAGAGTAAAAAATAATGTACTTTCAATGTATTTGCAACTTGTATGTATCAGAAAGTTTAAATAAATATAAAATAAACAGAACATGTTGTATATTTAGTTAACAAACCTTACCAAAATGACGAAAACATGATCAAATGTTGAACAAAAATTAAAAAATTCAAAAGTTACAAAAAAGTTCTTAAATAATATGTAAAACGGCGAGAAATCGTAAGATTATTAAATTTCAAGAACCCCTCAAAACCGAGAAACTGTGTCACCTTCTCGCAATTTATGTTCTCCTGATACGATTTTACAAAATCGGGAATTGGGTACTTTGTAATCAAAGTTCTTGGGAATTCTTGGAATTTGACGTCAGAAAAATTCCAAGAATTTCGCCGATTCTGAGAAATGACGTCAAATTCCTGGAAGTGGCACGAATACCTCCTCACAACTTATGTTCTCCTGATACAATTTTTCAAAATCGAGCATTTCGGTTTCTCGGGAGCGGTTTTCGGGAATTCCTGGAATTTGACGTCATTTCTTGGAATCGACCAAATTCTCGGAATTTTTGTGACGTCAAATTCCAGGAAATGGCACGAAATACCTCCTCGCAACTTATGTTCTCCTGATACCAAATATTAAATTTCGAGCGTTTCGATTTGAAAAAGTTCCCTTTTGAGAATATCTTGGAATTTTACGTCATTTCTTGGAACTGGCTAAATTCTTAGAATTTTGATGACGTCAAATTCTACGAAGCGATGAACTGGGATCGCTTACTGCCTTACCATGGTCACCTAATATAAAATTTCAATTTCCTACTGGATAGTCATTGATTTTCAGGATTTGTGGGATAGGTTCTTTGATAAATACACTGTTTTCTTTCTGTTACCGTTCATTTATTATAATTTTTTTCATACGTACAAGTTATAAGCATTTCAACAATATGATATAATACAATTTCCTTACAATCTAGATAATAATTCGACAATTTTAATTTCCAAATATACAATTATAACATTATTAACAATACAATATGATATAATTTTCTTACAATTTGCAATTGTAACTTGCAAATATATATTAATGTACATCGTTGACAATATGCTATGATACAATTGTCTTATAATCTAATCTAGTATAACAATTTTAAGTTATCAACGTATAATATATCTAATTAACAGTACAATATAATAATAATTTTCTTACAATCTAAATTAGCATTTTACGCAGTTACAATTAACAAATATATAACTTGTGCAAATTTCTTCTCCCTTCAGCCTTTTCCATTTAAGAATCTTTCGCTTTCCTTATTCCATTTTGCTGTCAATTAGATGCTACGCGTGATCTGTAACAGAAGTCAAAGTTATAAAATACAAGAACAGATGTCAACCGCTTTAAAGTATCTAACATTATCTATACAGTAAAATACAAAAAGGATAAAAATAAAGTCACTCGTGCAAATCCCTCATTTTCTCATAAAAACAATTTATTTCTTAAAACTCTGAATTAACAAGATCTTGTCTACTTCGTTGCATCTGCTCCTGATGCTTGAACAAAAGTTTTAATTAAAAATCATTGTTCGAACAAACAAATGCATAACAATTTACAATAATCTTATAATATATTATGAAACTTACTTTTACGTTATCACGTATAACGTTATCATGTATAACACCAACAGAGTATTAATCCAGCCAATTCCCTGATGCCTTAAGATTATAAATCAAGGAATCCAGGGGGGGGGGGGGGGGGCAGGTACAACAATATTAATTCAATGAAAACAATAACAAATACATATATTTCTCGAAATGTGATACATTTTGACGTTGGTGGTCGTATTTTTCTTTCATTCTCACGTGTACTGTTTTTCGTTTCAAATGGATCGGATGGCGTGTCTCTCGTCTCTTTAACTCTTTCTTCCCACATTTATCCATTTTTGTTTCAAAATAATTTTGATGCAACTTTATCTTCATTTTCTAATCGGAGCAAAGCTGTCGGTTGCGTCTACCTGGTGTGTGTGTGTATATGTTTTCTCTATATTCTTTCTGTTACTACGATTTATCTTCTTTACAATTGTTATTTACTAACCACGGACTGCGTGCGTGCACGAGTACCTGTGTAATTTTTGTTTCTTCTTTTACACTGTCTGCTCGAAAACATGCTTCTGCGTTCGACATTGCAGCACTTCGTTTAACCCACTCGCTATTACACATATTCAAATATATTTTCCACTACTTTACACCGAACAGTCTATAAAAATAAGCATAGCTTTAATGGAAGATCTGTCAGATATTTAAAAGTTTGACGAACAATGGAATCATGTAAAAAATGAAAGTTTCATTATAACAGGCGGATAATTTTTTAACTAATTCTCTATCATTTTACCATCTGTAAAAATATGTTTGTGGTATCATTGTCGCAACAATAAAAATTGAATGTCTAAAACAGTAGTGAGTGGATTAAACCGTGCCGTTTATTAAGCTAGGACACTTTTAATTAATAGCAACTTGTACTAGAAGGTACTTAAGAAATATTTCGAGAAACGTGAACCCGGTGTTTTTGCTCGTGGTTCACGCGCCACCGTCGGCGTAGCGATTCGAATCGAATCGGAAAAGAAAGAAATACGCAATCCGGTTTTACGTTTTCTCTGTAACACGCTACTGATCGTGATTATACGATGCCAAGATACAAAAGATTCTGATGCGCGTGTATCTATGTACGTGTCTGCGTGAGCTCATGCAATGATTTTCCGTTTTCAATTGACAAAAGAAAGTATATAGGTCATTCAAACGTTGACTGTCAGAAGAATAATTAAGTTTAATCATTTGGAAAATGGATTAACTAGCTAACTTGATTTCTGTTTAATTAAATACAGACGTGGTATCAATTTGTTATCACGAAAGCGGTTCTTCTATTATCAAAAAATTCCAACATCTGAACGCTCGAGTCTTTCGTCTAATTATAATATTATAATATCAAAATTGTGACAATCAACGCGTTGAATGCAGAATATTACAAGGATGTTCCTTGCACTGTGTTCTCTGCTTAATATAAATCGCTTTTGCTTCATCACGTTTCTCACAATCAACGGTGTTTTATAGGCAACAGTCACAAATCGAGTTTAAAACGAGTCTCTTCGACGCAAATCTTGTTTGATTTTTTGTTGTTGTTGTTGTTGTTGTTGTTACGGTACGATAACAATAATGAGTGTTCTTTGTCTTTCGTTCGTGATCAGTTGTTACGAGGGAGAGAAGAAGGGTGATACGTTCGAACAAATTCTCGAGTCGCTTCGTTAAAAGAAGTCAAAAAATCATAAAACATAAGCTAGAAAAATTAATTCGCAGGATCGAGTACTCAGCGACGCGAGATCCGTCCGCTCCAAACACTATCAACTATATAAAAAGAAAAAGAAAAAACAATTTCAAATTATACAACATACGTAAAATCTTGAAAAGAAAAAAAAATATACATATGTATACGATATAACAATGCGTAAAACGATCTTGATTTAACGTCGACGTGAGATTAATTCGACTTAAAAAGGAAGAAAGAAAGAAAAAAGAAAAGAAGTTTACAATCGTAAAGTACATGTACATAATTTTAGAGGGGAAAAAAATCTACAGACGCGTCTGATACAAACAAACACGAAGCTTCAAGCTTTTAACGAGACGATATCCATCAACTAAAAAAAGAAAAAAAAAATGATGGTTGTATAAAAATTGTTAAAAGCGAATCTGTCATTGACAATGCCTTCTAAAAAATTAATTTTTTCGTGTACCTCGGCGAGCACTGCACACTTCCCTAGGGAAAATGGTGATACAGGGATTGTTTCTTCTTGTACTTGGTAGTTACTAGTGGTTATACCTAATCTACAATTCATTTAACTTCGTTAATAAATTAATCGACTTTCTTTCAAACGAATATTAATCCAAATAGATAATATATAGTTCTTTCCTAATAACGCTATTTTCTCTAGGGATATCTGTAGTGCTTGCCCCTGTACATCTACAAATATACATGTTAAGTATATGTATATATGTATGTGTGTGTACATAATATATATATGATACAACGTATCATATATATATTATATGTGTATATATTATATATATATATTTTTTAATATAATATTTTAATAAGCTCTTCGAGAATTCGTAATGTCAAGGAGATTGGGGAATCGATCGAAATGATAAAATTAATAATCAATCGTGTAAAACAATCGATAACAAGCGTATCGTAAAAGACTCACTA
This sequence comes from Stelis phaeoptera, assembly GCA_943735885.1. Lineage (NCBI taxonomy): Eukaryota > Metazoa > Arthropoda > Insecta > Hymenoptera > Megachilidae > Stelis > Stelis phaeoptera. The sequence goes on from OX030936.1 coordinate 3,587,971, forward strand.
CCGGGAACATACTCTCATATAATGTCGATTTTACGTCGCAAAAAGTGCTAAAAAACATATATGTATATATTAATTATACTCGATTATTGTCATTGAGCGTTGCAACGAGCAGAATCGCTTCTTTTTAACGCATCAACAGTATGTAAAATATTATTAATCGCGTGTATTTATCGATGAAAGGCGCACGAGTGGGTTCTTTGTTTCGTTCACTATATGTATTTCTCTTCGAATCCGTGCGACAAGAGGAACAACCACGATTTTCTGTCTTCGTTTAAAGGCAAAGAGGCCCCTCTTTGTTTCATCGCTTGACCATCACTTGCTCGCGACGTCGATTAACAGATAAGGTACGCATCCACCTTAAGAGTGAAACTTCATGCGAGGAACCTGTCGAGAGTACTCGCAAAGACTTTCACTCTCGAGTGAACGCGTACCTATAGAGCTGACCAGTTTCGTTTTGTTTCTCTTTTCGATAATATGTTAGCCTTTTTGTTTGACCGATACAACCAACTTGAACTTCCTATTATTTCGCCATCTTTCTAATCGCTCTATGAATTACAAACGATCAATGCAATGGTACTGTGAGTCGTCGAGGGCAACTAACAAGTTAGTACGGTTGTTCGTGAAGTATTTACAAAACGAGGAAAAGATATTGATAAAAATTCATTGTTGACCGAGCCATTGACCATCCAAGCGCGACAAAACGATAATGAAAGGGACGCGTCGCGACGCTTTCCCCGCACTCCGCTTGCTTCGATAAGCAGACTGAATCGAGCGTCGAAAAGAAACGGATAAAACATTATGGTATGAAAGAGAAGGAGGGGAAAAAGAAGAAGAAAAAAAGCACATGATCTACCTTATGATAAAAACAACTAGAATCACTTTGTGTACCATCACCACTTGTGGGATACGCTACGGTAATTAACGGTTTCTTAGAGAATTAGGGACCTAGTCCGTGCGTAGAAAAGCGTCGTTCTCCCAAACTATCCTCGATAATCCGTCGATTTCGACGCCCTTCCCCTCGCCCAGTCTTCCAACAGTTTATTTCACGCGCGTTATAATTTGCTTTTGATTCTCTGGCTTAACGAACAATAACGGTAACGCGTTCGAACGACGGACACAACAATACTAGTTGCTGTGTCCGATGAATAACAAACACGACGTCCCAGGAAATCTCTTGGAAATTCCCTGTGAACGAAGACTCGACGATTAGACCGACGAAAGAGAGAGAGAGGGGCGGACGTAGAACGATAGCGACGAGAATAAACGTTCAGACGAAGAATGTGTGATCCACGATCGTACGCGGATTTCGCGCGGTACAATAACCAAATTAGAAGCTCGAGAACTAGCGCGTGGCTAGGCGGCCGTTTCGGAAGCGTTTCGCGGCCGTTTTCCTGCCACAGCCAGACGACCGTTCAATACACGCCCGCCTGTCTGTGTGTGCTTACATGATCGTACGTTATTCGCTTATTACTCTAATCAGCTCCAGCCCCGGTTAACGAAGACGGTCGCGCGCGTGCCAGACGCGTCTGCCACCATCGAGACAGAATTCAACTACGAAACGAACGATCTTCTAATCGACCCTACTACACGGTATACACGCCTTCACTGGAAACAGGAAGAACACCGGCGTCCCTCGAAGGAGAAGAGAAACTTTCGACGTTTCTACGTCTCCATCGACAGACTTGGTTCTCCGAACGCTATCAATTATAACGAACGTTCCAACAGAAGGTATAAGGAAAAAAAATAAGGCGTCTCGCGGTGAACAATTGGTAACCTCCACGTTCGTCTGGCATGCACACCAACGATGTCTCACGTTTTGCGGTTCCGCGTGTATACGTGTATGCCTGACTGACTATGTATACATATATATACGTATTACGGTGTTTGTGTATATACGTGTATACATACATATATATGTATATGCTGGATAATGCGTTGCAGCGAACGATACACCCGACCGGTTACACCTCTGGCATTTTATTATATACGCGTGTTTTTTCTTCTCTTTCTCTCTCTACATACACGTACAGGCGCCCGTACGCGCTCGCGCTCGCGCTCACGTTCACACTTGCAGACAGACATACACACTCGCGTGTATGTATGCATGTATACATATATAATCTAACTATACATATAACTATGTACATTTTTATTCTTGTTTTTTTTTTCTGTTCGTTCCGGAGAGGAGACGGGAAGGATACAAAGGATACGAAGGGTAAAATTGGGAAGAAGGAGAACGGATGGATGAATGAACAGAGAAATCTATCGAAGGATAACCGTGAGGATCCTGTTTCAATCTGTCGAGGATGATTTATCTTGTGATATCGGCGGCGCGTTCCTTCATTTCCTCTTCCTTCAGCTTTTTTTTTTCTTTTCTTTTCTGTTTTTTTTTTTATCCGGACTGGCGAAAACCTAAGTGCTCTGCGACTATGAAGTGTGGGAGGAGCTGGCACAACAAACGCTCGTGTCTGCATCGTTTTCAACGCCACGACGAGCTGTTGCTTCCTCGGCGCGCTGTTACACGTCCGTGTATTTGCTCAGCTTGTCGCGTAACAGCATGTTCTCGTTCTTTAACCGATCCAGCTCCTGTCGTAGACCCATATTCTAGAAGAAAAACAGCACGAGTTACGTTTCGGTACGCCGAAGGACGTTGGGACAATTGTGATCGATTTAACCCTTCTGAACTGATGCGCTTCTTACAGTCAATTGCGGTCGATATTTATTATATTTGTTGAATCAGAGAGCGTAAAAATTGGGCTTTCAATGCCTATTTGGCGAGCGCAAAGTACCCGATTCTTGTCCTAGGGCCAAAGTATTTTACTTCTTGCCTTAGGGCCCCAGGGTAAGAGTGGGGCATTTTGCGCTCGTCAAATAGGAATTAAAAGCCCAATTTTTGCACCCTTTGGTTTAAAAAATAGCGTACGTAACATGGACACAAGGTGACTTTCACCCTCGTCTCTATTGTCGCTCGACTCGGGCACCAATCACCCATTCTGCGCCCTTGCTACGTAATACACTATTAGTGCTCAAGTTTTATACAAGCGAGTTTCGAGCCAATTCACTTACAATGTTAGGCCAGAAGGGTTAAAGAGCAATATAACGGTGCTTATGAACGTGACTCGTAGATTTTCAAATTCGTGAATGCAAAGCGATACTTATAATTGAGTCCGATCGATTTTGAACGATAAAAACAAAAGGTGGTACGAAATGGAAAGGACCAAATATCCTGTAACATGTTTGTTACAAATAAAGTTAGAAAGCATCAAATTGATACAGATACATATACGCATCTGTGATACAATCGATAGTTCCTATAGTGTCGTTAAAACGCGTGTTCTTTAATTTTAGAGGCGTGGGAAGATTTACTTCTTTCTCGAGGAAGCCGGCCCTGAGAGCGATCTGGTTCTCCTTCATGCGACGTGCGTCCCGTGATCGTTTCGCTGCCATGTTATTCTTCCTACGACGCGCCCAGTATTTGTCATCCTTCAGGTCATCCGGAACGAACTGTAGCCAGCAGTGGACCACAGACCAAAAAGAAAACAAAGAGAAATTAGCTCGGAAAGGAAACGGAACCGCAACATTCCATACCGTTCTACAATTGATACTTAAACGCTTTGTGACGGGGCAGCACGTTTTATAATTTTTCAATTCTTTCTTATACTAAAAATTTCTATAATCCATGGTAGACAATTAATCATTTTCAAATTGGAATATGTGATACTGGCCATCAAAGTGTTAAGGATAAGATTTATTTATGTACAAATTAAATTTTAGATAAACTTAAAACTGTGATTAGATTTATCTTATTGTTAGATTTAGAGAAACGCAAATGCTATAGATTTTGCAAAAGAAAAACAGTTGTCTTCAGGTGTTTTGTTGGCTCGGGAATAGTTTCTCTTTAAACCCCATAAATCCACGTGGTCGTCATCGTGGATAATCTATGGAATAAATCATTTCTACAGGACAGTGCTTTCACTCGGAAGCCACGGGTAAGAATGGCTTTTGTATGCTAGAACCTGAAGTGTCCTGAGAGAATAAAAAAGCTTTGGAGAAGGTGAACACAGCATGACAGGTGGCAAATTTTAATAATACTAATTAGTAAGTTCCCTAAATCCTACTGTAGCGTAGAAGATGGTAAATATTAGTGAAACAAGTTTCCAAAATCCTATAAAAGCCTTGGAAAAGGGGTCTAATTATCGATAATAGTAATAACAGATTCCCAAAATAAAACTTGGACAAGTTAAATATTTAATAACAGCTTTCACAAAAATCACTGGAATGGATTGAAAGATAATAGGAAGCTGAATAAGCAGGATGATCAACTGACCTGTTTTCGTGATTTCTTGATCATCGGTTGGGGTTTCAGCTCCTCGTCGGAGAAGGCTCGGGTGCGTGGATCGAAATCTCGCCCCGAAGAAGCCATCGATAGCGCTACAACAGACAATTCATGTTGTTCAATGTGAAATCTCGAATCTTTTTCAGAGTCTCGTTATTGTTTGAAAAAATGTTCGTTTCCTCGTGAATACATCTCCTGTGCCACGCTGTACTTTATTTTTAACCGTTCAAGAATAGATATTTTTCAAAGTGTTAACCGTGCACCGGTCGGGTCTATAAATGAAAACGGTCGCGTATACATTTTAACACGATTCACGTGATTTTCAACGAAACAAAATTAAACATTACGTTATTTTATTACTGATGAACTAATATGCGAATATTAGTTTCGTAGGTGACAAATTTGCTGTAAAATGTGTTAAAAAGCTAAAAGTTTGAGAGCCTCAAAGTTTCAAAATGTCGAAACTTCAAAACCCCACAGCCTCTCAAAATCTGAAAGCTTCAAAATTCGAATACTTCAAGCTTTGAAAGTTTGGAAATTTGAAAGCTCGAAAGGCTGAAACTCTGCAATTTTGGAAATTTGAAAGCTCGAAAGGTTGAAACTCTGCAAGTTTGCAAATTTGAAAGCTCGAAAGCCTCAAAGTTCGAAAGCTTGGAAATTTGAAAGCTCTAAAGCCCGAAAGCTTGAAAGTTTGGAAATTTGAAAGCTCGAAAGCCACAAAGCTTGAAAATTTAGAAATTTGAAAGCTCGAAAGCCTCAAAAGCTTGAAAGTTTGGAAATTTGAGAGCATGAAATGCTTGAATTAACTTGTAAGGGATCCACTCACTGGAGTCCGCGGGTGAGGGTGGGTTCATGGTGTCGGGGGAGCAACACTCGCTAGGCGAGGGTGATCTCTCGCGTTTGGTGACCGGTTCTAAGTGAAGACCAGCGGGTCCCTGGTGTCCTGGTGTTTCGGGGTTGTTTATCTTGTGCAGCGGTCCGCTCTGCATCGTGCCCTGTCCACCGCCAGCCACACCATCCACAGGAATGCCGTTCTCGGACAGAAACTCGTCCAGATCCACATACTGCAACCAAATAAATCATCTTCTTCTTTATTCATTTTTATATCCACTTAACTCTTTGTAACTAACATATTTCATTAAATTACTATCATAAATTTAAAACCTGCCTTCGTCACCTTTTGTAGTCATGTAAATTATAGCGTAATGGAATAAATGTCGTAATTTAGAATCATCTTCAAGATTCTCCCCGAAAATGGATAAAATTCGAGTTTGTTCGAAGGGACATCCTACGAGCTAGTGTTACCGTTTTCATATTTATCTGTTTTGAAAAAGGTCAAATTTTATCCTTCCACGGTGCTTAAGGATTAAAAAAGCATCAAAGTAACAATAAAACCAACAATACTCGAACGAATCAAGCTTAAAATTTCTGATTAAAATTCCTAATAAAGAACCAAAAATTCAGACAAAAAACATTTCTCTTATAATTCTATGTTTATCAAATTCAAGTAAAGAACGAAATCAAATTAACACTCGTTTAAAAAATAAAAAGTAAAAATGTACTATATTTCTTAAGTATTGCCATTGGATCCAGATGTTTTTTTTTAGGATCCACCAGTGCATCCAGGTTGTGAGCTTACCGTATCGCGTTTTTTTATACATACATGGTTCAATACCTTCAGGTCGGCATCATAGGGCAGCGTTTTGTCCCAAAGATTTGGGCCGAGGAAGGCGGCCTGCGCTTCCACGTTGCCCCATAACTCTCCGTCGGCGTCCTTCTTCTCTTCCGGTCCATCTTTGCCTTGTTTTCCTGTAACACACGATCATCCGTTCCCTTACAAATCAATGCACTCGATGCTTAACCAATACATATCATTTCTTTCTACTATCGCATCCGAAGACACCATTAAAAACAACTTTGATCCTTTTGTATGTTTAACCCTTTCGATTATCCCAAAGAAATTTTCACGCGACATTTCCCTTCATTTCCGAGCGCAAAGGTTTAATATATCGTGGATAAAATTATTTTAAGACATCAAACAAATCGAACTCTCCAAAGCAACAACAATTTCCTTTATCCTAACTACTTTGCAGATTAAGAAATATCCTCTGTTAGTTTCTTAACAGAGGATCACATTGTACAAGGCGGCACTTGCCAAACACAAGAACCACCTTATATTCCGTCAACTTTAATACCATCGTAAATAACACCCATTATTGGACCACGAGGAAATAATCGTGATGTCTTTTCACTGAAGAATCTCTTTCAGCTCTTCGTTTCGACTATCGTAGATTCAGAAGAACCTTGGGATACAAGATGACACACTTCCCCTGCTTGTTTGCACCTTTTTCTTTGGTAAGCTGTCTTCGTTCGACCATAGGAAATTACTCGGTAGAAGAAAAGAAAAAGAAGTTTGCGGATCGTCCGACGGCCTTGGAGGAAGATGCTCCTCCAAAAATAGTGACCCGACCAGATCATCGGATTATTCTTCTTCTTCTTCTTCTTCTTCTTCTTCTTCGCCTTTTGCCACGTTCCTTCCGCGTTTTTTCCTCCTCCATCCTCCCCCTTTGAATTGCTAGCGATTATTCCTATCGTTTATTCGATTCTCGAGGAATCTTTGTTCATGGTGTTTGTAGGTGTTTCGGTTATGAGAATTTCTTCTTTTAAATTAATTCTGTGGGATCGTTAATTGCTAGAGGTATCTCATAGGATAGTCAGATTTGTCAGTAATAACTTTGTTCAGATTTGGGAATTCCATTGAAAATTAAACAATTATTTAACGGAACGACGTCGTAGGGATAATCACGGTCGTTTTAGTAAAGCGACGGTAGCGTGCGGTAATCATAAGCAATAATTCAAAGAAGAATGGCAACGAGGTGTATGAATATTAAAATTATGTTCGTTGAAATCTATCAGAGTGTGGCAGTAGTACACGACCTCGTCGGTACGCGGTGTACCATGATAATAACCATTCAATGCGGTTTTGTCGCATTTTAACCACTCACGTTCAACAGAAGAAAAACATTTGGAAAAAAAAACTGTCTTCATCATTCTACGACTTTGTGCAGTCAAGTTTATAATGATATTTTAGATTTTATAAATGAACACACTTCGAAATCTCTAACATTTTGAAATTAACTTGCCAACGTGGACTACTTGACACGGTTCAAAATTCTTCAAATGAATTATTTAAAAACATAGCCGAAATTGATTAATTAATTATATTCAACCTTTTTCGAAAGGACATTTTAAGCAACCAGAGCCAATGATTTTGCATACACAATATTCGCTCCCATCGCTACTAATAACCATACTACGCCGGGTTTCTACATGCACACCAGCTAAACAACTAAACAACGACAGCTCGCAATTTGGTTCAAGGCTACTGGTCGTCGCCAGCTCTGCGGAACTAATCTCGCGTTCTGTGCCGTGCTGACTGGAACACACCACCGACACAGACTTATTGAATCAGAAGAAGACAGGCAACTCCGTTTTAAAGAGGAAGAAGAGTCAACCACGGACAGGATGAAATACGAGAAGAAACGGTTGTAGAACGATCCTAACGAGGGAAACTGTTGAGAAAATCTAATTCCCGAGTCAATCTTTAACCCTTTGACTACGAAAGGCATATACGTGTGTTCTCGTGCCCAGTTAATTTTCAAATTTCAAGTGAAAATTAATTTTCACTTTCTTATCAAAGCACACACACACACGCGCGCCACAGTCAACGGGTTAAATCAAGAAAAATGGAAGAAACTATTCAAGAAATTAAATTAATATTCCGAAAATTATTAACCCTTTGCAGTCGAAGCATTTTTAGACGTAATCGGGTCTAATCTAATTTTCCAGCTATGCTTCCGGAAATCAAACGCACCATGTCGGAAGAAAAGTGTTAGAAATATTTGAGAATCTGTTTATTTTTATACCCTTCTTAACTGTCTATATTTTGATACGAATGAAACTGAAATTTCGCATTTTAGAATACCCCGATAAATGAAATATGGCGGCTCAGAGGTGCCACTTGAGTGCAAAGGGTTAACCCTTTCGCTACTAACGGTGACTATAGTCAGCCAACGCCTCGACGGTGACTAAAGTCACCCGTGAATTTTCGTATTCACAGAGTATATCTGTTATTTACGTCACTAGACGTTAATAAAAGATACGTTCTCTCTTCTTTGGGACTGTCCCGTACCGAGGTAACGCTTCCAACGAGCCGATCCGCCGCCATGGGGAAAAGGTTAAAGAAAGATAGTGAAAAGTTTGATAAGCAATTGTTTGTAGCAAAGTTCGTTAGTGGTACACCGATGTCTGCCTGCCTAACCGTCGGCATCTACTACTGATGGCGCACCGGAAGTAGAACCAGCGATTTACAGTCTGTTCGTATCGCGAAAGGCTGTGCGGATTGCAAACTGACGAAGGACATTTTGATTCGTTAAAACGTTTCGATAGCAATATTAAATCCGTATTCTTAATAAAAAAACAAAACCAAGTAATCCTCTCTCGCAATTATTCCACCTCCCAAAAGTAAGTAACAATTTCATTTTAGTAAAAAAAGGCCCAGATATCGTCGTGCAAAACTAAAAGACCAAAACTAAATCGATCGATTTCCGAACAATGACCATAAACGGTATAGAATCAGGAATCGAGCGAAAGATCGTCGAATCGGATTGACCGAGTTTCTGGTGTCTCGTAAGAAAAAGCGGAAGTACCGTAAAAGGGGTAGGTTACGGATGGAAGCTGGTTTAGAGAATCAGAATCTTGTCAGGATTTCCGTTAACGGTAGAACCAGTTTCTTCGTTTCTGTTCACTTCGTTATACCGACATCGTGCTGCTAATTACTATGTTCCCTGTTCTCTTCTCTCCTCTCCTCTTCTCTCTTCCACCTCGTCATCCTGATGACTTCTCCCCCTCCCTTCCCCGGGTACAAGATACACCTTTACGTAATCGGCAACACGCGAACACGTTTTACCTGATTCAAGTACGCAGCTGAGTCATGAGTTCCTCTTCTGGGAGGAGGTGCAAGAAATATCGAAACAATCAGCTCGATCTTCGTGTTTTATTCGACGTTTCGGGAGAAACGAAATCGAGACTCGCCGTGGTTAGGAGGAATCTGGTGTATTTGAATATTCGTAAAATTTATTATTGATGATACTAATTATAATTAACGAGGTGTTGATTTATATCAATTTTCAGTAGAAGATTGGAGTGTTTTGTCATTTTTTTTTTCTTTTTTTTTTCCCACTGTGTTAGAATTTTGGGAAAGGTGAAATAATTCTAGAATATTTATCGGAAAGATACAGATTTTGGAGGAAGGTGGAAGTTTAATCGAGCTGTGGACTATGTTTGAGTTATTTTTATTATCAAGAAATTTTTCGATTTCAAACCTTCGAGAGTAAATTTCGACCTTGATAATAATTGTAGAATTTCAAAATTGCGTAGACACTTGGAATTGTTCGAGAGATGGAAACAAGTTCGCATAACCGCAAGAATCTCGAATCGTAAAATGGTAAAGGACGCGATGCAATTATCGGCTGGCTGTGTTAATAGATTTTTTTTAAGGTAACACAAGTTTACGAATCGTTCGTCAGGGAAGATGACAGCGGTTTACCGCGCCTATAAATTATCGGAAGAACGACGGCGAGGACAGATTTAAAGATCATAAGTCAGTTCCTCTATTTCATTTATGATTTTTATAGTCGATGAAAAATCTTGTACCAGAATTTACTACTTAAAAACGGTACGATATTTCATTTAATTTCAATCCGTCGTCAATAAAAAATAATTGATTTTTCAAATTACAACATTCTCTTCGTTTCAAATTGAATCAAAATGTCGAATTTTCAGAAACTTCGCATAGAGATTAATTGAATTCAGACTGAATAGAAATTCTGATAAAATACAACGATAATTTATATGTTTTGGATTTTATTTGGCGATTGAAATCGATCGTCGACGGCTCACCGATCAGGGTTGATCAAGTCCTTGATCACGGATACACGGAGCCGAGTATCAGTGTACCAAGGCTAGAGAAAACCATCTCAAAACAAATACGTTTATCCATTCCCACTTAACAGTCTTATTCTAATCTCTCATTTTATCATATATATTTTTCCAAACTATCCATTATACATTTTAGTTTTGTGTTCGATTATCTGTACATGTACCAGGATGTACTTTGTTTTGTATATTTTCCAGATATGATAATTGGTACGTATTTATAAGTTCAAGCGTTTTATAATACTCACTGATAATACCTGCAACATCGGTATTAGAAATTTAGTAAAAATCGAAGAATTAACACTCGAAATTGAGAACCATAGCAAATTAGCTAATTACTAAAAATCCAAATTACATATTAATTAAGTGGGAGATGGGGAAATTTGCAAAATTCTTAGTCAATTAAGAAATTGGCAAACCGGTCAAATTCTCGTTATTAACACAACCCAATTTCTAAATTACAAAATCCTTCATATTACCATTGGCTACTTAGCAAATCAAGAAATTGCTATAGTTTTCTTTGTAAAGAAAAATAGCTGAAAGCCGAAAGAAAGTGCAAGACGTTGAATAATTACGACAAACTCGTAGGGGATTAATTCGCAGAAAGGACACGATTGATGTGTGCACGGAGGAACAATATAGTCGGGTAAAAGAGCGGAAATCAGCGTTGTTCGTTAATAAAAAGTATTTTCAATTCCCTTTCACTGGATTTTATCCGTGGAATCTGGCCTGGCTTTTCCGCGACCGCACAATACACAAGTGCGCACCTTTTAATACGCGAACGCAACTGCGTGCGATCCTAATGGATATTTTATTCCGTTTCCTGAATTATTACCTGTCAAACGAACAATTTCACCGTGCCCAATTAGAAACGGTGTGCTCGCCAGTAGCCCGCTTCGTTGATCACTTCTCGCCGCACGATTTTTGAACAGAAAAGAAAAACAATCGAAAGGAAAGAAAGATCAGAATTTCAATAATCGTCGTTATCCTCGTTGTAATAAATCTGTCATCGAGTGCCTTCATTTTGTGACGCAATACAAAAGAATTTTTCGTCTGTTTCGAATCAATGATCGTACAGTGAGGAATATTTTGATTGGATACGCAATTTATCGGTATGTATTCATTTTTTTTTTTTTCGTCTGCAGAAATTACTACGAGAGGAACGTGTCAATTCGACATGTAGATACATATTACCTTTAATTGCTGGGTTTCGTTATGTCCTTGCGGCACACCTGTATACACCTTTAAGTCGCCTCGGCGAACAGATGACACGTTTTGTGGTCGAACTTGTATAAAAACGTCAATTTAACGCCGCGTCTAGTTGAATTAGAATTGCGTGTGCGCGCGCAAAAAAAAAAAAAAAAGGAACAAGAATCGTGATGTTGATTTCTTCGAGGGATAAAAAGATGCAATTAATCGTTAACGATTAGGGATAAATTATAATTGCATTTCTCGTAACATCAGATTAGGAATTTATTCATTTTCCGATTACCTATTTGACTAGAATGAAATGAACAGCTTTTATTTGTTTGTCAATCTCCTAATTTTCTGATTTACTAATTTATTAATTAACTAATTAATTAATACCGAGTGAGAGCTTTATAAATTTCTAATTTTTCTAATTTTCTCATTTCTCGCTTGGCTAACGTGAAATTTAGAATTTGAACAATTTGCCAATTTGCTAATTAAATAATATTCATACCGAGAGCTCGATGAATTTCTGATTTTTCTAATTTTCTAACTTCCCGCTTAGCTAACGTGAAATTTAGAATTTTAACTATTTGCCAATTTAATAATTAACTAATTAACTAATTGACCAATGGTAATGCTAAGAATTTGACTAATTTGCCAGTTTCTTCAATTCCTGATACCATGCTAGAAATATGATTAATTTCCAAATGGTAATATTAAAGGTATTATTTTAATTTACGAGAAGAAAGGTTTCCGGTCCCATGTCGACTGGGACGATCGACCGCGAGACAGTTTTACGTTCGATTAACATGGACTAATTTGTAAAACGAGCGAACGATAGCGGTAATAAGGTCGCTGAAAAGCGTTCGAGATAGCGGCGGTGTACACGTACAGGTAAAAATATGGAATTCTCCAGTTTTTCCTTGCTTCTTGCCGCAATAGTTTCAGCGATAAGACCGCACGTGTACAAAACCGAAGAAACTCACTCGGTTCGTTTTCTTTCGTTTGCATTTAAAACGCTCGGTAAATACTTACACCGTTCAACAGTCCAACTATTTTTTTAATAATATCCGTTCTGTTGTTCCATGAATATCGCTATCGCCGTTTGAAAAAACTTTACTATTACAGAAATAATCAGTCATTATACGTCTTCTTAAAATAATGTGTAAAATATGATTAATTGTATTCTTCTCAAATTTCAAATTTCAAATTTCAAAATTTCCAACTTATGACAGTATGCTATCCCGATTTTACAAAGAATCTTTTCCCAAACTTCTACGAATGATACGAAATAAGGAAACCTTTCCAAGAAGGAAAAAGACGAATAAAGTGAAATATTCAGGGCACGCGGACATAGGCAAATGCAAAACAAATTTCACTGGACGAATTTGAAGGGGAGGGGAAAAATCGGTGCAAGGAATCAAGGATTTACGTAATATCGTAAGGCAATACGTAAGGCAAGTTAACGAAGAAAGAAAAAGAGTATCGCGGGGGATTCTTCGAGTGCCGGAAGTATACCACGTCCAAGTGTGTGTGTGTGTGTTCTTTATGTGTAAAATGCTTTCTCTTTTCAAGCACGCTCCAATTAGTTCACTCTTCTCTAATTAACGACACAGCTTACCGCTTACAATGATTACACACCTGGATGGGGAAACGATTGCTATTTTTACATGTCGATGTTACGTGTCTTAACAACAGGAAATGCCAACAATAATGAAAAGAAAAAGATTGAAATCGCCTACAAGACTGAGCATCAAATATTATTCGGTTTCTCTTGAAACAGTATTCTATTGTAATTAACTAAAAAATTGTATTCTTCGTTCCACTTTTCTTTATAATTCGGGATTTTAATTCTGTGTTTTTGAAATGTTATAGTGAAATTTATGATATTATTAATGTAACAGAAGATTCGAGGAATTTTCAAGTTTCCAAGCCCCCAATTTCCAAATTACCAAATTTCAAATTACAAATTTCCAAGTTCCAATTTCCATATTCCCAAATTACAAATGTTTTCATTCTCAAATTTCCAAATTATAATAGAATTAACATCAATATTCTTTTATTTCCAATCAAAACGTTTCAATTCAAAATTATAAACAAGAAAAAAAAAAAGGAATCATAGATACGAAAGCTGACGTATCAATCCGGTGGCGGATATCGTGATTACCAGCGAGGAGAGCAGTCGGCTAACGGGCTGAAACGCAACGAGCCACGAACACGTCCTTGGCCGCTCCTCTGATAGCCTCCGGACCTCCTGGGAATCGTTTCCTGTCGCTTCGATGCACACCAGCACGCCGACTACTCTCCCTCGGGAACCTTGTTACATACCTATTGTTACATACCTACGAAGAAAAATATTCGGACCTGCCAATAAGCTGGACCACCGTTCCAACGCACACCTATCGACTTTATCCAGCCTGTTAACTCAATATTCCATCGGCAAACTTCAAAGATTCCTATTTGTGAATTTCAATCCTTTATCCGCAAAAATAAATGATAAAAAGTCCCAAAGTTTTGAGCAATCTGTAAGATTTCGATGTTCAATTATAACATTTTCTATCGAAACTGTAATTGGGGTATTAATAGTTTGTCGTTTGGTTAACACGTTAAGCGCCACGTCAGTTACCCGGTGATTGACACCCGAAATTTCTTACAATCAAATAATCGACAAAAAGAATATTAACGTTACTATTAAGCTAATAATTAGAATTTGAAAATTAATCGACTTATTGTGTCTACGTACTCCCGTTTTCACTGTGCCACTAAACGTGTTAAGGCGAAATATTTTTCTATGGTATTGGCAGAAATCGTTAGCGTACGAATCAGCATGACTGGAATTCGAGGTCTCCTAATTTCCTAAGGGTGACTACAAGGGGTGCTGAGTTCAGCATAATTAGAATTCGACGTTTCCTAACTGGCAAGGATGATTATAAGGAGTGTACAGTTCACCGTAATTAGAATTCGAGATTTTAGCTAAACGCAACTATAAATACCAGTCACTGCGCGTCAAATATCACAGATAACTATAAATTATAGGTGACACGAGATTTGTTAATGTCACCTTACATTTCTAATTGTAAGATGTTTTATTGAAGATTAAAAACACAAAGGTAGAGAATCAGTTCAATTTCCATGACACTGGAATTCTTTCTCGATGAAGGAATTCCAGTAAACAAGAGTATCAAAAATGCGCATCCTCGTCCAGTTGTTATTACTGGACAAAATGTTTGCCTTGCGAAGCAATCGAACCTGTTCCCTTTTTAAATACCTATCACAACGCGGAGAAGCGAATCGAGAGATCGAAGGAAAACAACTCAAAAATGAAAAAAAAAAAAAAAAAAGAAACAAGTAGGATCGCGTGAAAGGACCACATTTATCCAACAAAGAGAAATCTTTATCAGAGTGAAATTAATTATTATCGATAAAGACGTGCACGGGGAAAGTTGTCATATTTCGTTTAAATAACTCTGATGAATCCGGCGGACACGTAGGTATATTCAGAAAGTTTTACGATACCGAAAGATCCACAATGCAATGGGAAATCTAATCAATTCAATCAATTCCAGCCTTCGATTATTCCGTCTATTCATCTCTTATTTTATTAAAATTGCACTGGTATTTGTTCAAATATTTCTTTAGATAAAAAAGACGGCAATACGCTAAAATTCTAACTTTAGTTTAACACTTTGACTGTCACGCCAAATTTTACCTATTGTTCTTAGAATTTTTTTCGTAATTTCTGCTATTCAGAAATTGGAGTAAGTAATTGAAAGGATATTAACAATGCAAGCGGCAAATTTTTATGGAAATTCAAGTGTCGCCCACATATGGGTGACGTGGCAGTTAAAATATTAAAAAAGAAATTAACGCTATTAACCCTTTTGTAACACAATATTTCAACAGTCGGAAATAACGAAAACCCCCTCGTAACACGGTCTATTCCAACAATATGAAACGAAGAAACAAATTTTGTGGAAAAAAGTATCTAATTATTTCTCTCGACCATCAGTTTCCCGTTTCGCGTAACACGACGTCTTTAAACACCTTAACGACCGTGTTACAAAAGGGTTACCTGTATGTACCTGTTGATACACCAACAACCTGGTTTTGCTTCTCTTTCATTCGTACCGCTATTTGTTCCCGTTTCGGTATATCAGGAAATGCGTGTCTCCTTCTAGTATCTGTGTACGCGTTTCTGTGTGCAGGGGAAAGTTTTCGTTCTTACCAAATTCTTTCTCCTTCCCTCGCCCCTGCCACGTTTTCCTCAGGACATCGAGAGAAACTCGATTCGGCCGGTTTTACAACACGTTTTATTATTTCTAGCGGGGTTATCAGATCGCTTTTGGAAAATGAAAACGAACATCGCGTCGCGTCGCGGCGGGTATCGTTTTCATCGCGATCGTGAATCGAAAAAAGATACATATCTGTCGGTGAAAATATGGAGTTGGACACACTGCTAGCTACCAGCAAGAATAATTCTGTTACCGACGGAGAAAGCTCGAGGAGCTTGAGCTTTGAACTCATTTCAATAATTCGTACGATGAAATGTGGATAAGAGTGAAATTTTCAGAATAAAGTCTTGATTAAATATTATATCGTTGCATTCAATGTTTTTGCGCTTGTACGATCGAATCCAGTTTGCTTTTCTCAGTAAAAAGGTTTCGAAAATCAAATGCACTCTATTAAAGGAACAAAAGTGTTAGAAATGTTTACGAATCTATTTTTACTGCTTTCCTCGACTTTCTATATTCTAATATAAATAAGAAACTTGAATGCTAGAAAATTTGTGAAATGGGACTAAAAAGTAAGGTCAAATAATTACATTTAAACTGCCACTGTCCAATGCAGTCAGATTTCCAAATTGTATAACCAGAGGAATCATTCGATGCCGAATCGAAAAATTGACGAATAAGGGTGATTTTCATATATCGTTAAAAGATTATGATATAGTGGGATTTTGTGTACGTAGCAATCGTTAGACACAGGTTATTCAAAGGTCTCAGATAATTGAAATTAATAGAATTAATAGCAAAGCTAAAGAATTAAAATCGAGATCAATCGGGGATACAGTAATAATAAGGAAATGAAAATTCTCAGCCCCAGGAATTTCATTTTTTAATTTCAAATCCTTAGGAATAGTGTTGGTGCACCCCAAATTCTAAGCATTATAATTCCCTAGGGCCAGTATTTGTATGCCCCTACTTCCAAGAATTCTAATTCATTAATTCTCCAAATTCTAAGCATTATAATTCCTTAATTCCCCAAATCCTAAGCATTATAATTCCCTAGGGCCAGTATTTGCATGCCTCTACTTTCAAGAATTCTAATTCCTTAATTCCCTAAATTCTAAGCACTATAATTCCCTAGGGCCAGTATTCGTATGCCCCAACTTCCAAGAATTCTAATTCCTCAATCACAATTCCCTAGCCCCCTAATTCTCTAATTTTAACCCTCATCTGTCTATTGCAGTCAGATTTCCAAAAAATTTGGCCCATGAAACAGCGAAGTGAAATCCAAAGCAGAATAAAAGAAAAGCGAAGCAAAGAAAGGGAGAAAAAGAGAATGAACGCAAGCGGCTGAGAAATTTGATTCTTCGGGGGCTTTTTATTTGGTGTCGGCCAATATCCTGGCGCGGTCGCTTTCTTCGCTTCCTGATAAAGCTTGAAACGAGCCGAGCGTTTTACGCGGATAAGTTTCAGGCACGCAACGAACGAAATCGTTTCCGTGAGAAGGTGGAAAAGAGAGACGCAAGAATATAGAAAACAGAAATGGAAAAAGGAAAGAAGAAAGGTCGCGCTTATGTATACGTGTGTGTGCGTACTCGCTTCTCTCTTCCTGCTTCGCCAACTGATTCCCCCCCCCCCCCCGCTTTCCTTCTTTCTTTCTCCCTCCCGCCCTCCTCCTTTCGCCGTTTCTCGACTAACCAACGATTTTAATGAACCATGTGTTTCCCCACCATCCGTCCACCATGGATTTCTCTTTCATCCACAATCTGATTTCCTCGCGAACACACGTTAATCTTTACTGTTCATTCTTTCTCCCTGTTGCGTTGGATCGATCAATTATTATTATTCCCTTTATTGCCATCAAGGACCCAGCTCCTGATCCAGAACAAACAAGTAAGCCCTACTCTACTTTCTGACTTGATAGCAATTCAAAATTTATTCTTAATTTTTATTGCTTCGGCGGAGTTATTTTACAGGAATTTTGACATAATAATGACAATTGAATAATGATTTAATTTTCGAAGCAATGATTGCGTTCGATTGTATTCGTCTGTTTCCACCGTGAACAGCCAACTCGTTAATTCAACCATCATTTCATTTTCCATTTGATTATAAAATAGAAATTTTATTTCAAACAGTTGATACGAAAAACCGAACGGCCAAAAGAATCCTAAAATCTTGAATCAACACTTTGCACTCGAAGCACTTTTGGATAGAATTCGAAATTATTTTTCCAGTAAATCTTCTAAAAACCAAAAGCACTATTTCTTTTAGAAGAAAAATACTACGGATGCTCGAGAATTCATTTATTTTTATTTTCTTCGCTAATTTTCTATATTCTAATGTAAATTCTACTTAAATTTGATATTTAAAAAGATTCTAATAAATCACATATGTCGCTTCGGAGGCGCCACTCGAGTGCAAAGGGTTAACACTAGAACTATCAAACGGGTCGAAATGACTAGCTCTAGATTTTTTATTTTAAGTTACAAAATTTATTCAGACGCTTTTGACCAAATGTAGACAGATTTTTGTCAAGATAAAGAATTTTTCTACGTGTTGTTTTTTTTTTTTTTTTATGTATTTCGTGCTTTATTTTATTTTCGATTTAAAAATAAGTAGAAATTAAAAGTCGGTAGTTCTCTAGTGTTAAATCGAGAAATTAATAAAGAAAAGCGATCAAGTAGCCATGAAACTTTTACTTCTGAAATTCTTTGAAACTTTAACGATCCTTCGAAAGAATTCAAAGCGAAATGAATGACAAGCGTTTAATTACTGAAAATAATAATGGTTCGACAAATGAATCAATTCGAAGGATCGGAAGACAACGCGTTAAAGCGAGCTGTTGCGCGTGGAAGAAAAGAGGGGTGCACAGTTGATTGTTTAGCCAGTTGAACGAAGAATTAAGAGAATATTACTAGAGGTATAGAACGGGTTTTGTTCGAAGAAAGAACGACACAATACCGGAGACAAGAGTCGGTTGGTAAGAGAGAACTCGAGGAGACGTGGCTTGGCCTGGCAGCAAGTGAAAGTTGCTCAAACCACTTTCCCCTCGGGCGAACCAACCGAGCTTACCCGACTTCCGGGCTGAGATCCCGCCGCAAAATGCCAGAGATCCATCGCCCCGGATCGATCGATCGATCGATCGATCCGTTTCGCCGATCTTTTACATCAATAACAAACTATTCGTTGCAATACTGGTCGCTGATCAAATTATTTCGTATTTGGCTGTTTGCAAGAAATTCAATATTAACTGGAAATTCGAAATTTGCTACCCTTTCCGTTCAGCCGGCAGCGAGCGAGCACTTGACAGCGAGCGTTCAATTATTAATATTATATTACAATATTTATTTTTTAACCTTGCACCGGCGCTGTCCATACGAAAAGTTTGAACTTTGGAAATTTAACGATTTGAGATTTGAATGTTCGAAATTTAAAATTTAGAAATCTGATATTTGGAAATTTGAGATTTGAAAGTTCGAAATTTGGAAATTTAAAATTTTTAAATTTCAGATTTGGAAATTTGAAATTTAGAAATTTGGAAAACTGAGATTTGAAAGTTCGAAATTTGGAACATTGGAAACTTAAAATTTAGAAATCTGATATTTGTACATTTGTAAATTTGTAAATTTGAGATTTGAAATTTGGAAACTTAAAATTTAGAAATTTCCAAACGGAAAGTTCACTGTCAGTCCCCAGGGACCGACGTCGCGCTCAACGCGTTAACATATTGAGGATTGATCCTTCGATTGCTATGATACTAAAGCAAACAAGCTAAGCTTCAGTAATATACATAAATATATTACTGATATATTAACTCTAGATCCAAGGACAGGACGTTAATTTCATTTTATATACTAAATTACTTTCGGTCTTCAAGTTTTATACTATTTCCGTAAATATTAATCCTAGATTAATAATTGATGGTTGGCCACAGAAGGGTGAAAAAATGTCCATCTTATTTTATTCCTGTCGACGGAAGAACAGTGTTTTGGCGGGTGTCTTATAAACGAGCACACGTGGACGATTTAACAGATCGTTTCACAGACGAATACGTAATTTCCTTGGCGATTATGAAGCTGTCACGTCGCGTCGAAACGTTTCCAGTCCGAGCGTCTCGCTTCTTGTTCGATCGTTGAAATCGCTTCCGGTTCAACAGCTTCTCTTAATCGAGTTTTTCTTAACACGGTACCCCACTTTTCCTGTCAATTCTTTCCCAATACGATCACATTCACCGTAGCATTTATTCTAAATAGTTTTTCAATACAAATAATAACGAAAGAGATAAAAAAAGGTAGGCGTAGAAATTCTTTTCCGATTCAGCTTCCACTTCCCTTCTGGACTTTCTCTTTCCACTATCGATCGCTGTAATTGCTTCGACAAACGCGATAAAACGTCCTCGGAGCGTAGTTATCGCTAACGGAACAACGGTGTGTCCTCGACTTTCGTTGTTATTCGTCAATCCTGTTCGAGGATACCCGCCGAAAGTGTAATTTTTACTTTAACCCCCTCACCCCCTAACCCTACCCCGTGACAGGAATATTAACCGTTTCTGTGCTATGAATACATCTTCGAAACGTAATCCTTGCTATTTAATTACCTAACGATTAATCAATCGTTAAAATTCAACCCTGTGCGAAATAATATTACTCACAGGCTTGGTACATTAGCACCGAAAGGGTTAAGTAAGATTGGAAATTTTACCGAAACATGTCTTAGCCCCCAATCCCTTAGAGTCTGAATAGAAATTGAATTTTGTTTAAAGGAACTATCAAGATTGAGCGAAAATAGATATTGAATGATAAGTAAATGGTAAATGATGTTTGTCAACGTTACCAACAAGAAGTTATAATAGCATCAACGATCGTCATAGTATCCGGTGATGAAATAAAACTGACGACTTACCTGAAACAAATAGAACATTACTTTGGTCATTAAACCGATTCAACGATGGCAAAAAAAAAAAAAAAACAAAAAAACAAACGAACAGTAAATCAAGTCCCTTTCCGATTTCGTAAAAAGAAAATTGATTATATTGGAAGGATATTCTTTAGGAATTTTTCACTGAATAATGTTTTTTATTCATTTGGAAGCTAAATTATTCGATATTTGAAACTTACTTAATACAATATACAATATTTTAATCAACGCGTTAATCGTTAACCTTCTGAGGACGGAACACTCTTACGCTTGACACAGTAAACGTCTGGAATATTATTTAATTAAAATAAAATAAGCAATAATTTCGAAAAAATCTTTGTTCTTCGCACTTATGGTTACGATTTGTGTCAGAAATATAGCACGATATTTCATAAATACACGTACGAATCTGTAAGTTGCTGTGACGGTTTCGTTAAAGGGTTAATGAAATCACAGATCCTTGCAGGACTGATCGAATAGACTAAAAACAAGAGGTCGAACGTTCAAAGGAAAGAAAAATGAAAAATTCTATCGTCCGTTTGACAGAAGTAACCAATTTGTTCAATTTAATCGGTATGCCACGGAAGCAGGATTCGCGTTGGTCCAAGGATACCATCTCTCGACGGAGCATCCTTGCCGGTGACAGGCTAACACGCGAGTCTCTTTTCAACACGATGCGCGGTGTTACGTAAGGGTTGAAAGTGACGGAATAATTGTGCGGATGATCCAAGTTGCATAGAATGTAACGATTAAGGATTAAACTAAAAAGACTGCCGCTATTACGTGTGTCTACGTTCCATTGCCAAGGACGAGAACCATCGAAGGACACGCGTGCCTTTCGAAACCTGTTCGAAACAAATCGAGAGATATCGCAACTACCGCTCGATTCTACGATTTAACTTTTCGATTGCATTCTTCCATCGAGAGACGAGACATCAAACGATCTCAAGTTTAATTCAATTTCATGACATAAAAGTATCGCGAAATAGCACTTGTGGTACATGAAATTGAAGCTTAAAGTTTGACGAAGATTATGGTATAGAAGGCACCGTTGATATTCTTAATGTAGAATCAATTGTGTTAATTATAGACGACAGTGACGATAGCTGCGGCTAATAATTAGAAATTTGGAAATACGCAGAGTCTGATTCGATTTCATGACATAAAAGTAACGCGAAATAGCACTTGTGGTACGTCACATTGAAGCTTAAAGTCTGACGAAAATGACTACATAAGCGGTCCATTCAGATTTTTCATACAAAATGGCTGGTTACCAGTCAAAACGGATCTATCGATAATAGTTTCTTGTACATGAAATATTTGTGGTAGACATAACATGAAAATGAAATATACGGAATATTTCGAGTTCGTCGGCGATGTCAAAGAAAACGGAGTTGCCGGGATAATTGTGAAGCGTGCGAAAGCAGTCGGGGAACTTTCTCGTGGAAATTGATCGGCTTGGTAAGGAAAAGTGAAGCAGTGACGTAAGAGTGCAAGCAAATACGGAAAGAAGGAACGAGTTGTCTGGCCAGACGAGGGGAAAAGATCGGTCACGGGACTGGGAAACGCCTTAGATCGCTTTAGATCGCGGAAGTACTTTGAACGGTTCTTTACCTTTCCCTCTTGTCCCCCACCCACCCCCCTTTTACTCTTTCCTCCTTTCGTTCTTCTTCCTACCGCCTTCTCTTTCTATCTTTGAAACCATTAACACCTCAACAACCACCATTCACCACCATCGTTGTTACGACAACCTGTGGCTTCTTCCTGCTCGATAACAATAAATTTCCTACTGGATTTAGGTGTTTTTGTCCTGTAATTCTTATGAATTTAACGAAATTATTAATATTTCTTGTTTTCTTTAGAAATACAGACGTTAAACTATTAGGTATCTAAGAAAATTTGAGGAAAATTCAAATTTTAACAAAACATCGACGTTATACGAAGAATCGATCAAGTAGCAGCTGTAAAGTTTTCAGTTATTTACGGTTACGGCAGTAATAACGTAACAACGCGAGGATGGTGTGTATTTTTGCTACGAGCGGATTAGTATGCTGTTCGCAATTGTAATCCTTCTTCTGTGAAGGTGTACGTGCAAGTACCGCCAACAGAGACAAGTGTTTCACTGTTTAAACACGATTTACAAGCTCGCTCGATGTTGCCATTAGAAAGGAAAGAGCGACGGAAATAAGAAGAATATTCTGTAAATTGATATTTAAAATGTTTCGAAATATTATATTCTAGAGAATTTAAAGATTTCGAAATATTATATTTGAGGAAGCTTTGAAATTCCGAAATATGTATAATTCTAGGGGATATACAGATTTTGAAATATTATATTTGGGGATACTTACAAATTTCCAAACACTTAAATCGGTCGATTCTGCTTAATAAGCAAAAGTATTTTTCACAATTTTTCACAATTTTTCGCGCCTTTTTCGCGCCTTTTTCGCCGCCTGTATCAAACTCACGGAAAGTTGTAACGAAACTGGAATGTGGCCTTGACACGACATAAGAATAATAAAAGACGACAAAGGAATAAGAAGAATAAGAAGAAGAGGAGGCATCGAAGAAGCGTGTGTCTCGGCGGTCAGCAGCTGTCAGGAATTAATTTTAGATTAAACAACCTAGTGGGTGCCTCCTCACTAGGTCAACTTGATTCGAGTCAATGAGCGTCGCAAATACCAGCCGTCTTTTCTTGCAACTGTTAAACCACCACTATTACTTTTCTCACATTCCATTTTCCATCGATGATTTTTACCTATCTGACGTGATACGTTTCGAATACCATCGAGAACGAACGGGAATTCCATCGACATTAGGAATTTCTTGCGAACAGAGCTACGTAACTGGCGATCGTAAATTGTCTTTCGAAACGTAATCCGATGGAAAACGATCAAGATTAACCATCTATCAAAATCATCGATCATCTGATGCGTTTTAATCGAAATATTATACTTCAGTTTTCGTTTCATTCTTAATCCTTTTATTAACACTTTGACTGCCACGCTAAAGTCGTTGAAAACTTGATCGGGTAAAGCATTTATTTTCATCGAATTTTTACCTACTATTATTACAATTCTTCGTAATTTCTATTATACAGAATTTGGACTACCTGATACGATGATTTCTAATTAACACTAAACGTACCTACCAAGCGGGATCAAATGACCCCTTTTTCTACGGAAACTGTATGTAGGAGAAGCCAAGGGTCAAATGACCCCTTATGCCTTATAGTAAGAATAGGAATATGTAAAGTGCCGGTACGTTTAGCGTTAAGTAATAATTGAAAGGATATTAATAATGCAAACGACAAATTTCTATTCTATGGAAATTCAAGCGTCACCCACATACGGCTGACGTGGGCAGTTAAAGTGTTAAAGGAGTATGTATTTACAGCAGGTAATTTTGATTGAATTTTTTCAATTTTGATCGGTATAGTGTTATCGACACAAGTAAGAATCCATGAGCGTACGTGTGGACACAGACAGACAAGATGTGCCAAGGCATCGCCATGCAGGACTGACATTTGGATGGCCTCCTTTCTCCAGTTGGCACGTGGGTTCGTACTTTTCGGCGTGCAACGAGAAAGTTGTTAGATATACATATACCCAGTGCTTCTAAAACCGCCCCGTCGGTCAAATTCTTTTTTCTTCATCAACACATCGACTGACGTATAATAAAAACGAACATATGACATCCTACGACTCTAATTATTAAAGGTGCAGCCGATTAACCGTCAAATTTAAACTTTCCATTCGATAACCTAACGCCATCACCGAAACGCCATCTCCGGTCACTGCTCTTTGCCTTTATGTTTAATTCTGGCAAAATTCAAAATACACCTAGCATTGGATATTTCTTAGATTACACAAACTTTACACCTCTGAAGTCAAAGTTACGAATACGTGACGTCAATTATCAAAATTATAACAAAATCGTTCGTATTTCATTTGAGGAAAGATTATTCCAATCTCTTTGGCTAACGCGACGGGTATACGTTTAATTAAACAAAATTGAATCACACTATACTCGTCAGGATGAAAGAAATAAATCTTCAGTCAAGGTTATTAAAAGAAATACAACAATTACGAAAAGTCCGTTGTGTTATTAAATAATTGAATATTTTTGATATCGTTCGAACGGCGATACCAATTAAAGAGGATAAGGATCGAATAGAGGAAGGAAAAAGAACGAAACGAATAAACGAAACAATGGGGCCTCCGTGAAGAAATAACAGGCGTGTCTTCATTATATGACCAAGGCGCGTCCAATTAAAAGTGTCCCGTCAAGAGTGAAGCGTATCAATTAAAATCGGTCGTTCGACACTCTGGCAAAAAGAAAGTGGCAGTAATTGTCAATTATCGCCCCGGTTAATTATATAGGAGATTGAGCGCGAGGCCAGATAACAGGGGAATGGATCGTCAATTATTATTGTTTATATTAAAACACGTCCAAGGTGGCGAGGACGATATTTCGACAAAAATGATTAATATTTGGAAAAAATTGAATACACGCTGCTACTCGATAATATTGTCAACTACCTACAATTATTTAACAGAATCCACAACAGTTGGAAAGTAAATATAAAATATATTTCAAAGTTACAAATTTTGAGAAAATCTGCTGAAACGTTTTAAACGTATTTTCGATCCATATCAAATCTCTTGTACGTTGTATATTAATTGTAGTAGAAATATTATCCCAGGACAGACCGTATTATCTGTCTTTATACAATTGTTTCAAGAGTAAAAATTGTTTTTAAGAAACAGGAAGTTTGACGAGGATAAAAATGAACGATTTTAGAAAGTTCAGGTTGGTCGGCAACATAAGTTGTAAATAGAGGCAACGCTGGATAAAAAGGAATGAAATTGAAACTTGATCCTGATATGCAGGAAGCGTTGGGTAGGCAATGGACGCGTTAAGGAAGTCCTCATTTTGCTCCTTTCGGTTGATTAATAAATCAAACTTTTTTTTTCTCGGTTCTGCTTCGTCGATGGGGATCAGAAATTTTATGAAATATATCCTGCTGGCCTGTCTTCGACTAGTTTCCCTGATTTCCAAAGAACGCCCGTTAATTTTTGTCCGTGGAAATACAAGAACACTTTTTATAAAGTAAAATTGCAAAAATGATGCCACTTTCAGTCATCGATTTCTCGTAATTTCACGAGTTACTAAGAAACTTATCGATTCGCTAAAAATCATAAGAGATTCGTATTTCCCTTCACAAAGTTAACTTTTCTTTGCGTAAAATCCCCAAAATCGTGGAGAAAATTTTCACGAATTTCTGTTAAAATGGCTGAACTTGCACAACCTGTTTGCAATAATAATAATAATAATAATAATAATAATAATAATAATAATAATAATATTGGTTGACTGGATGAGTTTCCCTTTCGGCAAAGACACACTAGGAAGTTGTCGCGTCACGCAACTTTCACTTTCACCGAAATAACGAGGACGCACACACCGGCCACGTTGTCCCTCCTGTATTATTTGGTCATATATCTTTTTTATACGAGCATCGATACATGAAAAATTCTCCCACACAGGTGTACCTGTGTTTCGTGTGCCTTAAAATATGTATACACAGAGACGGATACAGAGCGTGGTGGTACCCCTTTCTCTTTTGGGCGCCCTTTTTCTTCCTCCTTCGTTTTTCTTCGTCTCTTTCGAAAGGAGAAATTCGACTGCGACCCGAATAAACCAGACTGCTTCGAGAAACGCGTTAAATCCGCTCGAAAAATCAACCGCGTTACCTTAATAATCTCTTGATATTGGAATTGTACAATTTTAATAAGATTCTGATTAGCTTCTTTACGTGGATTGCACGAAGATTGAAAATTATTGTGGTAGATATTCTATTTTTAATTTTTTTACGATTTATTTCTTATCGTTGTTGTTTAATACTTTACTGGTTCATCACCAGCGCTAATTAATATTTATCTGGTAATAACATTAACGATAATTTCCTAATATTACTAATAAAGCTTTCGGAATTTTATCATTAACTCTATATTATTTATGGAATTATCGATATCACTGTTAGCCAATTATGAATCCCAATGCATACAGATTCGTGACATTTAGTCTGCTGCGGGACAGGGTATCATCCTGATTGGTATCAGTATCGGATAAAAATACAGGTACTCGAACCGTCTAATCAGAAACTAGTTTTCCACCGATCGCGCTAGTGTCATTAATCAAACACGTATACATACTAACCGGTGATATTAGCGACACTGTCAATTAATTGCTCGTTTATTCTTGATTTATCGTCCACGAGCGACCAAGCAATCGAACATCACCGATTCAGTGGTGTGAAACAGAAAGTGGGAACAGAGTATAAAGAAAGAATATCTTTTGAAAATTCGACAAAACACCAGATTTCTATCGACGATACTATATAACATTTCCATACTGAAAATACCAGTCAGAATTTTCATTCAAATCCAAGTATATTTGAGAAACACGAACTCGTTCCACCACCTTTCAAGTTACATATAATCCATGACACGAGAAGTGAAAATGCTCGTTACTCTTCTTTTCCAAACGAATCTCGGGTAAAAGTGTGACGTTTGAAATGTAAATCTGAAAACACGGCAAAGAAATAATGTTTGCTATGAATAACAGAAATTGAAATAGAAAAAAAAAAAAAAGAAAGAAAGAAAAGGTTCGTGTATCACGATCCTTGATTCTTAACAAGAAGGCGAGACGACGATTTTTCTTTTTCCATCCTTCTTTTTTTGTCCACCGACGTCATAATCACCCGTGTACACACACCTTTTAACATCCGCCACAATCTAGAAACCGGTTGTCGTTTCTTACGTTACAGGAAGTTTTGCTACCTGTCATTTTTTCCGATACTTTGTTCAGCTTCTTTTTTCCTGTCCCTGTGTTCCTTATGTTTTATTATGTGTGCGCGTTGATTTTCGTTTTGCGCCTATGTCGGACGTCGAGCAGACTCCCGTGGAAAGTGAAGCTAAGTCGAAAAAAATCTTAAGGAAACTTTCTCGCGATACTCGATTATATAAGTCGCGAGATCGATTCGCTGCCGAATGATTCAACGATTGTTACTCGAAAAAAATGGATGAATAAGGGTGATTTTCATGTATCGTTAAAAGGTTATGATATGGCGGGATTTTGAGTACGTGGCAATCGTTAGAGACAGGTAATTCAAAGACCTCGGATAATTGAAATTGAACAGAATTAATAGCAAAGGTAAAGAATTAAAACTGAGATCAATTGGGGATACAGTAATAATAAGGAAATGAAAATTCTCAGCCCCAGGAATTTCATTTTTCAATTTCAACTCCTTAGGAATAGTGTTGGTGCACCCCTAGTTCCAAGAATTCTAATTCCCTAAATTCTAAGCATTATAATTCCCTAGGGCCAGTATTTGTATGCCCCTACTTCCAAGAATTCTAACTCCTTAATTCCCCAAATTCTAAGCATTACAATTCCCTAGGGTCAGTATTTGTATTCCCCTATTTTCAAGAATTTTAATTCCTCAATTACAGTATTAATTTATTCCAAATTCTACAGATCACAATTCCCTAGGCCTAGGCTAACATTCATTACACCCCCAAATCTACAAACTCTAATTTCATAAAATCACCACCTATCAATCTGAATTTTTCAATCGAGTCATCTAAATTTTAATCGCCTAAGCTTACTGTTATCCTCGGTATCGGTACACTCTTGAGTTTACTGGAAATTACAGATTTCAAAATTCCACGAATTCTTCGTACCACTTCAATTTCAATAATCGAAATAAAAAAGAAAGAACATTGTACGGTGTATGAAACGTTTCAGAGTATTATTAATTGAAATAGGTGCGTGGATCTTGAACGCAGATTAATATCGTCGTTCGAGTTTTAACGAGCAACCAACTGGGACTTGAGATATGTGTTTAGTGTTTATGCATGCAAGCATGTGGTTGCGGAGAGTTTCTTCGGTTTGATCGGGAGGAAAGTGAAATTGCTGGCGGACGTTGCACTCGGGATTTACTTTTACACGTAACTCTACGTCTTCGTTACGGTATCCTTGGGAAACCGCTATCGACCACATGCATGCATACGCGTACACGTACACGTGGCTTGCGTTCCCTTATATTTTCGATCAATTTGCGCCGGTAACGTTTTCACTTTTATCCAACGAAAGACACCAATTATTGTCGAATCGGTTAACTCCGAGAAAACAAAAAGTAATCAAACTAACAATCGAGCCGGTGAATTGGTGGCATTCGTCGGTGTTGACTTTCGTTATTAACACGTTGACTGCCGCAGTGAAAATGGACGTATGTAGTCAGACACGCTGAAGCTCTAATTATTAAGAATACAATCAATTAATTTTTAAATTTAATGGTTATTTCATCGCTTATTTTGCTAAGTATTTGATTGAAAAAAATTCCGGGTGCTGATCACCGGTGACCACCGCGGCCCTCGACGTGTTAAGGAAATTTATTTTCATCGTACAGAGTTCAGTATCGATCAAATACTTTGATGATAATAAAAATTGGTGTTAATTACTTATTGTATGATCGGTGAATGGATCGTTTGAGAAATTATTTTTGGAATATTTCAGAAAATTTTTAACATATCGTCCAATCGTTCACTGCGTCAAATTTAGATATTAGCTATCTAAATTACGTACACACGTATGTCGTAATTGTTACACAATTTACGAAAATTTCGCGTTCGTTTAAAAGTAGAAAAATAAAAAAAAAAAGAAAAAGAAGAAGAAGAAGAAGAAGAAAAGGTATGATTTGTACAGGTATTCTGTTCCGTTGGAATGTATTCCTTCGTTCATGTACATATTCATAGGACAAAGCGAAAATGCTTGTCGTCGTTTTGTTCATGGTCAACGACGTTTCGATAACGACTGCTCATTTTTTTCAACCTGTTAACTGGCTGATATTTCATCCTGAAAACCAATACTTTTCCTATGAAAAATGTTTATAGATTTAATACTTTTCACTCTCATATTATCGTAATTCCCTAGGACTGATAATGATTGGTACACGCCTAATTCGATAATTATGATTAATATATCACAAATTCTATCGGTTATAATTTCCTAAGCTCAAAAGTATTGGTACGCTCAATATTTGAAAAATTCAAATTCTCTAGATTTAATTCTGGCACGCTCTTAATTCGAAAAATTTCAATTTCTTAATTTTACCATCAATATACCCGAAACTCTAAGTATTATAATTCCCTTTGGCCTACGGTATTGGTACCCCCTTTATTCTAAGAATCCAAATGTCCTAGACTTAATTCTGGTATACGCTTCTAATTTGAAAAATTCAAATTCCCTAGGAGTAGTCGATCTCGATTCTTAATTTTATTATCAATATACCCGAAATTCTAAGCATTATTATTCCCATGTGCCTAGGGTATTGATACGACCCTAATTCGAAGAATTCAAATTCCCTAGACCTAATATCGCTACGACCCTTATTCTAAGAATCCGAATTTCCTGGGCTTAATATCGGTACACCACTAATTCGAAGAATTCAAATTCCCTAGGCCTAATAACGATACGCTCCCGATTTGAAAAATGTCAATTCTTAATTTTAGTATCAATATAGGTACCCGAGATTCGAAGAATTATAATTCCCTAAACATGAAGCTGATAAATGTTCGATATCGATAGAATTTGAATAACGATGACAACGACGTCTCTAGTAATGATTCTTTTTTGTTTTAATCGATTTGAGAATTATATACTCGACCAAGCATGCTTGTAAGCGTGATTAGCAGGAACTGATAGCGCAAGAAGAAGAAGAAGAAGAAGAAGAAGAAGAAGAAGAAGAAGAAGAAGAAGAATAAATGAAAGACGCGCTTATCGGCGACGCTGCAATCCTGAAAGGGGTTACGATGATTATGCAATCAACACCACCTTGACATTATTAATTCATTGTAACCTTTACTTCTCAAGGTCATGACACAGACTCGATACAAAATTGCATCTGAATGGAAGATTTCTTTTTTTCTTTCTTATTCCTTGATCGTTGGAGAAAATTTCCGAATGAAGAAGAGAAAGTGAAAGCAACGATTACGAGGCGGGCTTTTATCATCGAATAAATCTCAAACAATTAATTGTTCATGTTTCAATTTCGATTCGTTATTTATTTGACAAAGTCACTTTAGATTTTTCTTCTATAAAAGGCTCAATTAAAAATCATTAAATCGACTCTTCGTTCCTTGGCCAATATCGAAACAAATAATTTCTCAATTCTAGAAACGATACCTCATCGAAGGATTCAAAAACAAACCGTCACTTCCTGATACAAATTTCCAAGGTATTTTGTGAGAATCGAAAAAGAGGATGAACGCAAGCACAAGTTGAAAAAAAGTCGACGAAAAAGATGATCTATAATTCGAAATCCAAATTTCCTTCCGCAATGAGTTCTTTCTTTTTTTTGTTCGCTGACAAGCTTCCTGATAGCATTTGGTAAGGAGTGAAAAGTTTATCGTCGAGGTTCACGAGAAGGTTGCGACGTTATCGTGCAGTCGGGTCGTTCGATAACACCAACTGACTATTTGTGTCGTGGAATTTCTATCAACCTTAAACGCCGCGCCGGCCCTCTAACGCGCATCTATCAAATTGCAGATTTTATTTCGAATGGCACGGCACTGTGACGAAATACTCGAAAGTTAGTAGCAATTATATGTTTAGGTACGATATTAGAAAATTCCGAAATTTCGAATCTTTCAGATTTTCTATTGTAATTTTCGAATTCTCAAACTGTGCAACTTTGGAATCGTTTCATTTCAATATTTTGGAAATTTGTAATTTGAGAATTTTATAATTTTGATACTTTGGAAATTCGTAAGTTAATTTCGATATTTGGGAAATTCGTAGGAACTTTGACGTTAGAAATATTATCAAATTTTTTAATTTCCAAACTGAAATTTTCAAACCTCAAATCTTGAGAAACTTCAAACGTTGAAGTTTTGGAATTTTTCAACATAGTTAAACCTAAAAACTCAGAAATATCAATACTCAATTATTTACTTGTTATAACAGTTCATTTACTGCTGTATCTACCCCACGTCTCAACGCGAAAGAGTAACGTAAGTAATTCGGAAAGATTACCGGGATAAATCGGTTTTGGATAATTATTACAGAAAGACAGAAAACAATTTTGACGGAATGTTAGAAGATTTTACTTACATACATACACACCAGAAGCATTCTACATGCAAGTAAGACTGGGTTATTTCATTATGTGTTCTGCTTACCTGAAAACAAAACAAAAAGATTGGTTTTAATTACCCTGCGAGATCCAATTGCAATTAGAATTAAATTTCTGATAGTGGAATTTTTATTTATTGCAATTATTCGAACCGTTTGAGGTAAAATGTGGTAAACTTTTAAACGCAAATTTCCAAGGTTCAATAATCTTACAATTAGAGTAGAGGAATCGAGATTATTTTGAAGTTGGCAAACCGACTGTTAAAAAAATATTCTCCAATAATATTATTCAAGTACGTTTTATGATTCTTAGATTGTTACATAATATGAAATGTCCGATTTATAACGGCAACTTCAAATAAACATACACTGTTTATATTAAACGTTAATGATCGAAATAGGAACTATTCAAATCTGAACATTTCATAAATTTTCTGGAAAAATTACGATTATTCGTGCTTTACACAAAATCTAAGAAAGACACTTTTAAACACGTAAATCTGAACAAATCTCGATGATAATTTATCATAATAAATCATAGTCTTATTTCCAAAATAAGAATCGTTGGAATCTCTGTGCATTTTCTTCAACGAATCAAAACGCTTTATGATTTTCGAAAAAATCAGGTTCATACATATTTGATAAAAACTTGAAAAGCATACGTCAAAATAGGTAAATACTAGAGCTCTCGCCTAAAACACGTACAACGCGATACACGAGTACACGTGTCACGTTTACGAGACACGGATATCAGAAAACACGCGTACACGTGTAATTAATAAATTCACGCTTATTTACACGTGAAAAATAATTCAGAATAATTATAAGTGTAGAATAACACGTGTATGCGTGTAATATAGACACGGGTATTTGTTACACGTGAAACCCGTGTACACGTATAAACGGGGGTTCTAGTAAATACTGAAAAATGAAAATATTATCCGTGAAAGAGGATATTCCAAGCTTTGAATCGATGCATTCAAAAAAAAATTGATGACACAAAATCGGACATTTTATACGTAACAATCTAATAATTAAGATAATAGCAATAGTGTTTCTACGTTTCTACACCGAATTCGATTTCTATAAGCTTTCTCCTAGTCAATCGGTTCGGACCTTGACTCTGCCGTTTCGACTCTCGCTCTCAGACCTTCACAGTCTAACTGTTTTTTAACCTTCCGCTGCTCGTGTCTTTGCATAATCTTGCACTTGCGTGGCCACCGACCTGATCGACCACTCGCCACTCTTTTTACCGAGAAAAACCATCGTCGTCAGCTTGTCAAGGTTAACCCTTTGAACTCGAAGGATTTTAAGACGTAATCGGATCTAATCTAATTTCCCAGCTGCGTTTCCAGAAACCAAACGCACTATGTATGTCGGAAGAAAAGTGTTAGAAATATTTGAGGATCTGTTGATTTTTATTCCGTGAAAGTAAAATTTCCCATTTTAGAATACTCCGATAAATTAAATATGCTCGAGTGTAAAGGGTTAATACGAACTTATTGAAACAAAACGTTGACACTTTCATAGGGGCATATTCAGAATTCCAATATTTCCAAATTCCAACTTTTACATCGACAATATTTACATCAACTATAGCTACGTTTGCGAAGGGTTAACCGGGTATCCCATTTACTATTATTTATGTAGGCATCGTGGAAAAAGCGAACGCCGGGAATCGAACCCGGAACCTTAGATTTGTAGGCAGCCGCGCTACCACCTAGACTCTAGACTCTAGACCAACCACCGTCCGACTGTCCTCTATTTCTCCACGACACCTCTTATATTTCGGGTATGGAGGTCCCGATACTACATTTACATATTCAAAGTTTTGCTTTTCGCGCTGACGAGGGATAAAGGGGGAGGGGGTAGAGTCTAAAATCTCCCGAGTAATCATTTTCGAAGGATCGATGAGCTCGGAGAAAATCCAATTTTCTAGCTCGGCTTCCCTCGACGCTCAAGCACGTGGATGCACGCGTGCTACGATCCTCTTTATTCTATGCGCAACGGTGTCCCCCCTTCCATTTTTCTATCATCCTATTTCTGTTCGAGACACACTGCGGGAATACGCTGATAATCGAAATGCAGCCTATAAACAAATACCCCCTCCATCGTTACGTTTTATTTCCTTTTTATCCGATGTATTGTTCAATTCGAATAATCAAGTTCGGTCAAGCTAACCCGTAACGTAGTTCATTGTGTTCATTGTGTTTGGATTCTCGAAATGTTCAAAATGAAAGTAACATACATCGACGTAAAATTAAATCTACATGAAACGAAACTTAAGAAATACTTAGGATCGTCCAAATTTATTAACCGAGGAATTGTAACGATATATCAATCATGAAATATGTTAGAAATTGGTTAATTTAAATAAAAACAAAAAAGAACAATAAATTGAAGCGAATCATTTTGTCTTGTCCGGTAGTATGTCGAGTCATCGAGAATCGCGTTGCTCGTGTGTTGGCACCCGTGCATCGCGGTGCAGTAATTATTGTGCACAGAATCGAACGAGGGATATTCGACGACAAACAGACAACTAGGTTTATTCTTACTTTCACAGATACGTAAAGAAGCCGATTCGTGTATTAACTTTTCAAATTTTCACTCTCGAAGAACAACCGTCGTGTGTTAGGAAACCATCATATAGTATATTTTGAACCAGAGGGAACAAAATCGGGGTATTTTTATGCCTATTTGGCGAGCGCAAGGTGCTCGATTCTTGCCCTACGGCGCAAAGTATTTTAATTCTCGCCCTAAGGGCCTTAGGTAAAATACCTTGCGCTCGCCAAATAGGCATTAAAAGCCCAATTTTTGCGCCCTCTGGTTAAAGAAATAGCCTACGTAACACGGGCGCAAGGTGACTCTCACCCATTACGCGTCCTTGCTACGTAATAATATACGCAAAAATCGAGCTTCTAATGCCTATTTGGCGAGCGCAAAGTGCCCGATTCTTGCCCTACGGCACAAAGTATTTTAATTCTCGCCTTAGGGCCCTAGGGCAAGTATAGGACACTTTGCGCTCACCAAATAGGCATTAAAAGCCCGATTATTACGTCTTTTAGATAAAAAAACAAAAAAAAGTATTCTGACGTTGCCAAGCTTCAAGAGTGTATAAAGGTTAATACCGTGTTTGAAAGTGCAAGCAGAACATGCAACACCGTCGATGCACCCCATAGTGTCGGTCACGAATGACACGTGTACTGTGCACTGTGCATCCGAACGAATGTACGAACGTACGAGTAGGTACACGTGCAACGCGAGTACAACCAGGGTACAGCATCGAAAGATACAGTGATTTGTTAAGGCTTCGTTTAGGCCTGGGGATTAAAGCACGGCCTTCGAGAAGGTCAGGTGACGGCCAATGTGCCACGGTCTTCCACAAACGTTAACTCGTTCTGACACGCGCCAACTGTCTCGTTAAACTCTCTGTTCGTCCCTATCTTTACATACGATTAATGGAAATACATATATCTTCATATTATATCGATTCTGTACAAAATGACTTTGGACCAAAATATATAAAGAAACAACATGAAATAATTTATGTTGATTGAAAATTTGAAATATTCGATAAACTCTGCTTCGACAGGAAATGAAAAGAAAAAAGAAAAAAAAAAAAGAATATAGGATTTAATTTTGAGAAAAGTAAAGTAGCAAATTTGATTTCTAGTCAATTTTGGATAAAATTGAAAAGATTTTCTATCGAATCGCGAGAGGAAAGAATGTAGGTCGTTTATGAAAGTCGAGAGCGAAAGGAGAAGAAAAAGAAATGTTTAGAAATGTAATTGAAGACGGTACAGAAATATAGGCAAAAACGAAGAAAATATTTCCTGGATGCTGGATCGATTTGTCCGATTCGGAGAATATCGATCGAGGCATCCACGATTTCAATTCGAACGATATCTTTCATGAATCGAGGTCACAGGTCGGCCTACACTTTGCGTCACCAGACTGTTAACGTTCCTTCTATTAATTTCTATCGGCGTCTAACGATCCTATTCTTCGACACCGCACCTGGCCATCTTTTCAACTCAATTTCACTTACCGAATTATTCCTTCAAATTCATCGAATAATTACTTTCGACTATAAAATATTATTATATAATTACCATTCGGGTAGAATATTTTTGGAATTGAAACAATTTGAAAGCAACAACAAAATACATACAAGAAAAGGTTTCTAAACTTAATTGTCCTAACTCTTTCGACGTTTAGAAATGTTAACAATTGCTAACTTATGGTTGTTGTTGCACATCTTATGGGACGTACTTATATAGAAAATATTCATCAGATTATGGTCGTTTTTGTTCAAGAAAAGGGTCCAAGTGACAAATAATTGTATAGGAATGGTTGAAAGATGGGTCGAGCCAGTTGCAACCATACGGTACAACATCGATGGATCCGTTCTAAACGCTAAACGACCTCGTGAGCTGATTGCGAACCGCGGTCGAATTGTGTCGTCCAACAGTGAACACTAAACACCGAATACAATGGGATGAAAACGCTTTGAAGGGCACAATACATAGGGTTGGGCCGACCAGCCCGTCCTGCACTTTGACTGAACAATAAAATCAATCCGGAACACGAGATACTGTCATTCCCCGAAATACACGTTTCTTTTTAACGAATAATCGACCGATCCTCGTTCGTTGCACAACATTTATGGCTAATTAATAATAATTAACTGTGTTTAATACTGTCAATGTCCGATCCGAGGATCAATGGATTGCGAATCTTAGAAATCGTGAGTGTAGGGGGTTTAAGATTTGTCGAATTTCGAGCGTGGAAATCCTAATCTTAGGAAATTTCGAGGGTGAAAATACTAATCCTAGGGAATTTGAAACGCAACATTGTAAAGCTAGGGATTTCCAGTTCTTAGAATTTCGAGGCTTGAAATACTAATTATAGGGAATTTAAATTTATCGAATTTGAAATGCAAAATTTTAAACCTAGGGAATTCAAATTATCAGAATTTCGAGGCTTGAAATACTGATCCTAAGGAGTTTAAATTTATTAAATTTGAAGGGCAAAGAATTGTAAATCTAGGGAGTTGCAGTTCTTAAAATATCGAGCGTGGAAATACTAATCCTAAGGAATTTAAATTTATCGAATTTGAAACATAGGAAATTCATATTTATCGAATACGAAGCGTATGTTAACGTATAAATTTCGTTTGATAAAAATCTGTATAGATGAAAAAACACATGGAAATATTTCCTACCGATGTAGCTCCCTCGACTTGAAAACGTTTAAGAAATACAGGATGATTGCTTGTTTTTCCCCCTTTTTTTTTTGACGATTTCTTGTAAGGAATAGTTGGCAGAAATGTCGAGTGTCGTAGACACGCGATACTACGATTAATTTCGAGGTCTATTAAACGGGAACGAAAGAGCGAGCGAGACCAACACAGTTCAGCTTCTCGAAGCTGTTAACGCGTTAAAAATAACAGAGGTCTAAAAGTTCTTCCAGCCTGTTGCTACCAATTGCACGATAGTCGTTTCATGGGGACTATGCCTTTCGCCATTCCCCCCCGAATCTTTTCATTCGTTCAAGAGATTTTTTACTTAACTTCAACTGCTACGAAATCGACAAAAGTCAGAAGAAACTGATATTAGGTCTGGAACTTCTAAAAATACAAAATACACCTTGCTCCGAGAAAAATGTAAAATAAGAAATGCTGATTACACAAGAGTTTTTTAAAATCTTCATAAATACATGTATATTAAATAGTATTTTAAGAGCGTGTATGCACGCGTTTCGCAAGCAATGAGTTAAAAATATAATGCGAGTAGATTTTCGTTCCCTGTTCCGTCGACAAACGGAGAGAGAAGACTAACGAGTGTAAAACGTGGGAGGATGCAAATGTTAATAGCCTTGAGTCGATTCCGTGGCAACTAGGATAGGTGGATAGGCGAATTCACACGTTCGCATACTTAATACTTACGAACGTGTATGATTCATTCACGGCTTGTGTCCGCGAACCCGTTAACTTGAATCGACGCAGCCAATAAATAACTTTCACGGCGCAGTAGAATTGAAAATCGTAAACAACGTGAAAGCTCGAAACGAACGATCGCGATGAATTATTATCCCCGGAAGAAACATATGAAAATTTCACTTTCATTATCAACTTATTTAATAGCTGAAAATTTGGACGATGAAAATTAACTGGACAAATCGAAATCAACTTCCGTCTGCTTTCTTGCTTTAAATTACAACATTTATTAGGAAAACTATTCTATATACCATTTTGATTTTATTGTCAATTTCAAAATTATAGCGTTCGAATGATTTGTCTTTAATTATATTCAACTACGAAAGTCCAATGTGTTAACAGAGAATCGAACGAAATAATAGCAACGTACCGTGGGTGATCAAACGATTAGAGCCAATCGCATAAATTGACGATTTTACATAGAAACGATTATTTCTTATTGTTAAATGAAAACCTAGTTAAACAGCGTTTTTATTAATTTTATACGGTGTACTGATGCTTATAAAGTTCTGATACACAGTTGGCAACACTATGAGTCGTGAATGTCGACAGTTGGCTACTTAACAATCGCGAATTACCGTTTCGTTTTTTTAAGAAGTTTATAGGTTATATCAGTGTTGCCACTATTGGTGTCGTAAGTAATTATTTTGTTTTGCATACCGATGATTTATAAACGTTGAATTATGATTAGTCTATTTATTTTATTTATAGAACAATTTTTTTAACACGGGCAAAGGTAAAGGCCTTTCTCCGAGTAAAATCTGGGAAATAAAAATATTAATTATTCATAGTATTTACTTTTTTTTTTTTTTTTTTTTAAATATAAATCTCCAAAATTAAAATTTCCATTTTTTCAAAATTTTTAAGAAATTTTTCGAAAATTTTGTAAGAAATTTCACATAGAAAAATTACGACGATTACTGGTGTTTCACGAGCATCGGTTGACCGAATTAAAAAAAAAGCTTGATCGCGGCTTTAACGATTTGATCACCAACTGTAAGTCCAGAGCAAGTATGCGAACGATAAAAATGTAATGGAGAAAGTCTGATCAAGGTATGATCTAAGCTGGATAGTTAGATCATGCCACGATAATTACGGATAA
This sequence comes from Stelis phaeoptera, assembly GCA_943735885.1. NCBI lineage: Eukaryota > Metazoa > Arthropoda > Insecta > Hymenoptera > Megachilidae > Stelis > Stelis phaeoptera. Next base: position 3,626,940 of record OX030936.1, read on the forward strand.
AATGTAGGCAACCTGATGCAAGCAACAGGTGGGCGTTTCCATTTTCCTATCTCGTTTTATCACACGATCCCTCTCACCTCTCGCTTTCTAATTAAAACCACGAATCAATCAAATTTCCCTTCCTACACCGTTTAACAATCTTTTCATAAACATTTCCTTCTTACCATCAGGATATTTCGTTCGAGAAGATCGTTTTAATATTTCTGTTGAATCGAGAAAAAAATAAAAAAAGAAATAAAATTTGACTATTTCTTCTTAATTTGATAAACACACAAACGGTATTGATTAATAACTGGCATAAGAAAGACGTGTTTGTTAATTAATTTCCAATTTGAATCCTTCGACTCTTCGTACTGCTACAGTGACACTAAATGCGGTTCGATCATTTTCCGATCTTCTCGTTTGTTTAATTAATCAACCGCGGCACATTTAAAGTGTCGATCTTACCGCGGTGACCCTCGAGGCACGTCGACTCGTTAATATTCATATCATTTATACCATTATTATGTGTGTCTATGACGCAAAACATCGGAAACGTGGCAGTTCACCATTTTCCAACAAAAACCACGCAAAACCTGACGTGTGTCACGTGTTAGATACGAATTGACTTTGCGCTTCTTTTTTCTTCAAGACGTTGGCAGTGAAAACGGACGTACGTAGTCAGACACGATCAAATCCTAATTATTAAGGATGCAGTCGATTAATTCTCAAATTCAAATTATTATCAGCTTAATATTAACGCCATCTGCCGTTTATTTCATCACTTCTTTTGTTAATTATTCGATCGTGAAAAATTAATTCAATTAATTAAAACACGCTCTTTTAAAACGCAATTCACATTAACTACCTATTAGAAAACAAAGGAACGCCTAGCTGGTATAAACAGTCGTTTTTCTTTAACACAAAACAAAGATTGTTCCTGTTATCGAGGTGGAAGTGTTGCGATGGTTAAACGTGATATTTGAAAAAGAAGCGAACAACTCTGTTGAATCGATCCATTGGAATATTTGCTTGTAGGTATTTAAATCGTACCATTCACGTAGACGTGATGTTGTCTCCAGAGATGTTGGTACTGGGTCCATCTCGAGCTGGTGCTGTCGTCGTGTATTGGCGGAAGTGGCGCGTGCACCTGGTGACCGTGCGACGTGGGCGGTAACTGTTGGGGCGGTGGTTGTTGGGGTTGTTGCTGGTGCGCCGGCGCTACCACGATATGGGGATGGGGTGGTTGGACGACCGGTTGCTGGTGTTGTTGTTGTTGTTGTTGATGTTGTTGCTGCTGTTGCTGTTGATGGTGGTGCGTTTGGTGCAACACGCTTGGTACCGGCGGTGGCGCCAATTGCTGATACTCCATGGCGCAGCTCATCGGTTCCCCTCACGCGACCATTTAAGAAGTTCCTTCCGATCAGAGTCTTTTCCGCGTCGAACAATTCCCGACGACACTAGTCGTCGTCTTCAACGAGTCACAACACCGAGGCAAAACCGTTGGCCACTGTTTCTCAGTTTGACACCAGTAGAACACTTTGCGTTCACGGCTAACCCGGAAGAGAGGGAGAGAGTCGAAAGACGATCCCTGGAACCGGGGCGACAGTTTCACACCGTTTCTCGTTCAAATACGATCGAACCCAAACTCTTGGCCCCTTCTTCCCCTCTCTCTCTCTCTTCCCGAACGATCACCGCGTCGAAAAGTCTATCTATTCACACCAGAGTGTCTTGACGAACGGAGGAGAGAAGAGACTCGATCCTCCCCGGAGGCACCACGGAACGAACACGGACGCGAAACGATCGAGGAGGTCTCGTCGGGCTGGAGAACGAGGAACAGAAACAGAATAACAGAAGAGTATCACGATGCCGTGGTCGTGTGTCGACTGTCAAAATCAGCCAGACCGTCAGCGTCTATCCGTGATCGGTGTTCGCCCATTGGGCCGTCGCCGTAGCCGGAAGAGGTGCTCCTATTGGTTCCCTTAACCGCCTTCCTCAGCCCGTTCCGGAGGAGGGAAGGGGAGAACGATCGCGCGCCTCGACGACGACGTCTCGTCCTCGTGTAACCGCGTTTCCAACGGGAGAGACAACACGAGGAAGGCCGAACCGAGGGAAAAACCGAATCGTTCGTTGAAGGAGAGGGTGAATAGGGGTTTGAGAAGCAGGAGAGGGAAAGAGAGAGAAGGTGGATCAGAATAGAGGAAAGAAAAGAGGGGAATAAAATATATGGTGCGTGGCTCGAACCTGCGGCGTCCGGAAAGACACTGAAGTCTTGAACATTCTGTTTGTAGGTACCAGGCTTCTCCCTCTCTCTCCCTCTCTCTATCTCTCTTAGTCTCGCGACTTTACCCCTCTCCTGTTCGTCGTTCCCTCTCTCTTCTGGTTCTCCCTACTCGTTTTCAATCGTTTCACTCGGCTTACACACGCGTGTGTACTTACACGTATCCTGTCCTGTCCTCCTCCGCCGCGCCGCGGGTACCCGCTCGCGGTTCTCTTCAACGTTCTCCAAACATCCGCTTTTACCCGCCTCCACCCCCCACCAACGCAACCCCCTACTCCTCTTCTTCAACGGGTCTGAAGAGTAAACGCGCGAAACGCGAGATTCGAACGCTTCCTAGATCTTCTGACGTCTCGTTACTTTTCTCATTTCTTCGGAAATGTTGCTAGCCACACCGTTGTGTATTTTATCTGTTTGGCAAATCGGCCGCTGGTATTTAGAAAAATCTAAACTTGACCTAGCGATTCTTGAAAATTACTTAACTATTGGTAGTAATAATTATTATCGTGGATCTTTCTTCGCCCACATCGTCACATTGTCGAGGGGTCACCGACGATCAGCACCCGAAATTATTTACAATCAAATAATTAACAAAAGAAACGATGCAATAAACCGCGGATACAGTTAACATTCTAGTTCTGATAATGCTAACTATCGAATCGAAAGGATGAAAATTAATTCGGTATGTCTGACTACATACGTCCGTTTTCACTGTGTTAAAGTTATTCGCCAATTTTTATTTTCTTGAGGATTTTCGATTGGGACTCGTTTCTTGATGCTTCTTATTTATTCTGATGGATCAACGATAGAGAAATAAGAGAGCAATTGGCTTCGATTTTGTCGAGGTGCGAAAAGGCTTCCACGTTGGAGACGGTGAAACCCCTGGCCGCTTATTTTTCTGGATTGCTCGATTTTTAGGTCTTCGAGCTAATTTTACCGAAGCAAGGTCGAGCTAATACTTGATAACTCTCAATGCAATTTTAACAAAGTGGAGAAAAATTCATAAACGATAATTTTTAAAATTTTTAATAATTACTTTTCTTCTTTGCGTTGAAATTGTCTGACGCCACGGTTCACGTATTCTACCGAATTCTGTTCAATTTTTTTTTATCACTTTTCACTGTTCACTTTTATTTATATAAAATTATGGAATATTAAAATAATAGAAAATCAAATTCTCGTCTCCTTTTATTAAGTTGGATACTTGAAGATTCGTTAAATGCTCAACGATAGCTCTCCATTCCTCTCAAGGGTGTCTGACGCTATAGGGGCATATTCTACTTAACGCTGGCGCTCGATACTATCCCCTTTTAAGGCTGACTGGCACCATAGCGACACATTCTACTTAAGCCGTATCTACTGCCGTACAATGATTGAAAACTGAAAACAGTCACTATTAACAACGTTGAGTGGCACAGTGAAACCGGACAGGATAAAATCCTAATTATTAACCTTTTTCACTCGAATGGTGCCTCTGAGGCGTCATATTTCATTTATCGGAATATTCTAAAATGCGAAATTTCAGTTTCTCCCGTATGAAAATATAAAAAATTAAAGAAGGGAATAAAAATCAACAGATTCTCAAATATTTCTAACACTTTTCTTTCGACCTAGTGCGTTTGGTTTCTGGAAACGTAGCTGGAAAATTAGATTAAACTCGATTATGTCCAAAAATGCTTCGAGCGCAAAGTGATAAGAATACAATCAACTAATTTTCAAATTTAACATTTAAATTCGATAGCTAGCATTACTAGCTTGATTTTAACGCTATCCGTGGTTTATTTGATTGTACAAAATTTCGGGTGTAAGAAAAAAAAATTCAATTTTAAATCTTCCTTTAGATTTGAAAATTTGACTGCCTGGAATCGTTGTATCCAAAACCTATAAATTATAGACACATTTTTTTTACAACATTACAGTAAATATTTTACGATAAATTATGTTTCTATAGTTAATGGAAGAAAATGCAGGAATACGTCTCGAGCGTGGAGACTCGTACAAGACTCATCATTCAAAGAAGAACAACAAATCTATAGAAGGAAAATGACTTTCATTTTCGACGACTCCATTCGTAAATAGACGAAAGGAAACGGAAACAATGATGGGAAGGATAAAAGGAAAATCGTGAGGACAGGCGTGGAAGATCGAGACAGAATTCGTCCTCGTTTCGAGGCGTCGAATCGACCCACTTCCTGGATGCGTGCTTCGATCGTGACCGATCCATGAAACGTACGGTAACTCGCCGTGTAAAATCGAAAGTGGCGAAATACCGTGACGCTAACGTGTTAAGGAGGGGGATACAAGAGTTGTACGCGTTGGTCAGAGTGGGGCGGAGAGAGAGTTCCCGAAGAAACTGATTCTAAGACACCTTCCTATTTCGTACTGTACAGAAATCAAGCTACGGTAACTTTGCCCCGATATTTTATCCATTTTTGTTTTTTACTATTTTCACAAATTTAATGGACAAAATATTCTTCTTCGTTTCCTCGTTGGGAAGTTATTGAAACTTTTGGGGTAAGTTTGATCCTGAAATGTTTGGGATAATTTTGTAAAAAGATGTTTGCAAAAAAAAAAAAAAATTGAAATTTTGTATAATTAAAGATTCGAAAAAATATAGTATTTGAACATTTCCAAATCCTAATAATATAATATTCCAAGCTTTTTCGAGCAAAATTCCTCAAAATCATAAATAAAAATAGGAAAGCGTTCAATTCGGCCTGAGCACCGTTAAACCGTGTTAAAAATAATTCTGGCCGAAATATAACCGAATTTAACCCGATAATTCGATGCTCGAAGAGAAGAAACAGTTGTAGGAGTTGGCGTTTCGTTTTCATTCGCGTGGACGACCTTTCTCTCTCGGTTTGGTCCGCGCCTGGTCAGAGGAGAAAGGGAAAAAAAGCAATGTAAGAGGGAAGACACCGACGTTAATTCTGCCTGGGATCAGGCATAAAGCTCTGAATCACCGTGAACCGGTCCCTAACCTAACCGTACCGTAAAACCCGGTGTTGTATTGTGTTTCGCATTGCCTTGTGTGCGAACGCGGAAACCCACCAGGATCGAGCCAACAATCTTGCTACGGGTCACGGAAGGATTCCTTTCTCCTCCTTTTATTCACAATTCTTCCCTTCTCGACTCCTTTGACGCGTTGACTGGCACACTGCAAACGGAAGTGTCTACTAACGATAAATTTTGAAATAATTTTTACAGCAAATTATTTCATTCGATGCGCTTCGAGCGTAAACTTGACATTCTGTGTAAAAAATATCCGGAATTTAGCATTTGAACGATACGTTTTTTTTATTCTTTTAGTTTTAGTTGTTAGCACTGTATTGATTTACTAAGCAGAATTTGAACGCCGTCTGTCACGCAGTGTGTCGATATCGGTTGTTTTTATAACCATACTTTTGAGTGCTCCGCGATTGTTACGATGGAATATGAAACAAATTTTTATTTTTACCTAGGCGTCATGAGGCGTTTGTGCAAGAATATTCACCGAAAACGGTCAAACTTGTGGATGGAGAATTTATGGATCTTGCACCATCGCACAAAGCCATCGTTGTGCAAGAGTCTTTTGTAGAAAAACACTACAAATGTGATCGACCAAGCATCGAACTCACCTGACATGGCCCCGGCTGACTTCTTCTTGTTTCCGAAGTTCAAATTACCACTTCCGGGAAGGCGTTTTGAGTCGATCTGGGCCATAATAAACAATTCGCTGAAGGTACTGAGAGTTATACCTGTTCATTCAGGCAATGAAAAATGTATGGAGGTTTGGGTCAAGTGCTGGCACAAGCGTGTTGCACTTGATGGGGCCTACTTTGAAGGCAACGAAATAAAGAACCCCGCACAGATCTTATGCAAAATGTCCCCTGGTTAAATTAGCCGAACTTTTAATATGACGTAGTTTATGATGTCCTGATCAAAAGTTCCAATGGGTCCAAGCTCGTAAATTGAACAGTTTCCGAGATACGGGGGATTAACACTTTCCGTCCGGGACCGAGTAAGTTTACTCCCGACGAGATTCAAAGGAAGTCGTAAAATCACTCAAGCGCGAGAGAACATGTAATTTGATGCCCGGCAGCCTCGAAACACAAAGTATGCGCAGCTGAGCGCTCGAGACATCAAAAGAGCACCGGCTTCCTAATTTATGATTTATGGCGTTTCCTTATCTCGACCGAGCTGGATCATATTACCCCAGGACTGAACGTGTTAAAAGTCAATAATAGTGCCTTATTCGAGACTACCACGTTTGAGTATATTTGACAAGGGAACACCGGGTACTGATCCGATTTTTATGAAATAAAATTAGTTGGATATACCCTTTGACTATATACCTATGGACTGCTAACAGCCCATTTACGCAATGTATAAGGTCGCGTGCCAAGATCTCAGCGCCACCATGTTCCAAAACGAGGGAAAAACAATAACGAATAACGAACCATTATATTTTTTCTAGCACTTGTATATTTCCCTCCCTCATTTCGATCGCGTGTATGTATATGTAATCACACCCACGGACATATTCCTATGTCCGTGATCACACCACACTGAACCACACAGTTATTAGTTCTTACTTTGGCCGCTTTTGGGACATGGCTGCGCTACAGATCATGGAACGCACAATGGCGGCCCATTAGCAGTCCATAGGTACATAGTCAAAGGATATACCCAATATCCAGCAATCTAGTGTTAAAGCGAGGGGTCGCAGGCAATAAATATAATGGCAGGGATGAAGAACATACCAATTTAATAATTTTCATTGAAATCATAATCCCAAAAAATATAGTATGTACGACAGAAGGCATCGGTTATGGGTATTTCCTAAAATTCCCAAATTGTTTTATATTATTATTCCCGCGCGCTGCTTCCTTTGTAATTAAACTATAATTCTAAAGGAACCGTAGATGTTTTTTCTTTTTAAATGGTTCGTACAACGTAACGTAATTATTAATACCAGAAACGTGCTTTTCTCCAAATATATGTTAATTAGTTTGCTGCATATGCCGATATATGTTTCCCTTCGTATTTATTTATTTTTCTATTTTATCCTCGTAATTCCACGAATTTGTAAATATTGCGAACATTAACAATGTTTCTCCTACGCAAGCGTTTAATTTTTCCGGGCTGTGTTCAGAGTGAAAGGGTTAAGGTAAGTATCCGGAGACGTCGATGCGAGGCAGAGAAGCTTTCGTTTGCCGGGTAAAGGTTAAAAGCGTCGACCAGAACAGAATCTAACGATGGTACACGAAATGGGAACCGAGACAACCTGTTGATCCTGTTGCTTCCTTTCACTGGCTCTATCATCGTCGAAGGAGAAAGAAGAGCCAACTTGTTCCACCGATTTACCACAACGCCAACTCGATATTTCGTAATCAACTCGAGATCAGCCGCCGCCATCTCTTGTAAATTGGACTAATTTTTTCGTTTTTTATCCCCTTTCCTACCCGATACCGTAACAACTCGAAGGTTAATTTCGGTTACAACCCGAGTCGTCGAACTGTTCGCTCTCTGTTCACCTTTATTAGAAACTTTTACTCACCGTCGTTGCAAGCGCGTGCAAAATTATTCAAACGGTTGGAAATTTGCAAGTTGGTGATGTAACTTTTGACGTAATCATTTTCTATGGGTTGGAATTCGGATAAAATTGAGTACTACGGTGGGAATTAGTTTGCAACCCTTTCTAATCTCTGTTAGAGGGATCGAAAAATGATTATTTCGAATACTTGAATAAAACACTGATTTACTAAACTTCTTTCGATGTTAAGCAAAACTTGATTGGAATTAAACTTGAATAACGTCACGAAGAAATTGGTCAAATTAACAATAAATCAATTATATTTTCTTGTATAAACGAGCGAGAGAAACAAAAACGAGTTTGGAGGTCAGCAAAGATGGGAAGAGATACGAGGACCAGGAAGTGTCTAACATGCGCGAAAAAGAAAAAGAAAGGAAGAAAGAAAGAAGAATGTGGGACTCGTCTAACGGGTGTCCAGAAGAAAGCGGTCCCATTCCGTGGCCAACTTAACGAAAATTTAGGAACGGGCCCTTTCAAACGAGACAAAAACGAAAGAAAGAAAGAGATGAAAAAAATTGAAGAAGGCGACCCAGTGGCAAACTGATTCCGGAATCACGGTAGTGGAACAAGAGAAGGGGGGGGGGGCACATTTCACTAGGAGGAGAAAGTGAGTTGCCGAAAGTTGTCTCGTTTTCACGTCCCTGGTTCCATCTTGAACGACTAATACGATTCTGGCGAATATTATTCACCTGTTGTTTTATCAATCTAATACGATTTCATGACAGAAAAGTATCGCAAAATGATACATGTATCGTGTCAATCTAAAGATTAGAGTTTCCTGAACATGACTGTATAAGCACCTCGTGAGTATCTTGGATATAAAATCCCTGATCGTTTAACAAAATTTCATGACAGAAAATTACTTGTGCCACATCAACTTAAAGATTAAGGTTTCCCGCAAATGATTGTATAAGCGTTTGAAATTTTAAAAAATATACCAGGCGTTCGTGCTCAAAGGGTTAAAATTCCTGAGCCGAGAAAAGAAAAACAGAATAAAAATCTCTTCGGCGTAGGATAAATTCATTTAATCGTAGAAAGATAATGAACACTCGCTCGAAGGACAGAGCAAAAATATCCGTGCAAACAAAAGAGAAAGCAAATTTATGCCAGCCAGAAAGTGGAACACTCGATATACCTCGTGTGGGTGCTTCTTTTTCATAAAAATCACGAAATACTTGGCGTAAGACACTTTCGTTGGACCGTGTCGACACGTCTCGATACATAATTTCGCACAGCTGACGAGCAGATGTTGTCGCCGTGTAAGCTAAACGAATGGCGCGAAACAGAACGTCTGTACGCTTTGCCGCCACCTGACAATTAAAGAACAACCAAACGAGCACGTGGCATCGTTGCCTGGTCTAATAAAACACCAAAGAACATCGGCGACGATCAAACGTCGGCCAACTACGAGCATTCTCGCGAATAAACACCGGCACGGTTGTTGCTTTGACTTTTGAGCTTCGAGCATCGGCAACAATTTGATAAAAAAAAAAAAAAAAAAAAAAAAGGAGAGAAAGAAAAAAAGATTTGTTAAATATTTAGTTACCGTTGAGACGGGAAGTTTGAATATTTTTTGAAAAATGTACCTATAGCAACTTTTTTGGAATCTTTAAGATTTTTCTAAGGTATTTGGAATTGTTTTTTTTTTTTTCAATTTATAAATTTACTGATTCTTTAGAAATTTAGAACTTTGGAAACTTAAAATTTAGAAATTTTATACTTGGAAATTTCCAAACGAAAAGTTCACTATCAGTCCCCAGGGACCGACGACGCGACGTCGCGCTCAACGTGTTAACGAGACATTTCGTCCAGAGCTTACGTCCTTCTCGCAATCACCATTTCTCGCCATCGAACACCGGGTATTGTTACGTTTCGTTGCGTAATCGAACGAACGAAAATATTTTCACTCCGGATAAAACCGGGCTAACCGATCACGTAATAAATCTATTCATCCCTCTTCCCTCCTACGAATCAATTTTTCCCCCCGGTTTTTTTTTGTTTTGTTTTGTTTTGTTCCAATTGAATCGGTACAAACGGCGATTGATTATAATAATTATAAGCCTCTCCAAGTGGAACGCTAACGAGTTTACCTCGAGAGTGCGTAACGAGGCTGGCCATTACTGGTGTGAGCGCGATTACGTGGAAAAATTAATTGATTGTTTCGCCTGTCTCGCTAACGAACCTCCATCTCTTGACCTTTCTGATGAAAAAAGAAAGAAATAAATAACGAAAACAATACGGGACACGAAGGGAAAATCGGTCAATCGTTACTTGTATTCGATCCTGTTCTGCGATTATATCGAACACTTTGGGATTAATTAAGGGAGAGGAGGATCAAAGGGCATAGAGTATTATTTTCCAACTCTACTATTCTGAATCAGAAATTTTCGTATTTTTATGAAATTACCTCGAAACTGAAGTATTTAGCCGATTATCCTAACCCTGGGACGACGAAACGTTAAAGCAGCGATAATTTAACACTTTGCACTCGGTTGTCCCCTCTGAGTATTTTGAAACGCGACATTCAAGTTATATTTTTATATTAAAACTTAGAAAATTGAGGAAAGGAATCGAAATTAATAGTCTTTAGGTGTGTGTTAATTTAGCACCTCAATATTCTAATTTCAGAGTTCTGATCAGAGTTCCAGCTTCTTCTTAGACAGTTCTAGATAGTTCCCTTTTAGTTTTGAAAATACTTCCGACGATTAATTCACCCCAATAGTTGCGTTTAAAAAATAGGGGTTCTAACTTTACAACCAATTTCAAGATCGAATAGTTCTGAGAAGTTTATACGCTTTCTTTTGAAGCACTCTAGAGTTCCTTATAAATAAAAAACATTTTTAGAATCGGATAAAATAAAGAAACAAAATAAAAAATATTAACAAAAAATTTATTTTTAAGAGTTCCAGTAGTTTTGATGGCCGTTTTAGAAAGTACATGAAGAGTTCTGAAGATAATTCTAACGAAACATTACGATCCCATCGATAATTAATAAGATACTTGGAAAACCGACTTGAGGTTCAATATTTTGCTAATTGTCGATCGGATGGTAATTTGTCATTAGAATTATCTTCAGAACTCTTCATGTACTATCTAAAACGCCCACTAGAATTACTGTAACTCTTAAAAATAATTTTTTTTAATATCTTTTATTTTATTTCATTATTTTATCCGATTCTAAAAATGTTTTTTTTTTTTTTTTTTTTTTTTATTTATGAGGAACTCTAGAGTGCTTCAAAAGAAAGCATATATAAGCTTCTTAACACTCCTATTTTTCAAACGCAACTATCGGCGTGGTAATCGCCGGAACTCTTTTTAAAACTAAAAGGGAACTCTAGAACTGTCCAAGAAGAAGCTTGAACTCTGATCAGAACTCTGAAATTAGAATGTTGGGGGTGTTAACTTAACACACACACTCTTTTGTTCCATAACAGCGCGTCTAGTTTTCGGAAGGTTTGCTGGAGAAAGTAGATTAGACATTTTTGGATGACTCTCGAATCTAATTTACTTTTCCACCAAAGCTTCCAAAAACTAAAAACACTATTTTTGGAAGTAAAAGTGTTACAAATGCGTACAAACCTATTTATTTTTATTCCTTTCATTAATCTTCTATATTGTACTACAAATAAAACTTAAATTTCGCATTTCAAAATACCCCGTTAAATTAAAATTGTCCCTCCAGAAGCACCACTCGAGTGCAAAGGGTGACGTTTCTGCCTTGAAATTGAAACCAATAATTCTGAATAAATCCCTCGAGTCGTCAGATCAAATTATGTCAGCATAAATCAACGAAACAGATCAATCTTCCACGAACAATCGAAGAACACGTTCGTCTGTAAGACAAGTTCATAAATCGAATCGAACGAAAGCACACAACTCTCTCTCGTTGAATCGACACAGCTCGAACGTGCGAAGAAATAAATAAAGATATAATATGACGATAGAATACATTGGAGGGAATGTAACGACCGGTTTTCTCGCTGGCAAACGAATCTTTTTCTTACTCCAACGTCTGACAACCGCGTGCAGACAGAAGAATCTGCCAACACCCTGTTATTTTAAACGGTTTTTCCAGCCAGGTTCGCGAGACGAACGAAACGGCTCTCGTTAACGTTCGCGTATAATTACGCCTCGGTAATAATAACAGCGTATCGATAAGAGCCGAGTATTCTCGTTTACCTGTTAAACTTGATTCTGCTTCGACGGGGCCTGTTTACGACGGCAAAAGGGAGGAATGCGGGTCGAGGCAGTCGATTTCTTGACACATCATTCGACGAGGAACGACTGATAATCAAGTGACAACCTGTCGCAATCGTTTCCAACGTGAATATTCATTTTCCCATGGAATCCTGTTCTTCGATGTAGTGTGATTTTTATATTTTTACAGATCAACTTCGAATTTCTTAACGCTTTGCAAAATTATTAACAGGTTGCATGCCGCGGGGGGGCACAACCGGTGATCTGCGCACGAAGCTTTTCGTAATTAAACAATTAACAAAAGAAACGATCAAATAAACTGCCAAGCTATTAATGTTGTTTATCAAACTAGAAGGTTAGATTTAAAAATTAATTGACCGCATCGTTAATAATTTAGGTTTTCAACGCGTCTGACTACACACGTCCGTTTTCACTGTGGCATTCAACGTGTTAACGATATACGATCGATTAACACGTTGACTGCCGCAGTGAAAATGGACGTGTGTAGTCGGACACGCTGAAACTCTAATTAAGAATACAATGAATTAATTTATAAATTTAACCTTTCAGTTCGATGGCTAGCATTATCAGCTTAATATTAACTCTAACCGCTGGTTATTTTATCGCTTCTTTTGCGAATTATTTGAACAGTCGTAAAATTAACACTGTTCACGGTTGAACTTTTCTTCTCCTTCGCAAGATTTTTGGGAGAAATTATTTAATAATTTTGATAAAACCCTTGACTTGTAGTAAGGTATCGTCGTTAATTTATGAAGTTTGTATGGAAGTAGAAAAGGAAACGAGCGTAACGGGGATCGAATCAGTCGGGTGTCCAGGTTACCTTTCGTTTCCCTTCGAGACTTTGAGACCAGATTATGGTCTGGCCAGGAAATCTGAGACGAAACGTCGACCGCATGGGATTATCCTTCCATAATGTCAGCCAAGCTAGGCCATAACACGGCATTGCCACATCTTTGCCGGATAAAATGTAAGAAACTGTGATGTTATCGGTGTAACGAGAACTGATCCTTAGATTCGCCATTGAAACGTTTTAACTCGGACCTTTTTGCTCGAAATTATTCAAAATTATTCAAAAGAAGACCGAAATAAACTCGATAAATATTTTAATTTGCATTCTCGAAGCACAAATAAGATTTGTGTGGTAAATATAATTATATTGAATCGAAAGGTCCTTTCTGGATATATCAATCTTTGGCTTCGCTAGTCGGCTTTCCTCCTCCCCTGGGCCCCGATTTTTCGAAACATTTTGTGGCGATAAACCCTAGCGTTGTAGCCCTCTTGACTGACTAACAAGCGGTCAATTTTTCACCCACGTTTAAAAGTTTACCACATTTGGAAAATTAACTAAATATATTGGGTTAGCAAATAAGTTCGTTCGGTTTTTCTTTCGACACAGTTTCATTTCGATTCGCATTTGTTCTTCGGAGCGCTATTGCACAATCCAAATTGGTAGAAATATGGCAAGAAGTTATCGATAAAAATAGCCGTGTGTCAAAGAAATTGTGCTTCATTCTCCAATAAAAAACCTAACGAACTTATTTGCCAATCCAATACTTTCCGAGTTTCACATTTCACTAGGTTTAAAAAAAAATATAATACTTCCAAGTCTTCGCAAAAATACAATAGATGTTCATAGCCAAATGGTTGACGAGTAATCCATGTTACTCGTTTGATAAATTTTCAAAGAAAAATCAAACACCATCCCCCACTGATAGATAAGTGATTAGTGAATTCACGTAATTATTTAAGAAACGAAGAATGTATCCGATGCTTCGAGCGACTCGTGAATGTGATATAATTTATGATCGAACGACGATAAAAGAGAAGAAATGTGGGATAAACGATTCCGAAGCGCGTTATGGCGGAGAAAGGATCGCCGGGATCGATCCTGTTGGAACATAATAGCAGGCTAAAGCAATCGGCAGACACTGTTTCTCGGCATAGTTGCGATCGCGTATTAGTACAAGATGCGTAATTAATAGCTCCGAGACTTATAAATTATTGACGATGAAACGCAACGAATTAATATGCATATTGAACAGCTTTTGTCCGGCGACGAGCAACCAATCCCGTTTGCATCCGCCATTCGGAACAACTTCGATCTTGTTCGGATAACAATATTTCCACCGAACATCAAGAACAAATTAAAATTCAATCATTTTTTAGTTAAAAAAGAAAAAAATATATATATATATACATATAAAGATTATTTCAAAAGTTATATAAAATAACATGAATTGGAATTAAACTGAAAGTACTCTGGTACTGGAAGTAAATTTGAATTGCTAAAAAGTCTTCAATATTTCATTCAAAATCACACACCGGCACACGTGTTAATCCAGACAGGAGTTTCGTTAAATTGTGTCAGTATTGGTAACGGAATGAAACAATTGTATAATATTATCTTTAATTATCGCTAGACTACTAAATGTATCGTGCTTAATAAAAGAGAAATAAATCATTTATTCGTTTAATCTATATCTAACCGAACGGGTGCTCTAAGCTCGTACTACACCTACTTTTTCCTAATTTAATCATCCAATCGATATCGTTCTGACGCGAACAATTCGTCGGTCGAAGAAAAGAGTGTTTTTAATATACAATATTCAACAGAATCCGAATCGTTCGAGCTCTTTCCATGGTCCGTCGTCTAAGGGTTAATGTTAGTTGCAGATTATCCTTGTTCTTAATTCCTCGAAAATTGTAAAATATTTCATTTTCATTATTTCAATGATAGATGCAAGAATAATGATTAAAGTTAAATGTATATTACAGGACAACTTAAACCGAACCTTCGTAATATATATTAAATATTAAATATTCTTTAACCCGTAAACTCTGAAAATTTGTGGTGCTTAATTTTCATCGAAGCATCCCGGTAAATATTTAGTGTATCGAATCACGATAGACTCTGCAAGGGTTAAACATATTAAATACCCTCTCCTTTAAAAATTGTATTCCTTAACAATCGAAATACCATGTTTACGCGTTTCCTACGTCTGGGCGGCAATTGACATCGGCGATAAATAAAATATCAAAGAAAAATCTTACTTCTGCTTTTTCTGTTCGCGTCAGAACGTTCGGATGCAATCTTCGAGTTTCTACGAGTATAATGTGTGCGTGAAAGAGATTTAAAGCGGGTGAATGGAAAACCGAAGGAAAATCGCATGCAAATGATAGAGAGACCACGTTCCACGGTTGTCCTCGTTCCAGAATGTTGGATGAAGATTCAGGAAACCACGAATGATCCTCGCCATCGGTCGGATCATTCGTGTTGTACACGGAAAAAGAATATCTTGTGTGTGTGTGTGTGCGTGTCCGGGGGAGAAAAAAAAAAGATGCAAAATAATAGAAGAAAAAAAAAAGAAAAGAAAAGAGAAAAGAAAAGAAAAGAGAAAAGAAAGAGAGAAAAAAAAAGTATGATCTGTCGTTTGTCACTTACCCTTCAGTGAGGATGTTATCATAGGATCACCTGAAAATGATACAAGTACAGTATTGCGTGAACGTCATGTATGAAAATGAAAGAAACAGAGACAGAGACAGAGACAGATAGAAATAGAGAGCGAAAACGGTGCAAAAATCGTTCGTAATTCGTTTGGAAAACAATTCAGCTTGACGAAAGTAAAGATCAAAGAAACAGTGGATGGAAAAGTGCCTTTCCGAAATATGAATAAATAAATAAATTAAAAAAAAGTAATATACTATCGTTTTTGATATCTAAACATGAGATGATTATATTTCGAATTTTCTAGTAACGTTGTCGCGTCGCTTGCTATTACTAATTTGCTTCGAATAAAATGGTACTTGTACGAATAAGTACTGCTAGGTATTGCCCGATTCTTGACGTAGGGCCCTAAAGCGAGAAGTAAAATACTTTGCACCCTACGTCAAGAATGGGGCACTTTGCGTTCGCTAAATAGGCATTAAAAGCCCGATTGTTGCGTGTATTACGTACCAAGAGCGCTAAATTGGTGATTGGCGCCCGAGTCGAGTTTAATAGAGACGAGGGTGAGAGTCACCTTGCGCCCATGTTACGTGCGCTGTTTTTTGAACCACAGAGCGCAAAAATCGGGCTTAGTAAAATACTTTGCGCCCTAGGGCAAGAATCGGGCACTTTGCGCTCGCCAAACAGGCATCAAAAGCTCGACTTTGCGCCCTCTTGTTAAAACGAATAGCGTGCATAACGCTTCGCTCGCGCGACAAACTCGACTCGGGCGCCAATCACCCATTTTTCACCCCTGGTACGTAATATACTACTACGACATCGTTAGCTCTTCCCTTAACTTTCAAAGCAGGAAACGCCATTTAGCATTCTCTTTTAATCTCATCGCGAAAGTGAAAAATACCGAAACTTCAAACTCTGAAAATCAAACATTGCAACATTATATCAAATATCGTTGAAAAAACCGTAAGTGGTCCAATTCGATGACCAAAGCCTGTAGAATAAAAGAGAGCAAAGGTACGGCCAGGGTCGTGTTTCGTTCGGTTGCGTGGGCCCCGTCCATGGCAAAGCAGGGAGGGTCTTTGGGCCGAGATCCTCGGGCTGGGGATAGGGGGTCAAAGATCAGCCTGTGCCATAGAAAAATAAAAGAAAAAAGAGAAAATAAAAACGCCGGTCCCGCGAGAGATAGGGTATCTTCTGGCATAATACGCAAGTGGGAGGCTACAGACACGCTTAGGTCTCGGCAAACTGTCTTCAGTCTTCTCTTTCTCTGTTCAACCTTTCTTCTTCCTACCTCCTCTACTTTTATTGGGCTTTGTTTCACCTCGACCTCGCCGCGCTCTGTCACGCCTCGACTTAATCCATTCAATTATTAATCCTATTATTATTGTTTTTTTTTTTATCAACATTACGGTAGATGCGACCCGAAATTGGTACACTTGAAATTTATTTTCTTACGATATTTCCAATTTGTATTTTTCATCCTTTGCGCGACTCGAAGTTCGTTCACTCTGCAATTTATTTATTTTACGGAAATTCTAAAATAAGTATCACTAATTATTTCTTAATACACAGAGTTGTGGGTCACATTAACTAATAAAATTCTTTCCAACACCCTAGTTTTGATTCTTTTATCCCTCTAATAGCTGTGATTTGATTCTGCTTCGTACACAGTACTAAGATATTAATATATACAATCCACTAATTTTGATTTTTCAATCTTCACGTTATCCGAACCTAATGAAAGTTCGAATATTGTTTATTTTTATTCCCGTATTTCTATAGAAGGTGGTAATATTATTATTATTTGGATAATATATAATTGGAATCGAGCTATTAGACAGAATGACACTGACGGAAACGAAAACGTAAATCTGTTGAGCGTCGGAATGCAAATTATAACCGATGGCCGCGCTACCTAACCAACCAACAAATATTTCGCGTTTCATCGTAAATATAAATTATCGTAGCTTCTCCACCTTTGCAACCAGATTGCAATAAATGATCGTTTCATCGTTAATAGACGGTGATTATCTTTTATCCAGCAAACGGGATGTATTCATTGTCAGTATGATTGAACACGCTCGACGAGAACATTTATCATTCGTAAATTCATAGTAATATTTGACTTTTTTACTTATGTTTCTTAAACACACGTTTTGAACTGTCCTTTAAATCCTGTAACAATTACTCGTGATACGGATTAAAACAAAAAAAATAGCAAGCACAAGCTCGGTTAAGTTACGTCCCATCGCTGACAGATAGGCAAATTATATTTGCACAATCTGAAAACTTTATTCTTTTCTGAAATTGTTCTGAACTCTTACGCGTTGAATGCCACAGTGAAAATGGACGTGGGCAGTCAGACACGCTGAAATCCTAATTATTAACAATACAATCAACTAATTTTCAAATTTAACCTTTCAATTCGATAGCCAGCATTATTTGCTTAATATTAACGCCACCCACAGTTTATTTTATCGTTTCTTTAGTTAATTATTCCCGCGAGGGGGGGGGGGGGGGCGTGACCCCCGCGGCATTCAACGTGTTAATAATTTGAATTCCATTCCAGGAATTGAAATATTTCAGAAATTTCGTAAAATCGTCGCACAAACAAATTTCCTAAATTTCCCAGAAACACGACGATTCGAAACGATAAATGAACGATTAGGAATCAAAGTCTCGCCGTTTACAACTTGTCGTTTTAACGGTAAGAAATAGTGGCTGGGATCGTTTCGAAGGAACTAACGAATCTAATCGAACAGGTTGGTGAAACTCGATCATCGTAAATATGGAAGAACGTAAAAGGTGGTTCGTTGGCAAGAAAATCACGTAGTAGTTGGTTCTGCTTGCATCTGCAGCGTGCACAGGCACAGGCGAGAGCGTGTGGGCCGAGGCAGATCTTCCGGCGGATTTCACGCGATGACTCACCGACTCTCCTTCTATAAATCGTTCATTATTCCTCGGACAGCTCGAGAATACGTGAAATCTCATCGCTGCGATATTCTATCGATCTATTTCAATTTTTCTGTCGCGTTCGAATTTTAATAATCAATCGTCAACGAACGACGAAAGACTTTAGGGGGAAAAATTCGATACAGAGAAATTCGAAAGATCAAAGCGTTAAATTAATCGTAAGCGTTAAATACAATAAAAGGTATAGTATAGTAATATTTAAACGGCATTAACGTCTATTAGGCTGGTAATATTAATAGTGGCGGTATTAATACTGGGAAAGTTCATAGTGGCAATATTAACGTCTATTTGAAAATACCTATCCAACCTGCATACAAAGCTTAGAAATCGCACAACTTCCTGTCTTAAGTTTTACCAAGAAGAAAAAAAAAAAGCGGGAAACTAAAAACGCAACAAAGGTGGTAGTTGAAAGAAGAAGGAAATCGATTATTCTGCACGATCGTCGGCTTATTGTTAGAACTAAACAACCGAGTGGTCGCGTTTATCCTGAAACGATGCATTATCCTCGGCAACGAGTCGGAACGCGTCCTTGAATCATGCGAACAATCAGGATCCTCTTCTTGATCGATTAAAACGTGACACGTTTGCCACTGAAAAATCCATGATTCGTAGCAGAAATATCAATCGAACCACGCTTGGATTTTCGAATAAAATTCCGAAGGAATTCCTCGGAGCGAGGTTCGCGTGTCCTGCGAGAAGCGGAGGCGACTTCCGGTGCTATGGGAATTTTCCATATGTACAATATATGTATATATATATATATATTTTTTTTTATTCTGTTTTTGTCTTGCTCGCTCAAGGTTTCTAGACAACATCCTGTCACCATTTTTCAGTGGCTTTGTTGCGCGTTTAACGATGGATAATGGTGTTGACGTAAATTGATACCATTAAACCCGTTCATGGTTCGACGTTAATCCTATATAATCCTTGTTCCTCGAGTTCGAAGAAAAAAAAAAGAATAATTGTTAAGTTGACGTTATGGAAATCGTTGTTAACGGTTACGTAATTGTTGTTCCGAGGACACCACGGCTTATCGATACGAAATTATTTTCCATTTCCTTTTGAGACATAAATTCATCTTACTTAATTATTATGATTTAATTTTATTATTATCAAATTCTGCCCTAAAATTCAAATTTAAGATAACTGAATAACCGGAATTGTTATTCTTTTACGATACGAAAACGAATAATTTCTTTAACTCGAAACTTGTACTGTTCCGAGTAAATAGAAATCGGTATTGTCTGGTCCGAGAAAACGGTAAAAGGATTCGCGAGGAGACTGGCCAGTGGTATTTGAATAAAAGACAGCTATAAAAGTATAAACTGCGAGAAACAGGACAACGATGTACTCCGTGTGAAAATGGCGAACGATTAGATACGATTTTCGTGTAGCGCCACTCTCGATGATGGACGTTGCTGTTTATTCCAACGACAGTAGGTATTACCGTGAATTTCCATGAAAGAAAAATAACTGGATGCACGAGACTCGAAAACGTTTCGGTAACACCGTCCTCGGTACAGCAGCGTTTTCTGATTATTATTCGGAATTCCGAGTAATCCACGAGTGGAAGCGAGAATTTTAAAACGCTACAATCTTATTCTTCCATTTAATGAATTTCTACGACCAGTTAAAAAATACGTATCTGCTGACGATTGCGAAAACGGGCTAGGTTAGGCATAAGGTTAGTAAAGTTGTTTGAAAGTTGTTTATTAAATATAAATAAATCGGCAGCTATATTACTGATTATGAAAATAATACTCGTATAAGCGAAAATTGGAAAAATATCGAATTATTCACTTATCCCATAAATCTATCGCTATCGTACGCAAAT
Organism: Stelis phaeoptera; assembly: GCA_943735885.1. Classification (NCBI taxonomy): domain Eukaryota; kingdom Metazoa; phylum Arthropoda; class Insecta; order Hymenoptera; family Megachilidae; genus Stelis; species Stelis phaeoptera. The sequence goes on from OX030936.1 coordinate 3,647,242, forward strand.
TGGTTGAAAAATTCCCTATTAAAATATTACAGATACATGAAATAGCATTGGTTCGTTTGAAAACGAAGAAAATTTGTAGTACTTAACCCCCGAAATTTTTTACTATCGAATAATTGACAAAAAGAACGATGAAAAATAAAAACCTAATAATTTGAATATGAAAATTAATCGACTGCAACCTTAATAATTAGGATTTTATCGTGTCCGTTTTCACTGTGCCACTCGACGCGACGCGACGTGTTAATTGGATTAACTATAGAATTGGAGAAATAAAGTAAAGGGCTGATTTGATGAAACTGATGAGGTGAAAATGAAGTCGTTTCGAGAGGTGTAAAAAGAGCAAAGGATTTAACGAAACGCTGTTGAATCGAGGGAAGACGAAAGAAAACGGCACCGAGAAGCCTTTGGCAAACGAGCTGACTACACGATAATCATTATAATCGGATGCAATCTCGTAGAAAATGATCATCGTAACCGATAATGAGCCGCTTCCTCTCGCGTTGCTGACCAACCGGCTATCTTTCAGGAAGCTTGCTCGTTTTCAGGCGTGTTCGAGAAACGCCTTAAGCCCGGTTTACACCGACAACAATACCTTTGTTATATCAACAATCGTGTAAAATTATAGTAAACCTAACTTTAGGCCTAACTTCTAGTAGAGAAGATTCTATCGGCCAATATTTGGGGAACTACTATGTATTAAGATACCGCTATACTAGGCTTTAAACTTAACATACATTAGCAAAATAAAGAATAATTACGACACTTTCCATATACCTATTCTTACCATAAGGGGTCATTTGATCCCTTATGAAATGAACGATGATTTTTAGAAAGAAATTCTTAATTTATTCAAGGTAATAATTCGCAACGTAACTTCTGATTTCTAATCAAATAATCAAACATAAAATATTTGTATATTTATTATAAATGAAATAATCAATTAATTACACTTTTTACATATGACTGGTTTTGTCCTTCATAGCTACAATTTTCGTAGGCAAAGGGGTTTGCAACCAATGTAATCTGAACCGAAGATCGATAAAAAGACGTTAATTTCCTGTTTTCTGGTAAACAACGAAACAACAACGGTCGAATTAGTGGATTATTTCAATACTGACGATAAAATACTGAGATAAATTCAAGATACAAAACGGCAACAAATCTGATCGTATAAAAGCAACAGATACCTCATGAATAAATTCACCGTTCGTTTCGACGACGACGGTTGCGTTCCACGTTTCTTCTTCATCCCTTTCAGACATTTCTATTCTTCTACCAGCCCTGATATGTAAACCTTATTCTTCTACAGATTGCGTGGCTTACGCGAAACAATTTTTCCACCAGAATCCCGTTATTCAACCCTTTTGTTTAACATTTCTCAATTGACAAAAAGAACGATAAAATAAACCGCGGATAGCGTTAATATTAAGCTAATAAATTGAATATGATAATTAATCGACTGCATCCTTAATAATTAGGATTTTATCGTGTCTGACAAATCATGCAAGTTATTGGCAAATTTTCTCAAATCTCCACTTTCTTGTTCACGATCGTAAATCATTTTAATCAGTTGACCGGTTTTGTCCGTCAGACGAACAAGTGGTACCAAGAGATTTGCATTACTCCCAGGGGTAAGTATAACAGGATCAAGATAAAATAACAGGAGTTTAATCAGGATGATGCACGTGTTCCGTGTCCAGGAAAATAGAAAAAGTTAATTCGATAAGAAAGATCTAACAATTTGGTGATTGACGTTGCGTGCCGACGCGACGCGACGTCGCTTATGTAATTTCGCGTTCAATTCTCCAGGGTTGCGGACAGGATTCCGGATAATAGGTATCCGGAAGCCAAAGACAAGACTGACCAAAGTACAATCAATTATCCTACTTATGATTAATTATTAAAAGTGTTGAATTTGCATTCGATTCAATTGCGAGTTTTTAGAAAATAAAAGCCTACTTGACGCCTTCTGCAAAAACGGAATGCGAACGGTGGTAGAACCTCCTCCTCTAAAATATCAAAACTTCCCTAAATAACCATTTCTTCCGTATCATAATTGCGAAAGCACTTTCAAGATAATAAATACAATAGATACCATATCAAACAAGATATCTAAAAGTAGAACATGGCACCGTAGCTAAAGTTATCCCCAACACTCGGTATAACACTAGAAAATTACCACTCATGATGCCTGGATTAGGTCAGAGTCAAGTTAACAATTTCAGTCCGGGACCGAGTAAATTTACTCCCGACGAAAATTACTCGAGCGTGAAAGAACATGTAATTTGATACCCAACAGCCTCAAAACGCACAATATTCGCTCCCTAGCGCTCGAGACATCAAAAGAGCGCCGCCCTCTAATTTATGATTTTATAGTTTTTCCTTTTCTCATTTATCTCGACTGAGCTGGATCGTGTTACCCCAGAACTGAACGTGTTAAACGCGACGACTATCAGATCAAAAGTGGTCAAGTACCTGGTAACCACCTCATATATTCCTTACGGAAGGTTAACACATTGCGGATCAGACTCGTGTATTAACGATCTTGGCCCACCGCGCCAATAAATGTTGTAATTCAATGTACCTGGTCGTTCGTAAGGAGCGGTCCTTCTCTGTCCGACGGCCTGTCCTCTGACAGGATCGAACTGTTGTTGATGCTGGTGTTGCTGGTGTAACGGCGGTGTCTGGGAGGATTGCAACGGCAAATGATACTGCTGAGAGGTGGAATAATGGGGAGACAGATTCGCGGTGGATGCCGCCAACGATTGCTGCTGATACTGGTTCAGATGATGATTCGGGTGCGGGAAATGCGGATGGGAATGCGATTGCGGCGCTGGATTGGGATGAGAATACGGGGCGCACCAGGAATAATATTGCTGCCAGGATGCGGCGACGTCCACGTTTGCCATCCCATCACCTTCTTCGCTCCCCATTCGGTTCTTTTCTTTGGTTCTTCTTTCACGCGCAATGGATTTATCTCACTCCAAACACGGTTCAGTGTTCTTCGCCAACTGCTCCGACTCGACGGAATGCAGTCAGAATTTCGACTTCACTCATCATCAAGTTTTCATGCAAATGTTTCTATTCGGATTCGGATAGTGTTTCTGATACACCTCGATTATGGGTACTTTTTCTATTAGATTCTAATGGGATTTCGAACGACGATTTAGAGGAATTTCTCGGACGAACGGACCCTAGAAAAATCTATCGGGACTCGTCAGACCAATTATTACGAAAAACGCGAGTTTTGAACGATTTCGAGACCGTGAAAACCCTTGGAAAATTCGCAAGCTTCGTATTCTTCGCGAATCGAAGTAAACAGTTAACCCATTTCATACATTGAGAAATCTCAATGGATTGGGTTGAGTTATAAATAATAGCCGCTGCCGGAAAATTCCGAATGACCTGCAATCCCCTGCCACCATGCTGGTTCCTTTATTTCTAAGGCTTAAACGGTCTAAAAGCAACAGCTAGCGAGTGCGGATTGATTACAATTTGAATGTTCTCGATAGTTGAAATGGAGAAGTCAAAACAACATATTCGGTGTGTAATGTTGTGGGAGTTCCAAAATGGTGAGATATGTTACGTTATCGGTGAAGATGTGGTGTCGGAACGTACAGTGCGAAATTGCTTTGCTAAATTTCGTTCTGGAGATACCAGCCTTCAAGATGAACCTAAACCTGGACGATCAACTGATATATACATATGTACATAGATGACCATGCTCTAAAGCAGACCTGTGTAACTTCTTGCTCACGAGCAAATTTCCCCTCCCGAGGGATCCCCACTCCGACCGAAACGAGTATACACGAGATCTCCCGTGCCCTCTCGCCTTTGTTTCGGTCGGAGTGGGGGATACCTCGGGAGGGGAAATTTGCTCGTGAGCAAGAAGTTACACAGGACACCGGTCTGCTCTAAAGGTACTGGTGGAACAAAATCCACGGAAAACGACCAGAGAATAATTGGCAAATGAGATGGGAAGACTAGGTAATGAAGTTAATGTGAAAAAACGACAATTACTTATGACTCAACCCAATTAGATTCGTAATTATAGAATTTCGTGTCGATTTTTATTAACAAAATGGTGGGCATAAAGACTGTGATTTTTCCCGACGGATAAAAGAATGTCGAATCAAGTCGATCGAACGGAACGATGGACGGATGATTGCATGATATTATATCGATTTTAATTGACGGAACGATGCATGAAACGCGCTGTCGAGACACGCGAATCGTCAAGGACCTTTTGCACGCCAAACAAAGAACGAATATTCCAAGACGGTGAATATACCCGTGTACCATTTCTTTATATCAATTTTTCAATTTAATCTTCACGATACTTTAAACGCGTCAACGGATTTAATTATTGTCGATCGTTCTATCACGTAAGGTTCGATCACTATTTTCGCCCCTACGGTTCCGTAACAAAGCTTCGAAATTCTCCAAGGGTGGACACAATACATAGATCCTTCGAATGGAACAATCGAAAACAGAAGATATCATACCGATACTTTTCGATTACTTCCATATTAATGACTATGACGTCATAATGCTACAGGAACATGTCTGTAAATTTTAATAAACGTGGTTCTTTTTAAATTGAAGAATAGTCGATCTTTTTGTAACGCGGTTGATTCAATATTGTAATTTTAAAACACTCGAATGTTATATGGAAACCGTGTTGTAAGAACGTCGTCTTACAGGGGGCTATAGTAAATTGTGAACCGCGTTATACGGAATATGAAAAAAAGAGCAATGCACATCTTCGGTTCTCGACTTTCAAAAAATAAAAATGTCTTTTATTATCAAAATTAACAAAAATTCGCGTCTCCCGTTTCCAGCATTAGAAAAATCGGATTATCAATTTAACAAAAATTTGTGCATCCCGGCTTCAACGTCCAAAAAATAAAAGAAAAGGCCAACTTGTGTCACCCGTTGACAACACTTCAAAAATCGAACTGCCGTTTAATAAAAATCCGCGTCTCCCGCCTTCGACGCGTGAAAAAAATGAAAAAACATCGACTCGAGTTATCGATCTTAAAAATAATAAAAGAAAAAAAAAAATACAAAATGCCAATTCACGCCTTCGGTCGGGAACGACAGCCAACGACGCAAGTACCTTGCACGACACACCAACAACTTCTTATAGCGTATCCACGTCCGTATACCGAGCAATACTATTGCACACACACGTACGTGCGTGCCGATCACCACGCGTGCACATCATCGTAGTCGTTGTACACGGAATAACAATAACAAAGTGTCCCTTCCCGTTTATTCGGATCGATCGAAAGAAAGAAAAATAACGGAAGAGAAGGCCCGGAAGTATTTAGATCGAGTCGACGATCGAAATTGTCGAAGATGTCGGCGCGACGCGTACACTGGCGTACAGCTCGAAGAGGTTCGAGGATGACTGAGAGGAAGCTGTTCCTCTCCTCGTGTTCGTGGTCGTCGAGCAAAAGAGGGTTGAAAGCACGAGGCTCGACGAGTGAGAAACGGACACGGCTGCCGGGGGAGGATGCGTTCGGGTCCACGTGCACCAGGAGGCACGTTTCTCGGTCACGTGTACGTTCAACACCCCACCTACCTCTCTCTTTCTAACTCCCTCCCCCTATCTCTCTCTCTCTCTCGCTCTTTCTGTTTCACTTTATTTCGGATTGTGCATCCATCGAGCGCACAAAGTTCGAAACGGCGAACGCACAAAGGACCAGAAACGCTAATCTAACTGGTATAATATGCAAGTTTATGGATGTACGTACGTATTGAAAGGTAGTGTGACCTGTCCAGTGAATTCGTGTTAAACGAAAAAATAATGTTTATAATGCCTTTCTCTATAATTCTATTGTAATTTCACGGATTTTTATCTATAATATATTCGGCAGTAAATTCATTTTATTTACCAGTGCACAAACGACGTCCCACGTATTCAAACTAAGTATTGTTATTTTGAGATGAACAATTTGTATGTTGCGTTGGTTTCGTGGTCCTGTCATAAGTTTATTTGTATTATCATATAGCTTAGATATCCTTCAGCAAAAAAAAAAAAAAAAAAAAAAACAGTGTTTATGTTCATTCGTTGGTTATTCTGCACATTTTTCACTAAATCCTATGCCAGATTTTTAACGAAGGTTATAACTATAAAATATTGATAGCATAATGTTCTGACGAGGGGAGCTACCCAAGTGTTACGCTCACTTATTTATGAAACACTGCCACCTTACAGAGTTCGTCCTGCTGAGTAATAGTTTAGGAGATATTAACGATTAAAGTTTAAAATGGGAGTTTCTAAACAACAACAGAATTGCGTTGGTAAAAGCAAAATTGTATACAATCAAATAAACCGTGGATAGCATTAATATTAAGCTAATAATTTGAATCTGAAAATTAACCGACTGCATCCTTAATAATTAGGATTTTAATTACGTTCCCATACCATCCTAAATGATGGAACGAATTTTAAACTTCGTACAATTGCAACTCGCAACGGTTGCAACGAACAATACCACTTTTTCACACATTTTTCTTCTTACCCCAGAAACCGAAAGAGAAATGCTCAAAACTTGATAGACTGTATTAAACAAAATTACCCTAAACTATACCAAATCAATTATTGGGAATTTATACAGTTTGCAAAATTAAGATAATACTTTCTAAATTGGTAAATTTTGAATTAAAATGAAACAAATATTCGTAAAATGTAATATAATAAATAGAATTCCACCAGAATTGTTCCAAACTCCATTCCCAATTGTCTGAAACAACAATTCCGATCCTGGACAGATTTCACGTTTAAAATTAACTAACAATAAGTATACCTACCCAGAATCAATCGAACACACCCCGTTAAAAACATTCGCCGCCTCCTCGAATCGGAGTATCAATTAGACAATGATTAATTTTCGGATACATTATTCATCGCGAAACAGGTGACTTCGCTAATTAAACTAGCAGACAGCCCCCTTTCGAATCGGTGCTTCAACGAACCAAGAGAATTCATTTCGAAATTTATAACACGTCTATAGTTTATATCTGCCGACTAATTATATTTTATCGAAGAGGTAATCAATTGGAAATATTACTCAGGCGTAAGACACGATAAGCGAATAATATTAATAATTTTCTGAATAGAATAAAATTCAAAATTTTTCGATCTGAATATTTTTAATTGACGATTCTTGATAATATTATAATGCTATATTCTGAGAAACTTTCATATGTTTAACATAATTTTTACAACACCCACTTCTATACTTAATTTACATATACTTTCTATCAATGTATCATAATTCGCGCCAGCTAACAGAAACGGTTTGAAATACGATAAAAACGGAAGGAAGGAGTACGTTGACTCGAATTGACCCGACCTGGGACAACGCGGCACGTATGACGATAAATTGTCGCATATCGGCAACGGATCACTGAAACTATACATATAGGTCCGATTTTCCTTATGTATGCTTTTGCCAAGTACATTCTGACGAGACGTGTTACACAATGATCCCAGATATATATTTTTCTTTTATCCCCACATTCGATACGGTGCATCTCGTTTAATCCGATTAATTTTGTATGAACCATTAATAAAACATCGCCGTTCTAACTGGAACGCGGTTATTTGCTGGTCAATCTAATTACCTTCCATTTTAAAAGAAACTCGTCAAATGGAAATATTATTACACGGAAAAACAGATAATTACTTAACTAAAACGAATATTATAATCTTTCCACACGATTATCTCGCAAAATATTCATTATTCGAAAAAAATGTTTAAACGAAACATGCTCTATCTGAAGGGGGACATTCAATGGTGTACACTGTTTTTTTTTTCTGGATGGAGGCGCCTCCGAGATTTGAAGGTGACCTTTTTGTTTTAATGAAAACGTAGTTTCTTTTTTTCACGCTAGGCACATAACTTACCTCAAGACGAATCCATTGATCTAGATTACGTTGACGTTGAAATGTCTTCACTGCACGTCCAGAAAATGTTTCTTATCTTCTAAATTCAACAGTACGACCTTGATCCTATCCCTAAACGACAGTTCAACTTGTTCTAAAGTTTCCCTAGTAATTTGCCTGCAAACATTTATTATTCGAGATAATCGCGTGGAAAGATTATAACGAGACACCCTGTATATTTACTCGAATTTCGATAAAATAATCCAAAATCTACGAAAAATTTCGTAAATATTTCCTCCAAAACAGTGTATCTGGTTTTCGAAAGTATTGCTGGAAAGGTAGACGGGATTCGATCGTATCCAAAAATCCTGCAAACGCAAACAGTTAAATCGAGGAGTTTATCTGTCGAACACCAGGCATCTGGCTGATCGGCCGACGTCGCGTCGCGTCGTCTCGCAAGCGAATAAAGGAAAATGGAAAGAAAATCGAAACAAAAGGGCCGTTTGACCGATGAAAACACGTTCGATAGAGCGAAAAGGATCCATCGTTGGTTTAGTCTTCGGGATTTAAATATGGAAGATCGGCCAGGCGTAAAATCGAGAGGGTGCACAGGACGTTCCATCAATGTCTCGAGTTGTCTGCGATTGACTGGCGAACGCTTTCGCGATATAATAAACCTACCCATCCTACTAAACCCCCGAGCACATACATACACAGCCCCATTTCGACTGACCAACCTGGACCGATTTTCCCTGGTTTGTCGTAATGAATTATTTAGCCGAGAGTCGATTAATTAGAAACGTCCCTTCGTTTCTGGTCAAAATAAGCGATTGGAACGTAATTTGTATAATGTTTCCACGAATGGAAACCTTCTTTTTTTTTTAGAAGAACTGCGACATTCGTGAAACTCCGTTGTTAGAGTAAGAGTAGGAGTGAGGTATACGGATGAAGATAAAAACAAACATTCTAATTTTTCTTATTAATTTGTGCAATCTTTCAAACGGCTCAGAGATGAAAACAATTCTTGGGAAAACCATTACAATACTTCTTCTGTGAGTGGTGTATGGATGTTAAGGAATTCAAGTAACAAATAAATTGACTACGATAGAGAAAACATTGAACGAAAGTTAACAAAATTTCTGCAGTTCCTGCAGATCGATCGTTAATTAAAATAAAAACAATGAACAAGTCGATTCTTTCCAAAGAAAAGACACCATGGAAACTCGTTTGATTACGTAAAGAACCGTATCCCTTCGGAGACAACTAAAATAAACAAGGGTACTCGTTTCTGTGTCTACCGTTTATTCACAGTTTTTCATTCAATTTAATATTGTAGTTTCCAACGGGCTGCAACCCCTTGTATCAAACCACCACCCTTCGACACGATTTCCATCCACGATGAAATCTCGGCTCACGTGGCGGAACACGTGAATCCGACACGTGGAAGTCCCGTTCGTGATATCGAACCGTTCTCCGTATTCCAGCCACGAACACAACAGAGAACCAGCAGAAAAAGTTCGCCTTTTCATTTATAAAACGTCTTCCATTTTATCCGTAACAATTGTTCGCTTTTTGTTGAAATTTAAAAACATTTCTTCTCGATCCTCTTTAACCTGTCTCGGAGTGATAGTTAGTTGATTTTACTATTTACATTTCTGGCATTAATCAAATACCAATTAAAAAAGAACCTTGGTGTACTTTCCACCTTTACGTAAATTTCAAAAAAATTAAATAAGGCCTAAAAAATCATAGAATAGTACAATTTTAGTGTCCTTAATTAAGATCAACCTATTGTATAAATAATCAGATTTCACTCATTTAAATGTCAAAAAATAACAGTCGAACGAACCCGAAGAAAAAGACCATCAAATATCTCGGTTCGCCTAGTAATTTTCTTATTTCTCTCTCGCTCTCTCTTTTTTTTTTTTTTTGGCCTGAATGTAAGTATGCAGAATGACTCGGTAGCGGACGTAGTGAAGAACGAAGGTCGTTCCCCGGACGTGACATCACTGGCAATCAGTTTTTCAGACACGTGAGAAAACAATTGTTCCCTTACAATGCCATAATAAAATGCTACACTACCGAGATCAATTTAATTGAGCTTCACTGTGCGTGTCAGATCAACACACAAACACACTATTAAACTGATATCGAAAGAAGTCAGTCAAAAGTATGCTTTCAATTTTCTTTCTCTTCTAATTATGTATCTAGGAGTTTGAAACGAAACAAATAAGTACTATTAACACGTTGAATACCGCAGTGAAAACGGACGTGTGTAGTCAGACACGATCAAATCCTAATTATTAAGGATACAGTCGATTAATTTTCAAATTTAACCTTTCGATTCGATGGCTAGCATTATGAGCTTAATGTTAACGCTATCCATGGTTTATTTTCTTTTGGTAATTATCCGATTGTAAAACATTTCGGTTGCCGGTCACCGGTGACCCTCGTCGCAGCCAACGTGTTAATTTGTAATTCGATTTCCTTTTGACCCTTCGTTGGATGTTCAAATTTCGATGATTATTTCTGGAATTGGTAAGCAAAAATCAATTTCCTTTGAAAGCTTCCGAATAATTATACTCGATCTTCTTAGTTTAAATATCTACTAACTAATGATTTACCGCCTTGTTATCTAACGAGTCATCTTAGTTGAAATATTTAACCCTTTGCACTCGGAGCATTTTTAGATACGATCGAATCTAATCTACTTTTCCAGCGAAGTTTCCAAAAACCAATGCACTATTTTGGAAGGAAAGAGTTACAAATTTTTATTCCTTTTCTTAAGTTTCTATATCCGAATACAAATAAAACTTGAATTTCACATTTCAAAATATTCTGATAAATTAAATATGTCCCGCGTCCGAGGGGACAGTCGGGTCGCTGCGGCCCCATAATCCAAACAAGGGTTAACTGTACCATAATAACCAAATGCAAATACAGATCGAAGTAAATCCAAGTAGAAAATCCTTGAAACAACATACGGACGAGGTAGAATTTCTGCGTGATTATGTTAGAAGGCGAGCGACTTAAAACGAGATAATTTTCACCGTCGGAAAGATGGAAAAATTTGTCGTTTCTTGTTATAAAAATGGATTTAATATAATCCAACGCGTCCGTCTGGTGTGCAACAACGTGGTATTTAACGGGAATAGAAAAATGGCTTGTGAATGCCGCAAGGACGTCGGATGAGCGTTATAATGCTACCTGACGCACGTGATACTTTCCCACGTGATTAGTCACGGTCCTATGGTGAACATAAAAAGGATCAAGTGGAACAGAAACGACGGAATTTTAGCCAAACGCTACACCGCGATACGAAATTTTATCAAACCTCTATTGGCAGGATAATAATTTTCTAATTTGAACTTTATTGTTATCAAAATCTCACTATTACACAAACTATTACTCGCGAATTAATTAAAATTGAAGATTAATCACTGACCAGTACATTCTGTATCTGTATCATCAAAGTTTTATCGTTATACGCAATAAAATATTCAAATTACATGATTTATGCTAGCTCATAAACATTTCAATGTAGACTTTAATAAAACCTGATGGTGTATTTATTTTTTCTTTTTTCAAACATCATACACGTATGATTCAAGAACAGCAGTCAACACATTACACTCAATGAAACTGAATAATTACTAACGTATAAATAATCTCATCTTCGAGCTTGATATCTGATTTATAATCGTATTATGTTACGTGTAATTGCGGATAAATAACATTAGCTTTCCACTGCACTGACGTGTATTGCGTTCGAATTTGCCACAATGGCTGCGTTATTCAAGATGGCGTCGATATAGCAAAAATTCTATCGATCTAGTATCGCTTTATCGCGAATGTCTGAAATGTTTGTAATATTCGCTGAATCCATTAGGATAATTCCCACAACGAAATCGAACAAGCGATCTGACGTCGTTTTTATGATCATATTACACAAAACTTCAACAATAACTAACGATAACTGATACACGAATCGTGACCTTGAGTTTAGCCGTACACTGATTAATTTTTCCCACATTTCATGAAATATACATGCCCAAGTACTAAAGTTGGATATTTATCAAGGTATTTCGCATTTTTTGCTAAGAAAATCAATCATAGCTGCCGTACGTAGTGTATATCGGATTCGTTTCTAACGACAAACGGAACGCGCGCTACACGAACGTGACGTCGTTGGACAGAACTTAATGTTTCACTCACATTCGATGATTTCGAAGAAAGATTCGCGTCTCCGTCGTCTCCAGTCTCGTCCCGGCATCGAATTCGATCTTCGTCCGCATTTTCTTCGATAATCACTCACTATTTGTCACAGAAAACTCGCAATTACGGGACGACCGGCTAATTCGAAAATTCCAACTGCAACAATGGCGGCGAACTGACGCTGTGATGCGCGCGCACACGAATCGGGACGGCGTTGCGCATCGTTCGAAATATATCGATAATTCAGTTTCAAGATTATCATCGATCAAAGTGACGAACAGATTTCGACAGCAAATATTCAAACAACCAAATGGAATATCTTCTTTCACAGATAATAAAAACTATACAAAGAAAAAACTATCGTATAACCTTTTACCTCCTGACATAAAATGAATTAACGGAATTATCCTGTTCACTATTCACGAAAAGTGTCGCGAGTTTTCTTCTCGGTCGATTATTTACGTGTATCGACGGTAAGTATTGGATGACGCCACGAAATTCCATGAACCCGTGCCAGATGCCAGCAGAGTCAATGTCTGTTCGTGCTGCTCTCTGCAGGAGATCTCAGCAACGTTATAACAAGATTCTTCTTATCGAAATTTATTTACATGTTTGACGAAAACTTTTTTGAATGTTGCGCATTACAGATAAGCCTAATAATTAATAATGTTCTCCATCGGCATTAAAAGAACGATGTGTACGATTCTATTCGAGAAGAAGATCTATCTATTACGAGTCTTGGTTGTGAACGATGCATCAAGTAACGACCAATTAACCTAAACATCCTATTTATCTGGGAAAAAACGCTTCGAAGCAACAATAAGTGATTCGATACTTTGAAAGCAAAATGATATTCAACAATCAAGGAGGTGAACTCTAGAAAGACGATATTATTTTCGAATAATTATCTTAAGCAACGACCGTGATCCTGTCAGGAACAGGATAAACTCGGTAATAAATTCATGACATAATTCAAAATGTCTAATTATTATTATTGGTAATGAAAAGTTACGATTAAGAAAATCACATCGACGCTTATTTCCGACAAACACGTCTAATCTCTTCTAATAACCCACAAAGTATTTATTTTCCTTTTTTTTTTTATATCTCAAATATACCTGTTCTTAGCAGTACGAATAATTAATAATAATCACCATAGTACGTAATCAACTTGATTGCTTTCATGGTACACCGGCGAGCACCATAAATATCCCTAGGGAAAATGGCGTCACTCGAGAAGAAATTTTACTTTGTATTATACATAAATATATGTATTTGGGTCAGTATTCATCTCAAAGAGAGTTGATTGATTTAATAATTAAGTAAAATGAATGATATATTCGTCGAATTATCGTGTCAAAGTATAATCTTTAATAACTTTCAGATACAAGAAGATATTTTCCCTAGAAGGAAAACAGAAGTCTACAGTTCTCACCAATGTGGTCGGTAATGTCGAATTCTACTTTCATTTTACCTAATCCGACGTTTTACTTGTGATTTTACATACAAATCCGTAGAACGAAAAAAATAAAATTCCACGCAATTAAATATGCTATTTGCAGTATTATATAACAGAATATTTATCCACCTTTTTATCCTGTACTATCTGTGTTTCTTCTTTCTGTTTCAGTTGGCACGCGCGTTATCTGTTTTTCTTTTGCCATCTTTTTGCAAATTATATCGCACGACCAACCGCACAATTTATTATTATTCAATTTACCCGCTATCCGCCAGGTACTCTATAATTACATATAATAATTAACGCTACAAATCAAGGAAATAATTTTTAACCCTCTTTCAGACTATTTTACTCACTCGATAAACGCAACCCAGACGTCAAACAAGAAGAGGAGGGACTCACTGCCTCGACGATATTTTTATTATCATATTTCGTGAACGTTCGATTGATGGTAAAGCTCGGAAAGGTGTCGTTCAAGCGTTATAAATTACGATCCCGTCTCGTTCGGGTGGTTTCGCTAGTTGAACGACGCTATAAAATAATTGTACCGAATTACACACGTATCGTGCGAAATACGCGAATGAAATTACGACTCGTAGCAGTCGCGTCGACCACTCTGTATCAACAAAGTTTCTCTATTCGCGATTAGAGCGAACAGCGTGTTATTTTATCTTCTTCGTTTTGCCAATCTTCTTACAAATGATTATTGGACAATTTCATATAAAAATAAGTTTTAGACGGAAAAGTTTACGTTAATAATACTACAATTATTACAAATACGCGAGAAACCCTGTTCTAGTTTTCTTACCCGTTAATATCCAAGTAACATCTTGAGACGGTGTTGCTCGAACAGGTATGAAACTTTGCTGTCTTCGAGCGTGTCCCGTGTCGATAATTCGAACGGCAAATTCTTTTTTGTTTCGTTCCTTTTTACAAGCGGTTCTCTAATTGTACTCTCAATTTGCAAGTCAAACAGGCGGAAGAGTACTATATTTACGAAGGCATGAGAAAACAGCTTCGATGACGTCACTGTTTAAAGGTCTACCGTGCTCTCTTCTGGCGCTATTCGGTGCCGTTTTATTTCTGCTACACACCCGACCAGGACCAACAGTCGGACTCTACAAATCGTTCTACCGATTTGTTAACCCTTCAACGTTTAGACACCTTTTCTTTTTTATCAGGGAAATAATTGAAACGTCATAATAATTTTCCTAACGATTACTCGTTAGCGACTCTATTCCAAAGTCCCATTGGAATATTAAAGAAATATGGGACCATGAATTGTTTACCAACGATTTTCAACACTGGGCGTTAAAGGGTTAAACTGGATTCTGACGAGTTAGCGAAACGGTGGCCGACAATTTGCAAAGATAATTAGCAGGGGATACAGTTCGTTTCGCAAGTTTCGTCGAGCCTCGAATTTCCTTCGAATCGGTAAAAGACTGGACGATCTTGAAATAACTTGATTGAAAAATTGATTGCGTTTACAGTACAACACACCAGGCTGTATAAGAAAAAAGAAAAAAAAAAAAAGAAAAATATGCAAACTATTGCAAGAAATATGTACATAAATTGTTTGGAACGTGTAAAATACATATATGCAAAATATGGTAATTGACACGTTAACTTCGATGCTCAACTTCCAAGATCTCGCAACTCGAAACCGTCTTCGTTGTATTTATACTTTATACAACGTAGACGTATACCGAGCGCTTCACGGGCCATCGCTAAAAATCGAGCGACGATCGTCCCTTGGATACCCGATTGTTTAACGTCAGATCCCCGATGAAATTTCGACAGTTTCTCAACGATCAAAAATATTAAATTCCTATCATAATCGTGTCGTTCGATGTTCAGGAGCAAAATTTTCCGTCGACTGAGAAGAGGATTGATCAGCATTAAATCAGCAATATTGAATTTTCAAAAGACGAATGTATCCTATGTAAGTACTTCGATGAACGTTAGAAAAAATGTAATTCAATACACAAGAACACTGGTAAACGTTTGCGATTGATTTTTAGAATCGGCTGTCAGAATGGTGAACAAAAAGACCCCGAAAATCGAGACCCAGGTTGTCGACGCAATCCGTTGCCTACAATCTGTTCAAGGATCGACTCAACGAGAAATCGTCAACTACATTACCCAGGAGTACAATCTTCCCGCGCCGGAAGTCCGTCGACAAGTTCAAATCGCCCTGAAACGCGGCATCACTTATGGGATTCTTCAACGAAAGAAAGGGTATCGAAAGACACTACTACTATTTCTGACAGGGTTATTACTTTTGACCGGGTATCCGAGAGACTCGTATACTCGAGTACCCATGAGATATTCGGGTAGACGAAAATTACCCGATCGACCCGGATATCTTACGAGTACTCGTATACATACATAAGATAGTCGAAATCTCGACAGCCGATACCGTTCGTGTCGATACATGTTATTTGGATAATAGTGTGAAAAAGATCTTTACCGTAAGAGTTAAACTTTTAAAGCAAAGTAAAAGATTGCAATTTTCTTATTTTTCATTCTTTTTTCGTGAAACTTTTACCATCGTATTCGTCCCGTTTTTCTGAATAAAATGACACCAAACACGATATAATTACGATCATAATTACGTGTTCAGACTGTCGAGGAATAATAGATATCTAGTCTCAATGAGATACCCGGGTAGCCGGTTAGGTACAAGCTCTAATTTCTGATCACTACCAAAAGAGGATAGATAAATTTCACAAATATTTATCTTATAATATTATTTGAAACCTATATAGGGATCCCCCTACGCTTCCCCTCAAAGTATTCAATATTAAATTTCGAAATCTATTATTATCTCAAGTCACGGTAGAGGAAAGTGAATTTGGTGTTTCAAAGATTAATCACCGTGCGTGAAATTTGCAGAGGATGCTTCACGTACAACCAACGGCTGTTCAAAGCGCACCCTTTCGACGCCGGTGTGGAGATTGCTTGCAAAGGACGAAGGGGAAAGCGTAAATCTCCTCGTAGATCACGGAAACGCAGGAAATCGAAGAGAAGACAGCCGAGAAGCGGCGGGCGAAGACGAAGGGATAGAAAAGCGGAGGAGATTACCAACGAGGAGATCGATGGATCCGAGTTGAAGATGGTGGGCAAACAATCGAAAATAAGTAACAGCCTCTTAAGAAAAGACCCGGCTGATAGCGAAGCTCCTTCTACCGTCGGTAAATCTGACGAAATACACGAATGATTCCTCGATCCACCGTCTACAGATTCTACGTACAAGCTACGTAGACTAGGATATTGATTCAAGAAAAAGGAAACGAGCAAACAACTGGTGAACACCGAGGTAGAATGTTTGCGCCGATCCGTTTAAATGCATTTTCCAATTCAAACACCGTCTGCAAGATCTTTCATAATACCACCCGACGGAATAAGAAAAACATAAGCTTTGTTCATTGTTCGGGGTGTTGAAACAGCAATGGTCGGCTGAAAGTTAACCCTTTGACTGCGGAAAGTGATGAAAAATTATTTTCGTAAAATCAAAGAAAGAAAAATTATAGTCTTAGTTCATTTTTATTATTTGAAATCTTACGGTTTACTGAGCGTATATATACATATACACGCTTT
This sequence comes from Stelis phaeoptera, assembly GCA_943735885.1. NCBI lineage: Eukaryota > Metazoa > Arthropoda > Insecta > Hymenoptera > Megachilidae > Stelis > Stelis phaeoptera. The sequence goes on from OX030936.1 coordinate 3,664,413, forward strand.
TCGTAGTCAAAGGGTTAATTAACACTAGAACTACCGACGTTCAATGCACGAAAATTAAATAGAAAAGAAAATATGTAAAAGATGAAATATTCATTAGCATATAGAAAAATTCTTTATCTTGGCGAGAGGCAACTTATGTTTCGATAAAAGCGTCTCAATCAATTTTCTAATATAGAATATGGAATCTGGAAGAGATCATTCTGACCCGTTTGGTAGTTCCGGTGTTAATTCGACTTCACTCGACAACGAACAACGTTCGTGTCTTTTAATAACGATCATCTCTACTTTCTTTGCAGCTCATCGAAACGTCGGAACAAAGAAGATACCCAAGACAGATTCTCGAAAGAAAATCGAAGGTCCATCGTGTACACACCTTTTAGAATGTCTTTTGTCCTTTATCCTTATACGCGTGTATTTTTGTAGATATATTTTAAACAGATGTATACGTTTGTACATAAATTGTTTACGAATCTATACAACATTTGTGTATTCTCGACTGCAAAGAAAAAAAGAAAAGAAAAAAAAATATCAACCACTCGCTGATAGTAAGAAAAGGGTCGAGAAACAACGCTCGGGCTCGTGTAACGACGAATGACGGCCCTGTCCACGGCCTTGTTGGCTAATGATAGTCTTGCTAATGATGCCTCTGTACACGCACACGCGTAGACGTGACGCGCGAGTATTTCGCCTAGCCTGATCCACGGATAGACAGCCGTCGTTCGACGACAGACATTAGACAACAAAGAATAGCAACAAAGTGTGACTTGACCAAAAACCAAACGTATTTACGTAAACGAACGTCAAGCATCGTGTGATATGCCATTTGGATCACAGACAGGATCTCCCGCGAATCGTATCGTCGGTAGATTCGACGAACCACGGACAATGGTAATTATATCGTTGGTCCAATGAAAAATAGTATTTTCGATTTAAATTTTAGCCGTTGAAACTTTACATTATTTACAGATTGAACTGACTGAACCGTTGCTTGGAATTTGGACAAGTTGGACCACCAAGGGATCCCCCCCCCCCCCGAAAACAGAAAGAACTCTATTCGACACTTTGGAATAAAGAAATTCATCCTTAACGCGTCGACCACCATAGAAGAAGGCTACCAATTAACCCTTGGACCGCCGACTATTCAACAGTGCTGCGACGAGTCCACACTGGCTCGTTTAAAACCCATATCAGTATTTTCAATTCGTGTTTATATCTTATTACAGCGCTAGCAGATAAGTCAAGGAATGGCCCTAAATTGCCCGCCCAAGCGTTAAAGAACACTCTGTACACCAGCGCAATTAACGATCTCTGAATAATATTCTGAGTCTTACCAGGTAACGTTATTACCGGTAAACGTATTTCAACAACTTGAGGGACTATTGTACGTGGACTAGCCGATAATCCAGTGACCGACACAATCCATCTGTCCGAATGTTTGCTGAACATGCACAGATTTGCAGAATATGCGAGTCTATCTCGGTGCTCGGATAACACGAAACGTGTATATTGACTGAACGGAGGTACATCTTGCTAAGGTAACAAAATTTCTTTAAGATTTCTCGACCGCGACCGGCATCAGATACGTTTACGGATTGATTCGGGCAACTGGAGGACGCTGCAGAATGGTACGTTTTCAAGAAAATCTACGAAAAGGACAGAGTTTTAGCGAAGGATTCGGGGAGGCTCGAAAAGTTGTCGACTCTGCAACAACCTTGACGCGGAAGCCGTATTTTTCAGCCAGCAACGGACGGTACAGGCTTCGGTGTCACCGCACACTTGTACGATTCGTTCAATTACATTAACTTGACTGTCTGTTTAAACAGTGTGACAGAGGAGGGGGGAAAAAAGGAGCAAACAGAAAAATAATACCGCGAGGAACAAGAAAAATGAGAATCTGAATATTAATACCGTTCGACCAGTTCGATAGAAACAACCGTGTCTTAACATGGCAGCCGTGCATACGTATGAATTATTAATTAATTCTTTTTTACCCCCGTGCATCGTCGTGTAATTTCAATGACGCTTTTTTTTCCGCTCAACTATCTGATCCGATCAACCTCATAAACATAAACGTTCAGTAAATTCATTTATTTTCATTCCCAACGATTGCCGCTTGTTTGTACAGAGCGAAGGCGCAACGAGTACAAAATAAACACCTGTAAGCTACCAAAGTCGACGAAAAATGTACGTTCGACTGGTTTCCAAGTCGCTGGACCGATCGCACAGAGTCGGATTGATTCATTTCGATTTCTAATCGCCCGAGAGCTCCGTAAATCGTTGTTATCTTATCGTACGAGGTCCATTTTACAGAATCGTAAATACGGCGCGGCGGAACATGCGCACACACGGATGAAGAAAAACGACCACGTGCCCTCCTGTTGCCAGTAGACCGTAAATTATTTAACCCGACACGGTAATGAGTAAGCAACTTATGACCAGATAAGCCTCGCCGTGACTACGTTACCCATTACCATATACTTTGATCGCGATAATCATCAACAGGAAGCAGAAACCGATTCTTTTTTCCTTTCTACACACCTCAACGATTCGATGCGCACACTTTTCTACAATGTACTCTGTGTCGAAGACAGAGAGACAAGCGTAGGACGCATACGGCGTGTCATCAATTGTATTAACCCTTTGCACTCGACTGGTACCTCTGAGCCGCCATATTTCATTTATCGGAGTATTCTAAAATACGAGATTTAAGTTTCATCCGTAACAAAATGTAGGAAATTAAAGAAGGCAATAAAAGTAAACAGATTGTCAAATATTTCTAAATTCTGAAAGCATAGCTGGAAAATTAGATATTTCGAGTGCAAAGGGTTAACACGGGACGCACGAAGTGAGTCATAAATCGTGTTAAGATGATACGCAGATAGTAAAAATATTGTAGAACACAGAATGCGTGGTCGGTTACATTTTCCTAATTTAACACGTTGACTGCCACAGTGAAAACGGACGTAGGTAGTCAGACACGCTGAAATCCTAATTATTAACAATACAATCAACTAATTTTCAAATTTAACTTTTCAATTCGATAGCTAGCATTATTAGCTTAATGTTAACGCTATCCGTGGTTTATTTTATCATTTCTGTTGGTAATTATTTGATTGTAAAAAATTACGGGTGCCGGTCACCGGTGACCCCTGTGGCAGCCAACGTGTTAAATATTTGCGAATCTACTTTTAATAAAAAAATATTATATTTTTCCTAAGGTATGGATCATGATCCGAGGTTTGAAGGGTAACGAAATTTTTAACGTCGTATACAAGGTGTGTCATCGATTATCTTAAATGGTACACAACTTGCAGAATACTTCGTTAATCACACGGATTAACACCTCGACTGCCACCCTAAAGGCGCTGAAAACTTGATCGGCCGAAGCATTCATTTCTCCCAATATTACAATTCTAAGAGGACAAAAATTATTTCTAATAATGCAAGCAACAAATTTCTATGGAAATTCAAGTGTCACCCGAATATAGGTAACGCGGCAATCAACGTGTTAAATAATGTACATAGGACTATGACCATCAGCGTCATTTATCTAGAACGCTATACGATCTCGAGTAGAGGTGCAGTCGCCCTTTCCCCTTTTATTATGGTTGATGTTTCTCTATTTTGTATTATTTCAGAAACACGATAAAACACTTTGGAAGCCGCACCGCGCGCGCGCACACACACACACACACGTAGAGGCTAGAGGCTGTTCGTTTCGCCGCAAACCCGAAAATATCCATGTAGACCGGTATGTTGAAACCTGGCATAAGCTTTGGCGAGCTGCCAGCGACAGCGGTATAACTCGCTTGGAGGCCACGCCAGGCCAGAGGCGAGCGGCCTCGTCCGATCGCGAAAAAGAAGAGGAAAGAGCCATAGGTCGGTCGCCGTAGAACACCCGTTCTCGAATTCGACGTTTCCACGGAGAAGAGGAAATTGTGGCACTACGCGCCGCCACGACACACACACACACACCAGTCCATGCCGGCCAACAGCATAACCGGCTTATCGTTAAATTACCCTCTCGCCGCCTTTTAATCATTCGTTGACCTTTTAACTGGCCGGACCGAGTTAACCAGCATTTTCTGGCCGATAACAAAGCAGGGCCGTGTCACGCTTACGCTAATAAACTAACCTATAAAATGTTAATTCAGCGAACAGGGCAACCTTCGATATTACAGAGAAATTAATTACCGTCTTACGTTATGGATTATCTGTTGGACTGTGACGTAAGTTCCTAGGTGTTTTCCATTTTATTCAAATTCTATTTTATGCATCTCTGGATAGCTGTTTCTTTTTTCAGTAAATATTGTGAATTTTCAAGTTGAAAGAAACGAAGCATCAAGTTTCTTTGACACTATGTTAACCCTTTGCAATCGGAGGATTTTTAGATACGGTCGAATCTAGTGTATCTTGACAACGCAGTTTCCAAAACCCAATCCACTATTGTGGAAAAGAGAAGGTATAAATAAAACTTGAATTTCATACGTATGTCCCATCAGAAGGGACAGCCGAGTGCACAGAGTTAACTTACGTTACAACCGAATGGTTTCATAAGAAGATAATAATCAAACACTGATACAGGATATTTTCAGACGTATATTAGCCAGTTTGTGTATGCAAGTAGAATATTGGACAATGGAATTCGAGCACGAACGTCCGAACGTTACTAAAAATATTTCTGACAGAAAGCAACAAGCTAAGACGCATCATACCGGTGGCCTGATTAATGAGTTTTTCTCTTCGAAATATTCCGCCAGCGAAAATACCTGACGTACGCGCGTTTCGATGCGATTGGTTAATGATAAAATTAGAAGAAAAATTAGAGAAACGGCGCGTTGCACGCGGTAAAGAGAGCCACGTGCTTACGTTCAATTAACGCCCACGCCGAACCGCTAAACCGACCACTCTTCTCCCCCGCCTTTCCAGATACTCGTAAATTTCCAATTCGCTTTGTAATTCCCTCGTTAACGAACGCCTGTGCGTTCTGCTTCAACGGAATCGTGACACGTAATGTGTTATCTCACAAGGAGACTTACGGAAGCGTAACTCAGCCGATTTCAATGAAACTTTGCATACTTGTAGAACATCGAGAAATAATCGACAAGTATTTTTTTTATTTCGGCAATGGTGCGAGTTTAAGGGTAGAAAGCATCGTTTGAATGTTAAGGATGGTGTCCAAGCATAGACAGAAAATAATCATTTAATTTAGAAGAAAAAATATTTCTAGACAGGTTTTAGTACGGTTGATTCAGAATCTGACGCCAACATCATCAAATTCAAAGCGGTACAAATTTTTTTTAGACTGAAAATTGTATAATTGAAAATTTTTAGGTTGTTTGCTCTTTATTAATATATAAATTATTACGCTTCTGTCGAGTTATACGTTGGCATTTATCAAGATAAAGAATGATTGTATACGTAAGTTTACAGTTTATATCGTAATTATTTTGTTTTCTAATTTATTTTTAACTCGAAGGTAGGATACATTGAACGCCGATAGTTCTAGTGTTAAAATAGAAATCAGAAAATATTACATAAATAAATTAATAGAAAAAATACTTTGAAAGCTTCTCATCGTATGTACAATTTTTTCCAAATAACAACGTATGAAAGTTATTAATAAGTAATTGAATATTTAATCATTTTTCTTTTTTTCTTTATATGCATTTATGTGAAAGTAAATTAAATCGGTCGGTTTCATAATTGAAGTTTGACAGTTTAACAACATACATATGTACAGTTATGAGGTCTTTAGATTCTTATGCGTTGAGCCTCATTGCCAAATTATTTTAGTTAATAATATATTTTTCCAGATATTTTTGGGATATTTTTTGTTTATAAAAATTTATACACATACATCATATTATAGAAGTAATTTTATTTACTTTAACATTAGAACTGCCGACGTTCGGTGTACCCTTACTTGAAAATTAAAACTGAAATATGAAAGAAAATAAATGAGATACAGAATAATTCTTTACCAAGATAAAAGCCAACTTATATTTCGACAAGAGCCTTTTAATCAATTTTGTAATTTAAAATAAGAAATTAGAAGCGAGTCATTTTCTGACCCGCTTGGTAGTTCTAGTGTTAACCTATTAAATTAATTTTAAAGTGCAGAATTTTTATTTGAATCATTAAACGAATCTATCAAAAATTAAGTGTCATACTTTTTGTTACACAAAGTATTTTTCCTTCTACTGTAAATTAAATGATTGCTTTCTGTCTATGTTTGGGGACCACCCCTAACGTTCAAATGGTGCTTATTGCCGAAATAAAAAAAATAAGTGTCGATTATTTTTCGATGTTCTACAAGTACGCAAAGTCTCATTAGAATCGGTGAGTTACACTTTCGTAAGTCTCCTTGTCAGTGTCAATGCTGAATACCGTTATTATTCGCACTACCGTCGATCAAATAAAATTCCTCTGCTTCAGATTCTAAAAGTCAGACATTTCGTATGAAATTTCAAGCGTTTATTATCAAAGTACCACCCAACTGTACGGAATAATAGTAATTCGAATCGATTTCAAAAGCGCCAAAACGTAGGCAGCAATTTTAATTAATCTATAATTTGAAATTTACTGCGCCGCTACGTTGTAATAATAATTTTAATTAATCGTTGTTTAACACGTTGGCTGCCACGGGGGTCACCGGTGACCGGCACCCAACATTTTTTACAATCAAATAATTAACAAAAGAAATTACGAAACAAACCACGGATAGCGTTATCATCAAGCTAATAATGCTAGCTATCGATTTGAAAGGTTAAATTTGAAAATTAGTTGATTATATTCGTAATAATTAGGATTTCAACGTGTCTGACTACACACGTCCGTTTTCACTGTGGCAGTCAACGTGTTAAAATTTGAAGCGCCACTGTCCCAATAATAATTACGAATCGTTACCAATGTACACACGAGTGTAAACGAAACGTGTGGTTTTATAGAACTGTGCGATAAACGTTGCGTTAAGAAACACAAGCGCCACGGAGAAGCTCGATCGTTATCGAACTTGTTAAATGCGAATCGTAGATAAGAGAAACACGCGCGTACGATAACGATTAACGTTAATGGAGAATACAGTTAACCGTTTCACTCCGAGAAACGACGAATTCATCGATTTGTCATTATTTATTAAAAAAATATTGTTTTCATCGTATCTCGACGACGCTCTGCTACGAGGAAAAAATTAAACAGAAATTAAACTCGGTTGCAACCGTAACAACCTATTTATCATAAAATTGTCAAATCACGTGCAAGCAAGATACTAGATACTGTTATGATATTTCTACCGATAACACGATTATTTGTGTAGTGGTCTAATGTCATCTTACAATGACACCTATTTAATGGCGAACAGCCGTATATGTATGAAACTGCTGGCTGCAAAGTTGAATGGGAAGTAAGCCATTACGTTGAGTCAGGGAACTGTCCTTAATTTACCGTAGCTCTACGTTTCGAATCCAAACGCCATCAGAACAATTAACACCGACGTGATTTCTACAGTTTCTCTTTCTTTTTCTTTCCTTATTGGCTGTACTGCGGTCGTAACACTGAACACGATTCTTTTTTTTTCCCCCTTTTATTACCGATGGACGAACTTGAACGAGCGCCGCGACTGCGCAAAACACAATTACCTGAAGTTGAACATCGAACCTCGTTCGATGGATAATGCAGCTCGAACTAAAACTTTCATTTACTATCTCTCGATGTGAATTCGACTAACAAAACGTTTTGGGAATAAAACTATTGATCGATCATCATCGAGAAGCCTAGTAATTCCACTTACAAGACTGACGTAAAATCATGAAATGTCAGTCAAGATACCATGAAGACTAGACTAAATAAATAAATACCACGCAAGCAACATTTTATTTCAATCTCTCTTCTCTATCGCTCCCCGCCGCTCTGTCCTCTTGGTGAACAAGCTAAAAGTCAAAACACACATCGTCAACCGAATTAGCTCGCAACGATAGTAACTTGTTTACGCGTATAGATTAGTCTGAAATATGAAAGTAATCGGGTGAAATCTTTTTACGGCTCGAAATTGCTTATTTCCATTGAAATCTGTCAGACGACATTAATAAAGTTCAATCCAGGGTCAAATCGTAAAAAGGTTAGTATACTGGTTTGCGAGGCGAGTCGTATCGAGCTGAATCGGAACCGAGGATATTGTATAGATGCAGGTTGAGCAAGTGAAAGTGAGGTTAGGTTGGTAAGCATCACGTGGTGTACCACGGGGTCCAAACGAGGTTAATCGAGAGACCGAGAACCGAGCGCCGGCGCAACCAATCAACGTAAAATGTATGCTTCTATTACATTCTTTTTATCGTTTTAAAAAGCTCGTTTATCCGCATTGTCACGACGATATTTCAATACCGCTTACTTCCACGCGTCACGCTCGATAATATCAAGTAACGAGGATACATTGAAAAGAAGGAAAAAAAAAAAAATAAACAACTCCCGGAAAAATTCAAACGTCACTTACAGGAAAAAGACATCCATATTTCGAAGAAAATATCGAACCACTCGTTCGACATACGAAAAATCGAATTTCGTATTCATTCGATCGCCGCTAGTCAGCGCTGAAGTAGTATTTGCGCGAATTTCGAAGAAAAGAATGAAAATGCGCGTTCCGACAAGACGATCGAGCGAGGGGAGGAGAGAGAAAGAGAGAGAGAGAGGGGGGGGCCGAGATAATCGTGGCAGCATCGAGAAGGGCGATTTAATGATACAAATTAAACGGAGAATCGTGTTGTCACTTACCAATCAGTGGAAATATATTCGGCTGATCCAGTAACGACTTGAGACTGTTTTCAACAAGGGTGGGAGAAGAACGATCCTTGTCACTCATTTCACGCACTGCGCCACGAAGCCGCACGTTCTAAAGGTACACACGCACACACACTCGCGTTCGGTACACGACGAAGTGAAACCACCGTACGAAAGAACGAGCAAACCGATATTAGATACAGACCGTTTTCGTATGTATGCGTGTATCGCGACAAACCAACACACGAGCGTACGTATATTATAACGCGAAGCAGAAACAGCACATACGTACACGGGGATAACAAAACGAGTCCTTAATAACAAACGAGAACGATGTGCCTCCCGTGGGACACAAATTAAACGGTTCTTCCAGACCGGCCGAGAGAAAAGGCGCCCGCACCCGAACCTCTCACCTCGTCACGCTGTTTCTACTATCACCCGAGACGGTCGCGGCCCGTTCCAACACTCTGGCCACGTTAAAATAAACGCGGAGCGCTTTACCCCGTGCACGGTGCTCTTGAAAATCAATCTAAAAGTGGATCGGCTGGTGGCGCAATCTCCTGGCTAACCTCTGGACCGACTCGCGAACAAGTGAACGACGCCTACCGTACTGATAACGAATATTTTTTTTCTACGTTTGCCTTATCGCGATGCGCGCGCATCTCACGCTTCCCCCACCCCTTGCGCTTCACCTCAGCGCGGCCAAGATGGCCGATTCTCGTCGAATCTTTAACCTTTACGCGTTTCTTTTTCATTTTTTCCTTATTCCCCGTTGATTTTCATTGTCAATATTTACTCGCAAATAAATTACGTACCTTTTAGGATAAATTATTCCAATTTTTGATTCGTCCCTCGCTTTTCTTATTATATATTTTCATCTCTGATTCGAAGATGGTTTTTGTTGTTGTCGGGTTATCGTTGGCGTGTAAGAAATTACTTGTAATTTCATGTGAAGGAATTATACGATTCAAACTTTCTAATATGTTGCGATTCGTTTGCACGATCTAAAATAATGATAAGTAGAAATTAGTGATATATAATAATCAATGATAAAAAATTCAAAAATTACAAAGAATTTTGAAATTGCTAAAAACTAACACGAATCATATTCATAAAGGTGCTTGTTAACGTGTGTAGAAATGGAAGGTAAACAAAGGTTTGGATAACAAAGTTAGTGGAACGAAGTGAATACGATTCGTACTTTTTTTACTGATCAAAGAATACCTCGCTCTTTGAATGCTGAATATTTTTCTTATTCTTTATATACAAGTTCAAGAAGAATATAACAGATTACAGTTTGCATAAATTAATTCTGGTATGGTAATACTTCTAAGTACAAATTAAACACAGTTTTGTCGTACGAATTTCATCTGCTTACTTGTACAACCATAACTTAATTACAATGCAACGCATATCCTGGTAACTGGTAACGCAGTTAAAATTCTATTGTAATTTTGGTATTAAGCACGATGCAACGCTACTTATGATTCATAACGTTTATCAGTTACTCTCTGTCGATACAGATACTTCTGTGCACGGCTAAGAAGAAGCGTGTACCTTCTATCCAACACAGATAACATACTAGCTATGCTTGCATACGTATTAACTTCCCAGTAAAGCTCTGAAATCAATTTATGTTCCATGTTATTATGTCAAACTGTTTGCAAACTTAATGTCAAAAATGTACGAAGCAATAGATAATTTTAACAGATAGTTTCTTGAATTGAAACAGATATGTAGGTAGTATATCTTAATAAACATATTTACAAAGAATCACCCCCCTGTACTGATACTTAATTCTATTCAACATTCAGTCATTTTTGCACTTCAACGTAACAAAATACATTCATAAAAAGTTACTCGTATTCGAAAATCAGCTTACATGCACAACAAAATCATTCACACCCACACGCTCAAGGATTCCGTGGTAGTCTGAGAAGTGGTGAAACTATTTCTCTGTTTAAAAAGGGCCTGAATCTCGACCGGTGTCGACGACCATCTGCGATGCCTCGCTTTTTCCAATGGTACCTCCGGCAAGCCCACTTCCGTGTGACAACCTCTGATAGGAGAGATTGGCAGTGCACCACCGGGTAAACCGATTTCTTGAAACGAGCTCATAGAGGAGAATCCACTTTCATCCTCGACGCTGCTCACGCTGGCGGCTGGTTTCGACTTTGAACACTTATCCTTCTCCTTCTTCTCCATTTTTCTCACGCGTCTGATCGGCGTCGAGGATGGCGTACACATGAAAATACCATCGTGCTCCGGCATTGAAACGTTAAAGGAGGTATTGTGCGGAAGACCGTCCTCTTCCTCGGTGGTTTTGCTGCTTCCCGAATTGAGAGAGGTGGCGTCGATGGACCTTCTCACGCCGGGAAGAAGATTCTGTAGATTTCGCTCAACCTCGACGCCGTTCGACGACGATTTCATGAAGCAGCTTCTGCTGTCGTTGTCGGTACTGCTCGACTCGTTACCACGATCGTACATCGAGTGTCTCTTGTAACCGGAAGCTTCTTGCAAGCTCGTGGAGTTGGCGAAGCTGTTATTCTGCAGGGACAGAGACACTTGGTTGTGACGATGATGATCCACGGGCGAAGGTGACGATTCGTTATTCTCCGTGGATGAAATTCTGGCCAGGTCGGGTTCTTTCATCGCTAGCAACGATTGAACGGTTCTCATTAGCCTGCAAACAGTTAATTCGTAAAGTTACGATCCTCGTACCTGACCAAGCAAAGGGTATACCTTATAATCACTTACCTGAATGCTTCCTGAGACAATTTCTCCGGCGGTATGTCGTTCGGATCGAGCTCGGTCTGTTTCGGCCTTCGATAAACCACACCCTCGTACGTTTTATTCAGATCTTGGGATTTATTACGGGGCGGGGTACAATGAGCCGGGTCGTTTCTGCGAAGCATCGACCAGGTGAATTCACGGTAACCCGTAGTACAGGGCGAGATTTGGGTGACGGATTTCGCTCTGGTGAAACGGGACGAGTCCATGGAAGACGCGGAGGATGACGCAGAAGGGCCACGATTCGGCGATGCATCCGCGTGTACCGCGTGAACGCTACGGCTACGCGGGACACGCGACGATGAACTTTTCTCCTTGAGATTACTCTTCTCGTGAAGAATATCCAAGCTCTTGCGGGCTCGATCCAGGAAGCGCATCACTTGTTCCATCAGTGAACGATACATTTGTCGGTTCGCTTCTATCTGTAAGTTTAAACAAAGAATCAACTGTCTGCTTTCGTGGAATGTTGTTGAAAGTTTTATCAATACTGGAGTATATTTGGTAACTGATTGCATAGTGGGTGGTGGAGAGATGGGTAATAAGGTAAACGGGTGCTAGGCCATTGGATACAAAGCAACGAGTGCCAACACGATAAATACTAAGACAGTAGGTGTTATAGAAATGGGTGCTGGTGCAGCGGAGGCCATAGCGACGAATGCTGGTACAATAACCGCTAGGGCAACGACTAATAGAACAATGGGTGCTAACGCGACGGATGCTAGACCGACGAACCGTTCACAAAATACGTTCTTTCTTGTCATTGCAAGAATATTGAGAAAATTTCGAAGATTTCTTTCGTACAAACGTGTTAAAGGACAACTTGTTTCGATCGTAGAAAAGAAACACGTTGTCCAGGCAAACCGGTAAGGATACGATTAAGATATTTGTCAGGGTCGCAGGCGAGGAAAAAAAGGATCAAAGCGTTGGAATAAGGTAATCTGGTCGAGGACATTTGACCAGTTTCCCTCGTCAATCGTGTTAAAAGAACGGTTGTTCACGGTTAAATACAAACCTGTTTCAGCTGCCATTGCAATGTTTCCACTTGCGTTTGGAGAAATACACTGTCGATTACTTGTACATGAGGTATTTGGTTGGTATTCGTCAAGGCGTTCTGCAACCTTCGGTTCTCCTCCATCAACGACTGGCATTGCTGAAACCAACGAGAAAAAAAAATACCAAAAAATTAATGAATCATCGATCTAAAAATCCTTTCTTGTTGTATTTGATCGTTCGAAGTTTCTTCGAACAAGTTTGCTGAAGGTGATAATTGAAAGAAGAGACTGGTACGCACGGTGTTATAATTGTAATAGGTGAAACGTTTCACCTTGCGTAGGAGATTTTCACACGGTGGAGTGAACATGAATTCACGTTAGCAAACCGTACACCTGTTTATCGTACGAGAATTGCTTTTCTAATAGTAACATGTTTCACCTCGAACAATATCCACCCCCCTTCGAGTGTCTTATTAATTATCATCCATTTCAATGGCAATAGATGCTCGATCGAATATAAATAGTCTGTCGGCTATGTGAACCTGGCACCCGACTTTCAAAAAATTAATTTTTTTTTTTTTTTTTTAATGGAAACTAGTAGTATTTTCTTTATAGTTGATTGTAGTAACAATAGTTTCGTTTGTAGTTGTATCAGGTAATAAATCAAAAAAATTGAAAAAATGATCTGCACCCGACATTGAGATATCTGAAATTCGCTTGCTCAGTCTTTTTTAATATCGTTTGTAGTGATTTCCTTTTCGTTTGTAATTGAATAGTTGAAAAGTTATGAAAAGCCGAATTTGTCAATCTTTAAGATTTTTAAAATCCGCTTTTTCCGAATCACCTCAAACAATTACAAACGATTCAGAATTAACAGACGTGATCAGAATCAAACTTAAAATTCAATTGTAATGAAAGTTTCAACGATATTGTAAGCCGTAAGCGAAGGGGTAACGATTAATTTGCGTAACAAAGTTTCAAAAAATATCGATCGACGATAAAAATAATTCTGGGATATTGGAGGATTCTAAGGATAAAATTTTACGAAATAATGCCACGTGATTCGCGCACGAAGCTTCCAAAGTATTAGTTATCCAAGGAATAATCACAGAAATCAGCAGCAAACTGACAATATTCTGTATACCGTCCAAGCAGCTTTGATGAATTATCCAAAGAATAATAAAAACGCTACTCGACACAGTTTTGAAAGATAACAGATCGTTTTGGTTAAACGGTCGGTTACGCATGCCAATCGAGCTGTAACAGAAGGCGCGTATAAAAGGGAACTCTGATTATTCCGTTCACGATTTCGAGCCATTATCCATCGAACAATTAGCCGTTTCGAGCTCGTCGAAAGAACTTTTTCGAATCGATAATACTTGCTCACGCCCGTTGAATAAAGGAAAAAAAGACCCCTTTTCGGGTGTAAAGAAGTTGGAAGAAAACACGAGGTTTCCGACATTTCCATACAATGGCGGGAAAAATACGATACGAGTTGCGAGATATCCGGCGATGGGCCATGCTTGATAACGATCCCAGCTGATGTTGAAAGAATCGTGCGTTCATCGTTTCGATCCATGCTTCTCTTCGCCGCTATTATTTAAATAACCGACAGCTTTATCTCGCTCTGATAACACCTGCAGGAATTTCGGAATGAATAAACAAGGAATGTGATAGGATGTTCAGATTTTCATCTACCATGTTTACGGAAACTGAGAATATTAGAGAGAACTGTTTTTTTCTTCTGGTGGATTCGACAGAGATGTGTAAGTTGGAATTGTTAAGTTTGCAAAGGGTTGTTTAGGCGAATAATTCGATACGGCGATCAACAAAATTAGGAATTTGGGAATCGACAAATTTAAGAGCCTACGATTTTGTAAATTAACACAAATTTACGCCCTAAGACACGTTGTCTTATTTCTAAAAAAGAAAAAGCCAAACTTTCTCGAATAAATATTTCACCGATTACACGAACACAACAGTTCCCCCTCCATTTTCGATACCGAATACGAACCAAGAAGAAACAAAATGGAAAATTACCGAAAATGAAGCAACCGTTCGACTAATGAAAATTAAATGACCAAACGACGATGGTGGATGTGAAAAAGCATCGTACCCGCACGGTGACGACTACCGGTGGAAAACAGGCAAAAGCAGCGTGTCTAGGTACAAGTAGAAACGAAGAAATACTGAATAATTCAGGCAGTGACCGTATCCAGTGACGTCATGATAGTATTCAGCCTGGTGGACGGTTCAAGCTGACCGACCATGCGGAACCCCATCCGCTTTGCTCTCCCCGCGTCCACGGTGAATAATAAAAAGAAAAACATTTCAGAACGGCGCGGCGCGGCGCGGCGTGGCGTGCCGTTGAAATTCCCTTATGCGGGCCTGAATTTCAGTAAAGAAACCCTTCGAGGTCAGCGAAGACAGCACAGGTAAGTAAAACACGTCCCTGGATCCTTGCGTCACTGTACCGTTTCACCGTACCCGCAAAACGAGAAAGAAAGAAACGAAAAAAGATTTTCTTGCAATTATCCTCGTCACACGATGTTGGCTTTCGTCATCATACGTACACCTTCTATCTGTTCTTATAGTTATAGTTATACGCTTGCCACTATTTTTTATCAGACAAAGCTGTTTTCAGTGCGTATCGCACGCTTTTCGTAATGCTTCGTTATGTACATAGACGGTTCAATTCCAGTTGCGTGTGTCATATATTATTTATAGGATTCAAGTAACGACGCACCGTATGCGTCATATGAACGACTACAGGATTTTTATAAGCGACGCACCGTATGCGTCATAGGCTGAATATAAGATTTCAGTGGCGACGCACCTTATGTGTCATGTACGAGCCATAGGGTTTGGGACGCGACGCACCCTGTGCGTCATATGGACAACCACAGAATTTTTGAACCGGCGCACCGTATGCGTCGTAGGCTGAGTATAGGATTTCTTAAGCGACGCACCGTATACGTCATAAACTGAATATAGGATTTCAGTGGCGACGCACCTTATGCGTCACGTATGAACTATAGGGTTTGGGACGCGACGCACCGTATGCGTCATGTACGAGCTATAGGTTTGGGATACGACGCACCCTGTGCGTCATATGGACAACTACAGAATTTTTGAACCGACGCACCGTATGCGTCATAGACTGACAGTGAATATAGGATTTCGATGGCGACGCACCCTGTGCGTCAAACATGGCATACGGAATTTGAGAAATGACACACACACACACACACACACCCGCTAATTAAACAATTATTACATTAAATAACACAGAAAATTATTACCACCTTCGACGAGCTAAAAACATTATAGTAATCGCGTTCGACGTCCGTGTTCAAAAGCACGTTCAGGATAATTAAACGATCCGCGGTTATACACACTTTCTAATTAGCCGTAATCGAAAACCCGCGACGATAAAAGCTGTTCGCCGATCGAACGAACGTTCGTTCGATCGTTGAAATCGTGTTTTCATCTTCTTCCGAGAGAAATAAAATTCACTATCGTTGGAATTAATCGGCAACGATACTACACCGTCGATCGTTAGGAAATTTATATATTCTAGTGGCTTTTAATCAACCTTGAAGCCCCGTTCATTAGCGTGCAAATTCTTCCTTTTGTCTTCGGCTAAACCGAAGGACGATGACTCGGTAAAGTATGCCTATCTTTTCTCTTTTTTCTTTTTCCATTCTTCGACGATCATTTAACCCCGCTAATGACCTCAATCCCATCATGCGTTTATAAAATAATCAATATGCGCGTAGAATCTATCCTTTGAAGCGCAACATTGCACAGCGAAGCCGTGCAATTATTTTTAGCGATCGGCCGCGAAGTCAGATGTAAAAAAATAAAAAAAAAGTAACTGCTTTTAAACTGACCCACTTAAGCTTTCGGAATTTGTATTTATTATTTTGCGGTGCTTGACTTCACGGCTAATTATATCGAATAGCCAAAGTTCGGTTAACCTAAATTTGAATTATACAAGATTATCTTACAACGAATTATCCGAATGGTAAGCGATCGTCGAGCTGGTTTCATTGAGCAGCGAATAAATTGGGCGCCAAAAGTGGCGCGAATGGTCGGCGTGTTCGAAGAATGAGAAACACGATACGATATAGAATATAGAAGATGCGTGACAGAATGAAGAAGAAGAAGAAGAAGAAGAAGGTGGAGAGACAAATGCATTAAGGGGTGATTCCAAAATGGCACTCCGCCGCCGAATTTATTTTTGGTGCATTCCAGTCAAACGAACGGGGAAAGATAGAGTGAGACGAAGGCCCAACAGCGTCCCAACATTCACCAACCAGGCTAACCGCGCAGACGATGGTTTCGCTAGAAAAATCTCACGCGTTCTCTTATTCTTCTTGGAATACTGAAATTATTTCTTGTTTTTCTTTTTCCTCTCGGTCTCGCTATGCTCTCTTTCCATTTCCGGCGTAGCAGCCAGACGCCACCGAGCGTACCCGAAATACCAGCCGTCTTCTTATCCCCTCGATGCCCGACTAATTATTATCGTCGTCTCGCAGACATTTTCATTATTAAAACAAATACTACTTGGCCGTCGGGCATATTTTATACTCGACCGATTCTTAACGGGGAACCCGAGGAATTCGTAGCCGAATGAAAGATGATTAATTAAGTGTCCGATGGTTTTACGATGAAAATATGTGCTACTGTGTTATTAATTGAACAGGGTGAATTGTGAATAATTTTCGATCATTTCAATCACTTAACTTAACAGTTAACTGGAATGTAATTTGGTATTAGCGTATGCGTGGTTGTTGGAAGGATGATATTTTCAATTGTTGGTAAGTTGTGCGGTGTTGTAATTAAAATTCATCGATAATAATTTGTACTTTAAATTTACAATATTTCTTCACGAATGTTAAGTGTTGCTACGACTATAGTAAAAATATACAATGTTTTTTTAATCTTTAAATTCCTAGAAATATACTGTTGCAAATTTTCTAAATCCCTAGGAATCTGATATTCCGAATTTCCCAAGTCCCTAGGAATTTTAAATTCCTAGAAATAGACTATTCCAAATTGTCCAAATCCTTAGAAATCTAACATCCCAAACCCAAGTCCCCGGAAATCTAATCTTTCGAATTTACAATTTCCCCAACATTTCTAAATCCCCAGAAATACAATATCCCAAACCATCTAAATTCCCAAAAATGAAACACCTCGAAGTACCAACAATCCTTCAAGAAGACAGAAATTTTCTTAATTTCTATCCAACAAAACATATTATCAGTATTTCTAACCGAAGCGAAAGGGTTTGAGAAACTTGGTTTAAAGCGAAAACCAGAGAATTGTGTAATGAACGATTGCGTTCGCTAGAATTAAAAACAAAAAAGGATACGAAAAAAAAAAGAAAGTACAAGTAGAAAGCATAGGCTATTATCCATCTATCAAGTGTATTGGGTGAAGCGTTGAATCTAACTTACGATTCGTGAATCATACATTTGTATTCGAGGAACGTGTTGTCGCTACATCTTATTGTGCGCGGAAATTACATTTTACGCGAGTGTTATTCTGATCGGCGGATTTCGACGGTTCGATGCGCCGTGAATGCAATTGCATCTAACGTATGCAACACACGAACGAGCATAGTTTAAAAATTAAAAGGCTCGATTGTTCGTTTAAAAATTCGGTGTTTTCGAAATTTTCTTGGACCAGTGCACTGATACAAAAGATGTTTTTAACGATACATTTTTTTTTTTCCGAATACTATCGATGCGATAGTGTACCGAAACACATCTACGATATAAAAATATAAATTCACTACTTTCTTACGATGTAAATAAGAATGATTTTTGGTAAGTCCTGAAGATGCGATCGAAACTTAACGAACCACGAATGAAATAGTTGTAATAGATATACACCTTTTGTCACATAAACGAGAATTGAGAAGCCTTCGATCAAAATCAATGTTCCATGAGATCTATCATTTGTTTCGACGCATCTTTCAATTTGTAGGTGAACGGTGGAGCCTTGTGTAAACGGTCTATTTTTCGTGAATTTATTGTGAGAAAACGAAATCGATGACATAGTTAAAACTTTCGATACTCTTTATTGATAATACCATGTATCATATACATTTTTTTTTCTTTTTTTAAAGCTTTATTGTCATAAAATCATGAAGAAACCGTAGCTCAAAGATAGTGCCTGAAAAATGTACAGATTGTAAAAATAATTTGATGGAAAAACACCAAATAAAATTCGTTAGTTTATCCAAAATTGTATTTCATGAACCTAAAAATGTCATTAAATTCGAAAAATTATAAAAATAATGCATTTTTTCCTTTTAATGTTGTCATTCTTGTAATTTTTCGAATTTCTATGCTATCGAATAATTTATGCAGTCTGTATTTATTTTCTTTTGCTACTATACTATAATTATGGGACAGAAGGAGTATAATATTGTAACAGCTATAATAAAAGAACAGACACGATGTTGTTTAAAAAGAGATAAAAACGAGAGAGAGAGAAGAAATGAGGGAATCGCATTTGATAGTGCGAAAATCGAGGGATCAATTGGACAATGACGAATAAGAATGCCGGATGTAAACCGTGGGAATGATTTTCAGTGACACCGTGCTGTTATCGCGTCCGTTATCTGTATCACACCTTGAATACGATCTCCTCGCCAGGTTGTTAATTAACGAACGACTCGTTAATTAACAGCGAAAGAAAACCGATCGGTTCGGAGTTATTAAAAGAAAGTAACAAGGTAGAAACAATATCGACAATGAATTTCACTCGACAATCCTATTCTTGGTTTTAATAAGTATATACATGCATATAATTACGTCCAAGAAATTTCCTTTTAACACTGCAAATTTCGTTAGGCTAAGCATTTACCTAATATTTTAACAATTTTTCGTCATTTCTATTAGTCGGAATTTTAAGTACCTAATACGACGATTTTTATTAATTAAGTTATCGAAAGGATATTAATATAATGCAAGCGACACATTTCTACGTCACCCACAAATGCGATCGATTGATCGAGAAACGAAGTAAAATTAAACATCGAGAAATTTTCGAATCTTAAAGTATTTATAGGTTGGATTCAAAATTTATTTATCCCTTTGTACTCGACTGGTGCCTCTGAGGGGCTATATTTAATTTATCGGAGTACTCTAAAATGCGAAATTTCACTTTCACCTGTATCAAAATATAGAAAATTAACGAAGGGAATCAAAATCAACAGATTCTCAAATATTTCTAACTTCTGAAAGCATAGCTGGAAAATTAGATTAGACCCGATTACGTCCAAAAATACTTCGAGTGCAAAGGGTTAAATATTCAATACTATTATAGGTAGCGTCATGACTCAAATTCTGTAGATAACATATGACGCGCGGGGTGCGTCACCAGTTAAACTGTATACGTCGTATATGACGCAGAGGGTGTGTCACGGCTCAAATCCCGTATGTCATGTATGACGCATAGAGTGTGTCATTACAAACAACGAGGAAGAAAATGAAGAAGTAAATGGTCGAGTTGACAACGATGGGTCAGCAAAGGGTTTTCAACGACTGTGCACGATAGAAATTCGATCTTTTTCAATCCACGTTGAAACGGAACCGAGCCGGAGGAGGATCGCAAAACCATGGAAGAAACGCGAACGGAAGACTAAGGAGGGATTCAACGGTGCAGAAAATATGTTCGTCTGGTCGGGTCGAAAGAAATTGCAGTCGGCAAACTTTCCTCGATGTATTACCGTCGGATGGTTTCTAGCGATGTTCGCGTAAGGAAAAAAGGAAAAAAGAAAAAAAGAAAAGAGAGGAAACGAAGAAACGACGTATTTTCCACGAGAGTTCTCTACCGCTTCGATAGAACACGATGCCAGGAGGCCTTGGAAGTTTCGTTTACGAGGGTGAAACGCCAACCTCCATTTCTGAATAATCATCTGACAATTAGAGAAATTCGTTTGGTCCATTTGGAATTTTCATTTCTTTTATCGCCGGTCGATTAAATCCTTGATCGATTAATTAATTAATCGATTGAATATTTCAATCGCGATTAAATTTAATTCCAACTAACCTTTTAATTGCAAATTAAACTTTGTTCCAAACTTGTTTCTTTGATTAAAATTAAAAAACAGTATGTATCTATTATTTACGAAAAGGTTTGACATTTTTCAATTGTAAAGTCAATTAACAATTAATTAATTTGTAATCCTGCAAAACGAATACATATCTACAAGTAACTGATTTAATGGTCAATTGCAATTAACAATTCAAATTTTAATCGTTAATTTGTTCATTGTCAGAGTAAGTTAATCTTGCCCAACACTGATCGACACCTTGAAAAGAATTTATTGGGGAGATTTTAAATGTACTGTATTGCTTTCGTTTTTATTCATTATTCGTGACAGAAAGGAATTATAAAATGGCACTCGTGGTACATCAATTTAAAGCTTAAAGGTTAACGATAAAGACTACATAAGAGTTTCATGAATATTATTCAATACAAATTTGTCGACTGCCAATTATAGCACGACTATAATAACACGATTTCATAGCATAAAAGTATTGCAAAATACTATACACCTATCCCCCGATTTATACGGTACTTTATTTACACGATTTCACTTCTACACGATTTTTAAAATATGGGATTAAAAAAAAATTCTACAGTCATTTTTTAATTCCATTTATTCTGAAGCGGAACCGTCTTCCTAGCATGGATAGAATTCAGGGTTGCGGGAGTATGTAATTTAAGCTTTCAAAAAGCTAATCGAGATGTCAGATACCGTTAGTATTATGTTTTTGTAACATATATTTAGTTTTATTTTGACTAAATTATAGTTTTACTGAATTATGCACATTTTAGTTTGTTTTCCTATCTTCCGTGTAAATCGGGGGATAGGTGTAATTATTATTCTACATCAATATAACTTATCTTATGTACACGCTTCGTCAATATTTTTAATACAAAATGTGAGAATTTTGTTAACTGTTTGTATTTTTTTTCACAAATTTTTCTGAAAAACCTGACTCATTAATGATACAAGCAAAGTTGAAACTTTCCTCGAAATTTGTATTTTATTAAATATCCAAGAATTTTTTCGGAACTTTTTTTGAAGGGTTAAAACATTCAAAGGATTAAGAACGACCCAACTAGCTCACGAAGGTTTAATATTAGTCCAATATTGAGCCATAACGTAAACGTTATGGTGTCGAGTTCGAGCAGCTGTTCCAGCTCGATCTTGTTCGAACATCGCGATCCAAATTTAATCTAAAATTGCGTAATCCCTTTCGAACGAGATTCCTATTCTTCGACACACGGGCCATCGCCATCTCTGTCACGTGATCCGAACCAAAACATCTCAAGTGTTAACCCTTTAACGCCCACGCTATTTCTATTTCTTACAATTACACCCATCCCCCGATTTACACGGTTTTTAAAATATATGGATTTGAAACAAAGAATTTCGATTTCGACTTACACGAAAAGTGAAATCGTGCAAACAAAAGCACCGTGCAAATCGGCAAATAGGTGTTTATTCTTGTAATGCTGAAACAAACGAAGACCTTGGACGTGTAAACTGTGATTAGAATTAACCCATTTGCATCATAACCCTACTTAAGGGTCGCAAGCATCGTATTGTACATTTTTTTATAAAAATGGAAAAACACTAATTATTTTATAAATAAAATTACAATAAGCGCGGAATATTCCGCGCTTGGATGCAAATGGGTTAACTTTTAACTTTCTTCGTTTCCGTTAGAAGATACAATAATTGAAGCCGTTGCGAAAGGGTTGAATTTTCAATTGGTTTCCAAACACCGTGTATTTCTAGCAGAAGTTTGAGAGAAAGATAAGAAGGTGAGGAACGAAACGAAGGAATTTCTGCGAGGGAAAAAAAGAAGATTGAACGATGTAGAAGAGAGTCTCAAGGCCGAACTAGAGACAGAATTAGATTCCTCAAGAGATTCCTCTCTTGTATCTTCTTTCTGATTTTACGAAATTCCATTCCCCTTCACACCTATGTTTCAGTCGAAAAATCGCCGTGTTTATTTGCCCGTTCGTTGAAACATCGTTAATCTCAACTTGAATACTTTCGGGGATCGTGTGAAAATTTCGAAGAACAGAAAATTCTACGCTTATGCACAGAAGTTTCCATAATGTGGAAACTTCTTAAATAAATACGGTGAATGGAAATAAAGAACGACAACGCCAAAAGTTATAATTCACGATCAAAGTGTTGATTAAAGCCTTGAATTTTCGGATAAAACCGGTCTCGAGTCGAACAGAACATGATTTCTGACCGATTACTGGCTAACCTAAGAAAGCAGATACAAATTATTAATCAGACCGATCCATGGAATTGAGAATCAAGTACGAAAGTTGAAATAACAGTACCAGGATTGAGATAATAAAAACGTTTGATCGATCAAGCCCAACCAGACCCATATTAAACTCGTCCAAGGTGAGATAAAAAAACGAGGATGAAGAAAAGACGATCAATCCGAAGGATGATCCAAAGAAAGACTAACAGTTAAACGATAGGTGCGAACCGGTGGTGTTCATTGATTCAGCAAGGTGTGTAACGGTAAAACTCGGTTTCTTTCGATCTCACGAGGATGAGATCGCTGTTAACGCGACTCGAACTGGTGCAAAAGTCAGTGGGCGCTACGATTGTATGTAATATCACACTCGGTACAAATGTCCACGGTCCGTCGATCTTAATATTGAATATCAGCCGGCGAAAAATTCGACCGATCATGAGTATCAGCTGGAATCGAGCACTTGTAAACAGAGTCGATCGGTTTTTAACGAAACAACAGCAAGTTGGGTCGAATCTAATCGATCATCGAATTACATTCGGATTAACAATTATAGGAACCACCTCGTGTAACGCGGTTTGTTAGCTTCCTAAAAGAATTGGATCCAGTTTCGAGAAATTAGAACGCCACGTTTACTCTCTTCTTGTATCTAGTAATCTAGTAAGAAGTAATTAACGTATCTGTGTTAATATTGGGAGTGTTGGGATTTTTGTCATTTTCGGGGAGTTACTTGTCATCAAATAGTATATTACGTAGCAAGGGCGCAAAATGGGTGAGGAGTCAGCTTACGCCCGTGTTACGTAGGCTATTTCTTTAACCAGAGGGCGTATAAATCGGGCCTTTAATGGCTACTTGACGAGCACAAAGTGCCCGATTCTTGCCCTAGGCCGCAAAGTATTTTACTTCTCTAAACTGCCTTAGAGCACAAAGTATATTGCTTATGTAAATTGCCTTAAGAGCCGAATACACCTACCGAGTGACCCGACCGAGTAATAATCTCGGCGGATTACTCGGTCGAGTGCTGTTCACACCAGACGGTAGGTGTAAACCTAGCATTAGGTTTGTGAGAAGTAAAATATTTTAAGCCCTAGGGCACTTTGTGCTCGCCAAATAGGCATTAAAAGCCCGATTTGTGCGCCCTCTGGTTCAAAAAATAGACTCTCGCCCTCGTCTCTTTTGTAACTCGACTCGGGCGCCAATCACCCATTTAGCGCCCTTGGTACGTAATATACGCAAAAATCGGGCTTTTCATGCCTATTTGCGAATTCTTGCCCTACGGCGCAAAGGAACCCAATTTTTGCGCTCTCTGATTCAAAACAGAGACTTTAACCCTCTCTCGTAGACAAGCGATTGGAATAAAAGCAACGACATTAAAAATATTCTTTTGCGAACGAATTAATTTGCTACATTAGCGAATTACTCAATTTCGAATTTTCTAAATTACTAATTGTAAATCGTCAAATTTACAAAATCGAACCGGATACCAACTCGGATGCGAAAGGATAATAAAAAATAAAAAAATCAAATGGAAAGTGTCTCTTTGCCTACGAAAAGAATCAGAAAAAAAAAAAAGAAAAAAAAACAGAAAACTGTGTTAGCTCGATTGTTTAGTCGCAAGTACTGTTACTATCGATTGTTTCCCGAGACAAAAGAACTAGAAAAAGGGGGAGGGAAAAAAGGTGTCTGGAATTTCGAGCTGGTCGTGATTCTAATTCCTTGCCAGCCTACCTTTCGCCATCGCGGCATTACGATACAAGCCTTTGAAACACGGCCCACGTACCTTTCACAATTTCTACAGGGTGGCCTGTTCCGACGCAAATCATCAATTAACGCTTTATCCGCCGACCAGTCTATCCCTCTCTGTCTTCACCAACCCCTGGAAACACTGAACTTATACCGATCGCGGTATATCCTCGGCTAAAGGTATCGGATCCATAAATGTCGACCGTATTTGCCTAATTGTTGTACCCTTACTTCTTGATTGTTCGCCGAGAAAAGGTATTTATTACATGGTACCTAACGGAACCGGTATACCTACCTGAACAAATACGTGTTGCATCGTTGGTGCTTGACTACGATCACCCGATTTTTCTACTTAAATCTGTCACAATCGAAGATACAATAATTATTTATCCTATACTTTGTCGCTTTTCTACGGTCGCGTCGGAGGTATTATTATTTTATGGTGGAAGTTAAGGCAAAGAATTAGAAATTTTCAGTTGTTCTTATTTTTTTTGCTTGGAATCCTAATCATGCAATAGTCTATAGTTTTGGAAATTTAGAAACTTGCAAAATTGTTATTATTATATTGGGTTGGCCAATAAGTAATGTCGGATTTTTCCTTTCGGTATCGTCGCTGCTGTTTTTAAAACAAAAGACCATCCATAATCTATATAACGTGTATATTATTCCAATGTATAATTTGAAAAAGTATTCATCGCGAGTAATTGAATTTCCGACTGTTTATTTTGATTTGAAAATGAACAACGATAAAGTCTATTTTCGTGCAATCGTGCTTTTCTATTCTCGCAAAGGAAAAGATGCGGCTCAAACGCGAAAAAAGATTACTGATGTGCAAAGATGGTTCCAAATGTTTCGGGGTGGAGATTTTAGTCTTACCGATGAGACACGTCCTGGCAGACCGATGATCAGATTATTGATACAGATTAAATCTTCAGTCGAATTGAAAGCAATCCACGTTATACCACGAGTGAGATTGCTGAAATGTTAGGAATTTCGAAATCCAGCGTTGATAAAAATCATTTGCATCAACTTGGTGTGGTACCGAGATATGATGTGTGGGTTCCACACAGTTGGAAAAATCCGACATTATCCAATAGGCCAGCCCAATATTTTTTTAGAAGCTTGGAAAATTCGAAATATTATATTTTGCTATAGAAATGATTGGAAGCAACTTGGAAATTTCCAATTATTATATTTCTAGAAACTTAAAAAACTAAGAAAATTACATTCTTAAGTAAAAGTTAATTTTCGAACAAGAATCTCTTTATATTTTAAAAGACACCTGACCAATTCTACCATCCCCATTGAATTTATTGTTCCAAGATTATGTACCTGACTCTGGCAACGAACGAGACAATCGAGAGGCTTGGGGTCAAATGTAATTCGGTAGAAAATTCTCAAATATTCCGGAAACTATCAACGGAATTACGGTAAAGTTTCCAGAGGGATTTGAAACAATTCTGTGTCGACGAGTAAAAAAATATTCATTTCACAAGCAGAATCGTATCCTTTTCAACGACGAATATTTATACGATGAAGAGCGAAGCTACGACGAAGAGCGTGGGAATATGACCTCTGAATTCACCTGGTTCTTGCGCTCTCCAATCTAAAACGCACACCTTTGAATATCTAATCTACTCGACTCTTTCCTTTCTGTTGATCCACTCGTAAACAGGGAATATGATAATTCTTATCAGTGCGTGCAAGTACTTCTTTGTACACTGGAATTTTCAATGTTCTGGAGGACGGCCTCGAATAAAGTTATCTTAATTGGACCCGATTAACATATTCTCGTATTCAGCGATTGCCGAATAAACGATTGAAGTTAGATTAGGTCTGGATTGGTAATTACTATGTTACTAAATTATCAAATTACTTGTCAACCCTTTGCATTGGGCTGTCTCCTGAAGAGTATTTTGAAACGGGACAGTTAAGCTTTATTTTTGTATTAAAACCTAGAAAATCGAGGAAAGGGATACAAATAAATAGACTCGTAAGCATTTGTAAATCTTTTGTTGATTTTCATAAAGGTTTGCTGGAAAAGTAGACTATAAAGGGTTAATAAATTGCGAAATTTGTGGATTACCAGATTATTAAGTTCTCAAATTACATAATAATACGTATGATTACATTACAAATAATATCAGCAAAATACGAAACCTTTTTACACCGCAATTTTCCCCGGGGAAGCCTACCACCCAGAACAAGAAATATACAAAGTGTAAAATTAGACTCGTTTCATTAAGGATGGTCGATTTGTTTCAAGAAAGAAAGGAAGGAACGTGGGAAGTTGGATGGTGTCCCGAAGCTCCGTAGCGAAAGTCGACGAGAAAGGATCAGAATCGTACACACTACACACTGTACACACAACGATAGGTGACGCACATAAACGACGCAATTTCGAAGTGAAACAGTAGTTAAATAGGTAATAAAACGACGATCCAGAAGACGATCGTAGGGTACCGTTGCGTTGGATTGCCGGTGTACACGATAATTTGTCGCAGACTCGTCCTTTCAGGATGATCATTATTCCAGAGCCGTGGACAACTAGGTAGCCTTTCCCGCCGCCATCATCCATCCACACTGCTCGTTAATGAACGAACCATCAATCAAAGAGTTTCCGGTGCATGCATACCCTCTGATACATTGTATCTACCAACCTACCAACCATCTTTAATTTTATTCTCAATTCTCTTGGCTCTATACACAACGAACCACTGTTAATAATATTTTTCTTTCTCAAAAAATCTTATTATCATTCAACACTTATAATATATTCGGGTGACAGTTGAATTTTCAAAGAAATTTTGTCGCTTGCATTATTAAATATCCTTTCGATTACTTAATTAAAGGAATATAAAATAATAGAAGTTACGAAGAATTGTAATAATAATAATAATAATAGTTTTTAGTGCCTTTAGCGTGGCAGTCAAGGTGTTAACGGCAGTGGCGCTCTATTTGAAACTTTCAACCGGAGGTTCCATGTTTATTTTAACCCTTTGCGGACGATTGACGCATACATGCGTCCAAACCACACCGTCACAGCAACTTACAGAATCGTGATACATTTCTGACACAAATCGTAACCATAAGTGCGAAGAACAGATATTTAGAAACTACTGCTTATTATCATTTGATTAAATAATATTCCATGCGTCTACTGTGTCAAGCGTCCAAGTGTTCCGTCCTCGAAGCGTTGATCTCGAAACTTTCGTCAGAAAAAAGCCAGAAACGCTACGAAACTTCCTTCTAGAGAAACCAACGAAACAATGACCCAATCTAGGAATCAACTTTTACTTAAAAAATAATCATCCTTCAACTTTCTTCGCAAAGAAAGAATAAAAGCAACGAGCGACACCAGGTTCTGTTCAGCCTGAAAATCTGTCATTCGTAAAGGAAATCCGACAGTCTAAAAGACGGATTGAACTTTGCTGTTGAAAAAAAAAGAAAAGAAACAGAAACAGAGTCTGTCGACTTCCGTCGAGTAACAAGGGAGAGGCGTTTTCGTGCACCTGTTAAAAGGGGGATATATCACGTGAAAGGAAATGAAAGAGTGATTTTTGGCCAGGATATGCACGCGCGCGCGCGCGCGTGTGTGTGTGTGTGCGTGGCTACATCCTGACGGATGATATCACGTGAAAGAAACACAACAACACGCGAGGCAACGTTTTACACGTTTTACACGTTCCAACAAACGCAAACGACAAAGCCATCGTGCAGCAGTGGGTATGTGTATCACGACTGATAATTACGGAAGGGGCTCGAGCGAACTTCCGGTCAATAAAAGCCACCCGATCGACGCAACAACCGTCGCCACCATGAATTCCTTCCTCTACCAAAAATACTTATATTTATCTTGATTGTTTTTTTTACCCGTCGACGAGTATAGTTGATAAATAAAAGAAAGGGTAGGTACTTGGCGCAAAATTGAAAATTGTAACAAGTTGGGAAGTTCGACGCGGATCGTGGATGTATATACTTTGCATAAACGTGCCACGCATTGAAATCACCGACCGTCGTTGTTGAATGCTTTCGTTTGACTAGGAATATTATAGTTTTTTCTTTTTCTTTTTTTTACAGTAACGGAGGAAAGAGGTATTATTATTTATAGGAATTATTTCTTAGCACTCGGGAAGTTTGAGGCTTAGAAACTATGGATTTCTATGGATGGGAACTCAGAAATTTCGATATATAATAATATTAGAAACTTGGATATATTATATTTCGAGGAACTTCGAAAGTTCGACATATTTTCAGAAATGTTTGGAAAATCAGTTCCAGAAAAATAACAATTTCCACTTCGTCCCTGTCGAACTTTAAATAACAAAGGAAAATATGTTGCAGAAATCATGACACTATGATTTCTCGGCAATACGAAGCGAGCTATGTAATTAACGATTAAACGAGATAAACTAGAATAGTATAATTAAGGAAAAATTATTCAAACATCGGTGCTAATAAGGATTAAAGTAGTTACGAAATGAATTTAAAGTTGATCGATTAGACTTTTCTAATTAACGTTATAAAAATCCGTCGCACGATCGGTACACGAAAGAAAAAAATATTGTATCATCGAAAACGAAATTTTCGTTTAAAAATCGTAAGTGTGATGTTTGTTCCCTGTTTGGACAAAATGCCTTGTTTCCGGTTGTACAGCAATTCCATATGTCATAACGCGTTCGGAATACAGAGTTCACGGAGTGTATTTTCGATGGACGCGTTGAATGGCGTCTGAGTCACCGGAAACTCTCGATATTCGCGAGGAGTGAACCTTTCGTCGAGTAAAAACAACAAAACAGAAATTCCACGTACGATTATTAAAATTCAAGAAAAATCAACGAAATTTCGATACGAAAATCCATGTTTAAAAACTAAAAACACATTTGGTTACTAATTTCGCCATAATTTTCGACTTTCTCGTATAATTTTGCTAAAACGATCAAAATTCATCAAATACATACCTACATATGTATGTATATTAATAATTTCGATAAAAGACAAATAAATTGCATAAGTAGTACAAACGATTAACGAAAATCTTTATTTTTATTTATATTTCAGTTAAACGAATCGATGAAACGTTTGCAAAATCAACGTGAATAATGCACTAATGGAAGGGGGGACGGAAGTTACGGTATTCGAGGCTGTTTAATATCGTGAAATTATGTAAGACAACCGGGAACGACGATAATAACCGAGCAACGATTCTCGGAAAATTCGGACAACGGTACAAATCAGAGAAGTGTCAAAATAACTGAACTGACCTGACGGCCGTTTATTCGGGAAACATTTAGCCGGTCAGTTATTTTCAGTGTACATACAATACAGCACACCGGTCGTATCGTTTCCAGTTAGCCAGCCCTCTATTTTAAACCGACAAACGATCCACGCTTTTCGAATTGTTTCGTAGAAACATCTGCGCGACGAAGAAACAAAAGAAGAGAGAAAAACGGTCGATTTACAGGCTAGGAAAAAAGGTGATCGCGCAGTGTTACCAATTCGCGGCGCTAATACGAAAGAAATATTCTGCGCATGCGCGTATCTACGCCGTCAATGCAATTTACTCGAAAGAGGAATACAGGAGATGATTTGTACAAAGTTTAAATCTTGACACTAACAAATATTTCGTTTTTATCGTAGAAATGATTACAAACTGCTGTTTAAATTCCCTAACACTTCGTGCGTACTACTATTTTCAATTGTTGGACGAAAGTGTATAAACGAAAAATTGTTCAAACTTACCTTTCGTAGTTTCTCCAGTTCGTTGATGTCCGTGGGTGGCTGAATCATCTAGAAAACAAAAAAAGAGAAACGAAACATTATTATCAAGTCGGAAAGAATGCTTCGTGTTTTGTGTAAATTTTCGACGGACAAGGAATGATTTACAATTGCTTTAAAATAGACACGCGGTCGCCATAGTAGCTACACGGTATGTCATTTACCTCCTTCATTTTCCAACATTTCGCGTTGTCCTTGGTGAAAACGTTGTTGCTCGTGAATTTCACTCTGTCTTCGATATTGACGAGGGAAAAAAACTGATTGTTGCCGTTCGATTCCGCTTCCTCGGCGATGATGTTATCGAAAATTTCGTAGTTGAACGACTTTGAATCGCGACAGTTGGTGACGAAAGAGCGCGCGAAGCTGCTTTTGAAAAAATGTTCCAACGACACTTCGCTTCCGAGTGCGAACTCGACTTTCGGTGTATCGCCCATGATTTTGTCGTCGAGAAATCCGTTTGCGACGACAATCAAGCCACCTATTTCAAGATCACTTCCTCCCGAGGTGTAACTCGAAAACAAAGTAACAATGAGAAGAAGAAACGAAGTTGTTCATTCCGTGAAACACTAAAGAGTAACGTTGATGTTGATCGATCACCACGAAACGGTTATAAAGTCTCTGTTTTCACTTGTTTTCTTTCTCCGTGTACGCGATGCCGTGTGCGTTAACATCGATGATTATATATTCGTCGAATTGCAGTTTCTTTTATACGGTATTGAAATCAATCTTGCCGGCCAAGGAAGTTTTATTCACAAGAAACAGTCACGTCACAGGATACCGACGCACATCGCACGGACCTGCGTGTCAAACTGACAACGAACGTTGTTCAGTTGTTCTACCACGGTACGGTAACCAACCACGATCCGATCGCTAGCGACGCGCGACGCAGACGCGATTGAGAACAACCACCAAAATTCACGTATTGCGCATGCGCTAATCTACAAATTTCATAATTCGATCGCGTAAATACTATTTTCTTTATTTTTTATACAAAAATCTTACCATGAAGCTTCGTTTATAAGTAGAATATTTTAAACAAAATATAAAGAATATTAATACAAACGTCAAAATAAATTTACAATAACTTTTTTGAATTTTTGTACTCGATAAATGTTTCAAATTACTTCGAAATAATTTGACGAACCGATCGCAATTATTATAAATTTATCGAAATATAAAGCCTAAATTGAGCGACTATAAAATTAATAGCTTCTTTCGGTGAATCAGCAGATGGCGCAAAAAGTGTGGGATCGTAATATAGGACAGCAGTTTCCAATCTATATTAAATTATTTATTTTATATTTTATAATTATTGTGATATAAGAAAATAATAGCAGGCGACTTCATCGTCGCGTCGGTGGCTAAAAACAAAAGAGGCATAATGAAAAAATTATACGTCACATATCATTTTTTCTCACTATTATTGTCATCTGTCGAGGATCGCCAAATACATACGATAAAACATATATTATACATATTATTTCTACGAATAAGATGTCTTAATTTTTAATGATAGAGAAACATCAATTATGTACAATACATCTCTGAGTGATGAAAATATCAGTAAAGCAACACGTATTATAAAATCGCGGCCATCGGCTTATCCTTCTCGAGTACACTGACGCAACGAGAACATAAACCATCCTCACGAATTTCAGGGTATCTTCTGCATCGTTCGCACAGTGTTTCCTGGATATCGTGTACCTGGACTTTTGTTTCCGTGAGCGTTCGGTTTTCAGTTAACCTTATCGAAGATAAATGTAATACTTCACATAATTCCGACATCGACGACTGTTTTTCATTATGCAGACGCTATAAATCAAACAAAACAACATTCGATATCTATCGTTCCTTTACCTTACCAGCATCCCTTCTCTGATCCATCCTTTGAATCGCTTACGCCTTACTTACAGAAAGATAGGAAAAATCTTCTTCCGTTGCTTCAATAATCCCACACAATTTCCATGTGTTAATGTTAACGGTCTTTAACAGATCGTATCTTAATCGGAGCGCGGCATCCATATACTTGGCAATTTCTGGTTTGTTCCAAGATTCTAATATCTCGTACGAAGAACGGTAAAGCGGCACCACCGATTCTACGATAACAAAGGTTCATTTCAGCGTGGAACTATTTCATTTTGTTATCTCTCGTTTGTTATTAAAAAGAACTTTACCATCATTTTCGGAATAATGTAACCATGCTTCTTCCGCTAAATGCGGAAGAATCGGAGCAATAGTTCTCAAAAGAACATTCAAAATTGCGTTTATAACTTGTACAGCCGAAACACGCAACGGTGACGTCGATTCATCGCAATACAGTCTGTCTTTAATTAAACTGCAGTAAAGAGCAGACACATCATTCGTTATAAAGTGCAGTATCGTTCTACCCGCGTTATGATATTCGTAATTATTGTAATGTTGCTGCATCTAATAACACACAACTACTGTTATCATCATCATCATAAAAACTATTATTATTATCATTATTATCAGAATAGTAAAGAGGCAAATTATGTTTAGATAATAAACTGTTTTAATTATACATATATTTATATGTATATAAAAGAAACACCAACATTACCTCTTCATTGTAACGATACAACAAATACAACATATATTTGTCGATAGTTCGATACTGTGGTTCGTAATTACTGCTTTCATAACGAGGATGCGAAACCCCTAAGAGAAAACGTAGTATTAAACGTAATTTATGTATGCACTGTTTACATTCATCGAGTAAATCCTTCGAAGCTCGGACTTGAACGTGCTGAGAACCATGATTAGCAACCCACCATCTAAAAAAGGTATTAAAACAAACAAGATATGAAATCATAATTAACAAATACATTGTTCTTTTATTTTCCATACCTTAGAACATCGACACCATAAGCTGTATTTTTTCCAAAATTTGGTCCGCCCGCTAACACTTCGTCGGGATTGATCACATTTCCAACTGATTTAGACATTTTTAAACCATTTTTATCGACTGCAAATCCATGTACAAACAATGCACTGAAAAATGACGAACAGAATAGCTACGTTAATACAAGACTCGTGCTCAAATGCACATACTTTAAACTTAAACAATGTTTACCTATAGGGTGCACATTCCTGTAAAGCTACGGACGTTATTAAAGATGACTGAAACCAACCGCCGAATTGATCGTGTCCTTCCAAATAAACATCTGCTTTTCCTTTTGGCAAAACCATTGACCATGAAATGCCACTATCAAACCAAATATCCATAATATCCTAAATAATTTCAAATCGACAAACGGAAAATTGAATATCGTTTGAATATCGTTGACTAACTGTATACCTAATAATAATAGTAATAATAATAGTATTAATAATAATAATAATAATGTACAAGTTCAATTCACCTTTCCTTTTTCTACGTCGTCTCCGTCAATATTCAATGCTTCGATTACATCTGATCCTATTAATTTATCCGCCGGGTACTCCCACCAACAATCGGGGCCGTACCGATCGATCGAATCACATAAACGTTCGACCAGCTCTCTAAATGGATGGAATCCGAAAGATAAAGATTAGCAGAAGAAAAAACAGTACGCACAGATATTTACATTGGAATATCGGATGAACAAAAAGAAAAACGCGATACGCGTACTTGTTTGTATACGGCTTGTCTGTCATTTTGCTGTAAAGTACGGGTATTGGTGTTCCCCAAGAACGTTGTCGCGAAATACACCAATATGGTCGATTCTTTACTCCAGCGAGTAAAGCGTTTATAATCGACGTGCGATTACATTGTGGATATATTTTAATATCCTCGAGACTGTCCTTATAACATTAAGATGAATGTATTTCTATTATTTATTTCAGGGTTATGTTATATTATTTATCATAATCGTTACCGTGAAAATGCCGTTAAAAGCGTGACGAAGTCATTTATGATAAAATAACTTACAATAACTTTGTCCCTGACACGATTCACATCAATGAACCACTGACTGCTAGCTCGAATAAGAACCGGTTGTTTTGTTCGCCAATCGTAAGGATAACTGTGCGTTAACGTTTCAACGTACAATACATCTCGAGCCATAACATTCAAAACTTTATCAACACCCTCCGTTAACACTTTCAACCCATTGAACGTCGGACCAGCTGCTTCGGTATACTGGCCGTCTGCGTCTACCAGGGATGACTGTAAAAACGAATTGCAGCTTGATCGATCATTGAAAATACTGTTGTGCGATTATATCGAAAGTAAGCCCGATACGACTTACGACGCGAATATTATGTTCGAGCGCGACCAAAAAATCTTCCGGACCATGTGCAGGAGCAGTTTGAACCAAGCCCGTGCCAACGTCCATCGTCACGTGATGGGCAGCTAAAAATGGTAATTTCTCCTCTTTGAAAGGATGGAAATACGTGCTGCCTTCCAATTCGTTGCCTGGTACAAAATATCTAATGCTCGTTACTGATATCGTTTCAAATAGATCAACAATATAATTCGAACTCACCTTTGAAAGAGGCTACCATTCGCAAACTGCCAATCTTTGATTCGACATCTTTCAACAGTGTCTCCCCAACGATATTCAAGTTTCCTGTACTATCTTCGGCAAGGCAATACATGGCATTCATACAGTAAGCTATAGCTTGGTTAGCCACTAAAGCCCACGGTGTAGTCGTCCATATCAGAGCATACGTAACCCGATTCTTGAACGAATTCAATTTTATCGGTAGATCACTAACGCGTAAACGAACAATCACAGCTTTACTTTGATGTTCTTTGTTGTACTCCAATTCTGACTCGGCTAATGCTGTTCTATAAGAACATTAAGAGAACGTTAATCTATGAACATAAGGGTGATTCTGGTACATTACCTAGAAGAAGGGGACCAATAGACTGGCATGAAGTTCCTAAATGCAACACCCTTCTCGTACAAGTTTATAAATTGACGAAGCTGATTTTTCATGTACGAAGGTCGATTTGTAAAATAACAACCAGACTCTTTCCAATCGGCCATCACTCCCCAGGACTGAAATGCTTCCTTTTGCCTGACGATGGCTTCTTTCGCATACGCGCGAGCTGAACAGATTTATGCAAAGAAAATACAATCACGAAAGAAAGTAACCAAATTATTAGGCACCATTGTTAAGCACATTTTAACAAAAACATCAACTTTATTAATCTATAATTTCATGATCATACCTTTTCCTCTGATTTCTAAAGGATCATTTACATTATTATCTTTAATAGCTTTCAACTCAACCGGTAGGCCATGGCAATCCCAGCCTGGAACGTAATGAACTCTTTTTCCACGTAAAACCTTGCTTCTTAATGTTATGTCCTTAAGTATCTACGCAAGAATTGCAAATATAGATTAAATATAAGCGTCAGTTACAAAAAACAAATTGTAGCTCGGATCGAACCTTATTGATAGCATGCCCCATGTGCGGAACCCCATTAGCATAAGGAGGTCCGTCGTGTAAAATGAAATCAGGTCCCAAAAGATGGTTTCTCTGCCAATTGTACAGTTCTGAGAAACCACGTCTCTAATAACAACAATACAAAAATAAATATACCAATGTATTATATAAATGCTTGTAGCTTAATTAGCTTTATATCACGGTAGAGTTACTCACTTTAGTTAGGTATTCATCTTTCTCTATTCTCTTCTGCCCATTTAATTGTGCTGGAAACTGAGTGCGTGGCAGTAAAACAGTATCGGAATATCTGTTTTGTTTTTTAAATGCAAGTTTTGGTTTAATCGTATCGTCTAACTTGTCGCTCGTATTTCTCTGTAACCGAGTCGTGACTAACGCTCGTTTCTGCCAGAATAAAAATCTATACATTCTATACAAATTTGCAAAGGCAGAATTGAAATAAATGCAACAACGGCGTAGCAGAACCCACATACGATGAGATTTGACAATTACCTATGCCTTCGAAATTTTTTTCGAAACGGAAAAAATTGATCATTATCAATAGTAAGATGCGAAATTATCAGGAGCTATCGATATAACGACTATCGATAGTTCTGTACCTTCCTTCAGTCTGAAGGCTGAATTATGCCTTTGAGCTAGTTTGAGCTAAAGCCTGCCAGTGTGTATCAGTGTGTATTTTGGCGTACCACCAGTGCCACTGAGTGCCACCACTAAGCGTGCCACAAGTGGGCTCTGATGGGCTCTACTAGAACCGCTCTAGTCAATGCTATTGATAATGATCAATTTTTTCCGTTTCGAAAAAAATCTCGAAGGCATAATTGTCAAATCTCATCGTATGTGGGTTCTGCTACGCTGTTGTTGCATTTATTTCAATTCTGCCCTTGCAAATTTCCTAATCTTTTAACTTACATTTTTGGACTTTTCAGGTCAAAAACTACAAGATTTGATAAGTTTTAACCAAAAATTTTTGGGCCCCTGAGACAAAGTGCAGCCTAACCTAAAAGTTTTGAGAAAAAAAACGAATTATCTATATTAATTAGGACATATTTTAAGAAATGCCACGGTTACCATTGCATCCGTCATCTGGAACCGGTCGTACGACCATTCTTTCTAAAACTATACGATTTGTTCGTTACGGATGTGCTAATAGACCGTTTTACCACCTTATTGTTATGAATGTAAGTTCTATCGCACGAATGTACACTTTCACTATACTTATATTCGTAATATCTAACTAGCGTATGTTAAATTAAGCATTTTCCTTTCAGACAAAACATGGACAACATAAACCTCCGATAGAACAATTGGGTAGTATGGACCCTCTTGCAAACAAACACAATGAATTAGTAGTTGGTTTGAATTTTGAACGCATTCAATATTGGATAGCAAAAGGGGCAGACGTATCAAAACCGGTGGCTAAAATATTAGGACTCGCAGGTTTCTTTCCAATAAATCCATCTACCTATCTTGAAGCGTGGAGAAATCGAAGGGCGGCTTGCGAGAAATCTGATTCGGACAAAGTCTCTGTAGAAAACTCTGGGAGCTAATCCTCATAGATTATTTTGTCTATGTTTTATTGTTAACTTGTAGATAATGTATTCATTTAAATAAAGCTTTTATAAAAAAGAATGCAGAAGGACAAATTGATTTTGTATTGTATTAATATGCAGCTATAACATATATTTAATTTATTTCTTTCAAATGTGTATAGTACATTTTGTGATAGGAACGTTCATCGACTTTCGTTAACGTCGGTTTGTGTACTGTGGCGCTCGTAAGCGTGGAAATGTTTGAGTACTTTGTATATTGAAAAGGTGAAAAAAAAAACTTCCCCAGGTGAGGCTCGAACTCACAACCCCGGCATTGCTCACATGATTACTGTCTTATAAGTACCGTGCGCTAACCAATTGCGCCACTGGGGAGTTCTGGTTTGCAGTTTCTTATTTACGTATATAAAGTTATCGTCAAAAAAGTGTTTAACAAAAACGTTAAACATCATGAAATACGTTCTGGTGTTAAGATTTTATGGGATCCATATCATATAGAAGTAAATGCAGTTCGATTAGTTCTATTCTTTTAAACATAACCTATGATACTATAAAAACTTTACGTGATTTATATGAACTAATAAATATATCTGCATTATTGTTTTGTACAACTACTTGTTTGTTAACACCTTATGCATTACTAAAATAAAACATATGTACGTGTATTCGAAAGTAATTTTTATTATAATTTTTCTGTGACAATAAATGTACATTTTTACACGTTATTCAGTACTGCTATCTGTTTCGTTTTCGTTTCTGCCTTCAAATATATCGATAGCATGACATAATCTTTTCCATAAATCGCTAAGTTTCTGTTTTATACCATTCGGTTTACAAAAGTCTCCTAATAACTGTGCATTGCTTTTGGCAAAGTTGCGACCTAAAAACGATGAAAGGTTGTAATGATTTTTTATAGTTTAACAATTTATGGTCTATGGTTACATTTGTTACCCGCTTCCAGAGGATTTATAATAAAATAATGTTCCATGTTCCATTTCTGTTCATATAATAATATCGTCCATTCAATTTTTAA
Organism: Stelis phaeoptera; assembly: GCA_943735885.1. Classification (NCBI taxonomy): domain Eukaryota; kingdom Metazoa; phylum Arthropoda; class Insecta; order Hymenoptera; family Megachilidae; genus Stelis; species Stelis phaeoptera. The sequence goes on from OX030936.1 coordinate 3,702,805, forward strand.
ATAAACATGTTGAATATTTTCAGGCGAATGTACATATATTAGTATTCCACCATTCTTATCCATACACGGTTCATCGGTTACATACTTCTCAGCTTTCAAACTATCTATCATTGTCTTCCTTAATACACTCTGCTCGGTATACTGTAGCATAACTAAAACCTAGATATATAACATCGTATTTCGATTCTATTACCCGAATAACAGTTATGTTTGCAAGATACCAGATGTAAGGAGCGAAAAGTTTTTCTGCTTCGTTATACTTTCTACCCATGGATGAATCTCTAACGCGAAACATTTATTAAGATTTATATAATCACACTTTAGGTCACAAATTTCAAATTCCTTCTCACCCTGAAATAAAGTAATATATTTCATACATACGCATATATTACACGTATAATTGCATGTACATACCTCCAATTTTACTGACAACTCAACGTAAAGTTTCAAAGACTTTGTTACTACAAAAGCCTTGTATCGATAAAGGTTGCCTTCCAACCATTTTCTATCTACATTTTCAAACGTTATACCATTAACTTTTTCAGAAATTACACATAATTTATGTTCTTGTTGACGTATTTTTTCCTCTGTGCTACTAGTATTTCTTACATCGCTTGCTTCCCTGTAATAAAGATAAAAGTTATAAAAATATAGCATTTCTTTGAATAAGTATATTATTGCAAGACACAGATTATCAAACAACTTTATTATAACAATTTTTTCATTCGTCTCTTTCTTCTTTAACTCTTCCACTAAACCATAGGCTTTCAGGAGAAGTTTTTGCCTTGAATTTTTTAAAGTTGTTAGCTCTTCATCTTCCATTATTACTCTGAAATGTAATCGATTTTAAATTGTTAAAAAATTTGGAATCTAAAATAAACAATTTGATTTCATACATATTATAGTATTTTTAAAAAGTAATGTAACTTATATAAAACATCCATATTTTAGTTTTCACTCTTTTTTTTTTTTAAGTGCTTAAATACACGTACATACATACACACAATTTAGAAGCAGGGCAGAATAATCTATCGAGATGATGTAATTTGCATCAATTGCAAATTACAATAAGTTTTTAATCGTGATTAAACAATCACGTAATCGTGAATTAAAATCACAACTTTCACGCGGGAAAAGACGCAGCAGATGGTTGAGCGATTAGTTTATGTCTATGACGTCAAGTTAACCTAAATTTGATGGATGTTTGTTGTTTCCGTCAGTATGAATGCATACAAAATTTAAACAAGTTTTGTTCATCCAATTTTCATGATGTAAGTAACTTTGAATTAAAGTTGTTAGTTAACTTATGTTCGTTGTTTGTTTCTAGTTTCTATTATTCAAGAAAAAGTTGAAGCAATGAAATATTGTTAATGTTTCATTAAATATAAGTGACAATAGTTTTGAAAATAAGAACATGATGGACGATGAAACTTTAAACAGGTGAATTTGTTAAACTTTAGTGCAATTTGTTATATATTTTTATAAAGATGGATTTTCAAGATACTTTTGATTTTACATTTAGACTTGCGGTGGAAGCATTGTTAGAGGAAGCAAAGCTTGGAGCGAAAAGAGCAGAAATCATGGGTCCTAGTGGATGGATAAAACCAAAAGAATGTGTTAATAAGAGATTTCTTCATTCAACTTTACGCAATGTTGTTCTCTCGAATAAGTGTCAACTAAAGAAGAAGAGTGAAAAACAATTACATAAACTAGAGAATACATTAAAATAATTGATACTGTATGCATTAGTTTTCTCTCTGTGAATAGAAATCAATTCTATCGCGTCTGATTTCATTGAGCAGCTTTGGGGATATCAAAGGAATTGTAATTAATTGTAAAATATGAAAAGCGAATGAAAGTAAATTTTAAGTACAAAAGTATTGTATAATGTAGTAAGTAAGTGTAATATATGAATAGTGTATGGTGTAAGTTAAAATGATATTTAATAAACTTAATTCTTAATACGTATTCAATTTCAAATTTCATGGTTTTCCACCATTCTGAGTTGAGTATTTTGATTTGAAAATGATCTGAAACCAAGTGGCTTAGATACATAATTTGTATGAATCTTTATAATAAATTGTATAATTTAAAAAATTGTTTCTTTTATTATACGTTGAGCAATTAAAAAGTTTCAAATAAATTATCAAAGTAATACAAATTCTTGTTTTGTTAGAAATGTGTTAAAAATTGATAAATCCCAATATACTAAAAATAAATGAACTAAGATAGACGAATTATGTGTGGATCGATTAAATTATGGTTGTTGTGTCCATCGCCGTTGTACGACCAACCGGAAGTCGCATGACGGAATTAACAGTTCACATCCTCCGCCATCGCGTATGTGGGTCTTTCACGTTTGGACCGGAAGAAGTACAGGTTTGCGGTGGTGTTCTTGCAATTGTGTAAAAGTAATTTGTATTAAAAATACGCGTTAACTTAACTATAAAATCATGGCAGTCGGGTTAAGAGGACTTTTTAGGCTAAATATTGGTCTGACAAATAGTCTGTTCTCTAAAACTAACTTTATAAATGGTATGTAATTTTTCTAACCTAAATAATTACGTAGAGTAGGGCTACACTGATATAATGCATAACATTATATCTATAGCTAAACATAAATAATATTAATGACAGCACATTATTATGACGATGTTGTATATAATGTTATACAAAATGCATTAATAGACCGCACACACGCATATGTATATGTATATATATATATATTTTATTTTATAAAATTTTATTTTATAAAATAAAATTAAACGAATTTATCAAATAAAAATGATGTATTATGTATAAATTGTATATAAAAATCACAGTGTGTATTAGCATTTGTATTGACACAGTTTATAATTATAACAATTAATATATTCATTTTTGGTTTATAGCTGGAGTTCGGTTTATGTATACTGACCGAGATTTAGGCATACTCTCGTACGAGAACACAAGATTTGTATTTCGTAATCAATTTGTATCAATAGAAGATACATTTCGTACTAAAATGAAGGAGATTTGTAAGAAAGAAGATGGAGTAGTTTTCACAGAAGATCTGAAAGCAATGATACATTTAGCGCAAGGAAACGAAGAAGACATGCAGTTAGTAGCAGATATGTTACAGAAATTTGCTAAAGCTAAGGGTGATAGGCAGTTTGGTTCATATGTTTTTGGTCCAATCGTAATGAGAATGTTGTATTACTTGAATGAACCACGGATGGCACTGTCCTTATTTTCAAATCCTGATTTAGTTAATATTTTCATGTATCACTCGTCGTTTAAAACTTTGCTGTGTTTATTATTGAAACACCAGATGTATCAAGAAGTTAGAGATGTATACGAGAATGTAACAAATCTTAAGGGTATAGAATTTAGTATAATCAATTCTATATTACTATATGCAGCGTGTTACAAACAGGTAACTGTTGTTATTTTTTATTACTGTCATAATTATGCATTGATCGCATATGTTTATATTCATAATTATTTCACTAGAACACCCCAGAATCAGCTGAATACGCATTAAACCATTGGAGGGAGCATTGCAAGTTGAAAATACCCTCGTCTAGATCAACTTCGCTAGTAGCATATTTAGCAATAAAACACGATAGGTCCGAGGATGCACTTGAAATACTATCTGTATCAAGCAGAGAATATTCTATAGGTATTAGAAGCCTGAAAGTTCTCGCACATACGCGTTTACAACGGTTTTTGCATATAATTCCTATATTGAAACATTCAACGGAGCAGGATACGTCGGTCCCTCACAGACATGGTTATTACGCTGAGGTGGTAAGTAAAGTGATAGTGTCAGTGTATTTTAACTGAAAAAAATTAAATAGGCAGAAAACATCTTTACGCAATCTGCATACAATCGTGTTAATATTAAACTTTATTTCATTATTATTCTTTCTAAATTAATATTTGTATACTTTTTTTACGCTTCTATTTATCATTGTTTTATACAATCGATAGTTAGAGAAAATTTACATAGAGCAATAGTACTTGCATCATATTGTTTGTGCATATCCTATTGAAGCGAAAGATTTGTAAAGTGTTAAGGAACAAAATGATGTTACAAAACTGATAAAATGATAGATAGATCCAAGCGATTCTCATTGTTCTCGTTGCAGATATATGAACTTGAAGAAAAATTGAAAAAAGATAATGCGAGCGAAGCCGTAGATATCCTCCCTTTAATTAGTAAGCTGAAACAACAACAACGAATCGAGACAGATGTAAGTTGTTCGTACAACATGTATAAAAAAATATAGTTATATTTTTAAAGGAACAATTTAAATTATTCTTTTTCTTTTACAGAGAACTTTGGACGAGTATTTGTTCAGGCCTTTACTCACTACAGGAAGAACCCGTGGGAACGAAAAAGAGAACACGAACCCGAAGGGAAATATGAGAAGCGAATCTAGGGTCGGATTTAACAATTACTTGTAATATATTTTGTTTCTTTTTTTACCATTTTCTCGTCTATTGATAACACTTTCGGCAAGGTTTACTCGAAAGGAAACTATCCCTCGATCAAGCATAGTTGTATTATTGTCATATATATACATATATATATATATATATATATATATATATATGTGTGTGTGTGTGTATATATATATGTAGTGTCCATTGACGTCTTATATATAAAATTATTGTAATTAAGTATATAATAGTAAATAGTGAAAAAAAGAAATGTTGAAAAATATAAACAAAATGTCTTGTTTCTTTTATAACGTATTTATACAGCGTACACGATACACGTGTGTCGATCAGATTACATTCATTATCTAATATCCTACTTATCAATACAAATAAAATGGTATTCATCGAAGAATTATTTGTGTCGTAGATTGAAAGCGAATTTGTTAAGAAGTACGAACGCCGTTAGAACGAAGAATCAGAGTCACGAGCAAGAGAATCGATTGGCCGGATATATTATAGTTAAAATTCTATATCGGATTTCAGAAGATAATACTCGAAAACGAGATTCGACTACAGTAATGTCTACGAACGAATATTTTTTCAGTAAAACGTGACATTCGGACGTTGACTTTACTTAGGATACACACCGAGAAAATTGCAACGAGTAGATGAATGTATGCGAGAGTGTATTTGTAAGCGAAGAAGCGAATCGGCCGGTTCGACGACGAGTAGTAGACGTAGACGGGTGAGGAAAAGCAAGCTGGTGGCGCTGGTGGTGGTAAGCTGTATCGAAAGGATGGAAGAAAAGCGAGGAAGGGTGCACGGTGGTAGTTGGGTGGTTTGGGTAGTCGAATGACGTCATGTTGCTAAAGCGACGCGGCAACGCTAAGCGTCTGCGTGGGTCGGCGGGTGTCTGGGCCAGGATCAATAGCGTGCCAGCAACCAGGTAGTAGGTGTGTGAGTGTATATGGCTTTCTGAACGGTGGCAGTCCAGGAGACGAACCTTCCGAGGTAGGACACTTCACGAGTCGAGTACAGTTCCAGTGTCGTACCGGAGAGCGCCATGCCAGTATCACTACATCACGGAACCCTCATCGCCTAGGATTATTAGCTTCTCCAGGTAAGGATAATCATAATCAGTTTTATTCCATCCACGTTCAATCGTTCCCGCCTAGCTCACATTTATAAATCAACAAAGAATTTCAAACGGCATCGAGTGTTAAATTGTATCTCGCTGGCTTGAGCCACCACCCACGTATCAAATCCTCTGGATACATTTTACGTTAGAAAAGAAAATACGTTTCTGAAACGAAATTGCATTTGGTTAGATTTTTTTCAATTCAACCGATACCGAAACGTCCAATTTCCAGCAGCTTCCGTCCGGGGAGAGGAACAAAGTGTAGGCTAGAATCGAACGATAATCTATAGTAAAATCGTCAGAATTCGAATGTATCCGCTGGACGGAAAGAAACGATCGAGATGGATAGAAAATCAACAGATCAAAGGGTAAAGAAGGAAACGAGTATACGGATAGGAGAGGATAGAATAAGCGAAATGAGATGGAGCTCGGTGGTGGGGACCGTGCGTAACGCAGCTATGGATCCCTTGACTTCAACGTTGAAAGTTGATTACCCAGTTGTTGCAAACTCATCATCTTGATTCTTTTTCCTCGGCACAAACCGTTCCGATGAATTCGTATCGGCTCGTTTTGTTTTACTCTTATCGTGCGACGTCTATACAATTATTCTATGGCGTATTTCGTGTTGGGCGCGAAATAATTAACGAAAGTGATTTCTCGATTTCCACATCAGGAACAGATGGCTCTTCGTAGCTTTCGTTTTTTTGTCGCGCCTTTTTTTCGACAGCTTTACAGGTCAGCCTGGCAGAGAGGGATGGCGGGGGAGGGGGCGATCTGTTTTACCATCGAACTGCATGATCGAACTCTCATCGTACTCTGCTTGATTAAAATTAACACCAGATGGACGCGTTTATACATATGGGACGGGCAAGCAATCACTTAAAAACGCTTAACGTATATCCAGGATTTGTTTGATAAACGAAATTTAAACGTTCTCGAGGAACGAGGAAAGACAAACACGTTTTCTCTCGCTTCCAAGTGTGCGTATATGTATGTATATATGTATATAAAACGACGCTGACCTAATTCGTACAACTATTCGTTTGCAACAATCATTTGTCGCTTTTAACCTGTTCGTTCTCACAGCTCGGAATATCTTGATTTTGAAGATGATACTTTTCATTCTGAACGAAATTGCATCGAAATAGGCATTAAAGTAAATAAGTATCATAGAACAGAAACGTACAATTTTCGATATCGATAGATTAACATTTCGAACGTTTGAATTGAACGATTTTACCGCCATTCGATCGAACGTCTATTCGCCCGTTCGATAGATCGAACGGTGCGTACCAGTTGACATATTCAACAGACGCAAGTAGCGTCTTAATTGGATGTATTTTGGTGTTTCGTTTGATTTGAACATTCAGAATGGGGGATCGTGAGAGGGATTTGGATGACACTAACAGAAAGGATCGTGTTCGATGTTTTATCCTCTTCTGGACGCGCTTTCGCATCGGTTAATTATCAATCCAGGTAATTGTGTTGGACGAATCGCGGCGTCGATCGATCACTGGCAATCGAACGCGCGTTCTAATTTACACGGAATCGAAGAAATCGAATCCGGCTATCCAATTAGCAATCGTTCGCGCGTTCATTAGAAGCACAGTTTTCATTTAACCCTTTGAACGGTCGAGCACGATATTATCGTTCTTCCTTCTATATATTATTTTATTCCCTTTCTGTTGCAGTTTTTTCCTCGACGAATCTTTGAGGTTATTTTTACCGATTCGTCAGTTACAATCGTGTTCTTATAACAAACAATCAGAAAGATACGTATTATTTTGAGCGATACACGAAATTTCTGAATATCTGAAAATAAAACGATTTCCTCGAATCTGTGGGATTTAATTTAATATTTTGCAGAAGGTTAATTAATCGAAAGATAATTAAGCTTCCGTTCGAAAGTTTGAATTTTCAACTAATTCAGTGTTTCCGTATCGAGTTCGTAGGCGTTTAATTGTAACGTAAATATAATTTTAGATTATTTCGCGTAAGGCTAGGACAAGGGGGAAAGAGAGCACTTGATACGGTGGTAGGTTATGTTCGACAGTAGAGTAGGTCAGCTTGTGGTCAGACGTTCGGCGGGTAGTACAGCTCCGCGCCTTGTCGGACATGGGTCGAGATGGCCGAGCATCGAACAAATTAAATGAAAAATAATTGTTTCCTCTATCATAATTATATTTAAAGCCGAATTTCACTCGTAGTTTGGTTTAAAACGTTACTTTCAACATTATTCTAGATTCTAGAGCTTTGATTGCAAAAATTATAGTTTGAAAGTTGATTCGTTACATACAGCAATGAATACACGAGTTTGTTTGTTAAACAATTCGAAAGACTAATTTTGATCGAAACATCTTTATATAAGTTTGTTATAATTTATTTTTCTCTTCTGCATTACAGGCTGCCGCAATGTGGCCTGGAGTATTGAAGTTATTGGTGTTACTAACAATCTTGCTACATCTATCAAGGTACGTTTCTCAACGTATTCGTAACAGCGAAAATTCCTTTATTATTAAATATGATTAACCGTGAAAATTGGTTTTAGGAACACTTGTAAATTGCGAAACGATTATATGACATAAAAGTATGAGAAAATTGCAGTTATGATACATCAATTTGAAGCTTATAGTTTGACGAATACGATAGCATAGACGGCATAGACGTCTGTTTCCCTTTGAGGTGTAAATAAGTTGAAAATTGAATATTCTTTACAAAGAACGCTAAGCTGCAAATTAGTTGGTCCACCGTTCGTTCTAACGAAGGACCAGTCAAAATTTCTAGTAATAACTTTCGTGAAGGTTTAAGCTTCGCATCGATGTGCCATAAGCGTCATTTCGTGATACTTTTATGTCATGAAATCATTTCAGACTTTTTACATTTCAATCTAACGATCCACGTTTAGAATGTCTATGAAACCTTTACATAGTTTCTTTCTTGTTATGTTTCAAGCTTTAAATTGAAGTATTATCAGAGTTAAGAAATCGATCGTGCAACGTGCAATCTTCGAACGAAAGTTGAGAAAAATCGAGAACCGAACGCGATATCATTCAGCCGCGATGTTTCGTGTCTGGTTGCAGATGTAAGCAGGAAACGATAAGCTTCCGGGAGAAGGAGAAGCAAGTGTTGGACAACATTTTAGGACCAGGACGATACGACGCCCGTATCCGGCCCAGCGGAGAGAATGCAACAGGTGAATATACCAATATTCTTCTTACGTCCGTTATTCCTTTCCAAGTCTTCCTCACAAGAATCGACCAATTATTATTATTATCGACCGCGTCGTAAACGAGAATTGTCGCGTACTATTGTAAACAAGCCTTTAACATCTGGCTGGAAATTCGTGATATCCACTCTGTTCGCTTTTTTTTTCCTGATAAGAACACGTTTCAAAGTGTATTCAAACTCGAAACGATTATCATCGAATTCGTCGAGGACACGGTTATTCGGCGGAAAGATAACGCGTGTCCTTTCGCCACGGAAAAATCGAATACACCGTGTTCGATTTTGTCTCGAAGAATCCTTCGAGATCGACTGGAGAATCTTCGACCGTAAGCGGCGAGGCGTTTGTTTGTATCGATTTGGAGAATTTCTTGTGTTAACCCTTTCGCTACTGTAGGAAATATAAAAATATACCTATCGTAAAAGTATACAAACACAATGATTCTGTTTGCTTTTACATACAGAGGGTGTTCCAGGTTTGAGGAGGCAAGCTTTGTCAGTATATTCCACGGGCTTAATCATGGAAAAGATAGACTGTACAGATATAGTATGTTTAACGCTTTCTTAAAAAGTTATAAATCAAAATATGGAATTTGAAAGGAGCAGCGACTAATGCACAGCTTGGTATCTACGTTTATTAACTGCTTACCATTTGGACCCTTGGAATGTGTTGATAAATCTTAGCAGAAAAGCAATCTCCGCAAAGTTTTACCCGAGACACGCTATACAGTGCCTATCAAAAGTTCGAGACCACCTAAATAATTTCTGAATGGTTTGGAATGTAGGAGTGTAATTTTTAGGGATTCAACGGGATCACAAAATCTATTATTTAAGCATAGAAACACTCACCTCCACACTGCAGGGGATCCAAAAAATCTGAAATAGTTAAATGGCATGTGAGGTTGAGCGAAGGCTCGTTTGAAAGGGTTTTCCGAGACGAAAACAACGCGCAGTCGCCGAGGTCTCTACGATTTTTCTTGACTTATGATTGTTCGAACATCTCTATTGAGATTTTGCGATAGGTGCGTGCGTGAAACCTAATCTTTTTTCTATTGTCGCCGTGGGCTCTCGCCATCGCAAAATCTCAATAGAAATGTTCAAATAATCACAAGTCGAGAAAAATCGTACAGACCTCGGCGACTGGGCGTTGTCTTCGTCTCGGAAAGCCTTTTCATTTAACTATTTCAGATTTTTTCGATCCCCCGACAGTGTGGAGGTGAGTGCTTTTGTAGTTAAATAATGGATTTTGTGATCCTATTGAATCCCTAAAAAATTTCAATCCTATATTCCAAATCATTGAAAACTGATTCAAGTGGTCCCGAACTTTTGGTAGGCACTGTATATTAAGCTAGCCAGTTTGGTGGAGAAACGTGTGAAAGGATTTAGCGACACATAGCTGGCGAAAGGTTGTTGAAAATCAAAGACTCGTGTCCGGCGTGGAGGAAAAAGATGTTGCGGTCGTTCGATTGGCAGGGTGCCGATAAATTTCAGGAATTCGAAGCGGGATCCGAGAGAGGAAATCTACGTGCTGATTCGAGACGAATTTTTCTCGATAACAGAGACTTACGTCTCGCGATAGAACGTTGCCAAGAAGGATAAAGAACAACGCTTTGTTTCGTGAAACAGGCGCACAGGTGTTCCTTCGAATGTTTTCATCGAACTGATAGACGGATCGTGATTCCGTGTCAACGATTGATTGGCAAAACGGGTCGTTTCCGTTTCGTCGCTTAACGAGCACGATTTCAGACTGTCGCGATTCTTCTTCTTCTTTTGCGATATTGTTTCGATCTCTGTTCACCGTTCCCGGTAAAACAATTCGAAACAGTATTTCAAGAGACGACGATTTGTATCTGGGTCGTTTCGAAGCGTCTCTCGAGATAAATCAAAGGTCGAAACTGTGTTTGCGTGTTAATTGGTCATGGACGTTCGTTTCGATTCTTCGGGGGACAATTGATGTAATCGTAATTACCAATTATATCTTGTTCGAAACTTTGGAAATGTAAATCGTGTCTATCTAGAATCCGATCAGCCGATCGTTGGAAGATCATTAACATTTTGCACTCGATCGTCACCTTCACGGTATCGTATGTGTAATTTTTATCGAAGAATTTGTAAATCAACGAAGGGAATTAAAGTAAAACAGCTTCAAAGAACTTTTATAAGTTTCTGGTCTTTTCAAGATAGAATATTTGATTTTGGAATGCTTGATCGTACAAAATAGGCCGGATTCCGAGTGCAGAAGGTTAATTTTCAAACGCGAACGAAATTTTGACACGACCGATCGACGCTTCGAGTTGGCATCGTGATACGGTTTCCGCTTGAAAGAAGGAAGAAAAACAGGAGTGTCGAACATAATCATTGTAAATTCCGTGTGATTATTGTGAGAAAAGAACGTTGTGGGTGTTTTGTCGACGACGCAAGGGTGGTTGAAAAAGAAATATCGAGGTAAGATGTGAAGAAACCCCAGAAAGGGAAGCAAATGTTATTTCATTTTATTTATTTATTTCTCTGCTTCGTAATAGACGCGTAGATAAGGTGCGACAAACATTGGGAATAATTAGTTGGTCGTGTTCGGATGACGATTAAAATTTTGTTAGTAGAAGTTTAAACACTTTTGTTCAAATACTGATACATTTATTCATAGTTTTTTTTTGTTTTTTTTTTTGTTCTTTTTTTTATATACCTATGTTAAGTAATGTGTGTTTCTCTGTGAACATGTCGTGTGAAATGTTAGTTAATTTTGTATAGTTTTATTTAAATATTTCCGTCCTTGAAGTGTATGCCCGACTTATACGATACTTGAACCACTACTGTTTTAAATTATCCTCTGTATATATACAGGGTGGATGTGGTACAACGGAAGCGAGGAACATTCTATGACTAAAAACGAATCAAAATGATAGAATAACTTTTTATCGTACGAAGCTTCGTTTGATTAAAAAGTGACTATGATTGTTTCACTTTGCTGCTAGTCGTCCGAGCCTGTTTCCTAGCAATAAAGTTAAATATGATGACATAAAAGCTTGACGAAATGGCACTTGTCGCATATCAGTTTAAAGCTGAAAGTTGAACAAAAACGACTACGTAAGCGCTTTATCGATATTCTTAATACAAAATGGCCGGTTGCCAATTACAACGGACGATCGTTGATTTCGAAACGTGTCAAGTCTATCATAATTTCATGACATAAAAGTTTCGCAAACTGTCACTTGTGGCATATTACTTTAAAGCTTATAGTTTCTCCAAGATTCTCGTATAAATAATTCACGAATATTTTTAATACTGTTCCAATTTTGAGCCATAGAACGTCCTCGCTCTACTTTGTACCCTCTATACACAACCCACCCTATATCTCGATTAAAATTTATATCCATTGATATCAGAATTTGATTTAATTCCGTTTCAAAACGAACGATTTTTACAAATCTCTTCTCCAATAATTCTTCGTTCAAATGTATTCCGTTTAGTAGTTAAATCCTTCAATATTCAAAGTTTCATAGAAAATTGACAAATTCAATCGCACGGTATTAGAGGCGAAGTTTCGTTGAATTATGTCTGTTCCGATTTCTCAACAAACACACGACAGCGTTGAACGGCTTCGAAAAAGGAAAACGACGAAATTGGACCACGAATTCCTTTTCGTTTCCTCTCTATTGTTTGATAGGTCGAAGATGAGAGGAAGAAAGAAAGAAAAAACTTGTATACATATATCATCGATAATTACAGTCGACTTTGTACCGCCTGCAGCTTTATGTTGTTCGTGACAGCAAGCATTCTCAGCCGGTTGCTCTTTCTCTTGGCTAACAGGGAACGTGTTTGTACATTAATTTTTTTTTGGGTCACACTAATTTAGCGCCGCCCGGCCATTCCTGATTAGAAACGTCAACCAGAGACGCCTCGTTTCCGCTTAGCCAGAATCGAAACTGTATCTTTTTTTTTTCCTTTTTTCTTTTTCTATTTTCTTGCCAATTAACCGTCGCGTCTTCCTCGGGTTTCGTCTAATTAAACGGAAGCCTGTTTTGCGCGGGATAACGATGGATATTCGTTTATTCGTGTATTATTAATATGTATTAGGTAATGCGAAAAGAATTTTGTTGTTTTCCGGACAGAAAATCTTGCCACAACTTTGGCAACTTTTCGATGCTACTTTTATAAAATTCTGCCTGTTTTGACTCGAAAAAGGCATCCAAGTGTTATAAAAAAAAAAGGCGATATTTCTTTTCGCTTTATCTAATATTTAGACAATTTAGAGAAATTATCGGAACGCATGTAATGCAATTGATTATTACCGAACGAATTGGTTCGACGCGTTGTGGATTGTTAGGTAAATTATTATTTGATAACTTTCAGAAATTTTTCAAATTGTTTCGATGCATTTCCACAAATTTCATAGAAAAAAAAAAGTAACAAGAGAAACTTCTGAAATAAATTGTTTAGATTTGTTTGCAATTAATTAACGATAAGAAATTTCACTTTAGAACATTTCACCACGTTAGAAATATTTGTCGTAGCCAAAGTAATTCGAAATGACAGCGAAAGGAATTAATCAGGGAATTAAGGGGAACAATTAAACCGCGAAGCTCTGTTATACAATTAGAAAATCGATAGCCACGACTCTTTTGGTCTCTTGAACCCTTTTTGGTCACAGCACTAATCGCCTGTAGCTTATTTTTCGAGTTTGCTTCATAGACTCTGTTATTTTCTTTATCCTTGTATTTTTCTCGTTTCGTTAGACCTACACACACCGTGTAATGTTTTTATTTTGATCGTGTAAATTCGAAATATAGTATATTGTATATTATCGTCTACCGAGAGCACATCCAAACTGAAAAGCATAGAACAATATCAGTTGCATATAGTTTCTGTGGCAAATCGAGTCTGGAATCTTTGTGTGTTCACACGTGTTCTGGTGTCATCGTCCAAATTACGACCCCAACAGAAAAGAAACCGATGAATGTAGCACATATTCCCCGTCCCACCTTCAAATGATTTATTAACGATCGGATTATTAATCGAAAGAGATTGTTCGCATTTCCATCGAACGAAAATTGTGATCTCGATAGAAGGAAAGATAAAGATATCTGTTTGACCCTATATTTTCTTCCAATTTATCTGAACGAAAAAGATTCTCCTTTTTAAAGAAAGAAATATGGCCGTTGGTCAAGTTTTTTAAACGATCGAATAGAGACGGAAAGAAAAGGAAGAAAAATTACAGAAACAAAAAAAAAATAAAGCAAATACTATTCCAGTAGAGTATTGTGTAAGACACGAAAGGAAAAAAGAAAGGATTGACTTGACTAAAAAGGGCCTCTATTGTTTTTGCCCTTAGATGGGCCGGCCATTGTCCGGGTAAACCTGTTTGTGCGAAGCATCGCGACAATTAGTGACATCAAGATGGTAAGTATACAATTAAAACCAATCAAAATCCAATCTTTAAATAACGGTGCGTACCACCGTTTCTTTTCTTGGCCGGTATACATATACATATATATATATACTGTTTCCTTATTTTTTCTGTTGCTTGCAAGAATTTCAAGTAGGCGCAATAGTAGGTTTATTTAGCGGCTCGGTAAGAAAATGGCCTGAAGCACCCAACGAAATTACAAGGAAAAATAAAAAAATAAGAATTATAAGGATGGCAACAGGCTAGCATCTTGTCCCTTTTCTCCATTTTTAAACCTTTCATTTCATGCCAACGAAATTGGTAGAAATTGGCTACAATTTTCGGCTTCTTTTGTTAATCGAACCCTCAAGGATGGATTAATACTTAGCCCTTTTGATTTGTTTTTTGAGAAAATTTAGATTTTTTTTTTTTTTTTTTGAGATTATGATATTTGCAGCCAGGGCGAAAGGGTTGATGTGAAATTAAAATTTTATTCGAATACGGATATAGAAAATGAACGAAACGATTTAATAGTAGCAAGTACAAAGGGTTAGGTTGATAAATTAATTATACATCAAGACAGATATGATATAATTTTCAATCTGACAATTCATAAGAGTTTATTTTATTCGCAGTTTAGAAGGATGAGTACGCTGAACCTCGGTAGTTTCGGTGTTAATACTAATTTTGAAATTACGTTTACAATTCGATAGAATGTCATCACAATTTGTACGATTCATTAATTTTGTCCTTGAGGGATTAATGCCGTGTCAATATCAATAACCTTCGGACGGCGGACCCTGGAGAGAGCCCATAATTATTGCAATTTAATTCTCAATTATTTTTTCTTTTTGTTATTTAGATTTCAAAGCTTTTACGTTTCTAAGTTTCTACCAATATTATTTTGAAATTTCAAAGTTTCTATAAAGCTAATATTTCAAGATTTCTATGTTTCTGAAAATCTAATATTTCGAGATTTCTAAGTTTCTAAAAATCTACCATTTCAAAATTGCAAAGTTTCTAAAAATCTACCACTTCTTTTCTCAATTTCTACTCATAGCAGAACGGTTAAATATTCTTTTGCATTTAATATTACATTACCGTAATACACATTTTGGGCTCTTAATTAACCGAGCTCCGTCCTTCGAGAATTAATTCCCCACCAGATATTCCAAGAACCGTTCGAAACGACTCACAAAATCTATCATAATTAATAAATCAAATCAATCTATCTTATTCCCATCGATTCTCTACTCTATCGATCTCCCTTATCGCACACGATCGAACCACGACATTATATATATATATATATACATCTTGTTTCTTCTTTTTTTGTCAGTGTTATTTTCATCCTTGTATTACATCGTCGACCCCCCCCCCCCCCCCCTTGTCCAACCCTTAATTTAGATCGATCCAATTCTGTATCACACGATAGCTAGCATTCTAGCAAATAGATAACAGGCATGTGGCATTATAGCTTCTATGTTCTTCACCCTTATGTACATACATACACAGTTTGTAATACGCTAAAAATAGGAAGCACAGACGGTCGCAGAGGGACGAAGAGTACAGTTTCAGGGAATCGGGGACCAGAAAGTAAATAAACGAAGAGAGAGAGACCAATTCAGGGTTGAAGGTGATAAGAGAGGATTTTTGTACATGTGTATATACATATAATCGAGTTACGCGTATCGGCGATCGATTCTCATAGGTTTCGTCCGATTTCATCCCCTGTCTACTAGTTTCTTCTTAGTGCTTGACGAATTTAGTAATGTTTTGCTACGATGTTGAACGCCTTTGAGAAACTTGGAACCTTTTTTCTTTTTATATATACATATATATATATATTTTTTTTTATTTGCTTTTTCCGTTCTTTTAAAATATATGCTAAAGGATATCGTGCCACGATCCCGCGATGATTCTTGTACTTCTCGGAGTAGAAATTGCTGCGTTGTTTGATCGGGAGGAGTATTCTTTGGGGGATTTATTTTAAAAAGAAAGAAAGACGGTTGTATGTTTTTGCATGCATTTCTATGAAGTATTTATATTAGTGGAAAAGTGGTTGAGATATTTTTGATATAGAGATGTTTCATACGTGGACTGAGTTAGTGTAAAACTTAATTAAGCTTCCTGTTAAACAAATTTTCAAGTATCATGGAATTTAGGTAATTTCTGTGTAATGTAATCGATTCGAAGGGGTTGATTATTTAATTTATTTCGAATAAAAATTTCGAATTCGACCAACGTTGGATTTTTCAAATTGAAATTTCAATTATGTATTGATTAAGGTCGCGATCGATTAATTTCCAAACTAGGTACTGCAACTGTTTGACTTTTCTTTTGCTGATATAGATAATAATACTGTATAAATAATACTAATGTGAATAATAGTACTATTTAAGTAGTATTAATATATAATATTGGAGACGCTAACCATCAGTGACCCCCGTAACAGTCGGCGTATTAAATTCGCTAATTAATTAATATTAATGCATTTTTATGCACACCCGCTCATTTGTATCGTGTCAGTCGATGGCTTCCGTAAGGAAGATGGCAGCTTTCGATGTTGAAAAGTTACCAGGCATTGTGGTTAGATAGAATAATTTATCTGGCCCATCGTCTTTTACTGAATTACTGAATTAACAAATTATTAGATTGCTAAGTTATCAGATCACTAAATTACTAACCTACTGAACACTAAGTTACTAAATTACAAAATCACTAGATTACCGGATTACTAATGGCTAATTACTAAGCACCGAGTTACTAAATTACCAGATTACTAAGTTACTAGACTATCAAATTTAAATGACCAAATCACTAGATTACCGAGTTACTAATGGCTAATTACTAATTACTAAATTACTAAAACACTAAATTAATCAACTCGTTTATCTCAATCCAAACTTAACCCAGTTCTGATGGCTACGGGAGATTTCCCTACGGGAGAATACCCTATATTATGTAGCTGCGAACGAGCGACTAATGCTACTTAACGTCGCGTCGCCGATAAAGCGCGATAAAGATGTTATATACGTTCAAGTGGATTAAGAATTGTACGGGCAGTCAGACATCCGTTTCCGTGCCTCCATTTTAACAATTTTCTGCGTTCTTCGAGAAATATCATGAAACCATCTCGAATACACATTCTTCGAACACTTTCACGTCTATTTTCACTTTTTCGAAATATACAGATTTTCAAATCCTGAAACAACGATACTTATCGAAATGAATTCCAGGTTTCTTATCAATGCGATTTGCTGGAAATCTATGTCGCAATTTATTTAATCGAATAGGTAAGAAGAAGTCTGTCCAACTTCAATCGTTACGTGTAATATTAGAAAGACAATTGACGCTGCGCTGGTTGAATGACGTATAAACGGCGTGAGAAGATCTTTTATTTTTTTTTTTCCTTTTCGATATTTATTATAAAATAATGATCAATATATTGAACATTGTTCAACGATACCAACGTGTCTGACGTCTTGTCCTGGTTCATGTAGGGCGGAATGTTACGCAGATACTCTGTATGGCTCAGGACGATACGCCTGGCTCGTTTAAACAACGATCAAACTGATTAATTAATTGTTTAATTACGCGTTAACAACACTCCGTTAATTCTTTACTAGTCACTAATCGTTTTGCAACGAAATTTATTAGAAATTGATTAAAAGGGAATCGTAAACATGGAATGAAGAATGATTAATTAATAGTGGAATTGTTTTCTTTTTGATGAATGTTGTACGACTGAAAGGATTTCAGAAATTTCTTTTAAATTTATAACCAGGCGTATAGAATATAGTAGTCTAAATGTCGAAAAATTACTATGTTACAATAGTGTACTTTGTAACACGATTATTCTGGATAAGGATAAAATGAATCAACCATCGCATCGCAGAAAACGTGTTTAAATAATAATAGCGATGTATAATGGTAATTTGTTCCACAATTTATTTAATAAGTTACTAGAAAAATAGTAAGTAACCTATAATTTATAAGCCAATTGTTCTAGGTAACGATGAAATTAATTAACAATAAATTGCAAAATCTTTCAAACATCAATATTTTCTAAGGGTAGATGTAATTTCAAGAAATACTTACTGTCTAATGGTAGGTAAGAAATGATAATTAAAAATTATTCAAGATATTTTCCCTCCAGCTCTACTCGATCCATTTAAATCGATCACGGTAATTATCTCTGATGTTTCGTTTTCATTGCAACGAAAAACGTCTCGAAAACGATCATTAATGTTTTGTGTGTTGTTCGGCAAATACAGATTCTATCGTTTCTTCTATTCGTTCGATGCTTTCCCTGTGCGTGGTGTATCGTTTGATTAGTTTGCTTTCCGGATAATTACAGGAACTCGATACATCGCGTAATGTATTGCGAGAAACTGAATAATTATCATTTTTTTTTTCAGTTCTTCTTTCGGTATCGTTTTATACGAGGTATTTCAAACCGATGGTATGTTTCCAAACAAAAATGAGAAAATCCTGAGCTAAATCTTTTTCTTATTAACATTCTTTGGGTTAATAATTGCAATAATACCGTAAATATTAGTAGTACTTTTAAATGAGAAAAACAGACTATACTACTTCTTGTTAAATATTAACCAAAGTTCCAAGTAAATTTAAAGAAACATACAAGATCCACCTAATTTTACTGTTAAAGAAATCTGTAAAAATTTATTAAAAATTTCAAGAAACTTGAACCATTTTTCTAAAGCTTGTTATTAAAAAAATAATAAGTTTCCCACGTTACAATATATTACCATCGATTATACAAACGAATATGTTCTTGCTACAAAAACGTCGACTCGATTCTTTCTTCCAAGAAAAAGATAAAAGAAACGGGTAAAGAAAACTTTCAACTCACCATTTACCCCATCAATTCCACGTCGTTTCGGCTTGAAAAGAGACGAAACTTCATGAAAGTATCGTGGATATTATAACTAATTGAATAAAGATCTCCTTCTAGCCGGTCGAACAAGTTATCCATTAACTTTGAAACTCTTTTAAATAAACCATCTTAATTATATTTCTCTTATTCTCGTTTCTGTTGCCATCTTAGCTCACGATTTTCCATTTTAAAAACCACACGAAACATCCTCTTCGGTTCTTTGTTTCCAATTAAAACTTTCTGTTCCTTTAACGCGCGTAAACGAGGGATAAAGATAAGGTGTTTAAATTAATTCATGAAATGTATATACATATGTCCACATCGTTGCAGGGAACGTTAAAAAAAAAGAAAGAAATGACTATTGTCCCGTTAATACTAATCGAGAATTGTCTGTTTCCTTTTTTTTTTGTGTGTGTGCGTGCGAATCTTTTTTTTTTTCTTTTTTTCTTTTTATTTTGTCATTACATTCAATCGATGCGTTTCATGTTACTCAACGATTGATTAATTTTATTTATTCTGTTTGCTATGTTAGATGGGCCCGCGGTTGTCCGCGTCAACATATTTGTTCGAAGTATCTCAAAAATAGATGACGTTACTATGGTAAGTTAAAAAAGACAAACAGAAAGATTGACGAAAAGAAAGCAAAAAAAGAAATCAATATTATCCAAATTGCCCCGAAATTCACGAAACACACGCCCACAGTACACGTACTTCACCCATTCACAACTTTGCAATCAGTGTTCTTGTCCAATTTCTCCAATCTGTATGTATTATTTTGAATACAGATCGATCTTTTTTTTTTAGCCATAGTGAAACGTCTAAAAAGAACGAAATAAGATAAGAAGATTATAAACGAACGGAGTGATTGTTCTGAAACGCGATCGTTTCTCCGATATTCGCACGATTCTGTTTTTTTTTTTTTTGTTTTCGATACGAGAATTTTGCACATACTCGCGAAAAGGGTGGCGACAAAATTTTGTCTATCGTTCGAGGCGATTCTTTTGGTATTTTGCAAAATTTTAATATTCGAGTATTTAATAATTATTGCTAATATTTGGGAAGTATTTTTAATTTTGAAGCTTGGTAGATTTTGAAATGTTCCGAGAGTATTTATAAGTTTCTTAAAGCTTGGAAATTTCGAAATGTTTCGAAAGTGTTTATAAGTCTCTTATTTTCAATTTTAAAGCTTGGAAACTTAATTTCTACGGTTTTCCGTGTAAACTTCAAAATTACAAAATTACAAATCTCGATTACCTGTACTTTTGAATCTTAAAAAAATGTTGGTTAAACTCCGAATCTTGTAGCACCCGTTAACACGATAGACAATCTTTTGACCCCTTTATTTAAAATTCAATCACGATTCGACGTGATTTGAATGTTCACGAATATACAATATACATAAATAGATAAAAAAAAACTTCCAAAATTCGAAGCATTTGATCGAAACTTATCTAGTATTCAATAATAATAGTAAATGGTATTCGATTAGTATCCAAATTCGTATAGTAGTTAGTCGTGCAAACAAATTATATGTGTATCGTACATTGTGTATATTTGTGTGTGTTTGTATGGATAATACATACATATTTGATTAATGTATAATATTCTACATACACGTACGTGTTTTATTGTTCGTTCGCTATTATACGTATAGTCTCTCTCCTATAAAGATGTTCTTTGTCTCTCTCACTAATCCTACGTTGTATTAAATATTATTCATGAAAATGACGATAATAACGACGATGATAGTGACACATTTTCAACACACCTCGACACACGCGTCACACGTATACACACATGTTTTCTATTTACCTCTTTGTGTTGTTCTGTCCCCCTTTTGTAAACAGGCTCTCGTGCGTATTTATGGCCCACTATCATAACTATTCCCCCCCCCCCCCCCCCTTTATTTTTTTTCAATTTCAGTACTGTCGTATGTTCTATCTAGGCATATGTTTGGTATGCATAAGAGAAACTTTCGAAATTCACGAACAGCACGATCGATCGATTTCTCGGATATATTTTTATTGTTGCTAAGCGTAATTTTAGTATTTGTGATCATTAGTGTAATTACTGTTCATTGATACTATGATGGCTCGGTATTTTTATATTTATTTTTGTTTATTTAACGTCTGGTGTGATCGCTTTCGACTTTAGCAAATTTTGAAATTTGGAATTTTGGAAACTTGGAATTTTAAAATTTGAGTTTTGGAATTCGAAAATTCGGAAATTTGTAATATTGAAATTTGGAAAGATGGCAATTTGAAATTTGGAATTTTCAGCTTTGGGTTTTGGAATTCGGAAGTTTGGAAATTTGTAACATTGAAATGTGAAATTTGGAATTTTAAACTGGGTTTTAGAATTTGGAAAGATGGCAATTTGAAATTGGGAATTTTGAAATTTGGGTTTTAAAATTCGGAAGTTTGGAAATTTGGAATTTAAAATTTGGAAATCGGGAAATTTAGAGTGTTGAAATTTGAAATCTGGAATTTGGAATTCGTAAATTTGAAATTTAGAAATTTAAGGGATCCTTCGGACGTTAAAGTATTAAGTAATAATAAAAGTAAGCAAGTTTTATTTTTCATTCGATTGTCCTATCAAAAAATGGACCATCGTGCTGCTCGTAATTGTGAAATCACACCACGTACTGTCGCTCACATGCTATTGTGTCGTAGATGATATTTAATGGAATTTGTCGTATTTTTTTACTGGTACTATTTTGCGACAAAGGCTGGTGGCTGAACCACACACACACACACACACATACACAACATCCATTTACAACAATGTTGAGATATATTGTTCGTTTTATTCGTTAAATACTCCTTTCTTATATTTATCGCACACACGATTCTATTTATTATACAATTTACAGTATTCAGTCGCTAACTATTTTAATCCCTTATCGCATAATTACTCGATTCTTTATTCAATTCCAATGCTGCTGCGTTACAATATCTGTTACGATGTCCATTATACTGTTTATTCATTCTTTATATTCTTTGCTAAATTAATTGTACAAATTTCCTCTGCGTTCCTTTCCTTTCGAGGAAAGAAATAATTTTCTACAGATGCTTTTTTTTTTAACCCTGGAACGGTGGAATCGGGTCAATCGTGACCTATACTCCCTCACAACGGTATTTTATATCAAATTCATAATTTAAGATAAATAACTTGCCAAATCAAAGGTTGAAATTTCCTCAAATTTAATAATAAAAATTTATTCATTCTCCTCTTCAAATATTTTTTTAACTTTAAACAGTTTGTTCAATTTATTTCTTAGAAAATTATACATCGCTTTTTAATTACGACTTACAGCTTCTTCTTCCTTTTTCTTTTTACAATAATCGTGATTGTGATGTCGACAGATATACTTGTAGTTTTTGCTCGAAATTTCCTCTTCTACGTGCTTAAGCCGAATACTCGTGTTCCTTCGACTGGGTGAGTGATTTTTATCCTTATTTCATTTATCGCATGCGATTCAAGATTTCTTCTCTCTGTGTAGACTCGATTAGGTACATCTTTTCCGTTCGTTTCGATTATTCTTCCGTTTCCTTGATTCTCTTTTTTTTTTCTTTTTTTTTTTTCGATCAAAATTTCGAATCGTTTGGATAAATTTCAATTTTACGATCGAATAGCGCTAAAAAATTGAACGCATTCGCCGCCAACGGGAATAAAGTAATACTTAGCGAAGGAAAGAACAGAAAATTCGAACTTTGCGCACTGTCGATGTTTCGCTAATAAATTCGGAAGATTTGAATTTGAAATTTATTCGCTTTGCCGTGGCAGTCAAGGCGTTACAATGACTTTTAACCAACATCGTAAGGAATCAGGAATTCAAATTTCCGATGTTATTAAAGGGAAATGTTGAATATCAATTTTTGCAGGAGCTTCTTCGTTGCCGTAGTAACACCGCGGCAAGGAATCTGAATTTTAAATGCTTTTCTTTTTTGTTCGAAAGAAAAATTATAACGCTCTAAGGGATTAAAAAGGTTGGCGGGGCATGAATAGCATGCTGTACAAATGTGTGTACAATACGAAGAAACTTCAAGACCGTTCGATGAAGCTATCCGTCAGAAATCGATCCGCTACGATCGTACTCTAATTAGAATCGAAGACGAAATAATGAGAAAAATTGCATCGTTCAGAATCAACGAGAATGATAAAACCCTTAACACTAGAACTACCGAACCAGTCAAAATGGCAGAGGGTTTTTTTAATTAGACGACAAAATTTATCAGGATGCTTTTATTAAAGTGTGTGTTAATTTTTATCAAGATAAAGATCTACTTTTTATTTATTTATTTTTCACTTGAATGTCAGTATACATAAAACATCGATAGTTCTAGTGTTAAATGGCGTAGAATTCTTTTTCGTCCATACATTTCCTTCTTTCGTTCGAACTTTGTCCGTCTACGAATATTCTTAAAAATAAAAGACCAAGAAAACTGTTCGCTATCACCGTCTGGAAGCTGCTTAAAAAAATGAAGTGAATCATTTTCATGTCATCCGGTCTCACGACATTCTTTCGGTTTCCTTAACACATTTATCTACCAGTCCTGCTACTTTACCACTTGACACCAATTATTAACCTTTGATTAGTTATTAACTTTGATTATTAAAATCAAAGTTAATAATCAAAGGTTTACCGATCGATTGGGTAGTACTGAAAGGGCTGCTAACATAGGCTTCCGGTAGATAAAGTGTTAAATAGATGGTTAACCCCTTAACCTACGATATCATGGTTCAGACTTTTGATTACTATCGAATTTTATATAAACGATATTCCGGTTACAGTCCATTTTTAATTACTTTTAATTATTGGCAATTTTCATTGATATTTAACACCGAAGCGATAATCATTTGGCTTTGGTAAAAATGATAGGCTAAAGGGTTAATCAAAATTTTCTCATTTCATTTTGTAATCGCAAATCACTGAATCATCTTCTGTTTGAAATATCCAGCCCGACTCGAGTAATCGCGCAACCGTCCCGTTTTATCGATTAGCCCCGACAAAACTGGCTAGAAAAGAGCTCGATTAAGATCGTTGATATCCGCTGTTTTCTTATCAAACCATCTCCGATTGTTCCGATCGCACCGGAAACGAAAATTCCTTTATCTTCGATAACAAATGGTACACCGTGTTTAACCCTACAGTCTGCACACGTTCAATCATTTTATCCATTTCGATGCACTTTAAGTGTAATCGTAGTAGATGTTAGATTTAACCACCATAAAATCGAATATAATTCTATTCAGATATTTCTTTGATTTCTTCGGAATAAGGGGGGTCAAAATTGTTGACAAATTTGGGACATTTCAAAAAGTAAGTTCCTGTGTGCTGTGTAAGGTTAACACTTTTATTGCCTCGACTTCATGGGCCTAAGAATACATTGACGGAGTGTAAAGTAAGCTTTTGGGTAAGGGTTTTGGCAAATTTTCGGTAAGGGGAGAGAGAATGTCGTGATTTTTCAACTTGTCCCGATCGTCAATCTTCGGGGAGCCGAATATAGCCGAAGCGTGCGAAACGCACGTGTTGCGAATCATCGAGTACGCGGCGGAAAAACCCGATCGGTACATATTCTAGAAAGAGACATCTACGCACCCCCTTTACGGGAAATTTGACAAACCCCGGGCGGAACACTTCTATTTTTAGGTCCATGCTCGACCCTCGAAACGTTATCGATGAGAGAATGAAAAAATACAAGATTTCTCGAATCGACACGTCGAATGTCACGGTGAAAATCTTCATTTGTTTCGTTGGATTACAACGCGTTATCAGACGACAGATTAAATCAATAAGAGTCGAGTACTCTCTGCTTTTGACGTTTCACGATTTTTCCCGTAATTTGCTGATAAAGAAATCATCGGAGTTACGAGACAGACAGTTGAGGAAAATAATTGTGAAGCAGTATTAATGGCGCGTATAAAATCGACTCCAGAAAGGAATGATTTTTGGAGACGATTCTCTGCGATTCAGTTGTTACCTTTTTAGGTTGTATGATAATCGACGTTCACTTTACGACAAAGAAACTCATCGTTTGAATGTTTACGTTAGAAATCCATATCATTTCCATTGTCATGGATTTTTCACGGCATTCCTTTCATCGGTGTTGTCTAAAATATAGACGGTGCGATCGTTTTCGTCGATAACTAAACGATAAACGGTAGTACAATTATTTCTGACGAATTTACTACCATAGAGGATCGTTGTAATTAAAGTAATTAAAGAAATTGGTATGTTGTGAAATATTTCAGTAGTTTAACACTTTAATGGCCGCACGTCTACGCAGTCAAACGTCGCCAGGGGCCGGCAATATTTTTGAAGTATATTTTTCCTTTGTGTGATAATTATTAAAAACAGGCAATAAAACAATAATTACCTAAAATCGAAGATGGGTTGTTCCACCTATCACACACATGTTGTGTGAGTGGCCATTAAAGTGTTAATAGTCGTAGAAAATTAACTTAATTTTTAATTACTACTAAATTGATATTGTTAGACGATAGTTTAACAAATTCCATCTTTCTTCGCGTTATTTGACAGAATTATAAGCGGTACGAAAGTTATATTAATTATTCGAACCGCCAGATAAATCTATTTATGTTCCAACAATCGCAAAAAAAAAAAAACAAATAACATCGATGAAACAGAACATCGTTAAGAATCGCAAAAAACCCCATTATCATCCGTCCATCCCACCTCCGATGAAACGCAACATAACGAGAAAGAAAAAAGAAAACATATCAACAACTTCAGGTTCGTAAGAATAAGCTCGAAAATTCATCGTTAGAATAAAACCAACGATCGTCGTTAAACAATTCGTTTGTCTGACCATGACGAAAGGGGAAAAGCCAACGAAAGTTCAAATAAAAAAGAGAAGGAAGAAGAATCCCTCGAATGGGAATAATAATTTCCCTGAGCGATCGATCTTTCGCTAGTTTCAAAATCGGACAATTTCTGAGCAAGCAGAAAGGAAAACTAAAAGAATTATTTAAACAAACAAAAAAAAAACCATGTAAATCTCGGGCACACGGTGACTGGATTTAATTAATCGATTTGTTTTGTTCTGTTCCGGTCGACGTGTTAGATGGGCCGACAAATGTGAACGTCAACGTCTTTCTCCGCTCTATCAGCAAAATAGATGATTATTACATGGTGAGTGCAATAATAAGTAATCATGAACAAGGCCTATATACAATCTGTATTATCCACACACATTGTGTATATCTATTAACGTCACGTGTATTTGATGCCGTAAGACTTGCACTTGTCTCTGTACTTGTATTTGTATTACGCGCGCGCGTGTGTGTGTGTGTGTGCGTGTGCGTGTATATGTATATATTTATATATCTGTCCGTATACATATGCGGTAAGGAGGGGGGAAAAACAGGCCGATTATATCTATTTTTATTAGAAAATTATTATTCGTTAATATATTAACACGTAATAACGAATAGGATTCAATCTGTGAAATTTTGTATAATCAGATAATTGACAAAAAGAAGTATGAAATAAACTGCAGATAGCATTAATATTAAGTTGATAATTAAAATTTAAAAATTAATCGACTGCATCCTTAACACTTTGACTGCCACGGTGGTCACCGGTGACTGGAACTCGAAATTTTGTACAATCAAATAATTAGCAAAAGAAGCGATGAAATAACCTGCGGGTAGCGTTAATATTAAGCTGATAATGCTAACTATCGAACTGAAAGGTTAAATTTAAAAATTGATTGATTGTATTCTTAATAATTAGAGTTTCAGCGTGTCTGACTACACACGTCTGTTTTCACTGTGGCAGTGAACGTGTTAATAATTAGGATTTTATCGTGTCCGTTTTCACTCTGGCAGTCAACGTGTTAATTTTGTTATTATTCGGTTGGTAATTACGATATTTGCCACTGGAAGGCTTTCAAACTGGATATTTGTATTTTCTTTCTTATCAAAATTTACGATAGGTTCGATAGGTTTCTTATTACCGATCAAACTATACCAAAGAAATGGAAAATTTGGCAAACTTTAAAGGATGATTCCATCCCCTCATAATTTAATTAGAATTAGAATTTTCTACTTAACAAGCTTTTTATACCAAAATTGTCACAATATTTTAGAACCATCCTAATTGTTAAATTATACACAGATTGACCTTTCGTTCTCATTATGTGTTAATATACGAACAAATAATAACATTCTAGCGAAATAATTTAATTGGATCAGTTTTTCTCTTCGCTGCACATATATACAGGGTGTTTCAAGAAGAAAAAGAAAAAGGAATTCAGAATCGACCGAAGATAGCGCTGTTTTGGACAAACAAAGGCATTGGTGTAACTGTAACTAGAATTTCTCTCTTGGGAAGGAGCAGGAGGGGGGTAGGTGACTTAATTTTATTTATCGAATGTAAATTGTAATTTCTGATGAGTTGGGTTTGAAAGTTTAATATAGGTTAAAAAGCGAACGATATAAACATTACTCTGTGGATAATTATAAAACTTGAGAGAAAGATTGTTGACATTTTAGGCGAAGATCTTCTTGAATTATTCACGCTGGAACGGTTAGGTTAGGAGAATTGTTTATTAGACTTTTGACCTATGTTGAAAATTTCAGTACAAAGAAGTACTATCTACTCGAAGACGAGCACTAAGTTAATCAATTAGTTAACGGTATGATACATTGTAAACCAAAGAAGTTTAAACGCGTGCACATACGTGTGTATATAATAATTAACAAGTTGAACCGATAACAGACGTTGACGAACTAGTTTCATATAAATAGATTTGAAGGTTTTTCGATAAAGGCTCAAGTCTGTATCGATGAAGTTAGAAACTGATTGTTTAACACGTTCAGTCCTAGGGTAGCACGATCCAGCTCAGTCGAGATAAAGAAAGGCCATAAATCATAAATTAGGAGGCGGCGATGCTCTTTTGATGTCTCGAGCGCTCGGGAGCGGATACTTTGCGTTTTGAGGCTGCCGGGCATCAAGTTACATGTTCTTTCGCGCTTGAGTAATTTTCCGACCTCCTTCGAATCTCGTCGGGAGTAAATTTACTCGGTCTCGGACTGAAAGTGTTAAGGTGCCGGAAAAAGGAATACTTCCCCTTTAAAAGAAGCTATCAAGTATATAGGTCACTCACGTATGGAATAAAAAATCCTAATTATTACACTGCGATAAGTAACAATACTATTATTGAATTTCCCAATTTAAGTTAATCACTTTGCCGTCACAAACGCCATTAAAAATGATTGTTTCATCATAAATCGTACAATATAATTTTATATCAATTACACCTCTGCTAAAAGTATACAGGGTGTTCCAGTTTTTTACCGCCAAACTTTACCAACATATTCTACGAGCCAAAATATACAAAAATGTCATATAAATATAGGCTCTGAAATGCTTGATTGAAAAGTGATAAATAAAGATTCATGTGCGTATGTATGTTTACATAAACTGTAATATTTACTTGCTGATCCTTTGATTTGATTGTTATGGAATTATAAGTGATTTCAAGCTGTGTGGTATCAGTGAACGGCGCCAGGTAATTATCATTTCATATTTTTGTTTATATCTTTTTAATGAAGCATTTAAGAGCCTATGTTCATATGACATTTTTGTCTTATTTTTTCTTGTAGAATATGTATGTTGGTAAAGTTTGGCGGGGAAAAAACTGGGACACCCTGTATTTCCCTGCGTACCATTCAAGTATCATTACTATCCAGGTGGTTTAACGAATGAAAATCGTTTATGGTGCGTTTTATCCAACCATTTTACAATAATTGTTAAGAAATTAAATTTATGATATCCTAAGAATCCCCACGGCATTCATAATATTGTCATCATTCCAGTTTCTTTGGATTTACAATGTATCATTATTACTTCAAAAACAAATACAAAATTCTCCTGATTTCTGAATCTTCTTTTCTTTTCGTTTGTCATCGAACGCTCTGTATATATGTAGGTATGTAAACGTTTAATATATACAGGGTGTCCCGTAACTAGTGTAAGAGCCGAAAATGGAGGATACCTGAGACGATTCTAAACAACAATTTCTTTTGCAAAAATGTCGGATGGGGCTTCGTTTTCGAATTATTAACGAAAAACACTGGACCAATCAGAGCGCGTATAGAGCGAGGCGCTCAGCGGTGATAGGGTAACTTCGAGCCGGGACGTCGGACTAGAACGAATCACGACTGAGCGTGCACTCCACGCGCGCTCTGATTGGTCCAGTGTTTTTCGTTAATAATTCGAAAACAAAACCCGATTCGACATTTTTGCAAAGGAGACTGTTGTTCAGAATCGTCTCAGCTACCCGTCATTTCCGGCTCCTGCACTAGTCACGAGACACCCTATATAATATACATATATGTATAATATACATAAAATGATCAGCCGCGTGCTAAACAGTGGATGTGCTATCAGTCGCACCTCGTTGATTCTGTTTTTTTTTTTTTTCTCGATGTCGTTGTCTGTCATGTTGTAATCATTCTACTACTATACGTGATCGGCATATGTTCTCTTTCTCTGTTTCTATCTCTCTCTCTCTCTCTCTCACTTCTTTCTATCTCTACCTGTTATCTCTGTATTTAAGCCAATTACACACTTGGATACGATGTAAAATACTAAATACTGTCGGGACACGGTTTCGAAATGAATGTTGAAAAATTATACCGGAGCTACGCGTTTCGAATTCTCTCAATAAACACATGGTCGATGGGAAAATCTACTCGGATCATTGGTGACCCATAAATAATGGTATTTGATTTCTTTTTGTTATGTTTTACATCAAATAATTCAAGCAATGGTGATACTCTTTTGTATTTAATTTTGAAACGAAACGAGGTGGGGGTTGAAACGAAAGTGTGATGAATATGGAATGCAATTTTCTATAATTAACACGTTAGTCAACCACCTGTGCCATACCTGACCTTACCTATAAGTGCCAATTCGTGATAATTTTCTGTCATGAAATTGATTCACACTTTATACATTACAAAATCGGTCAGCCATTTTCCACTAGAAATATCAACGGGGTCTTTATACACTCCTCAAAAAAATTAAAGGATCACCTCTGAGAACCCGAAAATGTAGTCGAAATTCAAGCGACCATAACTTCGGTAAAAATGATCGGATCGATACCGGTAAAGAACCGATCGAAAGCATGGAATCTACGCTGTCATGTGCTTCTCGAAGATTTTCGCTGCGTTTTTATTTAGCAAAGTTATAGCGATACAAAGACTAATGTGAAAATTAAAGAAAAATTTGTTGAACTTCGTAATGTTACACGAGACGAACAAAATTTTTTTGGTAAACTGCATTTACGCCAGTAGAAAGCGACGATCTTTGTGTGTAAAAGCAGTGTTTCTTAATTTCTGTACGATTTTTTTTGACCGAGTTATTTAATATCGAAGCAGAAATGGCCATTTTGACTTTGACTGTTTCTAGAGAGCGAGGGAATCATCGTAGCACATTCAGATACGGAGCAAAAGAAAGATCAGTCCTTTCTCTAGAAGATGCATATATCGCTTTTACAATTTGATCAACATTTCGACATACCAAGTCCTTTGCGAATTATGCTTTAGAATTGCAAAAATACCATTTTTTCATCGACGCGCTATATCTCAGCAACAAATAAGTGTAACACAATAAACTTTGCATCGTTGTAAAGTGCAAGGATTGCTGATTCGATTAAGATCAAAGCGAACTTGGTGCGATAATTCTTTACCTGTGGTCCCGATGTTTAAAATTACTGATTTGCATAAAATAATGATACGGCGTTCAGTGCGTTGTCACACGTTTCACGTCTCACACATTCAGTATTTCATATGTGTGTACACACATGGATAAGGTGACATCGATGCAACTCGATGCGATTTCAAATGTTTTCGTCGCCGGGAGGGGATACGAACGAGAAACCACGGAAAAGCAAAGTGACAATGCACTGAACGCCGTATCGTTATTTTATGTAAATCGGTAACTTTAAACATCGGGACCACAGGTAAAGAATTATCGCACCAAGTTCGCTTTGATCTTAATCGAATCAGCAATCCTTGCACTTTAAAACGATGCAAAGTTTATTGTGTTACAGTTATTTGTTGCTGAGATATAGCGCGTCGATGAAAAAATGGTATTTTTGCAATTCTAAAGCATAATTCGCAAAGGACTTGGTATGTCGAAATGTTGATCAAATTGTAAAAGCGATATATGCATCTTCTAGAGAAAGGACTGATCTTTCTCTTGCTCCGTATCTGAATGTGCTACGATGATTCCCTCGCTCTCTAGAAACAGTCAAAGTCAAAATGGCCATTTCTGCTTCGATATTAAATAACTCGGTCAAAAAAAATCGTACAGAAATTAAGAAACACTGCTTTTACACACAAAGATCGTCGCTTTCTACTGGCGTAAATGCAGTTTACCAAAAAAATTTTGTTCGCCTCGTGTAACATTACGAAGTTCAACAAATTTTTCTTTAATTTTCACATTAGTCTTTGTATCGCTATAACTTTGCTAAATAAAAACGCAGCGAAAATCTTCGAGAAGCACATGACAGCGTAGATTCCATGCTTTCGATCGGTTTTTTACCGGTATCGATCCGATCATTTTTACCGAAGTTATGGTCGCTTGAATTTCGACTACATTTTCGGGTTCTCAGAGGTGATCCTTTAATTTTTTTGAGGAGTGTATATTCATTTTCTCTGAACTCTAACCTTTAAATCGATATACCATAAGTGCCATTTTAAGATACTTTTATGTCATGAATTCCATTTAACGCGCAACCATCCACCACTCGACTAAGTATTATTTCAAAGTTAGGTCCAAACACGTGACAATCTATTCTATCCCCCCATTGAAACTCACGAAATTGTTTCAGAAACTGTTCAGACATTGTATCCAAACGTGTACCTAGGCTTTCATGTACCTTAATATCATTTCAAGCGTTCGACTTGTTCGTTTTGCAACCACGTCCGTGCCTTGTTCGAATCATTCTTTCGTTTCGATTATTTTTCTTTGCTATAAAATTGGCAAACCAGGACTCGGATTATTTCATTTCTCTCATTTCTTCCTTTTCTTTTTTTTTCCTTTGATCCATCGATTCGATCACGACGATTATTCACATGCGAGGACTGATAACTTCTGATCGATAACCAGTGAATGTCTGTGTGCGATTGCGTGGTGTTTCTCGGTGTTTTATCTTTTTTTTTTCTTTTTTTTTTTTGCAGTGTTCTTTGTCCGTGCATAATTGAACGAGTTTGCTTCAGCCAGAGTGTATTGTATATTTTTCACCAGATCGATCGACAGAACTGTCTTTTCTCCTTTTATATTCTTTTTTCTCAACACGCGAAGACGATCTGCAGAATCTCTTTTACGCTTGCGAATCGAGGGATTTACGCTACACGTGTGTAGAATGTTTATTAAACAAACAAGGTTTCTCGTGATAAATATCATTCAATGGGAATATTAATATCAATTGGATTGTTATTACGAAATTAATTCTTGCAATACCTTTACCTTTTTATCTTCTTTATATTTTCGAATATTCAGATATTCGAATTTGAAATGTAAATTTTATTAGTATCCAAATATTCGAGATTTTACAGTTTTAATGTCAATAGTATCGATTTCTGTGGGTTCTCAGGATCCTAAGGAATTTTTGTTGAGAATTAAAATTCTAGCGGTGTTCAAAGTTTCTACCCCTGAAATATTTATTTTTATTTTCAAATACTCGAATATTCGAATTATCCAAATTGGTATTGCCAGAATTAATGTTTCAGCTCGTTCGAATTCCATCCAAGTCTGAAAGTCCGAAACTTTCAAATATTCCCGCCGTTTGTGTTCCCTCCGCTCGAATCGATTCTTAATTAGTCGTTTTTTTCTTGTGTGATTACTAGAGGCTGGACAGAGAGCAATCGTTGAGGAACACTTGGATGCATCTGTGTCGGTTTATTTCCTTAGCAAGATTCAGCAAGTTGAAAAAAAAAAAAAGAAAGAAAGAAAAGGAACGAGAGTTTCGAAAAACGATCGTCTTATTCCAGCTCTAGTGATGTTTCCCCATATTTTTTACTCGCGTGCGTGCTTCTTTTCCATTCGATAACCAGGGCCGGTCTTCAGAAGAATAAAATTACTCATAAAAGAATGTTGATTGAACTTGCACATAATAATTAAACGTTTCGTAACACTTTAACAGGATGATAAATCTGTATATTGAGATTAACCCTTTCGGTCATGACATTTTTATAATAAGAACGTACTAAATAAATGCTTGGTGTATCTAAATTCGATAAATCTTCTATTGTTTGTAAACGTTGTCGTCACATTGTCACAACGATTGAGGTCCCCCCTTGAGGACTTAAAAATCATAATTTAATTCAAATAACTGCTCGGCAAAGCCATGATTTTTTTGTTTCCAGGAATAAATAATTCCTGACCGAAAGGGTTAACCCAAAAGAATTCGTCGAAATCAAAATCTAAACTCAAAATTATTTTTGTGGATAATATCGTAAACCTAAACTTAGGATGTTTTAAGATTTAACAAACATATACTTAATGATTATCTCTCATTAATTCATGAATTTTCATTTCCATTAATTAGAATTTATTAAGATGATTTTTGGTCGCGAAACAGGACCGGTCCTGCCAGGAACATTTCCGAGAAAGAAAAATCTGACGATAGTAACGAACAAGGAATTGATAACCAATGGTCATCCTGATTATTACCTGTCTTATCACGAATCATTCACTTGTCATTTCACGTTTCACGAATCCTGATTTTCGATAGAATCGCCATAGAATTTTGAATTACTTTGATCAGCGTCGTAGGATATTTTAACATTTTAACCCTTTCATTACGGCAGCCCGCTCCGTCGAAATAACGCCAGTGAACGGGGCACCTCTCCGAATGGTGTCTACGTTGCACGTCGGTGGTAGCTAGTCTTCGGTGTTCGCCGACTACAGTCGGTAGTTTTTGGTGTTTGCCGCCTGTAGTCGGTGGTATTCGGTGTTAGTCGACTATAATCGGTAGTTTTCGGTGTTCGCCGACCGTAGTCGGCGCTCGTATCGAAAGGGTTTAGGAAACGATATTAACACTCGCATGGAATTCATTTAATTATTAATTCCATAATTTCTTCGAAGCACTCTGGATTAATATTAATTCAATACTAACTGTAGGAAAATTTTTAACTAATATTTTGTACCGGTGGAATCTAGGGGGCCTTTCTGTGTTTACAGAGAATTCTTCCTTGCAATATGACAGATAATATTTTCAGTTACCGTAACATGGTAATCAAAATATTAATTTTGTAATTACCAAACGACAAACGATATAATTATTTCGCTGCGCGAAAGCAAACTATAGGAGCAAATATTAACACAATACGGTGTGTTGATGCTCGTCGGGCAATTAAAGTGTTCCGACGTAAGAATCGTAGACAAAACTGTGAACGGTTGATATAGTTATTTATACATGGTAGGAGCCGGAAATGGGGGGTAGCTGACACGATTCTGATCAACAATTTCCTTTAAAAAAATGTCGGATGGTGCTTCGTTTTTGAATTATTAACGAAAAACACTGACCGATCAGAGCGCGCCTTGAAAGGGTAACTTCGAGCCGGAACGTCGGACTAGAACGAATCACGGCTGATTGGTCCAGTGTTTTTCGTTGATAATTCAAAAACGAAGCACCATCCGACATTTTTTTAAAGGAAATTGTTGATCAGAATCGTGTCAGCTACCCCCCCATTTCCCGATATTACGCTCGTTACGGACACCTTGTATCTTTCGGCTCAACGTACGAACGTGCACTACTTTCGACTACGAAAAGAAACGAAATCACGATAAGATCGTTGGCCAACGAAAGAACATCGCAAACAAGAAGCTGAATGCAAAGGTGACGATGATAAAAATCGAGCTCATCGTGTGTCCAACGCGTGGCTCTTTTTTTCATATCAGATTTAATCTTTCCAATCCCCCCGTTGTACCCTCGACCCCCATTGCTTCTCTGATATGAAACTGGTGAACATTTTTTCTCTCTCAAAAATACTCGTTAACCCTTTCGATGCAGCAATCTATATCCCGTATAAAATAATTTTAATTTTAATTTTCTAACGTTAGTTAAATTCGATTATTTCAA
Organism: Stelis phaeoptera; assembly: GCA_943735885.1. NCBI lineage: Eukaryota > Metazoa > Arthropoda > Insecta > Hymenoptera > Megachilidae > Stelis > Stelis phaeoptera. The sequence goes on from OX030936.1 coordinate 3,737,997, forward strand.
CACAAATCCTATTTAATAAAATGATACCAAGTTTGATCGTATGATATTAATTTTATTCAAATGATGTAACAAAGTATCGGTGTTTAAAATTAGTATCCGAAGGGTTAAGGAGACAAATTATCCTTGAGATATCGTTGGAATCATCTGAACTTGCTTTGTTTTAAGCTATCGAACTGTTCGAAGGAAAATCATGCAATTTTTGGCTCATTGTTGGTTTTGATTGTGATTATATCGTGTACATATACATATAGAAAAACAATGACTTTTTTGATGCAGGAACATACCTATCGTATGGTTTTTCCTCGACGTTTAAAACGACGACACGGTACGTATCGTTCAGTTTACAACGGGACCATTCACCTTTTTACTTTTATTCTTCCGTTTTCGATCTCATTATCATCTGTACACTCATTTGATTAAGCGGCTACCGGAGACGTATCTTCCAGTCTATGATAGCGAAAATTGTCCGTGTCCATTTATCGAACAAACGGATCCCATGTATGTTTTCAATACTAGAAATGGCACGTTTTTTTTTTTTTTTTTTTTTTGCAAAACAATCTTCGAGATCGAATCATATCAATGTTTCGCAACGAAGTAGCTTAACATTATGTCTACCAAAGGGTAAGATTGTTAATATACAACAAGGATTTGAAATATTCAACTGGTGGAAAAGTGGAATGTTCGGGCGATTTATTGTAATATTTATTTACTAACCCTTTGCCTTATGTTTCAGTATTTATCCGGAATAATTCTGGCATTATCTTCTCTCTCTAACTTTCACAATTTTGCTTCATTTCGAATTCACAAAATAATTGCCAATACTCATGAAACGTGTCTGGTTCTAATTTTTAAATAATTACGGTTATCTGCAATCTATATGATTGTCACAAAATTGTCGTAGAATCTTTTCAATTGCAATCTTTAATTAGTTAACCTTTCTCCCACTCCTAATAATTGCTTAATTGTTATTTCTGAAAATTTGGACAAAGAAGGGAAATGGTAGTAAGGCAAAGGGTTGATCGGACGTTTAACTCGGAGGTCGGGTTATTAGCTGACTCGTACTACTTGCGTTTAATGTATTCATGAAAGCGTAAGTGAACGGAATTGAATGAACGTACGGGATATCGCTTTCGTCGTACGAGATCGATCGAGAATCTTGAATAATTAAGCATCGTTTTATGAACGAGTACCATTACGTGCTCTTACTTTATAATTGAGCAGCTCTTGAACGATACACCTACTTTGAACAACAGAAACTTTAATCAGACGCGATATAAACTATCAACAATGTCTGTCGACAAACCTATTATTAAACATTAAACGATAATTCTTTCTTAAAAAAAAAAAAAAAAAATAAATTGCCATACATCTGACTATTGGTTATCAATTTTTTTTCCTTTTTTTTTGCTTTTTTTTTGCTTTTAGCAAAAAGACAAAATCCGATTTTTGTGCAACACAACTTTCTGTACTATAAAGTTTTAATCAATTTTGTCCCACGACTAATGTAACACCCTGTAACGAACACAACTTTTTCTTAAATAATCTTCTACGATATTTTCGTCGATTTACGATCATTGTAACACTCGACTCGTCGGATTTTTGAAATGGAAACGATTTTTCTTAAGAACGAAACTGGATAGGGTGAATTAACGCGCAGCCAGGATTCCTAAGGAATTCGTCATCGAAGATGACGCTCAAAGTATCTTTGAAACGAAAGCAAAAATAAACGATTATACGAACAAAGAATTTGGAAGCACTTGCCTTTAACTTCCCCTTCCAAGTAGAAAAGAAACAGGACGACGTCGATGTGTGGACTAATCCAGCTGGGAAAGATGAAACTGTGAGCCAAGATGCATGCGTTGTCCACTGCAATGTACATACATATACGTATCTCTATTTTGTATGCAATGATTCACATATTTGTTCGGTCGCTTAAAAAAATAAACGATTGACAAACGACATTGAAAATCTCTCTTTCTTCAAATTACAACTTTTCTGAATACAATCATTTTTATTTATTTATTTATTTATTTATTTGACTGGACCTGTTTTTCAATTCTGGCCACGGGATTCGTAATGAACAATTTATTTTAAGTTGTACAAAAAATCGATATTTTTTGTTTTGAAGGGAATAGAATACTTTCGATATCTTCTAAACGGCTTTCTATCGGAATTTGTATAAAAATGTTTAACAATTGTTTGTAAAAGTACTTTGGTCATAATGAAAGATACTTTAATCATTTTAAATGCAGTATATTTTCCACGTAACAAACTAGAAAGTCTTATTAGAATTTTGAAATACGAGCGTTGAACGATATTAGAAAACGCTAAATTGTAAGTTTTGTCGACCTGTTGGTTCAATGAAGAGCCAAGTCATTTTGTGGTAACGATATCGAAGAAACGTTTATATACTCTTCTTAATCAATCTTTAACCTTTAAATCGATACAACACAAGTGTCATTTTACAATACTTTTATGTCACGAAATCACGTTAGGCTTCTTCTGTTCCAATTTCATAGCCATTTTCTGCTAAGAGTATTATCGAAATATCTATATAACCATTTTTGACAAACTTTAAGTTTTCAATTAATATAACATACGTACCATTCCGCGTTTGTCTCGATAAAACTTTCTCTATATGTATATAGAAAAGATCACTGAAAATGTTTGAAAATACTGGTATATTTAATGAATAATTGATAAGTACACGAACGGATACGTGAATCATTGTATACATTCAATTAGTTGAAAGCCAATGGTAGTGACAAAACGTAGTGAATATATAGTTAGCATCGATGTTGCTTCGTTGCATGTCTCTTTACAATATAATATAATATATATATACGTATATATATATATTGCTTATCGCGATGTGATACAAAACTATACTCGACATATATATAATCATTGTTCGTTTGTTCGTTTGACGTGTTCCCTTACGATGTTCTTCAGCCATTCTTTTTGCAACCGAGACATTTTTTTCATTCCAGCCTAAGATATCCGCACGGCCTTGATTCTTTAACGCTCTACGCCTACGGTCAGAAAAGAAGAAGAGAAGAAAAAAAAATAATTATTCACCACGACCTTTGGTCGTCACAGAAGTGCTCTTTTATCAGCTACGACCTCCAAAACGACTTCCAAGGCTGATCTTTTTCTTCCTTTCTTTTTTTATTCTGGCGGACTTTTATTCTGATCTGCGAGACGGAAAAGAAAGGAGGCTCGTCAGCGTTCAAGATAGTTAGATTCTCGATGAATTTCTTAACATTCTGACGAGCGTTAAAGGATCGAACACTGATATCTTCTTTAGCACTAATTCGAAGGATATTTAGTATTTAGGATAATCGTAGCGTACAAGGGCGGTCCGAGCAAATGTTGCATGTACTAATTTGGGAAAGCAACGATGAATGCCTCGAATAGTATCTGCTACGTTTGTAGAATTCTATCTTCTATTTTTTGGGAATATTTTGTATTTTGTGTAAAAAGGTATGATAGAAATTAAATTAACCCCTTAAAGTCGGCCCAAATTTTCAGATAAAACTCACTGGAAACAATGACTACTAATTCTTGGTTGTAATTTTAAACATTTTCCTGAATTATTTAACCCCTAATTTCTCCCATATTTAATACTCGAACGATACAAAAGGAAATTACATGTTTTTCTCAAACTTGACACTAGAACTACCGACGTTCAATGCACCCTTACTCTTAAGTTGAACCTAAAATAGATAGCAAGATAAATAAAGGATGAAACGTAAACTAACATATAGAATCATTCTTTACCTTGATGAGAGCCAACGTATATTTCGATAGAAGCGTTTTAATCAATTTTGAAGTTTAAAATAAGAAATCTGTAGCAATTTTGACCACTATGGGAGTTCTAGTGTTGAATGAAGAAAACAATTTTGATTAGTAAGCGACATACGTAATATTACGGAAGTAGGCATTAAGGGGTTAAACGTCATGAAAAATATAAAAAATAATTTTACAAGCTTGATTTGTAAACAATTGCCTGGACCGCTCTGCATAGACTATTTATAACAACAAAACCGATCAAAGATAAAGAAAAGAATTTTATTTTTCCCCACCATTTGTTCCAACACAATTTCAGTTGTACGATATTCTGGAATAAAATTGGCCAATGCATAATCTGGTAAAAAAAAAAGAAAATTACTTGGAGACTTTTAAAGTGACTATGTTACGCAATTACTGACCTCGTTCACGTTTATTGATGCAGCTTACCGTTCTCATTCGGCCCCCTCCCACGTTTTTCCCTTTGAGACACATATTTTTCGCTTCAAACGCTGGCTACTATTTCATTTCGCTACAATTTATTGTTGCCTTACCTCTCTGTTCGATACTCACTTTGAAAAAAAAAAAAATATCGTTAATCGACCGTGCCCAATTAACCAACTCCAAAACGAGTAATCGTTTTAACGTTCCTTTTGGAAGAACGGTACAGTCTTGTTTAACAGGGCAAAATGGTTATAATCGATAAAAAGTGCAAATAATTTTACATCTTAACAGTTTCTTTTATAATAAGCTATAGATTTATAGATTTAATCATTGAGAAAATGTTATAATCATGATATGAGCCGTTTTTTTTTGTTTTTTTTTTTTTTTAAGTGGTATAAGTCCACATTTGGAAAAAAATGAGTTAATGGTAATTTTAGTAAGATATAGATATCCTCCTTTTACATTTATAATTATACAGTCTATGAAGCACCATTTCCTGATAATGTAATGAAAAGAATTGTAGCTATAAAATGTTATCGCAGAAATATTTGTTTTGACAGTGGAACAAGTCCATTAAGTACACCTGTTTATCATGCTAACTGTAAAGGAGAAATAAGTTTAAAATATAAATTTTATTTTTTAGTTTTTAGTTATGTTAACGATGTGTATGTAGTTACATTTAACACTTGTTTATTTATATCTTCTTTTTGAAACTTGATTATTCCTGTTTTTTACATTAAAAAGTCCATTTCAGTTAAGCCAATGTCTATAAAAATATGGATTTAAATTTTGTCTCTTGTTTTTATTTCTTATAATATTTTATTATCGAAAGTATTTTCTTTAACAATTTTAACAATTATCAACAGGTTTATAGTGTCGAAAACATCACCCGAATTGATTAACGTTTGCCAATATTTTTTAATTAATTCAAACGCAAACCCTTAAATATCTCGATGTATGAAAAAATGGACCTATACCGCTTTCAAAAATAACGGCTCATATTATTCGTGAAACAAATGAAAATATATCTATCGAATACCAAAATTTTGACTCGTCTGTGATTTGAATCGTGACAGTATGTTCAACGTCAGCCAGGTCAGTAAAGATAACATTTGTAACAACAGTAAAGTTTTTAAAAATTCTTCCCAAAAAAATGTTTAAATCCAATCAACCCACTGATATCCAACTGGAGATAATAAATGCACATAAGTAATTAATTTATTTCCTTCCCACCGTATCATTTTATCTGTCCCTATCGTTAATGATTACCGTGGATTGATTTCACGATTAGAAATAAAGCATACAAGAATTTCATATCCGACGCAAGAAAGTTAAAAATATAACGTTAACAAAATTAACATTCAATTGCTGTCAATTAAAAAAAAAAGAAAGAAAAAATACAAAACGTCCAATTTTCTTAGAATATTATCACAAAATGAATTAATCGCAAATTTTGTGATCTATTTCCTTCATTCTACTTTCTGACGTCTGATTTGAAATTCCAAGTGTTCCCTCGTTCTCGAAATAGAAGAAAAATTATTTCGAACGGTTTCGTATTATTTGCAACCCCTTTTCTGTTTCTTCAAATTCATCGAAATTAACATCTCTGTTTTCTTTCATCCGCAGGAATACTCTGTACAGTTAACATTCCGGGAACAATGGCTGGATGAACGTCTACGTTTTGATGATTTTAACGGTGTGTACGTCATTCACTTCTCTCGTCTTACCAGAAAAGAGGAATTTTTTATTCGCAAAAGAAACGCTTATTAATTTTTACCATTTAAGTTGATTTTTCTGTCGGGAAGCTTCGTCGAACAGATTTCATAGTTTGAGGAATAAAATACTATTTGATACAGGTCGTCTGAAGTATTTAACTTTAACGGATGCGAGTCGCGTTTGGATGCCAGATTTGTTCTTTTCGAACGAGAAGGAGGGTCATTTTCACAATATCATTATGCCAAACGTGTACATTCGTATTTTCCCAAACGGTTCCGTTCTATACAGTATACGGTGAGTTTCTTCAAAAAGTCAACAATTCTATCAACATATTCCTTAACAAAAGGATTAATTGTTGTTTTTTTTTATTTTTTTTTTACAGAATATCCTTGACGTTATCGTGCCCGATGAATTTAAAATTATACCCTCTGGATCGACAAACTTGCTCCCTTCGTATGGCGAGTTGTGAGTATTTTTTTAATTAATTTGATATCTTTCTTCGAAATATGTATACGATACAAATTCCTTTTTTACAGATGGTTGGACCACCGATGATTTAGTTTTCATATGGAAAGAGGGAGATCCTGTCCAAGTTGTTAAGAACTTACACCTACCACGGTTCACGTTGGAGAAGTTTCTTACCGACTATTGTAACAGCAAAACGAACACTGGTTAGCATCGTATTCTCTCTGACTGTCATCGTCAGCAAAAGATGTGAAGATAGTTAACAAGAGATTGATTTGCAGGAGAGTACAGCTGCCTCAAAGTGGACTTGCTGTTCAAGAGGGAATTCAGTTACTACCTTATTCAAATTTACATCCCCTGCTGCATGCTCGTCATTGTATCCTGGGTATCGTTCTGGCTCGATCAGAGTGCCGTACCAGCACGAGTCTCGTTAGGTAACAATCGAATTCCTATCCTTTGATTGGAATAAAACGTGAGGTCCCTATTCTGTGGAGCTTCGACTGGACAAGCTATAAAAAGTTCTTTTCGCTTTATTAATAAATAACCGATGTACGATACTTAACGTTTCGTGTCACGTTATCGAGTTATGTGCGATTCACTTTGACCTATTGTCCGAAAGCTGCATAATATTATATTTTTGTTTCAACAGTGCCGGACAAAGCGTTGTGCGCGGATAGGGAAAGGAACTTTTGAGACAATCTAATAGTATTAAGTAATACCACTGTCGTTGTATTTCAAATTTAATGTAACAGGACAGAGGTGGGGAACCTTTTTACCGTTAGAGGTCACAGTTAAATTAGGTAGTAATAAAGGTAGTAATAAAGTCCCATATTTTTGACACAAATAACAACTATAAGTGTGGAGAACAGAGATTCTCGATACTATCGCTTATTTTATTTGAAATAAATAATATTCCGTGCGCTACTGTGCCTCCGTCCTCAAAGGGTTAAGCAGAAGTTCAATTTAATTCTATTAATTTTCAAATTATCATAAAGCATTAATTAACACAAGAGCTTGCTTTTATAAAGGCGGCACGTACCCCTCCTATTACAATAGGGCAAAGAAAATAAATGTTTCGGTAGCAACCAAACGACTGCAACGACACTGATAACCATTATGTCGAATTTAGTAGAATAGATAACAATCAAAGCGTTATAATTCTTATTTCTTTGCTGCCTTTTGATATTCGATCGTTCTTCTGTCTAGGTGTGACAACTCTGTTAACGATGGCTACGCAGACGTCAGGAATAAATGCCTCACTACCACCAGTGTCTTATACAAAGGCTATCGATGTTTGGACAGGCGTGTGCTTGACTTTCGTGTTCGGCGCTCTCCTCGAATTTGCCCTAGTAAATTACGCGTCGCGGAGCGATATGCACAGCGACAATATGGAGAAAAAGTATCCGCCGTCGGAAACGGAGCAATCATCGTCGATCGATCCATCGTCCGATCAAATCGAACCAGATAACTCGTCGAATTTCGCTATGGTCAGTATCCAACGATATTTTTTCGAACCATTAGGATTTTGCTATCATTATGTCCTAACGCTTAATTCATGTTATTACAATTTTTACTCCCCATTTTCCTCTCTGTATTCTCTGTTTTCCTTCTTTTTCTTTTTTCTTTTTTCTTTTTTCTTTTTATCGCTCTAACGTCCGTCCATTCTCCTTACTTTTCTTTCCCAAGTGTGTTGCACCTCTGGTATTCAATGTTAAGAGATAAAGATAGTTCACGACACCTTTTTAATGTTCAGCGTAAAGAAAAAAAAAAGAAGGAACAGTGTACAATGTATAATATTCAATGTTAATGGCAACACCAGTGTATCAGTCTATATACAATTTGTCGTTACATTTATCATTTACATTTATCTACCCTTGAAATCTCTGTTTCTCAATTTTCTGTCCGTCACCAATGTGATCAATTTTTTGTTCTTATCATGTATTTATTTTGTATCCCTTGTTAGATGATGGAACCTCCACCTTAACACGACCTCTTACAAATGATTCTGATTTTTTCCACGGTGTAATAAGGACAGAGAGTAAGAAAGAAATTAATCTCCTGACAACATTCATCTTTGGTCAGTGATAAAAGCTAGGTTTCTGATTAATTTACATATCGTATCCAACAGGGTCCGTCGAGGAATGATACAATTCAGTTTTCGATTTTCTTCTTCTAGTTCATTTGATTGCTTCTTGTTACGATACTATTATTAGCAGTTCATTAAAGTAAGAACGTTTTTTCCTTATAGAAAAAAAAAAAGAAAAAGAAAGAAAAAGAAAAGGGAAAGGAGGAGAAGAAATATAGTTACTCATAAAGCGTATTATAAATCATTGAAACATTCTGAACATAGAAACTGTAAACGTACATTCATTCTATTATTTTATTTTTATTATTGTAAACTGCTAGACCGGATATGATGGATCATTTCAACATTCTCTACAGGTAAATAATTCATTTAAAGTCCAGTATTTTATATCTAATTTATCTTTACATACGGTAATACGACTTTCAGCGTTCGGTAAATCAAAATTATTCATTCTAAATATTAGATGCCTGGTACTATGTGTATGTAATTTATTTAATTGGTAATGAAATTTCCACAACATATAATTATATTGTATCCTTTATAATGCCGTGATACGTTTGCGTAGGTAACGTGAATTCATTGTCACGATAATTCTTTTCTTTGATATTCTATACCCATCGAAAGCGTGCAAACTGTTGAAAAGTTTTGCAACGTTCATTCTTTAATTACTGGCTGAAATATATACGAAAACGACTATTTATATTCGATCAGCCTTTCTCCTGACATCCTGATAAGAATCAGCTTTTTAAATTATCGTTGATCAAAGCTGGATGTACGCGTACCTTAACATCGTCACTTATCTTTGTGCATGATTCGTTTTTTTTTTTCTTTTTCTTTTTCTTTTTTGTATCATATCGTACCATAAGTAATGTCGTTTTAAGCAAAATTTTAACGATTGTACGTTGCGTTTACGTTCATTTCTGTATTTGTATTCGATCGATTTTGTAATCCTTAATTTTTTACATTCCTATGGCATGCAGAACTGTGAACAAATTTTGTCGAATGTACAAAAGTGCTATGATAAATAGCTGCGAAATTAATAATCTTGTATGAATTAAATCAAAGTAAATCGGTAACTTTTGCCTGGGAAATATCTTCTTTGATACTTAACCCTTTGCACTCGGAGCATTTTTAGATACGATTGAATTTAATCTACTTTTGCAGCAAAACTTCCAAAAACCAAATGCGCTATTTTGGTAGAAAAGAGATACAAATGTGTCCTTTCCTTAATTTTCTATATTCTAATATAAATAAACCTTAAATTTCACATTTTAAAATACTCTGGTAAATTAAATATATCCCCTCAGACGGGACAATCGTGTGCAAAGGGTTAATATTTCTTGCAAAGAATGGGCATCCAAAGTGTGCTCGGTTTACCTAACGCAAGGATTAAGATAATAATAATACAAGAAATGACATTAACTATGGAATGGTCTGATATGTAATCGTAAAAGAACAAAATCCATCGACCTTCTATTTTCTGAACGTTCTATACATATAAAGTCCACAAAGTGTCAAGCATGCACGTGGTCAGTTTTTTCGAAAAAACCGCAGAAAATATTCAACACTTTAGTCGAGAAAGAAAAAAAGATCGCACCGCAATCAGCTTTACGTGTTAAATGTTCTTTTTATTTATTTCCCTTTTTCTCGCATCGTAATATCTAACTTTGGAATGGATATATTTTCAAACGGTACGATGGCTCATAGATTCGTTGAAAAAGAAACAAAGCAAAATGAGAATCTCTGATTCGGAGATGAATCGACGAGTCACCGAACCGATGAGAAATCAATCGTATTAAAGTAGATCTGGTTCGTTCACTGAAAGCATTGCCAAACGAAAAAGAAAAAAGAGCGAAAGGGAGACAGTGTGAGAGAGTGAGAAAGAGAGAGAAAGAGCAAAAGAAAGAAGAAAGAATCGTAACTAATGACCCGACGTCGTCGGCATTTTTTCAGAAACCTCTGGTCCGCCAGCCGGAGGATACCATGTCGGTGGATAGGATGCAGCACTGCGAATTACATATGCAACCACGAAAAAAAAACTGCTGCAGGTCGTGGCTGTCCAAGTTCCCGACGAGGTCCAAGCGCATCGACGTCATCTCACGGATCTTCTTTCCTATCGTGTTCGCTATATTCAACCTCGCGTACTGGTCCACGTACCTGTTTCGGAAGGAAGAGGAGGACGAGTGAACGTCGACGAGGAAGCGCTCGGATCAACAAGGAACGTGGTCCGCGGTCATTCCCATCACACGAAACCACATCGTACGCGTACGCGTCATCATCAACAACAGTATCATTGTCGGCAGCATCATCACTATCATCAGCATCAACATCAGCATCACGGTAATCCGCAGCAAACGATACAACAGCATCCGCCGCAGAAACAACCACCACCGCCGCCGCCGTTGCCTTCGTCGCAGCAGCAGCAACAACAGCATCAACACCAGCTGCTGTTGAAGCATCAATCGTTACCCCCTCAACGGCATCACCGTCAACAACGTTACCACGTGAGACACTCGCAGCCGAGGTCAGCCTCGTTCTCGTCGCTGCACAACACCGAGGGTACCGATCGATACTCGCCGAGAGGCTCGCGGCACTCGTGCAGGAGCCCTGCGAGATCGTCGCCGTCGGCCTCCCCGTCGCCGTCGCCGTCGCCGTCGCCGTCGCCCGTCGTGTCTCGCAGAGCAACACCCTCGCCGCCCGTGGTCACCGTGCAAACAACGCCGCCCCAACACTTTCGCCGTTTTCGACGACCCTCGCTTCCGTGTACCGAGAAATGCTGTTCAACTCTTGTGCCCTGCAAGTGGTTCAATTGTCGCGCCAAGGGCACCGCGAGGATTGATTACGTGTCGCGTATCGCTTTCCCTGCCACTTTCATCATATTCAATCTCGGCTATTGGTCCACGTATCTGTTCCAGAGCGAGGATAAAATGTAGACCGTCGCTCGGTACGAAATCGCGTGCGAATCGATCGTTCCCTGTATCAATTGTACGTCATCGTCGTGTTTGCGTTTGAAACAATTGATCGGAAACAAAAATCACATTTTCTTGAAATGTTTGAAACAATAGAGCTAATTCTTACGAAACTTATAAACTCTTGATATTCGCTGCATTACGTGTAGTAAGGGGTTAACAGTTTGAACCATTGGACTTGTGGTGTTATTCAGTGAACGATTCGACTCGAAGGATGAGAGACAGTTGGTGATACAGGGAACATCTTCGTTTCGTGCTTTGTACGCTTGTTTAATCCTTGCGCGGGCAACCGTGTACCCATTGAGGCTTTAATATTTACAATTTTCGGCCAAAGAACCTCGCAAGAACATGAAATATTGTTGTTAAATGGATATACGAAAATGAGTATCCGGTTCCTCGCGCAAGGATGTTAACGCTTTGACTGCTACAGGAGTCACGAATTGAATACAATCGTATACTCGAAAGGGACATTCTTAATAACAGTCGTATTAGAATGGTAACGCGCAGTAGGGAAGGAAAATTGAAAAGGGAAGGAACTGTGGCATTATTAGCAGTCAACGTGTTAACGATTAACGAGAGATCAAAGTGTACTTGAACGGAAGGACTTTTCGATAATCCGTGCCTGAAGTTCGATGACCATATATAATATATACATAAAAAAAAAAGACCAAGGAAAGCGCAACGAAATAACAACGCTCGGTACGGTAGGAAGTAGTGTCGGCGAATCTATAAATAAATGTATGTACGTATGTATACATGAAGAAAAGGAAAAAACGAAAACGGTGTAAGGGTTTTAAGTCTTAATTGCGAACGTACACTCAGCACACACAAACACACACACACAGATACACATATATACATGCGTGAGTAAAACACACCTGTAACATATTCGGAAGACCGCGTGCCACAGGATGAAAATCTATGTAGTGGGCCCTGTATAGCCACGGCCTGTTAACCAGAACTACGTGCGAATAAATTTATAAATAATATACTTAATATAATTGACAAGTAAATCGTTAAATGAAACAATGATTCCTCTGTATAAAAAAAAAGCAGTCCTCAGTCTAACGGAGTTTAAAAGAAAATTAAAACGAGTCGCGACAATTAACATTGACTCGTGGTATAAATAAAGAGAAACGGAGGTGACGTTCTCGAATGGACGATTAGTCGATATTAAGGGAAATTGCATTATCACGAGACGTACAGTATTTAGATTATTAATTAATATCGAGCGCGAGCGGTAGTGATAACACGAGTCGAGAATTTACGTTACCCTCCCTTTAAATCTTTTATCGCGAGATCTCGTTTTTAAATCGAGTTCTCCTAAAGTATTGCTCATTGACCAGTCGAGACTGAGGATATTGTTCAATGTGAAATATATAGGTGGAAAGGAAAATAAATAAACGAAAAAAGAAAAAAAAAGAGAAAAAAAAATAAGAAAAAATATTAAAAATGGACTGAACGAGTGGATCGAGCGAGAGAACGATTCACCGATACGGAGTATAGAAACTTTATTTCCAAACAAGTGTATTGCAAATGTTGTCGGTACCCTTGAAAAAAAAAATTAAAAAAAAAGTGTGTTGCATGTAAAAGCTGAGTTTACGCGCTCATGCGAATTTCGTTAATCACTGCACTTCGCGTAATCGACAAGAAAGTAGAGCAATAATGAAGGAAAATAGAAGATGATGCAAAAAAAAAACTAATTGCGAATTGCTCGTATGAATTTAGTCAAGGAATTACAAAGTGAAAAGTAAAATTGTATGTTTGAAAATTTCATCATACCGGCAGGTTTCGCGCCTTGGGATGTGAACACATTGGGATGTCAATTGCGCATGCGCAGATTAAAAATTTCTACTCAAAGGTTATTTCGTTCGAATTTCGCGAGCGTGTAAACTCAACTTGAAATACGGAGAGATAACTGTATGAAGTAAGAAAGAGAAAGGAACAATTTAATTTCTCCGTGCGTGCTCGTTTAGTTACATCGGCGTGCATTCAAAAAAAGAACGTGGTATCTTCCATCGCGCGCGGGTGCACGTATATTTTATATTAGTCGGTCCATTAAGGATCCAATCGTTCGTTTCTTTCGTTTCTTGCATGCCAGTTGTTTATTTTTTCGCGAGTATATTCATACAAGCACAAAAATATAGATTTCCTTTCGATAAAGGATCCTAGGATAAGTTACCGAATGAATCCTTTGGCGTTTCCTGTTTTATCGTTTGATCGTTGATCGCCAACGCGATTCGCCAATTAATTCGATGCTTCGATTTTCGACCTTGTCGGAAACGGACGATTAGCAACGCGTACAAGATATTAAAATCGTGCGAAACGATCTCAAAAGCCGTTAATTCTGTGTTACTATCGCGCGCGTGCGCTGAAAAAAGCAACCAAAAAAATAAAAGAAGAAGAAGAAACAATGTTATGCTAATTTTGAAACGTCGTTTAACGCTGTTATTACGTTTTGCTCGTTCTTGTTGATTTTTCGTTCGTTAATTATAGTACAATGTCGGATCAGTATAACGTCCTGCTCAATAACGACTGACAAACCATTTATGCTGATTAATTGTATATACGTATTCTTATCGTGAATAATGAGGTAAAAACAAAGCGCTGAATGAATTCCCGAATATTCAAGCCGAAATTCGATTTTATCGAACACACCGTGCGACACGTAACCGCAGATATAATAATTGATAAAACCGAAAGAAAAAAGAAAAAAAAGAAAAATCAAAGGAAACCCGTTGTAACCCGATTGGTTTAGAGTATCGTTGATCGTCGAAAATTTTCCAGACAGTGATATTGATAGAAGTGAGAATAGAAAAGTCGCCGATACGTTTTAATCTTTAATCATGGTCGATCACTATATAGAAAGGGTGAACGAATTATCATCGGGCCTGGATTCGCGTAATAAACACGACAAATTATTATAGTAATCTGCGACGATGCGTATCACGTTCATTATTCGTAATTCAAACCAGGCAATCACGTTCATGTTTTATATGTATTATTGGTACAAAGAGGAAGTACTGAATTTCGGGTTCGAATCACTCCGGACGTTTCCGACGTACATTAAAAACACGAAAAAGATGTTCAGAAGAAATAATAATCTGTTGGCAACATTACGAAAGAGTTTTTCACGATAATAAAACGCTTTCGCAATACAAGTCACGTTCATATTCGACGTGGCCGAAAAATGTCCGGAATGATTTTTAACCTCGTCGTCGTCACCACTCAAAATTTAACTGAATAAAAATGAAAAGAATCGACGAATGAAAGATGCCGGTTTTTCGTTTAATTCGGGATTTTGGTAATGCGAGCGATCATCTTGCGAAGCGTACATATTATTTTTCACGATATTATCGAAAGAAACGAAGCGCGATTTTGAAGTACGAAACAGTGTTTTAGGGCAGAAGCAGGCAGAAGTGTAAAAGATGCAAATTCTTGAATGATTATACGAATCATGTGGCTTTAGTTGAATTCACGAGAAGAAGGAAATTTTGAACAAGAAACGATAATTTGAATTTCAAAATTTGTTAAACAAGTATGTTGATAGAATTTGTTTCTCGATGGCTACAAGCAAATGTTTAACAATCGTTATTTAAATATATTTTAATTTGTTACATTGTTACAGAAATGGAATTATATATAGAGAGAGAGAGAGAGAGAGAGAGAGAGAAAAAGAGCGTTACTATTGAAATATTAATCAAAATGAAATTTAAGAACAAGTTGAATTGAATTATTGAATTAAAATATTAAAATACATTAAATTCAATTTAATTGGTAAAAATTGTGAGTACACGTACATTGAAAAGTATCCATGGTGCGTACGATACAGTATAGTAATATTCAGCTATTGTAGTAGCAGCCATTATTGAAATAATCCAAAACAATGGAAGAAGCATACATTGGTAATGTCCGATAGGATAATGAGAATGATTAGAATCGTGTCATTGTTTGAAGCATGACACTGTTTATAGCACGTGTCTATGATTCATAGATTCTTTTCAAAATGTATATGATACATAATATTAGAGGAGTCTCTAAAGCGCATTAAACGTCTCGCTTGCATACACATAATGCAACAGCAAGTATATTTACTTTGTTGTAAGTTTTTATTGATAAATGCTGCTAATTTGTAGCATTCGTGGTTCATTTGTTAAACTGTCTTTGGCGAGAGATTTGTAATAGATGATACAGAATTATAAAAACATTATGGAAACGCTTGAAACAAAAAACAAATTAAGAAATCTGATTTAATTTTATTCAGAGAGTAAAGGAAAGTAATTGAAAATAGAACGATCTGCCCTATAACTTCAAAATCGCAATTTTATGAAAAGAGATAAGGTATTTTAAATTTCAAGATACACACCTATAAGGATCTAATTTTTATTGTTTTAGTGTGTTTACTATGTAACATTATTATAAGTACAAAACGTTTCTCTATGTAGTTTAAGATATGTAATAAGTTGAAACGAGAAAGGAATATATCTATCAGAGAATCATGAGTGTTGATTTTTTTAAAAAAGGAGTAAAAAGTAAAATCAACTAAATAGTTCGTTTATGTTGTTACTCAAGCGACTCCCTAATACATAATGCACCATTTGATGTATATTTGATGAATAAGAGATTCTTGAATCAAAAATGTAAGTTTTGATGCTTTCGTATTACCATTTTGTACCGTTAATCTTTATGTTTCTAGTTATAACGCAGCATATTCCTGATATCCTTTCATCCATTGTATTTTTTACATTTCTACAGATTTTTCGTTTGTAATCACAAATATCAAGTGCAACAAAACGCAACCAATAAATTCAATTTAAAACAATTTCGAGGAGCATATCAACAATTACGAATTGATATAAATCAGTTTTTCGGTAGAAAAGATATTTTTATAAGTTTAATTATTATAAAACAGGTAATTACTATTACAGAAATCAATTTAAGACCTCTATTAAGGTTTACACTTTCAACCAAAACGCAATAACTACTCAATTTGTACCACCGTAAAGGAACATAATATTATTGTAAAGTAATTAATTTAATAAACTGATAATACTCAAATTTTGCATTGGCGTTATTTAATATCCTAATAAGTGCACAATTCATGATTTTTCCTTCATCTATAATCCATACATATTTGGCGAGAAAGCTAGTTAGGAGGTATACCTGCTGTATTGTCTACTTTCCTAATACCAGGAGCAGTTGTTCGAACCGCGCCTCGTAAAAAGTACCCCCACCACGTTACTCGAGAAATTTCCCGCGCTTTTTACTTTCTACTGTGCCACCTCTTCGACTTTCCTACTACCCGGGTATCAGGAGCAGTTTTCAGATCCACGCGTCATAAGCAATTACCCCCACCCCGCCGCCAGTACCTCTTTCCCGCGCTTTTTATTTACTTTTGTGCCACCGCCTCGCGAATTCTACTTTCCTGATACCATGAGTAATTCCCGCGGCCGCCACGTCACAGCCAGTTCCCCCCACCACGCTACCCTATCACTTTCCCGCGCTTTTTATATACTCCTGTGCCACCTCTTCGACTATCCTACTACCCGGGTATCAGGAGCAGTTTTCAGATCCACGCGTCATAGGCGGTTACCCCCACCACGCCACCGCTACCTCTTTCCCGCGCTTTTTATTTACTCCTGTGCCACCTCCTCGCACATCCTACTAGCCGGATACCAGGAGCAAAAATTCAGCAGATTTCCGTCGTCAACAATGGCGGCGGACCCGTATTAGGAGAGTATACAGTATACGGCGATATTTAACAGTCGCTTGATTCGTTAATAACTAATAAACTACACTGTTAATATAAACAAAATGGCTACGGGAAGATTACTTAAACTTCGTACTATTTTCTCCAATTATAAATGTTAACAAAATAGCTCTTATTTCCGAAAAATTAATGAAAATTGCGATGCTAGTAATTACAATATTTATTATGATTACGATGCAAGATAAATTGCAAGATTGAGTTGTTGGACATTATTGATTCAGCAAATTTGTATAAAATCGGTATTAGAAATTTCCGAACGCCGTGCTTTCTCTAATGCTATCATAAAAGTTAACAAAAGATTCCTTATATTTGGAAAATTAATGAAAATTTGCAAGTAACGCAATTATTCACGGCGTACATGTCGGTAGTAGGTAATATTCGGGTCGCAAGAATCGGGATTTATTGAATATCAACAAACCAAATGTTATGAAAAACCATTAAAGAATGCAGTTGAATCCTTCCTCTTTATTGTCCAATCATCAAACGTTACAGGTTTCTACAACAGACGACAATATGAATGAAAATTCGACAGGTGTTTAACGCAAATATTGACGACGCAGTAAATAAAACAATTGTTAATAACTAGCTAATCACAAATAAAATATGAACAAAAGTAGCATTAGAAAGTTCCGTGAACATTAATCTACAAGAATCGATCGTAAAAAGTTAGTTTCCAACGATGATAAGCGTATAATTAACGATTTTTACGTATGTCATATTCATCATATGTATAACCTATACTTTTGGCGGGAATCCGGTATTGAGAAGGTATACCTCCTCGCACATTCTACTTTCCTGATACCAGGAGTAATTCCCGCGGCCGCCACATCACAGCCAGTTCCCCCCTCCACGCTGCCCGAGCACTTTCCCGCGCTTTTTACTTACTCCTGTGCCACCTCTTCGACTATCCTACTAGCCGGGTATCAGGAGCAGTTTTCTGATCCACGCGTCATAGGCGGTTACCCCCACCACGCCACCGCTACCTCTTTCCCGCGCTTTTTATTTACTCCTGTGCCACCTCCTCGCACATCCTACTAGCCGGATACCAGGAGCAGAAATTCAGCAGATTTTCGTCATCAACAATGGCGGCGGACCCGTATTAGGAGAGTATACGGCGATATTTAACAGTTGCTTAATTCGTTAATAACTAATAATCTACATTGAGAATATGTATAAAATGGGTACGGGAAGATTACTTAAACTTTGTACTATTTTCTTGAATTATAAAAGTTAATAAAATATCTCTGATTTCTGAAAAATTAATGAATATTGCAAGGTAGGAAATTACAATAATTTATTATGACACAAGATAAATTGCAAGATTGAGTTGTAAGACATTATTGACGAAGCAGATATGTGTTAAATTAGTATTAGAAGTTTCCGGAAATCTTACCTTTTGCAACGCAATCATAAAAGTTCACAAAATAATTCTTAAATTTGAGAAATTAACGAAAATTCGCGAATACGCAATTCATGGCGTGCATGTCGGTAGGAGCTAATATTACGGTCGCAAGAATCGTTGTTTATTAAATATCAACAAACCAAATGTTAATAAAAGTCATTAAAGAATGTAGTTCAAACCTTCCTCTTTATTATTCAGTTATTAAATGTTACAAATTGTTACAACAGACGATAATATTAATGAAAATTCGACAAGTGTTTTACGCAAATATTTCCGACGCAGTAAATAAAACAAATGTTAATAACTAACTAATTACAAATAAAATATGAACATAAGTATCATTAGAAAATTCCGTGGACATTATTCTACAAGAACCAATCCTAAAAAGTTAATTTCTAATTATGATAAGCGTATAATTAATGATTTTTACGCATGTCATATTCATCATATGTATAACCTATACTTTTGGCGGGAATCCGGCATTGAGAAGGTATACCTCCTCGCACATTCTACTTTCCTGATACCAGGAGTAATTCCCGCGGCCGCCACGTCACAGCCAGTTCCCCCCACCACTCTGCCCTATCACTTTCCCGCGCTTTTTACATACTTCTGTGCCACCTCTTCGACTATCCTGCTACCCGGGTATCAGGAGTAGAATTTCAGCAGATTTTCGTCACCAACAATGGCGGCGGACCCTGATAGGAAACTATAGGGCGATATTTAACAATTACTTATTTCGTTGATAACTTACAATTAACATTGTTAATATGTACAGTATGGCTACGGGAAGATTGTTTAAACTTTGTACTATCTTCTGGAATTATAAAAATTAAGAAAATAGCGTTGATTTCCGAAAAATTAATTGAAATTGTAGAGCAAATAATTACAATGTTTATTATGCCACAAAATAAATTGACAAAATCAGTTGTTGGACATTATTGACGAAGCAAATATGTATTAAATTAATATTAAAAGTTTCCGGAAATTTTACTCTTTGCAATGCAATCATAAAAGTTCATAAAATAATTCTTAAATTTGAGATATTAATAAAAATTCGCGAATACGCAATTCATGGCGTGCATGTCGGTAGGAGGTAATATTACGGTCGCAAGGATCGGGATTTATTAAATATCAACAAACCAAATGTTATTAAAAACCATTAAAGAATGTAGTATAAACCTTCCTCTTTATTATTCAATCATTAAATGTTACAAACTGTTACAGTACACAAGTTTATTAATGAAAATTGAATTGGTGTTTAACGCAATTATCAACGGCGCAGTTGATAAAACAATTCTTAATAACTAAGTAATTATAAATTGAATGTAAACAAAAATATCATTAGAAAATTCGGTAGACATTATTCTACAAAAATCAATCGTAAAAAGTTAGTTTTCAATGATGACAAGCGTATAATTAACAATTTTTACGTATGTCATATTCATCGTACGTATAACCTATACTTTTGGCGGGAATCCGGCATAGAGGAGGTATACCTCCTCGCATATTCTACTTTCCTGATACCAGGAGCAGTTTTCAGATCCGCGCGTCATAGGCGGTTACCCCCACCACGCCACCGCTACCTCTTTCCCGCGCTTTTTATTTACTCCTGTGCCACCTCTTCGCACATCCTACTACCCGGGTATCAGGAGCAGAATTTCAGCAGATTCTCGTCGCCAACAATGGCGACGGAACTGTAACAGCAGAGTGTATACGGCGATGTTAAACGGTTACTTAAATCGCTAATAACTATCAATTCATATTGTTAATATGTGAAAAATGGGTACGAGAGGATTGCCTGAACCTTGTATTATTTTCTCAAATTATAAACATAAATGAAATAATTCCAATTTCGGAAAAATAAATAAAAATTGCAAGGCAATCGAGGCAAATAGTAACAATAGGCATTACGGAATGAATCAAATTGAAGTATTGAATTATTGAACATTACTGGACTGGTGAAGCAAATCGGTATAAAAAATTTCTTGTATCGAAAAAAACGTAACCGGTTATTAAATTATCAGTACACTATCAAATAACATTCTAGCTGTGGAATTTAAAGAAATCAAATTAACAAATTGTTAAACAATGATTTCAGTTCTATAATTATTATAACGACAAATGTATCGAGAAAGTAATAAAATTGTAAGGATAAGTCAAATTATGTGTTTCTACCAATGCATAGAAATATTTTACGATTTACGAAACGAATTACAGTGTAATTCTGTACAGAGCATATTTCTATCTTATACGTATAATGTAATATAATGCTAAATTCAAATGTATCATAATTGTAAATTTAATTTATGAAATAAAGAATAAGTTAAAAAAAACAGACGTGTCACTTTTGTCGTCGAGTATGATTATTTAGCTTCAAATACAAACGGAGATATTAATGCATGCATGTCGGTAAAATAAATATTATTGAAATTCTGTAAATGTGCATACATACGTATCCAGATACAACCGATTATCAGCATATTTTTTTAAGACCAGGTTTTGATATCATCGTTACCATTAGTTCGTGGTATGTATCCGTGACAGACAAAGTTTACGTTTCCACGGATTGCCGGAAAGTACATAATTAATTATTAATATGTTTAACACGGATTGTATAAATGAAGATCGTTGCGCTTAATGTGCAGCTGTGGCATTATTGTTCTGTAAAGTGTTCTGGCTGTTATCATTACACTCGCCAGAACAACTTAACCTCTGACAAAATATGTTTCCGTCGAAGGATTTAGAAAAAACGGATTACATTAGCTTAAATATCCAAGAAAGCGCAACTTTCGCACGTGGTACATCTCGTAGCCTTTGGAGAGTAAGTATACAAATGTTGCTTTCGCATTTTCTTCGCATGTTTCTTTCATATTTTCTAGAAAAAAACTACTGCACATCCTAAGTACGTAACTAAAAAATGTATTTTTCAGCAATGGAATCAGTTGTCAAGGTTTCAGAGAAATATTCTTTACTTTGTAGTCATTACAATTGTATTAGTTATATTTTATTTGTTACCTGGTGATAATAAGAACGGAGTTTTAGATGAAAATGACTACAGTAACATAGAGGTAGTACAAGATACCCTTAAATACGAAAAGGTATTAACAGCACGATACAAATAACTGCTTCCGACTGATACATTTTTATACAATTGTTTCAAAGCGTTATAATTTATAGGCTATAGAAGATATTGTAGTAGATAATGTAAATCAAGAGCATAAAGGTGGCGCGGAGGTAATCGAAGAACCCGAATTTCAACCAGAAATAAATCAAGTGGACGACGATCAAATCGGAGAACCACCTCAACCTAAGCCAAACACGCTTAGATTCAATGGTATTTTATTCTGTTAAATGTTATATCTTTAAAATCTGAACTGAATTTAATATCGATGTTAATTTTCTAATCGTTTATAGGTCCACAAAACAGTAGGCAAAGAGCTATAGTGGCCGCATTTAAACATTCATGGAACGGGTACAAAGAGTATGCGTGGGGTCATGATAATGTAAAACCCATATCAAGAAAATATTCTGAATGGTTCGGTTTAGGTCTTACTATAGTCGATTCCCTAGATACTATGTACATAATGGGCTTAAATAAAGGTAAATCAATATATCGTGAACATATATTTAAACGATTCTTTTCAAACTAATATTTTGTTTGCTTACTTTCAGAGTTTTTAGAGGCCAGAACATGGGTCGATAAGAATTTAGTATTCACTTCTAATAGAGATGTTAATTTATTCGAAGTTACAATTCGAGTATTAGGAGGTCTGTTATCAGCATATCATCTTTCAGGTGACAAGATTTTTTTAAATAAAGCTGTAAGTTATTTCTCGTGTTTGAAAGTGAAAATTCCCTGTCGTTTAATCGAGTTAACAAATTTGTGATTCGTTTAATTTCTAGACAGCGTTAGGGGAACGTATGATGCCAGCGTTTTCAACATCGTCCGGAGTTCCTTTTTCCGATGTAAATCTTGGCACTAAAACTGCGCATAGTCCTAAATGGGGCCCTGACAGTAGCACTAGCGAAGTTACGTCCATTCAATTAGAATTTCGTGATCTAAGCCGTAGCACGGGAGATCCTAAATACGAGGTATAATTTATCTACGCAATTTTTCGTACTATGTGCAGCAACGTGTTTGATTGTTATTTTTCAGGAAGCAGCTGCAAAGGTTTCCGAACATGTACATCATTTGGAAAAGTACGACGGTTTAGTACCGATTTTCATTAACGCTAATACTGGACAGTTTCGGGAATTCGCAACAATCACGCTTGGCGCACGTGGCGATAGTTATTACGAATATCTATTGAAACAGTGGCTTCAAACTGGCAAGACTATTAATTAGTTAGTATTATTACGGCTCGAGTTATATTATTCCAAGTCTACAATAATCTAATCGGCTGTAAATGCTTTCAGTCTACGAGATGATTATTTGCTAGGGATTTTTGGAACTCAGAAACATTTAGTAAAGCGTACAGCCGTTAATAAATATCTCTTCGTCGCGGAATTAATTGGAGCCAGCAAAGAAATAAAACCGAAAATGGTAAATTATTATTTTTTGAATCAATTGCAACAATTATGCATCGTTTTTCCCATTTATAGGATCATCTCACGTGTTACTTAGCAGGCACTTTAGCTTTGGGAGTGCATCATGGTTTACCATCTGATCATATGGATCTTGCGAACGAACTCGTTAAAACTTGTTATCAAACTTATGCGATTCAACCCACATTTCTCGCTCCAGAAATTACTTATTTCAATATTCAGGTAACCACGACAACGACTAATAATTTTTTTGTAAAAATAATAATCGTGTATAATTGTATAATTTTTCAGAATGAAAAAGGAGAGAAGTCGATGGATTTGTATGTAAAGATAAATGATGCTCACAATTTGCTCAGACCAGAGTTCATCGAAAGTCTTTTTTACATGTGGTATTTTACCGGAAACAAAACATTTCAAGATTGGGGATGGCAAATATTTCAAGTACGTGTTTAATGTATAATATTCTGTTACGTATACGCAAGGATTGATTGTATATATTTTTTTTAATTATGTTATAATATGATTGAATGCAGGCTTTTGAAAATTACACGAAAGTCGAGAAAGGTTATACCAGTATCGGTAATGTACGAAACGTTTATAATACTCGACAACAGGATATGACAGAAAGCTTTTGGTTCGCTGAAACTTTGAAATACTTATATTTACTGTTTGACGATACGAGGCAATTGATTGATCTGGATAGATGGGTATTCAATTCCGAAGGACATCCCTTGCCGATATACGAGTCGTAACTAAATTAAAACGTCAAACTATTCGTATGTAAATTTAACACTATTCATGAATTCTTAAATGTCTTTTTAAGGCCAGTCAATAGATAACTGTAATAACAGAGGCAGACAAAAAGATTAGTCAAATTAATGTACTTTAAAATACAAAATAGAACTTCGTTTTAGGCTGATAATTGTCTGCGTTGAAATTTGTTTGCAAATATTTTTTGTGCATTATACTATCGTAAAAAGAAGCACAGAAATGATACATTTATCGGTACGTTAACAATTTATACTCGATTTTTTACTCATTTTCCAATTAAGAAGTGTATTTTCGGACTGATCGTTATGATCACTTAATTCGGTGAACATGAAACATAGTGAAAAATCACACTTGTGAACAGTGTATCAAAATTGTTGAGTACAATATTGTAAAGTATAAACTAATTGTTACATTATTTGTAGCCTAACATACCAGATCCTTTTCTAGATTCTTTACTCGATGAAAGTAAAACCAATTTGTACGTGTGTAGAGTCGTTTGGTTACACCGTTTACTTATCGAAACGAAAAATGATGTTGTAAAAATCTGATAATGGTAAAAAATTACAAAACGTATTTTGAGCTCGAAATCGTGTGTTACTTGTACTTCAAAGATCCTAGTCAAATCCGATTTTTTTTACTAACAAATAAATACATTTGTTGCAAGTAGTAAGAAATGCACACACACACACACACATGTACGGTGCATATTTTACGAACTCCATTGTAACTCTCGCTATATAATTGAAGCGATCTTAATTTTTTACCTCCTACTACAATTTTGTTCCTTATTTATTGCACATTTTTGTACAAAATATTCACGCGATTCTTATGTATAATAAATATTGTAGATTTTAGGAAGCAAACGTTGTTGAAATAGTCACAAGATGTAAATCATTCAATTTCGTTTTATGTTACTATAAGCGTAACTTAGCAAAAAAAAAAAAAAAAAAAAATATATATATATATAAATAATGGATGTAACTTATTTAGTTAAGCTAGTTAAACAGATTGGCAAGTTATTAAATTGCACTTTCAATTACTCTTTTCTTGTATGAACACTACATGATTATTTAAGCTATACTAATGCTGATTTTATCAATTAAGAAAATACACACTGTCAATTTCGATGACATCCGATCATTATGAAAAGTACGATGTAAAAGGTTTTACGATAATCAATATAAGCTTACATATACATTTTGGTTTTCTGCTAACTGTTTATAAAAATATAATTTGTGTAAGCGTGACTGAGTTTTATAAAAACTTTTAACTCGTTAATTGACATAATTTTCAAGAAGTTATGGCAGTGCCTTTAATCGTACAAGATTATTTCGAAAAATATTTACAATATATCACTTTTATTGCTGCGTATCCAAAATAATTCGCTTTCCATTTGTATTTTTTTACAATTATTCTTACATGTACTAATTGTAATTACGTATACATAGTCTCAAATTTTCTAAACCTAATTTATCTAAATTGTCACTTTTATGTACAGTTTAATCATTATGTATTATCTTAAAAATTTGTATCATTTATATAGGTAACAGGTTACGTTAAAATAAAGTGTTTATTGCATTTACGTTACAAACAATTTTAGATATTTTTCTGTAAAATATATTGCTTAATACTTTTAACTTCAAATGTATAACGTTTTTCATTTTTTTACTTTTGTGAAAAACCTGTATCTGTGCTAACCAGAATTGTATGTATAACATTACATACTTTTGATACATATACATATAATATTTATCATATACATAATGACATTACTATCTAAAAAGTAGGAATGCATAAAAGGCCTATCATGCAGAATTTTCTGTGAAGATAAATCCACCGTTTTCGCTAAGTAATTCTAGCTTACGCAAATCTAAGATTAACTAAATATATGATTTTTCTGTATAAATAGAAACAATGGAATGAAGTTTAACAGTCAGAGACATCGAACAATGTCAGCAATTATCAGTAGAAAATTTTTAACTTCCTACACTGTATAAATTTTCCTATAATAAATTAATCTCTTGCTATGAAAAGAGGTGTTTGTATATTGGACCTTTCAATCATTTCAAAATACATTCTTTAACGTATACGTTTCAGATCTTTCTCGTTTCGGTAAAGAGCATAAAAATTACCACCATGCGTGGTCGTGTCAACTCCTCGAAGAATAACGTGTAAATATGTAAGTAAAAAAGCTTCGCTCGTTCAACAGCCAGAACTCGATCGTTCGTTCGTGCATAATTGAGATTCAATGACAGTTCGGATTGGTCATTCGCGATTAAAGAGAAATCGTACAAAAATAACCCCCTACGATGCTAATGATTATTCTACGCGTGGCGAGTTCTGGCCGTTAAAGTATCACACACTCGCAGCACTGTTGTGTGAAGTATATACAATCCACGACGCAAGAATCGTTTTCAGGTTGAGTGACCGGTTTCTTTGTCTCCGAGTCGATTCCGTTCCTTTCGATTTTCGGCTGTGGCTCAGGAAGCGGCAATACCGTGTGTGCGATCGCCACCGCATTCTCGATCGTCTCGGTATCGGTGTCGGTATTCAATAGTTTACTCGCCACCGGAGCAGTAGGTGTGGTCGGTGTGATTTTACCAGGACGCGCTTCATCTGGTACGTCGTAGTCTACCAGGGATACAGAGGTCTGAAGCGGCGGGGGCGAATCGCTGGACACGATAACACTGAAAACATAAAAAGAAAAGAAAATTCTCCAAAAACCTTCCCATCTCAATTGCTACTATTTCAAAATTTTGACAAACACAAGAATGACTTAACACGTTGATATTTGATCACGCTAATAAATTTTGACTGTATCTATGAATTAACACTAAACCTACCAAAGCGGTCAAAATGACCGATCAAGTGTTTCTTATTTTAAATCACAAAATTTATTACGATGCTTTGATTAAAATACGTGTTAATTTTTCTCACGATAAAGACTTGCTGTATACGTTAGTACACGTTTCAATATTTAATCATTTATTTTTCTGTTTTATTTTTAATTTGAGAGTGAGTGTACATAAAGCGTCGATAGGTTTAGTGTTAACAACACTTCAAATTGAAAATTTAAATTTGAAAATTAACCAATCGTATTCGATATCTCACAGATCCCAAGTTCCGTTTTTATTAGGTATATTTCCGAATTGGTGAAACAATAAGATAATACAAATTTTGTATTCTATTTAAAATTTATTCAAAATGGATCGTATAAAGTCACCTGCCGAAAATATTTGCACGTAGCGGGGCGCCCCCTTACTAACCTCTCGAAACACCCTTTTTCGCGGGAACGATCCAAGAATTCAAATATCGGTGGCAACCCCGGATTCTAATACATTTTCGCTTCAACAATCAACGTGTTTAATTCCCTCGTTAAGTCCCAAACTTATTGTTATTGTTCGGAGTAAAAATGATCGCAAGATTTTAAAAAATACAATAACCAAAACATTTTATCGGTTAAATTCAAATTACAGAATACGGCCCGTTGATCTGGTCAACTGCTATTCTCTGTTATTCAGGCTCGTCACGCAGTTGACCCTGGTCTCTTTACTATTCAACTCAAGTTAGTTCTTACTCGTGCTTCATCACGATACGTCAAAAAAGAAAGAAAAAAAGAAAAAAAAAAATGTTACATTATTACTTAACTCGAATCCCTTTTACAGACTGGTATCGTATCAATGAACAGTTTGCGGTTAACTTTCTCTGGCTAACATAATCGTAATCGTTACGCAAGAGATATTAACGTATCTACAACATTACCCGATTATTTTTCAATCTATCGTATAGCATGAAATATTAAACTAACGTTACTGGTTATATCTACTATAAAGGATTCTCGGTTCGCAAGGAGAACTGTAACCGAATACATTCGTGGAATCCCTTTCGTCGAACGTTACACGTGTTCTTTATTTCTTTTCTCTGTCTGTCCTTTTTTAAAGTACTTCGTAGAAAGTGTAAGAAGACGTACCACCTAGCTTTCATGCAAGGTTGCATTCTACTTTTTTCTTCCGACGTCAGAGTTGAATAAAACGATATCTGCCTGGCCATTTTCGTGGAAATTTGAAGTTTATCTCGCTTTCAAGCAATTAGAATCATTGCGATCGCAGGGTTAAATGCGATTTGCTTCGATTTCTTTTTTTTTCCGAATCGCCTATCCTTTTCCTTCAACGCAGCGACTCGCGCACCCCATCTGTCCTCCTGTTTTAGTCCAAGTTCACAAATACATCACTAATGACAATTTTGCGTTTGTTGCAATAAATCAATTTCATATTTCAACGTAACAGAACGTGCAACGTTTCCACATTTCGAACACAAAATCACTTTCAATCGAAACAAGAACAATATACGAGTATACTGCTGCAACGATACAGGGGCGGATTTAGAAGCTTTGATTGGTTAAAGCATTCGAAAATTGATTAAAAACTGTATACAATAGTAAACATTTCAAGAAAAATATTGGGGGAACCGGAGTCACCCCCGAATCGCTTCCTTTAGATCCGCCCTTGACTATCCGATAGTTACCGACTGATGGTAAAACAACTAGGGAATTGATTTTAAAAAACACTTTAAAACTATACTGTTTGTTGATAAATTACAAGAATAAAAATCTGTTATAAAATAAGTAAATATTTATTAACCGATTGAAATCAATACTTCTACAAACCCAAGTGAATCTAAGTGGTTAAATTAACCATACTTGCATTCTTTGAGCTAATCAAGACTAATAACAAGTCAACAGCTTCTATCGATTAAGTACATGCATTGTTCATTGAAATCTATTTGATTGCATAAAATAAAACGATCCAGCTCATAGAAGTAAATATTTCGAATACTTATATGTATTTACATGCAACATACGAAATTCAAAATTTTCACCACTTACAAAAAAAAAAGCAAATTTTTAGACAATATTTTATTTGTACATTTTTGATGAAATATTTATTATCGTATCGACACGTCATTATAACGTTGTACAAAATGAAAGACTTAATAGCGAAAAAACTGTTTAAAAAAAAAAAAAAAAAAAAAAAATGGTTATTTCAATAAATAAACACCGTGATCTTGAAATTATTCATGTGCGTATAAAATGAATATTTAATTGATAATAAAAAGTGTCTCTTACGATTTAAGTTGCAATAGAAACGCAATATCACGATTTAGTTCTACTTACGTCGGTTCGATAACATCAATAGTCATCTCGATATTTGAATCGTTAAGTATTGTTCGATAATCAGAACGAGATCGAAATTAACGACACAAATTCTGCACAATGCGAGAAAAAAAGAAGAGAAAAGCGAAAACTAAAATTAATTATCACCGAAGCTACATAATTATCAACCGTTTAAGCGTGAAGCGTCAAAAAGGAACAAACTACAATAATTTAAATTCTAACGCAAACAGTACGATTTATTCTTCGAAGGAAAAATATCTCAGAAAACGTTAAAACTGAAATTCATGTCACAATCTACACGCAAAATGATAAAAATTGAAGTCATGAAACAAATATAACTACACAATTCTTTTGCGAACATCAGTCTAAGCGTCAGTGACGATTGACAACTGTCAACTCGATCGTATATTTGTGCGACGATTAACAAACACACTTTTATTATAAAAAATGTGATTAAAACTGATAAACGTATTTGTTGTTTCGTGTAAAAAAGAGTAACTGAAATATTTGTTACGACGCGAAGCGAACAGCTCGCGTCACGAACGAGAATGCACGTTGAACTGCTCGATCTAACTTCTAATATTCTCCGCGTGGCTCGAAAACCAGCCCCTCTTTCGAGACAATCGCGCGAACGATATATCGAAAGAATTTCGAAAATGCTCGAATACCGTTACACAACATGACATGAAAACTGAAACCTATCTCTTTCATTAAAACACCATTGTAAAATAATTATCACTACATTAAGGACGAATCAAAATTGCAAATACAAACACTGAAATATTTATTTTATCTTGTATCGCTGATAATAAATAAATCATGCAATTTAAGAATGAAAAAATGTACTGACGTCAACTTAAATTCTAAATTATGTACGTATGGAAATTTGAATTTAAATTAAAACTCGATACACGATACAACAATATCAGTTAAGTAAAAGGATCTTATTGGGGACAACTCAAAAAGAATGTTCACCGAATGAAAGTTTCATAAAACCGCAAGTAAGATTAGTATCACTTTCCAGAAATTACATAAGCGAAAAATCTATTCATTAGCTGTCGTCAACATAAGGGCTAAAGTACATTTAGTGGGATTACATACCATTGAGGTAAAGTTATGGTTTCTTTTTATAACAATACGTGTTTATATACAGAGGTTACTAGCAGTGACGGATTCAAAGGGGGGCGATGGTGGCGATCGCCCCCAGGAGTTATAGAATTAATAAAAATTATATTACAAAATAAAATTCAGCAATTTTAATCCTTTTCACTTTTTAGGTACTTTTCTTTAATAAATTATTTAATCGTACGTACTGTAATTGTTTCGTTTTCTGCGATGTATAAATAATTTATGTGAACTTTGTTGTACGTTTTATCGGGGAAAAAAAAAGTTAATAAATAAGTTGCAAAGAAAAAATGTTATAACTTCGAAAAAAAAAATTAAAATATACTTTTCCTAATTTCGTCTCTTTCGAGTAACGTTTCTGGATCTGCCTCTGGTTACTAGCAGTTTTTTTTTTATAATAGATTAGTGGAAAGTTAAAGTAGATTGTAATACAAACAGCACAATTAAATACTTCATCGTTACCCCTTGAATTTTTCGTAATTGTAATTGGAAGCCACTTATTTCATTGCTACTGCGAAGGACGATTCACTTATCGAATTAGTTTTTGTCATTGAAAGATTAATTCAATATCGAATATGTATATTAATTCAAAAACACAACAATGAAATCCATTGAATCGTTAGTATTCTCAACGAAAATTCGCGACATTCATTTTTTTTTTATTTTTCTTTTCAAAGAATGTCCGCATGCAAGGGAAAGAATACAAATTAACAAAAATACGTACGCACAACTGAACATTGGAATTTATAAACGTAATAGATAAACGGATAAAACGTTTAACAAACGAAATGACGAGAATGAGCGAGTCGAAATTCGCCGCGAGAACAGAGGGGGGTGGGAAAAGAATGCTTAACCTCGAAATCCGGCGAATCGGCTTGTTAAAACTTACTTGTAAGAGCCACGCTGTGGCAACGGATTTTTAAAACGCATAACCTCGTGATCGCTTAATTAACTGATTGAACACTCTCAATTATGATCGTTCACGTTCACAAACGACCGTACGTGAAATCGAAATTATACACCATCTCGATTTGAAACGGACGACAGTCACGCAGAAACAGAGAAGACTGGCAAAGACGGGAGACAAGCGAAGCACACGACCGAAGAAGGGGAGGCAGGTAAGGTGAAGACGAAAACTTGACGGTCGAACGACAAATCGTCGATCAGTCGAAATTCAAACAACAAAAATAATACCGTATAACCAACTTTTTAAACTGTCTGCATATTACAACAAAACGGGAAAACAGACTAGTTATATAATTGATGTAATCAACGCAACTTTGACACATCGAATGTGTAACCGACCGCGGCATCGTCGTATCATTCGATAATATTCGAGTATCAATTATTTGGAAAAAAAAAAAATTCAATAAACTAGGGAAATTAATATCCCGGAAAGAGTTTTGTTAAATTTTTAACAGAAAATTTGCATCCATCTAAAAAAACTGAGTATAATTGATTAAACATAAATATTCAATTTATATTTTTTTAAATACAAAGGACCAAGTACGAATTGGCCTTTAACCGATGCACCCTTCTTTATTACTATGTAATGTTCCCATTGCTTAATTTAATATATTAAGGACCGGATGTATTTTTACCACCGTCGATATATACTCTCTTTTTCCTTCGATACGTATTTGTACTAATGTATAACGTGTTCGCATATATAATATCGTTATATTTTTTTAAACCAGTATTCGGCTTTCACCGAAGCAGACGCTTCTTCTCAGTTTGACTTATCCCATCCTTTGGTATATGTACACCCACCCAACATGAAACCGGTTTTAAAGCAGAATGGACACGGAGAAAAAGGAAATCTATGCCAATACCTTTCGAAAAGTTGTATACTGTATATACGTATATACAACCGTGATACGTGAACTTGAAGAAAAAGAAATATATTATATATTTATAGGACAAGCAATAATGTTTGTAAAACTTACAAATGCTATTTTAAGATGTATCGTGCTTGTTCGGTGTTGTTCGTATTTATATCGTTTACCTTCGGAGATGACAGATTAAATTACATTCGTTACCTTCTTAGAAGAAGTTACATGATACCACAAAGCAGCTGAGACAAGATGTTTCAAGTTCGACAAAGAAATAAGAAAAATGCTAATTTATATACAAAAAATTCCATATTCGAATAATGCAATTAACAGGTGTGTCAAATATTACAAAGTGAGAAGAGTATGATTTGTCCTACAACAAATTTCGATGTATATGAAAATGAAAATTTTGTTTTTCTAATATGATATTTGATGTTTTTAAAAGTTGCATTATTTACCTGTCAGATGTGCAGGGCATTTCTTCCGCGTAAACATCAGCACGCGTTGTAATCGTCCCGTTTCTCATTGTATTCTGACTGTTACATGACAGAGAAAAAAAGGGGGAGAAGCGATGATCCTGAAAGTTGTTACTGTCGTTGACGTCTGCACGATTTCTCATCACATTTCTCGCGCAACCACCTCTTCGCCTCGTTTTATTAGATCATGCATATTGTTCCTTGCTACACGTTCGCCGTTCAAGGTTTTTACATGCGTTCATTATCACCTATACTATTTTTACTCGTCACGATACTTTCATCGAACTTTCCACATTCATTCAAATTTCGTCTTATCACAGCAAATTATTTCAAATGTCAGACTGTGCATAGCAATAATGACTTGAAAGATCTTTTCTTTCTTCATGGATTATGTACCTTGTATGATTTGATTGCTTTATGGAAAAATTGACGTTTCGAAAGGAAAGAGTACGAAAATCTTATTATAGTGAAGTTTGAAAATGAGAAACTTTTTTCTTCTCTTCCAAGCGGTTTAGAAAAAAAAAGGGACGGTACGAAGAAAAAGAAACCTAACCTCTCCTCTCTTTACGATGGCTCAGGAGCTACTGAGGGCAAAGTTTCGCTTGCTGCGGAACCATTACGATTAGTACTGTAGAGTAGAAACACGATTGATTATTTTGTACTATGTGAAAAATTATCTAAATGTTAATTAATAATAAACATCTTTATTCTGAAAAATATTAAATAATAATTTCAAAAAAGAACAATTGAAAATAAATAGATGACCTACAAAATTTAAGCTTCGTATACATTACACACGTATATTATATTCAACCGAAGTGAAAATATTTGTTTTAAAAATAAATATTTTGCATAAATAAATACTTAAGTTAAACAAAATTGCAATATCTTTTTTTTTTTAATAAAATTGATGCACTGAAGTAAAAGAAATATTAAAAATTATGATGAACTATACTTATGGATTGAAATAGAGGATCAATTTTATAAACGGCAGTTATGATTTAATTAGTAGCATTTAGATATTGTACGTTTTATAAAAATATAAAAACATTTATAATTAAATATCGAAAGAAACGTTGTCACCGATTTCTGCGCATGCGTAAAAAATTTCACGATATCTTTCTTCTTCCTTGTGATTGTGTCGTTAGTGGTACGGAAGCCGCTTTCATTTGCGTCTTTTTATTGGATTTAAGTTTCAGAACTTACGTGGTATCTCGCGTGTTTTTTTTTTCTTTGGTATTTAAACAATTATTATTAGCAAAATACCATTGTAGTACAGTAAGGGAGCACCCAGAAGAAACTGAATATGGGTCGCTACAGGAGGTAAGCCAACACATGCATATAGATATACAGATGTACGGTATCAATATGCTCAGTGTTCAGAACTAGTATAACATGTTTGAAGAAAATGCACTTATATCGTTACTATTTATGAAGTATAACAAATTGTACGAGAAGTAACAAACGTCAGATAAGCTTAATCGAAAAAGAATCCTAAGAAATCTGTACTCCTAGTTATAACCTTCCACACCTTCTCAAGACAAACTTAGTGGAATGCTTTTACTGAAGGGAATCCAACATGTAAATCAAACCGTACAATTTACAGAGAAATTTTCGTTTAACGTACAATAATTCAATTCATTCTATTTTAGTCGTAGCCGTGATAGAGATAGGAGACGCAGATCTCGCAGCAGATCTCGTAGTAGATCTCCAAGAGATAGAAGAAACTGGAGCACTAGCGGGGGCAGAGATAGAGGAGGTGGCAGAAATAGTCGTGGACAACCCGGAGCAAACTTAAGGAAGCCTAGATGGGATTTGAGCCGATTAGAACCTTTTAAGAAAGATTTTTATGTACCCCATGATGCGGTTCAAAATCGGGATCCGCGTACGGTCGAGCAATACAGAAGTGAAAAAGAAATTACACTTAAGGGAAAAAACATACCCAATCCTGTATTTACATTTGAAGAAACAGGTTTTCCGGACTATGTTCTAAAAGAAATAAAGTAAGTATTTCTTGGAGGAGTAATTTTGCCATAATAAAACTGGATCGAATGTAGTAGTTACACGGTGTAATAATTTTATTACAATGATATTAGAATTTGTTTCTTAACAAATTTATGCAATGATAATGTATATGGTCAAGAATAGCGTCGCAACTTAAAATTTGCTTATCGTGGAAACTTAATCAAATAAGAATGGAACTAAAATTGTATCTCCTTTTGAAATTCATTTAGCTTAAATAAAATGAAAGATATTCGCAACTCGTTAGTAAACTACAGTCAGCGTTCCTGCTCGAGTAAATTTGTGTTTTATAAGAGAAATACCAGAAGAGAAATAATAAAAAACAATGTACATGAAAAGAAATCTTAGAGAGAAAAATGTGCAACTTTTTGTTTCTAGACGCCAAGGTTTCACAGAGCCTACATCGATACAAGCACAGGGTTGGCCAATTGCTTTAAGTGGAAGGGATATGGTTGGAATTGCATCGACTGGTTCTGGAAAAACATTGTCTTATATATTGCCTGCAATCGTCCATATAAATAGTCAACCTAAGTTAGGTCGAAAGGATGGACCTATCGCGCTAGTATTAGCTCCTACTCGAGAGCTTGCGCAACAAATTCAGCAAGTTGCTGATGATTTTGGCCACACTTCAGGCATTAGAAATACTTGTTTGTACGGTGGAGCACCGAAAGGCGCTCAGGCTAGAGATTTGGACGGTGGTGTAGAAATTGTCATAGCTACACCTGGTCGATTATTAGATTTCCTTGAATCGGGCCGTACAAATTTGAAAAGATGTACCTATTTAGTATTGGACGAAGCAGACAGAATGTTAGATATGGGATTCGAACCTCAGATTAGGAAAATTATAGAGCAAATTAGGCCAGACAGACAGACGTTGATGTGGTCCGCTACGTGGCCCAAGGAAGTGAAGAATTTAGCTGAAGATTTTCTAAAAGATTATGCTCAGATAAATGTTGGTTCTCTACAATTAGCTGCTAATCATAATATATTACAAATCATTGACGTATGCCAAGATTATGAAAAAGAAAATAAGTAAGTTGTTAGTTGAACAGAATTGTTCGAAAGGACTAGCAGAAATGTTCTCGTAAGGTTTTATATTAAAAATCTATGTTTACTTCTCGCAGATTAAGTACACTTTTGAAAGAAATAATGGCTGAAAGTGAGAACAAGACCATAGTATTTATCGAAACGAAACGCAGGGTGGATGAAATAACCAGAAAAATGAAGAGAGATGGTTGGCCAGCCGTTTGTATACACGGTGATAAGACACAGCAAGAAAGAGATTGGGTTTTACAAGGTAAAAACCGTGATTAGAAAACAATTAATTAGAAAATAAATTTATCAATCGTCTAATAAACATTGTATTCCATTTTCAGATTTTAGATCAGGAAAAGCGCCAATTCTTGTCGCGACAGATGTTGCTGCTCGTGGTCTTGGTAAGTAAGACTGTTATTATAATTCGATAAAATAATAAGATCAAACGTCATTGATCATTTTCCTTTGGTACGGAGAATGAATTGTTCTAAATCACATTTCTACCAGTCTTATTTGAGCTTAATAAGTATTACAATACAAGATACCTTGTTCTGACACAACATAAGATGAAAAGAATACACAGACGAATGTATTATCACTTAAATACAATTAAAATGTATTTATGTTTGAATCAATATAATTTCTCGATTATTCATAGTATTTTTCTGCAAGATTCCTACATAAGATTAATCAGAACAAGGTTTCATTCATCTATGTTTGAACCACTTTATAGATATAAAAAATAACTGAAAAACAAATAGTATCACGAATTATCTATTAATGTGTGTTAAACGGTGCCACTTACAAAAATGACTAAATCTAAATCGTGATCGCCGTAGAAATTTCATCATACAAACGTAACCAAGTTTTAAGCGTTCCAAGTACATAATGTGGTTCAAGCAAACATTTCTAATATTTGTGTTTATTTGCTTCCTCACTTTTTGCTGAAGGTAATAATTTTCAAATAATTACTTGAGAATAAAGATAGTAAAGATGAATTGAAATTCATATTAGATGTGGTCGGCAAGCTATTCGTTTATGAAGGTATAAAAACAATTTGTATATTCAAAAAGAAAAAGTTCAAATAAATTTCAAAGTCATTAAACAACTCGATTGCTTTGAAAGTAAATCAACGTACAACTTGTAAGCTGAGGCAAAAGCATTAGGTATCAATTATCCTTTCTTTTCTTATATATATATTTTTGTTTTTTTTTGTTTTTTAATTTAACAATCATAAACAGCATTGTACAGCAATTATATTTTGATGTTAGCTTTGAAGTTTGAAACTAAAACGCGCTTGCCGAGACGAAATAGAGTCAATACGTGAAAAGTATTCTTTTTGTTATAAATTCGACCTTACAAGATTATCAGAATTCATCCAAAAATGTAGTTGAG
Source organism: Stelis phaeoptera (assembly GCA_943735885.1). Lineage (NCBI taxonomy): Eukaryota > Metazoa > Arthropoda > Insecta > Hymenoptera > Megachilidae > Stelis > Stelis phaeoptera. The sequence continues at coordinate 3,775,012 of OX030936.1, forward strand.
AAAAAAAAAAGAACAACTGTAATGCAAAATTCATATTGAACACAGGAAGATAACGAGGTAAACATGTGCCTAACGCGGTTGGATCTTTGTTTTTGTATTGCAGAGGCACATTGCGCGCAGGCCCACGCCGGGTAATGCAAAGCAAATTGGGGGTGCCCGCCGCCTGTTTGTTCGGTGGTGCACTGGTTTGCATTGTCTGCGCTGGCTGCGACGCGTGCCTCTATACGTCAATTCCGTGAAGGGCCAGTCCGGGCCAAATCGGGATCTACTTTACCTCCTACATACTGGATATCAGTTCTACGCTACGCTGTACGCCATCTGGGCTGGCCAAGTCGTTGATTGCCAGAATAGAATCCCCTGCGCTGGCCGCTCAAGCTAATCAGACCCAACAACGGTCCAATGAGGCGGTGGCATGGTAGCTGATGCCAGAGCCTCTCTAAGTGTGCCCTGTAGCAACAGAATGGCGGAGGCTGTAGCTGGAGCGAGCGCAAACAGCCAGGCCCTGCCCGTACGTTGCTAGCGACACTCACCCACTGCCTAATTTTAGTATAACAGTAATCTTAAAAGTTAATCGCTATATATATATATATATAGCTATTATACAGATACAGAGTCGCCTAGAAAAAAAAAAACGCAGTTTCACTGTATCGCATTGTTCTCCAACAGGGTCTAAGATGATACTTGATTTTACAGATACTTTGATCAACGTTGAATGTTGTTCGATTGCTGGTTTACAGGATTATGTTACTAAAATACAATTAAATGTCTCGTCTCTGTTAAAAAAGTATACAATATTTCGTCTAATCGAAGGCATCTTAGATTCAAACATCAATGTAATATAGTTCGAGTGCATTTTTCTAGGTGATTCTCTTTGTACACTTCTTGTATATACATACGTAACAGAATGTTTTATAAAATGTGTTATACGTTAGAGTACACAAGAAATTCCTGAGTCAAGGATAAGTTAATTTTTGATGCGTCTAGGTGGTCATCATTTACCAATTTTACACCATGCGACACAACTTCAAACTACTATTTCATAATTTCAATTATCTTTATTATAATGTCTTTAGTATAATGAGATAGATGTCAAAAGTTGTTGACTAATGATCACGCGAAATTATCTCTTGTTTTTTGCTCAAGAATTTCTACTGTGTCGGGCAAGCCACGTTTTGTCAAACATTTTGTATCTGTATGTGTACGTATATGTGCATGTATATCTCTATATACATACACATTTATCACATTTTATATCCATTCGAATCCCTGCTTCCTTCATCCTTCTGAATCCTTTACAATAACTGATCACTACATCTTCACACAGTATACTAACTATCGTACCAAGTAAGGTCTTATATACATCAATTTTGGTTTCGTTATCATCAAGTATCTTTATTTGTTTGTTCCTTACTAAAGTATTTAAAAAGTAATTGTCAAATAATTGAAGCGAAGAATTTCGAATATTTTCAAACACAGTAGACGTATTGAAATTAATAAAATTTTCATTGAAAAAGGAAACCAGAATTGCTTAGGCGCGAAAATTTATCTTTATTTCAGAATTTAATAATGTAGTGAAAGAAAAAAAAAACGCTCTCTAAAGAAACACTAATACTCTTTTTCATTGTTTCATTGTTTAATTTGGCATCGTACGAATTGATGAAATTAAATATATAATTAGAAGTAAATGCTTGCGGAGAATTGAATTGTATACGATTTGGAGAGCGTGATTGAAATATTTATTCGAAATAAGCGATCGATACTTTTATATATACCACCTGATCATTACTATTATCTTTAACCAATGTCTGTCTCGAAGGCGGATGCTTCCCTTAATTAACAGCTAATACGGTATGCTTTATTTCAGACGTTGAAGACGTCAAGTTTGTCATCAATTTTGATTATCCCTCCTGTTCGGAAGATTATGTTCATCGAATCGGTCGAACAGGTCGTCGGCAAAAAACCGGTACAGCATACACATTTTTCACACCTAATAATTCCAATAAGGCTAACGACCTAATCCAGGTACTAAAAGAGGCGAATCAAGTTATAAATCCAAAATTACTGGAACTTGCCGATAACAAAAGCGGTGGATACGGCAGGCACAGAGGTATTGTATACACGCGTCTTAAAAAGAAGATAAATTATTAAACTATTAGCATTGTGATAAAAATGCTTAAGTAAGTGTTAAGTATAATACATATAAATACATTGCGGAGGATAGTAGGCTTCCTTAGGAAAAATGGTATCGTAGGAGCTGTCCTCGTCACTAATTATAATGCTAGAAACTTATTTTGCATTATGCCTACATTAGATTTGGATTAGATTAAACATGACAAGCTTAATAATTATTCGAGAGCAAATCGATTACTCTGTTAACAAGATAAAATATATAATAGGTTAGGTTAACCATTCTGACTAGGCATAAATTCCAAGTAACCTTCAGGCGTAAGACAAATTAGTGAGAGTATCTTCCTCTACGTAACCATTTTTCCTACGAAAGTCTATCATGCTGGACACTGTACTTATAAGTTATACATGCTTTAATACTTATACATGCAGTATCGTGTATTTAATACTTTTCCAAGTTTTATAAAAGCAAAGCGTTACGAATACTTTTAGGTGGAAGAAATAGATGGAGGTCCCGGGGCGGTCGTAACGGTAAAGACCGCAGCTATTCGAGAAGCAGAAGCAGAAGTCACAGTAGGGAACAGATCGGTCGTGGGAATCGTCGAAGTTACAGTCGCAGTTATTCACGAAGTCGTAGTCCAGTGAGCAATCGTACAGGTAAGTAATGGTACGTTCGCTCGATGCTGACGCATTCACTGTTACTTTCTGCACGATCAGTTGCAATTGCATATCTTTTAAAGATAATTCGTATGTTTGTAGAAGTAATTGGTAAGAGCTACTGGAGCAGCGAAAGATGATCTTCCACGAGCGGTTAAGGACCAAACAATTGCGTACAATTCACAATTTTCTTGTCGTTTTTTTTTTCTTTTTTACTTCTCTTTTAAAGTATACCAGATACACGTCATGCAAATTGTAACATCGGTGTTTCACTGAACGTAATACATGTTCACGTACAATTATTGTGCATTGTAGTTGATTGTTTTTTAGAGATTTAAAGAATGGGTGTTTGTCGGAATTTTTAAATACCAAGAAAAATGATAGGACAAATTGAACGCATTGTTGATTTTACACGAGTTCACGATTAATCGATTAATACCTTGAAATACAAAAAAAAAAAGAACTAAACACGAGTCTCGGCTCAAACGTGAGATACAAAATGTGTTTTTCTTTTTTGTATCGGTATTCTCTGGAGTATTTCTATATTTATAGAATATTGTTTTAATCACGCTAAGCTTCGATATAACAGTTACACATAGAGTAAGCGTGTGAAATTATTATATTCACATACTGTATCACATAAATATTTTATAACGACGTTGCAACAATCGACGCTATGAAGTAAGTTCATATAATACATATAAATGATGGTGTGAATTTGAATTAGAGGATAAAAAAAAAAAATCTACCGTAAAACTTCAAAATATGTCTCGCAATTTTGTAGCTTGTAATAAATTGTAGACTTCTAGCGCTTACTAGCAATTTGTACACGAGCATTTAAAACTAAATAGAATAATGTACAGTATTTAACAAAAATGTAATAAATGAATTTATTAACTATTCCGAGAATAGTTCATGACTTCCTTACATATTTCAACGGACGAATTGATTAAATTCCAACCAATCTTTAGAGTTCTACGAATTCCAAGTCCTAGTATTTCGCTTCTGCTCAATAACATCAACCGAGTGTTTTGCTGAAGCACCACTTTATCAGCTGTAAATCTAAGAGACCAGTATATTGGATAACGCTGTCAGCTATTTCTATTTTCCAGACAAAAGGAACGGAAAGAATCTAACACCGAAGAAGAAACCAATATACCCTTTCTCTACATTTCATTAAATATAATTAATACACCTATAAGACAAAACACAGTCGTAAATAATCGTGATAGAAAATTAATACGTTGAGTGGCGCAGTGAAAACGGACACGATAAAATCCTAATTATTAAAGATACAGTCGATTAATTTTCATATTCAAATTATTAGTGTTCTTTTTGTCAATTATTTGATAGTCAACAATTTCGGCTGACTAACGTGGCGCTTAACGTGTTAAAAACTACCACAAACAGTTAAGATTATCTACATTCTGAACAACGATGGTAAGTTGATACAATAATATTTATTTCATACTTCTTTTCCTCAATTATTCGATTACTACAAAATTTCGCGTGTCAGTCGACGAACGAAAAATCTATCTTGGATCCTATCGCGTTTGTAAAGTGTCCAATGTCACGAATACATTTAACCGAGTTAGTAGGAGGGAGGTTCGATTGGGGAAGAAAAGATAGAATTCAGCGACCCGAGGTTCCCCGTGGCTTCGCGCACGTGCTTCTTCGTGCAATTGGTAAGTGAAACGTTGGAAAGACTAATATCGGAGTCTACGATAAAAACACGGGAGCAATCTGGTGCCGATTGTTAACGATAAACGGGCATTTCGCGGATAGTGTAATCGAGAGGAAAAAATCAGCCGTGACGCCGTGTCGTGAAAAGCAGCAAAGATTTATGAATGAACTGTAATACAGGTGGATGGGTCGATAGAGCGGCCCCCCGCATGATCGCACGGCAAGGGCGTAGTAATCGATAGAATGAGGGTGAGAGAAGGAATGGAAGCCGGCTCGAGGCAGACGAAGAGCAGAGGAGGCCGTGGAGGGCAGAGTCCATTCAGTAGAAGCAGCAAGGCTGCTATTGATTGCGTGGGTGGTTAGAAGAGATGAGTTACCCCCACTTTCGGCCATTCAGCAGCCGCACTGCTGTGACACGGGGTTAGCGGAGGGGAAAGGGGCCTTGAAAGATGAGGGACGGTAGCCCCGATTACTGGAATGCCGTGGGTGGTTAACGAGGCGGGGTGTACCACCACCGTTTTCGATTATACGCACGAATGCAAGCATAACCAATTACTTTGTCCTCAAAATTTCTATTCACCCTTGCGATTTTTCGAAACGCGACGCTTGGAATGTTATTCTCTGAAATTTCTTACTCAGGAGAGTGTAAACACTAAACGTTTGCCATTGACGTGTTGATTTTTAATCGATCTTTGTTAGTTGGAAAAATTTCATTCCTTGCAAATGCACTACAAAATTGTAGCGTTACCGTTACGAAACTTACCTGCGTCGAAATGGAAAATCCAACGGTATCGCGAGGTGACGAAGAAGGCATTGTCTGCGCCGATTATACCATTTTGATAAGTTTTAAAGCAGATTACGTGTTCTGGGACGACAATGATTCTCCGATCGAGATACCGCGAAGAACCGAGCGATGTTAATGAAAAGACGTCACTTGCATTCCTTGTGCCTTATTGTTTCGTGAAATTTCGAATCTTCTCCGATCGCAGTACTGTCAAACTGGCAGAAAGGTATTGTGTACATTATTTGGAACTTAATGAAAGGATTCAACGTAAATTTGATGCCGTTCAATAGAGTGCTCACCTGATGAAACAAGAAAACAAGTAGATCGGTCCTGTGCGTGTTCAGCCAACGATATTCCGCAAGGGATGCCTGAAATTATTGAATAATCGGTTAAAAAATCACATTGATCGATTCTTGGTATTGTCAAACCTTAATTATTATCGTGGCTTAGAATTAGGGATACAATAATACAAAAAGTAAGCAAGGCCAACATCGAAACTGGATAGACGGTAACGTTACCGTCTACTCTTGAATAGAAAATGTATCGATTTTAATTTTGATAAATCACTTTTGACTCTACATTCACCTCATCTCTCACAATATTTAACACTAAACGTACCGGCTGTTTACATATACATATTCTTACCACAAGGGGTCATTTGATCCCTTATGAAATAAACGTTGATTTTTAGAATGAAATTCTTAATTTATCAAAGGAAATAATTGGCAACATAACTTCTGATTTCTAATAAAATAATCAAATAATATATTTTAGTTTTTATAATTAAAATAATCAATTAATTATACCTTTTACATATGACTGGTTTTATCCTTCATACATTTGCCACAGACAAAAGGGTCATTTGACCCTCGCTTGGTACGTTTAGTGTTAATTCACGGTCTTTATGAAATGATGAATATACCCAATCATTTGACTACTACTTTTTAATTAACACGTTAAGCGCCACGCGAGTCACTCGAAATTTTGTACAATCAAATAATTGAGAAAAAGAAGTATGAAATAAACCGTGGATAGCGTTAATATTAAGCTAATCATTTTTTAACACTAGAACTACCCTTACTTTTAAATTTCACCTAAAGTGGAAAGCAAAATAAATAAACTAACTTAAACTAACATAGAGAATAATTCTTTACTTTGATAAGAGCCAACGTATATTTCGACAGAAACGATTGAATAAATTTTGCAATTTAAAATAAAAAATCTGAAATAGGTCATTTCGACCCCTTTGATAGTTCTAGTTTTTAATAATTAAGATTTGATCGTGTCTGACTACGTACGTTCGTTTTCACTGTGCCACTTAACGTGTTAAATAAATAAACTAGTGAAATCTGAAAAATATTCTTCAAGATATTAATGTTTTACGTTTGTTTTTGTGACGTTGATTTTTGACGAGGCAAGTGACGGCGCAACTATTTCTCATTTAAGCTGAGGATGCGGGCTACAACGATTTTAAGTCCCAGGGAGAAACTTGTTGCGCAGGCGGACCGGAACTTAGATCAGCCACCGTCGACTCTGCTCGATGAAAACATCCACAGCAACGTGAATCTTGAAGAAATTGATTTCTTTTCTCATCTTATTCGATAATACATGATACGAATTCTCTTATTCGATTGTAATGTCGAATCTGGATATTGAATGTGAAGAAAATTAGGCGGGTAAAGAAATTTGACAGTCTAAATTTGATACCTCCAACGAAGGATTGGCAGGAAAAAGGGCGAAACATCAAAGAATCAATCAATGACGCCATAAGGATACACGTAGAAGAAGAAAATGGATCTCGAAAGGGGGCCGAAGCTGAACTTCCTGACGAAAGGCAGCGTATAGAGTATAGAGAGAAATGAAGGAAAGGAAAGGAAAGGAAATGGAAGAGAAGAGGGAGCTGGAGGAAAGATTGGAGAGAGGGGTTGAAGCGAGCAAGGGGTTGTACTCGAAGCGGGGGTAGAAAGGAAGGCGAATAGTCGCCCCGATGATACCACCTCTCTCAGTTGCTCCTCGGTTTCCGGACTGCGTGGACTAGCAGGTTAGTGAATCCGGCTCCTCGTTCATTCACCAGTTTCTCTTCGTTCCACTCTTGACCTCCTTCCTCTTCTTTGCCTACCCTCTCTCTGTTTCGCCCATTCTATCGCTCTCTACCGCCTTTCCACCCTCGTGTGTCCGCTCCGCTCCATTCATACGAGTCTCGTTCCTTGCTCGATTCGCCGTTTCCCTTGATTTATTGAAAGTTCGCAGTTCCGCTGCTCGACCGTCAGATACTTGTCAGCTTCACCTGTTACAGGTACACTCGTGTTACTCGTTTATCCTTCTTCGTCTCCATCAGTTTCTCCTGCAAAATTTCATCAATTCTATTGCACGATCTTTCTTTCACTTACGTTTACTAGTTGGAGTACTTTTGAAAGTAGCAGTCCGATATAAATTAGTATAATAAAAACCTAAACCTCTGATCGTTCATCCGCGTAGATTCTTTCGCCTTTTTCTATCTTTGTTGACGTCAGTTTCACAAAGATCCGTGGATTCGTCGATAGTTTGCAGGTTCAATGACTGATAATACGATCTCAATCACTGTTTTCTTCTTTCTTCGACGGCAAACTGAGTTCTGCAAAGTGTCAACGAAAATTACAGGTCAGAAATGTTATTTTTCAAAAAGCAATATGGGGAAAAGGAGAGTAACGCTTGAACGATAGCTGACAGAATGTTTAAATTCTTCGAGTTTTCAATCGCGTAAGTGAAAAGGAACCGATAACCGTAGAAATATCTAAAGACTGATCGATAACATTCACTCGAACACATTATGGAATCATTTTCTTCATATACCATCGTCGAATCTCGAAGTTTCTTCGAGAAATAAGTTCTTTTTTTTTTTTTTTTCGATTGGAAATGTAGAAGCGATTCAGTCACAAAAAGGGACTTTGGATGCATATCGAAATACGTAAATGTATACATTTTCGATACGCAAAATTGTGAATAGACGCGGAGAAACCGTGGAAGCCGAATACGCAGTAACAATGCCGGATAAATTACAGGATAATATTATTAGGAGTGTTCGAAAACAGCTTCAGACTATACCTTAATTGTTTAACGTTACAATTTTCAAAAATAATCCGATACAAGTGAGAAATCAATATACCGAATTATAATAGTTTTTTTTTTTATTCAAAAGATTCGTGGTGTTACGAACGAATCGTTGCGATTGAAATATTGTTACTTAAAAAACGGTTATTTACGCAACTGTTGATCGAAATGAAATTTCCAGAATTAAAGACCGATCAAACCATGCGAACCATCCTCTTCTGTTCAATTAACGAGTTAATGCAAGGGTACACCGTGGTTAATTGAAATTCCGTGGCACGGGTATCGAGGATGATTAAATTTGATGTCCCGCGAGCCATAAAAAGGAAACGATAATTGGCCATCTAGAAAGTTCAATAATAAAGTTATTAATATTGGCGAATTGGAGAAAAAGATTAAATAAATTGTCTTTCGCTTAATACAATATTTTTCGAAAAAGAACCTTATAGTTTTGCTTATTCTATTATAGAATTCTTACGAAATTTGATTGGCTTTGATTCAATGGCGATCAACAATGCCGGTTTTACGTTTAAGAATAAAAAGAGAATCATTTCGGTCGACAAGCGTTAACGAGTTCTTTGAATAACGAGCAATCAAGCATCCCTTAAACCTTTCGCACAAAGAGGACATTTTTATTCCCTTACAAACTTTCCAGACAACAGATTCCAAACGTAAGAATCAATAGTAAGTGAAACATAATACGGTAGTTGAAACTTTCCGATTACAACGCTGATACATTTATCATATTCTTATTAAATAATAAATCAAAGACGATCTCTCTGTCTCCACCAATATATTAGGTTGTCCCAAAAGTTCCTTTCGCTTTATTAATAATAAGTGTCATGCTATTGAGGTACGATTCACTTTGACCCTATTATCTTCTTTCATTTCTCTGAAAGCTGAACAATACTATATTTTTCTTAACACTGCCGGATAAAGCGTTGTGTGCAGATAGGGAAAGAAACTTTTGGGACAACCTAATATTAATATTTCAACGACCGTACATTTCACAGTATCCACAGTGTTTTTTTCTCTATTTAGAACTCGACTGTGCTGACAAATTGAATATTTCACATCTTTTGCGTTACACGATAAATACCAGGAACGATAATGTAATAAAAATCTAACGTATCGAAGTGTTCTTCTATTTCTTTTTCCAGAAAATGCGTACCGTAGCCGTATGGACCGCTTTTATGCTAGCGTACTCGAACAGCCCATTCGTGTTCGGTATACGATACATCGATTCGATCTCAGCGCAATCAGAGAACTCGGCGGACATCGCTGAGAAGCGCGTTGACCTGACCGAGCCGACATGCGAAGAATTGAGGGCAATGTGGAGGTACACGAAACGACAGAGCAGGGCTGCTAAGACCACCACCGGCTACTCTCTTTATCCCGATCCGTTCTCTTACAATGTGTGGAAGTCTTACTCGGAACGTGCCAAGCCTCCTCTTAATTATCGAGGTAAAATATCATGTCTACCGGATCATCTTCGTCTTCGTATCCCTGTTAACACGTTGAGCGCGACGTCGCGTCGCGTCGGTAGCTGGGGACTGACAGTGAACTTTCCGTTCAGCCGGCACTGTCATCCCGCGGGATTGACGGTGGACTCTTCGTTTGGAAATTTCCAAATTTTAAGTTTCCAAGGTTTCAAATTTCGAACTTTCATATCTGTTTTCCAAATTTTTGAATTTTAAATTTCGAAATTTCCAAATCTAACATTTCTAAATTTTAAATTTCCAAATCTGAAATTTCGAAATTTTAAATCTTCAAATTTCCGAATTTCGCACTTTCAAACCTCCAATTTCCAAATTTTCAAATATTAGATTTCTAAATTTTAAGTTTCTAAATTTCAAATTTCCAAATTTCCAAATATCAAAATTCTAAATTCTAAATTTCAAATTTTCAAATTTCCAAATTTCTAAATATCAGATTTCTAAATTTTAAATTTCCAAAGTTCAAGCTTTTCGTATGGGCGGCGTCGGTGCGTGGAACCGGCAGTATAATATAATATAATATAATATAATATAATTGATCGCTCGCTGCCGGCTGAACGGAAAGGACAGCAAAATCGGCGCGGCGCTCAACGTGTTAAATGAGCGCAAACAATATCGGTAAAATAGAATTGTACAAAAGAATTCGTTAACAGTGAATTAACCCCTTAAAGCCCACGTAAGTTTGACAAAAATATATAGTTTCCTTTTTATGTATCATACAAGTATTAAATATGGAAGAAATTAGGGGCTAAATAATTCAGGAAAATGTTTCAAATTACAACCAAGAATTAGTAGAAATTCTTTTCTAGTCAGTTTTATCTAAAAATCTTTTACTTTAAACGCAACAATAATTCTATCCTTTGTTTCTGTTAATTATTTAATATCGTTTGACGACAGAGTTTATACCCAATATTAATTGATCGCCACGCCATATACATACTTGGCCTTGCTGTTTAGTTCCAACTTAGTTTGCGTGGCAAATAGGCAATGGGGTACGGGCGAAATAATCTGATTATATCGGTTCCCGTCTATACACCGGAGCGATCTTTCAAAGCCCTTTGACTTAAACTTTGCACAGAACAGCGGCGAATGATTAAATAAACCCGTAAGTCATAATTTTACAAGAGCCAACAATACGGGGATATTATCGTATCAAATGTATTATTGTCTAATTTGATATCTCCAACGGTTGCACGTGACAGACTGAATTATACAATATAACTCTAGAGTTCGTGAAAACTCTATTCATATTTACCTGACAATTGTACAGGAAGATTCACCGGAAGACCTCGCAATCGTGCAGGAGGTAGCGCTCCTATTTATGGAAGAATGGTACATAAAGCGCCAGCCGGAAGCAGATTAAGAAACGGTATGCGACATTCGCCACGACCGTTCGATAAAATGCCTCGTTTGTACGGCACGATTAATTCTTATCCACCATCGTCGAGGCGACGCTTCACCAGTTTCCGTACGGGGGGCGGTGGTTCTCCTCCTCTGACACAGGTGCCTCAGGCTGGCAGTTTTCAACATCTAAAGGAACTGCTTCGAGCTGAACGAGCCCGCGAACAACAGGTTGATAACATTTTCTTTTCTATCGAAAAAAATGAAAAAATTTCTTTAAAATCAATTTAACAGTTAACGCTTTGGCTTTGCCGCGTCTACCATTCGTAGATGACGTATGATTTTTCACAATAAAAATCATAATAATTCGAAATTTGTAAATACAACAGAAAGACCTTGTTGGAAACAAAAGTGATAAATTCGAAGGATATTCTATGACATTTAGCACGGAAAAGAAATATTTTGCGATCAAAGATATTCAATGTTCGTGTCTATCGTTTGTAGGAGCAATATAAGCCAGATAAATTCACGGAGAAAACATCAATTTTTAAGGATACAATGGAGGACGATCAACTTTTAAATATGCCACATTCGCGAAAGCAATTCGTGAAGCCGACACTGCGAATTCCAACGGAAATCAATTATGAATTTGGTCAGGGACGATACACGTCGAACGTGCCCAATATCGGGCAAGCCTGGTCGGTGAGTAACGAACAATAAACAGAATCTTTACATTCGTCGTGATTCGTTGAAAAAAAAATTAATACATGCCACGCGCAAAATATTTCTCTTTTTAACTCTGGTGTCGTGAAGCAATTAATTGATAAGATCTAAAACCGAACACTTCTTTCAGAGAAGCGAACCCCAGTCCCGAGAGTACATGTTGCATTAGTATCTGAACGAATTGGCCGCCATCTGGTTTATTAGGAAAGGGCTCAAAACTGAAAGTCGGTGTGTCGGTTTTCCCGATACATTCGCACGCAACAGGATTCGCATCTGCTTCTTTCTCTGACATCTTGAAACTCGCGTGAATCAAGCTTCTTGCGTTTGTAGCAACGAGTAATCGTAACTATCCGGATTGGATTTCAAAGATTTTATTGCCATTCCATCGAGCCTTCGGTTATCCACAAAGACTTCGATCTTTCTGTTATATCTTGATTCTTTCAACAGTTAGAGTGTAACGTTACCTGCTGTGTCCCGGAAACTAAAAAAAGGAAAAAAGAAGAAAAAAAAAGAAGAAAAAAAAAGAAACAATGAGAAGTCAATAACGGAACGGATCGTGTTAAGTCGAGGCATAAAACGGCTTAAAACGAGGGAATACCATAAATGTATATTTTCTTAATTCGTTTAAAGTCGCACAGATTTAATTGCGTGAGCGACGACGTTGACAGCCTATTTAGAATCTTCCAAATGTATAAATTTAATACTATTTCTGGAAATATCAACGGGCAATGATGTGATCGCAACTTGCCATCGATGAGCGGAGAAAACACGAGCAAACTACCTAAAATATCTCTTGCATTTCTGATGGAAACCTCTGTATACATCTTTCGAGCAAAGTATTCCTGAAAAAAAGAATTTTTTTCAAATATTTTGTTTAGCAAAATAACGGAAATTTGAAAAAAAAAAAAGAATATTTCTTAGTTTTAACTTTACCTTTAACTCGTATAGATCTTAGCTGGTTAATAAGTACGCTATCAATGATGTTTCTGTTCCATCGTGCGCTTGAAGCTTTCTTTCGAAGATGACACGTTCGATAATAATTGAAATCAACACCCTATATCGAAGGAAGCAACCGATGCATTAATTATAACGCTCTGGTTTTCTCCGCTTTGTTTGAACTTGGACAATAAAATAGAAAGACTAATATTTTGAAGATTTTGACAGTATATATATATATATATGTATATGTATACATACTTAAGTTAAGAAACTATAATGCATAATCAACGGAACTGTATCGAAGACAATAATTACTCTTAAGAAATATTCTTGTAGTCTGTACGTATAATCAATGTGGATACGTATACAATTTCAATTTTCGCGGCATGTATAAGTAATTTCGAAACGATACGATTATATATTAGTATGCAAGAGTAAAAAGTAAACTTACACGTAAAGCTTGAAATCTCCAAGAACGTCCTTGTTCTAATTGTACTCGAACTTTATGTGTATTATCGATTATGCGTACAAACGATTTAACGTTCGATCTTTAAGCGCTCGATCGATTGCGCGCCAAATTTAAACCGTTTGATTTGCCTTCGATCGAATGTACGTTTTTTTTCTACCGATAAACACGTTCAAAAGTTGTACAGCTATATTTTATAATTAAATTTGTGGATATGTTGTGATACCATCAAGCTTAACCGGAAATTACACGGGATTATTTACCAAACGTTTACTTAGTGTTTCAAAGGTTATGTTTAAATGACAAGCGCTTAAAGATCAGGATTATATAATGACAATAAATATAAACGTTTCTTGTAATCGTATAACAAAAATTACATAGGTTAAAGACAGATATTTACGTGGCTTAACCCATATCTCATGCTGGGAATTAATCACTTTCAGCTCTTATTATTATGACGCGTACAAAAACGAGAACTTCTGAACAATTATATTGGAGCAGTTTAATACCGATTGCGGTTCTAACACGTCTGATTATAAATACTTTATACTTGTATACATCCATTTTAATACGACATGTGCGTATGCTACACGCATTTACACAATAAATACTCACGTACACACGCACGTGACATGCACACACACTTATACACACATTCTAAACTGTACGTATATGTATAATACATGCATATCAGAATACAGAAATATATATAAATATACATTTGTTAAACAACTGCAACTATTACTATTTTCATCGTATTAAGTTTCAAAGAAAAAAAAGAGAAAATGAAAGAAAAAAAAATGGATATTTAAGCCAGGATTCTTCAATTATGGAATCAGTGCCTGATATCCAACACTATATAGAGACTGGTTAAAATCTCTTTGGATTCTCTGTTATTCAAAACGTGTGCAGGTACATATAAACATGTATACATGTGGAACTATTACATAAAAAAAAAAAAATATATATATTCCGAACGATGTTAGAAATAGAAGATTTGTGCGTAAACTAAAGCGGTTTAATTTAACGTGTAAAGAAAAGACACATGAATCGAGGTATCAAATTACTTATTTTCTTTTTTTCTTATAGAAACGAATAAGATTTGTGTAACGATAATGATTTGATTTACTCTGAATTATGAATTTGATACTTTAGACCCTCGTGTGTCTTAATAAATCTCGACTAATGAATAATTAGGTAAAATAATGCTTAAAAATTTCATGTTCCATAATTGTTCGTTTTGCTCCATACTTTTTTTTATGTTGGAAATATAACTATGATAACATTAGCTATTGCAAAATTGAATCTTTAATTTTTTTGTACCAACCATAATTTCCTCCACGCCACGTACTGTTAGATTCAGAAGACTCGGGTTCTTCGAAACCTAAATGAGGCCTGTCATTTTGTCAGGAATTATTACACACGGCTACGTTTCCTGTCGTCCACTAAATGACATTAAACTGTATATCAACTATCTGTAAATATAATATAAAATTCAATACGCGTTCAAACTGACAAACTTATCTGAAAGTGACCTCTAATGGTGTCACCAGGAATCATAACCTGAACCGGTCTGGTGGCGCTGCTGTAAACTGCTATAAACACTTTAGTGGTGGCACTCCATACAGTTAAAACAAGTTAAAATTAGGTTAGGATGGTGTTCCTCAACGTCGTGTATAACGTTATTCGACCACTTCGATATGTAAATACTTGTCAATTAATTAAAGTAAATGCAACACGACAGTATGCCAGATGGACTTACAGAAAGCCAGCCGCGATCGTTAACGAAGATGAACTTTTCGATCCCGAAGATACCACTCTAGAAAAGCGTCCACGCATTAAAAGAAGACGAAGGCAAAAGAAATCTGTGAAACAAACTGACGAAACTGAAACAACGGAAAAAAAGAGAATATTTACAAATTTCAGTGAAAATGATAGAATCGTCACGTAGGTTGCTTTCTTAATTTATCTATTACAATCTTAACTAAAATTGAGAGATCACCGAGTAGAAAATCATGCTCTAATTTGTGTTTGTTTATCATAGAACTTTAATGACCAAGTTAAGAACTCGAAAAACTAGAGAAAAATGCAAAGAAGTAGTTTTGGAAGGGCACAGATTAATTAAAGATGCTCTCAAGGCTGGTATAATACCGACCACAGTACTTTTTAACGATTTTGCTGATATAAAGCAATTAAAGCTTCCCGAAGAAGTTATATTATATAAAGTACCGTACAAGACGCTTCAGTTATGGTCTAGCTTAAGCAGTTCTCCAGGATTATTAGGTAATAAATATAATTTTGACCCGTAAGTATTTGTACCTCATTATCGTAACTTTTATCGTACAGGGATCTTTAATACTCCTGATGTACAGAACAACGAACCTGCTGATAACGCGATACCCCTTACTATAATTTGCGACAATGTAAGGGAACCAGGAAATTTAGGATCCATAATGAGAGCTGCTGCGGGCGTAGGTTGTGAAAAATTAATTCTAATGAAAGGTATTAAACCTTGTTTGAAAAATTAATTATACCGATACGTTTAGTAAATAAATCTCCTGGTAAACGTTATTTTATATAAAATTTTCAGGATGCGTAGATTTATGGGATCCAAAAGTTATTAGAAGCGCGGCCGGATCTCATTTTCATATACCAATTCATACGTATCCGGTATGGGATGAGATTTCATCGCTAATTAGTAGAGATTCCAATATTTTTGTGACGGATAGCAACTTTGGCGATGAATATATGTCGCAATACTCGCCTGACGTACTCGACGCAAGCAGGAACATATTTGACGTCGACCCGGATATTTTAAAAAACAAATTAGGTACCGAAGGAGAAACAGATAATGCATCAGAGTTAATAATACCGAAAAACAAGAAAATGATGAAACAATTCATGATGCACCTACCTATTTTACCGTACTATTCTATAGACTATACGAAAAAAGAAATTGTAATGATTCTAAGCGGAGAAACTGAAGGTTTGAGTTTAGATTCTTGTCAATTTTTGAGCGAGAGAAAGGGTATCCGTGTCAATATACCTCTTGCGGAAGGAGTCGATAGTTTAAATGCAGGAGTTGCGCTTGGTATTGTTACTTTTGAAATTAAGAGGCAATTTCTAAAGAAACAGAGTAATCTTTAATAAAGAACTTTAACATACAAGAGTATTTTAATAAACAATTCCTTTTTCTCCTGTTTCTTAATAAGGTTTTCATTTATCATAGACAGAAGCTTACCTTACTTAAACGTTAAACCGGAAGATGAATTCACCTTGAACTTGAATTCCAATGAATACATTATAAATTTCAGTATCTTAGTTTCCGTTGTTAACGGGTTGAGCAGTAGGTGGTCGAACTAAACAGATTTAAGAAAATAACACGTATAATCGATGACGTTTTCGATTCGTTTACCAAAGAAATCTTACTTGTACAACTTTGAGGTTGAAATTTGATATCATCGATAGCGAAACCTCCGTTACTAGCACTTCCTCTTAAAATTAAGCGATAAGGTACACGAGCGTCAATGGTTACTTGCGCAGCGGTCCATACAGGCCGTGGATTATTAAATCCTTTCGCGGTTAACGACCATAACTGAA
Organism: Stelis phaeoptera; assembly: GCA_943735885.1. Classification (NCBI taxonomy): domain Eukaryota; kingdom Metazoa; phylum Arthropoda; class Insecta; order Hymenoptera; family Megachilidae; genus Stelis; species Stelis phaeoptera. The sequence goes on from OX030936.1 coordinate 3,791,915, forward strand.
ACATCAAATTTTGTATTTTATCGTAAAATATCAAATTCAATATAGTTGTTCATCTTCGAGTCTTACAGGCTGTTGTCCATTATTATTTCCGTCGTTTTCTTCGTTCGATTCTTCATCCGCGTTCATCTTGATAATCTGTAGCGTTGTAGATTCTTCGACTCCAAAAGCAGCGAACCAAAAAGTGAAGCAAACGGATTCTTCGTCGGGCGACGTTTGTATGACAGGCGATCGTAGTTGTACATCGGTCGATTGTTTGTTGGTGGTAAAAATATCGAAGAAAACAAAGTCTCCAGTCGCTCCGAAAGTTCTGTCCAACAGTTGAGCCGGACGGTGAGCAAGAAACGCTCGCTGCCAAGTAACGGTACGCTCATTTTCGGAAGACGTAATATTTTCCCAACCGCACAATCCTTTCTCGAAACTGCAATCCTCCGGTCTGACAGATGCACTAAGGGGTTTCGCTAAACATCAGTTTGTAAAACATCGTATTAATGTTCACGTTTCAATCAAAACACTTATCTTAGAGCTTACCAGAACAGTTGCCGATGTAAAACGAGATATCATCGATGCCAATGCTGCCGCTAGCACGATTAGGTCCCCAAATGCCTTCGAAAACTACGTTAAAGTCTTTTCGTTCGTTTAAACTGATTTGTCCGTAATTCCAAGTAGGACCTTGATTATTGTACAACTGCCAGATCGGTCTAGTTCCCGTGGAAGATTCTTCGGTCGTTTGTACAGATAGACGAAGCACGCCTTTAAGTTTATATAATACCGTTGTAGGTGAATGGAAACATACAGAAGGAAGTACAAGATACAAACCTAAACTTGGCCCGGTAGAATCGATGAAAGACTCGAACATAAAGTACCAAAAAGTAACGCAAAGAGGCTCGTCGATGCCTTTCATTTCTCGGCTGACTAACTGCGCTGTTCCACCTCCAGACGATCGTGGTCCTCCCCTTGGTCGACCTAAATTAAGAAAATATTCGTTTCTCCTGTTAATCGTATATCCATTGCTGTACGGTTTTCGTTGATTCCTTGGACTCAATGCTTGCGTGGACACCCTTTCCCATTCAACTCGGTCAGGATCTCGGGAATTGATCCAATCACACTCGTCCACCTCGAAGGTACAATCCCGAGGGGTAGGTGCGGCTACTTGAGGCGCAACTATAAACGTGCAGAATTTAGTCTCTATTTTACAATTTTTCGAAATTGTTAACCCTTTGCACTCCGCTGTCCCCTCTGAGGGGACGTATTTAATTTACCAAAGTATTTTAAAATATGAAATTGAAATAGAAAATTTGGGAAAGGAATGAAAATAAATAGATTCACAAATATATGTAACTCTTTTCTTCCAAAATAGTCCAAAATAGGTATTTGAAAATTTCTCTGTCAAAATAAAACTGCTCCGAGTGCAAAGGGTTAATATTAAACTTTACCAGGGCAAGAGCCTTGCGTGAAAGAGATATCATCGATGGCAATATCTCCCATGCCAGTATTTCCTACGGTTGCCTCGAAGATAAGTTGAAAGTCGTCGAGTGAACCGATCGTAATTTGAGCAACGAACCACGTGTTCCCAGCGTTTCCGTTCAGGCTCCAAATTTCTCGTAGCGGTGTATCCAGACTACGGAAATGACGCAGAAAAAGCTTGAGGGCACCGATTCCAGAGCCGAACATGTGGAACCAAAAATGCATACACATCGGTGTGTCGGCACTTGGTGCTGGAAAACTGGTGCTGATCAGTCTAGCTCTGTCACCGGGTCGACGAGGAAACGAGGAATCTATGTACGCGTATCCTCCAGCCGAAGATCGATCCGTCGAACTGTCCATTGCTGGTCCAGTCGTAGGATTCCCGCTTCCTCGACTCTGTAACGTTTTTATCTATTATGAAACTCTTCAGTACGTTTACGTGATAATAGAATGTTTGATGCTCGTCGAATTACAATTGTCCAATCGAAGTCATCCTCTGCATCGTTGGCCCAGTCGCAAAAGCCCCCGGCAAAGTTACAGAAGCCGACGCACGATGTGCCTGGTTGTAAATCTATGTCGTCTACGGCTATATATCCTCTGTATAATCGCGCCGGATCGGTAGTTTCTACTGGGATTCCCTCGATGATTAACTAACGATAAATATTTTCTTTCGATATATGTTGCTTATACTGAATTCTTTTTTGTTTTCTTTTGTGGTATCAATTGAACCAGTTATCAAGACAAAAAGTTAATTAAAAAACTACCCAATTACCGAATGTAATTCGGGGAAAGTGTACAATATTTGCGTCTGTTGCCATACACCAAGATTGTAATATTGAGTATTCCATATGACACGCTCGTCGAAAACCTCGATCGGTTTGCAAGATGGTATCGTTACGTTTTCAGGCGTGATCTCTTCTGTTTGTTCTTTCTTATTGGAATATTCGTCCGAACCAATATGTAATAAAACTCTTAAACCAGCGATGCTAAGACCATCCATGGAATACTTGAACATAACGCAAGTTCCTATCACTCCTGTACTCCCTAACTGAGGACTATGCAACAAACTTCCTGAACTTTTTGTTTTACCGTCCCTCAATGGCAATTGTGATGTCTCCAGAAAGGCGTATCTAATAAAAAACAAGTCTGTGTAGATATTTTTATTGAACTTCAAGCTTCAAATTAAGATTCAAAAGTTTGCCATTGCAACAGCCTACCCTCCTTCCATGGTACCGCTTGTGTAATCGCTTGGAGGTCCACCCATCCAATTGGTACCCATGCCAGTACCAGCCACCCAGTCTAACGCACCATCGCCGTTTTGCCATTCGCACAATGTCTGCGCCGGAAATGACCCGAAATCGCAAAAGACCTCGTCCACTGAGGCCGTGGGAGGTGGTGCCGTGACCGGTGGATATCTAACAACAATAATATTATATTAAATCTCTAATTGGAGTCACTGTGACACCTGTTCAACTTAAAACTATTGCATAGTAAATCGAACAGTAAGATAAAATCAAAAGTCCATTTAAGAACTTTAACCCTTTGCGACTCGGCGATATTTAGGAATTTTATAAAAATCGAATTTGATATAAATTCCTAAATATCGTGCTGCAATCTTGACACAAAGAAGAAATGATAAATGTAGAAGTAGGAATTTCTAATATATATCCTTTACGAAGGCAAGTATTGTTTGTTTTGCTTGAAGTTATTGATATTACTCCTACATTGTGTCAAACTTGGATGTGTCTCGGTCGCAAAGAGTTAAAGTTTTCAAATGAATTTCTTAAAACAATACCTCTGTGTCGACGAGTTTCTTTGCGCCAATGTGGACGGATCGAACGGATTTCGTGGCAAGGACACTTCCGTGGTGGAAGGAACAGTTCGAGTATTGAAGATATCCGGTCTAACCGGCCAATTTCTGGGCTCGATACGTTCAACCTCGTCCAAAGGTTCACGATCACGATTGATGGAATTGTACGGTATCTGGGTCGAATTGTATGAGTTGTTCCCGTCGAACATGTCCTTGACTTCGTCAGTTTCGATACTCTTCGTCCAATTAGGGGTGAAACTTGCATTCGGTGTACCTACTAGATCGATTTGTTCTCCAAGTATCGGATACACAGGGTACCACGAGGTACAATACGATAACGAACAGAAACGATAACAGATTAACAAAATCAACCACATGTTTAAAGTTTCTGAAATACAATTAAAACAGTATAGATTCTTCAATTTTATGATATTTCACACGAACTCTTATACTCTTAACTATATTCGTCAAGTGATACCGTAAGTTTTTTGAATGAAATTTATGTCATGTATTTTATTATGAATCTGTTTCGAACACGTTGAAGAATTGTCACACTTTCAATCACATAGGTATAGATACGAAAAGTTTAAATAACAAATTTCTCCATTTTTGAACGTTCGGTTACCCGATCATTGCAACTTTAATACAGACGGAAGGGTGATATTCTTCTAACTAAATGCGAACCGAACGGTTTTCAAGAGGTATGCGCACGTGATGAAATAAAACGAACATTCCGCAGTTCCGGTCTTCGCTTCCTGTCGTTACGCTTTTGATCCTAGTATGTGCATATAGTAGCCGAGTTCGATAACCGTTCATCGGACAATTCCATGGAATGAAACAGTTACAGTAATTATATCAACGGTTCGTTCTTTCCTTTTTTTCTATTTTTTCTATAATAAAAACGTATGAACCAAGAAACGAGAAACATTCAATGTCCACAATTAAACTAAAAACGTTTTACGAGCTGTGTGCGTTCTTAGAAATTTTAGAAACATTTCTGGCTGAAAATTATTTTCATTTACAGTATTAGGAATTCGACCTAGGTTCAAATATATTCGAACGATGTAAGGTACGAGATACGGGCAAAGAACCAACTGATCCGTTTTCGGACGATGCAACGGTTGTTTCCTCAACATTTTTGATATTACATTCACGACAGACGTCGATGCACCTTCGCGAAGAGGTTGTGGATCTTCCGTGCAAATCATTTTCATCATCTCCGTCAACGTCTGGAAATAGTTTTAGTTCTAACATTAATCTTCTTTTCTCATATGATTGTCTTTTGACTATTTTGAAGGTGAACAATTGTATGGAACGAGGTCCGTCTTTTTAATTTCAGTGATTTTTATATAATATAATGAATTTACCGTGGCAGGAAAGGGAAGTCTTTTCGTGACCATTTCATAAAGGATGACACCCATGCTCCATATGTCGCATTTAAAATCATAAGATTGTCCTTTCAACATCTCCGGGGCCATGTAATAAAACGATCCGGCGCAACATGCGGTCGATATATCGTTTAATCTATAACACAACATAATATCATATTAGTAGACACAAATTTTTTCTAATATTTTTCTATGCATCATACTCTTTAAAGTTTTTCGACACGCCAAAGTCTCCAATCTTCACGATGTCCCCGCGACTTCCGGTCAACATAATGTTTTCCGGCTTCAGATCACGATGGAGGATCTTCATAAAATGAATGTGACGAACTCCAAGAACGATTTGAGAGAACAAGTACAGCGCATCCTGTACGAATACGTAACAAATGATAAATATAAATGGTGAATATGTTACCGACAAATTGTATTGCTAGGTTAATTTTGCGTATTACTAGCAAATGTATACAAGTCCAGGCATTTTTTTTTTTTTCAACTATTATATTTCTACTTTATACCTTTTTTCTAACAAGGGGAGTTTACTATAAGATACCCTTTGATCTTTCCTATTTCCATATATGTATCTATGTATACTGTACTGTTTTATCTTCTGTGTAATCTCACTTTTTTGTCGTTTCGAAGAAATTAGCGATGAAAAATAATCCATTTTTACGTTTTCCTTAGGCATAGTTGAATGTTCATTGGCGTAGCAAAACGGCTATAATATGAGACTTCAAATCTCTCAGAGATCATCTTTATTTTATTTGCTCTTTTTTATTTTTTCTTCTAACTAGTTTATCTGATCGCTACTTAACCTATTAAAACAGAAAACTAGTTAGTAGAAAAAAATAAAAAAAAGCAAATAAAATAAAGCTGACCTTTGAGAGATTTGAACTCTAGTCGCTAGATTTGAAATGTCGTACCGTGGCCGCCTTACTGCGCCAATGTACGTTCACCTACGCCTGAAGAAAAATGGATTATTTTTCATCGCTAATTTCTCCGAAACGACAAAAAAGTGGTCCATAATTAAAAAGTCAGATTACACAGGAAATCAAACAGTACAATATATATGAAAATAGGAAAGATCAAAGGGTATCTTATGTAAAGTCCCCTTGTAAGACTGGCATATTTTACAATTTACCAGTAACAGATATACTAAGTAGAAAACTGTAGGTGTTTGAAGTTACTTCTTCTTTGAGAGGGGATTGATATTTTTCTAGTAAATCCTTCAATGTGCATCGCGTGGCGTACTCCATAAGGATGTAACTGTGATTGTTTTCTACCCAGGCTCCATAATAAGCTACTATATTAGGGTGCCTTAGTGTATACAAACATTGCACTTCTTCTAATATATTCTGTAAAAAAAAAAGAAAGATTCATTTTCGACACGTATATACAACCATCGTTCGTTATGAAATTGTGTAATTATTAATTAGATCGTAAAAGACAGAGTTATTGTTACCATCGAGTTCTGTGGGTAAAACAGTTTCAAGTAGTTTACATGACAAACTACATAAATAAATACAGTAGTAAATTAATACAATATCACGCCGTTATTAAACAATAAATTATATTATAGTTATTAGATTGAATTTGATTAGATTTGCTCACCTTGAAAGGCAAAGCATTTACGGCGTTTAGAACTTGTTCTTTTACCACGAACGGTTTCGAGTCTTTCTTTCGTCGTACTAAATAAACAGATCTAGAAACAACGAATAATGAGATAACAAGAAAATAAATGTTCAATTAACGATACATACCCAAAAGTGCCTTTTCCTAATAATGTTTCGAATACATAATCGTTTATACGCATCGACATTTTTACGTAAAATATTAAAAACAAATCAGGTTGTAATTACAAGTTTTCCCCAGCGGAACACCAAAACGGTTCGTTTCGATATACATATATCGATACAGCGACAGTTCGATTTCGAACGTTACACTTGAACAGTACTTATTATTTATTTCCAATTGATATTGTTTTGGAAGACGATATATTTCGAAATAAGAATAAATTGAATATATAGTTACCATTTGTAAACAATTGGAAAATAAATTTGATGGCGCTCCATCGCAAGTAAACAAAATCATATGTGATGATTATGATTACAAGCACATTTTAGAGATAAAATTTGCATGAATTTTGGGATTTATTATCCACAAAAAGTGTTTACAAAAACATTTTCATTCACAATTTATAAAGAATTATTTTAATACTAACTAATGTTTCTAAAATTACTATTTTATCCGATAATCTATACGTACATTTATTTAACTTTGCATTTCAACGTGTAAATTAATAAATTAACAAAAACACAAAGGAGGGGAAAATCCAAAGTTTAAATTACATTATAGTAGTTTTATTTGTCTTTTTTTTTTTTACAAATAACGCAATATTTTCCTAAAGCGTTTAAGATGTATCATATCTTAGTTAGCACGAAAAAGGTATAATTATGTAGTCGACCCGATTGGATTTGCATGGTTTGCGTAAACATTGATAATAAACATTGTTGCATCCAGAAACACACAAGAAATTTAATATAGAATAATGACTGAGACAGAATTGCTTTTTCCATTGCTTTGCAACTGATCGTACAAAATATGGTTGACACATTGGTGAGGTGAAACACTGCAGACAAAAGAAAAATATGGCTACTTTAGTGTTCAGAGAAGTGCTCGTAAGAACGACGTTATGTACCCGTTGTACACATCGAGAATCTCGAAGGGGATTCGAACGATGATTTAATGCTCACTGAACCATTTACTTCCATGGAAAAAGAAAAGCAACCACCTTATACCCTATTGCAATGCAGAATTAGATGATACTGCAGTATGTACAGAATATCCCATAAGATGCACGGTGTCTATCAAACGAAAAACCTTTTAACTAAAAATAAAACAATTCTCGATGCTTTTACCTGATCATTTTTTTTGTCGATTATATTATTTATCACTAATGGCGGATATCAGATGCATCCTTAATAAACTTAAGACAACCACCATACGTCTTCTACCTTCGCGAACAAAAATATTACTCCGTAATCGTTATAAAACGTGACCTTATATAAATACTTCATAATGATGCAGCGTAAAATGACTTTCCAACCATTCTTTTTCTTTCCCCATTTTAGGTATCCTATAGTTATAAATTTAAGTCTAATTTTATATATGCAATCTTAATAAAAGTTGACACGATACGATTTTGCTACTAGTAATTAAGTTTATTAGGCATGCATTCAACAAAATTATCAATGGCTTTCAGCGATTAATGATCATGTGATAACACTAAGAATTGCTTCATTTTTTGATTTAGAACTATCTTATTTTTTTCGGATATATCACATCCTATGAAAAAAACACTGCATACAAATGCATATACTTTGTTTTTGCTTCGGTATTCCTTCGAATCTTGATCGATAACGATTTTAAAAATTAACTGTTACTGGAATCTAGTATATTGTTAGCATCGTTGCCAGAGGCTGAGCTCCGTGATTGTTTCAGACTGTCCAAGTATTCTTGCTGCGAAGTCGCCAAAACTTGTGAAAGTATATCACTGTCCTCCCAATCGGTCAAACCTGCCAACATTTAATTCATAAATTGTCGTTTAAGTAATTATTTACCTTTTTCTGAGTACGATACGCATAATACATTTTAATCGTCTTACCGAACACTTCGGGAGGAAGACGATTAAACAATGAAATATCTGGCGATGCGTGCGCTTCTTCTTTACTGCTGCCCGGCATAGGTTCTTGAGAAATTTTCGATTCAAAATCCGTGGCAAGGTGAGATATGGTGGATCCTTGAGCCGACTGATGTTGAGGCGACCTTTTATTGTATCTTACCGTATCGTTCACCTGAAATTAAAAAGATACAAATTAAATGTTTGCGTTGCTCGGATTGACCTGCAAATCAGTATAAAACGGACCTTCGGCGAATTTCGTAAATTATCTTGGCTAGTTTGGGTCGTGGTTGGTGATGAAGTATGACTACGTTGCTGTCCACGACCACCATGAGGATGAAAATGAGCGTGACTATGTTGCGCGCTGGTCACCGTACTTGTACTGCTACTACTAGCTGATCGCTTTATACGAAAAGGATGCGACAGTATTTTTTTTAACGTTAACCAACAACGAAGCAAGAAATAAAATCATGCATAACTTACAGCTTTTCGCATTTCGTTATCTCTCAACCACTGTAAATAACTTTCTCTGGCAACTTGTTCCTCTATGGCTTCATTCGTTGCTTCCCAATCGGTCGCTTTTATTTTATCCTCCAGCATCGTCTACATATACGTACAGAGAAAAATTGTCTCGTCATATTAAAGATAATTCAGCAAAATAAGAGAATATAATTTATAATTTATGTACCTGTTCGATGTGCAATTCTTCGCTCTGACGAACCGCATCTGATATCAATTGTCGATCTGCAGATCCAGGATTGTACGATGGCAGGCCGAGTCCAACACCAATTGTTGCTTTATATGGGTCTACTATGCTATTGTAATGACTACCACGTTGATAAGACAACCGTATCGGTTCATTATCACTTTCAACCATTGTATGGAAGATATTGATTGGTTCTGCAAAAAATTATTCACTAAAAACTCATTGTAAGGATGAAACTTGAGCAAAAAAAAAAAAATATATATATATATATACGTGTACACACCAGTGCTGTAGCAATATAACTGAATGTTACGATTATACATTTCAGACATTGCTTGCATTTCTATATGATTTCCATGTACATATTCTTGTCGTTTCCTATCTACATACGTGCTAAAATCTTCCGCTACGAAGTGGGAGAAGAATTCTTGATTGGAAGCCTAGAAAATCAAATGATACGATTAGCAATCTCTATTTCTGAGTAGTTGCTGTACCACCCTTCTACCTAATACTTACAATATAATCCATGCAGTGCTTCCTTACTACGCCATGCATTTCTTGGTCACCATAAACTTGATCCGCAACAGCTCTGAATAAACATGCTCCGTCTTCACCCATTTTTTTCACAATAAAACCCATTTTTCGCATCCGTTTTTCAAACCACCTATCTCGCTGAATGCAAAAGATACCACATGTTTCAATTATTAAACACATTCAGATAACAAAGTATTTGAATACGAAATATCGAACCAACCTCTTGCCATTCGGCCAAGGTAAGATTATTTCCAGTTCTCCCTGTATATTCATCCCCGCTGTTATAACCATTAGCTAATTCGTGTTCTAAATTTGAAGCAGCTCCAACGATAGCCATTCGATTGTTAGCTATTATACCAGCATCTGTAGCTAAATAAATCATATCATTTATTGCCTTTTATTAAGTAAATGTAAAAAATGTAAAATTTTTTATCCAAATAGTTCTTTTTGTTACTAATAATGGTTTCATAACTCTAAACCTTGTAAACCACTGCAAGACGCAGCTGGAGGTGTAGCTTGTCTTTCGCGTTCCCTTTCCCTCTCTCTGTCCCTCTCTCGACCTCTGTCCCTTTCTCTTTCACGTTTGGAACGTGAATTTCTCCCAATACAACTTCTTAAAAATGAAAATTTTATTTACAGTATACAAAACATATATATTATCCTAACATGGTGAAAAAAAAAAAATAACATGTAAGTTGAAGAAATGTATTTGGTTACTTTGAGTCTCACGCATGTTTGCATAAACCATAAAATAATGAATATAATTTGGTGACAATTTATCATCGATCGCATATTTTGTACAAACTGCATACCTATGAGGGCTTGCTCGTTGTCTATGACGTTTGCCATGACTCGGGCCGCTTGCTTCTTCAAAATGTTTATCTTCACGACGATCAACGCTTGTCTTCAATGCAAGAACATTTGAAACGTATTATTGTATTACAATAACATAATTATAAGATTTTATTTTGCTTGTACTTTTATATACATGTTAACCAAGTATAATAACTGTCCATCATGAAAGGTGAAAAAAAAAAGAAAGAAAAATAATAGATGATTAAAAAAAGAAACAAATAAATAAATTGTTTTACCTCGTACGAGCTTCCGGTAAGAACGATAGAACCTGATCCGTGATCGGTTTGAACTCCATGAAGATCGACCGCGAAACCGTTCGCTGCACGTACCTGTCACGGTTCGCAAAAGGTCGTTTAAGGTTTGCTCTTGCAACTACTATGCGAGTAGCATGGCTGCAATGAGGAACATATTCATTCACCTGATACGGGCTATTAGGTAGTGTGATGGATCCAGAGCTATGCTCGTTTTGCACTCCATGAACATCGACTTCGGAAGTGCTGCCTCCTTCTCGTCTATCTTTCGAGGCGTTCGTCTTCTTCTTCGATAGAATGGTCATCTTGCGTAATCGATCGTCGGTGGTCGTTAGACGCGACGCTCGTTTAACAAGAATAAACTCAAAGAAGAATATATTCGCAGGCTCGCGTTCGCCGCTCCTTTACTTCCTTCCTCACCGCAATTATTGTTATCCCTTTATATTTATTATTATCCTAAACGATATCTACAAAGTACACTTCAAAGTACGGGGATATCCGAATGGGGATACACCCAGCGATGATACTCGTCAAAATTTGAATCAGGGCAATGTAACACCTCGCAAGAAACGCGACATGATACCTTTGATAAACCAACTATCACATTAATTCTTGTTATTTCGAATGTTTTGTCAAACAGCCATGACTACACTTGCACACACTACCAGGCGATTTGTTACCAATCTTGTCTCGTAATATTTTTCCCCCAGTATATAGATCGTTAAAGTCCCTGCATCAAATATTTGTCAGTTGTTAGAAAAAAATGAAAAAAAAAAAAAACGAGTTAGATATTTTTATAATTTTTAAACATTATTTTGTAACATTACATACTTTAGTTAAAAATAAATTCACAAAGAAATCTGTTTAGAGAAACATGAATGCGGAGCGATCTTCAACTTAGGATTTGTAATACCCGTTATAACATCTAAAATCTAAACAGAGCAGAATAAAGCTTTCTTTTGCAAAATTTTTCAAAGAATGAAAATTTATTAAATTTGTTTTATTATGAAACACACCTGTTGTTACTATATAAATCACTAACTTTAATGCACACGATGGTTATACTTCACGTATGTTGTCGTTGTCATCGACTTTGTCATAGACGGAATTTTCAGCAACATTATGAAGTAACATATGGATAAAGTAGGCAATCATGATATTATGTATATATTCGAACTATGACATCACGTGTATAGTCATTTATACATGATAATCATTATCAGATATTTAATAAATATTTATATTTTGAGTATAACATTTCCAAGTGATCGAGATATATTTGAAAAAAGAATATAACCTCTATCATTTGTTTACAGAGACTTCCATCACCATTTATGGAAAATCATAAGCAATCGTTCAATACGTGCTTCAAAGTAAAATACGGAACATATGTTTATTACCCTAATAGTGTGAAATATTGCAAGAAAAACTAACACTCTTAATAATGAATATGCTTCTTTGTATCACATGTTTATGTTGAAATAGTTCATTGAACTATCGCATGTTCAAAATTGAGTATGGTAAATGAGTGCCTTAAAAGATCAAGATCCCGATTACGGGCCGTCCGTTGCAAACAATGAAAAGCATCAACGAATCTACGAAGAAAATGGTAACCAAATTTCCACTAAAGTTTATAATAATAAAGTTAATACATATTATCTTCCTTTTTTAATCTTAGCACGTAGCAGTACCGCAAAGAAAATAACAGCTATAATCGAAAGAGAATTTTCACAAGAAATTGATGCGAAAGAGAAAGAGGTTCTAGAGATTCAAGAAAGATTACACAGGGCATCCAAAGTTCTTCATCTTTTGCGTTATGTTATTGTCGCTGATTTTTACAATCGCAAACAATGTCAAAATTCGCAAAACGGGGAAGCGAAACAAACTCAAATTCACCCCGCTATAAAACAATTAATCGGTAAATCACCAAAGTCATCCGATGGTTCAATTGTTCCTACGTCGACCACAACATCGAACGACGGAAGTTACTTCGAAACGTCGCAACCATTTGCTGATGTAATTAACTGCACTGAAATAAAAAAAGAAAAACAAACAGAAGAGACTAGCGAACATTGTCGGATAGAGAAGAGAAACAGCGAAACAAATGAAGAATCACGACCAAAGAAGATTCCTCGCTATATCCCACCGAAAAGTGGAATTCCAGAGTCGGGATACCCGTCGAGAGGTATCAGACACAAAGTCAGGAAGCGTATAATCATTGGAAATATTTCAAAATGGATTCCTCCTGAATGGAGGGAAGACGCAGCTAGTCACAAGTGGACGATGTACGTTCGAGGAAACAAAGAAAATCCTGACATCGATGATTTTGTCAGTAAGGTGCGATTCTTTTTGCATCCCAGCTACAGACCGAACGATGTCGTAGAAGTTACGTCGGTACCGTTTTGCCTGTCTAGGCGGGGATGGGGTGAATTTCCATTAAGGGTACAATTACATTTCAAAAGCGTTCTCAACAAACCGATGGACATAATTCATTATTTGAAATTGGACCGCACTTACACCGGTTTGCAAACTTTGGGTGCCGAGACACTGGTTGATATTTGGATCTACGCGGATCCTCGCAATTCCAAACGAGGCATTGGTAAAACGGAACAAGACTTTGCTGACGATGAAACCGATTGTAAAGTAAAAGTAGAAAACAACGAACAGCTAAGTTTTATTAATCATCAAGAATACGATCTCACGAACAGCACTATAAACGAATCATTTCAATCAACGGATAAAGACTGTAACGTTGTAGTGAAGAAAGAATTTTTCGACGATGAAAATTTCATAGCTACCAAACAATTGCAATTGTATGTTGATCTTGATCACGATTATTGCGGCTCAAGATATTTAAACGATTCTGAAGGAAACTTGACTATAAACCATTCGTTGATGACATCCGGGACAATTGATTCATCGTCGAATAAAGTTTCCAAAGAGAACTGCCAACAAAAGGAAAATAAAGAAAAGACGACTGTGACGAATGTAGATTCGAATAAGTCGAAAGTAAAAGAAGAAACAATCATTGTAGGAACACGTTCGATAACAACCGAACTTAATCGAAACAAAGAGAAAGCGCTTCCGTTAGGTTGTTCCAAGCTTCAATCGAATCTTCGCCCATTACAAATTTCCATTCCACCGTTGTTCGAACCATCCGGAAGCAAGCATGTCTTGGTTCTTGATAACAATCAAACGATTCCGGTGGACATTGCTGTTCCACGCACCGTTGATCATAATAACGATCAAACGAAATCGAAAATCGGTTTCACCGCTTCTCGTGGTATCAGTTTGTTGAAGAAACCTGCAGGAACAGAGACAACGATCCAAATACGAAATCCTAATGGGACAAACTCGCAACAAGGATTGAAGCTTCAGTTGTCCAAAAGTATTCTCCTGAATGTAAATTCCAATGTGCCGGTGTTAAAAATAGCTGAAAGAAGAAATTCGTTCAACCCAGAAAAGGAATCAACTTCGATGAATCAACAAGAATCGAAAGAATGTAAATTATCGCGTCAGAAGATTACCTTAGGCAAAGATAAACACAAACTTCAGGGTAGAAAGGAATTTTACGACTATGTGCTTCAAACGATCGAGACTGCGAAAATTTCTAACGTTCAAGGACTGTTGAGATTTATAGTTAGGAGGATGCCGATGATCACTCGAGACGCCCTGGATTCTGATTACAGGCGGCTCCATCCTTACGCTTGTGCTAGCGAGGAAGAATTCTTTGGATACAATCTAGCGAAACGAAATGCTTGCGAATGGAATCGAGCAAAGATGATGAGAGGTTTCATTAAAAAGAGATCATTCCCGGAGGAAGAACTATGGAGTATCAAAGAAATAATGATTTGGTCACGGTTGCACGGTTATACGCCTTTATGTTCAGATTTTGCGATTCGATTGTTGAAACAGCAAAAGAATTTACCCGATTCCACCATCGCCAAGAGTATGTCTACGTTTACCGAACCCGATACATTTTGTAAGTGGCTTCAAGCTTACCCGGATCGACCGAACGATCATTCGTTTAACTCTGATTCGCAACAAGCCAATGGGATTGACATTGACGTCGATGTTGTGAATATCAACGATACGTTGAAAAATACTAAAGAACTGAAGAAAGTGGATAAGGAGCTTCCTGATACAAAAATTGCGGCGTTGAATCTTGAAACGAAATCGGTGCCACTTTATAATCTCATTCATGAAACTGCTAGAGAAATTGGCGTTGAGCTAGTTTCCGAGGAGATTGTGCCAAATGTCCTGTACTGTGCGACTGGTCGAATGATGATGAGAGTGAGTCAAAAATATTCGTTTACTCGATATCGAGTAGTTCAGAATAACAGTGGTGTTATTGGTCGTTATTGATTTTTCGAAAACTCTTGTGAAATTTAAAATTAAAGATACACCGCTATTATTCTGGCTGACACGTATGAACATAGTTTTATTCCATAATTTAATATACCTTTCCCTTTTAGGCGGTTGAATGTCTCGTGGAAGATCTGGTTAGAATGTCATTGGCAAAAGCTTGGGAAAGATGCAGTGACGACGGGTAAATATTTACATGTATTTTGTAAAAAATTCTTCGTTATTTTGTTCACGATCCAAACATCAGTAGATACATTATTATCACGAGGTCGTGATGGTCACATTTTATTGTTTTGTTTATAGATATCCGAAGATGATCGTTTTGGACGATGTACGTGGAGCTCTGTTGAATCGTGAAGAATTCGATATCTTTACAAACGAAGGCTTAGGTTCAAAGTATCGATTGTCAGTCATGGATTGATTCAGAAACGTATGAAAGGAAAAAGTGAGAAAATAATACTACCGTATTTTTAACGTTCAAGCAATACCGATCGGCTGCGATTAATTTGCTCCAATACAGTTCCGAAAACGGAAGTCTCACACGTGTACAAATTTATACATTTGAATAAAGCATACGAAATTTTGTACGAAAAAGTATTCAAGCGTGTTTAAATATCGAACTTTTGACCTCTTTTCCGTCGTCTCGACATGTTGTTAAGCAATATTCGTCTTAATACGCTTCGTCTCTCTTTTATACACATTTTTATCAATTTTTCTAAAAATAATTTCGTATGTACGTTCACAAAGGAGTTCGGTAAAGAGGCCAACTATTATACAAAAAATATATCCAAAACGTGGCTTTTTATAAAAATATGCTCACTGTTTTTGTTAAACCGTTGAGCGCATGATAACATATTCATTTTCCTGAAGTGATGCTTCTAGTTGTAGATTGTACAGAGTGATATCTTTTAATCGAGGTGACATAGGAACATAATTGGAGTTATCCATTATTCTTTGCGCCGCAGAAACAGTCGTTCCGGTCTGCAAAACGTACTCGCTCTCCTCTGAGGTCGATTCTGTTTGTAAAAAATGTAGAGTGATATCTTTTAATCGAGGCGACATGGGAACATAATTAGAGATATCCGCTATTCTTTGTAGCGTGTAAGCGTTTCTTCCGCTCTGCATGAAACTTTGAGCTGGTGTCATCGATAGAAAACTCGGTCGAGACATTCGTAATCTTAAACAGAAAAAATTACACCGATTGAACAGCGAACTGTTTAACGGTCACATTAATGGAAATTAAATAGATACGAACCTGTTGGTACTAATAGACTCTGAAGCGCATCTTTGCCTTGGAGGTAAAGGTGGTGGTTCGTCTGCATAACGAGTGGGAAACGATTGTTCCGAACAAAAACTTGAAGGTGATGTTATATTACTGTCTCGTTCACCTGCAATTTCCTCATAAATTCCAGAGGTCATAGACATATCGGAAATCATTTTATTATCGGTATAACCATTTGAATCGCCTAAACCTCCTTCAATATTCGACATATCAAATGGTTCTGGTTGATAGAAATCTTCTGTTGCTTTGTTATGCGTTTTAAAGTGTAACTCTTCGTATTTTTCATGACTTTCTCTTCTTCTGTTAAACGTTCTATAGTCTAGTTTTTCATTGCGTATCATACTATTTCGAAAGCATTCATTTTGTGTGAATATTCTAAGATCACCCTCGCTTAAACTGAATGGTCGTCGACTTATTCGCTTGTTTCGTGGTCCACGGCCTTGAGTTACCAAGTTTTGTAGTAATTTAGCAGCTTCCAAACAAAACACGTGAAGTTCACCAACTCCACCATGAAATTCTTTAGTCGTATGGATTACGCAGATACATTTGACATCTTCTGGCCGGCCTGCTGTGGTCAAATGAAACTGACCTAACTCGTTCCACTCAAAACTTTGTACTATATCACCCGAATGAACGTCTTTTATAAAAACTCCTAATGTATTAGCAATTAGGTCACCGTACAGTCCTACAATATGGTTTTAAATTAGATTTCAATAACTGCAAACTTTGCGTACAATCGACAGCACGTATACCTGTAAGTCCTGACGCTTTGGAATGTATGTTATCAACCATAGATATACTATAAGATTTTACAGCAAACTGGTATTTTCTGGGTCTTAAAAGCTGCCTAATATTTGCCATCCATCGTTGCGATTCTGTTTCCGAATGACCAGCTAAATAGAGCAACGGTTTTCTTTCGTTGGCAGTAAAGATACCAAAAGCAAATTGTTTGGATCTAGATTGAGTACGACAAATGGTAGCATCCAATGGTATTACTATAGAGGTATCCTTGTCGTTCGGCGATACAGCACTGCCATTGCCAATGACATAATCTAGCTGCACTTTAACACCCATACCGGGTCCTAGTTTCTTCACGGAACACCAATGCCTTTTCCATACTTTCCAAGGACCTAATGTCCTTTTCTTAACTTTATGAACCTTTGATTTACCGCCAAAAAATTTAACATCTAGGAATCCACAGATTTCATTACTTTCTTCGGCCATTGAATCCTTGCTTTCTAAAAACAATATTATACAGTTAATATTTATCAAATAATAATAATTTTAAAAATGAAACTCGTATAAATCAAGAATAATTTATTTTAGTAATGAAATGTGTATATATGATTTTTAAATTTGTTTTACGGTTTGATTACCTTCGGCTTACCGATAGATGCTGTCGAGGATACTTTTTAATAATATAAAATATAACACGACAAAGATTATCTTTGATTTTCCGAAAGGGAAACATGTGGTGTAACCGACTACATGGGATTTCAAATAATAACGGTGAAACTTGATAAATACAGAGCTACAAGTATATTTACAAAAACGCCCGGGAATCCGATGAATAGTCCGCTTTTTCTGTTATTGTTTACGAAAGCTGTCGCTCCTCGATCTCAAACTCAATGCTACCAACAAGTCAGTAGTCACGATCGACAACTGCAAAAATCCAAATTCCCTAGACGAATGTTGTCATGTCCTACTACCCCCTTCATCGTTGTTAGTACTGTTATCATTATTATTAATTATTATTATTATCATTATTATTATACATCATAATCTCGTATTCAACTTCCGCTTGCCCTGTCCGCTACCTAGCTCAGCCATTTTCCCCCTCTCGCCAGAATTTCACATTCCAAGGTTTCCACATCATTTATACATTTTTGGATCATGAATATTTCAACGAAAGCATTTATCGATCGATTTCTTTATTTTAAAATAAAAAATCGGAAGCAAGTCGTTCGGACTCGTTTGGTAAAGGGAATTTATTAATATAGCATCGATACATTAATCTGCGTATTGAAATAGGAAAGCAGAAGGGGTCCTAACAGGAATTAATCTTCGATCACCGTCCCTGTCGGTGATCACATAATAATTTCTTCCGTTGATAAATTGTTGTTTTCCCGGCATTACTAGATTTGTACTACCTTGATAGATTACCGGCGTGTCTTTTAACGTATTCATGCGTTTTTGATCCAACAAATTCTTAGGTAAATAATTCAGAGATTTCTCTTTTGGAACGCTAGAGTTGTGCCTTTTTTTATTGTTCTTCACTCGATGGCATACGAACGTATAAATGAATTCCAACAGAAAGACGATCACGGCTATAGTGTAGCCAGCTATTACTACTTTATACGTTAATAGGAGATCGGTATTTTGCAGTTGTCTTTCGCTGGAACGTAGATCAACTGGACAGATTTCCGCTAACGGAAGATCACTCTCCTTTCTATGTCGTATAATACCGGTTTCTACCAATTTTAGCAACCTGTCGAAATAAAAAAATGTTAACAATCAAAGATTGATACTTTGTTCTTCTATAACTTGGAAATTTGATACGTGTATAAACATTTTTAGACGATGAACTGAAAATTTACAGTTTATCGATCGGTGTTCTGATCGGCGAGCCACGAGAAAAGGCAAATGCACGAGTTGTCGTTAAAATGGTTCCTGGCATGATTACGTAGGTGCAGCGTTGATTATGGTCCACCCGATTACGAGTTTTATTCACGTAATCTTGGAATATCAAAGTTTGCAAATAATGCGCCTCGGCTAAGAAAAGTCTTTCTGAAAAGAAGTCAAACAAATTTTATGGACAGCAAAAGAAAAGAATACTTACAGCTAAAATACATACTTGTGCTTACAGAACCTAAGATACTTTTCGATGGGTCGTAGGATCTAAAAACACCCTTTCCTTGCCACTTACTCGCATTTAATAAACTTAAGTCATTTTGATGATGCTAATAAAAGAAAATCCAAACGATATGCTTCAATTTTCGACGAACAAAAAAGAAAATAGAACATTATCTTACTTGAGAAAGAAGAAAATCAACTATTCGCCCTTTGAAGGCGATCCAATTGTATCCCAGGTAAACAATATCTTGAAGAGAACTGATGGATAACGTGAATTGAGGTTTCGTAAGAAACGCGGTGAGATTTGCCGTATAGAAGGACGTTAAAATCAATATAAAGATCCACCAAGTTGCGAACAGTATTCGTGTCGTGTCTACGATTTCACAAAATTGCAATCATGATTGTAAAGCAATCGGTAAAATTATAATATTACCTGTTACGGCGATAATGTTTGTCCCTTGTTTCAAAACGGAACTATAAGCGAACCAAAAGCAACAGGATAGAGTAAAGTTTTCGGAAGTCCGGTTATTCCATAACTTAGCGCTGTATTAAGAATCAAGATCAGTTTATTTAAATAATATTATTAACTTTAATTTATTTTATTCAAACGAGAACGTTTTATCGTAGAAGACTCTGCGACAAGCACCTGATTTTAGCGAACAGATAAATAACCAGTCCTATGAAAATCAAAGAAGCTAGAACCAGCAACCAAACGGTTCTCTCAAACGGCGCAAGAAGACCGGAACCAGTGGCTGACACCTGCGGCCTCTTCATCACGGCGGTTAATTTTATCTCGTCCAGTGAGGTACTGAACGTGCAGTATCGTCGTATTTCCGGTAATACCGGAAGAAACGCAACGGCCACGTCTGCTTTCTATTCGAAGCGATCAGAAAGTAAATATGTATCTTCCTTATTCATCTATCTATCATCCTATAAATATAAATCGTATCACGTTTATTACTTTTTCATATAGCAAACCCAAAAGACCGCTTTTCTCATCGCCCAAGATATGCTCTTCCGGCGGAACGATGCTATACGTGAAGTTCAATTTTGAACTAATTAAATCGAAAATGTAAAATGCGTATCCTTTGCCGACCCATTTTCCGTTCTCCTGCACAATCCCCGAGTATGGCATATCCTGCGGCAATGATACGTTTCTTGAAATTTCATTACATTAAAATAATATATTACTTCAATTATTATTAGCACATTTTGTCTACAATATTTAATATTATCAAACTTTTTGCGTTATTTTAATTTAACCGACACGTGTTAAATTCTTTAACAGATGACTTTTATGGACAAAATAACATTTAAAGCGAATAGTGTAAAATTTATAAAATGAAAATGAAAGTTAGAAGATTATAAATATGTACCTTATTATTTCAAAAGTACACTTACATTCCAAGATGTGACTGTTATTTGTGACGGTATCGAATCTTCCTGTCCGTTTTCGTTATAATCTGTTACATTACACAAAGAAAATGATTAACCTCGTATTTCGTTAAATTAGGAAAAGAATAAAAGAGAAAAAGTTTAATGAATATTAACAATACATCGATGATTGTTAAAATGTTAGAATCCTTTGTACTTCCTGAACAAATAGTATCCAATACCTACTTGTATCGTTCGTCCTATATTTATCTCCTACAATAATAAAAATACATTATTTAAATAATTTATTGTACAAGAAAAAAAAGAAGAGATATTTAAAGATCAGGGATCCGTGTACCTTTGTCGTTAACGTAACAAACACATTGTGAAGCGAATAAAATCGTTGCAAAGTGAAGTGGTAGATAAGAGATGTGCATTCTACGATGAAAATTAAAATTACGTTAATTGATCAATAAAGAGCGTGTAAATGTTCGTCACAGGATCACAACAAACCGGGTACCTTGGTGAATCGATACTAACGTGACTATAGTCACATCCTAATTGACAGTGACCCGGCTAACACTGGCGTATATGACAATTTGTCGCACTAACGCTTTTCGATCGGTCACGTGAGCGCGGGTAAATCGATCCGATTTGAAATAAAGATCATCGTCCCGATTGTTCGCTCACCTTTCACTTTTCCAAAGAAAACGAATAAACCGTTAATACTATTCTTTATGTACTTTCCTTCTTATATTTCTTTCATTCAACGAATTATAATTTCGAACAGTTATCGTCCTTCTCAAGTTCAAATATTATCGTGTTTATAAACGCGTGTTAAAAGATCATCAAATTGAATGATCGAGCTTTTTCAAAGGTAGAAAGGTTCGTTAAATATATTTGCCGATTGATTAGAGTTAAAAAAATGATTATAAACATTAAAAATTGGGAAAAAATTGATGAGAAAAACACTATCACGCGTCACGAGTATTTACACGCTATCGATATTGTTGGTTTCGATCAGTATCGATTCGCTAATCGAAGCGTGACGTATCGTTAAAAAGTCGTTGGGGTTGGGGTGCAATTTATTAACAGTGCTTCTCAACCACGTATCAATTCACGTTGGATGGTGGCGAGAAATGTGACGGTGGACACGAATTCCCCCATGAAGTTAGTTCAAGTACACTGAAATGACAACAAGTGATTGATATTATTGACGACGGTATAATGTGAGGTGAAAAAGAAAAGATATTTCGACGCGAACGGGAGTGCACTTTGTTGGTAAGTAACCCGACAAAGCATCCCGTTCGTGGAACTGATCGCATATTTGGGACTTTCATTCAAGGTGTAAGAAAAATTCCCTTCCAAATTCCCGTTATTGAATACAGGTTATGTGAGCTTCGAAACACCTCGTCGTTCGGCTGTTTCTCTCAGACACCGGCCAGGATGGGCCAGGGTACGGATACCTACACGGACAGGCCTACCGAAGTCAGTGTCATCAGATTTGTCTCAAGGAATCGTACTATCGAGGAGATCGTCCCGAAGAAGGTAAATCACCGAAGTCGTTTAACGAGTTCAATGACCCCTAACTCAAAACAAATCGTTCAAGCGTTTATCTATCCTCGAGTTACTGCGTTGTGCGTTTAGAATTAGTTTTTGTCGTGATAGCTTGGGATTCGAATTGACAAAATGTTAACAAAATAACCACCCAACTCGATATGTTATTAATAAATAACATATTGTTTGTAAATAAATGGATTTTAAAAATCAATAGTTTCTCTGTAAATGACATTCAACGTAAATAGTTATATTATATTTTTAGGAAATATATACTTGTAAACAACGAGGTTGCGGGAAGACATTTACCAATCAAGATGAGTACAAAACGCACGAAACTCTTGAAGCTTTAAAAATTAGATTCATGTAAGTTAACTTTGTTTATGATTGTAAAGCTAAGAGAATGTATCGTTAATACTATAGTTATGTTCAAAAGTACAATCTTAACAAGAAATAAAAGTTCTAACGGTTTATCCAGTTGTCGGGAACCAGGATGCGGAGAGGAACTATCCGATCCTGGAAGTATGTGGCGCCATTATCAAGAATGGCATAATAACGAAACGAATGTATTTATATGTCCGTACACAAATTGCGGTTCTTTACATACGACCAGTAACAATTTGGAAGAACATATCGAAAACTACCACAGACAACCACCAACACTGCCAACTGAACCAGAAGTGATATGCTTCGAAGATTCCGAGAACGCGATAGACGAAGAAATTGTACAAAGTACAGAGGAATGTTACGAGAAGAGAACGAATGAAACTTTTGCAATAAAAGGGCATCAATACGATGACAATAATGAACAAAATATTCTTAGAAGTAACAATATACACCAACAAAAAAAAGAAATCTCTCATGATCAGAGTACAGCAGCAAACGATAGTTCTAATAAGGAAGATTACCCATCCACTGCCAAAATCTTAACTGAAACCGTTACGTTTCCTATAAGCGAAAGCTTAATTCTAAATACAGAGAATTTTCTGCCTAAATACGAAGGCAATACAAAAAATTCAGAATTGCAGACAGATCATTCCCAAGAAAAAACTAACGTGATTTATGTAAATGGTGATATCACCATTACTAAGAATTCAAAAAATGAAGTATGCAACATGACTTCAAGAAATCAGGAACATAGAATAGAGCTGGATAATTTGGAAAGAATCTTCAGGAGCGATCTGGATCGTGATATCTCAAAAACCGAGGAAAATACCATGGAAACAAACAGTAATTGTTCGGACGATGAAGAGTACACTCCAAAGAAACAACGTATGTCTAGATATAAACAAGAAATCTACAAATGTGCGGTGAATGGTTGCGGGAGAAAATACAAATACATATCCCATTATCGTCATCATCAAGACAGTCATAAGTTGATAACCAATGCGATTAGTTCGAATCCTAACAAATCAATAGTGAAACTAAAACAAGGGAAAGCATCAGCAGTTAGTTTTTTTTTGTAAGTTTTCCGATATTATTATATCTAATATTATTCGCAACACTTAACATTCTTAAATGGCGAACTTTATTAATTATTTGTTGCCTATCGATTAGATGCAAGATTCCTGGTTGCAAAGCACAGGTGAGCAACGTAACGGGTCTATGGAAACATTACCAGGACAATCATGCTAATTCAAAACTGCCAGTAGTACAAGAAGCTAAAAGTACCGAAGTATTTCGGTAAGTTGTACGATTTATGTTATTCAACTACTCGTGTGTTATAGTTAAGATTTATTAGCAAAATAACTGTATTGGCGTTTTGTGTCTTCAAACATTCGCGAATAAGATATTTGAATTCTATTTCGGTACGTGATTAAAAGAAAACGAAAACATATTTCAGTTGCAAAATTCCTGGGTGTGAAACAGAATTTAGTACAACGATAATGTTGTACAAGCATTTCAATGAGGTGCACTCAAATGGTTCTGGCAACAATGCTAGCACAAACGCAAAGACTGGGAATGGGAGTAGTTTTCATTATACCGAGATATTCAAAGATGATGCTACCACCCTGCAAGAAAACTTTAAGACTGACTTTAAGGCAAAGAATAATATTAATGCGAATGACTGTACGAAAACTACCGATGAACAAAGATTATCATCGGCCGTTAAGAAAGAAACTCGAGATTGACTTGAGACGAACTAGTTATCTATAAACGTGATGATAAAATAATTATAGCGATATGAATCGGGAGTATTTTACTAGGGCCGCAAGTATTCGAACTAACAAACGAATTATATTGTTCCTCTCTCTCTTTACGAGCAATTACCGCTCATTCTTGTTCTCCACCTTTTCGACTAGTCACTTTTTATTACGCTTTTATTATTGACTTTAAGTGTAAAGGCCCTTGTTAATTACTCAAACCTTTATATCTCTTAACATTAAAATTATAGGAATGCAAAAATTAAGCGATAACTCTCTCGAATTACTAGAGTTGTTCCTTCATGATTTTTAATTACCAAAAACGAGAAAAGGATCATTGTGTAACAAATGTTTCGCAAACTAATGCATTATTCGAACAGTTTTACAGTTCTTATTTGACAATTCCAGTTGGAAATTTTTAAAGATTTCGTAATTTCATTCCTACTTACTATTTTAGTAATAATGATACTTTGAAATCTGTAATAAATAAATAAAACAAGAACGGTATTACGTCTTACAATAGAAGCATATGTATGTTACAGTGTTTTTAAGTATATCTTATTATCAAAGCATATTGTACATTCAACATAATAATTTATTTTTACAAAATTATTACAAATGCTATTCGAAGTAAATATTAAATCGATTCATTTATATTTACACTTAAAAGATTAATAATCGTAATTAACTTGGAAAGTATGACGAGCAACGTAGACGAGTCCAAAGAACTTTCAATATTTAACAAATGCAACAATGAATTCAAGGTAAAAGTACGGTTTTATAGATTAATAAGCTGGGTTAATTTAAAAAGAAAAATAGTTCAAAGAGGAGAAGAGAAAAACGTTGCAGTAAACCGTATGTATGTTATATATAAAAACTTCTAACTTTCCATATTAATTTTTACTATTTTATATATTATATCACTTTGACATAATTTATGTTAGGTATATCAATGTAGTTAACTGTAATAGATATTGTAGAATTATAAGCATTAAATAGCATTTTCATTTGTATGTCTGTACACTGAAAAATAAAGTGCAATAGTGAGTTAAAACATAAAAAAAAAAAAGAAAAAAAATATCAGAAACAAAACATCCATTTATTTGCTTTACCATTAATGATTCAACGCATTGAATGGTTTAAGGCTAAGGCAATGGAGGTGTTGATTGTAGAAGATAAAAATATTACTAATTTCACTATTTTATGTTGGTGAATAATAGATATTCATCTAAGGAAAGAATATAATTGTACAGAGTATTTGTAATTTCTAACCTACAGAAAACTATTTCCTACTGTAAACAAATAATATTTAGCATTATAACAAACAAAATGTTTTTTACGTTATATTTTATGTATCTATTGGCTTGGTGTACAGCCGAAAGACACAATTTTCTTCTGGTAATCGTCGACGATTTAAGGACTGCTTTAGGATGTTATGGTGATTCAAAAGCATACACACCAAACATTGATCGTCTAGCAAAAAGGAGCGTCATTTTTTCGCAGGCGTTTGCCCAGGTCAGTGTCGATCTGACATTTGAAAAGGAAAATTACACTAATTCGAATTATTGTGAACATTCTGTAAATCAATTATTAAATATATACGTAGCAGAAGTCATTTTTATTATAAGCTATAATCTTCCATACGTACTGTAAATTAATCTTTTAGCAAGCTTTATGCGCACCAAGCAGAAATTCATTTTTAACGAGCAGAAGACCAGATACGCTTAGACTGTACGATTTTTACAGTTATTGGAGAACAGACGTTGGCAATTTTACAACGTTGCCACAACATCTCAAGAACAATGGATACATTACCAAATCGATAGGAAAAGTTTTTCATCCAGGTTTTTGTTCTGTAGCATATAAATTTAAATAATTTTATGCAACTTTACATTTTACATTAGACACTAATCAGTTTATTTTATAGGTATTAGTTCAAATAATTCTGACGATAGCCCTTATTCTTGGACAGAAATCCCTTTTCATCCGTTTACAGAAAGATATAAAGATGCTCCGGTGTGTCAAGCGAATTCACAATTTCCACCTGCCCAAAATCTTGTAATATTTCAAATATCTTAATATATGAAGAACCGAAAAACATTTTTAATTTGACTTATGATGAATTAATAATTGGTTTTAGGTTTGCCCAATTAAAGTTTCATCAATGCCAAATAAAACATTACCAGATATAGAAATATTGAACGAAGCTAAACATTTCATTTTAAATCGTGCAGAAAATACCAGACCTTTCTTCTTGGCAGTTGGTTTTCAGAAACCGCACATACCGTTCAAATATCCAAAAAAATATCTAAGTACATTTTATTGTTACTACAGTTATCACACACAAAAAAAAAGATGGAACAATTTAAAAACCAAATAATAACTTAAAAGTCATTTACGAAGGATATTTTACAGAGCGTCATCCATTACATAAGTTTGAGGTGCCTAATTCGTATGAATGGTCAAAGAATGTTAGTAGCATAGCTTACAATCCGTGGAATGATTTGAGAAAAAGAAAAGACATTGAAGCTTTGAATCTTAAATTTCCATGGGAAAAGATACCAAGTAAAGATAAAATAATTGATAAAAAACAGTTTTCATATAATTAATAAATTATACTTTTATTTATATCGAACTTCTAGATAGTTTCGCCCGATTGATTATTCAATCATATTATGCTTCTGTTACGTACATTGACAATTTAATTGGCCAGCTAATAAGTCAACTGAAACTTTCATCAATTTTACATAATACTACTATAATATTGATGTCAGATCATGGTGAGTGAATAGATTTCAGTGTCAGATTTTCGAATAATTCGGAAATACTTAATTTATCGAATTGATAAATGCACAGGATGGTCTCTGGGAGAACATGCAGTTTGGGCGAAGTACAGTAATTACGATGTCGCTCTCAGAGTACCGTTAATAATGTCAGTACCAGGGCTGACATTCGAACGAAATAAAGAAAATACCAGAATTGAAATTAAAAATCAAACAAATGGAATAAAATACAAGAATCAATTAATCATAGATTCGTTAGTGGAATTGGTTGATGTATTTCCAACTATCGCAGACTTGGCAAACTATTCAATACCTATTTGCTTAAACGAAAACACAAAACAGGAAAATAGATACGCAGAAATTGTCTGCAGTGAGGGTATTACTCTTGTGCCGCTTATAAAAACTGCTTTAAAGAAAGAGGTAATATTTACTTCTAATCCTACCAAAAGCACTTGATACTCGGTATCCTCAGTTTAATTATTTGTAGCCGCTGTTATGGAAAAGGGCAGCATTTGGGCAATATCCAAGACCAAGTATTGAACCTTCCATAAATCCAAACAGCGACGAGCCACGTTTTAAAGAGATTACAGCGATGGGATATACTCTGCGAACAGATAGATATCGTTACACATCCTGGTTAAGATTTAGACCCGAGACGAGAGTACCGGACTGGAATGCTATCGTTGCAGAAGAATTATATGATCATAAGATCGACGACGGTGAAACACGGAACTTGGCAGTTTTACAAACGTACGCGAAAGTAAAAGCCGAATTGAGAGATTTGTTGCAACGCAGTTGGACAGACGCTTTACCAGGTACATACGTCAAATAAATAATAACTAAATAAGTAGAAATATTCACATGTATACTCTTATTAAGTATGTAAATTTATTAAACAAAGGTTTACTATTATTATCTAATTAATAGTATTACACTAGAATTACTTACAACAGTAATATTGTATTTCGCCGATATTGATGCTAACGAATATGCAATATAAGACCATAATACATAATATGTATAAATATAAAATATCAAATATCTCTGAATTCAAATTCAAGTGATCCGAACTAATACAATTATCAAACAATTTTTATATAATGCAGAACAATACAAAACTAGTATTGTAATATCTTAATTTTTTTTTATATGATTTCACTTTGTTTCTTTTTTCGTTCATTCTTCTTTGCTTTTGTTGGTCTTACTTGTCGTGGTCGGAAGTATCTGAAAATGCAACGATACTTTTGATCTTTTTATCTTTATACGCACATATGAGTGAAAATAGTACAGAATACGTTACCTCTATGACGTCGTTGTCAACAGTAGCAGGTTTTGCATTAGGGTT
Organism: Stelis phaeoptera; assembly: GCA_943735885.1. Classification (NCBI taxonomy): domain Eukaryota; kingdom Metazoa; phylum Arthropoda; class Insecta; order Hymenoptera; family Megachilidae; genus Stelis; species Stelis phaeoptera. The sequence continues at coordinate 3,820,299 of OX030936.1, forward strand.
ATGCACCGCGTACGATGTTTGAGCCACGTTTATCACCGGCGTTCTCATGGTTGGTAGTTTGACGTGGTTCTGTTGAATGTAAAATTTTCGATTAGGTCCAAAGCGGAGAAATTGACTAGAATCGAATGAATTTTCACCTACCTGGGCAATTAGTTTATTAGTGGCGTTATATGTTTCTCGCTCCCAATAATTATACATATCCGTTAAGACACGGGCAGTCATCATTTGTTGCTGCTCTGGCGTCGTATTTGGATACTGTGGAATATTCATTTGCGATAATTTAGCTAACCAAAGATCAAAATAAAATGATATAACAAATAATAGCTATATGTACTAACGTCCTTTCGAATAAGTTGTTGAAGTTGTTCATAATCCGTGGAAACATTGAACGGCGTTGATAAATTATGTGGATTCAATAGTAAATTATTTGGGAAATTTGCCATCGGTGGTGGCACTAGTTTTCCTTTCTTTTCTTCCTCGTACTCCAGCCAAGCCTGTTTCCTTTCCTCTTCGTTCAATTCTTCTTCTGCCTATACAAAATATGGTAAATTAATTTATCATAATTAATCGATATTTAACATCCTACTTACTTTGTTTTCTAAAAGAGAATCATGCTCGTGATAATTCTCCACGCAATTTTTGTATTTTAAAAATATCTCCGCCAGCAGTCTGTCTTTCGGCAAATTCAATGTCTTTTGCCCGTTATTCGGATTCGGCTCGAATTTGTACAATTCGGTTAAATCGTTGTTGCTATAATGACGTTCTATTTGTTGTACATCAACGACTCTACAGGAAAGCGATAATTTTGTTACTTGTCGGTTGTATATCTTCTCTTCCATCGTGCCAGCCGCCAGAAATCGATAAACGTAACACGGTTTCTTTTGGCCAAATCTGTAAGAAATTATACGCGGTCTTTAGACCCATACGTGTCTTGATTTACGTGGAATCATTTTTTACCTGTATATACGGAATATACTTTGTACGTCGTGCGACGGATTCCAGCTTGCGTCAAAAATAATCACACGATTTGCAGCGGTTAAATTAATCCCTAACCCACCGGCTCGCGTCGATATCAAGAATAATCTTGCCCTTGTGTTCGACGGTTGATTAAAGATTTTACACCATATATTTCGATTCTCGGCCGACGTTTGACCGTCCAATCGGAAATAATCTAAACCTAATGACCAACTACCGCTGTGCCCATCGATGTACTCCGAATTTGTACCATTCTGTGTTTCGTTGTCGATCTTTTCAAGAAATCTTTCGATTAATGTCAACGAATACAGTGACTGTGAAAATACCAATCTATAAAAATAAATCGATTTTAAACTATATCTGATTGCTATCAAATCAAACGTATGTAAATAGTTATACGCGTCTTACATTTTATCACCAATCTGTTCGCATTCTTTTAAAATGCCAAATAAAAGTATTAATTTAGAGGAAACTCTCATGTCATCGAAATGTTCGGGCTGAACGAATTGTGCCCACCATGCTTCTTCTCTTACTTCAGCCTCTTCGAGTCTCGGATTTGCCTCGACAACGTCTGGAACGCGAAGTAAAAATAATACATAGTTAAATATCAGGAAATGCGTACATTACAATAACAAATGTATAATATTAAATGCGTGTCACTGAACCACTCGAATAACATTTATGAAATCTTACCTGTGGGATTCTGTCTTGTACTTTTCTTTGCAATATTGCAATCGATAGCTTGAACTTCGTCGTCCTCGTTCGATTCGCCCGAACTACTCGTACTCGTTGTCTCGGTGCTACCGTCATCGATAAAATTTCGTAAGGAACCTTCGGAATCGCTGGAGAATTTTTTTTCGTTCATCTTGTCTACCTTTTCTGCGTTCAATTGTAAGATTAAAGGATGCGTCCATATTCTTTGCAACGATTGAAAATCAGCGAATAAAAATCCACCTCCTCCAGTACGTTTTTGTCTTAAAAGGAGAAAGAAGATTTATTATATTAAAGCTTGGATTTATTATCAACCGTTGTTAAAACGAAGAAAAAGAAAAACATTACGTACCGTGCAAAGTTCTCCAGATAGTATCGATACAGATTGATTTGTACTTCTGATAAACTTACGAAAATCACATATTCCTGTTTCGGTGGTAAGAAAGGCATTAACACCTTGTAATCGAACCTTTGAACGCAACCCTTTAACATTTTGTGTAAAACGTAAGCACGTTTCTTCATTAATTTAACATCGTATTCCGTAGAATCGTCAAACTGGCCGTTAGTTATCGGATTAGCAAACCTATTTAAAAATTCTTTCTTCGTTCCTAGAAGATTTGGTTTTATAAATTGTACCATACAATGATCTGTAAAAGAAAAAAGAAAAAAAAAAATAAGATACAAGAATGGATTTAAATAGAATATCAAATTATCGATCCGGCCAGTTATTAATATTTAATATTTAACGTTTACATTCTATTAGATTGTTCTGTAGCGGCGTTCCCGTTAGTACAATTCTTCTTAATGTTTTTATCTGATTCATCGACTTGCTTAGAGCAGTGTCTTCATTTTTCAACAAATGACCCTCGTCACAGACTATTATGTCTGGACCAGGATCTATTAAACACCGCAGGACTGATTCTCGTACGTTTTTTCGCATCCTGTTATTGGTACCACTTAGATTTCTAAACATCTCATAGCCAATGATAAGTATACCACCAGTTCTTTGCCAACTTTCTAACATATATCTTCGTTCTGCATTTTGCTTTAATCTTTAATTAAATTTATCAACAAATATTACCACCATCTGTTTACATGATTCTACGTTAACAATATTTTGCTAAACTTACTTGGTCAGCTCGTAAACCTCGATATCATTGTCTATGTCTTTCAACCACATGTTAAATTCATTCCGCCAATTGAGCACCGTACTCAATGGACAAACAACCATGATTGTGTTGATATCAATTTTATCATCGGTCAAAAGTGTATGCGCCAGTGCAATTACTTGAAGAGTTTTCCCAAGACCCATACAGTGCGCGATTATACATCCAGATCCAGGCGAAGATTTCATCCTTTCGAGAGATTCAAAACACGCGTCCCACATGAATTTTACTCCCTTGGCCTGATGCGGTTTCAAGCGTTTCACCAAACCCTCGTGAACGCTTACGAGTTCTTCCTTTGTTTCAGGATCAAAATCTAACACCAGTTTGTCTAACTTTTCTTCGTTGGCCAATCTCGTTTCATACATTTCATTATACTATAGAAAACATTTGGAAATGTTAGAAAATCGTAACAGTGGTAAACCCGGTGCTGATTTAACGCTTTGAAAATAATTCTTTCAATTATTTGATTAGAAATATTCGTAATTAGCTTCAGCGTGGCAATCAATGGCAATCAACGTATTAAATGTACTAAATAGTAAATACTGTACCAATCTTTGTCGCTCGGCGATACGTTTCAGTCTTTCCTCTTCTTCTTTGCCGGCTTGTTTCGTGTCGTCCGCTACTTGTTTGTCTTTCATTACTTTTCGAATATTTTTTCGACTCTTCTTCTCGGCTGATCCTTGCGAGTTAGTAATTTCATTGTTATCACCATTGTCTTCGCTGTCGGTACTCATATTTTTAATACGTTTCCTTTTTGGCTTAGATCTGAAAGTTGTGAACGTATGACGTCAACGCACACAATTCATTTACCCTTCGAGTGCATCGCGCATACAACTACCTTTTTTCTGAAAAAGAAGTATCCGTATCGGAAGATTTACGCGTTTTGCGTTTACGCATTTTCTTCTTTTTCGTCGAGGAATCGCTAGTCGATGACGAACCCTCTTCCAATATAACGGAAGAATCAGAGCTCGAATCGCAATTCAGTATTGACGTGTCCGAATCAGAATCCATAATTTTTCTGCGATTCTTTCTTCTACGTTTTACTTCTACATCCTTGATGTCTGAATCCTCGCTATTCAAAAGAGCATTATAAGTTTATCGTACACGTTTCTTAATTCTAATCGAAGGATTACGTTAAATAACCCACTTTTCCATATCTTTTCGCAATTTTTCTTGGCTTTTATTAAACATCTCCCTTTTGACGTCCGAATCAGAATCAGAGTCTGAAGAAAGCTTCAACGTCAGTATCTTGTTTCGCCTCCATTTGTTCAGTTTCCGTTTTTCTTCGTCGTCCTAATTACATTGAATTAAATACTTTTAATACGATCTAGAAACGATTTAATCCGTAAGCTACATTTGTTGCAATTTATTCTTTACCTCGTCGCTATTCTTCTCTGTTTTTGGGACTGATTTCTTTGACTGATCCTTTGGCTTGTCTTTGTTCCCTTGTTCGCTATCGCCACTTTCTAAATCGATTTTTTGTACCTCTGAATTAAAATAAACAAATCTTAATTTAATTTTATAAATATATTATATGTAACACGTAGGAACGAAATTGTCAAAATTTCAAAGAACAATGAAGCTTAATTACCAACGTCCGATTCGGAAGAATTTAAAAGCAAATTTTTTGTAACTCTATCCGCTTCTAGTATTAATTGCTCGTTGGTTTGAACGGCAGCTTTCGCTTGCAGAAGTGCATCGTTACTGTCTGTATTGGCACCGTTTTCTGTATCTTCTACAAAATCTCCGTTCTTTATTTTCTCCAAATGATTCAAGAGAGAATCTTGTTTTTCTTTATCCGCCGACTTTTTCTTCGATAAATTGTTTCGCGACGAACCACTCGTACTTTCTTTATTCTTCTGTAGCCTATCCACGTTAACGAGACTGCAAAAAGTAATTGAAATAGAATGTTAACAAAAATCAATTATTAACAGGGGAAGGACCATAAGTATTTTTACATTATTTCAAGTTTTATACCTCTTCAACTTTTTACATTCTAAATAATGTTGTGATTTTTCCAACGCGTTCGCATGCTTTTTCAGCACATCTTTTGGCAACCTTTCAAGGTCAATCTGACAATCCATATTTAGTTTTTTATCAGATCTAATTTTATCCGTACAATTGTACGCAAGCGTTCGCCGTTTCTTCACCCTTTCACCCACGCTTATATCGAACTTTGAAGTATCGCCGATCGAATCTTCATCTTTTGTCTTAGCTTCGTTCGCAGAAGTATCTTCAGCAACAACTTCTGCCGTTTGTACTTCACTGTCGCTTTCAGAACTTAAATCTGACGAGCTTCCGCTGTTCGAAGAGATCAGTAACTTGGCCTTCATACGTAAGTCTTCGCTATTGTCGTCAGATTCCTCCTCCTTCTCGTCGTCATCTTTTTTATCAGAAAGGTGATCCGTAGAATCGTCCGAATTCGAATCTAGAAGGTCACGTTTAGCATTGTTCTCCATTCTGGTAAGTTCAGTCAATTCGTCCGAGGACGTATCCTTACAGCTAGAAATATTTTGCGTTTCATTGTCATGTTCATTTTTACTGTTAGATGTGTTCTTTTCTTTTGAATTACAATTTGGAGATTCTCTAACCGGCTTCTCAGGGGTACATTCGTCTTCGTTCGATGGTGTTTCTGGATCTGATTCTAACAGCGCTTTCTTAGCTTGCTCTTCGTCGTCAAGTTCGATCGAAGAATCATGTTTTTCATTTTCTTTATTTTCTTCGTTTTCTTCGTTATCTTTATCTGCTTCATTTTCTTCGTTATCTTTACTTGCTTCATTTCTTTCAGTTTCAACTGATTCCGATACCTTTTTTGATTTAACTGGTGTAGCTTCTATTTCATCGGCGGAGCAGGTTTTACTATCAGTTTTTAGACTGTCAGTTTCTTCAGCCACCGCTTTGTTGTTAGCTGCTATAGATTCTGAATCATTTTCCTGCGATTGGGAATCGTTTGCAACCATGGTATCATCCTTGCCTGATTCCACAATGTTCGGTGTGGATACGTTTTTATTTATGCTTTCCTCGAATATATCGTTTACAGATTCATCCGTGGATTCTTTATTTTCGTTATTAGGGGATATTTCCATAACTTTGTCAATAATTTTTGAGCTGTCCTTTATATGTATTTTATTATGTATTTCTTTATCTATTCTACTGCCTAAAATAGGCGATGGAACTCCTGACGCGTGGTCGTTATTATCGTCATCTGTCAATTTGTCCGATGTTTCAGTGACTAGCGAATTCTCATTTTCCTTGTCTTTTTCTCCATTTATTTTGCTACCTGTTGTTTCACCGTCAGAAAATATTTCCTGATTATCACATTCTGAAACTATGCTTCCTTCTTTCGAACTAGTCTTTGCTTTGTTCGATGTTTCTTTCTTTTTTTTATCTAGTAATTCTTCGGTTTCGCTCGAAGAACTGTCCTCGTGATCCGTATTCTGCACGCTACAATTTTTGCTCCATTCTGTATAAAAATTGATTAATTCCTTTTCTTGCGTGTCAAGCTCGATTTTAAGTTTGTTAATTAAACTTCTCGATTTGTTTACAATATTATTAGCAGACTCTTGGTAAACTAATTCTTTTTTGAAATGTTTCCATTTCACATGTTCCATATGTAACTCGTATTCAGAACAAACTTCTTTAAATTTGTTCAGAATCTTAATAACACGAGACTTGAAACATAAACTGTGTTTTTTACTGATCACAGTTTTCTCTCCAGTATGTTTCATAAACGATGAATCCGACTCGTCATTGTTTCTAGCTTCTGATAATTTCTTTACAAGATTGGAATGACGAGAAAATTTGGATTTCTGAAATTCCTTTCCAGAACTAGAATCAGCTTCTTCTTTCTGTAAATTAGCAACACCTTTTTGATTCGATTTCGACACCGAACATCTTCTTTGACTTCTTTCTGGCTGTTTCTCGTTCCCTGAATCACCAGATTTTAATTCCTTATTTTTGAAGACTTTTTTCCTTGTACTATTACAGCCGGTTTTTTTATTTTTCATACTGCTTTCATGTTTATCAGACTTTGAATGCTCCTTAAGCGATATCCATTTTTCACTCTGTTCATCACTTTCAGTTGATGAAGAAACTTTCCTCTGTAATTTTCTACTCGAACCTTTATTGCATGGTTTAGATTCATGAATGGTGTCACCATTCCCTGAAAATGATTTTAAAATTACTTCTGTTGTACGGTTATTACTACATCATAATCTTTTTGATTTTATCACAAACCTTTTGAACCAGTCTTATGCGAATTCATAGCAGTAGGATTAAAAGAGGACCTGATCTCTTCCGAGGAACTAGAATCATCATCGCATAATGATCGCATTATTTTCTTTATTTTTTTTCACTTCTGCTACTTTACATTGCACATAAACAGAAGCATTTCTTGTTTCTTTTTTTTTTTCCTATATTCTTAACGTATAAATGTTCTTGATTGATATACCTTCAAGCTTAAAATGTGTTTTTTTGTTATATATATACATATATATACTGTAAATACTAGGGATCAATCAAGTTATTTTTTATATGGATTACTAATAACACTGTTTAAACATTTATGTAAATGATTACTTTTATAAAATACAGTACGAAGTTATTTTATAAAGCTAATAATTTCACGTTAAATTAAGTATTTTAACGAAGTAACTTGTGTTTTTTACTTTTCCAAATGTTGTGTACTGATATGTACTAATTTTTTAGTTTCATTAACCAATAACTTCCTATAATTATATACGCCTATGTATTAATTGTTTAAATAACGCACGATATATAGAATTGAAAGTTGTAGAAAATCAATTTATCAAACGTTAAACAATATCTTACCTGTAGATTATAATTTTTCCAAATTTAATCCTGTCATATTTTAATTAACATAGTACGGAAACCATATAAAAGTGATCATTTTGTTTATTTAATATTTTTAAACTGTTGCTCTTATTACGCACTGTTACAGCATAAATAAATTAACAGAATGTGTATTTTAATAACAAAACATACACGTAAGAACGTTACAATTGATCAAAATTCTCATTCGTGTCTATTCGCATTCTTACAACAAAGATACCCAATGCTGCCCTCTGATGGATCAAATAGGAAATACGGAATTTAATCGAGATTGAATATTCAAAAATGCCTTGAAAGGTGACTATAATTTTGACCATCAAAAAAGAAAATATAAATCTGAGATTTTCTTTAAGCAACCACTTCTCTTAAAACTTGAAAACGATATTCAAATATTTATGGAAAATGATTTGAATTACAAACTATTCCAAGGCATTTCCTTTGAAATGCACTTATATCAATGTATTTTAATAATATGATAAAATATAAGCATTTATTTCATCAAAAAGTAAATAAATATATACATATAAATGTAATTATTTATGTTTCTGTTTCTTGGTCTTCTGAGACTTCCATAGGATTACTTTGTTTGGATAAGCTTCTTTTTCCTAAGTTGTCGTATTTTGAATTCAGTATTCGATTCTCTTGTAGTGCAGATACATCACAATAGAGACATTTTGTTTCTTTGAATTCTTCATCTAAAGATGAATGAAAAATTAATCCGCATACTGGGCATATACTGTAATGCACAGTAGTTATTTGTAAAAGAGTAATAGCACATCTGGGTAACATATGACCCCGAGGGCACTTGGTAATTTTCCAAGAAAGATCATTTATTGTTTCGCCACAGAAATTGCAGGATTCTGTGGTATCTGATTCAAAATTTGATGTTTTCTTTAAAACATCTCTAACACGTTTACACAATTGAGACGGTTTTTTATTTTCTTCTTCTCCAAGATACACTTTTAAGTAGTTTCTTAGTAAATTTATTGAAAGCTGTTGTTCTTGAAGCAAGGTGGATTTATTTTGGAAATGCTCGAGATAATTACAGACCGAATGAAGAAAAATTAAGGGTTGTGCTTCTGAAATTTCTCCAGCGATGCTACCTATCCCCTCGATTACTTTCTTCTTTTCACAAATTTCCATCATTATCGATATCCACATTGATATTTGTAACTCCTTCAGGGACAAAGATTTCAAGTCAGACGGAATTTCTGGAAATACCGTTGCAGATTCTGATGCTCTTATCGCTCTCATTCTAATCAATTCTAAACAATCCCATAGTTGTTCAAATCTTTCAGATCCATTCTTTTTTAAAATTGACAATGGATCCCACTGTTCACCTTTTAATCCAAACACATACATTTTACTTGGTTCCTTAATTATTAAATGGTCATATATAGTATTTGGTGTAGTTAAATTCAGAAAAATTACACGACTTAAAGAATGAGCAAGGCCCAAATACCGTACATGAGCTTGCGGTAACGTGTTGTTTACTTTTTCTATTAAAAAATTATCTTTTCGCACGTCAATTGCAAACAAAGTGCCATTTTCTGTTGCGACCAATGCATAATCCGAACTGATACAAATGGTTCCTAAAAATTATTAGACTAGTTAGGGTATCTTTTTTTTTACAATTTATATAAAGAAATATATTTTATTTACCTGAAATTGTAAATCCTTTTAAATGCAGATGTTTCAAATCTTTTAATATACCCTCAGTCGAAAAAGAGAGCAAAAGTAAGAAAGTACCTTTTGAAATAAGAACTTTCATGTTTAAGTTATCTCGAGGAAATGTTTTTATAGCACTAATAGGAATACGATCCTTATAATCATAATATTTATCAACAGATACCGTTTCAAGAATCCGATCATGACTTTTAACTTTAACGCCATAAATACGACCATCAAAATAACCAACGATAATTAGATATTCTTCTGCGTCGGTGGTAATCCAATGTAAAGAATTTATTTTAACGTATTCATTTAACTTGATTCTCCCTACAATTTCAGGATCTGATATTTCATTATAATTCAATATCCTTGGAAGTTTATAAATAATTATATCTCCGTTATGATAAGCAACAGCAAAGTATGCAAAATTTATAAAAAGTTCACTCCAAGTAAAACAAGAAGCTTGTAATGCTTTCATGTTGTTTTTTAATCTTATAGACAAATCTGAATCATTTTTATCATTTAGAGATTCTATATTAATTTCTTTTTCTATAACATTACAGCGTATAGAGGACAGATCGTGCGCAGGATACCAATCGGTAGAAATTTTGTAAATCACTAAAACAGCACCAGCCGACGTTAAAATGGCAAGAAGGCATTTGCTCGGATGTATTAGATTTTGTGGCGACCATGCTAGATTCGTTATTTTTGGAATCATATCTTTAGTGTTAGATAGTTTTGGAGTTAAGCTTTCCTCCATTATAAACGAATATAGGTCTTCGCGTTGCATACTCCAAATTTTTGGCTCCATTTTACTTGTTATACCTTGTGTCGGAAAAATGGAAGGTGGATAAATGAAAGATCTAGAAAATTTGATGATAGAATAAGGAGACATCGGAGAAGGTATCAGTTCCTATTTAAACAAAAACATTATAAAAGATATTAGATTGGTTATATTAAGATTATCATATAATGCATAATTGTTAATTTTATAAACTTACAAATATATGAACTCCTTTCTCGGTAAGAATCGATATATGATTATCTTGAGACCATTGAATGGCAAACCTTGATAAAACTGGTGGAGAGATTGTAAAATTATAAATTTCTTCTATCTCCATTATATTTCTTTGGATATATAGAACAAAATGTGGAATTTTTCTTCCGTTCACCTACACAAGTTTATATTCTTAATGTTATCGTGCTACTGCAGTAGCGAGTAATCAATGATTTAATTTTACATCTACACAAGGATCTTAAATTCACATAAAGTAAATAAAAAACTGAAAATTTCAGAAATATACTAAAAATTGATAAGTATTTTCATCTCATGAAATATTTAATTATTATACATAAATATGATAAATAATTGATGCACATATCGTACACAAAAAGGTAAATTGAAAAAAAGCTAACCTATTAATTTTCAGTAGGCTGCTTTTAAATGTTAACATATCTCTAAAGAAAAAAACTTTTCTAGATGAATACATATTTAATTATGAACATTTAATTTGCTTTACATAATATATACATATACATCGGCTAAGTACAAATGAGATCAAATGTCATAACAAATTTTCAGTAGATTCAATCGATTGCACCGGTCTACAGTTTAAGCTGGCAGCCATCACAATCCTTTTCAGTTACTTCATATTAGCTAATCTACAAAATATATTAAAAAGCTAATTACAAATATGTATATCATATATACATCGTATAATTAATTTTCACAAGCATTTAACTTGTTTTTAGAACGGTACCGTTCAATATTTCAAGTTTTCGCATATTTTACATAACACAATTATAATTCTTTGTCTTACAAAGTTCAGCAAATAAATTCTAGTACGTAAATTCTAGAACATCATATTACAACAGATTGAAGATTATGCAACAAAATATTCGATTCGCGTCATTGCTTTAAATAAAACAAACGTGGAATAAATATCAAAAGTACGTGTATAACATTGGTTTTAAGAAAACGAAAAACAAGAAAAGATATTTTGTTGCCATGCTTCAAATTTTCAAATTTTTCATTAACGAGCGCCACAATAGGAGTGCAGCTCCTCTACCGAGCAAGGCTTTAAACAACATTCTTCGTAAATTCCCCGCGAATTTCTTCGAAATCTTATCATTTTTCTTGCGTTCTCGATCGACTTATAGGGATGCACATCATAACTAAATGCATAGTCGCCCATCTCCATTTCTAGAAAAATATTCCTTTCTTTAAAGTTGGGATAAAGTTACAAGTTATTCAAAAAATATTCAATCTTTTTCTTTTGTTTCTATTTTCAATATTGTCTTACCAACCGATGATAACGAATTAGATAATTTTGAAATGATTTCAGCGATATGTGTACACTTACCTTGATTGCTTTTCTTAAATCGAGGATTGTAAACGCTACTGCAGATCATTTGTAAAGTACTGGACAAAATTTGGCCGCAATATTGGCGCACTTCGTTAACCGCCGGCTGCTTCTGTCCATCCTGAAACACATCCGATCGTGCGTGTTCCGTTTCCGGCATTAAGATCGTTATCACGATCATTAAATACATTAATGCGTGTAGCCGGTACGCAAACATCTAGAAGCAGAATAATATCTTCCAAGTATCCTCATGATCTTTAATTGATAGAAGAAAGTTAGAGTTACCATTAGAATAAATCAATATACGTAATACAAAGAGAATGTCCTCGTTATGCATTTTAACGAGTGTACACCGTTACTATCATGCGACAAATATTGAATAGATAAAATTCTTTTCTTTTTCAGTTAAAAAAAAGAATTAACACTCGTACGGAGGAATACGAGAAATATCAAATATCATAAATGATTCCTCGAGTGTGTGTCTATTTAAATCGCTTTTATTAACCTTTATCAGAACTTATCAATAACGATGCCCCATGCTGTTGCGTACCAGTCGACGAACAACGACCTATTTTTAGATATCATTTGTGCAAATATAAATCTCGTGCTGTAAATCTTCTCTCTTGCTAAAAGGACTGGTGTGAAAGGTTTACGATTGTCTCATAAATATCGTGCTCGATGTCTTCGTCGCTCCACGCGTACGATTGTATTTTCAATAAATATTCTTTTTCTTTTTTCTTTTCTTTTTTTTCAGAAAGTAAACCTGCGTACAGAATCGGACAAAAAATTGTCAAATAATTGTCGATGAATCTTTCCTCTGTTCAAATGGTATTTTATTTATATTCCACTCGTAAAAATGAGATGTACCATTCGTTGGTATCTGTTGGCCCGAGTCCACATAAATGAGAAAACTAGGTAGAACTATGTAGACAAACTCATGCGAGATATCAATGATCGTTTGAATTTTATAATACCGCCGTTATTATCATATTGTCGAATGATTCATGACTGTGACGATAACATACCTTCTTATTATAACTTTGTTCGCCAGCACAGATATATTATTTATTATTTTCATCTAGGTGTAACATTTAATTATGTATATTCCAGTTTTTCTTCTTCTCGAAGCACGAATTATTTGACTATTTTTTAATAAACAGGCGTATTTTGTAAGTCCTATGTAAGATACGTTTGATATTATCGAAAATTAAATACGTAATAAAAAAGAAGGAGAATAAAAAGAAAAAAGTAATTGAAAAATTAATCACTTACTTACTATATGTTGGTAAAACAGAGACTAATAAAATAATATATATGCATGTGTGTCGAGTATCACTATATGTATATATCACCATATATTATCACAGGTATTTTTCTTCTTTTTCTTTTTTTTTTTTTGTATATAACTCCTTTTTTCCTTACACGGTGTTCATTATATTAATCAAAAGATAGCTTTAGGTAATTGTTGCTGTTGAATTTTATGTATCATTAAAATAAGCATGAAACGATAAAGATTAGACGAACAAAAATATTTTAATAACGAAATATAATAGAAATGTATAGTTAATGATTATTTATTCAATGTATTTACCTTTTTATAGGTCCTATTTCGATAGAATGTTTAAGCGTTTTTCTTCGGTGTCGGAGAAGATACGTATTAAACACGACGAGAAGTTAATCGAGATTTACCATTATACATAGTTATAGGATCGTGTTAATAAAGAGTACATAGTTTTGAAGAATTACCCCTCGATTAATGTCAACGGCAATCGAAGAATTCTTCGTTCTGATCAAACATTTATATTCTCTCGAGTGCATTGGTATTTTCTTCATATTTAGTTTCACTCGTTTCAGTTCTGCTTTTTTACACCAGAGTGCAGATTGTTCCTACGAAAAAGAACGAAAAAAGAAAGAGCACTTTTTTTTTTAAGTCAGTTCTTCGAGACAAAACCGTTGACGACAGATTTTTCTTTGTCAATTTAAAAGAAATGGATTTTCTCGAGTTGATGATTTCCACGAATTCTTGAATGAAAACATTCATACTCTTGTAATATCCTCGAGCAAGGACGTGTCGCGTTTAAAATAAGAAGAATGAAAGAATGGAGAAGGGTTTGTAGCGTTGATGCATCGTTCTTTTTTCCGTTTGTTTGTCTTCATTTCATTCGGCCCATATCGATTCAATTAAACACATTTTCTTATTTAAGTATTTTTATATTTTTTAATATCTAACACTTATTATACATATAACACATTTCTTCAGTTATTGCACTTTCATCGCACTTGGTTCGTTAATTTTTCATTTTTCATTTTTCAAGTTGAAGAAAGAGGATACGATGCAGGAATAAGAAAGGAAGAAAACACTCGATTGAAACTCGACACTCGGCTGATCGAACTTCTGTTCTGCTCTGTTTAAAATCGTGAAATCGCAAAATCATGCGCCACCGTGTTCGGTTCAAGTGAAATCGTAATGGCGCGAACTGTCTACCCGTTTCTGCGGCTGTATCATTCTCGTTTCGTTTCTTTCCTCTACCGAACACGTACGCTCCGTATTCCTCGTTTTATCTCGTTACTTTATTATCTATTATTACCGCTTATATTACTATTATCGTTATCCGCTGTTATTAACAAGGATTCCGTTTTTCAGCGATAGAAACCTAAGTTTAGTCTCAACTCTTGAGAGGTGAACGCCAAGTCTCACTGACCTCAGATTATTTTCTTTTATTTTCGCATCGTTTCTTTTTTTTTTTTAACATTTATTATTGTCACTTTGTCTCTTTATATAAATATCTATTTATTATGTATTTTCCGTTGGACGATAATCAATTCATTATTCAATTAATTGATAATAAATTTATTTTGATAGTTAAGCGGCTGGAGCCGGGAGAGCAAGGACAAGAAATCACATGAAAAAATGAAAAGAATTGTTGCGCGTTGAAGGATGAACTTACCATTCCTTGGAGGAGACGATAACACGCTAAGGACGAATAAGAAAACTATGTCATCGCAAAAGCTCGCCACGTTCCTTTATAAAGCTTAGGCGAATCGGTCTCTTGGTAATATTAAACGACCGAGACATGCTCATTAAGCACGTTACGTGCAGGCGACTTTTAATGTCAGCTTTTATTAATCGAACACAAAATACATACCATGACATCGAACTGCATAAGATTTTCTCGATTTCAACGCGTTCGATCAACTGTAAAATTCGTAGTGTAATCTACTCTCGATAAAAATAGGGTCGTAATCGGTTATTAAAACAGGTACGTGATCGATGTACTTAAATACACATAGGAATGAATAAAACAACAACTAGATTATTTAAATGTTATTTCTGATTTTAATTTTCCGTTTTAGAGAACCAGAAAATTACTACCCTTTAGTATTCTTCTTCAATTAATAAGTCAGGTTATTTTTACAATTAAAAGAAATGGGAGGAAATTGAGAAGTTGGTTAAAAATGAAACGAAGAGAATGCACATTTTTTAAATATATTTTACAAAATGTTCTATTCGTACAGCATATAAAACAATACTCTGTATTTATTTTATATTCACACATTAGCTCTATACGACTGTACCACAATATTCTTTCGTTATACGTAGAATATAACTTTATACAGTATTCGGCGGGTTTTAACGCCGGTACTATGAAAGTGCGGTATCCTTTGTTCCAGCATGATTTGTGCCGCCCGAGAAGATTGGCGTTTCGTCGAATGTCTCGGAGTTCATCGTTTTGCTTGCACGTTCCCGGTCGATTGTCAATTCCGTCGCGTCGATAACCCTTCCAGCGGTGTCTTTCGACTTTGAGGATCTGTCCTTGTCGTTATATCGTTCTTGTACTTCCGCTTTTGCCTCGTTCAACGGCGATATTCTTCCAGACATCGGCAGACCCTTCAAATGTACCCTGTGATCATTCAACGGGTCCGCGTTGCTCTTCTTGTGACCTATGTGACTATGATGATTCGAGAAAACGGAATCCTTTTGTCCAAGAAACTGGCTACCACTGTTTCCTATGTTACCAGGACCATTCGCAGCGGCGGTATTACCAGCACCACCGTTACCCACGTTGAAGTTTCTTTCCTTCGGACCTACTTGCCAGAAAGAATCATCGAACTCCTCTGTGTCACGCTGTTCAGGTGGTAGCCTGTTGATACGAGCCTTCACGATTGCCAGATGTCTGTGCACGTAGTCCTGATGAGGCGCCAAGTCAGCCGCGTGCTCTAAACACTGAGCAGCTAGGCCCAACTTACCACGTTCCACCATCACGACGCACAAATTATGAAGACCTTGAATATTAGTCGGATCCAACTGCAATATTCTACGGTAACACTGTACCGAAAGGAAGGTTTTGGTTAATCGTTAAAGCCACGCCTCTATCCATTAATGGCGATTAATGTTCACTTACATTCTCAGCAGCATCCAGATCTTTTATGTTGTTTATATAGATGTCGCCTAAAAGGATCAATCCTTTGACGTGGTCCGGATGAAAACGAACTAGTTGATTCAGAAAAGGCGCAGCCTCGAGAGGACGTTGTTCATCCGCCAATAGGAGAGCAAGATTGAATAAAGCAGAACGAAAATCTTCCTTGAGAGCGACCGCGTTACGGAACCATCGCTCGGCGCTTCCGCTATCATGGTCGTCCATAGCCAACATTCCCAGATTGAAATGCACTCGCTCGTTATTGGAATCCTGGAAGTGAGTTTTCAGTCATTTGTTGATCGAATAGTTTGAAAAGTGTATTACAATTCTGATTAAGTCTATTTTCAGTAGAGTAGAAAAACAAGACCCGAAACCATACATTTGGAACAGTTTACAGCATAGGTGGGGAACGTGCGGCCTTCATAAAAGCTAGCTCTTGTATTAATTAATATTTAATTGTATAGATTACGACAATTTGAAACGTCTACTTAATATTGTAGCGGCCTCCTTTATTACTGTCTAATTTAAATGTGGCCTTTAATGGTAAAAAGGTTCCCCACCTCTGGTTTATAGGATTAAATCGTCTTTAATTAAAATGCAATGTGGGTTAGTCTGACTGCCCAGATAGAGAATTAATGAAGAGAAAGGTACTTTTCGCAAAAGTTTCAGAAGCCTTTCTCTGGCCACTTTCCGCAATTCCGCGCGTCCCAATTCTTGAAGCAGAATGGCTGAATTTAATAACGCCTGTTCATGTTCCGGGTCAAATTCCAACGCTTTATCCAGATATGCAAGAGCTTGAGATGCCTTCCCTTGTTCCAGAAACACAACGCCCAGCTTTAAAAGCGAAAACATATTTGTACATTCGGTTTAATACTTCTGATATCAAATCATACAACTTTGATACTTACGTTGTAGTAGATATCAGGATTGTTACTGTCGTAGAAAAGGGCTCTCTCGTAAACTTCCTGCGCCTCTTTTGTACGATTAAGTTTTATTAAAACGTCGCCCCGATTGATGTACGCTTGCGTGTAATCAGCCCGCATACTTATAGCCTGTCTATAAAGCAAGTCGGCTTCCTCTAATCTAGTCGCATTCTTCGCTATCAGATTTGCTAAATTTACAAACACGTTCAAGTGATTCGGTGCTATTCGTGCCTGATACGATTCTCCGGGCTTCGCTTTCGGTAGTAAAGATTTTGCCTAAAAAAGCGAAGAACTGTTGAATACGGTATCAATTCAGAAACATCCGTTACTTACTTTTAGATACGCATCCTCGGCTTCTTTGAACATTTTAAGATGATTGTAGGTTCTGCCCACGTTGATGTGCGCGCCGATATCGTCGCCTTGAACTTGCACGGCCACATTAAAGAAGTTCAGCGCTTCTTTAAACCGACCTTGACTTTCCAAAGCGTGACCTACGTTATTGAATAACTTCGCGTTACGATTGTTCACTTTTAATCCCGACATAAATATGGAATATTCATCCAACCAATCATAATTTCTGATAAAAGTCTTCGTTGAGTGAGCAGCCAAAAGCGTTATCAATAAAAATAGTGTCAGTTTCTTGAATCTGCAAATATAATATGAAAAACAGATTATGAATATGTTTAAATGATATTTTAGGTCCGCGAATATATGGAAATTTACTTTTTATCACATAAAATGCTCCATCCGTATCCAATAAGCATACAAAACCCCATTGAAGGCGCGTACAGTACCCTTTCGGCGATGACGAATCCAACCGGAAAGAAGAGATTCGAGGCAGGCAAGAACGGGAGTATCATCATTGCCAAACTCTGTGCGAAGGTATAACGTTATTTCTTTTCAAAACAACAGGTTCGGTTTAAATAAAGATAACACGTATTTTGCTCTGACCATTATGAGTACGATGGAGGTTTGCCTATTGGGTGTTAAAATTGCTGTTACAAATAATCCTAATATGGTCACATGAGTCGCTATGGTAGCTAGGTTACGAGCATCTGTAAAAGTTTCTATCAATGGTATCGTTCCCATAGTCCAATCACAGCACAAATCACTTGGAAGAAATAACAGTCTTAAATTAACCGCTGCGAGGTAATTATATGTGAGCTGTCTTACGGGTGTTGGGGCCACTGATGCGGGATTGTCAAATCTGAAATATAGTTATGAATTTTTCTCTAATTTCTGATATTTTTCATATTCTATATATAAAACATGTAATTTTTTTGCAAGTACCTGGTGAATACAGGTAACTTGGAGCCCATTACACGGAGCCGAAGAATAAGTAAACTGAACGTGACAAGTGTAAGGACTGTCAGTCGTTTTGTACCTTCGCTGGACCAAGCAAGTGATATTTTTTTTCCACCAAAAGCTGCCTTTAACGTCAGGAAAATATCCATTGCTCTTACCTAACCAGATAATAGAATATGTAAGTATTAACAAATACTTGATATTGGCAAAACCTATAATATGTATATTTACCTTTTGTACAACAAAAATCTCATATAACACGCAAACAGCGGTGGCTGTTATTCCTTGTTCTTTACATAACATGGCAGTAAAAACAAAAAACATAGACAATATCAAAGATCTCCATTCTAAAAGAAATATAAATGCAGTTAGCGTGTTTGTAAATTGAAATTTTTTAAAAATGTATTATAATAGCTCTAACAGAAAACGTTTACCTGTAGATCTTCTACTTCTGCAACATTTAGTGTACGTGATTAAAGCCGCTAGATAAAATAAAGAAGACAATGTTTCTGCTCTTCCCACCACTCCTGTAACCTTAAGACACGATTATCCACTGACAATGCATCTAAACGCGAACTAGGAACTACGTTGCGATCGATCGCTCGACGTCGACCCTTCGAATCTGGATACAGTATTGAAACATTGTCGCCGAAGGGAGGAACAAGGACTAGAAATAATTACGAAATAATATCCTCGTATAAGTTGAGAGGTAACGTCGATCGATTCGATCGATGTAGAGAGCAGTTTAAACAACTTACTGCTTCTGTATGTATAGGATGAACTGCGAACAGGAGAGAAGACACAAAAGTTGCGGAATCGGATAGAAACATCAAGCAAGTTCTGTAACGGTGATTAAAACACGCTTAACTTGATTTACAATTTGAATTTGCTCTTAATATAGTTTATTAAAATGGTGAAATTCTTTGAATATTTAACAGGTATTACACAAGAATATCTATTAAAAAGATCTGAAAAGCAATTTCTACCTGAAATATAATAAGCATACTCCAACATGTAAGGTAACATTAAGTAGATGATATCCCATAGGATCCAGCTGATGAATCAGGTAATTCCATCGAAATGTAAGAACGCACAAAGGTCTATACGATTTGTGCGATTGCTCCTATTTGAAAAAAGAAAAAGAAAAACATTTCTTTATATTACGTGAGTAAAATTGCTTGAAATCTAAAATATTTGTTATATATATTTTATTGATTTAAACTGGTATAAACTTCGCTACATTGTTTCAAAGCGCAACCTATATTCTTTTTTATAGGATCTCTAAAGATTTATGATAATCAAATCTCAGAAAAAGTTTTAAAACAAGTACCTGAACTTGATTGATTATTTGAATAAAAATTTAATCGATTGATTTTACTGATCAAGAAAGTCAACAATGGACTATCAAGAAAGTCAACAATGGATTGTTCCACCAGGAAGCAACATCAAACTTAAACGATAATTGGAAAAGTTAATAAAAAAGAAAAAAAAATTGGAATTAAACGAATCGACTTTAATTCAATGAGATCGAATTTGATCGAACAAAATCGAAAAGGAAGGAAAACAAGGAGAAAAGTTGAACGGATCAATACACAAGAAGGTAGACAGGAGCGAAGGAGGGAAGGGGAAATGAAAGCGCCTCTATCGTATTCACCCACCTTGTGCATAGGAGTACCCCAGAAATCATTGTAGAAAACATTTTTCAGAGGTGTATGAGGCCTTAAATCTCGATTATCCTTGATTGCTGAAATGTCATCGAAAACGAAACCGCAATTCAGACTGTTTAGGTACACGGCGAAAGCGCTTATGGCGACGATCGCCGCGAGTGCTCCCCGCGCAGGCACTCCCATCACAAATAAGACATCGATCGGCCGTCTTTTCTTCTCGATTTTCGATTTAAAAAAAACCCTGTCGAGAACTCCCTCCGTTTATCTTCTCTTAAGCGCTTCTCTGAATATCTCTCTTTCTCTAGCTATACGATCCTACTTATCTATCTATCCAATCGTCAGTCGAGCCGAGCGCTTTAATCCCGCGATGTCCAGGATAAACGCAGGAATCTCATCTCCAGGCACGTAGGACATGGATCCGTAACGGATCACGAACACATTATCGCACCTATGTGTCCAGTATTTCCGGATATAATCGCGCCTTTTTACAGATCAATTCCCGATACTTGGTGAAAGACATATCAACCAGCGAGGAGCAGTTTTCAGTTTCCGGGCGAATCAAAGCTTTCAGCACCGAGGAAAATATTCAACGAAAGGATCGAGGATTACCATGCGCGCGCGTTAATATTGAACTGTCAAACGATAGACGTGTATACCATAGCTTAGCAATGCACGCTACTTATTTGTGAAGCGAGTACAACGCAAGTACGATACTACGACGGCGGCGACGCGGATTCGCTTCAAGCCGAGCACGCATGCTTCACGTCACACCGAGCGCGAACTATCTAATTCGCTGATGGTACGTATTTCTGGAGATTCGCACAACATTGTATGAAATTTTTCACTATTTTTGATTTTACAAAACGATATTTTCGGGGTTTTTATTCGTGGCATGATTTTAATGTTTATTGTTCAAAGGTTAAGCGTAAACATAACCATACTAATGCTTAACACAAATGATGTATCGTATCATATAACTTTGCGTATCATATAGAGTTAAGGGAAATTTCAATAGTTTATGTTATTTGGGTGTGTTTATTATTTAGAAACAGATACATTGTTCTTTTTCCTTATTTTTAAACGAATGAACCTTAAGGTGCGTTCGAAGAGCGTTTAAAATGCAGCTACTGCGCATGCTCGGAACCAACCAATAGGAATTTCGTATCGCATTCAAATTGTGAGAGGAGAAGCTTCGTATGCCACTCGTAGAACAGCAGTCGAGGTAGGGACGCGTTTGGCGTCGTTTTGTGTGACAGTTGCTCCGTTTCAAATCGTTTTTATGATAAAATCTATAGTCGAATTCACGTATTATTTCGCAATTTATAAAGTGACCGTTACCGAAAGTATTAACGTGCCCGCCTTGATACCGATTAACTTTCCAAAAGATCGTCAGTTTATGGGAAAAGGAATCCTTCCCCAAAATTCCGTGGCGTCCTTTCTGAATACTCTCCGAAAAGCGTGAGTGTTTACAAATCTTTTATTCTTTTTCTTTTATTTTGTCAATAGTACCATTTACTCGATTCGTACGACAAAACGATAATTGAACTGAATCATGAGCGAACTACCGGCTTACGAAGATCAAACAATCGAAAGTTTGTAAGTTTGTAGAGACAGGTAACGGTTTTATTAATCGTAAACAACAGAAGCATGCAAAAGTATTGAAAATATTTATAAATATTTATAAATATTTATAAATATATATATATATATATATATATATATATATATATATATATATATATATATATATATATATATGAAGGATCTTTCGATAGGTACTAATTTAATAATTATTGGTTTACTTTCGAATATGAGAATAGAACACATAAATGACCTGTGTGAAGAAGGTAATTTTATATATTATATGTATATATATGCAGATGTAAACGGTGTATATTGTATATGAAAGAGAAAGTTATACGCATTTGTTTCGGTACTGCCCGGTAGTACCGGGCGAAATAATATAAAGGGTCGCGGAGGTAGAAGGGCAACACAAACAAAAGGAATTGCTATAGTTCGACCGGTAAAATTTGTTTCATCG
Source organism: Stelis phaeoptera (assembly GCA_943735885.1). Classification (NCBI taxonomy): domain Eukaryota; kingdom Metazoa; phylum Arthropoda; class Insecta; order Hymenoptera; family Megachilidae; genus Stelis; species Stelis phaeoptera. Next base: position 3,842,390 of record OX030936.1, read on the forward strand.
AATTTTTATGCGAAGCGACAGGGTACGATCGCCAGCTGCGGTATTGGAATCGGAAGAGGACATTATGACGGTCGTTAGTTCTATAATAAATTATCACAATTGCTGTAATCTGAAAAAAAAAAAAAAAAGATACAATAGTCAATTTTAATTGTACAATATACGTTAAATGAATATTTATAGAACGAAATAAGTATTGTTTATACATTGTAAAACAAGCTAAGGATGCTAAAAAAAGCAATTTTTTATCTAATTTTGTAATTCTTAAAAGGGTGGGGCGATCACCTTGCGTTAGATTTGCCCCTGATCTTTTTATTACAACGTTTTTATTCTGTTTAATTCTTTCGAAAAAAATTAAGTATGTTGTTGATTTTGTAATTTAATTATCGATTATATTCGTGTATTGGCATTGCATCGATCGAATGAACATAATTTAACTATCGGACAGTTTCTACCGTCATGGTCAGCAGAATAAAAGTCAGGTAACTATGTACAACTAGAAGCAATAGGCTCAGAGAGCAATGCCATTCGATCGATCGGTTTATGTCTGGGCGTCCCGACGCCAGCTGCAATGTTTAAGCGTATATACAGGGTGATCCACATTTTACTCACCTTTCGCATTTTCTTTTTTCTATCCTTATAATGCAATAAATATTCTTCAATAGATACATATATTCTTATCATTGTTATCTGCATTTTTGCATAAACGTATGTTTATATAATATTGTACAATTTTATTACATTTATAAATAATTCATAAAAGATACACATATTCTTATTATTGTTATTTGTATTCATGTATAATACATGTTTGTATAATATTGTACGATTGTGTTGTATTTCTAAATCTAACAATTGTTTAGATGTTGCAAAAATGAACTTGATTTAACTTTTTAGGTATTAAGAATGAGTCAAGGGGATCAAGAGAAGAGCATGGATAAGAAAGAAATCGCGGAGGAGGAAAGGCAGAAAATGCTGAATGCCGAGAATACGAAGCACACGGTAGCATCGACCGCTCCAGACACGGAAACCGAGGAACAGAAGCCTAAGAAGAAAATTCCTATCGGTGGTATTAAGATGCCTGGCTTTTGCCGTACAAAGAGCAAGGAACCGTGCAAAGTAATTCGCAAGCTGCGTTTATTTTTCATTCTTTGTAAAAGGAAAACCATTATATATAATCTGTTTCTGAATCTGAAATCATGAAATTAGGGTGGTATAATTTTGATATTTTTGCGGTTCAATCTGTCACGAGGAAACACTAAAATATCATACAATAATACACATTTATATATCAGTTTCTTCATCGCGGCTGTACAATGTTTTGTATCGTACTGTACATACATCGATTGCTCTTTTCATTCATTCTTTCATGTTATGTAAAAAAGCGTAAACGTGCGACCAGTGTACGTTTATCGTTAAATTGCATTCGTTTCATCAATTGAATTTAAACACGCAATAGTGCGCGCACTTGTAAATGAATCGGGTAGATTTGCAGGGGATTTAATTGGTTCGGTTGTATCGTAATCAATTCGATCCTGGTACGTGTTATATAAATGGAACAAAGAAAAAAAAAAAGAGAACAGTTCACATTATGCAGTTTTCTTTGGTTGATTAACGTTTGTTTACGTCGAAACAGCAGTACTCAAAGAGCTCGAGTTCCTGGGGCACCATAGCGTGTTCATAAGAGGGTGCTCATAGCCCCGTAACGATTTTTATCCAACATTAAACCAATGGATGACGTCAGACAAACAGTACACCTGGTATTATTGATCACGCGTCTTTAAAATAATAAGTATCGTTATAATAGATGATGATGATGATGATGATTATTATTGTGATAACTTACTCGAAAGAAAGAAACAAATTATTTCTTATTTCGAAAAATGTTATATTGTTATTTGCTACTTTTTTCTTCTTCTTCTTTCTTATCTGTGATTATGATTTTTGCAACTTATTTTTTATTTTGATTTTTAGGAGGATGAGAGTAAACCCAATGAATCGGGCGATGGGGAAATACCCGAGAAAAATACTAAAGAAAATGAACAAAATGTATCTTCTGAAAAGACAAATACACCTAGTAAGGATGCTAAAGAGAAAGAAGCTCGTAAAGGAATCCTCGATGCTATAAGATTACCTTTAGTCTCCGTTTTTCCTAGAAAAAAGAACAAGGTGATTGTCTTTTTTCTTTTACATTCAATGTTTCATTGGATTTAAGTTCTATCCCCCCTTCCTCAATTATTTTCTCATTTACACTTCTCATTATATAATTATTTGATACAATAATTGATCAATCGGGAATAAAAGAATGTAATTGCTTTGATAGTGAAAGTAAAATGAAACCCTATAAGATCTTAACGACATATCTCGCGTGCTTCATTATTCCATTAAGAGTTTTAATTGGAAAAAGATTTTGCGCAAAACAAAGTCGTCTGTGGATAATACTTTCGTGGCGTGTCGCGAAAGGACTCGTCTGTGATCTTATAACAAACTATCAGCGTCGCGATGTAACACGTCCAAGGGAACGAAACGGTTAAGACTTCGGTTAGAACACTCGAGCACGTACACGCATCAAGATACCATTCCTTGCTATTCATAAGTACTTTCCCCCTTTAAAGCTTTAACCGCATTTTATGTAAGAGCATAGACGGCTAAATTTATGGTCGAACACCTCGCACAGATGATTACATTGCTAATCTTAACTTAAACATTTCTTTGTTTGCTCGATGTTATAATTTTACTTTAATCGAGTCGAACAATTTTTCAGGAAGGAGAAGTGGAATTGGGAACCACCGGAACCGCTGGATTAGCCAGCGTAGAAACGTTGGATGATACCGCAGCAGAGAAAAACCCTATTGGTAGCGAAGACGGAATGGAAACTGTTCGATTGGACGGAGACGGTCCAGATGGCATTGAATCTCCAAAACAACATTTTCTTGTTGCTTGCATATCCGCCGCAAGAAGGAATTTATTCGTATTAGGTACGCTGTTGTTCGCTAAAAAATAAGAACAAAATATGGAATAACATTTTTTTATTTAAGGCTTAATTTTCGAGAAAATCGAGTTTGAAAATTCAATGCATAAGCATGCAGTTGCGGCTAACAATAAGATAACCCCTTGACATACAATGACGTCTGGGAGACGTCATTCATTTCATGCGCCATTGTAGACTTTGACGTCTCCGAGACGTCAAGAACTGTCTCCGGTGGACGCCGTTGCAGTATATTATTAGTTTATTCAATTAATTCACTCGTGCGTCGATTCTGGTTTGTTTAGAATGTTCAAGATACCACCCCCCCCTTCCACAAACCAATAAATTATAAAGAAGAACATTGATAGCTTGCTAAGCTTGCGCATAACTGTTCAGTTGAGCCAAAGTAAATAGTGTTTTTCGGACGCATCAAATTCCATTTTATCTGTATGCTAAGGGGTTAATGTCTACATAGCATTTAAAAGTTACCGAGTTAAAGAAAAAATCCATAGAAGACTTTTAAGAAACAACATTTTATTTTATCAATAACAAAATTGTTGAAACTGACTGCCTTCCTGTTATATGGCATAGCTGTACCCGTCTAATTACAGATCCATGAACTGTCGATAGATATTGTGTATTTTTTACAATTTTTTACATTTTTTTACAAGACCGGTGTATTTTTTAAATGCTAGTCATTGTTTACAAACACTTAGCCGTAACAACATACTTACGCATCGGATTTTCAAACTCGATTTTCTCGAAAACTAAGCCTTAAATAAAAAAATGTTATTCTATATTTTGTTCTTATTTTTTCATAAGGAATCACCTCGTGCCCGCTTCTACATGTTACTCGGCCGCACCCTGTTATACCGTACGTTATTTGTTTAGTAACTTCAACTTCCTTCCTATGTTACAAACAGTGACCACGCTGTGTATCCTGATATCGGTCATCATCATCGTCTGTATCGCTTGCATTGGACCAAGAAAAGGTGCCTCGCAATTAATGAAGAACGGAAACTTCATTAAAGCTGTTGCTTCCTGCGGTCCTGTAGAAGGTGTATCGGAAGACGGTGCATTCGCATTTCGCGGAATTCCTTATGCGGTTAAACCGCTGGAAAATCGTCGTTGGCAACCCGCCGAACCTTTGCGAAGGATCGAACAATGCTGGACGGATACTTATCTGGCGCACAATTCTTCCGAAGTCTGTTGGCAACGCGACGCTTCGGGTCTTGTGGTTGGAACCGAAGATTGCTTATACTTGGATGTTTTCACTCCTGAAGTAAGATACGATTCACCGTTGCCGGTGGTCGTTATGATCGGTGCAGACACTCTCAGCGGTGGCTCTCCAGGTGTAATGCAACCTTCTGCGAAGCTGGCGCGTGTTCGTGACATGGTTTTTGTTCGACCTAATTTTCGGTAAATCACAGTTTAATTTTTCTTAACTCGCTTGCCGTTTTTAGTAGAATCGACTAAATATGTCTTTAATATACTGTTTTTTGTATTTTTCAGGCTGGGAATCTTTGGTTTCTTAGCCTCTGAACCACTTTCGAGAGCGACGCATCCACCTACATCCGGCAATTATGGACTCTCGGACATTATCGCGGCGCTCCAATGGGTTCATCTTAATATCGAACATTTTGGTGGTAACAAAAATTCCGTTACTTTATGGGGTCACCGAGCGGGAGGAACTCTGGTGACTACCTTGGTCGGTATTCGTCGAACAAGGGATCTTTTCCATAAAGTTTGGATATCCAGCGGTAGCGCGATATTCCCCGGAAGAGAATTAGAAGTCTCCGAGAAACTTAGCGAACAGTTTTTGAATTCTGTAAGGTGTAGCGATGCCGCTTGTCTACGGAGTAAAAGCGCCGAGGATTTAATGGATTCGGTACCGGAAACTTGGCATTTAGGAAGTGTCGGACTTCCGGAGACCCGAGAAGCGACGTCGAGAGACAGAAGACACGAGTGGTTGGTACTCGACGGTGCCATTCTTCAAGAACCTGTCGGTCAGATTTGGGCAAGAGACGAGTTTTCGGTTAAGATCGTAATGGGCACTACAGCTCATGCTGGAGCTCCCCTTAAATACCTTAACTCTAATACCACTCTTAATTCTACGCAAGTAGAAAAGATCGTCAGAGAATCGTTGCTTGGAACGACGGGCTTGGCTGACGAAGCTCTCAGGTTAAAATAAACTTTGAATTTATGATGTATGAAAATATCGTAAGAAAGATCGTTTAATTTTTCATTAACACCCATTTTTATTTTTTATTTTTAGACGTTACAATGCAACATTCAGAGGATTACAGAGTATGATTTCGGATATTCGTGTTGTGTGTCCGCTTCTCACGATTGCCAGAATGAAAACCAACGTTCCATTCTACGTGGCAACTCAAGCACGCGGTCAGTTCGCTGATCCTGACAGCGATGCCACCGCGATACTTGGATCTTACGCTGCGCGTACACCTGCTGAGAAAAGACACGTGTCCGCGATGCAACGACTTTTCAACCACTACGTTTGGCATGGCGAGGTGACTGAGATGGACTCGAATGGTGTAAAACGAGTTCTTATCGTTGGTCAAGATACACTTCCTAACAACGACTATCCTAACTGCGACTTTTGGATAGAAAAAGATATCGTCCCGTCTTACGGTCGGGTTGATTGAAATATCTCCTTGGTTATGTGTTTAACGACAATTTTTAGAGATCTCTACCAAACTCGAGATGTTCTGTGCAAGTATGATTTTCTTCAACCAATTGTTCAAACTTGTGATTCATTTATGCATTTAAAACGATAACGAATGAAAGATGTTTCGAAACATCTTACTGACTGACAAAATCGATAGAAAGAGAAATCCATTTTTTTTTTTTTTTTCCCCGAAATAATACAATACACGTCTATTGCTCATTTTCAAAATCAAAATAATGTGATTTAAAGTTTCTAAATGTTGTTTCTTTGTTTCGATTATGAACTTTTTGGAAAAATTTTTAAGAAACTTATATCGATATATTTATAAGTTGTTATACAGTTTAGTGATAAACGTTAACATATTCGTACGTCGTTTTCCTCTTTGGGCTTTTGTATAAGTGAAATGAGCAATAGTTGGTTGAGAAGAAATAAGAGATAAATTAAAAATCACATCCAATTCTGAAGTATTCTATTTACCAATTTTATAATTCACATTTTGTATTATTCCGAAGGAAATTGACGTTATCCAAGGATATAAACTGGATAATGACTTTAACACTCTGAAATTACGAATTTTTACATTTTATCTAAAATATGAAGTATGCAAGCGAGTGATATAAATATTTTGATAAAAATATTTATTGATACAATTTTAAGATATTATAAGATGTATTTAAACAACACAATTACAATAACATACATCTTTTTTTCCAACAGTGTTGCTTTGATAGAATTTAAACTCAATCGATGAGTTAAAACTGTTCAGGTATTAGAAAATATAAACAACTTGAATTATTCCGCTAAACTTTCGTGCATACGGATGAAAATAACAATTGCAATTTTGTAATAAGCTGCCAGATCTATACAAGATACATATATATCTATACAAGAAACACTTATCTATGTAGATGATACTCATCAGTTTTGTCTTTGTACATATATTATTGTTGCTCTCTGTTCGCTTTTTTTTTTTTTTTTTTAATTTAATTTTATTTTAATGTACTTAAAAACATATTCCTGCTTGCGTAATATTACAGAGCAGAGTAAAGTATTGTATGTATCAGATCTGACTTTTAAACTGTAAGACTGATTTTATAAATCCATATTTCATTTGCGTATAAATGTCTTTTATATTAGTTTTAACTGAAAAATAGCTTTATAATATTATAATATCTGTCATTGCAGGTAGAATTTACTGTAACTCTTAAGTTAACAAAAAAAAAAAAAATATCATTGTCTCACTATTGATGTGCATTCATAAAGTACATGGTCATTGTCACGTTTTCATAATTACAAATTGCACTGTTGCTGCACGTATTTATTGATTCTACTTTTAAGATTTTTATAGATTTAGGAATATCGTTTTCACTCTCGAAGAACTGCAATTACAATTCGAACGAAAATAATGAAAGTTGACATTTTATAAAACAGAATATACACACATTTTAAATATTCCTAAATCTATTAAAGTTTTAAGAAATAAACTCATTTTTAAGTTACTGTGCATTTGAATGTTTGTGTTGTATTTGAAACAAAATAAACTAATGTCATTCCTATTTTAAATTAATAGATTAAAAATGATCATTCATCATGATAAAGTATATAATGAAGATTATTTATTAACATGATTACTATGTGTTACAGAAACTTAAATAATTATATCCTTGTTTTGCTTCTTGTTAATATTCAGCGATACATTTAAATGTTAATATAGTTTTTAACATTGTTAGAATATTTCACGCAACATGCAATTTATTTTTATTTGTTTACAACAAATGTGACCAAAGTAAAAAACAGTAAGACTTCAGCAGAAGTGGCCTTAGAACAATTTTATGAAATTAACATTATATTATACCTAAAAAGAAAAATATGATTTAATTATTATTGAAAGGGTGTTGAAAAATAAATAAGAATATAAATATTCAGTGGCTTAGCGAGTAATAAACTTTACAACGTATAAAGTCAGCAGGAAATGTTCACATATAACAGTATAATATAATTGTAGATGTTTTATAAAAAAAAAAAAAAATGCTAATAGTCATGAAAAATAAATAAATATTAAATACTATTAAAATGTTTTGTGCAAACAATAATACAATTTATATTTTGAGTTTTTTCAAGTAGATTCCAGTCTCTCGAAATTGTGTTTTCAAAAATGTATCGTTTTTATATTCAACGAAAATAAGAAAATCTGAAGAATTACCGACAAAGGGCGAAGGGGGAAGGATAAATGAGAACCACTGTTTGGAATTCCTAACTACACTTGGTCGACAGTCTTACATTTTAGAGTTAGTGGAGCAACAGTATAAATGCGGCAGTACTCTATAGCAGTTGTCCCGTGAATCAACAAGTAGATTTTAAATAGAGACTCTTTGAAATTATTTAAATTAATTTCTTCGAGCATGAATCAGTGAAAAATGTATCGATACAGTCAGAAGAGAACTAAAAGTAAAGATAGCCGGTGAGAAGGGATATTATATATTCGAAAGCGTCTGTGAAGTATACGAAGGAATTCCTTACATTCCAACGCTGGTCCAGGGTCTCGCGAGGCCAGCATCTAGATGAGAATGTTACTTTTGTGATTACTCATTCGGTGACATCTGAGGAATGTGGTGAGCAAATTTGCTTCCTCCTACACTTTATAGATATCTTTTTTCTCATTTCACGTACTTCTGTAGTAATAATTTCTTTCAATCCCTCTGGTACGATTATTTTTATCTTCTTACTTCCCGTTATAAGTATTGACACATTGTAAACATATAGTAGTGTGCGAAAAATAAGTTTATAATATATAAATATTATTTTCAGTTTTTCCCAATAATATCCTATTTTCAATTTTATTTTAATATTGCTTCATTATTTTCTTTATATTGTTATATGTGAGAAGTAAAGAACGTGGTTTTTAATAAGAATCGCAATGACGCGATAAAAATCGATTTATTTGAATTTAGATGAATCGATTGTTGCTTACTTGTTTTCGAGAATTCAAATATATTTACGTATAGGTAGAACATTGTTTAACGAAAAATTACGAAAGTATGTGTTAAATAAATATAATAATGTAATGTTTAAATTAAACGATAATAATTTAAATTTTAGTTAAAATTAATTTTTTCTTTCTCTTTTTACAGAAGAATTTTCATACTGTGGCATGTGTGGCATAGGTTGATAAGAAGAAAAGGTGCTGGATAATCCAAATGGATAACACAAGCCCATTATGGCCCAGCATCTACAGACGCAACATCAACACGAATTTTTACCACTTTGCGATGTGTTGTTCAACATAATTTCCCTTGCATCCTATTTTTGCGACGTTGTTTTCGATTTTGCAATGGTATATGCTCTTGCTCATCATTCCGTCGCTCCTCCAATTCTGTTTCCCTTGAGCATTATTCTTATAGCAACATCATTAATTATCTCTCAGGTTGGTATTTTAATTCTAATGATTTTCATCTGTTGTAGTCAATTTTATTGATGCTTTCATTCTATTAATATATATTTTATTATCGATTCTAGATCATTAGCATAAGGTGGTACTTATGGGGTGCCAGGGGCAAGTTGACTGCTAATACTATATCGGATAGCAATATTAACGAGAAGAAAGAGAATAATAATTGGACGATATGGTGCGTCTTATTACTTCATTCGACTCAAGTAGGCGTATTGTGGAGATACTTCAAATTATTTATTCCAGTTAACTTAACTTACGTGAAACACGAGGTAAGAAAGTAATAAGAAAACAATCGAACCATTCAGGTTCTTACTAAATTTCTGTTTTTGTATTAGGTGAGAGAACTTTGCGTATTGCGCCTGATTCATGCATTCTGCGAGGCTGCGCCAATGTTGCTCTTGCAGTTGTATCTATTATCTATCGGAGTTAATAACGAATCAAACGCAGATGTCGGTAAAGAGAAGGAAAGCGAAAGCAGAGATAGCGACAAACTGGCAAAACTGACCGCAGTGTCTGCCGGTCTATCTTTGTGGAGCGTATGTTGGGCGGTCGCTAGTTTTAGCAAAGGTGCAGCACGTCTTCGGAATTTAGAACGTCTGGTGCTAACATGGCTAGGTGTGCTGGCACAACTAGCATGGCGTCTAGGAACTGTAAGCGCTAGAGTAGGAGTATTGGTAGCTTACGCTTCACTTTACGGTGGGCAATGGCTGTTAATTGTCATGGCGCTTCATTGGCTATCGATGTTGATGTGGTTACTGCTTACTCCGGATGGCCTATTTCATGGCGGTGAACATTTACCTATTTTAAGGAAAACATCCCTGGCTTCGCTTCTTGCGTTCGTTTACATATTTGCGTATGTAAATTTGCATGAAACGAATCATCGTCAGAAAATGGTAAGTTTTCGATATATTGATCCAGTATTTTCCACCGTAAACGATAAGATTTTTATCAGTAAATTTAATGTATATATGTTCGGACAGATAATTTTTTATACGGTGATGTTCTTGGAAAATAGTCTGCTGATAGGTGTGTGGATAGTCGGTATCGATAGAAGTGATCTTCTTCCGCACCAAAATCACCCGAATCCTGTAACTTTGGTACTTACATTTTTAGCTTTATTTTTCGGTGGTATGTTTTTCATGGGACTTTATTATAGGTAATTATAAAAATAGTTGATTTTATTCGTTTAGTTTTACGAAGCAGTGGGAATAATTACTATCGACTTGATATTTAACTTCAGGTTTTTTCATGTACGAAGACTGAGGTACGAAGCTGGTGGTAGAATGACAGCTTCAAATTTAACAGCTTTGTCGAATCAGGTATTAAAAAAGAAAGTAATAAATGAAACTGATGCAATCGCCATTGATGTAACAAATGAAACAACATTTATATAGGACAATTTGGAAGAGAAACAAATAGAATGTTCAGAAGACAAGAAAGTAAATACGAACGTAGGAGTGAGAAGGGTTAAATTGAGCAACGGTGGAATACCAGGGGTATTTAACTGCCGTTTTGCTAATCCGGCTGTAGTGAATCCAAATCGTAAGAAAAAGAAACCAACCACGTTTGTGCCTCCGCCACCGCCACAATCTCAAACGGACACTGTTACCACTTCTATGAACACATTAGGAGATACGAAACAGTGGCTCGGTGTAAATAATAATTCACGTCAATTAATACCGTTCTGGAAGAAATCCCTCAATTCTAGCGTAACCTTGGTAATACCAAATTATATTATTAATCAAAATAAAAGGAACGTTATGAGTTATCGTTTTTCCTTTAACTTATATTCAGATATTCATTATTTTGAGGTAGAGCGATCACTCAAACGAGCAAAAGATCGGAGTAGATGTTGGGACTACCGGATCCCTGAGCGTTAATTTGATCAGGGAGAAGCTTCAAGAGAAAAAGCAACAGCAGCTGCGAGAATTGAGAGCAATCCAAGAAGAAATCAAAGAAGGAAAATTATTTCCTCCGCCGTCAGCCTCGGCGTCCTCGTTTTCATCGTCGCCTGCATCGAATCAGCAACCACCACCCAATACGAAGTTACACACTTCTCCTAGTTCTCCTTTATTCACCACCGCGCCGTCCGCGATCGACCAGAACGGAGGAATCACGTTGTCTTCGTGGCCGCCGGTGAAAATGCATTGTCTTCTACCTCCGCCACCATCTTCTTCCTATTATCCGAATGTTCATCCTTCGAATTCGTGGAGAACAACGCAGAGGGAACGAGCGGACACGCCGGAAATTTTGCTCGCGCCACGATGTCTTCCTCATCATTATTCTCATTGGGCGCCGTCCACCCACATCAATCATCGGTAATTAGAAATTAGCTATATATAGAAGTCGAATATGCTTATTATAAAGTGAATAATAAATAAAACGAAGATTACGTTCAAGTCAAAACGGCGGCGAAGAAAGTTCTAAGGGCGAGGGGGAAATCGAAGGAGAGATTAGCGATATGGAGGGTAGCCAAATATCGTTGCCTCGAAGTTACACACTTCCCCGCGAATTCAAATATAACCATCCAAATAATATTGCCAGAGATCGAGAACGACGTGTGGGAGGTAGTAAGGTGACAGCCTCGCGTTTTTATTTACCTTCTACCAATAGCTCCGACGGTGGGTATTCTTTACGTATTTATTAACACTATGCCGTCCGTACGCGTAATCAGGATCCTTTGGTATTTGTTTGCTAGATTTGAAAGCGACACCGACGCAGTGTCATCGGCATTTGTCTGAAAATTTTCACGGGGCACCAACGTGATGCCACCGGACGGCATGGTGTTAAGTCTTAAATGTATATTATCAATTATATTTTGTAAAACGCATGAATTTGTTTCTCAGGAGATGTAGATAGCGCGGATAACGAAGATGAGACAGATTCTGAGGTACATTTTCGTATGAAGAATAGTCACAGGCATAATAATGGAGATACACAACAGCAACAACGATATACATTTGAAGACAGTAACAAAAATGATTTCTTACATTCTAATCCAGATTCTGTATCGGCTGTTATAATTTCGGGGAATTCGTATTTAAACAATTCTCAAGGACTGTTACGACCAAGCCAGTTATTCCGGAACAGGGTTAAACACGAAACCAAGCTTTGAAGTTTCTATCTTTACTAAAAGATTGTATAGTAGTTGATCGAAGATTCGAAACAAAAAAGACTGTATGTGATCTATTTTTATAAAATTAATATCCTTTTAATTGAGATTAACGTGCCTAATGGTACAGAGCATATTTGTACATAACGTAACAACGAAGATACATACATTTTCTAAAAACAGCAATTCAGTTGGTCCTTGTAAATGGTGGTCGAAACTATATATGTACAAATTTAATATGTGTCGAATAACCAGGTATGTGTTTGTTTAATTAATTAATTTTTTTTTTTATACCGATTTAAACACTTAAAATTCGAAATAATTTTAGCATTTTACACATTATACAAATTTTTTCAATAAATTATTTGTTTTTGCAAATATATCGTACAAACAAATATATAGCCTAAAAACCGTAATATTACTTTTTTATATTTAAATTTATTATATTTATTTAGTGATCAAAACAAAGATATTTAAATTTTTTGAACATGGTAACAGTTTACAAAGTTCCTTCTTAATAATAATATATAACTTTTTTTTTTATATGTATTTATTTAGAAATTCTTTGTTCTTAATTAATTAGCAGTTTTTTAGTCAACAATACTTTTCCACGCTTACAGCAAAAATATTTATTATAAGTTTTAATTTATTAATAACTACGGTAGGATAAACATAAAATAAACATATAATAGAAACGATAAAATAGTTGATATGTATTTTTTTTGTACTGTATATGGTATATTTTCATACATTATATTAAAAATATACAAATCAGCAATTATGTATAACAAAGTTGTTACAAAACATCGATACCTGTATAAATCACTTCATAAACTTGTATTTTGTGCGACAATAATTTTTTCATAAAAAAATACTGATTCTTATGCTATAAAATAACCGTTTCATGAAGTAATAGTATTAAATATATATGTACAATAAAAATGAACAAGGAACAGTACATATAACTCAATCAAAGTATCATATTTTAAATACGTCGATCGATTTAAAGAATAATTTCATTTTTAAAATTTCTTGTAAGCTCTTTGTGCGGTAAGACGATAGAATTTAATATAATTTTCTCAGCTGCCAAACGTACACTAGTACCTAAAATGTAAATAACAAAAATGTATCGTTATCTCTTTTTTGAATTTATTAATTAATTATAATTACCAAGAATCGTTATAGAAGGATTCAGCTTTCCATTAGTATTAAACAGAGGTAAGTTGTCCATTTTTGTGAACGGTTTGTCAGGATTAGGATCACACGGTGTTCCCTCGATGCGTGCCCATTCTCCTACAAAACTGTTTTTTCCAACTATGCTGTGTAAAACGATGGAATGTGCTTGAACGTGCGCATTGGCTAATATAATTGACTCTCTTATTCTAACTCCAGGAGCAACAACAGCGTTTGGACCTATGCTCACGTTTGGACCCAACTGGAAATAAAATTTTTCAATTTTTACTTCGATTAATGAAATTCAGCACTTATCTTTTTAAACAAATTGAAATAAATAGATATTTGTTTACCACTGCTGTTGCATGTACAGTCGCCGAAGGATGAATGAAAACGTCATTGATAATCTGACATGGTCCATTAACCGCAGAAGCAAGGCGGTTTGGATGTTTCATTTTATAAAGAGCCAAGTAATGTCGATTGGCATATATGGCAGATCCTGCTGTTTTAACCTGTGACCACCATCTCGTAACAGGTAAAGCAAATAAACGACCAGTTCCAGCCAAACGTGTCAATATGTCTTGTTCGAGAGATATATGAGCTGGATCTTTACCATTTCCATTGAACTGTCTATAAAATAATTTTCTATTACAGCTGAGTACATCTCGACGAATGAGTTTTGAAGGATCTTACGTAAAATTCTCTTGATGTTGTCCCGCATAGAAAGCATCAGCCATAGTTTGGAAAATATCTAGAGAAGCAAGATAAATTCCACAGTTTATTAGAGGCGAAATAAACGTTGACGGTTTTTCCACGTAGTGAGCAACTTCTCCTTGTTTATCAAGAACCATGCATCCATAATTTAATGACTGTTGCCTCGTTGCTTCCGTAGCCATTATAGTTAACAGAGCTTGTTTCTCTGTATGAAATTCAACTATTTCTTGCAAAGCAAAATCAGCACAGACATCACCGTTCATTATAAAGAAATACGTAGTACCACCAGAGCGTATCTGATCGCGAAAATGATACAAGCCTCCTGCGGTTCCCAATGGTGTGAATTCTTGAAGATACCTGATGATTATATTATAAGTGTTCGACATTTCTTGAATGAATTGAGATAATTCGCTTGCAAGGTACGATCCAATTATCAGTATTTCGCTAAGATTTTCCACCTTTGAGCATGCTTCTATATGGTGCTGGATCATTGGTAATCCAGCAATCGGAAACAGTGGTTTTGGTATATCTAAAGAAAGAGGTCTAAATCTGGTTCCTAAAAAACGAAAAAAATATTTTTAAACACGAAACATCATAAAGCCGATTATTTTCATTTATTATTTATTTATTATTGGAGTAAACGTTAAAGATTCTTGTGCTTATGATGTTTTTAAGGTTATATTATTTTATAAATCATACGTAGTAACCATATTGGAAGTAATTATATTACGAGAAAACAAACCTTTCGAAGGACCTCCAATTAGTATAACACATTTCAGCATCATTTTGATAAATTATACAAATTTTATTACAATTTTGAAAGATTTTCTTATCACAGTGATAGAAGTAAAATTACTAATAGATTTAGGAACACCTTTCAATTTTCCAGTTCATAAATTCCAGTTCATTAAACAGGATAAGATAAGAGCTAGAATTTCCTGGCAAAGAACAGTACGGCAGACTTAAACAAACTTGGATAAGAAATTCTATGATTAACAAACTGATTTTACACAATTGTTTTGCAGTTTAAACATTTATAGATTTATCAGATGAAATGTTGTCAAATCTTATAAAAAATAAATTTTATTTGAGCTTTCTTTATAGTATAAATGAATGAAATAAAATTCATACGATTAAACATGATATTTTTATTCAATTTTTCTTTACAATTTAAAACAAAAATGAGATTCCAGCAAATTATAAGAAGATAATTCAACAATTGCTACCTTGTAATATAAACTAAAAAAAACAGTCATTGTTATTTAATCCATCCATCATATATTGTATAAAAATATACTGTTCCTTAGACTATTTTCGACTAAGCGATACAAAATACTGTAAGAACACAGTTAATACGGATGTGCCTACAAGATTTGTTTGATTTAAAAAAATGATCAAAAGTTTACAGGCCAGGTAATACTAAATTCAAGAAATTCATGGCAAATTCAAATCCAAGAAAACATGCTGCATTCGCTGGGAAAGCACGAAGCATTACAGGTGCGCATCCTTTGTAGAGTGCTTTTGGTCCCTCTTCTTTCATTAAAACCATAAAAGCGTCTCGAATTCCACGTTTGTAAGTTCCTTCTGGAGCTATAAACAGAATGATCGAAAATGAAAATAATATTATAAATAAAACAAAAGAAATGATTTATAAAATGTTTCGAACGATACAAACCACTTTGTAGACGACTCTTCAATACATCAGGTGGCATTCCAACAATCCAGTTTGCAATACCAGCAAAACCACCAGCTAGAACTGTAGCTCCTATTCCTAATGTGCCTCCTTCAGGAGTCATCAAATTTTTCAAATATTCATACGTCATAAAATACATTCCACTGGCAGGAATATCTGGAAAGTTTGATGTAATAAAATAGTATCGGTAAAGAAAAAAGGACCACCTGAATCTGTGTAATCAAAACATGGAGTGGTAACGTTATTTATAATTATAAAACAAGAATAATGTGTGTAGGTTGCTAGATAGGAAGCATCCTGTTTGATAGGGAACATCAAGGCAGATAGATAACACTTAACAAAATTCAGTTTCCTTCAAACCAGCGTTTCAACAGTAGTTTTGAAGTTCTACTTTTCTTCGATCTTGAGATTTTTGGGAAATTATGGCGGTTACTCTAATTCTTGTTCTTACTCTGTTGGTACATAATCCTTTATTTTATTTAAAATATACACGAAAAATGAGAAAAGTATTTAATCTTATAGTATTCTTCATTCGGTGTAATATACATATCATTAAAATGTATTTATCAAACATAATATGAGTTGAAACTTCATTGAACAAATATGTGTTTAGAACGAGTGCTTTGGGCAAATAATCGATATCGGTAGTATTTGGGAAGTAAAATGTCCACCAGGCTGTTCTTGCGAGGTTCAAAAGTTTTCTGACTTATCTTTGCATCGATGGATCAGAACGACTCAAGATCAGGTACGAGCATTAATCACATTTGTTGATCTGGGATTTGATGATCAATTTTTTGCTTAATAGAATTTAACCGACGATGCCACTTTTGAGTTTGGTTTAAATATGGATCATTCTATGATTCCTGATCTTTTGAAAGTGGCAATCTGCGTCGTCGCCGAGGATTACGAAGAACTTTTGGACAAACTTCCATCAGATATACAGGTCACTATCGTAAAACTTAATGCTGTATTTTTTTTTTTACGATTTTTACGCACGAAGAAATAACGATCAAACATATTCTTCTTTTAGGTGTTTACGATACTTCAGTCTGGTACGGGAGACTTTGAGATTCCTTTACAGTCGACAACGTTTCAGCGTTTTACAGATTTGATATCTTTAGATATACAAGGCATAGATTACGATGAAGCTAGAGGAAAGAAGTTTGATACTGAACAGAAGAGACAAGGAGGAATTATTTTGTCCGTAGATTCTTTGTATCCATTAGGTTTGAATCTTCTTTACTTAAATTTGGAGCGAGTGAAATTGATCAGTTTGAGTCCAACAAAAAAAAATAAAGCTAATCTTGTGATTAAACCGATGAATACAATTACCAAGGATGAAAATAGGAACAAAGAATTATTAACTAATACTAGTCAAAGTACAGGACACAGATTAATATTATTAAGTCAACAAAATAACGGAGAAAGCGATGACAAAGAAATACTTCCTTACGATGTTTATAAACAAGAAATGGAAGGTTACAGAGAAATTGTAGGACTTTTTACCGGCTTAGGAGCTTTAACTCATTTAAGAGTTTATGACTGCAACTTAAAGGATATATCGTGGCATATGTTTGATGGTTTGGATAGTCTTGTTCAGCTTTCGTTAGAAAAAAACAGCTTAAAATTTATTCCAGAATTTTGTTTCTACGGTACACCTAATTTAAGAGCACTTTCACTCGCAAGAAATCAGTTGTTAACTCTTAAAAGCATCGACCTGGCTGGTTTGTTGATGCTTGAGGATCTTGATTTAAAAGGGAATAATCTAACTTTTTTATCAGAATTATCTTTTCCACCTTTTCCGATGTTGAAGGTTGCAGATTTTCGGGAAAATCCTCTGGATTCTATATTTCCAAGGTATTTAAATTGCGTTATATAACAGTTGAAAGAATAAGATATGCAATTAACTTCTGATTTTAGTACCTTTGAAATTATGAATACAACGCTAAAACTCTATCTGGGAGGTGAAGATTCGAAACTGTATTTACAGAAGAACTCTTTTCTTGGACTATATCAACTCCGAATCTTACAGTTAAATAATTTAGAAATACCAGTGTTGGAACGTTTTGTATTTCAAGGAATGCCGGAGTTATTAGAATTGAAAGCACGCGGAAACATTTCGAGCATCGAATTCGACGCGTTTGTAGATTTAATCAAACTAACGTATCTCGATTTGAGTCACTGTTACATTCGTAAGATATCCATGGATGCCTTCTACGGATTGGAAAATGTTAAACGTATTGATTTATCTAACAACGAGCTAGAGTCTATTCCACCTGGCTTGTTCGGGGCACAACAACAGAAGCAGCTTAAAGAAATTATCCTTACAAAAAATAAGCTGACTTCGCTACCCTTGGAATTTTTCAAAATGTTGCGTCTACCATATGGACAATCACAAATAGCAACTATAAGACTAGACGGTAACCCATGGGATTGCACTTGTTCGATGACTACGTGGAACCCTCAATTGGTAAGTTCAACCAAGTTTTCTGAATCGTTTTATGTAACTTTCATTGAAAATTTTATTTTTATCAGGTGAACAGATTACGAGAAACAGCGCCAAGATGCACAACACCGAAAAGGTTGAAAAATTGGGGAGTTTTTCACGCGTTGCGCAAAGGTGGTTTACAATGCAGAAAATTGAATAGAAGACATTTAAAAAAATCCTCAGTAAGGAAAACTGACTATGAGGAAAATATTATCAGTTAGTGAATATTTCTTTTCCTAAGTTACAACTAAATAATATATGTGTATAAAAACAAAATTAAACAATTCAACTTTTAATTTCTATAAAATCTTTCTTGAATTTATAATTTTCAATAACAAAATGTTTACTAATTTTATCTTTTCTATATCACGAATACTGCATATGAAATAATATATAAAACATAAGTAAATTTAAATTGAAAAGAGATAGAAGTTTCAATTTCTAAAGTGTTTATATCAAAATCAAGAAAAATTAGATCAAAAAAGGAAAAAAAAAATAAGTCATCTTACATACCTCTCAAAAGAGTGGCACAGGTACCTTTATAAATACTTCTTATTCCTCCTTCTCTATAAAGTTGCTTTGCACAATCAATTGGTCCTTTGTACTTTGGGTTTTTGTCAGATTGTTGTATTTGTAGAAGACATTTTATTCTTTCACCCGGTGCCATTATAATGGTTGTAAAAATGCCACTAAACGCTCCAGCATAAAATAATTTCAAAGGTGTTAACTGTTCGTTATCCGATTTTCTTATTAATTGTTTTCCAAGACCATATCCGTAAAAACTTATAGCAAATATTGGAGCTACACCGAATAAAGGTGGACCCATACCTACAAAAAAAAGGAAAGATATATTATAAAGGATTCAATAAATCAAAAACTATATATTTTCTAATCATTGACTATAGTTTTCTAAATTTTCTAGTATTAATTTTTATGTAAAAAAATCTATTTAATACCTTATGTTTCCAATTGTGCGATAATCTTTTAAAAAAACAAAAATCTTGTGTAACGATTTTAGCAATATCATTTCTTTATAATACAAATTAAGTTACAATAGCTTTAACTTCTGAATAGTTTTTTCAAATAATCTTTAAATTAGTTTTCTTCAAAGTGTAATCGTCTGAAACATTTCATGTACGCCAAATGAAGCAAGGTTGAATGGTTTCAATTATATTTTATATCACATAAATTATTCAACTACTACAAGAATAATCTTACAATATTAAAAGTATATTATTTATACAAACCTTTATATAAACCACGTATTCCTTCTTGTGTTATTGTTTTCTTGGCACAATCAAGCGTTCCGCTATATAAGGGTATCTCATTCGGGCCTGGCATAGGCATAGTTTGGAGACGAACCTGTTAAAAAAATGTTTAATTTCAAAAATAAAATCTTAGTAAAGAATATTTATAATAAAATTATCATAAACATTTCAAAAGAAATATAATAAAAATTTCTTTAACAAGGATCTAAGACAAATATACATTTAAAACTAAAAAATGATGATTCGTGTGTTTTTCTATCAATGTAAATTGTTTCTATCGTAATGCATTTGAATTCTAAATCCGTTTTCATTTCAAGTTACTTATTTTAATAACATAATACTATACGAATTAAAATAATTAGGAAAATACAGGTAAACATAAAATGAAATATTTTAAAGAAAAATTTATGTACAAAACTGAATGTTATCTGCACACACATTTTACCTAACATTTCCATTATTACGGCCAGTCCTCTTCAAAGGAAAAAGGTTTCAATCGTAAATAGGATATAATAATCCTATTTGGATTAGGTACGGCTGAAAAATTGGGGATGATCTTTTTACATGTAATCGTACAGTAACTTTCATTCTACCCAATACTTCTGTTTATTTGTTACAATTCGAAAAATGATAAGAACACATTTTTCCATTACAAATCTCCATTGAAACTAATGATATAATAAATATTTAATTAAAAACTTTCTATTATTACTTTATATCGATTAATTACTTTTTAACAATTGAACTTTCATATAGTAATTATATTTTGATTGTTATTGTTAATAATAAAGAGTGAGTGACCTTCGGCTTATAGTCATTGATTAAAAAAAAAAAAAAAAAAAAAAAAAAACAGCTGATCTCAGTAATAAACGAATCAATTACATTAATATAACCTTACTTTTATCGTGTCTAGAGGATGTCCTGTTATTACAGTACATATTCCGCCGAAACCTCCACTTAAAAAATATTTGACAGGACTTTCTTTTTCTGACATTTTTTTTTATGATATATCTAGCAAATTTTATTATTGTTTAAGATGTTTAAGATACGATGTGAACATAAATGTCAGTTCCACCATTACAAAGTGTAATACCAAAGAGTCGCCTTGAATCTAATTAAAAAATAATGCATCCACAAATATGGTTGATACATTGAATAATTTAATATGGTAATTACAACGAACAAGTTTCTAATTCTTTATTTTATTTGAAAACTTTATTCTAATTTGAATTCTGTTTTCAGAGGTTAATATTGAACTTAAAAGACCGATCGTAATGATTGAAACAAGCGAATAAGTTATTTAATCAATTTACAATTTACAACATTCGAAAACGTTGAAAAGATTATGAAATATACAAATTGTATAAATATGTTAAAGTTTCTGATACAATATATTTTATGAAAGATACGAAAAATATTACATTTATACTTTATACATGCCGCCAATCTGATTTCAGATAAGCGTTACATGCGCTAAGGCGTGAAACATTTTAACGATCTAAAAAGTTATAACTTTTTAGGAAATTTATCAGTAGTTTTCTATTCTTTGAATTATGTGATAAATGATTAAACGCGCAACGTTAATGTGAGACTGTGTGTGTGAAATCTTAAAGAGAATAAAGTGTCAGAACATGTAAATAGTATCAGGTGATTAGAAACTCATTAATCGTGGTGTTCGGCAGTTCGCAATTTATTCTTTCCTTTTTCGTACTTCGATTCTGTCATTTTTTTTATATAACAAGTTTATGTTGATAAAGATTACTGAATTATTATTAATGAATCACTTTTGATTATTCTCGTTGACCTTGCTTTTTAAACATTAACAAATGTGTTAGATTTATGTAGCACAAATAGGTAGTCACATTTATTTCTTTCTTTTCTGTTTGTGTTACTGTTAAAGTGGTTCATGAATTATTTCACTTTGTTCCTTGTGCATTGCAGAAATATCAACAATGTCGGAAAAAATTGCATCTAATCAACCGCAACCTATTGTTAAGATAGGTCATTACACGCTTGGACAAACGTTAGGCGTTGGAACATTTGGTAAAGTAAAAAGTATGTAACTTATTATCATTTTTTGAAGCACAATTTTAATTGCTAATGTTCAAATTAATTGTAATGTTTGTATTATAAATCAATGTATTTTTTTTCTATAGTTGGAGAGCATGTTTTAACAAAACATAAGGTTGCCGTGAAAATTTTGAATCGTCAAAAAATTAAAAGTTTAGATGTGGTTGGAAAAATTAGAAGGGAAATACAAAATCTGAAACTTTTTAGGCATCCCCATATTATTAAATTGTAAGTAGGTGATATGATTTGTAACTTTTAAAGAAACGATACTTAAATTATTTTCCTTTTTTTGGTTTAGGTATCAAGTTATTAGTACGCCTACAGATATATTTATGATAATGGAATATGTATCGGGTGGAGAGTTGTTTGACTATATTGTGAAACATGGCAAACTCAAAGAATACGAGGCACGAAGATTTTTTCAACAGATTATTTCAGGGGTTGATTATTGTCACAGACATATGATAGTTCATCGTGATTTAAAACCAGAAAATCTTTTATTAGATCATAATTTACACGTGAAAATAGCAGATTTTGGTATTTGGATATAATTAAAATATTATTGAATAATTTGATCAAAGACATATAAGATACCCCCTTATTATGCATGATTATTTATCTATAAAATTGTAGGTTTATCAAACATGATGATGGATGGAGAATTCTTACGTACTTCTTGCGGTTCTCCCAATTATGCAGCGCCAGAAGTAATTTCAGGTAAGCTGTATGCTGGGCCTGAAGTTGATATCTGGTCTTGCGGAATAATACTTTATGCTCTACTGTGTGGTACATTACCCTTTGACGATGAACACGTACCGACGCTATTTCGTAAAATTAAATGTAAGTACTGTATTTATAGCCTTTTATTTTCGACATATTTTCATAAAATTTTACAAACAAATTGTGTTTAGCTGGAGTCTTTCCCATTCCCGAGTACCTGAACAAAAGTGTTGTAAGCCTTTTATGTCACATGTTGCAAGTGGATCCCATGAAAAGAGCAACCATTGAAGATATCAAGTACATCAAATTTATATACAATTATCTCTTAGTTCTTTGATGTAGACAGTGCGTGAGAGAAGAAACCTAAATTTATATACTCTTTGAACCAACATAATGTGTAAGCAAAATAATAAGTGTTTTTATCTTATGTTTTCTATTCTACGCACTGCCTAAAAAGTATAAAAATTTTCAAACATTTTTCTTATTTGAATTCATAACAAAACCGGAAATTATGATGTTGTTTCAGAAAACACGAATGGTTCCAGAAGGATTTACCTACGTACTTGTTCCCATCACCTGTCGAACAAGATTCTTCCGTGATCGATATCGATGCGGTAAATGAAGTTTGTGAAAAATTCAATGTAAAAGAAGCAGAAGTTCATTCTGCATTATTGGGTGGAGATCCGCACGATCAATTGGCAATTGCTTATCATTTAATAATAGACAATAAACGAATCGCAGACGAGGCGGCCAAGGCCGAGTTAAAAGATTTTTATGTAGCCTCTAGTCCACCTCCTGTTGCTTTTAGTCCGAATGATGCAAACAACAGCCCGTTGAGACCACATCCGGAAAGAATAGCACGTACGTTTTCTACTGTTTATTTATAAATTTATGTTTGTTAATTAAATAATGAATAGCTTTTAACGCAGTCGTTGTACAATTTTTAGCATTTCGAGAACGACAAAGCTCTCAAGGGAGTACATCGTCTCAGACGCAAGGCTCTCGTGGTACTCCAGTGAAGCGAGCCAAGTGGCATTTAGGAATCCGTTCACAGTCGAAACCTAATGACATTATGAATGAAGTTTATCGAGCTATGAAAGCTCTTAATTTCGTAAGATAATTCTTTTCCTAGAACATTTACATTGAAGCTTAGGAAAATCTGTTTTCTTTTGCGTAAAAGTAAAGTGTTGAATGATTAATATTTCCTTTTTACTGTGAACATTAGGAATGGAAAATCATAAATGCCTATAGTGTCAGAGTACGTCAGAAAAATAAGATAACCGATAGATATAGCAAGATGTCGTTGCAACTTTATCAAGTTGATTATAAAAGCTATCTGCTTGATTTTAAGTCTTTATCAAACGAAGAAGAAGATATTGGCCGAGGTAAAGATTCTTTCATCGACATTTAGTATAGTTATATTATTTGTTATTTCTTCGTTTTACATTTATTATTTCAGACCCTACGCTTCCACCACCCCAAGCAACTGGTCACCATACAATGGAGTTTTTTGAAATGTGCGCAGCGTTAATCACACAATTAGCACGATAAATTTGCTGCATAATATGAGTCATCATTTTTCAGAATTATGTTAACGTTGTGTTTTATTTCTTGTTGCCTTCTGTGCAACATGTATCATGCAATTCATATGATAAAAGGGGTCATTTGGAGGAAACGAAGTAAATATCAATTTTACAAAGGAACGCGAGAACGGAAGAAAATAAATCTGTAGAAAGTGTACGAATATTTTTTAAAACCCCATCGCTTATATATTTTGTAAAAATGTTAAAAAAAAACGCATGTTTAGTAGTTGTATGATGTAAATACATACATAAATTTATCGATGTATTTAAAAAAAATATATATTTTCAAAATGGAAGGTTTTAGTTCCTCTATCAAGACGTTAGATAGCGCTAAATATAATTTTTTTTTCTTCAAGATCCTCAAGACTCGAGGCTCAAGTTTCCACTCTACAATCTTTACATCCGTGAGATTGAAAAACTTGAGCGAAATTATTAGTTTCTGTTTTTGTAGTAGAATATGCTGATTATCATTTTTACGAAGGCGCAAGTTTGGTGGGTTTTCCAAGGAATAGTTGTGGATAAATAAGTGTATCATATCCTCTTGAGTAGCGTTAGAAAAAAAGAGAAGAGTGCTACGATATTCGACGTGAGGTAAATCTCAAAACTAAATAGAAGTAAGGGTTTACTTCAAACATGTTTGCAGTTGAAACAGATAAAGCCACGAGACACTTTGACAAGTGTGATTCTATCGAGCTGTTGATCGGTGATTAACAAAAGATTTTTGAACGTATATTATAATTATTTATGAAGATGGCACGTTCTTCCATTTGGGAACGGTGTTAAACACTGCATCGAGAATTCAGCATCGAGCTGTTTAATTTTTACTATGCAGACGTTTAAACCACTTCGAGAACGGTGCTCTTTGATATTGCAGGATTCGCAGAAAAAGAGAGGTACCTTGGGGACTTGAAACCCGGGCCTCCTACGTCCCGGACAAGGGCGCTATTTGCTGCGCTACCGAGGCCCTGTTGCGTTGACGATTTTGACTTTGACGATTACTTATAAAACAATGGCTGCTACTTTCGATCAATATGACAAGTCCAGGTAAATAAAGATAATATTTTTATTCGTGTCAGTTTACCGTTCCGAGTTCATTTCCGTCATGTCGTGAAAAATCATAGACATCAATACATTAGCGACTAACCATTAAAGCTGTAACGTAATAATTATTTATTTTCTTTCATTCATTGTTACAAGTTTTGCTAATGCTCGAGAAATTCTCTTGTAAATTGTTTAATTCTATAAAATATTTTTCACTTGGTTGTAACTGTGACACGTATAATGTTTGCGAGATTCAGTGATTAATATCGAGAGTTGATATTAAATGTAACAAAATCATTTGTTTTTGATTATTATTCCAGTTGGTACTTTGGTTCAATGTCACGTCAAGAAGCCTCGGATTTACTGATGGGTGAAAAAGAAGGTGGTGTATTTTTAGTACGTGACAGCACATCGATACATGGGGATTTTGTTCTATGTGTACGAGAAGACAGCAAGGTTAGCCACTATATTATAAATAAAATTCAGCAGGGCGATCAAGTACGTTATCGGATTGGAGATCAAATATTTCCTGATATTCCCAACCTTTTGGCTTTTTACAAATTACATTATTTGGACACAACACCGTTGATCAGGCCTGCTCCAAAAAAGACACAAAGGGTAATAGCAAAATATGATTTTGAGGGCAACGATCCTGACGACTTGCCGTTTAGGAAAGGTTTGTGTAATTGATTTTTTATTCAGTAATGAATATTTACTAACCTCATGAACTTTAATCGACTACTTTTGCAATTTTGCATACCATAATAGAAGCTTGAAGTCATCGTTTTAAATATTGAAATTCTCTTTGCTATTTTGGCTTTGCGCATTCTAAAGAAATAATGAAATTTTTATAGGGGAAATTCTTACGATTATAACAAAAGATGAGGAACAATGGTGGACTGCCAGAAATAGTCTTGGTCAAACTGGTTCGGTTCCAGTTCCATATGTTCAAAAATACGAGGAAGACAATCATTTTGTGATGGAGAACAATTCACGACCAGAAAGTGGGGGAAGTTCAACTATGAATTCAAATTCTGTTCAAGTTTCCGCTTCTCAACTGTCTTATCCAGAAAGTGGACAAGGAACTACTCGCAGGTCAAACATCCAACGAACGTTACCTGCCTTTGCAAAAGTGAAACAAGCAAGAGTACCGAATGCGTATGATAAAACCGCTTTAAAACTAGAAGTTGGAGACGTGATAAAAGTAACGAAAACTAATATAAATGGCCAGTGGGAAGGTGAATTACACGGCAAAGTTGGCCATTTTCCATTCACGCATGTTGAATTTGTGGATAACGAGACTGGAGAAGACAATCAAGAGATTTAACGGAGGTCTTCCAATTGTGATGAGTAACGAAGTTGACTTGGCAATTTAGGTTTACATTAGCAGTTATCCTATGTACTGGTACATATAATCACCCTCTTTAACATTTTTGTATAGAATTATTTGTATTACAGCAGTACGCTTCGCTCGATTTTAACATTCGTGAATAATTCGTATTTCTTCGAATGCTACTTCAAATATATCACGTTCATAATAATGTTTTGTATGTGGTCACATTAGATGTTTATACATTTTCATGGGACACAAAAACATTTAGGTTTTTTTTTTTTTTTTTGTACCGGTACATATGCTGTCTAGCCATAGGTTGTGCCACAGACGGAGCAACATTTTCTACTAGGTTATTCTATTTAACGATGAAGCTGTTATCCATATTATGATTGTAATTATACATGAATTGTATTAACTATATATATGATTAAGTTATTACATAAGTTGCATTTGCTGAATAACTTTTTTAAGAAAGCAGAAACTGTGAATTTATGTTTCGAAATGCATCATCTTGTATCGTCATGAATGTAAGTTACGCGGATTACTTGTTAATATGTAATTATACGGATCATCAGAGCATTTAGTTATGTAAAAAAAAAAAAGAAAAAAAAATGATAGCAACTTTAAAGTTCCGCTTTATGCTATGCATATACATTAGTTTTTATTGTAATGGCAGTTATACGTGAATTACTGTAAATTATATATTATTAATATATAACTATGTAAGTGAACTGTATCGTGATTTTTGTAAGAACAACAACTTCGAAAATTTGCTTTGAAGTTCTGTTTAACGTAGAAACTAGTATAAATACAGTTATGTATGTATAAATACGTTTTAATATATATATATATATATATATATATATATATATTTACATATTATTATATATTTGTAAAAATTGTAATTTTATCGTACGTTTTAATCGATTGTTTTCAATATTTTTATATGAACAGAAACTGGCAACTTTAGAGTTCTACTCACAATAATATGTATTAATTGCATTTGAGTATGATTATAATATAAGTTGTATGTACGTTATGTATAGTCGTTTGAAAATATTGTAACTTTTTGCATTTCTACAAGTATTTACAAATCGAATTATTTTATTTGTAATTTTGTAAAATTATTTCTACCTTGAATTGAGAAATTTATAATTACGGTAATATATAAATTGTATATTCATATATATAATTATTTCGGTTTGATTAGATTATTAGTTTTAAAATATTATTCATGGAAAACGAGTTTATTTAGATCGTGGAATTTTTCTTTATTATAATTTGTAAATTTCGTAGTATTTAAAGAAATTTTATGATCAAATTGATTGCAACTTCGCGTGAATTATTGTACAAACACTTTTTATAGTATTTCTACAAAATCAGTTTTTGGATTAAGGATACAACTAATTTACCAGTTCCTAAATAATTATATGAGGTATTAATTTCTTTTCCGTTAATGTTTGTAAATTGCATTAAAATTAATGTAAGAATGCAATCTTATATTGTTAACAAATCATTGCAAAAGGGTAATATGTATTTTAAATAAACTCAGATCAAATTGAAATAAATATTAAGAAAATATCTGTCAATTAGTCAATTAGTAAGAGTAAGTATAAAAATCGTACAAATTCTTACGTTTGTATCATTTTTATATGATAATATATTTTAATTTTATAACATACAATAAATGGAAAATTAAAACAAATTTTTGTATAGGTATTACTAAAGACGTACAGTAATTTAATTGTCAGATTATTTATTATTCTGTAATTTTATTTATTTGTTATGTTATGATTTTAGATTATTTTTTTTTATTTAAAAAATTTTTAACGATCGTGTTCCGATATATGGCGAGTATAAAATAATGAGATATGTTCTAAAATTGTGAGGTAAATTGTTATATACATAAGTTTTGTGAATGTGCCATTTGTTAGCATCAACGGAAATAACCAACAAAGAGACCGGAATATGCGCATGTCATCTAACTTCCTTTTCGTTTCAGGTTTCATCCGCCATATGCCTCTACGATCTGTTCCCGCCAAAATTCTGTGCTCTGGATGCCAACAAGTGGCTGAACAGTTCAGTAGTGACAAGCAGCAGTCGGGAATTGTTCTCGGCGGTTTGTTTGTGCTCCATTTTTTACGTTAATGAAGTAAATTCAAGCGCTGAAACTCGTGAATTGAAGTATCAGAGGAACAACACGGATCTTCAAGTTTTTAAATATTTTTGACTAAGCAAACGCGTCAAAATGTATGTTAAAGTAAGAACAATGGATGGTAAACAGGAGGCGATATTGACTATCTCCAAATTAACGGAGGTGGAAGACTTTAAGGTATTTAAGATACAAAGGAATTCTTAGCGTTACTTTTTATTTAGACTTTAGAGATAAGAATTAAAAATTGTACTAAGAAATATGTTTTCTTAAATTTGTATAAATTTGTATGATTTTACAGTGTGAAATTGAGAAAGAATTACACATAAAGAAAGATTTGCAGAGATTATTTTTTCGAGGAAAACAGCTAGAAAATGGTTACAAACTATACGATTACAATATCAACTTAAACGATGTAATTCAATTAATGGTGAGAATACAAGCGGATGATATAGAAAACACAGCTACATCTAGCAGTAATAGTGTTACAAGTAATAGTTCTGATTCTGAAAAAGAAATCACAAAAGATGAAAAAGATGAAGACGAACAATTGGATGAAGCTGAAAGTCTATATTATAAGCCTGGAGATGCGGTAGACTGTCTTGATCAAACTTACGGAGCTTGGTTTGAGGCTGTAATAATAAAAATATTTAAAAAGGAAGATAAACTTATTTATAACGTACATTGGGAATTTGATGACAAAGCTCCGCCCTTTAATGTACCTGAGTCATCTGTAAGACCACGCGCAAGACAGCTTATACCGTTTGATGCATTAAAAATAGGTCAGAAAGTAATGATTAATCATAATGTTGACGATCCCAAAGAAACTGGACTATGGTATGATTTTACAGTATTAAAAACAGACAAGAAAAGAAGAGTACAGGAACTTGTCGGAACGTTGCACATTGGAAGGTAAATCTTATCCACCAATATTTAGCTTGATTCCATTAAGAAGGTAACTCAAATATCTTTTTTTAATAGGGATCAACGACTTGAAAATCGTAAAGTAAATCCTAAAGGTGAGATTTATGCAATAGAAGAAGCAAAACTTCTTAAAGAGAGAACAGATGATGACGAACGACACATGACTAGTAATGGTAAACGAAGAAGAGTACAAGCTAGTTGCAATGCATGTTTAGACAATCCTCACAAAAAATGCAGGGAATGTGGTTGTAGAGTTTGTGCTGGGAAAGAAGATGAACACAATCTTTTATTATGCGACGAATGCAATTCTGCGTATCAT
Organism: Stelis phaeoptera; assembly: GCA_943735885.1. Taxonomy (NCBI): domain Eukaryota; kingdom Metazoa; phylum Arthropoda; class Insecta; order Hymenoptera; family Megachilidae; genus Stelis; species Stelis phaeoptera. The sequence continues at coordinate 3,872,082 of OX030936.1, forward strand.
TTAAGATGTTTGAATCCTCCCTTAACATCTATACCGGAAGAAGATTACTGGTATTGTCCGGAGTGTAAAAACGACGAAAACGAGATCGTGAAGGTTAACTATTTTACATAATAAAATTTGCTTTTTAGCATTTTCGTAATTATATAAACGATCATTTTTTAAAGGCAGGTGATAAGTTAAAACAAACGAAAAAGAAAACAAATGAAAATACTAACAGCAAACGAGATTGGGGTAAAGGAATGGCGTGCGTAGGAAGAACGAAAGAGTGTAGTATCGTTCCGCCGAATCATCGTGGACCTATTCCAGGAGTTGAAGTTGGAATGTGTTGGATGTACAGAGTACAGGTAATTGAAATTTTTCAAGTGACTCTTGAGCTTACAAATTTGTATATATTTATATAAATTGGAGATAAATGATAGGTATCTGAAGTTGGAGTACACAGACCACATATAGCTGGAATTCATGGAAGAGAAACAGATTGTGCGTATTCTATTGTGTTATCTGGAGGTTATGAGGATGATATTGACAACGGAGATGAATTTATTTACACTGGTTCTGGAGGAAGAGATTTGTCAGGTATATTTTTATTTACAATATATGTATAAATTATATTTTCTATGCTCTAATTCATGCGTTTTACTTATAAAGGGAACAAAAGGACAGCTGAGCAGAGCTGTGATCAAACATTAACCAGAATGAATAAAGCATTGGCTGTAAATTGCAATGCGAAACTTAACTCAACAGTTGGTGCTACGGCTGAAGATTGGAGAGGTGGTATACCTGTAAGGGTTGTGAGAAACTTTAAGCTTGCCAAGTACAGCAAATATGCGCCAGAAGAAGGCAACAGGTATACAAATCATTCTTTCTATTGCAATGGTTTACTATTTTTAGTACAAAGTAAAATTTCATTTTAGGTACGATGGTATATACAAGGTAGTCAAATATTATCCGGATACAGGTAAAAGTGGTTTTCGTGTATGGAGGTATTTATTAAGGAGGGATGACCCTGCCCCCGCCCCTTGGACTAAAGAGGGTAAAGAACGAATAGCCGCTCTTGGTTTGAAACCAATGTATCCGGATGGATATTTAGAAGCGATGGCGAAGAATAAAATGAACAAGAAAAGAAACGTGCCGACGAAAGAAGAGAAATCTTCTAGTTCGAAACACGAAGAACCGCCTAAGAAAAAGCAAAAGCGTGAAAGCTATGAATTAGAGAGTGAAATTGTAAAATTCATCGAAGAGGATCAAACGAATACAAAATTGTGGGACGAATGCCGTGTAACTTTACCAAACGGTAAAGCTGCATTTCTACAACAAGTTTCAGAAAGGTATTGTATTACTTTTGTTCCTTTTTCTATATATTTTATTGCAGTTTTTTAATCAATTTTTTTAATTACAGATTTACGTGCCCATGTTGTTTGGAAGTCGTTTATAATCCCGTTACGACTCCGTGTACACACAATATTTGTTTTACTTGTTTAAAACGTAGTTTCTTGTCGGGTGTACATTATTGTCCATCGTGTCGTTTTCTGTTAGACAAACATTACAAGATGGAAATTAATCACTCTTTGTCGTCCGCCCTGTTATTACTTTATCCGGGATACGAGGGTGGAAGATAACATTGACTTTTTATAATACAATAATTATCCTTCAGGAATTAATTAATACACACTTTGGACTGTATTACGTAATATGTTTAAGATATAATTTATATTTCAGTAATAATGAAATGTACTGGAATACAATAGATTTGTTATAATGTATACATACATATATAACAAAAATATAGGGTGAATAATATATTTTAGTGAATTTTTTTCACACAAGTGGTTTCTTAATGAATTTCATAATAATAATAATTCTATACGAATACATTGATTAATGATGATGATACAATAATGAAAATCATTTTTTTCTTTTTTTCCATACCGGAAGGGGAAATTGTAAAAGAAATGAATACACAATTATTAATTATTGTACTTATATTTATATTAACTTTTGATTTGTATAACTTCCAATTTTTTATTTATAGCGCAGGGTTTATATTTAATGGATTTAAATATCATCAATTATTCATTTATACATTTTCTTATATATGCAGGTATACATAATAATGTGTTCAAATTTAATCGAATTATAATTATAACATTTAATTTATATTTCAATGAATTGTATTATTTCGAGAAAAATCATAACATAACTCTCCACAGTAATTAAAAGTTTGTGAAACAAATCATGTTACTTTTGACTGCAATAAATGTTATTGTAATTACAATTTATTAAAAAAAAAAAAAAAAGAAAAGAAAAACCCTTATTTTTGTCGCTGATCAATAGGTGGAACTATTTCACTTATCCACTGAAGATACTTTTCGCTTCCATTTTGAATCTAAAATACAGATATTATGTAATTACGGTATATATTACATTACATTTACACTATACAATAACGGTCAATTGAAATTGCTAATACTTACAGGTAAAGAAATTACTTCACAAACTTCGTACGGATGATTTTCTCTAATGTGAAAATAGTTTAAAATTAATTGTAACAATTTTAAAATACTTGCATTTTACAAACTACCACACATTAAAGCTTGTACTTACTTTACATACTGTGTAAGAGCATCAACGGTATCAGTTCTGGTTTTTATCATCTAAAACAAAAACAAATTATCAAAAATTCATATCAATTATCTTAGTGTACAATTTTTCATTTGCTTATAATTTTACCAGAAGAAGTTCATTGTCTTCGTTAATTTCATTTTTCCATTCGTATCTGTAATAAATGTTATGATTTTTTACAATAGTTATTTACATGTTTGATTAATGCAAATATAGTACTTACACAGATGTAACACCTGGAATAACATTAACGCACGCTGCCAATTTATTTTTCACTATGCCACTGTAAAATAATTAATAGCGTAATTATTGTACATAGAAAGAAAATAATTATTAGCATACAGGTTACTGTTCCTTACTGAGCTAATTTTTTCGCAACATCCTGCGTTGGAACTGTGACATATGCGACGGAATGAACTCCTGCAAGACTGGTCATATTTCTATAAGCGTTAGCGCTAACACCTCTGGCTAAACAAAAGAGCGTAAGAAATCCAAAGATCGGTTTATAGAATGTAAATGACATTCGGCCGAAGTTTCTTGATACCGGCATTTATTTTCACCGTCTTGAATATTGCGCCAGAACGTATAGACGGAATCGATCTTGAGAACTATTCGATTCTCAGTTTGAAAGAATACGTTACACATTCATTACGAAGCTCCTTTTGTGAAATATTTTATAATATTTTACGTTAATCAGTGAGGTATTTTCATCATTGCTCGCTCTTTTACTTTATGGAATTTTATGATGAAGTTTCGTATGAATGTGCGTTCGCTGATTGAGGTTGTAACTTTCAGGTATATATATTATCAATTCGTTAAATATCAAATAGATTGAGTTTATTATCATTGATTTTGTAGTATTATGTTTTTGGTACTTTAATGACAGATTCGTTACACGTATTATACGCTAATTGCTTTCGATTAGCACTCGAACGGCAGAGCCTGGACCATCAGGATCCAGACCTGGTATTTCGATTGTTAAACGATATAATTGTTAAACGCATCACCTCCGTATATTAGACGAAAAAATATTCAAAGGAATGCTTTGAAATTTCAGAAATGAGAACGAAAAATAATTCAAAATTCGATTTGAATTGTAGAGTTTTTCCATGATCCGTCATCTAACAATAAGAGTTAAAGAAAAAAAAAAGCGGAAGTGACTTGTTTGTACGTCTTGTATTTAAATATAATGATCATATACATATACAATATGTGAATTTACATAAATTATGGAAGACACGAATTTTCGCCTTACTTCGTAAAATCACATAAACATTAAGTGTCAGTTAATGTTTTTTCTTTTTTTCAAGAAACTTCTTAACCATACTTACTATAATTTATTTAACGTACGATCGTGATACCTATACAATGGGCATGCGTCGAACATACCGAATCAATTCGATATATGCGAACGAGTTATTTCGATCGTTATTTGCGTGTTACAATTGGAATTATTTACAAAAAACTTCCAAATGTTGCAGTGAACCTAAGTGACGAAAGAATTGACCGGAAGTCGGTAGAATTTGCACGAACTCCCATAACGAAACCGGATCCAGAAGAAATCGAACAAGAATTATAACAACGAACAATCTAATCTTATTCTTTGAATGGACATATTTTCGAAAGTAGGCGGACATTCAAAGCATCGAGTAAGATTAATAAATAGAGATCAGAGACAATGATATTCTTTAGGTCGCTTATCAGTTTTATCCAATCGTTCAAGGAAGAAAACTGAAACTTTTTAAAATATAACCATTCGTGTTGTTTTCATTGATAGAAATTAATTAATGATTTAAATTTAAATACTTAAAAAAAAAAAAAAAAAAAAAACTGACTGTTGACAAAACTTTCTCGTAGGTTCGTTCGATGATATTCCTATTTCTTTTTTCGAAAACTCAATTTGGCAAATAGTATTCCCTCGGGATGTATTCTGGTTTTGGACTGCTCGGCTCGATTCCCAGCAATTCTCCCATAAATGCGATATAGGTGATCGCTAAACGCAACGTTTCGATCCTTGAGAGCCGTTTCTCGTACGCGAAAGTTGGCACCTGAACACACGTGGACGATAAAAATTATTTGAAGTAAGTAATTACAATCTTTCTAATCCTATTTTGAAAGAATACTTAAATTTTATAAAAATATGTATTTTTTTTGTTTGTTTTAGATTCTCTGAGAATTAATAGTACAATGATAGATAATATGATCTGGTTGCAAATAAAAACAAGGAACATTAATAAGAAGATACATAAGAGTCTGAAAAGCGATAAGGTGTAAAAACTTATTATACAAGCAACTCACTTTTCTGCGTAACTTGTCGAAAGCTTCGTTCAGATTAAACATTCTACGCCTTTCGCGGATATTCGCGGCTCTTCTTTGCGAAACGGTCGCCACACGACGTCTCGGTTTCTTCGTGGTGGACGATGGAAGATTGGGAGACCTACCATTTGGTGTATATCGACTGAAATCATTTACAATGGTGAATTCTAATTCCGTCGATCATTTCGAGAATAAACTTCAGATTTTATCAACTATTCGACAGATTTATAAACGCTGACCATCGATGACTTTCCTGATCAGCCAACGTGTTAAGATAAAGAAGAAACGAAGAAAATTGTTTGCTTCGAACGGAGGAACTGGGAGTACGCATTTTGTTCATATAATTTCAATTACCTTTGATGTAATAATGCACATGGCTGCCTGTACAACCCGTGCTCGTTCACATGCGTATGCGAAGGAGGTGGTGCTTGATATAAAACGGAACTGTCCCACATAGGATAGCTTCCTAGTTCGCCGTTAACGTATTGCGACATATCCGCTGTAATCACCTATTTAATTTATCTATTGGTTAATTGTTATTCGTTAAAATTAACCGACATGTTGACCGTCATAGGATACAAGACAATATAAGAAAATTAAAAGTTGACAAATTATTGTCGTGTCTCTGAAACTTAAAGAATAACATAAATATGTATGTATTATATTATTATTTTTAGGAAGAAATTCGAACCGTTACATTTGTTTTCACTGTGGCAGTCAACGCGTTAAGGAATATTATCGCTCGAGACGATAAACTATGGATTAAACGTTGAATGAAATTTTTTACATATGAATATTCTTTAAATATTATTGTATTTATTTCCAGTTGTCAAGATGACGAACCAGAGATCCAGTCAACGCAAGGATCGAACTTAACGCCTTAACGACGAGGTTCTATGAAAACTTGCAAAATTAAAATGAATACGTTCATATGTCCAGCAATTATGGCGCAATTGGTAGTTTTTAATTTGAATTTGTTGTACCCACTGGTGCTTGATTTCCATTGATCTCCCACAGCGGTTCGGTGTAGCTCATATCCCGGATTCTGTCCAGCGGCGAGCAAGCTCAGGAGTACACTATGTTGTTTATTAATTTAAAAAAAAAAAAAGAGCAGCCAACACTTTGTCACCGACACGATGTCACCGTTCGATCTGAGGTTGTCGAAGAAATCCTGATCCAGGAAGAGGAGAGCTCCTGGCAGCACGGTTAATCGTCGAGCCCGCCCCTTTTCGAAGCCACCCTCTGGAAGCTCGATTGTTCACCGCTTCGTGAACGCCTGCGTGTTGATCGTTCGTTTCTATTGGATCAAACTCACCCTGTAACTGATCACGACGGTTCACCATCGTTGGACGAGGGATCGCGAATGGGTGGAGCATCGGACCAACCCCTCATGGCTCTGTTTCGGTAGAAGTTGTAGAACGATATCGGGGGATTATCGACCGTGATATTTTAAAGATGAACTAATAATTCGTAATAACTTTAGAGTTACGTATTTCATTTAATTTCGTTTCCCTTCTATCAGGTCAGTCCAAAAGTTCGTGCTCATTTTTGGGAAATTTTTAAATAGTGTGAATAAAACACAATTTAACATTTTAATCAATGATATATTTTCCTTCGCTATCTACAATTTCTCGCCATGTTACAGGTAGCTTTTTAATTCCATTGCTGTGGAAAGACTGTGGTTTTGATGCAAAAAACTTGAAAGTTCATTTTGTACATCCTGTTTAGAATTTAAATTTGTCTCTAGTAAAAAATTTTGTAATTTTTCGCATTTTAACGCTAGACCGCGAACAACGCCGCAAAAAATTAGTGAATTTAATTGAGAGCTTTTGCCGCATCCTGCTTACTCCTCGGATATTGTCTCAAGTGATTTTCACTTATTTCGTGCCTTACCAAATTTTTTACTAGGGACAAAGTTAAATTCTAAACAGGATGTACAAAATGAATTTTCAAGTTTTTTTGCATCAAAACCACAGTCTTTCCACAGCAATGGAATTAAAAAGCTACCTGTAAAATGGCGAGAAATTGTAGATAGCGAAGGAAAATATATCATTGATTAAAATGTTAAATTGTGTTTTATTTACACTATTTAAAAATTTCCCATAAATGAGTATATTCTGTATATTGTGTTATTTCTTCCCAAGAATGATGTTATTTTTCAGAAAAGTTAGTTATAGATCATTAAAAAAAATGTAGAAAATTAAATATTTATTTTACTTCTTGTTTGTAATTCGGTTGTTATTCATTGTAATATCGTTTTACAGTTCATTAACGGAGTGAAGTGTTTTAAGAAGGATCGGCAGATCTTTTTCCATCCCCCTTTTTTTTGGAAGCATAATCCGACACGTGTACTTGGCCAACTGTAATCATCCTATCAACGTATTAAATACAGTTCGATTAGAAATTGCTTGCAAACTTACCAGTGAGTAAACTAATTTTGATGTGAAATTTATTTCTACGACTATCAGTTCGAAATATCATACAATTTTCTATAATTTCAGATATACTACGTCGTTCAAGTATCCATTTCGAGACAAATTGCTTCATAAATCGAGCCCGTAACTGGATCGCACTCAAAAGACTGTGACAGAGTCACCTCAGAAGGGTAACATATTGTCGAATCGAGGGGGTGTGTTCCCCTAAAATTAATTAAATAGATATTAGCCGATTCACTTGACGCGAAACTTCCCTTCGCTAAACGCGTATAAACATCGGGCATGCTACATGCGTGTCAAATCGTATTGTGTTCGCTTCGAGAGCCATAGGGGTGCATAAACTTATTAATATTCAGCCACGAGCAGTCATCCTAATAGGATGATCCCTTTCCCTTGTCATTCTATCGCTATGTTATTGTTGCTCTTTTGTATTTGGTGACACTGTATCTTGTATCTCTGGATCGTTTAACGCTAGAACTACCAAACAAGTGAAAACGACTTGCTTTCAATGGTATATTAGAAATTATATATTACTATGTTTTCTGTATTAAATATTATAAGTATCGAAATCTATATTGACACATATTCGAATGAAGAATTATTGTATATACTAGTTTATGTTTCATCAGTTATTTATTAGTGATAACAGTTACAGAAACAGAATCTGTAAATTGTAGAGATTTTATCCTTTGAAGCTATATTGTTCTTTGTATCAAAGGTTAAAAAGTCTGAAGATTGTGGATATGTATTTTGCCGATTTTGTATCTGCGTTAACCGAGTTGGTTGATCTTTAATTTGAGCTTGGTAATATGCACTATATCCATAACTGCAAGCTGACGCTTTGGATCGATGCTCTGAGCGTCGGCGCTGAAATGCTTCATGGCTGAATTTCCCAGCTTTTCTAGAATGAAAGATATTTCGATGTATCGTGAAATCAAAGGCTACACTTTGCACTATAAAATACAAAATCGAATGAAATCAATTTTAATTCAGTAAAACGTATTAAAAGGGAGGTAATCGTTGATTAAAATTTGTTTTTGTTTCTTTTCTTCTTTTTTATTTTCTAATAATTTTATTTCGACAGGGTGTGCAATAAATGATAGAAACTAATGATTATTCTTTATATTGAAACTATTTATTTAATTCTTTATACTTATACAGATCACATAATATATAATTAGAATTATATACTACTTGTATTATTAATTTAACGAGAATTTTAATTCAAAATATTGTAATATTTCTTATGTTCTAATTTCAGAAGAAAGACGCTTTCGAAAAATGCGAACAGCGACGTAGAGGGTGTTAAAAGTCCGACTCCTTCATGGTTCATCCCTTCATGGTGCACGTGTTCGTTTGATCTAATTCTGATGCGGTTCTAACAATGGACACGTCTTCCGCAACAGTGTCACGCCACTGACAGAAATTACGCAATTTCGTCACAGAGATTTCCAGCTTTCCCAATGGTTTGTCGCTTATAATACGGATTTGTCAGAGGGTTCTCTAATACTGGGTAAATTCGAGTAAACTCGTCCTTTCGCGGCTTAATACTGCGAAACATTTTCAATATTCCTCATTTATTCCTAACAGAATATACAGAAATAATTTTTGTATTGATTTTGTTACAAAAGGTTTTAGCAATATCGTAACAGACTTTTTAAAATATTACGTGTAAAGAAAAACTCTACTGTTTAATCAATTTTCGATATTAATTTATTTACTTGATTACTCGTTGCAAAACACTAATAAAATATTGACTAAAGAATAATTGAAAGTAAGTCTTTCAACAATAGATCATATTTTTAATCAATATCACTGGTAAAAATTGAAAATCGGTAAATTACGTATATCAATTGTTTTATTATTCAAAAATGTATTTAAGGATAAATACTATTTAACAAAACTGATTTTGATATGTTAACATTCAACTTATTCTTACCAATTTTCGAAATATAGCATTTTGTAATAAAATTTCAAATTATAGTATCCTATTCTGCTGCGTTGCATATTCATATTATACCGCGCTTCGTGTATCGTGAATCGATCACGTGATTCATCCGCCGGCCAATCACGATCATCGATTTATTCTCGCGGTCGATCGCCTTCAAATCTTTCCTCATTAGCGTTCGTGCGTCGGTCGGGGGAACGCTATTTCGTCGGAAGTGAATTTGAATTTCTTTTTTACGACGTTTATGGTGTTGTAACTGCTAAAAGTGTTTAAAAGTGCAACAAAATCCAAGGGAAAAGCTGGAAGAAGGTTGGAGAAAGGCTGGAAAGAGGCGGGAGATCCATTTTCTGGAATGTCTTCAACCAGCATTCGTCGCTGTTTCAACAAAAATGTAAGTCAATAGTGTTCTATTATCTGACAAAAAGTGTAATAATGTGACTTTCCTACGTGAAAATTATTGTGAAATTTATAAATTTTCAAATATAAATGCGTAGCAGACTCGATAATTTAATAATACAGTACAATTCAAAAGGAGGTGTTCCGCGCATACGTTGTCTCGTGTTTTGTGCGAGTTTCGAATATGTTAATACACGGGCTTCGTTTGTTCGCCATTTTCAACCAATCGTGTGCAGTTCGTTCAATTTCAATATTTCATTCGTAATTCTACAATTTTGTTGGAAATTTCGGATATTGTAAGAAGAAAATTAAATAATCAACTCTTTTTATTTTAATCTGATATTTTACAATTACATGTGTATATACTCTAAATATTTGTTCACAATTATTTAACTTTCAATAATTGCATTATTACACTGACATATATCAATAATTCGCAAATTACAATCACTACATTACAATTTGTTCACAATACGTATTTAACGCTCATTTCTCTTGATTGTACAATAATAAATGCTCTCTCTAAATACAAACTGGTACATTTTTCAAAATACTTTACAATATTTAATGTAAAACTATATTTTGCAAAACATGATATAATTGTATTTGTGCATTAAAAATCACAATGACATCTACATACATATATTAGGAATGGTCGCTAACAACTTTGTAACATTAAAAAATAAAGTCTACAACAAGATATTGCTTAATTGCAAAAATCATTCGTAAGATATATTCTATTTAATTTTATCAATGAAAATATATCTTTTAATTTTTTTAATTATTTTAAATATCGAAAAGATATTGAATTCATTTTTAAAAAATATCAATAATTGTCAGCATCTTTCTTTCTTTAAATAAACATATTGGTTAAAAAAAAATGGCCTAGTATAAAAATATTTAAAATTCAGAGAAAACATGTTTTAATTTACAAGTAAAAGAAATATTTATAATGATAAAATTAATTTTCCATGTAAATCACTACTGCTAGCAGTATAATTATAAAATCATTTAGGAACGCAATGATCTTTATTCGAGTAGCACCTTGAATCGTTGAGATTTATTATAAAAGCATAGTTGTATACGTATGAAACTCTCAACTATTATCTGTCACGAGAAGAAGCATTTATAAGAAAGATAGCACACATGTTCTATTTCATCAGATCAATTCTAATGATATTTACATTGGAAATGAACAATTAATGGGTAATCATTGTAATTAAATTATTCAAGTTTCAGTATTCTGTAGTAGTTGTACATTTGTAAGAATTTATCTATAGACAAGATAAATATTAAAGTGTAATACTGATACTTCAGAACTTGTACTTTGCTATGGTTAACTTCTTCGATAAACAAACGAAAAGCTCACAGTACACTGTCGGGCATGACAGACTACCCTAGGCAAAATGGCGGCGTAGGAGAAGCTTATTCCACCACTTGTTTTATTATTCGAGAATTATTATGCAACAAATTTAGGTTAGATCTGGATTCGGTTAATGTATGACTAATTTAGTAATTTACTAGTTTACTAATCTAGTATTGGAATTATAATGTCTATCTTCCTCTAGATTGCTAACTTCTCCAGAGAAAGTTAACTTGCCCGACGTTGTACCGTATTATTTCTTCACAATGAAAGGGACTTTCAAGCTTTTCTTTTCATTATAGTTGTGCAAATGAGGTATGTTTCAAATATTTTGAATCAAGAGAAATGTTTATAATTCATAGCATTTGAACGTGGAAATACTTTTATCCATAAAATTTCTGAATAATAATGAGGAAATAAAATTCTTTCTCTTGACTCAAACTCATTTGATATATTACGCTCTAACACAGTATCAACACTGCACGATCTACGAAAATACTATTATATCGATACACACAAGCGTCAAATTGAAAACAATTCAATACACAGATAATATAATAAGTACAATGTCGAACGACTGAAAGGAGGGATGCCGTTAACTCGTTATTTGCAATTTAAAAATTCCTATTCTCTAAAAACAGTGATTCAATATTGAATGAAAGTTAAACAACTAAATTTGAAGGTATCACTTCGATATTCACGCTTTTAAGTATTTCAAATACTCATTAGTAATTTCAGAAATATATTAAATACGATCAACACAAAATAAAAAGGATACGCACAATATTCTCTTTTTAACAATATCAAGTGCATGGAAGTCATGTAATATAAATGTGTATCTCTTTAAAAATATTCAACATTCCAACAACGTTACATGCAAAGCTACGTTTCATTTCGATCAATCTAATAAAATAAAATTTGCAGGTTAAGAAAACCAATCTCCCGAATGATTTCTGTTAACACGTCTGCTACCAAATTCACTTCATAACGTATACATTGTTTGTACATTATATATTATCATTTAGATTACACGACAGGGTTTAATTTTCATCATTTTTAAATCGTATAAGATCACGTAGGCACGATACGATTCCCTAGGGAAAATGGCGCTGCAGGAAAAGGCAATTTCACCGTTCTCTATAATACTAGAAAGTTACCACTCGTTGTGCCTAGGTTAGGTCTGGATTAGGTTAAATATGATAACTATTCAATGCGGTAATTACTTCGAAGCAAATCATCGTGCCTAGGCATAAACTCCTAAATAACTTTTAAGTAGAAAAAACGAATGGTGGCGCTGGCTTCCTCTACGCCGCGGTTTTCCCTAGGAAAGGCTACCATGCTTGGTGACGTATGACTATCAGTGCCAAGCGGTGGAAGTGTTAATATCTCGAAACAAAAGGGATCAAATTCTCAATGATTAGGTGGTTCTTTTTTTTGCTCTTCCTGTACATTGAAACCTATCTTCACGCTTGAACTATCGGTTATATTACTTGCCATGGTTAAAACTGGCTGTTCCGACGTTATCTCCGATGCGGGGATCTTCGATTCTACCATGCTGTGCTTCCAATTTTCCAAATCTTGATCCGACATGTTCGATAACGAGCTTAATTTTGTCGTGCATTTGTAACTGTAATTCCTTTCTGGTTTCGATACGGTCACCTTTGGCATAGAAACGCTTTGCGACCGAGAGAAATTCTTTCTTTTATAGCTGTTGGAAGAACGGATTTTCTTTTGTTCCGTCTCCGTATTATTATCTCTGTTCTTGGATAACTTTGCTTTATCCGCGTTATCCGATTCTTTGATTCTGACGTCTTCGTCAGCAATTTCCATGCTTTCGACGAGAAATCTGAAAGAAAGATAGTTTTATTTACAGCTTTGACAAGCGGAGATACATTTTGCCGAAGATATACCTTCCAATCTTCTTGTAACCACCGCTAGGCTTAGTAGTGGAATACTCTTTCTGTTCGAATATTTGCTTAATATCCTGTTTCTTCTGCTCTTCTTCAGTTTGTTTTAACGTGATCGTATGGTCTTCGTCGTCGTCGATATTGTCGATAGGGAGATCATCGGTATGCATGATCTTCTGCAGATTACTGTTGAAGTTTGCACCGAAGCCACATTTCCGAATCTGACCATCTTCGTTGCTGTAATAATCTGTGTACGATACACTGCCCCGACCCTCTCTGTGATCCTGATCGATATTTATACAAAATTCGTTGAAATCAACGTCCAAGCACGGTGTTGTAGGAAACTTGGGACCGGTATTACACGATTGAACTCTATAACATCCAACAAGAGAACAAAATAAAAGTGTCTCTGAAACTGCATTAATTCATTGGGCTTTAGTTCGGAGGATGAAAAATTGTTGAGTGTTTTTTACATAGTCCTGTAGATTTTGGCTAGTAAAATCCAAAAATGCAAATTTCAAGGCAAGAAATCCACTGGTTCAGAAGTTATGTTAATTTAAAAGTGAGCGTTTTTGCCGTATTTGACAGGCAATATCGACGCCATATTGCCTTGCAGCCATACCCTGTCGGTAAAACAGATTACGGTAAGTGCCGTGTTTTTTGGGTGGGATAGGTCTACGGAGGCTTCGTGACTGCGCTTTTGAACGAATTCGTAACGCAAATTCAGTTCCTTCAATAAATTGCATTGCAGCATGGACGTTGTCGATTATACACATTTACCGCCATCTACGTGAATCTGTTTTACCCACAGAGTATGGCTGCAAGGCAATATGGCGTTGATATTGCCTGTCAAATACGGTAAAAACGCTCACTTACAAGTTAACATAACTTTTGAACCAGTAGATTCCTCGCCTTGCAACTTGTATCTCTGTATTCCACGCGTTAAATGCAATAATAACAAAGAAAAAAAAAAAGGGTCATATTTTTTAGTCCCACGAACTAAAGTTCAATCATTCATTGCATTAATCATTACTTACCCCTCGTTACTAATTAAGCTTATGGACATACTACACTCTCCTGTTGAGGTCGGTGCAGGTGACGAAGGTTCAGAAGACAGAAACGACTGTGGTTCGCTGCTCCATCCAGTACCTAGAGTACAAGTTTATATTAAATAACAAAAGAAGAAACCATTGTTTCAATTCGAAATCATATTACTTACTATTGGGACTAGTTGGCGACAATTGGTTTCTTATGTCACAAGATTCTCCTTCGTTTGGTTTATACTGTATGGGTGTTGGTGTGATATACCTAAGAGGCGATCACTTTTTTTTATTTCAAAGCACACAATAACAATTCAAATCGACAAAAGATAAACTATCTTAGGAACCACTCGAAGCTTCGAAGGAAGTCTACAGGAACTAGTTAACGACAATCATTGTTCCATAAAGGAATAAAAAAGAAAAGAAGAAAAAAAAAAGAAAATAAAGAAGAACTTAATACTCACAAGGACGGTTTACTTAATTTCTTACGGTACCTGACAGCTTCCAGGTCGGAAGAGTGGTACTCGCGACTGATTCCTCCGATGTTAAGATTCTGATTAACAGACTCGTGCGTCGATCCACCCGGCGAAGGATACTTCGGAGGCGAGGACGCGGGTGTTCGAAACAAGGGAACACTGGTCATCATCTCCAAGAACGAATCTAGTTGACGCAGCGACAATGCGTTGTGAAGCGTTTCCAGAGGCCTTATGGGCGGTACACCACCGAAACCTTCTATCGCTGGTGAGCATACGATCAGAATTGCATCGGTAAACAACATTGAACTGCTGTTCAACTGGAAAAAAAGCTTTCGAATCTTAAGAACGGAACAACTCACCAGCCACAGCTGACGCGTGAGGAGGCACCATGTCCTTCAAATTTGGAGCGCTCGAGGATCCACTGATCACCGCGGTGCTGAACAGACTGTTGGCTGATCCTGTCAGTTTCTTGTTGACGTTGTAGCCCAACAGCTTGAAATAACTCATCTGTCCGGAGATACTGTGACGGTGGCGCCTTGCTGTGCAGGTAGGGTCAGGTTGAATGATCGAAGGTCGTGTGTCTGGAGATGAGAAGGATCGTTGAGGCTGGAGTCGGGAGAACGGTGCACGTGGACACTTGGAACGATGGTTAGATTTGCGAGGAATATCGTGATCGTCGTGAACATCATTACCGTGCACAGAGGACGTACGATAAAACATATTGGAATGAACTGATGCGTCTATCTGGCTATCGTACCATTGAAAGTTCACATTAGGACAAGACAACCAACGTCTATGTGTGATGTCGCACGTTGTATTCAAATTGGGACAAGACAATGTTCTGTTTCGCCTGTACGTGTTTTGAACAACGCTGCCACTATCATCGAATGCGGATATCATGATGTTCCTGTCGAACCTCCACTTCTCGTTTCCCTTAGACACCGAAGACTCGTTGCAAGAGCAACCTGCTGACCGATTCTTGCACACGGAACACCGATCGAGGAACACCGATTTCGAACAAGAAGAATCGAAACTTTCCTGTTTCTCAAGGGGCATCGATGAAGTCATCCCTTTACCGTACACCAAAGATGGATCAATATCTAAATCAGGGATCTCCTTGAAGTTCCCATTGCTATCGTTCAAAGAAACACTGTAAGAGGAACCACTGGAGTCTGCTTCCTGCAGATTATAATAACAGGAACAATTGAAGAACTTATGGGATAACGAGCGAACAAAGTAAGTGTCGAAGTTGGAACGTTCGACCGGTGGTAAATCTTTGCTTCGCAGTATCAGCTCCGAAACGTTACAATTATAACAAAGGCATCTGGTTAAGTAAGGGGATAATGAACGGGATCGTTTCTCTGTTTCCGATTGTCTGCCGGACACGGTTGTCCCCGAGATTCTTTCGTGCAAGGATAACATCAAGGAAGAAGATTTGAACCGTAGATTGTTTCGCAACAATCTCGCGGGTTCGCTAAACTCACCGCAGGACTCGATGCCGGGAAGTATCGTCTCTGAATGGGAACGTCCGTATTTCTTACTGTGTAAACGCGTCTGAGGATCGTCGACGGCCACATCGAGATCGCTATTGAAAAATATCGGGGGACGGACGACGGGCACCGGGATCACGATATCCGTAACGTCCGATGATCTGTTGTTCGGCGAAGCCAGCGGCGTGTTGTGCAACGTTACCAACGGTATCGAAACTGAAGTGGAGGTTTCGATCGAAGGAACGGGCAGCTCGGGTGAACTGAAGGAGTGCGGCAAAGCCAACGACTTCACCACGGGCACGTGCAGCAAAGCCGTTTTCGTCTGGCAATCGGTCGCATGCTTCTCTGTTGATCGCGAGATGTCGTTGCATGCGCGTGTTTCGCGACACCGGCAGGGTAAACGAGAACGATACGGTTAAAAAAGATTGATATGAACGAACAATGGCGAATGTAACAGCGGGACGTGGGGGTAAACAGGAGGGAGAGAAAAGAAAAGAAATATAGACGATTAAATAAACCCATCACCGAAGAAATCAAAATAATCATTGGTAAGAAGCTTTGGTCACGTCGTTCAATCTTGAGAATATCTGTATCACACCATTCTAATTATATTATAAGTTTGCGACATTGGATTGTTCAGGAATGTCCTGAAAGAGTTAACCGAAAAGATTGGTCATTCTTAAGAAAACAATCTTTGCAACAATGATGCTGATACTGGAATAAATCAGAGACGACGTATCAAAGAAAAGATTCATTACCAATGGAGGGATAAAATAACTGAAATTATATAGAACAATGGTAAAACACTTTCAATTGATCGCATTGTAGAAGACAGAAATTTTGTTAATGTTATACAACATCCATGGCACACGATAGCCATGCAACCGGTAAGCCAACCAGACAAACATTAATTTGAATTCTTCAACACTCTAGAGACAATTATACTACATTAATGTGATCTCGAAACAAAATGATGCCAATCAAAAATCTTAAACTTACGTTCCATTTGTTTCTCATCACAATTACAAAACCGTTGTTTGTATATTTTTGATTGTCATCATATATAATGATGTATTCAGATTACAGTATGGAGACTGAGTTTCGTTTGTGCTTAAGGTTTCTATTAGCAATAATTCGATGAAATAATACAACAAAAATTATCATGTTAAAAGAACAAAGCAAAAATTATTCAGAAAAAAAAAAAAATATTACATGATGGCTACACAAGTAAAGAAATCATGTATCTTATGAATAAATATGAACAGTGTGAATCCATGAACAATATAAGAATGAAACATAGTATGAGATAAACTCCACATACTTAAACATTAATAATTATATATATACATATTTATGTATATGCGAAGAAAAAGCTGATGAATTTGAGAATAACTAAGCACTAATGTAACTGCGAATCTCAATGGAACAGTGAGTTTAGGAACGAAGGAAAAAAGGAATACGGCTGAATGAATTACACTGCACTTGTGTAATTCAAACAGTCGCCAGTATAAATTAGTTGGCTTCCACGCGCACAACTATCGCTGAGCAAAGAGTTATTTCAACTGAGTTCTCCTATTTTTCGATCCAATATTGTTTGCGTCCTTTCTTTAACAATTAATTCTGTTACTAAGCCTTTTACTGGCACGGTACATCTTAATCGGGTTAAACTATCAAAATTCAAATTCTAATTTCAATTTCATAGTTAGTAAAGAAAATAATTTTTCTTTTGTTTTTTACTGATATGCTATGTACATGTTACACACAAAACTCAAAATAACACAAAGAAACATGATGTTTATAATATTAAAGAAAAATAAAAAGTAGTATACAACGAGGATTAGGTGTGATGCTAAAAACTATCTACAAAGATCGTGTGTGTACATTTACTGGGAATAAGATTACCATGAGAGAATGCTCTAAAAAAAAAATATATATATATATATATATATATATATTGCATTACTAATAAAGATAGGATGATGTCTATATCCTTTGTGAAAGAAGTAAAAAAAGATGCAAATTATAGCAATCTACAACTAGAAATCGCAAAAGCGAAGAATAATGTTTGACAGTCTAGATAATTTCTTTTTTTTTTTTATATATATAAAATTCTTATTTTTATATAAAACATTGGAACTTTATGGAAATCCTTCGACGATCATCGACTAAAATAAAGACAATGCATTATGTCCTGTTAAATTGTAACAGGAACACGAAATGACATACCTTCCTTGTTGACCGCGTCCAAGCTCTGATACTGCAGCTTGTCCGCAGCTATAAAAAAAGACACGAAAAAACACCAGGCTTTCCGATGTATTGTCATCCTTAACCATAGATTCCCAAAAAGCAAGATGTTAAACGAAAAGAAATTAACATATTTTTCATTGTATAACTTTACACTATTTTTGTCTTTTCTTGGCAGTTAAATTAGCGTTACTATACTCAACAAGAGTATTCTTGTGATCTTAAGTTAGCTTATAAGTATCAGTATCATGCGTAACCAAATACGTATTAGCTTCATTTCATGATTGCGATTACAAAGTATACGCTCTACCAATCGAGTTAAGCTGGGTACAGACAAGCGCGCCGTGGCTGCAACGAGGCATTACAAAGTGTGCGCGGTGTTTCGTTTTTACCACAAACATGCGCCGCGCATTCGCCATCGGTTCAGTGTCTGTGGTTTGTGGCTCGAACGCGGCAAACCCATGGACTTAATGGGTCCATGAATATATGGACGGAGCATAAAGTAAGCTTTTGGGTAAGGGGTTTGCCAAACCTGTGGCAAGGGGAGAGAGAATGTTGTGATTTTTCATTCGCTTGTCGTCTCTGTCTTCAAATTGCACCGATCGTCAACCTTCGGGTAACCGAATATAGCCGAAGCGTAGTACTGCGAACTGCCGGTGCGCAGTCCGTGTCAGGTTGTATTATACGGACTTTCGGGAATCATCGAGTATGCGGCGGATAAACCCGATCGATACGTATTCTAGAAAGAGACAGCTACACACCTCCCTTACGGCAAACCCTGGGCGGAACACTCCATCCATATATTCTTAGATCCATGGGCAAACCCAAAGAAAACCGTCCACACTGCAGCAAGGAATCCATTTGTGTTCCCGCAAAAGACCGACAGAAATTGGTTCGTTGCGCGGCATTACAATATTGCCCCGTGACATGTTCGCGCTATCGTCCAAACGAACGAATATTCGCCCAAATACGTTCGTTCCATACGGTGTTGCAGCCGTGACGCGTTCATCTGTACGCAGCTTAAGAAAAATGATAGAAAAAGCAGATCAAATTACCCTTCTCCGATTTGTCTTGTCTTTGATGATCGTAACTACGGGCACGCGGCTCAACGATTGTACTCCTTTCTGCGTCGCGTCGTTGACGTTGACTTGCAGCTAACTGACTGCCCAGTCTTGCGGCTTCATGACCAGCCACAGTTCTTGCGCTGAAAAAAAATATAGAGTAGCTGAAGCGTCCATTAACCCCTTGGTTTACGATTGACAGGCGCGTCAGTCAGAGCAAAATATTTATTGCTTCAGTGTTAAAACAAATGAAGGAAATTGAAATATTGCATATATGTACATCGTACTCGACAAATATTAACTGTGTAAACTGTAATCAGAATTAAGCTTAAAATTCAATTGTGATCAAAGTTTGGACGACAGAAGTCGCATCTGAACTGTTAGGTGCGTCACGTGTGTAACACGATATTGTAAGTTAAGAGGTTAACCGTTTTGTTACCAAGGTTGACTACAATAACACATCACATGACAGAGAAAATTCTACACCAGAGGAGAAAAGTGGTTTAAGCGATTTAAATACCTTATTGGAATTGGCGCAGAACTTTGCAAGAAACCACTGTCAAATGGTTCGTCCATCATGTTGGGATCCAGATCCATCATATCCACAGCTCTGCTAGTTGTTGGGCTGTCCATCATGGGATCCGCAACATCGGTTTCCATCAATGGTGGAGTTGCATTCTAAAAATATGCGTGCATTAAACAGCAACAAGCATTGGGAAAATTATACGTACAGATTGTAATGGCGGATTCATAAAGTCATCTTCCAAGATTCCCAATTCTACGTCCTCTTCTTCTATTCGAGTGCTGCATTGCGAAATCGTGTCTTGAGCAGAGCCACCGCTTTCACCCTAGAAATAAAACCCGTGTATTTGTATGCTCGTGAACACCTTTAGAAAATCAACTTTTTGAACCAGAGGGCGCAAAAATCTGGCTTTTGATGCATATTTAGCGAGCGCAAAGTGCCCGATTTTTGCCCTAGGACGCAAACTATTTAGTATAGGGCCTTAAGGCGAGAATTAAAATACTTTGCGCCGTATCAGGCACTTTGCGCTCGCCAAATAGGCATTAAAAGCCCGATTTTTATACCCTTGATACGTAATATGATTACTCACCACATTATGACTACTTTCGTTACGCGAATGGGGCCTGAAACCTGGTCCTGGTGGCAAATTTTTCTGTACACAACAATTTACTCCAGGACTGAAATGCAATTCGACATGGAAACGTTCTTCGCTGCAGGGATCCTTGGTTGGATCCTCGTACAACATAACTACAATTTGCGACATGTAATTCAATTCGGAAACCATGCTAACGTACTCCATGGCTCGTCGCCATTGTTCGTCTTTCATTACCTGTGATCAATGTTATTAGATTTTGAAAGAACCACAGGAACGAAGGAAACAAATTTGAAGGAAAAAAAAAATGATTACGTACATCGAGTAAACCACCATAACGCAAAACGGTCAACAAAGAGTGTACATGGCTTTCGCTCGTGAAATAAAGTCTTGTACGGACGTGTCGGCCAGGACTCGAAACACCATGAGAATATCTAAAATTCGAACCAAACGATACACATAAAAACCTTCAATTATAAAACTCAATATTTATTTTTACCTTGGATTCAATCTGTTGACTGTTTCTTCTCCGGATTCTTCGATATTTCTTTGCAAATCTGCTCTTATCTTTTTCAAAAGTGGCGTGCAAATGCCTTGTCCTATCGTCAACTTTTCTTGTACCGTTAAACCATATTCCTGTGGGATCGAATTTAATTAAAAAAAAAAAAAAAAAATGTGTAGAATATCAACAAGAACCTAAATGATCAAAATATCCACCTGTGGTATAACAATGTCTGCCAGGTATTTGGAATAAATGTAAAGTTCTTCGGCGTGCTCGAACTGCAACGTATGATTGTTATGTTGCAAATCATATTTTATGCAATCATAAATATCCGGGATCTTTGATATATCGAATCTTTTGTTTTTCGTGCAAAAATCCTTCTCGATCTTTCCCCATCGACGACCCATCAGTTCCCATGTTTCACCATGGTACAGAATAGCATCTACAAATGTATTTTTCTTAATAAGTATAGTTTCGATACAAGATACACCTTTACTAAGGGTATACGGGTACCTGAATGTGTCGGATCGAGTCGGTAAAATTCGGGCAGGCTCGGGCGGGTACCCGTAACTTACGAGCACTCGGATAGCCCGATTCTTTCGGGTCATCGGCAAAAGTCGGGCGTAATTCATTAAAATTATAATTTTTTTTGCATAAAAATTATTTTATAGCAAACTTCCGCGTAAACAAATATTTTGCATATGCTTGCTAAGTACTTGGCTGCCTAAAAAAAAGAAATGTAATACAATTAATTTGAAATATATCGAATCGAATCTTGGGCATCGCGGAAACTTGTCCGAGCACACCCGACTTTTGCCGATGACTCGAAAGAACCGAGCTACCCGCCCGAATTTTACCGACCCGACCCGAACCCGTAATCTTGGGTACCCTCACACTCCTAACCTATACACGAGTAAAATATTACAAGTGTTTCTTTGCAAAACTAATAGTTTCGACGTATGCTCTTTCTCCCATCATCGGAGATACATGCCTTTAGTTTTGGGATCGTCCTTCTTGATTCGCACGATATCCATCAACTTCTGTATCAAAGCATGCACATGTTGACAACATCGTACAGGATTTTTGACAAAATCCATCGCCGCATTGATGCTCAGTGCGTTTCCAGGATTTATTTGTTCTCTATCCTCGTGCGTGAATTCTCTGTCCTGCTGCAATAACTCGTGTAACCGTGTTTTCACCCTGTGAAAACAAATTACTGCCATGTGTCGAAGACTCGATGATAATCTGTTTTTTACGTACATGTTTTGATATTTGCTACTATCGCAATCGTTGTCAAGCAGACCATTCGTGTTTGCACTTTTCACCATCTGCACTAGAATAGGGGTAAGTTCACCCTCCAATGCGAGCAATCCTTTTGCAAATGCTGCTGCAGTCATCTGAACTCTTCCCTCGTCGCTGGCATAAATCTTCAGATCATGACGAAACGTTGAGTGAAGCCGAAGTAATCCCAGTCCTTGAGCACCGGCATAATCACCTACATACAAAGAACAAAAGTATTTAGAAACTCAGTAAAACAATATAGTAAAAGCAAAATACACTTTTCATTTTCAACGAACAGATAATATAAATATGATTCATTCGATGATCTTTATGGCTTGGTAAAAGATTGTAATAGATTGTAAGAATCATTGATCGTACATTAATTTGAATACACGTAGACAGATATAATTAGCTGCGATCCTTACTGATTTGATGTCAAAATCCATTGATGTTTGGTTTTAATAATGAATTATCATTGTTACGTACCAAATATTATACAAAACTCATGTATCGGTTAATTTGCTAGAGTAACAAAAATACCTGTAGCTGTTTGTAAGAATTTAAGGCACATGTTACAAATTTGCACTGCGTGTGTTTGTATATGTGTGTAATACAAGGGTGAGATTGAACGGTGAAATGTAACTAACGAATCTATTAAAGAAATATAAACACCGAGGACTACAAAATATATAAAAGCAGCTAGCCTTTAACTGTGAAGCGCTTCATTGCCATATAAAGTAGGATACACATTGAGCTAGCATAGAAACAGCATTTTACCACAAAGTGTATAACATATACTTTCGAAACCAAAACCTAATCGGTTCAATCTGTAAACAGTAATACCTGTGTAACAGAGCTTACTGTTGAAGTTACTATTTCTATGCATAGTAAACACAATCTACAAACAACTACAAATAAGCATTGATTCAGAATAAAAAGTTACCGTGGTTTGGTAACATCTCTGAGTCTTCCTCTGAAATAATATTTGAAATTATCTATGAATCAAACGTTTTCGTGAAGAAGTAAGATGTTTATCCTTTTAACTAAGACGATGTTATTAACAATTCGATTCAAAACTTTCAAACTGATTGTTAATTCGTTTGCTGCAACCTTAGGCATCTAACAGAGAATAACTTCATTAAATTGAAATACTTAACCAATTATACATAAATTCTACATATTTAATAATTATGTATGCATATAATGTAATACTCTGCAAGATATTAATTAGCAGTAATATTATGTTACACGTACGTTCGATCGATTAAATTCAGATAAATCACAAATTCAGCCGAAGTTCAGCCAACATATGAAAGGTATTAAAAAAGTATAAACTTAAGAATGAGCATGAGAAGCGTATGAACTCAAGATACGAACCACTAAGGTGTCTACCTTGACCTCCAGGATACATGCAGCGAAATATCCTTCCTAATTCTTCGGCTTGAATACGGCCGGCAGGTGTTAATTCTCCGCCCCATTTCAAGATCAAAACGAGCGACGGTTCTCCAAGTCGATCTATCAAAAATTAAACATTACATTTGGTTAATGTCGTTGAATGTACACTATTGGGCACGATACACCTTCCTAGAGAAAATAACACCTTCGGGGAAAGAAATCCCACCATTTGTTTCATACTTAAAAGTCATTATAGTTGATCTAAACCATTGTTAAATCACAGTTAATAAGTTAGCGATTACTATTACTAGATTAATCAACTCGCCTTGAAATAATTAACCTAGACGTAATACATGGTAACTTTTGGTATTGTAACGAGTGATGGGGACACCCTACAGTCTACAGCATTATTTTCCCTAAAGAAGGCTGATATGCTCGATACTGTACTGTATTCAGTACCATCATCCGATGAACTTCCTCTTGGTCGTCCCCTAGGTTGATATTTCATTTGTACTTTGCGATTTATTCCCGAGAAGTGGCCATACCTGTAATCACAATTTTACTCAAGTCCAATTCTCTAAAATAAATTACACGCTAGAAGCGTAATGCTTACATTTCTAACACACTTTTTAACTGTTCCAATTTCCCTTGTTTCTCCTCCAATTCTGGCCCCGCAGCCCGATGTTGTATCTCAGCTAATAAACTGCGAGCGGTGTCCAATATTTCTTGCAATTGCTTCGGTCGTTTCAATTTAATATGACCGTGTTTGTAGCCATCATACTTTGCAAATATTTCGAAGAATCTATTTGAAACGATGAACGACGAATGATTGTGTTGTTAGTGATTTTTTCTATTCAGTTTTAAAAGATATACTCACTTTGGATGACGTACTTCCACTTTCATTTTCTGCTTTGGCGTTCTATCACCGTGCCTTATAACAGCAACAACGCAACGCAGTTCCATCCTATAATATATTGTAGACACAATGTAAAAACTGTAGTATTTAATTGCGACGAAAAAGTAACGGGATTAATATTAATTTACATTTTTCCAAACGTGGTAGGTACGATAGGTGGGTCGTCTAATTGAAACGGTACACTCCACGGTATGTGCAAAGTGGGTGCCAATTCCCTCAGAATCATATTTCCCAAAATTTTTGCACAATCGTCGTAATATTTGTTCGAATTCTTTACAAAGCTAAATCCATTTACGTCGCATACAAATGACTGACCGTTCGCCCTAAAATGATATTTGCAAAATTATTTATTACCCTCTTATAGTTATATTGTTACCGATAATTGAAGTATTTGCGTACCTAAGCAAATCAAAACCGCAAACCGTTTGTTTAAAAGCCAAACATACTTTTCTACTGATCAATTTCTCGGCGTTACTCAATATAACCGGATAACGAATTTCTTTCCCTTCTGAATCTCTCTCGACCTTTCCGTCCAACGCCGGACTCTTTCGTGCTTCGGCATGAGCATAATCCGGGCCGACGGTATAAACTTTAACGTCCGTACCGTCGGTTGGCATAAAATCTTCGTAGATGTAGGAACCCGTTTTACGAACTCGAGATTCCGGCGAATATACACTGCTACGGCTTCCAATCTATCGACGAAAATTCATTATTATAATACTGTTGTGATATAAAAAATTGTCATCCGTATTTAATTGGTCGCTGACCTTTCTAAATAATCTTTGGCTACCTCCGCCCGCAGATGTAGGATAATAGATGTAAATGTTATGATCTTCTGCAGATACTGGTTTCTCCACGAATGGTTTGTTAAACGTGACACCGTTAACTTCAACGTGATCCTCTGATTCCACCAACTCATGATCTAAAATCAATTCGTTGTTCCATTTATGCGAAACAGAAAGAAATCTAATCTATTTTTTGATAACATACATTTTGGATCAGAGGAATCTCTATCCAGGACAGCGTATCTTGGAATTTCTATACCTTCGCTTTCTAAAATAGCATAGACTCTTCTACGATCCTGTGAAATGTATAATTTATTTAGACACGTGTAAAGTGTACAATATAACAGTTAACAGATCTCGCTTACCTGAATATCATACTGCATTGGTAAATTGTTGATTATAAAAGGGTTCCTAAGGTTAGCATAACTTATAGCTTTATCAAGGGGAAAACCCTTGCTATGAAAGCTTATTAAACAATCAACGATTGGCCAATCTTCTACCGATTCCTGTAAATATATTGCCGTCAAATTATAAATCAACTGTTCCTTTAGCTTTTACTGTTTGTACCTTTAAAATTACTTCCTCAGGAAACACTATTATTTTAATGTATTCGAATTCTTCTAATCTTGTTAAAATTTCCTTCATGGGTTTGCTTTGAGATTTCTTTGCCATCGCACAGACTCCGACCAATACTTGCTTCCCTTCTCCTTCCAGATCGCTTCCACCCATGCATTCATCATCATTGCTGCACCCGTCCGACAGTTCGGCCTAAATAATTAATTCAATCGTTGAAATACTAATATTTTGTACAAGTACACAGGTTGTGCCATTTTTATTTCTTAATACCATTATCTTGGCATCTAACCCATTGTATTGGAAATGTTTTATTCTATGCTGTAAATCTAACTAAGAACAGGAGAAAGGTTAATTAAGAGAAAGAAAGAGAAAAATATACATTTCAAGATAATTAAAAAGATAATGCGGCTATTAATTATGTTAAACGGTGCTCACCCAGTATGTATTTAAACAGGATAAAAAGTCAGAAGCGTTAGTAGCATGTTCACAGTAATTTTCATGTAATCTTGCCTTGCTATTCATTCTACTATTTATTACAATCTTTATTTTCCATGCAACTAGGTATAAATGTTAAAGATCAATCACACACGTATTATCTGCCTACATGAAAAGAGAAATACAAATGGGATAACAAAAACATGATTTTCACGCAGATACTTGGAGAAATATCTAATAATATATTGCTTTATCATTTTGTATTTCAAATACAATTTCTCATAAATATTCTATACAGTTTTCTAATCGTACATATTTAAGTAGAACAATAATAATCGAGGGTAAATAAAATACCAACTGGAATATCTATTATGTATCACACGTTTAGTATATATTCTGTTTTCCAATTAATTATGATATACAAAACAACCAATGTACAAAAACTAAAGAAATTATTCAGAATAAACTCTACCATAATTTGCCAATATGGTTCTGCTTCGTTATCGCAATCACAGATGTAAACATCAGGAATATTTGTAATTTCCATTACAAATTCAAATTAACATTTAACATCAACAATATAATAATCAATGGATAGTAGATGATATCGTTCGAATATACAAAATATACTTTACACTCGAATATTGATATTAATATAATTTATAAACAATATTACAAAAAATTACATAATTACTTTGTGATTATACATCAAAAATATTAGACACAGCAAATGTATTATACACTTTCACTTTCTTTTAATTTATATGTATAACTGAATTTTGTTAAATTAAAATTTATATAGTTTATATATGAGAGTACAAAATGCATCTGCCAAAGGTTTCATGCCAATTTATTTTTAGCCTACTAAGTACTGAAGTAGTATTTTTTCATGAGTCATCAAACAATTTTTGGGCACTTAATTATTAACGATTAAAGATCGATAAAAATATTACCACTCTTCATAGTGGGATATATAGTTTTTTATAAGGTGGATAACAGACATTGCTTTATCTAGAGCTAACACTTTAGATAACAAATATAAACATATAGGTTCAATTATGTACGCATGATACAAACTATGTAATTGTGACGTTTACTTTTTATTTTCCTACGTTAATCATTAAAAACTTGCGGAAAATTGAAATACTTTGTCGATAATAAAAATCTTGATTCTTCAATTTCAGAAAATTAAGTAAAACACAATAATGCACATATTATGAAGATTTTCTAACCTTTGTTATAATACGTTTATTAATGGAAAATGATGAATAAAATATTAATAAAGATTATTATTTCTGTTCAAGCACAAATAACTAAATAAATTACATATATTATTTACAATGTAATAAAATTTGAATACAATAAAAATGAATACGCATACAAACTTTTTTTAGCGTAAAAATGATACTTTGTTCAAACTGCTTCTGATGAAACACAGAACATGCATTATTTAGTAGTATTATATAAGAATATAACAAAGTCTTTGTAACACAATAAAGCAAAAATGAATTAGAAGTTAGTAAAATTAATAAGAATTATATATAGTAAAATAAACTCACTCTTTTTGATGAACGATATAAAGAAGAAGCAACAGGACCCACAAGGGTTGGCTGTACAGTATTTATGTCCCCTACATAGAAAATTGGACGACTGGCGCTCCGTAGACCCTATAAATCAAATATTGTCCGATTAAAATATCTGCATTCCTCAAACCCAATTGAACCAGTTTTTATTTACTATTTATTGCGTAAGATCGATCAGAAAGATTATAAATTCTATTTCTTCTCCAATTAGTAAATTATTGTATAAACTAAATCAAAGTTTATTAAATAAGAACAAGCATTTTATATTAATGTTTCTTAAAGTAATTCATTTTATGAAGAAATATAAACTGTAAATACCAAATTATCGTGAAGTATACAACTGTAAAGGTGATTCTTAAAAATGCTAATTACCAATTAATTGTTCACTTTGAAAACGTTATAAACATTTTGAAGCTGTTTGTGGAAAATAAGGATTATTTCTGTTTACCTGATAACCATGTTCCAATTCAGTGTAAGACATGTCAAGACGGGTATCATTGAGGATAAAGACTTCTTCAACTTTGATTTAGAAAATTCACTAAATCCTGCAATAATTAAACATATTGATTTTTTAATTTTAAACTTATAAAAAAAAATATAAAGTACCGCATTTATTAGCGCATCAACTACACCAAACAACTGATATAAAAATGGATCGAATAAATAAAACTACTACAAATGTTATTTAACACAATTAAAGACTAATTGCGTTAATTTGTATTAATTTCTCAAGTTTACATACGTTCGTCACTTACGCTGGAAAAAATATAATTGAAAAAGGTAACCTCGACGACTATATTTTCTATATATATAAATTCGAGCTTAATACGTGACAGAAACAAGATTTGAATGGTTTAATAATTTAAACAAGTCACATATCCTCGAGTGCATTTCAACTTTGTACCATTGTACAGATTCAAATGTATAGTTTGACTTTTCTATTTCCTTTTTTCTTTCTTTTTTAAAATTAATTACATGATCAGAACACTGATCAAACTTACCGATTCAAACTTCAACTTAGTGTAAAATTACAACTCAAAGAAGAACAAGAAAAATTAATAAACAACGTCGAATGTTTAATCGATTTTAAAATTTTTATCAGTGCTCTTCAAGTTCAGACATCTTGTCAAACTTGAATTTCGATCTCTCGTATCGTTAAAACGCCATTTGGCCGGTTCATATGAAATTGATAGTTGTGCGGTTGTTTGAATAATTATTGAATTACGCGCCGTAAATTAAATAAATTTGGTTTTAATTATATATTTTGATTCAATAAATTTGAAACCGGTATAAATAACAAACAAACGAAACATGTACTTTACTGTGCAGTAATTTTATTTAAATATCATTTATAAAACGTTATTGCATATTTACATTATAACTTCGTATCAATTCGGGGTTCATCTTTTCCTTATTCTGTATTATAATGGGATTTAATTGAGCAACATAATATTGGTACATTTATATATATATAATATATGTGTGTATATATTTCTTTTTCATTAGTCATAAAAAGATATTGACGTATCAAGTATATCCTTCTTTTAAGGAATTACTTCATTCAAAAATCAATGATTAAATTAAAATAATTTTTTAAACTTTTAAATAACTTTTAATTAAATTTCTTGTGTATAATTTAAATATCAACAGTTTGTAAATATAATCAAATCGCTTACTAATCACCGATTACTTTTCATTTCTAGTTATTAAATATCAGAATGATAATTGTTTAAATACACAATGATAAGAAAGGAATTATTTACAGAAATTGGAAAAATTGCACAACACTTGTGCATATAATTCAACTGGTATTTGTTAAAAATGTTTACAACTATGGAACACAATAATGTATCAAAAACATAAGAAAAATATATTAATAATTTAACAGCCTTAAGTATAAATAAAATGTAATAATTTTTAGTCCACATTAGTCAATTTTGTTTAACTAACATTTCTGTTTGTAGAGGGATTTTGATACTAATAAAGTATTAATATCGATCAACTTAATTTTGATATACAAAGTATTATTATCTAATGATAATAGTCAATATCATATTTTATTATGTTATTGCACTAAATTTGTTTGCTTTTTAAATTAACTACAACTCACTGATTTGCTTTTATAGACAATATCAACGTGATAGTAATATTATCAAATCAACAAGATAATGAAGTGACTCATTAAATATGGATTATAAATAGTTTATGCAAAGTTATAAAAGTTAGTTGCTAAAACTCGTACGTTTTAACAGTACGAATATGAAAACTCGTATGCAAAATTTGTACTAATATCTTATGCACTTAAATGTTATCAATGACGTAATTCTTTGTCATTTGCTATAGTCATTTCTTTGAGCCAAATGAATTTTTATTTTTTTTTAAGTCTCATTTGGCTGAAGGAATATCAGTTTTTGTTTCTTTAATATTTGCATTCTATTTACTATCAGCCCATTGACCAGACATTAATCGTCATTGCGATTTCATGGACACAAGTTTACGTGAACGTGCACGTGCCTCTGTACGAATATTTGTATATTCGAACCAAAGAATATTGGGAATTAACGTTGTATCACGTAATAGTAGATACTCTGACAACCGCCTGAAAATATCAATATCATATATAACACCGAAATTTTATAACAAAATTAATATGTAATAATTATTAAGTAATAACATACCACGAAACAATCATAGGAAATATTGGTGTAAGAACTATGTGCGTAACTATAAACCATACTATTCCTAATACAATTCCTACAAATGCACCACACAGAACTTGAGAAACTGTATGATACAATAAATAAACCCTACTGTATGTTACTAAAATAGCAATAATTATACAGGCAGCTATAACAATGATTCTCCAGAACCTTTCTAAAGTACTGCTATTGTTGTTATAATGTAACCTGAAAATTAAAAAAACAAAATGCATTAAATACCATATAATTCTTATATCAATAAAGCAAAAATGAAGTACCTGATGCATATGAAAAGTGTGATATATGCAGCAAAAAACCACATAAACTGTGCGTGAGTCGATGGCATACCGTATTCAACAGAGATGCTATCTCGTCTCATTGGTCTTGCTTCGCAAATTGTATGTTTTAGTATAAAATTTATAAATTCATTAATTATAATACCACTAAAAAATGCAATCTAAACAAAATCAATATCAAATGTTAAAAACAAAGGGATGGATTTATAAATTCTTTGTAGCTTTCAAACTTATACTTACTGTATGTAAATCTCTTCTAAATAGAATCAAAGTGATGAAACCAGCTATGATAGCGAATGGTATCAAACTTATTAGAGCTAACAGTTTTCCAAAAATATCACCTGGAAACAAAACAGAGTATTTAGAAAAATTTTAACAGAAACATATAGATAAAATTTCTTAGGAACATACACAAACTTTAAACAGAAAAAAAGATATTTATTAAAACAATATGCGTGGTAATAGAATTATACATACATGTATTTCTTATATATTTCATTACAAAAACAGAAATGAAAATGAAAACAATAGCATTGGTTAAAATATTTGCTGAAGAATTAGAAAACACTTACCTTGAGGATATTCAACTAAAGTAAGAGACAAAGGAACCCATTCTGATTTTTTGACAGCATCTACGAGACGTGATTTAACTTCATGAAATAATTCGTCGTCTAACGATGCCATGTTATCGAAATTTTTGAAGTGACCATAACTCGAACAACTCAGCGCGCAGCAACAATCATGGAATCCAAGGAACAGTGGTAGAAGCTTGACAATAATTTCATTGTGTATGCAGTTTAATAAGACGCGACAAAACATTTTTCGTTGTTTCTTTTGCTATTATCCATTTGACCAATCACGCTCTGTACCATGTAGTGTATTTACATACAAAAATTTGTTTATTTCAAATAAGTTTTATTTGATATTTTATGTTTGTCGGTACAATAAATTCTAAGGGTACCAAACAAATTTTTATATGCATAAAAAAATATATTTTATTTTTCATATATTATATTTTCCCTTTTTCTCGTTTTGCATATAACGTATGTATGCATGCGAAGTCACCAATTTTGCGAATAGTGCACAACCCCATCGACCCTTCCTTGGTCTTCCCTAAAAAAAAAGATGGCGATGCAGGGGAAGAACACATATGTATTACTACATACGGTTAGGCACGTTGATCAATCAAGCCTATCATTAATTTTATCTCCTTACTAAGTTAACCAATTCGTTTTGAAATAATTATTAAGTCGAATATGTTTCGCATTTAATCTAATTCAAATCTAACCTATAGGCATAACGCGTGGTAATTTCCTAGTATTATACTGGGTCGTGGGGTTGCTCTCCCCTAATACCTAGGTGCCATTTTCCCTAGAGGAAGTTATCATACCCGACGGTGTACCGTTTCGTACTGCGCAAGAAGCGGGAGAGGTAGCAAATCGGATGGTTGCGTGCTGTTTTATTCGGTGTTTGCTTCCTGTTTGTGGTATGAATTTCAGTTACGATGTGATATAATTTACGTTTCGTTCGGTATTTTAATTTCCTCATTGTTTCGTACAATTTACAGATTTTCTTGAAAGAAAAAGAATACTGCGTTATCTTACGTTTGACGAAGTCTTGTGTGCTCGTGCACCCCGACAAACATTTTTTTAGATTAATATAATGGGTTAATATTTTAGGTAATGTACTATTCTTTGCATATATTTCATTATATCCTGTAAATGTTGCATAATCTTTGCATATCTTTATGAAAAACGTAACGTTTACCTTATGATTTAATAATAAATCATTTTCTTATTTGCTGTTATTATAAGTTGTATATAGTTTATACATTGTTCTGTTTGTAGCTTTTATATTGGAATGTTATATTGACATCTGATAAAACACATGGCAGACCAGGAGATTGCAAATTGTTGTGCACCCTGTGCAAATGATGAAGATGAAATTGAAGGTCTAAACAAGAGGTTGTTACAGTTGTTGTCCGCAACGAAAACTACTTTGAAAAGTGATATTAAAAGTGATGTGTCTCAACCGTTGTGTAATGTTAATAACGACGGTAATAGCATTAAAGATGAAAATAAAGCATCTAATTCACCGATGCTTAGTCATTATAAATATGATTATTCCTTTCTACATCATGACATGCCAGTTAACGTGTCAAGTTTGTCAAATTATTTACCACCCATTGGTGTATTTTGGGACATAGAAAATTGCCATGTTAGTATTCAAATTGAACTTTGTAATAATAAATATAATTCTTGGAATTTTGCATCTGAGGAATTGCTAGTTTAAGAAGCATATTAAAAAATGTAATTATTGTAGGTCCCAAAAGGGAGGTCTGCCATAGCCGCGACACAAGTAATTAGGGACAAATTTTTTAGTGGTTATAGGGAAGCGGAATTTATTGTGGTTTGCGACGTTTGTAAAGAGAATAGCCAAGTTGTAAAAGAATTGAACGATGCTCAGGTAAATTTCTTAAGGTTGCCTTATACTTTTTTTTTTTTTTTTTATCATTCCTACAATGTATTAACTGTATAAATGTTATATTTTATGATCTCAGGTCAATCTAATACACGTTGCTAAAAGATGTAAAAATGCTGCTGATGAAAAACTCAAGCAATCTATTAGAAGATTTGCTGACATTCACGGAAGTCCAGCAGCTGTAATTTTAATATCTGGTGATATTAATTTTGCTGCTGATCTTAGCGATTTACGTTACAGAAAGAAAATTCATGTAATACTTTTACATATGAAGAATACATCTGAAGCGTTAATAGTATGCGCCAATGAGCATTATGATTTTCTAGAACTTATGGAATCACTGCCGTCCAGAACTGTAGAGGTAAACCAACTATATTTTTAGAAACTATTCATTGTATATAATATTAATATCTCTGTATTAGTTATATATGTGTTCATAATGATAAGTATTTTCTAAAACTCGTTATTTTCAGGTTGCTGCACATTATGACCTTCTAGTTAGTAACTTTCCTGAAGATGAAAATGTTGTATCCATTAAACGTCGTCTTAAACAGTTATTCGAAAATTGTGGTGGCCGAATAATAGAAATTCAATCGAATATCGCAATCGTACGCTTCACTTCAAAAATTTTTGCGATTAGGTACACGTACATCCACATTTCTTATATTATCAATTTTGTTTTATATCGGTGCAATGTACAAATCAGATGCACGTTTAAAAAGAATATTTTTAACATCGTTATGAAATTTAAGCGAGTGCGCGGTGATATATTTGAACGACGCGCCCTTTCTAACCAATGAAACGTTCCTAGTTGCAAATATTCTATTGGTCTGTTTAATATTAACGAAAAAAAAAGGAGGTCCTGAAAGTGGTAGGGATAAGCACATAAATAAGGTAGAATTCAAACAGTGAACAGCAATGTAACGAAAATAGTGGCACTGTAGAAAACTTATTAGTTTTGATTCGTATAACGTATTTCGTGTATGTGTGCAATAGAAATTAATGTTGAACAATTATTATTTTCCGGCATATTGTTATTATTTATCGTTTTATTTATTTATATTATATTGTTGACACAATCTAATGATTTTATCTACACGTAAGGTAAGTTGAAAGTACATACGCTTAACAAAGGTTGTTTCAATTCGAGCAAACGAATGTTTTACGAACCTATACGAGTCGAATAAGATATATAAAGTATCTTTGAAAAATCAACCGACATTTCGGTTCGTATTATAGACGTGTTAAGAGAAACGTTCAAGGTCATCTATAGACGAGATTGATTATCTTTGGCCCATTGTAATTACAATAGTCAACTGTAACTTTTTTTTTTTGTAGGGCTCAGAAGCGTATAGATGGAAAAATTGTCCTTGGCTCGAAAATTTCTGTGAGATTTCAGAAGGAAAAACGAAGTAATTTTCATAAAATTCAAGGTATTCGTGCGTTGTTTGTTGTTTTCTTTTCTTTGAAAATTTTGTTTTGATATCGAACGTATTGCCTGGTATAATTCCAGGATATTCTACGGAGAAAAACAGCGCTGTAAGTGAATCAGAGATTGTTACTAGTTCTCCTAAACAAATGTATAGTGCGAGTGCTTCGATACCGGGTGGGAGAGCCCTTCATATTCCACATTATCAGTCGCCGTCACCGGTCATTGGAACGTATTCGGGATGGAGTGCTCATTGTGCTCCCGTTTCAGCGCCACCAGGGTAAATCTTTCAAATTTTATGATTACGTCTGTTGTACAAGCAAAACATTACAAATGATGAAAATCCGAGAGAGAGCCTTCGAGTCGCGAGTAGATATCATCCTTGCTTGATTCGGGCAGTGACATTAAAGAAGCTTTGATCTTATCTGATTCAATATTTAATTAAAAAAGACAACAATGATTCTTATAAATGTTTAATAATTTAATTTTCTCCGTGCTTATTTGTTCTTCTTACAGAATGATCCAGCCACCACCTATTTTTGTCGGAAGACCATATTCGAATAATAGTAACGTAAGTTTTAATAGAAATTACAATGAATTAACAAGGGTCCAATCTCCGCTTCTTTGGCAAATCTCCGGTTCTCAACAATTTAGTCATACGTGGGAAGAACAATATAAAGTATGTTGCTTCATGAGAATCGGTTTTGTGGAATCATGTGTCATTACAATTTTTTGCATTCATCATTTTAAGGTGGAAAAGACAAAAGTACTTAGTAGAAGAATTCAAATTCCGCAGGCTCGGGATAACGGAGTAACGGGTAACTCATCTTCTCGAACTCCTGAGAATTTAAGACGTATCAGAGGAACGCACGCGTCCTCTGTTCAGCCCTCCGAATGGGCTGGACCAAGATCACAGCACCTTTCATTGAATACCTCAACAAATTTAAATGGATCTGGTACATAAATTATTTTTTTCTTACTTTCTTTGTCTATTTCGAGATTATAACCGCGATATGTTTTTTGTTTTGTTTGCGTTATAGTACATTCTCAATCGAGTTTTAAACGTCGTAGTCCCTCTCCGATGTGCGACTTGCAACCGCGAGAGCGACAGCAGTGGAACGGACAGGTATAGAATTATTTCAAACAATATTTAATACAAAGGAAAAATATTTTTGTGATGCCTATTATGTATCGCATAACAATTTTTTTGTTTAAGAATCAACAATCTGTATCCATGCGAAGTTCTAGAACCCCTTCGCCTTATGAAAATGCAGTACAAACAACAAACCAACAAAATAGCAGTCATACTTCACCTTATAATCTAGGTGATATAGAGAACGAGGAAGTTGAGGTAATATAGCCGTATTTAAAAATTGTTCATTACCTTGATAGAATTTATAATAATTTGTAATTTGTTTTTCATAATGTATCAGAAATTTTTCAATCCGATAAACAATCATAACGGTTCTTTGATAAACAACGAAACGTGTACACCGATCGAATTGCAAGTAACTAATTTAGACCAAAGTATTAATCCGAAAAAAATGAGACACATGCTAGCCTCCATTTTTTTGGAACACGTGATGGTAAATCATACATTCTCTATATAATTATATTGTTGTAAGTGGTAAATATCATTTTTAACTTAATGAACGTTGATTCTTTTTAGGTGTTAAATGTTTCTATGTTCACGCAATCCGACGGTAACTTCGCGGCGAGCGTTAAAGTACCTTCTTTGTCGGACGCGCAATACGCAATTTCTCAATTGCATCGCCGTAAAGTAGGATATAAACGTATTTTAATAGCGTACGCTCACAGTGGCCGAACGAGCCCTCAAGTGGTGCGAGCGCAAATCGTGATGTTGTTGCAAGAAGTGCCGGGTCATAAGCTTCCCCTTTTCAAATTTCGTGAAATGTACGAGAGCCGTTTCATGATTTCCATCAGCGTCTCCGAATTGTATAAGATGAAAGATGTTTGCATCGTGACCGAAAATCCTGGTGGTCGAATGGTATCTCTTAATCCGGATCACAGGAACACTCCATCCCCATCTTTCAACACTACAACTCAGGTATGATTAAGTTTGATAATATTCTGTATAAATATCGCATAGATCATAGGTGGGGAGGACCCCCACCATGAAAGCTAGCTATTGTATTAATTAATATTTAATTATACATAGATTACGACAATTTGAAAATTAATAGAATTAAATGAACTTCTATTTAATATTATAGCGGCTTCCTTCATTACTGCCTAATTTAAATGTGGCCTGTAATGGTAAAAAGGTTCCCCACCTCTGGCATAGATATTAGATTTACTATAAATGATGCATATCAAGCCGAGTTCGAGGTTTTCCAGTAAAAGTAGAGTA
Organism: Stelis phaeoptera; assembly: GCA_943735885.1. Classification (NCBI taxonomy): domain Eukaryota; kingdom Metazoa; phylum Arthropoda; class Insecta; order Hymenoptera; family Megachilidae; genus Stelis; species Stelis phaeoptera. The sequence goes on from OX030936.1 coordinate 3,909,244, forward strand.
GATCATTCCTTTTACTGTCGAGAATCTATGACGACGATCAAAAAGCGTTGAAAATTGTCTGAATTTAAATACTTGAATATATCCGTTAATAAGTTGGCTTACTTTTATACAAAATATCAAATGTATATGTATTTGTTAGGAGGAACAAGTAGAGTTACCGTATTGTACTATTCACACATTGAAACCGTGGTCCGATAAAGGATGGGCCGAGCAGAAAGTAGCGTCGCTTCCAAACGTGAAAATTTCGATGAAACTTCTCGATCCACGTATACGTCAATTATTAACAACACATAATGGTAGTTTACCATTACCTAGGTATACAACTGCCCATGAATATTTTCACATTGAATCGTCAAGTTTTTATTCGTTTAATCATTGCATTTACGATGAATAATTTCAGTTTACCAAATTGTTACGAGGCCGAATTTAAAGAAAAATTACAAGTCTGCGAGAACGGAGTACCTTTAGAACATTTAGTATCTTGCTTATCGTGCGTTGAATTGAAACAGGGTATGGGTAGCGTGAAATATCTCGTTTTAACGGGGAATAAAACTCATGATAACAATCACGAAGGTAATATTTTTCAAGCACAAATAATTCGTTGATTGTACATCGATGATAAAGTGTTTATATCGGTTCTTCGTTTCAGAAAGCAAATGCGTGAGCCCTCCGCTAGCGAATCAATTAGCGCTTTTTAGCCGTGAATTGGTGGATCTTTTAAAAACTGCTCCACATTGCCAGTTGCTGTTTAATCGATTCATACCTGCGTACCATCATCATTTTGGAAGGCAGTGTAGGGTTGCTGATTATGGATTCACTAAACTTATCGATTTGTTAGAAGCTCTTACTCATACGGTGCAAGTAAGTACAAAACCAAAGGAATACTTGAACTTCGTTTGAAAATCATTCACGAGATTATAACGACGAGATTTATTTCAGGTAATGGGCGAAGGAAATAATCGCGTGGTAACGTTATCTCATCGCGCACAAGTACGTCGTTTCACGTCTGATCTGCTTAGAGTTTTAAAGTCTAAAGCTAGTAAACAAGTAGCGCTTTCAGAATTTCCCAGTGTTTATTCTAGAGTAATAGGTAAAGATTTTCCTTTCTAGACTTTCTTAGATGATCGTATAAATATACTGGACGTAAAAAATTCAAAACATTTTATACAGCTAAGCCATGGGATATCGTCGATTACGGTGTATGCGAGATCGAGGATATTCTTAGCGAAGTATCAGAAAATACTGTTGTGGTTACTACGATCAACGGTGGAGATCAAATGATAGCGATTCCTAAACGAGAACAAACTGCGGAAGAAATCGAACGAACAAAACAATTTTCCGTAGAGGTAAAATATCACAAAGGATTAAAAATACTTTATTTAAATTAAATTTTATCATTACGATAATACATTTTTATTAATACAGGTTGTAGAACTGTTGCGACACGCGCCTCAATGTAGGATGCAGTTCAATAAATTCGTGCCGTCGTATCATCATCATTTCGGTCATCAGTGTCGCGTATCAGACTACGGTTTCACTAAATTAATCGAATTATTTGAAGCTATACCGGACGTAGTGAAGATAGAAGACGACAATTCCGGCGAAAGGCAGATCTCTTTAACAGAGAAAGAAGGTCTTCGTGTGCTCTCTGAACAGATATCGAAGTTGGTTACACGTTCGAAAGGTTGCCTTAGCGTTTCGAACATCGCGCAACATTTTTTAAGGCAATTCGGTTACGCGTTGAAACCGGAATTATTCGGATTTTCGTCCGTGTTGCAACTTATGCAGAAACTTGGAAATACCATTAAGGTACAAAGGTGAACACGTTACGAGTTTATCCGCACTTTGGAACGATATATATTTATGATCGATCAATTTTTCTCTTCTTTTTAGATTTTGTATCTAACGACTGGTCCCGCGATTGTAATGGTAGATAAATCTCATTTGCAACAACTGACTCTACAGTGTCGTCGATTGTTTATGGATAAAACGCAGCATAGGATGCCGCTTAATGAGTTCCAACAGTTATATGTACAGTATTACTTAAAATCGGTTAATGTAGACGAACTAAAACAAAACTTATCTAACGTAGTTCAAGTAAGTTATATATCCGTTGATTTGATTGGGTAAATATTTTTACACGAAACTTGTGTGAAAGCTACACGAATACAATTTTCAGTTTACGACGGTGAACGACGAAGAATTCATACAGCTCACACCGTTACATTCTTTCGCTTGTAATTTATACCGTGTGATGATGAATTATGGTGGAACATTGAAATTTTCACAGTTCGAGACCGCATATCTATCCACTGTAGGCCATGTTTGTAAACCCGCAGAGTATGGTTTTCCAACGATTTTTGCACTTTTGCAAGCTTTACCTTGCACGGTGACGGTGAAACTTTCGCGGCGAAAGAAAAATATTATATATTTGAACAAAAAAATAGCAGGTACGTAAACGAGACACACGTTTAATTATGTTACGTTACAAAGATTGAAATTTACTTCGTGTACAGCTGCTGGTATCCCATTGCCACCGACTTATACGTCAGCATCGTCGTATCGTGATACGGATTCTAGTAACGAATCGTTCGAAAGTGATTCGTCTTCTCGCGTCAACGTTTCTAATCATTCAATTACGACGACAGAAGAGCGTGCAAAATGGGCAGGACAGATCGTCGAGAATGAAAATTCGTGGAAACAGACGGACGAAAATAATTTCTGGTCCAACGATTCCGAGAGACCGTGGACATCGTCGGCTTCGGAAAATCAACCAGTTAATTGGTCGTTGCAAGAAAGCAGAAGTGAAAGTTTTCTTAAAAACTTTACATCGATTATATCGCGTGGTTTTCCTCCTCCACCTCCTAAACCAGATTCTCCACCTGAGGTATTCTTTTTAACATCTGAAAAAGATATTAACAGTGCGTATACATATATCTCGTAGAAATGAAATTGTATTTAACAAATTATAGGAAAACTTGAATAAAGACCAATGGGATTCATCAGTTTGGATGATTCCAACAAAGTTTACGTATTCACAGGATGAACATACTACTAATGTACAGGTAAATATTACCAACTTCGTCGTTCGTTTAATAATGTGTTCTTGTTATTTGAATTATTTTATTTTTGTCTATACTAATAGGTTCCTCCTATTACGTTGCCTCCTTCCTGGAACCAGCTTGTATCCAGCGACAGTGCATCTAATTTATTATCACCAACAAGAAATTTATTACCCGCTGCAGCGAATCCTCTGAATCCACGCACGTCGCCCTACTTTTCCTCCAAACTGAACTTGGTCGTTGCTCCTCATCCTTCCGAATTGCCGCTTCCGTCGTTGTCCTTAACTCCTAAAAAACATATGTCTTCGGAGAATGAATCTTTGATAAATAAATCAAGAAATATTTGTAATAATTCAACGGAAGATACGACTATTAAAAGCAATGGAAACGATAGCAGTAACACGGAAGATGATAACGATAAGGAAAAATACAATACTCCTATGAAGCAGTGTAAGTAATTACGCGAGTTTTAATTTTTATATCTGCAATTGTACAACGGATCCGTATAGATAAAAGCATGATTATTTTTCTTTTTACAGTATTTACAAGTAAGCGTCGTTTAGCTGCTCAATTCAATCGACCTATCGAGTCGTGAATAATGGAAATGAAATGGAAAAAGTGTACAAAAGCATCAGGTACGCTAGAGAAGCGAAGAAATTGTCATCGATAACATCGTGTAGTGTGTTGATGTGATTAATAAAAAGGAAGGAATTTTAAATAGCATCTCGGTAGGCTGTCACACAGCGGGTCAGTACCTATACACCATTTCTCAAAATGATGGTAGGTACCCCTCCCTATTTATATTTAAAAATAATACGGTAGAAATAATATCGATTTGATACACATAGAATGAAAGAACAGAATTTATTTTCAAAAAGTAATGAAAATATACGTATAATATATAAATATCTATATACTAAGTAATTGATGATGTCCGATTTGAAAATATAAATAAGTGTGCGGCGTTTATACCGAGTGATATACACCGATTGTACCATGTATCAAATTCATGTAGCATTTTTCATACTGTGATATAGAATAGAAAGTGCAAATGATATGTAACGATACACGAGAACAATTATTAAATGGGTAATAATTGTGCGCCACGTTTTCATAGGATTGGGTCAAAGAGTTTTATAGTAAATCTTATTTATTTCAATTATCATTATAAGTATAACTTTAGCAAAATTATGCATAAACCATATATAATATTTTCAAAATAAAATTTCGCTTATTATCAGTAGAAATAATTAAACATTCAATTAGATTTTGTAATTTTATATAACAGAATATTGTATCATAATTCGAATTTTATCGGCTCAACCCTGTTGTAAATTATTATCGATATAAAACGAATTGTATTCAAAAGAATGAAGATAATTTAATTGGTGTATCTCAACGATAATGTTACGAAGAGCTACGAGATCGAATACAATTCAGTTTTTATTGTGTATTCGTTTATTTTGTATTTTTATTTGTACAATTATTTTTTTCCCATTCGCATCAGATTTTCTTTCATTAGTATCTGTTCATTTTTATAGCATATACATTTTTTAATGATATTGCGAATGATTGTGTATATGATATTTTGAAGTGTTATACTATTTTGTTGTATACATGAACAAATTTTTTAACTAAGAAAATATTTATTAAACTTAATATTAGTCAACTATTGATTAACTTAAAATCACAAAAATGAAAGAAACCGTATAATGTTGTCAAGTGGAATTTTTACGAATCGTATTTGAGTTTAATTGGTTAGAAAAAGAATTATTAAATCGTGACAACAAATTAATGTTTTATCAAACGTCAGACAACCAAAATAATGCAAAAACAAGTGTGTATCGATCAGATCGTAGCATCTATGTATATAATGTTACTTTCAGTTTATGTGAATGGTTTCAATACCAAGTAGAAAAGGTTAGAGAAATAGCTATTATTTATAATAGCATTCATTATTTACAGGAAAAAAAAAGAAAAAAAAACGCGATTAGTAGATACATATATATATATATAAAATACATGATGCAAGCGAATCTTTTTTGAATTATGCGTAAATGATCTCACGTTTTACTTTATTTAAAAAAAAAAAAAAAAATGCGTCATATCAAAAACGCGAGGGAGCCTGAATCAGAAATATTCGTTATGAATTGATAGATTTATGCGCACTAGTTGCCACATTAAAATATATTTCTAGGTTCGGTACATTGCTAAATACATTGTCGAATAATCTTAAATCTATAATCACGAATCGAGCTACATATGTATTTGTATTAAATTTACACAATTCGTTACAGTTACAGCATAATCATGTGATAGTATTTTAGCATTTTAGGCTTCCTGAATTCAGTTTCTGTTAATTTATTTAAATCGAATGAAGTAACTTTGTTACGTGTCACTATATTTATTATATCGGAATTAATTCTATTGTATTTTACACTTATGTAAAAGAAAGATACTTTTTACTTTGCTTTTTAAATTTTCCAAGTTTTCCAGTTTAAATTTTCTATTAGTCATACTTCTTTATTTACGTTTTGAAAAAGATTTTTATCACGCGAATTCAATTGTCTCCAAATTCTCGTAATTTATGGCAAATTTTTATCCATACATAATGTGTAATAGCATTTTGACTGATAGAAAATTAAATTGGTGTTTATGCAAAGAATAGCAAAATAAAATATTGTAATAATTTTATAAACAAATTTTATTGTAATAACAAATACAAACAAAATTGTAAAGTATAAATAATCAGCGGAATATTCTGAACAAGTATTTAATAAAATAGTTTGTTACGCATATATAGTAGATGTTTTTATATATTGTTAAAATAAGAAATTAATGAAAACAAAGCAGTTAAGAAACGTGGAAATTGAACTTTTTCTCATAAACGTTCAATATTAATTACACAGTAATTGTTAACGAAAAATTCAAAACGATTTCAAATATGATAATTTATTTTATATCTTACAAAGTATCTCTACAAATGATGCAAACACAGTTTTATCACAAACTGAGATGTTTTACATCAATTAACAGTCTATACGTAGTTTGGATTTGGACCAGTACCAACAGGGCCGTTTCTTCGTTCCCAAACCATACGATGCTTTTGTTTCATAAATGCATCACGTACATCTTCCCTTGCACCAAGATCACCATCTGTGTTTTAATAAAACAATCGGTTAAATGATTTGTACGATATCCGCTATGATCGTATCCTTATTTAATAACAAATAAATTATATAACATTCAGTATATTAATACATACATTTTATAAACCAGTTAGTAGCAGTTTCTTGAAAAGTTTTGTATAAATCCATGCATAAAGTTTCCTTGTCTTCGCCATTTACCCAACAACAATGTTCATAGCGGTTTCTTAATATATCAACTATCTCGCTATCCACCATTCTGATAAAAATGAAACGACAGCAAAAATATAATTATATCCAAAAAAACACATTGATAAAAACAAAGACTAAATGCATGAGAATAATAAAATACTTCAAGTATTAAGTAATGCTCTGAATTCACAACAATTTGTAACGTAAAAGCGTACCTATCGCGCAAATATTGTGAATTTGCTTCCTGATAGCAAACTATATCGAGTTCATAACATTCATCAATTGTTGGAACACGGCGAAACTTCTGATGATACCATGGATACTTCTTTTGATTTGGTAAAACAATTTTTTCTGTAAACAATAACGAACATACATATTGTTAATGATTATTTCTTTTCACATTTAATACAATAATAATATAACCAAATGACTGATTAGATAATACCTCGGAAATATTCAACTGGTGCATCCAGCGTATACATGACACGTCTCAAAAAACGAAGCATTCCATTTGGTTCTGCATCCATATTTTATTAAGTTAATTTACTGTATGCAAATTATAAAAACAAAAGTTATTTAATTCATTAAAAATCCCTTTTTGAAGTTACAAGATCCTTAGTCCATGAACCATTCCATGACAGAACAAGTACTTTGAAAAACTACCAGGAAGTAATATATTTTCTAGATGTATGTATAAATATATGTATGAATATGGGTATTACATGATTTGAGCAAATATATAAATACGTTGGATTATAAAATACATAAAATATATTAAATATTTGCCGTTTTCAAGCATAATTAAAACTTTAGGAATATTTTTTTTGTAGATATTGGTAAACCTTGGCCACCCGACAAGATATAAAAGGAAACTGCAGGAAGTCTTCCTCCATTTTCTTCGTTGCTGGCAACATGGTAAGTTGGAGTGCTATCAATTTTTGTAATAATTTAACGAGATCCGTTGTAATTGCGTTCCATCTTAAATTTCAAAAGTACAAGTAATTGTATCTATTTTCGTTAAATATTGTAATGATTAGAAACATATTCTTGATCGGTAAAGTAATTAGAATATCTTGTAAAATCATTGATAGCGATCGTGCCGCATGGCGGACCGCATGTTCTGAACGTCCATCGCCTTAAATGATGATTTAGAATTAAAAAGTTTATGGTTTTTAACTGAATAACTTTGAAGATAAATTCTAGGGCGGTCTGATTTAAAAAATATTTATTTTAAAGTTTTTAATATTCGTCATATATTTTGTACTTAATGTAAAATGTGTCGTTCAGTCCCATAGAAAGTTCAGTGCACCCCGTCACGGGTCTATGGGATTCTATCCCAAGAAGAGATCCCAAAGACATCGCGGTAAAGTTAAGGCCTTCCCTAAGGATGATCCGAACAAACCCGTTCATTTAACGGCTTTTGTCGGTTACAAGGCTGGTATGACCCACGTGGTTAGGGAAGCTGATCGCCCGGGATCAAGTGAGTTTCCAATAATTATTAACCCTTTGCACTAAGAGAATTTTTGGATACCTTCGAATCTAATTTATTTTTCCACCAAAGCTTCTGATAACTAAATTCACTATTTTGAAAGTATGCTTATGAATCTGCTTATGAATCTATTTTTATTTCATTCATTAATCTCCTATATTGTACTATAAATAAAACTTAAATTTCACGTTTCAAAATACCCTGGTAAATTAATTATGTCCTTCCAGAGGCACCACTCGAATGCAGAGGGTTAACATAATTTATAGCTTGTATATAATTAATAATATTATTCGACACGATGATCACTGTTTGATAAATACAAATGTGTTGGTCAACTTTGGTCGCGGTGTAAGAGCTGCTTGATATTGTGCAGTATGGTCTAAACCGCAGTGTCGAAGAACAACTCGGTGCACTGTTTACGCAGATAGCACGGAGGCAAGGCATATTCCATATACTCATTGGAACCCATTGGGTGATGACCATTGAGACAAACCATGTCTGGCACAGTTCTATAATAATATTAACACGTTGAGTGGCGCAGTGAGAATGGACGTACATAGTCAGACACGATAAAATCCTAATTATTAAGGATGCAGTCGATTAATTTTCAAATTCAAATTATTAGCTTAATATTAACGCTATTCGCGTTTTATTTGATAGTTGTTTTTGTCAATTATTTGATTGTACTAGATTTCAGGTGTTAATCACCGGTGACTGAAGTGACGCTTAACGTGTTAAAAGATTTTTTCTTCCAATATAAATATAATATGTAATCGTTACAATCATAGTTACGTATTTTATGTGTTTATAGAGGTTAATAAAAAGGAGATTGTGGAAGCGGTAACTATTCTTGAAACGCCACCTATGATCGTAGTAGGCGTTGTTGGATACATTGAAACTCCGCATGGTCTGCGCGCTCTTACCACGGTCTGGGCAGAGCATCTTTCGGAAGACTGTCGCAGAAGATTCTATAAGAACTGGTAAGAGGAACGCTTGGGTTTTTATGTTATGTGAGATTATTATGAAACACGTATTAAAACGAATTCCAAATCAGCTCTCCGCTCGTTTTGATGAGAGCACAAGTTTGGATTTAGCCATAAAGTAAAATGTTCTTTAGAAGGCTAGACCAACAAGTGTGTACAGTCTCCGCTCGTTACGAAGAGGCTGGCACGTTACAGATGGATTCTAGAAGTATAAATATAAATGGGAGAAACAGCCATTACGGTTACTTTTCCACAGGTACAAGAGCAAGAAGAAGGCATTTACTAAGGCTTCGAAAAAATGGCAGGATGATCTTGGTCGTAAATCCATTGAAAGCGATTTCAAAAAGATCATTAAATATTGCAAGGTCGTACGAATCATTGCTCATACCCAGGTAATTTTTCTTTTAGAAAGATACTTGTTGATGTATGTACATACATAACTTACGACAATTGTTTTTAAATAGATGAAATTATTGAGACAACGACAAAAGAAAGCTCACATCATGGAAATTCAGTTGAACGGTGGCACTATTGAACAGAAGGTCCAGTGGGCACGCGAACATCTGGAGAAGCCGGTACCTATTAACAATGTCTTTGCTCCCGACGAAATGATCGACGTGATCGGTGTAACGAAAGGAAAAGGATACAAAGGTACTGTTAATCATTTTTGTTCGTCTATCATTGAAAAAAATGGACTAAATGATGAAAAAGCATGATTTAAATTCTGATTATTTTGAGGATAATACCATGCTGCCTTCCTACTGAAGTCCTTGATAACGAAATGTTAATTTTTTCACTGGTCCGAGCAAACTTTAAACATACAGATTATTAAAAGATATATAATAATCTCTGTTATAGGCGTTACATCGCGTTGGCATACGAAGAAGTTGCCGCGTAAAACGCACAAAGGTTTGAGGAAAGTCGCTTGTATCGGAGCTTGGCATCCGAGCCGTGTCTCCTTTACTGTTGCACGCGCTGGTCAGAAAGGGTATCATCATCGTACGGAGATGAACAAGAAGATTTATAGGATCGGACAAGGGATCCACACGAAAGACGGCAAGGTATGTGTACTTTTATTTTTTTATGCAGAAAAGAAATTGCCTTCTCCCTATGTTGGTCTTCTTTATCGATGGAGATTAGTAAAATCATGGAAGGCAAAGATGAATAGCTTGTCATGTCATAGTACCTAATGACATATGTTAATCATACTTTAGGTCTCCAACGCAAGCGACAAATTTTATATGTTGATTAATCAATCAGCTGTGTTTGGCGACTATATCTGTCATGGAGAAATGACAGTATTTTGTGTCGTGACGACTATATCCGTCATGCGTAAAATTGAATTACCATTTGCTATTTAAATTGTAATTTTGGCGAAAATTAAAATATATTCGTAAATTTGAAAATCTTTAGAATCTTTGGAGGTGAAAACAAAATAAAAGGTATAAGTAATTTGAGATGGTCGCGACAAACATCGGGTGCGCGCTCTTAAAAAAGGTCGCCACAGTTGACTGGTTAAAATAAAGTGATCGTTAAAACAGGATTCGTTAAAATTTGTAATATTCGTTTCAGATTATAAAGAACAATGCATCGACCGAGTACGATCTTACGGAAAAGACGATCACTCCTATGGGAGGTTTTCCTCACTATGGCGAAGTGAACAACGATTTCGTGATGATCAAGGGATGTTGCATGGGACCAAAAAAACGCGTAATCACGTTACGTAAGGTAATTATTAACAATTGCTGTTTCCAGTTGTATATTTACATTAGTTCATTTTCTATGATGAATTAATAAAGAGCCAAACATATGTATAATATGATATTAAAATGATATTTAATGATAGGACTGACACGTGTAATAGAATTCGAAAATAAGGTGCAATTAGTGCAGTCGTAACACCTAATTGAATTTTTTTTTCAGTCCTTGTTGGTACATACCAAACGAGCCGCGTTGGAGAAGATCAATCTTAAATTCATCGATACCAGTTCCAAATTTGGACATGGTCGCTTCCAGACAGCAGCTGACAAGGCTTCGTTCATGGGTCAACTTAAAAAAGATCGCATTCGTGAGGAACAAGCACAAGCCACAGCCTCGGCACCTTCGGCTGCCGCCGCTCAGTAAAATTTGTTTCGCGTATTACCAGCTATATGCGATAAATAATAAAAAGCTGTATAAAAAAGAAACAAGAAATATTTATTCCATTTCTTTTCCCCCGTTAGAAAGTGCATTTTTATTTATTCTTATTGGTAATTAATAGTACATTGAAAGCCAAAATAATGGATGAATGATACTTTAGGTCAACAATTTTTTTTTGTTATATGACAGAACTTATAAATAGGTAATTCTGAAGAGGTTTAGAGTTTCAAATTACCGGATTCAAATATTGATTTATTAAATTCAAAAATCAAATTATTGAATTCAGAAATCAAGTTGTTGAATTCAAAAATCAATTTATTGAATTGGAAAATCAAATTACTGAATTAAAAAATTGAATTATTAAATTCAAATAATTTTTGAAAGAAAGAAAATACAAATTATACATTTGTAGATTGAAATTGTAAGAAAATCTATTGTTAAACTGTTAAAATATTTGTGATTTGTATACGTATTAAAGAATCCAATAAATGTACAATGATAGAATAAATAACTGAGTATCTATTTAAAAAATCCTTAGCAACAATTCCAAGAATCTCTGTGAAAGCAAGCAAAGTCCAAAAATCGGTAGCGTTGTACTAAAAAATAAAAAATTTGTATCAGAAATCAGAACATAAGTTGCGAGAAGGTATTTCGTGCCACTTCCAGAAATTTGTCGTCATCAGGATTCCGAGAATTTGGCTGATTCCTAGAAATGACGTCATATTCCAGGAATTACCGAGAACTTGATTTGCGAAATTTCAGTCCGATTTTGAAAATTGTATCAGGAGAACATAAGTTACGAGGAGGTATTCGTGCCACTTCTTGGAATTTGACGTCATCAAAATTCCGAGAATTTGGCCGATTCCAAGAAATGACGTCAAATTCCAGGAATTCCCGAAAACTTGACTCGCAAAATCTCAGTCCGATTTTTAAAAGTTGTATCAGGAGAACATAAGTTGCGAGGAGGTATTCGTGCCACTTCTTGGAATTTGACGTCATGAAAATTCCGAGAATTTGGCCGATTCCAAGAAATGACGTCAAATTCCAGGAATTCCCGAAAACTTGACTCGCAAAATCTCAGTCCGATTTTTAAAAGTTGTATCAGGAGAACATAAGTTGCGAGGAGGTATTCGTGCCACTTCTTGGAATTTGACGTCATGAAAATTCCGAGAATTTGGCCGATTCCAAGAAATGACGTCAAATTCCAGGAATTCCCGAAAACTTGACTCGCAAAATCTCAGTCCGATTTTGAAAATTGTATCAGGAGAACATAAGTTACGAGGAGGTATTCGTGCCACTTCTTGGAATTTGACGTCATCAAAATTCCGAGAATTTGGCCGATTCCAAGAAATGACGTCAAATTCCAGGAATTCCCGAAAACTTGACTCGCAAAATCTCAGTCCGATTTTTAAAAGTTGTATCAGGAGAACATAAGTTGCGAGGAGGTATTCGTGCCACTTCTTGGAATTTGACGTCATGAAAATTCCGAGAATTTGGCCGATTCCAAGAAATGACGTCAAATTCCAGGAATTCCCGAAAACTTGACTCGCAAAATCTCAGTCCGATTTTTAAAAGTTGTATCAGGAGAACATAAGTTGCGAGGAGGTATTCGTGCCACTTCTTGGAATTTGACGTCATCAAAATTCCGAGAATTTGGCCGATTCCAAGAAATGACGTCAAATTCCAGGAATTCCCGAAAACTTGACTCGCAAAATCTCAGTCCGATTTTTAAAAGTTGTATCAGGAGAACATAAGTTGCGAGGAGGTACTCGTGCCACTTCTTGGAATTTGACGTCATCAAAATTCCGAGAATTTGGCCGATTCCAAGAAATGACGTCAAATTCCAAGAATTTCCGAGAAATCGAAATGCTCGATTTTGAAAAATTGTATCAGGAGAGCATAAGTTGTAAGGAGGTATTTCAAATGCCACTTCGTGCAATTTGACGTCATTTTTCAGAATTGGCGAAATTCTTGGAATTTTGGTGACGTCAAATTCCAAGAAATCTCAAGAACTTTAATTACGAAGTCCCAATTTGTGATGTTGAAAATTTGTACCAGGAGAAACATAGTATCTGAGGAGGTGGCACAAGGTTCTGTGGATTTTCGTTATTGTAAGGATGTTTTTTGAGATTGTCGAATTGTGAAAAGGATTGTTAAATAATTAATCGGTATATTCCTTTTATTTCATGTTTATTTAAACTATTTAACATGTACACATTGTAACTACAGTAGTAATACATAAATAGCAGTATTCATAAATAATATTAATATAGAAAATTTGTCGTTATTTTTTCTTCCGTTGATTTGCTGATGTTAATGTCCAGTTGTGCAGCTCATGTATCGCAGAGTTGTCCAACAAAACACCTCTTCCATTCTGCAATGTAATAAGATACGATATTGTTATTAATTGTTCGAATAAAATTATAATACCTATCATATACACCACAATAAATTTGTTATACTGTTTCTGTTTCCCATTCCCATTACTGTCTGTCACGAAAAAAAATAAATTATCTAATAAATAGTGTGCTTTAATGCTTTGGCATGTCTACTTTATTAAAAAATATCCTAACACCTTGTATAATATTTCTAATTATACGAAAAAATAAATTACTACGTCAATTCGTGCAAATTATGACTCATCCGATACTAAACAATAACGAAGAAAATAATATAGTATACAGCATTTAGGTCCGAAAACTGCTCCTGGTATCAGGATAACAGAATGTGCAAAGAGGTGGCACGCCAGAAGGTAAAAAGCGCGGGAAAATTGACTAGAGGTAGCATAGTGGGGGAACTAGGCTCTGAAAACTGCTCCTAGTATCAGGGAAGTAGAATGTGCGAGGAGGTATACCTTCTCAATACCGGATTCCCGCCAAAAGTATAGGTTATACATATGATGAATACGACATACGTAAAAATCGTTAATTATACGCTTATCATCATTGGATATTAACTTTTTACGATTGATTCTTGTAGAATAATGTTCACGGAACTTTCTAATAATACTTTTGATCATATTTTATTTGTAATTAGCTGGTTATTAACAATTGTTTTATCAACTGCGTCCTTGATAATTGCGTTTAACACCCATTCAATTTTCATTAATAAAATCGTGTACTCTAACAATTTGTAACACTTAATGATTGAATAATAAAGAGGAAGGTTTATACTACATTCTTTAATGGTTTTTAATAACATTTGGTTTTTTGATATTTAATAAATCCCGATCCTTGCGACCGTAATATTACCTCCTACCGACATGCACGCCATGAATTGCGTATTCGCGAATTTTTATTAATATCTCAAATTTAAGAATTATTTTATGAACTTTTATGATTGCATTGCAAAGAGTAAGATTTCCGGAAACTTCTAATACTAATTTAATACAAATTTCCTCCGTCAATAATGTCCTACAACTCAATCTTCCAATTTATTTTGTGTCATAATAAATATTGTAATTATTGCCTTGCAATTTTCATTAATTTTTCGGAAATCAGAGATATTTTATTAACTTTTATAATTCAAGAAAATAGTACAAAGTCTAAGTAATCTTCCCGTAACAATTTCATACATATTCTCAATGTAGATCATTAGTTATTAACGAATTAAGCAACTGTTAAATATCGCCGTATACTCTCCTAATACGAGTCCGCCGCCATTGTTGATGACGAAAATCTGCTGAAATTCTGCTCCTGGTATCCGGCTAGTAGGATGTGCGAGGAGGTGGCACAGGAGTAAATAAAAAGCGCGGGAAAGAGGTAGCGGTGGTGTGGTGGGGGTAACCGCCTATGACGCGTGGATCTGAAAACTGCTCCTGATACCCGGCTAGTAGGATAGTCGAAGAGGTGGCACAGAAGTAAGTAAAAAGCGCGGGAAAGTGATAGGGAAGCGTGGTGGGGGGACTGGCTGTGACGCGGCGGCCCCAGGAATTACTCCTGGTATCGGGAAAGTAGAATGTGCGAGGAGGTATACCTTCTCAATACCGGATTCCCGCCAAAAGTATAGGTTATGCATATGATGATTATGACATACGTAAAAATCGTTAATTATACGCTTATCATCATTGGATATTAACTTTTTACGATTGACTCTTGTAGAATAATGTTCACGGAATTTTCTAATAATACTTTTGATCATATTTTATTTGTAATTAGCTGGTTATTAACAATTGTTTTATCAACTGCGTCCTTGATAATTGCGTTTAACACCCATTCAATTTTCATTAATAAAATCGTGTACTCTAACAATTTGTAACACTTAATGATTGAATAATAAAGAGGAAGGTTTATACTACATTCTTTAATGGTTTTTAATAACATTTGGTTTTTTGATATTTAATAAATCTCGATCCTTGCGACCGTAATATTACCTCCTACCGACATGCACGCCATGAATTGCGTATTCGCGAATTTTTATTAATATCTCAAATTTAAGAATTATTTTATGAACTTTTATGATTGCATTGCAAAGAGTATGATTTCCGGAAACTTCTAATACTAATTTAATACATCTTTGCTTCGTCAATAATATCCTACATCTCAATCCTGCAATTTATCTTGTGTCAATAAATATTGTAATTATTGCCTTGCAATTTTCATTAATTTTTCGGAAATCAGAGATATTTTATTAACTTTTATAATTCAAGAAAATAGTACAAAGTCTAAGTAATCTTCCCGTAACAATTTCATACATATTCTCAATGTAGATCATTAGTTATTAACGAATTAAGCAACTGTTAAATATCGCCGTATGCTCTCCTAATACGAGTCCGCCGCCATTGTTGATGGCGAAAATCTGCTGAATTTCTGCTCCTGGTATCCGGCTAGTAGGATGTGCGAGGAGGTGGCACAGGAGTAAATAAAAAGCGCGGGAAAGAGGTAGCGGTGGTGTGGTGGGGGTAACCGCCTATGACGCGCGCGGATCTGAAAACTGCTCCTGATACCCGGGTAGCAGGATAGTCGAAGAGGTGGCACAGGAGTAAATAAAAAGCGCGGGAAAGAGGTAGCGGTGGTGTGGTGGGGGTAACCGCCTATGACGCGCGCGGTTTTGAAATCTGCTCCTGATACCCGGATAGCAGGATAGTCGAAGAGGTGGCACGGGAAAGAGCAAAAAGCGCGGGAAAGAGATAGTGGCGAAGTGGTGGGGATAAGCCATTTGTTTTTTTCAATAATCTTATCATTCTTAACAACAATTTGTGGTACTTTATAGTTATAGCCGCCGGAGCCGCGGGGATGGAGGAGGGAAAGGATGGAACTACATTGTTTAATTAGTTTGAAGGATATTTATTTTGTTAATATTTAATAAACATCGATTCTTGTAGCGATATTGCTGTTTCGCATCAATTCGTACATCAATATTTATAAATATATTTCTACGTCTTCATTATTAAATTTTGTAAGTGCGAATTATAATTTAGTTGCAAAATTTAATTTACTTTGTTTGTATATTATTTTATTATATGTTATGATTTAATTGAAGTTGGTCACGTCCCGTATGTGTATTTACAAAAAAGAGCGATAAGAGAAATGATAATGCCGATATACTTTCCAGAAACAAATTTTCCGATGTATCCTACTTTTTCCTTGACAAGTTTTCAGTTCAATATCTATGAAATTTGTTCAACATGTGATTAAAGTAGCTGAAATAGAACATATCAGTAAAATGTTTGTTTAAAAACGAAACATATACCTTCTTCAAATCACGCGCATAGATTCTATAGTCGATTGCTAATAATTTGCTCGTTTATACGTCAGAATTTCCGAAACTCAGGACAATTTTGCAGCGTGTTTGTGATGATATCTGTAACGAGGTTCAAAATAGTAAATTAAACATGTCATGTAATATTTGTCAATCAAAATTCTCTTTTTTTACTAAAGAAGTAAGTCACTTTTGTTTATTATAATAATGTAGTACGCAGTTAGGTTATGTCATTTAATCACCAATATACAATAGTTTTTCACAAGTATCATCAGTATTAGCATCTTTATTCTCATCCTTTTTTTATTTCTTTTTATGCTATTTAGGTTGCTTGTCCAAGTTGCGGCTTTTCATGTTGCAATAAGTGCCTCAAATATAAATGTAATATTCCAGATAGAGGTGTGAAAAAAGTTTGTGGACGTTGTTTCAGTAAATATAATTCCACAAAGAATTCAAATTCTCATCAAAATATGTCAAACGAACATGGGGAACTCATGGCTCCAGTGGATATCACAAAAAGGTAATATATTTCTCCAAAGTTCTACAACGTGCATGTTTCGCACAACACATACATTAATTCATTTAATTTATCTCATTTGTTGATTAGATTGGACTCTTTGGAAAATCCAGCAAAACCTCCTATCGTAATGTATAAGCAGACGAATCATTGGGATAAGTTTAAGAAAGGTTTGGAGCCTGCCGATCAGGAAATAGTCGATAGATTAAGAAAATTAAAAGAGGAGGACAAAAATGCTGCTCTAAGCGTAGACGAAATAAAAAGGAGATTGGCTTTGTTAAAGGACGAAGATCCGGAAGCCAGTAATCACAAGACCAATGTACGCGAAGGCTAATACCATCTTTTTTTGTCGTACTGTGTAATCGCAGCTACTTTATCTTATGTAGATAAACCAGATGGATACCAGAACCGATCAGCAGAAAGCCGACGACTTGATACAGGAATATCTGGAACAGTTAGAATTATCCTCGGGCAGTGATTCTGTTAGCGAAATGCAAGCAAGATTAAGATCGTTGCAAGGTATCGCTGATAAACCGCACACGGTATGTGATCAGTATATATAAACATGAAAATCTAAACGATAGACTATCACATAAATAGATTAATATTTCTCCTAGCACGCGCACAAAAACCTTGATGAAGATGACGAAGATAGACACGTAACGAAGAAATTAATAGCCAAAGCTTTAGCTGAAGCAGAATTGGAAAAAAAATATGAAGATGATGTAGATGAATTACAGGAAATGGAAGTAGAGGTATACGATGCTAATCTCTTTAACTAATCGGGTGATGTGTATACAATTTTAATTATGATTCAATGTATGTAGGAAGCAAGATGTACAGACGACGAGGATGAAAAGCCTTCTTGCGTTATGTGTGATCAAACTGAAAATTTGGAACGATGTCTGGGCTGTCACGGTGATCTTTATTGTCCAATATGTTACGAGGATAGTCACGATGATTTTGAAATGCGGAAGCATAAACGAGAACCTGCTACAAAGTCGAATCTTTTTTGAATGGCATCGGTGGAAATCACGTGAAATTCACTTATAATCGTTATTTACTAAACGCAATTTTATTATCGGGACACTTTGCTGTGCGATTATCGAGAAAAGTATTATCACTTGCGATTCTGACGTTCAATTTTAAAATGCATTCCTCGCATTGTACACACAAGAAATAAATATAGTAATGTAATCAACAAACATAGTTGTAAGTTTAAAAACCGACATTGTGATGTATTCATAGAAACTAATTCTCTGCTTTGTGTAACAAAGGGATAGCCTTATAATAATACTATCAATATTATGTATTTAAATAAGGGATATAGTGTATGCTTTTGCTAAAGAATTATTCGGAAGACAATTTTTTGTTCACTTTTAAGGTGTTAGCGGTGTCAATAGAAAGAAAAGGAAAATCTCATTTTGCACATAATAAAGTATAAAAGAAATCGACTTTTATTTTTCTTAATATTTATGATTAAGTTTTAGGAAAAGGAATTATGAAAATTAAGGAAAATCTAACGATCGAAGGATCGAACCATTTCAAAGAATTGCTTCTTGGCTATGCTTAGGCTATTATCTTCCTGGTTTGGATGCCAGAGCGATCTCAACGACCCGGTGTAGATATCAGCAAACACGATCCACCGACTTCCTCAAGGGGATTTCCCCGTGATAGGTGGTCGACGTCGCGACGCAAAAACCTTCTCAAAGTTTAAGCAGGCCTGCTATTTTTAGACGACTCGTATGCATCTGCTGTGCCAAGTTTTCGATCACGTTCGTATCTGTTACTAACGAGGAAAGCATTTGTCCTTTTTCACACCGCTTGATCTGATAATCTTACAATCTTTTGATTTTATTTTATCACACTGAAAGATGCAAGCGTTGCAGCCTTTGGTTTCATAGAACTGGATACTTTTTTTTTGTAGGAATGTTTATAAAAAAGTTACATGAAATTTTGGTCAGTTGAGAAATTACTGATCACGATTTTTGTGCTAATTACAGTCAAGAAGAAAGCTGTGAAAGAATTCTAAATTGCTTCGACACCAATCCCTTTCCATACTTTTGCAGTCGATTGAATTCTTCTTGGTGTAAATGTTTCAAGGAGTTCTTTGCACAGTTTTACAGGTCGCAAACAATTCATTGGAATTTGGCAGTGAACAAGGCGTGCAGTGGATGTTGTTGTTAGCAGGTCGTTGATACCCAGAATTTCCTTAGCACCAGGAGTTGCGTATCTTTTTCTTTTTTTCTCCATGAAAAGCATTCTGTTTAAACATTTTCCAATTCAAAACAATATAAATACAAGATTTCTACAAAAATATTATAAAAACAAATTACTATGGTTATATTTCTTTTTCGACAAAAATTTTAAACAGTAGGCTTTTGGGTCAATCAAAAGCAAAAAAAAAAAAAAGAAACGAAGGCATTTTTAAATGCGTTTCAAACTCGTGAAAATTTTCAGAAGGTGACATTTTTGTTTCGTTTTATCGTACTGGATCGAAGCCAAACTCTATTTCTCGACCTCGAGATTCGCCTCTGTGTTTTCACCGATAAATTTTTAAGCTTTCATACAAGGATTCATAAGAAATTTAAATTAATCAAATGTCAAGATACGAAAGGGAATCGGATATATGAGCGGTTTAGAACAATAGTGGTGTAAATTTCATAGCAATTGATTCTTCGAGGAAAACAAACCTTCATAAAATGTTATATTCTCTTGAACCATATATTTGTTATTCTTTTTTTATAAAATTGGAAATGCACCATTATTATTCTAATATATTCCGTGACAGCCAGTCAATGGGTCCGATGATTCAAAAGACCAGACTCTGTATTTTCAATTGAATGAGTTTCTTCGTAAAATAATTACAATTCTTCGCTGCATTTATTCAACATTCGTTCTATAGTATTTTTTATTTATCTTTAATATTGTATGTGTGTGTGTAAATTCATGCTCACTCATTTTCTCTGAACACATTCATTTTCATCTCATTTTGCACACGTTCAAAAAATACAAAATTTCTGGCTGAAAGAGCGCAGCATTTCTACAGATACATAAACATCATACAGGGAAAAGAAGAAAAAGAAAGAAAAAAAAAAGAAAGAAACAGAAGATGAGAAAAATGATGAGTATCACCTTGAACAAGGAACCATAAAAATCATGCATCCCTTGTTGCCTATCGTTACTCTGTGTTTGTCTCTCCTTTCATTCTTTCGCTGCCATGACTAAGATTTGCAACAATTTTGTACTTTCGATAAACTTAATTTATCATTTCTATGATATTTCATTTAACTTTCTTAGACACAGCTTGAGGTATTTTAATCTAGAGCCTACAAAATGCCCAGCGTGGCAGTCAAAGCGTTGATTAAACATTCGATACAAAAATCATGACAGAAACTTCAAATTAAACTCAATGATTACACGAGATTTACGATCACAGTGAATTTCTGTGCTTCTGTGTGAAGCACAGTATGAAATATCAATAATAATAATAATAAAAAGGAACTACGTCCAATATTATGTAATACAGAAGATAGATTCGCTGATGTTATTCATGATTTCTGAATGGAAGTTGACTTTTCTTTTTACTTTCGCCTAATTGGAGGACAATAATCATTAACAATGAACAGAGGATGCACCATTTTTTGTTTTTCTTACAAGACGAACACATACGATACTAATATAATACACGGTTTGTATACGACAAGTATTATTTTGTTGGTGGATGCTAGATATGGTTGTTTAGGGTGTTGAAAAATTCGTGGATATTACTTGCTGAATAAATTTAAAATCTTTTAGCTTTTTTATATAACAATCCGACCGTTCTACAGTCATACTTCAGTTTTACATCAAATAAATAAAAATTAAATATCAACTTTAAATTTTTAAATAGAATATAAAAACAAAAAAAGAAAATTAATCATTAAAATAGACATGATTGAATGAAATTTTATACATGTCAACACCAGATACCAAAGTAATCATTTTCGATCGCTCTTTTTGTTACTTGTTTGTATACAATACATACATGGTGTTCTTTAAGTCCACGAATTTCTAAAGTATATTGTTCAAACACCCCTGCCTTATAATTTCTCGCACGAAACTCGCGAATGAACCGTTCAACAGGCGCACAATAAATTATAAATACATAAGAATAATAATAAAGTTAATTAATCGTTATGCCTCAGGGCGTGCGCTGTAATACTTCCGTTCATACAAATGTTCATATCTTTCACATTCCAACGGATTCTTCGCTAAACGAATCAATAAAATTCTACGTAATCGTATGAAATTTCGCCCTATTTATCAGATATCGACTGGGTCAGTCTCGATAATACACTAAATAATCGGTTCCTTAAAAAGTTTGAAAGTAAAACAAAGCTTCAGCGCTTGTCATTCTCTCCCTCCCTCTCACTCTCTCTTTCTCTCATAATTGAGATCATCTCTCAATCATCATCAATTTATTTTCTTTCTTTTACTTACAACACAGTCGATAAAAGAAAGAAAATGATCTAATAAATATATATAGCATTACTATATAAAAAAAAAAAAAAAAAAAAAAAAAGAAAGAAAAGAAAGGAAGAAAGAAAGAAAGAAAATAAATGAAAATCACTCCTGTGATCTAGGAGACTCGAGTGCAATTCTCTTTTTTGTTGTTATGATGGTTTTAAGGCTTACGTGGCTCAATATATTAAAGCTGTTCTTTAGTCGTATCTCCTAGTGTCCTTTTGGAAATTTTATTCCTCTATCAGGAACGTACAAACACACTGATATTATTTGCATCGCATATTCATAGAAGATTTCTCTTAAAGTTAACACCTTCAGGACCGATACTTGAATTTTGATTGATACATGAAAGTGGTGAAAGTTACGTCCTCAAGGTGTTTAATACAAAATACAGCAGAATAATTGCTATTACACCAATAACGTTAACTTGCATATCGCATGCTACAATTGGTAAGTTAAGTAATTGTTACGGTGCGTCATAAGACACACAGTTATCTCCTCACTGCGGCAGTCAATGCGTACAATAAAAACATTAGGATAAAATTCCTAAAGGACGTATAGTTTACAATCAGAAGCAGCTCAACTGATTAATTCGTTGTTCGATAGCCTGTAATGCTTCTATCAAAATTCTTAAATTTGAATATTCCTTTCTTGCTGAAGCTGAGAGTTTAGGTCCAACGACAGTTAAGGTCACGAAAGAGGAATCAAAAAGATACACGGTTCCCGTTCTCCCGTTTCCGTGACGATTGTGCGAAACGCGTCGATCCACGACGCTTTCTGATCCGGCACCAAGAAACATCGAAAACGAAAAAACAGCAACAGACTAGAGGTCCACCTGAACAGATTCCGTTCTGTTTCAGGAAGTGGTTTCCTCTGTCACACGGTCAGAAGATTCACGTATTTCTCGGTGCACATAGATTGCAAAATTGTTCTTTTTGTATCTTTCCACCTTCAGTTTTTAAAAACGGTTTACTTTGTGCTCGCCGCGGTGCCTTCAGGTGCTGGCAACGGTATAGGTTTGTCGGACACTGCGACCTGCTTCTTCGTCTTCTTGCCCTTCTTCTGTGTCTTCGGCGATTGTTTCACCTCGCTGTCCATGTCCATCTTCTCGTCAGCTTTCTCTTGTTGCTCCTGAGCGGACTGTTTCTTACTATCCGTCTTTTTCTCCTCGGTCGCCTCCTTCCTTTTCCCCTTCTTTTGCTCCGCTACGTCCTCTGCTTTCTTTTGCTCGTCAACAGCTTCTGGTTTCTTCTCTCCGGCTACATTCTCTGCGCTCT
Organism: Stelis phaeoptera; assembly: GCA_943735885.1. Classification (NCBI taxonomy): domain Eukaryota; kingdom Metazoa; phylum Arthropoda; class Insecta; order Hymenoptera; family Megachilidae; genus Stelis; species Stelis phaeoptera. The sequence continues at coordinate 3,932,255 of OX030936.1, forward strand.
GTTCAGCGTCGGTTGGCTTCGTCGGAGTCGTGTCCATGGGTTCGCCGGAGGTCTGACTAGTCTCTTGTTGCTGATTCACCGTCTGATCGTTGGATGTGTCCATGGAGGGCTCTTTAGTCTCTTCAGATTTAGCGGGTGAACATGGAGGCAACGGTATGGGTTCTCTGGACTGATTCTCCATTTTCTGATCAGTTTCCGCGGCTTCAGTCTGTCCAGTCTTCTCGGAGTTATCCGATGCCTGATCTTCTGGTTTCTGATCAACGTCCATAGACTCGGTAATTTGTCCAGCCTTTTCGACGTCGCTCGAAGCCTGTTTGTCTCCCTCTTCTTGTTCGTTCAAAGGAGTCTGCTGTGACGGAAGAAGCGCCTTGGATTCCAACAAGCTGATCGTCTCCTGTATAGTCTTAATCGCGTTCTTTCTCGCTTGTCTCACGTTGTCTCTGCCCTCTGTCTCGATATCGTCCAGCTTAATCAACTCCCTCGTCAGCATCTCATCCAAGTATATATACTGTTTATCCGTCCTTGAATTTCCATTGTACTGTTTAACCTGATCGGCTAAAGAGTCTATTTCCTTCTGAATCAGAGCTACCTTCTCCAGAGCATCTTTTGGAAGAGTAGGTTTAGGCTTGGGTGGTGGTGGCGGTTCCTGTTGTTGCTGTTGCTGCTGCTGCTGCTGTTGGTTCGGTTGAGACTGTTGCTGAGGCTTGTGCTGCTGCTTAGGCTTGCTAGGCTGCTGGAAAGTGTGAGACTGCTGTTGTCTACGCGAAGGATTTTCGTACCCGGTCGGTTGCTGGTAAAACGTATCCTGGAAGTGTGGAGGCCATTGGTGTCTTCCACCAAATACGTCTCCAAACGGGGACGACTTCTGGAAATGAGGTGGCGTGTGAAACTGTGTGGGAGAGGGTTCTCTACGGAAATTCGATGGTTCGTCGAAGCTCCTCGGCAGTACAGGTTCGTCTCTACCCTCCACGAAAATGGGTATGTGCCTAACGTTACCCTGCTGTTGAGATTGAGGTTGTTGTTGTTGCTGCTGCTGAGGCTGTTGCTGTTGCTGCTGTGGCGGCTGGTTGTGTTGAGGCGTAATATCTATCCTGGAAACGTATCTCTGTCCAGAAGGTTGCTGTTGACTTTGTGGCTCTTGTTGTTGAGGCTGCTGTTGATTCGACGATTGTCTGTTCTCTGGCGGAGCGGACATCGAACGTTGGCCGCGATTACCTTTGTCCATGTTCTCCATGTTGTGATGGTGTTGGCCAATGTCTACCGTGTTACGTAACCCGTACTGAGGTATCTGGTTCTTTTTGGGAGTGTGTTCAGAAGTCTGCTGATCCTGTTGCTGATTCTGGCTGCTCGTTTCCGGCTCACCGTGAGAGCTGCCGCTTGCTCCGCTAGCGGCACTGCTCCCGCTCGCCTGGCTTCTCGCGTCCTCGTCCGAATAACCCTGCTGATAGTTGTGACCACCGTTGCCACCAGAGCCACGATTTCGATTGCGGAAAGAACTCTGGAAAGGTATATCGCCCCACGGGGGTCCCAACAGATGGTCGGCGAACTCTGGATGACGGGCAGCTAAGTCGTCCAGATGGGCACGTATGTCGCTGCGCCGACCAAAACCTTCGTCGTCGAATGGAAAACCCTGTGAATACAAAAAGAAGGCGTGAGTAAAAAAAAAATCTTGGTTCATATTAATATTACTGATACCAAATACTGTGGAGCAATCGCGTTAAACGATTAACTATTGAGTTGGCAAATAAGTTCGTTCGGTTTTTGCTTCAGCACAGTCTTATTACGATTTGCATTTGTTTTTCATAGAGTTATTGCACAACCTTGGTTGGCAGAAAAATGGCAAGAGGTTATCGATAAAAATGACCGTGTGTCAAAGAAATTGTGTTTCATTCTCCCGTAAAAAAACCGAACGAATTTATTTGCCAACCCAATATATTAAGTCTAAATCTATCGCTTTATAAATCAATTTAGAAAAAGCTTGTTTACAGGCAACAGTAGTCTATAGTGTGCAAAATATTGCTAATTATTATTTTTCAAATTGATATAGAAAATTCTAATGAATGAAAAACAAAAAGAAACTTCTACGACGTGATAACAGAACAAGAGATTCGAGACGTGACAATGAAATCATGAAAAGTGTCGTATAAGGTAAGGAAACCCGAGGAATGTCGTTCGTGAATGAATATTCAATGCAAGAATAGTTAGCTGGCAATTCTTGGAACCGAATCTCGTAATAATTCTCGGTAACTAATCAAATCATTACGGGATAACGGGTTCCATAACTTTGATAACGGAAATGTAACGTGTGGCTTCGTTTTATCAAAGATATAAAATGAAACATAGTTAAAAATGATAATGTTATTATTCCTTCCAACGCGTGATAAAGATTTTATCCGACCGAAAGCATTCCGACTACCTTTTAAAGGTGCAGTCCACTCGGTTCCCCTTATGAATCACACACTTGCCCATTAACGTTACGTCTACCCGGCTCTTCTTTTAGTTTCTTTTAGTCTTTCCTTCGCTACGTACCCACGATTTCATACGAATAGTTTTATTTCTTATACAATATGTAGAGCGTGGTCGTGTTTTAACGCCCACCATGAAAATTCTTTCGCCTGGATAAGGAAAATTCTGACGAAGGAACGATTAAAAGCAAAATGAAACGTGCGTTGAGAAAAAAGATCTCTTGGTCGAAGAAACAGACTATAGTATATTTGGATCGTTATATTTAGAATTGCTTTGCTGAATCAGAGGCTGTGTTCTGTTGCTAGAGAATTTTCTTTGTCCCAACAATTTCCTTATCTAACAAGAATCTACTCCAGTTCCTATGGTTCGAGCAATGATCACAAATATAGGATATACTAGTTTAATTTATCCACGTAATTACTTTCTGTAGTAATCGTTCCTCGAAATACCGGAGAGATACTTGTCCGAGAGTAGTTACCAAATTGTGACAATTAAGGGAAAAATTCGAATGTTCTGATTTATGTCACGCGATCCAAACCACGCGTGAAATGTGGAGGAATTCGCAACGATGACATTGGGAAATTCTAATATAATTAATCCCATAATTCCAAAATAAAGAATATACTTTCATCTGTTAACAAAGATATACTTAATTCTAACCTAATACTTAACGAAAAATATATTTGTAATAAAAAACGTGATCTGTAAGCAACGAAGCTCGAACAGCAAAGGTTATGGAGAACTATTAGGTTGTCCCAAAAGTTTCTTTCCCTATCTGCACACAACGCTTTGTCTGAGCAGTGTTAAAAAAAATACAGGGTATCCCGTAACTAGTGTAGGAGCCGGAAATGAGAGGTAGCTGAAACGATTCTGAACAACAATTTCCTTTACAAAAATATCGGACGGGGCTTCGTTTTTGAGTTATTAACGAAACAAACTAACCAATCAGAGCACGCGTTCAGCCGTGATTCGTTCTAGTCCGACATCCTGGCTCGAAGTTACCCTATCACTGATTGGTCAGTGTTTTTCGTTAATAATTCAGGAACGACGTCTCATCCGACATTTTTGCAAAGGAAATTGTTGTTCAGATTCGTCTCAGCTACCTCTCATTTTCGGCTACTACACTAGTTACGGGATACCCTGTATAGTACTATTCAGTTTTCAAAGAAATGGAAGAAGATAATAGGTCAAAGTGAATCGTACGTAACACAACAACGTGGTATTAAAACATAAAGTATTATACATACGTTATTTATTAATAAAGCGAAAGGAACTTTTGGGACAACCTAATATTTTTCGCTGAGGGTTGCGATGGAATGCTAATTTTACACGCGTTCGCGTAACGACAGGAGGAGGTGAAAAGTTTGCGCAGCTATGAACCATAAAAAAGAAACAGCAAACTGGATGAATGTCACCGACGCGACGTCTTCGTATAAATGATCCCCCTCGCGGACAACTGTGTCATGGCCTTTGAAATCGAGCCTGCGACGGACGCCGCTTTTACACTTATTTCCTGATTTCTTCGTGGCGCCATTTCTACCCGTTAACCATCTGGTCCCTATCGAAACGTGGATTGGCTCTTTCACCACGGATTATATAGATAACAAAAAAATGAACTTATAAATTTAGATCGTTTCTAGATGTCGTTGTTTCGAAAATTAATAAGCGTTAATAAATTTGCTTCGAAACATTTAAAAACTGGATAAAATAATACAGCTGTGATTCTCATATTCCGAAGACGTGTTAATAAGAATAAATATCTCGGCCAAAATGCAAACGATATGCTAGAATTAAGCAACGCTAAACATTTAAAGCCGGGGGCGCCTGTGTCACCCTACGCAAAAATCCTAGGTACCGCAATGGCGTTAGTCCCTATTCAAAGGTTCCCGCCGTTTCTGATGAACACGTGACGACGTCAGTTGCTAATATGTTAATCTTCATTTTATAGTTCTTATTAATTTAACTTTTGATATGTATAACCTTTAAAGAGACTATACATTTAATCAAGGTATTTTACGATTTAATTCTAAACCTAACCTAATATTTGACAGAAATAGGTTGACACGTTGCAACTGTAAGAATAGTCATGCTTATAATATAATATCAATTAATTGCAAACGATACGGAGCAACACTTGTATCTGAAACGTTCAAATAGCGAAAGACCCGAATGTTTGGAGAAATGAATATAGGTTAGTCGGAAAGAGATCGCGAAGCAGGAATTCCAATTTCCCTTCCGTCACCAGTCGCCAAAGAGCACCTTAACGCCTACGCGACATCCGTCACTTCGAAACGTCATCGTCGATGATTATTAACAGTGCTGTTTATCGAAACCGGTTACTTCTTTTTTTCTTTTTCTTTTACACGCGAAAAGTCGATTAGATCACGAACAAAAATACCGTGTTATCGTGTACCTCGTGAAGAGTCTTAAATACCTTATCGCGGACGGTCATTTTTAATTCTTTCGATTATAATTATTACAAATTATACGTATAAATTATTACCCTATCATTTTCAACTTTTTAAAATAAATGAATCGTGTTGATAAATTTTAACAGACTGACAAAACTAAGCTCGCAATTTTTTACGTTATTTTCCTGTAAGGATAAATGATTAAAATTCTAATATAATAATTTGATAACTTTTTAGTTGCCAACCTTAATAAATTCGCTTTCTCTGGGGAAAAAGGGCTATCTAAAGTCGCAAGGTCTTGGAAGCGAGCCTAATACGGTCGAGAGTGGTCGAACGCGTAAACGAGTTGAAATAAAAGCGAATGGACCGCGATTAAGTTACGTTTTTCGTTTTTTTTTTTCTTCTTTTTCTTTCTTTTCCTCTGGATTTCATTCCTGAAGCGAGCAACGCGCGCCGCGTCCTCGACAGAGAGAGTTACCAAGGCGAGAAACGTCTCCGTTAGTTTATTATTAGCGTCAACACGCTTGTGTTTTGGAGGAACGGATCTTGTTCTAGGAGATCGTGCTCGAAGCTGTTCGAAAAATTATTCCAGCCGCATACTTGCTCGAATTGACGATAAATTATGATGTCTAACGTAATTTCGAATTACTTGTTCACCTTTTTTTTTTCTTTTTTCTTTAATACGGTTGCACGCAGACGTTGCACGATAGAAAATAGAAACAGCAAGGAGGTACAATGTTTCGTTTACCGTTAGAAATGTTTTTGACGATCAAAAAAAGAATCTTACGCGATTATCTGGTTCACGGAGAAAGCGAGAAATCCACGGGTCGACAAGTCATCGTTTTCGAACCAACGAAACGTACGTCACTCTTCACGAATTCTATTTCTAACTTCCAACGCGAAACGGAAGGTCGAAGCCAACGTTTACACGCGAGAAACGAGAACACACCGATACTCATCGTCGAATTGCACTACGAAGAACAACGCCTGAATTTTTAACATAACAAGCGATTATGTCACGCGCGAGAATTATTAGCTATACTCGAAACACACGTACGAGGAAAACCGTGCTGGAAGAAAGATCAACATTTGTTCGGTTAAACGGAAACGAATCACGTAATTCGAAAAGTATGAAAATTTTCTTAAAGATAATCTAAGCAGAGAAAGAGGAACAAGAGGAAAAGTTTATCGAGTCTCGAACGATCTGGAAAAGTCTGGCGTGAACGTCATGGTCCATCATGCAATCGGATAAGCGTGATTTGATAATTTGAAATTGCAGACTTTGCCGCAATTCGATTATCGAGACTCAACTTGACATCTCGAACATTCGCAGACGTGTAACCTATTTTAGACACCGTGTAACGTATACGCTGTCCGTCGTATTGACGAACGATGGAAACAAAAAAAAAAAAAATGGAATTGCACCACTTACGGGGAACGGACGATCCAAATCAATCGGTTCTCCGAATTCGGATGCTTTGTCCACGATGACAGGCGAGTCCATTTTCTGGACCTTTTGATCCGTGCCTGATTTTTAGAATACGTGATTTCCTTATCTTTTTTTTCTCTTTCTCGCGTGGACAAGAATTTTCTTTAAATTTATTTGGTCTTTTGTTTGTTTTACTTCGTACACTAGGGAGAAGTTTTAGTCGTGCCCTTTTGCGGTTAAGAACTTTTTGCAGGTTAAGTGTGTTTTTTTTTATGTTTTCAAAAGGATCAGCCAAAAAGCTCACTAAACAACAGTGCCGGTGTGTTAACAAAAGGCGAACTGAAAATTAAACGTTTTGGCAGCACACTCTCGTTTTTTTTTTTTTTGTAAGGATCTTTCAAAATTACCGAGAGAATAACGTGCGACAAATTGTCTCAGCCTGTGCGCTCCTTCGTTCGATCTTTCTTCTCCCTATTTTTCTCTTTCTTTCTCTCTGTCTTCTTCCCTTTGGTTATGTAAGAGAAACACTTGTGATACTTCGTTTTTGTTTCTTGCACTATTCACACACTCGCGATATCAAGGTTTTCTTGTAGCTTGGAAAGAATTGTTCTTCTCGACTATTCGCAACGACGCACGTGTTTAACACGAACACCATGCAGGTCAATAGTGAAACTGTCAGTGCGCCGCTAGGAGCAACTCAAATATATTTGTTGTGTGGGACGCATCGGGAGCCACGTGACTACCTAGCCGAGCGCGGCCGAGTGGTCGCGGAAACGATCGAAAGAACGCGCCAGAGTGTGCTAGAACATTCGTCCCTGTTTCGTTTTTTCGAGAAATGCGGCAGGCGTCTGCGACAACCGATACGAAAGAAATGAGAGAATCATAGATCTTACAGATAATATTGTTCAAAAATAACGAAATTAATTAAAATTCTATGTTGAACAATCAAAAATGGAAAACAAATCTTTACTACTGTGGTTGATTCATACTTTTCGTGATTACAATTTTTGTTTCGATTAATAAACAAAATTTAAGGATTAAATGCACGGTTGACAATATTTTCAATGTTGTCGTTCCATCTTGAAACGGCGTTGAAATATCCTTTGAATGCGAATTATTGTCGCCTTTCGCATTTTCCTCGTTTTCGTTTTTTACAATCAAGCTGCCAGGCAAGGCTGTACCCTGGACTTGTTTACCTATATCCTTTTATAGTAAGCACGAATTCTCATTCGCTTTCGTGTTCCCACTCGAAAAAACTTGGTCAACATGCTTTCTTTCTCCATTTATTATACATCGCTATATATGTAAATAGATCATCAATTGGTTAATCAGTATTTACGATCGCAATTGTCATTCGTAAAATTCAGTCTTCCTTTTTTCTTTTTATTTAATATAACCGTGAATCATCAAGCGTGTATTAATAGCACGTGTCTGATTCAAAGGACACTGCTTCATCGCGAAATATATAGATCGCGTATCGAGTGGTTAATAAATAAATTCCATTGACAAAATATAATTTTAGAATCACTCGAATCATAAATAGAATCGTTTGAAAAGTACATACGGCACTCCGTGAACTACACAGAGTTACCGATAACTTCAAATGGTAATTGAAGAATCTTGCATTACCGACAGCGAGCATCTCGAACACAGTCGCAACGAGAATTTTTTATCGAAAGAAAATTTTTACAGTTTAGAGAAACTGTTCTTCCTTTTGCTATGTTAATGTAATGATTCTCGACCGTATTATCAACGAAGCACATAATCCGCCATCAAAATTATTAGTCATACAATCGTAGAATTTGGCTCGGGTCCAAACTTTTCTACTTGTCGTGAAAATACATACCCACAGGGGCAAACCTCCCAAACTGTAACAATCGTGTTTCTATTATACGATTAAAATGAATTTTAGCGTATAATAAATTATAAACAAATTTCAAATTGAACAAAAGAAAATTCAAAAGTATACTTGTACTTGTGCCCCTCCCTCTCCACCGCAAACAAGGGATCTTGAGCCATCCCTGGTTGTGATACGACAATTAACCAAGACCTTGTTACTGGTGATCTAACTTTATTAACAACTAATGATAAAAATGCGCGTCGTACTAATTCCTATACTACCTTTATTCGTTATTTACAAAAACTTAAAAAAGTCAGTGAACAAAAAAGTTGTTAATAACTTCTATAAATATAGAAAAAGTAACTTGAGTGACATGAAGAAAGATAATTGATAAAACGAAAAGTATTTGAAATATGCAAAAATAATGAATTAACAAAGAATCGTAAAGTAATTATAAATCGAACACATTTGACACAATCAACAATGTGACATAATATTCGCTGCTTGGTTATGTCAGGGACGAATCGAAGGAGGAGAGGGAGCAGTCGCACATTGAGATGTAATTAATTATGCTAGACGTTTTGGATGCAAGCCAAAATGGACTTAGGAAAAGGATTTCATAATCTAATACACGATTTTAAATTGTCTTTCGGAAACTTTGTTCCGGTTTAACAGGAATCTCAGTAACCACGCGATGCTATAATTATTTAATATTTTTAACGTTAATTACTTGTAACTTTACCCGAATTGAACTCTATTTTAAGGATAAAGGAATACATTTCTTTTTTTTTTTTTTGCGTCTCCGAGCATTTAAAAAAAATAAATTATTGGCGCCACTTACCTAATAACAGGACGCACTGTCGTCGCAATGCATCGAGTTACCGTTTCGTGGTTATACACGTGATAGGTTCGATATTACAACGAAAAGATCAAACATAATTATATTTTAATAGTTTCTCGAATGTTTACACGACACTTGACAATAAGCAAGAAACACAAAACGCGTCCCACACTTCAACGAACATTGTCGATACACGCGTACACGTACGAATCAGTCCCTTGGACATATGTATGACTCACTTCAGGCCCCCCTACGAGATACGGATTATGTAATCGATCGAACAGCGATACATCAATAAAGAATACCTATCTGAGGATTCCGTGAAACGTCACGCTTCGTTGGTCTACAAGATCGCGAGAATAAATTAGATGTATACGTTGATAGTTCGCGCTTCCCAGTAGCGGCAAGAATGTGTGATCTTTACTTCCATCTTACGGATGTTTTAGATTATTCAACACGTGTATCACCATTCATAAGATTCCGTGATACGAGCCGATTTGAGCAGGAAAATTATTTTAATTTTAACGCGTCAATTCTTTCGGCAAAAGCACGATCAATTATATTTGAATTTTCTATGATCACACAATTGTTTGATTTATGACAATCGTACTAGAAAAAGCGAAAGAAACGAAATTTTTCGATAACAGGGATAAATGAACATCTCTTGCGTAACGTAGCTGTGAAACGAATCGTGAAACTACCGGTTGAGCTCGTTACACGGAATGACTGTAAGGATTGGCGCCTCGCAAGACGCCAGTTTTGAGGTTAGACGCTGAGCGTTCTAGTTTTCAGCAGGGACGAATGAATTTCGGGCGATTAGACCACAAATTACAGAAATTCTTCTGTTTTATAAATATTTTCAACTTATGATGAAACTAACAAACAGAAATGTGTTTTAATGTTAAATTACTATAACAAAGCAAATACTAACTTATAATTGGAAAAAAAGAAAATGCATATGAGAAAAGTTTTAGAATAATACGTATCAAACGTCTAATACTATATTTTATAAGAAAACTAGCTTTAAATAAATGAAAAATTTATTAATTTATTAATTGCACGGGTTCCCTTCTTCGTTACTTCGTGCCTGAGTAAGTTTGAATCGATTCTAAGAACTTTCGATACTTATCAAGATTAACCTTGCAATTTTGTAGACGGGATTAGAATGAAAATAATAAATGTTGCACTGATATTCGAATCACACTTTTCTACTGTTCTGTCTTGTTAATACCATTTCATAATCAAATTTGTATTTCAATAATTAAGTATGAACTTATATATACAAAAAAATAATCAATATTGACTCAAATTCTGTGTCAAATAGTACCTTTTAATATTTTGGCCGGTATAAAACAGCCGACATCTATTTAAAAATCTCTTCGCTAAAAGTGTTGCCATCTAACGGCACAATGACTAAGTTCGAAATACATAACTGCAATAAAATAAAATGTGTAATTTATAAATAACACTCGAACAAATAATATTAACAAAACATCACCTAACCCTAACAACTGATAAATTGTACATTATGGATTAAAACAAATTAATCAATCTAATTTTCATGTTACGAGCGTTTTATTAAAATTTGACAATGTTTATATATATATATGGTATCGTAAAAGTTTAATCAGTATTCAATTATTCTTAATTTTAGTTCCGAATGAAAGAGAGGTTAAACGATAGAATTGATTCGTAGATCGCGGGTCTTTTCTGCGCGTGCGCTTTTTTGAATCTCGATTTCGATTTTGCATTTCGATTCCGTTCACGCGTCTCGATCACTCGCACCATCATCGATAATGATGATCGATGATCTACGATGATCGATAGCAGTGCCAGGAGCGCATGAGACCCGAGGAAGTGATTCACTACCATCGCTTCTCACCCACACGCAACGTGTTCTTGACGTCATTCGGTGCTCACCGTAGACAGGTTCCCTGTTCCCTGTTACACGGTTACACGAGCATTCCTCCGTTGCGTACACATGCATTCTCGCACGTACGGTAACCGCGTACATTTCATTTACACTTTTGAAAGCAAAAGCGCTACCGCCGTTAGCACGTTCGACGAAACCTAACCGTTTTATCACCTACCCTGACCCGTTGCTAATTATAACAAGGTATCGCTCGTTAACGATTTGAAATGATTTGTAAAATGTCGAGCAGAGCAAGAAATTCACGAATTTAACTAAGGTCAAATAATTGAGTGACAAATAGCCGGTCCCGCGAAAAGGTTAAAGTGTACAGTTAAATTATAACACGTATTCAATTGCACAATATCGTATTACGGTTGATTGAAATATCGTTGACTAATTCGATTCTCGAACGGAATCGAATAACCCCGCGCTATTCAAGCGACTAATTCTAATGCGAATACATACACCTACTTGCATAACCTACATTGTAATCGCACGAAGCGATAGAAAGTTTCGTTTGAGGACAAAAATATTAATCGATGTTTCGTTTGAACGGTATTATTTTATCTCGTCAGGTAACACCACGGTAAATACGAAGGATATAAATCACGACATTCTGGGCGCGCATTTTCGCACGAAAGCACGGCTTGTTTCAAGCGCAACGAAATACCGAGAGTGAAAGGAAAAGTGGGAAAGGAAGATTCTAGTTTCGGTGGAAAGTACATCCGTGATGCTTCATTGATTCTGCGTTACTTATCGTACAGCACGATCATTTATTCATATGGAATTGGAATAAAAGTTGTTACGTAAACTATTGTATATCAATTTTCTAAAAGTAATTATATATCGATTTTGTCTGTAAGATACCGACAGTGGTGGTGGATCGTCATCCTTGAGATTCTCAGTTCAATTGTAACCGATACAAGGCGTGGCGATAAAAGCTAAAAAGCATGCTAAAAGCTTGGAAGGTCAAGGTATCCACTAATACAAACACGTCCCTATATTTTCTTTATTAGAGAAGGACCCTCAACTGTTTCATAAACCTTGATTCTTAATTATCATTATATCCATGTTCGAATATAGACTATTTCTATTATTCTCAGAATGTTTGAAATCAAGTTTCATTTACTACGAATTCAATTATGTTTCTCAGAAAGTATGCAAGAACTTGATCGGCGTAATGTTACACCAGGATCGTCACGATGCATGTACGAACAGAAAAAGATCGAGAGATAAAGCACATAGCTGACTTTTGATCATTTAGATCCGAAACAATTGCGATACGGAAGCTATCTTATATCATTGCGTGTACATTTGTAAAATATACTAGCGCTAAATGTAGGTCCTAGGTTGCTTAGGTAGAGTATAATGACACCAAACCTAGATTAGTTAGGTATAATAATGCTAAGCCTAAGTCGTAGTCAACAGTAGCCGGACCTAAGGTACATTGATAGGGTGTACTAATGCCAAATCTAGATTGCTTTGAAAAAATGATAAGAATTCCTTGCAAGAAGCCAGGAAAAAAACGGTCCTTTCCCTTCGGCGATTCACAGAACAGGCTATAAAAGAGATAGGAATGCTGCTTTATGAATGACTCTTGCCAAGGGAAAAATGGAAGGGATAATCAAGGGTCTGGGACACAGTTCATGGAACCGAGAAAGAGATCACTTGCAAGATGTCCCTTTCCAAGTGATGCATCCCAATGACTCATTGCGAGTCATGGAATGAAATTCGTGTACGGTCATCGACTGGGAAACGCGAAGGAAGTTCCCATTCACTGAATTAACTCTCTTTTCTTTCTGTTCAAGAATACTGAACATCCTGAAATTATACCAAGAAATGACTAATTTCAAATGAAATGAACGACGGATTAAAAGTTCCGAAGAAAGTATTAAACAATTATGTTAAAAAAGGAAAACTGAATATTAAATCTTTATATGGAATTCGAACAGAGCAGACTGAATATTTTCCTGCTAAACTTTCGATCGACCAGACATCTGTCTCAATATCATTTCCCGAGCTGATACTCGTGAGGGAGAAGTCAATGGAAACCGCAAAAAAACGGGGAGAAGAAAATCGAGCAACGGAGACGGTCATCTTTTCAATGCAAATATTGATAGAGGAACCAGACGAATAGCTACCTTCTTACGCGAAAAGACATGATATTTCCTACAAGTGACGAATTTCACCATAAAATCATATAGGGTAACTTGTCTAGTGAATGAACATCAATTTTTCATGTTGAAATTTATAGAGTAATTTTATTATAATTTCACAGATTTTCTTTTTATCTATAATGTATTCGGCAGTAAATTCATTTTATTTAGCAGTTGCACAAACGACGTCCCACGTATTTAAGGTAAGTATTGTTACCTTGAGATGAACAATTTGTATTTTACGATGGTTTAATGATCCTATTATAAGTTTATTTCAATTATCATATAGGTTAGAGATCCTTCAGCCAAAAAGAAAAAAAAAACCTATGCCAAATCCTATGCTAAATTTTTCACGAAGGATACAACTATAAAATATTGATAGTTTGACCATAATAACAAAATAGTTCAGTTATACTAATAGTATTATTCAGAAGATTGAATAATGAGTTTTCCAGACATTCGGCTTAAGTGTTCATTCACTGGACAAGTCACCCTAAAACATCCTACTGCATCTTTTACAATTACAGAAAAGTGAAAAAGGATCTTCAGTTTCAGATTTATAAATAAAAATCTTCTGTTCTTGACATAAACAAAGTTATTTTTAGTTGAGAAGAAGCGTAAATTTCCCGCCATTGGGTAATTGTCTAGCACCTACTTAATTATACCAATGTTTATAAAACGAACATAATAATACTTTATGACTACAATATAGGACACAAAGTGTGCAACCAAGCATTCTTCGAGGATAATAAGGACCTTTCGTGTCGTCGGAAGAGGAAGTAAGCATAGAAGCGATGCTATTAAAACCACCCCAATTGCATTAAACGTCCCTTTTCGAAAGAGGGTGACGATGTGGCTCGTTTCAGGACTTGAAACGAGATCGATATGCGCCTGGCCAGGGTGAATATCGCGATAGTGGCTGCGTCGTTGAGGGGTTCGACGAGTACGAGAGAGATTCGGTTGGCTCTTGAAGAAGCGCACACACTCTCCAAAGGACCCAGAAATAACGTGTTTGTTGCCAAATGCCCGCGGGGAGATGACTTACCACTTATTCGCCTCGCCGGATACGCAACACGAACCCTTCCTCTTATAACGTTTCCTATAAAAACGTTTCATTTTGATCGACCGATAAGATCCTTTCGATTACAGGGACAATTTTCTTCCAGCCCTCTAACTACATACATATTTTCGTTCAACAGTCCTAACCCCTTCGCCGAGGCTGAAATTATTATAATTTTTTTAATGTTACTCGACGGGAAGGAACATTATGTTTTTGGGAATTTGGATACTTTGGAGAATTTAGAAGTTTAGGGATTTTTAATTTTCAGAAATGTTATATTCTTAACACTTTACCGACCGGTAGCGGTTGCATATAAGCCTATAAATAGGCTACCGGTCGGTAACGTGTTAAAGAATGTAACTCTTTAATATTCAAAATTAACGTTACATATATGAAAAGAAATGTACCTTATACTAATTTCGTCAAATTAGAGACGCGAACAGTTCAAATTATTTGTATCTCACAATCAAAGAAAGCTACGCATCGAAGTTGTCGCGATCTTCAACCATCAACGCAACGTCCAAGAAGACGCCAGGAACATTCTCGACGACAACGTCGCCGACGCTGGGACCTCAAAATAGCCGCCATTGATTCTCTCTCGCCATTCCAGGCTGAGAATTTCGATCCAGAATAATCCGTCGATTCGACACGCGACACTTTACTCGCCTTTCTTACATTTCTTCATTTTAAACAGAAACATTAACTCTTATTTTCTCGTAAATAAAAAGCGAATACTACATTACATATAGGCGTTATCTATTTTTGAATAAAATATAAGTATAGAATTAATTTTGGCAAGGTTATATTTGATCCTGTCATTAGGGGTTAAATTGTGATTTTGAAAATCAGAATCCGTGAACTCTTTCAACATTTCGGCTGGTCGACAAGGACCACTTTTGCTATTTTCAACCTTTCCTCTAACAAATTATGAAAATCACTTGTAAGATAAAATCTTGTTCGCAGAGGGTATGATTTATCGCGTCGACTTCACCGTCTCGTCCATCTTTTTCGCTGCTGTATATTTCGTTCACTCCGTGTTTTAAACGCACACAACGATTTAATGGTGCTTTCGAACGAGCAAAGAGGACCGTGCCAAGAAAGCGTAATGGCAGCTTCGAGTATTTTAAGTTGTAAAGCACGTGCCCGGTACGAACCGCGAAAGTTAGTTGCCTCGAATTTTGAAAGTCAATCGCCTCGACGACGCGACGTGTTTCGTTTCATGGGACTCACGGTGGCAATGTAACGTGTCATAAATGGACGATACAGAACTTTCCCGATTGAAATAAACAAATATACATATATGTATCCAGTATGTAAAATAACACCAATGTTATTTTTGACATATTTTGGATAGAAATAAATACTTTTTTGTTAGAAATTTTCGATTCGTCAATATCGAATTTAACCTTTCTACTATTTCGATCGATCGATGTATGTATGTATCGAGTGACGATCCTAACCTAGAATTTTAAACTGTCAATAATAAACACGCTGACAGAAAGGATAGAAAAATATATATCGAGTAAAAAACATCTGTTCCTCGCTTCCCCATTTTATCGCTTGAATTTTGTAGACATTGTAGACAGATGGTAGAAACGAAATGAAACGAGCGAAAATATCGTTAGAACCCTTCGATCTCCTTCGCGCCCTGATCGGAAGCCATTACTCAAGAAATGGACAGTCGAATAAGGGGAAATGAACGTTTTCATTCCGATTATTTGATGACATACATTTGTTCGAAATAAAATACGATAATTCAGCCCTATATCTCAAGAAATTCGTAATCTTCAAAATTTCACTTGACTTCTATCGTAAATATTTTATTCTGGTAATATAGTTTTACCGACAGTAGGTAATTTTTCTATTTTATATTATCGGTATAAAACTTGATCAACTAATCTGCATATTAGGTCGCATAATAATTTATATTATTAATATTTCGTGAAATAAGCAAAATCCTTAATTATTAATTAAAAGATCATGGGAAGCTGATATGGATAAATATTAACCAAACTTGTTTACACGAAGGTAAGGTCACTGTTCAAGCGTCGGGGGCACCGGAAACATCGAGAGAAACAAAAACATGAAACTTCGAACAAGATTTTCTACCAGATTACTTGGTAGTCGTTCGAACGATGAAATTACTACGAAAATTATCTAAATGACTCCGATAAGATAATTGAAAATTCTTAACTGTAACGATCATAAGACCATGATGAACTATGATAATTGGCTCGTTGACAATGCGAAACAGGTGATTTAATACAATGAGCGGCAAACTCTCGTAATGTTGAAACAGAAGTAGAGAAAATATAAATTGCATGAAATTAGCCAATACAATTGCAAAAAAGCAAACGAATAAAATGGCTTTTCACACAATCGAAACTACGTAACGTACATTCGTTCGCATTTTTATTCCTCGACACTCTTCGCCGAATTCCAGTAGCCAACAAATATCTTTTTTTTTTCTTTTCGATTTTTCTTTTGAAAATATCAAGGATCGTGGCAAGAATAACCGGCGAGCGAAGAAAACTAAATACACGCTGGTGAAACGACGTCGAAATTAGGGCGCTCTATAAATAAAGAATTTTTCGTACAACGGTACTTAAAACGTATAAACGGCACAATTGATTTAGATCACTTCAACGAATCAACATAATCTTGGAGAAAATTTAATGAACCCCCGTTTTCATCCTTACGCACGTACTAACCAAATTTTATAAACCGAGAAGAAAAAAAGAAAAAGATGGCGACATTATCGACTCATTCATAGAGCAATAGATATTTATTGAAAAAATGTCGCTCGTTTCGATTGATTTATTATTGAAAAATCAGTAAACTCACTCTTGAGAAGGCGGAATGTCGTTCAAATGGATCTCGTCCTGATCTAGTAGTCGGCTCGAAGAAAGATTTGCTGTCTTCGTCGAATTGCTGTTTGATTTCTTGCAGAAGTTCGTCGCCGGATTTACCACGCAGTCTGTCGCTGAATTTCGGCTTGTCGCGAAAATAGAACGACATTTTATCATGTATGCGCACACCGACGTTACATGTACAACTCGGAACGTTACACTTGTTTCTTATTCAGTCGGCACAATATTCTAAAACTCAACTTGACAAAAAAAAAAAAAGTCGTTTCCTTTCTAGCGGCGAAACACACCGACGCTTCGTAAATACCCCGTTCGAAGTGTTGCGCGTGACTGAAACCACGCGCCGAAATGTGCGAGGTGTAATCAAAGGCCGCGCATGCGCACAGCGTCTTTCGTAATCGTATCTTTTCGGCGCGAACAGACGCGCTTATTGGCCTGCTTTCAATTGGTGGCCAATCACGATGCGTATCGTCATCGATTTATCTCGAAGTATACCAAAAAGAATCTTGATCCACGTTCCGATGCAAACAACGGTCGGCTTGTTACAATCTAAATTTAATCGGTGGCTATTTATGTTTTGCATTTTTTTTTATTTATAAATCGGCACAGAACGTGTCGCGTAATACTTTCGTTTATTGCAATATAATCGATGCATGACTAGGAGATAACAGTCGAAAATATAATTACCTCACATCTCATATTTGAAACATATTGTATGTCGCATTTTATTCCATATATTACCACTTGCTTGTACCACTATTTCTCAATCATATATTTCTTCGCATCGACGATGCGCTAACAAAATTTCTTTCCTACAAATAATACAAAAATTGTAATAATTTCACAAATTTTTGATACAAATAAATTATTTTCTTGAATGTTTTGTGTTTATTTGCATGGTTTGATATCGGCTTACATCGTTTATACATATGTACATATGTATGTCCATAAAAAATTCTAACTTGGACGCATGTGCATTATTTCCACGGACATTCCATATTCCCATGTCCGTGATTATTTCCAACAAACCATCCTATGTTAATGCAGTAAATGGATTTCATTATTGCTTACTTTATATGAAATATTATTAAATTTAGATATAAATAATTATTTCAGTTTTTAATCCTTTGAATTCCTTTTTTCTAATATTTATATAACCTAACAGGTTTATCTTCTAAAGGTGAATTTGTATTAAATTATTTATTTATTTTTAATTTAGAAATATTTACATTTAATTTCTGTTCTAGGTACTTAAGAACTTAATTATAGTCATATGTGATATAACTAAGAAATATATATATTGTTTATACATAATTTGTGTACCACGATTATTATAAAAATAAGTATAAATTTATTATAACTCAAGATGAATACATCATACCAATGTATTATTTGTCAAAATATAAATACTTCTACTATGAGTTTGTATAATCATCATATACAATATCATAGTCCAGAAGAATTATCGCAAACTATTATCAACCTTCATGGTTTCAAAATATTAGAAAATACAGGCACGACATATGTGACACCTATAAAAGTAGGTGACAATAATAATAACATTAATAACGACAATGATAATGTAAACTTGTATAAACATCTCATTATTAACGCCGAAATGCAGAATAATAATAAATGCACGAGTAACCAAGTAAATAATTCAACAGTATTTTATAACGAAGCTAACAGAAAATTTGGTCATGATAAAACAAGCTGCTTAAAAAAGTGTGGTCAGTTTATTGCTTGGGAACAGGAACTAAATAAAAGGAAAGAGATAAATGATGAAGAATTTTCCAATATTATTGAACAGCTTTGTGGCGATTTAAGCAAGAAAAAACATAGAGGAAGAAAACGGAAAATTGAAACAAAAAGTTCAATTGGAATCGCTCAAAATGATGAAAACATTATGGTAACTCACAATAAGATTGTAAATAATTCTGATCCTGTACCTTCTCAAGTCTCTGTGGCAACAAGTTCATCTTGCAATACTAAGGATTCGACTAATAATATGGCTAACAATGATAATATAGTTAAGCCGGTGGTTAAAAATATAGTAAACACTGAAAATAATCATTCCGTATTATTACCATTAACTAACACTGATATAAACAAAAGCGTTTTAATCTATGACCCACTGACTGATAAGTTTTCCTGGAGTTCAATACTTATTGGAGTTTCTTACGACGAAGAAGCCGAAAAATATATTCCTTTTGAATCTCAATAAACTCACGAAGATTAATACCAAATATCATCGTGCAAGAAGTTACAGAGCTAGAATCGATCACTGAATTAAGATCAATTTTTCTTTACCCTTTATAACAATCTGATTAGTCCTTTAAGTTAAACTTATTGTTACCAAACTTATGAATCTGTTTACAACATAAGCACGGATGTATCTCATTTTGTTTTATTACACAAATTCTATACATTTTACAAAAACGAAACTAATTGTTTAGTATGGTACGAAAAAATCAAATTGATTTATTTTATATTAACTGTGATGTTACCATACACCTGTGTGATGTATGGTGAAATACACCATACACGATGTATGAAAAATACTTTTTTTTTTATCGTATAAAGTCTGTAAAAAAAAAAAAAAAACAACATGGTAAATTTCTCTGTACCGAAATAAATGTATTTTCAATAAAACGGCATTTTGATTAACCATATATCCTTAACACGTTGAGCGCCACAGTGAAAATGGACTGTGTAGTCAGACATGCTAAAACCCACCCTAATTATTTACGATGCGGACAATTAATTTTCAAGTTTGACCTTTCGGTTTGATAGCCAGCATTATTAGTTTGATATGAACGCTATCCGCGGTTTATTTCGTGGTTTCTATTCTTAATTATTTCATTGCGAAAAATGTCGGGTGCCGGTCACCGGTGACTCCACCGCAGCATTCAACGTGTTAACAATAATATAAAAATGAAAGGTTACATACCGTAGTTTCATAGAAGCAAGATTTAAGTTCTATTTTGATACAGTTTAGGCTCCTTATTTATGATTTTAATAGCAGTCCATTGTATTCACGTTTCCTGTTTTATACATGGTTAATATATCGTCTAAGATGGATTCGAAACTAGTCGTATACGTAGATAACCATCGCTTCCTGTCTTCGATATAGGCATCAATATCTGAATTAAAAATTTTTTGAAGAAATATTTTTCTGGTTACACAAGAAATGTATCGTAATGTTTTCTCCTCTATTTTCTCAGTTTTTTCGTCCATTATCATCGAATTTTCGCAAATAGAAGCGAGTAAATTTGCATCGTTATCATCCACAATCTGTTCGATCACATCGCTAGAATTATTGAACGTTCGGTCAGTACCGTTATCTGTAACGACATTGCATGGTTCGTATCTAATATACGAAGTATCGAATATAGCGCTGTTTCCGGGCGAAGGCAATTGTGGCAAAGGTTCGTCGAGTTTGTATTTCAAAAGAAATTCCTTAAGCTTGTTTATTATTCCTGCTGATTTTTTACACACTTCAAAATCACTTTCATCCTCAAGTGTTAGTAAAAGAACCTGCAATTTAATACAACAAATTGTACGTTATTATTCAATAATAATCAAACGTTACAAGATAACTTACTCCTAAACAATTTTGCCTTGCTAATTCGTCCAATGCTTTGTTGAGTCTTCGTTTGATTTCAATTTCATTTAAACAAACAATTTTCCTGTGTTCTTTGGAAAATGTTACATTCGGGAACTGACCATCGATTACTCCTTGGTCGGTCAAATGCGATTTTACAAATTGCAACCAAAAATCAAGAGCATTTATCTTCACTTCCCAATGAAGATCAAGAACAGCAGCTGTTGACATTGCTCGTGACATTAAATCGATAACGTTTTTCCTAAATAATAGTGCAATCAACAATTTTGAAATAACAATATCGAAATTTTATAATAATTCTACGTACTGCCATTTATGGTGCACATACAGTTCCTTCATTAAAGTTACGGCTTCTTTTCTGACTACAGCTTCACTTTCGTTGCTCAATAATTCTATCGCGATATCCTAAAATATAAAAACAGAGATCTTTTATTTCTGAGTAAAGCTTGATTAACGGCTTTATATAGAAACATACAGGTAAATTGAATTGTGACAACTTTTCATCCCATAGTTTGTTAATTCGAATAGTGCTCGAGATAAAAGTCAAAGCGGAAGCTCGAACGTAACCCTCAGAGTCTGTTTTAGTAATTTCAATTGCTAGCTGTAGAAACTGATTCGCTAATAATAATTCTTGAAATGCTGGATATTCTGTAAATAATCGTGTGTGTATATTAAACTGATTAACTTTTTTATAATATGTCATTCATTACTTACTGTCTTCAGAAATGATTGCAATAGTATTCAAAACTTCTAATACGCTATCTCTTACTTCCCAATTGACATCGTGTAATCTTCGAAATAACACAGTCCCCATTCCATTCATATGGGTATCTGATTCGACCAGTAATACTAAATTGGGTGGCATAAAATTCTGAATTGCTAACTTGCATATTTTCAAAGCTTTTACACAGATCTGAAATAAAAATTTTTTAACATACAGTACACAAGCCAGTTTCAATAGTTGCTCGTGTTTGCTCGTATTTAAATTATACCATAGGCATTGTTCCTTGATGTTCCAAAATTTTTTGCGCCAAGTATAACAAGCATATAGTTTCAACGCATTCTTGCCATTTTAATTTAAATTTTTCTGTCAAAATTGCTAAAGCGTTTAAAATTGATGCTAACAACGTAGGATGCTCAACTATTGGATCACCCTCTAACGGTGATTTATACATATATTTCTTTGGTCCATTATTCGTGTTTCCCCAACTATTTATCTCCGTGTTATCTGTGTCTTTAGTGCACGCATTTGGCAAGTAACTTTGTAATACATAACACAACGTTTGAAATACAATAACAGCAACATCCTACAAACCAAGTACAAACATAAAAATAACAGTTAAATATGATTGTAATTATTTTATAATTAAACATACCCTGTCCATAATATCTATCAGTTCCAAAATCATATCGATGGATGTCTTGGCAAGTTGAACTGTGGGTAAATTATTCTTAACAATGGTATCTCGCATGTTATATGCCAGCCTTTGTACAGCCGTAGATGTGAGATCAAAAAATTTATCGACAAACATATTAAAAATATCGGTATCTTTGTCTTGGGGTGTCATACAATGAGCCAAAGGCAAAACCTATTAGTAAAGAAAATATATAATTTAATTAATGCTATCAAAGCATGGTATAAAAATTGCTTACCATTAGACATATAACTTGATGTTCGAACTTATGTTGATTGAAAAGAATAAATGCACATAATGATTGCAGTTTTTTCCAATATATCATTAAAAGTTTCTTGATTTGTATTACTTCCATTAAGTATGTTTTCGATAAAAGCATTAACAGCATATAAGCTAAATCGTGACAAAATTTGTGCGTAACATCAACACCAACAGTTTCCTTTCCTTCTTTAAGTGCTTGTCTTATCGGTATAAATAGACATAGTACCAGTAACTTTTGAATGTGCGATAAAATTTTTGTACTGATACATGCCTCAAAAAGAGCCTTTATTCTCATTTCTAAATCGATAACTTCTTGACATAATTCAGGTATAACGTTATCAATATTTACAAATAATGTATTTTCAATAATATTAGTCAATAAATCTAATGTTGTACATAATAATTTATTCTGATTTAAATAATTATCCTCCAACACATGATATACCTGAGAGTCAAAACTATTGGTTATTAATGGCGAGGCCACCGTTGAAATCACTTCTTTGCAAAAACTTATATTCTGTTGCTCGTGTAACAGTAATTGCCATAGAAATGATTGACTTTTACGCGTAACGTACAAAGTATGATTCCATTGGGCATACTTTACGATGTCCTTCCAAATACCTACAAAATAGATAAATATTTCAAACACATTTTTACAAATTTTTATCAAAATTATATCAATTACCGGAATCTATAATCCATTGTCTTCCACTTTTGTGTATTATTAAATCTGACAACATTGTAGTATATGCCATTTTAATAGATACCGGTATATCATCTCCGTGTAGTTTAAAAATATCACGCAATCTGTTGTATATATCCTCAGACTGCCAATAATAAAAATTTAATTCATTGCGTGAAATTATACCGACAAGTTTCAAAGTGAATATAATTATAGATTGTGTAGGTGGACATTCAATACTCCAAGTGGTCGATGCCTTTAATACCCACTTCTTAAACAATTCGCAGTGCTCGTAATCGTTTACGCCGGCTGAAACGAAATTAATAGAGAACTTAACAAACTAATGGTTAATGTTTTTAGGGTAATAACGATAGATATTTCCTTACATTCTGTTATACTTTCAGAAATGTGTGACAGCATAAGATCGAGATATGTTGTTGACGCGATATTATAATTAGGTAGCAGGAACAGCTCCAAAACTTCAGATAACATTTTATCATTATTTAATGATGTCATTGTGCTCTCGTCTTAAATTATTATCATTTACACAATATACTATGCTGTTTTTTTTACGTTTTATCCGTCAACTTTACTGATCGGTACTATTTTTATAATGTTCACATATTTACCACGGTTTTTCCTCGAAAACAATTGCGAAAATAAAAGCCACTTAACACTAAGTAAATATTTATTACGATCTATATAAAGATAAGAAATAACCTTTATAAATCAGAATTAGGTACCATTTTCATTAAAATAGCAATAGATGTTTATTTATATATGGCAGTCATTTTAATTTATGATTAACTTTAATTTAGAGAGAAAGGATTGTATTGTCGCATAAAGATAGGTATGCCAAAGATTAATTTAAAAGTATAACAGAAATCGTATTTTTATGGTTTTTTATAATTAATGCGCGTTTCGAAAGAGGAACCTTAACCGCCATCTGGCGGTAAACGGAAATTCATCACCAGATGGCGATATTGATACTATTTTTGAACCGAGCACTGATATAAAATTAAAAGAATTTATAACAAAATCTTGATACAATATTTTCATATGATTAAAATTCATTATTTCTCAATGGTGTAACGTGCTATTTTTTAAGATATGATGCAAAAACAGACCAAGGCCTTAAAGACCCGTATCTCATCCGTGATAATATATATGTATTTGGAAAGAATAAAAATAAATCTAATATTAAAGATACTTTTGTCTTATGTGTACCTTTACATGTATGAAAAATGATAGAATAAAATATTCCATATTTACAGTACAATATCTTATCAATGTAGTACGCGAATATTGTTATTATTATTAAAAGAAACATTGAAAAGAGGTTGAGAACCTCTAATGAAGGCGATATGTTCATCCCAGTATTCCAGTCTATTCTTTTCAGTAACATATCAAATACACAGTTTCGTTCGAGTGCAACCGATATCTGTCGTGATTTTATCTTCAAAGTGCAATGAACTCTAGTTTGTTATATTATTAATCATAAATTAAAGAAATTATAATTTTATATCTATAGCGATAACATTATGAAAATTTTGCACAATTCTTGCTGGTAATTCATCAATAACAAAGGTATTTGATTGTTATCTATCATAATTCTCTCTCATAGTAAAATAACCATCTTTAATTGATTAAATTTGTTACTAAAGTCTTTTGTCCCAATCCTAAAAAAATAATAAGATTATTCGTACTATTTATAAAGTTCTTTGTCTTTGTTCACAGAGTATGTCTATATATTTGATTGTTTGACATTTACTAACTATATCTTCCTTGAACCCAGTATGATAAATTTTCATTTTACTGATCATTACAAACACCGTATGACCTTGTTGAACAATACCATTGAATTTATTAACTCTGTTGTAATATTAAAAGTATCTATTTGTCGTGCGTTTGACATTAACAACTTTTATCTTGATACAATAAATCTTAATCTGTGTATTATTTACTTTTGAACATATTTTGAATTCTTGTATAATCATTTCATGCAAAAAATGTATTATTCAATAATGTCATTGTAAGAATTAATTTCGATCGGTTGAAATATGTAGTTACATTTAATTATTTCATTTGATAAAACTTTTTATATTTGAGTGAAAATATTAAATTTTCATGAAGCATTTATACATCGTATGATTAGATTAATGGTGACACATAAGCAGTGATTACCAAGAATCAGCGTTAAGATTCTTTTGTTATCTGAAACGGTGTTATTATGTTTCTTCATTTTTGCTGAATTGCCACTTTCAATGTTAGCGATATAAATATTTTCAAACGCTTACCATTATAGTTTAAATGCATTTCTTTTTTATAAACTCACAATCATTAATGATGTTTATGAATTTAGAATTTTTGTAGATAATAAAAAAATGGCGTGGACACATTATCAACTTATATTAGCTGCTCTTATGGTTGTTACTGGATCGTTCAATACTTTATCTGTAAAGTAAGTTATCGAATTAAATCAGTAACAAGTAAATGGGAAAGAAATAAATTTCTATTCACCGTCTCTCAGATATGCTGATCAACAAGTTGTACCTGGCGAAGATGGTCAGCCAAGACATTTTAATCATCCTTTTATGCAATCTGCCTTCATGTTTATCGGTGAAATGATGTGTTTTGTAGTATTCAAAGTTCTCTATAATTATTACAGCCGCAGAGGTGTAAGTTTTATACGTTAAATACATATTTGTTCATATAATATGCTTAATACTTAAATTATGTGATTGCAGGATAATTCTGTGGATAACAATCCCTTAACTAAAGGTTCACACGTATTTAATCCTCTCATTTTACTCATTCCTGCATTATGCGATACCTTTGCTACTTCCGTTATGTACGTTGGTCTGAACATGACATATGCGAGCAGTTTTCAAATGCTACGCGGTGCCGTTATCGTATTCACAGCTATACTCTCGATGGGTTTCCTCGATAGAAAATTAGGTAACAGAGAATGGATTGGTATAGGAATGGTCATAGTTGGTCTAGCTCTTGTTGGAATCAGCGATATAATAACTATGGAGGATGCGAATGTTAGCACAAACTCTATTTTAACAGGAGATTTACTTATTATTTGTGCTCAGGTAAAATTTTATTTCAAACCACTCACAAACTTTGCTGCTCGAGTAAATTCCAAGTTTCTTTGTTCGAAAGAAATATACAATTACTAATTATCGCTACAGGTTATAACCGCAGTTCAAATGGTGGTAGAAGAGAAATTTGTAGCAGGACAAAATATACCGGCGTTACAAGCAGTTGGTTGGGAAGGTAATGTGTGTGTGTAAACAAGAAAAATAATTAATATATAGGTATGCAAGTTACGATTAAAGAATATACATGTCCATAGGTATATTTGGATTCATCAGTATATGCATCATTATGATTCCTCTTAATTTTATACGTGCTGTACCTCCGTTCGCTGACAATTCTCGAGGTACCCTTGAAGCTACTAAAGATGCATTGATTCAGATCGGAAACAGTGGTCATCTATTGATGGCAATAATAGGTAAGTATATATACACGTGTATACTTCTTTTTATTGAAAACTCACTTGATAAATTATTTATATCTAGGTATATCGTTTAGTATAGCCTTTTTCAACTTTGCTGGTATTAGCGTTACCAAAGAAATAAGTGCTACCACAAGAATGATCTTGGACAGTGTTCGAACCATTGTTATATGGGCTTTCTCTTTAATATTTGGCTGGCAAATATTCCATTATTTACAGGTAAACTTTCGATTTTCATTATCTTTAATAACCAGTATAAGTTAAAAATAGATTTTTATAATATTATTTCATAATTGATGCGATTAATTTTTATATTTTATGCAGCTAATTGGATTTGCCACTCTTCTCGTTGGAATGTCGTGTTACAACAACATCGTTATTCCACAATTAGTGAGAAAATGTAGATACCGTTTGGGTCGTCATAGGCCACCACCGAAAGATCGTGAACAAATTATTAATACTGCAGCAGACGACATTCCAGAAACTCAATAACCATGTATTTTATTCTAAATATATTGAAATATTTCTAATGTCGTGATATTGAGAACTGCACTATTAGTTTCTCAAAAGAACGATGAAGCCTGTGATCTTAATGATTTCTGACATATATTTAGCTCTCTTTGACTTCAAAATTGATTATTGCATTTAATAAGAATAACAAAATCAACTAAATTATAACCAGCTTTGCTCAAACAATTAGTTTGTTATATAGAAGCATGTTCCGTTAAATATTCGTTCAGCTTGGAAGTGTGCTATAAATTAATTTTAGAATAAACCTGTAAAATTATAATTTCAGATGTATAATACCACTTTTAACCGGTATTATCAGGTCTGTACAAGGGTTATTCTTTGTTTTTTTTTTTTAGCATTAGATTTCTTACTAACATAAAACATTTGATATTTACCATATTGTAATAACTGATAAAAAATCACACAAGGTCATTGTTTTCCAAGCTCACAATGTGGTTGCTGCTTTTCGAGGCACAGTTTAAAAACTCTGTGAATCACTGAATTGTGCAGGCCTGATATTATAGATCATAAATGAAATAAGTATTTTATAATTATACATTTAAATGTATTTTATTACCATGGAAGAAATGTGTTAATACGTATTAATATAAAAACAAATAAAATAAATTAATTATTTCACAATGTTCATGTTAGTTTTATCCCATCATGTTTGTTAAAAAAATTATATTTCATACGTTAAACGCCACGTCAGTCACCGGTGACTGACATCCGAGATTTTTTTACAATCAAATAATTGACAAAAAAAACTATGAAATAAACCGCGGACAGGGTTAATATTAAGCTAATAATTTCAATTTGAAAATTACTCAACTGCATCCTTAATAATTAGGATTAGTGTTTAAAAAAACTGACATTTCGTTTCGCTTTACGTAATATTAAGTTAATAATGCTGGCTAACGAATTGAAAGGTTAAATTTGAAAATTAGTTGATTGTATTCTTAATAATTAAGATTTCAACGTGTCTGACTACACGCGTCCGTTTTCACTGTTACAGTCAACGTGTTAACAGGAAATCGTCTTTTTAAATGTTCTACACTTTTTCATGGTGAATAAGTATTTGTTACAGTTTATCTACAACAAGCGAGATATTGACGAGGCTAAGTAAAAAGAAAGTCATATGTCGATATTACACATGTTTATTACTTCCTACATACTATATACGTAAATGATAGTTATCTTGTGCAAAAGGAATTTGTGACGTAACATACACACATGTGTAATATATGCGTACATTACATATTTGTACATACATACAAATATACACAATATGTAATAATACACATGTATGCGGAAACATACATGTATATGTAACAAATTATATAACAGTTTCCTAAATAAAATAATAGTGATATTTTTATAAATGAAAGAAAAAAAATGGTATATTTTTGTGCTACCTTCAAGATATTGCCTATAAAAAGCAAATACGTTAACGTACCTCACGTTAGTCGGTGACCGTAGTATTTATTTATTTATTGTTTTACTTACATCCCACCTCCTGATTAAATTGAAAATGCTGTATGGAATGTTTAATAATTTTTTACCTGTTTTTCTGTGATTCTAATCGTTGATTTAAATTTTAAATGCTGTCAATCTAGATATTTTTCAATCGTATTCTCATCGAATACAATTTTTAATTTATACGACGTACCATGCGACAGCATTCAATTATAAATTGATATCACAATATTTAATATCAATACTACAAATCAAACATGATATATTCATTCTAAGAATTAACGTTCTCACGGTTATAAGTAAACCACGCATGGCATGACCATCAAAACTATCCAAGCTTTAAATGAACTCGTAACACATTTATTATGCATTTACGATAGATAATGTATAATGGAAGATGAATTTTAATTGTATTGCTCTGGCAATACGTAAGAAATATCATCCCAAGGATGTCTGTACAGACCTTGTTTTAATCGTTTTTGGTCCATGTAATGACCTATGGTGATAAAATGTAACATGTTAAAAAATTTGTACACAATTCATTTGTAATACATCATACTAAAAAGAATATACTCACCGATAAAACCTATGCTCCTACCAAGAACAAATAAACTATTTATAGCACCGATTTCGATGTACTCCTGTGCTTCCTCTCTCGTGAAACTTCCACTCTTCCTTAGCATATCAACGAAGGCACAGGCAATTATACCGTCCACGTTCAAAATTAGATTAGGTTTCTTGGTTGTAGTTATTTTCTCAACCTCTAACGCGTATTCTACCAATGGTTTAGCAGGGAAGTTTTCCATTACGAATTCTTTGATGAGCTTCACCCGCATATCCGGATTGTTTATGGATTTTATACGATGACCAATACCCATAATGAGTTTTCCCTTTTTACGCGTATTATTTACAAATTCCTGAGGATGTAAACCAGCGTCGTACGCTTCGGAGAACATACGAGCAGCTCCATCCAGTGCTCCACCGAAACGATCGCCCTGTTAATAATATTCAAACGAAATATTAACCGTTTAAGTGTCACGGGTTAATGCGAGGATACGTTCGAAAAGTGGCAACCCAGCGCGATCGCGTTTCTTCTATTTTTGTGTCGATACGCGTGAAATGATGCGATTTATAATTTTACAAATTATTTTACCATTTATACTCTAAATTAATCGATTTGTAAAAAATACTGATGTTCAATCATATATTATTAGCAGTGTACTACGACAGGGCATAAAACTGATCATGAGCTTACGCTAGCAGCGCCGATACCATGGCACTTTTCGACATGAAACAGAAACAGTGCGACCGTGCTCTTTGCTATTCAAACGGTTAACCCTTTAACTACGAAAGGCGTCTATATACATTCTCACGAATCTATCAAAATATACGAAAGATGTCTATAGACGTCCTCTGCGGATATTTTTATTTCCTTTGCAATTATTATTTTTTTAAACCCTAAGAATGGTATCAAATCTCCGGGCACAGTTTTCGTCACTTGTCAATGGTCGAGCAGTCGCAATGACCGAGAAGCGAATAACGTGTCATCCGTATTGATTGATTGCTCCGAGATCGCGTCGCAGTCAAAGGGTTAATACCAATCTAATATTTTATTAAAATATCAATTTTTTCGTTTACTTACAATAGTCAAAAGACCGGATACGAGAGAGCTAACCAAATCTTTACCAGCTCTTGCGCAAACGATAGTGTTGTGCGCTCCCGACACGGCAGGACCGTGATCAGCAGTTAACATCAAAGACATTTCAAGGAATTTACAGTAAACTACTGGTAAGCATCGTTGGAACCATAACAACGAGACTACGCCACCGATTCCTACATTCTGTTTAAGAACTTCGGTCACAGGCATTCCAGCGTATAATAATTCCTGACCACGTTCGTCGCAGATCGAGGTCATGAACGAAGCTGGTTTTCGTATTAAACCAAGTTCCTAGGAATAAAAAAAAAATTCTTTTTATTTCCAACCAGTTATACGTCATAATTACCGCTTTGTATATAAACGTATAACTGATTATAATTACCCTAGCCCAATTGTAATCCATGGGTACCGTTGGTGGTGGAACTTCTGGTGCTGGAACAATCGTTCCTTCTTTCACGAGTTTCTCGTAAACACTTTGCAGCAGATCACCAAGGTTGTCGAAACTGTCAGGTACGTAAGCACCTGCTGCCTTTAATGCAGCGTTCTTAGAAGAAGCTGTTTCCAAGTTGCTGTGAGCGATCGATCCAGCATGGCCGAATTGTACTTCGGAATTGAACATACTGGCACAGGTACCGATACACCAAGCAACCAACGGTTTTGTGATTTTCTTTGATTTCAATGCTTCGCATACTTCGTATTCCTCTACACCGCCGACCTCACCGAGAAGAACAATAAGCTTCACTTCAGGATTCTGTTGATAACGCATTATATGATCCATAAATGTGGTTCCTGGATAACGATCACCTCCGATCGCGACACCCTCTAATACACCGTTCGAAGCTTTGGAAATGATGTTGTTCAATTCGTTGGACATACCACCAGAACGTGAAACATAAGCGACACTGTAAAATAGTATTTTCTTAGCTCGTGAAATGGTAAAAAGTCTGAATAATATTTCAAAGAATTTCATTTTGAATAATAAAAGTACCTGCCAGGTCTGTACAGTTTACTGTGAAGAATATTATCCATCATTCCACCGGTGTTACCGATCTTGAAACAACCTGGCTTAACACCTCCAACGGTAGCCGGGCCAATAATCGTGATACCCTTCTGTTGGGCCATTAAAATTAACTTTCTCGTCATGTTTTCCGGTATACCTTCGGCGATAATGGCAATCGTACGAATCTGAGGGAACTGCATCGTTTCGACCGCGCTATCGTACGCGGATCTTAAAGATGCAAACGTAACCATAACGTCTGCGTCCGTGTGTTTAGCCATCGCGTCTTTCATTTGTTTGTAGACAGGAATTAGTATCTATCGTAAAAGATCAAACAACTCGTTATAATTAGCGGTGGATTTTAATTGATTCGAAGAGAAATTATATTTTCTAAACGTACCTCCTTATGACCCCAGTAAAACTTTTGTTTATGATCGCCCGTAAAAGGGTACACGATAGCGGCTACAGATGGTTCAGATCTACGACAAACGAAATCAAAGTCCAGCATACTTTGAACAGCTCTGGTTTGCATTCCCCAGACAATGGCTCTGGTCTTATTGCTAAAAAGTTGTTTATCCGTCGAACCGTCAACAGAATCGTTTGTTTTGATAGTGTATTGTTTGATAGGTGAAGTGGAAGTACTTTTTGGAGGTGCCGAAGGACCCACATCTTGTCCAGACGGAAGCAAAAAATTTGCGGTAGAAAATTCCTGAGCCTCAGGATCCGGAATTGGTTTTTTACCTAAAGCCATCGCGCATATGGCCGTCATATGAGTTTCTGGACCGAACACGTAAACCGGGATAGCTAGTCTTCTACCAACTTCGCGTATTATTCTAAAATAACGAATAGTAATATTACTCTTGTACCAGTTGAAATACAATTGTTTAAACGTTATTATGATTATACCTTAAACCTTCTTGATAATTAGGCCCCGCTCTTCTTACGAATATCTTTACATTATGATCTACGAGCTTCGGTTGATACTCTTGTAGGGCTTTGACAATACCCTTGAAGGTTGCAGCCACGTTCGTAAAATTAGCAATACCTCCACCGATGATCAATACCTTTCCCTCTTTACGTTTCTCTTTCGTCATCAAACTTAAGATCGTTTTTGCGTATTCGTAAGTTTGCTGTTCACTGGGTGCACCCGAATATTCACCATAATTAGCCAGTTCGCTTGCAGCGCCCAAGTCGCAAATCGTATCGGAATATATGACGGACGCGCCTGGAAAAAGATCATTCGAAGAATAAAACATACACGGGAATACGATGAACGTACGTTACAACGAAGCATACGACTTGACAATCACAATTTTGTTAGAAAGAACCCGATTAATCACGTAAATGATACTGCTGTGCGCTTCTACTGACCACCGCCAGCAACCATTGTCCATATCCGACCAGCTGGATTAAGAATAGTTAGTTTCAAACTGGCTCCGGACTTGGAATCCAAATCAGCGATGTAGGCCTCCTCTGGGTAAGCATCCCTTCCGAATGGTGGTGGATAATCGATCTCTCCCCAATCTGGTCTGCATATGAAATCCGCAGTTGTGTCCAACTTTGCAGCAAGATCAAGGATGTAAATTCCATTCTTTGTTACCACCAATGGATTTATTTCCAAATAAGTGAAATATAAATTAACATAAAGCTTGTACAAGGTTTCTATGAACTTTGCGATTGCTCTGAAATCAAGAAAAAAATTAAAAATATCATATACAAAATGAAACAATGCTCCGGTTCAATGGATACTTACTCTTTTCTATCATTTGCCACATGCACTAACAATTTCGCCGTTATTGTAGCCTGATCTGGTGCTTCCTCTCCGACAGGTACCTCTAATTTCAAAGCTTTTGCGTCAACATCGCCAATATCTACACCTCCCTCGTGGTGGAACAAAATAGTATCAGCTTTTCGGTGCGAATAGATACAAACGTAAGCTTCTTCTTCCTATAAATGGAGTTTATATTTTCTTGATGAACTTACATCTGTATTATTTTTACTAGTTTCTCTTAATGATAAATACTAACCTGTTTATGTGGAACAAATGGTTCGATGATAAACGTTCTCAACTTTCCTGTCGTTTTTCCCACTTGCTGGTCCTTGTTCATTCTCTCTGCAACCCATTGTTTCACAGTATCTAGATCTGCATTTACTTTAATTAGGCCAAGTTTTCCACGTCTCTTGATCAGCTGATCAGGTTTTACAACCAACTTATCTGTCAGCAGCCACGGATTCTCGTTCACAGCATCCGTCCAGTTTGTTTGTTCTGTGATCGTCACGAATCTGCATTTTACTGCATTTGTGCCAGGAGACAGTTTACGGTTAATCAGATCTTTTCCAGTCGCCTCGCGAATCGCTTTTGCTGACATTTTATATTATGTCCCTGAAAATAAATACGCAAGAAAACTGAATAAAAAAATAAATAAATCAAAAATTGCATCTGCAAATATTGTTATCAATAACAGAATTTTTTTTCTTTCTTCATTCAATTGAATATGTAAATATAATAACGACGACTGACTGTAAAAATTCTTGAAACGAATTTCAATGCTACAAAGTAAAAGTTGACCAACTACATTCCAACATCAAACGAGTACCAATCAAAATATTATAATCAATAAATTAATTAACTTTCGCGAAACATTTTTACGACCAATTCACGGGAGTCTCGAAAATACCTTAAGATAAGTGATAAAGAATTTTTCAAATAGGAACTAACGCAAAAATTATTAAATTTCTTTAGCAATACAGTGTAACATACAACGTTTCGGGTTGATTTTTTACGTCACTAAACGTAATTTAAATAATGTATACATCTTTTTTACAATGGCTATACAAACCTTATATAATCACATGCATATTTACTACGCGGACGTATTTGCATGCGTAAGACAAACTTGAATTATTCAAATTCGGAATTTTTACATTTCGAACAAAAAGAAAAAAGAAAATCGTCTGGACTTCAATTTTGCGATTAAAATATTATAACGCGTTTACAACGAAAAAAGTACGGAATTCGAGAAAAAAAATTCCTTTGACACAAGCAAATCAAACAGTTATGTCAGCCAGGAACTGACACTAAAAATTATAATTTTAAATGAGATTCGCACGAAAAATGTACGTAACAATAATTTCAATACCTTCGATATTATACAAACACGAGGATTTAATTAAGATTAAAGAACAAATCAACGTTTGAAAACTTTTACCTCCGCCAGAACCAAAGGTGTAAGATAAATAAATCGGAAATTAACTTTCACTTCGCGGTACAAACGGCTACGTGTAGTTCACGTAATCCTGTCTAATATTTTCTTTCAGTTTCTATAATTGGAGGTACGTTAATTTCACATACTTCGATATCCGATCTTGCATAAATAGAATTTTTAAGAAATTGAAGAGATAAAAGATTCATTCTTCATAAACAAAGAAAAGATGACAGAATCGAATTATACTGAATTGAGGACGGTACGTTCGAGATTAGATGAAAACACACTCACTTTTTTAATATCACACGATTCGAATTTATTAAATCTTATGAGAATCCGACGTTGACCGGTAAATTTTCTAACCTATAAAATCCCCGATTAGAAAGTTCAGAGAAACTTCTACCGCACACTGACATCGGCGGTTAACTGAACGTCCAAAGTGACACTGCGCGCATAAGTAATATCAAGACCTCGCGATATCTCCAGATATCGTACGATTCTACCATTTTTTTCTCACGGTTCGTCGTATTAACCTATTTTGTTCTTTTTTTTTTTCAACGTTACACGTTGTACTGTCTTGCATTAAAAAACTTATAATATAAAAGTATACGTTTTTGAATTATATAATTCTAACAATAATTCTTTTCTATTTTAACTTTTTCATTTTGAACGATATCTAATTCGATCGCCGGAACAGCTTAAGATTTTGCGTCAAATGAAAAGGACTATGCGCTATGCAAAAATGTATATGTATATATAAATGCATATATGTATATTCTAGAATATGGTTCAATAGTTTGGGCACCGTATTACAATATTGATATTCTATCTCTTGAAATAGTACAACATAAATTTATACGTATAGCCGCGAAACATCGAGGACAGCCTATTCCTACTTCCTGTCATGACTATTGATCTTACATATTTTTAACAGAACTCGGTCTGACAACTTTGGAAAGCAGAAGAAATATCGGTTTTATAATTTGCGTGACCATGAATGTTTTTATGTACACCCTTGTAATTCAATTTTTGCCCACCACACTGGAATTAATCGTAGTTGTCAATCGCAATGATGTACATTCATTAATCGACATTTTCTCACAATCGTCGGTACAAAAAAAAAAAAAAAAATTGTACCGTACCTTGGCTTAGTTTTAGTTTAACCTATGATTTATATTTACATATATGTATATGTATGCTTCTCGCACATAATAATTTCTACTCTAATGGGTTTCCTTTCCCGTTAAATAAAAAAATTAATAAAAAATATATATATATTTTTAATTCATTCTCAACCATATTACTACGTAAAAAATGTTATAACTATAGAAATTATTCACTTTTTTTTTTTCATTTTACTTTCAGTTCAAACACAATCCGAATCAGAAGAGTATTTTATATCTAAGTTCAACGCGACGATCTTTTCAATATTATCATCGGGTCTTACTTATCTTACAAGAGAATACATATATTCTTGAGCATTTTTTTTTATAACACCTACACATATACCAAGACATTGCATGCGTGTTACTTATGTATCATTTTCACAATTATAAAATGTAATAAGATTTTATTTATGCATTATATATTAAGAATTTTTAAGAAAACTTGACGTTCCTATTAAACTTTATATTGGCATTTATAAATAAATATTTAAACTTAGAGAATCATATGATAATGAACTATTCATCACGTGACTTGTAACGCGATTCCTGCTCACCACGTGGACAGATATCAAAGTTTTCAAACTCGTTGATTATTATGCAATTTTTTCGTGATTTTATCGTTTGATAAATTATTATATGTAAGGGT
Organism: Stelis phaeoptera; assembly: GCA_943735885.1. Taxonomy (NCBI): domain Eukaryota; kingdom Metazoa; phylum Arthropoda; class Insecta; order Hymenoptera; family Megachilidae; genus Stelis; species Stelis phaeoptera. The sequence goes on from OX030936.1 coordinate 3,968,401, forward strand.
AATATTTGCTCTTGACAAATACGTTTATTTATAAGTATTCTTATGTAAACAGATATTTTTAATTTTAGATCCAATATACACCTTTGCAAGGACCGGATGTAACGGTCGATGAAAAATAATTTCAATTTAAAATATTTTAGATTCAATTAATTACCCTCGTTTAACTAATATTAATTGATATTATATATATACGTAGTATATAGAATAGTTTTTTCGTTGGAATGCAATTATGCATCGTAAAAAGATAATAAATTCGATTTTCATGATTTGTCAAATACAATTTGCAAAAAAATCATTCAAAATGTACATACTCAAAGGATAACAATTATAGCAGAGGTAGCAAATTGACGACATAATAAAAAGATGTCACTATAATCGTTCTTGAATTTTTCTATATTTATAAGATCACGCGGTGACACCACATTGGTGTCCATTACCTTCGTGATAATCACGACTCTCAAAACATCAATTTAACACAGTGGTTCTCACAACGATGCCATCAATTAAATTACCATACAATAAATGTCATAAAATATCAATTGCACAAAATTAATATATTTTAATATCAGCACAAAATTATTTAATCTCTCCACACCTCTACAAAACAATTAAGATCACTTATATCGTTCGAAAATTACATCGATAAAATATTTACTACTTTAATCAAAATCATGCGTATGCATAGAATACATTTCTTTTTTTACACACGTGTGTCAATTTACATGTGAACAATTTTGCATATTCAATAAATGAATATAAATTTCATAGATTTCGTATCTGACCAATTTAAATTGAATTCAAAAACAACAAATTTATACGAAAACACTTATCGCTTCGCTTGTGACCATCTTCTATATTCAAGTGCAACCTTGACCTTTTTAAGTGGCTTCCACATTTGAATATACACATCTAACGACAATTTTTTTTGAAATCTAATTAAATGGTATCGATACACCGGGTGTAGAAAACAACGCGTATAAAAACTATTAATATAATATGTAGTAAATTTAATGTTAAAGTGATAACATATAACAATTCAATATCTATTAGCTAATGGAAGTATCCATACATTATGATCCATTTTTACTACCTTTTCAATTGGTATTAAGAAATGATTAACATTTACAAGATCACAACAAAAATTATGAAGTCGTCGCTTCTGCTATTACTTGAAAAAAATAACAGACACGTATAACATTATATATGAAATAATTAACTACCGAATTGACAAGGTTGCAGGACGTTAGCTGTTGATAATATTTAATTTTATGAAAGATAATAAATCATTATTAAAACAAATATATATATATATATATATATATATATATATATATATATCAAATATACAGTTTATCTTGTTTAGAACTCTTTACAAGTATAAAGATCAAGGTTATGTTTTTCTAATGCTCGATACAATATTGCATATGATTGCAGCGATGCATTTAAACATATAATTTATTAGGATATTTTACAAGAATTAACTGTTACAACATTTGACTACAATACTATACTGTAAATGTATTCGTATATCAATACTTGTAATACCTGAACTAATTTTCATCAAGGATGTTCCTTACGAAGTCCTTAAAGCAATAAGGTTAGCTTGTGTTGTAACAATTAATTTGTGAAGGTTTATAAATATAATATTGAATCACTTACGAATTTATGGACTGTTCGAACTGATGTAATAATGTCGAATACGTTAAAAAATCTTTGATATCTCAGAAACTAGAAGGAGACCTCTACTTAAAGCACAGCTCGTGAAAAAAAAAAAAAAAAATTACATTCTTGGCTGCATCGACGTTGCCGGTGTGAAGTGTGATTCAAATATTATCGACGTGTCTTTCAAACTGCAACCACAATATTTACATGTATATTATCTTTTTGTCCTACTAGCATTATTGAAATTTTGTTTAATGATAAAATTACATAAAATTAATAATAATGATGTTATTAATCTTTCGTCAATTCTATTTAAACATTATCGGATCGCTGTGACGTATTTGTGACGTAGAGGCAATACGTCATATCGTATGATTCTTGTAACTGTTGCTTACGCGTGAATTTTAGATTAATCGCGGTGCATCGAATTTAATTCAAAAAATTAGATTATAAAAAAAAAAATTTCAAAACAAATTGCATATAATAAATGTTCTTGCAAACTTTATATATAGTAAAAATTTATATCTATTTAAGCACGTATACAAGAAATAATAATAGATACATAGCAAATAATATAACAATATGTTTAGAAAATATTTGATATTTATTATAACAATTTTTATTATTTCATATAAATAGCAATGGAAACAAAAGATATTGAATTGTATTTTATAAAAATAATAGTATTAGAAAAAAAGTCTCTATATTAAATGATGCATAAAATTACGTAAGATTATATTGTTTTATAATTCACATACCTCTATCAAATTTAGTATGCATATTGTTACTGCAGTTACATGTCCAAACCGTATGTAGATTTACATATATTTATATAAAAAGTGCTCAATTTATAAAATTGCATTTTATACGTGAATATTATACAATATAACATATTCAAGTCACCTTCTATGAAACATCAGACAATTCTACCTGTTTGTTAAGATAAATTTGTGTTAAAATACTTTATTGCAGTTGCATTATTAATAACATTATGTATATATATATATATATATGGACTTTTTTTAATATTCATATTTACATATTCAAAATACGTATATCTTAAACCTTACTGATGAAAAATTGACTTATAAATTTCTTTCTTTCATTTTTTTTTTTCCAAGTATTTTAAAGTAATACAAACATTTTCAGTTCTTCTGGCATAAACTTTCATATTACTGTGTTATATGAATCACGTTTTTTTACTTTCCACAAAGCTTTCAAAGAACTGTGCATAATATAACTATCAAAAATGGTCTGTATGAGATGTGTACACGAATGTTTAACCAGATGGTTAAATTATTGCTTCACAGATGATTATGCTCTGTTCTCTAGTTTAGTGATAAGATCATGTACATTTTCTATAATGCTATACACGTATGGACGTTCCATAGGATTTACTTTTAACATTGATAAAATCAGATTTTGCATATCCTGTAAAATTTACAATGCAAATGTTAAATGTTTGAGTTTTTATTATTGTAACATTAAATATAATTAAATAACCTCATTGTACGGAGTGTCTTCTGGGAATGTAATATTTGCGCTTATAACAGCTAAGGCAACGCTATCCCCTCTTTCGTATACAGTATCAAATGGAGATTTAAAATAGCATAGCGCATAAAGAATACAACCTAGAGACTAAAAAAGATACATGGGTTTAATAAATGTAGTGAATGTACAGAAGCACGTATAAATAATAATACTGATTTTACCCAAATATCTGTCCGTTCGTCTACCATACAATAACTTTCAACGTTAAACAATTCCGGTGCTCTGTATGGCATAGAACATCTTTCGGCTGCTAAATCTTGCAACGTTTGGGCCGCTTGAGATCCGCATACTTTAACTCTAGCCGGTGCCACAGAACCTGCAAAATCATTTGAATAACGCAATGAAATAGATTTCCTTTTGTTTTTCATATTGTAGCAAACGATTATACCTAAATCCATTATAACAGGAGTATTTCCATCGCCCATAACTACGTTTGCAGTTTTTAAGTCCCTGTGAGCAAGAGGTTCTGGTTTCGCTTCGTGGAATGCCTTTACACCTTCGCATATTTGTATAAAAATACTTAAAATGTCTAATGCACTCATGTAATCTTTATTCTTAGCACGCCTTTCTAATTCATTTGCGAGGGTTCCTCTCTAAAAAAAAAAATAGAAGCAACTTAGAAACATTATTGTTTATAATTATATTACTCGATCCTAAAATACACATAATATCGCTGTAACTTACATGATAATATGGTAAAACAATTAATACTTCGCTGGTAGCATTCATGACAGGATCCGCTGTTCCTTTGTAAGTAGAATCAATACATTCTATTACATTCGGATGTTTAACAAGATTATGATACTCTATTTCTTTCGCAGCCAATCTCTGGTCCTCCAAACCATGACAAATGATTTTTTTAACAGCATATTTCTTATGAGTCGATGTATCTTCAACCAACAATATAGTACTAAAACCACTGAAATTTTATAAACGTTAAATCAAATGAATGACATAGGAAAATTAATTTATTCCATTAGAAAATGTTAAATATGTTTACATATATGTTAAAAATATTATCACCGGCTTTATATGAAAAATATGGTAGAGTAAGGTTATGTAAAATTAAAATAAAATTACAATACTCTGTAATATAAAATATCGGACAAAACGATACATTAATTTGTGATCCCGTAACGGATGAAAGTATTCGTGATAATTTATAATAATCTCTTTTATATAAAAACTTGCCCTTCTCCAAGATGTTCACGAACTATGTAATTTCTTGAATTTACTTTGATAGTTTCCTTGGAGCATATACAGCCCATTTTTAAAATCAAACTCAAACCGAGGCTGTTCATTTTGAAATACACATAATAGAATAAATAAGCAATAAACACACTTGATATATACTTTCTTTTATCGTCGTGCAAACATCTTGTTACACATTACAAGCCTTACTGTCAGATCAAGCTAGATAATCGCGTATCAGCTGTTTACAACTATTATTATAATGCATTCGCCAAATTGATTAAACTAAAAATTAATACAAAATTGAAACGTGGAAAATTTATCATGCTAAAATAACTTGTCATGAATTAAAAATTACATTTTCAACATGGTTAAAGAAGAAACGAAAATCGCTTTCAAAGTAAATTTTTATTCTTTTTATAAATGAATCGTATCTGTATCACTATTTAAAAAAAATATTGTTAAACGTAAACTAGAAGAACCTTTGTTATTTAAACTTTTGTATCATTAGGTGTTACACACCCTCCTATGGATATTTTTTACAAGTTATTATTATTGGGGTGCGAATGAAATAACCGTGACAGATCCTATCGATGAATCTGGATGGGTACCGCATGGAGCGTTCATCAATGAAATTCAAGCTCAACCAAGAACAGAAGAACAGACAGCAGAATGAAGCCATCCAAAAATTTTTAATTATATTTTATACGCATGTACATTAAATACCTTACTAAGTTCTTTATAAATGAAATACAAATTTAACATGAAGACGTAACTGAGAAACTGAGTATTCCATGCGATAAAATATGGAGTTTTCAGAATGTGTAATTTATATAGTTCTTTTTTTCTTTAATAAGTATTTATATGTAAACAATTTAACGCTAATTACTGTTAATTTTTCAGAAACGGGTACATATTTAAAAAAATTTTAACTATCAAACTCAACGAATAAGATATCTTCCTTTTGTTCTTTCCTAAAAGCAACTAAGATTTTGTTGGATCGGTATCTTCGTTCGAAACATCAACGACTTCTTGATCATTTTGCAATTGCGCTTGCCACATCGAATGATATATTCCTGCGTAAGAAATAAGCTCCTCGTGCTTCCCCCTTTCTACGATTTCGCCGTCTTTCAAGACAAGTATTTCGTCGGCGTGTATTATCGTCGATAACCTGTGCGCTATAATGATGGTTGTTCGATTAGCACAGACTCTGTGCAACGCCGCTTGAATGTTCCGCTCTGTTTGAGTATCGAGCGCACTGGTTGCTTCATCCAAAAGCACAATTGCTGGTTCTTTCAATATCGTGCGAGCAATAGCAACTCGTTGTTTTTCTCCGCCGCTCAAACGAAGTCCTCTTTCACCAACCTATATAATTGCAATTGAACAATGTTAACTTTTTTGTTTGTTTTTTAATTGCCAAAGAATCAACACAAACCTGAGTTTCATAGCCATTTGGGAACGAAAGAATTCGTTCGTGAATGTCTGCATTCTTAGCAGCTGCTATTATATCCGTATCTACGGCTTCGATACGGCCATACTGAATATTATACTTGATGGTATTATTAAATAATACTGTATCTTGAGGTACAACTCCGATAGCGCGCCTTAAGGAATCTTGGGTGATAGTTTTAATATTTTGTCCGTCGATTAAAATTGCACCGTGTTCCACGTCGTAAAATCTAAACAACAAACGTACGATAGTCGATTTTCCAGCTCCAGATGGCCCGATCAGAGCGACAGTTTTTCCTGCCGGAGCGACAAAGCTAATATTTTTTAATATCATTTTATCAGGGGTGTAGCTAAACGATACGTTCGAAAATTCCACTTGACCACGTTTTACTATCAATGGCCCAGCACCTGGAGCATCGATTACTTCTTCATGTTCTCTGAGAAGATCGAACATGTTCTCCATGTCGACAAAATTCTTTTGTATAGATCTATAAACGTAAAAGAAATAATGATTATTTTAAATTACAACCAAGAATTTTTAAGCAGTATATTATTGTCAGAAATATTTACCGATAATAAGTTCCAAACCAATTTAATGGTACATAAAGTTGAATAATATAACTTGCGAACAAAACGTAATCACCAATTGTTAAACCTTCGTTATTGACAACCTACGATTTCATTTTAAATACAGTTGTGGATATATTTAATTCGAAGTAGCTAAACAGATTTGTATACCGACCATGTGTAAACAAAGCAAAGATCCAGCTAACAAGCCACTGCAAACAATTACATTTTGCAGAGTATTTAAAATATTCAATGTAATCATCGATTTCCATTCTTCGATCTGATATTCTAATATAGCCTTTCTGTAGCTTTCCACTTCGTACGATTCTGCTCCGTAATATTTCACCGTTTCAAAGTTAAGCAAGCTATCGACGCTTCGCGCTTTTTGAGTGTTGTCGGCCAGATTCATCCGTCTTTGGAATTTGGTGCGCCATTCGGTGACCAAGATTGTGGCCGCTAAATTAATATTCGATGCAATGTTAAGATACTTCTATCGTACAAAGCTTATAAATCTAATATTGTTTACCTATGTACAAGCTCATTGTCAGGAACACGATCAAACCGAACCATTTATTAAAGGCAGTAACGAAAAACACAACGGCCACCAGAATGTCCACGATTGTTGGTATGATCGAAAATACAATATAATTTAGAAGGTTGCTTATGGAATCTGTACCACGATCCATAATTCTTAGAACTTCTCCTGTTTTTCGTCCAAGGTGCCATCGTAAACTTAAACTATGTAAATGTCTGAAGGAACATTTAAATGAAAATCAAATTTTAATTACGAAATCGTTAAAGTAAATTCATAATAATATAAAGAGAGAATCAAAAAGTTCACCTAAACAACTCCACTTCGATTTCTCGAGTAGTATACTGCTGTATACGAATCCACAAAAATGATCTTAAATTGTTCAATACCCCCATACCACCTGTACCACCACCTTGTAAGAATTTGAATGCCACATATATCAGAACAAGGTCCCACCTATTACACATATATCTCATAAATTATAACATTCCAGTATTATTTAAATTTTTATTCAAAATTTCGTGTACCTAAATGTCACAGGAGTTTCGGTAACACTATCTACGATTTTTTTGTTATAAATTGGAACGTATAAGTTGATCAAACGTCCTGACATAAGTAATCCAAAGCAAAAAATAACTCGCAGTTGAAGCATGAAAGATTTTGGCCATAAAAATGGTGCCAAGGTTTTAATCTTATACAATGCATTTTTCCATGTAGAACTGTTATCCACGGGTCTCTGAAATAGTAATATTATCGCTAGTTATTATCATACATCATGAATATGAGTTTGTATTCTGTTTACATGCACACACGCTTTTTTTCTTTTCTGATAATCATGAATATAATATTTAAATTATACAGTAAGATTATATTGCAACGACTTACACCTTGATAATATCTCGACCGTGCAGATGGACCATCGTTGAGATTACGATAATCGGTTTCAATGTTTAGTATTCCCGGAGCTTTGAGTCCTAGAGCAAAAATGATGAGGTTGCTGACATAACGTAAAACGAACAGTGCCATCTCAATTTGGTCCGTTAATCTGTAAATAGCACACACATATACATAGGAAGTGTCCCATCATGTACAATCGGTAAATATAGCCTGTCCATTAACAATATCGATACCAGACTGTAGTTATATATGTGAAAAAACATGTTATAGATTTATCTGTGACTTACGTATTTAAATGAAACCACCATTCAAGTTTTCCTATGTTAACAAAGGCAAGATTTTCTGAAATAAATGCCAGAGTCCAAAAACCCAGTAAAACAAGTCCATGACCATGCGGTGGAACGCTTGGTAATAACTTGTGCCTCTCTACTCTTAATATATATACAGAATATGGATAAACGATTACAGTTAATACCGTTGTTAGAACCTGGAAAAACATTACATTAATTGAAATTAAAGAAATAATATCATGGAAAACAATTATTCAAGACATTAAAAAATCTTACCATATAGCCATAAACTTTTTTGTCATCCAAAATTGTTCCTTGTAGAATTATCCTCGTTATACTAAGCAGTGGAACAAAATACAAGAAAAATTTTTGTCCAATATACAATTTATTTGTTGGTAACAAAACTGCGGTAGTTTCTGTTCCATATTTTCGATACATCCAAAGTTGAATTGTACCAAAAATTAATAAATATAAAGAAATGATACTAGTACTGACAGTGTCCATAAAACATTTAGACATGCCATGGTCTACCCAAATGTCTGTGAACGTTATGTTTGGAGGACAATAAGTAAATGATGTATTCATTTTTAATTTGAATATAAAGTCAAAATACAATGGAGAAAATTCAGTTGAAAATATCTGTCTTTTTATTAATTCAATGTAAGTTTTCACTAATAACTATTACGTTCTTTGTTTTATTTATCATTATCTTTGTGTCTTATGTATTCTTTATACAAAATTTTATAAATGTATAATTTTCAACGACTCGATGGCTGAAATATCTGAAAAGTCATATGGAATATATTAATATTGGTCTTTTCTTTTATTTTTAGTATATAAATGTGTTAAGGTATATCTATCATATACAACAACATTATTGGCATTTATAATATTGTAATGGCCAAAATTATCTTATCATATCTGAATTATATAAGCTTCGTTACTGACATTACTTGAAAAAATGAAATCTTATCATTACCCTACATTTGTTAATCTATACAGGAATTACATTATTTATATCAAAGTAGTGTTAAAATTAGCACATTTCGATAACATTTTAAATACGAGTCATATTATGTTACAGTATATCGAACAAAGAATTATTTAATAACAATTTCATCATGAATACAATTGATATTATATGAAAGAAAAGCTTAAAAAGAAAACAGAAAATAAATGAAAGCAATATATATACATATATGTTAATAGAAAATGAATATTATGTTATTATTTTACGTTGAAAGATACAAAAAATCAAATATTTTACCTTCGTTCAAGAAATTCGCATCGTCATGACAAATATTATAATTGAATTAACAATTTATTACATCGAACTCCCATAAATATTTTTGAAACAGCTTAATTCGATGCTGTATATAGAGTAACTCTGTTATTTTAAATCGAAGCATGAATTTTATAATTGAAGGAAAAAAAAAAGAATTCACACCTAGTCACCAATTACTCTTTTGAAATGTACAAAATTTACATTATTACTGTGTCAGCATGGGTTATACGCGTTTGACATGTCACTTTGAACTGCGGATCATGCGAATGCGTATGCGTATTTGACTTTGAAGTATCCAAACCTCGTGGGATACATAACCTCACTTTCCTTGATACATGTATATATTTGCAAACATAACGAGTGTTCCGGTGAATGCAGTGAATGTATAGAAATTTATTCCATTACAAGATAAGTAATAATGGCCAAGGGTAATAAGCACGTGAAACATTTAAAATCTGAAAAGGCCAAAGTAAAACTGAAAGCAAAAAAGACGAAGCATTTACCGAAGGGATTGAATGTCACAGATCCGTCGTTCAAAGTTAAAAAGATCGTAATTCGAGAACAATTAAAACAGCACGATGAAACAGAAATTCTCAGCAGGAGAAAGCTCAATGTTAAAGTAATATTATAAATTATTTTTGATGAATTAAATTGTAATATGTAATCCTTTATTATATGTAAATATTAATTTACAGGATTTATTGTCACGTCTTCAGCATCATAATTCGACGGTTCGACAAGATGCCGTAAGAGAACTGAAAGAACTTTTATTGGAACATTCATTGAAATTGTTAAGTTCACAATTTGGAATTTTGTTACAAGGCATTTGCGCGTTGTCTCTTGATAAAGAGAGGGACATAAGACGTGATTCTTTAAAAGTTTTAAGTCTGATTCTTGGTCCAATTTCTAACGATCAACTTAATCCATACTGCGAAGTTTTAATCTCGTATTTGAGATGCGCTATGACGCACATAGATCCACGTATCAAAGAGGATTCTCTCCTTTTTTTGGATGTACTTATGCAAAATTGTAGCAATATTTTAGCAAGAAACAGCTACAAAATACTACCAAACTTTTTGGACATGATTTCTAGATTACATACAGAAATAAAACCTGGAAGACAATTAGTTACAACTTTAAACTCTAAGAATACCAATGTTAAATGGAGAATAAAAGTACTGGAAAGACTTGCTACTATGTTCAGTTCTATTGTTAGCTTCTTTAAATCTCAACAAACTATTAGCTCGAGTACAAATGCACAAATTGTACACGTAAATAAAAATACTAGATACGTTCCCATTCATGTAAGAACGAATTTTCAAAACTGTGACATTGATTTTGATCAAGAGGATAATTCAAAAGAAAATACAGCAGAAACAATTTTGGAGGCTGAGGAACTGATGAAATACATAGAATTATTAATGCCACTTATATTCGATAGTTGGATAGAAGTGTGTCCAGATGAAAAGAATGCAGATAATTCTGGACTTTTAATTTCAACAGAAGCATCTGAATTATTAAAAAGTATTGTAGAAATAATACAGTTAATAATCGAATGTATAGATATATTGCACACAGAATGTGATGTAAACATGAAATTTTGGTTTAAAAGCAATTTTCAGAATACCTATGTAAAAAACCTTCTTTCGAAATTTCCGTACAGTAAATTAGGGGCAGCCGGACGATACGTTTCTTCCGTACGAAAAGGAAGACGTCAAGAAGATTTTTCTGTGAACGAATCGCACGATCCTTGTTTAGGATACAATTTAGGACTTTGTCAGATTTATGTCTGGTTTACATCTATACATAGCAACGATAAGACTGTAGCTAAATTAAATAAAAATTATTGCACATCAGTCATCAAATATTTAAATAGTACGATAAAATTTATCTTTGAAGTTGGCGATCAAATTGATGGTAAAAATATCAAAAAGTTTATGTTTCCTTTTCTTTTACAGATAGGCTTGAAAGTTGGTCCGGTGCAAATAACGTTGTGTTGCCACAATTAATTAAACTTTTAAGAACACTGTTCTTAAGAGCGAGTAAACTTTGGTACAAGAATCACCTTGATTTAAGTGAAACTATACAATCCGTTGTTAATGCATGTTGTAATCAAGCAAAAAAGGAAATGCAGTTGCAATTATTCTCTGTCGTTAGCGATATTATGTTAGACCATACTTTAAACGAACTACATAGGTAAGGAATTTAGAGTTGACCAAATTTTTCGAATTTCTGATTTATGTTAACGACTTTGTTATGTTATGATTGGCGACATTTCTGACTTTGATCAAAATCGATGTTACATCGCAGGGAATGTGCATTTAAAGATTTTATCTCTACTTTGCCGAATCTTCTTTTAAAGCCAAAAATACATGAAAATACTATACAAACGATAAATAAAATTGTACTCCGGTACAGGGATTGGATTCAACAAGAATTGGTGGCAAATCAAAATAATATTATAGGTAAGTATTTGAAAAAAAATATCATTTTCATCATTGTTTGTATACTTAAAGATAATTGATTCGTTATTTATATTACAGAAAATGCTAAAAAAATTCAGATTATTGGATCCGATGATGAAAAACAATCCCGTCTGATGATCTGTAATTTATTTTATTTCTTGGATGCTCAAATTTTTTATTAGCACGTTAAGCGCCACGTCTGTCACCGGTGACTGACACTCGAAATTTCTTACAATCAAATAATTGACAAAAAGAATTATGAAATAAACCGCGGATAGCGTTAATATTAAGCTAATAATTTGAATTTGAAAATTTAATCGACTGCATTCTTAATAATTAGGATTTTATCGTGTTTGATTACGTACGTCCGTTTTCACTGTGCCAGTCAACGTGTTAAGTAAGAAGTACCCGTTTTAAGATAAATGTATGTATTGTACATACAAATTTTCTTTTTATTAAAAATTTCTTCATAAATAACAATTTCCGTATTAGGAAAATTTTTAAACACTTTCTACTAGAATGTAATCGTCTATAGTTAGAACTATATAGTTAAATTATATGCTTTGATGATTATTAAAAATCATCATGCACGTTGCATTTTTTTTGTGCAGTTTTACAACAGTAATTCTCACAGTTTTATAAGTATTTTGTAATACTTTTGTACAAATACTGATATTTGAAACTAACAACCGATAAAGTGTGTTTAAAGTACATGTTAAAATTTAGTTATCATGTTTGGGTTTTGCGTTAATTCATCATTTTCAAACGTATAATTATCAAATGCATACAATCCATTGGATTCCTTGTTCAGGTCTAACGTTTCACTAAATTTATTATTTTTCATATTTTTCTCGTCTTCCGTGTAGTTCACACTCATAATATTCTCTACGCTTGGCGTTAACGGTAAAGTGGGTAATTCTTTGCTAAGCGGTGGCCAACTCAAATCGTTTTTCAATTGTTGATCCACTCTTAAGTATTCCTTTTTAGACTTCTCAGGTCTGTAAAACTTTGATCTCAATTTCTTCTCTATCAAATATTCTATTATAAATGTTTCAACGAAGAGACAGATGATAAAGTTTACAAAGGCAAGGGCCAAAATGATGACGCTCCACTTGTGATGATCCGACAATGGAGGCACAAGTAATTGAAGCAAACTTACTACCCACTCGGCTGGATAAACTGTGATATAGGCGCAAACGATGGTCAACAAGATTATAGAAAATATGAACGCGACATTCGTATAAATGGCTTGACGATATGGTTTGCCACGTGAAAATATTATAGCCATCGTTATATATTGAAACATGGAAACGCAATAAACGGAATAATTTTCGTAACAAGCGTACCCGGTTTCGTCCGTATAAGTAAACGGAGTGAACCAAGGGAAGGAACGAACCGCGTGATAAGCGATGGCTTGAAAAATCGTCATTATGAACATATGGACGAGCAAAGAGAAGATCGATGTAAAATTCAGTAAACTAGTCATCGGAGGTTTTTTCACTAATTTCTTCTGGTACGCTCGAGTTTTCCCGAAAAACGAGGCGAAGTTAACGACGAGACAGATATCGATGAAAAGAAATTGTAAATCCGTCAAATTCGAATCGATCGAATAAAGAATAATAGTAGATAGGAATTCTGTAAGGGAATAGGCTATCATGAATTTAAAAATTCCGAACGATGTGATCAAGGCCGCTCGGCCTTCCCTTATTACCTTTGGAACACAGGTTATGTCAGGTACCTTGGATGTGAATGGGCTCGCAACGCTGAAAAAAAGAAAAAAAGAAACAACGTATTTCGTTAAATATTATTCATATGACTGCGAAATGGCGTATATGGTGGCTTTGACAACGTTCGAATTCCGCGCGAAACCGAAAGGATCTAAGATTTTGGCAAGTGTTGGGAATAGGGATGTTCGATTCCGATTCGATTCTTTGCATTGATATATGTATGTATATAACAATGATTCTTTGGTATTTGAATCTCCCCAGAATCAATTCTTTCATGTTTCGAATCGAAGATCGATTTTTTGCCTTCTAGGAAATTAATTCTCACTAAATCAAGTTTTTTGGTTACGAATTTTTAGAAGAATCGATTTTCCTTATTCATCAAAACACATTCACTTGTACATTACTACTTGAAAAAAGTATAGGAATAGTGATGAAAATATAAACAATGTGAATCGTCTGTCGTTGGTGTAAGAGGACGACATGTAAAAAAATAAAAGATCGATTCTTTACAAAAATCGATGCCGCACGGAAGAATCGGATGGGTCTATTTACAAAAATAAAAGTAAAAAAGGAAACAAAACAAAGTTCCTACAGAATCGATTCTCGAATCAATTCTTTCCGGTTAATTGAACATCCCTACCGACACCACATAGGTACGTATCCATGCGCAATAAATTGCAAAATTTAACTTTGACCTCCATTTTTCTGTCTTTAATTTCAATAAAAAAAAAAAAATAATAAAAATAAAAAAAAATGATTTCTTTAGTTTTTCGTCAAAGTACTACACCACCTAGATGTTACTATCAAAATATACAAAGTAATTCTGGAAATTGGGAACGAAAAAATTTTGTTCTCGTACGTCGTGCAAAGAAGTTACTTCTTTTTGGCTCGATTTGATGTTTAAACATTAATTTCAACAACAGAAGTTACGCGTAACTTAAGACTTCGTTTATCTTTGCCCGTCGTTAAGCGCATCATAAAACGATGGACGTTAAAACGAAGGAAACGATTTGTCTCAGTTTCCTGTGCGATAACGTTACAAATTATGCGCTTGTAATTTGTCGTTATACAAAATGAAAGTTGGACTCGCGTAGGATCGTTATATAAAGATTATATAATTCTTTTTTTACCGGGCACAATATGGGATATTACCTAGATTCCGCTTCGGATAAAGATATACCAACGTGCGCCGCTCTCAGGGCACCGCAGTCATTAGCACCGTCTCCGCACATTGCTGTAATGTTTACAAAACAATTTTCAATCAACCATTGTACACCGGTATAATGCAATTAAGCGTATAGTAAATGTTGAACATTGAGTACGCGTACCAACGTAATAACCGAGTTGCATCAGCTCCAGTACTAATTGTTGCTTTTGATCGCTGGTCATCCTGGCAAATATTGCACCGCGTACGCAGATCTTCGCCACAATGTCTGGATAGTGTTCGCGCAACAACTGCCACGACTGGCCGGTTAACGCGAACCGATAATTAGCACCGCTTATATTTCTTTCTATATCGCGTAGCTCTGGTATTTTGATCTTTTTGTCATGAATACTCTAAGAAGGAAAAGAAAAGAAAAGATTATCTATCAAAACGGAATAACTTAATTAAAACTCGACTCGAGTCTTTTAATAAATATAATATTACTAGTTTTGATGATAACTCTTGAGCGTTGAAGTAAATCTTCGGTAAAGATTTATTATCTTCCGTAACCACAGTTACATCTATCACAGATTCTTGCGACGACAAAATACCACATTCTTTCGCAACGCTCGCTGCAGTCTGAATGTTATCCCCTGAAAGTAAACATCGGCTGAATCATTTTGCTTTCTAACAAGCGAAAGACAAATAACGTGCTGTCGTTGGTGTGCATAGATTACCGGTAATCATCAAGACATGTATGTCAGCAGCTCTTAGCTCTTTGATCACCGGTATGGTTGGCATTTTCAACCTGTTTTCCATGATTACTAAACCTAAGAACTCAAGATTCTGTTCAACCGCATCGCGAGGTAGTTTCATTATCTGCATACAAGAAAAAAAAAAAGTAATCCCTTGACCTACAAGGCTTACGTCGAGTTTCATTTAACACGTTAAACGCCACGCCGGTCCCTAGGGACCGTTCAGGCCTGGTCGGTTCTCAGGAGTGCGTTTTGCTTGCCATTCCGTTCAGGCCCAGACTCGGTCGTCAAATGGGCCACCGCCGCGCCGACGGGCAAACCGGAGAATGAACAGAAGCGTTATATGAACTTAAAGTCTGCAGCCGGTCTCGGATTGGCGTGGCGTTTAACATGTTAATTCGTATGTCAAAGAATTAAAGCCAAAATAATAGTTTATACTTTATACCTTAGCGTTGCTTTCGGATAATTCGGTTTGTCCCATGGCTATAACACGATAGCCCTGTTCCGTATAATGTTTCAAGCAAAACATAATATCCTTTGGAATAGTTTCAGGTTTGCTCAGACTAAGTATCATTTCGGGCGATCCTTTCGTGTAAGCCTTGAAGATGTCCGATCCCAGTACGCGTACTATCACAGACATTCGTTGCAGAGAGCTGGAGAATTGATATTGTTGCACTATTCCGATCTCGAATATCTCGTTCATGTTTTCCGTGAAACCGTTGTTCTTCGATGGTTTCACTATCGTCGGTGTTACGAGATTGTATTTGTCTAAATGTTCTGGCGCGGATTCTTCCAACGTCCATCCGGTACTCTCGAACATCTACGACATTGAAATAAATTAAGATTCATGATAAATATTTAACAATGAAATGGAGCACAAGAAAGAAGTACCTTAACGTCCAAAGGATCCCCACAGAGTTCACCGTCGATCAGAGTTAAACTATGGCAAACCAACATCCCCTCGAAAAGAGGATGATCGCTTAATTTCGGAATCGTTCTTTCCGATTCACCGAGAACACCGTTTCTACAAGGCACGATACCCCACATGTCCAAGCCATCTTCCGTTAAAGTGCCGGTCTACAAAAACCACGAGAAACATACAAATACGCAGTACTTTTCTAAAGTACAACATAATTTCCAAGGGTAAGCGGCGTGTCCTTCTGTAAAGTTTTTCTAATTGTTTTGTTGGGTAACTTCGTCGACGCTACTTTTCCTTCATACTTTTAATAAAGTAAATTGCAGTGCTAATCGAACGTTAGGAAAATTAACTCGAAGGACACCGCTTATACCGGACAATTATTTTCATAATATAATGATGCGATTGCTACCTTATCGAAACACACGCAATTAATGCTGCCTGATACGTTGATCACTCTATTGTTAATACAATATATTTGTGCTCTTTTCAGTCGCGCTTGAGCGTACAGTTTTCCCACTGTCATTGCTGCTGGTAGCGCCGGAGGAATCACTATCGTTATTATATCCAAGGCCTTTATCGCTATATCACCGGCTGTAATTCCTCTGGAAGCCTATGTATTAAAATTCAACGTTCCTTTAATCTATTCTGGATAAGGAATCATAAATTACAGAGAAACAGAAGATGTACCTTGGTTACAACGGTGTATATGAAACCGCATGTTGCTATAAGCGCTAATATACCAATGAACTTGTACGAATCTTGATCGAACTTAAAGTCTGCTGGCGGTGGATACAAAATGGCCGCGACAAGACCACCCTTGTTGGTGTGATAACCTGTACGAATGACCCGAGCCAAGACCGGACTGTCGCCCAAGTTCCTAACAATGGAATCAAATCCATAACAATAATATGTACTCGTTAAAATTGTACAATGTTTAACACGTTGACTGCCGCGTTACCCATATTCGGGTGACATTTAAATTTCCATAGAAATTTGTCGCTTGCATTATTAAATATACTTTCAATTACTTAATTAGAGAATCGCCGTATTAGGTACTCGAAATTCTGAATAACAGAAATTTGATGAAAATAAATGCTTTGCCTGACCAAGTTTTCAGCGTCTTTAGCGTGGCAGTCAAGGTGTTAAGGCGAAATTGTATAGTTTATTGCACCTGGTTTGAATGATGGTAGTGCCGCTGTATAACGTATGATAAGAACATTCTTTAGAATCGTACAACACGTGACGCGATGGTAATGGAGTTTTAGTTACCGGCACGGATTCTCCTACAATTTCAAACGATTAAATAAAATGTTATACAACGATAAAGATAGTCTGCAAAGTTATCAATCGTACCGGTCAGCATGGATTCATTTAATATACACTGGCCCGTCAATAGTACCGCATCGCATATAACAGTAGCTTGATGCTTTGGTAATTCTATGATATCTCCTGGTACTAATTCGCTGCTTGGTATATTCTCGGATATCTTTGAACGTCTGTGCACACGAACTGTTTCCGTCGACGCGACTGTCCCGCAAAGATTAACTTGATTCTAGAAAAAAACATTTCATATTTTGCCGTTGGTAATATTTCGAATGAAAATTTATGGCGACAGTATGGAAAACAAATAATCGTCGTACCTTACGCGTTTGTATTATCGAGGTTACGATACCAAACAACGACATGCATATGATCGCTGCCGTGTAATATAAGTATCCTTCGGCGAACCATACGCACAGAGTGAAAACTTGAAAGATGTAAAATGGATTCAGAACTTCTAATAAAAGTAACACGCCCACGCTTTGTACGGGAACGATGATCTCGTTGTTCCCGTATACGATGCGTCTGTAACAGAATGATTTATAAATGTAACTTTAAAGAAAAAAAGTCTTGGGTTTAGATTCTAATAAAAATTCCTACTGCTTGAAGAAACCAGTGATATACAATGTACAGTGAACTCCGCTTATTCGGGACACGTCGCACAGTGGTCGATTTTTGTTAAAAATCGGCCAAAAATGGAGAAAAAGAACAAACGTCGAAATAAAAATTCTATTTTATTTTCCCTTTTTATTAAATCCTATGCGCCTAAAACGGTTTGAGGATCTAATAAAAATATAGCTTTAAAGGATCGTAACAACGAGAAAGGTATACCTATGAAATTTTCCGTTAATAAGATATCCTTTATCTCACTATTTACTGCATAACTTTTTCCGAAGGTGTTTGAAGAAAATTTCTCACGCTGCATTTTATTCAGAACTTGTTACTACAATTGTAAAATAAGAAATTAGCTGTCGCTTTTTGCCGCTTTTGAAATAAATCGATCCAGACAGTGTCAAAGGGTTATCTTTTACTCACAATCAGTAATCATCGCAAATCTTAGAAGGAAACAAAACTATCAAAGAAATATCTCCTAAACTATTGGCCGTCTACGCCCAAAAGGGGGTATCGGAATACTCAGCTAGACGAACTCTACAACGTGGCAGAGTTTCATAAATAAGTGAGCGTAACACTTGGGTAGCCACGTAAGTGTAATAGCAAAGAACGTATCTGTGTAAGATGATTCAATAAGTCATCTGTTGTATGATGATTATCTTATCGGTACCTGAGACATTGTTCCTCCTTAGAAAGTCCTTGATTATTAGAGAGATGAAGATCCGAGCATAATGTATACTTGTCCAGGCCTACTAATCTCGAGAAGGTGTTTTGCGTGATGTCCCAAACATAACATTGTTTCTTACACCAAAACGCTTTATACTCGAACACCTCGCATTGCGTGCCGTTCTCTAAATTGATCTTCAACTTTTTACATCGAATTTTCTCCACGAGTTGTTCATCCTCCGTCTTCAAATCCTTCAACAACTGTTGTGCGCTGATGAACATAAGAAACTTACGATAGAAAAACAAACGTACTTCATCGAGGATTCAAATAAAGAAGGTATAACTGACCTAATGTTCCTGGTAGAAACGGTTTTTATCTCCTTCACGAAATACGATTTGTACTTTCCTTGATAATTGTCCTAGATGGGAAATTCGATACATGATTATTAATATTATAAACAATCGGAAATCAGCTCGGTTTATTTGGTACGTTTACTTTCAAAATGTCTTTCATTTAACATTTTAACAGATACTCAATATTTTTGTTATTGGAAACTTAATATTTAACATTAAACCTACCGACACTTCATGTATACCTACTCCTACCACGACCGGTCAAATGACTGGTCTTTAACACTAGAACTACCAACGTTCAGTGCATCCTTACTTTTAAATTCAATCTAAAATAACAAGCAAAATAAATAAATAATGAGACGTAAACTAACATATAGAATAATAATTCTTAATCTTGATAAAAGCCAACGTATATTTCGACAATTTGCAATTTAAAATAAGAAATGTGAATCAAATCATTTCGACCCGTTTGGTAGTTCTAGTGTTAAAACAACTTATACATATTTTCTAATATATGTAGAATAAAGATAATAGCTAATTTGACAGTATAAAAATATAGTTTCTCATATTTAGAGGTATATAATGTACATTTTATTCTTTTCACAGTCATAGTAGATAAGACGGTGTGTAATGCCGGGTCTACACTGGGTAGAAATGTTCGCGAACAGTTCTCGAGCTGTTTGCGAACTGCTCGCGAACAGAATTCACACCTGAGCTCAGACATAGTTTGTGAACAGCTCGCAAACAACGCAAACGGTTGCGCAATTGTTCGTTGGTTGATGACGGGCAGTTCGTTGTAGATTCAAATTCAACAGAAATATATTAAAATGTGTCTAGGCATGTATCGAGTTCGCAAACAGACCCTTCGATGTACCGCCTCCTAACAGTGTTCGCTGACGAGTTCGCTGCAATCTGCTCGCTGTTCGCGAAAGTGTCTACATTGCCGGCGAACATGATCGCGAACAGCAGTGTAGCCAAGGTTTTGGAGCGCTTCGAATACCCATTTGGCAAATGTCACCGCGAGGCCAATAGGCGAGCGAGAACTGTAAACACTTGGGGGTTGCCGTAAAGCAGCCCTTGGAAGGCACTTTTTGGCTAACGTCATGCCACATCTGCATTATAGTAACAACTTTAGTATAGTTTTAGAATTGAGCCTTCGAGAGAATGCTATTACAAAACGATATAAATCGTTGAATCGGTCAAACGACCGGTCGTGATTAGGTAAGACGGATAACACACTTTTCTCAGAAAACAAACAATAAAAAAAAGAAGTGAATATTGAAAAATGTATTGTACGTATATTGTAGGAAAAATCGTGAAGTTTAAAGGCAGTACAATTACGTTGTGTATTAGGAAATTCTAATCGAAATTAAAAAAAAAAAACGGTAGTTTAACCGGTCGTGGTAGGTTTAGCGTTAAGATACGATAACGTAATGTTTCGATAAACGTGTGATCCTTACAGATACGAGCAGTTTCGTGGCACGATTCAGAGGACACTTTTTGTGGGTCGCATAGAGGTGTAACTGAGGATACCAGTGAAAGAAAAGTCTCACCCAGCCGACGGTCAACACGTAAGAAATGTAAATCAAAATGCTTTTCAATTTGTTCTTCTCGAACCCATAAATTCTCTGAAAAGGTATACATCACTGATTATAACTTGGTGAACGTTGATAGAACGTCGATATACATAGAATCAACTTTGAACGTACCATATCCTCATCTTGGCCAGTTTGAATCTTCTGCCACTGCACTTCCGACGTTTGGTCATTCTTCAGGCCTGATCGAAAAGCAAACGATACTTTCGGTTAATTAATCGTCGAAGAACTTTTTTACGCGATTGAATCGATTCGATATCGTCCTTGTCATAAGACACCATATTATTTTTTTGGTCAATTAATTTCGATGAGTTACCTAACAGCAACTGTGAGTCATAATTGTGAGGTAAATTGTGGTAAAAAGAATTAGCGAACGTCGTGACTCGTCGTTCATCTGACGCAACTGAATGTTAATCCTCAAAATCGCCAATGATGAATTATATTTTTTCCATAAAAGAAACAAGCGATGGTTCGACGAGAGAAATCGTGAATATGGAATTATAAAAGGATTCGTCCATGTGAATTATAAAATATCAGGTT
The DNA here is from genome assembly GCA_943735885.1 of Stelis phaeoptera. Classification (NCBI taxonomy): domain Eukaryota; kingdom Metazoa; phylum Arthropoda; class Insecta; order Hymenoptera; family Megachilidae; genus Stelis; species Stelis phaeoptera. The sequence goes on from OX030936.1 coordinate 3,989,922, forward strand.
GTTGTGGGTCGAGCGACCATTTCGAGACACATGGACAGTCTGACACGATTTCATCGCATATAAAAATACCATAAATAATTTCATCAATCTTTCATTAATATTCTTAACATAAACTGGCTGGTCGATTCGAACAAACGATCGTGTTCAACAAAAACATATAACTTTCAAAAATAATTTGAAGCATATCGCAATTGACGAATATTATTTTTAGTAAAATTACAGCTGTAGAAAGACTTTTGAGTATAACAGTCAGCTCGTTTGTAACAATTTAATGTTTTTACCTTTCTATGTTTTGTTCTTGGAGCTGGGTCGAAACGATCCAATTTGTGCGAGTCGGCGGATATACGCGTCGAAACAAACTCGTTACAATTATATTACGTATTAATTACAAATTATTAGTATGCTACTTTTAATCAATTGTTATACAGGATGTCCCGTAACTAGTGTAGGAGCCGGAAATAAGAGGTAGCTGAGACGATTCTGAACAATTTCAAAAGCACTGACCAATCAGAGCTCGTGTAGAGCGCGCGTTCAGCCGTGATAGGGTAACTTCGAGCCGGGACGTCACGTCGGACTAGAACGAATCACGGCTGAGCGTGCGCTCTACACGCGCTCTGATTGGCCCAGTGTTTTTCGTTAATAATTCGAAAACGAAGTCCCGTCCGACATTTTTGTAAAGGAAATTGTTGTTCAGAATCGTCTCAGCTATCCCCCATTTCTGGCTCCTACACTACTTACGAAACACCATGTACGTATAATATTATATCATACCGAAACGGTCAAATTTTAGTTAAATCACGGCTCTTACACAAGAGTATCAATCTGAGAATATAATCGCATATATATTTCGTTATCGTTCGATCGATAAAATTATTCCGACCCTCGAGAAGATATATTCGCGTTCGAAAAGAAAAGAAAAAAAAGAAAAAAAAGAACGATAATTCTTTTGTAAACATTATCTGATTAAGTGGCGATAATCCTTGCTCGTTATCGTGTCAACAAGATACGATTGCATCTCGAGCGAAAAAAAAATAAAAGCTTGTATTTTCGCGTGTACCATAGACTTGTTCAATAGAGACGATAAAGCCGAGGAACGTGCAAAATCGATTTGCTCTTATCAATCGGTAAATAAAGATCCTCCGGTTTACTCCTGTTCCATTCGTGCCTCGATTGTTGTCATTACAATGTCGTTCATCGAACACGTGCTTTGACAGCTGTCGTATGCAAATGAATATTTCATTTTCCTGCTGTTACGTCTTTCTCGATTGAAATACGATTTTTTTTTTTTTGCCATTCTTGTACACGGATACACAATATTATTTGTTAACACTCGAACGGGCCATCGAGAAGAAGGAAAAATTTCTTTCCTTGAAACCACGTATATTAAATTTAGTTTTATTTTCGGTCACTTGTTTATCCTCAAAAGCTGTTAACACATCGACTGAGACGCGATGGAAAACATGTGATTCTTTTCCGATCGGTTTCTTTATCAATATTTCACCAATATTTACCGATATCTTTATAGGTGTATGAAAGTCGATTAAATGTAACTAAGACGTTTATTAACACCAGAACTACCAAAGGGGTCAAAATGACTCGCTTCTGATTTCTTATTTTAAACTACAAAGTTGATTAAAAGGCTGTTGTCGAAATACACAGGGTGTCCCGCAACTAGTGTAACATCGGGAAATGGAAAGGTAGCTGAGACGATTCTGAACAACAATTTCCTTTGCAAAAATGTCGGGCGGGGCTTCGTTTTTGAATTATTAACGAAAAACACTGACCAATCAGAGCGCGCGTAGAGTGTACGTTCAGCCGTGATTCGTTCATAACAATAGTTTGTTATCTCAATTATAGTTTGTACCAGTCAGATTTATAACAAGTTGCAAAGTGAGTCAAGAGTCAAACTCGCCAAAGCACGGGAAGGGGTAAAAATGTGTTTATATTATTATATCTATTAAAAATAATAAAAGGTAAAGAGGCACGGGAAAAAATTTTCTTTTCAGGGAGACGTAATAGCATAAAGATTGGAAACCGCTGCAGTACAGTATTCGTTAAATCTATAATGATACAAAGAAAGAGTATACCATGTGTTTTACAATTCAGTTTACAGATAGAAATTCAGATGCACTCACCATTGGTTGTTGTCATAACTTCAGACTTTTGTTATTGGTGATATCAGGCAGCCAAGTGTTCAAGTTTTTCTCCTTAAACTTGAGACGAAACGGAGATCTTTGTTTTGCACCGATCAGTACTGCAACAAAGAGAGAAATAGAGAGGATTTGTTTTTGTTTAATAAAAAGTCAACTCGAAATTTCTCTAGGTGAAGTCTGTTCGCGAAATCTTTTTCTTTTCTTTTCTTTTTTCTTTTTTTCTTCGCACGAGCAGAATGAATAAAAACGTGAGCGTAAATGAAAAAGGAACAGGTGATCACGTAGCCAGGGCAAGAATGGAACGGCGTACGGAAGGAATACTAACGAGGATTAAATCATGAAAGAAGATACGGTCAAAAGAGACGTCAAATAGGCAAGGTTCGACACTGAACATATGATTACGGTGGCCGTGCACTTGAATTACACAGTCGGCACAATGAAATTGTTGGCGAGTCAAGTGGCGAAATTACAGTGGATCTACGTGGATGGACTAATCTATTCGTTCCTATTCAAGTTTTCGATCGAGCATAGATGAATGAACAGCCGGCAACGAGATAATTGATGGCCATCAATACGCACGACTACTAATTAAATCGTTCAAAATACGTTTAATTTAATATTCGCCTTTTCTTTTCTTTTAGTGGTAGGCGAACCAAGAACCGTAACCGTATTTTATTACGTTTTAACCCATTATTTAGATTCTCTACAGTAAAAAAAATATATGTAGGTGTAATTCTTTACACCTGATCGATTGGAAGTAAAAAAAAAAAACATATTACTAATTAATCTGCTATCATTTGTGATTATTATCACTATTATTTTTATCTTCCAATCAACGTCAATTCATCGAACCGGACCGATGCTAATTAAATCGTAGATAGTATCCTTTCGTCGATCGTATTTTATCTATACCGCCGTCATTATCGGTCATCAAATTTATTACACCACCTTGCCGTAGTATCCTCAGGAGGAGAATGAATTTCACAAATCGTTGTGAAGTGCGGACAACTAAATTACAGAAAGAAAAAAGAAAGATGAACAGAAGAATACACTATAAACACATTGATTTAGGATGATTCTCGTGCGTATAAACAAGTTTACCTTTGAATGACCGACTGATCTGATGTTTATGTTGAAGAAAGAATATTATGCAAGATCGAAGACTTCTTAATTAGGAAGTTAAAAATGTTATTCAAAGCATTTAACCCAGTGATGTCCAAGCTCGCTCCGGGCTTCCCCCACTCTAAAGCTCTTCCCCTCATATAGGTTCTGATCCAGGAACAGCGCTCGTTGCGCTATGGTGCAGCGTCGATCGTGCTATTATTTATCGATATCGACGATACAGTCGATAATTAGGATTCCTTCAAGAACAACAAAATAACACGAGAAATGTTTTTTCGTTTTATGTATGACAGCTTTATTCAGAGATTACATCTCTTTGATATTCATCATTCGTCATACATTTACAACAAACACTCATCATGCACACTTACATATTTATTTGGTTATGTTAGTGATTTTTAATAGTCTCCGGAATATCTAATTCAAATGTTAACGCGATTCGTAGCGTCTGTATAACTACCATACTTCCACTCATGTTTAATGTTTCGGGACTTCTACGACGATAAATCGAAAGAAACGTTGGGCAGTTTCGCAAATCTAACAAGTGTATTTGATGGGTGTATGTGATGAGTGTAAATGTATGACAAATGATGAATATCAAAAAGATGTAATCTCTGAACAAAGCTAATGTCATACATAAAACAAAAAACAATTGCTCGTGTAACTTTGTTGTTCTTGGAGAAATCCTAATTATCGACTGTATTGTCGATACCGATAAATAATAGCACGATCGACGCTGCACCATAGCGCAACGAGCGCTGTTCCTGGATCAGAACCTATATGAGGGGAAGAGCTTTAGAGTGGGGGAAGCCCGGAGCGAGCTTGGACATCACTGATTTAACCAGTTAACTACAAAGTTGAAATCAAGCAAAGACGTGTATACACGTCGACCGCAGAGCAAATGCTCTTATTATAAATTGTGAGAAAAAGTTCAAGCAAATCAAGGAAGAATTATATTTTTATACGATACAAGATTAACGATACATTGTTGAAAAGGTTATTATTATTAAAAACTTAAAAATTGTCAAAAAACTCATATACCCGAATGTATGTACACAGTAAGAGTAAGGTATACGAAACAATTCTGAGCATACCAGATGCATTGGAGAAAATAATCAACTCGGTTTGTAATAAATAGTAATACATTGTACGAGGAGTATCCAATATACTAAAAAGAATAATCAACTTTTGTTTCATTAAATACATGTAAAATATATTGCAATTCTATTAGCGATATAAATTTTTATTTCATCTTATTGAAATTTTGAATTTTTATAGTCAATGGTAACTCTTTAATTACTAAGACGTGTATACACGTCAACCGCAGTAAACTGGTTAACGTGATAATTGAAATGATTTGAAGATATGAATTATTCAAAGGTATTAAGAATTCGTTTTTTTTTGTTTTTTTTTTTTTCATCTAATGCTTCAGTTTGCCATTTGAAGTTATCGGTACTACAATTTTAATGGTATTTATTACCGAAAGCTATTAAAATAATTTTTTGCATGCGATTAAACAACGATCTAAACAATGAATAATTAATTTTGTAGTAATCCATAATGTAGTGACTACTTCTATCGTGTGGATCGACGTATTAAAAATTAATAATATTCCTCTTGTTTTCTCAAGAAACGTTTCCTTCAACAGACTATTCACCTTCAATCTTTCCTTATTTTTCGTGTGTATTTGTAAAATATCGTCGACCTTGTACAATATCTTTATGTGAACGCAAATCGTTTGATTATTATTCAATGACGAGGTGAACGTGTTTTATACTTTACACGGATTAGCTTTATGCTTAGAAAGTGTGTAATTGACACTGAACTATCTTTTTTCTCATGGTCACTCTTGAACCGTAGAGTATTATAACAATCCGTTTGCAATCGTATAAACAGAGTTTCCTTCTATTTTATTCGTATTTTAAATTATTTCTTTTCCTTTTTCGTCGAAATAAAATCTATGTTGTAGTTTCACAATATTTCAAGTTAAAGAAATAAATTTTCAGATTCGAAAAAGCAATCAACGTTACGACCTGATATTTACGCTGATAATAATTCACGTTACTCATATATCCTTATAGCTGTAGAAGATAATTAAGCAGCCTGTTTTACATGGACAATACAACTAGTATCCGCAGATCGAATTGTTCGGAAAAAGGCTGTGATAAAGGCTTCTTCTTTTTCATCGATATCTAATTCTAGCGAGATTCCCTGATACACGATTGTATACACGTTGTTTAATAACATACAAACAGAACGGTTATTTCAAGACAAGTACACCGTTAATTTATTACCTGTCTGATGTACGAGCATGAAAAGTAGTATTCATCGTGCAATTAAACAAAAATCCGATCGAACTGCATTCGTTTCGACGAACGCGTCTCGCTTCAGCGATTATTCGAACAGAAAAAAAAAATTGGTTCACCTTTTCCTTCTTGCAATACCACGGCCAGGTCTTTATCCAACAATCTAATTCATCTAACTACCTAACTTTATCTAACTATGAACGCAGTTATATTGCAAACAAAAAAACCATAAATGACACGATGATTTTTCAGGACGACGGGAGCGGTATACAGGCTGACCTATAAAAAAAAGAAGAAAAAAAGAGATCTTGGAAAGTTTGTAAGAAATAAAATCTGAATAATTCTCTTTACCTTAGAAATTATACATAGAGGTAAATACCTGATGTACGCTTATTGTGAAATGTGTACAAACGTGCAGTGTAAATGCGTATAAGCAACATGTATGGAAATGCGACATACTTCTGAAATGTTTTGATAAGAGATTTAAAGGAAAAAAAAAATTATATATATGTATATGTATTTCGTAGCGATGATCGGTGAAATTTAGGTTGAAGTATCGATTAGACCTGGAGAGGATATTCTTGGACTCCTTTGCATCGGTTTTTCCTATGTAATTCATTAGGAATATTAATTGCATTGGTAATTAAATGATTAAACGGCAAAGTGTTTGTTAACCTTTAACTGCCATGGCTTGGAAATTGAAAATTAATTTTACACTATTTTACTGTTTTTATTTCTACTTTTCTTTCATTTTCTAATAATATCTTGACCAAGGGTCAAATCTAATCCTGCCATGGTACTTAAAGAGTTAAAAATGACACTTAAATTTTACGAGACTACTGTATACTTTTGTTCGAAAGAAAAGAAAAAAAAAAAGAAATGAATAAACCTTATTCGTTTAAGTGTCAAGGATTACGAATGCGCTTCTCACGTTTTTCATCGTGCTGCCAACAATTATTGTTACCCTGTTTTTTTCGTTTATTCTACGTTGTTATGCAATAAATATACGACGTTCGAACAGCAGCTCCTGCGAATTACAATTAATACGCTTTGTTTTATTCGAGTTTACTATAAACGAAAAACATGAGCATCAAGATTGAATCTATTGACAACACCTTAACCTCACATTCTTTTGATTACGATCTTATTATTCAAAAGGTAAGAAAAAAGAAAGCAGAGATGAAAAGTATTAGTAAGCAGAAATTTCCTTGTCGCCATTTTGTAATCCTCGATCCATAAATCTGCGCGATTATTTCATAAAAATCAACGTGGATATGTAGCTTTTACTTCGTCCGGTTATGGCCAACCGGTATCGGTTTCGTGCAATTTCCATTTTATTGTGAAATGTGTGTCACGGTGCCTTGTAGAGTGTGCTGTGTATGGTGCCATTAGAAATGCAACTCGCGCCTCTATACTTTTAGGTAGACACCATTGCGTAACAAGATACTTGCAACTTTGGATTGGATTTTAACTCGTTCTTTCGCAAAGTGATCAGTGATCTATAGAGAGAGAATGAAAGGAATAACGGATATGAAGTATAGTTCGACGAAGGGGATGCGTGTCGCGCCGAAAACCAACTTTTTTTTTTGCCGTACTAATTTTAAGCTGGTTTAAACTACTTTCACTGATGGCGGTAGTTTCAGTTTCCTTTTTGCCAGCGACTAGAATAAAACACTTGTACCGTCCGGAACAATGGCAACCAATCGAGAATTTCGATAGTGAAATCGATTCGCACGCGCGACGAACGAAGATCGCTGTTGAATTTGAAATTTCGAAACGAACTGCGAGGAAACGAATCAATCGACGAAGGAATTTCTGTTCGTTATACGTGGAAAAGTTTATATCTTATGCTTCCTATAGAAGAAAAGACGTTTAAAAAATTCAATACCATTGCAAGATTGTAAATAACGCATTCCTTACTTTACCTATGTAGGAATTTCATGCCTGACAGTTATTAAGGTAGTTATTGGCGATATCTCAACCTTCAACGAGAATAATCGATAGAAAATATTCCCGAGTATATCGATAGAAGAAAACTGATTGTATTTTTACATCGATAAAGATCGTAACTTACTCGAACCTTTCAAAGCGCTTCCCTTGGTTTCGATTCCCTTCAGTCTCAGAAGGACGTAGTCCAAGGTGTTCGCACCGATTCGTGCATTCCCAGTGGACCTTTATCCTTGCAATTTTCCTCGTTGTTAATCCTTCACAGATCGCATAATATGTCACAGAAAATATTTCGACGTACTCGTACAATAATTTTTAATTATCTTCCCGCGTAAATTGAATACGGTGCGACCCGAAAGTTACCGGCCCAAGGTAAAGGATTTTGTATTAGAATAAATAAAGGTGTAGCGTCACAAGGTCGATAGCTGCGAAAAATTGATAAGAAAAATCGGAAGATACGTTTTCGGCAAATTAATTGAAATTGTGTCGCGATAATTTTTGTTTGTCAGTACTTGTCAATCGGAAGCTACCCTATCATTTCACCAGTCACACCGACTCACGTGTTTCGCGCCGTACGACGGGCTGTACTGTACCATTCTGTATCGTTGTTGAACTCTGTTGCACGAATTTATCCCCTCTCTGTACCCTATATCGGCAATCGCTCACTTTTCCCGTGACACAACTTACCGATAGATCGTACACCGATGTATGCAATTTACCTACCTTTTTTTGCCACAGTGACACGTGATTTACGTCAGACCGGCGAACTGATTCCACGTAAAGGACACGAGATTGTTGAAACGCGTTCGAAAACATTCGCATTCCTTTTTCACGGGATATCTGTTCGCGCTGAACGGTCAGTCGCCCGGTATCATTCATTCAATTAATTCATAATAAAAATTGTAAGTACGTGGAAAAAAAACGTAAGATTTATTTGTTCATTTTCGTTTTAGCAATTAGCGGATTTGTGAAGAGAAAGGAACGTCGGTTAGAATAGTAAAGAAGCATGATAAAATCGTAACCGATCTTTACTGTTTATTTTTTATTTCACAACATTGTAGGTAAAAAGATGGTTGCTGCGAATCACACGCATGTATTCACGTTACATTAACTAGTACTGTTGGCGCTCATTAGCATCCATACACGCTAATGGATATTTCGCGTTGTAGTGTATGAGCGATTACCGTCGTTTCACATTTACTTAAAAAAAAAAAAAAATAAAAAATAAAAAAAAATAAAAAAAAAAATGTCGGTTTTGGGCATAAAACTTTTCCGGAGTAATTCCGTTCAGATAAAGACTTCTAGTATTTATGGTATCAGTTTATGGCCATGGCAACATTAGACGTCTAATAACAATATTTTTCGTACGAAGGCCATAAATACGATAATGCCTTCACGTTTGTTACTGGAAAAACTAACCTGTAATACATAGTAATATCTGCAACCGGTAATACATAGAATCACCGCCGCATAAAGATGGAAAAAAAAAATAAAACATCGTTATGCCATTTAGAAAATTCTAAAACAAAGGAAAACTGTATTTTGTAGAAATTTTACCCTGTGTTTACGGATTAGATCTTCCAAACGAGATAGTAACGCGTAAGTGTAAGTGATGAAATTGAAATTTTATTTTAACGCGTTAATTACCAGTGTATAATCAATTTATCATTTGGTATTTATGGCATCGTTTTTCTGTCTGTATTTTTCGACGATAATTCGACTTTCGGATATTTAACGATGACTTAACGATGACACGGAATGATTGATGTAATGCTTCGAACAATACGAAACGATGAATTATTTAGCGTGTAATGCCCGAAGATCAAAAAGCTTGTAACAAGGATGTTTATCGTTCGTAATTCAAAAATCCTCCCGAACGAACGTTCAAAGGATTTCGGTAAACGCAATCTAGACGTGAAGAAAAAACAATTCGATTTGTTAACGATTATTCTTTCATTTTTCAGCTACGTAACTCTGCAAAATTTATTTCACGCGTATGCGTTATTGGGCACGACGTTTCGCAAGGACAAATTGCATAAAAGTGTGTATTTGAATAATAAATTTTATCATGCAAATGAATATGTATTGGAATACAGGAAGTTTGCATAGCCCGGGGTATTTGTCACAAAAATCTAATGATAACGTTATTTATTTTGCTCATTGGTATAATCGATATAAAATATGTAGATAAAGATTTCTTGGCACGATCGCTTATCTCGAGACGCAATGTCTAACATGAACCAGTGTTGTTTCCAGCAATCGAAAGAGCCGTGCGATACTAATATAGAAACTGATAAAACGTAATATATATAGTTATCTTCTTCGTATTACGTTATACAACAAAATCTGGAATCCAATCAATCGAGACCATGTATGTCGATACGCAAATCTTGTAAGAGATTAATTATTTTCTGAATCATTCTCTTTATTTTGAAAGATTTAAACATCGTATAAAAATTTCTGTCATTTTCAGATAAAACCTTCCAGTTGACCAGTTTTAGAATCAATTTTCATTTATTTTACATATCGTGTGGTTTTATTATAACACGAATGCCCGTCTCATGCGAGTAATGCGAATAAATTATACTTCATAATCGCACGATCATACACCTAGATGTACATCGGATAATGAGGGTACATCAAGGTTGATTCAATAGATCCACATTGGCGCGTATGTATAGGCTGAAATCACGCTTATACGGATCCTGGATCATCGATGCTACGCTCCTGATCGTCGAGGGTTGATATTCAGGTTAATGTCACCAGAAATTGAGATCATTGCTAGTACCAATTTGTGTCTTTGAGTATCGTTTGTATAATGATTCTTGTTTGCAACAAAAAAAAAAAGCTTCTGTAATATAAAATCAGTACAAAACGAACATTCGATGTAATCACAACTTGACAACTTGCTTGATTGATTCATCCATAATTAGAAAAAATTATATAAACGTGTAAACTTTTACTCTTACTCTAAAATATCTTACGAACAGATTGAACAGCACAATTTTATACAAAATATATATATTCATTATTTTATTTATATTTTAAACAACAATCAAAATACATAATTAATATATATATACAAATATCTTACTATTACTTAAATAGTGTTTGAATTTCATGATATTTTTTCAAGACTTTAGTTTTAAAGTACCTTGTTATTTTGTACAATTTTCTTCATTGATAATTAACTTTCTTTATTGTAATTACTGAAAATCGTGTCCATATCTAACTGAGATAGTATTTCGTCGTCAGAATCGTTTTCAGTATTACGAAGAACATCGTTAAAAAAAAATGAATTTTCAGGCGACATTTTTTCTTTAAATGTGTCGTCGTTTTCTTTTGAATTTGATACAATTTGGGGCTCTATACTTGTAGGGGATAATGTTTTAGTATTTTTAAACTGCAATAATTTGGACCTTATAGAAGGTCTATTATGTTGCAAGATATTATTCGATTTAACATTTTCTGGTTTGCTACAAGAGGGTGAAACTTCTTTTACCATCGATCCTACTTGTAAAATATTTATGTCGCAGTCATCGATATCCATTTGTTCAGAAAATGTATCACCTAATACTTTTTGTTCAACTTGTTCAGTTGATATTAGATGCTCTGCATCGGTCTGCAAACTTTTAGAATTGAAGGAGAAACGGTTTTTTGGATTTGCACTAGGAGAAAACCTTTTCAAAGCTTTTAATAATTCTTTAGCCCTGTCTTTGTCATCATTATGTGTATATTCCTGTTTTTCTGAAAATGATCCAGGATTTTGCTGTTTACTTGTTTCATCTGTGTGTCTGTTAAATGAAGAAACATTAAAATTCTTCTGATTTTGTGAATTTGTAATTTTACCAGGAGAAAAGGAAAAATCAACATCAAAATCCATTAATTCATTTTTATCTTCAGCCGTTTCATTGAAGTTTGTACCAACACTTTTGCTTTTTATGTCTTCCATACTCTTCTTGGAATGTACCGACTCTTGAACATTACTGCTGTGTTTTTGTTTAAATTGAAAATCAGTCTTTGATGAATTTGCTCTCGGTGGTTTAAGAAAAACACAATCTTTGTTTTCCTTGTGTTCTTTGTTTGTCTCTTCTTTTGAAGCATTTTCTAAAATTGATGCCATATAACGTGTACGTTCTATCTCACCTTTATTAGTGTAGATTCCCAATAAACTCGATGGTGAGATTAAAATTTGATATTTATTTGAAACAAAAGTACTAGAAATTTTTAATAAACCTACGTCGTGTAACAGTACAACAACATTTGGCTCTAATAAACCAGGATACTTAAGCGGTATATCCCTATGAACAATTCCTTGAATATTGTCTGTAAAATCTCTTAAAACTATAGGAGGATTCTCGTGGCTGTGATCTATGCGCTCGATTATCCCTGCCAAAAATTTCACTTTTGTACTACTGCAACCCTTTGTACTCGCCATTTGTTTAATAAACGCGATTTCGTAGCCTTTTAAAAAATGATGCGGCAAGTCATCCAACATCAATTGCCAAGCACCTTCTGTAAACAGATTCTTTGTGTTTTGAGAACAATATTCTGGTAATTTACTAGAATTACTTTCTTCGTTTGCTTCCTCATTTTCTTCGAAACTATTTAAATAAGAAACAGGTGGAACGTTAGCATCTATGTCGTCTGGTAATAAACCAGCCGGACCAGGAAATTTTCTGACTAATGTCATCTTCTTATTAGGTTGTACCTTATCCTGCGGGTATTTAGTAATGGATAAAGGATTTTTGGGTTTTGCGTTGTTCACAGATTGCAGTTTCATTATGTTACCTAGCAACTCCTTCCTTGAATTTTCAAACGAATTTGACCTAGAATTAGTACTATCGAAGGCACTTTCTCTTTGGTAATTATTCTTGGCAACCCGATTAGTATTACGCACTTTAGGTCCCTGATGTATAATTGTATTGCTATTATGTTCAATTTTTGCTTCAACTTTCTGTAGATCCACATTTTTTATATTATTTTGTACAACTTTATCTTGGATATTTTTGTTTCTTAGTATTTCAAGTACCAAGTTTTTTCTGGGCAGTTGATTACCCTCAGAATCCTGTGTATCAGAACGTAGGTTTAATAGGGTATTATCAGATGATCGTTTCGAATCGCATGTCGTTTGAGAAACATTTCTATTAAACATGCCAAGAATAAAATTTTTCCTCGATTCTTTGTTTTCATCAAGTTTCGTTATCTTTTTACCGACAGCCTTTTTGTCGTGCAAATCAACATTGCTGTTAGGTGAAAAAACTGAATCATTGCAAATTTCTATTTTACGCCTTTTCGGTTCAATTTCTTCATTATCCGATTGAGAATAAAATTTTACCGCTTTATCGTCCACATCGTTCAAAAAATCCTAAAAATAAATATTTTGAACATCATACGTGTTGTTCATGGGTTATATACAGAGTTGATTTCAAGTTTACCTGATCGAGGTCCCAATCATCGCTTTCGAACATTTTTACAATACCAATATTTTATGTAACATGTATCCCTAAATATTCACTTTGATTTTAAACGATATACATAATATTCTCCAAATCATATTTTGTATCATTATTCGTTATTCCTGAAGTGTCAAACTTACGATCATTAACTACCAAACTGTACCAAACAAGATAGTATGCACTTAAAAACATGCAGCTGAAAGAGGTTATAATCGAAAGCGGGTATTACGAATTCGAATGCAAAATAAAAAAATTGGGTAATAAAATCAGTTTTGCATCATATACGTTTATTCATGAAACTTAAATATATGTTATAAATATAAAAGGTATGTTAATTCTAATTTAATTGTTCAGTTTTCACTCGGAGTATAACATTCCTTTTGCCACTTTGTCAGCTGTCTCTTTATCAAGTAATTTTTCCACAATAGCCAAGCCAAAAGCGAATGCAGTAGCTGGTCCTCTACTGGTTATCAGGTTACCTGAAACAAATATATATTACAATGAATATATATCTTAGATAACATGATAGAATGTTTGAAAATCTTTCATTCCTAAATTTATATGTACCATCGGTTACAACTTTATCTTCCAAGTATTTGTAGTCATTCTTTAATTCATCTTTCATTGCAGGATAAGAGGTAAGTTGTTTTCCTTTAGCAATTCCATGTGCCTTTAATGCAGTTGGTGCAGCACAAATAGCAGCGATAATTCTGTTCTCCTTTTCTTGCTGTTGTAACAGCTTTCCTACTTCTGCAGACTCGATAAAGGCTTTAGAACCACCAAGACCACCAGGTAATATCACAACATCGTATGCTTGATTAGCTGCATCTTGTAATTTTGTGTCAACACAAATTTTAACATCCCTGCTGCATTTGATGCAGGGATTGTCGGTAAGACCGGCAACGGTAACCTGAATCTAAAAATAATTTATTATAATTACTTTAAGCTAAGTTTATGTTCAATTTGTCGATTCTAAATTCGAAATAAATTAAATAATAATTTATTGTTTGATTCATATCCGATTAAAATTATATACGTATATTTAAATGCGCAAATATAATTTAAGGTTATAGCCTTCAAAACAAAACTCACTCCAGCTCTTCGCAGAACATCTGTAGTTATTACAGCTTCCATTTCTTCAGAACCATCGGCTATTAACAGAATTGCTGATTTTTTCGCCATAGTTACAGTATATTTTACGTTTGGTTGCAAATTTGCGAGAACTTTACAAATCGACTGCGTAATATGTGGAAGCATCCGGACACAATATCGCCATAGATACATGTGCGTACTGACAACGAAGACAAATAATTTCCATGAAATATCGAATATACAGTATAATCACATAATTTCAAGGAAAATCATCTAACGATAAGTCGATAGAGAACATTTAAAAAATACAAAGTCATATCTAAATTATCTAAATTTTATGGCAACCATTAATCGAAATTTTTATTAGGTTGCTTGCATTTCTGTTACATATTCTTAAATGAACTTCTATGCATTTTTACAAATTTTGTCAGTGATATTTTTGAACGACAGAAAAAGTAATAAACTGAATTTTCAAATTGCCACCAAAAACCCATTTTGACAAGAAACGGGGGAATGCACGGAATCGGAACGCACCCCCACAGAAGAAAAAGGAAACAAAACGCAATACAAGATGGCTGCGTTTGGGTGTTGTGGAAGCAAGTCGATTCGGGAGGGGACAATGGTAACACATCGTTGAAACATTTATCACGGGTGAGTTTGCCTTGAAATTTTATGGCTTTTCACTATATTTTAACGGCTCCTCGGAATTCTGCCAAGGCGAGGTGTGCGATCAGACAAAAGATTTTTAACGAATCGTTTACAATAATATCGAAATAACGTGCAAATAGTAGGACTTGCAGCTCGAAAATTAAGTACGCATATATTTTCTTTTACGTGTTCCGCGTACATGACGAAATTGTGTAAATAGCTGTTTCTTTTTTTTTTCTTCCTCTGTATCTTCACATTGCGCGTCGATGAGTCAATCAAAAATTTTTTTACGATGTCCATCGCTCCTTGGCATGCCTTAAATTGCGTTACGATCACGATAAAATCTTTCGATTTAAGTAAAACTCATTTATGCTATCTACCGCTTTCACCGTGACTCAAGACCACTTCAAGAAAGTAGAAATATGTATTTACCAATGTTATTTATGATAGGTTATTACATGAATATTTAATTCGCTTTATAAATGGAATGATTTTTTTTCCTTTTATGACTAATGAAAGAGGTTTATCAAGTGATTATGTAGATTAGATGAAACTGATTTTACAGGATTTATTTACACGTGCTTTTATTAATTTTTCTTAAATTAATGTTTATAGTTATCAAAGTACAGATTTTATACTTTCGATGTGATATTCTTGTTAGGATATCGTTTGCTAAAGCTTACTTTTAACAAAAGTAAAATATTCTATAGTTTTGATAAAATCATTAGGGATATTTATATATACATACGATGAAAGGTACATGAAGGAAGGTGCTTCAAAGAAGATATTTAATTGATAAATAATTGCTTCGGTTAATATTTAATGACGCCAATGATTGTTTTATTTTGTGTATAAAATAAATGAGATATTAACTTTAAATGATATAGATTATATGATTTAAGAATGTAAACAGTAATACCATAATAACTGACATCATTATAGAAAAAGGGTCTTAAAAAAAAAAATAAAATAAAAAGAAAATAAAGAGAAAGCATGTTAGCAGTACTTTTTCTTAAAAAACAAAAAAAAAAGTTTAACAAATATACTGATAGAATAACTATATAGTTCAGGGGGTGGATGATAGGAATTTACTGAAAATCCAAGATAGAAGCCACTTGAAACACTGGAGAAAGACGGTGGAGCTTCGGAGGAGCAGGAGATGTCTGCCGGCACCCAGGGCGAGATTCGGGTTGGCCCTTCGCACCAGGTTTGCCATATACCTTGAAAACCTTTTATGCTACCTAGCTATACTGCACAATGTACCTAACTCAAGGCTTGTTCTCCTAAAAATATGTATTTTGAGTGTATAGAGTAAGACAAGAATACAATCGTTAAAGCACCGGGTGATTGTGACATCACTTTTTTCACAATACCTAACTATTTTCAATGGTAATTGCTTTTGATTCATGTACCTATCTTTTCTTTTGAACGTAACTAAGGTTAAGATAGTAAACCATTCCAGTAATTTATACGTTACCTTACATCATTAGGTGTGTGTGTATACGATTCAAATGTTATTGAAGTACTTACAAGTTTTGAATAACTTTTCATACAGTAATTGAAATTGTATTCTTAGCAATAATACGTATCTTTCGGTATTTTGATAATATCTATAATACATTCAGGGATACAGCAAGGTTTATTTACTTATGTATACCTTAAGTATCATTGATAATTCATAAATTGTTAATATCCAGTCGATATAGTTATTACGTTGTTCTTAAGAATTGTTAACAATATGCATGACATGTGTTTAGTTATAGGTTTAGAGCACTCGGGATACCAATGTTTTCTTAGTGCTTGAATTTCATATTTATAGTTTTTTTCATTATGCGGTTAGAACTTTGATATCCATTTGTATTTATACACATTAACAAAGAAACTTTAGCCTTAAAGGAGAGTCGCTAGTACCTACCTATTCCTCATACAGCTTTGTTGTATGTCGATGGTTCAAATAACAATGATAGTTATTTTTCGATAAAGTCACGATAATGGATAAGTCGCAGTAATAATGATTTTTATTTACTTAACGGTATAAAACCCAACGCTCAAGTACTATCATCCCTCAGATTATTACAATTGATGGGAGACCCTAATTATGATGCAAGTTATTATGATGAAGCATCCTAACGATGATGTATAGGATAATGTTGTATAGTGTAAGATATAGTTTTATATTTACAGTGGTTTTCAGTCACGGTGAAATGATAAGTTATTCTACATTATATAATAACCCATTGGTTACTTGAACCATCTATAAATATAAAATGTTGTAAGCGAAATATTGAAGTTAAGAAAGAAAAAAATAAAAAGAAAGAAAATTTATGGAGAAGAATGTATATCATACATCTATTTTTGTAATAATTTTATTTCATTATCTTTCTCATAGGTTTATTCCGTTTTTGTGTTGTAAATATTGTGTTACGTTTATTTGTGAAATTGTGTCTTGTTTCACTGTTCCTTCTTTTCTCCATTCTTTTTTTTTTTTTCTTTTTTGTCCATTCATCAAACAAAGAATCTCACGTGAATGTGCTTTTTGTTCGCGTGCATTATTAACATTTTGCTTTGTTTGTAAATATATACGAATGTAATAACTCTAATTGTTCAATGTATTAAGTCAGAAACTTTTGTACAATAATCGCTATATGTTAATCGCTATATATAAAAGAAAAAAATATTGTTTCGTTTTCTCATGCTTATATTTATGATCATTAGTTTGTACACAAACAATAAAGTACTCACGCTACTTCTTGTACCAGTAATATAACAAAAAAGGAACAGAATGGAAAAAAAATTATACTGGCTCGTGTAGTTTCGAAAAAAGCAAGCCGGAGTTATAGGTGCGTACAACTAACTCGCTTTGGCATTGGTGCTAACCACGCACAATCCGGAATTTTGGGTACAGGAATTGGTTTCTTGTCAGGCCCGTTTGCCTGAGTATCGGCCGGGTATACCTCCTGGAGAGCTGCTTCCTGATCCAGAGTTTTCTAAAGAACGAGAAGAGCTAAGATGGATTCCAGCTATGGCATTGGACGGGGATCTTCTGATGTACTTAAGAGCAGCACGATCTATGGCTGCATTTGCTGGCATGTGTGATGGAGGATCCCCGGATGACGGTTGTGTGGCTGCTTCCCGTGACGACACGACTATCAATGCTCTGGACATCTTGCACGACTCTGGCTATGATCCAGGAAGAGCGTTGCAGGCGCTGGTTAAATGTCCCGTACCTAAAGGCATTGATAAAAAATGGTCCGAAGAGGAAACTGTAAGTAACAACGATTAAACAGGGGGGAACAGAAAATAAAATAAATCATACTGATTTCGTATAAATTGAAAGGGAATAGACTTACGATTAATTTGGTCATCGATCTGCCTTTGTAGAAACGTTTCGTCAAAGGACTTCGACAGTTTGGAAAGAATTTTTCAAGGATTCGAAAGGATCTTTTGCCGCATAAAGACACGGTAACGATAAGCTAATCTGCGACTAGGATTAGATTTGAAAAAATTAGAAAATTGATTGCACAACTTTCACTTTGATTCATTCGTTGATTTATTTTTAGCCGGAATTGGTCGAATTCTACTATTTATGGAAGAAAACACCAGGCGCGAATAATAATCGACCTCATCGTAGGCGACGGCAAGGTTCCCTTCGAAGGATCCGTAATACGCGCAATTCCCGAGCCGGTACTCCGAAAGAGGAGGTACCAACTCCGCCCAAAGATACTCCGCCAGCCAGTGTCAATCAGAAAGAACCGATTTCTGAACCTGAAACTGTACCTGTTGGAACGCCTGCTAGCAATAATCCTGGTGGGGAAATTAGTTCTGTGACAGAGGACGATAATTCGGAGGAGGATAGTGATTCTAGGGATACAAACACTAACGGGGCTACGCATTCGTGTCAACATTGTTTCTCGACGAATTCGAAGGATTATCAGGTAGCTGGCAAGGATAGGTTATTGCTTTGTACGGAATGCAGAACACATTTGAAGAAAACCGGAGAACTGCCGCCTGCCCCTCCGTATCTGTTCCGCCCTGTGCCTGCGGAATCACCAGATAGCCCAGGGAGAATGCGTACAAGAAATAAGGCCAAGGAGACGCCTAGACCCGCGAGACCCCGACGTACAGGTGGAACGGATACTCCTGATCAAGAGAAGCAACAGCTGCAACAACAACAACAAACGCCGGACAAAAGCAAGAAAAAGTCTTCTAGCAAACCGGAAACACCGAAGAAAGGTCAAAAACGACCACCAGCTGACGAGGTGGACGAGGATAAGGAGTCTCAGAAACGGAAACGTCCTGGCGAACGTCCTGAGAGCCCTTCGGAATCGTTAACAACCGACAGCAATTCTCTCATGGATGAACCCGAGAGGGAAGGAGAAGGTGATACGAACGAAAATCAACCCACTCCGGTTACAGTGCCAACCGAGGAGCCGGTGAGTCCGGCTGTGACTACACCGGAAGAGCCTTCCGAACCAACGCCTGTTTCTACTCCCGTACCGACACCCATACAAACTTTACCCATTTCTGTTCCTGTCATTCACGCGCTAGAGAAGAAACCGTTGTTAGAGGAACCGGTAGAGACGAAGGATCAAATAGAAGATGTACCTTTAGCTATGAATCAACCGTTGAAGTTGGAACCTATGCCAATAGTATCAGCCATGTCACCTTCTAACGAAGATATGAAAGAGCCTGAACAACAGTTGATCTTGACCACGTCGCAGTCGTTGAGCATGAACGATATGAGTCAAAATATGCCGCGTAACTTGTCGCAAACAATTCAGAATAGCGGTATTTGCGCTTCCGCTGGTTCACAGAGTATACAAAACTCGCAGATTATGTCACCGACGCACCAAGGATTGCCGCTTAATATGCAATACACATCGAATGTTCCTCCTGTTCAAAATGTGCCGCAAAACTTGTCGCAGAGTATGCAAATGCCGCCGAACATACCGCAAAATATGTCGAACACGCAAAGTATGGGACCAACGCAGAATCTTCGAGCTCACGGTGAAAATCTGTCGAATGCGCAAAACATGACCCAAAGTATGCCGGGACCACCGTTAAATCTCAATATTTCACAAAGCATACCGACGAATATGACTCAGATGCCTCAGATGCCTCAATTGGCAAGTTCGCCGCAACCGCTTGGTTTGACCGTAATGTCTTCTGAGAACAGAATGTCCGAACGAATTTCGGACGATAGATTACCTCCGGAACGAATGAGAGACGGCCGGATACCCGACAGAATACCCGAAAGAATTCCAGAACGATCAGAAAATAACGAGCCGGAAAGGAACGAACCGAACAATCTGTTTCAACCGATTCAACCAAGTGGAATGTTATCCATGGAGAAGCAATCTTCCATGTATAATTTGGCTGGCACGCCTCCGATGGAACCACAAAATTTGAAGATCAAACAGGAGATCATTCCACCCGAACCGGATCCGCTTCAGAGCTTGAAGGAAGTGAAAGTTCCTGGTTTCCAGTCCGGGTTCCCGGGTCCCAGTTTAGAGAATATTAAAAAGGATCCGGATAGTTCGAGTAAACCACCCACGCCGAGCAAGCACTCGATACCGAGTAGCCAGCCAGTTCCCCAAATGCAATCTGTGACAGCATCTCCGACGCCCACTCTTCCACCACCTCCTACGTCTATTCCTCAACCCGTGATGCATCCGGCTCAACAACCGAGTCCTCACATGGCCCATCCGTTCCATCCTCACCATCCTCTGATGCATCATTCGTTGTTCACTGCCATGCATCCGTATCATCCTCACGCTTATCCAGGATATGCCCCGGTCGGAGGGTATCCTTCGTTCCCGCCGTATCCTTACGGTCCAGTACCCCATGCTATTCCTCCTCCGTCACCGCAAAGGAGTCAAGAGAGTACAACCATGATGACGGCTCATCATTCGAGCACCAGTTCTAGCGTGACGACCAGAGAAGAAGGAGAAAATCTGATCGCCACGCATCATCATTCATCGACGATGCATCAAGCCACGGCGTTGCACCACGACAAACTGTTGACCATCTCTTCGCACAGTTCCCATATTCATTCGTCGTCGCACAGTTCGCACAACGCTCAACGCAAACCGTCGCTTGTATCAGCGGCGTGTCTGACGTCCAGCAGTTCGGCGCATCATCATCATAGACCACCTCAACCGCAACCTCCGGTCATTCAGGAGCCGAAGATAGAGCCCGACCTGATCGAACAAGATCAAGAGGAACCGCCTAGTCCTCGAGGTCCGTCTCCGGAACCGAGAATCGAAGATTCAGAATGTCATAGATCGCAGTCTGCGATTTTCTTGCGACACTGGAACCGGGGTGAGAACAATTCTTGCACCAGGACGGATCTAATGTTCAAGCCCGTGCCAGACTCTAAGTTGGCCAGGAAACGGGAAGAGAGATCCAGGAAGCAAGCGGAAAGGGAAAGAGAGGAACGTGACAGAGCCGCTGCGCAACAAGCCAGGAAAATGACTACTCCGGAGAAGCAACCGGAAGTGTGTAAACCACCCAGTCGAGGACCGCTCGAACCAGTCGTTTCTCCGTACGACAGGTACGCTGCGAGACCAGGATCGTACGCCGACACGCCTGCCTTGAGACAGTTGTCCGAATACGCCCGGCCGCACGCTGCGTTCTCGCCTGCCAGGCATCCAGCACCACCGGATCCGATGCTGCACTACATGTACAGTCCTGCGGCTCGCGAACGCTTGGAATTGGAACACCTGGAACGCGAGAAAAGGGAACGAGAGATCAGAGAATTACGGGAAAGAGAACTGAACGATCGGTTGAAGGAAGAATTGTTGAAGGGAACGCCAAGGCCGATGCCAGCGCCGGTGGATCCGCATTGGTTGGAGATACACCGTCGTTACGCGGCCGCAGGACTCGCACCTGGACCTTCAGGACCGCCTCAAGCTTTGCATCAGTTTGGTCTTTACGGAGCCCCGCCTGGTCCGGGCCAGTTGGAAAGGGAACGTTTAGAAAGATTAGGTAATGTTCACTCCTCAATTACGGGTTTACTGTTTCCCTAAATATGCGTATCTCTCTTCTCGCATAGCGGACTGAACGCAAAATTAACTACGATTATGAATGAGTGATCTTTAGGCTTTTGCGGTCCGGGTTGATACTGTTCGAACCTTTCCAATGTCAACCCTGTACGTTATTTTTGACTGTATTGTAATTCTCGTATCGTCTGTCAGAGGATACACGGAAGTTTCGAGCAGTAACTACTACTGGTACATTTTATTCTAAGCCAGGCATGGGCAGCAAGTAGTAAGGCGGGCACGGACATTCATGGCAGCTCGTGGCGTAGCGACGGACACTCTTCGTCCCGGGTTTCTCTTTCACAATCCATACTCTTAGTTCATATTGATACAGTAAGTGACGAAACAAGTCAGCCACTGATAGATAAAACTACTTTGTCACTTATTCTGCCAATAGAAACTAGATATTACAACGTCATAGAACAAAATCGATCCATGGGCTGTCCGTAGAGATAGGTTCGTGTCCATCTCTGTCCCGAGCGAACGGTTTTGCGAATTCGATCGAGTTTAGGATCTAAATCAGTGCTGTCCAGTCCATCAATCGTTCTATCGTTATGCTATGCAAGTTAATCGTACGGACAGTGCTGGTCTAGGGATAAAGCGAGATGGTAGCCGTTTCCGATTGTTAGCTACCTTCGTTTTCATGCCGATTAATCAAGCGGCTACCAATCGGAAGCGTCTGATATCTGACAGAAGAGTGCCGCAAAAAAAAAAAAAGAAGTGAAAGAAAAGATTCGTTGTCGAAAGAAATGAAATATAGCTGGTTAACGTTAGGAGTACGGAATAGAACAGTATGTTTGATGGAGGCGCTGTCGGGTTTAGGGATACCGACTGCAGCCGGCGGGGGGCCAGCGGGTGCAGGGGCTGGCCATCCCGTGGCGGCTCATCACCACGGCCAGCTGGACGAGCGACTGGCTCTAGCTGCTGACCCGATGGTCCGGTTGCAGATGGCTGGCATTTCGCCCGAATATCATGCTCACACTCACGCGCATACGCATGCGCATACGCACTTACACTTACATCCGGGACAGCAGCAGGCCCAGCAACAGGCTCAGCAACAGCAGGAAGCGGCTGCGGCTGCAGCTGGATTCCCCCTGCCTGGTAGGTCCTAACAATCAGGATGTTTCAAGTACGCTCCATGCACGATGATCGATCCTTTCACCGACTAAGACAGACTTCAGAATCGAAAACGTCCCAGATGATCGTACCTTGAAGTGTATCTGAACGTTGTTGTATTAGACTACCAACCTCGTTAATTTACTTGTATCATTTACATTGGCGTAACCAAGATTTTTGTCTCCGATTTCACGAGATATATCAGAGCTTTCCGTACGTAATTATTATTATTTACTGTAAGATAAGATTTTATAATCGAATGAATGTTTTTCTTTGTTTCAATCAGTTCTGGTAAGGTACAAACACAGCCTGGCCTCTGTCTGATTACGCCAATGATCACTTGTGATGTCTGATAACTTGATACAAGAACTCAAACGTAGGATAATCTGGACACGATTGATAAGAAATCCTCGAGAGATTAATTCAGATTTGAATAACTTTTTATGTATTTATGTATCATGATGTTACAGATCTTTGTGTATATAGTTTTGAGCTTGAATGGTCTATATTATAATTGTTTTTAAAGATTGACGATAACATGAGTTATCGATTCTTAATGGTAGAGTTCTTTGTGAAAAGGCTGTTTCTCGAAATAGCGTGAAATTGTAAACTATACATAATTGTCATCTTGTAGTTTGTAATTTTGATTTTCTGTTAGGCTAACATATCGGGTTTGTGATCGGTAAAGCGGTCGATTGCGTGTAAGCGTACTACGACGTGCTTTTTCATTTAATCAGTTTTCAATATCAGTCATTCTAACTATAAATAGAAAGCGTCCTATAATTGCCACCGAGAGTTCACCCTGTTTTTTTTTCTTTTCTTTTCTGTTTTTCAACAAAAGAAACGGCGACAAAAACCAATCGGATAAGCAAATTTTTCTCTGCGGCAAACAGTTTTTTTTTTTTTGCATTTTTCTGTCGCTTCTCTCGCTATGCCATTATTAACTTGCAAACCAGAGCTTTTACGATCATCGAGCGCAGCTTCTGGGTGAAGGTACGATTCTCTCGATAAAATGATTCCTATGAGTTTTCAAATAGCGTGGATTACGTTTTGAGAGAACAATGCAATATATATGATTGTATGCGTGTACGTGCGTGGATGGAAACGATACGATGTGACGTTTGTACTATCGCAAAGGTCATATAGATAATACTTGTGAAAAAAAAAAAGAAGAAAAGTACCGTACACATTGCTATCGATATTATAGCAACGTAAACATTTTGTATGTCGTGTCGTTGTATAATTCTTTTGTAACATATGATAGTCAGTCTCGTTATAATCTGTCCAAAATCATTCACCTACTCAAGGCTATCGAAACATGTTGCCATTGTCTTTATTTAATTATTGTAAAACAAACGCATATTTTATCATAGTTCGCCAACGTTCAAAATTTGTACGCCGTAAATACTATTGCGTGGTACTCCTGTGTCAGACTTCGGATGGTAGTGGCATTTAGCAAGGTTGGATACTAGGGCTGTCGGAAAGCTCGAATAAACCGGAACAGTTGTTCCTTTCCTTCGAGTTTGCCCGTTTCTTCCGAGTTCCGAGCCGCTCGCTTGTTTCGGGTACTCGGCCCGGCTCGGCTCGCGAGCGGCTCGAATAATCGAGCTGATTCGAGCTTCCCGACAGCCCTATTGGATACCGAAGGGTCAAAAGCTCTTGCGTAACGCACAAAGTGCATCAATAGAAATAATTAATCGAAGAATTTTGCAATACACGTACTATTAGTGAAATGTTAAGTGTGTCGCTGATTGAAAATTTTCACAACGCAAGAGGATGGCCACAAGTCATTTGTAAAGAGCCGAATACACCTACCGAGTGACTCGGCCGATAAGACTGCGTTCAGACTATGCCAGTAGTTGGCGCCAATGACCCTCACAGCGAGGGGTTTTGAATTTTTGTGTTTTTGGCCGTGCCTGTACCCAGCTCTGTCGTCCGAAAGAGAAAATGGTTGTTTTCTTTCTCGGACGACAGACATGGTCAGAAAGCCAGAAATTCGGGCCGTCATAGGCAAGGCTACTTGCGCCAACTATTGGTATAGTCTGAACGCAGCCCAATGCTAGGTTTACATCTACCGAGTACTCGTTTGGTGTGAACAGCACTCGGCCGAGTCACTTGGTAGGTGTATTCGGCTCTTAACTTACACCGATTGACTTCGAAACCTTTCCTCGTCGATGAGATCGCCTTGATTAGCCGCGATCGATTGATTTTGGACAGAGTGCAGGCTCAAGAAATTGTTAGAGTACAACGATATTGAAATGCAAAAAACAGTCTGACACGCTTCATCCATGCATGCCCCTATCTTATCCATCAATTTTCAACGCTTGATACAATTCTCCTTGCAAAATGATAATCCTGTATACAATTTGACTAATGTCGGTTATTGTATTGTACAGCGGCGGCTAGTGCAAATTATCCACGACCTGGCTTGATGCCCCGTGATCCAGGATTGGCACTTCATCCCGCTGAACTTCTTGGAAGACCGTACGCTGACATGGCTGCGCATCACGAACAATTGCAACGTCATCTGATGATGGAACGCGAACGATTCCCACCTCACGCATCGCTCGTTGCGCACCATGAGGAATATCTAAGGTTCGTCCTTTGAAAATCCATAAGAAACAAATAACTTTTTTATACATGCATTACGTATGCTTGCATTAGACGACGACCAAATCCGACTAACAAAGGGTGTTTTTTAGACAACAGCGCGAGCGTGAGCTTAAAGTTCGCGCACTGGAAGAAGCTGCACGTGGATCACGCCCTTAAGTATCATTGTAATTTATATATATATATATGTACACATATATATACATATTCGAATGATTATCCTTCAGAACTAGGGATCTCGATTCTAGGAAAACGTGTTATTTTGACGACAGTCAACGCACGGTGTTTTCAAAGTAACAAAATTGTGCAAGGAGAGGCAAAAAATAGAGAGAGAGGATCTGCTCGCAAAGATCACGTTCGAACAACCTTACGTTTATAGGATGAGATAATTATTTTTACGCAGTTTCCCTTAGAGCTAAGTAATAATAATACGGGGTAAAACGTACAGATTGTTGCGGTTATACAGAAATTTTTTAGTGTAAATAACATGACACACAGTTCAAAAATAATAGTGCTACGTGAAAGGGTGATTCATCTAGCACCATAGAGGATTATAAAGTTTATATACATATACATGAATATACAGGGTGTCCCGTAACTAGTGTAACATCGGGTAATAAGGGGTAGCTGAGACGATTCTGAACAACAATTCCCTTTGGAAAAATGTCGGATGGGGCTTCGTTTTTGAATTATTAACGAAAAGCACTGACCAATCAGAGCGCGCTAAGGCGTGAAAGGACGGGCGCTCTGATTGGTCAGTGCTTTTCATTAATAATTCAAAAACGAAGCCCCATCCGACATTTTTCCAAAGGAAATTGTTGTTCAGAATCGTCTCAGCTACCCCATTTCTCGATGTGACACTAATTACGGGACACCCTGTATATAGCAACCGCTTGATGTGTAAATTTGTTTGAAATCTTTCTCTATATATATATATATATAATATCTATGAATTCAGAATATTACAGTATATTCTAACGAGATTTGTTCCGTTTGATTCGGTTACTATTTTGTTTCTTCGTGACGGTGATAATGCCAAAGTGTTCAGAAGGAAAACGTTTTACCGTGTTCTCTCTTAGTCCTTTTTCGTGATTACCCTGAAGAGTAGATCGTTCTCTCTTTCTTGTTTTTTTTTTCTTTTTTTTTTTTCTTTTTTTTACGTACTGGATCGTGTGTTCGTTCGAAACACGAAATATTGATTTTCATCACGACTTACAATTAGAAAGGTAACTTTCAAACGTGGTTCTTTTATTTTTATTTTTTGAACTGTCCGTGTTTCATCATATTCATAAGGACAGTTTTCATTTTTATTTTCGCAAACTTTCCGTGTTCTAGCGTATTTCTAAGGTGTAACTTAAGTTTTAGATATCATTGTAATTCTTTGTGTCGGACAATTTGTATATTTTCTATATATTGTATCCTTTTAAGATTTTACTCCGACGACCATTGAGCGTTTGATACCTAGTTCGATCGTGCGGCTGGTTAGTAATAAAGGCACACACATACAGAAAAAAAGAAGAAATATTTAAAAAAAAGAAAACAGAAAACTTTGTAACAAAGTGACCAAAGTTAAAAGAAAAAAAAAAGATTTATAGAAAGAGAAGGAAACCGGCGTCGTGCTAACGCATAATCTTCCATGATCGTGCACCTCCGTAGATTTCACAGAAAATATATCCTGTATGGTGCAGACGCTGGAAATTAATACGTAAAAAATAATGTTTTTTCAACAAATGAAAAAAAAAGAGCGATGGGAGAGGGAGAATGAGAGAAAAGAGAATGCATGAGAGAGAAGCAAATGATTAAGTAATCTTTATTCTGACGACCACACTCGTACATGTAAATTTTCTGCTATATAGTTAATTCAGTGTAATCTAGTTATTTAACTAAGTAAAGATATTTCATAGGAACGTCCCGTTTTTAATCACGTATCGTTCGCGCTTTAGTTTTTCTCCGTAGGAAGCGTTTCGATTAATTTTACAGCGTTACAATGTGGTTTGTATCGTGAAGGAAGGAAAGAAAAAATTGAATTATTGTTTGCCTGCTTGCACTTACAAGGCTGTACTGTGGTTTTTGTTTCACTTATGTTATCGTTTAGAAAAATATCTGTAAAGAAAAATTATATTTGCATCGCTGTAACCAAATCTCAAGCAGACGTTTTCATTTCTTTTTACATTTGTTACCAGAGGAATGGGAGGGTGGGAAAAAATATATCAAACGTGAAAATTTTATGTAATCAAAAACATACAAAAAAAAAAGTGAAAAGTAAGAAAAAGAAGCCGAATCATTGTATTTCTTATTACCAATTTTATCTGTCATTGGATTACCTTTGGACAGAAATAAATGCCTGTCTTATATAAAAAAAAAAGAAGATGATTGTTCTTTTTGTATTATCTTATATGGTAACTCGTATTCAAGCTGTAACATCAAACAAATTTGTAGAAAAAAAAAGGACTGTTATGAATCAGCCAGGAACAGCGTGAAACTGGCCTAATTAGTTTTACACATGGAATTTGTTTTCCTCGCTCTTCCTACCGGTTGTCGGTTTGTTTTTATTGACCGTAATGTGAAACCCAGTCACCGACTACTTTGCGTGGGAGTCATCACATCCACGTTTGTGTGTTTCTGTGTAGGAAATGCAAGTGTCGTATTCAGAGCTCTTCAGAGACCATTTTTTTGTCAAGAACGTTCAAACTTTTTACCGAATATTTGACCAGAGAAAGAAATGAAATACCAAACAAAATTTACGATTTCGAAATTTAACTCATTAATACCCATAGTTGCCAAAGATTATATTTGTGATCACAAATTTTTCTATAGAAATGTTCTTTAGATAAATATTTATAGCATTACGAGTAAATATTTGTTTACCTTGCTATCTATTTGCATACAGTTTTGTTCATAGTAGAAAGTTGAGTATTGAAAATAATATTTCCATACTCTGGCAAATAATGGGTTAACTCGAGGAAGTTAGTAGTCACAGATTTGTACAGAGTACCCGTTAGATTTTCACAAAATATTGTCTTTTTAAGTTTTTATATGCGAAAAGGGTGCATTGTGTCTTTCAAGAAATCTTAGAGACTCATATTTTGTCATTAAAATGTACATACACTTACAGATATAGCTTCCAGGAGCTTTGAAAAGAATAAATTTAACTCTTGTAAAATTTCTTGAAAGATACAATACGCCTCCTACCCTGTATCCTTCGTACATTACTAAAGGTCTGTTAATCAGCACACTGATGCTATTCTGCTTTTAGTAAATCATTCAATTTAATTGTACTATCAATCTCCAATCTATTTTCTTCTTTCCAGTTTCTATGCACGAAGAAACAAGTTCTTTCGCAAAAGATAACCAAAAGGCTAACTGCATGTCCCTTTGATTTTCAGGTTTCATCTGTAAACCGCATCAAAAATGCATCTCAAACCTTTTTCTTTTTACTATCTATGGCTTTCTATTTTTTTCTCTATTTGACACTATGATGTATCTGTTTTTAATTGTATGCCATTCTGAAACGTGTTGTTCCCTGTATTATTTACTAACATATTTTCTTTTTACCAGCAAAGCGTCGTGCAAGTGGTTCATGCGCCCCTAATCGGATACACGTGCATTTCACATGTGTATTTGAACGTGAGGGCGGGGTAAGATGCGGGGGTAGGGGATTAGGGGTGCCTATCGTCGAATGGAAGAGGAGAAAGGAGGGAATTCTGGAGGAAACAGAAGGAAACCGGAGCACTTAGTCATTCATGAATAAGCTGCCGGCGAAGTCGGACGTCTCTCTTTGAAGTTTTAGCAATTAGTCGTTTAGCGATTGAACCGATAGCGGCGTGGTTGGCAGCATGGCTGCGCGAAAGAAAGAGGAATCATCGAAACAACGTTATCAAGCGAACGCACGTGAAAGGGACCGCACTCATAGGTGAAAAATAATTTCTCTTTCGTAACTCATTATCCTTTTTCTTTTTTTTTTCTTTTTTTTTTATATATATATATAATTGTGTACGAATACTTATAGAGAAATGATATAACAACGTTCGAAAACAATTTTACTTATTTATTGTATTGCGTGTAATTTACATTCATGTATCGTTAAGTGTTTTGTTGATTATACGCGAACACCGCATGTAAAAGCTGTCTACGACGAGAACTGATACGGTTCTTTTTACTGTTAAATTATTGTCTGAATTAATAAAATATATAAGGTATTGGATAAAGATGATCTATGGTGTTGACGTAGTATCGGTGTATACTTTAATATCCTTTCTTTGTGAATTATAAGTAAATCAGAGATTCGAGAAATTTGATCTTCCTGTACAGTGTGAACACGGCTTTCAGTGCACTGAGAACATTGATACCGACGGAACCCGCGGATAGAAAATTATCGAAAATCGAAACGTTGAGATTAGCCAGCAGTTATATCAGTCATTTGGGCGCCGTTCTTGTCGCCGGTCCTGTTGATCAACCGTGTTTACGTATCGAGGATGCCAGTAATGTTTATGGGACAAATCATTGGGCCGATTCGCAAGCGAGACCGCAAGTTTGCACTTTTTGTCTTGCCATGCACAAGAAATATGTAAGTTCGTGAATCATTCACAGGGATGTGGATTACATTTGTATACATATATACAGTTTGTAATTTTAATCAAGAAAACTTCAGTCTTCTTTTAATTTAATTTTAGTCTCCTTAGATCGTTTCACTAGTTAGTTTCTATCAGAGCTGTATAATTTAATTTTTGTTTTCTTAACTTTCAGAGTTTGAATATTGCTCCCAAAGTAATTTCGAATTACTACTAGAGTCATAAGAAAGAGTAATGTTTCCACAACCTGTTACACGACGTGCTTCGATTATAAGGAATCTGTAAAAATCGTGTTATATAAGTAAATAATTTATTGTATATTTCTTGTATATACGGATGTTATTAAGATTAATAAATTTTTATATTAACTTTATTAAGTTTATCGTATTCATTGACAGACGTATAATCGTATTTACTTTCTTTTTTTTTTTTTTTGTATACATTCATTCGCAGACAGATTCAAAGAAATTCTTTGGACTACGCACGTCCACGAGTATCGTTTGTTATTTTCGTCGTAACATTTGAACGTCGAACGTCGTAAAACAACAAGGACTACCGAGTACAAAGTTAATATTATCATATTTTATCGAATATATTGCGTTCAATAATAGACGTTTATTTTAACATATAAATTTGTTCGATTAATTATGAAATATATTTGAAGCAATAAGAATGCAAATAAAAGCTACTATCATTGATAAAGTTACAAATGTTGGGTCGACAAGAGTAGTACGGCGGCGAATGTTTCAGTCTTTCGAAGTCAACAATGCTGTGAGGAAGCACATTTTCGTTTTTCTCTGCGTTCTCGTTTCTCGTTTCAATTTCAGTGTTTTTGTATTCGATTATTAATTGCGTGCTAGTCAATAGATAATCATGTACTTTACCGTCAAGAAATTCCTCGAATGTTTCCTTACCCAGTATTAGGTAAGTTCAGTAAAAAAAAAAATATTTTCACCAACGCGAACCATAGTAACCGCGATCAATCGCCGCCATTACCATAAAATTGAATTCGCGCAAGAGATAAAGCTTTAAAGAAAAAAGTTATTTTAAATATAATTATAACTATTCATATAATAATAATAACTTGAAGTTAACGATCACGGTGTATAATTATATATCGCCAGATATTTTGTATATGGCTAGTGCTGTCGTGCTAAAAATAAATTTTACGAATATAACTGCAATTTCAGCTAAAAAAAGAATCTAATCATAATTAAACTTTCAAAAAATAATTTCTTAGATCATTTAAAACAAATGTTGATAGATTAGACAAATTTTTTTTTTCAGTGTCATTCTTGAATTTTTACAATGATAATTTCTACTAATAAAATTATAAATATTTCGTTAAAAAAATGAAAGTTTCATTGAATTATATTTCTTCGTGGAAACGTTCACGAGCATTTACTTCGTGAGATCGAAGACGTAAATGCAGGATTGACGGAACGAAAATTTGAAATCAGGGAAATTAGCGCCCTGGACGGCGCGTACGATCGCCATCTTGTAAAAGTGTCTGTAGTGTTTGGAGGTTTAGCAAGAAGGAACAGTAGCTTCGCCGGAGGCTGGAAGTCCTTTTGAAGTGGTTGCAACGGTCCTTGGCAGTCCCTGGGCACCCAGGTGACCTCGTGCGAGGCCAGGGTACCTTTAAGCTGCTAGGACAACCCCATTGCGAGGAAACTCATTTACACGTCCGACTCTCGTGAAGATGGTGAGCATTTTGAACGGATTTTCATCTAACCCTCTGAAAAATTCGTTTTTCCCCCATTCGCGATCGTGTCTCCTGATTGATACGATGTCTCATGTACAACATAACAAGCATACAAGACCGTTGTCGCTGTGAAAGCATTGACAATCGTTTCAGTGTGATATCGATGCTTGAAATTTCGGCTACGGAAACGAACCGAGTCTCTCGCTTGTCAATATTTTTATGTAGCGCTCGACTTAAAGCGAATCGCTTTGACGACTTTGATGCGTATCGTTGACAAGCTTCTCATGCTCGTTCCTGTCATTTTCGTGCGTTGACAACGAGGTAGCGTCTACGTTTATTTATTATCGGGTAAAAAGTGAACACACGTAAAGTGCAGATCAGCAAATGAGTTGTTTTTGTTTGGATACAAGCTTCCCGATTACTGACAGTCCGATATGTTTCGTATTGATAGACGGGGTGTCGCGCACTTATGACACGGAAACTATGATTTTCTTGGTTACTTCGTGTTTATATAGATGTTACAATGAAATGTTGAAATACACATGGATTAGGGTCTATTTAATTTCATTTTCATTCAACAACATAATAATTTTATAATAAAGTACAATGCACATAAATATCAATCAATATAATAATTAATTGTTAATCGTTCAGTGTTACAATGTATCGATATCTGTAATAAAATATGTTTCATTTATATTTAATTACCCTATATATATATATATATATATATATATATATATATGTGTGTGTATCATAATTTTATTATGTATCTTTTTTATATTTTACATAGATATTAGCTGTGCTGTTTTAATATTAGTTATGCTATTTAGAGTTCAGCGTCAACGGGTGGAACTGAGGGGTCTAGTCCAGCCTCTAGCCCTGCCTCAGCTACAAGTCTGACTATGGCTGCTCCGAAGTATGGTACTTTAGTACCAAATCGCATCTTTGTAGGCGGTATTTCAGCTAATACCAGCGTAGAAGAACTTGCTCAACTTTTTTCCTCTTACGGCAATGTGAAGGCTACAAAGATAATTTCTGATCGTGCAGGTGTCTCTAAAGGTTATGGATTTGTTACGTTTGAAACAGAAGAAGAAGCGAAAAGGCTTCAACAAGAGGTTTGTAGTATATAAATTGAAGTGTGTTTAATGTTAATGTTATAAAATAAAATCATGTTAGTAATTTAAAATTATTTTGTTTATAGTCTGAATGCATTGTGTTAAGGGAAAGAAAATTAAACATAGCACCTGCGATTAAAAAACAACCTTTTAATAGATCTTTCGACGGTGGTTCTGGATCACCACCTTCTGTGCCTACTAGTAATTACTACTATCCGAATGGTTAGTGTAATTGTTTGACGATTTAATAAATTTAATTCATTCATTATTTTGGATATGAAATAAATGTTTAGCTCCGATAATACAAAGTTTCTATATTTTTCTTTCATTAAATAGGTATGAGTCTTGCATACCAAAATGGGTTGACATTTTACAATACAACAGCTCCCACACCAACAACACCAATTGCCCCACCAACCGATCCAGCGACTATTTATCAAGCTACAGGAGTCTTTGGTAGATATTACAAAATATTATAATCGTGTATCGATAAAATCAAAATATCTCCGGTAATCAAACAATTTAACTTAATCGATTAGGCCCGCAAGCTGCTGGTCATCAAACTTTTGCGCCTGTGATGTATCCGTGTCCCGCTCCATCCCTCTACATGCCACAGCAGTATCATCAATATTCACCTATGCCGGTAGGTAACATAAACAAACAGAAATTGTGTTAATCCTCTTCTCAGAGACTTCTCTTTTAATTCTTGGGTCCTACATACATCTTACAAATATGAATCGTTTACGGGTATAGCTTATATTTCTATTAAACGGTAAATCGGTTGCGGTTTGACAGACAAATGGTTTGATGGGAGAAGCCATACCACCGGCGTTTCTGCCCAACCCTCAGCAAATGCCTACTTACGTTCTTCTCGACGCTATACAGTATTGAGGTCTAAAGGTACATGGTCTATGCTAAACGACTAGCATGCAGCGCATTATCTTTGTGCATTTTCTTTATCAAACTTTTGCATGGCCTATCAAATGCATGCACACACTTGTCTTTCATAATTCATGATTTATATTAATAATTTTGCCATATAAATATTGTGTTTTTATGCTTATCGCGTTAAAGAAAAACGTTTCAAACGTTTTTATAACGTTTCAAACGACCTCGTATATTATTGTCATTTTGTTATACATGCATTTATGTATCTTTCGACTTCTCGTTTCACGTTATGCTCTTATATCACAATCTTCGTTTCAATAGAGAACAAAACATATGTAATATACATTATGTGACATGTTGTACTTATTCCAAATCCTTTTTGAAAGAAAAAAGAAAAAATGAGGTGTGTGTAAAACAACTATGTGCACATATGAAATTGCAAAACATATATATATAGTTGATGTTGTAAGCATGCGCGAAAAGATTAAGCTCGTATTAAGGTAAAGTATGTGTTACACGATAGTTCTTGAAACTCTTATTCGATATATTTTAACACTTTAACTGCTCACGTCAGCCATATGTGGGTGACGCTTGAATTTCCGTAGAAATTTGTCGCTTGCATTATTAATATCCTTTCAATAACTTAATTAGAGAATCGTCGTATTAGGTACTCGAAATTCTGAATAATAGAAATTACGAAAAATTTGATGAAAATAAATGCTTAGCTTAACAAAGTTTTCAACGCCTTTAGCGTGGTAATCAAAATGTTAAACAAGAACTCTGATTTCATAGCATATACGTTGACCTCTTATACTTTAGAACCAGATCGTTATATGATATTATGGATCCACATGATATTTTTATGCAATATAGCATCTTTAATTAATAATTGTATTATTATTTCTGTGCAGTACGACACGTATTATCCGGGAGCAGCAGCAGCCGCCGGAGCTTCTTCGTATTTGTTTGCTACCAGCAGCTCTCAAAGCAATACTAGCAGCGGTAACAGCAATTCAGGAAATGGTAATAACGGTACAGGGGCGACTAGTCCACCAACTGGCCCTCCACCGCCGCTTCCGTCTTTGCCACCACCGCCATCGGCGCATTTCTACGCTACCGCAGCTCCGCCACCGCATCATCATCCACCGGTGCCTGCAGGTCCTCCTCCTCCGCAGATGGATCACATTTACTATCCTTTCGCAGCTGGACCTCATCCACCCCCTCCACCGCATGCACCTATGGGATTGACTGATCAACAGTTGTTGGTTTACCCTACCGATACTCAGTGTCAACAAACATCTTCATCCGATGGCCAGACTGTTCCACAAGAGGTAAGTTCATTAATCGATTAATTAAATATTCTTTACTCATTCGATCATAATACGGAGGATGTAGATAAAAGTTGAGATTCAATTAGTACCTCGGGCCAACGCTTGTTGATCGCTTGGAAAATTCGGAAACTATAGTTTCATTGTCGTAACACTAACCGCACACAAGTTATTGATAATCGTGTTTTAACCGAATACATTCTCATTACTTTTAACAACACGCACTCGCAGTGGAAGGAATACACACTACCATCTGTTAAAATAAATCGTAGGATTCTCGTTCGACATCGAGCCACTCGGAGCAACCACATGGTGAAACACAGGCTGCTTCAGGCTCGGCCACACCCCTGGTGTCCTTAATGCCCGTGAAATTTCCTATGTCTGGTCGTTACACCAATTATCATCCGATTGCAATACACACAGCTAATTTGTACAGTTCTCAAACATGTTTGAACGAAACGGACGATTGCAGTGGGAACCAGATGCATTGTAGGGCTATCGTTTATCATCCAGCACCCGTTTACATTCCACACACGCATACACCCACATTTCACAATGCTTCCGGTGGTAGCAGTTTGTTGCCAACACCGGCCACGGTGTCCCAGCAGATATTCGATTCGGCCAACAAGAATCAGTGCTTCGGTTCCAGAGAGTACACAAAATCCGGATCGGTGAACGGGCAAAACAATTATTCAAAGTCCCAGAACCATGGGATCGCGTTGTCTTCTCATCAGTCCCCGTTTGTTCGATCGCAAAACGTAGGCAATGCTCAATCGTACAAGCACAGTAACGTAGACGGGAATTACAAGTATTCACCAGCGATGAGCTCGCGATTCTCCATGCAGTACAACAAAAAAACACCGGCTGGTTCGAACGTGGGCTCTCCGGCTTGCTTTCTGGCGCAAAAGTCCGAGAATTACGCTCAAGGGTCGCAAAAGTCCGGTAGTTATTCGTTGAATGCTCAATCGTACAATTGTTCGAGCTCGCAGAAGATGTTCAACGCGAGTCAGAGCTTCGATTACGCGAACGCTGCCCGTAGAAGCAATCTTAGAAGTAATTATAACGTGGACGGGTATTTGCGTAAGCACACGTCGAACAGCTACAGAAACAACGTGTCCGTGGGACACGTTGAGGGTAATAACGGGTCTAACAATCAATCGTCGAACGATAATTATACGAGCAACGTCGAGTGCGATAGTAACGGTTCGCAGAGTGGGCAGGTGACGGAGAACAGTAACTCGGACAAGCCGGTGAGCCCACCGCCAGCACCTTATTCACCCATGACACGACCACTTCCAAATTTGTCACCACCCAACTCCCAGGTCCAGTTGTACCCTCCGACGCAAAATCGCTACCAGCCATCCTTAGCCCAATATCAACAACAATCGAGCAACACCAGCCAGCGTCGGTTCACCATTGCTCCAACGTTGTCGGCGCCCAGGAAACCATCGACGGAGAAGTACACCTCGAGTTCTGGTTCTCAGACAACGATGCTACGGCAGAGCAAGTACAAGGTGAACGGGATCATGCAGACGGGGAACAAAGTGGCCGATGACAGTCTAGGAGGAGCCGGTGATGCTCCTCCGGGTGTTGGCAGAATGCCTATCACTCCACCAGGAACACCTCGGACTCATCCAGGTCATCCTGCTGGAGATCAGAATCAACTGAGCGACACGTGCCATCAGATGCAAGCTCTCACTCTTTGAAATCACTCCTCGGAACTGTTTTTCTTTTCCAAATTTCCTTCTTTCGGTTCTGTTCGTGTACACGCGCGTATAATAGTAGATAAGAGACGAACTTTCGATTTCGAGGCCGTATATTGTAACGTCGATTCACGAACGATCTGGCATATTTGATTGAAACTGCATAAAAAGAACACACACACACACACACGTACACGTACATACACGCATACAAAAGGCGAACGAATACGATTCTTTTTCTCTTGTGATCTCAATCCCAAATCGAATAGAAAGAAGAAAAATACGGTAACAAAAAGCAACTAGACGAAATCGATATTATATTTAAATGAAACTCTTCGATAAATTATCAAACGTACTAAATTGTTAAGCATTTATAAAAGAATTATATTATATTATATATTATATTATATACATATATATATATATATTATATATACATATAAGATAAAGTACGGTATTTAAAGATTATTATATTAGTTATGAGAAAGAATGATATACACGATTAATATATATGTATATAAAAATATTATATACGCACGTTATATACATATGCTTGCATCTGTGTGTGCACACATGTATTCAAGCGTATTATATATACGTGTATGTACGTATATCGAAGAGAACAGATATAAAATTAGAGTTTAAATGAAAAGAAATTCAAAGTCAGTTACGTTATTATCTCTTAATAACATTCGAATGTTAACAGGATGGACAAAGAAAAAAAAAATACAAAGTTATATAGATATTTAATAGATAAACACACAGAATACGCTACATTATATTTAACATCTGTATGTTTAATATATGCAGTATTTGACGTTATGCGCGATAGGCTCGACGAAACCATTGAATCTCACGAGCAAGGCTAGAGTAGGATAGACGGATATTTAAACGAAACAAAAAATGGACGGTAGAACCGAAGAAAACGAGATATTAAAAAAAAAAAAAGAAGCAACAATTAATTGTTATTATCGTACAAAAGAGACGAGCGATTTGTTATGTGTTCAAAAAGAAAATGAAGATGAAACGGAAGGGTAATAGGGAGACAGAAATAGAAGTTGATTTCATAAAAAAATAAATAAACAAAAAAACGGTTGCTCAAGGCACTGCCACATCTCTCATTTTTGATTTTTCTCTACCTGAAACATGGTGAAACAGTACTTACATAGGTTTTGATTAGAGTAACCGTGATATAATAAACGTTTTCACGTGATTTCGAGACAGACATAGCGGACACTATGATTTATCGTTTTCTTTCTCTTCTTTGTTATTTTTTTTTTTTTTTTTTTTTTCGACAAATTATCCGCGCGCAAAAATGGGACAAAAGAAGACCGTTAACAGAAGTAGCTGTTACAAAACGAATTAAAAAAGAAAAAAAAATACAAAAAAAAAAGAGAGACGATTCCCTGTACCCAAACAAACGAATACGATAAAGATACCTTAAAAAGAAAAAGAAAAAAGTAAAAAAAAGATGTAATAATGAATTAAATAAATGTGTCGGCTGTGAGCTTCCAAGCAAATAACAATAATTAAATTATTATAATATAAAAGAAAAAAAAATGGTTAAATGATATTCTACCTAATTGTTATGGATGTGAATTTCTTTTATCTATAAATGAGAAATTTGTCATCTCATATCTCGCATATATTGTAGCTATTATTATCTATTTAAAAGAAAAGAAAAAACGAGAAAAAAAAATGATCCATATACCGGATGAACGAGAGAACGGAAACCGGAACTTGTGGCGCTGTGATTTAGATGTCGCGGCAGCGTAGGCGGGAAAGAAAAAAAAAAGAAATTTAACGAAACGGAGAGAAGCAAGAAAAAGATAAGATGAAAGATAATGGAAAAGTGAGACAATGAGAAGAGAGTGAAAGTTGAGACGAAGCGGAGAAAAATAAGTGAGGTTATATATTCGAGGAATATGTAGTTGGACAGAGACGACAAAAGGCCTAGAACGCATAGATATTTAACCCGTGAGAGTCGTTACGAAAGAAATTAATTTATTGACGAAGAAGAAAAAAATAAAAATAATAAATAAAAAAAAAAGAAATGCAAGAGTGCCTTCTATTTGTTTTCGTAATTGTATTGTTGAACATTTGTTGCGTTACGTTCCAAGAGCCTCTAATGTTGTTATAAGAAAAAAAAAAAAGATGTTTGAAGAATGTTGTTCCTCTATTTATTTATTGATTTACGTGGCCCGATCACGGGCCCCACACATCAGCACCCGGCGAATCTGAAAGCGTGAAAGTATGCTGTTAGAAAAATAATAAAACTGGAATTCGGAAAATGAAAATTTTACAGCGATACATAATCAGAGAAACGAAAAATACAGGTAGAACAAGGAAGAAAAATGAAGAGAGAAAAAAGGTCGCATGAACCCCTTAACCCCTTTTTCTTTTTGTTTTCTCGTATTATGGTCGTACAGAGAACGATATTATTATTATTAACATGTAATCGAAAATAATAATAATAAAAAGAAAAAAAGATACCCAGAGCAGCTCGTTTCGGCACCTATTTCTATGTATAATACACGAGAGGATATCTTCAGCAATATACATATATAAATACATATAAATATTATTAACGAACGAACGAAAAGAAACAAAATGTTATGTACCGAAATATATGGTATATTATATGCGAGCGCGATTACGGGTGTGTTAATGGGTATGCGTGAGCGTGAACTTGGATTGGTGGCTGTGATTATTGCGTGCAAGTTAAACGAAAAACGAAGAAGACAGTTTTACGTGTGCATAAGAAAAAAAAAGCATATTTCTATGTGTCCAGTGCATCGATTTACGTTTCTCTAGGACACTGTACACCCGTGTGTCGTTACACGTATACACAATTACCAATGCATACATAACTACCTACACGTATAATACATGCATCTTTAAAACAATGAGAGAGGTAATAATACGACGCTAAGTACGATTCTATGTTCAGTTTGGTACCGGTCTAACGAATAGATGAAAAACGTATGTCAGGGAACGAATCGTTCAATCGCGGTTCTAATCCATGTACTAAATTCAACGTAGAATGGTGCTGATACGATATAAAAAATAAAAATATATATACATATATATATATATACACAATATATACTTTGAAAGGTATATTATAATATAAAAATCTAAGATAGATATTAGAAGGGTATGCGTAGTTCAATATAGAAATACAATGGATGTATATTGTACACAGTGTAAGCGGTATGCTTTCTATGATTGTGGATCATCGTACACGTACTTTCATCGATTCACTTTTGTTTTTAAATTGATATTGTTTATGGCAGATGAATAAGTAAACATTTGTCGGAGTAAGCAAAGAACTAATGTAGTACAATCAGAAAAGACATACCAACGAATGGTTTTATGTTTTGCTTATTAAGAAACATTGACTACTGTCATAAAGTTAAGTATAGATTGATAATTGCGCGTTGCGTTCAAGTAAGTTCAGTTCGTTTCTTGAAAGAGAAAAATCAGCAAAAGACATTCCACGATCTACAAAGCATGCCACCTAAAACACAGAAATTGATGTATTAAAAAACATAAATTATACATAAAATGACATGTAGGTTGTACAACAAAAATCTATCTAAGTACTCAATGATAATAAAAAAAAATATATATATATATATTACGTATAAGGGATGCATATATTTAAAAAAAGAAAATAAAAACGTCTGTGCATGAACATTATATAGATGGAAGAGACATAGCAAGGAAAAGGTATAGACTAAAATAAGTGTGAATCTCTCCTGCAAATATATAATAATAATAATAATAATAAAATCTCATGAAAGATATAAAATACACAATGCTCCAGTACATACATATTGTATTTGTGAATTTACCTTTCTTGTTTAGTTTCGTCTGTTTTTCTTTCAGAATAACAAAAGCAATACAAAATTGAAATCACAATTAGACCATTTATTTTTCTTTAATATATTGGATATTTTATTCGTTCAATATTCGTTCCAATAATACATTTAACAATTAAATCATATTTATTATTTAACCTTTGCATTTTCTAAATAGACAATATAATCTAAGGTATTTGCACTAATACACTGTATTAATTCTATCGTATCACATGATTTACCGTAAAGCGGAAATCTAAATACATATAATAGGTTCGGTATATTGGAGTAATACACTTCACGTATTTTTGATTAATAAAAAACGAGCATTTGACGCGCTATTATGTGAATTTAATCTCACATTAATTCAACATCTTAAACATTTAACGTTGGATTTATTATATATGTAATACTTTACTAAAATCACATCAGAAAAGTAATTTCGGTTATAATAATTGCGTTTGTATTTTAGAATTTCACTAAAAATTCTAGTAATATAAATATAAAGATATAAATTCTTGGAACCTTAATCATGGCAGTGCGAAGGAAATAATATTTATTTACTTTGAAATTTACTTATTCTCCTAAGTCAATATTCATATAAATATACATTCTCAAAAATATATCTAAAATAATTTTGTTAAAAACATTATGAATATCTTGGGGTAGTATATCGTTAAATTATTAAAAGGGGTATTCAAATATGAAAAATGTTTCGACTAAAAAATTCTTAAAAAAACACGTATAAAGTGTTCAGATCTTTTAAGAATCTATTTATCCCATATATGTTAAAAATTCGTAAAATGACAGCCACGAATATAAAAATATGGGTCGAGTTATTTTGTTAATATGATTTATAGTTCAGTCGTCATGTGTGATGTTAGCGCTTGCACACGAGTTGCATTACAACTTTTACACAGTACGTGATCATCCAGAGGATAACATCCGCGTCCTTCGGAATCAGAAGAGAGAACCAATCCGCAGTCCTCACATTTGTAACACTGGATATGAAAACTGCGATCCAACGCTACAACACGCACAGTTTCATCCTGACCTGGTTCTGGCATAATTGGTAATTTACAGACGCAACAACGTGGCGCGAACTTCCTGCAGACCAAAACACCAATGGAGATTGGTACCAGCATATCGTTTGAATAATCAAACTGTTACTTACTTGTGGAAACACTGTATACAGTGAATTTGATTTGTAGCATCTACCGTAAAAGGTATACCGTCCAAACTTTGGCCACAGACCACACACGAGAAACAGGACGGATGATAAGGTTTCCCGGTGGCTCTTAATATCCTGTCAAGTATCGGTCTGGTGCAAACGCAGCATTTCTCTAAAGTATTTAAATAATCCTCCTCGCAGTACGGTTTGCTTTCCAACGAATAAAACGGTTTACCCTGTAGATTCACTTTACAAACGTAACAACAAAAACAATCGATGTGAAACACCTTATCCATCGCGGAGCAACCGGTACCTTCGCCTTCGACTTTACGACCGCACTGTGCACAGATTCCATATATGTCGGTATCCTCGGCGTTATCCTCCATTCCTTGAACCAATAAATCGGTCAGAACGTCCACCTGAAATGTTTGACGATAAATGATGTTATTGTAATTGAAAGAGAATTTGAAAGAAAATTAAGAAAATGAAAAGAAAAAAGAAACAATATCGACGTACTTCCTTGACCGGAGATACTTTTCCTTGTGGCTGAGTGGACGTAGCGGATCCATAACCAGAGTACATGGAATAATTGCAGGACAGTTGCGACGGCGGTCTGGGATTAATTGGTTCGTATATAGATTCATACGTTGAACTGGACTGCGAGCTTGGACCATAAATATCATTG
Source organism: Stelis phaeoptera (assembly GCA_943735885.1). Taxonomy (NCBI): domain Eukaryota; kingdom Metazoa; phylum Arthropoda; class Insecta; order Hymenoptera; family Megachilidae; genus Stelis; species Stelis phaeoptera. Next base: position 4,032,447 of record OX030936.1, read on the forward strand.
GGATAGTTGTCAGATGGAAAATCCGTTTGGTAAGTGGCACGTCTTAATTCACTGTAGCTGGATGACACAGGACTCGGCGGAGGTGGCAGTTCTTCCGGTGGTGGCGGGAAAGAGCTACCCGGTACGCATGGAACATATTCCGAGGGTTCTGGCGGTGGTGGTAAGTCGTCTGTAATATATTAATATTTTCAGTTATTTAAAAAAAAAAATTAATATAGTTAACTATAATGATTTATTGAAATACTATATTTGTCTTACCGTTATTATGAGCAGCAGGTATATTACAATATGTGTTTTCCGGTTTAGAATTCCACTGAATATTACTATAGATTATGTCTTTTTCCGTTTTGGGCCCAGTTTTATTGACTGGCATAGATATCGGTGGATCTATATTGCTATATACAACATTTCTTGCCGATCTTGAGTGATCTTCAACTGGAACTTGAGGAGCAGGCATATTTCCAATATTTGAATAGTAATTTTTCTCATCGTATCCGTATTTTGGTTCAAAGTTCTCATCTATTTGATGCGCATAGAAGTTATCATTATTCTGATAAGATTTAGAAACATCTTTTCCATTCGTAGAGGACAACAGTGAAAAATCATTCTTTTCTATATTTAATGGCACATACGACGAAGGAGAATTCATATACAAATTTGGTGACTTTTCATTCGTTCCAGAATTATTGAGTACCGTACTATACAACGGCACAGACGGAACCTTTACAGTGTAACTTTGCGGTATCTGAAATACAATTTGAACAATTAATTTCTGTATGGTAATAGTGTTTAAAATGCTTTTAAATCTTATAATTTTACCATTGATGTTTCCATATAATAATGGAACCGGCATGGGAAAGGAATACAAAATATTGTTAGAATTAAAATCACTGCATTTTTTTATTACTTTCATGCGATTTGCTTACCTGAGGTTGTGATTTTTTTGGTTTTGGTGGAACAGCTGGCCCCACTTTCTTTCCAGGTTTGATAGTTTTAACGTTATCTCCATGATTGATTTGCAAGTTTGCTATTTGTTGTTCCAAATTACTTATGTTAGACATTTTTCTATAAAAAAAAAACCAGTATGGTTTTACTTAAGATGTATACTAAGCAAGGTTTAACAATTAAAAAAAAATCATTATGCTCATTGAACAAGTTATCTGTAAAATATGAAGCAGTTATTAGCATTGTGTAATCAAATGTATGATATTGGAAACGTTATCATTAAGAAATTATCATCAGTTTGCTTTTGTATCTATCAAGTAAAAGTACATTCCACTTGTCTATTACAAAATGGAACTCATACCATTGAAAAAATCTATAAATTTACCTGGTAAGTGGTCAAAAGTGGTTCTCTTCTTAAATATATCCTTCCAAATATTTGTTTAAATATGAAAATCAAATGATTTTTTGCCCGAAAGAATCATCGAATACGTTTCGTGCATTCACTGTGAATAGAACTGAATGGCTGACTCATAAATCCCTTATCTCGCAACTTCAGAAATTCTTTTACGGTGAATTTTCGGACTTAACCGTAAGTCCCCTGGTTAGACAACGATTGCGAAGTAATTCGTGTATTTAATAACTAAATACCGGAATGACTCATTGACGGATTTCGATGTATACGAATCGTCTGGTTAATAATTTCACGACTTGACACGAGCCTTGACAATTCAACTACCAACTTTATTCGTGCAACAGCTATACCACGCCCTAATTTGCCATCGCGACATAAAGTGATTAAATAATGCAAATTTTTCTGCGAATTTGAATAGAAAGCGTACACGATCCATGCGTTAGGTGATAGAGAAAATTTTTAATCACGATAGTTTGATATTTCCATGAGTAAAAGAGATTTGATAATTTTGTCGAATTATTTACGTTTGATTAGGAAATTTTCACGTTCGCAATTGAAATGGGGCACATTTAATGGTTAACAAGTACAAGAACAATAAATTCATTCCTTTATTCTTTTATTTCATTTTCAAATTATAGTTTTTCACAAGTGTCCAGAATGTTGTATGAATTGCACATTGCACATAGGTTAACGCACCGCGCCATTTTCGAATACATCGTCTTGATTGCGATGTGATTCATCAGACATATTTTTGTCGTTTTGACAGGTGTTGTGATAATCATTGACATCGGATAATTACGAAACAATTGTTCTTGACTCACTAATACAAGTGTGCATGTTGAACTTTATTTTTTTCCATCGTTCCAACCTTATCGAACTCAGATGAATTATCTGTTGTTTCTCTAAGCACGAGTAATATTATCTTTGTTCATAAGAACAAAAATTTAAACTCGCGAAATACCCATTACGATACACACTTTATTACTCTGCAAGTTTATGACTTACGTTTCAGGGTCGAAAATAAAATCCTATTGCGAGGAAAACATTTTTTTTTCCTGTTAAATACACAAAGAAGAATTTATGTTAATCACCATAATTATGTTTTTGAACGGAGCCAAACAGTAGTGCGTTACAGAAAAACGTCTGTCCCAGTTTCTACGATAATGCTCTTTCAGCTTTTTATTAAACAGTCATAATTATCATGACATTCCCGACACAGAACAGAAGATTTTTTTTTCTTTATCTTTCCTACCATTGTTAATCCGATTCACATTTGCGTTTAGTGTCAAGGCGCAACCATCATAAGGTGTTTTTCTAACATCGAAATTTCTGAAGTTTTTTTTTTCTTTTGTTATAAAAGGCTCAAGTCCTCGCTTGTTATCGCTCACATAGGAACAGATACGATCAGATAGATTGATAAATCATTTACATTGATATACGAACTAGTGAATGGCGATTAGCACGTTTTCAATTACCCTCGAACGTTTGATTAGATTTATAAATATTACGGATCGATGGAAAAGGAGGTTATTCCACATGTTTGAGATCGAACTTGAAGATAATTAGAAATCTATGAAATAATATTGATCGATCTAATACGATATTTCTTTTTTTCTTTTTCAATTACGCAATTGATTATATCTTATCTTTTTATTAAATTTTTCTTTTTTTGAGTGAATTCTATTGTTTCGCGTTTGTGTATGTGTAGCAATTATGTGTTCGTTCAAAATGATTTCTGTGTAGGCTAAATATATTTCTTTTTTTATTTTTAACGCGCCACTTTTCTTCGTACAAATAAATGGTCAAAGAGTGAAACAAACATGAAAATTTTTACACTCAAATTACACTCGATTTTCCTTATACGCGGGAATTACCCTAATGATTCATAATGAGCATTCATAATAATTTCTAACGTACTATCCCAAACGATCTATGCATTATCTTGCGATGAAACACTACACAGAAGCATGCGGAAATTATTGTTAATCGAAAAGCGAATTGTTCATTGTTCATTTTTATTCGAATCAGTTTCGTCAGTCTTATCTGAAGGCAGGAACGAATCTGGAAGCTTCGTTTGAGGGGGGATTTGTGTACAAGCATATGTTGAGAACCTTTTTTTAAGTACACTATTTCATTTTTATTCGATAATATATAGTTTCAATAAACAATTTCACGTTAACTGCTTACACATTTTAGACAAAAAATTACAACGTGTATAATTAAATAATTTATTTTATTGGGAAAGCAATAATATAAAAGCTGTTTTATTTTACAGTATAAATAATAATTTTTTTTTTATTTCGTAACGCTTTGCCTTTTCTGTTGAAAGAATAAAGAGAAACGTTTCTATGGTGTGATTATGTATACGTGCATTATATAATCCGTCATTGTTGCTCGTTTGCCGTTATCTCGTATCTAATACAAAGAAGAAACATTCGTCTGATAGTCCAAGTTAAATATTTTCACGAAGGTGTTCTCGATATGAAAGGAAAATTATGTTGATTCAGCAGTATCGACGTCCTCTACATGTTAATCTTCGTACATAACAATTCTTTTTTCTGCTTTCATTCGTATATGCGTAAAAGGAATGATATTATTTATCGCTAAAAGAAATTTTCGTAAAAATGATAATAAACATGTGGTGTAACAAAGAAAGAAATAATAATGATATGTTGTATTCTGTTTATCTAATCGTAACACACAGATTATATCCCAATGTTAACATACGTGAGTAGTAACAGGAAGCTTCGTGAGATCAGAGAAGTGATTGAACTAGGTACTTTGTGTTATCAATGTTAATCATAAGTGTATTTAATTGAGGATCTTTTGTCTTATCGAATAAAGATCTTAAAAACATCTTCAAGGAAATTTTCTACCATTAGATCTGTATACATATACTAATTTGAATCTGCATCTGAAATAGTCGATTAGTTGAGGTTAAAATTCTCGATTTGAATAATGAAAAGCGAGTTTGAACTCTTGAGAAAATGGCGGGAATATTTGATTCGAACCCGGGTCTTTTAAATGGGGATTTCTCTACGCCATCAGTCCACTTAATAAAATTATTTTATTACATATATATTGTGGTGACCAATTTTCAAATTTAAACTATTTACGTATCTTATGGTTACCTAGACAATTTGATTTACTCGGGTATGCCCCGAGTATCCGTGCTGTATTTCGTGAATCAACAACACTACTTTCCTTTTGTACTCGTTTACATTATCGTCATAATATGTATTCAGTATTCAGGGATTCCATGCAATTTTATCAAATATTTACCAGAAAATTCTTTATAAAAACCATCATCGTAATCAGATTTTGCGACGCATAACGAATTTATCTGTTATAAAACAAACGATGTTTGACACGTGTGCAATATTGAACAGATAAATCGAAACTATAGATTCGATTTCTGGCGCATTTCGGAGAAACAATTTGGTTCAACAATAATGATCCGTAACAAGTACCGTCGAATTGCACGTCAAGTTTGATTAATGAATCAAAGAGCTATCTGTAATTTAAATGGCGTTTAAATGACTTAGAGGCTGCGTACAAAATGTTTTCCAACGAAAGCAAACGATGAACGTGACGGTTCTAAAAGGGATAAAACATTTTCATGAAAATTGATACGTATTTCGATGATTGAACTGACATTTTGGTTAAACCCATTGCAGAGAGACACTTATCAAGTTCTGTAAAATGAGAAATACCAGTGACAGATTATATGAATTCACAGAAGTTCGAGGTCACTCGAGATTTTTAAAGAAATCATGGGTCACGATACAAGAGATGTCGAATGAGGGTTATTTAGATTCAACTCTATTCTATCGAGGTCGTAATTTCCACGATGCATTCTATGACGTCCTTATATACATGCGCTTTTCTCTACATATTGCTGTACAGATAAAATTAAATTCGGGCATCCCCGCCATTAAACACATTTGGAAGTGGCATACAGAGTGGGGGAACATCCGACAAAGATGATTGTAAGTCTTGTTGATTTGCTTTTGCCGCGGTAGAGACTCTACAGACCGTAGACTACAGTAGAGTGTGAGCAGATTGAAGCAGATCAGTGTCTCTGTAATCCTCGTAGGAGGTGTTTGCATGGTACATTTATTTTTCAGTTATGTTTTTCTTTTAATTCCTGCGGATTGGTGTTTATAGTTTTTCTTTATTTTATGGTAAGGTATCATTTAATCAATTTCCATCTTCATTTGTAATATGCATTTGTCTAAATGAGAAAAATTCAATGTTAACTTTTCTATTATTTAACATCTTCTTACATGATTAACAAATCTGCTCCTCCGGTTTCATGTTTCGTATAATTATTTATTGTAAGCGTTATATTTAACATGGCACGTATTTGTTAAAATATTCTGTTATATTGATCATCGTGATAATCGAATTAATAAATATAAATGAATTTAGTAGTCATGTTGCATGTAAAACAACTTATTATATTTTATGTAGATATATATTTATATATCTGTACAGTTTTAATATGTGAAATTCGTGTAAAGATATAAAAATAATTTTCAGATTCTGCTTATCAGTATAACATGCAGAGTACGTATACTATCGAATCTAATAATGATTCAACGGTCAGAACAGTGCCTCATCATCGCATGGAGGAAGTTCAGAACACTGCCAGAGCGACAGAGAACACCTGTTTAACACCAACCAAAAGTCAAACATATTTTGCGGATGAAAAAGTCCAAATACCAGACACAGAAAATGTAATGCTTATATACGAACAAATATCAAAATAATTAATTTTCATATCTACGAGTATTTTTCTTAATTACATTCATTTAAATGTGTTCTTTTTCTAGGGAGCATTCAGTTTTAGAAAATTATGGGCATTCACAGGTCCCGGATTTCTAATGTCCATAGCTTACTTAGATCCTGGGAATATAGAGTCTGATTTACAGTCTGGAGTAGCCGCCAAGTATAAAGTATTGTTTGAAATACCACATTACGTTTAACCGTTTAAGTGGCACGGGTTATTGCGAAAATACGTTCGAAAAGTGGCAAGCAGCGCGATCGCGCTTCTTCTACTTTGTGTCGATACACGTGAAATGATGCGATGATATTGTTCCCTCATTTTATAATTTTATAAGTTATTTTACCGTTTATATTCTAAATTAATCAGTTCGTAAGAAATACTGATGTTCAATCATACATTAGTAGCAGTGTACTACGACAGTCATAAAACTGATCATGAGTTTACGTTGCAGCGCCGATACCGTGACACTTTTCGACATAAAACAGCAACAGCGCGATCGCGCTCCTTGGCATTCAAACGGTTAATCAAATATTATGATGAGTTATATTAATTTTTGATACCTTTATTTTTTTCTTTTCAGTTATTATGGGTATTACTAAGTGCAACATTACTAGGCCTTATTATGCAAAGATTAAGCGCAAGACTTGGTGTGGTAACCGGTCTGCATCTAGCAGAAATGTGTTACAGACAATATAAGAAAGTACCTAGAATGATTTTATGGATAATGATAGAAATAGCCATAATTGGTAGTGACATGCAAGAAGTAATAGGAACAGCCATTGCCCTCTCTTTATTGACGAATAAAGCGTAAGTGACAAAAATTAAAATCATATTCTCTGCGAATTGAATTTATACCGTTTTATTAAAAAAAAAAAAATTGTATAATGTAATATTTCAGGATTCCTATATGGGGTGGTGTATTAATCACAGTAATTGACACTTTTACATTTTTATTATTGGACAAATATGGCTTAAGGAAGTTGGAACTCTTTTTTGGATTTCTTATCACAGTTATGGCTGTCACCTTTGGTTATGAGGTGAATTCTTGTGGATTTATAAATAAATAAATAACTTACCGTGTTAATCATGGTGAATTTTGCTATTTTTTTATTTTTCAAATATTTCAGTACGTTGTTTCCGCTCCTCCACAAGGTGATGTGATAAGTGGAATGTTTGTACCTTGGTATGAACATTATGACAGTAATATGTTGCTTCAAGCTGTGGGAATTGTTGGCGCGGTCATAATGCCACATAACTTGTATCTTCACAGTGCTCTTGTTAAAGTAAGAAAAGAACAAAGAGTATAAATAGTCTTTTTCATGAAGTTGAAGAAGTAGGCATTCTGAATGTTTGAAATGCTTATGGGTATAGATAATCGCGACTATAATTTGATTTAATAATTTTCAGTCAAGGGATATCGATCGTAGAGAATTCAAAAAGGTGAAAGAAGCAAATATGTATTACTTCGTCGAGGCTTGCGTCGCACTTTTGGTTTCTTTCATAATCAATGTTTTCGTTGTTGCGGTGTTTGCGGATGGTCTTTTTAAGAAAACGAATCTAGAAGTTGTAAGTATGTAAAATAATTATCGACCTTAAATAAAGTTTATATAGTATTATTGCTTCTTATGTTACATTCGTATGTATCTTATTTAATTTTAGTATAATCTTTGCGAAGCAAACAACTACACTCTGGGAATGGAAACATTCGAAGTAAGTAAGCATTAGGCAATGATCAATTTGAATTTTATTTATTTATTTATTTATTTTTTTTAATAATTATTTTATCGCTGTTCTTAATTTTACTAATTACAGAAAGAGAATACAACCATTTCGGTGGATTTAAACAAAGGTGGTATATTTCTTGGTTGCGCTTTCGGCGCAGCCGCGATGTATATTTGGGCTGTTGGTATTTTTGCCGCCGGTCAGTCTTCCACGATGACGGGAACATACGCGGGACAATTTGCGATGGAAGGTTTCTTGAACCTTCAATGGGCTCGTTGGAAGCGGGTACTCTTCACAAGAACGATCGCCATTGTGCCCACTTTTCTTGTCGCATTCTTTAGCGATATAAATAATTTGACTGGAATGAATGATATTTTAAATGCCATTATGACGCTCCAGTTACCTTTCGCTACGTTACCAACGATAGCATTTACTAGCAGCACTCAGATAATGGGTGAATTTCGTAATGGAATGTACGTAATAAATTTTCTCATTTCGTTGTGTTCATTCCACTTTTTTTAATACGAGATTTCTAATTTCAGAACGAATAAAGTTGTCGCGACTGCGTTGTCCGCTGTTGTAATAACTATAAACATATATTTTGTAATAAATACAGTTCGAGAGGATTTACCACAGCATTGGGCAGTGATACTTGCAATTTCTATATACTCGATTTTGTACCTTCTATTTTGTCTTTATCTGGTAATTCATATGGCTGTGAGTATGGGTGCAACATCTCTAGGTGATCATTGGGTAAGTATCGAATACCGATATCAGTATCGACATGTTCTATTATTAAATATTTTCTTATTAATTTTTGTTACAGTTTGTAAGAAAATATATTGGAAGTCCTGTAAGTACAACACTTGGATTATCAAATCCTGCTATATATGCAAGGTAAGGATATTTTCTACATGTCAGGAGCTTTTTTAGTCAGTCTTATTAGCTATCTTGTAATGTATATTACAAGGACTTGAAAAAAAGAAAACTTTTTTCTTGTTATACACTAGTAAATGTAAAAATTGTAATTCGCAAAATAATATAACACAGAATTACGCATTTTCGTGAAAATGTGTAAAAAACAATTGTGTATTAATAAATTATTTTTTTATAAAATTATGGAAACAATTCTGAGGTTATTTAACACTTGCAATAGCTTCGTTTATACACTTTTTGAAGATATATGCACTGGAGCATGTATGCTATCAATTCTTGTCATGGTTAAGAACACTCTGCTTATTGGCACATGATTACTATAATAACAAACATATCTTATTAATTTTTTATGAAAAATAATTGTGAAACTAAGATATTGAAAGCGGGATTTCTTCAAGAAGATGCAATGACATTTGTGCAGTGTTTTGTGTAATTAACATTGTGTAGTCTGTAACATTTTTCTTAACATACATTTTTTTTATTTTATATATTTGTATACAATATAATCATGAAGTTATGCATTGATATATAAAGTACATGTGTTGTTTACCCTATTAACAATGTATACTTTCTTTTAATAAATACTAACATCTGTTTTACATACATTGTGTTGTCCCCTGTTATTCAGCAAGATTGGTACAAAGAATGAAATTCACTGTGTGTTATTAATATCCTTACACACCTTCATTTACTAACAAAAATGTTTGGGGCTTCATTCGATGAACATGTGATCTGTTTATGTATCTATGATTTAATTAAAAGAACTTCAGTTTTATTATCTCAAATTACTTGATAATATATGCTGATTTTTATTTCGTAAGTATTAAATTATTCCTTTTCCATTCATAGCTTCTTCAATGTATCAGAAACATCTCTAAACATATCATTGTGTCCCCCTCATGAATCTACTTTAAATCAGTTATCCTCTTCTAAATTCCAAAAAGTGTGTGTGCTTTAAAACAATCTCAACATCATCCGAGTTCAACATTATGCGTGGTATGTACTTGTATTAAATTCATTTATCATTTAATTTCTTTAAAAGTATGATTAGTTTATAAATATAATAGTAATTTCGGCCCGCCTACGTAAATCATGGTATCATCAAAAGAAAAGTTTTTACGCTTTTAAAATTGTGGTAAAAACTGTTTCAATTTTCAATTAAATTAATTGATATAATTTTCGTATACACATTACATTAACCTGTTTGTAAGTGTTTTGTTATCACGCGCGCTTGTCAAAATTTGATTAATGATCTTTTTTTATTTGCACGAATAGCTACATATATTTTCATTGCATGTACATACATACAACTTTAACGATCGAAAGGGTTGGTTTTCGATGTTAACCTAGTTTTCAAAATTTCCTAACAAAAGGTAAGAATCATTTTATACTTTCACGCTTTGCATGCAACGATTATGAAATAATTTATCTCCAACACATTAGCGATGCTTCATTTCATAATATATATCGTTAATAAGTAACGTATAGCTAATTACTATTTTTAAATTTCAGGTCGAATCCCGCGTTTAGCATTCAAGAAACCTGGACCGGAAGTTTTTCTACGTTACCGGAAAGCTAATTCTACCTACCTACACTACGGAAAACACTTCTACCATTGACGTTCGGTACAGTGTATAAATACAATACACATACGAATTTCTACGCACTTTACTTACTTTGATATTATAAAATTGTACAAAATTAATTACTAGGTAAATTGGTACAATCGTACGCTTAAATTTTGTTAATTGTGTATATTTAAATATTGATGTGATAAATTACACGGCCACTCACACTTGTATATATTCGATTGTAGAATAAACTAATTTAATTCTTTTAAAACAAAAAAAGTAGAACAAACGGTACGTAAAACGGCTGTAATATTGTTTGCAATATCACTCAAAAGTATTGAATTTTTATATTTACATATACATACGGTACTGTGCATGTGGTGTTTAAAATGTACACAACAGTGGACTTGTGAATCAGTCTCAGTCTGTTCCCGATCGTCGTAGAGGACAAAAGGTGATAGGTACGTGCAACCATATTCAAATTGAAATTCTTCTTATGAACGACCCCATAACATCTTCGAACGAATAGAATAAAAACAATAACAAAAATATGAACAACTGTATTCTTTTTTAATATATTTTTTTTTTTTATTTACTTTCAAATGTCACAAAAATATTTTGAATAGGATACAATTTATATTTTTATATGTATCGTAATATCAAACAATGAAGTATTATAGGGTAAAATAATAATAAAGTCAGTTCAATAAAACACAATTCATAAACCAATATTCAGATCAATTAAATAAATAATCTCATTTCATTTCAAGTATCATCTTTTTTTTTTCTTCGAGTCTAATTCGTCGTGTGTTTCTCATTTTGAACGTACTGTTCACAAATAATTTGGATTCGAAAAATTATTTTTGAAAAGTAAAACTGTAATGGTTAAATACATGCTTCTCTTTAGTTTCTGTAACTTAATAATATAGTATGACTAGTAGACATTCTGTAAAATATCGCAGTCATCCTTATATTTTATAATATTTAAATTGTTTATACTTGACATAAATAGAAATCCAATTACAATATACAGTAAAAGGTAGAATACGTTTTAATTCGAGTAGATAATTAATGTATGGTAAATAATATGTACCCTGAGCTAAAAAATGTAGAACAATACAATTGTTTTACAGAATTCATAGAAAAATATCTTCCGTCGATGTATCGATATAATTTTCGTCTTTCCCTTTACATCGCCATACATTATTAATAGCAAATCACTTTTAATACTTCTGTAAATAATTCGTAATCTTTTAGAGATAATATTTCTTTTTATATTTTTAAAAATCACAGATAACTTCTTTTATGCCTCTAGAAATCAATTTAAGTAATATAGTGCTTTACGATCACAAATACATATAATTAAGAATCTAATATAATTTCATTGGATTATTAAAAATTTTTATAAAAATCGTCTTATCATTTTATTATTTGATTTTTTTTTTTTCATGATTTTCTGTTGGTCTAATTCCGAAAATAATTAAATACATGCTGGTGTATTTAAACTGAAATATTTTATCAGAAATGTATAAAAACTTTTTTTTTTATAAATTTCATACAAGATATATCAGACTGCTGCTCGTGTCAGCAATTTATTCGTTGATGTACGTAACATCTGATACGATATTATAATTTATCTTAAATTCTGTTAATCGTCTAACGATGAAGACATCGATTGTTATGGTAGACACAATATATTATCCTCAACAATACCATAGTTAATTATATAGGATCCGTTGTTAATCGCAAGTAATACTGGTTATGTTCTCGTTTGTAATGCCAATAAATAAAACCAATTATAGATAACACTAATAAAACTAACATTAGTATCGAGGAAGTCAGAATCGCTGAAATAAAAACAACATTTACATTATTAATACAGAAAACAAGGGAAAAAAATAATTTAAAGCTAAATTTATAATTTAATAAGTACTCGCGTACCAATGACTGCTGTTGTGTTTATGTTATATCCAAGTTTATCCCATTCCATTGTACATTCTTTTTCCCAATTTATGGGTACAACATCTTTCGTTAACGCAATAAATTGATTTAAAGGACAAAATGCAATACAACCTGGTAGCGTTAAGAGCATTGGTTCCCCGCTAGTGTTTTTATAAGAAACCTGGAAAAAACTCAATGCAATCGATATTCTTTTACAATTGCTTAGTATCTCGGATATTTCAATGACCTACCGTGACAAAATACTGATTTTTTAAATTTACTCTTAACTCTAAAAGAATCGTAGCTGTATACGGAGGGCAGTGTGGATCAAACACATTCAGTGTCATTAACATATTGGCTAAAGTTTCATCGTGTGCGCTATACATCCATACTTTTCTGTCCGGTACTAAAGCATTTTTCGACTTTTTTTCCATGTGATCTATCATTTCTCCAAGCAACGATCCTGTTGTGATGTTTTAAAAGTAAATTACAACTCACAAAAAGTACTCGAGTTCATTATATGCATATATCAGAGTTTTTACCAGATTTTAATCTTTGAAGTATCTTGTTGTAAGCATTAATTGTAAAACTTTTCGCTGCTAGAGATTTCAGTTGATTAGGAAATACTGACTTTGTCCACTCTGGTAATGTTTTATTATAAAGATTCTGTGAAAAAGCATAAGCTGAATCAATCAAATTTAACAAAGTTATTAAAAGCAGAAGCGATATGAAAATCCTACCTCAATAAATAATGTATCGTACAGTTGCTCGATGGATCTGAAGGTTGAAATTTTATTTCCTGTCATCTTTGTTAAATATTTATATAATTTTTTATTTTCTTTATCTATTTTCTTCATCTCCGGAGAATTCAGAACTTTCTCAAGTTCATGATTGTATCTAGGACAATACTTTTTAGCAGCTAATATGCTATCCTTATCTTCTGGGATAGTATGGACTGGAATAGGCATCCATTTGATACTGTCCCATACTTGATTACCATTCGGCGGATATAGACCAGCAAGATGCGATTCTGCTGACATTAAAGTACGATCTACATCCGTACTTAAGATATAAATATCGTACGGAGAGTACAGGTCACTAAGTAGATGCGAATAACGTTTGCGTAGCCAACGACCAAGCAATAAATGCTGATGCTTTCCGAGCTGGGCATAATAAATACATTGGTAGAAATTGAAATAGTTTAATACGCATGATAAAGAATTAATGGTTATTACTTCTGGATAATAAAAACTAAACTTACATTCGTTAACTGGCCATATGGAACAGGCCAAACACTTTCATTATTATACGGATCATTAGGATACGGTCTCATGGGTGTCCTATCTCCATGTCTGTACAGCTATAAAACAAATTACATTTATAAACACGTTAAAACATTAGAAACACTTTTAAGTAATTAAAATAAATAAAATACAGACAAGAAAGTTAACAAAAGTATTCACGAATATGCTTCCATAATAAACAATTTGCAAAAACTTTAATGTATAAAAATTAAGTTCTTTACGAATCTTATATATAATGTTGTTTTATACAATATTGTAAGGAAAGATACGAATGTTTGGAAAGAAAGCAGACACGAAACTTACGACGTTTGCAAAAACGATGATCCCCATGTCTGTATCTTGAGTGTACGACAATTTTACAATATATGAGATCAGAATAGCGATGAACAAATAATTATTCATATTTCTAATTTTGTTGATTTACTATTGTTGGTCCTCTGATCAGAGGTTTCACGTAAAAACTGAACAATACATCGACCTACTATTTGCCACAACCTGTGGAATATTGTAAGCGTTCCGAGGACATCTGTCACGTATCATGTATAATATATACGATAACGACACTAAATTCGTTCAAGATAACAAAATTTATACAAAGACAATGTGAATCGACGAGTTTGAACAAATATGTGTATCGATACAAAGTTTATATCCTAACGCTTCGATGCCGTCAATATCGGTTCCCAACCGTTCTTCCTGTATACTGTATACAAAAAATGGTTATTTTAACAGTGGTACTCATCTAAACAAAAGATTGCTCTTTAGAAATTCGTTTTATCAGCACGTCGCGGTATTTGCTTTTATTTGAACTTTAGATCCTTGATAAATTGTTTGAACATAACATCGATGATTATAATAAAATTATACATTTCTGTAGGTTTCTTATCATATTTTTTTTCTTTTTCGTACGTGTATCGAAGATACGTATAATTGCAAGTAATTACCAGTAATTAATTATATCAATTAGGTGAACGATCTGAAATATTTTTTCGATTATATATACAATCGTGTTAAAATTTTTAATCTATACGAGTTTATTTATATCTTTCATTTTGTTTTTTTCATTCGAAAGTAATGTTCATCGTTTTATGTATGGATGGGGAAAGAATGCAGATGGATAGTTTTAAATATTTTTATTGAAATTGTACAAAGTGGAAAATATTAATGTACCAGGAGACAAGTATTATCATTGATAGTTATATTACTTAATAAAAGCTTTGCAAAACAATTACAAATCATATCATTACACAATATATGATTAAAAACTACACATCCTTTTTTTTTACAACATTTGTACATAAGTTTAGTAGTACGTCTATTTTTAACTTAAAATTACGAGAAGACAATGGATAATTGTATTAAGAATAACTACACTATTGTTCTAAATAGATCAGTTTCTTTGAGAGAAAAAAAAAAAAGAAATTGCACATTACGATATATTCTATTTCATACCTTTAACCTGAATTTACAATATAAAATTTGTATATAATTTTGTTCTTCTATATTACAATATATGAATACATGCAACTATTATTGTACACAGAAATTCCTTTACATACATATATTAGATTAATTCAGCTGTTTTTTAACGTGTTAATACACAGGACACCGATCAAATTTTTCTCCGATTCTTTCAATCTTTTAAAATAAATAAGTCTTTCTATACAAGTACTGTACACACATTCAAATGTAAACAGTTCATACAAGAAATTGAGAACCTTTCTATAATTATAATTTAAGTGAAATGAGAATCACCTAATCCTTACTTTTGGCCAATTATATTATAGAAATGTCACTTTTGACGTATAATTCTTATAAAATCTTTATACTGTTTAGATTTAACTATGAATTTATCTATTAATCAGAAATGGAATATACTTTAAACAAGATAACGATAATGTTTGAATCACAGTCTTCGCTGACGATAACGTTGTGCAAAATAAATTAAAAGTTGTACTACGAACGGCCATAGAATTAAGATACTAAACAATCGTGGTGAACATTCTTGTAAAGGCCACCATTTTGGATACGAGGGTGCTGTAGGCTGCTTCTAAAAAAAATAATATATTGTTCAGTTAAGCGAATATAACGATAAAAAAAAAAGGAATAAAAATTCGATTCGATCTTAAATACACTCACTATTTGTGGCATCAACGCTTGCAGCGTTTGCCCTTCTAAGCTTCGCACTCTGCCCGTTATTCTATCTAAATCTCTTTGTAAATTTTGCATAGTTGTAGCTATTTGATTTAGGAATTCTGCATTGCTTTTATCATCCTTTTTAGTACGTTGTTTGCTTTTATCCTGTTTAGCTTCTGTTACCGTTTCCGTATGACCATTCGCATTGGTGTATCCATTGGTCAATTCCGAAGGATGACTTTCTTTCGAAGCAATCGCTTCGTTAACTTTGTCGGCACTACTGTTCAGTCCGTTAGATATTTTTTGAGTACTATTTGAAGTTTTTATCGTATCTTTTTGCGATCGTTCCGGAGCCGACTACGAAAAATAGGAATCCATTTTAAAATATAAATTAACAATATAAAATTCAACCAATACTGCACATTTTCCATAATACCAGTAGCTTACTTCGACGGTATCTATAAATTCTTCTTCTTCTTCACCATCGGTATCGGGTGGACTTACGCTGTGGCTACTAGCCGGGCTTGTTTCTAAACTGCTCGCAATATGCCGAGTCATATTACAAACTCTATGCGGTGATGTTTCCCTTGATGCTATTGAAAAAACAGTTAATATAAAAGCTAAATGACTGTCTTTGACACAGCATGTATTTATCGATAAAATATCTTTTGTTTTAGGGCATACAAGTTAAACAGAAAACATATGTTTTATCAAAACTTGTAAATACTGACCTAGAGGCGAACCAGATAACGGCAAGTCAGGTTGCGAACGCATGCGTTCCAATACAGGGCCGAGAAGTAATTCCAGATCTGCGGGTGGAACACTTTCGCAAAATGTATCTAAACTGTCTAGGAATGTAGCTACGTTGTCCGTATAAGACATTGTTTCTACGATCTGTCGAATTAAAAACAAATGTTAAAGAATTTGTAAATACTGTATCCCATTGTATCTGATAATATTCCTTTCTGGAATTGACCTTCTTCAATTCTTCCACGTAATTATTCATAGCCTCTATTTTACTCATGTTGCCCAAACGTGTCCAAGCATCCCACTTTGCTTTTTTGACCACCTCCCAGAAAGCAGGCTTTGGCTGTTCGCATGGTCCCTTTGTTGCTTGTTTGTAATACGCATAAAAACGTAGCATAACTTCGTTGCTAGGCTGATACGAACCTGGAATATAAAACATTCGTAAAAACAAAATTTAAACGAAATTTTTATTCTTCAAATTTTTGTGAAATATATGTTTTTTTCAATCGATAACAAATGTAGAAAAATTTGTAAGATTATTTAAAACATAAATGTATTTGTGGTCGCTCAAGAGGAACATTCTAGCTGTAAACACAAAGTGCAATTCACTTAGTCCTGTTCTGTTCTGTTAGAAAGTGAAATGAGAACACTCACACAGTTGCTTATAATAAATAGAAAGTATATCCATTCATTTATCAATAAAACAACATCAAAGTACGGTATGTTTAATAATGATTTTCTGATGAAATTTTCGACATATACAATGTAGGAAGCAATTTTTATTAAAAAATTATATTTATAACTTATATAAATATTGGAAGTTGAAATTTATTACTAAAATAATCATTGAAATATACACATATTTACATATGTATAAATAAAAAAGTAGCTACATATTTTTACATACATTTTTTATATTTTTTTCATTCATTTTATTAGAAACAACAATGGAAAATTTCTTTCTAATACACGGATATTACATAATTTGTGCAATATTGAAGATAAACACGGTATACTATTAAATTAAAAAACATTGCTACATTTTATCGCACGTCTGACAAAAAATACGGGTAAATATTTCTGTTCACTCAGACGTGAACTTTGAACGACGACTTCAGGAATGATTCGTACATGAAATTAATGCTGTAAATTCTCTGCATTGCTAATTGAAACAAAAACGAAAAATAAAGAAACTAGTTTGACAGGTATCGTGCGAATGAAAAAAAGAAGGAAAAAAACAATAAGGAGCAACGTGGATATACTTGTGATTATTTCGTAAATTAGTGTTTTGCATCGTACACCGTACTAAACAAAGCAATGATTAAGTCGTGAAGATGTTAATGTAAAAAAATGAATAAAATCGATGTAATATTAAATTAAGCAATTATTCGAAAGTTTTACCATTTTTTGGCAGATTCCGGATCACATTAACAGCCGCGTTAAATTGTTCTTCCGTCGTCATGGCAAAATCTGCAATCTTTGAACGGGATACAAAGGTATTCACGGTTTGCCTTGTTACGACGTTATTCAGTCCCCTTGAATACCGACTATCTCTAAGGAATTCAACCGATCTATCTGTAAGCGAACAAACTTGAACGGGTTACTCGATCTTCGTTGTGTACAACGAAAAATTGGTAAAAAAATCAACCACAATAATGAAATGACAGATCACCGATTGATGACTGGCGATCGTCCGGCGATCATACATTCGCAAGCGCGCATGCGCGTCAAATGATAATTGTCCACAGTTTAATCCCCTTCCTTTTCGCAATCAGTCGCCAATAGTATTCGGTACTTCGCGGAGTTAACATGCATGACGTTTTTTAACGAGGTGATTATATATTCTTTTCATTTACATAAACATTCAATTTCAATAAATTACTGACTTGTATCGGGACAATGAGTTTATTTTTAAATTATTACCTCTCTCTCTCTCTCTCTCTCTCTCTCTCTCTCTCTCTCTCTCTCTCTCTCTCTCTCTCCCTCGTTTTAGTCGCAAATCATTGGAAATAAATTAATTGTTTCCATTACTGTTAGGATATTGACACATTGAAGTCCTAAATATTTATGTACGAACCAAACAATATGATAAATATAAATACTTACAGTGCAAGTGCATAATGTATATTCGTAGCTCGACGATTTCTGCGCACGCGTAAAAAGTTAGATTTTTTATAAGAGCAACATGCATGTGTCATTGATTCCAATCAATTCCAATTGAAAACACACGAATCAGTCGAAATTCGATGATACAATTGCTTTATTCATACTTGAATTCATTACAATTTATTGTATGTTGAAAGTAAAGATTAATATTTAATATTAAAACAAGTAATTTTTTAAGCTTTTTGATGATTACCATATGTTACATTGTTACATTGTTAAAATAAATATTAATTTTTTGTCCGATGTAGGAGGAATAGGATTGAAATTTTCAAAAAGAAAAATGTCGTCAATTAGCCGTGGTCGTGGATGGATACAAAATGACAAGAATCCATTGCCCAAACCTGGAAGACCGCTAGCTCCCGAGGATGTTAATCACACCGATATTGTTAATCTGGTTAATGCTGTGAACGATGAAAATTTAATGGAAAAGGTTGAGGAAGTAATGAAATTAATTAACGAGAAAGTGAATGAACAGAATTTAAAGTAATGCATAATAATTTCATATTTTATATTTAATTTTGAAGTATTCCAAGTGACTTAATTAATTTAATTGATTGTAGGAACACGCACGAAAAGCTTTACAAGCATGCTTTGAATAACAAAGAGTTTGGTTCCAAATTGTTGAAGGTATATAATTGTTCAATGTTTAAGCACAAATATGATTCTGAGAACAGGAGTTTACACGCGCATCTGGTGCGATATTTTCAAATTGATTATGAAAGTATGCGTACTTTGGATTAATATTATGCGAAGCATATCACTGATATATACACGCTAATTGATTAAATGTAAAATGTGTTTTTAATTTAGGAAGAAAAGAGTTGAAAGAAGAGAACGTGACACAGTTTCGTAATGCTATTTGTTTATTTTCTGAATTCTTAAGTTCTATCATAAGTTCAACGGGAGAAAATTTTTTTCGTAAATTGCAACTAGCGTTATTGGATTACATGGAAATGCTGGTGGAAACAGCTTCCGTAGAAGATATTAAGATTCTTGCAGAACAAGTATACGTTTGAATTAAAAATCTTTTTATTTCAAATGTTGACTTTTGCTTTTTCGTTCGATTAAATTCATATTGTGTTTTTAGATGACTATACACGGAAAACATTTTCATAGTTCGTGCAAAGAAGAGATGGATAACTTAATGATTGCTACCAGACAAAAGTTAATCAAAGACAATTTGTCTCCTGCAAGCCGTCGAATTTTATTATATATAATAGATTTAGAAAGTAGGAATTTTGATACGTTTCCTAACCATCTGCAGAAATTTTATAAATCTCAATTGGAAAATGATTTTAAACAGGAGGATGATAATGTCGTAATTAAATTTGTAACGAAAACGAAAGATGGTAATCACAAATAATATTTAAACGTTTAAAAAATGTTTGTATATTTATTAAATGATGAATAAAAGTGCCAGTTGTAGAGAATAATTCTTCGAAGAATGACTTGAACGATCAAAAGCAACAGTCTGTGCCTGTAAAGAATCAAACTTTACGAGCAATTCGAGGTTCCGGCGCGACAGACGTTGAAAACTCTGTTGCCCGTATAAACAGAATAGCAATATGAAGCGCAGAAAATAAAAAGAATGACGAACACAGGTCGTGTATATTTCATGCACTCATTAATCGATAGGTAAATATAATATACAGTGCATATACCAGTCGTACGAAAAGTAGTTTCTATATATTTTGTTTATTTCATGTTTTAGGTTGAAATTAATGCAAATATAAAAATTATTAAGAAGATAATGTATACAAAGTATTATTTGCATAAGAAAATATACATAAGATCATGGTAAATATAATAACGTAACGAAAACGTGCAAAACAGAATATTATATTTTATTTAAACAATGACTACAATCGAACATACATTTTTTGTATATTCAATATTCTATAAAATTGTTATATACATTTTTTCTCCGGTTTTTCGATAATTATGTACCTCCTCGAAAATATTCATTTTGTAAGTTTATTTTGTCAGACTTGTATTTGATAAATATTTAACGGATAATAAATAAATACTAATCGATTGAAAAAAGAACTCGTTCTCCTTTATTTGGAGTAGTTATTTCTTGCATCCATAGTTTGCGCCTGTTAATTACGATTTAGTTTGCAAAATTAAATTATTATTTAAAATCAAACTACCAAACTGAACGATATCGCTATCGCTAATCATTAATAATTAAATAATAACAATTAAGATAATCACAAAAATAGCTTCAGACAATTCTACCAACGATATTCTTAACGAATTGATAATAAAAGTTCAATTTTTAATAATAACAAACCTTTAATCAAAGATTATTCTATAATTAATAACTTGTGTATATTTGGCGGGAGAACTATGTATATTGAAGAGGTATATCTCCTCGCGTATTCTGCACTCCTGATACCAGGAGCAGTTTCCAGAGCCACGCGTCAGAGTCAGAGAACAGCCCCCCCGCCATGCTGTCTTGCGTCACTATTTAACTTTCCCGCGCTTTTGTTTCGGCGTGCCACCTCTTCGACTATCCTACTACCCGGATACCAGGAGTAGATTTCAAAATCGCGCGCCATAGGCGGTTACCCCCACCACGCTACCATACCTCTTTCCCGCGCTTTTTACTTTCTTCTGTGCCACCTCTTCGCACATTCTACTTTCCTGATACCAGGAGTAATTCCCGGGGCCACCACGTCACAGCCAATTCCCCCACCACGCTGCCCTATCACTTTCCCGCGCTTTTTTTGATTTTGTGCCACCTCTTCGACTATCCTACTATCCGGGTATCAGGAGCAGAATTTCAGCAGATTTTCGTCGCCAACAATGGCGGCGGACCCTAATAGGAAAGTATAGGGCGATACTTAACAGTTACTTATTTCGTTGATAACTTACAATTAACATTGTTAATATGTACAATATGGCTACGGGAAGATTGTTTAAACTTTGTACTATCTTCTGGAATTATAAAAATTAAGAAAATAGCGTTGATTTCCGAAAAATTAATTAAAATTGTAGCGCAAATAATTACAATGTTTATCATGGCACAAAATAAATCGAAAAAATCAGTTGTAGGACATTATTAACGATGCAAATACGTATTAAATTAATATTAAAAGTTTCCGGAAATCTTACTCTTTGCAATGCAATCATAAAAATTCACGAAATAATTCTTAAACTTGAGAAATTAACGAAAACTCGCGAGTAGGTATGCGATTCACGTGTATATTAATATGGAATATGGAATAATATTACGATTCCAAAAATCAACTGTTACTAAACACTAACGCAAAAAATGTCGTCAAAACTAATTAAAGAATGTAGTCCGAATCTCTCTCTTCATATTGCGATCAAGAAGTCTCACAAACTATTGCCAGGAACGATGGTATTAATGAAAATTAGAAAGGTGTTTACTGCAAATGCCGACTGTGTAATTATTATAAAAATTGTTAATAACAAAGTAATTACTGTAAAAATATGAACAAAAATAACATTAAAAGATTCGGCAAGCTTTATTCTTCGAGAATCAATCATAAAAGTTCCAGTATCAGCAGCGCTAAGTGTAAATTAACGAGTATTATGTGTGCTTATATTTATTATATGCATAACCTATACTTTTGGCGGGAATCCGGTCACAGCCAGTCCCCCCACCACGCTTCCCTATCACTTTCCCGCGCTTTTTACTTACTTCTGTGCCACCTCTTCGACTATCCTACTAGCCGGGTATCAGGAGCAGTTTTCAGATCCACGCGTCATAGGCGGTTACCCCCACCACGCCACCGCTACCTCTTTCCCGCGCTTTTTATTTACTCCTGTGCCACCTCCTCGCACATCCTACTACCCGGGTATCAGGAGCAGAATTTCAGCAGATTTTCGTCGCCAACAATGGCGGCGGACCCGTATTAGGAGAGTATACGGCGATATTTAACAGTTACTTAATTCGTTCATAACTATGAATCTACATTGTTAAGGTGTCAAAAATGGCTACGGGAAGATTACTTAGACTTTGTACTATTTTCTTGAATTATAAAAGTTAATAAAATATCTCTGATTTCCGAAAAATTAATGAAAATTGCAAGGCAATAATTACAATATTTATTGACACAAGATAAATTGCAGGATTGAGATGTAGGATATTATTGACGAAGCAAAGATGTATTAAATTAGTATTAGAAGTTTCCGGAAATCATACTCTTTGCAATGCAATCATAAAAGTTCATAAAATAATTCTTAAATTTGAGATATTAATAAAAATTCGCGAATACGCAATTCACGGCGTACATGTCGGTAGTAGGTAATATTGGGGTCGCAAGAATCGGGATTTATTGAATATCAACAAACCAAATGTTATGAAAAACCATTAAAGAATGCAGTTGAATCCTTCCTCTTTATTGTCCAATCATCAAACGTTACAGGTTTCTACAACAGACGACAATATGAATGAAAATTCGACAGATGTTTAACGCAAATATTGACGACGCAGTAAATAAAACAATTGTTAATAATTAGCTAATCACAAATAAAATATGAACAAAAGTAGCATTAGAAAGTTCCGTGAACATTAATCTACAAGAATCGATCGTAAAAAGTTAGTTTCCAACGATGATAAGCGTATAATTAACGATTTTTACGTATGTCATATTCATCATATGTATAACCTATACTTTTGGCGGGAATCCGGTATTGAGAAGGTATACCTCCTCGCACATTCTACTTTCCTGATACCAGGAGTAATTCCCGCGGCCGCCACGTCACAGCCAGTTCCCCCCACCACTCTGCCCTATCACTTTCCCGCGCTTTTTACATACTTCTGTGCCACCTCTTCGACTATCCTGCTACCCGGGTATCAGGAGTAGAATTTCAGCAGATTTTCGTCACCAACAATGGCGGCGAACCCTGATAGGAAACTATAGGGCGATATTTAATAATTACTTATTTCGTTGATAACTTACAATTAACATTGTTAATATGTACAATATGGCTACGGGAAGATTGTTTAAACTTTGTACTATCTTCTGGAATTATAAAAATTAAGAAAATAGCGTTGATTTCCGAAAAATTAATTGAAATTGTAGAGCAAATAATTACAATGTTTATTATGGCACAAAATAAATTGACAAAATCAGTTGTTGGACATTATTGACGAAGCAAATATGTATTAAATTAATATTAAAAGTTTCCGGAAATTTTACTCTTTGCAATGCAATCATAAAAGTTCATAAAATAATTCTTAAATTTGAGATATTAATAAAAATTCGCGAATACGCAATTCATGGCGTGCATGTCGGTAGGAGGTAATATTACGGTCGCAAGGATCGGGATTTATTAAATATCAACA
This sequence comes from Stelis phaeoptera, assembly GCA_943735885.1. NCBI lineage: Eukaryota > Metazoa > Arthropoda > Insecta > Hymenoptera > Megachilidae > Stelis > Stelis phaeoptera. The sequence goes on from OX030936.1 coordinate 4,056,436, forward strand.
AACCAAATGTTATTAAAAACCATTAAAGAATGTAGTATAAACCTTCCCCTTTATTATTCAATCATTAAATGTTACAAACTGTTACAGTACACAAGTTTATTAATGAAAATTGAATTGGTGTTTAACGCAATTATCAACGGCGCAGTTGATAAAACAATTCTTAATAACTAAGTAATTATAAATTGAATGTAAACAAAAATATCATTAGAAAATTCGGTAGACATTATTCTACAAAAATCAATCGTAAAAAGTTAGTTTTCAATGATGACAAGCGTATAATTAACAATTTTTACGTATGTCATATTCGTCGTACGTATAACCTATACTTTTGGCGGGAATCCGGCATAGAGGACGTATACCTCCTCGCATATTCTACTTTCCTGATACCAGGAGCAGTTTTCAGATCCGCGCGTCATAGGCGGTTACCCCCCACCACACCACCGCTACCTCTTTCCCGCGCTTTTTATTTACTCCTGTGCCACCTCTTCGCACATCCTACTACCCGGGTATCAGGAGCAGAATTTCAACAGATTCTCGTCGCCAACAATGGCGACGGAACTGTAACAGCAGAGTGTATACAGTATACGGCGATGTTAAACGGTTACTTAAATCGCTAATAACTATCAATTCATATTGCTAATATGTGAAAAATGGGTACGAGAGGATTGCCTAAACCTTGTATTATTTTCTCAAATTATAAACATAAATGAAATAATTCCAATTTCGGAAAAATAAATAAAAATTGCAAGGCAATCGAGGCAAATAGTAACAATAGGCATTACGGAATGAATCAAATTGAAGTATTGAATTATTGGACATTACTGGACTGGTGAAGCAAATCGGTATACAAAATTTCTATAGAGATAACAGATATGTTGTTTTTCATACTGTTTCACCGACTACCCAACGATGTTTCGGAAATATCAGTCGGTAATTGTTGAGCAGTTTCAGCACCTTTCGCGTAGATGCCGTTAGTGGTCAAAAATAAAGTATCTAACATAAACAATTAACACTGCTATTTACATCAATATAAGAACAACCGAAGAAGAATCATTTATACTTTTTAATTTATTCTAAAATTATGCGATTATTAAAACTTTCTCATATAATTTTCTTCTTGTTTTCCTATGCATTTAATTAATTCTTAACAATTTTAGAGACAAGTGTGATTTTTTCTGAATAAGTCTTAATTTATAAACTTGTGGCAACCATTTATGATATTTTTTTGTGTATATTTTATTTACGTTTTATTAATTTATTAAAAACGTCCTCTGTTATCTTCTCAAGGCTGTTATATCTTCATTCAACCTCACCAGCTGCTGTCTTGTATCTCAATTCAAGTCTCCTTACTTACGTCTCCTAACTTCTTGGCAGACAGCCTGCATCATCCTCAATTTCGCACGGGTTGCTGCATCATCGGGGATAACGACGAAATCAATCAGCAGCCTCCAATTCAATTTTTGAGATGGTTGGAAGCTATGAACACGGGTCGGAAACTACTATCGATTTTTCTGGCAGCGTTGACTATAAATACTACAACACTTCACATTCTTTTGTTTTCATGGGGTCCCATAACAGATGAAGATCTTCATATCTTTATTTGTTGTGTGGGGCCCTGAGAACCCCACGGTGAGGTAGGGTCTCTATGCGCAGAAAACAGCAATACCGACAGTCGTGATTATCTTACCAGTGCATCTCTTACCGCATGTGTAGTGTAACTACTTTGCCTACTCTAGCAGAATGAAAGTATATTGTATAGCATCACCGACGAATGAATGATTTATTACTGATGTGCAATACTTTATCATATATTAGTTATTTAAGAATCGAATTACATTGTAAAAGTATACAAACGTTTGTTTACACTTAGCACAGCGTAAGTTAATAATGATAGCGTAAAAAATAATGTATTTTTAATGTATTTACAACTTGTATGTATCAGAAAGTTTAAATAAAAGTTAAATAAAACGAAAATACTGCATATTTATTTAACAAACCTTTCCTGAACGACAAAAACCGTGACGGAACATTGCACAAAAGTTTCGACACTTAAAAGATAAAACAAAAAACGGCTAACAATTATAAGATTGATAAAATTCCAAGAAATCGCAAACAATTCAAAGAACCCGCCAAAACCGTAAAACTTTGTGCCACCTCCTCGAATCTTATGTTCTCCTGATACAATTTTTCAAACTCCCGCATTCAAGTTTCTCGAAAAGGGTTTCCGGGAATTCTTGGAATTTGACGTCATTTCTTACAATCGGCCAAATTCTCGGAATTTCGATGACGTCAAATTCCAAGAAGTGGCACGAATACCTCCTCGCAACTTATGTTCTCCTGATACAATTTTTCAAAATCGGGCTGAGATTTCGCGAACCAAGTTTTCGGGAATTCCTGGAATTTGACGTCATTTCTTGGAATCGGCCAAATTCTCGGAATTTTCATGACGTCAAATTCCAAGAAGTGGCACGAATACCTCCTCGCAACTTATGTTCTCCTGATACAATTTTTCAAAATCGGAATTTGATATTTCGCAAACCAAGTTCTCGGGAATTCTTGGAAAATGACGTCATTTCTTGGAATCGACCAAATTCTCGGAATTTTGATGACGTCAAATTCCTGGAAGTGGCACGAATACCTCCTCGCAACTTATGTTCTCCTGATACCAAATTTTTAATTTCGAGTATTCCAATTTGATAAAGTTCGTTTTTGAGAATTTCTTGGAATTTGACGTCATTTCTTGGAATCGGCCAAATTCTCGGAATTTCGATGACGTCAAATTCCAAGAAGTGACATGGAATACCTCCTCACAACTTATGTTCTCCTGATACAATTTTTTGATTTTTGATTACAACATTACTGATTTTTGGATTTAGCTTGTTTTCGCAGAGATTGTTGGAATTGTTGGAAATGTTTTTATAAGTAAATACTCAATTTCTTATTCTGTTATTGTACATTTATTGAATTCTTTAATACGTGTACAAATGATAAACATTTTAATAATATAACAGTATAGTACAATATAATTTTCTTACAATCTAGTAGTATATTACAATTTCAATTTACAAATGTATAATTTATATTATGTGATACTATGTTGAAGTTTTTTGTCGTCATCTTGTTTCCATCTCTGAATCGCACTGAAGATTTGTATGATTTGCCATTTACGCTGTGTTCTTTAGTGTTTGTTGAATAGGAGCAAGACAGAAGATTGTTTTAAGCAACTTCCCTTCTGCTTCTTTTATCGAATGCTTTTGACCAACAAATAATTCCCTCCTACCAGCTAGATCCAAATATAATCTGTAACAGCACAAAGTTCCACATTAAATACAAATTAAAAAAAGTATCTCAAACTCAAAGGAATAAAGAAGAAAAAGTGTAAACATAATAAAATATTCAGCTTATATAATTACCAAAATTATTAGGAAAAGTAATAATGTTGAACAAATTCTATAGAATCATTTAAAAACAGAAATAAGTAAATATAGCACGGTTCTTCCTCTACGACGATTCGACAAAGAATGAGAAATCGTTTCCCTCATTCTATTTCTTGTATCTATATATTTCATATGTTATTCATCTCCATTTATTATTTCCATTGATTCTTCAATTACGTATTCAATCTTCATTTTCTTGCTATGTTACCTTCATATTTAATCAAACATATTATCTTATCTCTTTTGGCATTCTTTATCTCTTCTTACACATTACCAATCATTTTTGTATTCCAATTGTCTTCAATATTTCTAATTTCAGATTTGTCCCAAAAATCATTCCGTTCACTTGAATAATAATTTAAAATACCGAAATTACGGTTAAATATACAACGAGAAGGTGGAAACGTCTGGATCTCACGATTTAGAACAATAATTTATTCCGTAAAGAACTATCTTATCGAATCGCTAAGCCTAGTGGACAGGTTATTGCATCGGTTTCTTTTAAATAATAATAATTACGATTAAGTCGATGGAACGCGACTAATACTTGCTAATACCATTCAACGTATATACAAACCGTAGCACCAAATAGCATGCTCTCGGATTACCTTCCCTTCGTTTCGTTTGCAATATGAAATAACGATTTATCTTACAATCTCGCTCGCATGAAATTGAACGCTGTAACTTATCGGTCGAATTTTATCATTTTAAATCTACGTATCAACAGAATACGGGGAATCGTTCACGTAACGAACGTTGAACTATTCACAGCTTTAACATTAGAAAAATATTCTATAATTGTGAAACACTGTGATCCTTCATAATAAGAGAAACACATAACTAGTAGAATTAATAATTTTTTAACAAAAACTTTACGTGAACGATCGATACCTTAATTAACTAAAAAAAGAAATGTATAATACTTCTGTCGAAACATTGAAAATATTAATCAAATCGAACAGATGTTAGTATGATACTCTTTTAACAAATGAACATTTCGTGTACGTATAAAATCGACTACGTATAGAAACTCTATTATTAGATCCTCGTATTTAAATAAACAATATTTAACAAAAAAAAAAAACTTAATATTACTGTAGAAATAGTAACTTGGTATCAAACTCTAACAGAAGGGGGGCAAACCCTTCTTCCCTCGAAGGACGTAAACCAAAAACTAAACAAATTATCCTGTGCTACAGAATCGTGTGCGTATTTACAGTTTCTCAGCATAATAGTTGACTCAGGATTTTCTTATCAAACAGTGTCAATACATTCAATTGAAATAAAAACAAGAAGATTAATTAACGAACGCAATTTGATAATTAAATCCTGAGGTATCTCTCTACAGCTTCGATTCAACTTTTTGAAAACGAGAGCAATCTTTTACAATTCACCTTTTAACAAAATGAAATTTTCTATGCTGTTCTCATTCTCGTAAATTAAGCAGGAATTACTGTGTTCAATCTTATAAAAATCTGCATCTCAATCGATAAAAAACGATCACGATTCCATTGTTTCGACGATGGAATCATTTTCGATCTCTGTCTTCAACTTTTTATCCACATCCGATCGTTTGTCCGTATCTGGATCGTGTTCCACTTGTTCGTCGACGTCGATCTCTTCTTCGTCTTCGTCCGGAGCATTTGGAAGCAGTTCTTCCTTCACTGTTACCTCCTCGTCACAGTTTCGTTCCTCAGTATCCTTTGTCTTCGTTTCGTTCACGTTCTGTGCGGTTTCAATGGGCGAGGACTCGTCTCCGGACCGATGGAACGTCAACACGTGATGGTCCAGCTCTGCCCTGAAGAAGAACTTGAGGTTGCACTTGGAACAATCGTAAGGACGAGCACCCAAACCGTGTTCCTGGAGCATGTGATTCTGTGAATGAAATAATAATTAGTTGACTTGAAAAAATATCTTTTCTTTATCAGATACGATATAAAGGATAGTTCTGGCGATGGATACCTGAAGACCAATGGGTGCAGTGAACAGTGACTGGCAAATATAACAGCTGAGGGCAGCACAGCCAGCAAAAGTGTGCTCTATCAAATGGCTCTGTAACTGCAAAGGACTGCTGGCCTCGAACAGACACAAATGACACCTCAAAGCATCCACAGAGGCTTTCCCTGACGCCTCCAGGTGTTCTTTTCTCACATGCTGTTGTATCTTAGCCTCGGTTGGGAAGGACATCTGAAAAACAAAATAGTTCAATTATTAATGTAGGAGTGAGGATGGGGGAGAGAGAGAGCCGCATTAGTTGTTAAGACAGGAATAAGAATATTGTAGAGTAGTTTTCTTTAAGTGTAATTTATGATCGGGCCTCTTGGGCCGATATTGTGCAAGCGCGATCCCGACGAGGCCACGTGGGACAGCGTTCCTCTACCACCTAAGTAAACCCTAGGCTATGTTTAGTTTTAAGGATGGAAAAAATGTCGGAAAGATAGATAAGGAACGGCAAGGACATAAGAATGTTATAGCGTGGAAAACTAGCCGATTAGGATTATTACGATAAGTAGTAACAAAGTATAGTTATTCGTTATTCTCGACTTATACGCTGACTCGCTCCATCACGTCCAATCACCAATCCTACATTAATGTACGTTTGATCCAATCTTCTAAGACAAGTATCCTTCATTTTACATTACCTGGCATTGTATACAGGTGTAAGTGTTCGACCCAGGCCCAGTCTTCTCATGCTCCGTCATTCTATGTTTCTCCACCTCTTCAGGATCCTCGAACTTCACTCCACAGTCCTGGCACCTGATGCTGTCGTTCGTTTCGTTCGCTCTATCCTCAGCCTTGAAGTCAAGCTCGGTTTCCCATCTTTCCCTGGATCCTTCTCTCTGAGATTCCTTGTTAGACGCCCAAGTACGATCGCACTTTGGTCTGGCTGGTTCGTACGGTGAGTTCAGAATTGGCAGACCCTGCGAGTGACGAATATAGCAGGATTTACAGACTCTCAGAGACTGGCTTCCACCGCTGATGTGGTTGGGAGGAAGGCTGACAAAGTCTTCCGGCGAATAATCCCTCAGACAGAGACAACAACTCGGATTCTGACTCTTCTGATTGGGACTGGGGCTAGATCCCACGCTGTGGGAGCCAGTGGAAGCCCTGAGGTGATGCCTGGCGTGCAGACGACACTCCAGATCGCTGATCAACGTCTGTCTGCAAACGACACAGGCTGCTGGCAAATGGGGAAGAGAGCCGTCGAGTCTTTGCTGAGGATCCGCGTTCTCCAGGCTGTGTCGTTGAACGTGCTCGAGGAACTGCGACTCCGAGGTCAAGCATCCCCGACAAACGATACAGGTGTCGCCCAACTGAATCTTGCAATGCTTCTGCAGTTTGTGTTCAGCCAGGGTGGCTCCCGATGGACACACCTCGTCGCAGATGTTGCACTTGTGACGTCCACCGGGCTCGTTGGAAGCGTGTTGGATCCTGGTGTGCGATTCCAGTTCGGTTCTGGACCGACACATCTCCCCGCAGTAGGCGCAGGTCATGCTGAGGTTCGACAAAGATTTGTTCTGCAATTTTGCCGGTGTGTGAGCCACCTTTTTGTGCGCTTGAAGTTCTGCCTCGTTCGCGAACTCTCCTCTCTCGCAGAGATCGCATTGCTGAGAACCTGTGCCGATGTAGTTGGGGCGTTTGTTGTTGTTGTCTCGCTGGTTCGGAGTGTTGTTGTTGCTAGACGCCGGAGAACGACCTCTTTTCTGCGATTTAGTCTGTAAAGGGGAAAAATATTCTGACTCGAAACTTGAACAAAATTTATCTTTATCTCAATTTCATAGTACAGATGTCTGGAAAGATTGCCTATGACCAGAGCAGTACTCTGGCTGGCATACTGAGCATTGGAAGGCAATCTTTCTACCTGCTTATAATACAAGCTACTTCAAGTACCTCTTCGTGCAATCTCGACGATCTAGCGATTCGTCCATTTTCCCTGGAGCCGCTTCTCACGCTGGTTTGACGGTCGGTGGAATGATGCGCCTGGGCGATGTGCCTGTCGAGCAAGAACTCCACGGCGAAGCCTTCCCTGCACACCGGGCACCTGTACAGGCTGGCCGAATGGCTAGCCAGGTGAAGCTGCAGCTCCAATTCCGAGCCGCAGCAGATTCCACAGAAAACGCACCTGGGTCCTGAGGATACGGTGATCCCAGGAGTGGAAGCTGGACTGGTGGCTACGGGACTGCTGCTGGACACCGTGGGCGGCGCGTGCACGTTCCTCACGTGGCTGGCCATCTCAGACTCGCTCCTGAAGAAGCTCTTCCCTTCTCCAGGCGCGTTTCCCGGCGAGTTCTCGTTATTGGAAACGGTACAAACGTTGCACCGGTAGATCCTGCATTCCTGGCTGTGTTTCACCGCGAAATGAACCTGTATTGCCACCCTGGTGTCGAAGGTGTCCCTGCACAGGGCGCACCTGTACAGATGATGAGCGTGGCTATCGAGCAGGTGTCTCTGCAGCAGATCAGGATGAGGGTACAGCTTCTTACAAGCACCGCAGGCGTACTCCTTGCTGACCTGACCGAGGTAGTGCTTCGTCAGGTGTACCAACATGTCTTCCTTGTCCTGGAAAGACGCCTCGCACTTGGGACAAGGATGTCTGACCGCGTCGTTTCGATGGTCAGCTTGAAGATGCCTGGCCAGATGTTCCCTGAAAGACTCGAAATCTTTCAGAGCCGCGCCACACTGGCCGCAGAGCAATGTTCCAGCCGTGTAACCGCTTTCAGTGGGGTGTTTGTTGGTCAGGTCGGCTGGTTCCGACGGTGTCTGCTCCCTGCACTTCTGGCTTCTGGAGTTTTTCGTGTCGTAGCTGCCGTTCAACTTCAGGCCCGCGTACTCTCGACCTTCTAACGGATCTATCCGTCGATTTTCGCAGTGCTGGAGGACGTAGTGTTCCGCGTAGGCAGCCGCAGAGCTGCAAGGGATACCGCACAAGGGACACATCATCAGAGCAGAACCGAACCCGTCGGTTCTATGGATGGAGACCAGATGGTCCCTCAACGAACCCAGCGTGGAGAATTTCATGGTGCACTGATTGCAGGTAAACGCGTTCTCGTAGTGATCTTTCTCCATGGATCGCTGCGAATCATCTTGATACTTCCTCTCGTGATCTTTCGACGATCCTTCGGATCGATCCAGAGCTTTTTCACGCTGGTAACCGATCTGCTCGTTGCTTCTGTTCGGCGACGGCGACACCGTCACGCTCTCCCCGCTCAAAATCGCTTGATGCATCGTGTGCACGTGCATCCGAAGCTGTTGCATGCAACTGAACGTGTCTCTGGTACAGTACATGCAGGTCAGCTTGAGGGGCGAGCTCAAAATCGGCGTGGTCGAACAACTGCCCTGAGAGCTCTTCAATCCGGACTTGGGGTTCAAGGCAAGGTTCAAAGACGGCGACGGGGAACTCGGCACCGGAGGCGACGACGTGCTGTGGGAAGAGACGCTTCTTCGTCCGTAATCCACGTCCTGCTGTAATTTGTTGGATCCTGAGGATTGATGGTGCTTTTTGTGCGACTGCATGTGCGATGTCAACGCCGCTGCTGTATTGTAGCCTCTCGAGCAGGCTGTGCACTGGTACGGTTTCTGGGTGTCGTGGGTCTTCATGTGAATCTTCAGGTGATCGCTGAAAATGCGAACATGATTGTATTTCGGTTTTCAAGTGGGATTTCTTTTTGGCGATATAACAGGACATACTCTAAAGTTCGAATTCTTAAATTTATGATTGATAAAAAAAAGTCTCAAAATATTAAAATTAAAATTACCATTGTAGCTGAAGAAATAAATCTTAATAAGCTAAAAGTCTAGGCACTGTGTATATAAATATGAACACTGACTGGCTAGAATAAGATTAGGAAACGAAGAGGAACGATGGGCGAACAATTTTCACCCGCATCGTGTCACTGTGATGAATTATTCATTTCGCTTGGCGGAAAAGAATAAATCCGTTAGAAGACGAGGTCACCGGTTTGGTCCATGGCCCGGTCAGTGTCTCGGGGTGCAGAAACGAAGACAGACGGCAAATTCGCTCCTGCACTTTACGACTGAATAATTCATGGGTCAGAATTATCGACTGGTTACCTTCCGTCCTTCCTATTATCGCGCGTATCGTTTCCACGTATTTTACCTGCCCGTTGGAAACGAGACGAGAACGGACAGACACAAATGTGTCTATGATTTTTGACGTTATTGTTCATTTTAATTTTACAATTTAATTTTACTTTTAAATCGACAATTTAAATTTTATTTTCAGTCTCAAAATTGTCTAAATACATAATATTAGATCGTAATAAGTATTATTTAGAAAGGAGGGAAGTTGACGTCTTTGAAAAGTATAAAGTCAAAAATTGACGAAAATAAGTATTTATGGTTTTTCAAAAATATATTTGTAATATTTTAATATTTATAAAATCCGTTCGAATAATTTCGATCTTTCTGTTAGTCTCTTGTATTGTAGACGATCCATGGATAACGATCGAATCGAACGATCTCGATCTGAAATTCTGATCCCCCATGGTCAGGAGGAATCTATGTGAAAACCACAGGGGTTTTCACCCCTTTTGTTGGGTCACCCATGCCGACCGGCAAGGTGGGAGAACCAGAATAGAGACGTGGCGTGAAGAAGATCCAGAAACGCGATTGTGATAATGTCTGACAAGGCTAAGTCTCTGTTACGACTTTCAATTCAACATACGGATTACTATTAACACGTCGAGTGCCACAGTGAAAACGGACGTAAAACCCTAATTATTAATGATCCAGTCGATTAATTTTCAAATTTAACATTTCAATTCGATAGTCAGCATTATTAACGATATAACAGAGTATACTTTGAAGATTTCTACTTGTAGTAGATCAAAAATTCCCAAATCCTAGCTAGACTATTTCGGATGCAGCTGACCTATAATGTATTTGTAATACTTTTGATTACTCTGCTGCATCGAATCAGCGCCCGCTCTAGCGGTTACGTCGCCCCGGACAAAAAGACAAATTACCACCTCTTAAGAATATATATGTATATATTTCTTAAATAAAGGTACATATTTTTTAGCTTTTAGGCATAAACAATATAAATAATCGATATGTGAACGGTTACCCGAAGTAACCTTAACCACCCATTTCTAAGAAATAATCCCAAAATCCTCAAGATTTCTTATTTACCCTTAAAGTGATCACTAGGTACCAGAAATAGTAGGAAGCTATAATTATAGTTATCGCTACTTTTAAGATTCTTTGAATGTTATCTCAGTGGGTGCCCATAGTCACCCTTTTCATACGCTTAAAATACTTTTTGACTAAATATTACGATAACAAAAGGATCAATCCCTATATTAAGTAACGAAGGTATGAAGGTCCTAAGCGCGACGTAAGCTGGGCATCGTCTTTGGACGAGCAACAACGAGGCACTTGACTAATGTTCTACCTGTTGTCCCGTAACACCTATGCGCCTACCTGTCCACTCACCTGGACAAGGACCAAGTGACTCGAACGGGTCCTTTCTTTCACACACAAGCTTCCTCGTGCGGCTTCGAGCGTGCGTGGACACTTAACGTACGAAAAGGTGCTTTCTTGCCACCCTGTCCGGATCCTTCGAGCCAGCTTAGCATTTCAATACCATAGCCGAGAGTTCAATGCGTCGAAATGAGAGAAATAAAGATAGGAAAAGAGAAGTCACGTAAGAGAGTAAGCTTGACTAATGCCAACCGGTGCCTCGAGTCTTCTTGCGATCATTAGTCATTTGTCAAACGTTGGAACGATCCTCTAGAATCGGGTACCCTTTCTTTTCTTTCATTTCCACTTTCTGTTTGTACTGCCGTTTTTGCTACTATTCCCTATATCAGGCGTCGGCAATCTATGACCAGCGGGTCACCAATTGACCCAGTTGATAATATATACAAGTAAATTATATAAAACATAAACACGAAACAAACACTTTGAGATAGTGTAATTTTCCACAGTACAATTTCCCCGAGTGTAAATAATCCCTGACGTCTATATTTCCCTAGTCTTATTATACCTTGGATGAATAATCCCTAGTTTCAATACTCCCTGGTGTAAATAATCCCTAGCGTCTATATATCCTGGTGTAATTATCCCTGGTGTCAATATTCTCTAGTGTGGTTTTCCGAAGTGCCAATACTCCCTAGTGTAACTGCAAGGGTAGGAAAATTAAAATAAATAAGACTCACCTCCTGGAGAAAGCAGCCTCGCAGTGCGTGCATCGATATCTTCGGTCTCCCGTGTGAAGTTTCACGTGTCGGTCCCTGCTACGTTTATGTTTAAACAATCTGGCACACCAGCTGCATCTGTATGGCATCTGATCACCATGACTCTGTAACAATATTTCTCCATAGAGACGAATGACTATTTATAAGATTATTATAAGACTAAACTATTTTCAGTCTTTCTTTTTTTTATTCAAGCAGAGATTTTCTATAGTTACAAATAACTGCATCCTTTCGCTTAAAGTTCGAAGTTATTAATTTGTATGTGGTGATTTTCATGCGACAGAATAATGGATAAAATAACAAACTAACGAGTGGAGCTACCCCTTTGCCACCTTATAGAGTTCGTTTATTAGCTGAGTATTCAGATACTCCCTTTTGAGCGTAGACGGCTAATAGTTTAGGAGATATTAACGACTGAAGGTAGTTAGACTTTAAATTCTGTATTATAAACGCTTGCCTGGAAATCCAAAGGTACATAGTTCAAATCCTCCGTTCCTTACCTTTTTCTTTTTTTTTTACGTACTGTAATTTTTTAAGTATCGAAATCACGAACACGCGACAGCGGCAGTCAAAGCGTTAAAAGTAAATAATTCTATTTGAAAAAGAAAAATTTCTGAATATTTATCAATCTTCATATCTTAATTCCATTCGTCGATTTTTCCGTATTCTAACCTAAATAAAATTTCAATCTCGCATTTAAAAATCTCGCAGAAAAGATGATAAAAATTCCAAATTCCATAAAATATCAACGATCGATCGACGATAAATCGTACCGGATTATTGACTGATTAAATCAAGAAGCGCAACGATGAACAGGATAAGAAACAACTCGACAAGAAATTCCTCCCTCCACAGCAAGGAATGGTGGTTGTCACCCAGGTAGATCAGTGTGACCGATATGATCGCAAACGGGCCGGGTCATTCTCTTTGTTCAACTATTCCTTTTTTTTTTCTTTTTGGTTTCTTTAAGCAGGACGCGATGCTCTCTTTTTTTCGAGTCCAACAAAGTTAACCTTGGCACGTACGACTTTCGAGCCGTCGGCTCCTTTGAAGAGACAATCCGGACGGAAGGGCGAAGCGATCACCTTGAAGACCTCTTCGCGTGGACCTCGAGGAAAAGACTCTCCTGGGAGGTATCGTGAGTCAGGACGATATCCAGTGAAATTTTGATTTCTGGATATAACGATCAGTAATTGTCGTTTTCTTCAAGGCATTTGCGAAGCTTGACAACTCGAATTTCGATGAAAGGAAATGAGTTTGACGAGTGAAATTGAATTTGCCAAGAAAACTAACGCTTAGATTTCTTTCCCACTGAAGTTTCCAAAATGCAAAAGTATGATTTTGAACGAAAATAGTAAGAAATCCTTACGAATCTATTTATGTTTACTTCTTTCGTTAGTTCTCCCAGGCTTATTCCCCCTAATTCTCAATCACTACCGAGTTATAAAATAGTTTAGTAGAGCATATAACGTGTTAATACTTCGGTATAAATAATTGACGGTTGCAGACGCAGCAGTTTCATAAAAGTATTGTACATTTGATAAATGAGTAATTTTTGCTTTTAACTATGTAACGGGGTATTTCTATGTCCAGGGTCGAAATTATCGATTTTTTTTCTTTAGATAATTTGAAAATAATGCATCTTCAGAATATACTGTAGAAATTTCAGACCGATAGTTGAAGTATTTACGAAGTTACAGTATATCTCGATTAGCTTTTTTTAAAAGCTTACATTACATACTCCGCAACCGTAAATTTTATCCACGCTAGGAAGACGGTCGCTTCAGAATAAATGGAATTAAAAAATGACTAGAAATATAAGCGCCAATGTTACCAAGCGAACGGAATATTTTTTTTAATCCCATATCTTAAAAACCGTGTAAAAGTGAAATCGTGTAAATCGGAGGATAGGTGTATTTCATTTTACTATAAAAAAAATTCCTGAAATAAGCTTTTCATGTTTTTCGCTGTGAGGCGACGCTCGAATTCATGCTGCGCTTTATCTATATTTTTGATGGTGAAGTCTAAACGAATGTTCAAACGTGATCCACTGGTGATGCACGCCGCCCCACGGAATAGTCAGGTGTGACCCACCGGTGGGTCACGCCGGCGTGAACGTGTTAAAATTTTGGCCCGGACATAGCCGGACATACAAGAATACCCCCTTGAAGTGATCATACAAATTCCACGTATCCACGTTGGTTGCCTGCTTTCATCGAACAAATTATACACGTTCTTCGAGAATGAATTATGAGACACCAGCGACCTAGCAGGAAATCGTGCAATTCTTCTGGTCCAGTCGACTTACTTAGAAGAAATATTTGAACACGGTCGAAAGGAAGTTAGAAGATGACGAATTGGAGGTGATGCGTGTGTGCGAGCGCGTAGAAAATGATGATTCAGCTCGCGTATGTGGAAGCGGCTTTTATCGAAGTTCGTGAGAAGCCACCTGGACGAACAACCTGACCGGTACAACCTGTTATGGGCCACGGTACAGATTTTGACCTAACGATGACCCGTGAATGTCGGCTCGGACGCGGAAGAGCGAGCCTCTAATGCCACCGCCATGCAAAACGGAAACTAAAAAGATGAAGAAGAAGAAAAAAAAAAGAGGAATTCGATCCGGCCACGCGTCCACCACGCCTTCGACCCCGTAATTTTTCCAACCTTGATCCTCGGACGATGAATAATATAAATTTAATTGTATATTTTGCATCGTTAATACTCTGACTGTTACGTTAAAGGTATTGGAAATTTGATCAGTTAGTAATGTTAAGTTAATGCTAAGTTAGTAATTTAATAATTATTGATTCTGTAACGTAGTAATCTGGTGGTCTAGTAATTTAATATTTCGGTAATTCAGCAACCTAGTAATTTTGTAATCTTTTTTTTTGTAATCTAATTTAGTAATTTAATAATTTAATAATCACTAACTCCGTAACGCAGTAATCTGGTGGTCTAGTAATTTAGTAATGTAGCAATCTAGTAATTTTGTAATCTAGTTTAGTTATTTAATAATCATTAATTCTGCAACGTAGTAATCTATTACAGTAATCTGGTAAACTAATAATCCACAACTTTTGAATATTGTACCATAGGGGAACCTTCCCTACCGAAGCCTACGTTAAAAACAAACATAGTTCTAGTCTAATAATAAAGAATAATACAGATCGATAAATTACCTGTTCATGTTTCTTCAAGTAACTTAATCGTGGAAATGTGCGATCGCAGAATTGACAAGGATACGGTGCGTTCACATTGTTCCCATCGGCGTTGACGCCGACGTCGGCGTCCACCTCAGGCTCCGACGGGAAGCTAACGGAAGTCGGTGTCGCGCAAGATGATGGCGTCTCTCCTCCGCGTCGCGAGTTTGGCCCGCCATCCTCGCTTTGCCACGACGAACTTCCGGTACCCAACACTTCTGTAACCAAAGATAATCCATTCTTAAACTTCACTACATCCTGAATAGAAATTCATTTTAATCCTTCCGTCATAACTAATTATCGTTTCCAATACTCATTCAAATGTATTGGATAAACTGTACTATTAATTTCTTTAATTCCAAACTGGTTGTAATTCTCTTAAACTTTCATCAATCTTTTTTATTATTAATAAATATTCTATCTGTCAACAGCGCGAAATGATTATCACGCAATAAAAAGCAACGGTGTATACGAAAAATATAAATCCTTTCCCCCTTTTTGATAGATAAAAAAGGGACGATCATTTGTATCAATGATATCCAAGAGGAAGAAATATCAGGAAATCTCAGCGAGTACTTTCTGACCTGGATGTCTATCTTTCATCGTTTAAGGTAAATATAAGATAACATTTCTCTTGTCTAATATTCTACTTACACAATATACAAGGTGGAAAAAAATATATTGCCGACCGGTTTCGTTAGCAGAAAATCTTCCATTAAACAAGGAAACTTAAATTTTCATATTATCTATTATCTTAGAACCACCGTCAAGCATCATAGTGCAAGGAAAATCAAAGTTCACAGCGAAAGGAATGTTCCGTTCAATTATTACTTAAACAAAAATTGAATCAATAGAACACAGAAGGGGTTAATTCTGGACGTTTCCCTGTCCCGGCAAAGTGGGACCAGTTCCTCGAGGATGTTGACCAAGGTGTACCACGGGTTAATGGTACCAGTTTCACCGGCCCGTATACTCGTTACGAGAACAATCTAAAGAGACATGTAACGGGGCGAGCCGAGGTCAGATCGAGCCTCGTAATATTCCTCTACGCAGACGTATTCGAGTTCGTAAGGTCATTTATGGAACTGGTCCGTCTTACGACATTTTATAAACCTGTTTCCAAAAGAAAAAGAAAAAGAAAAAGAAAAAAAATCGGAATAAAAAAAATTGTTCGCGTACACCGGTCGACGACGGATTCCGTCTGACGTTAATGGCTACGTTTGTTTGATCGACACTTTGAACTTTCTTTCAACCCTCTACCGACGCCTGCATAACGTCACCATTTATTTATTTTTCCCTCAAAACGGGACATCTACTAAATTTTCGGTAATAGTGTATTTTTTAATTGTTTCCTTTAATTTTTCACACGAGCTTTTCGCGTGAATTAAACAAAACGATCGGATGCGTTCACTTCGGAATCGGCATTCTTGATTTTGTCTTTGTTCCTATCGCGTCGACCGAAAACGGGTTATTTTATAAAATAAACGTTCTTCTGTTTGTTTACTCTATATATTCTATATTGTGTATAGCGAGATAGTGACCTTTACAATGTGTGAGACATATTGGCATGCCATCATCGCTGCGCTATTAGATTTTTTAGATTATTACCGTGGGTTGCTCTCTTTCTAAAAACGGGACATTTAGGCGCCCCGAAGGTGTGCTTGGGGACAGCGGGACAGCTTACGCATATACACGGTCTGTCTTAAAAGAAACCGAGCTTTTGCTGTAGAAGTTTTTCTAATCGCGCCATCTAGTTACAGAGAGTAAAAAAAAAAAAAAAAAAAAACAATAGGTTGAACGTTAATTGTCGACCGTGCACGGTAACAATTGAATCGGTTGTTCACAGTCCGTTGTGTGACTTGAAATTATAACGGACGTTTCGTGACGCTTGTCGGAATACCGCAATGGATTGTACGTCAATTTTTGGCTAAAAAAGGCATTGTTACCTACTCGCCCGATCTGTCCCCCTGTGATTATTTTCTGTTCCCAAAACTGAAAATTCTAACGAAAGGGATACATTATAGTAATCGCAAGACTAAATGGGATACCAAAACAGGAGCTGCAAAGGTCCTTCGAAATGTTAATTACTCGGTCTACACGCTGTATTGACGCAGAGGGAGATTATTTTTGAGTAAATAAATGTGTGTGTAACAACTTTAATTGTAGTTTTTCCTTTCTATAGCAAAAGTTATTTTAAGTCGACAATAATACATTATATGGATATATTGAACAGAATTGGAACGATTATCCGAGAAATCCTCCAAATCTTTTGAAGTCGTTTGAAATAAATTGTACAGAGAAGTGGGAGTGAAATGTTGGAAAATCGTGCAAGCGGACGATGGAACGTGGGTGTCGGATGCGACCCATTTAAACAGATCCATCGTCCACGATCTGGTTGGGTGTCTGTTGGAACGTGGTACACACGGGATTCCGTAAAATCTCTTAAATCTAATGGTGGGTGTCGGTTCCAACGGGGCAAATGAGGAAACGGCCAACTAGCCAAGTCATTTCCACCGTTTACCAGGGCCACTTTGCTCTATCCGACCCGGTGGGAGTCTTCTTCATTCTTGCCAATTATTAATTATTCCGCTCGCCTCGTCCGGATGTCTTTGTCACCGGTTTTCTTCCCTTTTTCTCCCCCCCCCCCCCCCCCTCTGTATCACCGGATTTTCGACTTAAAAAACCTTTACCAGAAAAAGATATTATTTCTCGCAAGTAATTGAACTGTTTTTACTATTATCTTAAACATCGCTCGTAAACGAATTAGAGCTTCTTGTTTGAAAATTTCACGCTTCGAGCGGTTAATCGTAGGAAAAGAAATTTTCAGATTTAAACCGACGAGTGTAATAACGATTCTTTATTTCGTTTTTAATTGCAACCCTCGTCGATCAGGTGTTCGTTGAATTGTGCAACACGTATCGAGGCACTCGCCCAATTGGCATCTGGCATGACTCACGCGCTCTTCTTCTTAGTAAAAAAGAAAAAGAAGAAGAAGAAAAAAAAAAGAACGAAGACACGAAAGATCGGGTGAGCATGCAATAAATATAAATCGAGTTTCGCCGATCGAACGAATCGAAGCACCCCAGCTTGATTTATCTTTCGTCGATACTGTCATCGATTACGTTTGTGGAAAATTATTAGGATATTAGGATATTAAGATACTTAGATAATTAATGAAATAACGGATAGAGAAGCTATGAATTTCTATTTAATCCCCAGATCTCTAAAGGGGTAACTCGGATCTCTCAAAGGTTGAAATATTTCTCTCGAATATCTTTTACTGTTACAATTTCCGAAAGAATCGTAAGAAAATCCTAGTATTTCGGTATTCGATTAAAACGTAAATTAAAAGCTTCAAACACGAATGAAAAATTTGACAATGTCGCTGGTGAAAGTCCGTAGATATTAAAAAATTACATAACATAGAAATTTGATTTATTACTTAGAATAAGAACCGTTCAACCGATCAACCCAAAATCAAAAAGTAAGTAATTTAAAAACAAAAAACCTATTCAACCCCTAAAAATGACATTCAACCCTCTTAATATAAACACAGAAAAATATCTTCGAAAGAAGAAGCTCAAGAACAGGGGTAACGATGTAAAAACGAATCTAAGCAAGGACGTGAAAAGAGAAAACAAAGAGAAAGAAACAAAGTTACTTTCGAAGTCAGAGGGAGAATCGAAAGGGGTTTTATTTAAATTTAGAGTCTCGATTCCGTCCAATCAGCGACGATGTGTCATCGACGCGAAAATAGTCGCACTTAACACTGGCAGCTCTTTTCTGCGACCTGCCGATGCCAGCCGTATTGCATTGTGTGTTTTTTATCCCGCCGATGTGTTGGTAATATGTGCACCCTAACCCCCTCCCCCTATCCCGTTCCCTATACTCCTAAGATCTCCTTGTTCGTCTTGCTCCAAGTAAATGTTGTCACCTCGTGGCCCTCGCTATTTATAGGATGCTTCGACAACGCTTATTAATAGGGGGCCGACTTAACGCCTTCGTTAATTGTGACTTATGGTTAGCACGCGAACTTCGCGACTGTCTATCACTCGTTCGCGCTGATTTTCTCATCGCCATTGGCGTACGCGTTCCCCTTTCGTATCTGAACGGATTATCGACCGTTCTAAAACTTCGAAAGCGGACGTTATCGTTTCATAATTAAACGGTAATTAAAGATCAGTAGATGGAATCGTTATTTTCAATTCTAGCTCATGTGATTTTCATCGTTTCGACGATATTTTAAGTAACAGTCGATCATACCGAAGAATCTATTAACACTAGAACTATCGACGTTAGATGCACCCTTACTTTTAAATTGAACGTAAAATAGAAAGGAAAATAAATAAAGGATGAAACGTAAAGTAAGATATAAGAATAATTCTTTACCTTGATGTAAAGGCAACGTATATTTCGACAGAAGCGTTTTAATCAATTTTGCAATTTAAAATAAGAAATCTGAACCAAGTCATTTTGACTTTTGTGGTAGTTTTAGTGTTAATAAGCTTCTGGTAAATAAAGCGTTGATTCGTTGATAAGTTGACTGTCGTGGCCGACGATGTGTATTGAGTATTTACGGTAATTGGAAGAGTAACTGTTTTCTATTTACTGTCAATCGCTTTCGTTATTTCAACAGTGTTATTGGAGGAAAAACGGATAGTCAAATGGTTAACGGTGAAAACCATTATCTTCCGGTAGATAAAGTTAAGCAACGCAAGGTATCGAATCGGAAGGTTAAATTTGAAAAGTAGTCGATCGTATCGTTGATAAGTAGTGTGTCTGACTATGTATGTCTGTTTTCACTGTGCTAGTCGAAGACTCGAGGGCTGGTCGTTTCGATCCTTTATTTAATAGCATGGTTTGATTAGAAATTTTGACACTCGTCTGCTTCGATTTTTTTTCAATACTCTAATATGGAAATGTTGATACCTGCAGGAGTTCTATTTGAAATTTTCGTATTTGTTTACTGTCATTTTCAATGAAACACCATAATGTATATCATCTCAATCCCTTTCCATGAAAAAAATGTTGTAATTTTGCGATTTTAATCTCTTATTACTAATTTGAAATACCCATTCCAATTTTATCATAAATATGCAATTTCTAGCACGACAACTTTTGAAAAATGATGACACGTCGCCACAAACGACAATTTAGGACTTAACGATCAATTACTAGATCAAACTGATTCAGCAGAAACCTTGTAAAAATTGATTGCTGAACCTCCTAAGAATTCAGGTTCGAATAAGAATCACGATACAAACGAAATCAATCGACGTAAAAATAGAAGAGGAATTAATAGTAGCAATCAAGGATCGTTACCTTTAGATTTTTGTTGTTCGTCTTGCAAAGGTTCCTTGTGGGCCTGGATTTTCCCTATCAATAATTCCAGCCTCGAACTGTTACCCTTGAACAACATTATGATTTTCAGCTTCTTCAGGCAACCCTTTTACGTATATGTTCACCATGAAACACCATCACCAATCGATAAGATCCTTCTACAGATATTTATAAATCTATATTGACTTTAACAAAAATTCAAATAACACTGTCAGTCCCTGAACAAGATTAATTGGTTCGTTCTGTCACGATTCAACAATGAAGATTCAATTATTCAAGGCTCGATGGATGTTTCGACGTCGGCGGCGAAAGTTTCCTAAAGAACGATCTGTACGGTTTTCAGGGGTTCAGTGTCATTCACTGTGGAAACTTTCTCAAGGCTCGATTACTTCTTCTTCGTGTTCTGTGCGCTCGTCAACGTCTACGAGGCAGAGCCAAGTGGATCTTTCGATGATTTTCTGATCTTACACGGAACGCAAATACTTTTGCAAGTGGTTTCTCCAAGCTTCGACGATTTTCCAAGGAACTACTCTAGTTCCAACGATTTCTTAAGGAATTTTCCAAGTTTCAGCGTTTCTTCGAGGAATCTCCCAAAATTTTAACAATTTCCCAAGGAGTCCCCCAGATTTCAATACTTTTCACGAAAAACTTTTCAAGTTCCAAGAATTCTCCAAACTCCAACAATTTCCCCAGAATATCCCAAAGAAATCTCCCAAACTGCAACGTTTCTCTCCCCAAAAAAATCCTGCAAAATTTCACCCAATAGCCGACCCAACAGCCAAACTTCACCAATCTCACGAAACGTGTTTCGGGGCCAGCCGAACGGTCAAGCTCAGAGATGAACGAGCAAAGATCCACGGATGATCCTGTCGGTGGACGATCGATCCGGTCTCGATCGTTCGATCGCAAGGACTGACGTCGGTCAACGAATGTTGGCGGTGGCGACGAGCCTCGGGCGAGGTAAGCGGAGCAGTGCGTGGCCGCGCGTTAACCGAACAAATCCTACCGGTCTCTGGCTATTATCGCGGACGATGCAAACCCGCCGACACGAGACGACGACACACGAAAAGTCCTCCTTCTGCGGAGGCAAAAGAGTGCCGTGCGTGGCGAAGGAGAAGGGAAGCACAAAAGCCGAGCGTTCAGAGGCCAAGGGAGTCCCCTGGGAAACCGACGAGCGTATTGGACGGTAGGCGGGATCCAAACACTAACGAGTACACCCACCTTCCCGGGAACCTCTTCTCTTGCACACCTATTTAACCTTTCGTCCACCTAACAACCCTTGCCCGAAACGAATCAAGACGATCGAACGATTCTAACTCATGCAATGATTCATAACGAACTAACGTTACGACGAACGATTTTTCTTATCGAATCGGTATTCTTGAAACGAGTGTTTTACTTGAGTCCTTCGTTAGCGTACTACACCCTCGGTCCTAGTTTAATAAATGTAGTGGCGTGATTTAATGATTTGTGGTCAATTGTTATTAACCTTTGAACCAAGTAGAAAATGAAGGAAAGCAATAAAAATAAACAGATTGATAATCATTTGTATCTGTTTTCTTCCAAAATAGCGCATTTAGTTTTTAGAAGTTTTGGTGGAACGGTAGACTAAATTTAATCGTATGCAAAAATGTTTCAAGTGCATAGGGTTAATAATGATCACCCACGTATGACTGACGTAGGCAGTTGAAGTGTTAACAGCCGCAGAAACTCGCAACTTTTTAAGTTCAAATTAATATTATTAAACTTCGAGGCCTTCTCTGAATCGATCGAAGCGTCTTTTTATACAAACGGGTGCTATATAAAATACACATCCGCAAAACTGGACATTTGGTAATTATTCCAATTTGGTAATTATTCTTTCTCTGTATTACTCGTCTTCCTAAACGACAAATGAAAAGAAGAAGAAGCTTGCAATGTAAAAAATTCGATACCCAACCGTTCCAACTTCTTACTAAAAATTTAAAAGATCCGGAATTCCTAAAAAATTGAACGCTTCGTCGCTTCAACCCTTGATAA
This sequence comes from Stelis phaeoptera, assembly GCA_943735885.1. Taxonomy (NCBI): domain Eukaryota; kingdom Metazoa; phylum Arthropoda; class Insecta; order Hymenoptera; family Megachilidae; genus Stelis; species Stelis phaeoptera. The sequence continues at coordinate 4,078,654 of OX030936.1, forward strand.
ATAGTACATAATGATCATAATAGAAACAAAACGACTCAGGGTACACCTAATTGTCAAGGTTTCACCAGCAGGGTTTCTATCCGGGAGTTCACGTGAAAACTTTCGGAAGAAAAAGAAGAAGAAGAAACAAAAAAAGGAGAGCCAGCAAAGGGAAAGAAAGCGAAATCTAAAGTTAAGACCCCCTGGCAACCCTTGTGAAATCGACTGGAATGGATTCTCACACACGGTTGGAGCTCTGTACCACCTTATGGGGGCCAACAGAGGAGACCGACTCCCTACGGAGACTCCATAAGGTGTGCCCTTGTAACCCGTGCCCGTTTTGGAAACGCGCCCTCTCGCCCACCACCCATCGCGATTATTTATCACGTTCCCGATCGCGACATTAGGTGGTCTTGCATTATTCCGCCGTACTGTTCGCACATTTTTATTTCAATATCTCGCCCATTTCACCCCATCTGCTTCGATTTGTTTCCTTCGAGTTAACCTGGCTTATTCATTTATTAATCTTGTGTGTTAAACACCGTTGGATAGACGACGGGTAATTAAGGCGAAAAGTTCTGTAGCATTTTTCGATGGGACCGGTGGTTTAGCCACAATTCGTTGTTGAAATTCGAAAATTTGACCAATCAGCGCGCAGCTTAGAAAGAGATAGCCTTGTTATGTAAGCTGTGCGTTTATTGGTCAATTTTTCGAATTTCAACAACGAATTGTGGCTAAACCACCGGTCCCATCGAAAAATGCTACAGAACTTTTCGCTTTGATTTCCTGTCAATTATCCAACGGTGTAGAGTTTCGGGTAATTTCTTGACACTATGTATGTTCGTCCTCGAGAATATTATAAATAGGTTAGCAAGCTTAAAACAATATAATGTTATTGCGAAATTTTTTCCAAAAATATCGTCTCGAGGCTGAAAGATTTTCTATTTATAATACAATAATTAATGTCCCAAGTTTCAGAGTTTTCACGATGCTCAACAAATTCCCTATAAATTTCTTTTTCAAATAAAATAAAATTAAAAAAAAAAAAACCCACACACAAGCTGACATTTAAATTTTCACGAAACTTAGAAAAACGAAATTCTTTAAGATCCAACTTTCTCGCATCTGTGGTGAACAAAACGAAACGGAACGAGTCGCGATTTTAATTGGTTCGACGTCGTCGTACCGCGACAATCGTGATACCCCCGAAGCGTTATCAAGTTTTCATTGAACGATACTTCTTGCCGTGGACGGTTTTATCGATCCCGCAACTGGACCGAATCATCAAACTATTCGACACCGAGACGGCAACTATGCGACCGGCACCGATGCGAAACAACCCACGAGCAAAAAGGAACAACCGCGTCGTTTAGAGATCGCCTTAAGCCACGCACGTACAATCGTTCCTGTGCCTTTTTCAATTTCTGTCGAATCGAGTGGATCCAGATATTCAAACATCTCCGATTCTACCTGACCAAGAAATCGTGCAAAGAAACAACAACGAAAGAAATGAATAAAAGCAGCTCTGTCCATCGATTGGAAATTTGTTAAAATTTTTTAATGTGTATCGAGTTAGGTACTGACTGTCTGCGTCAATCACAGCCAAACATTTCTTGGTTCGGTATTAAAACGAATCAAGAAAATTGAAATATTATTATATGCTTCGCTTGGCAAGCATCGATCGTGCAAGCTGTATAATTAGAATTAAATTTAACATTCAATTGCCAATCAAAGTCTGAAGGGTTTAAGGTTGTACACCCGTAAGATCTCTGTCAAAAGTTTAAGCAACGTAATATAAAGCTAATTAATATATTTAAAAAGATATTGTTTACTGGAAAGTAATATTTATATCGATAGTTGATTAAAATAATTGGTGTCATTAACTGTATAAATTGTAATCAGAAAGAAACTTAACATTCAATTGTGATTAAATTTTTAACGACAGAAGTCATCTGTACTGTAAGCTGCGTCACGAGTGTGACACGTTAATGTACTGCAAGGTGATAAGCGATACAATGCGAAATAAGTTGAATACTTTTAGAATTGTTATTTATAACATCGGTGACGTTTGTGGGTGGTTACTTAACAAGGCGCATGTGCAAGTTTCGATGTTTTCGTGAGGATCGACTCCGCCTACGCCGATGCACGCGTTTTCCCTTCTGGCTCGTTTACAAACGCGCACGCGACGCTTCCGTCCGCCCCGCAATCCGAAACCACCCACGCTTAAGCCGCGTCCATATCTTTCAACCCCGCCACGTGGTTCGACGCGAACGGCACGTGCGACTTCGTTCCGAAACCTTCGATATTAATCTATTACTAATTATTTCCATCCAATGTTAGCCAATTAAAATTGTTTAATTTCATGTTCAACATTTCGTTCACCGTAACTGTACTTTAAAATTGCAATCAACCTTTATATGTATATAAAAAAACTTTAACGGGGGGCATTTGTAGAGACATTTTCCTCGAACTTTAAGCTGTAAATTGACATACCTTAAGTGATATTGCATGATACTTTTGTGTCATGAAACTGTATTAGACTTCAGACGTTCCGAAATCGCCCGATGTTTCCTATAACTGATGACTAGTCGTCATTTTGTACGAAGAATATCCTAGGGGTATTAGATAGCTATTTTGATCAAGTTTCAACCTACAAATCGATATAACATAAGTGGTGTTTTGATAAACTTTTAAGTCATGAATTTCCATCAGAACATGTATAACATATATAAAAATTGATCATCAATTACGATAACCTTACCATAAAATAATCACCAACCGTTTTGTATCAAGAATCTCAATATGTCCTTTACGTAGCCATTTTCCTTGACCTCGAAGCTTCAAATTGACATAGAATAAGTGGGATTTTGATGAACTTTTAAGTCATGAAATTTCATCAGACTAAAACCTAAAGAATACATACGATTTATTAAAGACAACGTTGTTGACCCTGTATTATATCTCAACACAGTAAAAAATCGTTTAAGAATGAATTTGTTATCGATAATTTAGGGGGAAAAAAAGAGAACAGAATGTAAGCTGTACGTAAGAATCGGATGGAAACAACAAAAGGTATTCTAGTGAAGTGATTTGCGGTCGAGAGATCACACGGAAGCGGGCTGAAGATTGCTTCGATATTCCAAGAGAAGCTGTGAGAACGCGAACGACGTTCCTTCATGAATTTATTAGATTGAAACGCTCTCACGCAAGCATCCCGACGCTTAAAACAACGGCCACCGTAGCCGATTTCTGTTCTTGCCAATCGGTGACGCTTTCTATCGATGCCCGGTGAAATGTCGACCGCGATAATTCACCCATAAATCATCGTCTCTTCATACTTTTACAACAAACAATTGTAAATCATGATCCAGCCACTTAGAATCTGACAACGATAAAAATAAGAAATAAAAAGTAAAATTTAATTTGAGGACTTTGCAATTTTTCTACGATTGTAAAAGAATGCAAAAACTGTGACAGATTTCTTCGAATCTTGTCCCTTTCCGAAATCCTATCGAAAATAATTATTTAACTAACACCAATACTCCACGAATCAGTCCACATTGATTTATGAACCTTCCTCTGTTATCGTCACCACTTGTAAAGCCTTCCAATTTCGGTTTCAGAAACAAATATTTGATCAAGTAGGTCCGTCGTCAGGCAGTCTGGAGATTTCGTTTGTACTTTGTTCATCGTAGATTACTCATTGACAAAACAGATTCATTGAGAAAGGAACGATCGGAAACATCTGTTAAACATTGTAACCGGCAAACTTGTTTGTCTTATTTATTTGCCGATGGCACGATAATAATCGAGTGAGTAACTCTCGGAAAGTCCTTTCCAACCGGATGCATCGAAGATACGATACGTTATCTGTCGATTAGCAATCTTCAGGGTTGGTTCGAATGGAAATTTTGAAAATATGTAGACAAAGGAAAACACGAATCTTTGTAATAAAACAAAATAATGATTAATTAATACTAATGAAAATGGATGCAGTGTAGGGAAAAATTTCTTAGAGAAACAAATACATGATTTATCACCACGTTTGGAGTAAATTTTGATAATAAAAATTGATTTACTAGATTGATTCATATTTTCAACGATTAAAAATCGTCAAATGGTGAATTGTTATTCGAAGAGCAACTTAACGTCACCCGTTTCCGGTTAAATGTAAATTTGACCGGCAAACGAAGTTCCGGTCAAGGAACATAAACTACTCGGAACTGTCTTAACAGCCAGGAGAAACGCGGAGGCCGGTAGCTGTTACTCTCTCAGGCTACTTCCGGTTCCAACCGTCTCCGCATAACCGTTCTTGCGATAATCCTACTTAAACGTGTAATTAATTTGATAAAATTCTTTGAAAATCCTCGATCGAATTTTCAATGAATTACATCTAAACCAGGCGTCGGCAACCAATGACCATTTGAGTTCGGCAAATGAAGTATAATATATAAAAATATAGAAACAAACACTCTGAGATAGTGAAATTTTTCAAAGTACAATCTCCCTTACAATTAGTGTAAATAATCCCTGACGTCTATATTTCCTAGTGTATTTATCCCTATCGTCTATATTTCCTAGTCTTATTATACCTCGGATGAATAATCCCCAGATTCAATACTCTCTAGTGCAGTTTTCCCTGGTGTAAATAATCCCTAGTGTCCATATACCTTCGTGTAATTATCCCTAGTGTAGTTATCCGAAGCGTCAATACTCCCTGGTATAGTTATGCAGGTTGTAATTTTTCCTAATATATTTACCCTTAGCGTCTATATTCCCTATATTTCCTTAGCGTCCTATTATACCTAGAGTCAACAATCCCTAGTGCAATTTTCCCTGGTACAAATAATCCCTAGTTTCAATATTCCCTAGTGCAATTTTCCCTGGTATAAATAATCCCCAGTGTCAATATTTCCTAGTATAATTTTCTCCGGGGCCGATGAATATCTAAATGTTGGAAATTTATTGCTAATATTTACATGATCAAGTATTTTACAGTAATTTCAGGATTAAAAGCATTAAATCGCGAAATATTTGACGCCACACTGGGACGCGATAAATTGAAACCCTTGTTAAGTAAGAACGGGTAAGTTTCCGGTTTTGCTCGAGGGTAAGTCCATCCCCATAGAGCCAGGAAGCAACGTTCTGACCGGAAGCGGCTAGCCTAAGTGAATGCTGCACCCTAGACACGGTTTATCTTAGCCGCCATCTTGAGGCTGAAAGAACCCGAAGCACCCCAACGTCTTAGCTCGTCTGACCATTAAAGCCCCAAACTTTACGACTTTTGCTTAATGGTCGGCCATAAGTAACCTTCGGTTTCCAAAAACTTCATTACCGACACTTAATTATTAACATTAATCCTCCAACGTTATATAATCACCCCACGGATCTTGCTTCAACTAAATCTTTCAATAATTAGCTACGAGTGTCGTTAAGACGATGAAATTTGATTGTCGAATTGAGTAATGTTTGCGGTAATAAAGAACGAAAGAAATTGGGAAAATATTAATTTTTTGAAAGGTTAGATAAAAAAAAAGGGAAGGCTAATCTTTTGATAGAGGTTGTTTTGGTCCTCGCAAAGTTAATTTGTCAATTTGCTAATTTACTGATATTACTGCTATTAATTTTCGTTTTGAAATGTTCAAATATGAAATTTCAAGTTTCCAAAGTTCCAAATTTCGAACTTTCAAATCAAATCACAAATTTCTACATTTTAAATTTCCAAATTTCTAAATTTTAAATTTCCAAAGTTCAAACTTTTTGTATGGGCGGCGTCGGTGCTAGGACCGGCAGTGTCAAAGGTTAAAAAATAAATGTTGTAATATAATATAACATAATATAATAGAATAGAATATAATTGAGCGTTTGCTATCAAGTGCTCGCTCGCTGCCGGCTGAACGGGAAGGACAGCAAAATCGGCGCCGTGCTTAACGTGTTAATTTCACTAATATCATTAATAATTCACAATGCTTCTCAACGTCATTATTACCAATAATACCAACATGAAAAATTTTGTAACTTATAACTACTGTAAATGCTAATTAATATTACTAACATTATTATCGCTAACAATTAAAATTACTAATATACACTATATAGTAATTTGAAGATTAACAGTATACAAAAACAAGTAAAATTAAACAAAAAAATTTCACCGTGTCATCAAAGTGTTGAACTCTGCCCAAAGCTAATGAACTCTGCAATTAGCAATCTTTCGGTAACGATAACCCCACGTTCACGTGTTTCCTTCGAAAATGGCAGAAAATTCTAAATGGAAAAGTAAATCTGACGATTATAGCCCTAATTACCGATGCTTTGGGTGGTGTAATTAAAAGTCACCTTTCAACCATAATTACCCCATAGGTATCTTCTTCTAATGGCATTTCCTAATTGCCTCTAGACTCTTTAATTTTTCGTACTTTCACGATTACGGGTCAATTTCAAGAAATTTCGGAATTCTTTCTTCCATCAGAAGATCTTTTCGATTAAAACTTTGGTTACTTAATTTTTTGAAAATATCTCTTGTAAATATGATAATAAAGATGTTTTTTTTGTTTGTTTTTTAATAGAGACAGACGTCTTAAATGACTGGCAATTTTGGAAGCTCCCTGGTTACCGTGTCCAATGATCGAAATTAAGGAGATCTATTAAGAAACTTTTTTTGTCAGCGTAGAAATTAGTTTTTTATCGATTTTTTTTTCGAAGCGAAGAAGTTTAAAATTCCAGTAGTAATTGCTCTTTTAGGAGATCGACCACCCTCGAAGCACCCTCATTTTCGACAAAATTTCTATCTGCGTACACTGCGTGTACTGATTCTGAATTTAATAAGATACTGAAAGGTGGAGTGTTTGCAATTTAAACTTGGAAGGTCTGATCACGATTTTTAATGATTATTCGACAAGATATTAAAAACTAGTGAGTTTGCAATTTGAATTTGGAAACTCTGACTTTTGTTGCTAAATATTGTAGAAAATGTTCATTTTCACCGAAGCTTTAGGAAAATTGGAGGGTTTGCAATTTAAATTCTAATTTAATACGTTCAAATCCTAATTATTAAGAATACCACATCAATTAATTTCCAAATTTACCTTTTCAATTCGATACCTAATATTATTACCTTAAGTTTATTTCATCATTTCCTTTATTAATTATTCGATTGTAAAAAATTTCGAATGTCAGCCCCCCCTCCAGCAGCCAACGTGTTAATTACTTTCATGGAGAAAATGAATATATCTTTTGAATAGCATGAGCCCTGAGTTAAAAATAAATAAACCCCCTTAATTTTCCACCATTATTGTTAAACATTTGATATTTATCGTATTAGATCGATGATTCAATAGTAAAATGATTCGCGTCAGTGATTCCCTTTGGCTACGAAGAATCCACCCTTAATATCCTTGGTACCAAGTCATTTAGTTTTTTTTTTTTTTTTGTTACAAAGCACTCCCTTTTCTTTTTATCAAGGACCAAACCACCCCGCAAGTTTTTTGTCGGTGAAATCGAGGGAACGTAGACACCGGTCCCGACCACGAAGAGGTCAGCCAGGTGAGGGCTTAATTCGTTGGGGGGCCAGGATATCAAAGAGGACCGCCAGGATTTTACTTCTCTTTCTCTTCGAAGGATCCAACGAAACCGCCATTAACCGCCACCGAACCGTTCATTTTTCTCTGTATTTCGTTCGATCGTTCGTGACTGATTCTAAATTTAAACGAATCTTCGTCACCTGTTCGATGTATCGATGAAACGATGGTGAATTGATTAATTAAAACGTTTGTATTGATTGGCGCGGTACATGGTGCTGCGGTGAAAATTTTCAAATTTTTCATAATCTGGAAATTTTCAAAAATATGTAATTCCAAAGTTTGCAAATTTCCAAAAATATGATATTAGAGAATTTCAAAATTTCCAAATTTTCCAAATTTTCCAAAATTTCAGATTCCAGTTCTCAAATTTCCAAAAATCTGACATTGCATAGTTTGCAAGTTTCCAAAATATATTACAGAATTTCTAAATTTCCAAATTATCCAAAATCCGCGAATTTCCAAAAAATATGTCATTCCAAAGTTTGCAAATTTCCAAGAATACGCTCTCTTGTAATTTCCAAACATCCAAAAGACGGCATATTACGAAATTCCCAAATTTCCAAACTTTCGATATTCCAACAAACATCTTAAAATTCCAAACTTCCCAAATCCCTAAAAAATTCCATATTTCTTCATTTCCAATTGACTCGAAATATAAGATTTCCAAAATTCCAGAATATATCTAAATCTCCGAATCTCCTTCATCACTTTTAAATCTTAATCTCATAAACGGAACCCTTCGCACACAACCAACCTCGAAACAAAGGGGATCGATGACGAACAAGAACGAGCATTCGTTTGAATTTCTTTCTTTCTTTTTTTTTTTTTTTTTAATAAAATGATTACAGGGACTAGTGGGGTTTCTGGTCTAGTGGATTTAAAAACGAACGCAGTAGCAGGTGTTACAGCGAAGGGGAGTATACGCCACGAGTCGGATCCGTGTCTGTCAGGTGGCTCGTACCTGTGCAGCTTCTTTATTTCTTTAAGACCCCGATGCTCGTGAACTGTGAAGAAGACAGGTGATGAAGAGTTTCGATATACCCCGATGATTACCGACAGTATAACCGTGACGAAAGGGCACGCGACTTAATCGTCGCTTCGGGGTAATCCTACACCAGGCTAACGATAGAAGAAAATAAACGATACAGTACTATAATTTATTAGAAATAAGATTCCTTTAAAATCCTTATTATATTTTATTTGAAATATTAATCTCTCTTTTCACGAGGATTTTGAATTTAACCATTTGCGATCGAGGCATTTTTCGATACGTACAGATCTAGTTCGCTTTTCCAGGGAAACTTCCGAAAATCAAACACATTAGTTTCAAAGAAAAGAGTTGCAAATGCCAATGGATTTATTTATCTTTATCCCGTCCGTTAATTTCCTATATTTTAATAGAAATAATTAATACATTTCAAAATACTCTAGCAAATTAAATACGCCAGTCGAGTGCAAAGGGTTAATAGGATATCGAAAGGTGGAGGGTTTTCCAGTATTAAATTTCGAAGGTCTGATCTTGATTTTTATTAGGGGAAAGTCCCCTATATTGCACCACGTAAGAAAATACCTTCATAAATGGGAAACTTGTTCATATTTTTTGAGCAGAAAAATTTGAAAACAACTTCAAGAATCTACTTGATATACAAAGGTATCTCATTAAAATATTCATTATTCGAAAAAAATGTTTAAACGAAACATGCTCTATCTGAAGGGGGACATTCAATGGTGTACACTGTTTTTTTTTCTGGGTTGAGGCGCCTCCGAGATTTGAAGGTGACCTTTGTTTTTTTTTTAATGGAAATGTAGTTTTCGACCTAGTGATTGCGACCCTTAACGCAGGGGTGGAAAGCTGATTCGATGGGGAAGCAAAGAGGTCGAAGGTTAACAAGACGATTACATCGAGTGAAATGTCGCGGGCATGTTGGTTCGATACTACTTGTTGCTTCTCGGTATATACGTACATAGAATCGTGCACACCAATTCCCATAGTAATTCCCTTTGCAAGATCATGAACCATAGATAGTCCCCAGAATCATCTGGTTAAACGTGTTGCACCGACGATTCTTTTCAAGGAATAACTACACTTCGTTAACACTTTCATATGATAATCTTTGTGGAAGTATTTATTATCGCTGCTCGAGAGAAGATAAACCTAACCCATAGATTTTTGCGTCGTTAAACGGAAGAATATTATGGAAATTATAATATTAAATATTATACTGGTAGTTGGTTATTTTTTTTTCTTTTTTTATAAATTTTTATACAAGTATCTTATCGTATTTTTCAAATACAATGAAATTACAGCATCAGATATTAAAATATCGGCAATTTTGTAGAATATTGTTAATTAAGTTATAAAATTCCATTTGCAATTATTAAATTACTAACCCTTTGCGTTTCTAAGCTTGACACAAAGTATATCGAAAATATGATTAATTTTAAAGTAATATGAGTAATAGAGCACAATATTTATCGAACGTTATATACGAATTTATAAATTACTACGACGATTTTATTTAATCAAATATATTAACCCCTCGTTCGCAAAGGGTTAAATGTAATATCCTCGACATTTCCAATTTCCAATATTACAATTTATTAATTAGCAAAATTATCTAAAATTACCTAATTATCTCAAAACTGAATACACAAATTTAAATAAATTCCTTCTCTCGCCAACTGTATTTCCATCAAATTCCATACTTTAACACGTTAAGCGCCACGCCAGTCATTCGAAAATCAATTAATTACCGCAGATAGCGTTAATATTAACCCTTTGCACTCGGAGCATTTTTGAATAGCTTCGAATCTAATTCACTTTTCCACCAAAGCTTCCGATAACTAAATTCACTATTTTGGAAGTAAAGTGTTACAAATACTTTCATTAATCTTCTATATTGTACCATAAATAAAACTTAAATTTCGCATTTCAAAATACCCTAGCAAATTAAATATATCCCTCCAGAGGCATCAGCCGAGTGCAAAGGGTTAAGCTAATAATTTGAATTTGAAAATGAATCGACTGCTTCTTCAATACATTAGGATTTGCGTCCGTTATCACTGTGCCACTCAACGCGTTAAAGATCGAAACACTTAGCAAAATCACTAATTAACGAGGACCATCGAACCAAACGCTGATTCCTTCAAAGAAAGAAAAAGAAAAAGAAAATTTCCCTGGCGTTAGGTGGCACGAAAAGATGGGTGCCCACCATTGGGAACCTAAATCTCAGATTACAATCTGGTTGGTGTACGCCGTGTACTTGTGGCGAGAAAAAAAAAAAAAAAAAGGAGCACTCTACCGAATCCCAACGTCAAAAGGACTGAACACACGGATAAAGAACGAGAAAGAAAAGAAAGAAAGGAATAATCGGTGGAACGCAACGGGAATCCAAGAAAGAAAAGAAGATAAGGATCGATAAAAAGAGACGAGACGGGGAAAACGAGTAATAAATAAGGAAAAGAGGATCCGAAAGGGATGAAAGATACCAGGGAGTCAGATAAACGTATACACGAATAAGAAAAGGTGAAAAAGAAGAAGAAGAAGAAGAGGAGAAAGATTAAGATGTCACGTGCACACCAAGGGACAAATACGCTTTGTAAGAACGTGCACACCCGTGGAACAAGCTCGTGCCACCTTGGATCCAGCTTCCAGACAGATCCTACGTTGCATTCGAGATCTCGAATTCCTACCTGTGGAGACAACGGGTCACGGATAACCTATTAACCTTTTCTGTAACTTCCACTCTCGTTTTCACTCTACACGATAGCTGATTCGCCCGATAGCGTGATATCCGATCAATCGTTTAATTTTTAATTCGATCGGCATGTATTAGGTTGTCCTAAATGTTTCTATCGCTTTGTTACTAAATAATGGATGTATAATAGTTTATGTTTTAATGCCACGTTATTGAGTTACGTACGATTTTCTGAAATAATACTATATGTATATATTTTTTTTTTTGTGCAAATAGGGAAAGAAACTTTTGGGATAATCTAATACTTTGACAGGGTGAATGAAGGGATTTTTAATTGGAATGGTTGAAGTGTTAGTGATTTTTCTGATTTGTGGTAATTAATATTTTTGGTGATGTTTAAAAAGGGTGGGGGGAAAAGGTAGGGTGCTCTCCCCGGGGGAGAGTCGACGGTCCCCCGGGTTTAACCTCGTGTCGGACCCCCTTGGAGGATCAACAGAGGACCCCCCACCGATCCTTGGTACCATGCTAACTGTCCTGTCATTGTCACGAGCCACACCGTGGGGACATTCGTTCGGCAACGAACCAAGGATCCATTTCTTTCGGGTTTAGTCACGCCCGATTACTCCCTGTTTAGAAGATTTTCACCCATTTTCCATGATGTGTTCTATATGTATATTACATTGTTCGTAATTCAGTTTGCATTAACTCGTTGGCGGTGGGAACTTTTCGATCAGAAATTAACCAATATTTCTAATCTGTAATATTCAATATTTGGAATATTTAAAATTTGCTATATTTTCAGTTTGCAATATTTAAAATTTGCTATATTCTCACTTTGCAATATTTAAATTTTGCTATATCCCTAATTTGTAAAATTTGATATCTAAAGTATTTTCAATTTACAGAATTTAACATTAGTAATGTTTTCAATCTGAAATATTCAAAATTCGCTATATTCTCACCTTGCAATATTTAAAATTTGCTATATCCCCTAATTGGCAATATTTAAAATTTGCTATATCCCTAACTTGCAATATTTAAAATTTGCTATATCCCCTAATTTGCAATCTTTAAAATTTGCTATATCCCTAACTTGCAATATTTAAAATTTGCTATATCCCTAACTTGCAATATTTAAAACTTGCTATATCCCTAATTTATTGAATCTGATATCTAAAGTATTTTTAATTTACAGAATTTAACATCTGTAATATTTTCAATCTGAAATATTCAAAATTCGCTATATTCCTAATTTACAATATTTAATATTTGAAATATTTCCAATTTAAAAAATTTAACATTTGTAATACTTCCAATTTAAAATATTTAGTACCTAAGATATCCCCATTTTGTATTAGTTAACACGTTACACGTCGCTCTAGGATGAAAATTGCCCATCGATTTTTCATTAGATCCAATTAACAAGGGTATCTTACTTACGTAAATTCTTCATTTCAAACTGGTCAGGTTTCTTTTTAACGGAACTTCAACCACGCTACGGAGAACACATATTTTCGGAAGAAATCCAGGAGGTTGAGGAATCAGGGACCTCCTGTAGGGTGACACGTCCCGTTCCTGATTCCCAACACCCACGCACCCTTGTTGCCTCTTTTGCTCGAAAATAAAGCCGAGCCTTCATGAATATGAATAAGACACGGAACGGTGTCGCGAAATCTTTAACACGTGATATCTTCCCCTTTCTTTTTCTGATCAAATTTCTTCTGCGCAACAATTTTCATCGAAATTCATCAAGAATAAGAAAACAAATTTTCTTCGCGATAATTTCGAATATTAAACGTTACGAATTTTAGCACGTAAATTCTAACACGTGACTAAATCGATGAAATGTGCGAAACGTGCAAATCAAAGTACTTCAATCACCCACTAATTTAGCGCAAAGACGGTACACCAAGCCACCGGTAAAAAGAGATCGATACACACAGAAACGAACGGTACATCGATCGGTTAAAGATTCGATGTCGAGTTACATTCCCACACTCTTCGTGGACGACCTCAGTGCGCGGAACTTTTCTTATATCTTTTGTCTTGTCACCCCGTTCTCCAGCCGTACGATTCGCTCTGCTCCCACGGAAAACGTGACTCAAACTCGCTACAAATACTTAACACCTCGACGGATCCACTCGATTTCCCATTATCCATCTTCGACAAATCGATTTCGATCCATCGATCAGTTTCTTTATTCTCTTTTTTCCATCTATAATCGAATATTTCATTAAATACCTGATGAACACCGGTAGTGGTAACATTTTTCAATCGTACGACTATGTTACTAGGTGTTCTTTGTATATTTTTATAAGAAATTCTAGATTTAATATCGATAGGATGAATCAGAATTTGAAAATTCTAAGATTCGACAGATTTCCTGTTCGTTTTCGTATCAAAGGGAATAAGATTGATTAGCCTGATGGATCGAGCCACCGTCGAGCGTAATTATATTACCGGTGTCGCTTTAAGAGAAATTAGAAAGTGAAGAAAGGGTTCGGAGCAGTGCTTGAATACGAGGCTCGTAAAATTGGCAGGCTCGATGAAACATAGCCGAGAGAACTGTCGAGAACACTTTCAATCCCGGTGACCTGTTTACTCGACCGGTGATACTTCTATTTAATTGCATTTTCACCGTTTCGATCGACGACGAATCTCTCTTCACGTTAGAAAAATAGACATGTTTTTCATTGATAAATGATTAGTTGATTTGAAGAAAATTTGAATCATTTCGTACCAACAAAATGCTACGAAGAATGTTTATTTAATTTGATGAATTCGAGGGTAAAATATCCAATGCTCCTAAATTTTCACCATTCCAACCTTCTAGTGTTGCAATATTTCAACCTTCCAGTACTCTTCTTTGCATTAAGATTCAAAATTCCCGTAGTAAATACACACAACCAATAATTACTTTCCCCTCCCACCCCTAATTAATCAATTAACAATTTCGTAACTTCCCTTAACCTCTAATACACGATATTTAACAAAATCTTTTAAAATCAAATAATTACCAAAAGAAATGATTAAATAAACCACGGATAGCGTTAACATTAAGCTAATAATGCAAGCTATCGAATTGAAAAGTTAAATTTGAAAATCGACTGCACCCTTAATAATTAGGATTTTATCGTGTCTGACTACACACGTCCGTTTTCACTGTGGCAGTCAACGTGTTAACACGCTAGAACCTTAATTAACGACACAGTCGAATTATTAATCTTCGAATCTGACCTTTCAATTCAATAGTCAGCGTTATTAGCTTAATATTAACGGAATCCGTGGTTAATTTCATCGTTTCTTTTCTGAATTATTTAATTGTGAACATTTTCGGCCATTCAACGTGTTAAAATTTCAATTTCGACATAAAATCGACCATAATCCTTTCCCAAGGAACAATTGTCAACAAATATTCATAACTAATAATTCACATTTATCGACTCGAAGCTTAAACCTTAATATAAACGACGAAACAAAAAAATTACATTTAAATCTGACAGATATGTTAATTTCAATGAAAAGGTGGTTCGAATAAGAATGATAAAATTAATTTTCTTTTGTCGAGGAACTGGTTGAATTATCGATGCGAGAGTAGAATCGTGGAAGACTTTGGGTGAAGAGCATCAGAATAGAGGTACAGGGCGAAAAGGGGGGTCAAGGATGGATCAGCATATCATCTTAAAGTTTAATTGAGTCTTGGTCCCATGGGAAGTTAACAACGGAGCCAATCTTACTCGACCCGGACCCACGGGAGACGGGGTCCGTGTTTCCCGCACCCTTCTTATTCGCCATTCTTACTTTACACATCTTTTTCATCAACTCCTTCTTTTAAGTCTTGGAATCGTCAAATAAACAGCACGGTAATCAAACTAAATTAATATAAACAACTCCTTTGTTTATACTTAAGCAAATTGTTAATCGAGTAAAAAGTTTAGTACTAATTTTGAACAGTGGCCATACGAAAACATTAATTAATAAAATTAGTAAAATTAAGCTAAATTAATATAAAAAGTTTCAGTTATAATTAACTCTTTACGATCGAATCTAAGTCTATAGAAAAGTATACTTTTCCAGCAAAGAAAAGAGTTAGAAATATTTCTGAATCTATTTATTTTTATTGCTTTCCTTAAGCTGCTATATTTGAATAGAAATAAAATTCAACACTTTGCACTTGGAGCATTTTTGGATACGATTGAATTTAGTCTACTTTTCCAGTAAAACTTCCAAAAACCAAATGTGCTGTTTTGGAAGAAAACAAATACAAATGATTATCAATCTATTTATTTTTATTGCTATCCCCTTAATTTTCTATATTCTATTGTAATATAAATACACCTTAAATTTCACATTTTAAAATACTCTGGTAAATTATATATGCCAGCTCAGAGGGGACAGCAAAGTGCAAAAGGTTAATAAATAGTACTTGAATCAAATTATTAATTAACTGAAAAGTTTTTGATTACTCTTACAAATTCTGTGTCGATTACTCGTAAACACGAATGCTAATTTTTAACAATAATAATAATAAAGAAACAAAAATATGGATAATTCGAGCCACAAAAGGTTAACCTTGGTCTATGGATAACAGCGAATAAGATACGCGTCTGGATTCGAAATTAACGCAAGACGAAGCACGACTCGAGGGCTTGATTCTCCCTGTTCGTCCCTCGGGACCTCCTGTAATTCATCGCAAGAGGTTTCCTCGTCCTCCCTCGCCGCGTTATTCACGGTTACAGAGTCGAAACGAGCAAGTTCGAGTTGCTGAATTACTTGTAAATGTTTTAAACTTCTACCGAAGGAACAAACCATCTTTGCATCTTGCAAATTTCATTGGTACGACTATACACCTTTTAAATTAATCCCTTTTCGCGTTCGATAACACCGTCCATTTTTATTTTTATACATTTCTCGTACAATTATAAGTATAATCAATGGTGGGTGGGAAAAATTCGAATTCTAAGTATTCAAAATTAGAGTAGTGACATTTGAGATTAGGAATATGGCTAAAATTCGAATTACAAGCATAGTATTTTTAAATCGTACCTATGTTAACACGTTTTATGTTAACACGGCACCCAAAATTGTTTACAATCAAATAATTAACGAAACAAGGGAGGAAACAAACTTCAGGTAACGTTAATATTAAGCTGATCGAATTGAAAGATTAAATTTGAAAACTGATTGGTTGTATTCTGAATAATTAGAATTTCAACGTGTCTGACTACGTACGTCCGTTTTCACTGTGCCAGTCAACGCGTTAAACTTCGAATTCCAAGGATTCTGGAAACCTGAACATTTGATTATTACTCCCAAGCAGTATAACAATATCGCTAATATAACATTTCATCTATAAAATTACAAAAAATTTCCGAAACGATGAAACGATGTTTCTCACCCCGGAGAAAATCCCAGGATCCCTCGAAAAATCCTACAAATCCCCCAGCTACGATTCTGTACAATCGAAACGGTACGGCGTAATTAGGCTAATTAACCGAAACCGAGCTTCAACCCCCCGGAGATATCTCGACGAAGCGGTCGAAAAAAAAAGGGGAGTGGGGGTCCTTGGAATCGATGATTCCGGCGGATGTTCTAAAGTTTCCAGGAAGGGTAGGTAAGATCGTCGAAATCGGTTTCGCTCCATTTCGCAGCAGAAGAGTAAGAGGGTATCGGATGTCCGAGCACACGACGACAATGGGGTTCCGTACCCCATTACTAAATCGGTACCGCCCTTTCTTCGTACCCCATCCCTTCGATGGCCACCCCTTTTTTTCCACTGACGAAAAAAAAAAAAAACGAAATAAACCACCAGGCTACCGAGATTTAATATAATATAGAATGGATATCCTGTCTTCCCCCTTCGCTGTTGGTGAACGAGAGACAGAGAGAAGGAAAAGAATCGATGGTGGCCATAAACCGAGTGTACCCTTTTCATGGCTATTAGGTGGTGGTGCCTGTAACCCGATATCTTTCGCGGCCAAAACCGAGGATAAAACAAAGTACATATGAGACCCGTTCGTCCTACCGGGATAAACGTCCCTCATACGAAATCCTTCTTCCCCGTCGTCGATCGTTTCTCGATCATTTTCGTCCAACAAGTTTCAACAATTTGTAATTAAAACTATCAGGATCTTATGAATTAAGAAGAATAAGAATTTTCGTTTTTCATAGAAACTGTTGGCAATTTTTATAATAAACAATTTTGTAAGAAAAGAGTCTTCCCGGCCCGTTTATTCGATGGGATCGGTGTTTAAGAAATTGACTCCCATGCTAAATGCGCTGGAAACTGGGCCAGCCAAAGCATTTATTTTCATCACGTTTTATTTATTATTATTACAATTTTTCGTCGTTTCTATTATTCGGAATACCACGATTCTCTAATTAAATAATTGAAAGGATATTACGTAGAATTTCTATGGAAATTCACTTACAAGTATTTGTTCGGTTGTTCAACACTTTAATTGCCACGTCAACAAAATTTGTCGCTTGCATTATTAACTCTAGAACTACCGACGTTCGGTGCACTCTTACTTCAAAATTGAAACTGAATTAGAAAACAAAATAAATGATAGACGAAACATACACAGACATACAGAATAATTCTTTATCAAAATAAAAGCCAACTTATATTTCGACAGGAGCCTTTCAATCAATTGTATAATTTCAAATCAGAAATCAGAAACGTGTCATTTTGATCCGCTTGGTAGTTCTAGTGTTAATAATGCAAGCAACATTTCTATGGAAAAATGGAAATTGAAGTATCACCCATGTATGGTCGACGTGACAGTTAAAGTGTTATTCGAAAACTTTGAGTTCCTAAGAAATAATTGAATAGAATAAATTTCTATAATGTGAAAAAAAAAAGAGTTTAAATTCGAGAAAACAGATACGAGTCTGTTTTTTTCTGGGATAGAATAGATCCATCTTGGAGAAGCATTCGAGCGTTTGTCGGAGGTTGGTGTCCTACAGGGGCGGTTTATTGTGGCCCACCCTTTGTACACGTTTCTATAAACCCTTGACAAGATGATTGGGATATCTGGTTTCCATCTCGCAGGTGAATGTGCGTCTCGTTTAAACGTCGTAAAAATCTTTATTTCTCTCCTTTCTTGTTTTGTTTTTTTTTTTCTTTTAACGGCAATTATCGCGTTCCATTTTAAAAGGGAACCAAGGATCAAAGTCTTTGATTTCTTAGAACATTCATTCAATTTTTAGACGATCTATTGGAATTCAAGGATCTTTAAGTATTCGAATAATTTGAACACGCCCAGGTGAAATTTCAAATATTACCTTACTGTCCTACTGTTAACATTGAAATTTCCAAATTTGCTTATAGCCCGAATTGGAAATATAACAATCGTACAACTTGAACATCTAGAATTCGAAACTCGAATATTCCAAAAACTTGCCACTCGAATTTCGAGGAATTTCAATTCCTCGAATCATCCAAATTTCCCCAACGATCAAAAATATTCCAATTTCTTTGTAACGGGGAAGAAAGGTATTTACGTGAGAAAATTGGCAAACATTTGTCCGAAGGATTAAAGGATGTCCAGTTACAACGGTGATCGCTTAATTACATTATATTTCGTGGGCAGGATAACGCAGTGGCGTACTAAAACAGGAAGATGTTGGGCCAGTATCGTGCGAAGGCATCCTGCGGTATACACGCGTGCTATATCCAGGAAAGGCGGTGTTTCCCATGGGAGAAATGGAGCACGAAGCACAGGAAGCCCGTTCAATTGGTGTCCAGGGTGCATTTGCGTCTAATTCAATGCATTATACCAGCCCTCTACACCCACTGTCCCCCCCCCCCTCTAACCCATCGACCATCGTTTCGCTCTTGGTAAACGTTTCCTTGAATTTCCGCTTCGATCGAATATTTCCTGATTTTCCTATAGGATCCTTACAAAGGAACACATTGATTTTTTCTTTTTTTAAGGAGTAATACAATTTTATTATGAAATTTTGGAAATACGTGTTGTTTAAAAAAAAAAATTTCAAACTTTTTCATAGGTAGGATTTGGATTGGGATAATTTCTTGAATTTTAATTATAAAATCAGTCATGAGAGAAACCAGTCATATGTAAAAACGTGTAATTAATTGATTATTTTATTTATAAAAATAAGAAAATATGCTTGATTATGTTATTAGAAATCAGAAGTTGTGTTGCGAATTATTTCCATTAATAAATTAAGAATTTCTTTTTAAAAATCAACGTTTCTTTCACAAGGGGTCGTTTGACCCCTTTATGGTAAGAATAGGTATATGGAAAGTGCTGGTACGTTTAGAGTTCAGGGTTTATTCGAATTTTTTTAGAAGCATCTAATTGATTAATTTGTTTGAAACTTTTTTTTATATAAAAGAGTATCATTTCAAGAAGATTTTGTAATTGTTTCACAAAGAAACATTATACCTAAATTGAAGGTTTCAATAAAACAATGCCTTGCGGTGCGTAACATAACTCATATCACAAGGTAATCCGACATCAAAAAGCCAAATAGATTCTCGGGATTGAACGAACCGATTTCGTAAAATATTGAATTTTGAATTTTTACTACAGTTTTGAATAATAGGTTATAAACCAAAAAATGATAAAACGATTCGTTCAATCCCTGGTTACTTTCATATTTAAAACGTATGTAAAATTTCATTAAGATCGTTGCAGTAGTTTCTGACTTATTTTACTCACGGACTGAAAAAATGTACTTTTCAGAAAAACGTGATTAAAGTTTTGGCTGTCGATAAAAAGTAACAACAAATTATGTTATCTATCTTGCATGGAGTCATCGATTCCAGGCCCATATTCAAAGCACCTTTCTTTTACAAAAATGGATTTTTATCGACCTTAAATCAAATACAGCGTAAAAAAAAGCACTAACCGAACAAAGAGAAAAGAAATCAAATCATATAAAATGAAAAATCGAAACACATCTATAGAAATTAAAATTCATCCGAATTTTAGTTCCATCAAGTAGAACAAAGTAGAAGAAGAATAAGTAAAGTAAGGCAAAAGCAAAGTAGAATAGCAAAAGCTGTAGCAGGATTCTCGAAGGATAGAGCGTGTAGGGCCGAGGGAACGGTGGTGTGTAGCGATAAGAAGGCACCCGCAGGTGTAATTATGATTACCGCAGTGCAGAGAAAGACAGAGTATTGCGGGGCTCGTATGGCAGCGGTGGGATCGTGGGAAATAGGAATCCTCGAACGGCACTTTCGCGTCTCTCTGCTCTTTGGATACCTACCCTCCGCCATCCTTTCCCGCCCCCTTCTAACACCAGACCACCAACAATGCTGTTTTCCGATTGTTGGTCCCCTGGCCTTTATCCCCCCTCCCCCTCTACTAACGTCCAACCAACCTGCCGATACCTTGGCTAATCAAATATTTCTTTCTGTCAGAATTTCTTATCACCAATTTCGACCTTTTTTATCAACTTCATTCTAATGTATTGTCAATTCGGGCAGAAACTGATCGTATGGTAAAGATTATTTTCATTTTTGTAATAGATTTTAAGATAAAGGTGTAATTTTAAGAAAAAAGCTTCGGTTGACTTTTTCTGTCAAATGGTTAAGGATTTGTTGCTGTTGAATTATCATTTAAGTAAAGGCAAAAATAAATTATTTAGTTGAGAGACACTGGGTCTACAAGTCAAGGGTACCCTGGCCGTTTCCGTGCCAAAGGGCCAATGTGAAAAACATATAGCACACCTAGGCTGTTATATTTCATTAGTGAAGTGGGCGCCAGATTTTCTGTGCGTTTTAGAATAGCTTTCACTTTTAGTTCGTTTCTCGAAGCATTAAGACGTCCTTCCGAGTCGCTTGAATAAAAAAGGATATTAGGTATATAAAGAATATTTTGATTATTAATTTAAATCAACCCCATATCCCAACAGTTGCGTTCGAATGGGAAGCAAAATGTAATTTTGTTTTTTAATAAAATTCGAAATACTGTATACTTTGACTTACTGTATCATATCGTGTCACACGCGTGTGACGGAGCATACAGTTTAGATGTGACTTGTGTCGTTCAAGCTTTGATTACAATTGAATTTTAAGCTTAATTCTGATTACAATTTACACAGTCAATGTTTGCCAAGTGTGATTTTCCACCCGAAGTCTTCTTTATTAATCTTTCACTCTTACAGTCGAAGAAAATCCCTATCAAACTTGAACCATTTCATTTAAATCAATTACCTTGATAACAAATTCGATTTTTCAATTTCCAATGTTTCTTTGATCGAATAAAGATGCGATACGATCGTTCCAAGTAAGAGAAGAAGGAAGAAACGCAAGTCCAACACACACCATGGATAATACCTAGGATGGTGAAGGTTCGACCGTCGCGTCGGTCTGTGGCAGTTAACAGCCGAGTTTTTTTCAGTATCGATCCCATGGGTGTCAGCCACGGCACCCAGAGGTCTCGTTTCGACCTATGCTTTATACCAGAACCACCCTCGCCCATACCTATACGTACGATCCTGTACGCTGTACACCATGGACCCAACAGACTCCCATAACGTATCTCGAACCTTCCACGATTCCAAATTCCCAACTAGCCAAATTCCCAAATTCCCAGCTTGCCAAATTTCTAAATTTCCAATTTTATATTAATTGGAAGAAATTCCCAAAATTTCCAAATTTTCAAATTCCCAAATTCCCACCTTGCCAAATTTCCAAATTTCTATATTCCCAAATTTCCAATTCTATATTATTGCAAGAAATTCCCAAAATTTCCAAATTTTCAAATTCCCAAATTCCCAACTTGCCAAATTTCTATATTCCCAAATTTCCAAATTCCCAACTCGCCAAATTTCTAAATTTCCAAAATTTCCAATTGAAATTAATTAAAATACATTTCCCATCATTTAACGGTGATTCTATCTCGAAGCCGCACGAAATATTAAGATATCAAATGCAAGTCGCACCAGGCATTAGAAATTTTTATTCCAGAAAAGTCGAGGCAAAGAAATGAGTATTCTGAAATGGACGTGAGTAGGTATAGATTTTATACAAGGGACACAAGTTCTCCCTTTTCACCCGTTTTTTTACTGTCCTTATTTCGAGTTCGAGCCTTTATCAATCATCTTCTCCTTCGATTACGATCCACAACATCGAGCCGTGTCGGCCTTCGACGGATCGAACATCGACACGATAGTAAGAGAAAAGAAGGAACAGAATGGAGATAAAACGAAATGGAATAATGATAAACTAGAATCATTGAACCGTGAATATCCACCAATATCTATAATTAAATGAAACTTACGACAAATGATATTTCAGTTGATGGTTTGTCGAGCAAACAGTGTCTTAACACTTTTATATTATTATTCATATTTATAATACAGTCGAATTATAATTAATTGACTGATGGACACTGGCTACAATAAATTAACAAGAAACTAAAATTAAAGTAACGGTGCTTGTTTGTTTCATTTGAGAGTGATAGGCAACGTGTTGCAGTTGAATTGTTACGAACGATGGAAGTTAATAAATTGATGATCTAAGAATCCCTGGTAACAGAACCGACCAGAAATCCTCACAGGAACGAAACCATAAGAACGAGAGAGGAACGAGCACCAAACAATACGTATGTAAAGTTTTAATAACGTGCACATCCTCCTCTTTTGCCTGCAACAAGGTGTCCGTTAACGGTTTACGAGCGGATAATTATAGGACGATGCTGCCATATCCGTGCTAACTTTTTCACCCTTACACTTCCTTTCCTTTTTTCTTCTTTTTAAATACGATTCACAACGATTTTAATGACCAAGCCTAAAATGTTCTTTGAACTGCTCTCGATACAAACGATAGGTCGTAGAATTATAAGTAATAATATAGCACGTAATATTGAAGATTTATCTTATCAATGTAAAAACTGTGAAAAATTCCGGCCATTATAATTTATATCGATATTCGTTCAATCACGACACAGTCAGGTGCATGCGTACCTGGCGAAAATTCGAAGCCGATCTTCGTGAAAACAAAGCCCCGTATTAACAAAATTTTATTCTATATTTCCGACTTATATCTTCATGTAGAATAACCTCCTTTTCCCTTGTACCGCCATTTATCGGACACCCTGTATATTTTTGAATGAAATTTATTACAGGCTAAAATCATTTAATCCGATACCTGAGCTTATCGGCTTTTGCAGATTTCTGCACTATTAGATCTAATATTTGATACAATTAGGTACTCTTAATCATTCTTCGTCTAATTTGGTAAATCCTGCGCGAATTGGCGCCAATACACATACATTTCAAATTGAAATAAAACTCGATTTAAATCAAACCTTCATATCCACGTTTTATTAATTGCATAATAAAAATCATCTTTCATAATTTCACGGAACACTGTACACAGATTTTCTTAACTTTGAAAATAGATTTACTGGTCGAACAATAAAACCCTCCCTCTGCCAACAGGCATTCTCCGTTTCCATCCGGGTAACGCGAATTCAATTAACCGTAAGCGTTTCTCTGCGGTTGACACGTGGGCGTACAAGTCGATTATCGCACGCACGCGTGTGCATCGAGCCGAGTTGCAGCAGTCTAGCAAAAAGATCGGCGAGGATATTCTTCTTCGACTCTTTCCCGACTCCTCGCGGCGCGCAACCACGTCGAAATGGCAAATTGCTTCGATCCTTGTCTCAACTGGCCTGTAACCGCGATCGTTTTAACAGACGGACAATTAAACGGCGCGGCGCCACGAACAGATTTGCCGTCTTCCTCGTCAGCTCCTGTAAAATACCCAAGACGAACCTGAAGGATACTGCCCTCCAGTGTCACCGATCACTCTCTGTGAATACACAGTTTGATGCACCGAATATCGTGGGTGTCAGGAACCAGGTGGACGTTGTAAATTAGAAAATAAAACCTCCGCAATCGAAATAATTTTAATTGTATCGCGTGTGTTGGGGTATCTGGCGATAATTAAGCTACAAATATAAGTCGAGTGTCGAAGGATACCGACAGTGTCTCCTTTCCGCTAACGGCCTAAGTAATAAACTATGGGCACTTCTATTTTTTATCTTTTCCTTTACTGGACCCAATAGACTTTCTCTTTTTTCTCACTCCAGTGTTAGCTTGCAAACCGTACAGACGGCTACCAAGTTTTATTCCGAATAAAGTGGTTAATAGTTTATAAAATTATATTTCAAATAACTATAGATACCCGTTTCCATTAGCGTGTAACAATTTAAGAAGAAAATATGGTAATCTGAAGATTTCTGATAGGTGCCAAGTAGAAATCAAGCTTCGATTTAACCCTTCGATTTAAATAGAACAAGAAAATTGGATAATTTAAAAACCCCTACACCTATTTGTCAATCTTTCCAGCTTCGATAGAATATTATTCCAGCCACGTTCCGACCGAATGGCAAACGTTCGATGGTTTGTGATTTATTAAGAAGAAGAGACACCCATTGGATGGGCAAAGAGGAAGGATAAACGGTAGACGGATCGAATGCCAGGTGGTAACCTTTGACACGCGTGAGCTTCTGTGCCGAGGCGTAACACAGGGTATAAATAAAACCTGGGTCCAATTAGTATTTGGCCACCGGTTCGGTCGGATAAAATCTTCGCGTTCGACGATCACGAGGAGACGGATCACCTTCCACGGTGTCCCTCGGGAGACACGGATCTCCCCGTGGTTCTATTACAACCGGTGACTCCTCGCATTCCCTTCCATTGCCGGTCGACAAACATTCTCGAGCTTATCATGATTTCGATTGAAAATTGTCGATTAATTCGATAAAAAAAGATAAATAACATCGTCCATAACCCCGCTCTAGAGGTCGGAGAAAAAGGGGATTTTCGGGAATTTTTTAAATAAAAACCATACAAGGTATAAGGTCAGGAACAGAAAAGTTTTTAGGAAGGTTTGTGAATTTTTTGAAACAAATTCCCAGATTGGAAACCGCTGGTATAAATAATACTATTTTTATATGGTTCATACTGTATTACTTTCTTCACACAATCGTAGTAACGATGGTAATAATGAACAATTTATTAAGTATTGACATTTGTTGAAATTATGCATTTCTACTTATCTTGGCGCGCCGCACAGTGGGACGGAACGGCGCTCGGCGATAAAAAATCTGTAACTTTCGTTCTATTGGAGATATTTCAATGAAATTTTGACAAGTTATGCTCTACATTATGACTTTTAAGTTGTATTAATATAAAACATGTTAATACACAGGATGATGAAATATTGACATCTGAAGAATAGCGTGTTCAATAACGTCGTTTTGTCCCATTGTGCGCCGGTCACCGATGGCCCTCATTCGTGGCATTCAACCTGCTGAATACTTTAATCGTTTTTAATTTTTTTATATTTCCTAATTTCCATGCTACACCTTGACCATTTGACAAGGTAAAAAATTCCTCGAAAACCCTTGCCCGCAATTATCATCCGCAATTAATATATTCGCTAAGAAAAAATAACAGCTTGAAGGACAGATAGAGTGATTTTGTCTTTCTAAATCGCACGTTTCCTTGTCCATCGTTCAGAATCTCAAGGGACCAGCAAACGAGGCTAGGATTCTTAATTTCAGTGCTGTCCGGTGATTGAAGGGGACTCGAGCCGTGTACGCATGTCCCGGCAAGCGAAATACAAAACGGACCCGTGGACGGACGAACGAGACGTAACCGGGTACAGGAATCTCCTGTACGATACCATCTGCCGACCTACACCTCCGGTTACTTTGAAGAAGAATCGCCGCGCGTGCTGAGTCGAAATCGCGCGCCAAACTTCAACGTGCGTTTCGTTCGTTCCCATCCGAAGCGAATCGATCGGATGGTAATTAAATTAAGCAGAAATTTCATTTCAATGCCATAAATATCTTTCGAAGAAACTTGAGGTTAGCCTCGAAACACGTTCAAGTTAAGGCAGTATCGTCATGTGGAAATTTGAAACAATTGATTGTGAGTTTTTCGGATTTTATTATACCGCAAACCTTCATAAATACGTCTGTTAAAACCGTACAGCGATATTCATCAAATTAGCTGACAATGAGTTATAAAGATTATAAGAAGTACGGTCGGGATCACTGAGCCTCGAAAAAAAGCTAGGACTGTTAGAAGAGAAGCATTGTCTGACCAAAAATCACTTATAAACCCGGGTTGGCCGATTAACTAGTAGGAGAATCAGTAACTTCATTTAAACCTCGCCAAACAGTACGAAAACTTTAAACGTGATTTTCTTAAAACTATGTTTTTCACATCGGCAACCACGATATCTCAATAACCAATTGGCCGATTGAGCTCATGTCAGACTTGATGTGCATCTTCAGTAGACTGTTTTTTAAAGGGCAAAAACACAGGAAAAATCGATAATTAAAGTTTAGCATGCCGCCATTTCGTAAAAAAGTTATTTTCCTGACCGAATATGTTTAGTTTTTTCAAATCAGATCCATTCAACGTCCACAACGCTCGTTGCCAATTGCGAGGGTTTATCCGCGCACCATTGTACCCAAATATAAAAAAGTACATTCTTCTTTTTTTGCTAAAGAATTTGTGCATATTTTTGAAGGATCAATGAATATGTGTAACAAATTTCGGAAAGAAAACTCGAACAGTTTCAAATTTATTCTATCCTAAATATCACCTTTAAAATCGCACTCTACATCACAATACCGTCGAGTTAACCCTTTCGTTACTACGGGCGACTATAGCCGCTCCGCATACGATGTCACTGACATACTACGGCCGACTATAATCGTTGTCCATAAAATGTCGCGTATCGTATTATTAGAAACGACTGGAGCGATTAGAATTATTGAACATCGAGTATCTTACTCTGGACACGTAGCGACCTCTGTGAAGCGGGCCCCTCCCTCATTATCAAAAATTTGAAAAACTGATAAAAGTTCTGAATGCCCCCCTAAGAGTTCTAGAGTTCTCTCCGAATTTTAAAAATAGTTCCGTCGATTATTCAAAAGAACACCGTCGTCAGAGCTACTCGAATAGCAACGGAGGCTCGTTGAGCGGAAGTGCCTCGCCGAAGAAACCGCCCGTAGCAAAAGAGTTAATGTCCGGCGTGTATTGCAAAGTGCTTAAGGCCACAGAGGGTCGTATAGGTACAATATAACCGACGTGCGCAAACGTTTGACTATTATCGCGAAAGAAACCGCAAATCTCGACTGAATGGTAATCCTTTCTCTCGACGCGAAGAGAATTGCAAAGTGCGGGACACCAGAGTGTCGTCGTGCCCTCCACTTTCGTAACGATTACGACTGACAATTTTTCATCCAACGGTTTATCCCCTCCTCGGTTTTCACTCTTTTTTTTTTTTATTTATCTTAACTAGATACCATCGTTTACGTTTAACAGTAGAACTACCGACGTTTGATTTCCACTTATTTTTAAAAAATGAAATATAAATTAATATGTAGAAAAATTGTTTATCTTGAGACAAATCAATCTACATATCTGGTCAAGAGCGTTTGAATAAATGTTGTAATGTAAAATAAACAAAATCTAGAGCAAGTCATTTCGACCCGTTTGGTAGATCTATGTACATAGTGTTAAATGACAAAGACACGTTGATATTTCTGAGTTGTTCGTACGTGGATCGTGGAATTGTCGACATTTCCAAACCCGTAATACAATAGTTGGAACGTTTTACTGGAAGATTGATGAAATCTTTAGGTGCAAGGTTACCCTTAAACGAACAATATATTATTGAAGGTAAGAAAGAAAAAGAACTGGGGCAAGGTTTATATTCGAGCATATGCGAACGAGATACGAATGCAGAAGGTGGTGTGTTTAACATGCGTGACGTACGAGATACGAAGAGAAATCGTGATGGTGTTTAGCATAATGCTGCGAAACAGATTCTGCTCGATTTTTGGTGAAATTTGGTAAACATTTTTTCGACGAATTTTTGGTGAAATTTAGTAAAAATTTTCTGTTAAATCTTTGATAAAATTTGGTAAAATTCTTCCGGAAAAGCTACGATCAAATTTGGTGAAATTATTCTGCTAAAAAATAGACAAAAATTGTCCCCCCCCCCCCCCCCAATGAAATCTAACAAAATTCTTTGGCTAAATCTTTTTAGCCAAACTTCTGATAAAATCTATTAAAAACTGTCAATCTTGACGAAAGATTGCAAAAGAATCGAAGCTTCGATCGAACGTCTCGGTTCCTTTCCTCCCATAATTTACAATTCGCGCGCATGAAATTCCAGTAGTTGAAACCAGCCGGGAAAACAATAATCCTGAGGTAATGATGATTACCCGGCACTCAAGCTTGGATAGGATTAATTCAAGCCATTTGCATTCGTAAACGAACCACCTTCTCTCGTACGACCGCCTTGTTCGCAATCCTGTAAATAATCCGTACTTGCTTCTGTCCTTTAAATGAACACGTGAACAGAATTGAAATTACAACAATCTATACCAGGCGTCGGCAACCTTTTTTTGGCTACGGGTCGAAATCAACTAAAATGTGACTATTAAGAAGACGGTTCGGGTCAATGGGTATTGTTCATTTTGGAACAGTTCGTTAATGACTAAAAAGATAAATTTTATTCAGAAAACTGTTACAATATGTTGGAAAAGGTTTTACCGTTTGAATAATATTTGGAAATTACTAGGGATTGTTAAAAATAGGGGTATTTGATATTAGGGATCATTGGAACTGAAGGTAATTACGCTAGCGATAATTATGCCAGAAAATATTTACGCTAGGGATAATTACGCTAGTAGATATTTACAATAGGGATTATTTTCACTAGGGATTATTGACCCTGGAGAAAATTTTACTAGGAAATATTGACACTGAGGATTATTTATACCAGGGAAAATTGCACTAGGGATTCTTGTCCTTAGGTATAATAAAACTGGGGAATATAGACGCCAGAGATAATAATACTAGGGAAAATCACAACCTCCAAAATTATACTAGGGAGTATTAACACTACGGACATATATAGACGCTAGGGATTATTTACACCAGGCAGTATTGAAATTAGTGATTATTCATCCAAGGTATAATAAGACTAGGGAATATAGACGCTAGGAATAACTACACTAATGTAAGAAATATAGACGTCAGGGATTATTTACACTAGGGGAAATTGTACTGTGAAAAATTACACTATCTCCAACCGTTTGGTTCGTATTTATGTTTTATAATTTATCACGTTGACTGCCACAGTGAAAACGGACGTGCGTAGTCAGACACGCTGAAATCCTAATTATTAATAATACAATCAACTAATTTTCAAATTTAACCTTTCAAATCGATAGCTAACATTATTAGCTTAATGTTAACGCTATCCGTGGTTCATTTGATCATTTCTGTTGGTAATTATTTGATTGGAAAAAATTTCGGGTGCCGGTCACCGGTGACCCCCGTAGCAGCTAACGTGTTATGCTTATATGTATATTATACTTCATTTGCCGAACTCAAGTGGATCACTTGGTTACCCGCGAGTCATAGGTTACCGACGCCTAATCCATACGATGATAAATTTACGTTTATAAATGACCAGGAAATTCTACATCAACCCTGGCCAAATGCCAAGTTTATTTTTCAACAGAAACAGAAACCTTCTACATAAAAATCAATAACCATTCCGCTGCTTAATTTTAACAAAAATCCTCAAAATAACATCTTTTATCGCCGCAAAACTTATTTTCGCTAATATAAAATTACCAAACGACCAATTAAGAATAATAAATCCCGAACATATAATTGGACATCGAATCAAATACGCAGATATTGAAAGAAATCTATTGAAGAAAGACGAGAAGCGAACGTTAGAAATCGTGCAACTTTTATCCTCGTTCGAAGGATGGGTGAGGGAGATGTTTTCTGTCCCAAGGTAAAACGATAACCAGAGGCTTCGGCGGGGAGGCGATAACGCGAAATCGCCAACCGGTAAAGTAACGTCGCGTCGCGAGCTAAGAATTTCTCGCCTCCGGCCCGCTTGGCCGAAACTTTCCCCCCAAAATTCCCATGGGTGCCATGAGAGAAACGGAGAGGGCAAATGGTGGAGGGAGATATAGTACAACGCCCTCGTTCTACAAGAAGCCAACCATCCCCCTACGAGTGTGCGTCGACGAGGATGGTGAAAGAAAAAAGAAGTTGGACGTTTGTTGGTGGTAAACACCGTGGAAAATAGTGACTACCTCCCGATATCGTTTTATTCCTCCTTATGGTTTTCAAATAATTATCTGGACATTATTCCCGAGTATTTATAAATAAAAACAACTCAATTTTTAGTCCACGCAATTAGGAGAAATAAGAAAAAAAAAATACGACGAAAGATTATTAATTTGAAAAATCACAAATACTGAAAAATTCAGTAACTTAAAGATCGCATAGTATATTTCTGAAAACTCATGTGACACGTTGAAAAATTCTAAGGGTGGAATAATATTCGGTAAAGGGCTGCAAGGAGAATTTCTGTTGTACAGCTAACGGGGTTCGGTGTGTTCGTGGTCTGGCGGCATTTCGCGGGAGAAAACTCCCCGGAGAAATAACCGGGTTGTATGTAATGTACGCCAAGGTATTGTAAGGGGTTGTAAAGCCGACGCTATGCTTCGGAAGAAGGGTGGTAGGAGAAAAAAAAAAGAGATGATGAAGAAGAAGAAGAAGAAGAAGACACCCGCTCGATCTAGCTTGTAGGTGCGAAACACCATCCCTCCCCCATGACACGTATTTATTATTTTATAAGCAAACCACGGAACTGAAAGAACGGAAATGATGCGAACAGGAAGCGTAAATTTGTTGAATTAGTTTCATCGGAGAAATATTTGATTAACGTATATTTGGAAATTAATTAACGCTAGAACGGGGTGAAGTTTAATTTTGAACTCTTCGTTATTTTTACTATCCATCGTTTTAGTTGCAATTCTACTTATTTAATTTCTAAGAATAAAGATTGTATTCCTTTAATTTTAACACATTTAGTATAGGGTGAAATGAATTGTTATAAAATTTCGAATGTTTCTAACAATCGACTAATTTGCATTCCAAGTTAAGAAGTACTATCGTTAAAGAAAATACTGATATCGATTTGGGATGATAGAGGTTCGTCTGAGGTGAATTTTGAAGAAATGAAAATTTGAATAGGGTAACCGAGCTGTTACTGACAGAGTAGGAGCGCCAACGGCAAATCCAGCAAACTACGGGCCAATTTCGAGTGCACTGTCGGTAACGCGGTCGGTAAACAAGAAACCTACTTGACCCTCGTATCACAGGGTAAATGGACAAATTATAAAACTTTCATTTTTACAAACGAAACAATAAACTAACTTGTCTACAAACAATGAAATGTTGAATCGTTGATAGAAACAATTTTCTTTCCAAACAACAATTGGAATTTAAACAACAAAAATTAGAAAAAATTCTATAACGTATGATAACAATTTATACGTTAAAAAATTCAATAATATCGAACACAATTATTGAAACATATATGTTTGTACTAGAAATGAATGTTTACATTTCAAATAACATTCAACGCAAACGATTGTGCAACTTTGTTTGAACAAAATCCTCAAATAACAACCAACAGTTATCGCTATAACAACGACGCTGCACCATTAAACAAAACAATGTTTGCGCTAACAAAGAACGAAAAAAATTGTGAAAACATTAACATTATCAAGGCCAATAAGAACAACGCTGAAATTTTCTTATCATTTTCACAGCTGTTGTTTTCAAACAAAAATTTTCAACAGTTAGCTGAAATTATTCATTAACCAAATTCTTGTATCTCGCGTCAAATAATAATTATTTCAGAAATTACGATCAATTTTCCTCTCAGATAGAATTTTATCCTACTATCAAAATACAAGCCAACCCTCCCTTAATAAACGAAATTTACAACTGTAACGAAACATTCCTGCTGCGCCAAGATCGAAAACCACGTTACACAAGAAAAGTCGGTGCAATTTTCAGCCCTCGGTTTCCCAAAATTTGTAAATAATCTTTAAGCATAACATTTGAAAATTCCGAAATAAATTAACAAGACTCGATGACGTGAAACCTATTCGAAAAAGCGTCTGTGATCGGGCACAGGTGAATTCTCGTGACGGAGGTCCAGCCGGGTGTGACAAGTTTATTAAATAATAAACGAATTAAACCAACGCGAAGGACGATGGTTGGCAGACGTTTAAAGTGCTCGTCCATGTCTATGTCCACGTCCGTCCCTTCTAATTACCGTCGACTTCAACACCCCGTCCCTTTTCAACACCAAATTTCATCCTGAACAAAATAATTCCCAACCACTCGTATCATTTTCCTTTGATTATTCTTCTTCTTCGTTCGTTCGTTTTTTTCTTTTTCTCGAATTCTCGCTCGTCAACTTCGTTCCCCGTTAATCAACAGGCTTTCGAGCCGTCTGTTTTTCAGCCCGGATCGATGCCACAGCTTCCACGCACGATCGGCACCGTTTTCACTTAAAGTCAATTACGGCCACGAAGGGGGTTCAAATCGAGGCTTTCGCGGGGATTTTGTAAACGCGAGAATTAGGGATTTCATTCGTCGACTTGGGGAACACGATAAAAAGGAAGAGGAAATTTGAAGATTTAACTCTTTGCGCTCGGAGTATTTTTAAACACCATCGAATCCAGCCTGCTTTTCGCCAGCAAACGTTTCGAAAACCGAATGTGCTATTTTGGTTTTATTTATGAGTCTATTTAATTTTATTCCTATCCTCAATTTTACCGTCTGTTCCAAAATACTTTGGTAAATTAAATATGTCTCCCTCGGAGGGGACAGCCGAGTGGAAAGGGTTAAAATCGCGGGCAAATATTTGACGATAAATCTAGCGATGCGATGAAAATGATCGATCGAGTGTTTGTTAGTTTGAATGAAAAAATTGCTTAAGAATTTTTATCAATTTTCATTTATTTATTTTTCTATTTTATTTTCAACTTGAAAGCATAGATATTTTTCTTTGGCAACACGAGTAGCAGACTGTGGTTAAATTAAGAGAATTCAGTCTCGCTGCGATTGGAATTATTATATTTTCTTAAATGGAAATTAAGGAAATAAATACGGTATTTTTGGAAATTCAGGAATTTCGAAATATTAGATTTTTTTAAAGTTAAATATTAAATAATACAGTGCCATCTAGCTTTGTAGAATCCCCAAGTCTCGCGTAGGCGAGGACAGGTTGAATCGGTTTCGAATAATGAATGACCAAGTTGAAGGTTTGCCGGTGTCCAAAGACGGGCAAGGGTTAAATTTTCAACGGATCCGGTGAAGCTGTTACAGCTTAGTTAATCAGAGAAGATAGTCAAGACTCATCGAAATTCTCTTATGCATCCTTGTTCAACCAACAACGGACACGAAATCCATGCAATTTCTCGAATTTCTATTTCAACATTCTCGTCAAATCATCAAAATGTTTGGAAACTGTATTGCTATTAATTCACGCAGCTTAACTCTTAATTGTCATGGCATGGCATGAGGGTGGAGGATCTGAGCGTTTTTCAATATATTTGAATTTCTAAAAAATTGTGAAAATACAAGATTGCCAAGTTTCCTAAAAAGAAATAATATTGTTCTCGTTGCGACTGGAAATATTATATTTTCTTGCACAGAAATTAAGGAAATAAATACGGTATTTTTGGAAATTCAGGAGTCTCAAAATATTAGATTTTAAGGAAGTTAATCTAGCTTTGTAGAATCCCCAATTAACGCTTCCAAATCAAAGAGAAAAAGGGAATCTTCAATAAGCTTATCGAAGATACTTAATTTGCTCGATTAAAATTAATAAAGAGAAGCATTCCAATTAACGCCTCAAAGAGAAAGTATACTTATATTTCGTCGAATCATTTTATCAATATTATCAAAAATAAAATAAGAAACATAGTGCTCAGAAACACTCCTAATTAGGATTTTTAAATTGATTAAAAAAAGAAGAAATGATATATGTATAATCAACTTTCAAATTATAATCCAATCCAATGAAATCATGTACCATAAGCTTAATTAGAATAAAAATTCGAATCTCGAATTTCGCCGCTTAAAAGCACCTAATTATCATCCTCCAAGTAATAGAAATCCAGTGAAATTCTTTGTTGTCAAATTTCTTGAAAGACACCCCCCCCCCCCCCCCTCCACCGATCAACGATCAAGTTTTAAATGATGTCCCAACGAAAGTACCAGTTTGTTTAATTAAATTAAGAAAAGACCTAATTAGCATCCTCCAAACAAAAGAAAACGTATTCTAATAAAATTCCAAAATAAAATTTGTCCGAATTAGCATCCCCGAATTGAAAAGAGCAGAAAAGAGCAAACGGATCAAGGGACAAGTGCGAAGTAGCATCTGGGTAAGCCGAGGAAGACGCAAGACACGATTAATCAAAAAGGATCCAAAACCCTTTGTTAGCCCGGTTGTTCGAGAGGGTTGGTTAGCTGGTCGGTAAGGGACGAAATGGTCGTTCGGTCAAGTAAATCAGGTGGTCGGTCGATCGCGAGGATCGACTTTCAGGCTTGGGCGTAGATAAACATCTGAAATGAATTCGAAAGGGTGGCTCGGGGGACAGAAACCGCCAAGAGGTCGGTACGGCCGTAGGGGATGCTTAAATTAAGAGCAGAAAGAAGGGAGAGCACCAGCTTCGAGCAATCTCTACGAACCGGACTGAAACGGGTCGAACTGCTCGTAATGCTACTTAAAAAAAAAAAAAAAAAGACCAAATGACTAACTGACTTCAGTCTGATAAATTAAACTTGGGTAAAAAATTGAAATTTTCTGCTAATCTGAATTGATTAAATGATTCGAGTGAAATAAATTGTAAGTTTTTTTAAATCTAACAAGGGGACTTTGCTATAAGGGGACTTTGCTCGTTCTTAATTTTATAAATCTTAAATTGTAGAAATTTTCATCTGAGAAATTTAAAATTTTAGAAATTTCAAACTTAGAAATTTTAATTTTAGAAATTTAAAATTTAAGAAATTTTATTTCAACAAGGGGACTTTGCTATAAGGTACTCTTTGATCTTTCCTATATTCATACACGCCTCGTTCTTAATTTTAGAAATCTTAAATTGTAGAATTTTAATTTTAGAAATTTCCATCACAAAAATTTAAAATTTTAGAAGTTTCAAACTTAGAAATTTAAAATTTAAAAAATTTTAATGGTCCAACCGACTAAGTAACTTGAGTCAAATAAACGAGACTCGTCTAACCCAAAAGCAAACTTTCGATATTATGTAGTTTCAAATGGATAAAGTGAAGATCCATTTCGATCGACTAATTAATATTAGTTCGTTCACGAAATCTGTATTTCTAATGTTTCGGTGTGATCAAAATCCTATTTGATTCTCTCGGACCGTAATCTTTGAAGTATGTTAGAAAAATGAAATTTTGCAGAAGAAGAGGCAGCCAGTTATCCCGAGGGAATTCACGTATCCTCGTTCACGAATCACTGTTCCAGATCAATCGAATGAAATAGTTAATTGTGTCTGTGACAATATTCGTACAGTTGGGTAATGGACTTGGAATACTGGTCGAGTAAAGCCGAGTGAAACTCGACTGGACCATTGCTCTGTTACTCTCCTCTAATCGAATTATGTAAACGTACACGTCGAACTGTTCGAAATTCAAACTAGTCTATCCTATGCTAAATCGAAGATAAATAATATTATTTAAAAAATCGTCTGATACTTGACACGAGAAACGAACATACCTTTTATTCTGCATACTATAAAATGAGCAATTATTTTCAATATACGAATGAAATAAGTTAATAAATGTAAAAATTCAATTACTATTTGTTTCTTGCAAATTCCGTCAATTTTAGGTATTAAATATGATACGAGAGTTATTGAAGTCTGGTAGAATTGGTTAAATTATGAAAAATTTCAGGAAACTTCGGAATAAAAGTAAGAGAAACTTGTAATTTATAAAATTTGTCTAGAATTATAAAATCTGCATTTCGTGACTTACAAATAATATTATAAAATTTTCCTAAAATTTCAATTTCCTTAGAATTACAAATTACGCTCTAAATTATACAATTTCTAATTTCCAATATGCTTACAATAATAAACTCTGCCCAGAATTATAAATTCACCTCTCGTAACTTACAATCTGCTTAAAATTACAAAATCTACCTAAAACAATAAAATTTCCGATATTCCAAGACACAGAAATAATAAAAATCCTCAATTATTCACCTAATTGCCATTAAAAAACCACGAAAATCAATATGATCGAAAGCTGACTCGGCAATAAATTAACAAAATAATTGTCAAAGATTTCTTTTCTCCTTGGGCCGTTCGCTTTGCAGCCCAAAATCGTTTAATCCTGTAAACTTCCCCCGGGTTCCTTTGAAAAATTTACCCGTAGATTTACGCGAACACGAAGAACGAGAAACAGAGACGAAAGGAGGCTGGGGTTGGGGGGGGGGGGGGGGGGGGGGGGGTCAAAGGTGGAGGAAACAACCCTCTTTATCGCCCGGGGTTCGCTGCTTGTTAGGATCTTCTTCGAGATTTTTATGGGGCACGAGATTTAAGAATCTCAGTTTTTTTTTTGTAACTGGACAAATTTTCAAAAGAAATCGCGGTAACGTTTGACCGGAAACCAAAAAAACGTTTTAAATTTCAAAAGGACTCACCGCTGTCGAGGCTGTTCTGGTTCTCCAAATCCGGTCCTTGAACCGACGATGCTCTCCCCTCTGGTAAATATTCTGAAACACATCGTTTGTTTCGTTAATTATTGAGACTGTAAAAATATATTTTTAATTAAGGGTTTATATTTTATATGCAGTCATGAGGTTGAGAAAATTCATTTTTTCAAAGCAGGGTGCTATGAATATGGGCCTGGAATCGATGACTACGTGCAAGTTGAAAAAAAAATTTGTTCTTACTTTTATCGACAGCCAAAACGTTAATCACCTTTTTTACTGAAAACTACATTTATTAAGTAGAAACTACTGCAAGGATCTTAATCAAATTTTACATACGTTTTTAATATGAAAATAACCAGAGATTGAACGAATCGTTTTTTCATATTTTTGTTTATAACCTATTTTACAAGCAACGATGACTGCTTTTTCAAATCTTATAAAAGAAACGAAAAAGAAAAGCAATAAAAAACCAGTAAAAATATTCCCGTAACTGGACGAACAGTTGATTGATATTAAAAAAAGAAAAAAGAAAATGAATCTTCCACGAACCTCGTTGTACCGTTTACGAATTAAGACGAAAAAAAAAAAGGAGATTCGATTTGTTTCGAATAGCGTACGGTTTTGCTTTTTATTAAGCCAGCATCCCGAAATCCAGTGACGGTAATTCCGGGCACCCTGGACTCCCTAATCGGAGTGGGGGTGGGGTCGGGTGGGAGTCGAGGGTACATTGAAATTTCATGGGATTTCAGGCGATCGAGCAGAACGAAGTCAGATACAAGTTAAGGGTGGTTCGAGGGTAAACGGGGCCCTTATGGTACACGGACGCGTATAATACGAGAAAGGGGTGGAAAAGAGCGGAGGTAATCCCCATGGGTGCCATACCCCGGTGATATTGGCTCCCATAGCCCATTCCTGAGCACAAGGAGGACCCACCTTTGGACCAGACGTCCTGGAAAACTGGCCAAAATTCAAATTTCCCACCGGAGTATGAGGAGCGCAACTTTAAGCGTAACTTGCGAGAAACAACCGCCAACGTTGTTCGTATTTCTGATCGAGGATACTCTCTTCCGTTTTATCTACGTTTCAACGCCTGGCTATCGATTCGTTTTTTTTTTTCTTCTTTTTTTTTTTCATTTTTCTTTTTTATTTCAAACGAACGAATTTTATTTATTATCTTTTATCATATTCCGTTATGGAATTTTTCTGATAAGGCTAAGTTTCGAGGGTTCGAAATTTTCAGGGTTTGCTCTAGCGGTTACGTCGCCCCGGACAAAAAGAGAAATTGCCGTCCCTTAAGAATATTGTATACAGGGTGTTCCATTTAAGTCGAAGACGTGTGATTTAAGAAAAACCAACCGACACGTGTCCTGTAATATTTCGAGTGGGGAGTCAAATGGCATTACTAATTTTTTAATGCATGGGCGTCTTCAACGTCATCTTGTCTTTTTTTTATCATAAACCCACCTTAAGAAATATTGTCGTGCATTTTTTCACTTTGACCTTCCTTCCCACTTATTCAATAACATCGATCTTACAACGCCTATTCGCCTGTACCCATTCCCCTTCTAAAAATGACGAAACCCGAAAAGAAACGTAAGAATCGTTGCTTAAGAAATTTTGCTTGGTCCCGCGTTGAATGATTCAAACTCGTAAGGGTAGGAGTCCTCGAAGGAATATCCGGCGACCAGCACAACTTCTGCGAGTCCGACCGACTCTTTTGTCGACCGCCACGAATACGCGGTTTAATTGTTTATTCGAACGGGTTAATAATTCACCGATAAAGACCGCGTGTTACCCGGGTGATATCATAGGAGCAAACGTACCACCCGCTTGAAGCGTTTTCAAGCTTGCGGAATTATTATCATCGCTCGTAAGTCATGGACAGTGGAAACGTTTGCAACAACGAGACCGGCAGTTGGTGGTTTCAGAGAAGAGATAACTCGTATAAATAACCCGGAAGTCCGCGGTGTACAATAGTCTTTTTTTACGAGTATGACTTTTGGGAGTTCCAAGGCCGCGCTTGGGACACTGTTGGTAATCAGTTTGTCGTTGCCGTCGAAATATAGCGCCACGAATCGTAGCGATGGTGGACAGACGGAAAAAAAAAACAAAAAAAAAATAAATAAATGAAAAGCGTATCACGCGATGGAATTTTAAATTTCCGATTGATCCGAATAACACTGGGCTAAAAACATGGCGAGTTTTATTATTGGCTGAATAATAAATCGGTCAATTAACGATATCCTGTTATACAAAATCTAGGATAGTGGAATAATTTGCTAATGCAAAGCAACAAAGTTCCGTACAGTGGCAAAACACGGCTAGGGGGTGATTGGGATTGAAAAGGAGGCGCTGGTCCGAACAGGAAAGGGTTAAACTGGTCGCGATTCCCGCACGCGTATAAATTTCGACCGTGCTCGAAAGCTGTTGGGAACCGGTTTTGGTTTTGTATTAGCATGTAACTCCTGGCGGAGTTGAAGTTGCGATGGCTTGTGGGTGGCTGGGCGTACGTGGGGAGGGTAATTACCTCCTTGGGGAGTCAGCCCATCCTCCTCCTCCTCCTCCCCCTTCGTACCATGGTGGTCGTAGCCAGGCTATAGCCCCAACACGGGTACAGGAGAGGACTTCCCACTGCTCCCAGTGGTCCCGTGGGAACGTCCCAGCGGTTCTCATACCGTCGGTTCTCATTCGACCCAAATTGGCTTTCG
Source organism: Stelis phaeoptera (assembly GCA_943735885.1). Lineage (NCBI taxonomy): Eukaryota > Metazoa > Arthropoda > Insecta > Hymenoptera > Megachilidae > Stelis > Stelis phaeoptera. The sequence continues at coordinate 4,118,213 of OX030936.1, forward strand.
TGGTAGGTCGTGAACAACCTCGACGTCTGAAATTTCTTTCATAAACGACGCCCAACCGACTCAATTATGCAACCCCCTATTGACCATACCGACCTGATTCTTCTTTTTTTTTTTCTTTCTACCGCCGTCTAAATCGAAAATTCATGATTTTTCTCCGACATAATTCAAGATGATGACTTTTTTGTAGGTTAAACGGCTAATTTTGCAACACCACCAGTGTGATATAAGTTTGGTAATATAAAACGTGATGACATTAAAAATTGTAAAATGATACCGTACAAGAATTTTAACAAGAATTTAATAGAAAATGGCTGGTTATAAGGGAAGCATCTTACTGGGTATTAGCAATTTTGTATTAAGAGTATTAATGAGGAGCCTTCCTATGGTCATTTTCAGCACACTTTAAGCTTTCAAATCATGTGGAACAAGTGCCATTTTGAAATACTTTTATGTCATGAAATCCAGCTAGACTTTCTATGTTTACAAACTCACGAATGTTTGCTTCAATCGACAACCAACCATCCTGTGTTAAGAAAAGCAACGGGGAGCATTATATACTCACTTTCGTTATACTTTCAGCTTTAAATTGATGTACCACAAGTGCCATTCGACGATACTTTTATGTCATGAAATTGCAAGGATTGACAACCGACGTTTCCTTAATTGTCCAGGTCGAAATCGATATCAGATTAGTGGAATTCCAAGAAATCCTTGGACAAACCAGACACCAGGCACGGTGTCATCGGCACACGCCACTGTTAAGGGCAGGACCGTGTCCCCTGGGAATGACACAAACAATAGCAATAGGCTGGCCAGAGTCACCCTTCGACGATGGCACGATGTGTCTTGCGCGAGTATCCTTCGACCTTACACCACCCTAACGCCGTTATACCGTAAGAAAAAGAGCCAAGAGCCAACAAGGAGAACACGTAGCGAAGAAAAAAAGACGGAGAGAGGATACCTTGGGGAAAAGTTTAATTTCTTTCGGAGAAAGATGGCTGTTCCTTGTACTTCGCCACCGCACAAGGATCGCCCAAGTTGCTTCTCTTTTCTCATTGTGAGTGTGTGTGGGTGTTTTATGTATGGATGGATTTGTGTGTACAGATATAGACATCAGTCGGCTACGTAGGAATTAATTTGGTACGTAGGTCCCAGATGGGACGGGAAGTAGGTACACCAGGGCAGCCTTGAAACCGTTTGCTCGCGACCACTTTTCGAAACGAACGACCCTGGCCTTGCCAAAAATCAACCTGCACTGGGATATCTTCAGCATTCGGTGCAAGAAGCTCCCGGGTCCCTTTGGACCGTCATGGAGAACGATATTGGATACTTCAAGTGGCACGCGGTGTCGAACTTGCGAAGGAGAGTTAATTTGAAAAATTAACAGATATCAATTTGCTATTAATTCACTATTTAATTTGACACTGATTTCATATCAATTCGTTACCTAATTTTTATATTTAACTTGACATTGAAATTAGTTCAATTAAATTTAATGTTAACCCTCTATTGTATTCTGTTCCCAATTCTGTAGATAATTAAGTAGACGATACTGAACATTGCGATCATAAAATGCAATAAATTTATTTCATGACCACACTCATTTTTAAGTAGACCAACAGCCATAATATATATTTTCTTCGACTCGTCATAAAAATTCATGCAATAGAGCAGTGATTCTCAACCCTTTTTTCGTCACGGCATACTTTTAATAATTTAAAAATTTGATACCACTAACAATAACATAAATTAAGAGAATTTTATTTGATTTATCGATTGATGTACCTATAATATATTTTGTAAAATCAGCATAGAATAATAATTTTCAATGAAAAATAAAATGAAAATTGCATTACAAAGTAAACAAAATGTTTATTTAATGATAAATTACAGATTACATTTAATGGAAATTTGAGCCTGGTGTTTTTTGATAACTTCATTTATATTTGGGCGTAAAAATGATAATGCTACTCTCATTTCAACGCGCGCAGAACGCATATTATTCCAACATTAAAAAATAATAAATCATTTGGGTTTCTCGCGTCACAGTGGTTGAGAATCACTGTAATAGAGTGTGAACTAATATCAGAGACATAAATACGAAAATTATGACTGTTAATTCGAAGAATTTGTTACTTTTCTAACCACAATTTTCCACTCGTGTCATTTCTAACGATCCAAAACATAGACGATGACCGATTGATTATTTTTCTATCATCGGAACGTATTTATTTGTCGAATATACACGAGTGGATCGATCTTGCGAAATTTCTGACAGTCGAACACACATAGCGCGTATCGATCCAGGTCATAGTTCGGGACGCGAGATGAACCATAAAGCGGTCCACACACCTGCGTATCGTAAACATCGCGTCACGAGACCGTAAACTCACCCCCACGTTCCACCCTGTATCAACCTGACATAGCCAATTAGTCGAGGAATTAGTGTGACTAGCAAATTATTGCACCAACCGAGCCTTTTCATACACTCCCTGTTAGGATACGGTGATCAAATAAAGCAGGCCGAATCTTAGTTTTAAATTAAGAAAAACAAAAAAAAACTTTATTATTCAACTAAGGAAGGTATGTCTAAAGACGTCGAAGGATGCAACAGAACTAACCGCACGGGAAGAGAAAAACGTTCAGTCCAACGTCCTTATCTGTTCTCATAAACAGCCTGGAAACTGAGAACCTGTGTATAAGACGATATTCGAAGGGTGTCGATCGAGGCGTTGCCATAAGGAAACTTAATAGATTACTTTTTTCCTTTAATATTGTCTAATAAACTCAATACTCCCACCTATTAGAGAAGAGGACACGAATTAATCCTGAAACGATTATCTTAACACGTTGGCTGCCATGGGGGTCACCGGTGACCGGCACCCGAAATTTTTTACTATCAAATAATTACCAACAGAAATGATAAAATAATCTACGGATAGCGTTAACATTAAGCTAATAATGCTAGCTATCGAATTGAAAAGTTAAATTTGAAAATTCGTTGATTGTATTGTTAATAATTAGGATTTCAGCGTGTCTGACTACCCACGTCCGTTTTCACTGTGGCAGTCAACGTGTTAAAAGAACATTATTTCTTTTAATTACCCGAATAGCGTGAAAGAAACAATGAGAAAATATATTGAAACGATTGGCAAGGATTCTATTCGCAGAACGGAACAGTGTTACATCCCAAGGAGAGAAATATTAGCATAAAGTTAGCACACCACTTCTGATACCTATATGTTCGGATGAAAGTTAAGTTGGCTGGCTGCTAGCGGCCTTCTACTCCCTAGATACTATGTCCTAGCTTCCGTCACATTTCAATACCAACTTAACACCCCGTATTCCTGGGGAACATCATCCCTACAATGTCGGAAATACAATTTCTTGCTTCGATACTCTAATCAATTTCAACAGGTATCGATGCTACACTCAAAATATAATAACGATTTTATAATATTACCTCGATAATAATATCGTGAATTGAATCTACCGAACATGCGGTAAATTAATTAATAAGAGTTAATTTTCTTTTTCTAGTATCTTTTAACTGCCACGTCAGCCATGCGTGGGTGATACTTGAAGAAAATTGTAATAATAATAGGTAACATTTGATGGAAATAGATGCTCTGCCTGACCAAGTTTTAATTTTAGATAATTTAATTTAACGTACTAGATCACTGGTTCTTAACCGGTATTAAATGATTTTTATAATATAGATATTAATTTGAACGTTATATATAATTAATATAACGTGGATAAGAAGATTTGATTTAAATCGAGTAATATCGCAGAAATCTGCAAAAGCCGACAAGTTCACGTATTTTTAATTAATTTTATTTTTTCTGTTATGTAATAATCAGTTTAATTTTTAATAAAAGTCACGTCTGTATATATTTTTTTTTCTACTTATAAAATATATTATTTTTCTATTTCATCAAATATACAAATTATATATTTCAAAATATATTAAATATATTTAATAATATATTTTCTAAAATATATATATTTCTACGCGGGATGCTTTTGTCTGTTTTTTCGGATCATTAATTTCGGTGTTCCGCAAATTTTTCATATAATCAAAAGTGTTCCCTGTCGAATTTTAATCTCCAACTCTGAATCACACAAATTTCCCAAGAAAATCTTGAAAAATACACGAAAACATTGAAGAACAAACATCCAACAACTGTTAATGGATTCTGATTCGAAGAAATAGGTATCGTACAAATAGTCTTCGTGTGACAATGTCTGAATAAAGATCCAAGGTGGTTGACAAATGATAAATTAACGGGAGGAAAAAAGAAAAAGGGATGGAATGAGAAAATTTGAGAGAAGACAATTTCCAAGGAGGCTGACAAAGCTTGGCTGACTAAGGTGGCTAGTTTGGAAGAAGAGGATCTCGCGGCAAAAGATGAGACCGAGAAGATACGAGCACGATCTAGGAGGTGGATCGTTAGTATGGCCTCGGGACACTGACTCGTGCTACCTTTATCTCCTCGAGTTACCAACTTTTACCACGAAGACTAAAGCGCCTCGACAACGACCACCATCGCCGTACCATGTCGCTACCCTACAGTTATTACCGAGCCTTCGAGAAACTTCCTCGAGGCTTTTCTTCTCATTCGTTTGCGTCGCGAATAACAGCTGCTACGCCATCCTTCGACTTGTCTCTTTTCTCGAGTTCATCAAATATTCGAAAAACTATTTAAATCTTAATTTCTTCCGACGAACCTTTCGGAAACTAGAAGAGAAATTCTGTTTACCTTTGCCCCGTCTGACGTACACTACTGTGCAAAAGTCTTACACCGTTTACATTACGTTACAATTTCACGTCTTTGATAGCTGAAATACGAACACACGTATACAGTAGACTCTCGTATAACGCGGTAAAGATATCGCGGCCACTGTTTTCGTATAACGCGTATATGCAGGGTTTGTCCAATAAGTATCGGGACTGATTTTTTCCATCCAGCGTGAAGGGGTGGAGAGCGGTTTCAAGGGGCTAAATTGATGGTGAGTGATGTCAGGTATGCTACGACGAAAAGTTCATTTGTTTCCGAGCCTTTATTTGGAATGTGAAGATCGGGACAGAAGTGGAATTGTGCTTGATGCACGCGTCGAGATTCAAGATGCAGCGAACGATCGAGCAGCGTTGTGCCATCAAATTTTGCAAGGGAGGTACTGGCCAAACACAACGTAGCAACGTTACCCCCCAACCACCCTACAGTCCAGATTTGGATCCCCCCCCCCCTCCCGACTTTTTTTGTTCCCTCGGATCAAAAGAAGTCTGAACGGTGTCGAGATATTTGGATACGATCGTGGCACAGTAGAAATATCAATGTTTGGTGCGACGCCGGATAATATTGACTAATACTACTTGTAACTTTGAATGTAATATTCTTGGCCAAAATGTCTGCTTTGAAACATTGACAGCCGACAATCTGTACTGTCCTTTACGTTATATATAATTGTAAGTCAGAAATTAATAATCCTCCAGTAAGCTCTCGTTAAATGTATAAAATTATGGGTCAAAGATTCCCTTCCGCTTCTTACATTTATTACCAAGGGAAAGATATTTTATACCCGTCGTAAGAATTTATTAAAATTTTTCATTCCGAATATACAACATCTGGCATCTTACAATAAAACTTCAAAGTTTAAAGTTTATAATAAATAATAAAGAGCTCCCTCGATCGTTAACGTTAGGATAATTAGCAGCTCCAAATCAATTCTATCCTCTCGTTGCTTTTACAAAAGAAAAAGGTATCTTTCAATTATTTCGAATTTAAATTATACGAAAGCACAAATGTAGGATGTAAAGGGTGAAACAAAGAGAAGTAGAAAACACGGTTCGATTCTATGGCGGGCGACAGTTGTAGTTGCAGGTGCAACTGCACGAGTTTACCAGGGTGAGTACAATCGTATTAGATACGAGCAGGGAATAGAGAGAGTGTCGAGAGAGCGAGTTTATAATGACGGAACGGGAAGGTCTAACTCGCTCGAGACCGTATCATATTTTCCCTGCTACGCCGGATAGTTTCCACGCACCGAAATGCAGAACGGGAGAGAAGTGCATCAGAAATCAGAGATCAAACAGTTAATTTAACTTTGATCCGACCGTACCACCATGTTGGATGCCGTACGAAAAATCTTCCATTCTTTTCTCACACTTCCTAATTTCTTTTTTCTTTTTTTTTTCTTTTCTTTTGTTTTGTGTGTGTGTATGTACAAATCGACTGTTCCGAAGTACTGGATATTGCGATCGATGGGATATGATTTTTGGAAATTTTGAAACGATAGATTTTTGCGAATTTGGCAATTTGGAAATATTCGATTTCTGGAAATTTCGAAATCTGAAAGTATCAGATTTGTGGGAAATTGGAAATTTCGGAATATTAAATTTTTAGAAATTTGAAAATATCAGATTTTCAGAAATTTCCGTATGTCCAAATATTATTATTTTGGAAACTTGTAAATTTCAAGATATTGCACTCCAAAACACACGAAAATTTCGAAATATATTTTTAGATCGATCGCAACAGTATCCTCCCAAAATTGAAAACGAAAGCCAACAAATACGCAGCAGCGTAAATTCGAGGAAAATATATCCATGACGACGAAGGAAATAATTACGAGGAGATACGAAGATTAAAAAAGCATGCAATTTTTGCGTGCAGCATTTTTTTCGTGCAAGTTGGTCGAATAACGGTGAGAGAGTTGATTTACAACTGAAATTACACGCAGCTAGATATACGCATGGTTGTTGGATGGTTTCTGCACACTGAATACCTTTATTTCCTGAACGATACACCTGTGTTCAACAAATCTTGATGATTACCAGTGAACCAAGTACATTTTTCTTTTAATTCGTTACACGGTAGAATTCTAATTTTCTCTCGATCGAAAAATAAAACTAAAGAAACTTATATTTTTCTGAATATTTTTACGAATACGGCGAATATCTAATAGATATTGGAGCTGTTAATATACATAATTTCACTAATAATTTAACACCTTGAACACCGCGAGGGTCACCGGTGACCGGCGCCCGAATTTTCTTCCCAATCAAATAATTAACCAAAGAAACGATGAAATAAACCGCGGATAGCATTAAGATTAAGCTAATAATTAATATTATAATTAATTAGAGTTTTAGCGTGTCCGTCTACATACGTCGATTTTCACTATGGTATTCAACGTGTTAAAATATCTATTATAAGAGAATTATTACAATAAATATTCAAGTAACCTAAACATTTAAATACCCACACACCTAAACACTGAAATACTAAAAACCCTATCACACACCGCCCAATTCGTAAAATGATTAAAACAACCAGCCAAACTTTCCAACCATGTGAACCTGACATCCGACTTTCAAAAAATCCATTTTTTTTTTTTTTAACGGAAACTGGTAGTATTCTGTTTCTACTGAATTATAGTAACAATAATTTCGTTTGTAGTTGCATCAGGTAATAAATAAAAAAATTGAAAAAATGACCCGCACCCGACATTGATTGAATACAATCGACTACAAACAAAATACTACCAGTTTGCATAAAAAAAAGTTAATATTTTCAAAATCGGATGCTATAGTTTCACATAGCCAAACTTTCCTCGACATTGAATTACGAAGTTGTACCAGCGGAATAAATAATTCCATGGATCGATCCTCGTGGACGAGCAACGAGCTAATCTTAATTCGTCCAAGGGCATAAAGTAATTGAAGGAGGTGGATCATCAAGTTCCTTCGGTTGATACAACACGTTGTATGATGTAGCACAGGTGCAACTATCGCATACACGTACACGTGTGCGAGTGTGTATGCGTTGAAGATTCACATGTGCCCGTTTTATCCCAGTGAGGATCGGGGAACGGTAAGAAGGAGAAGGAGAAGGAGGAGGAGGAGGAGGAGACGAAGGGAAGGTAGAGTCGGTCCCAAGGGATACGTAGAGCCGTGGCACGGCCCGAGGCAGCTCGTCACCTGGGACAGCCTTATATCGGCGAGTACAGTCGCAGCGAGAAACTGCCATTTCCACCTAAAGCCGTTTTCCTTGCTTCTTGATCAACAACCCCATTCCTGAACAACCGTGGTTCGTGACACGAAATGTTCGGGGATTTCTTACGTTTAACCCCCCACCCCCTCGCGGCCGCTCCTTCTTTGTCTACATATTGTTCTATCTCTGCTTTTTCTGGAAACTTCAAACCATGTACGAGTATAACGGTGAAAAGTTACAGGAAGAGGAGAAATTCAATATTATCACTTTCGAAGCTTGTTGACTCATTGTCGAGATTCGTACGAGAAAATGGAAATTAACAGAGGATAGTTGATAATAGATTGGTACATCGAACGATTAATCAGAAGAAAATTAAAAAAGTCAAAGACTTAAAATACAGTCGCTTTGATTCGCTTCAGGCAATTATAAACGTTACTTATGGTGGTGAACGGATCGATAATTTGATTTCGAAGGATATCGTAAATTATTTATCTACCTGATTGATTTTGTTTTATCAAGGATTTTCTAAACGAATTAACAATCTGAAATTAATTAAATATCATTCGGGCGGTTGGGAATTCGAAAGAAATTCAAATAATTTATATGTTACTTTTGTTTGGAAAGCTTTGATTCTGTAATTTACACCGGGGATTCCGAAATTACCTACTTATCGATCGGTGTACGAATTTCAAATATTTCATTCACTTTAAATTACATTTGAAATCTCAATTGATCGATATCAACAAATGTCTATTTTCAGCGTATCATTTTTGCGAAAATAAAAAACTAATCTGCTCAGACTTTACCATTTCGCTCCAGCTACGAACCAGAGACATTAAGAAACGAAGGATTAAAAGTATTACACTTTTGCAAGCACGGAAATATTACGACACTATATTTTCAATAACTCACCTTAATACCGCAACATTATATAACATTCGTAACGTTCGTATCCAAAGGATTAATACTTCAGCAATACAAAATATACGTGATCGACTATCTCGATCGTTCGGCCAACAAACCGAAGCAACAAAAAAACCAGCACACGCTCTAAAAGAAACTAAAAAGAAGCAACTACGTATATAACAAGATTGGAAAGAGAAACTGTAGAGAAATCGAGGGAAACAGCAGGACAGCAAAGTACACGGAAACAGGAAGAAAAGCATAGTAGAGCATAGTATAGAAGAGAAGAGAAGAGAAGAGAAGAAGAGGGTTGGAAAGTGCGAAGAGGCAGCGGGGCCAGATCCCTCGGGACTCTGGCGTTCTCCTCTGGCGCTGCCAGCACTCGGGAACGCGAAAGAGTCGAGTACAGAGAGGGAAGAGAGGACAAGGGAAGAGGGAGAACTAATCAGCTAGACGCATGCGCACTGGGCTGCTCTCCTTGTTCCCTCGGGATTCCCTTGGCATTCCCCATAATATACCCTTCCTCTCTCATCCAACTCCCCTCGCGTGTTCCACCCCTCACCTATCCACCCTTTCTGCGCTCTCTTTACCTCCGTGTCCTTCTCCTCCTCCTCCTCCTCTTCCTCCTGTACCTCGTGGATCCTACTGCCTTCGTCGCTCTACTAGCTACAGGACTTTCAGCTTCCCACGGGAATATGGATCTTTTTCTTTCTATCTCGCCTACACGTACTCCTGCGTGCTTTCTCTAATTTGTTCAGGTTTTTGTTAACGAGCACTAGTTGATTATTGTTGCACTGTAAATATAGATACGATATTTATTTATCGTAACACGATGATCTTTTGCGATCGAATAATTGACACCCGGCTGTCCCATCTGACAAGACATATTTAATTTACCAAAGTAATTTGAAACACGACATTGAAGCTTTATTTATATTAGAACGCAGAATATTGAGGAAAGGAATCAAAATAAATAGACTCGTAAGCATTTGTAACTTCTTCCTTTCTAAAATAGCACGTTTATTTTTCAGAAGGTTGGCTGGAAAAATAGGCAAAGGATTAAATAAAAGAGAATATTAGAAAATGGGATTCGTGTGCTTGTTTCTGACGAAGTATTAATTCGACAACCCGTAATTTGAGAATATTAAATTATAACCCGAATAATTTGGAAGCTACAGAAGCTAAGGCAACTTGGATATTTTCGAATTTTCTAACAAACTTCCAGAGTTTGGGAATTTCTTTAATTATTCATTTAATGAATACTCAACTAAATTGCAAAAATTTCGAAAAATGAAATGCAAAAGATTCGAAGATATAAAGGAACATCATATATTTATCAGTATTACTCAACAGATAGGGAAGACACTGGTTGACGAACAGCTTTCGCATAATCTTCCTACCACCCTCTGGATTTTCGTCACCCGGCATCAGGTCGTAGACCCTTCCAACTTATCCCATCGGAAGACCTAGATCCCCCCCCCCAATTTCTTAATATCACAGATTTCAATTCGTCACCGATCCAACCCAAGTTTTATTCCATCGCTAAATTTCACCAAGCCTAGTATTTACATGTGAACGTTACAATTAGAAGATGCGAGTCTAAGAAAAGACAGAGCCGATAATTCTTACAAGTCAACCATGTTCCAGACCCAGAATTTGAAGATTTCAAATATGAACACTAAACCTACCGAAACGGTCAAAATGACCGATCGAGTGTTTCTTATTTTAAATCACAAAATTAATTACGATGCTTTGATGCACTCTTATTTTTAAATTTCACCTAAAATAGAAATTAAAATAAATCAAGGATGAAACGTAAACTAACATATAGAATAATTCTTTACTGTTTTAATAAATTTTTCAAAATAACAAATCTGGAACAAGTCATTTTGACCCCTTTGATAGTTCTAGCGTTAAAATCCGTGTTAATCTTTCTCACGATAAATACTTGCTGTATAAATTAATACACGTCTCATTCATTAATTATTTATTTTCAATTTGAGAGTAAGTGTACATAAAACGTCGGTAGCCCAACATCGACTGTATAATTGAAGAAAGAATATTTTTCTTTCCACGATCAAAGGATTGAAAGAATTGTTACAACAATTATAACCTACTTGTCCTGGATCAAAGAAGGAAGTTGAATGTTTTCTGACCGAAGTAGAACCGGCTAGAACGAACGGCAGAGAAGAGGAGAAGCGACGTAGGCATCTCCCATGGGAGTCGGTGCCCTCCTAGGGGATACAACCTCGTTCCGGGGCTTCTCGAAGCCGGTTTTACCTTGGAGTGTAAAGCGCGCATTCGCAAGTACACTTGACGAAAGGTAACCTGAAATAATAATCGGCCGGTACGAGAAGGGTGGGATAAAACTCGGATCTCTGTTTCTCCTCGGGAAACACGTCGAACGAATCTTTCTAGCGCGTACCACGTTTGCCTTTACTCAACAACGGGGCCAGGAAATTTTATCGACGGCCAAGATTGACCCTCGAATCGTTAGACAAGATTATACGAGCCCTCCGTTTCGTCCCTTCCTGATTCGTAACTAACAAACCTCAACGACGGTTGGTGAACTCGAAGATCAAGTTTTATTGGATTCGTTAATTAATACCTCATTCAACCGGATAACCAGCTAATGAACTTTTGATTATTATCGATTCGTCTATGATTTCATTTGAAAGAGTAACAATTAAGCGTGTTTACGCCGAATATTGAAAATATTCTATTAGGTTGAGTAATAAGTCCGTTCGCGTTTCTTACTCGTTTGTCATGCCAAATTTTCTTAAATGTAAAGCAACGGATCGATGTGATATGTGCAATACGTTGGCAATTTCTTTTGTCGTATATCTTGGATTTTGTTCGATTAAATTCGCAATTTCGATCATTTAAGTCCATCTTTATTATCATAAAATTTCCATCTTTAAACCTTCTGATCCGTTTTCGAATGGTCCGTTTATTAATAACAACATCACCATAAACACTGCAAATTTCTTTTCCATCTCTTCCGCCCTTTTTTGCTCTCGAAAATAAAAAAGAACCAACTGACAAAAATGAATATTTTGTACGGTCATTTCAAAGACGTACTTTACTCGATCACGACCAAAAAACAACTGACCAACGGTACAAATATAACACATCCAGACCTTACGTAGTTTGATACAATAAACTTAAAATTTACAATCACATAATAAATCATAAATTAACAATCACTTCTTTTGTTAATTATTTGATCGTAAACCATCGTGGCAGCCAAAGTGTTAACCTTCTTTATTTCCAACAATTACATTTCATATGTTTCTTGTGTGGAATTTCTCGCTCTTTCCAACGATAAAATAAATTTCGTTTGGAAATAGAAGGATGAAGGAAAGACAGTACTTCGTCTGGTGAATTATTAAAATTTAGTATCCTATCGGATGTTCAATGGTAATTTGTATGCGTCGGATATTGTCTCCAATAATGTACGCCGCAGAAAATCCTGTGTATATCGTTAAGATAGTATTGTTGCGTATATCGACATAATAAGCACGGTTGGATCACTTCTACCACCTGAGCCCCTATTACCATTTTGAAAGGAATTGCTGTGCCTAACCTATCTCCACTCCACCTCCCCCCAATATACACGATTTTCTTCAAGAAATTCTGACCAGATTTCTCCACCATCAAAATTCTTAACACGATTAACCCTTTCGCTCGGAAAGTATCCAAGTTAACAAAAATATATAATATCTCGAGATTCCGAAAATTATAATATTTCGAAACTTTCAAGTGTCTAAAAATTCCCAAAAGAAACAACGATACAAAATTATCAAACTTTCGAATTCCAAGTCGCAGAAATTATAATTCAACGGTGCTGAAAATTGACGAAAGATGACTGTTTAATGACAAAAACGATGAATTCAACATTTCTGTAAAGAAAATTTATATTATCGAAGGACAGAGGATTGTTGCTCGACGAATGGACGACGAAAATGATTCACGCAACACCGTAAGATCCTGAGGGACAAAGTGATCCCATATTCATAGTGTCCTAAGGTGGATTCGCGATTTTTCTTGAGCGGCCACGAACAATGAGAGCTCGACATGTCTGAACGTATTGTTACGTCGACCGGTTGCAAGTCAATGTCCCGCGAGAACTGATAAAAGTAATGCACCAGAATGCATCGACCGTGCCTCCCTCGATTCTTCTCTATTGTTGCAAACACCTTGCGATCCTACCTTTTCTTCTCGATGCCATTCGCGTTCTATCGTTGTGAAACGCGAGGAAACCGAGCCGAGATTTCAACCGTGGAAAAACCAATCCCTGAATGGGGTTAAACGCGTATAACCGTTTGTCACTCGGCTCGACGAGGAAAAACAATTGATCGACGATGGCGAATCTTTCGACTGTTAACCGGTTAATTGCGCGGGAAATTGAAAATTTTCAAACGTTACGCCTTCGAGGGAGGAATTTAGAATGAATCAGAGACATTACAGCGTTATATTTTTAGAAGCTCAGAAACCTCAGAAATCTCAGAAATCTCAGAAATCACAGAAATATTATATTTCGCGACGTATTTTTACCTTAGAAATTTAAATGAATTCAGAAACTTTCTTACCGATTGTTTTGAAAACGCGAGTGGTTTTATATAGATGTTACACCTGCGACAGGTAAAACCAGACTGAGCCACAGCAACGCTTGGCCGAGTACAGCTAGTAAATTATAAAATATTAGGTGAAGCTTAAAGAAATGTCGCTTTTTTTTAACACTTGGATACCTTTTTTTCGAGTCAAGGCAGCCAGAATTTTATAAAAAAGTGGCATCGAAAAGTTGCCTGAATTGTGGCAAGGTATTGTAAATAACCATGGAAATTATCCGTCGGAATAAATATTATATACATTTTTTTGTAAATAAATTTTTTCGCATTGAAGAAAAACGACATTTCTTTTCGCTTAACCTAATAGTTTCGGATCTGACCATTTGCGCTAACGACAAGAATAGTCCAGATTTGTATCGGTTTCTATTTTTCCGTGGCCACAGAATAAGCTTAAAAATTTCATTTTCATCGATATCTTTTGAACCGCTTAACCAATTAAAGATCCCATTATACATGTTTGTTCGTCATTTCAATGTCTTTCATTTGATACCAAGAACGACCAAATCGGACACATATAGCTCCAGATGTGGTTTTTAAAGTGAAAAGAGGTAAAAAAAAAATGGAAAAAATTACATCTTAAAAACTGTTCCATAAAAAAAATGTTAACCTTCATTTTCAAATCCAACGGGAGAAAGTTACCTCTCATCAAATGTACATGAAATCAATTTAATCCGTAGAATTTTCAAAGAGTAATATGGTAATAATAATTTGCTTGACTCACCCTCCGAATGACGACTGAAAGCTCGTTGCAGTTCCTCCTCTTCCTCTTCCTCGTCATCGTCCTCTGTAACAAACAACGAGCAACATTTATCCAAACGAAAGCAGAATAAACAACGGATAGAAGTATGTATCAAGCAACGAGACGATAAGGATAAAGTATTTAGCAACACTCACGTTTAATTCCCGTTGTCTCATTATCCTGGTCGGTTAACTCCAGGACATTCTGTTCGTTTCCCTCGTCCCACTCTTCGTCCCCTGCAGAGAAACAGACAAGCAACCATTAATTCTATTTCATTTGCATATCACTAACGAAGAATGAAATCTGTACTTGTGACAACAGATTTGAATGAAAGAAGAAAAAATAGAAAGAAGAAAAAGAGTTGGAATGTAACGACGAACGAAATTGTAATTCTTTTACTTTTCGAGGGAAGAACATCCCGAGTTGTTTGTGGTACATGAATACGAATTCCGGGTAACTCGGTGAGAAACGATTAATAACACGCGTTTCGCAGACTCTGTCCAGGAATGAAAAAAAAAAAAAAAAAAGATTTGCAACCGCTTGCGTTACACGAAAACGAATAATTTATCGACTCTTAACGAACCGCACTTCATTCCGACTTTTGTAAATGGTAAATGCGAGCATAATTTGTTTTTTTGTTGTTTTGCTTTTTTTTTTAGGTGAAGAAAGAGGAAACGATTTAATTCTAGGTTATTTGTCTAGGTTTGATTCTAGAGGAATTTTGTATGGATGGTGAAATTTGAGGATTTTGCAATTTTATGACTTGGTAATTTTGTAATTTGGAAATTTAGTAATTTAGTGATTTAGTAATATAGAAATTAAGTAATTTAGTGATTTAATAATTTAGTAATATAGAAATTTAGTAATTTAGTGATTTAATAATAAAGCAATGTAATAACGTAGCAACTCGGTAATATTTTTCATACAAAACCATAACTTTTATAAAAAATGTTAAGTTTTGATTAAGAGTTTGTTCAAAATAAAGGAACTAAGAATGAAGAACGATCGCAAACACTTTACAATTAAATGGGCTAATTGTAGTAAAATGAATCAGAGAATTACTTGGTTCGTTGTTGTCGTATATTATCAAAAACGAAACGGATAGTCGTGTTTTCAAGGTGAAATATAGCTGCGGAGCAGGGTGACATGGCTGGCGTATAGTAGAGCCATCCGTTTGTCACGTGGGACCACAAAATTAAACTTAAAAAATTACACCCCTGTCCACGTGGCCAACAGGTCGTTTGTTATTTTGCATTTACCCTCTTTCTTTCACCTCCATCCATTACTCCCCTAGTTCTTTCGCTCTATCACCACGCTAACTGCTAGTAATTTAGAAATTTAGAAATTCACTAATTTAGAAATTTGTAAATTTGGTAACCCGCTAATTTGGAAATTTGTAAACTTAGTAATTTACTCATTTGGAAATTTGGAAAATTTGCAAGTCGCTAACTTAGAAATTTGTAAACTTGGTGATTCACTAATTTGGAAATTTGTAAACTCAGTATTAGGGAAAATTTGCAATTCGCTAATTCAAAAATTTCTAAACTTAGTAATTTACTCATTTTGAAAATTGAAAAATATGCAATTCGCTAATTTATGAATTTGTAAATTTAGCAATTTACTAATTCCCCGACACATAAATTAACAAATTTCCAACAAACCAAAGTTATTCCCCAAACAAATCCTATTCGATCAAATTCCCATTATACAATCTTCGAACTCTCGAACAATTAGCAAGACAAGGGAAAAGTGCTCTGCTGGAACAGGAATTCACGATGACGGATAAAGCATTAACTGGTGGTATCGTCGGATGGCAGGAAGCAGCTTGACAGCTGACAGAGGGTGTGAAGGTTCAATCGAAGGGTGCGCTGCCACCCAGCTACCTTGGCCTGATGTCTTCTAGAATATTTAAGACCATCTTCCGTCCAATGGTTTGATGCTCCTCGTTGTTTCACGTCTATAGGCTAATGCTACCTACTCCCATGGAAGACAAAGAGAGACGATGTTCACTTTCTGGAAGCTTTCCAATAAGTGTCTCGATGCTCTTCGATCGACTTTCTGAAGTTTCATCAAAGTTTCCCGATTATCATCGTTCGAGAAACAAACACCTGATCGTCTTCTGTTAAAAATTATTCTTGATACAGACATAATACCTATTCTCTGTTTTTGACTGATGTGCGCATCCCCCCACCACTTCCTACTAACCTGACGCATATGATTAGTCACCACGCTATCCCTACCGACCACCTACCGAATAAACGATGCAGCCCAAACAGGAGTTAATTGTCACTGCGTAAAACAAAGGCGTCAGAATAGGAAACAGTGTTACATACGGTAAGACAAAGACAACCATATGCGGTTGAGTGAAGATTCAGACGTTCTAAGACCTCCTCCGACCCATCCCATGCGCCAAACGAGGTTATTCTTAACGTGAACAGAGAATAGTCGCTTAATAACGCCTAGACCCCCCCCCCCCCCCCCCCCCCATCACCATTCGCACTGGATAAGCCTACATCCAAAACTAAACCTTCAAGATATTTCTAGCCCCATTCAGTAGCAATATCGCGTTTGACAATCATCAAAAGCCACGATTACCGAGTGAAACGGTAATAGTCGAGTGGTAGCCACCGGCAAAGGGTTAACATAGAAAGGGGTCGAGTTAAACGGAACTTCCAATTTCTCGGTCCATAGGGTTAACGTGGTCGCGTACGGTACCCATAGAGAGAGAGTAGAGCACACGGAATACCGAATAGCTCGCGGCCTCTCGTTCACTGTTCCATCTCTTTCATCTCCTCCTCCCCCCTATTCGTATGCGTACACCAAGCTAAAGCAAAGATTCGATTCCCTTCGTAAATACTGTAAACAATTGGACGTCAAGGTGAAACAGCGCTGGTTCGGACCAATAATCGTAAACGTAAGGGAGATTGGCTATAATCTTGGGCCATCCAAACTGGTCCGCGTTTCAGTAGCTTTATGCACGGCTGCATCTGTGTGTTTACTTACGATACGATCGTCTAAAGAAACCGTCGAGTAATACCCGATCCTTGCCTACGAAGAAAACGCCCAAAGATCTTCAAGCTTTCCGAGATACAAGCTTAGTAGCAATCTCGACCGAGCCCCCTACCAACCCGTTGTCATCATCGGGATGGCTAACGTTAAACGGATGTATTATTATGACCCACGTACCACCCTGGTCGTCCTGGATAACTGCATATTGCGGCTTAACCCAGCTGCCTTGTACTTTCGATAACGCTTGACGGAAAACGATTGTAAAACCGACCCGGAAGTGCTATCTTTCTCCGTGATAGTTTGCAGACGAACGTAACAGGATATTTTGGATTTTGAGTTGACGACTGATTTCAGGATTTTAATCATTGTTTATTGAAATCAACGCGTGTACTTGACTCCTAGGAGAATTATTATCTTGACTCTTAACCATTTGCGTTGGCAATTATTTCACAGATGCGTGTTCTCTGAAAGCTTAAAACTGGCTAAACTCCTCGAACGTGTCCAAAAGATGCAGAATCGTTCGTCGAAGAAAATAAGTAGTAGGAAAGAGATATTCCGTTTCTGGATAGAACGGTGGCAGCAAAGTTATCCCGCAATATCCCGGCTGGTCCAGGTAAGCGTGTCGGTGCCAGAGGGTGTTCGTCGACGGATGCGGTGTTCCCAGGGGAGTCTGAGCCCGCGTCAGAGCTGGCCCGGGGTTACATTCCCCCGGGAACACCCGGCTCTCTCTCTCTCTCTCTCTCTCTCTCTCTTTCTCACTCGATTTGCCTTGTACCAAGCCGGTCGGAGAGTAAGCCCCGGCTGGTAGCAAGCAGAGGCAAGCAACAGCCCTCTCAGCCCTTCGGATGCTCGTTCACCCTCTCGGGCTGACTGACTGGCTGTCACGAGTCCAAGACGTACTGTGCACAACCCTGGGAGCAGAGATAGCACTCGGTACGGATAACCCGCAGCCAACCTCCTTTATTCGAGGCGTATCGATTAATGAATGAAATGCCCTCGACTACCGTCTTCCCAAAAACGTTTCATGGACGGTCCCTGACACCCTCGGGATACCGTTTGCTTCCATTATCTTGACCTACGCCTACCTAATCCAACGATTTTCATTTTTTTTTCTTTTTTTTTTCAAAGCCAACCTTTACCCTCCCCTGATGACCTATTTTCGATGACACTTATATGTGATCTTGGAACTTTGCGAATACGGTAGACACTGAAGATCTGATTTTTGAGTTGTACGGTAAATTCCCTTGAACAATGTCAAGAAAGAACACTAATTTGTGTAACGAAATATATTAGTATAAATATACATATATTGAAGTATAATAATATATTAGTTATAAAGTTAATAAATATGTGGATTTTTAATTTCCTATACTATGTATTTGTTTTTCATCTCCAAACGAGATATATTATATCTACGAGAAATAATATGCGGTCATTTAAGTGTTAAATATATTTAATAATATATTTTCTAAAAATATATTATATTGGTTTTTCGGGTTATTAATTTTGGTGTTTCGAAAATTTTTCATATAATTAAAAGTGTTCCATGACTTCAAAAATGTTAAGAACCATTGCCCTAAGGGCTACATTAGGTAAAGCTTCAATTACCCAATTAGGTAAGTAAAAGAATTCCTAATGATTAAGTACTTAATTACGTAACTCTAATAATTAAACATCCAAATCCTAATAATCAAATATCTACCTAAATAATTAAAAGAATTCCTACTACAAAAAAAAATTCCCAATTACCAAACAAAAGAAATTCTAATTATATATTACACATAACCTGGCAGTCCAGATATTAACGCGTTGATACGCTACACAAGAAACAAACGCACAATTTCCCGACCCCTCAACAGTGATTAAAAAAAAAAGAATCCAAATGATCGATCACAAAGCAAAATCGGCACACCTGGATCGAACGGTCGTCGAATACCAAGGTGGACAGAGCTCGCGACCTTTTCATTGCGATTCTATGTTGGCAACGGGGCAAAGAAACAAGAAAAAAAGTTGAGGACAGCCGGTGTTGCGCAAAAGATAGCACGCGTGGTGATTACAATTGGCCGTCAAAAGGGACGTCAACGCGTGGCCCTAGCCTCAAAGGAATACCATCGTGTGTCCGTGTCTTCTTCTACTTCCTCGAGGACACCAGGTCTTCCGCGTGCCACGAGTTTATTCTTTTTTTATCAAACGATCCGTCTGTCGAACGTCTCGAACGCATTATCTGCCGTTCTAGATAGATAAAATAAGCTCGAATACGTACTTGATCAGTTTTTCTGGATTTCCATAGAAATTCGAGTGTCGGCCAGAAAAGCATCGGGTCTTGATTATTATTAATAAGAAAATAAATCTCGATAAATTTAATCATAAACGAATAAACGCACACTTTGCATTTTAATAATTCAAGGAAAAGCCGATAACTTAATCCTCCGATTTCTCCCGTACGAGTCGCGTTATAATGATTATAACCAACCGGCCGAGGAATTAGGGCTGTCACTGCAAAAACTAATGGCGGATTAAGTTTTAGACTGGTCGCGATTAAAAGGGATTCGAAGCGTAAGCTGGAAATTTACATAGTTACCACTGGCTTGGAGGGACTCTGTCCTTTCTCTCTTCGAAATCATTCGTTTCAGCTTATTTATCTTCAATTATACAATTGATTGCAACTCTTCTAACTTTCATCTGTCTTATCTTAAAATGTTGACTGTCATAGTAATCGCCCCGATAGGCAAGTGTAATGATCATAATAAGATGACGAAATGAATTGTATTAAACTTCGTAGCAATTTGCGGTGAATTTTATTTATGTAACTTGATTTACTTCAAATTTAAACGAAATTTGCATTCTGCCATGAGTGTTCTAAAGGGCATTTCATCACCAGCACTCAGATAATATAGGCAATATTGTATCTATGAGTTAATGTAAATATGATTGAAATTCATGACGAAAAGTTTCAGTCATTTATTATTAATAGGTTCAATGTTGTTATATCATCTGTCTTCAAATAATATACTAAATATTTTAACTACAAAGAATCCCTACACCGGATGACCAGAATATCCTTCGATTGAACAATGTTAATAATTATGACTTTTAACGGTGTTAATCGAGAGATTATTATTAACATCGGTTTATGGAGTGGTGGGAAATTATAATCACGACCCTGAAGCATAATGCAGCAACGATTCGGGTCATTGCGTGCCGAATTTCCATTGTATAATGTTTACGATTATAGGATACCGACCATCCGAATATTCCTACGTAATTCTGAATATTAATACCGGCTGTAAATCGTTAACACCGTCAGAAACGAAACATTATCTTGCAAAAAGATATCAGGTACCGGAAAAAACCGATTTTCGTGTGGTAATTGGCAACTGTAAGGCATATGAATTTGGTTTTATTTCAAAGCTTGATCTTTGTAGTTGGTATGTACGCTCTGTGAGCCTGAAATGTTTCGTTGTTGGGTCGTTACAGTAACAGTAAACATGGACAGCTTTTATTCTTTACGAAGTTAAACTCGGCAGTAGAGCAGCAAATGCAGCAAGACGCATTTGTAGCGTTTGTGAGAAAGGCTCTGTTATCGAAAGAACCACACAGAAATGGTTCAAAAGATTCAAAAGAAGGAAATGAATCGCTAGATGACGAGTCGCGTTCAGGGCGTCCATTTGTCATCGAAGACGAAAAATTCATCGAGTACGTAAGTTCAAATTCAAGAAAAGGATGTTCAGAACTTGCTCAAGAATTCGAATGCGAAGAATCGACCGCAATAAAGCGACTTCATTCGCTTAACTTCCATAAAAGATCGCACAAATCCGCACGAACTTTTTCCGGTACCTAATATACATCCTGTTAAAATCAAGGATTGCAGCATTTTTAACAAATACTCAAGACAGATCTTTTGCGAGTAATTGATCGCTCGAGTTTTCTCTGTACGCGTTTGTTTTATTTTTTCTCGATTACCCATCGTTGAACCGCGAAATCTTAATTCAGCTCTGAACCGATCCGAGGTAAATGATATAATTCGTTACGGAAGCGTGATAAGTAGCCGAAAAGCCGCGATGGCAAAACAGATGGTCGTCCATTAACGCAATTACCAAACGGGTTCCGATGCATCTACGGATTGTCCACATTATGACGGGGCATTGGAATCCATTAATACAGGACTTCGGTTGCGTCCCAGGTTCATTATCGTGCATTAATTAGCGACACCCTATATCACGAATGTTCGCAATGCTATCGGACCGGGCTTGCTATTTCGTGGCTAACCGCGTGTTCCCGATGCCTCGCAGAGTGGCGATGCTGATGGCGTTGCTGATGGCGAATTCTAGCCCCGATGCTGGTGGTTGGTGATCCGATAGAACATCGAATTGCTTTCGCTAGAAATTCGGTTCGCGTTGCTTTGTTCCTTTCACCCGCGAAATTATTACAGGATCTGTCTCCGTCGATAGGACGAAGGCGATTGGAGTTCGAATCGTTTCAATGTCTTTGATATTTGAATGAATCAAGAAGCTTAACACGTTGGCTGCCACGGGGGTCACCGGTGACCGGCACCCGAAATTTTTTACAATCAAATAATTAACAAAAGAAATGACGAAACAAACCACGGATAGCTATCAATTTGAAAGGTTAAATTTGAAAATTAGTTGATTATATTCTTAATAATTAGGATTTCAACGTGTCTGACTACACACGTCCGTTTTCACTGTGGCAGTCAACGTGTTAAATATCAAATTCGAATGATCTGGAATTAAGATATGGATATGAATAGTTCCAATAGATTAAGTGGATGTAACCACCCTGATATCTCGATCTACTTGTCTGACCAAGTACAATTTACATTCCAGCCTAGCTTGCCTGGCGCAATACCTATACTACTTGTCTGACTGCGTAAACTTCCTACTCCGCTGTGGCTGACCGCGCGCCGCGCCTATACTACTTGTCTGACTATTCACTTACCAATTCTACTTGCCCGACAACACTGAGTATTCAACAGCCTGTCAGACCATCTATACTACTTGCACGACCCGTTTACTGATTGATTCTACTTGTCTGACCTCTCGCAATCCTAATTTTGCATAAATGCATGAGAAACTAACCAAATACATTTAAATATTAACACGTTAAGTCACCGATGACTGACACCCGAAATTGTGTACAATCAAATAATTACCAAAAGAAGCGATGAAATAACCTGCGGATAGCGTTAATATTAACACGTTGGCTGCCACGGTGATCACCAGTGACCGGAACTCGAAATATTTTATAATCGAATAATTACCAAAAGAAGCGGTGAAATAACCTGTGGTTAGCGTTAATATTAAGTTAATAATGCTAGCTAACAAACTGAGAGCCTCAATTTAAAAAGTAATCGACTGCATCATTAATAATTAAGATTTTATCGTGTCTGACTACGTACGTTCGTTTTTACTGTGCCACTCAACGCGTTAACACGTTCATCTTTTTCCCTGTGAGACGGCGCTCGAATTTATGCTTCCCTTCATCTAGTACTATCGCTTATTCAGACACTGTATGTGCAACGTTCAGCCAGTAACAAAGTGCGCTTATTTTGCAAGTTGTAACTTTATCTAAAGGAGCCAAGGTAGAGGATATGCCGCGAAGAATACTAAAAAAGTAACGACGTATTGTAACCGTTGTAAAGGTCAGCCAAAACTCTGTTTAGAATGCTTTAAGAAATTGCATCGAAATAAATAAACAATTATGTTAAGTTTATAATATTGAATTGTTTTCACTACTGAATTTTCGAATATTCAAGTGTGACCCACCGGTAGTGTACGCCGACGTGAACGTGTTAAACATTATTAACCCTAATCGGACCACAATGTGACTTTGAGTCACATTTGAAATTTAAACTTACATTTTTTTATTATTTCATATTGCATTTCCGAAAGTTTTTTTGGGGGATTTTTACATTGAATTAACAATTAACATTAATGAAATAGTATTTGTAAATTTGGAGTTAGTCATGATATCAAAATTAACACGTTGGCTGCCACGGGGGTCACCGGTGACCGGCACCCGACATTTTTTACAATCAAATAATTACCAACCGAAATGATAAAATAAACCACGGATAGCGTTAACGTTAAGCTAATAATGCTAGCTATCGAATTGAAAAGTTAAATTTGAAAATTGGTTGATCATATTGTTAATAATTAGGATTTCAGCGTGTCTGACTACCCACGTCCGTTTTCACTGTGGCAGTCAACGTGTTAACGCTTTTCATAAAACTCACAGTACATTATTACGTTACGCTGTGGAATATACACATTATAAATCAGCCTTTATTATAGTATAATTGTAGTATTTGTCACTTTGATGATACATCAACTAAAGAGCCTATCCAAAAAAAGCAGGGTGTCAAAGAAGTGTAGCAACTTATGCAAAAAAATATATATATATATATGCACTGAACACTCGACAAAGATTATCATATGCAGAAATTGCATCAACAAATAAATTTTTTCTTATCTTTTTTATATAATTCGACATCAAAAAATACATATAATGACCTGTGTATAATATTTTACGTTTATATATATACCTTGTTTGAATAAATAAATGAATTTAAACTATAAACAAAAACCTGTATTCTCATAAGTGACTGAGAGTCACATCGTGGTACGATTCGTTATAAAAACACGTGGCACGATTAGGGTTAACTTAATCATTTCGAATGAATTTTCCTAGAGACTGTTCACCCAACTTATTATACCATCAAACTGTTACTTAATTCTTTGCAGACTATGTTGTAAACTAAACTTCCACGGTTCGTTCCCAATAAAAAAAGAGAAACGAACCAATTCGACGTAGCACGATTCGCGTGTAACCCAACAAGAAAAGTATCGAAACAACTAAGAAGAGAATCAAACATACTCGCGTAGGAAGGAAGAACCAGCAAAGAAGGAGCATAAGAGGTTGAAAAATAATATAAAAAAAAAAGTAAAGAAAAGAAAAAGAAAACAGTGGAAACGACGATGTGGCTAAAAAGAGGAAGCAAGGTAGAAAGCATCAAGACCAACAGACAGAAAGAGAAAAAGAGAGAGAGAGAGAGAGAGAGAGAAAGATGAGAAGAGCGTGCGACCAGAATTGGATAGGATAGGAGAACTGGTGATTACAGAGGCCGGGAATTCCATGGGGAGAGGCGGCAGTCCCGTGGGTTTCCACCTAATTCCATCCTGGCTGACTACTCACTCTCTCCATCTCCTTTCCACCCCCTCCTAACCAACCACTGTATGTTTCTATCGCTATTTCCTTCTCGACTAGCCGCCTCTCTGTTTCTCTAAAACCTTACTCGTTCTCTTTTTCGATCGTCTTTCTCTCTCACATCGATGTACACGATGTGTATTTCTATCTTTCTCCCACGATTTCACCCTGTTACGTTCGTTTCCTCTTCCTATTTTCACCCTCTCTCGCCACGATTGCTCGGATCTCTCTCGCCCGTTACGCCAACTCGATCATCCTCGCTCTCTTGTTATTCCGATTATACCGGAAACGCGTATATGCTCGCGCCCTGTTTGGATCGTCTCGATGCGAAAACTATCGCATCGGCACGGTGTTTCTTTCTAAACGGCGTGAATACCCGTGATCGTTCGAAGGGATGATCATCGATTCGAAACGATTCCGAATGATTTCAGCTTCGAAAAGCAGAAAGGAAGGTAAGAATAATGATCTTAACGGTATAATAATTGTTCATTATTATTATCGCGATAATAGTATTATGATAATAATCTTAGTAATATAATATTTACCGTTGTTTATTGGCAATGTAATAGAAAGGATATCGAAAAGTTAACTTAACCTTAACACTAAACCTACCGACGTTACGTGGGCATTTACTTTCGAGTTGAAAATAAAATAGAAAAATAAATAAATAAATAATGAAACGTATATTAACATGTACAGAAAAATTAACACGCATTTTAATAAAAGCATCCTAATAAATTTTGTGAGTCAAAAATAAGAAACACTCGATCGGTCATTTTCACCGCTTCGGTAGATTTAGTGTTAACTCCCTATCGCCACGAGACCACAATAATTATTTTCATCGATATTCCAATAATGCTAGTATAATTTGCCAATATTCTTATGTAAGACTGAACAACTGGTATTAGGCTGTTCGATAAAAATAATAATTAATTTACGAATAATAAATTTTCTAACGAAACGTGTTAAACGTAATCGTAATGATTTGAAATAAGCGCCATCTTGGTCCGCGCGACACGTGACCTTCCTGTCCATGTTCGCAATTGTAACGCGTCCGAACGTGTTTCAAAACAAACGGCGAAACGACGCTTCGCGATAAACAAAATGATTTCCAGGAAGGATTTTCAACACGTTGCGACTTTTTTTGTTTCTTTGACAGTCTCAAGGTCTCGATAAACACCGTGTCGCGGAAGAGAACACACGTGTCGCAACAGCAAGCGACGAATTTACAAACACGAACGAAAAGAGAGAGAGAGAACAAAAAAGAAGAGAAACATCTGCGTCGCAAATTCCGTTTCCCGACGCTAGCACGATTATCGTCGCGAGAGCTTTCGACAGCTGACTCGTGAAATTCTTGTATGTATTCGATAAAACAAGGATACGATATAAAGGTACTCACGTTTCAGAGATCGAGGTTTCGCCTGCTTCCTTCTGGACATATCAGCGTGGCACGTCACACCGCTGGCCAGATTGCAATGACGGATCAGCACCAACGATTCAGTCACATTTCGCACTTTTCACGGAACTCGATATATTCGCGCACTGAACGAGCACTGTATCGCGACCGAGCATCGACCGTTTGTTTCGAAAAACGCATCGTCGACGAAACACCGCGACAATTTGTTTCGAAAAATGCACCGTCGACAAGACGCGATCGCGGTACACCGCGACGAAAATCGACGATTTCGCGCGAATTTTAACGAAGAAACTATCGCGAGTTACCCGCGCTTCGTAACTATGGCAACAATGAATAACATCTTCGAACGCCGAGAAACAGTGTTACACAGCCGTTGAAAGAATGATTTCGTTTGAACGTCCGAACAATTTTCAAATAAAACGTGACAAACTATTTCACTTGAACGATTCTGCGCTCGGACTCGTAAGAGTCCCGGAAACCACGTGGTTTCACATGATTCAAGTACGCGTTCGCGTTCAAAACACGACACAACCACGAACAACAGAACGGACGCGCTCGAAAGACGCGCTACGAATGACGGGTTACCGACGACGTCACCGACTCGACTCGCAAAACCGCTGGGACCGTCTGCGCATGCGCGAACGGCGGCCTGCGCAACGTTCATACAACTGAAATAAAATATGAAAATTAGAGCGATATCTTTTTAATAGCTGCGTTTCTAAGCTTTGTTTTAAACAATTGAAATACATTCTTCAGAAAAAATTATACTACTTTCATTCAATGCATCTATGCTATTTTAGAACATACAAAAACGCAAAATGATTTTAATAATTTTGAACAAATCAAATATTCAGAAAGTAAAACATTTGAAATTCAGGATAATTCATTGCAAATGCATTAGCACTTCGTCGCGGAAACATCTTATAGAATTACCAAAAATTACATAACCAGTTGAAATAATATAAGTATTCTTACTTTTTAATCCCTAAAACGATTACCTAATCTTTGAAAAAAATATATATATTTTGTTTCAATGCCAACAAAGATAACATAGAATTCTATATTATCGACAAGAAAAAACTAGTAGAGCCACAGGCAAATACAAATACAAGTCTGAATGCAAATATCACTAGGTTTGTTTGACGGTAAATGATAAAGGCAAACCAAAATGTTGCGCTCCAGAGAATACGGGTGAACAAAACTATACAATACCGAGTTTCGTAAATACATTATCATCAAGGTACGTTCAGAAACTGAAATTGTTAACGCCCTCTGGCAATAAAATGCTGAACTACACTGACTCCATAACTTTGCCTGCGGTAGAACTTCCACACAAACCAAAAATGTATAAAATCATTGTTATGACTGTTCATCAGCTTTCATTTTCTTTTGACTTTTGTGCAATCGTGGTATAAACACTGATTGAAAGATTTAATCTTTTCAACGTTTTAGTGTCCACAAAAATATCCTATCTGTGTTCTTTTTAAAGAGGTTGGAATTTCACCAAAATATACGCAATTTCAACAAATTTCTTTATCATTTAGACCTCAACAAATACTTGAAATATTGGAATAGAAGGAAATATGCTGTCACTGGAACGTATACCAGATCAAATTGGACATTTGGTTTTAACAGAGGATGGAGCTGTGTTAACGGTAATGTATTTCTGTACTTTATAAACTAAATCAAACATTATTTAATTATGTTCCAATTACGTTTTGTTAAAATAAACAGTACTTTACTACTTTCCAGTCTGGAGGTGAACTAGAAAACGATGAAAGAGTTGCAAACATCATTGTAGGTTTAGTCACCCTGACTAATAAAATTGATCCTAAAGCGTTTCCTAACAACGAAACCTTTGATAAAATATCCATAACTTATCCTGATCACTGTTACATTATCTGTCTTTCGAACAAGAAGATCCATATAGTGAAAAAAAAAATAATTTCCTCAACAACTGCAGTCGTAGAACCACAGCCGTTACTTGATGTATAAATATTGCGTTTTTGTATTGTATGAATTTTAGAAGAATGTAAACAAAAAAAATATATAATGTATAACATAATAAAGATAAGTAAATTCCTACATCATCAAGCAAAGACGTAATGTAAATTAATGAAACTGTTGTATGTTACTTGTTCCTCTGATCAAAATAAATATAAATTTTTCCAATATCAAAAGGTTTATGGTATTGCTAAAAAAAAAAAAAAGTACACCTGCTTTTCTTATAACTTTATAAACTATTGCAGCGATGCTATTCATAAAACTGATAGGATAACTGTGGAAATGAAAATGTACCACTGAAAAACAATACACGGATGATTGAAACAATAATGATTTAGTTAACTAGGAATTTCGTATTTTACATTGTTCCGTAAGTCGTAATTTCTGCTAATCATCACCTTGCTAATTAATGTTTCATTTTTACATACAAATATACATCGCACATAATAAATAAATAATAAATTATAGTAATTATATATATATTTTATTTTAAATACCTAATGCTACGATTCATTGTCGGTGCCATCGGAACTATCATATGTGACTAACGATGTACTTAATATATTAGTAGCCGTTTTCGACGTTGTAGACTCTGGTTTGCTTAATTCTGGTAGCTTTGTTAACCGTTCCTTCTGCGTTTTAACATCAGTACTCGATGCAGACTGGGATAACTTTTTTAACTTATCTTTAGAACGAACGATCGAGACCAATCGTTTCAAACAGTTATTGCCATTTCTTTTTATGTCTAAAATATAAAAAAATAAATGTTATAACCTGTAATTACTACAAATAAATGAAACCAACAAATTGTTACCTTTCTTAACCATTAATAATTTTGCCAGCTTTATATCGTCTTCGTGTTCGTTCACCAAATCAATATTTAGTCCACTTTTCTTAAGTAGCATTTGATCGATACCCTGTTTTTTCTGTAATTCCTTTTTCCTTGTCTGCAACACCACACATTTATCAGTAAACAACCATTAAAGATAGAGTAACAGTATACATACTCTGAAAGCAGAGCGTAGTGCACAGTTTGAAGTGTAATCATCTTTCCAGGTAGCATCGTTCAACGCTAACGCATTCTCCAAGGAAGAATCACGAGATTTGGCGATTTTCTTATCTTCTATACCATGCTCCAGCTTGTACATTGCATCGTCGTAAAGTCTACACGATACTTCCTTTGTTTCCGGTACAACTTGTTCATTATCTTTTGGATCCCATCTATTTTCTTGACGTCTTGCTCCGCTCACTATCACATAATCCAAATTCTAAACAAGCACATACTTCGATCAGTTTTTGAATACTCAAGTACACAAAACAAATTAATTCGATTAGTTCAATGCTGCTACTTACAGCTGGATCGGTCTTTATTTCAAAATGATTATCGCAAAGATGACATTTCATTCGAAACTGATACAAAGGTGTACTATAATACATTCCGATCTTTTTCTTTTCAGCATTGTAACGAACACCCATTCCTATATGATTACCGCATCCTTCGCACCATATATTATATGGCATTTCAAATCTAATAATAAGGATACCCATGTGGAGCTTCCTTGCTCTTTCGCGTAATGCATGGGTACCAAGAAATTTATTCAATCCACCAACGCGTGGATCATAATCGGGTGGATAATATAAGTTTGTTCCTTTGCGCTCCCCCATTGTTCTCTGTAAATAAAAAGTATAAAATTGATGAAACATATCAAACTATTCATTTCTGTTATACTTTAATAACACAAGCACTAAATAACATTTGGTAATCATTCTAACATTTGTGATAATATAATCATACCTGAAGTTTTGGTCTACTTCCAAATGAAAATCAAAATACTTATTTGTGTAATAATTTACGTTTACGCCTGTTATACTCTGCTTCGTTTACGTACTAATGATCAATTCGCTACGTAAATACGCCATTACTTATAGTAAAATACACTGCTACCAACATCGAAAAAATTTGAGAATGCAAGCGCCATCTACTGCAATGTCCCGCGTTAGATTCAAATTTACGAATGTAAGTTCAATTTTTTCTAAAAACATTTTAATGAACTATTAAGATAAAGTTACATTTCTCGTATGTAGAAATATATAAACGCAATCCTGTGTCTAAATCTATAATGATCCATACAATTACTTCATCACTATCATTTTTAAGGAACACAATTTGGAGAATTATCGGGAAGAAACGTGCCACTGAAATAATAGCAAAATATTATAATTATCACTTCATAACATTTAACATTCGAAAATATATTTATGCATAGCGTATCAAGTAACTTTTATTCGAAATACAGAACTACTTAAAATAAGTCGGGTCAACAGATGTACATAAAAAAAAAAAAAATAAATTAAAAAACAATTGAAGTAAACATAATTTTACTCGTCCACTTCATAAGTCAGGTTTCAGTACTTTGTTCGTTTACTTCAATCCGAAACACCCAGTAACACGACATAATCATACTTTTTCTCTGTTTTTCAGTTTAGTTTCGGTTTAAGTCATCGTATGCAAAAAAAATTATACCCCTGATATTAAGAAAATAAAGTAATGATAAAATACTACCTAAATAATTTACGTAATTTTACGTATAACATAAGATAACGCGTATCTTTGGAAAATATAAAGAAAAAAGAAACAAAAGAACTTACTTCTTGAAATATAAAAAATAAAAAAATAAGTAAATATATACTTCTTTGAGATTATCCTTAATAAGTATTTTTTTTTTCCTCAAACTCTTACTTATATCTCAGCATAAGTAGATTATTATCTCTCCGTATCAAATATAAACTCTCTTTAATACTGTAATCTGTGTATAACTATCTTTAGTTTGTACGTAGGAGAAAGGAAACCGTGTATAATGATATTACAGATAATACAATAAAGTTTCCATTTGTGTGCTTGGTGGGCGACGTATAAATTGAGCCACCATAAAAGCGAGCTTATGAGCATACTGGCAAGGTGCAGGTACTCTCACGGTACCGGACCAATTGTAATACATATGGCACAATTTGTACGTGATTCTTTGCATTTGATCGGCTGTCCAACCGGTGGTATCAGCGATCACGTTGTACGCGCACGGCGATACGGTACCCTGTCGTACGCTTTGGGACACTATGTAAAAATCGTATCTCATTGGATTGGTAACAACATCGTCGACTATGGTACCTGGAGGAGGATTCTCCCCGTTGTGGAAGAAACGGGTATTGATACGTTTGGTAACTATGATAAATGACATTTTAACGGTAGAAGCATCCCCGTAGATTTCGTTCAACTTGGCCTTTACTTGTTCCACTTCGTGGCTGTGAACGTACGGAACCTGACCTTCGCCCACACCATCACGATATATTACGATATGCGAAGGCAAAGCGTTGTTTACTTTTCTGTAACTGTACAGAGCTTTCATTATATTGACAGAGAACTCGTTCGACAATTCTTCCCCGGTAGTATGGGCGCTTACTGCGCTAAAGTATCTCGTTAAACTTTTATCTAACGATGCAACCATCGCACCGTAGTCTCGACTCTTATCATTGGGATCGTGGCACACGTCGAAACCGACGACCATCAGATTAATCGGTGGCAATTCGACGCTCCACGGAGCACCACCGAGTTTGCACGTCAATTGAATCGCTACTTTAGTAGCGATCGATCTTACACCTTTGGAGTTGAGATTCTTCGCGAGGAAAACTTGCGAAGGTACTGGCCGATCGACGGTACATTTCTTTTTTATGGCACTGTATCGATCGGCTCGATTGTTCGACACCACGCAGAAGACCAATTCGGGATTGGAAGAGCTCATTATTCTCTCAAGTGTATCGGAATACGTGTTGGAACGATCGTCGTTAATATCCCAGTATCTTGGGTTCTCGATTCTGGCACCCATTCCACGCGCAGATTCTTGAAGCGTTCCAATGAATCTCTGTAAAACACGAAATGCATGAAATACAAAATCCAAGCTAATATTCCACAGAATTTGTAAATATCTTATTATACTTACTTCAACGTCGTGTCTCATACGATTCATGTAGATCAAAACCCAGTTGGTTAATTTGGCCGCATTAAACAACGGCTTGTTGTGCAGTTCTCTTGTCCAGTCCGCGAATTGTCCGGAGGAAACAATTCGACCACTTCCGAGAACGATCTTTTCCGGTGGTAAAATGCGTCCAGCTATATTGACCAGTTTATCGTCAAGCTTCAAATTCCATTCGTTGAGTTCTTTGGCTATCGCCTCTTCGCTTCGAAGCCGCCTATTGAATTGCATTAGCTTAGTGATACGCGATTTCGGCGATATCCGAGTGTGTTCCGCTAGTGCACGCATCAAGTGGAAGTTCTCTCTCATATTGTCGGTTAAACCTACGATAGAAATACCACGATTAAATGGATAAACCTAATATATCATACAACGTGTTCAAAAAATAAAAACCATTCAATATTTATATGAGTCCTGGGTAACTTCTTGCTCACGAGCAAATTTCCCCTCCCGAGGGATCACCACTCCGACCGAGACGACCATGCACGAGATCTCTCGTGTCCTCTCGTCGTACCTCACGCGCCGTTGTTTCGGTCGGAGTGGGGATACCTCAGGAGGGGAAATTTGCTGATCAGCAAGAAATTACAGAACTCTGATTTATATGATATATATGACACACTGTACTGAGTAAAAAAACCTTAGTAAAGATACGTTGAAAGGTCAACCGTTTCTGACGTATAATCATAAATGACTTGTCAAATAATTCGACAGAGATGAATTTTCGAGATAATTCGCGACTCTGTAAGATGCCAATCGTGTATAGAAATGGAAGGAGGATACGTGAAAAATCTTCTGTAAATATCGAAAGTCCAGTAGTAAGTCAAACAAAAATGTTTATACCTCAGAAACGGTTGACCTTTCGACCTATTTTTACTAAGGCTTTTTTACTCGGTACAGTGTGTCCTATATACCATGTAAATATTGAATGGATTTTTTTGAATACCCTGTATATACGTGTAAACGATACGAATTCATAAAAAAAAAAACACACCTGTCGCGCGACATAATTCAGGCACAAGATATACTATTTCGGGCTGACCCGCGCGACGCTCTCTCGGTTTTAATCTGGTGACTAGCATAGGCTGACTATCGTTTCTAATTCTGATCTCGTATTTATTTTTATAATAATCTTTGTAAGTTATATTCTCTCCGTTTCTCAATTTGAAGGTGGAATTGGGAGTAGTATCGTAATCTATGTCGGTTATACGATACGTGTTATTATTATAATCGGTAAGAACAACAAGACCGGTAACTTGTCTTTCAAATAATTCCTGAAAATTTCACAGTTGCTTAATATACAAAAATAAACGAAATTAAACGTATATATTATACTAATTAATATTCTTACCTTCCAAGAACGAGAATTTTGCTGATAACAGTCGTTTAATATATCAAGTACAGTTTGCTGACGCATAACTTTATGTGTCACTTCGGCGCACATAAGAATATCATTTTCATGCTGCCTTATCGAAGTAAGGTATCCAGGCCACAATTCTAATCTAAACTCACGAACTTCTACCTATAATTTGATTATACAATTATGGATACAAGTATGAAAAAATGTGCGAACATTGTTAACCGTTTAAGTAGCACGGGTTATTGAGAAAATACGTTTAAAAAGAGGCAAGCAGCACGATCACGCTTCTATTTTGCGTCGATACGCGTGAAAAAATTTTGTTTGTAAAAAATACTGATGTTCATTCATATATTATTAGCAGCGTACTACGACAGGGCATAAAACTGATCATGAGTTTACGTTAGCAGCGCCGATACCGTGGCACTTTTCGACATGAAATGATTAAGTACAGTATTGCCTCGAAATAAGCAACACTCTCGGGCCTGGCCAGTTGCTTATTACGGATCAAGACTGTATAACAAATTAAATATGCGTATGTTAGCAATAAGTAGTAGTTGAAAAGTATCGTGAGTGTATTTACTTTGCTGCGGGCATCAAAGTAATCTCGTCCAACAAGTTGAAGCTTCAATAAATCCAAACATTTGCGCATTATTATGTTAAAGAATTGAAGGTATTGTTGATCAACTCTGCTTAACTCTCCAACGAGACGTATAGTGATTCTAATGTTGGAACTATCAGACTGTCGTACGGACCAAAACTCTTCCACCTAAAAATTGCACGAATATTATAAATAATAAATATATATACTATGCGTACATATATATATATATATATATATATATATATAAAATCCTTACATCTTTAGCACGCCTGCTCGAATACAAAACAGTCCCATCGAAAACATACGCTCCTAGCTTTTCCCGATGAAGCTTGAGCAAACCTTTTCGTACAACAGTTCGATCCTCTTCGGGAGCGAAATCAACTCTGTATTGATAGAGACACCAGTCGGTGGTAGTCAGTAATTTAAAAAAATTAGCCTGTAACTGTGCTCTGTTTCCACTAGTACCTATACAAATTATATTTATTCAAGATGTGTATGTTGATATATTTTATATTTGTATAAAAATGATCAATACACTAACCCTGTTTGGTTACCATTGTTGACGGTTTTGTGTATATCTCTGCGGTTAATTGACGTTTACCTCGCATAGCACCTCTTCCAACTGTTGTCACATCACCACCTCCACCCACTACAAAAAATATTTTCTGCTTACCGAAATATACCATAATTAATAATGAAATTAAGGACGGTCGGACCTCGGTATCCGTGAACTGATGTCGTCTTCGGGTAGTAAAGCCCACGAGAAATGTAAATGTGTTAACCCTTTGAAGACGAACGACGCATTTATACATCCAAACCGAACCACACAGCAACTTACAGATTCGTACATATATTTAAGAAACATTGTCCTATATTTTTGACACAAATCGTAACCATAAGTGCAAAGAACAGAGATTTTTAGCATATGCTTTGAGGAAGGGAATTAGTGTTTATTATATTTTAATTAAATAATATTCCATGCTTTTACTGGGTTAAGCGTGAAAGTGTTCGGTTCTCAAAGAGTTAATACACAATGGAAAGTGCATTATATTTAACCATAGCTATATAATACAGAATTTGGTATTATCGAACGGTTTCAAGCAACCATGGTAGATATTAAAACAGAATATCCACGGATAAAGAGTTACCATCGGTTGCATAAATATTTCACTATGAAGCCTACCATCCATTCTCTCTGGGGCAGCAGCTTCGCCTGCATATCCTGGTGCTCCATCGCCTCTAGGACCTAGGCGCTCTACCGCACGTGCTGAACTCTATGAAATTAACAAATACAGAAATGCTTAAAAACGGATGTCGACCATCTTCTAGGATTTAATAGTAGAGCACTTGAATGATCGTAGTATTTAAAGTTTCTAGTATACAAAATATAATGTACAAAGCAAAAATGTGTTAGATCTTATGGTAATATATTCAAAAACAAAGAAACAATTATCATGAATACGTACAGCTTTGTGTAAATAACAAATGGAATGACTGCAACACATTAAACAATAACATAAACACTAACCTTCGTCATGCCTTTTACTTTGGAATAACTCTATACAAAAAAAAAAAAGAAATAAAATTTAGATAATAAATTTTGATTCTGTGTTACTAAAACATATCAGAATTACTTCTTCTAACAACAAAAATATTGTTCAATTACGTTCGAACGAGTAAGAAATACAAAAAAAAACACAATCAACAATCGTTTATATTATGAATAAATTAAATATGATGTTAAAAATACAAAATGTTGATCTGGCAAACTTTTTTATTACTCCTTGAATTACCTGCGATGGCTGCGGAGGTCTTGAGTATGGGGTTTGAGAAGATGGGCCTGGTTGCGGTTGGGGAGGACCTGGTCTGCGACTCCAAGCACCCTGAGGCTGCGGGTACTGAGTAGGTGGTCGAGATTGCTGTCTTTTATCATCCTGACCCCTTCCACGACCACGGCTCCTGCCTCTACCTTGATCAGACATGATCTATTGTCTATCCCTAAAATTTTTCTGAAAATTAAAACACCTACATTAATCTCATGCACATTGAAATAATATGTATACACACACGTACACATATGTATACTTTCTTTATTATTTTATGATGTGATACAGTTTTTACGCATTGAAAAAAAGCAATTCTTACGAAAAATTTGAATTTTTGATATACATACATATGCTGCATTCAAATACGAAAACAGCGATGTTGTTTAAAAAGAAAATTGTTAATTTTAGTACACTTACGATAAGCATCGAACAAAGAATACACGAATTTCACGGATTCCAAAGAAAACACAAGCGAGAAGTAAAGATGTTTCACGATCAAACAGTTATGCCTATACATGTGGATTCAAACAACGCTGAAGTCGATTCAAGGTTGAATGTTTTCTTTTTTAAAAAGCACACAAAAACTGAATAACAATGTAACGACAATAATTCGTTTTACAGCCGGATTATGTATATGAAGCTTTATATCGCAGGGAAGAATAAATGTGATCAAAGAACATTAGGAAAATCTAATGCCGGTAAATCGACCCAACTTGGTCCACAATGGCATAAAAAGTTTTGTGTTTGAACTCGACTACTGTAAAAGCCACAAAACTGAATAAAATTTATTTATGTCAATATATGTATTATTTAAGGAATTCAAGCGCTACATAATCTTTTCTTTGAAGTTAAATTTTCAATTTCTTCGACTATAAATATACTATTGATAAACGGTAAAAATAATAATTATTTTTCGTAAATGAACTAAATAGACAATCGATAAGCTAAGATCAAAGTGATACTTATAATAAACTCGATATTAACTGACAAAATTTCAAAAATACTTACTTAACTGAAAACTATATAATTCTAACAAAATTTTTAACTAACTATATGTGAAAATAATAGTTTTAACTATTAACTAAGGTATAAACAACAATTTAACTGTTAAAGAAACTACCCCAACCGTCCTTTATCACAACCCAAAAACTACTACATGAGCTTCGCTTCACATCTTCCAAAACGCACAAAGTTTAGTTACCCAAGCCATCCTATTACGCATGCGTAAAAAAAAAGCCGCACGAACATAACTTCTTTTTGCCAGTGCCGTATTTGATTCAAATATTTTTAGGCGCTCACGATCTTTTAATACGTCTCCCAATATTATTCAAAAATCTAACATATCAAACTTTAACCAAAATAATGCGTTCATATTTCATCTGGGAATGATTTATAAACGTATCTTTTAATCGCTTCAATTTCAGAAAAGTGTGGTACAAGAATTTATAAAAGATTAACGAATGAACACAAAAACAGATACGGGTATGCAATCTTTTAGAGCGCATGTGCAAAAAACCCCACTATATGTATAATGCCAGGAATTGTGGGTAACTTCTTGCTACTTGAATTTCGAAAAGGATTTAGAAATAGTGACTTAAGGTTGATACTTTCATCCGATTCGTCGATACGATCTATCATGCGAATCAATTGTTTAGTTGTTGAACCAATCAAATAGAAGAAGTATTTCTATTCGTTGAAACATCGAAAGTACGAAGGAAAACACGTGGTTTTGGTTAACCTCTTTGAAATGTATTGAAAAGAGATTCTTATCGAAAATCAACATATTGTTAAAAAAAATGGGTAAACAAAAGAGGCAAAGAAGAAAACCTCATAAAGAAAATCCTACAGGACTTCCGTCTGTTAAAGATTTTGAATCGGCAGAAGCTGAGGCTAACGTCAACGAAGTTCGAGAAAATGCCTTACAAACAGTATATGAACAAGTTAGTCATTTTATGTCATGAAATTCTTATTTACACTATTTAGTATACTTTTGCGTTGCTAAAATTAATAATCTAATTTGGAATTTTCTAGCTACAATCTCCTAATGTTGAGGAAAAATTATCCGGGTTGCAAACATTGGAATCAATGTGTTGCGATTCAACATTTGCTGCACAAATTGCAAACGATGGAATCGCCAAAACTATAGGACCACTGCTCATTGATCCTAATGTAATCGTAAGAGCATGTAGCGCTAGTGCCCTGAGGCATATTGCAGACAATGGAAAAACAGAAGCGCATACAAGTTTATTGAAAGATGATATTATGACTCCCTTGTGTGCTTTATTAAAGAAAGTAAGTCTGACAAGCGATTGGATATATGTTTTTTTTGTCATTACAAGAGGTAGTAATCGATTTATAATCCATAGTACTATACAGAGTGGCAACCAAAATCCGACCAAACTGAGAGAAGTAATAGAAAAAATGAAGAAGATGCTTTTATTCAAGCGGTCACATTATTATGGACGTTATTTGAGTATAACGAATCTGCTGTAAAAATTGCTAACGAGACAGATCTCGTTTCAGTTTTAACAAAATTTTGTGACATCAATACCTATGGCATGGAAATTGTTACGATAACTGTGCAATGTTTATTATCCTTGTCCGAAGATAATCCCAATGCTGTTACAGAACTTCGTGACTGTGAAAGCATGATTTCTCAGCTATTGAATCTGGAGACAAATAACGATAACATTGCTGAAGTAGTTTATCTCAAAACTTCTATTAGCGGATTAATATTTAATCTAATTAACTGTACAGATGGTAATTTCATTGGTACAGTGTGCAAAATAATGCATGTACTTTCCGATACGCTCTCGATTGACTGCAAACAACTACTATCCAATTTAACATCAATTATTCCTCATGAAAAGAATGCTTTCTCTAATAATGCAAAAAAGAAAGTACAAGAAAACAGAAGAATTTTCAGCGCGCAGCAACAAGCATTGGAAATTTTGGCTAATTTATGCACAGAAGATCAGG
The DNA here is from genome assembly GCA_943735885.1 of Stelis phaeoptera. NCBI lineage: Eukaryota > Metazoa > Arthropoda > Insecta > Hymenoptera > Megachilidae > Stelis > Stelis phaeoptera. The sequence continues at coordinate 4,156,931 of OX030936.1, forward strand.
AAAATGATGATGATGATGATTCTGATATTGATAATTCAGATTCTGAAATTGATGGTGCAGATGATGTTTGCATGGATGATAAATCATCTAGTAAAATCATTTCCTCGCTACCGGTAGAAATAATCGAAGTTTTCAATGACTGCGATCTATTGAACAAAGTATGGGACAAAACTTCAATCGTAGATAAGGATACGGTAGAAATATTGGAACAAAATGCTGAGGGAGAATCTGTTTTAAAGCAAATGCACACGTTAAACTGTCGAGCTTACTTGTGTTTGAATAATTTAATGTCATGTTTAGAAACTGACGCACTTGGCGGTACTGAAAACGTATATAGGTAAAATATTTACGACCACCCCTTCTAAATCCCGATCAAGAATAAATCATTCGATTAAATTATTTTTGTACGTAGAATATGGAGTAAAATTGGAACAGTTGTTTTTAAAGATGCAAATCCAAATGACACCGAACTGTTAGAATCTGCAACTGCAGCCATGAGAGCTGCCCTCGAAAGATTATCCGAGACAGAAATAAAGATTTTTAATCAATTAACGTTGGACGATGTTCAGCCAATGTTAAATGGAGAGCGTCAGTGCAAAGATCCGAACGTTCGAGTTAATTTGCTACGAATATTAGGAAATTTGGCTTTAGTTTTGATGAATAACAATGCTTCCGAAGCGAGTGAACTAATCAAAGTAAGCTTTAGAAATTTGTATTAAAATCCAATCTTGATTAATTTTTCGTAACGAGTAACATCATTTTTAGCGCATATCTATATTTTTACTGGACACTTGTATGAATGAACCAAAAGTCTGGGTAATGGCAGAATGCTTGGACGCCATAATGGACATATACGCGGAAGATGATAGCGACCAAATAGCGAGTGAAATTAAATTACTAGAAAAATTACGTCCTTTGGTGCCAGTTTTTAAAAATAAGGTAAGATGTTTCCTTTAACAGTTTTGTTTCCCCCCTCAAAACCATTCGTTTATAATCATTTGCTTTCCTTTTGAACAGATTCGACAACAACGAAAAACTTTAGGAGATAATGTTGCAGTAGTGTCTACAGTTAACACTAATATTCCGAGGTTTATAAAATACAAGGAGAAACGAATGAAAAATCTATAGAAGCTTTCTTCTAACGCAATGTTAGTACATTGATGCACTGCAACAATATTTACAATTCACATGTATTATTTATACAAAAATGATTATGTATCAGTGGTATTTTTGCAAATACTACTAAACTTTATTACCGCCAGAAAAAAAGAATGTAAATAAATCCTATAAATAAAACAATTGTCTCGGTAATTTCACCTGTTAGCATAACGCGAATTGAATTATGAATGAAAAGGGTTTTGAAATTTCTTTCAAACAATGCTATTGACTTACGATCTTCGAAAAAGAAGGAACATTACTAACGTAATAAAGCTTTCAGACTTTATTCTGCATCAATAAATAACGAAAGACTAAATAAGTTGGAGACAGACACGATAACAGTTTCATCTTTTGTAACCACTTTTCCAAGTACATAACACGCATACTTATAATAATTGTTAACCCTTTGAGGTATCTACAGAGGAAAGTATTATTACATGCTTATACGATAATCGTTACAGATAACAATGCATCAAAGGGTCGACAATAACCATATCTTAAATAAAGGCACGTGTACACGACGTTTGCACAGTCTTTACCGAACGTTTCGACTATAAAATCAACAAATGTCGTACCGTCGTATTCCATTTAATTTCAAAGTCAGAATTTCTTACATTCATTTGAAATTAACGTAAGGTTTAAAATGACTTTCCTCGCGTCGGTTCCGGGCTTTTTTCTGCATCGTTCGGTACCGCGTTCGTTTGCGATTCGTTCAAATTCAACGCGCTGTGTCTTCTAGGTTTTGGTATTGGATTCACGTCGTCGAGAATCTCTGCCTTCTGTTTGATAGGTTCGGAGATGTGAAGCTCGATCACTTTCACCGGTTCTCTGGGCGCAGCGGTGGGAACAGGCGACTCGTTCAATCTCACCACGCGAATGTCTTTCTGTTCCCTCGGGAATTCCTTAAATTCTATCTTAATTGCACTTTTATCGTTTTCATTCTGCACCATGTTCTGGAAGAAGTGTCTACGATTCGCCTGAATCGACTGTCTGGTGTTCTCGTGCGAGTCACTCGCGTCTCTCTCCTCCGAGGAATCCCTGGAAGCGTTCTGCGTCTCGAGAGCCTTTATTTGCTTCTCGATCTTCTCGATTTCATCCTTCACCGAGAAGCTGTCGCTTCTGAACAACGAATCCGAAGAACTTTTCCGTCTTAGACAAACGTTTTCCAGTTCGGACAACGAGTTCACTTGATCGACGTCCTTGATAATTTCTACATTCTCCTGAGAAGTTCTACGATACTCGATCTGAATACTTTCTTCGTTTTTCTTCGTGGCATCCTCGTCATCCGTTTTCTTCGACGTTTCTTCTTCATCTTTCGCTATCGAGTCTCCTATTTCGTTCTGTTCCTTTTCTACAATTTCATTCTTGCTCATACACTCTGCCTTTTCACGCGATTTTTCAACTTCCTCTTTATCTTCTTTACATTCATTCGCATCACCCTCTGTCGTGGTTTCTTCCATCGACTCTTTCTCAGCGTCGACGACGACTTCTTCTTGGTCCAAACTTTTACTCTTCTTCGTCATCTCGTCGATGTTCTCCGTGACCCTCGCTATATCGCCTGGCTCGACTATTTGAAGCTCTACGTTAGGTACTTCAGGAACTTTCTGCTCGACATCAAGGGAAGAAGTGAGTATCCGATAAATCTTCGTGTTTTCTATTAATACTTTGAGTACTACGAATTTAGCATTACACTCAAAGCGTCGGAGTTTCTTTGGAGCTTACCTCAGTGGCGTCTAATTTTTCTAGACGACGCGGTGGCTGCGGGGCTCTACGCTTTTTACGACCGTACGCACTCATCGTGCTGCCAACGGACACGCAGCTGTTTATCGAAAGATTCGACTTTCTGACCGCGTCCTGGGAGAACCTTTTGAACACGTAATCTTCGGGAACGTTCTCGTTCTCGTCACACAACGTGACGTCGCCCGATCGACTCGCTTCCTCCTCCGAATCCACGGCACCCGCGTTCGTCCTTTGCGACGATCTGTTTCCGAATCTTCGCCTGAAATACGAAAATCTCTCCGTTGTAACGATCTAACAAAACAGGGGGTAAATTTCGAAGGAAACAAAAATCCTTACAAAGGTGGAACCGGTGTTCTTTCCTGCGTTTTCTCGCGAAGAGTCACATCTCCATTCTCTTTCGGGCTCTTGTCCTCGTAATCCAACGGTGGTATCTTGTCGGTAGGCTTTGGACTCACCTGACCGAACCTAATCATCAAATACAAATCATGTTACAGTACATAGATAGAATTGTATAATAATAGCGATCAAAACGATGATTAATCTTCTCAGATGGATTCACCTTCTTGCCGGTGGTTTCGGGGTGAGGTCGCCCATGATGGACGTGGTTGTTTCTTGCGGACTGCCGTCGTAGATCCTCGCAGGATCACCGTTCACCGTTAAACTCGAGCCGTATCTCGACGCTGAATTATCCAAAGTGTATTTTCTTCGTCTGGCCAAGGTACCAAGGGCTTCGTCGAACTCCTGTTGGTCTCTTGTCGCGCGCGTCGGCGCTATTGGTTTCGTGTAAGGATGATCACGTTTATAGGTCGACGAAACTACGAAAGAAAATTCATGATAAAGAAACTTATATTTAAGGATAGTGAAGTCTGTTTTGTAATATGTAGTCACCTGTAGTGATGGTGGACCTCTTCTCTTGCGTCTCCGATTTGTCGTCTTTCCGTTTGCCAAACAGTCCATTCCTGAAAGCAAACGGTATAGTAACGTATAGAGTTAAGAATAATTTAACGTAAACAGTTGCTTGCTACGAAAAGATTGCGAATCAAATAATAATTCCTTCCAACCAAGACGAACAACTGCGGTCTTATCTAATTAATAGGAACGAGTAATACCGACGGGTTTATTCATTTCCACGAAACCCCTTTAATATCGCTAGATATTCGATGAAAACAAACTTTGTGACCGAAACTCAATGCGTTTATGCATAAGCGTAAATTCGATTCACCTTTCATCCAGTTAACAAATCACAAACGTTGAATTCAAACACGATATTCGACCGAAATGTTATTATACATCAATGACAATCTTGTTTCGAATAATCTGCGAAAGCAAAGGTCGCGATCGAACACTTGACTCGTCGTCTTCGTGAACCAATATTCGCGATCCAACATCTGTTGGATCACGGATCAAGATCGACGCGGAGATAACAATCAAATAAAATATGTTGCATCAACATATCGCCGTCTATAGTTAACGAGCAAAGTGTAGGTACAGGTAGCTGAACGGTGAATAACAAATGATGCGCAAGTGTAACAGCTGACGTCAGGCATCATCGTTTTCTTATTTTATCCAACGCCAAGAATATTAACAAGACCGGTGTTGTATCAAGGTAAATAGATTTATGACGACGATCGAAGAGAGATCGAACGCATTCAACATCGGTTATCTTATCGTAACGATGGTGTCCAAGAGTCGAAAATTCTTTGCCCAACGCTGTGGGACACGTTGAATATTTAATTTTCAGTTTAACTTTAAACCAATGTTAATTTTAATCATTGTACGCCGTCTTCTATCCTTTCGGTTTGTTGCGACGCCGTTTCATTGATAATCTTTTTACTACTGATTCGTAGTCTAGATATTTACGTAAGTCGCACAAGATGCATCGTCGTTTGTAGAATGTAAATAGTACAGAGCACAGCCGGTGCGTCGACGCTAGCACAAAATATATCCTAAATAATGGTAAACGCAGCCGCTGCATTAACGTTAGTACAAAATATACGTATACTAAATAATAGAAAACGCAGCCGGTGCGTCGGCGCTTACATAGAATAAATAGCACAGGACGCACCCTGCGTGACATTCCTTTCTAAAGCATCCAATAAGTACCACTCTTCTTATCTTTTTTCCTTACGCAACGTACATATAACTCAATTACTCAATTAATCGATATCATATAAAAGATAATGTACTTGAAGCAAACGAATGAGTGACCTAAACGCATATACTCGGATATCTTAATTGCGATTAACGTTAATCTAGAATTCGAGCATTAATTATTATTAATCAGAGTTGAGTTCGTTTCGACGGCCAATCAGACCGGAACTCTTTCATTCGCGAACGCGGAGTTCCTTCAAATTTCTATGAAAGATTTTAGAAAGTCTCTGCACACCGAAGCGACGGTTCCTTCAACGTTTGAGATTTGCAAAAGCAGCATAACGAATTCTATAGACTCTGCATGGAACGAGTGTTTTGTGATACAATATTTTTAGTACCGGAAACAGTTAACAGATTATCTGGGACGGCGAAACTCTGATATCCGAGATATCTCGATACAAACTGATAAAGAGGAGTTTACAGCAAGATATTTGAGCCAAGGATTGGTCTAACGTGATGGAACAGTTAATATTAGAAATCGCAACCTTTTATGTATGATATTTCAGCGCAATCGGCGATGTCTCTACGTTAAATGATTAATGGTTTTACGTAGAAGAGAATCGAAAACGTTATCTACGGGTCAGCGGACCATCTACGGATGATTATGAGATCCTGTGACGCATCTTTGCCGGACTTTTGTTCAGATAAATTCAGCAAATATCGAACGCGTACTGCACACCATGTATAGAACACGCTTTCCAGTCGATTTTCTGCTACATTTCGGTACAATTCTTACAAGTTTAAACGTCGTTGTACATATTCAAGGGTTCCACGAATGACAAACTAGTTAAGGCATCGTTACATTGAAATTAGATCGTATTCGCGATAAGAGCCGACGAAATTCAGAGCTTCGAACATAGCTGGATTCGATGAAAGCGAAATCGAGGTGATACGGTCACGTCAGATCGACCCGATCTCGGAAAAATTGTCCAGAATCGATGGCCTTGTTACCGCGCAACATTTCAAGCAAATTGACGATATGTATACAGAATCTATTTTTACTCCTGTTACATTGCAAAACACTCGGTATAATTCCATGATTTGAACGAAAATTCGACATACTTGGGATTGGCACAGTCTTATCGTATTAATAGAAAGAAAAAGAATTCGTGCAAAGATTATTCTGTCCTTGACGGGTATATCGTGGATCGTTGATAACACGTCCACGACGTAAAATTGATCATTGAATGCTTTCTTCTTCGATATACATACATATATGCTTTCTGAGAGTCAGATCAATTTACTCGTAAACTGCAATTGCATTTAATGAGCACACTGCATATGTATTTCAAGTGACACAGTTTAAAAAGAAAAAAAAAACAAGTATGTTAGTAACAGTATCTTGGTAACAGAGGTGTGTTTATTCAACTGTTTCATAGTCATAATTTAAAAAGTTCTTTTTATAAATGCATATGCATTATGATCATTTACACACTATAATGTGTTACAAGAAAATTACGCAACTGTTTCGATACACGATTAACGGTGAATTGTACGAAGGATTATAAGAAGATTGTTTCGATGTTGGAACCGAAATAATCTTTGCAGACGAAATGGACAGTGAACGAGCTGTTACGCAGGAAAAGGCTGTGAATCGTGTCCTCAAATAGAAGCACCAAAGACCTTTCGAACGGAACTCAACCTGACGTCGATTGTCTGGTACGTTCTCTTTATTTATGTCGTTTGGATGATAGCCAAACGCAGGTACGAGCTGCGTTTGCCTCGTCGTGATAAGTTCAAGTTCAACAAACTCGCAACGGTAGCTTTCCAAAGTTTGTTTGTAAGTACATAAGTACTCTCTACGGAGAATATGGAACAATGTAGAATTGACAAACGACGTGCTTTCGTTTACTTCAGTTCCATCATTTTACTCTGATACACGAGGTCTGTTGAAAAAATAACCGAACTTTTGTAATTACGCGGCAATGGATCGTCATAGCGACGAGCGGTTCACAGCACTTCAATAATTGTCATTACCTTCCTCGTAACATACGTTTCACATATTCTTTATATCTCGTTTAGCTCCCGAGTTATTGATATTTCAGTGCAAGGTGTTTTAGTGTGCGCGGCGATTATCGCAATGTCTGATTTACGAGAGCAACGTGAAATTTTACGTACGAGAAAATGCATCGCCTCCGTAAGCTTGCTACAAAAGTTCAAACGTTTCCGTGAATGTTTTCCCCAGTTTCACCCACTCAAATATCAATAACTCGAGAACTAAACGAGATATAAAGAATGTGTAAAACGCATGTTACGCGGAAGGTAATGACAATAATTGAAGTGCTGTGAATCGCTCGTCGCTACGACGATCCATTGCCGCGTAATTACAAAAGTTTGGTTATTTTTTCAACAGACCTCGCTCGTACGTACTCAATGATTACAGATTGCTAATACAGAACAGAACAAAATTAACCCTTTGCCTTACTAGTTAACATATTCTTGCCTTTTATATCCTAATAATTATAATTACTTTGTAGTTTCTGTTTCTATACTTATTTAATTTCATTTTGATCAATTCTAGCCTGTACTACGTAGAGCTTTCATCAATATTCCATCTTATAACACTGTAGTATTCTTCTTTGATTTGAAGCATCATTAAATAAAGAACAGCTGGCTTATCTTGATACCCCAGATGACTATCAAAGTGCACAAAATTCTAAGTCAATGGGTTAAATCAATTACCGAGCAAACTTGTGCGACCCCTTATCATGATTTCAATAAATTATCCATAAACGAAATGTTCCTCGGTGTTCAATTACCAAGTGGTTTTGATAGAGAAGCTGTTGGATCTCTTCTTCCTGCTTCTGCCAAAAGTCCAAAACTTGTGCTTCGAGTCTTTCGTTTTCCCATCGCGATACAATTGTGGCTGTGCGTTGGTGATTTCGTCGTTGAACGGATTCAAATGTTCCGGATAATTGTAGATGGATACGCTTGGACGTCTGGAATGCGACATGTTACAGCTTTTCACGGCGAGTTGTCGAATTTTATCTGGATCCACGGCAACCGAATATCGTCGTAGCGACGTCAGAGCGAAAGTTCACCGATCTCTCATCGTCATCCCGTTTTTGGACGGCACCGCGTACGTCTGAAAATATACAAAAGAATCCTGTCATTTTCACATTCTACAAAGACGTTAAAATACGAAATATAAAATGTAACATTTTCTAACGAATTGCTTCGTCGATTACGAAATTCTAGAAACATGGTTTCGCATTCAGGCGAAAATGTTAATCGACGAGGATAGATTTGAAACGATTTGCGATATTAATTTATTGTTGAACGCACGCGTCCGATGCTGCCTTGTTACATCAATAATTGTCGGATCAAATCGAATGACCTACGATGGCCAATCGACGATTATTGTGTACCAAATGGTCGCAGAACAACGATTAGGTACTATGAGTTAATCTGTTCAGTTTGAAAACCAAGTACAAAATCAGACACTGTTCTTTATCGTTTTTCAATTCGGAAATAAAGTTGATCGTATAAAATTGAATAGATTGTTGTAAAAGAGTGTACGAATATGAAATCATGTACATATGTCCAGTAATTAAGATGCATCATCGGGCAACGTATTACGTAAAACGGTGTGTATCGTTTTCTATTTTCGTAAGCTAGGATTAGACGGTGTGTTAAATGGATTAACACGAAGTTACGTCGAACGCAACCGCGAGAAATCTCTCCAGAAATATTCTGAATTAATTAGGCAAGATTAATTTTCATCGCCTCAATTGAATCATCCATCCTTCTAATCCATCTTAAAATAGATCTGGTAACAGAGGCTTTAATATTAGCAATTTAATTTTCTATATCTTAGCTCGTTTCTATTCTATACTTTTATTTATAGACTTTTAAGTTTTATTCAATTTTAGAAGAAATATGCACTGCACCACTGGTGCTTAATTACATATGTATATTGGTTAATCAACTGTTAATAGTAATTTAAGTATTAACTTACTACCAATAGCGATACAAGTATTAGATGAAGCGAAAAGAAGTAGTATTAACCTTAACTATAGTAGTTAATTAATACTATAAACTACTATAAAATATTTCGGATTAAGAACTGAATAGCAAACTATTACAAACTATTGCCTATCACGAGTCAAGGACACACGACAATTAATACCTTAACATAAGTTGTACAATTTTAACGAAAACATCGAATACAATGGCGAATTGAAATTGGTAGCAAAAAGAAAAAATAAAGTATCACACGTACGGATGGTGACAAAGAACGACTAACGAACGGAATTAGCACAATTAGCTCGCGTTACGCTCGCTGTTCGTTTCTGATCTGGAACTCGTTGATGAACTTGCATCAGAATTGCGTTTGGACAATCTTTAACGAAGAATTACGGGGCTGGGTTTCCCTCGAAGCGACTCGATCCGCAACTTACCGCTCTGTACCGTTCACGAACTTGAAAATAGCCCCCGTGATATTCTAGAATCGACCACGCTCGAGTTCCAGACGAATCTTCTCAAATATTATACAATGGTTTCTGTGTTACGTTCCCTTCGTTCTTTCCATTTAATTTCCTTCCTTTTTTTTTTTTGTTTTGTTTTTCGCACGGTATACACTAATTGTCGAGAAGGCCAGCGTACTTCGCTAATTGAAGAAACTGTTTCACACGCAAACTCTGACCACAATGGAACACACAGAACGCTTCTTTCATCGTGAGAGGATGTTTTGAAAGGTACATTCGATTTTGAAGGGTTACGAAATTAAACTTTGACTATAAGTAATTGAATATTCAGAAGTTGCAAGAGTTAACTTCGTGATGGTAAGATTGGAAATTTCAAAGTTTACAAGTATCGAAAACATTCAAATTCCCAATTGGAAGACTACGCTTTGAAGAATTTCGTAATCCTCAGAAACCGGAAATTGTCAAATCTGTCTAATAGAAATCTTAAAAACTTCAATTTGGAGCTGTCAATGTTTCAGATTCTAACGTTACAGGCAACAAATTCAGAGATATCGAATTTCCAAGTGTTAAACTTTCATATTCCACGCTCCAAACTTACAAGTCATGCAAAGAAATCAGCAACGACGTTACGAAATCGGCTCGTTTTCACACACAAGCATTATTTACAGTTTTAATAGACGACAGAACTAAAAGATATTACATATTTCGTAGGAAGAGGTTTATATAGAAAAATGAACGCGTACAATTTTCGATAGAAACGCGAGCCGTTCAACGAAATTCTCTTATCGTATTCGACTACAACACCCCGAATGCGTTTTTCCATTCTTGAAACACGCGGTGCGTTTCAGTGACTCATCGTCAGTATACACAATGTGTACGACAAGTTTATGAAACGTTTAAGGACAAAGTCGAAAGTCTACAGAATCGGAAAAAGAACAAATAAGAAGAAAAAGATGATTTTGTGAGACGGTTTACCGATGTCACACACTGTTCATTGGCTTTCACCCAGAAACACAGATACCGAAGAGAATTCAGCCAAGTATTTTTAGGATCTCGACCGACACTGCGTGATGGTTCCTCGGACTCGATACATTTTTTTCTTTAAATTCCACTCCAACACTTCTGGAGAATACGAAAATGAATATCGATGATTGTTTGTAATGTGAATTATAAATATAATATGAATTATACAGAAATTGGAAGGTTGAATAGTCCAAATTTAGAAGTTCTAAGCCTACAAATCTGAAATTTGAACGTTCTAAGCTAATGAAATCCAAAATTTAGAAATTCCAGGCTTACGAATTTAGAATTTGGAAATTCTAAGCTTGCGAATCTAAAATTTCGAATTTCTAAGCTGACAAATCCCAAATTTAGAAATTCCAGGCTTACGAATGTAGAATTTGGAAATTCTAAGCTTGCGAATCTAAAATTTCGAATTTCTAAGCTGAAAAATCCCAAATTTAGAAATCCCAGGCTTACAAATCTAGAATTCTGAAGTTCTAAGCTTGCAAATCTAAAAATTTAGAAATTCCTAGTCTTAAGAATCCAGAATTCGGAAATTCTAAGCTTGCAAATCTAAAGATTAAGAAATTCCAGGCTTACGAATCCAGAATTTGGAAATTCCAAGCTTGCAAATCTGAAACTGTGAATTTCTTCGAATTTCTTTTACAAATTTCCATCATTTTTAGTTTGACATGTCCTACTAGTGAAATAATAATAACAATGATATGTCGATAGCGGTAAGTAAAGGCATGATCTCATGAAACTAAATGACCAGCATTAAATATGGTAAGTTAAAACCGCGGTTGAGATTTATCGATCAGAATTTCAGTTTCGCGTGTCACGTAACTGGAACAACCTTTAGTCAATGTCCAACCGCATAGATTTCGTGTGGGGATTTCATGTAAATCTCTCGAGTATATGCAGACAATTTTTGACCGGATGCCTTGAGACTGAACAAGAAATTTAAATCAAAATCGAGCATATTTTTTAAGTGGTACAAGTCTACTTTTGGAAAAAAACGAGTTAATGGTAATTTTAGTAAAATATAGATATCTTCTTTTTATATTTATAAAAGAAAAAGAAAAAGAAAAAAAATGGACCTATACCACTTTCATAAATAACGGTTGTACAAGGTGTAACAGAAATCGCGGTACAGGCAAACAGAAACAATTGAAGGATTTTTCAATGAAATCTCGAAATTTAAGTTTCCTAAGTTTGATGCATGGAAACTTTGAATTTAAAGGTTTACCGATTTTTAAATTTTCAAAATCTGTAAGCTTAAAATTTTCATATTTGGATCCTGATAGTTTGAAGTCTCCAAGTTTAGAATCTCTAAATCTTTGATTTGCGAGCTTGGAATTCCTAAATTTTGGATTTGCAACCTTACAATTTCCAACTTCTTAAGTTACAAAGCCTGAACTTGTAAATCCAAAGTCTCCAAAAGCTGAACCGTAACAAATCTAATTTCTAAAAGTACAAGATCTCTAAATTTGATATTTGTACTATCCATTTGATCGGAAACCAGTATAACGAAACGCTCGATATACACCCACAGCTCGTACGAGATCATTTCAAATCAGATAGCGTAAGGTAAGTCGCGGTGAACTTTGATGCAAATTAGTCACAAATGAACTTGACTTTGTCCAAGTTGTCCTTCCATTTAAACGGGGGAACTGTTGAAACGATCTCGAATTAAACTGTCAGATACGACAAACGAAGCCAGAAAAACCGTTCGTATCTCGTAATCGCGACCACCACCGCAAAGACAATTTCAACGTGTTCCAATCGTGATAACGAACAAAAGAAATTAGCTTTTTTTTTTCTTTTTCATAGTTGAGAATCTCTGGCATCCGTGACTCGACTTTATGGCACGAGTTACCGCGAAACAGCCGCCGCAACGTACATGTTTTAAGAATATAGCCTGGCGGTGTTCGTAGATTTTACGATTCTACCTTCCGTGGCAATGCACGGAAGTGCTAATCGATACTTTCATAACTACAGGTGAACACGAACCAGCGATCAAGTAAAGAAAAGAAAATCCTACGTTCGATCTTCGTGTACAGGACTACCTAATTTTTTCTTTTACACCAATTAAAGCGTTATATCTATCCGAATCGATTGGAAAGAAATGTAGCACAGTTCTAATGAAATGTTGAAATCGAGTCTAATAATAGTGTAGCAATGTTTAATTACACCAAGATCGCTGTTTCGTGGAATTTTTTACGCTTTCGCTTACTTTAATCGGAAGAAAGATACGCTTTTGAACGGTGCGATGGGTTATCAGTGACCCACGTAGCATATGCAAACTTAAAATTTCCAAATTTTCCATCTCTAAATTTGGAATGTGTAAACTTGGGATTTCCAAATTTAAGGTTTCTAAGCTTAAAATTTCCAAGCTTAGGATTTCCAAGCTTGGGATTTCCAAATTTAAGATTTCCAAGCTTGGGATTTCCAAATTGAAGATTTCCAAGCTTGGGATTTCCAAATTTGAAGTTTTAGTATTTCAGACCTTCAAGTTTAACACTTCCAAGCTTGGAATCTCTAAATTTTCGATTTCTAAGCTTGTAATTTCTGAAGTTAGTATTTATAAATTTTCAAGTTTAAGATTCCCAAGTTTGAAATTTCAAAGTTTGAGATCTATAACCTTTGAGGTTCGTAAACTTAGTAATTCTAATCTTAATGCATACAACACCAATTGAACTTGGTATGACTACACTTAATATCTAACTCATGGTAAATATAAACATACAGAAGCACGCATAAAAAAAAAAAACAAGCATAGAGAGGAAAAAAGAAGTGGAATGATGAATCGTTACATGCTAAATATTCTTATCAACACGTCACCGATGTTTCCGGCTATATAGTAATCGCAATAAATACAACGGTAATCACCGTGACAAAAATAACGCTTACCAGCGAACCGATCGAACGTAAATGAAAGAAATTGACGAAACGAATGGACGAAAGAACGGTGGAAAAGGTCATAGGATCAACGGAACCCGAAACGTGTCCGGCTAAATTACACGCGTCGTCATGTAGGTCAGTGAATCGCAGCTCGAAATCATCGCGCACTAGTTATGTTACATTCTACATTACGCTAGATACTCTGTAACGCATATGTACATAAAAAGAAAAATTATTCCTTGTCCACTTGAGATTACGTGTTCCAAATTTTCACAGCTTATGAATCGTGTCGATAATTGAGAAAAACGCGCCCTTAACCTTTCTTTTTTTCTTTCATAAATTTCCTTTCGGCGATACACTTCTTCGCTGATACATTTTTTCTTATCTTTACGACGTTTGATACCATCGAGATACATGTCTGAAACACATAGATTTACATAGCAGGATTAACCAGTGACGCCATGATAAAAACGTTTTTATCGTTGTATGTACATCCACTTGAAAGAATACACGATATATTACTGTGTATTAGGTGACAACGAGATTCTTACGCGAGCTACACACCGATTCACAGAAACAGAGTCTTGCCTTTTCATTATTTCTACGTGCGTCGGGCCACTATTTGTGTCAATTTCGCAATTTACCAACAGAACAAACAAAATTAACGATCAAAATGTCATTTTATATAGGACGCTTGCACGGAGTTCGATATTTGCGAGATCGAAAGCGATTCGATCGAACTATCGATTAATGCAAGACGCGCCATGCTGTGTCATCGACTTGACAGTACCTGCCAGTTGGATGTTTTTTATGTTCAACGCAACAAAAGAAGCCGAACATTTGTCAGAAATATTCGATTCTCAGAGTAATTTTAATATTTAACGCTTAAAATACGATTATAAAACTTACGTAAGGGTGTCCGAATAACGACGAGTTCGCTACGGTGCACGAAACAGGTGCGAAGATTCAATTTTAATCGATGATCGTCTTCGTCCGAGATGTTCCAATTTTGCACCTCCTCAACATACACTGTTTGCAACACTGACTAAATATTAGGAGGAAAAACACAAATAACACCGAAGTACAGCATGCAACATCGTTCGCGAGAAACGCGAAACCATCTTACCACAACGGAGTTTGCCGGGCGACTGTGGTTAGTTGCGTACGCTGATCGGACATCTTCGACAAACTTCGGGCGCTTTCGAACGGCGCGGCAAACTTCGCGCCTCTCGGTGTACTCCGTGTCCCACGCACACGATTGGTCAACGCATGGCGGTTGATTTAAATACGCGTATCGTTGTAACTTGCCTGGAAATGTAATTAATTACAAATTATGGAACAAATGGAACCCCAACAAACAATACAATCTACAATAGTTGTAATAAATAAACTTATAATCGAACAGATCTGCAATTGTTACACAGTTAAGCTTTGTTCCTCCATTCATTGTTTTCTGTCAATTAACTGCCAAAAATTCGAAGATGAATCAACTACTTTGTCTTACGATTCTCACGATAATTCTATGTTTACACACGCTGACTAATGTTAACTGAATGCATACACTGCCAATACTGGTTCACAGTTTACGTGGGCGTCGATGGAACGTCCATAGAAAGTTGTCAAAGAAAAAATACAGTATGTAGGTAAATTGTAGATAAACCACGCATTGAACAACACAAAGATTATCTTTCACCTTTCTTTTTAACTGTAGTATATCATAGTTTAAACATTGTATAATCGGTTCGTAACGGCTGACTATTAAACTTAAAAGAAGAAAAATAATACAAGTACACGTATCTTCGTGCTGCATTTATTAGAGATAGCAACATGTTTTTCAATGCGTGTAAGTTAAGGTAAATACATTATTCAAGAACCGTGCAGATTATCCGTGTCTGCGAGCTAAATGAATTCCACACAGTAGGTCTTAATTTAGAATATTCCTTCGAGGCGTTATTTGCGATGGCCGTTTCCTATGCAATTAAACCGCTACAGCATCGATAGTGCAGAAGTCAAGGAGCAAACCAATCTTTTTCAGTCATCGGTTATCGCGTCAATAAACAAGAAAATGAAAAAAAAAAAAGGAAAAGTATAAAATAGCGGAAAATAAATACGATATCGTGTACCCTCGAACAACTCGTGACTGTATTTCTATCGATGACGAGTTCCATATAACGAGACTGCATCAATAACAATAAGTAGGTGTGAAGCTGATTCAAAATTCTCTGTCACGATGACTGTCTCTACTAATCGTTTTAAACATATTAGACTAATTTCCCTATCATTTTATTCAAGCACCAACGATCCCTGTTGAACTTGCGACAACGTTTAGTCATAATTATTTTTAATCAACGATTCATCGTGCGTGAAAGCACATTGTATGTAACAAAGATTCACGCCTTAAACGATATTCGTCGTTCTATCTATCGCGATTTCTAGTATACCTGAAGTACGGCTACTTTATCCTCCATTTTATCTCGATTGAATTCTCCGCCGATCGTATCGAATCAAACTGATAAGATACCTGTTATCAACCTACGTTTGCTTTCGGCGTAATGTGTACAGTGATCCGATCGCTGATAAATAGCTGTGAGAAAAAAAAGGGTGTTGCGTAAACCAGGAGAACCTTCTATAATTTCTGCAACAGAATATTAATTAATTACATAATTTTGGAAACTTTAAACTTTGAAATTTCAGAGTTTACTATAAGAAATTTACCTTGTTTTCTGTTTGGCCTGAAACCTATTTTTCAATTTCAATTAATAAACAGATTAGCTTAAATTAAATATCGAATGAAATAATGATACCTTGGTTGGATACAAGCAGAATAATCGACTCGATCGAGCATGGTACAGCGAAGACGTAGACCTTGAAGGCAACGGTTCGAAAGGGCGCAGGATGGAACCGTGAATCTGTTGAAATCATTCGGACTTTATTACGGTATAATTCGAGCATTGTACGTGAGAATAATGAAGACGCCTTTCAACAGCATCCGACCAAATGAAACCGTCGATTGAAAGTAATTATCAAATGATCCCGATGCGGAACGATATAGAAAGTTCATTGTACAGAAATCTTTTATCGTCTAACTAGCCAATCGACCTAATAACGTGTCTCGAATAAACGATTGATAAACGAATTGATATACACGTTATTTGGTTGTCAAATAATTTACATTATTCTCGCGTTCAAGAATGCTTCGTTATTTCAAATCATTCGAACCTGTATATGAAAGGCTGTATATGAAATGTACTTTCAAGGTTCAGACAATAAATTATAAGAAAACGAATAGTGTTACGATTACGAATTTAATTTCATCGTTTTCTTATGCATTCAATCGTGTTGAATCCTCGTTGAAATCGAATTACGATATGTATTACGATCCATCTTAATTGAACAATTCGTGAGGTGACCTATTTTACATTGTCTTGACTCGAGTGCATGCAGCTGCGCTAAACTACAATTTCTACTGTCGCTTAATATCTCAGCGTCGTGTTACAGCGAACATCAAAAACGAAACCGAACTTCGACGGGTTGCACGAGGAACAGCTCGTTATCAATTAAAATTTAACATATGTCAACAACATTTGCAAGATACGCTAATTATCGTTGTCCGTATAATTATCATCAAACTGAAACGCATAAAATATAATTACTCTGGTATAAAGCGTTCAAAGACTTAAATATGAAAAATTTGAATTACAAAGTGGTCTCATTATTCATCCAACATATATTGATCGGACTATAATCCACGAAAGAAAGATTTTTCAACCACCGCATTCGATCGCTACGTAACACGATATTACGTAGATTTCCTTCTTCGATAACGAATGCTCAAAAATGCGCAAAATTACTCGTTACATTAAATGAAAACAATTACGCCCTTCTCTCCTTACCAGTTTTCGCTATCGTTCCTGAAAAAAAAAAAACAACGATTCCTCTAATAATCGTACATTTCTATATCTTAAAAAAAAAAAAAAAATATTCTAATACCATAAATACTACTATACCTGATAGCATAGTATCCTTATATGACAAAAATATAAAAGTTATTCTATAATTTTGTATCTGAAAATACATCGAGATATTCTTAGTTATTTCGTTCTTATTCGGTCCAGAAAAATAAATTCCATACTCGTACGATATAATAACGCGTGTGTTCGTATGTCGAACACGTGGGTAAATTCTAATGGATCCGTGAAATGCAACAATGATATCGGTCGTGGTGCAGTAATTGTTATGTAACACCGGCTGAAATTGAGACCCGGCTCGTGTGTGCATGAATACGTGACTCTGCCGACACGTACGAATGACTAGCTATGCAAATTTAACTGCAGGAAGATCCGTTTGTTAAACGCATCGAAGGCCTCGCGTTCAACTTACGCAAAATTTGTCAAGTTCCACAATTTGAGACTCCTAGAAAAATACAGAATTGTCAATGCGACATCGATTCTAACGTGACGTATCGCTTAAACAATAAAAATTAACCTAATTCCTTATCATACCTAGCTGACACATTGTAACGACCATTTAAATTTTTCTGCACTACATTGGATAATTCTGTAAGGATGGTATGATGTTGTTACTTCTTGCGTTTAAATGATCAGAGATGAATCTTCAGGATACATTTATACCGAACATTTACCCTGATATTCTCATTTGTTATTCAATTATAGTTGAATAAAAAAAAAATAATAATTCTTCCTAATATGTGGTTTACTTTAAACTTAAAGTTGAATAGAGATTGCGCCTGCAGATGTCACTATCGTGCAGTTCTCGACCCTCTGTAGTTACAGCGAGAAGAAATATCGCTGAAATATATGAATAAAAGTACATTTAAAATGTTTACGAAAATATATTGTTGCATATGTAACAAATTACCTGTTAATTAAAATAAAGTTCATCTTTCTTTATTTATAACCTAATTCTATCATTTGGACCCCAGCTGTGTATGATGAATACACAACGTTATTTACACTTTTCGCTTCTAATTTTTAACTTTCATGCCATGCCGTTGAATATTTTATTTAAAAATGATAAATACCCTGCGTTTTTTCCAAGATATATGAAAATAATGAATGGATGTTTCATATTACTCGAGCTGTAAACGAATTCAAATAAAACAGCATGGCCAACATCACGGATCAAACAGCGAACACGAAACATTTGATTACGTATGATTACGTAGTGGACTGGTTCACGCAAGACATTGTTTTAATATTTTGGAAATTGATGTATACATATTGATTTGATAAAAATGGAAAAGTGGTTATGTGAAAACCTATCTAAGATTTTAGATTTTCCAGTTCCGAATGATTTCATCCGGTAAGAATAACTTGAAAACAATGTACTTTTATATGTATGTACAAGCAAGCAAGTACTGTTCAAAATGTATTTATTTTTTAGGCTTATTATGGAAATAGAAAACGAAAGAGATCTTGACGAGTATTTAAGATCTTTGTTAGATTGTACTGATCCTCAACACAGCCAGTTTATTGCAGAAGTGAAGAAACGGCATGGTATGTAAGAATGATATATTTATCTTTCTACAGCTTATCAAGATATTTGATGCGTTTGATTCTCGTGACCGAATTCTTTTAGCATCGAATAAGGCTCAGGTTGGGTATAAAAAGGTAAATGATACGAATGATTCCAAGAAGAAACAGAATGAAAAGAAAAAAGGGAAATGGAAAAATAAAGAGAAGCAAGAAGCTAAACAGGTATCTTAAGATGTTACTGTATGTTCGTGTGTCGGAGAAACATATTGCAGTTAACCGTTGTTTGTCTAGGTACAAGAAATTGTTAGGTTAGACAAAGCGGAGAAACAAAAACCCAAGTTTGTTAATCTCTATTCGCAAGAAGGCAAAGATAATCTTAGTGTTCTGTTAAAAGGTATTTTACATATATACCAAAACGGTATAATCATGCAACTGTAATGTTTAAAACTAATATAGGTATGTTTTATTAGGCAGATATAAATGTAATTGCGAGGCAAGAAAACATAGATTGATCAATAATTGTCAAAACTGTGGTAGAATAGTTTGTATGCAAGAAGGAGCTGGTCCATGTTTCTGTTGTGGAGAACTTGTATGTTCTCCAGAAGATAAAATGATTCTTTCTGGCAATAGCAAACAGTCTGCTCCTTTATATAATAAATTGATGAATCAAAAACCTAGTAAGAGTTTAGAAGAATCAATAAAACAGAGGGACAAACTTCTCGAATACGATCAAAATGGGTACTTCTTGTATAATTTTAGTTTACTTTCAAAAAACGAAAATTATCATCAATTAATTAGAGTTAATCGTATCAATTTACAGAGTACAATGTACAAAGGTAATTGATGATGAATGTGATTACTATCAATCAAATAATACCTGGTTAACCGCTGAAAGTCGTGAAAGGTTAAAAAAGTTAGAAGAAGAAATGAGTGCGAAAAAGCATATGTCACGTTTAAACCGAAAGGTAAACATGGCCTTTGATTTCATGGCCAGAGAAGTAACGGAAGAAACTACAGTTGATGACTACAATGAGCTTGACGAAGAACAAATTCAAGCTATTTCAAGATCATTTAGTGATGTTAAAAGTTCTAACATCTGTCCAGACATAGAATTTGAGCCTCCAATGGTAAAGATACTTATTAACAATATATTGTATGCATATTAAATGCTTAATAGGAATATAACTTACTATTGTGCAGTACATTGAATTAGACGAACCTGAGCCACAAGCACCGAAACGAGACATTTCTTCTAGGATAAGAGGCATTGTTCAGGATAAAGAATATTTGGAAATGTCGGATTCTGGTTTATGTTTGAGCATGCATCAGCCTTACGCGTCCTTGTTAGTAGCTGGAATAAAAACGTAAGATTCGATTCGTTAAAGCTTTCAAAACTAGATAGGTGGATGATAGATTATATCTTTCAATTCTTTGTTAACATTATAGTCATGAAGGTCGAACATGGTACACATCGCATAGAGGAAGATTATGGATTGCCTCAACAGTGAAAACACCAGTTATGGAAGAAATTTCAAGCATACAAAATCAGTATCGTGTTTTAAAAAATGGTTAATATAAATTAAACATTTGCCACCTAGCGCTTATTTAACATCTGTTATTGATTATACAAATTTTTTTTTTTTTTTTTTTTTTTAGAAAAAATCATGTTTCCCGAGAATTATCCAACTGGCAGTTTACTGGGTCATGTAACAGTTGTTGATGTTTTACCTCAGGAAGAGTATAGAAAATCGTATCCCGAAGGAGAAAGTGATAGTCCTTATGTTTTTATATGTGAAAATCCTTATGTACTACCAATTCAATTCCCAATACAAGGAAAGCATAAAATTTGTAAGTATCGATTATAAATTTTCACTTCTGTAGGTTACAGAAGTAAATAATTTCAATGATTTTTTGCTTTGCAATTGTTTATAGATAAATTGGATGAGAAAATTCATCATGCTGCTGTTAAGCTGATGGAAAAACATACGAAAACTACGAGTCACTGAAATGTGCTTAAAAGTATATAAAGTAATATATATGTATATGATTTTTTTATGATAAGCCACACCTGTTACTATTTGTAAAGTAAACAATAAAATAAGCATCTTTTTATAGTGTATATTAAATATTATTTATTAATTTGTACATAATAGGATATATTACAATACAAGTATAGTTTACTCTATATTACAGCAGCCCTTAGAAGATGCCTATTAATTTCACACTATTTTTTCCCCACCTGTTTTTTTTCTTTAGGTGCGATCAATGAAAAAATATTAGCAGCTTTCTTTTATTACGTTTAAGGTATCAGACTTTTATAAACAGTAAAAGTAGATCTCGATAAAGTTATTTTTTACATGAAAACAGTCTGTATATACAAAGTACAAAGAGAACATTTATAATCGAAATATATCGTTATAAAGTTTATTGTTCTTACAAATTTTGAGATTAACGTTAGTCTGTTTTAAAAGTCAGAATGAGGAATTTCACAAATCTAATATAGCTTTCCATAAATCTATCTCTGATTTAAAAATTGTAATGAGCAAAATACAAATTAATGTTTAAAATCCTATAATACCTATGATATTATTTACAACATACTAAAAATTTCAGAACATGTACTATTTTCCATAACAATTATTAAAATAGTAAAAATCTTAAAACCAAAACTGTTGCTTATAAACTAATCCGAAGCTAAATAAAGCTATAACCCATTTACATGCAATAAAAGGATCATAAAATCGTAATTGTTGTTTAAATGTTTAAGGTAGAAAATCAACTTTTGAAGACAAGTATACTGATATTAACTGACGAATCGATGTATCAGGAATGTACAAACAAATACCAAACTATTTCTTATGAATTTCAGTAAAAGATTAATGATCATCTGTTACGATATTTAAGACGTATTAACACGTACAATCAGACTGAAGCAAGATGCTGTGCAATCTATCTAATACCATGTAATTTACATTTGTTTTCTATAGGTATACAAGTACCAGTTCTACAACAATATTGTCTAGTCAGCAAAACAAAAAATGATTAAAACAATAAATACAAGTAAATTCTATTAATTTTTTCTTTACATTAAACATTCGTCAAATTTTAATCGAGCCATTTTTGTAAAAATAATTAACGTTATGGCCAACATTAGATAGACTAGCATTCGAAACATGAAAAAGACCAATAACGTTTTTCTTCCGATTCGATTTAGATAAAAGTAACAATGTATAGTTTCTAATAATTATTTGATAATTAAAACAATTTTGTTTATATCAACGTTAATAAAAATTAAGAAACAAAAAACAATATTTTATACTTAAATATAACTCTGCAGTATATACAGGATGTCCCGTAACTAGTGTAACGTCAGGAAATGGGTGATAGCTGAGACGATTCCGAACAACTTCCTTTGGAAAAATGTCCGATGGGACTTCGTTTTTGAATTATTAACGAAAAACACTGACCAATCAGAGCGCGCGCTAAGCCGTGATTCGTTCAACGTCCCGGCTCGAAGTTACCCTATCACAGCTGAGCGCGCGCTCTGATTGGTCAGTGTTTTTCGTTAATAATTCAAAAACGAAGACCCGTCCGATATTTTTGCAAAGGAAATTATTGTTCAGAATCGTTTCAGCTACCTCCCATTTTCGGCTCCTACATTAGTTACGGGACACCCTGTATACATATACTGTAAGACACATATGCATGTATTTGTACTTACACATATGTATATTATAACAATACCAATTAATATCTCTTTTTTTGTTTCTGAACAACATTCCAGTATATATTTAACATACAGTCAGTTTTCTATGTTTTCTTTATTTCCGTTATGGACACCAGTATATAATATATGCTATATAATAAATAATTTTCATATTATCTTTTAGTATTACAAACTATTTAGGCTATCAAATATCGATGATGATTCTTTAGTTGCTCAGCTTCTAGAATAAACATATGCGGACAATTTCAAACAAACAAATTATCGAATCAAATATACAGTTAAATATTTAGCAAAAAATCAAAGTTTAATAACACTTTTGTTATTAACCATTGTTCCTTTCAATTGTTGATTAGAATCTATATAAAGCTGTTATCCGCATATGTTTATTTTTATCCTGTCCAAACAAGTAATAGGCCATCACAATATTATCATAATACTAATATATCCATATCACAAATCTACTCGAACAATTTTAAATAAATAGTTTCATATTTCCATTATATATTTTGAAAAATTTTAAATTCGATTAATATAGTAATACTTAAAAAATTCTTTTCTAAATAAGACGTTCACAAAAAAAAAGGTGTTACCACTTATATTAGCTATTATAAAACAATATAAGTATTAACACTTTTTTTCAATCGCCTTAATCATTAATGATAGAATAGTATTCAGGCAAATGTGCTTACCGTTTCTATTCAATTTGGATACACGAAAAACGATGTATATAATTCTCTCAATTAGTTTATCTAAATTCTAAATATACGTAGGTGAATCTTTTAAGCTGGTACCACAGGCATCACAGATCGAAACGTTCTTTTCATTTACCAACGTGCATTGTGGACATTCCTTTCCGCCACTTGCCAACGGCTTATCCTCGTTACCTTTAAGCCTCGATTTTCCGCACATCTCACAAATTTCTTTCGACGAGGAATTAAGATAGGTGCAAGTGGCACAATTCCATCCCACGGATTCACGTTTCGTCTCGTTTTCTGTCTCCGGACGAGAAAGTTCCACATTTTTCAACGTATCCGCAATTTTTACAATTTGGTCCGACGACCGATGAGAACGTTGAATTGAAAGCGTTTGACTACCATGCCTTTTCTCTTTGTTATGAGAAGATAAATGATTCTCGGCGAACGTATCGTGATATCTGTTCGAGTCCATCAAATCAAAAGAAGAAGACTTCTTTTTTAAGGGCAACGTGTCGTGATGATGCCGACCGTTTGTTATCGGTGAATCTACCTCGTTCACATCGATTCTACTGCCCTTACCTTTTTCGAAACGATGCACGCTGTATTTTTCATCATTGTCATTCTGTTTATACGACTTTTGCTTGCTCGATCGTGAATCATGGTCTCGTTTGTGCAAAACATCCTCTCGGTCGCCAAGGTCCTTGGAATAGCCCATGCTTTCCAAGTTCCTATATACAAAGTCCCAGGAATCGCTGGACGATTTCGCACACTTTTTCTCGATCCTTCCGTAGTCGTAATGATCTCCGTCGGTAGATTGTCTTTTATAAAAAACTACGTCGTCCAAATCTGATATTCGGTGAGTAGCCTTTCGATTGTGTAACTTATCGTAATTGGCAACAGATACGGGCATATCAATCTCGATTAATCTACATGTCGGTACTCTTGTGTATGCTGGCATTGTGGTGTAATAAGGATTGACACCGCTCAAGTATTTGTTACCGTGCGGTAAACATCCATAGGCACTACATCGATTGACGAAACCGTGATCCATCGGTTGGAAGTATCTGTAATTTCCAGGTATCGTGTTTGTATCTTCTATGTATCGATAATCTGACTGACATGCAGGGATTGGTGTATTATAACTGGTAGGCATTATGTGATAGGGTACTGACGGTGATGCTGCGTCTATGCACATGGGTTGTGGGTAACGATAATCCCTATAACTTTCTGCTTTCGGCCGATTTTGATGCATCTTTTCGAGAAAACGATAACTTAACGCTCTGATCGCCTGCTCTGGCGTACCAACATGATTTTCTCGAAATTCTAAAATTTCCAACCATGAAACGGTACAATTGTGGGAAACATTCTCCCATATCTGCTTTAAAATCTATGTTAAAAAGAATTTTTTCATTTAAAATATGCCTCAAAAATACGTATATGTACACACTATGTTAGCTAGCATTACCTGACACTCAACAAAAGCAACAATCGCATCTCTGCTCACACTAGATACTTTGTCAGGATCGATAAGACCCTCTAAAGTGAGTACTCCTAACCCTGTATGCTTGTATCCCATTTGTTCAAACATTAACTCAGCTCCTATTAAATTTGCTTCTACCTCGTGCTTATAATATCCACTGTAAGTCTAAAGAAAGAAGAATAAATTAATTCTTCCATTTACAATGTTACAGAATTAAATATGAAGAATTCTTTAAATATTAACCCTCAAAGTTCTATATTCTTTTCTCCAAGGCTGAGCCAAAAGATTGGCAGCATATAAAGAAATAGCACTCCAAGCAGTTGCAGCTCTATATCCACTAAAATCCTGCAATGTGGCTGCTGATCTATGTAAAATGTCTGCAGTTTCTTGAAATACATATTTATTTTCATTTGGAACAAGGCAAAGGTATTCTTTAATAAAACCTGAAACATGTTAGATTAAGTTTAATAAAACGATCAATGATTTAATAGCTTTACCATACATGAGATAAACTTTACCTTCAAGTTTGTGACGTTGTTGCAATTTTAAAGGACTGTCATCTGTTTGTAAATAAACTAAATGACTCTGCTCTAATTTTGTACTAATTTCCTGTAATCTATCTTTACCTTTCATTATTAAGTCGTTTGCCATTTTTGTCACTGCAAAAACATATTTTACAACATTATTCTTTCTGAACTCCTCTATCATTTACTTGCACTAACATTTAAATTGTTTTCCATGGATAAAATAAATGCTCAGAAGAAAATACTAACATAAATAATACACGATGCTAGAAATTTAGTTGATAAGAAATAACATAAGAATAAAATCGATATAAAATAAAAATAGCACAAAAGATATTAAAAAATAGAAACTTTCACAACTATTACAAAACCTTTTAGAAATGCAGTTTTAGATTAAATTCTTGATTTAAACTATGGCTAGCTCCAACCTAAAAATAAATCCTATATTTAGAAGTACTGCTACAGTGTTTACTCTGGGAGCTACCATAATATATCCTCTATTTGGAAGATGCCCCATCTCAAATAAAAACGTCCATTGAGTTTTTTATTCTGTTTTAAAAGCATATTACATCACTTTATAAACAGTAAATATTTTTCTTCACAACTGTTTTCTTGGTTATGTTCATGTGTTATATATGGTTATATCACAACCACGAGATAAACACATACTAGAGATCCAAGTATTGATGGTAAACTGAATTTTTTGGAAATGCCTATAATGTAATAATAACATGGTTGATATTCATGTTGGGCGACCATCCTCAACTTGACAAGTGTCAAATTTGTATAGTTTGTGTTATTGTTTACATCTAATCTTTATGGCGTTACTTTACGTATTCAATAAAGTTACAAAACGATAGAAATACAAAATGATGACAGACGTGGGAGAGGCAGAAGTGAAAAAACTTCAGCCGCAAATAGAAAAATATGATAAGTAAGCTATCATTTTTATTTATACGTTTGTGATACCAATCAGTGACAGCTGAACAGTTGTATTCAACGATAATAATAAAAAATACTTTTGCATTTTATAGGGACGAAGTTGAGGTGACTGATACTGATTTTTCAGAAGCTGCAAAAAAGTTAGCCGAAGGCCTATTAAGTATTTATCAGTTACCATTGGAACAAGTTCGAAAAGAACTTACCGAGATAACGTAAGGAAAGATAAAAAGTATTCGTGTTACCTGAATGTCTATTTTTTTATTACTTTTGTGTAGGATTAAACAAGAAACTTTGCTTGGTCAAATGCAAATTGAGAATAAAAAGCTCCAAGGAACTTTTGACGATGTTAAATTAAATGACATGGTAAGTATTAATACATTGTGTATCGACTTGCATTAGCGAAGAATGTTTTGTATCATTAGATGATAAATTTTGTATAATAAAGTTTTAGTATAAATTGATAATGTAAAGCAAAGTATAGAAATGCAAGCAAATGTATATTGCAGTTTCAAACTATTAAACTTTATCAAGGGAAGTTAACTTTAATGAAAAAAGAAATGGCTTCTGTTCACGAGAGGACATTCAAGTTAAAAGTAAGTATTTTTAATTTATATGTTATTTATGTATGGTTTTTAGTGTGGTATTATTTTTATATAGAAACGAGCATTGAGGTTGCAACAGATAAAACAAAAAGAGGCCTTAAATAGAGAACAACATCGGGAACAAGAAGTTCGTCGGGAACAAGAATTAATTGGTAAGCCTGCGATAAGCTAAGGAAAACATCGTCGTATGTTTTAAAAAATATTTAGCTGTACAAAAAGAAAATGTAAATGTATTTATATGTTCGTTTACAGTAAAATCAATCAGTTGAAAAGAGTAACTTGTATAATTATCAAATTAATTGTTACCAAACAATTTTCCAATGTCCGTTAGAGTTACATGTTCCACCCTCTTTACACAGATGATTAAATGTTGTTTCAGTAGGAAAACCAATTATCTCTCTATCTTCTTGTATTCTAAATGTAAAGGTTGATTCCTGTGTTCCTATAAAATATCTAAAACAAAAAAAAAAGTACGAATAGATCTTTGGTTTTATTTATAATACAAAATTGAGACATTGGTATTACTCATTTTTTACCTAGCGTAAGAACATATTATTTGATCAATAATTGCGACTCCACCATCTTTAAAGTGATTTACTACATAATCCGATGGAATAAATTTGTGAACCGTGTAATCAGGTAAATATTCTTTCAGCTGTTTGAATTCTGCAGAAGTAATCGGTACATCGTTTACTGATATATTTTAAATCGAAATTCACAATTTACCTTGTTCTGTAGCATCTGTGGCAACAAACAGATGTTTTAATTCCAACTTGTCTAACTTTGCTTTCAATTGTAAAGCAGCAGATTTTATTGTTGGTACCGTTGAAGAGCGACCAACTAGAAAATCGCGTCTTCTCAAATGAACTGATAAATACGGTCCTCCAATTGCATTTCTTCTTTTCTGTAATTAAGAAATTTTATCTACATTTTTTTCTTTTATTTTATAATTGTTACAACTGAATACCTTTCCCTTAGTCCAATCGTCTGGTAATTCTGTGTTATCAAGTTTATTTGTTGAATTAAGAAAAGTTTTTCTATATTCATTTGCAATATCGTATAATTCTGAATTGTACCGCATACTTCTTCTAGCTTTCCAATATTCCTTTGTACCATAGAAATCATGTAATGCAATTTCCATGTGATCAAACATTACAGATCTATAAGAATAATGACACTAATGTACATAGAATAATAATCAATATTTAAAACATATTGTATCTTCTCACCTATAAATAGTAGGCCTTAGATTTGCTTTAAGACTTGATATCATACCATGAAACTTAATGCACTCAACAGCTTTGGAAGTTACATTATGGTATTCCCAAAAGTATCCACTATATTCATTGGATGTTAATTTATGATACCATAAAGATTCATCTACGCATTTTACTATTTCATTTTTGTCTTCAAATTTCCCTGTTTTGAACATTTCTTCATCATTTTGCAAAATGTATGTAACATCAAGTTTTGTTATTTTATTTTCTGAAGGATACTCTACAAATATAAATTACACAATTCATTTTATAAATAAAAATGAACGAATAAGATTCTATACCTTGTAAAAATTTGTACATTTCAATAACTGGTATGTATCTTTGTAAGCTAGCAATATCAAAAAATAAATTCCACGGCAACTGCGTTTGAATTCCTATATGTTTACTTTGCCAGTGATATAAATTACCTATAAATAAAGAGTATTATGTATTAAAACAAGAAGTATATATATAACAAGTTATGATCTTACCCCATGGTGGTAAAACTAATTGCCACTTAAATTCTTTCTCTTGTTCGACTAAATTCTTTATAAAAACTGCAACACGAATATAAACATCTCTTCTCAGGTTGAAACCTTCGGGGGGATTAACATCATAAAGTATATAACTGAAAAGTTATTGTTTATAAAAATATCTTTTGTTATATGAAATCAGAATGAAGTGTAAAATAATTTCAAACCGATTTCGTGAATATTGTGACTGTATGTTACATTTATCAGTCTCTCCATATTCGTCTAGCTTATCACAAAATTCATTTTCAGTTGTACTTAGCGTGAAATTAATAGAACATAATATAAGACATAATACTCTCGAAGATAACAAATTCAACATTTTAAGGTTATGTTACACGTATTCAAGATAGAGCATATTAGATTTCAGATGATATATAAACAATATTTTTTATACCGTTGTATACATAAAATATAACAAACAAACATGTACTTTCTGTAGTATTCAGAATTAATTCATTTATGAGTAATATATCATTTGTAAGAACAATCATTTCCTTTCCATAAATTTAGTTTTTCTTTTCAGTTAATAATGTTAATAACAAAACTGTTTCTTAATTAGTACGATTAAGGATAGTAAAAAAACAACAGTAATAACAGCAACATTGTACAGATTGATTTTTGTTATACACGAATTACAGACTCAGATTTCCCTTATTCGAAGATGGTTGATGGGTAGATTATAATTAGCTAATTCAATTGATAATAGTTATAATAATGATAATAATAATTATTATTTATCGTCTTATACAATATTTATAATTTATAGTTCAGTTAACATAGTTTGTACCCTCCTTACGTTAAGCAGGGCTGTTATATGTTACATTTACTGTGACTCGTTTCTTGTATTCTTCAATTTATCCTATTAAAGTATACACTTGGCATATAAAAATTACAAGGACAATTTATATTGGTAATGATAGTAGCTGTAGTTGTAATATTTATGATAGTGGTATCACTAATGGTAGTGTAGTAATAGTAATAGTCATAATTGTAGCACTAGCAGCAGTAATGGTAGCAATAATAATGTTATCATTACAGTTATTTATTTGATAACTGCTTTTTATCATCATCCTTCTTTTATGAGTTTAATTTTTGCACACGTATACTTGGATGAAGTCTTAGCTCCAATTCTTGGTTACTTAAGGTTTCAGGGTCTTTTTGAAAATTGTTGTGCCTCGTTGTAGTTTTCATATATGTACCGTTCGATAGTTTTTCCTCACATTTTATTAGCAATGACGTTAATTGATAGTAGAATTCTTATTCAGCAAACAGCGGTACATACTATAATACTGAATTGTCATTATAGTAAATATAACACAAAATTCATTTATATTATACTAATTTCCCTTTTGCTTTGCATCTCTATACGAATTCT
Source organism: Stelis phaeoptera (assembly GCA_943735885.1). Classification (NCBI taxonomy): domain Eukaryota; kingdom Metazoa; phylum Arthropoda; class Insecta; order Hymenoptera; family Megachilidae; genus Stelis; species Stelis phaeoptera. The sequence continues at coordinate 4,186,942 of OX030936.1, forward strand.
ATGTTGTTAACATCACAGCTAAGAAAGATGTTTTCTGTCAACATGAGACAATATTTTACACTTAGTACAGAAAACGTGAAGTAGTACATGATATTAACAAATTTCAAACAAAAATGAGTACAAATTGCACAGTGCACTCATTTCAGTGTACCGTGTAGTGTTTGTATAATGTTTATGTACACATGCACATTTGATATGCGTATATGTACATATTTGTATGTGTTTACATCTGAATATATTTTAAGTCCAAGTTCATTATTCTCACAAATGAAATAAAACTTAAAATAAGATTTACATTGATGTTCTATTTATTCGCTAAAAAAAATTACAAATATCTTAAATGAATAAATAAATCATGCAAACTGATCTGTAGATGTTAGAAACAATACTTTTTACAGTTTTCAAATATCAAACTGTTTTGAACAAACCTTTGAACGAACATATAATTTAAGTAGTATCAAAATCTTACGATAAACGAATAAGTACAAATTGCATTAAAGAATTGATCTATGAGAATACTATAATATTTCATTAAATATTTTTGTTATTCCTGTTTCGCTGGTGTAACAGAGTTTTCTTAAATTTCTTCTTTGTGCACTGTGTATTGTAATATATACACATATCAGATATAACATATATATTACAGACACACGCACACACATATGTACCTATAAACATATACACATGTGTGTACATATATGTTCTTATACTACTTCACATTTAAAAAGTTGATAATTATTTACTTATTAGCATAATCGCAGTTTTTTCTTTTCTTAATGCTGGCACAATTCACTGACACTCCAGATAAAGTTGTCAGATTTAAACAAAAAAAAAAATATATATATATATATATATATAAATATTAATAATTTAGGCATTTGTTGTATAGAATCACCGCATACAAAATAACTTTTTCGCTACATAAAATTTCTTTAACTAAATTAGATATTACAATTTATTCTATAGGTGATGATCCCGACAAAAAATGCCACTTAAATTGAATTTCTGTGTTTATTTTTATACAAAATGTGCCCAATAATCTCCAATCGTATTCTTCCCTTCTGAATAAATTTCCCTTGTATGGTTTTTACATAGCCATTGAAATTTTATATTATACAGTGCGATAACTATTCTAAGTAAAATTCATAATATATCTCCAAATTATTCTTGCAATTTAGCATCGAACTCAATTATGTTAACAAACTGTAACAAGATTTCATCATAGATTTTATTCAGAAGTAAAGTAATTCAATGTCTGATTAGTGATGTCATTTTTGTTCAAACTATAATTACTATTCTAGCATATCTGACTGCATCGGGCACGTTGATGAAACGTTTGAAAAGTACATGATTGTTAATAAATAATTCATATATACATAGAGAATGATATATACACATATACGCTTCAACTCATACATACACACACGCGCGCACACATATGTACAATATTAGCATTAACGCTCCACCGAACGGTATGTCGTACAAAAATCCAGAATATAATGTCGAACTTGTTCTTCCGTCGGTTCGGTCGAATTGAGCATAAAAAAGAAAAGAAGTTCACGAAGAGAAAAAAAATACATTTCGAAGTAACAACATACTACGTATCGTTACATCACAATATTACACTGTTCACGTGTATGTTTTTACCATATATGTATATAACGCGTATTCTCAGCATGTATTTTTTTCTCCAAAACAAACAACAAAACAAACGTGAATTGTACATGGAAACAAACACGTATTTCATGTAATTCTATCTACTATAAACACTTTTTACAATCGTATGATATGTGTTAACTGATAAATAAAGAAACTTAAACGTTTTCATAGTGTCTTTCTCTTCTAGATACTGTTGCAATGCTGTATCAATACAAAACAATTGTATTCGCATAAATAAAATTCTTCAAGCATTGCTGAAGACAATATATTTAAACATGTTAGTGGCTTTTCCGCATGTACACATAGAAAAAGATTGCAGTAGAATTTTTCAAGAACGAAGGTAGAATAATGTTTCAAGAAACACAACAATAAAATCGAAGGCAAGACGAAATCTAAGTTGAAGCAATAATTTCTTACTTTTTGGTAAAAACATTACGCATATGATATAGTTTATTAGCCTTGCTTTTATTGAAGCTCTATTCGATACCGAGCAGTCGGAGGCTGGATTCAAGCGAAATTTTTGTTCTTTTTATAATATATTATATCCTATGTATAATATTTATAATTAAATACATAGAAGGCGGCAAAGCTGCTACATACCGAGTCATGATTTACATATATGTATTTGCGATTATGAATGTGTCTGCGTTTTTTTTCTGGAAGGTTCGCTCTCTTTTTCATTTTTTTTTTCTTTTTTTTTTTGTTTTCCTTGGAATGTCCATAGACACTATTAACTAGCATACATTAAAAATAACTTCAGTCATTTACAATATACTGCAGACGCTTCCGAAAGGGAGAGACGGCCATTCTGTTTCACAAACTGTTCCTGACTTTGTATATCTATTCATTTGTACAAATTGGTTCTGTACAATCGTTCGTGTAGCTTTTCAATTGTATTTGGACAAACTAAATCTGCGCAGTTCCACATTATTGTTTCTCTATCATTTAATTATTTCATTCTTTAGCAATTGCCAGCGAATCTTGCACACTTTGGATGATTTGTTTTCACGAAATATCTGACCTAACGCAGCATGAAAAATTAATTACAAATTAAATACCATGGAACAAGTTAACAATGTATGTATGTATGTTATGCAAAGAAACAAGCGTACCACCGTGTCTCAGTATTGAGGTAGCGTAACGTTGCTTTGGCTTAGCGAGTCTTTCTCTGATTACCTAGAAATATTTCAACTGATCGGTGGTACTCGATAAATTAAAAGAAACAAACAAAAAAAAAAAAAAAAGGAAGAAAAAAGAAAAGATATCGAATGTCGAAGGATGAAACTGTACATTATATATGATCTTTACACGTGGGATGATTATTTTGATCTTTCTACTGCACACATATACAGGGTGTCCCATTTTAATCAATAAATACGATTATCACGAGAACTATTAGTCATTGGAAAAAATGTTTCATACTAAACTTTTTCTGTTTCGGGGCAATCTTTTTACCGACCACAATCAGCGCTGGTAACGAAAGGGTTAATTTTAATATTACGAATCCCTATTATTAGTACATAAATGTACACTCGCGTAGTATTCTATTATTGGCAATATTAAAATTAAAATATCTCTCAAAGTGATAGTTTTCCGACATAAATAGGTTGAACATTTTTATTCAGAATACCGAGATGCATCGAATAGAGTGCATAATGAATTATATGATTCCATAAAAAAAAAAAAAAAAAAAAGTTACCTATGAAATATTTTTGCAGATAGCGAATAGTTCTCGAGATAATCGCATTTATTAATTAAAATGAGACACCCTGTATATATATCGACGTGCCAACGTTAAATTACGCATATACGACTGGTTAAATGATATCGTGGTGTGTTCGCGATGTCTTTGGTAGAAACTATTTGGTACGTTTGCGCCCATTCGGAAGGTCGATGCAGAGCCGCGGAGTTGTACAACGAATGAACAGCTTGCAAGGGGGTTACTTCACAGGGAAACAAACATTAACAACAATGATTCTTCAAGTATCAACAACGTTAACAACATCCCATTTATAACTTATCAATCATTATTGTGATCGTCTTTATTATGACCAGTTTCTGTCATTGCAGTCATCACTGTCATTTAAGTCTCAGTCTTTCGCCACACCTTCAGTTTGATAACATTTGTAATGGATAATTAGAATTATCATCGCAATCATTGTCTTCAGCAACATCATCGCTATTGTTTTAGCAATATTTATGGCCATTCTCAATGCGTTACCTTTTTCTTTTGTTCTCATTATGGCCACTTTTTTTTTCCTTCTTGTTCCGTGACTTTTTTTTTCTTTACATTTATAACAGCTTTTTGTCACTACCGATCGAGTATAACAATAATAATTTCTGCAAGTTTTTAAATAAAATTGGATACTTATAAATGACTTTGTTCAATAAATGTCTTTAAACAAATTAGAAGTGCTAGAGAGCTGAATGGAAAAACAAATTACTCTGTAGCAATGAAAAAAATCAATTATATATGAATAACAGATAATTATGACTGATCGATAGTTCAATTAATTAAAATTACAAAGTGTCTTAATTTTATAACATCCACTAACTTCATACACGTACTTATACATTGCGCGATTATTTTGGTATAAAATGTTTGTTCTTAGTTCACGGTAAATAAAAAGCGAGCTTTTTTTTTTTTAAACACGTCTCATGCAACTGCTTTCCTGTTTCCATAGTTATGATAGTTGCTTGCTTCAGTGTAATTTTCGAATATAGTACGTGTTTATATGTGTTCTACAAACATTTAAAATTCATCGAAATAACAGAGGAGAACAAGTATCCTGGCACTCCTTCTGTGCAAAGTAATGTGTGTATGTGTGTGTATTTATTTATATATGTATATGGCTTATTAGGTCACCATCTTATAGATGCAGAAATATAGAACGCAGTCTTTTCCTTGTACATAAATAGTTTCCTCGAGAGCAATGGCACTAATATAATTTGCAGATTTTTATTTTGTGCGGTAAGTGGTATCAAAATAGATGTTGCTTTTAACTATTTGTTACACAGTATAAGTACATAATATAGTATAAGAAATTTCTTCTCCTTTTTCTTTCGTTTTTCCCCCCTCTTTTTTTCTTTTTACAAACTACCATGATATTATTATTTTGAAAACTACAAATTGCTATCCTTCAAAAAATCAAGATAAATTAGAATTATTGTCGTAATTACCTATAACTGATCTTTCTTTTTTGTGGCTTTCGAGGAAAAATATACATACATCCCGTGATTTTCCCGACCGCTCAACTACATTTCGGTATCTATACGAGAGCAATTTCGTTCAAAATTATTTTTATCCTTCGGTGTGAAACACGTAACATGCGATTTATGAAACGCGTGACACAAAAATCGATAAAACGCTTTTAAATTTTCTTATTGAACATACGATATAATTATCCGTTTTTTAACAGTTTCACGTTCGATCACTTTTTCATACGACCGCATGTTACACTCTCTTAACAGTATAAAGTTACCCTTAGAATGATACTTAAAGCTCTTACAACTTTTACAACACACTTGCGTACAGAGAGTAGTAATATCTGGGGTTTTGGACTAGACATGGTGTGGTTGAAGATGAGGCAGCCTACTGGATGAGTTGGATCAGGATTTCATGCTATTCGATTCGTCGAGTCGCCTCTCTGTTCCTACCGTCAATAAATTTGTAAATTCCATTTCTAACAGTTGTCGAGCCTGTTGAAAAGATTGAACATGATTAATTTAAATTAATGACTAATGATCAACGATCAGATAAAATTAGAATTTATTATACTTGTGTGTTTTGGGTTGGAATTTGCAAAGTTAGAGCAAAACTATTTGCGTCGAAACTTTCATCGAGGGCTATAAGAGCTCCATGTACCCCAGACTCCAAAAGGTTGTTCCCGTATTCCTGAATAAAATTATACACTGTATCACTGATTTTCAAATAAACTGAGGGGGAAAAAAAATTGAATAGTGAAAATTACTTTCAGGCCGATAGATTGCACCCATCTAATAACACGATCGTTACTCCATACAAGAACATCGACGTTCGCACCTTCCGCCATTCGTCTTCTTTCTTCTAATTGTTGCCTATCGTAATTTAATCGCTTCAAACACGAAATGCCATACTGCAAACTTGTTCTGTAGAAACATATTAAATTCAGTTCGATTGAATGAAAAATTATCATCCATCGTGCAATCTTTCCTCGACGAGTTTTACCTGTGGAAACTATCAACCATTCGAAGTTGACCACGAAGGTCTTTTTTGGTGAGATGATCCAACATTCTAGCGTCAACAAGGCACTCCATGAAAGTGGATCGATACTGAGGCAAGCCAAGACTTGGCAGCCAAACATTACCAATCCATTCGTGGTTCATATCTCCAAATGCTAAAGTTGTGCGAGAGGTTTTTGGTGCTGATGGGCTTGTGAGTGACACCATTTCTTGGATAGCTAATCGTAATTTCAATCGATGTAAAGGATTACTGTGACAAAGATTAATAAATTAATTATAAAACGTGTACGTGATGGTATACAATGTATCCTGATCAAAGAAGTCACGCGCACCTTATGCCAATTTCCCGTTGGATCTCGGTATCGCTAAGAGCACTCATGATGGCACCGCTTTTCACGTTGGCCCGACAAGCTGCCACGTACCAGGTGGGCATGCCAACCCACAACTCCAGCCACGCCACCACTGTTGGCCCGTTCCAAAGAGCAAATGGTGTCCCAGCTTTCATCGCTTCCGCCAAAAGCTCGTGCCTCGATGAATCTAGCATACTTCCAAACATACTAGGACTAAACAAACATTTGTGTATCTGCTAATAATGGTATGTAAAATACACAAACCTCTACACAGAGTCTGTTAATATTAATGTAAGATACCTTTTCTTTTTTCTTCGATCGAAATCACTTTTGCTACCCATAGTTCCAGCCACAGAAACGCTATCCCCATAATCAGGATCCGCGGGTGTACACGCACCTCCCATACCCGGTATATCTCCAGGCATTGGCGTGTCTTTTCCCTTTATCTGAAATCAGAGTTCAACATTTATTTCTCTATTACATACAGTGTGTTAAAAAAAAACCATTCAATATTTACTGAGTAAAAAAGCCTTAGTAAACATGGGTCGAAAAGTCAACCGTTTCTGAGATATAAACCTTTTTGTTTGCTAGTGTAACCGAATTCACCATGCTTGTCAAATAATTTGACTTTCCACAGAGATGTGGAATTTTCGAGGGAGTTCGCCACTCTGTAAGAAGAAAATGCCAAACGTGTATACATAGATATGAAAGGAGGACACGTGGATAATCTTCTGTAAATATCGAAAGTCCAGTAGTAAGTCAATCATGATACCAGGAAACAAAAATGTTTATATCTCCTTTCGACCTATGTTTACTAAGGCTTTTTTACTCGGTACAGTGCGTCCTATATACAATATAAACATTGAATGGTTTTTTTTTAACACCCTGTATATATATTTGCTTAACAGATCGCTGTAGGCTACTCACCTTTTCCTTCTTGCTGAAGAATCTTCCAAGGCTGCTCTTAATGCCTTTTTTCTTTTGAGCTGCAGCCACTGCTGCCGCTGTGGCTGGACTCATGGTTGACTGCATGTGCAAATGCGTGCTAGACAGTTGTCCAATTGGCAATCCGACACCAGGCAAGTTGTTCTTGTGCAAACTGTCCTGGCTGCTATGGCGTGAGGACAATGGGGAAGGGGGAGTCCCAGAATTGAGTGCGCCGTTGTTATGTTGCCCATGCCTGCTGCATGGAGCGCTAATCTAGTTTCTATCTCTACTCTAAACAATGCATTCTGGCCAACGCGCTATTCGTCTTTACTTTTATTTGATGTTCTATGCATATTCTTTTGCTTGTATAGCAAAGCGCATGCTTTAACACTTTGACTGCCACGCTAAAGGCGTTGAAAACTTCGTTAGACGAAGCGTTTATTTCTATCAAATTTTACCGATTATTCTTACGATTTTTCGTCATTTCTGATACGACAATTTCTAATTAAGTTATTGAAAGGATATTAATAATGCAAGCGACAAATTTCTACGGAAATTCAAGCAACACCCACGCACGGCTAATGTGGCAGTTAAAGGGTTAAAGTGTAAAACTTATTTTAATATCTTGTAAAGCAGAAGTCATCGTACAAATTTGTATCAACAATACGTATCGAACTGACTAATGTCTGGTGCTTCTTACAATTTAAAAGGACTTCTTTTATGAGATAAAATATGATCAGGGAACTTACTGAGCCAAGTGAATTGCATTACTTTAGAAATATTAGCAATGATGTGTAATAAATGCTAATAATGAACACAAATGCTATTTTAGTTTTAAGAATATACATGAAATGATTTATTCTCTCAAGAATAATATTTCTTTTGCCAATAAATAATTGAAAACTATTCGTTAGATTAAAGCGTTCAAATTGCAATCGTTTACCATTTGATACACCTACAAAATTGTTTCGAACAATAACTGTTGTGTATCTTTGCAAGCTTAAGCTTTTAACTCGCTTTATTTTCATCTACTATGCGACAATTACTACTAGCGCGCAAAATAAATAAATAAAATAAAAAAGAAAGAACAGCAATATCAGCGATTTCAGAAGTCCATAGAAAATGTTTGTTAAATGAAAATCTGTTCTATCTTATAAACATGATACAAATGAAGCGAGATACTTTTCTAGGGACGTCTAAATGAATAAAATTTGTAAAAAAGATAAACGTTGTAATACCTACTCAGTATTACAGGCAAGGCATAAAAACCTGGAAATATAGCTAATCACTGTTTATGAGATGGGATTGCCACATTAAATACTCTTTAACGACAAAGATATAGAAAGACTATTTCTTTTATTAATGAATTCTGTTCAAAACAATCGCAGATGTTTCTGTTTCGATACAAGATAAATCGCTATCTTACAGAATCAATCTATATCTTTGTAATCTATATTTATAAAGAAACAACCTTGTTCGCGTAGGAGATTTGAACGCGACGGTTACACGATGCAATTCTCTTGGCTGTTTAAATTCCCTCATCTGTTTGAGAGAGCGATGTCTGTCGTGAACTGGGCAGGCTTGAATGTACGATGGATGGAAGAAGCTATTATCAATTTCTTCCAAGGATTCGTTTCTATCAGATCTATCAGATGGTTTGTCCGTACCATTGTGCTCGAAAATTGGGGCTGTAGGCATGTATATGAATACCTTGGATACCTCTACTTGATTACGTTTCTTTTCTCTCTCTTTTTTAATAACCAAATCAATAACATAAGGAAACGTTGCAACAAATAGTCTAGAATATTCTGTTCTTCGGCAATGAAAATATAATATCATTTCAGCAAATCCTTTTTTGCCAACAAAAAGGTATAAAAAGGATCTGTGTTACCATCGGTGTCGTTTAAGTCGACCTCAAGATTGTTCATTTCATGCCCACACGGCCCGCTCAAATATGTCGTGCACAGCGGCATACGTTGCGGATTACATGCAGTACTACAATCTTTAATTAACCTGTGAGCAGGAAAACCACTGCTGGGAAATCCGGCTTGTCCAGTGCGTCTGGCAGCATAAACAACGCACAATACTAACTACTTACAAAATAATTATGTGTCATCTTTAAGCAATCCCACCTCTATGCACGCAAGGACTTTGTTTAACACGTTCGGTGATTAAACATTCAATATAGAAAAAAGAAGTAAGAGAAAATCGTTTCGTTATTTCTCAGCGAAATAAAAGAGAAAGGAAAAACAACGATAAATTAATGTTGTTAACGAGTCCTGATTGTCAGAGATGTGGTTGCTAAAGTATTGTATAACATGTATTATCCGATTTTTTCTCCAGTAGTGCTCGGTGTGGTTCAAGCAATCAGAATCCACAAAGAAATTTGAAATATCACGACACCGATAAATTGAAAATTGAACCGCGTACCTTCTTAATTCCTCTTGACTGTGAGCAAGTGCTTGTACCACTCGTTCCAGCCTGATCGACCGAGCGGTTAACGGTGAGGCCGCGTCGCTGCCACCGCTTCCTGCACCACCGGTACTATCTCTTTCGCTCACCGAATGTAATTCTTCACCTGATAACTGTAACTGTGGTATGCATATAATTGCATATACATTTTCTTTACAAATTAACACACCGGAATGGTTATAACCGCAATAACTGACCTGACTTGCAGGAAGGGATTCCGACAGTTGACCTGGACTAACTAGGGATGCAGCGTATTGATGAAGGTGTGCCGGAGACATCGATGCCGGTGCCTTTAAACGAATAAATATTGTTGGCAAGATATTCCAAAGATACTAAGGATCGATAAATACTCACAGTGTGATATTTATGTAAATAATCTCTGTTAGGACTGTGATGAGATTTTGGCGTGGATCGTCCACTTAACGGCGGCGATGCTCGTTCCAGGCTTCTACCTCTCGCTAATAAATTCATATGTTCAAGACTACCGACCCGTGATTCCAATTCCTCAGCACGAGCCTCCGTACTTTGTTTTTCTTCCTTCATAGACATTACAAACGTTGACGTTAGAAAACGCGACTTTTTCCAGCAAAATGAAATAGCATCGAATTACCTGAATCAACCTAATTTCGTTATTAATTGCATCTAATTGTTCTTGTAACATTAGCGCCAACGCTTGAGCATCTGTGTGCCCCGTTGGACTAATTACATCGGCCGCGCAACTGAAAAGACTCTCATTATCACCGTCACCTTCTGCGTCGCTGGAAACGTCGAACGCTTGTTGCACGTTAGCGAGAACGTGCGCTTGTTGTAATTTTTCCCATTCCTGTTCCGCCAAAGTGCGGGCTACGTAACTCTAAAAAAAAAAAAAAAAAAACGAAACAACGTTTTCGTTATTATATCTTTCGATCGCGGACACGCTTGTTTGTAGGATCATTTTCTTTACTTTCGATGGATCGTCTTCGATCGCAGGCCGTTTACCCGTTCTCCTTGGTAAAGAATGAGTGTCGAAACTACTGTGGCTTGCACTTCTGGAAAAGGAACCTGGATCAACCGCGTTCGGGGACAAACTTCGGGTCAAAGCGTCCGTTTGTTGAATATTGAACGCGATTTCCTGTTGAAGCATCTGCCTCTTCACGTTGTCAATTTCGAGACGAGCTTTCCCTAATTCTTTAACTATTTCAGCCTTTTCGTTTTGTAGATCTTCCGCGATCTTTCTGGTCTTTTCAAGCTCTTGCGTGAGCGCGTTCTTCTCTTCCAACGCGCGCATCCTTTCCTTCAAATGCATTTGCAATCGTTCGTTCGATTCTGAAACAATAAATCTAGACATGAATATCACCAGGTTGGTAAATAGGAACGAATTCATGCGACAATTGGACATAAATTACCAGACAAAAGTTTATCAACTGTTGTACTAAGCCGTGTATTATGTTCTTCGTTCATTTTAAGTCGTTGATTAACACGCATCACTTCGGCATTCTTTTCCTCTAGTTGCGTTTCCAATCTTTGTATCCTATCCTCTGCACTACCGTGCCTTTCTTGAGCCTGCTTAATTAAACAATTTAATATAATTAAAATTAACAGCTTGGATAAAGCGGAGATTTAAAGATCGATTTACTTTAGATTCACTTAATAAGATACGACTATGTAATTAGCTGTTATTTTAAACAGGGTAAAATAGAGATCTAATACGAAATCGTAACAGAGTCAATCGAAGAATCAAGGACATGCCTGCAGATTGTACTTGTAGAAAAATGTGAGAAGATAAAATTAAATTATAAGTCGCTAACAAGCTGCAAAAATAATTACATCGATCATAATGTTTAGTACTCCCAGTGTCAAATAAGAAAATAAATAACTCATTTCCGTGTCGATGTGATTTACAATGTTACCTGTGTAATTAATATCTAATTATTTATTTAAAAAATAATGTTTGACTGTGTTTATTGTTCGTGTAGCTAACAATCAAGTATCGCATAAATAATGATAAGGTATACAGCAGGAAAACGTAGCTGCAAGAAATTTCAGAGGGGTGAAGCAATCTAGATATATTCTGGGAGGTATCAATCAGAGTGCAGAGGAATAAGAAAAGAATAAATTGATGATACAACGACTTAATTCCCCTGCGTACCTGGTTGGACCTCCTCACCTGCGTCAGAGCCTCCATCCTTTGCTTTAATTGCTCTTCCATTTCTGGCAATTTAGCATATTGAGCTAATTTCTGTTCTGCGAGTTCTAATTTTTCTTGTATTGCTGCTATTTTTTCTTCTTGGAGCTGAAAGACATTTCAAAAAATCAATGGAACAAAACGCGTTAAATTCATATCCTCTGTAAATATTATCAGATATACGAATTTACCTTTAGTTGAGCCTTCTTGTGTTGGAGCTCCTGTTCCAACTTTTCATTGAGATCGTGTAAACTAGTGGACTCGCAGTGAGCATTAAGGTATCTCTTTTCAAGAGTTGCTATCCTTTCTTCCTGGTCCTCTTTTTGGGCAACGTTTTCACGCAAATCTCTTTGCAACTTAACGTTCGTTTCTTGCGTTTTCAGAAGGTCTTTCTGAGCCTTGGACAAGGTTTCCTCTAATTCGGCTACTCGTCCACTTAATTCGCCCACCCGCCGCTGCCACGTGCTCAACTCTGAACTCTAGAATAATCATTTCAATATATCATTTAAAAATCAAGGGCAAGTTTCCTGTATCATTTGTATGAGTATGACAAGAGTATAGTAAACTGTGTTCTCCATATCAAAGGTAATACAACAACTATAGAGTTTGCAACAAGACAGAATCGTTTGTTCTAACTTTGAATCTGTAGGGTACATATTTTCTACTACGTTTAGTTTAAATGTTTTGTGTCGACGTATAAACGTTTTTGTTTAAAGAATTTGTTCCAAAGAGCCTGACTGTTGTTCACCAAATCATGCGAATACAGAAAGTTGAACATGTATTTGTCGTTAAATTCATTCCACAACATGCCATGGGTGTCAATCAAAATGGCACGATCAATAAAGAAACAATAATCCATCTTATGTAAAACAGCGTTATAAAAAGGAGGTAGATTCTTCTATAAAAGTTTCTAGAAATCTTTATTTAAGGATTACGGCATAAAAAATGGTGCAACTCGAAAGGTTGTTTCGTACCTACTAAAACTTGCGTTACCCTGTTCAATATCAGTGTTATACTTAAGTCAAAGCTATCCTTCGAACAAGTTAAACTTCTATGAACTGTTCAACCTCATGCACCGTAATGGAAAACATCTGGAGATATCTATCCTGTCGTCCTCAAGATCGATAATATAGTAAAACGTTTGGCTACTCGGTGTAAGTCTGCGAATCGCTTAGAAAAAGAAACATGCAAAGAGGGGGGAACAAGTAACAGCACGTTAGTTTTGCAGAAACACGTGTGACCACAGGAAAAAAGAAAAGAAACACGTTGCAGATACAGATGATTTCATGAATCACATCTATGTATATATCTTGAATCATCCTGAATCAGTGAGATCATACGTACTCTAAGTGATTCGCCGTGATTACGGTTTTCATACCTGTTTATCGAGGGTCGCTTGCAAATCGATTACTCGCGCTGCCGAATCCTGGTCCGACGGATCAAGCGTTCCGTTGCTCAGTCTACTCCCGATCTCTGTCGACCTCTCCGTACCTAGCTTTTGTATCGACTGCTGTTGCTGTTGTTGTTGCTGCGGCTGTGGTTGTTGCTGCTGCTCCTGTTGTCCAGCTGCCTGCTCAGTCTCATTCTGCCCGATCACAACACTACATTCAGAATGCCTCGCTCGCATTGCCTGTCCTGCATCGCCGCGCAATTCCCAAACAACTACATCTATGCACTAAAGCTACGCGACTAAAAAGCCAACTACCGTGCACGCTATTGCGAATGCATTCTCGTGGATGCAACGATCGAGACGAGTGACAAAGAAAAACGGATGATAGTCGTTGCCCGTTTATCGGTACAGATTCGAACTCTTTTTGCGACATCATGGGTACGATTCCTCTGAAGTTGGCGTCAAATTATTGGAATTTATGCCACGCAGATTTAACCCTTTGCACTCGAAGCATTTTTGGCCGTAATCGGGTCTAATCTAATTTTACAGCTACGTTTCCAGAAACCAAACGCACTATGTCGGCAGAAAAGTGTTAGAAATATTTGAGAATCTGTTGATTTTTATTCCCTTCTTTAATTTTCTACATTTTGATACGGGTCGCATTTTAGAATACTATGATAAATTAAATATGGCGCCTCAGAGGCACCACTCGAGTGCAAAGGGTTAACCCTTTGGGTAGATATACAGTATTGCCTCGAAATAAGCAACACGCTTGAGTCTGGCCAGTTGCTTATTACGGATCAGGTATGTTATTCGGCTCGACTTTGTTCTCGAACGAGTCGAGGGGGAACGCGTAGAAAAAACAGGGGGGGGGTTCGGTGTGGCGGCAATTTCTCCGCTTTCACGGATCTCTCACTCTGCGGGCGACATCAAACGAAAAGGTGGGGATAGAGATTTGCTTATTTCGAGCCGGAAAACTGTATACTTTGTTGTTTAAATGCAGAATTAACCCTTTCGCTGCTAGCGGTGACCATAATCACCCAACGCCTGGCGCTCACCGTGTACTCCGTGAATTTTCGCATTCACAGAGTATATCTATTATTTCTATTATTACCAATCGCAAGCGTTTTGTAGGACTTTGTGTATACCTATGCTTTGAAACTTTTCGTACGAAATTACATTATTAAATTATATTTTCTAGTTGCGTTATAAAGAAACTTATCATTTATCTGTTATGCATTAGTTTTTTATAAATTAAATAAAGCGTTAATAATTTACTTCACGTCGCCAGACGTCAAAAGATACGTTCTCTCGGCAGTGAAATTTAAGTGCGTCTTCGTTGGAATTGCCCCGTACCAAGACAGCGCTTCTACGAGCTGATCCGCCGTAGCGAAAAGGTTATAAGGGTCTTTTTTGTAATTTGTAAGACACAATTTTCAATTTTCTCAATAATAAATCAATACCCATGGAGTTGAAGCTTCATGCTGAAGCATGATCAACAGTACAGCTATTTATCTCTGTACTTAATTATGACACGTGAATACTACATGATGGTTAAATGCTTTTCAGAATGATATCGATACGACGTGTCCTTCCCAGAGGGCTGAAATCTGTGACCAATAACGTATCACGAAAAGAATGAAAAAGGAGAATAGAAAGAAGAAGACGGGGCTAGATAACGCAGAAAACGAACTTTAAATCGGTCCAAGTAAAACGTGAAGCTATCGCGAAGCTATGCTGAATTATATCAAAACCATGGACATGCACAGTGAAAAGATCGCATAAATGCAATTCACGACGCTCGAACATGTTGAACACCCTTCATGTATGCACGATGATTGTGAATGTGAAGTATGAGAGGGGGGGCCAGTGTAATGTGAAATATCTCGTGAGTGCATTTGCATGGGTATGCAAGTATCGCAGAGGCGTTTTCGTGGCTACCTTATTCTGTTGCTGGCCATCCTCTGTCTGTCCATTTTCCTTGGGCCTATCTTCCAAGGCTTTAGGCGCATGACCGCTTAATTTATATTGCTGGAGCTGCAATTCGATTCATTGAAATTGTCAGTATCATATGTACAATTATTTCTAAAAGACACACCGATCTGTATAATTTTTTGTGAAGGAAACAGACCTCTTCTTTGATCATGGCCAACTCCTCCTCCAAGCTCGTATTCCTTTCCAACGCAACTCGTAGTCTTTCTCTCACCTAAAAAAAAAAGAAAGAGTGATTCGTGTGACATTAATCCTTGATTACAATGGTTTAGAATTTGAAATACGATTAACGTTGATCCTACGTAGAGTAGAAAAAGCATGGATTTAATTGTGATACGGTCAAATCTGACTCTACCACGGTATTTAACACGTTAAGCGCCACGTCAGTCATCAGTGACTGACACCGGAAATTTTTTACGATCAAATATTGGATTGAGTCATAAGTAACTGCCCCGCTGGCGGTATTTGAATTTTCTCGATAGTTGAAATGGAGAAGTCAAAACAACATATTCGGTATGTAATGTTGTAGGAGTTCCAAAATGGAAATAATGCGGCCAATACCGCAAAGAAGATATGTTACGTTATCGGTGAAGGTGTGGTGTCAGAACGTACAGTGCGAAAGTGGTTTGCTAAATTTCCTTCTGGAAATATCAGCCTTCAAGATGAACCTAAACCTGGACGATCAATTGATATAGATGACCATGCTCTACAGCAGACCTGTATAACTTCTAGCTCACGAGCAAATTTCCCCTCCCGAGGGATCCCCACTCCGACCGAAACGACCATACACGAGATCTCCCGTGTCCTCTCGCCACACCTCACTCGCTTTTGTTTCGGTCGGAGTAGGGGTACCTCGGGAGGGGAAATTTGCTCGTGAGCAAGAAGTTACACAGGTCTGTTCTAAAGGTACTGGTGGGACAAAACCCACGGCAAACGACCAGAGAAATGGCAGATAAGATGGCAACATCCCAATCTGTAACTGTCTTAGAAGACTAATTAAGTTAATGCGAAGAAACGGCAATTACTTATGACTCAATCCAATAATTGACAAAAAAAAAAAAACTATGAAATAAACCACAATGCTGGCTATCGAAAATGAATCGACTGCATCCTTAACACGTTGACTGCCACAGTGAAAACGGACGTGGGTAGTCAGACACGCTGAAATCCTAATTATTAACAATACAATCAACTAATTTTCAAATTTATCTTTTCAATTCGATAGTCAGCATTATTAGCTTAATGTTAACGCTATTCGTGGTTTATTTTATCATTTCTGTTGGTAATTATTTGATTGTAAAAAATTTCGGGTGCCGGTCACCGGTGACCCCCGTGGCAGCCAACGTGTTAATAATTAGAATTTTAACGTGTCTGACTACGTACGTCCATTTTCACTGTGCCACTCAACGTGTTAAGATTCAAACAAACGATTCAAACGGTATACTATGGCAGAATATTCTATTATTCGAAAATATTCCCTGGTATCGGTTGTGCAACTTAGTTCGAGGTCTAAATAGGAATCGTTTTTATCCTTCGTCAAGGTTGTCAACGGTGTCAATGTCGTCAAACAAAGGCTCAGAAGTTCTTACTTTCTCGTCTAAAGCCTTGTGGTGCTCGAACAGACTTTTCAGAGCTTTGAGCACTTCAACTTCGGACGATACTCCAGATTGCGCGGCGGCCTGCCTCTTCACCACAGTCATCCTAAGCGATCGCTCGTGCCGAGAGACCAGACATTCCAGATGTTCGAGCAGAAGCTGTGGAAAAGGCAATTGAATTATCTTTTATCACCAATATCGCTTCGAACTATATAAAATGTATTAAACTCGCGTTCTACATACACGTGTATTATTCCGCTCCGCTTTCAGCTCCGATATCTCCTCCTCTCTTTCCAAAATGCTCTCGTGCGCTGCCGCAAGCTCCTTCGTCAGCTGCGAAAATTCCTGAAAACAGAGAACGCATTCATTTGTTTGCGCTTTATAAAACTAACCCTTTCGCTACTGACAGTGATTGTAGTCAGCCAACGCCTGACGCTCGCCGTGTACCGACGCGACGGTGACTATATCTGTTATAAATATAAGTGCGTCTTCGTTGGGATTCGATCCGATCCGCCGTAGCGAAAAGGCTAAACGTTCAAATGTTATAATTAACAATCCGAAGATAATGATTCCCTGAAATAATTTGAATCAAGCTACAGCTTCTTTGCAGGATTTAAAAGACCGTTGCCACAAAGTCTGCGAATCGGTTTTTCCTAAATTGTGATTTACAACAAAAAAGAAATCAGTCGCAGGGAAATCGCACTTTCATCCTTTTCATTCAAGCGCATTTTACATACTCCTTCGAACGCACGTTACTTCCGCTCGACATTCCGGCAGAATGTTAAATCTTTATTTATAAATGTTGCCACGATCGATAACGGTTTTCCTGTACGAGCGACATCGGACACACAGTTTTGCACTTTAAAGAGGACGAACAGTTTTGTCTAAATTTAAACGACTCTCTTCTGTCCTTGCTCCTGTCCCTGATTTCTATCGACAAACACTTTTACCAACTTCGGTGGTGTTGTGTAATATATATATCTTCGATTTCTTTTTTCTTTTGAACTTTCGTTCCATCCGATGAGACACTTCGATACCGTCAAACGATTGTTCCGTACCTTTCTTCGTTTTCGAGATTTTAACACGTGAAGTTTGAAGTTAAAAAAAAAAAAAACACTTGAAACTTATGTAACATTTAATTACAGAGGATTTATCCTACTTCCTGTAAAATTAAGTTCAAGGAAAGAAACGAAAATTCTGCAGGACGCTGACGACCCTTGTGGCTCAAGAACGCATTAACTCTTCATTCAATGCTCGAGTTGGTGAAAATTGAGCCATTAACGTGAATTACAGGAAAATAATTTCATAACAGGCGAAGCGGCATGAATGATAAGGCTTTAAAGCGGTTGGATATTGTCTTCGGGCGAAGCGATATCGATGGATTCGCAACGAGCTCATTATCCAGGCGAGGGCCTGATTAATTACAGTCGATTGAGGGATCCTATTAAACCATGAGCGGTGCGTCGAACGAAATTGCCGGGAAATACAAGCGTGTGGAAACTGGCTACACGAAGAAGGAGGATCCTAATTTGAATATCAAGTTTCAGACTTTGAATGTCGATCCTTGGGTATCTGTAATTAGATAAGAAACGTTTTGAAACGTACAATCTTGTCGAATAATTTAGAAGAATATCGCGGATAATTTCATACTGATGATAAAAATGACCAAAGTAATTAGCAATACTGATTAATATTCATACAAATTCCAGTACTGATAAAAACCAGTGTTATCTAAAGCACCGACCTCGTAAGTCATGTTATGTTGTGCAATATTATCAAAAAGAAGAAGAAGAAGAACCACGGCTGAAGTATAATTATCGTTACGAATCGTGTGGTGAAAGCTTCGATGACATTACACAACGAATCATTAATTAACTAATTAATTAATGTTGAACGTGGCTGTTTAAGGTTGAGACCGTTTATCATCCTGATTAGTAATGAGAAACTAATCCTCTCGACTGGATAATCTGGTTACAAGCGTGTTCCCACGAATAAAAAGCAGTAGGTTTCCATTTTCCCGAAGCTTATTGAATTTTGTATTTGTTCGTTTGTCACGTTCTTCTGAAGCTTGTCAAGTATCCTTTTCTATTCGCCATCAGATTGACAAATTTTTGTTCATCAACTCGATTTTCCAAGTTCATTCGTTCAATAATTATGAAAGCAAATTAAGTTAGACAAGACAGCCTGTATACAGGGTAATGGGGGGGGGGTAGCTGAGACGATTCTGAACAACAATTTCCTTCGTAAAAATGTCAGACGGGGCTTCGTTTTTGAATTATTAACGAAAAACAGTGACCAATCAGAGCGTGCCTTGAAAGGGTAACTTCGAGCCGGGACGTCGGACTAGAACGAATCATGGCTGAGTGTGCGCTCTACGCGCGCTCTGTTAAATTTTTGTTAAAAATCGTCTCAGCTTCCCCCCCCATTTCCCGATATTACACTAGTTACGACACATCCTGTATAGTATATTCCGTAAGAACCATCAAAATGTTAATTAGCCACAACAGTTCTTTCAAATAATCAAATTCCAACTTTTCCTGAACTTTTAATCATACGATTTGTCATGGTTTCGGTATCATTTATACCCGAGTGCAGGTGGTTCGACGTCCAGAGTGAAAATGGCCCCACAAATATCGCATAATAATTTCAACGATTATTATCACAGTACTGTTTGAAAACGTGAATTAACACTTTTCGTTTTGATCGAATGGTAACAATCGTACTTTTAATGAAATTCGATACAAGCGATTTAAGTTGAAGCTTCGGGCGTCAATGTTACGCAAAGAAGTTCACGTTCTTCCTTAGAGAAAACGTAAATTTCAATATCTCAATTCACGCGCCGCCATGAGGTCATGCACTTCCAACGAACTGCAGCAGCTGCATAACTCTCACAGTCCGTTGCACTGTGAGCACAAACTGCACGTCAGCACGCGAGTTTAAATCCCATCTTACGTACGCAATCGATATCGCGTGAAACTAATCAACGATCCCAGCCAAGGTGGGTTTCGATGACATCGTGACTGCGTCACGGAATCGATCAATTTTTTCCTTTCTGCTCGTTTACTAACTGAAAGTATAAAAAAAAAGAAATCAATCTATGGTCTAGCTGTTCGTGTTTGTTTGAAATAAAATAAACATATTTAACACTTCAAACGCCGTGTTCGTTACCAGCGACGAATGACACTAAAATTTAATAAATACATAACAGCCTGATATTAAATTCCATGCCGCGTTCAAGTCGTAGCTTGGGCCACCTTCTCAGTGTTTTTTCTAAAGGAAAACTTGCAAAGTGTTTCGCTTGGTGAAGAAACAGCACTCGAAACAAGCCATCAAGACACTTTCAACGTTCAATTGTAAATGGTACAGGTCTCGTTTCTGTAAATTACATAGGAAAATCAAATTAGATTAAACAAAAGAGAAAGAAAGCAACGGTATTCAAGCTCACAATTCAATTACATGAAAATACAAATTTTTCACCCCTGTTTCGCGCTTGAAACACGGCCGAGTGTACAAGCGACCGACGGCTCGTTGTAATTACAGTTGAAAATTCGTTCATTGCCAGACAAGAAAAAGGCTTGAAGAATCGTATGCAGCAATTTTAACGAGCAGCACACGGGAAGAAATTGGTCGGTGTGGAAAACTTTTACCGACTGACAACCACGCCATTATCCAGTTAGCGACGTTGTCGAAAGATTCCTGTGAAACAGTGTACACAGTTTAGTTTCATTCTGTCGCGGTGAACCGTGGAAAATAATTAGACACGACCGTACCGACTCATAATCGAGCGGTTACCTAGTTAAAACGGCCTATTTTCGTACAAGCTCGCTAACACATTACTTTGCTCGTTTACATCTATCGTTGGTTTATTTATAATCAATGTGCCCCCTGCGTTTTCCAACGATCTTCAGTTTCTCGTGAGACGAAGCGTTTCTTGAAAAACTCAAGTCCAAGTCGGCGTAAGTTTCATCTTGAAAACTTATGGAATTCCATCAATTATATCAATTATATCTTTGGACATCGATGGGTTGAAAATTCTTTTCTCGGGCGGAAAAAATAGTATATTACGTACCAAGGGCGCAAAATGGGTAATTGGCGCCCGAATCGAGCGATAATAGAGACGAGGATGAGAGTCACCTTGAGCCCGTGTTACGTAGGCTATTTTTTGAACCAGAGGGCGCAAAAACCGGGCTTTTAATGCCTATTTGGAGAAAGCAAAGTGCCCGATTCTTGCTCTAAGGCTCAAAGTATTTTAATTCTCGCCTTAGGGCCCTATACTAAATACTTTGAGCCCTAGAGCAAGAATCGGGCACTTTGCTTTCTCCAAATAGGCATTAAAAGCCCGGTTTTTGCGTCCTTTGGTTGAAAAAATCCATTTCGGTGTACTTGTCCAGTTTCTCGCCGTTGTCTGCGAACAGTGGCTATATTTTACCCCGTATTTACGGTAAAACAAGTGCGCCTCCGAATACAAGGGGAGATTTTGATCGCAGATTCCACTCATAAATCTCGCGGCACCACTTTTAATCACGCCGGAAAGCCCTTCGAATCAACAAGTCGCGAACAAGTCCATGATTATTTTTAGCCGACGAAGAGCAGATTCGTATTATACAAAGGAACTTTGTCCCTGACGGCGAGCGTGGTGCTTTTTCAAAGTACGTTAACTTCTTTCTCAGTCACTCTCGATGCAACAAACAACGCTGGGAATTATTCGATGCAATCGGTCGAAGGAATTCGGAATTTTCTTACAGACAATGAATAACAAAGAAACGAGCATCATGCTTCGAGGAACTTGTATCTTTTGACGAGCAAGGTATTTAGCACAACCAAGGAATCTCTGCGCCCAGATCTTGTCATTACTATTTTAATGGCACGAGCTGGAAGCGTGTAATGCGCAATGTCTGCATAATCATGGACGAGCGTCGCTTTATTACACACGATTTAAACGCGTAATCTTATTCGCACGAAGATGAAAAAGTCCTGTTTCCATGACTAAGCGATTACAGCCATTTTTTATTTCCAATGATTCGGTCTTCGTTTTGTGAGACTTCGCAAACAACAGCACGAAGCGATGCATGATTGTTCGTTATCAGCCACGGGAAACAATGATACAGCAGTAATACAACTTCGTCAAGACGGATTTCTATGTTGTAACAGGATACCTAGGAAAAGATATTTATTTTATTTTTTTTTGTTTTATTTTTTAAGTTAAATTCTGAATTAGTTTCTTCACTGTATACTGCAAATATATTAATGAAAAATATAATGAAGCTACAAATTGATATACCTCAGCGGCCATTTCGTAATTCTATACCGTTGTTCGGTAACTCCATTCTACATATATGTCCTTCCTAGACACTGTTTCTCAAAGTTTCGAGGCATCGTCGTACCAGGATTAACCTTTTGCAGTCCGGTGTCGAGCGTGACTCGACATTAGTTTTTTATCACAGGGACACTGCTACATACGTCGCTTGGCAAACGACACTTTTAAATTGCCAGTTAAAATAAAGAAATACTTAATTGAGAAATAATTCGGACCGCAAAGGGTTAAACGAAAGATGTTAGGTTGTTGCATATGAAATGTCCGATTTATAACGGCAACTTTAAATAAACACAGATTTTTTTATATTAAACGTTAATAATCAAAATAAGAATGATTAAAATCTGTACATTTGTTCAAGAAATTACAAGTTTTCTACTTTCGTTTCAGAAATTTTCTCGTGCTTCACAGAAATCTAAGAAAGGCACGTTTAAACACGTAAATCTAAACTTTCGATGATGAAACTACACATTTTCTTCAGCGAATCAAAGTGCTTCATGATTTTCGCAAAAAATCATGTTAATACATATTTCATAAAAACTCATAAATATTGAAAAATGAAAGTTATCTGCGAAGGAGGAGATTCGCTCTGAATCGACGTATAAAACAGCTCAAAGACTCAAGGATTTAAAAAATCGACGAAACAAAATCGGCCATTTCATATACAACAACCTAATACAACATCTCAGCAATTCCCATTCGAGTTTCTATTTTAATTGATGCCTGGAGATTAATTATGGATGCGTTCCATAAATATTGCACGTGTACCAAGGCTCGCACGTCCATCCACACAATCCACCGCACGGTTCCATAGCGTGGCGCAGGTTGAAAACTATGCAACGATTGCAGCAATATCCCGTGGTCCCGGCTTGTTCGACTGTGAGAAACGTGTTTCAATCTGTGTATCCTCTTTCTATAACGATATCGTTCGCATCAAAGTCTCGAATCGAACGAACGCCGGGAATAATAATCTAAAGGAGAGAAAAAAAAAAAGAAGAAGAAATAAACGAAGAAAAAATAGAAGTAGATGCACGCAAAGATAGAGTTACGTAAGTATATAAATACGAGATCGTGTCGAGGAGGGGAGCCGAATGTTTGCGCGTATGTTCGCGATTGAATGGAACTTGGTATCGGGGCGATTTGCATTCTCAACACTTACACCAGCCAATTATACGAGTACGACAGTGACTTCTTAGTGGTGTTAAGAGAGCAGCCAACGAGCCAACACCCTATTCTAACGGATGCAATTTCTACGTGCCTTCGTGGAGTTCGTAGGCGTTGTCGTACAGCTGCATAATTTTTATCCTAACATCGTAACAGGCTGATCGGCACGTTAGAAATAATCATACCTGGTACATCGAATGATAATCTGTAATATCAAAGACATCGATTCAACGTTTACGATCATAAGAGTACGCTTGTAGTGTCGATTATCGGTTATAAATGGTGTACCGGTACGGTTGCAATTCTCAGTGGGTTAACGACAGCCCTTTGAACTGGAGCGGCGCCTCCAGGACAGTTAAAATTAGCGAAAGAAATAAAAATCAATTGATTCTCGAGCATTCGTAGCAGTTTTCTTCTAAAATAATGCTTCTGGATTATTGCAAGATTTATTGAAAAGATAATCTTGATAGATGTAAGAAAATTCGACGATGTCCCCTCCGAGCCCAAGGCTAGACGGAAAGGTCCGTTATTTTTGCTCGACGGCCCCGGTTACGGGCCCACTCAAGGGGTCGCAAATCATCGCGGCTCTTTCCGAAACCCTTGAGGACTTTCTCCTATCTCCCGCCAGAGGACAACGCTGGGAAAAACGGTTTTTCCCCGACCATTCGTGTTTTAGAGCACCTTGCGAGACGTCCGTTCCGGCTTTCGAAATAAAACTCTGAACAGCTTTATATTTCTTTCATTGTCAATCTGACACATAATTATATCCAAAAATCCTTCGACTGTACAGGGTTAAAAAGTTTCCTGTTCTTTCTTCGCCCTTGTCTCAACCGTGTCAGCGACGAGTTAAACGCGAAAAGAGATTCGTGGAAAAGCAAGAAGAACAAACAAATGGTTAAACGAAAACCAAGGGAAAAGAAAGAAAGAAAGAATTATGAAGAGGGTGTGACGAGACGGGGTGGAACATGGCTTACTATACACTGGTTCCCGTCTGAATCATCGTTGCACGCGAATGGCTTCATTCATACGCGAATTTAAAGTACGTTCACGTGGAACGGTATTACAATATTTACCATTCGCCGATCGATCATTCTTTACGACCACACAAACTATTTTTAACCTCCTTTGTGATCGAATTTTCTTTCTGGGAAGCTCGCAAGATACGAAGATACCTAGTTGTTGTCTATTATAAGATACAATCGCTCGAGTTACGATTCGTCTGCGGTTACACTTATTTAAGGCGAACTGCGTATGGTAGGAAATAAATTCTGTGATCGATAGCCAATGGCCGAGAGAAGTCTGCAACGGGAACAGGTGTGCGGTAACTTTTCGCCACGTTCGACCACGATTTCGCAAGATTATCTCGCCGCTTATCTGCCGCGTTTTATGTTTTACATCCGCTCGAGTTTAATTAGCGGATAACACGAGACCAGGCTGCTTGTAGCCTGCCATCGAAATGTCCGTCAGATGGGATGCGTGGGTGAACACTTTCCTTTTCGTACATGTCATTCAACTACGACACTTTCAATTCGGCTTTCATGCAATTTATCGGACTCGCCTCGTAATTCTGCAAATCATACAAAAGGAAACGATGACAACAGTTTAAGTATTTCAGATTACCGATCGAAGTTGTATTCAATGCAAATAATTAGTCACATGGATCAACTTATTTTTCATGAATAATTAAAGGTTTCGTTATCTTACTTTCAGGAGTCGCTTTATACAACAGAGTACATGACTGTTTCCCATAAAGGACATAGTTCTGTTTGCTAGCCAACTTATGACGAACAGTTTCCAGGAGTTGTGCATATTATGCACCAGATGTTTACAGTTCGACTTGGCTACTGTGCAAATACCGACCTCCTTCTGCTTGACTAGATATGCAGATAGTATATGTATATTGTCTGGTTCTCCATAGAAATTCATATCGGTATTCACTTACAGAGGCGTCTTCCTACGAGTACTAGAATCGTTCCATACTTGTAACAAATAAAATAATAATGTATTAACTTTTCAACTACCTTCGTAAAAGTCCCGATCACATAGTATTATAGGAGGAGTTCCTCTAGCCCCACGGCATCTATTATCGGACACTAATTATAACGAAATAAATTATAACGCGACGGATTTGGTTTAACCACCGAAACAAAGGAGAGGGTAAAATAAACGATGTGCGGAATCCGCACGCTTCTATTGCCTGCTAAATTAGCGATACAATTGATACTATTATCAGATGTGGAAATCCTAATTCCATAAATGTTACACAAATCAGTGAGAAACGGGGACCAAGACACCAAGGCTCGAATTTCTAGGCCTGGAGAGACCACGATTACAGAATTGGTTTACAGTGAAAAATGTTTAAAAATCAAACCACCAGAGATAAGATGTTTGCATCGTTGAGCAACGAGTTCACGTTTACGATTCGACACAGATTCAACGGAGGAATTTCGATAACGGGTATCTGTATCTGCGAGGCTGCCAAACGATCGACCGAGTACAATGGAATCGTGAAAATTGTCGAGGAATATTTAACAAACAACGCCGACGTTACAGCGGAGAATATATTATCGTTTGAAGAAAACAAGACTGAGACAGAATTTTCCAAAAAAAAAAGAAAAAAACATCAACCCTGCGCAAATATGTACCAGCTTAGTTACAAAGTTACGATGGTTATAAAACGAAACGGTCCTAGCTTACAACGGTTAACAACTTCGGAAAGTTTCAAGAGCGATCTTAAGAGCATGCACGGTCGTGCGAGATGAATTCAACTCGTCTTGAATTAATCGTATAACCAGAGTCCTCGGCAATAATGCAGTGGGTGGATAGGAGGCCAACGTTCGAACTATATGTATACGGCGCTGTGTCTTGCAAGTGCACTCTAAATACACGGTTCTCAACCTGCGCGACAGGACGAACCTGGATACTGATTTTTCGATGCAATGGAAATAGAAAGAAAACGAAACTAGATAAAAGAAATCTTTCCCTATGGCATATCAACTGAAAAATCATTCCGTCAACTTTGAAAGCTGTCCAGAAGTAAACTGGTTAATTCGCTACTTCAAAAAAGAATCGGTTATTTCTTATTAACGCTTTGACTGCCTCGCTAAAGGCGAATTAATTAATAGGTAAATTTTATCTATTATTATTACAATTCTTCGTAACTTCTATTATTCAGAATTTGGAGAACGTAATACAATGATTTTTAATTAAGTTATTGAAAGGATATTAATAATGCAAGCGACGAATTTCTATGGAACTTCAAGTGTCACCCACCAAGAAACGTTTGCGTAGCTATTTTCCTCAGACTTCAAGCTTCAAATTGATATGTCATAAGTGTTACTTCGCTGGACTTTTGTGTCATCAAATCGTGCCAGCCTTAAATCATCTTAATAATTTACATCAATTATCAGCAGATCGGTGACATAAATCGCACATGTATTTTAAAAGTTGCTTAACCCTTTGACAACGGAACCTTTTTACGCTCGACACAGTAAACGCACGGAATATTATTTAATTAAAATGAAATAAACAGTAATTTCTAAAAATGTCTGTTTGTACGAT
This sequence comes from Stelis phaeoptera, assembly GCA_943735885.1. NCBI lineage: Eukaryota > Metazoa > Arthropoda > Insecta > Hymenoptera > Megachilidae > Stelis > Stelis phaeoptera. Next base: position 4,213,751 of record OX030936.1, read on the forward strand.
TCTGTAAGTTGCTGTGACAGTTCAAAGGGTTAAACAAGGCCGTTTCTAAGGAAATTTGATGGCAAACAGAGATGTAGGATTCGCTCAATTGTTTTACGATAGTCGTTCAACAGTTGCATCATCGTTCTGTAATACATGTGCGAAATATCGCGAAAATTTGTCTGATCGTTGGCTTTAATAGGAAAATGAAAGCCGCTGCTGGTCTCGGTCGAGAAGACGGTGTTCGTAGCTCGGTGGAAATCGACGGCGGTGCTGCATCGAGCCGCACGCGAGTAGAGAGAGCTACTACTACCGAGAGTAGTGTGTAAAAGGCGAGGTTCATTCATGCGCCGCCGGCCGAGTAAGGTGGGGTGGGTATTGATCGTGGAGCGTATATCGCGTACACCGGTGCATTGCACCCGGTCGCTTCGTCCTAGAAATTTTTACCCCAAACTTCCGCGCCACCTCCGCTCTCCACCTTTATCCTTCCTTTCTCGTTTCCTATCGTTTCGTTTCGTTTCGTCCTTTCGCGAATATCCAAGCCGAGAATCGTCATTCGGTTGCTTTTCCAAGCTTTTCCTCGGCGAATAATCAGCCCGTACCGGCGAGGATCGATAAACTTCCCGGGGCCTCTTCACGGCTTTCGAGGAACGATTTTCACGTGCACAGGGCTGCTTTCGTAATAGGCGGTACCAAGCGAACAAAACAGTGATCCTAAATGAGAAAATGAGACATTGAAATGCGTGAAACAATGGCTCTTTCATGACATGTTAATGGTAGACCGTCTTGCAACTCGAACGCGATTAAAACATTAACTGACACGATAATGATGACACGTGATAATTACTTCGATCAATATTAACCCCTTGCCTTACTATTTATCGCTCCAGCGTTCAAACAAATCAAGGAAATTAAAATATTACGTATGCCTCACACTTGACAAGCATTGTAATCAGAATTAAACTTAAAATTCAATTATAATCAAAGTTTGAACGACAGAAGTCACATTTGAATTGTAAGCTGCGTCACGCGTGTGACACGATATTGTAAGTGAAAGGGTTAATTACTATGCAGATGAATCGCAGAAAGAGTACTTACAAGAGTATTCTTTCTAAGGTCCGGGTTACAACTGACCCAGGCTCCGTCATTAGACGGTTAATCAAAAGTCACATGAGAATTCGTGCGAGCAATTGCGCAAACAACGAAACGCGACTAACTAAAGGTTAAATATCTCCTCTGTACGAGGGGTCGTGGCGGCCTAATCGTCTTTTTTTTCGCCTCGTCCCCCACGTTCTCTTTCCGTCCTCAATTTCCACGCCACGCGGCTGCAGTTTTTTGCAACTCTCTCTGGCCGGCATTACGCGCCGAAACTGCGAGCCAGGTCAGTTTTCCATCGGTCGATCGTCGGATGAAATAGGTTGAAGAAGGAAAAAACAAAACCTCTAAAAGAAAGAAAGAAAAAAAGACGAAAAAGAAATGAGTTTTCATCGTGGAAACTTTCCTACCACCTGGCTTCTATCCCATAGCCGAGTTCGCCGCGACAGGACAAAACTCTCTGCAGTATCAGAAATGAAACGGCCTTTGTGTCGCGTTGCCGTAGATCGCTCCAAGCATGCTTGGCAACGACAAGCATTTCTTTCGTACCGATGTTCTGCCAGGATCGTTCCAAATAATGCCGAGGAATATTCGGTCGGAGGGCTGTTGAGCATTTCTCCAGAAACCGGTGATTCAACCGTGGCCGACTGTTTCGTGGAAAGATTCGATCAAACCCCTTTGTTCCCGATAGGTCCTCCACCCGTAACGGGTCTTTCCTTCGTCAACCAATCGTCGCCGGTTCAATCTTCAATTCTGTTTGTTCAATTACATTTCATAATCATTGTTCTGACACTTTGTTCAACACTTTAATTGCCACGTCAGCCATATGCGAACGTAGAAATTTGTCGCTTGCATTGTTGAATTAGAAATCATCGTATTGGGTAGTCCAAATTCTGAATAATTGAAACGAGGAAAAATTGTAAGAATAATAGAAATGCTTCGCCTAACAAAGTTTCCATCGCCTTTAACGTGTCAGTCAAAGTGTTAACCACGTAATGATATTTCGTAGCTGACTTACCAATAGAAACTCAACTGTTTATAAGTTATTAGTTACAATAACCATAATTCTGATTTCACAAGTTTGTATCTTTGAGTACATTCGTCGTCAGTCATTACAGGTACGCGACGCCTTCGATTTCCTATACAGGATTATAAATTTTGTTATTTTACAGTTTTTATAATAGATAACAATCAAAAACCCTTGAATCTGGTTGAAACAATTCTCAATTCTTGAATCTGCAAATCTCGTCAGAGCGATCCCGAAGGAAAGAAAGGATCCAACGACCCAAGGTGGTCCTACAACACGCACAGAACTCGTTTACAGAAGTGTCTTGGCAGCTTTAAAGTATCCTAGGGAAAAATCGCGGTAGGACGAAAGCAGAAATCACGTAACACGAGCCACTCGAGTGACTCTGCCCTTCGCACTCCAATTGCTTCGAGGCAGCCTGTAATCCGGCACACGTTACATCACGATACTCCACACCCTATCTCCACACGCGTGGAACGCAATGGATCGCCGATAAATACGGCCTGTCTCGTAATACAATCGGGACACGATCGCGTGGATCTCGCGTGAATAAATACAACGAAACAACAAGAGAAAACTAGCCCCCAGAAACAAAACTGATCGATTTCTCTACGATACGAAGACTACTGTCGAGTCGTTCTAGTTTATTTTACAGATTGACTGATTGAGTCAATCAGTTTGTGATTGATCTGATCTGAAAAGTTAGGGTTCAAAAAAGATCAGAGATAAAACAGTGAAACAGAAATGTTATTTAAAAGACCGAAGAACACGTTGGTCAGTTAAGGAAGGTCTGAAATGCACACGAGTCAATTAGCATGATCTCTGGTCTCTGGTCGATTTTCTCTCGCTAATCAGCTCGAGGCAACGAAGCCGAAGAATTCGAGTTGTTAGCAGCCACTTAACAACCTGACACTCAACACCTTTTGATTCCTTTCGTCGATGGCGGGGGGAAAAAAAAAAGGAAGCAAGGAGTACCGACAGTATAGATTTTCAATCGCTATATCCTGACATCATTCTGTACACTTTGTATTTTAACACGTTAAGCGCCACGTCAGTAACCAAATAATTAACAAAAGAAACGATGAAATAAACTACGGGTAGCATTAACATTAAGCTAATAATACCGCCTACGAAACTAAAAAGTCAGATTTGAAAATTAATCGACTGCATCGTTGATAATTAGGATTTTATCGTGTCTGACTAGGCACGTCCGTTTTCACTGTGGCATTCAACGTGTTAAGCCTTTCCTTGCAAAGAGTGATTTCAATCGGCTAAAATAGAATATACAATCGACGTGACACTATGATACAATTAACAAGAGCGAAATAGCACAGCAGTTAATTGATTTAAATTACAATAGCTTGCAGAGTAAGGTATTTACTACGATATGCTTTCTTTTCTGCGCGACAGACGGAGCCCCCGGCTCACTCTCTCGTTAAAAGTTCAATTTAATTCAATCGCTCTGATTCATATTAAGAGGCTGAATTAACTGAAATTGGTATTAAAATCATCCGTCTGGAGTGATCTGAATCGAAGCGGCGCGAGCCGAGGGTACGGCGTATTTACAAATGCATCGAATTTCATTGATAATCAAAATATTAACGGAAACGGAAGACTCTTCAAGTATCCACGATCAATTCCTATGCAAAGCTAGTCCAACATCCTGAGGAAGATCTCTTTCGAATGAAATTAAAACGAACTTTATAAAATAAACCGTTCGGCTATCGAGTCTTGTCCAAAATGATCAGGCTGTTGAACAGAAAAGAAATCTCAATCTCGCGCGAACAAATTCACCGTAACCAAGCACGATACCACGATTCCAGGTAGCAATTGCGGTGCACGACGAAAAGAATCGATATTCTGTTTCGAACGTGCACTTGATACGTCCAAGCCAAAGGCAGTAACACAAAATTAATGACTAGCAGAGTCGGTGGCCGCAGCTGCGAACACACCAGGAACAATTTCTCTCACGGACAGCTTTCAAAAATTTCATGAAACTTCGGCCAAACTCCGGTGGCCAACTCGGATTTATCCCGTGAATGAAATAATTCATCTGCCTATCGATCCGTTTCTTATCCATCCACATCTTTTGATCCGCTATTTATTTTTCTCGCTGCAGTACGATCTACAAAAACAAAAAACACCTTGAAAAATGTAGAATCATGCACCGGTTTGATCCGTTCGACAGAGATTTATGTTAAATTTATTATTCGTTTCATTTTATGGAAGACGTATCGATACGTGTTTCATACCTCGAGAAATTTATGATAAATGATCGTAAAAAGATTCGCACTCTCTACTTTTATCCAGCTTGTAATTGAAGTCTGTGCGGGACAAATTTAGGTCAAAATTATGTACAGATCACTTTCCAAATAACACACGTACTTTCTATCGATTATTATATCAATCCATCTAGAAACAGTAACTGAATAAATGTCGAGTCTTAAACTAAAATATCAGATATTCGGTGGATTGCGAGTGTTCTCAATTATTTCTGCGATCTTGTTCGATCGTATCAGCCCGATGGTATCGACCGATATCAACGAGTTCCAATCATCGAAATTAATCCGTGACCACGTTTTACAGAAACGGTATTAATTAGTTACAATTTCTAAGATACCTAACCCAAACTGCGGCGCACAGCTACGAGATTTCATTATGATCAGCTTATCCTCGTTATTCCTGTATATACATGCTTCCGATGTTTGATCCTTCGCTTTGCCATTTGTCCACATAGTAATTTGTGGTTATAACTTTGAAGAAATCTTATTCCAGTTAACTATCTAAGCAGATTTTCATTTTATTCCTAAACGAGACTACTTAGTTGATGAAATTTCGGAAAAAAAAGCGAAGCTTAGACGATTCGTTTTCAGTCTTCTCCATTTATCGTTCACCCTCGTCTCATTTTCACCCTTTGTCTCGGTTGCGGATACGTGCCACTGGGTCGCACAGGAAATAAAGTCCTGGTGTAAAAAAAAAAAAAAAATATGAAGAGAATTTCAGCGAGAGAAACGAAGAGGACAATTGTGACGAGATAGATGCAGGTACAATACGATGGTCATAAATTGGCCAAAATGATTCTCAAACTCTTTATCTGTATCTCCTTTTTTTTTCTACCTGCGAGGACGATTCTGTGCTTTATAGCGTTTCAAAATTGATACCGATCTTGCCAAAATCTGAGAACAGAAACCAAGGTCTTTTCATGAGATACACATAAACGTAATCTCTCTTTAATAAAGTTAAATTTTCAAACTCGTTCGTCTGATCCGTATACGAAATCACGTTGCCTCGATCGATTTCGACTTGGTTTTATTGAACAAGGGTTCCTTTTTGTTGCATAAAATCGCATTCACTTTCCATTTGTGGCATTTATTAGAGACACTCTGTATAATACGCGAGCGCGTACATAAAAGCCAATCGGGCGACGGATGGATCGATATGGCCGTCGGTTTCTCTCCCTTATTCCACGGATATATCAATGCTCCACATTGTGTTCGTTCCCTCTACACGAGCTTAAGTGTTCCCTTTCACCCTTCGTGTGCCTTACGATGACTTTCAAATCGGAAGAAGAAAAGGGATAAACAGGATTAGAAAGTGCTATTCCCGATCAAAACCGTTCCTTCTTCCTCTGTGTCCTTCGTTTATTCGCCGAATCCCCAGAAGATCGTTAACGCGCTTTTGTCGGTCACCAACGAGAGCGGCAAGAGGTCCAGAAGGTAATGGGAATATTCTTCGATCCATCCGAGGCGGTAAAGAAACTTTTCAGCTTCCAACAGAAACCTTCAATTTCACGCTGATTAATTTCCATTAATTACTTTCGACGAAGAATAACCAGATGCTGGTTGGTCTGAAACTCGAGGAAATTTGATCCAGAACGAGGTGAAAGTCGAAGATCAGTGAGCCACCATTTTTGATGTTAATTTAACAATTTTAAAATAGAAGATTAACTTAACAGCGAGTAATAATTGTATGATAAACTTGATGCTCTTTGCTGGTAATACACAAGGGTTAAGGTACGAATCGAGAATATTCAACGAGCGACACGTGTTCAGCGTTTGGCCTGCAACAAATTTATCGTTTCGTTGAGCATTTAGCGAGATAGGTTGGAGAGAAGTTACCGGTGATAAGGAGTTTATCGCTCGTTATCGTACGCCTAACGCATAGACCGCGTGCACTCCTCTGTAGAACACACACCATTTGCATCGATCGCTCCTTCTACCCTGACGATTTTTCTCCATTTTATCCGCCACTAAACTGTTCTTTCGTATAACTCTTCTTACGTTTCTAGGAGCTGACACACAGCTTTGAAGATCACGTGTCCCGTGACGAAGGTATACCTACCCATCACGATGAGAAAAAAAGAGAAGACGTAACGGTGCAACCGTGATATGCAAATGGCATGCAGGAAACAAAAGCATGCTGGCTAAATTCGACGATAAAGCCCGGCGCATTTTCGAGACTACTTTTGGCAAGATAAGACGCTGTCGAAGCCAATACCGCTTATAGATTTCCATTGAATCTTGCCAAACGATGCAAAAACACGTCTCGTTTAACTCGTCACGTTTTATCCGCAGACAGACTTTGATAAACGATTCTTCGCTAATTTTTTACCACTCAGTATCCCCTCGACAGGCATCAAAACAAAATGTTCAATTTCTCCTTCGAATGCTTGCTTTGTTTCAAAAATCTGTGGACCACGATTCTGTGGAACCGTTGTGTTCGAGGTCGAATGTCAGGAGTTCATCTTGTACCAGACAGATTTCCTATTCTTAGACTCGTGTCGTTGCATTTCCTAAAGGTCTTGTCGTGGCATCTCGTTCTATTGGCTCGAATCGGTAAACAGGATCTAATGGACCATAAAAAGTAAATCAATCAATGCTTCCTTTTTTTTTTTTTTACTATTCAGAAATAATTGACACTCGTACCTTGAATTGGTTCCTTCAAAATGATGTCTGTTCATTAATTATAGCACAGCCAGAACAGAGAAGATAGAAGATATTGCGTAACGTGTACCTAATGTACACTTATACGTGCATCAAGGTCTCGTGTGCATTTCTGGCGGTTTACCGTTGTATGCATGTATTGCTAGGAATTGGATCACAATCGACATAATATTGATTCTCAGGGCTATTCGTGTCATACTTTAATTCGAATCCTCTTGCAAATCTTTGGATGCACAGCAGAAGATTACTAATTGAATTTTGATGGAAACAAGTTAACACGTTGAGCGCGAGGTCAGTCCCTGGGGACTGACAGTGGACTTTTCGTTTGGAAATTTCCAAATATCAAATTGCTGAATATAAGTTTCCAACGTTCCAAATATCAAATTTCTTAGTTTTAAGTTTCCAAAGTTCCAAATTTCGAACTTACAAATCTCAATTTTCCAAATTTCCAAATTACCAAATTTCGAACTTTCAAGCCTCAATTTTCTAAATTTCTAAATTAAACATTTCCAAACATCAAATTTTCAAATTTCCAAAGTTCAAACTTTTCATATGGGCGGCGCCGCGCCGGTACGTAGAACTGGCAGTGTCAATATAATTGTGCGCTCGCCGTCAAATGCTCGCTCGCTGCCGGCTAAAGTTTAGCTAAACGAAATCGGCGCTGCGCTCAACGTGTTAAGTACACCATTGTACTCCACATTTATGATAAATATTACAATAAATTGCAAACATTACCAGTAGTTCTAAGTAAATTTTAAACATCACAAATACTTCCACGTGTATCTGCAAAACCAATAACTCTGACTCGTGTTCCTTTGCCCGCCCACCAGAGATACAACAGAAAAACTGATACTATGCAACCGAAAGGCATAGCCTTGGATTAATTAGAATAGAAAAGATAGACGAAAACCGATACACAGAAATTGGTACAAGAATTTGTAGAAATCACCATATGGACTGAAAGATGTTGAAAAATCATCGACGTACATGTTTCTTTTCAATTCTCGAGACACAAGTCAAGAAGGTGCAGTCGTGTCGTCCCTTCTAGGCTTATTTAGAGTAGGACCGATAAGGTCTGTGGGTACGTGACGGATTTTTCGTCACTGACCTTACCATTCTGAAAGCTTTCTTCGAGCAGTATAGACGTACCCTTCCTGGTGCTTCAATAAAGCTATATCAAAGAGTAGGTATACTAAAGCGACACTTCGGGCGGAACCTTTGAAGTCGACCCATTACCTGTCCCTTTAAATCGGTTGTACAGGCAAGCGGGAAATTCAAATCGACCCACGATTTACTATCTTCATTTCATTTCAATCTGTAATAATTAGAAATCTATTTGTGTCGTAAATGTTCTGTGCATTACTACTAACATATCCTCTTCATACCATACAGTATAGATTCATCTAAACAATTTTATCGTTTATGTATTTCCAATTAAAAAAGAACACGCTTGTAGAAATGAAGAAATAAATGGTCTCCACAGCGTGCCACGCGTATACACCGGTCAAGGAAATAAGTATTGCAATCGATACGCACACAAACGACACCGGTGTTGCGTCCTTAATCGTTTTCCAAGAAGCGTGAAATTCCCGCGCGTTGGCCTTTTACTTAAAGTGACCGGCTTATTCCTTCCTCTTGCATAAACGCGACGGTCTTCTTATCCTTGCCTTCAAGGCGCAGAACACGGTCACCACTTCGTGGTTAATCCAATGTAGTCGATGATTCCATAAGTATTAATAACAAACGAATTGATCCGAGGGTAGTTTTCCATGGCTGATTTCCTTATTGTCACCTTCGTGATAGGAACGATAAACGGAACGATCCGTTTGCACGCAGACGTTGCTCGTGCGGCTCTTACAACGCTACACACATCTTTCTTTCGCTCTCGTAAAAAAAAAAGTGGGACACTTGAAGATAACGTGTCGGTTAAATCGTTTCTACCGTAATCATTACGTAAACGTTTCAGCAATTAGAGATCCATAGTCGGCCATATATCGTGCAATTTAGAAAAACACGAGACGCATTTTGCCATTGGCTGGTTCCGTTCACGGGGCTAAACCCGGCTGCAACAGAATGTAACCCGTGTGAATGCACATTTGCTGCTACTGTTTAACTACTTAAAGCGGTTAAAGAAACACTTTCAAATGTAGATTAACGTACACTCTTCTTTTCGAAACTTTCTATGCGTAAATTCTTATACTTTGCAACATTTGCTAAAAGTGAATCAAAAGCGCACCCTAGGTCATCGGTGAACCACTTATCACAGGAAGAAACGAACTTGCGCTGATGATAAACATCGTGAAGCCGCGTGAATCAGAAGAAAGCAAAGAAACGAGAAAGAAAGTGACGTCTGACGGGAACGGGTTAAATCCCCTGGACGAAACAGTGGAATGAAACGGTTCTCGGTCGGGTCGCACGGTAAAAAGTAAAAAGGAACCGTTTGAGATGATTTTATCGTCGGGCAAATATTGGGCCATGTTTCTTCGTTGATCGGGCAACTTAACACGTGCTAATCCAACCTCGTCGGACTACCTGAAATCGGGTACAACGTTAGCGGTTCTAAATCTGTTTAATTTCCAACGAAACGCGTTTCGAATATTAGAAACACCGACGAAACTATTATCAAACGTATTCACCACACGCAATTACCGTTTGTCTAGTTTTATGACATCGTTAAATCGTTCTTTATCTAGGTTGAGCAACAGTATGAAACAAACAAATAGAAACGAGTCATGAAACCTTGTATAAACATTGAATTAGAATTCGAGAAGCTGAAGGTGAGCGAAGTTACAAAAGCTTTTCAATCCTTTAACCTTGAAATCAATCAAATATTGTATGCTTAGTGAATAAAATTATTGTTACATTCTTCAAACTTCACAATTTTCCCTTGTTTTATTCGTACGCACGTTGACACCATCGGATACATATGTATAACCCATTCACCCTTTGCACTCGGAGCATTTTTAGATACGGTCGGTCGAATCCAGTCTATCGTGATAGCGAAACTTCGATAAACAAATGTACTGTTTTGGAAGAAAGGAGTTGCAAATATTTGTGAATCTATTTAGTTTTAATTCCTTTCCTAAATTTTCTATATTCTAATGTAAATAAAAGTTCAATTTCACATTTTAAAATACTTAGGTAAATCAACCCTAGATTACTGAATTTAAATCAGCGTTACTCTGTCATTAATCATTCGACTCATAGATTACGAACTGAAAGCATGTATACTTGCTGTATCTCCTTTATTTATTGCAAACAAAATAACTGAACCGAAGACATGTATTATCAATTCTTAATTAAAAAATAGAAAAGCAAGAAAAATTAACTTCGACGAATGTTAAGTGATCTAGGGTTAAATGTGTCCCCTCAGAGGGAACAACCGAGTGCAAACGGTTAATATCCGTTTTCTTATAGGTTTTGCGTCACAAATTTGTGTCTTCTTATTTACTTGAAGCCGGTATCACGTATTCGTAACTTCGATACACAATTCTATACGTCTATTCTGGATATTAATGGGTTAATAACATACATGTATACATGTATATAATACACGAGGAGATAAAGTAAGGCGTCATTGATAACCTGCATCCTCGTGCAGCATCGATTCACGACGAACCCTCGTAATTGGCGGTCTTTTAATCCTTTTAAGAAGCAGATAAAACGACGACAAACAAAGATAAGGTAACAGGCAAAGACACAAGTACTTACCTGAGGGATATTTGCGTTTAGCTGACGATTCAAAGAGTCCCGTTCTTTCTCGACCTCCTGCAAACGGGCTTCCGTTTGTTGCAACCGTTCCTGGCTCTCGCGAAACGATTCCATCAACTTGTCCCTCTCGTCGAGCATCGAGACCATCAGCTGCTCGAAGTTCGCATCCTCGCCGGAGAATTGCGAACTTCGCTGGCTGATGCTGTCCTCCGCGATAGTCGGCATCACGTCGCACATCATATTCCACATTTTGCGTATCCTACTACTCTCTCTCACCCTCCGGCACACTGAAACTCCACTTGAAATACACGCAAATGAGAATCAGACATACGCACGGACCGATACGGTGTTCACGCGAGTTACAATCAATCCTTTTGCTATTCTTATAACAATATACCTTTTCCTTTTTCTTTTCAGTTCGTTACAATCCTTTCAATTAGTCATTTTCATCGATTTACTCGCTCGTACACCCCTTTCTTTCTGACACACGTGTAATCTTCAACTATATTCTTCTATACGGTTAACTATTTCACTGCCAAGGAACACTAAAATTCACTCGGTTACCAAAGATGTATACCATGAAAACTATTTTTATTTATTCGGTTAACTAGTACCTACCGGCGGAATCATCACTCTGATAATCTTTCAACAGTTCCAAGTTCAACGTCACTTTGGATGACCGTGCAAACCTTCTCTCACCGTAATCGAAACTCATATCTTGTCTCTGCTAGCGGGTAGTAATACATTCTTGTCCTTGTATATTGTTTACGGAAAGGGATAATCGATGTGTCGCTTGTAGCACACACACACACGCACGGACACAGAGAGAGAGAGAGACACACACAACAGAGGGGAGACGGATGTTCGTAGCCTAGTGAATTTCCCTTCGAAAAATCGATCGATGCACGCTTCGATAACTGGAAGCCTAGAGCATGAGATTGGTTACAAATAGATCGATACGCGACCGTTGGGTTGGCCGAAACGAGTTTTGACAGATCTCGAACACCACTGTAACGCTTTGATTTCCTTCACGCAACGATCCTGTAAGCGTATCTCTCCCTTTCCATCTCCTTTTCCTGGTCGTGGACTGATTTTCTATCGAAACACCTCGATGCAGAACCAAGTGACACCCACGAAACGCACTCGACTCTCTCCCAGAGCCGGCCAGGCCAGTCTGACATCCGTGGAAAATCGTTGAACGGCACACGGGGGCGAACGGTCGACAGGCCACCGTTTACTTTCCACCGAAATCTCATTCAAATACAGCTTCGCCACCTCTGTCGAGCATGTATCACCAGTAAATTCGCGATGTGTAAAGACGAGGAACTTTCGTTCCGTGGACACCGCTCGATTTCGCTGTGGTCGGTTATTTCGCGATTTATCATCACCATCCGAGACACGGCCGACGGGACAACTTCGATCGTACGTACGAACACTTTGCGACGTGCGAGTCAGCGTGCAACAATCGGCATTTCGATGGCATTATCACGGAGAAGCCGAGTACTGACACACCTACGCCTCTATGCTACTCCATTTCCAATACTGGCGGCCATCTTGCGCCGTGACGTCAGCCTTCGTCCCCGAAGTTGCGCCCGACTCCGCCCGAACGTCGAACGACCGGTCAAGCCGCGTTCACAATCGGGCGACGGGATCGATGATCGCCCGTGACGCGTTTCCACCGACGCCGTGACGTTCCGTTGAAAATTCGCGGGAAATTTAAATCGCCGTCCGAGATACTGTCCAGAAACTATCACAAATTTGTGAATTAAACATTTGCAGATTCGTTAAAAGTATTATGTAATATAATTACTACATATCTACTTTACCTACTATTTAGTCTAAGAATGCTTCAAATACTAACTTAAGGCAAAATTTGTATATATTGAAATAAACGATGTATTTAAACAATTTTCATGTCATTATTTTAACATTTCAAAGTTTTCTGCCGCTATGAAAGCTCCCGCGAAAGAATCATTGGATAAGTTTTAGACAAATTTAATGCACGTTTTATTAATGCTTGTAATATTATTAAACTTGTATAGAAAGCATTTATTTTTGTAAATTTAACGAGTGAAATTTATCATTGCTTGATACAATGATTTCGATCGACATTAATCGAGGGGAAAAAAAAAGATTGAACGAACTTAACTTTTCGAGAATGGAGACTGCGCTACAGCCGCTGGATGCTGGATGATCAATACCGACCAGAGTGTCAGATGCTGGACCACGTAATACAGTCAAGAGAAACGTAAGTGAGCATCATGAAAACAGTAACGCATACTTGCACCCCAGGAGCTACCGGTAAGTGTTTCGTAGCTTAATTCCTAATATCCTTGAAGAAAAGAAACCATGCATCACTATAAAAATATTCTGTCGTTCTCGTTTCTACATACCGTTTCGTAAATTATAAAATATAATTAATTATCATTCAATCGTTGTTTTATCAATGATCTCCAAAACGAGAATATTTCTTGGGAATGTTTTGGGGAGCAACCGTGCGATAGTCACCTCGAGAGTCTTTGTTTTTGCCGAATTACTCCCTAGTTATCTAAGTTTTAGATCTACCTGGAGAAGAATCGATCGAGGAGATCGCCGAATCGGTGGACGAACTGCGTGAAAAATTAGCAAACATGAAGAAGTTAATGGAGGAACGAAGAGGCACCACCCTGGGCGAGATAAGCGCGAGGAAGAGGAAGGAGACCTCGGACATCATAGACGGTAATTTTCTCTCCTGGATATTCGGATCTGCGTTGGTGGTAATTCTCAGCGTCAGCTTCTACGCGTTTTACAATCTGTACCATGCAGTTCTGAAGAAATTCCCTTCGCATCACACTGAACTGTAGAAGAAAAAAAAAAACAAAAACAAATAAAAAGGTGATCATCATTCTCTGGTGGATGAAAGTAATCTTCAAAGACATCTTGCTAATTCACGTCGCTATTTTCAGGATGACGACGAATGAATATACTATATACCTGTAATCGGTTCTGATCAAACTTGTGATATAACGGGACGTGCTGTAATGTACGTTTTTTTTTTTCCCATCGTCTTCAATGCATTCCTCCGTGGTCAACAGACGAAGAACAACAGCTTTGATGTTCCAGCGTGATTTGAAAACTTCGAATTTTGCGGTAGATGAGAAAAGGTGTAGAAAAAGTTAAAGTACGGCAAGATGGTTCCTTTAACAAAAATTTGGTAGCATTCTTTCCAAACTGAAAAATGCTCCCTCTCTTTATGTTCGCTGCAACGACTGCAACCTTCGCATGCATCCGCAAACAGACGTAAAGTTTTTTCTAGCGAGGTAATCTGTACATCGTGAAAAGAGAAAGCAAGTGCCTTAAAAACATCTCTCTAAACTATTCATTCTCGTGCATCTGTACGTACACGAATAATTCGGTGATTACAGAGGTTGAGGCACTCGAAATAATTCTTAATTTTAGAGACGGTGAGAAGTTTACATAATGAAGATATACTTTTAGGTTAAACAAATTTTTACTTTTGTTGTCTCTAAAAGTAAGGAAGTTACAAGGTAGCCTGTTTTGAAAGCTGGACTTTAACATGTAACAGTTCACGATTCTCGAATCTCAGATAGTAACACATTAATCCCCACAATTGATATAGTGTGTACGTGTATTTTAAGTTTCTTCTCCATTCGAAAAATTGAATGTTCATATCCACCATTTATTCGAATGTACATATTGTGAATACGAAATAAATTACCATTCGGTTGAAAAATATTAAACGTATCCTGACTTCCATTTCCGGTCGAACTCTTCTCAATAGCTCATTCTAATTTTCTGTTTAATACGAAAAACAATACTGCGAACAGTGTATTAAACAATAATAACTATTATATATACTAAAACAGGACGAAATCAGTTTTTCTTTATTTTTATGGTAAAGCAAAACGACTCACTCTAGGATGCCTTGTTTTCTCGATTCCTGAAGCTGCAATTATTAATTCAAACGATTAATAAATAAAAATATCACGAAAGAGAATAATACTTCAACAAAATATTATGGGAACCTACAGAAAAATGTCTTTTTATTTTCTAGCTCCCTGGTAAAATTGTTTAACATTTTTTGATAATCTTCTTGTTGCTGGAATTATATCATAGATTATTAACTTTTTGCTCTTCCGCATTTCATAGATTACTTCCGGTGAAATTGATACTACCTTTATTACATCCCCTTTAAGTGTTTCTCGTCGAATCGACAAACTTGAAATTTGATTCTGTAACGTTTTTACCTAACCCGACATAATTGTATTCAGATATGAAATATAATTGTATCGTTTATTGTAAATTGCTCCTCTAACCTCGTCCTCGGTTTTCCGAATATCTTTCTTTAGCTCAACCATCAACGAACGATACCGATCTCTACAAGTTGATGTTTTATTCTCCAAATCGCTCAATACCATCTCTGCATGATTTATTTCGCAATGTGAACGCTGTAGCTGCATATATATAATATAATTAAATTATACTTTATGCTCTTCGTGAAAAACTTTAATCACGCAACAATTTTTTATTCTTACTACGTGCTCTTTCTCCGTAAGCTTTTCCGTTAATGCTTCCAAATTATCGTCCAAACTGTCGCGATTCTGAAACAATCGATTGTCGGTTTTACTGAATATCGAAAATCGAAAAAAGGATATGTAAGGGTAATGCAACGGCATATTTTTAATAATTTTCATTGAAAACATTGTTTATGCAACTGACTTCGATTGGAAATTCCACTTCCGGATTTGTATTTGGAATTGCAATCTAAAATGGAGGATTATAATCATGTCAAATAAATATGTGAAATATGTTAAGACACTGAAAGAATGATATACATATAACTTACGCATTTTCTCAATTCTGCTGTTTGAGTGTCGTACTATATCACCAATAATGTTATTAGTTAGTATAAAAATGATGTGATTGTATCGTATAAAAAGAACTCTTACCATGATCATGAGAAAAGTAATAATGCAATATACGATGAATACGAAAATGCACAATATTTTTAAAGTATAAAATATCAACAATACAAGCCACATTACGAGCAATTTTTCTTCTAACAATGATTTCTAGCAAAAACAGTTATCAAAATCGCATTGATAACAACAAGAAACACTTAAATTTGTCGGAAATAAAATTATATTGATAGGAACAGACGATCAGGCCCCGCTTCCATTTTGAACGATGGCTTTACGGCATTTCGAGAATCGAAATATTTTGAATGTTTCGACTTAACGATCGATATCGTTTCGAAGCGCCATTCATCAAACATTTCAAAATGATCAAAAATCTATGTTAAAAATATCGTAATTTAAAAGATCGTTAACATAACGAACCTGTAATTATATAAAACTAAAGAAATAACAAATAATTAATATAAAAGTCGTTCTGTCTTTTAACTATTAAGCGTGTATAATGATCGGTTAATTGAACATTTGCTAAAATGTTAAAAAATTTTAACATTGACCTCTTTGATGTAACCTTTTTTTATTGTTAAACATTTAGTTCCATTAAGAAAAATACTATCATAATCCAGTTTTTGGTTTATTGTAAATTTTAATAATAGAACATACGTTGCGACAGTAGATATTTTGGAGCATTATACTTTTGTATGCGAGAGAACGTAACAAAGTAATTATTTAGTTTTCACATAATTTAATGCTCAAAAACGCGAGCTCAAAATGTATTTGTTTAACATTTTTAAAGAAAGAAATCTTGGAAGCTAACAGAAGTTATTCGAGTTATATAACCTATAACAATGGGTTATTTAAATCTAAACGAACCGATAAAAAAAACCACAAGGAATTCAACACCAAGTCCAATGTTTCGTATAAAACAGCAATATTACCATCGCAATCGCAAATTGTTATTGCGGGTGCAGGAACAGTCGCTAATTCGGTTGCTTATCATTTAGTTATCAATGGATGGAATGATGTCCTGGTGCTGGAGCAAAACAGGTATACAATTAATTCATCTAAAATGAAATCAGTAATAAATAATGCACCTATCGATAATGAATTTTCATCTTTTATAATAATAGATTTTTCTATTTCTTGTACTGGGTTTTGTGTCGTCCAGACAACTAGGAATTTTTGTTACAAAAACAAGTAATATACTAATAAATATGTTTTAAAATGATCAATTGTTATAATGAAAAGTGATTATAGAATGCTTTTGTTACAGAATCGGTAGCGGAACATCTTATTTTGGTTCCGGTACCATTGGTTTGTTTAAACCAATATCGCATAGGAACTTGATCTCTTATAGTCTTAAATTATACCAACAATTACAAGAAATGGGATACGATATAGGATTAAAACAATGTGGCAGTATATACTTGGCTCAAACTAAAGACAGAATGGTAGCTTTAAAAAGAAGAATGGCTTATAACGTA
The DNA here is from genome assembly GCA_943735885.1 of Stelis phaeoptera. Taxonomy (NCBI): domain Eukaryota; kingdom Metazoa; phylum Arthropoda; class Insecta; order Hymenoptera; family Megachilidae; genus Stelis; species Stelis phaeoptera. The sequence goes on from OX030936.1 coordinate 4,230,903, forward strand.
CCTACAGGCCTACATTGTGAAGTAAGATTTTTTTAATTAAACATTCAGTTTGAAATAAACATTTTAATAATAGATTTTTTAATAAATTTCAACTATATTAGATTTTGAACAAAAAGCAACTAAAGCAACTACACCCATACTTGCACGTTGAAGACATAGAAGGTGCTGTTTGGGTACCCGAAGATGCAGTAGCAAATCCTAGCGCGATTTGTGAAGTTTTAGCCAAGCTGGCAAAGATCGGAGGAGCCAAGTATGTTGAAAATTGCCTTATACAAGAAGTACACACCGAAAATGGAGCTGTAAAAAGTGTGAAAACAGAACGGGGTGTAGTACACTGTGAATATTTTATTAACTGTGCAGGAATGGTAAATTTATATAAACTTTATTGTATGAATTTTACATTAGCTAAATATTTATTATATTTTTAATCGTACTATTTAGTGGGCACGCGAATTGGGACTAAAGTGCAATCCACCTGTTAGAATTCCAGCATATCCTGCAGAACATTTTTATGCGACTACGTCTCTTTCTCCGCCTTATTCGAATACGACTTTGCCGTGTGTACGAGACTATGATTCTTATTCGTACATGAGAGAATGGCAAGGTATTTAATATATTTATACACAATGTTCGGTTCATATAACACTGATGTATGTGTAATAAACATTTATAGGAGGTTTATTAATTGGCTGGTTTGAACCGAACTCAAAGCCCGCGTTTGAAAATTCTACTATTCCCACAAAAAATTGGAAAAACTATCTTAAAGTTGATCCGTCACATTGGATGCCGTTGTGGGACAAAGTGGTACATAGGTTACCAATTTTAAAAGGTATACGACCAAATGTTTACAACTTTCCTGATAATTTTACGCCAGATGGTAGATGGACGTTAGGAGAAAGTCCAGAAGTAAAGAATTATTTTGTTGCTGTTGGCATGAATGGAAATTCACTACAAGGTAAGACGATTGTTAACTTCTTGATTATGTACATCGTTAAACCTGTAAGGTATATTTTAGGAGCAGGAGGAATAGGCAAAGAAGTCGCCGAATGTTTAATCAATGGCGAATCTACGCAAGAATTACTTCCCTTCAATGTACAAAGATTCTTAGATTTACACAGTAGCAAACAGTATCTGCAGCAAAGAACAAAGGAAGTCGTTGGTAGAAACTATGCAATTTTGTATCCTCATCAATGTGAATATAAATACGCTCGGAAATTGCGTTGTTCTCCGTTATATTCCGTTCTCGAAGAAAGAGGTGCAATTTTCGGCGTAAAAATGGCTTATGAACGTCCGCTTTATTTCGATTCAACTTACACAAGTAAGCGAACAATTTGTTTAGGCCCTTGATTTTACTCTGTTTTACCTAAGTAATTACATAATTCATGAATATTTCCTAAAAGAAGGACAAAAGAAACCAGTCATGCCACCGGGCAGTTTTTACAAACCAAAGTTCTTCGATTTTATGGAAGAAGAATTTTTAGCATGCAAAGAAGGAGTTGGAATAATAGATATGAGTTCATTCTCAAAAATTGAAATTAGGGTAAGTACGTGAAATGCGATTACCGGTAAGAACGTTTAAATAATCGTTGTATGTATACATATTTATAGTCTAGTCGTTGGGAAGTCGTAGAGTACCTTCAACAATTGTGTTCTAACGACACTAACATACCAGTCGGTGGCATAGTGCACACAGGAATGCAAAATCAAAGAGGAGGATACGAAAACGATTGCATTCTAGTAAGATTGGCGGAAAATAGTTATTTTATGGTTTCACCTACATCGCAACAAACGCGGATTTTTCAGTGGATGTCGAGGTAAAATAAAATCAATAATTACACCTTTACATATCATCGTGTAACTTTATAAAAATAATTAACATATTCTACAGACATCTACCAGCTGATCATTCGGTAGGCCTGAATGATGTAACTTCAAAATATACGGTCATTAATTTGGTAGGACCTAAAGCAACGGGATTACTCTCGGAACTATCAAATTCTAATATCAATCTGTCCCCTTTCACTTACAAGGTAATCAATTTGATCGATTTTGTCAATTATAAACAATTCTTTTGCGAATAATCTTATTTGTAATAGACCGTAAATGTAGCATACGCTTCCGACGTAATAGTAATGTCGTTTACGCACACCGGTGAATCTGGTTACTGTCTGTATATACCGTCGGAATACGCACTTCACGTATACTCTAAATTAATGGAAGTAGGCAAAGATTACGGTGCCCGAGATGTGGGTGTACTTACACAACGTTTCATGCGAATAGAAAGATTTATCCCGTTTTGGGCCGAAGAATTGACACCGTTTGTCACCCCGTACGAAGCTGGAAGCGGATATAGCGTAAAATTAGATGTAAGCAAAAATACATATCAGTAAACGCGTTTAATTGAAACATTTGATTTGATTAATTATGATGATTTGTGGCAACAGAAAGAGTATTTCATCGGCAAGTTTGCTTTGCAACATCAGAAAGAGCAAGGCGTATCGAAAAGACTAGTATTATTTGTGGTTAATGAATTAGATATTAATACGAATATTTGGCCATGGGGTAGCGAACCGATATATAGAAACAATGAATTTGTCGGCACTGTTACATCAGCAGGGTAAGTATTTTGATTAATAATCATAAAATACATACATATTTGACAATGATATAAAAACATTGATGTTTAACAGATACGGTTTTGCCACAAAAAAGCATATTTGTCTTGGTTTCATCAGTTGTCCTGAATCAAGACACGTACAAACTAATACGAATGTAGTTACAACAGACTTTATAATGGAGCCTACGGCTCGTTACGAAATTGACATCGCCGGGACTAGATTTCCTGTTAAACCACACATTCATCCTTTACCAATACCAGCATGGGGCAGTAAAATTAACAAGAAATATATTCCTACACCTGCTATTGTCTACGAAAGCGATGTATCACGCTAATTTTATTTCTATATATATATATCTATTATTTTATCAATAGTGTTCAGATACTAATCAGTATATTTGCAAATTAAGGAAACAGAAAACTTTTACTTTTTGAGAGACTGTTATTTTACTAGTTGTAGGCTTCAAAAGTAATTTCTTCCTAAATAAGTACTTTCGTTGCAGCATTAAATTAAAATACAAATACACTTTCAATTATAAATCGTAATATTTATGTGATATTTTTTAGTGTATTTATTATGAATTTTCTATGCAAAAATAATTGTTTATGCTAATTGTAATTAAATATTACAATTTCAAGTTCTTTAATTTATAACGATTTCTATTCTAAGTGTAGTTATACTAAATTAATGTACAATTTAAATGGATTTATTTGTAGCACATAAATTTATACAAAGTTAAAAGGCCATTCAACAATTTGAGTACTACACTGTTTTTCAAATTTTTGTTATGCATATATACATGATAATAATATTTAAATTTAATAAGCAACAATATATCTTATCATTTATCACTCCTTCTATACAAAAAATGTTTGAAGAAACTTATTTACTGCGAGTATAAATTACATATATATGCCAGCGATGATATAATTTACCAGTAACTATTGCTTCCTGTGTAAATTATATATCTGTTTTTCACAGTTTAGGATTTCACTGTAACCATATTATACATTGGCTAGTGTAAACATACGTAAAATACTTATTCGCTATTATTTATAAGCTTTTTGTACATTAGTTTAAAAAAAAAGATTCTGTATAGAAAGCACAATAACTATTATGAAAGCTTGATTATTAGTTTAATCAACTTTCTTTTAACTGTGCACAGAAAAATACTACGGTGTTAACTTTGGAATAATTGAACAAAGTACAATCTGGAAAGTACACTCATGTACACAGTTGATTTTTCAACAATATATACTTAATTTTAGCTATTAATTTCTTACAAAATTTGTTTTTATGAATATTTTGATATCACCTTACGATGCCCATGCTTCCAATTCTTTTAAGTCTTCATCCTCGTCTGGTTTGGCTTCTGTAAATAATAAGTTTCATTTGAGTATAGATTACTATAATGGCATGTAACAAGTAACGCTAACGGTCCTACTTGTGCGGGTCTTGGCTGGTACAGCAGGAATAGTTGTAGCTGGAACATTTGGAAGTTCATCCGTCGGTTCGATACCAAGTAACTCTTTGTCAAGTTGTTCTTGTTCAAGCTCTTCTAATTCTTTCTCCAATTCATCTTCATCTATATCCTGTCCAAACGCTACAGGATTAGATATTGCATCAGAAATTTCTCTTGCTACATCTTGTTGTTCGGCTATATCATCCATCATGTCGTGTACTTGGTCAACGTCCCTAAACAAATTATATATAATTTCACTCGAATCTGTGTTAATAAAACATTAACAATACATTGTAACATTCATACATGTGTTGATGAACAGATTTCAATGCATCCGCTGCATTTTTCATCGTAGTAAGTACAGCAGTGTTGGTATTAGCACTTTCCAGTGCTTCCCTTTGCATTTCAATCGTAGACAATGTGCCATCAATTTGCTGTAACTGTTTCTCATATCGTTTTTTTCTTTTAAGAGCTTGAATCGCAGCTGTAAAATACACGTAACCCATAACAGAGACATTTATGACTTGACTTTTTATTATTATTTACAATTTAATATTATTACTTGAATTAGTCGTAAAAGCAAATAATTAGCATGACAGCATCGTTCAATGTTTCTACCATCCGTTAACAAATTATCGAAAACCGAGTAGGAAAACGAGAAACGTCACAATGACAAATGACCTTATCATCAAGGATCGTACATGCGAGCAATAAGCAAACAGATGTGATTTGTAAATACCTCTCTTATTTTTCGTTCCATTTTTCTTAGCAACTTGAATTTCAAGTTCTATTTTACTTTCAAGGAAATTTTGTTTTTTCATCAACATAGTCTCGGTTTCGCGTAACTTTTGTATCGCTTCGGCTGTTGTCAAAGGAGCCGGATCCTTTTTGCCACCAAATACTTTGCTAAAGAAACTCATTGTCGTAGTAAGTTTATAATGTACAAGTGTACAAGTTTATACAACAGAACATCCCACTTCAACCTGCTTCAACCGCACACCACCTCCGCCATATTCTTTTTGCCCATTGATTACGCTCATGACTCATCTACATACAACTCACTTTGAAATCTTCGATTTTTTCCGATTACCTGGAACTACGAATTTCAAATTTCTTGAACTATGCGCTGTATATATTCTATTTTTTCTATCTAAACATTTATATTTTAATCTTTGAAAAATGATTAATTTTTCCAACTGCATTTCCAACAAATATTCTTTTTGATATAACGTGTATATTTATAAATAAATATATGTATATGAACTTGTTCTTTGTATTATAACTCAAATGTAAAAATAAAAAGAAATTGGAAAATATTTATTACAATGAATGCATATGCATATATATACATGTAAGTAGAGCTATATTTATCTATAAACATGATGATCATAACTTCTATGACGTATGTATGACAGTTTGATTCGTATATAAACAAAGATTTGCAATTACTTGACAGTTATGATACAATAGATGAGTCATAATCCTAATTACAGTAATATAAGAACAAGTATCTTACGATTAAGAAAATCATATTAATTGTATTATTTGCTGGAAGTATTTGATTTTTGAATAACCTCTTCAAATGGAAGGTACCTTGAAAAATGTAAGTTTATAATCATTAAAAAGTAGCTGATATTTCTGGTATATATATGTATAAAGTGTCTTTTATTACTTCGTAATCGTTTCTTGACGTTTCACGATACAACAAGCCACATTTAGCTTGTCCTAACATTTCGTAAGAGTATTTAAAAATAAATATGCGCGTCGAACGATACCACTTCTTTCTCGAGTTCTTTGAGTTCGGTAACTATATACACGATGCGAAGTACGTGGAGGGATAGAGATCGGGTAATATATTTAATTAACATTAACACGTATAGTTGTGAAACAATGCAACAGAAGTGTACAAGGAAAAGTTTTTACATAATTGAAATTATAAAATGATAATGAACATTTTTTTGATCAGGACTTTCAGAAACATCTGCCCGATGGAGAAACTACACAAGCACATTTAGCAGAAGCATTACATACCACGCAAACTGATAATAACCCAATACCAGGATTTAATCCTAATGTGGATAATGTTCAATATTATCGTATCCAGCAAGGTATTGATTGCGATGAAGTGTATCCAGGGATATACATTGGTGATGTGTAAGTGTTTTGAAATTTTTCTATAAAGCAGTACTTAAAAATTCACGATTTTGATAAAATATTGTTTTACATTTAAAGTGCCACAGCAAAAAATATAGAATATCTTAAAATGTTGGGTATAACACATTTGCTGAACGCTGCAGAAGGAAAAAAATTTGGATTTGCAAATACTGATGAGAGTTACTATAGTAAAACAACCATAAAATACCTTGGATTACCTCTCGCTGATTTATTTACTACAGATATTAGCAAGTACTTCGATACTGCCGCAGCTTTTATTGATGAAGCTGTTTCTACAGGAGGTAATTATTGGCTTCCTTTTTTACAGTACCTATAGTTGAAAATAATAAACAGAAATAAAAATTAAGCACAAATATTATACAAAAACACGTGGATAAATGATAACATTTCTGTTATTAGGAAAAGCATTCGTTCATTGTATGCTAGGAATTTCCCGTAGTGCAACATGCGTATTAGCATATTTAATGATAAAAAAAGAGATGTTGGCCGTCGATGCGATTCGAATAGTTCGTAAAAATCGTTATGTACAACCAAATAGTGGCTTTCTTCATCAATTAGCCCAACTAGATAATCGGTTACGAAGACAACGTTTGTAATTAACTACATCGTTATTGAAATTAGTAGAGCATTATATGAGTGTACAATTTTATAGGCAATTTATTGTACATAAATTTCATATAAAAATAGATCAAAATATACATTGATGATAAGTAGATTAAATTGCATATTTTAACATTACAGCTACAAACTTAACATATACATGATTGTTTGCGATGATTCTTGCTTAATATTTACAAATTTAAAAAGATCTATCATATTTTAAAAATTATATAAAGTATATATAAATAAATTGATGTAGTTATCATATTTCATGCGTTAAAAGTATTATGCAAAAAGTATTGTACTACCTCTTGCATGTTATTGTTTTGTTTTGTAAATGTATTATTTAATAAATTATGAATTCAGTACTATAATACTGTAAAAACATTTTTGATTTCATATTATTACCAAATTGTTAATACGTTTATCAATTTACTACGCGTGGTCTTTTCGAATGAGTCTCTATCATTGTAGACGAATGATTCGGCGTGCCTAATTCGTTTATATTATCTACATCCATTGGACCACTGCGTTTCCTTGCCTTTGGAGATGCTTGTTTTAAGCATTCCATATCATTGAATACAACCTGTGCACCTCCTCCACTAGTGGGTAATATGTCGGCCTGAAGTATCAATAAGTAACATTTATAACATCATATAGTTACGATCAACAGGTTTAATCTATTTACGATGAAATTACCTTGTATAATTTTGTCTCAAGTTCACCATCTGTGTCGTGTTCTTGTGCGACAAGACAATACCTGGACGCACCATCTGTAATTTCTTTTGGATCAGTAAGTCGCGTGACGCTACGTCTTCTACGCATTAACGGTTGAAGAACCGTTCCCAGGGGAACCAGTGCTCCTGGTCTGTGATCAATCCATCTGTCAGCGCTTTGTGATCGTCTATATCTTGAACTTGAAACAGCTGCTCTATCCTATGAATAATGAATGTTTAAAACTGTCTTCTTAAAGCAATTACTTTAAAGTAAGGAATACTGACTCTTCGTGATCGATGATCTGTTTTCGGAGTTGCGTCTGTACAACCAGGAGTAGTTGTAACGCGCTCTTTAGGAGCAGAAGGTGTGGGATTAAGTTCATCGTCAACTAAAATTTGTTTGACTAATCTCAGTTTATCATCTTTCTCCTTCATTTGGTTCTAAATAATACAAGATTACACATGTTTTTAATTAATAAATGCACAATAGCTGGATTACAAGTAATTTACTTGATCTTCTTACCCGTAGGTGTTCACGCTGTTGACGTAATTTAATTTCCAATTCTCTATTCATTTTATCAGTTTCTGCTTGTATTTTAGTATTGTATTTCTGTTTTACTCTCTGTTTATCTATTAAACGTTGATTTAACGCCATATCTCGGTCTTTCAACTACAAAGCGATTATTTCTTAACAATAATGTAAATGCATAAACGATAACAAACATATCTGTTAATTACCTCTTGTTGTAAACTGCGTATTGTATCGTTTGCATGATTCAATTTCCGAAGTAAACTATCGATTTGTTCTTCAGTTTTACATAAATGGCCTTCCAATGCAGAAACCTGGGATAATAAAAATCAATTATTTCTATTTTACTTTTGTAAATATTGAGCCATTCATACCTTCTTCCTTTGTTGCGAATTAGCTGCTTTTAAAGATGCATTTTCGATTTTTAAATTTAAATGTTCTTGTTCCACTGTCGTTAACATTTTCCTAAGCTCGTTTTCTGTAAATGAAATCATCGAAACATTAAACGGTTCTTAATCTAGGTCGAAGAATACACTTTATTCTTACGTTTTTGTTGTAGATCAGAGCGCAGTATGTTTCGCTTGTTAATACGCTGCTCCAAAAAGTGCATCAAATTAGTGATTATTTGTTCGTTGCGTGGAGAACTAATTTCTAACTCGGGGAACGGACCGCCCAGACTGAGTTAAAATAACATCACGTTAAATACAACTATAAGAAAGAATGATGGAAAAATTAAGAAACCTATTTACCTATATACTAAACCTATATCAATTTCCAAATCTGCAGCTTCGGGACGACCGTCTCTTTCCAATTTACTGCGTGCCTCCTTAAATATCTATGAACAATTGTCTTTTAGAAATGCATTGTCAGATTATAACGACTGCGCTCTTTTATAACATTTTCTTTTACCTTGTTCGCTTGCCTTCTTCCAGGTGTGAAACCAAGATCTACTTTTGTAACTGTTGGTCTAGTCACTTGTACCTCTTGAGTCATTTCCGCGAATTTCATAACTTGCTGCAAATATACAAAAATAAAAGTCGATCCGTTATATTCTTACATTTGCATTTTCATACGTTCATTTCTTACATACAATTGTTTCATCGTAATCATCCGCTCTCGGATTAACGCAAACAATCATCCTGACTTGTCCCTCTCCGTCGAAATAATTTTTAAACAAATGAGTCAGTTTTGAATCCCTGTAAGGCACTATTTTGTTTGTACCTTGTAATTGATTCTCTCTTAAAATCTCCAAGCATGATCTAAGTGTCATCAACGAATTGTTGATATTACCTAAACAAAATTAGAAAATTTATAATAAGCAAAAGAAGCACGTTACAAATTTATGGCTACATTTATTTTGTTAAATGTAATAACCTGCTTCTCGTAATCGTTGGCCAGTGTTTTTAGTGCGATTGGTTCTTTCGCTACCAGCTAAATCTACTAAAGATAATTGAGTAATACACACTACTCGTTTATCTTGTATTACTTGTTCACCTTCGCAATCTAAAGGTGCCTGTTAGAAATACAATACAGTAATGCTTATGAATGATATAACTGTACAAGGAAACGAAAAATTAAGAATATTACTTGTACAAGACGAATAGTGAAGACGCTATGTGATCTACTTGATTCTGCATTGAGCGCGGTATGAGCAACTCTTCGTCTTCGTTGCCCTCGATGAAATACTTCAAACGCTTCTTCTGAACTTTTTACTTCAATTTCAGTTACAGCGTGTACATACATGTTTTTATTCCCATCCTCTCTAACTATTTTACTTTGTAATACCCTATAAAAAGGTTTGAAAAATTATCACCTTTCCTATAAATAAATACATTTAAAGACTACAATATAAATTTTAAGTAATACTTGGTTCTAATATCTTCATCCTCCAATAAATCATATACACTGTTGTTATATATTTCAACATAAGTAACAAATACAGCATAAGCATTGTCTTGATCCACCGGTATCGCTTGTGATTCTTCAACTTCACGAAATATTAGTGGATTACTATCGCCATCGCTATCTGCTTTACGTCTAATAAAAAAGCACGATAATAATAAAATAAATAAATATAAAATATACTTCTACACTTACTGCTTGTTTGATTTTCCACTTCTTTGCGACATAAGACCTGCGTGCATTTCATTTTGTCTATCAAGCATTGCATCAGCTTCGCTTTGTATATCGAAACCATTTAATTTATCTGGTTTAAAAATAAATTTCTTCGTCTGATAATTAGCGATACTATTGAAAATTACATCAAGACAACGAGGCATAATGCCAGGATCCTGTGGTTCACCGGTCATTGTATACGTTTTGCCGCTTCCAGTTACTCCATAAGTAAACAGGAGGCTATTTCTACCACGAATCACATTTTCAACCAGCGGAAGAGCAACTACATTAAAAACTTCCTTTTGAGATGCATCGGGTGTAAATACACAGCTAAATATTGTTTGAATTTCTTTGTTGTTAGCGTTACGAAAATTTGTTGCTGATTCTGGTGGGGTAATAACCACAGTTGTATCCGATATAACTTTCATACATGACACATCTGTGGAATGTTGCATCGACCTCAAACGACAATAAACTTGAACAGGATCTTTAGATATCATATTATTACCCCTTGGACGGTTTGCTGGCTTACGAGCTGAACCAGGTGGCTTTACGCGCCTAAAATGTTTATATAATATAAGTATAATTAGGCGTTATAGACATTATAACTGACAACTACAATTTTGTAAATACTTCAGTAAAATATTAGAAATTCATAATTTACTGACATAGTAAACAATATATAAAGCATTAAGACTTACACAGATTTCATTTTTTCCTATCACGTTTACTCTTATATTAATCTATTATAAATAATACCCTCAGCTTCTTAATTTTTTGATAGATCCCACAATTGTAAACCGTCGTTCTTATTCGATGTTCAAAATTCAAACCTAGCCAAACGCTAAAGCAATGTAGCCAACATTCATATAAAAAAATTCCTTGGACGTCATATACTTGTCCTACGTCATAGACGCAAAAATTACTATTCGTGTTAGTGGTATTGAAAACCTGCCCTAACATAAATACCCATACTTGCGTACACTAAGGTGCAAACTCGGCTTCCGCTAGGGAAAAACACTAGTGAGGGGAAGGGTCCCCCACCACCGGATCCCGGGAGAATTCCTAACTTTGCAGGAATCTAAATTCGACTCAACACGTGTATGAAATACATGAGCAAGCAACCATATTTCAGAATTGAAGCATTTAAAAGCAAAAATTATATATAAAATGACATCCCATTGTTAATTGGCATTCTCATCGGTTCCCCGGCTCGAGATGGCGCCTCGAATGAAAAATCAGACGGACCATATATTTATTTTTTAGCTATTCCTCTAACGAACTGGCAGAATAAAATTGCTGTAATTGCCCAAATTTGTCGTTATATTTACCAATTTCCTACCCTAACTGTACTGATACTGAAAATTATAAAAATCATAATCAATGTTCGGTGAGAAATGTGAAGCGACCTCTCTCCGCCGGGAGGAACGCCGCAACTCGCTCTGCCATTGGCTGACACCGAGGGAAGCCGACTTTGCACCGACGAATTTTCGGCTTCGCATAAGAGCCTCTCTCTCGCACTCACGGTGACGAGAGAGAGGCTCTTATTTTCAGCTTTCGAGCATCCTCGTCTTGACGGCGTCATTACCATGATCGCTTCTCCGGCATGAGATGGCGCCAAACAACGAACCACACGAACCATATATTTATTGTTTCGTTGTCCCTTTAACAAATTAACAGAATATAATTATTGTAACTGTCTGAAGTCGTTATTAAATATACCGATCTCTTACTATAGATCTTTAGATAGAGAAAATTGCAAGAATCATATGCATAATATGCGAGATAATCGAAAATGTGTTTAGCATTCATAAAGTATTTAACACCGGTTAATAATTATTATTAGTTACTGATTCTCATTGATCATCAAGTATTTCTTTAATAAATTATGAGGAATTGTAATAATAAGGCCGTAAGTAATGTGTGATGGATATGCGAAGTGATGTCGCCACACGACGAGAAACGCCGCAGCTCGCTCTGCTATTGGCCGACACCGAGGGAAGCCGACTTTGCACCGACGAAATTTCGGCTTCGCATAAGAGCCTCTCTCTCGCACCTACGGCGAAGAGCAGGCTTCGAGCCTCCTTGTCTTGACAATGCTATTGTCATGATCGCTTCGATGAGATGGCGCCAAACGAAGAACCGCACGAATCATATATTTATTTTTGCATAATAAAATTACTTTCGTTCGTCGAAATCATTAATGAATTTACCCATTTCCTTCCATAATTATCCTGACAATGAATATTACAGGAATCATGCGCATCACATGTGGGAAAAAACGGGTTCCGACCATCACACATATGATGCGTATGATTCTTGTTTTACTTACGGCCTTATTATTACAATTCCTCATAATTTATTAAAGAAATACTTGATGATCAATGAGAATCAGTAACTAATAATAATTATTAACCGGTGTTAAATACTTTATGAATGCTAAACACATTTTCGATTATCTCGCATATTATGCATATGATTCTTGCAATTTTCTCTATCTAAAGATCTATAGTAAGAGATCGGTATATTTAATAACGACTTCAGACAGTTACAATAATTATATTCTGTTAATTTGTTAAAGGGACAACGAAACAATAAATATATGGTTCGTGTGGTTCGTTGTTTGGCGCCATCTCATGCCGGAGAAGCGATCATGGTAATGACGCCGTCAAGACGAGGATGCTCGAAAGCTGAAAATAAGAGCCTCTCTCTCGTCACCGTGAGTGCGAGAGAGAGGCTCTTATGCGAAGCCGAAAATTCGTCGGTGCAAAGTCGGCTTCCCTCGGTGTCAGCCAATGGCAGAGCGAGTTGCGGCGTTCCTCCCGGCGGAGAGAGGTCGCTTCACATTTCTCACCGAACATTGATTATGATTTTTATAATTTTCAGTATCAGTACAGTTAGGGTAGGAAATTGGTAAATATAACGACAAATTTGGGCAATTACAGCAATTTTATTCTGCCAGTTCGTTAGAGGAATAGCTAAAAAATAAATATATGGTCCGTCTGATTTTTCATTCGAGGCGCCATCTCGAGCCGGGGAACCGATGAGAATGCCAATTAACAATGGGATGTCATTTTATATATAATTTTTGCTTTTAAATGCTTCAATTCTGAAATATGGTTGCTTGTTCATGTATTTCATACACGTGTTGAGTCGAATTTAGATTCCTGCAAAGTTTAGGAATTCTCCCGGGATCCGCTGGTGGGGGACCCTTCCCCTCACTAGTGTTTTTCCCTAGCGGAAGCCGAGTTTGCACCTTAGTGTACACTTCATGATTATTGCAAAAAAAATATTTAAAAATCGTAAAGAACATGACAATGTTTTTTCGTAGGCGAATGGGGGAAATGATACAACATGGTAATAAACAAACTCATTCCTCATCAGAGAATTTATTTTTTATATTTATACAAAGCCATGAAGTTACTTCTTCACCTTCTTATCTTTAGCAACTTTTGTAACGTCATCAGGATTTTCCGCTGCTTCTTTCACACGTTTTGCACGAATTCCGACTAATCTAGCGTCAGCCCTTGCTTTACGAAGGGTTATATATGCAGAGAATTTCCTTTCATCTTCAGAAATCACACGAGCCTTGGCTTTAGCTGGTGCTTGATGTCTTATTGGCATAATTTCTCCTTTAACTTGGGTCGCAACCTTCATTTCCTCTTCAGTTGCATCACCCTTCTTAGGCTATTTTATACAAAACGTGTTAGTACAATGTTTTTCCTGGTCATATTTCAATTTCTTACATGATACTTACTTTCTTTTCATTCAGTGGGAAGAGAATCAGTTTTGATTTGTATTCTTTCAAACGCTGAGCATTTGCTTGCAAAGATTCAACTGATTTGTTGCGTCTTCTTGGATCTACAGCAATTCCGATAGTCTTAGCAAATCTTTTGTTCAAACCACTGGCTTTAAGTTCTTCCAATGTAAAACCTTTGCCAGCCCTAACTTTTGTATGATAACGGAATGTTGGGCAGTGAACAATAGGTCTCAACAGTTTGACAGGTCTAACCAACAATTTTCAAGTGTTATATGTTAGAAACAAAGTATCAGGGAAGTTGAAAGAAACAAAATTAATTGTATCGCTCACCTTGGTGCAACTGCACGAGCTTTCTTTACACGACTTTGTTTACGACGAAACTTTCTAGCTGGCTGATTAAACCAAGTCTTGACAAATCTTTGCCAGTCCTTGTGGAAGTGCCCGTTAGGGATCATATTATTTCTCTTACCCATGGTTGAACTGAAATGAAAATAACGCTTTTACAATTTACTTATTAAATACTTTCTGAAATTTATTAAATACAAAAATTAAAAAAGAAATACGTGTTGAACTTTATTTGTTGAACAGTAAAATAGGTTAGAACGTAATATTGTCACAAATCGTAAATAATTATTCTCAATTCCTCCGAGGAAAAAAATGTAACAACTTTAACATTGCTTGATACTTATAAAATAAATCTAAATACTTCTTTAATTATAAAAACTGAGTATATATTGAAAACATATGAGAACTTAACCTTAAAATAAATGTCAACAAAATTTCTACACTTATTGTATCATAAAATCACAAGTATATTAGAAGATTATAAATGAAAGTATTAAAACCAATGTTGCTTTACTTTTATGTAAATTTTTAATTCAGGATGTTAAATTTCCCGTTGGATTTTAAGCTTTCAAATATTACTTACGAGGTTGTTTATACCGTACACACCGGAAAAGGAATCAGTTGCAGCGACCGGAAGTTACAGATTGCAATTAATTGAAATTTACCCGTTGATACACTGTATCGACTTATTATACATTAAAATTAATATTTTATTGCTATTATATAATAAACAATGTTCTGTTTTCAAAATATTTTCGCTATAATAAAATATATTTTTTCTAAGGTAGTCAACCAAGATGGCAACTTACATGATAGCTGAAATGCGTATCATTTAATTTTATTTGAAGTATTTATAGAATTATTTAAATAACACAACTTAATAATGAAGCTTACAAAACCGCTTTGTAAAAAGCTGTTCACATATTACAAAAATCACATAGTTCTTGAAAATGTTATCATGCGATATGCCACAACCGGTGTAAATTTATTTTCGGTATATATTTTATTTTGTAAACAAATGTATTTAATTCTGATTCTTTTATACTTTTATAACATTTTTCACTTTTATAATATGTAGAAAATTAAATACTGTTTCAGAGTGAAGTAGTTACAGATTCGATAAAGAAAGATATAGAAAGATATTGGAAAGATAAAATTAATTTACATGGATTTAATGAAACAGACAATGTAAAAGAAAAATTTTACGTATTATCAATGTTTCCGTATCCATCTGGATTACTTCATATGGGTCATGTCAGAGTTTATACAATAAGCGATGCTGTTGCTAGATTTTATAGAATGAAAGGTATCTTGTCTATATTGAAACATAACGATTAAACATTATACATTTTTCATTATATTATATTTTATTCTAGGATATAATGTTCTTCATCCAATGGGATGGGATGCCTTTGGATTACCTGCTGAAAATGCTGCAATTGAAAAGCAAATTGATCCCGATGAATGGACAAAAGATAACATTAAAAAGATGAGAGATCAATTAGATTTGTTAAACTGTAATTTTGATTGGGACAGGGAAATTTGTACATGCGATCCAGAATATTATAAATGGACGCAAGACTTGTTCTTAAAACTTTATGAAAAGGGTTTAGCTTATCAAAAAGAAGCATTCGTCAATTGGGATCCTGTTGATGAAACAGTATTGGCAGAGGAACAAGTTGATGCAAATAATTGTTCATGGAGATCGGGTGCTAAAGTAGAGAAAAGATTGTTGAATCAATGGTTTATTAAAACCACACCATTCGCTAAGTAAGCGTATTAATAGTTAGACATTTTAAGTTAATATCTAGTTTTGTTTTTCATTTATTTGTTTTACGTTTTAGATCATTGGTCGAGGACTTAGATAATCCAGTATTGAAAGAATGGAGGGATATCAAAAAAATACAACGGAATTGGATAGGCGAATGTAATGGAACTAGTTTTGAATTACAATTAATAACGGACATTCCAAATTATCCGAAAACAATCAATGTTTGGACTAACGTGCCAGAATTTATTGAATATGCAAAATTTATTGCAATCCCTTCGAGTAGTTTGTTAAATCGACCAGAATATTGCAAAGATGTGAACGAAGAGATCAAAGTAATAAATGCCAAAGTACTGAATCCGTTCAATGGACAAGAATTACCAGTATTTGTAACGGATAAAGTTACATTTCATCCTTTCAGAGATACTTATATTGGTATACCTTCTGCTTCGATGGATGATTATCAGTTTGCTGAAATAGTGGGTATCGATTTCGAACGGCATAAAATAAGAAGTTACGAAGAACAACAGTCTAAACTTTCAGAAATATTATCCAAAGCACAAAAATGGAAAATTGGTGGACATTTAGTTAGTTCAAGATTACAAGATTGGTTGATATCCAGGCAAAGGTATTGGGGTACACCAATTCCAGTTATTCATTGCTCAAATTGTGGTGCTCAACCGGTACCAAGAGATCAACTCCCTGTGGTTTTACCAAAAGTCAAATTTATAAATAAGAAACCTAGATTAAACGAAGCCAAAGATTGGTTAAATACTTCTTGCCCTAAATGCGGAGAGCAAGCAATCAGAGAAATGGATACAATGGACACATTTGTAGATAGTACATGGTATTTTTTGAGGTACATCGATTCAAAAAATACGGAACATATGTTTTCTGTAGATAAAGCGAAACAACTTTTTCCCGTTGATCTTTACATAGGTGGAAAAGAACATGGTACTAAATCTTCTACAGATGTAACCAAAACTTGCTATAAAATTTTATATTAATGTTATAATTTCAGCTGTACTGCATTTATATTATGCAAGGTTTATGAGTCATTTTTTACATTCAGAGAAGCTAGTACCTAGTCAAGAACCGTTTAAACAATTGCTTGTGCAAGGTATGGTAATGGGTAAAACTTACCAAATAAAGAGCACAGGAAAATATTTGAAAGCGGAAGAAGTAGAGGAAATAGAGGGACGATACATAGAAAAAAGTACGAAAGAACCAGTAGATGTTACGTGGGAAAAGATGTCTAAATCAAAACACAACGGTGTTGATCCTCTTGAATTATTGAACAAGTACGGAGTTGATACAACTAGATTGCTAATATTAGCTGATGTTGCACCAACTTCGGCTAGAAATTGGAGCGACGACAGTAAGTTGACAAAGTTTTATTCACAATGAAATTTAAACTTTAAATAATGTATAATATGTGCTAATAAAATATAGCTATTCCTGGGATAATTAATTGGCAAAATCGCTTATGGATGACAGTAAGAAGTTTCGTCGACTATCGTAATAATGTAACTTTAGAAGAACTTCAAACGGTACCCAACGATTCTAAATATATCAGTGATGATGCGTACATGTTTGATAGCCGAAATTATTTCTTAAAAACTGTAACTTTTAACATAACTGAATCCCAGCAACTGAGCGTTGCAATATCAAGAATGCAAGGTCTTACGAACAGGTACGTATTAATACTTAATCGATGATTACAATGATTCCAAACTTATCCATTTTTTATTTTTAACATTAAGTTTACGAAAAGTATCTCCGGAATGTACGAAAAAAAGTCGTGAATTTGAACGTGCATTGGCGGTACAGATTATAATGCTTGCACCGTTAGCACCGCATTTCGCTTCAGAATTGTGGGCCGCGTATTGTTCGGCTAAACATCATCTCATAGATGAAAATGAAGTGAAATTAAATAAAGATGTTATGGAACAAGATTGGCCGGAAATAGATATGGAATATAACATGGTATTGAAAGTCAATGTAAGTTCAATTCTTTGCATGCATTTCTTATATTATGATTGTTGTTAATTCACTGTTATTACATACAAATTTACTTGACTAATCACATAAATACTGATAACTTTCAACAATAAAAATATAGTATGTAATACTACAAAGGTGTAACACCGTTAAAATATTATTTCATATATAATTAGGTAAACGGATCGCTTTACCGAAAGATCAAGGTACCTAGATATAAACTGGATAAGTTGTCGGTCGAAGAAGCCCTTGATTTAGCGTTGAGTAACCAAGCAGTTCAAAAGCGTATCAAAAATTCGAAGGTTGTCGATACTAAGTTTCTTTCAAAGGCAAGCTGTGATGGAACATTAAACATTTCAGTAAAAAAGTGTACAGAGTCCGTAGCATCGTGAAATTATTATAAATCGACTGATACATGTGAAAAGTAAAATAAAATTTCAGGTAAGGAAAAAGAACTCCTTATTAATTGAAAGAAAAATAAACTTTACGAGGACTACGTTTGCGATGAAAGTAATTATATAAAATCTATATAAATACCATTTTTTTCTTTCTAAGACTAAGATTATTGCAGTGTCAAATATGCGAATAATATGTATATATTAAACAAAAAAAAAATAGAAATAAATTATTAATAGTAAATAATCACTCGTACCCGATATCATATTTTCCACAATAATCATTATGCGGTATTGCTTCTAAGGAACTGATGTAATCATCCGGTAATTGACTTTCTTGCGCACCCTTTAGTATTGTTTCTCTACGATAAAATAAAATTGAAAAGAATACTTTAATTAAAACAGCACATGCACAGATTAAGGAAAATTAAAAATAATATAATTTACAGATACAATGGTGAGGGTCTTCTGTGTTTCGGTAATAAACACAAATCTGTATGTTCATCTGGATTGTTACATTGTTGGTATACCCTACATTTTAACATTTTACCACTTGGTGTTTCTACGTCAACCGTTAAAGGAAAATATAGTTTATCCGCAACACCTTCTTGATTGTCTAACGTAGCCATATTGCATTCGTGCAATTCCCATATTGCTCCCCATACAACAGAATTTTCAGTGGGAACAATCGTTGCAGAACATCCACCCCATCTTTTTGAGTGTGTTATAAAGTCAAGTCTGAAATTCTAATAGAGTTCAGTATTTGCACAAATGATATCGTGTAACAAAAGAAAATTATAAATGATGAAAAATTAAGTATTTAACTAAAAATGTTCATAAACGTTGCATTTACAGAAAGGAAAAATTCGAACTCTTTTAGGTAGCGTTAAACTGTGCATATCGCGTACTTTCAAAAATCCGATATCTTTCCGTACTGCAGTTGGGTTATTAATGTGAATTCGTTTTGTTAACATGTTACTTCCGTATGCAAAATATAAAAATTTGTTACACATTTTAGTTCCGTTATCAATAATAATATTGTAATAATACAAACTGTATCGCTACGATTTATTAATCGACACAAACCGATAAAGAGGTTAAGATACTATTGTTATCAGTGGTATATAGATTTTTGCATAGTCATATAATCATGTGCCTTTAGTAAATAAAAATTATTTACGGGTTTTGGAAACACCACAGTTCGTAAAAATGTTTCTCGATAATTTTCAGTTACTTATTTTTGCTCTTCAAAATATGTAAAGTCGATTTATTCGATTCTTTTTTACAACATACATAATAAAGTTACATATAAATAAATATAAATAAAATAATACATTATGTAAAAATATTTACGATTAATTAGCTGCATATATACTGGGTTATAATATATTTATTTACAATTACATCATCCAAATTTATAATTTGCATATACTTCGCGAAACATATCACGACAATTCATTTTAACTTGAAGTTTAGCACACAATAAGAAAACACCTGATAGTTTCCTATGTAAGCTATATATCTCTTCGGGTGGAGGACAAAGTCTGTGATCTAATATCGTTGGAACCAATGCCTGTATTCTAAAATTAATTAATTATTAACCTTTTACTTTGCTTTATTTTAATTTGGCTCATCAATGTTGGAAATTCTAAACAACTCTTACCGTTTGGTTACATCTTGTCCACCAAAATCATAATACTTATGATTTTTATCAAATACTTGACCTAAGACCATTACTGTATCTACGTGAGCTTCTTCCATGATCTGAAATTAATAAGGTGTAGTTAAAATATAGATACTGACTTAATATCTTTCATTAACGTTAACAAACATTTGTTTCATACTTTGGATTCGTATCCAGTAAGAAATCCCATTTCTCTGGATAAGTTTAAAATTTTATCACGGTCACTTTCGCTTGCTGCATAAATTATTTCAATGTATTTATCCATGAATGACTTATCATATTCTCGACATGCACCAAAGTCTAATAATATTAACTAAACATTATAAAAAAAAAAGAAAAAAATGTAATTAACATCAACATTATTATGCATTAATGCCAGTACACTGAAACGCTGGAATACAAACTTGATTTGTAGTAGTATTGTAGAAGAAGTTCGACCAATTCGGATCCGTTTGCATAAATCGAAAAACAAATAATTCCATAAGACATAAACGCATTATTAATTCACAAATATGTTCTCTTGTTTCCATATCCATATTCGTACATTTATCCACTGGAATACCATCCACCATTTCTGATGTAAAAACCTGGCTTGTTGATAATTCATCTGTATACGAAACAAAGTGATCATTTTTATATGTTGATTACTAAATTTTTTCAATCCATACTTATTGTAGCAGGAACATAATAATCCGAATAAGGTTCCATAAGTTTTTTATATTTTCTTGTACATCCTGCTTCTCGAATATAATCAACTTCCCAAGCAAGCTCTCGCTTTGCGACTTCCACCAAGTTATCTATAAACATACCTTTCGGAAAAATATTCCAAACCTGTAAAGTTTCGTACGGGTGTAATGATGTTTTTCAAAAATTTATCAAAAATATTTAGCATCTTCTAATACCTTCATCACTCCTACTAAATTTTCAACATCACTTTGAATGCCTATAGCTACCCCAGGGTACTGAATTTTTATTGCAACATCTTGTCCATTTAATAAAGTACCATGGTGTACTTGACCTGTAATTTTGTTATATCATAAAACATAAATATATACGTCATATCTGTTAAGAAAAAAGGTAACTACCAATTGAAGCAGCGGCAAATGGCCTTTCTTCGAATGTAGCTAATTTGTTTCTCCAGTCGTGTCCAAGTTCACTGGCTAATACTTTCTCAACTTGCCATTTTGGCATGAAATCAGCGCTCTGTCTAACTCGTTCAAAAACTTTTTGTAATTCAGGATTAATGATGGTGTCATCTTGTATACTTAAAATTTGTCCAATTTTTAAAGCAGCACCTATTACGAATATACACAAAATACATAATTGTTATTTAATAAAGAACACGCTAAACTTGTCGATAATAATTACCTCTTACTTTACATAAAGTTGAAACTATCCTTTCTGCATTCGCTTTGGTAAGAAACATACTGTCAAATGTATCTCCAAGACTTTGTTGCTTTAATCCTAGTGTTCTGCGCGTATATTCTGCGACCGTACCAACGCCTAAACCAATTCCTAACGTTCCAAAACTCACCATTCTTTGTAATCTAGTAGCTGGAACCTTTTGTGCTTTTGCACTGGGTGAAAGCTTCGACATAATAATTAATTCATTAACACGCATAGCATATAAATTATGTGAAAGAATACAGAAAAGAACTTACAGTTTGTTTCGGTCTTACAGACGGTCTAGCTTGAAGTTTTTCTGTAACTATGTTTGCATTTTTATCCTCCTGCGCATCGGTCTGAGTTTTTGGCGCAGTGTCTTGCTTCATACTTTGTTTCTTTATGTTTTGTTCATGTTCTAATTCTAGTCTTCTTAAAATCTCTTTATCCTTCTCTGAAAGTTCAATCTTTGGTATTTCATTTTCAAATTTAGATATTGTTTCAATTTTTTCCTTTACAGTCGTATATTTCTTTATCGCAGATTTATCTTGTTTTTCTTGTGCACTGCTTACAGATTTTAAGTTAGCATTCGGAACATCCATTTCAACTGCTATTTCTTTAGGATCTTTGGCTAGATCATAAACATGTAGCTTTGATTTACTAGATTGTATACGAGTACTCTCGCCGAATGGTGTTCCAACAATTTCATTGGTTTTTAATTTCACAAATTCAATTATACCTCTCTCAACAACATTTATTCGTTCTGCTGCTTCTTTCAGTTGTTCCGTTACTTGACTCTGTACACATAGTATGTTATACAAGAAATTATAATTTTTTGTATATAAAATTGATTAAAACTAATATATGCAATATAATACACTATGTTATCAAAAATCATTGATGTTATATAAAAAAACAAATACACATAAATTTTTACTCAGAAATCAAAAATCATGATTTCATTTGTTTTTGAAACTTACAGGAACCTTACTTGGTTTTATATTACCCAATTTCCTTGTGCTATCTTGCAGACATTTTTCTGCACAAGCTTTCAAACTTGAAGTCTGTATTATATGTGTAACTGTCTTTTCTTGATGCTTCACGGCAGCATCGGTTACCACTCTGATTCCTTTCAGCACACCGATGACATCAGACACTCTGTGGTGAGACATTTTTCAAGGCAATCCAACTATAAACCGATGGTTAAAGCGTGGGATGTAAAGATTAATTTGAATCTTTAAGATACAAGTTAAAGAAACAGCATTATTTTGATTGTTATGTATGGCATACTTTAATTTTTCTATTTTTTACCGACAACGTATTGCATTATTAATAAATTATTTATAAAGACTGTTACGAATTCGGAAAACTACGTATACTTAAATAATAGTATCTATAACGTGTGTTTAAAATTAACGTAATAGACCTTGAAATATACAAATAAGGTTATGGTATAATCTGACAGTACTCGGTGTTTTTTTCCAGAATTTCTTAACATACAGTTGATATAACTTTTAAATAGCATATAATTCTTTGAATGATATGCATTTTCTTACTTGTGATAAGACAATTTTGATTATTTAATATGAACTTTTATTCAATGTGGGTATCATATATGTGATACGATTCACATATGTACATACATATATAGAGGAAACGCGTGTTCATTTTATATACATGCATGTAAATTTTTAATACAAAACCTTACGAGGATAAATGTAATCTTTTAAAATTACAATGATATGATAAAATTTAATGGACTTTGTTTCAAAATCGTTTATCTTTTTTTGTTATCATACATTATTTATTCATGACGATTTATTAATTGCTAATTAGGAAATTACAGAAATTCTACAAATTATTACGAACACCTTTACTTAATGTATTGTTTTATACATAAGATACATATTTGAGTAAGACTCCAATATTTTGATCAATTGTAAGAAGTGCATTTGAAAGGTCACCCGCATTAAAAATCACAGAAATAACAGTTATTGCTGTAATAATCTTTATGAACAAAAACTGGCAAGCTTTGAATCTTAGTATTATCTTTTTAGCATTTATATTTATTAATACCTTACAAGCTCTACAATAATTTTATTTATATACATAGTATATATTTTTCTCGTTGTTTTCTTTTCTTTTTTTTTATATAACTACAAAAACAAAGAATTTATTACATAACAAATTCTAATTACTTTAGGATGACATTTAGTTAACTAAAACCATCTCCTATAGACGGATTATTCAGTGTAAGTTCATTTTATGTATATGTACCCTGAGGTAGCCCCAACGAATTAAAAGTAATGCTCAAAATTGTTATAAACATGTAAATAACAATGAGAGTACTTATAAACACGCGATTCACTTTAAACACATATTTAGTACGTATACCTATACACACTGTTACACGTTATTGTATACAAGACTCTTTGGTTGAAAAATTTATAAAACCCTTTTGAAATTTCATTTCATTTGTTTTTTTTTTTCTTTTAATTTATAACAGCATTACCGTCATTTTTGACATCCCTAAATTTATATAAACGAGGAGACCACCTCACAAGGTCAACAAGGAAAAAAAAATTAATTTTACAACAAAATCGAGTGCAATAAATTAATACTCGAAATAATTAAATAACATTTGGCTGATCTGGAATAAGAGATGCGAAGAATGTAGTGAAAAATGTCCAAGTGAAAGCAAGCGCACCAGGTCTTTCCTCTTCGTGTTCTTCATTGGCATTTGTTCTTGCTTCTGCTTGTACCGTTGGTACCTGATCATTCTGTTGTTGAGGTACACCTTGAGGGCCTGCTACTTCATTTTGCAGCACTTGATTATTATTATCTATTCTGTCTACTCTCCCGTTGTTGTTCTCAGCTAAGAGAACAGGTTGTACTCTGAGAAAACCACCTTGATATCTGCGAAGTATACATTTTTGGTTTATACAAGTTTTCATGTTACCGATGCAAGATTAAAAAAATGTATGAACTTACAAATACATTACAAAGCCAAGAAACGTAACGATAAGAAATCTTAGCGGGGAGGAATAAAAATATACTATACTGAAGAGAACAATAATTCTTGATAACATATAGAAAAAATCTAGCCAATCCCTATTAAATGCACCATCTTCACCACCACCATTATTTCCAGCATTAATATCAGCTTCTTGGGCAGCAGGTTGCTGTTGTTCATCGACTACATTATTAGCGTTATTTGCATTATTTGTAAATGAAGTTTGAACACTATCGTTGGTATTGATATTCATTTGCTGAACATAGGGAATGCTAGTTTGTAATTGTATTCCTTGGGCTGCCATGCTAAAACAAGATTTTGTTCTTACTATACATACCAAGGGTTTTTTTAGAGTCAGAAAAATTCTGCGTCTCACTTACAACTGCATGTACTGGGTAAAATAATGGGTGTACGCTTGCTGCATCCAAGCTACTTGTTGACTATTCCTTGGGTCAAAGTACTGCTGCGCAGAATACAATTGCGCAGGTGTAGGTTGCACGGCAGCATTGTTAATGTTTTGACTCTGATTTTGTACATTATTCGTATTATTTAATCTCATATGTTCTATGGTACTTCTTGCAGTAGGTGTTGCATTAATATTTTCTGTAACTTGTTCCATTTTATGTGTAGATGGTTTTTGCAATGCGCACACTAAATGAACTATGTAAGTTTGTAATTCCTGTCCATCACAATGCCTTAAGACATCTTTCAAACGTACAGAATCATTTAATAATTGCCCCGAATATATCAGTTTCTGGCTTGCTCGTTCCTACAAAATATAAAGTAGCTATTAATATCACATCCATACATGTTACAGAGTAAAATATGAGAAAATTAGCGACCAAAAATTGTGTTCTTTATTTTGCTACTAATAGTGAAATTGTATTTACAGAAAAATTATTCATATTACGTTTTTAGAAGTGATTTTTTTTTTCTTAATCAGATATAGTACATTAACTTTCACCAAGAACGAACAGACTAGAACTTTCACATAATTTCACACGATTAGGTATACGATAAGAAAAAAAAAAAAAGAGGCAACAAAACTCACTGGTTTACTAGGATAAACTTCAGACAAATGTTCTTTTAATTGGCCAACAGTCCACCCAATATCACAGTTGACAATTTGGTCTTTAATTTGTTGATTTGGTGCTTTTATCATTAATTTAACGACAGTCCCTTCCATTATTGTAAATTTTTTACTTTTTACGTTTCGTCTGATCAGCTGTTTCTACTGTCAATCACTTAGATTAGAATCAATTAACAATACCACCGAGGCAAATTGATATTTTCGCGTTCCTAAGTTTTTATATAGAATGTTCTGTCTTATTTATCAAATTAGACTATCCTTTTGGACAAATTCTTCTTGATTATTTATTTGCACACCAATTACACACATTTATTCGTTGATACGATATGAGTGTGTAACGCGACCGAGTGTTTAATCGCTTATACGTATTTTTGTGCCAGTAAATGGAATCACGTATTTGGCGACTTATCATTGGTTGTAGATTACAATTTATTTATGGTTTAATAAAACCTGATTTTCAAGTAGACGCCTATTTTATGCCGATATCATAATGCATGACATGTTATTGAAGTTCATGGAAACTCTGTCATCATAACTACAGTTGGTAATCGTTGTTTACAAGACGACGCTTTACTTATTCCGTTTGAATTCGAATGAAATCTGTATTGTAATAAAAATGTAAGCATTCCTTCATTTGTTTCATTACTTTCTTTCCTAATTAGAGTGCTCTTTTGTTTAAAATTAGTTTAAAAGTTGTTATATTATGGATACTAAACATCATAAAGCTCATGTATATGATTTAAACTTATTGGTTTCTTTCTAAACCAATTTGTTACAATTTAAGTGTTGTCCTTTCTCTTTCTAGGTCTCCCGCTAGATCTAGAAGAAGCAGCTCAAGACGTTCTTCGGTAAGTAAATTATGTGCCAATAAGAAGCTATCTAACTTCAGTAAATCTTATTATTAATATCTATAATGTATATAGATTCTTAAGCCGCCTAAACCACGCCAAGCTCTACAAAATTTAAATGTCCATAGTTCATCTAATGAAAATAGTCCTGCTACTACATCAAAGTTTAAAAGAAGAGTTAGTTTTGCTGAAAAAAAACATGTCAAGTGAGTTATTTGAATACATATATATGTATATATAATTTCAACGATCCTCATGATGCAGTTCAATGATTAACATATAGCGTGAAACTCCTTGTGCAGAGAATTTTGTAATTCCGTGGAGCAAGGAACTGTATGGGATGCTACGTACGAAGAACATGATTTAAGTCATCTCAAAATTCCAGGTACTGTTAATCAAGAAGAACACGATATTCAAACTATCCATAAAGAAAACATTGTTAGCTGTAATCAAGAAAATAATATGCAACTTGTATTTAATGAAAGAATTGAAAAAGATTTAAGCATAAAAGGCAGCGATCTAAGTAGTATTAATACAATTGATGGTACAGAAAATAGAGATTTCTTGTTAAGTCAAACTCAGTTGTTAATAAATTCATCCAATAAATCTCATAATGTCCAAATACAAAGCGATAAGCCTCTTGAAAATGATAACTATGAAAAGTTGTGTGACAAAAGTTCAGATTTTTCACAACTAAACTTGAATAGTTTTAATCCTAATAAATTAAATGCCACATCTATTCAAGATGTTTGTATGGAGTTTACTGAAGTTGTTTGTCATGCTCAGAACCATGACATAAATTATATTCAACACGGTAAGGTGAAAGAAATGCTTCATAACGCGACAATGGAATTTACACAACCCATTTTTTCAAATATATTACAAAATTTTCATCAAGTGCAAAATAGTGAAAAACTTGATCCTCAGTACAGATTAAACAAGTCCAACGTAATACTGCCCGATCAGAATGCATCGATGGAGCTAACTGTAGCAGTACCATCGATCATTAAAGCTATTGATAATGTTGATAAAGCAGAGTTATCGGTACATTCTGTAAGTAACAGAACTAAAAGATTTGATAACATGTCAATGGAAATAACTGTGCCAGTACCATCAGTACTGGGCAACTTGCAGCGATCAGCTGCTAACAATGAAATAGAAAGTTGTGATTTAGATTTTACAGGATGTATTAATAATAAGACTACCACTTTCCGTGATGTTTCGATGGAAATAACTAATGTTGTGCAAATGAAAGCTAACAAAGACACAAATTATCAGTCGGAATTTGATAGGTTGACAGCAACAGAAATGACAGATTTTCAGTGTGACAATGAAAAAACTAACTTACTAAATACATCTATGGAAGTGACTAAAGCAATTCCAAATAATATACATTCTGTAGCTGAAAGTCAACAAAGGAAAGAAAAAAGTTGCGATGCTACAGATGTTTCTGTTGAAAATTCGAAGAAAATAAGATCTGACGTAGATTACTATAAAACATTGATTAACCTTGAAAAGACCAAAATATATAATACTGAAGCGATGGAATTTACCGAAGTTGTAACAACTTCACCTGAGAAAAATGTAACAAATAGTACATCTGTACGAAACAGTTCTTCCAATCGATCCAACAATGATGATAAAGAAGATAGTATGAAGTTGGTATCAGATAAGACTATTTCTCAAAATAGTTCAATGATAATCACAAAAGTAATCTCTCCATTCTGTCCGAAAGATAATTGCGAACAAATAATTAAAGCTTACGAATCAGATATAAATAATCAGGAATCGGACAAAACAGCGTTGTATCCAAATACGTCTATGGAAATTACAGAAGCAGTAATAGTATCGCAATGCCATGTTCCACTAAAGAATCCTGTTATAAATGCAACTTACATTAAAGAATCAGTATTAGTTGAAGCTGGTGGAAACAAAAGTACAGATTCCATAAATTGTCCTAACGTATCTGATAATATTTTTAAAGATATTACTAGTACGGTAGTTCCATCTCCCTCAAAATCGGATTTAATTATAGAAAAAGAAATGCAGGTAGCAAATGATCTTCCGCAATGTTTAGAAGAAAATGCTACTAAAGCGTCCGTTTCAGCAGAGATTGAGAATTCTGTAAATATTTCATCCAATGTAATGTTGCTGGAATCGAAGCAGCAAGAATTTGAAGCTTTGCCTTTGAAAGAAAATATCCAAGAAAAAACTTATGTTCTTCATAGTCCCCTATTATGTAATCCTCCCAATATTACAACTGTAGAGATAAATCAGAATGAACGTTCGTCGCATAAACAATTCCAAAATGTTATAACGAATCCAAGGAGGACGTACACCATTCACCCGTTAAGTATAGATCATTCTTGTGACGAAGAAAACGCTAAAACAAATGATAATATTGATAATAAGATAAACAATGAAATAAATTGTTCAAATGGCGACCTGAATGATATAGACAAATTACAAAACAACGACAAGGAATATTCGTTAGAACAAGATGTTATATTTTTCAATAACGCTTTGGAAGAGTTGCATACAATTACACCGCCATCGTTTTTGTGTTTGGATGATTTATCGGATTCAGACACACCTGTAGACGTCCACACAGAATCGAATTCCAATTCGGATAATAACGAAAGACCAGAGACCACTGAACAAGAAAACATTGTGGAAAATAAATGTAATTTAGAAAATGTAAGCAACGCTCGTGAAGAAACGTTGAAAACGGATCAAGTAACTGATGTACAAATAGATTTAAGACCAAATTTCGAATCTGATGATTCTTTTGAAGAAAAAGAGGCGTCGATCGAGTTGGATCCTTTTTCTTCGCTAATGAAAATACTGAAAGTTTGTGCTCAAAGGTATCTGGAACCAAAGTATTTCATCGTTACTTTAATCTTGCACTTAAATAATGTTTATAATATATTTTTTAGCGATGAAATTATTTGGGAAGTCTACCACGAGAATATCGAAAGGAACTTATTCGTAATTGGTTTTATATCTTCTTCCTTGTTAGTAGTAATATATTTAAACGATCGTTGCGACGTTACCGGTGATCAGCTTGTTAAAGAAATTAAAATATATTCTCGGCTTGCAGGTGGGTATAGGAGAAATAATCACTGCAAGAATATCAATTATTATTATTTAATCTAAAAGTAATTTATTTTATTAGACGATGCGGACGCATTAATAAGCATAGTTCATCGAATAATCATAGAAAAATTAGATGCCCAAGTGTTGACGGATTTATGCAAAAATTACCAGGATATTTTGTCAATATTAGATCATATTTCAAAGGAAGTTAAACTGGCTATGGATTTTATGTTCGACGTGGAACGTATAAGTGACGTAAACTTGATGGAAGTAACTCGCGACAGGTAATTGATTATTAAAATGATATTGATTTTTTTTTTCCATTGAATTTAGTTTGATACATATTTTATTCCCATTTTAGCATATCTTTCATAGCGTTTGCCAGAAGGAAAGACGTTATCTTGAGGGCCACGATAGCCATTAAACCATTTCACAAAATCGAATCTGAAGATATTTCTGTTCAATGTACAATAGGTTCTGTGAGGTCAGTTCTAGACTTGTTCGATCAACGCTATTAAAAATGTTTTATCTGATAATTTCATTGGTTTGCAGTGAAGAGAATGTTAAACGTTTAATAACGAATATAAAACGGGACCATAAATTTCTGCGGAGATTCATAAACGACGTGAACGATTATATATACCTGATGGAAGAATCTGCTAATACAATTAAAAGATGATGTCAAAGTATCATAGCGTCTTGTGTAAAACTACTGCCCTCAACATACCTTACTAACACATAACACAACATTTTATTACCCTTCATTAATTTTACACACGAGTGCAATGTATAGACATAATAAAAATATCTTTCTGTTTTTTTTTTTTTTTTTTAACGTATCACGCAGGTCGTGCCGAAACGTGTGCTCTGTTCGAAGAATAACATAAGTATAAAAAAAAAAAAAATTGGAATTGTACTGTAAACTAATGTATACATGATATTTTTCAATGAAAAGTTTTATGTTTTCTTGCAGACTAAATGTAAGAGTCGTAGGCGGTACACGAGTGTCCCTTTCTTTTTTAAGAATCCGCACCGTAAAGGAGCAGAAATGTAAAGTTACGAGTAAAGGTCGATCAACTAGTTCTCCGATACAGCCGGTTCGGTCGATGCAGCTTTTTGTGCAAGCATTTGTAATCGTCCCGATAGTATCGTGTGAACGGCCGGCTTTCTCAGAATCGTATAACTTTCCGACTCGTTCTCCAGCTTGGTTATCGTTGGTAATTAACAATATTCCTTGTTTCAAGTCATCGAAGAATTTTCGATTTCTGTTTGAAATTTGAACAGCGAGATTGGCTGTTTTTGAAAAAATGCTTGATCGATACAAACATCATTTCCTGTTACAGAAGTTTTGAATTTCTCAATGGAGCTTCGCAGAAATTTGTATACAATGAACTCTTCGATCAAGTTGTCGCCTTTGTTTGGCCTTTTCTGGTCGAGCAAAAATCACTTTTGTTTCACTTGAGTGAACCTCCTTACTACCAATGCCAACGTTACTATATCGTTATGGCATTGTTACGCTTCTTCTCATTGAATTCATTTATCAGAGATTTTAGCAAGAACGGTGCAACGTTAAAACGTGGTCATGGAGAACGGTCGAGCAATGCGGAGGACTGGAATTCACGAAACTTCCGGTAGTTGTACAGAGAGAAATTGCTGGAGCATGGAGAGAAAAAAAAGCATCGGCTGGGCATGTGATACTGTTTACGATGACGAAATATTATCGCAATGATTTCGTTGCAACACATAGTACGGCAGCGGAGAACAACTGATGCATTCGAGATTCAAGTAATTCGATTATAAAACCGTACTTCTTATCGAAAGGATGTAAATTTGAATTACAAAAAAAGAACGCCTGCAAATAAATACATAGTTCGCAAGATGCATCGTTTATCGATAGTAAAATATTATATTCAAATGAAAATACTATTCGGTCCTACTTTCCACTATAGATAGCATTATAAATATACGGCTCGTTAAAGAAGTCAAACTTTCTTTCACCGTAGCTACGACGGTGCTCCTCGCGTGGGCGTAAAGGCCCGGTTTTACGTGATTTCGTAACGGCGACAGACCGATTTCCAGTATCAAAAACGATTTCATGAAGATCCCGAAGACCTTCGAGTCTTAGCCTCCCCCTCTCTATGTCCTCTCTCTATCTTTCCAGAACGCCCTTGTGTATACGTACATACAGATGAGATCTGGTCACATGCGAAGATCGCTTGTGAAATTGCTACTTATGCTAAACAATGAAGAATGGTTAACGAACTGTACCTTCACAATGGATAGTAAATATAATACTCTCGAGTGTTGCGATGTGTGTGGTAAGGCAGTAGCTGTTTTTATTCATCTACGTTAGTTTTGAAGAGCAACATAGATTTAATATCGAACATTTTCAGACGATTTCTCCTTACGTTCCTGGTCTCGGAAGATTAAATCGAGGAGCTTAATACAGTCTACAACTGTATAGCATGAATTTCAAGCGATTTCATTGAAAATACAAGCGGCCGAATGATAGGCCGCGCGCCGAATTCGAAAATGCCCGCGATGCAGCATTGTCCACGGTCCAAGTTGAAGCATCCCAGAGCACGAATAAGAAGGACAGAGTGGACGGGCAACGTCGACGAAGGCTGGCGAGCAACCTGTAACGGTGACGTCGTGTCGACGAATACCTGCTCTTTCAAGACTCTGAGAACGATAGCAGGCGGATAGCAAGCGGGAGCAAGAGCGGCAGCGGCGCAAGTGGGCGTAAGGGCCGGGAGAGAGAACGTCGTCCCGTGTTCCATACATGGCTATGCTATGTGGAAACCGAGAGACACAGAGAGACGGACGCACCGGCGGAGTCCCCACCGTGTGGACACGGCGGAGGCGACGTTTTCTCGGCACGAATGCCCACCGCATGCTTCGTGCACAGTATGTGCTAGCACCACGTCGTCGTACGATCGTTCTTCTTTACGTTTTACGACGAAATAATATCGACCCGGTTCGCGAGATCTTGTGACGAACAAATCGACGCTGGGAAACGAACCAAACGGAACAACCGAACGGCTCCTGTTCGGAAGATGCACCCGCGAACCCACTGGCGTGGGTGTTACTGTTTCATCGGTCTAGCTTGAAGCAGAAATTAGACGCACGATTTCGCGGTTCAAGCGTCCGCGCCTATGGCTCAGTGACAGCAGTCTCGGTTTGGCGAGCGTGCGATTGGTCCGCTTGCGTTTATCCTCTTCGTCGTGCACCCGTGTGTGTGTGTGTGTGTATACTGGCCGTGCGCGTTCAAGCAACGTGGGTTGGATGCGTGAGTGGCCGTGTTGCGCCTGCGTGAGTGCTACGAGCTACCAGCCGCGTGTGCGTTCGCCACGCGTGAAGAGAAGCCGCAGGGGCCACAAAACCTGGACCACAGAGACACACGCAACGCTGTAGGTATGTGTTGTGCATGCGTACACGCGAAACCTACTACTTTACATAGGTGGATGAGATCCTGATCATCTTTTAACAATATAGGATCTCTATTTTTACGCAGGTATATCTCGCTTTGTTTAACGCCGAACGAATCCTTAACCATGTTGTTCATTTATTGACCAAATTAATTGTTATAGGTGACTTAGGAGTAAGATCGATCGACGAGTCGGTTCGTCGAGTATTTAAACATAAATTGAACACGAACAATGTTGTAACGTCACACGTGGGTCGATTCGTTTCAATTAAACCACGTTTATTCGATGTCGTCGCGCGCATGTTTATCAATGGATGCATCGTAAGTGTTAATCATTCATAAAAGCAGATCTCGTTCTCGGCGGTCAATCTATTGCAGGGATTCGTGTGTCAATCGATCGTTCGAGGACGAAATTAACATTTTTTAGAATTCGATAGCCACGAGCGCAATTTACACGCAACACGATTACTTGTAAAGTTTCCTTTTTCTTTGATGATATGCCTCGCTATATCTGTCTCCTGTTTTTCGATGATCGTTTTTAGCGTCCTACGAAGACGAAAACCAGTTTCACGTCCGGACACGGACGTTGGCGAATCGTGATACGAAAGAAAGAAGGAATCGCTCAATCGATGACCGTGCTTCTTCCAAAGACGTCTCTCCCGGAAAGGTCACTGTCTTTCAACGGCATCCCGCGCCAAATACGTTGCTGGGTCCCTTCGTTTTCCTGTTCATTTATTTCAAGCCTTCGAGTTTCCGCCGGTGGTTGCTCAACCGTCGACCAGAGTTTACAACGTTTTCATCGCGAAAACGACTCGTTAAAAATGCCACAGCCTTGTCTCTTAATGCGGCTACATCCCACGTTTTATCCGGCGAGTTCCTATCGTTTCCATTCTCTTCCTTTCAGTGAAGGGTGCCTTGCGAGATGGAAAATTACTTTGAAAAAATGATTTTCAACTCTTTAACCCTTTGTGAATATTTATAAGTATAAATATTGTAAATATCGAAATATTTAAGAACTATTTCTTGGATATCTGTTATCAAAATCTGTAGCTTTTTATCCTCAAGGGATTAATATCGTATCTTACTTTCACCCGTTACGCTTCATTTACGAGCTTTCTGCTGTTTTTTGAGACGGTCGCGTTGTTGCTTCTCCATCGCCAACATCTTCATCTTGCTTCTACCAAGAGGAGTTCGATTTTCGAATTGTACGAAACTGTTCAACGTCTTCGTACTCGGTGGTTGGTACTTGAACACTTCTTCCATAATTTCCCGAGGGCTTAACGGTTTGGACTTCAGGGTGATCCTGCGTCGAAGATTCAGAACGTTCTCCACCGAGTTTCTTATGAACTCCAACGGAATGCCCACGGACATCTTCGCCAAACACGAGACATCAATATTGCGATCGATTTCGTGGTACTTCATCAACAGATCTTTGTAAAACATGTAAAGCGTGTTGTAGTCCGTGAGAGGAATCATTATGAACTTGTCGTGGATCCTGATGAAGGGGCTTCCTGCTTTATATGGCTCCGAGGAGGTCGTGAGAAATAGGATCTGAAAAGTATCACGTTCCGATGGTTCGAACAGCCGATAAAAATCTGCGAAAAAAAAAGTATTCTTCGAAGCGAGTAATTAGGCTTTTCTCAATCGTTCGCAGATGTTTGCAATGTGTAATTGGTAAGAGGTGAATATTAACGCGTCGAGTGCCGTGGGCGACCAACAGTAACAGGTATCACAAATTGACTACAATATCGGACAACTAAATGAAATTTATACAAAATTCTAAACAATTAACGTGTTTGTAATTTCAAGTCGTGTAATTATTAATTTTCCCAGCTGCTTTGTTTCCACGCCAATGGGTAACAATATCTGTCCAGAATCACCGACACTCTAAATCCTACGTTAACTGGCTGCCACCTACGTACTCGTCGCGTTCGGTAGGAGGTGTTTCATTGATGACCAGCTTCGAGACGTGTTTGGGAAAGAGGAAAGTTGGAGGGGAAGAGCCGGCGAGGTTGTTCATTCATATTGGATAAAGAGTCAAAACAGGAATATCGAGAATTTCATAAAGTGGGAGGGACTACCAGATCACCAACTTTAATGTTCCTCGCCGGTTTAGGAAATGCGCCCATTCAATTATTGCGACACGAGGCACCGGTTTTCTTTTCTTTTGTATCTCGGATAACGAGCAGCGAAACACGGAAAATACACGGACGAAAAATACCCACGTTACGTCCAGATAATTTCACATTTTATCACCTGATCACCACGCTTGATGCTTTTCACCAGCTTCGAATAGTATCGTGCAAAACGTTTCGGTTTCAGATGCTTTTCTTCCGCCGGTACTTTCTTCAGCCAGGGTTTTTCACCGTTGTCGATGAAGATAATCGAAGGAGCGTATTCCCGTGCCACTTTTGAGATCATATTGATCAGTCTGCGCTCGTTCCTTCGTCCTGTATATTTGTCCACCAGTATGGTCGGTGTCATGTCGAACAACAATGCTCCAACCTGTTTTGAGAATGAGTAATAATTCTGTGGTGGGCGAGGGAAAGTGTACAATGCAGACTAGTTTCGCTTGTAATATTCGAAAAAACCATTAGAGCCATAATGTTTGGTATTAGAGTATTAGAGTGTAACACTTAACAAGTAAGTTATTTTGATATTATGGGTGGAAACGGAGGTACCTCGGAGCATATTGCGTTCGCCAAAAAGCTCTTCCCGTGTCTTGGTAGACCGCAGATGCAAACTGCTCGTATCAGGGGTGCAATTTGATGCGCTTCCTTCGAGCTAAGAGGAAGCACGCAGTATTCCATAACCACCTGTTTGATTTCACCAATTCGATGCTTATGATCCTTGAACTCGCGATCTGCTTCGTAATTCTGATACGAAAGATCTCCCATCCAATCTTTTAAGGATGTTAAAGGGTAGGTTCTGATAATATTGGCTCTGGCCAACTCGTTGAAAATGTCTTGTACAGGAACGTTGCCCAACGCGTTCTTCTTCTTTCTTTTTCCCTTTCCTTTTTTCCTTTTACCTAGATCAACGTAGGATATTTAAACGTAGCCAATTTTGTAATTTAATTGTTAGGCTAATGCTCGTTAAGATAGAAGCCAACACGCCTACCACCATGACTATAAAAGTCTCAGTTTGATGTGTAATAATAATTTCTTTAGTTAACGAGCGATCAACTTCTTGATTAGTACCTTTAGAGTTTAGAGGAACGGTATTAGTTTAAATTATATCGAGCACAGCTTACTTTTGTCTGTGGGTATGTTCAGCTCTCTTTTATCAGCTTTGTAATCCCCTATCAATGCTTTATTTAATTGTTGCAGCTCCAGCCTCATCAGTTCATCAACTATCCTTCTCATCTCCAACTGAAGCTCGTAACAAAGTTTATCCTTAATCAGATCCTCGTATATTTTGTCCTGTGGATCGTTCGAATCGTCACGGAAGCTCCAGTTCTTAAGAAAATCCTGATTGGCATGATCGAGTAAGGAAAACGCTTTTGTTTCTGGTATCAAAGACATTGTCTTCCTCTTGGTAGAACGTTTTCCTGTTTCTTGTACAATGGTAGCGGCAGCTGCTTCTTTACCTTTAGCAACTTGCATTCTTCCCCTCTGTGTCACGTATTCTTCTGGTGTTAAGGTTTGTCCTGTGACTATTAGAATACTGCCTCCTAAATGTTCAGCCGGATACACGCCGTAATGTCCTAAGCTGTCGTACCATATGATGAACCATTCTCGAATCTCGTCCGTGATGTCCTCAATTAAACCTGGTCCTCTGATCTTCAACAGCTGATGGAACAAACATTGCAGCTAAATCTTAAGTGGTATTTAAAGGTATGATAGTTGTACAAGATAGCAAAGTGAAAACTGATTCTATTTTGTTTTTTGTATTCTATCTTTGTTCAAAATTACTCGAGCTCTCTCGTTATCTGTAGTTTTAGTGACTCGATCAACGGACACTGGCATCAGCTCTAATTTCTTCTGGAAGTTCTCTTCATCTTTCACGAATACTTCGTTGGATTTCCAACTGGGTATCGTCATGTTGAGCAACTCTTCGATACGATTCATTCGTTTCTTCGCCCTCTTCTTCGCCAAATATCTCCTCCAGGCTCTCTGTATCGTTTTGGCAGCGATTATGAAGGTGACTCTGCTCATCTTCTTCGGCATAATTTCACCCATCTCTAGTTTCTTGTTGTAATTATATGTTCTTTGAACTGCAATACAGATGCAAGAGTCGATATCCATTCTTTTAACAATATTATTTACTGAATTTATACCTTCAGCCCCGTGACAACGACCCTTTCTTGCTCTCTCGTGACACTGTACGAGCGATATCGCGTCCAGAAAAGTTTTTTCCGCAGCTAACCGAGCCTCTCGAGCCGCTATCACTTCCGGAGATTCTAGAAGGATCGATGGCAATTTAGATTCCGTCAAGGTTTTCTCTCGAATTTTTCTTCTTCGAAATCTTGATGTGCTTTCTCCAGACTCGACGATGCTTTCAGCTTCGCTGGTGTCGGCTTTCACGCTCCTGGCTTCCTCTTCTTCTTGCACTGTTCACAAAAATTGATTCGTATCATAAATAACATATTGTTTGGAGTAAATTATACCCTTGAAAGCATCTTCTATCAAGCCTTCGATGTATCTTCTACGTTGCTGAATAACGTCTTTGCCGGTAGCTGAAACCGACAACTCCACGTCGTCAGGAGTGTACTTGAATTGTTTCATAAAGTCATCGGGCCATCTTAAATTTAATTTTTCAACTTGGATGAATAATTAAAGGTTCAGTTTCTTAGATATTTAACGTACATGTAATCGGAGCAATTCAATTTAACAATTTCTCGTTTGTATTCAAGCATACGACCGATCGAACAATCCAGGACACTTTTTATCAGGTCTCGTTTCTGTGACTGCACCATTTGGTCGTGGCAAACAATCAGTCTCTTCACCAGATTACGATATCTGAAAAAGCAATTTATGATTTCAGACCTGAAAGGAACAACGTTGATGTACCGCATCGATACCTAAGATACGTTGGAACCAGGAGATTCAAACCCTGCTTCTTTCCTTGCGTCCTTTTTCGTTGTTGCAACCTTTGATCCAGCTTCAGCAATTTCTCCAAATCGTTCCTCGTGATGAGCCATAGTTCGTTGTAATAAGCGCACGACATTGATATTTCCGACGATTACAAATAATTGTTAGCCATTTGTGTGGAGAAACTTGAAAATTTTGAAATGATTGTAAAATCCTGGAATTTGGGTTAGTTGAAATGTAGAATGGTGACGTTGAAGTGACAAAATTCAGTCGATCAACCTGTTGCATCGTTGCTTATGTTCATTTCATTGGCTACGTTTAATGTGTAGAAATAATAATAATTAATGGTAACAGAAGCGAGAGGTAATGAAAGATGTCGAAATACACGAAGATTGTAGTTAGAAAAGCTCATTTCTTCATAGATCCGAGCCGTGATCTGTAATTCAATTAGGTACAACCGTAGAAATAAATCATGTTCTTTTTCTTCAGGATGCTGTGGAAGCCTGGATGTTGGTTGATCCTTCTGCTAACAACGATTACGTCCTGCTTGGACGCGATGATGGACGATTCTGTGGAGGATGAAACGACGACGATCAGCTCGGCGTCCGGAAACTCTTCCACGATGTCGTTCACAACGATACCCGGCTTGGATAGGATCGAGAAGGCGACGACGACGACGACGGTGAATTCGTCGAACGTTATAAAAAGTCCGGACGAAGAAACTATTCAAGACTCGTCCCACGCATCGTCCTCGCCTTCGTCTGACACCGTTTGGGAGTGTCCAAATATTACAAAAGCAGGCGTCGAGTGTTCCTGTGACTTTCCACACACGTTGAGATGCACCGGTGATAGAACCGCGTTGCAGGTAATCTTCACACGCGATACGTTTTCTTCTAAATATACATATAAATATATACAATGACTTATGAATTACGTTTGTGCAAAGCTTACTTGTATGTAAATCAAAAAAGTCGAAGGATAATTCGGAAACTGTTACCTTTGAAGAACAGAATGAGATAAGGATTATTATCGTACCTTTTCTCAAACTTAAAGATACCGCCGTTAGATTGAAATTGCATTTAACAAGATTAATTATATTGTAAAGAAGTTGTACGTTCGATGAAATACTGTCGTTACGATTAATCAAAGCTGTATCATAGAGTTATCATTTTGTTACATTATCGAGGCCACTGATTTTTTTAACCATCCGCTAAGAAGGCGTGGGCGTATAGACTGCCAATGAAACACAAGTCGTTGTGTATTGTCCAAGGGACCATTGTACGGCCTCTCTATCCTCTGTCTTCTGCACGCTTGTTGCTTTGCATTGAATGTACCGTTACCAGTTACACCAACGAATATCCTGTCTTCTGATATCACTGCGAGTCGAATAACTCTAATTATATAATCGGAGATAAGTAATTAAACTTCTTGTCCAAGATTACCTTGGTGAGCAATTTGTAAAATAGATGATAACCTGGGAGACTATTTTAGTAGGAACGATTAAAAATAATGATCGAATCATCCACGTTGATGTATACTTTTCTACAGACCATCAGCAGACACCTGAGATTCAGTCGTCCTGGAACAATATCTCTGCTGGATGTAACTGTCACAGGGATCTCCCTGTTACCGGCCCGTTTTCTTGAAAATATTGCCCTCCACGGCCTCGTGGTTTCCACGGGGGAGCTGAGACGCGTCCACGAAGGTGCCTTCACTGGTCTTATAAGCCCCCTTCAGGCACTTGGACTTCCGAACAATCTTCTGGATACTGTTCCTACTGCTGCTTTGTCGCATCTGATTGGATTGGAAAAGCTGGATCTGTCTCAGAATAAACTGAAAACGTTGGAGGCTGACTCGTTCGAGGTAACACTCTGCCTAAAGGCAATTGTAATTTTCTTCAATGGAACAACAGACTGTTTATCATCGAAGAAAAGCCATTCGGCTGAATTGGTACCGACAGACCAAGTTCAGCTTTCTCGTGAACTGTAATTTATCTCTGACAACGTCTCTATGTTTCAGGGTTTGTCAAACTTGACGTACTTGGATCTGTGTGATAATTTATTGTCGCAATTATCACCGCAAGCTTTCACCTCTTTGCCCTCGTTACGTTCATTGAGGATGCGTGGCAATCGTCTGAGCGTGTCGGCGTTATCGGCGCTGAGAGGTCTGAAGATTTTGGAAGAACTTGATTTGTCCAATAACTTGTTGCTAGGTCCTATGGGACCGAATCTACTTCCTCAGATGCCCCGGCTACGTTTCCTGACCGTGTCTGAAAACGAGCTGATAAACGTACAGCAAGGAGCTCTTGTTGGATTAAGAAACTTAACTTCTCTCAGCTTGAGTCACAACCAGGTAACAAATCTGAATTTCACCAAGATTAAATGTTGCATAATCTTAACTATTCGTTCATGTATGTATATGTTCATTAATATTAGAAAGTAACTTATTTTTTATTCTTGGCAATTAATGAACCGATTTGAAGAACTATCTTGTTCTTTTGTCTGCGACAGATCGACGTGCTGGAAGATCATTCGTTTAAATATTTATCGACTCTGACGAGGCTCGATTTGGCGAATAACCGGATCGTTGCCGTATCCAGTGCCTCCTTGGCACATTTGGATAAATTGATTATCCTGGATTTGACGCACAATTTTTTACGCTCTCTGACCGCCGACCTGGTGGTACCCTTGAAGAGTCTTCAAGATCTTCGTTTGGACGATAACGACATCACGATGGTATCCAGTGACGTGCCAACCTCGAAGCTGCGTCTCAAGAGGCTCTCTCTGGCCGACAATCCTTTGAACTGTGACTGTACGCTCCTAGAATTCGCTAACTGGTTAAGTAATTCCAGTTTGAACGAGGAGGACAAGTCTTCGGCTGTATGCGCAACACCGCCGGCTTTGGAGAATGGTATACTGACGCAGGTGTCTCCGGGCAGCCTTCTATGCGGTGAACCTACACCATCTATCATGACCAGAGTGCCTCTGGCCGGTGCTCAGTTAACGCTAAAAGAATTTCATTATGACAAATCTACCGGTGTCAATCTTTTATGGCACGTAGAACCGTGCACCGAGCGATACACTTGCGACACTTTGATCGTCTATGAAACTGTAGGCGACAGTGAAGTACAGACGGACTCCAGCTCTTTGCATTGTGATTCGCGTATGATGAGGAATCCCTGCTCGTTACCCGTGGCGATACCGGCGTCCCTGCATTTGCAACCGGGTCACAAATATCGTTACTGTGTGGTACTGCTCGTGCCAAGCAACTACGAGGAGGTTTCCTTAGGCTTGGGCTGCAGCGACGTGATTACCCTCGAAGAAACTAAACAGCATCAGCAGCAAGAGACTACGGTATCGAATCC
This sequence comes from Stelis phaeoptera, assembly GCA_943735885.1. NCBI lineage: Eukaryota > Metazoa > Arthropoda > Insecta > Hymenoptera > Megachilidae > Stelis > Stelis phaeoptera. The sequence continues at coordinate 4,272,325 of OX030936.1, forward strand.
TTCTTCAGAAACCAAAATAACTGGGGTTCACGTTAACGTGTCTGATCAAGGCTTCTTACACGTCGACGTCAGCTTATCAACCTCGAAGAAAACGAATATACCCGAATGCGAATTGTCTGTCGTTGTCTTCGACGCTGAATCCGCGGTGCACAAACAGAAGCTGAATTGCAGCTTAACGTTTGTCACGCTGGCGGTACTGTTGCCTGGTCGATACAAGGTTTGCGCAAGTTTAGACGAAGTCAACGAAGAAGATGTTATAGCGAACTTTGTAGACGATCGAGACAGATTACGATGCGTCGAAGTGCAAGGATTCAAGCAAAATACTGAGATAATCATTTTGGCGATCATCGGAGCTGGTTGCGCTCTGCTAATTACTCTTGCGTTGATTGGTCGAAGCGTTATAAAGAGAGTGAAGCATCCCAGGATACAGACACAGTGCTTTTTACCTGCTCAGGAATTCGAAATAACCCACAAAGCGCATTACATTAAATTACTAGCTACAACGAAAGTTTAACTTACTGTCATCGAATATATAATTCAATGTTTCTGATTTTGTAAATAATACAACTCTTATTTTTTGTCGATTATTTAAGACCGCTGAAGTTGAACGATGTTTCTCTTGTAATATTTAAGTACATCGTATTTTTTTATCGATTTTATTGTATATTATAGTTTCCGTGAACTACTAGTCATAAAATCGACGATATTCTTAAATATATAATTAAATCGTAAGGAATAATAAACAATCAAATAATTTACTTATTGTAGGATCATACGTGCTGTATGGGATTATCTTTTTCAAAGTTTGATGAAAATGGTACAAATGGATTACTATAATCATCTATGAATGTTTCAAAGTACCCAGTTTTTACACTGCCATCGTAAATTGTTTAAGTTAATAGTGTATGAAGAAAAAACAAATTGTTTTTTTATTGTAAATACCATGTGATAACATCATAATGTTAGGGATTTTATAATTTTTAAATACGTTCAAGACAATGAAAGCTTTCCCTTCTAATTTTTAACAAAAAAATATGTTGGAATTAAAAGTTATTTATTATATAGTAGTGAATGTTTTATTACTCGATACTGGCGTCTATAAAACTGTAAATATTTCTGTAAATCTTAAGTTTTATCTTTGTATCGTGTAATCGCTTTACTAAACGCACTTTTTATTGTAATATATCACTAATTTTAGAATGTATTATATTGTGTAAATAGTTCTTACAGAACCACGAACAACTTACATCTTTCATTGTAAAATATTATATAGGGTTAATTACTAGTATAAGAATGAATGTTCAGGAAATGTTATTTTAACTATTTTACCATTATATATCGTGCTTTGATTATTAAAAAAATTGTTATTCGCAATTTATCTTGATATGATAACCTTGGATCAAGAAGTAACTTCCGATTTGTGACGCAAGGGGACGACCGCATCAATTTATAGACGTAGCGCGCGGATGCGCGTGTTTATCTAAATTAAAAGTTGAAGGCTATACAAAATTTTACTTTATTTATGTTGTAACGGTAGGTACAGTATATATTTAATTTTGTCGGCATAATATTACCATGTTTTTAATAGGTTGAAGTCGTTGATCGTCAAGAATGAATAAAAAGGAAAAGATTGTATTGTTGCGGAATGCAATCAAAAGTTATCCGGACTTTCCTAAACCCGGTATTATATTTCGGTAAGTAATATATTCATTCACTTTGATTAATTTCATTTCACGTTATAATTGACATAACTAATGTTGTATGTTCACACGATATAGTTATCATATTTTAAAAGTTAATTGTTTCCAGAGATATATTTGGCATATTCCACAACATAGCAGCATTGAGAGCAACGAGAGATTTAATAATAGAGCATGTATTATTCCTTGAAGTTGATTTGGTTATAGGTCTTGATTCCAGAGGTTTCCTTTTTGGGCCTCTTATATGCATGGAACTGGGCAAGCCATTTATACCCATTCGAAAGAAAGGCAAACTCCCAGGAGAGGTTTTACAAAAAACGTTTACCCTTGAATATGGAGAGGTTAGAATGCATAACAAGAATGGTTATTTGTAATATCTTGTTATACCAATACCTTGAATGTTATTAGAAAAATTTGTTCATATAGGATACCTTTGAAGTACAAAAGGATTGTGTAAGCAAAGGGACGCGAGTGCTCATTGTAGACGATCTGTTAGCAACAGGAGGTAAGATACTAGTGATAAGAAAATTTACTTATGCTTATATAAATAAAACTAGCAAATGGATTCTGATGAAAATAATATTAGGTACCATGGCAGCTGCAGTAGAATTGGTAAAATCAGTTGAAGCTGAAGTTATCGAATGTTTAGTAATAATTGAATTAACTAGTTTAAAGGGAAGGGATAAAGTTGGTGTTCCTGTTCATTCGCTTATTCAGTATGATTAGTTTTTATCTTGGAATAATCTTAAAAGTATGATTTTATCTCAAGAATTCAAACAGTATGAAATACGCTACTACTGACATTCTTGAAGTAAAGCATTTAAATAAAGAAATCAATATTTTTGTGAAGTTTGTATACATACAAAATTTTGTCGCTTTATACTTCTTTGTATAAAAATATTTTGTAGTATTTACAACACACAAACAATGTATAAGAATTGTATATAATAAATTTAAACAGATTGCAGTTTTTATTAGTATTTTTTATATATACTTTAAGTACTGTCATACTGTATGACCTGATAATAATTTCTGAGATCTTAACGAGTTTAAAAGACTTTGTACCTCGTATTCCAATTTGTCTACATTTTGCTGCAACTGTTCATAATCGTTTGCTTTGTCACCTTTAGGATATGTAATATGCTCGTCATCTGAAGTATCTAAATCTAAATGTGGAACATCGTGTAGATGATCGCAAGTGCAAGCATGCACAGGCCCCTGTATTTTTGACCGATATTTCATTATTCTCCACTTTATATCAGACAACTGTTCCTTGTTACATTTCTGTGCTTCTAAACGATAGAAGTAAATCTAAATATTCATGATCAATATCGTAATTTTACAATAAAACGTATAAAATCTTACCATTCAATCTCGTTTGATGAATCTGATCCATAAAAACTTTTATTTCGTGTTTTAGTCTGGTTTCTTCTGCAATTTTCATCTCTTTACGATTGCGCTCACGCATCATTCGTTCCTTTTCTTTTAATTTTTCTAATTCAACGATAGAAATCTCGTCAGTTAAAAATTTCGGAAAATCGTGTAACATAAATGGTTGATACGGTCCTTTTGAAGATAATGTAATTATTTCGTTTCTACACAAAAGAAAAAAAGGAACATATAGTTTGTACACAATGTATACGTAACATTGTACTAACATAATAATAAAAATTGCTTTACTTTAGGTAATAACTGGGATGTAGTCTTAATGGTACATCGTTATCAAGTTGCTGAGCAACTGTTATTAACTCCTTGGCTCCGATGTGACCCTGACTAGTAAAATATCGTTTAATACTGTCTTGTGTGTTTAATGAAGAAAGTATGAGTTCATGAGAACAAATACTATACGCGGCAACAGTCATTAACAGAAGTGAAGGTTTTTTAAACGATATTAAATGATCCCATAAGATTAACCATTCAGGACCAGATAAAACTTCGCTCATTGCAGTCTTCAGAAGTGGCCATGCATAGTCAGTGGATGTTATTCCTCGTTCGCAAAAAGTATTTAGCAAAGATGGATTTACGTGTAAAAGAATATTTTCTATCATACCCAGTATATTTAAAGGTGGTAAAGGATGATACTCAAACCATTTTTGACAATAATTTAATAACATGCTCAAAATGAGTTCAAAACCAAGTAAAAGGTCTTTCTACAATAAACACAAAAAAGTTTCATCTTTTGTAATGCGTTACCTAATATTTCAATGTGAAAGTTAGCAGTTTTATTACCTGAAATACCATAAGGAATGGAAAAACTAAGTTTGGTAGAAATGCACATTGTACCAATAAAGGGCACCACTGTATTAAACAGTTTATTGTTGTGGTTAGTAACATTTTTTTACTTCTATCGGCTAATGGATAGTTTGTCAGAAGTTCTGTTGTAAGACTGGAATTTACAGCCTTATTAGCTAGATTATTATATGCATTTCTATTAGCTGGTAACTTTAAAATAGTTGACCATATTAGTACACGATATTTTTCAGGATATTCTCCAAATTCTTTCAAAATCAGCATTAGCCTTTCTAAACGCAGTTCTTGGTTTATGTTTTTTTTTACGCATAATAGATGATCATGTATTCTATGTGCAATTGGTCTGCATGGTTCTTTTAATTTTTGCAAAGATTCACACTTATCTGAGAATAGTTTTTCAGTAACTGTTAATTTTAAATTCCCTTCTTTTTCTATGTATGCTATATATCTACCAATTGGAGAAACTACAATTTTTTTTATGGGTTTGATAGGATGCAAAGTATCTATTATGCAAGATTGATTTAAATCAAAGAAATAAAGATTGCAGCTCGAGGAGAGACATGCCACTATGTTATTTGCTCCACCGTCTAAAGGATGCGGTACGAGCGACAAATGCTTTATGTTAACAAAGTTTTCTGGCAAATTTAAAGTTTTCATTAAATTCCAGTTACATGTATTCAAAATAGTGATTTTATTCTGAGCACTAGTAACAATCATTGCTCTTCCATTCTGTGTGAAGACAAAATCTTTGATATTTCTTATGCCATACACCTTTGCATCAATTTTAATATCATTTTCCAATTGGTTGAAATCCCATACTTGCCATGTATCATTACGATAGAGCACAACAACGTGTCCCAAGTTTGAGAAACTTGCTTTCTTTAGCATAACATTCTTTGTATTGATTTTTAATTGTTGAGCCTTGGAGCAAGAATGCAAACACCATATTATGACTTCTTTATGAGAAGAAGTTAAACAGTACTTTTTATAAAAAGAAACGTATACAGGTGGTAACTTGTGAGCAATTAGTAAACAATATTGGGAAACATTTACATTTATTCTTAAGATTTTGACATCAGCTGTGGTTAGGCCAGCTAGTATTTCAAAATTATTTATAGGGTTAAATGCTATAAAAGTTGTTCTTCCAATGTTTCCTAACCTTTGAGACGAAGGATAGCTATTTGTTAAGTCAATATAATATAAATATCCTGCTGTATCAGTTGCAACAAAACACTCTTCGTTACAACTGAATGCTATGTGTGTAAAATTAATTCTTAAAGAACATTGTGTTTTTTTAATTATTTCTGGTTCAAGTTCAAATATGTTGTCAACTTTTTTCAAATTCTTCCATGCTTTCTTATACATTATACCACTTTTATTGATAAATGAAATTATTTCATTTTATGGTCTTTGCAATCCCTTAAGGTTATGTTTACGTTGAGAAATGTCAGACGTCAGATATCACATTGTTTACATTGCTTGCTCTCATCCTTTTTTATAAACAGAAAAAAAAACAAAGAATAATGTAATAAAATTGTCATATATTTATATTAAGACGCTTATAAATTAAATTTAAAGTAAATTTAAATATTCATGACATTTTTAGTACGGAGTAATCAATAAAAATCATAATTAGAGTTACGGATAATTTTTATAAAAAAGGGAAATTAATAAATATAATTGATGTATAGACAAATAAAATAAAAATTTGTATATATTTTTTTATTTATATTGTTATTTGAGTTCATAGATTAATTTTTAACCAACTTTTACGTCATTAGTTTACAAGAAGAATGGAGTCTACATATTTCGAAATCTGTGGTTGTTTGGAGAAGTCAGGAGAAGTGATGGCAGTTGCTTTCGTTTTAGTTTGAGAGTAGTAATTCTTCGAAGGTTTATAAATAATTTAACAAATTATTGGTGGATACATTTAACACATAATAATGGTAAAATTTATTTTCCATCTGTATATTAAGATTTCTTGATTGAGAATTAGCTTTTTAGGTTATGTGTGTCTTGAAATATTACGAAAAGAAACAATTTTATTGACTGTAAGCGATTCTCCAATTTCCTCCAGTGATTATTTCCCACGTATTCTATGAAATTTTACGTTGTTATTGTTAACAAAGTAATCTTGTTTTCAGTCCTTCGTACATACATTTATAATAATAAATAATTGTACAAGAAATCTTGTGCTTGAGTGTTTCGTTAAAACTTTTTTTACGTTATTATAAGATATAATAATAATTGAATTTTTGTTATAGTCTGTTGCTGAATTTCTAAAAGGTTTACCTTCGCACAATGAAAATAATTTTGCCAATTTTCACACGGATAGTGGTAACAGAACTTGCATAAAGAAGCCTTCGGTATATCTCCCCACGAAAGATCATCCTTCGGAACAAAGTAAGTTCTAATTCAATTGGGAAATAATGTAATGGAAATAAGAGCTACTAATTGTAAATATAATCATTATTTTCAGTTATAGTTACAGAAAAAACAACCATATTGTTAAGGTACCTTCATCAACACTGGGATATAAATGTATGAATTGTTTATATACTTGTGAGAACTACCTTATTGATAATATTTCAAGCATTAGATAATATTTATTAATTCTGTTTTCAGCATACTGTCAGAAAAAGAGATTTTTTATCTGCTAACGGTGACTCTGAAGATGATGGTGGCACAGTCCGCAGCAAAAGGCCGCGTCTTGAGTTGAACAATACCATTTAAAATACATTGCACACTTTTAATTTTCATTATTTGTTAAATTACATTTATACGTTATGAAAACAGGTCATGCATACATCAACATGGGACAAATGTAATTCTTAAACATTATGAACATGTCTAAGCTTCAGAAAAATTATTTCAAAACGTTATCTTAAAAGTTTAAATACATAATTTAGTTTAACTGTTTGTGCAAAGTATCAACTTTAACAAAATAAACAAAACGTTTTCAAATAATCTTTCTTTAGATATGCAACATTGTAACCAAACTAAGAATAACTTTTGTGTTTATTGTATGTTTGTTTGTATTGCATGCCTGAAATTCATTGAAACAAAAATATTCGATTTTAGAATGTTAAATGACAGATTATTTGACATTACACAGTTTGTATAAGTAGAGACATTCGTTGTTTTTGTTTGTGATCTTTCTGTATGACTGTTGGCAAGAAATAGGAATGTAACTGGTGGTACATGTATTCATAAAAATCAAGGAAGTAAATATTAACGTCGTCATAGTTAAGATACAGTATGTCAGCATTTATTCTGAGGTAATTTTGTAAATTTCTTTTACAATACACTATTCATTTTTGTACTGCATATGTAGTAATAAATTCATAATATGTGTTTAATTTTCTGGAAAAAGTATGTGGAATATAATATACTTCATTATTTTGAGATTTTCAACTTAAATGACTAATAATAATTATGTTTTTTATCATATAGATAATCAAGAAAATGGATCTATAAAAATATAGAGAAAAATGTAATCAAACAAAACTCTTGATGACATTTATATATCCGAAAAGAAGTTATATTCTTGCATGCTTTTTAGAACAAGTTACTATATTCAAAAATTCATGTTACTATAAATGCAATTTATGAAAACAAATATTAGCATTTCTTGGAAAAAAGTTATTTCATATTTTTGATAACGTAATTCCGATTTTTAAATAAAAATGATGTAAATTTGTTAAATTTTGGTTCAGTTACATTGAAAGTTTGGTAAGATTTTATTTCTTGAAAGGAATATATGATATTGTATTATTTAATGCAATAAAATATATGCATACGTAATGTATTTTGAAATATATTTCATTATTGCTTTAGACAATTATATTTCATATGTGTGGAAATGAGTGCACAGGAATAATAGTTCATTAATACACATTAACAAACTACGTTGTTAAAAATTCAATTAAAAGTGTGCATATTACAATGTTTGTTATTGTGCTTCAATTGTTAAATGTTTTGATATTTGAATTCTATGTTTTTGCAGCATAAATTGTGGATGTCGAAGATATTGGAAGTTGAGTAACGCCAAAATCCAAAATATAAAACTCTATATGAATTTCCGGTTCCATCAAGTTAAATGTAAATTTTACATTTCATCAACTATAGGTACATTTTTATTCTTTCGTTTATTCAAATGTTATTATTTGTCATTTTTATAAGTTAAGAATATTTAAGTGTTTTATATATCTTTTGATAAATGGTTATCATCCCGTTCCTTTTTCCATAGCGTTGATTGCTTCTAGAGTCGAAGTTAACAGCTAACAATTTTGAATTTCGCGGTAATTGTATACAAGTACCCATGATACCTTCAGTTTCCTCCTATATTTCTCAGAGATCAGCGAGATTTCAATACTCTTGCGTTTCAATCAATATTATTTGTATTTATACCATTTTCAAGTATTAATTAGTGGTTTATTACTTGGAAAGTATGCAAAAATTGATACCGGTAGTAATCATTTGTCTTGTTAGTTTACTTGTTCACCGTCAGAGTCCGCTCTATCGTTTCCCGTTTGAAATTCTCGTATCGGAACACGGAAAGTCAATTTTCAATTGTTCTTATTTGAAAACTAAAATCAGTGGATATACAACAACTTTTTCACTAGTTTTATTACGATGAATTTATATTTCTCGGGACACACAGTGTAACGGTTCATTCTTTTTTCTTTTCTTTTTTTTAATTTAAATACAGTACGGTACCTACCACAGTTATAGAAATTGAACATTCTTGTTCGTCCCTTACAAGTAAGTATAAAATATTTATAATATTTATGCCCAATACAACTTGACAGTTTTATGTACTTGATTGACGTATTAATTATTTGTAATATATTAAATAATTTTTATTTATCCCACCTCGATCCTTCTGTTCAATGCAGTTCCCGAGATGGCCGTTGTTGGCGCAGAATACACCACAAATCAGACAATGTCGGCATTTTAGATCGCGCCGCACGAACCCCTACAAGGTGATTAAATTTATCCTTTCTTTTCTTTTATATTTCACCAACCAATCCTTCACCTTTCTTTCGAGAATTTCCATCAGATATTACTTTTAGGAATTTTCTACTTTGTTTGTAACAGTACGTGTAGAATTGCTTGAATTACCAACGCGAATAAGACTCCGTTCAAACGTAACGTCCTAAAAATAAAGCTTGCACATTCTATTAAAAAAGCAGTAGCAAAAAGATACCATAACGAGGTAGATATTGTTCATGACGTGTAGTTACGTATTAGTCAAGAATTGCTTTGAATGATTGAAGGAGGAATTCAAGGACTGTTAACATCTATCGCTTTATTAATAGGATGTAATTTACGTAAACACTATACGATAGTGATATTACAATCTAATACACAATATAGTAAATCGTGAACGAGCACGATACACAATTATTATCTAAAATTTTACATATCTCTATGCTACAATAATATACAGGGTGTCTCGTAAAAAACATTACAAACTAAATTGGTTCTTCGCAAAGAAGTAAGCTGAATGTACACAGTAAAAAAAAGAAAAGCAAAATGTTTGTATTCATGATTCTCTTTAAAAGCGGTAATTTTTAGAAATAAATTTTATTTCTCGTGTGGTTTTTCGTTTTGTATACTTATTCCATTTGTTACAGGACACTCTGGGCGGTTTACGTCTACAGAAAAATATATTAATCCTTTTAGTACATGTACAGATCTGTTGGTACGTAAAACGACCTCGAGATAATATAATTAACGTGTGTTGAATTCAGTTTCGCTTCGCCTTGCAAGAATCAGCTGATCGATTCTCGTCGCCGAGGAGGAAAGAAAAAGCAGCGTCGCTAACAACAGATTCAATTTATACCAATTATCATCTGGCACGTAACATTTCCATGTGGATTCAAGCGCACAATATAAACAGGAAACGATTCTACGGTCGCACGTGAAGCGTTCCAGCCTGAAAATCAACTGTAATCGGACTCAACCGAGCGAAACCCTCGACGAAACCAAACGCAATCAGAGACTCTCGCGTAATAGAAAGCACACTACTTACAATCCTTGTATTGTACTGCGTTGCACATTCATAAACGTTTCCACAGTCAAAAAAGTGCCACGAAGATTAGTCTAGACTAGAATTCTGGAAGACTGGTCGAGTCTTTCTTTTATTTTTGTAAAAATTTGTAAACGTTAATCGAGTATAACTTTGATATCTGAATGGAATTACAATGATTATAAGACGTTTAATTTTAGCTAAATTTTGTGTCGACCAGTCTGCCTGAACTTTCGATCAGCGCTTAAATCATCCGATGAGCGAATAGAAACTACCTTGAATAAGATAAACGTCGAACTTTCCGTGTATGAGTCAAAAACGTTTAATATTCGTTTCATAGTGTGATGACATCATTTTTGTTGTAAATACAATTGACCACCGGCAGTTCTCGTATCGAAGGCCACGCGTTTGCAGTTTTACAACGAATTTATGACTCGTTCTATATATAATTCTGTCTTCAATGTTTTCGACTGGTATCGACTTTGACCTGTCTTTATAACGAAATGAAATTTCTATTAATAATTCCATCGTGATACAATCCAGAAACAAATGGCTGTTCAAATCGTTTAATTCATATTTCTGTTTCCGCAGGATCATCGAAGAATATACTAATCAGAATCCACGTGCCAATCAATCGTTAATAATCCAAGTAATGAAACTATTTTTAACTTCAACTAAAGTAAAAAAGATCCAAAAGCGTACTCGGTAAACTGTACGTTCTCTATTCATTGACCGACAAACTGCAGGCTGGTGGTTAAGCGTAATCCAAGCGAGAACGTCGAGTACACAGATTGTGCCACGCGATGACTGCTAGATTTGAGTTGTTAATCTCAGGTGCACGGAGCTCGTTCTCAGAGAAGTTTTGTAATCTTCCGAGCCTCTCCCTAGGCGTTCGTTGACTCGCGGTTCAGGGCTAAGCCCTGGCTCCGTTTGTGGCGCGTATTAATGTGCGTGCGCCTCACTTCACCGCAAAACTGGGACGCTGCGTGCTGAAAGAGGAGACAATTGTGGGAAGAGAGGCTGAAAGCGAGATTGCCTCGATGCTCCTTGGCCGTACGTCTTCGACTATTACTCTTGGAACGGTTACCTCTCAACGAACAGCTTTCATCGTGTTAAATCATCGATCGCACTTTGGCACGCAGATTCTGGACATCGAATAGATTTCACGTTAGACTGTATATAGTATATGTATAATGCAACGAACCGCACGATGTCTGGGTGTACCATATATCCATTTATTGGCTTCAAAAGTTTCAGACCGTCCTGCTGGTAACTTTATGGAAATTCAATTACCGAATTAATTTGTACACGGTCTTAAACTTGTAATCGGTAACGCGTTTGCGCTTTGGCGTCAGAGATACTGTTCAGAGAAATTGAATTATAGGGAGGAGAGCGACGAAGTTCGGATGTTGTACAAAGGAGGAATCGGTGACGAGTCTCTGAGCATTCTGGATCAAAAGGAAATATTCACGGGCAATAATTATTGCCGTGAAACGGCGGAAAGTTGTTGCGTTCACCAAGGCTTAGACAAATGACTCATAACGCGGCGTTTTCCAACGGAACGTGGTATACAATTTCAATTCATCGTCGAGAATAAGGCCATATGCATTAAAGCTATTTCGTACATGTGTAGTGTACACGTTAATTTGTACACACATACATACATACATATATACATATATATATATATATATATTATATATACATACATATATAGTAATCGTATTCACAGTTCGAGTTGTAAGGCGACCAGACTTATAAGGTACTACTGGATTCATCTTCGTCTTTCTCCCTTCTCCCTGATAGATCGAAAACGCGAATATCATTTTGTCGAAACTCGTGGATTCGTGATTTTGTTTCAAACTAGCGCGCTCGGGTCATGGATAGAAATAGCAGGTGTAATTGCTGGCAATTATCGTAGCAACGATACTGCGAGCTAATACGGTAACGGGCTGATAATAAATGGATGTTTCTTTCTGGAAACGAATCCTCCGTGACCTACATGCATTCAAAGATCGAGTAATTTTGTCGTAAAAATCCTTGCAATCCCGTTTATTTCGTACATTGGATTTTGGTTAAATGCAGAAGATTAACAGTTTGAAAAAAATCGGAAACGTTCTTTCATTGGAATGTTATCAACACCATAATATAAAGATCAGAAAGGGCCACTTATTTTCCATGCTCTATCGTACGCTTGCGTTGAACTATGACCTCGTTAAATTCACGTTCGTCGATAATATGTCATTCTTTTTTTTTCTGGTTGCAGGAGAAAGGAATTCCTGGATGCTTTCATCGTTAATGGCTTTCCTCGCGATTGTGACAAGCGTTCCGTCTACCTTTCAACCCTCAACGGGATACCCTGAGACTCATGAAAACAGCCGATTTCTTCTCTCGTTCAATTTCCCTTCCAGCCGTGCAATCGGGTTGGAAGCGTCTTAATTTGACTGGCAGATTTAATCGTCTCCATTGACGATGTTAATTCGGGGTCAATTAAGTGTGAACGCGACGTTGTCGTGGTGAAAGTTTCACTCTCTATGAAAATATGTATAATCTTTTTTCCAAGCTGACACGAAGGTTGTTCTCAATTTTGGATTTGCAATGGAAATTGTCCGGTTACGATAGCGGAGAGGAACGAAGATGGTTGAAGAAATCAGTGAACCACCATGTTTCGTAATACGAGATAATGTATGGTAAACATCAGTAAGAAAGTATGGTACAATTGACTCTATAACATTCTCAAGCGACCAAACAATTTCGTACATAAATGTAGAACGGTAACGAGCTGTCTCAACGTGTTTCAGAGTTATTCTTCGAGACACCAAGCTTCCACGCAGAACATGGTCTACACGTTCAAGGCCAACAGAAGCATTGGACGGGTGATTTCGTCGCGCGTGTTATCTAACTGGAAGGATAAGATGAACGTCTCTCTGGAGACGAGCGAAACGTCTTTGGTATACCCGAGCGTGTGCTTCCGAACACGGTCTATCTCTACGAAGGAAAAAAAAAGAACGAAGAAGGAGAAAGACGTTACTGCGCCGCGTAAACCAATAGAATGGTTAATCCGGTGGCCACCGCCAGGCTAATCCTGTTAGCAACCGAAGTGGGTATCTCCGGTTGCTCCGGTGCGCTTCCGTCCTCCAAATATTGATAACTCTTCACCCCGGTTCTTGCTCTGACCACCCGGTAGTTTGGCGCGCTGACGTTCACGCGATCGTTCAGAACGTTCTGAAAAGAATTGGTGACACAGTAGAAGTTACCATCCTCGTCGAAAGCGAACGTATCCGGCCACTGCATCCTCTCGTGATCCCTGGAGATCACTCTCTGGCCGGTGGTGAACGAGCTAGACTGTTTGGTGTCCCACATGGCCACGGCGTCGTCGGCCAACAGACCAAAATATAGCACCCCTTTCGCTGACATCATCATACCGTCCGTCTGAGAGTTCTTCCTTCCCAATTCCTTCACGTACTCGTCCACGTTGGTCGTGTTCGCTTTGAGAACCGACGTTGGTATGGAATACAAGTGGAACGAGGACAGCGGTGAATAGTACACTTGTCTGTCGTTGACGCTCGCGGGTGACAGAGCTATTCCATCCACGGGTATCGGTAGATTAATGGGTGTCTTGGCGATCATGAACCTGACAGCCTCTGGTTTAGCCTTCATGGAGTCGTGACGAATCTTCCACGAGGTGTTGTTCCTCAAGGAGTAGACGATTATGCCAGGATCCTCGCGATCGCTGTCGGTTATGTACGCCATACCACCGTCCTCGTGGTCCAAAACGATGTCGTGCAGATGAGCGGTACCGTGACGGGCGACGTTTGGCGGGAACTCGTACGTTCGCAGAACTTCACCGTTCTTTTCTAGATCTAGGATCACCAATCTCGGTGGGCAGGTGGCCTTCGTGTCGACCGACAGGGGAGACATTTTTCCAGAATCGAGTACCCACATCCGTCCGATAGGATCGATCTCCATACTCTGGACCAACTGGAAAGCAGTGCAGTCTCCTAGCTTTTGCATCTCCCAGCTGGGGAAAGCTTCCAACTTAGGAGCTGTGACACGGTTCACGGGGGTCGCCGAGGTAACTCCCAGTGTCACGGGTACGCCTTCCCTCCATCGAGGCATCGTCAAGTACATCCTACCCTTCCAGAATTTGATACCAGCTACGAAGTTGTTGGCTGGGATGTAATCATTATGACTAAGAGCAAGTTGTTGCTCCTCCTCCGTTGGCCAGACTACGTTTATCGTGTTCCACTGGAAGATCACCTGAAATGGCTCGTGACAGGACGTGGTAGCGACCAGAATCAGCAGAAGCGTCAAAGTCTTCATCTTGAACTCGAGAGGGTAGTACCACTGTTTTGTTACAGTTTACCACTATATACTATCACTTTGTCTCACTCTGTTCTTGGCCTGTCTTTTGTCGCGACAGGAAGCAACGAGGATGATCCAGTTGAAAGCTGATATCCGGAAGCAGGTCTACTGGTAAGGTTGGCGGGTGTCGTCGAAAATCCGGAAGACAAACCACGAAGAGTATCTATTCTCGTAACGCGTTACACACGGAATATTAGCGCGTGCCAACTGTGTTTGTTGCTTGGCCTGATTTTTGTCAACGAACAACGACTACTGTTGCCCCGCGGCTTCTTGCTAGCGATCTCAACGGCGGCCCATCACGCGGAGACGATCGCGATTTGACTGACGAAGACGCGGAGCGTCGCTTAGAGAGGCGTCGTGCCCCCACCAAACGTCGCCAGTATTATACACACCACCGATCCTTTGTGCATGTGAACGTTTCGCACGCGTGTATTCGTCTGTACGGGGTTGCAAGCGAGCAACAGGGAACACCCAAGTGTAATCCCCCACCACGGTTTATACGCGAAACGTAACACGGCTACTTAGTTAGTTGCGAGATGTGACGATGATGCATCGTGAAAATGCAAATTAACATTCTTACTCGAATCACTGTCGATGCAAACAATCCTGGCATTAACTTTTTATAGATGCGACCGGGATTCGTCACGATTTCAATTTGCATACGAGAAACTTTCTGATTTTCGCATTTATTCTTTTAACGCGCAGACACCTGTATCGAAGCAAAACAAGAAAAAAGTTGTTACATAATGGTTTTTCTAGCAACGGTAAACATTATTTCTGGTGTTACATGCATCATCTTGCATTGTTATATTAATTGAAAGTATTTAAATAGACAGTAAATGAAGAATCGCGATGGATAAGGATATACTATGTATACATATGTATTCCCTGTAACGATCGAACGATCTTGTTTTGTTTTACATACATTAGTATTGAACTTTGCGGATCCATATTTTTCATAGCGCTAAGTACATCGGTACATATCTCGTGATACGTTCGCAGTGCTTTATGATATTAGCAATGATAATCCCCGACCGGTTTATGCAACGAAACAACATATGCGCAGGATGTTTGTTTCTCTCAAACTACTCCTCGCAAAGAGTAGATCGTATGAAAATGAAAATACGTGTCTCTCGCGTTGTATTTTATTATATCACAAGAACATCGTCCTTAAATAACCGTGTAATCGTTGCACGATTCTCAAACAATTTCCAACGAGTGATTAAGTTAATATCGTTCGCAGAATCATACGGTTTTTTCCTCGTACATGCATTGTTAGTCTAAACGAAAGACGTTGAGCTTGAAACGTATAAAAGGCACATGTGTATGTATAAGTACATAAGGCCGGATCCGTTTGAAAAGGAAACGATGAAAAGGGGTGAGAGCTTAGAAAAGGCTGTTACGCGTTGCTTTATCTCGCCCCTCTCGGTACAGATGATCCCGACTAATCGATTCAACCGTCGTCGTCGTCGCTTCTTCGCATCGGTTAGCCCGGAACTGCGTTGTCCAGAATTCCGTTAGACCTGTTCTTTCTATTGGTTGAACAGAGAGCATGGTATCACAGGGGTGACACGTTGTATCAAAGAACGCGTTTAATGAAACTTACAAATTGTTTACGAGCGAAACGAGGTTACGCTCCACTCCGGCTCGCTTTGAAACATTTTTGTCCACCGTCTCCATTTATCTCTGTACAGTCGATGATTCTTCACTTTTACTAATGATTTCTTGTTCGAGCAACAGAATAGGTAGATTTCGAATAATTAATGTTCTGTTTGTATTTCAGGATCGATGCTTGACAACCATAGAGGCCACTGTTTCGAAAGACCACGTGCCGATCGGTTTCCTTGCCCCGTGGTCCATTGATCTCCGCCGAGTGAAATGGATTCAATGAATGCACTGGATGACAGCTGCAACCGATATTCATCGTGTGGTCTGTGGTTCCCGTAGAATCATACTTTCTGGAATTCGTATCAGCACTTTATCATTTCTGAAGTATACACACTGGATGTCCCGGGCTTTTCACAAGCAAAATGTGAGGATTTATTTTTGATGGGCGAGCAAAAGAGCCACGAATATCGAGCTTATCAAGAAGTCTAGGTATACAGTAGATTCTATTTATTTGGGCTAAAAAGCAGAATCCAATCAAACGGACAGCCCTAATTTTCTTCGTTTAATCGGGACATCGTTCCGCTTATTTGGGACAGGTGTCTGTATAGTTTTTGCATTTCGCATTTTTCTTTCGCTCCACTCTGTGTGACTTGATTTTTTTAAGTTTCGTCCAAGGTTAATCGTGTACGTATGCGAACGTCGCGGGTTTGCAGAACTTAGCGACGGTGTGCGATTGATTCGAAAAACATGGCAGGACGGTAATCGTTTGAATCGAAAAGGTCTGCTCTATTCTGTCACCGAAGGATATTTATTAATCCATGGATTAATATTTAAATAAATACTTTGTTCTGTATGCTGATTTAAACTGTAGTTTGTTTGTTTTCTATCGTTTTAACTGCACGCATATATTTTATTTATATGGCGCCTCGCATAAACTATACGAGAACCGATGTGCCCCGAATAAGCGGAATCCACCGTATAATATTTAATGTAAGGTCAATGCGTAAACGATGCAGCTGCAAGGTCTGCAATCGTTACCATATTATAGAGATAATTACTGAAGTCGTTCATGATCAAAGGTTCCACTAGGATGAAAAACATAAAGCTCGAACACGTAGCGAAGCCGGACAGAAAATGGACTCAAGACAGACCTGTGGTGTTAACACGTTTATTACCAACATTAGAGATACGAGACGCCTTCGATGTTATTTTACAAAAAAAAAAAAAAAAAAAAAAAGAAGAAGAAGAAGAAACAGTGATTTGTGATGGATAAACTTTCAATCGAGCATTGGGTAGCGATCCCGTTAAGGAAGCGGACTGGAAGTTAACTGGAAACGTTCGCTTTCGTCACGCTTACCCGTTCATTTTTGCCAGCACATTCACAGCTTGATGCAATTCTCAAAAATAGTCCCATCCTAAATTGATCTGTGTTTGATTGACGTCTTCTAAGGTCGATATATCGTGTTTTTGAATACAAGACGACCGTGCTCGTGAAAGAAATACAATAACCTTTTGGCAATCGTTCAAGCATCTATAAAAATTCACCTCGGAGAAGGAATTCGTGAACATGTGCGGCAGCCGCCCGTGGAATCGTCTATCACCGCGGCGAGGAATTTTTAATTCATGCTCGATGAAATTTGTACGAGATCCACGAAGCTTTCGACTGCGATTGCGAATCTGTAACATTTCAGAGACGTGCCACCTGTATTTAGATATTTACATTGATTGGCAGATTTCCGTATCATTATAATATTTAGCACGCTGAATCGAGTTGACGTTATTCAACTGTGAAAAGTGTTACGGACTCAAAGTACCAACCGGGGGTTGACGATGAAAAGAACTTGTCACGTTCGAAGATGTGAAATAACCATGAAACTTCCACGTTACGGATGAATTACAAGCGAATGATAATGTAATTCCTGATCGCTATCTAATGACGGGATCGTTGAAATTACGAGCAAGCCAATAATATCGTGGTCGTGCTGGTTATTTGGTTTACACTGCACGGTGGTTCGCGTAAATAAGCCACGGTGTACGTAACCCAAAATCTCTGAACAAACTTGGTTGAAAAATATTGTCCAACGGAAAAATTCGCATATAAGGTACGCAGCGGAATTTACTCGTGACAAATACCCCGTCGAAAGTTATAACTGTTCATGGTGGATACGAAGAATGAAGAGTAAACGAGTAGCGAAGAAAAAATAAAACGTTGTGTGTACGCAACTTTGGACATTAATGGATTAAGACACCACGGTTGACAGTGGGTGTAATTCAGTTCTGCAATAATTGTGAAATTGTCCTTGACGAGCTGGCGATCTCCGATCGATAGCGTTATTTGATTGTTTCTTAATGCTTCGAGGCATCGAGTGAAACGTTTGTATCATATGTATAATTGCAGAAACACGAGGAGCATCTTGAACACCCTTGACAACTCCACCGAACGACTTCAATGATAACGGATGAAAACAACGAATAAAAATGATCGTGTATAGCCGCCTGGAAGCATCTGGATGACCGTGATGTCGAAATAGCCGACACCTATTACAGATATACACTGCCAGTGCACGCGTACTTTATTACTGTTATAACATTACTTTACACGTCACTGGACAGTGATTCAACGCCTATAACACGCACGCCATCGTTTCTTTTTGAACCATCGTTATAGGTAATCTTTTAAATTTTAAAATGATTCAACAGACAATTTTTCCATTCTTCTCAGGATTGGACTTTTGACACTGTCGGCTAAAATTCTCTTCTGTTTGTCGCGAATTAACGCTGCTTATTTGACTAAAGACGTTTTCACAGCAGTTATTTTCCGAGTTATTACTCACCGTTAAATTTGCTATGCTTTTATTTTAAATCACGAACATGACCGAAGTCTGAAATACGTTACTTAGCAACTGGTAACTAAAATGATTCCGATGTTAACAGATTTAATATTATTTTTCAGACTGATCGTGGTGCCTGTACACGTTGTTAAAAAAAAAAAAAGAGGAAATCGCAGTAAAAAACGCTATGTATATGTTAATTGGCAGCTTATTAATATTGTTGATACGAGCTGGATCGCAGTTATCCTGTAGCTGTTATGCCATTTTCAGCGCTTGGTAGCTCTTAACGGACGTGCAAGAATGTTGGCTTAATTGACACCCTAGACAATCGAGTTCTCGTTTTATATAATTAGGCGACGCGTGAGCACGTTTCTGTCATAACTAACGGTTCCATCGAAACACGTAGAGAAACATTATCGACATCGACGTCATAGAAGATCCTTAGCCTTTTCAGCAGAACGAGAACGATATTGTTTCGACAATAATTATAAAATTGGGAAACTGTTATTATTATCTGAAACGTTGACAGAATGCGATATGAACGTAGACGAGGAATATCATCGTTATTTTCCATCCGTCCGTTTCTCAATATCTGTCTACGTTTGAAACATCGCACGACGCTAACCTTCGAGAAATGGAAACCGCAGACTACTTGTAAATTTTCTCTAGAGATCTTGCAGTCGCACCTGCTTCTTAATGGATTATTTGCCAAACCGTCGTTTCGAGTCTGCTATCTGCACAAGTGCATCAGCGGATTCTTCTTTTACGTTGGCACGTGCGAATAATGCAAACAGCAATCACCGTATTGTCTCTATCGTTCAATTGATTGACACCTGAATAGCGATTCTGCTGATGATTAGAATTAAAAATGTATTGTATGAATAATTGCAGAAGCATCCTCTGTCTCGTAAACTCAATTAAGCGGATGAAAATGATTTTAATATTTTTCTATTATCCCAATCAATTTCAATGTTGATTCAAAATTCTGTGAATTCTTTCTTTGACGTTTATTGAATTAAGTATGAAGTGCAGAGGATACCTTATATGCAATACTTGCCGTTAAACGTAATACAATCCAATGATTATTGAGGAAGGAAAAGAGGAAAATGATGAAAAGTTTTAGTAATGTGAAACGGCAAATTGAAAAATTATATAATCGTGCTCTTGATAATTGTAAGCACAATATATCGTGTACCGTGTATACAATATGTATGTATACAGGAACAATTTTCACCTCTAACGTAGTCGATAGTTGCGCAATATCGTGAATCAATTTGACTAATTAACCACGTATCCCACAGTTACGAATAAATATACCGTGGTGTGAGTAGGCTTGAAAATAATCAACGTCCTTGTCGTGCTTTTACGTCGACGCAGTTTCACATCCTCTGTGAAACGCTGCTTGCATACGTGCGGTTGAAAATTCCGTGTCGCGGCACACTTTTCCTTCTTCTTCTTCTTTTTTTTCTCTCTTTTATTGTTTCATCTCCATCGACGGAGAGCTTTGTTTTTCCATCCAGCCGTGTCGGACAATGCGTAATTCGTTAATTCCTCGTACTCGTTACACGTCTCTTTGATATTCAGCACACGAAATATTCACGGTCACGATCAGTTGCAACCTTCGTTGACAAAAGCTTTCACTTCTCTGTCCCTTCGATGAAACGATATTGTCTTCATTGTATGCGACGGTACTATATTTACATATTACATTACCAGAAGTTTCTTCATTGATATTCTAAATTCTAGAGTAATATTTTCGCAGTGTCTTGTGTTAACCCCTTGCACTACCATTTTCCCGACAGGTGCGTCAGTCAGAGATAAATATTTATTACTTCAGCGTTAAAACAAATCAAGGAAATTGAATTATTACATATACTTCGTACTTGGCAAACATTAACTGTGTAAATTGTAATCAGAATTAAACTTACAATTCAATTGTAATCAAAGTTGAAACGACAGAAGTCACATCTGTATCTACTGGAAGGTGCGTCACGAGCGTGACACGTTATTGTAGTGCTAGGGGTTAAAAGTATTAAGGATTAATCTCGATTTGGTATTTTCAATTAGTAATATAATCTCTATAGTACACGTAGACGACGGAAACTTTTCCATACACCTTATAAAATATGTAAATATAATAAATACAGTTAGCATGTTACTTATACTTATTCTCGGTGTGATGTCATCGCTTATAAAGTAGCGATAACAGGTTGTTCCCATTGCGGTCTACAAATTATTATTAACACGTTCTGAATCACGATGACCGTTATCGGAGACGCAACTTTAATTAAACGAAAAACTATTAGTCGTTCAATTAACCCTGAATTATTTATTCCTGGAAAAAGAATCATTGCTTTGCTAAACAGTTGTTTTTGAATTAAATTATGATTTTTCAGTTGTATAAAATATTTCCAAGAAGGTCTCCAAGGGAGGACCTCTATGATTGTGACAATACGAGGACAACGTTTACAAATAATAAAATTGACCGAATTTGGATACACCAAGCATTTATTTAGTACGTCATGTGAGGGTGCCATGACCGAAAGGGTTAAACAGAACACGGCAACGAAAAAGGGTAATGATAATTAAAATGTACTATAGTTGATTTGACCTTTAAACGTTTGCTATAAACCTTGAATATCACATTACCCGTAAAAAAGTGTTCATGGCTTAACACGGTACTTTTGTTAGTTATATTTTACCAGGAAATACAAATGGACGTAAAAAGGATGATTCCGTATAAACTGTCCAAATGATCAATGCATTGAATCGTCCCACGAGTAATGCGGCTCTTTTCAAAGTAAGTTTGAAACTAATGCAAAAGAAAGTATACGTTGAACTTCAATCCTTTTTATAATCTACTGCTTGATTCCATCTTAATTTCAAATTTAATGTTTTAGTCTAATCAATAAGAAAAAAAAACGAGTTCTCCTTGGACGTCCTGTTCTGCATCAAGAATTGGCGGTACTAGATCGGGTCATAATTTTGCATTCAAATTCTCTTAATGTATGTCACAATGAGAAACACAAGTTTTTTTATTGGTTGCTGCTAGTCTTCCTTTGTTGGCAGCTTGCTTTAACACTAGAACTACTGACGGTTTATTGTATATGCTTACTTTCAAGTTGAAAATAAAATGTACTAGTATGTACAGCAAATGTTTATCTTGAAAGTAGTTAATATATATTTGAAATAAGAAACCATCAATCCATCATTTTAACGGGTTTAGCAGTAGTTCTAGTGTTAACCGCGTTAATCATTTACGGTACAACTTTCTGATGATAATTTGATTTTCAGGAAACAGCGATGGATGATACCTTTCGTCATGACGAATAAGTAAAAATTATAAGATGATCCGGTACATTCGTCCATGGGTTGCGTGCAAGTTGCGAACGGGAGAAATGGAATATGAGTCCGATTGAACGAGCATAAATGTGCGATCCGGTAACATGTAGGCAAAGGCCTCGCCCTGAGCATCCGTTTCCCACTGGCCTACTAAAATCCACGCCGTGGATGAAAATAGAACCGTCATAGTGGCGGGAAAGAAGAGTTAGGTGGTTTCGTGGATTAGAAACGAAAGGAGGAGTCCGGACAGAAAGAACGATAAAGTGTTCCTATCGATGATATCGAGTCGGGGAAAGGAAGTAAAACGATGCACGATGGAAATTGGATGAACGAGAAGGACGATCGTTTTCCTTATCGTTCCCAACCTTTCGCCTTAATGGATATCGTGCGAGTAATCATCGCGTGATCCTCTCTTCGAATGAAACTGGTCGTGTCGAAGAATACTGCTGGTCACGATCGTTTCTAATTTACAGATTCTAATCGAAGGTGTGACACAGAACACATCCGTTTATAGGCAATCTTTCTTTCTTCGTTCATATTAGATTCGTAGGTTGATTTCATGAAACAATTACTGTCCAATAATTCATCAATTCTCAGAGGTTAAATATGTGTTATTTTCAAGATAGTACTCTCCGTTGTAAACAAAAATGTATATGCAAATTGTAGGTAGCAAGGTAAGGAAATATTTACGAACATATGCCGATAAGTATGTTAATATCTGAAGTGTTTATTTAAAGTAAATAGTTCGCAGAAAAACACGAATTCATTGCACAAGACCGCGTCCAAGGAAAATAACTTTCGATGCACATACACCGTTTGTCAGCTAATCGAATGAGAAGTGCTCTCTTTGATGCTTCCGGTTTCCAGGTACACAGGATTACCTTTGATTTTAACCAGCCCTGTGGCGTGAAATCGTGGCAACGATTTTTTTACCAGCCCGAAAGTAACTTCCAACGATCCAGCTTCCGGTGTTTTCGAACCGCTGAACTTGTCCAAAGTGTTGTTGCAACCGTGGCCAAGGTGGAAACAGGATGCAGACCAACTCGAGTCAACTTTACTCTTTATCGTGGCTGCGTAATTTCATTATCCCGAGGGAGGCGACAACCGCGAACAAAAGAGGGTGAATTCCATCGTATAGGGGGCAGACGTCATAGAGTTCAAAGTAATAAAAGCACAACGACATTGCTCTGTAGAGAGACGCTAGTCAGCTGATGATGATACCGACGTCCACGGTTTCTAAGTCAAACGTGGTACCTTGCAGGATTAACCTAGGCTAAGGAAATCTATAATAAGCAAAGCGATTCTTTACCTTGAATTTTCTAAATTTTATGTATATTCCCCGGTGCGTTAACAATGTTAAACGATCGGTGAATCATGCAAGACACGCGATCGGCGAAAGCTCCGTAGAAAGAACAGCTGTTAGCGAGTGGAATCTTCAAATATTTGCCCAGCCAAGGTCACCAAAGGAAACTTACTTCTACCCAGGGTAAAGTAATCATATTTTTATTCAATCTTCATTGAAAAATTTTCCTTCAAACGATAAGCCGGATGTTTGATCAGTTGAAACTGATGTTTGTTGCAATTTTAGGCTGCAAGATTTTTTCCTGTATGTTCCACGCTAATTTGGGTCGTGGTGTGACGCGTCGTGGAAATAGAAATGACGCTGTTTTAGCGATACGTTAAGCGTAACCGCGACACGGTGTTGGAAGAGGAGGCACGGAACATCACACGCGATTAGAAGTTTTCCTGTCGGTGTTTCCGTGCCGTAGACCATAAAGACCTGCCTGCGCTGAAATGAAAAGGAGAAAAAGGATTGAATGAAACTGGGACGAACAATGCCTTTGGCCTAGGATCGAACAATTTACATGCTTAGGAATCGGACTCATTTTCTAGCCAATTAACCTTGTTCGATTATTGACTCTTTGGAGCTGATTCATGGATTCCTTTTCCATCAGAAACCTCAATTATATATTTTGTATATATTGTATCGACACTGGCTGTTCTCTTCTCTGTCAAGCAACACGAACGCTCGTGTCTGACAAACTAGCTGTCGATAATACGCCAAATGAGCAAAGTGTTAACTGTCCGATTGGATCGTTACCGCTTCAAAGCGCAAAGCTAGAGAGGATTCGACGCTTGCAGAGATTTTCACGCTTCGTCGAGGAACGCAGGGCTGTTTAATCAAACTGAACGACGTGTTTCGTGAGAGAACTCGCAACACGCGACCGAACATTCAGTGAACCCCCTGTTTTTAGGGTGGCGAATCGGTTCGTTTCTGGTTACCAGCGAGTGAATTAAGAATTTTCATCGACTCCTAATTTCGTTATTCGCAGAATCGACCGTCGTGATTCAATCTGCAGATCCGTAATTCCCTTTGCGAATCTCGTTTCCTCTCAACATCTGACAACGCGAGTGAAATAACTCTCGCGTGAAAGAATGACGTTTATTTCACAACAAAGGCTAAACCGTTAATCCTTAATTACTGAACAAGTCAGAATTTTATACAGAATATTTCGTTTCAGATTGCTCGAAACATCCACGAAATGTGACCTTACAAGGATTGGCTAAATTCTGAATCTAACTTCATCGAAGATCAAACGACTGGGTGTTTGTTCAACTCTGCATAGAATCTAAGAATGAATTTTCTCGAGAGCAGTGGGTCACCTATTCTAGTCAGCATGATGTCGGCCAGATGAAATCCTAGATCGACGGTTACTATAACGACCAACGGCTCTCCCTTTATTATTTTCCTACCCCAAGCTTGTGTACACCATAGTATCCTGCTATTAGATCCCCTTCCCTCCTCTGTTCTGTACGATTACAGGCCGAGGTGCTTCCATTCACAACCCCCTAGCGTTCTATTTTCTTCCGGTTTTTTTTTCTTTCTCCTCCAGGCTTTTCTATAGTGCCGACTGTACGCGACAATTCAACGACAGATTGCATTTCGACGAATTGAATGAAGAAACGTCGACCGGTAATAATATTTCAATCCATGCTAGCGACTGATTCCATCATCGAGGGATTCCTATCGACCCCTCAATCGGCATGAAATGAACTTTCGATGAGGTTTCTATCGAGCTTTCGAAAATCGTCAAGGAAATTAGAACAAAGTGAAACACACGTTGACTGGCATTCGAGAAGGGTAATGTTAATCGGTATGAAATCAAACGCATTTAATTCTGCGACAAGTTTGATCGTGAAATTACAAATCTTGGTCTTCCTGTATACATATGTATACACATCACAAATGAAATTGTACAATTTTTCAGGAATGCAGTTTCAGTGTCCTCGACACAGAAGCAGCGAACGGACATCGAGATCCTGATGCATCGAACATCGAACAAGCCAATAGAAACGGGGAAAAATTGTTTCATAGCCTTGCCTCTACGCTCTGAGTCCACTTCGAACAAGGCCGTCTATATATTTTTGCCAGAGCAAAGTGTTGCTCGTATAAGGAAACAATGTCGCGAGTTTTACGCAACGTAGAAACACGCGAACGTGACCGTTCCTTGGCGAGATATGTAATACGTGCTGCGTACCTGTTT
The DNA here is from genome assembly GCA_943735885.1 of Stelis phaeoptera. Lineage (NCBI taxonomy): Eukaryota > Metazoa > Arthropoda > Insecta > Hymenoptera > Megachilidae > Stelis > Stelis phaeoptera. The sequence continues at coordinate 4,298,000 of OX030936.1, forward strand.
GCAGAAACATTTTTCTAGGATTAGAAGGATCGTCGTGCGACGAGGAAAGCGTTCGAAGACCAAGGTAATCGTAACCTTGAGGACGAAACGAAAAGAAGCGTAATGGCTCGCGTCATAGCCCGACGATGTTTCATCGTATCTCTTGCGTAACTTCCTTCGTTTTGTTCCATTCGATTCGAGCTCGATGCTTCTCTTATTTATCGATCGATTCGTTCTTCCTACTTTTATAGGAGTAGGAGGAATAATTAAGGGAAATTAAGTCGACGATGAGGCCGAGCATCCATTCACGAACCGATTCATTATCGTTAGTTATGGGGTAGTACTCAGTTTATGCTACCATAGGTAGTAAAAGAAGAACAAAAATTTCTAGCTTTCGGTATTAATGGTTTCCAGTAGATTTGAAGTCTGAATATTATGACTTTAGGTGTAAACAGATTGCTGTTTCACGAATCTACGCATGTTGTAACTTAGTTTTAATTTAGGAAGAGGGGACAATATGTCGCCGTCCTGTCCTAACTCCCACAGCGAAATTTCCCATGGAGAAAATCTGTTATTTTCGTACAAAGTGGACCTCGTTGGTGCACGGAGAAACGAATTATGTAACAAATTTTCATTTTACGTAACGTGTAACCGTAAAAAAAAAGCACGAACGATGGCGAATCATTATGTGTTCAAAGTCAAAGAATTACTTCTGATTCAATTGCGAACATCGATCACGTTGCATCGTGAAGTATCTTTTTGTTAGTAACGAGAAGCGTTACTGGCAGCTTGCGATATGATCTAATCGTCGAGAATAATTTTCGACAACAACAGAGTACAAATTTCTAACCATCCAACTTATAATTTGTAGGTAGTCCACATCGCTTCAGAACGGAAGAAAGCGTTACACGGTAACGCTCCGTTCTCTTTTTATATAACAATTGGAATAATATCGAGGAACTCGAAGAAGATCGTTTACCCAACAACAGTCACCAGAAATAAAACAAAGTAAAATATGACAATATAGTTATTAAAAAATAACAACTTTATGCCACCCTCTTGGGGATCAAGATCCATGGATTGAGGACCACTACTATATAGTTACACGTAGTAATTAATAGTAACAGCTTCATCATTCTTATCAATCAAAACTGGTTTTCTAATTGTTTTCTTTTTTCAGCTACATAAATTCTTCCCACTAAACATGTACCTGCAACTTTCTTCAACGCCGTATCAGAACAATTAGACAGTGCACGGAGAACTTCGTGTTCCGTGCTCGTTACATCAGCGCAGTCATGAAGTTCGGTAATTAAACAGGCCATGCAGTTCACCGGAAGAAAACTCACGGTATCCTGTAGTTCGCTCGTCATCGTGTTACGTCATTAGTTGCGAATCCAATAATAGATGACGGTGAATAAGAAACATTTAATGCTGTTGATAGATTGAAACGAATCGATATCGCACGCTAATTCGTCCAACAATCGCCACCCGATGGACATACGTATTATGTGTATGTTTCATCGATGGTCGAAGGAATCGATTTTCTTCTCATTCGTTGAAAGGTAAACGCGACGCAGTTCGATTAAACGAAGCTGCTTATGCATTTGTTACCCGTTAGTCATATCCTCCTGTATTGTTGCTAACACCAGTCACAATTACAACGATAAATGAACACTAGAACGATCGGACAGGTGTAAAATGACTTGCTTCAGGTTTCTTATTTGTAAATTGCAAAATTTCTTAAGATTCTTTTGTCAACGTCCTTTATTTATTTTATTTTCTACTTTATTTTCAGTTGAAAGGTAAACGTACATCGAATGTCGGTAGTTCTGATGTCTACAGGAGGTAGTCAAATAAATTCTGTGTTCTGTAGGAAAAGAATTCATTGGCACAATTCGTTTGTGTTACATGACGCATGGAATTTATGTGCTGCTTCATCGAGACCTTAGAATCTTAGAATCTGCAATTGCAAACTCCAACCGCGAAGTTAAACTTACAACTATAAAAATGGGTGTCATGCTTCTCACGGTAACAGTCGGTTCACGGTTGCTTTAACAGCATAATTAAACGCACGATAATAAGCTACAATGACTATAGGTCCTTCGAGGAACCTCCGTGACTGACAACACTCGGTCGATAATGCGTTTAACGCGTCGTGAAAGACCCCCTAGGTTTCCGGACATGGACAATACCTTGCCCTTAGGTTCCTCGATGCATGGCACATGGTCAAAGGATTACGACATGATCGCGGTCCGAACGTGCAAGGCCTCGAAAACGAGAGTGGGTCACCGACAAAACGGCTCGGCGATTCAAGTTGTCAAGATCAGTAGAATGAATCACTTTTAAAGTGTTAGGTATATATTGAAAAATTTAAATCTTTTTCAATCTCTTTGATATAGGTAAATTCGTTTAAATTCAAATAAGTTTCCGCCTTTTTGCACGAAATAGAATAAAAATTTGCAAAAAGAGCATATAGAATATAGACTAGAATTAATCTTTTATAGATTTACAAAAGACGAAACTATATATAGATTCGAACGACAACTTGATGATTGCCGAGACACGAAAGGTTTCCGAAGCTTTATTCTCGGTCCGAGTTATGGCTTCTATGTTTTAAATTATTCTTGTTCGTGAAAGAATGCTTAAACAAATTTTATCTTTAAAGAAATTGTCATTCAATTGCAATGAATCAACTGTGGGTTGTGAGATAAAACAGAAACAATTCGTTGGATAGAAAGTTTATTTTTACTTTGCCGTATGGACGATGGAATACTCTTAATATTATTAAATGTATATTCTTCTATATAAAATTTTTTCAGTTGATTTTCAGATATGACATGTTCAAATTTTGTATATGTTCGCTCCCTGTGGGTGGGGAGCAGAATTCACCCACAGTAGCCCCTGCGCTTGTCATAAGAGGCAACTTAAAAGGGGAACGAACAAAAAAAAGTGATAAGTGAAAATAAGAAATACAAGTATTAGTGTGCAGGAATGATGTATGAGAGTAGAGATGTGATAAAGAGTGATAAAAGTAGGACTGGTGTAAGTGAAGCACGAGCCTTTAAAAGTATTGTACTAGGGTAAGATGTAAAGTAATTTCAATGGCGCGCGCGTGGCGGACTCTAATGTTGTTTCGGGCAAAGTAGGAGCGAACAACTCCTCAAACGCCATCTCCAATGAGTTCCACACAATGTCTACCTACGATCGCTACTAGCGCGACCTACAGTAGAGTGTGATCTTTGAAAGAAGAAGGTAGGTTAGGTTCGGAATGAGTTGTTTATTACGTTTTAAAATTCACTTTAATTATTACAATATTATTTTGAATATCACAGATTACCACATACTTATAAGCCATTAACATGTTTCGAGTCAGCGTTAGAGCTGTTCGTAACGCTTTAGGAAACAGAGCTTTTGCGAATGCACCGGCTCAGGAACAAGCAATCTCAACTGCCTTTAAGATTCAAGATCCAAAAGATTTTAACGATCGTGTAAAGAATTCTAAAGTACCTGTTATTATTGACTTCTTTGCAACGTACGTAAATATTGAAATTATGCAATAATTTATTAACAAACGTTACTGTATTGTAATTCTTCCTTTAGATGGTGCAATCCCTGTCGTATGCTTACGCCACGTATAGAATCAGTAATTGCAGAAAAACAAGGAAAAGTTCTATTGGCTAAAGTTGACATTGATGAGAACAGTGACCTTGCTTTGGATTACGAGGTTAGTTCTTGGTTTATCAATTATTATTCAACACCTTGTAATAAGAAAAAATTTCAATTGCAGGTAGGGTCTGTTCCAGTATTGATCGCAATGAAAGATGGAAAGGTTTTGGATAGAATTGTCGGTCTTCAGGACGTAGATAAACTTAAACAGTTTGTAGATAAGTATACAGAATAATGTAGTCTGTTTTAATCATAATTTTGTTATGTAGTTAACAAAGTACTCTTGTACAATAACTTATCAGGCAATAAGTGTACAGTGAAAAATATTACTTTTTTGTAACATGTATATCTGACTTTATAAATTATTAAAATATGTAAGGATTTGTTAAATAAATATTCATTATGTAACAAACAGGCAAATTTAATTGATAAGTTATTTACAAATATTTAGCTACAAATGTAGTATTTAAAAGGTTTTGATATTAGGCTACATGAGACAGATACAAAAAATATGTAAACAATATATTACAAGAATGATTAAAACGTGAAGTGATTTATTTAATTTTGAGTTTAAAGAAGTTACGTATCAGTAGGTAAAGCTTGTAAAAGCTTCCTCGCCCTTTGATAAGCAACAGATTCAACATCATTTTTGTGTTCCTCGTTTTCTTCATTTTCTTCTACTTTCCTTATAATGTCCATACCTTTTTTTAGAAGCTGTTCTCTCGCCATTCCTTTACATCCTTCAAAGTACTCCAATACCGTGGGAAAGATATCGTCTGGAATAGAAGTCTGATCCAATAAATTATCCATAAGCCAAATCTGTCTCAATTTCTCAAATTTCCATTCGCTCCGTGCATATTTCCACTGTAAGTATTTAACATTATATTGACATATATTTATATCACAAAGAAACCTAACAAACAGTCAAAACATTGTACCTTCGAGACATAATTAAGTCCCTTCTTTGTTGTTTCCATTTTACTAGCCATTCGTTTTTCATTCTCTTTTATTTCAGCTTTTTCTCTTTTCATTTGCCTTTTAGAAGGTTTCTTCGAACCCTTCGAGTCAGTTGTACGCGTTTCTTCTGTATCATCTGCTTCATCTACATCGTTGGATGTATCTGTGTTACTAACAGATAGAATATTTTTTTATTTATTGATTAATCATTTCATTAATAACTTATTAACTAATATTTTATTTACTTTGGCTTCTTTTTTGGTGGCACTGCTTCATCATCTAATACTTCCTTGTTAGGTTTCTTCTTCACCTTGGCAATTTTGTTTTTTCCTGCATTACATTCTGTGGGTTCTTTATGATTATCATTTAAAATCCCACTGTTATTTAACTTGTGCTTTTTTCCTTTTGCTTTTTTATGCAATATATGTTGTTTATCATCTTCTGTTTTACTAACAACCTCTTCCGATATGTCAGTCTTGTTATTTGCTTTATTTGTGAATTCTGTAAAAGAAAAGATCGAAAACATTGCTTATTAGAAACAATTATTTCAATTTGAAGCATTCCTGCTTAAAATGGATACAAAAAAATATCAAATTCACCTTTTGATTTATGTTTTTCTTTCGTTCGTTTCTGCTTCTTCGAATTCTTAACCTCAAATTCGGACGTGTTGTTGGTGTCCATCGCAACACAAAATTGAATTAATTCCTCTACGTATAAATGAAATATCAAATTTAATCTTGGGATAATGTTCTTACCGTTACTAGCAAGTGTCAATCAAAATGTAAAAAGTAAATCTAAAATATCAAATTGTCAATTGCTCATGTGTGTATGATTGTGCACACTCGCTTCTATCCATGAAAACGAATGCGATAATGTAAATTGAATGAAGTAATGCAAAAACATCGAAAACATAATATTAATGTTCATTGGTTGAAAGTAAGTTTACACTGCAAAATACGATAGAGAACATACATTTTCGTGCCAAGTTTGAGAAATACTATTTATACAACAAATTTGAACGATAGAAGTGCAAGTATTGCGTATTATTAAAAAAGAAAAAAAAAATGAATTGCAATAAATTGATTGCAACTCTATTACGAAGTGAAAACGCTAAAGCATTGTTAAAAAGAAGGTATATTTAAATATGCAGTATTTTGTTTATGTTAAATTTAAATTATGTTTCATACTATTAAGGTTAAGTGTCATGAAGAATACATTTTTTAACATGATAAATTTGTTTTAACAAAATCATTGTAAATAGTTTTGTGCTTTATTTTTTAATATCTTCAAACTGTAATAAATAAAATTTTTAGATACGCTTTTTCTGAAACATTTTACGCTTCAAAACATAGCAGCAATACAACAAGTAAAAAAGATAAGGAATTGGATGATTTGCTCGACGAACCCATTAAATTTTCAACATCTAAAGCAGCGACATGGCCTGCTGGAGCTTCAACTGACAAAATTTGGGATAGACCATCCTATCAAGGGGAAGTTATAATGTTAAGCTTGGCAATTTTCATGTTGTATTTCACTGTATTTAGAGAGGAAAATGATATTGATCAGAAAATGGTACAAAACATACCTATAGAAATTCAGGAACAAATATATGGCAAAAAGGGAAACAAGTAAAGACAGATGTAAAATGGTAGTTTTAACATTGTTATTGAAATACTGTACAAAAGTATTTCTACGTTTATAAAATGTTCTAAATAAATTATTTATAGTGGATAGAGTAATTCACCACGTATTATGGTATTTATTATTTTTTTCCATTCGATGGGAGGATGATTAGTAATTGTATCTGGTATACATTTATTCCATGTATCGTGCCACGATGCCACAACCATTGTCATTATTAATATTATTGGTCCTTCCGTACCCTGTGAGTGTACTTTAATATTTACAACACCTAAAGTTCATAAATTGCATGATTCATCCGAACGGTGAACTAATGATACAACCAGATTAGCATTTACTTACTGCGCATGTTATAAGAGTGGAACAACCATTTAAAAAACGTATATACAGGCATAACTTGAAGATAAAATTTCATTCTGGTCAAGAAACCTCCAAAACCGATTAACATCAGTCTAAGCTACAATTAACAATCATTAGGTTTTGAATTATGATCAAAATTTAATGATACAAATAACATATACCACGGCAAAAACTGCATAATAAACCCATGTTGTTGGCATGAGAAACAGTAAAATTGTAAATAATAAAGTTCCCACGAACAGTTGATCGGATTGATATTGACAAGAATCAACTCTCTCTCTTAATGGATTCTTTTTCTTGCCTAAAAATAATCGAAATAAGGCAATAATACCTTTTAATTGAATGTTAAACAGCCTAGAAAAGAAAAAGAAATGAAATTAATATACTAATTACTTTGTATCTTTTGTATTCTTCTTGTCTTTTACTACCTTGCTGCGTAAACATAAATGCAGTAAGCATGAAAACTGACAAGAGCCAAAAGATCAGCTGCTATTGCTATTTGAAACGTGATGCCAAGCTTTCCAAACAACACCAATACTACGAAAGCAAAATCCATCACAGGTTTTATAAATATTAAGAATGTCCACCATAAATGTATGTGGTACAAAAAAAATTTTCCCAGCATATTGTTTAGAGCATGATTTAATTTTAAACCAGCTGGTACACCCATCAACCAATTTATTAAATCTTTTAGAAATGTTACCACTTTCTGTAAAATATTTAATAAATGTTAGTTACGAATCATCAAACGTTAAATCAATCATGAAAAAATACTGTTCGACTTGCCTCTGCATTGTCCAAAAGTATTTGGGATGGAGATGTATGTTCGAGGTAGTGCAATAACAATTGTAATAAAAATATTCCTAACAACATATCTATCACCACTGCAACTACATAATTACCAGTTTTCAATGTAAACTTTTTGTGTTTTATTACAGTTATTAACATCCACTTAATATTTTCCAACCATCCATTAACGTGTAAACCAAGGAATGAATATTTTAAAATTGGTAATAATTTGTTTATTACTTTGCCGAGAAGAAGTACCGGATAAAAGTATAAAAACATGTGATATACTAACAGAGTTTCCTTTATGTATGTAAGTTTTCCTTTTTTTTGTATTTCTTTCTTGACCTGTTTGCTCTGTATAATCTTCATCAATTCGTAAAAGTGATCTCCAGATGTTGCTTTATAAGTGAACAATTCTGTTTCTTGAAAAGCTAATTGATCATACACAGTGATCACTGTATGACAGTGTAGAGTTGGGATTTTTTTATTATTTACAATAACACCTTTTAAATCATAATCATAAATATTCCTTTCATAAGAAACGGTAGTATGTAAGCATACAGTAATCCAATCTATATATTTTTTATCTACATATGCACGTTTGAATTCTGTACCCAAATAATATCCAATTATGTTGGCACATTTTATTGTTTCTAAATTATCCAATTTACATGTACCAATAACATAAAACTTTTTAATTCCGGTATTATCATCGTACACAACTTTGCCAAACATGTAGCCAGGCTTTTCTTTGTACAGTCTATTTGGTAAAAAAACTAACAAACTCTTCATTGTTACTTTGAAAACTAAATTATATTTGTACATCTCAAACTTTTTTCATTGAAAATGAAAAAATCATTTTGTTGATGTTAGGCGCACGTGCGCACTGCGCACTGCTTGTCATTTGTGCCCAACAGTGGTGCTCAACATTGCTTTTGATCAACTGAACGACTTGAGTAAATTACGACGATTGCAAAGGAATCAGAAGAAAAATCTAAAAAAAGAAGATTACTTACCAGTTACCAGCTTGATAGCAAAATGTTTTTAATATTTAGAAATAAAAATTTTCGTTTTTAATTTATTTATGCTGGCTACTGTTTCATTTGTGAAAAAGAGTGTACGTTCCTTCTATAAATGCATTCGGTTTTCCACGGTTCGAGCAATTCCAAAACGAATGTATTTCGCTTGGTGTATCCGCAGTATACATATTAGTGGGTGCACCTGCGAAATGTTGACAGGTGGTCAGCTGTTTCCGGTTTATAAAAATACAGGTGGCTCGATAGAAATCCACGAAAAACCCGGCTAATTGTTTTTAATTAAATAAACGGCATTTTGGCTGTCGGCGACGGGAGAAAACTAAGTAGCTTGTAATGAAGTTCTAATGTACGGTAACTTTTCCCCTGATTTCCTTTTCGTTGTTACGGATAATGTTGAAGAAGGAAGAGTTTGAAGCAAGCACACCAAGAAATGGTGATAACTCGCATACGATCGTACCGAATTCAGGAAGTAACGACGTGGCCAAGGAGTCGCATACGAAGTCTGCGATAGAGGATAAATTGGCCAGCAAAATGTTCTCTTATGCCAGAGAAAATGTTTGCTTTTTTCTCGCGATCATTTTTACCGCCCTAGCTGTTCTACATAACTCGTAAGTTGTAGGTTATGTCAGTTTTCTGGTTAAAAATTTGCTGATACAACCTAACGTTATTTCGTATTGTAACTTAATTTAACATTTCTTCATTGGATAACAGATGTTCCTTCAATCGAAGGAATAGCAAAATTTGATAATTTTTAGTAATAAAAATGGACTGTTTTTTTATTTTCTTTATCTGATAAGTATAATAATAAATTAATTATCAATTGTTTTCATTACAGACCTCCTAAAGTATCAAAGCCTCCATCGGCTAAACCATTTTTCAATCAGAGTTCAGTAGTCTTGGATTTTTATAAAGGACATCTAGAAGCTATGATCGAAAGGGTTACGGCAGCGGATTTTAGTTTTATCATGTATTATGCTCCGTGGGATGCAGAAAGTCAAGCATTGCGTGAAGAATTTGAAAAAGTTGCTCAATATTATCATACGCAGGTATCGAAAGTGTAAGATTAAATATAGGATTTCATTTATACCACGTGTGAAAAGATTAAAATAAGTTTAACTTTCAGATTTTTTTTGCTGCCATTAATTGCTGGCATCCTAACTCAGAGTGTAGAACACAGTATAACAAAATTCAGAGTTATCCAGTATTCATGCTTTATCCTTCACGAGATTCTGGTATACAATACAGAGGTATACATACATGGGCATACATGGCACGTTTCCTAAATGCAGTGTTGAATCCAATTGTTAGGATAACTCATAAAAAACAATTGACAGAATTGCTGGTGAATTATGATGTAGGTATTAGTAAACCATGAATGTTTTTGGTAAACCTGTTGTTCGTTAAAAAATGAGATATCCGTTCTCTTTATTTCAGGCTGTGGTGGTAGGTTATTTTAATTTCACTCGAATAGATAGAACTCCTGGTTATAGAGAATTTTATAAGGCTGCTATAAGAGCTTTAGAAAGAGATCCTAACAGAGAACTGACTTTTGCTATTGTTACCAGCGCATTAGCTAGCGAAACGGATCATTATATTTATAAATTTCCAACTGCAAATTTACACATGTGGAATGAATCTCTAGTAAGTACATGAAAAATACTTCTATATTTGTGCAGCGATATAAATCTATGGGATACATAAAGCAGAAACATTTGCATATATAGCACAATTAAATGAGTTTGAGAATTCAAATGTGTAGAGTTATCCAGAAGACTCTGAATGGACTTCCGAAAACATATTAAATTGGGTAATCAGCTCCATTCATCAACCGGCTCTTTGGCTGCAGCCTCCTGGAGTAAAAGCACTGACATTTGCACCATATTTGAAGGAGGGGCCTGTACTTTTTCTCTTCACGCCTCGTAATCCTTTACATTCAGAAAATTATAATTATAATCTGGTGTGTAGCGATACAAATACAAACGCAAACAGTTGAAACTTTGGTAATAAATATTTCATTGATTCTTCAGATGATAGAAGTCGGATTGCAATATCACAATTGCGCAGATAATATTCTGGTTAAGGATAAAATTAAAAATCTCAGTCTCAAGCGTGAAACTGCTATCGCCAGGCATTTGGAGAAGAATCAAGTATGCGCAAAACTGTTGAAAGAAAACAAAGATCAATTTAATATAACGACGATGAGCGTTTCTATTCAACGGTGGATTAACGACAGTTGTTGCGCTAATATTGTAACGAATAAATGTTCCCTGTGTAAAACGAACATACTAAACAATGCCGGGAAGGATCTGTCTATTTGTAACCTTATTTCTGACAAACTTGATTACGTATGTAAAGGCACAGATATCTTTAAAGTCTCGTCCATAGAAAATCTACAAGAAAAATACGAAATCTGTTGCAACAAGGGTTATGAAACAGTAAGATACGAAGAGGGAATCAAATCTAAAAGGTAAAAAGTTTGTATCTTAAAAGTTGTTTTCTTGATTAACGTGTCATTTTTATTTAGCCGAAAGTACAAATCGTTATTTACTCCAAACGAAGAAGATATACAATCCTCGAGTAATGTAAAACAAGCGTATTTAAAATGGGATTGTAAAAAATGGATAGCGGGAAACAAGTATCATCAATCTGTATTTCCGCGAAATTCATCGGAACATCCGTACATAAATTTAACAGAGTCAGTATGTAAAGTTAATAAAACACTGGCACTAATAGCAATCGATAGTTTGTATTACTTCTATTTCGCGGAAAGTTTTGGAATAGATATTTTAAGGAGGAAAGATAAGACTGCTGTTGTTATAGTAGATGCTGCTGTAAGTTGAAACATTATTATCTATTTCGATATAGCAAACTATTAACTAGTGATCTTTTTTTTTTTTGTCAGCACGAGAGTCAATATGTTATGCAGAACGACTTTAATCGATACAATCTTATACAGTTTATAAATAATTATACTCAAGGTTTTTTACAACGCACGCTACGTTCCAACAATTCAAAGCGTTTTCTGCAAAAGTTCAAGAGCAAAATTAATTGCGAAACAAAAGATAAAAGAAGTATATGTATACGAGAGTTAACGACCGAAACGTTTTTAAGCACTGTTTCAGATCTATCAAAGGTAAATTAATAGAATAAATTACAGAGTTTTGAAAATAAAATTGTACTAAATTTGACATTTTTTATTATCTCACAGGATGTGGTTGTGATGTACTACTCTCCTTACTGTGCATTTTGTAGCGCGATATTTTATGTATACTTAACCGTAGCTCATTACCTGCGCGAAATGGATCATCTTCTATTCGTTCGAGTCGATGGAGATAACAACGATTTACCATGGGAATATAACATGAATCGATTCCCATCCATTCTTTTCTTCCCTGCTAAAAGGTAATTAAAAGGTGCACCGATTATCATGTTTTAGAAGAAACATTAACTGTCGTTGTTTCAGAAAAGAGGATAGCACGGTGTATCCGTTTTCTCTGCCGATCACGATATCAAATCTCATTAATTTTGTCTTGGCGAATTTGAACGAAGATTCGCACGTCGAGGCGCTTATAAATATTTGTCAATCCGGAGCTGGTGAAATCCCAGATGTATGCATTGCTCGCACTCGTTGGCTGTGTCTAGATATCATTCAACAATTGCTTCGAGATTATAGAAAGTTAATAAGGCATATTAGTTTAATAGGAAGGAGAAGTGCTAAAAATAAGAGGCAAATAATTTTATTGAAATTAGCACACATTAAGGATATACATTTAATATTAGGTTCCACCAACGATCTCAAGAAGGATCAACACAAAGCAAAACTTATTAGAAAGAAATATAAGAAATATTATAGAAATATTAGATCAATTGAAGTAGATAGTAAAATAAGTATCACCGAGAGCACGAAAAATCCTCTTCTAGAACAAAATATTACCGAGAAGAAAACAACTAAAAGCGAATTGTGATATAAGTTTAACAATAGATATATTGCGATAGTTGTTATTTTACTTAATTTTTTTTATGACTTCGTACTAACGTACATACCTCATAGAAATTTTTATTTTGCAACCACGAAACGTGTCCAGTCAAGTTGTAAATGTCATAGACGAATGAATATCACAATTTATGTAAGTAATTTCTTGTTGCATTTTTTTTATAAGTGTACATTGCAAAATTTGATTCTTATTTATCATTTCTATACAAAACATTCCTTAATTATAATCGAATATCTAAACATGTCCACAGAAATTTGTAAAATTTCATAGCAAAAGTGATCTGCTCACGATTATTTGATTTTCTTTTTCATATCGATAGATTTAAACGAATACGAAACAAACATGACGAAATAATGAAAAAATTGTATATGACAAATTAGACATGCCATACATAATGTTGTCATATACTTGTAAAAAGTGTACATTTATAACTTTTTGTTTAAATTTTGATAAGGGTTTTTCAACAAAAGGATATTTGCAGGTATTTTAATAGAGATAATTGCTCATTGATAAGATTATTTTTTTCAGTACATCATGATTCTATACAAGGAGCGTGCATACGTTAGAATTACTCATCTCTGATTAATATTCATGATGTTTGATCCTAGAACAGAGAAATGAAACTCATACTATCACAGTCAATGAAGTAACAACAAATGACATATGCAGCAAGCCTTACTTTTCACAAATTGATTTATAAAAAGTAAAATTGAAAAGGCAATCTATAAACATACCATAGTTTCTTAAAGCAAGGTAACAATTTCATTCCACTGTATCCTACCATTGCCTTGTATGTTATGTGATTTAAGCATACATTTAGTAAAATGTATGTTAACTTGTATATTTGTGTAAATATTGTTATACACGATAATAATAAAATGCTATATGTTCATATATATGTACAGATAATGGATATAGTGGCTATAAATAATATTACAGAATGATTATCGTATAAAATGAATCATAAGACAATTTCTAATTTATGGATTATCGTATCAGAACGGTATACGTAAGAAGATCGGATGAAACGTGTGATAAAATGGATAAAATAGCGTGGGCCGAAAGTGGACGATGGGTCGCGTAATCTTGCGTTAGTCATTCCCCCCATCTGCCTGATTTATTTATGGGTTGGGCTACTTATTCGATGTAATGAAATTCCTAGTAAAATGACGCGTGATAAGAAACCTGTTCTTTCCATCGATTTGTTTGTTGATCTCTGATCAACGGATGACATTGAGCCAAAGAATTGCTAATTAAACTTTTAATCGGTTTTATGATACAAATAAAGGTGGCAAAAATATGATTTGAACTCATTAATAAGTTTACAGCCACTGTGATATTTCAGTCGCTTTCTGTATCTTAAATTTATAATTTGCAATGCAAAAAAAAAAGTATAGTTACGTGTTAAAAGGTGCATACAATCAAGAAAGATAAGGTAATTTGAAAAATAGAACGTGTTGATAAGATGTAAAGAGTTTGAGATTTTCGATAAAATTGTTGAAGACAATTAACTATAGGATCCGAGAAATAAGGCAATACACTCTGGTTGTATAGTTACAAATGTAGTATTACATATTTTATTAAAAATTAATTACGTAACAAAAGTGTAAACAGAAAAAATTAAATGGTACTACATAAAGGTGACAGGAAACGAAAGATGGCGTGGCGTTTAATCGAGAGTCTGCGAGAGGATTCCAGCGATCTCGGTGATAATCGGTGATTGTCAGCGCCTCCCGGTGACCAATATTGTGAAACGAAACAAGAAGAACGTTGGCTACTTGCTAGTCTCCCCTCTATATCGAAGCATAACTGTATGACCGTGTGTACTGTGCCGCTGACAATGAGCCGCGGCGGTGACTGTGATAAGTGATCGCGTACCCTTCCTCGTCGCTAAACGCGTAGTGGCAGTGGAGAAAGATAGTACGTCGGCCAAGAAAAGAGTCTACCTCTTGATGACTCGCGCTTTATACAGGGCGCAACGTAGCCGGAGTTCACAATTATGTTCGATGTACCGCCCAAGTTCTACGAGCTGTGTCGCCTTTGTTTATCGTCGGACGGTGTCAAATTGTCCATATTCGAGGAGGAGGGCGCCCAGCGGAACTTCGCCGATAAGATACTGACGTGCCTCTCGATTACGGTAAGTCTTGTTGAAACACATTTCACCCGGTCCTCCTCGTGTCGAGGCGATGATAAATCAGACGCGACCATCTGTGCTGCTCGCATTTATTCGTGTGTCTTCCTCTCGCACGAGCGCACTCCAATCTCTCTCTCTTCGTCTCAGTTAACTTCTTCTCTGTCCACGTCGCCTTCTGTCTCTCTTCTACTTTACTGTCTCAAGGGTGCGTGCGTGTGTGTATGTCGTGTGTGTGTGTATGTGCGCGTGCCACGGGAGAAAGTTTGGCAAGAGATGTGTCCGCGAGATAAGCCGACTCACGGGGGCATTTAAAATGGCAGTGATAAGCTGTGCTTCTCGCTTGTGCGGATCACACGGGGAGGGGAGCACCTCCTTATTTAGACGGCCTGTTATCAGGTTTCACACGCGGATTCCACGAGTCGCTGTCACATTCGGCGGCTCTACTCTGTATTTTCCTCTTCTCCCTCTATGATTCGTGATCTGTTCTCGCACACGGCAATCCGTTCTTCTGGAAGAAAGCTCTCCTTCCGTCCAACCTACTTCAATAAATCCATCTTATCGTTCGTTGCCATTTGTTGTACACCTTTTTTCCCTAGTAAATAACAAACGAATGAATTATGTGTTCTCATATTTCTGCAATTTCGTTGCTTTCCGAAATTTTAAATAAATTTATAACCCCTGTTTGCGCTGTAAATTATATTTGAATAATTGAATTGGCTATCCCTAATGATACTGATAATAATTTGCTCTACTCTTTTGTACATCATCATTTAATTTAAATGCTGCATATTATTTCCTGTAGGAAATATGAATTAAATTTAGTGTAAGGTCGTTGCAATCAATCAAAACAATTATGCAGAAACTAGTTGCAAATCCAATCATTTAATTATGTGTTATTCAGGTGAAAGATGGAGATTCTTTGCCACCAATCATTTGTCACAGATGCGTGTACAAGCTGGATGTGCTGCACAACTTCCGTGAAGTGTCACACAAATCTGATGTCATACTCAAACAGTACCTGGATTATGCCAAGCAATTATCATCTCACGATGATCAGGTATTCGTTAAATAATTTTTCTATTTATTATAAAATTATGTTTCAATCTGTTGTTAAAAGTCATTAGAGAATATGAATCATATCATATTTTGATCAAACGGTAACAGTTAGTTGGATACATTAATAACAGTGAGTAGTAAGTAGTGAGTAGTCATTTCATTCTAAGTAATGATGTAATTCGGAATCTGCAGCCTGTGATTGTAGATAAGACTGCCTAGGTACATATGTGTTCTTTATATTCTAAAGACATTTGTAATAGATGCAAGATATCCTTTATTTACTTCTCTGCTCTGGTATATCAGTAATTATGTAAGATATTTCAAGGTTTCCAATAATGCAATTAACCTTATCAGTTTGATAGCGGTAAGGTTACAAAAAAAAGACAAAAAAAAATTTGCATAGTTAATTGTTTGTTGCGCAAGTTGATTTTAAACAGGTGTAAAATGCAAAATATAGAAGATGAATTTAATCGATTTTAAGGTATTACATAAAAGTGTAACGTGCAAATAATTGATTTTGTTTCAGAAGAAGTCTTTCTCCACTGCCAAAATAGCAGGCTTAAGCCCTCTACAGTCATTTCTCCAATTGAACAAAACATTGTTCAATGAGGAGCCTAACTCTCCGGCCAGCATTAATCAAAACGTTATACCTCAGACGCAAACGCATCATTTGGAGTTGCGCACCAACGACATGCCTGAGCATGATAACATTAAGTGTGAACCCGAAGATGACACGTGTTCAAACAGTTCTGATCCAGATAGATTAGAAATAGAAGATCGAGACGAACAGGATACAGAGGGGGAAGAAAATGGTTATGATATGACCATTAACAAGAGAATGAAAGTGGAAACAAATTATGAGGAATCCAAACCAAGTACCCCTACTCACAGTCCAGTGAATAGAATGGATACACCGGAAAGCAATTGTTCGGATACAAATATTGATCAGGAAACGACGAAATTGTGGCAAGCATTAGCAAAGTGAGTAACAGATTTTTCATTCGTTTATTTTACATTTAACTGCAAAGGAATTTGTCTGATGTAGTGTTAATAAAAACGTAGATTTAATTTAGTAACAGCCTTTGTTTGAGTGTTCTTATTTGTTTGATGAACATATATTTGAGCAGTCTTAAAGCTCAAATATAGACTTTTATTGCGAGTTTACACTATCACCCATCAAGATTATTCAAACTTATACTTTTGTATGCTTAACACATATTTACATTTTGAATTACCAAAGTAACTGCCACTTGTAACAGGTGTTTCTTTGAAGATAAGATAACTTTGTGGTTACTCAATACTAGACTAAATAATGGATTAAAGCTTCATTCACTACTGTTTATTGTTATACGTATTATTGCACTTTTGTAGAACTGGAAGAACATATCTGTTTTTTGTTTCTTGTTTTCATATAGCAACAGGAGTTTAGAAATTACAAGGACAAACGGTGACAAATTAAATAATGGATTTACCGGCGAGGCAACTAATCTGCTGCGTTCTTTAATCAACAACAGACAAATCGGTATTACTACTGTTGATTCTGACAGAGTATCACCGCAAATTAGATTTTACAGGGACACTCAAGGGACAACAATCGAACGTACCGTACCTGATTGTTCTGTACTCGGAAATCGTACTAATGTCCCGTGTATAGAAAACAAGGTTTGTATCATTTCAAATAATATTTACATCGAAATCTTTAATCTTACGTATTAATATTGTGGGTGGTTAAAAAAAAAAAAGCATCATAACAGCTTTTCTTCTGCATTCTTCTTTAGGGCTTCCCACAGACAGTTTTTTAAATTAAATACTAATCAGACGTTGATGAATCCTTATAATATTAGTATATAAAAAACGAAAAGTTGACTTATTTTTGCAAACGTTATAAGTTCAAACACGGTTTCGAAGATTTACGAAAAATCTTTACTCTTTTATGCTCGTACTCTTTTGATCCTGATCTCCGTGCAAATAAAAGTTCTTCTATGGGAAGTTCGTGCAGTTTGTTCAATGCAAATACTAGAAGAGAACTGCAGGTATAGAAAAGAAGACAGGTCAGGTGACCCTTGGGTGTCAAGGGATCCCTTTTGGGGCTATTCAGGTCCCATCTGCCTGCAGGTAAGAAACGTGGTAGGCCTTGTAGATAATAGATAACTCGGAACTTCTTTGTGATAGGCCATAAGCGCTAAGCCCACCATGTCAACCCGCTGTTAACAGATGTTCAGATAAGTTAGGTTTCTATAGATTTTAAAACGTGCTTTGTTCCGCGTGAGGAATTCTTCAATTTCACCTATATAATAAGAAACAGGACTGTTCGTATTCTTTGTGTTACCTTCCATTCTATTACCTTTTTGTCCTGATAACAGGTACCCACAGGGAATTACTGCACTTTTCCCAACCCTCGACAGAGTACCTGTACCGACCAGATTTTGATTTACAAACATTTCATGTTTGCACTTCAATTTGGTCGATGGTCGCGTAATTGTATTACGCCTAAATTGTACACTTTTTCGTGTATTTAGGGTACTTCGGTAGACAGTAATCCATCCAGCCCTGCCAGTATCGGCCGAAAGGAGACCAAGGGTCGTAGAAAACAAAGCTATCCCAGTAAAGCTCCGATGAGTCCGGATATTAATTACCAGCATGATTCTAACGAAGAACAAGCACAAGATTTCACAACGTGGTCCAGCAAAATGAAAGGAAAGGTACGACTGATAAGAAAACAAATGATTTGAAAGTTACGATTCTGAAATCATATCATTTTTATTTTCTTCGTTGCAGATAGAAGATCCGAAACAATTCGATCAGCATACCGGTAACATGGCGAAAAAGGTAGACATGTCGTGCACAAATTGTGGCACCATGACCACAACCATTTGGAGAAGAAACATGAAAGGTGAAATCGTTTGTAACGCTTGCGGGCTCTATTACAAGCTTCACGGTGTAAATCGTCCAGTTACCATGCGAAGGGATACAATACATACGCGCAGACGTAGACCCAAAGGAGAGAAACCGACAAGGCATAGAAGTAAACCATCATTATCGTGCCGTGTATCGATATTTCGGCAATTTTATTTCACCAACTTATTTTCAACGACGGTTTCTTTTTAGAAAAAGGTGATACGATTTTAACACCGCAATCGGAACAAATGGACGCAGAAAGCGCAGATATGTTAGCGGCTCTTCGTCGACAAATCCAGCCCCATCTAATGATGGCAGCCTTAACGCCACCGCGTATACCTGGGGCTCATCCACCAGCACCAGGCGCTCAACTTAATTACTCTATTCCCTTACCAAGTTATATGATGCATGTAAGTGTACAATAGTTTTATGGCCAGACAGGTAGGCGGCCTAGTTTCGCGTTTTAACGTTGATTCTGTGACAGCATGTGAAAACAGAAGGGCGGGAACAATGTCACTTATCCGCGGATGCAGATGACACAGAAGAGGGAGACGCAGAGAATGTCTCGGACGTACCGTTGAACCTAGTTGCGACGTCGTTATCCGAAGAAGCACACTGAAAAAATACTTCGACCAGCTATAAAACGACTTGTTACTAGGTAGTATATGAAACGAAGAATCTCTAGACAGAATAAGCCTGTCCGGGTGATACACAGGGTGTATAGAAGACGAGATTATTCTCCTTCTCCATTTCTGCCACTGATTCTCGTTCAATGATCCTTTTTTTCGAGCTCTCTTTTTTTTCCCTCCTTTATTTTTTCCCCCACGGTCTCGAGAATTTTTGAAGTGGTAGAATATTGGGATGATTTTTATTGTCCCTTGAGCTACCAAGCCCGTGGTGCAGAGCGCACGAAGGAACGATGATATTAAATACGCAGTATTAATTACGTGGTTATTCAAAATATGTACATATATATACACGACGAATATGAAGAATATTTTTATACAAAATTTTCTACGCTTGCAGCTATAAGAGAGCGACGGGCGATCGTTGTACATACACGCGCAAATTGTTCTTTCGGTGTCGCACGTATTTTTCGCGTTGAAAGAAAATGGTGGTCGTTGTCTGTTTTCTTAGTGACGTAAGAAAAATCAGTCACCAGTGAACGTTTTCTTTAGAACGGTGCTAGATTACTGTTCGGAAAGGCTTAGAATTAGAAAGATTTGTCACTAAAGAATGGGGAGAAAAAAAAAATATGATTAGTGAACAAAATTGATCCGTTTTGTTCCACGGGCTTTTAGCTGTCAGTGACGTGTAACAATCGTAAAATAGTCTCGTTATTTTTTTCGTAATATTTAAGCTAAAATCCGACCCAAGTGAATCGGCTTTAAGAACGGGAGAAAAGTGATGGAACAGAAAACGGTTGCACGATGTGACAAATGTTCGGTTGAATGATATCCGACGCGCACTCTCGGTAATTCGAGCATTACCAAATCACGTTCATGCCAGTATCATTTTTAAATACCGTATTCTAGTGGCCTTTCAGCGATTTAACTCTTCTTTCTTCCCTACTTTTTTTTTCTTTTTTTTTTTCTTAGCTGTTATCTTGCGCAGTAAGTGCGGACAATTTACTTGCAGATAAAATCTTAAATGTAGATGACGTAGGTACTTTTTTTTACATGAGCACGAGACTGCCGGTGTAAACATATTTAATACTCTTTCTACCATTTTACGTATTCTCTTCCCCCTCCTTACCTGTTTCTCGGTTTGTATTTGTTCTCTATCCGTCTCGAAAGGCTTCTTGACTGTTTCACACAGTCGCCAATAATTTTGTACTTAATAGGCAAAGCAGCACACCACCATATATAAGCTAAGACTCCGAAAGCAATAAGAAACGCGATGGTACGTAGGATAGATTGTCGTCAATACAATACTCGTTAACGTGCTCTCTCGACGACAATTAAACATACAAGAATTTTCAGGAAGTAATACTTAGATAACATTCATTCGTATACCGGACGTTAAAAGTAACAAATTTTACTGCTCCACAGTTGCTGTAGGTTTCTATGAACTCTACAATTTTTTTTTTTCCTTTTTACAAATTTCTTTCTTAACTCTACTTAATTTTATTTATATTATTAAAGAGAAGAAAAAAAGAAACGAATCTCGTTTGTAGATAAACAAAATTACTCGTCGTTAAACAATATAGATGAAGCTGTGATTTTTTTTTTGTTCTTTTTTTTTTTATTATCAATTTATAGTTGGTCCGTTTATATTTTAAGGGCTATCACTGATCTATTTTTCCAGAATGTACAGTTCACGCGTTAACGAACAGGTATTAAGCAACGTTAAATATCACCATAAATACGATGGCCAGTGCATCTACTCATGTATCGTTATACCTAACATTGTATACCTAAACAACTTTGCCAAAAATAGATTTAGTCTATGTAACATAGAATATAGTTAAGGGCATACGATTAAAATTAACGTTTTATCTTTCTCTTTCACGTCATACCACAGCATTTACATTCTTCTTCGTTTCCCTCTTTCTTTGTGTAATTCTTCTCGTCAGTGATATCTCTTGACAATACACCACTGTAGAGCATTTTAAATTCGCTTACAGCAACTTTGTGGAGCTTCTTAGTTTTAGTCGTTATCAAAGGAGCCTTATGAACACACGTATATTGTCTATACATGTACGTAATACTCGTAAATATATATACATACATATATATATATATTTACAAATACACAGACACATACACACATTATACAAATTATACTATTGTATACTATTATACGAGTACATATGGTATCATGAATCAGTATCATTCTTTTTTTATTTTATTATTCTAACAAATAATTCGTTACTTATAATAGTTGTTCTTACTTAAATTTAACGAAGAATAACGCGTTTAACCGATAACAGTGTGCATAATAGAGAACGATGCATCGCAGCTTGGATTTAATTTAACTTATTCGAGAGGAAGATTGATACTGAAACCGTGATATCTGAATGTTATACACGAGTATTGGAGGAAGAGGTGTAAAGTACGACGAGGTTTCACATTAGTGAGATCTATATAACAGATTGCTGAACTTCTCTCTCAAGCGTCAAAACGATCCTTCCATTTAGTACATATTTCAACATATTGTCTGTGTTACCAGCCCGACCAGGTTGAGAAATAACGTATCTTTTAAGTAAGCTTTTAAGTGTACTTATTTAAATCACAATATCTCAAACGTTGGATGAACTTTTTCTGAATATATTCTACATTGAGAATAATATCAATGAAATTTTCATTCGGTTGATTTTTTCTTTGCTTTTCAGCAGAGTACTTATTTAAAAGATACGCGAACCAGGTTTAGGCTTAACTCGTCTCCTTCCTTTTGATTAGGGAATACAATTGAAAGTAATCAGTAATTTAAAAAAAAGTATATACGGTCTGACGTTTGGTCAGACTTAGACCGCCAGTTTTTAAATTCTGTTGACAGAACATTGTAACATACCATTTTTTTAAGTGTACCATACATGAATGAGAATGAACTTATTTATGAATAACATTGATGATAGGAAGAAGACAGCAATGGACAGTTTCTTCGTTAGGCATTTTTTTTCTTTCTTTTCTCAGTTATATATTTGGCTCTCGGTAGCTTGTTAAATAACAAAACAAAAAAAATTGAAACCTAACTATTATTATCTTTATACATATACTTTTTTTTTTTTTGTTTTTTATCATTACCAATGTAGGCGTGTAAGTAGAATTAGGTTTGAGCTCTCTACTAATTCTGAACCCTAGAGAATATTTTTTATAATTATTAGGATCGAGGAATCGAGTATTGCTAATTATATATATATACATATATATATATTAACGTTAATGATAATGATTTTTTTTTTCTTTTTTTTCGTTTTTAAATAAGATTTAGTTGCAACACCGCCACTCGATACGGTTCGTTTTTTTTTTTTAACAATGGTAAAGAGAAAAAAGCTGAGGCTTCTTATAGATTATTATTATTATTATTAATTTTTTTTTTTTTTTTATGTATCAGTATTCTACGCGTTTGATTTTAGCTGTTAAGGAGTTTTTAACCAACACTACTTAAATATGGATCCCCGACGGCGAGATTTGTCTTACTTAATTATTAAATTATTTAGTTGTCCCTCAAGTCCCCCCACGCCCCTGGTCCATCGTCCAAACCTGTCCTCCCTTTTTTCTCCCATCCTTGTGTCCCTTGTTCCTTGTTTTTGTACGTCTATTTTTACATAAGCGACCCTCCCTGAATATTATTTAATTAAACTGTAATTTATTGTATTCAATGTTTTTTGCACCGACGTTTATGTAAGACATATTTTGGCAACGACTGGCTTAATTTATTGTTTCTTTATTATTGTACTTTATACGAGTTTCGCTTTCCTTCTTTCTTCTTCTTATTCTTTTCTCTCTCGTTTCTTTTTCTTATTTCTTTCATTTTTCTTTTCTCTTTCGTTATAACGATCAGGCAATGCGCGTATGGTCATTCCCTTCTTCCGTTTCCGATTTGCGATTTTGAACGCGGTACGAGAATACGGGCGGTCAATGCTTTTTTTTTAGGTGCCTTCCACCTGGAGATTTCGTTAGATACAAAGAAATGAATGAAAGCAAAAGTGTTTAAGCGAATGATCGACGACGATGATAATAAAATAAGTACTAAATCGTGCCTGAGCACCCTGTACACGCGTGTATGTACCGAGTATTTCGCTGTAGAAAACGCAGGGTTCCGAAGTGAATCCGTTAGCCACCTGTTGTCCCATCGAACGATTTACAAAAACGAGACAAAAAGTTGCTCTCTGCTTTCGATCCGTTCGATTTATTTTCATCTTGAAAGGAAAATATGTGCCTGCGTTACTTTGATCGCTCGTGGTACTTGACACCTTGCCAATGGATAATTAATATATTAATAGTACTTAATTGAATGAAATTCTGTAAATATTGTAAGGGTCGTAACATGAATAAGTTCAAAGCTTGATTTCTTTTTCGAATAAAATTTGTTTGTTACGCAGCCTTCTTCTTCTATAATATTTGTGTAATTGTAAAGGAACTCCTCGGTTTTACTATGAGCTTGCAAGTGTTACGACCCAATAAATTGTGATGCGGTTAAATTTCATTTGTAAATTTTCTAACTAGGTGATTAAATTTGAAAGCGTAACGCTGTCAGATATTTAGAAATTTGTTAACCCTCCGTAGCTCAAATTTGCTAGGTTTTCAAACAGAAATAATAATGTATTTTTAAGAGTATACTTAACAGAAACATGGAAGATAATTTTGAATTTGCAATAGAGATTCAATATATTACTTCAAAGTTATACCAGTACGCGGTGGGTTAATAATTTTCATACGTCCAATTAGTAAGGTGTGTTAACAGCATTGTAAAACTTCACTGGCTGTGGTCAGTATCATGGCAATCGTGTCTCAGGTGTAATATCTAGCAATAATAAAAAGATAAAAGGACGAATCGAAAGCGGAATAAATAATGTCGAGGTGCTTCTTCTCCCGCAGGGAGTGGAGCAAGTGTATACGAAAGTCTCCGAGGACAAGAAACAGGCGTGAAAAAAGAAAAAGAATATATATACACGTATACACACACACGAACACAAAGAAAGCATAATTGTACATGACAGAGAGAAGGGGTTTTCGCGAATGATGAGCAAAGGGTGATACAAGGCACCCTTTGCTCGTTCAGAGATTATATAAAACTCGCAGCACTGTTCCGTCCGTCTGCAAGACCGTGAATCTTCCGATTTCAACTAGAAATCTTAAGTCACACATTACACGACACGTTAAATACAATTGTAACATGTAATTTATTCAACCCTTTCGCTATTAAGGACGTCTGCAGTCTTTATATTCACAAAGCGTAATATATTTTGAAATATTTGAAACGTTGACTGCCATGGATGTCCTTCGAACTTTATATAATTGAATAATTGGCATAAGAAAAGAGAAGGCAAACCATGAATAGTATTAATATTAAATTAATAATGCAAGTTAGCAAACTGAGTAGTTGAATTTGGAAACTAATGTAAGTAATCTGTGTCAGTCAATGTGTTAAATAAACAGATACCTGTTGTAAAAGTATATGAAAGAACAGAGAAGCGTTTGATGGCAGAAAGATGGATGTAGCGAACGGGTTGAGCATAAGGTAAAAAAGAAAAAAGAATAACAGAGAGAAGCGGTACATGGAAGCGCCAAGACCCCTTCCCCGGTTCTTACATTGAGTATTAAATCTGTACTAATCGACTGAGTATTATTTTTATATCGAAGCGTAATATTAAATAACGGATAAATTAAAACGCGAAACAACGCGGTTATCGTACGTGATGCCGAAAGGATTACATTGTAAAGCAGCTGGTGAAAGAGATGCGTTCTCTTGATTCTATTTTAACTGATTTCCTGTTGCGTTGATGTGAGGATTTTCGTGTTGTTTGTTTTGTTTATTGCCGCAATTAAAGCATCAATTATTAAACATACGTTCTTGAGGCAGTGTGGTCGATGATCCTTATGGCAGTCAACCTGTTAAATACTTAATGTAATGTTGTTTCGCAGCCTTATGAATATTGTAAGGCGTAGATTTTAAGCAAAGATTTGTGAGCAATTTGATGGAACAATTAGCGCAACAGGAAATTCGTTAAGAAGAATAGAAAGGTATGAAATGAGAATGAGAAAGGAGCATTCTCAAGATAAGAAAAAATAAAATAATAATTATAAAGGAATGAAACGCATGCGACTGATGATTATGAGTGCCCTGATTACATATTTTGTATACAAAACCATATATGTGAAACAGATTAGTACACAAAGCGGCAGAGAGAGAAAGAGAGAGAGAGAGAGAGATTTGTAATGATCGTAAAAGTGTTGATAAGAGCTTTGATCGGCTGGCAACTAACTTAATCGAAGGTTTATATATATATATTTATATGAATAAATATATATTAAACGCGAGTCGTAGGAATTTAGCGGGGAAGAATAATTAATTTTTGTATCCACGGATCTACGATCGATACAAGTTAGTTCGGGGCTTTGAGGCCAGCAGCTGTTGAGATTATTCAAGGTTGTGTGTATCATTATAAGTATTTTGAATTGTTGAATAGTAAATAGTATGTAAAAAGCGGAGGCTTGAACGGGGCGACGTCCCGCGCCCGACACGGACACGCAACCCTGAAGAGACGTCGCGTCGTCCAACTTCGCTCTCGAAGTGTATTTTTCTCACAAATTACTCATTACTTCTTCATTATGTCATCGGATTAATGATGTTCGAACCCGTACGATCAACTTTGCTGACATTTTTTAGTTTGCTTGTGTTTTATATACACACACATATGTATAATGTACAGGGTGATTCGTGAATGTATGGTAATACTTGAAGAGGAATGAATGTACAGGGTGTAATTTGTACACTTTCGGGCATTGTAGGCTTCCTTGGGGAAGTTACCCTGGCCACTTGTTATAATTTTAGAAAGTTACCACGCATTGTACCTAGTTCAGATCTTAATCATGTTGAATGTAACCACTAATTTGGTTTAGAAATTATTTCAAAGCTAATCTGTTAATTCAGTAAAGAGTTGAAATAGTCAGTGGGCTACCGTTAATTATCGTATCCAGGTATAATGGGTAGTAACTTTGAAATATGAAACAAACGACAAGGTCTGCTTCCTCTATGTCGAAATTGTGTTTTTATAAACGATTCATCCTCTGCAAATATTGTCATACATTTGTCAGATCGTTGGGACGTTTTAATTTATAATCATCGAAGCATATTACGCGAAACCTCCCGCGACAGGTGTACCTAACATTTTCTGTTTTTCTCTCTTTTCATCGAACCGTCAGATTCGATTATTCTTTGCTCTCTATCTTTATTCTTCTTTCACTCTCTGTTTCTCTTCGTTCGAAAATTGATCTTTACATTTATCTACGAATCTCTTTCTCCTTTTTTTTTTGTAATTTTTTTTTTTTTTTTTTTTTTACGATAAGCGAGAACCTTGTTAGACATTCTAAGCTATTTATTAGGCTGCTATGTGATTTGTTGGAAATTATTTTGAGATGATCTTTTTTTTGTAATTGTGTATACATATGTCCGCGATTCTGTCCCACGGTTCGCTGACGAATCTTTTGAGAAAAAAAGGACGATACAAAAATTGGAAAAAAAAATCAGAAAATGAAAAAGAATAGAGAGAGAATTGCGATCACTCGACGTCTCTTTGTGTTTTTTTTTTTGCGCGCGCCTACCGCCCAGCTAAGTCAAAGAGTATTGCGCGAACTGTGTTTGTTGCTAAAAACGTTTGTCTTCCTTCTTTTTTTTATTCGTTCGTTTTTCATTTAAATGTCCAAAATCGACGATTTTTCGATCGCAAACGCGCCAATGCAACAAGCACAGGCAAAATTGGCGGGCAAAGGACCAAAATGTACAACAATTGCGTTTGCCCTTTTCTACGGTTGGTACGATTCGTTTTTATAAACGCGTAAAACGATCGAAGCTGTAACGTGTTGGAGTAACGAGGATTTTTAAACGATGTTGACATTGATTATTTTGGGGAGCATCTTGTGCAAGGGCATTGTTGTGATACCACAGATGCAGCTTCATTGAAACTTAAATAAAAAGAAAAGCAGTAATTCGTTAACGATTTCTTGCGGTCAATGTTCATCGTCATTAACAACGCACCGAGTATATTAAGGCGGTGTTTATTTTTTTGAGGTTACGTGAGATTATCTTACATGTTTCGTTAGATTCGAAATTTTACTTTCTTTTATTTCTTCTTTTCGTTATTCTATGGACAAAACGAGTTGTACGAAAGTCGTCTTCTTTTTTTCCGTGGCAAGCACCTATGAATTTGAATTTGAATTTGAAGCGGAAGTGAACTACGTTAATCACTTCGTGCTTTGCGCGAAACGGAAATATACAAATATGTGCCTAACATTTTAATAAAACACATGTTTAATTTAAATAAATCAGTTATAAATTCAATATTTCTATTGTGGATTGAAACGAATTAAAGTGGATCGTATTTTTCTAATAATGTTTATACATATATTTAACCTCAAAGAAAGCAATCGCAGATGTTTTACCGATATATTTAATATAGAAATACTTAAACAATAAATCTATAATCTTCCATTTAAATAATTAATTCGTTAAAATAAATTCACTGGGAGAAATTGTGTTAATAGGTACAGATAGAAAAAGGAAAAGTTTTGTACCGAAAGAAGTTTGAATCGCGTAGTACTCCACTTTAACACGTCATTTCCCACCGTACTGCGCGAAAACTCGTTCTTCCGCCACTCGCCATCTTGTCTTCGATGTGCGTGGACGTGTGCTACTTGAACCGAAACTGATTTATTTTGTGATCAAAGTGTTGTTTTGCACCCCATTTCGAGTAACTCGAAAAGCTTGAAGAAAATGAGTTACGGCAGACCACCGCCCCGAATCGACGGGATGGTATCCCTGAAGGTAGATAATCTCACGTACAGAACGACGCCGGAAGACCTGAGACGCGTGTTCGAAAGATGCGGTGAAGTCGGCGATATTTATATACCCAGGGATCGTTTCACCCGAGAAAGTCGCGGTTTCGCATTCGTCAGGTACGCCAAAAAACATATTTTTCAATATTTCAATCTCAAGAATCATAATCTGTGAGCATGACGTCATTGTATTTGAAGTAGCTATAGTACAGTTTGCAGATAGCTGCACAAATGTCACGATAGATAATCATTTAACAATTTGTATTAATTTCTGTTATTGTAATTTATTATTTCAGATTCTACGATAAACGAGATGCCGAGGATGCGTTAGATGCAATGGATGGAAGATTGTTAGATGGTAGGGAACTTAGGGTACAGATGGCACGATATGGACGGCCAACTTCTCCACATCGTAGCCGTGGTAGTCGTCGTCGTGGAAGGTGATCCATCAGTGATCAGTTTTTCTTTCGATCGAAAATTTTCTTGGCTCAATTTTACCAAGTATTTGTTATTTATAGGTCACGCAGCAGGAGCAGGGACCGAAGACGCTCCCGTTCTCGATCTCGTAGTAGATCGAGGAGCCGCGATAGGGATCGTAGGCGATCATACAGCCGTAGTCGCAGCCGCTCACGTTCCGATAGTAAGAGCTCCCGTGGAAAGTCCCGTTCCCGCAGCAAGTCTCCAGACAGGCAGAAGGACAGTCGTTCCAAATCGAGGTAAGCTTTTTGCACGTCGATGCGATTTTTTTTTTTTTTTTTTTTTGTAATTCCAAGTATTATTTTTGGAAGTAAATATTCATTGGATTCTTCTTCCTTTTTTTTTTTTTTTCTACACAGGGACTGAAGTAATTGAACCATATGCAAGTACAACTGTGAACAGATGCATGTGCAGCAAGTGCAGAATAATCGTTTCTTGAGAACAAAAAGGTATTCTATTACCCTCTATACCTAGAGCAACACTGTCGCACGTTCACATTTCTTCTCACTTACATATTAATTATGATAACGCACTTGTTTGGGTTGAGAGAGAGAAAAAAAAGAGCATACCCAAAAATACTTTTAATGTATAATGTATTTAGACTGTGAGTTTTAACAGACTCATAAAGATTTTCATTTGCAAATTTTCATAATTATTCTAACTTCGTTAAGCGATAATTGTCTAAAGTGATACTTCGATCGAAAGAAAGTGAATGTATTTTTCCTTTTTTCACGTGTAAGAACCACTGTTGTAACAACTGAAACAGTTTGTTCTTGCGATCGAATATCAAACTCGTTACGATCTTATTAAGAGTTTGAAAGATATGCACTAGCACTATATATTTGATGTTCGTTTCTGCTCTTAAAAAGAACTTTCATTTTCTTTATCGAATTTCGATGACAGAGCAGACAACGTTTGAGTTAACACTCTATGAATAAATAAAATTGTTATTAGTTTGATGGTACAACGTTTTTATCTTACGTTGGAATAATAGCGTGCACAAGTTCTTAGTAGAATTGTCGACATAAGTGAGTTATCAATGACGGAGGTTCGTTCTTTTTCCTTTCATTTTCTCGAATCGTGTTGTAACTGTTTTTAAACCATGCTGCTTGTACGAGTAATATAGCAGGCAAGCAACTGTTTCGATAAAATGCCAATTGTGAAATCGTTTTCCATCGCATTACGAAATTGTTCGAACCGAGCAACGTGGATTTAATATTCCTGGAAATGCATAAAGGGTGTTGATGTTTAGTGGTAATTAGCAGGTAATGTAACGTGTATGTGGTCGACTTGAGTCCGACTTCTGTACAAATTTTAAACTAAATTTCTAAATCTTAATGATTCATTAATTTTCTAATTGTTTATAATTAAAACTCCAGAAATGCTAATTAGAAAAGGTAAAAAGAAAAAGGAAATTAAAAGTCACGATACATATGAATTGTAGACTAAGTTCTGCGTTTCTGTAATAGTATACAGATTTATTTATGTAAGTTCGTCATTTATAATAAAGTGTAATTAAATGCAGAAGACGGAACTATTCGCATAGTTTTAGACAGTGTTTACATGCTAAGTACATAGGTGTAGATACTACTATCAATGAAAGTAATTATTTGTATTACTTTGAAATGTATCAATCAAGGGAGAAAAAAGTCATTTTGCACGTTCGTTCTTTGAAACTTTGAAAAGATAAACTTATCTAAATTTCAAACAGTAACTCGATTTAATGTTAAATATGTTAATATAAATTAGCTCTCCTGTCAATCTTTTAACATTCATATTCATTCGTGAAACAATTTCAATAGTGGAGATTTCTGAAATACTTAATACGATAAAACAATTGTAATATTCACAGTATTGATAGTGAATTACTAATAATAGGATTGGTGTGGTTTTTGCAAACGTATTTAAAAAAATGGAATTTGTATTTTATCGTTTTTCCCTGAATATCAACTAATTTTATCGAACTTTTTATAAAACATCTTGCATTGAATAATATATAGGAATTTAAGGTGTAGTATAGCTTAATGTTGATATATTTTCAATCATGTACAATCAATCGTTAATATCTTCCAACAAAAAAAAAAAGAAAGAATAGAATGATTATATATATATATATATAAAAAAAAGAAAAATCCTCACACACGGATGTAACACGTTTATTCCTTATAACTAAGTTGTAATTTTATGGTGCCACAGGCGGTGGAAAGGAGTGGCGTGGCGAGTGTAGCCGATGATGGGGTAGCTGAGAGTAAGCAGTAAGCCGAGTAGCAGGGCTGTAAGCAGTTTGCAGTAGCGAGCGGTTGGTGGTCTGGTGAAAGCAGGTTCGCGAGTCGATCAGGGCGAGAAAAAGAGAGAAAGTGTGCGAGCGAAAGCTGTCTCTCTCTCTGGGGGGTCGGCATGCAGAAAATCGCTGAGGGTACGGTCGAAGTGCAGAGAAATATGCAGAGAGCACAACCGAAAAGCCACCAGGTTGCTGGTCTCGGCCATCGTCCGGGTTGCAGGTAGAGCACGTGAGCATCACCAGACCTCGCGAGCAACGACTCACATTTTCAACTGTTGTCTACCAATTGCTTCGCGTTTCTTGGCAGATCATTTCTCAACAAAGGGTTCGTTAGAAAAATCGGGCATGTATTTCCTTTTGCAGCTGGTATATAGGTCTGTCTTGTAAGTTCCTTTTTTTTCCCTCCCTACTTCAACTTTGATTTTCTAAAAAATACCAATATTATCTGTCGTTAATTGTATCGGTATATATTTTTGTTCGCAATTCGTAATGTTTCGTTTTTTGACCTAAATTTAGAATGATCGTATTTAACGAGAAATATTGCTTTTATACTTTTCAGTCTTGATTATTCTGCTTTTTTTTTAGCATTGATTCTCTTCGCGATTAGTTTTCCAGCGCATATATAGTTCAAACCCAGTCAGATCTTGATTTTGTGATCATCGCTAAAGACACTTGCCGCCACGTATAATTGGGTTGATGGGGGGCGGGGGGAGGGTGAGAGTTGAGATCCTTTTGCTTTTCCTGTGTTGTTTTTTCCAGGTATCAGCGAATCTCAGTAGAGTAAGTATTTTAGAGGTAAGGTGGTGGTACACTATGTAAACAATTTATTTTTTTTTTTGTTTTTTTTTAGAAGAGCAATAAATCATTGTAGAGAATGTGGAGGGGGTTTGGTAAATAAAGATTATCTTATCAACGAAAAATAAAACGTTTTTATTTCTAATGTACTTCTTCATACAAATGGAAGAATCAGGGATCCTCTAAATCAGATCTGTGTAACTCCTTGTCCACGAGCAAACTTCCCCTTCCAAGGGATTCCCACTGCGACCGAAACGACCATACACGAGATCTCTCGTGTCCTCTTGCCTCAAGTCGCTCGTCGTTGTTTCGGTCGGAATGGGGGTACCTCGGGAGAGGGGAAATTCGGTCGTGAGCAAGAAATTACACAGCTCTGCTCTAAATATTCGAGGGAAAATTTTTTTCTAGATAGCGCTTAGGAAAGTATCTTTGTTATCTTGCTAGTCGACTGATTTAGCAATAGTGTGTAATGTATATTATTGTGCTCTTCGATAGGCATTTCAATTGCATTCATGACGTATAATGTCAATAAATGTTTTCTCGTTTGATTTGAGAAAAAAAAAAACAAAGAAGCTCGTCGCTCTCAAAGATACCTACGCTATTCTAGAACAGTTATTAGACACCGTATTTTTTAAATGTTTAAATTACATAATACTTTGTATCCCTTGTAGAAGGATCACAGCCTATTTGTCCTTATCCTTACTGTCCACCGGTTTCTTTAGTACGTAGGGCTTGAGACAAAGAACAGTAACGTAGAGTAGAAGCGCTACAATGTGTCCAGAGAAGTACACAACTCTGTAATAATGCATAGTGTCCCAGAATCCTAATAATAGGAACGACATTCCTAAGTATGCCATACAGGTTGTTTTCTCGTACCATAAAAGCATATACCATGCTTTCTGAGCCTGAAAATAAAAATTTGGTAAATTTGGATTTCAATCGATAATTCTGATCAAGTAGTACTGTAGATGTAGAACATACGAAGCTGTTCTCTTCGCTTTGTTTGTAGAATTTCATAGCTATATCGTCGGTTAGCATGAAAAGAGGGATTTGACAAATGCAGAAGAAGTAACCGGGTGCCCAACCGTGCCAGACCGCAGAAAGTGTCAATGTAACGATAGTCCTTAAACATTTTATTGGAAACCTTTTGTATACGTAAACGCCCATCCAATATTGGATACAACCGTTCCATGCTTTCATAGCTGTTCTTACTGACTGACACTTCTCTAGTTTTGAAATATTCATGTTATATATAGTGTCAAAGTTGAATTCCTCGTTCTTCAATTGTCCAGGTGTAGTAGATCTGCAAAATTGTATCGCTTTATTTTTGTTTCAAGCAGAAAATGACATTTTTGTTTCGAAGGGGACATAATGTTCTCACAGAAGTTCAATGGTTTTATAATCCTTTGGTCCCAGTCCTTGCATAGGGTAACATTTTACAGGATACGCTCCAAGTCCAGCCATTTGGCAAGCACACTCGGCTAGCGTCATACCAATGTACATTCTTAGTCGAAAAGTCGCAAATGTAGGGTACATGTAAAGATGTCTGTAGAGAAAAGACTGTTCTGCAAAGCTCTCTGATAAGATGTACTAAAACATAGAAAAGAAATCGGGTTAACTGATAAGGCCATGTACGATTAATACTAAAATAAGAATTGATTACTTTGCTGGGATATAACATATTCATTATAAGATACAATACAATGAAGATTCCAGTTAATTTCAATTTGTATAGAGTTAGGGGCCAAGGATCCACGTACTTAGAAAATGGTCTATTTAAATGATCCCAGTATGTTCTGTACCTATAATATGGACCTGTAAGAAGAAAATGTTTCATTTAATCCAAAGTATCAATTACAATTGATTATTGAATCATAAAATTACCCGTTAAGAGCCCCATGTAGCTAAAAGCATAATGAAATACATCTAAAAATCCAACATTTTTTAAAGCTTCGGAGCTTACTCCTTCTGGATCGTTATCCGGTGGGTTGCTAGCTGCGTTTACTTCGAAAGCTAGTCCAGATAATTTTAGTGTTAATATCATAAGTATAAGATTTGTATGAGTTGGCGGTGTTGGTAAACCGACCCAATCTCCTAATCGAAATATAACAAGTAGGTAAAAAAATGAAAAGAAAATGCTGACCACATGACATATTCTGTAAACAAACAATAATTTGAAACAGGAATTAATGCTTTTGGAAAAAGATATTACAAAGTTCAGTTTTATACTACCAAATTAAACGAAGAAACAAATGTGTGCTATGATAGATTCGATTAATGATTAATATACATTTGTGCATTTAGATAATTGAGATTGGAATAGAGATACTTC
Source organism: Stelis phaeoptera (assembly GCA_943735885.1). Classification (NCBI taxonomy): domain Eukaryota; kingdom Metazoa; phylum Arthropoda; class Insecta; order Hymenoptera; family Megachilidae; genus Stelis; species Stelis phaeoptera. The sequence goes on from OX030936.1 coordinate 4,331,897, forward strand.
CAGTACGTTAATGTAATCGTTCGTGGATGAAATTGTGATTGTCTGTAATTTAATATGCAACAAGTAACTACTTCTCTCAACGCTTTAAATTACAGTACTTACATTTAAAATAGAAAATTATTTTTTGATTACTTGCAATATGATTCTGAATTAATTTGATTTGAAAGTACAAAATATACATTCTTTTGCGGATTGCATTTTGGCAAAATTAACAATTAAAGTTATATCTAAATAAATTTTGATGCACTGTTATATTTTCATTGATAAGATAAAAAGAATTGAACTTAATTAACCGAATGAATAAAATCAGTATATCGTACTTTGGCGAGAGCTTGGTTATGATAATCGCGTTAATCACAGTACTGATTAAAAGATGAAGTATATGACTTCCAGACACAATTCTGGCCACTATGAAACCGATAATTGTACCGATCCATTTTTTAACTTGAGGATCGGGGATCTGTCGGTAGTAAAACCCAATGACTATACAAAATGATAACGAAGCAACATAAATTACGTCTGCCCACATCGTGACAGTTCGACTGCACAAGTTGTACTGTGAATGACTGTGAATAACTGTAACTTTTGTCTGACTATTTCAGCGTGCAGTTATTAGATTTCAACCTTTGAACTTTGCGAATGAGTATAATCTACCAAGCTGGTTGATATTTAAATTATATCAATTTCCCACGTTTGTTTCATTTCAATATGTAAATATATATATACAGTTACACACAAAATTGAGCGTACACCTTTTAAAACACAATTCCCTCTTTTGAAATTGAATCAAATGACCTGAATTTTTTTGAGAAGCTAGAAGAACTAATGTATTAGATGACGGAAACAAAAATGTTGAATAAGTCCCAGTCGGATAAAAAAGTTGAGAAAAGTGACTCTCACTGTATCCTTCATAATTTCAACCGACTGGGGCTTATTCAACATTTTTTTTTTCTGTCATCTAGTAAACTAGTTCTTCTAGCCTCTCAAAAAAATTCAAGTCATTTGGGTCAATTTCAAAAGAGGGAATTGTATCTTAAAAGGTGTACGCTCAATTTTGTGAGTAACTATATATATTTAAACATACTATTAGAGATACTTTCTACGAAATAAGAATATATCAACAGAGAATGAAGTACATGCAAAATGAGAACGGGTTATTTGATAAAAATGCAGACAGAATTCAGTTACTGTAATAATTGTATTTATACAAACAAGGACATTTTCCTCAAGCGCATATTGTAAATGCGTGAATCGATTTAGTTATTAATATCAATACGAAAGTAGAATTTAAACTGCTTATTATGTTAATGTAATTGTAGCTGTGACATAAAATATTTATAATTGACTCGTGTTTAAATGTTCTAGGATTTTTTTCCGAGTGCTTTTTGCGTGAGTTCCGTCTTTTTCTGCTGAGCAAGTTCCTTTTCTTTTTTTTCGGCTTCTCGTTTCTTCGCTGCCTCTTCTCGCTGTTGTTTAATTATAGCTAATCGTGCCAGGTCTGCGCGAGCTTCGTCAGTTTTACCAGCCGCATGCAATTTTTGATAATTCGCGTAAGCTCTTTGTTTTTCTAACTGTTCTCTAAAGAAACAGAAAAAAATAACCAAGCACATTTATTTGATTTGTATAACATATGGGTTTATTTAAACGTATGTCTTTCATTCATACCGTTCTCTCCGAGATAATTCTGGTTTTGCTGACTCTAGAGATTGATTTAATTGTGATAATTTCTTTGCCCTCTTTTGTACTCTATTTGGATTTTCCACTTGAATTAAGTTTTCTACACCTTTCGCTTTTCCCTAAAAAAAATTGAAAATCATAAAACACATCTATCAATATATTTCAATTAATTAATTAACCAACTTACATGCGATTCGGAGTCTGAATCCGAATCCGATTCACTTTCGCTATCTGTTTCTGAACCGCTCAGGTTTTTTGATCTATCTCCGCTACCTCTTGCTTTGGGTTCATCATCTTCGTCGCTGGAACTATCTTCACCTTTATTTTTCTGAAAACAATAATATTGTAATCTTTACATATGAATTATTTGCTTAAAATTATCGGACTTCTATTTACCAGCCTTCTTAGCACAAATGCGAGAGGATGGTACACAGAAGATATATCAGTTTAATTTCTACCCATTGTTTTTGATCTTTAAGAATTGTTGAAGGTTTGTGTTTGGTCTCTCGAATAAAACTTGCATGGATATGGAGCAGACACTCCGAAAGATATCTCAGTGTTGCAGAAAATCACGCACGACCATCAAAGGACAATTCGACCTTACGTACTTAACAATAATATCTAAGCCGTCGTGCTGTTGGTTAACCTAAAAATACTGACTCTCCACTGGAGTTTTTTTTCCTCCTGGCGTCGCTGCTCCTCCAGTTCCTCGGGGTTAGTGAAGTGACGACCTCGGCCTTTGTGACTAACGAATTTACCTGAAAGGAAAGTCATGTTTCGGTTCCAATTTCATTCTTCCGAGGTCAGAGCTCGAGTGAAATTGCGTTTCTTCTCGAAACACAGATGTGGTGGGAACAAGAATAAAATAATCGTTTCGAACAGAAATTATAATAACTTTTGCGCTTACCGCGCGGCATTTTGTTCGAAGAAGTTTGGAGCAGTCCTAAAGAATTTTTTTACAGAAATTTGTTGTAGAAAAGACCTCTTCTCTACTCCGAAGGAAAAGTTTCCCTTGATGTCAGATTACCACTGCGCTGCTGCTGATTTCAACTTCAACGTCAACCACGAGCTCTGGTGGCATAAACTGTTGCACGGAATATTCGTGAGTATAGTTGGTCATTCTTACGATTGGTTCGAAACTTTTTTTTCGAAACTTCAGCATATTTCCGAATCAGATTATGTTACATCATCAATAGGTTTGTAAATGTACGATTTTTTTTTCTACACCTTCTTTGAAACACGGCACTAACCTATACTTTTACATTGAAATAAATTTTACAGTTGATAACTTACATATATGTAATAAATATTAATTTAATTCAATGTAGTTTCGGTTGTAAATTTGAATACAAACATTTCAAGTGCAATGACACGATTTATAAAAGACAAAATAATGTTTTCATAATTGTAAAAGTTGCTATGACTGCTCAGTCATAGTATGTAGTTCATGCTTCAGAGTAGCTGAGTAGTGTCGCAACACATTAATGTTAATAACTAAAAAAAACTGAGGATTGAATATGTTTAAAAATCAAGAAAAATATTTTCAAATAGTTTTCTGTTTATTTCACGATTTAAAAATGTGTTTATCGTCAGATTGGCACTTGTACTTTTCAAACTACTTCCGTTTCGCGGCATTAGGCACATCCTTTTTGGAATGTTCGTATTTTTTTTTTCCAGTTTTATCTACGAACGTGCAACCTGACAATAATTGGACACATCTGGCACGGACGCAAGGTTTATTAGATGCAAATTCGCAAAGTCATACTGTGTATGAAATTTCACGCGGAAACAGCAAACACAAACTTCATCATGCACCTGTTCCTACCTTTGATTTACAGGTACTTTAGATTTTTGTTTCTAACCCTAAACACCTGTGTACAAGGTTCCGTTTCCTGTTCTCGTTAACCGTTAATACAGTTTAAAATGATTCGTCGCAAGGTCGAAAAAATATTTGTGTAACGCGAGGGATAAAAAACTAGATGATCGAGTCCCACGATCTTGAACATAACAAATAAGGGCAGAGACCCAGAGAAACGCGATAAATGATTTAATGGGGATCGTGCTGGGCATTCACTTCGTTCCTTTTTTCCCGTGCATTATGTTCCGCTCGATCGCATGAGTGAAAGACGAATTGTTTGTTCGAGCTCGCTCGTTGTTGGCCTACGTTCTTAGCCTTCAATTTATATTATTTAAGAACAATTGACTTGGATGGCCCGCCGTTTCTTAGGGGGACCAATCTGGGAGTGTAGACAGCTCGTAAAACCAGGGGAAATTATACAGGGTGATTTTTCCCGTTTTAATCCCAAAATCTTTCTTTTTCACAATTTCTTATACTACTTCTCTACAATTTACAATAATCATTACACAATGGTATAGATTGCAAATTGTACAGCGAATGACATTGTAAATATTATAAAAAACATATCAGATGTTCAGTTTCGAAGAATGTTTTATTTCATCGATAACATTGAACATTATCAAGAAGCACGATCAGAAGAATTCAAATATTCAGTTTTATTTCATGTATGATCATTCTAGTGGATGAGAATTTCTTCCTAAATAAAGATAATGGATTTTCTTTTTGTTAGTATCATTTCTTTGGATAACGTTTCCGTGTCGTAAATATTTCCCGACACCCCATAGATGTTCCAACGACAATTTCGGCACGTAGTCACTTTGCTCTGATTGGAGCAACAATCGAAAGAAGGGGCGCTCTTATTGGCGGTCAAACATGGCGCCAGTCGGACTGTGTCGCCTCCTAGTGGCTGTCGACGGAAATACGGTACAATTCAAGGAGGATGCGGCCAGTCTGTTTCGGCCGTTCAAAACGTCTAGTTGTGTTTGGAGGGTGCTCCTTGAATGTCAACCGGTGAGTGATTGTTTTGTTGTGCTTTAATGTCATCCGTTTGAACTGGTCGCGATATCGAATACAGTTGATCCGCGAGTGGTTCCGCGTAACAATCAACGGAAACATCGTTCGTAACCGAGTAAACGATACACGACCGGTCTTCCAGGTTTGCGGTAGAAGTGTGTCAAAGTCGATGTAACGTGTTTCTGTGCGCCCATAATCAACATAGCTGTGTCTTCCGGAGCTACGGTCCTGGATACGGTCCTGGCCCACAAACAAAAATGGTGAGTTTTCTACAGATATATTTATTTAACATTGAAATCGTAGATTATGTAACGATTGGAAAGAGAGAGAACCCCTGAGCCAACAGGGGGAGGAAACACGTTCGCTAATTTTTGACAGGTATCGATAAAAAAAAATAGCGGCTCATTGTTAATTCGCTCTATCGTCGGCTGTGAATGAATCTGTGTATTGGAGGCTGTGACTTATCGATGCGACAGCTTCGAAGAGGAATCAAGGTTATTGCGTTCCTCTCGCCGTGCCTTATGAATGGATAGGATACCTGTTCCCCGTGCCCTTTTAATCGCCGTAAAAAATGATAGAAAATACCATCAGATGGTGCGTTGGATGGAACGTTGCGTCCCATGAATCAGATGTTTTCTATTAACCCATTAATCCTCACAGCCTTGAAATATAGTATTTTCTCTTATAAACAAGAATAGGCAATTAAGGTAGTTGTACCATAATAACTATTTACTTATAACAAAGAAAAGCAATTCGTAATAACCATAAAACCTATATGATAAAATGTTCTAATTTTAGGCATTAATGGGTTAATCGAACGAGTCTTGTTCAAAATATACATATATAATTGTCGTTTACAAACAATTACGGTTGATTCGTCGAGTAGGTGTATCGCCGGTGCACCGTACATCCACAAAACGAGCTGTGCGCTTAATATTCGGACAGAGTCATTGTCACGCTTTATAAATATTCAATTGTTTTATAAAACCCGTCTCGTGTGCACAGGTTTCTGTAGGAATACGTTTTGAGCACGTTCGTGCGTGGTTACCCATCGAACGATGACGACATTTCGGTACATCTGCATACGTGTAACGATGTTCACGTTAATTGCTATATGTTCCAGGCCCGCCCTTAATTGTCCTCATAAATGTAACCGGGCGTAGAGTCTTGACGAATGGCTTGTTTGATCCTCGGCTGACGAATGCTCAGTGATTTAGATACAGGGTCGCGTTGATCCGTAATAATATAAATAAAGATTGTAAATAGAAAAGTTAAATAAATTCAGCTTTTCTTATGCGAACGGAGCTGTGTATTTCTTCCGAAGTCAATTGTTCGACACAGAAAGGGAATATAGAATACCTATTGAGTCAGAATGATCTCGCATTCGTCTTACGAGGATTAGGGATGCCTCGAACATTTTATTGAACTTGAGATTTCACTAGTCACCAAAGTAGTTTATTTATTTCATGAAACTTGCTCCAAATTGATTTAAAGGTCTAGATGTTTATCGAGGATATATATGTATAGACAGTTTATTTGATAGATGGATGCAGGTAGGCTGGGTAAAGCATGCAAGAAACTTTTCATGCAGAAATAATGGATTTCCAATAATTACGCGCACAACTAAAGCTATCAAAGAGTAAAGGATGTCTATTGACGAGCGGAAGGGTTAAAAGTCAAGGCCCAGATTCTTTCTTCCCTCATTATTTTTTTTTTTATCGTGTTGAAGGCTTATAGATAAACGGTTGATCCTTTGATTTTGACTTTATACTTTACCTTCAATTCTTGATTGAATAATATTTGATATAGGTGTTCTGAATTATTCTATAAAATGTTAATTGCAATGATCGCTGATTACAGATTTGTACAACGGAAGGAGTTAAGTGTCATAAGAATAATACAGTATATTGTTGTAAATGAAATGACACGTTCGAAGGATTTTCCACGAGTTTAACCTGGAGTTGAAAACGTTAAATACCATATATACCGTTCACGAGCTTCTCGTCACGTTCCGACATCGTGTCTAGATTGTTTAAGCAGGAACAAACGATCATAACATGGAAATACGTGTGGTCTAGGATCGTCACAGCTGTGAAAACAAGCGTTGTATATTTTCCACGTGAAATTCTCTGACTGGTGTCGGTCGTGTTCTCCGAGCAATAGGATTCGATTCGCTCGGTTCTGTGCAGGGAAGCGTCAGAAAATGAGCCGCTTTCGCGAGCGAACGGGTAAAACGAAGAATGCCGTTACCGGGCGCACGTGGCGATTAGAATCGAGCCTCTCGATCCTTTGCCAGACCGATTTCCAGACGAAAGTGATCCTACTTGCCGCGAACACGGTTTCATCGTGACTTCCAACTGCATCGCAAAGAAACGTTACGCGATTTAACGGTTGTTCCATTCCATATTTTGCAGAAATCTTTTTCCATTAAATATTCAGTCGCTGCGTATTGAACGATTGATTTAGAAATATAGAAAGTCTGACACGATTTCATCACGTGAATGTATTTCAAAATCGCACTTATTACATGTCAATTGAAAGCATAAAGTGTGAGAAAAATGACTGCGTACAGGTTCAGCTCGAATAATTGATAAATTCGAAACAATTTCTGACTGTATTTATTTGGTTAAAGTTATTCGAAAATTTGTAAATCACTCGTTTAATACGCAACATTTAAAAACGCAACGCTTGATTCGTTATTCTGGATTTTATTCGTTCGGATAAGTGAAAAATAGTAACTGTTTCGTCAGTTACTTTTTATTCAAGCGTCCTCTCGAGAAGGAGTGTGATTAAGCATAATTGAGCGAGTCAATTAGAGCAGGGATTCTTTTTTGTAAGCGAATTTCAAGCGATATGGGCTCGTCTCGTTAAACAAATAGGACAATCAAAGGGATCCCTGTAAATTGGAAGGAAACGATGCGGATGAGTCTAATAACTCGATGAAAAAGGGTCCGTCGATGGAGGTCGTGAACCTGTTCGAAGGCTGTTCAGAAAATCGAACAAACTTTTGCCCCTCTTCATCCTCTTTCGTACACGGAATATAAAAATAAAACTCTGAGCTGTGAAAAATATAATATTTCTACGTTTCCGAGGTTCAGAGTTCCTGAAAATATACTAAAAATATTCCTAAGTTTTTCTAAGTATCTAGAAATATATAGATAGTATTTCATTCCTCAATTTCAATCAAAAACTTGATGGTTTTCAGTCAGGCGTATTTCTATAAGAGCATTGTACTTCGCCCCGTTTGGCCCACGATACAGAAACAAAGAGACAAAAGTAGGCAAGGAAGGTGAAGATTATCCGGCTGCATTGCATCTAGAATCTAGAATCTAGATGACTGCATCGTAGACAAAAGTTAGCGCAGAGTTGCACTTCTCGATTACAAGCTCCTGTTGACCGGTCGAAGGTTTCCCAGATTGTTCTCCTTCTGTAAATACGTTCGTTGTCTAACTGAAATTTGATGATTCCTTCGTTACAAAATCGATCATTGGATTGGAAAATATTGAACAGAATTCTGTGAATATGTTAACAGTAAAATTGTTATTTCTTCAAATTCGAACAAATTATTCTAAAGGGATAACTGTTAAATAGGAAAATTTTCTTTTTTTCCTGCAGAATTATTAATTAAAATTCAACAAATAAGAATTTTCGAGTTTTTTGTGACCTTGCTGCTGCCAAGCACTCTTAGAAAAATTGAAGAAATTGATTTATAAATGATTGTTGAGAATACAATAGGTACCGATCTGGACGATCGATCTCTGATTACGATTCTTTTATCGACGAACACAGGCGATCCTCGGGAAAGATTTTAAAAGGGAATAAACCTCGTAGCATGACGAATGAAGCACAGGTTCACTCGGAACAAGATCCCTCGTTCATTTGCACAGTGATTCAGATTAGACAAGTCTGTTTGAAGAGCACGTATCACCTTATGAAACGCGTTGATAAAACTTGTTTGAATCGTGCTTATCGGGGGAAGACTTTCGCCGAGGAAGCTAAAGCGTTGTTCTCTCTGTGCACTGTTTGTGTGTATTTAGAAAGGATACGTGAACGAATACGTTGATACGTAACGCTGGGAAAATAATGATAATTTCCTTGGTCAGCCGGTGGATGAGGCAACTCTTCTGTAAAAACAATTTCACGTGAGAAACTGGATACAAAAGTACAGAACAGTATTTGAGAAATTTCTCGTTTACTGTTCATACAATTCAGGATTTTGCTTAAGCTCCAGTTCTTTGTTCAAAGTTAATTTAATCGAAGCTACAGAAATGAATATACCTTTGGGAGGGGGGAGCAATGTCTGTAATATTTAAGTTTGTGAGGGGGGAGGTTATGTTCTGTATCTACCTGTAAACTATGTTAACCCTTTGTACTGGGAGCATTGTTGAATACGATTGAAAATTCTGAAAAGCAAACGTGCTATTTTGGAACGGAAGAGTTACAAATGCTTACGAGTCAATTTTCTGCGTTCTAATGTAAATAAAGTTTAAATGTCGCGTTACAAAATACTCAGATAAATTAAATATGTCTCCTCAGAGGGGACAGCGGAGTGCAAAGGGTTAAATTAGAGGATTTTCATTCCTGAGAGGTTCGAATCAGAAGTTATGCTGTTGAAATTGTAAGAAAAAGGATGGACTGATATTGATTCGATTTTAATGAGGGGGTGGCTTGATTGTGGGTGGTTTCGGAATAGCGTTATGGTAACCAGGATACATAGGATCGGATAGCATTTGTTTAGAGAATTTAACGGTCTCCTGGAAACGACGTCTCCTGTTGGATGAGACTGAGGGGGGGTTGGTTTGGACGCATGCGCCCCTTTATCAGTCGATAACACCCCCGACAGCAAAGCAACCAGCTGCGTTGCTAGCTGCAACATTGACACACCGATCCACATTGCTAATCCCATTCTGGTCCTGTAAATAGCGAAGATATGTCCGTTTAATACTCTATTTTACAAATTGTATATGCCTGACAATTCATACGCATTTCAGATGAATAAAACAAACATTTTAAGCGTTGAAATTGTAATATCATATCAAGAATATTTCCGAATTTATTCATTGATGAAGTATATTCGTTAATGGTTGAAAGTTGGACATATAATTAAATAATTGAATAATTAACAAACGAAACGATAAAATAAACTGCGGGCGGCGTTAATATTAAGCTAACAATGCTGGCTATCAAACTGAAAGGTTAATTTTGAAAATTAATTAACTGCATCGTTAATAATTAGATTTTTACCTTGTCTGACTACATACGTCCATTTTCACTGTGGCATTCAACGCGTTAATTTTAATTTGTCAGAATTTTTTAAATTTCTGTAAACGTCGTCGTATTCTTCTTAATAGTCGTTTCAAATCCAAACGTTTTTAAACTTCTCGAAAGCTTTCCAAAGTTTTCAATGGCTAAACTGTTTCTAGGAAAATATTGTTATGATTGTTATCAAAAAGTAGCCGAAATTCAAACAGATGTTTAATTTGATATTACTCGCTGTGTCTATCGTATTCGAGTCACCCTAGGGTCGAATACTCGATTAAAATCGACCGGTGTCTTCGCCGTAGATGAATTTCCGGGTTCGCCGGATATCGATGCTCACGCAGAGATCGGACGCCGGAAATCTTCCTGTTCCGTGGATCGCATAACGCGATGCCTATACTTGAATTCGATTTTCATTTGTCAATATTCAATTTCGTCTCGTCGTACAATTACTTTGACACGGGAATAATAATTATTTAACACTTGTATTCGAAAATATTTCAAATAAAACCAATGCAATTTAAAAGAAATCGAAGAATTTAAAGTTGAAACGAAATTCAAAAGCAGAATTTATATTACGATTGGTGTAGTTTAAATATTTCAATATTTTATTAACCCTTTGCACTCGAGTTGTGCCTCTGAGGCGTCATATTTCATTTATCGGAGTATTCTAAAATACGAAATTTCAGTTTCACCCGTATCAAAATATAGACAATTAAAGAAGGGAATAAAAATCAACAGATTCTCAAATATTTCTAACAATTTTCTTCCGACATAGTGCGTTTGGTTTCTGGAAGCATAGCTGGAGAATTAGATTACATTCGATTACGTCGAAAAATGCTTCGAGTGCAAAGGGTTAAGCAATCTCGTCTTCGATTAGTAATATTTACTATTTAATATTAAATTTAACAAGTAAAGCAGTAATGCACGTTAGTGTGTTGATCGGTAAATCGGACGCGCCCAAATTGATCCGAAAGTGGATTCTAATTCGAGACTCATTTATTCGGGTACAGATGTTCGTTTCAGGGACATTGTCAGGCAGGCCGCCGCGCCGCCATCGGTGCAATTTCCCCGTGAGTCAATCGGAATTGCTCGAATTAGACCCCCGGTAAAGTCGTCGAACTTTGAGAACACACCCTCTGTCTATTTTTGTCATTTTTAACTTTTCCCGATTTGGACGACTATTTTTGAAAACACCCCATCAACGTTGACTATCGTTCACTTAACACGTTAAGCGCTACGTTAGTCATCGATGACACCCGAAATTTTGTAAACTCAAATAATTGAGACAAAGAAATAATAATTTTACTAATAATTTGAATTTGAAAATTAATCGACTGCTTCCTTAACACGTTGGCTGCCACGGGGGTCACCGGTGACCGGCACCCGAAATTTTGTACAATCAAATAATTACCAACAGAAATGATAAAAGAAACCACGGATAGCGTTAACATTAAGCTAATAATGCTAGCTATCGAATTGAACAGTTAAATTTGCAAATTAGTTGATTGTATTGTTAATAATTAGGATTTCAGCGTGTCTGACTACCCACGTCCGTTTTCACTGTGGCAGTCAACGTGTTAAGATCGTTGCTGTAGCTTCCGACTTATTTTACGCACGGACCTGGAAAATGTAGTTTTTAGAAAAATGTGATTAAAGTATTGACTGTCGATAAAAATAAGAACAAACTTTTGTTGTTTTTTAACTTGCACGAATTCATCGATTCTCCAGGACCATATTCAAAGCACCCTTCTTTGAAAAAATGAATTTTTTCGACCTCGTGGCTGCATGTATCGACAGGCTTTCGGTAGACAAAGTGTTAGGATGATCGGTTTGAAATAAATGTTTGCGCGAAGAGAAAGGAACCCTCCCGGCGATATGGTTTTAGGCACACACGTGTGCGTCGTTGTTGTCGATCGTGCAAGATGTATCGACTTTTACCTTGTTGAGCTTTAATCTAGGTAACGAACAAGAGAAACGGGTTGTCCTTTCTCCGAAAGGACCGTTAGCCTGATTTCCACCTCGTTTCGGTTATGTCGGAAGCGAAACAGGTGGCTCTGTTACGCAGGAACCTGCAAAACTCGACCCTGGATCACGATCACTGTCTTTTGTCATGAACGCGTTTTGCCCACCATGGGGGGGGGGGTCATTGTTAGCCACCAATACCATCTTCATGGTCTCGTATTTGATTGTAATCGTCGATTTTTATTACAATATGCCTTTAGAAAATTAACACTAGAATTACCGTCGTTCAGTGTACCTTTACTTGAAAATTAAAACTAAAATAGAAAACGAAATAAATGAGAGATGAAACGTAATAAAAGCCAACTTATATTTGGATAAGAGTCTTTTAATCAGTTTTGTAATTTTAAATAAGAAATCAGAAGCATAATAGTCATTTTGACCCGTTTGGTAGGTCTAGTGTTAAATAATTAGATATTGGAGTCTTTTGTTATACTGAGTCAGCTGTGTTTGCGTGTCGTATTAGTTTCGAAAGATGATAAGTGGAAAATTTAATTTATCCTATTTTTGAGATTGTAAGTGGTAGGAATTTCTGAAGTTTCTTGAAGATTTGGAAACCGTGTACGTCTGAATTCGATCGTTCGAACAAAATTTGTATGATTTCAGAAAACTTTCACCAGGAAAGAATTGTGTCGTTTCGGACGTTCAAATATTTTACGATCGTACAGTGTCGATTATTTTCTTTTTTCAATCTTGATCAACGTGAAATCCAGGTCTGCAGGAGTCGATGATTTTTATCAGCCGATATATTTATTGGCTTGAACATCGTCGAGCACGTTTCACTTATTGGTATTAATTTCTAAAAAGAGAAGCAAGAAAAAGAAGGTGGTATTTTATTATGGAGCATTAAATTCACGAACGATATGGGTGTCGGGTGTTTAAAAGCAAAGAATTCACGTTTCACCGTAATTATGAATAAACGAGAAGAAAGTCGATGAAAATGATTTTTCGTACAGGCGAAATCGACCCAACCGGGTAGGACGCTTTCGCGACGGTGAATCCTCTTTCACGATTTATTCTTCAACCTTTCGTTTATATAATAAAAGAGGGATCTCTTCTGGTTACCAAGATGTTACCATCTCGCTTTCACTTTTCTTCTATCCATTCATCGACGGAAATAACACGTGATTACGCAGGAAGTTCATAAACCGTCAATTCCTGATACCTAGTGAATTCCCGCCCAAATAAGTATTCGAAAGTTCAGAATTTTTAAGCTTTGAAAAGTTGATTGTTTATTTGAAATAGTTGGGTAATTTCTGGAAAAATTTATTTGGTATTTGTACATTTGAATTAAAAGATTCAAGGTTTGAAAATTCAAAAATTCTAATATTTCATAAATTTAAGATATCAAAGATTTGGAAATTTGATAATTCCAAAATTCCAAAATTTGAAATATCAAAGATTGCAAAATTCCAAAAATTTGAGATATCAATGGTTTGAAATTTTGAAAATTCCAAAATTCCAAAAATTTGAGATATCAACGTTTTGAAAATTTGAGAATTCGTAAGTTTTAAAGTTTAAAAGTTTGAAAATTTGAAAATTAGAAAATTTAAATAGATAAATTTTATTTCTTTCTTAACAAATTTAAATTCAAAATTTAATTTTTCCATTTGCTATTTAAATTTCTTCGCTCACAAATTTTTTAATCAAAATTTGATTGTTCCACCTCATTTGCTGGCATTCAGATTACGATCTGTGACACGTTACAAGGCAAAGTTTCAACAAACGAGTATTCAAGTTCTCTTTGTGTTTCTTGTAGAAGTGGTCAAGTAAAAGTGTTAAAAATCCCTCAGCCTCGAGATTTAATTAGTAATGATCATTCATCCTTGAAGTTAACTTAGCTTGGTCGCCGCATTCTTCAAGGTTACATCTTTTTTTTTTGCTTTTTACTCGTTGCACTGGTACGCAAGAGTAAGTTTACGGGTCGACAGGTCTGTTACATCAGTGTAACGGTATGTTCATCGAGGATCATCCTGGTTGACTGCGTCATGAATTTTTCCAGGTGAATAGCTCGTTGAAATTGTACTCCACTGTGTGATACTGTTTCTTTTTTGTTTTTATCTTGAATTCGAACTAACAATAAGTAATCGAACATTTTCTTTTGATGAACAGATTACAGTAATCTATGCATTAACCCTAGATTATTGAACTTAAATCAGCGTTACTCTGTCATTAATCATTCGACTCATAGATTACGAATTGAAAGCCTGTATACTTGTTATATCTCCTTTATTTGTTGCTAACAAAATAGCAGAACCGAAGACATGTATTATTAATTCTTAATTTAAAAATATAAAAGCAAGAAAAATTAACTTCGACGAATGTTTAGTGATCTAGGGTTAAGACAGAACGATACAGTTGATATTTTAAAGATAACAAACATTCATTTGTAAATTGAGTTTCAATAATTGAATTCATCATTACACATTTAGTTTACATTTAAATCACTGTATAATAATAGAAAATTAGAATATAAAATTAGAATAATAGAAATTACGAAGAATTGACAGAATAATAGGTAAAATTTGATCAAAAGTTTGATGATAAAAACGCCTTTAGCGTGGCAGTCAAGAAGCTGGTCAAAGTTGTCACGTGTCACATTCGTGAGGCACCTTGCAGTTCGGATGTGACTTTTGTCGTTCAAACTTTGATTACAATTGAATTTTAAGTTTAATTCTGATTACAATTTACACAATTAACGTTTCTTAAGTACGAAGTACGTGTAATATTTCAATTTCCTTGATTTGTTTTAACGCTCAAGTAATAAATATTAATAGCTCTTACTGACACACCTGCCGGGTAAATGGTAGTGCAAGGTAGTGCTATCTCGAAAACAAATTGCATTTTGCCCAATTTATTAACACTTTATCTACCGGAAGCCTACTAATAGGCTTTTCGATACTACCCACTGGTAACTACTGAAAATCAATTAACAAAAGTTTGACTGTTATTTTTTTCGTCTATAACACTGTTGAAATAATGAAAGTTAAGCGTGCTACGATCGAGAATAAATGGAAAATACGGGTTACTCCCCCTAATTCTCAATTACCATCAAATTATAAAATAGTAGGGCTCACTTTTCCATTCTAGAGCGGTAGATAATGTGTTAACATCCTGTTATTATACACAAAAATGTGTATCTACTATGGTTTTCGAGGTAGTACAAGTGCATCGATTAACCTCGTTAGTTAGACCTAGACCTACACTAAATACACTCAGATTGATATCTAAAATACTTATTTAAATCTACACTTGAATTTAAGTTAAAACCTGATCCTCGTTCAGATTAAACCTTGATTAGAGTTTAATTAGAACTCGAACAGAGATTCGATTAAATCTTGACTAAACGTCCACTACGATTCGATTGAATCTTAATTAGAACTCGGAAAGGTTTCTATCACAGCTGTACTCTAACTATACGTCTTAACTTGTAATACCTTTTTCTTTTTAATTTAGACGAGTAATTAACCAACGAACAAAGAGTGAACAAATGTTGGTATCAAATTTATCTTACGTCTGAGACTATACGTCAGCATTTCTACCGTGACGCGACGAGACAGCGTGTGCATTCGATTAATTGGCGTTTAATTGACGTCCCTTTAATAGTAGGCACTCGTTCGTTCGTTTACCTCTCGGATTTTTCAGAGGTCATTAAAAATCGCGCGAACCGCGGAATCGAAACGAAAAGCCCTCGAGACGGTTCCGTCTATTCATCAGGCGTGAAGTGAAAGCCTCCTTCTTCCCTATTTTTTCCTTTTCTTCTTTTTCTTCTTCTTCTACTTCCTGTTTTTGTTTTTGCCGAACTCTGAAGTACACCTACCTCGTGTATCGTTGATTGCAGCATAGATTATGCTGCATCGAATATTTCAACTCGAAGGTTCGTGAATTCTTCACGCAACGCTTTTCCCTTGACTTTTTAATTTTGCCATGTTTCAAAAGAAAAACAAATTCAACTGTACTACCGAAAGATTATCCGAGCGTTCCAATCTTAATTAATTAGCACAGTTTACTCTGTAGTTGAAGATCTTTTTCATAAAAATATTTCTTCGTACGAAAAACTACTGCTGTTCTTTTCTCGAATCGATCTTATAAATTCTCAGATCTTCTCGGATACGTTTTAAGAAACGGAATCATTTTTAATAGATTCGTGCACGTTAACCCTTTGACTTTGAGAAATTATTTTCTTAAAATTACAATTAACTGAGCGTATATGTATACGCATTTCGTAGTCAAAGGGTTAATAAGAAGGATAACGGGAATCTGGTCAGTTCAGCGGAAAAAACAACAAGTAATCACGAACGCGTAATACGCACGCGGAAAGTGCAATTATTTCAGACGGTGCATGCACCTAAATAAATGCTTGAACTCGTAAAATACACTTCCTTGAAATTCTTTCGATCTTGTAGCTCGCTTCCTCGATTCGAACCTATTCTTTCTTTCCTGCTCATGAAAGCGATTCCCTATTTTTTTTTTTTTTTTTTCTTTCTATGACTTGATGAATGAACATAGAGCTGTTTTATTCTCGTGTATGTTACAAGCGTTGCTGATTTATAGAAATTATTGAGAGGAGGAACACTTGAACTGCCACGTCAGCTATATGTGGGTGATACTAGAATTTCTGTAGAAATTTGTCACTTGCATTATTAATATCCTTTCAATTACTTAATTAGAAATCGTCGTATTAGGCACTCCATATTTTGAATAATTGAGATTACGGAGAATCGTCAGAATAGTAGGTAAAATTTGATCAAAATAAATGCTTTGTCTCATCAAGTTTTCAGTGCCTTTGGCGTGGCAGTCAAGGTGTTAAAAAATCGCAAGGTAAAGGGTTAAATCAAAAGAAAAGTGTACAAAAAAAAAGAAAAGAATTTGGATTAGTTTTGTGCGAGAGTAAAGTAAAATTAAACGACGCAGAAAATTTCTAAAATTATAATAAAAGGAATGATTTTGTTGACAAAACTGTTTCATTCATTTTGTGAAGAAAGGATTAAATATCTGTGTAATATCGAATGAATGAGAGAAATAAGATTGATCCTGAATGGCGTTTCGCGAGGAATTTAAATTCAATCGCGGTGAAACCGAATGAAAAGACCAACTTTCGTATGGTGTAGGTAACCGACACGAAAGTGAACACACACGATGCGTTCCCAGGGATAAATTGACGCTAATTCAGTCATTCGTCTAATTAACACCGTGTTTCTCACGTACGACACCGGTTTACACTCATACGTGTTCACCTATTTCACGCGTGTGTTGACTGCTCGTCCACGATTTCTCGCCGACATTTTCTATTATTAAAACCGGTGCTAGCCTTGACATCGTCCGAAAAATCCTGCTCTCAGACGGATCTGGTTTCCATAAAACGATGCCAAATCGACCATTTAATTTCCATCAAATTTGTCTCTCGATTATTCTTTTCTTTTGCACCAAAGTAGATTAATGGGGTAATCGTTTTTATTTCTATCGGAGGATCGTGGCTTCCAACGGGGTCGCCATTTATTTGTTTCAATTCTAAATTATAGACGCTCCAATCTAAAATATCTTATTATTGTTTTCGTATTTAACAATTTTCGATCACAATTCAAAGAAAGTCGGTCGTTTGAAAATTCGACCCCATATTTACGAGAGTTTCCGTAAGTTTCTTATCCTGTAGGAGAAATTGTTGAAAGGTGGAAGGGTGAAATGTTAGAAAAAATTGCCACGACCCCGGCTGGCAGTATGGAAGGCAACCGAAACTAATAATAGAGCTGGTGTAGCAGCACGCTGGCCCGTTAGGTAGGCTGGTTAAAAGTTAGGTATACCTTCGAGTCAGAGCGTAATCTGGAACGCGGGACTTTGCGAAGGGAAATCAGTCTATCGAGTTAAAGTGGGCCTCGTTATTCACGATCTCGCTTGATAACCCCAGCCTGGCTGTTTCCTACCGATCCACCGTTGCTCTTCGACTGCTTATCTCGATCCTGATAATAGCTTTACACACGCTACGACGAGCCAACGATCTTTTGCGATAAGTCACGGAATTCTGCTCGAAATAGAGAAGAAAGGAAGAAAGATTGTACTCGTAAACGCGACCTCGATCGCGAATTCTTCAAGAAATATCCAAGAAAATTTCAGCTTTACATTTTGGGAGAACTCAAAGCAAGGATAGGATAGAAAGAACACTTTGAGCGCTATAGAAAAATTCTGATAAAAGCATTGCAATTTCTGCGGGGCAAGCTTTGCAATTGGTAATTTTGATGATATTAAACCTTTGCGCTCGAAGCGTTTTTCGACAGGTGTAAGTCTAGTCTATTTTTTCCAGAAAATCTTCCGAAACTCAAACACACTATTTTCACAGAAAACAGTTACAAATGCTTATGAATCTATTTATCCCTATTCCTTTCGTTAATTTTCTATATTTTAAGAGAAACAAAGCTTAACTTTCACATTTTAAAAAAATCTGTGAAATTTGTAATTTTATTTTTAGTTTGGTATGAAATTTCTATGACAATTATTGATGAAAACTTTGATCTTGCGACACGGATGGACACTCTTAAATAACTAATAATTTATCTTTTGCGCTCTGTTTGCTGTCTGGAAATCAAAATACAAGGTACCGAGAAGGTGTTAGGAAGGATCGAAAAGGACGGACTAAAAACATTTCACTGTTTCGAAGTCACGAAACACGGGTCGGCATTCTTTGCGTGCCGTAACGTTACGTGAGCCCCGAGAATTGGTCTGCAATTTGCAGTAAAAGCGAGATAATTAAGCCGCCGTTTGATCGTTTTCAGTGATTCACTTGGAACGCCTTGCTGCCGGATATTTCCAGCCACGAACACCAACTAAGAACTTCAATTTAGACGATATATAGTATCCGTATGTTATGTTGCTCGTTACTTTGATTCAAATTTTCTTACACGAATTAAATGAGAAGCACCCTTGTGATTTTGTACTTTAGCTGTAATTTTTGTCCAGTGTTTCATTCAATTAATCAAAGGATAATGAAAATAAATCACAGAAAAGAGGATTGAATTTTATTCGAAAGGATTTAAAATTGATGAAATTGATTTTCAGATTAATCTTACTTAAATGATTTTCTATTTCATTTTTGTCAGAGTACAGAGGTATTTGGAACAAGGTAACAGTGTTGTTGCTGGTGAATCTTGCAGCTTGGTTTAAATTTGATTTACCTACTTTTCCGCGTGCCTCTCAATATCTTGGTCGCTCGATGCGTTTTTAGGTCGTCTACGAGCCTCGAAATATACCTGTTCCATCGCCAATCGAACACGTAAATACTTGAAACGAACGTTTTTAATCAGTTATATTGCCCGATGATTATTTTATATCGAGGGTGTAGATATTTCCGATATTTAAAGTGTACTTAATATTTTGGAATTTTGCACCGAACGCGCGTAATACTAAGATTAGGTCTTTGTAAAAATTGTCCAATCATACCTAATAATAAAAAGAAAAGGCATTGCAATGTCAAAATGATTTTATAGTATACACGTGCATAACACAAATATAGATTTTTATAAATAATATTCCAAGTATACATAAACGCAAGATTTTGGTATAAATTTCGGTAGCAAACAATTTTTTCCGCGATAAATAAAATTTCGACGTTTCCATGCAGTATCATTGGCGCATAGCTCGATTCTATTATCGATCTCGTTGCCGGTTATCAAGATCGCGTAATGTTCCTCATTTTCCTTAATGGTTTTCCTCGTTTCGAAGAAATTATTGCCCGGCTATCGATCATTCTGCTAATGGTATCGCATTAACGAAGAAATTCTCCTGAAAATTCGTCAACTTGGTCGTATTTCTGAAGTCACTTGAATTTCAAGTGCACGGTAAATTACAATTTTCTACCCTTTCGAAAGGAAAATTATTAAGTTTCGCTTCAACTTGGGTTAATCTTAAATTTTCTTTTTCAACACTTTGATAGCCGTTCAAATTAAAAGATCGAAAATTCCACGAAATGTTACACATCAAATTATGAAATTAATAAATAATTAACTCTAGGTTGGTGGGTTCTGGGCCAATCGTGACCAAAGCTACCAAATATATTACATATATAAGGATACTTAAAGTAAAAGAATTGTTAATTTGAGAATTAACATCTGTAGAAATATTTAAAATAATTGTCACTATCTTATATTACGTAATTTGGTTGACCGAAAGCTTTGTCTTCGATTTCATTGATCGATTAAGAGATCGAGTGTTATCCAACGATTATGCAATGTTGTGCAGTATGACAGCGAGGAAAGTGGAATGTTTTTTCTATAAATATTCAGAAGGTGGACGTGCGACGGGTTTTAATTTATACGACCTCGAATACACAGGGGTCGAAGATGGTACACCAGGTACACTTAGCATGCACGTGCAAAAGTAGGTGGATCAAATTTAAACCGAAGAGACATGGTCAGAGAAATCTGCCGTTCTGGGTCATCGTTCAGACTCCTTCGATTATTGTCGATCAATAGCTTTTGAGAAGCTTTGAATTCGTGTTGAAACGTTTCTTTCGAAGTTTCGTAGAATTTTTAGATGAATCTGTAATTTTGTATAAATTTTTTAATTGCGTTGCTAATATTACTTGGTATTTGGAGACAATTTTGCATATCACAATGTTTGCGAATTTGGAAATATTTCTTTCCCTTGCCAAAAGAAAACTTTGAACCATTAATTCTTTTATTAAATCTCCAATTATCAATTTAACTCTTTGGAGAAGTGGAGAAAAAAATTTGCCACCTTTTGCTTAGCTTTTCATGCATGGTGGGGATATATTTTAACCCACCTCAAAAAGTTGCAATTACTCACTTTGAGTAATATTTTATATTAAAATAATTGAACTTTTAATTGAACTGTGCAACTTTTTTTTTTATTTTCTTTAAAGTCGTCTGCCTCAAAGAGGTAAACACATAAATGTATTTGAAGACCATATAATCGACTGCATGTTAAAAAAATAATAGGTTCAAAGTGTTCTGTCCATCGAGAGAACACTTTTGTTCATCGTAAATTTCTTCAGTCTCGATTCTGTTTCCTGTATGCTTGAGAACGCGAATAAAAAGGAAGTCGGTGACTGAAAATTACTGCGGTGGTGATTTTCGTCGAGGGGGGGGGGGGGGGGGGGGGGGTCTGTGCTCTTTCAATCCCTCTTTTGAATCGTTCCTGTTTATCTATGTAAACGTTTTCGCCGCCAGCTAAAAAAAGACTTGGTCCTTTGGTACACGCGAATCTCGTTAATGTTACATTGAACCTCGAGCAGGCTTTTTGTCCTACTGGCTTGTAATTACATTGAACGTTCGTTAACGACGATGCTCATAATTGAGGATCAACGTTCTGAGCCGTGACTGTCTGGGAATTAACGAGTACAGATTGGGTCGGTCGATAGCGTTTGTTGAAAGAGTCCTCCTTATTTTGCAACCACGATGACGATCAGTTTTGTTACAAATAGATTGAGAATTTTCTATAGACGTCGAACGTGTCGATTATTCATTGATTATGTTTAATTTTGTTTCTTTTTGAGGTGCTAGGTTTTTATTCGAGGGGAAAGAATTGCGTTTTTAATTTAGGACGCAAGAATTTTGGACGGGTGGGAAATAGGTGGTTTTATGTTGACGGGAATTTTTGGTTTTTAGAAATGTGGGGATAAAGAAATATAAAAATACACAACAGAAATATGGAAATCTATTCGAAAAATTCCAAAATATAGGGATATACAAATATATAAATTTTTATTATTTGGTTGGCAACTAAATGATTGCGGATTTTGTCGATATAATGTGTTCAAAGTACCTAAACTATATTGTTTCCTTGTTGTTTGGACATATACCTTTAATTAGTAAGAAAATTATATCGCTCAGTTATTTAGTTTCGTTTTTATCCCAATTTAAAAATGGAAGAACAAAACGGACATTTCAGATATATGTATTTTATTTGGAGCATATAGCCCTGACCTTGCGCTTTCAGATTTCCATTTATTTCGTTCCATGCATTTAATAACACCGATAATGTAAAAATCTCATTTAATACAGTTTTTTACTGGCAAATATTAGAAGTTTTATAACTGAAATATGGCAAATGTTCATCGACAATATTAACCCTTTGCACTCGAGTAGTGCCTCTGAGGCGCCATATTTAATTTATCGGAGTATTTTAAAATGCGACCCGTATCAAAATATAGAAAATTAAAGAAGGGAATAAAAATCAATAGATTCTCAAATATTTCTAACACTTTTCTTCCGACATAGTGCGTTTGGTTTCTGGAAACGTAGTTGGAAAATTAGATTAAACCCGATTACGTTTAAAAATGCTTCGAGTGCAAAGGGTTGAATTAATATCTTATTTAAAGTTATTGAATTTTCCTTCTTATTTAAAATCCACAAACACTTAATTGCCAGTCCAATAGATAATAACGATCTGAAATAAAATGAATTTTTGATATTAAAGAAAATTCAGATCAAATTATTCCAAACATTCCTGACATTTCAAATTCCGTCTTGGACGCAGTTTAAGTGACTTGGATAATTTGACAAATATTCGTGGAAATAACACGCAAGAAGAACGGGGAGATACAAAATATGTGCATCTGCATTGGCTCGCATCCCGACCCACTTTTGATCTCTTTTTTTTTTTTTTTTTTCTCCCTTTCTGGACCAGTCTGCAGCACCTGCCACCAACATTTTCAAACACACGTTCTTCACATTTTTCTCCTTTCGAGAATGAACCCTGTTCTCTTCGTCGACACCAACAAACTCGTTTCTCAATTTTACTTACTTCTTTTTCATTGCATATGTATCCGATGAAAGTGCATTCGAAATGAATTAAAATTGCAGCCAATTTCAACGACTGCGTAATATGAAAAACGCATAAGTATTGTAAGTTTATAATTTTTCGTTTAAGTTTATAATGATTCAAAATGGAAAGAAGAGACGAAGGTGGCGATAAATTGGATGAAAATGAATATCGTCGCCTTTGTTCGTAGTTTATTAGCTTAACTTTTGGTTTCTTTGACTCGTGTATACGTACTTGACTAACCAAGAAGCCTTAAATTCACTTGAGCACGTACGGATTACGAGTTTCGTCTAGTCTAGACAGAGTCGAGCCGAGGAATTTAAGAGTCATTGGAAGGAGTGGCCCGGCTAACACCAAGTGTCGTTTTACGCGTCTTTCCAACACCTTTCCCCTTTAAAAATATTACCACCATCGCGATAAAATGACTTTCAGCGGCTCGAATTTTAAACAGAGTTAATCGAAGAAATATGAGAAAATTATTAGATAAAATAGTTTAATCAACTTTGACGGTGTAATTTGTTATGTATTTTGGAATTTGAAATATGGGGCTATTAAAGGGTTCTTTATTCTCTAAAATTCTAAAACTTTGCTACTGAATTATAATATGGAGAAAGGAACGTGAAATGTTAAAAATTCCAAGTTTTCTGAAATACACGACCATCAAAGAATCAAAGTAGCGAATTAATAAAACGAGCTAACTATCTAAAACTTTAACTTTTTTCACGGTACGTTCTCCAACTTGTTACTTCGTTGTTATGGAAGAAGAAATTGTACGCGTTTCTAAAATTATACTCGCGTCTGAAAATACGTGCAATTAAACGAGCAAATAAGCGAGAAGGGTTGGTAATTGCTTCAGATTAGTTAGGAAGTAAGAACAAAAGTGGTAAGTTGCGTCATTAGAGAAAATGAAGGTACCGGGAACAATGGTCGAGAAGATGAGCGAAAAGGGGGAAGAAAAGAAGAGGAAATAATTCAAGCGATACACGATGATTGCGACTATTATCAGCCGTGATTACCTATCGATAAATGTATCTATGTTCTTTTGCAAAGGAAACAGCCACGATTGAAAATCAGAAATTCTTTCAAATATTCTATAACGCTTTACAAACTATCTTGTATATTTGTAAAATTGAATATACTTGCGCGAGAAAGAAATAAAGCGAATTCACATCGGCGATCGTGTTTGTATCAGGAAATTGAACGATCGAATCGATTCGTACCGCGGAAGTTGTATTTGATCGTGACGGAAATAAAAATAAAGGATTCACCTAACTTGATGAAAAACTCTGTGCTAGACACCGGAAGACCGGAACAATAGACCGGAAGAGGCACACGGAACGTGCTGTGTTTCGTATGTATTTAAAACACGGTGTTTCCATCGATTGTTACCAACATGTTAGATATTTATTCGATTAAAGAGATATTGAATTGGGAAAAGTGAGATTCTATGCGAAATAGTAAGGCGAAAATATGGATTAATATTTTACGGATTTCTTTAGATTTCTAAAACAAATCTAATTAGTAATCAATTAAAAAATTTGTAAAGTTAACTTATTAGATTAATATACAAAGTCACTTACCTTCCAAACTGCCAAGGATACCTACCTTCAGCTATAAACGAGATCTTGTATATTAAATCAATTAAAACTTTATCGATTTGCAGTTATGTTTTATTCGTAGCTCTTCGCTCGATGTCATTTACTAAAGACTTGATTTTTGTGAAATTCTAAGTCTTTAGGAAATGATCTCGATTACCAGGTCACACCACGTGGAGGTGGCTACCGTAGTGACCCGCCACACCCATACACATGCACTCACTCGTCACACTTACAATAATTTTACAATAATCTTACAATAATCTTACAAAAATCTTACAGAAATCTTAGAATAATGTTACAAAAATCTTACAACCATTTTACAAAAATCTTACAATAATTGTACAAAAATCTTACAATAATTGTACAAAAATCTTACAATAATTTTACAAAAATCTTATAATCATTTTACAAAAATCTTACGGTAATGTTACAAAAATCTTACAATAATTGTACAAAAATCTTACAATAATTTTACAAAAATCTTACAATAATGTTACAAAAATCTGAAAATAATTATTCAAAAATCTTACAACCATTTTACAAGAATCTTACAATAATTTTACAACAATCTTACAATAACGTTACAAAAATCTTACAATAAAGTTGAAATCCCTCGATGTCCTGGGCTCCCACGATGACCTGTAATAAAGAACTTTCAAATTTATTAGCATCTTAATAATAATTACAAGGGCCCTAACTGCAACTTTCTACCCTAAGTTTGTACTTGTCGTATTTCGAGCGATTGCCATCAAAGAAATTTGGAAGAAAGAAAGTAAAAATCACGAAACTAAGTATGAAAGAATTTTAAAATAATAAAGGGGAATGTAAAATCAAGAAATTTGAAAAGAAAAATTGAGGAAAAAGAAATTTAAAATGAAGTTAATTAATAAACGCGAGCAAAAGAAAAAGAAAATTCACTTCAATTCAAAAGTATCCCCGAGTGTACACGACGCACTCACGACCATTCCCCAACCTCAACGACCAGCACCTTTCACCGACAGCACCCTACCCTCGTGGACCAGAAGATGATTGAATCGTGGCTGACGTGAACAAGGAATTGAATCGAGCCCAAGCGTACCAGCCAGTTAGGAGAGGTCGTCGTCTGCGAGGATCCGTGATGAGACCCATGTGCCTCTGCCCCCGTGTGAGGGGGGTCTGACGAAGGCGAGTCCCACCACAGACCCCGACCCAGATCGGGCAGTCTTGATACTGCCATCGATCTAAGCCGCAGGCGCGCCCCGGGTACTAGCCAGCACCCCCGACTCGAAACCACCCCGAGCCACAGCACAATCAATCCCTTTTGGACAACTCAGGTTTGGTACCATCGATGGAAGATGACTTACGATCACCGAAAATTGTTTAATGGTCGATGACCCGCGTGCAGCCGGCATACACGAGAGCGAGTAACGCTGTGCCTAACTTCGTGAATACCGAACGAAAGCGAATTGTTCGTAAAAATATGAAAAATTAAAGCTACAAGCTAAAACGGAATGAAAGGTCGGCAAATCTTCGAGTTGGCAAGTACAGCTTAGAATCGAAAGCGCTTACAATTTAGGCGCAAGTTCTTCACCACCAGACCGTTTGGTGATGAAGAACTTACGCCTATTTGCCCACCCTCCCTCCCACGCGGATTTAATTTAATTACAAAAATCTTACAATGATCATACAATAATCTTACAACGATCTTATAAATATCTTAAAATAAACCTAAGATCCCTCGATGTCCTGGGCTCCCACGATGTCCTGCGCTCCCACGATGACCTGTAATAAAGAACCTTCAAATTTATTCGCATCTTAATAATAATTACAAGGGCCCTAACTGCAACTTTCTACCCTAAGTTTGTACTTGTCGTATTTCGAGCGATTGCCATCAAAGAAATTTGGAAGAAGGAAAGTTAAAATCACGAAACTTAGTATGAAAGAATTTTAAAATAATAAAGGGGAATGTAAAATCAAGAAATTTGAAAAGAAAAATTGAGGAAAAAGAAATTTAAAATGAAGTTAATTAATAAACGCGAGCAAAAGAAAAAGAAAATTCACTTCAATTCAAAAGTATCCCCGAGTGTACACGACGCACTCACGACCATTCCCCAACCTCAACGACCAGCACCTTTCACCGACAGCACCCTACCCTCGTGGACCAGAAGATGATTGAATCGTGGCTGACGTGAACAAGGAATTGAATCGAGCCCAAGCGTACCAGCCAGTTAGGAGAGGTCGTCGTCTGCGAGGATCCGTGATGAGACCCATGTGCCTCTGCCCCCGTGTGAGGGGGGTCTGACGAAGGCGAGTCCCACCACAGACCCCGACCCAGATCGGGCAGTCTTGATACTGCCATCGATCTAAGCCGCAGGCGCGCCCCGGGTACTAGCCAGCACCCCCGACTCGAAACCACCCCGAGCCACAGCACAATCAATCCCTTTTGGACAACTCAGGTTTGGTACCATCGATGGAAGATGACTTACGATCACCGAAAATTGTTTAATGGTCGATGACCCGCGTGCAGCCGGCATACACGAGAGCGAGTAACGCTGTGCCTAACTTCGTGAATACCGAACGAAAGCGAATTGTTCGTAAAAATATGAAAAATTAAAGCTACAAGCTAAAACGGACTGAAAGGTCGGCAAATCTTCGAGTTGGCAAGTACAGCTTAGAATCGAAAGCGCTTACAATTTAGGCGCAAGTTCTTCACCACCAGACCGTTTGGTGATGAAGAACTTACGCCTATTTGCCCACCCTCCCTCCCACGCGGATTTAATTTAATTACAAAAATCTTACAATGATCATACAATAATTTTACAACGATCTTATAAATATCTTAAAATAAACCTAAGATCCCTCGATGTCCTGGGCTCCCACGATGTCCTGCGCTCCCACGATGACCTGTAATAAAGAACCTTCAAATTTATTCGCATCTTAATAATAATTACAAGGGCCCTAACTGCAACTTTCTACCCTAAGTTTGTACTTGTCGTATTTCGAGCGATTGCCATCAAAGAAATTTGGAAGAAGGAAAGTTAAAATCACGAAACTTAGTATGAAAGAATTTTAAGATAATAAAGGGGAATGTAAAATCAAGAAATGTGAAAAGAATAATTGAGTAAAAAGAAATTTAAAATGAAGTTAATTAATAAACGCGAGCAAAAGAAAAAGAAAATTCACTTCAATTCAAAAGTATCCCCGAGTGTACACGACGCACTCACGACCATTCCCCAACCTCAACGACCAGCACCTTTCACCGACAGCACCCTACCCTCGTGGACCAGAAGATGATTGAATCGTGGCTGACGTGAACAAGGAATTGAATCGAGCCCAAGCGTACCAGCCAGTTAGGAGAGGTCGTCGTCTGCGAGGATCCGTGATGAGACCCATGTGCCTCTGCCCCCGTGTGAGGGGGGTCTGACGAAGGCGAGTCCCACCACAGACCCCGACCCAGATCGGGCAGTCTTGATACTGCCATCGATCTAAGCCGCAGGCGCGCCCCGGGTACTAGCCAGCACCCCCGACTCGAAACCACCCCGAGCCACAGCACAATCAATCCCTTTTGGACAACTCAGGTTTGGTACCATCGATGGAAGATGACTTACGATCACCGAAAATTGTTTAATGGTCGATGACCCGCGTGCAGCCGGCATACACGAGAGCGAGTAACGCTGTGCCTAACTTCGTGAATACCGAACGAAAGCGAATTGTTCGTAAAAATATGAAAAATTAAAGCTACAAGCTAAAACGGACTGAAAGGTCGGCAAATCTTCGAGTTGGCAAGTACAGCTTAGAATCGAAAGCGCTTACAATTTAGGCGCAAGTTCTTCACCACCAGACCGTTTGGTGATGAAGAACTTACGCCTATTTGCCCACCCTCCCTCCCACGCGGATTTAATTTAATTACAAAAATCTTACAATGATCATACAATAATCTTACAACGATCTTATAAATATCTTAAAATAAACCTAAGATCCCTCGATGTCCTGGGCTCCCACGATGTCCTGCGCTCCCACGATGACCTGTAATAAAGAACCTTCAAATTTATTAGCATCTTAATAATAATTACAAGGGCCCTAACTGCAACTTTCTACCCTAAGTTTGTACTTGTCGTATTTCGAGCGATTGCCATCAAAGAAATTTGGAAGAAGGAAAGTTAAAATCACGAAACTTAGTATGAAAGAATTTTAAAATAATAAAGGGGAATGTAAAATCAAGTAATTTGAAAAGAAAAATTGAGGAAAAAGAAATTTAATATGAAGTTAATTAATAAACGCGAGCAAAAGAAAAAGAAAATTCACTTCAATTCAAAAGTATCCCCGAGTGTACACGACGCACTCACGACCATTCCCCAACCTCAACGACCAGCACCTTTCACCGACAGCACCCTACCCTCGTGGACCAGAAGATGATTGAATCGTGGCTGACGTGAACAAGGAATTGAATCGAGCCCAAGCGTACCAGCCAGTTAGGAGAGGTCGTCGTCTGCGAGGATCCGTGATGAGACCCATGTGCCTCTGCCCCCGTGTGAGGGGGGTCTGACGAAGGCGAGTCCCACCACAGACCCCGACCCAGATCGGGCAGTCTTGATACTGCCATCGATCTAAGCCGCAGGCGCGCCCCGGGTACTAGCCAGCACCCCCGACTCGAAACCACCCCGAGCCACAGCACAATCAATCCCTTTTGGACAACTCAGGTTTGGTACCATCGATGGAAGATGACTTACGATCACCGAAAATTGTTTAATGGTCGATGACCCGCGTGCAGCCGGCATACACGAGAGCGAGTAACGCTGTGCCTAACTTCGTGAATACCGAACGAAAGCGAATTGTTCGTAAAAATATGAAAAATTAAAGCTACAAGCTAAAACGGACTGAAAGGTCGGCAAATCTTCGAGTTGGCAAGTACAGCTTAGAATCGAAAGCGCTTACAATTTAGGCGCAAGTTCTTCACCACCAGACCGTTTGGTGATGAAGAACTTACGCCTATTTGCCCACCCTCCCTCCCACGCGGATTTAATTTAATTACAAAAATCTTACAATGATCATACAATAATTTTACAACGATCTTATAAATATCTTAAAATAAACCTAAGATCCCTCGATGTCCTGGGCTCCCACGATGTCCTGCGCTCCCACGATGACCTGTAATAAAGAACCTTCAAATTTATTCGCATCTTAATAATAATTACAAGGGCCCTAACTGCAACTTTCTACCCTAAGTTTGTACTTGTCGTATTTCGAGCGATTGCCATCAAAGAAATTTGGAAGAAGGAAAGTTAAAATCACGAAACTTAGTATGAAAGAATTTTAAGATAATAAAGGGGAATGTAAAATCAAGAAATGTGAAAAGAATAATTGAGTAAAAAGAAATTTAAAATGAAGTTAATTAATAAACGCGAGCAAAAGAAAAAGAAAATTCACTTCAATTCAAAAGTATCCCCGAGTGTACACGACGCACTCACGACCATTCCCCAACCTCAACGACCAGCACCTTTCACCGACAGCACCCTACCCTCGTGGACCAGAAGATGATTGAATCGTGGCTGACGTGAACAAGGAATTGAATCGAGCCCAAGCGTACCAGCCAGTTAGGAGAGGTCGTCGTCTGCGAGGATCCGTGATGAGACCCATGTGCCTCTGCCCCCGTGTGAGGGGGGTCTGACGAAGGCGAGTCCCACCACAGACCCCGACCCAGATCGGGCAGTCTTGATACTGCCATCGATCTAAGCCGCAGGCGCGCCCCGGGTACTAGCCAGCACCCCCGACTCGAAACCACCCCGAGCCACAGCACAATCAATCCCTTTTGGACAACTCAGGTTTGGTACCATCGATGGAAGATGACTTACGATCACCGAAAATTGTTTAATGGTCGATGACCCGCGTGCAGCCGGCATACACGAGAGCGAGTAACGCTGTGCCTAACTTCGTGAATACCGAACGAAAGCGAATTGTTCGTAAAAATATGAAAAATTAAAGCTACAAGCTAAAACGGACTGAAAGGTCGGCAAATCTTCGAGTTGGCAAGTACAGCTTAGAATCGAAAGCGCTTACAATTTAGGCGCAAGTTCTTCACCACCAGACCGTTTGGTGATGAAGAACTTACGCCTATTTGCCCACCCTCCCTCCCACGCGGATTTAATTTAATTACAAAAATCTTACAATGATCATACAATAATCTTACAACGATCTTATAAATATCTTAAAATAAACCTAAGATCCCTCGATGTCCTGGGCTCCCACGATGTCCTGCGCTCCCACGATGACCTGTAATAAAGAACCTTCAAATTTATTAGCATCTTAATAATAATTACAAGGGCCCTAACTGCAACTTTCTACCCTAAGTTTGTACTTGTCGTATTTCGAGCGATTGCCATCAAAGAAATTTGGAAGAAGGAAAGTTAAAATCACGAAACTTAGTATGAAAGAATTTTAAAATAATAAAGGGGAATGTAAAATCAAGTAATTTGAAAAGAAAAATTGAGGAAAAAGAAATTTAATATGAAGTTAATTAATAAACGCGAGCAAAAGAAAAAGAAAATTCACTTCAATTCAAAAGTATCCCCGAGTGTACACGACGCACTCACGACCATTCCCCAACCTCAACGACCAGCACCTTTCACCGACAGCACCCTACCCTCGTGGACCAGAAGATGATTGAATCGTGGCTGACGTGAACAAGGAATTGAATCGAGCCCAAGCGTACCAGCCAGTTAGCAGAGGTCGTCGTCTGCGAGGATCCGTGATGAGACCCATGTGCCTCTGCCCCCGTGTGAGGGGGGTCTGACGAAGGCGAGTCCCACCACAGACCCCGACCCAGATCGGGCAGTCTTGATACTGCCATCGATCTAAGCCGCAGGCGCGCCCCGGGTACTAGCCAGCACCCCCGACTCGAAACCACCCCGAGCCACAGCACAATCAATCCCTTTTGGACAACTCAGGTTTGGTACCATCGATGGAAGATGACTTACGATCACCGAAAATTGTTTAATGGTCGATGACCCGCGTGCAGCCGGCATACACGAGAGCGAGTAACGCTGTGCCTAACTTCGTGAATACCGAACGAAAGCGAATTGTTCGTAAAAATATGAAAAATTAAAGCTACAAGCTAAAACGGACTGAAAGGTCGGCAAATCTTCGAGTTGGCAAGTACAGCTTAGAATCGAAAGCGCTTACAATTTAGGCGCAAGTTCTTCACCACCAGACCGTTTGGTGATGAAGAACTTACGCCTATTTGCCCACCCTCCCTCCCACGCGGATTTAATTTAATTACAAAAATCTTACAATGATCATACAATAATTTTACAACGATCTTATAAATATCTTAAAATAAACCTAAGATCCCTCGATGTCCTGGGCTCCCACGATGTCCTGCGCTCCCACGATGACCTGTAATAAAGAACCTTCAAATTTATTCGCATCTTAATAATAATTACAAGGGCCCTAACTGCAACTTTCTACCCTAAGTTTGTACTTGTCGTATTTCGAGCGATTGCCATCAAAGAAATTTGGAAGAAGGAAAGTTAAAATCACGAAACTTAGTATGAAAGAATTTTAAGATAATAAAGGGGAATGTAAAATCAAGAAATGTGAAAAGAATAATTGAGTAAAAAGAAATTTAAAATGAAGTTAATTAATAAACGCGAGCAAAAGAAAAAGAAAATTCACTTCAATTCAAAAGTATCCCCGAGTGTACACGACGCACTCACGACCATTCCCCAACCTCAACGACCAGCACCTTTCACCGACAGCACCCTACCCTCGTGGACCAGAAGATGATTGAATCGTGGCTGACGTGAACAAGGAATTGAATCGAGCCCAAGCGTACCAGCCAGTTAGGAGAGGTCGTCGTCTGCGAGGATCCGTGATGAGACCCATGTGCCTCTGCCCCCGTGTGAGGGGGGTCTGACGAAGGCGAGTCCCACCACAGACCCCGACCCAGATCGGGCAGTCTTGATACTGCCATCGATCTAAGCCGCAGGCGCGCCCCGGGTACTAGCCAGCACCCCCGACTCGAAACCACCCCGAGCCACAGCACAATCAATCCCTTTTGGACAACTCAGGTTTGGTACCATCGATGGAAGATGACTTACGATCACCGAAAATTGTTTAATGGTCGATGACCCGCGTGCAGCCGGCATACACGAGAGCGAGTAACGCTGTGCCTAACTTCGTGAATACCGAACGAAAGCGAATTGTTCGTAAAAATATGAAAAATTAAAGCTACAAGCTAAAACGGACTGAAAGGTCGGCAAATCTTCGAGTTGGCAAGTACAGCTTAGAATCGAAAGCGCTTACAATTTAGGCGCAAGTTCTTCACCACCAGACCGTTTGGTGATGAAGAACTTACGCCTATTTGCCCACCCTCCCTCCCACGCGGATTTAATTTAATTACAAAAATCTTACAATGATCATACAATAATTTTACAACGATCTTATAAATATCTTAAAATAAACCTAAGATCCCTCGATGTCCTGGGCTCCCACGATGTCCTGCGCTCCCACGATGACCTGTAATAAAGAACCTTCAAATTTATTCGCATCTTAATAATAATTACAAGGGCCCTAACTGCAACTTTCTACCCTAAGTTTGTACTTGTCGTATTTCGAGCGATTGCCATCAAAGAAATTTGGAAGAAGGAAAGTTAAAATCACGAAACTTAGTATGAAAGAATTTTAAGATAATAAAGGGGAATGTAAAATCAAGAAATGTGAAAAGAATAATTGAGTAAAAAGAAATTTAAAATGAAGTTAATTAATAAACGCGAGCAAAAGAAAAAGAAAATTCACTTCAATTCAAAAGTATCCCCGAGTGTACACGACGCACTCACGACCATTCCCCAACCTCAACGACCAGCACCTTTCACCGACAGCACCCTACCCTCGTGGACCAGAAGATGATTGAATCGTGGCTGACGTGAACAAGGAATTGAATCGAGCCCAAGCGTACCAGCCAGTTAGGAGAGGTCGTCGTCTGCGAGGATCCGTGATGAGACCCATGTGCCTCTGCCCCCGTGTGAGGGGGGTCTGACGAAGGCGAGTCCCACCACAGACCCCGACCCAGATCGGGCAGTCTTGATACTGCCATCGATCTAAGCCGCAGGCGCGCCCCGGGTACTAGCCAGCACCCCCGACTCGAAACCACCCCGAGCCACAGCACAATCAATCCCTTTTGGACAACTCAGGTTTGGTACCATCGATGGAAGATGACTTACGATCACCGAAAATTGTTTAATGGTCGATGACCCGCGTGCAGCCGGCATACACGAGAGCGAGTAACGCTGTGCCTAACTTCGTGAATACCGAACGAAAGCGAATTGTTCGTAAAAATATGAAAAATTAAAGCTACAAGCTAAAACGGACTGAAAGGTCGGCAAATCTTCGAGTTGGCAAGTACAGCTTAGAATCGAAAGCGCTTACAATTTAGGCGCAAGTTCTTCACCACCAGACCGTTTGGTGATGAAGAACTTACGCCTATTTGCCCACCCTCCCTCCCACGCGGATTTAATTTAATTACAAAAATCTTACAATGATCATACAATAATCTTACAACGATCTTATAAATATCTTAAAATAAACCTAAGATCCCTCGATGTCCTGGGCTCCCACGATGTCCTGCGCTCCCACGATGACCTGTAATAAAGAACCTTCAAATTTATTAGCATCTTAATAATAATTACAAGGGCCCTAACTGCAACTTTCTACCCTAAGTTTGTACTTGTCGTATTTCGAGCGATTGCCATCAAAGAAATTTGGAAGAAGGAAAGTTAAAATCACGAAACTTAGTATGAAAGAATTTTAAAATAATAAAGGGGAATGTAAAATCAAGTAATTTGAAAAGAAAAATTGAGGAAAAAGAAATTTAATATGAAGTTAATTAATAAACGCGAGCAAAAGAAAAAGAAAATTCACTTCAATTCAAAAGTATCCCCGAGTGTACACGACGCACTCACGACCATTCCCCAACCTCAACGACCAGCACCTTTCACCGACAGCACCCTACCCTCGTGGACCAGAAGATGATTGAATCGTGGCTGACGTGAACAAGGAATTGAATCGAGCCCAAGCGTACCAGCCAGTTAGGAGAGGTCGTCGTCTGCGAGGATCCGTGATGAGACCCATGTGCCTCTGCCCCCGTGTGAGGGGGGTCTGACGAAGGCGAGTCCCACCACAGACCCCGACCCAGATCGGGCAGTCTTGATACTGCCATCGATCTAAGCCGCAGGCGCGCCCCGGGTACTAGCCAGCACCCCCGACTCGAAACCACCCCGAGCCACAGCACAATCAATCCCTTTTGGACAACTCAGGTTTGGTACCATCGATGGAAGATGACTTACGATCACCGAAAATTGTTTAATGGTCGATGACCCGCGTGCAGCCGGCATACACGAGAGCGAGTAACGCTGTGCCTAACTTCGTGAATACCGAACGAAAGCGAATTGTTCGTAAAAATATGAAAAATTAAAGCTACAAGCTATATAAAACGGAATGAAAGATTGGCAAATCTTCGAGTTGGCAAGTACGGCTTAGAGTGGAAAGAGCTTACAGTTCAGGCGCAAGTTCTTCATCTCCAAATCGTTTGGTGATGTAGAACTTGCGCCTATCTACCCACCCTCCCTCCCACATGGTTTTATTTAATTAGATAGATCTTATACAAATCATACAATAAAGTTGAAATCCCACGATGTCCTGTAATATCCAACTTATAAATTATTTACTATCTTTACTATTAACTATCAACTATAGTAAGATAGTAAACTATTTACTATCTTTACTATCAACTATTTAGTATCTTAATAATAATTACAAGGTCCTAATTTCGAACGAATGCCATCAGATAAGTTAATATAATGAAAGAAGCAAGTTTTGCAAAATTGGATAAAATGGAGAAGAATTTATAAGTAACCATTTAATTATAATTGAATTATATGTTTAATTCTGATTACAATTTACACAGTTAACATTTGTCAAGTACGAAGTATATGTAATATCTCAATTTCTTTGATTTGTTTTAACGTTGAAGTAATCAATATTTAGCTTTGACTGACGCACTTGTCGGGAAAATGGTAGGGCAAGGGGTTAAATTAAGGAAAAATTTAATTAAATTTGGGAAAGGATAGAAATGAAACTGTGGAGAAATTACAATTAAATTTGAAATAGGTATGAAATTAATGCCAAATTAAATTGAAAATTTGGGAAAATAGATATTGAAAAAGCTACTTGAACTATTTGGACAAAACTGAAATTGCAAGGTTGCAGATTATTGAGTAGACAATTGCAATATTGGAGTAGGAGGTGCTTACAAATGAGACGCAAGTTCTTCGCCACCATTTTGATGATGAAGAACTTGCACCTATGGCCCACTCTCCCTCCTATATGCACGCATACATTCCTCCATACGAAGTGAATAAGTATAAATCAAATTAGGTAATTCAGAATTTGTAATTTTATCTTTTCAGAGTTGATCGGAAAGCACAGATTTTATAATAATTTTAAAAGAAGTTGTTCTTGGAAGTTGGAAATTTAATTGTACTATTCTTGAAAATATATACAGTGGCTCTTAAAAGTATTCGGACACCCTTTAAAACACAATTCCCTCTTGATATTGTACCAAATGACTTGACTTGTTTTTGAGAAACTAGAAGAACTAGTTTACTAGATGAAGAAAAAAAAAAATGTTGAAAAAGTCACAGTTGGTTGAAATTATGAAGGATACAGTGAGGATCACATTTCTCAACTTTTTTATCCGTGCCAATAATGAAAATTTAAAACATGCTTTTCGTAGATTTTAGTAAGTTGTATGTACACACAAAGTTTTGTCGAAATCGGTTAACGCATCTAGAAACTACAAGCAATTGAAATTTACGAGAATCTCAATTTTTCACCTAAGATCATGACTAATCACGTTCTTAGGTGAAAAAATGCGATTTTCGTAAATTTCGATTGCTTGTAGTTTCTAGATGCGTTAACCGATTTCGACGAAACGTGGTGTATACATACAACTTATTGAAATCTACCAAAAGTATGTTTTACATTTTCATTATTGGCTCGGATAAAAAAGTTGAAAAATGTGATCCTCACTGTATCCTTTATAATTTCAACCAACTGTGACTTTTTCAACATTTTTTTTTTTTTTTTTCATCTAGTAAACTAGTTCTTCTAGTTTCTCAAAAGAAAAAAAAATTCAAGTCAGTTGGTCTAATATTAAAAGAGGGAATTCTGTTTTAAAGGGTGTCCGAATACTTTTAAGAGCCACTGTAGTTTATTCGAAATAGAATAACAGATGAAATAAAGTAAAATCCTGAAAATAAGAAGAAAATATTTGGTATTGCATTTAAACTGTAAAACGAAATCTTGCAGACAACAAACGTAGATAATTCTACAATAAATCTCTGATAGACCATTTTAATTTTAAACATCCTCAGTTGTATTTTAACGTTTGACTAAATAGAGTAACAATTAAAAACAGAATAAAACAGTTATTTAAATCCTGTTGTGTGATCAGAATGATCAAGTAAAATATTAATTGAAATAAAATAAAACGGGATATAAAATATCGGAATCGTAACAATACGATTCAATCAAAATCAAAACCAATTCATACAATCGTTGTTCAAACTGCAGAACAGTTGATCGGGATATGGTATTGAACAAAACGAAACAAGAAACAAAATCATAACACGATTTTTTGTTATCGCGTATTGTTAACGTATTTTATAGATTCGTCGAAATTCAATCTGAATTTTATCGCTGAGTTTTCAGCGAAAAGCGTAAACATTCGAGCATTAAATCAAATATGATTACATTAGGGACACCGTTATCCCAAAAATTAATTGTGTAATCATAAATTAATATTCGTGGCTTGTTTTAAAGTACAATAATAGAAATTATGAAGGATAGTAAAAGCATGCGACTCACCGGTCGTAGATCTCTTCTACTGCACCCAGTTTGCATTCAAAATTGACCCAAGATTGACCCAGGATTGACTCGGGATTGACTCAGGATTGACCCAGGATTGACTGAAAATTGACCCAGGATTGACCTCCCTTGTCCTTCCATGTTGGATTCTGAAATCCAAAAATCCAACCGATTAACAAAACTTCATCATAAATTTGCATTTTCTTTAACATAAATTATTGTACAGTTATTCAACTACACATGCAAACGCGCAACGAATAAATATTCATAGCTTTTCGTAACGATGCGATGGTCAAAATAAGTATGCATTACTATTCAGACATTCATTTATTAAAGCTGATAATCATATTAGAGAAGTAGGTTAAAAGATTTACGTACACGTGCAAAACTACACCAAAAATCCCACTAATATTCGTTAAATTTCATGCAACACTATTTTATAAATAAATTCGTATAAGCATGCAGGAACGTATAAAGTAATTACAGCATAAAACACAGTAACTCAGACACAAACACGTAGTAGATTAATTAAAAAATTTCGTTTAATAATATCTGTAATCATGCAGAAATCCGTAACATATTTTACTAACACACGGTAAATTAATCAAAGAGTATCGTTAAACAATTCTGATACACATGCACTAACACCTCACAAACCACCCCACTAAATTCGTTAAATAATTCTTATACACATGCACTAACACCTCAAAAATCACCCCATTAAATTCGTTAAATAATTCTTATACACATCCACTATCACGTCACAAATCACCCTACTAAATTCGTTAATTAATTCTTATACGCGTGTCAAAATCCATAAAAAACCGCACTAGGATACGCGTACACTTGTGTTAAACCACACCATATGATGCACTGATAAGTCCATATTCACATGCACTAACACTGGTTAAATCACATCACTAAATTCACTAGTAAATCCACGGGCAAACGTCCAAGCACCATAGGCAAACACACGTGGTACCCGATACGATAACCCATAAGCGAAAACTCCATGGATTGATTCGTACCATGGGTAGTTGTCAGGTAGATGTGAGCTGCTCGATGTCTGTAGTGAAACTGTCAAAGTTTGACCTATTCCAAGTTCAGCCATGGTAGCAAAAAAGTTGGAGTTCATGGTTGACTAGCTATTGTTCCCTGCTTGTTGCCCACTCATCTGGAACGGCTTATAGGTACCGTCAGAATTTCTTATACTGTAATTAATCGATTGCTTAATTTTTATATTTATTTAACATTTTTGGTTTATAACTTTTACGCATGAGTGAATAGAAATTTTATTAAAATTCTCGAGCTTGTACGATAATTTGAGTAATTATTATTTTTACAAAACTTTATTTTGCAATTATTCGACTGCTTAATTTTTATACAATTTTTATACAATTTTAGAGAATTATAAAATTCTCGAGCTTGTACGATAATTTGAGTAATTATTATTTTTACAAAACTTTATTTTACAATTATTTCATAGCTTAATTTTTATATTTATTTAACTTTTGTAATTTATAACTTACTGATGCGTGAATACAAATTTTATTAAAATTATTGTACTTCTGTGGATTGATGGTGAACAGTTGTCATATTTACAGAATTTTATTTTATAATTTGCCATTTGTTTTATTATCATAATCTTTTATGATAATAATAACAAGCAATTGTAGAAGCATTTAATTGTCATATTTATTCAACGTTGTTATATTTCAATTCTTCCGAATGGATGCATCGCAAATTATATCGGAATTATTATAAGTTTATACGATTACAAGAGGCAATTATTACGTTCGTATGGAAATCGATATTAATTCAATAAATTGTTACATATATCAACGTTTCTTGTCCAGTAGAACAAGAGTACATTACAAATTTTATTTTATTTCTTATTTTATCTTCACTGGCAGATGTCATTTTCAGTTAATAATAACATTATTTATGATATAATTACAAATTTTACAAAAAGCAACAGAAATTTCTTTCTTTCACGTATAATTCTCATAATTAAAAAAATATTTCTAACTTTTCCTATATACTTTACAGTGTTCGGTAATTATCCAAAATTATTAATTATTTTAAACGGTATCGTGCTGTATCATCGTTCCTTACGAATACCCAGTACGTTCAGCTTCCGGCTTCGAGCGTTCGTCCGGTGTCAAGGTGCGATATGTATGCAACACGTTTAACAGCAGAAAACCAGAGTTCCATAACGCGTAACCGTTGTTATCCATAAAGTTAGCCAACCTGGAAAGAGATTAATCGGGGCTCGTAGAACTGGAATATTCAGTCGACAGATTTGCATGTGCACCGGTTAGACTCGTGCTATTTTATTGCCAAGGTTAATAGTTTCCGTCCTCTCTGTTCACAAATCATATTTTCTTTAAATTACACCCATCAATCAACAATCACCTTACAAACTTTACTTCTCATTTTCCCTGCTTAGCAATTGACTTAATCGTTCTACTGAAAGGAAATTGAAAAGAAAATGTTCTATTTTCTTGTGTCGTTTGATTGGTTGCCGAATTTTAATTTTAATAAAAGAATATTATTTGGTAGTAAGATAGTTTTAATTTTTGTGGTAGAATAATACGGTCTATTCAAAATTTTCATTTCCTGTATTAATTTAAGATAGATTTTACGTTTCGAATTTTAACTCGCAAATATACTTTTTAATGTCGAAAATATCGATGGTAGTACTCGAAGTTTGTTACGAATTTTCATCCCGGGGGAAAAATATATTTTTTTTTGGTACCTGTTCGAGAATCTTGGAACAATCCTTTTGTAAGCATCTGGAATCGAGGAGGGTTTTGGGATTGCTTTATGATGGGTTTAGGGAGCTCACCTGGCCATTTCAGTCTCGCTCCCCCGAGAGCCGAGAAAAGAATTCTCTTTGTGAACCATTTAGAGGAGTCCTTCGACTCGATTCTTGCTCCTTCTTTTCTCCGCCGTGCCGGGAACGAAACACGCAACTTTTCATACCGATACAATCGACCGCGATAACTTTGTCCGTATATAATATTGAAAAAAAAAAAGCATCCGTCGACTCGAAGTTATTTTTGTGTTAAAAATCGGAGCATCTTATTTGCGAACGATCGTTTAAATAATTAATGTACCTGTTGGATCAACCAGCAACGTTTGGAATCTCGTTCAGATATTCGAACAAGTCTGGCATAGATTTTTCAAGATTTTTATTTCCTTTTAATGGAAGTTATTTCTTCGTTTCGTAGCGTAGACAGTAATAAAGAATACTGATATTTCAAGTTTGTTTAGCTCGACGCTACGAAATATAGTATATCTGAGGTTACATTTAAAATTACTTAAAAAATCTGAGTTTGGAAAGCTATAGGTACCATTGAAATTGTTCATTTTCTT
Organism: Stelis phaeoptera; assembly: GCA_943735885.1. Lineage (NCBI taxonomy): Eukaryota > Metazoa > Arthropoda > Insecta > Hymenoptera > Megachilidae > Stelis > Stelis phaeoptera. The sequence continues at coordinate 4,372,376 of OX030936.1, forward strand.
GTTTTGTTCCGTTCGCGGCGAAAAGGTTAAGAAAAATGATGGGAAATCACTCGAAAACGTGAGATCGCCCTAATAATCGTAGAAAATTATCAACAAACCATGAAATAACTCGAAAATCGACCGATGGTGTATCCAGAACAATAACTTTAATTTTCCTCCGTTCGCGACTGATAAGACCAACGAAAGCGACCACGAAATCGCTCCGTTAATAATAGAAAATTGTCAAAAAAACGCGTAACATTGTTGAAAAGAAAATAATGAAAAGATAACCGAAAGATCGAGCAGCAGAGGCACAGATCGCTAACGCGTTTCTCCTTTCATTTTCAGCCGGTGCGGTAGTGATCGTGGCCTCGAAGCGAGTCCTTTTACGGCTGGGACGAGCATCGAAAGCGGTGTGTGACCCTCCTCTTCCTTCATCGTCGACTTTGGCCCACGGACACAAATGGCACCCACCGTCTACGGAGCAACGGGGAACGATCGCTCGCAAGCCAAAACGAACAGAACGAATTTTCGAAGGAGAGACATCGAAAACTAGACACCGAAGCCCACAGGTAGCAGCCGTCGTGAAACGAACGAGTCAAGAGTGCCCGCGTTGCCGAAGAGAACAACCTGTGGCTCTCCCGCGATGTCTGGTCAACCTTGAATTATCTTGTCAGCTAAAGGAATCAAAGAATCAAGGGAAATAGGATTCTGTAAGGTGTACAGCTGATTTTGGAGAGAATTAAGCAGAATACAAGAGAACTTTGAATTGCTTTGGCATCCGACGGAAATAATGAAGAAAGGAAGAAGAACATAGTCGACTTGGATGTCAGATAAATTCTGCAAGGTGCATCGTTGATCTTAGATGTTGAAGAGATCAACATGGTAGGTCTGAATGACGTATAAATTCAGATGTTTGCAAGAGAAGCATATCTGATACGAGCAAAGTAAAATACGTAGAAGAGTTCCATAGCTGTCGTTTGACGTTTCTGAAGAGGCGAATTTGTGATTCCTGAATGTCAGATAAATTAAGAAGGTTTCAGGAGAAGTGTGAGCTATTTTGTCAGCTGAAAGAAGCGAAGAGGAAAGAGAAATAGAATCGTGCAAGATCATTTTATCTGTCAAATGACAGATAAAAGAAGAGTAGCAGAGGGGAAGAAGGAGGGTTAGAGGGAAGGTGGTGGTGTCTCGGTTAAAGGAAGCTGGTCTGAGGGAGAGGAATGGGTGCCGGGATGGGCAGGAGCGGCACGAGCGGCGGCTTCCTCGAGGCACTTCCTACGGGAACCCCGCTCCACGTGGCCATGCTTGGTCTGGACAGTGCTGGCAAAACGACAGCCTTGTATCGATTAAAGTTTGACCAGTACCTAAACACCGTGCCCACCATTGGTTTCAATTGCGAGAGGATCCGTGGTGGCATCGGGAAAGCGAAAGGTAATTTTCGCTGATATTTAATTATAGGTGACATGGCAACTGTTAACGTTTTAAAAAATATTGCTAGCACTCGCTATGAATGACATACCAATTTCTTAGGTGTATATTCTTATTATAAGTAATACGTTAATTTCTTTTATATTTCTAAAGATCCGTGTTGCTGGTCAATTATTTTTCAAACATTCTTGGCCACCGTTAACACCGAAAGGGTTACCTAAATTCCTATTGAAGTTTCAACGTTCAAAATTGGATTGTACAAATTTTTATTCAGCAAATTGTAAAAGCCTTCAAAGGATAGGAATTCGTAGCGATTGTGAAAACATGCATGGAAATATTAGATATGTTTTATTTTGGTGTTAATGTTTCGTTAACATCATTGTCGTATGTGGAACGTGACAAATGACCGTGGCACGAATCTCACAGTTGTCATGACAATTTTTGGTGCACGTGTAATAGAACAGAAACGATTACGTGCAATGACATGCAAATACAATAACTGGACACGTAATCGTTGCATGGCCGGGATAAACTTGGTGAAAAAGAATTATATACAGTTATCATGACGAAGAAATACGTTGGCGCCAGTTTCCTCTTGGTACGGAATAGATCTCTCGACGTCCCAGAAACCCCGTGGCATCGATCGAGCAATGGAATTAAAACGTTGGAACAGCTTTAGCTTATCCTTTTTCCTCTTTTTGTACGTTATCCTGTGCCATTCGATTCCTTTGAAATAGCGAAGGAATCTTTATCTCGTTTCCTGAATGCTCAGAAAATATCTTCGTTCGATTTTATTTTCTTGAATTAAACCTTTCACGGAAGCTAAAAGCTTTCTTAACAGATCGTACCGTGTTCTTTTTCATCGTTATACGATGTAGATTATTTATTTTTTTACACAAGTACCATTTTGCGATACTTTTCTGTCTGCCACGATTGGCAACCATCCATTTTGTATTTTCTGCATCAATCGAGGGCCTGTGTAGTTATTTTCGTCAGACTTTAAGCTTCAAATTGATACGACATAGGTGTTATTTTACGATACTTTCATAGGGAAAAAAAAAACCGGAGAATAAATGGATTGCTGCGATGGTCTGTTGCAGGTGTGAATTTTCTCGTATGGGATGTGGGCGGGCAAGAGAAATTACGACCATTATGGAAGTCATACACCCGTTGCACCGATGGTATTATCTTCGTGGTTGACTCCTGCGACGCGGAACGGCTCGAGGAAGCGAAGATGGAACTCACCAGGACAGCCAGGAGCCCGGACAACGCCGGTGTGCCCATTTTGATCCTGGCGAACAAACAAGACCTGCCAGGTAAGTCGATTTTGTTCATCTTTCTAACTACAATAATCTGTTTTACTTAAATGACGTGAATTTATATTGTAAGTGTGATCTCAACACGAAGAACATGTATATGATTTTGTTTTGAAATGATGCACTTAGAAAACTAGGGCAAACTTCTAATTATACATATATCTCTTAAGAAGAACATAAAGTCGTTTGTGGCGTTTCGAGTGGATACTCGTCGAGAGGATATCGATTTAGAGCTCATGGTTTCACTTATGAAGATTATGTGGTCTATTAGCAGAGCTTGTTTAGTTTATAGATTGTTCATCTGCCTTAACAGTGACTATTTTTTATCAATTCTCGACACAAAGTTCCTTCACATCTAGAAAAATACATCTATGATCCTAAACTATCAGAGGTTCAACAGAAATCAGATATAATCAGACACTTTAACATCAAGTTATCCTGAACCACGATCCTGAATACCAATAATGATCCTCCTTCGTTAATAAGGTCCTGTTGTTTATTTTACAAGTAATGTACGTTAGAAACCTGAAGATTATCCTCGTCAATTAGAACCATCAGTCCAAAGGACCCTCTCCTACTTGACTATATAATATTAAATTTATTTTCTACAATAACAAAGATCTTTAGAAATCTAAAGATTGTCTTCAGCAGTTGCTATCATGAACTAAAATCAACAATCCAAAGGACCTTCTTCATCCATCATGATCCAAGACACGAGCCAAGGCAACCTTCCAGTTTCCAATTGACCAACAAACATTCAACCTGACGCCCAGAAGAACGTAGGATCTGCTGTCTATCTTACAACATGACATCCAAGAATCTCGCCTTCATCAACTGATACTCATCACCTCGAACCAAAACCATCAGTCCAAAGGAACCTCTCCACCACCCAAGATCTACCATCTTCATCGTGACTTAACCCTTTCGGTACGGAAGAGCTTGCCGCGGTTATACATTCGCTGTACGAGAAAGTTTTCCACGAAAGGGGTTGCACTGTACGCCAGTATAAGTCGTGAAAACACGTTTGGCTACAAACACAGTGTAAGGCTGCGTTTAGACTATGCCTGTAGCAGGTGGCAGTAACCATCGCGCGGGCGGTCTGAATTTCTGTGTTTCGTGCCTCTATCAGCTTTGTCGTCCGACGGAGAAAACAACCATTTTCTCTCTCTCGGACAACAGACACGGCCAGAAACACAGAAATTCGGACCGCCCACACGAGGGGTACTGGCGCCTGCTGCAAACATAAGAGCCGAATACACCTATCGAGTGACTCGGCCGAGTGCTGTTCACACCGGACGAGTGCTCGGCCGAGTACTCGGTAGGTGTAAACCTAGCAATAGTCTAAACGCACCCTAATGCGAGTCAACCTACTCGGCCGAGTACTCGTCTGGTGTGAACAGCACTCGATAGGTGTATTCAACTCTTTAATGCTTTCATTCCAAGCAGCGCCGCTTACGGTGGACATTCATAGGCAAGATGATCTGAGTCACAGAGCTTTCCGTGAATGCCGATTATAGGCGGCGGTCGTACCCAGAGAATGTTTCGTATATACCGACTATAGGCGTAGGACCGAAAGGGTTAACATCCAAGAAATCCTTCCAGACGATCGCAACTGACCGACGATTGTTCGACTTGCTGTCCACAGGCGCCAAAGAGGTGGGCGAACTGGAGAAGCATTTGGGCGTTCTGGAACTGGCAGGAATGCCGGGCAGCGCTTGCATCAGGGTGCAGCCAGCGTGCGCGATCACCGGGGAGGGTCTTCACGAGGGTTTGGACACGTTATACCAGTTGATCCTGAAGCGTCGCAAGCTGGCTAAATTGAACAGGAAACGGGCCAGGTAGGCCAGGGCTTCGGAGGACTGTACCTGCGTCTTCTGATATTGTAAGTCGCGGACGGTCTCTCCTTTGGATACAGCCACGCCTTCTACGGTGTCTTCTTCCTCGTCCTCTTCGTTGTGCTGCGACAGTCACATCCACGAGGTGTTCGAGTGAACTCGTGCACTCTGTATCGTTCACCTGGACTTGTTTCGTTCTCGTATCCAGGAACGTTCGTTCCTGGCGAGCTCATTGCTGAAGTTTGAAAGGTGCTAACGATTCTTGTATGCTTCGGTAGGGGTTTGGACATGATTCCGGACCCGTTAGCTGTCTATTGGCAATCTCAAAGGGTGCAGGAAGCTTGTCTTCTAAGAAAGAAGTGGGTAATTGTAAAGATGGTTACTTTCTGTCGATGTAAATGGTTGGAAGATTAAGAAACCAGAAAGCTGGATCTCATTCCGGGCCTGCCGACTACTTTCTGTCGACGTAAATGAATGCTGATTAAGAAGGAAACTCGAGAACTGATCGTATACGCAAGCAACAGAGGATCTGAATCTTGTTTTGGACCTGCTGGCTACCTTTTGCCGATCCGAATGAACGCAAAGGTACGAGAAACAAGTTCAAAAGTCGTAGTCGTCCTAACAGAGCCTCTCTAGATCTCGTTTTGGATCCGTTCGCAGAGGAAGTTGAACGATCGTAGGATAATTTAAAGAATTTTGCGACAGCAACGAAGGACAGTTCCTTTTGTCTCCGTATCCGAGTTAGGAGGATCACGTTGCTGGTCAGACGACAACGAAACAAAGTGCTTCTCCGCGGTTGTATAGAAGCTGTATTTTGTCAAATTCATCATCGCGGTACGTTCCTTGGGACACTTTTTTAACGACGAAGTCGACGAGTTTCACGGCCTTTGTTATCGATAACGAGCCGCTCCCTCGGTGGACAGAGGTCTCACGTATCTACGTGTTATGTTTTATATATTTTTTTCTTCTTCGTGGTAGTGGTCAATAAGGGGCCGTGAGATATCGTTACGACTTAAAGGGATCATAGACGGCTTCGTTGCTGATAACGATGACGTCGAATTGTATTAATAACGCTGACGGCTAAGATGCCAGCTGATTGTTAAACCTTTGCACTCCAAATTTTTCTAAACAACTCTTCGTTATTAACTGTTATTAACTTTCTTTAATTTCGAAAAGGAATAGTGACATATTTTTGGGAGTTTTTAAAATCGTATTTCTTATCATGGCACTCGAAAATTTTAATGCTACTTCAAGATTGCGCGAGTGCATCTGATAACGGTCCTTTTGACAAAATTAGATTATACGTTGAGAGTTTGGGGTGCGGAGGGCGTAAAAATTTAGGATGCTGCGTAAATTCTGCTTGTTCAATTTGCAATTGTGATCAAAGGCTATTCCTTGATACCCTTTCTTTAGAATTAAATATTTACGGTACTGTAAGGAGGAATCAGGATTGGCTGTGATGAGTGGTAAATAAAACCGTTGTGGGCGTTTTAAAAATGCGAAAGACTTTTACGGTCGGAACAAGAATGGCACCTCTTAGGAAACGGACAGTATGCCCTTTTGTTTATGACATCCCCAAGTTAGAAAACTCTGCCTCAAGGAGGGGAACCCGCTGCCTACCTACTTTGATTTTCTAACAGTACAATTCATTGTTAATCGTCAGATTTCCGTATATCAAAGAAATACCGAACAGAATTTACGCAGAATAGTCCATATGGAATAAAAACCCGGAAATCTATTTAATTCCTCCCGAAAACAATCTCTGATGGACTCAGCTTTTTCAATTCATGGTTAAGATCAAGGACACATGACGATCGAGACAGCTAAATAGAAGAAGATTGCGGTAGATCGCGATTATCACGGTTATCAGTTGTCGCGTGTTCGTAGACGGTGAATAGAGGTGAAAATCGTGAACCCTAGGTGTTCATGAATGATCGTGCCTCTCTAGTTTTTTGCACCTTTATACAAAAATGAGAGAGAGAGAGAGAGAGAGAGAGAAGTGAACGACGTATAGAATATCAACGGCTTCTTCCTGACGGACGGAACTTTTGTAAAAAAAAAAAAAAAAAAATGAAAAGAAAACAAAAAGAAAAAAATATAGAACAATGTGATAACAAACCTTCCCTTCTTCTCCGAAAAAGAATATTTAGTACATTGTACGTGTGTATTGTATTTGCTGTATCGAGAGAGAAATGTCGGATTTTTTGGAATCGATCGTTTTGAGCCGGATTGAAAAAACATATCTCGAGAATGTTTAATGGTGCTGTTACATAAATGTTCATTAACCCTTTGCGGACGATGGGTGGATACATTCGACCAAATAAAATCGTCATAGTAATTTATGAATTCGTAGACAGGGTGTCTTGCAACTAGTGTAGGAGCCGGAAATGATGGGTAGCTGAGACGATTCTGAACAACAATCTCCTTTGCAAAAATGCCAGATGGGCCTTCGTTTTTGAATTATTAACGGAAAGCACTGATCAATCAGAACGCAAGTAGAGCGTGCGCTCAACCGTGATAGGGTAACCTCGTGCTGGAACCTCGGATTAAAACTAATCACGACTGAACGTGTGCTCTACGTGCGCTCTGATTGGGCAGTGCTTTTCGTTAATAACTCGAAAACGAAGCCCCGTCCGACATTTCTGTAAAGGAAATTGTTGTTCAGAATCGTCTTACTTAACCCTCATTTCCGGCTCCTACACCAGTTACGGAACATCCTGTATTCTTGAGACAGACCCAAATTATACCTAAGTAGATTATTCATATTACTTCAAGTTAATATTATTTTCGATCTACTTTGGGTGAAAGCTTAGTTATGTCTCGTTCGCAAAGGGTTAATATAGCGTGTTAATTGTTTCGTTAGAAATTAGAATTCATTGTGCGGAAAGTTTGTTCGTTGAATTTTCATTGTTTTGTGATATTTAGGGAGATTCGTTTTTCTCGAGGATGATTTTTAGAATAATCGAAGATTGATTTGTTTGAAATTTTAGGGAGAATTTCGTGGTGGAGCTCAAAACGATGAATTGTTTTGTTGCAAGTCGATATCTTTGTTCGAGATCCGTTCGATTCATGGACTTCCGGTGCAAGCAATTCTTATCGACCCCCATACGATACACGATAGCTTTCTTTTATGCATCGTGGGCCACCGTATCGTTCTATCATTCTTTCATGCAATCGAGTTTTGCATCGCGAATGATATCGTTTTATATTTGTCGTAAATTCAATTTTGCATTATTGTAATTTGTAAGAAGTTACAAGTGATATTTTGTCAGTAGACCGTTTCCCGTGATATTTAAATTTCCCATAATATTTAAAAACTTTATATTCCACGTTTCAATTTCACTAAAAATATTTTATTTGTCATTTCTGGCGATTGGTATGCGATACAAATCGTTATCGAGTCTTTTTTTATCGAAAATAATCTTGTGAGTATCTTATTTTTCCAACAAATTGTCAGCTGTTTAACCCCTTGCGGTGGCATTATTTCGGTAGGTGTGTCAGATACGGATAAATATTTCTAGCTACAGTATTAAACCATAGCTGGAAAATTGAAATGTTGCGTGCAATTTACGTTTAACAATAATTTGTTATCTCAGTTATAGTTGTACTGACAGTACGAGTCAGATTTGTCAGACAGGCCGTACACCAAAGACACATCAAACACTCAACATGCGATATAAGGTCGCCTTTTCGATGAAATTTTAGTAAATATTTCAACATTTGCTGCACTGGTTTACGCGGTTTAGCAAGATGTAACATTTACCTTACGTCGCGTGTTGCGTGTTTGATGTATCTTTGGTGTACGGCCTGCCTAACACTTGAGCTGCAAAATGCATCACGAGCCAAACAAGTCAAAGCACGGGAAGGGGTCAATAATTGCAACATTGATTCACGCACAAAACATAGCACAATTCTTTCTTATCTATAATATTTATCAATATTTGAAGAAGAATTATAAAAAATGAAATAAAATAACCTTCATTTTTTGTTAGACAATGTTGTGGTTAATTAATGAAGACGAGAATTGCTTGCTCCATATAGAAAATATTTCTCCGTTTTTGTTATCTTTGAAAAGTGATTTTATACAGTGTTCTCGTGGCTCTTCCTTTATTTCAATATATTTTATTGAAATTATTATGTTCTCAAACGTCACAGGTCTTCCATGGCCTCTCGATTCTTCCTGTCTTAAAGAAATCAAATGGATCAGTTTTGTAACAGAATAGTTTTGTTACAAAAATTCCAAATCTAAGTTCCAAGAATTAGAAAAACTATATTATTCTCTCCTCGTATCTAATTTTCAAACGAATTTCCTCAATTTTTTTTACCGCGTATTAGAGCCAATCCTTGTTGTACGAAGGTTGAACTGTAATAAAAAGCTCGAAATGGTGGTTGAATATGAAATGAGATTCGGTCGCAACAATGTCGTAGGAGACAATTTTGTTGGTTATTTATTGCGGTATCGGACAGATCGATATATTATGCCGAGAGACAGATGGCAACGCGGGACCGGAAATCGCGGTTTGCGGTCAACGATACACGCGACACATTTGTTATCCCGAACAACGACCTCCTGTGACGGAAGTCAAAGCAGAATCGGAAGTGTTCCGCCATTTGTTCCATAAATTTGCAAAATCAAAGTTAGTAGTAGTAAATTATACAAAATTCATTTTCTTTTATCCGACATATCGTTACCATATATGTATTTTGTTTTAATAAAATATCGAATAATAGTTTTAACTTCGACCCGTTGGCTAGAAATTTTATATTTCGAAGTATCATATTTTTACTGACTTAAAATTGAAATATTATATTTTTAAATTACTTGTAATATTCTTTGCCTTCTTCTGGCATAGGAAAATATCCAGATTAAAATATACCGAATATCATATTTGAAATTGCCACGAAAAATATTGACTATTTTCCCAACAAAAGTCTCGTTCTATTATTGACAAGTGGATATTTCTCAAAGACGCAATTACTTTCGTCCACGCATCGTTTCTCTTCAATTATTTTGCAAGACCGTTCGAAATATCAATTCTACGAAACGCGTACATTCGAAATCGATAACGACAGGGGATTAAAGATGCGCCGTGGCAATTTGTTGTTGGCGGAAACGCGATTTTCAAGTATCTTGGATAAGAAGACAAGCGAAGAATCGTGCCATCGACGGTATGCAAACGTAAGCAAAAGAACGACGAAGGAAATAAAGATGCATCAGCGATGCATGAAATGGAACGACGTGTCGAGGAAACCGGAAAACGATAAAATGGTCGGTGCACGTTCCATGGAATAAAAGAAAATGGATAGAACTCGTTTTTCCTTTTCTTTTTTTTTCGGGGTTGGTTTACCGTTTGGAAAATTCTGGGTTACGGTGTAAAATGTTGATACGTTCGGTTCCGAAGTAGACATTGTATCGGTATTCGAATTTTAATTCAATTTTGTGGAAACAAGTAATTTTTAATTGTACCTTTTGGTATTAGATTGTTGTGTGAACAATTTGATGACATAAAAGTTTTGCAAAATGACACTTGTGGTATGTCAAATTGAAGCTTAAAGTTTAAAGACGATGGTTGTGCAAATGTTTCATCGATATTCTTAGATTTTTCAAGATTTAACAACTGGAAAGGTCCATTCTCATTTTGGGGTGTAAGCAATCGAACGTCACGCGTCTACTGATGAACGATTCTAAGCTGTAAGTTATTTTTACCGAAGAAAAGACATCTATTTTGTATCCGAATTTTTCGTCAAGGTTGAAGATTTCAAATGTTGTGCCATAAGTGCGATTTCGAGATGCTTTTCTGTCATGAAATCGTCTCAGAATTCATACGTTCCAAAATCAGACATCGTTTGTTATAATTGATAACCAACCTGTTTTCTACTAAGAGTATCGATGAATCATTTACGCCGTTATATTCTTCGAATTCTAAGCTTTAAAATGACGTGACACAAGTACCATTTTGCGATACTTTTCAGTCATGAAATCGTGTCAGACTTCCCACGTTTCGAAATCTGCCATTCGTCATAATCGATATAAAATTGATCGATGAATCATGAGTTATCAAGCGTGACCCAAATGACACAGATCGTTATAAGAGTTTTTTTTCGTATACATTGAACATGAAGAAACCTATGATGGTTTCCTGTAGCAAAGAGGACGAAGCGTGCGAAATGGAACCTGTTCCTTCACACTTTGTTGCTTGGAATGTTCGACGTGCTCTTCGGTTTACGACTATTCCTCTGGAACGTGAAAAGTTTTCCCACTTCTTCCATTTGCCAAAAAAATTGAAACGACTCAAAAACAATGCCAAGCGAACAGAATGCTTCTGAAGCTTCCGTAACGAGGAAATATCTTCTCAGACCCACGGATTCTTCTAATTTTGTGTGAATTCTCCATTTTCTACTCCAACTTCCAATGTCAATCGTTGGTAGCCTAATTACCTTCAGTTTTCCTAATTATCGTGTTCGTTCGAGAGTGAAAATTAGGCGAGCAAGGTTAGACATTATCTGAATAAAAATTGCAAACGTAGCGAAATTGATCGCGAATAAGGAATCAGTTTTATTCCGAAATTATTCCAATAATTTGTATTAATTTTCATTCCGAAAGCATCCAAATTATTTTCATTAAATTTTACTCTCAATGTACACGCGCCTCTGGTCTTCGACAATTTGGAAGGATTTCGCTACGAGAACACACACAGATTCACTTGTATCGATGATAAAGGAAACAAACAAATGAACGAAAGGAAAGTGAAAAGAAAGGGAATTTGTAACGACTGTAACGAGTGACGATGCTAGTCGACCCGAGAATTATTTCGAGGAACAAGTAAGTGTAATAAAAAGGAAAAAAAAAGAAACGAACTTTTAGGGAGTATAAAATACGAAGTTTATACTTTAAGGACACTTTGTAAATAGATAATCGCAGGCTGTAAGTTTCGTAGGATTTCCTGGCCACGTGGAAAGATCATTGGTGCTGATTGGAAAATTTGTTGTTCATTGCCATATCTTGTGTTTTGTTTTAGGAGTTGTTATGAAATTTTGATAAATAATTCGTGTGAATTTGTTTCGTGTACTGTGGATAGAAATTACAAAATCAAAATCAAGTGTACGATTGTTTCGAGCAATTTTGTTAAAATTATGAATCTCATTTGATGAATTTGAAAATTTATATCTTTTGATTAAAATTTGTCAAATTAATTTCATTTAATGTTTTAGTATAAAAGTGTCATAAATAAAAAATGATTGAAATTTCTGAAAAAAGAATACATGAATTTCTTTTTGAATCATTCTTTACTTCATCTGACAATCAGCCATTTTATATCAAGGATAACGATGAATCATTTATACTATTATTTTGATTAAATCTTGGACTTTCACAAGTACCATTTTAAAATTCTTTTCTCTCGTGAAATTGTATCAAGATCCCTCGTTTTCGATATGCATCAACCCAATTAAACTAGCTAAACATTCATTCTATTAAATCACTCGAACGATCTGTTGATTAAAAATCGTTCGAATTATTATGACTGCTTAAATTAAACAAACAAACAAAAAAAATCGACATATCAACAAGTTTAGTGATCGTTTTCGATCGGCGCCAACGATGCTTCAGTGGCAACGCATGGAAATCGACCAATATCTGTCGAATATGGTTGTTGTTTTTTATATCGACTGTCGTTCATGAAAAACAAAAGAAAAAAGAATTCTATTGTATACTATATACTTGCCCTTGTTGTGTTTTATTATCTTTCAAATATTTTATCTCGTGCTTCGATCGAACGATAGATCGTATATATTTATGTATTATCGGATAACTACTAGCGATGATCGAATAAAAAAAAAATAAAAAAAAAATAAAAAAAAATAAAAAAAAATTGTAAGAATGAAAAAGATCGTGTTTTTACTGTAAACGAGGATAATTATCGCATTGTCGTTCGCCGCTTAAAAAAAAACAAAATATTCGTATATTTATGTAGTAGTCGACGCCAATCTTTGTATGGCCTGTGTGTGTATGCATATGGCGTATCAGAAGAATGTTGATTGTACCATCAGACTGAATGGATTCTTTTCGATCGTAAGCAAATATATTTTTTTTTGTTTTCAAATAAATCAGCTAATTCCGTTATGTTTTAATTGGTGATTGTTCGATCGATTTTCACCTTTCACTTTACTATCCTTAGATTATTGATTTCTTAGTGTTAAATTTAAATAGTTTTCAATTTCTAGGATTATTTATGGTATGTTTGAACGTGCATATCCATCATGCTACTACCAAAGATTAGGTATTTAATTTCATTGTTAAGTTAGATCGATGTTTACTACTGTTTCTATGTATATTATTTCGAGGAGTTGGTTGTACTGGCAATATTATTTCTGTTATGTTTGAATTTTGGAAATGTTTAATTAGCAGTATTACCATTATTATTTCTTTGCATTACTAGTAATATTATTTTTGCTGTATTTGAACCTTGAAACTACTTAATTTCCAAATGACCTCCATCAGACCACCAACCACACATCGCAGCCCACCGATTACTCAATTAACAACTGGTCGAACAATCAATTAACCGATCCAACGAAACATGGAGAATTCATGAAAGGAAATCGCAATTGACCTGGGGAGTCAAAGACAAACCAAAATTTCCTCAAGTTCTGAGCACGAGCCAAGAAACAGTCCTCCTCGAACCTTGAAATTACCTTCGTCCGGCCACATAACAATCGGTTTGGTGGCTTGTACAGTCCCCGTTTCCTCTTCGTCGTCGGGCTACTTGTTCATGCGGATCAGTCCGGCGGCAAGGAAACGAAGGAAAGAAAAAGAGGGACCGGTAAAAGGGAGTGTTTCATGGTGCACGGTTATTGTTCCCTTTGGATAGAATAGACGGCACGTGGCACTCAAATGCGGCCATTTAAGCCGCGCACGCACCAGCCTCGAAGCATCAAAGGGAGCACTGTTTTCAGGATCCTGAAGGAGGATCCGGCTCAATGAAGTCCAACCCGTGAAACCAGATGGAGAATTAGTTCTCGTGCTCGTTTCGCGATATTTTTCACTGGCTGTTAAGAATTATAATCAATGTTGTTCTCGGGAAACGGATAAATCCGTGTTTTTCATTATCTGCTGGTGGAAGTCGGATCTCGTTTATTAACAACGGATTATGTTATCATCGTCTTTGTGACAGTTTCACAACACACATACTTGTTATATTGACAATAAATTATATTGGTTAATCGGAAAAGTTACAGCTATTTCTAAAAATGTCTAATTTCTTACGCGGCGATTGAAATGTCCTGCAAACAGTGTGTTAACAAATTAACCCATTCGCTGCTACGGAATATCTTTCGAATATAACGAATATAAAATTTCCAATTTTTGTTTTAAAATCCCAATTATTAAACATGAAATTATTGAAATTGCTTAATATTGGCACAGTTAATTAAAATTTGAATGATAGCGAAAGTTTCCTACGATAATTTTTGATAATTCCATAAATTTTACTTTAGAAATTTGATACTTCTATCTGTTCATACTTTGAATAAGCGTTCTCGACTTTCGACAAAATTACCGACTACGATAATTGGGAAAAAACGGATGATGTCTTTTGACAATAGAACGCGTGCATTTGTTCGTTTCGAGGCTGGTCATAGAAAGTTCGCATGGTGCGAAGTAATTACCGGGAAGGCTCGTTAGACGTCGACGATGCTCCCGATGCTTGAACATTGTGTTCGCGTTTGTAATATGCGACACGGGCAAAGCTGTATGCACTCGGGTGCATCAGCAAAAAACTGCATCGCGAATCGTTGTTGGAGGAATAAAGGCAACGAGGCTATCCCCTGGTGAAAACAGTGTCATTGCGTTTCATTACGATTCCACGCTTGGTAAAGAATCTTATTAAAACAGGCTCGTTTAATTGCCTTGGCAATCCGTCGATCAACTGGTTAAATTAATCTCACCGCCGCGGCCGCGCCGAGGTCTTTTTATCGTAGTATTTTTCGTAGTTTATCGTATTTTTATCAACGAAAAAAAAAAGAAAGCAAATTATGGAAGTTTAAACGATCGGTGGAGTATTCAAATTTCTACAGATTGAATTTGCAATAAATTATTTCAATGCTTGGACGTCGTTCAACACACATCGATCTATTTCGTGCGGGCTTATTTGCAAGATGAATGCACTCGAATGCAAAGAGACCGCTTTGATCACTCTCTTCCGGCAATTATGCCTACCGTTTACTCTCCGGCACGATGATAACGAGACGAATATCGTTAAAATTCTATTTGAAGTGTAGAAGAATACAAAAGCGAGAGTAGTGTTCAATTATATTCGTTAATTTCGCGGGTATGTTCATCAGATGGTATCTAATATTCGCGGCATCCGTCGTCCAAACGTGCATATTGTTTCCATTGTAACGATACGAACTTTCTATCATTGTTTCCATGAAACGTTCGCAGACTTCCTCTGTAAACGAGGCAACGTTTTACAGCTTCGTAAAACGCGGACGCTTTCCATCCGGATGTTATCGACGTTTCCATACGATCGAGCCAAACCTTCGATCCACGGGCTAATTTATCTAACGATTCTTCGCGTTTCGTCGAATTTTTGTTTCGTTCAACTTTGAACAACGGACCATGGAGAGAGCCAACAATTTTAATTGAATTTTGAATTATTATTAGTCTTTCGTTCAATATACAAAGGTTCTTTTTTTTTTTTTTTTTACTTTATTGCTTGACCGTTGTCATATTAATTATGTTGCACATCGCAGCCGAAATATTGTTGAAATTACTATATCTTCAAAGTGTTATATTCTTATAGAATTATTATTTTCTTCTCGACAATATTTATTAAAAATAACAATTTGTATTCGAATTAACAATCTCTGTCATATTTATCCTAATTTTTGCAATCCTATGCGATCGTATTTGGATAATTCTCACGCAAAAGATGCTAAAGACGCTGAATCATTTATTTCTATCAACCTATTCTTCTTACAATTTTTCGTAATTTATATTATTCAGAATTTCGAGTACCTGATACGACGATTTCTAATTAAGTAGTTGAAAGGATATTAATAATGCAAGCGACTTTCTACAGAAATTCAAGCGTCATCCACATATGGCTGACGTGGCAGTTAAACTGTTAAAGTAATTTTGTGCGGTATTCTTGCAAGAAATATTTTTATATCTAATTATCGTTCGAAAAATTGGAGGGAAAATGCTATAAGGTTCAAATACCGGGATTTCGGTTATCTTCGGACACGCTCGGCTCCTGCCGAAGGCACGCCAAGATGGCGACGCTACCTAAAAGCATCACGTTCTACGTCTTTTCCTTTTTTTTTTTCAATTTCTTTTATTTATTTTTATGCAGTCATTGAGATATTCACGGTGGTCACCAGTGATCGTCCCCTCAAACTTTATCTGATCAAATAATTAATAAAAGAGAAAATAAAACAAACCTTAAAAGTTAATTTTCACTGTGACGTGTTAAGGGCTTACGTGCAGTGATGAGTTCGAAAAAAAAACGATTTTTTACGAATTTCTTTAAAAGCATCTAATTGATTGATTTATTTAAAACATTTTGTATATAAAAGAGTAACATTTCAAGATAAATTATGTTCGTTTCCTTTTTCGTTTTCGAGAAAACTTTGAGAACGAGCGTTCTCGAGGCACAAGAGTGCTTTCCTCGGATCATCGTGAAATACGTGGTGTTGCTTGTAGGCGGTGCAGCACGTGTTTCGTATGCGAATATATTTAGATGCACATGTGCGTACAGTTGAGGCTGAAAGTGTAAAACGAAAGAGAAACAAACGTGTACATTATCATAAGAAAATATTGCCTTAACACGGGATTGTTTAACGCGTTGATCGATGGAGTAAAAACAGCCTTGATTAGTCTGTCATCCGACGGTATCGATTATATTAATTAACACGTTAATTCGCACAGGGAAAAATTTTAATCTGCGGCAGGGCACTTTGAAATTTTGTGGTGAAATATTTTTATCATTTCATTGTTTTATGGGCAACGATATAAAATAAAAGTTTTCGAAAATAGAAATTTTAAATATAGAAGCTTGAATGGTAACCAACTATCCATTGACCTTATAATTTACGATCCACGCTTGAGTAATATAAGGATCGAGCTTCTGTTTTATTACGAATCGATTTCGAATCGTTCAGGTCCTTGTTTGGTAGAATTTCCAGGAAAGGAAGAAGCGTTCGAGCAGGCGCCAGTCACGTGGGCGTTAGTAGATATCGGAAGAAAGATTAATTTGAAGAAAATAGTACGCTACCATATAAGTGGGGTATGTGCAATCATGTCCATGTCGTGTTTTCTGTCGTCGTTTCTATACAAGGAGCGAACTATAACCCGGGGGCGCCCACGAATCGGCGCCCACGTCGATTTTCCCTGCTTTTGATACCGGATGTCTTATTCGCGTTTCCTCTATGCTTCCTCGCGTTGTATCTTCGAGTCTGGAAGCAAATTCTACGTTCATTAGGAAACCTAACACTTCTGATACTTCTTTATATTTAGCCTAGTGCTTCTAATAACGAATTGTAATTTTCCTAATCGTAACCTTAATTTAAGGCCAATTTGAAAAATGTTGGTTTTCGGGAGAACGTCTTTAAAATTTCAGTGGCTGATAAACTTTGAATATCCAATGATTCTAGTAACTCACCGGCTAATGTTCGATTCCTGGGCCATACAGCAGTCCTTCGGTTTCTTCATAGAACTCATTTTGCTGTAAAAGTTGGTCTCGTTCAACTTCACACTATTATACTTTAATATTTTACTTTATTTTTTACTCCAAGAGTACAAGCGTGCCGAACGGAGATCGGTGACATTCATCAGCCGTAGCGCCGAATAGAACTCGAATTTCGTTATACAACTTAAGGATTATAATTTTCAGATGCTAAATAATTATCATTTTATAGAAAACAAAATTTCTTCGATTTTTTTATTATTTATTTATATCATTTTCCAAAGGAATTGAAAAAGACGCGAAGGCGATAGCAATATTAAAAGACAATGGATCTTCTTTGTTTTTTTTTCTCACTTCCCTATGGGACGAACGGTTGAAGAGTTTGAAACAGGCTGGTCCAATGCAATTACAGTTTTCCGTGGTTTTCGTCGAAGACGTCGTTTAAGTAGGAACAAAGACGCTAAGAATTCGCGTTGCCGCTGCCCGTCCACTTTAATGAACCTAATTAACCCGAATGTGTAACCACCAGATGGGGAAGGAGGAAGACAAGATGGCATTAGTTTCACTGGCGAAGTCGGTGACCTAAAATTATTGAACGATTTAACAGTATCCAATTTAACTTTATTCGTTTGTAAACTTTTTCATTCGCGTTTGATTGTTGTGTCTTTGATCCTCGAACGACAATTTTTTATATTTGATATTTTAATATTTTGAGTCACGTGGAGTTGAACTTAAATTATTATGCTACTTCTGTCCGAGAATCCTCCAAAAGAAGCTTAAAAAAACTTTTGAACCAACATAACATCGTTTCGCACAAAACCGTCCATTTGTTTGTGACGTTGACAACTATTTGTTTAACACGTTGACTGCCACAGTGAAAACGGACGTGGGTAATCAGACACGCTGAAATCCTAATTATTAACAATACAATCAACTAATTTTCAAATTTAACCTTTCAAATCGATAGCTAGCATTATTAGCTTAATGTTAACGCTATCCGTGGTTTATTTTATCATTTCTGTTGGTAATTATTTGATTGTACAAAATTTCGGGTGCCGGCCACCGGTGAACCCCGTGGCAGCCAACGTGTTAACTATAAGCAGATATTGTTAAGATAATGTTAGGTGATGCAGAACGGGAGAAACGGTTTCGTATTTGAAACGCGTGGACGAGTAGCACTCGAGACAAAGAGCTCTTTTATATTCAGAGTTCACGGACGGTTGAATAACGAATAAAGTAGTTCACCAGGACTATGAAGACCCATTGTTGAAATTGTCCGGCTGCCGTTGGATTAACAGCAGATTTACGTTTTTCGTCGCAAAAATCAAACAGGAACTCGTTCACGTGACAGATACGAACAACCAGGGAGAATAAAAAAGAGAAGCTTCTTGTTACACCTGGACCAGAAACCGTGTGACGTGAAGCTTTTGTGAATATTGAACATTCTATTCAATGTTTATTTTTAATTATAGGATGTTTAGTTTATAAGTTTAATACTCGATTTGGTACACGTTCAGTTGGAATTATCAGAGTTCTATTATCTTGCAATGTGTTCGAAATTCTGTTTTGTTGCATACGATACTTGAAATTCCATTTAACCCTTTGACTACGATTGGCGTATATACATATACGCCCTCACAAGTCTATCAATATATACAGAAGTAAATTGTAAGATTTCAAGTAAAAATTAACTTGGCTTTTATATATAATTTTTCTTTCTTTGATTTTAAGAAAATAATTTTTCACGACTGTTTGTCGGAGCATGCCGCAGTCAAAGGGTTAATTCTTTATCAAATATTCGATAATATTTTGTGACTACCTTTTATCAAACATCTTATAAAATATACTTTTGAAATCCCAAAATTCCACTCGACTATGTTCCAAAATTAAAAACAAAATATCGAGTCACCCATGGTACGTCAATAAACCCGAATCTAACTTTCACCAAATACCATACACAATATCCACAAAATTTTCTAGCTTCAGTACCCTCCTTTGAATTAAAAATCCACGGTACTCCATCAAACCTAAACACTTCCTGCAACATCCCCAAAATCTCAAAATTCAATTCGACCAACTCCCAGATCGAAACAGTATCAAACCACCATCCCTACGATCCAATAACCTAGTCAACAAAGATCCCCCCCCCCCCTATCGCTTGACCCTCATCCTGTTTTAATTAAAAGTGACACCAGGTAAACTAACCATGAATATTAGCCGGTATAATCGAATGCAGGCAAGTCGGGTTGACGAACGGCGAGGACGAGTGCTGCACGAGACAAAAGAGCCACTCTTTTCGCGAACAGTTCACGGACAGTTGAATGATGAATAATATAGGAAGGGGGTAGGGAGGAATGGAACGTGATAAAGGGCAAAGTACGCGGTTCGAAAGGAGGGAAGGTATGGTGGTTGGAGGGTTGAAAACAGACGGACGATAAACAGGGGAGTGAAAGAAGAGCGAGGGGGATGGGGGCGGATGGTTGAGCGCTGGTTGAAGAGCACCCTAGTCTATCGAGCAATCCTCGTTGCCATGGGGATAATCACGGTAGGTCTGCCGAAGCTACGTAAAATCCAACCATTGCCCATTCTTCTAGGCCCATGCAAATCGTGTTCATGAGAATTGTTAACCGTTTGCTTTCAATCGTCTGCGAGGACACGTGTAATTTATCACAGGATTTTTGCGCGACGTTTGCCGTATCTGATGATACTTAATTAAGGGGATTATAATCGAGACAAATTTTGATTTTAAACTTTGCAAATTTGAATTATAATCAATCTTGAAATTTCACATATCGCCTGCGTAATTGGTAGAATATTATGAGGTAAAGCGAAAAGAAATGTCGCTTTTTTTTTTAACACTTGGATGCCTTTTACGAATCAAAGCAATCAGATTTTCTAAAAGAGGCATCGAAAAGTTGCCTCAATTGTGGCAAGATATTGTAAATAACCATGAAGATTATCTGTCAGAATAAATATTATATATTTCTTTGTAAATGTTTAATTTGACACGTTGACGTTGTGGCCGATGCCACCCTTTACGATCAGAAACAGTACACCTAACCCCCGATTTACACGATTTCACACTTACACGGTTTTTAAAATATGGGATTTGAAAAAAAATTCTGTAATCATTTTTTTAATTTCGTTCGCTTGGTAAGATTGACGATTGTATTTCTAATCGTATAAAACGTGTATAAAGTTCAGGGTTGCGGGGTATGCAATCTAAGCTTTCGAAAAGCTAATCGAGATGTCAGATGTTTGAATGACTGTTATTTTTTTATTTTTTTTTTTTATTTTAAAGATATATTTAGTTTTATTTTACGTCGAAATAAATGACTGAATCATGCATATTTTAGTTTGTTTTCGATTTACACGGTTTTATGTATAAAGATCTACGTTTTCTAAGGAACCTATCTTCCGTGTAAATCAGGGGATAGGTGTACTCAACACTTTATTTTAATATTTTAAGGTACACAAAATTAAGAAATGCTTAATACTTAATTCATTACAAATTTAGTCGTTTGTCTGTTTTTATCGTTCTAAAGAACATTAATTAACCCGGTTGTTAAACATCATAATCCATTTTATAAATCAATACAACTATCCTATGATTCTTGACGTGTATTTCTTTTTCTGTTCCATTTCTTTTTTTTTTTCTTTTTTATTGCACCACTCCTGAAATTACTTTCCCTCCTTTAAACTCTTTTCTTTCCTCTTTCGTTCATTCTCGAACACGCGTGTTTTCTTTTTCCTTCCAATCCAGCTGCGGGATCCTCTCGTTCTTGATACAGTCCCTGGGCTCGGTGTCCTTTGGGAAAGGAGAATGCAAAGCAGAGAGAACCTATGAGCATTCTTCGTGCAAGCTTTTTCTCGAAAGTAATCCGGAGTTATGGAGACTGGTGGTTTTTTTTTTCTCCTCCGCTTTTCCTTTTTTGGTCGCGAAAGAATTTCATGATGAAGCTGCTCCCCTCTTGAATCGAGTTTTGCCAGGAATTGCACGAACGAAGCTGAAGCTCTCTTAATTTCATTTCGTTTCTGTGGCCCGCGGTAATTCTACCAGGCGAATAAACTGTTTGCCGTGGCTGAAGGATGTCCTTACGAAGCAGGATCGATTTTGTATATTTTCAAATTCATTTAGAAACCAGTGTAAGTTGGATAATGGAAATTTTCAGTTTCGAAAGCTGAAAATTCGAATTACAGTAGATTTTGAAGTAAAATTTCGAGGTATTAGAATATTGCCAAGTTGTAATTGGTGAAAATTTTCATTTCCAGAAAATTAGACTTCGAAGCTTTCAAATTGGAAATATAATTTTGAAAGTTTGCAAAATCGAAGCTACAAACTGCCGAGTGGAAACTTTCCAGACTTGACCGTTCTTGCGTTCCAAGTTTCCAAAGTTAACAGTCGTCCGAGTGAAATATTACGAAATGTGAACAATCACGATAGAAATGATCGATTCGTAAAACACAACAAATCGAATCGGTTCAAGATCGTTCCAACCACCACTCTCCTTCAATTATTCACAGTCTACCGTATTCCATGATTTCAATATTACTTTCACAGACGGCTTGTTTTGAATAATTCATCGAGCTTTCAGAATTGAAAATCTTCGTCGTCCAATTAAGTAATTGAATTAATCAAAGCTTCGCGATCCAATGATCGTATCGCGTCGATAAAAAAAACTTCCGTGTTTCTTATGTCCCTTCTTTTTGCAAATTGCAACTGTTCGCACGATGTGAAAATTCATTTGAAACAAGACGTGTAACGTATTCCCTCATTCCTCTGTAACATATTAACTCCATGTGTTTCTTGTTGTTACGACTGGAAACCGTAGACACCGTGAATTATGGTGCTTCAAGTTTTAAAAGACCAGCTGTGCTTCTCTAATACCAGACACGCCGTATTCTTTGGGGTTAAAAATGAAAATTTCACGAGAACGCGTTTCTCTCGACTTGGATTTCTTTGCAATTTCTTTCGTATAGATTCACTTTGACAATGATCCTTTTTCCTTTCTTTGATTTTTCTGGAGCGGTATATTCAATCGGTTCTAAGCGATTTCTAGACAAGTATTTTCTAAATAATTGTTAGCACTTTTAAGCAATTGTAAATTCTAAAAATTCCAAGTAAGTATTAGTAGTACTATGTAATTCTAAATATTTATTTAACAGTTCTAGGTAACTCTAAATGCTGGTATTCCTAGATAACTATTATCAATCCTAAGTAATTCCAAACGCCAACAATTCTAAATAATCCGCAGCAGGTAATAATTCTAAACAGTTATCATTAACTCTACTTACATAAACCTAACAAAAATATTAACAAGACTGACAGTAATTTTCTGTAATTTCAACACACACATTTTGTATAATGTTCAAACAAATTAGTGAAAAGATTGTAGATTCATCTAAGGCTACCAGGACATTCCATTACATTATTACGAAGCAAAATGGATCGATCAGCTGTCAGGATTCTCCTTATCCTCGTTCACGGAGGTATCTTCATCCCGATGGTCGATCCCGCGACGTCTTGGCTGGAAAGTGAGATCGAAGTCGTCGGGAAATTGAGAACGATAGGCGACGAGGTCCTCCTGCTTGCAATACTTGGTGAAGAAGGTGAGATACTCTATCTCTTCTTTGCTCGGTTCCAACGATGCTGATATTTCTTTCATTCTCTGACTGATCGGTATCGAGCGCCACATTAATGTTCGCATTTTTGTCGCAGGTGGTTCCATTGAGCGTTTCAACGAAACTAACAATCGATGCATCAGCTCGAACTGCAAAACACCCCCAAAAAATATGGTAAGTTCATCTTTTGCTTAAATAATAATCAAAACCTTCAAAGTTCTCGGTCGACTGGATTCTTCGACAAAATTTGATATTCAGTTGTAAAGCAACCCCGAGGTTAAAGGAACGTTCGCTCAATTTAGCGCGACGAGCCCGGAGAATGCCGGTAGTCGTCGAGAAAAGTTATTTCGAAAGAGTACAATCGCGAAAGGCGGACGATATGTGTCTCAGGGAAGTTCCAGTGCCCCGGAAGCAAACCCGAAGCAGCCCGTCGTAAGTTAGTCGCAAAACTCAACGATTCGAACCCGGAACAAGTCTCGAAGCGCAGTGGCCCGGATGCAATTTCCGTATAGAGTGTTGAAGTCGAACTTCTTGAACAGCTAGGCTCGCACCAATACCGCGTACCGAGTTTTATGGCTCTAAATACCTGGGCACTGTCGGTCGAGCACGCTAACTGTCCGTTTTCGCTTAAAATTAAGGGACCTGTCCTATGTCGTTTTGTTACGTTACAATTTCTAAATTAACGCGTTCGTTATCTCGTGTCTCGCGCCTGGTACATGTTATTGGTTCTTAGAGTGTCCCATGTATCACGCATGATACACACCGTCGACTTTGACCGTGGCATCCCTCGGCGGGATGTGTGGAGACTAGACACGAACAACGAACTCACCTTCCTAGCAGCCTTCTCGGTTTCCTTCATCGCTCTGAGCTCTTGTTTGAAGCCTTCCTTCTCGTAGGCCTGAACCACGTCCGGCGGCAGGGCGTCCAGCTCCAGGTTTAGCTCCTCGTACGTTTTCTCGATCCATTTCATCATGCTAAAGGCGTCCAAATTGGCGTCGTTTGGTCCGACGCAAGCCTCGTAAGCGTCCTCGATGAATACTTGAAGACGAAGCACCTCCTCGGAGCAAACAGCGTCACGGAACACGCTCTCCAACAGTCTGTTCGCGTATTGCTCCAAATCCACCGCTCTCGTCTCTAGTTTTCTGATGGAATCCTTCAACGAACGATTTGTACCTGAGATTTCCTCGTTTGCTTTCGTTCCGTGCTTGTTCTATCGTTCCTCTTTCGATAACCGCGAAGGAAGGATCGATCTTCTACTTCGTCTTCGTTTTTTTAACAACTTTGTACCAATAAGTAATACTTGCTTTCAGCTCGTTGATCGCGCTGGTCAGTTCCTCGACCTCGGACCTGATTTGCTCCTCGGCTGTGTGGATCGTCAGCATCATTTCCGTCAACGGTTCTGCCAAAGACTCCAGATGAATCAACGCGTTCAGGTTTTGCATCTCTATCATTCTGAACACGTGGATCAAGTCGGACGAGTCCTCGAAGAACAGCTCGGTCGGACCTTCTTGTTTGATGTCCTCCTCGAACAAATCTGAAGTGTCATCGGAATGCTTGGAGAATCGCTTGATTGTAAGTTGTGACGAGCTTTGAGAATTTTTATAATCATTTTGGAAGATTGAAATTAATATTTGAAAGTAAATCTCGATGTAGGAGGCTTTATAGGAGTCTTGATTGATTGCAAAAAGAACCAAGCGGCGCGATAGCGCTCGTCATATTTTGTGTCGAAAAAGGCCGTTCAGCGCGGTAAGTTTTGTTCAGTAAAAATTATTAAGAAGATAACAATGAAATACTGTAGACTCCTAAAAATGGCGTGTTGTCTCGGGATCGACTGTCAGACTCATCGATCGCTGCCCCAGACGCATTGATACTGTTCCTCGGACGATCGTTTATATCCGAAGAGCATGCCGGACGGCCGCCAGCGAGAGAACACAAACCTATCTCACAGCCACCTGGCGACTGCCTACCCGAATCAAGGGTGGTCCGTCTACCCTAAAATGTGTTAGTTGTATTATTTATATTACAAAAAGCAGCTTTGCGATGTACGTGCGTCAGTATAGTTGTCAGTTGTCCGTAGCGTTCAAATGTACTGGAGCCTTTCGACACAAAATCTAAACCAGCGCGATCGCGCTGCTTGGGACTCGAACGGTTAAGATACAAAACGCGGCTGGGTCATACTGTGTACAGTTACCTTAACATAAAATAGAAATTATATCAAAATAATCAGACAATCTAATGATACGTAATTTCTATTTTTTCCAGATGAAAAAGATACATCACTTATCAAAACGTCGAGCGAAGGAACTTGTTCGAGCATTCGATAACGACCGAATATATCGTCAGTGTTGACCGTAGCGATGGTCTCTGCGGATTTTCTACGATAGATCCAGTCGTGTTCCATACGCCAGGAGTTCGGGGACACCAGGTACAAGAATCTCTGGCACATCTTCACCATTCTCCAGTTCTCCTCCCAGTAGTACACGTCCAGTCTGACCTGGCCGAATTCCTTGGATAACTGATTCCTCTGTAGGGTGATCTCTTTCGTGTATTTCGTTTCATTCTCGACTTCCTGGAGAATCTGCATGCTTTGTTCGTGATCCTTCGACAGGAAATCCTCGAAAACGGCGACGTATTGACGATAATGTTTCTGATGGGAAAACGTGGCTAATGTAGTTAGTTTGGAGGTGAAGAGGACGATGAAGCGATGAGAATAACGCGAAGCTGAAGAGTAGTTAACGTACTTGACGAATGAGTGACATTAGCCGATGTACAGTGATAGGAACTTAAGAAACAGTTAATGTTAAATGTAGAGGAACCGAAGAGTTAATGATTAAAACGATAGTATCGCGTCAGCCATATTCGGGTGACACTTGAATTTCCATAGAAATTTGTCGCTTGCGTTATTAATATCCTTTCAATTACTTAATTAGAAATCGTCGTATTAGATATTCCAAATTATGAATAATAGAAATTACGAAGAATTGTAACTTTGCCTGACCAAGTTTTTAACGCCTTTAGCATGGCAGTCAAGGTGTTAACACTTGGTCAACCACCCGCGCCATACCTGACCTTGCGTTGTTCACCGTGCATTTTTCATTACTCAAAAGACACAAGGAACATAGAAAAATAATAATTAGACAACGCGTTGATAAGAAGCAAGTGGGAGATCTTCCCGATCTATCCTGTAGCGACTTAATTCATAGCGGGGAAATCTCCCCATTTGGTTGGCTGTAAGTGTTAATATTAAAGAATTAAGGGCTAAAAGAAATGAAACGAAACCTTGATTTTGTCCAAACTTTTCTGTTCCTCGACGAACTGCTGGTCGATACGGATACAGTCGTCTATTTCCTGTCCCGCTAACAGCCGATCCTTGAAGATTTTGCGAATGTCATTCACGTATTCGTTCACCGAGAACTTTTCTTTCACAACTCTACCAGCCAACTCTTTGAAGAATTCAGGATCCACATCGGTGATGGCTATCGCTTCGTGTAAATCTTTATGCCTCTTCGCCTCCAGAGCTTCAATGTCCACGTCAACCTTGATTAAACCAACAGAATCTCGTTCAACTCTTATAGCTTTAACTCTGCGTTAGTCGCGCGTGGGACTGGTAATTTCATGGTTTACCATTTTCGTGATTAAATAAAAACAATTATAGCTACAGCGTCGCGTCGTAGAGTTTTGACATCTCAAACTGTTCTTTTACAAACTTGTTGCCTGTGTTTCATGCGAAGGGTTGGTTTTATTGTTATGTAAATTCGGATAACATTAACTTTAGATTATATAAAATTAGGCTGCATTGTTGTTATGGTACTGGCTGTCCCAGCGTGACTAACGACATTACATATACATGTAGAGACGCGCCTAACGAAAGGTTAAAGATCAACCCTTTGACTGCGGCATGCTCTGGCAAAAAGTAACGAAGAATTATTTTCTTAAAATCAAAGAAAGAAAAATTATAGTCGAAGCTTAGTTAAGTTTTATTTGAAATCTTACAATTTATTGAGCGTGTACATAAGCCTTTCGTAGTGAAAGGGTTAATGAAACGATTCTGGTTGATTTTGCAAAACAATAAAGCGATAATGCTTACGCGAAGCGTTCGCAAAAGTTCCTGTGTTCGCTCATTTTTGGAAACGCCTCTTCTTTGTCCCAGATGTCTGGAACGTTTCTTTGCTTTCCAGTATTGAAAATATGAGAACATGAGGGAACACGGGGGATAAGCGAACGGTGATGGCTCTTCGAAGACATTTCTCGCTTCTCCCAGATGTTCATGGCCCTTTGTGAAATAATACTGTGTTCTACGTGACAAAAGTAAAGATATAATTGTTCCATTTTTGTTTAAAACCGTTCAGAAACAAGCGCACGAATCCCATTTGTAATATTCTCTTTCATTAAATCCTTTGCACTCGGAGCATTTTTGGATACGATCGAATCTAGTCTACTTTTCCAGCAAACCTTCCGAAAAGCAAACGTGCTATTTTGGAACAAAAGAGTTACAAATGCTTATGAGTCTATTTATTTTTAATCCTTTCCTCGATACTCTGCGTTCTAATATATATGTATATAAAACATAAATGTCGCGTTTCAAAATACTTTGGTAAATTAACTATGTCTCTTCAGAGGAGACAGCCAATTGCAACGGGTTAATAGTTAATACTCTTAGAAGAATATTCTTAAGATACAAATGTTCAATATTTAAAAAGTAATATAAAAGTAAGATATACAGTATAATTAATAATAGTTTCTAATTATAGATTTCTCTTGGTCTTTTTCAGAAAAACACGTACTTGAAGAATTCTGTTTGACGGAAAGGCTTCTTCATCTTCTTCCGGATTTGATGGGGCTTGGATAATCTCGTGGCATCGGTCATTCTCCCCTAATTCAGCTCGTACTTTATTCAAGCTCGTCTTTTCACTTTGTCGGCCACATTCACATGCGATGTTCTAAAAAAAGCCCGTCTCCTCGTCCAGCGTGTAACAGAGATTTTTCTTTTAAAGTCTCTGTCTGAGGCAAAAGTACGAGCCCGTTAAAATCTGTTTCAACGCGATGAAACTGATATAATTAATTGACGATTAAATTAATTTCGTTACGGTAGAATAACAGACAATTGTGTAGGCTGATGTATTATTACTTTGTAATGTATTTTGCGTGTAATTAATGTGCGAATATTCACATTAATAAAGATTGTATGTTGAGTTGCAACATAAGTTCGTACGTTCTCTTTCTTTATATTTGTTTAGTTTCCATTTCAAGTTACAACAAATGTAATTCTACGAATTTATGTTACGACTCGGTACTGTGCTATGTGTAAATTAGATTAGATACTATAGTATATGTTAAGTATTTTGAGTAGACAAAATTAATTGCTGTTCTAACATTCTATAGCTACGAGCGATACTTACTTTTTGTAATAAAAAAACCGATCTTCTGGCACGATGCATTCGTTGAATCGCTCGAATTACATGGGGAAAAAAGGGGTGAAAAGAAGAGAATTCGATAACCTGACAGCCTGTTTTAGTAGCTGTCAGTATTGACAGCACGCTGATGTTCCTTGGATCAGCGGTTGTCAAGTGGAATTGTTTGGCATGCGCGGTTTGTTTCTACTGGATAGACATGTAGGTTTATGCTTCGGATCATGTTCAGTAACATCAATAATTAGTTCCTAAAAGAACTCGTCGTCTTTTTACCTTCGATAATAATCAATTTTGTAAATGATCACTAGATAGTTTAAGAATTTATCCGCAATTTAGAAATGCATTGTATTTTAATTTTAATAGTAATATGATTGCTATTTGCGAAACTACAATATATATAAGCATATTCTGTGTAAAAATGTAATAATTGTTGCACTATGTATGAGATTTATTAAATAAATAAACGGTGATAAATGCTATTATTGAAAATGAAACAGTTTATATATTATTAACGCTGTTCTCCACCTATACTTACCTCTCCAAACATTGCAATACTTAAAAAAATCTCAATTCGAAATGAAATTGGTCACAAACAAACAAATTGTATCAGAACATAAGTTGCGAGGTGGTATTTGTGCCACTTCCAGGAATTTGACGTCATCAAAATTCCGAGAATTTGGTCGATTCCAAGAAATGACGTCATTTTCCAAGAATTCCCGAGAACTTGGTTTGCGAAATATCAAATTCCGATTTTGAAAAATTGTATCAGGAGAACATAAGTTGCGAGGAGGTATTCGTGCCACTTCCAGGAATTTGACGTCATCGAAATTCCGAGAATTTGGCCGGTTCCAAGAAATGACGTCAAATTCCAGGAATCCCTGAGAACTGTTTGCGAAATTTCAAAGTCCGATTTTGAAAAATTGTATCAGGAGAACATAAGTTGCGAGGAGGTATTCGTGCCACTTCCAGGAATTGACGTCATCAAAATTCTGAGAATTTGATCGATTCTAAGAAATGACGTCAAATTCCAGGAATTCCCGGGAACCGTTTTCGAGAAACTGAAATGCGGGAATTGGAGAAATTGTATCAGGAGAACATAAAATGCGAGGAGGTGGCACGAAGTTTTACGGTTTTGGCGGGTTCTTTGAATTGTTTGCGATTTCTTGGAATTTTATCAATCTTATAATTGTTAGCCGTTTTTTGTTTTATCTTTTGAGTATCGAAACTTTTGTGCAATGTTCCGCCACGGTTTTTATCGTCCAGGAAAGGTTTGTTAAATAAATATGCAGTATATTCGCTTTATTTAACTTTTATTTAAACTTTCTGATACATACACGTTGTAAATAGATTACAAATACATTATTTTTTACGCTATCATTATTCACTTACGCTGTGCTAAGTGTAAACATACGTTTCTATACTTTTACAATGTTCTTCGATTCTTAAATAACTAATATATGATAAAGTATTGCACATCAATAATAAATCATTCATTCTTGTCGTTGCTTTATAGATTCAGTAGTGTTAATTATTATTTATTTGCAAAATGAAATTGTATGTAAATATATTGTATTTTTTACCACTTGCACCATCTATGAGAAGGGCGCTGAAACTACTCAACAATTACCGACTTAGATTTCCGAAACGTCGTTGCGCGGTCGGTAATTATTGGTGTTGTTTCCAGCCAACAATTTTTGACATAAAATTTAATTTTGCAAATTAATAACAATCAGCGCTCACAAATTACAAAGCGAAGTTTCATAATCTTTTATATATATATATATATATATGTATGACTTATAATATAGTATTTGCGTGAACACCTACTGAATTTTCATTAATATTATCGTATACTGTAACAATTTGTAATCACTCAATGATTGTATAATAAAGAGTACGATTCAAACTACATTCTTTAATGGTTTTTAATAACATTTACTTTGTTAATACATACTAAACGTCGATTTTTTCAACCGCAATATTTCCTCATACCGACATACTTACTCTTGTATTATGATCCCGTCGTCATTGTGGATGACGAAAATCTGCTGAAATTTTGCTCCTGGTAATAGGATAGTAGGATGTGAGAAGAGGTGGCACAGGAGTAAATAAAAAGCGCGGGAAAAAGGTAGCGGCAGCGTGGTGGGGGGAACTGGCTGTGACGCGGCGGCCCCGGGAATTACTCCTGATATCAGGAAAGTAGAATGTGCGAGGAGGTATACCTTCTCAATACCGGATTCCCGCCAAAAGTATAGGTTATACATATGATGAATATGACATACGTCAAAATCGTTAATTATACGGTTATCATCATTGGATATTAACTTTTTACGATTGATTCTTGTAGAATAATGTTCACGGAATTTTCTAATGATACTTATGCTCATATTTTATTTGTAATTAACTAGTTATTAACAATTGTTTTATCAACTGCGCCGTTGATAGTTGCGTTAAACACCAATTCAATTTTCATTAATAAACTTGTGTACTGTAATAATTTGTAACACTTAATGATTGAATAATAAAGAGGAAGGTTTATACTACATTCTTTAATGGTTTTTAATAACATTTGGTTTGTTGATATTTAATAAATCCCGATCCTTGCGACCGTAATATTACCTCCTACCGACATGCACGCCATGAATTGCGTATTCGCGAATTTTTATTAATATCTCAAATTTAAGAATTATTTTATGAACTTTTATGATTGCATTGCAAAGAGTATGATTTCCGGAAACTGCTAATACTAATTTAATACATCTTTGCTTCGTCAATAATATCCTACATCTCAATCTTGCAATTTATCTTGTGTCAATAAATATTGTAATTATTCGCTTTGCAATTTTCGTTAATTTTTCGGAAATCAGAGATATTTTATTAACTTTTATAATTCAAGAAAATAGTACAAAGTTTAAGTAATCTTCCCGTAACAATTTCATACATATTCTCAATGTAGATCGTTAGTTATTAACGAATTAAGCAACTGTTAAATATCGCCTTATACTCTCCTAATACGAGTCTGCCGCCATTGTTGATGACGAAAATCTGCTGAATTTCTGCTCCTGGTATCCGGCTAGTAGGATGTGCGAGGAGGTGGCACAGGAGTAAATAAAAAGCGCGGGAAAGAGGTAGCGGTGGCGTGGTGGGGGTAACCGCCTATGACGCGTGGATCTGAAAACTGCTCCTGATACCCGGCTAGTAGGATAGTCGAAGAGGTGGCACAGAAGTAAGTAAAAAGCGCGGGAAAGTGATAGGGAAGCGTGGTGGGGGGACTGGCTGTGACGCGGCGGCCCCAGGAATTACTCCTGGTATCGGGAAAGTAGAATGTGCGAGGAGGTATACCTTCTCAATACCGGATTCCCGCCAAAAGTATAGGTTGTACATATGATGAATACGACATACGTAAAAATCGTTAATTATACGCTTATCATCGTTGGATATTAACTTTTTACGATTGATTCTTGTAGAATAATGTTCACGGAATTTTCTAATAATACTTTTGATCATATTTTATTTGTAATTAGCTGGTTATTAACAATTGTTTTATCAACTGCGTCCTTGATAATTGCGTTTAACACCCATTCAATTTTCATTAATAAAATCGTGTACTCTAACAATATGTAATATGTAATCATTGAATAATAAAGAGGAGGGTTTGGACTACATTCTTTAATGGTTGTTAATAACATTTGGTTTGTTGATATTCAATAAATCCCGATTCTTGCGTCCGTAATATTACCTCCTACCGACACGTATGCCATGAATTGCGTATTCGTGAATTTTAATTAATTTCTCAAATTTAAGAATTATTTTGTGAACTTTTATGATTGCATTGCAAAGAGTAAGATTTCCGGAAACTTCTAATACTAATTTAATACAAATTTCCTCCGTCAATAATGTCCTACAACTCAATCCTCCAATTTATTTTGTGTCATAATAAATATTGTAATTATTTGCCTTGCAATTATCATTAATTTTTCAGAAATCAGAGATATTTTGTTAACTTTTATGATTTGAGAAAATAGTACAAGATTCGCGCAATCTTCCCGTAGCCATTTTTGACACCTTAACAATGTAGATTCATAGTTATGAACGAATTAAGTAACTGTTAAATATCGCCGTATACTCTCCTAATACGGGTCCGCCGCCATTGTTGGCGGCGAAAATCTGCTGAAATTCTGCTCCTGATACCCGGGTAGTAGGATAGTCGAAGAGGTGGCACAGAAGTAGGTAAAAAGCGCGGGAAAGTGATAGGGAAGCGTGGTGGGGGGAATGGCTGTGACGCGGCGGCCCCGGGAATTACTCCTGATATCAGGAAAGTAGAATGTGCGAGGAGGTATACCTTCTCAATACCGGATTCCCGCCAAAAGTATAGGTTATACATATGATGAATATGACATACGTAAAAATCGTTAATTATACGCTTATCATCGTTGGAAACGAACTTTTTACGATCAATTCATGTAGATTAATGTTCACGGAACTTTCTAATGCTACTTTTGTTCATATTTTATTTGTGATTAGCTAGTTATTAACAATTGTTTTATTTACTGCGTCGTCAATATTTGCGTTAAACACCTGTCGAATTTTCATTAATATTGTCGTCTATTGTAAAAACCTGTAACGTTTGATGATTGGACAATAAAGAGGAAGGATTCAACTGCATTCTTTAATGGTTTTTCATAACATTTGGTTTGTTGATATTCAATAAATCCCGATTCTTGCGACCCCAATATTACCTACTACCGACATGTACGCCGTGAATAATTGCGTTACTTGCAAATTTTCATTAATTTTCCAAATATAAGGAATCTTTTGTTAACTTTTATGATAGCATTAGAGAAAGCACGGCGTTCGGAAATTTCTAATACCGATTTTATACAAATTTGCTGAATCAATAATGTCTAACAACTCAATCTTGCAATTTATCTTGCATCGTAATCGTAATAAATATTGTAATTACTAGCATCGCAATTTTCATTAATTTTTCGGAAATAAGAGCTATTTTGTTAACATTTACAATTGGAGAAAATAGTACGAAGTTTAAGTAATCTTCCCGTAACCATTTTGTTTATATTAACAGTGCAGTTTATTAGTTATTAACGAATCAAGCGACTGTTAAATATCGCCGTATACTGTATACTCTCCTAATACGGGTCCGCCGCCATTGTTGGCGACGAAAATCTGCTGAAATTCTGCTCCTGATACCCGGGTAGTAGGATGTGCGAAGAGGTGGCACAGGAGTAAATAAAAAGCGCGGGAAAGAGGTAGCGGCGGCGTGGTGGGGGTAACCGCCTATGACGCGTGGATCTGAAAACTGCTCCTGATACCCGGGTAGTAGGATAGTCGAAGAGGTGGCACAGAAGTAAGTAAAAAGCGCGGGAAAGTGATAGGGAAGCGTGGTGGGGGGACTGGCTGTGACGCGGCGGCCCCAGGAATTACTCCTGGTATCGGGAAAGTAGAATGTGCGAGGAGGTATACCTTCTCAATACCGGATTCCCGCCAAAAGTATAGGTTATACATATGATGAATACGACATACGTAAAAATCGTTAATTATACGCTTATCATCATTGGATATTAACTTTTTACGATTGATTCTTGTAGAATAATGTTCACGGAATTTTCTAATAATACTTTTGATCATATTTTATTTGTAATTAGCTGGTTATTAACAATTGTTTTATCAACTGCGTCAAAAGTAATTGCGTTTAACACCCATTCAATTTTCATTAATAAAATCGTGTACTCTAACAATTTGTAACACTTAATGATTGAATAATAAAGAGGAGGGTTTGGACTACATTCTTTAATGGTTTTTAATAACATTTGGTTTGTTGATATTCAATAAATCCCGATTCTTGCGACCCCAATATTACCTTCTACCGACATGTACGCCGTGAATAATTGCGTTACTTGCAAATTTTCATTAATTTCTCAAATTTGAAAACTATTTTGTGAACTTTTATGATTGGATTGCAAAGAGTAGGATTTCTGGAAACTTCTAATACCGAATTGACACAAATTTATTTAGTCAATAATGTCCAACAATTTAATCTTGCAAATTATATTGTGTCATAATAAATATTGTAATTATTTGCCCTGCAATTTTCATTAATTTGTCGGAAATCGGAGCTATTTTGTTAACTTTCATGATTTGAGAAGATAGTACAAGATTTGAGCAATCTTCCTGTAGCCATTTTTTACACATTAACAATGTGAATTGTTAGTTATTAACGAATTAAGTAACTGTTAAATATCGCCCTATACTCTATACTATACTCTCTCATTACGGTTACGGCCGCCATTGTTGTCGACGAAAATCTGTTAAAATTCTGCTCCTGGTATCCGGATAGTATGATGTGCGAGGAGGTGGCACAGGAGTAAATAAAAAGCGCGGGAAAGAGGTAGCCGCGGCGTGGTGGGGGTAACCGCCTATGGCGCGCGGTTTTGAAATATGCTCCTGATACCCGGGTAGCAGGATAGTCGAAGAAGTGGCACAGAAGTAAGTAAAAAGCGCGGGAAAGTAATAGGGAAGCGTGGTGGGGGTAACCGCCTATGGCGCGCGGTTTTGAAATCTGCTCCTAGTGTTTGGATAGTAGGATATACGAAGAGGTATACCTCCTCAATATCGGTTTCCGTCGAACATATTAAACAATAGATGCTTGTACAGATTTCTAATATCATTTTTGGGCATAATTTTTTGGTAACTATTTATTTATTAACGATTATTTTAGCTATCCCGTAATGATCATTTGCGTTGTACATCACTTGGATTTTCATTAATTTCATCGGAAATTGTAATTATTTCTAACACTTTGTGGTTGGAAGATGAAGAGAAAGGTCCGAATTATGCTCTATAGTGGTTTTTTTACGTCATTATTACTTGAGAAATCTTACTTTATCTAGATGCAACTTTCTTGCCGTCGTATTAAATATTATCATTGAAATCTCATAATTTTATATAATTTTACGAAGGTGTATAATTGAATTATAATAAATAAAATTTATAACACTTACCTGGGCTATACTTTATTTAAAATGCGTAGCAGCTGGGCGGGTGGAATACTGGTTGTTAAGTGTCCATTTTTACCGACGGAGTTTCGGTCGATAAATGTTATACATTACCATAAGGTTGTAGTGTTCAGAACACAGTTCTTCTTTTATTTATCATTAATTTTGGTGTGATTATTCGAATTACTTTATAACAGCAAAACAATATAAACGTTCTGACAAACAGCAGAAGCTTTTTATTTACAAGAAACAGAATTTTCAATTTTGTTAGTTTTGCTGTTAATTACTAGATGGCGATAACAGTACCATTTTCAAGTTACAGGAGCATCTCAATGTAAAATTAGAAAACAAAAAAACAATTCTTGTATAAAATGTAGTTTATTAAATTAATTACTTTGTAATAATATATATTAATTTTCATGTACCACACATATTTGAAGTGGCAATTTGCACCAATCGAATGTATCGAAAACTTGAGATCCTTAGCACCGAGTGAAATTGGCACAAATATTTCCTGAAACATAAAATACCAATCATAAATGCATCGAATTCTGCATGTTTTTTTTTTTAAGTTAAAATCATATGTATTCAATGGTATTAATATCAATTCCAAAAATACGAATTTAATTCTAGTTTGATTGAACTTGATCTCTAATACAATTGTCAGTCCCGTGAAAAACAACCATACCGTTGCACAAAATCATGGTCAAGCTTTACGAAGTTAAACGAACGGAACGTTGATAAAAATCTAGTCTGATTGATATAGCATTGTTAACGAGCGACAAACTTATAGGATGGCAGTGAATCTGGACGGATCATTTAACGAGTTATCAGCCAACGGTTTTTGTCAGTACAATTCCAAAGGGATGTGTACGGGGCGCAATTGTTACTTTAGGGTGAGAGGCGCATGAAAGCGGAGACTACAGTGCTGTATCCAGTTTCTTAAAATCCCCGTGCGACTAACCAATGTATGCCAATAAATGGAATAATCCATGGGATAAATACACCATACGTTTGCTTTACTTCCTCTTCGTATTTTAACTGAAACATTAATCGATACGAAATTTCGACAACCAATCATGAGTGAATACGTAATAGTATGGAAAGTGTGTTACTGGTAGAAATCTCGTACTGGAATGCAATCAAATGCAATCATTTTCAAGAATCGAAACCACGTGCGCTCCAAGTACCAATCAGGGACCTTCTTACAGACGAAAACAATATTACGACGTCTATTCGAATCTCGTTAATATCGTGTTAATCGAATGTTAGTCGTGTTAAAATTATATCTGGTATGTTTTTTGTTAATGATATAAATTTGGAAGAACAGTGAAGAAGGAACCCTAAGTACCCTTTCAAGATTCATTCCTGAGAACGTTCTACCGTTAGTAGTGGGGGGACACAGAGGGGCTGCCTCGTACCGGCAGCGCCTGCAGTGACCGGCTGGTGTCTGTAAGCACCCGGGTGTCGAAAACGTGGACACGAGAAGTCGTAAGATCCGAAACGGTACTTTCCATCGAAGAGATCGACTCTCAAGAGTATCGGTGGGCTACCCCTATCTCGTGGGTGTAAAAAAAAAAAAAAAAGGGTCGTCTGGTCGGTCGGTCGCGCGCGCCTCTATCTCTGCTGTCTGTCCGTCTGTCTCTCCTTTTCCCTTTGTCTGTCCCTCTGTCCAATTAACGGGGATAGATCGGCGGCTGTGTGACAGCGATCGACTGGCTACGATACTGGTACGAACAACCCTTGCGCTCTTTTTTTCCAAGGCTCACGCGGTTTTCCATGTCAACGACACGCGCGCTCCTGCCAAGGCCAGCGTGCTACGCCCCGCACAGAGCAGCCTCCGTCATCGTCGTCGTCGTCGTCCTCGTCGTCAACATCGTCGTCGTCAGCCGACTGATCCACGTAATCGTGTCCGTCGTGGACGGTGGTTTATTGTTTGAGTCACGTCGGTGGTCAGATTTTTGTTCGTCGTGGTCGTCACCTTGGTGGTTAACTTCGAAGAAGGCCGGCGAGCAACGAAGTTCGTGCACGGTTTTAACCAGGCTGAGGAAAAGGAGACACGGCAGCGTCGCTCGTGCCAGCCTGAGATGAGCGACCATGGCTGCATACACTTGAATAATTTCAAAGCAGCCAAGGGTATCCAGCCGTACAAAGTGATACACTCCTATTTCGTGACCAGCACGTCGACCGAGGCACGCGTAAGAAAGGTGCGACTATCTTTTTCTTGCGTGATCCGTGGTCAAGGTTCCGTCTTTGTCTCTTTCTCTTTCTCTCACTTTTGCCTTTACTCGATGTTTTTACCGTTTCATCGTTTCTCGTTTTCCATTTCGACGTTCCGATAGCCTTTTACTACGTATCGTATTTGTTGGACATACCATTGGAAGATTCATAAAAAAAAAATTAAGAAAAAAGCGAGAAATCGCTGCGTTATCGAGGACCTTCGCAATGTAGGAAGTTGCAAGATCATTCTCTTTCTTTGTCATTCCCATTGTCACTCGCGATCTTGAGTCACGGGGTATGCAAATCTCAGACAGAACGACAACCCAATCTGCTGACACGCGTATATTGTTTACAGGCCTTTAAAAATAGGAACCTACCACTTTTTTTCCGCGTGATCCATTCGTGTTTGCAGGTTTGGAAAACATCCGTCGATGTATCTCATTTTTTACTGCGTCGTTTAGCTAAAAGCCTTGTTTTCTATTCAAATATGACGGTTGATTTCAACAATCTTTTACCATGTTATTTTGAGAACATTAAAAAACTTGATGTATATTTAGCAAAACAATTTTTAAAATTCATAATTGCAAAATCTATTCCGAACTCCTTATTCGATCCTTTTTTTCCCCTGATCTTTCTTTTTTTTTTTTTGTTCGTGAACCATTTCTGTCATCTTTTACGAGATGTTTCGATTGCAAAATTTTGATTCGAAGTTAACAGTTAGCTAATAGTAATTGTTGGAATAAAAATAATATATACAAAATGAATATATTACCTATTTACGATAACTGAGACGCACAATAAAAAGAAATGTCTATCGGTGTAATTTATTTATTAGCTTTGAATTGATACTTTCATGGGTGGATTTAAAAATGGCCGCCGTATACAATTTGCTCTGCCGGTACGAAGTTATTTCAGATTTCTTACTCCCGTAAAGTAACAGTATTACAGATTTATGATTATGCTGGTACCGTTCGTCTAATGAATATTTGCAGCATTCTATACGATGTACCGTAATTGGTTTTGATTGAGCAAATCCTTTTATGACATTTGATGTATGATAGAAAATATATTCCATAAATATACTCTACCCTTTTTATAGTAATGCCATATCTGATCTGTACAATATTTATACTTATTTTGCATAATGCGGCAAATGAACAAGTTCTATATTTTTTAGGCCGTCAGCTGCTTGTGTCATACGTGTAAAACATACAAAGACCGTCTTCACTCTTGTCTTCACTGCATATTCTTTGGCTGCTACGGAAAAGGTCATATACAGGAACATGCAAAGACAAAAAAGCATTTTTTAGGTAATTATGTGTTGAAACTGACATTGCACGTTTGTAAAGCTTATTTCTTATAAATTGTGCGTTTCATGTTACAGCCGTTGATCTTTGTTATGGAAATATTTTGTGCTTCCAATGTGGTGATTACGTATACGATAGAGAATTATTGTCAGTTGCCAAAGCACAGTGGAGCGAATCGGCAAAATCATTGAGTTTTGGAGAATTTTATCGAGCATGGGAACCAACGCAAATAGAGGCAGAATTGTTGAGGAAACATCCGCGCAGAAGACGCGTTGTGGAAAATTCTACTATAGGTAAGAATGACAAAACCCTTGAAATGTATTCAAGCCTGGAACTTATGCGAACGTTTGTTTGTAGGTTTAAGAGGACTTATAAATCTTGGAAGTACATGTTTCATGAACTGCATTGTACAGGCACTCATACACACACCATTGTTGAGAGATTATTTCCTTGCTGACCGTCATCACTGCCCACAACCAACTCGCTGCCTGGTCTGTGAAGTGTCCCATCTTTTTCAGGAATTTTATTCCGGTAGCAAAGCACCGTTGACGCTTCACAAGCTTCTTCATTTGATCTGGACCCACGCCAGACATTTAGCAGGTTACGAACAGCAGGATGCTCACGAATTCTTTATAGCTACACTTGACGTTTTGCATAGACATTGTGAAGCGGCGCCGATTCTAGTAAAAGATAATCCACATCATTGTAACTGTATCATCGATCAGATCTTTACCGGTGGTCTACAAAGCGACGTGGTTTGTCAGGCGTGCAAGTACGACAAAAATGCAGAATAACATTTGTACACCGTGTATCGTAACTAAAAAAGAGTCTGCTTGTATTAATGTGATAATTTCTTTTTAGCGGAGTATCAACAACGATAGATCCGTTTTGGGATATATCTTTGGACTTGGGCCCAGCAGCTAGTGCGTCAGGTTCCGATAGCTCTGGTCCTCCTACCTCATTATTAGATTGTTTGGAAAGGTTTACACGTGCAGAGCATTTGGGATCTAGCGCCAAAATAAAGTGTAGCAATTGTCAGACGTATCAAGAGAGTACTAAACAATTGACGATGAAGCAGCTCCCTATTGTGGCCAGTTTTCACTTAAAACGATTCGAACACTCTAGCATTCAGGACAAGAAGATCTCTACGTTCATCTCGTTTCCAGAACAATTAGACATGACACCTTTCATGTCACATAAACGGAACGGTAACAACAATAGCGCAATGATGGATGGATTGTCGAAAAATGGAGAAGGCACGGCATTCAGCGATAATAGGTATTCTCTGTTTGCGGTAATAAATCATGAAGGTTCTTTGGAGACTGGACACTACACTGCCTTCATACGGCAGCAAAGAGAT
The DNA here is from genome assembly GCA_943735885.1 of Stelis phaeoptera. Lineage (NCBI taxonomy): Eukaryota > Metazoa > Arthropoda > Insecta > Hymenoptera > Megachilidae > Stelis > Stelis phaeoptera. The sequence goes on from OX030936.1 coordinate 4,412,553, forward strand.
CAGTGGTTCAAATGTGACGACCATTTGATCACGAGAGCAAGATTAAAAGATGTCTTGACTAGCGAAGGGTGAGTTCGCGGCACTGGCCTCAGTCCAGTTAGTACCATTACGAAGGATCCAGTGAAAAAACGTTTACTTTTCAGGTATCTTCTTTTTTATCATAAACAAATTTTGGAGTACGGTCGAAATACCAAGGTGTAAACGTTAGATTGTACAATTAATTTATTTATCACGACGAATCATGGGCGGTAGACTTAAGTTTTCCTTAGTATCATAAGAAAGAAAGAAAATACGTTTCATCCGACGTACGCAAATTCCTTTATCGGTTGGACGTACATGATCTACGCGACAGGAAGTGAAAACGAAGGCCTCAAAAAAAGAGAAAAGATTTGAAATTCTTATTTGAAACGATAGTCATTAGAGAGTGGCATGGATGGAGCTACTTTTGAAAATTAGAGAAGAGGATTTAACTAACGACTATATTATTACGCTTTGATCATGCGATTAAAAAAGAAAGAAAAGATAAACTAGAAATTAATCACTGTTAAAAAATAGTTTAGATCGACCGGATGTCGCTCTGTTAGCATAGATGTTTGTCGTGTTGTTATGAAACTTTTTGATTGTCAACTTTCGAGAATAATCAATATAAAAGGTCGTGTTCGTTGCTGTATTTCAATTCTCTTTTCCACCGGTGGGGGGGGTTACGTTCGACGAAATCTAAGCTGGCGCACACGGCGATCGATTTCCCAGTTTGTGTCCTAAAGTAACATAAGCGTAGTTTTAAGATTAGCTCAATTTTTTTAAAATGACCGATCGCATTTTTGTATATCGCTGACTGTTATAATCCTGCCTTGACACTTGTATACACGAGACACCCAAGGGTGGTTCACACGATTCGTATCTTTCGTTGATCACAGGTCAAAATCGTATCTCAGTTGATAAGTTTGTTTTTACATAAAAATTATGTTGTAAGAAAGTATTAATTTACTCCAGAGTTCATCGTGTCAGCCATTCTTAGGTGAATCAGTTTTGTACAAACGAGATAACGTATAGTAAAAGAAGAAAAGAAAAGAAATCCGGATTAACATTATCCGAACAAGGCGAATATATTTCGCGCGACTGTGAATAATAAAAATTTTCTTTTCTGATTGGTCGTTTTACCTTGCTGTACAAATACAATGAATTAGAATGTAAAAAAGAAGTGTCGAACAAACAAAAAATTCATCTGCTAAAGAACTCGACAGTTTCACGTTCACTTTCCGTAGAATAAACCGTACGAAAAGTGCCAAGTGTTCTTCGTTGCATTGATAATTTTCAATTCTGTGCCTATCATTTATCACGATTTATTGATTGTTTTGTAATGTGTTCATTGACGAAATTTTTCGTTACGTTTCCATGAAACGCTAGACTTGTGTATAATAATCTTACGGATGATTAAACGACACTCGAGAAAAGATCTAATTTGAAACGTGTCGATTAATCATATGTCCGATTCGTTTTGTATGTTTGCGTATACGACGAAAAATGTACGATCCCTCGTCGAACTATTGAGACTATAATTAAGAAAGAGACTTGTGTGTGTAATTATATTCGAGAAGAAAGGAAACTACACTTTGTTTAACGACGTACAAAATCATGTACGAGAAGAATAGATGTCGTAAACTTAGTCGTCGTCCGACGTCCGACGAATATTCATCGATCGTACGTCGTACACATTGCAACAACCGACTGCACCTGTACGACCATCCTCATGATGTATCGTGACACGACCAATAATACCTATACATTTGGAAGTTCATATTCCGCGTGCAGTTGTAATGTTTTATATAAGGCTGAACGTATACAGAAATAAAGTTATATTTCGTCGAATAATGCTTTTTTATTTAACATGCATCTTTTATCACATATACGCGCACGGCTCTGCATTTCGTTCGATTTCATATCAGATTCTACACTGATAATTTCTTATCGTATGTGATGCAAGCTTGTTACAGGGAAACGACGCGTATAGAATATGAGGAGCTTCGCGTTTAAAAATATATTTTATCATATATTTCTTATAAAATCGTGATTAAAGTATACGCATTGAAATCAAATTTTTATTCGAGGGTTCAAATTTAAATCATGGTAGGCGCGTTTCGATCAAAATACAAAATAAATTTGTGGGTCGAAGAACGAACGTGGTTGTAGAATAATTCAGAGGAAAAAAATAAACGTCATTTTCTGAATAAGTGACAGGATTAATCGTATTTCAATATATTATTCCTTTTAATTAACGTTGTAGTAATGACGAAAAGATGGACACCTTGACGTTTGGTTCGCACAGGTAAATGTCCGATCGGTTGATATAAATTTTCAAAAATCTCACAATCCATTAAATGTCGCGTCAGAGAATAATGTTCTTTCTTTTGTAGGCTAGTTCACTTAGATCTCAAGGGTGCTCCGCCTCGAGTCTCCTACTTCGAAAAGGTTTGTTATCCGAATAAACAACCGCATTGTTTACACGCCATATCTCTTATCATACAACAGTGTGTCGTCGAATCAAAATTGCGATGACACTTCTCTCTCATCGCTTGTCAAATGTCATTAACACGTTGTCTTTTTATTCGATCGACATTTTTTCAGTTACAACATACTCATCTGTAGCTGCTGATGTTTTAGAATAAACCCGTACGCGTAATACGGCATGATGTTTATACATACATAAATTATAAATGTATATATAGCTGTATATAATGTTCTTTGGAGATAATTTATGTACATATTATCTTTGTTTTGTAATGTTGGATAATCATTACGAGTATGCGATTGTTATTTTAGTTATTTCCACTTTTGAGGACATGGGGTGCCACCGGACTCCTCCTGGAATGGGAAGATACATTCCCATACAATCGAGAACTATCTCACATAGGAAGCAACGGATTGAACAGTTTAACCGTTGGATACACGGTTCAAGAGGCTAAGCATATTTTGCAGATTGCAGGAGATTGCGGTTTAGCGGTTGTTCCATTAGTGCAGACTTTTGGTCATATGGAGGTATATACGATTATGCAAAAATTGTGATTTTATAAAAATCTTGATTAATTTGTAAATAATTTTAGTTTGTTCTGAAACACGACGAATGGAGGTCTTTAAGAGAAGTGGAAAATTTCCCAAGCTCAATTTGTCCATCCAATCCGAGAACATTACCTTTGGTAAAGTCTTTGATTCGACAAATAGTTAGCTTCCATCCAGACATACAATATCTGCACATAGGTGCGGATGAAGTTTGGCATTTAGGTCTTTGCTCAATTTGTATGAAACGTGCTACCTCTAGCAAATATGGTAAACCATCTTTGTACCTGGAACACATTCTGGCTATTGCGCAATATGTGCAAGAGACATATCCTTACTTAAAGATTATCGTATGGGATGATATGTTAAGATCGATAGACTTACAGGTTTTGAATGGTATCTTGATAGTTCACTTGTGTTATTTCACTTCTCGTATAGTTTCATCAAAGTATCTTTGCATAATTTTCAGATCATTACATCGGAAAGTATGTAGAACCAATGATCTGGCATTATAATTCTAGAGACAGTTTTGCTCTACCTCATGGTAAGATTCATATTATTTATTGTTTCAACTGTGAATGTGTTACAATACATAACATTGAAATTGTCTGTTAGAATTATGGGACAAGTATGCTGCAGTTTTTCCCCATATTTGGGCAGCCACTGCATTTAAAGGTGCTACTGGATCTTGTCAACATGTACCAGTTATAAGACATCATATAAGCAATCACGAGAAATGGTTGGAAGAATTAGGCATACACGTGAATAAAGTCCATGAATTTCGGGGAACAGCTTTCACTGGATGGTCACGGTAATTTACTTTCAGATTTATGTTGAAAGAAGAAGAAATAGTTGCAATACTGGTACGTTTTTAGGTATGACCATTATGCAACATTGTGCGAGCTATTACCAACAGCAATTCCATCGTTAGCACTATGCTTGAAAGTTTGGCTCCATGGTTATTCGGAACAAATTCACAATCAAGTGGCTAAAAGTTTAGGATACATCGATCATCCCCTGCACGTAACACCACAACCAAGACCAGCACCAATACCCAGTAACTTACTTTTTCCTGGCTGGCAGGTTGCCGTAGGGATAGAGTGGTTTCTGAATTATAGAATTAAATTTCATAACATCACCACTAGCGAACAGTAAGTACGGTTTTTTATCGATGTCGAACACTCAAACCTTTGCCTTTTCTTCTCACGTGATCCATATTGCAGAATATCTACATGGTTGAATCCTTGGCAAGTTGCAAATAATTACACGAATCCTATGCAATTAGAGAATTTAGTACCTGCTTTTACAGAGTAAGTTGATTTACTTCTATAGTAATGCGAACAAAAGATTTTATAATGACGAAAATGATTTTTATAGATTGCTATTGGAGTTATCATCTTTAGAAGGATATTTAAGATTTCAAATGGAAAGTATTTTCTTTTCGTCGACTATCGACGAGTGGATAGGTACAAACATTCAGCCGATGAAAGGGAAACTCGTAGAATTAAAACAAACTACGGAGAATCAAATCAAATTAAATAGTCGAGTTTAGTGCGTTCGTAAAGATGTTGCAGAATTACTGCTTTAGATCTCAATGACCAACTTCGATACAAGTGATGATAGGCTGACGAACAAAGTTCGAAAAGATTTTAGTAAACTGTACAATTTTATTTCGTAAGTAGATGTAGAAATGTAAAAATAGGCTCGAAAAAAAAAGTGATACCGTGCAACGTGCAGGGAATATAATTTTATAAGAGATGGAATGATTATTTTAATATACTTGGCTTATGACAATGATTTTTGTCACGGAGCTTTATCATTTTATGAGCTGTACTGTGATATTTGACTATGAAGGGATTATTGTAACGTAACTGAGCTCGATAGACATACTTCCTGGCTATTGTGCTTAACGCATATGCTTTTAACTATATCTGTAACTATACGTTCTAAATATTTGAAAATATTTGTTGTACTTCTTTTAGAAATCTGAAGAATTTAATGAAAATCATATTAATCAATTGTATAAAATACTTATCTGCAATACGCAATATATTTCCTGGAATTTTTATTACTAAATTTCTGAAATGATAATTGTTTTTCAAATATCGATGTAACACATAAAAAGATAGTAATAGATCGATGAAGCGTAGATGAAGCTTATATCAAAGTAGTAATAATAAATAAATAGTAAATTTGAATAAATGTTTTTGTATATACATAATATATGTAACAAGTACACGACTTACGATTTTATTTTGTATATCATAAATCTCTTTTAAAATATTATTTATCAAGCAAAAGGAATATTTTTATTTATTTATTTTTTCACCCTTTATACGACTCATGGCTATCTTGTAATATTCACAGTCGAATGAAAGAAACAAAAGCAACAAGTTATTAAAAGGCACAAATTTCTGAAAAAATGTCTTTCCTAAGTTATTTCAAATGGTATCGGTAGCTAGGCAAGTGGTACAACAATATCGGCGAATACAGTAGAGATCATGTCCAAAATTGGAGAATAGAATGAACAGGACAGATGTAATATTGGACGAAAGTTTTAAAGAAACTTTAGCACGTGTTAGACCTTACGTATTAGAATTGACATCTACAGAAAGTGCACAGCTATGCAAGGTTTGGCTTCATAAATTAAGCGCTGCCTCCTCGCAGCGTCGTTTGAGAAACGAGTATCTTTTAGAGTTGTACAGGCAGCTGAAAGCCGGCCGTATACAAGGAATTTTCAGCAGACCTCCAGTTAACGGACCTCTTCTACCATTACCTAAGTCTCATCATATGGTACTTAATTGTATTAGGATTTGTAAACTTTGTTCAAACAGAAAAGAAATAATCAATACGTAATATATAGGTTTGTATCAGTTCCTCTGTAAGTGATTTATCGGATTGTGCCACGAAACCTCGTCGTAATTGTTTTTTGAGGCCAAGCACAAAATGTATTCAACACCAACGAAGCAGTGTATTGTTGAAACATCAAATGATGGATATCAGAAGTACGATTCATCTTGTTAGTCATAATACATATTAACTAAATGCTACTATTTCAGAGCTACAGGCGCAAAACGAGTATCTGAAGAATCAATTGATCGAATATCAGGAGAATCACAATGAAAATGCCGATGATTATTTATCTGCAAGTATTAGCCAATTAACTGCTGACGTGACTGCTTTAAAAGCTAAGTTAGTACATCAAAAAACGTGATTAGGAAAAGGTATTCAATTTTAAACAATTATGAATTGTTAAAGGTTACCAGAGGTACAGAAAATAAAAAGTGACTTGGAAGAAAGTTACAAAGAAACTATCCAAGAGTACCATTGTTCGGTTGTAGAACAATTTACTAAATTGAAGCATCAGTTAGAGGAGGAGCGAGTGAAGAATGAGTCACTGAATAACAGCATAGCCATGATAAGTGAAAAGTTGGAAGAAATCATCCATGGTAAGGTAAGAAACGGAATTTTCATTTGCAAAACAGAAAGTACAGATGTTATTTCAAAGGACAAAGAAATTAAAGAGATGGAAAGACAATGGATGAACAAGATTGACATAATTTGCGAACGGTTTGATGAGATCGCGAGGGTAAAAGACAAGGAGTTGCAACAGAAACAGGATTTACTTGAGAAGAAAGACGTCGAATTGTCAAAGAAGGATGCGGGAAGGAAAGAAGAAATTGAAGCGTTGACCAATAAAATTTACGATTTAGAAGAAAAATTGGAAACAAAGATCAGAGATGTATTTTACTTAATGAATTGGAAAATGTTACGATTGATTTATATTTAAATACAACGCTGTATTTCTCTCAGGAGGATAAATTGCAGGCAATGTTAGTCGAGCAATATACAACGATGAAAGAAGAATTTAGCAAAATGAGAAGTGAAATTGATCACGAAAATCAGAAGCAAAATGAAAATCTGATGTCTAAAGTTTGTATTTTGAAGAAAGCAGTTGCAAAGCTCGAAAAATCGAAAGAGAAATTGGAGCATGATTACGAGAAGAAAATGTTGTATATAATCAAGGTAATTCTGATTCATATTTTTACCTGTAACATTGAATTACTTTGTTTGCTGTGTTGCAGAATAAGGATATGGAAATAAAAGCTTTACAACTACGATTTCAAGAACAAAAAAACGAGTTATGTACATCTCTGAACAAGATAAAGCAAGATGAAATGGTCAAAGCTGTTAGCTTGCTAGAGGAACAATACAGAACGCTTTTAGCGGAAACAGAGGCTAAGACAGAGTCTCAGGCCCAGGCGTATCTTAGGGTACCACACAAATATTATTTTAAACATAATAAAGAGTATTGATTTCTAATTAAAAATATTACAAATTGTAGAAAATAGCTGTCCTAGAAACTGAAATACTTCATATGAGTACGGTTTGACTGGAGTCCATAGAACAGTAAAGTAGCTAGTAACACGTCATAATTATTTAATTGTACATGATGCTTTATAATAAATGACATGGAAGTATAGTGTCGGCCTTTTCAATTTCCCGGTACACGGAGATATTTGGTCGAATCGATAAAAGATGGCGGTAGAAGCAAAATTGCTATGGCAACATGTACATCAACCAAGCTTGGAGTTGTCGAAAGACAAAATTCTGATTTTTAACATGTAAATATAATTAATTTCTCAATGAACGCCTAATTTCTATGTACATAATATATTTTACATCTACATTACAAGAAAAAAAGAAAAAATGATATAAAAAAATAGTTCCTATTAACGAATCTAAGAAATCAACTTGTCTGACAGCTCTGACATTGACAGTGAAAATATAATTAAAAGACAATGTCGCTGTACTTTGACACGCGTGTACAAAATCCGGAAACAGCTTCTATAAGTACTCACGCAATTTGGCATGTCAATTATCCCTTGCTGGCTGTTGCCGCATACTCTCAGGATAAAGGTGGTTTCGTGACTGTTTACGATGATCAAGGAGAGCCCATTCAGGATGTGGAGTCACCTAGACATTCGGTATCACAGGTGACAGCTCTTGGTTGGCATCCAGAGAGACGATGGCTTGCGGCAGGATGGGAAAGCGGAGAACTGAGGGTCAATGAATTCTTCAAATTTCATTAAAACCATAGTAGCGAATAAGAAAACGTATTCATGCGAAATTATGTACATTTTCAGGTCTGGCCAGGTGACACTGGTAGCATTGAGTTTAACTTAATAGTTACACCGCATCATGATCCTATTACAATCTTGCAATGGAGCCAGCACGGAGGAAGGTTGGTATCTGCAGATGCAACTGGTTCGATAGTTGGCTGGAAAATTGACTCCAGAGGTCAATTGCTAATGATGTTTCATCACGAGCTGAAGGATTCTTTTGCAGAAATAATATTTAAAACAATTCCACCAAAACCAGTCCTTGATATAAGGTAGGTACAGTACCAATGGATTCTGGTCTTTTGCTGTTACATAAGAAGGATCAAGGAATATTATATATTTTCAGCGGTTTAGCAAAAGCTGCAGTCGCAGGAGACGAAAGAGCATTAGATATATTCAGCTCTTGGCGTCCTAGAACGGCTGCGCCAACAGCAGTTGCGACACAAAAGGATAATCATGCATTTTATGTTGGGACCAGCAGCGGGGTGATATACTTTGTTGACAGTCAGGGCCAATGTACAGAAGTTCTCAACACAAATGGCTCTGCGTTACAGTTACTGTTGCACCATCAGACCAGAGATTCCGTTATCATTATGACAGACGGTTTAAATATAGGGCATTTTCAAGCAGACCCCATTACCGGCCGACTCGTAGAATTAACAAAAGTAATTCGTTACTTGGTGCTTGTTCCCGCTAGGGTAATTGTAAATTTGACATAAATATTGATTTTTAGGTGAAACTTAGCGGTAGATGCGATGCGTCACGAACCAGTCCTGCACTGTGTTGGGCCGGTGGAAATACTCTAGCAATTCTTACAGGAGAATTAGGCGTTCGTTGTTGGGATCTTCATACAAGCGACAGTTACGTGTTGTCTCCTCCCGATTCGTCTCCCGGAAGTATCGCTACACCACAGGAAATTTGCACAAGCATATCGTTTTGTAAAAGCAATGGTACCGTTAATCATTTACTTGTCGTTATAATAATATGTATACAAGTAAATACATTGTTAAGATTTTTCCAGGTACTTTGGCCGCGGGTACAAATTTGGGGACCATCTATCTTTGGAAACGCAAAATTGAAACAGATTACGATGAAAACGGCTGGCTAAGCATACCAGAGTCTTGTAGCATTCATGGAACGGTGAAACAACTTACATGGGGTGCTACTTTCCTGAGAAACCCGTTGCTTGCCGTCAACTGTATCACGAATGTTTTTATATTACACCAACAACCCATGTGTGCCGCGTATAACGATGGTGTTTGCGCCAGTCAACTCAGTCCTACGCAGATATTAGTAGAAATGGATGAATTGTCTTACACTTTGAAAAGTGATATTCAGGTACAATTGGTTGCTGTTAATAAAGAGTACATTGCTGTTTCCTCCGGCAGGCAAATCGTGACATATAGAATGTACAGAGATAGTTCAGTAAGCACTACCACGGTGGTAAGTTTTCATTGCGACACCGAAAAACTGTTAATTTACGACCACACTTTGATCGTTCTGACCCCTGTGGTTATACAATTACGATCGATGGAAGGTACGGTCGTTCAGATGCTACCCACCTTACCAGAAGAAGGTGAACCGATCACGATGGACCTAACCGGGCAATATCTAACAGTTGCATCCTTGAACGGTATCTTGAAAATTTGGGATTTGGGTAAAAGAGAAGCCAAATTACACACCAGAGCAATGGCAACTTACGAAGCGATCAATGACTTTGCTGAAATCATCGAGGCAAGGTGTAACGCAGATTGTCGTTTAGTGTCCATTACAGTCGCTATGACTAACCTGATGCCCAGTTCGATTTTGTACGTTTGGGACATAGAAAGCGATCAGATACACGAATTTGATTTCGCAGAATCTAACGACATCGACGAAGACGACACGAGTTTCGCTGTAAAATGTCGAGGAAGATTGGTAACTACTCATTGCTGGGACGTGGACGACCCTAGGCTATTGGTATGCCGTGCTCAAAGATTGGACAGTCGGGATTCGAAATATTCGACGAAACAGGCGAACGAAAATGACTACGATGTTTCAAAGGCTACCGTAGTTTTGGTATCGATATTTGCTACATCGGATCACGGAATCGTCATACAGGATATAAAACCGGTTGCGGATGAGAATTGTAGACTACTGGGTGTTCGGGTTCCGCACATTGTTATTCTGAACTCAGAAAAGACTGCAGAGAACAGTAGCAAAATAAGAAAGTTGCTTATGAGAGACTTTGAAGAGTTAGGTACATGCGATGCTGTTACGAAGAAAGCTGTACTAGATTTCAGCTTTCATATTAGCGTCGCTAACATGGACGAAGCTTTCAAGGCGATAAAATCCATCAAAAATGAAGGTATTTGGAAGAGCTTGGCCAGAATGTGCGTGAAAACGAAACAGTTGAATATGGCGCTTTTGTGTTTGGGTCACATGAAGCAAGCCAGAGCGGCGAGGGCACTTAGAGAATCTATGCAAGACGAGGGTTTAAATCTGGAAGCCAAGGTGGGGATATTAGCTGTAGAGCTTGGATTGTATAACGACGCTGAACGTTTGTTTCGCGAAGCGAAAAGGCTGGATCTGTTGGGCAAGCTTCTCGAGGCTCGCAATAAGTTTAAGGAAGCCATAGAGTTGGCTCGAACCGAGAACAAAATTCGTGAAAAGACAAGCTGTTACAATTATGCGAGAGCTCTCGAGGAGGAAGGGAAAATATCAGAGGCTATAGAGATGTACACCAAAGCGGAATGTCATAGATTCGAAGTCCCAAGGATGTTGCTGGTGAGACCTCGGGAATTGTTGGTGTATCTTAATAATTCCGACGATCCAGAGATTAAAAATTGGCACGCACAGTATATAGAATCGACCGGGGACATGGAGGGAGCTTTACGATTGTACGAACAAGCCAAGAACACGCTAGCAATGACAAGATTGCTCTGTTATTTTGGCCGAGAAGACGAAGCGAGCGACTTGGTGTTGCGAACGAATCACGCCGCGTCTGCGTATCATCTGGCTGCGTACTACGAGTCGAAAAATAACGTGGCGCATGCCATTCACTTTTACACGATAGCCAAGGCTTACACGAACGCGATTCGTTTGTGCAAAGAACACGACATGTTTGAAGAATTATGGCCCCTGGCCGTACTGGCGCCAAGACAAACGCAGATAGATGTTGCGAAATATTATGAAGAAAATGATCAGCCGGATAAGGCTGTTTTGTTGTATCATAAAGCTGGTTTGTTGCACAAGGCTTTGGACATCGCTTTCACGACTAAACAATACAGCGCCTTACAACTTATTATCATGGATGTTAACGCTGATTCTGATCCTGCGTTGATAGAGAAATGCGCCAGTTACTTCGTTGAAAATGATCAGATTGAGAAAGCCGTTGATTTGCTTGCCACAGGAAGGAAATACATCGAAGCTTTGGAATTGATTCAACAACATAACATCCTGTTGAGCGAAGATCTGGCGGAGAAGATGACCCTGGACAAAATAGATAACGATGTAGAACATGAGAAAGTTCGAATCTCTATATTACAGAGAATAGGCGAAATCGCTTTCGAGCAAGGAAATCATCATTTAGCTACCAAGAAGTTCACTCAGGCTGGAAACAAGTTAAGAGCAATGAAGGCCTTATTGAAATCCGGCGATACCGAGAAGATCTGTTTCTTCGCACAAGTTTCTAGGCAAAGAGAAATCTACATCATGGCTGGGAATTACCTGCAGTCGTTGGATTGGCAAAATCAACCGGAAGTACTGAAGAATATCATCAATTTTTATTCCAAGGGAAAAGCGATGGATCTGTTGGCTAACTTTTACGTTGCTTGCGCCCAAGTGGAGATCGACGAGTTCCAGAACTACGAAAAGGCTCTTGACGCTTTGAACCAAGCCAGCAGATGTCTTGCCAAAGTGGCCACTCCAAGAGATCCAGATATTCATAAAAGAGCCGTTGATCTGGTTAACAACAGGATAGCTGTGATCAGACGTTACCTAGATATCAAGAAGTATGTTAATTCTTTCTGTTATTTCATGCGTAAGATATCACTACGAAGCACAGTTACTAAATAAACCGTTGAATGATTGTTACAGGCTGTTCGACAGGGGTGAAACAGGTGCAGCGATGCAACAGGTGCGTCAGTTGCTCGATTCCCAGGGATCTGACTTGGAGCAATCTGTGCGTCGTGGTGATTTGTTTTCAACCATTACACAGCATTACATCGATCTCGGTGACACGGATAAGGCACGTGCTACTATAGAGGAATTGAAGCGTTTAGTACCTGGAATTAATTTAACCTATTATTACAATGTGAGCGTGTTAGAAGCGCTCGGTTACAAAATGAAGATACAACGAGAAGAAAGTTCCGACAAGGAAGACGACATCGAAGAATTATTAGGCGAATAAATAAATAAACAAAGTAACACATGCAATAAATTTTACCAATCCGTCCAGAAGTGTGATCGTAGACTTTAAGCGTGTAACGTTATTCGGTTGCAATTTGAAGAGATTATTCTATACCTGTACAATGTATGACGCATTTAAAAAAAATCATCATTTAACGTTTATTAATCAGACTTATACATAAACAGCCTTATTCCCTAATGTTTCATTATCTCCTAAGAAAATAATAGTTTCGAAAAGATTGTAATTTTCGATGGTAGACAGTAACTCGTTCAATGCTAAAATCTAATTAGGTATATATAATAAATAAATGAATCGTAAAGGGTGACGAACAGAACGAAAATAAAATATGCAGGCACTTAATACACGAATCGCAATCATGAAATAAAAGAAGGAGAATCAAACGAACGCGTTCGATTTGTTTCTAACTAAAACTTGTTTCACGGTGTTGAGACCCTCTCACAATTTGCGATGTCATCGCTGGAATCCGATGGCCGTTGCTTCATATCCTTGGTCCAACGCTAAATGTTTCACATACGATACAGTTTCTCTGTTCTGTCCAATTATTATCGCGTAAAACGAAGCAACAAGGTATTAAGAATGTCTCAGGCGCACCGAACTAGACAGAACCGTTCAGACAGCTTTTTCTGGCGTTGGTTTCTTGCTGGGGGACGCGACTTCTGTCTCTGGTTCGTCGGCTTTTCGCTTCTTACGCACTAAATGCGATATATCACTGGCGGGTTTCTGAACTATCGCCGTAGAATCGCTGCTGCCACTTGGTCCAGCACCGTTGGAACAGCCACCGGCCACCTTGCTCTTGATGCCCTCTATAACAAGCTTGCAAGCCTCTTGCTTGAAATCCTTCATGTCAGAGATCTTCTCTTGGATCTCTGGCAAAAGCTCTTTCAGCTCTTGTATCTCCCCTTCCACGGTGTAGAAAGAATCATCCGTCTTGGGTGGTTCTTTCATCTCTTCAAGTTCCTTTATACGCGCCTCCAATAGTTCGGTCGCTTTGTTGAACTCCTCGATGCTGGAGTCGAATTCGTTGCCTAGAGAGTGAGCCAACGCTAGCTGATAGTGGATCTCCGCTATCGCTCTTGGTTCACGGGGTTCGATTTGCTGCAACAGCTCCAAACACCGATGTAAATCGTTCAGAGCACCCTGAAAGTTTCCACCTTCCATGGCTACCTCCCCCAGCAGTCGATAAGCATCCGCTAGTAGCTTCCAGCCAGGCTGTCCACGCTTCAGCAGCACCAGCTTTGCTAGCTCCAACACCTCCCAAGCCACCTTTAATATAAAACCAAACATCAGATGCGTTTTGTAAACTTTAATCTTACACTATTTGCGTACCTGCAAATTGTTGACTTCATCGTCTTCATCTTCCTTCCCGATGTCCTCTTCGTCGCCCTCTCCGTTCTCCTTCGCGTCTCCATTCTGTTCCTTCGAGCTAGAAGGTCCATTGACGTGATTCATATCCTTGCTAGAACCTGCCTTAGCTTCCTGTTCCTTCTTCTCTACCTGTTCCACAGTTTTCTTTTCTTCAGCTTGACTAGTATCTGATTTTTCCGCCTTCTTCTTCTCCTCGCCATTCGACTCTAACTTTTCTTCCTTCTTTTCTTCATCCGATTTAACAGGTTGCTCAGTTGTTTTCGTATCCTCGGATTTTTCATCAACTTTCTCTTTCTTCTCGTTGCTGGTTGCATTGTCGCTCGCTTGTTCTTCACCCTCTTCCTCCTCTTTCTCGTCCACGTTGCTCAACTTTTCGTCTTCACCCTCTTCCTCTTCTTCCTCGTCGTCTTCGGCTGCCGCCTCTTCAGTGCCTGGTACACCGCCACCCAACACACCAGCCTCTTCTCTGGCCAGACCAAGAAGAGCACGACCGTAGAGCAGATAAGGCTCACCGAGCTCGTCGCCGGTGTCCCCGTGTTTCTCGACGAGCATCTGACAGGCTTGCGCCAACGCGGTCACAGCCATGGTATAATCACGCACCAGCAGGTGCCGTTTCCCGTGGGATATCGCGGTCGCTGGATCGGTGAATGCTGCACTTTCGACGACGTCAGCCATCTGCAACACGAAACAGGCCGTTCAAATTACACTATAGATTATGAAATCTTGCACGTACAATAGAACCCAGTTGTTTCTATCTTCAAAGTTCTTCAATCTTATTGGATCCGACAATTAAAAATGTTATGAAAAGCAGCAGCGGAATATCTTGCAACAAGTCAAAATCCATTCAGTGATCAGAAACCTTTACAGAAAGAAAGAAAGAACGCGTGGGTAAAAACATTGTTTGGTACTGTCTTATCAAACACGCGACAGCCAAGTTCCTTCTTAAAAAAGCCACTTTGACAATCATTATATTACGATGCAATTAACGCGTTTACAGAATATTCTGTCTACTCGCGATACGTGTTATGTTATCCACGCGGGTCGTATCTAACGCCAGGACAATGTGTTCCTTTGATGCGAAATGTGTTAGCTAACGTCGATGACCACGGAAACCTCTGAATATAATTTAACGATGGTTAAGTCATGTAGTAGGTGTTAGAATCGCGAAAGCACCTCGTTAACGAGACAATCGTCGCTTCCTGATTGTGGTGCAAACGAGCTGCTACCAAGAAGTGAGGTTTCTGGGATGAGTTTCTTGCGCTCTAATCGATTTTCTTGGATAGAGATTGATATATCGAAATTGATGGTTTAGGACAACTGTTCGTGTTTTGAAAGAACAAGGGGAAATAAAACCGTGTTGTTTTGTGGGCAAGAAACATTTTAAGCGCGTTACGTAAGCGATGTCCAAACATAAGACACCCCTAATGCCATCTTAACCCCTTATAATATCGCATCAAACACATTGCAGTTGCAACGCAGTTAAACAATAACTTTCCTTCGAATCACAACGTGTACGGTCGAGAATCTCGGAAAGCAAACACCCGGAGCTGCAACAACGATTAGTTATTTCTGACGTATGCAATTACCAAAACAATAATACAGACGTTTCAAGAGGCAATAACATTGTATACAAAGAAATGCGTCAGACCTACAAAATTGATCAAAAAGGGGGGGAAAAAAAATCACTACCACGAGCGGAAGAAACGATCAGCTGTAAGGATCCCATCGAACCCGTGTGACTCTAGATCATTCACCTAACTTCTGGGACAAAGTAATAGTCACATACGATATAAAAAGATCGTCTGGACGGGAGACAAATTGGGAAGAGAATGACCCGAGAAACAAACGCAAGGAAAAGCCAAGAGAGGAGAAGAAGGAAAGAATGGAAAAAAAGCAGAGGATCAGAAAATGGGTTGTCCGCAGCATCCGGGTGGGGTAGTCGATTGGGTGGTACGTCGGTCGATTTTCGTGCGCTTCGACGCAGAACGGAGAGGGCGTGCTGGTCGTTTGCCCCCTCGACGTGGTGGAGAGATACCGAAAACACAGGGGCTCCGGGGGTGTCGATTGGTCAGTGCGTAACTGGCGAGTGTCAGTGCTGTTGTGCGAGCTTTCAGTGGGCTGCCAGCGGTCGCCCTGGGCACCATCTACATGGATGGAGCCTACCCGTGTACCCAGGGCCCCTGGTCCACGTCTGATTTTTCTCGTTGCCACGCTGGCTCTCACTTTCGCAGGTAACCACAATTTTTGTCTTCGATTTTTGCTTCTCATCATTTCAAATTCGCTTTTTCTTCTCTCTTTCGATTCATCCGTTGCTGCCGTGCTTTTGTTTAGATTCGTTCAACCGGTTCCTCGCCAATATCCGCGCATTAAACATTACGTAACAGATAATTAAATACGGTGCTCATTTTATTCATTATTAGCTTCATAACGTTGTGTCGAACAATCGTAGAAGCTGTGTCGTTTCTGCCCATCTGTTCCCAAGTGTTAAGCATTCTGGTATGCGATCAGCTGATCCGAAGGATCGCATTTCTGGGCCATTTTGAGGGAACGATACGAATACTAGGATGACCGAAGATACATTTGTGTCGAGCTTTTGGCATGTTTGGCATGCGAAGATTTCGATACGTTTGATCGATCTTGGTAATTGTGACTGATTAAATATTTTCCAACGATCCCGTGAATTTCTGCGGTTCTGTCGTATTAATTGATATAATTGGAACGTGTTTTGATTCGAAGGAGAGCACGTGGACAATGATACCTTCTGATTTTCAGTACACGTATCCCATTTGATTTATTCTTGCAATTAACACAGTGTTCGTAGCACCTTTTCGTGCAATTATAGGGAATGATTGTTGGGTGTTTTTCTGTCTTGCTCTTCATACATTTCACCGTCTAATTTGATCGTTGACGAGGATACTATTATAGCGTTACAGTCTCTTAAATCTTTTTTAACATTTTGTCAAGAACTTATTAGGAAGTTGCCGCAGAGACAATAATATGCAAACCTAAAATAAATATGTAGAAAACAATTAAAAGAAAAGAAATAAGTATTCCACCTGTCAATTAGACAAAAATTCCTTCTCTCGATGGTGACTTCTCTAATTAGATTACGCTCTCAAATGGATTGAAAGAAACGGTCGATCAATCATTTTCCGATTGTTGACAGAGTCCCGTTTCGTTAGCGTCTTTACTCCAGGAAGTACTTGCGGCAGGGTCAGCAACCACCGGTTGAATTCATTGCACCGTGAACTCCCTTATATTTTTAGCTGTTTTCTTCGACCAAGTAGGATATGGTCACTCGAGAGAAGTGTTCTTATTATACTGGAGAGCTCTCGACAACAGCGGCCACTGGATTTCTTATGCAATCAAATTTTCTCCTCGTTGTAGCTGTGCGACGCGAAGAAAAACGAAGCCTCTCGTCGAACTGCTCGCGACGAGTATTAAACGACAAAATTCTCGTTTATTAGCATCGATCCTGGCCAGCGTTGTGGAATCATTCCTTTTAATCTTTCATAATGGGATCAACACGTCGCAAGAACACGACCGCTGTGCTCTTTTTTTTTACGCGACGAGCAAACTCGGAGACAATGCCAAGCTGGCGCAAAGCAGAAACGTTTCTTTTGTCGATCATGTTACGGTGAAAATCGAGACACTGGTTTTCCCTTTCACGAGCTCGAAGGTAGATAAATTCATGGCGAGGCAAAAGTTTGCAACGGTATAGTTCGTATCGAGTCACTGTCCACTATAAAAAGATAAATCTTGCCATTCAGATATTTCTCGCAGCGAAAGAACTTAGGAGCTGCTTGTAAGAAATAGAAAATTGTCGAAGATCAAAAGTCTAAGTATCGAAGCGTAGTAGGAAGTTTCAAAAGAATATTACGTAAAACACTATTCACGATATCGTTCCGTTATTATGCACATCGTCAGAGGGTCTTCGAGATCATCGACTTACAGAAACTCGAAATAACGAGCGTACCTTGTCAAAAAAGCATACAAAATACGACTATCGACGCTTGTCCTACGAACAAATCCTCTGCCTTCGTGTTTCAGCAACTGGATTGTTGTGCGGTGCGATAATGTCCGACCATTGGGAGGAAGTTGGATGGGATAAAGAGGCTCTGAGCCATGCGAATGTTACTCTCACGTGGTACTTGGACGGACAGGTCGCCTTACTAGAGTCAACTTCCACTCACAGGAACCATCACTCCAACAGGCGACCCACCTTTCTCGTCCCCATGTACGGTGGTATTTGGATCCTGTGCGTCTCGCTTACGGGTAAGATATAAAATATTAAATTCGTTCACGATAGTCGTTCGTTCCACGAAGGTAAAGGTACTTATTCGGTAATACAGATCTAAGTATTCTTTTTGAGAATTAAACGTTTCTAAGGGAAATGATCTTATCAGATAGAATAATTGAAGAATCTCCTTTGTCAAACTCGGTATGGAAGATCGATTTTGTATCCAAGTATATTTTCGACGATGCAGACGTGTGTACACACTGTACACATCATTTCGCGTAATCGCCTCGATGGTAACTACGATGACGCGCTTCGGTACGAGTATGTTCTATACGTGGACACCACTACCTTGACTCTGACCAGCTTATCGACCAGTCGATTAGGATCTGAAACATCGTATTGTCTGAATAAGCATGCCGTGACCGTGAACATCTTGGATGTTCCTTGGTTGGAGGTTTCTGCCAATCACTTTCCTCGGCTTAAAGAGGAAATAACAGAGAAATTCTAGACCTCTACGTAAATCGATTTGTATATTTATTTCTTTGTTTTCAATGCCTCGTGTTTTAAGCTTTTAATTCCTATCCATTGGAATCTTCGACAAATCCCTTTAGCCGTGTTACGCTATTATTTCCTGGGTTTCTGCGGGGAACGGTAAGCGGCGTGGCGGGTTCATAAAATCCAAAGAAAATACCGGGGAAATTGGGTCGTTTTTCCCCAGGGAAAAACGAACAAAGCGTCCCAGAAAAAGTCAATCGTGGAAAAATACGAAAGGGCGTGACGCGGATAACCAGTTGAACAGAAAAACATTATCTACCCTTCGTAATTACAGTTTCCTCGTACTTCCGATCAAACTACTTTTTATCGACCATCAAACTTCAATTAAACAACTTTCGCGTCTCTGTATCGAGCGAAGAATTAATGCTCGCAACCAACGTTCGAATGTCGACTTGTTTGTTTCTGTTCGGCTCGAGTTTAAATGTTATCAAGGAAGAATCATTATTGCAGAATATGATAAAATCTACCAGTCAAACTATATAAAAATTCAAACAATTTCAAGGTTGGTTGGTCATTTCATCTTTTTTCACAACGGAACATGAACTATCTTCTTGTTTTGTAACTGTCGAATGACATTTATATATGTCATTGAAAATCAATCGTTAATATGTTATTCAACAAAAAACTTTAACGAATTATTTGCAACAATCATGTAACGAACATTTTTCCGCGTAACGGAGAAGATAATTGGTTTCCTGCGTCTAATAATTCTTTAGTATTAATTGCACACTCGGTAACGAGCAACGCAATTATTCAGCGTTTCACGATACGATTCGTTAACGTTCTCACGAAGGAACAGAACATTCTATGGACGTCCTCGTGTATTTTCTCGACAAAGGGACAAAACACGACGTTTCTTCATCAACGTTCTTAAAAAGGAACTCCTGATGATACCGGAACTAACGAAACTCTAATTTTCTGTTTCTGACGATCGCGTCGTTACACGGGTGGGCGTGATAATTATGGTCGATTGTGCCATCTGTACGTTTAATTTTCTTATTCAATACTTTACCGACCGGTAGCGGTTGCATATAAGCTTATAAATAGGCTACCGGTCGGTAAAGTGTTAATAAACGCGTTTACCTTCTAAAAAAGAAATTGGAAATTAATGCTAGTTTGATGTTTAAACAAAAAGTGAAAGAGAAGAACCTAGTCTTGGATGAGTTCAATTGTTTTTGAATATCGGCTGCTGTATAATGAATTGCCATTGCTCCTCCTTAAACAGTGGGATGTGTTTTTAAAGAGACGAACTCGACCTTGTAGATTGTAGAATGTAGAAGCTTGACTGCATAATTTGTTCGTTTAGCTTTTTTTAGGGAAGTTCTTATGATTGTTCCTGGTCACGGCAGGCACGATACGTCCCGCCTGAAAACAAACAGGTACAGGTTTCTCGAAGCAACGCGATCTCTTCGTGAAAATCAACCGAAAGCTGAGCTAATAAATCCTGAAGCAACTTATCCTGTGCGCGCATGCAATTTACTTTAACATCTTGTCCTTTCGTTGTTACAGGAATAATGTATTTGAAGTCGTTACATCCAGTATTCTGTTCTGTTAGGGCAGCAAGATTACAGGATCTTACTTATAGTGTGTATATGTATAAATAAAGCTTATCAAAGATTTTCCTTGGCGCAGTACCTCGCAAACAAAGGTGACTTGTAGCAAGAACTTATTTCAAACACTCTACGATCAAAACAAAAGCAACCGAGTCGTATATTATTGTTTTGTCAATCTTCCTTTCGTGAGAAATAGATTTATAGTTGTTGGTAGTATGTTGTGAATGAGTATTTATGAATTCAAGGTTCATTAAAGAAAAATAAAAGCGTCTTGCTTAAATATCTTGAATCGATGTTGTACGAGTTTCCAAGACAAGCGTAAGCTTGTAAACAGGTAACCTAGACCCGATGAACTTGGGTCGATCTATTTCTGCTTCAGGATTTATTATTACTCAATTTTCAAAGTTTCCACGACCTCGACGGCCTTCTTGCTCGTCTTCCTGACATTTCACGGAAATCCACGTTCAAGTTCGTCCTCTCCAACGATAGTATTCAGAATCTGATATCGAATCTCACGCTCTAACTATTCCGTGCTCGTGGTTCAACTTAATCCAACTACTCGTCAAAAGTAG
This sequence comes from Stelis phaeoptera, assembly GCA_943735885.1. Lineage (NCBI taxonomy): Eukaryota > Metazoa > Arthropoda > Insecta > Hymenoptera > Megachilidae > Stelis > Stelis phaeoptera. The sequence goes on from OX030936.1 coordinate 4,433,426, forward strand.
CCGATTGATCGATAACGTACTTGAATCTATTTGTAAACGAGACCCTTAAACGGACGATAAAAATCGTTCGTGTGCGTCCATCAAGCTGAAACTCGAAATTAATCGGATGTATACATTACTTTAATTAAAGTGTTAAAAAAGTAGATTGTGATTCGTCACCACGCGTTTCTTCCATATTTTTCAATTGCTTGGATGCAAATTTCATATCATCCTTCGCAGAAGATGGAAATTCACCCCATTCGTGAGAAAATATTCGCAAGAATTAATCTCGGGTCGAGGAATAAAAATTCTCGCCACCATGCGACATTCCTCTTACTGAAAATGCAAAGGTTGAATATTAAAAACTTTTCATCGAAATTTCATGGTATAAAAGAAGGAAATATCGGGAAACGTTTAAACGAGAAATCGAATTAGAAACGGCGAGTAAAACGGGGAAAGTACAGTCCCGTTTTGCGGTGTTAAACTTCACACTTCCTTTTTTCATTTGTTCCATTGCAGAGGAGGAAATACGACTACTGGGTCAGGTAGGTTTTCCGCAGGGAAGGTGCATTAACTACTTGACACCTGACGAAGCACACGAGGAGATCCGTGCCGCCTGGCAAAATCGTAAGTAGTACCGTCAATGTTTCTTTTCTTTTCTCATTTCATTTCCACCTTTACTATTACGCGCTATCACCCTAGAGTTCCTCTGAAACTTCATAATCCTCCTGAAAACAAGAATTCCAACATAGATTTCTCATTCTTTGTGTTCCTAAACGCTACAGATTTTAGATATTTTGATGGATCGCACTGAAATAATTTTTCACAAACCCCTCTGATCCGACGCTCCAGACAGAAATTTCAAAATCAGAACGCTTATCTATTATAAGCCTGGAGAAAATTGTATGCAGCGGGTGAGAAGGACTAAAGAAAGTCATACAAATGTTGAAAATTCATCTTTCTTTTCAGGGATGCAGAATTTGAGTATCTCGTGTTCTCTAGTTTGTCTGATCATTCTGGGCACCGCTGTTCTCATTGGATTTTTTGGATTGTGCAGGCATCAGATATCAGCGGTTCTCGTTACCGGCGTGATGTACCTATTGGCAGGTGAGTTTGCCGTCGAATAGATCGTCAGAAAGCAGGAGCGCCACGAATGATGATCGTTTTAGCTGAACAAACTTTATCAGAGTGGAGTATGTTCGTGGTTGCGGGAAACTACTCGGTGACCGCAAGGATTTCTACGCTCTCTCGTAAAGTCGACCGCAAAGCAAGCTGTTCGTCGTAAGAGCAGAGACCGCATAACAGTTACAAAATTGCAAATTTAATTCGTGTCAAATCCATGATGGTGTTGTTAAAAAAAAAAATAAAAAAAATAAAAATAAATAAAAAAAAAATAAAAAAAAAATTAAAAAAAAAAACAACACCCGTCGTGTATATCAAATCGATAATCTCGTGTATTCACTGTACGTTTTTCTCCGTTAAATGGCGTTCGTATCTCGAAGCAAGCTCATTTTCACGAATATCAAGGATGTTTTCTTGTTGCATGAAAAGAGTTCTCCTTTTTGCAGGCATTCACGGTACTCGTTGAGCTTGCGATAAAAGGCAAACATATTTTATTGCTAATAAGACATCTTCAAAACACTGCATGATCTAGAAACTTTCCAATGCGAATAGAATAATAGCGTTATTTTTTAGCAGAACAGAAAGGAGGATATTTTAATAACCGAGAATAATCGTTGCAGCCACGTTCGCGTTGTTCACCCTGACGATCATTCATTTCAAAAGAGCCCAGGATCGAGGAGCTCGGATACTGGACGGTCCTGAGGATGGTGTGATCGGTGGACCGGCACCACGTAACGTTCTCAAGGCGAGACGATTCAACAGCTCATGGAGCATGGACTTTGGATGGGGTGGAGTGACGCTTTGCGCCCTCGCCTCGGTGGCGTGGATCTTGCTCAGCAAAATAATGCGTTTCAGCCCCATCGCGGCTATGATAGCGTAGCAGTGGGAGGCCTTCGAGGTCTAAGGTCGTTTCCAAGAGTTATGATACCGTCTCTATGTCGGCGACCCATCCGGTTGGCTTCAGCTCAGCAGGGGAGAGAACGTTCATCACTGATTGGATTGGGAAACTTCGGTTTGTCCAAATGTATATGTATATGAATCAGTTTGACGAGGAGAGTATTATGATCAACCTTGTGGAACAGCCAATTTTATCTTGAAAATTAAAGAAACTCAGGTGTACTGTATGAACTTTGATATTGAAGGGGAACAGTTTGGAAGCAGGGTCTGACATTGAGACAAACTTTCAGAGCAGTTTTTCTTCAGAAATGAAATGACAATTGAAAATGACCACCTCGAAGACACAATCGTTTGTTTGTCAACAGGTAACACGTGTTACATATTGTTTGGCTAATCGTAGCTTGGATCTATGTAAAGCACCACGAGTAAGGAGGAGCACAATTTTTGGCCATCCTTCTGAACGCAATGTTTTGTACAATTTACCAAATAACCTGTAGTCTTTGACGAAAAAGAAAAGAAAAAAGTAAGAAAAAGAAGAACTATATGCAGAGAAGGATTCAAGGGGATAATTTTGTGCTACAAAAAGTTTTACAACACTAAACCTTATACTTTTAGATTTTTCATAATATATATGTATATATTTTTTTCTGTCTTTTATATATTTATGTGGGATGCAGAAGTTTCAATGATTCAAAAAATCTTCTCCTCATATAGATCTTCGCAACAGTGTAAAATATTTATAAACGCATGAAGACGGGATAACGTGTAGAAGCAAAGTAAGCTTTCTGGGCTGAAGAAACTACGATGTACTATGATAAGTAGAACAGAGACAGTACAGAACAGCATACACAATTACCTCAATTTTGATTTGCAGTCAGTCAATTAATGTAAGAGTAACACCATCTTACTTATTCTAGTCCATATGTTTAGTCTACAGTTTTTTAGTTTTTTTTTTTTACAGAGTTGTAATAGATTTGTTTCAGTTTAGGCGAGACTTGATTTGAACTCAAAGTAATTACAGATGTTTTAGAAGCTGAAAGGGAATCTGTCGAATTCTGCTTGAAAATTTAAACACAGTGTACTATATAATATAGATATCCATAGTATAATTCGATCGCCTTACAGTTAGAGAGATAAGCATGTTTGTAATATGCATTAGCATAGCATTAAACTCGTTCGAGCCAACACAAGCAACGATGCGTGTCCGCAGAAAGAATTTAGCTTTTGCTACAACTTGTTACAGCAAAAAAAAAAGAGGACATATACCAACAATACGTATAATATACGAAGGATTGTGAATTACAATTCGTCCATTAAGATTTAAGGAAAACAAAGATGCTTCCAAAGAAAGTATCTATCATACCCGGAGATCAAGTTTTGCTAGTACACGGATAAAATAAAGATACGTACGAATAAGCTTGCAAAACTTTTCTCCGAGTGTTTATTTAAACAAAATGCATTTTTCTGATAATATTTTCTTGATTGTCATATTTTTTACCTAATCCTTGTTATTTATTATATTGAAATTAATGTACCATAAATGCAATAAAAAGAATAAGCTGTGTATAAATAACATAGATATCCCAATTTGCTCATTTCCTCCATGTACATTAACATATAAACGTTACTGTGAGAAGTAACTTTATGAACCATTTAAAATATTGAGCTATTATCATCATAACCTTTAAGAAATAACACATATATCCTACCGTAACGTATGCATTATTAAGAAATTGATAATATATTCATGTTATTGAAAGGTTATGTTTCGCAAACAATCTTTGCAAAAATATGGATCTTCGTTGCAATCACACGCAGTCACACAAACACAAGTCAGTGCAGTATAATACGAATACTTAAACACTGAACACGTGACCGGTCGTTACAAGTGTAAGTAACGCGGGACACGCTATACATTACATTCAACAACATTCTATGCAGACGTACACATGAATATACCATAAATTTTCGCAAATCCAAATAGTTTTTGCAGTAGTAAGCAACAAAGGTAGTACAAGGATGAACTCATCGGTACTCAAGTCTGTATGTATAAAAATAAACTCTATGTTACACACGTTGCCCGTTAAAATCGTTCAAATGAAGACGACCTTGTTTTGCAAATGTGCGAAACACATCATTCTTTAACGTTCTTATTTGTCCATTCATTTGTTAATTATACAGGGAAAACACGGAAAAGACGATTAATGTATACAGAATATACAGAATGTTACATACCTTGAGTTCCTTCGAATTATGGAGAATTGAAGCTCTTTTAAAGACAGACACGCTTTCACTATGTTGTTTGTGAGTTGCACCTGAAATTCTGAATATTACAAGCTTTATTTTAAACAGCTGTGAATAAATTTATGTATAAAGACTCAAGGAGATTTAACAGAACGACCGTTATACCAAACAACGGTTTATTAACCGGCACGCGTGCAACTTGTGTGGACGGGTGTCAAGCACAACAGGAGCACAACGATATATTACGCATTAATGTGAACGAACCGTTTGCAGCGCTTGCGTACTCAGTTTACCGCCATTTCTAGTTTAAAGGCGGGAAGTATTTATTTTACAAATGTGGTGGTACAAAATCAATAAAATCTTTAAAAAATTCAGATTTTTCGATTGTATTTATAATTTTGATTTTCATTATGCATAGTTTTTTAAATATATTTAAATATGAAGTGTTGATATGTATCTTCAATAAATCTCGAACATAGTCTGATATATCGAAATGGGTCAAATATAATTTAAGATATTATAATTAAAATTAATATTTTTATTCTACCACAGTAATTCTAATTACACCGTTAACATATTTAAATTAATAATAATAGGGCCAGGAGAAGTATTTATAAATAATATATATTGAAGATTACTATCGATTAAAGTAGTTATGATCTGCGCAATGCAAGTTTTTCAAATTGTGCGCAGCGTCCATTATTTCGCGCAGTTTCTTTTCAGAGGAAGGTCGTGTAGTGCAGTGAATTTCAAGAAAAATTTGGATAATTGCTGATTATTGATCTGGTGAGTGTGCACAGATTGTTCATTTCTAACCCGGTTTCACAATATATAGTAATTTATACGTAAATCTTGATAATATACGATAATATCCTAGATGAAATCTAAAGTGCTTGTCGTGGTCTATACTGACTAGCTACCCTTAATGTATATTAACGTATATTGGCAAATTTTACCCCAAATAAACGATCTTTTGCTTAAATTAACATTGTTTTCTATCAAACAATTCAAACAGACCACGTAATGTGCTTTTTTTTTCGTACAAAATACGGTATTAGCGATCCGAGTGTTCTCATGAACACATATGGATGACGTCATTGCTCTATGATTTTCACCGAAAACTATTGAAATATTTAAAGGGGCGGCCATTTTGGTTACAGGTGGCTAAAGTGGAAAAGTGACAGAATTTCGGAAACAGAGGATTCAGCGTGCTAAAAATAATCGTCGCAGTGAGATCTTGTAAATAATATAATTTATAATCGATCAAAACGTTCGTTTAATTAGAAAATCTCGAATAATATCCAACCACTAAATATGTGCTTTCAGTTTGAGCCATGGACGCCGTTGCGAGCTGTATGACCTCGTGCCAAGGGCAAGGAGATTCTTGTTACCAGTCTTGTTTGATCTTTCGTCGTGGCAGAATCAAAAACGAAAACACAGCAGCTACTGTATCATCGAAGACAACGAAATGTGAGTGTCATTTTTATATTCTTTTTTTTTTATCGCTTGCATGTTTGACTCTTATTTTAAATACGGTATAAAGAGTCACGTACGCCAAATGTGGATTATTGAGTTTCGAATAGAGTTTGATGGAAATTAAAATTAATTGTTTTAAAGTAGATTTTTTTCTCCAGGGTTCATAATTTTGGAAATTTATATAGAACCAGTGTATATATTATATAAAACAATCGTTGTATAATACTATGCGACAATAAGTTTCAAAACTCCGATAAATTCTAGAAATCATATAAAAATTAATTATCCGGTCACGTCTAACAATTGATTTCGAATAAAATAACTGTTGTCTCCGATGGGACTTTTCACGTATCTCAAACGAGAATCCAAAGAATTTTGATTGTTAATTTTATGATAAATTTCGACCGGTTTTTGCTCAGTTTTTAACTTTTTAACGACGGTATTCGGCTCGTAATTCGCGTTTCCTTGGCAAAGCATTTTTTTATTACGCGCGATAAACAATTTTTCTGTCATTGTTTTGACTGCAATTTGTTTTTCATAATGGTAATCTTTCCAACATTGTTGAAATTTCACGAAGACGTCTTTCCAGATGAAAAATTCTTCCGCTAAAATAGAAAATTTATCGAAGTGTATTAGAGGGATAAACGAAGGTGCTGCTTAATTAATTTGCTAATTAATTAGAGTGTTATCTGATGAAAGGCGAATGTACGTGATCTTTGTACCGTATAGAAAGAAAGTTGTAAGGACAAAAGTGCCAGTAGGGAGGGTAACGTTAGGTAGAAGCACATTAGCCAGGTTCAAAAGCGTTGGTCCTTCGTACAGAACCATGCCTTTCATGGTATCCACTAACCACGGTAAATAGAGATAAGGAACGTCATATTTATCACCGAGTATCATCATTACCGTACTTATCAATCCGGTGATTACGTTCTTTGCGTGTATTATGATCTTTAAATCTGCGAATAAAGTACAATTTTCATTTAGAACTTCCACAGAAGATATGGAAACCAGGATATTCGATGGGCAGACGATCAATCGAGTGATACACGTATTGAACGATTAACAATTTTGTTAATTTAGAAAAACTTGATATTATTTTAAGTAATTTTAATACTCAGTTAACACTTTTTTTCCGTAGAAATTCGTCGCTTGCATTATTAATATCCTTTCAATTACTTAATTAGAAATCGTCGTATTACATTCTCCAAATTCTGAATAATAAAAACGATGAAAATTGTAAGAATAATAGATGAAATTTGGGAAAAATAAATACTTCCTCTGACAAAGTTTTCAGCCCCTCTAGCGTGGCAATCAAAGTGTTAAACGTATGAATGCTGTATCAAACATTTGCTAATATTTCCTCAAAATTTACAAACCTGTTATCATATGTAAGAAGGATGCTTGCTAAATTTGTTATAATCGCAAGAAACTAGTTGTCTGATCGTCTCCCATTAATACAATATTTTATTGAAATATCATTACTATAAGTTCGCCTGAAGAGAGCATTAAAAGCAGCCGATTTGGTCGTTGTATTTCCAATAGCAGAACGTCCTCCAGTTTCCAATACGATACAGCTCAAACAGTATGTAGAGAAACCCATTAGAGCCAGATAAAGTGCTTCTACCTACGATAACGTTACCAATAATCTATGCAATTATTTAATATACAAAAAATGTAATATATTCTTCGTACCTTGGAGAAACTTCTCTTGCGATTATTTCTTTCACATTCTTTCTCGTCTTCGTTCGGCGCGCGATCGAGACTTTTTCTTAATTTCATTATTATCCAATTTTATTGACTTATTTTATACATGATGAAGTTATTTGTTGGTTATAAATTGACAAACATTGCCCCATGTGTATTTAAACAAAACACTGAAGCGTACAGTTTACAACTTCAAGTATTGCGTACACGGTTTCTGTTTTTTTTTTTTCAATCATCATATTATTATTTTTATTATAATAAGCGAGGATTTTACAATAATTTCATTGTTCGTGAGTTTGTGTATTAATAAAGGGCAAATTTTAACGACTGTGCCGCGCTTGACGAAGGAATAAACAAAAGACTTGAAGCCAGTTGTGCACAGTTAGAACCGACAGTAATATTTCGTCGCGTTTCATGTGAAGTCCGTCCAGAAACATTTTCACGCAGAATACAATGATTTCCACGATGATCACGCATAGTTGCATCAATAACCAGGGTGTGTGTAACATAGGGTAGTCCTAAGACAATGTTAAATCGAGAAATTCATGCCTTAAACGAACAACATTACACCACTCACCGTAATTGCACCCAACATGATGAAGGTGTAGTGTTCAATTCCCAAAATCGAAGTCATTAGTTTGAGATCTCGTTCCACTTCTAAAGGGACTGATGTAAAATTCAATAATCAAGAGATGATAAGGGTTTAATTTGATAGAACTAAATTTAGATTGTTTCCAAATTTTCGAACCGGGGAATATTTTGTTAATATTTGAATATTTGATGAATGTAAGATAAAACTTTGGAGTATATTCGACTATTTTTCGATCAAGGCATTGAATTAAAAGCGAATGGCCGAAGTTCTTATTTTACCATTTTCGTCGCTCCTCGTCTGAGACGTCGTTCTGTTCGCAGCATTGTAATTCATTAGTCGAACGATATCGAACGCAGTAATCACCTGATAGATAAAAAAGAAAGGTTACTGCGATATTAGTTTCTCAGTTTGACATTCAACAAGAGAAATCGTCGAGTTGGTCGCAAAGAATTTCTGTTTCAATACAACGTAATTATTATACACAAAAACAATTAACGAGTATTACGATGGACTAACGGTCCCAATGAAGCCGAGCAAAGTCACATAAATCGAGCTTCCCATGATGTAATGATCGCACAGGGTGCACGCCAATTGTCCAATTTGCTGAAAAGTAAAATATCCAACATATTTCATTCGTTCATTTTCCAAATCCTTTCGTTCAATATTCGAAAGAAACACAGACTAAGTATCCGCTACGTTCGTTGGTCTTTTTCCTGCATCGAAATCTCATTGTTTCTTTCCGTGAAACTTCAAAGGTTATCCAAATATTATTTTTAAGAATTTTTCTAATTCTTTTTTTTATGCAAATACACGGGACAATCGATTACACGAGCAATGTTATTTTGTGTGGATAATTCTTGTTATTGATTCGGTATAGTTTGATGGTTTTGTTGTGAAATCGGTGCATTTGTAATATACGATACAAAGGATACTGCAAATGTTGTTGTTGGCATTGAAACAATACGCATACACGCATGTAAACACGCGTGTCGGATGTATCTTACCGAATTTTTATTTTTCCCGACCACGGTTTCCAGCGAGGGGAAAATGTTACGTTTACGACGGCGTCCCATTTCTTCTAAGTTTTCCCGCGATTTAAACGGCCGAAACGGTCGATCATTTTCCTCCGGCGAAAGATAAGCTCATGGAAATTTTGTCGTCGGAGGTTACACGATGCACTTTACAATTTCACCGATTTGTTCCTCGACGAACAATCTGAATAACGCCGTGACGTTCAGACTCGTGCCGCGTTACACTTCAAGGACTTGTTTTCGGTTTTCGGTTTCGAAGGAATACAAAAAATTGGAAAAATTCTCAGGATGAATCAGTATCCTGGTAAAATTCAATCGATACGCGAGGATCATTGTACACCGACCGTTAGTTATCAAAATTATTCAATTTTTTTTAATTTTTTTTTTATGGTAATTTGTGTAAAAAGATTTTGCGATTTTGTAGAGGATCGATCATGGATTCCCAACGATGAGAATTAAAACGAGTTGTCCATCGGCTGTCGATACAAAGGCAAAACAGGAAGCGTTGATTCGAAGGGAATACGAAATCCTACGAATTTGTCAAGCTTTGTTGCTGTCTACCTGTATGCTTCTGTTGAGTTATCACAGTATACGTTACGGTAGAACCGAGTATAGCATCTTGACGAATGGTAAAATCACTCAAGGATACGCTAAGAAGGCTATTGTCACTTTGAGCTTAGGTTATTCCACACTGTATTCTGTGATTTCCTTCCTGGCGATCGGTATGCTCGCCTTTTCCATCGTGTCGGTGAGAATTTCCGGTCATTTTCCGATTTTCCAGTCATTTTTGTTGATTTAATTTGTCAGAGTTTAGTGTACGGTAAAATTTCGTTCATCTGAATTATTTTATAAACGAGGGAAATATTTCAAAAATAAGGGGTAGGAGATTACTGTTAATTTCTATTAGTTCCATTTAATTCATTTAAATGAAATTTTACTATACATATATACTCAGTCGCAGAATTTCTCTTATTCCCTTTATCATAAAATAACCAAGGCGTCTTTTTTTTATCGGTTTAATCGTTAAACATCATAGAAAAGACCACGTTGGAGCCTTCCATCGATAGTACTCTACTTGATCGATTTGGTCTACGATGTGAGCGGTGCTTTCGTTGTTGTTTGGCTGCTATTTTCTAATCTACCAATGTCAACTGCCTTCTCTTACACGATAGGAACGATACTCTTAATACGTACGTGTTATTCCTAAAAAATTGCTCAACATTAACATAATAAAAATAGAACAGTTGAACACGATTAATTCGATCATCTAGTTGGAGAAGTTTGGATATGGCTGGGCGTCCTTCGCCTCTACGAACAAAGATCGTTCAAATGAAACGAAACCTGGTCAAAATCGATGGAACTTACAGAACAAGACGGGACGGATGGTTTTCTTATTAAATTTTTGACAGATGTAAAAAATGTGATTGTATTGTATTTCGTAAGCTACAATTGTACAGTTTATTAATAAAGTATCGACACGTCGATTGTCACGTTATAAGATTTTCGAGGTTCAGATAGTCGTGCATCAAGCTACTGGTATAAATTAAAGGACAATTCAAAGCGTCGGTCGGACACTTTGTTCTAGAATCGAGTATCCGGATTTCCGGACAATAATGCGATCTGTAACGAAAATGTATTCATCGATTAACTTTTGTTCGTTTTAAATTTTAATTCGTTAAGTTTTACCTTGGACAGTATTTTTCTAAGGCTTCTCTTAACGTGTACTTTTCATTTTGCTGGTTTTTAGATATTTCTTGCAAAAGAAATCCCATGAAAGCCTGACACGGGACTCCCGTTATCTGAATATCGTTGTCCAGTTCAAATGTTGCGAGTTTATCCGGCAGACATTCGTCTTTGTCCCCTCTAAAACAATTTTTAATCGATAATTAGTTCTTTCTTTTAATTTTGGGAATTCTTCGTAACTCTGTTCCTTGGTCAATTAACTAAATCAAACTCTCACTTGCAAAGAAATTGTTTCACAGAGTCCAAAGTGCAAAACATGCTTGGCTGAAGAGCAATTCCAGGCACGCTCCAAAGCAGTTGCGACTTGGCCGCAATTTCCAGCATCTCGTCGTTCAATTCCCTTACGATTTTCGACAATTTCGAACTGAGAAGAGATTATTCAAATTAATCGAACGATTTTGTGGATCGGTTACCGATCTTACCCTTTGAAGAATCTGTCGATGGACACATTGATGTTCCTTATATTCGAATTCGCGCGTGCCAGTTTTTCTCTTAGTCTATCCTCCGTAGTCAACAACGAAGAATCATTGTCCAGTTTCGTTTTGTTACCGATAGATTCGTTGAAACTCGTTCCACTAGATTCCTCTTTCGTTAATTTGATCAAATATATCTGCGTGATAAATTGGCGTTATTATTCGTCTTGAAATTGACACGTTTCGATAGAAATGTTACATTTAAATCAGGATTTCTGTAAGCAGCAGTTTCCACGTAACAGAGATCCAAGGTGGACCAATTTTGGTTACCCAGTTTAAGAAAATAGACGTTGGGCGATGCTTCCATTTCCAACGTCAAGATTTCTTCCTCTCTAAAAATATTAAACGTCTGTTTTGATAATCGTTTGGAAAGATAGGTTCGATTTTTAACCCTTTAACGCCCAGACAGTTTATTTGCCGAGAGAAAAGAATTATTTCTTGCAATCAGTTAGCAATGTTCTTTTACTTGGAAAGTTACAAACGTTTAGAACTCTAAATTATTATTCATCGTCAGTTTTTTTTTACACGGTCGAACATTGCGTGTTAAAGGGTTAAGTGTTCTGTCAAAGAGTTATTCGTACCGACAGCAAGCAACGGTGGGCAATGAGACGACCACCGTGAGAAACACTAGGAATACTAGGCTACCTAGTATCACACAGGCTGCTAGAAATGCAAAGAACAAATCCATTGGCCATTTTCTCAATTGGTTCACCACACCTTTGATTATCGGTGTTTCGCAGTGGTTTTCTGCGAATCTGTTGAACTTGTCGTTTTGATTGTCCGGGTACAGAAGCGACGCATCTTCGCCGTAAGAATCTGTATTTTTTAATAAGTCAGAGTTATGAATTGAAGTAAAATAAACTAAAACAAAAATTTCAAGAAATTCTGCAAGTTTTGTGTTAGTTCTTAATTCCTTTTTTCTTTTTTTTTTCTTTTTATTATTATTATTATTGTAAACGAAAACGGACTGACAGAGTTATTTTTGAAATAATTTATGGGGTATTTATTCAATTTGTCAACGAAGTTTACCAATTGTACGACAACACTGATAAGCAGAACTCGATTAAACAAATTACGTTTTTGAAACATGTATTTTTAACTTGTTCGTTTTTGTTCAATTCCATTGTTAAGAGCACGCTGGCACGTTATAACAGGAAAATCTGAACCACTTTGTACATCGGCTCCGAACATGTCCGATGTTAGAAAGAAAATCTCGCGTGTAAAATAATTTCCAATCTCCGCCAACTTCACTACCGCAACATCGTCTCGTTTAGGACTCACAATCAATCGTCGTAGAATCGTAGTCGACTCGTTGCTACTTTCGTTGTTATCGTACATTTTAATTGGAATTGAACTTTGAAATTAGTCTGCGGCGCCCACGTGCGACCGAACTCGAGACAATTTCGATCATTCTTTCGTTTCTCGAGGTTTCGAAAGGAAGACACGGTAAACAAGGGTCATTCGATGAATCGATGTTAATTGGAAGATGTGGAGTTTAATTAAAAATATCGATACGAACCCTTCACGTAATAAATATTTCAACGAATACGTAAAAAGAAAAGGAAATGACAATGATAGGTGATCGATTCTCAGTTTCTTATTTAGGATGGTTAAGGGTTAACGTGTACTTATGGTGGTAATATTAGGTTGGTGCATATGAAATGTTGGATTTTGTTTCGTTAACCTTTTTAAATCTGCTTACTCGATAAACATTCGTGTCTTTGAGATGTTTTATACAATATCCATTCGAAGCTTAGAATCTCCTCTTTCACGGATAATTTTCATTTTGCAATATTCACCTATTTTCGAGTTACGATAAATTATTATCGAAATTTGTTAAGATTTACGTGATTAAACGTGTCTTTCTTAGATTTCTGTGAAGCACGAATAATCGTAATTTTTCCGAAAATTGATGAAACGAAAGTAAAAAAAACTTGTAATTTCTTGAAAAAATCTACAGACTATAATCATTCTTATTTTGATTATTAACGTTTAATATAAAAAGTGTGTGTTTATTTAAAGTTGTCATTATAAATCCGACATTTCATATGCACCAACCTAATATTATTCGAAATTATCTTTTTAAATCGATGAGATTGGGGATATGGTGAAAATGTTAAGAATCTTCTGTTCGATCACTTACCCTCCGTGCTCGGCATAATGTCGATACTTTCACACTGTTAACGATCGTCCTCGGTCTTTGGTCTTGTTCATGCGGTTCGTAGCCAAGTTCGCCAAGTCAGCATTTCGCAATAATTGGCCGTATTCAAATTGAGTCACGACTATTTCCAAAGGCTACGGACCAACAGGGTTATTTCGCGTCGCGTCTGCGGAAAACCTTCAAAGTGGAGCATCGAAAACGCGTTACGTCCAACAAATAAGCTCGATCGTTCGCGAAACGACGATTTCTTTCGGCAGTGAACTTCGTGAATTCTCGTCGTGTCGTATCGTGCGCGTTTGTTTTCCTTCGTTTCTTTGTTTTTTGATACGAAATTCGCGATTTTTTACGCAAAACCGCACAGGTTGCGTAGCATTTTCCTTCTGGCGTAGGTGGATTCGCGTTCCGTTGCAATTTTCAGTCGATTTTTATATCCAACCAATGTTCGTTGATAAAATTATTATTTGAAAGTTTTAAAGTAGGTATTATTAAAATTGCTAACATTTTGGCAATACGAATTATGTATCTTTCTCAATTTGTGATTAAAAGCTGTTAACCGTTTGACCGTGGGTCGTTGAGATAGGTAGCGATTTAAGTTTAATTTTAGAACTATCCTCGTATGGATTGGAAAGAATAGAAATTATTTCAGGTTTCGAATTTGTCTTTATTACAAATAACATTTTCACAGTTTAACGCTAGAAGTCACGATGGCAGGTTTATCCATGTCTCCAAGGAACGCCCAGAGTTTACTACCATTCTAACCAAGGTTTCTCGACGATCTTCATCTAAATAATATCAGAGTAATGCTTTCTTCTTCAAACGATCAGCTAATTACTTAAAATACATCGTGGAAGCAATAAATATCAACGTGGCTAATCGGACAGTGAACGAACGTTACCTTCCTTCCTGGCGAACATCGGAACAGGGCACTTTTCTACCTAACAAAAATGGCTACTTAATCCTTGGATGCAACTTTGCGCAGGCATTCAGAATGAAATTTTTTTCCTTCTGTCTTCCATCGCCAATACGGCTTCGAACTTTCAGATCGTTTTATTCATTTGATCCCGAGTCGTGGGAGAAGAAATCTTGAAAAATGCGGAAAGTTTGTTCGAACGCGGGCGGTGCCTTCTTGCACGAAATCGACGGAAGCACAGAAAGATTCGATGTATCGGCGACTTTGGTCAACATCTTTAACTTACTTCTCTAACGTTTGTACGATCTAACTTGCAAAAATACAGCTTTCATCTTCGTGCAAAGACATTCTTGCAATATCTACGCGATTCTCTTATCCTCTAAGTTTAACAAAACATGCTGACTTTAAATGCTCCAACTTTCGTTTCTTCTTTTTTCCACCCTCTTCAAGACGTTCAACCCTCTATACACATTTTAGGAGTTCGTATCAAACTTCTGTCGTGAAGTCGAAATTCCACGTACCGCGATACATTATACACAGATTATAAATTAACACAACAGATGTTTCTCTAAAGGCACTTTATCGTTTGTCCTCGCGAGCGTTAGAACACTTTGTGTTATAGAGGGTTTAAACGAAGTTTGACGATAGATTTGATTAATTGACTATAGCGTTATTGCATGCTTCGCTATCGAACACATTCTCGAAAGTATTTCTGGGAAAAGAACTTACGGTTTCTACGAGATTAATCCTTTTTGTAAATCAATACGAATTCGATTTGTCGAAACCGACCTGCGGTTCCAAAATGGTTTACAATCAATGCAAAAAAAAAAAATAAGAAATAAAATAAACGACGAATCGGATACGATGGAAATACGCGCGAGTACGTTCGTAACAATCGATTAAATCTTTATCGGATCATTTCATTCTTAACGTCGTTTCTTGTCTCGTTCACGTGACAGTTTTATAAGTTCGCGGATGCACTAATCACGAAATGACCTGATAAAATTTTTAATATTCTCAGTCCTTCAACCCTCGACTAGAATCCAAAATATTTCTCCTTCTATTTCAAACAATCTATTCAAAGTCAATCGTTCCTTCGATGAAACGAAGAGAAAGTCCCTAATTGAAAGTTAAACAGAAAAGTTGATTCCTAGTCGTTGGTGTAACTAGAATTTACATCTAGGTCCTCGAGTGTCTGCTATCGCTTAATTTCAACACAATTTCTGTTCCTAATTTCACTAGTATGTATTATATCTGGTTGCATTGCATGTTGCACTTCGATACAAATATTTCAATCGACGATTTCTAGCAGAGTTCAACCTGGTCCTTCAACTAATTACGCCAACGACGCTAATTACCGCGAAGTGTGTAGATTTCTCGCAACGATCGAGGGTTGAGCAACAATCGATCACGAACCACCTTGATCGAATCGTGCGCACAACGCTGTCGCACTGGCACTTGGAAACGATAACGCACTAGGTTCGGGGAAAGGTGCACACTTTCTTCGTCAAACGCTTGTGTAAGAGATGGCCTGTTTCGAAACGACGTTCTTCTCGTTGTATTTGCGAGGAACGGTGTCGTTCGAGGAATTCTTCGCGCATTCGTCGCTGTCCAACGAGCTGTTGTCGCTGTTCGGCCTCGACAGGGCCTCGTTCACGTCCTGCAGCTGAGCATTCTCGTAACTTCTTCGATTCCTCGTGATCACAGACTCGTTTGGCACGCGCAGTTCCTTTCTGATGTACTCCGGACTGGAACTCCATTGAGTTCCTTCGTAAAATCCAGATTCGGGAGATATGGGTTGGCCCAGAATCGACGGCTGACAACATCTCGAGGAGGCGTAACCGTTTGGCGACAGATTCGGGTCAGATAACGAAGTCCTGTTACTGTCGGACAAAATTTCCTGCATTCGCGGTAATTTTGGACACTTTTCCGTTTCGATCGTCAGCTTGTCGTCGTTTAACCTTCCTCTGCTGACGAGTTCCGGTGTCTCTTTCGATCCCTTCACGGAGATGTTCTTCCTCATCGAATTCAAACGTTCTCTGCTACCCGTGTGTCGTCTGGTTACCGGTAAACTCTCTTTGTTGTTCGCTTCAGGGCTCTTGCCATCCAGAGGTATCAACAGATACCTTCTGGAACCGTCCAGAGATCTCTTCTCCTCCTCCATGCCTCGAAGGATGTTTCTGTGATACAGGCTTCTTCTGGAACTGTTCAAGGATCTCCTTTCTTCGTCCAGCAGTGGATGTTTCGGTATACTACGTCGACAGCTAGATCTCAACAGTGGACTGCCCTCTCTGGAAGTCTCTGGCTCCTCGAAAATGATCTCGCGACTGTTCTTCAGGATCTCCCTGTTCACCGCTTCCGGCAGATGTTGAAGTTCGCACTCGCCCATCACTTGAATACCATCGGGATCCAGGTCCAGGATCTTGCAATGGCCCTGATCCCTAGCTAATATCGTAGGCCCGTGATAACTAGAATCCCTATAAGCGTTTCGACACGTGGTCGTTTCCTCGGTGCTTGTTTCGCTTCTGCCACTGTCCACGTACGTCATGGAATGGATCTGGTGATGATTGGACACGGTCGCTGGACGGTGACCGCAGTGGCACTGGCTGTCCTGACAGGATTCCCCTAGGAAATCCTCGTCGATTATCACACCTGCAAAGCAGCCTAACGCTTAGAGCTCTCGAGCTTTGTGATTTTCGATTCGCGGGTATATAGTATATTCTTTTTCATTACAAAGTGGTCATTTTGAAGTTTGATTGTGTAGAATTATTCTGACATGAGACCCAAGTTTCGACCAGCGAGACGCGATCCCAAATTTGCAAACTGTGGAAAGTTTATTTTAATATTCTGCTGATAATAATAAGAGAGTCGAGACTCGAACAAGGTTGGTGTACATTGAAAATTGAGTTTGAATCGTCTCGAAATTGGATTGTTCTAAAGGAACGACGTGGGAAATGTGAGATTCAGAGATTGCTTTGTTTATTATAGGTATAACCCTTTACCAACAACCCCCCAGTTGCCTCGCATCGTGTCACAAAACGATCTTCAGCGGAATCAGGACAACACGAAAGAGACAGACACAAGCACGGAAATAGACAGATCAGAGTGGAACAATTTCTTCGGGGCCTTCTTCGTGAAATCCATCGATCTCGGAAAGATTCTTTAACCCTTTCAGCGGCTAAAAGATTCGCTAACATGTGTGTATTGTACGCTGCTTACTTGATATCGTAAAGTTTCCAAATTTTTGTTTCTAAATTTGAGCTTCTTTTAAACAAAACGGTATCAGGTTCCTATAAATTGATATTTCCATGAAACTGAAGGTGAATTCGCACTCAATGCACAAAGATCTATCTAATAGAATAACATAAACGTTTGTTTGGACGCACAAAGGGGTTCGTAATTTTTAGTAAACAATGTCTCGAGACGCATACAAGGTTTGGTAGTGTTGAAAGGGTTAATGAGATTCATAAGTAGAGAGTTTTCCTTCTGTCGATTCGAATGGTCTGACGCCAAACGAGAGTGTCTTTTCCAAGCCGTTTAGGATCGTTCGATCGATTTCTTCTGCTCGTCTCGTCCTTTCTTTTTCTGGCTTTTTATAGCGCAGCTCAGACTCCTGGACAATCGTCGATCGATGGAATGTCAATGTGATGTTTCGATGATCCGTGGGAAGAAGAGTGTCCTTGAGAGGCAAGGAACTCCGTGGCGTCAGGTTGTTGTTGTTGGTTGGTCGCGTTCAATATCACCGGCGCGGATTTCGGCTCGCTAGGAATTTTCCTCAGGCCTCCATCTACGGTTATATCCAGCACCAACAGAGTCAAAGAGAGGAAACGTAACCCGTTCACAGAGTCGTGAAACGTGCAGCAAGCAAGGAAGCGAGAAGCGTTAAAAAAGCGTTTCAGAAGCGGAACACGAGGCTGGCGGGTGTGGCGGTGGTCGCGCCGAGACTTTTCATATCGATTAGTTTGATTCGCGTATGCATCCCAATTAACGTGCACGCTCGACCTTGTTGTCGATCGTTACTTGTTGTTTTGCAACCTGTTATTGCACATGCCCCACGATGGACATTTTTAATTGCACCGGACATTCCGTTCTGGCAAAACTTCGACGACGCGACGTTGTGACACGTACATGGAACACAGTCGATAGTTCAAGCACCAGTTGTTTCTGATTAGGAGGACGTTTTATGGGAAAGGATGACTTTGTTTTCGAGGAAATTGAATAATTCGAAAACGTTTTGCCTCGATTTCGCGCTAGTCTAGACTAATCTGCTCCTAATTGCACTTTGGTCATTCATCTTGCGTTCGACTAGACGTTTGGTCTAATAATAAATTGCTCCTAACATCCTGAACAACTCACCGTTCCCATGACGAAGCTCCTCTTGCACCTTGTAAAACTCAGCGAGCTCTTTGCCCGAGCACAGAGGCGTGTCGACCTGCATGGTGCTGTTGAACAGCGAGTAATCCACCTCGTAGCCTTGCCTTTCCTTCGAGTACGTGACCATCGGCTCGAATCTGTGGCCCCAGAGAATCTCCTGCGGCAAGTAGCTGGATCTAGCTTGAGTGGTTTGCCCGGTAGACTCGATGGTACCCTCGAGGATGGCCACGACCTCGAATCTCTCCGTGAGCATATCCTCGGCAGACATGCTGTAGAACGGAGAGTCTGCGTTGATCTTGTGAACGATCGTCGTGGGCCAGATGAAGAAGAGGTTCTCGTTTTGACCGTCGGTGCCCACGGCTAGCTCTTGTTGATGTTGAGACAACACCTCGCCCTCTTTCGTGGTCCTCGATCGAATCACTTGCGCTCGAATGGCAGCCCCGATGATGTGGCTCTTTCTCATGTCACCGACACGAAACATTAGAGACAGTTCCCCGTCCCTTTGACAAATGACCGCGTTCCTCGAGAATAGTAACGTTTGGGTCCTCTGTTTCGGTCGGCTCATCTTCGCGAACACTATGCCCACCATGAACGCTTGGATCATCACGCCGGCTATGCTTTGTATACACATCACGAAAATTGCTTCCGGACATTCTTCGGTGGTCGAACGACTACCGTAACCGATCGTGTGCTGTGTCTCGATACTGAAGAGGAAACAACTGGTGAACGAGAAGATGTTGTAGATACAGGGAGTCCAGTTGTTCTCGGTCTGGTACGGTGGCAGATGACGTTCCTCGAAGTCACCGTGGGTGAAGGCGATCAACCACCAGATCACCGCGAATCCCAACCAGGAGAGCACGAAGCTCAGGCTGAAGCAGAGCAACGTCCATCGCCATTGCGTGTCCACCAGGGTCGTGAAGATGTCCTGGAGGAAGCGTAGCGAACGTCTCGAGATCCGGGACTGGAGGATGTTGCAGTCGCCGTTCTTCAGCACGGCTCGACGACGCAGCTTCCGCGTTGGGCCTGCTCTGTACCGACTCCTGTGAATTTAAAAAGATTCCTTTTTTTTTTTTACAGAAATTTATAGGCTTTCGTGGCTGTGTCGTATTTTGAAAAACGACCCACAAGTTTTCTGTAAAATAACTCTGGCAAATTGTAATTGGAAGTATTAGGTTGTCCCAAAAGTTCCGTTCGCTTTATTCATAAATAACAGATGTATATAATACTTGATGTTTCGTGTTACGTTATTGAGTTATGTACGATTCACTTGGACCTTTTATTTTCTTTCATTTCTCCGAAAGATGTATAATACTATGTTTTTTTAACACTGTCAGACAAAACGTTGGGTGTAGATAGGGAAAGAAACTTTTGGGACAATCTCATAGTTTGGAAGTTAAGGTAATTACACGAAATTTCTCTTGACCCTGAGATGTTAAGGCCTTGAAATGTTAATTCCAAATTAATGTTATACCGTAGGTGGATTTTTTCTAGTAGTTACTTGTGTCGTATTGTTTTCAAACGGTGGTCATTTGATAACGGTCTACGACCGGGCTCACTCGTTGAAACGATTATATTGTCACAGTGCTTTTATACTCTCGTAGACGATCGCTTCTTTAACAAGACGAACGTCTTTTTGATTGCAAAATTTGGTCCACTTTTCAGTGCTGAAAGTGTCTAGGGGCAGGATGTAATAAATCTGACAAAACAAGAGTATCTTGCAAATCCCCACTCTCTCTCTCAAAAAAAAAAAAAAACAAAAAAAAAAAATCTCAGAGCTTAAGAAGGCTATCGTATGATCGATGCGATAAGTTGCATCGATTTTCTGTAACGAAAGGGTCGAATAATAAGTCAAGGTTCGAACAATAACGGGTTTTGGTTTTTATCTGATATCGAGAGAGATAGGAGAGCCAGTGGAAAGCTTGAATGTCGAATCGAGCTCGTACGGTGCGGTGATTAGAAGTCGTGATTTCGTACGAGATGATTATCTCTACGCTCTACACACGACTACCAGTTTCGATCTTACGCATAGCAACCTCAATTATTTAATCGTGACGTTCGCTTCCACGAAGGATGTTTCGTTGTCTGATCGTTGCTCGTGTGAAAATGATAAGTTTACTTAAAGCTACGTGCAAACTCACGACGGAACAATCGAAACGAAAGAGTTATTATATGCATCCTCGAACGAAGTCGTAACAACGATATTTATGTATTGTATTCTTTAGTTTTTTCTCCTCTCGTTTTATTTTTCTTGCACAATCGAGCATAGGAATAAATTATTTGTCTGAGAATGTCAACCGATTGCAAAGATGCTACGCGCGTCGCAAAATTGTCAACCAAGGTCTGCGCGTGTCGTGAGAAGATCAGACCAGATTTGAATAACAAATTTCGAGGATAATACTGTTTCTCTGCATATGTATCGGAGGTTGATTGTTTTGCACTCGTTGTGTTCCCCCTATTAGCGACTCGTGAAAATCCTAAACGGGGCTCGAGAACGATTTATCGTGTTATAAACATATTTTCATTCCGATTATCTTTGAGAGGACGAACGTCCATCGAGAATGGAAAGTTTTATTCGACGATCCATCAAAGAAGTTCTTATTTGTTCGTTCGTTCGCTCGCGACGAATAGAGACGGTTCAATTATTGTATCGAGAAGTGTAATTTCTTGGACGATTGAATTTACAAATATTGGTTAACAAACGTGAACGGTGAAGGTGGTAAGCGTTGCGGAGTAATTTAAGATACGCCAGTTGCTTAATGACCCAGAACGTTCTACTTTCGGGAGGAAATTAATCGATATTAGAGAAGAAATCTATGTCTGTTTACGAGTTTTTCTGCACCTGAACGAGGATTTGGAGCTATAAAAGCTCGACGTTATAATAATAAATATCTTTCCTGGGAGAATTTTAATCGAATATTGCGTCGTTCAGACGTTCAGTGGCACGATGGTTTTCACAAATTTAATATATTTGAATAATCGAAAGAAAAGGTATTGTAGGAAGTTCTAAGTTTAGATTAGTTTAGAAAGTTGAAATTGGAAGATGAATTCGATGCGAGTTTTATTAACAAAATACTCACGATGGATCTCTTCGCATTGTACGTCATCATTCTTGAACCTTTCCATGACAAGCCCTATTCCCTGTTCTCGAAAACGAAACCGCGAATCCAATCGGAAACAGCATTAGCACATGATCGACTCAGTTTCTTTTCAACGGCACAATTTTCAACAGATTTCAACCTGGAATTCTGATAACTTGGAGAAAACGGGAAACTGTTCTTCCTTTCGCATCGATTTCTGGATCGTTTTCGTCGATCATATTGAATCGCACAACCGAACACCGCGATTCTTAATTGATTCAACCGATTCGAAATCGTTGTTAGGTAGGTTGATCGAATTAATTTGAAAACACGAGGCAAAGATTCGCGCGGACACGAGACTCGGACGCGAGCGGTTCGATGATCCGTCTGAGACCTACGGTGCTCGCCACCCTTTGCTACACGGTCGAAAGGAAGTCGCCATTTTGGCTCCGTACGATAACCGAGCAACTGTTATCTACCAATTTATTTATTGCCACGCGTAAATCAATCGGCGTGCCGTCGACACGCGGCGAACACCGTGATTTCTTTCGTCCGTTTATCGTTCAATCGTGATCGAACAACGATCGTCGATCAGGGTATTGATGATTTTTATCGATCAATCGACGCGACGCGACGCGACGGTTCGATCAGGTTTGGATTCTGGGCCTTTTGCGAACTTTCGGCGGAATCTGTTTTCCTTTGACCGTACGCGACCTCGAACAATTTGCTGGCAAGATAATCGGATGATTTTGATTCGTCAGTTATCAGCGAGAGACATTGATAAGGTTAGTTTATAATAATTTTCTCTTTCGAGAGGAACGGTAAAAGTGTTCGCGCAGACTTCTAATTGATAAGCGAGATTAATTCATGGAGCTGCTAATTTTTATTTATCTTTTGCTCCGAGTTAACACTAAACGTACCAAGCGGGGGTCAAATGACCACTTTGTCTGCGGAAAATGGAAAAAGTCTAATTAATTGATTATCTTTTTTATACAAATAAAAATATATGTTTGATTATTTTATTAGGAATCAGAAGTTATGTTGCGAATTATTTCCTTTAATAAATTAAGAATTTCTTTGTAAAAATCAACGTTTATTTCATAAGTAGTCAAATATCCTCTTATGGTAAGAATAGGTAACTATATGTAAAGTGCCGGCACGTTTAGTATTAAGCAAATAATATGGGATTATGATTTTAATTTAGATTTTAAATTTAGAATCCTTGGAGTTATGTTTCTTCTTGGCTCTTTCTTTTTTTGTTACTTTTTCTAAGTAAAAGTGGTTTGGTTTGAAATATGAAATTTAGAATCTAAAATTTAGAACTTGACAAATTTGAGAGTTGAAATTGGAAAAATTAAAAATTTGAAATATTTGGTAATTAAAATTTGAGAAATTTAATATTATTTAATGTTTAAAATTTGAAATTTAAAATTTTCCATCTGCTCGGAATATTCTATTTGTACTTTAATTTTGGTGCGAATTTTTTCTTTCTTTAACACGTAGCTAGTCGATTATTAAATTAACACCTACGTAAAAGGCGTTTCTCAGCCGTTTCCGCGAAAACACGACTGTTTATTTATTAATTGACCCAAAGCACCAGAGTGATAGTCCCTTATCAAACCACGATACCGATTTTATAAACTCATAATCACAGGATAAATGACAGGATCGAAGAAAGGTGATATAAAACATAAATCTTGAAACAAGACAAACGCAACGAGTACGAACGTTGATTCGCGGAATTTAATGAATAGCTAATCCCGCGATTCCGTTTATTAACGCGGAAGCAATTGCGCAGCTAAAACTCCTCTCGACAGGTAATTATTGCTGAAACACGATTTACCTGCTTCTGAACGAGGCGTTAGGACTGTTCGGTACTGTTACGATCATCGGAGCAGTTTTCACCAACATTGGCAGCAAATTTTGTTTCTCTCCTTTGTCTGCTGATGATTTTTCATCCAAAATTCGACTCTTTGCTGCGTCTTCGTTCATTTTCCTCCTATTTTCTTATACTTCTGTTCGAGTAGATTCGATTCAGTTGTCTCCGAGTTGGAAAATGTTGTTCACTCACAAGATGAATCTTCTTTCATCTTTTTGAACACTTTTCCTTTGTATGCGCACTGTTTATTTTAGACACCGTGCCATTCCAAGTTCTTGATCTCAACTTCTATCGCTGGTCGAAGGATTTCTTATTCTTTCTTCCAGCAAACACTTGTTATCGCGGTGTGCAAGATCTTGGAGATAAAGAAAAAAGCTTCTTATTCAAAGGATAATATTCTTTGACAAAGGTGTAGAATTTTCTGTCAATTTTCCTTCGTACAAGCAAGGTTCTTTATTTTAGATCTTCGAAACGATTTTCCTCGGCACGATCTGAATTTCTGGCTTCTTATCGATCAGGGATCACCGACTTCTTTTTTTTCCGCGAAGCTTTTCCGCGCGATTAGATCGTCGACGAGCGACTTATCGATAAGCGAAGGAATTTCCAGGCGTGTGAAAAATCCTAGACTCTTTCACTCACCTCGAGTATCGATCGTTTTTTTATGCTTCCTCGTGTATCTTAATAATTCCTGAGAAATTCAGTTCGCTCGATGAATAACCAACGGACGATTAATTTATCGCGATTGATCTCCTGTGATAATCGCCGTTTAGCCGAAAAAAAAAAAAAATATATATATATATATATATATATATATATATATATATATTTCTGTCGATTATACGAAGTCGTCTGGTTTATTTTCCTATGAATTCCAGTACCAATTTATTTTCGACCTTCGATGATTATCTTTCATTAAATCACGATCCTCGGATTCGATCGAGATCTCACCCGTTTTATAAATCGATATCGATCTTTCCATCGGGACACCTTTAAATCCTCTTCAGGCCTCGTTTCATCGTTGCTTTGTCGGATGAAACAGCTGGGTCTCTGATGGCAAATAACGAATGAACAGAAGGTGTCGACGAGTTAACCGGTGGAGGATCTACTGATGTACAAGCAATGATGTGGGACGTCTTATATCCATCGGAGCCAATACCTGACCACCGGTCTCCACTTATCAGTTACTAACAATAACGTTTGCTCTTTTCATTTGCGAGAAAAATGGGCTGATTACGTCACACGCGGCACGCACCTGTCCTATCGGACGCGTTCCCTTGAAAAATATAAAACTTCCTCGAAGCTTCCTCTGTCTTTTCGTTAACGATGTTAGATCTCGTTTTAAATCATCCTCTGGACGTGTTGTCGTTTGTTTCGTAACGAGCGATGCTCGATCAGCATTTCAATCGTCGATCGACATACTTGATGTCGCACTTGACACTCTTTTGCACCTATTTCGTAAAATCGATTAACAAACGGATTAATTGATATTAACCTTTTGCGGTCGAATACTGTTTATTTACAATTTTAACTCGTCGAATGTGAATTCAATTTCTTATCGAGTAATTAGGGGCGAGGAAACGAACAAATTTCTAATTAATATTATCAGGCAGTGGTAACGGTATATTACTAATAATATTGTGTTATTTTGGAATGCAAAGGTTAACAATATTTGTCGCAAGATTAAAGTGAAAAGATTGCAAGGATTCGTAACTAAAGGAAGTGTACAAAAAATTGGACATTTTTCTCCCACTTGTAACGCTTTGACATTACTTACGCGAGGTGGTTGTAGCAAAATTTCGATTTTGAATTAAAGAATCGAAACGTTCGACCGTAAAGGATTAATTATGTTCGAGACTCGGGCAGCATGATTGCTGCAGAAGCTTCTACTCACGAATTGAAGGAGACGTCGAGCGTGCAGATGTTTTTAAAGCATCGAAAAGTAATGCTGATATCGCAGATTAAACAACAGAATACGAAGCTATATCGTACCGGTTTTATTGCTATTACCGAAGTTCAAAGAAATCCAAAGAGAAACGAATTAAACAACGTTTACGCGATTGCACTTCTTTTTTTCTTTTTTTTTCCTTTAATTTCTCGTCGATTATCGTCGTTATCTGTTGCTCATTAACCGGGCGTAATCGGACGGTCGATAACGCGATTTCAGCTTTGCTCGTAAAATCGTGAACCGTTTCGGACGTATCCGGCGCAACGAACACACGGATAACCGAGATTCGATCGTCGGCCACGATGTTCCAGTGACTCGGATGGACTGAAAGTCCGGGGGCATGTCTTATCAACGACACGGCATCTTCTTATCGCAATCGTACTTGGCCAAGTCGCTGATCGCACGCATTTTCGCCACCCGAACGACAGGGAAGGAAAACTTTTTCAAACCACTATCTTGGCCGAATTTTTGTTCTGTTTGCAGGGTATCGGTGACAGCGCCGTTTCGTAAACACGAAATCGTTGCCGATTGTCTCTTGACGCAAGTTATCCGCAGATTTTATTGCTTTCGATAGCCGAAAGTGACAAACTTTTCCGTTAAACGTCGAATGATAACTCGTTCAACGTTGAACAATCTTGTCGAGTGGTTTTTTGATCGCATGTTTAGGGGCAAACTTCTTGTCGCCAGTTAATATAATTTTTCGATAGAAATCCTAGACATTTGGAATATCTTAAGATGATAATTTACTTAAAAAGCTAAATTTCTCGCTTTTGCAAAATATAGAACGTCTACCGTCAACATTGGATTTTCAGATAAAATTGTTCGTTTAACACGTTGAGTGTTAACAGTGAAATCGGACGTACTTATTGTGTTAGTCAGACACGATAAAATCCCAATTATTAAGGATGCAGTCGATTAATTTTCAAGTTCAAATTATTAGCTTAATATTAACGCTATCCGCGGTTTATTTCATAATTTTTTTCTCAATTATTTGATTGCAAAAAAATGTCAAATTTTTTGCCTAAAA
The DNA here is from genome assembly GCA_943735885.1 of Stelis phaeoptera. Classification (NCBI taxonomy): domain Eukaryota; kingdom Metazoa; phylum Arthropoda; class Insecta; order Hymenoptera; family Megachilidae; genus Stelis; species Stelis phaeoptera. The sequence goes on from OX030936.1 coordinate 4,460,060, forward strand.
TAATCGATATTTGCACAAATCTCATTGTTCAGCGTCAAGGGAAATTAAGAAAAATTGTATTATTTATCAATGAAAGCACGAATCGGTTGGGGCGAAAGAAAAGTTCGGGTCAGCAAAGTTTAATTAATAAAGCTACTACACCTAAAGTTGACGTTTATTAACATCGTCACCTAATACAAATGACCGTGGAACAAGAAAATCGTAATTCAAAATTATCTCTGACGGTACTTAAGCTGTCGCATTGATTGAGCTGCTCTTTTTCCAAACGTTTTATCAATTACTGCATGTAACGCGAATTTATCTCCCGGCTAAATATGTTCCCCATTCTCAGATGTTTTCTAAAGTATTATTGCGTGGCACAGATTTATGTTGACACCGGCCTTTATCTGTTTGAAATTTCCCCTTCTACCGAATGATTTGTCAATTTGAAAAGCCTGCATTTCGAGCTGTTTAATTAACTCAGTCAAACGAACAATAAAGAAGAAGAACACGAGAAAGAGATTACACGATTTCTTCTAACTGGAAATTAAATCATTCTGTGTATAATTTTTTATTTTTATATTTGTATAACGCACGTATGTGTAGTGTAACATTTTCTATGGTTACACAATATGGTAAATGATAGTGGAAAAAAAGGAAAGAACATGGTACGTTGATCGTTAAAGTGTTAGAAGAATCTTTTCTCGATGAATTGAAGCTTATCGGAGGAGGAAAGATTTGGCAGTGGTCGCCGAAAGGAACTGTAACCGGAAGGGCTCGTTCAAGAGCGGTAACGTTGAATCGCATCAGCTGCTAGTAATTTATTCTGTGCGCATTATAATGGCGCTATCCCATAGCGGAGGAGGTCGTATCGCTTGTAGGCGTCAATTGAGAACGGTATTAATTCGACGGAACGAGTGCTCGAAAGCTTCTTCTCTCACGTGTTTCATCAACCATTCACGAAAAAGATAGCTCTGTTCTCGTATCTTTAGAATACTCGGAACAATTCGGATTTTCAATAGAAATGGTAAATAGGAGGATTTGAAATTAGGAATACCGACATTTTCTTAATTTTTCCGTATAAATTTAACCTCGACAGAGCCAAATTATACACAACGTAACACAGCAACACTTAGTAATACCTAATCAGATTGAATCTAATAATTACCCACAAAGGACACAATTCTTTTTCCCTGAAATCCACACAAATTCGAGTGTTGCAAGAAAACTCTCGACACTTAATCCAAATTATTTCGTAAGAACACGTGTTCTACCTCTTTGAACAAAACCAACCAGCTGTCTCGTTTTTCGCGACGTCGATTCAGATGCGATCTCGATCGAGACGAGAAGATCTTTGTCCTTCTTCCGAGACAGACGTTCGATTTGCTTCGATTCGACATGGCAGGATGCACGATACTTCCGGATCCGGTGCGAAACGTCGAGGTGTTTCTGCGAGGATCGACAGTGGCACCCGCTAATGCGATCGGGTGTAAGCTCACTGTGGGTCGAGTCTTATTGTGAGCTGGCCAACCGTAACGTCGTCGGCTTCGATAACGAGCTTTTAATTAAGCTAACGAGATCGGACGAGCTACTAGCTTCAGCCGCACGAAGATTCTTTTTCCTTTTCTTTTTTTCATCTTGCAGCCAGATGAAACCTATTTTTTGCACGATAAGGATTTTTGGAGTCTTTGGAACATCCTGTGATTTTTGAGTTGTGGATACGTTTTTTGGGAAATGTTAAATTCATTCGAGTCGAGAAGGTTTAAGTTCTTTGGAATTTTTAGTAACTTTTTTTCAGTTTCGATTTTTTGAAATATTCATCAGAAGCTTGACATTTTTCTGCCCTTTCGATTAAAAATGACCGTATTCAAAATTATTCAAAGTTTGCCTTCCTATGAATTAAAATTATTACGTTTGACTGAAATAGTACGAGTAGTTTTAAAGTTTCCGTTTGAAAAGATTCAGAATTGCGATAAATCTCATAATCGAAAACTATCTAAATTCGTTTGTCTCGCGTATCCGAAATCGATACGTGTCGCGACTGGTTCCGTTCATCGTATCTGTTGCACATTTAAGCCGCACAGATAAATACGACGGATTAGAGACGCAGTTAATAATTGGATTACTTGTGTCAATCCACTATGTACATACATGTTTTCATTCCCCTCGATAGGTGTTCGTTTATCATCGTGTATCGGGATTAAACGGATGATACGTAGCGTAAAAAAAAAAAAGACACTGGAAATAATAATCCGTATTATCAAATTCATTTTTATTGCAGCACACTAATATTTCTATCGGCCAGTAGATGAATCATTAACGATCAAAGCATGTACACCGATCGGTTCTTAATCGCTTCCAGTTATCATCAGAAGTGCTAAATTTTGTCATATTCAATTTTTGGAACATGACATTCGCCGCGGTAGGTGGGAATTTTTATTGAAAGGATTTGCACCGAAGAGAAAGAATTTCCGACTTACAATCGGAAATAATCAAGAGCTAGGAGAAATTTACTTTTATAAAAATGATAAGGAAAAACGGTGGAGTTAGCAAAGAACAAAATTCCAATATTTGGAATGTGAAATTTGCACCAGAAATAAAATATTATTATCAGAAAAATTTGTACCAGGGGGTGGAAATTTTTCAGAAATTCTCAGGAGCTAACTAAAAAATGTGGTTTTTTTTAAATAGTGCACGGTAAAACGGTGGAATTAGCGAGAAATTAGCGAAGCTACGCGGCTCGGATGATCATGTTTCGTAGAGGAAGCGCGAAATCTGATACACCGCGAGAAATCGTAGCGAGTTTCCGCGATTAATTCTGACCGCGATCACAGATTAACTCGGCACCGGTGACCTTTTAGCCGATCGAAGGTGAACAGGCGAGAGAGTTAAATTCTTCCAGCTATACATTAATTAATTGCATTTCCTAGTCGTTTAACGTGTCGATTTCTTAACAACATCGTCTGCCAACGAGACTCGAGTTATGATCGCTGGAAACGTATCCTGCGCGAATCAAACGTGACTGTAATCTTGCAACAACGTCTGAAATATAGGTCTTCCATCAAGAATTTCGGTTATTTTTAACCGTCGATTAATTGGTTCTGTTTTCGTTTTTTTTCTTCATTTAACGTTCTCCTATCGTGGCACGGAGTTTCTTGAAAACGCGCCGAGAGAATGTAAGAAATTCCAACGACGATTCGCAATTGCACGTACACGCTCGGTAAAGACAACAAAATGCGGAGAAATATATCGAGGTTGGAAAAGTGAAACAATGTGTTGTTTAATCCTCGAACCACGGATACTGGGTCGACGGTAACCCAAATCTATGAATCGTATCCGGTAATGTTTCGACTAAAATCAGACGCTCGTATTTTTTTTTTTTACAAAAAACATATAAAACAATGTTAATTCAGTTATATATTTCAGCAGTCTGATTGTTAATCAATCGAGATAAAATCATACAACTTGTCTCGTAGAACAGGATATCAATTATTCTTAACGGAGGATATTGATTATTCAAACGTGCTGCAATTTGTAAATTAATTTGTAGTTTCATAAAACTGGTTTCATAAGGAGAGACCAGATAATTCCTAGCATTTTGAACTGGACAACTATGAATTTACGTGGACGTGTGAAGTAATTAGCCTAAGCTTTTACGAGCGGTAACGTTGGAAGAAGATAAGTTTGATGAGTTTCGAGAGGAAGGTCAGGTGGTTTGTTCGTAAATTTTTCAACTCCGCGACTTCTTGCGAGGCGAACTTTTTGTAGAACGTAAATTAGAGGCGAAGGGTAAACAAAATGGTGTAGACCTCGCGACGCGTGAACGATATATTGCATTTACGACGTTAATAGGCTACCGTTCGATAAATTACACCTGTCTTTTAATGTAAGCCGTCCAGGATAATCGTTACGAAAACGATCAAGATACACCTCGCATTCTTGCCATCGAAACGACGGCAGATTAAGTCTAATTGTCGATTTGTTCGAACCACTACTGCTATTTCTTACTTCTACAGCTTTTTCTCTGCAATTTCTCGAAATGGCTCCAATTTCGTATCACTTTCAATTTGGAATACCAGTTTTTTAACTTATAGGAATTCTGTGTAACTTTATTTAGCCGCTGTTTGTACCTTTTGCATTTCTTGGGATAACATTTCGAATTTGTCCAGAGATCAAAAGAGAATATTTATATTATTAAAGATGAAACGTAAAACATTTGCGACGAATGTTTTATCTCCTTGTTGTTGATGAGATTTTTATCGTGTTATTCGCACAAGAAGATTGATATTTTCTTGTTATTTTCCTGGTATATTAAACAGCATCCTGTCTCCACACTGACAATGAGAATCATTTCCTCAAACAAAGAGTAACGATCTTCGCTTAATAGTGATCCACGTTTTCCGAGATGCGCCACTGTTTTGTTTGGTAATCGTCAGACGATTATATCTACCTGGTGATACGTTGATTTTTTCTTTTTTCGCATGCAAAGTAGAAATTTCCGCTTCCGTGCGATTCTTTTTGTTTCTAGACTTCTCTGTATATTTGCAAAAAAGTAACTGCAAGTATATAATAGGGGTGCGCAAGGATCGATACATTCAGCTGGTCATATTAGCGGAATTTTGTTTGTTTTCTTATCTATAATTTGAAGTAGCTGGTAAAATTGTCACTCATAAATCGTGTGACGAGTTCCTAAAATAGTCGATGTGATAATCAAGATGTTAAATCCAAAGATAACACAAACTCTATGACATATTTGTGTTTGCGATACGAGACTAACCTACGTTAACTATTTCGCACCGATTACATAGATTCTGGATCCTAGATGTGTTATTCCAAAAGAAGTTAAAACAGGGAATTCGCTCTTCGGTTACTGAAATTTAACACGTTGACTGCCACAGTGAAAACGGACGTGTGTAGTCAGACACGTTGAAATCCTAATTATTAAGAATATAATCAACTAATTTTGAAATTTAACCTTTCAAATCGATAGCTATCCGTGGTTTGTTTCGTCATTTCTTTTGTTAATTATTTGATTGTAAAATATTTCGGGTGCCGGTCACCGGTGACCCCCGTGGCAGCCAACGTGTTAATAAATAATTCTTTCAAGAAAAATTCAACGCTCTTGTTCAAACTGTGGGAGCTGATACAGCCTTCAAATGATTAGTTTGGTAAATACGAAGACGAATTGATTGTTCGATAAAGTATAGAAAAATAAAGATCGAAATGGCTGTAGATATTCTTACCTGGTGGAATCTTGCCGACCAACGCCACCGATGCTGCTGCTCTGGGTGCTCACCCTGACGAGGGTAACGTTCCTGGGCAGACTGGACAAGGTGGCGGTGTTTCTTTGTCCCAGCAAGGGTGAGTCGGCTGCGATCGGGTTCTCCGGGATTGCCAGATGTCCTTGAACCTCGGTATCCTTTTCTTCTTCCTCCTCGATGGTACCCGGCAGACGAAAGAGCTTCTGTGGCTCCTCCATTCTGTTCCAATCCTTTTTTTTCCTTTCCTGTTTTATCTGTTACACGTCCAAAGAAACCTCCATCGTGAAGATCAAACTCATCCTCGACTAGGTTTTTCACTTTTCTTCGTATCCTGATTTATCTTTTTCGCGTGGAAGTGAAAGGTGTTGAACCGTCTCGTGCGTGTTCCAACGTGTCTCATCGATTTTTTGGATCAAGAACGTAGACGGCTAGTTTCTTTTGGTATTATCGAGGATGAATGAAGTCGCTGGAAGTAACCACGCGACGATGATTCACGGTTGTCGGCCACGAAGAGCAAAGTTCTGTTTTTCGCTGCCATCGTTTCTTCGTTTCTTCGTTTCCCTCTCACTTTCCACCGGCATTCGCACCGTCCTTCCGTTCCTGGAATCCCACCATTCCTCGTCCCTACGACCGACAATCAATCTCACTGTTAATCATCCACGTGTTTCCTGCGATTTCTTTATTTGCGGTTTCGTTTAGGAAGGTTAAAGTTTTAACGAGAACCGTTTAAATTCAACGACCTCCAAGGGGGTTTGCGATGTTTTCTTATCGAAAGTTTGAACGTTCTGTTAGTGGTTGAAATATTAATTTGTCGAATTAAATTACCAACGACACCACGAATTTGCTTCGTCTTTGGAAGGTTAAACTTTTCGAATTTGAAATCTACGAATTGCCATCTTTAAGTGTTTTCTAAGATTCGTCGCGATTATTTTTGCTTAAAAATATTCCTGTCGCAATTTTTATCCCGCGAATTGTAATATTTATTAGTAGTTTGAGTACTAACGACGCGACGCCGCGAATATTCAGAAGAAGTAAAATATCGACATTACATTAGCAAGGTGGGGAATATTGAAACAAATATTAAGAATTCAACGAATGGAGATTCGTCCGTCGCGAGAAAAGGATTAAATCGCAATTTGAAAACGTTGATTGAGAAATACCGATTGAAAGGATGACCCGGGGAAGGGCGAAAGAAAATTCCGATGAATTTGCGTCACGACGGGGAACGGAAACGCGAATCGATTGGGGTGCCAGCGACGCGATTTCCGGCGTTCATTCAACATTGAGAAGGGAGTGTTTGGATGATGTTTAGGAAATTAACTCGACGCGATGAATCATTAATGAGGAATACGTTTTTCGAACGAAGCGAAACGTTATCTTTTTTTGACGTGTTTCTGTGTTTGAATTGTGAGTCATTGATCACATAAAATTCTGTCAACTGAAAATATGGCTTCTTTTCTTTTTTAAACAAAAACGTTTCCGATATTTCGCAGCAATTACCGAGAGGCTAATTTTCTGCAGTTAAAGATAATGCATTGAAATGTTAACGACAGCGTTATTACGCGATGATTGCTTCACGGTTAAAAGAAAAATGGGCTAAACGTACTTGGAGAAAAAAAATGACGCTCGTTAGATTAGGGGATTGATAAGTTATTATATAATTATTCGGCAAGTTTCATCGATTGCGACCGGCTCGTAATCTCTGAATCATCGGTTAGAACACGTAACGCCATTCAATTTTTTTTTTTTTTTTTTTTAAACTTATCCATTCGAATAGTCTAGAAACGTCTTCGTCGACATTGTCGCGGGGACGATATAGTTATCACCGGCGAACGACGAAACACACTTGTTACAGATATGTAAACTCTGTACAAATATCGCTTATCTGACACGCTGGCATAAATTATGCTCGTAGCAACGTGATTCGCTCATTCTTTTTTTTCTTCTCTATAAATACGTTGTCATCAACGGAAAGAAAGGACCGTCAAATTTAGAGGCGAGATCGAAAAAGATTCGGGGAAAACGAGCCCGTTACTCGAAAAGTGAAAGCGTTGACCGTTACTCGAGACAGAAATAAAAGGATACGCGTTCGTCCCGGTTGTTTTTGCATAAATAATTAATCGTGGATATAATTTACTTGTTTTTAAGCGTCGCGTTTGTTTACGATCTGTAGACGCTCACGGCAGAATCGATGCTGATCAAAATCTTAATTGGAAGGGTCTTCTGAGAAGCACGAATTCAAATTCCAACGCCTTTAGAGAAATAATTGATAGCCGATATGAAAGTTTAGAAAATTCCTCGAGATCACTAAAAAATTGCGTGAAACACGTGAATATTAATTCGTACGCGGAGACCTAAGCGTAGACTAAAGAAAAAAATAATCAAAATTCTCACTGATAAAATAGACGGAGGTTCGCACGAATCGTTTCAAACTTTAGAAAACATAGCAGCCAAAATTCCACAAAAGAAGAACGAATACGTTCCTGAAGATTGAACGAAAAAATCTCGCGAAAACTATGTAAATTTCGAACGTGAAACGGCAACGGAAAATAAAGGAAAATTGAATAAAATTCTCACTGATCAGAGTGTGGTCGTTCGATGGGTCGAACGTTTTCCCGCGTTTTCCAGCTGGAGTAGCGCACGTAAGCGCGTCGCACTCGCAACTGTTTGAAATTTGCGTCGGTAGCAGGAGATCGTGGCAACGGATGCCATGGCGTTTACCTCTTATGGCGGGGATAATGCCAGAGACACGGTGCCACATACGCGCGAACCAGCCCGGCACGTGTACCAATCGCGAATCATACCACGATCATTCGTGAATTTCGCCGGATGCGAAACACGAGCCCTCCTGTCGTCGAATTATTATCTTGCCATGCGGCCCCGTCCTCACGTTCGCGTATGTACAATGTACATACGTTATTTCGTATGATTGCATAATATCCTGCAAACCTGACTTTTTTTCAATCTTTTTTTATCATTCTGATCGCGATAATGGGATTCGTTTTAACACCTCGGCGACCACGGTGAATTGTAGATTAATTTTCAATTTTAACGTTGTCGAATGTTCGCCGTCTCGAAAGAAAAACTTTCACGATTTTTTTCGTCACTGGGACTAACTGCAATTTCTTTAAAACACTCTGGTTTCTCAGCGTGTCTGATACTGAAGCTTGTTCAGAATTTTTCTTTCCCTCCCCTCCCTGGGTTTCATACAATTTTGGGCGCCGAAATAAATGTTGAACGATGACGTTTACAAAGTGATCACGCTCTAATTCATTTTCGTCTCGTGGACTGATTCGGATTTCAGAAAAATTTGAATGACTAACTTTAATAATATTCCTATCAGGATTTAAGACGTTCGGGTAAACGTTTATCGAACGTGACGGTATTTCCTGATACGTAACAAATAAGTATGATTTCATACGGAAATTGTGACGTCGGCAATGATAATTTTCTATTTTCGCTAAAGAACATTATCCTCGATTCGGATTAAGGAATCATTAATCGGGACAGTTTTGGCCGATCGATCAAATCACTGCAACACGGTGACACAAATCTTATCGATCGAACTTATTGATATTCAGCCGGAATATCGATTTAATATCTGGTTAATCAACGTGTTGGAACGAGTCGTTAAAACAGCTAGACGCGGTACGTTTGAAAATATTTTTCCAACGTCTGGTCTCTCGAGTGTTTGTTAACGAACGGGTGGAATAAATTCACGTGGCACTCGAGTTCCACGGATTCCTGTTTGCTCGATTTTAATGGCCAATCGATTTTCTTGCCAGCCAACGAAATTACGCTTATCGATAAACATCGCGAGACTCCCATTGTCATAATTGCGCGTTGCATAGGGGATACAGACAGAAGAGGGACGTTTCCGGTAGGGAGAACGCAGAAATCTCCGCACGTGACCGTAACAAACTGTCGGCGGGTTAACTTTGCTTCAATTCAGTTTCTTCGAGTCAATCTGATAACGCGTTAATCCTTTAACAAGTCGCTATAAGTCAACAAATTTGAATTTCAATTTTCCGATACAATTCGACTCCTCGATACGATATCAACTGTCGAAAAAAACACTTTGAACTTGCTCGAAAATAAAAATATGCACCGTCAAATTTGTATAACCGTTAATAAAATTTGCAAAATCCACAGCTGTTTAAAAAATAACATTTTCTACTAGGGAGAGAACTGGTTAAAATGTCCAGAGAGTAGATTTCTGGTGGCGCGATGGCGTTTAGAAAGCAAGATCGTGCGTTTTAGTTTCGAATTGGTGAATCATTTGGTCGACAGGCAACGAGGTCGACACGCGATCGGATGTTGGAAAATTCGCGTGTTGCCCGGCCATTAATCACCGGATCGTCATCTGACCGAGCGTGTCGTTGTCTTTCCGCCGATGGAGATCACGTCAACTGTCCCACCGATCGATTAACGCATTCTCTCACGTCATCGACGGTTACCTTTTAGTCGGAACACCGATGCCAACGATCGTCCCTCGAATCCATTGGAAACCACTCGGTGTATCCGCCGTTTCGAGGAACAGATCCTCGTTAACGATCTTCGTGAAGATGTTCAATAACGAACACGGTCGAAACCGTGCGAAATCGACACGTTTCGCGATCGAGTTTCAAACGCGAGTCGTTGACACTGTTGACCACGTGGTGTCCATTGCATTCACAGATGTCGTTCCACGGAGTTTTTCGAATCAAGAATTTCCCGCCAACGAATCACCGCACATTTTTCCTCGCGACGAAAGGGTCGGGGATGCGATGTTTTTTATACCGAAATCGGTGGATATTCGAGGAGAACGATCGAAAAAGAGGACAATGAGGTGGTCCGCAGGTCGACGTTGATACCTCGTGAACACTGCGATCACGTTGGCAACCAGCAAGCTTGTCCAGTGACGTCAACGAGCCTTCCTCGCCCGTCTTTATCCCTTCTCTTTTGCCTCTCTTACTTAGCCTTTTCCTCCTACTTCTCAACGAGATCGAGGATCGTCGATCAACAACCAGACACGTACACACGTTCGCGAACCTGTTGCTGGATTTTTTTTACCACTGGCTTCTCTATCATCCAGTCACCAGGCCCTTCGGGAATTTTCGATCTTCTTCTGTACGGAATTTCTATGTTCATTCGTATCTTGAAGGATTTTCATCATCGTTGGCATTGGAGTGGATAGGTTGAGGTCAAGGTGGACTTGATCCTCTCCAGCAGGAATAATTGGAATTATTGGAATCAGTCGGTTCTTCGTAAAATCTTATGAATTAGAAATAAATTTTGGATATTTAGTAGCCAAAGCAAACTTTGGTAGGTTGGATTCTCATGATTCTCGGAAATATACTTTATAAATTATACGAAATCCGTGATCCAAGCTGACCATCTGACTAATCAGAAATTCTAAGAAACGCTCGGTTATTTTAAGAAAAAAGTTACACGCGTGTTATATTTTTTGCAAAATCGTAGCCTTTTCTTTCGATCACCTGTATAGAATCAAAGAAGTAAAAGTCTTCCGTGAAGCGTAGAAAGTATAAATAGAAACTCATGAAAAATATCGCAAATCAGTGTCAGAACGTGTATCAATTTTATACAGGAATCAAATGATACCGTGGATCGATAGAAAACTATTTGTTCAGAGGTGAACCTTGTCAGGTTTGCAAGGATTTATGAAAGCGTTACTTGAAAACAACATTCACACACGGATCTTATGCATATTTGATGAGCATTCATAGACGAGTGCCGAGTGTACGTTGTTTCGGAGGCTGAACTTTTGGCTGTATGATAATTACCTCCTCTTATTATGCGTGTTTCGCCACGCTGTTCAAGGTGTATTAATTCATCAACGACACCTGTCGAATGTTCTTTTGTCTTTCAAGCATCCAATCTGTGGATTCTAATCGTATCGAAAAAGACAGTAACAGTGTGAACACATCAATAGAACGAACAATTTTTGAATGGTTCCCATCATGGTTCCCACCCATTGTTTCATTCGAAGACTAACCAGTATGAAACGTGCTCGTTGAGCTGATTTTTCGTTGATCGCCAGATCGTTTCTCGAGCAGAGCACGTGCGCATGCTGTATACGCTAATGCGCACTAACAGGGCACACTGTGTACACTGGTATCCACTAATAGGGGACACACTTCGCCGTGATAATAACCAATTACGTCAACGAGGCCGGAGGGCACGACCGTGACGTATCGAAGAACACCAACGGTACTTTGACTACCAACCGTGCTTGTTTTTTCCTCGAATCATCCAAAACGTTCGTGTACTCTTAGTCGAATATCAGAGTTTGTGGTTTTGGCCGCGCCAAACTTTGAGATCGGATGCCATTGTCTTCTCAGTAATTAATCCTAGCTTGAAATTGTACACGCAATTTCATTCGTGTCTCGTACATTTTTGGTTACTTTTTTTTGTAGATACTATCGTTTCATTATAGAAAGTGTTTAGAGCGAAAATTCGAGTGAAAACGGGTTGTTAAAATTATAAGATATATTCTTGATTCTATAGTTTCCGTTTCTGAAACTGTAAGATGTGTATCTTCCTTTAGCTGACTCACGATTTAATGAGAGAACGAACGCGTTAAGATTTCTGGAACACCTGATTCATTGTTTCAAAAGCAACTGAGATAATGGAGGAAAAAATGTTCTGCGACAATCATTTTTTTTTTTTCTTTTCTTTTCATACGTGTTCATTCAACGTGTGTGTCAGTGGTAATTATAAGCATTCATCCGGTTAATTATCGTTGATGAACCTGTTTGATTAGTTGGCTGTGAAATTACCGTTGAAAAAACTCGGCGCAACTCTGCACATTAGGTCGAGTTGCTTTTCAAAGTGTGACGACCTTCGAGCACGGCTATCTTAGTCACGATTGCCGTGAAAATGAGGTAAACAGGCGTGTAATAAAATTGTTTCTCAAACAATTACTCTTTTCTTCGCGCTCCGTGAAACGGTGGTCATTTTATCGCGGAAAAGTCGTAGTCTCGATAGATTTTTTACCCCCCGTCTAGTACTACGCGAGAAAATCTTGCTTATCGTGTTTACCATTTCCTCTTAAGGAATTTTTGTAAATTTGAGAGTTGGAGAAATTCTAAATTTGGGATTGGGTTCTTTGCAAATTGCGAAAATGATAATTTTGAAATTCGGTTCTTTGCTTTCTCAGGAATTTCTATTAACGGTAGATTCCCTATCGCCTACTAATCTTTACAATTTGCAAAATTTCAAATTTTGCCATTAATTTTTCTATTTTCCAACGAATCTTTGCAAATTGCATCAATTCTAATGGAAGCACGATTCGCGAGGAAACAAGATCTTATTGGACGACCGTGTTCAATGTGAGAATGAAAAAAGCACGCGACACGTTATTCGCAAGATAGTGCAAGTATAATCAGCATATCAGACCGAGGACAGTCCCGGAGAAGGATGTCGCAATTCGCGTTGCAAGGTGATACGGCTTCGTTGTTCTTCTTTTCCTTTTTTTTCTTCTCTTTTTCTATCTCCGTGTGCCGGCTGTCATTCTACACGGTCGCTCATTGTCGTTTAAACAATGGTTGTTTTGAATAAGAAATGGAGAGATTCGAGATAACACGATCGCGAAGGGGGACAAGAAAAATCGAGACGTGCAATTACACCCGGTTAACATGATGTAATAAAGGTCGTTCACGCCATGGATCCACGGAGATAATTTACTCTAATGCACGAGCAATTATGTTTTCCTGTTGAATAGATTTGAAACACGTGTTAACTGAAGAATTGAACATTTCAAAAATTGAATTGTAAACTTTGCCTATTTACGAAATTATCATAGGTAACGAGACGAGACAGCAAAGGTATAATAGTTTTCTATAATAGAAAAGACAAAATTTAGAAAACAATAAGGTCGTAAGAAAAAAATCGGTTCAGCTCGTTCAACAGAGAACAGATTGGACAACTTAAAGTGTTTTCGTCCAAGAATTAAATCCTGGCAAGAGTAGTTCCGTAATTTCTTCAGCTTTGGTAGATCCCTTGATCCATGAAGATCCGAGAGTGTCCGTTTCGCGAGGCTGCGACGCGAGACAGGTGAAAAGTATCCTGAAAGCGAGGACACGTGCCGTGTGTACTTGCACGAGTCTACGTGCTCGAGGAACTTGATAGCCGGTTTAGCGTGTTTCGCATGGTGTCATTGTTTCATGTGTGTGTATGAAAACCCGGGCCAAAGAAGCGGGAACGCGGAGAGGGAAGAGGCCAGGCCGAGATTAAACAATTGACTGGCGTGATAACGAGGGCACTTCCCGCCACTAAACTCATCCTGTCGTGTCGGGTCGTGTCGTGTCGTGTCGTCTAACTAACCTACGGCTCTCTGGATATCCACTTAATCCTCTACTCATCCATCCGCCCTTCAACAATCGCGTGTTGCATCACGCACAATGTGGAATACCTCCGCGAGACGAATGTGAATCACCTTGGCTCGAAATATATCCTATTTCTTTGCAATCATTCGATAGTTCGGACACTTCATTTCGAAAGTTGCATAACACAGGGCGTGGAAAAGAAATTTTTGAACCAGATGACGCAAAAATCGGCCTTTTAATGCTTATTTGGCGAGCGCTAAGTGCCCGATTATTGCCCTAGGGCGCAAAGTACTTTGCGCTAGACAAATAGGCATTAAAAGCCTAATTTTTGAGCCACTTGGTTCAAAAAATAGCGTACGTAACACGGACGCATGGTGACTCTCACCGATCACCCATTTTCCGCCCTTGGTACGAAATATATGATTTTATTTGCTATAAAATTGGAAATTAAATTTTCCAACTTGTGCGTCCCGTCTATCGATTAAAAGCAGCGTTTTGTCCAGAATACACGAAGTCTCTCGAATTAATATATTTTCGTCTGGATTGATCTTACGATTTATACCTCCATGCGAATCGCGCGTGCCGGACTTAAATTGAACGTAAGGGATAATTCCTTTTGGCTTATCGCCATTAAGATCATTCTGCCGTGTCGTTTAACCGACGATTTCCGGACTCGTTTAACCTCATCCCGTGGTTGCAAGTTCAAACGAGCTGGCAGTTCCTTTCGTAATTCAAAATCCTGTGAACTGACTGTTTGCAGACAGAAAATAAACATTTCTAAATAGAGAAAATTGAAAATTAAATACACGTGATTTTTGCCACAACGAAACTTAACGTTTCTGATCATCCATCCCTGAGTCGATTGACAGTGAGTCTGGTGAATCTGGCCCATCAGGATCTCGGTATCTATTACGTGCAAAACGAACTCGTACTGGTTCGATTAAAACGATGACACAGCCTCTGGCTAGTCGATAGTGCAGTTATAAATTCAACATACACACCGTTCTATTTACAGAATATCGCCTGTTACTTCTCAGATAGGAGAAGTTGAATAATCTTCATTTGTGAAAAAAGGAAAGCCGAGATATTTTCTGATTCGTTTGAAACAGACCGGATGCAAGCAAGTTAGACAAACTTGTGCCAACGACGCATATACATGAAAATCTCTCGGCATGACGTCTTTGTGTCCCAATTAGGACAATTTAGGTGAGCGTTCTACGGTGAAGTCGGATCGTTTTAAGAGGGCTCGATCGTTGCAAATCGGCTGTGGAGTAATTGATCCACCGCGAAGGCAATTTGCCTACGGTGAAGCCTTTAGCTTCTCCGGTGCGGGCCATCGATTAACCGTTCAAGGATTTTCGTTCGTTTCAAAGCCGTCGACGCTTAGAATTGTCAAGGGTTGTCAGCAGATTAATTTTGTCGTGGATATTTTTTTTTACTGCAAAGTTGAGAATTTGGAAGTTTGCAAATTTGGAAATTATTCAATTTCTTAATTTTGCAACATCCCGAATTCGATTCGTTTGCTCACCTAAACTTGTTCCTGAGGGCTTCTGTGCCGGGGATGGTGATTCGTCTTCGATGAATCGGAGTCCAACGCTTCCTGTCGAGACGGATATCCTTTCGAAATCATCGGCTCCACGTTTATAACGTGCTCGTCGTCGCCCAAAATGAAACTGGTCTTCTTGTGCGTATCTTTCGGCCTGTGATTCTCGCCTAAACTCGATCTTCTCGAGGAAGGAAGAGGATGAGGCGGTGGCTCGCGATACGCTTCTCCTTCGGCGAATTTCGTGTGCCTAAAGGAACAGACACCCAGCTGCTAAGTAAGTTCGTGTTTCATTTCAACGTTTCAGCGTTCAGCGTTCTTTCCCACCTGGGCTCTAAATGCTGTCGAGAGGGTGATTTTGGAGGAGGATTCGTTAGAACCGGAATCTGATCCATGGTCGTTCTCGAACTGGATCTTCTTATCGCGTCTACGTTTGATCTGGATTCGCTTTTTCTCGAGTCCAACGTGCATCTGGATGGCTCTCTGTACATTCTTTTATCATCCTTGCCGTGTACTCGATTTTTCCTTAACGTCGCGTTGATGTCCTCTAAAACACGGTCGTAATCTTCCTGGCTCGTTGTGTCCTCCTGCGGATGGGATACGGGATGGGGTTCGCTGTCCAGGAACTGTAACGCACGATCAGAGACGACATCTGGTTCAGTAAGTTTCATTGCACGAATATTACTTGTAGAGCACTGAAATGGCAGCACGCAGGAAGAAAGCCCCACCAATCGAAAATTATATACTACAATATAGTATACAGAATGTATGAAAATTCCATGTTACATATTTCGGTAGGGTAAAATTGAATACTATGTAATTTCGATACTGGGAAATTCCATGTTACATATTTCGGTAGTGTAAAATTTAACCCTTTGCACTCGAAGCATTGTTGGACGTAATCGGATCTAATCTAATTTTCCAGCTATGCTCCGAGAAACCAAACGCACTATGTCGGAAAAAAAGTGTTGGAAATATTTGAGAATCTGTTTATTTCTATTCTTTTCCTTAATCTTCTATATTTTCATACGGATGAAACTTAAATTTCGCATTTTAGAATACTCCGATTAATTAAATACGGCGCCTCAGAGGCACCACTCGAGTGCGAAGGGTTAATACTATGTAATTTAAATACTGGGAAATTCCATGTTACATATTTCAGTACCGAAAAATTGCTAGGTGTTCCACATTTTTAACCATTAAGTATAAAACGAATCGTAGTGCTTTCTTCTTCCACACTACACTTTTCCCTAGAGAAGTCTAAACGTGTTCGGCGTTGTATTTAAATATCTCTTTACACACGACATAAATGTTTCAGCAATTCTAAAAAAAAAAAAAAAACTAAGAACGATCTTGTTAATCGAGTGAATGAAATTTATAATAGCAATTTAGTGGCAAAATTAAAAGTATAAAAGGTAAACATATGTGTACCTCGTTTTGTGTATAAAAGATCGGCTGTTTCGCGTCGTTTTGCGCGCTCTGCATACTCTCTCGTCTCAAAGAACCATCAGGACTGGTGATCATGACTGGAATCGGAGTCAGTGGCGTCATTGGGACGTTCATGTGTAATCCGCCGGTGGACGATGCCAGGCTGGAACCGGATCCTGTGGTCAAGGAACTGCTGGACACGTCGCGATAATGAGCAAATCCACTGGTGCTCATACGTTCTGAAATATCATTACGAGAATCCCTGATAATAATCCGTGTCAAAAATAACCCGTGCCTCGGATCGTTGGAACACCGCAGGAATCTGGTTTCCTCTGGAAGTGCGGGTTTACTTATTTTTTCCAGGCCAACCTCGTTAACCATCTTTCCTTCTCCCCGAGAAGATAATAAAAAATAAAAATACGGGAATGTGTAAATCGTTCTAAAGAATTTTCAAATAACACTTTTCGCGCCATGTTGCTCAGATTTGAATAACTTGGAAATTTTTCTATGGATTCGTTGAGTACTTAAACGAATACCACCGCAGATTTGTTGGTGATGAATTTAATTTCTACGTGGCAATACGGCGTATTAAAGTTTAAAAGAAAGTTTGCATCGAGGATGGAATACGCTCGATGCCATGTTAATCGAGGTCGATCACGTTTCTTCGACCGGTCGATAAAGTAGGATTCAATGTTACAGAGGGATTTAATCAATCCAGAAAATTGGTTACAGTCGGAAACTATCCGTACCTCCCTTCGCGCGTTGTATCGCTCTGATTTTATCCAGATCAGCCGCCGAACACAACGGTGTATCAACCTCGTACGTGTTGTTGAACAGGGTATAGTTCACCTCGTACTCTCCGGTTTCCTTTTTGAAGGTGATTATATGCTCGAATCTGTGCCCCCATAGAATTTCTGATGGCAGATACGAACTTCTTGCTTGGGTGGTCATGCCGGTTGATTCGATCACGCCTGGAATGATAAAATCGTTAGTTTTTCGTTTTGTAGTAGATATTTTAAAGTATTCTTCGATGTTTGGAAGTTACTGAAATTTCAGTTATTAAGCAGAGATATTACTCAATTTTCAGTTTTAAGCTTCCAAACTTTTAATTTGCTATTTCTTAATTATTCGAATATATTTTATTAGTGGCGAAGGGCTATTAGCGACCTCTTCTATATTCCAAAGTTTCTGAGTTTCGAATTTTCGTCGTTTCTATCGACTACCATACTACCATGGATATTGAAGATAACTAGCGTTTTTTTTTATTGAATTTCAAATTTTCGTTAATAATTGGACTAAATTAATCTCGTAGCGCTACGATAATAATGAAACTGTCGATTCTTCGTGTCTATTATTATAACTTCAAATGTGTTCTTTTTTTTTTACCCTCCAGTATCACAACGATCTCGAATCGTTCGCGCAGCATATCACTCGCTGATATATGATAAAGCGGCGACTGTTCGTCGATCTTGTGTACAATCGTCGTCGGCCAAATAAAGAATATCTTATCCTCCTCGCCATCGCCTCCCACTTTCAGTTCTGTCTGGAAAAACGGCAACAATTCTCCTTCCCTGGTCACCTGAAATTTCAGAACAGACATTTTAAGCCGTGTTCTTTTGTTTGCTCGTTGCGTTGTATCATCCGAATTGTTGATCAGAGATAAGAATGACGATACGATCAAATTAAAAACGACCAAAGCAACGAAGTTGATGAAAATTTAATTATTGTTTAATTTAACACGTTGAATGCCATGGGTTTGATGAGAATTAATATTATATTAATTTTGCAAGGTAACAAATGGAAAGTGTCGAATTTGCGAGGATTGGAATCCGAAATAATTGCACCCAGATTCTATAGGTATTTAACGTATTAGTATCAGAGCAATATTAAGTAAATATTAATTTCGTAAGTTAGCAAATAGAAAATGTTCAGTTCTCAATATATAATACTTCAGGGATTGAACGTGTTAATATTAAGACAAACAACTGATACGGTAAAAAAAAACTTACTTTCCTTTTGATCATTTGAGCTCTGACATGAGCCTCGATGATGTGACTTTTCCTCATGTCACCGACACGAAACATTAGACACGGTTGACCGTCCCTTTGACAGATCACCGCGTTTCTCGAGAACAGCAACGTCTGCGTCCTCTTCTTCGGTCGAGACAATTTCGCGAACACTATACCGACCATGAACGCTTGCAAAATCACACCAGTCATGGATTGGATGCATATGACGAACACCGCTTCTGGACACTCGTCCGTCGGATGTTTCGATCCATACCTACGAAATTGATTCTCATTACCGATCTATGTAACGATTGGGAAAATTGTTTGCTTTCTATACTCGAGTGTTTCCTTCGGAAGACACTAAACTGATGTGGTGTAAATTTTAGATGACAAATGGAAATTGGAAGATTTACACGTACCTTTTGAATCATTTCTTTGATCAAACGATTTAACAAAGTATTGCTCGATTAAACGTACTGTTCTCTTGCTATTTTGATACGTTAATATGCCATGGGGAGAAATAAGTATTGCGTATTTTTTTATTCGGAATTAGGACATTTTCGTTTCGATTTTATTTGCCAAATTTTAAGGACACCGGAAATTGTAAAAATTCTCTTAACTAAAAATAGAAGAGATTCTTCATTCTTCAAACCCTTTAAGTAAAATCGAAAATTTAATTAATAACTCTTGTCCACCGTGGCAATCAACGCGTTAGACGAACATTAGCGTTCCCAAATTCTAGAATTAATTCGAATTTCAAGGAGTACATTAAACCGAGATATACTTTTTGGTCAGGATTTGAGATACCTCCTGACAACATGCATAGTTTATTGGTATATCTTGTCGAGTTCTTAAGACGATAAATCTCCATCGGATTCGTTCGTTTATTCGTAATCTTCTTTGTTCGTTAAAACGCAAGTCCCATCGATATAACACGTGCGGTTAAATCAATTGTTAAATAATCGAAGGAGAGGGGAGGTAAACTTCTCGTCCATTTTAAGCGGCACTGTGATTAATAGCGTCTGAAATTCGTTCGAATCACTGATCAAAAAATAATTGAGGATCCGTGGCAAAAAAATGATTAGTCACCCGATCGTGTGTTGCGTCTCGATCGAGAATAGGAACGAGCTGGTGAATCCACGAATGTCGACGATACACGGGGTGAAGGTCAGGTTCGGATTGGTATAATTCTCCGGATCGAGATCCCCGTGGCTGTACGCTATCAACCACCATATCAGGGCGAAACCCAGCCAGGATAGCAGAAAGTTCATCGAAAACACCAACAGCGTCCAACGCCATTGCGCGTCCACCAGTGTCGTGAAAATGTCCTGAAAGGAAAACTCGTGTCGTTCAATTGTTCTTGTTCTTTCTTTTGGTTTGGAATCAACAAAGAAATGTTAAGAAACGGAGAACTGGCGCTTAGAGTTCGTTAAAAAAATATTGAGAAAGAAGGTAATTTTAGTACGGACGTATAGCGAACGTTTCTCGACGATCAGAATACGACGATTACATCAAAGTGTGCGGCATAGGTTGAAACAATTTGGCAAGTAAATCGTATTCACAAAATAGCTTGGAACACATGTGAAGTTCGTCTCCTTGTACTGGACGAAGGAGATCCGTATAAAAAGGGAAACGATCATTTTTACTGGCAAATAGTTGTGTGTGCGATCGCCTTGAACGACGTTTCGCGTAGATATTGTGGATGAAACGGATACGGCTGTGTGTACGATTTTAGAAATGCTTTAAAATTACCTGAAGGTAACGACGTCGTCGTTTGGCGACATTTCCTTGTACGACATTGCAATCACCGTGCTTGAAAACCACCCTCTTTCGTATCCTTCGAGAACTGAATCTGGTCTGTCGATATCTGAAAATAAATAAACACCGTTCACGTTATACTTCTTTGAGAAATTATTATCGAAACCCTACGAATATTAAATGGTTTATTTTTTGATACCGATATATTTTACAAATTAACTCGATTAAAGCTAACCACACCGTCTTTTCTACCTCAAGCTCGCGGCGATTAATTATAATTATCTTTCTTTCGAACAGCATCGAGTTCTCTTTCGTCAGTTGCAAAAACGATACAAGTGGCCGTCGAAGTAACTGGTATTAATATTTTATTTCCTACCGGTTTGTCGACAGAAATGGTTACACAGTTGCGTTTTGGTGGTAAACGGAAAAACGAGACGCCTCCCACGGTTGCTCTAAAGGCCGTTTAAAACGGTCCTATCGTCTGCTCCGAAATACATGTACGAAGTTTAATGCCAGGGGACGTAATTTATCGCCCAACAGCACTTCCTTCGAGCCAGGATAGGGACCGATCGGTGGCGATCCGCCAAAAAATCGACAGACGTACGAGAACCTGATCGTCTTCCGCCTCCACGTGATTCACTATCTCCTTCCCTCCTCTGTTCGATAATAAAAATTAAGTAGCGGCTCTTTCGCAAAAAGATTTGTACCCAATTACGTGAATTACATCCGTGCGTAATTTTCAATCCTTTTGTAGAAGAATAATTTAACTGTAAAACAATTGCAGTGAAATTAGATTAATTTTAGGCTTCAGTTATAATCGTTGGTGGATGTAATTTATTTTCGACCAACACACATCGTGGTTAACCCTTTAGAAAATACAAACACTACGTTCGTAAAATAAAGTCGAAGTCTGATGGTTTCCATAAGCCCGCAAAGCAAACGGGGCAAAATTCAATTCCCTTCGAAATCGATTCAGGCCTACGGGTTTTTCCGTGAAACGTGAAAATAGGTATGAAGAAACTCGATCTATCCAAATATTTGATCGATCTTGTTTTATCTGGGTCATTGCCGTTAGAGGAAACGTTTCGAAGAGTTGTTAGTGTTCGTCGATCGACCCTAGTAATCAAGGAAAAAAAATGCTCGTAATTTAGTTTCCGGTAAATTGACCCACCTTTCCGCGAAAACGCGTTCGAAATCTTGCGAAATATTTCTGTATTAAGATAACCGGTGGTTAAGCTCGAACACGATAAAACCAGCCGGTTGACCTCTCCAAGAATATCGTCGGATCTTTTGCTAAAAATACGTCCTGAAAGGTCTTCGTCGTCGATTGTTGGACGTTCGTGGAGAAACTGTTCAATTTCCAGGATAATGGAACCCCGGAGTCTGTCGAACGGAGAAGGAAAGCTACTTGTTGCATTCGAAACTCGAACGATCGTTGAGGGTTTTAGGTGAGCACAGTTGGAATTTTAACACGTTTATAAAAAAAAACACCTTCAGATAAGCTAAGCAAAATCTTTTAATGTTCTATAATTCAATCATATTCAATTAGTCACTAGAAGAAATAACTAATAATATAAAATTTTACAATACTTGACGTTGTCATTGAGATTTCCAAGGAATCCCGTCAATATTTGACCAATTCTCAAGATAAACTTCGCAAAAGTTACTCGTGCACCGGTACAAAAAGATCAAAGGAAATCACGTGTATCGGTATCCGTATAACTAGAACTTTCGGACAAGATTAAAAATTCCAGTTATGTATATCGCTAGACGACTTAGACGACACACGAGTTCCCGTCTGATCGACCTGGCCAGAAATAAACTCGGCCATGAGGAACACCGAAAATTCATAAAGCTAGACAAGATTCGAGATTAGAAGCAGTCGGGAGCGGGCTGTTTGCAGACAGTGTTGCGCAGTCATGGGTTATTACGATTCTGGGTGTCAGAAGGAGGTAAACTTTTGTTGGCAGACGCCGACCACGGATGACCCAGGAATCTTTGTTCTCTTTGAACTTGTCTGTTCTTCTGTTTCGTTCTTTTCTTTAACGTCCGTTCGACGTCAGACGAGATTTTTCGACGAAACACTCTGCCACCACCTACGTAAAACAGCATCGTTTATTTGTCTTCTGAACGAGACGAGGACGATGAAACGACACGTTCGTTCGTTTGCTTGGTTATCCTGGCGAAACGAACGAGATGTCCTCGCGAGTGGCTCTAAGTATATACCTGCCCGAAGCGCCTCGAGAATTGTCTTTTTGCCAATTTTCTCGATGGATTCTCGAGAAATGGACAGCAATTTTTATTTTTCTCACGATTCTCGATGAATTCGTCGACGGTTGAAAAATAAACTCGATCGAAGTATTGTGGTAGATGGTACGGAACTTTGATCGAGGTCGTTAAGGGGCAACGCTCTGAGCAATATTATTATTATATCAATTTTATAAGGTACCAAGTGTAATAAAATTCTTAATTGCCATAATTTGGGGAACGCAACACCCTGAGATAGCAAAATTTTAAATAGTATCAATATTATATTAATTCTTAAGGTACCAAGTTGAAAATCTAACATTTTAACCCTTAACTACCCTAATTCATAAGGGAAACGCGATACCTCCGAAACTTTGCCCCATCACAGGAAACTCCTAAAACCCATAGTTCGACCCTGGATTTTTCTTAATACTCTTCGACAGAACTTAGACACAGGGTTCACGTTAGACAGATCGGTTCGTTCGCCTGGCGAACGACGCGACGTTCTAAATTCGTGTGGTTTCGCATCGTTCAACCCTGACATATTGACCCAAGATTAAAATAGATTAAAACTTCCACACCTGTTCAAGATGTTGCTACCAGAGTGGCTGGAAAATGTCATGTAAAAATACGGAAGATTCTCGTCATTGTCGCGAGAAACGTCCGCAACTTACAACATTTCGATGCGTGTTCCCAACCACGTAAGTGTTTCGTTGAGAAATTTCAATTACAATTGAAGGATCATTCTTTTCTGCCGTTTCTTATGAAACCTGAAGGTGTAGATTGAACAATGGAAGCGTCGATCAAGAAACACGGTTTCGAAAGCTTTCGACCCACGCGTCAGTTAAAACCGAGCGATTTAGAGCGGACGAGAAAGTGGCTGTGATTATGATAACTAGCCGCAATAAACTTAATGATATAAACCGTTCGAAGAGATTGTTGTTCAAAGAATGCCGAGACGAGACGAGCATTAACTCGATTGTTGGAATTCGTCTTTGATCGAAGCTTCTCCGTCTTGATCCCGATCTGTCGCAACGGACAACGAACGAGATTCATCGCTAACCCTTTCTTCTTATTACGCGTAATCGTCCGAAGAAGATTCGGTCTCGAATCAACGGTTTTAATTCACCGTCGATGATAAGTGATTAACCTTTCGGCCCCTCGTGTGTCAAACGCGATACACGACGCATGCCTCGTACATTTTGTCTTCGGCATGCGATGCATAAAGCATGTGGAAAACGACCTTCTGCTCGTACGTTTTGTTTATCGTGTCGCTTCTCGGCATCGATGGTGGATCAGGCCGAGAAATGATACATTTACGGGAGAAAACTACTTTTTTGTTAGAATCTTTAGTACTAATTTTCCTTTTTGTAAGTGATCGCCAAACTGTCAAATTAAATAACGCAAGCATAACACGTAGCAGCAATTAAGATTTTGTTATCTCTGGCGTTGTTAATGCTTGAAAAAAAAAGAAAAAAAAAAACAATATGGAATACACATATTCTGTAAATAAGTTCGTAGCGTTTGCTTTCTATTTACGTTGAATATTATGTATCAGTGGGTAGCTACCTTCTTCCACTGTAATGTTGTAATATTTTGCATTAAAATGATAAATTTTCAAGACGACTACGAACTTACGTTACGACTCAGCTACACAGAAGGTTAATTTAGCCTACTTTTGCAATTCCTCCCTCCAAGCAGCTTCCCCGGAGGTGGTCGCTTTAACGACCAACATCGAAACCTGTGAAAGCGCTCTTCTCAAACCGGACAACGCCATTCCTTCGCCCAGATGGACTTTTCCAGAACCCGAAGAATTCGGCGAGAGAGTTTTCGTCGTGGTACCGTCCATTTCCTTATCGTTTCACTTCGATTCTTTCAAAAATCAATTATCCTCTCTCTCAGAAACACTCTTTCAGATTTTTGTTTGTCACACCGCTCGTACGCATGATCGATCAACAACACATCAAAAGCAACGATCGATCCCCGTTTGTTCGCGTACGACGACGTACGAAATGAAAAAAAATAAAAATAAATGCTTGGGAATTTAATCAATCGTCGGCGCTTTGTTGCTCTATTTATGTTAAGAACAAAAGCAAACGAACAATGACTGGATAATTTGAACGATGGTGTAGAACTCGACGCATGTATTTCGGTTCGAGCTGTAAGGGAATTTCGCCGTCTAAGTTTAAGCTTTCTCGAGCGAGGCCGCGAGTTCTAGCGGATACTCTCGGGACTGAACGAACAAAGAACGGCATCGTCAGAGCCAAACATCGCAGCCTGTCCAGAGCCACTGGAAAATCCAGATCAGTCTTTTGCACCACATCCGTTTATCCACGAATCTCCCCTCGTCGACGGTTCAACGCACTTCAACCCTTTCACTCGCACTCGCACTCGCACTCGCACTTTGTTCCTCCGCCACCTTGATCCCGAAAACGATCGATCGATTTCTTTGAATTCGTGAAAACGAAGGAAAATATCTGGAACTTCTTCTTTTTTTTTTGTTTCTGCCGAACTTCACTGATTTACGC
Source organism: Stelis phaeoptera (assembly GCA_943735885.1). Taxonomy (NCBI): domain Eukaryota; kingdom Metazoa; phylum Arthropoda; class Insecta; order Hymenoptera; family Megachilidae; genus Stelis; species Stelis phaeoptera. Next base: position 4,485,140 of record OX030936.1, read on the forward strand.
ACTTGCAGGACTATTTATAAAAACGTCGCGTCATCGAGGAATGAAAGATATAAAAAAAAATGGAGAACGAAGGTAGGACGAACCAAGAACGGAAGGGTGGTTAATTAAGGATCGATTAAACGGTTCGGTAGCGAACCGAGGCTCGCCAGACACTGAGACGATCCAATTTCGACCCTTGGCGAACGAATTTCCCTTTTGTCTTTGCACGCAAAGCTTGGCAACGTTCGCCAATCGGATAGATTCGTTGCATCCGCCAGAGATGGAGCCTCGATGACATACGATACTGTTTTCGACAAAAAAAAAAAGAAAAAAGAAAAAAGATTTTGATTTTGTGAATCAGGAAAAAATGAAGAATCTGTGATTTTGATTTTGTGATACAGCGTCGGGGACGTTAACATTTACTAGGAAAATTGGTAATGTTGAGGAAGGAGAACTCAGCGATCGTCTTATGCTGAAAAGTTACTAGACTTAGGTTAATTACGTCCACGTATTAAACTGACTAAATAAATCAATTTGCTTTCAATATCGAGACAAATGGCTGAATCTTCTTTCTCAAAAATAGATACTTTCCTCCTAGAGATGACTACTATTCGCGGTAGTATAGGAATTTTAATGCTCATCAGCAGTCATTAACGATGGGTTTCTTCGTTAGAATTTGAATTGCATCAGAGAGAAATTGTCAGAGTGTGAATCAGTGTTCGATTAATCGTAAATGCGATTATAGATTCGAGGATGCACGATAGTTTGACATCACAAAGGAGGTGTTAAATTGTCCACTCGTCACTCTTCAGATGTATTACGGTTTATTTGCGCGCAAGATGGAAGGGATAAATCGTGGTAACAGCCTCATCGATGAACCTATATTTTAGTCGAGAAAATGTCCGATATTATAGCGTTTTGCGCGAAGAGATTGATGGCCAGGATTGTTTGGAATCCAAACGTTACACGAATCTCGATCTTATAACAGATTGAAATTTTGTTTCACGAAGACTTCCCTATTTTTAGAACAAAACATTAACCGAAATTTCAAGTTTCATCGAAGGTAGTTGAATTTACGATATATCGTTGTAGAGTCGCGACGCTGCGCCGCGTCGGCGTCACACCGTGTCGGGAATTCCCGCTTCCGAACGAAGGCGTCTTCCGCAATTAGGCGGTTCTATTTCCGTCGCGAAAAGCGGGATTTCTGCCGATCGTGGCAGGGAAGAACGGGAACGGTCCGACGCTATTTTCGCGGGGTCGCCAGCCACGTATTGTGATCCAGTTTTCACCACCACCGCGTTGTGGATATTTTCAACGCCGTCTTCCCAAAATTTCGCCGCCTCTTTCACCGAATTATCTCTCGTTCGAAAGCGTTCCAACCGAATCTCACGGCAACGCTTCAATTGTTTCGCTGACTTTCATTAACGGCGCACACGAAACATAATCGAACAACGTTTTTAGCAATATTTATAATTAAATTTTATCTATGATAGAACCATGAAGAGTATGCCATCTTTTTAGCCGTTTCTGTTTCTATTTTCCAAACGAAGGTGAAAAGCAACAAAATATCTTTTCAGGAAATATCAAAGTACATACTTACATATAGTATATCGTAGAAAAGACGTTCATTCTTTTTAAAATACCGTGGCTTTGTTTGCCCGGAGTTTACGTCGTGCACTCGTAAACATTGTTTGCGAACGCTTCCGACGTATCTACGTTTTTATATTTCAATTATCTGTTGCGGAAAATAGAGCTAATTATAAGGTCGACAACCATCAATTAAGCCTTATAAACGCTAAATCGAAATGGAACGTTCGTATACACTTTTACAAACGTGCATATATCATCAAGAATTCTATTACGAGTATACTATGTATATTATATAATAATTATTTAAATAAAAAATATTTTTAATGTACCACGTTTTTAACCCCGTTTTTTTTCCTAACCTCATACAGATAGTCCTGAAAATTTGTGATTATGAATCTTGAATAGCTATGAAAATACTTGTAAGATTTGAAACGAAAAACGTGGGGCGCATGCAATAGATAATAATTGATGCATGAATAGTTCACCCAAGTCCACTAATCATTTTATTGCACTGCAAATAATATGAACTGTTGCGTGAGTCATGTCAACGGCAGTTACTCTCTACACTCCTTACTATTGTCTTGCACCCCACGTTTTTCCTTTTAAATCTTACAAGTATTTTCATAGCTTTCACAATCACAAATTTTCAGGACTATCTGTATGGGGTTAGGAAAAATTGTTGTATACTTTTTAGTCCGTCTTAAAAACGTGGTATATTAAAAATATTTTTTTATTTAGATAATTATTTTCTGCTTTTCAGTTAATATTGCATTGTCATCCAGTTCTGAGCTATGTTTCAAGTTTAAAATCAATTGCAAAATTTCTACCGAACAGACAAACAGACATACAGACAAGAAAGCGAGCTAATAAAAACGTGTTAAAAAGAGGAACGATTTAAAAATAATAATAAAGAATCCACCTGCTTAATAACGGTCCGGTCTCTCCCTTGAAGCTGATTCTGCTGAAAGTTCGCCGCTGAAAATTGCTGAGGATGCCGCGTTTCTGTTTGTCCCCGTTGCTTCTTCCGATTTCGTCCGCGGAATCGTCGCACACCTTAACCGCAACCGTGGCCGTCGGAACCGTCGAATTAACGAGCAGTTCGTTCAATGGCACCGTGTTGTTGCTTCCAAGTTCTTCCAAATCATCGTCGTCGGTCCCTTTCGTGAAAGAATCCTTGTCGGTCATTAGCATTTCGACTCCACCCCGTGTCTTTCTGCTCGCAGATATCTCTTCGTCCCTTTTTCACGAACAGAAACGGACAGATCTCATCGATCCACTTTCATTTTCGGAATACTCGAACAGAATCTTTGGAAGTGGTACAGTTGCACTTCGCACTCTGTCTTTGTTGCCATGGTAATCAATTTTGGATTTTTTCGGCTTTTTAAACAACGGTTAGGTAAATAAACGTTCGATTCGATGACTCGAATCTTGTTTCGTGACGTCAATCCAGTTTACGATTTCGTACGAACATCAGCGGTTAATCGTTGCCCCCTATGGTTTCGTGCTTTTATGCTGTTCGGTTGCGGTTACGACGATTTTTTCAAATTCTAGGCGATTTTGAGAAAGATTCTACGATTTGTTAACGAGTATCGCTGATTGACAGTATAAATCGTAATTCTGTGTTTTCCTACGATTAATTTTGTCCACTGTGGTTCTATGATTTTATGTTATTTTAATATCCCTTAGTTTGCAGTACAGAAAAATTCTACGATACTTTATATAAATACCAGTTATCAACTTGTACGACTACAGTTCTATGCTTTTACGGTATCTCGTTGTAATCAGAGCAATTATTCGCGTTTTTGAGAAAGTAACAAGGACGACTATCCTCGTTTGCAATGCAAAACGATCAAGTTAAAATTCACACGAGCGTGTTCGACGTTCCACGGCCACGTTCACCAATTGCTCATCCACTGTAAGTATAGCATACATTCTGTCGTTTATTCTCGTCCAGGTTCGTCATCGTTATCACTTTTCCGCGATGTCCGCGCACGATGACCACGAATATTTTTTAGCGACGTCCGCACGATCGGAATCTCGTCGAAAATAATTATATTATATTTTGTACTTTACTGTAATTTTTTTTTCCCCGCAATTTTATTCCATAGAACCAGCCAGTTGTATGCGCACAATAAGTATTTTCTTGAAAACTGTCGCGTGCTAGAATGTTACCTCATCGAGCTAACAATAAGATTCTACGATACGTTTATTTATACCACACAAGTGCTGTATGCTTTCGCAAAGACGGATCTATAAAAATTTTTATTCAAAATTTCACTTTTTGCAATCTTCTCAGTTTATTTATTCGGCTTTTTTATCCCCAGTTGTTTACTCTCTGAAGTTTATCGGAAGACTGGTCGCGATCTTTTCAACTTCTTCGATTCATAGAACAGATCCGAGTTGCCCGTTCGTCACGACTGAACTCTAAAGTACAACGGTGAGAGGAACAACGCGGTTAACGCGTATATTTGTCCAGTTGTCCGCGTTTCCGTGCACGGATTGCACGCTATTTCCAGCAGCCGAACGCACCGGACCGCGTCAACATCCCCCTTAACAAGATCATTCATAATTCACCGGTTGTGTGTCGCGTTCGTTGCTGCGTTTTCCCTTTCAGTTCGCGTTGGTTACCTTCGTACACAACCACGCGTGTACAAGTTGTCCACACGGCGAGTTGCATAAGTATTCATTCGCGTGTTGCGCCGATTCGCTATCGCGACACTTCCGTCCGCTCTTTCGTTGCATCCGATTAATCGTCGATCTTAGTGAACTTTTTTCGAAGGATTTCTGAAAATTCCAAGATACCTCTTTGTACGTTGATGTCGCTTTCGGTGTCTATACTTTGTCGATCGTTGCTTCCAGCGTCTAAGCCCTATAGATGGTTGACCTCACTGTCTAAGCACCGTAGATCGCATAGTCCACCTTCGAATCCAACTTTTAAGCACCATAGATCGTTGCTTCCACTATTCGAACACCTTCATTTATCATTGATCCGACCGTCCAAGCACCATAGATCGTTGCCCCCACTATCTAAGCACCATAGATCATTTCTGCCACTCTCTAAACACCGTCGATCTTCGATTCTATTAATAAATGGTAAAGCGCCGATCGAAGAATCTAATGGATCGTCAATTGGACCATCTAAGGAGCGGGTTCGATCGTCGATCCTGAATTGGCGAAGCGGTGTCGATCGAGGCTGGAAGTCGGCGAAAACTCGCTCGGAACCTGTCAACACGAGAACCACTTCTAAGATTGCGTGCGCCGCGGCATAAGCGAAAATAATCCACTCGCACGAACGAATGTGAGGACATGTGTGTGGGTGATCGGATCGGTGTGCGGGCAGAAACACGCGGAAAGTCTTTGGACGCGAGCTCGAAAGAGCGGACTTGGGTCGGGAAAACGCGGCGGGGCTCACCTACGAGCGTGTCCGCGCGGTATACGCTCGTGTGTTCGACTACGCGTGCACGCGTGCGTACACTCGTCAGAAAGAGCCGGCATGTGGGCAGGGGCAGAGATAAGATTACGTGGAACCATTTTGCCGAATGGTCTCTCCACTGGCGTTCTCTTATCGCCAGTTTCAAAGTCATTTTTCATATATTCTTTCTCTGACGTTTCTTGCGCGGTTGCAGTGTTTTCATCCGGTTTTGCTGAATAATATTCGTTGCAAAGGAGCATTCTAGAAGATTCGATGGAAATCACGAAGGCGTTGATTCGTTATTTATCTTTTTCTTAATCAATACTTTGATCGATGTGTGTTTTTTATGTGTACCTATTTGAGAGAAAGATCTGTCGCCTATTTTTCGTGGAAACGATTCTATTTTCGACGATTGCGAATAACTTTATTAGGTAGTTGAAGATTTGTAGGACAAAAATTATAAATTTGATAGATTTCCTTTTGGACTCGAGAATTTTGGAATGTAGGTTGAGAATCGTTGGTAGGCGATTTCTGTTGGATCGGTGGGAAAATTGACTGGCCTCGTTGCGAATCCTTCTCGCTTTTATCACAAATAGCTTTTGTGTCGACGCGCCTACTTACCACGCGTGTACTAACCACCGTGTCAATGGTCGTTCTCAACGTCAGACACGATTTCTGCTCGACTATACTACCTTCCATCTTCCTTCGTTACAAATAGACGGTTGTTCAGAAAATGGTACAAGCACATTGAACAAATAATTATTCCGTTAATTGGCCCAGTGCAAATGGACGTGTGTACCAAGAAACACTGAAGGTGTGATTACAAAGAAATTCTCAGTTTAATATACCTCGCTTTATTAGTGGTTTATCTTATCTTTCCTTTTATTAATTACTCGATTGCAGAAAATACGTGTTAAGTTCACCTACCTTCAGTTCTTTAACTCTTTGTTCTGTTTTATCGCTCAGGGCGAAAATGTACACGTTGGAGTAGGTAATTGTTGGGTTTCTTGAAAGTTTTTAATTCGTGACTTCGGTCGTGTATTTCGCAACGTTGTAGCAATGCTATTTTAGATTTTCCTATGTATTATTAGATCGCTAATGGCTCTTATAACAGGTGTCTTAATTTTCACAGTGAAAATGTACGTGTACGGTCAGACACGATATAAGAATAACTATTTAATTTACTTTCCTTCAGTTTTTCAATTTTTCAATACAGTTCTTAACTTTATAGTCATCATCTTAGAAACAACATTATTCTTTTTGTTACAATTTCAAAGTTTTTCGAATAAAATCATTGCCGCTATTTCGTGAATGGAAATAAAGTTGAAAGAAAACTGAAACAGCATGTTCCTCGTTTTTTTTGTTTTTTTTTGTTTTATCCAGTTGGTGAATTGAAAATCAAATCAGATTCGCGTTCGAGACTTTCACGATCGGAATCGATTCCGGTTCGTGTGTCGTAGAAATCGGTTAATGTCTTTGTTAAACGTATTCGTTGGATAAATAGAAGAAACGAGTGGCACGTACGCCTCCTCGATCGCCAACACGTTTCTATAATACGTGTCCGTGTCACACATTCTCCTGACTGGCGTAAGCGGCACAAGTGGCTTTATACATATGTATGTAATGTAAATAAGCTGCCATGTAATGTAAACGGTCCGCGAAAATACGCTTTATGTTGTAAATTATCGAAACAGCACAGAAGATACGGCGAACCGGTCGTAAATTTACGAGTTTATTTTATAATTATTACTTTCATCGAACGACACGAAAGATTCTTGTTACTTTCATCAAGGAAGTTCCGTGTTTAAGATTTAAGATGTTTCAATTGCGTCTAGTCGTTTTTTAAATAATGTCATACGATGGAATTTATTGTTCCGTCATCTTGTAACCGGAAATTTCGAAAAACATTTTGCAGCGCAATTTATCGGTCTAGACGTTTACGGAATTTTGCTTATCGAGCTTCGTTTATCTTTTCGATCGAACACGATGGAATCGGTTTATTGGTTACTCGAGTCTTTTAATGTTGAACGAAACCGGAACTAACGATGCAAATAGCAAGAAAAACCCGAAATATATAAGTAAAAGCTCGGTGATATTTTTGTTACAATTATAAATACATATTTGATCTTGAACCGATTCTGGTGCGGGTGCCGCCATCTGAGACCGAGGCGCGCAGTTTCACAGATGGCGCGTTGAAATTTGAATTTGCCGCGCTCGAGATTCGACGTTAAAACGTTAATTACGAAACGTTAATGAGCATTGTCGCAATAACGATAAATCAGGAGAATCGCTGATGAATGGACGCGGTGTCGCAAATAAATTCACACAATGTGTCTATAGAGTTACGGAAAACGTAACTTCATTTTCATTGCCGTCTATTTCGATTCTGTAGTAATTGGAAGAGATTCAAAAAACGTAATTGTACGCACGATTAAATTAATGTTAATGTTTATTGTCTAATTCGTTACTCTTATGTACATAATATATACAATATTCTATACGAACATCTTTCACAGGCTGGAATAATTGAATGAAAATTCTTAAATACCGCCATTTATGGTATCTATTGAAGATTATATACAAATTATTATATTTTCTTTAATATTATAATTACACCGTGATTAAGAAATTAATTTTTACCACGTAGCGTAGCGTTTGCTACTTTCCGCGGGAAATTTTGAAATTTATTTCCATAGATACAGAAATTCTACTATGATTCTAATTATTTCAATCACAATATAACTTTTCTAATTGAAAATTGCCACTTAACGCCTTACGAAATTACTATTTCATCAATGTCACTTCAAATTTTCTTCTACGTTCAACGTGTTAATCTTTAATGATATTTCGAAATTTGAGCTCCATCGAGAGGAACGCTTTCATGTTAGGATCTTGTACTTTGTCCAGAATCATTTTCTGTACATTCACGTCGCTTTTTTCAAGGGTGGCACTCAATTTTTCGGCGTATTGAATCCAAACGCAATTGGCGCATCCGGACATGCAACAGTTCGTCGGTTCTGACGTATCGTCTATCGAGGTGGAATCGTCGTTTTCCTTCTTGTCGATTCTGTCCTCCTCCGATGATAATAACGCTTTTGTCCCGTGGATACATCGTTCATAGGCGAGGTACACTTGTCGACAATTGCAAGTTTGATTTTTTGCAAAAACAAACGATCGAATCGGATTCATGATTCTTTCCACTTTATTATTGACGCGCACCTGATGGTAAAACAATCGAATTCGTAAAAAGCATATGATATGTTAAAAATCGTATTATTGATAAGATTAGCGTGTATTTGCGTGTATTTGATTATTGATAATTAGTGGACTATTTTGATTGAACAAACAATGAAAGGAGATTATTAATGATTCAGTTTAAGAAAAACGAACGTTGTCATCTAACCTCCTCAGTCGTTGTGGATACGCTTCGTTACATTCCGGATAAACGAATTCCTAGATGTCTCTAGTTGCGATTTATTCAAATATTTTTTGACTTCAAATTAAAATTGAGAGGTGCGTTATTGATTTTGAACGAAACACTAATTTTTCTGCTAAAATTTAAGATGTTTCGATATATTTTATAAATATGAACTTACGCCGTCCAGATTTAATTGTTACATTTTAGTTCGATAGTAAAGTAGTCAGAGTTTGATTGTCGAAAAAACAAAAGGGTAACGATTTTCATTTGTTACTCATTGGAACGTTACCATCCGCGGCATTTATCTCAAGGCACACGTGGGCACGCGACAGTTTCGGCCACACTTGAAATTTATGTTCGATTATTGAAGTAAGGAAAATGGGTCGAAAAATTCCTGGAAAGAAACATCGAGGTGTGAAAGATCCCCTTAAACAACAGGCGAAACGACAGGCAGAGTGAGTTGAGCGAAAACAAAAACATATTTTCATTTCGAATTATTTGCATAGATTAGGTCCGTCTGTATTATAGGTTAGAAACAAAGATAAACGCACCGCCAAAAGACGCGGACGATCAAGCTGTACCAAGAAGCTTGAGAAATATTGTGAGACTGAAGGAAGCGGTGAAATCAGGAAAGGTAACTAAAACAAAAAGCAAGAAAAAGAAGAAGGGTGGCCTCATATCTGTCGGTGCTCAAAATAACAAACCGTTGCATCCGAGGGCTAAACCGGACAAAGCCATTCCTGTATTTAAACAGAAACCTGGAGAAAGCAAACAGAAATTTTTGCATAGAGTCGAGAGGGATACGCATGCTTTTCTTAAGGAAGCTCAGTTTGAACGAAAGTACGGAGTTCTGGTGAACAGGAACCCAAACACAGGGGAGGTCGAAGGAGTTGCAAAGTGTGACAAGGATGAATTAGATGGGGCTAAAGAGTTGAAAGCAAAAGATAAAGATACAAAGAAGAACAAAAAGAAGAAGAAGGCTGTTGACAAATCTAAAATGACAAAAGCTCAGAAGAAGAAGGAAAAAGCTAAAGTAAAGAAAGAGAAACAGAAGGAGAAAAAATCAGACGAATTTGAGAAGTTGAAGGACGAGGTTAAATTTGGCGAGGTTGCTCATGAACCACCGCAGATAAAAATCAGACCAAAAAGGGCAGACGCAAAAAGTCCTGCCAAGGTGCATACTTCATTTTTTTACTATGTTTATCATTTATTCTTACATTTCGGTTAAAGAATATTTACTTTTTATTTTAGCCTGGCAAGAAGGATCTCTTGTTACGTTCAGTATTAAAGAAGGGCAAAGTAAGCAAAAAGAATTCTAAAAAATTAGCTTCCGCTGACAAATCTGGTAAACGTAAAAAGCTGCCAGTCGGAGAAAGAAGACAGTTGGAAAAGCAACAAAGCGAAGTCATAGCAGCATATAAAAAGTTAAAAATACGAAAGTCTACCCGTTCTACCACCTAGAGGGGTATGTACATATCTAAGAGCTATGAAATGTACTTTTTTTATTTTCTAGCTTCTTACTGCACTTTTATGTTAATAAGGATGCTATGAATCATTCTGCTGTAATCATAAAGTTACCCTTGTTTAATAAAATATATGTATATCTTGGTCATAGGAGATTGTGTGTATTTTTGAAATTAAACATTACATCTTTTTTTTTTTAATACAGCCATAAATATGTTTAGGATTAAAGGACAAAAATATATACATATATATTTAGTGTAAGAAACTTCTGTGCATGATACATTGTAGGTACTAAATACTTGGTGGATAAAGTTGGCGATAAAGATTTGTCCTTGAATAATAAATAATACAAAAAATAAAAATAATTCAAACAGGTTTTTGTATTCAATTTCTCCAGATTATCTTAGCACCGGTCAAATACAGTTTGAATATTATTTAATTTCTGGATTTACCGTTCGATAGATCGATCTCGTCTCATCCTGTAGTCCATACAAATGGTTCCAACCTTTCCTCGATAGGTAAAAGATTGTTCAGTGTCTCGAGACTCTCCAATGTTTGATTAAGAAGTGAATGACATTTAGTCAACTGTTTGCTAAGCTCGTGTACTTTGTTCAATTGTTCAGCAAATTTGGCAAATCTCTTTTGCCTGTCTGTGACCATATTAAAAATTTTCGTAACTTCTGGCTCTATGTTGATGTACAGAGCGGCTTGTTCGGCGGTGATCATTTGAGCGTTAGTGTTAAGGTGATGTTGATAGCGAGCGCATAAATTGAACAAACCAATAGGATCCAGTCTTTCCAGAACCTCTGGATCCCTTACTCCTGGGGGTAAATTTAGGGTACCGCGCATAATGGGTAGGAACATGGGGATGCTCTGTAGCTTAACTAGATCAGGGTCCTTGTCGGCTGTAGGATCTGCAGTTGCCGATTTCACCACTACTATATTGTGAATTTTATCGGAGGCAGTTTTCCTACGACGGATACTTGCATTTCTATCGTGTAAATAAAATAAATTGTAAAAACAATATCGTATCTTACCTGTGACTGTTAGAACCTAAGCTGTTTTTACGTCTAGTTATATCTTGAGCTCCCAGACTCTTTCCTCTGTATAACTGTGATTGTTTGTTAGTCATTTTTGGCGAATCTCCGATAGGTCTGTTCACCGTGTAAGATATATACGGTAGGTCAGAATCGGAACAAATGCTAGCACCAGGACTTATGCATCTTGGCGGGGTATCCTCTGGTACCCTCTCACGATTCGGTACGCTTTTGCCACGTCTCAGGGGAGCGTTTCTTGTTCTGTTAGTACCAGCACCTTGCGTGCCACCCTGAGAACTCTGCTCCGATCCCATCCTGTTTAATCTTATGAAAAACTTCCTTCAGCAGATTTACATGAATTATATACACTCGTTTAATAGTATATTACAATTTCATCGGTTTCACAACAAATACCATTATAGACATTTTATACATATATTTTCGGATAATCGTTCAATAGTTACAATAATCGTCATGTTAGATTTAAGGCCATCCGAAATTGTTGGTTCGTTCCGTGTATACATTTTCTGTCGTTATTAAATAGCATCACAGCGATCGATAAAGTTAAGGTCGAGTCTTCTCTTGCATCTTGCTCCTCTCTCTTCTCACGTTAAAAGATATCCTATCAACGAACGCGATTCAAACTGCTTTGAAATCGGTCTTCAGTTTCTGTTGTCAAAAGTCATTTTCCTGCATTTTCCGTTTCGTCGTTGATTACTCATATCTAGATTCAATTCGCGTGTCGCACTTGTTCTCGACTAGGACACCATCTGTCGTGATCCATGTTGTATTTGAACACGAAATTTTCGCTCGATAATGCAAGTTCCTGTAATAATTTTTTTAGTGATTAGTTGAAACTCATCGTGAAATTGATACGAACAGAAAAATATTGAATACATATTAATAAATTTGTAAGATTAACCGTCAAATGACGGTGATCGGATGACTCGCGACCCAGCTCTAACAAATACGTGCAATTAAAATTAAGCATTCAAATGGCTAAACCAAAGTCTCGTACATACATTAGAAAAATAACACGTGAAGAACTATATGTAGTGTTCGAAGCAAATTTAAATTGTAAATTACGCGTCGGAGCGGTAAAGATTTAGCTCTGTCATTCGAGGGTCAATGTGTCTTTTTTTGTTTACCAACTAAAAAACATACGGCTGACGTTTGATTATCGTTTGACTAATGATACATAAATTACTGATCCAATAACACAGCTGGTCACTGATTTTATCAGCAGTGTTATTGGTATTTTCAACGCGTGCCGTCCAACTTTGTGATAAGATGAGAACGCATTGCAACGACCTTACGGAGCCAGATAATGGATGTTTTTTTTTTCTTCGCTCGTCAACATTTTTACGCGCCACTGGCGATAAGAAAATAGTAGTATTTCATTAGTATTTCCGCTGAGAACAATCTCGTGCTCTTATCAGTATTTTAAAATGCTGGTATACTGCCAGTGGTGTAGTTGCGTAGAAACTGGGATGAGTCTCCCTTAGAAATTCTACAAGTAAGCGATAAAACATTCGTCGATTTTTAAAAACTTGTAAGAAATAAATATTTCTTATAAAAATGACTAAATTATTAAATTACTTTATTACTATACTGCTAAATTAACTAACTCGCTTTGGAAAATAATGATTAAACCGAGTATTCGTGATATCTAAGTTAATCCACTTTTAATGCCCAATAATTTTCAAACAATAATATTAATAATATAGTTGCTCCATAGCGCCATGTTTCGTAGAGAAACCTAGAATACTTGGCACTGGATGTCGAGAAAAATTAGAGGATCTAATCTCCTTCTAGTTACGCCAATGGGTAGTATAATTCTTTTTACACCAGTCGTAAAGTTTAGTCAATTAGACGATAGTCTGTTTAAGGTACAATGGTAATTTTTGCACCGTTTCGGGTGCAATGATCCTTACGGACATTTTAAGATCCCATCCAGGTCATTTTTGCGCGTTCACGCGACTCTATATAAATATTAAATTTACATCGCTTTACGCAATGACACACCGCGTACCGTTAAAACGTCATCCCTTTTTCTTATTCTTTCCGTGACAAACGAAATTCTTGTGCAATCGCTCTTGTACCCACGTCAGGCGACGTTTTCTGGCATTATTATTATCAAACGGAGTCAGAATTACGCCTCTTCTCGTTTCTTCTCTTCTGATTGTTTTCTCGTTACGTTAGCTTGGTCGAACGTTTCGATATCTCAGTCGTAAAGATCGAAAGTTTTATCACCGCTTGAAATTACTCCTGGTTCTGTTTGTTGCGAAAATTCTCGCGATAGGAATTCTACGAGTTAGTGAAATAAGTTAATTTTAGAGTGCTAATATTTTGACGATCGGTATCATATATTCGTCACTTCACTATTCTATGTTTACCGAACAATGTATGAGTTATAGGTCGAAAGGTGGTAATTTGTCATGGCAACCGATAAATCTATCTTTTAGGTGGCAAAAGCAACGTGAATTAACGTTATATTTTCAATTTTTCAATTGTGTGCCACGGTAATTAAGGGTTAAGTTAATTTTTCATTCTCACTCCTTCAATGAGACCACGGGTCAAATGAAACGTGGACGTAGGTTTTATTTTATTTTATTCACGCTAAAAATAATAATGGCAGATTCGTCGGCTTGCTAATGAGGGAACTTGGAATTTGCAAGCCAAGGTGTCATGCGCGAAATATCGAATTATATCGGAAATCGTTTAGAAAGCGGATCGAAAAATCAAAGAAAAAAGTAGGATACGATATAAATTGAACGTATTAACGAGGTGTTGTGTAAAGCCGAAGTAATGATGGCAGTACCGATTGGAAAAAAAAAAAAAAAAATGATCGGAAACGCAATGATGGCAGATAGAAAAATGTCTATCTCGCGCGACACGCTTCATGTTTCATCGCAACTTCCTCCTGGTCGCTTCCCGTGATTTTTAACGAGCACTCTCGTTACAACGACTTTCTAACGCATTGACGTATCCGAGAATTATCTTCACGGTCCGCGACACAACGACACAAATCACCGTTCGTGTTTCTTATCGAATCGAACCGACGCGACGATGAAAACGTTCGAGCATAATTCACTAAATACGGGGCCCGCAGCCAAACTTCCTCCAACATTTTTCCCCCTTTTTTTTTTTTTTACAAACAACTGCCATTATTCTTGCACGTTACACGCCAGGACAGGTGTCTCTTCCTATTCCTAGAGATAATTTTAGAATTTCATTAGATCGTGAGGTAATTTTTCGGAACTATTGTATATTCGTAGCTGTCTCCAGTGTGTAATAAGCGAAAGTAGTATTGCCAGAATTCGGATTTTTATTATGTCTTCCTCAGTTATGATTTTGCTCTGTTTATGCGACGAATTTTCCATGGAATTGTCCGAATGGACCCAGACACCACCTTTCTCAGAGAAGGAGATGAAAAAGTAGGAAAAAGGAAAGGGGCTGGTTTGAAATTTAACGAAGGAAGGTGAATTACGAGGCAGCGGGTATTGCGTCCGGAACTTAGGTTAATAAGGGCCACGAAGCAAATGGAATATGCATGCACGAGGGCTATGATGTCTCGTGCAAGCTGCTCGAGATTCCAATATTCCTCTTCTGGTTCCCATCTAGTCACGGCCAGACGGTGCAGCCTCGAATTTCTGCGAAATTTCCAACTTCTTCAACGATGCGTCGTCTCCATACGGTTTTCGGTTTTTTAATTTCGCCTCCGACTGAATAATGCTTGACCGATGTTTCCGTGACCGTGATGCTCTTCTGAATAATGCATCATCGTCGTTCCTTTCTGCTTTCAGACGGAATTTCGCGTTGCCTATGCCTCGCACCCAGTCAAATATGAAAAATTGTTATTACTCTCGAAGTGACAAGTTCTTCCCTCTTGTTTCTTCACTCGATTATCGAGCAATAATCCTGTATGTTACCAAAGTGTTTCGTTTTCTTCGTTGACGGAGCATGTACACTTAGGGAAGCTAAAAAGTGGTCTTCTTTCATACTGTGTCAAAAAGTAATAATGCCTTTGATAATTTTGCGATCGTGGTTTGTTGAAAACCTGGAACGAAATCTAAACGTGACACACTCAAATTGCGATTATTTTATTTTTTAATGCTAAGATTTTCTTTAATTTTCTTTTTTCAGCTATTCGCGGTATCGGTGACTGGTGTTCTCCACGGTAGACAACGCGTTAACGTAGGAGAGGACACTTGCGATATCAAGGTACCGTCTTAAATCAATTTTTAGAGTATTTTTGAAACCGTAGACAGGCAATTGTATCAACGGTCAAATTCTATTCGATACTCGCATATAATAGTTTATCGCAAGTTTTTTGAATGATTTTTACGCGTTGACGAGCAGTCGCAGGAAAGTGTTCACAGTCAGGGAAAATTGAGACCGTTTCTTTTCCTGTGTATCGCCAGCGATACTTGACACTTATTTTCCAGTTATTTATTAATCGTACACCACGGCAAAATCGTGTCCGAATTGATCGGTTGATTATCCAGAAGAAAGAAAACAAGTTGGTATAAAAATAAAAATAAAAATAAAAGGTCAGAGTAGGCACACAGGGATATCTAGATGGATCGAGGTGGCCAGGAGAAAGACTTACTTTTTTCAAGCTGGGCCAAAAGAGTGGTCGTCGTTGCTCCCTTGGAAGTCGCAATCTCGAGATAAAAATCACCCGCTGAGAACGCATTGACGAGAAAATGTCGGAATATACATGCGTGTATATGTATGTACGGTGATGAAGAGGGTAGGTGGCGAGGAGGAAAGGAGTGTAAAAGCGGCATTAAATTTAAATTGCTCGTATCCCTGCGCGACTAGCGTGGAACTTTAAGAGGCAGCGTCATCAAAAAATGGAAAGTCCACGACATTTCGTCGTAAAAAAGACGGCCGCGATGCGTATCCACCTTACGATACCCTTTTTTCTTTCAGGCTCTGACAGATTACACCGCTAAATGTGATTGTTTGCTCGGTTATCGGCCTTCCAGACAGATCTCTATTACGATTTTATTCCGTTCTATCCTCGATAAACAGAAATTTTATACGTCGATTTTGCAATTTTGCGAAACGATTCTAACGGTAGATTTGAACTTCTTGTACACCCTGAAATGACTAGTTTTCATGGTTTTAGGGTACAGATCACAATATTTTCGATGCAGGTAAATAGCGATAGAATTTAGAAAATTTTATAGCAAACTACGTGAAAAGTTTGGACCACCAAATTAGCAAAATTGCTACTGACGGATACTCAATTTGATGCGTTAATAACATTTTCCTTGTGACAGTTTGACCGCGTGACACTTTGCATTTGATACCCAAACCCCAAACGATTTTACCAATCGAATCACCAGTAACCGAAGTTTCAAGTATAATTCGAATAGCATTTTTATAAGGTACGGAGGTAGAAATATTTAAATTTTCATATTTTCGTTTGGCACAGATTAACCGTTTAACATTTAAATAGACAGTTGGATCGATCCATTTTCAGATCGAATTAAATAATGAACTCTGACGAGTTGTAAATTCCAAGGATCTCCGAAATGGTGATTAATTTCATTCGATTTTGTTTGTGTAACAGGATTCTCATCTGTGCAAATATTCTTGCGCAGGAGAATTGTAAAATTATTTCAGGTGACTTTAATTTTATTACCTTGTTATCTTGGAAGAAACGTTTCCATGTAAATGTCAGCTTAATTGATATCTAAATATTTATGCGACTTAATTTCATCTTTTGTTATTTTTCAATTTAAATAATAAAGAATAAAAAGAACTTTCAAACTTCTGTAACTTCCGCCTGTTCCTGTAACATTTCTTAATTTCATCGTCAACAGATTTCTTTTTTCTTTTTTTATAAATTACTCGTTTGATATTTGAACAAGTGCAAGAAGTCTGAAAGGAAGATCTCACATCAGTGTATCTGTTGTTTATACAAATGCAGCGATCGTTACTCATTTCTGTATACTTAAAAGAGTGTTGAATAACATGTCAGTAAGTTCAGGAGATAATTGATGTTTGCGATTGCATAAAGTGAAGGAAGCGCTCGAGTTCAACAGGGTTAGTTGTGAATCGAGAGTGTTTGGGTTTGGACGATGACTGAAGACGCCGACAACGAATGGAAAAAGCATCAAACGTTATCCTAATATTCCGGTTGTATGTTATAACATATTAAATAGCGCAGAAAGTGTACAATTTTCAGGTGAGTGAATGTTTCATTAAAAAAATATATGTTTGCATAACATTAGATTCTAAAATTTTGATTTCAAAGCCATTCAAATTGAACAGTGTTTACTTCGATCAAAAACTATTATCTCCTAAATTCCAATAAATTATTTTACAAAAATCTAACGCTACCGATAAACCATCATTATTCCATATTACTCTGTGTTAAACAACATCTGTGAAGAATAGATTTCGAATGATATCTTGTTACCGGTGGAATGTTAAGAATCCTGAGGAATGAAGAAAGATAAATACAGCAGAAAAAAGATAAATTTTTGCGGCTGTGGTTCGTTCCCGTTGAATAAGGAGAGGAAGACATAAGTTTCGTGAGATTAGATCGCGATAAAATTGGCGAATTTTATTCGCAACGTGTGGAGAAAAGTATGCAACCCGTTCGGAACAGGAGGACCGAGATGCGAATCTTGATCGGTGCTTGGTATGCAGACTAGTTTGGGCAAACATCGAAATTTCGTCGAACCGGTCGGAAATTTGGTCGCTTAGGGCTGTTTGCCTGTTCGTGCATCTCCATTCGCGTCTTCCTTCCTTCCTTCCTTCCTGTTTTTCCTTTCTGACACATTACAACTTTTGAAAATCATTTCTTTCGGTGATTTCTATATCGAAGACGTTGAAAGTTTCGTTAGGCAGTCATTTTATTTTTCTAATTAGAAAAATTGAACCCCTTTGCTATTATTCGAGAAATACTATACTATTCGCAACTTTCAAAGTTTCCATTCGTAAATTCTTAAAAATATAGTATGTCTTTTCTTAATTTTCCAGTGGAAGGGTTAATTCGATTTGATAATATTGTCAAATCTCTTCTATTCCATTGTATTCTGGAAGTGCAGATTTGTAGGAATGTTTTCTGAAGGTGAAAGAATAGTGATAAGTAACGATCATGCAGTGTGTGTTGAGATTATGGTTCGAAGAGTTCCTGCAAAGCAGTCGTTGAAATTTGCGATTCATCATCGTCGTGTCACGTGATCGACGATCATTCTCGAGTCATTGGCTCGACGACAAAGTCTGTGTAGGAACGTCAGCACTCCTCGCTGATAAATGATTTTAACCGAGGAAGTAAGATGTCATTTCAGATCGCAAGAAATCCTGCTATTTCTCTTCGGACCAGTTTCACCTTTCTTCTTAGCGATTCGAATCCTTACATACATTGTTTCGTTCTTGAATTTTTGTTGTCTAAATTAATCCACGAAACTCTGTATTACTCGAGCTTCAAGTTAGAATGCTATCAGTATTATTTTACGATCTTCATGTCGTCAAATCGTGACTATCTACATTGATATTTAGAAATTTAATATTCGTATTAATAGTTTTAAAGTCATCGCGTAAAATCGTTTGTAAAATCGAACGCCGCGTCAATTAACGTATTAACGAAATTTGTACAGTTCATATTTTCCCAAAAAGGACAAATTTCCTCCATCCATCGTGTTTCCAGGTTTAAATGCAAGATCGGCAAAATATAATTCGCTTGATGGGCTATCGATATTTCAAAGCGAATCGTCGAGTGGAGCAGAGGAGACACGAGGCGTGTCTCTTAATGGGACGGAGTATAATTGAATTTGCAACTATACACGGGCCACGATTTCACTCTTGCCCTCTCTCTGTCGAGTTTCTTTGTGCAAGCTTATGCACTCGTCGCGTCGCATCGCATCGGTTAGACGGTTAGACACTCAAATAGAAAGACGATGACCCAGGTACGTGTCTTGTCTTCGTCCGATCTTCTCGCCGGGTCAAGTCGTTTTGCATTTTACTGCCAGCACCAGCGAACCGAGTAGCTAACAGTTTTCGAATCGGTCGGAAAACGTGATTGTTGCCGATGACAATACGCCAGAATAATCTTGTCGCTCGGTATTAATTACGCGATCGAATCGACCTCCGTATACGTTCTTCGTGGCTACACTTGTCGTCAATCGAGATTGCCAGCTTAAATTGATTAACGAGTCGCGACTGGTTTTACGAGCGACGATGCTCTTCAGATTCTCTCGAGAATTAAAGAGGATAACATAACTGGGGAGGATTCGTTCGTTCTCATCTGTGCTTTGGAGATTGATAAACATTGCCGAAGAATAAAATTTCATACAGTCAGCCACTTGCGTTCATTCTCTTTTTCTATCTTTCTTCGCTTCCTTTTTGTTTTATTCTGCTTTTGATATCACTTCGCTGTTCGTTGGGTCAAATTTTTAGACAGTGGCGTTAGGCAGTGGCTTTTCAAATTTAATTATTTACCTTACTTTAGTCCCATTTCACAAATTTTCTATCATTTAAGTTTGATTTATATTAGAATATAGAGAGTTGAGGAAAGCTGTAAAAATAGATTCGTAAGCATTTCTAACGCTTTTCTTCCTTAACACGTTAATCCCCATATCAGTCACCGGTAACTGACACCCGACATTTTGTGCAATCAAATAATTGACAAAAAGAACTATGAAATAAACCGCGAATGACGTTAATATTAAGCTAATAATTTGAACTTGAAAATTAATCGACTGCATCCTTAACACGTTGACTGCCACAGTGAAAACGGACGTGAGTAATCAGACACGCTGAAATCCTAATTATTAACAATACAATCAACTAATTTTCAAATTTAACTTTTCAATTCGACAGCTAGCATTATTAGCTTAATGTTAACGCTATCCGTGCTTTATTTTATCATTTCTGTTGGTAATTATTTGATTGTAAAAAATGTCGGGTGCCGGTCACCGGTGACTCCCGTGCCAGCCAACGTAATAATTAGGATTTTATCGTGTCTGACTACGTACGTCCGTTTTCACTGTGCCATTCAACGTGTTAAGGCTCGTATGTTGCTGAAGTTGTGGAAAAACCCTACGCAAGAAGTCGTAAGATTCTAGAAGGGATTTGCTGTAAATATAATTCGATTGGCTCCTCTGATCTAATATCGAGGACGTATAAATTTGAAGTTAGAACGCGAGGTAATTTTCAATTGGTACGCGTCAAATGTAATTCTCCTTCTGTGACTCTCACGAGGTTCATTTTTTTACCACACGAACATCGTTTGACGGTATTTGTAAAATATGAAAATTTCAATTGATTTTCCATAAAACGTACGGTCATCGAAGTATTCCTCGGTTTTATGTTACATATTAAGTCGTATTCATTGGCGGATTGGATTGGACGCAGGAGATAGATGGGCCACGAAAGGTTAACATCTTACCCAACAGGGTGAAGAAGATTAAGTCTGATTGACCTTCAAAATCAATTTCGTGATTAAATTTATATTCTGCTCATCCGACAGAGTTTGTATTCCCGGTTAAATAAACACGAACGATGATAATATTACGTGGCTGATGTACGTATTACCATCGTGTACCATTTTCGGATGTATGTTGAAACGATGGGAGTTTAATCGGTGTAATCGTTGAATCAACGATTATCAATTGTCTACGCTTATTTTCTGTTGTTAGTTGTGCGGATGTTCGAACAGCTTTGCGTTAATTGAATCTATTATTACAGTTAATAATCGAATTCTTCGGTAGTTTAATTAATCAGCTTTCCTGCTATGAATCGTGGATTGAATGTCGTGCAAATTCGCAACGTGGTATTGTGAATTGAAAATGCAATTTTTCAATCTGCCTCATCATGTTATCAGCAGTAATGTTTCACACCTTGGGCGTCAGAGTGGAAAAAGGACGTGTGCAGCAAGGCGCACGTTATTAGGGCACAATCATTCAATTCTGATTGAAAATAAATATTCTAATTGATTGTAATCATTTATGGAAAATGTGAATTCATTTTTTTTAAGATTCTGTAATATTCTTCTGAGGTTAATTGCTTTCTTGTGAATTTTATTAAGTTCTTGAATATTGAAATGAACAAAGTGTAAAATATTATTAGGTCGCACGATATTGTTAAAGATATTACCGAAGATTTAATATTTTTTGATATTCACGTTTGGACGCAGGTACCGTAATATTTATAAAAATAATAGTAAGGGAAATAAGTAAATACAAAAGTTATTGAAATAAATGATACGAATTAAATTTTCAAAGGTTTCCATAATATTTCTGCAATCGCGTCTGTTAAATATTAAGAAAAGTAAAACAATAAGAGTAAAGTGTAATGCGTTCGAACATTCATGGAAAAACACTAATCGCCATCAACGATTTAATACCTTTAACGAACGCGATTGCACATGCAACTGTCATAATATTTGCGAAGATAATAACAGCCTAACAATCGAATACAAATAGTACGAAATTATAATAACAATTGAGATAACAGATAAATATGAATCAATTTCTTCAAGATTTTATAATATTCCTTTGATTACATCTTTAAAAATATTATGAAAATCCAAAAGAAAAGAAAATAGTGGAAAAGCTTCATCGTTATCGATGATTTAATACATTCAACAATGACGATTGGACGTGCGAGTGTCATAACATTTGCTAAGATAATAACGATTAAAACAAACGGATACAAAAAGCACGAAATTGTAATAAAATTGAGATAACCGATACACATATATGAATCAATTTCTTCAGGATCTTATAATATGTATTTCTTTGATTACGTTTTTAACACCTTGACTGTCACGCTAAAAGTGCTGAAAACTTTGTTAGAAAAGTTTACCTATTATATTGTTCTTACAATTTTTCGTCATTTCTATTATTCAGAATTTGGACTACCTAATACGACGATTTCTAATTAAGTAGGTAATTGAAAGGATATTAATAATGCAAACGACTTTCTACGTTTACATATGGGTGACGTGGCAGTTAAAGTGCTATAAGTGTTAAAAAATTAAAAAACTGAAAAAGAAAAAGAATTTAATACTTTTGATGACGACGATTGCACATGCAAGTGTTATAATATTTGCAAAGATAATTAAAAAAGAAAGGAAAAAAAAAATGGAAATAAACTAAAACAGTCTCGAAAGCGACGTTGCATCGACGGCGGCAAGGGTGGAGGGTGGAGGGTGGGGATCACAAAAGGAGGGATAAGGTTAGGCCGCGGCGAGGCGCGTAGCGTCAGTGAGCAGCGAGCTCTCGTCGCGTAGACATCGTTTTGTTATCGGCTTTTCGAAAATCCACGTGCCACGTGCTTCGTTCGTCGTATCCCGTGACTTTCTCCAAACCGGTTACCGGTCGCGAAAATAAAGCGGTTTCGCCTTTGGCTCTCGTGTTCCGAGAGAGAATCCGCGGAACAGGTGCATCGGTGTTGTGGACGAATTTGCAAATAAAAAAGGAAGAAGTAACAGAGAAAGAGAGGGGGGGAGAGAGAGAAAAAAAAATTAGGATCGCGTGTTCGCGTGACCGACGAAAAACCGGGTCGAAGGTTATTGAAATTCAAATCGAGTCGAATTATATTGGACCAGTTTTCGGCTCCTGCTCCGTACGTATTTGTTTTCTTTCGTTCGTTTCATTTATCATTTTCCCCGCTATCGAAAGTCGAAAAAAACACATCGATGTGTGCTGTTTTTTCTTCCTCCTTGTTGTTTAGTTTGGTAGCGTGACAACAAGCTGATAACGCTTATCACTGGACGAGTGAAAAGTGTACGCGTGTCGTTGCGTGCTACCGGTGTCGAACCGTTTCTCGACGGTTTCGATTTAATCGGGATTCGTATCGTTTAGTTACCTGTTCGCCGCTTTTTTTTTTTTTATCATTATACATTCTTGCTTAAGTTTTTGCGCGTAATCGTCGCGGTTGATAAGTAGCTCTCGTGAGGTAAAACGATTCTCATTGCATCATAATAATTACTGTAATCAGTTATTCCCTGGCACAAAGCTATACTTTTTCTAATAATTCCATTGATCAAACTATTTTCTCGTTTGTCTGGTTACTTAATGCTAGCACGAGGCAATTTTATTTTCGTCTTTCAAATTTTGTAAAATTAATCTTTAACGCGTCTCATTGTCAGTGTCGAGATAAAGATTATCGAATACGTGACGTTAGCGACATATTAATGATGAAAATTGCCTCTTATTAATAATATCCCTGATATTATTTTGCGAAATATAAAATTCTCCAGCACGAAAGATCTTTGAAAAGTATTTTTATTATCGAAACGGACTTTCAGAACATTGTTGGTTACGTAATAACAGTAATTGTATATTACTTGCGCGATGATAAGACACGCGGTCGGATGTTCTTCTCAGGTAGTAACAATAGGATCCCACGTTTTGTTCGAATTTTATCGAAGACCGTAGCAGAGGTTTTCTGATTTAACGAGAATACAAAATATGTCTGTCTGTGTAATACAAACGGTTCTGAGACTGAGGGTATTTTGTCATTGAATCATGGCCCGTAAATCGTCGAATCTTCCGCGGGAAGTTTTTGAGTAAGTCCGTGTAAACGATGAAATTAGTAGGCCAGACGTATCGAGGTTGATTTATGTTACTTTTTCAACTTCGTGCCGGGAATACTTGCAGTTTCAACTCGTTCAACTTCGCACACGATTCTGTGTTTCAAGATTTGTGCTTCCTTTCGATTTGTCAATTTTATTATCTTGCACAGAAATCTTACTGACTCTTCCGCTTAACTTGTAACTCATCAAATTTCTATCAATACCGATCCTCAGGGCTTAATTATTAGAAATATCTAGTATCGAAAGTGTTAACTTTGCCCTCGTAGTAATCTAAATTCCGTTTTACCTCGCAATCAGCCAAAATTTCAGCCTCAGAAGGTAACGATTTCCGTTTTCTTGTTTTGCCAATTTTCTCACGAAACTTACCAAAGAGGCAAAGACTATATAGATATCTACGTGTTTCGATCAGAATTCAGTGTTATGCATTCGTGATTCTGTTCGTTCGCACGGCGAGCAATCGCTTGGAACAACTTCGTCATTCGCGTTTGTCCGTTGCATAATGATATTTGATTAAACGATACACGCATCGTCGAAGGGGTTCGTGAAAGTCGCGAGACGCATCTTCGTGCATCTTTGCGTACATATTATTACGGAGGAGATGTTTGGTATGTTGTCTGGCGAGAAAAATGGGATGTTGTAAAGGTCGCGCACGTCGGGCTCGCGGCTGTTTAAAACGATAGTCGACAGAGTTTATATTTTGTTATCGCGACGAGTTGTTGGAAAATGCTGTGCCAGAGGCTCGTTCGTTTGGAAACAAGGTCGAAAGAGATGATTTTCGACTTTGCCGAGAATTATTCTTGTCGATGAAACCGTCGAGGAACGCGCGACACCTAGATTAACCCGTTAATAATACTTGAATACAAGATTTTCCAACAAGTTTCGTGTCATAAATCTTTCTTTTCTCTTCACCGTCTGCTTATTTTCAAGTAAACGCTCTCAAGTAAACTGCTTATATTCAAGTAAATATTTATTTACTTTAACGCATATTTTTCGATTCCTGGAAATTAACGCGTTGAGTGGCACAGTGAAAACGGACGTACGCAGTCAGACACGATAAAATCCTACTTAATAAGAATGCAGTCGATTAATTTTCAGATTCAAATTATTAGCTTAATATTAACGCTATCCGCGGTTAGTTCATAGTTCTTTTTCTCAATTATTTGATTGTACAAAATTTCGGGTGTCAGTAACCGGTCACTGACGCGTGTTAATGAGTTAACGCTTGTTTCCAGTAGTTTATCGCGGTAAAGAAATCACATCGAGAATCGAGAAACATAGTTATCAATTATCAAGGTCGTTTTCTCGTTGGTAGGTCGATAATCGAGTGCTCGTGACAATAGAACCATCGGGCAAGAATTTGTTGGCTGAGATCCTGATCATCCAAGACCCGCAACCAACCACGTGGAGGGAACAACGTGGCACGGGTGAGTCCAATGTTATCTTGCATATTTTTCCAATTACCGTTCTTCCTTCTTATCTTGACGCGTTGATTGTCTTGATGGTCACCCGTCGCGTCGCGTCGCCTTACAATTTGTATAATCGAATAAGTGCTAAAAATTAAGAAAATGAAGTAAATTTTCAGCAGCTGCGATATTTACTTTTACGACATATAGATTTTTTTCTTATTTATGTTAGAACCTTCTTTCGAAAATCGTAATTTGATTTTCAGAAGCTTCACTTTAATCCTTAAATAATAATCTTATATAGCAAATATTTTAATAAACGTTTGAAAGCAACATGTAATTGTGAAATAATCTAAGCCGTAAGCCATGGTAGTTGAGGATTAGAAAGAATGATAAAATGTTGCCAATTAATGTTTGAACGTGTTAAACGAAAAGTAGAAGAGAAAAAATTGCGAACAACGGGCGAACCATCCAGGGTAATTATTTTTTTTCTTTATGTTCGATCAATACGTTTTAACGCAATAAATTGAATCGATCGACGTTCATCGATGCTTGAAAATGTAACTTCGTTTTCCTTTTATCGGTCGACCGGTGTGCATCGCAACCGATAATAATTGTCTGTCGTGCTAATTACTCGCCATTAACGACTCTTTCGAATGCACCCGTTCAGACCAAGGTCCTTCGAGTTATTGTTCTGAAGTGTGTGTTTTGAAACGTCTGTTTTCGTCTGAAAATTGTATTTTTGTAATTAACACGAGTTGTTATCGAGATCGTTTATCAAAATTGTTTTCCCTTTGTCTGGGTGCCGTTTCGAGATATGCAAAATTGACTTTTATTTAATTCACGCACGCTCGTAAATTACCCTTTACGAACTTGTTATTTCCTTCCGTTTCCTGTTTCAAAAATATAGAGTACTTTTTGTAAGGCTTAATTACATATCAGTTTTTTCTTTTCTTTTGTATTTTCGCGATGTTTATTTGCTTTTCTCGTTGTAAACCTTGATTGTTTCGGTGCATCTGTTACGAGACGTGAACAATTTTATCGTCGTTACTTCCTGCTGACGCTGTCGAAAGCGTTTTTTTAATTTTTCGTCTGTTCTCCTGCGTTTTCTTTAATCTCGTATCAGCTAGCACCTCCCCCCCCCCCCCCCCCCCTGTCGTACGCCACGCGTATCGTCTTTATTATCGCAATATCGGGAAATTTCTTTTGGGCCGACGATAATCGAAGCTCCGATCGGAGTAAAATTTTTATCGACGCCCCTGAAGTCGGCCGAGCTCTTCGGCTTCCTCTACAATCTGTTAATTCTGCAGATCGGGCGAAAATTTTTCGCCACGTGGACGTTTCGCCTGTAAGTCACCTTCTCGTTACACGCTTACCACTCAACAATATCCTTTTCCTCTTCTTTTTCATTTTTATTTTTACGACCGCGATCGTTGGAACGCTGATATTTCAAGGATTTATCTGACATTTTCAAAATTCGACAAAGGTCAAAGGTTTATGTGGGAATGTTATATTTTTGGGAATTCAGAAACTTTGAAATGTTATATATTTTTGGAAATCTAGAAACTTTAAAATACCATATTTTTGCTGTACTTTAGAATATTAAAAATTTCGAAATTTTTCAAATATTACATTTTTGAAGATGCGAAAGTCCCGAAGTAGATATGGTATTTCTGAAAACTTAAAAACACCAAGTGATATTTATTACATCCTTACAACGCTCGAGCGTATGTTTTCCGAGAACGTACAGAGTCTATCGTTCAAAAGTGAACGGGTTAATCAACATTTATCATACACAGAAAAAGAAGAGCAGACGATTAGATATAACACGCAGAGATGAGGTAATCCACTCGATTCGACCGAACACAGTAATAATTTGTATTAACAGAAACTCGATAATCGCACGCACCAAACATGTATCGAAGAATCTGAACGTAATACCTTTTTTCAATTCCATCGAGTTTGCTTTATTTTATTCCACGGAGATTGTAAACGGTTTGGAAAGGTACCGGAGACTATTGAATTCCCATTGCACGTGTCTCGCGTGTTCTTCTTAATATCGTGCTCGTGGGTGGACGGGATAAAGGGCAATCAAGAGGATACAGCCTCGAAAGTGAGATATATTACCGCTGTCTTCCATGTAATCGAGACGCGAATACGCGTGTCGTTGATGCGATCATGTAAAAATACCTCGTAAATTTGCTGGACAACATTTTCCACAACGAAATTGCCGGATATTTTGTAATCGATCGAATTTGTTGGATTTTTATCGGTGAATTTCTTGACAAAAAATTTCGACAAATGTTCTGTTCTAATTTTCTTAATATTTCAGTCGTTGGATGTATTTAATTAGAACTATATTGGAAGATCAAATTAGAAGTCAATGCTGTATTAATAAGAATGTTTCGAATAATAATTGTTTAGAAGGTAATATTTCTTGCAAAAATCATTTACAAAAAGGAAAAAATAATATTTATTCCGACAGATAATTCCCATGGTTATTTACAATATCTTACCACAATTTTTCTAAAATTCTGACTGCTTTGACTTGAAAAAAGTATCCAAGTATTAAAAAAAAAGCGACATTTCTTCTCGTTTTACCTAATAATTATCCGAATTGTTATTATTATTCTTATATTTCTAGTATACCGATTAAGATGGCCCATCATTTTTTCCCTTTACAAAATATTCGAATTCTTCTCGTACAAAGAAATCCAAACCCTCTAACAATAAGAAAATCGAAGTGATTTGTTCGATAGTCGATGCAGAGGTATTTTCTCCTTATCGAAGTCGAGTTCGGCCAGCTTAATTTTTCCTCGCTTTTCTTCAGGGAGTTCGAGCTGCGCGGCTGTGTATTCCGAGGGCTGTTCATCTCAATATTGAAAAACTTGGCCGAATAAATGAAGTTTTCCGCGACGGGTCTCGCGAAACAGGAATTCTCTCGTCAAATTGCGAGTGGCGGCGAACAGAGACTTTCTTTTCATCGAGTTTGAACCGTTCGTTTCTTCATTTTTTTTCCCCTCACCTCTTTTTTCCTTTTCCATTCTGGTGTCGACTCTTTGGAGTACTTTTGGAGCCCGTAACGATGCCACGTGCACGCCTTCTCGAGGCAACGCGTTATCCTTCGCGAATTAATTGAGAAACGTGTCCGTTTAAGCACTTTTCTCGGGAATACTTCCGACGAGCAAGTGGAAGGAAGGCAGGTTGTAGTTTCAGCGAGGAACAAGCTGTTTCAAATCAATTCGACGAACTTCTCGTTGAATTTTTCGTGCCAATTTCTTGGTGGATTTGTCGAATTGAAGTTTCGGCACGGTTTTTCGATTTTTTCCGCTACACTGGCGGCTCAGACTATGATTTTTCTCAATCGCTTCGCAACCGATTCGCAAGTGGTGGTAACTGGAGAAATAGGGCGCTATAGTTTTAACCACCGTGCGTCGCCGACTTTACAGAAATTAGAAAATTCCCAAATTTTTCATTTTCCAATATTCCTAAATTTCCGATTCGCAAGTGGAAAACTGCAGAAATGGGGTGCTATAGTTCTAAACACGGTACGTGGCCGACTTAATTTTGCTATTTGTCAAGGTTGAGTGAACTATGATAGAAGAATCTCCGATTAAATTTCAAATAGAAAATAAAATACTGTATATGTATAAAAGCAAATTCATTGATATCATAGCAATAATCCTCCAGTTTCCGAGTTTCATTTAACAAAAATATCTGTTCCGTTGTTTCCACCGTAGAAGAAGAAGTAAGACAAAAATTGAACGTTAATTCAAGAGGCTTTTTTCCCCGCTCGTTTCTCCGACTCGTTAATTCATTGCACGTTGCTTTTTAATTCCTCCGGCACACGGTATCTTTTCAATTTCCATATGATCCACAATTTATCGATCGTTTAATAAAATGCAGAGGTAGAAAGTTGAAAGGGGAGATGGTATTTGTCTTGTTCACCTATTGGCTTTTCTGTTTCGTATCGCAAGCTCGAGCCGTACGTGGATTACATCCGGAAGTATTCTTTAACACATCCGTGCCGGTACCTACGCTGTTGCAAGATAACATTTAATCGCTGAAACGTGGCGCCGCCGTTTCAGCTTATTTCTGTCGGATAGTACCTACGCTTTCGTGTCAAGATTCCGTTTGGAGTTGATTTGTTAGAATTTTTTTTTTTTTTCGTCGATAAATTCGTGTAATTTGGATAATTTTGATATTCCAGTATTTCGAATCTCGGGATACTCGAATACGTAACTCGAGTATTTGAGTAATTAGGATAATTTGAATATTTCGGAGCGAAAGGGTTAAATACGTATCCATTTCTAAAACTTCACTTTTTAACCATCGCTGTTCGTTTCCTTGTTATCTTATCGATCAGGAGGAAGATGTTCAAGTTGATCCGAGTGTATTTAATATCCGTGATAAAATTGTACGTCGCGAACGTCCATCGAACGTTTTATCGGATACATTTTATCAGTCGGTTGGTCGCGCAAGGAACTCGTTACCTTTTTTTCACGATTACCTTTCACTTGGTCGGAAAATCTTGTTCTCCTGGTTCTCGAAACTGTCGCGGAAACCTGTAACCTCGTTACCACCGAGCTACACCGACCGACTGAACCAAGGAAAAATCCTAACATCCTTCAGACACCTGACAAACATCTAACTAACCGTTTGTAATCAATTTTCCTCCCTCGTAATCCTCGTATATCGTTCAACGAATGATTAAGTCGCTCAAAAAATATTCATTCTTCCGGGAATACTTTTTTGACATTTTTGCAAATTTGTTTCTCGTCAAGATCCGATTTGATTGAAAACGTCGAGTATACGTCAGATTTTATCTTCTTTCTAAATTTATTTTCGAAACAAGCGTCATATCAATTCTTGAAGTTTCATTTTTCATTTCGTTGTTTGGTTAACATTTCAGGTTTACTTCCTTATTTGTTTAACGTCTCGTTATTTGGAAAAGTTACTCGATTGTTATTCTGCTATCATCAGTATTTTCCACGAGTTAAACGCCACCGAACGATAAGTTGAATCGTGGTAAAAATGGCCAAAACCTATTACAGCCAAAAATAACATTGTAGATTATTAAGGATAATAATTACAGATGATTATTCTAATGTAACCTTGCACTTGGTATTATTAACTATTTACTTTTTGGGTAAAATAATTTTTATCGAAACATGGCTCAGGTTCTTATTTACAAAGGATCAAGCACACCTCAGTCTCTTTTGTGATAATTAACCCCTTAAGATCAGCGACAATTTTCAGATAAAACTCGCTAGAAATAATTTCTATTATAATTCTTGGTTGTAATTTTAAACATTTTCCTTAATTATTTAGCCCCTAATTTCTCCCATATTTAATTGTACTTCAATGATACAAGAGGAAATTACATATTTTCGTCAAACTTAATAATTTTGATTAGTAAGCGACAAACGTAATATTACAGAAGTGGGGTTCAAGGGGTTAATAAATCGATGAAAGATCAGGCTATTGATGTATCGAAACGTTTGAAGAAGAGGTAAGACGATTTTATCCGAGGTCGTTCAATAATCGCAATAACATATCGGATCGAATCGAAACGCATACTTTAATGGTCGCGTGTGTACACGGTGTGTGTCGTTTAATTAATTCCGAGCACGGCTATAAAATTTCATTCCCATACAGTGGACGGTAGTTGCGTGCTGCCAGCCAATCGTAAATCTTTTTATCCTACCCTACTCCTTGATACCTTTTATGCGAATTTTAATGGGAAATAATTAAGATGAAGTCGTAAACATTATCCGCCCTTTGATTTTCGAGCCTTTTCCCAACAAATTTTCTGCGATGAACGATCCGATATTCGGCACAGTAATAAAATTTCAATTAAATCGTACCCACCAAATATCCAAGTTTTTGTAAATATTATTTGGAAGTTTGAAAATTTCTAAAAATGTGATATCGTGAGATTTCGAAGCTTCTAAAAATATAACATTTCTGGTCTTAATTTCTATTTTTAGAACGTACGAAAGTATAAGACGTTTGGTAAAAATAAAATAATATCGTTTCTTCGGAGTTTTTGAAAACTAGCCCTCACGGAAACGTTATTAGAAAGGCTGAATTTGAAAGTCGTCGATATTCCTCCTCGATCCACCTTTTCCGGGCTAATGAAAGTCAAATTATCCCCGGAACGAAAACCCTTTCTTGGCTAAATGTTTACAAGTTCCTTGGAAGAATGAATTTTTATCGACTCCTCGCCAGAAGGATCTAAAATCCCTTTTTGTTGGTTCGTTTATCCGTCGGTGACTAAATTAACATTAGAACTAACCTTAGCTTTTCTGTTTTTTAGATCACAACATTTCTTAAGCTCCTTTTGTCAAGCGTGTATTTGCTTCCATTTGATGTTTAATTATTTTTCCACTTTACTTTCGATCGAAAAGTAATTCCAGCGTTAAAGAGTTCTTGGAATACAAGATGTTCCTTTTTAGGATCGCCAATAGATCGAAAGCCATACGAGGTAGCCGGTAAACGTCAATTACCAAGTGCCAGAAACTCGTATACCGTATACACACTATCTCTGGGTGTAATTTCTACCTCGTTAACTGGGGTTGTTCGTGTATCAACCCTTGTGAAACTCACGGGGAAATGTAAATTTCTATTCGCCAAGGGATCGTTGTTTCATTCGTAATTTCTCTCGCGTATCGTACACTTTTTCACATTGTAATTTCAAAATTATTAACACTTTAACTGCCACGTTATCCATATGCGGGTGACACTTGAATTTCCATAGAAATTTGTCGCTTGCGTTATTCATATTCTTTCAATTACTTAATTAAAAATCGTCGTATCAGGTAATAATAGCTTTGTCTGACCAAGTTTTCACCGCCTTTAGCGTGGCAGTCAAGGTGTTAATAGAGATATTCTTTGCAATATTAACCCAATATTCTGTTCAAATAACGATACTTTGGTAACTTAAATATTCCATTGTATAAATTATCCGTCGCTAACTTTCTTACTCTTAAGAACCATCAACAAAGTCCATCGGAAATACGAATTATCACAACGTGACCTTAACTCGGATACATTTTATAGTTATTCGCAATCTTGTACTACAATCGTGTATCCAATCCTTTCTATAAGAAGTAAACGAAGATCCCAACGTTGAAGCTAGTCTTTGGCCGCCGACCGCCAAGTATCTCGTGGAAGAAAAAAGAAAGGATAGGATTAAACGAATGGTTCCTGTAGGGTCGTAGGAAAGAATCATCGTGTTACCAATGGTTCGTTTCACGGAAGATGACTAATTGGATTGGCGTACTTTCAACCCGGAGCCAAGTTAGAGTAGGAGCCGTAAAACACGCGATTAAACGTGGATCCATTCAGTGGCGGACCGAGGGATGATAAATCGGACGACTCGGTTTTGTACTTGGATAACCCGCACACCATCCACGGTATTTAATTTTCATTGTTGAAGAAACCTCGTGGAGGATCGTGCGATCGATTAAAAGTTCTTTTCCTGCAGAAATATTAATTAACCCTTGAATGGTGCTGTTTCGATTATTATTAAAAATAATTTAAAACTCGATTTCGATTATCAGCTATCTCAGTGATCCTTCAGTTTTTAGTTAACCCTTTGCACTCGATGCATTTTTGGACGTAATCGGGTCTAATCTAATTTTCCAGCTACGTTTCCAGAAAGCAAACGCACTATGTTGGAAGAAAAGTGTTAGAAATATTTGAGAATCTGCTGATTTTTATTCCCTTCTTTAATTTTCTATATTTTGGTACGGGTGAAAGTGAAATTTCGCATTTTAGAATACTCCGATAAATGAAGTATGGCGCCTAAGAGGCACCACTCGACTGCAAAGGGTTAATAATAATCTTGTGAAGCATTTCTAGTCACATCTGTACCCCTCCATGATAGATTTTGAATAATTCTGCCCCAAATTGGGCCACAAAAAAAGAGATGTTTATGCATTTTTCGAAGAAGAAGAAGAAGGTCCTTTTAAATTTCCTCGAGATTTTATCTCCGGCTGAAGAATAAATGCGGTTTCAGCGTTTCTGATAGATTCTTCCTTGCGCACAATCCTTGAGACACTGAAGGATTAAACCTTTATAACACATCTAAACGCCTATCTCTATCGTTTTATACGAGGGTGGTTCAATCTCTCATTATTTATTTTTCCAAAGTTTCGATCTTCTTTTAATCTGAAATTCAAGCGAAACAACGTCACTGTTTTAAGTCATACGCGATTACGGGGTCGTCGGTCACGATGAGCCGGAATTAAATTCTTAGAAAGATGTATCTGTGTGTGTGTGTAGATTCTGCGGCTTCTATGTGGAACATCAGTTACTGGATTTCGACCGAGAATTCTGTTAATCCCCCCCAGTGGTAAATACCGTTTCTAAATCATCTTTAAATCTTGCTGTACCGATGCATTTTGCTCCATATTAATTTTCTACGATTTTACAAAAAAGTCATTGATCAAAAGTCGAGGTCGAATGATTCGGCCATCGATGTTACTGGCACAAAAGGGGGTGGTTTTCAACGTAACTGCAGGATAGGTGTTGCGAAATCGAGGCTGACCGACGACAATGCAAACGAGGATGCACGGTCGTTGATAATACGGATACGTTGGATTAATCAGAAATTAATAGGGCACAAGTAACGCGGTAAATTTACTGGCAAATATTTTCTCTGGTAATTAATATTCGCTACCGTGAAAATGGCTGCTCGCATGGCTCGTTTGCATTATCTTTCTGTCATACATTTCATCGATTTAAACGTCCTGTCCTATTTTTCTGCAACATTGTTGTTTTGATAGTGTCGATTTTTTGTTTTGTTTTGTTTTATTTAATTGGAACCTAATGGTAGTTTTTGTCTTTGAACTTTGTTCCTATTTTCATTTCTTTACTGATCAGTGGTAACAGTTGTTTCATAACAGACTATAATAATTGGTTTCAATTATAAGTTACATTAATGATTCTTATCGTAGCTTATCATTTTTCTTTCACTTCCCTTGTTTTAGTTAATTTCAAGGATAGCCAGACGAATATTTATGAGGCAACGTAGGCAGAAAGCGTATAATCGCTCGTTATCAGCCGGGGTTTCATCGTATTTCTTGGTAGTTAACGTCGAAGGACACGGGTAATCTTCCTTCGACCGGTATTCTTCGCAAATACGTTTCTGGATACGTGTCCTGGTAATAAATCTACCAGTTAGCCTTTTGCCTACTTATGCTGTTAAATCTGCCTCTTAAACGCCATAACGGAAATCTTTCTTGGGTCGTTCGCCGATAGACAGTCTAACGAGCTCGATTAATTTATTAGAGTCTAATTGAAACAAGGACAAACGAACCATTTGACACGCAACTTGGAAATTAATACACGCATCCTTTTTTTTAAATCCAAAATATACATAAAAAAAAAGAGCGGCAAATACATTTCATAAAATGATAGTGTTTATTTTTTCCATTTGAGATCGATACATGACGCGTTAATTAGTTGGAGAAAAGTAGTGATTATTATTTCATTTGACACATTTCACGATTTGATTCGATCCATAGATAAATATTTGGCAGCTCGACTTAGGAATTTATTACGAGCAAGAAGGAAGGAAAAAAATCGTCTTTTTATTGGCATTTTTGGTGCCAAAACAAATGGTGTCGTGTCTGATCGATGGTGACCCATTCGTATCCATATTAAAAACACGACGGCGTTAAATAGTGATGCCGATTTTTCACCTTGCTCCAGTCGTTTTTTCCAATTCTCTTCTTCCTTTTTTTTTTTTCGTCCGTTCTCTCTGTTTCGAATCTATCGATTTCACGGCATCGTCGAAATTACCCTCGCATTTTCTCGCTTTAATTCACTCGGCATCGTTTCATTGGATTTTTCAAGTACCCGCTCGTTCAATTAATCCTCTTAATCACCCGTTTGTGTCGATGTAGATTTTTTTTTTTCACCGATCGCCGCACGTTTCGTGAAATTTTTGACACTGCCAATACCCGCGAAGTGATTGCGAATAAAATTAGGTCGATCGTAAGTCGTGTCAGAGTTTGAAACAGACTTTTGAACAAAATTGAAAAAGTAATATTTAATATTTTGCTACGTTGCGAATTACTATTGGAAACGATCGGTTATTATTAAGCATTTTTTCTATTACCTAATTAGAAATATCCAGAGACCATAACTGTTATAACCTTAATTTTAAAAGTTATGACATAAGAATTAATATCTGTCTTTAAATGATTTTGTTTATGAATAACAATTATCGATGGTGGAAATGAATTTTGATTACGAATAACTATTATTGACGACGGAAATGTTTTTTAGTCAGTAATAACCATTATTGACGACGGAAATATTTTTTGGTCACTAATAACCATTATAGACGACGGAAATATTTTTTGGTCACTAATAACTGTTATTGACGACAGAAATTGTTTTCGGTTATGAATAACCATTATCGTTGACCAGAATTCTTTTTCGGTTATGAATAACCATTATCGTTGACGAGAATTTTTTTTCGGTTACGGTATAACCAATATCTTTCGCGGGAATTCTGTTTCGGTTACGACAAAAAATATATAATGCCGTATATAACAAAACTGGCAACAATTTGCCATGCTGTTCCTGCTACTCAAGTCAGTGTTGAAAGAGCCTTCTGGGCTCTGAAATTGATGCTGGACGATCGGCGGTGCAATTTATCACAACAGAATTTACACAAATTATTATTTCTAAAACTTACCACCGATTTTATGACTTGTTAGTTAATAAAATATATATTTTTTTATTTTTAATTATTTTATTATCATTATTTTTTATTTATTTATTTTTTTTATTTATTATTTTATTTATTTAATTAGTTATTATTATTAAAAATTATTACATATGTGTTTTTATTAATTAAAACATATAAATTCTATAATTCATTGTATGTCGTTCATAAATACAAATGACTCGTTATAATATTAATAAAAACTGATAATAGCTTAGAGTCTTAGAGTGATCAAAATACAACTCTCGTCAGTGATGTTGGTTACTGGTAACCAAAACAGAATTCCGCGAAAGATATTGGTTATACCGTAACCGAAACAGAATTTCCGCGAAAGATATTGGTTATTACCGTAACCGAAACAGAATTCCCGCGAAAGATATTGGTTATACCGTAACCGAAAAAAAATTCTCGTCAACGATAATGGTTATTCATAACCGAAAAAGAATTCTGGTCAACGATAATGGTTATTCATAACCGAAAACAATTTCTGTCGTCAATAACAGTTATTAGTGACCAAAAAATATTTCCGTCGGCAATAATGGTTATTACTGACTAAAAAACATTTCCGTCGTCAATAATAGTTATTAGTGACCAAAACAGATAAATCTTAATATTTTTTAATCACTTCATTTTTCGTAAAATGTAAGCAGTATTTAATGAAGCTTGACTACCATTTGAATAAAAATTGACTTTTTCCCAATGATTTTTTTCGAAAAAAGTAAAAAAATAACTGTTATTTCTGGTCTCTGGAAATATCCATACTGGGTATTAGACATTTTGAATAACAGAAGTAACGAAACTGTTTATGAAATTTTCAATGACCGTGGTTTAGATCAGAATTACCACTCGACCGAGGGAATAACAATAAGATAAACAATCTCAGTATAAAATTATTAATCGTCAAAATGACAAAATTATGAAACACCGGTGATCAGAGTGTTAACATTTCAACGCAAAGAGTTGTACCGTTCGTAATAGTTATTTTTGCCGATAATTGTGTTTGCAAAACGACGAATTCGAGGGCATACCATACGTATACGATGTACGACGATAAATAGAATATGATCCGTGTGCGAAGAACGTTAAGAAAACGATTAAATATTGATTTTGCCATTAGTAACGACCAGTCACGTTTATTTGGCAAAAAAAAAAAGGGGAAGACGAAGAGGTTGACGAAACGTTCGTTGAAATTTTGTTTTCAGATCAAACCCAAAAGGGAGCAGGAAAACGTAAACAAGAATCGGTGAAGATGAAAGAGATCCCTCCTACTAACAAAGTGTGGAAATTAACCGAGTGTTGAAATGAGAGCCGCATTAACAACGTGTTATTAACGTCATGTAACGAACACCGCGAAAGTAATCATGGAGAAGGCGTGCAGCTTGAGTTGGAGTAATCCGAGAGCCACCAAGGGTGAGTAGAATTTTTACTTTTACCATCTTTCCTCTTAACGCTATCCTGTTTCTTGATTCAACGCACGAGGCCTGTCTCTTGTAACCTTTTCGTCGCTCGACGCTTCTTCAAAGTTCATCGAAACTTTACCAAAGTAAATTTTATCGAATTTTAACTTATCCTTTTTTTTTTTTTTTGGAATTTTAATTAAGGTGTCTCTGTTCAATATGGCTTAATTATTTTTCTTTTTTTTTTATTTGTGGCAGGGGGGCGGAGTGATTAAAGTTAACATTTGCGAATAGGAATTGATGAAGATTTCGCGACATGTATCTATTTAAGAAATTTAATACTAAAGTAATTAGTTCAGGTTGGATTCTAGGTCATATTGAGTAGGTACAGTTTACCTTGTTAGTCGAAGTGAATTTAATTGAAACGTTTTCGATAGGGTCAAGATGTTTCCCTTTGCAATTTTCATTATTTAGCATTAATCAAAGCAAACGAAATCAATATTTTCGTTTGCAATTTTAATTACTTAGCGTTAATCAAAGTAAATTCAATCGAGATATTTTTGTACGGTGCCAAAAGTTACTCTTCGCAATTTCAATTATTTTTCATTGATCGAAGTAAATTCAGTCGAGCAATTTTGAAATGAAACGAGCATCAATCCGTTCGTGTTTCTTTTCGAAAGGGAAGCCTTTGGAATTCAAATTTCATGAAAATTCGCTGTAAATTATTAGAAGTAAATCTTCACCGCTTCTTTGATTAAAAACAAACTGAAAGCACTTTCAATACGATGCAATCACAGTTTCTTCGTGATTAAACTCTGACCTTGCAATTTTTGTACCCGAAACGCGTTTAAGCACACAATCGATTCGCGAATCGAATCGAAACGAAACCGTGTGCAACAATCTTCGAAGCGACGCGTTCGAAAACTCAACAGTTTGAACACGTACGCGAAGCGTTTTACTCGTTTTCGAGGTTGGCGTGGCGAATCGAAGGGGGTCGAAAACAGGTTCTCTTCGTTTGTTCCGAGAAACAAATTAGCGAAACGTCGGGCTTACCTGGCCGACTGTTCACTTTCGGTCTCGTTCGGTCCCGTTTCGCGTGGCTGTTCGTCGAGACGATCGTAAAACGACGAAAACTGTTCGCTCTTTCTTCAACTTCTGTCGCTCGATCAACGCTACTCGGCCCTGGTATAATTCGATCCTGTAACCGCAGTCGCGAGAGTCGTTGAAACGATTCACTTTCTCGGCTCCTGGCTCGTCTAACATCGAAAGTTGACGTCGTCCAACCGATCTGGGTGGAGTTTGCGATTCCTTTCCCCTTCTGTTAAATCGAATTGATTCCTAGACTCGATCCTCTTCAATCACGATTTTTAACCGATTCCTAAACGCTGTGATTAGGATGTTGTCATCGCGAATCGCAGAGAGAAAATATTACGAGTTATCCACTTGGATTGTGTAATAAATCACAGCTAGATTCTAGATTTATTTATTTCGTAGTAAATGGAAGAGGAGCTTTCGTAAATTAGATCAGCAAATCGATGAATTGATATAATATTGTTACTGACCAGTAGATATTTTATTTTAACATGTTAGTTATTATGGGAGTCACTGGTAGCGTTAACCAGTTTCACGAATTTAATGTACCCGATCAAATAATTGACGTTACAGTAATTAGGCAAAGTTTTATATGGAAAGCACAACTCTTAACGAATTAATACGTTTGGCGAAAGATTTCAAATAGTTTTTCAAATAGGAACGAAGAAAATTCGAAATTTCGAAATATCATATTCCGATAATATTTCTCGAAACTTAGAAATGTATTAGTTGCTAACGAATTAATAATTGCAAAAAATTCGATCAATTCTCCGAATAAATTGAAGACAAAAGATTTTCTATCGAAAATAGATTGGAGAGGAGGTATTGTAAAAAATAAATGGGAGAAAAAGTGAATCGAGATGGGATTTGGTGGTCGAACTAGCCACGGATCACGAAATTATTCTGTGAAAATTTAATGATGGTCTGGGGGGTGGAGGAAGTGTCGTCTACGGACGGACTTTGGCGTGACTTCTCTTTATTTCGATCGTGATCAAGAGCAGCGAAGGTAACTCGGTTCGCTCGTGGCGAGCATTTTAAACAGAAGCTCCTCGATCGGCACGAGGCTATATACCTACTCGTCTTGCATAATCCACGATGCACGTGCCGATGCATAAGAACGCATCATTTTCCAACGTGCACGCAGAATGCATCTGTAGCCTTCGAGTTTTGTCACTCAAGCATTGCTCAGAATGTATTTCCTTGTGTCTCTGTCCTGTACCTTCTTCTTTTTTTTTTTTTGCTAACAGGTGTCAAAATCTTTTTTCTTCCGTTTTCTTTGTATAATGACTCCTTTGTTATTTTTGTGAAAGGAATTCGCGTTTGAAGGATTTTATGTGACTTTCGTAGCGTTAATTAAATTTAAAAATTAACTGTTCATATTAAAGCATATTATAAGTATGGAGTTTTTTAATGATTAATGTTTCGAACGAGTGGACTCTGGTTCGTTAGTGTAAATTATTTTCCTTTCCTTAGGTTCGGTGAGTCAGGAAATCTGGAATAAGTTTTTTAAAATGCAGCAGCTTCGATTCAATTCAGATTTCGGGGAAATGAAATGCTTTCTGTCTAAATTAATATTCCTTTCGAATTCTTGAAAAATTAATATTTTTGCGAAGCAGACCGTGTAAGTAAATGTTGATATTTTAGGTAAAAAGAACATAATTTCTTCTCCGAATTGATTTTCTTCTTTCAGTCAAAATCTATAATACTTACAAAATAAAGGATATCGGACAGGTTTTACAGTGACCTTAAAAGTTTTGATGGTCAAAAATAAAATAATTTTTGCAAAAAAAAATACAACCGACTTCGGAATGCACTGAAAAGAATGAAATAATTTTAATTCATATTTCGGAGACGGCGCATATGTAAAAGGGTTCAAGAATTCTGGCAAGTTTAAATGTAGAAAATTTTTAATTTTGCGCCGTCTCCGAAATATAAATTAAAATTATTTCATTCTTTTCAGTGCATTCCGAAGTCGGTTGTATTGTTTTTTTTTGCAAAAATTATTTTATTTCATATTTTTTTAGTGGCGATCGGTGCATTCCTTGCAGAGTAACATCAAAGAATAGGAATTTTGCCATAATTTTCACAAAACAGGGTGAAACAGGGAAAACAATGACAAAATGCAAAATGTGTTTTATCCCGATTCTAGTGGGAGTCGTAACCTACAAGAAGCAAAAGGTTTCGTTCCGATTGGTCCATCCATCTCGGCGTAATCGGCGAACATACATAAAAAAATAAATAAATAAATATACATGTCGAATTGAGTAACCTCCTTCTTTTTCGAAGTCGGTTAAAAAAGATAATTTTCCTGGTAACGAAGGAATAACACGTTACGGCTTCGAATCTATCTAATTAGCCCGGGCCGTTGGTATTTATTAGACATCCGTGGCTGGTGGCCATTATACTTCTCGTCTCGTTTTTCATCGAGTCACGCTTTATGACTATCAGCCATCCGTAGTTTGACGTTTTCTTAAGATTCAAGGATGCAGAGCCGAGAGATTTGCGTATTCTCGGTCTATTTGTTACGTAGTCACGTACCGTGTAATGACTTCTCCTCTCTGTCCAAAGTATCTATCTCCGCTATCGAAGTTGTCTTGTGAAATTTTTTGTTTTCACCCGAGGCTGCATATTTCTCCTCCCTTCTTTCCCCCGCCTTCTCGATTAACAAGTTTGCTCGCTGATCGACCGATTAATTGGCGATCTTATCCTCGTCGTATTTTCCTCTTTGAATGAAAATTGACTAGAGTGACTTGGAAACCTAAATACTGATCGTAATAAATTGGTGAAGGGTAAACTGGTTGGTCGGTGTTTTTAAATATTTGCTGATACAGTGTAATAATAAAACTAAAAATTGATATCCCAATTATTCAGATTTTCTAATCCGAATTTCACTGATACTCGAGTATTCGAATTATTGGAATTTCCTTGTCTCAATTACTCGCGATCAGATTTTCTAATTCAATTTCCTACAATAGGTTACTAAAATTTTTATAATTCTAATATTTCTGTAAAATCATTTCTAATCTATCGTCACTCCTCGTCTATACTTCTTCGTCGAAATTTTGATCAGTTTCGAGCATCTTACCCCAGATATCCGATTCTTCCATCGAGAGGCGAGTAAATTCACGAACCGTCCGCGGCGTCGCGTTTATTTCCCGCGGGTTCGCGAAACATCATCGTTTCAACAGTTATACCAGGACGCGATGTTGTTTCTTCCCGTTCGTCCCTTATCCCTGTTTCCCTCCCTGGACCCATGTTCGCAACAGGGAATTCTATCAGTCGTGTCAGAGGAAGAGCCGACTACCGAGCCGAGCCGAAATATCCCCGGGAATTTAACCCAGATGCTGTTTTTCTTGCGAGCTCCACGGCATTTCAATGAAACTCTGTCCCCGTAGAATTGCGTCCGTCTATTTTTTTTTTTGCTTCCTCTTCTTCCACCTTTCTTCCTTTTCCTGTTGATTCCACTCTTCGCAACTTGCTCCCCTTTCAATCCTGCTACACTCTTAAGGGATTAGTCCGGCAGATTTCTTTTTTTTCCGACGGAACCAAGGATAAATCAGAATCGTCGTCTTTTCCGGCACGCGCGAATCTGACGAACAAAAAATTCTTTGATTCTCCAGACGCTTTTCTTTGCTTGCGATACGAGAAACAGGATCTTAGATATGTAAGAAAAATAAAATACAGACGAAGATTCTATACGGATTAATGTTTAATTTGATCTACGTGATATACTTTATAGTTAGGTTTGGAATTATGTATCAATTTTGTATAGTTCTGGAGATTTTGAGTTCCCTCTGGGATAAAATTGGATATTTTTGAAATATAATAACAAGAGACACGCATATTTGCTTGTTACCTTAACACGTTGACTGCCACAGTGAAAACGGACGTGGGTAGTCAGACACGCTGAAATCCTAATTATTAACAATACAATCAACTAATTTTCAAATTTAACTTTTCAATTCGATAGCTAGCATTATTAGCTTAATATTAACGCTATCCGTGGTTTATTTTATCATTTCTGTTTGTAATTATTTGATTGTACAAAATTTCGGATGCCGGTCACCGGTGACCCCCGTGGCAGTCAACGTGTTAATCAAAATCATAGAATTATTTATTAAGCCCTGGGTGGCGAACCATTTCATTCTCATATTTAAAAAATTCTACTTTTAATCAGAGACGCGTCTAGGAGGTTGAAGTATTTTTGCAATTTCGATGGAGCAGCTTCGATTAATGGCAAACGGTTCGAAGCATTAACAGCGTCGAGTAATAAATTGTCCGGTTGAATCGTCGTCGTGCCAGGTTCTCTCGCGTTACCTGTGGTTTATTAAGGGGAATCGAGTTATTCTTATTGCGGTTGAGTCGCGCGCGATTCTTTAAAAAGACAGGTTCGAGAAGGAAAGCGATTCCGAAGCTGGTTCTTCGTCTTTTTTCCAATCCGGTCAGTCACCCCGTCTGATGAATATCTTCGTTCCCGAAAAATCTGAGACCAGTTTTCCGCGGCTGACTCTGTGAGATAATTCTGGCCGATTAACGAATTCTGTCCAGATTTACGTAACGAGATATCTCGTTCACCTTTTCGATTTATGAAGAAGAAAAATCACGAACGCGCAGATGCCTCGAAGAAATCATTCTGTCAAGCGAGAATAATATCTTGAATTTGCGTTTTTTTTTCTGGTTCTGGAAATTCTTGTTAATTTCACTTGGAATTTTTCGAATTAAATGTAGAAAGTAAACTGGTGTTATCAGAACAAAATTGAAATATTGTTAACGCTTTGATGCCTTGTTGCGCATCGAATTTCATCACATAAAAGTATCGCTGAATAGCACTTATGGTACATCAGTTTGAAGCTTAGAATTCGACGAAAACGATCGTATAAAGGTTTCATAAATATTCTTAACATAGCGTGGCTGAGGCTTCTTCGAGGAGAACATTGAATCGACCAACTTCCAACTTAGTACTGCTCATCAATAAATGTCATATTTTCGATTGTGTTAAGAATATTAACGAAAACTTTATATACTTAATTTTGTCAGATCTTGAGCTTCAAATTGGTGTGCCATAAGTGCCATTTCGCGATACTTTTATGTCATGAAATCGTGCTAGACTGCTTTCTGTCTTCGAAATCAATCACTATTTGCTATAACTGTCTACCAACCATTTTGTGTTAGGAATATCAATGGGCGCTTTACATAATTGTTTTTGACAAACTTGAAGCTTTAATTTGATATGCCATAAGTGGTATTTTACGATACTTTTATGTCATCAAATCGCATTAGACTTTCGATATCGGGTAGCACTTACGAAATTTAGAAATTAGTCATTTCACGACGTACGTTAATGGATTTTTTCAAATACCATTTTCGAAATAGACTCGTAAATCGTCGAAGTGTTAATTAAAAGTTAATCAATATCTGTTAACGCGAACGAATAAAAAAGTCATACATCTTCGTTCCTTCTGATACAAGTTGTAAATGTTGAATCGTCCCCATCGCGGGAGTAAGTTCCATCGGTCTGTTATTAGGTAATTTGCATGAGTTTTATCTATCGACCGCGACGAGCAGGCTGTTATCGGTCGGCCGGTTATCTAGGATCTTGAAGATCTCGTAAACACGAAGCTCATTTCAGTGTCGATGGAATACGGGATGGGAAAGTTTTATTGTATGTTTAATCATCTAACGACCTGTT
This sequence comes from Stelis phaeoptera, assembly GCA_943735885.1. NCBI lineage: Eukaryota > Metazoa > Arthropoda > Insecta > Hymenoptera > Megachilidae > Stelis > Stelis phaeoptera. The sequence goes on from OX030936.1 coordinate 4,528,930, forward strand.
CCCGAGAATGTGTGTCCGCCTTTTATAACTCCTTATCGATGCCTTTTTGCCCCTTTTGAATACCGTAATACGGGATCAATCGTGAAAGTGATGTTGAGATAAAAATTAATTAATCCGTTTTGGAAAATTTATTTTGTGACAAAATCTAGATAGAGCATAGAATGAGGAATGAGAAATAAAATTTATTTATTTAATTTGCAAAATTTGTTATCTGAGAAAATACAAAGCATGGAATTATCAAAAATTTCATCTAGATTTATTTTGGATAATTTTCTTAACAAAAGTTTCTTTGAAATTCTTTTGTTTTCCACATTATGTAAAATGTAAGAGGTTGAAGCAATTATTGGTATTCGAAAAAAAAAAAAAGGTTAGAAAATGGCGACTTAACGCGTCCAACATCTGGCAGCGCTGTTGTTTGTCATTGAACGGTGTTAAAAGGACGTTTAGTCATACTTTAATCAACTTACTATCGCAGTGTTAATTTGTTCCTCGACCTCGACGACAGACTTCTATTTCTCGGCTGTGTTAAAAAGCGCGCTTTTACGATTGCACCGCTGTTGTTATCTAAATTTGTAACTAAAACTGTTTCACGTTTATCAAAAAAGACAATCACGTTCTACTGAATTTCGAAACGGTGTACGAATCTTTGAGTTATCGTATTTGTTGCATTCTGTTATAATTTGTTTGTTGAGAAGCCTGTCAAAACGACGTTAAAACGACGAGAAAGTGGGTTACGAATTTAGAACAGATATTCGATATACATATAACATATGTATATCTTGGGTAAAAGTTGCACGAGCTCGCAAAAGGGTTAACGATTGAAAATGAAACTGTTGCATGTTGCGCCGCAATCGGGACGCGTAATTTTCCGTAGCTGAAAACACGGTTGCGTTCGGAGCGGGTTAATTTTGTTAAACTAATTCCCAGCGACACGAGAAGGTATTCAGATTCCGGCGGATTCTGTTTCTTCTGGCGAACAATCACGCTCGAACAGGAGTCGGGTCGCTGTTTAAACCGGGCTGCAGAGTAATTGTATCATTGCATCCTGTCATTAATTCGATTGTGTAAGGGCGGACTCGGTTTGGAGTTCACGTCTAGTTCGAATTAAAGCCTGACGCTTGTCTCGCAAAATTCTCTAACCTTTAAACGTTACGGTATGATTTTTCTTAATTTGAGAAATTTCCCGATTTTTAGGTCCTTGATTCTGTGAAGCATCGAGTAGAATATTTAGTCTTTTCATAAATTAGTAACTAAGGAATTAGCAAAGAATATAAATTGGTAATTAGCGAAGAAAGTAAATCGATAACTAATCAATAACAGTTTTTTTTTTTTTTTTTTTTTTATTGACGAGAAAAAGTAGTGGAATATCATAAATTAATCGACGAACGGGTCAACAGAGAAAACGGAAAAACGCAATTAGAATTCATGCATGTTGGCAAATTCCATTGGAAAAGTGATCCATGGCAATTGCAACGAGGGAGAAAGAAACGACCGGAAGCGTTTACAGAATCACAGGATGAGAGAGAAGGTCCCGGTTCGATGCAGAAAGCGAAACTAATTAAATGACGCGTCAACTGTTGCTTCGGTTTTTCAGCGAAATTTTCATCGCTCGAAAGCGGATCACGAAGAACCATCTAAATTCTAAAAGTTTCGTTATCAATTTTTCCCCGTCTCTGTTCGTGCTCGTTTATGAAGAAGTCTGGACTGTACTCGTGATAATGCGATGGATGTTTGTAAAAGCATCCGTCCCGTTTCCCGGAGATAATTGAAGATACTACTTGATATATTTAGAACTCGAGTGACTACAAAAGGAAAGAATTAAAAATCGCTTTTTAATTGCATCCATTCGTGGACATTCGTGGCTGGTTTTATTCCCTTTCGTTCGATAATATAGTGAATAAAACATGATTATCGTGGATAATATTTAGAGATTCGTATTATTCCTTAAACAAAACTTATTCACGAAACATCCATTACAACACTTTCGTATAACAACTAAAATTTAATTATCAATTTTCCAAATTTTAAACATTCTCAGAACACCACAAGTTTCAAACAATAGAAAAATTTCTCCTAAGCATGCAATCTTTTATCCTTATACTTCTATAATTAAAAATTAACGTTATTATAATTTTGTTCTTACATGAAATTTGATCTACACGCAATTGCGTAGGCGCGATATCGATGATCCGAGAAATTGCCGATTGGCTCGGTTAAAAGCCGCTCTCCGTTTATTATTGCGCGTGTAATTCAACCGCGATTTGGCACTTGTTCGTATCGGTTACGTCAGAACGATCATATACACCGAGGGCACAGGACAATTTTAGCCAGCGAAATTCACGTCCAACCTGTACACGTCACTTGTGTGCAATTGTTGCTTTGCTCTTGTCAACTGTATCTTGTATTTTAAAACTTGCATTCCGATATCAGGGAGTCGACGACGTTCATTCAATTACATTTACGAGGATTGATATTTATGGCAACGGTTTCGTGGAGAATTACGATGTTTGAGATGGAGTTTAATACAGTTTTCTGTTTTTGTTAACACTTTGAGGGGGGATGTATGGACTTTCTTGTCTAAACAATTGCAAATTTATTTGTAACAAAATAATTAATATGAGAGTTTCCGACGTGTTAACATATTCCTTCTTTATACTATTAACATTATATTTTGTTATTTAAGTAGAGTACCTTGGCTGGTACTCTAGCTCTACCAGCCTCCGTCATCAAGCTACATCTTTGTAAAATCGAATCACAGCCATACGAAGGTGTACCACCCAAGAGTTTAAATATGATTTTCACGTGTTTCTTTTTGAAATTTCAAATTGCACGTTTCGTGCTATCTGCACGAAAGGGTTAAAGTTTTGTTGAGCATGGCGATGTAATAACGAAAAAGTTGGTGAAAACTGTCGGTGTGTTAATGTCCTTTCCACCCGGGTCTATCGTGGAAAATGGTGGCGGTCGTTGGGATCGCGTGTCGCCACGACATCAAGTATCGTCGTTTCGCGAATCGCGTGTGACAATTTATTGACACAGTTTAATCGCGCCAGCCTGGAAATTTGCTGAAACTTTCCAACGGAGTGCAGCCCGATAGAGGGGAAACTGGCTGCGATCGGCCGCCATTCTGAATAATTAATATACGCGCATTACTTGGCTCTTTTCGTACCAACTATTCAGCTGGATGACCGCGAATCGAAAATACCATCATGATATCAGCCGTTACACACGATATCGTTATGATCATATTTTTTGTTCCTTTCGTCTCGTGGAAACAAGTTTTAAGTATTTTATTAAACTGGTTATTTGACGGCTTTCATATTCTTTTCTATGGAATTTTGTATTACAATATTTTATAATTTTACTCCAATTATTCCAATTATTCATCCAATAGAAATAAAATTTCGGAACAGCTAACAATTAAGATTTTATTTATTTTTCTTCGCAATATCGTAAATTGAGATTTTCAAAATACTGCTTTTTCAGTCAAAGATAAGGTTCTACTCAGCATCTGGTAAATGGTAATGGTGTGAGCCCGACACTGTTTCCATAGTACCCCATCAATGGCCTATGGGTTCGTTCATCAAGCGGATTCATCCCTGGCAAAAAAAGAAAAAAGCATTGTAGATAACCTCGAGATTTCATCAACGTGTAAATTAAATATAAACAAATTTTCTTGTATCCTCGATCTGTTTTCCTGTGTGTACAAGCGTGAAATTCCTGCTTGCACGATGCGGGACACTGTATATTTAGAGACTCGGGATAGAGCGGTGTGTTCAAGTGTGTTGGTCTAAAATTATCTGGAAAGGAAGCGGTTCTCTGGTATGTTTCTATTTAGATCAGTGTATTTAGCCTATTTTTTTTTAACAAACCTTTCCCGACCGTCGCGTCGGTGCTTTTCATTTGCTTTCCAAATTTCTGTCTCGATTATCCGGTTCGCTTTCTCTTAATTGCTCTACCGTCTGAACGTTTTTCTCGCGTGTCTCGTCGTCGATTATGTTGCGTATCGCCACGAAGGAATGTGGTACTAATTTATAAACTGTAGCAAATATGGTATGCAGCTCCATGAAACGGTAGATGTATCAATAAGTTTCGTTATTATTATACGCAGCAATACTGCGATAGTTTGTGTTGCGAAAATATACGTTTTGGGATACTTTGCGTGTGTTGCGTTACGTTTCGTTGGGCTACGACTTCATGTAATATTTTGGAATTAATTGATATATCTCAGAATGTTACAAGCTGGGGTACTAATCATTATACATTTTGGAGTATACTTTCGAATATCATAATATTTTTTGCAATGGTATTATATATACCGAAATGGAACCGTTTTAAGAAGCAACGATTAACATATTTCTCACTATACGCGTTCGTTTGAGAGCAAAAGTCGCTGTCAGGAGCATTTGCAGTCGCTTTCAATCGACGACACTCGCTCTCACTGTTCACTTGCGACAGACGATCCCGATAGCTTCTCACGTGAACTTCCCTTTCAAACGAAGACGTAAATATCCTTGACTTTGACGCATAAATACGTCTCGTAAAACATACTCATTAACGAGATATCGCGTGGACCGTACTTGTCATTCTGAAAACACACCAATGAACGGGCGAATCGGTTATACTTTTTTTTTTTTAATTTCTAGCTTTTTTATGCGTCGAATCTGAAAATGCAAGTCTTCACGTTAGGAATTTAGCGGTTGAAAAGTTATGAGCATTTTGTATTCGAGCGTTTTTATCATATTTTATGTTGAATTCGCGGTGTAGGGCGGGCACGCCCTCCCCAAAAAATCTAACAACAAACCAACTCGGTTACGATAGTGTCGGTAACATGGAGGATTACGTTCAATGGGTAGAAAATATGGCGTCACATTCCACCTGTCAAATATCCTAAAAATGCTTGATTTCTGTATGCGTATAACTTTTAAACTAGTGAATTTCCAGACCTAACAGTTGTATACGTCGATTTTTCTGGATGAAAACTATCAAAATATTGATAAAAATTCAATAATTTTTAGCCCCCCAAGGAAAACTTCAGCCGCTAAAAATATCAAACTTTACACGCTCATAACTTTTTAATCACTGGATTCCTAAAGTTTAAAACTTGCATTTTTGGATTCTACATATCAAAAACTATAAATTAAAATAAAAAGGGGTCATAAATTTTGGGTCCCACAAAGTAAAGTTCAACCGGCGAATCAAGTAACGGCCGGTGTTCTCGCGTGACAGTAACATCCGTGGCCATTGTCGATATAGATCGAAACAAACACACCCGCGAATCGTCATTTACGCCTTCTCTGTTTCCGCTTCTTCTCCGTCGTTGACCCGTACGTCACGGGACAGATTTACGTTCCTCTCGAAGAAGCAGCCAGCATCCGTCAAAGCGAACCCCATTCTTACGCGTGTTTCGTTTCTCGATGTAACGCGCTAGCTGTTCTAGCAATGTTCGTCGAAAAGGCTCGCGAAACAGTACAAGATGAGCGAGCTTTTGTTGGGTAGTGCACAGAAGGCGATACTTTAACTACGCGAAGAAACTAGATGATTTCGAGATGAAGGCTTCTGGAGTTTTCCAATTTTTTCTTACGTACTGAGAATTTCATTGAAAGGTGTAAAATTCGTCAGATTTTATTTTTAATGGAATATCGTTCGTTGTTAATTAAAAATAAAAAATTGTAAAATATCGACGGGAATAATTATTTCGTGTAGTAAAAGAGTGAGGATTTCCTCGTAGTTTAATTCAATTTCCAATTCTATTATTCTCTTTTATAACGAAAGGGTTTGAAGTTAACTTGTAATCATTTAATCGGTACATTTTTCACCCCTATCGTTCGTAATTTTCTTCTGGCTAGACTTACGGTATAAAAAGGTAAGGGTTAATCAGGGCGGTGGAAGAAGCAGAGAATGAGAAGTCGGGTTCTAATGACGCGAGTTCACATTTTTTGTTAACTCGGCTGCTCAAAGAGGACACGGATTCTTGGACGAGTTAACGAGCGTGTTTATCGTGGCGCGAAAGTTCTCCGCGACGAAAGTCCCGGCGCGGCGGTGGTTAATTACCGTTGTTAGGAAACCCTGGTTGCGTCCAACGTATCGAATTCGTTCGCACCAAATTACAAGCTTCCATTGACACATTATCTTATCGTTACAAACAGTCTTTTTGTTGGATAACTGGTTACCCGAGAGATCTGTCAATGAAGTTGCACTGGGACAATTGTAAAGAATTTCTGAATTTTCCTTTTGAAATTTTGTGAATTACTTACCTACTTAAAATATCTAATAGCAATTAATTTGAAAATTTTAATAGTCACTATTGTGAGATAGCTTGCCTTTCAAGATCAGTCTCAATGTTTTTTCAAATTTTATGTAAGAAAATTTGATTGATATCGAATATTATATAATTTTCTTTTTCAAATAAAATAATTAGCTTGAAAATTGTAGCTTTTTAACTGATTTATTATGAAATATTATTTCATGATCGTTGGTTGTAGAATCCTAATTGGTTAACGAAATCAATAGTTGGCAGATACATGTATTAAGAGGCAATTTATTAAAATGGCTAAATGATAGAGGTTTCGGTTAATAGATTCGACCTCGTCGTTGACACCGCTCGGCCCCGTTCGATCGTTCCATCTCATCATTTATCGTTAAATTGTGATAGAACATCCGTTCGTTTGATGTAATTTGATACATAGCTCGGATACATTAACAATCATAAATATTGTGCGTTCACGGAGGTTTAATTAATGGACCCGGTATAATTGATGTCGCCGATACGACTGAATTTCATCCAAAGTTAGAAACGTTTTCCCCTCTTTGGGTTCATTAATAATTTCGAAATAATTGCGGTCTATACATATATTTCCGTTAAAATTTATCGAACATTAACATTATGTAATTATTCGATTAAATGCACCGTTTTAACAAAATTTATCTTGTTTGCCACTTTGGGATCGAAATTAACTGTTCAGTTATCAAATATTTTGATAATCTGCTATCAAATTCCCAACAGGTTTAAAACACAAAATGGCAAAAAATATAGCATCGTGGATCACCTGATGAAATTTCCCGTATTTGGGTGATCGTTTGATTCTTCAAGAGGGGACTGACCTTACTTACAATTAAACGATCGGAAATAATTTTATTACACGCTAGAAAATTTGTATTATAAATGGCAGAAAAATAAATGATAAATTCTATGATTTTAATATGGCACTCAAAGTGTTAATTAACAACCGAGGATTTGAACGCGTAAATATTCCGAGGCAGGAGTCAAATTTATGCAGATAGAAATAAAATTCTCCTATTTCCATGAAATACAGAGTTTCCGTACAGAAAATTCGAAGAATTACAACTTTGTGTATTTTTTATTTCGTTCCCTTTTCAAAGCGGGCGAGTTTCCATCAACCCGTTGAAGTCGGTTCGTTTGTTCGATGTTATTTATATTTATTGTAGATTTACGAGGTACGCGTTCGCGTGTGCTTTACCAGTTTCTCGTCTCGCGTCGGAAACGTTCTCATTTTCCGTGGTTGTACGCGACTTGTCAACCCACTCTATTAGCACGCCGAGTATTCCTGGCAGATGGCCTCTGCTTACCGTCCGAAAATAATTCTAAAGTGACGCGAAAAGCAACGCAACCCTCACCAAAACACTCGTCATCGTGTAGTCATCTTTGATTCCTCGATTTACTGTCAAAACGCTCTTCCATTAATCCTTTCGATTCGTGTAGTATTCGGTCAAAAGTAATCTGATACTAACCGAAGACAGATACGATACAACAGATACGACTAATATTCTATCGTATTTGCTTTATAATCTGTACAAATTTTAGCGAAAATGTCAATGATCGATGCTTCAAATATCTTCTATTACAAGAGAAGATAACACGTCTCAAATATTAATAAATATCACCTGCGTTTCCATCATATTTCCTGGAATAACATTTTCGATTAAAATTCTTTCACCCTTCCCGCATACTTTCGTGAATTTATTATGAATCCCGGTAACTTTATTTTAGAAACGAGTTTCGAACAGTATTTTCCCGCGATCGGAGTGAAAATTGAGGAGAGATTCGAAGAGATGAAAATAATTTCGAAGCTTCGTTGTTGCTCGGAGACGAGACCGTAATAATTCTAATTAAATCGAACGTAACCACTAATCGTCGAACGGCAAGCGGTCGGACGATGCTGGTGGAAATTCGATAGAATCGAGAAAGTGAAATTGGTGAAACCTCGATGAAATAGGGGCTACGGGAGCTTAATAAAATGTCTTCTTTCTGTCCGGCAAATGAAGTCGGGTCGAAGAAAAGGGGGGCGGTGTTTCGTAAGGGGATGCGGATGACGTTTAATTAAAAATTTCACGGGAAAACGAGCGGGTAAACGCGGCGCGGATTTGTCGGGACGCAGAATTGCATTCATGATTACTACGTAACGAAAATGGGATTTCGAAACAGCTTTTGCCCAACGACAGGGATACGCGTTTAATTTTCTAACGCGTTTCATCTACTCTTTGCTCGTTTAACTTGTTCTTGTTATTTTTCAAACTCGTATCCATTAAATTACTTCCCTTTTCTTTTTTCAGCTGTACACTTTTTGTCAGAATTATCCGAACAAACGGTGATAATCGATTTGCAGAGCGTAGAAATTTTGATTGTATGGAAATTGAAGTTTTTCCGAGATCCGTGGTGCTTGGACGTCGATGATATAATGATATTTCAAACAATAGTAAAAATTGTAATTTTTTAATCTGACGAGCTTTGTGTCGTGAAATTGATATTTTCTCACAGTGTTGTTTATTAATATTGATAGGTACGAAACATATTTTTCTCGTTGTTATTTTGCTGAAATTACTCGTCACATTGATAATCTGGTTAGGTGCGATGAAAGTGATGCGAGATTTCCACCCTTTTCCACCGAACTCGCGGAACAAATTTTACGTGAAATTCAATGAGTGTGTCGAGCGAAAAACGTGGCCTTTTCCGAGACGCATCGTTCTGCGAACACCATTTTTCTTCGCAACGAAGGAAGGAAGAAAAATAAAAAGCTTTGTTAGTGTTTCTATTGAAATTCGGGAAAAACACTTTTCGATTGAAATTAATTAAACGGTGTGCTGTTTAACGCGTTGATTGTTGCAGTAGACGTGGTCGCGTGTGGCACGACATGATTTAATAAAAATTATTATTATTAACAGGTTAAACGTGATTTCTTCTTCGAATAAATGTTACATTTCGGGACTTTGACATTTCGACTTTACAACTTTGAAATCTTAGTTTTCCAAATTTTAAATGATAAAAAAAAAAAAATAAATAAAATAATTCAAATTCACTGAAAGATAGCTTGATAGATATATATTTGCGGTAATTTTCCAATGTTTGTACGGTTATCAGAAGAAATACGAGGGAATGTAATTGGTAACGTAATAAGTTCACGTATGAAAAAGTGAGGCTGCGTGGGAAGGTAGACAAACATTTTCGTTCGTCGAGAGAAACGGATATATTAGTCTTCTCGTTAATCTCCATTCACCATTCATTCACGGTTCATTCATTCGACTCGACGTCGAATCTGGCTGTGTTCATCAAGGACACAGTGATCCTCTAATTTGCGGCTCACGGCGACTAATTAATCGAATAGAAGTATCCTCTTATCGCTTAGGTACCATTGGTTACACGATGGTTTTACCGCTTATAACGGAGACGCGAATGACACAATTTTTAATCGACCAAGATGATGTGATATAATTAAACTATCGCATGTCGATCGGAACGCGAACGCGGGACAAAGATGTTCGATAAGAATTCATTGTTTCCCGAATTCATCGGGAAAAGAAATGAAATGACGAGGTCGCCTGTTAATTAAGCGAAATAACCATTTCCTAAATTGCTATGATCGCTGCGATTTTACAGCGTCAATGAATTTCTGTTTAATTCAAATAATAACCGAGCTTTTATTATATGGCTGTTTGTTTAAATAATTTGCCGTATTTTCAATTGAAAACTTTGTCCGATTTCAGTTTGCTTCGGTACTTTTATATAAATTTAATTTAATACAAGTATAATATATATATTTTTTTTTCTTTTTCAATGAGAACTTTAGATTTTTTATGACATATTATTTTTGCACTTTCATCGAAATCCATTAGTATCCCTTTGACCCTGCAATTACGTCTTTTCGCGGGTAAAACGGAGAAAATTAGATGGTTGGCAAGGGTGGATCATTAATTATGTCGTTAATTAAGCGTGTACCGGCCCGGGTACTGGGTTAAAATTCAAGGATGCTGTAATAACGCGGATGATTCATGGGTGTCGAATGGCGCTAGTAAGAAAATTGTGATTCATAACCGTAAAGATCGGGTTTATTAAATTAAGTTAATAATTAGAGAAGGAACCCGTGGCAATGTAAACTCGGTTGGCACGCGTTTCAAAACGGGCTGCAATTAATTAGCGGCCTTTAACCGAGCTTCGGTTTCCGGAGGAACGAGAAAAGAGAAAAAGTTCAAGCATCGTTTAGATTGCAATCAATTTTTATGTTTTCTTTGCAAAGTTTATTTATCGTCTAGTCGCCTTTTTTAAAAATTTCGATTAATATCGTTATAAATATTGCCTATATGAAATCATAGAAAAGCTGGAAATATTAATTCACAAATTTTGAACATTATTTATAATAAATACCAATGATATTATGTCCTAAAAAAATGTTACCATCTTCTTATCTCACTGAAAGGGATAAATTCAAATGACATCCCAGTTGTAACAAATGTCGGTGTTTAGATATATTGTATAAAATTTTCAACAATTTATCAAACTCCGCCGTCCACTCATTGTCCATCGATGAAAATGGGAGATCGATCGATCAAAAAATTTCAGACGTTCTTATCGGATAGTCGAACGTTCGAGATGGAATCTCATGAAATATTGAAGGGCGAAAAAATTATGTCGACAGCTTAACGTCCGACGAGCTCGAAAGAATATGCAAAACAGAAGAAGGACGGGGTTGAGTGCAGTTGCTGAAGAACTGTGTCTATAGTGGTGCTCGAAACTCGTGCTCGTAGTAGATCATTTAAATATTGCACAGGGAAATGAGTAAATAAAAGCAGAGGGTCGAGAGCGTACGTACAGAATGTGGAATCAGGTTATTTCTCTCTGAAAAATGCCGGAAAAGTCTATCGAATCCGTTTTATCGAAATTGTCTCGAGTTGTTTCAGGATCTTGTAAACGTGCTTCGATTTGCCTTTGCCGGTCTTCATTTGAAAACTGAACGACAAATATACAATCATAATTCGATATTAACAACTGTGGAATAATATATTTTTATTATCTTGACGATTTAACGCTCATTAATATTCTTTTCCCAATTTTTCAAACTTGTGAATTTAGCGATAAAGAAAGTATTTCGAAATTTTACGAGCTTTATAGATTGTTTCGCGATAGAAAAATGGCGCCAACGGGGAAAATTGGCCGTAATAATGAAATTTAAAAATGAAACGATGGAACAAGTTACGGTGTACCAGAAGCGTTGATTAACGCGGTCTAAATATTCAATTAAACGAACCAGCGTATCGGTTGTTTCACTACGATTCGCGTTGAATTAAATTTCAAAGGCATTTTCATTGTTCCCTTTTTTTCCTATTTTTAACAAGACGTTTCGCACGGAAACGTTCGGTACTTTCTTTTTGCTTCCCGTCGTAAATTGCCTAAAACACGAAATAAAGCGTTTGACAAAGGAAAAAAGAAAATGTCGAAACGGGCAAAAGTGAAAACCGCGTTCGCTTTCCGTCCAGCAGAGAAATTCCGGTTTTCCTTTGACCCGGCCGCGGCCGTTCGTTTTTTCCTGCGAGGTCCGCGGTTTACACGCGCTCCGCTCGGCCCGCTTCGCCGTCCTAATTAATTGCAATCCGTTCTCTCGAAAACGAGAGCTGAACTCCACTCTCAAGAATGGTCGCATTAACATGAAGGTACTATGGTGTTATAACAAGCCTGTTTTTCCACCGTGACCCGATCTCATCCCTGTCGAGCGAATTATTTCAAAGGCGACGACGCGACGGATCAAAAAAGATGGAAATATCAAAGCGGATTCGCCGGCAAGAATAAGCGGGAAATTCCTCGTGTAAATTTCAGATTTTGCGATCGTATGGGCTCTGAATGTTACCAATTACGGGGGTGATTTTTTAAAGTTGTTGCGAACGGGCATCGAGACGGAATTCGAATTGTAATTTAATTTCATAGCGAGCGACAGTAATTGGGATATCAAAAAAATTTCGAGAATACAGCGCTACGTTTGTTGGTTTAAATTCGTAGCGGAGAACAATCGTGATTTAAAAAACTGACGTAATTTCAATTTATAGCGAGCGACAGAGAAATTCAAAAAACAATATATTATTCTTTTAATCGATCGAAAGCGCAAAGGTTGCAAATTGGTTCATGATTGACTGTTTCGTTTGGATTTGTAGTTGCGAATTTGTTAGCGGCAATTAAAAAATTTCCTCTTCTGTTCCGTTGAATTGTACCGCGCATCAACCAATTTGCGTTGCGAGTTTTGTGCTCTAATTACAAATTTGCGTCCATGATTTCCGACCCTCTCAGTTTCTTTTTTCTTTTTAGAAATTTGATTTCGTAGGAAATTCTTGTTTACGAAATTGACAGAAATTTCGTGACACAACTGTCGAAGATAACTTTCTGAGCGATTTCACAACGAGGCACGGGGGTCAGCTTGAATATCGTTGCAAGGATTGCAAAACACGCGAGAGGATGTTGCAAATGTTAAATAAAATGTTTGCAGTCTAGACGTAGACGTCTCATAAATTTCCTTGTTTCTCTGTCCGGTGTAAGATTAGGACGTCCCAAGGTATTCATATGCAATGAATGATTCCGATTTTGAATTTGTCATGCTTGTCAGACCCGCGAGATAAAAGTTGAGCAGCCTTTTCTTAAAATAAGGACAGCAAGCGCAAGAGTTTCTTCTTAATAAAGAAAAAAAAAAAAGAAAAAGAAGGAGACGAAAATAAGGATGTGGTAATGCTGTTGGTACTGGTAAATGAAAATTAAAAGATCAGATATTAGATATACATATCGTTTCTATACTCTATTGTTGTTTCGTTATTTTTGGACAAACCGCGTGTTTACGGTCTCTGAAAATAACTTCTCTGCCAGAAGCACGAGTTTCCATCGTACAACTTTGTTCGTGTGCAAAGGAAGCTGAAACTTTTACTTCTGCCATTCGAACGAATACACCAAAACGAGAAGAAGGTCGAAGTTCAACGCGTTGAATCCCATGGTGGATGTATGTAAATTGTAAATAATGAAGCATATTGAAAATTAATTTCTTTGTCGAATTTTTAATAATTGTAACGTAGGTTTTTCTGGGATTTGCCTTTAGTCTTGGGAGAACCTAGGACTTAGGGTTTAGGGGAAATTTAGGTAAAATTTAGGTTCTGAGGTTTATGGGCGTCTAGGCAAAACTTGAAATCTTTGTGCTAGGGAAAACCTGAGATCTAATTGTAAGGCCTAGAGAAGCCTAGGGAATTCCTTTGTCCAATTTGTGATAATTATAGCGTAGGTTTTTCTTGGATTTTCCTTTAGCCTTGGGAGAACCTAGGACCTAGGCTTTAGGGGAACCCGGGGAGAAACTTAGGATCTCAGATCCATGGGAGCCTAGGGAAAACTTGGAACCTGGGTCCTATGGAAAACCTGGGATCTAATATCTAGAGAAGCCTACGGAAAATCTGGGATCTTAGGCCTCGTGAAGCCAAGGGAAATCTTGAGACTTAGGGCTTAGAAGAACCTAAGGAAAGCCTAAAACCTAGGGTCTAGGGAAACCTACAGAAGACCTATAGCCTAGGGTTTGGAAGAACCTAAGGAAGCCTAAATTCTACAATAGATCCTAAAGCTTTGTTTTGACAGCGAATAAAAATACATGCAGATGAAAATGTAGAATGGTCTTTTCATTTCGAAATGAAACGATCAGATGGCTGAGAACGAATTCCAGGTTGGTTGTTGTTTGCTGGGAATAGAATCCCAGTGTGATTGTTGCCAAGCGTATCTCTGGAAGCATTCGCGTTTATTATTCGTTGAGCATCAGATGGAAAATAAGAAGTATATCTTGAGATTTTGCCGCATTATCCCGCTGCTCCTGCGAGAGAACTGAAATTTACCCTGGGGCTGAAGCCGACGACAACAAGAATCAACGCTTCGCCGTATACTTGATTGTTCGTTTTTTGCCAACATTGCTGGAACAATCGATTCGATCCTTTTGCTAATTTTTATCGCTTGAAGCTTCCGTCTTACATCGTCGAGCTAATTAAGGGATTAACATTTTGGAATATCCTTGATCGATTCTGAATCAATAGAGTTGAATTAATTTGGTCTGTTTTCGTATTTGAAAAGGTTCAAATTTTTAGAATTTTTAGAACTTTTAGAATTTTCAATCTCGAAAACAAATATCCCGAGAAATTAAGATTTTGAGGTCTCGCACTCTGCAGTTTTTATTTTATTCTTGTGTATTCTTTAAAAGATTCCTTTCGTCGGGCTCGAAATAAGTATAATCTCACTAAATTCCATGGATCCGGCTTTTAATATCGGTTTTAATATCGTGGTTTAATATTAAGATTACAAGCAGGTAACAGACATTCCATTTGCTTCGAGACTCCCGCATTAAATGAAAAAATTCTATAAACGTAAAGAACAGATTTGTCTTGCGTGTATCCGTGAAAGTTCGCCAGCTTTGGCTTGAACGAAAACGAGACTGTTATCCACAAAGGTGAATCCGACTGTTCTTGAAATTAAAGATACGAAAAGAATAGAAAAAGAGATCGGAAATGTAGTGAAACGTGTTCGAATTTCTGAAACTGTGCGGATAAGTAGAGCCATAGTAATTCCAGCTTCTAATCCGATGGTTCCTAATTGCACGATGGAATGGCGTTCACCAAGGATCGTGTGTTCGCCTTAATAATCGAAATTTCTAATTAGAAGGTCGCACGAAAGCCGAGCTTTTAACGTTATCGTTGGAAATCGACTCCAGCTTACGATCTCCCGATGCATTTGTATTTATATTCCCTGAAAACCACCTTTGCGGTCAGAATCTTGATTTTTTTTACTTCATTGTTCAATATTATCCAAGCCAGAAATATTTAAGACATCAGGACTTTGATTACTAAGGACGCGATCGGCGATCGGTTAATTTTCAAGCGTAACTTTACAGTTCTGCATCTTGTATCGTTATCTTAATATTAGTGCCATTTCAAAAATATATGAATTCCAAGTTCCTGAAAATATAATATTTCGAATTTTCCGAGTTCCTGAGAATCTAATACTTCTTTTCTCAATGTTGAATAAAAAATGTGTCTTCTAGCTGGACCGATAGGGTTAATTATTCAGCTGCCACTCAGCTGATTAAAATCGAACGATTATTTTATTCAGAGATAATTCTGATAATTAAACGCGATTAAACAATTAATTTACATCGAGAGAAATACCGGATACCTAGATGGTATGAAATATTCACGATATTCGATTTCAATCTTGAATCCTTTGCACCCGAAGTGTTTTTTGATCGTATCAAGTCTAGTTTATTTTTATAGCAAAATTCTTGAAACCCAACAGCTCCATTTTGAAATGGAAAAGTTACCTATGTTTATGAATCTGTGCATTTTTATTTCTATTATTAACTTGCTATATTTTAACGTAAATAAAATTTGTCAGTTTTATTTTACAAATTCTCCAACGAGTTACATATGTCCCTCCAGACGCACCAATCGAGTGCAGAGGGTTAACATCTACATAGAAAAAGATTTGATCGATGCATGGTTAATTCATGAACTCATTCCCTGGTATGATTTCATTTCATCCCGT
Organism: Stelis phaeoptera; assembly: GCA_943735885.1. Classification (NCBI taxonomy): domain Eukaryota; kingdom Metazoa; phylum Arthropoda; class Insecta; order Hymenoptera; family Megachilidae; genus Stelis; species Stelis phaeoptera. The sequence continues at coordinate 4,544,762 of OX030936.1, forward strand.
GATTCTTGACGGTCAATTACACTTGCTTCTTACTGGATTAACAGTGTTCTCCTCTGAACAAGATGTTGTAAATTGATTCCATGGATGTTAGTGCTTGAGTAGTATTTTTATCTATGAAAATTATAATTAAATGTGACATATTACAATTTTATGTTCGTAAGATTTCCACTTGAAAATGTAGTATTTTTTAAAATATCTAATTACAAGTTTTCACTTGGCACGATAGGAAATTAATAAAAATATTAATATTACTTAGGGTTTTCTTCAATTTCAGTTAATTATTCGGTTATATTGAATTTGCAGCGTTATTTACTCTACCTTAACGGGTTCATTCGATCAGAAATGCGATCCGCGTTGGCCACGTTTAAATACTGACCGGATATCGCTTAGGTAAAGGGTTAAACGGGTCGTTGAGACAACGAACGAAAAGTATTTCTGATAGTTTGGCCCAGGTACACCGGAGCAGAGTCGTTTCCCTAACTGAGAGCGCAGTTTCCGCAAAATTGCCGCTGCTAATGTCTCGAAAAAGAGATTGTTACTCGATTTACTGTCCTGCCCTTCGTACACGCTTCGATACGATTGGAAATCGGTGTCGTTTTCCTCGAATCTTTGATCTGAACCGTTCCTGTTCTAACATAAGGAAACGAAACGTTGTAACTTTGCTTGTCCGATACCGCTTGAACGTATCGAACCATCATTTCAGATTTCTTGACCATAATAAAGATAACACAGAGAAGCACGGATCCTCTTTATCGGGATAAAATAGTGCCTCCATAAAACTGGACTCTTCTTGTTGTCTTTGTTTACTCGCGACTGAATTCTTCAACCTTTCGTTTTCGATCGGTGAAACTCGATAAATCATCTGTTAATTCCGTTGCATTGGCAGTTTGTGGATTTATTTCTATCGTATCAATGATTTAAGATCGATACTAGTGTCGTAAATATAGATTTCCAGAATTTGACATATTAATTATATCATTATTCCTACTGCTCGTGAAAATAACATTATTTGATTTCAGTAAATTATATTTAAAACTTAAGTCGAAATTGAAGAAGTCAATTACTTCGCAATGGAGCGTTATCCAACTCCCCCACTAAAATATAATATAAAATCTGACAGATCTTAGAAAGAAATATCTGCGTTCTGAACGACCTATTTATATCAAAGTATCATCGACGTCTAATGACAAAGACACGTGTCCTTAGTCGTACGTAACGAACCGAAGGAAGTAGGTATTTGAAATAAAAATCTGACGACTGATTTCGATCAGCGAGAAACGAACGAAAACACGATGGAGTTATAATAATAGCAGGGTTGCAGGCATTTTATCGAATTTGGCCGCAGGTGCATACGAGGCCCGTTAGATGCAGTGGGTCAAGGTGGAGCCTCGAAGGGGATGCTCGAAGGCGTGGGTGGCCGTAGCGGTTTTGAAAGAGAAGAGGGAAAGATATCAACTGTGAAATAGAGTGACGGTAATGGTGTGCTTCGTGTTGCGAGAGTGGCCATTACAGTTATCGCAAAAGTCGTGTCATAAAGGCGACGCTGTTAGAGAACGCGTTATACAAGGATCCAGAGTCGAGAAGACAGAGGGAGAGGATAGATCGTAAAGGATCCTCGTTCCTTTCCTGTCTTTTACACCAGGAAACATCGTTGCATCCGTTAGAGCCGCATAATTCAATATCTCGCTCGACTTTAATATCTAAAGAACAAAATCGTTTTATTCGAATATCTCCCGACCAGACTCTCTGCCATGCCATGCCGTTGCCGTTAAAAGATTCACGATGAAATCTTCGTCGCTTCGATGGATGTTTGCTGTCCTTGCTTGTTTCGGACTTTTTCAATTCCGATCGAACTTTTACAACTCTTTGAAATCTTTCGACTCGAATTAAGGGCTACCGTTTGTCTAGAGAAAGTTTTCGAATACCACTCGGGAAAGTTTCACCGGGAGTTTGGCTACTTTTGGCTCTTTGATTACTTCTTCTATCGCAACACCTTTCGATACTTGGAATAATTACTAGGGAATAATTAAGAATTAAACATCTTACGAAAAACAGTTACCACCGACTAATCTTTTTTTTTTCTGATTTCTTTTCCAGGCGGTGAAACGGTGGAATCGAAAGGCTGACAGTATCCAGAAACCTGAATCAACCGTGCGGTATATTTCGGAAGCGGTGACACGTGAATTGTCGATTTAAATCTTGAAGACTCTGTTCAAAACGTCAACGTTTGCGATTTTGTCGATAGATCGTACGAATCGCGATCGATATTCGAAAATTTCGCGGAGTTTCACCGGTGAAAGGAACTCTGGACGACAGGAGATGTCCCACAAGTGGTTTCAACGAGGAGACGACACGTTCAAACCTCCAGATATTGAAAGATAGCGAGAGCAAATCGCTTCGAACGTCCAGTTTGAAGATCAAAGACGATGAAGATCCGCGATTCAGGACTCGTCGGAACGAGGGAAGGATCAAACAGAGCCTGAGCGATCGCGTTCAGTCATCCAAGAACGATCAGAAATCGACAGACCCGTCTGACGGATCCAGATTCAAGTTTTTCAAAGATAGGAACAAAAAACGTTCAAGAAACATCGAGTCTGTTGACCCCAAGGAGGAAGTATCTCGCAGCAAGCTGCACAAGAGCGATTCTTTTCTCAGAAGGTTGGTGAAGAACTCGAAGGACAACATCGCGGAGGGCTGCGAAAGGTTGGTCAGAAATATTCAGAAGAGTCCTCGGGTTCTGAGGAAGAAGTTCTTGTCCAACAGCAGCGACGAGGAGACGCCTATACCTCCGATCAGAAGAAAGAAGTCGAAAGGTAAATCTTTCGAACCCGATCCAACCGTTGGAACGTCTTCCAAGGATTCTGAAGCTACAGAACCCTCTACCATTCGTATCAATATTGTCCATCCGAACGAGGAACTGGTTAAGGACGATCATCGTCGGATAAACAACCAACAACCTTCGAACGATTGTGCAAGTCGATTGATCGAAAACAGTCGCGTTTTAAAGCAAGACGATTACGATTCCTCGAAAAGCGTGTCCATAGAGGACGTCGAGGATCTCATCAGGATAGAGAACAACCTACGACTCCTGGAAGAGCGCGTTCTGGTCAGAAGACGTTTGGAGAAATCGACGAAGATCCTTCAGACTCTTAATCCTGGCCAACGAAGATCCTGGAGCGAAGAGAGTCTGATTCGTGGCATCGAGCAGGCTCGTCACACAGTCTGGACGGAATTTCCGGGCTGCAGAGTGTCCGCGGACTCGGTGGCCGTCGATTGCTCGCCGATCGTTCACAGGCGTTACATTCGTTCGGATAAATCGGTCGAAAGGGAGGAATCAAGGTCATCGGTGTCGAGAGACAAGGTTGATCCACGCGACAAGTGGTGGAAGGCGAAACGATCGCCTCCGCCGGACGATTGGCAGGTTCAGAGGTCGGCGAGGCTCGAGCTGGCTGGCGATAAAGAGCACGGGTCAAATGATAAGCGTGTCTCGGTAAGGAAGTCAGGGATACACGGCGGCGAAGAGCTGCACGCGTCGACTGTTGGCGTAAAATGCAAACTTGCGAATTTCACGGATGCCCGGGAGCAGCAGGCTGGGCCCGAGGGGGAGAACGGACACTCGAAGCCTGCGGAGAAGACGAGTGAACAACTGGTAGTCCACTCGAACGCTCGACACCCCGCGACGTCTGTCCACGTTGGCTCGTTTTGCGACTCGAAAGATGAACGAATCGTCGACGACGCTCGACTACTCGAAGAAACAAGCGATTCCAGCCTCGTGACCGTTCGCGTTAATCTATCGAACTCTGCGGAGGATGTTGCTGCGAGCAACATAGTGCTGGAACCCCAGTTGTGTCACAGTCTGATCGATCAGGCTGTTATTAAACCTCAAATCAAGCATCAGGGAAGATCGATTCGCAAGAAAAAGGTGAAAGGTAGAAGTTGTCGAACGATTCAAGATCCGAAAGGCTTGAAGATGAAATTTACCGTCAGGATGATCAGAATCAGGGACAAACTGATGCTAGGGCTAAGTGCCTTCGCGATACTGTTTACCGTGTTGTTGGTGATGGATCTTCAGATGGATCTGGGCTACAGTGGACATCATTTGGTACCCAGCCACGGACGTGTACGCATCGGTGACGATCCGAACGCGGACACCATTTACAACACCTTCCGACGGAAGTTCTTGCAACGAGCCAACGCTAGCAAAGAACAGACGGGCACCGATACGAGTGGCACCACTCAAAACAGTGGAAAGATGGCCGACAGCGAAAGCAAAGACTCGAAGACCGAGAATAATCAGGTGCACGACAGTTTTCCGGATTTAGTGGACATTGTGGTGAACGGTTATGGTGTTGGTGCGTTCGACGGTGTGGCCAGGATCAGCGGAGAGGATTACTCGTACAATCCTACCCTCGGGGAGTTGAAGAAAATCAGCCCAAAGTGAGTGAATTATTTCTCTTTATTACGTTTTTCTTTGATTTTAGGATTTTTACACTTTGATGCTCGGCCTGAATACTGAAATTTTGTACGCCTAATCTAGTAATTTAACAATTTAATCATCTATGAACTCCAACAAATTCTTGCCTATCAAAGTGTTAAATTCAAAAATTAATCCTACACTATTGCTTGTATCGCTATTGCTATTATGCATTCGTTAATTTAGAACCATCGTTTTTTCCATTGTGAGAGATGAAATTATTTTATCAGTTCTGATAATGACGATCAGAGATGACGTCTGGTGAAAATTTTCCGTTGTTATCGTGGTCGCCCAGTGAAAATATCCGACCTCGTTTCTATGCAAGATAAGGGAGCTTTTCAGCGGCCGGAACGCGACATCTAATTAACCGGAACAACGTCGAAAGTACGAAGTTTAAATCTCGCCAATGTTCGGGCATCGAAATCTCCTAAACCGATTTCACCAACTTTCGACCGAAGCTCGTTGTTTTTTCGTCTTTTCGTGTGTGTGTGTTTTTTTTTCTCGCTCGTTGCCACGGTTGGAAAAGTTTCTTTTTTGATCGAGCGAAAAGCTCGAGGAAAAAGCAATCAGTTGAAACAAGGAAAATCGGTTTGATTCTGTACGGTCGATTGGAGTTTCACGCAAAAGATCGTCGCGTCGGTTAAAGTAATTCTAAATGGATTGAAAAATTTCATATCGCATAATTATTCGATATCGGAAAAATGAAGTAAAATTTCATTTCGTTTTACATCAATTACTTAGTATATTGGAATATTAGCACATCTATTATACATTTTTCTTTTTGTTATTTTACTATTTTCATTGTTTATAATCTTATAGGTCATAGGTTATTGAAAAATGGATTTTTCAACAGCGATAACTCTATAAGATAGCTATTGTTGTTTGAAACATAACAGTTTGTGATCTGGATATGCAGAAAAAGTAGAGCAAGACGCATCTTCGATTCGCAATTCAGCGAAGCCGAGAATTACTGTCGTAACAGGCTGATAAGAAACGCAACTCCGTATTATCTGGCACATGTATGAACATTATTTTCTGCTGTGCCGATTTTCGTGCCATTTTTCTTATCTGTGGAATTAATAGATATAGCATGTAATGTATTTACACAACTCAATTCGGAATAATACACTTTGAATTCGTTTTAAAATCAATACTTTAACATCTGATCGCATTATTATGATTTTTTCCACGGTCACTCTTCGCAATTATTAAATCACAATTTGTAATCACAAGGTTTCGAAGTGTTAATCAAATTGATATAAAAAGCGGGATTTTAAATAAATCCTAAGAGAAATAATCTTAGGTACCAAGAAGATACAATTAAAATTACCTATCATAGACATAGTTCCCATTTTCCATCCTGCGATTTTGTTCGCATTAAAAGCAAACCACGAGTTGCTTCCTTTACAGTATTGCGATATTTGAAATTAATATTATACGTTTCTGGTGGAAAATATTAGAGTTTGAAGTTTCTTTTTACCATAAACTTACGTAACAGTCTGATATTTTAAAACATCCAAGTTCTATTTGATATGTTCACCGTGCACGATTCATTAATTCCATAACCGGAAGCCTCTATAACTTGCACCGACGTCTTGGAACGCTAATTCATCGTGTTTAAGCAATTTTATTGTCTGGCAAGCAAATATCAGTCACGTTGCGCGAGCTTCGGTACACAAACGCTTGTATTAGGATTCACTTGCCAACTGGTGTGCCCATGTATGCATCTGTGTTATGTAGTCCTGTACACGTGGTGATACTGTGCTGTCCGAGCTGGTTGTCCAACGGCAAATGTAATTATTCACGGCTGTGTTTGCATGGATGGGTTCCCATCGACCGTAGATCGACGTCGAATCCTTTTCACTTCACTCCAGGAAAAACATTCCACCGATTTCCTGTGCTTCTTTCATTTTATTACGCTCGAAACCGTCAAATTTCTGATTTCTAGATACAGGGTGTATCAAATCTTTGAGAACGACGGACATATATACATATATACGTCCAATCAGAATCGTCAGAGTAACTTGTAAATAATGTTCTATGTGTACGCTTCGATGTATTTATTTCCATTTACTGTATTATGTACTAACAGCAATTGCACGATTACTAATTTTGTAGCATAGGTGTAGAATATCGCAGTTTCTTATTTTATTTCCTCTTAATATGTTACGTATTAATCTTAATTTGAAAATTACTAACATATAATTTATCCGTAATTTCTGTCTTGCCATAACAAACATTTTTAATTACGAAAGTCATCGATTCTTTAAAATATATGACCCTCGAAGTGTTCAAATTAGTTGCTCTGCAAAAAATTGATACACTGTGTATCTATTCCATTCGATAGGAAGTACCAACATTCACGTGCCAGTGATTTCCGTGTCGATTTGGTTCTTTTTTTCTCTTCGTATCTCGCCCTTTTTTTTCTCTCTCCTTTTCATCGGTAACCTAATTCGTCCCGGTCCGAAGCATGTGTAATTGTCGTGGACAATGAACGCATAGCCAATCGACGATTCGTACCGCATCGAATCTTTATTATCTGGCAAAGGGTTCGATCGAATTAGGCCATCGTATGTTGCTTCAATTGCTCGGCGTCGTTTATTTTTTTTTCATTCACTCCTTTGTTCGATTTTCCATTTAATTTAACTCGTTAACTACCGTGGCGATTGTCTGCGATCAATGTTACAAATTTTAATTGGATAATTTCGAAGTTTCTTCTCTTAACCCTCAAACGGTGGTGCCTGGGTCAATCATGACCCGAGCCTAGGGATAATATAATAATATTTCGATTAAAATTAGATACATAAATTTTTGGCGAAAAATTGTAGCGGAAAATGTTGAGAATGTAAGCGAAATAAACTAAAACATTAAATTTAAGTTGTCGCTGTATAAGCGGTTTGCCGTCGAAGGGTTAATATCATTAATATTGTTAAATACTACTTAGAAGATCAATCTATAGTTTCGTTGACACGTTATACAATTTATTATTCGATTTGCAATCGCTTTATTTTATACTTGGTATCTTCTGAAATTAATATAATTGCTAATGTTACTTCGAATTTTCTATCATTTTCTTTAGCGAGTCTGATTATATTAAATTTCTGATACTGGTCACCGGTGACCCTTACAAAATTGACTGTGTCGCTATAAGACCGTTGGGCGACATGGGCGACACCATGGATCCCCCGACAATTCACCTCCTCATTCCCGATGGAATTCGAGCACAAAGAATCCCGGTGGTCTCCAAAGTTACTGGAAAACTCTCGCAACGATCGAGACGCGGCAGACTGCATTTTTCATCGCATTTCCTCGAGACGGGTAAGAGGAAAAGGGGTAAAGGAGTAGGGTGGTGGGTATTATCGAGCGTCTGACAAGGAAAACAAGGAACAACATTTTCCCGAAGGTTGTGCAGGCAGTAAGCTCGCTCGTAAGCCTGTGCTCTTCTCTCGCCACTAGATAGACAAACAGCCCTAGCGAACCTTGGTGTTTAGGGAATAAGCAGACATTGTTTCGTGGTGCACAAGCGTCGACAATGCCTTAACGTCTCCGTTCGGGACTTCACTTGGGATAGTCGGACACGTGTTCTACGAAACGGCCCGTTTATACCTAACCCTAACCTGCGAATGTTCCTGGATCGAGACACAGAGTTACTAATTCGATGGACAAACTTGTGTAACGATAAATTGGATACCTTGTTGTCGATGTTCTCGAGTGATTCGATTGTTGCGGAAATCTGGATCGTTCGGATCTTTGCCCGAAGCCAAATGTGGCTAATTTTTAGGATACTTTTATTGTCAAAGTTCAGGTATTGCGCTGTAACAATTTTTGCGAATTATCTGATTTTAATACGTCCTAACCACGGTTCATGGTACTGGACTAGCATCAAATTTCTTACACACGCGTCGACCTCGTTTGCAAATTTGAATTTCAACCCTTAACACGTTGACTGCCACAGTGAAAACGGACGTGTGTAGTCAGACACGTTGAAATCCTAATTATTAAGAATATAATTAACTAATTTTCAAATTTAACCTTTCAAATCGATAGCTAGCATTATTAGCTTAATGATAACGTTATTCGTGGTTTATTTCGTCATTTCTTTTATTAATTATTTGATTGTAAAAAATTTCGGGTGCCGGTCACTGGTGACCCCCGTGGCAGTCAACGTGTTAACCCATTGACTTACGACTTACGATATCGTGTCACACACGTGACGTAGATTACGGTTCAGATGTGACTTCTGTCGTTCAAATGTTGATTACAATTGAATTTGAAATTCAATTCTGATCATAATTTACACAGTTAATGCTTGTCAAGTGTGAAGTATACGTAATATTTCAATTTTCTTGATTTGTTTTAACGCCGGAGCAATAAATATTTACCTCTGACTGACGCACCTGTCGAGAAAATCTGAAGGCAAGGGGTTAACCCAACAGAATTGTAAAACGTTTCAGAGGTTACGTCGACCACATTCGGCGGAATTAGAGAAACTCGAATCATCTTGCCAAATCCAGCTTGCGATTACTCTTCTCGTCCAGGAAATTCTGGTTTTCACGGTCGAGCGTGTAACGCGAGCGGCTGCGATCCTCCCTCGAGCGTATTCTTACGCCAGGAATTAGTCGTCGCAAATTACCGTCACGAATGTACACATTATTACTCGCGAATGTACACGTGTATAATAGCCTGTAACCATCAGTGCTTTCGCCAGCACGTATACACACACACACGGAATCGTACATCAACCGTGTATGTACCTGAGTGAGCAAACATGCACGAGAGCAACGTGGTGCATCATCGTCGGGAGCGGGTTAACGCGGGCATTGTATCGATTCATCGACGGAATTTTCAAGGCAGTGCAAACGTCGGTGACTTCAGGAACGTACAAAGCCCGTGGAATCTCTGAGGCGAGGATGACAAAGGTATTCGAACCCGAATGCTTTGTTTGTCCGGAAATAATTCATCGTCCGTAACTAGGCTGCCGGATGAATTTTAGGTGAACGCAGGTAACAACGTACGATCTACGAGCTTGGAGGAATATATAATTGATCAACTTTTTTCTTATTAATTCCGAGGTTTTTTAAAATCGGCTCAGGTTACGTCTGGATTTTGAAAGAATTTTTAATTATTTTATCCTTCAACGATCGAGAAACTTGAAATTTTTATGCTAGAAATGTAAATCGACACATTATTGTCTAAGGAACAGTAATTGGACGTGGTTTTGCAATATTTTATCAGAGATATAAAAAACTTGTTCGAGGTAGTATAGAAATGGGTACTGAGATACCTGGTTGTCCACGTATGGATTCAGTTCTTGGGTTCTAATTCCTAATCCGTACACTGCTTTAACGTTTAATATTTGATCGATCATGTAACAGATTTTATACCACTTCAGCTGAAATTTGTGCTCCTTAATTATAGTTCATCACAGCGAAAGGGTTAAAAGTCTACTTTATTACTCGTGTTATTAATTTCCAGAAGAAAAAATAGATTGCTTACGACATTGGAAATATCATTGGGTCGAAAGTTCTACAGTTACCAATAACCAGATAAATTGAAACCGAAGATCAAGATTTTCTAGATTTACTGGAAATACTGGTAAAACGTTTGACCCCGTACTCGAATCGATCTTTATCAAACGTCGAAAACTTGACTGGTTCGTTATTTACACCGGTGACAGGTATACCCGGAAATTTACTACCCACTTTCGAAAAAGTTATACTCCCATAATGGCTGCCCCCCTCAGAAAAATCGTGGACGCGATAGCCAAGAAGAAGAAGAACGTGGATACATCGATCGTCGAAGCAGTGGAAGAGGAAATTGAATAAGGGAATTTTTAGATATGATACCGCAATACATTTTACACGCGTCGATGAAAATATTGATCGCAATTCTGTTTTTAATCAATCGAAAGGGAATCGAATTAAACCCTTGACGATTCTACGTTTCTTGAAACCTATCGAAATTTTGCTGGATCTAAATTATCATATACTTCAAAATACTTCGAATATTGGACCGTGATTTGACTAGTTATAATCAAAATAGATGTTTATTATATCTGAATACTTAAGTTTCTTATAATAAGCTTCGAGACAATTTTACAAGTCAAATTGATCACACTGAAATCAACGATTGATAAAAATCGATCGGACGCATGCTAGTCAATTTTTCGATGCAAAAATTGTCAATCTCAAATTCGATTTCAACTCATTGTCGGTTCAGAATACCGTTCTCTCTGGTTTGATTCTTGAAATTATTCGATCGAATCAAAATTCATAACACCAGTCACCAGTGGCTACGGATGGCAATCAACGTGTAAAGATCGAGGAAAACGAAACGAGTAACAAATTTTATTTCATTCTCTGATAACGTGTTCTCGTGACTCGTGTTTATTATTTGAACCCGTAACCCGTATATCGTCGACACGTGACACGGGGTTGCGAGGAAAAGAGAATAGCATTTTTAAATGTTGAGTAGTTCTCGATTCGAAGCCAACCCAACAATAATTTATGATTTTCTTGATAATCGAGATTACATCATAAAATACTGCAAAATTAGATTTTTATTCATTCTGACATTTCTTGGTGTTTATTACGCGCCTTTTTCGAACTCGAAGAGTTTCTCAAACCTTTTCTGGCCACGATGCTGATTTCCGATCTAGAAATCCCGGGTCACGGATATCTGTAAGAGCTAGGCAGCAAATTCACCGAACAGGAAGTTATTCGAACCGTAAATGGTCCCAGACCTCTGGTGTTTGGAGTTTCTCGGCAACGGATCGTTTCAATCTCGGAAACGTTTGTTTCGATTCTCGACGGGACAAACCACGAGGAAATCAAGGATTTCGATTAATTTTCGTCAACGAACAGAGGCCAGCTTCGCTCAGACCCGGGATTGCCTTTAAATCGTCGTGCTACGGGGCCGGATGAAAAATGTATCTCGACCGGTGGAAAAATATGTACACGTTGTGCTTGTCCCTCGATATCGCAAAGAACAAACCTAGCAAACCGTATGAAAACATTCCGAATTCGAGAATGTTTGTTCGTTTGAGAAAATTTGTAATTTAAAATCAGAAACGCGTAACAATTCATTTCGATCCGTACGGAAGGTGATAAATGTTTGCACGTACAATGGACACTGTAACGATGGTTCTCAGGGATCAAGCGTTCTTGTTTTCGCGAGGATTTAGATAATCGCGACAGATTCGAAGAAGCAGGGAGGGGGGATGAAACGGTGGATTCGTAGGTAAAAGGATTCGAAGTTGGTGGAGCAGCGTGTTTGTCGTTGGAAGAACGGCTCGAGTCGGTTGTTGTCGTTGGATCGCATCCTTCCACGTCGAATAATTGCCCTTGCTAACGAACACAACGTCGCTTTGTGCCGTTGGAATCGACTGGAAACTAGAACGGATCCGTTTCGACGCTGCCTTACTCCACGAGTTCCAAACGGATGTTGCTCGTTTCGTGATTTTCACGCGGCGATGTGCTCTTGTTTGCCTGCAGTCTTTCACGAACTCAACGTTTTCGGGCACGATCGACCGTATTGTTGAGAATTAATTTACAATCGGTTTGTTCAAGAGGCTTTTCAAGGTTTTTGATGGTGCTTTATTGTCTTAGGCTTTCGATTGTTTACGTACACCTTCGAGTCTGACGCAATTTTATGACATAAAAGTTTCGCGCAATGCCACCTGTGGCATATCAATCCAAAGGTTACAGTTCGGTGAAAATAGTTGCATAGAGTTTTCATCGGTATTCTTACTACAAAGTGACTGGCATTTCGTTGAAACGCATAATGGATTTATCATTTCACTGACGAGTGTCTAACGTTCCAACGAAGAGTCGGTCATTTTGTATTAAAGATATCGATGGGGCGTATAGGTAATCATTTTCGTTGAACTATAAGCTTTAAATTGATATGTCATAAGTGATATTTCGCACTGTTTTTTATCAGATTTCCCTGCTTTCGTACGCGACAACTGATAAATGTTTGTGATCTGTCCGCTCAAAGAAATCACTTAGAAAGTTGAATAAAGATAAAAGGTTAACGAGTCACGGTCGACAGAGTTTCCGGGAGGGAATTGTGAAGTAAAGTTTCCGAATAGTAGAATGGGGAATCGTCGATTCGGCGGACGAATCGTCGGGACGTCGTAAACAAGAGGCAGCCAGCCAGCGTGCAATGGAAATTATAAATGACCCGGGGTAAACAAGCGGCGCGAGGCGAGAAAATGGCTTTTCCTCGGGAGAAATGCATCTCCGTTTTCCAGAGCGGAACACCGATCCGCGCTCACACATCTCTCTCATTGTTACACTCATACAGAGTGTTCCAAAAAAGAAAAAGAAAAAACTGCTGCCATCTATGTTTAACTATTTCGCCTCCAAGATCAGTTATGTATGAAAAATTCCGAATTATTCAAATCTTAGTTTTTCAAATTAGGATTTTGCAATTTTGAATTTTCCAAATAGAAACTTTTCGAAGCTTAATTTTTCCGAATTGAGATTTTTCAAAGTAAAATTTCTCAAACCTTAATTTTCCTAATTAAGAGTTGCTAATCGGAAATTTTCCATAAAATTAAATTGCAACGATCACGCTACTTGCAGCAATTGAAATTCGTTTTTGCAGTTTTCAGACGGTACACCTTCTTTTGGAACTGTCTGTATACTCTGTTCCTTCCGGTCTCGGTTTCTCGGTTACATTCGGCTCGACTAGTCGTTTGCCGTGCAAAAAGCCATCGTGGTCCGAATCGATTCGAGTCCATCGATTATTCGACCAGAGGCTCGTCCTTCGGCTCGGAAAGCTCGACTGGATTTCCCTGCTTTTCATCCTCTTTCTCTTTCTCGAATTTCTCCTTATTTATTTTCACTCTCTTTCTCTTTTCCTCCTCCTCCTCCTTTTTTTTTTTTGTTTTTTGGAGTGTCCGCTTGAGTCGAGAGAGGAAAAGCTGTTTGAAAGCTTTCGAAATCTCCTCGAGGCTCTTTGAATCGAACCACTAGAGAACGAAGAAGAGAAGAGAGGAAGGGATATATCGTCGGTGCGACGACGGTTAACGATGAGAGAATCCTAATTAGGATCGAGTCGAACGGCGACATTTAATTAACGGAAAATCAATTTCCCCCCACTGCTGGATGAGGAGGTGAAAAAAAAAAGGTAGCGGGAATCAATTTGCATTGTAATTAATCCCCGGGGTGAGAGATCGATGTTGGCCACTTCTCTTTTTCTTTTTTTTTTTTCCTGCCGAGTACACGCGGATCATTCAGGAGCGTGCTCTCGTGGTTTTATCAGCTATTCTCGCGTGTTTTTTTTTTTTCATCCTGTCGCGACCCAATCTCGCTACCTGTGAATGGTTCTCGTTCGTGAAACGAGTTTGTTCAGTGATTAAAGTTTCACCGAGGCGAAAATTCGAATTATCGATTCGATTTTTTTTTCTTAGAAAACACACAAAGCCCTTACTATTTTGTTAACAATATGGGTAACTAATTAAGAATTTAAATCCTGACCCAAAACCATGTTTCGAATAAAATTAATCTTTCACATTTTTAAATAAACAAAATAATATTTAAGGAAATAGGTTAATACTGAGAATTTGAGAATTTTAAATGAGAAAATTAAACGTTTCTGTGCTCAGTGATGGTCGTCCTAAATACGGTGAATTTCGCTGTGCCAATCAACGTGATAATATTAATTAAGGAGTCATTGTGTCCACTTTTAAATCGCAAGAAGGAAATGTGTGGTTCGGTTTATCAGAAAATGTGTTAATACAGCGTTATCCGACGAATGTGTGAAACTACATACGCGCCAGAGATAAACTTATCCGGTTCTTCAGAAAGACGTATCGTCAGCTAAACGACTATATATGTATGTATATCGTATTTCCAGCCATATACTGCTAGAAGTGAAATTGTTTCGTGTTTGAAACGTTGACCGTGATACATGGCAGGGCATTTTTTTTCTCTTATTTTAACGTAGTTTTTATCATTTTTCATTACGCTGAACCAAGAAATCCGTCAAAAGCTTGAAACTTGATAAAACTTTCTTTGCTTCACTGAATTTATACATATATTATTGTAAAATAAAGTTTCTGCGGTGCTTACGCGCGAATGAATAAATTTAAATTAGTTGGATTGAGTTTGTCGGTGTGTTTCACCTTCGCGAGGGAGTTTTCGAAAGTTTCTTCAGCCCGGTGTCCACGGAAGATAGTTTCTTACGTTTTCATGGTAATGAATTGAAAATCATTTTGAGGGAAGACAAATTACAGGGGAATAATGCTTAATTTGCTCAATTGGTACGATGATTTTTACATTCTTAAGTGTTATATTAACTCGTTGACTGCCGCGTCACCCATATTCGAGTGACACTTGAATTTCCATAGAAATGAGAAATCGTGGTATTAGGTATTCCAAATTCTGAATGATAGAAATTACGAAGAATTGTAATAATAATAGATACAATTTGATTTTATCGCCTTTAAAATTTTTCTTTTAACGCCTTTAGCGTGGCAATCAAGGTGTTAATATGTTAATGAGAAATTTTCAAAGATGGAAGCAAACTACTTAAAAATCTGACAGTAGTAATTATAATAATATATAACAAATTGCTTTGCTGATACGGCGTCTGATTTTCTAACTTTTATTACATACTGTTATGATAAATATTTGGGAATTTAATTTAATTTTGACGGGTTTCGCGTGATCTGTTCTAGCTGGATTTTGTTAATTTTCATTATTGTGCGCGAGTTGCGTTCGAAATCCATCGAATTGAGACGAAGGTTGAAGGGAAGTCACAGCTGTGTTGTATTTCAGGTGTATATCGAGCACAACGATTGCGTAAGTTGATAGAAAAACAGTCACGTTGATGAAAGAGGAATAATAGACCGGACAGACAGGATGTCGCGTGTCGGATGTTGCTTCCATTAGATAAAATTTTTGATTCGTCATCGTTCCGTCTGCTGCTCGCGAGGAAAATCTACAAACCTGTTCGACGAACGCGGAAGAATGCTTCCGCTACAGGTTGTTCGTTCAGAAGACATCTCAATTTATTTCCCATTAAGATACCAGACACGTTGAAAGAGTGTGTTGCTTGTTTTTGAAATTCTCCGAGGACTGGAATTTGTTCAATTTTACTTTCATTCTTTTTGATAACGTTTCCCACGTTCGGTTGATTTCGAAATTGTGGAGTCAAATTAAAAATATAAAAGTGTCGTTAGGGAATTATCATCCGCGGGTAATTAACACGTTGACTGCCACAGTGAAAACGGACGTGTGTAGTCAGACACGATAAAATCCTAATTATTAAGGGTGTAGTCGATTAATTTTTCAAATTTAACCTTTCAATTCGATAGCTAGCATTATTAGCTTAATGTTAACGCTATCCGTGGTTTATTTAATCATTTCTTTTGGTAATTATTTGATTTTAAAAGATTTCGGGTGCCGGTCACCGGTGACCCCCGTGGCAGCCAACGTGTTAATAAAAAGAAATGAAAATTGATCTTGTTTGTAATTACATTCACATTCTGTTATAAGAAGAAGCATTTAGTTTTCTGCATGTTTGATTATTAATTATACATGAAGATTTGTCAAAGGATATTATAAAGAAGAAAAGAAGAAAAGAAGAATTACGTTCTCGACGTTGTTACACGAGATGCGCTTATCAGAATATTCTCCCTTTGAAATGAGAATTTCTCTTCAAACATGTGTGAATTCGTTTCTACGTGCGTATTATACTCCAGGAATTTCGCTAATGAGTTTTCCAGTTTGTCTCCGAATCAGAAGGTAAAATGGTACTCGTTGAAAACGAAGATTCTCGGTCGTTGATTGGTCCACCAGAAATGGTATATAAATTCCTGTTTCCATATAGAAATTCCATATGTGGTTGAACCCTGCTGCCATAACCCATACAGTTCCATCTGTCACTTTTCCAATTTTAGAGAATTAAAAAGTCGGAGTTTAAAAAGAATTTTCAAATATATTAAATTCTCCATATCTGAGAAATTTCAATTTTGCTAAATTGAAAGTTCCTAATTTACAGAATTAGAAATCCCGTTAACATAATCAGATAGGTTAGAAATTTCAAAATTAGGAAAATGAAAAATTCCTAATTAACTTAATTATAAGTCCCATCGGCTCCAAGATAAAAAGAATTCCCAAACTGCCCAAATATTTGATTTACCACCCGCTTACCATTGTCTGTCCCGAAACGCGCAATTTAAGATTAATTTATTGTTCGGCGTTTGAATGGAAAATAATGGTTGGATTCGATAGGGTTGGATCGGATGGTGTTCACGTTTACGGGAGTCATAGCGTGTCTGCACGTATTGGACATATTCGTGGTTGGAAGGGTTGCGCAAGGTGCGCTTTGTGGAACCATGAAGGTGTAGTATGCATGCACCGAATGCACACAACCGGTGACATTTGCACTGATTAGTTATTCGTACGCGCCTGCTAGCACATCCGCAATTAGACCACCTCCTGAAATTGCCTGGATTTTCCAGCGTGCTGCCTCTATGACCAACTTACAGGGTTACCGTGCTAAGCTTAAAAGCCACTTTCAGCTACGTATCAGGATATGCCCGATGTGTTCATGGGGTTTGATCCATTACCAGCGTTCGGAATGTTTACTTTGAATATCCGTCTTATGTTATTTGGATCGATTATTTCTGTCGTCGCAATTCAGAATTTTCCTTCTGTCAAGAAGGTATATGAATAGGTAATTGTAGGGTAATTGGCGTTTCTTATGAAACTGTACGAATATCTGTATGATATTCGGATTAATATTCTGAGTATAAATAATGTTTTTGTTACATATTCCAGTCCATCTTTAGGGGGGTTAGTTGTGTTTGTTCACAAGATGCATCCTTTAAGAAAATAAATTACATAAGCGAACCATCGTGCTATCTAAACTTTTAGATGAATTTTCAAACTTTTGTCTACTAAAACATAGCTTGTGATTAATGACGTTGAAAAGATTTAGTATTGAAAAAATTGAGAAATAAGCATTAATTACCGAAAATTTGGTATCGATATAAATGATTGATGAGCCGATCCGAAGTGGTAATCAATTTTGCGGGCCTGATTGAATTTATCGAACTTCGAGAAACATCGATGGTCAAATACATTTTTCAACGATAGAAGAAAATCCTTTTAAAAAAAATTATAATACATTTTCGCAAGCTTCTGTCGGTCGACAGTTTCTTTACAATTTCAACTTGTATTAAAAAATGTAACTTTTGCGACAACAATGCAAACTTTTCTTGGTTGTACCTTCTCGACTTTCGTCGTCGTCGCTGTGAACTTCTTCTTCGGGAATTATGAATTCCCTTGAAATTTTCTCGGTTAACGATCGATTTCGGGCACCAGCTTCATAAAACGTTGCCACCTTTCCTTCTTTTCTCGTGGAGAAACTTTGAGGAACGTTAAGTAGAAATAAACACGGGGTGAATGGCGTTTTCCGCTAAGATTCTTTCGTACAGTAAGCGATTTTTCTGAACGCCGCCGCATTGATTCGAAAATTTCGAAGCGAAGCTTCTCGTGAAAATTCCAGTATTCCCGAGGATAAACGTGGCCGTACGATTCAGAGTTTCCATGGAAAAACAGCTTTGGGGTCCGGGACGCGAATAAATAAACGGGAATCGTGTTAATCAGAGAAAAGTCTGATCAAGGTCGATAAGAAGCGTTGACTTCTTTTCTTTCTTTCCTCCGTTGATTCACCGGCGAAATTTTATTTAAAAGTTCTAAATGCATAGACCGGGTTGTGCAAACGAACGCATCAGATAACACATTGTGTATGGGTCACTTTAAGAAAAGAGAAATGTGTGAAAAGACAAGGTTTGAAGAGGCTAATGAATCACGTTGTTTACCGGGAAAGTGTTGAAATTCATATGGAAACTTCTTTTTTCTGCACTCGAGTAGTCGAATTATTTTATAACCGAATTACAGTTAAAATTTAATTTTATAATTTTATTATAGCTATTATCGTTTTTCTATATTTTGTTTCTAGGGAATTTCTTAGCTTGTAATTAGTAGGATATCTAACTTTACTAAATTAGGAATTTCTTATGTTGCAAAATTTGAAATTTTTACCCCATGATAAGCTTGAAATATTTGGGAATTCCTTAATAACTACATTAGACATTTTTTATTTTGCAAACTTTGATATTTTCAAATTCCAAATTATGGTGTTCTTCGCCGTCGTTTCATTTTATTTCGGATTAGAAAGAAAGAAATTGCAAAGAGTATCAAATTTCTTTCGAATGAAACGATTAATCTCGATTTTTCTGCTAGTGAAAATGACAAAAATTGTCTCGACGAGTTACTCGTGTTTCACACGGAATGATTTTTTCCGCGCTGATTGGCAGAAAGTTGCGGACAACGTGAAAGGAGTAATTAAAAGGCGACTGCGATAAATTATAACTTTCGATTGCGAATGGATTTTCAATTTCGTCTCGGTTACCACCCGCTCGGACGAGGAAATGTGTCGAAGTTGAAAATTAGTTTGCAATTACGGAGTTGGTGCTGGTAAATAGGTCGGAGTAAATAAAAGCACCCTACAGCGATTTATTGCGCGTATCACGAGACTTTTTTTTATCCAATGAGTTCTTTTGTCTACGTTTCTTTTCAATTCTTTATTTTTTGTATAAACAAATTGGCTAGGAACTGACAAATTTGAATTCCAGTTTAATTCCAATTTAAATAATAATTTAATATTTCTAATTTTAAAATTAATACTTACTAACTTGAAACGATGAATTTACAGATTTTCAAATTTTGTAGTCAAATCCCTATTTTCCAAATTCCCAGTTTCAAAATTAGTCCAACAGTGAAAAATCAAATTCGCAAAGAATATCTTTTATACACTGAGGTCACAGGTCTGTTTGTTTTTTTTTTTTTTTTTTTTTCAACTAAACTCAGTTTCTTCACTTATCTCCAGAATTTCCTAAAACAACCGACTTTATCATTCGTCACGAATCATTTAAATATTCACAGATGAATTGGACAAAATCATCGAGATCGTCAAACATCCAACATACCGTGTATTGATCTTCTCTCGAGCACATTCCACAGGCTGGCAAACAAACAAACACGCACGCACACATACATACGCGGTTACTATCGCATAAGATGACTGCAAAATGCCGGGGGTGATTTTACAGCCGCAGGCAGGGAGGAATATTAATTACAATTAAAAGTTGCGACCCGTATAATCCTCGTTGGTCGATCCCCGTTAACGGGCCACCGTAAAAATTAATGGGACAAGATCGAACGAGCCCCGTGACACTTCGAAAGGATTGAAATAATAGAGGGTGCTTTTAAAAATGTGCCACAAAATTTGCATGTATACTTTATGCGAAACATTACTTCGAAGTTTTAAACATATTCGAATGACTCTTAAAACCATCCATTTTGAAGGATTTGATTAAAATTTAGTTAATATTTAAGTATGTTCATCTTCGCACGACGAGTGGAGGGTTATTTTAATTTAATTAGAGAGTCAAATGTTACATCAACGCTTTGATATAATTGTTTATTTTATAGAATCGGTGGCTTTTAATTTTTTTAATTTCCAAATTAAAGTTACTATATTGGTCTAGCACAATTATAATAGTAAATTTAAACTGTCTTATTCTTACTACCACGACATCACTTTCACCACGCGTTCAACATAATATTCAAAAAGGTAAAACTATCTTAGTAATTTTCTACACAAATTCCCTTCAAATTTCCACACAATCGACGGGTCACTTACGGTTCAAAACGATCCTCCATCCGCCAATCAGGGGTTAATTATCCCAATTAGCATAGAATGCTGATGTGCCGTGTGAATATTTTCATAAATTCCCTTCGTTCGTTTATTTGTCGGGAAACCGGTTGATCAATCGTTTTGATCATTGAACGGTATTAATGGTTCGAGCAAACGTAACAAAGGGTAAAGTTTCTAAATAGCGAAGAGGAGCAGTCGACTTTTGTCTTCTGTTTTTTCTTCTCACATTCGTTCATTGCAAACGAGCCGGCATTGTTTCTTCCGCTGGTTGCACGTAACCGAGTGCAGCTACCTTTTTTTTCTTTCGTCTTCTTCTTCTTCTTTTACCTCTTCATTGTACTCGATCCCACAGTTTTACCAGGGGAGCGTGGGATCCGCTTTAGAATCGAGCTGTGCTGTTATCGCCTCCTCTCGATGAGTCGATTCACATCCACGAGTGATTTTTCGATCTCTGACAAATTGAAGCTTGAGTCTGAATTGTATCTTTTTAACCGGCTGCAAATTAAGCTTTCAATTTGTTACCTTAGTATTAATGCTACTCACGGTTTTCCTTATTCTTTGATTAAATCTATCCAGTTATGTAAAATTTAGAGCACTCAACTTGTTGCGTAGGCAATGAAACCTAAACTACCTGAGTACCTAAATATCTAAGTTGTATGTAGGTATTTTGCATTCTTTTCATTCACCTGGGTTTCTGAGATAAAAATTGATGGACGTAGAAAATTTTCAATATCTTTTTTCAAATCTTATTTTTATCAGAAGAATTCTTTTTTTCAACGCCACCCGTTACACTCGTAGAGCACTGAATTTTAAAAGATAGCCATCTACTCGTTCTCTGTGTGGTCACTCTTTGGTCAAATATTTGAACCACTTCTTTTCGTCTCCCTGCACCCTTTCCCGTTCTGTCTACCCCCTCGTTCGGGCCAGGACCGAATCTTCAAGCCAGATGGCCTATTAACTCGAAACGACCTCTTGAAAGAAGCGCAGAAACTTTTGAAAAGAGCCTCGAAGCCACACCGACACTTTGTACACTGTGAGAATTAGAACAGAGGGATGCTGGACCGAGGATGGTAAAACCCCCTCAATTCATCCTACCACCATACCGCTAATTACCCTTTAAATATCTTACGGTACGCATTGATCCGCTTTCCAATACCAGGTATTAAGCACAAAGAGGAAAGGACAATGATCCTTTTATGTATCACGGAAACATTTTAATTGCGATCAATTTATCAACTTTCCTTTTAAACGAAAGGGATTTTATATCAAACGTTTTTCACTTATCAACGACCTACATTCTTCTTGTTGTTGGTTTTAATATAAAAAGAATGGTAGTCATTGAAATTTCGACAGAAAACCTTTCAATGGTAAGTGGAAAATAATAATCGAGCGATTCGACGAAATATGAAATATTTATAAAAATAATGAACATGAACGGCTCTCGAATAGTTCCGATATTTGGCGTAATTGTTATCAAAGAAGGTAATTAAGGTTCACTCGCGTGACGTATTACGTGGCTCGGTTATTTGGTCGTTAACTGGAGCAAAGATTGCACGCGTGTATTGTGTTTGCACGTGTAAGCGCACGTGTCAATGACGTTTAATTAATTGGGCAATTAACGAGGAACACGATCGAGCCTGGGGCCACTGAATCGGCCGGTGTAAAATGTCAGCTCCGTGGAAACCGAGACCTTCGCAAGTGTCGTGTTCTGACGTGAAACTTATAAATTCTATACATATTAACATTACTCGATACAACAATGTCCTGGCAGGCAATTAATTCACACCCAGTATATCCTATCTAAACTTCGGGAATTCTTATCATTTTCTTCAAGGATGGGAGTTTGAATTGAAATTTGCATGGTGGGTCGTATATGGGGCGAACCAAAATTTTATTTATTTTTTATTACAGAAGTTTATGTAGGGTATTATGTTTCTAATATCAATATTTGTAATAAAGTAACATTTCTTAATATAATATTATAATCTTACAATAGAATAAAATATACAGTTAAATACAATAAAGGTGATATAATATATTTCGTTGTATTATTATAGAAAATTTTCAAGCTTGGAAATTACGGATCAAAATACGGGAAAAAATTACTTTACATTACTATTTCATTTGAAATCTGAAAATTAGTTTCTCTGACAATTAACCCTTAAGCCCCATGGTAGAATTAAATTTGACCCTGTAAAATCTCGAATCTACAATGAATTCTCTACTCTACCAGTTATCGAAGATAGTTAAGGACTAATCCGTTTCAAAGTGTGAACAGAACTTTGAATCGAATCAGACGATTCGAAACGTTTCAAAATTCAAGAATAACAACGTTGTATCGAAAAGCAAAGACCAGCAAGTGTCCTCGAGCGCAATTACCATGGTATTTGTCTCTGTGAATTTCAACCAGCAGTAGACTGGTGGACGTGTTGTCCAAGCAAGTTCGATAATCATATTTCACGAGTCCATGGTGTGTCAGGTAAAAGAAGGAAAGAAAAACAAAAAAAAAATAACGTTAGTTAAATGAGTTATACCGATGAAACTTAGTTACGAACAGAGCGACAGGTGTTTACAGAGGCCGAGGAATATTGTCGTCCTCGTAACCGGAAGTTTCTCAGCTTGAAAATTCGGTGTTGTCGGGAAGCCGTCGTCGAGATTCGATGGTAATCAGTTTTCGTAGGGAAATCGTTTCTTTCCTCGATAAATCCGGCCAGAATTGGCCGTTTCGAGCCAACAATATCTTCCGGAAAATATTTCTTCAATTCTTTTCCATCTTCTTCTTCTTCTTCTATTATCTCGAGTGCACTTCTACCTTCGACGAGTTTATAAATTGTACACTTTCTATTATACAATTTCAATTGCTTCAGAAATCAGTTGTATCGATTTATTTTGTCGGCAGATCACTGTATTTCGATCGATTAGTTATTCAGTTAGTCAACTTATTTCACTTGTATTAAATCTGTAAGTATAGATTTATTTCAAGTTTGTTACAATATTTGTAACACAGAATATCGAATTAATTTTCATCGATAAAACTGCCGTAAGGAAGTGTCGAATGTATTCAATTGACACCAGTTGGCTGGTATAAATAACATTGTACTGCTTATTTATATCATCTTCAATCTAAGAAATAAAAGAAAATACATTTTGGTGGATTAACAAGCATCAAATGAATATCTGCTAAAATTATTGAAAGAAGGCTCTGTAAAAAGAAACTTTATATTACTTTTAACCTTGTTATCTATTATCAGAATCAACTTGAAAAATGTCAGCTAAATAATCTATTTAAATAAAATTACTTCTGCGACTATCGGTAATTAATTATATGATATATGATATTGAAGACATATTGGGGAATGAATTTCAAATAGAACGCGTGATTAGTTTGCCCTCCAGTTATTGCGATCTCCATCTTGTCATCTTGCTATTCAATTTGCATCAATCGATGACGAACCATCAAGACAAGTTACGTCAATTTTGCCTTCGTAATTAATTTCTTACAAAGTTCATTGTTCTATTTTTAAAACATCTCCAACAGTGGTGATCGCGCTTAAGATTAATTAATTAATTTTATATTACCAATTTTCAAATCGTAATAAAATTAATGCGAAATGTCTTCAAAGTAACCTAACGTTTTGTAAAATTTTAATCCAAATCTTGAAAATAAAATATTTCCAATGATCATACGTGTAAATCGGATAAGATAAATATTTATTCATAACAAATACGTAGTCGAGAAAATGAAAATCTGTGATCGCAGAAGGCAGAATAAAGTATTGTATGCACACAACTTTGGATATTAATGGGATTGATTATCTATGTATATTATAGTAAAATAAGTAAAAATTATTTTTATCCACGACTGTATTGGAAGCATACGTGAAAGTTAAATTTATCCATCTTTTCTTCTGTGTTATTTTATTCCGACTGTTTATTTTTCAATCTTTGTCGTATGAGAAGATTTTAAAATAGTCACGGACTTGATCCAACGTCGCTACTGTAAAACGATCGAAAATCGTGGACCATGGTTACACATATACCTGGAACGTCAGTAAAACGATGCATAATGCATATTGTGCACTTACCAGATCTGGACCGCGTCACCGGGAAATATCATCGGCTCGGGAATATCAATGCGAAATAGGTGAGAGTGTCGTTTCGTCTCGTTTCGTTTGAATTCCGTTCCACACGACATTCGTAGCTTGAACAAGACAGAATACCCTAAGGGGTAAATAATAAAAATCCATCGTTTCTTTTTCTGCTTCCCGTCAAAATGTGTTCATCGCTTGGTTGTTTTAAAAGATTTCAATTTATTAGAAGTTAATCCCTAGCAAAGTATTAACAATAAGTTACTAATTTCAAACGTTTTTAAAGGAATTGGAATTCGCGTCCTAGCAAAGTGATAAATCGGTACAGTAATTTAATAAAATTGGAGCATTTGCAAAGGTACTGCAATTTTTTGAAATTATAGAACAAGAAATCTCGGAAATCGATTGACAGATTATATTATTATCTGACAGTATAGTTGGCAAATCCTGGAGGGTTCTTCAGTAGATTGGTCCCAGGAATCTTTAAAGGTTTCCCAGGCTCTGTAGTAGCGGAATCCTACGGGATTTCTCCAAGTGGTCCACGGGTCTCCGGGATTTCTCCAAATCTGCTACACGATGCCCCTCGAATCGCACTTCGTTTCGTAAAATCACTCGAAATCGAGATTTTCGATCCCTAGAATTCATCCTATCGATGAATCGAACTAGAAAAAAATGAAATGGAAATGTTCTCGAAGATTTGACGAGCGTCGCGCGACGATGAAGTTGGCAACACGTTGGCGAGCGGGAAACTCTTGAACGCGCTTTCTGCACTCTCGGCGCATAAATTTGCGAAGAGGAGAGACCCGTTGGAATTCGTGAATCGTGGTGAACCGTCCCTAAAACAAACAACCGGCATATTTGCTCGAGAGAATTGCTGATGTCTCGTAAAATACGTGACACTCTCTGCTCTTTGTCTCCGTTTTGTTTAACCGATAAATCTTGACTGGTACCGACCAATAGTGAGTTGCTAATCGCCTAAAAAAATCTCGATTTACCTTGAATCTTTCTTAAAATAAAAAATCTTTGAAGATGTTCTAAATCTTCGATACTCTTCGGTATTGAATTAAACGTAAATATTAATTAGACTATTTCATTTGTTACTCGTTGATCTTTCTCTGGTTAGTCGATCAATAAAATGTTCGCTAGATGACAAAATTAACTATCGAGTTACGATACTTGTAACAGTGTAATTTACTTCCCGAAGGGTTAACTTCCGGCCATGTGTTTGTGCACTTTGAAGGGTTGCGTCGAAGCTCGTTTCGTATGCACGATACCATGGCGTCTTTGAGAAGATTCGAGAGCTCTCGAACTAGATATCTTTATTCGAACTGAAGTATGCATCCGCGAGCGGTCGATTTAATAATTAGAAAACATTTCGCTCTCGAAAGTATACAATACTCTGCCTTGCTAATTGCTTGATATAATTAACGAAACTATTCTCCGATGAGAATTTAATTTCAAACGTTTCTGTATTCCGCGAAAGACTATTTATTAAACTATTCGTTACATCTAGAAATATTATATATTCTCAGGAACTCGGATATTTCAGAATTCCGGAACGATTATTTATTGTCCCGTGTACATACACCCTTCGATTGAGAGGAAGTTAATCCCAGCCATTCCTTTGCTATCTTTTATCAGCGACGATGAAAAAGATATTTTTGACTAACAATTAAATATAAAGGATACGTTTATAATTGAAATTGCAAGATGACTTGGCAAACTTTGCGGCTTTTTCCCTGGGTACATACGTATTTGAAACCCGTTCGACGACGTGCCGGGCGCGATGCCGCACCCTATGAATATCGAATGAACACCGCCTTCTTCTCTTTTCTTCGCGTTCGTCGTAAGCCCGTTTTCACGTTCCCTTCACTGCCCGATAGCACGTGGATAAGCCACGTTTGAAAAATTCAGTGGTAAATGGCGTCCATTAACCATCCCTCTGTTTTATACTTTCTTTCTTCTCTTATTCTTCCGTTTCTTCTTTGTTCCGGGTGTATTATTAACACAACAACTCCTCAAAGTAAGAAGCATTATATTTTTAATATAAAAATAGAAATCATGGGATGCAGTATCTCTGTAATAACAATGGTCATCAGTAAATAATCAAATCGATCGAGTGGCGGGTATAATTCGTAGCCGATTTTGAGACGTCGATGGCGAACAAGAGTCTCGGCCTGATTAGTCTGTTTTCCTGGAAGGATCCGAGAGTAAGGTGGCCGGAATTCAAGGAAGTATCGCGAGTCTTCCGATGTGGCTAGCAATCGGTGTGCTCGCGAACAAGCCAAACTGCAAACCGAATCTTCCAGAGTAGATTGAGTTCGGAAACACACGCGCTAGTCGAAATAATCTCGCCCCATCCTCATCCTCGCCCTCTGTAACTCTATCAGAACTCGGATTTAAGCTTCGTTCGCATGTATCGAGCCAATGGATTCGACACCGAATCCTCGGATGTCCGATGAGTTTCTGGATCGAAGTCTATAGACGAATCATACACCAGTTCCAAAATTTACCTTTCGTGTCTAGCGCATTTCACGAACTTACCAAGTATCAACCCTCTCGATATATTAAAGTTGTCAAGTTCTTAAATACATAATATCACGAGCGTTTCGCGTTTCTAAAAATATACCGCTTTAATATCTACTGAAAATATTTTTAATCGGGGCGTAAGAGATTTTTGATGCCAATCAACGTGCCAACTAAATAATATCGCTGAGATACAATACTTTCTTTGCCTATAACGAACGAACGGTTAAACTGGTAAGGGTAATAATCGCGTGGCAAGAGATTTCGAAGATTTTTGTTTAGTGGGTGGAAGGTGTGAAAATCGATAAGAGAAGCAACGACCTCGGCACATATTGGCCAGCTGGCAATTGATGAGATCGTTAAAGTAGGCACACGGTGTATATATGTATATGTATATGTATAGTTTGGGTTTCGTACAATTCGTACAAGTGTACACACGAGCAACGTACGTATACAAGAGTCTCCCCCCTGGTGCACGTCCTTGTGTGCACAGGTCAGAATGCACACAGTCTGCTTCAATATGCAGCGATCGCTAATGCAATTTCATGGCGCATGCACGTGCAGTAACGAAGGCTTAGGTCACGCTTTCATGTACACTGACTGATTACGTCTTGTCTGTGGGTGTGCAAGCTCTGTGCTAACTAGTCTTGTCCGAGTGTCGTTTTATGAAAACGATTCGACGCGAAATCGAACGTTCACCCTTTTGTATCTTATTAACCCTTCTTCGAATCGTAGGAGTCGCAACTATAGTCCCTCTTGATGCTGATTCTTTCAAGTTAAATCGTTGCAGTTGAATATTTCTCGAAGCAAATATTCTCCAATAGCCGTAGAATTTACTCAGGCAGTTTGTCGAATTCTGTCAACGAAGGGATCTGAAAATTACCAGATATTTACGTTGAGTGAAATTTGATAGAAATTCGGTAGATATTATTTGTAAAAGAGCGCAAGATGGCGAATTAAAATCTAAAGGATCATCTTTGATTAATCTAAAGGATCATCATAAGATTCCATTGGACCGTCGCGTCGCGTCGGTCGAATTAAAATTAATCCCCCTAACGAATCCACGATGGTTTCGTTAAAGCAACGGCTATCAAAGACGCCGGTACGTTCTCGAAGACGATTCTAATCCATCCACGAGAATCTTGGCCCAATCGTATTATGAATTAAAGCCTCGCGTAGTCGCTTCCCGGGGGATAATTGGAAACAGAATCCGAGAAAGCTCGCGTTGCTTACCATTCGAGAATGCTAAGACTCTTGGTCCAGTCTCAGGAAATTGATCAAAGATGAACGTGAAATGAAAGAAAGGAATCTTTGTGATTTTAACGTGGCTAATTAACCCTTTTGCGAGTGGCTGAATTAATGTAACGAACCGCGTTGAAAAAAATGTTAAATCTTGCATCGACGACTCTAGGAAAACTCGACTTTTCTCTAAATTAGTATTTTTAGCGTTAATACTTCTATAGGTAAGTTGGAAAGTCGACGACTCTAGGGTAATTCGACTTTTCTGCAAGTTATTATCTTTAGAATTACAGATTTTTTTAATTTGTCGCGACAAGCAATTGAACACTGTAATAAAACGACTTACAATTAGTCGAGTATTTCAGAATTTGTTAAATATTTGTTGCTTGTCCCAATTTGCTTAGAAAATATTAATAAAGCTGTAAGTAATAATATTTTTAAAAATACAACAGATTAAACATAGCGAAATTTGCCGTATCCCAGCTGGTACGAGGGGTAATTAACGGGAGGGGTGTGTTTAACGAATCGTGAAAACGGAGAGGCATTAACACCGAGCCGCGCGAATATTTCGTTGCGATACGGTAATCAATGATCGCCAGTTTTATCGGGAATTATCGCGATAAATCATCGGATCGTATTCGTTGGACCGTCCTGCTTGATCGATGGTTTTCGTCGAGCGTTTCAACCCTTTGCCTTGCAACAGTTGATGAGATTTTTAAATATAAAGTTATGTCTGACATTTCAGTTTTCTTCGTTCGTTCTAAAATTACACCGATAAATGTGTTTGTGCTAGTATTACATTTGGCGGAATTTTGTATACAACGTACAAAATTTAGATTATCTGAATATTCACGGAATTGAATTATAATTTTCTCACGGATTCGTCGTAATTGATGTAAGAGGAGTGATCGGATAGTTAGGGATTGAATAGGCGGATACGATTTATTGACAGAGGATAGTTTCGACGAACGTTGACGTCACAATGACGGGGAATGCAGTTTTGCGGATAATCCGATGCTTTGCCCTAGCGCAGGGTTTAATCCTCGACTATACACATCGAGCTACATGCATATTAAACGCATCTACTCGGAATGGAGACACGGGCATGAATTAGGAGGAACAGCGTGATTGGAGAAATGCAGATTTCAACAAACGCTAGCTCGTCCTATCATTATCCAAGAAATTAACCATTACATTAAGTACTATCATTCTTATACTTGTGTAAATAGTTTTACATAAAATATTCATTTCTAGGTGAATATAAATAGGGGAAGGAGTGTTATTTTATCGAATCGTTACTTATCAAAGGTAATTCCCCTCCGTTTCTACATTATAAAAATATTTATTTATTAGCTTAGCAAAGTATATACATAGATGATCTTTTGGAAATATTTCTTCATAAATAATACTATTTTAATATTATTTGCGTGCCTACTAAATAATCCCATTTGATTTCTATAAAAAAAAACTCGTATTATCATAACCATATCTACGTAAATAGATCTAGAGTTCCATAAACGTGTATTCTTAATTAAAATTAAAAAAAAAAAAGTATAAACAATGCAACTAACATCCTTTGTATACTTATATGAATAGATTCAAAGAAGATTTCGCATGGAAATAAATAAATAAGATTGTTTAGAGCCCGCTAAGATAATCAAAGTGACACGATTATGAGATAGTAGAAAGTTTGTATATTTCATTCACATATCAGACCCAGTTCACACGATTAATTAACGTACATACAAGGAATTACCACTTCCTGATACGTGAACGACGTAGAATTACGCGCGAAGAAGATTTTCTAGAATGATGACAAATTTTCATGCGTCGCAAAGGAAATTACTCATCGGTCGATCATTTCGACTGAATCATAAAACGCATTAATATGTTCCTCGTGCTGGATGTTATTTATAAAACATTGTACGACTGATCCTTGGAATTAATAACGATATGGACAAAGGAGATTAACATGACAGGGGACATTTCATGGTGATTACGAGCGCTCTTGTGTTTCTAGAATTAATCTTCCTCTTTCGATGTCGAAAATCTCACTGTCGAAGGTATTAAAATTTTTTATTTTCTAAAGTTGGAAGAGATTTAATTTAAATTCTGACTGTCCCAGCTAATTAACAGGTAATAGGATTGCTTAATTCTCTAAGTTGGGAAATGGAAGCAGAATAGAGTAAAAAATTAATTTTTATATTGTCGCCGTCCCGTCGATCCATTTTCCAAGGGTTAGAATACTAATTATCAGGCACACGTAGTCTAATTCCCAAATTTAAACTTTCAAATTTCCAAAATTTCCCAGCGTTCCACCTTCCAAGGGTTAGAATACTAATTATGTATTAGACACACGTAGCTTAATTTCCAAATTAAAGCTTTCAAATTTCCAAAATTTCCCAGCGATCCACCTTCTATGGGTTAAGAGACTAATTATTAGATACACGTAGCCTAATTCCTAAATTCCAAAATTTCCATTTGCACCCATTTTCCAAATTTACAAACCGAAAATAGAACAGAGTGAAAAATTAAGTTTTATTCATTACCGTCCCAACGATTCCCCATCCAAGAATTGAAATACTAATTATCAAGAATATAATCAGTACGAAGATTAGTAAGGAATTTTGTGACTTGATCAAAAGTTTTTGAGTATGTCGTTAAATACATATATGATGCACACGTAAAGTCGAAGGCAAATGAATTCAGACGCCCCTGAAGTTGCGTAATTAAGGTGTCGCGCGATTCACACCCGTGTCAGGTTTCCTTCTGTGAAACTGATTCACCTCGAAGACGGCTCTTGAGATGCATTCGCTTCCTCAGGATTTAATTCGACGTATAGGAAACTCGTATTCTCCTTTTTGCGTGTCAAACTACGATATTAACACGTTCGGTTCAGAACACTTTCATTTTCCAGTTTCGAGATTCCGACATTAATATTACTTTGAAATTTAATATTAAATTCATAGCGCAGATCACCAGCAGGAAAAATTTGAAAATATTTTTTCCAACGTTCTGTAACATTTGTCAATATAAACTCCGTGTTTTGGCGACGTATAAAATAAATAAAAATTAAACTTCGTACGCGTCGAAGTGCTCCTATTTTTTTGTTTAGAGACTCCGTTGTTAATAAATTGATGAATTTTGTGTTGCTAGTCGTGGAAAAAAGTTTGTTATATAACACGTGTCAAAAATGGACGAAGAGGAAAGTGATTAAGGTGACAATTAGTCTGCTGATTAATTTTAATAGATCGTTCCACCGATGGCCATGATGGCTAATAAAGTTTCCAGAGTGAATCAAAAAAACCTTTACAGCCGTTCGTAGAATACGTCATATCGTGGGAAATCCTTGGAATTTATTTAGGAAACGTTTGAACGGTGTCCTCTCGTCGTGTAAAAAATTCTTGGAACACTTTTTCATTGTTTTATTGTAATCAAAATGGGTTAGGTTTTTGAGGAATATTGTTGGATAGCCATAGTTTTGTAAATTGAAGAAAAGATTTGTTTTGACAGGTATTTTCGGCGTAGATTATATGTTCATTTTCGAGGGAGACTGATTGCAATATCGCTACCAATTTCATCAGACTTCTGACGAGAGGAAACTTTCGTGACTCGATTCTTCTTTAAAATGTCATAAAGAATGTCAACCGGCTGTTTTCATCCCTGTTAATTGAAAATCAAGGAATTTCGCGGCATCTGAAATCCTTCACAATATTTAAAGTGTTTGAGAATATATTGATAATAATTTATATACAAATCGTAAGAATTTAAGTACTTTTAGTTGTGCGATTTTCAGTCTATTAAATTGGCTCGTTTTCTTTTTGATTGATTGCAGCAAAAATAGTTCAACACTGGAGAAGTTTCATCTGAAAATATCCAGGACGGAACTCTATCCAGAGAACGCGAAATACGTGGACCAATTGTTGCACGAACTCGCAACGGAGCCTATCGTTCATGTTGGTGAGTGTACAGTTTGACATTCTTTGCAATTTTTCAATTTAATAATATAGTTCCAAATGCCCAAGATATCTCAGGTATCTTAGACTTCCACATTTTTAATATTCGAGTATTTAGATTTTAAGTGTCCCGAGTGCTCAATTTTTAAGTACCTTGACACGTTGATTGGCACAGTGAAAACGGACGTATGTAGTCAGACATACGGTTGAGTGGCACAGTGAAAACGGACGTACGTAGTCAGACACGATAAAATCCTAATTATCAAGGATGCAGTCGATTAATTTTCAAATTTAACCTTTCGATTCGATAGCTAGCATTATTAGCTTAATATTCACACCATTCGCGGTTGATTTCATCATTTTTTTCATTTTGTTAGTTATTTGATTGCGAAAAGTTTCATCGGTGACCACCGTGAAAACCAACGTGTTAGGTATCCAAATTGTTAATATTCGAGTATACTTGTAGTAATGTATGAACTTTCCAAATTTTCCCCAAGAATGAATTTGATTTGCATACATCTTCTATGTATACTAAGGTAATAATATGTAAATGTGTAAATTTTACTTTCAATTATTCAAATGTTAGAATATTTAATTAGGAATACTTTGAAATATTCATAAGATCTTTCATTTTGATCGTATTGAAACGTTTGAGGGAGGAAGAGTGTTGAATCATGTCGTTTCAGTAGAATCGGACGACGTTGGTCAGACATTCGATCGGAATCGAGTGCATGATAATCGAAATTCTTGAGGGGTACTCGTTGAACTCCTTCCATCGTGGTAATACATGATCGAACATGCTGTAATATAAATTTTCGAGTGACAGTGCACGCAAATCGTGCCTGGAATCTTTCCGTTCGACAAAGTAATGGATGGTAAGCCGGGTACCCGTACGTGGACCTTTATTAAATTTTCCACGAATCAAAATAAATCGACTAACCCCTTTTTCAATATTCATACAATACGTTGTCTCGTTTTATTTAAAAAAGAGAAAAGAGACGTAATCAATTTAATTTACAAATCAAGACATCTCTATTTCTCCATCTTTTACTAATCAATTTGGAAAACTGAGGATTATGTGGAAAGATATAGGTGGATTTTAAAATTGTTCCAAGTATTCAAATTTGAAGTCCCTTAATTCAAGCTTTAAAATGTTAAATATTCCAATTATTGCAACTATTCTATCAGATTATATTCGAGCAACGATCATCGTCAACTTGCGTTTACGGTATTCCGTCGAATAGAATTATGACATAGGAGGATTTCGTATTAGTTTAATCGTGACTACGAAATCGAACAAAAGCCGATACAACAAATGAATCGAACAGAGAGAGAAATGGAAGTATAGGAAAGGAATTAGTACTCGTAGGCGTAAAATTAATCTGGAAACGACGATAGTGTAATCTTCTCTGTTGGAATTAATTTTCTCTACCGGCCATGAAACCAGACAATTAACCGGTGTTATTGTGACCGTGGCTTTATGCCTGGTAATTGCCACGACTCGGTTCATTGACTAACAATGCCACACGATCGTACGATCCGAAAGAAGAGAAACGAGGAGGAGTAACGTCGCTCTTTCGAACCGTAACGCTTCAAAATTAGCTCTGGCACGATGTTGAACGCCTAATTTCTGCCACGATCTTTCTATCCTCGCTGTTACGATTATTTATACGCCTGGCACCTCGTGTTTACGACTCTTTCGATACTTTCACAACCGAGTACGATATTTTTATTTATTTAAATCTTCTTTAGATTACGGGAGCTCGCAACAATCCACTCCTAAATTTAGCACGGGTTCGAAATTGAATTAGCGTAATTTATCGGTTCTGGAAATAATAGCTTCTAGAAATGATCTAAATTTGGAGATTCAGAGTGATACGATTGATTTCAAGTTCGAACGATTTCACAAGATTAAAGAAGGGGATGAATTTAATTTCGCGCCAAGAAGGGTTGTTGGTTGTTAAACAAAAGGAAGTTGCTTGAACGCGAAGGAATCGTAGCCTGAGCAAGGATGCAACTATTAAACAGTATCGAGCTACCGTGGGAAATTAGATCGTCGATCGAAAGGAAGTACGAGACAAAGACGGTTCCACCGGTATATCCTGGTGACAAAGGGGATCGATCCAACTTGCTAAACAATAATTAAATTGCGCTGGCAAGACTACCGTCATCCGATACGATTGAAAGCCGATTTCGGTACGTAGTCACGGTCCATGAGATTAGATGTTTAATCATCCGAGAATCTCGATGACACAGTTTTCTCTCAGTTTCTCGGAGCGATTTGCGTTTCAGTTTTATTCATTAAAATTCTAATCTTCCTTCAAGGTATAGTATATTAAATTTCTAAACTAAACATCGAGAAAATTATTATAAATTTGTAAGGTTTTGTCTTTTACTGAAAGGAATTTTTTTTTTTTGCTATATTTTGGTCTGTTATGTATTGTGTACCAGCGGGTAATTTTAATTTTAGTTTAAATTATGAATTTTCGGGTTAAAAGCTGTGTAATTTAACTAAATTTCTTTCTCGCCACGAACTTGCATTACGACCCTACATTATACCAAATTACATCCTATACTTGCATGATCTTGCAAAATTAAAAAATTTACTCCTATTATGTATTTCTTGTTGTTGCAATCAGCCTCGAGTTTAAAATTGTAAGAAAGATTTCAGTTTTCATGCACTTTATCAATACTCGTTTGTATATTAATAAACAGGAAGATAGATAATCTTGTATGCGAGGTTGAAAGTAGGATCGTTAAATCGAGGTATTGATTAAACGATAGTCGATGGTTCAAAGGAGACACAAAGTTTTCCCGACGTTGCTCTTCATCCACGTTTTTCCCCCTCTTTTTCACCTTCGAACTTTAACTGAGTTCAAGGTGAAATTACCATCGGTTCACTTCGAAAATCGATAAATACCGTCTGCGTGAAGTGGCATCGCCGACTCTTTTCCCACCTCGGTTCACCTCGTGATTCTGAGCAATAGCTATTCCAGGAATTCCAGGAAACACCAGTTATCAACGGTAATAAAAGACAATAAAACTCTTTTGTGTACGTATTTTATTGCGTAACTTCGTTCTTCTCGTTTCCAATGCCAATTCTGATCGCTATTTTTAGCAACCGAACATTTCTATCCATCGAGTATGCGTTTCCTAAATCCGTTTATCATTTGAATCTTTCAAACTTTAAAAATCGGTAATTTTATCATTTATCCGATTTTCTAATTTTCTTTCTTTATTAATCTAAACTTTCGCATCGTAATTTCATCTTTTGATTCAAAGTTTGCACTTTTTACCTACCATAATTAGTAAATTCGCCACCTTACGGAATAATTGATTAAAATTCTACAGTTAACAATTTTCAGTCGAAATAATCATCTTTCGAGTTAATAGTTCTTTACCGTATTTGTGATAACTTAATTTCAGACTAACAAATTTGTATGTATACATTGTATACATATAGAAATCTAATAATATCAGTACCACTTAAAATTTTGTTTACTAGAAGTGTGACGATACGGTAGTTAACGCTTCAATTGAAATTTTGTTGATGGATAGAGATTATAACAAAAAGAGGTTGAAAGAAAACTCGGTGGTGTCGAATGTGTACGAGTTAAAACGTGGGTCCAAGTAGTACGAGTCGATAATTTCATCGACAGGACAAGAGGTCGACGATTAATTGTTCCGTGTGATAAATTGTCCGCGGGTAACCTGGACGATTGGCGCCTAAATTAGGCATATATCATTTATGAAATTGACACAGTAGACGGGGGGTACGATCGATATTCTCTTCCTACATTTCTGCCAAGAATTTCATTTCTATCAAACGGGTGCAGTTTGTGCCGATTTTCAAGCTTCAAATTACTTTTTTCCCCAAGAAAATCTTTAATTCTACCCTACTACAATTATTCCTAATTAATTATCATTATTAACTGATCAACTCCCCTCAGGTAGAAAATATATTATTTTCCAAACTACTGTAAATCACTGTAAATAAACAGTAAAGTAAATAAGTATCCCGTGCTTCGCTCGGGATAATCGGGATTTCTTCTTTTTTTTTTTCCACCACGAAACCACTGAATAAATAGTCTGATTTTTGTTTCATATTTGTTTTTCAGTGCAGAAGGAAGGTGGTACGCAGCTGAAGCTCCAGATAAACTATTCGAACATGCAGGCGCTCTTCAAGCCAATGAGGTGAGTGTAATTAGATTTGCTGAAAAAACAACTATAATATTTAACTTTTCCCTTTAATTATTCGCTGCTTTCATTTTTCAATCGAAACATTCCACTCGATATTAATACAATAAATATAAAATAACGAGGCTGGGTGTTTAAAATTATTTTACTACTATTATTGACACGTCAATAAGTTAAGGGTTAACGAATGGAATCAGCAGGCAATTATAGATGGTATTCTGGTATTATTTGTCCAGTTTCCGCGGAAATATGCTTACCGTCGCGATTAGAAGCTCCTTGGAAACTGTACTTGCTAGTTTTAGGAAGGATGGTGGCAACGTGCAAAGATAGAGCAAGAAAGTTTGGTATCTTGAGGTCGCAGCCAGCGCGAAATTACTTCGCCAGTTTGTCCGTGACACAGCTAGTCGTCGTAGTCGTCGCGAAATCCCGTGGGAGTCGGCGAACAGATCGCAGCCGATAAGAACGAGAAATTAACGGAGAAACATCGGTCCCCCGCAACTTTCTGTCGAACCAATTGACCATCGAACGAAAAACGACGCGTGCGATCTCGTTACCA
The DNA here is from genome assembly GCA_943735885.1 of Stelis phaeoptera. NCBI lineage: Eukaryota > Metazoa > Arthropoda > Insecta > Hymenoptera > Megachilidae > Stelis > Stelis phaeoptera. The sequence goes on from OX030936.1 coordinate 4,581,539, forward strand.
ACTTGCCCGAACAGAAAGTCGAACTATGCTCGACAATAAATTCATCTTACCATTCGTAATCGCATTGTATCGATACCTAGTTCTCGTTAATTGGTCCATTGATGAAGTGTTTTATCGGTTGGTTTTTTTTTATTTTGAACTTTAGGATATCGCTGTTTTTGAAAATTTTGATACCACAAAATATCATATTATATTTTTTGGAGTGTAGGAATTTGGAAATTTTACATTTTTGAGAGCTTAGGAATTTCGAAATATTATATTTTTTGGATGGTAGAAATTTGAAAATTTTACATTTTTAAGAGCTTAAGAATCTCGAAATATTATATTTCTAGAAACTTAGAAATTTCGAAATATCACATGTTCAGAATCTTCCGAATCGCCGTCCATCTTTTTATTGGATCCAACGAGCCCCGAGAAAAAAGTCACGATCGTCAACCCTCGATGCTCGTTTGCCTTAGCTCGTTCTCGAAGCCAGAAGTTCTTGTAAAGCTATGGGACAATGGGAGGATGTGACGTATCGCGTTTTCTGAAGGGAGAAAGAGCGAAGTGAGAGTGGGCAATGATAATTGAATGGAACTGGCAAGGACAGTTCGAGTGGCTCTTTCACGGCACGAGGAACTACTTTGGCCCTCCACTTATGTAATTCTGCTCGTAATCCCATCCGCGTATAACTTCGTCAGCCTCCCAGCAGAAAAAACCGCAGCTCTCGTTCTTTTATGCATGTAATCGAACCACCCTCTTATTCTTTTATTTTCTCTCGAGGATTGTAACCTTCGTGATTGTTCTTTTTTCATCCTGAACACCCGTTAATTGATCCGATAATGAATACCGTAGCAACTCGTTTAAAATTTTTAAAAAGGGGTTAAATAAGTAGCGATCTCTCTCTAATTGCACAACCAAAATAAATCTAAACAAGAAGGATAATAAATGTTGTATGCAATGAAAAGTTGTTGCTTCAATCCGGTTCAAATATCTATCCCAAAGAAGATTCTCATTGTCTCCCGGAATCTGGAATGGTCCAAGGCCGGAGGTAAAAGAACGGGTACAGAAGAATAAAGCAGAGAAAACGTAATATCCAGAAGTGAGGAAGAAAATTCGAGACAAGCAAGGCTCGTCGAGACTCTTATTGCGATTCTTTTTATCTCTGTCCCCGTCCCTTTCGACCCTTCCCTCGAACCACTTCCGTGCACACACTTGGCCCTTTTAAACTTCCGGTCGGCCGAAGATTTCGCGATAAGTGGCCGAGGCCGGCTTAAACTCCGGTAATAAGTTCGCCAATAAGTTCCATGGAAAGTTTCCGGCCTGGACCCACACCCTTTCGCTCCTTCCATCTCTCTTACACCCCCTCCCCTTCCAGCAACCTCTCGAAACGATGGAAAAAGAGAATTCGGGTCGAAATTGCGAGCGTCCCGACGCCACCAATCCCGCAATAAGCTCTCGTTACACGTTAAGGAGGACACCTCTTTTTCTCGTCCAGAAACGAACGAGTCCTGGCTTCCGTTTCCTATTTCGACCCGCGAGATTCATCGAACGGACAATTTCTGGCGACGCTTCTTCCTTCGAAAATTATTTCCTCGCTTAGGTCTTCTTATTGCGAGCCACCCGTAACGCTCTTTGATTGCAGACTTTAGATTTTCCGCGATTTTTGAAAGGGGTTGATTCTCTTTTGAAATCGGTTTTATAGGATTTTCTCGAAGCTTACTTGTTCGAAACTTAGCTTATTCACTGCTTATTCACTGGTTAACTATAGTAATTACAGCATTTACTGCTTTGGAGGGTACTTATCTATTAATTATTAATACTTTGCTATATTTTGGGAATATGGATTCGTCGAAATATTATATTTCTGAGAACTGAGATTTTTCAATATTCCATAGAATATTGTCAAATATTGTAATTTTAGGTAATCAATAGTCAAGTATTCGATACATAAATATTGAAACATAATAAATATTCGATGGGGAAAGCCATAATCCAGTACTGTAACTTACTTTGAAAATAACAATTCATATTTCTGTGCACATCGTGATAAAGTTATTGCTGTAATTCTTATTGTTCGCCAGTTGTCGGTGATTCAATTTTGCAACGGTTTATTCGAAACAGTGCGTTTTGAAATTCAAATGACGATTCATTGTGAAATAAAACTTCCTACTTTATTATACTTTCTGACGAGTTCCTAAGTTCACGGTTATATTACATTTTTTCCACGGAACTTTCGCATTTGACTTTTATTTGATTATTAAAAACAACATCCCCCCCTCCCATGTTCCATCCAACGAAATTTCGATGATTCTCTTTCGTTTCATTCGAGGATGTTTGGCAGAGCGAAAAGTCGTTATATTTTCAAGCTACCTCGTGCATGAAGTAATTGGAATATTAATGATCGGTTTCCTTCACTACACGTAGACGTTCGCAATGTATTCAGTTTTAATCGATTGAAAAGAAAACGGTCCGATAAAGGGTAGACATTTTTTTCGCCGGCTTGCCACTTGTCGACCGATCGAGCATCGATAATTACCATCGACCTACATCATTAACTACAACCGTAATTAGCATTAGGCGATCCGCGGTGTGTAGGTATCGCGAATTCCAATGGAAACTGGTTCCGCGGGTTTAACGAAAATTCCAAACACTTGAACACTCGACAGCAGCGTAAAATCCGCTCGAACCGTGAACATTGTACCGGCACCGGTGCACGCTTAATTTACTCGTTAACCTATTAATCGTTTGATCAAAAATTCTGAGCTTCGGAAATATGCATCATTCCAAAGTGAAGTGTCGTTGACTCATGTGGAGATTATAAAATAATTTTATTGCAGTCTGAGGTATTTTAAAACAATGAGAGAATATTTTGCGATCAACGCGTATCATGCTCGGTCGCAGAATTCTTGGATTCTACAATTTTATTTCCACAGCTTTCAAATTTTCTTCAAAATCTTTCTTTTCTAATTATACTGGCGGCTAAATGTACCGTTCGAATAGGTAATCTTTTGTCATACTTACAATAAATTTTACAAGGAGAATACGCAAGCAGGTTGGAAAAATAGCACGTTAATTTTTCGAAACGAAAAGTTTCCAACCCACTCGCGTGCGATGAGTAATATTGCTAAACGGGTAGGCGTTTGTTGGAAGAAACGATTCGTTTCGTTCGAGCGTGAAATTAAGAGGGACAAGGTCTTGATTCGTGCAATTATTTCAGTTAAATGCCGGTTATCTTTTCTGTGCACTTTCGAGAAACGATGGTCGACGAAAATTCTTGTACGAAGAAGAAGAAGAAGCTTGGTAAACAAAATTATACCAGCAAAGTCGGAAGGTCAGGAGGCAACGGCTGGTCTGGCAGCCTCGCTACGCCAGTTAACTTTTAATCAGATGCAAATTACGCGCTAATTACCGGGCGACCGTCGTATTAATTAGCCTGGTCCGCACGGAAAAGTCGCTGCCTTCGGTCGGCGGTTTTCCAAGTCTCCTTGTTTCATTTCTTTCAACTTGATCGTATTTTAACATCATTCTTCTTTATCGTAGAAAGGTAATCATTTCCATTATAAAGGTTGAATCATAATTTGGAAAATTTTGTGATTGTATTTATCCACCTTGAAGATCCTTAATTTGGTCAGTTTTATTTTAGAAAGTTCTTGATTTGGAAAATTATATTTTAGGATAGTGTGTTCTTAGTTTGGAATTTATTCTATCTTAAAGGTTCATTTGATCTGTAGAATATTGGAACTTATCCACGTTAAGGATTGATAGCCATCTGCTTAACAATTTCACTTTTCTCCGATTGTGAACACTTTCCAATTTAATTTTCTTATGAAAAGGTTTGTATTATGATTAAACGGGACAATGGAATGGTATAAACTTTTCACGTGTTATCATTCGGTAATGTAGTTTCAGAAGCAATCTCTGCTTTCGTAACCTTTCGAGAGTCGTCAAGTTTGTCGATATAAAGTGTCGTAGGAAAATATTGAACTTCTCCACTGACATTTCACTGGGAACATTAAAGTCCCTTTATCGCTACACGTGAATCAGATATGATACTACATTTCAGATTGTAACTATAGCGAATCAAGACAGGTCATTATTAATTATTACCTATCAAAATTCGAAATTTTCCAACTAAGAAATTTTGTATCTCAAATTTTCTAACTAAGGAATTTCTTCGTCCAGATTTTCTGATTAAGGAATTTCTATTCCAAATGTGCTAATTAAAAAGTTTGGTATTCCTTATTTTCCAGTTAAGGAATTTGCTATTTCAAATTTACCAACTAAGAAATTTTGTATTCCAAATCTTCCAATTAAGGAATTCTGTGCTCGATATTATCCAACTAAGAAATCTCGTAATACCCATGGATTTCAAGGGTAGAGTGCCCTTGTTTAAAAATCGAAATTGTGTTTCAAGAAATTCAAAGAAAGGCTGTCGGTTGCACTAGTTTCATGCTAGCCGTGTTCATAGATCCATCGAATACGTACCAGGTGGCTCGTAAAATCTACATGAAGATCGTGGGTAAATATTTGATCGAGGAAAGAATCTTCTGAGGTGGCTTACCGGATTGCACGGTTCGTTCCTTTTCCCTTCTTTTACCGTGGGGGCCGATAAAGTACAACGATCTCGGTTCTCCATTTTTTTTTTCCTTTTATTTTCCACGCGTTTACTCGATTCTTTTGTTTCGTTTCTTGCACGATGAGAGGCTATCCTTCCGTGATAATTAGTTTTCTACGCGGGATAATCTTCATCATCCTAATTACCGATGAAATATTCCTCTCGCAGGTTAGGGTACAGATTAAAATTGTAATTAACGGTGTATCGTTAATACGGTCAGATTGATTTACGATAAAATGTAAAATACAAATTAAATATCAATTGGTGTATTACAAAATTCGGTATTGAGTATAATCAAGCGTATGCTATAATGGTAATTACAATAAATTGGACAGTTAAATGAAGATTAATTGACTCGTTAAAACTTCGAACTAACAGAGATTTATGTCCAATATATTTAGCGTTATCTTTTTAAGATACTTGTAATTTGTAATTAGCCAAGTATAATCATTCCAATTAACACGTTGGCTATTAAATCTTATCTATTATTATATTTTCGCAATATTTCTACATTTCTATTGTCCAGAATTTCTAATTATTTCAACAATTTTATTATCACTTTTGTACATAATCTTCCGTCCTCCAAGGGGTTAAAATAAGAAATACGTGATCCACACACAAATGTCACGATACCTAAAATACTAACAATATTTTCCAGACATTCTGTATTAAATTTCGATCGAGGAACGATTGTTCTCACCGACAAGCTTCTCTTGTTATTTACATTTTCATGGAGCCTCAGTGACGCGTACTCGCGTACCCGTTCAACGTCTCCTCTACATCTCCCGAATTTCCAGCCTTTTTGTTCCCTCAGAAAGAGAAAAGGTGTACACGTACAAGACGGATTCCCCAGGGATGTCTTTTTTATTTATCGTCGTCGGGTCTCGCGATGGAAGCAACGAGAAGCACCGTTTCTTCCTCTCGGCTGCTCTCGATACGCAGCTTGTCTCCTTTTATTTTCGATTCCAACGGTGTCGAAGCCTTATTCCGTTGACTGGCTACGTGTCGTGGCCTTGAACGAAGAAAATATTTTTCGACGAACAATAAGTGTCGAGGGAAAACAGTTTGATCGAAGGAAACATTCTATTCCGCCTCGGTTTAATTCGATCGTTTGAACAACACTTTCAGCCGGGAAATTCTTGCGTTTGATGGTAACGCGATTGTCCGATCACGTGTTACGTGTTTCCTCTCCATCCTCTTATGTGTAATTGAGTCACTGCTCTCGAAGTCAGTTTCTTGTTATCGTAATCGAATGACGTTTCTGGTACCGAGTCAATTTTATTCTACAGGTGACATTGCGCCTGATATTTTTTAAATATATAAGTAGCATTATTTTACAAAACCAAAATTCGCATTACGAGTGTTTACGTTCGAAAAATATCGAATAACGTGTTCCAGAACCAAAGATGGCAGTTGTGCGAAAGAACATTCGATACATTATATAATAAATTCTCGTAAAGTATTGCGTTTGAAGCTTTTTCAGTCAGAAACGAGAAAAATATGTTGGTTAATGGGGATAGAAATGGAAAATGAAAGTAGCGATTTGTCTTTTCTTCACTTCCCGGATTGATCTGTCATCGTTTCCTGTCCAAAGAAACGATAGTATTTCGTTTAACCGTGGAAGACGTCGTTTCTTCATGGTTGATTAAACAACCGGATGAAAAGAAGCCGCTTTCCGATTCCGCTTTCTCCACCCGTTGTTTCATTCTTGCGTTTTCACGCAGAACTTGTGAACCTTGACGATGCCCTTGAACGAGGCAGAATATTTCCCAAAGAACAAAGAATTTCCCACGAGTATTCGTACCGTTTCGCGTAAATCATGCGAATAAGAAAATCTATTTACGGACCGATCGTTTTTGCGACAGGTTTCCACGGGAACAGCAGACCCTGCCGAATCATTTCTATTTCACCGATTTCGAGAGGCACACGGCAGAAATAGCAGCGTTTCATCTTGACAGGTAAATTAAACATCAGTGCAATGTTAATAAATTAATTGTACACGATATCGTTTAGTGCGCCAAATAAATAGGTAACACAGTGCTTAAGTGATCAAAATCAAAATTAATATTTCAAGTGACGCTTTTTTCATTAAATTGAAATTAGTAAGTCGAAAAATCTTCCATGTCAAATGTTTATAACGTTTCGAAAAACTTGTTGAAAATTTCTGAAAAGGAAGTCGGCATCTTTCGTTCAGTTTCATCGAATCAGAACGATCGAAGTAGGCTGACGGTTTTCCAATCGAATAATTTCCTTTTTTCCAGACTGTTGGGATTCCGCAGGGCGATGCCAGTCACCGGTCGGACGTTGAACTTAACGACAGAGATTTATCAGATCGCCGACGGTGAACTGTTGAAGACGTTCTTCGTCAGTCCGGCTGGTAATATCTGCTTCCACGGCAAGTGCAGTTATTACTGCGATACGGCGCACGCGATTTGCGGAAATCCGGACACCCTCGAGGGTAGCTTCGCCGCTTACCTGCCGGATAAATCGTTCGCCGCGAGGAAGGCATGGCGACATCCTTGGAGAAGAAGTTATCACAAGCGGAAAAAGGCGCAATGGGAACACGGTGAGATTATTCGATCTTCGAATTTTTATCATTCTCTTTGTCATTTGTTTCATAAACTTCGATCGAGAATAACCTCGACAATTTTCACTTCCTGCTGATAATGTTTATGTTGCTAGAAACAGAACAGTTTTTGTTATACATAATAAACGCCGATTCGAGACGATATCGCTTCCGGTTCTCAAGATATCTTCGTTAGAAGCTAAGCGTCGTTTTCAGTTACTGGAATCGATCCTTAAAATTGACAACGCTTTCGACAAGTGTAATTTCAGATATTTTCAGTTTCCCCTTATCAAATCTAGGTCGTTAGGAGCAGAAGAGCTTTCTTTTTAGAATAGATTTAATTTTGTGTCGATGTCACTTCCGGTTTCCGAAATATCTTCATTAGAATCGGAACATAATTTCTTCCACATTAAAAATAGCAACATTTCATTCAAGTATAATTCTATACAATTTTAATTCACGGTGATGAATTTAACGTTGTAAGAAACAGGAAATCTTCCCCATTAAAACGAATATTTATGCCGATACGACTTCCGGTTCTCTAGATATCCTTGTTGGAAGCAAAGCGTAATTTTTCATGTTCTGCTACACCTGTCCTTTACGCGCAACCGGGCCACTCACTCGTACCTGTTACATGACCTACCCTAATCAAAGCGAGTGAACGTTCGTTTTTACTATTACTACTACTATGCGTAGTACACATTTCGTAGGAAAAAAAAAACTAGGTCACGTAGTCTCTTGGAACTTCGAGCGTCATTCATAAATCCGCGTCGTAAGTTATAACCTCTTGTTATCTTGGAAACCGGTGGACGTATCAGAATAAATAAATTGCGTTATCAATAGTACGCCTTTTTCTACATATTCAGCTTTCCCATTTTTTATTACTTTATTTTTCAGCCAAAGTTGACTGCATATTTTACTTCTGATGAATATCCGTGGAATTTAAGTGATTGTCTTCTGGCAGTAATGAGTGAAAATTATAAATACTATCTTTAATATTTATTTTGATAATATCGATGACTGTCGTGGAAGCCATTGTGGTTCACGATTCGAGTTTTTATACATATAGAAATTGTTAGCAAAAGAAAGGAGTGACGAACATTGGATAATATTATAGTATTATTACACTAATAATAACAGTTGAAGTATCACAGAGGTAGGCGTTTTAACAGTGTATTTTTTTTAACAATTTTCAGATTCCGACTATTGTTCCCTGGTGAAAGAAATACCACCTTACGACGAGGGTCGAAGGCTATTGGATTTGATGGACATGGCTGTCTTTGACTTCCTTATGGGCAACATGGACAGACACCATTACGAGACGTTCAAGATCTTCGGCAACAACACGTTTCCCTTGCACTTGGATCATGGCAGAGGCTTCGGCCGACCTTTTCACGACGAGATCTCCATCTTGGCTCCCATTTTGCAGTGCTGCATGATCAGACAGACCACCTTAAGCACCCTTTTAAGGTAACTTCCACGAATCCTTTGAGAATCTTTATATTACGAGTGTACGCTTCGAGATACCGCATGCTCTTTACGTCCGTTTCACCACGAAATAAGGCTTCTCGTGATAAAACATGATCGAAAACGGTCGCATAAAAGATCGTTGATCTTTCGAAGCTTTCGTTAGCCAGACGTTTGTCGAGCGACGTATATCGATCCAGGACGAAAATTTACAATTCAGAATGTCCGAGCCTTCTCTGGTCGGATTTCGAAAAAAAAAAAAAAAAAAAAAAAGTGGGAGGGGTGGGGCAAAGGGGGCGAAGTTTACGAGCCGTGGACCCGGGGGCTGGATAAGGCGGATTTCGTAGTGAAACGTTTTACCAGAATTGGCCGGCATCGCTCGTGAATCTCCGCTTTGATGCGGATTCACGGGGACGGGCTTTTTACGGTCGCGATAAATTCGACGAGAGCGGATTTCGTGCTCGCGCCTAGCTTGTACATTTTTGTCCACGTGTACACGTGTGCGCTCGGACACGTACAGTATCGGTGGCCGATGCACGATTTCGAACGGTCGATTATCGATTTGTTCGACGCGTTGCTTTAAGTCGTCGCGTCGTTACGACCTGCTAACTCGTACCTCCTCGAGATATCTTCTTTTATCCAAAAAGGATTTCTCACCACCACCGTCCACACGACACCTGCCACTGTCTCGATAAAAATGGGAAACCGTCCGCAGATTGAATTCCATCGTAAAAGGTGCTACCAATCCCGTTGACCAAGATCCTTTGATTCCTTGAACCCTTTAACCGGACCACATTTATCTTTTCCATTTCGTGTCGATCATTCATTTGACTTTTAATAGGATCTCCTTGCGAGCCACACGAAGCGACATAGGGTGAGGTAACTAAAAGACGCATTCGCGTGTTAAAAATATATTTATTGACGACGCGCGCTAATTCTTACGCTCGTGCTGTCTCGTGTATTTGCCGGACAGAGCGTTTGAATAACTCGAGCGTCGGTGAACGTATGTCCTGTTTGTTTTTCTCGCTGCGATGGGGGTGCGTGCGTAGGGAAAGTTGCAACGTTTTATGACAAAGCAACCCTCGAGCCCTTGAGCCCTTGAGCCCTCGAGGTTCCAAGGTTTAACGTCGAGACACTTTCCAGATGCACGACACGCACAGTTTAATAGGAAATGAATCGGTAGACTATCAAATTGCAATTAATAACCACGACTGCACAACGTTTAATTTTCTATATTCGAGTTAACTTTAGAAACAGAATTCTTAATACATATATTAACTAGTGTGAAGTAGCAAAGTAAAATCTTGAATTTGAAACTTATCGTTAGTTATCATATGTTTAATAATTGGGTCATATCCGTGTGGTATTAGCCGTGTTGATTTAGCCGTCTAATTAGAGACGGTATCGGGTTGTACATTTAATTATCAAGTAAAGATAGCCGCGTCGCTTCTGTTTCGTAGTAACCATCAGTCTTCGGTGGTTAGTGTATGAAAGGGGGGATTGAATGAAAACGAAGTAATAATGAAAGAAGTAACCGTGACTGACACGATGAAGTAGCTACAGGATGCAATTATCCTATAATGTCGGCTTTAATGGACACCGTGTGGGCTTCTTTAATGCGGCTTCAACGAGCCAACACGATTCCATTCGAGATGATACCCGTGCCTGACCATCTTCCGTAATGCTAACACAAGACAATAGTAAGCCATCGAACGTGATAATATCCTATCAAGTTTCAATTGTATTTCAATCTTTTTTCAACGATTGAAATTTCGCGATTTTAACTTGAAATTAAACAAACACTCGAGAGTCTGCGTCTCGATAAATGTTAACGTAGATTTTTCAAACGGATAAACTTGAAGCTTGTAATTTTGAACGATTCGGTAGCTGTGAATCGATTGAAACTTCGATCAGATAAATATTAAATGGATCTGTCGTTTGGGGTCATCAATTTCCTCGAGTAGCATAATCGTACAAATGGTATAAAAGCTGTTCGATCGAGTCTTTATCCTTTTCTCGTCGAAAGCGTGCTTTTCCTGCGTTCCCCTGTGACATCGAAAAGTAGCCGGCCAGAAAAATACTTTTATCCACGTGCTTCTTCTATTATGTGTCCTTAAGTGTACTGGGTGTTCCGTTAAGTAAACCTTTTACACTTTCTTATAACCATAGTGTCTTAAAATCGAGTATGTTACTGTTGGAAATATTAAATGACAAAGTTAACTTTTAGATAAAATTAAACCTTTCGATGACTAGGATAGCGCATTTCTGATTTGTTACTGTTTAGAAATTAGTCGTTTTGCAGCGTGCATAAAGTGGAAACTCTCAGGGTGTATTTTTGTAATATTTAACAAATATAAATTGCTTATAATATTCATCTGGATAATTAAATATTTTCGACCATTGGAAAATCATTCAGAAGATGAAAGAGTTAGATGTATAAAACTTGCATAGCGAATAAAATAACCGATCCAGCTGCTCGCTTAATACTTAATATTATAATATTAAATCGTAGAAGAAAGATCGATTCCACATTGAAATTCCACATTTTAAAGTAGAGAAAGTCTGAGTAGATCACCCGGTACGTGGTATAAATAGCATTGGCGAGCCGTCTGTTTAAGTCGATACTTTATTCATCGGCTGTTCCGCAAGAAGGACCCAGATCTTCCATTATCATCGGACCATGTCTCTCGAAATCTCGAAGGACCATTCTGGTAGCATAGCGGCTCGAAAGACATTTTCCGAGCGTATAATTGAGAAGTCCGATGCAAATGGGGAATTATACCGCAGAATATTAAAAAATTGAATTTTTATTCGTTCCACCACCTCTTGGTATCTAATTATTGTTATCCTTCGATTTATAACTACCTAGCCAAATTTCTGTCGCATTAAGTACTCTTACATAAAATACATATTCTGCGATAGAAATAAGTTTTGTAGGCATATACGGATAATGATAACAGTTTCTTGTAATTTTACATGGATTTCAAAGTTTTTCGTAAGATTCGAGAAAAAGCAAACGGAAGCGAGAACTTGTTGAATGGGTTCGTCCAACTTCTAATTACCTTGGCATTTGCATTTTTATTGAAGAATTCCTTGTGGTCCCGTGGCTGACATGATATCCAATCCACCGAACCGAAGGGTCACGTTTTTTTTTTTTAATCTTTCCAGTCCCGACGACTTTTGCGCCCGCGGATTTGCATGTTTATTAAAAACGTTCGAGTTACTTTGATTCGGTGAATATTGAAAGCTTAGGGTGCCACAGAGTTTCGGCTTGAAAGGACCCTCCCTCGGCTCGACTCTGATTCATCAAAATTTATTCGCAATGCAATGCTTTCTCGTTTAATTGTCATTGTTCAAAATCCCTTTAAATATAAAGGAATCAAAATAACACTAGTGCGTCTTTTTTTTCCAGATTTCACAACGGACCAGTGCCACTGAGCGAGGCACTGCGAAAGAGCATGGCAAAGGATCCGGTGGCACCTGTTCTATGGGAGCCCCATTTTACGGCACTGGACAGGAGGGTGCGTGTGGTGCTACAGGCCGTCAGGGATTGTATAAATCGCGACGATTCGAACCAGGTTGTGCAAGAAAAGACCGAAAATGTCGTGTCCTAGCCCCGTTGAAGTTTCACGGTGAAAAACGCGTTCAGACTGTTGTTTAAAAAGCGATAGGAACCGATGTTTCAATCGCAAGCTTCCTGTAAAAAAAAAGTATCTGTAAAAGAAGAACGAGGATAAAACTACCTGCGTGTAACGAAAAGGCTAGTGGTGAACGTTTGAGTGGTGATACTTGTGTGAGTGAGTATAATAATTGTGGTTATTACGGGATATTTTGTTGTTAAACGAGCTCTTGAACTTTCGTAGCTTTATCGTTAACGCGTTGCTGACGGTCGACAAATATGAATTCGAACATTTTTAATGAAACTTTGTGGTTTTGTGGGATTTTTGTGGAATTTTACCATAATTTTAACAGTGATTCGATTTCAACGTAATCGAATAATTGTATTTGAAAATTTTAATCTACCTGCGTTGCAGAATTACTAATTTTCTGTTAATGCAGAATTACTAATTTGCTGTTTCGAATACAGTGGTACCTCGGTATACGACCTTAATCCGTTCGTGATGTTTGGACTTATACCGAATAGGACGTATACCAAACCAACCTTTCCCATATGAAGTGATGTAAAAATGATTAATCCGTTCTCATGTGAAGGAAACTCCTGTTGATATTACATCTACATTAATGGGGTGGTAAAATAATTTAAACACTGTTTAAACAATCAATCAAAACAAATGATGTAAAATTCACACAAAACTTTGTCGTATACCGAACAGAAGTCGTATACCGAGCAAAATTTGTCACGTCCAAACAGGACGTATTCTAAAGCAGACGTATACCGAGGTACCACTGTATATCCGCACGTTTATTGTATAATTTCCGATAATGGATGGGAATTTAAGTTATATCAATCGGGTGGTATACCGTCAACAATGTGTTAATTGTTGTTCAGTGGAGCTGGAACGATGATCGAAGCATCGAACTTTTCACGAAAGCTGTTCGTTTTATTGGATATAACATTCTTATTTCTTTTCTTTCCTCTATCTGTTATTTTGTTTTATATTTTAAGACATTGTACAAAGAGAAACTGTACATAGTGTATGTATCATAGAATACGCGAGAGAAAGGGTTATTAAAACGCACTGCTTTTTCCTGTAAATAGGACACCAGTGTAGAATCGATATCGCTTTTCAAGGCCAGAAGATTTTGTCCTCCTATTTCTTACCTTTTTTTATCGATAATTTCATCGTAATTTCATCAGCTTGGTTATTAAGTTGGCTACTTTCATTTTCCTTGCAAAACATTAAATTTAACAAATAACAATTTTTGCCATAATCAAGGGGTTCGGTAGAAGAGGAGCATATTTCACAATACTATAAATCTTTGTTAGAACTTGTTGATAGTATAAAAGTATTAAAAGTCAACGTAAGCGTGAAATATACCCCTTTTCCATCGAGTCCACCAATTTTTTCCCTTTATTATTCAAATAATTTCTAGAGCAAAGTGTCGCCAATTGCCAATTCGACCCTTTCATTCCGCAGAGCTTAAATGCTTCAAAGTTTAATGATAGTTAGAAATATAATACTTTGAAATTTCCAAATTCTGAGAAGTGTAATATTCCAAATTTCCATATTCTTAAATTTATAATATCTTGGAATTTTTATTTCTAAATTCCTAAGTTGCTAAAGATATACGTATAATATTCCAGTTTCCAAATTACTAAAAATATAATACTTCCAAGTTCCTAAGTTTCCCATATCCTGAAGATTTTTATCCCAAAATCCTTTAACCCCTTAAAATATAAGCCAGATGGAAAGGGTTAAACACTTCACCAACGATTTTAATTCATGATTCGTTATATTTTTGAGGAAATAAAGAAATTTCTGAGCCACAGTTCCTCGCGATAACACGGTGCACTATTAGTCGACGATCTAGCGTCCGATTTGTTTTACAGATGTTGAATTTCCATGGGGAAAGAAAAATTGAAGCGAACGGTGTGCGCGAGAGAGAGAGAGGCGTCTTTTGTAAATGTGTGCTTTTTCATACGCATGATACTTCTGTGAACATTTCCAAAGTGAATCTGCTACTTGTAAGTGATGTTTTTTGTTTCTCTTTCTGTTTTTCAGACAGTGACGAAAAGAAAAAGAACTCTGTCAATGAATCCTTCAACTAATTTCGAATCAACGTACCCTTTTTCCCTTCTACTTCCCTTTTTCTGTTTATTAACGCGTTGAATGCCACAGTGAAAATAGACGTATGTAGTCAGACACGTTAAAAACCTGATTATTAAGGATGCAGTTAATTAATTTTCAAATTTAATCTTTCAGTTTGATAGCCGGCATTATTAGCTTAATATTAACGCCACCCACGGTTTATTTTATCGTTTCTTTTGTTAATTATTTAATTATGATAAACTTCGGGTGCCGGCGCGGCATTCAACGTGTTAATTAAATCAACACAAAGACGCAAGTATTATAAGAAACAATTGTTTACAATAGAATCGCTAAAGTACAATTATTGCATCGATTCTGTTTGGTTGAAATTCATGTGTAACTTTAGTTTTTTAATCCGGATGGAGATAATTATTAGCATATTTTTCTTTCGCTCGTTTGCGTTGGCCAAAGTAAGGCGAACGTAAAGAGTTTGCCAGAATTAATTTCATACGATTCGGTATTGTAATTCCTTCAGGAAGTTCTCGAACTTTGGCACGGAAGCTTAAACATCCTGTTGGACTTGTCAGTTTAATAATATTACCGGTCGAAACTTCTTCGTCCTTCTTTTTACATGTTTCTCGACGGAACTCGGGGAATCATTCGAAATTTTTTAATCCCTAAAAGATATAGTATTTCTAACAGGAACCAAGGGGTAAAGAGCTATTGAAATAATAATAATTTACATTTCGTTGGATATCGTTCCTTGAAATATTATTCTCGAATGCATGATACTCGTTTTATTTCAAATTCGCAACCGCTAATTTCAAACGAAGTATTCTCGTACGTCGTACGTCATTCGAGGATTAAAAATTGATTCACATTTAAACTATTAAACGTGATATTTTCATATTCAGATGAAAAATTGAAAAATTCTCAGCTATTCTTTCAGAATTAACAATTAATTAATGGTTTTGAAAGAATACCGTCACAAAAGTCGACCATTAACATTCTATCTTTTATCCTCGAACGAAAATGGAGAATAGAGGAGAAGTTGTAGGAGGTTGGAAAACGGTAAGGTTCGTGAAAAAGTGAATTTCTATGGTAGATCGAATCGACGGTATGGAAATAAAAACGTCCCGGGGTTCGGTGGTTAACAATGAAAAGCAACGCTGAAGATAGTCTGGAAACTCTTAAATTCTCCGCCGCGACGTAATTAAAAAGACCCACTGAATCTTTCAGATTCGCTTAAATGAAACTCTGCGAAAATTAACTTTTCTTTTTTTATTCCCTGTCTTGTTTCTTTCTTTAGCCGCGTCGCTCCATTCGTGATTTTAATCAATTTAATGATAATAAAGAAAATAAGAAATTGAGAAAGATGGAGTAAATATTTTCCCGTAAAATTGTTCATTAAAATTTGCAACGAGAGTAGTGATAGGCGGAATTTAGTATTCTGTTGTTTCGCTGTTGTATGTTTATAAAATTAAAATTATACTTTGAAAGTTTAGAAATTTCGGAAATTTCTACTTCTTACGATTATACTTGGAAAAATCGTGCTATAAAATATATGAAATCTATTAATAGTTCGAGCGTGAGAAATCATATTTTATATTCTTTGTAAAAGAGTAGTAGTTTAATTTTTCAATTTTCACCACAGGTTTATCGTGTTATTTTCCGCATGATTTTTTCGATTGTGGATGTCGAGGGAAGGGAGAACACAGGATTTTTCTCAGATATTTTTCCCGCACGTTGTTTCACACGGGATGCAGGTGTAACTTGCGCGTATATAGCCGTCACTTTATTCCAGGGACGATTTGGAGCCTTATTTCTAGAGAAACTTTCGTTCCCGCCAACTTTTCGCCTTCACGTGCTAAGGTAAACGGCGAAATTTTCGCGGAAGATCAATAAAACTGTGCGAACAGGACCAAGTTTCCGTTTCCTACGGCAAAACTCTGTCTTTAATCACACCGTATATACGGACTTGAAATTATTAAATGATCGCAAACAGAGATTCTGGCGGTTCTTATTTGATTTTACCTCATTATTGCTACCTTTCATCCACGAATTTAGTTTTCAACTGTCTAAATACCGATATTTCATCGAACCTATGAACTTCATAACTAAACTTGAACTCCTATTTGCGTCATTTTTCTGCCTTCTGAAAGGAAACTGTGTAGTTCTTGCTATTTTATTATCAGTATATTTCTTAAACAAAAGTCAAATATTTAATACTTTTTTCAATAAAAGCGCAGACTCGAAGGAAAGTTAAATCAGATTGCCCACGGAGGGTTAATTAAGTAACGAATCTTTTGCATTCAAATGAACAAATTCGTGCCGTCATTTTTGTAATGTATGCTTTGAATTAATAGTGATGTGACTTAAAATAATACTAGGAGATCCACAGATTTAATTATTCAACGTCGTATTATAAGAAAGGAAATTTTGGTCGATTGGCAGGTGGTTAAAATAGCCATGTATAAAATAAATTAATTAAGAACGTCAGCTGTAGATTTAACAGAATCTCTGGGTATCTTAAATTTAATTTGGCAACTAGAACAGTTCAACGTTACGGCTACCGTTTAAAGGTAATTCGTTCATTCCAATGGCGGATATTTCAAGATGCAATTAAGTTACAACGTGACTTAATTAAAAAGCTAAGAGTTCAAGCTAGACGTTACGAGTCCCTAATTAATCAAATACCAAGTATTTCGCTTAGTTTTAATTAAAATCTCGATTCCATAAATTGCAATTTGGAATTAATCACATTTTCGGAAGCTCTAGTTAAAAACTATTGTTACGATTTCATCACTTTCTTGTATTGCAGATCATTGTACGGATTAACAGAGTATCAAAGGAGAAAAACAGAATAAGAAGAAACGATCGGCAGCGAGCAAAGAGAGCCCGAGTGATTCCAATCAATCTTGTTAATCGTCTTAGATGACTTTAGCAAGTGGATTCGTGTAACCGACAGGAGCGTAACGCGATCTCAATCCCCTGAACCGCCCTCCGTCCTGCTTGCAAGACGGGGAAATCCGTTTCCACCGATGTCAGGGTGGATTGGGAAGGATATATCCTGTTAATTACGCGATCTCGGGTTTGCCTATGACGTTAGACGTCCTGGCCAGGACGTCTGTTTCCTGACAGCCAGAATTTCCTCTGTAGACGAAGGGCGGCTGGCTCGATTTGACGTTGCTTGCCTTTGTCGTAAATCCAGAAACCTTGGATCATCGTTATACAATCTTCTGACTTTAATTCTTACTACTTTACTTTTCGTTTTAACCCTTTTGAATCCAAGAACTGATTCCAACGAAAATATCTTGTTTCAATTTTTCTCCGTTTCCAGAGGTGCAATATTTGGACATTTTCGAGTTAAAGATACAATTTGATTTGAAGCAATGGCCACTCTTGACTGCAGAATGTCGAATAGATTCGTTGATAGTTTTACGAGCGCAACTTTTCTACAGTAGTAAGAGTCTAAAAAAATAAAAAAATAAAAAAAGGACGAAGAAGAAGAAGAAGAAGAAGAGAAATGAAAAGTTTTCTCCGTCTCGAGTCACTTGGTCGGAAGAAAGTTGAAAACGTCGTCGAAGATTGCAAAGGGACGAACGTTAAGGGTTGATTTATGGGGTTGGAGTGAAAAACTCGTGGTTCGGTGCACTCCAATAAATATTATCCAGAGTTTTACTCGGATCAATTCTTTCGAGCTGCTGCCTCAGCGTTTCAATCTTTAATTTTTATATATTTCTTTAACCAGGAAATACACTTTATTGTTCATTTATTTTGGCACGAATATTCTTTGTATAAAAGATATTTCTCGTAATGGGAAGCTTATATGAGATGTTAGATTCCGAAGTTAACTGTTTATTCTGATTAACTTTTACACAGAAATCTTACAAAAGACGCTTAGTTTCTATGGCCGTTACGATTCTTTAATACTGTACGATTTTTGTACAGTTTTTCACTAATCCGTTTAAAGGTTCGATAGTTTGGTTTAAGAAAGTGGTGAGGATGAGAAGGACTGATAGGAATTCTAGGACTAAGGATTCAGACGTATGATTCAGGGTTGATATTCCAACGAAACTCGAAACATAAAATTATTTACTAGTCTAGAGCGATATCCAACAACGAGGACAAAGAACGCTGGAGGAACAATCAGTCTTCTTCAACGCTCTGAACGATACACTTCTGTTCAAAAGGTGACAATCTACTTAATCCTTTACCAGCATAGCTTAGATGACTTACAATTAGAAGCTAAGAATTAACCCCATGTATCTTTCTAATACACGCTACTTTGTATAAATAGCACCCCTTTATAATCGTTTTATTTTTTTAGTTGTCAAAATAATTGTTAGATGAAAAATGGGATTGAAATTGACCCTGTCACGGGGTGTTTAACGATTAAACTCGTTTCTATGTGGTGATTGCATAATTCAATATTGACATTCAAACCTTCTCTTTTCTCTTTCCGCAGAATATCGAAGGTTCTTCTCTTGGACGAAGATTTATGGAAATGAAAAGTTCAAAAAGGATTGTCGAGATTACAAAAGGCGGCCAGCAATAGGATGTAGCATTTGGAGGATGCCGTTTTCTGGAGAATGTCGAACGTGTTTCGATGGGTATACAGTTTAATGCGTCGTTTGCATAATCGCGACGGATTCGTGAGACGAGAAGGAGGAGGAGGAGGAGTAGGAGTAGGAAGGTGTTTCTTTTCACTACGCCGTGGCTTTGTTGTTCAAATGGACTCATTTTCATGTTAAGTATCGTTCAAAAAACACTTTGCGTATACCGTGGTATTCTGAATAGAATTTTGAACATTTGACTTGTAGAATATTTCAACGTTTCTCAATTTAATGCTCTGTCGCAGAGTATTTGGAATTCTCGTATTTACCGCGTGTTTCAAAATGAATTTTACGTAACTATAGTGGTTAATACATGAATAGTTTGGATTAAAGATGATAATTCTGTTTTACAGACAATGGAGAACTTGGTAAATAAAATAGAAGAGAAACTATTACCTGTGACCCAACATTGGGACAGGATTCGCATCTGAAGTTGAAGTTAGCTGTATATAATTAATTAAATAAGTTAAAATAAAATAACATATGCGGTAGCAAACTTGTATAGTAGAAATTGTTATAAATATTTTATTATACAGTTATTGTGTACTGAAAGTTTTATCAATAAACAATAATTAGAAGGACTGTTAAGTGTACTTTATTATATAACAAATCCAACTCCTTTTCCCTCCCTAAAAACGTTACTAATAACAATTAGCAGTTGTTAATAACAAATAGAAACATTTGGAGTATGACGTAAATTGCGAGAAACCCAAATAATAGACAGTTGCATAAAAAGATACGCTAAAAATAAAAAATTTGTATCAGGAGAACATAAGGTGCGAGGAGGTATTTCGTGCCACTTCTAGGAATTTGACGTCATCAAAATTCCGAGAATTTGGCCGATTCCAAGAAACGACGTCAAATTCCAAGAATTCCCAAAAACTTGGTGCGCGAAATTTCAAAGTCCGATTTTGAAAAATTGTATCAGGAGAACATAAGTTGCGAGGAGGTATTCGTGCCACTTCTTGGAATTTGACGTCATCGAAATTCCGAGAATTTGGCCGATTCCAAGAAATGACGTCAAATTCTAGGAATTCCTGAGAACTGAGTTTGCGAAATTTCAAAGTTCGACTTTGAAAAATTGTATCAGGAGAACATAAGTTGCGAGGAGGTATTCGTGCCACTTCCAGGAATTTGACGTCATCGAAATTCCAAGAATTTGGCCGATTCCAAGAAATGACGTCAAATTCCAGGAATTCCTGAGAACTGTTTGCGAAATTTCAAAGTCCGATTTTGAAAAATTGTATCAGGAGAACATAAGTTGCGAGGAGGTATTCGTGCCACTTCCAGGAATTGACGTCATCAAAATTCCGAGAATTTGATCGATTCTAAGAAATGACGTCAAATTCCAGGAATTCCCGGGAACCGCTTTCGAGAAACTGAAATGCGGGAATTGGAGAAATTGTATCAGGAGAACATAAAATGCGAGGAGGTGGCACGAAATTTTACGGTTTTGGCGGGTTCTTTGAATTGTTTGCGATTTCTTGGAATTTTATCAATGTTATAATTGTTAACCGTTTTTGTTTTATCTTTTGAGTATCGAAACTTTTGTGCAATGTTCCGCCACGGTTTTTATCGTTCAGGAAAGGTTTGTTAAATAAATATGCAGTATATTCGTTTTATTTAACTTTTATTTAAACTTTCTGATACATACAAGTTGTAAGTAGATTAAAAATACATTATTTTTTACTCTATCGCTATTAACTTACGCTGTGCTAAGTGTAAACAAACGTTTGTATACTTTTACAATGTTCTACGATTCTTAAATAACTAATATATGATAAAGTATTGCACATCAATAATGAATCATTCATTTTTGTTGTTGCTTTATAGATTCAGTAGTGTTAATTATTATTTATTTGCAAAATGAAATTGCATGTAAATATATTGTATTTTTTACCACTTGCGCCATCTATGAGAAGGGCGCTGAAACTACTCAACAATTACCGACTTAGATTTCCGAAACATCGTTGCGCGGTCGGTAATTATTGGTGTTGTTACGTTACCAGCCAACAATTTTTGACATAAAATTTAGTTTTGCAAATTAGTAACAATCAGCGCTCACAAATTACAAAGCGAGGTTTCATAATCTTTTATATATATATATATATATGTATGACTTATAATATAGTATTTGCGTGAACACCTACTGAATTTTCATTAATATTATCGTATACTGTAACAATTTGTATCACTCAATGATTGTATAATAAAGAGTACGATTCAAACTACATTCTTTAATGGTTTTTAATAACATTTACTTTGTTAATACATACTAAACGTCGATCTTTTCAACCGCAATATTTCCTCATACCGACATACTTACTCTTGTATTATGATCCCGCCGTCATTGTGGATGACGAAAATCTGCTGAAATTTTGCTCCTGGTATCCGGCTAGTAGGATGTGCGAGGAGGTGGCACAGGAGTAAATAAAAAGCGCGGGAAAGAGGTAGCGGTGGCGTGGTGGGGGTAACCGCCGATGACGCGTGGATCTGAAAACTGCTCCTGATACCCGGCTAGTAGGATAGTCGAAGAGGTGGCACAGAAGTAAGTAAAAAGCGCGGGAAAGTGATAGGGAAGCGTGGTGGGGGGACTGGCTGTGACGCGAAAAGTATAGGTTATACATATGATGAATACGACATACGTAAAAATCGTTAATTATACGCTTATCATCATTGGATATTAACTTTTTACGATTGATTCTTGTAGAATAATGTTCACGGAATTTTCTAATGATACTTATGTTCATATTTTATTTGTAATTAACTAGTTATTAACAATTGTTTTATCAACTGCGTCCTTGATAATTGCGTTTAACACCCATTCAATTTTCATTAATAAAATCGTGTACTCTAACAATTTGTAATATGTAATGATTGAATAATAAAGAGGAGGGTTTGGACTACATTCCTTAATGGTTTTTAATAACATTTGGTTTGTTGATATTTAATAAATCCCGATCCTTGCGACCGTAATATTACCTCCTACCGACACGTATGCCATGAATTGCGTATTCGTGAATTTTAATTAATTTCTCAAATTTAAGAATTATTTTGTGAACTTTTATGATTGCATTGCAAAGAGTAAGATTTCCGGAAACTTCTAATACTAATTTAATACAAATTTCCTCCGTCAATAATGTCCAACAACTCAATCTTCCAATTTATTTTGTGTCATAATAAATATTGTAATTATTTGCCTTGCAATTTTCATTAATTTTTCAGAAATCAGAGATATTTTGTTAACTTTTATGATTTGAGAAAATAGTACAAGATTCGAGCAATCTTCCCGTAGCCATTTTTGACACCTTAACAATGTAGATTCATAGTTATGAACGAATTAAGTAACTGTTAAATATCGCCGTATACTCTCCTAATACGGGTCCGCCGCCATTGTTGGCGACGAAAATCTGCTGAAATTCTGCTCCTGATACCCGGGTAGTAGGATAGTAGAAGAGGTGGCACAGAAGTATGTAAAAAGCGCGGGAAAGTGATAGGGAAGCGTGGTGGGGGGACTGGCTGTGACGCGGCGGCCCCAGGAATTACTCCTGGTATCAGGAAAGTAGAATGTGCGAGGAGGTATACCTTCTCAATACCGGATTCCCGCCAAAAGTATAGGTTATACATATGATGAATATGACATACGTAAAAATCGTTAATTATACGCTTATCATCATTGGATATTAACTTTTTACGATTGATTCTTGTAGAATAATGTTCACGGAATTTTCTAATGATACTTATGTTCATATTTTTTTTGTAATTAACTAGTTATTCACAATTGTTTTATCAACTGCGCCGTTGATAATTGCGTTAAACACCAATTCAATTTTCATTAATATACTTGTGTACTGTAATAATTTGTAACACTTAATGATTGAATAATAAAGAGGAAGGTTTATACTACATTCTTTAATGGTTTTTAATAACATTTGGTTCGTTGATATTTAATAGATCCCGATCCTTGCGACCGTAATATTACCTCCTACCGACATGCACGCCATGAATGCGTATTCGCGAATATTTATTAATATCTCAAATTTAAGAATTATTTTATGAACTTTTATGATTGCATTGCAAAGAGTATGATTTCCGGAAACTGCTAATACTAATTTAATACATCTTTGCTTCGTCAATAATATCCTACATCTCAATCTTGCAATTTATCTTGTGTCAATAAATATTGTAATTATTCGCTTTGCAATTTTCGTTAATTTTTCGGAAATCAGAGATATTTTATTAACTTTTATAATTCAAGAAAATAGTACAAAGTTTAAGTAATCTTCCCGTAACAATTTCATACATATTCTCAATGTAGATCATTAGTTATTAACGAATTAAGCAACTGTCAAATATCGCCTTATACTCTCCTAATACGAGTCTGCCGCCATTGTTGATGACGAAAATCTGCTGAATTTCTGCTCCTGGTATCCGGCTAGTAGGATGTGCGAGGAGGTGGCACAGGAGTAAATAAAAAGCGCGGGAAAGAGGTAGCGGTGGCGTGGTGGGGGTAACCGCCTATGACGCGTGGATCTGAAAACTGCTCCTGATACCCGGCTAGTAGGATAGTCGAAGAGGTGGCACAGAAGTAAGTAAAAAGCGCGGGAAAGTGATAGGGAAGCGTGGTGGGGGGAATGGCTGTGACGCGGCGGCCCCAGGAATTACTCCTGATATCAGGAAAGTAGAATGCGCGAGGAGGTATACCTTCTCAATACTGGATTCCCGCCAAAAGTATAGGTTATACATATGTTGAATATGACATACGTAAAAATCGTTAATTATACACTTATCATCATTGGATATTAACTTTTTACGATTGATTCTTGTAGAATAATGTTCACGGAATTTTCTAATGATACTTATGTTCATATTTTATTTGTAATTAACTAGTTATTAACAATTGTTTTATCAAATGCGCCGTTGATAATTGCGTTAAACACCAATTCAATTTTCATTAATAAACTTGTATACTGTAATAATTTGTAACACCTAATGATTGAATAATAAAGAGGAAGGTTTATACTACATTCTTTAATGGTTTTTAATAACATTTGGTTCGTTGATATTTAATAAATCCCGATCCTTGCGACCGTAATATTACCTCCTACCGACATGCACGCCATGAATGCGTATTCGCGAATTTTTATTAATATCTCAAATTTAAAAATTATTTTATGAACTTTTATGATTGCATTGCAAAGAGTATGATTTCCGGAAACTTCCAATACCGATTTAATACAAATTTGCTCAGCCAATAATGTCCAACAACTTATCTTTTCAATTTATCTTGTGCCATAATAAATATTGTAATTATTTGCCTTGCAATTTTCGTTAATTGTTCGGAAATCAGATCTATTTTGTTAACTTTTATGATTTGAGAAAATAATACAAGATTTGAGCAATCTTCCCGTAGCCATTTTTTACGCATTAACAACGTCAATTGTTAGTTATTAACGAATTAAGTAACTGTTAAATATCGCCCTATACTCTTCTATTACGGTTACGCCGCCATTTTTGTCGACTAAAATCTGTTGAAATTCTGCTCCTGGTATCCGGATAGTAGGATGTGTGAAGAGGTGGCACAGAAGTATGTAAAAAGCGCGGGAAAGAGGTAGTGGCCGCGTGGTGGGGGGGACTGGCTATGACGCGGCGGCCCCAGGAATTTACTCCTGGTATCAGGAAAGTAGAATGTGCGAGGAGGTATACCTTCTTAATGCCGTATTCCCGCCAAAAGTATAGGTTATGTGTACGACAAATACGGTATATATAATAATCATTAATTGTACGCTTAATACTACTCAGAGGTGACTTCTTATGATTGATTCTTATAAATTGGTTGCTGCCGAATGTTTCAATACCATTTTTATACACATTTCAGCTGTAATTTTTTATTTATTAACAAGTTTTGTAGCGATTACGTAGTCGATATTTGTGTTAAACACCTCTTGAATTTTCATTAATTTTGTGGCACAAGGCAACAATTTATAACACTTTATGGTTAAAATATGAAGACAAAGGTTCAAGCTACATTCTTTAATTGGTTTTAGTAACAATTGTTTTGTTAATAATTAATAAATATAAATTCTTGTAGGCGTAATATTTTTACTTATCAAGGTGTAGTGTACATAAGTTGCGTATTTGTGAATTTTCATTAATTTCTCAAAGTTTAGAATTATTTTACATACTTTTATAATTGTACTACAAAGAACAATGTTTGTACAAACTTCTAATATCGATTTTATGCGAATTTAACCAATCAGTAATGTATAATAAATTATTATTTGCAACCAACTTATTGCCGTAACGCGTATTGTAATTATTTACCTGCAATTTTCATTAATTGTTCGAAAACTAACAATATTTTATAAACTTTTATGATTTAGGAAAATAGCATAAGGTTTGAGCTTTCTTCTCATACCCATGTCATGTACATTAACAATCTGGATGCTTAGTAATTAACGAATGAATTTACGGCTAAATATTGCTATATGATCTCCTGTTAGGACTGCGTCGTTCATTACTGCGAACGAAAATCTACTGAAATTCTGCTCCTGGTATCCGGATAGCAGAATATGCGAAGAGGTGGCACAGGAGAAGGTAAAAAGCGCGGGAAAGTTGTTGAGTAGCATGGTGGGGGGAACTGTATGTGACGCAACGGCTCTGAAAACTGCTCCTGGTATCCGGCTAGTAGGATGGTCGAAGAGGTGGCACGCCAGAATAGAAAGCGCGGGAAACTGGGCAAGGGTAACGTGGTGGGGGAACTGTATGTGTCGCAGCGGCTCTGAAACTTGCTCCTGATACCCGGCTAGTAGGATAGTCGAAGAGGTGGCACGCCAAACTAGAAAGTAGACAGTAGAAAGCGCGGGAAACTTGGATCGGGGCAATTGGGTAATGAATGTTGAATGTAGTAGGGAAAGTTGTATGACGCGCGGCTCTGGGATCTGCTCCTGGTATTAGGAAAATAGAATGTGCGAGGAGGTTACCTTCTCAACACCGTTTCCAGTAATTTATATACGTGTAATAATGAATTATGGAAGAATAATATTTTTTGAATTTTCTAATGCTATTTTTGTCCATATTTTGTTTATAATTCTGAAGCTAATAAATAAAAACGAACGGTCATTAAATGAAACACACCTTTGTAATTTAAAATAATTTATTTTATTTCTTAAAGTATATAGTGAGGGTACATAGTACATAGTACATGTATGTACATACTACATACTACATATGTTCACCAGATAGATATGTTTAACGTTTGAAGTGACCGCCCATATGACTACTTGCTGAAATGTGAATCGCGCCATCATATTATAGTTATTTTGTAATTGAGGCGTTCGTGGTAGAAAATTTGGTGAAAATTAGATACGTGGTTGAGGCACGATGGTTGTCGAGGAGAAAAATAGCGAATCATTGAAAGAAAATCAAGTAAACGATGATGCGGTATCGAAGGGACAAAAGTCTTTTTCTTTGGAAAGTATCCTTTTCACAAAGCTTTTCGAATACAAACAAGAGTTCTGTCAATGCCATATGTCATTTCTTAACCTCTTTCTTTCATGATATACTTTGAAATCAAATGCATATTTTCTTGTACTAGATTATGGTAAAAACATTCATTCGGATGAATCTACAAATCATCAAAATATCGTGAAAAGCGTTTGTTACAAATTACAATATTTTTAAGTATATTTATACAAGCACCAATGTTCCTCACCATATTGTTATACTTATGATTAATTAATAATGTCTTTTTGTATCTTGGGCATCCATATAATTGTATGAATACTTAACAGCCATATAGTTTTAAAAATAATAAAAGAAGCTCAACAACAACATGGGTTGAGACACGGCGATTACCAACGGTATCGCGGTTACTGCTCCAGAAGGCTCAGACGCCTGAGAAAAGTGCTAAAAGTTCCGCAAGGAGATAGGCGACATTTCAAAAGGAAAGACATAACATCTATGATGGTTAACGACGATAAATTTCTACAAGTTCCTTTAATGATGGCAGAAAGAGCTTGGAGTTACGCTATGCAACTACGTCAGGAATCGAATACAGAACCAAGAAAAAAGTTTCATTTAATATCCAGGTTAAGAAAAGCAGCTACGTATTCTTTACAGTTGCAAGAACTAATAGAGGTAAGTTAAATCTTTATATACCAAAACAGTATTGATCTTTCGTTACAAATAATTTCTTGCAGAACGTCAATTGCGATGCAAGAACAAAGTTAGAAGCTCAGGCGTATACCGCTTGGATACACGGTTCCCTACACTTTGAATTACAACTATGGAAGAAAGCGATGGAGAATTTGAAAAAGGCTCAGGTAGTGTACGGCAAGCTGGCTTCTGCCCTGCCTGAATCCGAACAAATAATGTATAACGCGCGTGTCGAGGAGCTCAATCCTAGCCTTAGATACTGTGCCTATAATATTGGAGATACCACTGCCATAGATGATCTGATGCAAATGAGAGGTCAACTGAGCGGAGAGTTATTAGCCAGTTTAGACTCGCTTATAGCACAAACACGAGAGAAGCATACGAGCGCGGAGGAAGTAACCTGGCGTGGAAAATCGTGCGGAGTAGTACCACCAAGAGCGGCGGGTCTTTTGATTGCCGATTCGAGATTAAATGAAACGTTAGAAAAGGCAGTCACGAATCAAACTAAAATCGATCTACTGGAAGCGCATTTGATAGATTGTAAGGACGCGATCTCGGCCGTGCGAGATTTCTTCAAGAACGAACTGAAGAGCAAAGATAATGACAAACTATCGCCATCGCAACATTTAATCACTTACTTGCAGTACATCAGACTGTCGCGTACCCTAGAGAGAAACCTAGCTTTGATCAAAGCGGCTGAGGAATCTGCTAAAGCAAAACCGCAAGATATTGTACGATTATACGAAGCAACGCTTCACAACCTTGTCGAAATATCACAGCTACAAGACGACGAAGAGTTTCTACGCGAACAGGAAGCCAAGACCAAAGGTTACAGAGCCTTCAGATGTTACTACATGGCGCAATCGTTGGCGAATCTTCATCGATGGCGAGAAGCGATGGCTTTATATCAGAGATCGGCACAACATGGAAAAGACGCGTTAGGATTTGGTAAAGCGCTTCCAGAATCATTGAGAAAGACTTTAGAGAAATTGGAGACTTCTATAGAAGGTGCCAAGTACGCGGCACACGCGCACAGTGTTCTAGAAGAGGGGCAAGAAGAGGAACCTGGAGTGAATAAATATACAAAAACGAAGAAGCCTTTGTACGAACGTTTACAAGAGTACAGAGAAGATCCTGCGCTTCTTACTAAGCAACCCAATGTTTACAAATTGCCACCGTCTATGCAACCAATTCCTTGTAAACCACTGTTCTTCGACTTAGCTTTCAACATGGTCGAATTTCCAGATTTAAGCGAGAAGCTCGGCGACCAAGCCAAGAAAACTGGCCAAGCTGGTCTTACAGGATTCGTCAAAGGACTTTGGGGTTGGGGTAACAAATAAAACGAGGACGTTGTAACTAAAATACATTCAACTTGGGATATTATCGTACCTAGTGCGATAATGTATTTTTACCGGTATCCTATCACTTCGATGAAAATCAACTTTTCACTTATAACAGCAATATTGAATAACAGAAATAAAGAAATATTATTAATATATGTTTCACGTTTTATTCATTTTAACCTTTACGATTTGAAAAACAAATTTATCCAAAATATTCCGAATAGGTTTGAAAAGGAAAAAGATGCTGCGTTAATTATCACGTGCGCTAAGGTTTAAATTTCGAGGCTCGAGTAATCTATATATTTGCCGAGTATCAACGTATCATCCGATAGACTCGTCTTACCGTAGAATAAATAATTATGGATTATCAATAAACTGATATTCCTGGACAAAGTTTAGTTTAATCGATGCACGTTAATTGTTTATATGTAAAAAATCTTTTAAAAAGAACAAAATATCTATACTCATTGAAATAGTTTGCTAACCTCAATTGTTACAATATCATCTATTTAGTGCTACACGCCTTGCGTTAAATAATACAAAAGTAGGAAAATGTCGAAGAACGTATATACAATGGATGCCGAATTAAAAGAATTGGCTGTTTCGTTATACGAAATAAATGCATTGAAATTTGGAGAATTTGTAACTAAGATAGGTCTAAAAACTCCGGTATACTTTGATTTACGAGTAATAATCTCGTATCCGAAAGTAATGGTAAGTTTATCAATTGAATGATTATAAACATTTATTACAAACACTTATATATATAAGATCTGTTTTATCTATTTTAGGCTCATTTGGCCAAAACATTATGGAAGTTTGCAAATGACTGTTCGAATGTAGATCAGATTTGTGGTGTTCCATACACAGCTTTGCCACTAGCTACTTTAATATCTGTTGATACCGATATACCTATGTTGATTAAAAGAAAAGAAGCAAAAGCTTATGGTACAAAGAAAATGGTCGAAGGTCATTTTAAGCAGGGAGATCATTGTGTAATTATCGAGGATGTGGTTACAAGTGGTAGCAGTATCCTAGAAACCGTACAGACTTTAAGGAAAGAAGGATTAAAAGTGACAGAAGCCTTTGTGGTAATCGACAGGGAACAAGGGGGCAAAAATAATATTGAGAATCATGGAATTAAAATGAAAAGCTTATTTACGATCACCAGACTTATGGCATACCTTTTGGAAACTAACAAAATCACTCCAAAAATTGTGAAAGAAGTAACTGATTATTTGTTGAAGTACCAAGCACCTATAGTTTCTGTTCAAGGTAAAAAGTCATATGCTAACAAACGATACATTACTTAATATTTAATAACATACAGTTTTTGATTAAAGATACTCCAAAGAAACGATTGAAGACCCCCTTTCACACTCGTGCGACCAAAGCTAAAAATGAAATTGCATCCAAGATCTTCGGTTTAATGGAAGCAAAACAATCTACCTTGTGTCTGGCGGCAGATTTGACCAAAGCTGACGCGATTCTAGAGTTGGCGGATTTAATTGGACCGCACATTGTAGTGCTTAAAACGCACGTGGACATAATAGAAGATTTTAATAACGATTTTACAAAATGTTTGAAAGAATTAGCTAAAAAACATAACTTCTTACTGATGGAGGATAGGAAGTTTGCCGATATTGGTAACACGGTATCTTTGCAGTATCAACAAGGAATTTACAGGATAGCGGAATGGGCTGATATGGTTACGGTACACGCTATCGTTGGTCAAAGCATCATCGACGGCTTGAAACACGGTTTGAAAGATATAACCGAACCACGTGGTATTTTTATATTAGCAGAAATGTCTTCCAAAGATGCTTTGACCACCGGCGAATACACGCAAAGCGCAGTGTCGATCGCACAAAGTTCGGATATGGTGACCGGTGTTGTTTGTCAATCGAACATCTTTTCAAATTTGGGACTTGTTCAATTGACACCCGGCGTAAAGCTGTCAAAAAGTTCCGATAATTTGGGACAGCAATATAACACTCCGGAATCGGTAATAAATTCTGGTGCTGACTTAACTGTAGTCGGTAGAGGTATTACTGAAGCGCAGGATAAACTGGCTGCTACATTGGAATATAAAAGGGAACTTTGGACAGCTTACGAGAAACGAATATCGAATCAATAACTTTAGTTATCAAACAAGTAAGGTTAAAGTACGAGGAAAATATATATTTTTGTTTATTTTGAAGAATAGCCGCGCGACGTTGAAAAATTGTAAATAATTAGGTAACAGTTTGGAAAGACTGTAAATAGAACGATGCATAAATTTACAAAGGTTTCGATGTATATACGGTATACAACAATGCAGTGATCTATTCACACTTTTATACAAAAGATTAAAAAAAAAATATATTCACATCTTTCTGTCAACCCTGACATTGTAGTCGTTACAATACACAAAATATTAACTTTTTTTTTTACTAAGTGCTATTGTATAAAAATCTTTGCATTTATACCTGTACACTCTACCTCTTTTGTAAAAGAAAATGCGATTAGATTAATCCGTCTTTCCCAATCTCGCAGATCATGTGAATACAGTACAAATATTTTACAATGTTATGGGTATGCTACACTGTCATGAAATATATATATATTTTCCATAATAAACTCCGTACTTTTCCAAATTAATTTACAATACCTACCATAAAACAATAAAAAAAAAAAGCATTGCATTAATGCTTTCAACGGGCCAACGTTAATTTTAAGATTATGAGCAAGTATTGTATTTCAGTGAAAGTTATAGTAGTGCGCAATTAAAATTTTCACTCTTATGCTTCTTTGCTCTTGGTAAGTTCTTCGACTAGTTTCCGAAACACCTGTGCTACTTGACTGTCTGGCAATGTAACCAGAACACTTTGACCTGTTTGTGCTAGTTTTCCAACTTGAGGATCGATAGGCACTTTTGCTAGAAACGGTACATTCACCATTTTCGATAGAGCTATCCCTCCACCCGCCGAAAATATATTTGTACACTCCTGAAATTATTATTCTTTGTATAAATGATCAAGTATTTATTTTTATAATACAAATTTGTATACTAACCGAACACGATGGGCAGACAAAACCACTCATATTTTCGATAATACCAAATATATGAATGCCAGTTTTTCTACAAAATGTTATTTCTCTCAAGACATCATCTACAGCAACTGCTTGCGGGGTGGTTACTATAACTGCTCCATCACATTTGACATTTCTGCAATTACAATCAGAAAGTATTCATTTGCTTCTATACAATGTAATACGATTATAGTATTTGTGATATCTTGTTACACGTTTCTTTGAAACGTGTGAGCTTATCAATCTTATGACCAATCGCTTATCTAACTACATTTATGCTTCGTTTGGACGTCACATGATTATTAATCATAGTCACATGCGAACAACCAGAAGCACATGACACTAATACTAAAGATTTATGGAGCAAAACATTATATTGTTTACTACTAAGCATTAGAGAATTATACGTGAAAGGATAAACTAATAAGAGTTTACCTTAAGTTTTCCATCACTGTGATATGCTCATCAGATGTTCCAGGTGGTGTATCAATGATTAAGTAATCAATATCTTGCCAAACAACATCGGTTAAAAATTGTTTAATCATCCCAGTTTTTTTGGGGCCTCTCCAAACAACGCTATCATCTGGATTTTTTAATAAAAATCCTATTGACATAACAGCTAATTTTTGTTCCTTGTCCGCAAACACTGGGACCCAACTAGAATAAAATAGTAATAATGTTAAAGAGGTATTAACAATCGAGTACACCAAAGATCAGTATATACTACATACAACAATTAACAATAAAAAACGCAAAAGTACTTGATAAAAATTTTAGAATGAATTTACGTGTAAGCAAAGAATTTTCTATAGAAATTGATTTAAATACCCGTCAGAAGATTGATGAACATCTTTGCCTTCCAAATTTAATAAATAAGGTACGCTGGGTCCGCAGAGATCAACGTCTAGTAAACCTACCTGCAATATTTTTGACAAGTAAGTGATATAACCTAAAACCATAAAAAAATAACTTACACGAAATCCAGACTCCTTGAGCGCAAGGGCTAATTGTGTGCTAACTGTTGATTTTCCGACACCACCTTTACCAGAAAGCACTAATAAAACATGCTTGACACCTTCCAACATTACGAAAAGAAATGTGCAAGCACCACCGGCGATGTAACCTCGACAACGGTCGGTCGCATTCTGATTACTATATTTTGAAACATCAATTTAAAGAGGGTCATTTCATACATAAATATTTCGATTTTAAAATATTATAATTAAAAATTACTTTCAAATTTGTCCATTGTACGACATGAGAAATTTTCGTGAAACATTTTTTACGAACAGAATATTTATTTTTATATATACTTCGCTGAAATGTAACAATAATACAGTTATAAATATTTCATAACTTACGCTTTAGCTTCTTATACGAACACTTTCGCAAAAATAAAGAAAACGTAGCGCAATCAAATTTTAATTAGAAATTTAAATTCTACCGCTACTAAAGTGACATCTATCGGGAAAAATCGAAGAATTTAATTTGAAACTTACAATTGATAATTGTAAAATATGAATTTTTACAGATATTTTTAATAGGTAGATTAGATCATAATTAAACAATTATTCTGAAAGGGAAGTAGAATTTTAGCGCTAATACAGCTAACTCTACTTGTATGTTTTCATTACCTCATGGTAATCAATAAATTGATGTATCTATTAGCAACTGATGACTAAAAATGGTAAACACTACACCGTGTGTTATATTTTCCTTTTTTTAATTACTGTTTAATGTTGTTTACTCTTTTTGTTAATTCTATTTTTAATTTTTGCAAAATTCTTTTAATATGTGTGGTAATATATTATAACAGATACTATCAAGAGCTAAACCAGCTTCTTCGGAGGGAGTGAAAAGATCTGCATCTGAGAAAAAGATTCCTAAATTAGAAGAGTTCTTGGAGAAGCGAGATTATACCGGTGCTTTAACACTTCTAGAATTTAATAATGCAACGGAGAGCAATTTAAACTCCGAACTATGGATGGGTTATTGTGCTTTCCACCTAGGCGATTACAAACGCGCAGCAACAATTTACGAAAATTTAAGGAAGAAAGAACAAGTACCAGCAGATGTATCCACAAATTTAGCATGCTGTTATTTTTATCTTGGAATGTACCCTGAATCTCAACAAATTTTGGAGGATGCTCCCTACAGTAAATTGAAGAATAGACTTCTGTTCCATTTAGCCCATAAAATGAGCAATGAACCAAAGTTAATGGAGTACCATCATATGCTTGAGGATGTGATAGAAGATCAATTGTGTCTGGCATCTATTCACTATCTCAGAGCCCATTATCAAGAGGCAATTGATGTTTATAAAAAAATTTTACTAGAGAACAGGTTGTTTAACTATTCTTTTTGATAAGTAATTCGAATCTTGACGATCTAAAACGCATTATTGTTTAGGGATTCAGATAGCAATGACTCAATTACTAGCGATGAAAATTTGATTGACAGAAAATCAGATATACGTTTAATTAGAGAATTGCACGATTCCAGGTACCTACCTCATCCCTTATCCTATACCTTCCAGCAAAATTCCTGTGCAAGTATTGCATAATTCTTAAATTACCAGAAGAAATAATATCGTTCTTTTACAGGGAGTACTTTGCATTAAATGTGTACGTTGCTTTGTGTTATTACAAATTGGATTACTATGATGCGGCTCAAGAAGTTCTTCAAGTTTACTTGCAAAAGTATCCTGACAGTGCAATTGCAATCAATCTAAAAGCATGCAATCATTTTCGTCTCTACAATGGTACAGCTGCACAGAATGAACTGAAACAGTTAATAGAAAAGATGTCCCATTCCATGAGCTTCAGCCATGACTTGATACGACACAACACAGTTGTACGTAACATCATCTGGATGTAAACTAGTCTCGATGAATATAACGAACAATAAATAATGATTCATAGGTATTTAAAGGCGGTGAAGGTGCCCTACAAATTTTACCCAATTTAGTGGACGTTATACCAGAAGCTAGACTCAATTTGGTAATTTATTATTTGAAACAAGACGACGTGCGAGAAGCATTTGAATTAATTAAAGACCTTGAACCAACTGTACCACAGGAATACATCTTGAAAGGAATAGTAAATGCAGTAATGGGTCAAGAAACTAATTCTGTAAGTTCCCTTCAAAATCAATATTCTATCAATTAATCAATAGAACTAACAGTAAAATTACTTTCCAGCGTGATAACATAAAAACAGCACAACAATATTTTCAACTAGTGGGTTCCTCAGCATCAGAGTGCGATACCATACCTGGTAGACAATGTATGGCCTCCTGTTTCTTTCTTTACCGCCAATTTGAAGAGGTCCTAGTATACCTAAGCTCCATCAAGACTTACTTTTCTAACGAGGACAATTTCAATTTTAATTATGCCCAGGCACAAGCAGCAGCAGGCCACTTTAAAGAGGCTGAAGAGGCTTTCTTGAATATAAGAAATGAAAAATATAAAAATGATTACATCTACATCAGCCTTTTGGCACATTGTTGTAAGTAATGTCTAATATTATATTCTAATACTATCGATGTATAATTCCTATCTGTTTTGTTGCAGATGTAATGAACAAAAAACCACAATTAGCCTGGGACCAATATTTAAGGATGGACACCTCAACAGAATCATTCAACCTGTTACAATTAATCGCAAATGACTGTTACAAAGTTGGTGAATTTTGGTATGCTGCGAAAGCGTTTGACATGCTGGAACGTATGGATCCAAGTCCAGAAAACTGGGAAGGAAAACGTGGTGCTTGTTGTGGCACGTTTCAGTATATCGTGGCTGAGAGACAACCGAAGTATGTCCCTTCTTCGACGACTGTTCTTTGCCTGATAATTTCTTCATTTGTTTGTTTTCAGACAGCTATTACCCGAAATCATTCAACTTCTCAAGACCACTTCTAATTCACAAGTGGAGCAAATTATCCGAGTCATGCGTAAATGGGGTAAAGATAACAGGATCAATTGCTAACGATACTAATCGAGAGGTTTGCTCGTTATCGTTGCATCATCGAAAGTGGCCTTATCGTACAGTAAACAGCGGAAGAACGTTAATGCGTTTAATACATGTAGATAAATTATGTATACGTATTTCTTTAAATAAACGTGCGAGAAAACAGAAAAAACTCGATGCAAATAACATTAACACGTACTGTTAATGATTTAATATAAAATAGATATATTTAAACTGTGATACACTCATTTTATAATAATAATATTAATAATCATCGTAATAGCAATAATAATTAATTTTAACAAACACAATCGGTGAATCGGTAAGAACACCATAATCGATGGCATACACCACATTCGCATACTTGCACATCTCCGATCAAAGATTCGACATTCATCAGAACAGAACGTGTCTTTGGAAAATCATAAGGAATCGAATTTCCCTCGCAATCTTCCAAAAACAATTCCGATGGAATGGTTTGCTGAACTTCAGCGAAAAAAAAAAAAAAAAAAGTAATAACACTCAGTTCGATGGGCATCCTGAAAGATTGAGCAGACACGAGAATGTAAAGAAACTCTCGAAACAATACTCTTCGAAAATATATAAATACTTCTACATTGAAATCAATCAAAACTCGTAGGTCACCCATCGATAGTTAACGCTCCTGTATTAAATTTTTGTTCTAATTACGAGAATTCTCGATAAAATTTAGTTGAAGATTTAATATTCTTTGGCTACTCTTTGAAAGAAGACTACAACACTAACAAACAAAATTTTGCAAATAACCTGGTTGTATTCGTAAAACTAAACACAACTTGAACTGAAGGACTTACACTATTTTTGTCAGTTCAAGAATCTATACTATCGATGGGCAAATGAACTGCTAAGAGTCTTCAAAAAACGTCGTTCCTTCAAGAAGGCAGTAAAAAGAGTCTTCCTTTTTTTCCCTTTTCACGTCTTACATTTTACTCGTCGCGTTTCTGAACGTAGAGAAGGAGTGCCTAGTATCAAATCATCGCTACGTTTTCTTATTTTTTTTTTTTATTCTTTCCATATAAAAATAGCACCAGAAAAAAGGGTTCACGGGGTGCCTTTCAACGGCACGCAACATTACAAATTTTCATCACTCGTGCTTTGTCACACGAATGTCCACACGGCACTCGTTCTCTGGCTTAGTTTCATACACTATAACGAGACATTAGTTTAATATAGTCCACCGGATAAAATGTTCTTTTATTTTACGTGACCACACAGCAATTCGATTAATTACGTTCTTGTACCGTTTCTTTCTTTCTTTCTTTACAAGAAAACAGAAAAAGAAAACAACAGAAACGAAATATCACGGTTCCTTGGTTTCTCATACGTACGATGACGATGATATTGCGTCGTCCTCCGAACGTCGATATTACGCTAAAAACGTAGCTTACATTCCACTATGCTAAATGTGTATGTAAATACGGTAATAATACAGCAGAAAATCCTGTTTTTCTTCTCATCAATTATTTTTTTTTCTTTTCCTTTCATCTCTTCATCGAACAATCATTCAGAAGTGTGTTTATCTTGCATTCGATCCACATTTACTCTCTGTTATCGTTATAGTTAAAAAGACTTGAATAATTTTTGACTCCCACGTTCTCGCATCTTCGTACAACAAGAGGGAAGTATTCTTTATTTCTTCTTTTTTTTTTGTTTTTTATCTTTTGGCAATCAGCTAACAGTTGATCAAAAACCGTAGCATGGGCGGCGTAATCTACCGTACAATTGTTAACGTTAAAACTCGCTGTTCGCCTGGCAACGACTACGACGAACAATTTCTTCTCTACGATAATGCAACATCCTGACGTGTTTCTGTAGCAAGATGAAAACACGTGAAAACATTGTCGAACTCGAATCTACGAAGAAGTTTCGGGTACCAAATCCATGTCAAAGGAACACCGAAATTGTTCCAGAATCCAAGTTAAAATTAGTCTGAAACAAACTACTGTATCGATTCGATTCTCTATGAATTCTTTGTCAGTTGATGCCTCGGCCCCTAAAGTATCTAAATGTAAAACTTGAAACATTATTTTTATAACTTGTTACAACTAACCCTTTGCAGTTCACCGTCAAGCTTATCTATCGATGTCTGTTTTCAGAAATCAGACGTATTCATTGCACCTTACCAACGTAGTCGCACCGCAAAGGATTGCTTCCCTCTAAAAAACACTAAAGCTCTCAAAAAGACTTTCATTCGAAGAGGTTTATTTCTTAAACGCTTTATAACTTACAAACAACGAATCTATCTAGCAGAGAACCGTATCCGTTCGCCGTTATCTTTTACTTTTTTTCATCGAAGAAAAAGAAAATTCACCAACCACAGCGAATGTTGCATCTGTTCACCGAGAATATTCTCGCGTCGCGTAGATTCAACATTCAACGCGTGCAACGCCTCTATGCGACGTGTAAATATTCATCCGAGCTGC
Organism: Stelis phaeoptera; assembly: GCA_943735885.1. Lineage (NCBI taxonomy): Eukaryota > Metazoa > Arthropoda > Insecta > Hymenoptera > Megachilidae > Stelis > Stelis phaeoptera. The sequence goes on from OX030936.1 coordinate 4,619,497, forward strand.
TTGTAGATCGGGAAATTACACGATAAAAGTTAATTGGTTAAGAAACGAAGAACATCTACTTAAAGAACCATGTACATAGAGTATTTTGCGACCACGATCTTGTCAAAAAAAACTATCTTCCATCCTCAGAAGAAATCACCGATTCCGTTGAATAGAATCCGGATGCAAGCTAGTTTCAAGATTTTCATCTTACAATTGTAGCAAGATCAAAGGCGACGAGTGGATCGTGAAATTCGAACCAGCATACGTGTGATGTTCAAATCTCACGGACCACTTGAAAAATTGTCGTTTGGCATATACATATGGCGTTGTTCAATGCTCGAAATTCCGAGGAGTCGTTCGCTCGCTCGAAGAACGTTTCATACATGCTTTTTTTGAAGACTGTGCAATCGATACGTCTAACCCGGTGCTTTACATGCTCGAATTACTGGATTCGACTCGTTCAAGATGGCAGTGTCGTTTGAAGTAAACAGAATTTCATGAACGAATCTGTAAGCGACTAAATCTTCATCTATTATACATAATAAAACACCGAGATGTAAAATATTGACTCTTTGCAATCGATGTTTAATAACTTTAGGCTTGAACATTGTTTGGAGATACCTTGATTCGGAGGTTTATCTTCGAACATTAAAAGAAAAGATAATAATACAGAGAAACAAGCTGGTCCACGCAAAGAGTCAATGAAATATTTATTATTCCTAAAGAACAAACGTACAGAAACGTCGATTCGTGCCTCGAATCGATCGCACAGTCTCTTCGTAACGACGGCTCATTGACATCTTGGCGTAGGATCATTGTTGTAATCATCATTAATTCTGTGCACTTGCTTTCTTGTTTGTTGTTGTTGTTCCTTTGGTAGGCAGTTCGCGTACAAGACAGTGAAAATTCATAAGACACAAGCGGCTGAATTATATACATACGTGTTCGCTACTTTCTGAATTAGACAGGTTTTATGGTGAGTGAAAGAGAAGCGTACGCCAGTGGGTCAATAAGGGAGGCACGATAATGAACTTTCATTAATACTGATTAATGTAGACGATGATTTCAATCCTATGTGTGTGGGAGTGTACGTATAACTAGGAACTAAACGCCAGATGAGAACCGAACCTTCAGAGTTAATTTTTGCTTAAGTAAAGCTTTAGAATAATCATTCTCGAAACAACAATATAAAATGATCAGCCACGTCTTCAAGAGTCACTGTTAAAACTTTACAGAGTGAATGTGAATCTTGAAGACGAATCGATTGATAGTGGAAAAAAAGAATGATAGTCTTAATGGCATTTCGTGGGAGAAGGATTATCACAAATGTCGAAGGAAACGATGGCAAATAATCAGTCGTGTTAAAAAAATCGATCGTCCAACGATTAACATAGCACAAACGATGTAAATCATCGCTTCATTACAGTTCGTCTAATAATGGAAAAAAAAAAAGATAAGAATAAAGAGAACGTTGTTCAACTATTAAAAAAAGACCGTTGGGTCGCGAAACTATTCGTCGCAACGTAACGTTTCTTTCATCTAAATAATAATTACTAAAAACAAAACAAAAAAAAAAAAAAAAAAACGAATCGCACACATTGATCACAAAATACTTGCACTCGCCGAAGGATCTATTTAGCCTACCTCAGTCTGTATATCAAACTTGGTTCTTTCATCGATTTCGCCGTTCGCACGGTCCGTGGCACGCTCAAAACGGAAACGCATAAAATTTAAACGTAGTCTCGTCTGCATCTGGATTTCTCTTTCTTCCTCAGTGTCCTTCTGTAACTGCGGGTGAGACTGTGAGTAGCCGCGCTACTCAGCGCTAACTTTGTGCATGCCACGGCACTTGTTTCCTAATTTGAGTCCCTGAAACATATCTTCTGTTATCCATTGCTCCACCAGTATCTTAGAATACACCTGTCGAGCACCATATACTAGAGAAAATGGCGCCATATGTGACAGTATAAACCAGAGGTAGGAAACTTTTTTACCATTAGAAGCCACATTTAAATTAGGCAGTAATAAAGGAGGCTGCCATAATATTAAGTACAAGTATATTTAATTCCACTAATTTTCAAATTACCGTAATCTATATAATTAAATATTAATTAATACAAGAGTTAGATTTTATGAATATCGCATGTTCCCCACCTATGGTAAAAACCATCATCACTTGCTACAATACTAGAAAGTTACCACGCATTATGCCTGGGCTTTAAATATGGATTAGGTTAATTATTATTATCCTTTCTTTTCCTACGCTACCATTTTCTTTAGGAAAGACTAACGTATTCGACACTGTACATACATATTCAGTACAATCTGATACTTCACTGTGAACCATGCGAGACACCGAACTCTCATGAAACTCACCCTGGCCCAGGATAGTAATAATAAGGAGGTGGTCGTTCGTATTCTGTGCTCAAAGGCGGAGGAGCCGCTGTAGCTGGCTGGTACCCAGGAGGTCCGCCATTAGGAAAATCACAATTTCTGTAAGTAACATAAGATTCCATTAGTTAAACCTACAAAATATTTATCAATTCTAACTTATTCTCTATTCTCTTCGTCAGACGTGAACAAAAAGAAAACATACAATTTTGGAAAATTGAAAGAAGTTATCTTCGGCCATAGCGTACGTATGCCTTAGCGAACAAACGAATGACGAAGCTGCTGAAGCAAAATCAAAGTAAACTCTGTACCGTAAATGGTCCTGTGAGAAAATCGAACGTAGATTAGATCTCGAGACTCTGAACATGCTTGTTGCATATATCAAATCACCTACTGTACATTTTGAAACTCAATGGAACATTCTTTTTTTTTTTCTTTTTTTTTATTGCGTGTAAGACAAACGAATGGTCTTATCGTGTCCCATTCAACCTGTTCTTCCGTCTTGTCTGGCAAAAAGCTTTAGCGAAGCTAATTGTTTGCCACGCGAACGAATCGTACAAATGAAAGGAAAATTGTAGTAATTAAACAAGGACAACGAAGTACGGTGTGACAAATCTATCTTTGCGACTTACGTGCAGAGGCGTTTCGAGAGACGCGAGAAGTTGCCCCCCCGCAAGGTTCCCACTCACCTGGAAATAACCGGGAAAACAAGCGTGACCATCGGGGTTGCCATGACATTTGAGGGATAGGATCAAGTGCAATATTGTAAATAGAATCAAGAATAATTTGAACACTCGATGATCGATCTCACAACGATTTTCATCGAATTAGAAACTGAATCATTAACACGTCAACTGCCATAGTAAAAATTATTTTTAAATTAAGCTTTCTGCTTGTTACCTCGCGTAATAATACTAACCCATTAATGTAACTCTTATTTGATTACAAAGAACTTTATAATTAAAAATAATGTATCTTTGACCTTTTCAAATTAATGAGTTAATGAGATGTAAAACTTTATCCAATCTTCTCTTTTTTTTTAAATTATTCGATAACTAAAATTCACTGATCAGTAAAATTCACTGATGACCAACGTAGCGCTGAACGTGTGGAAAAAAAAAGAAAAATAAATATTGAAATACTTACTGATACGTATAGCTCGAGTTTCAATATTATCTTGATTTTATTAAGTATCCATGCAAGCTTCAATTCAGAGCTTGATCCCATCCTCGGTTAAAAATTGAGCGTTAAAAAAAGGAAAAAAAAAGATATGAAAGGGAAGAATGCAGAAAGAATGTCGCGTTAATGAGTGGGAACCCTGCTCACCGGTGAAGGGAGAAGAATAATGAAAAAAAAAAGAGACAAAAAAAATGGTCGGTGGCAGTAAGAAGACCAGAGGTCCCGAACAGAGGAACCGAATGAACAGAAAAAGATTGCATAACGTGTCACAGAAAGCGGAATTTTTATATATGATTGTCGCTCCGTGATTTGATTTCAAGACTTACTGCGATTCTATCGATATGCTAAAGACTTTATTGTGAGGTTCTGTTTTGGAGGGGGCGGTAGTTTCGTGGCTTCGCCACGAAGGGGTTGAACTGTAAAATAAACCAGAGGTGAACTAGTGAACCGGAGAAACAAAAGGAGAAATCGTCGATCTTTTTACATAGGCCCTATCGATTAACAGAATTAAGGTGTTTTCAAGGACACTCGCAAAAATCGATCCTGAGATTTGCGCAATTTTTTTTTTTATATCGTTAAATCGATAACAGTTTCTTTTATTTATTCTTTATCCGAGTAATGCAAGATCACGATCGAAGTGGAATGATTGGAAAGTAAATAGGCTCTCAAAGTGACGGTATAATTCTCTGTTAATAGTGAGATGCGTATTAATCAATAATTACCCAGAGTAAGCGTACGATGCGCTATAATTACAATTATTCAGAATACAACCGATTCATTCTTCACTTTAACACGTTTTCTGTAATCTTGGCGATATGTGTACTGCATATTTTAGTACTAATAATTGACCGAACAATTCTTAAAGAATTTTTCCCTTGATTTATAAAATCTTTCTTCGAGCTTGAATTATCCTGACACTTTAAGAGCTTCCTGTCCGATAGATCACGTTGACAGTTCCAATACTTACTTTGGCGCAACATCGGAATATCTGGAATAGTGGTGGTAATGGGACGTGCTTTGATGAGCATCGTTCACCCTTTCCCGCTCGCTGTATCCTCCCGCGGGTCCATCGTAGCTTTCATATTTGGCGTAAGGATCTCTGCTATGAGACACGTACTTCTTGTCATGAACACTGCAATAAAACGGTGCAAATTTCAGTCTGGTTAATCGTCGATCATTCACGACTCGTCATGCGAGTTAGAGAGATCAGTATACTGTTTTGCTAAGCTGTTCCTGCGTGTTATGTGTGGTCATTAACTTCCTAAGTAGCTTGGCAACGTGTCAGAAGACTAGCCTCCACATTACTGCTGTGTGTTTTGTATGTGTGTACGTGTATGCAAGAAAGATAGTTCGAAAGCTATTCTTTTTTTTTCTAAATCAAACTACGCCAGAGTTAGTGTTAGTATACTAGAGTCATTCAACACCTTCCAGGCTGATAATCGATAAATACTGATCTGTACTTTTATTCGTGTTACAATGGTGTAGCTGAGAAGGTGTTGAAAGAGAAAAGCTACACAGTCAAACCTCTGTAAAGTTTTGTTCGTTTATTTCTGCAAGTGGAAAGATTCTTTTCCCAAGGTTCGACTGGATTCGAATTAAAATGCGATACTGTGGGATTCAGAAGAAATGTTCATTCTACTAAAATTTCAATGCAGTACTGTTAAGGAGAAATATTTTCTGAATTTTGATCCCACAATATGTCAACCAGGATGCTTGTTGTATTAAATCTAAAGGGTGTTTCATGCAAATCTATGGGACCTGTCTAAATGAATTCTTTTGAGACGTGTGATTCGAGTTGGGATACTGAGGCTACCGGGATCGTGGATTGACACGGTCAAAGTTGTGTTCACAGCTTCAAGGATCGGTACATGACATGCGATACGAAGAACAGAGAGTTCGTCATGCGAGCAATTTGGCTTTTGTCGTTGTATACTTACTGAGTAAGGGGTATGTTATCCCTGTCTGCGTACGCGTCATACAAATATTCACTGGAACGGAGCGTGTTAGCGGTTAGATTCCAACAACCATTCCACACATTAGACAACTACTTTTAACTTAATATAAACTACTGCATTGAAAAAAAAAAAAAACAGGGACAGAAATTCGATTGTTAACTTGCAGAATCATGAACTTGAAACGTTTCAATCCATTAAATGGGAAATGCAATTTAAATGATCGAATTCCTGCCACGAAAGAAGGTGTTTCGCTTTTTAATTTTCTATTCTTTTCTTTGCGTTGTTGCGCACAATCGGTAAATGATTAGTTAACAGCACACCGAGATGGTTCATCGATCTGCACAAGAATTGTTTAAAAATCGACGAGATTCGCTAATTAAAATAGTAGGATCCTTCATGCCCACTATAAAGAAACGATAGATATTGCAAGCGCGATTAAATGCATGCTCTTGGATGTATGGAAGCTCGATTAACTACCAGACCGAGACATAAGGCTCAACACTTGCTACATAAGGAGTGCTCAGAATTTTTGTTGGCCAGATATTAGCGGAGAAATTATGGAAGTGATTGTTTACGAGTGGATGTAATGAGTATTTTGTTCTTGATATCGACTATTTTTCTTTTCTTTCTTTGCAAAACTATATGTTTATTATAATTTTGTCAATTTTCTTTCTTTCGATTCGATGAATGATAATGAATAATCCTGACTTTATACCAAAGGATACATCGGTATCTTAACGGTTCGACATGCATAGGATACTTCATTGTAACTTGGAAACATAGAAAAGAAAAAAAAAAACGTTTCTCATCTAATGGATTAGGTGTAAGCAGTGCGAAAATATCGGAAACTTACGCTTCGACTAGAGGTCCTGGATACGGGTCCGATTTTTGATAGAGCGCGCTCAATTTCACGCAGAGAACTATAGTAGGGATGAAGAGGATCAAACACCACCCGACGCTCGCCCAGAATCCGTTCTACGCATCAAGAAATATAACAAAATATTATATTTTCGAAAAATCTATACTTGCGCTTGGATCCATTTTATCGACACTCACGAATGGGTCTAAAATCCTGTTGCAACCGGCGACCAACGTGGCGTTGTACGCGTTCGAAACCGGAGCGCATCTTCCGATGCGCATCACCGCGTGATCGATCACACGCTCGAGATAGTCATCGACTTGACGGAGAAAAGCGTTTCCAAACTCAGTTGCTTGCTGCAATAACAACATCCAACGTAAAATCGTCTTCCTAGACGGAGCAAGAGTTTAATACAGGGTAAGAAGACTTACGCGTTGCACGTATTCTGGTCCATCTTTGTTCAGAAACTGCTGTGCATTCGTAACTTCTTCGACGAGCTTGTGAATGGCTTCCGCCATCGAGCTGTGATTAAATTTTATCTTCTCTTCAAGAGCCCGAGCCTTCGAGGCTAATTGTACGCTAAGCGTTGTCATTGGCACCACTAGATTTCTGTGACAACTTTCTAGTTCCATTGCATTCTTCTCCAGACTGTGTCGAATGTTTTGCTGACCTTCTGGCAGTTTGGCTGAAACCTCCCTTAGCTGACTGGACAACTTTTCCAGGTTGATGCTAGTGATATTGTTGGCCAGAACGTCGGCGTACTGGTGGAATTTGATGTCGCTGAGGCCGCTTTGCGCGAGATCGTTCAGCTTCGATTTGGCGCTATCCGTAAGGATCACCACGCCAGGTGATAAACTGATTTTACGACGTAACTGTTGGATAGTCTCGTTGATATCGTAACGGCCAGCGTATTCGCGCAACGAACCCACGTCGTACAGATTCTCCAGCTTCAGTACATGGTACAACGACTCGTTTCGATGGCAGTTTCTGTGACGAAACACCAAGATCGGTTACAATTTTCATTCCCTGATATAAAACTATAGCAACCGTACACTTACGTGAGAATGTAGCTCATGTTTATATCAACATTCGGATTTTTTGGATACAGTATCTTCTTGACGTGAACAATTTCGTCGACTAGAGCGAACATAAGGTTATCTTGGGGGTTCTTCAAGGGCTCGCAAATCGCTCGCTGAACCAGAACACCAGTGACCATGTGTGCGACAGTGATTACCATTAAAACGCTCGTCAAAAGGAAAATAATCCAAACAGCCCTGCAATAAAATCACACGGAATAAAAACAACCACTCTGTTGTTTCGTGATCCTTGGTTATGATATTTCTGAGGCTCACATCATAAGGAATCGTGCCCCAGATCCTTTGTTACAGCAATCGTCCCCGTAACCGTCGGGACGTTTTCCACAAATTCCACAGAACAGACCAAAAGTCAGACACATTAAAACGGTCAATAGAATGCCGGATATACCAAGACCCAGATAATACCTACGAGCATGAACAAAATTTCGATTGAAATTAACATCAGATCACATTGTGTTCTCAGAATTTTAATATCCAAAAAGGATTCTGAATCGGTTTACCTATATGGTGAGTACTGATCAATTTGCGTTCGCGCGACATCCAGGTGCTTGATATAAACTTTATCAATGTCAAGGGTTATCCTGTCGATGAGCATCGTCATGTTGTTCGACAAACCAGCCAAAAAGACCCCAGCCCTCCTGATGCTCGCGCTGACCACAGGAATGGTCTGATTCACCGCGTGCTGAATATCCTGCTGTATCTTCAGAAACGATTCTTTACCTTGACTCACTTCCGACACGATGTTGCCGTTCATCAGCATCGTGATGTTGTGCAAGGCTGCGGTCACGTTTGGTAACTGGAAGAATCGTGTGAAATTTGGTAGTTATAAATTATTGATATAACGAACAATCGTGTCCATCGGAGAAGAAAGATTAACAGTAATTATGCTTGAATACCAAATAAAATGAAAATGAGTCGTTCAAGATGAAAGTGTCATGCTGTCGTGCCCTCGTGAATAAATTATACAGGGTGCCCACATTTCAGAAGGTTGAAACATCTTTTCGATACCTTTACAAATAACGAAATATTAACAGTGCTCGAGTTAGAAGAAACACCCTGTATATTTGCTGTATGCGGATTGATGAGAATGAAATGGAATGATGTCATGAAAAGTGTACTGAAGTGTATGAGCTTTTATTTGTTACAGAATACAAAGAGTGCTTTGATTGTGAGTAAAGTGTTTGGTGGGTTTGGATTGATAAACAAAAAAGAAAATCAAAGAGTGATCTATCAAATTGTGCACTTCATTCGAATCGTGCAAAGTAAAACACAAGTGTCTCTCGTTGTTAAAAAAAAAAAAAAGAATGAATAATGCAACTTTTCTTTCCCTGATCACTGATGAGAACAGAACACATTGGCTGCGAATTGACACTCAACAAAGGTTTGTTCAATGAATGACACACAAAAATATCGAACGATACACAAAATCGGAGATTTACATGCTTTTTAGAGCTTACGACTTACAGACTGAAGCTATTGTGGCGAGCATGGAATCAGACAAATTTGATACAGTGATTTTTGCTTGCAAAACCAACCGGTTGCACAGTCATAATTTAAGATATACTTTTATACTCGGACAGAAAAACCTTACAGTGTTAAGAAACGCACGCACACAGTTCATTCCTATCGTTACTTTTATTCCCCTAAAAGCTGAAATAAGGTTGGCGGTGATATTTGAACCAAAAAACAGAAAGATTATCTAATTTTCATCGTGTCTGTCGCTTCGTTGATTTTCAAAGAAAAAAGCAAACTTTCCAAGCATTCATTTTACTTCTTTTCCCAATCGAAATCCCTCGACCGAACGATTCATCCTTCCCTCGTGAAGCTACACAAATTAAGCAACGCAAAAAAAAAAAAAAAAAAGCGGAAAAGGTGAAAGAAAAGTTGAATAAATACGATTCAGGGTTATAATAAACTCATACCTTCGGGAAATATCGGTCCATGTACTGCATGCGTGTAAAACAGAAAGCGGATTAGATCGATGAATGAAAAATATTGGATACACAGAAGAGAACGAAAGAACAAAATTTGGTTACCTTGTTGAACTCCACCTGAACGGTCATTTCGTTCACTTTGTAATCGTTCAACACCTGTTTGCACTGTTGGGTCTTGCAATCTTCAAGCGTGTGAAGCAGACTGTTTTTAATGCGTCGTACATCTGAAATAAAATCGATGTAAGACAAGTGCCATTTTACAATACTTTTATGTCATGAAATCGTGTCAAACTGTCCACGTTTTGTTTAACGATGTGTACCGTTGTCTAGTTTACTAGCATTCGTCCTCAAATTCCTGGTAATCGTGTTCATGGTGTTCAAATCCTCCTTGATGGATTCCAAACCAGTCACAATGTCGCTGAGATTAGTCAAAGAGACTGCGTGCGAATATTCAGCGAGTTGTTCGGTAACGATTTTGCCGCTAGCTTGCAGGATGTTGTTCAAGTTAATTTCGAGCTCCTCGAAATTAGTCTGGAGAAGATTATTGATCTCCTGTTTCGTCGTGGTCAAGTACAATTTCACGTCCTTCAGACTGGTTTTCACGTTGCCGGGAAGCTCCTTGGTGCCGTCTTGCATGTATTCGTTGGTCACAAACGCGCAGACAACGCCGAACCTGTAATTTGCATCGGATCGTTTCGTTCGCGTTCGATTTCATCGAGTATCAATCGTCGAACAACCAATTTCTTTGATACAAATGTTCTTTGATCGTTGACATTATTTGTCGAAGCACCCGGAGTGCCTTTGAGAGAAATTAATAACGGGAAATATCGTCTGATTGTTGGGATATTTCGATCAGCCACGAATTGAAAAACTCTGCAGGGACCATCGTCGCGTTCTACTTTTTGAATGATCTTTCAGGCGAAGAAATCGCAAACGATTCTATGTATAATTTATTTAACGCTTTGACTTCTATGACACTCGTATCTGAATGATACTCAGATTTCCTTAGAAATTAATTTATTTAACTAGAATCATTGATGTTACACGTTAATACCTACTTAAGGTAAGAAATGATTTGCTCGTTAACCCTAGAACTACCAAAGGGGTCCAAATAACTTGCTTCAGATTTCTTGTTATAAATTGCAAAATTGATTAAAACGCTTCTGTCGAAATATACGTTGGCTCGCATCAAGGTAAAGGATTATTCTATATGTTAGTTTACGTTTCATCCTTTATTTATTTTGCTTACTATTATAGGTTCAATTTAAAAGTAAAGGTGCATTGAACATCGGTAGTTCTTAGTTTTAAACGTAATTAAATATTAAGGAAAGCGACTGATGGCTGGAATATAACAATTGAAGGATAATGAAATGTGGAAATCTGAGATATCAAAAGTTACTCACAATATGATAGTAGCTACCGCTATGAGCACCATGCTGAGCAACACTTTTCTACAATGATCGTGTTTCTTGTCGAACGGTTGACTTCTGGCACCGCAATGGCCGGCACATCTACAGCAACAGAAGAACAATCCCACGCAAGGTAAGATCGCCGCCAAAAGAAGACCAACGAAAGCTAGACCCGCCAGACCACCGTAATGGGTCACGATGATCTTCCATTCGGACAGGGTGTAACGAAACGTTGGCATACCATCATCCACGGTAAACATCCCTGTAACAAACAAAACTTATCATTAACTTTCAATATCAAAGTAACCTATAATTTTTAAGTCTTTTGCACATTTTTACATCGATCCACAGTACCAAAATAAAGACTATCAATATCAAAGGTTCGATGGATATCAAAGAATAAATAATTATACATTTCAAAGACCTCGAATGTTTGTAAAACATTTCTATCGTCGTATTTGCTAGGATCTGTTCGGTCGAATACTCGTCTAGCTAATGGAATTGAAGAGAAAAAGTGTAACTGTAATGGTAAGAACAATCGAAGGAAGTGGGCAAAAGAAATGCAGAGTATATATTTACCATTTGCAGCCCCGATACCGGTTTTTGGGGCGAGAACACAAACGGTGGTAAAACGGGGACACGAACGGATGTGGAACGCAGGTCAGGGAAGGGTTGCCAGGTCGAAGGGTGAACCGTAAATGGGGACAGGGGAGGGAAAATTTATTTCCTAGTTGGTCCTGGGAAAAATGGATCAAACGTCGATGACCGGTCGGGTCGGATTAAGACCCCGCTGGACTCGCTGCATTGATTTTCTGATGCATCCTGGATGCGTTTTGTTCTTACAGAGCCGACGCGACGTAACAAACATCCAACGGATATTTTTGAAATTAATCAAAACCCGTCCAGGATAATATTGTTGAAAATTCGGAAGAGTTCGTATTCTTTGAAAAATTACGAAGAAATATTCAGTAAAAGTACAAAGTACTTGATTCTTCCCAAAGATTAGAATTTAATATTTCTTTTGGAGTAGTTCTTGTTTGTTGTTTCAATAATTCAGGGTTCAGCAGATTTCATTGGTCAATCTCGTTCTTTCAAAATTGGAAAACGAGATTAAATCGTAGACAATCAAAAACGGAGGCCACCGGCAATCAAGCTCTATGAACAGAGGGGCAAGAGCTAGTTAGCGATAGCAAGTGATAATAGCCAACAGAAAGATGGTCGTTAACGCTTTTATATACGAGTTTGAAGCAGGGAATGAAGGGAATGAACAGAGATGCGTTAGTATTGGTGTTTGCGATGCATCCTGGTGGAACGGTCGACGATACGATTTTCCCACTAGAAAATCGCGGAAACGAACCCGTGGAAATCACAGTTGAAAATATTTCTCCAGCGACAAATAATTTTCCATTCGAATAATATAATAAAGTGATTCATTATTCTTTTACAGTTTTATTATATTGGTCACTTTTCAAAGAATCTTTATCGTATGGAAATCCTTATTTGACAAATTGTACGATAACGTTCAAGCGATGTAACAATTTATCAAGCAAGCTGAACTTTTCACAAATGGTATATCATTTGAGGGTGATAAATGAGAGAGAGACGGGGGAAAAAGGGTGGAACAGCGCAGAAGGTGTTATTATGGAATGGCCGAGAGCACAAATATTCACTATCTTGAAAGTTATTACGGAGCTGATAACGCGAACGGAACACGTAAACTATAGCATTTCGTGGCTGAATGTTTTTTTATGGAAAACAGTAACAAGGAAATTATTATCTTCGTATAATTCGTCGTTGATGAAAGTTAGAAACCTAAGGTATAAGAACTTGGATTATACCGAAGTTAGTAGAGTATTTGTTGGTAACTAGGGAACCCGGGGACTTGAAATTTGAAAGTAAAATTTCGAAACCTAGGAACTTAGGATTCCAAAAACTTAAGAACCCAGAGTCATAGAAACCTTAAAACATTGAATATTTTATGCTAATATTAATATTTGTAAATTCAACGTTTCTAAGTTTCTTCTGGAGCGATACTAAAATCCAATGGGAGACATAATATATATAATATATATATATATATATATATATATATATATATATATATATATATATAAAATAAATTTCAAGAACAAACACAGGTGATGTTATAAAAGATTACGACTGAAACCCGTGACAAGGTATTAGCATAATCGTGCTGGAGGTCAATGACTCTGGGAAATCGATCGAAACCCTGGACGACAGTGAGTCTGTTGCACCGGTGCAACGAGCGGGCTCACCTGACTGTAATGCCCTTCTTTAATTATTCAAAGGGTTTTCTTCTAACTCTTCGGTTCTTTCACCTACGTTCCTTTTTATGTGCACCGTGAAACGCTCGACCGTGGATTTTTCACATCGATCAACATTGTAATTTTATTAACTCCCGAACGCGTTATTTTCCCACCATAATAAAATATTATAAAATTACCAGCTCATGTTTACATCTGTACATATTTATTTTTCTATGTGAAAAATTAATTTGCTAGAAATTGGAGTCGGTTTAAAGTAGAATTAATTTTGAACACGATAGTGTTGGGTTGCTCGAGAAATTTTATTTATTTTTTTTTTATTCCCACGCACCTGTCGCGATGCATTACGTGACGCCACGGTGCGATGTAACCATGGCTTTGTAACACGAGAAAACCTCGACCTCCATGCTCAGTCGATTTCCGGTTTGCCACGGTACACACGAGGACTTAACAGCAACGTTCGCGGAAGATGATCTTCATTCTGACGTAATGCTCCAACGATTAAACGATTTGCAGACTGCCGTAACTTAACACTTAACGTAAGTATTTAAGGTGAAGACAGATTTTATAATCCTCCAATTTTTCTGATAAAATAAAGTTTAACAAACAATATATAGAGATCTGAGTACAACTGATACTAATTTTCATTGCGACTAGAAATGTGATTCAAATACCATAGGAGTAACAAAATTACGTAATCCTTCATTTTTCTAGTAGATTAAAGCTTCATTAACATTCTATAAAAATTTCAGAGTAATTGATATTGATTTTAATTCATGACTTCTTAAATCAATGACGCTATGAATTTTCTTCAAACTATTGAATTTAAAGTAGGTACTCTGAAATCTTCTAAATGAACTGCTAAAATGTTACTACTTCTCGACTGTTAATCAGAATAAAAGGTTGATGGTGATCGACATCGGTTGATTAAACAAACGATAAGCTCGTTTAATGATCGACAAGAGCATCGAAAAAAATGATGGAGAAGCAATTTTAAAATCCGACTACTGGAGACGGTTTCCCACTTTATTATCCGAAAACCTTCTTCCCTACGAGAATCCCAACGGAAACGACCTCTATTAACGTAATGAAGAAATCCATTAGCTTCTCGCACGGTAAATATTGGTATATCGAATATTCTGATTGAATATCTCAACCTCTCTGGTCACGGATGCGCGATGATATCGATTTATTAACTCGTCGTCGGATGAAATAATTCTAGGTTGAATAAAAGCATTGCCAGAAATGAAATACATGCTTCATCACGTTCAAAGTTCGATACGATTCTCTGATAAACATGTCTAATGCTAGGATATCAATTTTGTTTTACAGGTAATCGATCGAAACGATTAAATCTTGGATTGTTACGTATACACGATCGGAAGATTAAAGTTTCTGATATAGACATGAATTTTATTTCAAATTTTAAATAAATTTTTTTTATGAAATAATTAATCATTTAGAATGTTATCAAATATTAATATTAATAATATAGGAAATTGTTAAATATTAACACTATTAATTTAGGAAATCAGAAAATATTATTACTATAAATGTGATTCGTAGCAGGGGTTTATCTTATTTCCTTCACTTCGGTTCGTTTTTCCAAGATCCGCCAGACACACATCTCATTATTCCCGGGGACAAAGTGCTTCGTGCTTTTTACCCCGTCTAAAAAAACCCCAAGACACCTCCACTTCCAGTCTTGTCACGCAGCTTTCACCCCCTTTTCTCTTTCGTTTCTTCGTCGCCTCCGTGGAACGAAATAATTAACCGTGCCAGGATTTGTACACGGTGGGACGGATATGAATTTCAAACGGCAAAGATCTTCTTTTCTATCTAAAATATCGAAAAAATCTAGAAGACGGTTCTGAACAAATTTTTAAATAAACCTGCGATAAACTCAATTTTTATTGAATCACCAAAGATTCAGTTTTAAAAGTAACAATTCGGTAATCGAAGCAAATTTCGTTATTTCCATTTTATATTTTCGATTATTTATATTTATATTTATATTAAAAATGTGGAAATTACCAAATGTTAATAACTTTAAAGAATCGATATTCATAACTTGGGAATTATCAAATATTAATAACTGTACAATATCGATATTAATAATTTGAAAAATTACTAAATATATGTATACCGTTAATTATTAGGTATTGATAGCAAAGAACTTCCAACATTTTTGTATTTTTATCAGATGTAAAGATCAATTAATCGTTTAATCTCCAAGTTGATAAGAAATGAAGTCGAGAAATTGACTGCCAGTTAATTAACGCTAAAACGCTGTCGAGAGTGTATAACGAAACCGTCTCGGATCCCGATTAACGAGATAGCCTGTTGAAGAGACGAGAAATAACACGATACCTAGAGGACACTGGCGTGTCCTAAACTTCCGGTGCATTGTCGAAAAAGGAAACACGATGCCAGAACGCGGAGGCACGTTCCAGTGATTCAAACTTCCAAAGAAGACCCCAGGAAAAGTAAGAAGAAATGAACGAAAGTGGAACTCTTGATTTCGTTTCACCTTCAAATCTTTTTATTACTATTTTACAATGATGTTTCAGAAATAAAGAACGAAAGGATGGTTTTCCGTTACACGACCAGAGAAGCGTGATACATTGAAAAAGAACTAAGAAAAAAAGAACTAGAAAAAGAAAGGGTGTACTCGTATCACAAGAAGCCTGTGAAGCTTGACGGGAAGTGCTACAAGTATTGCATACCTTTTGTAAGATGATAAATCTTCGTTCGGTATTGTTCAACGTTATCTGTAATCTCTGCGAAAGATACCGCCTGTATTATTTTACGTCTGTAAATTAATACAAGAGTTTCCTGTGTTTGTTAACCAACCCGGGGTTGAATAAAATTAGAGGCGTATTAAAAATAATAATTCAGACAAAATAGATTTTTATTTATTTATTTTAGTTTCGTAGATTCTCCGAGAATCGAAATTTCCAAGCTATAGGTTTACTGGATTCCTAAAATCTTAAATTCTTAAATTCGTAAGCCTCTAGGTCTAGGTTCTTTAGTATACCTAAATCCGTAAGTTTTGAAGTTGCTATATTCCTATCAGCCATCGGTAAATGAGTCACTGTGACGATTAACGTCCCAATAATTACATCAAATTCACGGTGTCGTCTAACAAGTTAAAAGAACAAGTTATTCCTTCACAAGTTGAATTCAAGGCAGCCTCGTGAGAAAACAAAAACGACACACATCTATAATGCAAATAACGATTAGCGAGTAGTTAACCGATAGTTAACGGTGCTTAACACGTAACACTTGGATAAATCAGAGGCTGAAAAGAGGATCCAAGTATTCTCCAGGGTTAAAGGTAGGAGGTAAAAATCATGCGAGGTCAATTCTAGCGAGCCGTGATAATTTATTAAATGCCCTTCGATCAGGAATACGCTAACGTTTAGAAAGTCATTAACGCTTCCTACACGATTCTAATGGTTGCACAATGCGGTCTGCAAACTTTGATATCGTTGAACGTAACAAGATATCGAAGACTTCAAACACGTGAAATATAACGCATACCTGACAAGTGTAACGTTATCTATTCATCGACGCTTCGCTCGAAAGTTTCCATCGCGAATATAATTGGCTGATCTAATTCAACGGCGTTACGTGTTTAGTAAATAGGATGAAACAAATTAATTGCATAAGAAAAATTCTTATTTTGCAATAACTTAAATTCCTATGTTCTGCACTTCCTAGATTCCTAGGAAATAAGAACCTAAATTTCTAGGTTTTGAAGTTCCTAGGCTCTTAGGTTGATTAAATTCCTAAATTCTTAGCTTTCCAAGTTCCTAGGCTGTTAAGTTTCTACGTTCCCATGTCTCTATATCACACAGATTTCTAGGTTCCCAGGACCCTTGATTTTCTTTTTTATGGAGAAACACATTGAATCACGAAACGCAAGCAGCTTCTTCTAGCGTGAAAATAATTCTCATCACGAACACGCTCCGTCACTGAAACGAGACCAGAAAGCCCACGCGAAACGAAAGTCGCCAAAGTAAAAGAAGCAACGAAAGTATCGTAGTATCCTCGAACATAAACCGCAGCCAACGTTGGGGAACGTTATTCTACCGGAAACAGTAGTTCCCCTCCTTGTAATACCTATAGACAGGTAGGTAAAAGAGACGAAGAAGAAGACAAAAAAATAAAAGAAAAGAGCAGACGATGAGATCACCTGCGAGCAACGGATGAATCAGAAAGTCCCGTGTAGCGGGTTTTTTTCTACAGGAGCCTAACGGCACTCTCGAGAAATTAACGACCTCGAGGGACGATGGTAACCTGTCGTGTATTTAAAAAAAAAGAAGAAAAAAAAATACATATATTCGCAGGAAAACCGAGAAAATAAAAATAGCGAGGGTGAGAACGCACGAAAGACGTCCTCGAAATTCTACGAGGGAGAAATATATGCTCGTTTGCCCTGGCCAACGATCGATTCTACACTCGGCTGCAGCCTAGGCTTCTCACGGTTAAAAATAAATGCAGAGGGATGAACCAATGGGGGAATCTAGGGGAATCTCAGATTCATGAGTTTTTAGGTTTTTCGTAAGTGCCCTGGTCATGGGCTTCTAAGCCTCCTAGGGTGCCTAGGTTCCTAAATCCCTAGATTTATAAACTCTTAGGTTCCTAAGTTTCCAAAGTGTCTAGGTTTCCGTATGATTAAGTTTCCAGATCCTTAGGTTTCTAGGGTGTCTCGACCATGAAGATCTTAGGTTCCTAAATCCCTAGATTTAGAAACTCTTAGGTTCCTAAGTTCCCAAATGTTTAGGTTTCTGTATGATTAAGTTTCCAGATCCCTAGGTTTCTAGGGTGTCTAGATTACGAAGTTCCTAGGTTCCTAACTAGATTTCTAAATGCACAGCTTCCAAAGTTCCTAAATCCCTAAAATATCCCTATTCCTACGTTCCAAGTCCCCAGATTACCTAGATTCTCCGTATCTTAATAAGATCACCGAAATACCTTGCTGATCCTAGCCTTAATCGAATAACGGTACTCGAAGGAAGTCAGCCCAGGCCAGAATAAAAGAAACTCGGGTTAATCGTGCCGAGGATCGACAGAATGTTCGACTTCGCTCGATTTTAATATTTATGACGTTCTGAGTGGCTGCAGCGTTCCATTGTCATGAAAGCGCCAGTGCACGGTTGCATTCTCTCCGATACAAAAGGAACCGTAACGAGAGGAATCAAAGAACAGAGAAACGAGCGAAGGGGAAAGAGAGGGGGGAAAAAAAGGGACGTGTAAGTGGGTGAAAGACGGCACGAGACGAGAGAAGATGCAACGAACGTCGGGTTGCACAGGTGCAATTGCAATGGATGCAGTTTCAACGGTGTCCCAGAAACGAGGCTGTCAGTGTGCCACGCATTGTGTCTCCGGGTTTTAACGGGTCGAAAGGCAGCTTTCATTTCGACCCGGTTGGAAATATTTAATGATAAAACTAACCTTCTCTTTCAAACCCAATTGGACAATGGTCCAAGTTAATTGCTTTCGATGTTCCTTTATTTCAACGTTCTGAAAATGTTTATTTATGAAATTTTATAAAATTTGCAGTATCCAACCATATACGATATACTGAACATATATGTATATTCTTAAAGAAATGGAGCATGAGATAAATTGACTTAAATTTTTTAAATTTTCAAAAACAAATGATAAAGTCTTATATTTTTAAATTGTAACAATATTTTTACCACTAACAGGTGAGAAGGAAAAATTTTATATTTGGAATAGAAATATAATATATACCTTTGAGTTAAAAAGAGCAAAATGAAAACTATCCAACGTTCAGCAAAAGAGCAAGGTAGAAATTTCAAAACCATCTAATAAATCAAGAAAAATTGCAAAGAACAAGAAGAAAACATGATTTTTCTTTCTCCGAGAAGAAAGAATGTATCTTGTTGCACGTGGTCAGCATCCTGAACGATGCAATTTCAAACTGCACCCGATGCATCGAACTTATCCAAACGAGATAAAGCCACGCCAAATCTAATCTCAACCGCGGAACAAACTTTCCACCATCGGAACAGTTATTTTCTTTCGAACAGGCACCATCTTGAGACCCGACACGCGTATACAATAAACTTTAACGAGAAACAAAAGTATCCGTAGAAATTTGTTCAAGTTCCATCGAACAAATAAGAATAAACTAATCGTCAAAGAAAGAGGCGGGGGGGATATGTTTCTATAGAATATAGAAGTTTCAACGATTATGGTGTATTTATGTGTTGCTCACCGAAGTGGCTAGTATCTCTCCACTTGTCCCTAATTACTTTAACGACCAATGTCCCGAGTGGAAAGTTAATTTCGTGCTGTAATCGTAGCGGGTAACTGCAACGACCATGATGCACCTCATTGCAGACAGCCATCATTAAACTGGAGTTGCGTATGCACAGAGATGCATTTTCAACCGGTTGGGAAATCTTCTAACGGGAGTTCTATTTTTCAATGGTTACACGGACGGAATATACAAATATTCACAAGAATTTTCATTCCTTTCGTTAATTTTCTATTAAGGACATATTTGAAATACTGTATCCAGAACGAGAAGAATTTCGAAATGAAGTATTTGAATACTCGAATAATTTGGATTTGAAACAAAATTGAAAATTACAATTTTTTTGGATTTAAAATTTTTATATTCGTATTTTCGTTACACTTCTATTTTATTTATGGAAAAATTCGGAAGACGATTAAATGGGAAATAAAAGTATTACGCACTAAGTATGTTTGTTCGAGTTGCATCTTAAACGGCTGCAATTAAATGTTACTTTTAATTTATGAATCTTTCATATCGGTTGATATGTTTTTATAGACGCTTTATAAAAGTTCTGAGATTGGTCGACGATTTGTGCATTAACAATTCTGAAAATTTTACGTCGGTATCATTAGTACTTCTTGTAAAACTTTCTAAAAGTAATTCTCCAGTGTCAATATTTTCGCAAAGATATCCTATCTCGACTATGTTTGCACACTTTTCTCTTAACCCCGATTCTATTATTGATTTAGTAGCGATATTTTTAGCATTCCCAATATTTACGTAAACCCTAAGTTTTTAAGTTCCTATATTTTTTAATTTTTGCGTTTGGAACTCTCTAAGGATTCTTAGCCTTCTAAATTCTTAGAGTCTCCACGTTTCTAAGTTCCTAGGGTCCCTTGTTTAATTTCTAAATAGGAATATAAAGGAATTATGTTTCGTCAAATTTCAAACAGAACCATACTGATCCAATTTGAAGAAGACCTGCTAATACTTAAAATATAGAATATTTAAGTATGAAATAGTTGATGGTACCAGTGACCCGATGTTTCGTCGAAATTCAAACGGAACCACACTCGGCCTCATTATTCGTCGTTCCTAGCACAAGCCCGGTACCTAACAGCAGAAACTGTTCGTGACTCGTGCATCAGGGAATGTCGGTCGCTTAATTGCTAGCGGAGTGTTAATTGACCCTTTCCGTAGCTTATTCGGGAGTTGGCCCACGCTCAAGAAAACAGAAAGTAAAATAAAATGTATATAGGATATCGTATTTGAGAGGTTTCTACAGAGACGGCATCGAGGTTAATGGACTTTCGGCTTCGATCGAGATGCGATTTTGAATCTTGTCGCAAACTTCTTGCTTCCAGGTCGAGCTAACTTCCTGGCTAATATTTACAGAACGCTTCTAGGGAAATTTCTGGACCTTCGAGCACTATGGCGAGGTCAAATTTGATCAGTATCAAAAGTAAATCTATAGATTTTCTGCTTGTAATTTTGAGATATTATATTTTGGGCAATTTTGGAACTTTATGATTTTGTATTTTGTTGTTTAAGAAATATAGAAGGTTTCGGGGGGGGGGGGGGGGGGGATTATAATTTTTAGGAATTTAGGAATTTTGAAATTTTATACTACGGAAACCTAGGAATTTAGAGACCCTTATGCTTTAGGATACTTAGGAATTTCGAAATATTATTTTTAACGTATAAAAAATATACAATATATTATTACACCTAAACATCCGGTAACACACCGCATACTCGTACACGTCATTTCCAGTACCGATAACTGGTTTGGTATTTCCAATCCTGATTACACGAACAAGAAACGAATATCCTGTTAAACGATTAAATTTAATCGCAATATCATACAGAACTCGCGCTGAGCGTGAATAGTAAGAAAATGATCCGTATCTTCCGGCATTCAACGAAATTCAAAGGTACTAATTGATTCAATTTGGCGAGCAGAAGGATTCCTGCCACGTACATATGCACCGGTGCGGCTGCAGGTTGCAAGTGCATGCACCGCAAGGCGACTGAAACGTGTTCACACGACTGACATAAATATTTATCGCGCGTTGAATTTAATTGCGAGATACTGACCCTGCACAATGCCTCACGAATTACCTAAACAAACAGGGTTCATTTGATTTTCTAGTTGACCAACACTTGGTACACTGGTTAATTTATATGCCGGATTAATTACAATTTGAAAATTAGATACGAGTTAATAAATATTTTGCTTTAGATAAATATGGACCCATTTTTAAATATATTTTGGTAGAAAAATAATGTAAGAAAATAATTTATTACAAAGTTTCTTTATTCTCAAAAATAAATATCTTCGTTTAAACGAAAGTGAATGAATCAATCGCATTCATTGATCGCGTTTCCACCGACGACAATCGCGAACCTATTGTTTACATTGTTCGATACAATTCCTCGCCACGCAGAACCGGATTGTTCCCTCTATGATAGGCTTCGTGCTACCTTATCGAACACCGATAAATCGTGCATTAAATTAACGACTGCACGCTCGATCGACACGCACGATTAGCTGTGATCTAATTGGGATTGACGAGTGTGCAGGAAGCACTGGAACGAACAGTTTCTTTCTTCTTTTATTTCTTTCTATTCACTCAACAAACGCAGGTTCATTTCTAATCTACTGAGCATGGATTGAAATGCTAAATTTCTAGAGTGCCCCCTAGATTCTTCACTTCTTCTGTTCCTAGGTTTCTAGATTCTTATGTCCCCGCAGGTTGTTAAGTTACCTGGGATCTTAAACCCCAATATTCCAAAATCCTTACATTTTTCTAAGTCCTTAAGTTCCTAGATTCCTAAGATCTTCGAACCATAAGTTTCTAGGTTCCTAAATTCTTGGAATCCCAAGTCCTTAGGTTCCTAATTTCGTGGAATTTCAATTCCCTAGGCTCCTAATTTCATGGAATCCCAAGTCCCTAAGTCCCGGAATTGTTGGATTCTTAAGTCCCTAGGTTCCTAACTTCTTGGAATTCCAAATTCCTAGATCCCTAAATTCCTAATTTCTTGGAATCCCAAATCCCCAGGTTCCTAATTTTTTGGAGCTCTAAGTTCCTTGATTCCAAAGCCCCTAGGCACCTAGATTCCTAAATTTTTAGTTCCGAACATTAATTTAATGAAATTAGTATGGGGTTCAGAGTTGAACAATACGAATGATTTCATAAAAATAATTACAATTTTTCATCGTTATAAATAGCTGACACAGATATTGGACAAGGCCACGTGTACAGGCCAGTATGAAAGTGGTTAATTATAATCAATCTCTTTTCATTCGAAAATTCTTTTCAAAATAATCATTCTAATCATTAACCCGTAACTACCACGGCTTGGAATTAGAAATGCAATATGGCTCTATCTGACTGATAATTGTTATCCGTTGAATAATTCTACAATAGGGAAAAATTATGGAGGTTGCGAATACAGCTGCCTACCTAATAAAACGGAGAAGCATAGAATTCTGTTCGAATCTTTCCTTTCACTCGAGCTTCGATCACGACATCAATGAATCATTGCAAAACAAGTCTAAGAAATCGTACCGGTACTCGCGAAAGAAAGAAATCTTGCGTATAACTCGAGACGTTCGATTCACAATTGGAATTCCGCACGTCCTAACTTATGAGTTCGAATTAAATTTCATAACCTCAACGAGCAAGAATAAATTACGAGCGTGAGAATTAATTTAAAAATCAGATATGAACACTGCTGCGAAACTTTCGAAACCAATTCGCTGGAACGAAGGATTAAAAACGTGAACTGATTACAAAATCGTTATCACAGTTAAAAAAATGTTAAGGACACGACTGGCACGTTGCCTGTACAATTTGGCAGAGGGAAGAGTGCTTAAAAATGAATAAAAGCGTCTGGTCGAACGGAACTAAGTTGGTGGAAGCTTATCGACATCGAAATGGCCCGTAAATTGCGGCAAAGTCTCGGCAAGTTTTCTGAAAACGGCGAGAACAATGCCGGACAAATTTATGGCAGCCCCGTTCGATGGGGTGGGTTCACCCTGTTCTTCCAGTTTTACGACAGCAACCACCTCGTGTTCGTCGTTTCAGCAGATCTCGAATCGAGAATAAGAAATGCGATGCACGCAAGTCAAAGATCCCATAAAAACTAGCAATCGCGAACAAGAGAAACCGGATTCCCATCGAACCGACGAACCCTTATAAGGTTTATCCACAATTATAATTCACGGTCCAGAAACTTGACGACGGTTCGTTTCTTTCTCTCATAGTTGGATTAACTTTTTCATTACGATCCACAGTGTACCTGTAAATTATTTGGATTTCGAAATCCTCAGTTTCGTAAATTCCCAGGGTATATAAGTTCCTAGGCTGTACATACAGATATTTAAGTTGTTGCGTCTTTAGGTTTATAAATTTCCAAGTTCTTAAATCTCTACATTTAGCATTCTCTGAGTTTCTAAATTCTTAGGGTCTCTAGAATTCGAAGTTTCTAGGACCCTTTAGGTTTCTAAGTCTCCAAAATTCCCAGGATCCCTAGAATTCCAAATTCTTACGGTGAAATTAGTCCACATTACCTAGATTTCCAAGTTCCTAAATCCCTAAATCCCTAAATCCCTAAATTACTAGGAAAAATAAATATTCAATAACTTATTCATAAAGCTGAAAATCATATTTATTTCTAATATTTCCGAAGGATCAGACCCAGCCATTTTCTTCCAACCGAATGAAAGGATTCTATATGATACCAAAGGGCCAATCAGTGATTCGTCCTTTCACTTATTCGCAATGATTCGTATTCGAGTCTCGGCTATCCTTATGCATACACTTCGTGCACACAATGGCAGGAAATTAATACGTCGTAGACGAGGCAGCACGGTGTGCCCTTGCATTAAGATAAGCTTAGAAAATGATTATTTAAACAAAAAATTCCGACGTGTATGAATTTGCTGATAAAAAGAAGAAGATTGTGATTGTACGCTCCAAAACCATTAACTTTACTTCCCGCTAAATTTCGACCGGAGATAAGAGACATTTCTTAAGGTCAGCAGCTAATTGACGCTAGATAAAAGTGTCACAGAGCGACAGAGTTTCTTTTAGACCTGTTATCGCTTTTCAGTGATCGTTGCAATCATTAAGATTCTTCAAAATCTCTCTGGCATTAAATTCTTAAGTTATTAAGCCGACAATCTTATCTCTCCCCTTGTAAAAATGAATGAAGCAATAATCTCTTGTCATATTTATGGATTTGAGTAACATCCACAGCAAAATACAGGAAGTTGGAATATTTTCGATGCAATCGCAGACTCTGATTTCTATTAGATTCGTAAGAAAATGATCGATAATCATTTGTACTGGCGTGTAGCTACGCGAGGATCTTTCTTTTCTCGAGTTACCAAACACGCTCGAGCAGCCTGAAATAATTCGGAACCTCGATGCTTTGGAAAAGGGAATGTCCTCGAGACTTCCGCTCCATAGAGTTTCGCTTGTGCATGCGAAAGAAAGGGCAAAGAGGATGAGCCAAGGGGGTGCTCGACTAAACACCCTGCAGATTAAAGCGCACAGTCCTTGCTAAAACGATTCGTTGGCTTTTTTCAAAACACCTTTCACGCCAATGAACACGCTTATTCATAATTTACCGTGAAAATTACTCGTTCGTACAAACAACGTTCAAGAAACTGTACCTTCTTCCGACCAAAGGCGCGTAACATAATTAATTATGCAAATATTCGACTCGTCCAGTTTACAAAGTGCAGGCGCAAAGTAACCGATGAAAGCCCTAATGTTAAAAGATTAATTAGAGTAACTGATACTTTCAGGATCTGACAATTTTCATTCATAATTTTTCAATTTCGTTAATAATTCGATCATAAGACTGCCGTTCGAGGTTCTGTGGATTTTCTTCGAAATTTAAAAATTAGAAACGAAGGAGAACTATCCGTGTAAAGGAAAGGTTAAAAAGCTGAACCGAAGCTATCCAAGAATCCAAGGTTCTTCAAACAAACTTGAACCCTGACTGAAAGAAACGCTCGCACACGCTTTCACGCTTGTCTCCCTTTTCTCTGTTTGCCGGCTCTGCATCCCGTGCATGCTGAAATAATCAGCAACCCTTCTCCTTTCAAAGAGATAGTCCTCGAGACTTCTTCCATGCAGAACTTGCCGAGAAAAGAAGCAGCAGAGAGCGAGAGACAGACAGAAAGACGAGGAAGACCTTCTTTATGGACGAATCTCTATGGTAATTTAAACGGTCCGTACAGTCGTGGCAGAAAACAGTCTTGATACTCGTTTAACACGTTGGCTGTCGCGTGAAATATTTAAAAATTGCTCAGAAGATTACTATTATATTATGTTATACAATATATTTATTACACTTCCTTTGCTTCCTATCAATTACAGCTATACAATAAACTATAAACTAAATAATACGAAAATTGGAATTACACACCAACGGATAAACTTATCATGAACATAACTGTAATTTAATATTAAATCGAAAGCTTAAATTTGAAAATTAATCGATCGTATCTCTGATAATCAGGATTTGAACGTGTCCGATTACGTTTTCGCCGTGGGACGTGTTAAATAACATAAATTGGTAAGTAACCGAGCGTACAAACGAATAAGTGTCTAAAGAAAAACACCGGCAATAAAGACAATGGTCTTAATAAAGAGAGTCGGTTTTGTTCCCCCTCCGGTCGCAGCTGTCGGGAACGAAAGACTTTACACGCTACTTATTTAATGAATGTCAGAATACAGATACAGAAAGGGAAGGGAAGGGAAGACACAATGGGGACTCGGTTGCGTGGGTGTGGGTGAAAACCGAGTGGGGATGGGGGGAAGGGGGGCGAAAAGTAACGATTCGAGAGTACGTTCGCTCTGCTCCCGATGCTTTCAATGCTAAAACCAACGAGTGACGGTGACTCACGTTTGCACACGCGAGTGCCCTCCCCCCGTGCCGAGTGCGTGTCTCTTACCCCGTGTTAAATTCAATCAGAAAGCTGGCAAACTTTGAACAGAATGTTTGCTATGGTGCGAGAAACGTTTCAGAGTCGACTAAGTTATAATAGAAAATATAGGGATATCGACTCGAAATTTTGCTTAAAAATCGTTCGGATTTTATCATCGAGGGTGACAAAAATTACCACGATTATGGTAACAGATTAATGACTGCAATGGTAATTATATTACTTAATAAAAACTGTTAGTGGTTTATAAGTTACAAACACAACGAAATTTAAATCAAACTTTGTGAATTAATCCGGGGTAATTGATTGCCATAAGAATCCCTTCGATGCACGGACACTGCGCGCGGCCAATATTAATTACACCCATAACATTAATAAGAATTCTGTCGCCCTGTATCGAATAATTAAAATCGTGGGTAACAAAAACAAGAAAATATCATGAAAGCAAGGAATGAAATTTCTTAAAAACGTATCAAAGATTCTGCAATAAATTTCTAAGAAATTCAAAATTCTGTTTAGACGAATGCACGCGAAAAATGTGCAAAGTTCTGTAGGATACTTTGACCAGTATCATTAATTTAATCGACTATCAGGGGGCACATTGAACCCCGGATTTCCAGCGGAGATTGCACAGACTGCAACCGAGGGAAGCCGAGATGCATCCGCAGACACACGTGTACGCCAGAGTGTCGCGCATGCACCCGCTTGTATGCACCTGCGGAACACATGCTCCACCACGAACGAGATGGGAACAATCTCTCAGCCGCGACAAAAATTTCCGACAACATCCGCAAAAGAAATTTCATGGCATTTTTATTTCGCTAAAGCTTTATCGTTCTTGGTGCACGAACCGTTGAAATCTGGCGAAGAATTGCATACATCCATCTAAGAATTTTTCAATTTTCTTACGTTTCCACTCGATTTTACCCGAAACAGCAGAATGGAATAGAAAGGCAGTTTAATATCTTGTCTTGGAATTTTCTAACTTTTAACCTTCTTAGAAATTGATCACGTTTTTAAGTTATATTACAATAATATTGAATATTTTAAATTTTTAATGTGAAAGTTCAACATTTTTAATATGAAAGTTTCTATGGATAATTATTCCAAACGCTCTGTCGATTTTAATCTAAAACAAATGTCCATTTCCCACTTTATTAAAAGTATTAATTTTCCTAACAAAAATAAAAATAATAATAATAATAATAATAATAATAAAAATGTAGAGCCTGAGATTTACCTCTGTACATCATTTACCCATCACCGAAATATTCATTTTAATTTAGTTATCGATAACATCAGTTCGCTGTTAACACGGGTGACACAGACTCGATCAATTTCAATTTTTTTTTTTTTAATCCGATACCGATGTCAATTGCATATCGATGTTTCAGAAACCAATATTTTATCCAACTACCGGTCCAACTCCATTTCGATGAACCTTTATCGCGGTCCACGAGATTTGCCACGTTTCTTTTTTTTATTTACCAAACACATACGCCAAGTGTCACGTTTATTTATTGTTTACAGCATGTAATACGCGAGTGCTCTCGATACATAGGTGGTATCGATAGGAAGGGTGCAACGAATGAAAATAGAACGGATCGATGGTGTTTTTCAGCAAAAAACAAACACTCTGATTTTTCGGGGAACTACTGATTTCACATTATTTTCACCTCACATTCGTCATACGAATGCGTTTACCGACAGTTCCATTCACTGCAAATGTTCTTTAAAAGTTCAGCATCGAAATCTGTAATCAAACAGTCCGCTCAAGCTTTCTGAGTAAGGAAAAATCTTATAAAATTTATTATATTCCTATTGAAATTTATATGCTTAACATTTAAACAGAACCAACGGGATGTTTGACTATTTAGATATAGAAAATATTAGTTCAATTTCACAATTTTCCACGATGTTCAGGACAGATGTAAGGAACGTTTAATAAAATTCCAGAGCAATTTGGTCGCCGAAAGAGATCCGTCTGTTCGTTTAGCGTGACATTGGATTCAATTCCAGCCTCGTCTGGCTCATTAACGTCCTTCTTTGTCACCCGGTGATATCGGCTCCGTTGCTTTCCATCCGATTCCTCTTTGTACTGACTGAGTGGTATACCATATTTATTACAGCTCGGAATATTAACCCCTTATGGTAACTATAATATTGAAAGTTTCTCACAAAAAAACTTCGTTTCGAAAACGTAAATCAATGCACAAGTATCGAAGAAGCAATAATCCGACGCAGTTTCGCAATATCAGTCAGAATTTTTCAAAAATAGTGATAACTAATCCTAACCACCCTGTAAGCCTTTGAATCTCGATACGATTATCAGATAGCTGGGTGGTCTGGACGAAGTTCAATGCACTCGAGGACGAATCGAATTACACGGGCTCTTGGCCGGAGTTTCGGAAAAATCGGTTTTTCGATACCTCGAATGGTATTTCGTGTAAATGCGACACGGTGAACCAAGCGAGGTGTATCAAGAGAGAGATGGAAAGAATTTAATTTGCCCACTGGCTACCTTCGTTGCGGGATGTTGTTCCGTACGGATTACTGGCCGAGTTTCGATGCTGGATGATTGGAATTTTTCAACGGAGATGGAAAAAGATTTATTCAGAACTCGTTTACGTTTTATTTTTATAACGAAATAACTGGAATTCTTTGATTTTTTGCTCCGATTGTAAAATAAAAATACAAAAAGTAATTATGATGGATATTGCAGCGAAGAAGTGAAACTTTCTGGTATCCTGCACCAATTTCAAACGAATTCAACCGTCGATAAATATTAATTATAATTTTACTCTTGGAACACCTGTGTATCCAAGAATGCTTCAATCAAGAGTTAAAAATATCTTGAACAACCTTGGAATAAAAATAGCAAACGAAACAAACATATATGCGAGATAAGTAATAAAGAATTTTTCATTCAATATTTATTCGATGAATAAAGCTTGTTTTATTCCTAGTTTATTGAATTATTCATAGAACAACGAAGGCACGACGTTGTCTATTTTTTAATTGAAAAACTGTGAAAATTCCTCCAGTTACGATAATGTTGATCGGATACTTATTTGTTTTTACCTGGAGATATTTTAGCGACCGTTTCGAATAAACGAAATTCTTCACCGAATAATTGTTACGAAAGATAAAATCGTTTTGAATGGTTGATTTCGTGTCACCAGGACATCAACCTTTCGACGAAATACGATCTTTTGCAAAGCCTGGCAGAAATCTCGCATTGATAAGCGGCCCATTCGCACGGGAAGTGTCGCAATGCGAAAATTCGATACCACCAATCTCAAGGAAATCAAGCTTTTTCCAACGGGTTCGTCCGTGAACTCCTTAACTCGAGGAAATTAACGTTCGTACGTTTTTCCTTAAATTCATTAATTACCACCCCAGTATCCAATTAAAACGAACTCGTATCGCTTGAATACGCTATTTTTACCAATTTCGAATTTTGCAATAACAAATATCATATTCAGTAGTTGAGTCGAAACTTTCTATCGAAAATATATGAATTTTAATTTTTGCTACACAAGCAGTATTACAGTTGTTTCTGATTTGTTTTTTTTTTTCTTCTTCCAGAAACAGTCTACGAAAGGAATGCAGATGCAGAGAAAAACAATGAAAATTTTCATCGCACCCGAGTTCGAGTTTATTGAATCAACAAACGTCGGTGAATCAACGCATCCACTTGCTGGTTATTCTTACACTTTGGATAGCTTATCGTGTCGTTGTTAAAACGATAAGACGGCGAGGGTGGGAAAAAATAATTGGCGGAAAAAAACACGATAGTTTTCTCATTGAACAGTAACTGATAATGATAACGATCAAAATAGAAAAAAATGTTTGATAAAACGCGCAGATCTCGCGATACTCAATCGGAATTAGTCAGGTGATAAGAATGAAGAATTCGTTGCTGAAAGCATCTTTATCATTCTTTCGCGATGATCATTTGCACTGTGTGATAATCTGAATATTCTCTTATTTTGAGGCTTGGATGTTACAGAACACGAAGAGTGCATTTTTTCAACCCCAAAGTGATTAATACCAATGAAATTTAACGGTCTAAGAACGCATTAAAATAATTGCTATGCGTTGGAATTAAAATGTTAAACGATTGCACTAAAATTGCTACGGGTTGGAATTAGTAAAATATATAGATATCAAAAAATCAACGGAAATTCTTCCAAATATTCTTCAAAATTTCAATTACAACTGTAAAGCATAGAATATTCGAATTATTCAAACTATCTGATAAGAAATTCAAAGTCTTCCAGCTGTGCATGCAAGTTTTGATGGAAAAGAAACAAAGCTACAGTTAGCTCTTGCCTCATAAAACAATAACAGTTAATAAGACGCAATTGTTCCTGGTACGGAAGTAATAGAAGCATCTCGAAGTGGCCAATAAAACTGCCGATCCATCTGTCGGTGCCAAAATGATAAAAGGTACGTATGTAGATTCAGCAGAATCGTACGAACATCAGACTATCCAACGAGAACAGTGAATGAACTTCAAGATATAAATTCAATACGAAATATGTCTATTGCAACTGATAAGAACGAGAATGAGGAAAGAAATCAAGCATCGTAAATTAAAGGAAAAAAAAAAAAAAAGCAGAAACACTCTGTCATGGATAACCAAGCAGAAAATCGGCTTCTTTCGCATTTATCTAAAAGCGATTCGAGCGCGAATCCGTTCTCCTAATTTTCTCCTACTTCGCCGATAAGAAGAAAATATTTAATATTTAATTATTCGTAACTTTGAAATATATTATGTTATATGTTACTATATTATAATTTCAATACGTTTGTTTTTTCGGTAAACCTGGTTTTCAATTTATTAAGTATAATAACATACTTGGTAAAATTTTGAATTTTCCTTAATAATCACTCATCTATTTTACTAATTGTAAGAATCTGATCCACAAATTGCAAGTAATTTTGTTAACAAACACAACTAAATATAATAAAAATTATTACTTGTAAGAATTTTTTACGATCGTTTCAAAAAGATTGAGTCGAAAATGAGTGTTGGTTCGAGACCGAGAACGCGCGAAACTCGTTAATCGATACTCGTTCGACTTCTCGCCGTCAAGTGGAGCGTATCGATTTGAGAACCACTGGTGTTGGCCGCAAAACGAAACGGATCATCCACGACAGCTCTTTTTTCATTGTCAATGCTCTTCCGAATCGGAAGAAAGAAGGAAATAAAAAAAAGATGTTTCTATACGTGTATTATAGAAATGGGAAACATGAAGATTGCGGGAGCTTGTTGTAGACGTCAAGTCTGTTAGACGATGACGAACGCCTCTCGCTATCAACTTCCTGTTGGAATTGATATAGATTATAGATGCATGAGCCCTGCTCCTACGTTCGCGCGACGGAAGGGTCATTGATCCGGTTCGTTCGGCTAGTTATCGCCTTTTTTATTCGCTATTTCGCCTGGCGAATCGGTAAACACAGCTGCTTTTCAAAATTCTATCGATCCTTTACAACGTACAAGTTTTTTTTTTTCTTTTTTTCATTATAAAATGTAATTCATAAGCATACATTCACGTAGAAATAGTGAATTGATGCAGCTAAAATATTTTCAAATTTCATTCAATTGCAAAGGATTAATCCGTGACGTGAACGGGACGACTTGTTTCGAAAAATTGACAAGATTTTAATCAATCGAAACACAGGTGAATATCTGTAAATTTTGTAAATGAAAAAAATATGACAATCTGAAAATTCCCCTTAGAAATTCGAGGGAATAAAACTTTGAGTATATACTTTTCTACGAATCGCATTTACATACGTTTCCGAACAAATCACGTCACGACAACGGCACGTATAATGTGTAAACGGGAAAAGAACAACAGAAAAGAAAAATCCGCACGCATCGTATTGGAAACGGAAGTCGTAACTGCCTTACCGACGTAAATAACCCCCGGAGGAAACGTAATTTTGTCGTAATTAATTCTTCCGATTTCTTGACAGCGATCTGTTTATCAACAAGGAGCCGGCCATTTTCGAGCGCGCGATACAGGGCGTAACCAAGGCCGCGTACAGAAAAAACCTGATCCCTAACCCTAGTAAAACGCTCGGTAACGTACAGCGTTAAACATGTTTGATGAAAAATATTGAAATAACACTCACCGTCTGGATAGGCCTGTTTGCTCTGAACGAAGTCGATGAACATGTTGGTCACGTTGTACAGCTGGCCCATGCCCTTGGGGTTGAACTTCGTGGTGGCGTTGTATGGCAGCCCGGTCGTGTTCATCGTCGTGTAGTTGAGAAGCTGCAAGGCCATGATCCCGTTCAGCTGCCGGTCCAGATCCTCGCTGATCACACGCATCCGATTCGTCAACGTCTCCTGGCAGGTAACAGGACACGTCACGAGAAAAACAGAAAACAAAACGAGAATCGCGGATCCATGATACACCATGGTGTTCAACCGTAAACCAGACAAATAGTGACACACCATTGTGTAGCGACTTGCCCCCGGGACGCGTCGCTACGGACTGATGGCACAGTATATACAGTAGTGCAACTCTCTGTCGGCACCTTTGATGTTCGTGTCACATAAAATGGAGTGCGCATGCGCGAAGTCAGCGAGTTAGCCACTATCCTCATCTGAACTTTTCTCTCATTTCTTCTTTCAGTTTTTAATCTCTCTCTCAGCAAAGAGATGAAGTGGCGCCTCTATCGGAGTAGAGGTGTACTACGAAATAGTTTTTCGCGTTTTTTAGGCACAATAACGAAAACACGTATAATGAGTATGCTTTTCGAAATCAGAAGAAGTATACGGATCGATGTACAAAGCGCTTTTTCGGAAAACTAAAAAAAAAAAAATTTCGGACCTTTAAACGTATTTTTATCAAGTTTTAAAAGTGAAATTACAAAAAAGGGCTCTGTATTGCAATGCGAAATGATACAAAGAATATTTTAAAATAAAATTCAAGAAGAAATATTGCTTCTTCGGCGCAGGATATTGCACAAACGTCCTCGATATGAAACCGAGACGATTTGTATTACAAATATCACGCGGGTATACGGACAAACGCTGAGAGAAAGCGATGGAAAGCGAGAACTAAAAGAGGAAGTGAGAGAAACGTTTAGATGGCGTTACAACTTCACTCGCTGCGACTCGCTGACTTCGCGCATGCGCACTCCATTTTGTGTGACACAAAATCAGGAGAGTTGCACTACTGTATATACTGTGCTGATGGTTCGTTCCGACTCCGAGGCACGCGGAACCGAACCATCCCCACTCCGTCGCCATGTTGTGTCCGTCACCTATGCTCGGTCCTGGTTCGTGTTCCCTTCGTTCAACGACCTCGACTGAAATAAATCTTTATTCTTCAAACAATCTACCTGAATATTTTTAAACAGTATTTTAATATACCGTTGAACCATGATAAAGATTTTCAATCTTGAATGTTTCAAATATAAACAGTTTTAAATCATACAGCGATGAATCCAGATGAGAGGCTATAGGGGTAATTATTGTTTCTATTAGCATTTCAACTTCATTACATCTCAATGCTTTTTATTATTGTATTCCTTTATAAAATATAATTATTTAATTTAAAAAAGAAAATGTTTTCACATCTGGCTCCCTCAAGTCTCAAGCAATGCTTACGGATTCTCTCCTGGAACCTTGCCATTCCTTATTCACTCGTTCCTTAATATTAATACTGCAACAGGACAGTTTCAGACTTTTTAACACAATGTGTTAGCTTATTCAGTTTTATTACATTCATTTCTATGATATTTATGTAATCAGTTAGTTTTTGTTGGTAGGATAACGTAATGTGAGCGTTTGTGATTGTTATAAAAATTGATTTTCGCGGACTCGCGCGATTGGCTGACAGGATTTCAGTTCCTAGAACGAATCAATCAACGCGCGGGATTTTTCCCGCTACTTTGAAACCGCGTGTCCTTGTTCCTGTAACGTGAATGATTGCGTTTTAATTAATCGCGGTGCGACGATTGTTTTTCGTACGGTAACAGCATCAGCGAAAGGAACAGCAACAACAAATTAACGTGAGAATCATGACGAAAGATAAGCAGAGTTTCTTGCGTCGTTTAATTGACTTGATGCAATGATTCCAACAGATACTACATATAGCTTCAAGAATTCTTGCAAAACTTCTTTTACTACCAACTCATTTTTTCAAACCTGAAATTAAATATTACTTCAGATATTTAAAACAGGTAATAAATGACATAAATGATTCCTTATTTATTTTCAAACATGGCATTTTACTGCCGAAAAATAATCGGCGGATTAGTATCACTATCTTCTCCCAAGTTATCATAGGATTTTTAATGAGGACCCGAAATTAATCTGCCTAACAGATAAGGAGCAGTTCGAGCGATGCCAATCTGTTTTTAATCTGATATGTTCGAGCCTCGGTTAAACGAATATCATTTCTTGTATTTGATAAAGGTCGTATTGTCCCGTCACCGTGTCAGTTTACCAGAATTCTTCGATCGATTTAATCTAATCAATATCGATCTTTAGGTCAGTTTCGATAGCTAAACCGATTCCAATTGTTGGGATGATTAACGATCTATCTAGCACGATATAAAAGCAACCGGTGGCAAGTACAATGTCGTGTTTATTGAAAAAAAGAAAAAAGAGAAAAGAATTTTCACAAAACATGGAAATCGATACACCTGCAATTGCCTCCTTTTATTCGTGTCACTCGATACCAGTCTGTTCAAGCTTTCACGAAGAGATCCTCTTTTAAAGACCAGTTTAATCGAACGTATATAAAAAAAGAAAAAACGAAGAAAAAGCAGAGAGATTTCCAACAAAAAGTAATCCCCTGTAATTAAGAAGAAAGTCTCGTTGGATCGTATCGTCGTTTGCTCGAGTAATTAACAGAGAAATATTGTTGCAATTGCCACGACATCGTTTCTGCTGATAAGAAAAAAAAAAAAAGTAACACGTTCGATGTAATCCGTTTGTAATGGAATATCTGTGCGAACTGGTTTGAGCCAACGTGAGTTTCCATCGTTTCTCATCGTCGGGTTTGGTTAACGCTTGATAAACCGCAGAGACGGTGAATCCAGGTCACGACATCGAAAATTGCATTTCGATCGGTTGTCGCCACTGTTTTCTGGTGACCCGAAAACCGCTACCTAGCGACCGCTAAGAGAATTCTTGCCAAAATCGACCCAAAAATAAAGAGAAACTTTAACCGCGATAATGCTAAGAATTTAACACTAAACGTACCGGCACTTTACTTTACATATATGTATAGATTTTTACCATAAGGGATCATTTGACCCCTTATGAAATAAACGTTGATTTTTAAATAAAATATAATAGTTTTTTTTAAATAAAATATAATCAATTAATTACACTTTTTACATATGAATGATTTCTCTTTCATACATTTGAAATTTTGAAATAGGTCATTCGACCCCGCTTGGTACGTTCAGTGTTAATTTCGTCGGACAAGTAACTCATTAATTCTCAAATGTCGAAAATATACTATTTGTCCACTACCTTGAGAGAAAAGGAAATAAAAATTGATTGCACTTTATCAAAATCTTGCTGATACCCAACAACTTTAGATATTTTATAATTCAATAATTTTGCAGCGTTCCATGAAATTTGGAAACACAATTCTATGATTAGTTTTCAATTAGATACGAAATGAATCATGGAATTGCAAGTCATAGGTTTCACGAAACGGCGGGTAACCCTAACAGTTATCGTATCTTGATAACAGTAACATGTGACATATTGTAGAATGATAATCTTCCCTACTGTAAAAATTACTTGATAGTACCTAGATAGTTTTAATTTCACAATACAAATAGTAAAATACCTCATAATCAGATTTTGCTTTCAACATTTCAACCATCTCGAAAAGATACGAATATACGAGATAAGAAGTTTTCGAGTAGTTTGGGAAAATATTCTTCGACGTTAACGTGCATTGTTTTGTTAAAGGACCAAGTTTCCTCGAAGATGTCCAACACTACCTGAATACCCTTCCAGCGATTCAACCGGCTGAGCTTTATTTGCGAGAAACTTCTGGGGAACTTCTTTCGCCAACAACTGAGAAACTCACTCGACTGAAATATATCTTCTATCTTTCATGCACCGCGATTTTTCCTCAAAATAAACTTCCACGAACCAGAAAAGGAGAAATTAAACGATTCCTGCGATTTTAACAAATGAACGGACTATTGTCCCTTTGATCAGGCTCGATGAATTTTATCTACAAACCAGTTTTACAAATTGTACAATAATTATATTAATTGCTTAATTCGACGAGTTCAAGTCGTCCACCAATTTTAACACCCTCAGTGCCATGTCTTTGAACATTTTCAGTTTTATATAATAATTTTAATAAAAACAATTATAAACTTATAAATTTGAAGGGTTTTAAAGCGGCACTCAAAGTGTTAATGTACTAACACCTACTCGTAATACTATTTTGGCGTGTAAACGATTGAAATCGTAGGTTTCTTATTCTAAACAAGACTAAAGCTTGCAATTAATATTACTGATGTGTCTGACAGCATCGGAAATTTAGTATGTCGGTGAGTGCATCTGAAAATAGTACGGAATGGTTCCAGTCATAGTGACTGGTTTAAAATTGGCAGAAAACTAGGCTACATTCCATCCGACCCTTTAGAAACCTGCTGTCGACGTGTGCATTTGTCAAAATGTATCCTCTTACTCCTACAAAATTTGCCAACGATATCATCGAACGAATATTTGCAACAGACACGTTTCAATATTGTTATCCATAATTTTCCGATTATTACGAAAATAGAGATAAGCGGTTCCAGCAATCGAAACGAATTGTCATCACAGTTAAAATTTAGAGATAGAATTACTTCGCAAGTAATCGTGGCCGATCAAACGTTACGTTGAAATCAATTAACACCGAATTTTAATACAAAGAGTCATCCTAACAGGCCCTATTGAAAAATCCTATATAATAGTTAACAACTACGTCTTATGCACTATCAACAATGTTCTTATCGTCGATGAACCTCGAGGCTTAACATTTAATCGTTAAATTAAATATACGACATTTCCTCCTCTGATGAACAATAAATATTATCTGTAATCACGTAGGTTTTGCAATTAATTTCTACGATTCGTTTGCGAGAAATAAAACGAGCTATCTAGTCTGTTTGAGAGGCGAAACAACAAAAGAAGAAACTGAGATACGAAGAGGACTTTAGGAAGCGTAACTTCGGAATTTAATGGGCTTGGGCAATTCCTTGGCAACCGTGGCGTTGTCCGACCAGACTTTTGGCACCTCCAGAGCTGACGGCAAGCTCGAATCCTCTTGCGGATTCAGCCAATGGCTCGTACTGAAAACAGAAACGAAAATGGGTGAAAACCACTTCCTGGTCTCTCTCTGTCTGTCGTGGAATTCTCTTAACGAGAATCTCGACGACGCGTGGTCGCTTCAAAGAGATGGTTTATTCTTGCGTTAACTAATTTTAACCCTTCTGCATCCTTAACTCATTCGTTATTAACTTATAAAAATTTGACTTTTGGAAGTTTCTACATTTCTAAAAATACTAACGTCGTAAGTTTTAAATTTTTTACGTATAATAATTTCCAGATACGATAACGAAAAATCTATTATTTACGCTCCTCCGATAGATGTGATATTCTTTTCCTCGGTAATTTTTTGCAGAACGTATCATTTCAACAGGAAATGATAGTATGACTCATATATTTCTAATCCATTCTCTTCTTATCGAGAAAAAAATGAGAAATCCTGGTACAATCACGAGCCCACAATAAATGAGCGGTGGGTAGATATCAATTGAGATAAGAATCTTATCACGGTGAAATTGTGCATGGTTGATGCGCACGGGAACGCGATCGAGCGAACGTAAACAAAAAAATACCTGTCCATCGATGTAGCATCTTCGATCATTTCCGAGGAACTCTCTTGGTACGCGTCACCTTTTATCGCACTATCGTTTGTCTCGTTTCTCGTTTCATCGATGATCGCGTGGTTCTTATTCCCATCGATAAGCTGAGGATTTTTTACGGTAGCATTGATAAGCGATCGATCAATCGATTCCTCGTGAATCACCCCATTGTGTCTCTGTTCCGTGTTGTCATACTTGGAACGAAACGTTTCATCCTCGGTCTGATCCGGATATCGATGCAAAACGTTCTTCTCGTAATAATATTGTCCAGGTTTCCTAACCGTAGGACTGTTGGTTGTCCTCGAGACCAACGGTTTTGGAATTTCACTGGTCACTCGATT
The DNA here is from genome assembly GCA_943735885.1 of Stelis phaeoptera. Lineage (NCBI taxonomy): Eukaryota > Metazoa > Arthropoda > Insecta > Hymenoptera > Megachilidae > Stelis > Stelis phaeoptera. The sequence continues at coordinate 4,658,086 of OX030936.1, forward strand.
CTCGATCTTGTCGATATCCTGTCCGCCCTGACTCATCGACACGATGGTGACACTGTGGGTCTTTGATGGTTTTCGTCTCGTTACACCCTGATAAGATTTATCAGGTTCCTCGTAATGAGGTTTGCTCGTCGTTCCGTAACCACTTTGGGTCGAATAAGATACAGGATTATTTTGAGGATACGGTTTCAGTGTAGGAGTGCTCAAATAGACGCTGTTGGGATTAACCACGTTAACAAACTCCTTTATTCCAACGAAAGATTGGTCAGTTGGCTTGGCAGGATTAACTTGGGCTGACTGTGGCTGATAAACAGGCCTGTCCGATCGATACTCGTCCAAGAACTCCGTCTGATACGAAGAAACACTCGACCAAGTGGTGTAGTCAATTCTATCAGCCGGTCTGTCGAATGAATCGATCAAATGACTGATGGATCCGCTGTTAGGTCTGTCTCTGTATCCTTGCGAATTAGGATTAGCTTGTTGATCGATCAGGCCTTGTTGATACTGCAATTTTTGCCAGGCTGCTGCTTGGTGAGCAGGTCGGGACAGTTGATCAGGCGAATCAGGACGAGGCTTGACGGTTTGATCCTGTGGCACATAGCCCACCAAATGGATATCCATACTTTGACCAGGTTTCTGAGTCGTTGGTTGATGAAAGTTGGTGTAGTAAGTGTACAAAGTGGGTCTAGGACTCGAACCTGGGAAACTTTCGAACACGACGTCGTTGGGAAGATAGCTGGATTGAAAACCTTGGCTCAAAGGATTAGGGTTGTTGGGGTCGTCGAACGCGTATGGGATGTAAGGTTTCGCGTAAACTAGGTCCATCGGAGGAGGTACAGTGGGTATTGGTCTAACTGGAGGCAGATAGACTGGAACAGATTGCAAATGACCAAACTGACCCGGTCTCTGGCCAATGACATCGAACTTCGAGTTTGGAGAGTCGATCTGTTTCGTCTGTTGATTCAGGGAAGGATTCACCTTGATACTCGACCCATAAATCGCGTCGTTTACGAACACAGGTGAATTGATGGCGTTATTTTGCACGACTATGGTGACGTTGTCGGCAGGACGCAAAGGTTTCTTCACGACGATCCTGTTCTGTTGATGAACGCTTGCTTTTTGTGGCTGTAGAATATGAGAAAAGGTCTTCTGTTGTTCCAAGGTATTGGTCGAGCTGCTCTTCTTCGTGGTTGTAGATTGAGTGGTGGTTCTTTTGAATTTATCCAGAATCCCAGCTCGGCCTTTCGATTCTGAAGCATTCTCAGCCCAGAACTCCAACTCTAATCGTCCAATTAGAGGATCATTACAGGATAATCGTTGATTCTTCAAGGTGTCAGCGATCAAGAACACAAAAGGCTGAATTGTCTCGATGCTGTCCATTGTCGTGCAAAGCACCTGGGCCAGGCTAGCGCGTCTGATCTGTTGAAGCTGTCCAGGAGTGAAGCTGCTCTCCTGTACAGGATTTTCGTACCAGAACCTGTCGCCTCGTCGTAGGTTGCTGAATTGTTGACCGATTATGCAGGCGAACGTGGGACCCACTAAACCACCCTTAACCGACTTCTCTGCCAGTCCACCGCTGAACAGATCGATATCCTCCACCGACGAGTACACGAATCTGAATCTTCTAGCGGCCGACGGTGGCATCACTCTGTCCAAATCCTCGAAGTTCTTTATCGCCGACAAACCGCATGGTTCGCGCCATCGGACGTAAGGAGGGACACCGTGATCTCTGCCTCTTTGGATATTGATGGAAGCCAGATCCATCCCGAAAGGAAATCCCGGAGTTTGGAACAGGTGATTGGTTAGCTCTTCGCTGATGTGCTCGTCCCTCCTTTGAGATGGCTGGTTGATCAATCCCAGAAGAAGACGGTCTACCGATCCGGCTGTCTCCAGATTAGCTGGATTTGTGAACTCGTTGTGAATAGAGACGTCTGTAACAACATTATTACAGAATCTTTTGAACGTAGTTCTAGGATAACTTTGCCACTGATTGACATTATAAATTTAAGCTTTAACATTTTTGGCGTATAACAAGTTTCACAATTTTTATTTTCTTCTTTATTTACTTTCAAGAGATATTTACATAAACTAACATTAATAACACTCTACACTTACTGTTGAAGATTGGCCGATGATGACTATCGAATCTAACAAAGCTTTGCTGCACCAAAGAATGACCAAAACGATAAGCTGCGGTTGAAAACTCGTTAGCGATGGTTGGATTTACATCGGGATCGTATCCTTCGTAATAACCCTTCTTGATTAACTCGAGATCGAATATTTTCATCACATCCGGACCTACAATATTCCCGTTTCATATGTCCTTAACATCCAACGATCGTACGTCCAATTTCATTTAATATTTACCGAGAACAATGGGCAGAAATTCTCTGTAAGTGATGTGCTGGACAATTGCGACGACTATCCGGCGAGATTCTTGAAATAGCTTCTCGTCGCTCCAGTGCGGATTCAACGCGGCTAATTTCGTGGCTATTCTATTGTGAAGCCTTAGAAAAGCCACGTGGATAGACGTGAGAGCTGGTTGTTCCCCTAGACGACCATCACCGGCTCTGAAGCAATTCGTTGATAACGATCCACGCTTGCAAAGATCCGAATCGAGCTTGGGAAGCAACGGCCTCTGCGATTGAAGCTTTCCGTATTGCAACAAACCTGAGCACAGTTTATTAACCAATAATACATACAGTGAAAGATTAAAATATAAGATTCTGAATAATTAGATACACAGTATTCTTGGAGTTTTATTGACAAATCATAGAGGCGTAATCCCCAAGCCACGATAAGATAAAATCTTGCAGAATTGTTAGCAAATATTGAAAGCAACAACGAATTAAAGTACAGTTATCGTGAAACAGTATTGTCGATCAAAGCGAATACCGATTTTTATCGTCTTTGAATAAATGTATTTACCGTTCCTGAACAATCTTAAAGTGTCAGTATGAAAGGCATTGCTGCTGTAGACGGTGGAGGCGTCCAGGTAGCTGGTCACCTGCGTCAACTGTTCCCTGGGGCCGAACTCGCAATCCTCCTTCGGTGCTGGACCGCTTCGTACAAATTCTAAACATTTTACACCCAGTGGACCAAAGAAACTGTCTTTGGAACTCACTGGTATCGGCAGACACTCCGGATGCTACGAAAATACATTCCAATTCTGTCTAAACGAACCATTCGTTCAGCTGAACGATACGATATCGATAGTAATAATTACCATAAACTCTGGTGGTTGAAACCCTGAGCCAAATTTTAGACAGCATTGTGGCACAGTTCCGTTGAATCCTCTGCTTTGTCCGGTAGCTGATGAAAATTAGAAAATTAACGAATCGAAGAGATGGACTGATGGAATTGAAATCTTTTATTCTCACCGGTCAAATCGTGGTCAACAAATTGGCCCCACTGCATCAGCATATGCGTGACAGATGCCAAAGGTATGTCTTTGTCTTCGTGGATCAGGATGGTCACTTCTCGTGCACTTGGAAGTGGTCCTCCGGTTACAGATTTTCGGATACTTTGAACACCGTCGCCGTATACTGCTGGCAGAAATCTGAAGAAAATTCATTTTAAAAATGATTAAAGGCTTTTAAAAGCAATTTTACAGCATTGACGACTGAAATTTAATTCAATGTAATAATTGACAAGAGAAAAAGATTGAATAGTGTTATTATTATGCTTTAACTGCCACGTCACCCATACGTTGACGCTTGAATTTCCATAGAAAGTCGCTTGCATTATTTAATATACTTTCAATTACTTAATTAGAAATCATCGTATTAGGAACTCCAAATTCTGAACAATAGAAATGACGAAGAATTGTAATAATAATAGGTACAATTTGATCAAAATAGATGCTTTGCCTGACCAAGTTTTCAGCGCCTTTAGCGTGGCAGTCAACATGTTAATATTAATAATGTAAGGTAGAAAAATGGAAGTTTAAATTCAGAAATTAACTATCCACATTTTTAATAATTTAAGCTTCAACGTTAATTGTCAAATGATATTCTATATCATTTTCATTTTTCAAATTTGACAATATTCCTCGCTGAATAATGAATAGCGGATCGTCTGTTCTTCTTGTGAATGGAACGATCAGATGACTCATTGTCGAATTACCTTTGCATGGTCGACATGGCAGAACCCCACCAGAGATGTTGAAGGTTATTACAACTTCCGTCGGATGTCCTGTATCTGAAGCTGGCCGATGGGCAGATAGGAACTCCTCTGTTTGGACAGTGACGTTGGAGCGGATTACTCTGAGTTCGACGAAACAGAAGCGATTCCACGCTCGCGTCTGGGAATCTTAAACAAAATCTCTATAATTAAACAAAGCGCTAAGAATTATAGAAAAAGTCGAAACAACGATGAAAATCTTACTTTCGTTTGAACCTTGTGGTACCTTGAAGCACGGCGAAACCATATTTCGCGAGAGCTCTCGCTTCATCCGTTTGATCGTTGAAAATTGCTACGTGCCTTGCCGGGTTGTCGGAATCGAGGTATATACCTATTTACATTTACGTATCATTTGTAACATATTATTCATAGCATATTAGAGTGAAGAGACACACTTCCTTGCACATTCTACTTTCCTAATACCAGGAAGCTCCATCGAACCCGTGACGATTCATAGACAGTTAGACTTAGACAGGACAGTCTCCCTAACCGAACCACTCCAGATTATTTATCACTTTCTTACATTGCACTTCCCCGATACCAGGAGCACATAATCGAATCAAGTGGCACAAATTTAAACAACCTCCTCGATTATCCTAGAATTCTATTAAAAAGGGATCTAAAATCCGAATAAGAGTGTAATCATTTTGCGCGTTTCTACTGCGCAACGAGTCTGCCACTTCTTTGTATTATATATTTATAATATTACGGCGTTCGAAGCAGTAGGAGTATATCACTTATGTAGGTGGCAGAAATACCTCTACCTTGTGCCACTTCTTTAAATGTTCTATGTTCTATCATTCTGATATCAGAAGACCAAATTTAGAGGAACACCATAAGTAAAGTGGTTCCGTCTGCGGTATTTTTTATATTTTAGGCAATACACGATGCTCTACGCGGGTGTCCGATAACCATAACTACTTATCGTTAGTGTAGCAGCCGGAAATAGGGGTTAGGCGAGACGATTCTGAACAACAATTTCCTTTGCAAAAATGTCGGATGGGGCTTCGTTTTTGAATTATTAACGAAAAACACTGATCAATCAGAGCGCGCGCTCCACTGTGAATCGTTCTAGTTCTAGTCGGACGTCCTGGTTCGAATTTACGCGCGCTCTGATTGGTCAGTGTTTTTCGTTAATAATTCAAAAACGAAGCCCCATCCGACATTTTTGCAAAGGAAATTGTTGTTTAGAATCATCTCACCAAACCCCCATTTCCGGCTCCTACACTAGTTACGGGACACCCTGTGTATTATACACGATATTTAAATTTAAAATTCCCGCTGTGCAGGCCCCCTTAACGCTATACACCCGACGTCTCCGGTGTAAGACGGGTCATCATATCGACAGGGATATCAAGGGATCAGGGTAAGTATTTACATTTACGACGGGTATAAATACTCTATAGAAAATTACTAACGTGTATACGAATTGTGATAGGAAACGAAATGAAAGAAAATTCTAAACGTCATTGCAAAAACTGTTAAATCATACATGCATATTAGCTTCTCAAAAATTAATCTTAATCAAGAAAACACTTTGAAACCTACCCTTTGAATACAACATTGGTTCCTTGATGGTATAAAGTTCCTTCATAGCCTCGAATCCAAAATTAGCCGCATCCACTAAGTCCTCCTCTCCAGGTCCAGGCCTGTACTTGTTCCTTTCCATCAACGTTATCTCAGCCTCTTGGTTATCCTTCGCAGCCGTCTTTGCTGAAACTTCTCTAGGAATCTCCCAAAGGTCCTCCAGCCTCGAAAATTGATCCTCAGAATCTTTCGACCGCGTTCCCATTGGAAACTCCTCTGTACTTGTGTCCCCAGGAGGTTGTTCAACGTTCACTTCAGGATTCTTTTTCATACCCTGATCAGAATGCTCTTGAATTCGTTCGAACATGTTTCGTACGTAGGTCAGGATCTCCTCGTACTGATTAGGATCTTCGGGGATGAACAAAGTTTCTACGGGTCCAGAAACGGGATCCTCCTTTTCGATCGTTCTTTTATGGTGCGTGGAATCTAATGACAATGTCGAGGACATTTGTACGGAGTCTTTGGTGTTCGTTGATTCGAGTCCTTCATGTTTTGCGGTCGATTTTGATTGCGCGAAGGAGAGGAGAACGAAGAGAATACTGGAAAGTAGAATTCGACAGCATTTGTCAGATTTCTTTTCAGAAAATAGTATAATAGAATTAAACAATAGGAAATGATAGAATTTTGTCAGATTTCTGTTAGAAGATAAATACACAGCATTTGGATGTTAACCATTTTTCATGGAATTAGTTAAGTGTAAATTGTTTCGCAGTCGATTAAATACCGTTTAACATGCATTCCATCGCATCGACTCGGTACGAGAATAATCGTCGTCGACAATCGAAGGAATTGTTATTCGTGCCACGATGAAATCGAACTGGATCATCGATCAACGATGCATAGATACGCATTCGTGATATGCAAATACCCGTTATCAACTTTTACCAGTCAATTACACACTGTGAATATCGATTCGATGGACGAACACGTGGAACACTTTTCCAATTTTTATTCTACATAATATCTCCATATCAAAGTACAATTTAAAATGGATTGCATCCATTAGCAAAACGAATGGCTGACGAAGAGCTTCAATGGTTAAGAATCTGCAAGGAGAAGCGCGAAAGCGATAAACGTCGATTAATCGAAAGGTAGATAACAACAGAGTAAGGCCACAGGTAACCACGACCAACTAACACGAATCCTTTATTTGGAATGTCGAGAGATGTAACGGTACTATCAATTCTGAGATCTTACTACGATACGAAACAACGAAATGATATTTTTCTTCTTCCTACATTTCTTTTCTCTCTCTCTTTTTTTTTTTAATTTACGAATTCAGTCTAGAATTTAACGTCGAAGGGGTTAATATTCTAAATTTCTGTTTGTTATATAAAATTCAAATATTGAGATATAACGAGTCAATTATTTGAACTATTCACCAGGGGGTTCGACCAAAATGTACAATCTAATATTATAATAAATATTAAATCTTGACCCTTTGATCGGGCTACCATAGTTAACTCTCAGAATTGTTATTTAATTCAAATCACATAATCCATCGTGTGTATATCTACTTTAAAACAAAAATTCCAGAAGGAACTATGAAATCGAGAATAAAAATAAAAAAGAACCAATGACAACGTAAGATATAAAATAGAAGAAACTCACAAAGAAGAAGATCGCATGACTGTGGAAGAGCTTCAGGAAAGTTAGACGACAGTTTCAACCCCTCAAAAGATCCAACAGGATCATATGAAGGCGTCCTTCACTAAACGCGGCCTTCCCGAACACGGTTCACCAAGTACTAAGCTTGATGGAGGCTGATCGACTGGTCTTATCCACGACCAAGGATGCAGAAGATATATATTTTTTGCGTTTTCTTTTTTTCCTTCACTTCGATCGATCGATCGGTCGGCCGTGCACCTTTTTTTCTGGGATTTTTACTGTTACTCGACTGCCCTCCGGCCGTCACCTCTGCGATTTCGACAAACTTCTTCTTCTTCTTCTTCTTCGATCTACTGTACGACCATTTCTTTCTCTTCTTACGTCTTTCTTTCTCTCGTACGTTTGACAAGGACGGACAGAATCGACGAATCTGTGCCTCGAAACGAACATGTACTCGATTCCTGTTAGAACGGTCATTTGGAGGGAAACGAAGATTGACATTATGGTAATTCGCGGTTGACGAACGATCAATTTTCTTTAACTTTCTTTGATCAGAGCGGTGGCTTCTGTCTGAGCAGTCTGACAATCAAATCTGTCATTGATGCCTCTACGGATACTTGTAAGTTTATGTTTTTGAAATAGAATTTTTACTTTTCAAGGATCTTATCAGAAGAATAGATTAAACCAGGTCTAACATTATTGCTAATTAATTTCTTTGTATATTTGTATTAATATTATGTTAAATATAAACGTGTGATTTTCTAGCATAAACGCACGAAAATTTCTAAACTTAACATGAAATATTGAAGGTTGTAGAAATATTTATTGTTTTGGGACGAATGAATACGTACCTTTTCAGTGTCTGGCGGCTTTCTCTTGCGCTTGCAAGCTCGCGATCGCCTTTCCAGATCCGTACAACACTTTCGCCCGTACCTGAACCCTTCTGGTGGTTGTGCAAGAGCTTCCAGACGTGGACGACCCGCTTCCGGTCCCGCCGCCGGAAGTCGAGCCTAACTGCAGGCCGGTGCCCGCATAATTTGCACCCCTGCAACTCGTACAACCCTCCGACATTCTCGTTTCCTGAATATCCCTTTCGTGTTAAAGGTAAATGTGTTTCCTGAACGAAAACACAAATGAAACTATATTTTCATTCCATTTTGGATCTATAAAAATATCGAACATTGATTTTATAAAATTTTAAATGTTTTCTTAAATTTTTATTTAATTTTGAAAGTGAATTGCACCGAAGTTAATATTAAATCTGATAAGCAATGTTTATATTCTGTAATTGAAATATAGCTGAGAATTAATTGTGGTTACCGACTAGGAATTATAGTTACATATTCATGGTCGGCCTTTCCCTTTGTTCTATTCATCGAAAGCTATTCATTAATACGGTGGACGCGTTTGGGAGCTAATTGCTCGTGAAGAATACGAATTAATCTTGTGCAACGAGCTGCAATTATTAATCTACGCTGCGCAATCTTTCCACAATTTTTCTCGCTAATTAAAGGAATATCATCAATCAGTAATGCTACGTTCACACCGGCAGCGCGTTCAACAGTTCGAAACTTCCATGTCCTCTAAGCTGTAGTAAGCTCGTAAGCTCTAAGCATTTTGAAATTTTTACTCTTTTTTATAATATAACGTTTCGACACTTTTAAGTTCCATCAAATATAATATCTCAAAGTTTTTTATTTCTAAAAATATATTTCGAAATTTTTAGAATACATTTCTTTCCATGATTTATGTTAAAAAGTATAATATTTCTAGTCTAAAAGAAATGGTTAACATTTCTTCGACCTATCAATCCTTCCATGGCAGTCATAGAAACATGTATTCCAGTTATATAAATTCAATAACATGAGATGTAATGGTTGGTTTCTGAATTGTTTAAATTTCTTACATATTCGTTTAAGATAAACGGAATTCACCAAAGGAGTATAAGAATCAAAGGAAACAACGGTGTGGACGAGGCATTATAATGTAGCCGGCACAGCTCTGACCCGTGTGCGCCGTTCACCATAAATCCGGGAAAATCTGGGTTAATTATACTAATGGCAGTATAAGGCGAGCTTTCCTACCGGCGACCTTACCGGAAAAAGGCGAGACCTGCTAACTTCCCCGGCACGATCGTTAAAGCGAATTTTACGGCAACGAAGCAAGAACAATGTCCCTAATGGAAAGATATTCGCCAATTTTCTGGCCGTTGCTTTCGCGGAAAGTAAAAAATATTCAAGAGTGTTCGACGCGAAGACAAGTTCGGCTGAAATTTTTTCGCTAACCAACCAATCCCCTTTTTTTACGCTCGAACATATTACAAGTCCTAAAATAACAAATTAAACCTTAAACGATGAAATTGAATCGTACAACCCTATACTATGATATTTCTATCGAAGTTTGGAAACAACGTGGTTTCCTATATTAAAAATGAACGATTAACTAAATAATATGAAATATAAAATTGCATTTAAATTGCCCCCGGCTATCAAATTACAAACGGATGGAACCTACGTAAAAGACAACCTACACAGAACGCATACGATAAGAGTCAATGCACTTCCAAGATAAAAAAAAAAATGAAACGCGAAAATGATATTGAAAAGAACAATGTCGCGATTGAAACGTACAGAAGGATCAGCGGACGTTATCCAACGAAGGAAGGAAGCATCGTTCGACTGGTGCTCTCTATGGGTCGTCCCGTATACTCTATGGTAGCTCACTGTGCTGGTTCACAATCGGCGACGACGGCCACGTCCGAGCCGGCTGTGTACGTCGAACAAACTGATCGCTCGAGACGGCCTCATGGTAAGCTGCAGCACCGGGGCCGCTCGTCTCTCTTTTCTTCTTCGTCGGGGTCCTGTAGCCGGTCGCCGACGTAGCCGTCGTCCTAGCTGTCCTCCTCGTCGTCGTCGTCGTTGTCCTCCGACAACAACGTGTCCCCTCCAGCCGGGGACATCCGGACGACAACCGGCCTCCACTCTACGCCTCTTGCTTGCTCTGACTCACGATTCTGAAGTACAGTCCTCCCTGATAACACTCTGTGTGTCTCGAATTTTGATAAGGGCTCCCTTTATCCGCCTTCTTTCACACATCAGCTCTTTGCACTTCCCTTTTTGACGTTCCTCCTTTGTCTTCGTGATCCCTGGTCTCTTTGTTGGTCATCAAGTCTGGCTGCTATCGTGGCGTTAATCCGTTCACTGTACATTATTAATCCAATTCTTTTTCAAATTGAAGTCTTTAGTCTGGTACCTTAATTTTATCTTTACTAATCATGAAAGATTTGAGGCACCAGTGACCTCCGTGGAAATTAATAAATTAAAATAATATTTGAATTTAGGTTGCGTGGAACGGTTTAAGGAATGTTTAAAGAGTATAAAATGAAACGAGATAGTACGGGTTGAGTTGGTTAAAAAGAACGGCCGTTTAAGGAAAAGCAAGGTAATAGCAGAGCTGACTGTACCGTGATACGGGGACATTGGCGAAGTAGGGAGAGGGCATGCAGGGGCCAGAGATCGGTACGCGGACCCAACTGCGAAACCTAACCTTCGATCGGTAAAAATTCGACCGGCGAACGGCCGGACCTTGTGCCCCGTATAATTCTTTCGCAATACGGCTGGTACACGTGCACGAGCGCCTCAAAGATCCGTGTAAAATCGAACCCCCTGTCGATCCATGGGGTTCTCGGTACCGGATCTCCACGATCCTTTTTCTTACCAGTTCGTTCTGTCGCACCATAATACTTTAAACAATCCATTCGTTAATCCATTCTCATCGTAAGGTAAATCTCGAAATTAAAGAACATATGCTTAAAAAAGTATAAAATAGTTAAAGCATATTTGCAGCGTCCCGGACGTACCTCAAAGTGTTAATCCCCTGTCTTATAATTTGACAAAATTTCCAAATTTCTGCCAATCCCAAAGTGTACGTAATAGTCCCAAAGTGTACGTAACATTTACAGTTTCGTTCTTTGTCTGAACATTGCAAAAATGAATAGTTAACTCTGATACAAATAACTACTACGCAAGTCATAAGGCAAGGCGTTAAACCATTTAACAAAATATTTGATAAGAAAGCAGAACTAGAATATCAGTATACAGGCGACTGGATATCCTATTGAAAAAGGATCGTTACACGTTCTCTCTGCTGGCCAGCAACGTGTTGGTACGGTTACGGTGGTTGCAGGATGCGTCATCGTGAAAGAACTAGACGATCCAGTTCCCTGTCAATAACTAGAGCGACGGAGAGTCGGGTGAATCGATCTCATTGACACCGGATTTGCTAGAAGCCTCGTTCTACCATCTGACCTAGTACCGTGTTTCCTGTTCTCCCAGCATCCGTCACTTTGTTCTTTCAATTTCTGTCTTTCTTACATCTTAACACGTCGGCCGTCATATGGGTCACTGGTTATCCTCGTCACCAATTTAATATAATCAACTGAAAAGAAAAAAAGTAAAAGAATTGAAACTAAATTTGGAGTGGCATTAATATTAGGTTAATGCTTTGAGTTTGATCCTAATATTAAGAGTACTAAAATTACCAAATTTGGACCGATTGGAAATATGCTTCAAGCATAACAAATACCGTCAAATTAACTATACAAATATAATATCTGATGTCTTTAATTTCTCATATGATAATATTTGACTAACAGTATTCTGCTACGAACGAATTTCCAACTGAATGCCAATGGAGGACTTCCATTGTTTTTTTACAAAAATTGTCAGTTCTGCGTGACTGTTCCTTGATCTTCTTACAGACGGATTTTGCCATCATTGTTGCTACAAAAGCCGGTTGTTTGATCTTAATCCTCGAATCGTTTCCTGAGAGAAGGAGAGCGAATATCAATCAAATTATTACGGCAATCTGGCTCTCGTGACAGCCTCAGGAGCAATTTCCAGCACAATGCAGGCGTGTTGCAATATCGTTCGAACGATCGTAAAACGCGTGAACAGTAGAGGAGATCTCAAGACGCGTCCAGATAGATTTTTGTCAGCCGAGGAGATCGTGCACGTTGTGTATAGGCTTCCGACGTTGTTATTAGCGATCCTGGTCGATTGTTGGGTAACTAGGCTACTTCGTGCCTCTATAAACCTCGAATGCATTGAACGTGGAAATTATTGAAAACAGATTTCTTTCTTTTTTCAGTCGACAACGAGAGGATCGTTACGTCCTCATCGAGAAAAGTTTGAATTTCAAGCGTGTGGTTTTCCGCTCTCGTTTCAGAGAAGTTTCAATTTATAAAACTAATTCAAACTTCCCACTCTTTGCCACACGAAATTAATGCGATATTGATGTTTTAGAGAAATTTTCAGTTGTAAATTGAAAGTTTCATCGTTTCATTTTTTTTTTTCTTTTTTTTTTACGGAATGAATACGATATTAATTTTTGACTCAGAGTTTTCGTTCAATTAACAGTGAGTCTTACGGTGTGAAATATTTCGATGTCTTGTTACGCTGCCACAATAAACGCGTTAAAATGGTAAGAAAAAGCAAATGTAAGAGAAGTAGAGAGGTGAACCGAGCACCACGGTGTATCCCGCTATCAGTATCGTCAGTGGGTCAGTTAACAACGGGGTCATCGGAGGGCGAATCCGGACTGCGGGTCAACCAATCACCATGTCACGTTCCGTCCTCCTGACAATGACTATTAACTGTATATGCACCTACAAAACCAAATTTGCCAGACCCTGCAGCGATGCAATTACCGACGTTACATCACTGGCAAAGTACCAGTGTTAATAGCGTAATATTACCATATAATTAGCATAAAATGTGTCAGTTTCGACACTCTTTATTTCTAACGATCAAAGTTAAAAAATTCCAGATTCACATCTTGTCAAGATTTCCAAAAGTTTTAAATATCATATTTTTTCTGGTAACTAGTGGTATTTGTATCAATTGGAAATTTTTACAACCCATCGTAAAGTAAATTCATTGCAACGATCTTTGAAAAAAACAATAAAACAAAAAACGAGCAGATCCTGATTAACGGAAAGAAACTTGAAGACTAAATAATAAATGGGATGGAAATGTCGATAGGAAGAAATAAAGCGTAAATTCATTGATCCGATTGAACAGTGAACTCGAGCTAAATTGTGCATACGGTACCGAGAGCTCCCGGTTCAAGATGCATAGCGGTTACTCTTTATCGCGAAACGACTGTGACCGTGATTATTAATCCCATGGTACTTCCCTTCGTCTGATTTTATCTTACGATACAGACAATATCGGGCTGCACAATGAAAATTAACACCTCCACTGAGAATTAAGAACCGTGATTATTTAACTTACTAAAATTATAAATATCCTAATTAATTAAAGTACGTATGAACGGTGCAAATTTGGTAATAATCAATTAACGACTAGAACTGAAAATTTGGAAGATAGATTGATTCGTGGTCGAAAGAATGAAACGTGACCTAGGAAAGGCATCGCCGTTGGCAGTTTTTTCATTAACCGGTGATCTCCTCTTGGGAGCTAGAGCCGGAAGACTAAGAGCGTACAATTACACGAGGTGGGGGATAAATAAGGAGTAGGCGGCACGAAGAGATGAGGCGAGAAACAAGACGGAAGTGGGTCACCGGGATTCTCGGTCGTGAGGGTCCGGGTTCGTTTCACCTCTCCACGAGAATTACGCCGAGCTCCGGCTAACGAACTAAAACCTACAAAAGCCTGCTACGTTACGAACCAAGTAGGGTAACAAACAGATTAACCACCTGACAGAAAAGAAGGGATTCTTTAAAGATGATCTGCTATTCGATTCCTTGGAAATAACTTCAAGTGTTTGAAAACCGATCTGAACTATCTTCTTTTCATTTCTTATCGCTTGTTTAATGTGATTTGTTGTGTTGGAATAATCATCGTTGCTTTGCGGATGATGTTGAAATAAGTAATCCTCGTTGTTTCGATAATTCTCATTTATATTTTATACATACATAGACTCCTTCAAATATTTACAAATAGTTCGTTCTCCTCGTTCGTTCGTTCGTTTTTTTTTTTTGTTGCTTTTCCATTTTGTAGCATCCGTCTAAAGAGGAAAAGCTGGATTTCTCTTAGACGTACAACGATGCTCGTTTTCCTGCCAAATAGTAACACTTAACTGCTAATGATTATTTTACACTCAACATCGATAAACACTCAGGTAGAGCTACTAAATTTTCTAGCGTTTTCGTTAAGATTTCTTCCTACGCTGTCGTTCCACTCTTCTTTCGTCGTTAGTCTCGTTTCTGCTTGATACGCAGACGTATATGTTTTATCTTTCGTTAAAATGCGTATCGATCGTGTTTGTGCTGTTTGATCAGCGATCGATGCACATTCTGGCAAAATATAGAAAAATCTCTCTTCACTCGTCTCTCCCTCTTTTGTTTCCTCTGATAAAAAAAATATGTTCATCGTACATTCTCGTTTGAACTTAGCTGGCCCCCACGATGCACGATACCACTGTTCAATCGTTGCTCGCTAAAATTTTTGGAAAAATCCTCTTGTCGATCAAAAAGGACGGATTTGCAACGATAAAAACAACGTACCTGGAATCGATCTTACAACTGAAATTCCTCAATGTTCGAACGAATGAAGCTCGGACGACAGCTGCGAGGTTTTCAATTACTGGACAGTGGTACCATGCGTATATGGTGTATTTTACAATCCACCCTGCGCCCTAATTTATCACCAACACGTCTAAAGTCACGATTTCGAGAAATGAAGCTTGGAACACCAACAAAAACATTGACGATTCCAAAAACAAGGTTCAGAAAATCGCGCTCAGCTTCGCCGACAAAACAAGAAACAAAATCGTACCAACACTCATACGGTATAGAAGAAGAAACGGAAAACGGTGGAGAACACGAAAGAGAGCGAACGATCTCGTATAATAAAAATATACACCATCGATATCCTTAGCGTATCAAGAATAGACGTAAGAAAAACGCACGCTCAAACCCGTCCGAATATAGTCGCGATTAATCTCAGGGAGAATAAAAATCCTTAATAACGATAGTAATACTCTCTCGTTTAACTACGCAACAGTCTATAAAGCCTCTTTCTTTTCCGTTTGGATCACGTTCTCCGCCCTCCATAAAATTAAGCACCCGATCAATTCTGCAGAACGCTTCTGCCGTTGTTCCGATCCGAGAATCTTGCTGATCTCGTCGAGAACGGAACGATGTTAGCAGACTACCATGATGTTTTTCCTCCCATTTTGTTCGACGAATCTGCTAACAGCTTGTTAAAAAATAAATCGCCACCTACGCGTTTACACGAATTGAAAAATATAAATAGAAAATCTTCGCTAGGTTTGTGCCCTCGGTCGGTTCGATGCGTCCAAGCATCTTCATGATCGCTTGGACACGTCGAATAATACATTTGAGACGAACGAGATCTTTTGTCGAAACATTTACACTCGGTCCGACGTCGTATATCGAGTAAAACACTGAGATCGGTAGCTAAAATATAACAGGACAATATTACCTTGAGTATTATTCATTCCTTTACAAGCTACTTAGGTCGTAGTCGAATTCGAAACTCGGCTGGAATGTACGGGTCAGCTAAATACAATGTTTAATCCTTCTCCGCCAGACGACCTGTCTGCTCCTTTCCTTTTCGTTCATCTAAATTAATTACGTGTAATTTACTTAGAGCCTCGAGAGGTATAATCGAAGGTAGCCTTTTACTTACACCTTTAAACGCGTTCTACGCCTTGCGAGTCGTCGGAAAATTATTTAAACTCGAAGGAATTGAAAGAAAAGAAATTTCTAATCGACAGACGCGATCACAGGGCATAGAGACGCGTCAAGGCAAGTAAATCTTTGGCTGTTATCGCCAATTATGGTACGAGACGGAGTGTTTCTTACATCGACAGGGACTTTTCTTCGTCGAGATCCCCGATATCTAATCTTATCCTGTTTCTTTCACGCTTTACTTATGCTATAAATACGCTGTGTGCTTGCTACTATGTTCAAGAGCTGCGAGAACGTCCTGTTTCTGTCTCACGTACAGCCTGCCCTTCTTCCAAGGGTTCTGAAGCTGAAGAAGCTTAAAGTCGTCCCTCAGACAACGCTCCCTGGCGCCGATCACAGCGACCAAACAGAAATTTGGTAGCTCGTCGGCTGTGTAAATCGGACCCTCTTGTCCTTTTAGAACCACCGCCATGTTCAACTGCTTGACGACCAGGTTCACCACTTCCCTGGCCGTGGTCCTCGGTGTCACGTGCAATTTCAGGCTGGTTCCCGAAGCCAAGCCAGTCTCGTAGGCCGCGTAAACCTGCAAAAACATGGGATCTTCTGGTTACAATGATTGTTTAATTAACAAAAAGTCGCACAAATAGAAAATTGTCGGTTGTAAAGATCAGCGTATGCAGTGACATTCAGTTGGCAGGGCAGCGACAGCACGTTGCTCGATACAGCTGGCTGTTATCGATGAATCAATAACGAATTAATGGAAATTAGTAATACTACTGACTAAACGAAACGGTAATGAAAGGAAAACACTCGTTCGGATAAAAGTTAAACAGACACAGAGTACATCGTGTGCAATGAACTTCACCTAAATCCACACACACGAGCTTATCGATACTCGGTCGTGCGTGTGTATACGGTGTTGCATAATTCGAAATCTTGATTCTGATGACATTTCATGCTCTCTACCAGATCGACAATAGACATGGAAAGCGTAATTTGGAAAAGCGTAACCGAGCGAAACACAAGCACTGCAGATTTAGCGGTGTTGGCGGCTTACTCGTATGTCTGCTACATCGGTCTGCACTATAGAAGGCCAACAGTGAGCTTGATATTAACTACAATCGGGTTAGACTTGTGTTCCCTACAAGGAAAAATATTATTTAAACTCAACGAGGTAGCGACAAAATTGAAACGAACGTGTTTGTCTAAGAAAGCTTGCGCAAAATATAATCTTTCGTTTAACAGGAAGCAACTGGGAACAAGAATTGCAAGATCGTTATAACCGTTTGTAATTACACAACTTTCGGCTATGTTTTCTCGTCAATATAGAATACAGGCTTGAGTTAAAAATCATAATATAATCATTATCATATACTCATGATAAAATCATAATATCAGACCTACCCCATTAGTTACAAGGTTTCATCGATCTCGGTTAGATTAACGATATCGTGTTTATTCAAATAGATCGTTGAATTATTTACCTGAAGAATGCCAGGCAAAGGAGCCGGCATCATTGTCGCCTCGTCCTTCTCCTCCTCCAGTTGACTCTCCAAAGATCCGGTCGCCATTGCCGCGACACTGGCGGTGGGTTTTGTCGGTTTGCTTTTCGTGTGGCCGCTCTTTATGCACACACTCGAGTTCGGCGTCGAGTACTCGTCGCTACTGAGCGAATGTAAACTGTCAGAATTGGTGTTGCTGACGCTCAGCAGACTGGTGGTGTTTGTCATGGCCGTTGACACGCTGAGAAGCGAGCCACCATAGATCATAGGCTTAATGCTGAGCAAAGGACTGGTGCTCGCCGATGCGGACGTGATCGTGGCCGACCTATTTCTGGGGCTGTGTTTGTATTTCGTTAGGATCAGGGTGTCCTCGGATTTAGACGGCGGTAACCTGGTGTTTTGCAACGGTACCAGATGATTGTTGCTGCCGCTGCTGGTCGCGTTGCTCAGGTTGCTGATGCTGCTCATCGGCACAGTGGATTTTGGCGGTTCCGAGCCGGTCGACACGTTGGAGGTGTTACTCCCCTTGCGAATGTACTGGCCACTGGGTAATTGTTGCTCGCTTTTACTGAATTCTGTCGTGAGCAGATTCGAGGAAGTATTTGTCACGTTAGGTCCTGGCCAACTGCCTCGACCCGGACTGGATTTCACGAGTTTCGGATCGCGCGGAGGTAACTGTAGCAAGCTTCTCTTCAGACTGTTGCTGTTGCTTTTATTTCTATCGAGGCTGAGCAGATGCTTCATAGAAATTCCGATCATCTGCGATGTGCCCTGTAATCGCAAGTCACGCAGCTGAAAGCTAATAATGTATTTTGGAAATTCGTAACTACGCTGTACAATCGATCAGTTGCCAACGAAGTAGTTGCTTGACAATCTAATTAAGAGTTCGAATCGATACTATACGTACGCTTTGTTGCGAAGATCCACGATCCCTCGCAAAGGTGATCACGTCGATCAACCACCTGGCACCTTTCCATACTGTATTCACTTGAGTCTGAAGATCCTGCAGCCTTGCCAGTTTATCCTTCGCCACGCTCAATTCTAAGGAACTGAATGCTTCTCTGTGGCTGTGTTGCGCTTGTGCTGTGTCAAGTTCCAGGATACAGCTCAGTCTCGAGTATCTGTTGATCACGTCCTTCTGGTACGTGTTCAAATGAACCATTTCGAATACTTGAATGGGCAGCGATAGAAGATCACCACGTTGAAGGAGAATCTCCCTTGTTCCAGGTACGCAACAGGCTGTCTCCGCGGGAGGTACGGCGATCAGAAAGGACACGTCATGAGTTAGATCGATAACTTCGGCGTCGTAGAGTCGATGAACCAAGGAATCCTCAGGATTGATCTCCATGTAATTGAACAATCGTCTCGCGGTGGCAGACACTAATTCGACGAACAATTTCTGTTGCTCGGTGCCTTGTAATTCGTTGCTCACGTTCTCCTTTTCTTCGGAGTCTTTCACCGAAACATCCGACGCGTACAAACGAGTTATCCTTTTCAAATAATCCCATTCCTCCCTGTGATAAAATTAACGATCAGAATTTATCGAAAATCCAAAGAGAAACATTACTCCTTACGTGAACGATACTTACGCAGAAACATGAGGATTATCGCGAATTTTACAGTGAGGCAAAACGTTGGGCGACTTTGCAGGTACCACCACCTGAATGAGATCCACGCTACTTTGCATTTTCAAATATCCGAGATAAAGTCCCTTGGATAGTTTAATACTGCTAACTTGATGATAGGTCATCTGTTCCTGTATACTGGCTATTAAAATGTCCGCTACGTTGCTGTCCTCGTGAGGTATAACTTTCTTCGTGACTTTGCCGAGGGGTAACCATCGGCTGTTCAATACCGAGATCAATTTCGGGGATTTTATGTAATTCACCGTGGAGAAAACCAGGGTACCTTGGATATCTCTGATAGGTTTGTGGTACAACTGTCCAAGATCCTGTATGCACAGTGCTGCCTGCAAAGATCATCAGAGAATAGAAGAATATTCCTAACCAATATACACGTCGAAGAACAGATGTATAATTTGTATCTTAAAAGGACAAACCTGCATTTGCGCAGCTGCCTGCAACAGTTTTATCCTGAAATGATTCGTCGAGCTGCTGTGACTTTTCTCCATGTCTTGACGAAGGGTTTTAACGTCGTCCCAGGTGCAGGCGACCTTCATCAACCAATGAAAATCGTTGTAAATACAGCTAGGGTAGGTCTCGTCAACTTCGATCACAGGCAGAAAGTCCTCGTTCGTGACGAGCACCTTGTCCTCGTGGTAGAGCAGACAGGCGAGAAAAACGCCGCGTCTGAGATTCTTTTGAAATTTACTGGTCGCCGTGAACAACTGTTTTATCGTCGTCTTCTTCTTGTGATTACGCCGTTGCACGGCCGGTGTCTCTTGCGTGTACTCCGGTCGCCTAATGTCCGTGAACAGGGTGTTCAATTGTTCCAATCGGCCAGCAAATCTTGGCAGTCGGCCATCGATGTCCCTCCAGCCTGGAACGATAATTCGTTGTACAGGCAATCCCACTTTCGCGGGTCTATTAATAAATTCGATCCGACAAAACGATTAAGTTCGTTTAAACATTCGAAACGAATTCAGACGCTACATAAATTTATTAGCTCTATGTTTCACAGTTACAGAAATTGACAATGATCGTACTGCTAGGTGTTACGTGGGCTGGTGTCGAGTTCCTGAACCTGCTGTAGCCCTTCAAATTGCCAGCAGCAGACCGGAAATAATACTTTTGCCCCTGGATGAGATCGTCGATCCTGCACTCCCTCTGTTTCATGTCCAGAACCTCTCTTTCACCGGAGATCACCGAAAAATCTTCCTTGCTGCTCCATTGTACCTTGAACTTCGTGCAGATCGAAGAATCGTGGGAGTCTGGCTCTTGGAATCTAACCGTTACGGAATTTGTTCCTGTCACGTCGACTGCCACCAAGAACGGCATATCTGGTGGTCCTAAAAATGACAAATCGATAAGAAAATGTTTTAGTTTTAAAGAATGTTGTCATTAAAAAGACATTTGACGCACGTTGAAGAGACTTACTCGCTTGATCGAATCCAAGAAGCATCTTCCTGAGAGCTCTAGCTCTTCTCTCCCATTGGGCAAGTTGCTTGTCTTCGGCACTACCACCGCATCCCGTGAGATTGTTGTGCTGCGACGAAAAACTTGATCTATGACTGCTCGGTGGCTCCAACAGGGTGGTCCCACCGCTACCGGAAGTACTCCCGCCTAACTCCTGCACTCTATGTTCCGCCTCCGACAACAATGAAGCCAAATGACTGCCCAGAGACTCCGGGGACTTGACTGTTGTAATAAAATCAAACAAATTTCTTACGTTATACCCTTTTCAAGGTAACATTCTCCGATTATTTGTATCACTTGAGACGAAATATATCTTTTCATGCTCTAAAATATGCTTTTTTTAACACGTTATAGTAAGAAATATTAGGGAAAGAAGAATACAAGTTGTTTGAAATATAGAAATTCTTACGTGGTTTCATGACACAAAAGTATTAGAAACGAACGCTTATGGTACGTCCATTTAAAGCTTAAGGTTTAGTGACAATAAGTACATAGAGATTTTGGTAATATTTTTAATGTAAAATGACTGAACTTCCATTTCAACATTAGATAGTCGTTAATAGAGAATAGTTGCAGGTTGGTTGATTCATCTTTGATACCAACGAAAAGTCAACCATTTTGGATTAAGAATATTACCAAAATCTTTTCGTGGTCTTTTTCAGTAAATTTTAAGCTTTAAGTTGATGCGACCTGAGTGGTGTTTTGCGATACTTTTATGTCATGAAATCGTCAAAGACTTTGTTGATACAAGAACTTTTTTTTTTTTTTTATTATTATTGTTACATTATGAATACAGTTTATTAGATAATACATGAAACCGCTTCAAAGCTTCTCTTGATCGTTAGAAAAATCACGAAAGAAAGGAGCAATGGTACTGAGAAGGGAGTGGAAACACGTGTAATCGAAGTCAATTGCAGGAATCAACGTGGTTTGTGAACAGAGAAAAATCATCCAGCTAATTGAACTCAATTCAGCTGTTCCCAATGTTTATGAATGCAAAATCTACGGTGGATTCTAGACAGAATAGCCAGTTATGTATCACGGATCCGTTTCACCACAATTGTGTCCGCAACCAACGATATCGATTTCCACTTTCTATCGAGACACTTAATCTTCCAGCGGATTATTTTACAAATTTCCACCGGTTTCAAGAGTAATACGATTCCACCGATTAACCAGATCGCCGTTTAAAATAAGTAATAAAAACCAAGAAAATTTTCATTTCTAAATAACTTTTAATTCAACTGACTATTAACCCTTTCAACCTTGTAAATTTCTAAAAATATAATAGTCCAAAATTTCTAGATTACCAAAAATATAATATTTCGAGGCTTCTAAGTTTCTCAAATTACAAGATACGAAATGCTTAATGCTTACTCCTTTATTTTCCATGGAAAAAAAATGTCTAGCAGGAACGAAAGAGTTAAAGGTACCGTGAAAACCGTCGAGGTTAAAAATTGCACGAAATTTGTAGAAATGGTTACGTTTGGCAAAATTGTTCGACCCGTTTGAACGTTTCAAATTTATTCAATTATTACAATTGAAACTTCTGATTGTACAAAATTATTTTCCCGAGATATGAACTGTTATTGAATTTCATCGGGCAACTGGGCGAATTTGATGAACAAGACAGGAAATTGGATATAACAGAATCGCACAGTGAAATGTTAATATGGAATTTAATCGACAAATTATGTTTAGCGCTTATGATGCTTTAAAGCTCTCGTTCCCAGGGATCGTATCGATACCGAAGATCGATTCGACCGTAGATGCAATTAAAAATACCAGTCTAGTCACATCCGACCACTGTTACGCAAATTGAACTCGATACCAGGCGTTCGATCAATTATAAAAGCATAAATATTCAAACTCTGATTAATTACTCCGCTTTCACCACGGAATTGGAGCCTTTTAACACCTTTGGTAGCTTTTAAAGTCATTTCACATCTGAATTTCTTTTTTCTTTATTTCTGTGCAGTAATTTTATGTATTTATGCCACAGAATTATTGGTTAAGAAGCTGAATGTTGAAAATTTGATTTTAAGAACATTCCAAGTGGTATTAACAACTAAGTGGCATTAATATTATATTAATCTGATAAATTGGCGAGCGGGAAATTTAGCTGATAGTATAGGATTATTTATTAAATAATAAAGAAAGCAATTATATTTATAGTGAATTACTTTAGGTACGATATTTAACGCGTTAAAATTTAACAGATAACGATTTTTAATGAAACAAATATGCCAATTTAATTTGAAAATTGTTAATTTTGCACTGACACTATGGAATCTTTATTGGAATTCCATGTTTCGTTTGACAATTTTTCACTCTTTTTCCGGAACATATGAAACTATGCTATACGAGATCTCTTTTTTTAACATATCTCTCATTGTGAATTTGTCTCTGTGACCCGAGCTTTGTATCGCAAAAAGCGAATCAACGTTTCGTGCAATTATTTCGTGGACAGAAAAAAAGAAAAACTGCTGACGTTCAAACCATTCGTCAAGCTCTTTCTGTGTTGTTTTTCCTGTTATTTTTTTTGCACAACTCGCAAATAATTGAGAAATTTGCGCAACTATTGTTTCACAAAACAAAGACTATCGATCTGTCGGTTTCTGTACAGTTGTTTATCAAAATTTTCAACGAAATTCTGAAGAATTGATTTACCGCATTATTTTAAAAGGAAAATATCAATACTATCACTTTATAATTTGACAGGAATTAAAGATTGAGAGTAACCCTTACTCTCCATAGATAAAAAAAGTAAAATGCAATCAAAGGTTTACCAATCAGTTTTCAGTTAATAACTGATATAATTAAAAATTCTATTAATACGCTTCCAATAGCGTCGAAATGGAATGTTAGTGATACTTACATTGATTGCCTTCCTGTGCACCAAAAGCGACTAGCATTTTTGCAAGTGGCCTGTTGTTGCTGAGAACCGCGACATCCAATGGTGACAGACCGTCGCTATTCACGCTAAAAATCCAATTCGTTACATAAAAGTCTTCATTAAAACTTGGAATTTGGATTTTATAGAGTTCCAAGTATAAATCGTGTTTTATAGAATTTTTAATTTCTTAATTTATCAATTATAAAAGCAAATGCTTAGCACTCTGATCCATTACGAATACAATATTGACCCAATAAACGCAAGTAAAGATTGCTGCTTACGCACTTACAGACAATCGTTGAGGAACGTTCGCGCGTCTTCGAACGGAAAAAACACGATCGCGCCTATTTCCGTCAGGTAATCGGTACCAATTTCGTTCTTGCATAAACGTGCTTTTGCGAACTGCCATTAGCAAAACGGGGACGAACAGAGGAGAAGTGGATAAACGGATTATTGTTGCACCGAATGGACATTCAACGACGATTACGAAGCACGTGTTGTATACATATACAACCGGTTACAACGCAAATCCCGATTTACCGGTCCGTATTATTCCAATGCATTTATATTTTTCTCGCGTTTTAACATCGAACGCGTAAAACTTTAACTACCATTTTTGAACGATGTCTAGTTAAAAAAAAAAAAATGAAAGCAAAGAAAAAAACGTCCAATTCTCATTCTTTCTCGAATACAGACAGTTATCATGAAAACTTTCAAAATTGACGCGAAATTTTGAAACTCGTGTTTGCACCTGTGTCTCGGTTCTCGGATTCAATATCTTGTTACCACCAATTACCTCTAACTGTTAGATTTTCCAACTACTTCCTTTATACGATGAACCAACAACAGAAACTCGGCGAAATTCACCAGGATCTCTACTTCTGGAAGCTAATTCGAACATCGACAAATTTTTCTGTGAACGTGAAGTAAGTGAAGAAAATTGCAAGCATTGAAAATTTAATATAAATATACCTCAAATTCCACCGTAAATAAACTGCAAAATTACTATAACTATAGTGAAATAAAAATGTAACAAAAACGGTGTCCAACGGTTAAACGAAAGAAGCCAGATTAACGAAGAAGATTCTTCTTTGAAAGCGGAAGAAACGGAATCAATATCTTCTTCTTACTGATGATTTAAGATAGAAAATTAGAGGGAAATAAAATGAGTTGAAGCGAATTGCACGTCTAATCGAAGGTGGCCACAGCGTGACCGATGTCATGGAAATATCTCTTATGACTAGGCTGGTCCATCTAGTCGACGAAATCTAATTATCCCGGGGGAATCGCCACGTATCCGAGAAGCCTTCAGTCAACGATCGATACAATTACAATGTAGAAGCTGTGCAAACGTGTCGAAATGCGTACAGGGCTTTGTATCGAAAGGATCGTCGCATCGAAACGTCAATTAACACCCTGGCTAACAGAATCCAGTCGACGGTGAATGAACATTTATACCCTCTCGTGCCCAACCGTATCGACTATACTCGGCTCGCTCCCTACGTTTATTACCCCATTCGACGGCTAATAAACCGTGTATATTAAATATTAAACTGGAACTCATCGGATTTAGGTTTAACGAGCGAACAACTGTGAATTAATGACAAGATACGATCGTAAAAGCTTTCATCCGCTTCTCGAAAAGTTTCGTAACAATGCAATATTAGCACGATGACTCTTTCGTAACACTGTAAATCACTGTGAGACTTAACATTTCTTTCGGACGGAGTATTTCGAAATTTTTTTATTATAATTTCAGCTATTACATGTTTTTGGAAAATTTTGATAGTTAATTTTAATGGAAATTGTGACTGACCCCACTCTAATCTCGAAAACTTTAAACTTTTTATTAGGTGATCGATATTACAATTTTCTCAAAAACTTTCAAAGAGATAATTAATAAATTACCATGGGTAATAGGTAATATTATTTATAGGTGATCAATATTAAGATAGACAATGAATAAATTACTCTAGATAACAGCTTAACTAGATAATATTATTTACAGTTAAAAACGTTAATTCCCAAAAATTTTAATAGGTGTTAATTCATGGCACCGAACATCGAGTGCTATTTCGATTACAAGAAAAGAAAAAAGGTGGAAGTTCGTTGTGTAACTAATTAAAAATTCGAATCAATGAACTTTCGAGACCGTTGTGAAACTTTCAAGTCCAAGCCCGTCGTAGTCCAATCCTACGTTAATTGGCTTGTTTTCTGATACTGCCGAGAAAATTAATTAACAGCTGTAATTAACCTACATTACGACGCGTGGAGATCCACTGTTTGACTAGTCGTTCGTGTTCAAATTCGTTACGAGTATATTTTATCATTTTTACACCATCGAAATTGACTTTTTTCTTTACTTTTCAATTCATAGAATCAAATTAGAGGATTATTGTGATTTTCGACTCACCTGTTCACATCCACGTCAGTTGATTCTAAAATTGTTCTGGCTTTGTCGAGATGACCGTGTTCCACGGCTACAAATAGTGCTGAAAAATACAAGAAAATACTTGAATTAACACGTATCGGGGATTCTTGAATATCAGCCACTGTATCCCTTTAAACGAGGAATATTAATTTTTTGCGAAATAAATAACAGGTCAATTCTTTCAACCGAAAAGTAATATGAACAAAGTGTATTAATCCTTGAACGATGGAACTGGGTTGGCTATGATTCGATCGAAATTACTTAAATTTTCAAGCGAAAAATTTTTATCCATGGGGAATATTTAAATAGCCTACAATTGATGACTTTTAGGCTAATAACATACTAAAATTTACAAAATCAAGTTTAATATAATTTCTAACTTTTGGACTAACAATAGTTCAAATTGAGAAAATTAATTTAATACAATCATCAAATTGTAGCCTAACGGTATTCTAAATTTGGGACAACAATACCAAAAAATCTGTGAAATAATTAAACCTAAATCGTGTCCATCGTCCAAGGGTTAATCCATAAATTCAAGAAAATCAAATACTAATGAAAATCAACAGAAGAATCGATTGCAAACGATAAAAATAAAATAAAAGATACCATGCAGATGTATGTTGAGAGATTGTGCCGATAGGGGATTGATGTGCACCGACGATATACTGTTCGATTGTTGATGGGCTTGTTGTTTTTTCTTTCCGAAACCCTCCAAGAACTCCATCCCTTGCAAAGAGTACAGTTCTGTGTGAACACAAATAACACTAACTAAATAAAAAAAAGAAACGAAAAAGAACAAAACTAAACAAGAACATACCAATCGAGAGAATGCAAGTGTACGATAAATAAAGAAACGCAACGAGGCAAAAGAAACGGGTGGAGAAAAACGGATTTAAAGGCAGAATGGTGTACCGCTTAACAAAGTTTTGGTCTCCTGTTGAGCTTGCTATGGTGGCCAACTGTTGCATAATACAGAAGAAAGCAGACGCATCTGTTTGTCGGATTTGCAACAATACTTTGCTTTCCCTCTGCGAACGTCCAGTTTTAACACGTTTTTTCTACTTTAATTGGTAATCATCGAGAAAAATAGCAAGATTTCCTTTTACCGTGCTATTGAAAAAATTAGTATAGTTTTTCTTTCATTTATCTGTCGATCTACTTTATTAATTAATACTTGATATTTGGTAGGTTTAGAATTGAAATAAATCAGAGGTAGTTAATACATATTTCGGCAAAAGTGTATTAATAACTTCTGTAAATTAAAGTAAGCAATTTCAAATTTGTCATCCTGATGACTGGCTCGTTTCACTGTCTATAATTTACGATACGAATAGATTTCAATTTAACTTCCTTCCCTTAGATTAATTTTCTTAGAATAAGATTAAAAATGGAAAATTTTCCTTTCTTTCTGTAACAATATTTCGCTAATTAAATACCAAAAGAACTGCAAATTTCGACGTTAGATCAATATTTAGTGGTAATTATAAGCCCGTACTTGATCCAGAAGCGGTCGTAACTAGTTGCCTATCCAGCCCAACGGACTCGTGATCCCTCGACTCTTTCATCGACTTCTTTCGCCCAACCGACACCTTGTTACGGAAGCTGCTGCCGCGAGCGTTCGTCCAGAAGTTCGCAATATTGTCCACAGTCCTGATCCTGCAGGACTTGGACGAACAGACGGAAGTTTTTCCAATTTTATCCGACCCTTTCCGACCCTTCGACGCCAGATCGTCCTCGAGGTGACAGCAGAAATCCCTCCTGTACTCGTTCAAATCCAAACTGCTGCCAATCTCCTCGTCCTCCTGCAGAACCACGTCGTTCACCGATAAACTCCTCGTTTTCGGGCTGTTGAACGAAGGACGATTGTTCTTATTGCACTGGAAACTGTCCGCCATCCCTTCGAAAAGTGTGTCGCCGACGATGTCTCGTTTGTGTATTTCGTACGATGGCCGAGAATCCACCACCAGGGTCAATACGGTGTTCTGGCAGGACTCGACCGACGATACCTCGTCCTTGCAGTCGATTTCGTTCACTATGCGACCAGAATTCTCCGGTTCGTACAGGAAACTCGATACGGACGAGTCCAAAGAGCTGTCCAAGCAGAAGGTAGGATTTTCGTAGGACACTTGTCCTCCGTCAATAAGCAGGACATCCTTTTTATCCGGAAGAGACATTGTCTGACTTTCCTCGTTGCTTTTCCATCGAAAAATATGTGTCACTTTCGGCGACAACGGACCGCAGCTTTTCTTCGAATCTTTTTCTGTATCCTTGCGATTCCTCCTCATTATCCTGTCGGTGAGGCACAATTTATTCTTCAACTCCTTGCTAATCCTGTGGGACTCGAGCTCGTTCGACGATATCGAATCCTTGTCCTGGTTGTCGTCGTTTCTCGCAGGATCCTCGATGGTATCGTTGCATTCCGTATTGTTGTCAGGACACGAAGAAGATTCTTCCGTCGAGGATAATTTGTTCTGTCGTTTCTGCGAGCGCTGATCACGTACGGCGACAGGTGACAAATCGAAACCAGCGTTTCGATTTAAACGAAGATTCGCGTGACTCTTCAGCTTCGACATCAGCTTCATCGAGGCTCGAAAGGATCTCGACCGCTTCAGGGTCGACATCCTGCTGTCGCCCGAAGATCGCCTCGAGAGCAATTCCATCTGTGGACTGGATCTGGACGATTTGCGAAATTTCATCTGGAGGATACTTCGATTTTGATATCACACACTTTACTTTATCTCGAAAATTTTATTTGCCTTTTAAATTGCACTTGGAGTATCCTTTGATCTTGTTCCAAACGTTTAATTGGATTTTCGAATCAAATGCTACGCATTTCTTCGAAAATCTTCTTATTACTCTTGCAAATTACACCTGGAATATTCTTTGACTCCGTTTTAAACGTTTAATTGGATTTTCGCATTAAATGCTACGTTTTGCTTGGAAAATTTTCTTACCGACTCTCCACAGTGCACTTGAAGTACTCTTTTCAACTTAATCTTGATACTCTTGATTATTACTCTTCCAAACTACAGTTGAAATATCCTTTGGCTTTCAAATTATGCTCGGCATATCCTTTCGATTTGTCTGAAACGTTCGAATCGATTTTGCCAGCAAACGTTCCGTTTCCTTTTCAACGTTTATTATCACTATCCTTCCAAATTAAACTTGGCATATCCTTTGGCTTCGTTCGAAATATTCAATTCGATTTTGACAATCAAATGCTTCAGCTTCTTTCGGAAATTGCACTTGGAATACAAACTCTGACCCAAAAGCATACAATCTTTGATCTTATAGTATCTACATACAGGTACGTGTTACTCTTAGATCTTGGGCAGGGAGAAGATTTTTAGACGTGCATCATCCGGGGCTCGTTTAGACACTTCTTTGATTCGTTCGAGCTGAAAAAACGACCAATCAGTTGTTTGTCACGCGACAAAAAATTCAACGATCCTCACGTGTCGATTCTTTCCGGCGGAAAACACGACGAACGTCTTTCAGATAATTAACAACACATCACGTGCCGATGTACTCGGTTACTCAACAAGGTTACTAGCTTTCTTTCGAGAAAGAATCGTTGTTAACAACGGACGACACGTGCCGGGTGTGCATTGTGCATGTTCTTGTAAACTGATGAGAAACGACGCGAATATGAAAAACGAGATCACTGAACATTGATAACACGGATAATATTTCAAGGTATTTTCCCATCTTTCGATATTACCAATGGCATTTCGAGCAAATATTAGTCCTCGAATGGTTGAATTATTCAAGGAGACCTAGGAGATGACAGAAAATTTGATGACTGAGAAAAAGAAGAAACCTTGGTTCGGTTGAAACCGTTAACACTAGAACTACCAAACGGGTCAAAATGACAAAATTTATTAAGATACTTTTATCGAAATATAAGTTGCCTCTTACCAAGATAAAGAATCTTTCTATATGCTAATTTACACTTCATCCTTTATAAATTTCGTTTTCTATTTAATTTACGATTTAAGTATAAATGGACATTGAACGCCGGTAGTTGTAGTATCAATATAAATCACATAGCGAAGATTTACCACCTTCCAGCAGCACAATTCTCTTTTATCCTTAATACCATTTTGGGACGATAGCAGTGCTCCAACTATCGAATTGATGAATTATATTCAAGAATACCTGCGTAAATCCAAGTCCACTGTTTCGAGCGATACTTCTAAATTCTATCACCTTACAAAAGAAGCATGAACCAAATTGGTTACACAAAATGACCACCTTTCTCCTTTTTCATTTTTGAATAGCATCTCGAGCCAATTGTAATCCTCGAAACCATCAAATTGTTCAATTATTCACCAAAACGTAGGCCCACCATGAGAAACTGCACATTCCACAACAACCATATAGTATTCAGAACAATACTGCATATCCAATGAAGACGAGATTCACAAGTTTTATGGAGAAAAAAACGTTTATCCCAGAAGTTGAAAGTCAACGAGACAAAGGTCTGGTGAAATTGGGTGGGTGTCGCTGGTGACTTGTGGTAGCCGAATGAAACGAATTTATTATTTACTTAGGACACAGCACCCGGACAATTCCAGTGCGCCAGCCTACAATTGACCGTTTACGAAGAAGTGGCCTGAACACGTAGCCTCTTCCTCCTCGAGACAAGCGTGACAATTTGTTAGACCAATCAAACTTATTGCCAGCGTCCGTGGTCGTTGTTGGATCAGCCAAGATCGAGGGCATTGTATCGAGAGATCGAGATGAAACCGACTCGATCTGTCGAGCTTAAATCGGTTCCGGGATTTTACCCTCCTGCTGACAGAATATATGTACATATGTGGCCACTCGATTGTTTCCTTCACAGAGTCACGGTCAATTTTGACAAACGTTTCAATCGTTAAAATAAAAAGGACGGAGCTATGTTTTCACCATTAATGGGAAAAAATAAAAATTTGCTTAAAACAGCTAAATTTCAACAGTTAATTTATGCAAATCTTCGACTGTTCTTCAAGGGAAATATAATTTATTATTTCAGTAATGGAAAAGCTGACACTCTGATTGTGAGATAATGTCATCCACGTTTGCGAGCGATCAGCATTTGTGCGTAACAGTTACGACACGAAACCCATAGGAATATTGTACCATAATCATAAAGCAAAGACTGAGGGAAGGAATCTTCTCGAAGTGTGGTATCACGATGAAGAAATGACGGAACTGTTGTAAAGTATTGTTAACTGATCGCAAATAAATTCACGATCTCCACGCTTTTTTTATAGAATTATTTAAAATCCATATTTTAGGTAATTTCTCGCTCTTAGTGTGGTTAGGGTTCGAGGGAAGATCACACATGTGTGGATCAATCGTTAATATTATAACGAATTATTTTACTTAATTAGAAATATCTGTTTTAGGTACTTAAAATGATGAAAAATAAAACTAAGAAAATCTTGACAAAATAATAAATAAGGTTTGTTATAAATTGTTTATTGTAGGGTCGCTCCCATCGATTACAGCTTGCAAATTTTTTAATTTCAACCCCAAGTTTTCGCAAAAGGAAATTACAAAATTTGTTGAACGCAATAACTTTATTTCTGATTTTATCAAGGTTGTCTAAGAATGCACGCAGCGAACAGTTATACATATATTGCAAACATTTTCTGCAGATATGGAATTCCAAAGGGGATGAAGTATTTGCATAGGCAACTCGAGAAAGATTTACCATAATGCTGAAGGGAATTTGGCGGAATTCTGCTAGGGGAATTGGATACGTTTGTCCGTCAGTGAAACGAGCAGAAAAGAAGAGAATGAAACACATAAAATGAAGTTTCTAAAGAACAGATCTCACCGACAGGATGAAATAAGATTTTTCCTTTTAGTTAAATCAATTAGACGATTCGACGAATGAACGTGCTTCGCTGTCGTCAGTCGGAAGCGTTCAGCGTGAAAATCAAGACTTCCTGGAAATATAAACGATGATCAGATCCAATAATCCAGGGGATAGCTTTATCGTGAAGCAAACAGAAAATAGGAAAAAATCGATAAGGTAACACAGGTGAACAATTAGTACACCACGCCACTTGTAACGACCAGGAACAATGAGTGCTGGCCAAACAAAACTGGAGAAATGATATTATAAATACCTGGACGATTAGATAAACGTAAGAGCAGATGGTCGAAATTATCGATTGATAATGCAAATGTCGAATAAAAGGGAAATTTGTTATGTGATAGCAAGAAAGAAAACAAGAGAACCACGAAGACTTTCAAGCACTTGAATCGATCAGGAAGAACACAACCAAACCCTCTTTTAATGATACAGATGGACTTCATTAGAAGTTAACCAGGCAATTGCGGACCGTCGCGTCGGATTGATAATGGGATAATTAAAGTACGAGGTAAATAGATTCGTCGGAGATTCGCTTCGATGTTGATTTCTAAAGCTGATAAAATCAAACGATGATTAACAATGATTTTATTTACGTTGGAATATTATTCATCGAGTCTTTGTGTTACGTAGCCGGGTCTGTCGTGATCCAGACCTTGAAATATGGACTCTGTTGCTCCAAGGAAAATTAAAGTAAAATTAAAAGATTTGGAAATTTGTTTCTTTGACTCACTTAAATTTTCCCAAATTTCCTACCGAAATATTCTTTAACAGAATCAATGATGTTTAATTAGAAAAATTGTTTACTTTTCATCAGACGTTTCGCAATTAGCGCTGATAACGGTACTCAGACCTCTTCATCGATCTTCAGAGTATAAAAGAAGAAATAGACCAGAAACGAAGGGGATACACGATGAGACTTTGTCTTCAACGCTCGTTACACTAATAATCGTTAACAATGCTTCCGTTTCCCCTTTCTCCTTCCTGATCTCTGTCTCACGATCGTTATCGTGCAGATAATATCGACAGTACGGTGAGATTTCCAGAAGAACTGGAGATAACATCAGGAATCTCTTTAATGATTATAAATTCCTAATTACTTTTACTCTCGATAATAATATATAATAAAAAATTGTGCATTCCACGAAAGCTGTGGAAAGTTAAGATGTTAATTAGAGAACCTAGCTAACATCTATTTGCTCGATTTGCATTAATTTGGCAGGCTCTAGATACGAATTCTAAGTACACAAATTTTACTAAAAATTTCGGGGGTATTCGTTTCGTGATATTTTTAGATACAGCAAAACATAATTATTTACTAATTACAGGAACGTGATAACTGGGATACCTAGACCAGCCGAAAATTCCAATATTACTCCAATCTTAATAATAACATTGTTAGTCGTTAGATAAATCAACTGGTTAACAATCACCCTAACACGAAACAGTAAGAGTGGCATTCATTTGATTAAAGTGTTAACCAGGGAACCCGTTCCACCCCCATAAAAATCCTAGTTACGTCAATGCTTATCAAAAGGGAGAAGAAAGAGGGGGAAAAAAGTAGCGATAGAAAGGTGGCTATAGTTTCGAGACATCGACTCGGCACCAATCCAACGATATTACTTTCCTCCGGGGTCGAATTAGATTAGAACTTTTACTATTTCCTCGAGCAACGTTCTCGAAGAACTTCTCTTCGCGGCCATTAAGAGAACGCCAACGAAAGTGGATTACATTAGAGAAAATTGCAGCTCGTTCGAGCAGCGAACGGGAGATGAATAAATCTATCGTTGGAACGGATGCACGCGGCTGATGTGTTCAGATTTAAAAGTCACACCAGAAATGATTTGCTTAGAAATCGTAATCGCAGATTACGGTGAAAACGATCGAGATACCGAAGTAACGAGCCGTTGATCGCCGATCGTGGAAGGAAACGACACGAAACAGCCAACAAACGAGTTTTTCGATTCGACTGTATTTTTCATTTCTTTATTTATTTCATTCGCGTACGTGGCCGCTCTGCCAGCGATGCAGAAATCCTGAAGAAAACTGATTCTGTTAACGGGCCTCTTTTACGCTGTCTGCTTGTCTCGATATCGAATGAACAGGAATAAAAGAAGACGGCTCAACGCAGTTCGATAGTGTCCGAAGGGAATATAACCGGTACTACCAGCTCAAACACGATGATTATTCTTATATACTTGCAGAAACAGCTTTTCTTTATCGTTACAAACTAGCCTTTCGAGAACATTAATGTAGGTAACACAGGTGATAAGAGTGCTTTTAAACTGGTGTTAACTCACAATCCTTATTTAAAGAGACTCGGGGTTTGTTTTTATTGTATGATATCAGGTTGTTACTTATTAAGAGGCCGACTCCGGAATGTAGCAAGTCTGACATAATTTCATGACATAAAAACATCGCGAAATGGCACTTGGGGTGTATCAATTTGAAGCTTAAAATTGAATGAAAATGATTACGGACAGATTTTATTAATATTTTTAGTATGGAATGAGTGAACCTTAATTTGAATGGAAGGTATTAGAGAACTCTAGATTAGTTGTCTTACTACTGGTTCCAAAGAAGATTTACCGAATATTAATGAAAGCTTTACGTAGTCATTTTCAGCAAATTTTAAACATTAAATTGATGTACCACAAGTAGTATTTTGAGATACTTTTATGTCATGAAATGGTGTCAGAGTGTCTATGTTTCGTTTTCAAAATTTGAAGAAAAAAGAAAGAAGAGCCAACAAAGCTCTGCGGTGAAATATTTCTATTTCAATTCGTATTTATACACCGTAAATGGCAATGTTCTTTTATACAACATTCGTTAATTAAAAATTTCCAAGTATTATCAATCGTGCAACCGAGATCCAAGGAAATATTACCCAACAATTTATCTTTTTCTTTCTGTCTGTGCTACTGCTTACCTGTCAGCTATTTCTCGTTTAACAAAGAAAGCTGAAACACAGAGAACTGGAAAAGAGCAGCCCGCACAAACAGCAATTAAACCGTTCCTCTGCCTTCTGCCAACGCGTTGCAACGGCTAGTTATTTGCTTCCTTTTATGACTTGCTCCTCGTTAACTATTCGATAAACAACAACCTACTTCCTTCCTTCTCCTGACATTGTTAATACATCATTGTTCTGTGACGAAATACGTCTCTGTCGCGAAGCCACCAACTATGAAGTTAACGAATCCGTGAGAAAAACACGCTGGAAGGTGTTCAAAATCATGATTCTTTATTGCTTTCAATTTATGACTTTATATTCGATACGGGTATTAAATGAGAAATAAAGAGGAGCAATCTATTACCGTTCAACGACTACAGTCAATTCTTTACAGGTCTTTTTGTTAAGTATATTTAATATACCTATATTGGTACACTGTATTGACATTTTCGTACAGTTATCCTTACCTAGGGAAAATGACAAGCTAAAGGAAGAAAATCCCACTACTTGTCTTATGCTCAAAGATTTCTAGTCTATTTAAATCGAATAATTAGGAAATCTAGGTTCAATGTGTAGTGGTTCTCGCATTTTCCCTAGGGAAATCTAATGTGGTCGATGCTGTACGCTCCGTAAACTGTGACTCGTAAAATTATCTCAAAACTTAAAAAGTGAGATATAATTTGCAAAAATCATAGTTTGAATCAATTTTTTTCAATCAAAAGGGACCGTGGCGTTGGTAAAAACTCGGCTAATTGGAGGCTAAAAGTAAGTACCATCTCGTCCCGTGGAAACAAGCGTATCCTTTGGAGACTTTGTGCTTCTTATCGAAGCTCGAGCAGCGATAAACTGCAATCTGCCGGCCTTCCGGCTTGCGACTACGGTTCTTTGACATCAGCTAACGCCTCCTTCCGCTTGACAAGTGTTTCAAACTTATTCGTGAAACTCGTTTCATA
Organism: Stelis phaeoptera; assembly: GCA_943735885.1. Taxonomy (NCBI): domain Eukaryota; kingdom Metazoa; phylum Arthropoda; class Insecta; order Hymenoptera; family Megachilidae; genus Stelis; species Stelis phaeoptera. The sequence goes on from OX030936.1 coordinate 4,693,833, forward strand.
GAACTTTGTACGAGAATCCGAAATGCAACGAGCTAGATCGGAGCGGGGGAAGAAATACCTATTCGTGGAGCCTATTAGATAAAACTTTGAACCAGAAGTCAATCAATTTCTATGAACATTAGACTTGGAATAAATTTCAGAAACCTGTTGGATAGAATTTTGAAGAATGAATCAACGACTGCGTTGAAACAAGTTTCAGACGAGATACAGGATACCGTCAAGAGAAAGGATACAAAGAAGAAAAAGACAATATTTATTGAGAAAATGCGTGAAACTGGTAGGAAAACGGCCATGAGCGATCTACTTATGGTTATGCAACCTTCCATGCATGGTGGTTCACCTCGCAAGGACGCACGTGTGTTCCGTTCACCAACGTTCAAATACCATCGACAGTCAGTCGATTATCGAACTTTAAATGATGCTCGTCGTGTTTTCCGAGAAAGAAAGAATTTCCTGACAACAATCATTGGAAAAGTTACCGTTGCTCAAGAACAAACGGCGATACGACAAACTAAGTGTAAAGATTTAAAATAAATAACGATAATAAAAACGATTGTCCATCAAAATTATAAATTGATATTTAAAAATTATTACCTGTATATCGAATCTTCATTCAAGACTCGCGGTGGTCCCAATTATACATCAACAATAAATATATTCCTTTATTTCTATCATTTTATAATTCATTTCGATTATAAACTCGTAAATTCCTTAACAGAACAATTTAATGACAGAGATATCTTTGAGATTGTTATCTTGATAAACGAGAATAAATTCCTACGATACTTTCGAAATACGAATTGACGGGAAAAGCCCGCGCAAATTTTCAACGAGTATCGGTCGAGCGGATAGGTATCGATCCATGTTACGTTACCGACCGAGTCAGTCGATTGTTTGGAGGCAACCGCGTCCCCCGTTCGAAACTTAACCTGTCTGTCACCGTTCTCGCAATATATTCGTTCCGTTACAAACGCCAACTCAAAGTTTCCTTCTGCCAACTCGTCCACCAACGTTTCTTCACGTTCTGGTCAGTTTTCACAACATCGTACAATAATTTCTTCATCGAACCTCTCCATGTCGTTCGTATTCTCGTCGTTCCTCTTAACGAGTAACCATTTTTCACTTATTTCTCCTCTTTCTCTTCGTCCGTTCACAATTTACACTGGCACACACTGTCGACGATCAGTCGATACGTTCAAGTAAGAAATACATCACATTTTCCTCTTGTATTAGGAATATTAGTGAGCACGAGTTTTCACAGGTAAAACACACACACCATGTGCGGAACAGCAGCGACAGCGATGTGGCATTGGTGGCGTACACCGTACACATGGAACGCGACCCTCGCTCGGCCGTGTGGCCGAGCAAACAGCTGCCGTCTACCCCCACCAACTGGACGCCCCCGTCCCATCGTTCCATTGCTTGCCGTTTTGACCCCTACCCCTCACCACTCCTGGCCCACCTTTTTATCAATGAAGCCAGCTAACTTTGCACCATTTTTTAGATATTTAATCTTTTTTTCTACTACTCAATTCGCGACAGTTGCTAATTGACCGCTGGGCGTACCTTGATATGTACAGTGATAGCGAATGTTACTGTACTACTATTCGTTTTGCAATCATTGAAGATTGAAGGCTAAACTAATCTTAATTACTATGACAATTAGAATAGTAATAAAAAGTAGTAGCGTCATCCCAATTAATAATTGTACGTTCTTTTTGTTCACGTTTTAATTAAACAGTGAATTGACACGAAATTCAGGAGAAAAATCTCGCCACCAGAAGCTGTGCAATATTTTCACCGTCAATATTTGAACAAAGCCTTCTAGCGTTTGCTTTTCTCCGATTGAACATCTGTTTCTTGTATTCCTAAGCCTGGATTTATATCTAATACCATCCCCTCGTTTGTAAATTTAATTATCGATAGCGGTTGATTTTCTTCATTTATCTACGTAATAAATTTCTGTTCGCGACAGTCAGCAAATGTGAAATGTGTATATTACATGTGTATGTGGATATTAATTTCTGTCAAATTGTTGTCAGAATTTTGTAAATTATAACTGTGAGTGTTGTTATTTTGTAGAAAGTCAACGCGAGAATTCAGGTAATTGTTCTTTCGAATCCATAAAAGGTGATAACGGAGAATGTAGAATGCGCACAACAATATTGTGAGCAGGTATACGAAAGTACGAAGCCAGGTATGAAACGCACGTTTCCGGTGACTCGAGAAACACGTGGGTATCTGAGATTTTTAAAGGAAACCACTCTCGCATTATAATATCGTGTTTATTCTTTTAGATTCAGAAAAGAAAAAAACGAGCCTGGAACGCCGACGTTTTAAATGAAGAGAATTCTCAAAAATCCATTTTTCAACTGTTTAAAACGTTCATTGATAATTTATTCCCTTATCATCTTTCATATTTCCTTTACCTGTAGTTTTGTGATGATTTAAGAGCCTGTTTGATAAAATTAAACTGAAATTACACGGCACAAAGAAAATTCCTGTTTGCTCGTTTAATTCTTATCAAAGTTGTGCGCGTCTTGAAACAACATTATGAATGAAAATCACGGGGTTAAGGGAAAGTAGACGGTCGTCTCGTTAAGTGAAACTCTGTGAGGAAAGGCGTCTATTGTTCGACGAGAATTTCATTTCCACTCTTTCGGATGCACCGTGAACAATGCACTTTTGTTCCCAGAAAAGAGAATGCATCGCCTTGAATGAATCTCCATGATGATTATAATCGAAAAGGAAACTTTTATTTATCATAGATTCCTTGTTAATCTTTATCCTAGAAAAATACGTCATAACTCTTCTAATCGGTCATAATCAACTCAATTCTATCGTTTTTCAGTTATTAACAAGTTCAGTGTCTGGAAATTCTAAGTACTGAAGATTTCAGTTTTCTTCTAAATTCGTGAAAATGGGACATTTTATGTAGTAATTTATCACAATAATTTTACTTTATGAGACATTCCACCGAAATTTATTGCAAATAAATATTTTTCTAAGATAAATATTACTTCTCTAATTAATTATTTGCTTGTACAAGGTTTTGAGATAACACCCACGGCGACGATAACAAAATTTTTAACAATTTACTCGAATAAAACACGAACTACGCGGTAATTTATCTTTCTGTAATAAATTGAACAACGTTACGGTTAATTTCTAAGCTTTGCGTGAAAACGTTTCGAAACTGAAGTAAGTACAATTAAGAGGAAACGCAATTCGGTTACCCGAAAGATCTGTTTTCCTGTTTCTCATTAAGAAGACAAACCGTTCGGGAAACTTGTAATTAGTCGACCAAAGTGCACGCATTAATCGTCACTAATCTCGATTCCTCGAGAATTATTTATTCTATGGTCACGAAAAAATCTGAAGCGGGAAAGAAAGATAGATTAGGCTCGAGAGAAATGTTCGAAGGTCGATCAAACCTTGAAGAACAACGGTTTTCCATCATATTTTAATGAACAATTCACTGATTCGTGAAGCACTCTTTTGTTACGGATCATTAAGTACGCATTTCTTCATACACTGTAATGCAACTATCAGAAACCTCGATTAACCTATTTTTCACCATTAATTACAGCATGAAAATTGCTAATTCACGTCATGCTTAAATAAAGTTATTAAATTTGTAAAAGTCAGACTTTTAATAATTCATTGACCCATGTACGAGCAATTTCAAAATACCGCGTCCATTTCGGGGAAATCATGCGTTGAAATAAATTTGATGTAACGGAAATGGTGCGTATAATTTTAATTAAAATAATGGAAAGGAAATTCCTCGAAAATCCTATTTTCTCCCTCATTGTTACCAGTCACAAATTACATATTGCATTGATCGATATTTGACCGCAATAGCATTAAAATTTCGATAGCTTGATTGAAAATATGTTCGAGCTCGAGAAAGATTTGATTAATCACGAAATATAAATTAAAATCCCTCGGTGATACCTTTCCGTTTGGCATCGTTTGGAAATTTTAAAGAATATTATTGTATCTGGGATGAAATGAACGTGCAACGGGACACGGGCGAACGTGTTCTTTGTCTCTTTTCGCCAATCAGGGGAAATTGTCGCAATTAAAGTCGGTACGACGAAAAATAGTTCAAAGAAACGGACCGGGGAAAAAAACGTGACGAGACACACACGAACGAGCCAACGAACGGTGTGTACCGGTTCGATTTACGAAATACGTGCCTCAGAGGAGAAAAGAAATACACGATCCTACGAACGAATTACAATTTTGACGACGCGACGTGAAGTACAATTATAGATGCAAAATGTATCATTGATACTGAAACGAACGGTGTTGAATGCATAACCAGTGTCAAGGTGGAAAAATAAATAAATAACAGGTGAAATTTGGAAACTTGGATATTTGAAATAAGGGAAAAATATACAATACAGTATATACTGATCGAATTGAGTAACCTTCTCCTTTTCGAAGTCGGTTAAAAATGGATTATATTATTTTGATAGTTTTTGTGTTATTTCTAGGCCCTAGGACCTAGGAACTAGGACACAGTATATAGGGATATAAATTCAGTTTAATTTTATATAGATATTATTTAGTTAAAATGCAAAATTTGCGAGTCCAGCTTTAATCGAAGTATCCTAATTTTGGCAAGATGGTTCACCATTGACTCAGCATCGACCGTTCGATGGTTAACAATTAAAAAAGGTATTAATGATTAAATGTTTCTATAGTCCACAAACCCACAATATTTTAATATTCGGTACAATCGAAAATTTAAACCCCTCGAATATTCAAATTATTCAGATTTGTTTGTTTAAATCAAAATCAGAAACACGATTAAAACGGCAATCGATCTAATTGCCTGCATAACCATTCGCGACAATTTGCTAAACTAATAGGCCGGTTTAATTAATCTGTGTAATTGGAAATGGCCGCAACCGAATACGGTTAATCCGTTAGACTGAAACCATTAATCATATTAAGTTTCGTTTCGAGAAAAATTAACAGACGACGAAGATAATATTTTTGGACAGTTTGAAATAATTTTATTTATTAGAAAAGCTGTTTAATTCCAATTAGAATTTCTTATCCCGTTTCAATCAAAGTCCATGCATAAGAGGGAATATTCTGTTCTTCTCGAAACACCATGATCTCGTTATAGCCGAAGGCGAAGCCGATACTTTAGCATGTTAACTACCATGAAATCTAATTACACTACAAGTATCGTTCGTTACAGGAACGATTTCAGTATGGAAACTTTAATTTAACGAAAAATCGTAACTTCCTCGTTTCTTGGACGATGGGAAAGCAAACTTCTCACGGTAAATCTTTACCAACTGCCCACGAGTTTCAAACAAGATACCATTAAGCTTCCAGGTTCCTAAAAATCTAATATTTCGAGGCTTCCTACTTCTAAAAATAGAATATTTACTCGCCAAACCGGAAGTGTTAAATTATCACTCAGATCTCTTAAAAATATAAAATTTCAGCTCAACACTGACATGGCAGGGCGGAAAATTAACGAATTAACGAAAACCGGATGCACGTGGAAAACGTGCCAGTAAAAGTTTGTATTACAACAGGTCGCTTCGACATTAAAATTAAGCCAGTATTTTTTATCTCAACAAACTCAAAATGGGTGTATTCTAATTTAACCCTAATAATATGTGTCATTAAGGGTTGAACAGTTGGCTTTCCTTCGTAACTGCTTTAATTAATCCTTGATTAATCCTAGATATAATAATTCAATTAAAACCCTAATCCAATTTCCGAGTAGAATTAAATTCCAATACAATGTACAACTGTGCTATTAACAATGCGATTGTTTCGGAAAATCGTTCAAATTTCACCATTCCACGAAACACTGGTAATATTCGGTAAAGCGAAATGAAATGTCGTTTTACTTCAACGCGAAAAAATTTATTTACAAAAAAAAAATACATAATATTTATTCCGACAAATAATTCCCGTGGCTATTTACAATATTTTGCCACAACTTAGGCAACTTTTCGATGCCTCTTTTAGAAAATTCTGGCTGTTTTTACTTGAAAGAGGCATCAAGTGTTATAAAAAAAGCGATATTTCATTTCGCTTTACCTAATATTTTCATCCAAAAACTGGGACGTGACTCCCAGATTCGTAATATTATTGCAACGCAGAAATTTACATGATGCATACGTGTCTGCAATTGCTTTCGCAACAATGACGCGACACGGGATCCGCCAGGACGAAAACTTTCGGTACAGTTCTCAAGCTCGCCAATAACTTTGTTCCGATTTTCATTAGAGCTCCCGACAAATCCCACCGAGCACCTGTTTGCAATGGAAAAAACGATTTTCCAGCCGACCGGCAACAGCTCGAGTCTCGTTAACGAAATCGTGTAAACTTTTCTTGTTACCGAAAGCGTTACAAGATTTTTCGAGCCTTTTTTGTTTGCGAGCTAAACCAAGAAATGGAAACAGTTTTAACTTGGATACTGTTATCGGGTTACGCAAAAGAACAGGGTGATCGTGAAATTACATAGATAATTCGAAATGTTAAAGCCTTGGATAAAAACACGTCAAGAAATAGAAACCCGTTGATGGACGATTTAATACTTTAACCCTTCAAGTTTACAAATTATTAGCAACTCTTTAATTTATGTAATTAGATATTTTTTAGATTATATCTGCCGTAAGTAGTTAACTAGTTAATTCGTAAGATAGTTAATATCAGACGAAAGGTAACTTTGTGTGCAAAGGATTGATGTTCCATTTGCTTTGCGCAAAATCGAGATTGAACCATACCGGCGCGGCGTTAATACTACACGGAATTGCACATCAGACGATCCTTCGTTGCGTAATTCCGTGTGCATACATATGTATACGTACACGTTTCGATTGGGGAAACGTGTATCTTAGATTTCGCGTTTGATCTGATATCGGTTCGTCTGTCAGAAACGACGAATAACACGAAACGAAAATCATGAAAATCAACCGGATACAGATACGACGTATCTACATTAACTTGTCACATCGATGATCCGGGCGACATTATAAAATCAAATAGCTTTTCGATCCACGACTGCTATTTTAAACATTATGATATAAATATTTTTTATATTGTAATTTGAGCACTGAATTTTAATATCAAATCACCGTGTAGCAGATGTTTTGTAAGCCTGAATCACGATTATTTCTTGAACTTATTATTTTTACTTTATTTTATTTCTATTTTCCAAGTTTTCCATTATACGAAAGCTAGCTTCGATATTATTTTTCCTAAGTTCGAGTCACTTGGATGTTAATTATATACATTAAAATCAAAATGTTAAGTGGATTTCCTTCAGAAGAAGCAACAATTTCAATTTAATTACAGACTCCATAATTTTATTTTTCTAATATACAAAATTTGAGTGCTTAATTTTACTTAAAAGTATCTGAAATAAACTTGGTTGTCTGCTCACGATTGGAATCGTTTTCACACGGTCAGTTTTGGATTGTTTTTTTAAATGGAAGTTGGGATCGATGCGTCTAGCCACTTGAACGTTTTTAATTAACCTCGATGGTGGAATGTGACGAATGAAAAGGAAGTGGCACGTAACAGATGCAGCAACAAGATCGCATGCGCTACATTCACCTGTGATGTACGATGTACTCTGTAAATCGACAATGCGGAAACGAATTGCCGCGGAAGCTTTATCGACCAGGTCACACATGTCGTGGACACACCTACGTTTTGACGACGATCGTTCTATAACGTCAGCTCGAAAATCGTTATCAAACGCTAATGGATCATTGTCCTAAACATTCACCAGCCGCTCGACATTATTATCTCCTACATTATTTTCATGACGATTACAATTCAAATATGTGACCATAAAACTCGTGATTTTCAATTATGGATGTTTTTTTTCTCATTATCAATGTAAGAAGTTAACTTTTTCAAATTTTAAATAGTTATTCATTTTGTAATAGATTCGTGTACCAGAGGATTTCATGAATTTAATATATTAATTTATTTCTAAGCTAATCGAATATAAAACTATTTCTATTAACACGTTTGTCACCGGTGACTGACACCCGAAATTTTGTACAATCAAATAATTGAGAAAAAGAAGTATGGAATAAACCGCGGACAGCGTTAATATCAAGCTAATAATGCTGGCCATCTAATTGAAAGGTTAAATTTGAAAATCAATCGACTGCATCCTTAATAATTAGGATTTTATCGTGTCCGTTGTCACTGTGCCACTCAAAGTGTTAAAGCTAATATTGGCTTTAAATACCTTTCTCGAAAAAATAATTAAAGAATTAACATTGTTATCTAAAATTCTAGTAGAAATGAAATTCTTTCTTGAGAAAATAATTAACAGATTAACCTTGATAGATAAAATTGTAGTAAAAATTCAGTATCCTAGTTCAATTCTAAACCAACCAAATACAAGAGATATTCTTTTTTACTAAATTTAATAAAGATTTTAAGTACCTTTCTTCAAGAAAGAAACTTGAAAGGCTAAATTTACTATTTTGATTCAACATCAAAGTAAATCGATACAAAAGTGCATGTTCTTCGAATAAATTCAATACACTTGTTGAAATGCTGATTATCAAAGTCTGATCATCGTTTCCAGGAACGTATCACTCTCGTAATGACGCAGTGAATAACCACGTAATACATATTCTTATGGGAGTGCAGTTTTGATTCACTCGCATTATGCAGTTATTATCATGCCACGTTATACTCGGCATAATAAAATCCTTCACGAACGGAATTCCTCATCATCGTTCTCTTATTGCGTCTCCGCCGTGTCTCCGTATCGTTAACAATTTCTATACTTCGATCATTTCACCACCAACAAAAATTGTATACACATTAACCGCTATTGGTAGTTAATATCATTACTAAGGCAATAATAATTACTATCGTATTAGAATTAGAATGTGACTTTCACTTAGTACCGAGATAAAAATTACTTTGAAAGCTTGTTCGGTATTAAAATTGGTACTCAATGATGACATTTTTTAACGAGACTACGCACGCTTGCATGAAATGCAGCTTGATTCATAAAGGTTGTTAAAATCTAACAAACCATTCGATGAAAAAAGGAGTGACGATTACCCACGCTGTCACAGAACAATTCGTATGAATTGATTGATCGTGACGAGCATGAACGCTAGTTCATTCCGTTGTAAAAATTCCGTCCACCGAAGCGGTTCGAATTTTGCATCCATTTTTCGATATTCACGATAAGACTGCAAATCATACTCTTCAAATTATGTTAAAAAAATTGGCTTTACCTATGATTTCTATAATTTCCATCCTTCTTCCAACCCCCAGGTTACTATAAAAATATTAGGTTGATAGTTCAATTTACGACCCTGGCAATTTCTTGTAAAACAAATAAAAAGAATTTATCCACGAAACGCTAAATATCATAAATGAAACTTACGCCAATGTTACCGTTGTGCTAAATCTTTTTTCGAACTTTGATGGCCAACATAATTCTCACGTTAAAAGACTTTTATCACCAGTTTTTTTTTTGTTCCCGTGGTATTATCGAATGCCGGTCAACAATTCCACTCACCAAGTCTCGTAATCCTTTGTCATTCTCCCACGCGTCAAATCTGGCCTCCATTTGTCGTTCTGTTCGTTTGATTCCTCATGGTGTTCGATGCCGATCCGATATCAAACGTACGCGTCCGATTCGCGATTAAATCTAACTCTTTCGGTTATTTCACGCTCTGCTTATTCATTATTTGGACTCTTGCGCCGGAGAATAATAATAACAATACCAATTCTCACTTTTTCAATATCTTTTACATCGATTCACGTGTTTAAAATAAAAATTTGTAATATTAAAAGTTCGATTGGAATCGACTGCCTACCAAAAATGGTTAATTATAGTTACGAGTGTTTCAGGATTTCGAGCGATCGGTGAATTAACGAATTGTCGATCGGCCTTGATCGCGAAAAGAAGAACGAGAGCGTTAATAGAATCGAAAATAGGTCTTTACGACGGCGAGGAAGGACAACGACTGAAAGGAAGGCTTTGCAACAGATGCACAGGACTGCTGGGCAACTGGGCATGACACCAGGGCAGGTGAGTTCGAATTTCGTTAAAACTCAGGGCCGTATGCCTCATTGGAACTATAAAGAATAACGATTGCGAACATTTCGCTCGTTAATTCCTCTTTCTAATGGTATTTTTCATAATCCATCAAAGAAATCATTGACAAATTTTAATTTCAAATTACTGCAAACCTAACATTGCAAATACTTGAAATTTAAATGAGAAGTGTATATAAATTTTGTTAGCCAAATGATTGAAAATTTTATATAAATTTTCTATTTTACCACCACCGTCTTAGAATCCAGATTCTGAATAAACAACCACAATTAAATTCAGAAATTTCTTTATAAATTTCATACTTTCGTTATTTATAAAACAAACGTTCGAATTTCGTGTAACATTGTTCGCCGCGGGGTTAAAAGAAACTGGTGTGAATTTCAGCACTACTGATCGTTAAAAAGAGGAAAGAAGAAGGGTAGCCTGAAGGCCACCTGTATCTCAGTTCATCACCTACGGGGTGAACTTCTCGTACGTTGAGGAAAACTTCCGTCTCTTTAAGTTCGCCTTCTTCACTATCTATCCGGGATAACAACGTCCGACCGTTGTTAAGAAGTTCCTGTATCCTCGGGGAACCATATAATCGACACGGACCAAATCTACAGAGATCGCTACACGAAATAAGAAAATAAACTTTCCCTTGTCTACGATTTCCTGTGTATTTTCTTACCCAACATGATCGCAAGTTTCCCGATAGTTTTGTCCGAAGAAGTTCTGTTCATTTCCTTTCTTTTCAGTCAGTCGCACAGCAAATGTTAAAACGAAATTTAATTCTAAAGACAAACATCTGGGGCACATTTCGTCGATTATATATTTGACACGAAATTTATATTTTTTAGTTACTATCTTTTGTAAGTAATTTTTAGATTTTATAAAAATACAAACCGTGAGAAAGTCGAGAATTTGATTACAGATTTAATAATTCCACTAAGCAAGTAAATAATTTCGTAGCAAAAGAGAAAATTAAAATGATATTTTTCTCAACTGGAAAAATTCCTAATTCGAAGAAAGCAACTAAACAGTTAGCAAAGAATTTTATCTGGAAAACTTATGCTTTCGTCCGTGGCAATTTTGAAAAGAAGAAGCGTACAATTTTTATAGGACACCCTGTGTACGGGGATACCTGTGTTACAGGTGCCGCCCTTTTCCGGACTGTTTTTCTTCGAGTCTGCGACAGGAAGAAGGGTGAACGGTGGTCTGCCAACGGACAATTTTGGCCTCCATGTATACGCGAGTAATTTAATGCAAAGTTTCGAAAGGGATGAAGAATTATGGGAACGTGCGAACCATAAATACTATTCAGTCACTTATCTTCTGCATGACATTCGAGCTGTGACGCGATAACTGAACTGTCTACCAACGCCGGAGGATAGGAAAATTATGGGTTGAATCTGCGACTAGATTTTAGTCCATCGATAAATTTTCTAATCACGAAGACACTAATTTGGAACGAACCACGTAATTGTAGTTAATCTTCCCGAAACGTGACCGACTTGCAAAATTGAATTTTTGACACACCAATTTCTGGAATATCTCACATTTCTGGATAACAGAATTTGCAAAATCTCCCCCTCAGGACGTGGATACACTTGAGATACTTTTTCCAAAATCGTTGCAAACGAATCTAATACAAATGATCTATTTAATTTAGCAGGTACATTCTGAAATTTCAAAATTGTAATTTTCAGGCCTTGATCTTTTCTTAAGACGATAATTAACTAATATTTCCAATATTTCTTATCATTTTAGCATACAAAGAAATACTACAAACTTGTAAAAATATACCCTTCAAAATAAATAATCCCTCTATCAACAAAAGATTCCCGAATTCTTTTAAACAGACACATGCTGTTAAATAAGAAGAATTATTGACTTCGAGACACTTAATATTGAAACTGAAATTGTTCCAAGGAATACATTGCACAATAAATTATATCCTGTTAACATAACGTGCATTTCCCTCATTATTTATTAGACTTTAAAAAGAAATTGTCAAGGAACATATTCTTACTGCGACGAGTTTCGCTAGCGACGAAGAAACGAGGAGGAAAGAAAGATCCATAAAGATCAGTTTCAATGTGCAATTCCCTTACGCTTATTCCCATGGAATATTCCTTGAATCGTAAAATCGTCCGGCGATTCTCTCGCGGAAACGACGACGATTGCCGATATAACGAGTCCATTGGTGCACGCGTTCCACGCTTTTATCGAAACACAATCTAATTTTCAAATATCCACGAATTTGCAGCATCCTTCTATAACCGTTTCAAGTTTATCGTGCTGATCTTTCTTTTCGAAGAAAACAAAAATTTCTTATATTTTATTTTTAATTAATATCGCAAGAATTATTCATTTAATATTCTTCGTAACAAAATAGATTTTAAACAAACAATTTTTCTAAATAAAAGACAAAATTTTAAATTTCCCTTCCGCGAGAAAATGGAATTATTTCAAAGTTATCTAAGTCCTCGAAAAATCTACAAAAATTGTTAAATGCTTATCAAAGTCTTGTTGTAGTATACTTTGTTGTACACTCACCCCTTGCGTCGAAAATTGAAAATTTGTTTAAACAAAAATAGAAATTCGAGAGGAAATCCAATTTCAGATTACCTATGGCAGATTAATATATGAACTTGTTTTCAAAACACTATCAATGAATTTCTTTTCCAACTCGAGTGAGACAAAAGAAGTTAGACTGAAAGTGATTACGAAGAGGTTGATGAAGAGAGGTTAATGAAGGTAAATTGCACGCATGATTAAAAAAACGAGGCAGCTTAAGCAAAATGAAAGAACACGAGTGGACGTAAAAAGGGTGCAGGTCCTTCGAACAGGTCCTTTAGTCTCAATTTGAAGTTTACTGGTTAATCTTGAATATATTTTTACCTTGAACAGGGAGGAATCTAATTTAACGAAGAATCTGGAAAAATTTAATCTTCCTTGCTCACGATCCAATATTGATGCTCAACACAAACAAATATCGTATTATGAACCTTTATAAAAATACTGACACTTATTCCCGTATCTTTCCTACGTTTCGAACAATCTAGTTTCATCTTGGTAAAAATACTTTCGAGCGCCAGTTGAATCAACATACCACCAGCATGATCAATTAATTATTTCGTAACAATCATTTAAATTCAATTCTTATAACACTTTCACTCTGCGTCGGTATGAAACCACTTTCTTCGAAAGTGTTGCACGCAATGTTGATTTTCAAATTACAAATATCGCAATATGAAAAAATAATATCTTACAATTTGATTATTTAATCCACAAATTTTTGTTAAAAGAGTTACGAGTTTCTCGCAGGAAACAATGAAAAAGTATTTTTTATTTAAAAAACCTTCCGTTAGAAAAATATTTTCTTTTTCATCCAATTCTCGGAACATTTAAGATCCGAATAACAACTTTAGATACCAAACACCAGAGAAGAGTATTAACCCTTTCAAGATAGATATTTCTATTCTCTCATATTTTATGATTATGACATAAAATAAAATAAATACAAGATAGTACCAATATTATACCACGAAGCGGTAAATTATGAAATTATCGTTTACGATAAAAAAAGTTTTATCCAACAATCCTAATCACCAATTTTGTTTAATATCACTGTATGGGTATAATCAGGATGTCAGCAAGCTTGAAAGGGTTAAGGAATAAATAAAAAGAATAAAGAAAAAAAAAAATGAAGACATACCCTAAGATTTCATCCGTGTCAGAGCGAGGAACACGTTTTCCATGAAGAAACAAGGTTGGATCCCGGATTTTTCGATCAACGAATTGGAAGAAACGGGGTTGCCGACGGAAGGGTACGTGAAAATTTTCTTGCCGAAAAGTCGACGGCGAAACACGGCAGCCGGGGTCGTCGTTGCACCAAATGCAGAAGAAACCGGTTTAGTTCTCTCTTTCTGGGATGCCGTGGCAAGGTCCTCCACCTTTTGCACACCGTGTCCCTTCAAAGATGCGCCACGTTCGTTTTCGTCGGATCTCGTTCCACGGGACGTTCTCGATATCTCGCGAAACGAAACTGTTTCTTCTTCGGTCGCATCCTGCGGCTGTTTCACGCTCTTTTTCGCACCACGCTCGAAAACGTCACCCTCCTGGCCGACAATTTCGCTAACTTACTTACTCGAGAAACCCCATCCGAGGCTATCTTTACGGTGTTCTAGAATGACACCTGTCTTGCAACCGTATCGCTTTTTGACAAGAATTTATGATCGCGTTGGCACACTTAGCATTATCGAACGAAACACACTTCGGTAATAATGTTTCAACCCTTTGCGAATTTTAAACTCTGCTGTCATTTCGTTAATTAGATGTACTTCGTTTCACTGTGGAGTTTTATAAATTAGAAGTACTTACACAACTGATCTCCCACTTTGGAATTTAATTTTACTTCAATTTTTCATCGTGAATTTCGTATTGCCCTTCAAAGTTTTCGCCCGTAGGAACTTACAAAATTGAAATAATTTCAACGAGATTCTGGACACTAGGATTTTCTTCGTGTTACCAACTGATAATACTTTAATTAACGAATACCTTCGTAAGGCATTCTTTCTTCGAACAAACAGAGCCACGTTGCAAAGGGTTGACTTACAAAAAGTCTCGATAAGGAAACAAAGCGTTTAATCAAGAACGTGGGCTCGTGTCGACCAGCAAAGACTATGGTATTTTCTAAAAACGATCTCGTTACCTGGGGGTCGATCGAATTACCAGAAAATCCAGGCCAGTAGAGGGTGAAACGTGTTCAATCGTACGCTTTCGACCCGTGCTCCAATTGGCAAATGTTCCACTGGTACGGAGGATGAATTTCGTTCAAGAAACACGAATATCGGCGCACATCATCACGCGAGAGAAACAGTACGAAAATCGAAAGGTGCCCGGTTATGTTCACCTGTTTACACGCGAGAAAATCACCCGTGAAGACACTCCGCTGACGTTGCGACACGGGAACAGACCTTTTTTTTCCTGGCGATACAAGCGTGCACGCGAACAATCGTGGACTGAGAGGCTCTTTAGACAAGCGACTCCGAGTAGCCAACCGCGTGACCGAACACGAGGACGTAAACAAAGCGTGCAACACGATTGGCCGAGACGCTACCTGACCATTCAGGTAGACCGGGTCGTTCGTGGACGCTTTCTGGCCCGAGTCTATCACAAAGAAATTCCCTTTAGCACCAACCTCGGACTCTATGATGCTAACAGGTTGATCACCAGGTCAACTTTGATCGTATAAATCAGTTTGGTAGAAATTTGAATCGACAGCTGACGTATGATTATATTTCAGGTGATATTTATTTAAATTCCGACCGTACCCTGCTATATTTTAGGCAAAATTTAGGAAAGACGGTTGGATAGTTTAGAGATTCAAATTGCTACGGTACAAATTTAAACTTAGACCACCTAGCTAATAAATATTCGATTTTAGATGAAATTTAGGTAAGGTTGACAACGGTTCCAATTACGCGGTTACAAAGTTAAATTTATATCACCTTCAATATCTAACGGACACCATATTTCAGGGAAAATTTAGGAAAGACAGTGGTTCGATAACCCAGCGATTCGAATTAACTCAGATCATCTACCGTAGCTAATAAATATCAGATTTGAAATGCAATTTTGGAAAGACAGACGATGCTTCAAATAACTTTGATACCTTTCACGCTAAAATAATAAATCATAGAATTCTGGATGATTCTGATGCCTACAAATTTATCGTTTCACTCACTGCTATTATTCAATTCAATTGTCTACGTTTCCGTATATAACTTAACTATGAATTTCTATCGTGAGTCAGACTCGTAACGTTCCACGATAGTCAAACAGCTTCTTTTACTTTCACCTCATTGTTTATACGCTCGACGTACAGTTACGTTCTTGTACGCTGGATAACGAACGATTTCCTGTTGATTTTCAACCAGTCATGCCACGTGCACGAGGAAAATTCACGAAAGAAAGAAACACAAAGACGGATACGAAGCTTCGTTCGGTCAAGTTCGAAGGTGGTTCACCGTGGAAAAGTACGAGACGCGGGTTTAAACACTGGGCCAGGTAGTCGAAGGCGTACACGAATCATGGAATTCTCGTGTTACGGAGGCCAGAATGGGCAGAACACGTGATAGAGAATCCCCCGAATGTCACGAAAATTCACGAGGCTCGTGCACCTTTCTTCGGCGTCGGGAACGTTGCTCCCTTCTCGCCAACCAAGTGGGGACAACCGGTTATTCTCTTCATACATCCTCGACTTGCTGTTAAAACTGTCCAACGATTGGTCGGAAATGGGACTCGTGCCCAGGAGCGTAGCTAACCTCGGTTCTTCGCGCCAGACAACGCCGGCAAGCGAGGAAGATTCAAAAGGGAGATAGATGCGAGCAAGACAATGGCCGTATTGTGTTGAGTAACGAGGAAAAAAGAACGACGCAAACGATGATATTTTCACGAGAAATTTTCATAAAATTATAAATTGCCAGCGAAATAAAAATGTCGAGGAGCAAACTTGCGGACAAGATGATCAAAGGTGTTGTGATTTCGTGTCAACGTTAAAATAGAAATGCTGACGAATAGAAAGGGTCGAAGAACTGCGAATTAATGTGACAGTTCCCCCAGAATAAGTAATTTGGAAATAATAAATTAAAAATGTATAATAAATTATTATAGAAGATAAAAGTAATTTTTGTTGTAGAAATTTATGCATTTAAAGCGAAGTTTCTTGTTCATTATAACGGACGAATTCATTAAATGCACTCGAAATAATTACGCATCACCAAGTCACACACCGTCGCGTCGGCTATCTCTAAGTGTGATAATAACGCGGGCGTTCCTGCAATTTAACTTGAAACTACCAGCACTCCCGGCGCGGCGGTAGGAAACTTTTCATCGTTCGATCGCTCCTCGAAAACAAACCAGTCCACAGGAGCAAGATTTAACTCGGCCAAATACAGACGTTTCGTGGCTATCAACCTTAATTGACGACTATAAATCCTACTGAATGTTTTCGATTACTTTCAGATCCTCGAAATTCTAATCGTCACGTTAATACCCGAATAAACCCATTTTATGAAAAATTACTTAACAAAAAATAACCTACCCACTCAACTATGAATAATATTACTTTTAACTATGGCGAATATTACGATTTTGTTTTGGCAAAATACTATTCCATATCGCTTTCCAGTAGATATTTAAAATGAATCCACGTGCAATGCCAATCCAAAGAAATAAATCTTTAAACTTTAAAGTGTAAAAATCGAACGTTTCCATCTACATATTCATCGGGAGATGATTGATCGAACCCAGGCTGAATCCATTTCCGTATGAATCTCTGTTGAAAAGAGGAGAAAAAAGAAAATGGGAACACTTACCCAATACTGCTCTGTGACCCTTCACCCTTCTGCCGATATTTGGAGACACGAGACTGAGCCTGTCACCTCTGGCACCTAACAGAGGACTTGGACTCCGTCTTGACGGTGGTTGATCAATGAAAAGCCCATAACTACTGCCAGCGTTCATGGTGTTACTGACACTGACAGTTCCCACCCCTCCAGCGGCACCCCATTCTGCCACGCTGTCGATCGAGCTGCTTCTTGGAAGGCATGAGCTGGTTGTACTGCAATCCCGTCTGTCAATCAACACCATCGATTCGAAAATTTTCGACAGATTCGTGGCATGCAGCTTTTATTATCTGGAGAAAGATTGAAATTTTATCATCGAATTAATGTTGGCAAACTATGGCTACTACGTTGACCACGCGATTATTTTGTATCCATTTCAGGGTTAAGGGTTTCAATCAATGGTTATTTCGTTTCAAAATTACATTACGTTAAGTGATGATAATTAATATCGAATACATTGAATACAGAAATACCGAAGGGAACACGAAACTATTAATCTTCGCCCCATTACTCACTCGTTTAAATCCACCCTCTGGTTCGAATGTTTGCTGACCTTTGACACACGCTGTTAGGTACTCATTACGACCCATATTCCATGGCAATAATCTTGTTTGTTCAAAATTGCACCGACGCAATAATATTAACCTCGTCCAGCTAACGAACCATCCCCTTTTTTCTCCTTCTTTTTCGTTCATTTTATTTTCCCTCCATTTATCGACCTTTCCCATTTAACGTAACTCGCATTAAAACTGATAAAACCATCCGCGCGATTATTATCCTTATTTTTCTCTCCCATCGTTTTCATAGCCCTTATCGAAACACAAAAAATCAAAAAGAACAGTATCAGCGGGGACGATAAAAACATAAATTTTTCCATAACGCGGGAAAATATTTTTCTTCGTTTTATTCTGTTATTTTTCCAAGTTCTGTTCGTTAAATTCATCCGTCAGGAGAAAAAATGTAAGAAAAGAAACGAGCGGTGTTAACAATGTAAGGAAACTGATTTAAATTCCAAGCAATGGCAGATTACAATCGTTCGTTCCGTTCTTTTCTCTTCCCCTGGGGGGAAAAAAAACTTTCTTTATAACGAGAACGCGACTTCAGAAATCGTCGTGACGATTCCGTGTTTTCGTGAACAGCACTCGTGAAATATATCCACTCAGAGGAAAAGAGTAACAAATGCATGGGAAACGAGGCGTACGTCGTACACTGGTAAAGCGGCTATACTCGCAGAAACCCCTTAAATATTCCATAAAATTTCCTTATTCTTGCCTCGTGAGAAGTAGCTCGCAGAACGACGCGACGTTGATCTCTTCAAACGTGAGCTCCTCCTTTGCCCGAAATATACATGGAAAGATGAGAACTGAAAGATACAGAATATCCTTGCGAAACTTTTCACATTCAACGACGAATAAAAGACGAAGATTAAAAAGAACGAGCTGCTTTGAACGTCTAAAGCTAATTGATTTGGACAATTTTTGCCCCCTCAGCCACAACACTTTCCATTTTCAATCTCGAGTCTGTCGAGGGATGGGGACAAAAGAGGGAGTACTATCTTTGAACACGCTATTCGACTAGATTGGGCTCCCAGATTACAAGACAACGAACTAGAGGGTTGCTCTTCATTTTCAGCATGTCAAAGTAACTGAAAGGAGCTAACCTCTCGGGGCAGACAAGCTTTTGACTCTTTGTGGCATTCCGGCGTTTTCATTTTACACGCCTACATGAAAGTCGAATATTTGTCTTCCTTTTTTCGTTAGTCTGTAATGTATGACGAATTAATCGCAGCTGCGAATCGAATTAGTTGACACAGACTAATTGTCAGGTAAAACGAAAAGAAATGTCGCTTTTTTTAACACTTGTATACCTTTTCCAAGTCAAAGCAGCCAGAATTGTATAAAAGAGGAATGAATAGTTGCCTAAGTTGTGGCAAAATATTGTAAATAACCATGAAAATTTTCTGTCCGAATAAATATTATGTATGTATTTTTTTTTGTAAATAAATTGTATCGCATTGAAAGAAAAAACGATATTTCTTTTCACTTTGCCTCATATATGAATTTGAAATGAACCTAATTTCGTTTGAAATTTGAATATCCTGTCGATTACTTTAAATAATCTTTGACTTTTTTTAATAATTCGGAAACTGTTATTTATACAATTTTAATCAATAATTCTATGGAAACTTGACAAACAAAATTACCAACGATTATTCTATTAAAAATTGAACGCTTCAACCCTTTAATAGAATTATTTATTTACAGACTTCAAAAGATACATTTTCCACTTAATCTTTCCCTTTGTCCGACTAAATAAATCCGTATTTGCTGCTCGCTCTTGGTGGTCTAGTAATTTTTCCGCAACCACAATTATCTTCGTTGAAACTACATGTCGGTGATTTAAAATTGCTCGCTGGTTGCCGACTGAATATCAGGAATATAACTTTATCTCGATGGAAAAAAAAAAAGAAAAAGAAAACACGATCGTTTCAGTCTGTCTGCCATCGATCCTAATTTAATGTCCTTCATAACATGCATACGCGTAATGACCCGTTTGAATGCAATTTGTTGATTTCAAAAACAACGCAGCAAGCAATAAAATTCAACCCCGTTGTTTGCTCGCAGATTGAATTGATGTCTGCAATTCTGCAAAATGAAGATTCACGTTTTATATCCACGGAATTTATTGTTCGAAGTTTGAAAAACGCGATAAATATTTCGTGGGTTGCAGCCTGAATGGTCGGATACTTTATCGAGGAACATATTAATTCTGTTGCACCTTCCTTGTTCGCCAAGGAAACGTGTGAACTATAAATAATTTTCAGCACCGCCACGGGGGAGGATAATTGCTTTCTCCTCTTGGCTAGGGGGATAAGGTTTCAGACTTGATGGCCACGGAAAGGTCAGACACAAGAGAAGATAACACTAACTGTGATAAAAAAAAAAAAAAAGAAGAAGAAGAAGAACCATCTACTCAACCAAGTTAAATTCGACTATATTTTTCCCTGGTCGTTGGTCGAAGCTGGCTTAAGATTAAGCCTTCTTAACAACCGAACGGAAATATAATCTCTGTTCTTGAAGAATGTTAGGAAACAGGGATCGATTGTTTCGAAATTTCAATAATAATTTTAGATCACGAATCGAATCCTTCCACCGTTATTTACGAAAATAAATATTCTATTTTCAGGAAGTTTGAAATTACGAATCATGGAAGCTTACAAACTTCACGATCAAAACTTCGGAACTTAAAGAGTTTCTAAGAATTCAGGTAAATAGATTCCTTTCCACGAAACAAGGTAATATATTTTTAGGCCCTTGTGGCAATATCCTATGGCGAGTTCTTTGCTCGAGTTCGAATGTTTGAAACGTGGTCGCGTCCATTTGCAAATTGAACTTTCTTCGCCCTATGCGAATAAAGTTTTAAAGTTTTTTTTTCAGCTCGAATGTTTTCCCTCTGTCGTGCAACAAATCTTTGTTCCATCGCGTGGAATATTAAACTAATGTTCATTGATCGATGGAACTCCAACGCGTCTGTTATTGACCCCTAAGATAACAACAAGTTACGAATGGAACAAGAACATTAGAATATCGCGATACTGATACGTAGATTTTCCAAGTTTAAGGGATGTTTGACACGGTAACTGTTACGGGGTTGGTCTGTGACGCACATCGGTGTAAAACACGATCGCTTTTACACGCTTCTTTTGTCGAAATTAATGTAACATTAAAGCTACTTAGAACCTTCTTATTAAATTTGTAGCATCACTTACCAGCAACCCCCACGGTCGACGCCTAGACATAATTTTAATTCAATATCCTGACGGCTCGAATTTTCCGAAAGAAAAGTTTATCATTATGATACTACGTTATCAAATTTGTGGTGTCTCTGATGTCTCAAATTCGGTGTAATCGAATAATAACAGAAAAATGAATTATTTATAGTTCCATCGTATCGATACGATTCGATACTGTGATATAATGGTGTTATGGGTTGAACGAGTTGAACAAGTGGTCGATACAGAAAACTCGTTCAAGTATCGATCCCGATGTTACGAGGCAATAATAACTTGTAAGTAAGTCGCGACGAAACAAGCAACGATTCAATGATAAAAATGACAAAAGGACATTAACAGCCTGGTTGTAGAATGCTAGGAAGAGGACAGTCTCCAACCAATCGCTCGAGTCTCCGTGGAAATATCTTTTGCCGAAGACATTTTTAAGGATCCGGTGGTAACCGATTTCGTGGCATACCTTTCCCAGGAGAGTCTTCGTGGAATTTCATCGCTCGGAGTGAAGCTTGGTCTTTGGTTCAAAAGCCTGGCGAGTCTGGTTAAAGGTTGAGAACCACCGATGCTGGCGGTGCTCAATCTACCGCTTCTTGTGTGCTCCTTCGAGGATTCTCTAGCTGCTGGTCCCGAATCCGAAACACGACGTTCTAAACAGAATTTTACAAAAATGGTAAAAATTAGAAATAGGTGAATGAAGAAATTTCGTTTTGCGAGGTATTTCGTAAGCTTCTAAAACCTGAGCTTGAGATTCGAAGGTGACTTCTAAGAAATTTGGCAATTTTTGACTTTGGGGATTTTCGAAATCTGGAAATTTCTAATTTTGAAAATTAGGAAATCTAGAAATCTTATTTTTTTTTTAATCTGGGAAATCTAGAAATCTAGAAATGTTATTTTTTAATTAAAAAATTAGGAAATCTAGAAATTTGTAACTGAAATTTCTAATTTTGGAAATTTATAACTGAAATTTTAGTTCTCGAATTCCCTAGTATTCTTCTAGTACTTTTAATCCTACGGTGTCACTTGGTGAAAACCTTCGACGCACGAATGTCAGAAACCCTAGAAAATATTTTTACGCCTAAGAACTAAGAATATTTCTAGCAAACATTCTATTTTTTGGAGGAGAATGTTTTTATGAAAGAAGATACACGTTTCTATCAAGAATGCGATTTCAAAGAGGGAAGGAATAAGGCTGTTAAGTCGCAGGATAAACTTCCGATATCTTACCTATCGTGTCATCCGTGAAGGATATCCTTGGTGTGAGCAGCTTGGAGTAATGGGAAACGGTACTCCCGCGTTTACCGGAAGTTCCGCTCTCTGAAGGGGATGGAACGGATAGACCCGTTGAGGTTGCTGTAACCATTCAGGGAGCGATTGTATTGTTTCTTGAAAGACATTGCTATATACACCGAGGCTGTCTTAAGCAACAGACACTAGCGTGAATAAAACATTCGACGTTCGTGTACCGTTCTTACACCGAATACAAACCGACTATCGTGATAAGAATGAAACATAATTACAATATATAATCGTGATAAGATTCTTAACAGCAACCAATACTCTAATAAATTAATTAGAAATTTAGTTCTATTCAATCCTGAGATTGGTTGAAGTTTATTTAATTTTGAATTATTTATTTAATTACAAACGTACCGTTGTAACGAGCATCGATCTGTGCTTGAAGGATACTTAAACCGGGTGCAACGATGGCTGGTAGAGTCCTGGATCGTAAAAGGGGTGCAGGACGCCCTCCAGGACCTCGTGCCGATCTGGTTTCCGTTTTGCATTCTACCGCCGGGATACTGGAACAAACAAACGTCAAAATTTCTTAGTACAAATTTAATAAACGCAAAATTTGTCGGTCAATTCTTATATTTCTATAAAATCCAGTAATTCTTTCAACACAGAGAAATATATTTGCGGATGATGTTATTTAAGTTTCATTTAAAAAGCCTTAAATGATGTGATATTTTTCGATTAATTCTTTTGGTGTTGGTTAGAAAAAAAAAAAAAGGTCAGCGGCAACGACCTGAAATAACCCCCCACGGACAAACGGACGAGGGAAGCACTGTCACGGGATCAGGATTACGGATCCTGACTCGCAGGAAGTTCATCTGCTAGCCGAGTGCTTTGTCTGGCTGAGCAAAGCAACGACTTCCTTTTATTACCCTTCGATGATCACGTCGCGTCGGTGTGTATAGTATAGAGCAGAGGTGGGAAACGTGCAGCCTTCATAAAAGCTAGCTCTTGTATTAATTAATATTTACTTATATGTATAGATCACGACTTAATATTACTATTTTTCTATCGTATTTCTTTAAAATGAAATAAATTTATTTAAAGATACTTCTACTAATATCATTTTTATTTCAAGTGGTATTTGAATATGTAGTTTTTTATTCAAATTTAAAGAATGCTTAAATAAATAAAAATACCAACAGTGAAATATAAAAAATTATAGCGGCCTCCTTTATTACTGCCTAATTTAAATGTGGCGTCTTATGATAAAAAGGTTTCCCACCTCTGGTATAGAGTACCTATAGAGTATAAAGTATAGAGGCAGAGAATGTAACCTCTGGAATCTGCGTTATTCTCTCGATTAAACAGAGGTTTATTAAACGGGTAGAAGGTAACGAAGATTAGTCGGAAATCGTTTCAATTCGTCAGCGGCGACTGAATTTTCCGTGAAATTCAACTTCTACCGATCCGTTGTCATTAACAGCCGAGAAGATAGTTTCCTAGAACGCCGCGTTCAAAATTTAATCGTTAAATTTTTATCGAAATATCCTACTACACATTTCGCAATTTGGGTCATGAACGACCCAGTAATTTTTCCAATTAACAAGCTCGTTTTCCCAGAAATCCATATATTAAAAAATGAATTTTCACCGTGGCCGCAGGTGGCCAAAAGTAGCTTAATCGACCGGATAAATTATAAAAATGTATGAAGACTGTAAATCGATGCTATCACTTCCATTAGCGTAGACATTTGAAATACCAAATTGAAGAGTTTTAACTCAAAAGTAGTCTGAAACGCGACGTGTTTTCTCTAACTGCACTTTCGAACGAACCTCCTCGCAACTTCCATCCGATTCAAACCATAAATTGAAACTTGATAGAAATTTTAATTGTTTTAACAACTTGAAAGGAATGCGACAGCATCCTGAATATCGTCAGAAACAATTCCAGTTGTAAACGGGTTAAGAGATCTCGTTTGTTCGATATCAAAGGAAGAACAAGAGAGACAGTGTCGAGATAAAGTTCTTCAAACGTTCAAAAGCTTCGAGCTGGCAACTTCATCGAATGGTAGTAAACATATTATTGACGCAATCGCGTTTCATTAGTGTTTCGGTCGCTTTTGTGAAATTTCCACCGTGTCAGATTTTGTATTCGATTAAAACTTGAAATTACTAGGGCGAAAATAAATCTCGTCGCGCTTCAACGTTTGCCAACTTTCTGTTAAACATTCGCTCGTCGACAACTTTTTTCGCGCTATTTATGTATCTTTTTTTTTTAAAGAAAAAATATTTACAATAAAAGGCAAAATCCATCGTTACTGTGATTTTTCTATTAAATTCGTCGAACATTGATGTCTGTAGCGACTTGAAGAAAATATTGGAAATTCAATCACATTCGTACGTGAGGGAATTTCCATAGGAAACCATCATGCGTATTATTAGAAATTATTAACGATATAAATAATAAAATACAGTGATAATAGTAGGCAAAATAGTAGACCGGCAGCCGAAGTTTTTCATAATTCAATAATTAACAAAAGAAATGATAAAATAAACCGCGGGTGATGTCAATATTAAGCTAATAATGCTGGCTATCAAACTGAAAGGTTAAATTTGAAAATTAATCAACTGCATCCTTAATAAATTAGGTTTTTACCGTGTCTGGCTACGTACGTCCATTTTCACTGTGGCATTCGACGTGTTAAAAATTAATGTATCATATACAATGTACAATATTGAAACTTTTAATCATTTGACCGTAGCAATCAACGTGTTAAATAGACGACAAAATCGGTTTAACCCCTCAAGGCCCGCCCACGCAATATTACATTTGGTGTGTGGCGACTTGAATTTTACCCGCGTAACGTTATAATGTTCCCTTTTGCGCCACCTACGATATGATTAACCCCTTCGCTGGGGGTATAATTCAACCCAGAACGTTTTACGCAGCAAAGTTCCTATTTAAAGAGTTATCGATGACAAAATTCAGTGGATTTTCAAGCATAGAAAATATAATATGAAATAATAGGTAATTCAAAAATTGAATACGTGTCCATGGTAATGTTTCAGAATCGGTAAAATAAAAAATAAAACGCAAGAGGAACGTGCGAATCACGAGATACCGGTGGATTAACTGTAACAATTATCGAGAAGAGGGTTTTATTGTCGCCATTGCGTGTAATAACCCGACACGTTGGATTTAACTTGAAAATAATCCCAGCAGTAATCGGGAATCGATCGAGCGGCCCGCGTGTTTCCACGACGTTCATGGTTGATTTAAAATTGTTTAATCGGAAGAGAAATTCGCATCGTTTAGACTCGCGGCGAGCCTCGATTTTTCGAATACTTCTTAAAAGCTCTTGAATTTCCTTGGGGAACACACGTTTTCGTTTGTCCAACGTAAAGCTCGACCCATCTTTGCGGATATTGTGGTTTTACCCACCAACGTTATTTATGATTACATAAAAATGTCCAGGACAAATTAACCGCGGTTCATTGTTTCCTAAAATTCGGAAATTATTGAACAATTTCTTCTTAATTGAAAGTTACAGGCGTGTATCTACTTTTACGATAAAAATAAATAATTGAAAGGATGAAAAATAGGTTATTGATTCTGTTGTTGGTAATTATTTTATTATTTATGGAGATGTGAAAAATATTTCAGACGTAAATTACTGTATTCCATGAGTAAGTTGTAGTATTAATGTCAACCCTTGGTAGATAACCGGGGTCGTTAACGGGACAAGGTCAAGTTTTTAATTTTTTTAAATTACAAACTTCGAAATGTATCACTTTCCACACAAAAGCAGGTTCTTTTCATGAAATATAATTAATTTTCCCCGAATGACTTTCCTACATTTTTACGAATAAAAACTAACCGAATGTTCTTGTGTTTAAAATGTGTGACTTCTGTTCAGAATTATCCGGAAGGAAAAAACTGTGAAGCATCTTTTGTAACAAAAACCAACTGCCGCAAGATACTCCGGAAATATTGTTGTTACAATTCCACTTCGTTTTCGACCACGGTTTCACACCGACTGCTCTCGTTCCGTGAAATTAAACAACCTCGAGGCGGCTGCAAGGATTCTGCTGCTTTAAATTCTGAAGAAAACGTTTCGACGATGAAGCGGACCTTAACGAAGCGGAAGAGTACGTAATTTCAAGGATACGTTTGCAAATTTCAAACCTTGTCAGATCACTGGCTACCTTAACGCTTTCGTCATCACTTCGAAAGTGTAAATAAATTCGTTCTTCAGAAGCAAATATTTGTAAAAAGAAAAATATATATATATATATATATATATAAGTGTATTTTACCTAATCAATGTATGGTTTTATGGGCGAACAATTATTTTATGGAATAACACACCTCTTTCGTTATAAGAGCCGATAATTGTCTAGTGGCAATTTAAACGAAATTTTAAAATAATTATCTAAATATAGCGAAGAAAACTCTAAACTCTAATTTGAAAATTACAGCTTTTCTACTAGGAGGGAAGATCGCGGCAAAAGAATTACCAGTCAAAGAAACTATATAACTAACGGGATTAAAATTACGACGTTTAGCTTCCGTTCGAACGAAACTACGAAACAATATGGGACAGGGGGTTTTCGAATAAGAATCACGTCGTTGAAGGATTAAACGACGATGGAAAGCTCGTTAAAGGAATATCGAGGTTGGCCAACGAGCTCAACGATTAGGAAACAGACAGTTTCCCCTCTGCTGCTCTGCTTCTCCTTCGACCAAGAGGAATCCTTTCGGCAAGGAACAATACCACTTTGCATCGACTGCCGCTGGTCGTCCGATTTTCAACGAGAGCGTGAAAACAGCGTGATTCGAGGCGGAAAAAAACAGGGGTTGAATCGAAACGCGTCGATGCAGAAGACCGCTCGATGAAATGAATACCGAACGAGATACAGCCTCTGTCTTTCCTTTTATCCGTTTTTCTCTGTCCCTCGTCCGCCCCTTTCGATTCTCACTTCTCATCCACCGACGTTTATTGTTTCGATTTGATGGGGATTTTCGAACGCTCGCGGAGGAAAAAAAGCGGCATTCTATTGGGAAATTTGGAAATCGAGAGACACGAGAGATCGACACTTTTGGGGCTGCACAATTTGTTTCGAGGCAATTTTCAATTTTTATTTGATTCTCGAGGTCGGGCAGAAATGTTCGTACTGCGATTATTTTATGGACCGAAGTAATATTTGTAGTGCAGTTATCACTGTCATCGCGTTAGAATTTAATTTATAGCAATAACAAAATGTATTCTGAAAATTTCAACAATTAATAGACGTTGATAGCAATAAAAGATTTGTTCAATTTGTAATTTCTGATGACAAAACATGCGTCGAAACTTGAAATTTCCCTACGTGTTCAAAATGTCTTTTATTAAACCTTCTTTGCCTTCGGAGTTGCACCGAATTCATAAAGTTTGCATAAGATCTTTGAGTTTCCAGGCTTCCCCGGGAAATTTGTCCAAACTTCCCGCGCCCTTCTGCATTTTGATCGCGAAACATTTCCAACACCCTTTAAACCTCTTGCTGATGATATGCTTTGAAAAATTGAAGGGAATTAAACTGCTCTTCAATTTCACAACACCGTAGTTTTTGCAATATTTTCAGTGAAAATTGTGATTGTTTTATAACAAGCGCAATTTTGATTTTTTACGACCGACAAAAGTCAACAGCGCAAATTAACGTGGCGGACATAATTAAACGTAATTAATAGCCGAAACTCTGTATCCTTCAGTAATGAATTTCTTAAAATACGAATAACGAATAAATTGCAAATTATGTTGAATCGCAACATCATATGTATAAGGTTTAATAATTCGTCGATTAATCGTCGGTGGTATTTAAAAATCGTTCTTTGATGACGCACGCGTCACCGAGAATACGTGTTTCGTATAAACTCGGTGGCAAACTAATGTTGAAGCGAAAGCAAAAGAGCACCGGCCCGAAGGGGATCTACAAAAGCCAACGAGGCGTTTGTTTGTCGCCTTTTCTCGTTAAAAATGTCGCGCGACTTGCTCGAATAACGACTACTAATGACGCAATTAGACTATGAAATTCGCGTTAATTACATCAGATAACAAGAAAAGCCATGAATTTTCGCGTACACGCCATCAGAACCAGTCGTCCCTCGAGTTAATTAATCAAAGCGGTAAAGAAACATTTTCTTGACGCCACGTTGGTAAAAAAGACAAATCTTCGAGCAGAAATTGCTTCAGATTTTTCTTTTTCTTGGTAGTTTGTTGAGAAAAGGAAATTTCTTTCTTTTTAAACGTTCGCTTGCATCGCAGTGTTCTGACAATCGACTGGCAGTTCTCGTCTTGGAAGGAAGTAAATCCATCTGGACGTTCCCAGATAAAAGTTACTCGAGCTCTCGAGCCGAAGATACGATATTTCGAGCACGATTCGCCCATGGAAAGAAGGGTAGAAACTGTTTGCTCGGTATAAATCAAACGGACTTATCCAAGGTGATCAGCTTTTCCAATGACGAAATTTTAGCCGGAACCCGTCGAACGGAATCTTCCCTCTCGGGAAAATCAACCGCTCTCTTTTCATTGAATCCGATGAAACCCAACACGGATCGGTTTTCCTTCGTGGCATGAAAATTCAAGCGACACACATCTGAAATTTTCGATTTGGATTCGTCTTTCTCTTAAAATCGCTTCCTGCCACGCTTGGTCGCGCTCAAATGGAAACCTTATGTTGATTCGATAAATTTCGATCTAACAAAATTCTAAAAATACCAGTTGCCGAATAAATTTATAAATTATTAAAATTTCCTGTTGATTCAGTGTCACAGCATCTTGTGTTGGGAAGAACTTTCATCACCTAACAGACATTAAACTCCTTGCACTACAATAACGTGTCACACGAATATTAAGTTTAATTCTGATTACAATTTACACAGTTAATGTTTGCCAAGTACAAAGTATATGTAATAATTCAATTCCCTTAATTTGTTTTATCGCTGAAGTAATAAATATTTAGTTCTGAATGACGCACCTGTCGAGAAAATGGTAGTGCAAGGAGTTACAGAATATCGCGAAAAAAAAAGGACGTATCGAGGAATATTAAGTAGGTAGATCAGTGATGTCCAAGCTCGCTCCGGGCTTCCCCCACTCTAAAGCTCTTCCCCTCATATAGGTTCTGATCCAGGAACAGCGCTCGTTGCGCTGTGGTGCAGCGTCGATCGTGCTATTATTTATCGATATCGACAATACAGTTGATAATTAGGATTTCTCCAAGAACAACAAAGTTACACGAGCAATTGTTTTTCGTTTTATGTATGACAGCTTTATTCAGAGATTACATCTCTTTGATATTCATCATTTGTCATACATTTACAACAAACACTCATCATGCACACTTACATATTTATTTGGATATGTTAGTGATTTTTAATAGTCTCCGGAATATCTAATTCAAATTTTGTTAACGCGATTCGTAACGTCTGTATATCTACCATACTTCCACTCATGTTTAATGTTTCAGGACTTCTTCGACGATAAATCGAAAGAAACGTTGGGCAGTTTCACAAATCTAACATGTGTATTTGAAGGGTGTATTTGAAGGGTGTATGTGATGAGCGTATGTGATGAGTGTAAATGTATGAAAAAGGATGAATATCAAAAAGATGTAATCTCTGAATAAAGCTAATGTCATACATAAAACAAAAAACAATTCTTCGTGTTACTTTGTTGTTCTTGGAGAAATCCTAATTATCGACTGTATCGTCGATATCGATAAATAATAGCACGATCGACGCTGCACCATAGCGCAATGAGCGCTGTTCCTGGATCAGAACCTATATGAGGGGAAGAGCTTTAGAGTGGGGGAAGCCCGGAGCGAGCTTGGACATCACTGAGGTAGATCTTTTTCTCGGTAAGAAATTACAAGATGAAAGGAGACGTTTTCTCCTCGTTTCTCGGCGCGATGTAGCGTCAATTGAATCCCTTTTCTCTTTCTCTTTCTTCTTGTTAAGGATTCTACAGGGAGTGGTTTTCCTTTACGCGGATGCGACTCAAGTTTCACTTGGTTCGTTGGGAAGGCTCTAGATCTAATTCTCGGAATTTCTCGACTGCGGTTTTCCGTCGTGTCTTCTCAGCGCGAGCTGTCAAATTAAGAAAAACACCGTCCAGAACGAGTCGTAAAGCGCCCTCGAAAGTGCAAGGAATCTCGTTACAGTGTAGCAGCCGGCCAATATCGCGGGATTTTACGGAAACCGTGCCGTAAATGGCGCAGATTTTCCACAAATACTGGAAAAAGATCGTCCACGATTGTTGATCGAAATGAAAAATAATACGAAACCATTGTCCAGAGGATTGAACAAGTATTCACGAATTTCATACCGAGGAAGTAACTACGTTTGGGGAATAATTTAACGAGTATCGATGATTGATTTGTCAGGAACTGATTTTAATTGATATAATAAAAACAGTACAAGAACAATACCATTCGTTATAAAAGCCCATTGACTTTCTCAATACTAAAACACGACTATAATCGTCCGATACTTCGTATTTTCCTAACAAAGTGACGAGGCCCTAAAAGCTTATAATTTGACCATGAAAACCAGAGTGTCTGCGCAGCTAGATACAGAATGAATTTTCCAAACGATACTGGAATATTCGAAGCGATTCGCGCGACAGTTTATACGCTATAAGAAGCAACACCTACCAACTCGAAATTCTGGTTCAGACGTTCCAAAGGCGAAGCTGACAATGAACCTAACCTTCGTAGAGCAAGATCGACCAAGAGAAAATTCGTTTCCCCTTCGTGGAAACTTATCGTCAAGTATCCTCTCTAGTCCCGAAATGTTATCGAATTACGCAACGTTGGCACAATGCTCTGCTGAACAGTGGAATCACGCTTTCTCGGTACGATTCGAGATAAAGAAATATATCCTGAATAAAAGAAGGAACTAACAAAGTATAGACCAGACAAATGAATAGACCATTTGGTGCTGGAATTCGGAGAATTCTAACCCTTTTCGGTGATAAATATTTCCGACAAATGTGATATGCGTATATGTTGTAAATAATCGTAATTTCAGCGATATCCTACAAATGGCGCTTTTCACTGCCTTATACACGAAAGAAGGAAATACGGGGAACATGGTTGTGTTTTATCGATAACAAGCTGGCCTATTTTACCTGTGGCCCTCGAAATCGGGAAATCTGTGTGTTATTTTCGCAAGTTTGGTCACGTGCTCGTGTTTTAGATCGAGTCGAAGGTAAGTACGTGTTTCGTCGGTTTTCCGACGAATCTTTGGAAAGTTTCTCGCGAAAAATGCATGCATCAGTGCCTCAAAACCGTCCTTCGAGCCACGTAAAATCGATAAGAGACAGTATGCATACAGAGGCAATCGTAACTCGGAATCGACTCGTTCGTTCACTGAAGTTGGCAGGGATTTGTACGGAATCGCTTGCTCTCGAATGAAATTGAGAGGGAATAAAAGGGGTGACTCCAGAGTTTGTTACTTTGATTTTTTCTTTTTTTTTTTTAACTTTCTTTTCAATCTGTGAACAGAGGTTACGTCCTCGATAAAGTGCAAGCGAAGAACAAAGTTGTTTAAGAAACGCGTTACGTTGTTGGCGGAACGAACGCATGCGGCAGGAGAAACGGGTTTAGAAGCAACAACATCGGACGGTTCGCGAAAAAAGCAATTTCTTCTTGTTCCCGTCGTATTCGGAGATGAAAGGAAAAATGATCGCGAACAGGAAAAAGAACGACAAATCAAGAAAACTGCGGTTCCAACGGTACTGTATGGCTTTGAAAACGCGTCGATAAAAATGTTCCTTTGACGCGAGAAATTGGTGGTATTTTCATTTTCTCAAAAATAAATATACATATAATTTTGGTAACTATATCTTTCCTACTGAAGTTTGCTCAGAAAAAATATAAAATAGGTCCGCTAGGAAAATAAGATGTAGAAAGGGTGCTGAAAATTTATGAAACATCTTCGGTGTCTCTAAAAACCAGCCTGAATAATTAATCGAAACACTCTAAAATACTGTGTACTCGAGAAACTCTGCCAATTTTTAATTTCAACTCGAGTGGATCGATGTCTTCCCAAGTGAAGATGAGAAACGTGTCTGAATACACATCGACCGTTTTCACTAGCAGAGTGCTTTCGATCCGGGCCCGTGCAAATTCGTACCAGGAAGAAGCGTCGTTCTTAAGTTCGTGCATCTCCGAGGCACAGAATCTGCACCCTCGATGATGGATTACGACGTCGTGAAAGCGAAAGTCGCCGAAATTAGAATTAATCGTTTCTCATGAAACCCGATACGCGACGCGTGTTGAGCCTTCCTGGCATCCATTATCGCTTAACATCCTCGTAAATTTTGCCGACTGTGTCTGGACGCGAAATTGAACCAATCTGCAGACACAAGCTCCTTCGAACGATCGATTTTAATGGAAATAAACGACTCCCGACGGTTCTGACTAATAAATTTCATATGAAAATGTTCCGAGTGCACATGGGATTCGAGTATCTTCGAATCTGAGTGGAGTGTCTAGAAGGAGCATCTTCAAGTAGAATTTTATTTCGCTTTCTAAGTCTTGACGCAATGGTCGGTCGTCTAAAGTATAAAAGAACAAGAAATATTCCAATATATTTGCTTGCTTTCACAAATTTTGCTAAACACTTACATTTGCCTAATAGCAGAAATCGTACATCGCGAAAATAGTATACTAAATTGTTAAATAAATTTGTCCAATAGGAAGAGTCAAATATTGTAAAAATAATATCCTGGATTTACTGAAAATACAATTGGTTAATTGTAAGAATTTTTTAACATTCTTAAAGTTTATCGTTTAACTGTTGCTTCTGATAAAACTTTACCGTCGAAAATGTCCTCGAAATGTTCTCCAATTTATCTTCCGAAACCGGAACGATCCTTCTTCCAAGGGAATTAAAAATTAACTTGGCCGCGGAACTGCATCGAACGAAACATTACAGCACAATAATAACGGGCTATAAATCCACCGAAACAACGGCCAACTTCGGACACGGCTTTGCACGAAACGTTACAGTCAAGTTAAATGAAATATTTCGCGAAAAATAGAGAGAATTTATGAACGAACAGTACACTCGTCGCACGATACATTCTCCACTCAGCGTTTTGCTTTTTTTCATCCCCTTCCTTCATTCTCGAGAAGAAAAATTCGGATCGTATCTCATATCAAAGTTGAATAACACGTAATTACGACTACCGTATAACCAGTAATCATTAATTTAATAATCGTTATGACGATTAAAATCACCACCACAATCATATTTGACAATCGATTGAGAAATAATTACAGAATAGTAATAACGCTGTCCTACGTGTATTGTTAGCTATCCAACGACACTATTCACACCTTTCGGGCTCTCCATTATGATCCCCGCTAATTGGATAGAAGGAAATAAAGAATTGAATAGAAGGAATCTCGTATTGTTATCGATCGAATTTCCGCAGCTCTGTAAAACGCGGTGATGCTTTTCATGCACGTTTTAGCTTACGAAATGACGAGTTTTACTCCTCGTTTACCCCCCGTCACGCGACGATATGAACCTATGCGTTTTATCGATCGGTCGTGCAATCGGCGAATTAGGTCGTAATTTTTCTTTCCGTCCCACGATCTCTGATATCTTACCGCCGGCTATAATATCGGTTAGAGATTTGTCGTTTTCATCGTTTCATTGCGTCCGATTGAAAGCCGGCTCGTAATTGGCGAGAGTATTTTCCTTTATTTTCTTTTCTTTTTCCTTCCTCCACTCGGATTAGTAAACAGGAAGACAGAATTCAAATGAAAGGGATCAATATTGAAGCTGCGTTAAGTAGTTTCAGCACGAAGATGGTCAGACGAGATGCACGAATTTATTCTTTCCCATGGTAATAATTAACACATTAACACTACTGTTTATTACGTTACCATTTCTTTTCACTTTCATTCTATTTGGTACATTAAATGATAATTTGAAAAATGACGTATTACTTATCTCAGCAATTTATTTATTTTTTTATTTTAAATACATTCAAATCAATAAAATATGAAATGTATAAGCTAACTGAGATATTATGGAGAAAGGCAAGCGAGAAGGGGTAGATTTATCAGCGAAATAGATCAAACGCAAACTCAACGACGCGACGCACGTGTCAACGACGATGACCGCAAGTAGTCGAAGCAAGTCAGTGATCGGGCGCAGCGATTGTCAGATAAGAGAACGATTGGTTGTCTTTCAGCCACGATCAATAATCTTTCTGACCGTATAAATAGCAGGCTATTGATTTTCTTAGCGTACAGCCGACTCGTCTTTCGTTGTCTCTTCTCTAGTTGTCAATATTTCACGTGAAATCTCGTAAAAATAATTCCGTCTCTCGAAACGAATCCGAGCATTCATCGACGCAGAAATGCTAATTCGTCGCTTGTTACTCGATATCGAACTATCACATGTTTCGAAAGGTAATACGGCATCTCGAAATTTACGACCTTAATAATTTTATTTCAAAAATACTAACTCTCGAATTGTCCTTCAAAGACAAAGGATCGTGTTTTAAATTAATATTATTCCCGGGAAACGAAGCAAAATGCTCCGAGAACAAAAACCTGGATTCATCTTGAATAATTGAATATCTCTGCGGATGTAGTAATTCTTAGACAGAGGGCTTTTCAAACAGGTAAATTTCGTGTTTTGAATCATCGACGAGAAAACACAAAGGAACCGGAAGAAAAATCCATTAAGCAAACAAAAAGGAACTCGAGTTTCCGTCGGCCGATGTTTGCAACGCGTTACTGTTCAATTTATTCCTTCTCTTCTTCCATCGTGTTCCCGTTAACAATGTTCCAATGTATTTTTTTTCCCCCACGGACGCGTTTCCCATTTTCGTCCCATTTTTCAACACTCTCTCCATCATTCTCGTCATTTACAACTCTGTCGGGATACCGTTTCCTTACTTTTTTCCCCCTTTTCCTTCGAAACCGCCTTTCCATCCCTATTTTTCGCTTATCTGTTCCGAAATTGTTAGTTGGACGGAAATTACAGACCGCTATCGGTACGTGAGTTGCGTTTATCGTACGGTTAAAGCGTCCCGTATGCAGCTTGAAATTTAATCACTAAATCACAGGAATATCGTATAATTAGTGCATCGTTTACAAAGGAAAGTGCAGAAATTTTCTGACCACCGTGTAAATTATTATCCGAATTCAACAACAAGGACGAGCTTCGGTACTGGAACTATCGAATAAGTATCGCTTCAGATTTTCTACTGTTCTTTCGTATTAGTTATATTTCGAATTTCACGTTTCTAATTATAGTATTAATCATTGACAGAAACTATGGATAATGCTCTAATAATTATTTAGAACACGATAAAACTACGCGAAGTGCACAGCATGCATCAGAAAAGGGAAACTGTGGCTAAATGCGAATTAAACTGACCATTTGCAGAAATGACACGGAAGTCTGTCGATAACAGCTGAAACTTTGGCCATACGCATTTCAATTCCTTGGAACTTCCTTTCACTTTGCTGAGCTAAGGTTTAAAAACAATTGAAGAGAGTAAAGAGTTAAAATCGCGAAGACTATATCGGCTTGTAAAGAAAAGAAAGTTCTGAAAATGCACTAAAAACTGAAACCATTGATGGGAGAGGAAGGGATCTTCAACAAACTTCTCGAACGATCACTTTCTTTCCCCACCGCGCTGAAAATCGATCTCTTTCGTTCCTCTTTGAAAACTGATCCGTCGCTTGCTTGCCCTTTGATTTTCATCGTCCTTCGAGCATTCTGAACACGATCGAAAAATCGATAACAAGGATTAGTCGACGATGAAGCCGTCTACGAAACGTTCGCGTTCGAGATTCGACGGAAAGTTCGTTAATTGTAAAGCACACAAGCAAACACGAATACGGATAAACAAATCAAAGGCAAGAACTCTGGATATTTATCCTCGACATCAAAGGGAACCTTTCCGATGGCCTATACTTCCGGTTTATCCGCAAAACACATATGTACACCCGTACGGGTACACTCAAGGATCTTGTGCAGCTTCTGAAAGCTTTTTTGCTCGAATAAGAGAACCGACACGAGTGGCTTTCGAATAACTACTTATCGAAGGATTTTCTCGTGGCTAAAATGTGTAAGAAGTTCGTGGAAGAAAAAAGGTTGAGAACTTTAATAAGCATCAGTGAAAACGTAAGTAGATGGTAAGACACAGTATATTTGTAGTTTTCCATTTGGTATCTCACAAAATTAATGCCGTAGACGGTAAGAAGTTAACACTAAAATTTGGAAAAATGTCAATCGGAAAATTTCAATTAGAAAATTATTGCAATTTAAGTTTCTCACTTTACCAAAATACGTGAAATGCTGTGGGATTACCCGATGGCCAGCACCACAAGATAGTACATTAATTTCATCGTTGTTACAGCTATAGCGTGTCTGACAATCATTTTTACTTTCGTTTAACTGGTTCACAGTAAAGATTTTCTTCATTTAATCGGTTACGTTTGATTTCTGATGCTGATCACAGGTAATCTCCACAGTATTCAACGTTTTAATCAGAGAACCCTTTTGCAACCACGATTTCAAAATTGAGTCAGAAACAAAGGTAACAGCGAAACAGGCCTCGTAAACCGTGCAGATAATAGCTCTGCGAAATCGCACGCTCGATGAATTCTTTCTCTCCTTTGGTTCATCTAACATTTGATTATATTCTGCTACGAACACACCTTAACAAGAAAAACTTTCTCGTTTTACCGTGACGTTTAACCTTTTCAACGATCGTTAAAACATCGGAGTTGCACTGTTAACATTCGTTACAGTTAATTTCCATCGCCAATAATTCACGTGAAATCATGCAATATTAATTACGAATATTGCAATTAAAGCAAGTTAACGTAAATTAACATCGTAGAGAAAGATTTTATTTTAGCAAGAAAATAAAACACTGTGAACTTGCGTAACAATCCCTATTTAATGCAAACAATATTCAAAAAGTCAAAATAGAAGAATTTCCTAACAAACAAAATCTTAAGCGTTTGTTTCACCCATACGTATTACTTAATCTATTCAGAATAGCCTATTTCCATTTATCGAAAGGATCTACGCAAATCAATTTATCACATCACTTTTCAGAGATACATAATCGCCATCGTTTCGCGTGGGATTCGCAACAAAGCTGACCGAAAGGCGTCATTCGTTTCTGTTCCGAAAATAAAAATAAAAACAATAGAAGAAAGGAGAAAGAGCTCGTCCTTGTCCTACGATGATTTTTCTTTATTAACGTGAAAGCCGTGTGCACCTCGTCGACGGCACGTTCTCAGCTTCGCAACGTGACGAGAAATCTTGTTCAAAGGCGGCAACAGTTTTATTACATCCCGGAAGCTCTTTTACGACCTCCGCGTTTTCACTTTCATTTATTTATTTATTTATTTTTTTTTTTTTTTGTTCGTCCGACTACCGATAAACCCCTTCATAGTTCTCTCAACCTCTCGCGAGATCAGCAAAAGTTTTTTTCCTCTCCTCCTCGAAAGATTGAAGAAGTTCGCGACACCTGAGGCTTCTGGATCGAAGCGTATTTTTAAAACGCCCGAAGGTGGAAAAAGTGTCATATTTTTAGACGCATTAATCAATGTTTCCCACATGCTGGGGGAAAAAAATGTTAGAAAGTTGCTGGGACAAGTTCGAGTTACGAAAAGCGTGGGATTTTATTTGCACTTTGCGATTGCAATAATGCATCAAAGTGCATTTTGTAGAAATCGTGCAATTTTACTTGATTAGCTTATTTCATCAGCAAAGGATTTAAACTCGATTCAAATTGAAGAATTACAACATAATAGAGTATCTATTGTAACTTGAAATTTTGTAATTATTCAAAAATATGGCGAGTAAAGCGATGACGACCACATTCTGCCTAAACTATCGAACTCTCAAAGCCATCTAGAGCCCCTAAAGTGCCTCGAGCTTCAGAACCAAGTTTCATCGATCTAACAACCAATGTCGTAATCGCATAAAATCGAACTCGGTAATTCTAGACGCTAACAGTTTTAACAAAATCTCCCTTACAACATCCAAAAACTGTATCGAACGATTCACACGGTTTCCATCAATTTCAAAAATATTCTGAATCGACTAGAATCAAAGTAACTAACTGCAACTTTGATGGAACTCTGTTTCAGGTCGCCAGAAATTCCAACAAACTACTCTGACCTTACAAGAAGTCAGGAAGTGTGCACAGAAACCGATACAGATAACAATGCAACTTTGGAGACCAGCGCAGACAGCATTCGGTCTATAAGGAAATGGGATGGAGTGTCCAAGGACTGTGAAAAGGTTCAAAGGAAAACCCCGAAGCAATAACATCTTCAGATTTGGACATAAAGACTCTAGAGACCAACGGTATACCCGAGATGTTGGAATTGTGACGCTTGTTCTACTTGTATGGCAATCTGCGGCCCGCCTTCCACTTGTCTGACCATATCCTCTGACTATACTACTGCTTTCGCTGCAAAGCGTACCTGTTCTACTTGTCTGGTCGTATAACGTTCGTATTCTATTTGTCTGACTACATACCCCACTTAGATTACTTTTCTGACCACACACCCCACCTATACTACTTGTCTGACCACACACCCTACCTATACTACTGGTGTCACCACACGCCTCACCTAGTATACTTGTCTGGCCACATACCCCACTTATACTAGTTGTCTGGCCATACGTCCCGCATGTACTATTCTCCTGACAACACACTCCACTTATACTACTTGTCTGACCGCGCACCCCACATATACTACTTCTTTGACCATACGCTCGCTTATGCTACTTGTGTGACCATAACTATATTTATACTACTTCTTTGGCCACGCGACGTACGTATTCCACTTGTCTAACTCTACGCAGTATTTATTCTACTTATTTTCTGCAACTCGCCGCCAAACTTTGTAACACTCTCCTCTTGAATATGACTGGACATATATATAACAACATGTTGTAATTATTTAGGTCGATATGTTTAACTGCGGACAGGATGAAACTCGGTCGAGAAAAAATAACATTTCGTAACGGATTACGGTTACCTTTCACGAGAAAAAACTCTTCTGGCATTCTGTTCGCATTTTACGCTGCACTTTTCCGCGGGTAAATTAAATTTGTCTCGGTCGAAGGCGAAAAAGAAACTTCGAGAGACCTCTGAAAGAGAACGACGGGCGAAGGTAAAAGAAGCAAAAAGAAATCCGAAGTTGTCGATGAAAATCTCGTACAAGCGGACTATCTCTCGATTTCATACAGCTCGACGAGAGCTCGGCTGAAACAGGGAGACTGCTAATCAAATTTCTCTCATCCGACCTCTGAATTAAACTGAATCGGTTACAACGCTCGTCGGCGCACAGCGATATAAAATGTTAAGCACACCATTTTCATTTAACTGAAACACTCGTTGCATGAAATACGGTTCTATCGAGACGATATTCCTGTCGGTGTTCAACGTAAAAACATGGATACGAGTTTCGATCATTTTAATACCAAATATACATTTTGGACACCGTTCTTTTTAACGGTAGCGGATAACTGGGGGAAACAGTTAATTTATTGTTAACGGAATTGACACGTTAGCTACCACAATGAAAACGATAGTAAGTATTGTTACTAATAGTAATAATATTATTGACACGTTGAGTGGCACAGTGAAAACGGACGTACGTAGTCAGACACGATAAAATCTTAATTATTAAGGATACAGTCGATTAATTTTCAAATTTAACCTTTCAATTCGATAGCCAGCATTATTAGCTTAATATTAACGCTATCCACGATTTATTTCATAGTTCTCTTTGTCAATTATTCGATTGTACAAAATTTCGGGTGTCAGTCATCAGTAACTGACGTGGTGCTTAACGTGTTAATAACTGATAAGGAATTCCGGCTGTAATTAACGCGTGACAATGGATATTAGATCCGTTAAAAATAGAATTACCGAGGGTCGGAAGTCACCACGGTCAGTGTTGACGCATTTCGAGGTCGCCAGCAAAAACCTTCACCCTCCATTCATTGTCGAAGTAAGTTCGCCACGGAACGACCCTTAATTGATCCTCCGATTCCCATCTTGGATTCCGAGCTGTCTTCGGACAAAGAGACAAGAGAAACGTGAGGGAGACAGAGAGACAGAGCAGTCTCCTCGGAAACTTGTACGAGCCAGCGACTTTATTAACGTGTGCAAGGTGACGAAGCATCGCAGATAAACCTGTACAAAAGCTGGATCCGAAACTGGGTCATCACAAGTTGGATGCACAATATAACACGGCTACCATTTTCAACGAATGCATCATGATCAAACCAGTTGAAAACGTGAAAACGAAAACAAAACGAACACCGGCTCGGGATTTAATCGATCCTAATTAATTGTGTCGATACTGCGACGGATATATTTCCCTTTCGGAGATTTTCACGCCTCCGAGTTGAAAGCAATTAAAATTTTACCACAGCGTCTCAGAAGTCGAGGTTTATAACGTTATTAACTTATTACCTGACAGTTATAGTACCATCAGTGTCAAGGTAAATTATTCCCTGTGCGATTCGAAATGAATCAATACCAGTGAATACTACTCTGTCGATACGAAATACCTTCAGTTATGATATCAGAACTGAACACAAATCAATCTTTGTCTGAGAGATCGAAGATGATCGATCTACTTGTTCTTGTCGTGTAGCGAAATGTTTACCTTGCCTGATGATATTCACGCTATCGGAGTTTCTTTTCTTTTTAACCCTTGGTTAAGCAGGACTGCTAAGATGGTGATAATTTAAATGAATCTTTTTTACCTCGCTTAATTACTAAATTACATCGCGTTTGGCGTGTTAATTGTTCGCTCTTCCACAAAACTGGAATTAATTTGAAGAAATTACCAACCATGATTTCTCTTGCATTATTTAGCAACTGGAAAGAACGTTTAAATGTTAATCGCTATAATTACATCAGACCGCGATTACGAAGTTGAGAACAATGCGATACATAGATTATCTCGCTTGGATCGATGTTTCATTAGTGTTTCTCCGAGCTGAAAACTGTACGTTGCAAACAAAAGAAGAAAGAAAAAGAGGATGGAACGAAACTGTTAAGCAATGCAAATATGCAACGGACAAACAAGACGCGTGTATGCAAACAACGAGATACGATCAAATTTTACAATTATCCGAACGTGTCGTTTGGAGTATAGCCTGAGAACAAAATGTCCAAATCGAAAACTTGAAATTCTTTTGCAGAACGAAAACACGTTTTAAAAATTTCACACGAAATCTCCTGTACGAATAATACAAACCACCTCCGAAACGCATGAAATTCTGAAACGTACTCAAATATGACGGATACTGGCAATTTTCAAGATGAAAATTCGAGTTACAGTTATTGAAATACTAAACTAAAGCATTGGATAAAAATACAATAGAATTTTTCATTAGAATTCGATTGTCTCAGAATATTATCATTTTGAGATATTTCGGAACAAAGGAAAGACTGGCCATTTTCATGCCGAATAAAAGAGGTAGCAAGAAATCTCTGGCTCTTCGGGTTTCTGATCAAAGACTTGGCCTAGATTCGGCTTGTTCAGATTTTTAAGCCGATCACAGCCCCTCGGACCATGCTTAGAAACCACTGC
Source organism: Stelis phaeoptera (assembly GCA_943735885.1). Lineage (NCBI taxonomy): Eukaryota > Metazoa > Arthropoda > Insecta > Hymenoptera > Megachilidae > Stelis > Stelis phaeoptera. Next base: position 4,735,992 of record OX030936.1, read on the forward strand.
AAATCTGATCAGAGATTACCCCGACGTTTTTCACGATTTGTCGTTAAGACACGACTTGTAAGAATCAAGGTTTCATCGTTTGACAAAGTTGAGAGGAAACAGGGATTCACAACTATTGCAGAAGACCACCCGGAATCGTTCTTTTCAACAAAGTCGTAATAATTATCTAGCCATCGTCAACAAGAATCATCGATCGTTCAAAACAGAATTAATAAAAATGAAATTCTCATTTGGGAAAATCTTACTTCTTTTCTTCGATTATTATTTATCGAGAAATCTGTACGGAGATGAAATTATTATTTACATTTTCCTATAAAAGGTTGGAAATAACAGGTTGATTAATTTATGATTTTCTGCCTCCTCGTTGCCATCTTAACATTTATTAAAATATCACATTTTCCGTTAATGTCAATTGATAATTAGTTGGAAAGCAAAGTGTACGCGTGGGTGTGGTTCTTTCGAAGACACTGCGAGGCGAAATGACAACGTGTCCATTCAGCTGGTCGAGAAAATGGAACTGTCATTTTCCCTATTTCCTGGTGTCGCCCGACATTCTTTAATCTGCTCGAAAAGGGAATCAGTGCATTTAAGGGGCTCTGACGACTGGCGAGATGAAACATAGTAATTCTTTTCTGTGACTAAAAATTATTTTGAATTATTTGACCCTGAAACCTGAGGAATCATCCAACTTCTAGCTCAAAAAAATATCACAATCTGATTACCAAAAACCTAGTAAAAACAATGAAATAAATAGCTTGGCAATTTATTCGAATTTGTAATCAAAATAAGTGCACAGAATTCGACAAAACACACAGAAATTATTCAAATTCAACGTCGTATATAGACATTCGTCGCGACGAAAGAATGAAAATCAAGTCTCTCGACTATCAGCCGTTTAAATTGAATCTTAGCCGTGTTAAAAGATTAATCGATTCATTCTACTTTCTTCTTCCGAGCGTCTATCAGAAACTGTAACGAAACGTTCACTCTTCGTTTGCCAATCCATCTAAACGAAAAGAATTTAATCGAAACATTCCAAGAAGGTTATCCTAACTGCAAGCACGATTAGATTCGAGATCGATCAGGAATCGCAGCAAGAATAGTAATTCCTTGTTTTCGAAGGTGACGTCTATAACGTGTTCAAGAAGCAAGCAATCGATATATTTACATATAGATACATTTAAATCGAATACACTTTAATCCCTTCCTCTATAATAACGTGTCACACCCTAAAGTTCAAACACGACAAACCTGACACATATTTATACAACCTAACCCTTGGCTGACACACTTTCGTGTAATTAAAAAGCTTGTATCTCAGAAAATATCAGCTAAAAAACTAACAAGTGATATCTTCATGTCTAGTTATTAGTTTTGCAAATTAAGGTATAAATAAGCCAAGGGTTAATTTTAATTATAACCGATGCAGTCAAGAATCTTAATTTCTCTTAACGCTGTGCCCTTAATAAATCGTAGGATAAAGGGTTGAACGTTTCCAAAGGAAAAGAAAAAAGAAACGAAGAAGCAAACTGCAGCACACCTACACGAAAGGATTTCAGGTGTCAAATAGAATTAACCAAGTTAGGTCTAACAAGCTTTTTTCTGTGTCTTTAATGAAATTCTCATTTATCTTTCGAATAGAAAGGTTCAGGGTGGACGATGTTTTCGCCCGATCGATCCGTGTGCTTGCATGTCCCGTTCTATGAATATTTTCAAGATGTCAAGGATGAAACTCGAATTTTCTACGGCACGATATCTCGAGCGAAAGTAAGTTTCAACGATGCAAGATTTCTCTGACAAACGACTGCTGACTCTGGACATTTTTCAACGTCAACCTGCATATCCCTTTGAAAATGATTAAACAACTTTCAGATAGACAAAATCAAAAATTGAAATATATCGTTTCAAAGATTCTGTAAGCGTTTACCTACTTGAAAAATGTAAATTCATTGCCATAAACTCGAAATGCCACCGTCGAATTATTAATTTATTTTTACTGAAACGTAACATCTGTCGAGTATTATTTAAACAGTTACGGCACAATTTCGCTTGAAAATATAGTAGACGAGCGACGGAAGGAACTAGATATTCCTGATAGTCGGCGATTCGCCGAGCGAATAGACGAAAACAACTTGATGGAGTACCGAGGCTACATACATGCACTGTCACGAATAGAAATTTGTGGTGATTCGTATGCACATTTAGTCTTGAATGCGGCAATCTTTCTTCCGGAGCGTTGGCCCACGATAGTCTACAATAAAATTCCCCCTTATTCACACCCTAACTTTCTACACCGTTCTTCTATCCACGTTACAACAATCTAGGATAACATTTGCAAAAGCAACGCGAACGAGTCGAATTCGAAATTATTTATTTCAACTCATTGTCAGAATACGGTCGCAGCGTTGATTGAACATTTACCAAGTATTTCTATCGTATTGGAAAACGAAATATTCGTGAAATTCTGTTCGGAACGAAACGGAAAACGACTTTTCTCCGCGGATTTAACGACAGGTTGAATGGCAACCATTCTGTGTAGATTCAAGGGAGCGTGACAATTTCCAAGCGTAGATAGGTCGAAACGGGGACTGACAAAATGGAACATACACCTGTGGGTGTGTATAGTGTTGGCCATTCACGACAACATGGAGCGAGTGTAAATGCAGCTAATGGTTTCATGACACCATGGAAAATGGTGACCGAGCTAAGTTCCGTGAAACAGATGGTGTTTATTAAACAATGCTCCTTGCTACGATATCTGGCTCCTGATATTCGTTTCCGTCAGTAAATTAATCGAACTTACATACTGGAATCGTTACAATTAAATTCGTGTCATTTGTTTTATATCAAACAAGATAAAAGAACATTCAATTTTTGTATTCACTTTAAATCAACATTTATAATATTCATATCTGACTGAGTGTTCGCGTTGAAGACAAATATTTTCGTTCACTGGAAATTAATAGGTTAATAGCTATTATCTTGGCCATAAAATACACCACCCAGGCAAGAACCTCTTGTTCCAGAAAACAGATCAATTTCTTATCCAAAAGAGGCAATAAGAAAGACCTATTTATTCCTTTCGTCTGTCGTTTTCGAAGTCCATTATCTGTCGTCGTATAAATTCGAGCCGACGACGCGATTTATTGTCCCGCAAAACAAATATGCCGAACCGATGAATATTCATCGAAATTACCCGATCGACCCGGCCTTTCTGGCTTGCTCGCGTTGTCGTTCCACCTCGAGCGGAAAATCGTTTACGCCGAATAATTTTAATTCTCGACAGATACGAGATTCGTTTGCTTCTGCGGGAAGACGGTAAACGAGAGGCAATACGACAGAGAAAAAAAAAAGAAAGAACGAAATCATCCCGGCGGCAAAACGTTCCATTATTGCTATAATCTGTCGTGGCAATTTAATTTGATCGATCGATAACTTTCTCCACTTTATTTCACGCCTGTATCGACGCCGTTTCCCGTCGACAGAAGAATCAACGAAATTTCATTAATGAAATTTCACGATACATGAAATTAACAAGCTGATCGATACCACCAATTTTTTTTTTGTATAGAAATTAGCAATTAAACTGTGGACAGTGTTGTCCACAACTCTTGTTGACAAGATACTAAACTGAAAGCTCGAATACGAAAATCGATCGATCGGATCTTTAATAATTGTTTCTCAAAGACTGAAATAGAACTGTATTGCAAATTAAATATGGCCATCAAAGGTTCCAGGTAGCTACAAAGGGGACACTGATTAAAACACGAACGTCGATTCGAACCAAATATGATTGCAAAATACGAGGAGTAATCCGTTGAAACGGTCATCATCCTGATTGCTGATTTCTTCGATAAATAGCTGGCCAATCTGCAGGCCATGCCGCCGGCAGGTAGTTGCAACGAATTTAACCGAGGTTAACTTCTCCACCCCATAATTACTCGCATCGGGTCACACGTAACACGTAACGCGAGCCGACAACATCCCATAAACCGTGGGTATAGCCCGAATCGATGGTAATTCGTTTTGTTCAAGATTAAATCCTCCCGGAAAATAATTTTCCAAGAAAACAAGAAATTTACCACTGCCAACGACGGTTTCTTCCTTGCTTAATAAAGGCGGGATAGAAGCGTGATAAATGGAAATTGTTTTTCTTTTTTTTTTTTTTTTTTTATGGAATCAAGGAACATGGTCTGATAGATTCGAGGAGCGATATTAATGGTCATACGGCGGATACTGGGTCAATCGTGACCCAGAAACGTATGCCAGAATGGTTCGTCTAAAAGTAGGTACTCAAATTTTTAATGAATATAAAGTAATGTGAAACAGTTAAGATAAATAACTACTTCTTTCAAAAAGCTAACAGACCAATAGGGTCAGAAGTGTGAACTGACTTCCTTATTTAGAAATCAAAAATATCGATGCTTACTGTGACAACCTCGTCAATGTGATAACACGAATAAAAAAGGAAAATTAAACTTAAATTACTCTGATATTCGGGTCACATTTGAATTTCCATAGAAAGTCGCTTGCATTATTAATATCCTTTCAATTAGAAATCGTCGTATTAGGTATTTCAAATTTGGAATAATAAAAATTACGAAGGATTGTAATAATAATAGGTAAAAGTTTTCAGCGCCTTTAGCGTGGTAGTCATAGTATTAATAAGGATTTGACAAATTTTTCTTACCCCTGTATCGGACAATCTTGCAGCTCTCAAATAATTAGAAATTTCACGAAATACCTACACAACTATAGATGTTAACGGATTTAGAAACAGATTTTCAGATATTGAGAAAGTAATGTAAATGAAACGGTTCAAAATCACATCCAAGTTGTCTCATATCTGAGAAGTCACCGTCCAGAAAGAATAAAATGATTTTCGAATGTGTACAAGTCTGGTCACCCCTTATCGTCCCGAGGATATGAGAACATAGAAGAAGGGGTGTGACTTTCTGGAATTGATAGCCTCGTAAGAACTTTATCGAAAACCTCTTTTTCTGCTGCCATAGGTGTCTCGTGCAGAATGCAAGAATATCAAGAATCCACGAAAAATATTTTCACCGGGAGAACACGTGAAACTACTCAGGAACGTAGCCAAGGGACGAACCTTTGATACAAATAAAAGGGGAATAATGATCTACGGAAAATATATAACGCTCGCCTTTGAACGCGTAGTTTGTACACACAAACGAGAAAATATTTTCGCAGAAAAAGAATCGCTTGTACTCGTCTTCGTCTCTATCCTAACACGTTGTATTGTTCGGAAAGAAAGGGAACGCGAAAAAAAAAATGTTCCTTTGAGAAAAACTATCGTCCATCAAAAGTGTTTCGTAAGAAAAAAAGAAACGACTGGAGAAATTGTACTACAACTACTACGTATCAAATTTAGTCATAAACGATATATTGATTACATTAATTTGCTTAATTGTTAAAACGCGATATTCGACTTTTGAACAGCCCTGTACAATTATCAAGCTGGCAAAGAACTTTGCCTATATTCTACTTCGTCGTGACCGTGACAATCCTGTGACAATGGCAATTAGGGTTAGTCCGCTTCGAGAGGATGATCTTGGGAAAAAGAGAAAAAGTGGAACAAGTCAAGTAGCAGCAATTTCGTTGGCTCGCAATTTCTAGCTAACGTGAATACGTATTGCAGAGGGGAAAAAAGATTTTTCAGAAATAAGTTCCGTTAAGAATAATTGCATAGCATTAACTGTATACAGAACTGCACCATTGCGACGTAAAATGGCACGGTTTACGAACGACATTTTCCTGCAGCAGAAAAGAAAGATAGAAACCCTTGAAATTATAGTTATTTCCAGCTGAACCCGGAGGATTATTTACCGCTCGTAATGAAAGAGACACGGTGAGAATTTAAAAAATTGATAAGATATTTGAGAAATTTAAACAGAATACCTGAAGAGTTGACTGCCCCCGTGAAAATTATTAAGAATTTAAGCAGATAATTTTCAAATTTAAATCTTCAAATGGATATTTCTCATACCATATGCATGATGGATATTTCTGAAATTTAAATTTACAAATTTCTGTCATACACTTAATGGATATTTCTCAAATTTAAATTTTCAAATTTCTACCTTACACCGTCAGTATTACTTCAAAATATTACTGATATTAGTAAGTTTCAAGTTGTCAGGTAAGAAATTTAGTAGAAACTAAGAAAATATCGATCGGACTTACACGGTGCATTGAAAAAGGGATATTTAAGGAATGTTCTCGTCTGCTGTACGTGCAGGTGGATAACATTTTACGGCAAAAAGCATTATAAGAAACGTCTGTGTTACGTTTCCTTCGAGAATCGAATGCATGCCGCATTATCTCTGGCATTGTGAAAAATGGCTAGATTCGAATAAAAAGTACAGAACACGAACCAATTCAGCAAAGACCATTGTTTCTACCGTTTCTCTCTCGATTCACATATCAATAATATCTCTATGAATCTGATTCGTTTTTAAATCGCATTTTATTTACAAAATTTGTTAAATAATCAAAAGCGCAGTACGTGTAAGAATAAAATTTTTACTGATATTTGCAAATCATTTATTATTAATAATAATTTATTAATATTATCCCAATTATCAAATATTCATATTTAAATTCTGCATATCCCAATATTCGAATTATCCCTGATTATACGAATATTCAAATCCGAATTCCACCGAAACACAAATACCCGAATTTTCATTCAAGCCATAATTTTAAAATCCAATACCCCAAAATTAGATAGAAACTTTCCTATTTCTTTGGTCGATTAAGTGTGTTAGGAATAGTGGAAGAGAATCGTGAAACTAGTTTCTTGAAAGGTGACGCCCGTGCAATAATTCACTTAAACACTCTCTTTCTCTTTTTTTTTTGTTTCTCACACCCTACTCTCGATAAAGTGCTGGTGAAGCTTGGCTAAGGGCGATCGCCATTCGGGTTAATTAATAATCGGGGTCGTGACATCGTTTACACGAGGATACGAATTAAGGAGCATCGTGAATATTCTCGTCACGGAATTTCCATGTTTCCTTTCGACGGATAATTCGACGGATATTCGTTCGTTAGGTATCAAACCGGATGTGATCGTGTTTTCAACCGTGTCAAGAACTCGAATCAGTTAATTACACAGACAATGAGATCGTTGTTTGCTTAAAAAGTTTACACTTCGTTAGAACGACTTCTCTTTCAGTCGTCGCGTCGGATGATCAGAAAGAAGCGAGTCGAAGCTTTAAAATCAACTTCTCGAGTGATGTGTACACGTTAAAAATTCTAGTAATTCTGATTAAATAAATAACTAAATTTAACCTTTCATATCCTGATACCAAGGAAAGTAGAAATTTGAAGCTTCAGAATATTTTATTCGAGTAGATTTTGAGTAACAGAAATAATAGAAAATTTATCCCTTGTACTAGAAACTATTTTTTACTATAGAAAAGTAGTAGAAATACTTTTCATAAATATTAAACCATTTATAACTATCTGTAACCGATGACTAGCGTATAAAGCATCGACATAAAAGAACATGTGAATTTTTGATGCGAAATCAATCAAATGTATCATATTTATATCTTCGAAAAGAAATTTGCATTATTCGTACCGATTCAGCGAATGCGTTCGTTGCAATTCGTGCCACTATTATATCGAGGCATCTCGATACGGGGTACATTTGGTTTTCGGTTATCAAAATTCATGACAGCCACTCACAGCGAGCACGAATCAACCGAGCATCGAATTTTACCCGCGACCTGAATAGCAAAGCTTTCGGTGGACCCGCTGATACCTAAATGTTGATTAGATCTCGTATACTATAGATAATCTTCTACACGCATACCTGACGTACCCGATTCGCCTGACATAAATTTCCATGTTTCAGCGGAAAATTCAAACTAACCCAGCTACTATAAACTGCTCCAATTAATTGAGCAAACTTCGCGAATGAATGCATCAAACTTTCCCATGTGAGATGTTACCCGGGCCAAAATCAACGATCGTTATCAGATTCTTAACAACGTGTCGTTAATACTTTGAGACTCATGAAGTTGAAAGTTGCTAAACTTTGATATTACAGCTAAGGATAAAAATTGGAAACTCTGTTACGAATATGAATTATAATGGCATTCAAATGCTAGACTATTCTAGTATCTCTAGTATTCTAGAATTAAGTTTAATATTTGAATACTAAAGTTTGATATCCCTACACCTAGCAAATGCTAGTTTAGCAAATAAGCAAATAACAGCTCCAACTGCAATAACCCCAATACTATTATACAAATAAAAATTCACAAAGCAATCATACAGACAGATTCCTAAACCACAATCTTAATCACCCTAAGCACACTAATTGACTGCACCGTTTAAATGCAATATTCGACACCATTGGATTTAATACAAATCAATTCAAATTCCTCCGTAATAAAACAAAACAAAAAATCCAATCGCATCTCGATTTCAAGCTACACAACGAACGAGGCTGATTAAATACTCTTTTCATCTCTTCCCGCTCCTATTATATCCAATTTCTGAAGAGGCTCGATCGTTCGAATTCATTTTAATTAAGTCCCGGCGCGAAAATTACAGCGGATACGCGAAATGTTTGTTAACTCTGTGCGTCGCGCCGCGCCGGTACGAGGTTTCATGAATATTCAGTATCGTCGGTCCAAGAATTATTAATATTATGAGCAAACAGATAATGTCAGACTCTTAGGCGAACCCCTGTTACCGTTTGTTCATTTTACAGCGCTAGATTGTACAGAACGTTCTGCTCGCGAATTACGAGCTCTCCAACCTTTTCAACAGAGCGTACGTGATAGAGATCCTCATGATTCTACTTGTATAAGTGGAAAATTTAAACCTTTCAACTAAAAAGCTGTTCCTTGGTACAGAGAATCGACCGCCCAGAGGTATGAAGTAAGTTCTTTCAACGGAAGATACGTGACAGAAATCCTAATTATTTGATTTACACGGGTGTAAAATTTGACAATTTACACGCTGAGGTATTTCTACTACAAGAAAGTAGAATAACTAATATATAATTATTTTAAAATATTTTTCATAGCAACCTGAGGAATTTTATCTCTTTGTAGCCTAAGCTATTCTTCGCTATATTTAGCAATTCAAAGCTTTCCAAATTTTCCGTTTCCCATTAGAATTATTAGGTATTGCGTACGCTATAAAAATCAGAACATCTGAAAAGTGTTATTTACTATACAAAACAGTTCGAAGCTTTTATAATAACAAATATCAATAAAAATTCTGATAAATCTACTTAAAAAATCTGATTTTTTGAATTTTGAAGTATCTGTTGCTATAAGAAACTAAGAATTGATTCCGTCCAATGGTTTTGCAAGCTTCGATGATTTGATTGAGTTCTCGTAACTTAACCACGCACACGCCGGCACAACATGAAAATATATAACAGTATATTATGCTGAACTACTACGAAAGGCAGCATAATTGTACAAGGTAAATTGCCTCATAAATAATTCCCGAACTAAGGAAGAGGTCCCCGTTCGAGAAACAACGCGAACGTTCACAGATAACGCGTGATAAAACGAAACGTCTTCCCAAACTCCGCCATGTTGTACATTATACTCTTTTTACTTCTGTTTTGTTCGCAAAAAGGAAGAACAAGCAAGTAGCTTAGAATGGATCGTCCATTTGTTGCGCTATTTTTCACGTCCCAACTGGTTATTTTTTTGTTGCAAAACCTTTGAAAAGGATGGAAAATAGAACACACATAGGTACTCACCTCTTTTCTTTCCGCTGTTGCTTCTTCTTCCTGAAGGCTTTCTTCACCCTCAGGAGGAGAAAAGCGGCGCGATCGATGGTCAGGCTCGGTGAAGCCTTGTCGCCGCTCGACATCCTGCGTCCTAGTCCTCCTAACACCTGTACATAACAACAAGAATATCATTTATCATTTGTTCACTTAACACTGCTGTTCCTTTAATTAATTTCACAGTGGATACTTAAAGTCACGTCTGTTGCACGCGTCACGCTTGATAAGTCTAGATGTACAACTCATTGCAACGTTAGGAAATTTAACCATTCGCTATTAATTTTATTATTGTTCGAAGCTTTAAAAAAAACTGCAAAAATTCTGAGATGCTTGTCAAAGTGTCTACTATATTATTTAATCGTTTACTACGTCAAATATTGAAAACCTTTGAAGTAAAAAATTAAATTTCAAGGTACTTCTAAAAGTATATTGACCAGAAGCATGCTCTTTAAGGTTAACACGTTAAGCGCCACGTCAGTCACCGGTGACTGACACTCGAAATTTTGTACAATCAAATAATTGACGAAAAGAACTATGAAATAAACCGCGGATAGTGTTTAATATTTAGCTAATAATGCTGACTATCGAATTGAAAGGTTAAATTTGAAAATTAATCGACTGGATCCATAATAATTCGGATTTGATCGTGTCTGACTACGTACGTCCGTTTTCACTGTACCACTCAACGTGTTAAAGAACACTGAAATACTCGAAACTTAAATTCGCAAAGTTTGAATACCCATGGTATCAAATACCAACCCCTACATATGTATTTGATGACACGAACTCCCTGTAATGTTTGACGGATTCAAACACGATATACAGGGATAATTACGATTAATCAACAAACATTTAACGTGTGGCGTAATTTAAATACTCGCACCAAAGATTCACAACACCTTCCGCGGTTTATTAACGACCTCCCTAAATATTCAACCAGCTAAGTTCGCCACAGTGTTTCACGGATCCGAACGAGCCATTCCAGGATAGTTTCTGTTAATTAACAAACATTTAACACCTTGTTGTAGTAACAACCTCTGAATATTTAATGAGCTGAACTTGCCACAATGTTTCAGTCACTTCAACACGGTATTCGGGAAATAATTTCAATTAATCAACAAACACTTAACGCGTGTTGTAAGTTAAAATAACTTAACTTAGGTTTAATTTTATTAAAAATTATAGAACTAATAGTAATTAACAAACATTTTTAGGCACACTGTCAACACAATGATACAGAAACACGGAATGAATCGAAGTAATTTTCTTGCATTGTCTTGCAACTGAATACACTTTAAATTCATCCCTCTGGGCAGACGTCAATTAATTTCGCCGTCAGCATTGAACACCGGCAACATTTGTAAATCCTGATCAGGTTAATTCGAAGACGATACATCACGCGGAGAATGGAATCGTCCAGTGAAAATCGCGTATCTCTATCGGGAAACGAAACTGTCGATCACCCCGGTTAGGTTAAACGATGAATGTTTCGTTCCGTCGAATCAGAACACCGAGATTCTTCGAGGTTGACGAGCAACCACCGTCAGATTGTCACGCTCAAAGCTAATGCGATCATGGAAATCCTCTTCCGTCTTGGGTACCGGAAACATCACTCGTTAATCCTATTATCCTTCGAGGACCCGTTGTTAACACGCTGCGGTGGAAGTTATGATTACAATACAGGGAAGAAATACATGTTATCAGCAGTCAAAGGAAATTTTATAGAAAAGAAAAGACAAATGTTATCTTGGATTTCATGTATTACGGAATTTGGAAAATTGAAGATTCTTAAAATTATAGCATTCTAAGTTGTTAAAACGCCGATAACTCAGATTCCAAATATTATAGAATTTAGAAATTGTCAAATTATGGAAAATTAAATTGTTAAGATGTTGGCGACTCGGACTCCAAATATTAGACAATTTATAAAATTGAAGACTGCGACATTATAGCACGATAAACTGAAATTTTCCACTTGCCACCTTGCCAAATTGCCCTAACACCAACTTGAAATTTCTTTTTACTACGTTTGAAACGCTGGTTACCACTGATTCCCCGCAGTATTCCACGTGTAAAAACCTTCGAATAATTCTATCGACCATATCGCACACATTGTAATCAAGATCCTATTGATTAACACTTACGGTATATTTGTTACAGAACAAATATCAAGCCACAATAGCGCCTGGTTCCACGGATCACGGTACACTGAGCTTGAAATTTCGAACAGCTATCCCTCGGTTGTCATCGTGTTTATCCTTGACTGAACCATCAACCTTCGGGTTTACCCGTGGTCTATAATCGAGCCGACCTTCCAATTAATTAACAGACACAATGCAAAAGTCTTCAATGTAAACACTAATACGATCACTGATCACTGTTCAAGCCGTGGTCGACGATAAAAAATTCATTTTCTCCGAGTGGAAATAACAGTCGAACTATTTCTACCTAACCCGAGGGTAGATTATGCATCGACTTATACGACACGCAACTGACCAGGTCGAGAAACAGACTCACGTTTTATTTTTAAACTTTGTTATTTTGTAAACACGAGCTTTGCCTCCGAACAGATTCATTTTCTTAAAAGGACAATGTGCTAGAACGGTTGTCGGCTTGGTTGCCCTTGTTTGTTTTCTTTTAGAAAGTTTCAGAATCAAGTTTATCAATGAGATATTTCTCAAACTACCCAGATTCGAACAGAGAAGGGTCGAAAAGAGACCATTTGTGATATTTTATGAAATCTTCATTGGTTAAACAACAATTTTCTTTGAACTTCTAAAAATTTCGATTAATTTTTCTACTAAATAAATGCAATTTTTGTATAATTGACCACCTAACAGGATATGGAATTCATAAATACACGAAACAAATAAATGTTAGTTTTGTTCAGAATCTGAAAATCTTTCAAAGCCAATCTGTCTTTGGAACAGAATGTTTTTTAATCCCTTTTCAACACGTTTGTAAGATTTTCGAAAAACTGAACAAAGAGAGTTTTGATTCAACCACGAGAATACATCTCTCAAAGGCAGGATATTTTTCATCGACGAATATAACTCGTTTATTCAAGCAAACGAACCGATCCCTTTTTCGCCCGAGATAAATAGCCAGATTTCCTGGTAAAAGAATCTCTTGCTGATCATCCGGCGAATTTTTTGATCTCTCACCCCGACGACCATCGATCGTCTACCACCAGTGTAACAAAGATACATAGATCTTTTGATAAATTGCTTTCCAGTTTCTTAAGAAACAAATTTATCCATCATCTCGAACGGAAAAGACACAAGTCAATAAACTGTATTTATCGTTTCCCGATAGTCGTAACGTATAATTCTTATAAATCAAGATTTTTGCGTTAAATTAACTCTCGCGTGGTGGACCGTTGAGAGCTAACCTCGTTTTCGTTTTCATTGCACAGAATTTATAATATTTCCCAAATTTCAAAAAAAACTCTAAATAATAGATGTCTATATATATTATTCTTCAATATATAAAATACTCCATCTCGAAATCTAAGCAGCTAATTTTAATTAAAACAAAGCAAAGATTGCCGTTTGCTTCAGAACATAAATCGAATCAACATCTGTTAAACTCGCGGGTCGTCGGTGGTTGTAAATTCATCGGAGACAAATTAATCTCTTCTTAGGGAAACTTTCAACTAGTTGAACGTGAAAGTTCGAATTTCAATGGAAGGATGAACTGGCGAAGAATATGCGAATTTCAGTCGCGATATCGAGAAGAACGGGTGCACGAATTCAACGAAAGGCTTAAATGTTTCTCTCAATAGCGCTCGACGATACTTGACACTGATCCGAAAGAAGAACTATGGCTTCTTGTTAACAAGGTAACAAGCCGAGGAAACTCCTTTCGTTAATTAACTTTCAACAAAAGGTACACGAGCTGCAGCGTACTGAAACTCTGACTTGACGCAATCCTTTCGTGGAATACAAGCGAATTTATTTGTATAAAATAAATTGATAAATATACCAATCCCTTGCACGTATCAAAGAATTTGTCTACTTCTGTTATTACTACGTTTCGTTAATAATTTTCCAAGATTACAGAAGAGACAAACTCAAGATAAGTATCGATTAGGCAATATTGCGAGTAAGGCTGGTATCAGTAGCGAACGATCGAAAACGTTCGACGAAAGGACGATAAATTGCTGGCAGATTATCAAAGCGAATACGAAGCTAAAGGAAGCACAGTTTGCAACAGTTTCTCTACCCTTCGTTCCCGCCAGCTATTAACATTCGCTAAATTACCAAAGATAAAGCTCGAGTACAGTCGATAATGCGTACTTTCGTCCTTGGTTTTCGCCCGAAACTCTCTGATCACCGGCAATCATCGGCAAGAAACTTAATCGTACCGCGGAGTATGGATTTTATTGGGCATTCGATCGATAAAAGACAGTGATTAATGATGACCCGATATTGTACCACCCGTGGCGATATATCGCCACGTTACGCAACGATCCTAAATATCGGAACGATTTTTATTGTATTCGTCGTTAATCAACGCGAATGATGCTACCCTGATTTCCTGGTTATTAACCTGACTCCACCCCAAAAAGTTAATTAAACAATCTTTCGTTTGATAGCTCTTCGATCGAAATTAAATAAGCTTCGGAAATCTTTGTAATTTTCTTTGGGGTTTGGGGTTGAAATTAAAATTTATGACTAAAAATAAATGGAAAGGACTTTCGGACAATTACTTAAAATAATTTTGAGTGCCAAGAAAACGCGATCGAGATCATGCCGGATTCTACGTCACATTAAGTAGCTTACTCTAATTTTTCAATGAAAAATTATAGAAAATTGCTAAGATCGATATAATCGCGTGGAAATGATAAATTTTACAAATTGTGAATTATCTTAATTACTACCAAAATAGCAAACGTTGTCTGAAAGGTTCGTCGTTCAAGGGTCCGAGTGTCAGATATCTAATCGCGATTGGAACATGTTAATCGTTAGTTCGTCTGAACGTGAGGTTGAACTTTGAACGAAGAGCTGTTGGATTCGCAAACGAATAATAAATTTGCTCGTTCGACTTGAGAACAGTAATACAGTTTGATCTTCCACCGCGCTACGAGGTACCCAAACTTCTCGTATAACTCTCAAACTCCATCGAACATCCACGTTAAACTGATTTACTGGATTCGAGGCTCTAAATCCTTGGTTACAACACCAACACGTACACTTTACCGTCTCCCTTTGTTACCATCACTTGGTACTTCAGATTGGATATCAATTTTCATGTAATCGTTCAAGTAAAAAAACACAACTCGTGAAATGTATTTTTTTTTTTTTTTAACTAATATTTGATCATCGTGCACCATTCTGGAAATGTAACATCCTTAGAAAAATCCACTAACTTTTGTTAAAAGGCTAGCAAAATATTTGATTTCCTATCTTCATGATATACATACGTAAACGATACGAATATTAATAAAAAAATGTGTTGCGTGCGAGTTTTTAAATTATGAAAAAAGACATTAGTAAAGGTTCGTTAACACGAATGATCATCTTTCGTAATCTTTGGCTTTTGACGAGAAATAATAGAATTACATCCAAAAACCTCTTTCGATGCAGCAACGTGTATCTATTATTAAAAATTGATCCTAACCGAACGCAATGGTACCAAGAACATCATGAAGTTTACCTCGAACAAAAGGATCGATAGCTAACCACGCCTATTCCATAGGTACACAATAGGAAGGTCATGGTTTGTCTCAGTCGCGCTAATTAACGAATTACTACTTTTACACCCCTTGTTAGCGGCTAACTATCCAGCGTAACAATATCCATCATATAGCGATTAATTTCTAATTAGTCAACTTAATATTTTAATTTCTACAACGGGTTGAACGTGGATCAACCGTGAATAAATTTCACTAATCAAATAATGACACCATATCGAGTACCGAACACGCGTGGCATTTTATTAAGAAATATTTCAACCATCGATTACAGATAACGAAAAGGAGTTCGAATGAAGACTGATAGGTAAACAATAACTGAAAGCTACACTCTTCAGAAGCTATTAGTCGAACCTTCAATTTCACGCCCTGTTTTCCCCTTTACCTTTGCCTTTGCTGCCTTTTTTTAAGCGACCCCGAGGGATCTGCGGTTGTAACTGGTAAAAGGTAATCTTAAACCCTGGGACTTTCCCAATCTAGTAAATCTCTCGGCCCCGGTACGACGATTTCGCGACACACCGAGTTAAAATGAACCGTCGCGATGGTGGAAAATGTTCGCCTGGCTAAATGAAAGTATATGATGAAATAAAGGAACGACAGAACAAATAGCAACAAGAATAGCTGGAGCAAAAACTGTTTCCAACTATGTACACGCGTAGATAGATCGGTAAATATTACAGCATCGTAATTCAAGGGTTTTTTTGAGCTCAAAGGAACGCAAAAACATGCTGTTGATCTACAAACAATTCTCGTAATGCAACAGAACAAAGGCGATAATCGATAAGCTGAGAAAAAACCTTTTTACTTCGACATAGTCCGAATAATCTTCTTATTGTTTGATATACTTTGCATTTTTATTCCCTTATCTATATATTTCAAGTTGACTACACTGACCTACTTTCAAAAATCTGTAATATGCATAGTAAAGTCGTGGATGGTATAGATTTCCATGCAAGTTGCTCTCGAAAATTTATGACAAACAGGTTCTGAAATGTTGGTTCTATACTTTCTTTCGACTGCTTTAGAAAAACTTCATCCCTTAAACAGTGCAAGGATATTAAATAGTACTGATTAAAATACCATTTAGAAGTATAATTCGTAAGTACATATTTAAAGCCTGAAATTTTGTATACCTAAATAATTGGTAATAAAAATGCAAAGCGGGTGCAAAGAATTAGCACTAATTAGAATAATTTTCAAAAGTATGACTCCTAGGTTAAAATGCAAGGTAAGGGCGCAAGATTACCGCTAATTACAATAATTCCTAAGAATACGACGTATAAATATTTAACATCTCAAATTCATTAGCATTGGTATTGTGATAATAATATTATTAAATTGACAACTGAATACTAAAAAAAAAAAAAAAAAACCTGCAAACTTGCCAACGTTGATTGCCATCGCAACACAGTTTTTCCACAAAAAATAAAAGAGTTACGTACGCGCAGTAGAAGTGAGAACAAAATTTGCATAGAATTCCAGTAAAACAAACAAGCGCAAGAGTAAAAGTCGCTTCGAAAAGTAATTTAACATTTTCACCAAAGACCCTCTCGAAAAAAGAAAAAAAATATTCTTCTCTGACAATTGGGTCTCGTTAAAAATACATCCACCGAATTTCCGGTGTGCAACACACTTTTCTCGTAAATATCGTTCGGAACTATAATAAAAGTCTGTAGGACAATGACACCAGCATCGTAAAAGATGGAAATACCAAACGACTTCCTAGATCGCTTTTCCTTCGTATTTTTTTTTCTTTGTCTTTGTCTTTTTTATTTTTTTTTTTTTTATTTTATTGATCCGTTAATGAATGGTCTTTATCGTATTTGAATAATTGATCGCGTGCTCGTTCGACATTTCAGGTTACAGTTTCGAGACAGGACATTAATATTTCAACGCCGGGGACGATAAAGAGCTTGATATTACGTTTGATGGCCAGTAAAAAGGAGACGCAATAAAACGGCGAAGGTAACCCATTTCGCTGTACGAATCGAAATTGTCCGGTTATTAAACGCAGCGACAACAAACAAAGGGAATGATGGCAATTTTGGAAAGAAAAATTGCTATAAAAGTGGAGAACACTCTATAAGGACGATTTATCGTAAAAAGGCGTTATTTTCAATTGGAAGCAGAAATTGCGAATCTGTGGGTTCTATTTAAGAACAGCCGGAGTATCAGAAAGAAATAATTTTCAAGACGTAAAATGATTAAATACCAGTTAATAACGATCGACAACACTGTAATTTTGAAAAGGAAAATAGTGGAAGACGTGAAACACTACAAGTTTTTCTTGAAAGAGTCAGAATCCAAGTTGATAATTTAATTGGCACTCAGAGATGGAATTGGTAAAAAAAAAGAAGTTAGAAGTAGAATAGAGGTTTTCGGAGGAAGTTGGAGGAACATTCGTCACGGTAACGTTACGTCGACTTGCTTCCCGACCAAGGAAACAAGGATTAAGGGTGAGCGACTGGCGTAAACAGGGGCTGATTTACGAGGATTTGCTGGCCACGGGTACCAACTTTCCGTCTTCGAAACATCCGTTATACGTGTAAACAATTAGAAACGAGGACACGCTAGATCCTCTCTAGATACGCGATGTTTGTTAACACATTATTCACCCCTTGAAAATGAAACAATCAAGGACCGTCGCTTTATACGTAGTTTGTCCAATTTGATGGCTGGTATCATTATTTCTCACTATCGTACAATAGTCTTTTACCATTACTTAAGTATACTTTTGCTATACCGATAGGACTAATCCGCTGATTTATAAAATTACAATGCTGTCGAGATGTTATTTTCACAATCTTAACGACATGCAAGCCTGACGATTAATTTGATTACAATTAAACTAATTTGATCTAATTCGATTCGAGATACAAGCAAATTGTAGCTTAAAATGATTAGCAAGGGATGTATCTAGAGATCCGTGGCAAATGGAAGACGGGTAAGGAAATATGGAACTTGAGATGTTCGAATTGTCGAAAACTCGAGAGATCACGGAAATTAGTCGACCTAGATGATTCTTCCTGTATGGAATCGAGTTTACGTGGAAATTAATAAACCTGTGAGATCTAATTACCTTCATCTAGCCCGCAAATGTAATGAAATTCAATGAACGAAGACCTACGTAAATCAATACACAAAGCATTTCACGAGGAATCAAACATCAATCGAGATTAATCCTTCAATAGCTAACCATTGGAACGGTGATAATTTCAATTTCCATTTAGACTCTCGCAAATGTATTAAAATTAAAACAGAATAACTGAAGGAGATAAAATTGAAGAAAATTTCATACGACATTAATATTATATTGTTAACGAAAGATATAAAGTAGAAAACTTGATTTATAAAACACAGCAATTGTATACTAATTGCAATTATAACCTGACAATAGGGTTAAATCCCTAAAATAAAGTTTCTAAACATTCCAATGTAATCCCTATCGCAGACGATATTCATATCAAAAATAATTTCCACGAATTACAAGAAACACTTGCTAGTCCCGAACGATCTGATGAGGTACGCAAAGCAACGAGGACGTCTGATTGTTTAAGGAATCGAATTGTTACAGGGGAACCACGTTTGATCGGTGGCAAATCATTCAGGGAATTTCGCATACTAGTCGACCCCCTGCCAGGGGGATTGCACCCCCTCCTCGAACGCTATGGACCGTGGAAACTATTCAGGACTATTCAGTCTGGGTAGAAATTAACGGAATCCTCGACTGGGCATAACACACCCAGACGACAACACATACATTGTAACATACCATACGGAGTGACAGACATCAGCTTACCATCACCATCCCCTTTCTTGGAGAAATTTCATTGTCTTGGTCAGAAAATCGCGAACACCCCCCGAGGACGTGACGAAAATTGAAAGTAACTACTGTTTCTTGGTAACAGAAATCTTGTTCTCGTACAAGTTATGTGTCGTTAATTCCTCTGACAATATTTCAATATATCTGATTTTTATCGACAGTGGTGATTCATTAAATTAATATTAAAATTTGTAAGAATGTAGATATTTGGAAATATTATATATTTTGGAAATTGGAAACTCTGGAATTTCTTTTAGAAGCTCCGATGAACTACGTAAAATTATCATTTTATAAACGTAATGAAGTAGCAAGCCGATATATTTCATATTAAAGGTAAAAACAAGTGGAACAATAAGTGCCTAAGCGTATTAGTTGACTGGAAATTTTGGTAAAATTGATTTCTAATTCGAGTTCTTTTAATTCATTATCCACGGTTTTGATCGAAGCGATGCATAATTCACGACTAGATATTCACTCACCACAAGGGACGGAATTAGATCGTAATATTTCCAGTTAAGCATTTTCAACGAGTTCGTTAATAAGAATTTTAATCGAAAGCGCCTCGCGAACGAAGCACGCGCTAATTAATTATTAATCAGTTGAGGTCGCCGTTGCGATGACGCGAACACGCTTTATTCATATTTTAGACGCCCTGTAACCTCGTATTTAGCGATATCAATCTTTCCGATTGACAGCATTTCGTGATATTATCATTCATAAAGGTACAGGGTGTCATGGAAGAAATGACAGCATTTTATTCGCAAAGAATTTTTAAATAAAGAATTCTATACAAAATATGATATCGGTTAAATAATATTTTTAAGAAGCAACAAATTACTTTAGTGGAACTCGTTTTACTGCAAAACGAAGTACTTAATTTAAACTTCTAACAGACGAACGGTCTACGAACTTCCGGTTTTCACGAGTCGCCCATTCGGTCCGTCCATTAACGTTCCGTGAATTAAAATTGAGTGTAGTCTGGCTGCAAAAGCGTTTCTCTGACGTACGAAAAAAAAACAACGACTCAACGACTAAAGACAACCGTCTGTGCGTCAATGCTAAAAATTGCAGCTGGCAACTTTGCTCGATTCGATTCATTGATTATAAACGATTCTATAGTTTGCTTTCGCTTTCGAGAATGGTACAGGAAGTCCTCGATTCTCTGCACACCACCTGCTACAGCTCGACGTACCTAATAATTTCTTTTCGTCAATTAAAGAAACCTCTTTACGATTGTACACAAAAGATTTGTTTGTTTAAGGAAATGGTCATGTATAGTGAAGGACAAACTGAAAGGAAGTCGTCAAGTTTATAGCAACGGTGGTCAAGGTGGGGTTAGGTTTAATCCACGAAACATCACTGACAGATATCGTTCGACGAGCTTGACGCTTTTTATTTACACCCAAATGGATCATAAACTTTTATGAAATGAAGGTGCACGTGCACGAAAACCATGTAGCAACGAGGATGGAAGTGAACAGATTTATATTTCAGAATTTTATATGATCCCAGAACGAAAACTAATAACAAAGAGCTTGTCGGTATGAATCAACCGCCTACTTTACTACTTCCAGTAGTAAAAGTCAACGTATAAAGAAGAAATTGCCCTCGTTCTAAAAAAATACATGCCATTTTTTGCAACTTCATATTTTCTTTCTTTAATACCTGACTGAAATAAAGTAGCAACGAGTTTAATGGCCATCGTCTTTTATCAGCTATATACAAACAAGCTTCGATCCTTTTTCTATCTGAAATAGTTAAATTGGCAAATAAATTCGCAAACTCCATATTTTTTGTCGTTCAAAGCAGCCAGTATTCAAATCGTTTGCTGTACTTATTAATTTTTGACGATTCGACATGGAAATCGTTGATATTACACGATACAAGATTTTAAAAAGCAACGGTGCAAAATTCATTCGGTTGGCTAAATTCATTGAAACGGAAGTAAGAATTGGGTGCACCCAGCTACCATTTATGAGAACACGTGTATCTCTTATCAACGTAACAAACGAACAATAAAAGAAATCACGATACACGAGGCTCGGTTGCACGATCGTTCGTTTTTATTGCTTCTGGATCAAAGCCAATGTCATAGACTGGATATGCTTCCACCGATTAATCCAAAACTTTCACACTGTCCCGGTGTACGTGTGTACGTGCACACATGCCCGTGTCAGCACGTATCGAGCGACCAAACAAATTTGCGAGCCCGTGACGCGTCGTCAATGAAAAATTGCCATCCTGACTTTCCAACTAGTTTATCCTGTCTCTGCCCCCTTTGACGCAGCCTTTACTTTATCCCATTCGTTTGTCAACTTCCAGACTCTATTCCTGGAATGTTCAACCAAACCCTCTCGACTGGCTAGGTTCATTCGAATTATCGATTACGATATTTGATATTGCCTGGTAGCCGCAAGGTCGGCCAATTTCGAAAAATACAGAATCCCCCCCCCGTCGAGAAACTTTGACAGGATAACGTATAGGCGATCCTTCTTTTTGAAACAAAAAAAAGAGATGCATCGTTTGGCGCGAGGAACACCAACCAGAAGAGGGTCGGGCATGGTTCGAACGATCTTCGAATAAAATCAAGGTATTTGGAAATAGTTGATAATTTTTATTATCATTAAAAATGACTCCAAGCTCGAATAATGACAAACTTCGACCCTGGTACATCTGCATAATGAGATCATATTTCAATAGAAGGTATACTCAAAGGAACGTTACATACGCGCACAATTCGTATGCAAAACTACACGATACTTGTGGTTTTCAGATCCATGTTCAGCCAGCATCCACTTTATTCGAAAATGGAACAGAAGAGCTTCGAAACTAATTCAATTTACCAACGATTCCCCGTTATTCGGCCAAACAATCATCGAATTTAGCATGCTTCGCTTCGTTCCATTCCCCGAACGTAAAAACAATTCTCGACACGGATGAAAAAGGAATGAAAAATCCTGAAACAAATCTTACGAGCGCAACGTTTAATCGTTATCGTTAATCCTTCGTCGCTGCCGAGATTCCAGGAGAGAAAAAGCGGGTGTAAATAGTTAAAATGATTTTTTCGAGGGTCCTTTTCTGACGCTAAATGTTGGGAAATAGAAACCCTTTTACATTTTTACACCGGTCAAAGCCACTT
The DNA here is from genome assembly GCA_943735885.1 of Stelis phaeoptera. Classification (NCBI taxonomy): domain Eukaryota; kingdom Metazoa; phylum Arthropoda; class Insecta; order Hymenoptera; family Megachilidae; genus Stelis; species Stelis phaeoptera. The sequence continues at coordinate 4,758,430 of OX030936.1, forward strand.
CGAAACCCATTTAGAGAAAGCTTTCGGAATGGAGGACAGGCCGCTTTGCTCGTAGCCGACAAAATTCAGGAGGGAGATCGCTGTGTTTTCCAAACACACGCCATGGGAGGGTATGAAAGAGAATCGGATCGAGGGATCTCTCAATAAAAATTGATTGCGACGGATGGGGAAAATGAATCGACGGATGTACCTTCATATCCTAACGTAGGAGATCCCGTAATCCGGAACGAAATCCTTCGAGGTTTAAGTGGCTAACTTATGACCAGACTTAAACATATACAGATGACGTAAATCTAATACGCTTTGATTCTTAATCAACCGTGACAGTTGAAAAGAAAACATTTTCCCAAGAACGGATACGTCGACTTCCGCTATTAAATGATGTGTACTTTCTGTAAAACGTACAGTCACAAAAGGTGTGTTTAATTTTGAAATCGTCAACAGACTGATTTCTGTCTGTGAAGTCAAGTATCAAGGCTAAACGAAAAAAACATATTTTTGACATGCAGAGTGAGAAAAGAAAAAGTTAATCGACCTGCCAATAATTTTATCCACCGTTCACTGAACGATTTCATTGAAAGGGTTAAAAATACATCCTACCGTTTCTACGAAATCTTGATCCTTCGAATAGAATAAGCAGCAATCCAGAAATAGGATTTTTCAACAGAACACGATCGATAGTATTTGAACGACCTGATGATTGAAATCTAAATAAACTATATAACATTAAAAAAGCAAACAGAAAAGCTATAAAATATCTTTTAATCTACTACTTTCCCTTACCTACGAATACAAAAAGATTTTTACAAGTCGAACATCCGTTATTTAATTGAAATCCGTATACGCTTTGTGTGACGAAAGTAATTAGATTTTGTAATTTGCACAAAGGGAGCCAGTGTACCTTGAAGATTATTGATCGTCGAGATTGAAGTTGGAATATCGAGTCAGAAAGAAAAATGCTGCGTGCCCTATCAGAAATAACGCGAATGACATATTCCAATACTTGGAATCAACCGTGAAACAAAACCGCGATAAAAGAGAAACTTCCATTTCCCCAAGAATTTCCGGAAAAAGAATTTTCGCGAGAAGCGCCGCTTTCCATCCAAGAATTCTTTTTCTTCCCTGCAACAGCGAAGGAAATAGATGGGCGCGTTCTTTTTTGAACGCACGTATCTTTTTTGTTTTCGAATGCGAGGGTGTATAACTATAGAACACGACAAAAAAAAAATCGACTTTCCAGCGAGCCGCTGGCTCATTGCCAAACAAGAAGGGGATGATGCTCTTTGTTTGACAGAGGCTGTTTCATTTTCCGCTGACAGGTGGCTATTGAAAAATTTACAGCAATGGGCCGTGACACGGAAAAAACAAAGACCTAAGAAGAGAAAGAACCATTGAGATAATGATATATCGTGCCACGTTTCACGCTAATTGAACGCGAACGGATGACACTGCCTTAAATCGAGACTTCGCAAAATTTTCTGCTAGCTTCTTCACACTTTCAGCGATAGATATTTCAATTAAATCTGTAAAATCGATGCAAAGATTCTAGATAACAGAACTTTCGAAATTTTATATATAAAATTCTAAAGAAACAAAGATAAGGAATGAAATAAAGAAAAATTAACGACTGCAACAGAATGAAAAAGTAATATCTAATTCGTTCGTTCGTTTAACAATTAACACGAGTGATTTATGCAATTAGCAGAAATACTTTGTAGAGAATTCGAGCGCGCCATTAAACGAAGAACCTACCGTGACGATGCGACGGTACTTTTCGACAATATAGTGAAGACGAGAATGAAACGAGACCAACTATATATGGCACTCAAAGGGTTAAAACGATCGCGAAGAGGTTTTCGAGCGCACAACGTTCGCAAGGTGTTCGCAAAGATTGAACATCACTTCGGGAAAAGGCGAACACGCGGAGCACCGATAAATTACGAACAATCGTTGCACCGTAGTATCCCCGGACAAGGATTATTATTTCCACGAAGCAACATTGTTCCCATTGTTCCCCTTATTTCTTTTTATCGAATAGATTTCTGTCGTATCGCTGAAGAAATTCTATTTCCAGAAAGAAAATCGAAGAAATATGTCCCTATGTCCCTCGTCGAAGATATTCTCATATAACAAAATGTTTCTGGCTGATAATAATTGAATAAAAGTTGTTGTACAATACCTGATCTTCTACTTATTTATTTAAACTTTTGTGACACAAGGAACGTGTCTTCCATTAAAAAAAAACCGTTGATATTCTCAAATATTTGCGATCAATTTGATCATTTGCGATCAGTTTGATAATTCCGTCAATATTTGTACCTTCTACTACAGCAAAAGGAGAAACAAAACAAAACGTGACTTTTATTAAAGGAACTTTCATGACACCAAGTCTTTGTGATAAAAAATTAATACCAGCTCCTTGATGATCTGATAATTTTGACGCAATTTCAGGGTGTGTTCCATGAAAAGATGGTGTTCGATGTCTCTCGATATGCGGCTAAGTATATTTACCTAGTTAGCACGATCACGAGAAAATCAATTAACGATGCAATTACGACGGCACGTAGAACACACCTATGTTACCGACGGCTAAGCCGGAAATTTCACGGAAAGATGTAAATTCATTCTCCCATTGGGAATATGATTCACGAAAGATAACCATCGCAGAACGGTCTCGCTTACACCACCACTGTATTTTATATCTTGCCTGATAACGTTACCATTTAGCTAGTAATAACACTCAATGATATCGAACCAAATCTGTAATTGTCATTGATTTATACTTGTAATCGAAATTTAGTTGAACGATACACCAGAACTCTTTTCACACTTTGTAAATATTGCTGATTGTAAGTTAATTCTTTCACTGTAATTAGAAATATTGTATCTTTTGAATAGAAATTAGGAAAAGGAATGTTATGTTTTTAGTAATCTAGAAAATTTAAATCTATTAACATACGAGAACGTCCACCAGAGTGAAATGGTTAACGTTGTATCATTAGAACAGAACACGGCTGATATTTCATGATAATTAATGAACCTTGTGTTGTGACAAAGTTAATCAACTGTGAGATATCGAATCTGCACGATATTTCGTTCACTAACGTTGGAAAATTTCAATTCATTCGTGAACAGTGCTACGTTTAGCAGTGTAACTTGTAAGTACGTTGAAATTTATAGTTCTTGGGGATGTTTTTCCGAAGAAATTCGTGGAAAGATTACTGCGAATTCGAAGAGCGAAGAAACGAGGACGTCTAATTTCAAGGATTCCATTAGCCTGGCTGGAATACGATTCCTACCGATATCGAGGCCAATCAGATCGACGTTAAGCAGATTATCGCTAAGGTGCGGCCAGGAGAACCTTAAACGCAAAGGATGCACCCATCGAACCTTCTAATTTCACAGTTAACAACACATTTCGTACCTCGCCCTACCTTACCCCTACATATTCCAACAATACTATCTCTCAATTTCATATCTGAGGCACTGAACTCGAAGAATATGACAGCATTAACCTTTTGTCAACGTAAATTACACAATTTGCTTTAAATAATTAATATTTTGTGAAAAACTACAATTACTAAATGAATCCAAGCTACGCTTAACTGAAGGATAACAACCTGAAAAGTTAAGAAAAAAAGTTGTCGGTTTAAAGGATCGTGAAATGGAGATTTCTGAAATTAACGAGATTTGTGCCAGGGGGATGCGATTCAGCGATTGAAACGAATCGAAGAAAACAGCGTGGAAAAAAAGAGATACAGAGAGAAAGAGCCGTGAGTCAGCGTAAACTTTGATAAGAGATGTAAAAACGATGTGGCTTCGAGCGAAAGAAAGGATTTGAAGGAATTTCTCGAGTACAGTCGCGAATCGAGCTGAAGGTTCGTAATCGAAATCGATAAAAATCATCATTCGACCCATATAATCGTGCTTCGATTAACGCGAAAAGCTTTCAAGAAAATTTCGTCAGATTATAAAAACCATTTTCTCGATCGAAACTCATAATATCTAACAAGAGAAACGTTCAATCTTCGTCTGGGAAAAAATTATTAAAATCGTCCAGGTCACAAAGTAAAAATCGATAGGAAGGGAAACAAACACAGAACGAGGGAAAAAGAAATAAGATAAAAAAAAAATTGGGAGGGAGGTTGCGCACGATAAATCTTGAAAAATGGCAGCAACTATGGAGGATAGGAATAGGCTATACGGAAAAGCAAAGACCGTGCGTAGAGCAAGACGTAGCTTGACAAATCGACCAACTTAACGAAAAGGAAGAAGAAAGAGGCAAGAAAGCTGCAAGGTTTCAAGGATGATCCTGATTTACCGTGAACAAGAGCAATCGGAACCCGTTCCCCTTCTGGTGTTTAATATCGCCAAATAAAACAGTGAGAATACTTCATTTGTTACGATACCACCAATATTTATTAGATAATCCTTCTAACTAATCTATCTGAACGAGTATCCAGCTGAATGGATTCAAACAGAGGGAAAAGCAAACACTGATGATTTCCGTTCACTGTTCAACCCTCCAATGGTGGAAGCGGACATTTACTCGCTCAACGATTGATTTAGTGTTTAAATTTAATTTTAATGCATCCGTATTTGTTTTTTACTTCAATATTCTTCGCTTCATGATACAATTTAAAAAACAAATAAATTTACAGTGTTTAATTAATTTTATTGATGATTCTGTTTTGGTGTAAAAAGGGAGGTAAAATTGTAAGAGTTAGCACACCGATTTTTAGATATTAAAAAAATCTTTGTACAAAAATTAGTCTTCGTTAAAGTCTATACTCTTCCCCTCGTTATAACTTAAAAACAAGTAATAAAATATAAATGAGGAGTAAATTGCACAAATAAAAAAAAAAAAAAGAAGTATCCAGCATACATCCATTTTCGTCGAACGATTATAAAACGGCTTGATGATAATCATCAGACTTTCCTCCCCTTTTATATTAAAAGTGTAAGCTGACAAGAAAAATCTTCCAGGATATCCGTGATATGATAAAAACGCGAAAACTTCCTACGGAGGGACGAAGGACTTTCTCATCAATGAACATCAGACTGACGGGGATTTATATTTCCAGGAAGCTCGAATAAAAGCAACCCCTCGAAAAGGAGTGAACAAGCGTATTTTCTCGAAATAAGTGTAATTCGGATACGACTTCATGTTACGAATCGCAATCAAACAAAACAGGAAATACGATTAATATTTCCATCGTTGGACCGATTCGAATGATGTCATACACTATTTTCCACCGTTTCCACGACCGCGATTTCGTACACCAACATGTACGAATTATGGATCAAACCGGGGTGCAAACATATGTTACACTTCAAAACGAATCGATTGCAAGTTTCAAACATATGTAGAACTGTTTAATTTCCGATCCGGAAACGACGGTGAAAATCCGTACACGACCCCTCTTTGTATTTTCACCTGGTTCAACCACTCGAATTCTTGTGCGAAACGTTACACTCTCGCTGATCCGACTCATCTAGAGAAGGTACTCGATCTCAATCACTTGTTTCACCAAGGACTAACATTTTTGTCAGTCGTAAATGGACGCATAAAGGAATAAAATAACAAATTCCTGCATATGTTTATTAATTATGAATGCTACTGTATTACACCTTCTGCTAAGTTGACCCACCCAGAATTATTATAAATTTCACAAAGAAATAATTTTATTCCCAGAAACAACGCGTAAAAAAGTTAACAACCTCAAACAGTAATTTTACCTAAGTCACCAGAAAAACCACCCCTATCGTAAATATACAAAGTTTATCCAATAATCTCACGGTCGGGTAAAACCGATTCGATTTTGAAATACAAACCATCAGTGTCGCCCGCGTGTCAGACGGCGACCGTTGTGCATTTTCTGCAACTTTACAATTCGCACTAAACGTTCCTTCTTTGACCCACGAAGACTCACGATCGGTCCAAGATAAAACAGCAAGTTGTCGAACAACTGATACGATTTGTTTACAAACGAATCGATCGAAGTGCGAACTATTTTCTTTTTCTTGTTTTCTTTTTCTCTTATCAAATGTCCTCTTATCAGAGGGTAGTACGATAAGGGATAGGTAGACGTCGCGCGTCGCGAATCAAAAAAGCGTCTCGCGTGGCACACGTGTGCGATGCGCGCGTCGCGATGCTCGGCCACCGACTGTCAGCTGCGTCTCCGACGAAACGACGCCGCGACGCCCGAACGCTTACGAGGACGACCGAGCACGTCGAAACGACGCCCGCCGATCGTCTACCACTAATTTTTCCCCAATTTCCAACGCTATTTCAACGCGTTCCACCACCATACCGTTCATCGCCAACCGACACCTTCGATTTCGTACAATTAAATAATTAATTACTCGAATAAACAAGCACAACTTTCGACACCGTTGGTATTATATTAATAGCGTTTGCATTTTCTACCCTGTGCTACTATCGTAATATCGATACTATTAAAAGTTGTCTTTAATAGCAATTGCTTTTTTTTTTCTTCTTAATAATCCGTCTGAAAGAGTTTGTAAAGCTGATCACTGATAACTTCTATCATTGGCAAAATGTTAACCCAATTTTCGTACCTTTAATGCCTAGCAAGGGATAAAAAATTCTGAAGTCTTCTTAAACGATAAGTTTAAGAATATTTTAAGGATACGAAGAAAGAATGAACAAAAATCAGAGAACGTTCAGAAAAATGAAGGGTCCTTGCTCGCCGGAGGGTTTCCAAGGGTAGCATCAAGATTGGGCGTGTTTTTTCGTGTGAGAAAAATCAAGGGAACCACGATGGGAAGACAAATTAAAAGATTAAGAGACGCAGGATGAATGGTGTGCTACGTGAATCGAGATACAGTCAAGGATATCTGATGCTCGCTAATGAACTTTCAACCAGCGATTGATAAGCTGTTCAACACTGTGCCCGCGAGTTCTTGCCGTAATTGCTCCAATTTAGATAATAATCAAACAATAGAACACCATCTATTTGTCTGCTGTCTCTCAAGAACAAAATCAAGCGGGAGCAATTGGAAAGATTCAAACACTTTTTCTTAATCCATTAATTCTATGATATCTTTAATAACCTCGAAGCCCATTAAACTATTTCTAAAATATTTATAATGAATTTAAGACCCACGGTACAAATAATATTAATATTCCTACGAAATTCAATCGTTCCATTAACTATATTATCAAGTACTTGAAAGAATCGTTCCTAATTGGACAAGTAAGATAATCTTCTCCATATTGGATGCTGTACGAAATTTATTAGCATCAAGTATGAATAATGTGGTAATAGAAGTATTAATACCGTACCGTTTAGAAACGCATTTGATACAGCTATTGAAATTATACCTATCAATTTACACCATTGAGACTCCGGTGGTTACGTCAGTAGCAGTTCGTCGAAATTTGTGCCAACATTGTTTAATGCATTCGCGATCGTGGTTTACCATACTGCGATTATATTTAGAAACGTACAACCGCAATCATAGCCTCGATATCATGGAGTATCTATTACGAATCAAAACATTTGACGCTAAAATTGTTCCATCGTACGAGGTATCTCCTGGAATGAAACTAATTTGAAAATCTGAACATATTCGGGCGCGAGAAACTCCATTTTCTATTTCATTGAATTGGAACTAACGATGCCGGGGGTGGAAAAGTAGCTACTACGACATCTGGATTAATCGTGACCCAACGATGCATCGACTAAATTTCCAAACGAACCACTTTCATGTATTGAAAAAATAATATAAAATTTTAATGAATTTCAGATGAAATTTAAACTTATAACTCGTACGTTGGATTAACAAAAAGTCGATTCCGTCATCCGAAGATTAAACAGATAAAGTATCAATTTCATTCAGTTTCAATGAACAAAATTATTAACTCATTGACAGATTTCTACCGAGACAAAATCTTCTTGAAGATTATTCGCGTGTCACATGGATTTGTAATTTCCTGACAGACCGCCCGTCTCCATTACCTCGAAATATACATAGATCCGGTTGCCCCATTACGCCTGGCACCTTTCCCGAAATTCCCTGAAGGAAATGGTATCTGCGACGTAAGCGCGGCAACAAAAGCATTCTCACCGGTATCGAAGCAATCGTCGCAGTTGGCGAACGATTTGATTGAACCAAATCGAAATACCTGGACACTCGATCGACTGCAATGCGACAATCTATCGAACCGTTCCAATCCCAACCCTTTCTACACCCCTTTGTCTATTCTCGATTGACACAGCTTCACTGCTACTCATATTTTTTGAAAATAACTTAGATTCTCCGTTTTACATTTTTATTTTCAATAAAGTTATGCAGAAGCAGGTAAAGTCTTATTCTAACAAGTTCTAATATACATGTTCGATCAATCTCAATTCTATTATCTTTGGTAGGACCTGAAAAGTAACAATGTAACTTGCCACTGCTATAAGAAATGTTCGACCAAACCAGATTCTATGTATGTACCGTTTGAATACTACATACATATATGCACCGTAAGCTGAAGGATGTATGCGTTAAGGCGAAAATAAGCCGAATCAACACGATCGTTAGACGTGTCGCAACGATAACCGCAGCTTTAATTATCCGCGATTCGTGGTTACAGGCTATAAACGGTCTAATTACACAATCATGCGGGAAATCGTCTCGATTTGAAGAACGCCATGACCCAGCTGATCCCGGCCGATAAGCTTGAAAGTTGCTAAATTTTATATTTGAAAAAGAAAAAGCATTTTAGATTAAAGCGCCAATTATTATACAATTTACCCTAACATTCGACCGATTAAAAAATCATCACGATAATATACGCGAATATTCTATTGTAACTTCTCTTTATTTTCGGTCCACCATGACAAGAAAGATTTGTCAACGTTCTATTTCTAGCTGTTGTTCCTCAAAATAAATCGCATATTTCGGGAAGAACCGGTGAAAATCCCAGGAAGCAGATGTCACGATAATATATTTATTCGAACGTGTCGAGAAACGGAGGCGTTAACAAGTTTCGTATCGATCCTGTTGCTCCCTTTAGTAAGGCAATTTTCCGATAATCATATTTTTGTTATCAATAATAGCTAACATCGAGAAAGACGTTCATCACGCTCCTTCAACGTGACTATAGAACTTTCCCTTCTAGGAACTGTACTTACGATCAACTTTTACCGTGATAATCAATTGGTAAGTTATAAAAGAGATTACGCTGACTCGAGTATATACCCGGTCAAGTTATATCATTTCTACTTTTGCGTACTTATAATACATTGCACAAAATAATCAGAAATTATAGTTAAAATTTAACCTTTCAAAAATGACATTATCTGCTTGCATCAAATTTTTATTTAGCTATTTAATCAAATAATATACATAATTATACTAAATATATTTTAAACGAAACGATCTCTATTCTATGTTGAGACATAAAATTTATTAGAAATGATAGCTTGATTCATTCTCGTTCAGAAATGTGATCGTCTAATTGTTTCGTGCAATGTACCCGCAATTTTATCCTTCGTTCGATCACAACAATATTTCCTGAGTATCAACTAACCTGTGTTTTCTCCTGGCAAACATTTCATCTCTCCTCCCTTGTATTTCATATTGTCGTCTCGCTCTTTCTCACAATTCGCCAATGTCTCTGCCATTTTTCCTGCTATTGAGTTACTGCCACCAGATAATAGCCACTTTTAAGATCTGGAACGGAAAAACAAGATGGTAAACATGGAGACGACATCAATTCTTTTCCTCGTATGGTAAATAATCAACTTTATCGACAAACGAAATAGTAGTTTTGTCTCAAATTAAAAATAATCGTATTCTTGATTGCATAAGTTTTCTAATCTTATGCTACATTATATCAGATAAAGGGGAATAGTGGGTCAGAAAATACTGATTTCGTTATGCGTTTATCATTAAACAAAATGGTTCGATTCCTACAAATTAAAATTGATCGTTAATCGAACCTAACAGTTAGCTTTCGATGATAGTAAAACTGTTTACTGTCATTTCGATGAATATACATTGTGATATTAATATTTATCGAAATATTGATCTTTCGTTTAGTTTTATTTGCACAATGTCGAAAACACAACGTGAAAATGCTTTATTTATTATCATAATAACTGCGTAGCCATTTTATAAAACGCGCCAATGACGCTATACTGCATATTTCGTGTTATTAATGATTATACTGTATAATTGTGCTTTATATGTAATTAATCTTACGTACCTATGTGTTCTCTGTCGAAATTCTGCTAGTCGCACTTTATATGAACATTATTAATTATGAAAACACTGGAAAATAATCTACTTGAACAAGACGCAGCTTCCACCTTGGCAGAAATATTCGAATACTGAGGGCGCCACCTGTTAGGTTCAAACATCGAGCGTACTACGTAAATCATTTTCGTATGAAATACAATCATTTTCAAATAATATTGCTGAAATAAAGAGAAAGAACTAATAATGCATAGTAAAATATTACAAAAATAATAAAACTAATAGGAATACACAAATATGAAAGATATTTCAATATTTTGTAACGGAAGTTGTTTCGATATTTTTCATGGCGCCATTCTTAAGAATTTAAAAATGATTGCGTGCTATACAATCTCCTTATTTCTTTCGTAGATTACATAAAAATTAACTGAAAAATCTATAATATCGTATTTACCTAGTACAAATTTTTAAATACAAGAAGTATGAAGAAATATTTACCTCGTAAAAGTTTCTAAGAATAAAAAAAAGGGGTTTTAACGAGAATACCCTTTGTACATTTTTTTTTATGTGGAATAAGGGCGAACAAACCACATGTATGGAAACACACACAAATTCCGTTGTGCTCCCATTACTGACCCGCGATGTATATAATAGTAATTATCTATACCTAAATTTTCAAACAAATTCTAAATTTAGAAATGTCGGGCCACAATTCACTTTAATGCCCTCTTTCACGAATGAAGGAGGGCATCAGGTGGTTAGGGTTAGGTTACCACGAACACGCTTGTTGACCTTCCCGGTACTTGGTGTTCTACTCGTAAACCCCTCTCCAATTCCGTATTTCCCGACCTACTTATAACTTGAACTCTATAAATTCAAACACAAGCGAGAAATTTTATTTTTGTAAACCCTCTATTGAGAAACAATTTAACTAGCAAGGCGCGCCATCTATAGATTTATAATTTCTTAATAATTAAAAATATATGAAGTATTTAGAAAATTATAAAGGAAAACGATATTATATCTGTCTTCACCAAAGTATTAAACCACTGCACAATTGTAATTAGAAGAGAGCATGTTTTCAGAAAAGTATACCCTGTCAGTGAAATGGCGTATTCCGTATAAGATGACTAAGCAAGTTTTTCTTCAAAGCGTAAGAGCTACAAAAAGATCAAGACTTCTGTGGTTACTCGACCTCGGAACTTGATAAATTCTGTTGAAAAATACATCCATGGATGGCAAGCGATCTATAAAAATGGTATGTTACTTCCTGTTTTTCAAATGAATCGTACATCTTTCGAAACTGTATCGTGACGTATAAAGGCGGTCATATTTCAGAAGATATTACAATTCAAATGAGTTTTATATATGAAAGTAGGAAAGTTTCCTAATTCGTAATGCTACGAAACGATGAAACATACAAAGGAAAACTATTTTGTTGTTATTCGTTAAAAAATATACTGATCTTTTTATGTGCAGGACCCATTATCGCCTGGACCCTGTTTAGATATCAGCGATGATGAACTTGTTACTATATCGGTTAGGGATTTGAACAGGCAATTAAAGCTACGTGGGCTGTCACGAGAAGAAATAGTACGTATGAAGCAGCGTAGGCGCACTTTAAAGAACAGGGGATATGCAGCCAGTTGTCGTATCAAACGAATTGAACAAAAAGATGAACTGGAGTCAGAAAAGACACAAGAATATCGCGATATGGAAGCTATGCAGGAAGACAATAACCGTATGAGAGAAGAAGTAGAATCGTGGCATTCTAAATATCAAGCGCTAAAGAAATTTGCAGCAGAAAAAAAGATTCACATTCCACCTGAATTGGAAACAATGTGAAATTATTTGTGATATACTAAGGATATGTATGTTTAAAAGTAGGAACATAATCAAACGTTAAATGATCCAAAAGATTATATAGTAAATAAGCTACATTATTAAGAACATAAATATTAGGAATGTAAAATCGTACAACTAAGAAATGATGTATGTAAACTTAGTAAATATACATACGTGAATAATCTGTTTTATGACGGCTGAATGTTTTTGTGTATAATGTCTGTTTGTGTATTTCCTTTTTTTTTTTTTCAAGTGTTTTTATCAGGATATGTAGTGTTATATGAGAAATATGAAATATTTATTTGTGCTTTTGTATTAAGGTATAAAAAATATATTTTAGTAAAAAAAATATGTAAAATATATTTCTGTAAACAAACTCATATAATTTTTTGTTCAGCATATAATAAAGATATTAATCTACTAACTACATGCACGTTAATTGAATTACCTAGCAACCGGTACTTCTGTTTACATGTTACAGACTCCGGAAATGTAAACTCCTCTGGAAAGCACATTAATCTGCACACCTCTCTGGGTGTAAAGTATCTTAATTTTAGTTTCTCTAAAACCTCTGCTACTTCTGATGATTGGCAATTATATTCGCGTGCTTTCAAAAACGTTTCTTTAATTACTTCTTCTGAATGGGGGCAATATATAGATCCTGTACCTTCTACATAACGTCCATAGGCTTTTGTGAAACAACAAGAACCATTGCTTTGTGATGTTCTTATATCCATTAACCAGGCTCTCTTTTGTAACAATTTCTTAGGAATTATATATTCTGTATCTTCAACATTCTCCAAAATATTCTCTAGCGTATAACACTTTTGATCTGTCTTAGAATTTTCTGTCCAACTTTTTTCTGCTAATAGATTGTATTTACTTTTTGGTAGCAGTTTTAAAACATCTTCAGGGAGATGAAAATTTGATATGAATTGGTCAAAACAGAACTCAAGATCCTTTCTTTTGGCCAATAAATAATATCTGTATCTAGTATTTGGAATACCAAATTGACAAGGGCTAACAATCACTTCTTTATAATGAAACCTATAGTCGTTCATGCATTTCAACACTGCATTTCTCATCTCTGACCTTTCGAATCCTTTTACATTTTCAAGTAATATATATTTTAGAGACTTTATTTGAGGAATAAGTTCAAGAACACGAAACAATGAAGATGATCTGTTATCTGATATGTCTTTTTGAAGTCCTACCCTTGTGTAAGGTTGACATGGGGGACTCATTAGTATAGTATCTATGTTTAAATCGTTTATTTCTTCCACAACAAGCGACTGAATATTACGATTCATAAGCAAAACATTTGGAAAATTATATTTGTATACACTGTTTGCAATTGTATTTATATCAACTGCTGCAACAATGCTACCTTTGACACCGCTTTCTGGAAATATAAAATTGTCTTCGTTATAATCTCATTGCACCCTTCAAAACACACGTAATATAGGTTAAGTAACTTCCAACAGTATGAAAGATTCTTCAACACTATAATCCCACCTTGAAGAGCATAATGCATACCACCAATACCACTATATAATTCTAATACTCTCATCATTAATGATTCATAAGAGATTTCTTCAATATAAATGTCCACAAATATATCTCGTTCATTGTCAACAAACTAATCTATTCCTGAGTATTCCTCCATCGTATCGCAGTGGTACTTTGCTTCGTTTGTTTTAAATTCTCTTTTGTTAACATCGACACAATTCATTCGAAATCATACAGTTTGTGGAAGAGTATCTTGTATGAGCGACGCGTTTTTTTAACGTTAAAAAATCATAAATAATGACAGAAAATAATTGATCTAACCTAACGTGTGATTCCATAGTTCGTTCAGTAATGGAAGATAGGATCGTTTTGCGTCGCGCAAAATTATACACATACTCGATCAACGCTACTTCAAAAATTTATTTATGCTTATGGTGTAATTAGACAAATCGATGAAAAATGTAAACGTAGTCTTTCGAAAAAATACGGGGATTAATGATTGGAACAGAGCTAAGAATGAATGGTCTAAAATTAAGATTAACCTGAACAATGTGTTGGCTTTTTTATCGTGATTTCGACAATCGTTCTAACGTTTAACAGATTTTAAAAACCGTCAATCAAATATCTTTTATAATTTTAATGACGCTAACAGATCTCGATAACGTTTTCTCGATAAGGGAAGGAGCCTGAATTACATGCTGGCCACCACCCAAATGCGATTATAATATTTAAAAATGTTCCGAAGCCGAAGTTGGTTTGGAGGAGGGCTGTGGAAACCCAAAAATCCTCATTCTTTAGAACATCTAAAGTACGTATACATATATTCAGAAATTTTTGCCTTATCTAACTTTTTTTTCTCATTTCCAGGTATCTGTACAATGTCTTATCAAAAAATCAAACTGTATCTGACAACAATAGAGGTTTATTGGTAGAAACTCTTCGCTCTATAGCTGAAATTTTAATATGGGGTGATCAAAATGATAGCAGCGTATTTGAGTAAGTAAAACAACATATCTGTATCATTTTGCGTGTTGAACAACAATCTTGTATTTGATTTCTAGTTTTTTCCTGGAGAAAAATATGCTTTCATTTTTTCTACGTATAATGAAACAGAAATGTGGAAGCTACGTATGTGTTCAATTACTACAAACGCTAAATATATTGTTCGAAAATATACGTAACGAGACGTCCTTGTGTAAGTTTTTTTTGTTAACTTTATCGTTAGAACTAATTCATTATCTGTGACAGTGTTATAATTAAAATCTCTTTCTATTTTTTCTACAGATTATTTGCTTAGTAACAATCATGTAAACAGTATAATAGTGCACAAATTTGACTTCAGTGATGAAGAAGTGATGGCTTATTATATTAGTTTCTTAAAAACTTTAAGCCTGAAGTTGAATGCACATACCATTCATTTCTTTTATAACGAGGTAAACGAGGTACACATGATAATCCTCTGTGTTTGTTTTTTCACTTTTGCTAACCTCATGCTCATCCGTTTTAATAACATGTGTCCAATATATATATTTATTGCTATCGAATTAAAGCATTTAACTGTGTATATGTATAGTTAAATCAATTTATATGATGCTTTTTATTATTGTGATCTCTATTTCATTTTCATGTCATCGTCATTATTTCAATTCTGCACTAAGCATACAAAGAAAAAGGATGTTTTTTAATTTGATTTTTCTTATCAGCACACCAATGATTTTCCATTGTATACGGAGGCAATTAAATTTTTTAATCATTCAGAAGGAATGGTTCGTATAGCGGTGCGAACGTTAACTTTAAATGTATATCGAGTAGAAGATGCCTCTATGCTCGCGTTTATACGAGATCGCACTGCTGCACCCTATTTCAGCAATCTTGTATGGTTTATCGGTAATCACATTATAGAGCTTGACACTTGTGTTAGAAATGATGCTGAGTAAGTTACTTTGAAGCATATTTACTTACACGAAGAAGAAATTTGTATAATGTACATAATATGTTTCAGTCATCAGAGTCAAAACAGATTATCAGATTTAGTAGCCGAACACTTGGATCATTTACATTATTTAAATGATATTCTTTGTTTAAACATATCTGATTTGAATAAAGTTTTATCAGAACATCTGCTTCACAAACTATTAGTTCCACTGTACGTTTATTCGCTCATGAGACGGAAGAGTCTTTTATGCCAAAATCAGGTATGTGTTTCCAGTTAATGAATTTATAATTGTACGATGTGATAGTAATCGTTATTTCTGGTTAATAGGAGGAGAGGAAACACGTGAGCACCGTAGTAGCCTTGTTTCTACTTTCACAAGTATTTCTAATAATTTCTCACGGTCCTCTTGTACATACATTAGCAGCAGTAATGTTGCTGTCAGACTTGGAAACAATTCAGACAGGTGCGAGTAAAGTGCTCGAAATGTATGGGGATATTTCATCGGACAAACCAATTGCTTTTTCACCGCCGAAAGAAACTTTAGAAAAGTCTCTTGAAAATTTGACTGAATCTTTAACTATGT
This sequence comes from Stelis phaeoptera, assembly GCA_943735885.1. Classification (NCBI taxonomy): domain Eukaryota; kingdom Metazoa; phylum Arthropoda; class Insecta; order Hymenoptera; family Megachilidae; genus Stelis; species Stelis phaeoptera. The sequence continues at coordinate 4,774,518 of OX030936.1, forward strand.
CGGACGAAATTTGTGAAGATGAAGTTAATTTAGACGAGAGAAAAGATAGTACTGAAAATGAGAGTGAAGAAGTATTAGAAACAAATCATCCTAGCACATCGTTTGATACTGCTTCGTCTGGAGATATGTCTGTACTTATGAGTCCAGATCAACTGAATGTAATCATTCCAGCCGAAGATATGGAAGAGATCAATCATTTGAATGTTACCGACGAAGAGAAGGAACAAAGATTAGCATTAGAAAGCCCTATGACTCCTTGCGCGCAAAAGAATGTAACTGAATCGTTGTCGAATAAGCCGTTCTTAGAAACGATCATAAATTCCTTATTTTGCACCGAGAACGATTATGCTGCATTATTTGCGTTATGTTTACTTTATGCTCTAGTTAACAATCAGGTAAATTATTTTGAAATTATAATAATTTCATACAATTATTTTAACGGAATAATTTTTTTTTTTTTAAGGGCATAGATCGTAAAACTTTGGAACCAATTTTATGCAATTCACGAAACCCGCCGAGAAATCTATATAACGAAACTTTAATAGACAAACTAATTCATATTATAACGTTAAGTTGCCAGACAAGTGAGTCAACTTGTAAAATTTCTTATTGTATCCTTCGATCGATAATTTATATTTTTACGAACGATATTTTTGTCAGATTCTAAAGTGAGGCTGGTTACGTTGGAATTGACGATTAAATTGTTAATACAATTAGTAATGTCGGAAGGTCAGAACGCGCTGAAAGATTCGCATTTGGCAGCTATCGAAGTAGCCAAAGAACAAAGCACGTCGTTGTTAAAAAATTTTTACAAGGTGTGTTGTTGCTGCAGCTTATTGTTTCTTGCTCCAGTTTTGAAAATTGTCGCCAAACGAAAATTATATTTCGTTTTTAGAGCGAAGACATATTCCTAGATATGTTCGAGGACGAGTACAGCGAAATTCAAAAGCGACCTTTAAACGTTGAATGGTTGATGATGGACAGTAACATTTTATTACCTCCAACGGGAACCCCAATGACGGGTATCGAATTTACCAAGAGATTACCATGCGGAGAAGTAATTACGTTAAATACAAACTTTTCTTATCGCGTTACGCATATCATTGATATTGTGTGTTAATTAAATTTACTAATAGAAAATAAAATTATTACTTGCACAGGTTGAGAGAGCACGACGCGCTATAAGAGTATTTTTTTTAATAAGGGAACTGTCATTGACTCTAAACATGGAAACGGAAACGCAGTTGCCATTAACAAATCCAGCCAACTGTGTTCAAGTCGATAATGTTCTGGATCTAAGTAAGAGTCTTTCCATTTTTATATATTTGTAGATTGTAAATTAGAAAATCAACACTTAACAAACACTCGTATTGCGCTTTTCGATAGATAATAGCGATTTAATCGCGTGTACGGTTGTGTGGAAAGATGGTCAGAAGATCCGCCGTTTTCTAGTCATCGATGTTGTACAACTAATTCTCGTCGAACCTGACACTAGTAAACTTGGTTGGGGAGTAGCAAAATTAGTAGGCTTTTTGCAAGACATCGAGGTAGCTGGTGACAAAGATGATTCTAGATGTTTACATTTAACAATTTACAAACCACTGCGTAGCAGCACCGGCAATCGTGTCCCACTGTTATCAACAAAATTCATTTTCGATGACCATATTAGATGTTTGGCCGCTAAACAAAGGTGAGTGGTAACGTTATGATTAATACTGATTAAAAAAATAATTGATCAAATTTATCTTTGATTAAAGGCTAACGAAGGGGAGGATCAAAGCACGTCAGAAGAAAATGAATCAAATCGCGAGATTACTAGACATTCCCACGAGTATACCTCATTCTGCAACACCGCCTAATTATGCTTTGCGAAGTTTACGACACGAACAACGTAAGATATATCATAGTATGAAAAGGAAAACAAGTGTGAAAAGCTACAGGACGTAAACAACATCTGTATGCTTGTTTCAGGATTAATAGGACGTGGACAAAGACAAAAAGATCAGCCTCGTCCAATGTTCACTGTAAACAAAGTTCCTGGATTCGCAACACAAACACGTAGAGAAAGCACTGTTAGACCTACCCCTGGAATTTCGACATCGACTCCGAAACGTGGCGATAACAACTCGAACGAGAAGGGTCACGAGAACGGCCTGCGTTCCCGAGATAGTTCACCCAAGATGCCGAGGCCACGAAGCGAGGAAATACCTTTGGAAGACATGCGCCTTCGTAAAGCATCGTTAACGACCAACGGACTAAACATATCGCATCTGTGTCAAGAAAAGAAAGAGGGCCAAATTTCTGCCTGTCCAACTAACGGTGAACCATCAACTGTGATTAGAAAACATTCCGAAGAAACATCGTTCACGTGTCCGCAAGAAGTGAAACCACGTAGAAAAGGTCAGGTGGAAACAGTATGATTACTATGAAAACAAGTTTCTAAGGGGGAAAAAAAAGTAGAGTAAATTCAAGATCCTTTCAGACAATTTAGAGAAAGAATGAGAATGTGTATGTAAATTTTAATTAACAAAAAGAACTTTTTAATTGATGTAATAAAAAACATTTTACTACAAGATACTTTCTAAACAATGACTTAGGATGTAACTGCTACCGTGTTTCGTAATATTTTGTTTTAACTGAGAACGTACTTCAGAATAATTGTTAAAAAAAAAAGCTATTGTTTATTGTATATCCGGTAATAGGTCAGGTATAAGATGAAATTAATTTTCCTCAGTTCCTTTATGTTACGTAACATGTAAGTATTTTGTACATACATTTCATCTAGATACATATATTGGAAGTTTATGTTTTTTGCTATTTAAATATTACAAATAACGTTTCACTAGATACGATATACTTTACAATTATGCAACAAAAAATCTTGTATTTAATTTCTGTATATATTGTTGGCAATTTCTATCAAATGAAATAAATACCAATAATGCAATAACCTGTTTCTTTCGATATACTATATACCAATAAAACATGATATCACTAAGAAATCGTTAAAGATATTATTTGAAATGTGTATACGTAAATAAAATTTAATAAATAAAAACCCACTATTAAACGCGGTAGGTATTACCAACATTATAAATTTCTGTTAATTTTTCTTTATTTCATTAATAGTTTTAAAAATGAACTTTTGTCAATTCTATAAAGAGCACACAAATTTGAGAAGCAAACTAAAAACAATGCCAACGTAAGATAAAAAAAATTTATATGCAACAAGTAATTACCTTAAATGCACTTCTTGTTATCAGTTAATCTTTACGTATTGTACGGGTCTTTCAATCAAAAGAAATCAGTTCTGCTGTTTCCGGCTTCGCGTCTTCTTTCACCGGTACAGTTTCATTCGATGCGGCAGGCAAAGGAGTTGACGGTTGGAATTGCAATTGTTGTCCCTGAGATATCGGTGCCTGGACCATAGCTGACATCGGTGGTACAGCAGGTCCTTGTGGACCTTGCATCGTCTGACTCGATGCCAGAATCGGTGCAGTCGTAGTACCTGGGGGTACCTGAATAGAACCCGATCCCTGGGACGAAATAGGAGCATTCGAAACATGAGGCTGCATCGAAGGTCCCTGAGGACCAGGCAACGTGGATGGTTGTTGTGGTCCCATCTGTGGTGGAAGGCCAACGACTTGACCTGGAGGACCATGAGCTCCAGCTGCGATCTGTGCAGGTGAAGGGCCCATATGACTCTGAGGTACCTGAGGCATACCTACTTGACTCGGTGGTCCTGGTTGGCCAATCTGCTGAGGAGCGCCCTGTTGCGCTGGCATATGACCGGGTACAGGTTGTGCCCGCGTTATATGACTTGGCGGACCTTGCTGTGGCGCTGGTGGTCCCATCTGATGTCCACCTACCTGCTGAAATTGTAATGCGGAATTTGTCAGTTCAGATATCTTTAAATAAAAAAGAAAAAGGAACAGAAAAGAAAGGAAAAACAACAAAAATTCGGAAAACGATGAAATGTAATCAACGAATCCAAGCACTTGGAATTTATGTGTAAGAAATCAAATTTAAGGCTTATTACCATCCCAGGACCGGAGACGGATACTCGACCCATAGCTTCGTGTCCTTGAATGGACGGATCTGTTGGCTGTTGCTCTTGATTAGCTACAGGCCCCATTACATGCGGTAGCATGGAGTTCATTGGTGGCATATTGTAATTTTGTAAAGGATATTGTTTGATCGAAGGTTGTCCGTAAATGTATCCTTGATTTGTTGGAGACATAGGATTGTAATTGGATCCAGGCGTTTGATACTGAACGTGACGAACTGGTGAACCTTGAGATGGTCCGATAAACCCGGAAACGGCTTGATACCCACCTATAACATATTTAATAACAAATATAAAAATATATAATTATACTTTATTAAATTTGAATCTTACCCATTATGTATTGTTGTTTTTGTTGTTCTTGTCTCATTTGCATTTCTCTTTCTTGTTCTTGAATTTTCTGCAAAGCAAGTTGACGTTGGTATTGCAAATATTCTTGTTTCTTCTTTCTCATAATTGCCAATTTCTGAGCCATCAACATCTGCCTCTGCCTTTCAGCTTCTTCAGCTTGTCTCCTTAATTTCTCTCTATGCTCTTCTCGCAACGCGTCCAACGCGGCTCTAGCATCTTTTATTTGCGCTAATTTATCTTGGAGACTCTCGTAATACACTCTGCTATCATCTTGTTCTTGAATGTACGTTAATAATCTGCAGCAGTTCATTAATTTGACATGTACTAAAAGTTTTACGATCGAATGTTTTGTAACTGAATATTTTGACGAACCTTGAGTGCATAGCAGTGATATTCAAGAACAAAGTTTGCACAGAACTATCGTTAGCGATTGATCTACCTCTCGACGAGTTGCTCTTCATTCTGTTGACAAAAATCTCGACTTGCGAACGCAAAGCATTAACAAATTCTTCCATTTGATTATCGACTTCTCCATTTTGCTGCTTCACCATTACGACTTTTTGAGGCATCGGACTGCTTATATTGGGAGCAGAAGGACTAGTAACGTCGGCTCTAGAACCGTGTTCTTCTATTGCCGTTTGTCTCTGTTCCCAATATTTACGATTTAAATATTTTGCGAGGTCCGGCTCAACCTCTTCTTCTTCTTGCAATTTCGATGGGCTAGAACCCTGGAAAGAAAAATACGTTGCATATTTGCAACGTGATGCGAGCGAAGATTATTTTTCATTTTTACTTCACTAACCGGCGACGGTGGTGGAGAATATGTTGTCCTGGATACTGTACTGCTAGTATTTGATTTTAAAGCGCTAGTTGCTCGTTTCTTTTCCTTCTCTTTATGTTCCGCTTCGCTCTGGCTTAAAGCTATAGCAAGATTAAGTTCCTCCTCCTCTTGAAGTTCTGCCGCTGTTTTTCTAGGCGGTACCTACCGCAAAAATTCAACGTGTTCCTAAATACATTTTTTAAAATTTATAACGATTCGTAAGGGAGCATTACAAACCTGTTGCTGCTGGGCCAAAGAACTATTAAGATATTCAGCAGGCAGATCTGCTTCTTTAACCGGTGCAGCGGGTGGTCTATGGAAATAAGCGGCAAGATCATAGATATAAAATCATAAAACCGAAGAAGCAATTACAATTAAGTAACAACAAGCTCAAGCTTACTTGTTAACTTGCTCATAACATGCTTCACAAACTCGAACCTCCTTTTCAATTCCAATCTTTGGCAAAGTACACGTCTTGCTTGAACACTGACCACAGAACACTTGCCCGCAAGCTCTACAATGATGCTTGCGTACCATTATTCCAAACGTGCAGCGGCATCTGTGACACACGTCGCTGTCCACCCACGTTGGAGCAATATCGGCAACAAACATAGCGTCACTTTCTTTTAAAGTAGGAAACTTATGTCCCTCTGCTTTCATGATATTAAGGGTATCCTAGTATACATATATTTATTATTAATATTGATGTCTAGTATCGTTTGAAATACATCAATACATTTAATAGGCATACTTGAACTGCTCTGTATTTAGGACTATTTCGAAACGCATGTGCCCAAGCTTGTATCAATTCTAAAGTCTTAAGTCTGACATTTTCATGCGGTGTTGTTTTAACTAACTCTTTAAGCTGCTCCATGTATTGCTTTGTACCGATTTCATCGTGTATCAGTGTGCCACAATTTTTAACACAAGATTCTAGCACCTGTATTAGAAAGAATTTAGACAAAAAATTCCATTAACCAGTCATTAACCCATCTGTATCATAAGCGGCATATATGCGCGGAATTTTCCTGGCTGCCATCACCAAAGTGCAGATATAAAAAAATTTTGGTAATATGGGCCAATTTTCAGAATGATGCAAATGGGTTAAAGAGAAATGATCTTATATTCGACTCACCAATAAAGCGTATAAAGCTGTATGTGGATTAGTATGCGTCATTTTCTTCTTAATGGCTGCAAGTACTGCTTTAGGTCTAGATAAATATAAAGTATAACACTTTATTTCTTTGCACATAAAAACTAATGGTTTACCAAATTCATTATTTGTTAGAAATCGGTTATCCAAGGATAATAAAAGGATAAAGTAATAGGAATAAAAGGATGGAGGTAAGATTTTAAAACATACAATAGGTGAAAAATAACGATGTAAAACGTCAAGAATATACGGTCTAGTTTGCTGATACGATTAAGAGACAGAGGTTAGGGTTAGGTTAAGCGATAATAGACAGACACTCACTGCACATCTCCCTGACGTATTAAATCAGAAATTTGAAGAATTGAAACCCAATCAGGTTCAAGTTGATAACTATTTGTCGCTTTATCTAGAACAATTGTAATATAATAATTAATAAATTCGAAAGTCGGACATTTTGTTCATTCGTTGTAACAAGTAAAATCTTACCTAATAATTTATCAAAGGTAAGTGTGCTACGAAACATTTTGCTTCGACAAGAATGACCGTCTTGTTTTTCTAATTTTTCTAATATATCCCGAACTTCTGAACACTTTAGTACGTTTGACAATTAAATTCAATTTGACAAACACTTATCCCAACAGCACTGTTCTGCTGACTGTAGTATAGCAAAATATCACAAAATATGAGTCACGGAAACGTACATATATTACAATCGATTAGGACAATCGACTAGTAGGAGGGGGGAGCGAGATAATCGATTCTACTCAATAAATTTGTAATTTAAAATGCCGTAGGTTCATAATCGGTCATTGCAACGAGTCAATACTAATTTTAATACATGTGTTCCCTCCCCTTTTAGATTAACACTGTTTTTAATGTATTTAAGGTTATACGACACGAAATCGATGAATCTATAGGTGTATTTATCTATAAAATTGATTAGAACGAAGGTGAAAAAGAATTAAAATATTTTCACCAAAGATCTCATTAGTTTATTAATGTCAATTTTCATAGAGATCTAATACAAATACGCTCAGTACTTATACACGTTCGATAACTAAACTAATAACGTTCAATAATACTACATTATAGAAAAGATCTTAAAATATAGAGTTTCCTTTTTTTCGTAAGAAAAAACGATGCCTTAGCACGGATATCACTTCGCAATCTTGAAATCGAGAAAAGTAACTAAGGACACTGAGTAACGTTTTATGTAAAGGAAGCACCGATTAGTCATTAAGACGTAATTATGTACAAGAATATCTTCTCAAGGTTATTGATTTGTACTGTATTCAGAAGATAGTGTCGAGCACCATTAAAACCACGAAGTAAATACAATAGAATCGACGTCAAACCTTTTCTAATAGCATTAATTATGTTTAAGCGTATTCGGTTTAATTAAATTTTAATCACTATGATTCGTAGTTTTTTCACTCCTCTGGACGTTTGTCGAATTTCATACACGCACGCTGAATTTCGAATGTAAAAATGGATGCTTTTAAAATGAGACACGCATACGTAAAAGAATGATCAACTTAATAAATACGTAATATAAATTACTGAATACAGTCTAACGTTGCATACGGTTCCCACAACCAAAATCCCCAACGTACATATGATTTTCCGACGATTTTACCATTTCCGTCACGGAAAATCGTTGAAAAACATCAATTATATTCGCCTACAGTAAAGACTAACAGATCAATGGTTCAGAAACCGCTTGTCGTATTTCGATTAATTACAACTTGCAACAAGATGACTGCTGAAGATCTGTACAATAGTTTTGTGGGATCTTCCGCAGCCATGTTGTACAAACATTTTCTAACGTTTAAAGATAACTTTAAAACTACAAAGAACAAGTATCGAACGTTGTTCCCAGAGTTACTGTCCCTTTGAAGCGTGGCTAATGTCCTAAACGAGACGAAGGAAGTGACGATTTAAAAGAAACGCAGATTTCTAGCGGACAGATTATGGTCTTCCACGGGGATCTGCCATCTGCTGTCCCAATATTCACTCTTCGTTCGGAACGCTAAATGCGCGCACATTGGCAATCGTGTGGCACGCTCGCATCTTCTCGACACCGACCAGTAGAGGAAGTTCTCCGGACATTTGTACAAATATCCTTGAACGTTGTTTCTAGAATCTCGTTTGCATTTATAGAACGCACTACTGCAACCCTCTCTGTAAGGATAGTGTCCCTCTTCTGGGCAGAGTTGATTGGTCGACACCTTTATCTAAAAGCAAACAAATTATCACGAAGAATATTCTTGAAGACGCACGAGTGTTGGAAGAATCAGAAGAATATACTTACAGGAGATACATGACTATTTTGTATTTCTCTATAGAATCTTCCACTTGCTTTGGGAGTCGTGCAAGCCTGACTACTTTTCTCCTCGGGTAAACACTGGATCTTTTGCTCGTCGAAGACGGTGTTCTCGGGACAACTCAACACGAGTACCTTGATCTCCATGCTGTTCTCGCTGGTACACTGATAGAACATATTACAATACTTTGGATGTCTGCGGAAACCAGTCGGGCAAGCTAACACGATTTGCTCGTCGGTCAAGTTTCCAATCGGACAGGGTGTCGAAACGGAAGAATCTGTAGTGGATTCTTGAGATTCGGTCGTCGACGTTGCGATCTCCGTAGTTTGTTCTGAGCTCGAGCTTGTACTGCTATCGGTGGTTCCTTCGGAAGTGGATTCTGTCGTAGTCGTGGCCGTAGAATCTGTGCTTGCTTCGGACGTGGATTCAGTCGTTGTTTCAGTCGTCGACTCTGTAATCGCTTCAGACGTGGACTCGGTCGTAGAATCCGTACTTGCTTCAGAAGTAGACTCAGTGCTTGTAGATTCAGAAGTTGGCTCAGAAGTAGATTCAGTGCTTGTAGATTCAGAAGTTGGCTCAGAAGTGGATTCCGTGGTTGCTTCAGAAGTTGGCTCAGAAGTGGATTCCGTGGTTGCTTCAGACGTAGGCTCAGAAGTGGACTCTGTGGTTGCTTCGGTCGTAGGCTCAGAAGTGGACTCTGTCGTCGGTTCAGACGTAGGCTCAGAAATGGACTCTGTCGTTGCTTCGGTCATAGGTTCTGAAGTGGACTCCGTAGTTTGTTCAGACGTCGACTCCGAGGTGGTTGCTTCAGTTGTTAAGCCGGTAGTCTGAGTGGCCTCGGTCGATTCCGATGTAGATTCTGTGGTAGTTGTGTCGTCCGTAGACGTGGTCGTTTCCACGGACGATGACGTTGACGTAGACTCAGTAGTACCATCAGTTTCCCTCGACTCTGTCGTTGATTCTGTGCTGCTTTCAGTAGTGGATGACATTTGCTCCGTGATAGATTCCTCAGGTTTTTGCGATGTACCAGCTGATGTGGTCGATGTAGGCATCGTACAATCTCTCGCGGGGTAAACTGATTCGGGATAATTGCAATTATCGATGCTGGGGTCAAAAATGGTTCCAGGTCCACAGTTGAAATGATACACGTTGAATCCCCTTCCGTTGTCGACGCAGCGATAAAATTTAGCGCACTCCGTTGGATGGGGGTAGAAGCCCTCGCTGTTACAAACTATAGTATTATTAGGCTTCTTTGTGGTGCAATCTGGAACGCTGGATTCGGTGGAGGACGACTGTGAACTTGACGACGAAGACGACGAAGACGACGAACTTTCGGTGCTCGAAGGTTGTTGAATTTCAGCAGGTATTGACGAGCTAGTTGCAGCCGCACCTGACGACGAAGTTGTTGATTCTGTTTGCTCGGCATCAGGTTCAGACGCGCCACTACCTCCTGAGGTAGAACTGACGGTTGATGCTAAACCAGCTGTTGGTGTACTGTCCGTGGATCCTTGATCGCCATGGTCGATTTCGTTACTTTCAGTCGAACAGGAAGCTACTTGACTTATATAATTACAAGTGTCTAAGGACGAATCCCAAGCTGTACCAGACGGACATTCGAAGTCGTATCGTTGGAACTGATTCCTAGAACTCACGCAACGATAGAACTTTCTACAGTCGGCTGGATTTGGGAAGAAACCTTCTTGCGTGCATCCTGATGTTCCAGGGGGAGGATTAGGTGCTGTAGATGTTTGTTCGCTGGATGAAGTGCTGCTTTCCGGAGAAGATTCTGTAACATCTGAAAGTGTAGACTGAGAACTGGCTGTACTGGTCTGAGTTGCAGACGTGGCAGAGGATTGTGACGTCGATGTGCTACTGGATGAGTCAATTGGCGAAGACTCGGTTGATGTAGAAGTCGATGGTGTGCTTGACGTTGTAGGAGGTGATGCAGGTATAGTAGATGAAGAAGATGCTGAACTACTCGATGATATGCTTGACGTTGTAGCAGGTGATGCAGGTGTAGTAGATGAAGAAGGTGCCGAACTACTCGATGATGTGCTTGACGTTGTAGCCGGCGATGCAGGTGTAGTAGACGAAGAAGGTGCCGAACTACTCGATGATGTGCTTGACGTTGTAGCAGGTGATGCAGGTGTAGTAGATGAAGAAGGTGCCGAACTATTCGATGATGTGCTTGATGTTGTCGCAGTTGGTGCAGATGTAGCAGATGGAGGAGGTGTCGAACTACTTGTCTCCGTTTCAGATCCATCTGGTTGGTTAGTAGTGCTAGCGGTAGATGAATCTGGTTTCGTGCCGTTCGAAGGATCAGAAGAACCAGATCCATCTTTACAATTAGGAACAGCATACTCGTGATTGCAGCTTTGAATGGTTCGGTCCCACACAGTTCCAGTGCCACATTGGAATTCGTATTTAATGAACTTAGAACCACTACCAACGCAACGATAGAACTTCCGACAATCTTGAGGATTAGGGAAGAATCCCTCTTCGGTACATTCTGATGACCCAGGTGAAGGATTATTTGTCGTGGATTCAGCATTAGACACAGTTGTGCTTGAAGAAGGCAACGAGGAATCAGATTCTGTGGAATCTGAAGATGTGGCTTCGGAACTGGATGTGCTTGATTGAACTGGAGGAGTGGGAGACGCGGACTGTGATGTTGATGGACGATCAGATGGCGTAATGGTTGAGGTGGATGCTGTCGAGACACTCGATGATGTGGTAGTTGTTGGATTAATCGTGGAATCGATGGTTGACGAACTAATAGAACTACTCGAAGATGGTGGAACAGTAGAAGATGACACAGAAGACGGACTATTCGTTTCAGTTTCAGATGTACCTGGCTTATTGGTGACGCCACCGATTTCATTGTTCGATTCATCTGGAACCTTCTCTTCTGAAGAACCAGATGAACCAGATCCGTCCGAACAATTGGGAACAAGATAATCATGATTACAACTCTGAAGTGCCGAATCCCACGCGGTACCAGTACCACATTGGAATTCATATTTAGTAAACGTTGAACCACTTCCAACACAACGATAAAATTTCTGACAGTCCTGAGGATCAGGGAAAAATCCTTCTTGTATACATGTTCCTGGCGTACCTGCTGTGCCTGGAGTTTCTGAAAAAAGACATCGTTAGCTATACTGTAATACTCATTTGAGTTCATACATATATCAACAACAACAGAAATACCTGAAGGTGTGCCAGGTATGCCAGGTGTGCCAGGGGTGCCAGGGGTGCCAGGGGTGCCAGGGGTGCCAGGGGTGCCAGGGGTGCCAGGGGTGCCGGGAGTACCAGGGGTGCCGGGAGTGCCAGGGGTTCCAGGAGTGCCAGGGGTTCCAGGAGTGCCAGGGGTTCCAGGAGTGCTTGGAGTGCCAGGAGTGCCAGGGGTTCCTGGTATACCAGGGGTTCCTGGAGATCCTGGACTATCAGGTGATCCAGGAGTACCAGGAGAACCAGGAATACCAGGAGTGCCAGGAGTACCAGATGTACCAGATGTACCAGGTGTACCAGCAGTGCCAGGAGTTCCAGGTGATCCAGGGGTGCCAGGAGATCCTGGAGTGCCAGGAGTTCCAGGTGATCCTGGGGTGCCAGGAGTTCCAGGTGATCCAGGGGTGCCAGGAGATCCTGGAGTTCCAGGAGTACCGGATGTATCAGGAATTTCAGGAATACTGGGTGTTCCAGGAGTGCCAGGTGATCCAGGAACGCTAGGGGTGCCAGGAGTTCCGGGAGTTCCAGAGGTACCAGGAGTACCAGGTGTTCCCGGTGTACCAGGAGTACCAGGTGTTCCCGGTGTACCAGCAGTACCAGGTGTTCCCGGTGTACCAGGAGTTCCGGAGGTACCAGGAGTACCAGGTGTTCCTGGCGTTCCAGAAGTACCAGGAGTACCAGGTGTTCCCGGCGTACCAGGAGTTCCAGGAGTACCAGGAGTACTAGGTGTTCCCGGTGTACCAGGAGTACCAGGTGTTCCCGGTGTGCCAGGAGTTCCAGGAGTACCAGGAGTACTAGGTGTTCCCGGTGTACCAGGAGTTCCTGGCGTGCCAGGAGTACCAGGAGTACCAGGTGTTCCCGGTGTACCAGGAGTACCAGGTGTTCCCGGTGTACCAGGAGTTCCAGGTGTTCCCGGTGTACCAGGAGTGCCAGATGTTTCTGGTGTTCCAGGAGTACCAGGAGTTCCTGGCGTTCCAGGAGTACCAGGAGTTCCTGGCGTTCCAGGGGTGCCAGGAGAGCCAGGTGTTCCAGGCGTTCCAGGTGTGCCTGGGGTTCCAGGTATACCAGCAGTACCAGGAGTTCCAGGGGTTCCAGGGGTTCCAGGGGTTTCAGAGGTTCCAGAGGTTCCAGGGGTTCCAGGGGTTCCAGGGGTTCCAGGTGTACCGGGAGTGCCAGGAGTGCCAGGTGTTCCAGGCGTACCAGAAGTGCCTGGAGTTCCAGCTGTACCAGGTTTGCCAGGTGTACCACCGGTGCCAGGTGTACCTGGGGTTCCAGGGGTACCAGGTTGTCCGTTTGGATCACCAGGAGCCCCCGGCTGACCATTGGGATCTCCGGGAGCACCAGGTTGTCCACTGGGATCACCAGGTTGGCCTGGTTGTCCTGGTTGACCATTAGGATCTCCGGGCTGTCCGGGACTGCCCGTATCACCATCCCATTGTCCGCCATTATCTCCTGTATCGCCATTCCATTGTCCTCCGTTATCTCCCGTATCTCCATTCCATTGTCCGTTGTTATCTCCATTCCATTGTCCACCATTATCGCCACCACCGTCAGCAGTCTCTAAGCCTTGCTTGCAATCTTCGCGTGTTACCGCCCAAGCATGATTGCACCCTTGAATTTGTGGATCCCAGACGGTTCCGATCCCGCAGCTAAATTCGTACATGATGAACTTGCCGTTGCCTTGATCAACGCATCTGTAGAATTTTCTACAATCTTTCGAATCGGACAAGAATCCCTCCTGAGTGCACTGATCCTGACCTTGATTAACATCGTTCTCCACCTGACCACTTGTCGCTGGAGGCTGGCTGGTCGTCGGTGGATTTCTGGTAGTCGTCTGGTAAGACGTTTGCGGTGATCCGGTTGTGGTTGGACTCTGAGTGGTAATCGTAGGTGTTGCGGTCGTGCGGGTGGTTTCGACAACCGGCGTCGCCGTCGTCCATTGTGTGGTCGATGATTGTGAAACCGCAGGATCGTTCGAATCGATTTCATTCTCGTTACCTCCACACTCCGGTCGACCGCTGTCGTTCGGGTGAGTACAGATATTACCTTTATCCTTCGAGAAAACTGTACCAACACCGCATTCGAATTGGAATTTCGTTAGAGGACTACCGTTGCCCCAATCGACGCATCTGTAGTACACCCTACAGTTGTGAGGATCAGGATGATATCCCTCTTCCGTACACACGAAAGCATCGTTTCCTTGTCCGTTTTGCGCGCGAAACAAATCGTACGAATCTACAGCAATTAAAAAAGACACAGAAATTCACATATTGCACAGGCTGCAATATCTTATTTCAGGGCGAAAGATCGGCGGTAAAATAATTTTCATCAAAATAATTTCAAAATTTTTACGTTTCACACGAGACCAGTTTGAGTAGTTCAATGACAACAACAATCAATAAGCCACTCCTGACGGAGACGAAGCGGAATACAATTATCAGCAGGCGTATCACGCGCCTCGTGAAAAGTAGTATAAATTGGCTTGTCAAGAAAGCAGCTCGTTCACGCGTTCCCAAACGAAGAAACAATATATGTTTGCCGCGAATCTTTTTCGCCCTTGACCATGAATATTCCAAAGCAATACGATCTCAAACGCGAGATCAACGAAATCTTACCAATCTCTCCGGACGCTGATAAAATCGATCCTATCAGAACGCCTAATGTCCACAGGCTCATCCACATGGTTCCGATTTAGTTGGTCTAGAGGAAGAAACAAAAGATCAAATTAATCTTTCATTTCCAAACAGGTGAACAAACGGTGATCATAATCCAACGTTAATTAAAGAGGATTACGCTATCGCTTTAACGGGATAAAACACGGTGACGTAACGTGCATCGTTTTGTAGGACAAGAGGCGTGGATTTCCTGAATCGAGAATATCGCGTGAACGGTCGAAGATAAGCAATCGAACAGTTACTTCGACGTCATGATTGGCCCACGTCCAATCTTCCCCTTGATCGACGGCCAAAGGATTCTAACTGTCGGACCCGTTCACCTCGCGTGGAATAATTCACGAATCATCGACGCCTCAGGATCAAACGATTCACGGACAGATCGGTGACCTCGATTTATTTTTTTTCCTTCCAATTCCTACGTTGCCCGCGTTGCTCGATAGATGTACACATGCTACAGCCATTTGAATACCGTGGCCGATTCGCTTGTACAGTTACGTTAGCATCGATTTTCGACACGCCTTTAATCACTTGACACGATATACGTTCTTTTCGCGAGACCGTAAATCAACGTCCTCTTCGTGAATGGAATATTGAAGACTTAACTTGAACTGTGGTCAGCTCTGGTTCTCGAATCTTTCACGTTTTATTCGACACTTTCGTAAGCATCAAAATTGCAAATCGCCTGGAAGTATTCTGTTCATGAGAGAATTCCTGACAAATGCATCGAGACCCCTGCGTTTGAAATTATCTTATTGCACGCTGAAGACGGTATCACGCGAGGCTTGCTGCCAGTCCACCGTTCCTATGGTTTATCGAGATGGAACGTACATACAGTAGGGGGAATAATTCTCTACCTTCCGCACCCTTATGAGAATGTTCGATGTCTCACAGTTGGAGGCTTATCGTTATTTCATGTTATAAATGATCAGGCATACGATTTGAAATAAATTGAATTTAACAGAAAGAACTTTGCATCTTACTAGACCTACTTTTAACTTGCTACTAGCATTACTACGATAGTGTAGTATTTCTTAACGCACTTATATTACTTCTTCGATTCCTCATAATAATCAAATCTTCTTGACAATTTACACGGTATTATTACCATCATTTTCCCTATCACAACCATTGAAAAAGCGTTC
Source organism: Stelis phaeoptera (assembly GCA_943735885.1). Classification (NCBI taxonomy): domain Eukaryota; kingdom Metazoa; phylum Arthropoda; class Insecta; order Hymenoptera; family Megachilidae; genus Stelis; species Stelis phaeoptera. The sequence continues at coordinate 4,790,277 of OX030936.1, forward strand.
AATTCCGAACGTGTCGCATCATTAATCTCTGAGATAATTTACATATGATCCCGTCTACGAATTGCATTAATATCATCGTGGATGCAATCATGAATTGCAGTGAGCACGACCTACGACCGGTCGAGGAAAGGATCAACCATAAATCTGACTAAAAGGGCAGACGATTCAAAGAGCATTAGAGCGACGGTCAAAGGCAAGGAGAGAAAGCTACTCGTTGAAACAAGCAGCTCCTTTCTCCCGATGGAATAAAAAACAAGATTGCACGAACGGTGACATAACAGAGGAATGCCGTTCTTCCGCATCGGTTGTTACTTCAACATTGTGAAACATAAGATGAGAGGAGATCGCGGTGACACAACTCGTGGCGCGGAGTCAATGTCAGTGTCGGCGATCGTGACATTGGAGAACAGACTGTTCGTTGAAACGGTGAACTGACTCTGCTATACATCGAATTCTTTGTGCCCGTTCGTTAGTTAAACGTTTGCCGTTTCGTTATTGGAAACCAGTTTGCTTGACGCTTTACGACAACGCTCGTTTGACAGACTCGCGTGAGAGTCTGATTTACGAACCCTAACCGCTAAACGTTGCGTGTTTGAACGCTGATAGGAGGCTAATCCCGCTAAATCTAAAGCAATATACTTTATGTTTGCGTCTTGGAATATTTCTTTGTGCGGCTGACTTGTGTAGTTTCGTTTAATCTTTCATTCGAACTTTGATTGATACTTAATGTTGCAAATTGAATACTTGGTACGTCATTATTTCATAGAACTGAATCATCGAGGAAACAACTGTTTCAAACTACAGGGAAACGGAATACGTAGGTCGTGGATTTTTTTCTATGTCGATTCAATGGCCCGTACGATTTGGGCGAAGCACCTCTCATCGTTGAATGAAACATTTTCTGTGGCGAGGGCTCAGACCCCGTTCACACGAGATTCGTTCGTTGAATACAAATCGATCGTATTTCATGTGGACGTTGTTCCCGTTTCGTCAGGAATCGCGCGAAAAAAACAGAGAGATACGTTCCGTGGATCGAATTCTAAACAACTTCTTCGGCGGAAGACCAAGTGCTCCGGAATTGACAGAAAAACAATTTTTCCTTTGATTTACCAATATTGTTTTTGGAAATATTCTCAAATTGATTTTGCCACGTTTCCAAGATACCTAGCTATTAATTATTTAGTAAGACATCGAATTGAAATTTTTTTAATTTAAGCTTCCCACTTTGGAAATCTTTCGCTAAGGGTGAGTCAACAAATACCAAGAGTTAAAATAAATGGAATTGGATATTTTACCTAAAATACTGTTACGTTTAATGGCATTTGTATTATTAATCATAGTTTGGATCTTTCTTCGTTAAATGAAATTTGCAACAGACCCCGCTAATTGTCGTTCTTACGAGATGTATGAAATATCATCGATCGTTTATCATTAATTACGCATTGTCGGCGATCAGAAACGTAAACGTAAATAGTGCACACAGGTAACGACAGCCCGTTAAGAAGTAACGCGGCTTATTTATAAACCGATTCGAGCCGTTCTGCCACCTGCTGTTAGGTATCCGAGGAACGAGAGAACTCGAACAAGACGAGATGAAGAGAGCAGCCCAAGGACGGTCTGTGTCGCGTATTACCTTGAGGTAATTTTTCTTCGACGATTATCTTAAAGTACCTTCGTTGCAAAAACACAATTCGACACGCATTGTTTCGAGCAACGAACGCGTTCTTGCCGTGAAATTCCTTTTCGGACACACGAAAACGAAACAATGGCTAAGGTATCATTAAGTGTGTACATCTTCGGTCGAAGCCTGTGATTTAACGACTCCACGGGCTAAAAGTAGCCGGAACTTATGAGATTTGGGATGCTGGGCAAAACAATTTAATTAATGCTTTCCCAATCGGTGTTGTGAAACACAAAGTCGGTTCAACGACCCAGGAAACCACTCGTTAAACTCAACTGACCCGTTCGTTATCGAATTTTGGTTCAAGGTAACAAACCCTTTTTAACTCTTCGACTGGCATGTCTCTTATATCTGGTAGATGCATAAATTTTCAAAGGAATTTTTTAGGTGACTGCAAATAATTTTATTAGGTACACTGTTCAGCATAACAGGCATCCCTAGGGAAAAAGCTTTACCATTCGTCTGTGGTTACTTGAGTGGGGTAAAAATCGTATCCAATTTTACAAATTATCCAAATTAACAGTGTACAAGTAATCTTTTTCATGTTTGTGTTTTTCCAATGAAACACGACAATTTTCCCAGCGATAGGCGGCGAAGATTAACGGCAAAGGAGAAAAGAACAGTGTAATGTAACTGTACGCCAGCTCGAAACGCGTGGCCTCGAATTAAAATCAATTGTCTGATGAGTCGCGAATCACGATTCAGGAAATCAGGGTGTACAGTTATCCTCGTAGATAATGCAACATCGATTAAGAACCAAGAGGCGAAATTGACGAGATTCAATCGTCGAGAAAGTCCTTCTGTTATCGTGATTTGTCGAGAATCGATTAAATAGCAGAAGAAATTTTATCCAGCGTTATTATAAATTATACACGGCGCGGCGGTGACGTTTTCCTCGAAATCGTGCGATCTCACGAGATACAAGAACGAGTCAAGTCCTTGAGGATCACGGAATGGTCGCTTTAATCGAACCAGTTCTTGATCCGAACGCAAAATGACGATCAAAGATCGTCAGGTTGAAACTTGCGGTTCGACAGAGAAACTCTTCTCTGCCATCTGCGAATTGTTTTCCTTCGATCGACGATCCAGTTCATCATATTCATTGGGCGGGAAAATTGGATAAATTATTGTCGAGGAAGAATGATCCAGATGGCAAGGTGGGTCGTGTCTGAAATTTAAAGTGTCTCGAAAGCGAAACAAGACTCGTCTATTTAATTTAATGGATCCAGTTCTTTTCATTGACGGATGAAAAGGACGAGGAGCTAATCGAGAGTAAGATGTAGCAGAATAAAGAAACAACATCGATGCAACATCCAGTGCAACGAACCTAAACTGTTATGACGGCATGTTTGTTCGCGATAAGTGTAGATTTGCCGTTGAAAGATACAAGGCCGTTTCTCTCTCACCGATTCAACATTTTCCCTCCCTCTATTATGTCTGAGTTGATACGCCAGCGAACTGCGATATGTTAATTTAATCGTGACAAGGATGCATCCTTAACATCGTTGAGATGGACGCGTTCAGGCAACTAATTAACCCTTTCTGTACGTTGGTCCGTTAAATAAAATTGTGTAGCTTAATATATAAACTCGAATGGAATAATTTGATGCGTTGAAATTACTTAATGACACGTATTTCTATACATATTTAATTGCCATTTGGAATTTCCATTCATGCTAGTAAGGGAAGTCTGACATACGACAGTCAAGTTCTACTTAAACCGAGCTCCGTGTCTAAATACCAAAGTGTTATGCTACAATAATATTCTGATAAAAAGATTGATACAAGGTTAAACTTTACATGCTCTGATTAACACTTATCGTCTTAAGAACACTTTGAAGTTTGAAGAATAAAACCGTACAAGCTCTCTTCGTGGTACGTCGTATAGAGGTTAAATTCGAAGTTGAAAGTTCAAGATACGAAATCTCGTGTTTCAATCAATTTCTTGAAATTACTAATTGAAAAAGTTTGCGGGTCGTTGTTAACGTCATCGTTGGAAATAAAACAATTTTCAAGTGGACAAACGAGTCCCTTTACCGAAGGTAATCGTATCCTGGGCGGCTCGCAATTAAAGGGATACTTGTAAATTGCGCGTGCAAACCATCCGGCCTCGGCCCTTTTGCCCCGTACTCTTCATTTTTCCATTATATCCCTTAGTCGCGATCCCGAGCCAACCCCGTGCCGTGGATTTATCATGCATCGCATGCGGGCTCGGCTGCGACGAGGTTCAAGGCTTCGAACGATGCTCGTGTATCACGTTTACGAAGAACATGAGAAATCTCGCGTGTATCAGCGTCGACGTAAATAGAGCGTAATTGCACACGGTCCAATCGAATAAAACGATAGGAGACTCTTTGTCCTTATTATTATAATATAACATGTTTCTGATGAATCGTCGATCATCTACGTTTTCTGATCGCCAGTCTCTTTTCAGATATTCCCCAAATATAGGGTAAGGGTTGAAACACGTTCGAAATAGGAAAGAAATCAAGCTTTGTGATAGAAATCGTCGACAAAATGCAACCGCGGCGCGGCGGTCCCTCGAAAAACACTTTGTCACTCCCTTGGGGGTGAGATATGGGCCTTAAGCGATCAAAGGTTAGGGAGTCCGTTGTACCAGATAGAATACTTCATCGTAGCGAAGATTATTTAAACGAGACAACTACGTCCTCGGCTTTCGTCGCCACAGGAAATTGAATTTCCTTCCTTGGAACGCTTCGAACACCGGCTTACTCTTCTCCCGACGCGACGCTGAAATTGTAAAACGAAGTACGCCAGTCTTTAATATCCGGCGGAACGCGTGCTGGCGATTAATAATCCCGGCACGTTTTTCGAGCAGAAATTATATAACGCGGTTAGGTGTCGATTACCATTCAGGTTAATTAAACAACGTGGAAAAGCGGCAACGTTCTTGAAAGGAATTACGATCGGTATCTGATCGATGGAAGAGTAACGTCGAGCGTGATGTATCATTGTATAAATTCATTGTACAAGGAGAATATCATTAAATGATCGAGTGACTCACGATCAGTCGAAGAAGAAATCTCTGCATATTTTTCTTTATGGAAAGATCGCTTTTTACCGCGAATTCTGCAATCTTTCAAGGACGCGCTTCAATCAAGCCCGTTAAAGAAATTAAATTCTTCCCTTTTTCACAGCATTCTGTTTGCTTGTTGCAATAATGCTTGCATCAAAGTGCAAGGATTGCACTAAGGGATCTATTTTGGCCGTCCGCGTGTGTAAATTAGAGATCTTTCAAAGTACATATTTTGCCTGAAAATTGTCCGAATTCTGCAGCAGAATAATTGAAAAATTGCAGAAACCTTGCGAAAGATAAACAATTGCAAAAATATGGCTAAACGCCACTTTAATTCTGCGAAGAATTTCATGCGTTTGAAAATGAGTAAACACTTTTGAACGACACTGTACGTCGATATAATCAACTTTTAATCGACTTGTTGTCTTTGACAATGAAATAAACTCGCTCGCGACAGAAAAAAAAACAACTGTACTGTTCAACTGGCTGCTCACGAACTGCACGAACGAGTGGAATGTCCTTCGAAGACTCCCAGTTTTTATCTCAAATCCGGGAACAGGACTCGTTAAGGGATGTGAAAAAGTATCGTGCTCATCCGTATTCTTCGTACACAATGCGCTTTACTTGTTGCACTTTATTCTACGATTATAAACGCATTTAACTTGAAACAAACATAAGTCAAAGATTTTCTTTAGTTGAAATTTATTTCTAGAACATCCAGTAAGTGAAATTTTTACTTGTATAAAATCTTAGTTAATTGAAACATCGAAGATTTTTGTTTGCCTTCATTGAAAATCGGGTCTATCAAGTCTCGACTGTACTGGATATTACCAACGTTATATTTGACCAAAGGCTTCCGTCATCTTATCTGCATTCTAGAGCGACCACGAGCAATTATTCTAGCTCCAAAAATATTTTTTCACCGTCCTTCGAAACGCAAGAAAGAATACGTTTATGGAAGCAATGTCGAGGACGAGTTAGTTGCATCGATCCAATGCCAAGATCGACGACGGATCGGTTCGAACGTTCGATCCAAATACAGCTAGCGATTTTCGGCTGGTCGACGGGACGACGCGGCGAGAATCGACAATCGGCCCGGGGGATTTTTCGGTCGGCACACGTTCGTCCAACGACACGTTGTTACCTTAGCAAAATCGTGTCTGTAACCCGGTAAAACAGTTACGTGACTCTGCCGATCGTAGCCTCACGAAGAGAACAAAAATCATGCCGGATTTCAAAAGAAGCGTAAACTTCGAATCTTTTCGAGTTTCACTAGATAACGTTGCTGCTTCCTGTATTGATCGGCAAAAAAAAAAAAATAGCACGCGATCAAATCGCGTACGAGGCAATTAATCTTGCGATAAAACCGCGAGGTCGATTTAGCAACCGAGAAGGTTTATCAAACGTAATTGCTGAGTAGAGCGAGCTTCGATCTGTACCTTCCGTCGAATTAAACAGCCGTGTATTAATTAAAAACGTGACGTGCGAAGCAAGCTTAACACACGCAAGGACTCGAACAAGCCGAATCGAACGGTGTATTGCATTAATCCGACTGAAATTTTAACGTCACCGTTACACGATTATTACGATACGTGAAAAAAGTACAAAATACCCCCGAGTGAATCAAGGAGGAACCACGGCGATCGATGAATCGACTTCGGTTATCTAACGTGTCGTGTAATTAGAGAGTCAATCAGGCGCGTACGCATACCACCCGAATCGTCTGCCCATCAATTTCGTCTTTAAATCCACGTTAATCTGTTCTATTAGAAGCTATCGTGTTGACTTTCAAGAAATGTTTGTGTCTTACGTCGTCGCCGAGTTTAACTTTGTAAACTCGCAAACTGGAAACACAACAAGGTAACCTAAATCGAATTTTCTATGTTTCTATGAGTAAAAACATTTGACGAAGAATAATTTTTGAGTCTACGATAAAAATTTGGTGCCTTATCACTTAGAGTCCCATGCTGAAGACTTAGTAAATCCTTCGAATTCGTAATTATATTTCTACCAAAAATAGTAGATTCTTTTGAAAATGCATAGGAAACGAGGCACTCAAAGTGTCAAAGACACGGTCACTCGATATTCACTGTTAACGTAACACCGTGATCTTGATCGATCACCAACGTGGAAAAATAAAAGTAAAAAATCGTCGAAGAGAATCGAGAAGTGACACCACTCACCTGTACGCAGGGTCCAACGACGAACCGTGTTTTATAGTCCTTTCTTTTATTTCGAACAGATCCTCGTCATCTCGCGAATCGGTTTCCAATCGCTTAAACACCCTTTGAATAGGATCTAATCGTTGATCCTCCGTGAACGAGAAGAGTGCGACGACGAGTTCGCGAGACGTTTTCAGGAACAATTCGGTTAAATCGGTTGCCGATCGTGGCACGTTCTCGAGAGGGAGTAAGTCCTGAGGACGCGGATGGCTCCTACTTATAAAGACTTGGCTCTCCAATTGGCTTCCACGTGTGTGTTTCAACGTGGTACGTAAGTCGGTACCCCCTGCACGTGCGTACGTATGCGTGTATGCGTGTACAGAAGAAGGAATCGTGGCTTCGTCCAGGTAGAAGGGGGCACAAACCGTGTTCCGATCGTTATACGCTCTCGATGCTGCTGTTACACATCACACGAGCTCGAATCGCGGTATCTTCTTTGACAAATCGATTTCTTTCTCTTACAATTTCTGCCTTAGTCCCTTCGCGGACGATCGGCATCTCAAATTTAACATAATCTTGCAATTAAGAGTCGAGTAGATAAAAAAATCGGTGGCTCTATTCGTAGAGTTAGAAAAATTTTAGATCCCGTTGCTTGCGAAAGCGTTCGGGTCTCATCCTACGCGAAATTTTACGATTTCTTCTGGAAAAAGTTGTTTCAGTCTCGTCTTTGGTGTTTGAAAGTGTGAACGAATATTTGATATTTTCTTCCTCTTTTCAAGCAATTTGGGTAGACCAGAATGTATAAAACTGTACGACAAGTGTAAGAAAATTATTGCAAATAATTGTTGGCAGCGTGTAATTAAGGGCTTGAATATCATTTGAAGTAGGTTACTTATCCTTGCGAAACAATATTATCAAAGTAAAAGGATTAACAAAAAATTTCAGAATGACATCGACATTCGGTCCAATTAAGATTCCCGAACGCTAACGGTATTTCGTGATATCGAGGGAAAAAAACCATACGAATGTTTGATTTAATTTATCGAAAAAAAGAAGGTCGATACTCGTCAATCCTGTACAATGGTCAATAAATTGTTCGAACACGAAAGAACCATTCGACGTGCTAGACATAAATTTCGTTGTAAATCGAAGTAACGCAGTTTTGTTTTATCTACGAACAATCAGGAATTGTACATACATATAGGTACCTTAGTTCATCCACGTATACAGAATCGCGTGGAACAGGTTTTATTCCATGCTACTGTGTTTACTATCATGAATTGAGCTTTCCCAAGGATGCCACAATCAAAGGGTTCAGCTTTTTTCTACAAAAACAACTCTCGATTCTCGTCAGGGTAACGTCGTAAAATAAGCTGCGATTCAGCCGAAGAAAAACCGATTATTTTCCCCCGGGTGGGTAGCCGCTGCTCGTGCAGGTAATTGAAACATAGGAATCTAATTAAGGGGATCATGTCCCATCTTGAAACCAGTTTCCATTTCTAACTTACAACGTTAATTATAATTCGATATAATCCGTCCAATATCTCGCTGGCGTCTTTAACATTGTGAACAACACTTTTCGAATTATTATCCTCGGTGTTTTATTCAATTGCCCTAACTAATATTCGAGAAGAAGTAAGGACTCGTCGCTTAAAGAATTTAGAAATAGTGGCATAGAATTATTATGGTCTAGAGTCTAGACGGTCTGCCATCTCACAATTAATTAAAGGAAGATGTTATTAAAATTCAATGTTTATTGGCTCGTTCTCCAGGCGAGCAAAGTTTTCGTAACTTTCAAATTTCAAAGTCTAAAGTGTCGTGTAAGTAGCTAACGTTACGTGTTTACGAGCGCAAGTGATGAGAAACAAAATCCTCCCGTAAATCTAAGATGACAAGATACAGAGGCTGTTTGATAGTCACAAATCATCCAGAAATTTTTTTTCAGCCCCGTCCTTGTTACATACGTTGCAGAGTCTCGTCTTCTTTCTATTTTGTAACTCGCGCACGTTACTTTTCCACGCGAATGCCCGCCAACTGGTTCCGCTATTAATATCTCAATCGACACACGATCCGAAAAAGAAGATTGATCCTGTGGAACGTTGGCCCCTTGATCGTCGTCAGGTTCCTAGAATCACCTGTTGAAATTAATAATAACCCTCGAAACCATTAAAAAACGATCAATCTATTCCTGAGAAGGTTGATTTAATCCCTGATAAAAGCTTCCACTTTTGATTTATACGATATTAGACTGTTTTTTTGCGAGTCCTTGAAACTTTTGTCACTAGAGCTCGTTATATTATATTAAGGATTTTAGTTACTCAGAATTAATAATTTATAAATCAAGTAAACGAAAGGTAAAGTACTGAAACTTTGTAGAAAATTCATTGATACAAACAAGTTTTACCACACGCTTATCATTTGAGCTTATATTAAGAATTTTAGTTATTAAAGACTGACAACTTCTTCCAGATCCATTAGACGATAGGTAAGGGAAGGTGAATAGAAGTACGTGTTTTTATGTAAGAGATAAATTCTATTTTTTGTATAATAACGCAAAAATAATATAACAACGATGGTATCGTTAGGTGGTTTTATTCGTTTATTTGGTACGCAGTAGAAATAGCCCTATGTAGCGCGACACGTTATAACGGGGATTATTAACCCTCATAATATCAACGGGGGGGGGGGGGGGGGGAGGTGCTTCTTTATGCCCGTACGTTATTGCCCCGAGAATCGCCACTAAAATGAGTACTTGAAAATCTTAATGCTCGAAGTTTATAAAATTAGAATTTACAATAAATCTTTGTAATTTTAGATTTTCGAATATTTGCGTCACATCGAATTCATTACTACTTCCATCGTTTCATCGAAATTAACAGCTCGGAGAACGGTCGGACTCGAAATTGTCACATGGCAAAAAGAAACTATCGATTGTAATTTGAATAGAAAAAAAAAAAAAAGAAAAATTTGTCACGGTCATGGGCTTTCGCTGTCGGTTATCAACAGTTATCAGCGATTGTTCTCGGGTGCCTGTTCCACGAGAATTCCGGAATAACGAAGCGACCCGTGAGAATTGCAACGCACATGTCCACCCCTTCTTTTTCTTCCTGTCGTCCAAGGATGCCCGCGGACAACGCCTCGTCGTCGGCGAAACGATAGAAGGGTTCAGACTGCTAGAGAAGCTTTGAATATCGATAATGCCAAATATAAACTCGCGTGTTTGTAGCGTAACGTAATAAATGCATCGGGTTCTAAGTAAACAAAACATTTCGACGCATTCCTGGATAACTGGCAACAAGGTTGCTATAAACGTCCCTCAGGAATGCACGATTATACCGAGATAAGGGATTATACTACCAATTGCTCGACTTTAATCAGCTTTTATACTTTATCGCAAGAGATTACCGTTCGAAGATGCGCCTAAAGACAGCACGCTTGGGTAATTTCTGAAATTAAAATCGAATAAGAAAACAATTAACCGTTGCAATGGTTCGAACCGCACGACGAGTCATCCTCGGTGACAAGAAGATCATAACGAGTCGGAATTTTGAATACGTGACTAACCAGATACTAACCTGGTTACTATACTATAACTGGCTAACAATAACTATATTGGAAACCAATAGGCTAAATGAAATCGCGTTCATCAAAGGATTGATAAGTTTTCCCGCTTTCGTTGCGTCGCAGTTTCTTTATATGGGTGAGAATTAATCTTGTCCGAGAAGCTATTTAACACGTTGACTGTCCACAGTGAAAACGGACGTGTGTAGTCAGACACGTTGAAATCCTAATTATTAAGAATATAATCAACTAATTTGCAAATTTAACCTTTCAAATCGATAGCTAGCATTATTAGCTTAATGATAACGCTATTCGTGGTTTATTTCGTCATTTCTTTTATTAATTATTTGATTGTAAAAAATTTCGGGTACCGGTCACCGGTAACCCCCGTGGCAGCCAACGTGTCGATTACTCATCGACACAAGTAATTTAATATAACCGGATCATCAACAGATAAGTAATTGATATTAAATGGAAAATTAATAGCCCTTCGTAATTGTAATAATTATAACGAATCAACGTGACAATAATAATTAGAGTCTGAATACTTCTGGCAGCATTCGTCGCGTTAAACAATCGATCCAATACACCGAAACAAGTGTTTGTCAAACGATAACCGAGCGTGTTCGCCATTTGAATGCAAATAGTCGAAGAGACGAGTCGGCCGCTAATTGTAGCAAAGAGTTCAAAGGAACGGGTCGTATAAGAGGACGTCTCTGTAAACGTCAATGGGGAAACGGGGAAACACGAGTCGAGAAGCTGGTAGTAGAATACGGCTGCAATGGGCAGACGGTGTGCATCAGCGGTGCATAGAGAGAAAATATACAGAAAGAAGAGTAAAGAATGGATCGTATCTCAGTCAGTCGGTTGGTTTAACCATAAAACGTAGCCGGTGGAAGAGAAAAATCAGCATGACTGTCCCAAGCGATTATGGCTGTCGTTATACGGTGTTGGATTCCAACAAGGGAGGAGGCGATTCATTCGACGGAAAAGTCTCTGAATTAACGAGCTTCGGAATAAAGCGCGGAAGCGCGCTGCCACGCGGGACCAAGCCATCGTCCACCAGAGAGACCCGATCCATGAATTATTCTTCCAACTACGACTAACTCGATTCTCCTGTCTTTCAGATTTTTCCAAGGGGAAAAGGTAGAGGAACTCGCCGACGGGGTTACGATTTCTGTTTAGAGCCAGCTGACCATTCTTTCATGGAATACGCATCCTACCACGCTCACTTATATTTATTGAGCCACTTTTCTACGCTTTATTTTCCCTCTGGGTATCGCGTTTGCTGAATCTTTTCAAAATTTCAATACAAATTTCTGAAAATTCTGAAAATTTATCCATTCAATCTGATAATTAGATACGCTTTAATTGGGCCAAGTGTCAGAGTGTTTGTACTTAACGCAAGGAAAACCGCGAAAGCCAACAGTTTCATAAATTTCTATGCAACTCCTGTCCAAAAATGTCAACATTCGTTCGACTATATTTCTTGCGTCAAAATTCTCTCGTAATCCTGATACTATGTAATATTATTTTTTCGATGAAATGAAGTCGTTCTCAGATAATCTCTGAGTCTGGCATACGAGGAGAAGAAGAAAAATCGAACAGGTCGGTGAAGGAGAGAAGGAACGGAGGCGCCATGCGAGAAAGTGATCAGGATGCACCTGTTGCTACTTACTCCGTGTAGTATCGAGCGAATAATGACAAGGAATAATAAAGATCGCCCATGAAATATCCATTTCTCTCTTTCTTGTTTTTTTTTTCCGTTTCTTTCGTTCGCCGTGCCGTCGATAGCGGACAAAAACGAGAGAGAACCCTTGGTTGGAAGGCTTCGAAACCGGGCACAACCTATAAATAACCAAGCGCCTCTTTGCATCTCTTTGCGCTTCTTTTCTTTCTCTTCCCTTCTTCATTCCTTTGCTCACCTCCGACGCACGCGTTTTTGCGTTCAGAGACCCCGTAATTCAGGTTCCTTCGCACGTACTCGGCGTACAATCGTTGCAATTAATGTCTGCGGTCAGAAAGCTGAACTCTTCATTTGTGTTCCTTAGAAAAATATCCTTTGAAAACGCATTTTCGACGAAGGAAATTGTTCTATTCCGTTTTGACGAGCTTAACCCTTACAGGACAACGTTCGGGGATTGTAAGCGCACCCCTTGGTTATTTCGACAGGTTTAACTCTTGTAAAATGACTGTAAGGGATAGCGGAGTTTCCTACAAAATTATCTATGAAAATTTGACAAATAACAATTTTCGAATAAAGCAATTATCATTTTCTTTATTAAACCTTTCTTTATATTTTTGGTTATTTGTCGATTTCACTGCAATAGAATTCAAGTAATTTTCAAGCAAACTATGAAGGAACAAATTTCGTTAATGGTTTCTTATCGAAGCTCTCCACAGATAAATTTCAACTCACACATCTCTTACGCACGACACAAAAGAAGAATCAGCGTGCTTATGAAAATATGAAAGAAATTAGAGGGTAGTTCGGGATAATTTTTATCGACCGAACGAACTTAATAAATTTACCAGGGATTATCTCTGACCGTGGTCGCATCAAGCCGGTTGGAAACATTGTTTTTAATCACGATGTAACGAAATGGGTGTCTGATGTACCGAAAGCATTTCTTGGTAAGGCGAAAAGGGAGAAAAAAAAAGAAGCAAAAGCAGGGGCTGCATGTTTAAGTGGTGGTTGCTCGTTGAAATTCATTACGAAAACCGATTATTTATTCGGCGGGGTTAATGCAAAAAACAGAGCAAATTTTATTCAATTTCCTTAAATTAGAGGGAACCGCGACAGAGTATACTTTTAAGGGTTAATAACATAGAACGAGAGAGGGTCGTGAACAGATAACGACCTCTGCCTGTGTTTTTTCTTCTTCGTTCTTTTTAAGATTCTCCAAAGAAGATCCTGAAGTAGATAATAACCGATGGAGAGAGTCCGGAGTACTTAAAAACAATTTACTTTCCTTTATTTTCGTGGATTAAAAATGCCCTCTGGTGTTTGCAGGCTTAAACGGAATAAAAAAATCTGAAGCTTTATGGTTAGATGATAAAATAATTAGTTAAATTAGTTTGTAATAAATATAGAAAACAAGGAGCAAACGAGTAGCAATTACAAATAAATTACGTTACTGTTACGTGAAATATAACACTATATTGTGAATGTACATTATACTTAAAATTATACTTCGATAAATAAAATATCATGAAAAAAAAAAGAAAACAGATAAAAGAACAACGAAGTGAATATGTTGCTGACTAATAGGAAGGATACGCTCGTGAATCAGCTAGAAATCACTAATAATTTTCCTGGCTCCCTAATTTGCTACCTTAATGACTGAACATGATATGCAAATGGCAAGGCGATCGTTCGGGCGTTATAATACCCGAAGGACATGGCCAGGTAGTCAGGTATACAGATTTTCGGCCAGGTCCATCGTATTTCTTTACACGGTGGCAAAAATGCATCACACGTTGCATATTAAAAATCTTGCCGACCACTGTCACGATCTTCTTTTTTATGCCTCGTTATCCTTCGTTCTATTCATATTTACCGGGTCACGTATTAATTACAATTTGAAAATTCATCATTTTATGGCGGAAGTTGAAGGAGGCCTTTACCAACATCACGCATGCTTTAAATTTAAAAATTTTTCAAACTTCAGATATATTATTCTTTATTTGAAAATGTCGGTATTTAATTTTTGGGCCATACATCAGTTTACAGGTTTTGTACATTTCGGTCATGATTAACCCAGCCACCACCCTTTGTAATAATTTTCTTCTTGAAAGCATGTTATTTTCAAGACCACAACACGATACACGTTTAATGTTCGCAAAAGGGTTCAGACAATTTCCTGTAAAAATGAAAGGAAACGAAAGGGATCATCCTTGAACGTTGGAAGAGGAAGCAACAAGCCCACGAAACAGAAATGTTTTTCGCGAATCTGTTCCACGAGTTAGAAATAATTAGCAGGTTGAAGGAAGAGGAAACGGAGGTTCAGCCAACCATTAAAAACCGAGGTCGACTCTAGCTTTCGGCTAATGTTTCCAGACAATAATTATTGATGATCCTCGGTACAAAAGCGATAGACCGCTGATAACGCATGACTAATGATCGTTCCAAGATGGTCGATAACAATTTGCGATTGGCTCGAAGAAAGTGTTTACTCGTGAAATTTCTTTTTCGTGCAAATATTGCGTAAGATAAAAAGTAACGTATCGAAACGAAGATGAATGATGAATGAACGAACGTGCATAATTAAATAAAAAAATTGAACCACGCTCCTATGAAAGTTTTTGAAGTATTCTGCACAGTTAATCTAAATTCCAGGTGCTGCTGAACTTCTCGGAGAATAAACGATTGCCATAACTTTTAATTAGGCGAGCAACCCTCGAAGTTCGATAAGGAGCCTCCTCAACATACGTCGTTGAAAAGGAACTGGAAGGGAAAAGAAAATATAAAATGTTCATTAAAACACGACGAAGAAGAACAAGAAGAGAATAATCGAAAACAGCGGTGGCTAAATGAAAGAGAATGTGGGTCAACCAGCGTTCAGAAGGAACTCGACTGCAATCGTTCGCATTTCGTGTACCAAAGAAGGCGGGGGTTTTATGTAAATTGTTTTGTCAACTTTTTGCCTCATCGTACACCGGACGGATGTCCATCTCTGAAAGAATCTACGTCGTGAGGTAACGGTTTCTTCGAGAATGTTTCGGGGACCAGTTAAAGGATTAATAAAAACAGAACTGTTCAAATATTCCGCTTGAATCATCCTCGAACTATCCTCCAACAATGCGTATACAGAAGCGATACAATTATATTTGCCAATATAACATAGTTTCCTGTTTGAATAATCTTTCTGCTCTGCCTAGAAATTTGGAAATTTTTAATTGCAATATTATTCATATCCTGGTACGCGGAACATCGAACAATATCCGTGGAGACAATTGAATGTAAACTTGTAAACTGTAAACGATGCAACGCGTTCGGTAACGGAGCCTGAAGAAACGAGGGGAAAAACGAATGAACGTACACAAGGACATTTGACCATAGAGTAAAAGTGTCACCAGTCGGTTCCTCCCAGTTCCTCCGGGTCGTGTGGAGTTCTTTTATTCATTTATTCCGAGCACACCGAGCCATCCTTCTTGAAAGATTCATTCAACATTCCCGGCATTTTTGCTCGACCGAATCGAAGCCGCGATCGCGATTCCTCTCTGATCGACAGCTAATTCGATACCTCCTCGTTCTCATTTTCGACACTCCACGCCCTTCTTCGGGAACACAATATCCCATTATATAACTCCATTTGAAGGATCGAATAATTAGCAAACTTTAAGTTTCAGAAAAACAGTTATGTAGGAATTTAATTTCGAAGCTAATAATTATGTGTTTCACCCCGTATACTCATTTATCCTCCCTTAAAAATGCGGTACTTCCTGAACCACTTGTCACGTCCCCAAATTTTTTCCTTATTTACCGAATTACTGGCGATATCTAATTTTCCAAGGTTTTCCTTTTGTCCGGTTTCCCGTTCGAAGGATAACGGTTGAATAACGATGTTCCGCTGATAAAAATGACAAATTAGCGACGACAGAGGGCGGCGTTCTTATCGGACAATTGCTGTCGCGTTCGAAACCAGGAAACAAACGTACGGTAGCGATAAATAAAGAAACGTATCGACGCGACGTATGTTCGCCAACTGACAAATGGAAGAACGTTTCATCGTTAACCTCGTTTCCTTTGATCCTTTTCATTCTTTTCAGCCAACTAACGTTCGAACGAATCTTTACGGGTCCAGAAATCCTTGAAACTTCTAATACCCACGAGGTCTTTGATCTTTCCCGTGTTTCAAACTTCATCAGAACGATTATGAATGTTTCTTCGACGAGCAGCCGGCTTTCCCTCTGCGTGTATATCCTTTGTTCGAGTGTGTTTCGATTCGTCGAGAACGGAGGTCGATTGAATCATTGGCTGGCACGAGTATCATTAACGGTCTATAAAATTCCACCGTTCGTACTTACACCTTGCGGACGTCATCTCGAGCTTTTGCTGAATTCAAATATCGTCACGATATCCCCCACTTCCTACCTTCTAGATCAGGGGTGACCAACCCAAATGATTTTGCGGGCCACTTTGGAAATGCATCATAACTCCGCGGGCCGCATATAAAATTATATGTATATCCCCATATTAGATTTAGACTCACTATAGACATTTTTTTGGAGTGAAAAATTGAAACATAACTGCAAACTCATAAATAAAACAGGCAATATCTGTCATATATTCGCAAGAATATTATTGTAAATTCATAGTTAATTTTTTCTCATAATTTCGACAGTTAATTTCTTAATATATGGATGCAAAAATAATGTATTTATTATTAATACATTGGTTTTCACTACTTTGGCCATTATAAAATAAATATATTTTGTAAAGGTGTGATGAATCTCGCGGGCCACGGGTTGGCCACCCCTGTTCTAGATCCTTAATATATCGAGAATAATTAACATCCTTGAATCAAGGATAATTAACGTTGGGAAACGTACCACTGTATCGATTGCTCTTTTAATCCTTAACAAATGGAAACTAATCACGAATAACCAAGAAACGTATTGAATTTAATTATCATATCGATTGCCCAACAATAATCTATTCATTTGTTTGGGAGTAATTAAACTTCTGTTGCATTAAAACGTAGCTCGAATTGATTGGCACACATGTTACTCGTGAATTTCATGACAGAAACGTTCCATTTTTGTAGCGTGGGCGTTGTGTAGAAGGATATCCTTGACCCAGAAGAGAAGTGAACTCCGTGATCAAAATCATCGATCGACGACCGAGGGCTCGTTGGTATTTCACGGATGGAATTGAGATTAATCGATATGACGTATATGTCGAATCGACGTTTTGCATATGTATCCGTGATTCCATGACAACCTCCCCGGTCTGAATTTTATCTTTTTTCATTCTTCTCGAGCCGCGTGTCGTCGAACCGAACCACCCGTTCGTCGATAATGTGCCGCCGTCAAATAGCATTCCTCTTGAGAAATATCAACAACATAAACATCAACCGTCTCGATACTCGATACATCCGATTAATATAACGGGCGCCAAACTACGTTCCGAGGATCGAGGAATACAAAATTATCGTGTTTTTCACGAATAATGCTTGATTTTAACGAGGAAGATACTTCCCGCCGACGAAATAAAAATCTGCCGGCTTTCAAATTACTTATTTTAATATTATATCCAATTCTTGTTCGATGTTCTCGCTTTGACACAGTTTTTCGTTCATTCAACGACTCTCATGAATGAAAATACTTATGACAATATTCGATGCCGTTGTTTTTCGAGCAAAACGATAACGGAACTCCGCGAAACGGTTCAAATATCGAATGCGAAGGCGTAATTGAAAACAGGTTGGTGGAATCGTGAAAGATAGGTCCGGTCCATTCTCGTGTTCTCCTTTACAGACAACCACGCACCGATGTCGGTTTCATATTCATAATCAGCCGTCTATGTAAAAATATAACTAGCAGAAAATCGGAAGAGTGACTTCATAAAGTAAATTTCGAAATATTATATTTCTGGAAATATGAAACCTTGGAATATTATATTTTTAGAAATTTGAAACCTTGGAATACCCTATAACTTTATTCCGACGTTACATTGTTCTCGTAAATTTTATTTTTACTACCTATTTATACATATATTTGTGTGCATTATACTTTCGTTCGTACCATTAAGTATTATCCTGGGAGCGGTATATTATCGACCACTGATTAATTAACGAATGAATTGATTGGCAAACATTCTTCTTTTTGACGCTTATAATATAAGCAATTAAGCATCTGCTTATCTATCGTTTGGTAAGTTTGTCAAATTTATTCCTACATAGAATCAGTATCTGGTACACATGTACCGGCTATCTCCAACATCTACATATTCCATATCGCTTCATTACTCTTCCAAAGGCCTGGCTCGAATTCAATATCCTGGTAAACGTTTCTTGTATACAAACGTTTTCTCAGCATCGTTCGATAAATCTTCCCGAGAGATTCACCTCCGAAAAACACTAACGGTACAAAGCTGACGTATCCCGGCTGCTTTTCGAGGTAATAAAGGAGAAGGAACGTGTAAATTCGCTTGGATTATGTACGAACTGATATTGCTATCAACGGGCAACCTTGTCTACCTGGAAATTCCAACGGAATATTTCAAACCGCCATACATTTCCAATCATCTTTATTATGTTAATCGTCCGAGACTATGTTAATCTCGGTTAATTTATGCTAATCAACCCGCACGATGTATCACGTAACGTTTTACTACCGAAACAAACGAAACTTTACGAGTATCCTAAGTACTTTTGACTGATTGCTGTCTGACGGCTGATACATCTCGAGATAGTTGGTTCTTTATGTTGCCAATTGTATCGTGTAATAGTTAAATGGAATCGTAGATTGATCGTCTGTTCAGGAACGATCCTCTGTTGATCGTTTGAAGCCAAGTTTTGGGTACCGAGTTTTCGTTAAAACGAGTTCATTTGCTATTTACTCTACATTTTTACTTTCTTAAGATACTTTATTGTATCGAAATTATATTTGGAAATTCGATGGTATCTGACCAAAATAAATAGTACTTAGACATATTTTTTGCATATTATCACTTAACTACCATGGTTTAAAATTCTTATTTTCTTAATAGAAAATTGGAGTACCATGTTCAATTTCCATAGCGTTGCATTTGACCCTATCATGATGCTTAAGGAGTAGGAATCAAACGTTATCCAAAAATAAACTCGTGAAAATTATGAAATGCACGTAAATACCTTGTCTGTGTGTTTCATTGCACTCTGTTTGAACACGCCGTGAACGATCGCCAAGTTTCGTCGGTGGGTAAGGAGCATAACGTTAACGGTATAAGAGAAGAGGTTACTACTGCAAGGCAATAAAGAAGTGCAGAAAGGTGTGCAAATTAACCGACGACAACACATTCCCTCATACCGATTTCCTTACCAGCATAACGTTACTTCGGGATTCCTTCCTTAAAAGATAGGCCCTCCTTGAACGTTGCAACGGTCGACACCAGTCTTTTTCTTTCCAGCCCCCGTCACCAGACACCTTACACTTTGCTAACACTATGGAATCTAACCGCGGACACTCGACACCATGTCTGCAAATTTCTTTTTTCACTTCTCTCGTCAGCTCGGACTCAACATTGTAACGCCTCTTATTAATTCGTACTTTTGACATTTTTTAAATATAAATTCTATCCTTATGATTGACATCATAACACAGTTCATAATGCGATAAGCAACATCAAAGTCAAAGTGTTAACGACGTGTTTGCTTAGACCAACTTCTGACTATTTACTATTTACCCAAAGCTAATTTCGTTTACAAGACGTTAAATCCAATTCACACGTTAATAATTATCCTCCCACTGAGTTCCTGAAAGTTCTCGTTAACTCAATTTAAGCTGCAATGATATCACAATATTAAATACAGATGCTGATATATCAAAAGGATGATGGAATCCTGCGGGTACTGGAATATCGAACAAGGACGCTCTTGGTCGGAACCTGTATCTCGTTTGCCGACTTTCCAGAATTTCGACTAGCCCTGCAGTGGGTCACAAGGTACCCCAGGGCCAATAAGGAAATTCACGGGATATTAAACCTGGACCGTGTCTCGATCTCGTCGCGATTTTATGATCGAGATACAGTTAACCGTTGGATTCCACCTTCTCCGTCTGTATAACACTTCCAAAATCGAATTTTGCCTTTCTCACAGTACAGCCACTCTCATTGGATATTCGGGTGATAGAATAACAACTTCAAGAATAGGATAACCGATGGTCCATCTGTTTATTCGTAGATTCTATACCTTTTTCATTACGAAATTAGGAAAATAATCGAGTCTAACAGGGGAACCTTCGTTCACGTGTTCACGTAATAGAATTTTAGGTAACAGAACGTTTGGATATGGGAAGTTAGCTAAATAATATGCCGTAAAAACCGTCGGACAAATGCCGGTGACGCCACGTTGGTGCCGCTTGCAAATGTTGTAAACAAATACCGGCGTCAAACGATGGAATCCTAATTCCGCGTGCGGACGGCATAGTGTTAAAATCGTAATTATCAAGGAAACGATTGATTAATTTTCAAATTTAGCCTTCCAGTTTGCTGTTAACGCTGTCAACTATCTGCCTTCTCCTTTCTTTTGCTAATTCAACTCATTTACCAATCCACAAATGTCAATTTCTTGGACTGTTTCCTGGAAACGCGCCGATCTTCAAGATCTACCGACTTCAGACACGCGTGTATCACGGTAGCATAGAAAACATTGTTTATGCCATCTTGATCTCGTTCGAACGATCCAATAAATGTCACGTAATTACCTGGGCAGGTGAAAAAAGATCGAGAAGGAAAACGGCGCGATAAATCGTCGGATAAGACCGAGTACAGGAGGCGCCAGGTTCATCGTACACATGTAGTAGATTGAAGATAAAAAGAGGCTCGAATTCGAACGTGTCGGGTCGAATGTAAATTTTTGAAAGACCTTGGCCCACAGGAGCCAAGCCCTGAACCCCACTCTTCTTCGTCTTCTTCGTCTTCTTCGTCTTCTTCTTCGATCGTCGCGTCGTCGTTGTCGTTCTTGAACTTGATCTTCCCTCGATCGAGCTGGCTGAAAGTCGATAAATATGACCGCATCCTACGCGAGTGGCTAGAATTTATTCGCTGGAATGGGGAAAGGTTCGTTTAACCACGATGGAACACGGTTCGACGCGTAAACCAGCCCACGAAGAGGCAGAAAGGATCGACGACTTTGGCGCGTTGAAAAATCATCAAACAAGCTGTAATGTTCCGGCTAAACGCTGTCGGGTCTTCGTGAATCCTCGTCCCCAACTTCCTGGGAAACAGCAGTTTCAACCGCTGAAGAAGCTCTCGAATGTCCAAACGTTTCTTTCTTTTTTTATACATAGTGCTCGATGTGGAATCTCAGTGTCACTGGCTGGCAATGAAACGAAACGGCGCGGCGCGGCGCGGTGGTTCTTGCCTTTCGAAGCGTAATCGTTAAACCTTGTAAGAGAAATAGCTTCTTTGTATCTATTTCTTTTTGCGTACTTAATCGTTCCATTCTTTAATCGAAGGGGGGTTTGCTTTAATTGGATCCTTGTTGCGTTGGGTCACCGCTGTGACTCAAATATGTATAAGCAAATGGATTTTTCGGATTTCAATAATTACCTTCTCGTTTCCTTCGCTTTCCGATACGACGCGACGGTAAAAAGAAACATTCTAAGGTTGTCATATATTCTCCAAGTGTCGTCATCAGCATTTCGAATATTTCCTAAGGAGTTTATTAACCCTTGACCAGCGTATATACATATGTCTTGTCTACCGTGACCCAACCTACCAAGGTGTATGCAGGTATACTTTGACTAACCTAAGGCGCTGAAATTTCTTAAAAAATATTTCGTATTTTAGGAAAATGATATATATACATATATATATATAGAAATATGTTAAAAGACTTAAGTTGAAAATTAGATAAAAAATGCCAGCTATATCAGCGGCCCAAGTGTCAATAGTCGCACCACTTAATCGAGTAATCAGTCAAAGCTTGCTTAAGTGGAGTTCGATGTCCTCTAATTGCAAGTGTAATCGATCGCAACGACACCAAGACACAACTATGCAAGCACGATTGATCGATAGCGGATTCGAAGTTTACAAGACGTTCGCCAAGACTGATAATCACAATATTGCCTTTATAAATTGTTAGCTCATCGTCCTGGTCGCTTTCTGAAAGCGCTTATCGATAGCGTCGAGAAACATGGTTGAAAAGTTCATTGATAAATCGAGACAGGGCAACGTGTATCGAACTTTTCTCGAGTCACGGTCGTTCATCAAATTCCACCACTTCCGTGTCTCCGAACGAACGAAACGACCAAGGTACGAGTATCAATCGTGTCCGGCGATTAATTACTCTGCTTTTCTGAACACCCTTCTAAATTCTCGCAACGCGAAACGGTGTGACGTTACCGTGCGCCAAAGTCAAAGCCACGCGAGATTCTTCAAGATTTCCTTCCTTCAACCCTCTCGTTGTTGAGGGTTATAACAAGGGTGGCTATGGACGGCCAATATTAACCCCTTAAGGACTAATCCTCATAAAATTACGTTGGTCGTTTTTTAATTTCAAATTTTTTATTTTCATAAAATTATATTCTTCGCGTACCAAATGAAAATTCTTTATTGCCGTAATATTACTTTCGACTTCGATCAAATTATAAAATTGATCATTTTTGATCAAACATTGCCGTGAAGAAAGGGTTAAACGTGTTTCGAGTGAACCCGGTCCCGTTTTTCCCAAGAATCACGGTACTTTTGGAGTTCGAACGGTGTAACACGAGGAGGAAACATCAAAGGCAAACACGAAGCGGTTGCAAACGGAAATGGCAAACATCAGCGTCGGTGCAATGCGAGAAACGATGAAAAGAACATGGACAACGGGTTTTTTTTCGCAGGAAACAGCACAAGGAGCTTTTCGTTGACGCTGATTCGGACGCTGATAAAAGGTTCGAGCGGTTTCTTTCCTGTTGGTTTATATGCGTCATTTTTGGCCGCTCCTCGACTCGGACACACTTCGAGTGCCGCTTTTTTAACAACCGGCTGTTCCGTTACGAATATTGCCGTCGAGATTCCAGAAGAATCGCACACGCGCGCGCGGGAAATCCCTGCGAACGCATCGCCAAGAAATTCGAATTATTTCAGAAAAATGTGGACCTTGTACAAGTATTACCTTCGAATTGTCCGGCTTTTTTTGGTATCAGGTGAAACACGTTATATAATTGCAAGTATTCGAGAAATTGTATAAAATTAATTGGATAAAATTAAAGCTTTGGAATTTAGTGGAATTATAAACGGACACGTTATAGAAAATGTGCGGATTAATAAATCCAAGATCAAGCAGTGATCTTGGAAGACAAAATTTGAGCAAAGAACAATTATTTTTTATTTCGATCCTTCCTGCTCGTTTGGCTAACGAGCGCTCGTAGATCCCAATCAAAAGAATCCTACACACCAGGTAGAAATTCAAGAACGCTCGTTTGGCCACCGGAAACCACACGATTTACCGAATAAAAGAGCGAACAAACGAGCCAGTGATTCATCTTAAAGGGTAACTTTACTCGAAAAGAAGATAAAAAAAAAAAACAGCAACGTTCGTTTCGTTCCGCGTCTCCTGTTACGTCTGTCGAAGATTTTACGTAATTTTTCGACCATTTGAACGCGTACGATAAAAGACTATTTCCGCTACGAAATGGACAGTGGGGGAGTTTACTCTGTCCGGCTGTCCATTACAATGGAACGGGTATAAATAGCCCACCAATAATTATACGATAATTGTTTAATCGATATAATTGATAGGAACTTGTGAATATCCAATAAATAAATTGCTATCGTGCTAGCTGCTAGCTGCTAGAGCGTTTAATTAAACTATGTGCGGAGTTTATATCTAAATATATAAGAAATAATAATAATAATAAGTAACATGTGGAAAGGATAGTACAATATGTCGTTTATAATTGAAAGGAATTATGTTAAAAAGGAAAATATCATAATCTGCACTCTTGAAATGATAATTTTAACAATCTGAATGCAAATGTAACGTTGATATACAAATATACACAATCAACGTTTATATTTCCAATCAAAATATAATATAATGATTATTAATCTAACATACTAGCAAGCAAGATATAAACTTTGTTTTTGTATCTTTCAAATTTCAAATTGATATTACACATTACACACGCTTTTCCGAAATTGTACCACCAGCGTCATCTAGCAGTGAACGAGCACCGCTCACACTTCACACGTATCAGGATACGAAGCAATAACATGACTAAAAGAATCGATATTTATTAAACAATGATAAACTAAATGTTATCAAAACCTATTAAAGAATGTAGATCCATCCTTTGTTTATTCGCTACGGTCATAAAGTGTTCAAAATTATTGCAATTTACGACACAATTGACGAAACTTCAACAGGTGTTTAATGCTAATCTTCGCCGCGCAATCGTCCAAATAATTGCTAATAATTAAGTAATTACAGATAAAATATGCACAAACATGACATTAGAAGATTCCACAGACAATACTCTTCAAAAATCGACCGCAAAAGTTCATTTCTGAACAGTAATAATTGCGTTATTACTGATTCTATTCTGTGATCAATATAACCCCAAATTTGGCGGGAAATGGTATATAGGAGGTATACCTCCTTGCATATTCTACTAACCTAATACCAGGAGTAGTTTCCAGAGCCGCCGCGTGACGGACAGTTCCCCCACCACGCTACCCCAGCCACGTTTCCCGCGCTTTCTATACTGGCGTGCCACCTCTTCGACTATCCTACTAGCCGGATACCAGGAGCAGATTTCAGAGCCGTTGCGTCACATACAGTTCCCCCCACCATGCTACCCAACCACTTTCCCGCGCTTTTTATCTTCTACTGTGCCACCTCTTTGCATATTCTGCTATCCGGATACCAGGAGCAGCTTTCAGAGCCGCTGCGTCACACACGGTTCCCCCCACCACGCTGCCCCAGCCAGGTTTCCCGCGCTTTCTATACTGGCGTGCCACCTCTTCGACTATCCTACTAGCCGGATACCAGGAGCAGATTTCAGAGCCGTTGCGTCACATACAGTTCCCCCCACCATGCTACCCAACCACTTTCCCGCGCTTTTTACCTTCTCCTGTGCCACCTCTTCGCATATTCTGCTATCCGGATACCAGGAGCAGAATTTCAGTAGATTTTCGTTATCGACAATAGGAAACGATTTTTATTACGTAATACACTAATCATTATAGTGAGAGTATATGACAATATTTAAGCGTTGATTACTCAGCGTTTAGATTATTAATGTATATAATGTATATA
The DNA here is from genome assembly GCA_943735885.1 of Stelis phaeoptera. NCBI lineage: Eukaryota > Metazoa > Arthropoda > Insecta > Hymenoptera > Megachilidae > Stelis > Stelis phaeoptera. The sequence continues at coordinate 4,815,672 of OX030936.1, forward strand.
TATAAGAAAAAAGGTTGAACCCTCTACTATTTTCTAAAATTATAAAAGTTCGGAAAATGTTTTTGGTTTTTGCAAAATTAATGAAAGTTACGGGTAAATAAATTATGATACGCATCACGGTAAGAGGTTAATTGTAAATAATGAATTGTTGTGCATTACTGGTAGGTCGAATTTGTATAAACTTGATATTGGAAGTTTGTGCAAGCCTTGTTCTTAGTAATGCAATTGTAAAAGTTCGGAAAATAATTCTTAAATTTGAGAAATTAATGAAAATTCACGTGCACGTGCACGTGCACCTCTCTGTACAAAGTACAGGACAATGTTACGACAAAAACTGCTTCATTATCAGCAAATATTATCAAACTAAATGCTACTAAAACCAATTAGAAAATGTAGTTTGAACCTTCTTCTTCACATCTCAATCATAAAGTGTTACAAATTGTTGCCAGATAGTATAAATTTAATGAAAATCCGGAAGGTGTTTAATTTTGCAAATGATGGTAAATGGTAACGCTGTTGCTACAATAATCGTTAATAATTTAATAATTACAGTGAAAAAGTGTACAAAAATGATATTAGAACATTCGGCAGGAATCATTTTACAACAATCAAACGTGAAAAGTCAATTGCTGATAGTGCTTGCTGTATAATGAACGATTATTGTCTGTGCGACAGATTTGGCGGGAAACGGTACCGAGAAGGTATACCTCCTTGCATATTTTGCACTCCTGATACCAGGAGGCTCCGCTGGACCGCTCGTAGTCGATTCCCCCCTCCATTCTAACTTTCGTTCCCGCGCTTTTGTCACCCACATTCCTGCCACCTACTCGTGTTATGTGTTCCTGGTTTATCAGGAGTCTATAACCAAAGTTGGCGGCATAAAGTAACTGTTTTGTGCCACCTCTTTTATCATTCTGCTATCCTACTAACAGGGAAGCTTTTTGAGCAAATGTAATCACGATAGGAAATACAAATGCACGCCATGTTTTGCAATGCAACTACGAAAGGTTCATGAAACTGATAATATTTAGTAGATAAATGTTAAAGAATCAAATGTTATCAAAAACCATTAAAAAATGTAGTGTTTAAATGTTTCTCTTTATTCTTTGATTATCCTTTTTGTTACATATTGTTATAATACGCGATACATTAATGAAAATTCAATCATTCAATATGCTAACGACAACGACAACGACTCATTGTCAGCTAAAAAAAGAATTGTTAATAACTGTAATTCAAATATAAACAAGAAGGGTAATGTAATATTTCTTGGTCATTCAATAATGATGATTTTTGTTGGGATCTTGATGATTTGTGGACGTTAATTGTTATTTATTTACAAAATTATATTACGCACAAAATATTTTATTTTTGACCCCTAGCGCCATCTATGGGGGGAGTGGTGAAATTACTCAACAATTACCGACTGAGATTTCCAACACATCGTTGCGCGGTCGGTATTGGCTGGTAACAATCAGCGACGGTCGGTAACGGTTACCTACCGGTTACCGACCGCGCAACGATGTATTGGAAATCTCAGTCGGTAATTGTTGAGTAGTTTCACCACTCTTCCCATAGATGGCGCTAGGGGTCAAAAATAAAATATTTTGCGCGTAATATAATTTTGTAAATAAATAACAATTAACGCCACTCTGTCAACCATTAAAGAATAATTTATTATCCCTGTTCATTATTTTATCATATATTACGAATATTTGTACATACCCATACACACAAGTGACGCTACAGTAGCACAAGGAATGATATATTTTCAATGTATTTGCAACTTGCATAGTTGTATGGATTAGGAAGGTGAAATAAATGTGAAATAGAAGCAGTATATCGCATATTTATTTAACAATCCTTCACAGAACCATCTCCTCGTTCCTTATATGTATTCTTTTGTTATCAAATTTTAACCTCGCAATTAAAGTTTGTACAAAACCGATAACTGCTAACCTACAGATTTGGCGGGAAAGCACTATGAAGAACATATACCTTCTCACATATTCTACTTTCCTGCTACCAGGAGTCGAAGTACGGCAAGAAATGATATCGAATTGCCGTCGCCGTTTGACGCTTCTTATTCGAACAGATCAACTTTAATTTATGAAATATTACACTTATTAATACAGTAGTTAGGTCGCAAATAAGGAAACGATTATTTAGCCTCATTTAGCGATTTAATGTTCACCGTTCATCAGATACGTTTTTACATAATCATCGTTACAATTACGTCTGATACTTTAATGAGAATTAACGAACGGTAATGAAAGAATATTTACACTTCACATCAATTTCGTACCAAGTTTCCTTACGCTGTACCTAAGAACATTTGAGTTTTGTCAGCTTAACTAATAACTCTCGTCTAGAAGAATTTTAGCGGGTGGTAAATAAAAAAAAAATGAATTTAGAGCATCTTTCGGAATTTTACGCTTGATTACTTCGAATCTGATCTTGAGTCAAGGCTGTCGATGATTTTCCGTTTCCATCCAAGGTATCAACTTTTTATCCAGTCATTCCAGTTCTTTCCTCCTTCGTTTCATCCGTGCTGTAACATTATAAAACAAACTGTTCATGAGACTGAACACCTACAAAATGAATTGAATATTATTTTCTAATAAGTTTAGTGCCGAGTGCCGAGCCAATGCAAATTTCGATTAAAATTCCAAGGAAATCTCTATTTCAGACGTTTAGACGAAGACATCTGAATAATTTTCTGGTTTGCCGCCCAGCAATTACTTCGCAATCAAAATTATATTGTTTCTAGGAAACAAACCGATTACGTAACAAATTGTCTAACTTCGTCAGGAAACGCTGAATATCCTGATTTTTGAATCGAACGTTTCACAATTCAATGGAACTCGATCAGTTTTCCTTGTTTAATCGACAATGTGATTCTAATATAACTAATCATCGAAGACGGTCATGGGACCAGTTCATCGGCTGTTTTTCTTGATTTTGCACACTCAAGGAAGACGGTCAACCACGGTTATTTATAGGAATCTCGATTACTTTCGCAAACAGCGAACAATATAAATATTGTCTCAAGTGCCGGACATACCGACGGACAAGTATAATGGTAAAAACCGAGCGAAAGAGAAAATATTTAAAAATTATAATCAAGATTACACAAGATACTTCGTAAGGGATGATCAACGTGGAAATAATTATCTATCTATGTAGATCAGTGGGCCAATAAAATTGTACAGTTCATTATAAACGCTAATCTCGACGAGTTAACAGTTAACACCTTTTAACACGTATATTTTGAAGACCAGATTGGCTAATTTCTCGCCAGAAACGCGAGAACAACAAAAATCTATTTTTAGCGATTTTCGAATCGTCAAATAGTGCATGAAACAGCTTTTGTCTCGTTCTCGGGAATAATATGCAACGAAACGTCGAACAGTAACGAATTTATAGCTGCTGGGTAAACGATGATCTCGTTCAAACTGTATCAATACTAACCATCGATAAATAATACTACATTTTACAATAATAACACTGTATTAACATGTCACCTCCACTTATCATCCGAAACGGTTCGATAATAATCATTTCTTGAGTAATTGCTTTGACAAACCGCGTGAATTTCATACTATAAATTCCTTCAACCCTTGGATACCAACAATTTAATTTATCAGTCTATTCTACTTTCAGTTTTCATATTTTCTAATGTTGTTTGAAATATTACAATTAAACAAAATTCTTGGATCTAACAATAAGTTTAATTCAAATATCTTTGCATTCTTTTCTAAATCTGGGTCACGATTGACTCGGGCTACACCATTCCAGGGTTAAATATTGAATATCGATCATCGAGTTACGTGATTACTAGATCAATTAGAAATAATTGTTTCGTGTTATCTTCGTTCACGAAACGTTTGGGGAGTCAGGTTCTTGTTATTTTTCGAGTTAACGGGTTACGAGTAGCATGTTAACATGCAAAACATATCGTCATTCAAGAACAGAGAGTGTCCTTGTAATTAGAGATATGCATACGGTGGCCGGCACACGCGAAGCATTTCAAACGTTCTCTTTCTCTCTCTCTCTCTCTCTCTCTCTCTCGGGATAAAAAATCGAAACGGGTAAAAAAAAAAAGGGGGTTCGAGGGAGAAACGAAGAAAGAAATGTGACAAGCTGGAGGAAAAGTGTAGCGAAACGTGCCGTTTGTGGATTGTGGAAGCAATCGACACATTCCAGTCGCGATTAACCAAAGAATCTTTGTGCTGAAACAATCGACCGTATATGCTCTTGTTTCGTTTTCTTATAATTACGGTATTTGCTTGTTTCTGCTTAAGCTTGTTGATACTTTTTCGCAGAAGGCATAAATATTATCGTCGCGTAATCGTAGAGACACGGTGGTCACATTTACCGGTTGCTAACTCGTCACCAACCTAAAACCTACATTCGATCTTGTTTTACGGCGTAACCACGCTTTTACGTGGGATTTTAAAAGAATAATCTCACCAGTGTCTAGTACATTTATTAACTTTCATTTTTCCGATTAAAAATTTCACTTTAACACTTTGTCAAGCTGCTCGTTTCAATTTCATATTACTAGAAATACTGTCGTTTAATCAATTAAGAATACCGGTTACAAATACTGTAAGAATATACGCTACTTTGGAAAATGCTGCTTTATACCCATCTAAAGATTTGAATTAAAGTATCGTGGGAAATTTGAAATTCTACCTTTTGTGTATCCCGAAATTAACAAGCTAATAGAAGATCGTAAGAATGGAAAAACACCCAACAGGAAGTTAGATGAACAAAAATCCGGACGCGGCTCGGCACAGAAAGGGCAAATTGTTCGGCAAATTGTCGATGATTCGGGTTTGTCGAAGGTAATGACCATTTAGAGGGGCGACGCATGCGTTCGCATCCTGGACGAGGTATCAGAAGGTTCGTCAAGTGGAGGGAGAACGGAGGCACGTGTGAAACAGCTGTAGATTTAATCAGAGTGTAGAGCAGGTACGGGAGGACGCATCAATCGGTAAGCTTCTCCAACTTGACGAACATCTACGCGATTTGTCCAACGTGTTTCCTTCGGATTTGCCTGTTGTTAACGGACTAAAAAGTATACTCTGAATAAAAGGAAAAAAGAACTTGTGTCGCACGCCGAACCAGTGAAACGTCAGAATTTCAAACGATTACACGATATCGCCGTTAAGTTTTTTCTTCTCGTTGCTTCTTCGTGGAAATGGTGGTTGATGTATTAGTTTGAGCGATAAGGTGTACTGGAAGGGAGACGACGAACGAGTATTCGAAGTAAAATAGCGGTCAGAGAGTAGGAAACAGGACGACAATCACGTGCTCCAATCGATCTCACGTGGTTGTCGATCAGGTGACTCGACGCGACGGTATTCCCGTCAAAAACCCTTTACAGCGTTCCTTGATTGCTTCTTTGAACGATTAGCATTAGCGGCTCGTTTGACTTAGCACCTGTCCGAAACGACGTTCGGGCAGACAGTTTATGAGACGGCTTCGATTGCATAACGGAGCTGGATAATCGAACGAGTGGAAATCGAGATTTTCCTTTCGCTGACGTTTTGACAATTTTCTGACAAATACACATAGTAATCGGTGAAGCTTCAGTACACGAAACACCGCGTTATTCTTCAGTTTCGTTGCAACAAGTGACACTTTATCGTCGGATAATTTAACAAGACTTTCCGTTTAGTGTTTAGATATCGAACACGACAGGATGCGCTAGAGGAAAATCGGTTCCTGAACCACAGTGAAGACACCGAGAGCCATGACCGGATTGAATCTGAAGAAACTGTTGAAGAACAGAGTTCCTATTCTGAAATGGCTACCCTCGTACAGAACAAACGACGCGCTGGGTGACCTAGTTGCGGGCCTGACAGTGGGCCTGACCTTAATACCGCAGGTACTTTCCAAATAGTGTACGATTTTATCGTCGTGGAACAACGTGTCACAGTGCTTGGAACGTAATCGCGGGATGTTATTTCGGTTCCATTTCGATTACAGGCGATCGCGTACGCTGGACTGGCGGGTTTAACGCCACAATATGGTCTTTACAGTGCGTTCGCTGGTAGCTTCGTGTACATAATTTTTGGTACCTGTCGAGAAGTGAACATTGGACCAACCGCACTGATCTCTTTGCTAACGTACACCTATGCTAGGTAAGTGGTACCGTGATGTTAACATTTTTTAACCCCTTGCCTCGTATAATGTCTTTTCACGTGTTCCATCGACCCTACAGTTTAAACGCCACAAGTCTAGCTTGCACTTTAAGTACAATTATATTTTAGACGCATTTGTAAAACAACTCACGAGACAAGAAGTTGTTAATACATTCGAGACGCACCGTGTACAATTTTAAAACGTGTTATTCGCACCCGTAGACTACTAATCTTAATCGGTTATCATAATGATCGAAGCTGGTCGCGTGTATGCAATCACGACCAATTGTGACGGCGGTTAATATAATTTAATGGCGCTTGAAAGGACGTTGTTATTATCCCTTGAAACGCAATTATCGCGAGAGTATTCGTCGCGCTGTATCAATCTCGTATCTGCAATTTGCGTCGAGACGAAGCAAATCAGATTGTGCGATCCTTTCGTTAGAAATTCCTCGGTCAAAGTTCAATTAACGTTCCTATGAAAAATACTTTGCTCTCGACGCTTGTGTTAATTACCAAAATGTTCACGGCTGTTTCGTAACCGGGCGATCCGTTTAAAATCAATTACAAATTATATAGTATAGTCTGTTCCACAAGAGCTTACTGGTGAAATTTCTGCAAAAAGTTCTCACATAAATCAAAGGTATATTTAGAATATTAATAGTTGATAATCGATAATTTCACAAAAATATCGCCAGTACGCTTTTTCGACCAAGGTGCTTACTATTTCTTTCGTTTTTACGCTGTTTCCAGAAGTATTCCCGAGTACGCCATTCTCTTGTGCTTTTTGTCAGGATGCGTTACGATCGTTCTTGGAATCCTTCGGCTAGGTTTCCTAGTCGAGTTCGTTTCCATACCCGTTGTCAGCGGCTTCACCTCCGCGGCTAGCCTCATCATCGCCTGCAGTCAAATCAAAAATTTGCTCGGTTTAAAAATACACGGGGAGAGTTTCATCGAAATTTGGAGGATGTTGGCCGAAAATATACATCAGACCAGGATCCCTGATCTGATCTTATCCTGCTGTTGCATCGTAATCCTATTGACCCTGAAGGTAATCTACCATGGAACTCGTTGAAACGCGAGCGAAACTAGTTCTTGCACGTATTCGGTGAACGCGTAAAAATAATAGTAGAAAAAGAAAAAGAAAAAAAAAAATCAAAGAAACACCAATCGTAAAAGGTGTTCCGTGGTATACGGCTCGTGTTTTTTTTTTGTTCTGTTCTTTTCGTTGCAGAAAGTGAAAGACCTGAAGGTCTCGAATGAAATTTTAAGAAAATCGATCTGGTTCCTAGGAACTGGTAGAAACGCATTGGTCATGATCTTGTGCGCAGTGGTGTCGTACGTTTATGAGAATTACGGCGGAGCCCCGTTTATTCTTACGGGAGATATCGACGCGGGATTGCCCTCTGTCGCGCCTCCACCATTCTACAGAACCGTTGCCAATCAAACCGAGACCTTCGTCGACATGTGTAAAAATTTGGGCTCCGGTATCGTGGTCGTTCCGTTGATCTCGATCATTGGAAACGTGGCGATCGCGAAAGCGTTCTGTGAGTTTCTTACACATACACGTATCTTGATTTTGAAATCCTTACCTCGAAGAAAGATTCATCGAAAAAGCCTTCCTGTTAAGCACGGGGACAGTCTTTGGACGCGACTCAGGAAATGTTGACCCTTGGTTTATGCAACATCGTCGGCTCGTTCTTCCATTCGATGCCGGTCACCGGTTCATTCTCCAGGAGTGCAGTGAATAACGCCTCGGGTGTGAGGACACCATTGGGTGGCATGTACACCGGTAACTCGAAACTTCTACGGATACACGCGTTGTACAAACGTAAAAGTAACTTGAATTTCTGTCGTAGGTATTCTGATCATTTTGGCTCTGAGTCTACTCACCCCGTACTTTTACTACATTCCAAAGGCGACCCTGAGCTCCGTGATCGTTTGCGCGGTGGTATTCATGATCGAGGTGCAAATAATGCGGCCAATTTGGAAATGCAGCAGTGAGTGATGAAAATCAATAAAAAAAAAAGAAAAATAAATAAATAAATAAATAAAAACATAATACAGTAGCATAGTAACAAGACCTAACAGTCTTCAACGTTGTTGATTTCGAATTTCAATGAAAGGGGATGAAGATGAAATTGAAAGCTAGTGGAAAGCAAAAATCTATGTTGATTAACGAAAACTTTACAACCTTATGACTAATTTTCAATTGACTTAATTCGTAAACATTGTTCCAGAACGAGATCTGATCCCGACCTTGGCAACGTTCTTCGCATGCCTGTTCGCCGGTGTCGAGTTGGGGATTTTAATAGGGGTGCTGATTGATCTGGCAATATTAATTTATTTCAACGCCAGGCCGACAATATATATCGAATACAGAAATGTAAGTACATAACAATGATCGACGAAGACTTTGAAAGATTACTAGTTTTTAAAAAATATCCCTTTCTTTTGTTCCATCTTCTTCTCCTTTTTCTTCTTGTTCGCTGTAGACGCCTACGTTGAGCTACGTCCTCGTGCAACCCAGCGCCGGTTTGCTGTTCCCGGCGGTAGAGTACCTGAGGATATACTTGCTCGAGAACTTGGCTACCAACCAGCATAAATTACTGAGAACCTTCAAGAACTCGAACGTGGTCGTGTTGGATTGCAAACACATCGATAAAATTGATTTCACTGCGGCGCATGTACGAACGATTTTTCTCTTTAAACAAAGGATTTCGAATTTGGCCTGGATCCCATCTCTTCGAGCCTACCCTTTCTTCACATACCCCCACGCCACCACCCTTTTGTATATCGGAACAGATAAAAAATATCATTGCCCATCGTTTCACGAAACAAAAATACACTTTCCCTTTAAATATGTTTCTATTCACTATTCACCTTATAAAAATAACGAAGGAAAAATATGTCGCGCGCTCGTTTCGCAATGATCGCTCGAAGTTGCAGGATCTAGGACAGATTTGAACACATTTCGTGATTTCGTTTGAACCTTTTCATCAGTTTTGTTACATTTACAGGGACTGAACACGGTGATGAGAGATTTCAGGGAAAAAAATCATAGTTTGATTATGCTACGACCATCCGAGGATATTTTACGAAGCATCCAATCGCTTTCCAAGGAAACGATCAAAGTGGTGAACACCGATGCTGAAATGATGGCTGCTTTGAAAGAATGGAACACGATCAAACGAACTCAAGAAATCGGCGCGGAACTATTGGATATGTCGAACGGAAAAGCTACCGGTTTCATCAAAAACGAACACACGACTACGAAACTTTAAAATGATCGCGAATTAGAATTAGAAAATGGAAAAAGAAGAATACAGAAAATTCCTGCCGGTTCATAATTTGCAGTTTGCTTCTTCAATTGCATAGTGAAAATTGAGTTATAAGACTACCAACGATATCGTATAAAATCGTAATGAATATTAACGCGTATTTATGATGTATGTATATATATATATTATATTTAAATTGTGTGATAATTCGTACGTTTTTGTAACTTTTTATAAAGGTACAACGATCGATCAGCAATGATAATAATTCCTAAGAAATTACTTGCTTTTGTCTTCTATTTCAAAAAGGCTCTATCGACACGTGCATTTCTTAGTAAGAGATGAAAGAATGATACTGTGATTATAAATGCATATCAGAATATGTTTGAGGGATTGGAGTATTAATGTGTGTGTGTGTGTGTGTGTATATATATATACATATAACATTTACCAAGTACGGCAAGTTTACGTTTTATTTTGTAAAAACTTGTAAGTCCTCGAAAAATAAACTATATGATATTTCTTAACAATATAACTAATATTTAAACAAAAAATCAATTGATACGCTCGAATATAATACGTTATATAAAAATTCTTTACCTCTAAATCAAAACGAAAACGAGAAAACAATAGGAACAAAATGAAAATAAATGAGAACGATATCATGTTGACGTTATTAAGTCACAAAAATCAAAATTATATGATGGTATCGTTTCATTCGATCTCGATTAAATCAATAACATTCGTGAGAAGCCACGTATACATAGCACGAAACTTCGTTTTGTTTAAAACAAAAAACATAATCGGAAAATGAGAAAAGGAGAACAAACGAAAAACTTTTCGTAACGCGAACTAAATACTAAGTGGTCGTAATACTTTCGATCATAGGAACTTAAAAAAGTGTTCTCCCCCGCGAATTTTGCACCGAAACAACGTGTGTCTGCCATATTTCGCGTTTCCTTACGCGTCGCGAAAATGCCTCGAGGCATTCGATTATTCGTTATTTAAAAAGTACATAGAATCCAAGTAATAACGAGTAACATCGATCTCTATTAGCAATATGGATATAAATATCTGAGAGGAGAATCTAGAAAATAGATTTGCTACTTTTACACTGTTATAATAGGAAACGAGACAAGCTATTGTAATAATATTTCCGACAAATATGGCAGTATCATATAAATTTCCTTTTACAGCTTTTTCCAACTCTGAAAACTATCTCTAATAATGCGAGAAACGTCTAACACGATGTACGTAATACTTGTGTGGGTATGTGTGTGTGTGTATATATATATATATTATAAGTAGATTCTAGATTAATTAAACAAAACGAAAACGAAGAACCTGAACTAGCTCTGCAATATACATACATGTACATAAAGATAACAATGATGATAGAAACGGAGTAATCGTAAAGGTAAGTATGCAACGGTTCTTGTACCACACTGAAATGCAATGATCGGAAAAAGAAAAAAAAACAATAGATATAGAAGTGTAACAACTCGTCGTTTTGTTCTGCGCTTACTGATCCATCATTTTCCGTATACCACGACCTATCGTGCCCCTGGATCCTAGTTCTTTCGGTGATGTATGATAAGTCGTGTTGCTTCTGTGGAACTGCGGGGTGTAATGTTGCGTGTTCACCGAATTGATGTTGTAAGCAACGGGCTTCAGATCCGATCGCTGGGATGAATTCTGTGCGATATCAGTCTTGCGAGGGTAATTAACTCCGTAATACATGCATTCCCTTGGCGACACCATCGGTGGTATACACTCTGAATCGGTTTTCGACACGTCATCCTTTCTATTGTTGGAGTCCTGATTGTTGTTTTGGTATGCCGAACAAGTATCTGGCATTCTTTGATAATTAGCGGTAGTTAGGGTGCGCGGTGCATACTTCTGACTCACTTGCATGTGCATGTTCTGTGGCCCGTTTCTTGCCATCGAATCCATCGTGATTCCATAGGTGAACGGCATCATTAGTTGAGCATCTTGGGAACAATTTCGATACTCATTTGGCACTGGAGCTCGATACTGATTCGCCCTCATGTGAACGTCCATCTGATTATCTCTCATGCCGGCATTGTTCGACTTGCAACTCTGCATGTTTCCCATGTAATTGTCGAGTTTCACGGGTACGGAAAAGTTTGGAGCATTTTCCAATTGCTGCACCTGCTGAAAATGTTTGTACACGTTGTTCTGCATAGACGTCGACACGGGGCAATTAACAGAATCTACCAATCCTTGATTAGGATACGCGCTACAGTTGGTATACGAAGGATTTTGAAATAAAGCTGCCGGATACTGCAGTACAGGATTCCAGCTTTGCATACACATCGGTGGAACGTAAAACAACGGTTGCTGCATGTAACTCGTTTGCTGGATGTTGTTGAAATCCGTGTTACACATGTGTCTCGAGTTTTGCATTTGCATGTTCATAGGAGGAGCTGGATTCATCATATTTCCAAACAGGAACATATCCGAAAGCGGTAAATTCCATTGATTGGGTTGAGTGGTTATAGGATGATTATGAAACCCTGGCGGTGGTAAAACAGATGTTTGAGTGTTGTGCATTAAAATGTTTGAAGGGTCATTCTGCAAAATGTTTTGATTTTCTACGTTGTAAGAAGAGGTACTTGAAATTAATACATTCTGAGGAATGATTGTACTGTCAGCCGTTTTTCTTGGTACATTTTGCGCGCTATTATATTGATTTAAATACACAGCAGACATACTTTGATAGGGTAATCTATTTCCTATTGCGATGCTTGCGCTATTATTATTCTGCGGCAATAAATTCTGCGAAGATACGTGAGAAGTTTGTTCTGGTTTTTGTTGAACCACATCTAGCAGATGTAAATCTCTATCGGCATGTTGAAGGTTGGTAGTTGTATTACTATATTGAGCATTATCGTTATCGAAGTAACCCTTATTTTGTACGCTTTCATGATTCCCCCTTTGTTGAGCATCACTCGTATCGGATGTATTTTGTAAATTGGAATAAAATGAATCTGTTGGAATTTTATTCGGATGAATGGAATTATCAGGATACGATGCTGTTGACTGATGCGTCACGTTAATTTCTTGAACTTTATCCGAGAATTTAACCGATTTCGTATCTGAATTACTAGTACTCATTTTATTATTGCTATTATTATTGCTAGTATTTCCTTGTTCAGTCTTCACAAATTGTACTTCAGTTTTATTACAAGAGACTTGAGACACCTGTAATTCTTGTGACACATTTACAGCTGTAGAATCTTTGGTATTGTTTGAACAAGAATTTAATGACTTTACAGACTGTACATTATTTACAGTAGGTGAATCTAATGTATCAGTCTTGTTTGTATTACTAGCACCGTTACTCGTCTTATGCGGATACACAGATATTCTTGGGCTGATATTCTTGAGCTTGACACACTTGGAATCCTTTGCTGAATTATTATCGGTAATATTCTTTTTGTTATCCTCTGTTTTTACTTTACCGCCTAAATCTTTCAAGAATGTCGGAACAACGGTTGAAGAACGTCTATAAATGTTAGAATCCCTCTTAAACTTTTGTGTATACGCTTGATCATCTTTCATATTTCTTTCGACGTTAGTTTTTGTAGTTGGTAAATTCTGATAGTTTCGTTTACACGGTACAGCATTTGATTTTGCAAAATTTCTTTCGCTTACACTGCATTCCGGGATACTTTCGTTCTTAATATCTTTTCCCGAAATATTATGAGCGGAATGTATATCGCCAATTTGTTTATTCATTACGCTCTGTTGATCTTCACATCTCTTCTTAGAGAAACTCTCGATTGAAACGGATGCAGCGGTATTCAAGCCAGATGGACTTTTATTAGAATTAGCATCTTTTGGTTTGGTTACATTCTTTACATATACTTGTTGCTGTGCCGTTATTAATTGTTTACTTTTGTCGTACTGTACGTTATGCGACCGAGTACGTAATGTTAGAACTTTATGACATTTTTTTGCATCATCCGACTCATTTCTAGACACTTTCAACTGTGTATTAATGCATTTACTTTTGTCATCTAATACTTCTACGGAGGATTTGCTATTATTACCGCTATCATTAAATGTAGAAAAATGTGGTTTAAAAAACTGCTGCTCCCTCGTTCGTGTTCCCCTTCCCATGATCTGCTTATTATATCCATTAACTTTACTATATTTATCAATAAACTTGGGACTTATTCCGACAGATACTTTTTTTGACTCTCCGGTAGAAGTTGAAGTTTTACTCTCATCATTACATAAATTCAACAAATTATCCTTAGATTTAGAACCCTGTTTTGAAATATTATAAGGTTCTTTGAAAGAATTTCCTGCAATCATAAGGCATTTATTTACTGTACATTTCTGTTCTGCGATATTAAAATTAAATCAGAAAAACTTAACCCTTACCAGGCTGCTTTTTAATCTTTTGCTCGTTCAACTTTTTGGTGTTAGTCATTGTCACCTTTTGTACCTTCTTTGTATCCAATGTAGATTGACTTTTAGATTTTGCATTATTATTATTGTTATCATGACACTGTTTTGGGCTTACTTGATTACTTATATCACTATCTGACTTAGGCAAGTCAGAGATATGATGAACTTTATCCCTGTATTCCATATCACATGTATTAAAAAGAAAGATATAAAATCATTCTAATCGTACAAGCCTTTCAGTTACCTACCATTCATTGTCAGCTTCACTATGCAAGTTATTTGGTTTATTTTCTTCTTCTTCGTTAAGTCTAAATTGATCTAATTGAACTGTAACAATACTTTCTGCCAAGGACATATTTATCCTTTCTTGCTCATCCAGTGTTTGCACAACCAAAGACTGAGGATTTGGAAACAGCGTACTAGGTACATTAACATCTTTATTCCGAACAGTTTCCATCTCTTCCTGAGGTAAATTAATTATTTCTACAGACGAATGAGATTTCTCTTTATTTGTAACACTATCGTCTTCATTTAAGTCTTTGCTTGTAATGTTATCAACTGGTTCTATTTCGGGACTATTTGAAACAGTGTTAGTTGAAACAACTTCAATTCTCTCTTCTGCTTCCTCATTTATATTACTTTTGAATGTATTATTTATTGATTCTTTTCCGTGTGAAACTCTTTTTGTGCTATAATACAAAGATGAACACCAGATGATAACAAACATGTTTGTTTTAATCATTTCCTAACATTTTACATTTTCTTGGTGCATAAAATACCCATCACCCAGTAAGATAACTTATTAATGCCATTATAAGTCTTACTGTATCATTGGAGACATCACAACAAGACAAACGTATCTGACAAAATAATTAGATATAAATTTCTAACTTGCTGGCACATATTTTATTAAAATATTTACCCCAAAAAACAGCCATCGATGAATAAAACAAAATAATATAAAAATACAAAGGAATTAAATGAAATAAACTAAAATATATGAAATAAATTCAAACATACTGGCCTGATAAATGAGAACTATTTTTTAGCCATTGCATGTTACATATCTTGCCGATTATGGCCACCTGCTTGAGATCGCATGCTTTTTGCAAACCTGTATTCGTGTATTCCATTTTACCTAGCAGAAATTTATTTACAAAAACTAAATATAATTCTTTACAGAAAATAATAACTTGATGTGTTATCTTACATAAAATTCATACTAAATGCTACATGTTTATTAGATTTTAAATAATTTAAAAGCAATATAACGTTCGTATCTATTCTAGTGAATTATAACAAAATCGCACAATACAAACTAATAAAATAAGGTAACGACATAATGCTTATGACTGTTCAGAGAAACCTACTATTTTCTATCAAAATTCTTTCAATCGGTTAACGGACAACACAAAAATAATAGGGTAAAAACATTAAATACTATTCAACGAATCCGATTTCGATATTCTTTGTATTTAATTAACACAAAGATGAAAAACAATTACATTACATTTACGACGCAATTGATACCGGATGAGTACGACAATTCTTGTGCATTTTTGATTCAAAGCTACTTCACAGTAATCTACAAGAATGATAAATTATCCAGTTACCGTGTACTTAATTTTCTGATGAGAAGCGAAATGTTAAAGCGGAATCTTTTGCGAGAAAAAACTGTCTTCCATTTGATATACGGAAATTAGAAACAACATCCAACCACCGTAAAGGACGCCATAATACTAATACTGATGTACTACAGGAGGATGCGCAAATGCAAACGAAAGAAAAATTTTCAAATTTAATAAAAAAAAAAGTGGCTTTTATAGAATTCTTTCATTCTGTGCTGTTCTATAACATTACTATGCACGATAGATCATAACTACGTATTATATTAATCGAAAAAGCATTGTTTTACAGTTGTGGTAAGTTTTTGAAATTCAAATAGCGCACCCTTCGAAGGACATTTAAAATTTAAAACATTGAAAATTTATTGGCTGCCATTCCATGGAACAGCAAACCGAACTTATTCGTTCTAAATTACCGACTGCAGTGTAGAAATGCAGTCCCTCTATTGACAAGAATGCAAACTGTGCTTTCTCTCGAGGCATCTCACGCAAAGTGCCGATCCCTACGTTCAGTTTGGTTCAGTTTATGGCGAGATCGTGTCCGGCGCGTGGTGTTGGTTGTATTTTTCTTTCTCGCGGGTGGATCAAGTTGTGCTTGTCATTGGCTTTCATTCGTAACTTAACTTGGCATAGTTAAGCAGTGAAAAGAATTATGATAAGCAGTTAACGAGTACCTGAAACAAGGTTATGCCTGTTCACGTATTTGATGAATAAGTCATGTATGACCCGTATCAATGCAATTTCTTTCGCGGTAGTTATCCGTGTGTCCTATGATGATGTCTAGTTGAAGCTAATGTATATTATCTTCCATATGATAAAAATGTTACGTAGGTCTTTCTAAATAAGTGTTACAATTGAACTATAATAGCACAAGTTAATTACTGCATGAAAATACATGGGAAACGTACATTCGTGAGACCGTGTAACACTTTTTTAACGTATACATATATACCATATAGTTGTCAATGAAAAGAATCAAGTAGCCGTATACCTTTAATAAAGCATGTTGTCCTCGTTAATAAATAGCGTTTGACGAATGTTGTGAAATACTAATAATCGAACAGCCGAAATGTTCAGTGATTCGTAAAATAACAAAAACGGCGCCTTCGCTTGTTACAGCCTTAATTCCCGCTAAAAATTAAAACCACATAATAAAATCACACGGAAACAGTACGTCGCGTAGGCGCGTGTAGTATCATTTCATTATGAAAAATGGTATCAAATGAAAATTATGTTTACAAAGTTATTAGCCTGTTAAATTCATAATTTCTTCGATGGTTGTTTGTTCTCTATTTTTATTTTAATCAAAAGAAAGTTTTCACATGGGGAACGATAAGCCTGTTTTTACGAGGAATTTTTATTATCAGAATTTATCAAATCGGTGAAACATTAACCTTATTCGTATATGCGTATGTATATATGCTTGCTTGGCGTTTATTAAGAATTTGTGTTCGCGATTTCAGCAAAAAGTATGAAGGCTAGCTGCCACTTTTCCAACACTAAGCGCCAGATCAATTTTATATTCTGTGCGGGTATATAAGCAGCCGAAAGGCCTTCGGCGTCTTTCAGTTCTTCGTTATATCGCGAAATAGCAGGATTGAAAATTCAAAAATTAAATTATTCATGTTATCGCGGCACGTGATAATACACGGCGATCAGCTGAGAATACAAACGTTCGCGTGGGAAGCTGCGCTTCGGTGAAAGTTTTAACTTTCACAGGTATAAAAATATTTCACGGTTTTTACCCACGAAAATGCTTAATAAATGGTATTTCATGAATTTCATTTTACGGTGCACATGAGATGAACCGATGCTAACGATACCAACGAATATTAACATAGCAATTGATTTTTTATAAATTCAATTTACCGCATAATTTCGTATGTACGATGAGATGTTTAAAAATACTTTTCTTTGCATCGATTGTTGCATTATTAAGATCTATGTTTTATTCACACAGGTACATCGTTCATAATGGCTCTCGAAATGATCGATGAAAGGAAATGGCAATTAAAAGGTGGCCGATTAAAGAAATTCGTTAGAAAACGAATACCTATTGTAGACTGGTTGCCAAAATATAATTCCGAAAAATTTATAAACGATATGATTGCCGGTGTAACCGTCGGGCTTACCGTTATGCCTCAAGGACTTGCTTATGCAACATTAGCTGGATTAGAACCTCAGGTAAATAAATGTTATTTTTAAGTAATTTTCCATCAAATTATAATCATTAATTTCTAAAAGAATAATGCATCATTTACAGTATGGACTTTACTCTGCATTTATGGGTGCTATGGTGTACATAATATTTGGTTCATGCAAAGATATCACAATTGGGCCAACTGCACTCATGGCACTGATGACTCATGAGTATGTACAGGGTAGAAATGCGGATTTTGCAATATTGCTAGCTTTTTTGTGTGGTTGCTTACAACTTCTAATGGCTTTCCTTCGTTTAGGTAACGCATCATGCTCCAGTTGAAATACCCAACAACACGCTTTATGCTCCAAACATGGATGTTTAAGTTACAAAATTATTTTACAGGTGTACTTATAGATTTTATATCAATCCCAGTCACAGTTGGTTTTACCTCTGCAACATCTGTTATAATTGTGGTTTCTCAGCTGAAAGGACTCTTAGGATTAACGATCTCTACTCAAGGATTCTTAGACACTTTAACAAAGGTGTTACAAAACATCCATAACACTGGTTTGTGGGATACTGGGATGAGCTTTACTTGTATTACCATTCTTTTATTGCTTAGGGTAATATAAAAATGCTTATCAGTTACAATTTATTCCTTTAATTATAAAAGTAAAGCATGTTTTTTTCATTGTTTAGAAAATGAAGGATATAAAGTTAGGCTCAAATAATGAAAAGTCAGATGGACATCAAAGGATACTAACAAAAATAATATGGTTAATATCAACAGCTAGAAATGCTCTTGTTGTTATTGCGTGCTCTACTATTGCCTACATGTTTAATTCCGCCGAATCTGGCTCTCCGTTTATCCTTACCGGTTCTGTGAGATCTGGTCTGCCACTTTTTGGTCTACCTCCTTTCTCTACCCAAGTTAAAAATGAGACATTAGGTTTCATTGATATGTGTTCAGAGTTAGGTACATCCATAGCATTGGTGCCTATAATCGGAGTCCTTGGAAATGTAGCGATCGCCAAAGCTTTTGCAAATGGTGGTAAAGTAGATGCCACCCAGGAATTGATCACTTTGGGTATTTGCAATGTTCTTGGATCGTGTGCAAGCGCGATGCCAGTTACAGGCTCTTTCAGTAGATCCGCAGTGAATCATGCAAGCGGTGTAAAGACGCCAATGGGTGGTTTATACACAGGATTATTAATAATATTGGCGTTAAGTTTACTTACACCATACTTTTACTTCATACCAAAGGGTGAGATGCTTGCCAATTAATCTATTCATAATTTGGATGTTATTGTACTTAAATAGAAATTATTATTTTTTTAGCTTCTTTATCAGCAGTCATTATCTGTGCAGTAATATATATGATTGAATATCAAGTTGTAAAGCATGTATGGAGAAGTAGCAAAAAGGATTTAATCCCAATGTTTGTCACATTTTTATTCTGTTTGATCATTGGAGTGGAATATGGAATCTTGTTAGGCGTAGGAACGAATCTTGTATTTTTATTGTATCCCTCCGCTCGTCCTACGGTTCACGTTGATAAGTGTACAGTGAGTAATGAATTAAAATTGATTATTGGTAATCATTTACCTTTAGATAAATACGAATTTTTTTATATTGCAGACTAATTCTGGAGCTGATTATTTGCTGGTAACACCCGGGAACAGCCTCTACTTTCCTGCTGTGGATTTCATTAAAAAGTCAGTTGAAAATATTGCTATAAAACAGGGTTTTAGTCAGCTTCCAGTTGTGGTGGATTGTAGATATATCCTGGGAGCTGATTTTACCGCTGCCAAAGTACGTATAATTAACGGAAAAAGTAAATGGTATATGCGATGGTAACGTATCATTTGTCACAGGGAATAGCCACATTGATAGGTGAATTTAACAATCGAAAGCAAGCTCTGTATTTTTATAATCCGCGATCGGACGTTGTTGCTGTACTTAAAGGAGCTTGCGGAGACGACTTTCAATACATATCTACTCAAGAGGAACTCTCTTACTTGTTATCAACGTACCAAGGTTGAAACAGCAAAATATTTGATTTCTTAGAAGTAGATTATTAAACGACTATTTATATATTTTAATTTCCTGTTTTTTTTTTCTTTTCTTTTTTTTTTTCTTATAGATAAATCGTCGCAGCAGCTTTTGGAAATACCACGCGACAAAACTCACGAACCGTTGATGTTAAACAATCTCGAAATTATTCATCGACGTTCGTGCCAGGATCTTAACGAAGTCACAACCACATTGTTACACGCTACGGCCAGTTAGAATATGAAATAAGATGCATTTTATTGGATTTTGAAAATTTTATTTCACACCTTCCAAGAACTTTTATTCATCATTTCGTGTTAAGAATTGTTTATAAATTTTGATCGCGATTCTTACCACGGTGATTAGGCATTCTATATCTGTATTTTATTAAATATTATTGCAATGAAATAATATTAAATAATTTTCAGTATTATTAAACTATAATTTAAAAACTGGCAATTGTATAACATATTGTACATTATAAATTGAAAGTGTAAATACATATATAAGTAGTTGTATACATAAATGAAATAGATTGTATTTTTTATTTTCTTACGTTTGTTATACCAACGAGAAATAAAAAAAAAACGTTACGTAGTGATGGATTTGTATTTTTTGTCCTTCCGAAAAACAATAACACATCATTAAAGTAAATCGAACACGATGAATTAGAAAAAACTTTCAAATTTCATATTACACTAACCCTGACAATTTTTGTAGAATATTCATGTCTATTATCGATAAGCTTTTGTATTGTCAGAAATATTATATACACGTTCATAACACGTTAAGTGCTCATAAATTACAGTCTTTAACGTAATATATGTATATAGTTACGAAGAGATATATGGATATTCGTGTATAGCAAAAAATATGTATATCGCACAGTCGATTAAAATCGTGTAATTGGTCCATCACCGAAATGCGTATCTTCGTAATGAAAAATGGGTATACATATATTTACCGCGATTATCAACAGAATTAATTACAACATAAATTAGATTGTGAATCGTCGCCGATAATACTAATAAATATTGCACTGAAATGTCGTATTGCTTTCATCGAGATATGTACTAAAAACTAAACGATATTACGTTTTATTTTCGATGTTTGTTTGCACCGAATTCGACAAAAAGTATTTCCAACATCCACAGAGGAATTAAAGTTAGAATATTTGCCTATAAAATCTGTACAAGAATATGTTTTAGTAATACTGTATGTACAATATTTCGTACATCATCGTGGACAGCGTTGGAAACTTTTCGAGTACAAAATTGACTTCAATAAAGTCCTGAAACAATGTCGGTGACTTTTCCACGATTTCCAATGACGGAAGGGGTGGTGTTTTTTCTCCCGATAGGATTCTCTTTTATCTGTCGATTTTCGGAATATTTGCCGGCGTTGAATCGATTCTTTCCAAGACCAAAAGTGTCGTATGTTCGGCCAGAAAATATACCAGAGTCGGTGGATCTGCTTGAAAACCTGTTTCCAGGATTCTCGTTCTGGCTGAAAGAATTGTGTCTGATGCCGTTTTTCGTTAATATCATAGGAGTACAGTTGAAATCTAGTTCGTTCTTTCTAATGGAATTTTGCTCATTCTGACGATTCCATTCTCGATTTCTCTGCTCCTCGTACAACTCGTCGCTTCTTAACTGTTTATTATTCACGTGGCCAGAATAAAATTCATCGTTCCTCAAGCGGTTGTTACTTCTCGATTCCTCCTTCCGCCCTTTCGTCTCTAATTCGTAACAACTCCTCGATTCTTCCAATCTACTCGACTTCGATCTAACCAGCTGCCTTTCCTGTCGTGATTTCTTCGTTTTAGACTGATATTTGCCCGAGATCCATTGACCCTTCCCTTCCGTGATCACAATGTTGACCATCGAATCCAAACCCTCGTCGATTCTATCCAAGGACTTGCTTAGTAAATTAGGAGACTTTGGAGCGTCGACGGATCGTGGTTTTCGAGACACCAGAGGATCCAGATTGTAATCCGTCACGTAAAACAATCCACTGTCGCTTCCTCCTTGGGAGGAGCATCGATCCTTTCTGGCGACGTGCGATACATGATGAAAGGATTCGGATCTACGCATCCTGTTTCTCGAATTATCTTCCCCGAATAGTTCATCCTTGGTCAAATTTTCAGAACTTCCGGGTCTTCCGTAGCTCTGAAGACTCCGATGTTCGTCGAACGAATTCAGACTTTCGAATTTCCTGATATGACTCTCTACTCTGCTTCTGGTGGATCTCTTCAAGCGTGGACTCGAGGCACTTGATTCGAGGTAATCGTGGCTCGTTGATCTACGAAGGAGCTTCCTTTTCTCCACTTCGCTTCTGTACTTTGACCCGTGTCTTTGTGCGAATCCGTCCGTCTGTTTGTGACTCGTTGTCTTATTCTTACCGTTGCTCGAGCTTTCGTAATTTCGGATTGTTTTCCTGTCCTTGGCTTCGTTCTCATCGAAATGTCGAACATCTTCCATGCTTCTTTTCACTCCGGCCTCACCGCTGTTCTCCGTATCTTTCTTACATTGCTTTTGAAAGTGATCGACGTCAGAGTTTCTCATCTGTTCCTCGTACGGTTGACCCTTGACGTTGTACTTGAGCCGCGAAGCGCTGAGAAGAGAATCACTGCCGTCTCCCAAAGTATCCTCTTCGATATCCTCATCGTGAGAGTTGTACGGTTCTTCGTGGTCGATGAAATTGCAGTGTCTGACCGCCATGATGGCTGATAAGCAAGGTGGTGATCTTCTAGGCGGTTGAGGGTGCAGAATGGTCGGTACGATCGCTTCTTCGACGTCCGGTCCTTTCACGACGATCTTCACGCTACCTTCCACCGATGATTTTGACACTCGACGCGTTTCACCGTTCATTCGTTTGGCACTGTTCGAGTCTGTGCTGTAATCTCGTTCGTTGCCAAAGTAAGTAACCTGTTCGCCTTTGATCACGCTCTGAGACACGTTGGAACCCGTGTTAGACTTTGAAATCTTTGCGCCACTCTGGTGATCTCTCTTCAACACCTTGTCGTACAGATAAGCCTCGGAATTGTTGAGCGAGATCTTCGAGTTTGTTCGATGTTCGTTACAGGAGAAATCGTGATCCGCTACATGATCGATTCGAGTCTGTTCGTGACTCTTGTCGCCAAACTCTTCTTCTGCATCCTTCACGATGATCCTCAGCTCCTCGATCACGTCTTCTATCGTCGTTTCCTGATCGTTATCCGGCGAATTGATCTTCTGATGGTTGGATCTAGATTGGTGCTTCGTGTTCTCCGGACTGCTCGACCTCTCGGACGAACTGATACCCTCGTCATCGGCGTTCGAGGGTACCTTCAGCGACTGTTTCGTGCCGAGCAGCGTCATCTTCTCACGATCCTCCAGGTTATAATTGTTCAGCTTTTCCAGCTGCAGCTGCTGTATCTGTGCCTGCAACGCCGAAACCTTTTTGCTGAGAATCCTGCAACTTTCCTCGGCACGTACCACTCTTCGCTGCAGGGTGTCCACGTCCACGCAGTTGTGCGCCCATTTCTGAATCTCCTTACGCAGAAGATCGTTTAAAGCGTCCTCTTCGTCTCTGCCGTCTAATTCTTTCAGCCATTCTTGAAGGACCTGCGGCTCTAATCCAGCTTCGCAGGCTTCGGCCTGTGGATCGTGAACGAATACAGAATCAAAAAGTTCCAAGTTCTACATGGAAAGTATCGACCGGTACGTTACCTGAATGTACAATCTGGTTTGGGTTCGTGGGGCAGATTTCAGGAAGGCGTTTAGGAAGGAAACTCCTGCGACTCTCAGTGCAATCGCTGCTCTGGGAGCGAGAAGCGCGCCAGCCAGAAACCGGAACCTTCCACCTTCGCCGTATTTTAGCCTCAAAGTTGACACGGCTTCCGAGACGGCTGCGTGACCACCGGGAGTTTGACAGACCTTCGTCAGTAGCTGGAAAATCAACAAGGTTATGTCGTTCCTTGATTCTGTTGAAATTTCATACAGGATTTATGAACGAGTGACACGGCACTGAAAGTGTTAAACATCGCTAGAACTGGCCAGTAACGTACCACGAGGATAGGAATTTTTCTAATAGTCTAGTTGGCAAGTAAAGTCCGCGGACGGTTGCTCGATGTGAAGATAACGATCTCTGTATTCTCATTATATTGCACCGAGACTGTAGCGTTCTGTGATCACGTGCCGTGGAGGTAATTATCCAGTTCGGTTAGTCAACGTCTGATGGTAGCCGCGATGGTAGCAAGGTGCGCTTCCTTGGCCGGAGGAAATAAAAAGTGGCCGTGAGTTTGCAAATGGAGCCGGCCGAATAACGTTTGGATAGACGATAAAAACTGGTTCTGACAGTGAGCACTCTCGAAATAACGGGCTGCAGGCTCGTCAAGTGGACCGAGTTCGTTGGATACGAGCGTTTACGACTATCTCAATGGGTCAGAAACGTAACGAGCTCGTATATACACACGCTCGCGAAATACAGCAAGCTTGACCCACTATCCTTCTCGAGTTTGTTAATTATTTCTGTGATCGCGACGATTACGCACGTTCCGCTTCGACGCGAGGAGCGTAATCCACTCTTAAAGCGGGACAGGCATTAGGAGAGCAACCGTGACCACTTTATTTATAAAATCGTTTATGTTTCTTCGAACGATAAGTAATAAGACGATAAGATTATTGATGATCACATAGTTGGGTTATTACGGCACACATTAACCGCGGTTATTTAGGATATTACTGTTTCATTTATCAGTTTAAGCTCGACTAGTATCCACAGTGTTAACGCTTAGTGAAATGATTTGTAATTCCTATTCATTCGGTTGCTCGATCGCGTTCGATCGGTGACGCGTCAATGAATAGCCCTCGTCACAGTCGACTTGCTAAGTAGTAAATAGGCAAAGGATAAAAGTACGAATACTGGAGTATCGTTGCAAAGAACGCGGCCGAGATCGTTTATGATTTAACAGTGCCGTGGCAGCCGGAACGGAAGTGGCGATTGTTACCTGAAGTGCCAGTACCCGGGACCGGTTCAAGCTACTAGTCAGACAAACCGCCAGAGCAAGAAGACCAGGTTGAGCTTGCACCAGGAGCCTCGGTGCATCGGTGCATCGTTCGGCGCACGCAGCCAGACACTCGATGCAACCCAACTCGTCCAGTGCCGCTCTTCTAGTACCGACTCGTGGTCCCGTGTGACCGGAAATCGGTGGCGAACTTTGGGCCAATTGTACGCCTCGAAGAGTCTCTAGTAGCAAGGTCATTCCATCGGCGGGTGGTGAAGCGAATTCTTGGACGAAGCTGTAAATGAAATTATATTATTGAAAGAATTTCATTGAACATTTGTTTATCTACGAAATATCTTGCGAATCGATATCGTTTATTTCAAACTTTGGATAAGTTATCTATTTCCTGTGTTTTTTTGTTTTATCTTAAAGAATTTGTTTGCACGCGATCACGTTACAATTCAAGTTCAAGAATTTCTGTTGGCTGATTTTTACACAGCCACGAACTGGAACAGTATCGATAGCAGAACGAAAGGGACGTATAACATTTACCTTGAAGAGAAACGTGCGTACGCGTAACAGGCATTGAATCAGCGACGGGGAAAAGAAGAAAAAGTATAATTACATAATTATGGAACCTTGCGATTAAGAGAAAAAGCAATCCGGTTTTATAGGTATACTGGTAAGCAAGTTCCTTTGAGGTTGTCAACGAAACGATTATATGAGTGACGGGGCAAAAAGTCGATAACCGTTAACGAAGTAAATACATAAGAACGGGAGAAGAAAGTATATTTCAATTACATTGTTGCCAGGACATCATTATCGAGTAGATAATTCTCGTGAACATTGAGATGTTACGTAAGCGTAATTCGACGAACGGTATAAAAACAATTTGATTGCGTTTAATTGTTACATTCGCGAACGAGTTCCACCCTATGACTCACGCGAAGTATGGATCATTAATTTTTATAATTGGCAAGATTTTACGCCCAATTATCGTAAACATATCGTTTTTATGGGATACCGGATTTATCAATTGCTAAACGAACAAGAAGAAAAAGAAGAACAAGATGGTTCTTCCGTTACAACCATTCTGAACAGGTGGATACCTGTGTGATAGCCTTAAGGTAGACAGGTGCAAGGACGAGGAAATAGATATTACGACTGTCAAACGGTGACAGAGCCGGGGAAACAAGGGGCAGAGAGAGAGAGAGAGAGAGAGAGAGAGTTCGTAGGAGAGATGGAGATTGCGTTTTTTCTTCACGTTTAGTTCGAATGGAATCCTCGTAATGGACGAGAGCTATCTTTGATCGTGTCACGTTAGTTTCCTTAATTATACAGCCGGGACACGTGTAGCTCGTCGATGCAGCGGCCAGGCCATCGGCTTTGTACACCTTGCAGCAGTTTCTCTGTTTGCTGCCGTGAGAATTTTCTTGCAACCGATGCTTTTGTCACCTTCCACGTGTACGTGCGTGTGCGTTACGCAGTTCCCTTGGCTTTTTCGATCGATTAATCCACGATACTCGGTTCGCGTAAGTTCAACGAACGAAACGTTGCTCGTATTTGCCGAATTCCGCGTACAATCGAGCGATAAAAAGTAGAACGACCGGTCGATCGTTATGCTATCTGAAATGTACAATATAATGTATGTATAGCGCGTTCCGTTATCCTCGACTCGTCAGAATGCGGGAAAATAAAAAGAGTAGATACAGACAAACGATAAATTCACATTGACCCGGATGTTTCTCGATCATTCACCGGAGGTAGATGCGCTCGTCAACGCCAATTATATCCGATTATCTTCGTGCAACGCTACGAGTAATGACTTCGTTGTCCAGCTTAAGAAATTTTTCTTCGACTTCATGTATCCAAGAAACGATGAGAATTATAATCTTCTTCCATCGGGAAGGCAATCGTATGGAATTTCGAATTTATAAACGCCAGCTTTTACCCTGAAATTTTTATCAGAAACCTGTACAAACAGTCGTAAATCGTTCGTAGCCTGGGGGTTTCTAAAACGGAAAAAGAAACTGTTCAGTAAGACGTTCGTCTAGACGGCGACTCCATAAACACCGTGTACGTAATATAAGCGTCGTAACGCCAGTTGCACGCATGCAAATGAGTATTAAAACGTTTTCTATGTACCAGGCTATGTGTTCGTCGCCCGTTTACAGGCCGCCTTTAAAACCGACCCAGGGAGCAAAAGAGAAAGAGTTGTCTTCCAACAATAGATGCATTATGTTACCCGTCGTATTATGCATAGTCGACCGTGTACCGCGATATACTCGCGCGTGTACACGCGTGCAAATTACATCGGAGTATTACGATTCAACGCGTGGATCGCCTTTGTTGGATTTAGTTTAAAAATACTCCAACACCCCCGTTTCGATGCACGTATAAGCACCTGAAAGAAAGAAAACGAAAACTCGTGAACGATGACGACGGTGCGGCAGGGAATCGGCGAACAGCAAGACGTAGTTGCTTTGGTGAAAATGCAAGAGGATGAGAGGTGGATCGGTGGCATTTAAGCGGTCAATTGAAAGGTGTGTAATTGGAAGGACAAGCGTACTACGAGCTTTTTAGCTGATTTTACGTATGACAAGCGAATCCGTTGGCGAGGCGAAAGGGCCAAAGTCAGCTACTTTTAAAATTTTCTAAAGAGTTCAAGAATTTTCCTACGTTAACTGGTCAAATTCTTCATAGGATCAAAAGCTTTTGTGATTTCGAAACGATATTGTTCGTAAAGGTTGAAAGAGTCTCTCGTGACACACGGACGAGAATCGAGAGGACAAAGAGGAATTTGTTCCAAGGAGAACGGCTATCGAAAACACGCTTTCCTGGAGACACGATGCGAGGCTTCGGCCAGCAATGGGTGCATTGTAGTATTACACCCCGCATTATGCAGACTACGGTGTACACGTAAGAATGCCTTCGGTGGACGCGACGTGAATATCAAGTATTCCTTATTGGCCGGTTGTGTGGGCACACCCTAAAATCCAACACGACGAACGACACGACCAACCGAAGAAAACGAAAGGCTCGACGTTTCTCCTTCACGCATTATTTTTGCTCTTTGCCTTGGAGATATTACACAATCCGTGTACTTCTCTTTTTATTTGCGCGTGAAGTTATACCTACTTTTTTTCTCGAATCTTTGTCGGCATCTTTAGAGATAAAGAAAAATGTCTATTCATATTTTACTTAAAAATCACGTTCGATTCGTGCGATAAAAGGCGATTATTTAGAAAAGGTTGAAGTTCTTCAAAGGAATTCCTGCAAAGCACTAAAAAAGCGAAGCAGCG
This sequence comes from Stelis phaeoptera, assembly GCA_943735885.1. Lineage (NCBI taxonomy): Eukaryota > Metazoa > Arthropoda > Insecta > Hymenoptera > Megachilidae > Stelis > Stelis phaeoptera. Next base: position 4,843,651 of record OX030936.1, read on the forward strand.
ACGATGAAAGCGTCGCGTTTCGGTCGTAATGCTTTTTTGTTGTTCGCATGCACGACATAAACCAGGGTCGTAAATAAACGAAGGATTAACACACGTACCGTCTGCTTGCGCGTATTCTTTGCCAAGACAAAGAACGTTTATTCTAAAGTTCTAAAGCCACTTACCAAACGCACTCGGTCGAATCGAAACGCGTTTCACGTCGAATGGACAACTGACGCGACGCTAAGAAGCTTAAACTTGACTTTACGCTCTTCGAAGAAGCTACATGCATCAAGCTCGTTCGAACTGATACGAACAGGTTGATGAACCGATGGGAGGAACGATCGAGATGAACGCGTTTCATGATCTGTTTGGAGGATAAGCGTATCCACTCGATCACGATTACATTTACACGCATCGTATAAAAAGCAGACACAGGATCTGATATCGCGTGAAATGAAAAATATATGTATCTATGAGGAGGAAGGGAAAGAAACTTCCTTGGTTTCCATTAAGTAGGAAGCAGTTACGCATTCGCTGTTACGCGAACCGGAAGCATCGTGGGGTATCGTGGGTTCGGTGGCCGGTCGAGGCTTCTTCGACGCGGTTGATATTCCTCCGTGTAGAAACGGAAAAAGGGAGAGGCAGATCGTTTTATACAAAACACATCGCATCAATTTCATCACGAGCACGGGTCTTTTACCTTTTTACTCAGCCAATTACGCGGTTCGAGTTTCGGTTTAATTAATACCACCGTGTATGATTGTAACGTTTCTTAAATAACGTGTGATCTTTCAGCGAACGAGTCTTTTTGTGTAAGCAAATGAATAAAAAAGGTTGCTCTTTTAAAGGAACGATGCCGGGTATTCATCGTTAGGTTCAACGTACAACGCCCTCCATTGTGGCGAACGTTCGTTTCCCGCATACAAAGAGTACGGATTTCATGAATGAGCCGAGACCGATTCTTCGACGGCTATTAACAGTTTAATGTGGCAGTGATTGAAAAAAAAGACGCGGACCAAGCGGAATATCAATGGAAACGTAGCCTGATTCGCATAACAAGGACCAAGAGACACGCGAGCCTTTTCAAATTCAACGAGAAATCCCGATACGAGCCACATGTTCCTCTTTTACCATCCTTCAATGTCTGATTTCTTTTTTCTTTTTTCCCGTGTATACTCCTTTGACGAACAGTTCAAACCGTGCGTCTGCTCACCACAGTTTCTTTCAAACTATACATTTTTAGTATAATTAGAGCAACGCGAATGCCTAATTAAACGTCGAGTGTTTGGGTTAATAGCTGATAATAATTCGACACGCTCAGCCAGTTTTTTTCTTCCTCTTTTGCTTCGTTGAGCAGATGTACGAGGTATAATAACACGTCAGTTTTCATTAACGGTCTGCTCAAAACCACGCGCGAAACCTCGAATCTCGGCGATGTTTGCTAACGATAAGAAACAAGAATATTACCGATTAAACTTTCTTTCAACGATTGTAAGGATTGCTGCTCACTGCTCGGTGAAAGCAAAAATTCTTTTCAACCGGATATAATTTCGTAGACAACCTGAAATTCAGGAAAAATAGTTCCAAGTATCCTATTCGTTTGAGTATTTTCAATGTTCTTGACGTCTTATCAATTCCGGTTAAATATGTATCTTTCTGTACGATTGCTACGTTTCTATAAAACATGGATGTTCGACACAGAAATTTCAAGGTAATACGGGAAACGTCGACGTAATTGATCTGGACAGGCAATTATTACGATCGTTTAGAAACTAAATTGATTCCGTAGGTTGGAATATTGACAAGAGCAAGGTAAAAAAGGACGTCGGTTAAACGCTCTAATAAGATTCCGATAAACGATACGCGATTCAATCGTGGAACTCAAGGAAGCGCTTCATCCAGATCGATTTGCGCATTGAGCACGCTCGGCCAGCCGATACAGTTATTCGTAATATCGACATTCATCGATCCGGGGCCGTTATTTGCGGGTAATCTCGTCGCTATGTAAGAAACTTCTCCACGTTATAAGTTACTCATGTACACAACAGTGGATTGTTTCATCTACGCATAATTTACACCAATGTAGTATCATTCTAAAATACATATTTACCTAGCTCTATCGGTAACGCTTGTACTATCACCGCAAACTCATTAGCGAGTAAATTCTTACTAGCGTCTAAGTTTGGAAATTCTCTGTTTTTAAAACTTAACGCTTTGACTGAGACAACTATAATACACACCATAAAGTTTGTTATTTCTAAGCTAATAGTGAATTTGGGAGTATTCTCGTCATCAGCAGAAAGGTTTGTCCCATTCTTAGGCACTAGATTCTACTCGTCCTACATTATCTACAGCAATATTTATCCCAACAAGGATTGAAATTGTTCAAACATTTAAAACGGTGATATGAATATCTAGGGGAGTCGTGTCGTGCATACTGACACCGAAGAGCGCGTAATTGATTGCCCAGAAACTGTGACATACGTGGAAAGATATCGATGACGAGACAAGGATAAAAGTGTGACGGCTAGCATCGCGTAACGAGCCCGCTACGTCCTCTCGTGTTCGATGCAACAGGACGATCGGTTTCTAAACCGTTCGTTAATGGTGAAACGGTCACAGGGTATACGGTAACTTTAATTTTAGAACGACCGCAGGCCTCTCGTCGCAAATTGCGCCAGTCGCGTGGTTAAACTCGCACACGGCCAAGGAAACTTGAACACGATGTTCTCCTTCACACAACGCGCGCATACTTTCCGTTTTTCTTTTCCTTTATACTCTTTTTTTTTTTTTTTAAGAAGAGCCCCTCTGGATGACCATCGACAGGTTGTTCTTGCCTCTCTGTCCTTTTACATTCGTCGGCTGGTGATTAGAATCATTTTCATCTATACAGTATCCGTTTGCCGCAAATTGTGCGTCGATGCGCGCGGCAAAATTGCGCTTAATAAGGGTAAACGAGCACATCGATCGGACAGCGATTAGTTCGAGAATATTATCACGACGATTATCAATGCTCTCGACGTTATCAGACTTTCTGTTATCCAACTTGCACGGTTTAAACGTTACCGACCCTTGCATACTTGTACGCGGACATGTGTGTTTCGTTGAGTGATGTTTAAGTTGTACCGGGTGTCTTATCTGACCGACGCATCTTTGCAAAACGCAAGGGCTATTTTACTAATCAACTCGAACGAAAAGTTTCACTACTTCTTGACAATAGAAGACAAAATTTTCATCGTTTCATTATTTACATTTATTCTCATTCGCTTCTGGATTTGTTGCAATCAAAATTATCTAAGAGCCACGTAACTGCAATTCTTAATCTCAGCTTGTTCTGTTGTATGATCCAAAACAAGACAAGATACCCTTGCATATCTTAGCTAGTACGTATTTGTAATTACAGTCGTTGATCGATGTAATGTTGCGTGTAAAACTATAAAAGTTCATTAAAAGAAAATCGTTTCGCAACGACCGCTTCTAATTTCTTGGTCGGTAACTATACGTTTGCTCGGCTTGTTCGGACGCGGTCGTCAATGTTATATGTATAATTGAAATGTTGGCAAAAGCGAAACGAACAGGAACAGAGCATCGAATTAAAAGTTACCGCCGATAGAAAACGATCCTGGTGGCTGCGAGTAAGATTCGATCTCGTACAGGCCGATACGAATCTCAACACAGGAAGAGCAGAGAAAATCGTAACTCTATCGCAGCAGTCAATTAAGCTTGTGTCTAACGGTCGTGATTAGACGCGTTATAAATGAATGTATGTGTACCTACGTAGAGACGTGCCTCGGGCAACAAGTTTCAGGCAAACATCGTCGATCTATCGAGTCGCGACTGCGAGACATCGGACATTCAGAAACAAATCTGCGCGTTTACGTTGGATCCTTAATCATTCTAGCGCTTAACTGGGACCAAGTTACGTTCAACAAACGTTTCTTTCGCTTAAAAGCACGAGGAAAACTTGTTTCTTTGCTAATTCTATCATCAACTAACAGCGAGGTAAAAACGAGCTAGTTGCAAGAAGAGGTTTTTGCCAATGATCCAGGCGTCAAGATGATAGATGACCGATCCTCGTTGTCAAACGGTTAATTTCATCGAGTGAAATGTATTTATTGAAATAGAGTATACGACGAAGATCAGAATGGGCAGAAAAACGCTAAGAAGGATGCTCGAATCAAAGTAGCCGTCCAAGCAATTAAACGTTTTACCGTTTACCCGAGTGAAGATAATTAATAAAAATTAATAACAAGATCGGAAACACAAACTGACTACGAATCATGATTCTGCTATAACCTACCCAAATTCAATTACGAATAACTTTTACGGCAAAAGAATCACACACGATTCTGTTTCCTTTTTTCTTTCTGACTATGAATCAAAAACATAAAATAAGATAGGATCCCACGAGTTAAGACTACTTAATGAATGTTGGCACATCGAGAAACGAATCAACGAAGAATTTTTACGAGCACTAGCAGATTCACGTATTTACGCGACCCTTCTCCCCTCCCCACTCTCATAAAAAACACATAAAAAGTAACTGTAAACCCAGCCACATTCGAGTTATTCTTCCTGTTCGATCGGTATCGAAGACGTTTCGAGATGTCGTTAGTTCGAGCAAGGGAGCGTAAATTTACCCGTACGACCGCTCGATCTAATTGTTCACGGACAATCGAGTGCACGTGTTTCCGGATGTCGTGATGCATCGTTGGAAAATTTCTTTTCGAAAGCGAAGCTTCTCGTTTCTAGTTTTCGTTCCTCCTAGTTTTCTACAGGTACGCAAAAATCTTCCAACCCGTTGCATCGGTATAAAGTTTAATTTATCGAGTTTCACAAGCCTATATTTATACCTTTGCGACATCTGAAAACATATAAAATTTAAATAAACTCTGTTTGGAATGTGAGGAATCGATGTAAGACAATATGAAAAATAAAATTAACAACATAACACGTTGACTGCCATGGTTATTTCCTGTGACCGGTGAATTTCAATTTTGTTATGATTGAATAATATTAATAATTGGTATTTTAACGTGTTTTCCTACATACGACGGTTTTCACTCTGGCAGTCGACGCGTAATACGTGTTAACAGTTACAATCGTTTTGATGCACAAACCTTGGAAATGCGAGCCTCAGGTCAGCCCTGAGCTTATTCAGAAGCTCGCTGACCGACGTGAACTGTCTCAAGGTCATCTCGCCGCTTCCGGAAGCGTAACCGGAACTCGAACTGGTTGTCGACGGCAGGGTACCCTGCGAGTCTTGAACACTTCCTAATGGACGTCTTCCCCATCGCCTCAACGCTATCGCGTAGTCCTCCGCGTTGTACGTGGGCGGTCTTAATCGTTCCTGCAAAGAAAATCACAAAGCTTCAATCGTGATTGCGTCTCGTATGTCGGTATGTTAAATCGACGTGTATGCTACCGTATCGTGTTTACAATCTTAACAACGGATACAGAGATGTACAGAAATAAATTGCAGTCGAATCAATATAAGCATCAGTAATAGATACGTCAAGATAATTTTGCACATCCAACGACGGATATTTATGAACGTTTTGTATTAAAGGTATGCAAAGGTTTCCATCAATTATAAATCTTAATGAAATTTCTTTGATAATTCGAAATACCAAAGTAGGGCATTCGACTTATTACACTGGCTTGGCGAACGTGTAAACGATGCATTTGTAGGAGAAACAGAAATAGTGGGAGTGGGGTTGAAATTAATTTCATGGCATTTCTAACCATAAATCGATAGGATTATAGTGATTATCGTTTGGTGGCTCGTAGGTAGCGGTCTAGAATCTGCCGTGGGTATTGATTTCTCGTCGAAGCTCGAATCGATCCTAGAAATTAATTTACCGTCTTCGACCTCTGCAATATCTACAGAAATCTAGAAATCCGAGCGACCAAGAGCGCTCGTATCAATACCAATTAAAACTTGTACTCGTTTCGAGTTTACAAGCGTTTAATACTCCGACACGCGTAAGTAAACTTTCGGGGGATTACAATGGCTGACTGGACAGAATTCAAGAACCATTTATCGGATTAATGCACGCCGAAGGCCGTCCAAGTCGCTTTCTAAACGGCAATTCAAGCATACCGCGAGCATTTTGTGTAAATTAAAACGCTTGGCCGAGTGTGGTTTCGATTCGAAGCGGTTAATCGGTCAAGTTTGAATAAGAAATCAAGTTTCTATTTCGCGGTCGCTGAATGTTTTCATGCACGAAAGGATGCGGAGGAAAACCGCGACACCTGGTAGGACATATTAAAAAAGAACGAAAAGAAGATAAATTTTTGTTCCCTATATCGAACGACGGAGAAACTATGACCGATTGACTAAAGGTTTTATAGAACAATCAAGGTCATTGACGGTCGCGTTCAATCATAGGCTCGTTCGTAAGCCGGTGTCGACGAAGGACGCTGATGGGCCATCATCGTTGGATGACTACTGAGCTTGCACATAACGATGCATTTTTCGACGAGCAATAAAGTAATTAGAGTTCCTTTGCGGGATATACGGCCACGGATACCACGGACACGTACGTAAATTGTCTAATGGCGATCATGATAGAGCGAAGAAGTGCTGCATAGATCAATCATGCTTCAGAGTCGTTCTTTTTACGTTCGAACCGAACGGCTGAAACGGGATCCACGAGCAGGAAATCGTTAGAGGAAGGGAAGGGTGTTCGGTCGTAAGCGTAGCAATTATGCGAGCAATTAGGCGGTTCGTCGACGAAAATAACGCGTCGGATGAATTCGTGCGGAACAAAACAAACAACCTTACCCGCAACCTACATACGAGCATATACGTCACGCTTTCTTGGACCACGTAAGTACCGTGTCGCTTTGTCAACGCTCGCGACGCGACGTTTTGCTCGATGGATAATGAGACGACATCTGCGAAAGCAAACCGAATCTTTCTCGATCGAAGATCCAGAGTCGTGCGTTACGCTCGATCCAATTTCAACCGCACACCTTCGTTTCACCTTTTGCTCAATTACAGCGAAGAATTCGAATCTGGGTAAAAGTCCCGACTTTCACGAGCATTCGACACGAGAATTCTAATGGGCGTCCCATAGTACTATTGTAACGAGGCACAGCTCTCATTAGCGAATAATGTAACGATCCTGCTTAAATAAAACTAAAAAAGGCAACGAGGCCTTCGATTAAGGCCAAGGATTGCTCGCGATCCAACGACAATGTCACGGACAAGGAAATGCGCGAATGCACGCAGGAACGCTTGAAAATTTCATCGCAAGCGTAATTGTCACGAGGACAAAGAGGAGCGTTACTCGTAGATAGAAACTAGAAACAACTCCAGTAAGAAATACAATCGCGAGTAACTCGAAAGGGTTAACGCAGCGCACCGTAACCTGTTCCCGATATTAATCATATTATCCATGACTAATTACCTCCCTCGCAGTCCCGCGACGCGTATAAATGTCGGCGAAGCCATTACGAAAGCTCAGAATTCAATACATCCAAGTGGTGCGTGTTAATGCAAAACGTGACTCGGTTAAGTACGAGACGAACGGTCGTTTCGACGATTCAAAGACGCGAGACAACGATAATCGAGCGTTCGACACTTGACAAAACTCGCTAACGGTTATTAATCAGCGAAACTATGAGGTTATTTATGAAACTGCTCACCCGACGAGGTCGTTTTCTAAAAAAGAAAAGAAATACCTAAATTCCAACGCACTGCGATCGCCTTGCGTCGTAATGCCCGTATATTAATAATTGGTGTGTAAGCTAGTATTGCATGCGTGTTCACTTACGATATGGTACGGTAGTTAACCAACTGTACAATCTAATAACAAATTAAATTAAATCTCCTTCTGCACTTGTAACGAGTCGCGAATACCCGTTTCAGAGTTTCGCCATAAAAACCTCATAACATCGAGTTCCTCTCTGAAAGTTTCATCATGCGAAGCGTCCATGATTACAGTAAAATAATACAGAAAACGTAGTAGAAGCGATTTTAGCGACGATTACGACAGACAGATTAATACCGAGGATATTATGATAGAAAAACGAGCCAATTCTATGTGATTAACCAGCCATAATGGTCTTCCTTTAACACATTTCTGGGTCGTTTATCGTTTATCCGCGAACATGACGCTATTCTCACGGTGCGGCATAGACAAAACGATTAATAGAAACTTTACACGCTTATCTATATTCTATATTCTATCTATATGTATATGTATATCGATCAACGTTGAAGGATATGCTAATTAAAAGCATCCTGCGCAGCACAACGCGGTGCGGCGTCGCGTCGGCCAACTTACACGATTAGACACTTTTTCTCTTGTTCAGAGTGACTCTCGTTATCAGCGACATGATCCGCTCGATGCAACCATGAATTACTAACCTTTTCCGGTTGTGGCCCCCATGGTTTTACCACCAGTAACTCCTCCTCTGCGTTAGGTGCCATGTCCGTCTCACTGAAACAAACGGAGAACGTCATTTTGATTTTTACTACAAAATTCTATGCGTAGAAAACATTATAAAACTTAATAAAACTGGACGTTTCAGGAGGGTTCATTGTACCACAAGAAAGGAGGACAGGTTCCTAAAGTTTTCGACGAGAAAGGACTGACATTGGTTCCTTGCTGTATATTCATCGTCTCCTTTCTACTTTCTGCTATTACAAATCATTTCAACTGTTACAAAATCTGTGAGTAGCATATTTATGCGAGGAGAATACAAATTTCAAACATAATCATTCCCGAATTCGTCGACGAGTAAGAAGTAGAATAGCCCGGATTCCACGCTGTGTTTTCGTCGTTTCATTTACATCCTCGAGATTATTGGTCAACGATACAGTTAATTGGGAGGTTGTACGTGTCCGATGCTCGTCCATTCCACGGAACGACTCCGGAGAATTTCATCGGTGGAATTTTCAAACGGTACCTTGGCTCCATTCGTTTCGTTCCGCGGCAACGGAGACGGGTGCCAGCCAAGTCTACGATCTACGATCTTTCATTTCGATCACATTTGTATCGCGACGGCCTAAAATTCGTTTCCATTAGATCGTACCGGATGGCACGGTTCACGGCTATCGCCGATGTGATTTATCGTGATTCATTGTGGGAAGCATCGGGGCTAAATACAGGGAATTCCTATTCGCTGCATCAATCCCGATGCTACGCCACCACCCAACTACGCCAATTACCCTAACGATTTCGTTAATTAATCACTTTCACACCTTAGTAGGTACCAGCCGGGCGATTAGATGTCGAACGGTATGATGTTGCGCGATATTTTCCAAGGGTTTGGATGCAAATTGTATTTTCCAATCTTTCGTAATAACCAAATGAGTTCAGACACCCCGTCATATTTCATTGTATAACAAACGTTTTATGAGTAAATTTACAACCAGTAGGAATCGAGTCTGTGTATCTTTCGACAAAGTCAGTCGGATAAATACAAATGTGTTGAAAGGAATTCTTTCAAACGGTGAATCAAGTTTTCACGGTCTGATACGACGTAATGGCACGGTTCCACTTGAAGAAAGACGTGCAGCATGAGGACACGAGCCGAGGATACTTTATTTTGTGGGTTGGCCAGGATAATAATAGGAGTCACGATTACCACGGTCACGAAGAAGCGGTATGCGATCGTGTATCGACCGATCGAAAGAGGTACGAGGTTGCTACTCCTTCTCGATCTCGCCGACTCGATCAGAAATATTCTGGTCCTGACCTTACGATTGCCTCGAATCGTGTCGATTCGAGTAATTCCATCGTTTAACTGCGGCTATCAGCGATGATCACTTTAAAGTATTATAATCGACCCGTCAGAAATTGGTTTTCATTGGTTGAGTAATCGTTGTACCAACGTCTCGAAGATTATTAGACGTTTTAGCACTATCTTAAGCGAGTTTGCGCGGCAATTTTCCTTGAAATATGGGACAACTTTGTAACTTGTATTTTGATCGATTCATGGACGAATTAAGAAAATTTACGGGAACCAAATCAGTGGTTGTTCACAGATTTCCCATCGATTGTAATGGAAAACACGATTCGAGGTAATTAATTCAGAAATGAATACAGATCATTTACCCCACAACGTCGTAGACTGTTATTGATAAAATCAGAAAGATATCAGTTTGGTAAGTTCAATACTTTATATCGTTTGACTGACAATTAACAGAGGTATCATTAACGCATTAATACTTGAGCGATGATAATCTGACAAGCGTGCGTGCATGTAGAAGAAGCAGAAGAAGCACCAGCAGCTGAATGTCGTGGCATTTGATTGGTGTTTCGTGATAATTATCGTGCGTTAAAATATCATGAAGAAGATTGTTAATTTTACCTATGGCGCTCTATATGCAACAACCATAAACGTACGTATAATGAAACGACGAAGTAACTGCGAGTTTGAAGTGTTTTAAGAGCGCGAACCTACGGCGATGCCATTAAAGAACGTCATTTGGCCATTTATTGCACGCGAACGGTTTCCCCGTCGGGATACAAGCTTATCCGTTTCGATCGAAATAACCCGACCGCTCGTGATACTAAAAACCAACAGAAATCGCGTAACATATCAAATAACGTTGATTTTCCATTTCAATTTACTGCTCGGTATTTCTCGGTAAGCTTGATTCACACCCGTCGAATCAGCCAATATATTGTTACTTTCAGAACTTTGTCCAAATTTAATTAATAAACTAGGTTAAATGAAATGCGAGCGTTAAAAGAAGCGAGCAACTAGAATTTAATCGCAAGAACGGCAAAAACCTGATCCGAGAATCCTATTTCGAAGAGAAGTTGCTCGCCGTCAGAAGTCGCTGTCAACGAATCGTACCGAATCCAATGTCCTGCTCTCATCATCATTAATCTCGAAAAACGTTGTTTCACCGACCGCGGCACGATCACGATGATTGTTGGCGCGTCAAAGAGGGCCGCCTCGCGGAAATGTCGCGGCGTGTCGAGCGTCTGCATACGGAACGTAGCTTGAAACGCGTGCTCGTCAGGCCGGCACGGCGGCGGCGCGGCGCGGTGATCTTGAACACGGTACCAGCATAACGTAGTAGCGAAGGTAGCCGTCGACTAGGCGGATGCTTACTCGAGGAGGACAGCCGAGGCATTGACCCGCGCGCGAGCGGTTAGTCACGCATACGCACGCACTTTTGCACGCTGCTCGCAGGACGTATGCACGCAGAACAACGCTGGATACGCAGCCGTTCACGATGTCCTTTCAAGAATTCCAGATTCCCTTCGCTGGAGGAAAATTGGTGACAATTTTGGTTCACAGGAATTACCAGCCGACTCGTTCGATTCGTTCGTTTTTAGTATGCCAAAGTACGGTGTTTGCGGAACCCTGTTGGAAATCCGGTTAACCGCAATAACTGAATCACCGACGATACGTAATTTTTTGACAGGATCCAGGTCAGAGGATTTAATCACCAAAGAGTAGTCACATCCACAGTTTTAACGCGACCCTCCAACATAATTCGTACGTGGAATTTTCGTTTGAAGAACTGTACTTATCAACGACACCACGACCTAGATTTTATAGACACGCATGTTAATTCCATCGAAATTAGCATCGCAGAGGGATAACTCCTTTACCGAAAAGAATCATAGCTAGTTGGTACGCCGCGACGCGGTATACGCGAGCGGATAGTCGCGTGCAGCATAGGAGAACGCACGTTCCACTCATGAATAGGTAATGCAATGCGCGAACAGGCGCCATGACTCGTAGCAAGCCGGTGTCCTCGTGCTTTGCCGACGCGGATTTTTACCACGAAAAAAATCCAACGATCGTCGATCCAGCGTCGTTGATCTTCGAGCAGGGGCCATTAGTGGGATATGCGAGAACATGGAATTTCTGCCGTTCCGTGGGCTTTCGCATCGCAAGCTTGTCTTTATGATAGCATACGCTCCGGCATCGAACCGATTGTGCTTCGATCGTGTCGATAAACAGTCTCGAACCGAAACCTTGCCAATTATGCTATTACCTTACAATCTGTTCTTTTTTTTTCCTTTTCTCCATCGTTCGCTTCTACTCGTGCGTTCTTTTTTTTTTATCATACGAATCACGTACAATAGACTCTGACTCGGTCAATATTTTTTTTTTTTGTTCATCGATGCTTCTACCTACGAGATTTCCATACAAAAGGTTCGGCTGAAAGTTCATGGGCGACCAGAGCGACGGATAATTACGCAATTTGCGGTCGGCTGAAATCGATCGCGTGATTCGAGCGTTCGGACACCGGCTGCTGTTTGAACAAAGCCGCCCCAATTATGCAATACTTCCAATATTTAATTTCCTGTCGACGAAAAAATACTTAATCGACGGACATTTATCCTGCCTAAAGAACCACGAAGGTAATCTTCGATAACGTGAGATCGATACCTTTAAACACCGTCGTACCGAGCACACCAATCTTACCGAGGAAAAATGGTAATATAGGGGAAGGAGGTCTCACCATTAATGTAATATTCGAAAGTTACTAATTAAACTAGCCTATCACCCACTTCACCTCGTTACTAAATTAACCAACTCACTGTGAAATAATTGCTAAACCGATTCTCAGGTACAATGCGTGGTAACTTTGTAATATTGTAGCGAGTGGTGGGGTACATTTTGCCTAGGGAAGCCTACAATGTCCGACAGCGTAAGTATATTTTCATACGCCAAAGTATCAAGATTTTTTGCGCAGATGAACAACGCTGTTTCGATGGAAAGTAATAAAACAAAGTTGGAAAGTAAGGTTGCAAGGAGGAACGATGAAAGCTCGTTCGAAACGATTTCAAGGAATTACTTGGCGAAATGAACTTCATTCGATACAGTGTGTAGGTTGTTGGAGGTCCTATTACGGCGAAGGTCGCACGGACTGGGGAATTACAGTTGAATCCATAGAGGTGAACACATTGTAAGCGTGACGGTGCTCTTAATGCTTCCCGTGGGCTGTTTGCTCGAGGTATCGGTTATCTTGGCGCAGGGACGAGGAGGAGAGAGTGTCTCGAGTGGAAGCGAGCTCGATCGGGGCAAACAGGCGCCACGACTCGATGCGGTTTTACCTATCCCGCTTTGAATCCTGGGGAAAAATCACATCGATCGAGAACTCGGATCGTCGATCCCTACGACCATTAGCGGACTACACGAGAGTCCGTCGAGATTTTTCCGTCCATAGTTCTTCGCACGGTGGAATGCTAACCGACGCCCGGAAGTGCAGTCGATCTTCCATACTTGATCTTCCAGCGGCCGAGAAAGAAGTCAATTCGCATTCCCCCTCGACTACGGAAAAACGCTTTCAGATATTTGCCGAGGCGTTTGGTCCCTTGTCTGTTCTTGAAACTGGTTGCCTTCTTGCGTAATCTCTTTCGTTTTCCTCTTATTCATCTTTTTCTATCCTTTTGCCTGGTCGACAATCCTCGTGAGAGGCAATTCGTAGCCAATTAACGGCTCCCATTCAATGCTAATGAGCCGTTAATAATCGACGAGGATATGACGAAACGTTCGGTGGTTCACAATGACGGTATCATGACAGAATTTCTCTTTCTTCGAGGTCCCAAAACGCGTAAAGGATCTATGGATCGATTATAAATCGCTGTAGAGCCTGGAACGGGAAGACGAGCGAGTGAAAACCGTGAAAAAACGCAGAGGTCGCGGAGTACGAAAGAAGTCGTAACGTGAGTGGAAGGATCGACGCACGAGGGTAGCTAAACTACAATCGTGAGACTTTTCCTCGAAGAATAGATGAAACGTCAGTTCCATGAAACGCGATAATTGCTGAAATTAAGCGAACTGTAAATACAAGTACAGTGGCTAGAGTCGCGTTCTCTCGTTATACCAAAATGGTACAGAGAAGTGTTCGCCGCGCGCCGCACCGAGTCGCGCTGGCAAGAAACGTACGAGGAGATCCTTCTCGGATGATAATTAGCCCGGCAACAACTCTCTTTGGCGTAAAAGGCTAATCTACGATTAACCCAGCCATCCTTTTTCCAACTGCAGCATAATGCACGGCCTGTCAAGTCCTGGTAATTGTTTAGCATTTTTTACGGTCTCGTTATCTGCAAATTTAGATCTCTCGCTACCTAACGATCACTACGCGTGCATCTACGCTGCTGCTACAGTTTCCACTTTCTAAAAAATTGCTGCCTATCTTTCGTATACATATGTATAGATACAGTTAAAGGCGCATCGAATAACCGTTTAGACCTCTTTCGTTGCATCCTGTTTCTACTTCGAGAACGAGTTAAATATTCTACCTGTTTCCATATAATTTTTCAAAGCTCGTCAAATCACTGAAGCGATATTTAAGCTACATATCGTCCGTGGCTACTGTTAGCGAGGGTGCGGTCCATTTCATTCGTTAACAGGCAGAGATAGAAGCTTTCAATCACTTTCGTGAATAACATCGATAATTGGTTAAAGAATCCACCCCGTGACAGCTTTTAGCGGGTCCGTCACGCATGACGACGGGAAATTGCTAGAATGACCTCAATCTAGGATGTGCAATACATTCGAGGACGTCACAGGATGTACGCACCAGGATCTTGGATGCATGTATTGATTACAGCGTTTCCCGACCAGGTATCTGGTAGTTGGGACAGAAGTAGGAATTAGAAAAAAAAAAACAAAAGGGATAAAACAGAGAGACAAGAAGAGGGAAAGAAAAAAGTCGGAGGAAGCTACCTGCCACCACCACTATCATCACCATCGCGAATCAAGATAATAAATGTGAGATTGGATCTCTCGATTGGTCATCTTATTGGCTTCGACTCGCTCGAGCGAACAACGATCGAGATTATTTGAATATCGTCCTGTACATGCTCGCCTCCCTCTGGATGAAAATGACGACCGTAAGTATACGTACATAGTTGGCGATTATAAACAACCAGGGCAGACATTCGGGATGATAACGCGGTCAACTGAAGCCTGTTGATAGAAGGAAAGTAGTTCATCCGCGATCCGGGCGCAAACACCTTTTCCATCCATAGTTTTCTTCTTTCGTTTCTATTTTTTCTCACAATCAGAAGAAAAGTTTCGATGCTACATATGTGCCAGTTGGAATCGAAAGTGCGTACATACATGATGATATCTAATCTATGATTTGCATGGACGGGATGCTTCAGTGAAATTGATTGCATGTCGATCTCTTTAAAAACATTCGATATAAACGTTTCAAACTCTTCCAGTCCGACAAGATTCTCTGTTTCTTTTTACCAAGAAAAAGTTTCATGAGGAATTTTATGACTTGTTTCTTTTTTCAACGATATTCATAATACGCGAAACTTAATTTAAGAAATTTTAACGACTCGATGACTACTCGCGTTTTTCGCTTTCCAAAATTTCTCCTACGGTCTCAAGATCGTCCGTTCTAAGGCGTTTCTCCGTCGAACGTTTAATTTATAAGAACAGCCGCGGCTCTGCCTCGTTTTCACGCAATACCAACGAAATTCCAGCTCATCCGAAGCAGCATCGTAGAAGGGTGAAGGCAATGTTTTCCATGCTGGTCATTTTCATACACGCGTGCGTAGACCGGGCTGATTGTTGGCTGTTATCGCGTTAAACACGACGCTCGAGAGGCTTTGCAACGCGAAATGATACGTTGCCGATGGAAGCGCAACAAAGACACCACAGAAGAATTACCAGTGGACTGTGGTTAGGGCATGGACCATCTAAACATAGAGCGGAACGTTAACTGGATTTTTATCATGGTAATATCGTCGAGACAGCTTGGAAACACTCCCCTTGGCCGCGATAAATTATGCATTCAAAAATGCTGGCCGTGCCCGTTTTTCAACGTTTCTGGTTCGTTAACCCTGAACGTTTGTCTGACTATGGACATTGTTTTCGCGGTTGCTCGACGAAACCGGTTAAATTACAATTTAATTAAGCGTGCCTTAAATACACGGAGCCAGTTTCTGTAACGTAACAGTAATTTGTCACGGTAAAGACTTGTAGGAGTGCAAAGACAATACGCACACCTTTACGATAGGAGGGTGTGGTTCATTTGGAACGTAAATCGAAAGTCTGCTATGAATCACGAGACTCATAAAAGTCTCGCAAAAGGGAGGCTGTTATAACCGAAGGTGCTCGAGTTTTCAAGTACTTGCAAGCTTCGAATTAGTAGGTTGTTGTACAACAAATGGTCGATTTTATGACGCAAATATGCCATAAAATGCCATCTATATTGCACCAATTTGAAGCTTCAGGTTTGACGAAAGTGCTTGCATAAAGGTTTCATTGATGTCCTGAATACAGAACGGCTGGTTGCCGATCGCAGCTAACGACAATACAGACTGCAATTCGCAGCTTCTCGTGCAATCATGACAAAGTATGCACCGATCCAAGTATATTCAAATGGAGTGAGGTTTCTGATGTTAGTTTTCGATCGATTTCCCACAATCGATGCATCGCAATCGTTTCGTTATCGTATCCACGGGAAATTGAACAGAAGATACGCCCATTGCTTTTCACGGGCGGCACTTTCTAGCTGAGAGGCCGAAATGATTATCACTGAAATCACACGCAGCAAGCGTTACTCTGTTTTTCTTTTCTTTTTCTTTTTCCGAAGATCCGTCGATCACAGAGGGATTATTAACTCATTGACTGTGATCAGATTTCATGAAAATTTCTAACGGAAGACGTTTCCTCTATTTTCCACAATAAGGTAATCGATCTTTAGGATACGTACTTTCATTTGACTTCGTTCGTTTAGTCTGTTGATCAACGGATGAATTCGTGAGAGGTTTATACAGGAGAATTTCTTACGTTCTTGTAACCATTCGAGCAGGCGAGACGTTTGAAATTCTTTTTCCGTGTTACTCGTTAAGGTTAATTAGCTTTTATCGCGGTAACACGATCGCCATCATCGATATCGTAATTCGAGGTAAAAATCCTACAACTTGTAGCACAACGTTCTTGCGTCACTTCCTCGTCATTCTTCTTTTCGTAATTAATATTATAAGTTTTGTTGTTACACGTACTCCTCGCAGGTAGCTTCCCATCGACACCCGGGGTGTTCAGTCTTCGAGTATTTGAGCCGATAATACCGCGATGGTATTAATTACTATTATCTGTCGTATCATTGTGTACCGTTACGCAGTCGAAGAAATAATGCGGCTTATACGTGCCACTTGGTACACCGTGTTATTTTCGCAACTGACTCCGATCTTATCGGTTCCTTTAATTGTCAAAATAACTCTTACATGTCTGGCATCGATAAATTCTACCAACGCAGCGCCCATTAAATATTCTTCTGTATGTACGTTTTACATCGATTTTCAGTCAATCAGTGCATGGCAAGTGTATTATCCACACTATTATGTTTAGACGTAGATGCAGTTATAGGTGTAACAAGAATTTATCATTCCGATAAAGAAATTATGGACCGTTATTGTAATTCAAAGGGCAAAGTGTTGGAAAATCTCTGATTGATCTAGACGCTCTATTCGCTCTAAACGCTTTCGTGTATAGGTAATTGGTCTATTTTGTCGCGAGTCATAGGTTCAGAAGAATTCAGAATCGAGTGGTTCGCGAGAGACATCGATTCCTTCGGTCGTAGCCATTCAGTTTGTCGTGGCCTGGCAGCTAGTGTCCATTGTGAGATGGTGTGCCGTTATGAATCTCTAGTTATAAAACGGATCCTCCGTCTGCCGGGGTCCCATCTCTTCTCTCTGTAAAGCGCATAACTGTATCCTTTCCACGGGCACACACGTGCAACGGCAAGCGTGTCGTTGCTGCGCGTACAGAAGAAAGAAGGCCAAAAAAAGGGGAGAAAAAAGAAGAAGCAGAAGAAGAAGAAAAAGAAGATGAAGAATCAGGAAGAGAAGGAATCCGGAATGACGTTCGACACTCGGTACCCAGGAGAAATCTAATTTACAGCTCCCTATAAACTGCCCTACAGCCTCGTGTACGACTGTTTGCACCGTTACGTGCTTCGATTCGTGGCGTTTTGCCTGGCAAACGTTTATTTCCGTGCGAGCCTGTCCGCTTGGCTCGAGCTTCTTGCGCGATTACGCTACGAGGAGATTCGAACGAAGACGCGAAAGCATACCTAGCTCGAACGATCTTGCCTCGTCGTCGTATTCCCTTTATTTCGCGAACACGCACGACAGAGATGGGAACGTCGCGTCGCGTCGTTCCCAGTCCTTTCGTTTCCTTTGGATTCCAACTATGAATATCGAACAGCACACAGCCTGTCGACGCGACGCGACGTCGCGTTCGCGAAACGAATCGCGCGACGTATCGTGGGATCGTAGTCAGCGGAACAACGGGGAAACGATTTTGCCTACAAAATCGACATTTCCTGCGTGGCTCGTGTACCTTTGTTCTCCGCGAGAGACAAAGGAACGCGAGTACGGCTACCGGCATGAAACACGTTGTGAACGTAGCTTTAGGAACTCCACGCCACGCTTGGAATGCCGTGTGTAACGGGCATGGAATGCGCGAGAGAGGAAGTCGTGTATGCGCTCGCAGAAATTCACGTTCGATCGGTTGAAATCCAACCGCGATCAGCTTGATTTCACATGCGCCACGAGCACCGTCGCACCAACATTGCTACACGTGCTTACACCCACGTGATGCGTTTACACGAACTGCTGGCCGATCGTCCACCGGTCTCATCATCGATCCAAGGTGGTCCCGCTTGATTTATGGCCCTTTCGTGTCCTTTTAAGGAACATCGGCTTATGTAAAACAGACTGGATTAAGTAAGAATTATTTCAACACTTTCAGAGTTAAAATATATGTACATACGTATGTATATGTATCAAATGACTGATTTCGAAATACAGAAAATCGATAGAAATTAATCACGAAGAAGATTGCCTGCCACGGTATCAAAGTCAACTACGAAGAAAGATGGTGGTAAATGGTAATCACGATTTCACCGAGGAACAGAGGGAGAGACGGAACGCCAAATTTGGCGTGCGAGGCAATGACAAACGGGAACGGTGCTCATTCCATTGTTGCGCAATGACTTTTACAATGAATCGTTTTCTATAGCAACGGCAAGTCGGAGTGAACGAATCGTTATCTCATTCAGTCGGTTCTCGATCGTTCACGGGTCGATTTAATGGGCCGTTCGCAGACCGTTTACTCTGTTGCTGCAAAACGATCATCGTTCAGTTTCTTGAGCTTCGCCTTGGGAATTCTCGCAGACCAGCAGTTCTGGAAGCTACTGGATAAATAACCTCTCGTAAAAACGCGGAACCTTTTAGCCTCGTACAGACGAGAAAGATATCCCTTTCGATCGACAATGTACATCTCGAGCGATGATCTTACATCTGCACGTTAAAGTTAAGTCCGAGGAGATGATTTACCGCACGAGACGTTGCTATTATCTTTACCTCTAATCCAACAGCCTCCAATCGGCACGGAAAGTATCAATTATCTATTAACTCGACGGGAAGAAACCGGTGGATTCTCTCAATTCTCTGGATCGTTTAACAATGGAACGATTTATACCGTGTGTAGGAGACAATGAAGAAACCGGGAACGTTTCAAAGTACTAAATACCTAGGCAAATCAGTCCTGTATTTAAAGAGCAAACAGAAAGATACTGTTATACTCGAGAGAGAATTTGCATGGTGGATAATAATTCCAACGATTAAATCATTTCGCTTGACGGACACGTGTCACGGTGGAAAGTTGCTTCCGTGGCTGCGACTTTCTTTTAATTAATCCGTCTGAATGTCCCTATATTTTCTCGCCGTTTTTCTTTTTCGCGTGCCACTTGGTAACATGGAAATCAATAGCTGGCCGTGTTTAATAATGGATCAACGCGTGGTCGCGATCTCGTTTGGAACGGTAACGGTGAACGGAATCGAAAATAAGCGTTCCTAGCGAGAGAAAGAGAGAGCAGACAGAAGAAAAAAAAGAAAAGAAATTCAACACCGTAATTGGGCGTCGGTAATTAGCAGATGATAATGGCGATAATGATTACGGTGATGACGAAGATAATCGTGGCATCGAGTATAATATGCCCGGTACCAGGGAAGTTTACGCGTAAAGCGAGCTCGTTTCTCACATTTCTTCTATTCAATCGACTGACTTACGGATGGCGTGTTTTCTTCGATGTTTATATCATCTGGGAACCCGTCGCGTCGGTGCGTTTAAGTTTTACAACAAACATTGTGCACAAATAACGTGGCTGGTGAACCGAGAGAAAAGAGAATAAAAAGTGTACCAGGTTGAACGAAACGAGCGCATACGTCTCGCCGACTTTCAAGCTGATAAATACCTTCGTCATTTATCGCGCCCACCGATTACGAACGTTAAAACGCTCCGGTTTTTCCGATTACCATTCTCAATCATCCCGGACAGATCGATTAAAAATATTACCGAGTTTCTCGAGCAATTATTCATCGCTACAACTATGTATATACTTGCATACAGAACCACCATTCAACTAGTCAGCATACGTTTAACAGCCGAAGCGAACGCGGTTTGTCACGGTAATTATAAGGGAAGGAGTACTTTCTTATTAACTTTCCTCGAAGACGAGTAAACCGGTGAAACTTTAACGGGCTCACGCGAGCCACGAAGAAAGAAAATTGTCGCGTGCCTTCTCTTAGATCGTCGTGCTCTAAATACGTTGTAATTTTTAGTTTCGTCGTTGATTAACGATTAACGTAATTGTAAGTAAATGATTCTATCGGAATGTTCTTGACAGAGAGGGATCAACGCGTACACACTCGACGATCGTCGACGAATGATATCTTTCCGGCTCGTTAAACTCGAAGAATGAAATAAACTGTAACGCTTCGTCTCTTCGGGATGTCCCTGAACTACTTTCTAAGGCGAAATGCAATCGAATCACCGATTTCACGCTGCGTTTCAGATAACATAAGTGCGCCCATTACGGCTTACCTAAATCTGAAATGTTTAATTTTTTTCTTATCTGGCGATTTCCCAGGAAAATTTCAGAAATACGAAACGTATGTGCTTAACACGGTGGCTACCATAGTGGGAACGGGCGTATATAGCAGTTGTTGAGGATACGATCTATTACTTTTCAAAATTTACTTTATATCAACGCTGCTCAAAGTTTCCCTTCCCTTTGGTTCTGATATAATTATTCGATGATACAAAATTTGAGGCGCTACTCCATCATGGAAATCGACGTGTTAAATCTTGATAACGGCACAAAGTTTCGGATAGAATATAAACGAAAAGTTGAAAATTACACGCAACTTACGAATGAGTCCGCAAAACGTAAAGTTCAAGCACCACGCTAACTAAGCTCACTCAGAACGCTAAGCTAGCTCAGAATCGTATACAGGAATTTATCATCGTTACACTCGTTATTTCATATCCGGATTATTATAAACGTAATTGATGCGTATTCATTAACTCGCGCCTGATAATTTATGTTTCTAGATCTCGATTGCATTGGTAATATACGCATCGCTTTAATAGAGCGGTTTTCTATTCTGACTTTTACACCTTTCTTAACAATCGTTTTTCATGAAACTTGTTTAGTCAGTCTAGGATCACAGCTTGCCGTACACTTTCGATCTAGATCAACTTTTGTATCTTTTAACCGCGATCCTGGCGAAAGCCTCAACACGTCACAGAAGCTTAATCGATACGATTCCATATGATTAAAAGTGGAACGAGTTTCGAACTTGACTCGTATCATCGATTAAAATTGAATACCCATCTTCGGTGTTTCATTTCAATTTTTCTTGCCTTTATTTCTAAACGATGTCGGGTATAAATTAACGAGCCAAGCCAAGCACTGTCAGATACGGTAAAGGAATAGCGTTTCTCCAGACAATCTTCATTAATACGCTAGGCTAGAATCAAGCGGATGTTCTCAGGAAAACAATTCAATGTTTTCAAAATATTACGCGCTGTTCTATTCCTGCCGTCGCGTCGAGTTGGTTACAAACATCGCGAGATTCATAGATTACATCCTCGACGTTCATCAAACAACTTCCGTTTGTTCGAGCACAAGAACATTCGATCGTGCAAAAAATATATTTCCCTCGCTACGATATTGCCTCTTTACCACTTTCTACGATCGTTTAATCGCCCCGGCTATCTCCTTCGTTCGCTTATCTACAATTACGAGCAATGTAAACGAAAGGGCGATTAATATTCGTTCATTAGCCAGAACACAGTAGTCTGCATCGATGCCTAACGCATATACATATAAAGCCGACTCGTCGTTTTCATAAACGATAGGGCCACGATCTTAACTATGTAGCTTCAAAGACTCCCGCGATCGTTCATTTCCGGGATCTTAATCCGGCTCACTTCCTTGCTTTAATCGATCGTTTTGTTGCTGGACGAAATTACGCGCGGTAGCTTCGACCCAATCGGACCTGTGCATCTTACAATTATCGTAGAATCGCGTAGCCGGCCCCGGGGAAACGGTTTATAAGCATCGGACGGCATTAAATCGTTCGGTCCATTGGCTACAACGTAAATTGATTGCGAGTTAGATGCTCCGTTTAACGAGTCACCGTCCAAGGAAAAGGTCCTACTCTTGTGCCCCGACGAAACGGATTACCGCGATGCTCGAGCACCAGGAGGGGAAAGAGCAGTTACACTTATTTGCGTAAATTGGTGCGTACATGGTACCAATAAAATCATTAAGTTCAAACGGAGGAATCTATGAGTATGAAATCCAAGCACCGTTATCCATCGAGAATGGACATCGGACCGCTGATTTACTTAACCCCAGGAATGGCAACTGTTCCCATTATCGCTCGCTTTATTCGTTGGGAAAGAGGATGTTTAACCGTGAACACTTTGCCTTGTATACACAGGATGCTCGTGTAGTCTTTTGGAATTTTATCTAATCTACAATTTGGTCGTTAACCCTTAATTGGTGAGCAGAAGACCAGCAGTTTAGAACTTGTTTTCTGATCGAAGTTTTGGATATACATATGTATATTAGACATTAGACTGTCGCCTATTACTGTAACTGGTACCGAACCAAATGGTACTAGATAAATTTCAAGATTTCAACATCTACAAGAGTCTTTTTGACTCCACCCCATCGATTAAGAGTAAGATTGTTAAGATATTCCTATGGTTTAAATTTTCTATCATGACTCATAGCGAATCGTTAGGAACGCAGTGTAACGTTCGCTCGACTACTCGTGTGTCGTTCCAAGCTTAAATGATTACACGAGTTCGTGTTGTTAGCTCTTATGACTTCTGCATACGCACGTCCATACGATTACGGAACAGTCGTTCGTTGAATTATAAATGGCCACAGTACACGGTCAACAAAAGAATTATCGATCGATGCTGATCAAACAACACCGATTGAAATTTCTGCAGAAAATCCTAACGGCGTTTTGCCAAGACCGCGATTTTTCGCGTCATTCCACCCGAGTTCCTTTGTCTCACGGAAAATATTTCATAATTGTTAGTCATCACTGACAGCTCGTGGAAGAATAATAGTCCCGATTCCACGGCTTGTTTTTCGAACACGTTCCACGATGCGAAGGTTTTCATCCGAAGAACAATAGAACTCTACGACACACAGTGCATCGTGGTCGTCTATGCAACAAGCCGGGAATATTAAACTCGATGCGATCATACGCGGGAAAACACGTCGAATCGCTGTATATTTTAGATTTTATAAGAACCGCGGTATTCTATGATTACTGTAATTGACATAGAAATAACGACCGTCAGATTTTTTGCTACAGCACGTATGCGCGCGTTTTCCTACATTGATTTGCAAGCAGGAACACTTGGCGCGCGTGAGCGAATCCGTGCGCACTGATTAGTAGTAGTTCCGTATACGTTTTTATGGCGAACTGTGTATGAATGAAATTGCCGGTCTCGTTAAAGCTTTTTCCATGCTCGAAAATGAATCAGGGAAATTCAGAACCGCGTTTCTTCGAAGGATCATGCTGAAGAAATTCAAACTGCTATGTAGAATATCTGACAATAGAAAGCCCTAAATCCAATGTCCTTGCCTATTTACAGATAAATTTGCTTTTAGTGTTGATGTTACTTTCAACATTAAACGAAAAATGTATTTCTACAAGTTTAAATTATGTTTTTCTCGTTGACGCGATTGTTTAAAAAAATTCAAAGATGTTACCTGAATTATATCTCAGAGTCACGCGTGATCCACGTTCAATTGTTCCAGCGCATGTTTCGAAGAGCACATGAAATTGCATTCATTCACGAACTATCACGTGTGATGATAAATCGACGTTCATCGTTGAAACTGTGAACCGAACTGCCCACAATTATCGTGCACCAAGTGTTCGCGAAGGAAGAGGCATCCGTCGACGCGGTCCGTTCTTTGAGACGATCGGAGGTTTACTGACACCGGCGCCTCCACCTGCTCGTAATGTAAGCCAGGTCTCGGTTTATCCTGTGATGCGTCACGTAGAGGGGCAGAATGGATAAACGTGAACAGTACATACATACATACATGGTCGATATTTTGTCGTTTTCTTACCGTATGCATGTAGAATAAGCGTAGGACGGACATCAAGTGGTAGAACTAGCTTTCGGAATATCTAATCTTCGCAAGTGACGCGAAATCATCGCAACGGTTATTGCGCGCGTCTTGAATATTGTCACGCAGTTGGCAATCATCAAGAGGAATTCATTTTCCGTTAAATCAATGATTAGTAAGCTTTGTAACCGATACTGTATCCTCCTTATCTTTCTACAGGCACTTATTAAAAGAAATAGGTTAATAATTTGTTAGCTCAAAATGCACAAGACCATGTGCAAAATTGCAGTTGACATAAATAAAGGAATATGTTGAAAGTAACATTTTACGATGAATTAAGTGGTTTTACTTACGATAGGGTTAGTTTTTAATGACATAACTGCACTTGAAAAACGGTAAATCAGCAAATAAACATAAATTTTGTATCCCATTTTCATTCCAACCACCAGCTATAATATACTTTAGTACTATGTTCAAACAGTAGACGTCGCATGCTACCGACGCCTCGGCGATTTGGCGGGAAAAATACGAAATTAATATAGAAACGTGGCGCTGTTGTATCTTCGAATGTACCGATCGTGGTAATATCGACGTACATTTGGTACAGTTTGTTTTAGTGTTGTGTTTCACCGTCAAAGTTTTTCGATCATTTCGAATATTATATAAAAATTAGTAAATTTTAACATTTTCTAGTACTGTAATATGCACCAAGCTCTAAGTATAACACTATAATTAATATTGGATAGCATCCAATCAAGTGTTGCGATTCCTGTTTTGCATTGTATACAGTCTAGGGTCGTGCAGGTGTTCACTGTTTTGTATGTGAAGAGAGAGAGCATCAAAACATTGAGGTGTCAGGTTTCACCCGGTTTGGAGTGTGTCTTTGTCGCTAGAAGTTCGGATTTTTCTCGATGTATTCAGTAATCATTGTTTACGTACTTGAATATTGGTTATCTGCGTATGGGCATGGAAAATGATAGCAAAATACAAGTTTCGGTAAGTTATTTTATAATGCTTCTATATTTTACTGAGTACAATCGATTGGAGTCTCTGGTGTTGTTAATATCTTAAGATTTCATTTAACTACATTTGGAAAATATTTTATAAACAGGAGTTTAAAATGTTTAAACAGCTAAAGAGACAACTAAAAATCCGAAAAGATTTTATTTTTATTATGCAGTTTGTATTGTAAATTTATATATTCTTTGCTCTAATTGAAATACAATATCGATAACCTTTTGAATATTAATATATTTCAAGTCATTGTGGTGGTTCCTTTTTCATCATTAAGGTTTTCCAGTTGAACTATTAAGAATGATTCAACGTTTTTTCATGTTTATATTTCTTAATTGTTTTAGCGGTCGTTCGATCGGCATTATAACGACTCAAATATAGTTACGTAATATGTACCTTTAACCAATCACGATCGAGCTTTTATAACCGAAACACATTTTCTTGTTAATAATTTATTTACAAATAAATATGTAGTAATAAATAAAGTGATGAGCTGGAAAGTAAAAATAAAGCATAGGGTTCATTGTTTCTTGTGTATGTTTACTATTTGAATTTTTATTTCTCATTAAAGTTCCAATTCAAAATTTCAATTAATAAAACTATTTCGCGGGGTTTTGTAGCGTTACCACCTCCCCGCCTCAATGACCTATTACAAGATGATTTCGACCAATCAGAATCGTCGATATCGGGCGGCGCGAGTGGCGACTCTACTGAGCTTGCGTCATTTGTCCTGGAACTTTCATCCAGGGTGTGTGTCTTTTTTGATAAGTGCAATTAAAACGTTTAATTATATTGTATTAAATTGTGTTTGAAGTGTCAAAAGTACTAGCAACGATAAGAGAAGTTCAATAGAAGCCCAGTTTTGTGATTTTCACTAGAAACTTGGCATTTTCTTCAGAAATACGTGAGTTGAAATTTCGTACGCTTGGCGTCACTTCAGATTCGAATCAAAATAATATTAATCCCAATTATTTTCCTTTTCTATCGATAATTTCTTAAATATTATTAAGTTTTTATGTGTTTTTAGTCCTCTTTTCCTCATAATTTATTGTTTTATACTCTGAAAAGTGATTTTGACCTTGGCTATTGCATCGATATGGATTTGAATCAAAGTAACAGTTTTCTTCATTATTTTGCTCTTTTTATCGATAATTTCTGAAACATTATCAAACTTTTTATGTTTGCTTTATTTATTTATTTATTTTTTTCATTATTTAGTGTTTTAGAGCGTAAAAAGTGATGTTAAAATTTTTTGACTATTGCTTCTCGTTATGAACATTTTAACGGTTACTACGGGGTTCACCCACTAACGCGAAAGGGTTTCAAAGTTAAATAAGTTTAAATCTCGTAGAAGTAGCTCAAACCGCCATTATTGTAGCGTCTCTTGACATATTCAGTTTGAATTTTCGTTATCGCGTTAGATACAAGATGCAAAAAATGTAAAAAGAAAGCAAAAAGAATGTGGCTTGGTGCTTTTTTTAGTGTGAATTTGTTGTTCGTTTTTTAAATATGTGGGTTTAAATTGTTTTTTCCTGATTTACAAAAAATATTTTGATTCCATCGTAACATTTCAATTTGTATTACGTAATTTCAATTAATAGTCAGTTTTAATGCAAATATTAATCCATTAAATGATATGACAGTTCTATTTAAATGCGATACGGTTTTCTGAGCATCATTTGTTACTATATTACATTTTTATCTTACATTTTACGAAATATGTCATCTAAACAAATTGTTATATTTTTGTGTGTGTTTTTATAGAATATTATTGTTCCCAGATGAGAACATGGGATGGAATTAAAGCCAAGCATAGTAGAAATATTAATGAAAACTTGGAATGAACCATACAAAATGAGCTTCTTCAGGAGTACACACAACCATTAGTCAGACAGGTAGAAACTGGTACAATCTACTGTGGACCAGGTATATCCACATAATATTTTTACGCTTCTATACGGTTTTTTCGAATTAAATGAATAATTTATGTAGATGATTGATGATGCTATTTATATGTGTCAACATTGAATACTTATATTAATTTATATACACATATGGTCTTTCTTTTACTGTTTATGTGATTTTTACATTATAATTTACACATTTGATATATTTTCAGCTAGAAAAACAATTTATATAAAAACAATGTTGTGCAATATTTTTTGTTCCTTCTCTTCCTTTGATACTGTTCTTTTTTTTTCAGCAAATTTTTGCGATCGCTCGTTTCGCGATTATAGAGTCAGTGTTTGCTTCGCATTATACATTTTGATATAAAGTAGACTTGTTTTCTTTGTTATCAATTTAAATACCGCGAAAGTAGAGTCGGTTTAGGTTCAAGAGCTGTGAAGAAGTTGGCGGCGGAGCGGACCTCCATCGGGCTGAGCTACATCAATGGAACATGTAAGTACAAAGAATGATAGTTAAAATTGAACTAATGTGTATCTTTATTCTCGTATAGTAAAGATTAGGTTCCTTTGTTTGTTACAGATGGTGGATTTTATTTCTGAAGTCTGATGGCCAGGAAGAATCAACTTAACAACATTGACATGAAACGTAGGTGTATTTAAAAAAAATAATGCATATTAAGAATTGATAGCTGTTTGATATTGTATTCCGATAACAATGATCTTTACTTACAGATTGATTGATCAGTACTTTAACTCAAAGTCAGAAGTGAAAATTAGCGATGAAACTTCACTAAAATACATGTAAGCTTTATTATTAAGTAACGAAATTTAATTATCAAGCCAAATGTAATACGGCAGAAAGGTATCATATCGTTGTTTAATTTGTTACAGAATGATCGATCGGTGCTGATATTCAAATAGTTCAACCTAGTGAGGGTATCATCGGCAAAATTCGCCCGACCAGTTGCTGTTCAACGGCTGTTCTCCAGTCCGGTGAGTCAAAGAATCAAAAGTTTCGATTTTTCTTTAAAAGTGAGCATAGTGACACACGAGTGCATTTTCATATTAGGTTGTATTTATGTAGCTCAGGCTAGGGTCTTCTTGTCTCTTGTTTAATAATATGTAAAGAAAAAGTCGGATGACTCTTTGATTTCATAGATGAAATATCACTTTCAAGTATTTTTTGTGATTGATAAAAGTTTCAACTTTTTACAATAAACGCGAAATCAATATACTTTATGCATAAACAATGTGTATATTTTTCAAGGTATACATATTCAATTTAAACAAAACATACACGAACAAAAGAATTTATTCCTTTCTAAGTATAGTACAAAAAGAAAGTGGAAAGAAAATATTCTTCATAAATTCGAACAGTTAATATAGTGTTCCATTAAATTCTCAATTTGAATATATACTTTTATGGGCAAGAAGACGTTTCGCGACGGTTAGATCTTTAGTCCGAAGTAACTTGTACGTAGGTACTTTGTTACAATTTCGAGTATTTACTTCAGCCTAAGATCAGCCGAGGTTGTATTATATAAATATGTGAAATAATGTTTAGTTTAATCCCAATTTCCTTTTCCAGAGATATACTTTGTTTCAATTAGAGTCCTTTTTTTTCAATATAATGATTTTTCAGTATAAACTAACATATTACATTTTTCAAGCTTATACATTTTCATTTCAAGTAGAATCACTTTTTCTTAATATCTTAATACATACTGGAATTATAAGTATAGTCTGATTAGAATCTGAAATGATATAATTTTAATATAAAGATTTTTTTACTTAATTACTTAACAAATACGTTAATCCGTTAGCTTTGTTATTAATCAAGTATTTTAGCTTAGGATTTTCAGCAAACCCAAGGTACGTGGTATATTCCTTTGCCCGTACTCATTGTTTATTATCCCGAATCCATCGACAAACCTAGGTGTTAGTCGCATGGGTAAAGGTGGTGAGTACGGTTCTAGAATTAAGGATACTATAGGCGACTGACAAACGATTAGTGTATTCGAGCATGACTTACGTTTCACTTATGTTTGTGTGTGTGTGTATTCGCGTAAATTAGTGAAACGTACGTCAGCTATGCTATTTTAAATAAATAAGTTACAAATACATATGAAATATGTTATATTCCATGTTATACACCGTACGAAAACGTACATTTCATTCAAATATTTCATAATAATTTATACCGATACATGATATTACAATATTATGTACTATTTCATAATAACAATGATATATTAATTCATACAGTAACATTTCGCAATGCAGAGGATGTTTAAAATATAAACGTCATATAAAATCAGTGACAAGCTTAATAACAGTAATTTATTAATTTTATGAAAAACAAATGGAATGACTCAAAGAAAGCACTAAATTACAAATAGTTTCATACTGCATTGAAAGTTAACAGTGCATCGATGTTTAAAAGTAAAGCAATGTACACTACGTTGTCAGTCGATTTCAGCAATTGGTACGTATTTTAATGTGCGAGTGGTGTGTGTTACAAGCTCGGGTGACGGAGACGTCCCGGGACGTATCTCCCTAGTTTAGGCCCCTGCACCCGGGTGTTATGTGTGAGAATCGTGGAGAGAGTGTGTTGGAGTGATTGAGTTTTGCCATCTTTTTAAATACAGGGACAGGCAGGCAGGTAGTTTACTTCTTGTGTGTGTGATTTAGACGTAAGCAGGAAGGGCCAGGAATGCAGACCAATCACGTATCTCTTTCGGGTAGGCTCATAGGTCGAGTGAAAAGTCTGCACCTGGGGTAGGACAATTGGAATCAATTACTTGGTTAATTGATTTCGATTACATTCTGGTTTATACCTAGATTGTAAGGTCGCCCGCGGCACTAGGCCCGGACGAAAAACGGGGTACTTCAATGAAATCTGTTCAAAAATTCGTTCTTCATGTTACATGCTTCGAACAGCTATTCTTGTAATAGTTGATCGTCGCGTGTAATATATTCCTAACCCTCACTTTTAATTAACTTTACATTGTTATTGGATCTTTGACCAGATTCAGTTGAGTATCCGAAGAAAGAAGAGGATCGAACATCGAACATCATGGAAGATCATCAGCCTTCGAAGGATGGCTTTCCATCCTTTTTATGGAAAGTTATTCTTTAATTATTTCTTTCTTATTATCTTTTTTACAGTCACTATGCTCACTA
Organism: Stelis phaeoptera; assembly: GCA_943735885.1. Lineage (NCBI taxonomy): Eukaryota > Metazoa > Arthropoda > Insecta > Hymenoptera > Megachilidae > Stelis > Stelis phaeoptera. Next base: position 4,874,146 of record OX030936.1, read on the forward strand.
GCTATTGCATTATACTGTTGCCAACATGTATATGTACATGCAATATTCTTTTGTTGAGATTGCCACAGAAGCAAATGCTACTGTTTGCATTCTTGTTTAGACCTTTTATACGCTTTCATCAGCTGCAAGGGGTTTTTCCTTTTGGATATGTCAACAAATTTTACTTTTCGTTTATTAATGTTACCGATGGCAGCCTTAAGCGTGTTCGCCTTTTTTCTGAAAACATTAACGCGCTTTTATTAGTTGCAAAGACTTTTTTCTGTCGTGCGCTCCGATTTGATACTTTATGAACGCCTCGTAACGTGGCGGTTGGATTTTATGGATCGTGTGAAGGGAGAAACTTTTGTTTGATTTTAGGGAATCGAAAATTCGATACCTGTGGATAGTACTGATTTTTTTCCGATTTAGAGGTTTTTATTTTTTTTTCCAAGATTTTTTATGTTCATATTTGTTTGTTAAAATTACATTTGACTTTGTATGTTTCAGAATTTTCATTGTATACTATTTCTTAATTCTTTTTTTTTCAGATTTGTTTCTTATATTATTTATATTTATCCATTTGTATTTCAGAGCTCCAATGATCAAGGATTTCATGGACTTCTTGTCTTTTATTACTGTTATTTCTTCTTTTCATGTTTTTCTCTTCTTTCACTTTTACTTTATCGCTCATAAATTCTTGATTCTTGCTTGTATCATTTACCTCAGTAAATGATAGCGCGTACCTGCATAGCGCGCGTACCTGACATATTCAATACACCCGTGATATTTTCCCATTTTCTATAATACACGCACAAAATTGAGTAATCCGAAAGAAACAGTCATATGGGTTTCATTCCATCTGTAGCCATAATCATCACTCAGCTTACGTTTGCTTCTATTCTGCTTATTCGTAGTAGAGTTAATTCCGTTTCCGGGTGGGCTAGCTGACACAAACACATTTGTATCGCTTTTACAAAACGCGCGTGATTTGTACGTAGCGTAACGTGCAACAAATGAGGTAATACTAAAAAAATATGTAATTGCTACTGTACACTTTTTTTTTGCTAAAGGAACGGTGGATGGCATCGTGGTACCCTCCACAGGGTGAGACTTGGGCAATCACTATTGATCATAATATAATTATTATTACACAATTGATATATGTATATATACACTTGTAATAATTATCATTATGACCGGTAATGAGCTAATTGGCTGGGTAATAAAAAATTAAACTGCATTACCTGTCGAAGATAAGGCTGTCCTGTCGGTAATCGCATCCATTGCAACCGCTGCATCTCGATGATAAGTCAGTTTCCAAGTCGGTATCATCGGAACGATCCCGTTCCCTTCGTTGGTCAGCAACCATGTTCCATGTTTTATGGATAAGGTAGAACAGGTATGGTGGTTTACCACGTCGGCAAGGTTGCGATCGTACATTTCCCATATTTCTCGCGATTGGTAATGCAGGAATTAATGCGGCCAGTAATTTCAAAGTTCGTCAAATTCTTTGATTCTTCTACCGGTTTTTATGCAAATGTAATCAATTTTTCATTCGTGTTTTCGATACTATCGGATTCCTTGAATTTTAAATGTTGAAACATCACAGAGTAGATTTCATGGTGGTTCAAGCTTTTGGACTATTCAATTCAGATATATTCATCGGATTATATGCATAGATATAGATTATAGATAATCGTGCGTTTATTTATAATCTTCTTACGGAGCACGAATATGAATATTTTATAGCGATTAGGTTACGAGTGCTATCCTCTCCTTTCACTAGATTAATCTCGTTAATTGATACAGAAATTAATAGCGCGTGCTCGATAGACCGCTTTTGCGCAGTTCTTTTCTCCGAGCAAAATCCTTCGTATCTGAAAGATATCTTGCTCGATACGCCCACATTCCTTGGACAATGAAGAATTTTTCTCGTGCGATGTCTCACCGATATCGCGGTATCTCCGGCATTGTCTTTGCCTCTGCGATTGTGTTCATACTTGCGTAATTACGGGCCCTGGCCAACCACCCCTCGAAGGGAGCATTTATTAAATACCTGCGCACCGTGCCGTGCCTTGCTGTTCTGTGCTTCCTCGAATAGCGAAAGGATTAAAACGCGTCTTTACGATGCGACTTTATTAAGACATCCTGGTATGCAGATTCGTAAATTATCCTCGGGGTTTTATACGCGAGATCCTTTTATGTCCAACGATAAGCTAGTCTACGCTTTCAAGAATATCGTTTCTGTTCGACGGTTAATTGCAATGCGAATTTAATTTGAACCGTTCGCTATGTTGAGGGCGTATACGCGTATAGCGAGCGTATTCCAAATTAGCCTTGCTTTTAATTAAATCGCGTTAGCTGGCGTGGGTACGCAATTAAAGTCTCGTTACTGATAATAGTACACTTGTTCCTGGAAGATTTCAGCCGATTTTATCAGCGTGTCGCGCATCGTTCTTCGTTGCATGCTGTCACAGCGGCCGGCGCGGTGTCTCGAGGATTCTCACACCCGCGAGCCTCGTAACGCAACTATTTGCGCACTCGAAAGAAAAAGAACGAGCTCGTTCGAAACGTTTCTGTCTGTTCTGTCGCATACGCCTCTGGCTATCCATCTTGAGCGCTCATTACACCTTTCATCGCGCAAAAAATTGCATCCAGTCAAAGTAACGGCGCGGCGGCGCCCCGTATGAATTTGTTACGTTTCGAATCCTAGCTGTCGCGTACCAAACGTCAGATTGATTTGTTGTTTCACGACTACACCGTGATAACAATCTGTTGAATCGACGCGTATCCACGTAAAAGGTAGATGCGACGGTACTTGGTTAAGGAAGAAAAACTGGCGAAACTAATTAACCGGCGGTTGGTGGTCGGGTGTAGAACAATTGCTTGGAAACTTTGGCAAAAACTCAAGCAGACGATGCGGTTGGAAAACCTCGTGATCCACTGACACCAAGTGAAAAATCGTTCGAAACCGTTATTACATCGCGTTACGGGCTCTCGACCACTTGGAGAACTATTTTTCTTCCGTTTATGGCGAATGATTTCTTGCGCCTTTCTTTCGTGGAACTGTTATTCGTAACACGCTTTGCTCCGTTTTCACTTAAATTACCGTAAACCGTAATGATCACGTTGTATCTTTGGTGAACGAACGAAAATATGCTTGCTTCGCAGTGTTATTCCAGCCGCGAGAAGTAACTTGAAACGTATCAAGTAGAATTGCAAAATTTCCAAACAGAAGATGATCCTGTCGCGTATTTACCAACATGGATCACAGAAACGAAATCACCAGCGGGACCGCGTTCGAATCACTGAAACGGTTTTGCATCGAGTTTCCACCGATTAACTATAACCGTTTCGATTACGCTCGATTTCTCTTGAGCACCGCTTAAATGTAACTAATGAAATCCAGCGAAAAAACCAATGATCCAGTTACTTATAATTTCCTTGTTCACCGTCGCAGAATCACATTTTCACTTTCATCGTAGCCTCTGTCACGCGCCACCGATCGACACAATGTTCGCGTTCGAAATTTCTCCCGTACAAGTTTCCAAACGCAAAATTCTTTCGTGCACGTAGAATAACGACGTGAACAAGCCCCCTTCGAGTGCATCCAAAGGTCGATAGAAAAAAAGAAAAAAGAAGTAGAAAAGATGCGTATAAGAGAGCCTGGAGAGGCATTCACCGGGCGGGTTTCAACAGCCGACTGCCAACTCGTGAATGCCCCGAGGTGCACGTGTGAGTATCGCCTCTCTCCAACGAGACTCCTCTACATCTCGCCTCGCGGTTGGCTCCGACGTGCAAGAGGATTCTCAGACTGTAGGTCAAGCCACGACCTACGTCGCGCTAATGCCCTCTCGATCGCACCAAATAACGCGTAAACAGGGGGATGAATTCTCACTGGGTCAACTTCTTCAGCCGCGTCCATATTCTACATTCTAGATATTCCGTTTAACGAGAAACGATCGAGCCGAGCCTACCTTTCAGAGCAGACCGTTAATAAATCAAAGTAGTTCGTATAGTAGATCTGTCGAATATTTATGTCCGTTTTATGATCATTAGTTCAGTTTCTGATGTGGTACGAGTTGATTAAAAAACTAAGAAACTTGTGAAGTATAAAATAATAATTTCTGCATTCAGTTCATTAATACATTAGGTACAGACGGTCGACAAAGTCCAGTTAGCGGTAGATATTTTGCAGATATACAAATTGGCGATGGTTTCAAGGTGTTACGAGTGGAGTCTTGAAGATGTAGTGTGGGAATATTTTGAACTTTGTTCACGACGAGCATCAGACGCGTGTTTCATACTTGCGGACAGATTTAACAAATTGCGGTTTAATTTTGCTCGATGTTTAAGACGAGTAGCGGAGAAGTTTATAATTTCCCTTGAAAAGGAAATATGGTATACTTTGATGATTTTAAATTAGGTAATCAGTCATTCCGTACACGCGGGTAGAAAAGTGATTCATTGCGTGTTGTAAAAAATATTGTTGCCTGGAGCAAAATTGTTATGGCTTTCTTGATTTACAAGCTGCGCTTGAATTACTTTGCTCATCGAGGTAAAAGGTGAAATTCCTGGCAAGCCTTCTTCTTCTTCTTCTTCTTCTTCGTAAAGCCTGGTTCGAGCATTAATAAAGCCCCTTGTAAAATAGATACTTCCTTCGCGCGTAATTTGCATGGGTTACGTGTCGCGTCGTTACGTTCTTTCGTTCGGGAACGTTTTTAATCCGGCGACAGGTTAAATTATTTTGTAATCACGGTGGGTGTACGCGTTGGGTAAAAATTATTCGCGTCCGTAAATCCCCGTCAGAGATAAAATCCGTTAAAGCCAGTTTGTTGATTCCAGCGAGGTTTCACAATGAAAAATAATAATCAAGTAACGGTGCAAATAAAATTCACTGGAGGGGTACGGTTTTCATGTGTGAAAATAGGTCTGTACTGCAACTAGCGCAACGCGAAGACCCGTTTAATCAACGAAGCAGGGAAACTCGAAGAAAAACATTCTTTTCGTTAAACGATGTATATGTAGGTACGGTTGCGTTTTATCGTTTGTCCGAGTAGTCATGTTCACATCATCGATTCATCAATCTTCCTCGCCTTTGCTTGATCGCATTATCGCACATGGACGAGCACCAATTTACCGTTTAATCTATGAAAGGTCGTTGCTTTCCTGTCCGTTTTAATAACTTAATCTTTCATCGTTCGTCATACGATCATCGTTTTGTTAATCCAATCGCATTCCAGTAGAATCCTTCTCCTTTATTTTTCGACGAACCATAAGAAGTTCGTAATTCGCAAGAATCGTCCACTTTGTGGCGTGTAATCGTTCAAATCGTAGAACCATAGCCACACTATTATGTGCCGATGCTGGGTCACGTTTCACGTTTCACGTTTGACCCGAGACATAAACGAGTACTAATAGTCGGTGTAAATCTTGTGGCGGTGCCAACAGGTTTAGGATTCAAGGATTGCGTTTCCACGGTGTGCAAGTTTAATTTTCGTTCCTTGCGACTCGCCTCGTGTCCGTTGATTGGATTTTGTTGATGCGATTTTACGAGCTTTCTTGGTCAAAATACATCAGCAACGCCGTGCGATGGTTAAATGATTGCAATCGTGTATCACTATGTGAAAAGAAACCGTGTCCGCTTCCGGCTTCTTGTGCAGTACCGGAAACGAGGAAACGTTGCTAGCCTGAGCTGGATTCTGCTGGAACGATTATTACAGTCTTCAGGGATACTACTTATCCGTTGTAATATAATTCCTATCAACTTTCCAGCTTTTTTTTTATTAATGTTTAACCTCATAACCATGTATCGGGTAACCACAACCATTCATCATCCTCTCGGTTACGTTCTTGTACACGTTACTTATCGTACTAATAACTTTATTCTATATACAGCCGGTAATAAAGTCCTCGATGCGGATTATTATTTACACGAGATTGATTTTCAACGTTTAATAAACAGCTGTGTGGTAGCGTTTATTGATAGCAGTCGGTTAGGTGTTTCTTCACCATCCAGAAGTATGTTGTTGTTTTCTGGTTGTATTTTTGTTACCTTTGCCGATACTTTCGAGATAAACGCAGGATGCGAGAAACGAGAGGGTAACATGCGAAGTCTCGTTCTCTATTTTATCTCGTAGTAACCTTTGCGTAATAGCGTCGTGAATGAAAGCCTCTCAGTCCTTTCACACGAGGCACTGACCTTTCAGGAGCACAAGAGGATCTCGCATCGCATCGTATAGGATCGTATCGGATCGGATCGGATCAAATCGTTTCGTAGGAAGTGTTAAACGTAGCTGCCGGTTAATCCGTGGTTCAAGACGGATCTCTGACTACAGCAATTCCAGTAGGTCAGATTCATGCTTGACCTGGGCTGAACGGATCCTTGTAACCATGTATCAAGCGGCAAGAAAACGCCGCTCCTTCCGGATGCTTGCGCAATGTCGGGAACAAGGAAGTAACGAAAGAAATGATAATTATTGGAGAGTACACGAAGGAACAAATCGTGTGTTGAAGGAGGAAATCAGTGGAGCATTTTATTCTCTATGCGATTAGAGCGTGCACTGTATGTACGCGCGGTGGTACATGCTTCCTAGTGATCGTTTAATAGGATCGCCTCTGTTAATTCGTTGAATTATTATTGGCTGGTTCTTTTGTAACGCCGTGCCGTCAGGATCGATTCGAAACGGTCGATTAAACGTTTCCCTCAGATCATAAAGCCACCATCCCCCGTATCTTGTATAGCCGTAGCTGTGCTCGGCTACGTCGTGAACATTTTCAGAATGATTTTAGACGATGCGCGAGCATCGTGAATAGGAATTCGAAAATTACGCGGTTTTCGTAACGGAAGCGTGTACCGATCGACCGACGTAAAAAAAAACAAAAACGATATTGTTCGAAAATTACAGGCAGGGTGTGTAGTGTGTAGAACAGCAGAGAGAAGTCGGTGTTTCGATATAGTACGCGGTGTTTATTATTATAACGTTCGGTGAGGTCGGTCTTACATAAAGCGAAGATACGATTCCATGAGAAAGGAAGATGCACAAAAAGGACACACAAGACGTACATGTAATACCTATAATACTCGTGTGACCGTGGTTTGGCATCGCGATACCTCTCTATGTACCTACGTATTATACTGGTAGGTAGTAGGTAGTATACCAGGAGTACGTGGTCGAGAGAATTACGTAAGATTCTCGAGAGAAAGATTGCCTGTTAGAAAGCATGTCAATGTGGCAATCTCTAACCGTTTTTAGGTAGTTTTCTAATATCGGTTTGTTTCTTGCGCCACTCTTTCTCGCTACGCTTCACCAGCCACGGGCGAAATAAACTTATTGTGTTAGATTTTTGTTTTATTCGCTTGGAATCGTTGTCTCGTCGAAATTCTACGAGAAGCATATTGTCGAAACACTAGGTTTTTCTGCGTAGTCTCGTTTTCGTTTTCTTTGTCTACTTTGCTGTTCAACCTAGATACATACTTTTTTTTTGAGAGAATGACACAGAAAAAAACGAGCGAAGAGTAAACGGTTAACGCGTCGTCTGTCCTTCGGCAAAGACAACGAATTAAAGAGTTAAAAAAGTGGACGATTCAGGATCGCCGTTAAGTGGAACGAGCTGTCGCTCTGTATCATTCGTCGACTGTGACCCATAAATTGCTGAGTATAGGTTTACTTCAACTTTTTCAGAACAACGGTAACGCAACTCGAACTCGATACTTGATGATTGCGAAAGTGTGTCGTTGCTCCAAAATTTCCAGATTCTTTAACGCCGTCGATAGAAGAGAACGAAGGTTTCAATTTAATAGAAATGATCAACTGATAAAATTCGAAGGCTTCATCCTCGAAGAGCCGACTGATTATAGTGACACATTAAGTCGATTCCGGATCACTTTTGATCCATAGCCAAATTTTCATTATTTTTTAGTCAGCATATAGATAATTATCTATAGGTCTGTTTTGTGTTTTATTCCGTGTTGTTTACACACGTGTCTCGGGTATTTAGGTTTCTAGGCGTTGAAAGTGGTATTTTGAAAATAATATATTCCCGATGTGTGGGAATTAATAAGCTTCGGATATGATTTACACGGTGTCATCGAATAAATGATCCGACTGGCTATTCTTTTTTTTTTCTTCTTTTTTCATATAAAAATATGAATGATTAAAATCGAGCAGTAGTAACGAGCAGCGAGAGATGGATAGCTCTTCCTGTCTTGATTGAAGATGCTGGAAGAGGTATCGTTGGAGAGAGGTGATAAAACACGTTTTCCCGATAAGTACCGACAGACGCAATTACGGTTATCTACAGTTAAGGTCACCGAAAAAAAAAAAGAAAAGAATGGTGTTCAGGTCTCGTCGGTCTAGTTTGCCATGTTAGATTGGTACGCGAATACGTAGCTGAACTCGTTCATTGTAAAGACCTATCCACACGGTAATATAGCCAAGCCTACGCCCATCTTACATCATATTATATACCGTTATATTATTGATACGGAAGAAACATATCTTGCCTACGCTTATGCTGATTCCCGCCTTCTGTATACTTTCTTTTCTTTCGTTTTATTGGTAATCGTGCAGTACGCAGTCGTTTTCGTTCGAAGTCGTTGGTCATCGGTACGTCGTTTATTCGCGTTGATTAACTAACGACACAGGTGTTTCAATCGTTCACTTGAGAATGATTGAGATGCACCGGTACTTGATAAAATTCTTCGAAGTTGCCCGCCATTTGTAGGATCCTACCTTACCGGCTGTTCCAATTCGAATGCCTAACTATTTTATTGACTGCAACGTGGCGGAGAGTTAACGTTTCCGCCACGAGAGGACCGCAAGTGCGTTCAAAAGATTCTGTGTGTACAAGTTTTTCAGCTGACGCAAGCTGACGGCTTGTGTGTGGTCAAGATGGCTTCCGCGGAGCAGGTCGGTCTGAATAAAACTTGGGAATTATCGCTTTACGAGCTTCATCGGACGCCTCAGGATGCGATCACGGACAATACCGAAATCGCGGTCAGCCCGCGGAGTTTGCACAGTGAGCTCATGTGCCCAATTTGCCTGGACATGCTTAAAAAAACCATGACCACTAAGGAGTGTCTTCACCGTTTCTGTTCCGATTGTATCATTACGGCACTTCGGAGCGGTAATAAGGTATGTGATTGTGCTGGATTTTCTTATGGTACACGTATACGGGATTTTCGACGCATCTGTGTCGTAAAGTGTTTCCAAAAGCTTCTCGTTACGTCGTAAATAAATATCACTACTTGCCTTCGATTCTATGACACCGTTTCTTATTTGCTTGTATTTATCGTATATCGTATTATCAGAATGTATATTTAGTCTTTGAATCGGAATAATAATGCTTGCAGTCGTAATCTGGGATACTTTGTGAATACTTTCGATTGAATGGAAGCGTATTTTTATTCTTGTTTTTGTCAGAAAGTACGACTTTAGCGCGCTTTTTCTTGCATCGTTTGTTTCAATGTCGCAACTTATCAAGCAGAAACATTATGTTAACTATAGAGTTATGTATATATATATATATATACATTGTGAAGCAAAAATAGAATTTACGTTCTGTCATAACTGCTCAAGTGTTCTTTTCAAAAGTGTTCAGTGAAATTAGGTAATGTTCTGTTCTTTAGTCATGATCCAATCCCTGGTTTTATGTTGAGGATGCAGATTGTAATAGATTGTGGTTGCAGTTAACAAGTGTGAAATATCGATAGAGGTTAGATATATTTTGGAAAAGTGCTCAAGATTTCAGCCGATCATTTTGTTTTCAGGAATGTCCAACTTGTAGAAAAAAATTAGTGTCCAAGAGATCTCTGAGGCCAGATCCTAATTTTGACTTGTTGATCTCCAAAATTTATCCAAGCCGGGATGAATACGAAGCGCACCAAGAAAGGGTATTGGCTAAGCTGAACAAGTCGCATTCGCAGGCTGCGCTGGTCAATTCTATTACAGAGGGGATTAAGTTACAAAGTCAGAACCGTCCTCAACGCTCCAGAAAGAATGCCAACGAGTCGGAGAATGCTAGCAATGCAGCTTCCTATAATAATTCGCAAAATGCCAGTGCACCAGCCACCCCAAATCCTGGAAATGCAGCGAATCAAAGCGATTCTTCTCAGAGCACGACAGGGCCTTTAAACAATAGCAGTGGTGGTAATTCTCAAAGTTCCAATAGCGTGTCGCAAGCTGCTAGTAGTCCTGCTGTTTCTGGTAATATTGTTAAGCAAAGGAGTAGTTGAGCAGAGAGATATCCGGTGTAAGTGAAATTGATCATTTTTATACTTTAGGCACGACGTCTAGAAACTCCACCACGCCGTCGCCAAATCCAGCGAATCAAATCCCCAAACCACCTAAACGGCAAAAAAGCTTGCAGAATTCGGAGAACGACTCGTCAAGCGCGGAAGCTGAAACTGGTGGGGGCGATTCCATGGTGGATACAGAGGGTGAAGGCCCCAGCGAACCGTTGATGCTCAACGAGATCGAACTTGTCTTTAAACCGCATCCGACGGAGATGGCTGGCGATAACTCTCTGATAAAAGCGCTGAAGGAAAACAGCATTCGATATATTAAAACGACTGCGAATGCGACAGGTAAATTCTATTGGACTGAATAATTTCTAGAGCTTCGATACCAGGGGAAATCGGGGAATAACGATCTCTCTTTGTTGCGTTCGTTTTCACAGTGGATCATCTGAGTAAATACTTGGCGATGAGATTGACGTTGGATCTGGACACGGAATTGTCGGAATCGGATAGGTTACTGAACTTTTGTATCTATATAGCACCCTCTCCTGGTCAATTAGTAGTGTTGAGCGGTTCACAAACATTGAGACAGGTCAACGACAAATTCTGGCGCGTCAATCGACCCCTGGAAATGTATTACTCCTGGAAGAAGACCTAGGGAAGGCCTCGAAAATATCAATCCGATGGGAGCTAGTCGTATCGAGCTTCAAGAATAAAAACTATTCGTACTACGCGAAGTACGAAACAGGAAGACGTATTATTGATAAAAAGAAGAAAAATAATTGATATTATAATAATACTGTACTTCGGTAGCCTCGACGCGCGTTACGTTCGAGGTTGAGGACAGTACGGGAATCGGGTTTCTCGTAAAGGTGAACAGTGGTGCAATTTTTATCTTCATGGGACTGGTTGCTGTTACTTCGGTGTTTCCTTGTCGAAAATGAACATAGAAACGGATAGATTTTTAAATTAATGCTTCGTACAGTGTTTGATTCTACAGGCAAACAGAGAGAGAGAGAGAGATAGAGATAGGGAGAGTCGAGTCTTGTTACGAGTTAAACTGCCATTCACCAGATTGCAATTACGAACGGATCGATAAATTTTGTGTCGCCGAATAAGTGATTTGTGTGTAGCATTTTTCAGACTATGCCTATTTTTTCGACAGGTGTATGTTAAAGCCGATGCGTCCAACTTGTATACACTTATTTGAGCGGATGGCCTCGATGGTTGATTAACTTATTTAAATAAGCTACAATTCGCTGTGGACCATTCTGTATAGTTTCACGAACAAATAAACCAATGTATATACTGTACTCGTTAAGATATGGTTGTTTTGAATTGCCGGTTCATAGATTCTCCTCGTCCGTTCTCGTTACGTCGTTTTTCTTTCACGCGATTCATCGATTTCGCTCCTTCTCGTTTTCATCCTCAAAGTGCTCCTTTGATACATAAATCGAATTTTCGATTACGTTAAAGATACACGAAAAGCGTCTTTGGCGTGGTAGACGGAATAATCGATAAGAGCCCAAACCCCATCCTGCGCCCTCTCGCATTTCCACTGAACCGAAAACAAGGCGAACACTCCACCACGGATAATGCCACCCTCTTTCACGAAACGGGAAACTACATTGGATCTTCCGTTCGTTACCCCACACGAAATCCCGACTGTTTTAATACCGACCACACATATTTTCTTCCCTCAAACTTTTGCCGGTACTGCAAGTACCGTAGATGTATATTTCAAAGTGGTATGATATTTCCTTGAATTAATGTACAGAGTTCGAAAGGTGAACACACGGAAATACGGCAAACAGTTTCCGGTAATCCATCGCTAGCTTTCCTCCTTTCGCAAATCCTCGTTTCAGTAATTAATTAATACAGAAATAACGTTAGATTCATAGCGATTTAGCAGCATATAATTACGAGGAACATAAAAAGGTAATAACCGGGGTTACTAATTAAGCGAATCTCGGGATGTATTCTCCATCATGGGCTAGAATTTCTGATAATGGTCGAGCCATTAATAACGCGATGCTAATTATCGTGTTTCTATCTAAAAGCGAGAACTAATAATGAGTAACATCGTTACGGGATATTACATAATCGAGTTCGTTAACGTACAGGAAATTTATCCATCTTCAATATATTTCTCACGTACACAAGATGATTTTTTTAGTTAATCGTTCTTCCCGTGTTAAACTTAATTTTTCGCATCCCTATCGTCAGGAACATTTCTCGTCGTTTCTTATTTCGACGGCTGACGAGCATTCGTGAGATAACATATTTAAGGAAAACTTCTCTTCCTTCGTTAAATGATCAGCGCCGATATCTCGTGGCAAGTCTTCATCGCTTTCCTGTTGTTGCTCGTCGTCACTTATATCTTCGTCTAAATTATTCTCTTCCGTTTCTTCGAAAACGTCCCTCACCTTTTTCGAGTCGTTCTCGTACTTCTCCATGAGAAGTTTGTTAATCTCGTCCGAGTTGAACCTAAAAATTATTCCATTAGAACGCTCGAGAGTTCCTCTTTAATCTTGTTATCTGTTATCAAGGCGCCGCGCCGGTTTGGGTGTTCCCGTTATTCTTTCTTAATGGGGAAGAAAGCCATTATGACGCTACCGTCTATCCGATTTTCTGGTAATACACGGAGCAGCCCCATCGACGGGCAAAATAGATCGAATGACGCAACTAACTGGAGAATACTAACGACATCTTATAAGGATCCTTGTACCAGAGCGGGTATCCCGTGGGATTGTATCTCCCGTCGGGAATTGAATTCTCCTCGGGTGGAGAATGCAGCTTGAAATGCGCCGGTTCCACCGTCTCTTCTAATAAAGCCGACACTTGTCGCGCGTAGTCCTTCGTGCCAGCTGTTCGCTCCAGTCTGTAATATTAAAACGTCATTCTTTATACGTTTCAGTTAATTCGCAAGTTGGTGTGTTTTCTCAATCTCTTTCGTTTATTCACTTTTGAACCATCTGTCTGGTGAACTCTAATCTCGGCGCTGCTTCGCAGAACGGAGTAGCAGACTCCAGGTAGTTTCGGGTTTTGGGTCGCGATTTATTTGCGTTTCCTTGAACCCCGTAAAAGCTTCCAAAGTGTACAGCCGCATCTTTCGGAAGATTCGAAGTTAGCCTGTTGTCTTTAGGAACTTTCTTCGAACCGGTTTCCTTACTTTCCGCGTTGAACGAACTTTTTGAAAAGTGAGATTTCTGCCTTCTCGTTCGGATTCTTTGTGGCGAACGATAATAGTAATGCGTTAAGATAATGATAGTCCAATGTTCGAGAGTTGTTAAACCGGACACGCTCGCATACGTATCCTATATTATCCCCTCTCCCAACAATTCTCTCACCCGTTTGTTGCTCAACTACATTCGTTAAATACCGCTGTTATCTTGCTGGGAATCATTGGTACGATATTTTTAGCCCACTTACACTCGAAACTTTTGTACATGTTTACACAGGATTCCCGTTTACCTAATTGAGAGCCTGAAACACTTAACGACTCTCGTGAAAGGTTCAGTCCTCGAAGCGCTCGTTACTCTGTTTCGGTAATAAGCAAACGACCCTGTAATTACTTGGAACGTTCGAGGTTGGCGAAATGCATCGAAATGCATGGAAGAAGAATTTACTGACTGTCACGGAAGAGGTAATTTGTAAGATGTAACGAGTGCCATTGCCCTATAATTACATTTTATAACTGTTGGAATGAAGTTGCAGATACGACGCTCAGGAAAACAGGCCGCCAATCATAAATGGGTTAATATTAGAACGAGTATGTCTAATTGTGGTGCTACTATTTAATCGTGAACACGATTAACTAACGTGTGTACCGTTATATAACATTTATTTCCGTTACGTTCATAGAAAAACGAGCGCACATTATACGTTACACCGTACCGGTTAATTCATCGTGACAGGCAATTTGTGCGAAATTACCACGAATAAGGGAGAGAAGGAGCGCGAAGGCATGCGTTGGACGTGCAAAGAACTTTGCAGAAGTCGCGTATTGTATCAGCTGTCGATGACAATCCTATCGGATTGCATGAATTATTCATTCGAGCGAATTACGGCTCATGGATGTTGTTGAGCGACAGCCGTGCAACGAGTTACGTTCGACTTTACTATTTCCTACCTTCGCCGACGAAGCGACTCTAATCAATTCAAATAAACGCGATAAACTCGGGGATTTGTTTTCGATATTTCAAATAGACTCCGAGTTTCCTCCTGTTTCGTGTAATCCCGGATTTCTGGTCGCTTCATGCGGGTAATGCGGTTGCGGTCGAATGGTTTTCTAGGATTCTCATAATTTTTATGCAATTCGTTGGTTGGATTACTTTTGAAATTTCCCGATGATCGATGGCGATACGTATAGGTTATCTGTCGTGGTGTTTGAACTTTTTCCACGTCCTTCGGAAATCCCCATCACGGACTTTTCCTTCGATTTCTTCAATATATTTTGCAACGATCGAATTTCATCCTCACGAATGTATTTCGCTAATTAAATCATGATATACCGGAAATTTTCAGGCGTTGATATTTTCTTGTTTGTGGACTCGTTTTCATGGTACGCGCGAGCGCGTAACGTTATGTTCGCGGATTTATTTTATTCGGACAAGATTTCCGATGGTCAGCGGGAAATCGAAGGTGGAGCCATGATCGCAAGATTAATCTCGGGAATACCGTGGTAGGAACGTTTTAACGGAATTAGATTGGTAGGTGGTACGCGGTGCAATCGTTTTAATGGATCCAAAGTCGATAAGAGGGATACTTTTTTTTTCCTGCTCTCTGTGTGACAACGAACGTATCGCTGACCACGAACCACGATTAACCGCAACACTGCCGTTTCGATGGATCGTTCGAAATTACGAGAACACGAAGGATGTTGTAGAAATTTAATTCCGTTCAGCTATGCGACGGTAAAATGGTTTATCGAAGAAATTATGATTCCAAACGAGGAAGCGCTCTCTACAACGAACTCCTATCGAAGATTCGATTTTTCGATTCACGTTTTGTCGCGTTGAAAGAAACGTAATAAATTAAAGGTAGAAACGGGGCGGATTCAGAACATTAATAAGGCTTTCTTTACGATAGTGTCCGACTGGTGAGCACGCGTCGTGGTAAAAAGATACAAGGATCGTGAAATATGTTGTTCCGTTTTTATGATGAATCAAGAAACCGTAGGAAGGTTGGTCAGGGTTCGAGAAAAGGAAAGGAAAAAATCGCAACACAAGAAGAGAACAAACGGTGGACACGAACCGAGAAACCGGCGTGTGTATCGTGAAATAAAAAAGGGAATAGAAACGTGCTTATTTACGATCGAAAAGAGCGAAGTCTGGCTCGAATTCGTGCGCGGCGCGAGAAAAGGGAGCAAAACCGCGTCGCCGGCGTGTGATGCATATCTTATGCACGTGCTCGGAGAAAACGAAAGGAGCCCATTGCTCTTGCAACCGGCTACAAAATTATTTATTGCCTGTTACATCGAGAAATGTTAAATATTTCAAAGGTTGAAAGGGTCTGCACGACCTTCTTGTCACTTTTTATTTCCTACTCTTTGCGATTTTTCGACAACTTTTTACTATTCTTTCATTCGTCGCTATTCAAGCTATATGTTATACTGCTTCTTTCCTCATCGATAAGAAATTGTCAAGTTGAATCAGCGTGTCTAGTGACTTTGTTTTTATATCTCTGGTTGTCCCTGTTGCGTAGAAAAAAAAAATAGAATTTACATACGAGGGGCGTGTTTGTATGAAAGATACCGTCGCGTACTGGTACCTCCTGTTGTCGGTAAGATTTAATTACGGAACACGAGCGCAGGATATGCGTCGCGGTTAGCTGCAAGATATACAAGGGTACAATAAAAGCTAGAGAAGCTCCAAAAAGCGATTAAGCAATCGTTACGTTTTCTTTTGATTTATAAGACTCAAATAGTCGAGGTGTATCGAGGATGGTCCTTTGATTGGTATATGTATAACATTTCTTAGTTTTACATGTTTGTAGGTAGTAGTTTAAAATAAAAAAGGGGGAAGAAACGATACCCGATACGCGTTGATTGGGTTTGCAATTGACTGGCTAAACTGGCTTCGATTTCTTTGATGAAAAGCTCGGAGTTCCTTAGACACTCCAGCTGGACTTTAATTAAACTTTTTCTGTGGAATTGTGGGGCTAGTACTTCGGCATCTGTCGGAGCGGTTTTTTTTTTCAGCGTGAATCGTGAAATGTTAACATCTTCAAAAGTTTCAGGCTCTGGATAGCATCCCTCGTTCGTGAAAATGACTTGTGTCAACAGGAAGCATTTCAGAGAATCCGTGACTCATTCCAGAATGCTTCAGCGAAGACGCGTTAACGAAGACATCTTATCTGGCCGTTGAGTAATTTTACTTGGCTCTAAAAGGTGGTTCTTTAAAAAGGCGAGGTAACTTTAATCTACGGACTTCAAATTGTAACCTTTCACGTGTTCCGATTGCCTGATTCTGGATTAAAGTTTATAACTTTTTTATCGTGTATGTAATTCGTGTTTCAGAAGTCCAACGGCATTCTTGACTCGGTTACGGGCATACGGATATGCACGACCGAGTGTGGTAGCTCGATGCGGACGTGGAGTGTGGGAAACTCTCGGTTGTTCTTTCATATGTTAGAATCAGTATTGTGTACCGTTGTATCGACTATAACAGATATACATTCTGACTCGAGTGGCCAGGAACAAAATTATCAATTCTTCTTCCAAGCAAGTTTTAGAAATACGTGTTTTTATTTAAATCCTGTTCGATCGATAGAAATTATTAATGTAAAGTATAATCGATCCCTCGAGGAATTATAGATGCGAAATGTTATCGGAGAGAAGCACGACTTTTGTCCTGTAAGCAGGATGTAATGGAATCCACGCAGGAGAATGATGTAACGTCAAACGTGGTTGGAGATTTGTATTTACCAATCTTAATTAGGGATAAAACGACAGGGTTGAAAATGGTAGGGTTGCGAGTTGACAAGAATCGGCTTTTCGAATGGGACTTCGGGCGTCTTCGGTGGTTACCGACACTCTTCGTGGTACTCTTAACTCGTGCTCGTGCTGCCTCGACTCAGTCGTTGACGCGCGCTCGTTTGGTTTGCTTCGGGTATTAATGGTGCTTCAACAACCACCAGAGAACTTCACGGTCCAAGTTCAACAGAAAAATAGCTGTGCTTGACCTGTATTCCTTTGAAGAACCTATCGCCACGACATGGCTACCATCGAAAGGTAAGCTGCACTCGTTTGGCTCGAATTTAAATTGTCTTTTCCAATGGACGAATTTTTTCCTTGTAGAAATCTTTTAACGACAGCCTTTGATTTTAAATTTCTATGGACGCAAAATGTTTGAAAATTCGTTTATATCATCGAATCGAAGCGTTCCCGAACAGCGTAGAATATTCTTATTTTTCTAGAATCGGTAAACAATTCTTCTCGTTAACGATGCTCGAGGAAACGGTGAATCGAGGCATTTCCTGCCAATCTTCCCAATTAGTTTCCTTTCGAGGTTTAACCCAGATAAGATACGTTCCACTCTTTTTCGACGGATTTTCGTACTTTGTTCGAACGAAATATGCTTTGAAAGTTGGACGGTTTGTGACGTGTCGTCAAACAGTTACTCGAAGTTCATTCATTCGTTCATTCATCGTCGACATTCGATGGAGTAGTTTTATCGCGTCGACCAGCGAATATCGAAAATCCATAACGGACAGCCACGCGTAATAAATCTCGAAGGCACGTTGCGTTCCCAATAAATTTTGCTACAGCAATAACCATCGATCTCTGTCGCAGTTGGTCGGATATTGATTGCTCGGTCATAGTAATTTTTTGTTCTTTCTATTTTTTCATTTTACCCGTTATCCATGAAGCAGGTACGAGAAAGCAATCGCAAATATTTGCGGATAGAGTCTTCGAATTGAATTTGTTGTAGTTCGTGACGAACGACGCCGTATCCTCTATCCCAGCACGGTCAATATTGACTCTGGCCCGAGCCAAAGCCCATCGTAATAAATTATTGACTTGCTTGGAACCAGACGAGAACATAAAAGTCCTGCGGTGATCTACATTAATCGACAGACATCCTCTCGCACGACAATGCTATTTGCCAGAAGGCTCCGAAATTAAGCGCCGCATAAATCATCTTTATGGAGGGATTATCTGTATCGCGTGGTTCTATGACTCGCAAATATTGATAATAGCTTCCGATTGACTTGTTGAAAAAATATGGTTACCTTCTGTTCGTATGCTCCTCGATTTATAAAACATTTTGTAATTCTTGTGTCAGCGAGAAACCGCGAGGCATTTAATTTATGGAATTTCGACGCAAAGAATTTGATTTTCTCGATGATAACTCGAAACTCTTGCAAGATGGTTCGGTCAGGAGTGCATCATGATTCGAGATTCGCCTTGGAGAAGGTGTAAGTATGCACTGTGCACTTTTCTGTTAGTCCGTCGGCACTCGATACGCGATTTGGAGGGGTCGCCCACGCATCGACACGTACGGCACCCAAAGCATCAACACAGAAGAGACCGGGTCTCATCGTGGCTCTCCTGGTGTGCGTCGGCGATTTACGCTAAGGGCACCGTATGTCTTTGTGTGTTAGTCACCGACCATAGGGGGTGAAAGGGACTGGCACGATTGTTAGAGGGGGAGAGAAAAAAGCGAGAGAAAGAAAAGGTGGCACGCACACTGTCGAACGTGTTAAACAGGCTCGACGTGTTTACTTTTGCATACGCTGGTCTGGTGCGTATTAACGGCATAACCATTCCTGCCCGTGGATTATTACACCGGCAATACAGAGACTCGCGTCGACTACCTTTTCCTCTTCTTTTCTCTTCTCTTCTTGTCCCTCTCGTTTCCTCTTCCGTTTCGTCAACGACTGTTTCCTTAATTGAACTTAACCAGCTTTCCGTAACTCGTCGAATCGGT
This sequence comes from Stelis phaeoptera, assembly GCA_943735885.1. Taxonomy (NCBI): domain Eukaryota; kingdom Metazoa; phylum Arthropoda; class Insecta; order Hymenoptera; family Megachilidae; genus Stelis; species Stelis phaeoptera. Next base: position 4,893,298 of record OX030936.1, read on the forward strand.
TTCAAAGGGGTATCCTTCCGAGAAGAATAGCTAACGATTGTCGTAATTGATCGAAGGAACAAGAGGAAGGGATTGCGGTTAAAACTGAGAATAATGTTGGCCGCCTAATATGCACTCACGTTTGTTCACTATTTGTTCTCGTTTGTCGATCGTTGAGTTGGTACAGGCGAATCGAATGTACAATTATCTTGTCAGAGAGTATCGTTTATCGAATGGATAACGTTATATTAGGTTTGTACAGAGCGATCAATCGGCAGCTTTGCGTTGCTACAAATGATCCAACGAAAGGTTTGAGAACGAGTTACTTATTCCTTCAGAGGTTGGTTTCCAATATTCGAAATTCTTCCGTACGAAAACTTGATCACCTAATTTTAATCCAAGCATCGTCGTATAGTATTTTCGTAGGTAATTCAGCTTTATCGTTTGAGAGTTAAGAATTCATATTTCATCGGTAGTATATTATTACAATAACATGTAAATGCGCACACGCATTATATGCCTGGACCTGTCCCACGCATCGACGCGACGCGGCGGTCGTTTCGATATTATTTGCCAACTCGGAGAAGCTTTAGGTTGTCCAGGTAAAAATAACACGATCTTCGAAACGTTGGTACGTGTTTGCTCGCACAGGCTACAACCATTTCCAGGCGGCAGGTCTGTTTGTCGAGAGACCCTCCTGTAGGAACGAGGAGTATCGAGAAGGAGACGAAGGGTGGCAGTTCGATTGGGACACGCGATATACATTATGTGCTCGGCACGTACGTGCTGACTGCTTGGTACATAAGTAGGCACAGGCATACGTAAATAGGTAGGCTGGATGCGTGTGTACACGTTGTTCAGAGAAACAGAAAGGGAAGCAAGGAGAAAAGATATTGGCATGCAGGTAATGCGAGCACGCGCACTCGAACGATTTCTGATGCTTCTAATTCCTTCGGTTCTTCTGCATCGTCTTCCTGCTTTTAGGGGAGTCTCGAAAGAGGCGAACAGTTTCTCCCCAGGCTATAAACGGTCTTTAGTCGCAAGTGGTTTCACCCTTTGATTCTCGGAACAACTTCTCCTCCCCTTTGCTGATTCTTTTTCTCGGCTAGAGTCACTGAGCTTCTTCACTTCGAGGTCGATTAGCATGGAGAAACTCGTCTGAATGGTTCGAAAAACGTAAGAGCAACGATCGGTTTACTAGACGAGCAAACATTACGCGGGAATGTCAACGATTTTGCAACGTCCTTTCGAATTTTATAAATTTTGTTCATTTAAAATTGAAACTTTTTAAGATCTCGTATGAAATTTAAACGAGGCTTAAACGTTTTATGTGTATTATAATGTTAAACACTCGTACCATCGTTTCTACTAGTAACGGAGGTATCGTGGAATACGCGCGCATAAGAGACTTATCCGTAAAAGTATATTTGATCGTAATCCTTTGATATTTGGTCGATTTCGATCGTAATAAACATTGAAAAATAGGTAACTATTATGCACGTTCCGCAATAGCGTGAGCAAAAGAAAGAGAGCAAAGAAGCGTTGCGAATCCATTCAGAAGATCCATATAAAATGAAACTGGTAGTCAGTTCGCTGTTGCATGCGCCATTATTCGAATTTTATTATACCTGGCTCGATCTGTGTTTTCTTATTCTCGCACGATTACTTTGGATCGCAAATGGTGTTCGTGCATGGGTTCAGGAAAATCCGAGAAACTTCCATCCAGGCTATAGTTACGGTACACACAGCATCCTTTCGCGAATATAGTGACATAATAGGCAAACGTCCAGGCCGATGCACCGTTATGCAGAATGGTGCTGAGGTCAAAGAGCCGGCACGGATGGGAGGGCAGAAGCAGAGTACGGGATGCGTTCGGAGTGCATCGGATATGCTCGTTCGGCTGCATCGCTCATGAATATTTTAAAAGTCGAGAGATCGCAAGATAACGTTAAGTATGACCGAGTAAACTTCCGTATCGTAACGAATACGATCCTCGTCATTGTTTACCATAACACTGTTCGCCGTAACAAGTGGAACAAGTCGTCTGATTGCAATTTGAAGAGTAGCGAATAGTCAAAGAGGAGTACATTTTTCTCGCAACGGGCACGATGTACAGGTATTTTATTGTTACGTCGCTTCTTTGATAGAAAATGTAAATTGTTTTAAAAATGACTAGCTCTTGAGCATTGTTGCGTGTTCCTTTAAGTGTTTTTTTTTTGTCTTTTGTGATTTTTTGTGATTATAAAATTGCGTAGACGGTAAACGATACGCGGCTCCGCTGGTGCTTGTTTCGCTGGCGTGTCAATCTTGGCCATTGACACTGACCTAATAAGGGTTAAATGGATTGTTCCTGAATGTCCATTGAACGCAGCACGCGTCTCGATTGGGGTGTTAGGCGCGTATTCACGCATTTAAATCGTGCAGCGCAGCGTGCGTTGACGTTATCGTTCAGGGGCGTTTAATGACTCTTATGGAGAATATCTTACTATTAGATTGTTAACGATCGATCGATAAATTTCCATTGTCAACGCGCGCTCCTCGAACGTGCACCTTGCGAGCCAACTTATCGCGCGTATCGCGTATTCCTTGTACGGTGTCCTATCTTTCATCTGTGTTTCAGAAACGGTTTTTTTTCCGTCGACGTATAAGGTTAGTTACCTGGTTTTGCGATTTCCAACAATAAGCAAACCGCATTGATGCATTACCCGCGTGCCGATATATCGCCCCGTGCGCCATACGTCTCCCATGGAAATGGAAATTATAAATTCAAACCGCGTCGGCAGTTGCCAATCGGCTTCTACCTTTTCACTTACCGCTATGTAGTTACTTTTACGCATAATCGGTCGGTCGGCATCCTTTTCATTATTCAGCTGAGGCCTCGTAAATGCCTAAAAAGGAATAAACGTGACCATGCGGTTGCACCTTAACACGCCCAGACCAGCGAAATAACATCTTGCGAGAAAATCGTGCCACATTTAACGTGTATCGTAAAATCTAACGTATTGTTTTCGCGGTTAAATTTATCTAGAAATTATTCCAACATCTATACGTGCTTCGGGTTAATCCCCGTTCGAGGATGCTTTCATCCAGGATTTATGATCCTGTGCGTGACCGAGGACAAGTTGCTTTCCTCTACCCGGTGATCCGGTTTTTGACACCGATAAATCACGTTTCTCTTTTTTTGTTTTCTTCTTCGTTGCGTGCGTCTCTGTTTCTCTGACAGCGAGAGCCACTTGTAATTGGAACGTTCCGTACGAGAGAGGGTAGTCAAGGGGGCATGTATAGGGGGAGAACATAGGGAGGAATAAAAGGGAACTCGTAGGAAGAGAGCACTCCCTAAAATAATTGATTGTCCTAGAGGTAACCGCTTCAAATATTTGAGGTTTCTCCAATGAACCAATGAACAGCTGGTTCTTCAATTAGCTTGATTGTCGAAAGTAAAGCGTCGGCGTTGCAATGGTAAGACAGGAACGAAGACGTAACGGTTGTTGGTCGAGTTTGTCAGGGATCCAGCTGCGACACCGTTAAGTAATCGGCAATCGTGATTAATTTCGAAAGGCGTAGACCACGTTAAAAAAATCGTAACGCTGTGGCAAATTCTGAAACGATCGACTCGTCGTACACGCGAGCGTGGACAGATTAATGAAGCCGAAGCTATTATCGGTTGACGTGGAAATCTGTGCAAAAAGTAACAGGCAGCGTTACATTACTGATTGCGAAAATCAACTAGACCTGTTTTACGCTCTTCCTGGCAGTATCCAGCGTAATCCAGCGTAATCCAGCGTATCTATTGCAGGCAGAATACGATTATACAAGAAAAAACTGCCAGATGATTTTCTCGGCTCGGTTCAACGCGTTGCATGTGCTGCGTTTATATGCTTTTGATGTTGACGCGTGTTTACTCGAACCTCTGCTTAATGACTACGTCAGTCGTGACAGGTGTTGCGTGTGTACATCGTGGAAAATAATATTTGTAGAAGCTTAATCGGTTATAAAATTTCTTTTACGAACGCGATCGCACGTAAGAGAGAAAGATCATTGCGCTCATTTACGAGGACGTCATAATAAAATAGGGTTTAACGATCCTCGTTAAAAACCTGAAGGTTCCAGTTCGTACGGGTATCGATCTTTTCGGGCGGTTGGCTCGCTTATGCCAGCGTATGTGCCTCTAATGCTTCGAAAATTTGCCGGGAAAAAAAGGGTGTTCGTTCACGGTGCCGGGCTGTATCCCAGACATAGTACCTCGACGCGTTCACAATTACCGGTGATAACGCGGTTTCGGCTGCGTTCAACCCTTACACGATTTGCGTTATTTTCTGTTCGAGTATCTCCTCACTGTTCGCACGAAACGTGTAATCAAAGTTTACTGCCGAAGATACGTAATGACAGGGTCAGGACTAGCGCGGAATTAACGATCTGGGACTGGAGCTTTGGGCAACGCACAAATTTCCCGGCATTGTAATTACCTTTCACGTGCTCTTCCACCATAAAAGCGAACCGACCGATGTAATTCGCGAGCTTTTACCCTCATCCTTTATTTCGTAATCGCCGCTATCAATCTTTATTTTCGTCGGTCGTCTGCTACGCGAAACCAACCAAATATCCCTCGTTTGTCATTTCTCGACCGATTACCGGTCTCCGTCTTCTAAGTGAGTAACCTGCGATCAGTGGGAACGATATAATAATTGTTCGTGATTTATTGCTTCAGATAAGCCCTTGATGATTTCAATTTTTTTTTTTGCACGGATTTCGTGACAGAATTAGTTTAAATCTCATCGAGTGAATGCTCGAAACTGGATTCCAACTTTGATTAATCACGAGATAGACACCTTGCCGTATGGAATCTTATATCCCTATTGTTTCTGGACGCGTTGCTTGAATGAAGCTCGTGTTAGGTCCTGCAGCAGGAAGGCGGACAGAAAAGGAGAGAAAAGAAAGCAAAAAGGGGTTCCTTGAGACAAATGGAGGAGGCGGGCAAGAAGAGAATGAAAAAAAAAAAGAAACTGGCAGCGGATGTTTTGGACGCGGCTGGCTGCTCCAACTTCGGCCTTCTACTCGTCTCTTCCTCCATTCTTTCTCCCGTTCGTTTTCTTTTACCGACCTTTCTTTATTCCACGATTTCTCCCTATTGTCTCGACGCGTTGTTCGCAGCCGATTCTCTGCCACGGGATCGATTCATCCACGAAGCAGAGGAGAATGGAATTTCAGCCGTGAACGATCTTTCTCGATGGTTGGAAGCGTGGGTGTTGAAGCGACGTCCCGAGAACGATTCTTTATCGCATCGATCGACGGTTCAAAGGATGTTATACCGAAGAATGGGTCGCACGTGTCTTACGTTCAAGGTGTATGGTGTGTGTATCACACCATTGGAATGCCTGTAACGGAATAGCAAGGGGGTGGATCATCGAGAGGTGAATCCACCAGCATCTCGGGATCGGTTAACAGGTGCTGCGTCTATTGTCGAGTCGATCTTCCATCCTGTTACCTGTCATCCGAGAAGGGGATAATAATTTTCAGTCGGTTCTTGCAGCAGCATTGCGAGGCTCAGGTAGCAGCGCGTGCTATTTGGGACCCCATAATCCTCGAAAGGTGTAATCGTCGGGATTCAAGGGTAAATTTTGAACAGCTTTCCGACTAATGTTTTACTCTGTTGTAGGCGCCAGGTCGACGGGATTACCCCACTGTGAAAATACAAAATACATGTTACGATTTCGTGGATTGCAGTTGTTTCAAGTCGAAACGAAAAGAAATTGAACTTGAACGTTGAAAGTGCTGTTATTAAAAGGTGCATTAACCGGAAATCTTGAATCCATAGCGGAGCCTAGTGTGGCTTTTTTGTTCACGGCAATCGTGCTAAATTTCCGAGGCAATTTGATCGAGCAAAGAACAGCGTGATCACGAATCACGGCAAGAAAAACATAATGTATGCATTAAGTTTTCCCGCAATGACGTAAAAAGAACATTGTCCGGACAGATAGCGATAAAATGTTCGCTGCATTAGCTGCAAGCTAGTTCCTCAGGCTGCTTTTGAACTTCATTAGCTCGATCTTTACTTCTTCGCCGGGCTTTTTTATTCTTTGATCTTCTATTTTATATCCTTTCTCCTTTGCCAACTCGCTCGAGGACATCAAACGCTTTGCAAGACTTTTATGGTGTCTACGCACTCCTCGAGAGATCTCCCATGCGCGTACAACTTGTTCTGCTTCCTGTTCTTCCTTTCTCCTAGATCGTCGTTTCTCGATTTCTCGAAGAGTATCGCTCGTGTTCCGTGTTCCCCTTGATTAAATCGTCAAACTTTAGATGTTCGCGCGAATCGAGCACTCGCAATGTGATTCGATACTTTGTAACTCGAAACGCTCAATTTGATTTGCAATTGCTCGCGATGCTACAAGCCATTACGAAGGTACTCGAATTAATTTATTGTACGAGAGTGTAGCCTTTCAAAATCTTACGTCCCAGGCATTTCGTTCGTTCCTCAAGCGAGAGTTTATTGCGCGCTCTCTGGTTCTTCTTTCGTTTTCAGCATTCCGGTCTAATTCGTCGTTCGTCGAAGAAGCGTCGCATTTCAAATAACGTTCCGACACCTTTTTCTGCTTCTGACTCGACGAGCGAGAAAACTGGAGCTTCCGTAGGAACGAAAAATAGAAAGGACGCGAGAACGAGATTCCTGGGATCGTTTGTGCTTCCTCATTTTATTGAGCTGCCCGGTCGCATCAGATTCCGTTAACAGTCTTTCCAACTCCCGTCACGTTCTGCACGCACTCGGCGATTATTGAAGCGAAAAACATCTTCTCGTCGACGCTCGAACGAGCCTTTCAAACCTGCGAAAGATTAATCGAAATCAAAGCCGACAGTCGAGAACGCGTTTGACACTTTTTATCTTCTGTAAAGTATCTTCGAAGATACTTGCATTTCCGATGCCTACGGCGAAAAAGATGAGATACAAAGTTTTGAATTTTTCTCAAAAAGTTGGTGTGTTGTCGGAGAATTACAAAAGTGTACTGTTAACCATGTTATCGAAAGACGAGTCTGAACGGAGAAAGACGACTCGATGAGAACCGCTGTTACCCGTTACTCGAACGCGAAGACACTTCCTTACCAGAGTCCTCCGGAGCCAAAGTGGAACCAATTACAAGAGCTGCGCCAACAGGAGTCTCGTTCTTCTCCGAGTCGATCGTTGAACAGCCTTTTGCACGCCAATTGCTAGCGCAACCCTTTGACAAATTCCCTCCTGCTGGAATTATCTTGTTCGATGGTCGATGGCGAATCGATCGTTTTGTTGCTCGTCGCAGCGCCGCGCCGTTTCGGTATATTAATAGCAGACTTTCTTAACGCGATCCGGTCATCGTTACCGGTTCCGTTAATCGTTGTGCTTGGAAACTTTCGTTTATCATCCGGACGCATTAAACAATTGATTAATTGGCGAGTCGTGGTTCTATAAATACGCATGTGCACCAATTAACGTGGTCGACGGTGCGGAGAGCGGCTGAATACCGGATGAAAAAAAAAAGAGAATAATCTGGTATCTAACCAAGTAACAGGTTCCTTCGGAACGTTCAGAATGTTCAAGATGTTACATGGCGGATGAATGCGCGAGATACACAGGTAAAAAGGTACACTCGAGTGTATTATAGGACAGAAGGGTGGAAAGGGCTACGTGACCAAAACAATGCCCCCTTGCGGGGTTACATAGGACCCGATCGCCATTGTCTGATGTTCTCGTTTAGTCCCCCATTTTTTTTATTTCATCCCCACGTCGCTTTTCCTTTTTCATTTCTTCGCATTCGATCTTTCCCCGCCCGATAGAAACCAATATTCGATATACTCCACGAAACGTCGAGCAAACGGTGGTAAATGCTCCCTGTGAAAGTCTTGGAAGCCGTAGATTCGCGTCCGAATTCTCGATACGATGCCTCGAGTCCCTTCGACGAACAGTTCTATTGTACCCGTTTAGGGGGTGCACGAGCCTCGGCTAAATTACCTTCAGGGGTTTCTCTTCGAGGAACTCGTGTTTCTTAATGGTAGCTTAATATCGTTTTGTTTGGGGTGCGTTTTTCTTTTCAGAGAGGAAAAAGGCAAACGAGGGTGGGTGACTGCTGTTCTATATTATATTTCGAACAACGTTTTCGGGGGGTTCGAACTCGTTATCGATCAAATGAAAGTTTCGCGAACGTACCCGAGCGTGGTTCGCTTCGCTTTTCCCTCGAAATAGGTAAACTCGCTGGAACTTAATCAAGCACCGTGATGAAAACGCGGTCGCTCGCCACAAACACTCGAAGGTCGAGCTAGACTCGAGTGTGCAAGTGTCAAGCGAGCGTAATTGATGTCAGGGAAATCCTTTTGAACAACGACGCAACCTACGTGGCTACGTACATAAACCGCGTATACGCGACGTCCTCGAGGAACATGCGACGCGGGTGGTGCGGAATCTAATGGCGAGATATACGTTTATGGCTGGTGAATTTACGATCGATGTAAATGCGAAGGGAGGCCAAGCCAGGCCCTGTCCCTCTCGACTCGGCTCGGCTTCCTTCTTCCGCAGGATCGTTGTTTGCAATTCGACGCACGTCACTTTTGCGGCAGAAGGGGCTAAAGGGTCCTTTATCTCTTGAAATTCTACGCAGAAATCGTCGTTGATACTGTCCTTGCGAAAGAACAGTGATCGTTTTACCACCACACGCGATGACCTATTCCGATAATTTCAATGATAAACGATTCGTTTCTCGAAATTGAAATCCTTTTAGTTTCTTATCGTTAGTCTAATACTATATACAGTGCATCCGAGTTACAGAACGTATACATATACATACCTGGACGCACGATGCGTGACCACCGGATGTTTCTACACGGTTTTCCGCGTAACAAACGGTTTTACATATCAAAAAAATAAGTAACAATCTTTGTCGCGTTCGAAATATGTAATAATTAAATTGAAGATAGAAACTGCATCGGAACAAGCGCGATTTTGTCTCGGAAGGAAGCAATAAGCAAAGCTTAATTAAAACTCGCCATCGGAACTAATTGCTTACTTTTTACTTTTTAGTTTCGTTCCTTTAGAATTGCATGAAAATATATTGTGTCGATGCGTATCTGTAGGCGCCTTTAAGGAACGGTAATTACTTCCTCCTTGAATTACGACTCGTTCCCGAACAGTAAGGGAATCGTAAAAACGTAAAAACGCATTCCCTCGGAGATACGATCGACTTTTTTCCTCCTCTCGTTATTCCTTCTTCTTTTTGTCTCTATCTTTCCCCGATTTCTTGGCAATACGTGTGGACTCGATGGTCCGTAATGGAGGGTTGACGCTATATAAGGCGACGTCTGCTCCACATAGAATCGATGATGCTCTCCCACGCTGTTCCTTCTTATTTTTACCACACTTCACTTTCGTTTTCGCCGCTTACGGGCTCGATTCATTAATCAAACCGGGTGTGAAATTACTCTTCGTTTCCGATGAAACGCGACCTTGGTAATAGCGGAGAACACGATCGATCAGCGGATCGTCACCTGATTAGGGATACGCGTAACAGTCTGGAACGAAGAATGCCCTTAATGGGTTTCCCAAGCAACCCCGATGCCTTTTCTTCGAGCTAATCGCCGTTGTGTACCTTTATTGGCTACCAATCGTCCCTTTTCACGATGCGCTTGCTCCTCTAACCTGCACGCAAAAACCGTGGCAAGCTGCTTTTGGTTCTTGTCGCGTTCTTCGTAGCAATTCGAAGGGAAATTTATATGCGTATCGGAGAATCGTTGTTTCGCGTTTGCCTCCGAACAATTCCAATTATCCGATCGCATGCACGAACCTCCGTGCGCGTCGCATCAATTGTCACGGCATCAGCGATCACGGTGCTCGTTAATGCACCTTCTTAAGAAAGAGGTACCCGTTTTCATCGGCCTTAGGTCGCGGATGGAGACGGACGATGTTTTTCGACCATCGGTAACCAACGAGATACGTGGAAATCTCGTTGAATTCTCGCTAGGACGATCGAACCGGTCGCCGACCGGTTTGCCGCTTTACACCCTTGGTCCCTCGGTCTATGAGGATGGAAACGAACCGATGGCTCTTCCTTCTTGGTCACGTTTGGCAGGTGACTGCAACGTACAGTGAACTCGTGACATACTTCGGTCATGGTCACGGTTGTCTCGCGTGGGTCGTTTTCAGTAAGCCAGCAGGTTTTTTTTTCTCTTTTTATTATTACTTTATTCGGAACCATACGCTTTTTGCGTGAGTCGAGAAAGTATCTCGTGAGATTTATTCGACGGACAGGTCGTGGTTCGTTCTTCTCTCGTCTGGGACGTAATTGAAAAACGATGAAAGGACCGGGAAAAATTTGCATGATAATATGCTTCCCCTTTCTGATTCCCCAGCCATGTTTGTACGCTGGAAAATATGCTTCTTTGGAGCGGCACGAGGAGGAAACGTTGTTAGAATATAGAAAGACTCGGTCTCGGCCATGTTTTTCTCGTTCGATCGAAAGGAAGAAGTTAATTACAATGAACGTTAGTCGGACGAGGTCCAAGCGAATTCGGTGCATTGAGATTTATGGACTGTGCGTCCGCCTGTTTCTCCAGCTATACACCATGAACGTGACGCGATGCCAGGTTATGGCGGTATGCATGCTGGTAAGCATAGTCAGCGGAAATCAATAAATTATTTCAGTCACGTCGAACAGTTGAATTCCTTTGGTACGCATTTACCGATCGCTGTCGTTTGCCCGCCGCGCCGCACCATCAGCCGCCATCGCAATTAATTGTTTACGTTTTGATCCGTGATTACAGGTCGCGGTTATACTAGCTATCGAACGAATCTCAAAAAAATACCGTCGCCGATGGACGTCTTTGTACCGATATTAACGTAGAAAGTATCGAATCGACGTCATTTCCGGCGAAATTTATTTGAAATCAACTGGATGCATCTTCATCGACTACGATTTCATCCGTTCGTTTGCCGTCATTCATTGATTTTTATGTGAGGTTGAGACGTTGATCTGGATACACCTGGGGTTGTATACAGATGAGACGGCATAAAATCGCTTACCATCTTAATGGGAGGAACTGGTAACTGGTTCTCCATAGGCGATCGATACCACCACGGTTCCGATAACAACTAACAAGAGGAAACTTCAGATTTCCTCTGTAGGCAATTTGTAATACTCAACCTTACGGGTTAAACCGTAAATCGCAGTTTGAGATTCATATTTCTTGTTTATTCTCAATGATTTGATATTCGGTCGTTTGAAAAGTTCTTGCCCTTGAATATTATGCAAGTGTAAGCGTTTTCTGCGGCAATGATACACGCACGAAAGTCTAGCCTTTCGTAACTTGGTATAACGGTATGCGATGCGAGATGCGTGCGCGCGCGAGCACGTGTGATGTTCGCACGAGCTCAACGAGGAGGGTGTACGCTCGATTCTATCATGGACACGAGCCTACGCTCTTCGCTGTTGTAGTCTGCTCGGATCACCAAGGTGAACAAACTCTCCCGTGTCACGGATTAATCCTCCGACGTCGGGGTTAACGCGGACCCAGGATTCTTGCTTTCTTTGCGAGCCAGCATTAAAAATGCTCGCCGCGATCCCGTTTCAACGCGACATCAAATCCCTGCGATTAGTCTGTTTCGTGCATCGTGTATTATACAAGAGGCGCTCGGTGTTCCTAGCAGACGATACTTAGGCATGTAATTGGAAGCATTAATTTCGTAACTGGATAAGTTGTTTGTAGAGCTTGAAGGACTCATGAATTTCAGGTTTAACTGCAGTCTAGTCGAAGGAAAAAGCGACTGGGGTTCTAATAAGAGAAACGTCTTTTCGCGAATAAGGTATTTCTGGAATGAGTCGACAGTCGTTTTGCTGGAATCCTTTGCCCAGGTCTCATGGAATCCGAGGCATTCGGAGTTCTAGCTATCCACGCGATCTCCGGGGACGATTTGTTCCCTGCCTCCAAGTCGTAAACTGTAAACTTTCATATTGTCTTGGAACGTCGAGCATAGTTTCACGAACGAGGATTCGATGAATATCGAACGGATTTAAATCGCGATATTGCACGCCCAAGGACGAGTCGATAGACGATTTCGAGGGTGTTCGATAGCAATCGCAGCTACGCGTCAAGTTTAAAGATAGTTACGTATCTCGATCGCGCTGCATCGTTGCTAGCAATCTCCCTATTGATGTCAGCCCGAGGGGATGCGTCTATCATGCGTCTTTGAACATTTTTACTTTTAAATGTTATATCCTCCAATTTTGAAGCTTCTAGATAGGCATTACTCACTTGAATCGATTCGAGTCACCGTGACGAGAGAACATTGCAGAACACGAAGCTTGGGTGGCGAATTAGCCTTTCTCGCAGTCGAATGTTAACTCGACCAAGACACAAATGATAGGCTTCGCGGGCCATTACGACCCCGCGGCAATCACTGACATCCCATCGAACTTACCTGCATCCTTCTTTACCCTCCCTTTCCTTCGCGAGATATTTCGCCTCGCGGTGAAGCGGACCGAGCACCGATTGCCGTGTTATTCTCTCGTTTAACCTTTCGCGTAATCGTAACCAATTTGTTACGAAAAGTGGTTCGACAACGCGACGTAACTCCGCAGAAACAAGATACTTACTACTGTCGGCGCGTTATTGAATCAATCTGTCGGTTCGACGTTCGCGTATCGACGGATTATTAAGAAAGGAAATAAAGGTAAAAAAAAAAAAATGAGGGATAATTTGTTCGATCGCCGAGGTTACTTATCGACGCAGGTAGTCGGCGAAACAAGCCCGGTAATTACGTAGCAAATTACCAGAGTGCATAACAAGTACATCGAAACAATCAGCAGCGTTAAGGCTACTCTTCCACACCATACGCCGGCTAACGACTCGGCCTTTCATCTTCCCTGATGGAAATGTTATGGCTCGCTAAACCAAAAGCATACAAATTGTTTCATTAATTTATCCAAATAATCCTTCCACGCACGTGGAAAGAATTCATGTGCCTTTCGCACGGAATTCTCATGAATCTATCGAGAGACCGGTAGCCTGAATCGATATCGTTTCGATCGTGTAATATCCCAGATGGAAATTCCATTGAATTATTCGATATCCGGAGCTATTAGGTCAAGTTAAACCCGAGAACTCAAAGTGGATAACCCGCAAACGCTGATCCAGCTGATGATCATGGAGATTAATCTCGGTTCACCGCAAGACGCCAGCGTTGCTATTCCTTTTCATTTTTCATTCTTCGTTCCATCGTTGCGACGACGATATTGTAGAGCCCGTGCGCTTTCAAGCATCACTCTTTCTCACGCATACTCGAATGCACGTACATTATGTACGTACCCACGTGTTTCGTAGCCAAGCTTCACCGGTTACACACTGTCTCTCAACCTTTCCTCTACCTCTGACTTCTTCCTCTTCGGCTTCGGCTGCTTCTTCTTCCTTTTCTTTCCTCCCTCCTCTTGTTTTTCAACTACACTCGCCTCGCCCCTTCGGGCCACGTTCTCTTCGCCACGGCTGCGAGAGGAGTCCTCTTCCGCGTTCTTCTAACCTGCCAATCGTGTGCTTTCGACGAATACGTCGAACCTTAATGGACTGCCGACCTGCCGATCGGCACACGGCACACGGCCATCTGTATCCTCTTCCTACGGCTAACCGGAATCGTAATAGCGAACGAAGCCTTTTTTCGTCACAGGTTGCTCGTTCGAGTTGCCAGTTGGAAGCAATGATCACCTGTAAACAGTCGAACGTTTATGCTAGATTATTGCTAGATACCTGCTCCGTAGTCTAACTGTAGTAATATTTAAGTCATATTTAAAATAAGAATGCTAGTATACTCGCTCGTTGATCACGTTGTTTGATTTCGGTTGTTGAATTCTTAGATAGGTCGAATGGTAATGGTTTTTGTGGAACAAAGAGTTCGTTCAAGAAGCGGCTTTCAAACGTAGCTAATAGACCGACCGATGGTTTAGAATTCGAGAGGATCGTGTGAATGAAGCTTTGTTTGTAAGATATATTACAGCGAGATCTTCTCCGATAAAAGGGAAGAGTTTCTTTTTTTAATGAGAATTAGTTAACGAGCTTGTTAGTCGAGAATGGCTGTAACACTGTGCCGTATGAATACTCGTCGAGCGGTATTACTTACCTCCTGTGACAGTCCTTTCGATTGGACGTCTCGTGATTTCCCCCTTTATTTTTAGGCCCAACACGCACGTCTGGTCGTCACGACCTTTCCTCAAACAGGCTGGACGGATGAGGACATAATTTCGCATCAAGGGAGACGCTCGGTTGGCGTATTAATTTGAGCGAATAGCGTGATGCGCGTTTCCACAACGAATATACTTGAATTCGTCGATTTTCGTGTCTGCCTTTACTCGAATCGTCGATTATATTTTGTTGAAAATCGGCTTGTCGAAAAGCTGCTGGATTGAATCACCATCTGAAATAATAACAGGAAGATGATTACAGAGCGTTGTGCGCTGCATCGCACGGTTGAAGCGTTAAATATATTGCATATCTCACGGTTGGTCGTGACATAACGACGTAACGGTGTCGGTTAGATTTATGCCCGTCTCTTCTTCGAGCTTCGAAGCCGGCCAGAGTAAATCGCGTACGGGTAGCCAAGTTTTTTCGTCGAAACTCAAAATTAACAGGCAATCGACGAACCATTCGGGTTACTGTTAATGGAATGGAACGCACGTTTCCTGGTACACATTATGCGTGGAGCGTCGTCGCACGGGAAAAGAAAGAATTAAAAAAAACCGAGGGAAAAGCGACGAGGGAATAATTAGCGAGCAGAACGCCGCGTGTAGCGAGTAATTAAGCGGAAAAGGTGATTTATCGCTTTAGTTCGCCTTAGCTGAAACGACGATAAGCAACCACGGTGTCTGAATGGTTCGAGAGCACGCGGCTTCAAGGCTCTTCGGGGTACGTTTGCATTTTTTGTTCGTAAGCTCCTTCGCTCGTAAAATTTCAACTCGTCTCGTTGGCAGAGTCGTCGCTTTTACGCTCAATGAAACGTTTCCTTGCTTCCAGTTGCTTTCGACTCATGGTTTACGATCTGTCAGCTAATTTTACGATCTAGTTCCGTTCTTTCGGTTGTCAAAGGAAATCTTCAACATTTTACATATCTTCTGTGATGAATCGTGTCTTAAACTGACTTTAAAACAGACGCGTAGTCGGAGTGTCACTCGTAATTACAACGTTCATTTATCACGGTGGTACTTGTCGTAATTGATCTTCTGAAGGTGGAATATTCAGTATGAACCTTGTCAGTCGTATAAAGAAACAGCTTCAGAGTTCCTTTTTTAATCGCGTTACTAATCAGGATTTCGTTGTTTGTTTCAGATTGTTGGTCTTCTCGCTGGTGCTCCTATCTGGTAGCGTGATGATGGTAATCTCTGGCGACCAATCCGTATCGAACTTCGAAACGGTTCACACGAGCAACGCGGCGATCTTGAATCGTTTGGGTTTGGCGCCGCTTCAGGTTCCCGATGGACATCATAAAAAACGCTTGGCTGGACCCGAGCCGCCCGGATTGAGCTCTCAGACGAGGATTCATCAGCCTTACAGTCGTCGACACGGCCACCGTGACAGTCACGTTTACATAGTGAAACTTCCGGCCAGTCCACCCTACTACACGATCACAAAACCGCACAAATCCGTGAAGGACGAGAGAATAACGAAAACTGGACTGAACTTCCCGGTTGGCTTCCAGGGAAATGGAAAACCCGCTAAGATCTATCACTGGAATCTGCCGGTCGTGAAGAAAATCAGCGAGAAGAAGAGGTTGCACGCTCAGCTGAAGCTCGAGCAGGCCAAGAAGAAGCTGGAGGAGTCGAAGAAGTACCAGAACTCGTCGCCGGAGAATTTCATGGACAGCGTTCAGCAGGGAGTTTCGAAGGCGAATCAGGAGGTTCAGGAGAACAAGAAGTATTCGTACGTTTCCGACGATAATAAAATTGTTGGTCTTCAGAAGGTTAGTCCGTCGAAACACGTGAGGAACAACGACAAGAGGCTGAGCTACCCCGACCACGCGGACAAGAAGACCGAATCGGCGAAGAAGAGCAACGTCAACCTGAGCAACAAAACATACAGGCTGGACGATTCGGGCGTGCACAGGATTCACCTGACGAACGAGCTTCACGGCTCGAGGAACACGGCTAAAGTGAAAAAGCACCGAAAGAAGGCGGCCATGTCGTACTATGCTCCGATCCCTGGCAAATCCGGCTCCACTAGCATCCACAAGAATTTCCCGGGAAACGGCAAGCCCAAAGCGTTCTATGTAATGGATAAAAGTCGCAAACCCGTCTATTATCATCCTCTGTTACCTTAATCAATGATACGGTGAAGAGAGAAAAGATTGTGTGTAATCGCGTTACGTGTTAACGGCCCGTGTGCTTGTTAGCCCAAAAGTGGTCGGTCGATCGCGGCAAAACAAGACCAGGGGCCGTCGCGTCGTTTCGTAAGACGACGATCGAAATTCTGACAATGAGAAACGGTCGAGACGAAGAGTGTGTTCTTGCACGAAGAAAAGAAACCAGAGACACTATACGATCTTTCGATTAGTCGTTCTTACTCGAGGCCACCGTGTATCCTGCAATCCGTTCCACTTCCGTTACAGTTGTTAGGAGGATTAGACTAGGTTGTCGAAACTTTCTTTCGAATGGAGAACTTAAATTAGGATAGTTTTCTTAAGGACACTTTTGCCCGCCTCTCGACTGAGTTGGATGTGTATACTCTGACGATTTTCAATAAGAATCGGGAGACGATCCTTGGTGCTTTTCTTGCTTCTTTTATCGTTTCCCTCGCGAACGATTCGCTATCGATCGTCTCCCGATCCTACGTTTAACTTGTATAATATATTTTTATAAGTTTAACAGATACTTTTGTACGTCGACGTGCCGTTTCACGCTGTTGCGTGTGATCGCTCCGCGGGAATAACACGAACGGATAATATAATCCTCGTGTCGTGTTTCTACGGAGCGATCGGTCACGAGCGAACTTTACACGAAAGACTGGACAATACATATATGTATATGTATGTATGACTTCTCGATGGGATGTACATGCCTTTTCTACATACATTCGCGCAAGGATTTTTTACTGGTTTTTTACTACTGCATCGCAAAGCGTAAAATCAGCAGCAGTTTTTTATATTCTTATATATATTATACGTTATAGGAGGAAAGCTCAATTGTATCGAACCATGGCATTCAGTGTAGTGATTAATAATAATAATAATAATAAAAAGTATTTATAATTACCTTGTACGATCACATAATTGTTGTTGCCACTCATACTTGGTGTTTTTGTGTTTTAGAACTGGAAGAGATCGATTCGAATGAGAACCACTTTTTAACCCGTTACAGCACATTTGCGATAGCATCGAACCACAGTCTGCCCTTCTGCCTCGAGGGGCATACGTCTTTTTTTTCTTATTTCCTTTTTGGTAATTGACCAGCGGAACTTCAAAATGACAAGAATGCCTATCTTTCTTTGTCATGCAAGATTGCTCCCTATTTCTTTGTTTTTTCTTTATCTCTTTTTTATCTTTAGCTCCCTCGACCAACGAGTTTATTTATCACGTCTGACAAGGATTGATCTGTACCATGTTTCAGGGCTAAAAATCATTTCACTAACAGCTGGGAAAAAAGTAGCGAAACATATGGTTAACGCTGGTAATAGCTTTCTATTACATGGTAAATTACGGACTTTTTGTGTGGTATACAAATTTATGCATGACTCGATTAACGAAGAATAGAATTTAATAGATGAATAATTTCTTCGAGACTCCCTTTCAACGGTAAATTGAATTGGAAGCGGCTCGAGTTGCTATTCGTCTGTAACGTTGTCGATCGAATCGAACAGATTCCATTCCGAGCCGGAATTTCCGGGATGTCTGACGAGTACATATTATCCTGATCTTTGAATTCAATCTCTTTTAGAGCAAGTAGCATAGATAGCCAAGTATTCCCGTAGGCAGACAGGATATAATCCCGGCCAGACTCGCGTCCCAAGTCAATATTTGTGTTAAACGAGAAGGGGGAAACATATGAAATACGTTTTCTTCCCGCAACGACACGACGGAGCCAGCAATCTGGCGGCAAGGATACGAAAAAAGATACGAAGCTTCTTCGTTAATTCGGCCAGAAATGAAAGACGTGTCCCACCCTTGAATTTTCTTGTATTTTTTTTTCACGTATGTACAGAATACAAAATGACGAGGATAGGAAATTACGTATAAATATGACTGGAATTTACAAATAAATATACGATTTAGTATGGGACGATTCGATGTTACGTAACGTAACGAACAATTAAATGCTAACGTTTGAGCAATCGATTGTCCTGCCGCGCCGGTTCGTCATAATTCATGATAGCTTTCCGTATAAATTATCAATTAGCTAAATAAATACAGTTGTAGGTATTCGTGAATGAATCAACGTATAAATAAGAATAATCTATGAACAGAAATTATACATTTAAACCTAGCAATTACGCACACTATTCCCGAAGGTGAGTTCCATTGAAATCGATCACAATAATACACATGTATATCCCGGTTAAGCAGTATTGTATATCCATGGCAACGCGTCGAGTTATCGCTAAGTGGAAGTTGACTTGAAAATCAGACCGCAAAAGGAAAAGTAAGATAAAATCGATTTTCGCTTCTTAACCCGAACCGAATTTATACACATAGGTATTAATCGATTATTCGTCGTACGCCAATTCTACTTTTCGTCTTGTTCTTTGAATAGTCTGTCTTTCGGCGAATCCCCTATAATCATCGAAATAATGACCTATACTCGAACATGGTAATGCGACGCGCGATACGCATAAATCACCGTTCAACCGGTGCAACTTTTTGATGAAGAGTATAAATAATGCATCGTCTGTCACTGTCCGAATTACAACCTCGCAAGTTTCTACGGTTATTTCTAAGCAATCGACTATTCGACTGGCGGTCCCGTGCAATCCCGTCGACGGTTTCGTCAAACGATTACACCGATTCAACGAGAATCGACGCGTACGACGCCTTTTCGTACCTTCTTCAGCCCCGTGATTCGAATCCATCGATCCTCGATCGAGTCGTCAATTTCGAGGACTCGAGGAAAGGATGTTTGTCCATGTTTCGCTAGCAGCGAGGGGCTATCTCGCCGACCCTTCAGTAGTAGGAATTATCCAATTGGTAATCCGGGAATCGAAGGGGCTGGCTCGCGGATGATGTTCCGTCGGATTTCAGCAAAAAGAAGCTGGTAGGTTTGCCGTTGAAAGTGTACGGACCTTTGTCCAGATTGTTGACCAAATCGTCGGATATCTTGGTCGGTTTCAGATTGGTCTGCCATTGGTAGATCGACGTTGGTCTCCCATTGTTCACGAACTCGGCCGACAAACTGTCCAGATTCGTGATCGGGCTGTCGGTCGGTTTCTTTTCGGGTTTCTTCTTCCACTGGTAGACCGACGTCGGTTTCCCGTTGCTCACGAAGTCTATGGGCAGCTTGATGAACGGGTTAACGGGTCGTTTGTACGCCGGTTTCGGTCTCGCGGGTCTCACGTACGGGATCTGCGGTCGAAGGTTGGCAGTCGAGTAGGTGGGAGGTTGGGAAATGTATCCTAAACCGGGGACGAACATGTACGGAGTTGGTGGCAATCGGATGTAGAAGATGTTGCTCTCCTGATAGCTATCGTCGGTGTTCGTGACGCTTCTTTCCTCGGTGTCGAATGTGTTGCCGGCGTAATCGATGTCGTAAGGCACGTCGTAGCGAAGCTGCTGGACGACAGGATAGTTAACGAAAATGGCTTTATGCTTGCGAGTTTTCTTCGCTACTTTGTCTTTGGCTTGACTGGTGCGTTTGCTGCTTTCCGCTCGATTATCTTGATTCTGAATCGAGGTTAGCAACGAGCCTGTCGAGTCGTTCGTTCCACTGTCGGTCTTCTTCTCTGATTGCTTTCTTGCCGGCTGATTCGTCGCGTCCTTGACAGTGACAATCTCGGTTTCCGTAGAAAGTGGAAGCGCATCGTCCTTGTCGGCGGGGAACAATCGAGCGTTGTCGAGGGTGTCGCGAAGCGGTGCCGCGGTCGCAGATGCCACCATCGAGACCAGTACAACCAACCACGTTCTCATGATGACTGGAAAAAATGAAATTGATTTAGTTCTCTTCGTTTTTTTTTTTTTTATTCGAAGACAAAAAACGCAGCGCGAAGAAAGAGAGCATCCATTCAAATCTCATCGTCGTTACGCGTGTCTTCGAAGCAAATACGCGAAGACTTGGATCGAATTATTGGAAGTCATTCCTTTCTAGCTTCGAGACTCGGATTATAAGTTTCCGTACGTTTCATTGATTCGTATGCTGTGAATGAAATGAAAGTCGACAAGTTGGATGGCGATCTTTGGACGGTGTTAAAGACATATGGACGTAATCGGGGTAGAAAATGATCCCGAGTCAGGCGTATCATCGACAAACGAGCCAAAACAAATCGTCGCGTCGCGTCGGGGCCCATCGAGGATAACTCGTTTCCTCGAGAACCACTATCAAAGCACTGTTCCTTTCCTCGCCACGTTACACCGGCCATTCTCCTTAGCCGACATCGAATAAATCACGCGGTCGTGGCAGCATAAGCGAAAAGGAGAAAAAAGACGAGGCGACAGGAACGGACTGAACGACGCGACGCGACGGGGAATAAAGGAAGGAACAGGGGACATAAGTCTGTGTTCGAGCGGCATTTAGACGGTGCGCCCGTACATTCCGAGAGTCGCGAGTTTTCTTTTCGTGGACGCAACCACAGCTCTGCAGCGCGAAACCGAGAAAACAAGAGCACCAGGAATGGTAATTGAATGCGGGTTATAGAATCGTCGAGTCACGCATTCTTACCGCGAACTTCTTCTCGAAGACCTTGCAGAAGGTCGAACACGAGGGAGGAAAAGAAAACTCTGGTCGAAGAGAAAGAAAGACGGAAAGATTGGTCGGAGGAAGGAAAGGAAGCAGGATTTCGTAATATCCCCGCCCTTCTCGTTAAGCTAACCTTTTATTCGTGTATCGTTTAGTTACGCTTGTAACGGAGTTGTTCTTTTATGCTTTCAGTCGCTCGATTAGATAGCAGGATTCGTAACCGGCGCGGCGCTCTGGATCGTGACAAAAACCTACCCCCCTTACCGTGTAGGTAATAATTTAGTAATTAACCGGTAAACGTGTAAATGCGATCTCCTTCGCTGGTGGTGAGTTGATACATTGTTAATCGAACGGTTGATCGTTTCTTCGTGAACATGCATAAATTGCCATCACCAGGTATGTTTAATCAAAGTGGTATTAATTGACCTATCCGTGTATAATTGTATATCATAAAATCTTAATTGTTTCTTCTTTTTATCTTCTTTATTTCTGTTTCTTTTCCAACCGTACATAGCTCAAGTTGGTACGGACTCGATCGTTTATCGGACCTTGAATAAAATAAAATAGAATCGACTCCCGGTGCTATCAGCTTCGCGGTTCAATTAGTATAATAGGCGTGTAACTTGGTACGATTTAAAGGATTTAATTATCCATCATCATTAGGATGAAATATCGTTCGATGATTACATCGATACCTGGTTATTACAAACGTCGGGTTCTTTTTTTACCCCGGTCAGTAAGGTAAACCCACTACCTTACCGCTGAAAGATGACGCAGACAGGTTGCAGGTACCTGTGTTATCAACGATTGGTCTTATTTTACCTGTCCTCGGTCTTGACGAGGAGGAGCTTCTTCCACTTGGAGTGTCTCCACGCTCGAAGCGCCCTGTCTCGTTACGAAGTAATTTTGCATAAAATTTCAATTCATTCTGCTCGCCGGAGCAAAGGTGTCTCGCGATCACCGATTTTTCTTTCTACACCCGGATACTTTAATGGTACTGTCAGCTTACAAGTTGTTACGACCGTGACGCGAGGTGCTTTTTTTTTTGTCTCTTTCAAACTGTTGCGCCTTTTTCGATGCACGGTTAAAGAAGAGCTCTCCTCGTTGTTCAAAACCGTTCAAGTGGCGTGGCTCTTTCGCGAAAAGATTCTTAATCATCCTGCCGGGATGCGTTCCGAGCACGCGAAGGGATTTCTCATCGATCAACAACGATGATAAGTTACATTGCACGATGAAACTTGTCGCTTATTAATGACCGTGTCGGGGTTTTCGTCTCCTTGTACGCGCCACGCCGAGCCGGCCTCCTCGTTATCCTCTCAATCCCTCTTCGTGGCTTCTGCTCCGATTTTCTTGCTCGTTTTTTTTTTTTTATCGCTACCAGACGGAACGCGTGATTCACCGTTATTTCGCCAAAATAAAATGCCGGTTCACGTGTGTCCGCGTACCTTTTTACGGGCATCTCTGTCAGAAATGCCGGAATGCCTCGTGACACAAAACGCGGGACGAGATGAGACGAGACGAGACGAGACGAGACGAGACGAGAATCGAGAGTCTTGGCATATTTTTCAGACGAGAGTACTTCAACCGTACTGTCAGCTGTTAGGACTCGTCCTTTGGTTAGCTTTCGGTATTGTTGAAGCTCAAACAGAGATTTTTTTTTCGTCCAAGTTAAACGTACCCACCTTGGATTTGAATTTTGTTTCAAACCTTCTTTTACTTTCGTTTTCTCAATCTTAAGCTGTGTTCTTTCGATTGTTTATTCGGTGTCGAATAAATTCTTTCCTCTTCGATAAGGTCTTTGATCTTTAAAATCTTGACATGGTATCATAGCCGATGCTCCACACGTAGACACCTGTTCGCTATTCCAATTTGACAAATTAGGTTCGGCGTCAAAAATAATAACGTAAAAGAAACGGCGAATCCCGAAATAACGGAGACTAAATTTGAGAGCATTAACGAATTAAGAATCATTAAGAAACGAGTGCAAATTATACGGAAGCAACTGGATAATTAGCCTTCGCACACCCGACTGCTTGATTTTTTCGAACCATTACCGTCTAATTAATTCATCATTCTGAAGATGATTTAAGGCTCCTTCTGACCAGAGTAGCTTTCTTCGGAACGAAGGTTTTGCCTACCGTAGATTATCGTACCTTTAATCCATTCTTACTCGATAATGGCGCGTTAATCGTAATTAGAATGTTTGAAGTGAAATTGAAGCATCCCTTGAATTTCAACAAACAAAGAAAGGAGCACTGACTCGATCGACATAGCTCGATCTCCGTCATTCAAACACGAATGGCAACGATATTTATTACGTTTCGACTGGTTCTCGCAGAAATCCATTAAATATTATCGCCTTTAACGTGCGCTTTTTTCCCCTCTTCCGAAACGATTACGCTCCTATTTTAATCTTACATGGATTTTCGCATGATTTGCGAAGCTCGATGGTTAATTATAGTTGGACGTGTAACGGTAGATAATTGGAGTAAATAGTTCTTTAATAAATAACCGTGGTGGATGATCCAGCTTTCGCTAATCGCGAGGAGTTCTCTGATTGCGCGAAAGATTTGATTTCGAAAATTAATTTGAGACGAATTAACGTTTATACAAAGCCGGGGGTAAAAAGGAAAGAAAGAAAGAAGAAAAAAAATTAAAGGAACTCGTGATCTGGTTCATCATTCTCGCCTGTGATCGCTGATGCATCCCTAATTGGGCAATTTAACGCTACCGCTCGTTCTACGGTACAGCGTAAATATTCGTGTACACGAAGGAGACGTATCGACTGGTGGCAGGCTAGAATTTTCATAGTCTGATTCATTCATTGTTCCGATAGTTTGCAAACGGTCTCTGTACACATCCGTGCATTGGTTACCATCCTGTCTAAATAAGTAGTCTCTTTTGTACGTCTTGCAACGCCGATGAACAATCAAAGGATCGTTCAACAAACCGGCATAAATGAAATGTTCAAAGTTACTTGCCTGTTGATAATAGATTGTTGAATGTCGAGTGGTTGGTTTCGAAGCACGGAAATTCTATAATTCGAACCATAAGTAATATTTTCAGATAAGTTTACGAATTATTACCGAATCGAGTCAAAATATTTAATCTGCTCTTGCTACGGATACGAATATTTTTACCTGTAGAAAAAAGCAAGCGGTAGCAACGAAAAAACACCAGGAATTGAATTATAATGGCAATTTAATCGCATCGCCGGAAGATACGAGTTTTTGTTTTCGGTTCAAGCTATAGACACGTTCCATTTCTAACCCGTAGAATCACGAAGCGATAGATTATGAGAAGTACACTTGTAAAACAAAAAAACAAAAAAAAAACGAAGCGAAAGAATTTCGAAGGTAGTCGAAGGAGTTGGCGAGATGGTGCTAGGCCAAGAGTGTTAGTCACGAAGGCACTAATTCAAGTATCGCCAATTTGAGCGTTATCGAAGGTCGCACGTGGCTCTTCTAACGAGTGAGTTTGCTAGACTTTCTCATAATTGTGCCGGCAGTCACGAAGGCCAGATTGGTTGCAGTCGCTTCTGGCGAGATCTCAATCATGTGAGTCAAGGTGTTCCAACTTTACACAATGCCACCTTCCTGTCATTACCGCGCAATCCTATTCCGGATTTTCTCAGATTTACTCTAATTTTCTAACTGTACGCGATTGTTTCCTTTCGTAGCCCACCCATCTGGCGATCAATCTGTTCGCAAAAAAGAAACGTATCCGTTAGACGAATCGCTTCGAATACATCCTACTGAACAATTTACCTGTACTCTTCGAAGGTTCAAGTCGAAATAAACCAGGTAAAATAGAAGAAATTAAGAATTTTATTTCCAATAAATATCAAATATTGTCATGATGATACTGAGACCAGTGCGTCGATAAGAAGTAGCGTTGAACAAGTCGCGATCAAACTCGTAACTGTTTACTCACAATCAGTCGGAACAAGGTATTGTTACGTTTTACGTAACGAGATCCATTTGTGCCTGGGGGTACCGTAAGGAATCCCTGTTCGAAAAATTGATATCCTCTAACTGTAATAAGATCGTAGATTTCGAGGATATAATGATACAGTAGCTCGAAGACGCAATAAGAGGCAGAGGTATCGATCACGCGTTACGAAAACCGAATTAACCTCCTTCGAGACCTTAGCGGATTCCGACGTTTTTTCATCCAGCGATTTTTGCCGGAATCAGGATCGTTTCAAAGTAGACGATTATAGCAGAAAAGTACCCTCTTAACGACAACAATAACGACCACGGCCCATTGAAAAATCTGAATAACCAGAAGAAAAAAGTATAGAGTTCGTAAGAAACCAGGAATAGCGATCCGATTTGAGTGTTAATTATGCGATTAGAATCGCACGTTTTGTCCACTTACGCGTAGCCTTTACGGCTATTAATTATATTTTCTAAGTTCAGTGATCCGGCAGTGACACTTGAATTGAATGTTCAAGTATCGAGGCCAGCGATCCCGACGATGCCGATAATTTAATCGAATGTCTTTAATCGACTAAAATTATCTATTTTTGGACAGAATCTGTATCGATAGGTATTAGAAAGTCCTTATCATTAATTCGTAGCGAGGTAATATGGGACGTGCCTGGGCTTGGGCGTATTAAACGACACGGCAAAGTAAATCATGTTTGGCGTAATCGTGCTTTCATCACACATAACTTGATTAGTTTCAATTAATGATTCAAAGGGAAAGCTGTAACTGGTCACTTGAGTATCGGTGTTTCGAAGTGCAATTAAATAGCCGTCGAAAATTACATATAGTCGAAAGGAAAGCTGTGCGATCGCGAATTCCAACTGTCCGATTAACTGTCTAACTGGATTTCTAAATGACTTTATCGATCGATAGGATGTTGAATATAAATTAAAAGCATTCCCAATGGATAAACCAAAGAAGATAATCGTATTCGACCGAACCGTAGAAATAACCGTGTCGATAGTCTAACAGTGGCACAAATCGTGTTTTCATCTCACAAGTCAGTGCCAATTAGCCACGGAAATTAGTACCAGTTAGAATGGTTTTTGTCAAACGCATTAACTCGGTGTTTTTTTTTTTTCCAAGGCATGCCGTTAATAGTTTAAAACGTTTGATCGTTGGTCAGTAGCAACGGTACGTTTGCAAATTGTATTATACGCGGTCAGGGATTAACCCACATACAATTTCGCGTCTTTATGCCCGAGTACACCTCTAAACGTTTCATCGAACCTGCAATTATGCTCGATAATAATTTTGTTGCTTCTTGATTTCGATTAATCACATCTCCTTTTTTCTTCGCCGATTTACGAGTACACGTACGTTTCTTGTACTCCATGTTCTTCTTCTCCATAACGGCCTCGGGAATCAGCTCGTCATTTTCCACACGTTGCGCCGGATAATTCAGAAATTACGGAATCTTCCCTTCTTTAATTTAGCGCTACACCTTCCATCCTTCCTTCCTTCCTTCCTTCCTTCCTCTCGGAATCGACAGGTCGTTTACTCGGCATGCTACTGTTTAGTATTCAGCAATCACTAGGAAGTAAAATCTTGAACCAGTCGGTTGCGTTGTCAACCGGCGAGCGTGCGAAAATTGTCGTACGACCGTTTATTGTTAACCATCTCACGAACGATGGACTCCGAACATAGAAATAAGAATTCGTTTGCCCCTTCCTGGCGGATATTCGTCGAATTAAAGGCGAACAGAAGCGGTTACTTTCGAGTTTTCGCCGTTTCTGAAAGTGCACGGCGAAAGCGGAGCGATTTTCGGCAATCGGGTCGATTTCCTAAACTTGTGTTCTGATTCTGGTCGATTTGCATCGAAAACACCATGACGAAAAAAGATCGAAACGAGGGTAACGTTTGTATTCAACGTACGTTGCTTGGAACACGATTAAGCGGAAGTAAGAGAACAGAAACAAATAAGAATTTTCGCTGTTCCTTAATTAAGATTCGCTAATTGTTTTAAGCGATGTGTAAAGATCGTCATACGGATGGCCATTGTACAGGGCCCAGATTTATGAAATAAAAATACCTCAAGGGCTTAGTTGGCATTGGAAATATTGTATGCTCCCAAGGTGTCGATTAGCTAGTCGACCAAACAAATTCTTGGCGATTTTCTCATGCCATCCTCGCTGCTCGAATAACGTTCAGTCACTGCTAGTATCGGAATACCAATTACTGGGCGGCGATAAAGATCGTGATCGTCCGGCACAATCTATTCGAATCGTATCGATAAACCTTCTCGTAATCGTACCTACTTTCTTCCTTCCAAGTAATCGTTTCGGTGTTTTTCTGATTATTATGTATCAATTACGTCGGTTAATAATCATCCTCGATTTAACTTCATTAGAGACGTGACTATTATTATTCCTCTAATGGCTTTGCTTTTTCTCCTTCGATTTCCCTTCATCTTGTACGAAAAACGGTCTCTTCCGTAAATTATATTTCTCATCTATATTGCACGATCATTTCAGGATTTAAGATAGTAACTTGAATGAAATTTCTCGCAGTAAATCGTAAGAATTTTATTTTATAACTCTGTCGTCTCGTTAAAATTCTCACGATGAGAATGTGCTGTCTACTGTCTACGCGAGCTAGTCAAATTACAGACGTTCCTTAGCGCCAGCCACAAAAGACCCTAGGCTGGTGCACCTTTACACGAGTTTTCAATTAGTCATTAATCTAACAATAAGTAGGATTCAATGTAAACGGAACCGTTAGTCTGTCGCCCGAAACGCAGCCCGAGTCCGGCGGTAACTTCGCGTCCGATGGTTCATGAAATTCAATAGATTTTCAAAGCATGAGTTTTGAAATAGGGTGAGAAAAAGAAACATGGCCCTTGGCCAAGGAAGCGGTAACCGGTCGGTTGTCTGCCACATTTAAATTAGTCGACAGATTATAAGCGCCAGTGAGTTGTATAATAATCGGCACGTTTGGGTGAACAGACCACCGAGTTACGTGCACTCGCCGATGCATCACGTTCAACTACTACAATATATGGTATGCACACGCATGGGTTCGAGATACCAAGAAATTATATCACGTCACCATCGTTGGCTCGATATTCGACGTTCGCGAAGATACCACTACGATCCGTATCGTTAGATTTCGTCGAACTAGAAGTTCGGGCAGAGAAAGAGGGAGAGAGGGAAAGTCGAAAACCAGACGGTTGCATAATATCCGAAGATGAATATTTGCTAGAGTTCAACATTGAGAATCGAGCAACATTTACATTCGGACCACTCGGCAGTTATTACTTAACCGTTCGAGTGGAACTGACGAGTTTTTTTTTTCGCCCCAAACTTAAATTTGACAGATCAGATTCGTAACAGTATTTTGTTTGCTAATTTGTCTGAAACTATGGCTACTTGATTTTTTGCATTCCATTCTTCCTTATCAACGTTTATTCAATTACGATGTGGTATAACAGCTATTAACAAGATATTTTCCGATACACAGGAATAGAGCCATTCAGCTCGGAAAGCAATAAATTGATTATATGTAGTTATTAATGAGACCTTGCTACTTATGCGACGTTAAAAACAAAGTTAACAGGACAATCTCTGGAAATTGCAGGTTTTTCTGCTAAAAGTAACCCTTGCAAAGCTGCGATCGAACCATTATGATTCGATCGACGTGTATACGCGTTTGCAACTTGATCATTTTCCGATGTCAGTTATGGAAAGCTTCCTCGATTCTCGCGTCTGTAATCTTGCTCCATTATCATTATCAGACATTTGTCAATCGAATTCGTTTCAAGCTGCGTATCGAACTGGTTTCGCGGACTCGGTCGATAGCTTTAGACAACGAACGACGTCATTAATGTTAGAGCAGAAAGCACTTTCCGTGACGCACAAGTAGTGCAAAACGAACGACGGGTTGTTACTTGGCGCGCAACGCTCGTCCTTGCCTCGGACAACAGCTCGTGAGACGAAACAATGCGCGAATCTGCCTCCGTTCGTGTCGATCGTGACAATCGAGATTACACGGACCGAACCGTGGCTTCGAGCGAGCTAACATTTGAATATAATTTTAGCCCGGTTCTAACGTACGTTCCGTGAACGCGGTTACTTACGCTACGAACAGTTAGACGGACACGCGAGGCGGCTTGCATTACCGGATCGTACACCGATTTTAAAACTGTTACTCGAGCCCCTTATCTTACTAGTCTCGACATCGTCCACGAAATTCCACGTCTCAAGACCCGTAACAGATCACTGTGTTTCGGGGGCAAACGCGTTAATCCAGTGATAATCAAACGAAACCAGCCCTTCGAGTTTTTTTTTCTAACGATTCTCTTGAAGTAATTATTTCAAGCAGCTAATTGCCGAAACATCCTTTGTTTATCATGGTGTAATTCTCGATCGTGATCATACCGGTCGATGCTTAACGCGACAACCTGGTCGATGAGTTTTTAGAAAATAAACAGACAGACAACGTTTTCTGAAGGAGCTCGTGTAAAGGAAACGAGGCCGAAGGCTGCGCTCAAGGTACTCAAAAGCCTACACCCTTGGCCGCCGTGTCGTCTTCTTCTTGTTCATCCTCTTGTAGAGTGGAACACGGTTAGCTCGGATGATCGCGTAACATTGTGGCAACAAGGAAGTCGGCGTCGAAGTCTCTGGGAATTACAGTTTTCGGATAATGTCCTCTGAAGAGTGCAACGGTATACGGAATCGAGTTGTGCGAACGCCGCGCCGCGTTAACTTCTGATAATCGGTGAGGGGGAGGGGGCTTTAACGAAACGGATAACGATCGTGGTAAAACCGCATCTCCAAGTTCTTGTGCATCATCTTTGAATCCGATTAAACGGTGCGCTCGGTGAATAACGTGCGAGCCATTTACATTGTTTACGATCCGAAATTACGAAACATGCCTCACTGCCAATGCACGAGATTCCTTTAATCATTGAAAATTAGATGGGAATTCATTGTACCGGGAATAAGCATAACGGTAAGAACAAGTAATACCGGCTAATTCTTACTATATTAGTTCTCGGCTCCGTAATAAATATATATATATATTGTATATTTTTCTAAATTCTTTCCCGTGATTATACCCGGTTCAAACAGTTCTGAGTATATCGCGATAACGATCGATTGTAACGTTCGGTCGATTTCTAATCCTTTTTAAACATTGTTAAGGAATGTTTTAAATTGTAGCTGTGTGTTAATCGGATTCAATTATTTCCATAAGAATCGTCGATTTTCCACGATGTTACGCGTTATTAGAAGCTTTCGAGTCGACGAGTAAGAGACTTCGATGCCGGCGTCAGGGTAGGCTCGGTGATTTCAACGCGTGAATTCAGTGAGGTTCTTCTCGCGGAGGAAATCGTCATCGACCTTCGACTTACGTAAACGAACACTCTTGGTCCTTACACGCGGGTACATATTTGCACGATCTCACCGAGTAGATTCTTTTCGCTACCAACCTGATGTGTTTTGTTCAGCTACGATGTCTGTAAGATGTCCGGTTCTTCTATTCTGATCGAAACTGCATCCGCTGCACCCCAGAACGATCACCAACGCGGTCCGCGGTTCCTTTTCTATGGCGCATCGAACGAAATTTCCTAGTTTGCTCGATGGCCTTTCGGTTGGATCTCTCTCTCTCTCTTTTTTTTAATTCAAGGTGTCGTCACACGACCGCGTTTTACGAATTCACCGACTCCGTGAATCGCGATCTGCTATCAGAATGAAGGCTTTTCTTAAGGCCGTCTCGTACTTATGTCGCTGCCCCCACTATGGGGCGACGCGAGCCGAGCTCTCCTCAAGTTGTTCGTCGTGTCGGGGCCCGAACAACTATACCCCCCTCTGAACATAGAAAAGGAAATACGTGCCAGAACAGACGACACACTTTCGTTCGTTCTTTCATCGGTTCGTCGGTTCGTCGCTCTTTCGACGGTTCGCTTTTGCCTCCCCCTCCCTCCCACCCTCGAAGCCACTTTTCCTCTTGAACACGTCACATTGCGTCACGTTGTTCACCCATCGAATTGCTGGATTCCCTTGGACCGTGGTTGAAAACACTCCCGTACGCACAATCCGCCAGTTTTTGTTAAGAAATCAACCTCGAGACGCGGGTGATTGATCCGCTCGTTCGCCGGACGCCATTCGATCGGTCATTTTTTCGGCAAACGTGCCTGCCTGCTGGCTTTTTTCCCTTCCTATAGCTCGCAAAACACGAGCCACGCTTTTTTCCCACCTTGTCCGCCTAAAGAATTCCTCTCGTGAGATTCACGGTTCGTACGGCCGACAATACGACTTCTAGACTTCATTGTGGATCGCGATGGCAGAACAATAAATCGATTTTGTAACGTTTAACCCATCAATACCCCATCAATACACAAGTTTTGTACCACAAATTTTTCTTTTTACTTTTACACTAGAAAGTGCTCTTCTGAAAATGATACGTTATCGATCTTAGGAAATTAACGGGTTAAATTGGAAAACGAAATTTCTAAAGCCTTAAAACAATTACAATGATAACGTGCCGCGTTATGCATGGCCATTTTCACTGTGGCGGATAAACGCGTTAATATCCCCGACGTCCCATCGTGTGCCGCACCAAGTATGGCTGTTTACTGTGCCAGCGAAGGCGTTAATAGCACGCGTTGCCCATGGTAGGTCGTTAAGCATTCGTTCGATGTTTGATCTGTCGATCCTCGATACTCTAAATTCTAAATCATTGCCAGCCACGTTCACTTTTAACACTCCCGATGATTAGATGCAACAGCAAGCTATTCTCTGTTACTTGTAGTAAATCGATCGGCACGCGCTATCCTTCGATCCGTGAATTACTCGCGTAGTTACTTTCTCCGTGGTCCCGCGGGTAATCTAGCACAGTTTATCCACCGTGCAATCTGATGGCAGTTCGCGGTAGCAAGAAAACATGTGTGTCATGTCGGAATGGATATGTACTTGCGTGAAACGACTTATTCGCAGGGAGTAGCTGTACGTACGCAAAACGATGAACCGAGTTTCAGCGAAATGGAACAATGTCGAATCGTGACACTTTCTAAATACACTAGTTATTATATCTTTCAAGAATATCGATGGATAGACCTTTGGCTTTCGATTCTTGCCGTTGATCGACAGATTAATTAGGACAAATTAATTAGATTGTTTCTGCTAGAATAATAAGGCGATCGATCGAGTCCAGACGAACGTTTTTGGAATTTTACCCGACATTTCGACAAAATGGGAATACTATGGTTCGTTAAACTTTTAGGAGGGTGGCGAGCAGAGGTTCCTCGTTGCGATCGAGCTAAAAAGCAACTCTCGGTAATGATGATGATGATGATGATGATGAATCGTTCGTGAATCGGTCTAAAAGCGATTTCTTCGCTGGTTGCTTTTTTCCCGCGAAAAGGGAAACTTCGTCTAAGCAATCTTACCCATTTTCGTGCCTTGATGTATCAAATAATTGAGCCGTTGTACGCTTCTTTGTCTTGTTCTTGCGGGGATCGCAAAGTGTTTTGACGAACATATTAAATTCTACGATTCGCTTCTTGACAAGCAAAGAACGCGACAGAGTGATACGGTCTTTTCCTGGTTTCAGGAAAAGCCGATGACTCCAACTTTTCTTCCCGTGTGAGAGACTATGATGCGTGATCTTAGGTTTGTTTCTTCAAGCCGTCGCGTTGCGTCGCGTCGTTTAGAACGGAATGTGCCAGTACCGCGATCGTCGAACGACAAATACCGATTACTACCGCACAACATTCCGCTCCATATTTGTGATCCTCTCGATGCTTTTCTTTCGAATCGATAGCGGTACATCACGAGATAACAAAAGTTATGGACAACAAACTGGTATGAAAAATTTCGAAGAAATTCTGACGCGTTATAAATTTTCTAACTTCTGCGCTAACATCTTTAATTACACGCTTCGAGCGTAGGTAATTGACAATGTAACAGCGGTGATTGATTTCGCGGGTGTACTTAATTATGATGAACGATCGCGCAAGATTCGGAGGCTGTAACGATCGCGCGATTAAGTTGGATAACAAATTATTTATCCAATCGCGACGATCGTTTCGGATGTCGTGAATTCTTAGCTCGAAATTACAGAGCAAGCGGCGCGATTATCTCGATGCTCCGAGAGCTAATTAATAACATCGCGTGTACATTATGTACCGGGTGTAGCGTCGATTTATCTTGTTCGCGAGCCATCCCGGAGCCTTTTCAACGAACAACAGACGTAAAGAATTTCGAAGGTGTTTTTCTTATGTTCTTCCGAAGAATTATAAATTCGCATATATTAGCTCATAGTTCAGATTACTGCCAATTAATACGTAAAACACGGGGTTTACGATTTGTTCGGGTTATTTCATGAGCGCATTAAAATCAAGATTTGCACGCTCATGCTTTGAGATTATAAAATCAAAACGTCGAATACGCGAGACGGAAACGTTTGAATGTTTAATAAAATTATCCCTCGTAATAACGAATTAGTGTTTACGGTAAACAAGAAAGTAGTAACGCTTACCAGCCACGATGTGAATTAAACGAGTGATGACGTTTAACTTCCTTCGTCCTTTTACGAGAATCTTATAGCTTGTGGGAATTTATTCGTGAAACGAAAAAGAAAAAAAAGAAAAGACCACGGTTCTTCCGGTTCGGAACAATTAGGACTCTGAACGAACGTGTGAACTCGGAAACGGTAATTTGTGAAAGGTTACGGAGAAAGAAATGCGATCGTCGGAACGATAGAGATTTCTTTTTTTTTTCCTTTTTTTTTTGTTTTATTCGAAACATTGGTATCTGTCCGAGGGAAAAAGTTTCAAGGAAATATTGTTCGGACGAAGCGTGACTCGATAAAACTTCTCCGTAGTTTCGAAGTAACGATATAAACACGGCATCAAGGATATCGTCGAAAAAGTTTCCCTATGCTTGCTGCAAACGACCACCTTCCTTACATCCTACCTACATTAATGTAGAAATATAATTTGAAAAATTACTACCTCACTGCACACGTTGAATCTGTATCAGCCTCGACGAATCTGCGGATTCTGTGCAAGGTTCGTGATTACACCGTGTCTATAATCTCCTGTTTTCTGGTGTAAGCCACCAACGGTATAAATTATTTATAAAGAAACTTCGAGTACAGTTGTTTTATTTTGCATAATTCTTTGCTTTCAAAATCGGATGTAATAAAAACTTATTTAATTTTGGCGATTTCCTACAAATACGTAGAGAAATCGAATTATTTACGTTAAATTTCAGTTAGTTAAACTTGATGATTACCAAAGTGGGTATAACTTTCACGGTTTTCAATCGAAGCCTCCGCGCCATATTTTAAACTTAAACCATACTTATACTGCTTCTGTGGATCTCTATAATCCCCTAGGAATTAAGCTGGCGGTACGAGCTTTAATGAATCGACATAATGAAAGTACCGCGTTGAATGTAGGTAAATGAAAGTCATCATCGTGAGAATGGAGAGATAATTTGCCGCGCGCAATTTGACGATTTTAGAGCACACGGTGCTGCGAAACATCTTCTGGTATTAACGCGTCGTGGTTTCCCGTCGCGCGATTGGCGTCAACAATTTCTAGCTGTAACGCTTAAAAAATGATCACGTTTGTTCGGCTGGAATCAGCGCGGTGCACGCGCGGCTACCGTCGTAGATTCCACGCGTCGAAGAAACAGGAGCACCGACCAGCACGCGTTATAAATATTGATCGTGCGTGCGAAGACTGACCGCACGAATTATCTCGGGCATCGCGAGGATCGATCACGTTTGTTAATCACGTTCCTTCTCGCCGACAGGTAGCCGCTGCTCGCTACTGTACCCTGGCCAGAACGTTCGGTACAGTACGTGTGCCACCTGTGCGAGTCCCGGTGCACGCTACCTCCATCCTTTTCCATCTTCCCCTGGCTTCGCTTCGTGTTTTACCAACCGTCTCGTACGACACAAAACGAGACGAGACGAGACGAGAGTTCATAATTAAGTTCTTACTAAATTTTGCCCCCCGGGGAAACCGCTTTCGTCGTGCGTCCTACGGTAAATGCACCACGATGAGATCGGATACCAACTGTTTTTCGTTTCTAAGAAGAAAATATTTGTCAAACTGCGACAAACGAACGAAGAAAGCTCCCGCGGAACCAATTTATGTACTTGAACGAAACAATTTCGTCTTCAAGTCGGTTGGGTAATATCTCCCAATCGATATCGTTGCTATATGAGAAACGGTACACCTCGTATCTCACGAATCGCACTTTCCATTCGTTTTTTTTCCGCTCGACGGCTCGAAGATTAATTCAAAACGCGAATTCGCGGAGACGCGCGGAGCCTTTCGGTTTTCGGCAACAATAGCGGCGCACGATAAAAGCGTTTCTTATAAGTTTGGTCCCGTGAGAAACTGGCCGCGCAATTAACGCGAACTGTGCATTCGACTTAACGGGAACGAGGAATCGCCGCCGACGAAAAAATGAAATTTAGGGAGCCTCGTTGAATAAGTGGGGTTTTTTGTTTTCGCGCATTCAAGCCCGAAGTTTTAGCGCGTGTCAGGAGGAAGAAGCAGTCATCTCGTTGATAAACAGTTATCAAATATTTATTGTAACTGAGTCGAGCATACATATATCGAACGAAAGATGAAGGCACCGACACGCGTTGGAAACGAATCTTGGCGCCAGTTGCCAGAAATAGATTAGAAACGTGTCGGAATATTTATAGGCAATTAGGGAGGATGATTAGAATGTTGCATTGGTAAAAGAATTGCACAGAAGGCGTGTTATGAGAATGGAAAGAAACGCGTGAGATGAGAAGCATGCTGGAGCCGCTGCGCTGAGCTGGTATAAATTCGTATATAATCGAGCCCGTCGTTGCTATTTTTACCATCGTTCTCATTAATCAGAATAACACTTCAACTGGTTCGTGTAATAGCTACGGCGAAGATTCTACGCGTAGATTTAATAGCCCTCTCACCGACTAGTAATTATGCTATGAACGAACAACTCGTGTTAGACGAGTTGTGTTTAAACAATCGTTTAGCTTCTCCTTCGAAAGCGTGCCGTTTCTCCCAAATTATTCGATTAGATCAACTCAGGGTTACAGTGACACGAAACGATTCGTACGAGATCCGCACGAGAAACCCAATATTTCGCGAAACCCAAAATTAGAGGGCAAGCGGTCGTTTCACGCGTTGAGGCATGGATTAAAATAAAATTAACGCAAGTCAAAGTTAGATGAGAGTAGGTAATTTTGATTACATTTTTGTGGAATTAATAGTAGTTTTATACAAGTGTATAATTCATTTCTTTTATTGTCTATCACGCATCTCGCTTCTATCCTCTTCTCTGTTCCCGGACAAAGTTTCTGTCACGCTTGCAATCAGATAAAATCGAGAGCATTCTGAACACGCGTCACGTTCGCCCCACGGTTTTAATCTCTTTGTAATCTATGGGTCGTTCGAGAGAGGCTGCTCGACGAAGAGCCAACTTAACTCTTTTGCTTACGCGTCTAACCGTAAAACGATGCTTGCACTCGACTCGTATGCGTGTACGTGCGTATACGTTTTTATTCCGCGATCATACAAAACGCGACAAACGTCGTGCTCTTACGAGGATTAAGTTTCATCGATTAATTATGTATCTAGGAGAACGAGTCGAAGCTTCGAAGAGCAACGCTTGTAAGATTAAGGTATCGGTATCGATATCAGAGAAATTAATTTCTGTTCGCGGATGTTGATCGATCGCCGGTGCTTTCCAGTGTTTCGCCTTGTTTTGGTCATTATACAGATTCGGTATCGGCATGAAATTAGTAATATTAGGAGAAAGTGTCGATACGTCTGGGTCTGGGTGTTTCTAATTATCGCTTAAATAGAAATAGAAGACAACAACCATATCGTCAGCGTCGAAAATATCGTACAAGGTGTCAACGATCGACCCACATATCTGGTTAGTGGATTGGCGTATCGAGGGAAGGACAGAAAAGCGTACGCATATGGCAATAAAGAACCGACGATCATCGCGAAGAAAGAGACTTTGAACGATTCCAACGATCGGACGGTGAGTCAGTGGTTGATCAATCGCGCTCTAACTGCACCTGTAAAAAACGATCCTTTCCGGAATCGGACGTTCGACAAAGAAACGAAGTGTTGTTCTTATAAACCAAACCCACGACGGAGATTAAAACGAACGCAAGATTTTGACCAGGAAGAACGGGGGATATATCGTAATGCTTTTGTTTAAAATTCACCAAAGAGGATTAACTACCGAGAAAGAAAGTTTAATTTGGCTGGATGGTTCGTTAAGATTCTCGCATTCGTTTGGTCACACTGGATTAGGATCGTAATTAGTAATATTCGAGGAGAGAATCTTTTGCTCTATTTCTCCCATCGTTTGAGCTCGCCGTTTCAAAAAAGAATAAAGAGTAAAGCATCCTCGACGATCGTTCGATTCGCTTTCCATCGTGGTCCACCCACCTGAAATAAATTGTAATGGATACGAGTTAACAAGAACGATATCGGTTTCTAATCGAAGCGATCGTTGCTGTACGAAAGAACTGGCGCGCCGTGCGGCGCGGCGGAACGATCGAATTAATCGATCCGCGCGATCGAAGGCGAGGGGAAGAAAAAGGAAAAAGGATTCGGTAACGTGGATCTCGTTACAAGTCATTGTCGTCCTTTCGCGAGGAAACTTTCACGATTTTTAGGTTAAGTTTTCTGCCTCGGGATCACGTACTTTCGAATACTTTCCTCAGAGATCCAGAAGAAATTGTCCAAGTGCAGCGTGTATGAAAGCATCGCAGGATAGAGTTGTATCGTGCCTCCTCAATTTCTTTTTTCCTTTTTGGAAGAATTTATGAAAGTCGAGCGACCGCGCGTGCGATACACTATATATGTGTTCTTTTACGCCAGGTGAATTGCATAATTACTATTTACTCTGTCTGAAACATTGTCGAGACAGATCGAAACGGCCGATTCACGTGAGCTTAATCGGTCCACTCAAGACCCTCAATTCCAATGTATACCGACTACCGACGAATGAAATCGTTATAAAATTAAGGTATCGCGTGATGGTTGAAATTTTCAGAGATCGTGTAAAAAAAAAAAAGGTCAACATTCGACAGAGTTAATTGAAGATACACTTGGGTCCGTGTAACTGTGCTTTACGATCTCTTTTGAGCGAAATGAAAATGGATCGAAACATCGTTGATGCGAAAGGAGCGAGGATCGGCCGTGCAAGAATTCCTACCATTTAGGATTTCGTGATTTACCCGGGTAGAAACGTTCAACGGGAAGCTGTTGTACGAGCCACCGTTTTCGTCGAAACGGTGGTCGAGCAAACTGACCAACGAGATACCACCAAGAAGGCACCCAATTTATTTAAACCATCCAGGAGAATGTAATTACGGTTCTCGCATCTTTTAAACACAATTAACCCATTTCTGGTACGATCTCTTTCTGGTAAACGGCTATATCCATTCCACGAAACACCCGTCGTCGTCGTCGTCGTCGTCGTTTAATTGCTATATCGTCGCTCAGAAATCGTAACGAGAAAGTTCATCCAGTTCGCGCGGGTTCGAGCGTGAAAGAAAAAGGAAAAGAAAAAATGATAAGATCGATGTATTTGTACCTTTCGAGATTGAAATAAAAACTCGATGTAATTTCTAAATGTGACAAGAGATTCACGGACACGAGAACGGCTTGTTTGACGCTCGAGAAACTAGTTTCACACCGGCAGCTGCCAATTTGTTAGACACGGACATTTGTCGAAGGTACTTATCCGTATTTCCACGATGATAAATGTTTGCCTTTGTCGAGACAGACGAGGGAAGATGTTGTACAGTCATTTCAGTGTAAGTACTTTGCCCGAAGGACTCGCGAAATGTGCCACGATTTTCGATACGACCGATTCAAATATTTACGAGTTTCGACCAAAGACTTGTATCAATATATCAAATACTCGTTATAAGATAATAACCATAGAAATATAAAGTAATAATAAAAATATTAAGAATTGTTAGTTTAATATTGCATAGAATCAGGTATACATATTGGTATTTCGGTATCTCTAATTTACACCATAATCAACCTATTGTAAGATCGTTAATGGAAATATATTGCTGCCCTGAAGTAACTGTTTATTAAATCGACGAAAGGACAATGGGATGCGGATAACCGATAGAAAAATCGTTTCACGTCGGTGCAGTATTTCAAGCAAAATCGAGAAAAAGCAACGGTCACGGGCTTAGCCAGAAACGCACGTAGGAGAAAGTGATTTTTTTTCCTTTTTTTTTTTTATTGTTAGAGAACTTGGCAATTGATCTTGCCAATGGCAAAACGTCAAGTCGATTGTCCGTTCGTGAGATAGGCTATCTTTGTGAGGAAAGCGACTGAATAAGAATGAGTAAACTCCTTATGACTCGTTTAACGCGATATTGTTTGCTCCTTTAAGCGTAAGATCTTTTAAATTCACCGCTTGCCCCGTTGTTTCAAGGTTCCAGTCAGAATTACAATTTTCTTTCGAACCTTGTCCGTTCATTTATTAATTGATTTCAAGATAACAATCGAAAGTGATGTCACAAAATTGTAGGTTTTGGATAAAAGACAATTTTTAAACGCAATTTTTTCTTTATTTATAAACATTCCGAAAATATATATTACTTTTATACAAAGCTTAAAATTATAATTAGAACTCCATTTTCTCGTCTGAAAAATAAGCGAAAAAGAACGTATATAGAATTCATTTTTCAAGTAAAAGGTATATGAAATTCTTACCGCTCTCTTTGATTTTTTGACCTTTTCGTTCGTTCTCCAGAGCCCACAAAAATTCGTGAAACACGTGTAGCGATTTATTTATAGCGGTCTTTTTGTAGTCTTTTATTCTCTTCGCGGCCAATTCGTACGTCTCTTGTTCAGCTTTATCCTTCAAGTCAAACTCGTTTATTTCTTCGATCAGCGTTGTAATCGTTGGAACACTGTCCGGCTGAAATTTGTCCACCGTATTCGGGGTGAACGGTATGCAAATTTTGCCAGTCTTTGGATGAACGCAGAAAGGAGATTTTAACAGATGGTTCATTCCTTTGGTGACGTTTATATCTAATCTGGGATAAGCGTATTGTAGCATTACTTCTTCTACCAAATGCCGATAGTGTTTCCATTTTTTATCTCCCTGAAATTTACAAATGTTACGTCGAAACCTATTTTTCGATGATATTCTTTAATTTTATGCCAACGATAAGATACCTGATTCTTATTTCTAACATATTTAACAAACGCATTCCACCTATCTTTGCTGGAATCGCATCGATCGAATAACGCCTTAGCTTCTTGTCTATCTTCTTCTGGAATTACATACAAGAATTTTTCCACCCCCTCGTTAGTTCCAAGTATATTCTGCTCTTCCACGCAGAATGGAACGAAAACGGCTTCTATTTGTTCCAGTGCGCGCCTGAAATCGTACGGTGTTGTGTCTTACAAGAATTAATTAACTTTACACTAAGAAAACATACTTGATAGAATGATGTATTCTGTCACCAGACAGATTTACTTTTTTCTTCATGTATTCTCCCCCGTCTACAATCTGCAAGTATTCTGCCACTGCACTACGCTCGAACGAGTTCAAGGTACGCGCACTGGGGTCGCACACCCAGCAATGTATACCTCTTCTGCCAGAGAACACCCACAAAATGTGCTTGTATCCAAAGTCCACTGAAAGTTTCCATTAAAGATCAATACTTCTGTAGAACATTTAAACAAGTATTGTACACACATACACCTCAGCGCGCCGTCTAGAATTTTACAAGCAAGCCCCATGAATTTCCAACATTTAGAACAGATATCAGCCCCGCTGCAGCATGTCCTTACTTCGTCATAGTCTGTCATGTCGATATCGAACACTAGTTCCCTCTCAATCGGTTGAAAGTTTGTTCCTTTGCGTTGATCTTTTGGACTGGTAACATATCTACATTGTAAAAACAATGCAAGAATAATAGATTTAGCACGTAATACACACCAGTAATTGTATATAGCTCCTATATCTATCTTGAAGGGTAGCAATCTCTTAATTTCGCTCTCCAATTCCTTCAAGTTCTTGTACGATTGAAAACGAAGATAGATATCATCTTGTAAGGTGAATGAAAATTCCCTGCGATTAAATGTGCTAACTGAAATAAGATAACTGATTCAATGATAATATTGTTAAACGTCAACAAGACGCTGTTAAAACTGATATTAGAAATTGAATTCGTACTATTTCCATAGCTGAGCCAACGGTAGTAGTCGTAAAAGGGAAATAATCTTGCATAATACGTCGGTAACAAATCAGCCAAATTTTCCATGTCGACTATTCTTTTTTCTTTAATTTTATAATCAATTCAGCAGGTATGCATATATCTTTAAAGTAAGCACGCGCGATATAATGTCATCATTTAAAACACCATGGTGTGGATAGATTTTGGCGGGAAAACAGATTTATCATGAATCATGGAATGAATGTTTTAGAGATACGACTTTATTAGAAACGTAGGGAATTTCTTTTTCTCTCTAGATGTAGCGTCAGAATGACCGCGAACTATATAAAATGGCTCGAAATTTGAATAATCTTATCATGGAAACGAAAATATTTTTCAAAGCATACAACTTGTCCGTATAAATTATGCTTTTCTGTTGCTTATTCTGAATCAGGGTGTTTTTTGGGGGGTGAAATGAATACAAGAGTAACGTTCAGATTGTAACTTTTATTCCCTAACGTCGTTACACGTATACTGAATGAAATTTAGAATGTAATACCTTCAACCCTTTTACATACGTGCAAAAATAGAATCGTTCTATTTTTGAATAAACATTACTGGAATAGGAATGTATCATTGAACTTATCTAAATAAAAATCTTTCGTGTTTCGACAGTTACATATACGTGTACATATTCGCTTACGATTCCCTGTTTGGAAGAGCGACAATTTTCAAGAAAAACGCGCGAAACTTTACTGCTTTTTGAAAAAAAGAAAAAAAAAGAAAAACAGAAGAAATATCCCGTGCGCGTTTTGTCTTCTTCCTCGAGTTTCGTCGAAATGAAAAAAGAAAATAAAATTAACATAAGTACGAACTAACAAACGTCCGATGAAACATTCTTCGTTGCGTGTGTGTATTTATTTACAATTCGGTGAGTAAACGTGTTTCGTACGAGTGTGTGTCGCTTATCGTATAATAAAGTAGAAATAGATTCGATGATATCGCTTGACTTAACTTAACTTAAACGTAGGAAAATAAATG
This sequence comes from Stelis phaeoptera, assembly GCA_943735885.1. Lineage (NCBI taxonomy): Eukaryota > Metazoa > Arthropoda > Insecta > Hymenoptera > Megachilidae > Stelis > Stelis phaeoptera. The sequence goes on from OX030936.1 coordinate 4,935,348, forward strand.
AAGGATGAAACGAGGAATATGTGTCGAATTTGAAGATAAACGCCGTCGTGCGACTAACGTATGATACAGTCTTCAGGCCTGGTGTTAATAACACGCAGTATTCGCTTAAATATGTTTCATAGTTGAACATGTTCAGTAGCAGGTTCGACGCCGTTGGGTAAACCTTTTCCTGTGATATGACGGTAAATCAATAATATACCGCTACGATAGCCCAAACTCTTAAAAAGTGTACGACGAAACTAATCCATCTAAACAGTCGAATCTATCACGTATCAAAGGATGGAAACGTACATGCTACACACCTTTTCCATGTGTATTTACGAACAAATTTCATCAACTAGTTACTAGCGATCTGTATATCTCTTCTTCTTTTTTGTTTGTAAATAGCTTCTCTCGTGTATAATAGTAAAGAATTATAAATTGTATATCGTTCAATTAAAGCTACGATATATCCTTTAATATATATGTATATATATATATATATATATATCTGTATATATAATTCTTTCTGTGTCATTCTTTTACGATTCATATCGTAACTATTTACAAATATCTCTTACCATCGGCAACAGCAATAATAATTGTAAAACTCTCGTAATAAATTCTCCTTATAAATAGATTAAACGTTAAATATCGTTCGATCGATGGAAACACTTTGAAAAATTAGCTAAAAAACGATCGATCTAAAGTGCGAGACGGCGAGATTTGACTAACGGACGAAAGGGTTGGCGACAAATCAGACTAATGCGATGTAACGATGAGTAAGAGCGCGATGAATTGTGGATGATGTACGAAAACTCCGATGCCTTAACGTCTTAACGTAAAACACACGAGGACAGAAACTCGGGTGTTTCTCTTCTAAAACGGAAAGAAAAAAGCTGAAGACTTTAACATTATGAATTCGCGTCTGTTACAAGATAGCGGTAAAACGAATTCTCAGTAGTTATAATGTTCACGCAGAAAAATTATTTAAAAAATACGTTCTTGTTTCAAAGAAGCTTACTTTTACCAACCATTAAACCCTTTGCGATTTCTCCTTCAATCCTTCGTGCTGCTCAAAGTGACCGAGAATAATATATTTTTATATCTATGTACTAGATACTTTTCTATGAAATTACCCTGAACAGCGTACATTTGTTTGATAATTTTCTAAATAAAAAAAAAAAAAAAAAAAAAAATCTCGCAAAGGGTTCGAAAAATCGTGAGAACGATTTGCAATAATATCGTAGGATAGCCATCGATCTATTGTTCCTGAGGCACCTTAAGCAGGACCGTTCTCGTGCCCTCGGAATCGGAAATGTTGATCTTCAACTCGTTCGTTAATGCTTCGAGCTTGTCGACCACTTTGGCGTTCTTATGCCCGCCTGGATTAGGTGGTGGCCACACGTCGTCTAACGGTGGTTCGACGTACTTCCTGGCTGGTTTCGACAAGCTTATTTCCTGTCGTCCGCAAAGCGTTCCGCCGACGTGATCCGAGGAGGAGACGCATTTTGGCGCCGGTTCCATGTCCATGCGAGGACGTTTGTAGAGGGGTGGCTGAATCGCTGGGCTGTAATCGTGATCCAGAAGGCCCTCCACTTCCTGCAGCAACTCCTCGCTGTATTGCTGCAGCTCTTCGTCCATCAGCTGTTTAGTGTACAGCAATGTTCGAGAACGTCCTAGAATTGAAATTCGTTTGGATTAGCAAATTATTATTAGAATGATGGATATTTTTGCTAGAGGTTCGCAAGAGTTTGACGGTAAAAATTTGGCATTTTACGTTAATTAGTATAACCTTAACGCAACTTAATTGTTAAATTTGCAAACTGGTCGGCAGTGGCCAGGTATCCAAATATTCAGGTATCTACTGAAGTTAAATAAAAATCCCTTGCCAAATTACGAGTAATCGAAATAACGAAAGAATAAATTAATTTCAAGAAGAAATGAGAATTATTGTGAAAGTTCAAGATCAACGAAGACGTAAGCTTTGAATTATCGTGTTTGTGTATTTTTGTCGTTATCACTCGAGTAGACTAATCATTGAGAAGTTTTTTTTATAACGCGTTTGATCGTTGCACCTACTATTCGATTGGGGCGGCTAGCTCGAACGATCGTTTCGTAACCATAACGAGAAACTGGTTACGAAGCTTTCCACGTAGCAGCGGTCCTAAGGTATCGGTGTTTGAATTTTAACCAAGTTCAATGACACCATAAAGGTTTCGATCGTATCTTTGATACAACCTAGCGTCCGCTATCCTAATGAAAATTTCAGAATGAAAGTTACGTCAACTCATATTACTCGTCCGAAAGTGGAAAATTAAATGACGTAATGTAATTGGAGTAAATAAAAGACGACTCGTTCGTCGAAAACCGATAAAAATAAGATTACGGGGTGATAATGGAAAAGGATCGTCGCATCGACTCGAGAGGTTGAGAAAGGATCCAAGCTTTCTTGTTCTTGTTTTAGAAAGTAGCTGAACAACTTCGACCATAGCCTGCTCCGGTTTCACCATACCGGTGTTAATATCGACCCCATACCTTTCATTTCGAAATGTCTTGTATTTATCTTCTTTATCAAGATCCAACGTTTGTTTCCGATAAACCGTCCGCAACGTGGAAAATATTTTTTGGACTCGTTCATGTCGAAATAATATCGAATTCGATCCTTGTATTATTCGAACGACGATTTAGAAGGAAAAAGTACAAAGTAAGTCCGTTTCGCAATCTGAAATATTGCTGATACTCTGATACCGTATCGTTTTACGCCTTCTTTTTACAGTCGAAAGTGAAACGTGTGCAACCAATGGAATTTGTCTTCGAAACGATCGTCGATGCGACAAAATGCGTGGTTCGATGCAAATTCGAAAACGAACGGCCATAAAGAACACGTTAAGAGAACGATTTTTACACGTATTTGTATACCGTTGAAACGTTTTGCTTTAAGGAGACGCAGAAATTATCGATCTACGATTGCGTAAGGCCCAACATCGTTTAATTATCTGAGGTTACCTAATCGCAATTGGAGATAACGAATACACATCGATACGTGTCTTCTGTATCGACGGCGTTAAGTTCTTTACACGTCTCGTCAAGTTAGCAAGCTTCGCTGAATACAAATTACGCGAACGCCTCGATAGCATTCGATAATAATCAACGCGACTGTCCCCTTATCCAGTTCTGTTCGTTACAATTATTCCCAGTCTTTTTCCTCTTTCGTAGTCGAGCAAACGTCGATATCGAGAAGCTCGATGTCTTTTAAAATCAAACTCATATTTGATGAACGCTTAGCCATCGAAATATCCATCGAAGCGCTGTTATTTTTAGTTTTGATTTGTTATGATAATGTTGTTTACAAGCACGCGTCGAAACTACTCGAAACCACGTCACGAATATCGATGGTCGAACGCGATGAAATAAAACGAAAGAGGAGTCGTTTCATTTTTCATGCAGGTAAAAATCCCAATGAACCATGCGTGGTTTGGATGCAACAAGGGACGAGGAAAAAAAGAAAAAGCATGTTCAACACGATCGTGCCTTTCACAACCCTATGGGGTTCAATGTTCCTCAGGCCAGGTTGCGCGCTGCTATCAAACCCATTCGACTCGTGTAACCGCTAATATAACGGTTCGAAAATCTTCGTCAATCATGATGGAATTACCTTGAACGTTATCTTGTTTCCTTCCATCGCGATAACTTCATTTAACGAAGTTTCGGTTTAAGATCGATCAGATTGAATCGATCGATCGAGGAGATAGGATTTTATTTTTGTGAAAGTAAACGGTTGATAAATCGTATTTTTAATATCTGATAAATGATAAATCATTGTTCCAATTGAATAGGAATTAGGAATAAATAGAACAAACTCGTTTTTAATACGATGCGACGCGAGATTTTTTACCATCAGCTTTTTATCGGAACGAACTGTTTGTGTTCCATACAAAGTTGTACTATTGTAATTTGTTATCAAACAAATGAAACGCGTACCGGCTTATGTTTTGTATACAATGTTTCCTTGTGTCTACTCGCGTATCATTGTAGTATAGAATGACGAGCAAAATACGACCTACTATACGGTATCAATGATCGTTTTTTCGCTTCGAGTCGTAACAACACGTGATGCGCGTAACACTCTGTAACTTATAAGTTTGGCAATTTGCAATAAACCTGCCCCCTCGATAACGGTCGCGACGCAGACTGGAACTTGGGTATTTACGATAACGTTGGGAAAAAGAAAAATGGATATGCTTTCCACTCACCTGCTAACGGTGGCATTTTTTCGGGCTGTTCCTGTTCTTGGGAGAGCTCGTTGTTGGTATTGGAGTGTGGTCTTAGATTCGGTACGGCAACGAGTGCCAACGAGAGCAATAAAACCATGAGACAAGTGGCCGGCTGGGCGCTCTTGTTGCCCTTTTGCAACAGTGTCTGAAGCCGTTTCAGTTGGCCGGCCAGGCTCTGATTCTGCAGCTGAAGCGCCTTGATGCGTTTCAATAACGTCATGTTCTCCTCTGTGCATTGCTTCACGCGATCCTCGAGCCCGTCCACGTACTCCTTTTTCCTCTTCCGTGAATCCTGAGCGGATATTTTGTTGCGAATCTTGCGTCTGATCCTCTTCAATTCCCGTTCCTCGTACTTTGTCAGCGGATAATGAGTCGGCAGCGTGATTCCTTCTTTTTGGAGCAGACGTTTCTCCTCGGAGTTCAGTTTTAGCCTCGGATAAGGGGAATCGGTTTCTGAAACCTCGTCACTCGAGTTGCAACCTCTCTCGCTGCTCGAATCCTGCTCCTGTTTGATGGTCATCTGCTTTGCAAACCAAAATGAAAAATCACATTTTTTATACGTTACTTTGTTTCAATATCGCTCCGAATACCGAATTCATACCCTTTAGACACTTTGACGTCTGTTTCAAAAACTTATAAACGGAATTTGATATGACTAGCGTACCTGGACTGGTTTGTTAATGATATTCGCCTGATTGATTTTGAATCCCTTCAGATTCCTCGCTTGCGACGCGTTGATGATCTTAATGGTTCTCACTTCCTTCATGTCTTTCAGACTGACCGGCAGTAGGATGGATCTCGGATTTCCGGAACCCATCGGGGTGACACGTATCAGCTGTCTAATATTTCTTTTGCCATTGCACACGAGGTTACGAACGTTTATTCCGTTGCTTTCCTGCGATGCAACGTGAATCTGCTGCTTCGGTGTTTTATCTAGAAATCAGAAGAATCGTTGCCATATGCAATCTAGAAGTTTCTCATTGTTTCCAGCAGAATGTTATCCGCCGTGTCGCGTCGCGTCGTCTAGATAAGTTCGCTCAATTCAAACGGACTGTTATCGGCTCGTTCGGTCTCGATGGGTAACCGACAGCAACGTCGGTTTAAACTGTTGAACTTTGTCTTCCGACAAGCGAACGTTTCATTATGCAGTAACGAACAATAGCCACGACACGTTTTATGACACGCATTCCTTTAGATTCGCTTCGTTCGTCGTATCTTTACCGTTTCGAATCTGCGACAGGAATTCGTCGACGCCGACTTTCTTGGGCGTGACCGATTAACAACCAACCACGCATCTTACAAAGTTGATCGAAACGCTTTGGAACGCTTGAAAGACCACTTGCTCGTATTTAATACTGTTCGGAGCTTTCTCGAATTATTTCCAATGTTCGCCAGTATTGCAGCTCCCTTTCGGTGAAAGACGAGTGCTGGCGAAACGTTGAAAACAATTTTCTGTATCACACCCAAAACTTAAAGATATACTTACCTAATCAACGTAAAAAAAGTACATACATATATGAACTGATCCTCACCTACATCGACAACCGGTTGCTCCGTTAAAACGGTGCTGCCATCCGCGAGCGTGTTATTAGGGTTGACAACCGCCACGAGGGTGTGTTCAATGTCCATCTCTTCGGCAACATCCACGGCTCCAGGTGAACCAATATTCGATCTTACCGGACTATCCACGCTGATCATCGACTGATTAGGACTGTCCAACGATTCGAAATCCATAATATTCTGAGGGCTGTTCATTTCCGAGTTGCTGATCTCCACCTGATCCTCCTCGATCGGCAAAAGGGGACTCAGCTGTTGCTCGCAGGACAAACTGAGAGCACTGGAGAGTCCGCTGTCGGACGAGGAGGACGGAATCGTTTCCAGATCATTGTCGATCAGATTGAACTGATTATCCTCCAGTTTGAAGATCGAATCGAGAAAATCGTCCGTGTTCGTGGGCCATTCTTCGGTCTTGAAAAATGAAACGGGAATAAAGTTATTTTCGCGCCCGATTTACGGCAACGGCGCGGCGCGGCCGTACAGTTAGTTTATAATTTAATTTTAGAATAGTGGTCACAAGCGTGGCGCGTACAACATGAAAAGTAGTTAAAGTTTGGTTCGAAGCAAAGGAGACTTTTACTTGGTTCTAAAGAGGATAGTTCGGCGCGTGGTTCGCGCATGGTCTCTCATTTAGATCAGATTATTGACCCGATGGATCCACGCTATATTTTTACGTCGAACGGAACAGCTAGAGCAGCTCGAACATTGCGTTCCAAATAATGGGAAGTAACGGGTGTAGCGAACGCGCGATCTACTTTGATATCTGGCTGAAAGTTGCTCTAATCAGCTTAACCGGGTTTGAAAAATGGTCGTTCGCATTGTGCTTGTCACTCGGCTCGCGTGAACCAACCGTGTGGCCAATGCCGGTAACCCAGTTTTCAAGCAGCGAGTAATGGTAAATATAGGGAAGCAGGCAGGCTGAAATTTGAACGTTTTTAAACCTTTCGCTCCACGAAGCGGAGAGTAATTAAAATGGCCATTAAAAAATGTGGGCGTATAAAGTCAACGATGCTCAGGATAATTGTCTGATGTAACTAATTTGCAAACTTGCCCCCTATAAATGATATACATATTTTCAAAGCAAAAGTGATTCGAGATTTTTATTCAATTTTTTCCATACCGCGTAGAATGACTAAAAATAAGTCTGAGCTAACACAAGGTGTTCCTGTATTTAGCCGACTGGTCGGAGCTTCCTTTCGATGTACAAACAGGAAAGCCACGAAAGAAGAAAAAAATTGAAAAATTGAAATAAGACTGGCCAAATGAACCGTAAAGTATTCCGCCGTGCGCAAGATCGAGGCAACGAAGGTACAAGAACACCTGTGTACATTCCAAGGCAATTACGTTCCATTGTTCCCGGCGAAAAATGTGGGGCCACGGGGCCAACAATTTTTGAGACTATTTACGAGAAGTCCCGTAAGCTTAACGGTACTTTCCGTTCGAAGGTCGCTCGTCGTGATGAGTAATTTTGCATTCTCCTTCTTATTTCATGCATAAAGAGATGTACTGCCTTCATAGAACAACGACATAAATCAGTCAAGGATACGATACGAGTTGTTCTGTTTACTCTAAACTTAGTCATAAGAAAGAAAAAAGCAGCTTAGAAATTATTCAGCCGACTGAGACTTTGTTGATTCATGGAATTCGTCGATAACCCATTGAACAAGGCACCGATAAATCGAACAGGTAACCGGAACTTCAGTATGGCGGTGCTTGCGATACCGGCACGTGCACGAAATCCTTCCATATGTTACAAAAAAATCCACCCACGATTACGTAATAACCCTCATGCATTCCCTATCAGTTAACGAAATAATATTCAAAAGAAATAATTTGATGACAAAAATTCTACGCTGATATCATCGAACAGGCATGATAAAAGAAATAAATTGATGTACAAGTTCGTTACGCAATCGAAACAGGTCCCTGTAAATTATTCGTACAGAAATAATGCGACACGTTTCGGGTAATTATATCGCATCCTGATAACTGTATGTAGGACACGTGATAAATTCTCTCCGAAAAATGATAAAACGCAACGATCGTCGCTCATGCGCGTTAAAGGGGCCATTGCAACAAACAATTCAGAATAACCGCGACACGTGGTTTTCGCACACCATATGTTACGACCAATTAACGGCAAATCGATAGACGACGGGAGCTTATGTTTAATTGTGGCCTGTATCGCGAGCACACGTTCGACTTAAGTGCGTTAGATGGGTTTAACGCTCGTGTTTCAACAAGAATCTATGAATACGTTTCGTTCGATGGCTCGTCGAGCGTAATTGGATATAATCGTTAGCAATGAAAGCAAAGGATGCGTCGGTCGAACGGTTAACCCAAGAATACCCGATGAAAGTAGCACGGATCGCGGTGAAACGTTACCGTACCTTTTTTTCGCGTCTTCGAACCGTTCTCCAGCCACCGTGCATTTTACCTCGTGCAATTTGTAAACGATAATCCACGTGAAATTCGAAAGCGGAAAAAAAGCGTGGTTCGCGGCACGCCGTTACTTTACTCCGATTTTTCGCGATACGAATTGAACCCGTTGTTGTCGGACGAAACTTTTAATCGTCAAACGTCAAACGCACCGGTTTTCCCCGTGTTTCTATGTATAATATTCACAGCTAATCGGTGTTGCGTAAAACGTGAGTCGGTTCTTTGATATGTTTCGTCGCTGTTGGGAGTCGTTCGTTTTATTAGAATTCTAGACAAACGGAAGCTTTAAACTTTCCTTATTTTATCGAAACTGCTTAGATTGTACACGCGTTACATAAAGTGAAGTCGGTTCCCCGAGAACAAGCATATTGTGCTCCGTTGTATTTTCCCCGACGCGACGCGACGACCGATTATATCCACGCGCGGTCTGGCGACGGAAAAAAGTCAGTCCATAGTGCACGCAGTCTCATCGCTTTGCGTATTCTCATTCTCGTTTGAAAGAGGGCGTGTGCATTGGAGATTGAAGAGCAATGACAAAACGGGAAACCGTTGGGAAACGAAGGCGAGACAAACGTGTTGCAGGAACTCACTGCGATGGCGTCATCGTTGTAGGTCTGATCTATGAAAGGCTCGTCCTTAATATCGCCTTTTAGGAACGCATCCTCCCGTGGGAACAGGAAATCCATCAGGTTCATATCCGACGACATCTCGATGCTCGTCGATTATACGCAAACACTGTTCGCCGTTTGTGTTTGTGCGCGTGTATGCACCACGTTATGCGCCCATCAAAAACACCGTGCACTGCACCGACGGTTGCACCTCGACACGATACAACACAACAGGCGACCAGCCGACTAACGGAGCAAAAGAGCCCGTCGCGGTCAGACGGCAGACGGACGGACGGACGGACGGACGTTTCGACTCCTCGCCCCACCCTGAAACCCTGAAGAACCTATCGCATCGGCAGAGCAAGGGAGAGACCACGAAGAGAGCGAGACAGACCGGTTTTCTCAGAGCTTGCCTGCTCTTCCCTCGAACATTTTTCTAGCGTGCCACTTTGGACCCGCTCACTGCTCACTTTTCGACCGTACCCGCAACTTCGAACAACTCGATCCGGACCAACGTTCACCAGACCACCTCGAGCAACCGTTTACACCGTTCTTGTTACGCGAGGATGTCGAAGACTTCGGCTTCTCGAGTCCCGCAATTGTCAATTGAACTGCCAGCGTGGCACTAAGTGCGTCACAGAGGCGCACAAGTTAGCGGCGAGACGATTGGACGAGCCGAGTCGCGGATAGCGATAGGTCGATTCATCGAGATACCCGCCGTCAGGGTTGAATCGCTGTTTCGAACCTGACGAAATAATTGCCGCTTGTTGAGTGAAATTCTCATTTATGTCCTACGATTTACGCTTCTGCTATATAGATGAACGATTTTACGTAAAAACGAGAATCGACACAAACGCTTCGGAGCAGATACCAAACGAGATACAACGATCAGGGCAAGACGCGCAGATTGCGATTGCGGGTGTTTATTGAAATTGAAGTTATGTTTCTGGCCTTGATGTTGCATCAGACTAATCGATCGAAACTATTCAAAACTGCACTACGCTTTCTGCATAGGGCGATGAATCATGGGCCAGAATTGGATGATATTCGATAAGCATCTTTTATAATAAGTAACTGCGCTTCTTTTCACACCAGAGTATTTATCAAACGTGGAAATAGTTTTGAGGCGTTTGTTTATTCAACGAGTTCTGTCATTTTCATGATAGAATTTGAATATTCGTTACAATCTAACATCGTACTTTTCCTTCGTTGATTCTTCAGGATTTAAGAAGCTGGAGTTCAAGCAGGAATGCAGGTCACTCTCATCCTCGCCGTAGAAATGACTATAGCTAATAAACCTCTCCCCCTTTCTTTTCTTCGAGTAGAATCAGGTTTTATAAACGTAGCCATTAGTATGCTTTCACGAGGATTTCTGTAATACGTTAATTACAATAAGATAGACGAGGGAACATGATTTCTTTCCAATAACACATAATGTATAAATTCGTTATCGCACTTCTTCGGAGTAAATTGTATTTAATGGCAGTTAGAAAAATGAGGGTAGGTAGACATACGTGAACGAAATGATAATAAAACAGCCCGATGGCCACGAGGAGTCCGATAAAAGTTAAAAAACTCCAACATCCCCAAGCGTAAAATGGAGCGGTAGCGATTGCCGCGGTTCTTCTTGTACAAACGCCCATGCTGTATTTAAATATCGCTTAAAATGAATATTAGTTTCATTAAAAGTTATGAAAATTGCCGGGTAAATATTTTCTCTAACCTTTGTACGATTGAAATTATTGCAGAACGTGATTGTTCATGATAATTGATAATTATTATCTTTTGAATTTTGAATGATTTAAATGAAAATAGTTTTCGAGTTGAAAGTTCTATTGGAAACGAAACATGATTTACAGACGAATTTTTGTCCGGAAGTATTTTGGATTATTTGCAGATGGACATTGGTAAAGTAAAACGATAGCGGTATCGATTATTTCTTTGATGCGTGCCGTGCCGACTAGCATCGCGGCTAGCGTTTCCAACAGTTACACAGTTACATTACACCATGGCGCTGATCATGGCCGCTGTGGAAAGGTTTCGAGCTGAAAATGTATTGAAAATATGCCAGTTATAGTAATTTATTAAACAATTAAACTTCTCTGAAATGAGGTAGGCAAACTGGTGGTTCATACTGAAAGATTAGAAATTTATCTTGACTCTTTATACTGAAACACACATAATTCACGGTGACCCTTGCATATCTGTGAGGTTATATACTGGCTCAAAGTCATATTACATACAATCAATTTAAGTGTTCAAAAGTAATTTCTATAATGTATACAGTACCTTTCAGTTCGTGAAAATATAAAAAACGTAACATTAAATAAATGTTACTATAGTTTACTTTGGTATGTTTAATTCATTGTTTACAATATTTAATAATGTTGCAGACTACTTAAGTAGAAGAAATTATGTGTAATCTCCTGACATTGGCTATGGAGACTAAAGTAACTAGCAAAACCAGCAGTTTAAAAGCTCTTTTGCTAAGGGCATGGAGAGAACGTTGGAGCGATTTACAATGGGGTATTAATATTAAAACAGTAAGTGGCGATTTTCCTATACAAACACCTTTCATATGTTCATGGTTAATTATTGACCCTGTATCTATGTTTCTTTTAGATTTTACCAAGAGGAGTCAGTGGAGATGTATATAATTTAGCAGATTGTATATTACAACAAGCGTTGGTAGGACTTGGCCCAAATCAATTGGTGCTATCGTATTTGAAGCATTCTCTAAGTTCTCAGGTATGCATAATTTGTAGACATAGATTTGCAGTATCTTGTATAACATTCGCAAGTATAAATATATTTTTCAGTTGGTTTCCTATGCCGCCGTGCTGCAACGAATAAGTAAATACGATGCTTTCCACAAGCCCCATTGTATCCTAAGTTTACTAGAATTTTTAGAATCTATTCAAGTAGGAATAACGTGCCGCGGTAAATCCGAAGAAGATCTGTTGGCTGCTGCAGTTCTGTCGATCGTGCATTGGTTGTTGCAATGTTATTTGCACGCTTTAACAAAAATGCCGCAGAACAGTCCGTTGACACCGCAACCGACCGACCTGATGGACAAACCCGCCAGCATATTGAAACAGATGCTCAGTTCCGATTTTCTTTGCGCCATGATGTACTTAGCCAAATACGACGACAAAGATCTGTACATAGAGGTTGTGAAAAAATGTCAGGAGATCGAAGCATTGTTGAAAACCAGTAGTTTAAAGTCTTCTGTACCGATAGAGGATTCCTTGAAGAAGTTGTGCAATCTGGAGGTCGACTGCCTTACCCTGTCCCCGGAGATGACGCAAATGGAATCGATCACGCACTGCCTGCAACCTTTGTTCGCGGTTCAAGTGTTATTGAATCCTAGCACGGAAACGGCTGTGTTTGTTAATCAAATGTTAATGATCCAAAGACTTAAGAATTACACGAACCCGAGAATGTATTGTGAGATCATTCGTGCCTGTTTAATGTGCCTGCACAACGTTACGGGTACGGTCAAGGAATCCCAGTGGGGTGCTTTCACGTTTTTGAAGGTACCTCTGATTCTGAAGGAGCTGCACATCGCTCATTCGAACGGTGACGATAAGTCAGAATATTCTCAGGATATTTTAGACGCGTTCGAATTGTTGCTTCAGTTCACACCGCTCCTAGACATAATGGATACAGCCTGTTCTTGCAACAGCGTGGAATGTTTACTGAACGCTTTGCAAAAAGTTAATTTAGTCACGGAAAAACAAGCGAAACAGTTGAGCAGTAGAAGAGAGGGTGTTACGCCGAGTTTGCAAAAGTTGGAGTCTTCCACGTCCACACCCTCCATTCCAAAGGTGATCGTTCGAGCGGAGCCTACCTTGTCCGGGATTTTGAAGACGTTGAACGCCGACTACATGAAGATTCACGAGGCGTTGTTGAGTATGTTGTATCAGGTTCTAACCGGAAAGAGTTTCGAGCTGATGCTGGCTGTAGCCACCGTGGAGGGAAAACTGAAAACCTTCGTTACCAAGCTGATCAAGTTCAACGAGTGCAGCAAGCAAATCAACGAACCTGTCCCACCAAAGACTGCCGCGACCAGAGCAATGTTGTTCGACGTATCGTTCCTCATGTTGTGTTCCATAGTGCAAACGTATGGATCCGATGCCGTGTTAGAAGAAGGAGGAGGAGACTCGTTTTTCGAGCAATGGGTGCGTGAATGCATGCCCGAACGAAACCAACCAAAGTCACCCCAAAAAATGTTACAAAACATCGATCCTACAAGAGTGGACGCGTTGCTGGCGCAAATCAATTCCCCTGATCCCGATTTCAAGTCTAGCAATATAAAATGGCATATCGCCTGTCAATCAGCTATGGGTGCTGTGAAAGAGCTACTTTGCGCGTGGGAGAGCGACGTGCTCGGAGCTGGTGATGTTAAAAGGGCCTTGGATGGTCTACGAGCGACTGCCTGTTGTTTACCTGTTTGTGCAGCCGCTTGGCTTTGCGCGTACATGAGCATCACTCACCAGGATGCTCTCTTGAAACCCATGAACATGGTCCAACATTTTTTAACTCCGCTTCCCGGGGACGAGATGCAGGACAATCTTAAAGAGCGGTTAGCACGATCAAGAATGATTTTTAACAAGCATATTTTGGACAATATTTAATTACAGGTATCACCATTTTCTTTTTTTTCCCCTCCAGATCCAGTTTGATGTCACAGATCATTCGCAAGATGCAGTACGACGTGCATCCCCCGACTCAATCGAAAACAAAGGTGCTTTCGATGTCTCATAGGTATTTTATTAAGGGTTTTTAATTCATTCTTTTAATGTAATGTGTTTGTTAATTTATAATTTTTGTTTTTAATCACGGTTAGCATCATATCGAGACAACCGATACTGGAACAATTGGAGACTGTATGGAGAAACATAAATCAACGGGGATGGATAAACATTCAGGCGACCCAATCCTTAGAATCTTTATTAAACACTGGTGGCTCGTTGTGGTTCGTGTCGAATATAGTTAAAGAAGTATTGAAGTACCGTTATCAAGAGGAACTGGACCAAGCCGTAGATTTAGCGTTCGCTATTTTCCACCTCGACATCGAAAATTGTACATTAGATCTCATAAACCATATCATTCCACAATATTTATACAACTCGTTACAGTAAGTTTCATCTTTCCTCTGTTTTCTTTCCAATTATTTATCGTTCAGCTCGATTTTGAATCTTCTTTTTCAGAAGCGAAGAATTGGTCGAGCCACAGTCCTCGGTATTAGCGAAACTGTGCGTATACTGTATATTTTCTACGTTAGAATACAACAATTCGAATCCATATCGCGGTAACAACAGGAAACGAGCGCGACGAGACTTGGACGCGGACGAGCTCGACGCTCTCGGCGTGCCAGCGAATAAAATTTTAAGATTAAACGAAGCCGGCGACTCGAATCCCATATTTGGTTCACAAAGTCCACAGTCTCAAGGATCGACCAACGGACATAAATCGGTGGTTTTGAGGGATCCTCTCCTCTCTGCCCTGAACGGATTGTTCACGATATTTTCGTTTCTGGCAGGCAGAGACGGTGAAGTATCGCAGCAGACTCATTTTATACTTCAATTTTTACGTCTGATGGTGCAATGCGGGAAAGACAGAACTCGTATTGTACTGCAAGGAATGCCACAGACCTTGGTGAGTTTTTTTTTCTTCTCTTTCTTTTACGCCGCATAGTATTTCGGAAAAGGTTAAATTGTTTATTTCTGCGTTTACGTTACAGGTACCCTGTCTTCTGAAGGCACTGCCTGAATTGTTCGCGACTGATATTTTGTTAAGGTTTTACGATATTCAAACAACCGCTGGTAGGAAGGCAACCGCACGAGATTTGTGCATGCTGCGAAACATCAATCTAAAACCTACGAAGTAATTGTAACGGTTTGTTCAGACGCGGAACGGCCCCTTTTTGGACGAACAAACCTATTCATAGGAGGAAAACAGTGTAAACGATAGTGAGACATCCGATTGTATAATTATTTTAAAATATATGAATTTAATACGAGATCCATTTACATAGGTAGCTTTTTCTTCGTTCCAATTTTTTTTCAGCGGTACAAAGAACGAGACGGCGAAATTCAGAAAAGGTAATTACTCTAGATAGTTTATTTTTCTTTCTTTTCTTTCTTCTTTCAATTTATAAACACTTTCTGACAAATCACTATAAATAACGCTTACAGTTAAAAATATGTACAATAGAATGATACAATAGAATTATTCTCGAAACGAGAATTTTTACACGATATAAACAGGTCGAGGATAAACGAGCGAATGTCATCGGCGCATGAAACCCAGAATCGAACGATTCTGTTTCCTTTTTCACTTTTGGAAACGATTCCTTACATTTCCACGCAATATTTACACGAATTACAGTCAATCTTTTCGATCAAAATTTCAAAGAAACGAAACATCTGTTTTGATGAAAAGGAAATGGTGTGTATCGAGAGATCCAAAGGCCGGGAAACGTCAACGATTGTAGATGGTTTCCATACAATATCTAAAATTAATACAGATTCTGCAGAGAATATGAAAATCACCCACATCCATCGACGTTCCCTGCGTTTCATCTTATTGGAAGCACAAATAGGCCTACGAGAAAACGGGTCTATAACCATGGATGCCAAGATGGGTCCATTCTGCACAGATTATCGTGGCTGTTTGCCGCAGCAACGAGAGTGCTCACTTTGCTGTCGGTTCCATCGAAATTGGCCAAAGAATTCAGTCTGCCAACGATCGCGTTCACCGCACGGGTGACCATCGTTATCAAAAGCTCGCCCTTCATATCGGTGGGAGTTTGGGACGCGTTCTCCGCGTCTTCCTGTTTCTTGTTGTGATCCGCGATCACCTCGTCCCGTAAGATCGCACGCAGAATCGTATGCACTTTGAAGGATGGTTGCACCAGGCATCGAGCTGTGGCAATGGCACTCGCGGTCAGCGGTCCCGAGACACCTGGTAATCATTTTTCTTTCATCAAGTAACTGTATCATTTTTTTTTTTTTTTTTTTTTTTTTTTTTTTTTTTTTTAATTGCTGCGAAGTTGACATGATTTATACGAACCTGTACTTGTGAGGAATTCAAGAATATTCGGTGTCAATCGAAAGGGTACCGGTCTGTTGGCATCCAGCTCACCGGACGTGTCGTCAACATCGAACTTAAAGTAAGCGATGTTGATGAGACCCGAGTCTTGATGCACGTACATCATATCCGGGTTCAATCTGGTCAGGTGAAGCACGTACTCGGCGAAGCAGGCCAAAGAAAGCTGTAGGGTGAACTGTACGACAGAAACGAACGAAGACATTGATACAGTGAATGAAATAGCTATAGTTCGATCTATCATTGTGTATGAGTTTACCATTTTTCTAAAAGTCCAGTAGTCTGTCGCACCCGGGAACGTTTTCACTGCCCAATCTTTCAGCATGGTCTTGGAAACCATCGTCGTTTGTACCTCTTTCAGTATGTCCCTTAAAACCTGATGACTCGCCTGCGCTCCTCTAGCTTGAACCGTCGCCAGCCTATCGTAGTACCTGGCGATAGGCGCGTCGTGTTCGATACCTAATTTCGCACAACCTTGCTTGTATATGTCCAACAGGGAAACCGAAGCTGGGTTATCCTCGACCAGTCTCATCTGCGGTGAAACCGCGACGACTCGAGGCACGGTGAAGTGCAAGAACCGTCGTGAGGTCTCTTTCTGTTTAGCCAAATAATGATTTAACATCCGCAACAATTGCAGGACACGTTCTTCCCGTCTCGCGTCGCCGAGTCCGGCATCGTTCACGACCAAGTATGGATACAAACGACCATTGTGACCACGAATACGTAGTCTTCTGGCTGCGGTGTTGTGTCGTTGAACAACTTCGACCCTTGGCATGAATCTGGCTATCCTGACGTAGTAGTGAGAATGTTTGGGCAAGAGAAACTCTCCGGGAAGTTCCACCTCGGCGGTCTTTAGACTGAAATTGCTCAGGAATCGGCACTTTTCCTCGATCAAGAAAGACCTGTTAAAAACGTTTGATTCGTTATGAAAATTGCTTCGAGTAACATTGAAATTTGCAAGTTTATCCATTGAACGAATCTTACTTTGGCAACTGTTTCGTCTTCCCCTCAAGAATCTTGATCCATTTCTTGAGCTTGCTGATCAGATTGTGAAGCAACCTCGCCCCAGGCACGGTGAAATCGAAATCGCTGGTGAACTGTCCTTTCATCTTCTGGAAGACGGGATCCTGAACGGTAGCTTGAGCCCTGCGCGCCAAGGATTCTGAAGCCGCTGAGCCAAACGTGTTGTTCACATTTTGAGACGAGGATATGTTTTCTACGATTTAGAAAACTCGTCTTTAACGATTTCTCTTAATAACTAAAAATACGAACAACCTGCCGTTCAAACTTACCGATTCCTATGCCGAACGTCGACACCAACTTTTTCACGAAGTTCAGCGTGTGCGGAGTTATGGTTGCTTCGCTCACCGCGCCACGATTCTCGAATGCTATGGCGTAACATTTGGCCAGACCCTGTCTCAATTGCCTCAGTACTTCTTCGTACCACGTTTCTCGGAACCACACCATCTGCAAAACACATAACAGAGTGTTTCAACATTTTAGATGATACGCGACAGTAACAGAGGAGCTATTACAAGAAAAAAATGGTAATTTATGCTAACCTGATCTACGATTCCTTCTAAACTAGACAAAATAGTAGGATGAATGTCTCTCTGCATGTGCATGATCTTCGAGCACCTCCACATCGGCGGTGTGGCTCGAATTGGTCCCGTTTCAGGTATTCCTTGTTGCTGCACATTGCCACCAGCTCCACGACCTTCCACACCTTCCTGGTTCTTTCCAGCGGCTAACTCTGCGCTCTTGTATCTCTCGCGTTGCTCGATCTTCAGCGTCAGATACAAAGTTCTGATGGAGAAGTAAACGGCTTGGGGGAACATTCTTCCAACCTGACTCAATAAATTCAGAATCACGTTGCCCTCGTGCCTGACCAAGCACATCAACAACTGTGGTATCCAAGGAAGCCACTGAATCGGTGGAACACCCACGGCATACTTGTCGACGGCCTCCATCAGGGAAGATTTGTCGTCGTCGTAGGTGAGTAACCACAACACCTTCGCCAAATACTTCCTGGACTTTGATTCGTTTTGATGTCTGCACGCGTGCAGGAAGCAGGTGATCGCCGAGATTCCTATTGATATCTGGCGGGCATCGCGAGTAAAGATGTGCTCGAGATAGTCGCCCCAAAGAGCCCAGGCTTTTACCAGGGTGTCGTGCAGTTGGACAGCGGCCGAGAAGGCTTTGTTCGCGTCATCGGATCGACCTATCTGCGATAGCAGCATACCTTTCAGAGCATAGAACTCGGCGGTCATTTCCTTGGTAAAGTACCGAAGATTCGTCGATTCGATCACTTCCAAACCTTCCTGTAGCTCGTTCTTGCCGCTGACCGACGCCATTTGCAGGTAACACTTGACCTGCTGCCTGATCTTCTGGAAGCAATCAACAATGGGGACGCTGGGTATCGTGTAGATCCTGGATAAGGAGTCTAAGCACACACCGCAGAGATTGTGTTTCCTGGCTATCTTGCCGAAATGAATGATCGCTTGAACGGACGCGTGTACGCCGAGCATCGAGTGATTGGTCGTCTGATCTTGTTGAGAATCGTAGTGGCTCGAGATGAACGTGTAGTGATGTTGTCGCCAGGTAAAGATGTCCGACCAGTGACTCAAGTCGTCAGCTATCACGGGCAGCCGGTTCTTCCATGTTTTCACGATGGCCTTCATATCGTGCAACGACGTGCTTCTTCCATGTAACAGTCCTTGATGAATCTGCATCGCCTCTTGCAGTTCCATGATCTGTTGGGCAGCCTGAAGCAACGGCAAGTGCACGTGACTCACGATATGAGGCAGTCTGCGCCATTCGCGCATGCACAGACCGGACGCTAGCTCTACGTATCGTTCGACCGCGTTCAAGTGTTGATCCTCGCTGTTGCATATGGCCAGAAAACCACGGTACAAATTAACCTGCAAACAGTGGCATATTTAAGCAAACAGAAAATTGTATAAACCTTTTTGAACAATAAAATACAATACGTTACCTTCCAGGCCATTTCCTTCGGACAATTGTGTTCCACTTGAGCCAGAGCTTCCTTCATCATTGTCCAATTGGGAATACGCCAAGAGCTTTCCAGAATCAAAAATGGATTCTTTTCCGCCTTTTTGCTACCATAGTCCAGTAACAGGTCCCACTGATTCAATTCTTTCGCGCATCTTATCCAATGCTGTTCCCAGAGCATCGCCTCGCGTTGTATTTTGAAAGGGGCCGGTGTCGACACGTAGTCTTGCTTGAATTTCGTCATCGCCACGTCGTAAGCTCCCTGTGCTTGCTCAAAAAATCCTTGCTGTTCGAGTGCGGTGGCTTGTAAAGTTTCTTTGTAATGAGCGTGTTTCTGCCAGAGGCCAGACCACATGTCCTCCTCGCATAGCAAGGAATACATGTCCGACAACGAGTCCAGAATTTCGGCATGAGGACTGTTGTCGGGCTCGAAATCGTAGCAGTCTGATTCCCTCTTGATCTTGTACTGATTGTTTCCATTGTCGAACGCCATCTGCTCCAAACTCAACGTCATTCTGTGCCAGAGGTTGTGCGATCTACCCAGGTACTTCATCAAGGCTGGCCTCATCGGCACTGGAGGATTACAATGGGATATCGCTTCTACGAAAGTCGCGATCGCGCTTGGATGACAGTCTTTCTGAACAACGTGTGTACCGCTACAGATAAACGGCACCACTTCTGCGATTAAGGTGTTGTGCTGGTGTTCGTCCAGGATGCTCCAAATTCTCGGAAAAGTGTCCAACCAAACGCGTTCGGCCAGGTTGGTATCCATGTGACAAAGTTGCGCCGTGGCTAGCAACAGTTGTTCGGTTCTGATCTTCTTGGCGTACTCGATGAACTCCCCTTGCTTCGCGATCAGCTGCGTCAACGTGGCATTTCCAGTGGCGATGATCTCTTCGGAGACAGTGGTCGAGTCCACATTGGACAGGTCCATGTCTAGGATCTCATCTTTCACATCGGTTGTTTCGGAAATATCTTGAGGTTCCTCTTTCACCGAGCTGTATATCATAAAACTTTTGTGTTCATCGCTGTCCGTCATATTTATCACGGACGTCACGCTTGGTAGCAAGGTGTCCTGATTGGACATCTGTATCTGAGTAGTTGAATTCGCGGTGACGAGTAGCAGCTCGATGCACTGCTTGATCCAATAGTGTGGACCGATCGCGTCCCAGCTTTGGCTGCAAATGATGTACAGAAGTCTGTCGTGAAGACGTCTCCTCATCGATCCGTCGAACACCTCAAAGAATTTTGTCCGTATTTGAGGCTGAACGCATCTCAAACCAGAGAGAAACGCTGGCTCCAATTTCGACGTTAATTCCGACGATTTTAGAGTCTCGTCTCTGTAGATATAATTGACTAACTCCAAAAATTGTCTGTTCAACTCTAAATCGTCGGGGAAACGTTTTTCCACGTATTGCATCATTTTCACTAGTAAGATCGACTTTTCTCTCAGACTAGGTGCCTGGTTCATCGCGATCGGATTCTTGTTCTTCATCCATTCTTCGAGCATCTTCGTGATAGCCTTCATCACTTTAATATCTTGCGTCTTCTCGATCAGGCCAACCAGAATCGAGCCTATGAACGATTTTCGCATTTCCACTCCCATCACTACCACCCGATTTTTCACCAGATCCAAACTCAGGATCAACAATTCGCTGCCGACTGGATTGGCCTCTGTCTGAGTGGAATGCAAGTGATCCTTGGCCATTCTGTGCAGAACCCTCATGAACGGAGTGATCAGTCGATCGATGTAGCTTTGATTGTTGGTACAGGCAGCCTTCAGCATCATCAACGTTCCGAACAAGGAACTTGGAGTAGCCGTAGTGTTCTTTTCGTACGTTGCCAATCCATCGACTACAAATTTGCCGACGGTGGTGTACAAGGTGTCCAATTCTTCGTACTTGGAAGCAACCGTCGATGAAGTTGGTTCTGCTGGGAAAATGGTCATTAAACGGGACAACAGTCCATGAACCAGCCGAATAACTTTGGTGTTACTGCTCGCGATGCAAGCACCGATGCCACGTTGCAACGGTTTGAAACTGGCCAGTATTTGTTCCCTCTTCATCACGCCCAACAGAAACGTCAACACCTCTAAAGCCGTGGAGATGTTGCCGTAGTTCGGCTGAGCACTGTCCACGCTAGCCAGCACCTTGTCCAACCAAGCTAGCTTGAGATCGCACGACTGTGGCCAGACGTCAGGTTTCAGAGCCATCTTCAAGAGAGCTACGCATCGCCTGGACAGTTGTTCGCCAGGATTTCCGTGAATCGTTATAACATCGTTCACCTGACAAGCCAATCGTAGCAGAAAGTTGAGAATTGCGTCAGCATGGGCACGTTCGATCGGTTTCGTGGAGCCTGGCTCTATCCTGGGCATAATCACGGGAACAGTGGAGCCACCTGCAGCTCCTTGAGTGGTCATACGTTTAGGTCCCGATGGATCTTCGTTAATTGGTCGTTTCACGGATCCCGTCGACGTTTTATTGCCACCAGATTCCGCGCTTTCGGCTTCGTCCTTGATTCTGTGCAGTTCCCATTTGATGATCACTTCCGCCAGCTCCACGGCCAACCTTCTGTGCTCTATCGTCGCGGTAGGACTGAATCCTAGTCTCTGGATAGAGTTTACTATGTGCTGAACCAAGTGATGCCTCACCGGATAGTACACTTTGTAGTGTCTGACAACCAACTGGAGGATGTGAAACAGTTGTTGCATGGAATGTCCTTCCTCCACGATGATCTTTTTCGTCCAGTGCGTCAGCATCGTGTTACCATCCTCCATTCGCACAGGCATGGCTGGAGTTAAGATCTCCAACGCTTGTCTGACGACGTTTCTTGCATCCAACGCGTGCGCCTTCAGTAGGCTGTGAAAAACTTGCAAAACTATCCTCTTGTGAATGGCAAACTTGGCGATTATGTGACTGAGAAGCAAATGGCCGTGGTATCTGGTCGTGGGATCGACGCAGTTCTTGCCCAAAAGGCAGGGCCAGGCAAAAGTCATTAATCTGCGTAATTTGTTACCCTGCCTTTTGTTACTGACGTCGTGGATGTGCTGAGACGCTTGTTCGACCAGCAAACACGAGAACTGGAGCAGAGAGATGCGTACGCAGTCGGCCGAACCAAATGGATTGTCAGGGTCGATGATTTTACTGATGAACACGGAAACAACGTTCTCCGGGTTGTCCTGATAAGGCATCGGTGCACCGCCGACCAATTTCGTGCCTTCTCCTCTTTCGAAGCTCACAGCGAAACAGGGGATGACGATCAATTGCAACACGTTCGCTTTCAACTCCTGCGATAAATTATTCGTGGGAAAGTGATCGACGAACCTGAAGAAGGCGCTTCGTTTCCACTCCACCGTGTACTCTTGCGCTACGGTATGCTCCAAAAAGTCTCGCAGGAATTGGAAATCCGGAATGAATCTATCACACGTCGCTCTTAACAATTGAAACAGTAAATCGATGTCGTTCGGATGATGACAAAAATAATGCAACAGAATCTTCACGATCAGCTTTGGCTCCTTCCAATGACAATAATCCACGCTCTCGACCTTTTTATGCAAAGCTTGATACTCATCGTTGCACCAAATCTGCTTCAGCGCGCCTATTAATTGCGTCTGCGTCGACAACCATTGTTCATCGAATTTGATCAAGACCGATATGATCTTGATCGCTTGGTGCTGAAGCTCGCTCTTCTCGGCGTGAGTCAGATTCGAATTGGTCTGAGAATGTGCGAGCAACATCGTTATCAATCTTGTCGTGCTGTTGTGCAACACGTCGCGAATCGGTTTTCCTTCTTTTTGTTTGATAAGGAACTCCAAATACCTGCTCCACTGTTGATCTTTGATATTGTTATCGTGTAAAAATAAATTCAGAGTCTCCGTAGGATACCGTAACAGAAATTTCATCAGAGGAATTCTGAATGGACTGGACACTTCGACCATGAGGGATTTCTCCGTTTGTAAAACCAGTCTGCAGAGAACGTCGATGAATTTCGGTGTGGCCGCGGGTATTTCGTGGAAGATCCCTATGATGGTGGCTATCTTCTGCTCGTTCTCTCCCGACTTTGATATACCTTTGTGCGCTTGTATCAGATTTTCTAGCAATTTCTTCAAGTGTTGCAACAGCTGCTCGCAAAGGGTAATACTAAACGTGCTGGGAAACAACTGAGTCAAGTATGACAGTCGTTTCACGCAATTCAGACTCAAGTTTCTATGATCGCCCAAAGTTAAGAGCATCGGTCGCATGATCGCGTGGACGGACTCCATGTCGATTTGGTAACCGGCGATGAATTTCTGCATACACTCGAAGGCCGCTTCTTGCAGTTCCGCGTTAGGTTTCTCCAATGCCTTGTAAAGAACGCCGAAAATCTTCTCCCGGCAAGCCACGATGTAGTGACAAGCAGCGAGCGCCCTTAACGCCGACTTTCTCAAAGGAATTAGATTCGAAACGGACTTGTAGCAAGGTAATTTGTTCAGATTGGCATCCTCCGCCTCGCTGAGAGCCAACAGTTCCTGGAAGAACACTTTGTGCTCCATGACGGTCAAATCGATGGTGAAGAGACGCGGATTCAGCGTAGTGCAAAACGTATTTCCGTCCATCAGGCCTATCTGAGCGTTTGCCGGTTGATGTCTGAGCAAATGTTTCTTCGGTGGAATCATGTCGGCTAAAACTTCTTTGTGCGGCTCCATCACCTCCGTTACGGTTTTATTTTGTATCTCGGCGAGCAATCGCAACGAAGCCATAGCTTGTTCTCGTACCAGGGTGTGCGGAGACGTGACCTGTCTCACCAGCTCGTGCGTCACTTCGTACAAACTTTTATTCTGTGCTTCTATCAATTCTGTGTTTCCGTCTTGTATTCCAGGATTCACGCAGACCCTCAGCATCTTCTCCAAGTTCGCCTTGGCCATGTCTATGGCGCCGTTCGATACCTCCTCGGTCAGATCCATCATCACGAACATCAAAGCCTTCAGAAACACGAACAAGTGATTTAACACCCATTTCGTCGCCATCCGTTCGAAAAGAAACTTGATCGCTATGCAACCACCTAGTTTCGCGTACCAGGCACGTTCGTAGCACAGGGAACACATTTTCTCGGCTAAGTACTCCATCAGAGGTAGCTGACAGGCTCGTTCTTTCGAGCCAAGAATGTTGGTCGCCGTTTCGAGAATTAAAACCAAAGCCAGATGTCCAGATTTGTACAATTCTTTCTCTTCGTGGCCCATGATGACTGCCAGAGCGTCGATCAATACCAGAGGATCTTGACCCTGTATACGGATCTGTCTTCCGGTCAGACAAAATGGACCAGCTTGCTGCGCGATCGCGACCATAGTGTAGTGCCTCACGATCGACACGACTGTACCCAACACAGAATGCCTCAACTCTTTGATCTCCGCAGCTACGAACAATCCGGTCAAAGCTGTTTGTTGAACGTTTCTCGCGACAGCATCCGAGCATTTGTAATGAGGGCCTTGTTGATGAGAAATCTTACCCTCTTTGAAGCTAGGATGCATAAACAGTTTATACAGAATCGCATTATTGTCGTCCAATCGAAGGGAAGCGGCCAGGTAGCAGCTTATCACTTCCCAACACTGTCTACGATAAAACGTATCCGTGTTGTTCGATTTCAAAGCGTTGAAGGCAGTTTCAATGACCTTCTCTACGGGGAAGTCGATCGGTTTCGTCGGTTCTTGAAAGTAGACAACGACGGCTGGCGAGTTGGTCTCACGATCGTTGTACTCCAATTTCTGTGGCTCGATCATCATCTTCCGGTTTCCACCGCCGAATTTACCCAACACTCGAAATGCTACGTGAGCTTGATCGGTCGGATTATGCAGGGTTCTCCAAAGGGCTTGCATCAGATCGGCTCGTACCGGTTGTATGTGTTCGTAGAGAAAATCAGGCTGAAGATTGTCCACGCACAGCTCCAAAGTACGCAAGCCTTGACTGACCAAACAGTAACTTCCGTTCAACGCGGATACCAGAGGATCCATCAGCATCGGCAGATAGGGTAGAAGAGAGCTGAGCCTGACCGGAACTGTCAGACACAACTCAACGAAAAGATCCTTCATGTGCTGTCTGTGTAAACCGGATTGCAGTCTGTTTAAACCTTCCAACATGTTCGGAAGCAGAGGTAAAAATTCTTGGTACAAAAGGTCATGAGACCCACCTCCGATCGATCTAAACAAAGCTCTCAACAGAAGGAAATAATTATAAGGTTCTTTAGCCGACATGGCTAACTCTATAGCACGATTGACTATCTGATTCAAGTGTGGCCTAAGCATGTGCTCGTTGTCGGCTGGAAACAGAGACACGCTACCGAATACGAGCTTGAACAGTCTCAGATACAAATTACTCCTTTCCACGTTGGAACCCATATCGCCCATTCGCTCCAACAAATATTCCACTAATATGGTAGCGAACGTGGACGATATCGTGGGACTGGACAGGAAGGCACTACCAATAATTTGCAACGCGCAATTTTTGAAGATCCTCTCGACCATGTAGTCGATCGAAGTTGAAAATATTTCTTGGAATGTTTGCGGGTTCATCTGAGTGAACACGTTACCGAATAGCTCCAGCACTTCCTTCTCTTCGCGCGTTCTTATCGTCTGAGACTGTGCCGGTCTACCTGGTTGAGGAATCGCTCCGATCGTCGGAGGACCTATCGTGTAGATGTCCAAGGCTGGCAACGCCCACTTGACCAATTTGATGTAAACCAACGTCTCTTTCGACTGAAACTGATTGGACTGTGTCACTTCGCCGGTCTTGCTGTTGATGCAGTTCGCTGTGATCGCCTTTGCTCCGTGTACCAGACTCTTCACCAGGTTCCTGTAATCGGCGACGTTGTAACTCATTGCCTGAGAAGATGGGAATCCAAACTTTGACTTTCCCGCCTCCTTCTCGTCGTTCAGGTCAGGGATGACCGGCTTGACGTCTTCGTTTTTGACGTCCAAACCGGGAGGTGTCATCTGCTTGGCCTTGTTTCGAAGAATCGGTATGTAGATCTTCGCGATCGTCTTGAATTTTAACACAAACACCAAGAGGATACGCATCAACAGCTCCCTGCCCTGACTGCTGTTTTCAGCATCGGATCTTTGCCTGACCGTGTCCACCAGGTTCATCAACAACTTACAGGAAACCATTTGCACGGCGGTCGGAAGGCTCTGATCGAGCAAATTCTTACTGTACAAGTGCACGGCCCTGGAAACGTCGGTCAACGGCAACAGTAGCCGGACGTGATGAACCAGATCGGCAAGCGTGGAGTAGGCCAGGGGTCTGAGACTCTCGTGAGTGGTCCAACCGCGTCCTATGAAGATGTCCTCGTCGAAGAAGCACTCCATGTGCGGTATAAATTTGTTTCGAAGATCCGTCGCCAGTATGTGTCTCGAGGCGATCACCAATTCTTTCCGCAAGTGTGCCACTTCCATGGGGCACAGGGTAAATAATCCGAGAATACCTTTCACCAGCAACGAACTGTGCTGAGACACCACGTCTTGATAAACCCTGACAACGTAAGCCAGAAAGGACAATGTTTTGATCTGAGCGCCCATGAAATCGACGAAAACCTCTTTGTTGAATCCAGGGGACGCACGATGCTGAGGACTCGGTTGCAGAGTGATCGTCGTTATCACGAGAGGGATGAAATCCGATACATCTTGATGCACGTTCTGCTTGTACAGCTGATTCATAAGTACTACGATGATTGGTAACTCCTGAAGCACCTTCAAAGACAG
This sequence comes from Stelis phaeoptera, assembly GCA_943735885.1. NCBI lineage: Eukaryota > Metazoa > Arthropoda > Insecta > Hymenoptera > Megachilidae > Stelis > Stelis phaeoptera. Next base: position 4,962,062 of record OX030936.1, read on the forward strand.
TACTGCCTTTGGAATAAGATTGTACTGAAAAGTAAAGTGTCGCCATTGTTATTTCTGTATTTTGTTAGAACGTTTAATGGGTCGAGCGATGATTACCGTAACGACAGTGCCGTCTGCAGCTTTCTTCTCGCTCTGAATGGCCGTGATCGTGAACGTTTCTTTCAGCAACGCTTCTATATTGATCTCTGACAAATCCTTCACCCTCAATGGTGGCCGAGGCTCGAAAATTTTTGGCAAGTTCTTTGGTAACTCACTGTACACCGATTTAACGAATTGCAAAAAATACTGTATCTACGAGTGCAATTAAATCCGATTAAAATCACATTACAAGCACAATATACAGAGGATAATTAGACGAGCCTAACGATCGCTTACTTCCGGATTGAAAGTTGGTTTGTACTGTTTGTGCAATTCGATGATGATCCTCAGACAGACCAGCACGTTTTCCTCGTTATCAGTTTCCAATAATTTCGACATCAAGCTTAAAATCTGTTTCACGTAAGGACGCAGATAATCGTTGCTGGGCAGTCTGTGTATCATCTCTAATATCAACTTCCTGACTTGCTGAATGTTGTACTCGGAGATGAAGTGTGGTTCACCCTCTTGAAGTATCTTTAAAAAAATTTTCATCATGTGGTCAAGAAATGCCGGATATTGAGAGGAGCACATGATGACCTACACAAGAAAGATCATTAATCAGTTTAGTCAATGGAAAAACAGATTGACCGAAGGGGTGATTGATTCAACGATCGATACCTCAAAATTCTCCGACAATTCCTGGGCTGCCTTCAGTTTCAACTCATCCTTGGAAACTGGATCGGCCAGCATGGTCACGTACGATCTGTACGTATTCATCTGCGTCACTGGATCCGGTGGTGCCATTTTGATTGATCAATCAAAATTTCGGTTCGTGCTACGTCTGGTCCATTAGAAAACCTGCGTAAAATACCAACGAAAAATTACCAATAATAATCCATAAAAGCATCCACACACCGACAAAGTTACTTCAATCGAAACAGCGTAAGAGAATTTACAATATAGTTCTCTTGAAATCAATGAGATACCCTTTGACCCGTGTAAACAACCCCTAGCAACCACTTAGCGGTTCCTTATGATCCACTTTAATTGAGATTTCAAAATTATCACTCCTTTCGTTAACAACTATTTTCCCTCCCAGTGGTTCTCGTCAAACTAACGATTCAAATTTCTAATAAAATAAAAAAAAAAAAAAAAAAAAAAAACAGAGTAAAATCAGTCGATCGAATCGTGTAAGTTAGAGGGGGTGAGAGTACATGTGAAGATGCTAGTCAAATACGAATATATATCCACAGCCTATAAATGCTCGCGAAATTCTGAACACGATCTCAGTACCCTAGCAATGTTCCTTGTTACCTGACGCAACTCGAATTTACCGGTGACGAATTATTTTAAAAATCCGGAATACAGGTAAAAAGGGGTAAGAATGGACGAAACTACCATCGACTCGATCTTCGCGGGATCTTTAAAGTCCCTGCCAGCCGTCAGCTCGAAAATCGTTCGAATATTCACAAGTTCCACCTTCACTGGTAAGTTTTCGTTTCAAATATAATTCTGAGCCTGAATTTGGCAAAAGTAACCAACGTTTCGATTCAGATACCACGATGGAGCGGAACACGTTAATGGCGCAATGTTACCCCAAGCTGAAAGATTACTGCAGGGAAAAACATGGATTAGAATTTCAGGTAATCACAAAAATGAAGAATCGTCAAATATCTATTATACACTGCGTGTATATCAGGGTAGATATAGATCACGATTAGTCGACCTTGAAGAGAAGATTGATTTCCACCGTACCAGGCACTAGGCACCAAGTCGTGGCACGAACGGAACTTTTTCCAAACTTTGATCAACGGATTTCTCACCCGGCACACGAAGAATCACACCGAAGTAAAATTTCAGAGAAAAGAATTTTAATAGCGTGAAATTTATTATCTCAGGTAGTCGATATGAGATGGGGTGTACGAGACGAAGCCACCGACGATCATATGACCACAGAATTGTGTATGAGGGAAATCGAAAATTGTCAAAGGCTTTCGATGGGACCGAATTTCGTGGTTTTTCTTGGACAAAAGTACGGATATCGTCCTATACCGACGTACGTTCGCAGCTCTGAATTGGAAATGTTGCGAACAGAGCTGGACAGCCAAGGAATGGACGTCAGTTTGTTAGACAAATGGTACAAAAAGGACAGCAATGCAGTGCCAGCGACAAGTATCTTGCAGCCTATATCGTCAATTTTGAAAAATTTTAATAACAAAGTAATCATACACGATATCTCTAAATAAAACTCAAACGAAAGATTGTAACATTACGATTGAACATTAAACGTTTGTGAAATTTAGAGGATACCGAAGTTGCAGCAAGAGGATCAGGCCATTTGGTGGGACACCATGCTGAAAATGCAAAAGCTATTCAGGAAAGGTGCTCAATCTTTGTACAATTCTGGGAAGTTTGATAAAGACACGATGCATAATTATTTCATGTCGGGTGAGTGAATGAAACAGAAGTAGAATACAAATTATTCCAATGATTAATTTTCATTACTAAACAGTCACCGAAAGGGAAGTAATCAATGGCATCCTGAATGTGAAAAACACGAAAAATCATTGTCTGGCGTACGTGCGATACATAAACAATATCAATCTACAAAATCTGAGAAAGGCTAGCTTGTTCATAGATATTGCGAACAGAAGCTTGGACAACGAAGCTTCAAAACTGTTGGCGAACTTGAGGGACGAAAGGCTTCCGGACAAGATCGAAAGTACAAATATGCAAAGGTAATCCTTTCGTCGCAGGAACCAACTACGTGTTTAATCAATTAATTCTTTGTCCAGATACACGGTAGAATGGATTGGTCGGGAAGGTTTAGACCCAGAAACGCACAGCGAGTATCTTCAACACTTCATAACGCACTTTTATCGAAACATAGTGAAGCTCGTGGATCGTGCAATGAGAAAAGAAGACAGTTCTGCACAGGGACAGATCATAACAGAAATGTTGCAACATTTGCACGCTTGTAACAATTCGGTGAAGGTAAACCGAGCGAGGACGAATAAACTGTGTCAGAGAATATTCATGAAGATGTTTCAGGTGTTTTACGGGCGAGAAGATACTCTGGAAACGATCAAAGAATACATGATGGGAGGCAGTGACAAACCCTTGGTCTTGTACGGAGAAGGTGGTTGTGGAAAGACGTCTTTATTAGCAAAAAGTGCAGGACTGACCAGCAGCGCGTGGCTCACGGGTAAAAAGCCAATCAACATAATCCGATTCCTTGGAACTACGCCTGACAGCAGCGCCCTGACGCCCACTTTAATCTCTATTTGTCAACAGGTACGTCTCTGAATTGATATTTATTATCTTGCGACGATGCAAATACAAACGTCGTTATACATTATGTCGTAGATCTCGTACAACTTCATGTTACCCTTTGAAGAGATTCCTGACGATCTGGTGCCACTGACAGCCTACTTCAAATATTTACTCACTCTGGCCACCACCGAACAACCGATTCTATTATTCTTGGACAGCGTCGATCAGTTAACCGGAGTACAAGGGAACAAATTGTCGTGGCTACCTACTAGACTACCGACAAATTGCAAGGTGCAAAATTGATCGTAGGTACGAACGAAGGTATAGAAATTTCCATATTTCTTTCAGATGATCCTGTCTTGTGCAGCCGAGGAATCGAACCCTCTGTTATCCAGGGATTATCAACTGCTGCGAAGAATGATCGACACCGAGGAAAACTTTATCGAGGTGATAGCTTTGGGCGAGGATCTAGCCATGGAAGTGATACGGTAAATTTCTCAGCGATCAAACAATATGTACCTTGAAACGAATATAAACTATAAATTATAATTGTTATAGGATGTGGATGAAAACAGCCCACAGAGATCTGAACAATTATCAATGGCGTTTGGTGGCGAACGCTATATCAAAGTGTTCTCTGCCGATTTTCGTGAAGCTCGTGTTCGCAGAAATCTGCAGATGGAGAAGTTACACGAAACCAGCGGACACCCACCTGACGTGTACCGTGATGGACAGCATCATGATGTTGTTCGAGAGGATTGAAAAGCAACACGGAAAAATCCTGGTATTTCATGCGCTGGCGTATATAACAGCAGCCAAGTCAGGCTTATCAGAATCCGAGCTGGAAGATTTGATCTCGTTGGACGACAAGGTGTTGGACGACGTATACCAGTATCATTTGCCACCGGTCAGACGAATTCCACCGTTGCTCTGGACCAGAATACGAAACGATCTGCCCAATTACCTGAGCGAGAGGGAAGCCGACGGCGTAAGTGTCCTTAATTGGTACCACAGACAATTCAGGGACACCGCCAAGGAGAGATACTTCAAGAACATGAACATGGCGATGTACTTTCATTCGATGATCGCCGATTACTACCTTGGCATTTGGGGAGGCGGACGTCCTAAACCCTTCAAATACACTGAGATTCAGCGACATCGGTAAAAGAGTGAATCTGCTGTCTTTTTTCTTCTTTCAAGATTTGAACAAAGCTAACTCAGTACTGAAAATTGAATTTGAAGGTTTAATTTGGCGGACAAGGAAGGCGTGGCAGACAGGAAAGTGCCGGAACAACCCTTGGCTTTTTACTCGAAGGACGGCACCATTACCAGATACAACTTAAGAAAGGTAAACAGAAATGTTACGATCAATTTCGATTCGATGAATGATTTATAATTTTAGTTCGGCGAGTTGCCTTTCCACCTGGTCAGATCGCGTCGTTTCAACGATCTTTTTGAAAACGTCCTGTTCAATTACGAATGGCTCCACGCCAAGCTCAGTTCCTGTCCTCTACAGGCGGTTCTATCAGACTTCGAAGACGCGTGCACATTCATCGATAATCAGAGCATCGTCAGGTAATTCGCCTCGATGAACAGTTGTTACAGATTTCTAACGACGAGCCTGATTCGTTTCAGGGAACTCCTGTTAGTCGCCGACGCGCTCAGATTAGGTGGTGCCATTTTGGGCTCCCATCCAGACATGCTCGCGCCTCAATTAATCGGTCGATTATTACCAGAAATCGGTGGAAACGTGAACGTGAAAATGCTGTTACGAGCGTGCGATAACGACGGAGCAAAGGATTGCGCTTTGCTCCCTGTTTATCATTGTCTCCATACTCCTGGCGGACCGCTTAAAGTAAATCGACAAACTTGCTCCATCGGTCGAAATATTCTCCTTAATCCGTGAATATCTTTCAGTACTCGCTGGAGGGACATCAATTCGCCGTGTTTGGATTCTGTCTGACGTCGGATTACCGTTACGTGGTCTCGATATCCAACAGATTCATCACTTGGGATCTGAGCACAAGCGACATGACCAGGGATGTTAATCCCGGCGTGGAGGGAATTATGCAAAACCTGGTCCTGAGTCCTGATAACAGATACGCCGCTGCGTTCACCACCAATAACCAGGTGTTCACAGACAGTTTGACACAGATTAACCCTTTGCTTTCTAAAATCAACCACCGACTCTAACTTACTCCTTTTCTGAACTACGAACACGTGAATTTATTTCAAAGCGTTCAGATTTCTTCACACTTAACACTTTGATGGCCAATGTTACGTATAAGTCTTTCGTAGGATTTGTTAATATCATAAAAAGGAGAAAAGCATAGATATTTTGATTTTCAAAACAGAGCGTCGTGTTGAATACTCTGACCAGCGAGTTCGTTATCATCGACAATCCGCTACCGAACGAAGATCCAGTGTGCGGGGTTCACCTGATGAATCAATTTTTCTTCGTTTACGGTAAATTAGGTTGGTGCAGGTTCGACCTGCGCGGGAATCTAATGGAAACTCGTACGAACTCTGAGGACTCAAACAAGTGGCCAATTTTATGTGAGTAAAATAAAAATCCGTCATTAATTTAAAAACCCAAATTCACAGTGAGACGGTGAATCGTGTCTTTTCGATGTGTATGTTTGAAGGGGTGGAACATTCGAATTTGGACGAATACAGGATAGTGTTCTGGTCAGGAAACATAGAAGACACCAGTATGTTATTGCACACATACAAGAGAAAAGGATCTTTGGATCCTTTACATTTTCACAGGTAAAAAAAAACATCAAATTAATCTTACAATCCTTAAATAATTCTGAGCACCTCTTTTTACACAAATTACGCAGTGTCATGGTGATGACCAACAATAAAGAGGTTTTGTACACGTGTACAAGCAAAGAAGATAATCGAGTCACGAAATACACGATCGACGATACTTCATCGGAATGGGAAAAGGTTTTCGATATGCCAAGAGCTTTCAATGACAACGTTGAATATCTATTACAATTGAAACTGGACAGGGAAGAAGAGATGCTTCTGGCTACCAGTGCCAATGGTTTCGTCGTTTGGTTTCTGGAGAGCAAAAGCGACGCGTACGTTCTGACGTTGCCAAACGGAGTGCGAAACATCAGCACGAAGATGATGTGCTCGAACTCGATCATGGTTAGTGGCACGAAGAATTATGCTGTTGCTGGTGTAAGGTATGCAAAAATCTTGGTTTCATTCGTTTCAACAGAACACCAAATGAATTCCTAGTCTGCTCTATTTATTAGGAAGAATTTATACGTCTGGAGTCTCGAAACGACCGAGCTGGTGAAAACGTTGGACGCTCACTTTGCGAGGATCATTCAGCTGGAAGCATTGACTGTAGGAAACTGGAACAGCGTGGTAACATCCAGTATCGACAGGAGCGTTAAGGTGTGGAATATAAATAACATCTTCGAGCAGGTTCACGTGATAGACAGGCACGAGTTGCAGATAGACATGATAAGGTATCCAATTTTCTGCTGGCTTAATTAACTGACAATCAAAACAATGTTTTATTGTAATTAGCACGAATTTCGATTTGCGTTGATAGCCTGGCAGAAGAGTGTAATTTAGCTGCGACGGTTACCAGAGATTGCGTGGGAATTTGGGACTTGCAAACCGGAAAGCTAATCTCAAAATTGGCAGATAGTCCTTTGGGAGCGATCGTAACGCACGCCTGCATCACGCACGATGGCAGGTCAATATAATCGTGTGTTAAAGTGTTAACAATGTGAAATTTTCAACTCTGACATTTTCTATGGATCAACGTGTTTTCCGTTTCAGATATATTGTATCAACAGAATCGGGCAATGTATTAATTTGGAACCGGATTACGGAACAGGTGTTGTACAAAGAGGAGCAACAACACGTGAAACAATTGACGTTAATCGAAAACTCGTCCAAATTTATGGCTGTTTCAAAGCCCAAAAATCCTGTTGGAGTAGACAACATGAAAACAACTGCTACTGTTTTTACGAGAACCATTCCTGGTACATCGTTTCTGAATTATTTCGTTGATACTTAATGATCGTTGTTGTTGATTAACAGATGGAAAAACCGTGTTCTCGTTGGAGTATCCGGTCAGAAGTCAAACAAGCACGCCGTTTCGTAATATTGTAATAACTTCTGACAATTTGTACTTGATCGCACCAGCGGCCGACAAGGGTAACAGGGATTGCGTTATCGTGTATAACGCGAAAACAGGTGTATTAATAAGTAAAATCCCCGTAAAATTACCAGGATTTCGAGTAAGGATATAAGTCGAACGGTGCACGCCTTTTTTTCTTTCTTCTATGAATATTTCGCGAAGACGTTTGTTTATACTCTACGCGTTTTAACAGGACATTTTATGCATCGCTCCCATGCCGAATAAACCACAATGGGTGGGAGTTATTGGCTCCGATAAAGGTATTATTCTGGACATTAATAAAAAGAAGATTATTCGTACGATTCCAAAATGGAGTGGAAATATCAGCAAAGATGGGAAATACACTTTATATGCACCTAGCAGGTAACTTTTATTCCATGAAATAATTTCTTAAATAATGTACTAATAGTTCTATTTGTACCACAGGGGAGGACTAGAACTTCTGGAGTTGAAGAAAGGTAGCACGGTGAAGACCTACATTCCAAAGGTGGCTGAAGGTGTCTTCACTGTAATATCAATGTTCAATCGTACGGATGAATATGTTCTCTATTATCACAGTGGAAGAAAAACCATCCGTGTATTTAGGTACACTCTTATGAAATTACATTTGCAAGATATACAAAATTTGTTAACGTGTTTTATTCGCAGATCATCAGATTGCGAGATGATAGCAAATTACAGGGTTCAAGCAGAACTTAGTGCAATAGACAGCACTTACGATGGTAAAAGTATTGTTTTAGGAACAGTGGACGGCTGCGTGTCTGTTCTAGCCATAGCGGATCCTATGAAAGAAGAGATGAAGGAGTATATTCCAAGCTTACCATCTCGCGATGAAGATGTGAGTAAACAATTGGTAACAGTACTGTGTTAGTAAACAAGCAACAGATGTTTCTCTAAATATCACAGAAACTATACATAGGTAAGAATGTTTTGTGCTCCCTGTAGAATTTAATTGATACCGCCTTTGTAGTTAACTATTATAGATTAAACTCCAGTTCTGATTCGATCTGTATAAAAGACTCGGTTCAAGTGTTACTCCATCACCGATTTGTCAACCATTAAAATAGGTTAGGATAAACACTTGCCGCATTGTCGAATAAGAGGAACTTTAAAAATTAACATTAAGGCTTACAAACTAATTACGTTTAATGAGCAAATTCGATAGAACTCAGAACATTTTGCAACACTTTTTTTACAATTGTTCTTACAAAAATAGCAATCACAAGAATGTCCCGCTCAAAAACGAAATTAAACGAATCACCTACATAATAGGTCGGTACGTTGGAAAACGAACGGAAAAAAATTCGTATTTAACGATAAAATCGATGAAAATTACCTTAGTTCGTCTGGTTATGAAAAATAGAAAATTATACACACACACACCACGAGAACGAACCAACAAACCAAACGTTCACCCAAAACACTCAACCCACGATATTCTTTCTCTCTTACTTTATTCCCTGGTTTACAGAAGCGAGAATACCGAGTTTAGTTACATTTCATACCAATCACAGCCGTAAAAAGGTACTATCACAATCCGTTTTATTTTACTAGATGTTTCGTGATTTCATTGGTCAATTATAGAAAACCAATAACAATATTCTTTTCATGTTTTAAATTATTTTGTTTCAGATTATTCAGTGTGTGTCGTAATTTCTCAATTGTTTTGAAGCATTACAGATGTTTTCGTTTCGTATTTTTCATTTTGGATGGAGTCAACATATTTTGGATTTGTTTAACAACACTATAATGTATGATTTTTATTGCTTTTCCAGTGGAAAAGGAAAACTGAAAAACAGCGAGCAACCATCAAGTTCAAAGCTGCTGCACGAATTGCCCGTGTAACTCACGATTTGAATGCGATTATACGAAATTCGAATATTGCGGAGACTATCGGAGAAGTAGATGAAAATATTGAATAAAGATTGGGTTGTTTTGTAGGAAACCTTTTTACCGTTGGAAGGATAGCTCTGATTGATCGTAGGATCGTACTGTAGGAATAATAAATATATGAAACACCGATGTTAGAATTTATATTACATTTATTTGTGTCTTTTAGTGTAATTAATTTTTATAATCTTTCTTTTTTTCTGTCTTACATTTTTTTTTGTCTCCGCGTTCAAAAAGTAAAGGGCACGAGACGAATTCCGTGTTTCATCATCGCAAGACGGATACCCTTGCACAAATCAAGTTGTTGTTTCTTTAAATAACAATTCTGTGGCTTGTTTTGTGCAAGGGTACATGTCCTTCGTCATCCTGCAATGTCGTGTAATGACTGAAAACGTCTCGTACCGACGCAGGCGTGATCAAGTATTGAACGTTTACGTTTTTCTTTTTTGTTTTTCTTGTTTACAAATTTTACGCGATCGGAATTATTATGATGAACGATTAAAAAAAGAAATGGTATTGCAGTTTTACGAATGTACGTAAAGATTTCAGTCAGTATCGAAATTGGATGATTTGCGTATGAAAATTTTTCGTTGATCGTTTGTTGTTTTTCTCGTTTACGGTATACTAGTTAAAAATGTCGAACCGTTTCATACGGGCTTTAATCATACCACGATGACCGATTTTTTTTTTATTTTAAAAACCTGATACTTGTATGGCGATAGAATCATGCTACCATATTGTATATCAGTGATCTGTAAACAACTATTAAACGTATTTTGTAACAATGTTAAACTAAACTAAAACACACCTGCATCAGAGCACATGTACGAACAATATAGTTCCAGCAGAACATAAGGTTGTATGGCAGCTTAGATAAAAATAAACAGCGTCTTTCGTCGAAGACTATGCTCTGTGTTTAAAAATCGAGTACGGTGTGTTTTGTTTCTTTACAAAATGCTGCTCATACATTACGATCAATGTATTTGGTACTCGTTTTGAATTTCGATATTCCGTTAGCATTCTGTTTCCTCAAAATGCTCTTTTATCGAAACGAATTTAGTTTAATCTACGACGCTGATTTTTCATGGTAGGCTTATCTAGTAAGTTCTGCAACGGTTTCTTTTTTCTTTTTTTGTTTCTTTTTGTATCCTGTTATCATCGTTTCCTACGTTTCTTCAAAGACTGGAACTTCTGTGAAAGCATGGTAGCTTTATTTGTGGTATAGTGCCTTTTTGAACTTTTATTGCATCGCACCTCCTTTTTGCTTCTGTTGTTGTTGTTGCTGTTGTTGCGCTTGCACGGACGCTTCCGTATCCTTAATGTGTTTCTCAACCTAGGGAAATATACATATTAGAATAGACTGTCGTACCGTAACTACATTAATATACTGCTTACCACTTTTTTTACGTGTTTGTACGCTCCGGACTCTGCGTTTCCATGGACATTATCTACTTTGTACGGTGGTCTAATCGTGACATTGTCAAACACAACGATATTTGCACCATTCCACGTGATTTCAGGAATGGTCTTTGATATAGTACTGAAGAGCTTTTGTCCTTCTGGAGATACTCCGGCCTGCAGAGCCATTACCAGTTTCTTTTTCTCTTCAATTTGATTACGTACTCTTCTGTTTAGCTTTTGCAAATTAAGGCTTTGTGGTGGTTCACTAGTGGTAGGACTTACTTCCCTCTTAACTTGGACCTCGGATACCAAGGATAAATTTACTATGTGTACGTCGTTTAATGTTGGTGCACCGCTGGATGACGGACATTCTAATCGTAATTAGTCAAGGAAGCATCGTTATCGTTAGATATAAAAATAATATATATAAATATATATTTCTGTTCGAATAAATGATCCTGTCAGACTGAATTTGCTTCAGAGTACATTCTCAGGTTATAAGCATGGCGCTTCAAGACCTTTTATCCGGTTGAAAACGCGTGCGTTCGCAATTTTTACGAGAAACACGGGTGAAAGCGTTCCCATACGTGGTGAAAATCCGTCCGGGAATGAATCGGCTAAACAATAAAAGCAACGGAAAATCCAGCATGGTTGATTGAATGACGAAACTAACCTGACTTCTTGCAGTTGATTAGTTGATCACCAAATAATTGACAAGCGTTATCACACGTTTCTCGTAGAAAATAGCGAAATGCAACTTCATGCTCGTAATATTAAAATCCGTGAAAGCTATCGCGGACATGTGAAAAGTTATTTACACTGCGGCAATGTAAAACGAGCTACCGATGAGCTGAATGTATGTATTCGTCGGGAAGGACGATACATTAAGGGAATTTACAAGAAAAGGATACTTAGGATTAGCATTTTAGTTTGTGGATCGAATGCTAACACCTCGCCTTCGATCTCCTCCTTGTAACAGGTTTTACAGGCCACCGTACTCCCAATGCTGAAACAATCGTTGGCGCCGGCCATTTTTCACTGCGAACTCAGAACCGCGGACTCCCTATCGCCATCTGTTCTGATTTCAAATGTCCCTCAAAATTTGTACAATTTGCGCCCTCCTTGGCGGATAATTCACAACTCGAATCCTTTCGAATTTAAATTATACATATAGTTCGATGATACTGCGCGGCGGGGGGGTCGAATGTTAACTTATTAGAGTGCATAAATTGACCGCAGTGGCTAAAAAACAGGAGGAGAAAAGTTAAAACAACAATTTGTTTCCTTCTTATGGTACGTGGTTAAAATTAGAAGCTCGCTTTTATTGTATCGTAAGAGATAGACGCTTCCTTTGATAAAGAGGTTTCCTTTTCGGTTCAGTTTTGGTTAAGATGTTTCGAAGGGTTATTAAACTATTAACATTACTGTTCTATTACTCGTTGTATTTATCAATTTATTTATCAAAGCTTCAACATAATTTTCTAAGAAAAAAGAATAAGTTTGCATTAAAAAGTTATTAACAATTTTAGTTCTGACGTTGTATATGGTATATTGTATATACGATAAGAGGGTCAATAAACTGAAAGCACATGGTATACATTATTTTTGTATAAAAATAAATGTTAAAATTTTATCGTTGAAAAATTTAGGATCAAGATCATTTCGTTTTCAAGAGTAAATGAAGTCATTTTAGTCAAAGTTCATTACCCTCGAACAATAATATTCATCGTCCTTGTTAATTTTATTTTCTCCATCAGATCGCACGAGGCACGTTCGAGCGCTCCGAACACTTTCGGGCATCTTCGTGCGACGTTCGTAACCTTTCGTTCGTAATCGGGGTGCTTCGGCTTGGCGGGTAGTTTCACGAGCGCGTGGCTTCTATCCGGCTTTCAGTTTATAGATCCCGCTTCATCGTGAAACATCGTGACGTGTGTGTTATCAAATTTACAAAAGTTCTTTTCTTAATTAGTTAAGTGACATTATTTGTGAGTGCTCCGACGTTCCACTTTCAACCCTTACCAGCTATGCATGCAATGACGAAGAGTGGCTTAAACGTTTTCGTGATTTCTCTAGCATCCTTCTCGAGGTAAGTGAAACCTAGAAAAATACTTTTTGAAAAAAGTACAAAAAGGCGCCAAGTGCACGCTTCCTAAAATTAAGATATAATCTATACAAAGAAATGTGTAACACAAAGATTATTTTATCTTTATGAAAACATTTACTTTACAAAAATACCGTACTATGATATTGGTGTATTTCTCTCAATTCTTTATATATTTATTCATATTCTGTCTATAAAAGAGATGATATCACAAAATAGCGCCAAGCAAACAATTCGTATAATCTACCTGCAAAAAAGTTGGCGCTGCTTTTTTGTAGTTTGTTACATCCACAACTTCAATGAATTTGTTGTACAACAACAAATTGTACAAGAATGTAACGTTAAGTTGCAATATTTGACATGTTTGTTACAAAAAAGCAGCGCCAACTTTTTTGCAGGTAGATTATACGAATTGTTTGCTTGGCGCTATTTTGTGATATCATCTCTTTTATAGACAGAATATGAATAAATATATAAAGAATTGAGAGAAATACACCAATATCATAGTACGGTATTTTTGTAAAGTAAATGTTTTCATAAAGATAAAATAATCTTTGTGTTACACATTTCTTTGTATAGATTATATCTTAATTTTAGGAAGCGTGCACTTGGCGCCTTTTTGTACTTTTTTCAAAAAGTATTTTTCTAGGATATCACTCTTTTTTGTAGTACATTTATTTTATACAGTACAGTAATAAATGTATGTTAGTGTTACAACATTTGCAAACAAGAACCGTGGCAAGGTAAATGCATTTGGGATGTTGACCTGATTTGTACAGGTATATATATACTGTAGGTGCCGATGTCGGAACTGTATGTTTCTCATCGGACTTAGGACCGGGGATACCTGACACTCCAGGCGCGACGAATTGAAAGAATCGCGGATTTTCATTATGAATCCGCGATAGAGAGTGCAGTCGTACAGTTTCCAAAGTAGGTGTGTGTAGCCACTTAACCGTCGTTATGGCGCTGCATAACACATGTATTGTGTTAAGAGTTTCCTACATGGTTCTGGCCACGAAGTGGAAAAGATGTTGAATCTCGTGAAGGACCCTGAGAGACGGCATGGCACTTACCCCAGAACTTCCAAGGGAAACGATACTTATTGTTGACATGTAAATTACATTTTCTCAAAGAGAGCCCACCACCATCCCCGTCGTATTTTAAAATCGTGATAATACGACGGTTCTCTGGTATAAATGCATGATTATTTGTGATAATTTTAGAACGTTTCTAATTTGCAGTATTGTAAACTGATTGTTCACATGTACATTACATTTTTTGAAAGAGAGCCCGCCACCACCCCCCTCGTATTTGAAAATAGTGATAATACGACGGTTCTCTTCCATAAATGCATAAGTATTTGTGATAAATTTTCATCGTTTGTATTTTACAGTATTGTAATATTGCAAAAATATAATGTATATTATAGAAATACATGAAGCTGTTTGTTCGGTTTTTCTGTAAAGTAAATTTTTATTATTTTTATTATACAGGGTGTCCCGTAACTAGTAGTAACATCGGGAAATGGGGGGTAGCTGAGACGATTCCGAACAACAATTTCCTTTGCAAAAATGTCAGACGGGGCTTCGTTTTTGAATTATTAAGGAAAAACACTGACCAATCAGAGCGCGCGTACTGCGTGCGCTAAGCCATGATTCGTTCTAGTCCGACGTTCCGGCTCGAAGTTACCCTATCACGGCTGAGCGCACGCAGTACGCGCGCTCTGATTGGTCAGTGTTTTTCCTTAATAATTCAAAAACGAAGCCCCGTCTGACCTTTTGCAAAGGAAATTGTTGTTCAGAATCGTCTCAGCTACCCCCCATTTCCCGATGTTACTACTAGTTACGGGACACCCTGTATAAAGATAAAGTGATTGTGTTTTGACTTTATTTTGTGCAGATTATACCACAATTGTACAAACATGGACTTGGCGTCTTTTTAAAAAATTACTTTTTTTTAAATCAGTTTTAAAGTGCACATTATTCTTTTTTGTATTAAATGTAAATAACTGTAAAAGTTGTAACCCTTTTATACCGCACGGTAAAGGAACAGATTTGCATAGGAAAATAGTACATGTAAATTAGATTTTCTTAAAGAGAGCCCGCCACCACCCCATCGTAATTGTAAAGATATAGTTGAAGTACAATGGCCCACTTCAATAAATGTATAACTATTTGTGATAACAATTTTCTTTTTTACTCTGCAACATTATAATTCAAAAACATTGGATTTGGCTTGCAATATTCTATGTTGTCTTATTGTGTAGAGGAAGGAAATATACATAAAAGTGTGGTTTGTGCAAATGAAGTCGAACTTCGTTTTACCATAATGTAAAAAAATTACAAATATGAAATGTTACTTTATAAATTCTGCGAATTTTTTAAAAAAATGAGAATTGTAATTATAGAAATTGTGTATGTCCCGTATAATTAAAAAAAGAATTCCATAAAGATATTTAATTTTTATCAATTTTCTGCAGGAAAATAATATATACATTTTTAGCACTTCTAGGCCATTGCGTTTTCCTAATTTCCGCATCATTAGCTTCTATCCAAGTATTGGACATTCCTTCTCTGCATATACACGTATAAGGACCTTCTTCAATGCATGAACCATGATGAAACACAGCACTCATTACTTTGTATATTTATCCAAGTATAATAACTTTAGTTGTTGGGACAGCTCGCAAAGAAAACTGTGTTTTTCCTTATGTATTGTCTTCAACTGGTATTAACTGAATAACAATAATATTTCTGGTCATTATAAATTCACTTTTAATCAATATATCGTTTTCTGTACACTTTTCACATGATTCATTGTGCAAGTGCAACCAATGAAAGAACTTTCTATTTAATAACTCATTTAAATCATAACTTTTTTCTTTTTTTTATTTATCGGTATTGAAAGAAGTGTATTACGGAGAACTATAGTCTTTGTATAATGACAACTACTGTTGCATCGTTTAACTGTAGAAACTTGATGTTCAACTAAACTTTGAATATAATCGTACTTTTCACAAAGAGCTATAAAAAATTGGGATGTATCTCGTTTAACGTTTTTGGAGAAATATTCCCCTAAACATTGCCGTATTGCATATGTATTTAACTCAGGTAATTTACGTTCATATTGTTGTATTAATACGCTTAAAATGTTTAATTTATCACAATTAAATATCTGTTTTCTAACAACAGCAAAATGTAACAAACATTGCATCATTGCATTTGCATAAGAGGAAACCCCATCCTTATTTTGCAAGATCGCAAAGAAACCTCTGTTTTTCCTAATATATTATCTTTGACTGATATTCACTGAATAACAATTATATTGTTAGTTAGTATAAAGTCACTTTTAATCAATGTATAATTTCCAGTACACTTTTCACATAATTTGGTGTGCAACTGAAACCAATGAAAAAACTTTGTATTTAGTAACTCGTTAAGATCATAACTTTTTTCCCTTTTTTATTTATCGGAATTGAAACAAGTATATTATTCAAAGCTGTCGTCTTTGTATCATGTCAACTTTTGCAACATTGAATCCTATGTTCAACTAAGCTTTGTATATAATCTTACTTTTCACAAAGATAAACATAACCTACACACATTATATGATTTTCATTTATAATGCTACGTTATTGATGATTATTAATATTCATTAAATAATTTTGTATCGCACCTTGTCACTAATAAATAGCTGCACTTATACACATTTGTATTTATCATACTTTCGCCGTACAAAGAATCGCGAGTACGGCGTTACACTGACAGCTAACAGTTGTACTGCACTATTGCAATTTCCTTGCTTTTGTGCTATAAGAAGAAAGAAAATGTATAACTGAAATATATACGGCACAAAAGTATGTAATCTATAAATTTGTCGATGAAATCAATCATATAAATCTGATTAATAACAACAAACTTCTGAAGCTTGACAGCTGTCAAACTATGCATGGCGCTGCTGTAGCGCTGGACACGCTGTGTGCGAGAGGAAGACAAACTGACGTTAGAAAAGGAAACAACGAAAAAGGGACAAACTTATGCCGTTTTCGTTTAAAGACAAAGACACCAATAGTACATTTACCAGTCCCCCTGACAAAGAGGTGTGTATACACCGTAACAGGCGTTAGAGAAGGATGACGAACAGACGACGACGACGACGACGACGACGACGACGACGACGACGACCAAGACTTAAAATCTCATCATGCATTTTACGCAATCTCAACTTTAGCTTGTGATAACTTCCTTCACAAGGCATGTAGAGGAAAAAGAAAAACACTTTTGTTAACTAATTTGGGTACGCGCTATCGATTGAGCCTAATAGAAAACCGATCCGCCAACGCGTTATTGAGATCTGATAATCTCGGCTTCTCTGAACTTTCGGTCTCGCGTATAGATACACGGTCGGCCTTTCATGCAGCGCTCTGCGCGTGAACTTGGCGCGAGACACGACCGTGTCTCTTGATAATATTTTTCATTGACGTTACGTTTTAATGTTAATGTATTGTTTCGTATTATATGGATGCTAATACAGAACCTAATTATTACCATAATTGTCATAATACATTGTAATGTCGTAGAAGTGTTTCGATCCTTTTTTTAAACATTCAAAAAGCGTTCGTGAGTTTAGTGGTAATTATTTCTCGAGGGGGGGGGGGGGGGGGAGAGGATGAAGGTTCGTTGTTTCGTAGATTTATTTCGGACTTCGATTAACTCTTCGTACCAAAAGGGGATTAGGATCATAGGTTTACGGAAGTTATTCTGTTTTTATGGGAATTAGGGTGACCTTTCTCGAAGCTTAGCTTGAAATATACTGCATTGTTCGTAGGACAACTTTCGTCACTTTTCAGAAAAATTTATTGTCCTCATGACGTCTTGTGGACGTTGATCCATTAAATTTACTTGATACATAAATTCTTTTACTTGCATATTAATTGTATTTTGATATATAATAAATCTAATTTTTTACCATAGTGATTGACATGGCGGCGGAGGCGTTAATCCTTTCCGATGTACTTGTAATTACTAAAAATGTTATTAGTTTAAAAGATGGAACGTTATATCAACACGTTCTGACCGAAATACTGTTAGCATTGAAAAATGGTTTCAAAATTGTACCGATCCGTTAAATTATGCGTCCGTTAGATTCCTGCATCCCAAATTAGAATATAATGTTGTTTTCATGTTTTGGTCCGACCCAAATGTTATGAAACACGTTATTCATCTAAAGTTCCCTCAAGTTCGAGATCACCGTGAAGAGCATTTTTCTTCCTTCGAATCCGTAGAACGATGCTCGAGGCGAGAAGTAAAGAAAACTTGACAAAAGCAAAAGGGGGTTGGTTCTGTTTCGAGGGAAATATCATCTGCTGGTCGCAGCAGGTGTTCCAATATCGATTAACGACGCGATTAGAATCGTACCAGTTTTAATAATTAAACTATTCGGAGCTTGTAGGTTTAATTCGCATTATAAGAATAACAACTCGAAGCTGCGTTAATTAAACGCGATGCCAGTCACCTCAGAAATGCGTACACAATGCAGGCACCCGACGTAATTTCAGCAAAGAGTTAATTTGTCCAGAGACGAAATCGTTGCATTTGCCATTTTGATCGCGCGTAGAAATTGTTGTTCCTACGGAAAAAAAAATTCAAACACGCTTGGTTTCGCTACTCGGTGGCGAACAGGGTTGATTAAAAATTGTTTCGGAGCCTTTGATCTTCCTCGGAAATTCGCGACTTTGTTGTTCGTTCCGTGAAAAAAATTATTCCAATGACGGATTTGTTCGACGAAGTTCAATTAATTTCACATATTTTTGACACGTCGCGTCGACGATAAAAATCATTCCGTCGGCCTTTGAAAAAAAAAATGTCACGCAACGAATTTCATATTTCAGAATCTGAACAACAGGAAGCCTCAAACTATCAAATATCATAAATTTTGAACGATTTTACGACAATTCGTTGGACCGTATTTTATTTTATTTTAGTTCCGAGTTTCGTGTATAAAGTATTGCAAAATGTTTAATCGTTAACGGATTCAACGCTCGTCGTTAATCTGCATGAAACAATCGGCATCCGTACGTGTGTATGCGTTCGATAACACGCGACGCCCGCATCTTTTCCCATCAATTTTCGGGTTCGATTAGATCCTGGTAGCTAAGAATTCGCAGGCCCGCGTGCTCGTAAAACCCGGACAGAAAATATTGGAGAACGTTTGGCCATGTGAACGACCGATAAATGGGAAAATAATGTATATCACGGGACGACAAGGTGTAACTCCTCTGGAGAGATATAAATCATTCGTTTTCGCCGTTCTTCTCCTCTCAATTGAATTTCTCTACCTTTCCCGTTCCATCAATTGAAATTTACTTATTCTTATGTTAGTATTTTATTCTTTAAGCGAACGAATCTTTAACTTTTTCTTTGAACCATTAAAACGAATTTGTTTTGCAATATTTCAAAAGTTGGTAAGATAACGAAGGATCGCATACATAGTAACGAAGGGTTGATCAGGCGATAAGACAACGAAGGGTTAAACTGCTTGAACCTTTGCTCGAGCAAATAAGATCGTAAATCAACCATTAAAATCTTTACTTGAACTTGTTTCACCAAATACACATGAATGAATCGGTTCGTTTATACAGCTTTTTTTCTATCGTTAGTATTGGTAAACACAGTTGGCGTAGACGCGATTGTACGTGTTATATGATCATAAATAGAATCGTTCATACGTGTGTATAGTAGAAGTGTGGTACCGGATCCGGAGAGCATAAATCAGTGGAACGTTTGTATTGCACCATTGTGCGATCATCTTTTAGCTAAACACTAGAACTAGGCCAAACTGGGAAAATGTTTCCCCGCCGGCTGTTTCATTCTGTGCAACAATTTTTTCTCCCTAAACCTCTTTTCGCTCGAAACTTTTACGCGTCATTTTGCTTTCTTTTTTACAAGATAAATTCGCGAACATTGTTCCGCTTTTGCATTCATTCTTAGATATTTTAAAATTTGTACCATGCGAAACTAATATCCGGGCATTACATTTTTCCTTTTTCCTTTTCTAAAATAAATTATTTTCCTACGAGATTCTATTTTTGTTAAGTGATATTGCTTCAATATTGCAATATTTCGAGTTAAAATTATAAACTTTTAAGTTATAACGAACGGAGTTTCGTGTTTTCGGATATTCTGCTTTAATGAATTATTTAAGATCGAATTTACGACTTAAGATCCTTCAAAGTTTATCATATACTGTGCGTTAAAGAAAATAATGTTCATAGCGAGTATTTTGAAATCGAATATTATTATTTGCGACAGAGAAAGCTGTTAGTTTGACGAGATTTTGCTGAAAATTCGCGTCCGTTGGAAATAGTGCAGGGCCTAAGTTAGCTATGTCCTATTAATACTAACTGATTGCCAACACGTGGCAGTTGTTTAGGTGCATAAATTGTGCTTGGTTATTAAACCTCAATTTATACCTGGTGGACCAACCGTTAAACGTTCCAGCAAATTAAGTTTATCTGAAAATCACTGGTGCACTTTATTTCCAATTTCGCCCGGCGTGCCTTTGAAGTTTCATTCAAAGTCCTCATTTCGGTTAATTAACGCGTTGCGTTATTAATTACGACGCTAGTTGCATAAATTTTCTTCAAATTTCGTCGATTTTCATCGACACTTGTTAAATATTTGTTATTTCGACGATGTTTAGATCTTTCTGTTGCGGTTGATAAACTTCTCTGGAAGTTCGTGTATTATCCAGATATAACTTGGCAAACACATCCATGACCTTCTCGCGTATTTTTCTTCAAAACCACTCGAATTTTGTCGCAGTTTATCGATTCGAATACGTACCCCGATTGAAAACTATTATTCGTTAAGTCTCGAATGGCGAATACAAATTCACCAACTCAGACACGACCCAGATTTAAAAAACACGGTATTACTATATAGTTGAGTAATAAAATACTTGAATGTAATACTGTTTCGAAATTTCACAAATCTCCATGGAACGTCGTTTAAATTATTGTAGGTAATTCGTTTTCACAAGTTTCCACGATTTTTCCTATATATTGTATTTTATCGCGAGTCGCCTAGAAACATGACACGAAACGAGGCTTCAATATGGTGCATTGCGTAACGTGATTTTCTTATCAGTGATGCGAACAAATGTTGCCCGAGTAATTTTTCTAATAAATCCCCAACGAGAACGAGATAGTACGGTGAAAGGAATTGTTCTCGTCAATTTTCACGCGTTTAATTAAAACACTTTTTGATCTTTGGTGTTCGTTGATCGATTCGAGATCTACATTCGTCAAACTGTTCGAAGAAGAAAATTCATTTCTCGACCAAAATTTCGATCCTCGCTGGCAAGTAGCCCGCACGATTTCCTATCGCGATGGACAGTGGCGTATTTTCGTAGCAAACGAATTGTTCGACTTCTCTTTCCGCGTGTTTCTCCACATATAACCGATGAAAAATAACCATTTTTATTGTTAAATTTCTAGCCGACGCGACGTCGCGCCTCGTTTGTTAACTTTGTAAGTTAAAGTTAGCGGGGTAAACTTTCGGGGAATATCAATTTACTTTCGGACCAATTTCACGCGATTTAGATCTTTCATAAATTATGGGAATCATAATAGAAGATACCTACCGTTATATTGTTACCGTAATTGTTCAAGAGTTTGGACAACTTAATAATAGGATCAAAATTCCCAAGTCTGGGAAAGCAATATAGTCTACGTTTACAAACTTCAAACTTTCTAATGCTTCTATAAGTAGTTCATATCAAATTTCTACAAGAGGGGACTACAATTTATATTCCCTTTGAACAACATTCAATCGCTATGGTAAGGATTTGGTTACACGGGGTGTCTTACATGTTGGGTATTAACATTAACGTCAAATAGAAAATTAACAGGAGAAAGCTAGGTAACATTTGTGTATGATCCTTTTTATATCGGTTTTTAAGCTCATTCGTCCACTAGTTTTACGAGAAGAAGCGAATTGACCAAGATAGATGGGACACCCCATAGAAAACGAAAATATTCAGCAAAATGTCCATTAGTCAGAAATAAAAGAACCGAGAGAAAAAGAAACAAGCAAAGATACACTAAACGAGAGGAGAGTGAACTCAGAGTTTTTTTTATGAACTAAAAGCACCGTCAGTATGTACATACATATGTATATGTATATGTTTACTATTATACGAAGGTTAATCTTGAAATAGATTCGAACTTGCTCGCCAATGTCTCACTCGTTGTATTAGAACGTTGCCATCTTAACCAAACAATGGGAAATCAATTAATCCATTTGCTCGTATAATTTCGCCGGTTTCCAGCCTGGAAACTTAGAAGCCTCGGCCATTGAAACTAACGTTCGCGATCGTGAAATTCATGCGTGGAATTCAGCCGAGACTCGGTCGCGGTTAACGCGTGGGAACCGATGAGGTTCAGCTTAACCGGGATTTTCGTTAATTCCGTCTTAATTGCATTTCGAACTTTCTTCGATCAGCCTCAATCCTCAATTATCGATATTCCTGACTACTTCCTGCTCTGATCGTTTCAGGATATATCTTGTTTATCGATCACCGTTATCACAGACAGCTGATAAAATTCTAATTATTATAAATTCTTGTAATTTTAATCGCTCGTCACTTCGTTTGTTTCTGAATGCTTGATACATTTTTGAACACATTTGCCAAAGAAATACACAACTTCTTGTTAGTTTTTTACGAACGTAATTTTTCACACGATCGTTAAACGGAAGTGATTTATTGGATAAAGATTCGAAGTTCCCATCGATGAGCGAGCATACAAACAATTCGAGAGGTTTGTTTCGTCATTATTTCAATCGCCTGTTTTGCAAACGTGCAAAAAATCTGTCAAAGCGTCGCGGATAATTCGCGTTTCCGTCGTTCCGCGCCTCTTTCCCCTGGAAACGCTGACTCTAAGCGACGAGCTCGCGGGTAACAAGATTTGTTGTATTTTGGAAATTGCCAAGCGTCTCCGTAGCGTTTTGCAACGAGAAAAGTCCGACGCAAGCTCGACAAATATTTTCCATGTTTCTACGTTGTCGTCTACGTACTCGTCTACGAGTATTGCACCTTTTGGATATTCGAGACGTGGCTGGCAAGAATTGATTTACGTTCCTGCTGGAAGCTCAAAGGCTGTTCCCAAAGCGTCTGATTTACGGCTTTAGATTCTAATTGCGGAAATTATGGTCGAGGAATTACGATTCAAAGTTCTGCTCTAAAACCGGTAAGGACTTACGGTTTCAAAAGGGCTCGTAATTTCTACAAGCAGATTTTAAATTCAATAAATAAATCTAAAGTTATAAATGGGAGTTGTTTTGATCAAACAAGTACCTATTATCTATACCATGAATTACGAATCCTTTTTTTCTCTTCTTTCTTAATCATTCTGCATCCATAAAAGTTTCTGGATCCAAACTGGCTCGAATGTAACTGCTTTGAATCGGAAGTCGCGTGAAATGAGACGAGGGGGGTCGGTACCGAATTCGATTATACGAATCATGACTAAAAGAAAATCGCTGGCACGTTCGATCTCTTCGTTGCTGCAATTCCCTGAAACGCGATTCAGATCGTCGTCGCGTCGCGTCGGTTGCGTTTCATTTCCCGTTGTCGAATGCAAAATCGATGGTTTTGATGAGATCCGAACGAAAGCTCGATTGAGCCGGTGATAATTTGAAATTTAATCGAACCCCGTCGCGGTCGCCTGGAAGAGTCTCGAATCATTTGAATTATATTTAAACGTGTAATCTGATAAAATCACGACGAGAGATATTATTTGTCGAACGGAAACGTTTGATACTTAACCCTTAAGCTCGGCTAGAGATATGTATATTTTTACGGAAAGAAGGATGAAGTATGAAAAATATTATAGTTTTAGAAAACAGCTACTTCCTTTATGTTCTCGCATGTAGTCTGGCAATCGAAATTGTTCTTATGTTAGCAGGAGTTTCATGCTAGATCGTAAAATTGTTCTTTCCCCCTCGATCACATAGGCACAAATTGAACTTGGACCCGGTTGTAAAATTATTTATAACGCGTTTCAGTTTCAAGTGAACGCGGTGAAATCACTGGTACATTTTTTTCTATGTTGATCAGAGGTACATAGTTTAGTTTCTTTCACGGTGGAACGTCTATTTTGTGCTTTTACCTCTCAAAGCGAAAGAGGTAGATAAAATAACAAGCGTTTAATTTGCGAGTGCATCAAAGAATTTTCCTGGTTGCACGTCCTCGAGCAAAAACATTTTTCCGCCTCGTTTCAACAAAGTGAAAGATATCTTTGTTATTGAAAAGAAAACTGTGAAAATTCAATTTATTTTTTATTTCTATTCGCGTCTTGTTTAATTTCGATTCATTTTTCATCTAATTTGCTTTAATTTCTGAAACTCCAATTTAATCTTTCATTGCGATACCTTTCATTATTTCAGTAATAATTCGCTGGTACTGAAAGTAATTATGGTACAATTAGTACGCACACCTAGACTCGGATCCTTCGTTTAATTGTCACTTGAAAATGTCCTTTGAATAGCGGCTATTTCGTAATTGCCTTATTGTTAGATGGCAAAAGTCTTAAATAAGTGTGTGATAATTTGAATTTTTTAAAAGTCATTATCCTAGCGTATATATCTTCTTCAAAGTTGACTTACAACGAACCCTATCGTAATTCGAAGAACACCCGTATACGGTCGAAGACGATTAAAAATGTGCAGAGTGCGAGGATTGATCGCGAACCAAAACTAATCCGCTAATCCTCATCTTATCCTGGTTTTGGAATCATTGGCTGTTCGAGATTCGCTCTGGTAGCCGTATTTTGATCAACTCTGTCCAACTCCAACACTCGATCCGATTGCTCGTCGAGCTAGCGAACGGAATTGATGCGATCTCTCGAGTTTGTCGAGCGTTTGCTTCCAGCCACGTGGTTACCGAGGGTCAATCGAGTTTTATTTCGGGATGAGGGAATCCTCTATTAAATGAATCACGACGTCAATATATCACACGTACGATGCGATCTAGACCGGTTCGCCTCGACCCCGGATTTGTCACGTTTCTCCTACTCGTACCTATTTCGAAGAGATCCTTCACTGTTGGATCGATAATCGATGTACCATAACGTTCTAAAATTTCATACAGTCGACACAGAGAAGTCGAGTTTGTTCGATGCATATTAACCCTTTGCGCTCGAGAGGCGCCTCTGAGGCGACATATGTCATTTCCCAGAATGTTTAAAAATGTGAAATTTAAGCTTTGTTTAGATTAGAATATAGAAAACGAAAGAAGTAAAACTAAATAACATTCTCGAACATTCGTAGGAATTTTTTGTTTGAAACAGTGCTTTTGAATTTTGGAAACTTTGCTGGAAGGATTTCATCCAAATATCCTTCGAGTGCAAAGGGTTGATAAGTCGTATCTGGGTAGTATGGCACGTTATCAATCCTATAATTAGTATTCAGATTAGCATTATATGATTTTTTTTTAAATTCATTTACAACTGTAAGTATGTACATATGTATATCAATACGTTTTCTATGCCTGGTTAGCGACTTTATAAGCATAAAACTGAATGTTAAAATCCTTGCGTCGAGTTAAAGTTACAGAGTTAACGGCGTTCGTACTAAACATTTCGACTTTCTTGTTACACCTTTTCAAAATCTTCTTCAAAAGAACCGTACTTCATGCACTTTTTACAGGAAATTGAATTTCCAGACAGAAGAATAAAGCGAATGTCGATTGGCAATCAGATTTAATGCAGTACACAAACGGGGTCACGGTTGTGCAACGCGATTGCGCTTGCGTCTTGATGATTTTAGCGGGTTCCTCTTTTAGTAAAAGCTTGATGTGTTTCGATGCCGTTGAAAAACCTTGAGAACGGGGTATGCACCATGCAAGAATTCGGTGCGGTAGTCTCTTTAAACGGAGCCGAGGCCTTCGAAAGAAAAGAAAATGCTGAGCACCGTGAAAAGCTTCGCTCCTTTCTTCTCACCAAGTCTGCATTCAGCCCGTTCAAATCAGATACCTCTTTTAAAATCTTACCGTTACTTATTTCACCTCAGAAAATCCATGTAAATATCAATATTCTGCTTGTAAATAGAGATTTTCATTGAATATTAATTTCGTCTTATTTGTGCCGTTCATTTTCATGCTATTTCTCAATTTAGTTCTTTTTCAAACGATTTCGACCGATTAATACGTGGGGTAAACTATGACTAATTATGAAATTTTCATTTACTGATACTTTGATTTCTAGGCGAATCAAACACCACTTTAGTTAAATTGTTAAAAAATGGAATTGTAATAGAGGGAAATATTGCTCGCCTTTTGTTCCTTCTAATATTGATTTTATTCCGTTTTCAGGATCGGAATAATGGATTCTGGCGTCTAAAAACGGTGCACAGTGAAGCATGCGAAGAAGAAGAACAGCGATCGAGGAGCAGACGAACGTTTCTCGACGCAAGATCATCGGTGGACGAAGAATTTTTGCAACCGTTTCGAAGTTTGCAAATTGTGGGCGCAGTTGAACGAGACAGGCCCGAGTACAGGATGGAATACATGGTTGCAAATGGTCG
This sequence comes from Stelis phaeoptera, assembly GCA_943735885.1. Taxonomy (NCBI): domain Eukaryota; kingdom Metazoa; phylum Arthropoda; class Insecta; order Hymenoptera; family Megachilidae; genus Stelis; species Stelis phaeoptera. Next base: position 4,988,562 of record OX030936.1, read on the forward strand.
ACAAGTGGTTGCAACTGAAGTGTTGTCGTTAAGAAGCTAATCGCAGTCATGTCGAACGAAACGAACACGACCGACGATTTTCTCGACTACGACATCAACGAGTCGTACAACCGCTTCGATTGGACGGAATTGGCACCCATACTTGTCGTCTACTCTCTCACCTTTTTCCTCGGATTAATCGGTGAGTGGAAGAACCCATTATTTCCCCCGTCTTTCCGGTTATAGATTAATCCGTTGCAGTTGGAAGCATTTCGATTGAAAATGAACCCCTTGTTTTAAAATTCATACATCTCAGTTTGAAGGCATTCGACTTCGAAATATTATTTTTTGAAGGTTTAGTTTTCAGGTCGGATGGTACTGCATTTAGCTTTCGACCGTATTTGCATGGTTACCGCGATAGATTTTCTCTTATCGTCGTTGTTGTCCACGGTATCAGCCGATGATTAATATTATCATTGACTTCCTCCATTGTGCCATTGTTGACTGCATGACAATTGTTGCGTGTTAATTTTTCCAACGCGAAACAGAATCAGAGGAACGTTGTTAAAAACGTGATTTCTAATTAGTACGATGTTGGTACCAGCAGTTAAAATATCCTTTAACGTAGCCGACGACGTAAATTGTCTCGGAGAATCGTAATGTACAAACAGGCGATGCAATTTCACTGTAATTATATTACATCAATTTTACTAACAATATGAATAAACACCGACGGTATAATTTGATAGATTTCGAAACCAACGCGCAACGGTTGGAGATTTATCAAAGTCAAGAATAATTAAATCTTCCCATTAATTTTTCATAATTTAACGTACCTGATTGATCTCTAGAGATTATACTAGGTTTTTTCTTGAATATCTTTCCCATGAAAGGTGAATGGTTGGATAAATTGTTAATAATCGAGGTTTTTGCTTAATTTTTGTTTCAGGAAATGTCGTCATCATCGCCTCCACGCTGTGTCCAAGATTGAGACCCTTACCAGCGACACCGACCAACGTTTTCCTTGGCGGTTTAGCAACGGCTGACCTTTTGCTTATAACTTTCTGCATTCCTGTTAAGGTGAGTTTTTCACAAAATGTCATTAGTTTTAATGTCACGGAAGGAAAAAGATTTCAAGTTTAATTAAGAACAGAGTTACATTTTCTTATCTTGGAAACTCGACGTCCAGGAATGCTAATTTAAATTTTTTGAACATCTATTTCAAGTATTCGGTTTTATGAAATTGATGACAATGGTGATTAATCTGTCGGGGTGTTCGATCCGAATTTAACCGAAAGCAGTAGTTCAGCGATTGTTAACAGGCCATGAACGCAACAATAGTTTAATTCGATTTATACGATTTCCATCGGTGCATTCACTGGAACCTTATCGAAGCGCGTAACAATGGAAAACGTGTAATAATTTTCATCCAAGCGTCACATAAACAAATCGACAAACTCGTTTTTGGACGATTTAATCGCGGAAATCCGGTCGAATAATGACCGCTGGATTATTAACTGAATCTGTATTTTTCCGAACGTATCACTCGTATCCGTAATTTATCGAATCGCATTTGCTTCGATATGCTGATGTTTTACAATTACTGTATACATATTTTCTTTTTAATCCAAGCGTCAATATTCGTCTGTCAATCGAAATCATTTTACGTCCTTTGGCGTAAATTCAATGAAATTTTAAGAAGCAACAGATAGGGTCGAAATTGTCGTGTCATCGGATAGATATAGCGGAATTCGAGACACGTTGTCTCGAAGCGATATCACGCGAAGTCAGTGTCAAGAAAGGCGTCGCGACGCTCTGGCCTGAATGAATATAAAATCGAATTGTGCCAAGTTCTAAAATTACGTATCCGAGAATCGGGTCTCGTGTCACGGTACTCAGGCATTCTCCACGTTCGTTTCTCTTTTACAGCCATTCTAGGCCAATTACATTTCGTTCCTTACGACTTTAGTATTTTTCTTTTCTGCCGGCTAAATTGAACTTGGCATGCTCTTGTATACACGCGTTCTCGGACTTTCTGGCTTTATCTTGACGCGTTACAGCCTACCGTGCGTTTTATTAGTCTCGGTTATTTATTTCTCTTCGTTTCAGCGCGATTATTCGACGGTATGTTTGAAATTTTCTTTCTGGGCGGGCAAACGAGTAATTTTGCTCGAAACAAGATGAGTACGCTGATATATTCTGCATTGCAATCTTTGCTTACGATTCTACACTGCATTTCAAATATTATAAGTACTTTTTTTGCAAAATTAATCATCCTGACTCGTATTCTTTGGCCCCCTGACTATGGAATTGATCTTGAAGTCATCGTTATTAAGTTTAGCAATTTTTTTTTCGCTCACTTTCGTTCGTCCAATCATAGCGTAAAGATTTAAAATGAATTTACAGAGCACGGAGCAAACGATAATGAAGAAGCTAATTAAGGCCACCCTCGTGGAATCAGAAGTGACACCATTGAGCATTTCATTTCAAAGTTACTTTATTATCGAGTTTCTCCTACTTCCTTTAGCTGCCAAAAGTCTTTCCTTTCTCCGACCGCATGGAAATTAACTGGTTTCTTTTAGGAAGAAAGTTTTTTTTTCCATTTTTCGAAGGCTTTACGTATCTTTTTCTTGGGATAAGTTTGGCATTGTGTTCTCTCGTTCTCCCTCGAGAGATAAAGGTATCCCTCGAAGAAATGGGGTTTAAAAAGGGTCTAAGGGTGGCTATGAAAAGCAGTATCCTTCCGTCAAGACGTTATTACTTTATAAACGACAACAGTTTAATCTGGCAGTGACGAGGTGTTGATTTACTGGTGTTTCGTTGACATCCAGTGCTGTCTTTGAGGTCGTTCCTGTTCATGATACACGGTCCAAGGGGACCTGATTCAATTTATCATCGGTTCAATTCGAGTCTTTCAGACCTAATGATATCATCTCAGCATATACAAGTGATGACGCATCGGTATTACAATTTTTCATATGGAAGCAATGAACACAACGCAATACGAATTATTTCAAATTATACATTTTAATCGATCGTGGACATTTATACCTTCTGATCGATATTTGTTCAATTATCACCAGATGTAAATGAAGAAGTATTTTTAATTTAAAGAAATTTGACGATGAAACTCCAAACTTTGCTAATATTTTTGTATCAAACAGGAATGTCGATATCGGAACCGAGATATTTTCTCGACAAACGTTTTTCGCAGCCGTTCGTTCTTCCTAAAATTCAGAGTCAGAAACGAAACTTGCTGCTAAATTCGAAAGTATATTCGTCGACGTGCCACGTCCTTCGAGGACCAACTTAACAATTCACATTATAGGAAGGGGTCATTGAAAGTGATCGAGTATTGTTTAAATTACGAAACACACGGCGACATCCAAAGTTCACGCAGATAAGAAGAACTCATTTATTTTCGATTTTAAACGACGAAAATATTCCGGTACGCTGGCCCGTGTTAGCGGTCTCCTTCTGATTTATACGATCGAAATGAATGAAATATACGCTTATTTACACGTGTATCCATTCCGAGGATTCACTTTGAAATTTCTGGTCGATGTAACGCAGATCCTTCGAGACGCGATTCCTACACAGTTATTATTTATCCTGCTCAGTGGAAGTCGTCTAGTTTTTCAGCGTCTGTTTACGAAAAAAAAAAAAAAAGGTAATATCCTTCTAACCTGAGTAAAGATTCTTAAAACGAGGTACTCTAGCTTCCTTCAAAGATATTGTATATTTGACGTTCTACCCGAGAAACTTTTGCTGTTATGTAGATTACTTTCCGCGTTCCGTGGGTATCTCGCAAGTTTGTGCCTTTCATACATATTTCTGCTTCTAACATTCTCCCTGAGAATCTTATAACTTGCATCTAAGGATCTTCTTTATTGTTCTGAATGTCCTGTCAAGTTTAACACAGACTTTTGTATTTGTTATCAAACTCCTTCGTAATTTAAATTTTGAAGTAGGGTGATAGAGCATTGCCAAGTTTAGACTTCCGAAGAGAAATCGGATTTTAAACAGTAACGCCGTTCTTTCGTTGGTTCCATAAAGTTTCAGTTTCAGTAATATTCAAATATCTTGGGATCGGTGTAATGAGAAAACATCGTAGGTTACTTACCAAGATGAACATAGACGGAGCGGTTGTACTTTGTACGTTATTAGTTTATCCCCTGAAACTTCGTAACTCGGCTACCACGGTGTTTCGTTCGTTCGATCATTATTATCTATGGTGGTGACATTGTTGGCCGGGTGCGTAACCCAACTTATATCGTGTTACCGGCGGAAAAAGGAAGGAAAGAAAGCTGGAGCACGAGATAAAAGCAACGACGCCGCATCCGAACAGATTTATTCGTTATACCGTAGAAATAAAATCTCTCCCCTTCTGCTCCGTGCTCCTGTTTCTTTCCCAAGGAGGGGATGGCGAAAAAAAACCAACATAATATCTGGAAGGTTTGCCTCGGTCGTTCCACGGAGGAGAGAAAAAAAAAGTCGAAGGGTGCGCAAGAAACGACATCCCCCTATATCCTCGGTGGTATTCGACGCGAGAAAAATGGGAAATTCAAGCCGTACGGGAGCTTCTTTCGGCTGTGGGGTTCGAGGTGACGAGTTTCAATGAAACATGATAAATATTTATGCGTGTATGGGTAGACGATGATTTTGTGTACTTGTCGAGCATTTCGGAACGCGAATCTGATTACGAAACGTCGATATTATCGCATACGGTGAATTTCATGGTATATGTTTATTGGTATTTCGAGAAGTCCAAATTTGTTAGGAAATTAGCAAAGCCTGACATAATGACATATGAGCCGAGTACGGAGGAAATTGTGTTCCTAGATTTAGTCAGAAACAGATATTATAACGTTGCGTTGAAGGTGAGAATAATTAGAGTTTAAAATTTTAGCCGATTAGCCTCGGAATTTCTAATCTTCGGGTTTATCGCTGATTCCCTTGTCTGGATTGGGAGCAACATGAATGTAAATTCATTGGAAGGGTAATATCAGCCGATCCGCGTAACTACCCTTAACCTCGTTCCAAGCGAACGCTTTTCATAGATATTAACGCGCAGAAGTGTTGCAGTCTCCTGATTGCAAAATTGTCTGTAATTTCAGTTACCCGAATTGGGTTGCATTCACGTTTCCGGACTCGATGTTGTGACGAAAGAAATGACATTCGATTAATTTGCTCGATAGTCAAATAGATCAAAAGATCGTAGGATTTTTATTATAAATTTTTCTCGAAAATCGAAATTAATGCTATCTTCCTGTTGCAATAAACACGTAAATCTATCAATTTTTGGACGAAAAATTATTATAAAATTTCATATAAATATTTACAATTATAGCATTTCATACGTCAATCTACCTATGAATATTTTTAAATTTTCAATAAAATTAAAATCGAAATGAAACAGAATAAATACTGTCCTTTGAGGGACTTTAAACCTATTACATGTATACAGAAGTTTTAATTGATATCATTGAAACTTTGTTCGATAAAATTAATTAGACTCCCGAAGCAGGCGCTTGTTCGGTTTTATGAACATTTTGCGTAGTTGAACGACGACCTGAATCCGCTGAACGCAACAGGTACGAGTGCCACTGATGCACTGCAATTTATTGTTTACCACGTAGTTCATTAATTTATTACGAAGTTTTATAACCTCTGTCTCATTATCGTTGAACCGGGTGTGTGCACGTTTGTTGCGTAACAAATTAATTAGAAACAGAGTGCTGTCGTTACTGCGTTGAATAACTACGCGTTTCTGATTCATCGCGATCGAATGATAAACTCAAAACATCCGTTTAATTATGCGAGTCGCTATTCAATTAAATAACGTAATCTCTGTATGGCAATTGATGATATGTACACGAATTAGTATCACCAATAATCAGGATTTATGTATAAATGTTCAAACATTTGAACAGCTGTTCAATTAAAACACAGAAGAATCAGAGTACGAAGGTTCGTGGCTCGTAGTGTAAAATTTCGATTAAAGTCTTTGAACTCTTTCGAAATAGATTCCGATTGGCTAGAAAATACCTCTATCTTTAGCTTTCTGGGTAGAGATACGTCTGTTGGTTCGACACTAAAATTAAATCGCTGTTTGGTCGATTATGGACGTCGCTGTTATCGCACGTGGGTGTTTGCTGACCAAACGGCTGATCATACACTGTTCCGTACTACTTGCGCATGTCAGACCGTACGTACTGTTTCGATTTCTACTACTATCTCTTCGTTCTCCTCGTAAATAATTTACTACCGAAGAACAGGACAAAAGTGTACTTAATTATTTCGAATTGCAAATATTTCGGAATGTTTTATCAAACGAAGATGGTATATAATTATTTATATTTGGAACACGTTGTTCTCAGCATGGGGAGATATCAAGTGGTTTTTATTCACACTTCGAGTGCCAAGTCTCCCATAACTGGGAAACATATTGATTATCACTTACAATTAGCTAATTGCAAATAATTTTATTCGACGCTCGAAAATTTGTAGAATATCAAAGTGTTAGATATTATATTTTTTGAAAAGGAAAGTATACATTTCAAGCATTTTCTACTATTTGATAATACATAAAAAAAACTGATGTTTTTTTTTTTAATTTCAAAATATTTCTTTATTTAAATTGTATTAATATTCTTCTACCGGCTCATTTACGATCAACTTGTCGATAATAACCGCACGTAGCCCTCCTTTTTTCCTCGGCCTCTAATTCCCGAAGAGGAGTCTTATTTCCTGTTTCGTGGATGCTCGCTCCACGAACTTGGACTTGTTGTTCCACTTTCTTGTTTTCACGGAGTATTAAAAATTCCCGTGAACTTTCGCATTCGCGAAGAAAATAGACGAAAACTTTCTTCTCCTTTCATTGAATCGCGAAGTGGACTGAAGTTGGATCGACGAGTTATCGATTGCCTGAAGTGAACTTTCGATAGAGAAAAGAAAAATCTTTTTTTCAATCGCTATTCCCAGTTTGCAGAAGTATCTATCATCGTTCGATGAAAACGTTTTGTCGATCGAGGCGAGAAATTTCAGAAATCCCAGAAATTCCAGAAAATTCAAACGCTATCCGACGCTCTTGATTTCTCGAGTTTTCGAGGAATATCGGCTCCAACGGGCAGGAAGTCCTTGACTCTGCGAGTTACGGGACTCGCTTTTACAATCGACGTGGAAACTTTGGCAATTTTCGACTGGTGACAAATAACTCTGTACTCGTTTTGGCGATCGACTCGCTCGTAGGTTACGACCTTTAAGCGGTAGAACGACTCCTCGTGAATATGCGAGCGCGGCTTGTTGGATTAAAACGCTAAATATGGCTAGGGGAATGGGGGTTTTTGACGTTTTCTTGGCATACATCCTTGGCAACGAACAAACATTTGGAGACTGTGTCTCTCACGATGGTGTTTGTTCCTCCTTGTTACTTTCTCACATATTATAAAATTATAATTTTTGAGACGTCGACGATCAACCTATTGTGCCGTTTTCAAATCTTCAGTCGTTATATTTTACGGAAAACAAAGAGATTAGCTGGAAATTGGTTAGTGTAAGTTTTTCGACGCGTTGCGTCGATCGAAGGAAATTGGAATAAAAGCAAGAGAGTTAAAGATGACGTGGAAATGGGGCAATCGTGATACTGGAGCAAAGGGTAAAAAGGCAATAAATCCCGTTACGATCGATGCCGATGGAAGTAGCGAATACAACCGGAAATGCTGTCGTTTGTTTGCGTCGACACTCTTCGCCAGATTAGCCATCAAACGCGAACTGTATGTCTTTTCAGATTTTCTATTATCTTCTTAAGCGCCATGCTGGAGTCCAATTTCATCCTTTCTAGTTATGAGATATAACACAAATTATCTCACTTTCCATTTCATTAATAATTCCATAATTAATAGCTTGTCATCTGACGCAATCTGTTCGAAATTTCGCTGAATTTCAGTAACAGATCCCACTGGAACAGAAACCAGTAATATGCTTTCGTGAATATTCAGTTATTTCGACAGTAAATGGAGTTCGTTGAAATTCATTTATTCGACCGGTAATAGACGTTGATTAGCTTATTGCAGTGTTCTGTGATCGAGTTGCAATCTTCCTTTCGCGAGAATCTCTCGATGTTGCGCGGAATAAACGACTCCCCGGAGATATTTTCCCTTTTTTTTTCCCCTTCAGCTCTGTCTCTTTTTATCCATTCAGTCCAGGTCGTTTGCAAACACACGTACGTTGAAAACGGTGGGTCGTTTCGTTGAAAAGTGACGCTTGGAAGTTAACCGATCCGCAGTTGCAGTTCACTCGTCAGACTTGGTGAGGAACGGTAACACGGATGTTCGTCCTACTTTCGGCTGCGATTATTACGACGATTCGCGTTCAAACTGCATCTTTGCTCTTCGTTTTGACCGTGCCGACAATATTACTCTGTTTGCAAGCTCGAGAGAAACCCATTTGATCTTGTAATTATTTCTACCGAATTGGTTGAGATCTTCGTAGATCTTCGAGAATTAGTTCAAATTTTCTTCAATATTCTTTTAGTCAAACGGTTTTTGGTGCCTGTTTAAATTTCCATATTTTCGTATTTTTAATTTTGGTCACTCGATTGCGTTAAATTGCAAATATTCTGAACTATAAAGTCAAGATGGTTCGCGATAATTTATTAGTCCAGGATTAATTTGTCTGATCGTGCGACACGTGTTCTACTGACACAGTTTGGCTGACTTATATCGAGATGTACTACTTGATCGTCGCTCACATTCCCCTTGAAACCTTTGGAATATCGTGCGATAGGAAACAAGTGTGTTTCTAACGAGTTTCTCCGACGATTTATTAATCTTGGACCCAATCATCTCGTGTTATTTTTATGATTATTCCATGTTCTTGGAGGTATTTCGTTGTCGCGTGTAAAGTTGCATATTAGTGTTAACGTTTACCAGTTAAACGAACGTTTAACACAGTTCAGAGAATTATTAATGATCATGATTGTTTATCGAAAGTTACGATCTCGCGAGCCTTGGTTTATTTTTAAACGTTTGCTCGTGCTATGGTACAGCGTTTGTTTCATTTGCAGATTATTCTTTTCAAGTGACTATACAGTGTATCTAGTCGTACCTAGCAAGGCACACGATGATTTATTGTTCAGTTTAGATATTTAAACTGAATATTTATTGAATATTTGAATATTTATTCAGTTCAAATATTTTGAATTATTGTTCAGTGCTCAAAATTTGGATATTTTTTTATTTGACTAATATAATTAAAGGCGTTAATATTTCGCGTCACTTTTTACCGGTAATTAGAAATTCCTTTGTCCATTTCATAACGTGAATCCATTGTGGATTTTTTTAATGTAATTTTCGGCTCGATTAATCACGAATTTTATAGAAATTGAACGGTTAATTTCACATTCGCCAGAAGTAACAAGGATTCAATTTTTCCGGTATTCTACTGATTTTTTCACGTTGCACCGTTCAGCGTGAAAACAAAAAATCTGGAACTCACAAGCACTCATGAAATCCAGGTTAAATGGAAAAACTCAGATGAAGGGTGCTTTTGTTGACAAAATTTTCAACAGATTTTCTAAACTGATAAAATCGAACAATCGAATTCGTGACATTTTACATGGAACTTTTTAAATGAAATCCGCTCGATTGTACAAAATGTATAGCTACTAGCAAAATAAACAGAACGAGAATAATCATTTCTTTCACTGTACTAATCTGGAGGAGTTTATTTCCTGCTTACTACCATGTTTCTTTTTACGAGCCATAAATTCTTGTTTTTCATGCACAAGCGATTTAATCTTCTATCTGATAATCCAGCTTGTTTCGTAGCCAAAGTTTATATCGATTTTGTTGCAGAAACACCAGATCACAACTTGTTACAAAATTAATTTTATAATGAACTATATTATCCTTGGATATATAAAACGGTGTCAAAGCTTGAAGTTTTCGACTCAAGTGTTGAATCTGAACGCAATTGAAAGCTGTCATTGCGCCAATTATAGCTTTCTGGAAGTTACGTTCAATTACGAGCAATCGATTCAACTATTATTACGCCGTTTCCTTGTTATCGAACTTTGCTTCTGGGGTGTAATCAGAAAATAAATGTAAATGTTGAACAATGTGTCGTTAACGATGGCGATGGCTCGACACGCGTATAGGTACGTGACACGTGACGACAGCAACGTATCGTGGACATATTATGGAACAATTGCACCATAATTCGTCGCGATGCATCATGCGAGTATATGTCGAGTTCATTTCATGAAAATGGAAGCAGAAGATCCGCCAGGAAAACTTTTATTGCCTCGTGACGTAAGTTCTTCGTGAAAAAAGAAGTTTGGAAACATCGTTGCTTTAACTTGAGAATTTATCATTTTCAATTGGACAGTTATCCAGTGACATATGACTTTTAACAAGAATTTTATTTTGAAGAAAGAGGAAAATATTGTGAGGTTATTTTACAACACAATATTTTCTGTTTTCATAATTTCTTTGTATTATGTTTCGAAAGTAACGTTCCACGTGTGATATCGCAAATATTTTCATGGCTTCCAACTCGTACTGTATCGTGAAAGGAGAAAATCTTTTGGAAGGGCAATAGTAATAATTTACGTTTAAAATGCTCGTCACATTCGTTTTTTGTCGAATACCTTTTTTGATCCTCAGCAATATAAGGAATTTGGAATTTTCTTTTTACAAAGTTACAAGATGGCATATTACTTCGACGTAGGAAAAGGGAATGGAAAATTTAAAAGGAAGTTGCTGGTCGACAGAGCAGAAAAATAGGGAAAACGTTGGGAAAAATTTTGTTGTTGCGAGTTTTTTTTACGAAAGGTCGCAAGAGAGGCTTTTGGATCAATGGATCAAAAAGGTCTGTCGAAGTTATTCGGCTCGAGGCGAAGGAAAATGTTTCCTCGATGATCCATGAGGTCTCTTATGGGGCGCGATCAACTGTTGGAACATGGGAAGAGCCGACGGTAATCGTAATAATCTTACGCTTGGAGATTCTCAAATCAGTCGGCTTCCGTTTAAGGATCTGAACCGCCTTCTTGTTTCTGCAGCGATTTTGGAATCTCCGATGACACCATAAACTTTGATTGCCAAAGAAATGGTTACCCTTCGAAAGGCTCCCTAAGAAGGTTGCCATCTTCTGATAGCCATCGATTCACGTAAAAAACAAAAGTGACCTTCTTCTAGAAACTATATCGTCCATTTATTTACTACATTTCTCAATTTAACCTCTCGATGCTAATACGAATCCTAATCAAAATTATCCAAATAACATAAACGGGGTAATAGTGCCAATCGTAATAAGTTGTTTTTTGAAACTTTTAAAATCTCGATTCAACTAGACGTGGTATGCGTTCTTTTTTTTTTTTCTTGCAATCTTCAGATTTCTCGAAACTTTACTATGGCACCCATGGGAGTTCCCATAGGAACGTCCACAGACCTTTTGACGAGCGTTCATTCGTATTCTGTCGAAAGGGAAATTGAAGGTACCGGTCCATAGCTTTTTCTTGTGGAAACGCAAACTCAGACATTGCTGTTTCTCGGCAGAAATAGGCCGTAGGGAAACTAGAAACGTGCAAATTACGTGGAATTGCTCTGTTTATATTTGCAACGATTACAACGAATCGTGAAAAACAAACGAAGAAAAAATAATATTCGTATCATTTTTCAAACGATAAGTAAAATACTTTTGATTTTAATTCTTTGAACTTTTAATGATTGGTCGCAATTGGCGAAGAAGTATCCATCGGTGACACTTGCCTTAATTGTCGTACCAAAACGAAATCGAGGTCGGTAGAAATTCCCGGCGCGGCGCGGCAGTGTGAACGGGAAGCGGGTTCTTCTTTTGTTTGCACTTGAACTGCAGCTAATCGATCGAAGAAAGTGGAACAATAGCCGGCGAGTATCTATATGTACATACATACTTAGGAAGTGGAAAGGTTTCTTCTCACGGTTTTTCCACGTTATTTTCGGCGTCCGATCGTCGCTGCTTATTAGATCGTCGCACGATAACGATAACACGACGTGGAAAAACAGCTTTGTCACGGAAAATAAACAAGCGTATCTCTCGTGTCATACGTATCCACCGTCGGAGGAAAATGAAAATGTAAGAAACAAGGATATAAGATTCCTTGGCATTTTTATTAAATCTCCTGCATCGTTGGCAAACTTGCTTTTCCCTGCGAGCAAGTTTAAAGTTCGGCGCATAAATTTTACGGAGAATGAATTTCACTTTTACAACAGCAATGACTTTTTAGTTATTGCTCCATTAATTTTAAAGACGTCGAAGATATTTGTTATTTTCAAGATAATATATGTAAATAAATATCACCACTTCAAGTATATTATTACAAGTAAATATCTATATAAGTATTAATACCGCAAGAGTTTATTTTACGATGGAAATTTGTCTTCGAAACGTTTTCTCGATTTTATTTTTCGTTAAAACGTATCGAACCGAAGAACGTATCTTCTTTTTCCCAGCGATAAAATATTTTGCTCTAATCTCGTCCACGGAAGATTTGTTGGGACCATCGGGTTGAGGTAACACGAGCCAAGAAAACTTGTAACACGTCACATGCGGTGATTTCCGCTCGAAAAAGTTTAATACGACAGCACGGTGAAAAAGAATCACAAGATTCGAGCTACTTTAATAATAGATACAAAGACACGGGCTTAAATTAAGCATCCTGTAATCTTCTTTTGGCGATTTTCTCGTTTTATTCTGGGTACGTTTTTAAAATCGATGGAGATAGGTGTTCATTTATCGTTTGCTCGAAGTATTTTTCACGTTCCCTCAGAAATTGTTTATACACCTCGCTGGAATGAATATCGTGAAATGTCTATGGTAGAGAGAGTGCATGGATCAGTTTTCGAATGCAATTTTTCAACTTTTCGATCAACTTGTGGTCATTTTTCTCGATGAGAACGTCAGCTGAAACGTGATAACCGAAGACTTGATTTATGATGTTGTTTAGTCGTTACCACTTCTATCGCTGCCGATGATTTTTTGCGAGAAATGATCCGTGCGATCCGTGGTTGTTATTATCTTATTTCTCCAATAATAATTGTACCACTTACAACCATTTCTCAAACATTTTACATTTTAGCAGTCGATTCTGTTTTGTCAATATGTCTTTGGGGCAAAAAACTTGATTCATTTCCTGGCACAATTCACCGTACAAACCGGTCACAGTTTACAGTAGTTTTCGTAATTAACCCCCGAGTATAAATTGGATTTTGTTAACGAGTCTTTAGCGGTGAAAAAGTTTTCCTTCGTCGTTGCAGTGTGCAATTTATTAGTGGACGTTATCCGAATAACGGATTAATTACAAAATCAAACGGTATTTAGATATTTCGCGGGATTTAAAGAGTGGTAGGGGAAGTTGTAAATGATACCCTCTGGAGGTGCATTTACAAATTCTAACTTGGTATCGTTAAATCTCCCGTTAAGACGTTGAAATACAGTTGTGCATTCGTCGGAAAGTCTCCAAATAGAGTTGTCTCAGCTCGCGAATTTATGGCTTCGTAAGTAATTTTCGTTTTACAACCATTTGCATGCATTTTAACTGTACCGCGATTGCTGGCCTTAATCTCTTCCCTTTTGATTCTAATTCGTCACTTTGAGGTAAATATTTATCTTTGCAGTGTTAAAATAAATATAAAAAAAAAAATTGGGTTGTAACATTAACAAATCTTTGACTGTGCTAATTATAATTGGAATTGAATTAAAACTCGCTTTCATTGAAAATACGAGAACCGAATTTGTCACATTTGAACGGTAGCGTGCGTAATTACAAGGCAAGGGATTAAATCGCAACGAAATTCAATCAAATTGCAGTTCAGTCATCATTTCATCGATGAAACCATCGCGTTGTTGCCTCTTGTGTTTGTTGAATGACTCAAGGGAAGTCTGCATCGACAACGAGTAAAAATTGTAATTTGAAGTTAAATAATCAATATTTGAAAAGCTTGTTTCGTTTGAATCGGTTTGAATCGACGTTATTCTTTTTATGCTCGTCCGTTGAGTTTGATTCTTTCGGTCTCTCTATCTTGTTGTTCTGTCACTTCGTTCTAGAATAATTGAAACACGCCTTTACTTCATGTTTCATGTTTTGACTTTTAATCGAATGCTTGTCCGATCAATGAAACGGATGTCGCGAAACCGCAGCTCTTTGAATTGCGGTTCCCCTGCACGATGAATTTTGGGATAAATGCAAGTGAACGAAGGAATGAAAAACCTGGTCAGAAGTTCTCGATTACTAACTTCAGTAACTTATTGTTAATCACTCAAAAACTAATCAAAACTGTTGCTTAATTTTTCTTTATTCTACGTGAAAAAAGTAGTATGTATTTCGAAGTTTGAGAGTTACTAAAAATATAACATTCCTTTAATCTTTTTTCAAAAATATAACATTTCTAAACAACTTAACCCTCAAATAGAGGGAATCCAGGTTAATGGATTTATTAGATAGAATAAAACTGTGAGAAATACGAGAAATCAAGGGTCCACAATTTAATCTAAACTGTTGTATTCCCAGCGGTCGTTCATTTAAAAAAAACTAGCAAAAGGGCTACTTTGCAGTAAAATTAAACGGGAAGAAGGGGGTAGCCGAAATATTTTCTTCGCAATCAAGCCCGAAAACGAGCAGCGAGTAAAAATTCTAGCCGGCTTTTAATATCCAGAAACGAGCGCCATCCGCATTTCTTGCAGAACTGGGGGGAATTTTAAAGGGAAACGCGACAATTTCACGGGCAACAAACCACGACGATTCGCAGTTTGTAGAATGTTCCAACGACTTAGAAAGGGGTACGGATAAAAAAGGAAAGAAGGAATTTGTCACTTCGTTAAAGCCAATTTCAGATCCGTAAAAGATTGATGATATCGTCGTTTTAGATTTTCGTGAATCTTTCCTCTGATTCCTTTCAGTTCCGTATCAATTCGTCTGATTATTCTGAACCAGTTTGAAAATACAATTTGTACGGTAAACCGTTAACCCCTTGACAGCTACAAATTTTAATCGAACCTATGATTTTTACATTTTTACTAAAGTAAAGCTATTCGGTAGACAAATTGGAAAAGTGTTAATATGTTTCGAATTTCTTGAATGAAAGGTACATATATTTTTGTATGAAATTTTGGTAAACGAATTTTACCGATCAATCGGAAGTATCGCATAAAACTTGGAACGTGTGCTGCATATTTTAGAAGCTGTAAAAGAAATATGACGGATGCCTTCGACTTTGAAGAAGAAATCATTTTTCCAAGCTTAACGATAATCGATTTTTATAACCGATCAAATTTAATATCCTCCTCTGTCGTATTTGTATTTTGTAACTTGACGTTCACACCATTACTTTGAAACACGATTGAAAACTAATAACTATTACCTCTTCAAATTTATCTGGTTCAATATCCGTGTATTAACAAGTTTGAGTTTTCGTGCAACTTTCTCGTTCCTTAAACTTTCCTGATTCAGTCGAAAAAAGTATTTTAATAGTATTTTTCACGAAGAAGAAAACCGATATCGGACATCTGGATAGCGTTTTTCTTCTATGTCGTTCGCCAACTTGCGGAAGAAGTATCGCGAAGAAGCATGGAAAAATTGTTATTAGTTGGAAGTTGTTTGCGACCGAGGGAATCTGCTTATAGCCACACTTCCTTTCGTAATCCTGGTGTGTAGCGTTGTCACTTTTGGTTGTTCCTCTCCTGATAAAGTTGGATGATAAAGTTTTACTTACTCTCAAGTTCAACTGGCGATACCGTGTTTTGGTAGTTTTGAAGTGTATTCAGTTTGAAGGCAACCCACGCTACCGAAGATGTTTCTCTCCCTTCTTCTGTTTGATCAACGTTTCAACCCTTTGACTATGAGACGCGCGTGTTTACGCTGTCGTCTGTTCATCAATATACACATACACGAAAAACGCATATACATATGTATATATGTTACCACGCGTTCATAAATATTTACACAAAGCGTATAAAATACCATCTTGAGTATATCGAAAACTACAACAATTAGAAAAATTATTTTTCCAAAGATAGAAAGGGGTTTATGTGTGTGTTATTTTGTGGGTGGATTCTTTTATGAAATATGAAGATCAGCTTATAGTTTTTTTTTCTTTTTTTTTTCAGAATAATATTTTGCATTAATAACTGCGTTTCGTATTTAAATTTGAAATGTGTAATTTAATAATAGGTACTTTCTTATGCAGAGTGCTTTAAGAACTGGATTTTCACAGAAGGTAAAACAACATAATTGATTGCTTTCTGTTCGAACATGGGGTTAATCAGCTGTTATTCGCATATGGGGGATATCGTTGAGGTAATTACTAATGTGTACAAGCGCAATCGAATCTACCGGCGTAATTAGTAATTAGATTACTGAGCACAATAAAGTTTTCGTTTCACGATTAATCTGATATCCCGTCAGAGGGAATTAATGGACAGTGATGTGGCCAGTGGTCAGTGTTCGATCTATTCTTCAATCGTCTCATTAACCCTTTTAAGAAAAAGTAATCGATGCGATGGATAAGGATAGAATTATGAATAATTCTTTGTAAGATGATCGACGTTGAAAGTGTTAATAATCCTCCGATAGAATGACATTTCATGTATAATATACATATATTTGTTGCACCCTTGTTAAGTGGCATCGTCTATTAGAGGCTTTGGGTCTTACTGCCATAAAGAAATTTCTAAACTCTTTCAGGAAATTTTCATTACAAGCAATAAATTGTGTTTACATCCTCCTTACATCACGGCTTGTACTATTGAATTGATAAGTCTTTTATGGATTCTAAGAATCACCGTTGTCAGACAAGTTTCCACGCAAGAAATGACGTATAAAAGAAAGGGTTGGAATAAAATTTCGTTCACCTCGTTGCATAAGGTTCCGATCAGTCGAATCGACAAATTGCATCGGCTGATCGATGGTTCGCTGCGGCCGTGCTGTTAGTCGATTCTTTTAACGAAACTTCGTTACAACGAACGAATTGCTGGCTGGTATACGTGCTGAGAATTGCATAAAGAACAAGGCTCGTTTAAACTGGTTGCTATTGAGAACCTTGCACTTACGAGCTGCAGCTCTGTATCAACTTCAAATAAATTAGAAAAAAAAAGAACATTCTATAAACATCGGTTCGAAATTTATAATAAATCACTTATTTGTTATCGAATTTGTTAACTATAAAACAAGGGTCTAACCGTTTTCTGGATTATGGGGACTATAAGCCAAATTTTTAAACTAATGTTTGCACTCAGCAAATTCCCTTCTGGAAATTCACAGAAGGGTTAAGGCAAGACGGCAAGCGGCGGGTCGAATTAATTAAAACTTGGACTGGGAAACTAATACGTGTGTCTAATTGCAAGCAGCTTGATTATCGCCACCGATAGCTGTGCTGTTACGCCGGTACTAATTAACTGAGCGGCGCGGCGCGGCGGTAGGTTGCGTTTCATTTTATTCGTTCGCATTTACAATCCTAATTAATACGGGTTACTTATTTCTTGACTGTTGCGAGTGTACCTAGGCTCGTACCTTAAATTGAATGTCAATTGATGTAGCTGTTTCCGGAATCAAGATTCTACGATGACATTAATTTGTCGGCCCTTATTGTAGATTTTATCGATAACGTTAGGAGTTTGTATGTCACCTACCGAATAATTGCTTCGTCATGCTATATTATTAGTTCTTTAGTGCCTGTATTGATCCTTTATCGTGAATATTTCATATACGTTCGTAATTAAGTTGATGTTGTTTCCAAGGTTTTATTATGAACATGTGTTCATAATAACCTCGAGCTGAAAGATATATATATATATATATATATATATATATATATATATATCTTTTTTCGTTTGAAGAGCATCATGAAATCTTTTGGCCAGCCTAGAACAACTTCCTTTCTGTCGCTCTAAAAATAATTAAAATACTTGACATGCTAAAATTAGATGGGACACTGGACGTTCGTTCAAGCTTTTAAATAATTCGAGTAAAGACCAACGATCCGAATCTCTTGGACGAATTTTGCTTGAAAATTCTAGGTCAGAAAATTCTTCGGAAGGCGTTCATTCGGAAATCAAATTTGGGTACCGTAACAGCTTCTTATTTTTGTAATTATACTCTTATAAAATTAGTAATTGCACTTTGCCTTCCTTCATTACTATTTGAAATGTATTGGTGCCTCATCGTTTTTTTTTTTTTTTTTTAAATGAAATTTTGTGTGCACTTTCTTCAAGTTCGTTATTCACGGTTTCAACCGAGAAATTAGGTTAATATTTTGCATCAACCTTGACGCGTCTGAAAGTTGGATCGTTCTTGACCCTGGCTCCGATCATAATCAACCTCGTTTTTTCGTGAAATACAGAACTCGGGGTATCTTGATTAAAGCGGATCCATTAAAGTTTCTTTCTCAGATCGAAGCTTGGAACATAATCTCTGGTAGATACGATCATCCAACAGCAATTTTCTTGAGTAATCGTGTTACATTGCAGTTAGTCTGCGTTCAATTACCGTAATCGACTAAACTTCGCCTTAATTGTATTAATTTCAATTAACGTCTTTGTACGAGACACAGAAACGGATTCGACATTATTTATTCGCCAACCGTTCCTTTCTATCGCGAATCCTGCTTCTCTTTTCGCAAATGGTTTGGCAAAAGAAACTTTTCCGACTTTGTAGAAAAATAAGAAAATGGTCGAACTTTAATTAAAGTATTCCCTTCTCTTCGTTTTTAATCGTAACTTTAAATATTTTTCTGATTAACCTTCTAATTTTCTTCGTATTTAATATTTGATTTTAACCGTTTCACGAGCAACCACAGTCGCCCGATAAATTAAATCAAGTCGAACATCATCTCGAAACTCTTGAATACGCTCGATCGCGTATAAACAGCCTCCAGACGTTTTAATCAGATCGCAATTTACTACAACGTGTAAGCACGAAGTGCGTACGTTCGAGTACAGCGTGCAAACGCCTTCGAACATTACGGCAATAATTTTGTTACGCGACACGCTTGCCACCAGCTGCTTTCTCAATAATCAAAACCTTGTTGTGCACTTGTACGATGCTGGAAACTCGATGAAATCTGTTACCGATCTGCGAAAGCTTCCATTCAAAACCTTCGTTACTCTTGACACGACATTGAAAATTCGTGGGAGGCTTAAAACGCTAATTGCCACCTTGAAATCGTTGCTAGAAATACTGTATTTTTTTTTTTTTTTGTGGAAATTCAAGAAACGGATATTAGATTTTTAAGAACTTGAAAATATAAAAACTTAGAAAGTTTGGAATATGTATTATATTTTTTGAAAGCTGGAAGCTTAGAAGTGTATTTTTAAGGTAGAAATTTTGATACGCTGTTCGGAGTGTAGCAGTTGATAACGTGGGTGATGTATTCCCATGGAAATTTGAACTTCAAACTCCATCCTCGTACGGATAACATGCCAGTTACCGTGTTAAGGAAATATTTTTCGACGCCTCAAGTTTCATATTTTTATTACAACGTTTCGATGAAACATTTATGAACTTGCAAAAGTTTTTTCAATTTCGATAGAGTTCCTTTGTGAGACCGGTTCGTACGACATAGGCCAATAATGTTCGACTGCAATTTTCCAGCTCCGTGCCGTTAATAAAACGATTCAAAAGTATATTACTTCCGTCGTATTTCAACGATCGTGGCACGCTTCATTAGAGTCGCATTCGGCACCGAAAATACTCAAGCTATTTGCTCGAGTTGATTGCTTTCATTGAATCCTCGCTTTCCCCTTCCTGTGTCACTCTTTGCCAACGGCTCAAAATATATTCTTCAGGACGGAAGGTTTTCTCGCTGACATAACGACTTTTCCTTCATAGTCAGTCATCGACGGACCGTCACGTTCAATTCAATTTGATTCGACGCTTAAAAATCTTTCCTCGATTCGTGGACAATTTTCAAGCTGCGAATTGCTCGATTCAGCTTGTACGTTAAACGTTGTTGTCTAGCGGATCACGTTGCGTCTGACATTAACCTTAACTGGAGCAATTGAGATCAGAGGCTGTTGTTGCGTTTCCTTATCTTCGCCACGCTTATGGCTCCCGTTGGACTTCCGTTCGACCGAATTAGAAACGCGGATCACGCGTTTCATTCCTCAATTTGCACGATTATCTCAATTTGTGTTCGAATTTCTCTCGTTGCTATTCAATAGCTCTCTCCATAATTTTGCAACGACACATCGTTAATAAAAATGATGAGAATATCGCCTTTACGGGTCTTATAATCACAATTGTTTTGGAATAATTGTGACACCAAAGAAAGGCACGGAAAAATTCTCATTTAACCTCCACGTTTTAATTGTTTGTCATTATGCGTACGAGAACGAATCAGGTTCACTATGGTCAGTGACACGTTTTCACCCTGAAACAGAGGTTTCCTTTGACCAGACGCGTGTTCTGCTCATTAAAAGCTTCAAAAAGCATACCCCAATAACGTGCTCATCTTCTGTGCCCCCCTTTGTTGAGAGAGGTTGATTAAACACGTTTCTGCGAGGGAACGTCGACCTTTTTGTTTTTCTTCTGAAGCTCCGAGGAACGTTTTCCTGTACCGTCTTTATTTCACGAGTTCTTTTTCCTCTCATTTCACTACCCATCTCATTGTTGTTACGATTTTTTGTTCTCGGTGCTATTGTTTCGTTACACTGCACCCGAGTTTTCAGTGGAAGGAGCATAACAGAGGTCAAGGAGAAAAGAATTGTAAATGGTGGACTAATTTTATTATCATTGTTTTATTAATATTTCATCTTTTTTTTTTTCAGCGGTATACAGATTTTCTTTTAATCGTCAGAAAGGGGATTCCAAGCAATAAAAGATACTCAATTCATAAAACTGCCAAGTACTAATATTAATGGGTTAATCCGGTTAATGTGTTAAACGTAACAGTAGCAATAAGGATTATTAACCCTTTGGCGACTTGAAAAATTTACTTGGTACTATTTCTAATCAATACCTAATATCTAATACTAGACAGACGACTTAGTTTGTAATTTTCCTACATTGTCAAGAATTTTTTGCAAATTTTATATCGAGATGAACATGCGTCGATTAAGCGATATTTCTTGTTAGGTATTGAACGTAGAAAGGTACAGGGTTGTAAACGGTGGTGGAATGATTTAATCTAACGAGATGGTTATTGGTTTGTTGCAGGTAGCGAAGCTGTTCTCTTACACATGGACCATGGGCCTATTTCTATGCAAGTCGGTACATTATATGCAGAGCGTATCGGCTATTTGCTCGGTCGTCACGTTAACCGCAATGTCGATCGAAAGGTAAATCTGACGTTATTGCTCCTTTAGATCAGCCATCGTTTAACCTTATATCGAACGCATTTTCAGTTTGTGCATAAATCACGTCGAGAAATAATTTCCTTGTTACTGCAGGCGAGATACCTATATTTTATCAGAAAGGAACTTTTCTTTACAATGAAAGGTTTTGTCTTAAAGTATGATTTTAAATTGATGAAATTTATCACGAAAGTTTTCTTCTAGATTTAATCTATCAAACAACGTTTCACGATTGAAAGGAAAATATTTTTCGCTCGTTATTTTCAACGTAAGAAAAATGTCTTTAATATTTTCAAAGTAAGCAGTCCGTTCAAAGTCCCTTATTTATAGCTGTATTTCCCATCGCTGGCACTTTCCGTCTGCATAGTTGGAACATCCCCATTAATTTCGAAATTATTGAAATACCGTAGATCCTTTCTAATATTCTCGGCGTTCTTCTTGTCCCCTGTAATACTTAATGGATCCACAAATTTATCAATTTCACGATGGCACATTCAATAACTCCCATCTATCGTATAGAAAATATTGATATCGAAAGTTTGAACAAAATCAGAAACAATTTTCATTATTTAGGTCGGCCAGTCAGGCTTAAATTCACTTTTACGATTATTTTCGTTCCCAAAATGTTTTTGAATATGCATGCATTTTTTAATGATCATAAAACACGTATATCGAATAATTCGTAATGATACACTGCAGTGTACAAGTTTAAATGAAATGCAATCAACGTGAAGGTGGTTCAAAGATTCTCTTTTCATCTGGAAATCGTTTCCTATCAACTTTACACGAAGAAGAATTCGGTGTTCGAGGAACGAATGAACTCGAATCCGTCTGAAAGTTTACGTCCATTGGCGTAGTTCCTTTCTTTGCTTTAACACATTTTGAAGACAGTTAGCACAGGAAAAGTGGACCTGGAATTGTCTTCTCGGTTTCATTGTCAGATCGGATTCCAAGAGAGACGAGATTGCTAGGTACATTTTCTTGTTTCTTCTACCTTTTTTTTCTTGCAATAAAAAACTTATTCAACTTATTCGTCATCTGACAATGAAACATTTTGGTAGGATGTATTTATAATTTCTCGAGGAAAACTGTTTCGTTTCTCTACTCACGTCTCGTTTTGATGGAGAACGGAAGAAATAGGTCTCCAAGATGGTTCAGGTAATATGATTCAACATCTTTTCTTTGAGAACTTGGTCATGCTTAAAATTTATTTGATTTCAGGGTCAATTGAACCCACCCTTTTCACGCCTCTAAATCGATCGCCCCCTCGGCTCGACTTCTTATTGTTTCTCGCGCTCCACTCTATGGGTCGTTTGCATTGGAACGAAGCAAATAAATTTCACAAAACCGATTATACTTCTCGCTTCTATGACAGCGACAGGCATCAACCATTATTTTGCTTTTGTTTCGGTTTAAGAATTATATCGATACTCATTTTTGTTTAACTACAATAAGTATCTGACTGTTGATCAAATTGATAGCTATCAGCCGAATCATTCATCAGGCTGAACAGAATTTATTCCTGGCAGCGTGATCTTATCGATCACTGTTAAATGATACGTAATTTTATAGCCGTGCTCGTTTAATTCGTTTGCATTTTGCGACGAGGGTGGGCTGATTGACAGTCGTCACGGAAATCTCCGGCTACTTTGTATTCATGGTTTCGTTTAATCGAATCAGAGTTTGGATAGTCGTTGCATCTTGATCCTTTTTTTTTTCATTTAATTGACAAAATCCTCAAACCCGGGAGAAACAGAAACAATAGAGAAGAGTAACGGAAACAACGATGACCATAAAACGAATGGTTCGTGGAGATTTCTCGCATCATTACTCGCCTTTATTGCTCTTAACTCTTAAGGTATCCGTGTATCCTTTTTCACCCCTTTTACTGTTTCCTCTATGATTACAGAAATGTAATATCTCCTGGAAATTTCGTGAAAGTACATAGTTTCGTTGGAAATTATTCGCGAACTATGAGATAAGGGTTTCACCTAACAGAGAGTAAAAGTTGGTTGCACTTGCCTAGAACTTTTCGTCCGAAAGAGATATCCTGATGAAATTTAGTAGCAGCGATGCTCATATTTCTGTTTTGAAGTTGGATTAAGTAACTTGATACGGAAAAAACGATTTTCATTCATGAAATGAAACGATTCTCATCATGGGCTTGTTGCAAGTTTAAAATAAAAAGGAAATTAATCCCTCAAACGACTATCCTCTTTCTTAAGTCACAGAATGCTCGTGGACTGATTTAATTAGTTAAATTGCCGGCGGTGTTGTTTCTCAGTTGGCTAATTAAAAATTCAATTTACGTGTTTCAGGTATTACGCGATAGTTCATCCGATGAGAGCGCAGTACACGTGCACGATCAGCCAGGCCCGGAGAATAGTGATTATAACTTGGGTGGCATCGTTCCTTCTCGGTATTCCAATGATTTTCACTCAGGTAAGCGTTTTCAAGTCGGTTACGCGGAATATTATAAACGTTTAATAACTAAAATAACAATTTGGCTAGAATAATTTAACAAGCTGTTGTTGGATTGTTGGTTGTCGGGTTAGCCGAGTTTTCGTGCGGTTTGTCGTCAAATCGACGACATCGGACTGACCCGTTCACTTGCAATTTCGATTTCCGTTACTCCATTTAGAGAAATTGGTAGCCTGTACAAATACGGCACGGTGGTGCTAAGGATACGTAAAATCGACGTGTATTCGGCCGGTGTTTCCCAGTAAGAAACGTTTGTTTATCAGAGCGTTAGGAAGCTACTTTCGTAGGGGGATCAGGATGGAGCAAGCAGAGAGTGGAAAATCGACTGAAGTTGTGTATTGAATCGATTTGCGAGAGGAAAAGGTGCTTCTTTCGACGCGTTCCATGGGATTTCAGCGACTGACTCGCGATAATTCGTTCAGATTCGTTTTCAGATTCCTCTTCTTCACGAATATTGCTCCCATTGGTTTTGTTTTTAATGAAATTGAAGATACTATTACGCTTCGAATATTTCCATATGCGTATTGTATTATAGATAATGTTCTCGTAATTATCTCATCGTATTCAGTTACGGTCCTAGATGATTACGATGCATGTGCCACAATATCATACGCACTCATTGCATCCTGTGACGGGTAATCTTCATTTTCCGCGTACGAATTAATCTAACGTTGACAAACGTCAACAACCAAATTCTATATTATGTGGAGAAATTATTTGCATGTTTTTCATGTATATCGCACGTATATTTTTCACGCATAAAAAATGCGCAGTCTATTATATTATCTTTTGAAATTATTATAATTACATCGAGCCTTGTTTACACGTCGACATTCAAATTAGTTTTCTCGAAGAGACACGTTCGTTCGACGTGGAAGCTATTTGTGAGCAGACTCGAAACGAGGTCTTGTTTCGTTGGTGAAAGAAAATACATTCGAGGGAGGAACAAAGGGATCCCAGAATTAATGAAACATGTAGAAACGTGGGTCGCTTCTGCCTGGTACGGTAAATGGCGCGAATGAGACGATAAACATGATCCTGCCCGTTGGCCGCGAATGCATATCGAATCGTTTAATAAACATTCTTCTTTATACGAAGTCGTATAGACTCCATCAGTGGGGGAATAGGTTCTCGCTTTTGCATTGGGTTGTAAGTTGTAACATAACTCCGTAGCGTTTTTCTTCCTTTTCTATTGAAAATAATATTTTTTTACTGTGAAATTTGTTTCGTATTAAACTTGATACGTCACCGGATAGCTGCTTCCCTCCATTACAGTGCCTTTTAATTTTAAATTACAATTTCGAATGATCAAATAAGAAATATTATTCAAAATTTGCTTGACATATGCAACTCACGATCTAGCCTTTTTTTTTGTTAATGTAAACCCGGCTTAAACGAATGCTTTCCCAATCAATTAATCGATCGACGGTTGTCGGTAATTTGTATTTTACAGACGCACAAAGTGGTCGGGATGAGGGTGATCGCATATTGGTGCGTTCGCAATTCGGACGCGGGTCTTTTATGGCGTGCACACGAGGTTTACATGCTCGTGTTGGTTCTGGTGTTACCTTTGACCGTGATGGCGTTTTGTTACACGGCCATTTGCTGGGAGATTTGGCGAGTCATGAAACGCCGATATCACATGACATCGCGACACGCGTAAGTCTGTACAATCATTTCTATCGAATCTACCATATTGATCCAACACCTATCCAAAGAAAAGTAAACACAACTGTAGTAGCATTACGTAAAACCGCATACATCGTTTAGGGAGCTGTGAAAAATTATGCCAATATTCCAAAATAGTTTTTAAACGTATATTTATTAAGACTTCAAGCTCGTAATACTTACCTCAACATTTCTATGTACTCTGCACGATTGAGAAATATTGAGATTGTACGTAAAAAGGCAAATATGATACGTGAAACGAAATTTTTGTTCAATTCTTCAACACTTTTTTGAAGCGTCGCGTCGTGAGCTTCGGTAGAATGTACTCGAGCGTTTGTACCAAAAAACGAGCGGAATATAAATGAAACTTGCTTAATTCTGTACCAACTTTATTATGGAGTTGGACACTTGTATCCCGCATTTCCGGGATAAATTTTATCTCTTGTTTCGCATATCGATTCGAATGTGGCTAGAATTGGAATAGCGTCTCGTGAGATTTCCCTGTTTCGTGCGTACCGTTGAAAACTTGTTCGATTTGGTTGCTGTCGCGTTTTCCGTCCACACATTGGCAATGTGGAAAATATAAAAAGTCATGAAAATACATTCCATCGAAATGTTTTTGCCAAATTGAATCGAACGACCAACATGGGAAACGTTCGAGTACAATTTTTGAAAATATTTAAATAACAAAAAAAGAGAAAATATCGTACAGAATATACCGTGAAAAAAACCTCCTTTAAACGCGATACATTATTGAAACGTATGCACGGGCGATTCGAGTGATCCGACTGAAGTACAGAATCCTGTATTTAAATTCCTAGGTGCTAAAGTGGGTATTAAAGTAATCCTCAACCCCTTTACTCGGTTCTGGCATTTATCCCAAAGGAGTACATTGTTAAAACAATTACAGTTGAATTGCAATCGCTGTGATGGAAAGTGTAAAAAGAATATACAATTAACCCGTGATCAAATAAAGCGTGGTACATAGAAAGTGTAAGTTTCGAATGATTAAAGGCAAAGTTTGAAAGAGCTTCGTTCTGAAAACATTTGCAGGCGAGAAAGAAGTTGTCGAACTTGTTGATCAGATTGCACGGAAATGCTTCTGGTTTCGTAAACGCAATGCTGGTTAAACGCGAAGCAACTTTACTGTTTCGATATTTTGCGAAACCGGAACCCTCCAGATACTTTCCGAGAGGCATCGTCGAAGTTGGTCGAAAACTTTTGATCGCGACTTGCGAACGATATCTCGTTATCGATCTTAAAACTCGAGCCTCGCGTCTTTCAGGATCCATTGTCCTTTATTGCACTCGTTCGAAAGTTTGACGAACAAGATCACTTGTTCTTGATCGTGATAAGGAAATCGCTCCAACGAGATCCAATTTATCGATACAAGCTTCATGATATCCTTTCTCTTGTAACTTATCGTGCAAATTATATCCCTCCTATTTTCAAAAATTCTCCTGCAAGAGAACGTATAAACTTGACTATTTTAATTTTATATTATGAAGATAATGTCGCGTTTACACTCCGCTTTTGTTCACATTAAATTTGATTTATCACTGGATAGATATCCCCCTTCTCCGCAGCATCTCTTCATTACGTTATTCGTTTTAAGTTAGAATTACGAACTTCCATTCCAACCTAATAATAACATAATTTATTTCATCAAGATATGGACACCGTTAATGTAATGTTACTTTTACATTTAAGAAGGAAAAAGAATCATCGTAGGTGTAACGATAAATGAACAAATAATGACGGATGATAGGAGCCTTGGTTTGTTACAGATTAAGTCCAAACAATGCCGATACCGAATCGATACCCATGACACAGAGACAAAGCACGAAAAATGGTCGTCGCAATTATCGAGAAGACGGACAAACCGAAGAAGAATCACGAACGATGAAGCAGGTTTGTTAGTTATCAATTTTGCAACGATTTTCGAAAAGATGTTCATACCTACTGCTACATAATACTAATTTCTTATAATAAGGAAATTTTATAATTTTTAAGTGATTTTCAGGTGTCAGGTAAATGATAAACATGATATTGTATTAGAAATTAAATTCATGACTATAAAATTCAAATTTTACTATAGCAAAGTCACAAAATTACAATTTATTATTTCATGAATTTATTTGCTAGCTTGGTAGTAAAAATTGTCTAAATTTCCAAAAGTAACTATTTTATCCTAAAGTGAACTACGATTCGGTTCGTAGCGATAATTAAAATTAGCGCTCGAGCTATTCGAGACGCGATTTCTTTCGTCAACGATTAACGCAGTGTTAACAGGATGAAATGGTCGGAAGTCGAGTCACGAGGGTGAAAACTCGTTCGCTTGGAAAAGCCTCGGTCGTGTAGTTTGGAATTCATAAAAGTTCGATGCTGATTTTATCGCAGAGCTACGTTTCGTTTCACTGCAGACAATTTGCTTAAGCAAACCGCCACCTTCCTCGTTCGAATGTCGAATGCTAATCGTGGTGCATTTCAAGCAACACTTGCGAATATACAGGACGACGAACGTATCGTTCACGCTAATGGCGTCGTTGCCAAGTATAAGACAATTATTAGTATATCGTAATATTTCGAGTCACTTGTTTTATTTTTACGGTTGACAAATTGATAGAAAACTGTAATTACATTCGTGCAATATTTGATTTTCGGTGAATATAACCGACAGGCTGAAAGTTCAAATTTAATGAGTTTGCCCCCCATTGTCGAGTTGAGAAAACAATTTATCAAGCATCCTGTATCGATTGACAAAGTTTTCCCCTGTGGTTGGGGGGAGGGGATGGAATTCAGCCACAGTATCTCCTGCTTGTCGTAAGAGGCGACTAAAAGGGGTCGAACTTTCAAAAACTAATTTTAATCGCGGAAAATATGGAAATTAACCAGCAGATTACTTTTTCCCGACCATTTTTGTAATTTCGCAATGTTGCTAATTAGCGAAACGAAAATATTGCTTAGATATTATTAACCCTTTCGTGGTTAACGGGATCAAGGCTTTAGTATTTGACACTTTTGCACGAATTTTTATTACGTGAATATCCAAGGAATAGAAGCTTGAAACGATTTCGTTGCGGGATCGTTGTATTGTTATCGTATTTTTAGCTGGCAGATAGTTAAGATTGACATAAATTAATAATTTGCTAATCAATTTCATAGAATATTGGCAAGATGTTTTTCAGATTCACGTGTAACTGTGTTGAATGGTAGGTGGTGAAGATGTTGGTAGCTGTGGTGGTGTTGTTCGCCATTTGTTGGGGTCCGATTCTCGTAGACAATGTGCTCACCGCCTACGGTTATCTTCCACGACTGAAAACAGGAACGTTCAAACATCTTAACACCGCGTTTCAGTTGATGGCTTATTTCAACAGGTACGTCGAGTAAACCTCGTCATATCGTTAAGTTTCAGTGTCGAGTTAACGTTTTATTTCGTACACTTTTGGTCTTTATTCCATCAGTATAATGTATTTATCTGATTCGAAGTATGAATTCTTGTGAAAAGAAGAAAAACCCTATAATATATTAACACTTTAGCTTCCACGTGACATTCGAATTTCCACAGAAATCCATTACCCATATTATTAGAAATTCGCTCGTTCAAGTTACTTGAAATTATAAACAATGGAAATAACAAAGTATCGAGAAAATAATGAAAATGATCACTTGATGAAATTTTCAATAGCTTTGAGCGTGGCAGTTAAAGTGTTAAAGAAAGGTGAATCATACTAAGCCGTGATGAAATCAGCTTTGATGCGTCCGTTGGACAAACGTGTTTCAGCTGTATAAATCCAATCATCTACGGATTTATGTCGAAACACTTCAGGGAGAGCTTTCTGTCCGCGGCTTGCGGTGGTTGGTGGATCTGTTGCCCTCGAAGGGGTTACAGGGCGCCGGTGAAAAGGCACCCTAGCCTTAGCCAAACGAGAACGACCAGTGTCAGGTACGGGGCTCGTGTTCAACCACGCACATCTTTTTCTCGCTTTCTCTTACCTTTTTTTTTATCTTTTATTTCTGTTCGCTTGTGTCTTTTGCTGCTTAACAAAACGAGGAACAGCAGGTGTAGCCGAAGAATCACTGTTTTGAATTTCAGATTGATATGGATAAATATGTATGATACCCTGAGGCGGTAGGTACTGTGCACGCCAAGTAAATCATGTACACCTTTCACATACATACACGTACAAAAAAAAAAAAGTACAATGTATGCGTTCGTTTAGTCGTATAATTTGCAGCTCGAAAGAACTTTCTTTCTGTCGTCGTTCCTCTGTCTTGAATGGTCTGTATTTTTCTTTTACACTTTTGTTCAATTAACCCTACGGATTTTATGTCGACACGTTGAATCAAAAATTTGGTTTCTTTTTCCTTTTAATTAACACGAATTTGATTTCTTTTCTGAGCGTTTTTGAAACTTTCGAAAAATCAGCAGATTTGGTTCGCGGTTCCACCATTCAACTGAGATCTTTGATTTCAAAGTGTTTTAGACTGTTAATCGATGTAGTGAAGTTTCGAAATTTTATTTTTAACCCTTTGTACTTGGAGGTTTTAGTCCAAGTAATACATACATATATGTATAAAAGGATATGTATAAAAGAGTATCCGAATTAAATTTTCTTCCGTAATTAGTCTTTTCGTGAGCCATTGGAGCCAACAGCCGAGTACAAAGGGTTAAATAACACGTGAATTCGTTGGTGCCGGATCAAGATAATTAGAAAGAATAAAAGTAAAAAAAAAGGATCAGTCCGTAACAAGTGTTGGTAACGTTTAAAGGATTAATAGCTCGATATCAATCTAAAGAATTGGCCTCGCGTCCGTCGATCGATAGAACGTTCTGAAATATCACGCGAACAACGAGCCATTTCCGTTTTCCTATTTCGCCCCATTCCACCGCGTTTGCTTTTTCAGATGGACTTGATTTTTTCGTCGTGCCCGGCCCACACGTCGAGGTAGCTCTTTCACAGGTCGAGAAATTCAGTGACGAGTGTGCCGAAGGAGAATCGAAGACGAACATCATCCCTCCAGGAAAAACTGTGCTTTCCTTTTTCCTCCTTTTTCTTCCAACCCGGAAGATAAGATTTCTTCGCGACACTCGAACCGATTATCCAACGAAAACACTTGTGTAAATCGTGCGTGTAAATCACGCTTGAAAATTGCAACGAAGACAGACGCGATTCTTCTGGTTCGGAAGAACATTTTGTAACGAAATTTCATAGGCTTCTTATTAGTTTACAGGAGTATCGACGTTGTTTTTCGCGTTACAAATTATTGAAAACAATCTTGTCGATTAAAAGAACATTCGTGAAATCTCCGATGTTTGATTGAAATTTCTGTGCAGAATGTTTACCCTTTTGCCGGATGCGTATGAACAGTTGCAGGTTCGAGTAAGTGAATAATTATTTGTAAAAGGTGTACGTTTTAATGATCGTTTGGCCTGGTGATTTTAGATAAATAAAATCGAATTGGTTTCGTGGGACGAACTTGTTTGTGTTCGTATGGGTGAACAGTTTGGTGCAGAAAATCAATTGTTTCTGTATTTTTAATTTCAGGATAGGATATGGCGGAAATATTTCATTTGTATGTGACGTGTAATAGTTGATAAATACAATGAAAAAGATTCTGATCGATCATTTCGAAACAATCAGTTATCTTTTAGGGAAAGTTTAATTCACTATCAATGCTGGAACTACTGGCATTTGACGTACGCTAGATTCCAAAATAAAAATACATGAATAATGGATGATATATCAGCTGGCACACACATGAAAACTAGAATATAAGATAAAATTTATTTTCAGTGTGTTCAGTACTTTGGATTGCAACTTGATCGAACTCGAAGACATTTATCTCGACCGATTTGCTAGTTCTAACGTTAAAAGGAACAAATTATTGATTATTTTAAAACGATCGACGAAATCTTTTCCACTACACGGAATTGAACAATTGTATTATATCTACAGAAGTAGATAGCTTCGATTGATCGTTTCTTATTTCTAAATGTTACGAGGAATAAGAAACTTTACACGATACTTGAATCTTCCAATTGTTCCTAAGAGGAAGAAAAATGTCTTTTCCACCGTTGATCGATGTAATTTATCGTAAAACATTATTCTATGGTAACCACCTTTATCCCTACGTATATTTGAATCGATCGATGCTTCAAATAATCAAAAATCTCTTAACGGTACCAAGACCAGCGTGTCTTGATTTACATTTAATTCCAAGATTAGATCGATAATCGTGTGTACTCGAGTTAAGTGTTAATTAGCTGTCCAACGAAAATCTTCAACGATTTTCATCAAATGGGGAAAAGAATCGCTAATCGACTGACAGAGAAACATATGTAATATTTTTACGCAAAAATCGTGTACCCCTGAGAAACATAAAAACAGAAATTGTAGCATTTATCTATAATACATCACGGTCACGGGCGAATTCCAGTCCTGGGGGAAATTCTGATAGAATTCCTCGGGTGTTTGTTCCGTGTATTCTCTTCAAGGCGAAGAATTTTCGAAATCGTACTTTTGTCAGTGTATTATTAAACGAGCGAATCTCAAAATGTACGTGTCCACCTGAGAGTAGAATTAGTCGGCTGAGAATGAATTTCTCTGTCAGCAGTACGTCAGAAATGCTGCCGATAGCTTCTCGCGTGAGTTTTGCTCTCAAACGCCTACCCTTAGAACACGACAACCAAAAAGCGGAATCTTTCGCGTTTATTCTTGGTATATTAAAACCGCAACAGTAATTTCTTGTAGGGTCGAGGATGGCTCAATAATTAACTAATGGTATCAGACTAGGACGATGCTTAACGAAGCGAGCTGATCAATTGATAATCTTCCGGTTGCATTAATTACTAATTCATTCAATCTACGTAGTTTGTATTCAATCGTGAGAGTCGTATGTGTTTGCGTGTATGAATCTTTATTTGGTAAAAACAGTGCGATTTGACACGTGTCGTCGCGGGTTGTTTATTTTTCTGAACAAACGCAAGATTTGTGAGCTCATTTGTTTTTTCTACCCGATTTTTCTTCAGCTTTGTAATTCATTTTTACACCGGTGACACGAATGATTAGTTGGGAGCGTATTCGATTTTTACGTGGATATATTCGCATGTAAATATATGAATAAATTCTCAAAGGTATCGTAAGAATATTAATCGTCGTTGCATTATGAAATTTCGTGGACGAGTAAGAAGAAGACCCAAGCGCTAGGAACATATTCCCATCCGTTACAAATATCAAAAGCAGAAAATGATAAAATTCTAAACCAAAAATACAAGATGGGACCTGAACAAATACGTTCCATTTACTTTTTATTTTTGATCAGCTTTCGAATAACATTCCCCCGTTGAGCTTTTATGAAATTCTTTATACAACGGTAATAATGAACATCGACAAAAGAGAGAAACTGGACCTCTCTCAAAATATTATCATCCGCCAGGTATGTTTCATAATCAAACGTTGCGAGGAAAATTTAATCAAAAGGAGAAAGAGACAGAAATTCTGAAAATATGTAGTTGGTTCGGTGGCGTTCAAATTGTTCTGAATTTTTGATCAGCTTTCAAATCACGTTCTTCAATATTTGATAAAGTTCGGTTGGGTTTCGTATCAGGATAAAACGAGACGACAGAAGTCTTAGCACGGCAGGTATGCGATGAATAAAAAATAGCAATTTGTTAATTATCGTTTGGGCTTAACGAAGTTTGTCAGGTTCGAGTGAAGAGAAAACGAGTTTCTATTTTATCGAGCATATCATTACGAAGCGATGTACGCTGATCGAGCTTCCTAGCATTAATTTCAACACAGCCACGTGACAGTAATTTAATTTCTCGCTCTCCTCGTTTCTCGGTGATTTTTTCATTTTTTTCTCTCCTTTGGACGTTGCTTCGGCTACTTGTCTCTGTCGAGAGATTTTCTCTTCGGTTCGTGGCTGAAAACGAACGATGAATTCCACCTGCGAACACGAGAAACAGGTTCTCAAAACATCTTTTCACATTTCAGCCTCGAAACTATTTGGAATATTGATTTACCGGATGTGTTTTGCGTCGGATAGGAAACAGTTTGAAAAGACGTGCATTGATATCGGGTTTTTTAATTACAGATTCATAAATTTTGTAAAATTGTTAATTACTGCACGGGTTTAATGACATTGGATGGATTCGAGCGAAGAGAAAACGAGAGTGTATTTTTCAAATTAACAGTTTTGTAAATCTGCAACTTTTAATTGCAAAAAGGGTTCACTGTTACGGAAACATATAATTTAACGTTAAATTAATGCACCGAGTGCAAATATTAATTCGTAACCGAAGAAAAACGTTTCATCGTTTCAAATTATTTTTTAAAACAATACAACAGTTTTTCTTTTCTTTTCTGTTGATGGTTCACTTGGTAAGCTTTCGTCAAAGGATTGAACGTGCAATAAAATTGTAAAGAACACAAACGTATGCAACAGGGATAAAAAGAAGAATTTTATTTTTCATAAAAGTCTTTGTTACTTTCACGGACCCGTAAATTTTCGTTCGGAATGAGAATTGATACCTTTTTGTTTTCTCGAACGATCACTTGCATATTCTCATCGAAATTCCAAAATGAAAAGCAATTTTGATCCTCGGATCGTTTCAAATTCCCGCCAAATATTGCTGATTCCTCGTGTGGTTGCAGATTATCACTAAACTCCCCTTTCCTCGCGATTTTTCCACCGCTTTCCCTCTGCTTCTTCATTTTCCTCGGTTTCTCCGAAGATTCCTGTTGCTGTCGTGGAATATTACCTTCCAGCACGTCGATTATGCAAAGTTGAAACGTCAACGAGCACGTTCCGGTGTTTTGAATCTATAAATTCGTAAAAAAAAATAGAATGACAGAATGCTCGATCAATGCGTGATGCAAAATTTATATCCCATCGGCGGCGAATACGCGAGAAACTTAATCATCTGGCAAATTATTCGAGCGCAGAATCTCGAAGCTCCTATTTCTGTGAAACTGAAATTCGACGACGAAACAAGGAAGTTTCTTTGTAGCTTAAGTAACAATAAGAGAAATTCCTTGGACCCTTTCGTTATCTAATTACCAAGGAACTCGTTAAGGGATTAGCTGGAAGTTGAACAGCAATCAGAGTAAAACCGAGTTCAGATTGAACAAAGAAACACTGGAACTTGAAAAATGTGGAAGAAGATTAAAGTCTATTGTAAGGGGTAAGTGGCAATCGTACCACCGCAAGATAATATAACCTGCATAATAACATGAAAGTACTTGAGTATCTTTTCACAGAAGGGAACTATGATGAATTAAGTGAATTAAAGCGAAAGCTATTGCTATATAAATAATTGGCGCTAATATTATTATTATAGTTTATTATTAGGTTCATCGAATGTTCGATATAACATGATAATTTTTCAATATTCGCTTGAAGAAAAGTAAAATGAAACAAAAATAGAATTGTCCCTGTAAGATGATAATTTTTCATGAGAACGAAAACGCATTCGCTACGCTAATGAAAACTAAAAGCTCCTTGACAAGTTTCTTGTGTTCATTCAGAACATTTATTAAAAGTAGCAATTTTCATTATGCGAGTAAGGAAAGACGTTCAATTTCATTTTAAAGTGAAATTAAGCGAAAAGCAGGGAACGAATTCGAGAAGAGTTTTACTGCAATGCGATTTCATTGTGTCTGCATCTTCTGATATTTAATTTATAGAACTCATTATCAACGAGAAGATTTTTCAAAAAGAACTATAAGACGATGGAAATAGTTTGTTGTAATCTGATCAGAAATATGCATAAAATTCATTCCGAACCTTTGTCAAATATTACACCGTCAAATTTATTCATCGAATCCCTTCGAGCTTCTATCGTGTTCAATAAACGTTCGGTTTGCAATTTCCGGTGTCCATAATTAATCCTTTCATTCCGAGGAGCGTATATAGACGTTTCCGAAAAATAAACACTCCTGTGTAATAAATTTGTATAAATAGCTTGAAAATGTACTTTTAAACTTCTAGGCTTCCAAAAGTATAATAAAATCCAATCCCTCGAACATTCTACAGATACAACATTTCGAAATACTCAAGTTTCTAATCAATTTCCATTAAATTATATATATTTTATTCGCAATCTTTCTTTAATAATCCTTCGACGATGGATGACTGTTGAAACTTTTTCTGGTGGACATGTTTCGCTTGGACACGATGGCAAAGCCACGGAACGGAAATTGTTCCGGTGAAATTCTCATGCGGCTACTTTGATGCAGTAAAGGGTCGGAAGTTGGTGGTGTGTTGGAGCAGATCGAGCGAGAGGAATGCCCGGGATTCCAAGACGGTGAAAATAACGAAGCTGATCGACAGGAAATGCGCTGGCTTGGATTTCATGGATCAGCTCCTTGGGAACCATTAAGTCTTGATCTTTATTCGATTAACGGGATGAATTGTTGGGGTAAACAGAGTGAAACATGACGATACGATACCTAGAGAGCTTATTAATCGATCGTGTTTGAAGAGGATGGACTTTGAGGAATTCCGTTTAGTTTTTGCTGTTAATATTGCATTGAAATAAAAAGTTATTTTATTTTTTCACCGACTGAAAGAATGTTGAATTTAATGTTTGAGGATATCAATGTAAAAATAAGGAAAATAAATTTTTTCCACATGTACGCCACCCGTTTATCCTTTTCCTGTCTATGATTTAATAGCTAATTTTTTCGACAGAGAAATTATATGAAAGTTCACTTTTTTAATCTTTGGGTGTAAGAAGGGTAGTGATTTTTTTTAACTATTTTGTTTCGTTGTAATCTGATTAAATGAATCTACGAAAAATAGTGAATGTAAATGTTTCATATGCGCGACACGCGTAAACGTCAATCGATAAGTTGAAACGGAAGGTAATGGTTCGCGATTAATCTCGTAATAAAGGTTTCATACGTTTATATGATCTAATTACAGTTATTTAGGACGGTGACAGCGCTTTCAGGATTCAATTATTTTAACATGGTACCACCAATAATTCCTCGATACTGGATCAAACTGAGAGTCTAGGTAATTGATTGCCTCTACCGCGCCGTGTTTCAACGAAACATCGCACAGTGAATTCGATAGGATTTTATCGAGGGAGATTCAATTAATCATCACCGTGAACGAATCATTTTGGCCGTTTAGTCGTGAAATTTAATGTTATAATGGAGTATAATTTTCAATTTTACTTTTTTCATACATTTTTTGTTTCCCTCTGCTTTTTTTTGTTTTTTGTTTGTTTTAATAAACGATGGAGGGGTAATAACAGAGATGTGCCTTATCTTCCGCAGATAGAATCGATTAATCTACACTTTCCATATGTTTATAATACCACCTGTCGATATTTCATTTTAGACCCAATCAATAAACATAATTAATGATTAAAATAAAAATAGTCTTTATAATGAAATATTATCAAAACAAAACGTACTGTTTGTACGAAAGAAATTTTGTTAATATAACCCTTTGGCTGCGGCATGCTCCGACAAAAAGTCATGAAAAATTGTTTTCTTAAAATCAAAGAAACAAAAATTATAGTCAAAGCTTAGTTCATTTTTATTTGAAGTCTTACAATTTACTGAGCGTATTGTATATACGCTTTTCATTTATATCGATAGACTCGTGAGGACGTATATATACGCACTATCGTAGTCAAAGAGTTAATTGGATAATGTCGGAGATACTGAATTGTGTAATATTTATAATTGGAAAGTGAACTTACAGATATCTTCATTTCCACTGGTTCATCATCGACCACCTGAAAACGAGCCACTCGAAATCTTGGCATCAAGACGTAAGATGGCACCACTCCGCATCCTACGATTTTTACACGCCATCTTGTCCTCGTTTTAGAGCTACCCACTTCGAAATATTCCTAATTTTAACACAAACAGGTCCTGTTATTTCACAAACTTTGCAACAAAAGACATATAACAAATTGGGGCCTTTAAAAATGTATACAATATCGACGAAGATTTCTTTTAGATCTGAACAAGTTGAAAATAGTCGAACAATCGATTCGTATCGAACGAACCCAGTTACAATTGATTGTAGAAATTCGAAGATGTACATACATATTTAATTTACTAACCTTATCGTTTTTTAAAATCGGTTTTATTCTTCATCAGGGTATAAAGAATTCAGTAATATCAAAGTAATTAAGATTACAAATTTGCATTAACTGATTTCTTTGCAAAAGTGGGATAAAAAGTCAGGATGCCCTGCGAATCCAAGACACGAACCTTCAAATTGTGTCGATGCGCGTGTAAATGGCGATGTCGTTGTTTAATTCCTCGAGAAAAGAAACCTAGTCCGCCGTTCAACAGTAGCTTAGATCGAGATGCAAAGATTGGACTGCATCCAACGTTTTATACGAGCAAATTTGATTCACCTGCTGTAGGAACTTACGATGTTCCTCCCATTAAAAGCCGATCAATTGCCAGAGAGTAAACTCAAATTTTCACCTAAAATAACTTTCGAAGTTTGTTCCTTCTTCGTCAGTTTCAATGGAAAATTTCTGTCGAAAAACTAGTTGGAAGAGGGAGCTGGAAACTGAAGAGTTTTCAGCAACCATGGGAGGAAAACTTTCGAAGAATTATACGGAGCAGAGAAATTTATTGAAGACAGTACCTGGTCCAGGAACGCACGAAATTTCTCAATGGCCCGAAAATATTTTGGAAAAACCGTGTAAAACTATTCGAAGGGATGTTGGATTTGGAACTGTCCCTTTATCGAAACTTACTTCTGTCTCTACTACTCCTGGACCTGGTGATACTGTATTGTTTTTTTTATTTCTTTTTTTATGAATGTTTTATTGACACGTTTATTTGTTTGTTTCAGGATACACGCGGAAGAATCCTTATTATTACATGGATAAAAGAAGAAGAGAGGGTTTGACTTCTGTGCCTACTTTTGAGTACGATGGTATGAAGTATAGGTTTCGTAGAATTTCGGAAAGCTGTTCTTTACCTTGCAATTTGTACGCATTTTATATTTTATACGGAACTTTTATTGCGGGATTGTTATGATTTCAAATGTGTTTTAATAGATACAATGTGAAACACCCGAATTCTCTCGAAGCTTTTTTGACTAAGGTCACCGGAAAAAGAGGGCCCTACGATTTGTTCACAGGTTTCTTGGATCATTTGACACTGAAAATTGCGATCATTGATGATCAGTCTACCACGTAATTCGATTTTCTTTTTTTGCAGGACCAAGAGATAGAAGCACGATTAAAAGCTACTTTGCAACAACAAAATTGGAAGATCATGGCGACTGGCCTAAATCGTTGCCAAGCGAGCTCGACAAACTGTTGCACAAGTCGAACTATTTTAAAGGACATTGGCTCACCTGTCCGAGGTATTCTCAATAAATTTAGAGCCGTCAGGTAAATTCGGTTTACTAGGGATGTTTATGATCCGAGATGCGAAAATCGTCTATCCTATCTTAATATCGAATTCAAATCAAAGTAAGATTAATACCAAGTTTTGAGTGTCAAATTTGCTACAACTTAAGTTCTAAATTTCTCAGTTGAAAATCAGAAAATTTATGATGCAAAGAAATATAGGTATTAAATTGCAGTTGGAAAATTTTTAGTATCCGAATTTATAAAGAAATTCAATATCTAAATCAGATTTCCAAAGGTACCTGGAATAAGAATGGTATTACAAGATCTAGCCTTGTGCTACAAGGATCCAAAACACCCAGGGCCAGGGCACTACGACCCCAAATCACCGAGGAAACCGAAAAACGCGAAGAATTATCCGTTTAATATGAACGTGGAGTTTATTAGACCAGTCACTTTGTCAGAGATTCATCCTGGTCCAGGAAGATACAAAATCGCGGAGAAAAGACGCATCAAAGGGAATGGGTGGACCTTCGTTTTCAAAAGCAAAGCACCACGAACGGATTTTATTACTATCCCTACGTACAATGCTTTTTAATTCATTCTTTTCAAGCTATGAATAATAATTTTTTAAATAAAGACTTTGATATTTTTTTGATGTGTCCTTTTGATACAAAAAATTGTATAAATTAAATTTGTATTTAGCTTACTTGTTCGTGTTGGGCCGTAGTCGGACGATAGGTGACAGGAAGCTTCAAAATGGAGCCAGTTTCGATAGTTTTACCTGGAGGTACGTAAAATGGTCCGAACGGATCTAGTAAACCAACGTCCACCTTCACACTCCTAATAAAATAACAAATTTCTTATTATCATATCTTCTTCCCTACAGAATTGTTTATTAATATTTTAATTAAGAATTCTATTTTAATCTACAGGATAAATTAGAAATGAAAATTCATATAAAATGCCCAAATTTATACGAGTATAAAGGTTGCGAAATAGAAGTAATTTTCGTACTTGTTGGAAATATTTTTAACAAACAGAAATTTTCTCGAAGAGAGTCCAATAGCTGTCGATCCAAAATTAATCTCGTACTCCTTCAAAATCAAGATATCCGGTCTTGTCACTGGACAAATCAATTTTGCGAACAAAAGTTCTTCTTGCTTTGTGCCATTTTTCATTTCCAAATTAATAATACACGTCACAAAAATCGTGGAAATAAATGGTTCAAGAGTTTCCAGTGGATCAATTTCGCTGGCTAATTTATCAATATCAAAATCCTCTTTCTTCTCCTCCAATCTTTCCTTCTTCCTTGATGCTGCCTTTTTCTTCGATTTTCCTTTAATGGAAACGTAATTATATTTTGAGTATTAATTTTCCATATTAGCTATTTGTCAACTGGATTTCTGACCTGAACCTTTATTTCTTACCTTTCTGTACCGATTTATCATCTTTCGTGGATTTTTTTTCTTCTTCCTCAATGTTCATCTTTAATCCAAGATCTCTGTTGTGCGGCAGTCTTGGTTTGAATACAAAACTCACTTGGATAAACTGATTGTTTATTATCGTACCACAATGTGGTACAACCTCTATTTGATCAGAGGAAGATTTAAATTCAAATCGAGCCGTGAATTCTTTGTCCTGATTCTTCACTATACCACAGGTGCAATTAGGATATGAAGCCATGTTAAACCCTCTGAGGTGAACAGATGCCTAAGTTCGTTTATTCTTGACTTAATAATTTAATCGAAGTTTATATATTTTTCTTTCTAGTAACATTTATCGTTACAA
Source organism: Stelis phaeoptera (assembly GCA_943735885.1). Taxonomy (NCBI): domain Eukaryota; kingdom Metazoa; phylum Arthropoda; class Insecta; order Hymenoptera; family Megachilidae; genus Stelis; species Stelis phaeoptera. The sequence goes on from OX030936.1 coordinate 5,029,153, forward strand.
TGTTTGTTACGTGTAAATGGCCAAGGTGCTCACGTGAAAAGAACGATTTTATATAACAGAGAAGCTTTTAATCAATTCTAAGTGAATTAATCATCGATTTACCATTGAAAACGAGCCGCAAGGTGTGGCGGGAAACTCGATAATCTCTTCACTTAACTCGCAAAACGTGTCCACGATGTACGCACGAACATCAATCATATTTTTCCTTTTTCTTTTATAATGATCGTGTGATTTCTTGATCATCACCTCTTCAGATTCTTCAGCATTTATAATACATGATACATGACAATTAATTCAGTAACACCTTTATAGTTCATTGGTGATGATTTTTTTATTTCATCCTCACCCGAATCTTCCTCGTTCGTAGAAAAATCGTTGTCCACGGGATTTGTCTGATTTTCAAAATTATTTTTATCATCATCAGTCCTTTTGGATTCATTTAATTTGATTTTCCCCCCTTTTCCAACGAGTTCTGCCAATGTCACTGCTTCTATCTGAAATCTGACGATATATTACAAAAATATAAAATGGTAACGATGAGCGTGAATATTCAGGACGTTCGGTCATTAAAATTTAATGACATTCTTTCACCAGCCAACCCATTGGCACCAATTTCGTTTCTTGGAATCTCGAACAAGCAAGCAGAGTAGATCAGATGAAGATCGATAGTTTCTCCGGGTAGAATAGCTCCGAAACCGTGATTTGGTTGTATCTCCATGAACGGTGGTAGATTTAAAAAAGTAAATTCTTGAATTAATAAACTCTTATTGGTTAACGTTAATTCTGTATACACCGATTCGTGTGTATGTACAAGTCCCAAATCAACGTACGCTGGTTCTACGGGAAATCAAGGAAATACAATGGATAATAAAAGTGAGGAATGAGAAATGGAAGGGAAAATGTGGACCGACCTAACACCAAACCTCGACAGGTAGTCAAAGTGGCGAGAACTTTCAGAATTAATGGCGGTGGTTGTTCGGAATCTCGGGGTAGGATTTGAACGTGAATTGGAAATTCCATTATTTTCGATGTTCGATCGTAGAAACTGAAAGCAATATTTAATCGTTGGCAAATATTAGTGTCATTTTATATCAATAACATAGCGTTAAAACTCAATTTAAATTCTTAAGATTACTAAGGAAAACCTATGGTTTCATTCGTAAAACTTTGCAAAGGTTGGTTGAAACGAAATATTATATGGTAACGAGGTGTTAATTATTTGTTGTATTAACACAAGTACCGTTTCGACAAGCTGACGATGTCGGATTCAGGTATCAATCTCACACTGACCGTAGAAATCGTTTCAGGTTGCACGATCGTCGATCTCGGACGAACTGTTACCTGAGACCCTAAACATTTTGGAGTCTTCATCGACACTTCCACGCTAGAACGTGCTGAAACAGACGTCACCCTTAACCACGTTACACTGATCAACATCCTAATGATATTCTTCAAAAGTACCTGTATTAACGACGTTGAAACTTTGTTGGCAAACGTCAGAATCGATCGTTACTATGCCTAGATCCACACAGGGTGGATCCAAATGAATTTGGTATCCTGTGACTTCAGCCCAAATTGGTACATTCTATTCACGAAATTGTAACACATCTTAATTTGATAATTTTTCATAATCAACTGTTTCTGTGATCGTTGTTCTAGGTACCCGTTTGTCGAATATCCATTCGTTGTTGGAAAAAAAGATTTCCAGGACTTCGTGATGCAAACCAATGTATCTTGGTCGAAAAGTGATCCGTAGAATACATTTAATTCTCGGAGGCACTTCGATTTGATACATTTTTCGAGATTCTTGGTCCAATTTATATTCGATCGTGTTTTCACTGATTGAATTCTCATTCAAAAGAGACATGGACTCTTTTTTTTATGGTACAATGATTCATTAGATGTTAGTGACGAGTCGATTGGTTCTTATTGTTTAAGATATTGGGACAAACCTGAGGATAATACGGATTTCACACTTTGAGCATCTCCTTCGTCGAAGAACCAGAGAAAACAATCGTGACGACTGTCTCTTTCTTTAATGATGATTGAAAATGGCTTTCCACCCTCGTTGAAGATGGTAAGACTTTTTTCCTTGAACTTTGAGTCGCTGTATTTCCAAATTGGAGCCGAGGGAAACCTATTCGTGGAAATTCAATGTTTTAGGCGAATATTAAAAAATTTTATAATTAGATTTTTACAAAGGTTTCCTAGTGTTATCTATAGCTACGTTTCTAATTTTAATTGTTTGCTAATTCAGTAATTTGACTAATTTCGATTTTTATTTAAATTAGACAATTGGTAATAATATACATATTTTGCCTAAGTAAAATTGTTAACAAAAATTGGAAATTTCCAAATCCAGATTCCCACAAAATTTTATCCACTATTTCTCTAATTTTATTCCTAATTTAACTAGCTTGCAGATTTTACCTCAGCTTCGTGGGATCCAGGCTAGGCAGAGGAGTTTGTGGTGTGCATCGAACGGGAACACGAAATTCGTGGAAAGTGATCAGATCCTGAGGACTCAGAGTGAGAAAAGAAATCTCTCCTGTCACTTTCTCGTCGTTGACGGGTGAAAATTTCACGTTTACTGTTACGTGCAGGCCAGGTTTGACTTTCGCGGCATCGATGATGTCGATCTGTTATTATTTTTTCTTTAGACCTTATCAGCTGATCTGTTTTACCGTTTGAAAATCAAACAAACAGTTGTTCTTATAAAACCTCGATCACAGGCTCCCATACGTCAGTGTTCACTCTGCGAAACCTAAGATACGCCCATTTGGTCGTTTTATTCGTGATTGTCACCTTCTTGCTGTACATCTTGTTCACGTCGAAGTCCTGATTGAAAACCGTGATTCATTATGTTTCGTGTCTATCAGAAATTTCGAAAAAATTACAAAAATAAGATCTTTTTACATCGAAAATCACTGTGCTAGGAGTCGCGAAGAAACAACAATCTTCTGGGTAAATTTTATCTATCGAATTGGATTTTTTGGTTACTGTCAATTTATCAAAATCATTTTTATCTTTTGAAGAAATTTTCTTAGTATCTTGTTCGATTTTGCTTAAGGTTTCTTTGGATTTTATGATTTTCTGGTCCTTCGTAACTTCCTGGGTATGTTTAATTTCAATTTTAAATTTAATTTATTGTTATATATTGACATTTAATCGAAATATATTTTAGAGTAACTGTAATTTCCTCTTCAAGATTCTCTGATTGATTTTCTGAATCTTTTTCGTCAATTGGAGCTTCTTCCAGAGAAACTTCCGTAGAACTTTTTTCACCAACTATTTCGAGCTTTGTTTCCTTTATTTCTTGTATCATTTGAACGTTTACCGGCTTTTTTGTCAATCGAATACCATTGATCATTTCCCGTGCTATCTTCTCGACAATCATTATCGTTCTTTCCTTTCGAAGTTTCACTTGCTTTCTTCGTTCTCGTTTACGTCTCAAAATCTATGTTTCAGAAATATATTAAACAAACGCTAAAAACAGTACAATTGTCGAAATATGAATGAAAACTAACTTTGTCAAACATCATAAAATCCCGTGGTATTATTGGATCAATGTTGTACTGTGAACTTAATCTAAAAAATAATAATCCTTGTAAGTTATCTTTATTTATTTTTCAATCGCTTTAACGCACCTTTCGATCATTTCTAGACGTCTGTTTTCTCGAATAATCGTTCTTTCTCTCAAATGACAAGTGTAATTCCATTTTTGATTCGCCCAATTTGTCTGAAACGTTTCAAGATTGTTCTTGTTAATTCATCGTTAAAATCGGCGACCGTTTTTACCTTTAATTTAATCAAAGCGGCGTAAAACTTCCATCTTTTGTATTGATTTAAAAATTCATCTCTTCCTTCTTTCTGTTTAATCAGTCGAAGGCTTCTCAATTTTGCAAGTTTATAACCTACGTTCAAGTAAATATTTAAACAAATTTGTTAAATATCTAAAAGATTATGCAATATTACCTTTCTCGATCGATCGACCAGTTTCTCTAGACTTCTCTGATTCGGCTTGCTGCTGTTCATAGATCGACGGATTAATTAAAATTTGTCATATTAATTTCGAGCGATCTAACCTTTTTGGTTTCATGTTGCTTCTCCTTTTGCGATTCCGAAGCTTGCTTTTTGCGAAATTTTTCGCAAATACCTAACTTCAAAATTCCTTGAAATAAGAAAAGAGCCAATATTTCAATTTTGCAATATTTTCAATAGAAAATTGTACCTTTTATCGTTTGCAGTGTTTCCCTTTCGAGTCTTGCTAAGGTTTTTTCATCGATAGAACAAGCATAATCCTGAACGAAGGAAATACTTTTAACAAATGTGTGTTATTTGGAAAACTTTTACTTGCCTTTTTCCCCACGATTGCCATATTTTAATATTCCACACTTCTTATCAAAACATTGACCGTAATATAGAAGAAAAAAAAAAGAGAACGAAGAGAAATCGAAGGTTCTTTCGAAGATTGTTATTTTTCCCTATTTGCTTTTCACTTATCGTTCAGTTTTCCTAAAACCTTCAGGTTTTCGCTTGTCCAAGGTGATCACGATTTCACTTTTCTGTTTTGTTAATACCGCAATTGTCCTTCGATTACGTCCTCAATAACACTAAAATTGTTTCATTAACGCTTTAATGATTTTGAAATCTATACCTCTTGCAATTTCACCTACCTTTTTGTAACTAATATTACGTTATTGGTGAAATTAAGTTTGAAAATTGCAATAAATATATATTACAAAATCACGAAAATTTCAAATTGTAACTAATATCGTCGTTTAGCAAACACAAGATCGTTTTGCAACCATCGATCAGAAGCAATACCAAGTCTGGTCCATCCCCAAAATTAACCCACCTTCAGGTAGAAAGTTCTGTATATTTAATCGTTCTGTTTTCTCGTGTGTGGTTTCGTGAAATCGCGAGATGGAATCGTAACAGAAACCCTTTGGGATAACGATGCACCGTGTCATTACAGAGGCTGCACCGAATGCATAATTCATACGTCTGCCACGAACTTTGAACCAGTATTTTCTTCCTTTCACCCTCCTGCCGATGGTAGTTTGTGCCAGAGCCTTTTCATTGTTGCCCTTACACCACACACGGTTCATTTCCCTGGAAATAATTATTAAGAAACACGATTGAAAGGATTTAATTTTGCTGACGTAAATCAAATAGTTTTCTTTATAATTTGCTTAAAAGCTAAAATAAGAAACCTTTTTTCTTTTTTTATTAAATTTGTAAGAGGTGTTTGTTTCATAGACGCAATGAATTATGATCTTTGATAAATATGCAAGCGGTTAGACCGGAAGATGCACAAAAAAGGAGAACCAGGAGCAGCTCCTCCAGCAACCATATGTCGGATAATTTTGTAGATTGATGGAGAATTTCACGGAGCAACTGACACCCGTATAGATATTCCCATAGGTGGTGGCTACGTAATGTGGCTGTCATACAAGGCGCGCTCATTGTTCGTCAGGTTTAATTAATCGGCATCCAATTGGCCGCTAATAACTTTCTAATTTACGAGCACCGATGGCCACGCGAATATGTTCGCCTCTCCACACCTCGTTTTCGTTGTCTCATAAATTACTAATGACGGGCCATGCGGTGAGGTAACAATTTAAATTGAATTTTCAGCTATTTTTCTTTTCCATTCTTACAACTTCAAAACGTTGAATTTAGAAATTGTATTGCTTCACAATCGATATGCCGTGGTGTAGCGTTGCGTTTCTACAAATATCAAAGATACAGCTCAAAAGTGACAAATTCAGCCCGAACGTGTCGGCAACGACATTCTTAATTGTCACAAAACGGTCTACAAAAGATATCCAAGCGTTTTCGAAAGCAATTTGAAAAATTTCACCCGGGAATTCTCTACGGGGTGTGTCCAAGGACTTTCGAACGAAGTCGAGGAAGGCACGCGCCCCCTGTCAAACAGTTCCAAACATTTTGAAAACATCTCAATCTGGTCGCGAGTGGACCACGGGTGGCCGAGTAGCTGTCCCTCTTTGGAAAAGGCTATTTGTCAAGCTTCTTGAAATGGGGGCGGAGGGTGGGGGGGTTGCGAACGAGATATCTGTGTCTCTGTTCGTGTCGTGCAGAGGGTCGCGTGGCCAAACAGAAGTCGAATGGTTTGCTCGTAAATCAACCCCCACGACGGGGGTGAGATCTGGTGAAAATTCAGTTCGCGTCTCGTCCCCTTGGAAAAACGTGGCCCAGAGACCCAGTGGTCCTAAATTTTCGAAAACTGTGCCAGCAACCAGAGTGGCTTTCTTCGACGCTTTCCACTTTTACGGCTGGCTACCGGACACGACAATGGACAGCTCGACTGGAATAATGTTCACTCTGGCTGAGAGATCGCTACTGGTGTTCGTACGGGTTATAAACGCATAAATCCTCCCTTGGCGTTCGAACTCTGATGGTCAGACTCGTGACCCGAATATTTCAAGGTCGCACGTCGAAGAACTTTGGCGTCAGCTTGATAAAGAGCTTTTTCTACGTTCTTGGTTTGAGTAAGTTGAGAAATGCTGGGTGGTTCTCTTTGGGGGGGGGATGAAAGAAATGATATAAGATAGGATAGAATTATCTTGATATAAATTCTCGTTTATTAAATTCCATAGTACATTAACGTACCATATCAAAGCTGAAGAAATATTATACGACACAATTAGAATCGTGTCTCTCAAGATACTCGACTATTTCTTTTCGAAATCGTAGAAAATTCGAGTTACAGAGGGTTAAGAAGATTCGAAACGGTCGGCCAAGCGTATCAACGGTGTTCAACGAAACGCAAAACTTTCTCCGGCATTTAGAATAAAAATCGGTGGTCGGTTGGCGAACGGAAACGGCGCGGCGGTCACGCAACACTCAGCGTATTATCGATGCACGCGTGGCTTTTTGTGAAAAAATTCCGACGTGTAGACGGTGGGCAACGATGGGCCACGGGTCCCTGGCTCGTCGTGTGTATGCGTGTGATGTGTTACAGCTGGTTAAACAGCTGTACGGAGACAGATAGCCGTGAACGCCGCGACAAATTTCAATACGAACCTCCAGAAAACTGCGCACGAAATCGGACCTGCCCTCTCAGCTCCCTTTCTTCTTTTTTTTAATCTTCCTTCCATCGTCGATGATGATCTTCGAGGTTGGTTTATTCTCGGTGAAAGCGACAATATGTTTCAGTTTCTTAACTAATGTATCGAGGGTATGACGATTCGATTATATTTTTAATGAGACAGGGTCGTATTTTTCTTCTTCGTCGACGTGCCGACTTTTGCAACGACTTCGAGCAGAATATACGGAGGTATTTCGTAAAGATCTCAAGGATTATTAGTACTTTTAACCCTTTTGATATTCTTGAGGAAAGTTTGAAGGCTGAAGAAAACTAGAGCATAGAATAGTAAAATATTTTATTTTGGAAAAAGGGAATACTGAATTCACACGATCTGCAATTTGCAGAGGCCCTGGGGGATCACGAATTCATTTTAATAGCTTTGTAGAATATTTTAAAGGGACAACAGGGGTATGACCTTCGGTACGAAGACATAGTCGTGTCCCGGTAACCCACATTGGCAGTCGGAGAAATTTCCAAATGGCCATCGATGGGGCAAAAATCTCCTTTTTCGAGTCAAGGTTCGCCGGATGGAACAATGCGAGGAATAGTAGGTCAGTAGGGACGTATTTCTGGTCAAAGGACCAAGGTGGATGGACTAAGGGGGCACCGCAAGGTCTCGTAAATTTTATTGGCACACGGTAGCCGATGGTTTTTCGTGAAAATGGCCTTACAGTAGCCGAGTCTCGTGGCCAGTCGACGAACACGAGTTTTCACGTTTTATTGCCGCCTGAGGCGAACTAGAGAATCGAGATTCGGTCAGAACGATTGCCCCCGTGTAAATCAACCTTGGAGTGTCTCCTACGAATTTCTTCTTTTTACAAAAAGCAGAAAAAAAAAGGAAAAGAAAAAATTCTTATTGTAGGTTTTGAGAACGAGAGAAACTTTTAGCGGTATGCTAAGGTTCGAAATACAAATTTTAATTGTTCACTCACAGAAATTCCATCGTGTGTAAATTATAATAATAACATTAAGTTAGGACTTACAATTGTCTAGTTTAGAAGATAATTGTATACACATATATCTCAATACCTACATTTCGTACAATAAGCTTTGAGAAAATTGTATAAGTCAAAACTCTGTTAAATATGAAATTTAGTTATATGTATATCATTGAAAATACTTGGGTGCTTAATAACTAATTAACATGGATCAATGTTTCTTTAAAATAGATCCAAACACGCGGTACAGGATTATTTAAAATGAGAAATTTAGAATTTCCGAACATTCAGGTGATTGTAAAGCAGAGTTCATCAGCCCAATGTCGATCGATTCACCTAGTTAGAAACGGATGCTGAGAAATCTGCTTGATCATCGTTCGGAAAACGATCAAGGGAAGCTTAGAGGATGCCGAAACACCGGTAGCGATTATTAGGTTTTTTTTTCTGTGTCTGTGTAATTAGCATCATCGAGGGGATCGTAATATCCTGTTATATTCCATGACTCGAAACATGATCGACATTCGGGTACATTCTAAACGATTCTTGTGTTGTGTGTTAATGACGCAACACCTACTCAAATTGGAACGAAAGTTGTACCCAATTCCTTCTTAATTTTAACCGACTCGAATCATTATTATTTTCAGAAGATATTGTTTAATTCGTCCTCTTTTCTCATGCTTATACATAACTATTTTTATACTTTAATACGTTGGGTGTTATGTGCCCTCGTGTTAATTACAAATTTTGTTAAATCAAGCGTTGTAAAGTACGGTTTAGCAAAATGTGATAATTAATTTAACGAAATGATAGTTTCAACATGGTACTCGAGTTAGGCGGTTTTTTCAATTACTCCCGGAAGGTACCACCCGTCAAATTTCCCAACGGTCATTCAACGAGTGTGTTCTGTAGAGAATTTTGGAAAGCTCGAGTTCATTTCCGAATCGTTGTCCTCGAACACGAAAAGACGAGGATGGACAAAGGACATTTCACGGGACTTAGCTATAAAATTGGCCATAAATACGATCGTAAAATTTCCTGTTGCACGTCCTTCGGGACACGGCTGGGTCTGTCCCTCGTTCTCCCTTTCCTTTCAACTTTTCTCGTCTCCCTTTTGCAATTTCCATCCACCATATTTCTCGAACGAAAATCATTTCTCAATTCGATAATAAATCAGCAAAGAGCAGAGTAAAAATTTATCAAAATAGTTTTCCCACTTTATTTAAATAAAGTAACGCGAATTAGAATATTTGAAATGCAACTGGGATGAGTTTCCGTTTAATGGAGATGACAATTCTGGCGAGCCTCCTCCATAAATCAATAAACGTAAGGTCGTGGCCTCGAGGAAGGAGGCTGCAAATGTTCCATTTGCAGGGATGGTTAAAATTTTAAAATCGTGGAATCGAGGACCGATTTCCTCTGGTCGGACGACGGCCACACGCCGGCCACCATCGGTACCTCCATAAACTCATCAACTCGTAAAAGTTGATTTTCGCTGGCGTTCCTTCGACGACCTCGTAAATCATAACGCGTAATAATGTACACGCGTAGAAGATCCAAGGTACGGTCAAAAAATCCAAGGGGTCCAAACTTGACCACACGCCTTCTAACGGAATTTTCCTTTCCACTTATTTCCGGTCCTTTTGTCGGAGATTCGTGCGTTTGGAAAATTGGTCGATTTCGAAACAGTATGTGATAAGTTAATAAGTGTATTTTCATCGAAACTATTTTTATTACCATTAAGGGAAAAATCGAAAGTGGAAGAAATGCACATTGAGCCGACCTTATGGTTTTATTTGAAATCGCTTTTGATTGATCGATTCGATAAACGTGTCGTACGTAACACACGGAAAATTTTGAGATTTATCGTCGCCTGTTCGCGTTCGCGTACCACTTTAACCGATAAAAGCTTGCGGACCTTTTATTCCTTGCTACGTACACGGTCCTACGTGCACGCTTTGTAAAACCGGAGCAAAATACGAGACGAGGAAACGAGGAAGTCGTATTTCGTCCCTTTGAGGGTGCCGCAATCGTACGTCTCGTTTGATCTCGGATCCAATGACGCACTTCGCCCGCACCGTGGAAAATGAACGTTTGGGAAACTGTGACCGTTTTTTTTTCAGACTTTTCTGTTTCGCTGAAATTGGATAACACGGTGTGAAGGAAGTTGAGTGATACTTGAAAATGAATTGGTTTCGATTTGGAGCTCGATAGAAATACCATTGTTCGTATTTCAAATTGCTCCACTTGGGTTGGCGCTAATAAGAATTTATTTTGGATTCTGTGATAGTACAGTGAATATATCGACTGATGAAGGTTTAGACAATTTTATTTGTCGTATGGTAATTAACTTGCTGTAACACCACTTGCTATACTAATATTATTCACCAATTTTATACGAACCACAACTCTACAGAAGACACAAGTTTACAAATTGGAAATATCAATTCGGTAGTATCAACGGTAGCAAGCAAACACTGCCCTTCGTCGATTAGCCTCAAAATTAAGTTCCTCGACCAAAGTAGACGGTTGGGGAAAAAATCATCGAATCACGGTCGGTCGATCGTCCGGATCTGGTTGAAAGATTTTCGGCCAAAATTCTCAAAGAAGAAAGCCGATGGTACGGCGGCCCAGGAACAAAGGGTGCATTTCCAAGGAACCGAAACACCCACGTTGAGGAACATTCCGAATGGTGGGGTTCGTTTGGCCAGCCTCCGTAACGCCCACACTTGCTAGCTTTGCTTTCACGATCGTAGTGGGGCTTTCGATCGAATCGCCATAGGTGGGGGATAAATGTCAGCTACTCGGATGATAATCCTTAATCTCCGCTTTCCGATAGGTCGTCGCAAAAAAGAAAAAAAAACGACCGGTATCGATACCACCGTCCCTTCGACATTTTTATCGACGCGTACCGTGCTCAAAGTAGTGTAACCGGTACGCCGGTGTTCGGAGAGAAATTTTGAAATTAATCAATTTGGCCACGGTTCGTTGGTGTCTCCTTAATCATGGAATACCGAGGATCGGGAATGGTTCACGGTTCGCTTGAATTCAACCTCGAACACCGGTTATGGTTTAGTCATCGTTGCTCTGGCCATGGTTATTCATGAAAGTATTCAGTATTTTGTGTCATAGAATTAAAACAAACCTAAGATTACCTTTGTTCCATAATATTCTGTACATTGTTGGATAAAGTAGGTCACAAGGAGGCTCCACTGTTCAAATAATAATTTTCATCATCCATCATCCGTGTTATTTCGTGACTAAAGTAACCCCTCGTAGTAATTTTTGAGTATTTTAACAAATAATAACCTTCTCATATTCACATTTTTTACGGGAAAGTGGTTGTAGTGAAAACGTACATGCGCGCTCGTACACGTAATAATTGCAACTGAATCCAGGAATGTTAACACGTCGAATGCCACAGTGAAAACGGACGCATGTAGTCGGACACGCTAGAATCCTAATTATTAACGACACAGTCAATTAATTTTCGAATTTGACCTTTCAATTCAATAGCCGGCGTTATTAGCTTAATACATATTAACGCTATCCGTGGTTTATTTCATCGTTTCTTTTCTTCATTATTTAATTGTGAAAAACTTCGGGTGCCTGTCACCGATGACCCCCGCGGCATTCAATGTGTTAAAAGATCTACAAGACTAGTTGTTAATATAATTATTTTATTAACTCTACTAACTTACTAACTCTATTTAACACGATTCAAAACGGTACAAAAATTTGATCCCCAATGTATTTCAAGTAGTATTGAACAAGTAGTAGTCTTTACCACCCTCAAAGGGTTAAAACGTACCGTTCGGTCCTTGAGCAAGACAACATCCCTCGAAAGGGTTCGTAAGAAACGAAGGTTCTACGACCATCCCGTAAGCAGGCGTTTAAACGCGCACTATCGCGAACAATTAGTCGTAATTCACGGTAAAATCTGTCCCCCGGCTGCTAATAATTAGCTCCAGTTTCTGGTTGCCTTCGACCGGGTCGTATAACCATTACTGGATAAACGGTTTTACGGTGTCCGGTGCGTTAACTTTTCGTACGCGATACCCGCACCCTCTCGAGTCCTTGGCTGGACGCGCGCTCACAAACTATCGTAAATTTTCGGATGCTTGATTTCCGCCGACCCTCGCGCGTTTACGACACCGATTTATGCATTTATTGACGGATCCTGCGAAGGTATCGGGTCTTCACGAAATTTCCAGCTTGCACGCGCTTCTTTCCACGTTTTTACTGCGCCACGCGTGCTGACTGCTGACCCATCGTAAAATTCGACGGAGCTGAGAGAGAAGAGGATGGGAGCTTATGGCGCCTTCTTGAATTCCGGACGATAGTAATTATTGTTATTGGAGTCAACTTTTGTTTGGATTTCCAAATTTAGATTTGCTATCGTAATTATCTTTGAAATTGATGAAAGCATACCGTAATAGAGGAAATTAGTATAGTTGGTGAATTAGTGATGCCCAGGATTCATGATATAAAAAAGAAAATAGAAATTGTGAGTCGTTTCGTGTTCGACGTACAACCAAAGTTTGTATGGTAGAATGGATGAGAGTCGTGAAAAAGTTACGGTAGGTGCTTCAAGGATGAAGCACCAAGGAAGAAAATCGAAGAATCAGAGAACAAGAGAACAAGAGAATCGAGCACAAAACATCTGAGAATTATCCAGTACGTCTGTAATGGTCAGGAAATCGTCAGAAAGGATTAACAGTATTGGATGGGCGTGGCGAGAGCCATCCCTTAGCCGAAGGATGTAAATTTTGAGGAATTTACAAGGAACACCTCCGGCTTGCTGTAAATTAGCTTCGCGTTACGTGTATCATCCGGTCATGTTTTATTGTCGTTTCGTCTGAATAAAAAGAATCCTTCTCTTCTATAACCGCAACCCTCATTTGCCTCTGTTCGTTTGCGGTCGTTTGTCCTGTTATTGGTCCCGTGGGACCGGTTAATGGACAGTCACCACAAGCGGTCACATAACAGACTAGAGGGATTATGGGATTAACCACGAAGAAGAGGGACCACCGTTTCGGCCCTTTCAACACTGGCCATATTAACGTTGGATTAGGCGGACTGTTGGCACTCGGTTCGCGCTGCGAATTGGCTAAACTTTCCAGATAATCTGGTTAATGCTGTCGAACGGTTGTTGAAAGATCTTCCACGATGGACTGTACAAATGTTTTGGTAACAGCGGGATTAGGCTCGACACGCGTGATTCTCATGGATTAACATCCTCGAGTAATCATTGTCGTCAACATTTATACCCATATTAATACATAAGCTTTTCACAATTTCAAGGATTATAAATTTCATATTTTTACAATCTCATTTCCTACTCGTTTGAAACCACGTACAATAGACAGTCGTATCAAGTTCTAGCGTTAGATTGTTTGAAATAATTGTAATGGAAGAAGGGAATTGCAACGGTCGAGGGTTAAAACGAAGATTAGGAAGGAAACAAATTTGCTTCGACACCTAACGTTTGGAGGAAGCTCGAGAACGGTGTGTCGAGGAGCAATGAGACGAGGCGAAAGAGCGAGGCGCGAAGTCGAGAATACTTTGACGAGAACATAAGCGGCCGCAATTAGGCTGGTAGGAAGTTTCCACGGCGAGATAGGCGAGTCGAACGCGCGTTACCACGGATACACGTTCACTACAGAAAGCGTATCTCATTAATTGCCACTAATAATAGGTGAGCCCTCGCGGCCTCGGCTGACACGTGCTTTTGCTTATTTATAGTCGCTGGATCGGTCTTTACACCTGATGGCATCCGTGAAAACGTCGGGACATTCATACACCGACCGAAAACCTCGTGGATTGAGACGTTTTCTCCTGAATACAACCTTGACCTCGTGCAGCTTCTTTTTTCTTAAGGTTACTCATCCAGCAATACGGATTTCCGAGGAAATGCAGATATCATCCACATAGGGATCACGTGGCAATCACGGTGTTAAAGAAAATTAGCAGAATTGTTAACGCGGATGGAACGAAACTGATGAAATAAAAATCGTACGAGACCTTTCTGAGGAAGAAATTATAATTTCTAAGAAAATTTACTCGTTGTGTCAACTTCGAATGGCAAAGAAAGAAAAAATTGAACGAAAGAAGACGAAGAAAAGGACGAGGAGGCATTTTCATCGGCAACGAAAGCAAAACTTGTGTGCGCGAAGAAGCGGCAAGAAAGCGTTCGCGGTGGTTCGCGTTTGGCCCCGTTGAAACGTCCACGAAAAAAAGTTTCCTTAGAGGTTCCTATGGCGATGGTCATCAATCTTGCCGCGATTTCGTCCCCGAGCCGGACACCAAGGCACGAAATCCAATTTTCTTCGGCCGGAGGAATAGCGAGAGGATCAGCGGGGGCACCGATCGTGCCCGGACCAATTGGCTCCTAATTTAAGGATGGCTTCGAACAAAAAAGCGTTGTAATTTCGTGGCCGGTCCAAAGCCGAGCGACGAGCTGTGCGACGTCGTGCTCGAGAATGCCTTTTGGCCACGACTGGTTCGCCGTGTTGATAAATTAATTTGCACCGGAAACGCCTGACAAGGAAATGACGCCATTACATGCTACCGGGTGAGCTCAACTCCGTTCCCTGTCTCTTTGTTCTTTCACCATTAGATGATTGATTTTTCCTGCTTTCATGAAAACTAATTTTTCTAATTACGAGATTTATTATTCCGTTTAATGTGTTTCTTCGTGACACGGATGGAGTCGAAATGTCCACCAGTGGTATATGTGGAATTCAAAACGATAAGAACGTAGAATCTAGGTACCCTAAAACCCAAGAATTTATATTAGCCCAAAGAAATAATCAATCAGGACTATTAAGTATCGAGGGTAAAATCTTGAAGATTCTCTGTCTGCTGTGTTGCAGGGTATGTGCAATTGTTTCAGCGTGTCTTCATATACGATCGACCTTGATGGAATCACGGTGTCCAAGCAAGATTGTTGCTCCTACAGACTCTAATATGCAACAAGATCGTGATAGAGAAAGATACACGGGCCCGGAGAAGAAAAGAAGAGGGAATGGAAGAGAAAGAAGTCGGATCAGAAGAGAAGGAAGGACGACGATCTCATTTCGAAACGTGAATGAGCCGGCGGCTACCTCAAACGAGAATCTCTCTCCAGCTTCGTCTGCTTTTTTTGTTTCCTTTTTCTTCGTCTCTCCTCCCCTTGCCACCTCTTTTTCTCTCCATCTTTCCTTCGCTTTATTTTCTTTTTCTCTTATTCCTTCGTTGGTAGATTCGAGTTTTTCCCGGCCAGTACGCACAATGGCTGTCCATAGCACGATCTTCGTCCGTGCTACCTGTAACACGGCCAGCTACGTCCAAAGGATGATGCACCATCTATCCAGATAATGACTAATCAAGCCACTCGAAAACGAGACGGTCGGTCTTCATTGTTTTCCACACGGTACATCATCAACGAACGCTCCACGGGGAATGTGCATTTATATCCTCGTGACAGTTTCAATTATTATCCATGCTAGATCTTCATTCGATCGTAACACTGGGCTATAACAAATTTTGCATTCGATGCAACTGGAATACCTAGCCATTAAACTTTAAAAGCAGAAAGAGCAATTATATTGTAAGAAAAATTATTGGATGTTAAAGGTTAAGAATGTTTGGACGTTTAACTTTTCTTAAAATTACGATTCTTTAATTTTCTTATATTCGCGAAACTTTCGACCCAACATTACTATTACAAGAAAAATTATCTACTGTTAAGCGTTGAAAAAAGACTTGGATTCCAATTTCTTCCTTATATCAAAACGTTTCGCCCTATAGATTCACAAAAATTGTTATCGGTGCCTTTTCCTATTGTTGTGAAAATTTTCAAATGGAAACTATAGAAGAATATCTTACCACGTTTATATTACTTACTTATGTTGCTCGTTATGGTCTGGTTGTGAAACCATTTAATCGAACGGCGCGGCGCGGCGAGAAAAACGAAGATACAAGATATACTACCTATACCTATATAAACGTGGTTGCTGATGAAAAAGAAAAGAAACGCGACGATACAGCGGCAAACACGATGACGTCTACGAGGTAACTGGTAATGGGCTCACGTCATCGTGTCGGTGGTTAATTAAAAGCATCGCTCTCGGAGAGATCGGGATCATTTGTTTAGCGATCGTGCACGGAGAGTTATCTGGCCGTTACGATCGTGCCGTGTCGGATCGCAATCAGCTACCGGATTTAACATACGAAGAAATCTTCGGGGAGCAGGAGGCAGGAAGAAAAGGGAAGACGAATTCGGGAACGAATGAATGATTTAACGAGGATCCTGGAGGTTGGGAGATGCACGAAATTCGATTTAAACCGAGACCTCTATGAAATCGAATAATCTAAAAAATACTTTTCGAATTTTGTTGTCATCGAATTGACAAACATAACAATTAGTATTTTTGGGAATAGATTTAGTTATTTACCGAGAATTAATAAGATTGGGAAGTGGATAAATAATTTTTTACTTTTTCTTATCGGTTAGCAGACCACCTGTATCCAAGAAAGAAAATGTATAAAACGGTGGAATTAAAGCAAGAAACTTGACAATTATTACTGATGGATTTCAACAACCTGGTATAAGATAAAGCTGAGAATTATGATAGAAGATGTATTAATATACAGCTATAATCAGAAAGAGATTTAGAGCAAGCGGAAGAAGATGAATAACGAGTTTAAAGCACGAAGTCGAAGGTTGAGTAAAGGGAGGAAGAAAAATGAACCCGATGGGGACATTAGCATGTAATTGAGGAAGCTTGTAATACAAGAATTTCAAAGAATGCATTAAACCTCAGAAACACTATTTTCAAGAAAAGCCGGGAAAACGAAGCGAGATAGAGACGTTTTATGATTATTTATATTCTAATAATTCTTCAGGCTATAAACTCTTTCTTACTCGAAATTCTTTCGAATCAAAGCATTTAACCTGAAGTTCCTGCATCCATCAGAGGTAACGGAGGTAGGAAGAAATGGAAGAAAATCGAGGAATCTGGCAAAGAAAGGTTGGCTCGTGTGAAACAATGTCTCACGCCCTTCGATGAATGTACGCTAGCGGAAATGCCGAGGGTCTTGGAATGTAATCTGGCGACGAGCAAACAGCAGATTTTTCGCGGTTAGATCGTGAAACATGGAATGGAGCAGGGCACGGTTAATTACTCGAGGCTCCCATTATCGACGGCTGCAACAACACCTCGTATCTCGCCTTGTTCTTCTCGATCCCTCGGTTATGGAGTAGGGTGAGGTGTTTTTGTTTTTACCTAATTTGCTCGGACGGCGGAGAAGAAGGTGGGCGGGAGAGGCTGTCGCCTCGGCCGCCATTTCTCGGCCCTGCCAGGATACCCATCCGCGGAAACTTGTCCAGTCATCGACGCTTGATCGAGCCGACTCGGATACATCTCCTCCCTGTTCTTCTTCTTCTTCTTCTTCTTCTTCCTCTTTTTCATCTTATTTCGGGTTTGTCTCGTCTGACGCTCCTTTTTCTCGCGGTTCGAGGATGTCCTTCCTAACGGTACAGTGTCCTTATAGAGAATCGATGGAACGGAGCAATACGAGTTTCTTCGATAATATAACATTTCATTCTTCGAGTTATTTCTGGTTTAAAACCTTGTCGCGGTAGAACTTCTTTTGGCGGTGAATCAGGATCGAATTAAAAGTCGCGGGTCAATAGTTTGATCTGAATAATTCTGTTCTTGTATTTCGTGAGGAATTGAAATCTTAATCTTTTTGTGTAACTTATGAAATTTTTACTTTGTCAGCATACGCGTGGTTCATGGGTTCGCCATCACACATCAGGTAAAAATAAGGAAAGAATGTTAATCAATATTTCAAGTGCTGAATGGCTGTAATTAACACATTGATTGCTACAGGGATCGTCGACGAATTAAGGTGTCCTGATTTGGTCAGGATCGATTTTCATTAAAAATAAAGGTTTAGCTGTTAGATTTCAAAATTCGGCGAATCAGTTTGGAAAAAATAAGTTGAGTACCGCTAGCCCGGTAGCAGGAAAGTTTAATTAATGATGCCCCGGTGGCTGGTTCATTCATGGTCCGAAGAATTTCGTGTGCCAGTGTCCCGAGCAAAAAGGAACAAAGTTCCTTAGGCTGACGAAACGAGCTACGTGAGGTCCGAATAAAAATTGGGGCGCATTGTGCCCCGTCTTTCTTCCTCCCCCCCCCCCCCCACCCTCTTCCTTCGACGACCCGCTGCGCCCCCAGGGAAAAATTTCATATTCTCGCCTCGTTTTTTTTCCCCCGTTTCGGTTCTTTTATGTCCTTCTTCGTGCACAAGCTAATTCCAGAAGCTTGATTAGTTTGAGCGTACAACGAGGCTTCGCGCCTGCGGCGCGTCGAAAGCCGCTCTCATTTTCGTGCATAATGCCGACACGTTTGATTGACGCGGTGCAATCCGGCACACGCGAGACACGAATATCGATTAATTTCGTTAGAGCAACACCTTGATGAGATTTTTCCTACCTTTCAGGAAAAATTGGAATCTCGTGGGAAATATCTTTGGCATAGAACGCTTTTTGTGTCGAATCGACTTTATTCAATTTTTATTAAAAGTATAGCAGCTCTTCGTTTCGATTAAAGTTGGGTATACAGGTTTCATACGTTAGCGAGTGAAATATTATACATATAGTAGTGAAAGATTTGGTAAATGGAGATGAAATATTTTCATTTACATAGTTTGTTTATTTATGAATAGCTCTCATGGTAAAATAAATGTTTCTCCCCAATTTCGTTGGTATGCTCGACGATTACACTTTTGTCGTTTAGAATCAACGAATGACACGCTGAAACTTGTTGCATTCCCAGGAAATGAGAGATAAGGAAATAAGACGGTTTTCTTCTCTTCTGACGAACGAACGAGCAAACACGTGTGTAATACGCGTTTCCTTTTTTCCTTCCGTTATTCCACTTTCATCCACGATGGAGCAACAGAAGCGTAGTGTAAACAGACGAGGAAGCGAGACATTAGAGAGGAATGAATGCCCCGGGGCGTACAAAATCAGTAATCTCGCCCTCGGATGCCCAACCTAACCCGTCGCTGCATCACGTTCAGTCTCCTCTTATAATGCCTCTCTGCTTCTGCTGCCACGTACAGCAAAAACCGTGCAATATTCCTCTAACTACTCCGCCAACAGATCTACCAAATCTTCGACAAACGTAGAATCTACTCTAATTATCACGATCTTGAAATATTTCTGCTTCCCCCCCCCCCCCCCCCCCCCCTCTATTGCATTGCAACGATGATTCCGTTGAAAAACATTTATAAGAATTATTTTCGAAATCTAAATTTTATATCAAATCGTGGGTTATCGTAGAATCGTTGATAGACGTTTCGGATGAGAAATTATACATTTTTATCGTGGTTTTCGCATTTGACTCCAAGAAGTACTTACGTGTGCGTCGGAGCGAAGAAATGAGAAAAAGATTGTAAAAAAAAAAAGGTGGCAGAAGGAAGCTAAGAGTAGGGGGGACAGGTATGAAAAAAGAAGGAGATGGAAAGGGAGAGCCGGACACAGGTGGGAGTCGGCTTCGTTTGTAACGCGAGAGCTGCGAATGCCACCTTCTCCCCTTATGTTCCTCGAGTCTCCACCCCCGTGAACGGAGCCAATTCGAAAAGCCCCCCCTTGTGAAATCGAGATCGCGAGGTAATGGGATTTCTTGTTTACACAAGCCGCAAACGAGGGGGAGATTGTTCCTCTGAAAATTTCAACGACGGGGGTGGTTTCGGACTCACGCTTCCGTTCCAATTTTTATTGTCGCGTATCCAATTCTAATTGTTTCGTTTTTATTTTTGAAAGATTTATTTAACGGTAGTATTCGCAAGCAATAGTAACGATAATTTTTCATGTTTTTGCGAACAACTTGCAAAATATCGCACTCAGCTATAGGAAATATTAGAGCGATCTTAGTCAATCGGGGCTCCCAGGCAACGAGGTTAATAAAAATCGCAACTTTGATGAAGTGTTTCCGCACGAAATGGAAAACACAAGCTTTGCAACGAATTTCTTTTTCCTTCCCTGTGATGAAATGTTGGCGCAGCGCCGCAACACGCGTAACATTACGTTTCATTTTTTCTTCCTAGTTTTTCTACTCAAAGGATCCCGAGGATTTCTGTGCAAACGTGTATACGCGTGCATTTGCAAGTGCATTACATGCGAGCGCTCGCTGCGAGTTCAATGGGCCGTATCGGTATGCGTCAAGAAACGAGATGACGTTACCGGTGCATCGGAATGTTTCCACGTGCCTTTCAGCATTCTTTGTCGAAAGATCAAACCTGTTCGTACAGAAAAATCGTGAAACGACGAAAAAGCGAGCAATTACCGGGCGAAAGAAATCGATCGATTCCCTTTGGGAACGTTCCCGTTTCCTCTACAAACGAATTTCATTTCTCTGGTCCAGTCAAGATATTGTGCTGTCAGTTTTTGTCACGTTTATTCACCAATATTCGCATCGAAATTGCAAGATTTTTAGAAAGTAAAAGAGTCTTTCAGGCATAGCTGAATTTTGTGTAATCAGATATTTCACGCACTAAACTCCTTAAAGTAGATTTTGCAATTTTATCAAACACAATTGATAGAAATTATGCAAATTCGAGTCCTCTTATGTAATTTATTGCAAGAATTCTTACAATCAATTTTATGATTGGAGCCTCGATAATTTGGAGTATTAATTTTCTAAGCTCGAGATAATTACCTTGTGTAATAGGCAAAATGGAGTCGGTAACGGATATCGGCACAATTCCCACGAGTTCTGCAACAGGACAAAAAAAGTCGTCTGGTCGTGAACAGTGGAAGACAATTCTCCTAAGTTGATCTTATGAAACTTGGGTACGTGGCGATCGATTTACGGTTTCTGCCTGATCGAATCATTGTCTGGTACAGGCAATCAACTTGAGAGGATGGTTACCATGCTAGATCATTGGAATTTCTCGTCAGTTTTTCGTTACGGTCAACGTACAACCGACCATGGTTCGTGCTATTCTATTTGATTTTTCAATGAGTCTCTTTTCTGAACCGTTTCGATAAAAAAACGTGTAATAAACGACAGGTACACGAAAGTATTCTCTTTTAACTTTAACACCTTTCGTTACAGTCCTATCTACCGGATAAGTTAAGCTTTATTTGCGATGTGATAAAAGGGTTAAATAACAATGGCTGAAAAAAATATAAGAATATAGAATATAATATATGAAGAATAAAAGAGATATTTGATTACTTATTGGATCGTACATGTTTTAATTACCGGTTTTAATTAAACTCCTTCTGTTTTGAGTTTAATTGTTCGTTTTTTTTTTCCGGAGAATTGACAATTAATGAGTGTAAGAAATAAGCTGTATCGCTTGCACGAAGTCAGCATCCCCGAGCAACAAGTTTCCCGAATTAAGGCTGATCAAGCAGAATCATTCGCCCACGTGGCTTCGTCATATTCGTGACAAGGTAGAATTTTCAATTGCAGGATACGCCTGGTTGTACGAACCGCGGCTAATCCCATAAATCGAGCGTGGACGAGTCGACCTTATGAGGGTGTCGAAGAAGCGACCGTGCTACAAAAATTAATCATTCCAGGGTTAATTGGCGCGCATGATTAAGTTCCCGTGCGACAAGCTGATTTTCGTCCCCGATCTCCGTCTCATCGTTTCGTTATTATACATGAAATCCTTTCAATACCATTTTTTTCTACCAAATTTGGGAATACTAAATTAAACAAATTGTACAGCGGTCTCGGTTCGACAATCAATCATTTTTAATTAAAATTACACTTTCCGAAATTATCACCTGAGGGGATTGAAGAATTGGAATTTGAAATATTACAAATTCGACAGCTTAAATTGCAAGGAATTGAAAAATTACAATTTGAATCGTAAACTGTTATTTCTAAAAAATGTATATCAATACAGTTTCCGACGCGGTTAAGTGTCGATTCGAAGGAACGCACTCGTAGAAATAATAATTAAATACGGTAGCTGTTATTTCGAAGGAGAACGATCGCGAAGCGAAGCGGAAAACATCGCGGCGGATCGAAGTTCCGCACGAAAGTGAATCAAGCAACCTAACCGATCCGAAATTGCAGCCGGATGATGCACATGCACCGTGTGTAGCGTGTGTGGTCCCCCAATTCATCACGAGGCTCGCTCCTGGTCGCAACGGTCTGATGTGAAGTATGGCCGAGCCGGGAAATGATCCCTTAAATTGGTCCGACACTGCGGTGGGTCAGTTACAAGCCATTTGCATCGCGATATTTCGCGGCATGCTCCCCTGTATACTACCGTCGATAATGGAAAGAAAAAAAGAGCGAAAGAAAGGAGAAAAAGAGAGGCAGAGAAAAAATAGTGTGTCGGGTTGCAAGGAACCCCGTTCCGCTCAATCTCGAATTTAGCCGCTTCGTCATTTCGTACGGTCCAACTATCAAAACCTTCGCAAACAGAGAGACCTGGAAGCTTTCGGTAAAATTTGAAACCATGAAAAACGAAGTAACTCGTTATAAAAATATATTTTATAATCTTTAATTAGAGTAGAAAAACCAGCAATAAATTACTGATCGAGCATTTCATTTACTAATTTGGTTTAACCCTTTCGCTCCTAACGCCGGTTCTATCCGGCATTCACATGATAACCCACGAGGACGAACGCCGCATATATCAATGTGTACACTTTCCGCGCGGAGTCCGGTTTAGTGGCGGCGCTTCAGCGGACCGAACCGCCGCGCCGTAGCGAAAGGGTTAAAAGTTAAAATGGAAAGAAGCGGAGAGTTCTGAATTAGGATTTCTATTTTGTTCGATCGAACATCGCGATCCATTATTAAATTAGGAATGGAAAATTGCTTAGAAACGTGAGAATGATTCGAGAACAGACATTTCGTCAACTGATTTTGAGTAACAAAAGTAGCTGTCGTAATTCCTTAATCGTAACAATAAACCAGCTTTTTTTCTGTCTCCCTGAAACGTTTTCTCTCGCAGCAAGATGGCAAATTGCATCGGTGAAATTCGACGACGCGACGGTGTGAATTTATTGGTTGAAACAATATTACGAAATTTTTCATAACGTGTTCACCGGATACCAGCAAAAACCAGCATCGAAACCATTCGACAAAATAAAAAGGAAACGATGTTGTTTTATTCGACGGTGAACTTTGTTCGGCTATCAGACAATCATCAACACTGGTAACACCGTGTTTCAAGATGGTCGTCGAGCTGAAGACGAAGAAGAAGAAGAAGGAGGAGGAGGAGGAGGAGCAGTCAGGGTCGCGGGCTTTCTCACACGAAAATCCAATTTTACAAAAATATCGGTCTGGTAATGAGAAATAGCCGCTGAGTCAGCACGGTCGCCGGTAAAAACTTGAAGAAGCCGACTCGTTCTTGGCTGGTACACGGCTCGTAGCGTCCCACGCCCTTGACCAATCAGAAAAATCAACCCCTCTCTGTACTCGACTCCCTCGTCCCTTTCTTTTATTCCTCTTTGCAGCTTTCGCCTTCGAATTCTTCCCTTCGAAGCATTTCTTCAGCTCTCAAGTTCATGGCTCGATCAGGAATTCAGATCAAACAAATCGATCTTGTTTGAATCAACCCCTTCGCTTCGAGTAATAATTTGTAAAAGTAGCTTACAATTCTTAGCTTCTACAGATAGAATGTCTCTAGGTTTTCTTAATTTCCTTTAAAAGATATAACATTACTAGTCGTAGCGAAAGGTTTAATAGGGAAACATAGATATCTAAAATAAAACAATCACTTTCTGCTAATCGTATTTATTTAATTAGAAATCTAAATAAGGAAACTGCAATCGAACCACTCCGTCCGTTGATTGCCTTAGGAAGAAACTGTTCAACGCCCATCGTGCAACAGACACCAGCCAGTAACGATCAGCTTCAAAATGAAAGAGGAACACATTCGATGACAATCGATCGAAAGAAAGATCGATTTCTGTCCGGGAGGGGCAGGCAGCGTTATAATTCCATGGCCCTTGGCGGATCCTTTAACGCGTGCACGACACAACGAACGCGTCCCTCATTTGCTGCATGTCGCTCGGGCTCCAATGCATTTATCATGCGGCCGCCTGCCTCGATGCACACACCGCTTCCATCCACAGGGGCGAAAAACATCGCTCGTGTGTTCACCTGGTGCACGGTGGCACGATGCGGTGTGCGTGCTCATGTGTGTGTGTGTGTGTGTGTGTTCGATGCACTAACGCAACACGCCCGCCAGGAAAACACGAGCCGGTTTCACGTGTGAGACTGGACAATGGCGGGTCGTCACGGTGAAACGCGCGCTCTGCTACCGTCTTACGCCTCGATCGACACCGCTCGCGATTACAGCCCACCGTTCCTCTTCTTGCGTTTCTGCGATTCCAAGCGAATTTCTGGAGCAATTTAAGAAAACTACTACACCTGTTTCTGAAATTTCTGCAAAAGTTAGAGAAGATTGAAATAATATTTAAGGCAACTAGAGTTCCTGAAATTTGTAGAAGAATAAGAATGTGGGAATAAAATATATTTTTTCACTTTCGAGTTTCCAACCGAAGTATTCAGCCAACATTCCAATCAAAGTAGTCTCCGGGGACTCGCGGCCATTACGATCAGGAATTTGAAACACTGGCACGATAACATATGACATCCGGATCACAATGACGCTTCCCATCGCGGTATGCTGTTCATCATGTCGGGTCTCACCGCGGGTTACCACGGTAGCCACGACTTCATTCAAGAACCAGATCGAGGAATTCTTTTCAACCGGCTAGTCTGCCTTCGTCCGGATCTATCGGGGCCATAATAAGACGAAGAAAAAACCACGACCGATCGGAGAGAAAGAGACGGACAAAATGTAATTTTGTACCAGCATTGTCCAACCAGACGCGGTTTGTTTTTTTTTTTTTTATATATTTCTTTCTCCATCGTGTCGGCTAAACGACCCGGCTTCTGTTTTCTGAAATCCTTTCGGCGGCCTTCTTCGACGTTTCAAGCTGAACCAGCCCGAGAATATTGTACTTCACTTTCAGCTTTACCAAAATTTCAAAAACCCTACTCGTGTCACTGTTCAGTTTTATCATTTTTCTGGAGTTATTACCTTTTTTTTTTCAAATCAAGTTTTAGCACGTTTAAATCATCGATGACCACCGTGACGGTCGAAAGGGTTAATTATGAAGCGAAGTTTGTCTCTGTAGAATGCTAGAAACGTCTATCCGACATCGTCATCAATCAGAACGACGTCTCTAACTATCTATCAATTATTTCTGAAGGAGATATCGATCTATCGTGGCACGAATGGGTTGGGTATTAATTCAAACACTGTGATTTCCCGCGTGTCGTGTTGCACACGTCTCCCCCCCAGGCAATAAAATTGCATCGCTTAATGACCGTCGTTGATGAAGTCGCTTAAGTGAAAAAATATGCAAACGACTTTTTTTTTCCTACCTCCACAGTTGGCTCCGTAACAACCGTAAGTGTTCAGAAATAGTCAATGAATCGTGTGGTCGAGTGTACAAGTTCCTCGTGATACTTATAGTACACACTTTGGAATCTTTCGAAAATTCAATAGGAACACGAATTAAAGATTCGAGGGAAGTTGGCCGAAGAATTCTAAGAATGAATATTTAATTTTCTACAGATGCTTCTATATAATGTTTGTAATTTTAATTCTTGGAAATGTCGAAAATATAATAGCATATTACGTACCAAAGGCACAAAATGGGTAGGTACAAGATTGGCGCCCGAGTCGAGTTTAACAATAGAGACGAGGATAAGAGTCACCTTGCGCCCGCGTTACGTACGCTATTTCTTGAATCAGAGGACGCAAAAATCGGGCTTTTAATCCCTGTTTGGCGAGCGCAAAGTACTTTGCGCCCTACGGCAAGATCGGGCACTTTGCACTCGCCAAATAGGCATTAAATAGTCCGATTTTTGCGCCCTCTGGTTCGAAAAATTTTATTTCGATCCATTTGCAGAAATTAGTTTCAATAGTGTAATTTCTAATTATTAACTACGACTACAGTAACCTTTATACTTCTCTCCGTCGACAAGTAACGTCTTTATACCACGTAATTGTCTGACTTAGGTCACGGAGGAAGGACTTGTTACCTCATCAGTCAATCACGTAGTAAGTACAGGTTCTCTAACGTCATTATTCTGTCTGTCGATGATCGTCAATACTACCAACGATTAGCAATATCGATTCTGGTTCGCGACCAACTGATGTAACGTGTCGATTACTCAATGTTCAAGTCAAGTGTCCAGATGGAATGTAGATCAAAGTCATGGTACCAGCAGGAGGTGGTCTATGAACTGTCTGGGCATCGATTAGCCATCATGTTGAAAAAACATGCGAATATCCTGTGGACAGAATCGAGAGAAACGAGTGTGATTAATCGGGGTCAAGATTAAAATAGAACTGGATGACCTCTGATTTATTTTGAGAGGAAATATTGTTAATATTAGTATTCCTTTCGTTACCGATATTATCTTCACTTGTTTCACGCCCGTCGATTGCCCACAGTCCTTATAACCCTTTCCCTACGGCCACTGTTGTACGCTAGCATTTCAATTATTCAACTTAAGGTTACAACAGCAAATAAATTTATTTTGTCTTCAAAGAATTTGCTTCAACGTTTTTCAAATACTGCAATAGTATTATACAAACGCGTTCATCCTTGACAACTATGAAAAGAAGGTTGTCTCCATCGATCGTGGGATCAATAACCTTGCTCCGTAAGAAACGATACGGCCACTTCATGGCTGCTTAGCTTATCGCTATCGAGACAATCTTTCTCACGGGTGATTTTGCGAACCAGTTGGGCAAGAAGGATAACCGTGTCAGGACAATTCAGGACGGTGCATTTCACGGAAAGGCAAAGGTCGATGGATCGGTACGAAAGAACGCCTGCGATCTGCCAAAGCAACCAGTTAATTAAAAAACCACTGTACTGTATCGAACAATACATAATTATCGAGTTTTATTAACGAACAGAAAAACCTGTCGATCGTTAACGAATTTTCTTCATAGTAGCTGGGAAAGTTTTCTTTTTGTTTTTCGTTGTTAAGATAATCCGTTCCTTCGACGAAAATTGCTTCTTCCTTTCCAGGTGATCCTCCTGTTCTCGATCACGCTCGATTATCCTCGACGAGAGTAACAAGGTTGGACCAAGTGATTGCTGATCGACGAACGATGATAACGAGCCGATCGGCAACAGGAATTAAACGAACAATCGCGTATTGGCACGATGTTAAATGCGTACAGAGGGCTGCGTAATATCTTGTTCTTCTTTTTGGATCTAGTCTCTTCGTGGATCTAGGGAACCACTGTTGCAGAATGTTCACACGTTGTTCGAACAATTGCTATTTTTTTGCCATGATACCGGGAAGAAAGAGATTGTATCAATTTCATATAGAAAGTTGGAGTAAAAATCCTTATCGTGGTTGTTCGTGTGATGAGTTTTAGTTCTAGAGTAAATTTCTATCTTCGGTCCACACTTTCGTGGCTGTAAGGACCGTAGAACTTACCGTCTTTGTAATTTGTATTTAGAGTAATATTTGGAAGGTTTTGTTGACCCATTAGTTACTTACTAATCTTCAAATTCATAGTTATTGCCCTACAGTGTTAAAAAAGTAGTTCATTTGAAATTTCAGTATCTCCTCTGAAAGGTTTCTCATGGAATAAAAACAATTCTAAAAATTCGTAACAGTAGCTGTTGCGTTTCACGAATCAGAAGAGTAGAGATAAAAAAAAAAGTCAGTATCGTAAATTTTGCAAAGAAAAAAATGGTTAACAGACGAAGAAGAGCGAAAAGCATAGTGTAGTAAGACGTCTTTTTTTTTCTTGACGTTCTAGCAGATATTTTCTGCCTTGTCGAAAAGGGCTGCACCTTTTTTTTCGCCCCTGAAACGAGCCCGGTTGAACGGCAACAATGAGGATTATGAGCGATGATGACGAATATTTATGAGTTTACAAGTTGATGACTTTACGACGTGATTTTACCGTCTACACGCGAAGGATGCCATCCCATTTTCCAGGACAGCAGTCCTGACAGGATGCCCGTCACGTGCTCGCAACGAGAGCATCCGTTTGCCTCAGCCAGAAATTTTTTGCTCGCTGGATTTCCTTTTTTCCTTCAAAAGCGTTCAGTCGTTTTTTCTTTTTCCCGTGAAGATCTTTAAAAATTGCAAAATTCTTCTGACAATTTTTCGCAGAAAAAAGAATCGAAGAACAAGGAAGTCATCGTAGTAATTGCAATTAACGGGTTGAATGACTGTGAATATGCAGAAACCGGAAGATTGGTCGTTTACGGCAATTTTTCGGGGCCTGGGTAGCAATCTGTTGTGAGGAGATTTCACCGAATCAAGGATGCGAATCAAATCCAATAAATCGATGCGTTACGAAAATTTTGCCCACGACAAACGCTTATTTATTACCGTTCGATAATTACATTTAACATTTTTTAAATGTAAATTATACAAAGAGAAATCGACAACTATAAAATACACAAATTCCATCTCCTTTTTGTTACCTCTTCTAACAAGTGCCGAATTTAATCGTATTACGCAAGAAACACAACTTTCAATAATGAAATCGTTGCAAATTAAGATTATTATTAAATATCTCAAGATTGCACAAAGTATTTCGTGCTCTGGATTCCACAGTTTGTCGCCTATTTTACTGGGAATGATGTAATTTAAAAATAAAAAAAGCATATTATAACAATACTACATTTGCTAGAAAGATAATTATAAATTCTACGAATTTTCTACGGCTTTAGAGAGTGTTTTCAAATGTTTAACTTTGACCAAATCGAATCGTTCTTCCATTTTGACGTTTTACGAAATATCATCGGGCACAAAGAATATACCAGGAAATCGTCAGTGTTCTTGATCATGGGCGAGGACGAACAGCTCGTAATAAGGCGGTAATAACGCGTTAAAAGCTGGCGTAGATCAGTCGATCCTGGAGTCGTATATCAGGGATGATGAGTTTACTGCCATCCTCGTATAGCCATCATTCCTTCCTTCGTCCTTCCTCGCGCGAAATATCGTCGCACAATAGACGATTCGAACTGCGTCAGATTTACGATAGGACCTGGAAACGACCTGCAAGAACTTTTACCAAGTGCCAGCACTTCCTTCCTTCCTCCAACATCTTGTTAAAGTGAATCTTTGAACCACCACTGGCGTAGGGATTGTCAAAGATTTCAACTATTAACGCTAGAACAACCAACAAAGTTTCTTGAAATGTATACCTACTATTTTATTATTTTTAATTTGACAGCCAGTGTATATTGAACTCTGGCAATTCTAGCATGAAATCAAGGAAATATTAATTATGAAATTGATTCATCCTTACTGGAAAAAAAAAAAAATTGAAGAATCTTAAAAAGGAAGGGGTAAGGTAATGCTAAGAGCAGACGGAAGATATTACTATTCAGAAGCTGTTCGTTGCTTGACAGCTTATTTACAAGGAGTCAAGAGAATCGCAAAGAATCGTTGGGTACCTGAATAAATCACCGTAAAAGGATGGTACAATTCCGTTCAGAAGATTGATTCTGCTGCCTCACAATAGTTTGTAAAACAATTTTTGTTACGCCACTGAACGATGAAAGGAGGCCTGAATAATTTGCTCGCTTGAAAAGTGCGTCGGTCCGTGACGAGAAGTGGCCAAAAGTTAGGCTTTAACGCGGTCGGTTGCTGCCTTCTGGCTCGAACCTTCTAACTTCCAGGAGCTTTTCCACGGCTACAGGGAACGGTGGAAGTTTTCTGGTTTTACAGTACATCCCGCTGACCGGCCGTCAACACCCCTGACGGGGTTGCTTTCAAACTGTCCTGGCGGGAGCCGAACGTGGAAAAAACTAAGAAGGGCTGCTGGCTGTGATGTTGTCACGACTCTTGTCGCGAACGAAGAAACAACTTCTTAATCTTCCTCTGCTTTTTTTTTTCTTTTCTTCGCCAGAGAACTTGCCTCGTTTTCTTCTGGTACTGAGGAGTTCTGTTTTTTGGGGTCGAGGAGTAATTAAAGTAATTGCATTTAGGGTGTTTAAGATCATTAGAAATATAGGAATCTAGGATTTAGGATTTCAGGATAATACTAAATATAGCATTTCGAATTTTAGGAAAACCATAAACTTTGAATTTTGAATGTTGGGTAAAGTAATAGCAGAAGAAAACCTTTTCAATAAAAAATGGAACGAAACTTCGGCGATTAAAAGAGCTTCGGTGTGTTTTTTGAATTAAGAGTTTAGACGAAAATGAAGGGTCGATGTCAAACTTTTTTTCTTCTTAAAGCTACACAAATCGACTACCGACAAACACCGAGAGACAGTATAGTCAAGAACCCCCTACGGTCTTGCTGTTGTGAATCTGTCAATATCCTCGTCAAAGTCGCATTGAAATCCCTTCTTGTGGACCGACAAAGAATCCCTCGATAGCCGGGTTGTTTGTTGGCAAAAAATCAACTCCTTTTGGTAGCTCCTGCACGCCCTTTCGTGTCGAGATCGATCTTATTGTGTCCCGTGAAAAATTTCGATGGCGACCGGTATCCTGGTCAAAGCAGAGCGGCATACCTTTGCTTTTTGACATTCTCCGTTCGATTATCTTCCATCGAATCTTTCCAACTAAAAGACGGATAGCAATTTTAATAGAGCCTATTATTCGAGGAGTTGGTAGACTAATTAAAATTCTTCTATTATTAATATATTATTAGTATTCAACTCAAATAAAGATATATCATGTATTTGCATCATCTCCATTTACTTTTCTATTCATCATCAACTCTCGCAACCCCTTCACCCGAGTTGGTAACTTCGACGGTGTCCAAATGACGGCCACTAAGAGACGATAAAATGGAGCCAGGAACAATGAACGACTCGACCACAAACATTGAACGTCCTGAAACCGCAATTTCTCAGATCGTGGTCGGTCCTCGATTCCTAGGAACCTCGGCAACCGATGATTTACGATCTCCTAGCATCAAACCGCGTCTTCATGTGGATCTATTATGTAGCCTGTTGGATATTTACGATCCCTTATTTGCACATCGAGCCGTTCGCGATGAATGGAGTAACATAGCAAGTTTACGAAGAAGAAGAAGAAGAAGGAGGAGGAGGAAGGGGTTCGATGCTCGAAGAGGGTGGATTATTTACGGCGTAACGGTGTTCCCGAGCTGTTGTGCTCGTTGTCAGGTAGGCGGATCGGAGCTCTGAAGCAATTTGCATTTATTTGCGGGTTCCTCGCTACACGCCCCCTTTCATGGCTCCCCATGAGAGCGTAGATACGTATCTCTTTACGCTGTTTTACACTTGCGCCAGTCAAGGGATGGTATTTCTTCTCTTTTCTTTCGCACTCGATATTATATACCAGGATCGGTTACATCGTGCCAGTTTTTTTCTTTTTTCCCCGAATCATTACCGGTCGATGATTACCGTTACCATTAATTGTTCGAAATATTTTTTCCCTTCGTACTAATATGCTGTAATACTCGTTAATACTTTAAGCAAAAGTAATTTTGCTTAAATGGACCTGAAGGGGTTATTAATATCTTAACATACGCATCAAAAACGAACGCAACACCAATCATTCTCTTACAATAAGCAAAACATCCCTTTGATCTTTTTACGTCTTTATTCGTCCGGTTTCTAAAAGTATCTCGCGTCTGAATTTTGCCCAGAAATAGGCGTGGAAGACGCCTCTCGTCACCAGCGACACAGCCAGAAAACAAACAGCGAAACGGGTCCTTTATCCCCAAACAACCCGATGGAAAAGCATCCTCGTAAATCAATTACGTCTTCATCCATCCCCTGAATTGTTCGCTTCACGCTTGGCCATCAGCGACTCGTAGATATTCGTCGACGATACCGTGACGATCTCGTCGCGACCTTGAGGCCAGCCTCAGGTTCGGGGTACGCGGTAATCCTCGAAGCAGCTACCAACTGGCTACAGAGGGCTGCTGAACTTTCAAGCATCTCTTCTTCGTCATCCCCGTGCAAGATGGTCCACGATGAGTAGCATGAAGACATTAGGAAGTTTGTTTTGTCCTCGCCGCGGGACACCGTCGCATCGGTCGGCCTGTGCTTCTTCTTCTCGTGAAAAGTGTACGCCGTATTACTTTGGCCAGGACGCGACCCCGGGTGGTCCTCTTTGCCAGTTTCCTTCCGCTTTTCCGCCACCTCTACCCTCTTCTTCGAGGCAGCCTTCTGTTTGGCCATTCTCGCGCTACGGAACGCATCGGTCCTAACAAACGGGACGATAATAAACATTGATGGGACATCAGCGGGTCACGACGCCTCTCCTGTCGTTGTTGGAACAATACGAACGTCGTTTAACATTTTTTCTCTCGCTCTTCTTTTAGGTATTTCACTAGTCTGATCACAGGGTTCTTCGTGGAACGAATCGTTGCGTTGGCTCCAATTGGTCGATGCGCTTGGGGATAATTGAAGACACCAGTGGGCAAAAATCGATCTTTTGCGCCATGGGTGTGCGCAACTTGGATTTTCCGAACGTGAAACTTGTTGCTGGATCGTTTCACGTTCGATCAGCGAACGAAAATTGTTCGATTTTCAAATGGATAATAAATGGTTATATTTTCTGCGCGTTTGGTGTTACTTTTGTAATCGCTTGGTTTTTTTACCGTATAAAAGTGTCACGTCCTGTTTCGAGCGAAGCATCGTCACTTCCTCGACAGGAAATAATGGTGAGCCTGAAAAGCGAAAGTTGGTAGTCGGTGATCTCTGCTCATGCGTTAATAACAGACACGATTAGGGAACGGGTTAAAAGATGAATCGCGTTATTTGTACTCGTAGCTTGCTTAACTCTTGTAACAAATTCGGAAATTTTCTTCCAATTCTTTATTTCACGAATTCGCTCACTCAGTTCATTGCAACTTTCATTTCTGCAACCTCTGAAGTATTTCTTTGTTTATGCAACGATAATTTTCTTGGCAACAAAAATGATCAACTAGAAACTAACTCGATTTAGCGGTTAGGCAAAAGAGTATAATTAATCAAAATATATGTTTAACACTTGATTTACCTGGTTCGATAAGGGACCGTTTGAAATGATCAAACTTACGTATCAAGAAATTCATTAGGAAAATTGTCACAACATTACTTGAAGCCAAATTCATCAGTTATCTTCAATCATCGATACTACTTGACGAATAACAATTATATTAGAGCGAAATCAGTCAGATCTCCGAAAGTTGGTAAAATTAATTCCATTAATAAAGATCATCCTCTGAACATCACCCTCGATGGAGCCATCGTTGCCACTGGATCAGACCAATCGAATTTGGCCACCCCTTAAAATCCACCCTCGTCGAATCAACGGCTGGAAATGAGCACCCTTCTGTCTTTTGGTTCCCCTCCACAGCCTTGGAATCGTATCAGAAAGAGTATCAGAGATTCTACAAGCAGCATGGTCTCCAGACATGCGTCCCCTGTGTGTATCCGTTCATGCGCTGCTGGGCGTGCCTTCAGGGGCGCGACTTAGGTGAACCTTTCGTAGCATGGATTGGTCGAGGTGGTCGAGTGAACAGGTAGCACGGAGAGCACGTTGTCCTCGGTAACACGGGAGGACCAGCTGGCTGGTAACAAACGAAGATCACAGCTTCCCCTACCCAATCCCAAGTCGACTTGGGACAAAGTCAGGATGGGAGTGGCCAAGCATTAGTTACCCTGGTGGCGAGTGGTCGGACAAGGTAGTCCGGATCAGGGAACCGATCTGTCCAGGTCCAACTCGCACTCGTCGTACGACTCGAACAGGAGAGACAGGTGTCTGGATCTAAGAGAGGAGGTTGGATCGCGAACAGATCGAACCGGATCGACGCAGTGGGACGAGTTTCTAAAGTGACAGTTTTCATCGGTATCCGGTGATCCTTGGAGTGGGATACGCGTTTTCTGATCGTCGAGCGTGGACTACGGCTTTCGGAGGACAGTGCTGCTTCTCGTGATAAACGTTTCTTTTTTTTTTTAAATTTTATTTTGGTGAAGACGTTTCGTTTGAAACGGTGGTGTGATAGTCTTTGTGGCGTTTTGTGAGAGGGAAACTGGAGGCGCGTAGGCGCTGAAATGACGGTGACCACTAACTTCTCGATGATGCGACCCTGCTTCACTGGATACCCCTTCCAAGGTATAGTAAACTTTGTTCTATGTATTTTTTGAAGAAACGGTTGACGAGACATATCGTGAACTCTCAAAATTATAAGAAGTATTAGACGTTCAGAGTTGGCGTAGTCGAAACATTCGTAGCTATGGGTCGTGATTAAAATTAGTTTAGATTTAAATAGACTAATTTAAGAAAATTGTTTCTAAAATTAAAATAAATTTCTCAAATTAATCCTTTAATCAATGACGATTAGTTAGGCTTGCATTTGCATATACAATAATTGAGATCAGATTAAATGGTTTTAAGATTTTTGCTAGAATATTGAATTGAATCGTGCAACGAATCTTTAAAGGGCACGAAGGAATTTAATTTTACAACTGTCCCGGTGGCAGGGAAATCTTCCAGATTTAACCGAGAGGATGTCCTCGTAGATTTTAAACGGGTCTTTGATATATAACCTTACCTGGGCTGTGAACACCGGAACATTACCATTAATGACCGTCATAAATAATGAAATATATTTTTCGAGGTTCTTTGCCGTCGCTCAGCCGTACTAGCTTTTCAGCTTCGCACGCCTCCAGTCACTTTTTTTGTTTCCTCCGATAAAAAAAAAATAGACTTTAAGGGTTGCTTGGCTATCTCTGAACAATATTCTTCCATATAACTTTCAAGATTATGAGATGCATTCGAATTCAATCCTAATCATTTTTAATAATTCAGTGATATGCAATTCTATAAATTGTAAACTTTATTCTTTTGATTTTTATAATTCTTCCATTCTAGAATTTTATATCGAAGCTATCAGAGTATTGCCGTAATATGCGTGGGTTTGAGTTGCATTTGAATTTACGTTCAAATCGTTTGATTTAATTAGAATTTTCTTAAAAGTTACGTTTCTTTCTTCGTTACTCGAAAAATTGAAAATGGCCCGTGTAATTGTCAAACTTGTTCGGCATTGTTGTCCTTTCTGGTCAGAAAATCGTCGTTGCCGAGGACTTCATGAGCGGCTCTCCTGGAAACTTTCGGAAAAACGACTCCCTGACCCTCGTTTATGACCTCATAAATTTTGACACTCTCCCATGCCTACTTCGAAACTTACTACTCAATTTGAAAGACTAGGCCGAAAGAAAAGATTAACATATTCACAATTTCAATATACACGAAGCATACCGGACTCTACGCAACGCAGCAATTCTATTTCCTCTATAAAAATAATTTTCCTTCGGATACGATATTCGTAGGTAAATATGCCAAAGTGCCGTATCACGTACGACCACTTGCACTGTAGAAATTAATACGTCCAATGTGTAATCCGTAATCCGTGCAATGTGGCAAGATACACAAAAAACATTGACTGCCACAGTAGAAGTAGCCGTGTGTGGTAAGACACGTTATAATTGTAATTAATTAGCATATTACTACTTCATTTAAAATACTAAGCTTACCCCTTGATACCTTGTATTTATTAATGCAATACCATTTCCATACAGAAATGTTTTCTAAATTATTTCTTGTAGCTATTCGATAATAACTGTAGCTATTTAATTATTCGAGGTAACAACCAGTTGCCACCACGATTATAATATAGCTTTTTCATCTTATAAATTTATATTTCTAACATTTGGTCCAATTTGCTTCTTATACGTACAACTACGAAGCTGAAGTATCGGATTCTAATAAAAGAAAGATTTACAGTTCCCACTATGTATAAAAATGACTAAACGATCAGCACGGAGAATGCAAGAGTTGCACAAGTTATACTCGTGGGTTGATAATTACAGTCAGAAGAATTATTAATTCAAGGAAGAGTATGAAACAACGTGTGAACGATTTAGTATCTCGTATGCAGCTAAAACTAAGTTGCATTCTAATGTAAATCTAGAGCTGCTGGTAGGTGAATTTTTATCATCGTTTTTGCACGTTGTTTACGCACCACGATAAACGATCATTTGTCACTGTCCGTTTTAATTGCGTCGAACAAATTAATCACCGAATCGCGCGTTACGACCTCTTATGCAAAGATGGACGCGTTTAACGCGCGTGTGTGCATCTCGCGATTAAGCATTCTTGGAAGATTAATAACGGTGGGATAGGTTTTTGCGATTGTACGACTTGCGATGGTTAATTTGTTCGATAAGTACAATGCTGAAACCCGTCCTGCCGAGGTAAAAGCTGAACGTCTCCGTCGCGATTCATTTCTCGGAAGTGTTGCTTCCTTGATTGGAAATTAATTGCGAACGACCACTCCGATGCAAATCATTCGCGTGTAAAAAAGAATCGTAAACATTTATCTTTCGAATCTTTGTCCGTTCCGAGCAACTATTATCATTTATAGAATTGCAATGTAACTGTTTATGTACCTTGTAGAACATTTCTTCTATTCGTACAGAGATTTATAGAGATTTATAAATAATTCACAGAATTTCAGTTGTTATTCAATCGTTAACCGAAAGAATCGCCGAAGAACAAAATTCATCGGAAATTAAACAGCTAATTAGCAGTGTACCTTTTTTTTTCAACCATCTCCAATTGGCGTCGGTTCTGTCACAATAATTGTATGTAACTAATTGTATACACGAAACGTGGTGCCCAACTTCGCTTATGCAATCGAAAGCAACGTTTCTCCTTCTTTTTCCGTCCTCCCTTCCCGCGGCTGTTCTTTTTTTTCTACTTTTTCCATTGGTTCTGTTACGTGAACATCGATTCGACGGTTCGTTCTTCTTCAACTGTCGTCAAGGTGACGCGATCTCGTCGATTCGATCGATCGAAGCGTGGGAAACGATCCTTTTAATCGGCAACAATATTAACCGAACGATTTCTTGCCGAGTTTTCCGCTTGGAGGAATCGCGAGCCGCGGTTTACTGTGAAAAACCGGCGAATTTCAAGCAGGTGTGAAACAGAAAAATCGAAAGCGAAGAAAATCGAACGTTTCATTCACCGTCTATTTATCTGTGATTTGCCTTTTAATTGCTCCGTTGTTTCGTTTCATTCGATGATTGAAAGCTGCGAAACTTTATCATCGATTTTCATGTGAATCGCACATTTTTACCGTTGTTCGTATTTGAATAAATTGCAAGTCTGTGTACTTGAAAATTGAATTAAATCACTTAGGATATTAGCAATTTTCTACTTAACGAGTGCGAAGATAGAAAAAAAATCACTGATTGGGAATATATTGTTCGATTAAACCAATAAAGGTCGTGCTGTTATTATTAGCGTTGCAAAAAGAGTATGTAATTACGGTCACGATGCCCATTCATGCGTATGAACATTTTTTCCTTTTTTTAATTCAACTTTACCACTCGTCGCAGATAATTACAGTAACGAGCGGATCGTACATGTATCATATCATTCGAATAAATAACAATAATAGTAACAATTGGTTTTTCTTGGTTGGTCTCGCATCAACAATCAGATTCTGTTTTTCTTCTCGTTACTATGTCACAAAAGTGAGTCACACCTGGTATCAAGGAGTTCTTGCAGTAGTGTTAGTTACCATTAACTTAAAACATTTTATACAAAAGAAAGAACGGCTTTTGTTACGTTCGAATTATCAGGCTTGTCTTTTTTATCCTTTCGTTTCAAGGCTTGCCGGACGAACAATTCTGTCACCTGAAAGTCGATCAGGTGTATGAAAATGTGTAAATTATAAATTTCTGTTTCGGTAATAGAAAGCTTAAGAACATTATATAAAACACAGAAGGTTTATTAACGGAAGGGTGTAAAGATTATAAAAATTTTACAATCTGTTAGATGCAGAATTTAAAATATTTCAGAATACTTCGATTTTTGGAATATAGTTTTCTCTTACTTACAATTAGTAACGTTAATTTGGGGTAAAAAGAAATAGAATGAAATGGAAATCGGGAAATTCAAGTACGTTTCAAACTAAATAATAAAAATAATGCGATAGAAAGGGATAGCTGTTCAAATAGTTATTCTCTTATCGTAATCGAGCGTGATTACAGCGAAGTAGACAAATTATATGCTATCAGTGTTGTGTATTATAAACCCTTAAGATTCATTAGTCTTATCGTTATTTATGAGACTGTATGCCAACCTACTGTAACTCTCTTTCTTCCTTTGTATATGTGTGTGTGTTTTTTTCTTCTTCCTTCACTCACCTCTTTCGTCCTGTTTCCACCTCGACACACAGGAAACACGTCGAGGTGAAGGTGGAACGATAAATCCAGGTTTCTCTTTATTCTGCATCGAGTAACTGTAATTTTTGCCTTTTGTTTCCAAGCGCGCTCGCTCACTAAAAGGATTCGAGATTTTGCAATCAACCTTCGACGAATCCTGGCTGGCTGTGAATGGAAAAACAATAGTTTCGTAAAAGTTTCTTAAAAGTTACTCTAAAACGATCAAGGATATACTATTTTGTAATCGAATTACTTTGTACACGTAACCCTTGAACAAGGATATTGGGTCCTTTCTAATATACGAACAACGATATTGGGCCGAATTTTCTAATATTTCAATATACGGAATTCTTTATATTTACAAACTAATATCATGAAATTTAAAACAATTGCATGTCGTAGTTTAATTTTAATCGTAGATAAATGTAGGACGTCGAAGAACTTAGATTGATTATGTCTTCTTTCCTCTTTATGTATTTACAAATATATGTAATTATTTTGTCTACCCTCATCTCAACATCTCTGCATTAATCTCGTACGATTTTTGTCGCAGATTTAGGATCGATACCAGGTCAGGGACGCGTCAATCAGCTCGGGGGTGTCTTTATTAATGGACGGCCATTGCCAAATCACATTCGATTGAAAATTGTCGAGATGGCCGCAGCCGGAGTTAGGCCTTGCGTTATTTCAAGGTAATAAACAAACTTCAATTCCCTTATTAAACCTTTTGATTCTTTAGTTAATTCTTAATATTTGATCTTTGCTTCGTTCGCAAGGGTTTCAGTCAATAGCTTATGAATACAGATATCAAATTGTTATTTAATATTTTCTTTTTCTTTTCACTTCGTTAGACAATTGAGGGTGTCTCATGGATGCGTATCGAAGATTCTGAATCGATACCAAGAGACCGGAAGCATCAGGCCAGGGGTAATCGGCGGTAGCAAGCCGAGGGTAGCCACGCCGGAAGTCGAGGCAAGAATCGAGGAGTATAAACGCGATAATCCAGGAATCTTTTCGTGGGAAATTCGGGACAGACTAATTAAGGAAGGAATTTGCGACAGGACCAGTGCTCCAAGTGTTTCTGCGATCTCCAGGCTCCTCAGGGGACGGGATCCTGAAGACGAGGCGAAACTTGGCGACGGTAAGTTATATTCTATTTTTCATTCTTCAAGCATAGAAATTGAATCGTAGTTTAATAGTTAACCTACGTTATTTTAAATATTTTAATTAACTTAAAATCACTTTCATTTCAACATTCAACGTCACAGAATAAGAAATCTGCAATCATTTATTGACGGGTCGGCTGTTCTGTGGTTAACAGCTCAATGCTTCTCATTGTATCTTTTAAATTACTCAATTTCGATTTCAAATTTAACCACGATAATTTGCTACGAGCCGACAAAATTGCATATTAATATCGCTTTGACAAAAACTCTCTCGATCGGGAGCACACGCATCGTACTTTGTGCGTCCTCCAAGCCGGCCTCGCTTGACCAAGATTGATGATCCAACTGAATCAGTGAATTAGCTTCTCGCAAATATCCCCGTAATAGCGCCACTGTGCAAAATTAGATTATAACAACATCGGTTGATAATTTGGTTCCTACAATCTCTAGTCGCCCGACAGACTTTCTTGAAATTGAATCGACTTTAATAAAAATCATTTAATTTTATTTCAAACAAAATTGACGCCATTTTGTAATATTCAAAATCAAACTTATCTCGAATCTTTAATTACTTTAATCTCCCGTACAATTGAAGATCTTAATCGCGACGCGACGGTTGGCATAATTTTCATACAGTTTTTCCTCGATGGAAAATAGAAAACTTTCATTTCGTAATCCATGGCCTGTTCCTTGGAACGTTTCAATTCATAACTTAATTGCTAAGCGATACCAAGTAGGAGGAGCAATTTGTCAGCAAAGCGGAGCACGATCTTGGTTTAAAGCTCGCGTGCCTCGTTTCGTGTGATTTTATCGGCCGTGTATATCGGCGTAGAAAATTTTCACACTGCGTTCACAACAATACACGTGAACCGGTGAAAAATTCGCCGGTATCCTCTACAGCAACGAGTAAAAGGTACGCGTCCGCGATAAAAGTGACCATTAAGCTAACCTGCTTCCTGGCCGACGCGACGTAATATTCCGTCCAGTAAGGAAAATGACCACGTTGGAAATTACGAAGGGAGAGATCAAAAGTGGAGCTTAGCAAAGTAGTTCGCAGTTAATTCACGCTTCACGTTCGAACTTTCCTTCCAGGGCTCTTTAATCATCGCGGACGATTCGAAAAACTCTCGCTCGTCCTACAAAATCATTTTCTTTTCTCTTTGCTTCATAGCCAGTTGGCGTGTACTTTGCTCCACTTTCGCGAAACAAACTTTCAAAGGGTTATTTAATCAAATATAATTTGCATTCCAAACTGATGCGACTTTTCAGATACGTACCGCAACATCTAATAATATTTACATTCAGCTTTCAATCTTTGGTTTAGCTTTTAGCTTTTGTTACGTTTATTAGTCTCGACGATTTATTTTCCAATTAAATGCCGAGACTTTATAATAAAAATATCGAGTATCTGAATTTGCAAATAAAGATAGACTCAATCGACTGCAGAGAAAAGAAAACTGTTTATTAGAAATTGCAAATACAAAGGCACGGAGGCGAAAAACCCGAGAGGTAAAACGTTACTCGGCTCAGGGCTGCCGTACGACGGCTGACTGTGTGTAAAAATGCGGAAAGACATTGTACAAAAATATAGTCTGCGTTGCCGAACGGTCAGCGGACCCTTGGCTTTTATGGCCTGGCCTGGGCCTACGTCAAGTAGAGATTCGCAGTTTGGAAAAATCAAAGGATTCAAAATATAATCTATACTCGATAAAAACTTGATGTGAAATATTTTCGAAAAGATTAAGAAGGTTCCAACATGTTAACTTGTTTCAACGCAAAGTCTTTCTATTACGCTGTTAAACGTTCGACAAATTTTAATCGGATGGCAAACGCCACGAAACGTTTCCTCGAGCCTCGAATACTCATTTCGTAATCACGAATTCTATCCACTTTTCCTGCTCCTCCCGTATACGCTTCTCTACCTGCACTTTCATCGTCTGGAAAAGAAACAAGAAACTCTATTGCATAAAAAAGAAAAAGAAAAACAGGAGACCTATCCGACCCACTTCCGCGATCACGCACGCTCAACCCTTTCCTCTTCGATCCACCACGCCTTAGAAATGAACAGAAGAGGGAGGTGCGCGTGTAAGTGGCAGAAAATATAGTGTATCGTAGAAATAGGAAAATTGCGAAGTTGAAAGGTTCAACTACTCACTTCGTGGTGTGCCGCATACAGTACGAATCAAATTTGAACATACCTTATTTAATATAATATAATATAATATAGCGTTGGTAATAGACTTTTTGCAATTTGCAGCATTTTCTGACGAATTTAGAGTATTTATAAGCGTAGATTATCATAATGAAGACAAATTTAAATTTTCATTCGTAAGTTTTTAACAAATATTTTACGTCCTTTTGCGTTTAACACATTTTTTTCTAGTAATAATAAAGAAAAAGTTTGCCATACGGATAACGTCCGATAATTTTGCCTCGATTCGTAGACCACCAAGGATCGAGGAACGGTGCTGTAACCTATCTGTCGGCGCACGGTGAATGAATAAATTAAATGGTCGCGCATTAATCAGCCCCGTGTTTCTCGATCTTCGAAATGACCGGTTTTCAGTCCCGATCGTCGGTTGCGAACCGACGGTAGCCAATTGCAATAGGCGGACTCTGTAATTTTCTTCGCCGCTCCGTATATGCCCACGTGCACGTCCGAAACTTCGCGATAGCCACCGTCAGGATTATCGAATACACGAAACAGCAATCTCTTTTGGGTCGACTGCTCCAGAGTGCTTTCTTTGTATTTTAGTACCAATTCACCTGTTTCTCGAACGAAACCAAGCTGGATGCATCCCTTAGAATTTGAACTTGTTAGATTTATAAATGTGATTCGTTAAATTGGAAAGATACGAGAGAGGTAGCAATTATCGTGAAGAATTTCTCACGCTATCCAGGGGCTGTTCCCCCCCCCCCCCCCCCCCCCGAGGAATAGACAAATGAAGCTTGTACCGACGTACAACGGTGGTCCATCGTGTGGTCTTTCGAAAATGTCTGTTGGTCGGCAAAGATGAAACGAGCGAAATGAGAAGAAACTGTTCGTGGATTTGTAAGTCGACCAGCCCTCGTGGTCGGGTGCCCTTTCAAAACAAAAAGAGGAGGGCACGAAAACGTGTTAGCTTGGAGGGGGTGAGAAACTTGTAAAGACCACCGGCTATCGAATTCTCGCACTTGTCAACTTATTTGAACAATATTTCAAATTAAGTCAAATGCTTATATAATATAAATGAAAATTTAGAGAAAAATCATAATTTCACTTGTGCCGTCGACTCAGTTTGCTTACGAAGGGTTAGATTGTATTTGAAATTATTTTAGTAATAACTATCGATGCTAAAATTCTGTTGCAAACATTTTAGAAACTTTTTGGTTGATTTTCATGCGTTGATACAATGTTTTCATCGATGTCTTCTGATTCGTGTACCAGAATCCTATCGAACAGAGCAACCTAGCAATCTCTCACCTTTCTGGCATAATAGAAGGTTTGAAACTCTGGTAATTACTAGTCGCTCCCGATCGCTTACCTCCTCCTGAAAGATGTAATCTTTCTCGTGATTTTGCCAACGCTCTACATTTCATTTCCATCCACTTCTCAGCCCCAAGAATCTTCGCACAACCTCGGACATTTACATCTCTCTCATCCGTTAACATTGCAACATATCTACCTTGAACATTTCTTATATTTGTACGCTACCGTCTGTTAAATACATTAAGGATTAATTTTTACAAGGAAAAATCAGACAACCGTATTAATTTAGACCGTCCCATATTTGGAAGTCTCCCCGTATTAGACAACTTTGATCTAATTGTAAATAAAGTAGAAGGAGAACGGGTAAGGTGGTGAAACTGGTGGAATGATAGATACGGAAGGGTGTGGAGGGGAAAGGGAAGAAACGGATCGTCCGGGAATAGAGTCCGTGTCGAATGGGCATCAACGCGGGGCGTCCCGGCGTCAGGCGTCGTCGGCCGATTAGTCGCGGCCCGTGTAAAGCCAGTCGACAATTTCAAGATGCGGCGAGGCCTTCGCCGGAAGAAACAGCCTCCTTCTTTTTACGCACGCGTGTCATCCGTCTCTCCTTTCGCGGCCCCGATGATGAATCTACAATAATCTAAAAATGCACGAGTCTGTCTGTCTGTCTGTCGGTCTGTCTCTTCCTTTCTGTTTCAACCGCCTTCGAATGCCTCCTGTTGCTGTCCTCTTCGAAGAACGTGT
This sequence comes from Stelis phaeoptera, assembly GCA_943735885.1. Lineage (NCBI taxonomy): Eukaryota > Metazoa > Arthropoda > Insecta > Hymenoptera > Megachilidae > Stelis > Stelis phaeoptera. The sequence goes on from OX030936.1 coordinate 5,072,813, forward strand.
CTCCTGTCCCCTTGGAATGCGATAGAAACAAATTATTCTTACTTTTATTATTCTTCGTTTCTTGCGCGAAGTACGACGGGTGAAATTGATTTTAATTCTTGCGCCGATAATCGAAAGCAATCATAGACACGAATGAATATAAAGAATGAAATATTGGAAGGTGAGAGCAATTAAAATAGGAAAAGAGAAAATGGTAGAGTATCAGAATAGTAATATTGATGGTTGATGGTTAGATCTGTTTATTGTAAGGTGAAATGATAGAAGATAATTTAGAATATTTCGATGTAAGGGTGTAAAGTAGCAAAGAATAATTTGCCGCTCGTTTCATGGAACAAAGGTAAAGAAGCAAAAGGTATAAATAAGCGGGCTTGCCATATCGAGAATAAGGCAGACCAAATTACCGGGTCGTGTCTAATAGCTATTAATTCCCCATGCACGTGTCACCTGCCTCGAACCCCCTCAAGTCCAGGTGAATGCACGTCCTGGTTTATGGTTTGTTTTGCCGTGCGAGAGAGTTCAAAAGGAGCCGCTCTCCGTTTCATATTATGCTGGTTATTTCACACTCGATTCGCGATCGACTTGTTTCCCACCGTATTCCTTCTCTTTTCTTCTACGCGAGAAAGAGCGAGTTAATCTCTTCGCACGTGTCGTTTTCTAATTTATACATTCTTAACCCTTTATAATCTCGATTTTCTACGTTCTTCAGAAGAAATTTTTATGTACTTTCAAAGGGTACAGTAAAACCTGTCGTATCTGAGTACCCATTATTCGAATGTTCTACTGTTTAAAGCTTTATTATTGCAATAGAATAGTTTCCTTCATTAGACACGATTTTCTGGGTAAAATTCGGCAACGAAAGAAATACATAGAATTCACAAAGGTATAAAATCCGTAAATTACTTATATTTCTACTGCATTATTTTGTTGATTTGATGAAATTGGAAGATTCTATTAACCTTAAACTGTTACTGATTTCAGGTAAGACCAGCTCAGGTTCGGATTGCGAGAGCGAGCCAGGTATCCCATTAAAAAGGAAGCAACGAAGAAGCAGAACCACCTTCACCGCTCATCAATTAGACGAATTAGAAAGAGCCTTCGAGAGGACACAGTATCCTGATATTTATACCAGAGAGGAACTAGCTCAAAGGACCAAGTTGACGGAAGCTAGGATTCAAGTGTGGTTTAGTAACAGAAGAGCCAGGTTGAGGAAACAGTTGTCCTCGACCGGTTCCGGAGGATACGTCGGTTCTGTTGCTTATCCCGCTGCTTCGTATGTTCTTCATCCACCGACTGCACCCCATCCGCATGCTGCCACAACTGTACCACCGACCCATCCGCATCCTCATCCCCATGGACAGACTTTGCCTGACACCACGTTCTCATCCAGCCAAGGTAAGACGAAGTCTTTTATATTCCCTCTTCTACAGAAAGTGTATTTTAATCCTTAGAATATTACTGTTAGGCTTAGAGCTAAATTTGCAATATTCTTAAATGGTGGTTAGTTTAATTGGAAATTGATATTTGGCGACTTCCGATCAATGATTCTGCGGATTTAATTGGAATTCCACTTTACCAAGCATACCAGTACTACTATAACTAGACACCACACTAACAAGGCTACTAATAATTTTCAAAAGGGAAATTTTATAATTTATGAATTGTTATTATATTATACTCTGTAGTAAGTAGTAGTGAATCGAACGCGATTTTAGTATAGTAAGATAGCAGCCCTTCTGCAATTTTATTATAATTCTTAACACCAATGTAATTACAGTTCCAGAGCTATACTCCTCGCACCACACCACGATGTCTCATCAATTGACGTCCGATTCGGCTCGTCTACCCTCTTCGGTCGGTTCCACCCCCGGCTACAGTCTACCACCATCGGTCACCTACCCTAGCTCGCTTTTACCACCAACTTCGTCCACCAGTAGCAGCCATTTGACTCATCAAGTGTCTCCAGTGGCTCCTGTATCGTCGACCTATCAACAGGCCGGTAGTCATCAGTTACCACCGACTCCTAACTCGTTGGTGACCATGATGGGTCCCAACTCTGGCAACTCGAACCCGTCGTCAGATCAGCTGACATCTACTGATCTGCCACCGATCAGCTCTGTGTCACCTGTGCAACAACAGCAGCAACAACAACAACAACAGCAGCAGCAGGTTAGCCAGGGTAACAGTTCACCTTCGTGGAACCTTCCAATATCTAGTGGAGGAAGGGTGGGTCTGCCAAGTCCACCATCGAGTCTGCAACAACCACACACCCACCCTGCTCATCCCCATCAAGCGTTCGCCAGCCATTATGGTGCTCAGGGCTTCCAACAACCCCCTAGACCAGCTCCTCATCAACCCTTTTATAGCTGGTACTGAAAATATTGGTTTCTGTTGAAAGACTAAGGGCTAATTGGATTTCTAACGTGGATTTCTAGCTTGGCTAACGTGGGGTATTTTGTACGTTCGTTTTTGAAATGCGGGCAAATGAAGTTAATTAAATCGATCGATGTACATGGTTAATTTTTATTTATTGATTGCGTATTGTATATGAGAATGAATGATTGTTTCTTGGAACAATCCAGACTGAGGGCAACAGCAATCGCGTATTCGACGTTTTATCATTGTTATAAGAAGTGTTAATTACATTTGTACGAACTGTAAAGATCCCTTTGTGATGTATATAATAAGTAAATATTGGTGATAGATATCGAGTAAGCTTTCGCAATAGAAATTAAGGGGAACGTGTTTGTTCGATTGATTTATAATTAACACTTTCAGCGCGTAAACTTTTTACGATACTAATGTTTACAGGTTATAATAAATTTGTAATTAGAAGAAAAGTAGAAACTGAAAACTTATGTTTTACTTGTCATATTTTAAAATTATAAATTTCTGAAGGTGTTAATTAACACGTTGGCCACCACAGCGAGATAAATAACATATTATATCTATCAGTGTTAATTACACAGGCGACAAAATTGAAATCTATTCTTAATTGTTCGATTATACATGGTAGTCAACGTGTTAAAATTATTGCTAGCGGTGAGGAACAAACATGAAATGCCAGTAAATACGATTATAACTGGTTAAGCTGTAAATATACATATAAGCAATGAACAATCTCTGCGTGTATAAATACTGAAACGACATAAAATCTCTTGATGTTTGGACAAACCAATCCAGTGATTGTATCTATGGTTCGCCGAAGTTGGAAATGTAAATATCAAAGGGTAGGTGAGCAATCACTGTTGATATTTGGGGACAGTTTGCAGGCGACTGTCCTTCGTGAAGGATTAAAAGGACTTCTCCCCTGTAAAATTGTAAATTCGTGTTTCTAGTTTAGTGTAACTTAACGTCATAGTTAATTAATTAACCCTTGAACGATGAACCATTCAAAGTAGCAACAATTTAATACATTTTACAAATGTTCTAGTACGATTTCAGATATTTAATAATACCTTCGGTATTAACTTTAATATCAAATATTTTATTTATAAATCCTTTTCCTTTCAAAATTTGTGTATTTCATTCTAATGGAAATATTATTATACTTTTCCTATGCATAGGTCTTAACTGATCCAGCTTCTGTTCAAGGGTTAATTAGAGTGTATATGTATGTACGTATGTCCTTGGTATTCGGGGTTTCCGTTGTAAGGATCGGTTGTCTTGCAATTTACAGTGCGACCAAAAAGTGTATTTAACATTGTAAATAATCGATCTAGCTCGTATAAGTTTGCGATTATTTTAATTCTAGTTGAAAATTTGTTTAAGAATTAGCCGATAGAGTGAAAAGAGGATTAGATCAATGTAATTAACAAATGAAAATAAACACTGGATGGTCAGTTCATTTTAATTATGATTTTATTAATAACAGATGATGTTTTTATTTGAAATCGTTGAGTAATCATTTGGAACAACAGGGAATCAGAAAGGAAATTATCGCTTGCCTGATTGTAAACATTTAGTTTCAATGTTCTAAAGATATTGTAAATGATTATCGTCGTATTAAATATGTATAGTATTGTATTTTGCTGCCTATTATTATCGAATAAAGTTATGGAAGAACATGATAATTTTCTGTGCTTCTTTACTCAAATCATTGTCACATTTATACATATAAGATAGCTTCGTTTCTTAATTTATTAATATATTAACTTTAAACGAGTTGTTGATTTCATGATAGTGCCTTCATAATTTTAAATCACCTATTATTCAATGATTTAACTAAAATAAGTTACGAAATAAATAAAAAAAATATACGTTTAAAATAAACATAATGTAATAAAACCGATCTGTATAAATTAATAATGGGTATTTGTAGTGTTCCCGATTATTTATAAGCGGTATTTGTTATTTATTTACAAAATATTTCATTTTTGTACTACTAGCGCCATCTACGAGAGGAGCGCTGAAACTACTCAACAATTACCGACTAAGATTTCCAAAACAACGTTGCGCAGCCGGTAACTGTAGGTAACAACGGTCGATGGTCGGTAAAAGTTGCCAACAACTTACCGACTGCGCAACGTTGTTCTAGAATTCTAAGTCGGTAACTGTTGAGCAGTTTCATCACTCTTCTTGCAGATGGCGCTAGTGGTCAAAATCAAAATGCCTTTTCGATAGTACAATATAATTTCAATTTTGCAAATAAATAACAATTAATACTACTGAATCAGTAGAAGAACATCAGCGAAGCGTCACCTATCATTGCTGTTCATTATTATATCATATATTAATTATTTAAGTACCGAATAAGATTGTAAACGTACGCAAACTTTTCTTATGTTAATAATATTAGAAAGTTTAAATAAATGTCAAATAAACAGAATATACTGCATATTTATTTAGAAACCTACCCAGAATGATTCATAACGTAGAGAAACATTGCACTATAGTGACGATATTCAAAAGTTTAAAAAAATTCCTAAAAAAATGAATAAAACGGCGAGAAGTCATACAACCGGCGAAATTTCACGAAATCATAATTATTTGAAAAAACCCGCCGAAATCTCGAAACCTTATGCCACCTCCTTGCTCTTTATACTCTCCTGATATCAAATTTCAATTTCGCATTCAACGTTCCTCGGAATTCCAGGAATTTGACGTCATCAAAATTCCAAGAAGTGGCACGAATACCTCCTCGCAACTTATGTTCTCCTGATACAATTTTTCAAAATCGAACTTTGATATTTCGCGAACCAAGTTCTCGGAAATTCCTGGAATTTGACGTCATTTCTCGGAATCGGCAAAATTCTTAGAACTTTGATGACGTCAAATTCCAAGAAGTGGCACGAATACCTCCTCGCAACTTATGTTCTCCTGATACAATTTTTCAGTTTCGGACTTTTCGATTTCGCGGGAAAAATTTCGGGAATTCCTGGAATTTGACGTCATTTCTCGGAATCGGCAAAATTCTTAGAATTTTGATGACGTCAAATTCCAAGAAGTGGCACGAATACCTCCTCGCAACTTATGTTCTCCTGATACAATTTTTCAAAATCGAACTTTGATATTTCGCGAACCAAATTTTCGGGAATTCCTGGAATTTGACGTCATTTCTCGGAATCGGCCAAATTCTCGGAATTTTGATGACGTCAAATTCCTGGAAGTGGCACGAATACCTCCTCGCAACTTATGTTCTCCTGATACAATTTTTCAAAATCGGACTCTGAGATTTCGTAAACCAAGTTTTCGGGAATTCTTGGAATTTGACGTCATTTCTTGGAATCGGCCAAATTCTCGGAATTTTGATGACGTCAATTCCAAGAAGTGGCACTTTGTGCCACCTCCTCGCACCTTATGTTCTCCTGATACAATTTTCAATTTTCGACCATTTCGATTCAAAATATGGACTTTTGCGGAATTCTTGGAATGTGTCGTCATTTCTTGGAATCGACCAAATTCTTAGAATTTTGATGACGTCAAATTCCTAGAAGTGGCACGAATACCTCCTCGCAACTCATGTTCTCCTGATACAATTTTTCTATTTTTGACGTTGTTTGTATATTTTGCAATTTAGAATTGTGATTGATAACTTATTTGCTTCTATAAACAAACTAGGTGGGTTGTTAAGGGTTATTAAAAAGACATTGATGTTTAAATGAAAAATTAATGCTTTATTCAATTTTTTAATCCATTTACATATAACAAATATAGTAATAATGTTGTACAATGCTTAACCTAATTATTCTTAACATTTTTTTACAATAATTTGTAATAATTACTATGGACGATGGTGTATAACAATTGTTACGTATTTTTATGTACACAAAATCCAATAAAATTTTTAATAAAACTACTTATTACTACTTATAATTTAACAACGTAACTTACATATAAAAATAATTCTATATTGTAGGTAAAACATTTGCTAGGTTGATGAACAAATGAACTGTCGATTTTTCGCTGTTGTTGAAGGAAACAGTAGATTCATCTGCAACAAATCAGAAATAAACTTTTAGTTTACAATATAAACATTTTGCATTTGATTTAAACAATTTTATAAATTAAAATACTTGCGTAACTCAACAATTTTGTTTTCCAATTCAACAACTTGATTTCCATTCCATTTCAACAATCTACATATATTTAGTCTACCATTTATGTGACTATGAGTTTGTTTATTATTTCTCAGTACGTATTCTGAAAAAGCAGGACGTACAAATTTGAAGTAAAAGTCGCTTTTTTTGCTCGAAGTAATCACTTCTTGATTGTTTTAACTACGGCGCACCTTAGCAAAAAATCTGAAAGAATTCAGGAGTAACAGTCATGCTAATACGTTGTTACCACATTAATATAAAAACTGTGCATCTATATCTTCCATAGAAAATTGCTTTTTTTTCCGATTTTTTACGGGTTTGACATTGGAATCTGTCTCAAGCTTACACTCGCTAAAATTAGATGTTTATCCAACGTATGGTGTTTATTGGTGTTCAAACGGGGTAGCCAACCCTGCGTGCAAACCTAACGGTGAGTCGTGTACCCCCAAAAACTTGATTCTTGCAATTATCGAAAATTTAAGTCTAATTTACGAAATCGTCTCTCTCTGTCGCACCTCGCGTATAGGTGCATGGCCCTCTTCGCGTGTGTGACCGTACGCACACAGCTTACGGCCAAGCGAGACTCATCGATGAAGAACTTATAGTATACTACTTAGGAAATCCCAATATTAATCTAATTTTCACTAAATTAATCTTTTACAGTCCTAACTACACCAAAATGAAATAATTAATAAATTAACTTACTTGTAAGCTGTTGTTGAACTTCGGGAATGTTTAATTGGGACTTTGCCGACATCATAGGCCTGTAATTTAGAATTTTTCTGGATCATGTCAAAAATACATCCACTCTTCTCGGTGTCTGAACGCACACTGACATCTCTGGCAGTCGGCCGACGCGACGACGCGTATTATACGATAATGCGGATAGCAGAAGAAAAATGAGAAAATCGCAGAAACATTGAAAATTAGAAATGTTATATTTTGAGCAAGTTAAGAATTTGGAAGTGTGTATACTTACAGAATTTAAAAGATGTAGAAAACTAGAATTTCTATATTTATAGAAACACGTTGTTAGAAATTTAGGAACATAAAAAATTAGAAATATTATTATTTCAGAAACCCAGAGGTATCAAAATATATTTTTAGAAATTCAGAAACTTTGCGGTATTGAGATCGATTGATCCCACGAAGGAAAGAGAGAAAAAGGGAAAATGAACAGTGCAAAGCGAGACGAAATTGTGGTAAAGGAAACCCTTGGATCGTTTTAAAAAACTACTCACGTAATCTTTTAATATTATTCTTGCCGTATACAAATGTAAGCCAACTAGGTGGGAAAAAAAGAAGATACAAAGTTTGTTTGTTCGTCGTACAATAAACTCCATTCTCTCTCGCTCTCTTCCTTGAAATAAATAATATTAATGTGTGTACACGTACGTAAGAAGAGTTTCCTCATTCATTCCTCTCTTTAAATCGATCGATAATACTTAACAACGAGTGTGTGTCGTTTTCTTTCGTTTCCTATCAAATCTCTTTCTTTAACCCTTATCACACCACGGTTGCCCATCAACCACCAACCAAATTCATTTCTTATCACTTTCAATCACTCGACCGTTCTTTCACCTTTTAATTAATAGGGTATTCTATTTCATATCCAACCACTTTACGATTACTTCATTCGGCATAACAGTGATGTATCTTCAATTTTATTAAAAAAATCAAAACCCATGCGATATAATATGTTTGAGATAATTTTACATTTCACAGGAGCTTGCTTTTTTTTTTCTTTAATAATAATTGGTAATGGAAGTTACATCACTGTTGTTTTGAGGCATTCAATTTATTATTATCAGGACATATTGGAGTCGACGGTGGCACCAAGCGAGTGGAATGATAAGGGTTAATTATTGAATTTCGATCGAGACTCAAAGAAAATCGTCGTGTCCAGGTGAATATTCACCCGTGGTGCAGCGAGAATGAGGTAAAATTCGTAGGATTAAACACGTGGCAGGAGGGTTAGTGAGGCACACGAATACGTGTCGATATTGTGAAAATATGTAACGAACGTACTTTTATGCAAACTTATATGGATACGGAACATGACTGTTCGTCGTACTCGGTGTACAACCGACAACCACAACGCTTCGGTTCGCATCACCTTCGCCACCCTTTCTCCATCTTTTCGTATCTTATCTTTCTTTTATTCAAATTTTGAGTGCCACGTTTATATTATACTTAGCTGACATGAATTTTTCATCAGAATCTGTTGCTTTTTTTCAGCTTCTTAACACATTATCTATTTATTTGATAATTTGATGGTAATTGAGAATTAGGGAGAGTAACTTAACTTTGATTATTTCAACAGTGTTATAGAAGAAAAAGATAATAGTCAAACGTTTGTTAATTGATTTTCAATTACCAGTGGATAGTATTGAAAAGCCTATTAGTAGGCTTCCGGTAGATAAAGTGTTAAGAAATTGTTAACACGGATGATAATTAATTTAAACGATTCAATTACGCTGTTTCATGGCTTTTTACAAACTTCGTAAAACAGAAGCTGCTGATTCAAACAATTTCGAATTTTTTCGGATTAATATTTAATTCTTCGCACTTCAAGTATTATTGATACAATGGTTCATATTTTTTGCAAATCGAAAATTAATTTGCTCAACATTCTCAAAGAATATTAATAATTATTAGCCGCGTGAACGTTCGGAAAGGCTAAAACAAATTGAGATCTCAAGTCTCTGAAAGTACAAAAGAAAATAATTACTCAAACTTCTAATTACGTGTTAATCAAATTATTTCGAAAACTACCCCAATTTCTTCGTAAAAGCAAGAAAAATAAGTACGAGAAACCATCATCGATGTTTCGACTCGAAGTTTATTCAAAACTCGTCGCTGAAAATTGCCGTGTGATCGAAATGACACGCTAAAAAAAAAAAAGAAATTCGAGGCGGTTTCATTTAATCGAGAAGAATTTCATTCAATTCTTTCTTGACGAGGGACGGGGGGTGGTCGGGGTGTTAAGAATAAAGACACTCGTGTAATTTTATTTTAATCGGATGGTGCTCGGTGAAGAGCAGGAATTGATTTAGGGGGTGGTACAAAAATCATCTTGTCTTTCATTCGTTCCTTACATTCTCTTTCGACCCCCTTTCTCTCACCCTCTCATTCATCCATTCATCCTATTATTATTTTTTTTTTTGTTTTCTTTTGTAATCTCTCGAACAAATTTTTTTTTTCTTTTTTGTCACGTGTTTACAAATCAGTGCGCTCGCTTTTACGATACAATTGATACGATTCAAGATTATCTCCTGTACACAGGGTACGCTATCCAACTTGATTAATTCAATTTACTATCCTAATTAACGAATAAATCGCAGTGAAAATTTATATTAAAACATTCAAATACGATTACCTCGATAAGGTGAACGAAAGCTTGATTCGTCCGTTAATTAGGAAATAATTCAGAGAATTAATTAACTGGAACATCCTGTGTATCTGTGTATAAATACAGAATAACCTTGAATCGTATAATTTGGAATAAAGACACGAGTTGATTCCATCTATCGTGGATAAGGATTTATCATTCTCTTTCTTTCCACTATCTCTAGTTTTATCAACTTTCGCTTTGCTTTCTTTCTTTTTTTTTTTTGAGCTTATTCCACGTTGATTAGAATTCAAAAGCGAGAGGCAAATTCGATAAAGATTATATAATATTATCTTCTACATACTTTTGCGTGTGTGTGCACTTAATTTATGGATTGAAAAAGTTCGGAGAGTCGAAAATCGAAATAATGATAATACACTAAAGGCAATTGAAATTGAAATCAAGTTTTATCGATTCTCTCGGTTTTGAGATTCCTTTTAGCGGTAGAAGAAAATAAAATACACATATATATGTATATAAAAAAAGCAATTTTTCTCGTTCGCATGTCTTTTGTCGTTTCACTCATCATTGAAAAACACGTAATTATTTCGCAAATTAATAAAATATGAATTTATCGAATTTACAACGCTCTTTGCTAAAGGTATCTCTTAAAGTATCAAAGATGCTGACGCGTTAATTGATCGTTTTAACACGCGTGTTCGCTTTCGGTTGGGCCGTGTTTAAAGAATCCTTGCGAAAATTCGATGTCAAAACGGTACGGAGCGAATCGTGACGCGTTTCAACCAAATTCCCTCGAAATTGATGCGATGGACGTTTCTTTTGATATCCGACTGTTTCTCTTTCTGTCGTGAATGAGAATAAAGAAAAAAAAAAGAATGTTATTTCAATGTCGTCGCAATTTCGAGAACAGCAGCGTCGGTCAAAGAAAAAAAAAAAAAAATCATTCGAAAAATCAATTACAAAAAGTTTTAGAAAAACTTTAACGAATGTCGAGCAAATATCGTAAAAAGATCTTCTAAATAATAAATTAGCTTGGATGTTTTAATACAGAAGTAATTATGTAGTGATTCGTTTAATTAGATTTTTAATTATACTTGTGCATAGATCGTCAAAGAATTAATTAACCCTTTGTGTAGGCAACTGGGTACGTAAATATACCCATTAACCTTAAACTTTAAAGTTCAAAGGTTATCATGAAATATCACCTCTAGGTCAATTTAATTATTATATTTGTTTAACCATCTTAATGAAGGAACACTTAATTAATTGGTGTTGACAGTTCCTGTTGTATAATATTATAATAATTCCACGTTAGTCGTTCATGATACCCTTCAAAGGTTGAAAGTTTTAACATATTTAACATCTTCTGCATTTTTATTTCGAAATTGTCAAAGAAATGAGGGTGCCAAGAAGTTTTATAATATCTGCATAAAAACATTAAAAAAAAAAAAAGAAAAAGAAAAAGAAAGAAACTGTGGAACGAAAGTATAGAAATAAATATTCAAGCATCCAATTGTCCACACGAAGGGAAGAAAGAAAGAAAATTACTTTTTATCTCTGATCGCTGTTGTCCTCTTTCTTTTTAAACAACAATTAATTTTAATCAATCTCGTTTCAGCGTGTATCTAATAAAGTGTCGAGAAATCCACGTGTGCTGCGTGTACTACTGGCATTAACAATAATCAAAGATAATAATCGCTATCTCTGTTAATTAAAAAGCTTGTTTTCTCATTAGCGCTGCGCCGCCTGTCCTTTTCGTTACAATGTAACTACGAGTCGTTTAAATCGTTACACCGAACGTATCGATAATAATCATTTACAGCCTAAAATACTGAGCAACGAACGAATAGATCGGTGATGGATCGATGATCCTCGATCGGTACCATTCCTTCGTTTTCTACAATCAATTAACTTCGTTCCCATAATTTTATTCCATTCAGAATTTGCGCAACGCACGAAACATGCATCGATTCCTCAAATCAGAATTAATATTAATTATAAAAAGACACTGGCAAAGCTTCGACAAACGTTCGGTCTGTAGCGACAGATTAAGGACTTATATGTACTACTTATTTCACCTGAAACGCGTAATCGATTGTAGACAACGGTTTCGTTGATCATCGTGGATCATCGATCATCGTTATTCACCCTTATCACTGCGTGATAAATCGCCAACCGAGTGGGAAGGGTGAGGGGGTTGATTTGAAAAAATTAATTTTCCCGTCAGATCGAGAACGAAAAGAGAGGAATAGAAAGCAACGTACGCTTAGGAGCGACGAATTAATTCGAGATATTATCATGTAAAAAATGTTCTTTACAACGTGTATACGTAGACACAAAACACGAGTGTATATACGTACACACGCCCATATATATTTATACGTATATATATATATCATTATTGCGCAGGCAATTGTTACTCTCAATCTCTTTTGTTAAATTCATTTTTCTTTTATATACCGTCGGTATTATAATTCTTCGCCTCCTCCCCATCGCGATTGCGTTTCTTCCCTACATTATGGCAATAATAATGTAATAATATAATATAATAATAATAATAACAATAATAATAATAATAATAATAGTAAGAATATTAGTAATTATCTAAATCCTTTCCGCAATAATTTTCCATGTCTCGCTTTGCGTCGTGTATTCTCATCATTATCGTTCATTTAATTATTTATTTGTTTACTTAATTTTTGTTCTTTGGTTTGTCTGTATAAAGGACATTACAATTTTTAACTCGTAGGTGGCACTCAGAATTGTTTTATGTTTTCTATTCTCTTTCTGGCGTATTGATTAACTTAACACATTGACCGTCACAATGACTTATATTTTTATAGAAATCCATCAGCCAATGTATCAATAAAACCTTTCGTTCATTTTTATTTCATTTGAAAATTAAATGGATCCCATTTGAGAATCGAAAGATAGAGAGTTAAATAATACATTTAATTAAATTCTTTATTAATTAATTTAATACAAAATACGCAATACGTGCTCGAGATAAAGATATTGATTGATTCAAGTTTTCTACAGCCTTAGCGTGACGGTCAACGCGTTAAAATTGTTCAACCGTGGGTCGTTCGATATATCGCCTGTCAACAATGTCCTTCCCTCTTAATTATTTTATTTAAACCTTACACATGTATGATATCTCCCGAAGATCCCGTAACGCAATCGATTTTTCAAATCGTACCTCGTCGTTATTTTAAAACATTGTCGTCTATATAAGCATTAAAAAAAAGAAGGTGCTTTCAGTCGATATATTTATCCTTAAAATTTTCGAATAGCTACGCGTTTTTTTTTCTTTTTCTCTTCTTCTTCTTCTTCTTCTTCTTCTTCTTCTTCACCGATTACGCGAAGAACTTTGAAACTCGAGAAACCGTTCCACGAGCCGCAACGTTTCTCTGTCGTTCGTACTTACTTTCATTTGGTTATTTCATTTGGTTACTTTTATTCAGTTTATTTCGACACTCCAGAGGATAACGTGTCTATGCGTTTGTCGGTTTAATTAAAAAAATCGCTCGAAGGAAATAGCAACAATGCGAATAGAAACTTCCGAATATATATCGCTACTTTTGGAAGAAAAATTGGTCAAACGGTAACTTATCAGGGTATACCTTAAGCAATTTATTAATCTTGTCAAATGAATAATATTTAACTGACAATTTTTAAAAGACGTTTCCTCTAAATCGAGCACCTTCGAGTTGTGCCAATTTCCTTCCAAAGTAACCAATATACATACATATGTGCGAACAACATCTTGAAACGCCGCTCGTGTTTCCGATTCTCGTTTCTGTTCAATTCGTCTTTTCGCTCTTCTACGCTCATAAACATCTTGTACTTTACCGAGATCGATATTGCTGATCGCCCATTGATCGATACTCGTCTAACGATTCTGCGATTGAACCGAGTACTGAAGTTACTAATTCTTAATAAGTGAGGTACGATCCGAGTCAGTTTCATACTTTAAAACATGTTTAATCTCAATCGATAGTTACTTAAACCAGAAATACTTTCTTACTCTGGAAGATCCACCCCGCTAACGAAGTGAAAAGATCTCCACCTCACTAGTCATCGATTAAATAATAATTAGTAACACAGTATATGTAGAAAACGTCTGAAAGAAAGAAGTAAATGATTGGACGTTTTGGTTTCAGCGAAGATAATGATTCTACCGTAAATATTAAACGCTTAGTTTTAATATAAGTAGAAAAAAAAAAGAAGATTTCTCGTGCAATAATTTGAGCGAACGGATAGAATCGTTAGAAGAATATCGAACAGTTAGGCACAGATTGCTATTCCTGGCGCCACCTTCGTTAAATCCATCGACAAAGGGGAACGGAAGGAGTCCACAGCCATCCGAATGATCGTTCGTCGACTCGATCGGATCGACACGGATCGAAACGAGCCGAGAGTGGATCGAGAAAAATCAGGAAACAAAAAAGAAGGAAGTTGGGCTAACCATGGCCTTAACTACCGTGATCCTGATCGAGCTCGTCCAACGATTCTAATCTGGCGATCGGCGCCTCGTTTATCGTGAACTCCCACGATATATCCTCGCTGGCTTGCCTCGAGGACTCTTGCCGTCCTGTCGACGGTTGCCCCGTGCCATCTTGACCCGGTTGTCTACTCTCTGAACGTTGAGCCGACGCCAGATCGCTCGAACCACGATGATTCGTTGGTTCCTTTCGCGAATCGCTGCTTCGGGGACGTTGGGTGTTTCCTCGATCCGAAACGGACACCACGCAGCTCCAAGGATCGTCGCCTTCCGGCTCCGAACGTTTATTGAACGAGCTGTACCTGTTGATTTAAAATGCATTAGCACTTGAATCAAGAGCCAACTTTCAAAACTGTAGTAAGAATAAAGTTTCATTTCCACCGTTATAGCTTGTTGATTACATTCGAATAGATCAGAGGTGGGGAACGTGCGGCCTTCGTGAGTTTCTTGTGCGGCCTTCATAAAAGCTACTCTTGTATTAATATTAAAATTATTTTACATATTGTTGCTATGTTAGTTTTTTGTAACTTGATATTATTATTTTTCTATTGCACTTCTTTAAAATGAAATAAATTTATATAGAAATACTTCTACTAATATCATTTTTATTTCAAGTGGTATTTAAATATGTAGTTGTTTATTAAAATTTAAAATATGTATGCTTAAATAAATAAAAATACCAACAGTGAAATATAAGAAATTATAGCGGCCTCCTTTGTTACTGCCTAATTTAAATGTGGCCTCTAATGGTAAAAAGGTTCCCCACATCTGGAATAGACGATTAAACTGGAAATTCAGTTTTTAAGCTAGCTTTCAGATGACGATTGTACGAAAGTTAAAACTAACCCGCTCCTAAATTCTCCTCTCCTGAAGGCAGCAGGTTGGCTGTGCCAGGCGTGGGGTAGGTGTGACTGTTGCGTGTTAGGTGGTACAGCCAAGTCGACAGGTTGGCTCTGGGACCTGGTGGGTGCCGTTCTGCCGTTCAGGGCCGTCTGAAGGGCTGTCGCCAACGCGGATGTGTCCGACGTCACTGTCAATCGTGACGTACCTGACGATGTTGACGTTGGATCTCTCGTCGGAGGTCTGCTACAGATGGGAATCGAACGAAATTAAATCCTTCGTCAAACGATCGATCGGCGAATAATTTGCGATACCGCTGTGGCTAACAGCGAAATATATATATATATGTATATATACTTGAAGCACGTGATTATGTACAAAAGGATTCGGTAGGCGTCTAATTCCTCTAAGTGTCCCGAACAGTGTCGCAAGTCTGACTTGACTGGGACTCCCTATCGTTATCGCAACGATCTGACATCGACATTATAGATTTTGCTCTACGTTCGAGTTTTTCTTTTTTTTTTTTTTATTAATTTGATCGAGTTCTGTTTTAATTTTTGTTCGCGAAAGGAGCACTTGACTTGAGTTGGTTGGCTAAGTGGGATACGGTAGAATCTCGATAGTTTTCGCGAAATTGTGATAATTATAATTCCACGGTGAGTAATTTGCAGTTGAAGTATGGAAAATTTAAGGGAACGTCAATAATTTCTATGAATTAAAATCAGAAACGTGAAATTTTATATTTTGTAGCGTTTTGCTCCAAAACTATGCTTCAAACTTGAGAACATAGTACGCATAAAATTCACTAATTGAAACTAATGGCTTTAAATTTTAAACTTTCAGAGCTTTTTCGAGAAATAGTAAAATATCATAATAGAGCAAATATTATATAAAATTTGACAGCTACTCACACCCTGATATTTTGGCAAATAATTTGACAGAAATTCCGAAACTATCGAGACTGTACCGGATTCTTCTAAACGAAACTAACAATACAAATAAATACGCTTGTGCACTAATGAAAACTTACTGTCCTACAAAGTGTCGGCTCATACTCGCGGGAATCAGCTACTAATTGAATTTCTTACCTGTTTCCATCGTGTTGGGATACATTCATGTTGCTACGAAGGGAATTAACGTTAACGCGTGTAAAGAATGATCTCAGTGTCGTGTGTGTTGCAATCGAAACGAACGAAACATTAAAAACTGTTATCCAATTCGATCCGATTCGTATTCAACAAACTTTTAACACTTCCAACGAAATTTTAATATCTCTTCAGTTTTAAATGTTCCACGAATTCGTATTCTATTTACGAATCGTTTAATCGTACATGTTTAAGCACTAATTGCAAGCGTTTGTTCTAATGTGTGCGCTAAAAGAAAGAAACACGTTCGTCTAAAACGATGTTCTTGGAAATTTTCCTTCAAACTGTTTGACAATGATTGATCTTGTTTACGTGTTCATCCCCAAGCTTCGAGTAAGTACGTGCCAATGTCGCAGATAAAAACAAATGAAAATAATCTACGCACGCGTCGTGTGTGAGAAATATGCTTGATCAATATATATTCTATAAAAAGGGTTAACAGGAAGTTGGGTGAGCAATTGCTTAAGGTCACGAAGTAAACTAATAAAAGGTTCTAGCGCTAGTGTATGAAAAATGGAGAAAAGACAAAGAAGAGAAGAGAATCATTCCAAAATCGTTTCGAACAAATGTCGATGTCAATTATCGATCTCTGATCAATCGAAAAAAATTAGACACAAATTATATCGCGTACACGAAAGAACGGAGATAAAAAAGAAATGAAAAAATTTTTTTTTACGTACATACGATACAGGAAAGAAAAATTAAATTAGCAATAATTTGTCTAGCAATTGTACAATTTTTTATGCATTTTCTTTGTACAACAATACTTTAATCTTGTTTCGTTTCTACTTGCGCGACACTGCTCGCAAACAAAAGGGTTTCAAAGAAGAGTATGAGAGAGTATGGTCACCTTCGGAACTTGTCCAACCTTTCCAAAATAAAAGACGCCGAAATCAAATGCAACTGATCCAGGGATTTCGAAAGAAAGCTTTCCAAGAATAAAAACATCGATTAACTTCCTAGGAAGAAACAGAATCATTTTCTACTTGAGAGAGTAAAAGAAAAAAGGAAAAAAAAAAACGATAGACATACACACACGTACACACAGACAGAGAGAAAGAGAGAGATAGAGAGACAGAAAGAGAGAGAATGATTTAACAACACGATCGTCTTTACCATTTTTGGTCAATCGTGTCGATTTGAACAGAAATAAAATAAAAATAGACACACATAGAGACAGTGATAGAAACAGAGATACACGAAAAAAGAAACGATATCGTGTGAGAAAGATACTCAAAGATTCCTTTTATTCTGTAGAATAAAAGTTCAGTAACTTAATTTATTAATATTGGTGGGGGAGGAAATTAATTTCTAATATTTTCGATAATTAGCACTTGGGTGTATCAAATGCAATGCAATTGTATAATTAAGAAATCGCTAGCTTTACGATAAATTTATTATTACTAATATTTTATTGAATAGAAAAGACACGAATTTGGAAATTAGCTATCTCCAAGAAAAATTACTAAAATTTTTGCATCGTGGCAAAGTCCGCTATAATTAATTGCAATTATTCGAATTACGATAATTTTTTTTTTTTTTTTACCACTTTCAACCATCCAAATAGTAATTATAGTAATAATACCAATACCACTTCAAATTTAGTTGAAATGATTTGAATACGAAACAAATACGCACGAAATCTTTCCCACGCGTGATCGTTCGATCGACAAGATAACTAATTCACCAGACGAACGTTAAAACAATTACCTAAACAAACCATGGGAGGTGCTAGGCTGAAGTTTTCCGTTTCCATTGTTCGACGAGGGAGCTGTCGGTGGTTGTGGTTCGCTGGCTGATCGTTGGACCAGTGCCGGAGCTCGACTACTTTGTTTCGCGGTTCCAGCCGGTGCTGTTCCAGGCATCATTTCGATGCTGGAACTTTCCCTCGACGAATTAAGCGTCTGCTGAAGCAATGTCAGAATCATTCGAATGTTTTCGCCCATCGAGTGCTCCAGAGAGGACACCTGTCGCGATAATTGATCTATTCTGACGTTCATTTCCTCTATAGGCCGGCCTGGTCCGCTTTGAAAGTCACCTGGAAATTATACAAAAGAATATAGATATACGAACTTGACCCTCTCGTTGGTAACTAATTCGAATGAGAGCTTGAAACTTTATTTAAGTTGCAAGGTACATGTAATTACAATTAACTGGCTATGCACAGTATTCGTCGTATCTTTGTACAATCACTTGATTACTGAAGCGTCAATTATGACTCTGAATAGACGTTAACCAAATTAACCCACCGCAATTTGACCACAGAAGCCTATAATAGACACGGTGACGACGAGCGTTCTAACGCGTGAATGTCAGGACGGATCGCAACATAATCTTGCGAATCTTTATATTTTGATAACAATAAAATTATAAACGATTGTTGAGCGGTATTAATTTTCTTAAGATTAAATGAACCGAGCACCATGGACAGGGAAAACTTTCTTTCTCACCTTTTGTGCTATGTGCTATGTGCCATTGTGATTTGTACATATCATGATTAGTAAATTACAGGGCAATGGAATAAATAGGAATCTCTTTATTACAACATTTCCTTTTGCGACACGTTCGCGGGCGATCTGAGTTTGAATAGGTGGTTGATACAAACACCCTCGACATACTTGACTTGAACGATCGTCGGATGAAATCGAAGTTGATTATGAAAATTAACACTTTGACGGATGCCACGTGTTCGTGACTTCGAAGATTCATTGTCCGCTCTAATACCAATATAACAATTGCTGATTAACCCTTTGCACTCTATTTTTCCAGCAAAACTTCCAAAAACCAAATGCGCTATTTTGGAAGAAAACGGATACGAATAATTATCAATCTGTTTATTTTCTACATTCTAATACACATTTTATAAAATATTATGGTAAATCAAATATATCCCCTGAGACGGGACAACCGAGTGCAAAGGGTTAATAACCTACATAAGGAAATCTAAATTAGCAAGTTCCCGTTAATTGCATAAAACGTGTCGCCGTCGAAGTGTTAAAGATAGAAGAAAAAAAAAAAGTAGCTGTCTGAAAATGTATGAATGAGTAGGAACGAAGGATGACACGTGCATCGAGGTTCGATCAATGACGGAATTCGACCCACCGTGAGATTGTGGATGCTGTGGTGGCGACGGTGTGGTGTAATGACTGGATGTCGTCGAGGTTGGATGCACCACGTTCTGACTGAGGCAGCTTTCGCCGGCGGCGGAGCTTCTCCGTGCTGGTTTCGTCAACGGGGTGGTCACTGGATAAACCCAGGCACACACACACACACAGAATCAGTACACCGGCCTCCAGCCTTCTAAAAGTGCCTCTTATCTCCGAGAAACAAAGGGAATAAGAAGGAGAAAGAGTGACGGGGGTTAAAAGCGAGAGAAAGAAAGAAAGATCGAAAAGAAAATGTTCGCAGGTTTTCGGATTAACCGGGCGTCCCTATACGTCTCACCAGCTGATTATTTTTAGCGACAAACGAATTTGTTTCAAAAATAGACGACGACGATGATGATCAAAAAGAATCGGTAGAAAAGTGAATTGGCCTTTGTCTACGTCGGCCAAATGGATACTTACTCTGTTTGGCCAGGTAATCGTGACTCGTCAGCGGTTGAAGATGGATCTTGTGTTGACGTAGGTCCGGTATGCTGCGCTTGAGATGGGTTAGCATGCCTGAACAACCAGGTTTCAAGGTGTTAACGAACTCGGGATTCAAATGCAAACGCAAAGCTTAAAAACGCTGCACGCTTTAAGGAGTATCGCCCCAATTTCCAGCTGTTATTTTCACACGATTCTTAACAGCAGAAATTACTCGACCGGCAACTTCAAACTTCTTCTACTTACTTGTTCGCGTTTCAATTTCTATGCAATTACTGTGTCGAAATAGAAATGATAATCTGTACTTGTACAAATGTATTTATAGTCTCTACTAGAATGAAGCGAACGAAAATGTATTTTGAAAAAAACAACAGGCGTATAAAAGAAAACAATCTCAATTTGATCATGAAAATTTCCTTTCTCAGTCGATAACTGTCAATATTGGCATTATTAAGAAATAATTGTTTTCAAACACGAACAAATACGTACAAACGCTTTTAAATACTTTGGCCAATTAATTTTTACCTGTAAAAATCGTCTAAAAATGACCACTTCGCACGGGAACATCCCCTTAACCCAAAAGCCTCAAACTCATCGATGAAACCGATGCTTGAAATAAACTAACCGATGAGTGTTAATGAAGATACAAATTATACAACGCGTTAAGCTATTTTGCAAATGTTAAAGGCTGTGCTTTATTGATCGAGGCGATCGGACTAAGGGGACGTTTTTAGCGGAGAGAAAAAACAGACAGATGTATGTATAGATGGAAACATGTCGATCGAGTATAAAAAAGCTGATGAAAAATAAACTACGCTAGCAAGATGAAACTTTCAGAAGAAGATAATGTCTACGGATGTATGAAGATCTTTATGAGACACGAGCGAGTGGCTATTGAATCGAAATGAACGTGGGAAACGGAGAGAGGGCCATAATTTTCATTTAACAATTATTATTAGTAGTTCATTAATTCGTAAGTCAAGGCAAAAATTTCATTAAATATTATACATGTATTCAGAATAATAAAGAAGAAGAGTTCAGAAATTGTATAATAAACGGTGTTCATCAAACAAAGTAAGAAGGTGAAAAAAATTCATATTTTTTAAATTATTAATCATTCTTCGACCTGCATTTATTAGAAATTTTCTCCTCGATTTGACGAGTATTATATTATATTATTCTCAAAGTAATAAATAATCTTTACTGGCGAACATTACCTACTCTAAAAATTCTGAACACTTTTTATTTATTACCTTGTACGGCCATTTAGTAAAACCGACAAATCGCAGACATTTGAATGGAAAGCGTTAGAATGAAAGGAAGTGAAATGGTTGTCCCTCCGCTTACACCTCAGGACTATCGCATAATTAGAGCAAACTTGTAAATTACTGCACTCTGCGTTGTGAAATTCAAGATTACCTTATTTTATTCGCAGTAATGCTGTTTATCGGTCCCGGACTACGGTTCTCTTCAAGGGTACGTTAAATGGTCCAAATCTCACGGGACTGTTCGTCGAGTATTATAAATACAAGAGAAAGACAATGGGGGGGGGGGGGGGGGGGGGAACAGGGTCAAGCCAAGTATTTGATGTGTATACATATACATATATGTATGTACACGATGTTCTGAGATATTTCTATGACTCTCGAATTACGATTATTCTGTAAAAATGGGCAAGCATCGTGGCGATGGCATGGCGAAGCATGATTCAAAAGTACCTTAATGAATCATAAGGATCTTCCTTATCCGTGTTAACGCGAACACGCGTTCGGTTCTGAATGAAATTGAAAGAACCAACCATAAGAAATGTCCTTAACACGTTGAATGCCACAGAGGTCATAGGTGATCAGCATTACAAATTTAACACAAAGTAACTGTACGTAAAATCACCTATTTCAACTTCGGAAAATTGTATAATTCTTTTTGAACACTTGCAAGAAATTAAAGATTATTTTAAGGGGAATTAATATCACCTATATTAGTTTCGTGAAATACTCGGTGGAAACGATAACAATCTGAACGATTTTGATTGTAGCATGGCTGACTACGTATGGCTGTTTTCACTGTAGCATTTAACGCGTTAATCTAAATAATAACCCTCCAGTGGTGAATCAAATTCGTTCCAAGGGAAATCTAATCTTTAGTTTATAAAATTACCGAAGATAAATAATTCCAAGAACATTAGTAGTTATATTTTTGTTGAATATTCTATAAAGTGAACGTGTCATCACTGAAGGTTTAAGAGATCTATGTATCGTGCAAAGAACAATACATTCCTCAAACAGAAAGTAGAGGCAAACAAGAGAAAAATAGACAGACAGTAGAGAAATTGGCAAAAGAAAGGCACTAGTCTGAAGGAAAAACGGAGGTAAAATAATAATTGATTGCCAGATCGGATCTTCTTTCGCATTCTCACCGGTTATGGAGTTCAAGGTGGAACTTCTCTGCTTCGGCTCGTCGAATTCTAAGTTCAAAGGTGTCACATCTTGGCCAGCTTTGTCGGTGCTGAATTCCAAAATTCCATGACCACTAGCTTTGTCGCTGTTACAAAAATAACGGTATACATGATCAGAACATTCAAATATGTACATTAGACTTAATACTATACGTACTAATTTGAATTTGAATAAGTAATCTTAATAAAATTGGATAATCATACGATTGCATAAAACATACAGGAGTCAAAGTGTCAAATAATAATTGATTCGGATACTCACTAGTCTTCCTGATCACCTTGCAAGGAGTCTTGTCGACCAGTGGGGATAAGATTGGTGCCAGGACCACCGGCTCCTCGACGGTATCTTGGTGGACGGAAAGCGAATCTCCTAGCGTCGACTTCGACGTCCGTTGGAGTACTGACAGGAAACCTTGCCGATATTGGATCGACACCGGCTTGTTCCTCCTATACATCATTAAATCCTCCATCAATTCGTTCCTCGATTCCATTCAGAATTCAGAAAAAAGAAACTACGTCTTTCTATTATAAATAAAAAAGGAAATGATACGTACATCTCTCAGATTAAAGGTGATCTCGAGATTCTGGCTGAAATGATTGGAGAACTCTGGATAAAGTGCCAAAACGTCGAGTAGATCGTCCCTGTGTATCTTGTGCAGATCACAGTAGGTCAGGGCGCGTACGTTGCAGGACGATTTGCCGACTGTCGGATATATGCAAGGATTCTCCCCGAATATGTCGTCCTTGCCCAGGATTGCCATCACCACGTCGCTCTTTAATATCTCTATGCTGCCGCGTGATATAAAGTACAGGGACGTCAACACGTCCCCTCGATGGACCAACGTGTCACCGGGCGGTGCGTGGGTGGTTTTGAATTTTAATGATAATGCCCTGAAAACAGATAAACCCTTGGTCAAATCTACTGAAAGTTTCGGACAAAATAAAGGAAGAAAATTTTTATATCGAAACGTAGAAAATCTATTACGATTTCATGACACAAAAGTATTGCAAAATAGCCCTTATGAGATATAAATTTGAAGTGTAATATTTAAGGAAGATCGTAATATAAAGGTTTCATTAATATCTTTAATACAAAATGGGTGATTATTATTGCCTAGTTGAAAAGGGGTTGATGCATTCGTTGGATATAAATGAAGAACCAGCCATTTTGTGGTAGGAATCTTGAAGGAGCACTTGTGTAGTCCTTTTTGTTACATTTTAAGCTTGAAAATCATATGCCACAAGTGATGTTTTGGTAAACCTTTATGTCATGAAATCGTGTTCAACCGATAGCTTTCAAACTCGACCATTCCATGTCACGGTATATAAAGTGGTACAGATAATAACAACGTACAAGAAGGTAATTTTAAGTACCTTAAACAACCTGGACTGGCACCTTCGAAGGCTCTACAGTTGTTCAAAAGATTTCTGTTCAAATGAAGACAAATGTCCGCCTGAAGGCACTCGGGGAATCCTTTCAGAACACTGTTCATATCGATTCCGTTCGTGTACGTCCAAGCATGCTGAAAGTATTCTTCTAATCGTTGACGAAGTGGATTTGGGATCTGATGGAATCTTATGAATTCACGAACTCGAAGCATCTGCGTATGATATCTCGCCGTGCCGCTGTAAAGTCTTTGAATGATCGCTGATACATTACCGAAAATACTGGCGTACATCAGAGCTGGAAATTAAGCAAAAGAAACCATCGATAAATGGTTTTAATATAAAAAAAAAAACTATCAAACAAATAAATAGATACTTACATCCGATTAGCATAACGATTATAGTAAATATCTTCTCGGCGTCCGTGTTTGGAGCCACGTTTCCAAAACCCACCGACGTTAAACTACTAAAGGTGAAATACAGTGCTGTGATATAGCGGCTCTGAAACGGAAACGAAATTTAGTACGGTCCATAATTCTGTGCTAGTTTCGGAATGAAGGGGGGTGGGGGGAGACACATTTTGCCGGTTCACGAAACAACAACGGTCATTAAACTCCTATTCTATCAAGAGTTTGTTCACCTTTATACTCGGCCCTCCGGTGTTGTTGTGAGAATAAAATTGATGCGTGTCGTTGGCCAGAATATCGAGCCAACCAACTTTACTCTTCAACGTTGGTCTCTCTGCGTTCCCAATAGCGTACCTTCGAAACAAAAACAATAGTCCTTTTTTATTCGATATTCTAGTATGTCTACAGAATGAAGGACTCTCGTTACTAAGGTAAGCGCAGAATTAGGAACGCTAGTTACCAAGCCAACCGTATGATTAAGGGCGCCAGTTGTCAAGGTAACCGTAGGGCTCAGGAAACCTTAGTTACTATGGTAACCAAGGATTAAGGACCTTAGTTACCAAGGTAACTTTAGTAGAATGTGTATGTGTCTCTAAGGAATGTAATATTGTGAAGATGAAAGGATCTTACCATATGCACGCCATCCAATGAGCAATAAGAGCGAAGGTGCCCATCAAAAGGAGCAAAACCGCAGCTCCATATTCGCTGTACCTGTCGATCTTCCTTGCTACTCTGACGAGCCTGAGAAGACGCGCCGTCTTCAAAAGTCCTATCAAGGTGGTTGTCTGCAAAGAACACGTCACACTTTGTCGATCTCACGCTCGTCGGTTACGAGTCTCTTTGTCAATTTTCCTCGACAATTTCCCATCGAAGCTAAACAGAACTGACTTTGCCCTGTCAAAGGATAGTACACGATTCTATTTACAGATCTACGGGTGTCATTTCGAACGTTCCGTGCATTAACAAAATACGAAGGGTCTATTAGTCAAAGAAACGATAAAAGTCTTAACGTGTATAAACGTACAAAGATTGGTGATCATTTTACAATTTTTCTTTACTCTGTGCAATGATACGTGATGGTAAGTGCTTAATATTATTAACAAGTATGTGCAATATATGAATTCTCGATCTGTGGCTTATAGACATTTTCAAAGAAAACTTCGTTAGGAAGATATTTAATACTCATTCATTTCGGTATAACTGCATTGCAATATTCTACCAGTGATCGGATGTTCAGAATTGATAAATAAAAGAAACTAATGTGTGAGGTCATAGGTATTAGGAAATACTGATGTATAGTATAACATATAATATTTAGGAACAAATTAGGATTTAATTTTACAAGGTGTACACTCGTTAAGACTTTTCTGTTTTCTTTCTTTCTCAATGAATATCACCGATTGGAAATGTCAATTTTCCACAAGTATCAATATTTCCCTGAGTGCAAATGGTTAATTAAGTTAACCAACGAGCGCAGTAATCAACTAAAGAACATCAAACTATAGACTCGTTGTGAATAATTGACTCGCCTTCGATATACCAACGTTCTACAACCATTCCATTCCACGTAATCAGTCTTTATCGAGCTATCCTTCTTTGCAACAACGCCAAAGTCAGTTCGACAGTTCGACTTATCGTTGTACCCTCGCAATACACTTCCGAGGAATCTCCGATACGCGACTGTCATTCTACGGTTCGATCGATCCAGACGGCGCCGGTCATTTTTAGGTCAACAGCGAAGCTTCGTACACGATATTTAAATAAAAGCACATTCGATCGGATGCATACCGATTGTTGGGCATGAAAATTAATATTTTCGAACGATTCGAGAACGACAGTGGCGAGAAGTGTTTAAACCGACTCGTGAGCCGACACTTTCGTCTGGTTAATTTTATTCTCAATGAAATCAATGTTATTTCCAACTTTGAGAGTGTGATAAAAGTTCTCGTACGCTATACAAAGTTTGATTTATAAAACTTGAAGTTTATAATTAAGATGTAAGTTCTAATATTTGAAATATTTTGAAAGTTTCGATAGATGGGAAGGGTCAAGTCGAAGGGGTTTAAAGAATTAACCTGAAAATTAAATTTGCTTGTTTTACATTTTTCTTTTCTACAGAATGTTATTTATTAACACGTTGAATGCCGTGGGGGTCACCGGTGACCGGTACCCGAAATTTTTCGAAATTAAATAATTAAGAACAGAAACCATGAAATAAACCGTGAATAGCGTTGATATCAAGGTAATAATGCTGGCTATCAAATCGAAAGGCCAAATTTGACAATTAATTGTCTGTGTCGTAAATAATTAGGATTCTAGCGTGTCCGACCACATGCATCCCTTTTCACTGTGGCATTCGACGTGTTAAAATTTGAAAATATTTCTTTGGACTAAGAAAAATGTCCAAAGCTTAATTTCTTACTTGTTGTTAATAATAATGTGAAATGAAATAAATTTCATTGAGAATCGTGTAAATTAGTATCCCTTTTTGCTTTCAATGAAAATTTAATTCACGAGCGGTTGGTTCAGAATCGTTGCAAACAACAAACGTGATTACTCATGCTTCTCTCCAACTTCTTACCTGCGGTATGTATGCGGGTTCGAGATTCGATAGCGTCGTTCGATTGCGAACAGCCGGCATTCCAAGGGAACACCGTGGTGTTTTTACGGGCGTTTCATGATCAAAAAACAACACCTTGTCACGATTTCGTTCTCTTTATTTTTCTTATCATGCAGAGCCGGACTACGTTCCAATTAAACTCTCAGTACCATTCGGCTAATTTGTTTTGCTAACGAATAATCTCGAACTTTGTTCACGGGTTGCTTGGCGATGATTACACGCGAATTAAATCAAATATTGAATGTCGATTTCGTTTTGAAAATTAAAAAAATTTTAACAACAAAGCGGTGTAAGGTTGTTACAGACGAAATGGTCAATTCGCTCATAGAACTCTCAACGATTATAGAATCTGCGCTAATTGTTCAAAATTGCATACTTTAATTGATTGGCTGGCTATTTGGGTCAACCATATGGTTCACTTTGGAGATTCTCACTTTTAGGTCGTTATTAGAGTGGCAACTAAATTTTAGACCTTTCGATGGAAATTTTGTGACAAAAGTATTCAAGTTCTACTGCAGAGGAATCCAAAATTTATCATAAGAAAATTTGATTGCCAATCTAATAAATTACCATTGCTTGCTATAATCGACAGCCAGCCATTTTGTACTTCGAATATCCATGAAGCGTTCACACAACTATTTTTGTCAAATGTTGATCTTTAAACTGACATACGATAAGTGGTACTCCGCGATACTTTTATGTCATGAAATTGCATTAGAAATTCTATATTCCAAAATCAATCATTTGATATATAACAACCTACCTCAATTCTCGCCAAAAAGTTAGAGAATCTTGTGACAGATACCCCTAACTATAAATATAAATTTCAAGATCAGTGAAAATATAATTGATAAGGAAAGGGAAGGTAATATTTTAAAAGATGATCGTTCTTTTGCTCGAACGATCAGATCGCTTTTAAAAATTCTTTTCACGAGGAAAGATTGATGGGTCGAACGGATCGAGTCGGGTCAAAGATGTGAGCAAAAGCAAACCGTCTTTTATCCGGCCTTCAATTGCCAAGAATATCCAAGGACGTTTGATAACCACCATTGATAACACCAGAAACGTTATTACAATGTACACGCAAACAGATGCATCGTGGAAGCCCGAAATACTCAATGTTTCGTCCTCTTGTCTGTCGCGATCTTATCTTCTGTTTGAATGTCACGGATGTTTCCTACCCTCCAATTCAACCGGATCTAATGGTAGGAGTAAAGAAAATTGGGAAATTAAAAGAATTTGGAACAGAATTCAACCGTTTCGTAAATTTCATTTATTTCACGTCCAAAGATATATTTTAAAATTGAATCGATCCAAATCGAACACAAATTGGGGTGATTAGAACCTAGTTCTGTCGTTTGAGGGTCGAAGAAACTGAAATTAAAATATCTGATTCCTCTGACCTGATATCGATACACGGACACGATGCAATTTTGATATTTTGTAGTATCAGCACTTTTGTTCATAAAATTATTTTGAAATTTTGTCATACAAATTTTTATGGTTTAGAAGTTGATGCTCTGTATCTCTGACGACCCATTGAAAGGAATATTAAATCTACTCTATAAGGAATTGTATATGTAAACGTAAAATATACATTTTCTGATTTGTCGATTTACCAGCATATCCATGACTTCAAATTTACACCGACCATCAACGTTAATGATCAATTAAACATAAAATATGTTTATCTCGCGTGTATATATCACCTAGCAACCCATGTTCTTTGTACACAAGACAAATATTATAAATAATACGTAAGTGAAAAGAAGACGAAGCGTTCAAGCGACAGAAAACACACATGATCGCTGTTCGTGTGCAAAAAAAAGTATCCAGATATATATGTATAACAACTATACAGTATATGTATTGAAAAAAAAAAGAAAAGAAAAAGAAAAATAGAACATGACAGAAGATGGTGAGTTTTCAGTTTGTATTAAAAGTATAAATCATCAAACATATCATTAGAGAACAACAGATCAAAGAATTCGTTCGATGGTAATTATACACACATAAATAATCGATATTTAGAGGCTTGTACGATTTTTATACAGCTTGCAAAGTAAGCGTAATTAATATGAAAAGAAAAAAGATGTTACGGAAAAGAAGCTCGACAATTTAAAAAACAGGACCAACAAAGAGAGCCTTTCGTGAAATCCATAAAAAGAAGGTGGAAAAAACGTCACAAAGCTTACATACGATTGTTATCGAAATCCCATTGATAAAACTTTTGCTTTTCAGTTTTCTTATTTTTTTTTTTCTTTTTCGTTGTGTCATTATGTGATCCTCTGGGTCTCTCGCACGTCTTTTTATTTTCTAAGGGTGTGTTTTGTGTGTATGTGTGTGTGTGATCAGGGAAACACGAATCACTAAAATCGTTCTAGAATTTTGGTATAATTGAATGTTGCAGTAGTTACGGCCATGTGTGGCCAGACGCGTCATAGTTTCGATTGATTTAATTGTTACGTTAACACGTTGGCTGCCATAGTGAAAACGGACATATGTAGTCAGACACAGTGAAATCTTAATTACTAGAATTACGATGACTTAATTTTCTCGCTTAACAATTAAAATATCGTGAATGATGTTTTCGAGGATTAATTATTAACACGTTGACTGGCACAGTGAAAACGGACGTGTGTAGTCAGACACGTTGAAATCCTAATTATTAAGAATATAATCGACTAATTTTCAAATTTAACCTTTCAAATCGATAGCTAGGATTATTAGCTTAATGATAACGCTATCCGCGGTTTGTTTCGTCATTTCTTTTGTTAATTATTTGATTGTACAAAATTTCGGGTGCCGGTCACCGGTGACTCCTGTGGCAGCCAACGTGTTAAATTATAGAAAATTTTGGCTAACAGTTACCAGCGACACTCATGACAGTCAACGTGTTAATCTTTTCACGTGTTACCTTTAGCAATAATTTAACTTTCTTTCGTTCACAGAAGAAAGAATCAGTCACTTTTAATCATCTCTTCAAACAAGTATTCCAAACGCGATTCTGTCGGACACATTAATTTCTAAATCAAAAGCTTCGAATGCTTAAGGTAACATTTACCAGGGAAAGTTCGTAAATTCTGCAACCCCAAAGTGTAACTACCAAAACATCAGATTCTTCTTGTATTATTGTATTTGCAAAAATGAATTCCAGTATGTCATGGAGAGGGGGGGTTAAAAAAATATGATGCTGTTCGTTCAAGAGAGTATTAATATTTTGTTTAAAAAAAAAAAAACACAGAGAATACGTCGATCAACTAACTACAAAAAAATGAAAAATAAAACAATTTCTAACTAGTTGCATTATTCTCAACAGCTATTATTGTCACTACTTACGAAAGAGAAACGGGAGTAACGATAAAAATATCAGAAGAGTACAAAAAGGAAAAAAGATCAGTTAAAAACGAAAAATTTCAAGGATCGTTCGCTTCGCTGCGGATCAATATTCGTCTAAAACTATCAACTATCTAATCAAGATATATGTGTATATAATATAATATTGTACAAAATATTCTTATCAGATATCGATTAAAAAAATTGTCGTTCGTTTATTTGCTTCATTCGTACTAATACTTTTGATAAACGTACTTTACAGAGATGCTTGTATACTCGGGGATACAGGTGAAAAAGAAGAAAAGAAAGAAAGAAAAAAAGACGAGACAAAATAAATGAAATGATCCTTAATTCTAAAGGTACATCATACTCCGATGCAATTCGATTCTCCTACCTAGTGAATATCGTACTTGTATAACACTATTTACACAGTATAATGTATCGTTGTTCGCAAATATACTTTACTTGTAGAACATGCAGATGCTTCCTCAATGTTCATCGTCGAGAAATTTCACAGGTTTGTGGGAAGCAAATGGAGGAAATCGATCGACATTTCCCGTTTCCTTACGCGATTCACACGATGCGAGCGTAAATGCTGTCGAACACGAGATAATCCTTCAAATATATATATATAAACCGTGTCATGTATTCTACTCCATTTCAGACGCGTCTAAAATTCATCCCTTGGATCGTAGAAATGGTCGATCGATTTTCCTCGAATTTACTTAAAAAATCGTGGGGTTGCAGTTGATCGAGTTTTTTTTACTTTTATTTTAATCGAATCTATACCAGTAAAAATTGTCGAATGGATGGACCTGGGCAACTCTAGGTCATAGGATGTTTAGGTTACCTGGATTATCTAGGCCATTCACACCTCTTGGTTACCTGTTACCTGGGTTCCTAGGTTATCCAGGTTATTAAGGTTATCTTAACTCTTACGTTCCTAGGTTATTAGATTCCTGGGTAATCTAAAGTACCAAGGTTATCAGAGTATCTAGGTCCCGAAGTTCCTAGGCTTCCAGGTTTCTAGGTACCTATGTTCTCAAATTATTTAGATTATCCGTCAAAAGCAACGCGCAATGTAAATTTTTTCTGGTACAGATCCAACCTTACGTGTATCGAGTGTGTGTGTGTGTTGTGTACGTGAAGCACGCACTTGTATGAATTATGACGAATTGCGCGAAAAACTCGAAAGTGTCAACGTGGAACGCACTGAGAAACAAGAGAATGAATTAAAAAAAAAAAAAGATTTCATTTCGATCACGAAAAGGAAGTTTGTGCAGAAAGAACATCAGAGATACATAATATAATATATATAATCGCAAATGTGTGACGTGTTCTTTTAAGCGATTAAAAAACTGTACATGGATAGAAAAAAGAGACAAAGAGAGAAAGACATACAGTATGGAAGAAAGGAAGAAAGAAAGAAAGAAAGAGAAAAAACAGACAGAGAAAAAATTCATGGCTGCGTTTGGTGACATTTTTTTCATTTGTTTTTTTCTTTTTTTTTTTTTTAATTGTTAGTGAGTTAAAAACGTGTAAATCGAAACCTGCAGTTTGTTAGAGAGAAAAAAAAAGAGGAAAGAGAGATAGAGAAAGAGTGAACAAAAGGAAAAAAAAAACGTCAGCCTGTGAGTAATATTTCTTTCTTTGTGTGTATGTGTGTCAACTAACCTCGTCCTTGTCCAAGCCGAGCTACGAAAACGTTAAACTGAGGTTAAAATTCGTTCCTTTTATGGTTTTGTGATTTTTAATTTGTTTTTTAATCTTTCAAAAATGGAAAGAAGAAACAGTTCAACGAAAAAATATCATTCTTTCGTATCTTTCCTATTGAAAGAGAATTATCGTGAAAAAAAGGGGTTCTTAAATTTATACAATTAACAAAAAAAAAAATGATATTATATTTGTTTCATGAAAGACGGTTCATAAAGAAGAAAAGAAGGAGTTATTTAATCGATTTGCCGAGACCTGAAATTCTCCTCGTATTCTTGCAGAAATAATTGCTTGCAAACTTGCACATCGTGAAATAAACATTCCTGAACGTTCATTACAATTAACATCACGTCGCCCTGTTTTTCTTTTCTTTATTTTTTTTCCCCGCCAAGAAACACAGAACAGAAAGGAGGGGTCATATAGATTGCACACAGATAGCATTCTTTTTTTTTTTATTTTTATCTTTTATCATCGCCAGGTCGATCGAAAACGTTTCGCTTCCTTACGGACGGGAACATCGTGAGAATCGAAACACATAGTAATCTTGCGGAATTGTCTGGCAGAAAAAGAATGATCCTCGCTAACGAGAATCCCAGGTAACACGTAAAATCATGATCACGGTACAAACGGGAAACAATTCAACGAAAAACTGATCACTGATCGTAAGAATAACGATTGACTTGAGAGAAAACGGAAAAAAGGAAACAAAGATAGAAACAAGACACGGGTCAAAGTATACAGAAGAGAATCTTGACAAGGAACTGACAATACAGATCTAACATTTCGACAATCAGAGCAGAAATCTTCACAGCGATAGACTATAGATTTACTTACACATGTATATAGATCAAGTGTGTATGCATACGTGTGTGTACAGGTACAGAACAATTGAATTTTACCTTTTAATATCGAAACAAACATTTAAAATGCCGATTTCAATCTTTTTTTCGTTTTTTTTTTTGTTTTCTTTTTCATTCCAATCAAATTTTATCGATTCAATTTTTTCTTTATTAATTAATAGTTTTGAAAATTATTGCTTTAATACGAAACGTACGTGTACCACTCGTGAAACTTGTGTGAAATCGTTCCAGACAACGAGAGTCCGTCAAAGTTCCTTCTCATCTGCCGGTACGGTACAGATTGTGTGCACATTTAATAATAATCATAATAATAATAATAATAATAATAATAATAATAATAATAATGGTAATCAATAATAATCATAATAATAATAATGATAATAATACGTCGAGTCGGCTAACTTTCGACCAAAGTAAAAGAAAATAGAAATCATTCAACACCGAGAAACGTTGAAAAAAGGGAAAACGAACTAAGCACCAATCCGGTAAAGACACACCTATGGGCACTTAACTTGGGCTCGGCATGTCATCCTAATCATATTTACGAGCTAACATCGACATTCTAGAAAACCTCAGCTGAGAAATCTGATATTGACCGTCAAATCATTTCGTTTTACATGAAATTACAACATTTTTCTAACGCCCGAAATTATTCCGAGAATCCTATTCTCGGGGAACATCGAATTGTACATATAACGTGATCGAAACGATCGGAATTTTCTTGGCAAGATTACTCGTTTGGTCATCGATTCGAAATTGATTTCACGGTGATCAGAAGACACTCAGCTTGGAAAGAAAGATTCTGAAAGAACGTGTAGACGTGCGACGGAACTTACCTCGTCAGTGTGCGAGCCAACTAGAAAAAGGTCGAATGGTATGGCGGCAACCAGGTCGATGATGAACCAACCCTTCAGGTAATGGACGGCTATCTTAGCAGGATGGGACACCACTTCATCGTTGCTATTCACGAAAGTCGTGCGAAAATTTATGATGATGTCCACTATGAATGTGACGTCGACTGAAAAATCAAAATTCTCGTCAGAACAACGGTGATACGATAAAAATAAAAAGAAGAAAAAAACGAAGAAGAAAAATCTATCGGAAAAATTTTTCTCGAAAGAGGTAACAAAATCTTGAAGTAAAAAGAAAATGAACAAAAGCTGCAAGCAAACTTCTTATCGAATTTCTTTCTTTGGTAATGGATTCTTTCTACAGTGCGTTGGTTATTGTTAGAAAATTGATTTTATGAACTAAGGCATTTGAAAAATCAATTTTTGGTGCTTTGGAAAGTTTGAAATATTAATATTTTGATGGAACTACTTGAAACACAGTGAAATAAGACACCGAGCGTGTCTGATCGATCATTGTTCTATCTCACCTATGAAGTCTATGATGACGATCGGATCGTCACTGTACTTTTTGTTCTTCCTGCTGTTGTAATCTGGATCCGACAGGACAAAGGCGGCTACGTACGGGGTGAATATGGCCGTGTACATGACCAGCAGCAATATCACCCAATCCCAGACCGCCTTGAACGGTGAATAGTGCAATATGGTCCACCTGCCGATCCTAGGTGACTGTAATTTGTACTCTGGGAGGATATCGTTTCCAAGGGACAGCACCTGTAGGCACACGATATATCAAACATTTCAGTGCGCGTACATTCAACAGTTATTCCTCTTTCAAGTAGTACTTCGATCCTTTTTATTCGAAGTTGGATCAATTTTTAGATAGAAGCGGAAAAATGTTGGAAGACTATTTAAGTAGTCGAGGTCAATGATAACTCGAACCTTCGACTTTTTCGCCTTAGTTTATTAATTTGAACAAAACTTGGGACAGGATTGCAATGTTATCACTGTTTCCTTTACCTAATACCGCTTATGGTTAGTTAAAATTCGGTTATTCCCGATTCACGAAGTGTTAATGATAATGATCTAAGGAATAGTCTGAAGTTTAGAGAGGAACTAAATTTAATTTTCACCCACTCAAGTGTATCTAGTAACTTTTCATAAATACAAAAGCTCGAATAAAACTCAAAGTATCGAATGATATTGGAAGAAATGAAATGGAATTGTAAAAATGTCCTTGATCAAAAAGCTAACCTGTCTGGCACAGTAGCGTTTCGAGCTGCTAATCGGACTCTCTGCCATTTAATCTCGCCTTCGTATAGGTTCTGTGACGAAAGCACGACCACCGATCGAGCATAAGTAAAAAACACTCGACACACAAACAGGCGAACTTACGCCACACCGCCGATACACACGTCGTACACGTGCATTTCACCAATCACTTTCGGCCGGTGCAACAGAACACACCCCTCTGTATATATGTATGCATACACACACTCGCACACACAAATATTTGCTTATAGAACGTTCGTAAACGAAAGTTGTTGCGCCCGTTTCGTTTTTAAGGACGGAAATCGTGTAGATACCGCGGGAAACGTCGAACCGATGAATCGAGAACCGACATAACGCGAAAAGCGGTGGCAAAACGACTGTCGATTCCGGTTGAAAAGGCTCTCGGGGAACCTGGGGGATGGATATCGATCCGTTGGACGGGACGTTGGTCCAAATAACCGGGGCTATCGGTTGTTTACAACGCCGCAAGGAAGAACCGGAAGAGTCCTGGTCGAGTTCTAGCCTCACACTGATGCAATGCGGACCGCGAAGGGTGGCGGCGTCGGTGTTCGACTGGCGAATGGGGAGGAACAGAACCGAGGGAGAAGAACCAATGTATACGTGTGTAAGCGTGTATGTGTGTGTGTGGGTGCATGTCGGTGTAAATACGTGTCTGTACACGTGTGTACGTGCGAACATGGAGGCTAGGGCAACCCCTGTTCGTCACACCGTACGACCACGCTTGCAATCTTAGGCAGGGTTAGCCTTATTACCTTAATAGTCGTGCTTTGCTGCTACTTGCGTTCTCGACCTCACCTTCAGGGATAATTATTAGCCCTCTGTCAGGAGATTTCATGGATTCGTTTAATCGAACATTAACCCCTCGCCAACCCTTGAATGGATGACTATTTCCAAGCGAGGCTAGGAGATGTAAAGTCATTTGTGAACGATGGAATAATTTCGGTGATCCAACTTTCTTCGTCAAAATTAAATTCATCACTGAAGGAAAGGATATAAATTTACAGTGTATAAATATTCGACCGTTTAGCCTTCGTGTTTCAGAATCAGATCATAAAACAAATTGACAAAGGTATTAATAACTTTCATCGTGTATATAAAATAAATGGTTCATCGTGTTTTATCATTATCCATAAAAAATAATCTGGGTCGAAAGTGACGAAGTGTTGCGAGAGAAGGAGGGTTAGTTAATCACCATGAAAGGGGATGATCGTAAGCGTCGCTTGGCCAGTTCTCGTACAATGGCGCCGATGGCGCTACGTTCCATTTGTTTTTCCATTCAGTGACTGCCGATCCCGTTTGAACAATGTTTGTTTGGAATATATTGATGCACGATTCGTAGCGACACTTTGTTTACACGGACGCGAGCAACTCGATCATGGCCGATCTGTTGCTCCATCAGCCACGTGAACAAGGTTCTTGCGATTTCGCCAACTTTTATGACCATCCAGATAGTTCAGTTCCAGCGTTAAGTAACGCGTGGAAGTTTACGATCAACAAAGTTAACGATATTTAAATCGAAAATTTCAATAATTGCAAAAGATCGTAGAAGTAGTAGTTTCGAAATTGAAAGTTTGTAGAATGATAACGGGTAGTAAATGTAATAATTTTTAGAAGAAACTCGCGTTCAAATTTCTATCGATGTCTACTAATTTTCTCGTATCAAAATAGGAATTATTTAGACCGCAGTTATCTTATTTTTCAGGCGCCTCTAACGTAACATAGTCGAATAAGTAGTACGTAGATCGCCACAGTAGAAGTGGGCGTATATAGTCAGACACGCTACAATTGTAATTATTCAGAATATGAGCGTTTCATTTTCCCGCTTAAACTTTCCACTCCATACCAATACGTTAGTCAGCATCTTCTTTTAACTATCCACTTCCATTAAATTTATAACTAAAAATCTTGAAAATAAAAATAAAGTTTCTCTATGCCTTACCATACATGGCCGTTTCTACTGCATCCGTTTACACGTTCAATAACGATAAACAAACGATCATTTGTAAGGAAGTTAACGACACGAAACACACATTTAGCTCGACATTTCGAAGCTGACTATCAAGAAATCGTAAATGTCATCGAAGAGCCGTGAACAGGACACGTTTGATCGATTTCTTCTAATTCACCCGGGTCTCGAATCAACGATTTGGATCGGGTAAGAGAAACTGGTCGTTCGTCACGGACGATCAAGGTAAAAATGTAAATCCTGATCGAGATTATCTTTTATTCATGCACCTGCGCCGCCAGGTGAGCCTGCGTTGGTGGTTCGTACGTGTGAGGTCGTGACCTGGCAGCCTCGTTTCAACGACCCTTCGTCGTCGAAGCGTTCAACAATGTTCGTTATTTCTAACAAGCCAACAATTAATGGGTTGCCTGAATCCAGCCAATGAAACAAACACACGCGTATCTTACAAGAAAGAAAAAATCCTTTCTCCTGATATTGGCATCGATTTCACGATTGAACGAGAACGGTATTCAAGTATCATTGGAAATGCGTTCAAAAGAAAACAGAAGCTTTTTGCACTGAGAAATTATGCGTGAGTTTATTTACTTTGACCACAGTCAAAGCGTTAAGGAGTCAATTTTGTTAAATTTTAAAATTATTCCCTATTATCCACAGTATTCCTAAATTATTATTTTTAGGTATTGATCGTTTGCTGTTACTAGCAGTAAATTTAAATTGAGTGATTTGTCACGCTTTCCAAAGATTTGAAATCGCGATTTTTGGATACAATTTACGAAACTTGGATTTTTTTAAAATTCGCACGGGGTCCTACTGGGGCTGACCTACAGTCACCAACACGGCTGAAAGGGTTGAAAGGGAGCATCTGGTTAATTTCTCAACGGGGAGGAAGTTTCTTGAAAGGACAGATATCGTGAGTACCCGGTTTAAGATTTCTCGGAAGATTGTGGTGCGAACCAATTGGGTCACAGACAAAATGTGCCAGCAAACTCTCTAATCGTCGGGAACAATTTAGAAGATTATTACAGTCTCGTTTGAGTCAATTCCGACTTTAAATCGATTAATCCTACTTCCTTACTATATTTAGGTGTAGTCTCGGTTGCCCTACTTCTGTCGCACGAAGGGCTCACTATCTAGACTGATATGGATTTGCACAAACTGCGAAACCGAAGAGTTTGTAAAATCGATTGGAATCGGTTAATCATAAGTGTATTAACTCAACACAAAGGATAATGTAACAAAATATTTATGTAAAAAATTAAGTTCGATTAAATAAGAATGTTTTGAAATTCTATTTAACGTAACGCGATTTGGACAATTTTTAAGAAAACATCAATTCGAATTCCTGAAATCTGGACCAATTTCGATCACTTGGCACACGAATCACCAATTGCTGTCCCCTCGTCGCTGCAACCCTTTAATCAATTAGAGTCCCAACGAAATGAGGTGATCTTCCCAATATAAAACTTCATCCGCCGGCTGAAAAACCTGGATTTACTAGAACGAACGTCAGACTGAGAACGAGACGGTCTCGTCGCAGTCGAAGCCAATCCTACTTGGCACATAGATTTAATTACTAATTAGAGCGCAGCCGTGGTATCTCGACGAGAAATTTCTAATCAATTAGAGT
Organism: Stelis phaeoptera; assembly: GCA_943735885.1. Lineage (NCBI taxonomy): Eukaryota > Metazoa > Arthropoda > Insecta > Hymenoptera > Megachilidae > Stelis > Stelis phaeoptera. The sequence goes on from OX030936.1 coordinate 5,111,288, forward strand.
TGCATGAGCTGTCTAACAGGTTGGCCAACGTAATCGAATACGTGCACCGAGACGTAAGGAGGACCAGGGTGCTAGTTAAAACGCCTCGTGACCCGAAATTATCGAACAAAGTGAAAACGGAGAAATATAGTCAGACACGTCGAAAATCCAATTACCAAGATATGGTAATAATTGATTATCGCACTGAAACTTTCGAAAGTTGTCATCTATTCGTGTATCTTGAGTTAAAATTATCCAAAATCTGTCGCGGAGGACATAAAAAATATTTGAGCTATCTCTATATATTTAAGTTACCTAACTTTGATTGACAATTGTGTAAACAATTTTTTTTTTTTACCGGATACAAATCAATTAAAATTGTACCAATCATATTCCAAAAGTTGTTATAAAAAAGGAAACGATCTTGACGTTAGGGTATGCTCTTTGTTATTTTTAAATCTCAAGTTTATTCGTTTCGGGTTTCACATTTACGATTTAGAGTCTGTAGAAACGGTTTTGCGCGGGAACAGTCGGCGGATTCCTTTACAACTTCATTCCAAGAAGTTATGCGGAAATGACCCCTTTTCCGTTAATAAATGCACAGACTTTCCTCTTCGAGCTTGCTCCTCGAGATCGTAAACCGAGCATGCTACACCAGCTACTTTATCCAAACATCGCATGTGTATTTTCATTTTTTGGACATAGCACACCAATAATTCAACAAATAAATAGCTACAACAGTTGACTAAAATTTATACTTCCAAGTAAAGGTTTTGGAATACAAATTTATAAAACACCCTGTAGATAAACGATATGCTAATAATTTTAGTAAATTTGAAAAATTAAGAATTTGTAGAAAAATAGACTACCCACTTTTTGATATCGCAAACATTAATCTTTCCCACAACTATTGATAAATTGTTATTAAAAACACAGAAATCCCAAATGAAAGTACCGAATCAATCGAGTGTCCACGGTTCGTACTTCCAATCACAGAAATCTTCGAAAATCAATACAGCCAGCCTAAAAATGAGCTACGAGCATTCATATTTCTCTCGATACCACAGGGATAAAAACAAGACGAAACACGTTGCGCAACAGGAAATAGAGTTTCTTTAGAAAGGAATTCAGAATTCATCAGAGCATCATCGACATCGAAGCCGGTATAAAGCAGAATCAGGTCGTGTCAACTGTACAACACGTATTCATATACGTTAATCCAGAGCTTCGACAGACAGGAAACTGCTGTCAAAGTGTGAAAGTTGAATTCCTCCCTCTTCGGGTCTCGGTTGCAAATAACAGGTTAGCTTAATGAAAGCTATCCACAAAGCCTGGATATATATACGGTTTGGACTAAGAAGGCATTTTCAGCCGGATACTTGTGTATCTGTCTCGAAATTTCTTCCTCTATTAACGACCCCGACGAACGCAAGCAGAACACCAACTTTGATTTATGCCTCTGCTAACGTGACTAGCCAGGTTACGAGGATCGAACACGAGATTGTGTAACTGCACGATTTATATGGGGCAAAGATCAACCTGGGTGGTCGATATGAATCTTAATACTAACGTCATTCACGGTGTGTCTTCCTTTTTCTTTTACTGATTATTGGATTATAGAAAATTTGAGTAACATCCACAGCAGTCGATGTAATAGTTATAATTATATGGAAAGCAAACATTTGTAATAACAGAAGATACAGAAAACTGTTTCGAATATGCAACTTCGTGTTGTTAGTGGGTTACAGCAGAAAGCGAAAATCCAGATTATTTCTCATTTATGTGTCCAAAATTCATAATATTTTAATGTGACATAAATTTATAACGATTGACAGTCTAGTGACGAAATATTGGAGTGATAGAAATTGAATACAAACATCGATTACCGTAGACAGAGTAGAGCCGAAGATTTGCTTCTTGCCTTTCATAAGGTACGAGCGCATCATGGTTGCCGAGATTCTCATGAAAAATTCCAGGGTCATTCTCAAAACGTCGAAAGAGATAACGTCTCACCGTGGCGCCGCCAGTTCAAGCACTCGGTGTATTTCAAAGTTGAAAGTGAAAATAAGCAAAGTTCAAAGAACCACCTGTTCCATTCTTACACTCTTCAACACCTTCAGCCCTCCTCCTCTTCTTCTTCTTGTTCTTCTTCAATGTTCTTTCACAAACAATCACTCGAAATCATTGCTGCGATCAACACTTCCGTTACTTAGTTATTCTTTTGCAAACGACGCGACGACAGAAAGAGCATCGTCGTTCATTCTTCGAAACGAATGGATTAGAAGTATTCTTCAGCTTATATCATTGCTGAGACCGCTACATCCGGTGTTTGGTTGTTTCTTTACACTATTTCTCCCAAACAATTGTCACAAAGATACAGGACTCGGTTACAGAGAAAAATTTGTCCAAATTTTTCGATCAGAACACGTTTCCTTTTTTTTTAATTATTAAAACTGTCGTGACTTAAGCTTCCAGAGTTCGGTTAATTCGCCTCCTACTTGTTGTGAACAACACTTCCGGTGTGTGGTTATTTTTCTCCCAACCCTCGGGCGCAAACAACCGTCACGAGTGTACAAGAGTTAACAACATCGTTGCTCATCCATCGAAAAACAACTGGTTCCTCTATATTATCTCTCGCAGTTGCAAACAATATTTCCGGTGTCTGGCCAGTATCCGAGGTGTGCAGCTTTCGTTCTGCTTTGTCCGACTTTTCCACGGGCCGATTCTTACTCGCTCGCAACAAGATCGGTTTATCGATACTACAAAATCTTCCGGCTTATCTTTATGTTGTTTTTTTTTTTTCAGAGTCGAATCCAATTAGGAGGAAACCTTGTCGCGATATGTTATACAGCCGGCAATCTTCTTGTCAGCCTACGGTTGACAGGCCGCTTCGTTCATCGTCAAAAACCGGTGCTGTCCGCGTAACAATACAATAGCTCGCACCGTTCGCGACAAAACTTTTCAATGAAATAATCGAACAATAATTCAATTGTATCTGAATAAACATCCTCGTAAGTGGTGCGTGGATTCTTTGTTCTTTTGCGACAATGTATCTTGAATCGATTGAACAATAAAACACTGTGAAACAGACGACTGTACGGTGAAACTTGGTGCCTTACAACAATTTCACTGGGGATGAATGTTTGAATTGTTTTCGAGTGAATTTACATACAGAGTTTTAATGAATTCTTCAGTCTCCGTCAGTGTGTGTACTAATACCTTCTTTGATAAGTCTTTCGTTAGATGAAGAATTAACACGTTCACTGTCGTAAAAGGCACCTCAAATTGTTATACTAATAATATGTAACAGCAAAATGATAGTTAACTATTAGGTAATACATGTAACTAGTTATTCTAAAATAGTTGATTATGCCTAGGAAAAGTACAGCTATGTATAGTAGTAGAATTATGTACTGTAGTGAACGTTTAACTTATTATTTACCTTAACTACTTGCTCTATTAAATGGTTCATTTATTATTCACTAATACTACTTACTATAATAGTTGAATAGGAAATAGTGAAACACTAAATAGCCATTTACCACTCTATGAAACTATACCAAAAATCAGACTTCGAAATATGTCTGACCGCGCACGTCCACTTCCCCTGTGGCAGTCAACGTGTTAAACGATTAATCCTAGAATCGCCAACTTCGATTGAGAAAAAGAAGACGAGTGTCTAAAAATGTTCATCACTCTTCTCAAAGGATCCCACGACGACTGATTGGATGAAATTCGAATCCCTTCCTGATGATCCATCGATCCAATCACAATCATGGTTAAACAGGTCGGATTTTTCTGATCGAAACGACACGACACGACGAACGGCGCGGAGAGGATCGAGGATGAAAATTCCAGCTCTCGATGATCTAATTTCGGCTGAGGTCCGCTTCGACGATCCCGCGGCCGCACGCTCGCGTATACCCGTCAAAACTAAAGAGGAGAGAAGAAGGCCCGTTTCAACCAGCCGAACGCCACGGAGATGCTTTCAGAAAACATCCGACTCGATCGCTAAGCCGAAACTAGATGTCACGCTGGATTGGTAGGGGCGGTTCGGGGTGTTTTGTAAGCCGTACACGATTTTATTGTCCGTCGTTCGCAACGTCGGCCACGTCATCCTCCTTATCCAACTTCAGCAGAAATTGGATGTCGTTCGATCGGCTCCAACGAGCTTCTGTCTTGTAGTCGAATGTATGATCGTAACTTTCTGACGTCTTTATCGTTACTGATGCTCTGCGAGTGAAATATTGCCGCTAATTTTGGGTATTTTCAGAGAAAACCTTCCTCCTCTTGTGTTTTAATATCTTTTTATTTCGGAGCGAAGACATTATCCGCGGAGTTTTATCGGTTTGTTGTCGGAATATTTCGTGACTTCGTGAATCGTATACAGAAGTTCGTGTAATTGGAAATTCAGATTCGATGAATCGTAAAATAAACTTTTCTCAGAGGTGGTTTTGCTTTTTCATTTACAATAAATATATGACAATATCACAAATTGTGTTAGCTGTTTTTTTTTTCAAGTAAAAATTTTGCAAATTTTCTACTAATTCGATTTCTAATTACTTGGACGATCGAATTTTATAGAAATTTCAGTATCATTCACATATGAATAACAACGTAATCAATCTGTTAAGACACGTATAATAAAATACAAGTTTTACACATCTCGGAACTTCCTTGCATGTAAGAGACACACATAACATAAACTTACAGAACCATTTCATATTTTCCAAGTTGACAACTTCAACAAGGTTCAACGGTGTTTGTTAACTTGTTTTCAAAGAACATGCGATTTCAAATTCTGTAATTTCTTTTTTTAAATGATTCCTCTGAGACGCGCGCGTGTGTGCTTCTCAAGGCTCATCGACGCATCGAAATAAGCCGCGACCTGGCCTAAAAAATCTTGCACACCGCGCGTGCGTCACGTCGTCGATCATGCGACCAAGCCTTGAGGCGGGAAGGTCGAAGCAATTAGTTTAAACAAATTGTCACCACTTTTCCCACGTTCACGCGCGACGCTCTATCGATAAAAAGAACCTTGTTGAAATATGATTAAAGTAACGTACTATTAGAGAAATTTATGTTCAAGTTCCTTCTTGCGATTACTTTACTCGAATAAAGAATTGTTGTAAATCTTACAAACCGTTAATTTTGCGTAGGCAATTTGGATTCGATTAACCGCCGACTTTTTATTTCTATTAACGATTGTATAATGTAATAATGACTTTAACACTTATCTTTTAGAGTATTAAAATAATTAAAACTGACAGAACTTGCCGATTGATTGCAAATTAGAATTTTCATTATCCACAATTGAATATCGAAACTGACTGCAATCTGGTTAACTGAATTTTGTTAATCTGCAAGACGAATGATTAATATTATCCTAACTTTGCAGAGTAACAACTTCGAACTCGAAACTTTGACTACGTTATCCTCGATAATAATCACTAAAAAATATATTATAACTTGGTAACTGGCTTATTAAAAGTTCACCGCGATCGAATTTCATAGTCGAAACAGAACTAGTCAAATATTCCAAAGAGTGGGGGAAGTTTCGAGGTTGATTAACATTTCATGTATCTCAATTAATCAGCTAATTTGCCCGACTTTCGAGGCAGCTGGAAACTAGGCTGGTCTTGCGAGAAACTTGTGAAAAATGTATAAACGTACAAGCTCGAGATATGGTAATAGCGAAAGTAGCCGTTGCGAAATTCCGGGAACTCTATGCCGTGTCTTTTTAGGTTAACGATCGAGTACGGTGCGATGGCATATCGGTCGTGTTCCCGGAGCACTATTAGCAGAATCTCATTTGTGTACACGTCCGAGGTTTCTGTCTTTCATCTGAAAATGGTATGTACGCGCATAGTTGGCACATATTTACGGACTGGCTGCCTGAAAACACACACGTGAGGATCGTTTCATCCGGTTGGTCGTTGCTAATTGTGTTTTACGGTGTTTTCATTTCCATTTCGAACGAGATGCACCGTACGATGCACAATGGATCATAAAAGTCTAGATTTCTGGCAATAAAATTATATTTTTATCGAACGACCTGTTACAATTTTTTTTTTTGTAATCATATTTAATTAAAATAAATCTACAGTTTTCCAAATAGGCTCCTTATTCGATCGAAATGGGGTAGTTACAGGTTAACCAGAGTTAATAAGAAAAGGAACGATCGACTGGAGAAACGTTGCGCCTGGCACTCGAGGAAACGGTCTCGTTATTTCTAGGTAAGCAGGTAAGCGTGAGACCGGATTAATTAAAAAAAGAAAAAAGCGGAACACCCTTCAGGCGACATCTCAAGGAACGCCCCTTAATTGTATCCGTGGCTGTGGATCAATTTTTGCCGTATTCATTTTCAAACGGACGGAAAGTAGACCCAGTCAACGTCTCCGTCTGTTTTATACCGCGATAAATCTCTGCAAAAATGTATATAACTTCAGCTAGCGAAAAAGAAATGTACAAATCTTTGAAAAGATTATCAGTTTCTTAGATTGCAGTTAAAATTTTTAAAAAGCTATTTTAGGAAATTAATATAATTACTTTAATTAATTCGTTTGCACGGTATTCGTAGTGTCAATCATTGATGGCCACGACAATTAAGTCTTTACGAACAATCGACGCACATTAATTCAGAAACAATCGTTCAATGAAGCCGATTCGGTAGACAATGTATTACGATTATGATAAATACAAATTTAATGATTCCTTCGAAACTACAAACTAAATAATTCGCCGATGGTATATTATACACAAGTCTTCTGCCCCAGCCCAGGGACTTGTATATCAACCGATTCCCCAGAGGGTTTATTAAGAAAATTAAAAAGATTATTAAACACGATAGCGGTGAAATAATACAGAGTGTCACGTGGTAAACGCGTCGAAGAATTTCGTATTTCATGAATTCGTAAATAAATTAAAATCGATACTCATAGTAGAATAAACGTTTTGCAACGATCGAACAGAGCCTTTCAGCATATTAATTCACGCGTACCAAGGCGAGCCGAGTGTCGTCTGTTTTCAGGCGGGAGAGAAGAACGGTATCGGATAAATTAATATGATCCGTCTACGCCATTACAGAGACGCCGTATCTGTCTTTGACGTTCAATTAAATTACCATTCTCGTACGATTATTGTCATCCGAGAGGGATCTCCGGTTCTCCGTCAACAATTTCTCCGTGAAATTATCGGAAAGAATTGGACGGCTATTGAATACACGTCTATTCAAACGGTTCACGTTCTTTGTCCCAGTTAGAATGCGATCGATTTGAAACGTGAATAATGGAATCGTTTCGTCACGACAAATATTGCCCGATGTTTAAGATTATTTTCGTGCCCATTGTGGAAACCTGCTTACAAAATGTGCCAACGTGCACCCAGTTCGACTATAATCAATCGAATTTTTCCATTTTTATTCTACTTGTGTCCTGAAATGGTGATCGAATTTTTTATTCTTCATTCAGATTACGCAATTCTGTTTTGTCAAATGAAAATACAAATTCACGAACGTCCCAAAGAAACAAATATACCGTCGGATGTTCGCATCCGCGAAGAGTGCAGAGATTGCTGAATCGATAAACTCCAACTCGCGAGGCACGATGGTCGGACCGAAAGTAAAAAAAGAATTTTCCCGCATCGCCGTGCCGGTGGAAAACGTCTCACGTTTTCACGTAGGATAGTAACCGAGGCAGAATGCATGCACGGGTTCTGAAAATAGCGCGAATACGACCACCGTTCGAGTTCACGATGGAAACGCGTATTTATCCTCTTCACCATAACCGACACGTAACGGCGTCGAATGAAGTCGTTCGATGGTGTTTCCTGAGAAAACAAAGAGAACTCCCTAACCGCATCGTCGGAAGTCAATCGATTATCTATCGATCGATCGTTTAACCCTTTTGCTAACATGGGTGACTATAGCTGTTATATGGGGAGAAATTTTCAAACGACAATTGAACATAAAAGTGCAATTATTTTATTTGCATTTCCTTATTAAATAACGAAACGAATATTATGGATATTCTATGGACCAACATACCACCGATTCGAAAGAAATTTTCTCATAATCGAAGATTATTTTTACAGAATTCCAAGTGGCTATTGTGTGCATGAACGAATGATCGATAGAGGGATGGAAACGAAGCCTTTTTCAAGATCGTAGCAAGTCGACGAGGGTCTGTAAGCAACCGTGAGCGGATTACGGTGTGTATCGAAGCGGGGAAACAGAGAGGCTTTGTAGAATCGAAAATTGCCACCGATGGAATCCATCGACTATGTCCGACCACTACAGGCGGGGAAACGCTTAATTAATTCGATGAACACTTTACTCGATGATTATCCGAGGAAGGAAGTGGTCTTCGTGTGTTGCACGATGATCACGGCCAATCTAATTAACCCTTTCACCGTTGTGTCCATTCCACGATGAATGTAAACTGAATTACGAAACTTTCAGATACACCGACTTTTAAAAGTCAATTTCAATTCAAAGAATTGGAATAAACGACCCAACCACTAGACACCTTTTATTCCAAAGCAGTTTACGGCAAACATAAATAGTAAATTCAAGATGAAAATTTTTGTTTGCAATATTAAATATTCGAATTAGAATTGAAATTAGCATCGCAAAATATCATGATAATTAACGTATTCGGGATTAATTATAAAAGGTTCTGTGAACACCCATCTTTTAAGCACGCAAATAAATACAATTTACCTATTTGATTTTTTGCCCGAGATATCTCATCGTTTCACGAATCGAACGAGTAAAAATCAATTAGTGGATACGCGGTCAGCGAATGTGAATATGTTAAAGAATAACCGTCAAAGAGAAATGGGCGCTAATTAAAGCGGTAAACATCTTAATCAACTAGCGAGAATACCTCTGCCGTGAGAGCACCCTTCAGCGGCTTGGTTTGCGGCCCTCCGTTCTCCAACAAGAGACTCTTCGTACTACCACCCTTGACCCTGACGCTGCTCCATCTCTGTCGCGGCACATCGGTCACCCTTTCGCTCCTCTCGCCCTCCTTCAATGATCCACCTTTGACACGCAAAGCGCCGAGCACGGTGGGCGTCACAGGGACCTCCAGTTGCCCCAAGAGATGCTCCGACATCGCTCGAGGGGACTTTATGCAGGTCATCGTCGTCGGGGCGAACGTGTTTGCCGAGGAAACCGACTTTACCAGCAGATCCTTGCCTTCCTTCGTCCACGTGGTGATCTTTCTGCCCAGTGACAAAGTGGTCGGTGCCGAGGAGGCTTTGGTGGACGAAGGCTCCACGGATAGATTATAATTGTCGCGAAACTCGTCCTGGACGATGTCCTCTATCGGCGATTTAACCGTGGACGAACTGGATAAAGTGTTCTCTCCGAGTCCCAGAAGACGGTCATCAGCTGCAAGATGTTCCTTCGTGGACGACGAAGCGGCTACGATTCTTCTTCTGGCGCCAAACTTGGTCAGTCTGTTCCTGCAGACGGTCAACGGGGTTCTGACGCCCTCGATCAGAGCGTCCCTCTCCTCCGAAGACAACTCGCTCTCCTCTTGAAGATCCGACGAGGTGCTGTCACTGATTCTAGCCTGGATACGAGGCCCAGAGGTCCTAGCTTCCTTCCTGGCCAGTTCCAACGACACGTTTTCGAGCCCACGTCGAGACACAGCCGGAATATCACGCTCGTACGACGATGAACTGGTCGATGTAGTACCAGCCTCCGTGAACACCCTGGCCGTACCGTTGGTCGACGCAGACTTGGCCAAGAAGCCCCACTTCCGTCGCGAATCCTGCTGTGCCCGTGTCTTCTCGGTATCCAACAGAGCCCAACACAAATCCTGATGTCTCGTGGATCCGGGAGAATACTCGGACGAGTTTCTCGCCTCGTTCGATTCCTCTCTGACGGATCGAGCACCCTCGTCCGAGACACTAGACTCCGCTACACTCGAGTCTTGCTGTTTGGCTGACACGGACTTCGGCGGTATCTGCTTCCTCCTTATCACCACCGGAGGCGGCAGACGATTGGTCGGCCGGCTAACCGCCTCCAATTGACCTTTCACCGATCTCAGTGCTATCTGCTCTTCCCTCGAGGACAATCCCGGAGGCTGGGACTTGGACAGTTTTTCCTTGAACAGCTGAATTTTGGCGGAGTGTAAGGTGACCTTATTTTTACACTTGGATCCTCCTCTATCACCACCACCACCACCTCCGCTCCCTTTCGATCTTTTGATCGTTGGGGATGCTTATCGAACGAATACGTCGATCGTCTAGCTCCCAACGTTCGGGAGTAAATACAAAAAGTGTTACTAGGCTAAGTACTTCGAACGTTTTTTGAAAGACAGTTGGGTGTTGTACGCACGGTCCTTTCTTTTGGTTTTGCCAATCGGCTGATTCTCTTCTTCTAAATCGATATATGTATATATTTATATTACTACGCGGGATACACGGAACACGTTGAACCACTTCGTGGATCCGTCGATTTTGTGCTTGGTTACACTTCGTGCGCTTCGAATCGCGGAATAATGTGCGGGTCCACACGATGATTGGTGAAAAGGTTAGCGAGAAAATTTCTCTAACAGATCGTCGCGAGTCGCGTAAAAATCTTGATCGGTTCCTGGTTACGTGGTGGATTGGCCTCGTTGATCGTTGGACAGGTCGTTCGAAACGTCGATATCAATATATAAAATGTAAAAGAGGGTCGTTGACTTAAAACTTAACTCTGTTAAAGTTCGCCTTCCGTTCCGTATCCTCGAATATACACGCGTTTCAACGATAGTTAATTAATTAGCAATTAGTAAATACGTAATGGATGGAACACGACGACAGTCTCAGATGGGAAAAAAAGTGACTTTCTCAAGTGTCAGTCTCTATCACGATATCTCGTTTCCTTTTTGCTTTTCTTTTTCTTCCTTTTTGTTGTAGTCCCTTTTCTTTCCGTGCCTCTCCTTCTCTGTTGCACCATTCAACCCTCCTCTCTATCTCTCTCTTTCGCCTTCCCCTATCTTCGTCTTTCACCCCACTCCGCTCACCCCGGTTCAGCTTGCTCTCGTCTTTCAGGGGTCTTTCAGGGAAATATTGCGCACTGCGCAAGGACGATATTGTAAAAGAAAGAAAAAATCGCGGACAAAACAATCAAGCTTTCCGCCTCCGTCCTTTTCAATTCCCCCCTCGTACTGCCTCCTCCCTTTCTCGTGTCGGGAACACAACACGGTGAAAACGTGACACGAATCGACGAACAAAAACGACGCACGAAAACGCTCGCAAGCTTCAAAGCGTCCGCGAGGCTGATGTTCTCGGACGCGACGCGGGTCTGTCGCGAGCTAAGCCTTCGATGGATTTGGCACTGGTTAATACTGAGGAATCTTTCGCGAATAAACGAAATTTCATGTCGTTACGGGGCTCGACTAATCAGCAAAGTCGAAAAAAAAAAGGAATAAAGAATCCTTCAAACGTGGACCTGTTCCGCACGAGAGGGTCACCTTCTTTCCGTTCCACCAAGTCTACGGCTAACGAAAGTTCACGGAATCGATCTACTTCGAAGAAAAAAAATACTTCCTCAGCCTCTGTTTCGATCACTGATCTCTGTTCGTCATCACCAGCTCGATCGACGGATCACAACACCGTAGAAGAACAATCAGTTCCGCTCCCCTGCATCACCGTCACGCGTTTGTCCAGTTCGACTCGCATATCGTCATCCTCCGAGCCCGTACCGCTCGCATCCTCGCGAATCACTCGTTTTTCACTCGCTGCAGATTCCTCGCCGTAGCTGCCGACAACCAGACTGGACGGACGAGGCGGGAACGACGCCGAGCGAGTCCATATCTCGCGTGTTCGAGCGATAAACAACGACCAACACAGGCGGCACACCGACTCTCCTCCTTCTCCTGCTGCTCTTTTTCGTCGTCCGGTTATCCTCGTCGGCGATGCACCGCTATCGACGAACGAAACGAGCGCGCCTGTCGTTCAGATTCAACAAACAGTTACACGAAGCTGGCTGTCTCATCCTGTCGAGCGAGTTAAGCGTATCGGGACGCTTCACGACGGCTCCTGAGCGTCTGGGCTTCTCTTGCGGCCGACATTCCGCTTGTACACGCTTCGAACACGTTCAGCCACGCACTCGGCCACGCAGACACGCACGCTGGCACACGGTTCCTTTGCTCTCTGTCTCTTTGCGTCCTGACGCAGCATGCGCCGCTCTCCTCTCGCGGAGAAACAGAAGAGAGTGTGTGTCGTCAGCCTGGTCGCTTTTCTCGATGCGCGCCGTGCCGACACCGACGCCGACCCACCTGTGCTCACGCTTATTGATTCGCGGCGGTGTCCGCGAGCGTACACCGACGGCCACCCTCCTTACGTCTGCGCGTGTGCGACCGAGCGCGCAGCTTCTGCGCGACCGCCACGCTCTGCCGTTCCATTGCACATTGTGCACTCGCGCGTCCACCATTCGATGTCTATCCATTCTTTTTCATCATTTGCCCTCCACGATTTCCTTCTCGCCTCCTGGCACCGAACACCTCTCTTAACCGAACTTCTCGAAAAACCTTTGACCTATATATCGGTTCACGGAGCCAGCCTATCGCGCGACGATTCGCCCTCGTCGCCACGCGGAAGCTCTGTCGCTCGCGGCTAACGCGTACTCGATATAAATCATAGAATTTTGACATTTTCCGTAAAGTTTTATCACGAGACTGCAAGTTGGTGCGAAGGATCCATAAAACGAGGATCTGGAACGAGGATTTGGGAGCATTTGAATATTGTAATTGGAATTTTTGTCTTGGGTACAAGGGTTAAGAAGTTAAATGGAACTGCGTGTTCCGTTGACGATTGGTGCCAAGTCTCTTAGCGATCTTTAATTAGAACGTGCCTTGTAACTTACCAATTACACGAAGAAAAAAAGGAATATTTATATATCACCATAGCAGTTGAAGGCTAATAATGTTCTTTATCTCATTTTTAGAAAAAATTATCAATCTTGTAGCGTATGTGAATTACCCTCAATCCATTCAATTACTAATCTTTTTGATAAGTACTAAAGGGATTTGAAATTGCAACGAGAAGTGGTTGTTTCTAGCCTCATGTTGAAGACCAAATTGAAATAAGCTAAACGTTTTATGAATCCGAAGGTGTATCGAAGAAAGCGTATTCGATTCTTCCAATCCTCTTTGCGCTATTTTCTTCTATCCGAAGCGGTTGCACGCTTTCTGTTCTACATTCGTTTAGAAGACGATTTCAGAATGATCTACGATCGCGTTTTGGCACGATATGCTGGACAAACTGGAGAACAACGAGGCGACGCAGTTTTTCTTATTTATGGAAGAGCCAGTCAAAAATAGAAGAAGATTCTGGCATCTGATTGTGGACGTTGCAGCATCGTTATCCGCAATTTCGATCCCCATATTGTTATGCGGCCACTTTAAAATGTGAATCGAAGTTTGATTGGCTCGAAAAGTGGCCGATATATCGATCCTTACGTACGATACCCCTGTGCCATAGAAGATACGTCAAAATTGTTCATTTTGTTTCAGAAACTTTCAAGTGTTTGGAATTTTTAATTCAATAATATGTGAATATTCGAAATGTTAACGCTTCGAATATTCGGATTTTTGCTCCAAGTCTAATAAAAATCTGAAATTGGATAGTGAAACGAGCAAATTTTTAACAGTTACCACCATTCTCGTATATTTCCACCGCGCCATCCCAACATCTGTCGTATCCGACACGTGCTTCGTCTGCAGATGTAAACGACCCTTAACCCTTGCGGATTCGACAGTCTGACGTTCCGCAATACTTCCTTTCTTATTTCTTTTCTGCTCGCCCCATCCCCCTGTCCGCTTAAAGGGACGACTTTTTCTTTAGACGGAGTTTCAAACGTTGGCCCAGATTTCTTTATTTTTCGAAGAAAGTCGTCGAGAATCGCGGCGATACCGACTCGCGAAAACTTTGTATCGCTGTCGCTGCTTCGGATTCCGGCAGCTTTTATTGGACGAGGACTTTTGTTTTGCTTGAGAAACGCTCGACAGAGACGAGAGGAGGTTTATGTTGATTCAAGACGTAGCTTTTGGCTGTTTGCCTTTCAAATTTTCAGCGATGCTTTTCTATTCACAGTTCCTTTCTTTATTTCTTTCGTTTGAAGCTTTAAATAATCCAGTCTGGCCTCATCCGCTTCCAATTCTTTCTTCCATTAATTTCCAACGAATGCGTAAGAAACTCTTAAAGGATATTGCATCGCGATCGATCGTTGCAATCGTGACCCCTTTCCTCCTTCGTCGATTGATAAATGATCTTAAGGCGTTGGATCAATTTTGTATTTCACATTCATTTTTCTTGCCTTAGGAACAATTTTACCGAGAAGAGCTAATGAAATAAGGAGAAACTTCTAATCAAGTCTAATTTTCAGTTTGAAAGTAACGCATAACTTTCCAATCAAATTACTATATTGAAATTCCAAGTTAATGGAAATTTCAAACAATATTTAATTATCCGCCGTCGTGGTTCCCAGTTCCCGGTGGCCAACTTTTTGACAAACGATTCGTGTCCTGGACGCAACGTCTAATTCATGTGCCAACTCACGCCTTCGCTTCCGCATCTTTATCGAACGAACCTCCCCCGTAACACAACACTACGCCTCGAACTATTCATTCAGGCCCGAACCATTCAGAATATTTCATAAATTTTCTGTCAGAACAGAACTCCGTATTCTGTGAGAATTCATTCATTTTTGCCGTCAACACGAGCGAAGTAAGAGACCCTCGGATAAATATGTATGTTGTCAAGTTGGAGAATTTTCAAACCACTCAAGTATTTTATACTTATTCTTCCAGCTTGCGAATATTTTTCAAAATATAACAAGTTACTTCGAACGAAACAATTTCCTCCTGCCGTTTCTCCACGAATAAAAAAAAAAAAAAAAAAATAAAGCAACAGCCTATCGTACTGCATCTCCATTGCAAATTATTAACTGCCAATTAAATTAAGTTTCCGCGACGCTGCTCGACCCATCAATGCTCACGAAACGCATAAATCATGCGATCTGGGTCGACCGGTCGTGCTTGACCTTGCGAGGGTGCTGGCAATCCAGAAACATCGATAAACGCTAACCGAATTCATCCTTCTCGGGGATGAGGAAAAATCGAGTTTTCCATCGAGTCGTTTTGCACTATCGTTATTCGATTTATTTCAACGATTACCAGCGATAACATTTATGCAACGTAAAACAGAAAGTTCGAGAATGAAATTTAATGGATTTTCGTGTGTTCAAAAGACAGGAAGACAGTAGTGTCATAATTTTTGTTTCCATCTGGACGTGTAAGATTTGAATAGTTTCACGAGTTGCTGGACCGACGAAAGATCTCGAGTCCGCGTCAGCATGTAATGCATCGAATAAAGTCGTCGAGTGCCAAAAGAAGAAGAAGAAGAAGAAGAAGAAACACTTCTCCCGTCGAGTTTGATGCGGAATTAATGAGACCTTTTCAAGACGTGCCAACATTTCGCGGGTAACTGATTGCACCGAGTACCGTGAAACTTTTTTTTTTTAGAATACAGGAACTTTCTGTTGATAACAAGGACGGCTTTAATCCATTAGATTAAGTCATGAATCATCGTGAATCAAAACGGTATTAAAAAGAACGAAATATTTATCAATGAAATAACACTCCTAATACCACTTAGATAATTGTTTAGGAAATATAGAAAAATTACGTATTCGTTTGATAAATAACTACGATTCTACGTAATTCTGTATACATAATAAAAGTTCGAATAGGACTTCCAAAGTTAGCTAACAAGTTTCAACGATAGCATAATAAGTACGTGGAAGAAAGTGTCATGAAAGATAGAAGAACCTAACTTCTAACAAAGTGTCATCCTTGAAGAAAACTATTATGCATAAACATTAGGGACAAAGTGCTGTTTGTCGTTGGAATGGCTCACCTGTTCAGCACGGGGTTTAATCTTCTCCTCCTGCTCCTTGGCAAGGTCCTCGACGAGATCGTGGAGGAGCCGGATATCCTGGGGGCTGGGGGAGTCAACCCTGCCAGCCCCCGCGCTCATCGCACTGTGGGGCGCCAGTTCACAAGAATCACCAGCTTCCTCTTCACTCTCGTCGCCCCTCTCGCTATCCTCTTCCCAACAATCTTTGTCGGACCACTCCTGGTCACTGTCGATCACCCTTTCGTCGTCATCGCTCATTTAGGGCATTCAGGCGGCTATCGTGTAAATCAGACCACCCTCGTTTTCCCTCTCGTTGCACGAGACGATCTCGTCAGATTAATTCCGGTCGCTTCTTGGCGAATCAAACTACGTTCGATCAACGTTCGACGAAGACATCATTAGCAAAATTCTATGCTGTTATTTCTCCTGAGTTCTGTGCTCATTAAAATCGTCTGTATTTATCGATAACGATGACGTTCGAAAGTCAGTCTTAACAAATTAATCGTTGCTTGCAAATGTTTCAATGTTTTCTGAACACCAATTTTCTTTTATCTTTCGTGAACTTCAAAGATCGTGTATAGTTGATCGATTATTAAATAGTTATGTTATTTGTTACTTGATTAGTTATAAATTGTGTGGTGATAATTGACTGTTTTTCCATCGATGAGTCCTCGTAAGAACGATGTTCCGGTACAGGAATTCGAAGGTCCAATTAGGAACGCGTGCGAGGTAACTGATCGATTATTGTCGAGTTGAGCAGCTGAATATCTGTCGCGAAGCTTATTGCTTTATCGCCGAACAAAAACACTGTGTCGATTATCGATTAATTAATTAACGCTGAACAGCTGATGGATTCAACAGCGAGTCCGTTTCTGGTAAACAGTAAGCCGTGATCGATTTCATTGTAATTCCGGAGAAGAAAGAGGCTGGAACGCGCGTATTGAATTTCCTCGCGACGCCAAGCGTCCACAGAGCTGATTCCGTCTCTAGCTTTTAACCCTTATCCGCATGCACTTCCTTGGCATGTTATACATTTCAAATTCCTTTCATAGAAAACTTTCCTTTTACAATTCTTACATAGTTAATTAAAAATTGAATTCATTTTACTAGTTGGATTAGAATTTAGACTCCGATTTAAATAGCGTATAATATCATTTGGAATATTCATATGAAACATTAACTAAGTTTTTGGAAACGTAGCTTGAAATTTTAATTTATCCTGTGATAGCATTTATCAAAATATAGAATTACATGTAAAAAAATTTGTGTCGAAGAATTTTTTTAAGTAGGTGTATTCTTGTAATGTAAAGTTGAAAAATTGAAGTGAAAAAGGATTGAACTGCGAAATAATGTAACGTGTAGAATCGCGGGAGTTTACATGTGGGAACCAGCAGCAGACTACCAGGTAAGTGCAAGGACGTCAGTCATTGATCCCCCTGTGGCTATGACCTTCGTCAATTGCTTCAGCGGAAAGACTAATTATTTTCCGATATTTCGTAACAATTATCGATCACGAATCGATCAATCTGCAGTAAGAAACGAAAGACCTTTAACAAGGGAAGAACACAGAAATAAACGAAACACTCCTCGACTCTCAATCTTGAATGAATTTTCATGAAAAGAGACACAGGAAGTTTGTCCCTTTAATCATGAACTTTAATTTCTACTTATCTTTCCAAATAACGTAATATACTCAAGTACAAGCATGATATATTTTAGACTATTATCAAATCAAAATAATTTTTCAATCACCTTGAAAGACACACTCGACGCATAAAAAAATTATTTGATAATCACAAGAAATAGAAGAGTCACCGAAACACTCTGAAAACTGACCAATCTATTTTCCAGGAAGCGTTTCCTAAGTCCGTTATGGACGTATTCGACCGACTTCCAGCACGGTATGTGTATCACTATCAAATTCGAGAGCCTTGCCAACCGATCCAGGTATACTCCCTTACATAAGACACTCCCAATGACAGTGGTGGTCGACGAATACGAGCACAAAAGAAATCTAGAAACATTTTGATCTCCCTTCGTCCACCCCAGGCTGCATCTGGCTTCGGTTACCAACGGGTCTACTGGGTCAGAAAATATTTTGGCAGGTGGCCCGCGCGATTCGAATGAAGGCCATTGATTTTGTCGACGAAAGGAAAGTGGAACCACGACGGGAGGAAACGCGTTTGGCACGGTGTATCGTGTCACAAAACGTGTATTATATGCTTGTTACCTTGTCAGAACGACCAAGAAACGCCGTAACCTACTTATAACATCTTCATTAGCACCGAACCAGAGGAAATCTCGTTCGTGTCCCAGATTTCTGTCTTCCGACCATCGTGGGCGCGGCCATTCAAACTCCCCCTCGTCGGAGATAGAAAATCGTAAATGCAAATGGAATCACCCTTTCTCAAACGAGGTTTTCGTTGGAAAAAATATTTGACTGGTTTCTCACAGCCTTTGAAACATGACGCGGAAGTCTGCGTCTCGAAATTTGAGGACAGAAGGGAAATACATATACGTCTGACCGTGTTTAGGGTTATACTACTGGCATTTGGCGAATTTCAAAGAATTATAGAAAATCAAGGAATTCTGTTTGTTGAAAACGATTAGAATTGGATTTCTAAGGATTGTGGAAGATGTACTGGAAGCTTAACTATTGATATTTTTGAAAATCAAGATTCCAAGTCCATTTTTCACAATCCCAACACAATGTATGTAAAATCATGACAAAGCAAATTTAACCTACATTACATTTCAACTTGCACACAATATTTTTTCACTATACTAGAAAATAACGGTATTACTGCAACAGTGATAGAAAAATATTTTACACTTGAACGATAGAAAATGGATATAGACACGACCACTTGGTTATTTTAATTAATAAAGGACAGCGAGTGGGTTAAATCAAATTGAAATAATGAATGACACAGTTGAATTGTAATAATTCTGCAAATATTGATAATGAGAGTTAGTTGTGCCATTGGGCTGACACTATTTAATGTTATACTACTGAAAATCTTCAGACAATCAATGACGATAAAGCACCGAAAACTACAAACGACGAATGGCAATGTATACGTAATAAAATTTGATGATTTTAGTGGATTTTATGAAAGAAAATCATTGACCAAGATATCAACAATAAGTTGTCGTTGTAAGAAACGTTCTCCGCGGTCACCAGCAGCTTTATGCCCCGTTATCGACTCCTATTGTCAGCCGTACACCGTAAATCGACACGTATTCCACCTTTATCAAACATACCTTTGCAAACAAGGGTCAATCGAGTCGGCAAACTTTCGTTACGAGTGTCACGAACGAAGCAGAGATTTGTCAACATCCGTCGCGATTAAGCGTCGTTACGCGCGGCGCTAAAACTCGAAGCACGTGGAGGGTGCGAGTAACGACGCGCGTTTAACCAATCCCCCAAGAATTGCAAAGAAATCAGAGAAAAGATGACATCCAGAATCAAGCAATTAAGTAGTTTCACAAGTCGTGCGATTTCTTTTTCGAAAAAAACCCTGGTTCAATCTTTGTTTGACAAAATTTATATTGCGAAGAATCTAACGTTCTCCAAAATATCGATTAAAAAAACGCACTACTTATAAAATATTATGGTAAAAATAGGGTCACAATAATTCACCGACAGTCGTCGAAACGAGCGTCAAGATTGAAGGAAGAATTCTCGAAGAACGCGTGTACGGTACAAAAAGGGAAGTTTTCCCCGAGGCATCCCATCGACATTAACGTACAGCTGATTTGTCCAGCAGAGTGCCACCGCGTAGATTACACATTCACGTATCACGTTCACCACGTTGGTTCACCAGTATTCCAGCGTGGTGGTGCGTTCCCCTTCATCGCAACAACCTCTCATCCCCTCGGTTTCTTGTCCGCTCGTAGACAAATCGATCGAGGATCTCGACTCGTCCCCTCGATAGTCCGCGACCTATCCCAACCACTCGTTCGATCGACGTTTCTTTAACTCTCGAATCCCAATAACAGCAACAAAACGATCTTATCAACCTTCCAGCCGATGATCGATGAAAAACAATCGCACAGATGGATAATACGAATCCTGATCCGTCCTGTGTCTGTTCGTTAACCTTCCCTTTCTGTTCGTACGATCAAGATCTTCTGCTTAATCGAACGATCACGGTGAAGTTTGTTTCGAGGGGCGCGAACGCGCGTTCCAGCCTTCTTTCTTCGAACAGCCTTAGTCACCGTTTACATGTGCTCGCTGTTCCTTTGGGAACGATGTGGACGGAGTGGCGACGGTGTAACCTGCCGGGCAGGACGGGGGATACTGCGACACTGACAGTAGCGCCTTCTGTCGGCGAAGCCTTTGCCATCCACCCTCCCTTCGTGTCTCACCCCTCTACATTTCCCACCCCCTTTCCTATTTCTTCGTTTCGTTTGTTACCGCTTCGGTGTGTGTCTGCTTTACGAGTCTGGAGGGTGGCTCAAACCTATACAACCCGGATTTTATACGTTATCGAAAAGAAATTCCGAAGTAATCTTCGTATTCCCGAATTCCAACTGATTAATGAGATTTTAAAACTACGATTCGGTTACCAGTCTGATTTTCCATAATCGAACGATTAACGATGGCGGTCGCATTAAGCCAATAATACCGGCCGTCAAGTTGAAAAGTTATATTTGGAAATTAATCCACAGCACTCTTAACCCTTTCGTTACGGGCGGTTTCTCCTGTCGAACGAGCCTCCGTGCCAAAAGTGTGCACGGCGGTGTTTACGCCTCGCTGCAACTCGAGCAGGTCTCACGGTGTGTTTCGGAAAAGAAAAAATGATGGAAAACAAAATACTGATGCTACAGATAACTCCAATCGCTCGCCGTATGTATAATACTATAATCGGCCGTAGTATGTCAGTGGCATTTTATGGAGAGCGACTACAGTCGCCCGTAGTAACGAAAGGATTAATAATTAGGATTCCAGTGTGCCTTCTTTCTCTTTACGTTGACTGGCGTGAGATTAAGTCGTTGAATTTCATATCTTTTCGCTTTTCCTGTTGTGTCTATTGAAACACAATGTCGTCCCTTTTATCTTGACGCGAGTTGAACAGAACATTTGATCCTTCAGTTTTTAAAGGATGTTCTTCATTTTACGCTTTGTGCTTTTCGGACAATCTCTCGTATCCGTTTCACTCGATTCTTTTTATACATGTATGATATCATATCTTCTTCTGCTTTACGATTTCATTCTAGTTTCATATTCATTTCTACCCTTTTCTTTTTCACGTGTTCATGAAGTACCTTTAGGGCAAAATTTCGAGGGATATTCGTTGCAATGGTTGAGAGGTAGTAAAGGTAGGAAGGGAGGCTTGTCTCGTGACAAAGCTTAGATAAACTTTTGCCGAGGTATAAATATTCGTGTCTTCCTAATATGTAGGATTAATAATTATATCGAAGCCTACGTACGCTGCTTGAGAAAATAATTTACAACGCGTAGAAGTTTAGCGTTGGGCAAATTTGGAAATTACGCACGCGTGTTATTCAAATTACTCGAAGGAAAGAAAATGATTTAAAAAATAATATATAAATATTTCTTAGATGTTGTGATTTTTTAACAAGCGGTGTAGTGCTAAGAAATTTTTAACAGACTCTGGCAGAAAAGGGTCACAGAAATCAATTGTAAGTTAGAGAAAGAAGTTTTATGTATTATGAACTCCATAAACGTCGCAGAAATGTTCATTCCTGCCAATTCAACGAGAAACAACCTGAGAGACAATTGTAACTGTCCGAGAGAACAGTTTCTGATGAAAAATCGACAAACAGGACAGATTCCGTTCAACAAGTTTCCTCTAATTTCCTGTTTGGTCAAGAATCGCTTTTCCTTTGTTGATGAAAGTTCACCGAACGATATCTTCCACCTTTTTGTCGTTTCCTCCTTCTTCAGATCGAATCACTACTACTTTTCAAAGTGAAATTTTACATGTCTTTTTAAATCAGGAAAGAAATTAATTAAAAGAAAGAAGCGACCAATTACCAGAAATTCTAATCCGTTAAATTTTCATAAATAATTTCATAAAGAACCTAAACATCTTGCTGCACCACATCACACTCGAATAAAACAGTTAAAAATCTAAACGATGGATCAAAAGCGACCAATCCTCATTCCAAAGGTTAACGAATACTAACATTAGAAGTTACGTATCCGCTCCACGAAGCAACTAACGTGATTTCAAGATGGCACCGACTTCAACCTCATCAAAGGATTACCAAGATCAGAATGAGTCTTTGTCGTTGATAACGATTGGCGTGCGTCTTTAATTCACGATAACAGTTTCCGCTACGTCGCAGTAACATTGTTCGATACCTGGGCTGGAAAAAAACAGGTACAATATCGGTTATCGATATCGGCGGTTTCGAGTTCGTCCGACGTAAATAGCTTTAGCTACGATGATGAGGTCCACCGATTGAATGACGACGGAAGAAATAAACCTTGACAGTTTCGATGCAATTCAGGCTTATGTTTCATCTTTCCTCTTCTTTCTTTCCATAAAATGAAAAGTTTTATAAGATAAACGGTCTGTAACAGAAGCATCGATTATCGACCGACCAACGGAGATAAAAACGATCGAGCGTTATGAAGTGAAATACTTGACGAAGTTTGTGAAAAGCAATTTTGTTGTAACGAAAGAGGAGATGAAAAATTCCAATTAGAAATTTGAGTGTTTTTTAAGTTAAAAAAATTTATTTTTAAAACAGTGGAGCGCAGAATAGACAGAATATTAAAATTTGGTCAACAATTGAGCCAAATTAAGGGATGAACGTTCGCATCGAGAAACGTATCGTTTAATAAATCATTATATTGTACGAAGGATTTCGGAGACCACAGTTAGGATCGCAGCAGCCATTTTTAAGGCTTTGAAGTAGAGAAGAGCCTCAAGGGATCGCATAATAATGATACCTGGAAGTACAACGATGAAACACCGTCTAAATTGACCAGACTTTTCGTCCTGGTTTCACGCTTCTTTGCGAGTGATAAATTCCTTTCCTTAAGTCACTGTTCTCATTGTTGTTTCGCACAAAAGGGGTTAAAAGTTTCCCAACTACAACCATACAGGCATCGATCACAGCAGTGTTCGTAAATTGCACGTGTTTCATACAGAATATATTAATACGTCGACTCTCAAACTGAATATGGACATTTTCTAATTATCTCGTTTAAATTTTCTAAACAACATCTTACAAAATTAATATAATATTAATATTGCTGGTGACCCATACACCATTCATAGCGTTGAAGACACTAATAGCTAATTTCTTATTTAAACCTCCAGTTTACTACTTTTCAGTGTAATAAGTAGTAACAGAAATTAATAGTAATAGTAATATTAACGGTAATAATAATTATCAGTACAGTAGCGATACTATTTCAATATCGGTCGTCAATCAGCCTTGAAAGTCAACGTATTAAATAGAAACTGAATTATTTTTGTAACACATTTTGTTTAAATTATATAAATAAAAGCTGAACCGCGAGGATAGAATGAAATGTAAATTTCTAATTGTAAGTGATGAAGAAGTCCCGAAGGGAATTATGATGTGACACGAGGAAATTATTGATTTTGAGCGTGTCACAAGCGTGTCAACAAGCTTCCACCGTTCTAGGCTGAAAAGCTCGAGACATCTGACCCACTACAAGTCGATAAGCGTGAAGGCATCGAAGCTTTTTCAAACAAGGAAATTGTTTAAAGACCGTAGTCCCTAAGCGAGACCGATCGAGTGCCTTCTCCATCCATCCATCCATTTTCGAACAAGATGAAAAGCAACGACAGAGAGAAAGAGAGAGAGGTACAAGTCGACACTTGATCCTCGACGAGAACATTGTGAAAATCTTTGTTCCGTCAGTTCGAGAGTCAACGGCACTCTTGTGCTCTTCACGTGACCCAAGGGTTATAAATTATTCGAAAACCAGTAGCGAAATAAGATATTGATTCCACCGGTGAACACTCGACGTCTCATTCAATATTTACCTTTCATCGAGCTTCTTAATTAAAGTCGAACAAATGAACAGCGATTGAAAACCTCCTGGTTCGTTTACCACATTTAGATCTAGTATCTGCGAGACTGCAAATTGGCAGTTTTTGTTTTATTGAAAAAGAAAATGAAAACTGATTCAATTTTATGGCAGAGAGATTGAAAAAATATTATGAGAAATAAGTGAATTTTAAATGTTTATGATACCGTGGTGGAAATAAGTTCTGTAAATATTATTTCGATGTAAAAATCGCCGTCAGTTTGTGGAACTCTCACGCTGCGGGTGATTCCCGCCCACAAAACTGCGGCGCAGACTGATTGGCGTCAGTCAGGGCCGTGTTACAACATGGTATCATGGTGAATACCCTACTTTCAACGTAGGAGTTGTTAACGCTGCCAAGAACCTCGTACGAAAGGAGTACGATGTTTTTTCGCAACACAGAAACAAAAATTGACAATAACATATTAACAATAACCCAAAATTATGAACTTTGTTTTCCGTACACACGTAAAATAACTTTTCTTCGAACGAGATTCTCAATTTGCTATTGTTATAAGGATTTTATAGAAATTCAGTGGAACATAGCGTGATATGTCAGACAAAACCGTGATTTTCAATCTCTTTTTGCCAGGGACGTACTAATTCGTCTCCCGTTATAAAAATATACTGAAATACTTAAGCAAAGAAGTATTCTGTTTAATATTATGAAGATATTACGGAGGTATAAACACTGAGATGAATAAATTATGTTCAAATAAAGTAATAAATATTTGTGTACCTACGTACGCTTCAATTTTGATTTAACAGAAAAATATTCAACAATCTGGTGAAACATATGTGTATCATAAACGTAGGATTTTTTTGTTTAAAGAATCTGCCAAGATGAAGAATATGTACTTACTACTATTCAGTAGTATAAGACGAAATAAGTCAGACAAGTGGTACCTTGGAAGATAAAACGTTGTGCGTTAATCAGACAACGAAATAACAAACTAAACCGACGTTATTTATAATAAGAGGAGCAACAGCTTCAGTTTTACACAAAATTGCAAACGTAAATTTGCATTAACAAACAGATATGATAGCTATTCAAGGAATCCCTGAAGCAAAATACTTCAAATTCAAACACAAAGTGTCTCCGAATTCTTGCGCGATGTTCCTGTCCACATTATACCTTTATTAAAAACAAAATTCACCTTTCACGAAGGAAACTTTGTTTCGAAAACTTTCCTGATGAAACAATCGATGCGTATGCCTGTTTTCAGTTCGAGAAAATCCACCATTCGGGATGTAAGAAAGGAAAAAAGAAACGGAGAAATATTCTTGGCACCCTTCAGACTATTCCAGAGAAAGAAGTTCACCGATGTGACTCTATTAGAAGTTAAGACCTTCTGGCGAAGGTATCACGTTTCTTGTCCTCGGAAAAATTCCAAACTGAGAACGCGACTCCCAAGACAAGCTCGTAATTTGCATATAAATTCGCGGAATATCACGACTCAGTTTTCCGTCGGCGAACAGATACCGTGTACGTGGTCCCGCAACTTTTCTCGACGATTAAGAGACATTTTCGACTTACCTGGGCCACCTTCTCCCCCATGTTCGACGTGTGCATGGCACCTTGAAAGTATTTCGCGGACCCGTTGTCCTGTAACGAAAACTGAAACAAAAACGTCAACGATTACAATCGAAACGTCACACTTACGAAATAAGATACAAGTTGATACGCTCGGTTATTTTAAATATAACTGTTTCGATATCGATGTTGCGTAAACTTTTCTAATTTTTTGTTTTGCGAAGGTAAAAGTTAGCAAAAATACGAGGAATATAGAAATATAACAATATTAATTGTGATATCGATACTGAAACAGTCAATTAAGATACTAGATCATATAGTAAGTATCGTGAGCTTACTTTGTGTTTGATGGAATCTGGCCCCATCTGGCTGAGGGATGGCGACTTCCGGTCTTTGGACGTCCGCCATTTTTGCAAGTCACTTTCGGACGCAACGCCAGGAAAGATTTTCGAATGTTTAGTAGCTAAAAACACAAACGTACTCGTTAATTTTCATAATAACCTTCGATTCGTATAATCGTCATTATCCTAATTTATCATTACGAGACTATACGTGTGAAATACAGGCTCGATTCAATCAGATAATTCAACTATCCAACAAATAATTTGGCAATGTTCGGTGCAATTACGTTTTATTTGTCTTTTGTCCAAGCACAATAAACATTACTATCATATAAATTTGAGAAAAGAAAAAAAAAAGAAAAAATAAGGAAATGTGAAGTGTTTGTTAGATACCAATTTACATTCGCTTCTCAATCAATGATCCGACTAATTCTAAATGTATAATAAGGTGCGAATTACCAAATACCCAGATAAATACAATACCAAACACCCTAGTTCTCCCTAGGGAAAATACGCCCCCACCATTCATCTCGTTACGCGAGAATCGTTAACACGTTCATAAGAATGAAATCGTTTTATTTCTTAAATTAAGATTCTTTAATTCCTATTAATCATTTGAAAATATCAAATTTGCCATTATAATAATTGACCCATTACTAATTTATCAAACAATTAGCATGTCACAGGCGAGAGGAATGATGACACTTTTTTCCCCTAGGTAGGGATCAGCACGTTCGGTACTGTACATCCGGAGAATATATGTATATTATACAAGAAGTAACGATTCCAAAGAAAGGTATAACATTACTGTCAACGTGTGATCTAAAGAAAATGACGGCCAATATAACAGGCTACAAAACGTGTGATT
Source organism: Stelis phaeoptera (assembly GCA_943735885.1). Taxonomy (NCBI): domain Eukaryota; kingdom Metazoa; phylum Arthropoda; class Insecta; order Hymenoptera; family Megachilidae; genus Stelis; species Stelis phaeoptera. The sequence continues at coordinate 5,137,966 of OX030936.1, forward strand.
ATCAGAGAAAATTAATCGACCGAGCCTATATCTCCGATACTAAAAGCGTTAAAGAACAGTGTGTCGTTAACGGGTTAGTCAATTCGCACTAGAAGCTGCATACCTGTGAAAGAAAGATCGTTTAAATGTTCGTCAAGGACCGTGTAAAATTATTCGTAGAGATGATGGAATGCGTTAACTGCTACGCTCGAGTAGCATATTTATAATCTTCGTACATGTATGTATATATATACATATATTTTTTATAATAAACGTATTAAAGAAGGGAAAAAAATAAAACAAAGGGATATATATATATATGGTTTTGTACAAATGACATCGCGGATGATTGATTCTGCCTTCCCAGATCGTTTCCGGGGTCTTCGGATAGCACCCCGTCGGAAGTAGTGAGTCTGTGAGCTGAAGATTCAGAAGAAGCCGTGTTTGTCAGCCAATTTTCTTTCATCAATGAAGAAACAGAAGCGTAACTAACAAATCGATCGTATTTCATGCTTCGATCAGCCTTACGTACCTCGAGATATTACTTTTATCTATTACGGATTTCGATCGATGAAATGTCTCGACATTCCTCACCCTCGATACCCAATGAATAATATTTCTACGTCCATTAAGTATCTTGAAATTAACAGACTCATCTTCTTGAAGAACCAAATGAGGAAGGGTGAAGAGAGAGTTCCGGGACTCTGGAGTACAAAATGGCTGACCGAGCGATGCTACGGTGCTCGTTTTGTAAATGATACGGCAGAAAAATAGGATAGACAAAAAAGAAAAGAGAAACGAAAAGAGGAAAGTGGTTGTTAGAGTATAACAGTGACGCTTTTTAAGTCTCGCCGATGCTATAGGGTGGTAAACGAGTTAAACGGTAATGTACCGAGTGTATCAATAATCGTGGTACTTGCAAGAAACGATTAATTTCTCTTGGGAAATATAAATCGTCAGTAGATTGCAAAATTTTGATCGTGTACGTTTGCGTTTTGAAAATTAATAAATGTACAATTGTTTAAAATATTTCTTTGGGTAGGTATTCAAATATGAACGATGAAATAATGATATTTGGATCGTACGCAGGACTAACGTTGTCTAGATAGCGAATAAACGTGACATTGTCGCAATGGTAATGTACGCCACGATCGATTTAATCAAAAAGTATGATAAATACACGCGCGAGTAACGATGTTACGAAGGAAACTGTTCTGACAACTATTAATTGTACACGAAGGATACAACATTGATTTGTCACCTCGAGAATAATCTACCCCTTTCTTACGGTATCGGAATTACTGAGACACCCAGTACAATTTGTGGTAGTGGTGGTGGTAATAAGAAAACAGGCCTATGAAAGCTGAATCCGACAATGGTACGCAATATGTTGGAGAAAGAAGCTGACGATATCAGAAAAAGAAAATAGAAAGAAAAGAAAAAAGAAAAAAAAACAACAGAATAGAAAGAAAAGTAAGCCTCAAGCGCTTGGTAAGTTGTAAAAGGGGTGCAAACTCGGCGGCGCTCGGTCGGTTAAAAGAAACAACCAAAGTAGGGGATGAAGCAGACTTAAAAGGCTGCTCCGTCCTGTTTTACCTTCCGTGAGATTATCGACTGTCGCTGGCCGTCGCTCGAGGGTGACGTGTTCGCTCCCTCGGCCCGCTACTAAAATACGTTTCTATGGTTTGACTATTGAACTTACACTTCGTACCCAAAAGGGTTGAGACGTACGGGCCTGATTTTAACGCGAGGCTTTCTACCGTGGACAGATACACGCGACGCGAAAACGATTCTTCCTGAAACGTTTACCGAGACTCCGGGAGGGTGACGAATAGGGGTTGCTCAGGGCGAACAGGCGCCAACTCGCGACGTTTTCGCGAGACATCGTTCACGAACAAGCTTGTTTCGATCTTCGAGCTTTTCCCGACGGATGACAGATAGCGAGGCGATGCACCATCGGATGTTTTTTTTTTTTTTTTTTTAGAAAAATTGACCAAAAATCAATTTCACAAATTTTATGCAAAATCATTGTAGTAAGAAACTTTAATACTGACCTATGGACAACGAATTGGGAAGAATATTATTTTTAAGTCATACCAAGGTGTTTTAGTTGAAAGTTTGACTTCCAATTTTCATCGAAGCAAGGTTGAATATGTTTTGCAGGTTACAGTTATGGTTGACCCAGCTTCGTCGTTCGAGGGTTAATTTTTTCATTTTGATGCACTCCTGTTTATTTAATTATTGTATACCAAACAACTAACTTCGGAGTATAGAAACTAAACAATTATTATATGTAGATTTTAATTAAAATTCAACCTTGTTTGCAACGACCCGAGCACAAAGTTCCGTAAAACTTGTGAATGGTAAAGAAAGAAATGAAGGTGATTGTAAAACGATGGAAATAAGTAAAAAGCTACGGATCCTTCGAACGAATCTTCTATCACGAACATCAACGATTAACCAGCCGTAATATGATAGCTTCGACTTGCAAAACGGAGAGGCACGCGCGTTCACTATCTGTCAACATTCGCGACACGAAACATCGCATGCTGCGGTATTATCTTCAACGTCGTTCGTTGCGATTTCGCCGCAACGCGCATACATCCGCACTCGACTGGTTACACCTTGTTCGAACCTCTACACCGATCGGACAGGATCGATCTATCGAACGTTCCAGGAACGTTGGAAATAAAATAGAAAACGAAAGAAATATACATATAGTAATAAAAAAGTTGTCTTCCAAAACCTAAGTGACCATGATTTTTTAATAATTCAATAATATTTACTCTTTGTATAAAATCGCAATTATTGAACACGTTTCGAAAGACAACCAATGACAACGACTCGCTGGCAAATATAATCGTTCTGTTCTGAGAACGAAAGAATGGCGGATGCGAACACCTAAAGAAAAAAAAAGAAAAAAAGAAACAAAAAACCGTTTGATCGGGCATCGAAAACAGAAAGCCGTCGTTCCACAGAGAAAGCTCGAGCTAATACGTCAAATTAGCAATCCACGAAATACCGATGAAACGAAAAAAAAAAAGAGAAAAAGGGTTGGGGAGAACAGAAAGAAAAAAGAACAAGAAACGAGCAATCGGGTCGATTAAAGTACAAGGTATACTTACAAACACTGCAGGTGAGGCTGCGACAAGGCGCCCTCGCCGTATCCGGTTTCACCGCCCTCCTCGAGATCGCGTCTAAACTCGCAGCGTGTGACACGCTTCGTGACGGTCCTTCCGCTCCCCCGGCCGACGAAAAGTTCCCACCCTCCCAGATTCCAGACTTCTGCGACACCTGCAATAAACCATCGACCACGATTCCATCTTAACATTTTCAGTTCGAACAAATATTGGACGTAATGTCAAAAGTACAATATTTTTATACTTCGAGTTTAGATCCTTTAGGGATAAAAAAATCATTCTGACGAGATATCTCGTCCGCGGATACGAAAGAGTTAACCGGGAACGTTCGTTCGCTAGACCGGTTACCCTTGACTCGGACTTCCGTTTCACGTGACACAACGGACCAGCGGAATATCGTTTGAATCGTGTACACTCCTGCGACACGCGATCGATACCGGACGTGTTTTCAAGCGGGTGCACGCGATCCGACTTTACCCCCCTCTGGTCTCTCGATGCCGACGGTAGGGGCAATTGCTTTCGGGGTTGAGGGCACGGTCTAAGGCTAAGGCTCGTTGATGGTGGCGAGCGATAACGGTGGAAAGCATTGGATCATCCTATTAATAATACGGAGTGCAGTTGTTCTTTTCTTTTTTAGAACGTGAGCAAAATCGATGTGTATTTTTGTACGATAGTTACGAAATCAAGTTAGCTTTGTGAATTTTTGCATTTCATTTTAAGTCAAAAATTATTTATACCATTTCTTAAAGTCTCAGAGTATTTTAGTTAATTGTGACTGATTAAAATTCTTATACGCCAGACTTTATATTTCTGTTTACTTATCAAATAACCTTTGCATTATGTAAGGAGCACGGGTCAAGCTAAAGGGGTAAATGGAAAAATAGAAAGAATCTGGTGATAGAGACTCTTAAAATAATGTCAACGACCATCAGAAAGGTACTCAACGATCTTCGAAATTGGACAACTCACGCGAGAATGAACATAATATCCCGGATATGTTCCGGTGATTCTATTAACCTGGCTCGATAGCTCGGCCAACGTCCATTACGATCAAACCTCGGCTACTGGTGAAATTGAAACCGGTGGAAGCAGTAAGCGTTACAGGGGGTTGGTTCATCCCATTGATGGAATGACACCGCACGCGTTGCAATCGTACAACTTCGATATGTGCCATTAGGTTGACCTTTGCATGGTACTCTAACCCTGCGTTTCGTGTTGCACGTGCTCACGCGTTCCAACATACCGTTAAATACTACCCTTTGTATCCGGAAATAGCGGAATAACGAGGAAAATCATTGTAATAACAAACGAATAATAGCGCAACGAGTTGAAAATAATTTCCTTCTTTTTTTATAGAAAGTTTTCCGGATTCCTTTTGGCAAAACTTATAATTTTTGAAAAAGATACGAACGAATATTATCTATTACCTACCTATATTATAGGTATAATATTTGTAACGAAACCTTCATAAACGACCTTTTTATTTTTACCTGCAATATACACATACTGTTTTACCCTCGTGTTCCGTGGGGATAATCTGGGATACCCTACATTCTTATAGGTATGTTTTTTGTTTTTTCTGGTTTTTGTTTTTTACTTACGTCGCTCACCCCTTCGGGACTGGCGATCGGTGCAGTGGTACTGTGCTGTGCAACGTTTGCGGTTGCTGCAGACGTTGCACCACCGTTGTTGCCCCCAGCTGGCGGGGCTGGAAGAGCGGGCGGGGGTGTGCCAGTCCTTCCAGGACCCCAAGATTCCATCATTGTAGGTGAACCACATGTTAGTGGGCTGAAAAATATAGGAAATCGATTCCATTAGTCCAGAGAGAACGTTTCTCGCCAATCCATTCGTTACGAATAAAAGAATAGAAAAAGAAAGTTCTTTAAATGACTCCTATTTTTGTAATAAATAATTGTAAATAACGAACGCCTTCAAACATATAAAAATTAAGCAGTAAAATATTTCAATGCAAGGACTTCGTACAAATTACAGAATTTAAAATTCAACCGATATAAGTCCTCTCCATGGGTCGCCGTTCGAGGGTTGAAAGGTTCGAATGATCGACGAAAACGACGCGAGAGGAAACGTAATTCTGTTGTTCGAAATCGTATTTTCGACGGTTGTATTGGATATTCCCGGCACGTACTTTTCTGCGAAGAATTTTCATCAAAAGGAGCGACTGAAATATCTCCCGACAAAAAACATAAACAAAAACCATTTCATAAAAAACTTCACAAGAACTTCCAAACAAATCTATAGTAATAAACTACGACGTTTCATGACGTATTTAGCTCGCCTAACCTTAAGATATTCTACCAAAAGAAATATAATTCAAATCTTGTTCAAAGTTCTTCCAGTACAAAAAACTCATTTTACATTACATTTGCATTAGGGATAGGTTAGTCTTTGCAGTGGTTAATTATTTTATCCAGTAATTCGGTTTACTATTTCGAATCAGCAATTACAAAAGTATAGTATCTGGCACATTTAATCTACCCAGAAGCATTGATCATCTTTCCACCACAACTTCCGCGAAGGAAGAGCGCGTTTCACGGTCGATAATCGCAAGCGAACGGCGTCGGGGCGGCGAGCGTCGACGCCTGCAACCCTCCAAAAATGACCGAGGCAAAAGTGGTTCGCGATAAATCGTAAAAATCCTAAGATTATGGCGAATGGTCGATATGGAACGGAGGTCGGACACGGCGAGTGAAGTGTGTCAGTGTTAGGTCAGACTTGGCAATCGATACAGAAGCTGAAGAGCCGCAACGCGATGCGGAAAGACCCCCGACCTGCCACCAGAACTACAATGTAAACCAATTGGACTTCATTTTACGAAACTGTAACCCTCGTACGTTTGTTTGCCGTTCAATTAAGTCGCAACTGTCGCAAACAAACATCTGTGGACAGTTCAGCGAGTTGAAGTTGTTGGACACGTTCGCCAGAGTTTCTTGTTCGAAATTCTCAAGTTCTTGGTACGAAAAAAAAAAAATATCTGACGTCTCTGATAGAGATTTCAGTGACCTTCGAATGTTCTTCTGAAAGCCTATTTCTATAAACTTTAACCCTTTCAGAGGTCCAGAATTCATCCTTTTCAAAGTAAACTACTATTAACACAGGGTATGAGTTTAAAAATATATAATAAAGTATGTTTTAAACAATTAAATATAACACTTCGTCAAATTCGGTACTAATTTTGCTCCGAATGCAAAGGGTTAACACGTTGACTGTCACAGTGAAAAGGGACATATGTAGCCAGACACGCTGAAAATCCAATTATTATTAATACAATCAATTAATTTTCAAATATAACCTTTCAATTCGATAGCTAGCATTATTAGTTTAATATTAATACTATCTGCAGTTTATTTCATCACTTCTTTTGTTAATTATTTGTTTATACAAAATTTCGGGTGTCGGTCACCGGTGACCACCATGGCAGCCGACGTGTTAACGCTCGACTGCTACAAGGATGAATAATTTAACACTAGTACTACTTGACACGTTGCCGGCCGCAGTAGAAATACCTATAACTGGCCAGACACACGATTTGAAGTCAAACGCGTCATATTTTCACGTCGAATTAATAACCTACTATTGCTGGTTGCCTAATTAGATAATTATAATGAATCTGCGGTAACAGTCGGTTATCTAATTATAAAAGAGGGGATGTTTGAAGTTGGACAATCCCGAAGAAGAAATTTAATTACTCGATTGGAGGGTGTTTTCCGAAAATGTTCTACAGTCGATCGCAAGTCATGTTCGAAAAGGACACGGAAGAGCTTGCATCGGCGTTCTTAGGGGTAGAAAGAGGGACGGACAAGTTCAGGGTAGTTTCGTTTGGAACATTTCCAACCATTTCGAACGCGTAATGAGAATTTTCCTCGCGTCACTCGGGACTCTCCCCCGTAATGGCACGTCCGTCCACCTACATATATCAAGGGAATAACAAATCAACTCCCTTCGACCAGCCTTTTTCCTACTATCCGAATAGCGCCAGTCCGTCTCTGAACAAACGTTTGTATGCATTGAGGGATCGAATCGGGTTCGCTCGTGATTTAGAACAAGTCCTGAGACGATTTATCCAAGGCGTTAAAGAAGGAAACTACTGATATCGATCCAACAACTGATCAGCAATGCTTCAAACGATTTTCCTAATTACTTCTTTTCTCGCGGTTAACACGTTTGAGCGGCACAGTGAAAACGGACGTACGTAGTCAGACACGATAAAATCCTAATTGTTAATGATGCGGTCGATTAATTTTCAAATTCAAATTATTAGCTTAATATTAGTTGTTTTTCTCAATTATTTGATTGTACAAAATTTCGGGTGTCAGTCACCGGTGACTTTAGATTTAGTTTGTTACTGTCTCTTAGCTGTATTTTCCAAACTTTAACCCATTCCCATAGGCACTAATGAATTTTCAGAAATCTCTGAAATTGATAGAAAAGTTTAGAGTGTCAACAAAATTTAGGGTACAGTTATCTTAATCAGTTATAAATAATTGAGATATTAATTGACTCACCTTCTAACATACTTGTTTTCAATGAAAAAAAAAAAAAAGAAAAAAAGAAAAAAACGTTCTGCTGGTTTAAGTTAGCAGTCTATCAACTGGTGAATCGATGGAATGGAAAATAGCAATTATCCTTTGGTATTCTTTTGACCTAAAATAGAAGGAACCTGATGCCGCAAATATCCTGGCGTCGAATCCTGTTTTAACTGCTCCCGTGTCCTTTGTACGTCGACACACCAGGTTGTGCAAGGGTTTGAACTTGCCAGGCACGATCGAAACCGCGTTAAAAACTTCGTTGGATTTATCGACGTTTTACGGCGAACAGGCAACCCTGACATCGATTCCCGGTCGGTCAGCGTGTTGACAGAGTGATTTCGTAATACAAATAGATCCACATAATGGACTACCGTGGTGTATTTATTTTTTTTTTCTTCTTTCTCTACTTTCCTACGGCTACCTTTACCAACCAACCGTCGGCGTCACAGTTCCGGCTGTTCTCTTTCTTTCTTTCTCTCTCCCTTTTTTTTTTCAAGCGGTGCAACTTCACCTTGTGGCGTTATTGCACGCTATTGTTGGGTGGGTTCAAGGAATTTACGTGTCTAAAAAGTGGTAAATTGCTGTCGCGCATTTGCATGATAAACTCGGTATGATTCATCGTTCGCGAGTCCCGAAGCGTGCATCTTTTTTGGCAGCCAACTGACCTGGCCTGATCGTTTGTATTCGACGTTGGCTTCCGTGAAATTTTGTTAATCGTCACCCGTCGATCGATGCGCCGATGAACGAATACGATCGAACAATTCGACCCCGGGATGATGAACGACGAATTAATTGGCGTGAAGTTTTAATTGGTAGAAAATTCAGGGAATCTTATAATCCTGTTCTTTTATTTCCGACGCCCATGTATGCGTCAAATGTTGATTAATTTCAATGTTGCTCTTCCGAAACAATGGTTTCAAAATCATTTGAAAATTCAATTTTCAACACGCGTCATCGAAAAGCCAATTATATCCTTATCGCTAGGATTCATATGAATATTATAAATGGAAACGTGTAAACAAGAGCACCAAGAACGTCAGTTGTGTCTTCGATCAGAAGATATCAGAAGTTGATAAGGTCAAGGGGTTACAATTTTGCCATCGGACTAAACTCTGACAAAAAATCTTTACCGAAGCCTTCCGCGATACCTATTGCACAGATTCTTTCACTATAATTAGCATTACTTTTAATGGATGTACCCGTAATTACGAGCCTAAGATTTGTAGGTGTATTTTATTACTAGCAAACAAGCTCTAGGCGACCGTACGGGAAAATTCTTTGTAAAAAGATTGAAAAAAAAATAATGTTACATCGTGTACAGAAGGTTAAGTTTTGTTAATGGCAACGGTTAACGTTAAATATTCACGGTTTTAATCAACTAACTTTACCGTATTAGAACAGCTAATGAATTATAACGTTTTTCACCGCGGTTTCCACGCTCCACCCTGTCCACCCTTACTTTCGCACGCCACCGCGTTCAATGAATTTCCATGGCTTTAACAGAAAAATCCCATTTGCATGCCCATCACCTCGTGGCTATTTGCTCTGGAAACAACCAGTCCTTGATGACCCAGTGATTAACAATTTCAACTCGAAATGTTCTTAATATTAACATCCCCTAATTGCTTTTATGTATTTTATTTCTTCGTGCAATTCTGATCTCAATACATTCGATGTTACAAATGTTTCTTAGTTTCAGGGTTTTTTTTTTTATCAATTTCTTCTTTTCGTAAGAAACGAAGGTGAAACCGAGGCCCAAGAGTGTATTAGATGAAATTGCTCTGACCTGGTGAAAATTCCATTTTGCAATTTCTTTGCTCCTTAGAATTGGAGAGTGCGTGTTCACACGCGAAGGACTCTGAAAACGGAACTGTAATGCGGCTCGATAGAAAACTGGAACGTTTCGTTTAGCAGTGAATTATTGTCGTTCTTATTCCACGATTTCGGGATGATTTGTCATTGAAAAGTATCTCAGATCTATCTTGTTATTTACATTAATCCACGAACAACGATAATTTGCTAAAACAAAGTACAAAACGGAGATTTCTTCAATCCGTTCCACGGTAGTTACCAAAATCCTAGGAAAACTGGCTGGTCTTCGGGAAAGTAGAAACTCTTCCGAAGTTCGATCCTCGAAAGCCAGCAACCACTACAAGTACACTCTGAATTATCAAACTCGAGCCTCGTTCGGAGCAACGCTTTCGTTATCCGAAATTAGTTCGCCCTTTGCTCCATTATGTAGACTAAAATTAAGGCTCGGTTCCGTCGAGATTGTTTCTTTATTCTTTCCAATAACTTCTATCGCTCGAAAACGTCTGACTTCGATTATTTTCAAGAGAAACGTTGTAAAATGTTCTGAAGATTTCAGAAATACTGAAAATTTGTATGAAAATCGTCGTGCGAGCTTCACGACACTCTGGTTCGAGCTTAATACAGCTTTTCGAATGGTATCATGGTCACGCACGCTCTTTAACCCGAGATAAAATCTTCAAGCTCGAACACCTTCATTCATATCCTCTTCGGTGGTTTTTCTTTTCTCTTATTTTCTTTCACTTCTTTCTCCTTCCTTCGTGCTTGCTTAACTGGTTCATTCAAAGGCACGTTTATTCACGCGACGCCCCCTGTCTTTTCACGATCGTTGAAAAGGGACGACTTGCATGCATCCCTTTTAAAATCGGTTTTCAAAGCGGTTCTGTTCAAGAGGCTTTAATTCCTTTGTTGACAGTTTCGGCTACGTAGATCGTACACGAAATTTTCGACCTTCCTACCTTCTGTTTTTTACAATAAAATAAAAGTTGCAAACCCACGAGTCAATATTATTTATTTATATTATTAATTCTTAGATGAAAATAGCAAGTTAGGTATCAGGTTAGTAGCCAAGTTTTAAAACTTCGTATTTCGTACCTAGAAAATTATTTCTTAGGACTCGGTAAATAATAATTTTTTAATTCCTCCGGACGTGGGTAGTCAGACACGCTGAAATCCTAATTATTAACAATACAATCAACTAATTTTCAAATTTAACTTTTCAATTCAATAGCTAGCATTATTAGCTTAATGTTAACGCTATCCGTGGTTTATTTTATCATTTCTGTTGGTAATTATATGATTGTAAAAAATTTCGAGTGCCGGTCACCGGTGACCCCCGTGGCAGCCAACGTGTTAAATAACTTTGACACAAAATGTGCGTATAATTCACGTGGAAAAATCGTGGAAAAATAATTAAAGATATTCGTCGTACGAATAAAACACTCGTGAAAAAGCGCTGACTCGTCATTCTATGTATTCGGATGAACTGATTTTCTTTTTGCGCACAATGCGTCACCTGCGTACCCATTCCTATTTGCATTTGCCCAAGGAGCTTTGAAAAGTAGTCGAAGGGAAAGCCATGGATGATCTAGATCTCGTTGAAAAAAAAAAAAAACTTCGAGGTCCAACTGGTTTAAGTGAAAGCTTAAGCTAAGCCTAGAGGGGAGGAGAAGGGAAATGCGTTTCTGTTCATTTCGAATAGCCTTGTCGCGTTCACCTGGTCGTTTCTCAATCTCCATACCGCGACGTTGCGTGTTCAACCGTGGTTCAACCTTGAAGAGCATGGTAAAACCGGGACATTCCTCTTTGTCATCGTTAAGCTGCAGCTTTATTCGAGCCACCAGATTGATCATTAGTTGGTTGTGATTTAACGCGACCGTGCTACACCGTGAAATCGTCTCGGCTTTAATTTAAAGAAAGAAGAACTCTGACTGCCATTAATAATTCGGCAATGAAATCAGCGTGAAAATTAAAGGATTCATGTAGTATGACCGTTTTAACAACCTTGAAAACTTGCCTGTTATTATTACAATTCTTCGTAATTTCTATTATTCCGAATTTCGAGTACCTAATACGACGATTTCTAATTAAGTGAATGAAAGGATATCAATAATGCAAACAACAAATTTCTATGGAAATTCAAGTGTCACTCGAATATGGGTGACGCAGTAGTCAACGTGTTAACTGTGAGAATCATAATTAATTTTTAAATTAAATTTCATCGACCTACCGTTACTGCAATGTAACAATTTTTGCAAATACTATAGTGACATTTCATCAAAACAGAGGATTCGTGAGGATTTTATAAGCAATCGGATAGAGACATTAGACGACGGTATTCCTAATGATACCTACTGAAGCGTGTCTTGCTTAGATACGGCTGTTTCTACTTCGACAATCAATGTACGAAACTTTCTTCGAGTTTCGAGCGAACGAAGTGGTACCGATCGACTCTGTACCGATCTCAGGAAACTTTGAACCATCGCCTCTTGGAGTCATTGCGTGTCGAGAGGAAACGAATAGGGTTCACCTTGGAGAGAGGAAATCCTTCCAAGGTCGTAATCACGATCGCATTATTCTCTGTCGTTCCATGTGCTTCCCGATTCCGGTGTCTCTTGTTTATGTCGTTCGGATCGTCTCGCGTGCCAAACTCCCTTTCGTCCAGGAACGTCTTCGAATTATTTCCAGACTATCCTGACCCCTACTGTCGCCCCTATTTTCCCCTGCATCCTCTTCAAATAGAAATATTTTGTTCAAACAAGCTATAATAAATCGTGCCTGAACAGGAAAAGCGTAAGAATTATTTCTTGGGAACGCGATTCTAGATTCATGATTCCATTCATACGAAAGGGTTATGTATGAAAGGGTTGTTTACGAAACCCTTAATCAATTCGATGGTAGCAAATGGAGCTACTGTTTACTCGGGCGACTGGCAATATTTGATTTCCCGTCTGCTTTCGATCGTTTAGAATAGATTGCCGTGTTTTCCTCGCGTTGGGAAAACAAAAACCTCTGCGACCGAAAGTGTATATTTTGGCAAGCGTCGCTCGTATCTTTCCGAGGCATATATTTTATTCTTTTCGTACGAGTGATTTAAAAATAATACCGGTGATCATTCGTAAAACGGCATTTGCTGGAAATAGAATTATATATTCAAAAGATTCTCTACGACTAACGAGATATATTTGAAATTACCGTATCTCGAATACAAAGACTCCACAGAATCCACGATCATCGCCATTAGTTTCTAAAAATTTAGTTCACGGAAACAGCAATTCGAACCGCTTGAAATTTCTATTTGGCAATGAATTGTCCGATAAGAAAGCCAAGAAACGATCGGGCGAAGAAAATCGTGACAGGGTTTTAACGAGGTATCGAAAAGGGCATTTGATACATACACGTATATCAGAATGCCAGCATCGTCCGTGCAGAACAATGCGGTGTATCATTAACGTGCCGAGTGTACTTAGTTAGGTCAGCTTCGTCAGTTTCTTAATTGGCTTCTGTACAACACCGCAGTACGACAAATCATCGCGCAACCACCCCTTCAGGGGAGGAGTGAAAACTAGAAGAGAAACCTCTGAATCGACATACTTCACCAACCGGACGAGTTGCATTAAAATTCAATGCGAGTTTTCTCGTTTCACGGTCGGCAATACACCTTCGATTCATTGGTACACGGCAACGTTTTTTATCTAATATTATATTTTCACTATTTTATTAATCCAATATGTTCGATTTGACCGCGTTCCTTTTACGTAACGTTACGTTTTTAGTGTAGGGTGTAAATTGGCTCAGTAGTGGTACTCGACGCCTTACACGACACACGGGTAATACGGATTATTGTTACTTTTTTTAATCTAATACTTTTGAATTAATGTAACTTTGGTTCAACACAAGTTTCCACGTCCTTTTGATACATTATAATATATTTAATTCAGAATGCTAAGGGATACAGTAGAAGAACTCAACGTCTGAGATGACACAAGGAATTAATTATTTAACCCGCTACTTTCGACTGAGGTTTCGAACTAGCACGATTTCAAGTAGCACTCAAAATCTTCTCTGCATTTGGAACTAAAGTGCCAAGAATTAATTTCTGAGTGCTATTAATTATCATAACATATCCAATTACTGTGGTAAGTTTAGCGGTATTCCAAGCGTAGTATCTTACCAAGAACAGCTTTGAAATGGCAACAAAGTCTGCCCAGATAATTCAAGGAATCCAATGTTTGTCTAGCGTTGGATAATAATAAATAATGAATACCAGGGACGTAGCTTACAAACTAGTGTGCTAGATAGAAGAATAATTTTTAAAATTTCTTATGTGAATGTGTAGCACGCTTATGATAGTGCGTTATAGCGTAGCAACTACGTGTTTCTCGTAATATTTCCCAACAATGACACGATAAAACAACTTTCTCGTCGTTTTAATTACGACTGCGGATGGACTATAAGCGAGTTGATAAGAAAATCTTGGAAATTCTAGAACTCACCAATTCTCAGAGGCGTCCTCGTCGAGGATGGTCCCGTCAGCGAGTCGATGAGGTAAGTTGGTCGTGTTTCTTGGTCGATTCCTGACCCTTGGTGGACCAACGACACCAGTCCTGGACAGACCGGCACGAAAGGACGCCCTTGCCCTGTCGACTGCTCGAGTCAACGTCATTGAATCTTATTAGTGATTGTTAGTAAAAACTGCCAATTATGCACCGGAGAGAAAATATATTGCGAAAACTAACGTGTAAGGTTCGTTAAGCAAGCTACGAGTCTTTGAATCGATGAAATTGAAAAGTATTACGATCTAAGCAAAAATTAAAACATACTTATATACAATTATATTGTAGGTATTACTAGCAAAATTCAAAATATTAAACGAGGTAGAAAGCTTACATTGACATCATGTGTCAAAGAGAATTTGTAATATTCACAGAATACATATAGGGAAACTAAATTTAATACTGCGATACGTACTTTTCTAAAATTGATAATTTACATATTGTACTTAACCCTAGGGCGACAAAGTTAGCTCGTTCGAGGGTTGATACAATGATGTTTTCTTTTTCAGTGATACGCTCGACTGTTTACTAATTTACTAGTTACAATACTCTTGAGATGATATTTTTTTTCCACGAGCAAACTTTTGTCCGTGTTACTTTGCGCAATATATTTTTCTCAACGAAAGGACAGGAAACTCGAGCGAGTTTGTACGAAGTTAGCCACCGGTTGGATTAAATAAACTTTCGACGAAGCAAAGGAAAATGGGATCACGATGCAGCGAACACAATGATTTCTTTCTCTCTCGATTTCGAAAAAGAAATGCCGAAAATCAAACGAAATATGAAAGAGACGACGATTGGTGAAATAAAAGCATTCGACTCGAGTAAATATTTCGTTTCGCGTGAACAGATGGCATGAAATTTTAGATTTATCGTTGCATACACGATTGGATCGTTGGCACAACGATACCGACCATCTCCTTACGCGTACGATCGTCGTAAAGTTCTTTGATTTTCAGCCAAACCCGAGTCGTTGAACCTTGTGTACAAAAATACGATATCTGTTTCAGATTTTAGGGGATCAGAACGATAAAAAGGTGTTTGATAATATCGGGGATTAAATATCGAAGTGCTTGACAAGATTGAAAGCGCGTGCTACAACCGAATATTCCAATATAACTTGTCAACAGATCTAGCGAGACAAAGCTTTGAATATCTATTCAATTTTGTCGACAAAAATTGCTTATAAATTAAAAATTGCAAATTTTGCTTTTCCTTCGTTGCTTATTTTTCCAAAATAAATGCTTATAGCGTCTATCACGAATAGTAAATATTTAATGTTTTAATACCGTTTGTTGTTTACAACGGAAAATAAGATATTATCGATCTCTGAGATTTAATGGGTCAAAACCTTGATGATAATCATCGAAATCCTTATCTACGATTAATAATTTACAAAATAATTTGTACGTGGAATACTGGTGGAAATAAAAAAGGATCGGTGGCGATCATTTTCTCCAGAGTCCAACTATCAACCACCGGTGTTTTCCCTTGCCAGATATTTATCGAAATATCAGCCGATCGAAGATACAAGAATCGAATTATTTTTCCAAGTTGTCGTCCGACAAAAAAGATATGATAGATCCTGACTATATCACTGGTCAAAGGAAATCTATACCAAACGGAAATTGAATTCACGGCAGAAAAAAAAAACGAAACAACAAGCGCAAACGTGAGAAGAGAGGAATACCAGAGCAAAGTTTTCCATCGAAGCTCGAAGGGTTGACCGTTGAAAAATGATCGAGTTTAATTAAAAATTGTTTGCCAATTCGAGTTTCTCCATCGAAATCACGAGAATTGTGCCGGAGTGGAACGTGTTACTTGATCGTTGGACACCAGCAACCCCCTTAAACTTATATTTCTCCCAGACTTGGAAATTGGACAAATTGCAAATTAAACATTCTGAAAAAACTCTGAAACTTAGAACACATATCTTACAAGGAATTAGCATCGTTTGTTAAACAAAAATCGTACATGTATGCTGCTGAGGTGATAAGGATCGGGGAGTGTTTAAATGCTCTAGCACGATTGCTCGAGAATTCATTTTTATTCAACGCTCTCAAGCACGAGCGAAGAACGCCAAAACGAGACTGGCTTTCCTTCGCCGGGAAAGTTTATTTTTTCGCTCTCTGAAGGAGAGTCGAGCAGAGAGGAAGAAAGAAAAGGGCCTCACTTCGTAAAGCGGTTGCCCGATCGACGAACGACGATTTATAGTTTTATTGGCGTCTGACCGGGCGGCCCGAAATGCTTCTACGCCCGTGAAGGGGTCTGTTTACATTCTCTACCTGAGACTTCCCAGGTCGCTACACTGCTAAACGACAGAACTATACAATCGAGGCTTAATACCGAAAGTTACGTGTTACAAACTATTGTTTTGTCCTTACTATTTAAGCGAATAACTCTAATAAATAAATACTGGTTTACATTACTATCTGCGCGCTTTAATTCGTAGCAGAAAGCACTATCTTGGCAATAAAATATTTTCGTCGAACAGCGAAACCGAGTCAATCACGACTCAGACCAAGAAAACATACACCGCGGTGTTTTGACAGTCGAGCAATCAAATTTTTAAACGCAAGACCTCCGTATATTTCATTTCAAAAATGAAAGGGAAAAACAGTTCGAAATTCGACTCAGATTGTCTGCTCCCTCCATGGTCGATCGTCCGAGAATTAAAGGGTTAATAATTGATGTAGCCGGTTGATTCGTCCGGACGGGGGATCGAGGGTGGATTTATCAAGCGGCAGGCGGGAAAAAAGATCGGGGCTGTCTATAGCTTCCTGTACGACGAGAGGGGTGTAACATTTATTATCGGGTCAGGGTTAACCGTTAGGCGCGCCACACACGTCCAGCGACTGTTCTGCGACGTCATTCTAAAAATACTTTCGCGAACACTCCAGATATAAAACGTGACCACGGGGTCTCTTCCTCTTTGCGTGTGAGCCGTTTCTACGCGCGCTGCTATTCAGAAATTAAAGGTAAAACACCCTTAAGGGAATTGTTAATCGTCATGTTATTATCGTAATTGAAACTGCGCGACAACATAAAGAACTTATAGACACTTATCACGTATGCGTGTGTCCGTGTCTGACGTCTTTTTTCCAAATGTCACTTTTATCGAATTAAATGACAATCGTATGCAACCCCAACTTCGTTATTTAACACTATATAAAGACTCATAGCGGTTAATTCGAAAACTAAACTATCCATTTATCATAAATAATAAATTTTATAGAACTGCATCTACCGAAACTTAACGCGGACTATAATAGTTACGGAATTCCCTTTAAACTTTTTTTAAATTCTTTGAAAAATCTAAAGTACTGTACATCATTTTAAATCGATCATTTAGCGTTTTCTATCAACTATATTTCCAGATACCCAGCCGAGTTATTGATAATCGAAAGCTTGACGCTTTAGTTAATAATTTCCCGAATTTTATACCGATAAAAAGTTTACCAAAAGAATTATATTTGAAAGCCTTGCTACTGTGCAGAAAAGTTACGAATCGAAGTCACGAACGCGTGATACCAAAGTATTAAATCGAAAACTTGGGTGATCATATCCTCGCGGTCGTTTTTATTGTGCCAGTCGCCACCGAAACTCTCCCTCGTCCCAAAACAGAAGAAATTAAATACAAAGAAGCTCGATCATAATTAATTGAATTTCCAAAGGATCTTCGATCAAACGTGACACACGAAAAGACATGGGTGAATGGGGTGAAATATATTTAACGAGAACTCATTATGCGGTCAAATCTGACCTCGATCTCCGAATCTGGCAATCATCCTGCTACCCGTGTGTTAAATAGCAAAGACCGTGGAGAAAGCAGCCCTGAGAATGTCCACGAAACTGTCTTATACCGATCGGTGCGGTATAAAATAATGATCCGTCAGGAACTTGCAAAGCCGCAGGAAACTATATACGTGTGTACGCGAACAGGACACGAACATGCGTTTCGTCTTCGCCAGGATAGATTTAGTGAGCCGAGAAACGCAAAGGCGTTTACATTCAATTGATTCTTTACTGACACGTGTTTCCACGTCGTATCACTATTTATACATCGTGCAAATACGATGCCGTTTGCAAATTGTCAAGGACTAACGTTCGCTCTCGCTCTGTTTCTTTCTTTCCATTGTTCTAGGATTTCGATGCTAATAATATTAGATTCGCAACCTGATATATGTATGTAAATGTGTTCATTCTTTTAAGAACGGACAAATATGTTTACGAAGTGTCGCACTTTCTTGTTACGAAGATAATTACTTGAATCACTCCCAGGGATTTTAATTATACGAAGGGTGCTGCTCGCGAGGCGGCACTCGAAGCACACTTTTCGTGGAAGAAATTAGGAAACTAGAGTGCCGGTATTTTGCTCGACATATTCTGTTCCTTGTTAAAAGGCGCTTTATAGAAATTTTTCAGACGGCAAATATGCTGTAAAAGTTAACACCTTGAGGTACCACAATAGACACAGCTATACCTAATAGGTCGTAATATAATATTCCACGGTGAAAAAGGATAGTTGCGGTAAGTCACATATAACCCCTAATTATTAAGGACACGAGTAATTAATATTCAAATTTAAGTTCTGAATTTTTACAATATTTGGTTATTGATATTATCAAAAATTTCAAACGCCCAATACGAGTAGCTCTAATTAGGTAGGTAAAAGAATTTTGTACAATATTTTTAGCGGTAATCAACACGCTAATTATTTGATCATATCGTATCTGAAGCGCCAGCCAACTCGTTAAAGATACCAAAAATGAATTGTTTGACGCAACATCGCCAACCCCCCCATTGTTTCTCGTGTTAGCTTTGAATTTGTTGAAAATATTACAAAATCGTAACGAGTACTTGCCTGTGTACGCCTGTGAAAAGCAAACGAACGGAATCGATTATTCTTTCTGCCGAAAGCGTTACGCGATGAAAAGCGAAGTAACCAGAAATGAAATCTAGCGAAATTAATTCCGTTGATTTACTTAAGCCGGAACCCGTCGTCCGATCAATCTGTTGGAGCCTTGTCGGACGCTTTTAAATCGAGCGAGATAATCGGTTTCAAGTGAAATTAGGTTTTTTAATCGCGACCAGACGTCCGACCGACGAAAATGAAAAGCGGAAGATTCACTTCCCGCTGGAATTTCATTAGACGGAACGGGTGGAAAAGAATCCGACCGACCTGTATTGCATTTCTGTCGGACAGAAAAGGAAGGGGAAGAAGAATAAAAGGAGAAAGAGAGGCTCGGTGGTAATTTTTACAAGCACCTTTCTAACGTCAGTCTGCGGCAAGGAAGGTCACACGCCGTGTTCCAAGTACGCCCCTACAGACACACCCTTACGGTTCACACTTAACTACGTGACCTAGTGTCCACGATGTTGCACAACGAATGCAAAGCAACAGAAAAAAAACACCCCACAACACACACACACACACACACACACGAAGGACAGAGAACAAACGTCGGTGTTATTAAATAGGACAAACAGAAACGTACGGGGGAGATTGGAAGTGATTTCCATCCTGTGTAACTACACTGTACGATCAATTGTAAACACACGGTACAAAGTAAATCGCTTGTGATTATCGTTAAAAAACATCGAATACTTTGAAGGGAATTTTGTACGTGACTCGTTCCAAAAGTAAGAAGGGTTGTTTCGTAACTTAGAGATCGATAGTTTTGATAAAAAGAAAGCTGACGATTGCGATCAATGAATCTTATTAACCCTAAAGTCCTTGAGAGGGGTTACTTGAGTCCTTTAAATTTTAACCCTTTGCACTGGAAGCATTTTTGGACGTAATCGGGTCTAATCGAATTTTCCAGCTACGTTTCCAGAAACCAAACGCACTATGTCGGAAGAAAAGTGTTAGAAATATTTGAGAATCTGTTGATTTTTATTCCCTTCCTTAATTTTCTATATTTTGATACGGATGAAACTGAAATTTCGCATTTTAGAATACTCCGATAAATTAAATATGGCGTCTCAAAGGCACCAGTCGAGTGCAAAGGGTTAATACTTTGCTTTAATTATATTTCTGTTTCTTAACGAACAATTTTTCTGTAATAACAAATACGGCAACCTATTTTCTATGCTCCGTCGGCTCAATTTCGACCGAAGGGAAGTTAAATACGGATGGGTTAAGGGTTAGTTTGACGCGACGTTTCGTGCAAGGTGGCAGAATACATATTGTGCAAGAACGAGCGGCATGGACATAAATTGAACGTGAAATTTACATGTATACCGTGAAAATGAGCGAGCAAGGCTGGCGAGTAAATGAAAAAAAAAAAAAGCTGGAAGGTAGAGAAAGAGAGAAGGGGCGAGAGGAAGAAAAATAAGGAAATTGAAACTTACAGCGTGTGACGAGCCTGTTGTTGGTCTGGCTCGGGGGCGGAATTGCAGGCTGAGGGGGTGGTTGGGAGCTTAGATCCTCGAAGTTTATGATTTGCAAGCAGATGTCGTCCACCTCGCTCCTTATTAACGCTATCACCTCGCTGCACAGAAATTTGGTGCCTGTGACAGAAAATTAGTCTGATTAGCAACAAGCTTATTCCCAAAAAATTCTGATCGTTGGTGAAATTCAACAAATAACAATTTTCAATCAACATCGATATTATTCAACAACACTTTGACACGGTCGTGCGTTTTTTCAACCCCTTGCGATAGAATTTAAATAATTTCGAAACAAAATACGTCCCTGGACGAGATATATCGCGATTTGATGCCTTTAGATAACATATTTCGCGTGTTATTTTCACTCCAAGAATAACAAATCATAGAAAAAGATATCAATTTGCAAAATATCTACTTTCTGGACGACGTCACTGGTTCCCTTCATCGTCAGCTATAAAACCAATGAACTGTTTATAAATCACGTTTGGACTCGATACAAATGTTTGCTTTGATCAATACGCAAATGAGTAACAAGTAACGCGAACGTAAAGTGATGATTGTTGCAGAAGCCGAGTAACATTGCTAAGTGGGGTAACGCGATTGCGCCACTTTGTCAATCCTTCATTACGGATTCGTGACGACTCGACACGTGGCCACCCCTCCACAACACTATTTTCTTTTCGAGCGAATCACAAACGAAATTCGTGGGAAGTTTGTTAAAAGGTCATCCGATATTCAATCTTGCAAATTTTCAAGCGATTCCAATCACCGAAGAGTTTCGAATCACTTCGATACTCGTCGAGAGTCTAAGATTCTTAGAACTCTCAAGAACTTTGGGAAACCCGATAGGTTTAATGAATGTAATAATTCGACGAGCTCAAGGAAGACTTGAAACGGTTATTGGTTTCACTTTGAAAATCAGGGATGTGAAACGAAATTTTCATTGAAAAGTAAGATTATTGATACGGAATTTATACAAATATTGACGATAGGCACTGAAGCGTTTTAAATTCCAAATATCTTACAAATTTCGACAGTCACGAGGGGTGTGCGATAATTAAAAGTTATTCTATGTGTAATTAGCTCAGGTTAAATTGGACTGGGTACCCTAAAATTTAGATACTTGAGTTGTGAATAAAATAATTTTGAGATAAGAATATTCACGATTACTAATACTTTAAAAATGCTTCCAACTTCGACTGTTAACACGTTGACTGCTTATCGATTGCGCCAATTTCGACTGTTAATTTTCAAATTTAACCTTTCAATTTGATATCCAGTAGTATTAGCTTAATATTAACGCTATCAATGATTCATTTCATAATTCCTTTTGTTAATTATTTGAGCGAAAAACATTCGGGGTGCCGATCACCGGTGACCACCGTGGCAGTCGTCGTGTTAACGAATCAAAATATTCGATAATATGGTACTTACAGCGTTACAAGCTATACTCGTCACAGAAAAAAACGAAGCACTTCACTAGAAAACTTGAACACAACCGGTACGATGTTAATAATGTCACAACGCGATCGTGATCCATACGCGTCCCGCGAAACACTAACTCGTTCCGAGCAACAAGGACATTCTGAACCCAAACGAAAACATTGAAACCGACTCGGAACCGTGCTTCGATTGAAAACTGTTATGCGTTGAATTTTAATAAATAACTCAAGATCGTGAGATACCATTTGAAAACTGGTAACCTTGGAACGAATATTGTACGAATTTCTATACATAAATTTCTCACTAACGGTGTTTCCTTAAAAAAAGTAAACATAGAATTATAAGAGTCAGTAATTTAAGAAAATATCCTAACCATAGATGACTTATCTCCAAATTTCCACCCTTTTTCTATTATTCTGACAAAACTACCCTTCCAAAAAAGAAACCTACTGAAACAATCGATTCCTATATGTAAAATAAGCAGACTGAAATTAGCAGTACGTTTGTCCAGAACGAACCTCGGTGCGAAGTTACGTAACAACTGGGTTAGGTGTTGGTTTGGGGTAGGAACCAAAAATAAGTTTTCGATTGTTCGAACACAATTCTTGTTGTTCGTTCGTATCGCGATGCCAATGGTTTCATGAAATTAGGCGAAACGAAAAAGCGAATTTGTGGCACGTTTCAGTCACGAGAATTAATACCATGCGGTCGATCGCTTCGAAAAGCTTGTGCCCGACGCTTGTGGCCAGCGTCAAGGTCACGGAAGCCCGTAACCACGAGAACACGATTAACTACGACGACGACAATGACACAACTCTCATCAGGCCTATGTTAACGCAGCTGTGACGAACTGTGCTCGAAATTTTCGGATGTTCAGTACGTCGATCTTTAATCGAAATTGAACGTCGCAGACGGAGAAATTATCCAAGAGTCCATAGGAGCACGAGTTTCGAATTTAAGATGAAATAATTTGGAAATAAAATATATGTAATGCTGTTAATTATAACAGGTAATATTCCTAAGTAGAAATGGCCATTCGTAGCAAAACATATAACTAGGCATGCGTTTCTTCGTTATTCCATAACATTAAATTCCTAATGTCAGCCATCGACCTACGTTTATAATCTACTGTAAACTCTGCCCTGAAGTTATATTATTTTATAAAAAAAAAAAAGGTATTCTATGAACATCCTTGCAGATAAAACATAATGAACAGTTCGATGATATACGCCACTACTTATTTTTCAGAAAAAAGACTACGGGTTTAAGTTTCCACGGGGTCAAATCTGATTAACAAAGTTGCTGTTTAACCTGTTTCATTGCTGTCCCTTGAGGATCAAAAGTATCCCAATCATTGATCAGAGGATAAAGAATGATCGACCACGAGGTCATCCAGTTTCCCTGAGACATTGTTCCTCGTTGTCTAGATAGTAGCCAATATCTGCAATACGTGTGTGGTTTCTTCGGCAACGTCACAGCAAAGCTATCCTCTATCGATCCACTGGTTACTTTCTTTCTCTGTTTCTCTTTTCTCGGTCCTCTTGTTTCTATCTTTCTCTTTGTCCCAGTGGTGTTACGCACGCAGACGGGTCACGCACAGCTGGCTTGTCAACTATGTAGGTACCGAGTAAAATGCGAGCATACGAGGAAGAAACCATCGGCGAAAAACCACCGTCGCGAAACTGCATTGTTCTTTATCCCCCTTTTTTTTTCGTGTCATCTGCTTTCGTTTTTTTTATCGCGCGATCTGTCACCAACCCTCTCCTATTAAACCTTAACTCACCACCGGGAATTCATGTTGAAAAAGACTCTTTCCTTGCCTCCCTTGGGATATTCTTTTTTAACACGAGCCACTCGGATTAATGTATTTCCTTGCCGATGAGCTTCGTAGATTTCAGAACCGAGAATCAGATAATTGGAGAAGTGGGAAATAAATTATGATAATTTGGGTAATTTCAAACGACGCGAGGTAAATTTGATACAATTATATTTCGCAAGTAGGGAAAGAAGATAATATTATTAATAGGTTGATTATTTTGAGGATCACTTATGATCTATTCTATCCCTATTACCATAGGGATTGGTAACGTTCGACTCCTCGAATTTCCTATAATCGAACAATTAATAATAGAATAGAGATTCTTGAAGTTTGGATTCAGCTTGCAACAGAAGTTATTAAATAAGTTAATTCCCAACTATATTTAATACGTTAAGCGCCACGTCAGTCACCGGTGATTGACACCCGAAATTATTTACAATTATATAATTGACAAAAAGAACTATGAAATAAATAAAAACGCGGATAGCGTTAATATTAAGCTAATAATTTGAATTTGGAAATTAATCAACTGCATTCTTAATAATTAGGATTTTATCGTGTCTGACTACGTACATCCGTTTCTCACCGTGCCATTCAACATGTTAAAAACTAAAATTTCGATTCGTCTGACTACACATAGAACTTTTCACTGTGGCACTCAAAACGTTATTAATAAAGTTCGCATCCGCCCAACTAGCACGCGTTTATTGTGAAACTGACGAAAAATATATCAAAGTCGACCTAGATTAACTGTAAACAAGATTAGTAAGAAGAGTCATCGGCACGAAATCTACTCGACTGATAAATAGTATAATCGGAAACAGGGTTTTCCACTTCATCGATCCAACAAACGACCACTTCGTTTTCTGCTGGCCGAGTTAATGGCCCAAAAAATATCCAAGCCGGTAGAAGAATCGTGAGATACCATCGGAAAGATGGTACGATGATCGAAAAGATTTCAATC
Source organism: Stelis phaeoptera (assembly GCA_943735885.1). Classification (NCBI taxonomy): domain Eukaryota; kingdom Metazoa; phylum Arthropoda; class Insecta; order Hymenoptera; family Megachilidae; genus Stelis; species Stelis phaeoptera. The sequence continues at coordinate 5,162,616 of OX030936.1, forward strand.
GATCTGTACGAAGGATCGTGATAGCGAAATTGTTAGCCGAAGAATAAGACAGACGTGGACGTTCCCTTAACGATGACTTTAATTACAGTCAACGAAGTGAGCGTAGCCTGAGAATGACAAGGACACTTTCTCGCTTTGTTCCGACTTCGTTAGGTTGTGTTTGCTTTAAGTTTCAGGTCGATGGAAAGCGAGAAGGGAAGGGGGTGGAAGAGATGGTAGGAACACATGAAGAAACGGTGTTAATTAAAATGACACTGAGGCAACTGCCCCGAGCTAAACACGTGATGTGCAAGGTTGATCATCGAGGCATCAAAAGAATCTCAACACTTTGATACCTGGTATTCGAGCGATTTGGAAAAAAAAGTGACGAATTCAATTGTCAGTCAAAAATAGATTCGAAAAATTAGTCGTTCGTATTCTGACTAACTAGAGTTCGAATGTTTCTATTATAAATAAAACTTAAATTTCATATTTCAAAATACTCCGGTGAATTTTACGAGCCACCGTGGAAACACCACTCGACCGTAAAGGGTTAATTGAGGTAATCCGCAAAGGACGTTTCAACGTCAACGACACTGTTGATAAAAATGCAAAATTCAGTTTGAAGGGCCAACAGGCGTTAGCCAGTCAATGTTGAGAACACTTGCTTTGTCTCGGTCGAGTAGTCCAGGCCTCGTTAGGTCCTTGTTCTTGTATATGTATATAGCTTTCAGCACAACGACGACTAGCAACGACTAGCAACGACTACGAGGCCGAGGAAAGAACGTTGCACGAGTCGAGACGACTACTGGGAAGAAAAGCGAAGAAAAAACAGAAGAAACTCGACGAGGAGGATCGTGAAACGGGGAAGGGATGTGCAAAGCAGGCAAAGGGGGTTGAACGTACCCGAGGAGCATTCAACGCAACGTCCTTGACGAGAGAAGGAGGCTGAACGTCAGAGAGATGCAGATGATGCTCTTTCAACGGGCTGCATCGTCTTCCCTCCGAGAAAACAACTAATAATCCATCGATCCTCGTTGGAAACCCCTGGCCTTTTTATCATAAGCTTCAGATTTTACAGAAATACATTTTGAATATTTTATTTTCTCAGAACTTAAGAGTATTGGAATATTATATTTTGATAATCTCAGAAACTCAGGAAAACAGATAGAAATGACTGATTGTGAGACCGGCTAACACAAACACCGAACGTTACTTTGCACGAAATGGTTTGAGTTGGCAATTGAGCAAAGCCAGAATGGAAGTCAGCAAAGTCAATGATAACTTCGACGAAACGTCTCGACGCGTTTATGACGAGCGTTAACGTAACAGTACGTCGAGTGTGTAACAGTTTCGCGATGACTATGCCCCCGACAGAGTCCAATGGTCCGTATCTATTTCGAGACGTCGACTCGCAGACACTAATAAACTCCTGTTGATACTTCTAATATTCTCACGATAGGCGTCTACACGTGCAGAATTCTATGCCGCTTTATACAAACCGGTCCAAACCACGCGCCAGAATAAAATGTTACCGTGTCGACGAAACTGCCGTCAAACCTTCGTCGCGAGCATCTTTCTCTCGATACCGTTTTTTCCTCTTCAACGGAGCAATTTCGCTAACGAAAGATTCTCCAGGCATCTTAGAAAATCTCGCCCCCGACGATTTGTTCGACAATGTAGACTGTAGACGATACTCGACAGAAACCTCGAAGGTCGTTTCGTCATATTTTTAGATCGCACGCTGCCGTGGAATCGTGTCGAAACGTATTTTTCAACGAGAAAGACGGGACGAGGTGTACCGTGATTTTCGAGACGCCGCCGACAATAGGGACCGCGAGGTGTAAATTTGAAAATAAAACGTGAAAATCGGCCTGGGATGCCTGGCGGATTTCTAGCTGGATAGACAATAGACAAATGAATCTCTAAAACGGTTCGGGCAAGCTGATTCTATTAATAAGCATCCCTTTCGGGGTGCTCCTCTTGTACGAAAATACATCCAGTCCAGTCTAATTCTACTAATTTACACATGGCCCTTCCTGATCTGGCTACTTCGTGCTTACTTGGTGACCTTGTGTGTCTATTCGTCAGAATCGATACTGAGTAATTATAGCAACGAAAGAAATAAGATATCAGATTGACAATTAAATTTGCAACCTTCATACCTGTTACTCTAACTTTAACTCGTTGAATGCCGCAGAGGTCACCGATGATCGGCACCCGAAGTTTTTCATAATTAAATAATTAACAAAATAAACGATCAAATAAATCACGGGTGGCGTTAATATTCAACTAAATTAAGTTAAACTTAAAAATTAATTAACTGCATCGGTAATAATTCGGTTTTTAACGTGTCTGACTGCACACGTCCATTTTCGATGTGCTATTCGACGTGTTAACAAATAATAATTGTTTGATAGCGTCGGATTCTAGGTAAGAACCGTATAAATTTGAAAATTAATCGATGGCATATCTAATAATTAAGATTTTACTGTGTCTGACCATACAACTCCGTTTTCACTGTGGACAGTCAAGGTGTTGAGGGTTAAGATACCGATCACCGATAACTCCCTATGACGGTAACGCGTTAAGGGTTGAAACGTCGATCATCGATGACCCTCCCATGACAGTGGACGTGTTAACCGAGGGAAGGATAGGTGGATAGTGAGGAGGTCACGATACCGCAGTGGAACGAACAGGCAGAGTGGTTAATGGGTTAACGGCTCCCTCCAATTGGTCGATGACGCGGTGCCCTCGTGACGTCACCGAGTGCAATGCCCCTGTGACGTGGCTACGAGTTCTGCAGGCCAACCAGTGCACAGAAATAGCATACCCTCTCTCTCTCTCCCTCTCCCTCTTTTCCTTTCCTCTTTGGTTCGATGTGTCTCTCTAGTTGTTCCTATCTCGCTCAGGTTCGTTCCCTTTCGAAACTGTGCTTTCAGACTTGTGAGTCGCGAAATCTCCACCTCCTCCTGCTCCTTCTTCTCATCGTCGTCTTCGTCGTGGTGGTCGTCGACGAATTGGTAGTACTAGCCAAAAACAGCCACGTGACCGACCCAGGAAAATGTCAAACGTCCACAAAGGAGCAACGAAAAGGGAGACGTTCACCTGGTTTACTACGGATGACCCTAATCACGCGAGACTATAATCCGAACGAACGACCCGGTTGATGGGGACAAGATGGAAGGACATAATCCGGGGAATTCGTGTCTATTTTCGCGAAGTCAAGGTACCGCTGTCGATAAATAACGTATCAAGGTTTCTCGAATGGAAACGGTTCGACGAACTCGAACGGGTGATCCAATTTACCTGTCAGGATACTTCAAGGAAGGATGAAACCATGATTGTACCGCATTAGAAAGTTTCAATCGAAAAATTAGTGGTTGATTAATATTTCACATTTTATATAACTTAATAGTTAAGATAAGAAAAAGGAGAACAATTGAATATTCTTAGTTTCTTCAAACATTAATAGCACTTACTTAAAGGAAAGATACAAATAATATTAGCGTTACAAGAAAAGACGCGATAGTGTTTCGTGTATCCGTAGATTCTGTTTAATTTCAGGAAGAGGAAATGAAATGAGATGGTATTCTTCCGCGAAAGGTAGGACCGGAAATGTGTTTAGAGCCGTAGAGGGTGGAGGGATCGTTCAAGGTCCTCCACACACGAGGTCTACGATCTCGAATGGCTGTCGGGCCAATCTATCGTGAAAAATGGACGTTTCGTCCGACAATGTTTCTTATCTTCAACACATCCCTACACTTCTTTCCCTTCGAATAACAAAGATTGGATTATATCGAACCAACTGCCGTGAATTCGACCTTCTCCTACCGCAAACGTGCCATCCTCTTTTTGTCCCCGAGAAGGGCTTAGTACGTTTGACCTTCTCGTTTCCTGCCCTTCGAACAACCTGCTCGAGCTTATGTCTACTTTTGTAAGCGTTTCACTTCTGTCAGAACAGAGAAGGTAAAGGGGGGTTATCTCTTTCACAGACAGTCAACATTTGGCCGAACGAGATTTCGTCAAATTTTGTCTTCAATTATCTGTAGAGTTAACTCTGGTTAATTAACTCTTGTCTACATGATTTTAGTATATTAAAATCATAGATATATTAACCTACGACTAATCATCTCAAGAAACATACGAAAAATCCCATCGAAATGATGGAATGTTCCGTTAACGACACCGAATGTACCCAAACTCGTAACAAGCAACAGCAGAAAACAACTAATTGTAAGCGGAAGGAAAAAACAAGCCAATCAAGTTACACACAGCCGTCGAGAAATTCATAAAACCGGTGGTAAAATCATAGATGAGCGTAGTACACTTTGCGATGAAAATCTCGTCGAGTGGCCACGAGATAATAACGTTCTTTAATGAGGCAACTTCGAAACCTCGGTGGCGGAACAGGGTTGAGAAAAAAACGAAACAAACTTGTTTGTGAGAGGAAGAGAACGGGAAACGGCGAATGCAAGTGAAATTAACCTACAATTTCATGGGTATCCATTCGCGTTGTTCGTCCGGGCTCTCCACGTCGCAGCTCATCACGATTCTTTGTCGCGTCTCTGATTCCCTTTGCTCGTAAATCGACACGTTTCAACCCCCGAGAGAGCCGAGAATCGACGTGCTCGAGAAACTAATATTTTCCACGGTTCCTCTTTTAATCTCTTCGCAAGCTGACGTTCGGATGTTTACGCGTTTCGATCTTTGCGACACTAATCTCTGCAGACTGCATCCTCCTCGCTATGCGCGCCGATGAAACGAAGGAAGAAGACGCGAACGGAGAAGCGACACTAATCTCGGCTCGCTGTCGTTACGAAGACTGCAAGCTCGCAACTTAGGCGGTATCTTAGCACTCTGCTTCCCCGGCGAAGCGTTCGAAATTCGTCGGACAGCCTTCCCCAACGTCCTCACGACCAACTGACGGCGTGATTCTCGGGAACGAAACGGTGACGTGGATTCGAACGCCGATCGGAAGTGTCACTGGCCTCCGATGTCGCCTACTTCCTCGGCATTCAAATATATTTTTATCGAAGAAAGAAGCGGGGAGGGTGTGAGAAAAATTGAGTATCGAGGGATGGTAAACAGAATCAGTCAAAACTCGGTAACGAAATTTATCGCACCCAACTACCTACTTATTTTTATAGAAATATGCTACTCTGAAGTTCCTTTACGAAATTTCAAAGCTTTTAAAAATATGCTGCTTCTATTAAAAAGTATAATATCCCCAATTGGAGCGAATGGGTTAAGGGATGATTTCTTTCCTAGGAATCAATCAAAAAGCATCTGGCGCAACGTCACCTGTGGACGCAAAGGTAGGCCGGATCTGGCAAGAAGGGGAAGTGCGAGTGTCTTTTCGTGATGTCACTGACTACACGGCATACACCTGGGTGGGGGATACGCGAAAAATGGAGAGGGTGGGGCGACGTTTCGGCAACGAGGAGAAGGGGGTGCGACAGAAGCGGGGCTATTCTTGGCGGCTTCAAACACCGTCCTCGCGGCTTGTACGGTTGCGTAACAACGTGAGAGACCACTCTCGAGGTGGTCTTTTGCGAAATGGCCACAGCTGCCGATGGGGGCCGACGAAGAGCGTTATCGATACCCTTGTGAACGACTAACGTCGATTCGCCGTAATAAAAATAACAATCGCCGACTTTTCGTGGTGGAATTCTTAACGATTAAGATTATAGTTGTACCGTCTACAGTGAACGTAACTAAACTAGTACACCAATCCACGTGGCGAGTCATAGTTTCAAACTCCGTACTTGATCGATTAATTTTCCATACTCTCGGAATCCCTCAAGGTTGCACAGCAGGTACCAAGGTCGGCAACGCGAAACTTTACACTCACGTTAATGCGTGCTATGCAGAGTACAGAAACGCGTAATAAAAGGCTGACATTTCAACCCTGTAGATATAAATGGATACACACATCCATTCCCTTGGTGTCAATTAAGACACGTTTCTTGATTTTCTTCGTTCTGACGAATCGATCGTACCTCCTCGAGGTCAGTTCAAATAATTAAAATAAGACAATATAGCTGTGTCAAAGTTTCCTGAACAAACTATTACAAAACACGTAATAATACGTTAATTCTTGATGGCCGTTTTTCGAAGTAAGAGACATCAAACACTCAGAATTTGTCTGACATAGCAATTAGGGTAGATCGAAGGATACGTAGTTAAATGGACGATGGATGGACTTGGAGCGTTTCTTGAGCGAAATACGAGCGCTTTTCATATAACAAATAGACTCCACAGAAGATCAGAAATGTCATAATTCACTACGTGTTCATTTCTACTCCGCGATTGTAATTCTAACGCGTCCGTTTAGTTTTCATTGGGTTTAGAATACTTCTTAATTACTTATCTTCTAATTAATTCGCGTCCACTGAATTAATCAAGGCGCATTTGACCCCTGTCTCAATTAATTTTACCGCTTTTCTACTTGAACACGCAATACTATATTCCCGGCTTTTTCGCTCTTTCTCCGTTCTTTCGTTCCCTTTTGAGGTCATCACGCGTGTGTATTCTGCTCTTTCCTCGGTTTCTCGATTACTTTTCGCAAAAAGCTTCTGGCAAACCGTTTCAAAGAAGGTAATGAAAGTATAGAAGAAGATAAATGAAAAATATTGAACAAAGAAGATTTTCGTATAAATTGGGAAATTGTGGCAAACAACGGCCATAATAATTCTTCTACCAAAACTAATATAACACTAATGTTTTATTTCCCTATTCAACATTTTTTCGTGGAAACAAAGGAACGGTAAAGAAAAGAATAAATGTGCGGTTTTAGAGGCCAATCTCCGAAGTAAAAAAGTGCGAACATTATCGTTCGCGTGTGAAAATATAAGTCCAAAGGCTAGGGTGACCGAATCAGGATAACTCAGGTGGACCAGTGAGCTTCGAGCTACGACTATGATAAATTATACAGTAGTCACTATCGATCTTACCGCGCATAAGGTCAGACACTACGGCAAAATCGAGTTCGAGCCAACCATCGACCCGCGAATAAATTCAATTTTCCCACTCTAAATAACGAAACGATTCTTACAAATCCCCCTGATAAAACGTATCAGTGATTCGCGTCTAGATGAGATCGTCACCTTCGTCAAAACGTATCAATCGAAAAACTACATTTCGCATAGTCTGAAGAATGTATCCTGTCAAGGTAGAAAATTAGCGAATTCGATAACCTTGACCTACACGGTAGGTATCTAAGAAACGACCAGCGTATTATCAGTTGTCGTTTGGTTCGTGCAAATTGACACTATCGATTTTGTCATTTATCCGTAGACACGTTGGCGGGAATATCGCGGCGAGGGGAATTACCGAAATGATAAAATTTGAATGAGAAACAGGTAATAAAGAGATGGTATAGCATAGGAACGTAAATCGTTTCGAACTACGCCAGCAATGGGGACGTTTAATAGCAACGACGGGTTTCCAAGATTGACGCAAAGTACTTTAAAGGAAACTTTACAGCTGTTTAAAGAACTGAGAACTTGTGGTTCGTCAGATATTAAATTATCCTTGTGCGCGTATTCTATATTATCGCAAAAATTGAGGAACGGTGAAGCCTGGATTAAAGTTAGGCGAGGAAATGTTTAAACGATAGGTTTGTTAAACATCGAAAATTGAGAACGATTATATGGTATAGAATTGAATTTAAATTATAGTTATTAAACAATCTCTGTGCAATTGTTTCTCGACGAGTGATATCAAATTTATCGTACCGATGACAAGGAAACATTGAGAAAATAGCAGAACGTTACGGAGAGACCAGTTGGCAAAGGTACAAATCGTTTAGCCTATTCTTGAAAATCCAAGAAACAATGTCCCTAGGGGAGCTATAAGGTCTTGCCAAGACGGGATTAGTCGAAACACCGGATCGGAATCCAGGATGTCCGGTTTCCCGTTTCCTGCGACACCTCGATTCCCGGAAGTATCCGCGGTTTAGAAGATATTTCACGTTCAGGCACAGGACAGAAATATAAATGAATGAATTGCTTTAGTTGCCAGTGAATTATTTGTTGTTCGTGGGAGAAGGTCTTGAAACGATTTCAAAAGAAATATATACTGTTTATCACAAATAACTGATTAAAAATTTGACTGAAACCAATAGAATGGCAAATTAAAGTTTACCACACGAACCATCGAAGAATGAAATATTTAATCAATGCAAGATTTTATAGGACTCACCGTCTTTCCTGTAGTAAAGAATCTCGAAATGCTTTTCGACGCCGGCGGCGAGGGCGTCGCGGAGGGCTGCGACCGCATGGGGCGACGTCATTGGACCATGAAGGAACTCGCAGATCGCCGGTCTCTGCATCACTTCCGCCCTCGAGAAGCCCGTCAGCCGGCAAAAACCGTCCGAGCAGTATATTATGTGACATAGTCCTTGTTGAGCGTTGGCCACTAAAAAACTTCGATCTGCGAACAGATTCATCGAAATCATTTAAAAAATATCTCATTAACCCTTACCAATCTTTAACACAGTGTTTCAATATAACTAGAAAGAAAACGTTGAAAGTTAATCCTTCGAGACTTTCATTTTCAAATTTAATAACTTGGAATTTATTTCCTTCGCCCTTTCATCTCTTAAATTATCCTCAAGTTATATACCAGAAGATCCAAATTGGATTGAAAAGAATGTTCATCGTGAATTCCACGTTTGAAGTCAGATAATAGCACGTCCAATCCCATTCGATACGAAATAACAGAGGATCATAAAAGGTGTCTAAGGAATTATAATTCCAGAAAGGTACACGTTCGGAAATGTACGATTCTGAAAATCAACTTTGGCACCGAAAATATCGAACGACTTTCGTGAGAGATATCGGCCACTTCCACGAGCAGCAGGGACATAGTCGAATCTCCTAAAATAAATGTAGAATTGCTGGAACGTGTTAGAAAGACGGAGAATAGCGTACACCTCTGGCCGCGGTGAATTTTCATCGGCTCATTAGAGCCGCGTGGTTGGCATGCTTTCTGAAATTATCTTTCGCTTGTTGAACACCAGACAGAGATAGACAGGTTAACGAGAACAAGCGATCTCTGAACGCGCTAAGTATTTATAGGTCGTCGATCTTTGAAAATTAATAGTCGCGTTAGGAACGAATCGCGTGGGCGAATATCGAGGAAGAAAAAAAACATCGCGAACACTTACGGGTACGAGGATAAATTTATTATGGCGACCATATTTTAATCATCACAAGTTAATAAAATTCAAACGGAAAGAAAATAGGTTACAAAGTTGTATTTCAATTTAACCCTCATAATTTATCAATCTACATATATAAATACCTATTAATTTATTCATTTTCCCTTGTTAATTAACAGAAGAAATAAAGATAACAGGGATCTTGGGCAATCAAAATTAGGAAAATTCGCTTTCCCATCGTGACCTTCGTCCTAAATCTGGCGTCAGTGTTCGAGTGCACACCATAAAATATTTCGGTGCCGACCATTAAAGCTGGTTCGCCGCAGACGTCGGTAAGCCTCGGTTAATTCGGCTCGTTGCTAAGTCGGCGACGGTTTTGGACATTTTTCAATGCGCGTCTCAAAGGGTGCCTTTCTCCCGTAAATCTACACGCGCGTTGTTAAAATTAGCACGTATGACACATCGCGTACCACGTTGCCGCACAGAAGTTAACATCCCCTTTGTCACTGCGATCGGATCCATTAACCCTTAACTAATATTCGACAGACTTGAATCATTTACATTTCTCAATGTGTATTCTTATAATGAAGATATTTCTTTTTATTCGATGTTCGTAATAAATGTATAGTATTTGAAACGAAATCAGAACATAAGTGTTAAGTTGACGCGGGAACAGAGCAAATGTGACGAGGGTTGTTAAAGAAAGAAATTTATCAAGTGTTTTCAACCCTTCTCGAATGTTCAACGAACCGAGGCATCGCTTAGAAAGATCGTCATTATTATCAAGGGGTTGCAATGTTGCATGTCTTTCTTATAAAAATAAATATCGATCGACGATTCTACAAGGACGTGTTGCCACTGCTCGCGCGAAGATTGGTGAAAAGAAGCTATTCGATTAATAAAGATTATTAAAAATGCTTACCATACATCTTCCAATTAAATCTTTCAATTATTCGATTTAAATAAATAATTAAGCTAGATCAATCTATATTTTAAGCAGTGTTTATTCAACGCTCCGTGAGTAATAAATAAGATACGGCGTGTCCCTTTCGACATGAGCCCACACGTGCGCAACGATGGAAATTTGAGTGGACGGGCGTGTTGGCGCGCAAATTTCGAAGGCGACGATTTTACAAAGCCGCGTCGCAAGAGTACCGACGTCGTACCAGAATCCAAGAGAAATGTCAACCACGACAACGTCGAATTGAATCGCGTTCCACGGCTACCGTAGCCAACGTCCCCCCGTCGATCTTCGCTAATGCCTAAACATTCTGCGAAGGACAATCGCGTTTAACGAAGAGGAAATCGAAAACACGAAGGAGAATCCACCTCGACCGAACACCTATTCGATGGCTCATTGTTGATCAACGCGACGGCAACGTGACCAATGAAATTATCGTGAACGTGACCAATTAGATAGCCGTTTAAAGGTTCCGTGGACGTTTAGACCGTTCGTGAATCGAATCGACGAATAATAGGACAAACGCATCGATGATGTGCCAACGAAATGATCAAAATTGAAGCGTAAATCCCTTCTGTCGTATGGTGATCGAAATTCAGTCGTCAACCTTTGCGATGCAACACCAATGTACTCGAAAGCTTACCACTCGAAATTTAAATATTAGAAATGATGACACTATATAAATTTCTATTGGCCCTAGGAAGCGTTAAGTCGATGGGGTTAAACGTTGCTAAATTATTAGCTCATCAATTGTCAAGTTTTCTATAAGTTACTATGGTCGACTTAAGCTTAAAGTCTAATAAATTACAATCCTAAGAATACAGAAGTTGTCATTTTTTCCAGAAAATTTACACTTCACCTGATCCTGAAGTTTCATTGTCCCTCGAGTATTCCCTAAACGACTCGCAGAATGATCAAAGAGATTCTCAGCGAAGCGTGATTTTAAGAGGTTAATTCGGAGCGTGTTGCGACACGCCCGCACGCCGGATGAAAACGTAAGAAGAAACAAATAGACAGGTAGGGGGAGGGAACGATGAACAGGCTATACAGCTTGAACACGAGGGTGTTCTTTTTACGAATCGTATCCCGAGCCGAGTTTATCGGCCGAACTAGAAATAGATTTTGCCGAGTTCGCATCGGTGACAGGCTCGCAGGGCTCTGGGCCCTTTGCCAAGGATGTCACTTTGCCACGAGAACTACTTTGCCGTCCGTGCTGTTCCAGAATACCGAAACGGATGAGTTCTTATCTTTCCAACCCGCTAAACCGACCACGATCCTTCGCTCTTTTTTGTTCCACCTAAAAAACTAACTGCCTATCTCGACATTATTTGTGAATCAGATTTTTGCATCGTTGTTGACTTTTCTGTTCGTGAAATTGAACGATCAACCTTTATAAAGAGATTGCATATGAAATGTCCGGTTTTGTTTTATCAGTTTTTTTAAATTTGCATATTCGATGAACAATCGTGTCTTTGAGATGTTTTATGCATCGATTCAAAGCTTAGCATCGCCTTCTTCATAGATAATTTTCATTTTGCAATATTCACCTATTTTGACGCATCCTTTTCAAGTTGATTTTTGCAAAAATTATAAAGCGTTTTGATTCTTTGAAGAAAATGTGCAGATTCCAACGATTCTTGTCTTGAAATGAAACTATGATTTATTATGATAAATTATCATCGAGATTTTTTAAGGCTCATGCGTTTAAACTTGCATTTTTTAGATTTCTGTGAAACACGAATAATCGTAATTGTTCCGAAGATTTCTGAAACGAAAGTAGAAAACTTGTAACTTCTTGAAAAATTGTACTTATTTTGATTATTAACATTTAATGTAACAAATGTGTGTTTATTTAAAGTTGCCATTATAAATCAGACATTTCATACGCAACAATCTAATAATTTGGTATGAGTGAACTTTAACGTATAAAGGGTTGACGCGTATGACCTTGCCAAAAGTATTTATTTACTCCTACCTCGCTGAATATTAATTTCATTGATTTTTTCTTGCTCGTATTAACCAAGTCATTAACGAAACAAGTACTTCAGAATTCGTCGGAAAAGGTTGGAGAAACGTGTGAACGGCGAAGGGTTGATCGAAGTTATCAATCGATTATGGGTTGCAGAGTGATTCTTGATTAATCTCTCGACCCGTCCTTGAACGATAAACCGGTGGCCGATTCGTCTTGCCCGAAAACCCGAAAATACGATGGAGTCACGCTAGTCCACGACACTGTTGTGACAAGCTGGAGCGACCTTGTCGTCGCGTTAAAGTTAAATCTGCTCGCGCGTTTCGATTTAAACATCCTATATATAAACATAGAACTGGCCCGTGATCCGTCTGTGACCCAGGTCGAAAGAGGCTGCCGTACGATAAAACCACGGTAAAGAACGGATAGCCGAAGAGATGTGCGGAGAAGGGGGAAACAAAAATGAAGAAAAAGGGAACTCCTCCAACCTGTCGATACCGTGTTTAGAACGAAGAGGTTTGTTCGAATTACCGGGTACGTTGTTTCAACCAGGCTGGCACGTTTGATCGAATGAAATGAAGAAATTACAAAGCGCTTTCTGTTGATGTTTTGAAAAATCGTGTAACGCACTTTGACAGAAATAATTTAAATTCAATTTCAAACACTTTTTAAACAAAAACGTCGGAGCTCGTTCGCGATGTACTGCGCGAACGTATGGTTATACTACTTGGTAATCGGTAAAGTGGAACTCGGTAATTTTCCTCCCAAATTTCTTTTTCTCGCACGATGACGTTAGTCATCCACTGGTGCACGTATCTTCTTGAAAAAATGTTGTCCACGAGGACTACGTTCGAGTATGCAACAGCGGCAACGGGCTTCCGTGCCAAGAACGCACTTCTGCCGCGTGTCGCCGAAGAAAATAGAAGTTCTGCGAAAGAACGACAGTTTTAAGATCCGTCTCTCGTAACTGAACGCATCAGAATATTTCGAGAAACTGCGTCATTCCTTCCCGTCGAAACAATCGATCAAAACCCGGTTATTTCGCAAATCAAAATCAGCCGACAACCGTTTTGTGATGGATTTCTATGACAGGGTATGTCGAAAATTTTCGGATGTCTCATCGAAGATTTTGTCGTCTGACGTACGAGGGAAAGAAAACTTTGAAATCGAGATCACCAGTTATATAATCGAATAATTAATTAAAGGGAAGGGAACGAATAAATTTTAAATTTACTGTCGTGAATATCCTATATTAACTATAGCTTAAAATTTACTATTTTATTTAGTTTGAAATAACCCTTATAATCGGAGTTTCGGTGTGTCTGACTACACACGTCTGATCCCACTGCGCCACTCAACGCACTAAACTATGCTTGGAAAATGAAACGATTCATGAATTAACGTGGAAGTTATTATCCATCGTCGAACATTAGATGAATTATTCGACTTTAACCCAATGGCGTGATTATTTTGAACAATCTTTCAATAGAAACGTGTGTAATACTGTAGACGTGAGTTTTGAATTTTGGCACCTCGATGGAATTCAATTTATCCACCAACGCGTCTACTACTCTTAAATCGTTAAGTTCTGAGAAAACTAAAATATTATGCACTACCATTCTATATACGATATGTATGCCAACGAGTACGTTTAATGCATCGAAAGTCTCGAAAGCTTGGAAAAAGGTGTACAGCTAGTTACAATAAAGATGTCACGAGTGTTAAACGATTTTAAGAACAAGTGATATCTTTTTAACAGAACTATTAGGATCTCCTGGTGTGCGATGATAGTAATGTAATTGATTAGACATTTCTAGTTCGTGGTCGGTTTATTTTCATCGAAATCGCAAGGTATTCTTCGATAACAGGAGCAATGTTTCAAGAAAAACAAGCAGATCGGTATCCTCGATGAGTCTCTGGGTTCATTTAACATCAGAATTCAACAACATTCTGAACGATTGTGAGAGAGGCCGATGTCGCAAATATATCGTGCAGCGCGCACTGTGCGAACGAAAGAAGGGAGATCTTCAAAGAGCTGTAAATCGAGTGCAGAGCATCGAGAAAATGAAAAATAACAAACTTTGCGGCCCGGATGCCCGAAGAACGAAAATTGCGTCTCGTTTTATATCAGGACCGATTATTATCCTTTATAAACGCTTTAAATAAACTTCTGATGAAAGAGAAATTCTCGAAACAGAATAAAGAAGTTACCGTACCACGAATTTACGTTCCCAGCCTAACTCTGTTATTATTAATCTACCAAATAAACTGCATTTCAGAGGCCAAATTCGATTAGAATTCTACGATATGGGGGATAGAAAAAGTTTTTTATCAGGAAAATATGAAAATTACCGTTACTATACGGCCACGATACGACACGATAAATTATATGGAACCCGGCTGAATATTTTTCAATCTTGTTATCCTCGATTTTCGGCCGGAAACAAATTTCTGTCTAGTCTTCGTTCAACCAGTTTAATCGGCAATTCGTTATTTTCTAACGTGTAAAATCGTCCCCGACAACCTAAATTCTGAACGGGCTGTTATAATTTTCAGAGAACACACAAGAATGTCGGGACAAAATCCTTCCAGCACGATATCGCGAGTATTTATAACGGTAATTTGAATGGTGCCTAGGCCAGTACTCAATTTCGAAAGATATTTTAGCGACGCATGTGGTCTACGTTAAATCACAGATGCCACGCGTCGTGCGGGACGTGTATTTTGCACGCGACACGATCACATTAACGTCCGTGTGAATATTCCCGATACGAATTTTCATCGAAATCGATTTCGAACGACATTTCCATGCCGCATGATTAACGCCATCGATGGGATATTAAAAAAAGGAAGGAATGAAAAACGTGTGAAATATGAATCGATGAGAAATGATCCTACATTCGGGGAACCTTAACACGTTCGCGACCATACTGAAGCTATTCAAACGTTCGTCAAAGGATATTTATATTTTTTGACACAGCTTATCTAATATTTTCAAAATACTGGGAAATAAATTTCGGGGGAAATTCTGAATACTATTTAAATGATTAAATATTTTCCAACCAGATATTTAAATAATTACGAGAATAATACTAATATCTTTTGGCACTTTGTGAAATGATTGGCTGAGAATACCAGAAGATACTGTCTGTATTTAATGATTTATTTTATCCCAAATGAAGAAGGACATTAGTTATGGGACGACCTAATATTTCACATTCTTCAATGGCTGTATTCTACGGTGCCAGTCAACGTGTTAACTCGTCTGTGGGTTAACAAATGTATCCATTCCCGAAATTAATGATCTCTTTCCCGCCTCTCGAGCAGATGATCGAGCAAAACAAACAACCGATCCGTCTGTTGGCAACGCGTCACCCTGTTGGAGGAAGAAAAAAAGAGAAAAATTCACAAAATGCTCCCGCCAAACAACCAGAGGAGGAACTCCAAACGATTGGTGACAAATCTATCGAAGAATTCGTCCAATTTCTTTAACGAAAATAATTCAATGTATGTTTTGAACACGTGCAAAAGAAAAAAAAAGAGAAGAGAATCGTCGGAGGTTCATAAGAAAAAAGAAAAACAACCGAGTCATGTGAGAAAATATGAAACGAAGCGATCATTTTCGTCCAGAGAGGGAAGGGAACTGTACGGAACCACCCTTGTGTATTTCGAACACGGTTAAAAATAGTCGAGCGTGTATTTCCAAACGAAATAAATACGCGAGCACACGTTTTGCTCGTAGCTTACGGACAATCTTGAAATCAAGGCTGGCAGAAGACGATGAAACGACGAAACATCGCGAGAGATCCTGGGTCAAACTGTTCTTCTCTCTAAATGCGTTTGACGTTTCATTGAAATTACCATTAAACTTCTTCAGGGACGATGTCATACGTGTCCGTACCCCTTTGGCTTCTTTTAATTCAAATACCTGTCACGGCTGTATAATAAAAATCCATAATTTGTTAGGTAATTTCGTAAACGATACCTTTTCAAATTGTTACGACATCACCATAGGCTTCTCTACGAAAAATGGCGCCGTATGGATGGAATCGTACGTATTTAGGTAAATTGCGTCAAGGTACAATCTATCGCTATATCGCCAATTTTCCCAGGCTAGCCTAGGGGATCACCATGTACCCAGCTTCATGGTACGAGGATTAAATCCTGCATCGAGGGAAAATAAAATCGACGCCATCGAATTATTCTTAATCGTCAGCAACATAGATCACTTTTTGAATAATATATAGTGGAGAGCAATTATAACAATCGATCAGGGATATTGATGAACCGTGCCATTAACGTCTCTGGAAGCTACAAGGCGTTGATACCACCTTCAGAAAAGAAAAAAGAAACACGGAGGACCGCGGAGAATTTTAAATATCCACCCTGGCAAAAGCCCAAAGCTTCTGGACGAATTTATCGTGCGGCACCGCACGTATCCTCGTTATTATATACACGTATGCTGCTGGTAAACGATGAAAAGAAACGTGGACATGGCAGTCGACCGTCACCGCGATGTCTGTTAATCCCAGAATTATCAGAAACGATTCTAGTCTAACTCCCTCTAAATCTAATCGCGATAACGTAACAGAGGAAACGGTTGGAAGACGATCAAAGCCACGTGACGTAAACGAAGCTCTATTTTTTTTCCGTTCTCCTTCCTTTTCCTGCTCGATTTTCGTGAAGAAACGGAGAGAAAAGTGGGTCAAAGAAGCTTCGATCTGGTTGTCCTTGGTACGTCGTCGTTCGATGAATCACCAACGATCTCGATGGAATTTATGAATTTTCCGTAAGACGATTCGCTCCGATATATAGGATAAACTCGTGTTCTCGCTCGCGATCAATCGCGAAGAACAGAGATGGATATCGCCGAGTGGCTGATAAACGCGATGGAAATTCATTATGGATTTAGAGCTTCGAGTTGGGAACGAGTTTGCGCTCGAAAACTTATGAAAAGTTGAAACCAACTCTAAGACTACAAATGGTACGAATTTTGCGTACAATTTTGCAAAAATTCGATGTATCGAAACTTTGGTAGTTATCCGAGTTTTGAAAATACAGTCAAGTGTCCGTACAAAATACTTTTGTGATTGGTATCCGAAGGAAACTTTGAACGATTAAGAATATAACGAACGTAAGAATAGTAGAAAGAGACTTTCGGAAAGGTAGTCAAAGTATATGGTATCTGGAGAAACTTTGAGTAATTAGAAACATTAACACGAACCTTAAGTTTCCCATATCTGATCAAAGTGTTCCGCCATCATACGGTGTACAAGTCAAATTACCGCGTACGATGTGGATTTATCAAAATTATCACTAGCAAACATCGAAGAAAATGTTGCGTTTCCTTGATAATTTCATCGAATGTTACGTTGTCGTAAAAGTGAAATTGCCAAAGCAACAACAACGATAACGGTCCGCCACCGTGAAATACAATTTAAAGTAGCGCAAGTCTAATTGTCGACTTTTAATAGTTCCATACACGGAAACGAAAACTCCGTGCCAGGTTCCTGATGTCACATTTTCGACTGTGTGCGCCCGTCACGCGTGATCACTGTTCAGGGTGTGTTTAACGAACCACCTGTCCTTGACACGAATATCTCCCATCAACATGATTAACAGCACAATTATTCTTTATAATTAATTCGCTCGATTAAATGTGCTTTCCAACGAACAGCCAATTTTCTTTCGTTTCAATTCAACAGTTCAAAAGAAAGATTGACAACTTTTTAACCATCGCATTTATAAGCTTTTTTAATTTAGATAATCAAAATTAATGAAAAATTAAATAATATCGCTATAATAATTATTCAAGTTACTAGTAGCTAATTTTCAAATTTAAACTTTCAACTCTCCAATTTACAAAACCAATTAACGCTATGTAGAATTTTCTTTAATTTACTATTTTCCGAATTTTGGCCCAAATCAGTGTTCTTAACACGTTGGCTGCCACGGGGGTCACCGATGACCGGCACCCGAAATTTTGTACAATCAAATAATTACCAACAGAAATGATAAAATAAACCACGGATAGCGTTAACATTAAACTAATAATGCTAGCTATCGAATTGAAAAGTTAAATTTGAAAATTAGTTGATTGTATTGTTATTAATTAGGATTTCAGCGTGTCTGACTACTCACGTCCGTTTTCACTGTGGCAGTCAACGTGTTAATATCGTAGTTCTAATTTTAACAAAATCAACGCGATATAAAGATTGGTCATCTTAGGGTTGAGGATGAATGGCAGTTTCTATGTTCGCGAAAGAAATCTCCAGACATTATAGATGCTTCATCATCGATTACACGGTTGTCGGGAAGAATTATGTTGGTTTTTTCAAGGCCTGTGCGCGTCCGCGATTCGCCAATGTGTTTCCACGTGTGAAACAGATTGCCCTCCGACGTCGTATTCGATTACTAGCACAAGAGGACAGTTGAAGAGTATCGCAAGGATGGCTGGCTGATGAAGAAGATGCATACCGAAAGGGGAAAGTGAAGAAGAAGAAGAAGAAGAAGAAGAAAAGAGTGAACATGGGTTGGATTGTACATACACGTGCTATAGAGAGAACGTCAGATTAGAAGCCAAGGCTTGACGGGCAGCAATGCCACCGGGACAAAAGCCCACCCTGAAGGGGCTGGCATACATATTTTTTATTATATAAATTGGCGTTGCAAAGGTTTCCCAAGAATTTAACGCGTTAATGCCTATTACCGCGCGCCCTTCTATACGACAGCCGCTGCTTTTGTCAACGAGCAATGATACGCGACCCTTTACAACTATATTTCTATCTTTTCTGTCCCCTACTCGCAAAACTTGGGACGAAATAGAAATAATGATCTCGAATGATATTATTAACCCTCGAACGATGGAACCGGGATCATTAAGTTCAATCAGTGGGTGATTGGTTTTAAATAAAGTTAAACAAACTATTCTGACAGGAAGATTCCAACGACTCAGGTTTAAACAAAATTTAAAAACACCAACGAAACAAAAAAAGAGTAGAAAGTTTCTCCGATAATAACAGGTAGTATCGATTGAAATAATTATGAAGCTACTAAAATATCGAAAAAAAAAATACGTAAACTATATGTACGTACGGAACGGACTGTTTGGAATTCGTGAAAAAATAAAATGAAAAATATGCAAATTAAAGTGATATTTTCGATCACCTGGGGGATAGAAAATATTTGATAAAAGCATATATTTGCATAAATGTTCACAGAGGAGAGAAGCCAGGGAAGAGCAACAATGCGAAAGATATCGAAAGGGGTCTTTTTCGTTTTCACCGCGATCAATCCAAGCCTGGAGACCTGTCGGTTTTCTCTTCAAGCAACCCCTACCTTCCCTCTTCCAACGACTTCAGGCATGACTCGAGCGATATTGCCAGTGACATGCATTGTCCCATTGTGAAAACAGAACTACCCCTTTCCTCCGTTTAACCGATTCCTCCCGTATCACAAAGCCTCGCCTCCGTCGAGATGTTTTAAATAATATTGAAAACGGAGTTTCTGGCTCGATGCCTGCTCCTCCTCGTTCCATATGCCGGTTACTACCATTTTTTCTTTTTTCCTTTTTTCAAAAACTTCGATCATTATATAGAACCGACCCGATACGACAACTCCCCAGGCTGTTAACTTTATTTTAATCATCCAGGGAGGTAGGAAATCGTGCCACTCGAAAGAATTTCATTAAACTTTCCGCGGTTCTGTCACGAATATCGCGAAAGAGACGTACCTTTGGAAGTAGTAAAAACGTTCAGATCAATTTCGTTTCATTGGATTCTGTATTTCAATGTCTCGATAAGTCGAGTCAAGTATTTAAAGGACGGTATCGACGAATGCAGAATTATTTTTATAGGATATACAGTTTTAATTAACACTATCACTTTTATTAAGGATACATAACTTATTAAGCTTTGCAGTGCCAAGAGGAGGAGGGTATTTTATCGCAAATTATCACTAAATTAGCTACTTAAGAATCTCGAATTTTCAAAGCTTATATTTTAATTTTAAGTGAAACGCATTATCTTCATTCAAGTTTTAGTAGATTTATGTATGTATTTAATTAAACAAATTTTAGTAAATAAATTTATAAGTAGCCCCACCTTACTCTCTTTATACTATTTTACATTATTACGATAATAATAATAATACTCCAAGTCTATCTACTTTATTTGATTACTTATTTATTAGATTATAGAAGCGTCGCGTCGCGTCGGTCACGTCTGACCACAACGACACTCATTTAACGTTGTTTAATCTGCGCGTAAACGGCGCGGTGATAAATTAATCGAGGATTAATTTAAACGAAACGAAGCACAGGAAACATAGAATTGTAATTTCGTTTAATTACATCTCGGGCGATGATCACTCGGGGTGTGCAATTACATTTTCATTGTCAATGACGAATAGCGTACAACGCGTTTGCTTTCTCCCTCCCTCTCTCGTCAATTAAATAGATTATGCTGAAGATAACGAAAATGAATGCCGCTTTGTCTCGCTATCTTATTCCTTAATGATGCGAGGTGAAAATTAAAAAGCAGGAAATATAGAGTTAATTATAATTCCGTTTTCCATCCAAAGGGGTGTTGTATCATTTGACATTTGTTTTGCTTTGTTTTTCTTTTTCTTTCCATCGTAATTAAAGTGAAAAATTGTTATCGTTTCTGTCACACGAAAAATTATTTAAAAGAAAATGAAATGAAAATTACCAGTTTGATTTCAATGGTTTAAGTTGAGAATATAAAGCGAAATTTTCTATAATCGAATAATTTACTTTGAATGCCTACGCAGGCTATTTTCACTGTGTCAGTGAAACATTTTTTTTTTTTTTACTAATCTACCAATGAACTCACCGTGAGTGTCAAACTTTCTGATGATGGTTTCGATAATCGTTGTCCTAGGCGCCACGTGTCCTCGTCTAACAGGCATCTCAGGAATATTCCCAGGTACCTGGGCCGACGAGACGTGGTTGTCGTTCGATCGTAGGCTTTGATCAAGCCTTGGCTTGTTTTAAACAATTAACGCGTAACACTAGACCACTGGAAAAACACTCGCAGCATGCGTACAAGCACGGTAGAAAAAAGCACAGCACGAGTTGAGCATAATGATTCGTCGAGGACAAAAAGAAGCACCAGCTAAAAATGATCGACGACGTTCGGTCACGATATATGTATGTTCGTTCCTGAATCCCGTTTTCCGTCACGTTGACAAACGCGCGAGGAAAAATTCAAGTAGATTCGTTACTAGGTCGTACAGTGTTGTTCCTTTTCTTCCATGCATACAAAAGATGATGTTTGGTAAACAAAGTAAGGATATATCACCAACCGAGAAAAGTTTCGCTTAACGCGTTCTTCCTTTGTCGTATTTTCTATCCGAGGAACACGTTTCTAAATTGCCACCACTTCGCGACAGGATCGTTGTTTGTTCGATTTCTTGGTACAAAATTCAAATGTGGACAGAGTCGATGGCGCAAGAAAGGCTGGATGTCTTTGCTCGACTTCCTTTGGACCCCGGTACACGTTTCTACCTAGATAATTCTAAAAATCCCAGCGACCCGTTACAACGACACACGGGTTCATCCTTTCGTTGATCCAAGGACAAGGAGACGATCGATCTTTGATCCTCGTGTGTTGTACGTCTATGTGTCTGTATGCGTGTAGGTGTATAGATATCTGTGTTGGGATGCTTGGCCAGCTCAACACGTACGATCCAACTCGAGAAAACATCTATTTATAGTGGGACACAACCCTGCGCCTCACGGCGTTCCCACGAATTCCAGAACAGGATGCCAGGAATCTGGAAAACGTCGTGTTGCCGTTAACGATTCCAACGTTTGTGCAACAGGACCACTTTTTTACTCGACGATGCCTGATCCCTTTCTTTTTCTCGATACGATACGATACGAACCAATTCGATTCTAAGACAACGAGAGGACGTAACGAGGTTTCGTGATTTCGTGGCAATCGGAAAGCTGTCCGTACGATTCTCGCCAGAATCGCGACACCTTCTCGACGGTTGACGCCTCGTGGAATATCCGGCGAAGATTCGACCTCGTCGGCTCGAAGTCAAGCTTCTCTACATCCGGAGGGATGAACGGTGCACGTCTCGTTGATGCGCATTGTGCGGACATTTCCACGAAATGTTCGGTAGCGTGATGTGCGTCTTGTCGTGTCCACGCGTTCAATGGTCATCCAACAACACCGTCGACGAATCGGCCGATAGCCCGCATCCTGACACCTGTTTCGCGGCTGCGAGATCGCGGATTGAGAAGGAAGGGAAACACGACGTCATGGCGATAGATAGGAAAACGAGGCAGGCTGATGAAGAATCGTGGAAGAGGGTAAACAAGGTAAATCGTCGATCACGACGAGAAAGGCACGTGGTGGATTCGTAGTTGCGTTTCACACCAAATAACTGAATCCGATGATGGTAACGATGCTGGTTGTTCGATTGATTCGATGTTCACGACAACTGTCCTGCTGCTTCGATGGGGGTCAAACGATTGTGCATTTCAGCTCGACGTTCACCGACAGTCGAGCAACATTTTTATATTTTTTCTTCATTCTCCGCGACTTGCGAATTCTCTCGATGCTTCTCCAACTATTCATCGGGCGAGCGTAACCTGTTGTCCACAATCACTGACCACTGTCCACTGTCACGAAAACGATCCTTCCTAACGATCCCTCGCCGTCTTAACCGACATATCCTCGAGAAACGTCTACATTTCTCAACAATGCTATCCTAGGAACGAAGTCGATACGTTTCTTCAGGTCACCACACCTCCCCGAGTACGAAATCGAAGCTACTACTTCTCGCGGTATCACTGCCGTTACTATCTCGACGTCCTCGGGTAGTTATCCTGGCTCTAAACGAACGTTCTATCGCGAAGTAATTCCATTCAAACACCAGCTACCTATCTCGGCCACTGTAGCTCGCTGAGCACTGTTGCTTTCCCGCGTGCTCCCACCTTTTAATCGGCTGCGTCTACCGGCGAAAAGGCATCTCGAAGCCGCGTGCCGAGCAAAACGCCGACCAAGGCGAGCAATGACTTTTCCTTCGTCTTTCTTCTTTTTTTTTTCCTCTTTTTCTTTCGTTTCTTTCGACTGCGATTTCCCGTGGTTTCGTTAGTCGCCGTCGTTCAATCGAAACTGAAAATACGGGTAACAGGCGCAACGGGCCGACACGACGTCTCTCACGGCGGCGACGACGACCACGACCACCACGACCACCACGACCACCACGACCACGACGACGACGACGACGACGACGACGAAGACGACGCTGACGATACGTTAGAGGGGTCGTACGCGGCGCCTGCGTCGTCGACACCTAACCCCCACCAAGCATCGCTCACCACCCGATTACGCCGCCCTATCATACCCCTCTCGCCAACCAGTGATAATATTGATAAGGTCCTGCCTCTCTTTCTCGACCGTGTCGTCCTCGTTCCGATGGAATCTGGTCGGATGTACACCGAGCAAGTCCTAGATAATGTGGATTCTTCGTAAAGAATGGCCAGAAATTATTGCTTTTCATTATTGCGCCAGTTAGTCCGATCATTTGTCCCCTTCAAACGATCGAATCGTGGTCAACATAAGGGATTTTATTGTTAGATAAGTGTCATTGTATTGGAATAGGCGGCTAAATTCATGATTTTCAAAATTCGAATCGATCAAAACTACCACATGATCAGTGGAATATTATCTCACCCTGTACAGTTATTGATCTAGTTTTAATCATTTGACACGTCTACATAGAAATGTTAAGAATGTTATTATGAAATTGCTACTTATGCAGTTAAAATATTATTGAGTTATTTAGACTTAGGTCACTAGTACCCCCCATGGGAATAAACGTGTTAATTAGCAAGCGTTGTCGAATGCTACGTTTCCCTGACATATTGTCGATATAATTCTATCGTTGTATTCCGGCTCGAACACGAGGCTAATTATAAATCGTTACGAACCATCGCGTTCTAACAATGAACGTGCACAGAGCAAATTAGTTGTCGAGACAAACTGTTCTCAGTTTTACGTGTCAGTGACAATTTTACAGATTACTGGCTTCATTAGCCATCTGCAAATACTGCAGCGTCTGAAAATAACGTTTTAATTTGAAACGAAACAATGTCCCCGTATATCTTGCATCTAACCTCCAATTAACTAGGAAATTTTCCTCTGTGTTATTTCCATATGATAGAATACTTTTCCATGTGATAGAAATTAGGATAGCTTGGAGTATTTGAAAAAATGTGACGCAATATCGATATCCTGTATCGACAATACTGGGTTTGTAACGTCCAGACATCTTCAGTTTCAACGCAATACTACGAAGAAATAATCGAAACCTGAATTCTTGAGAAACTACTGTTGGTATGGACGCTAAACCATATTATCGACAGTGATTCTTAAAATGATAAGTATTTTTGAATACGTAAACAGAATTTGGTTAACAGTCGAATAAAATGCAACTGTGAAAAATATTCCTATTGAACGCTACACACAAAACACGTAAGAGTATTGATTGCCATAGATGTATACGTGGTATCGTGACAAATCATGACACGTGCAGACAATACACAATCACTTGTCAATAATATATATCATTATACATACAGAATATGATCTATATCAAACTCTGAATATGTATATTCGAAAAAACAACGAGAAGATACAATAGATTGTAACTCACCATAAAACCGGACGCCACAGACGCTGCAAAGTTTCCTTCCACACCAATTCTGCACGATTCGTCAAAAGTTCCATCTTGATTGTCAATAAACAGGTGCACCGTAACACAATATCCACTCACAATTACTTTTCTACCAATAAAAAAAATCAATATAAACTCATAAGGAAATCGTATTTTCATGCAACTCGCTCGATTGTGTATTGATGGCGCCAAACACGAACGACGTCTGGCCGGTGTTCGAAAATGGCGGCTGGCGAAGATAGCCGAGGGGGGCGCTGTCGGTTGCTCGGGTATTTTCGTCAACCGGCGAGTTCGGGATGTACGACGGGGTCTACGGGACTCGAAGCACGGAGCCCCGCCCTGCCGCCCGCCAGAGCCGTGAAGCAGCAGCAGCAGCAGCAGTACCTATCAGCAACAGCAGCTCCGCTTGCTTCGTGGAAATTTTTTGTATCCATGAAAACAATCGTTTGAACGTCGTACCAGTTACAAATCGCTGATATAGTTCGCGGTACACGTCGTGTGCATGTTTGTTGTACCTGGTTCGAGCAGTGACGGGTTATAACCTTAAACTAAGTGACGGTCACGGTAGTGTCGGGAAAATTACTCTCGTGGTGGAAGAGACTCGTCCTAGTCGTTCGAGCGTCATTATCTAGTGATTTCGTGGCGTGTCCGGATCGTTGTTCGGGACAGAAAGGTGTGAAAAGGAAAGTGCACAGTCATCGATGTGAGAAATCGAGGCTAGGAAAAAAAGGCCCGCCGCAGCAGGAGGGAGAGAGAGAGCGAGAGAGAAGAGCTGTTCGTGGGTACGAGAGGGCCGATACATCGAGCCGGGAATTTCGACGATCGTAGCTCCGTTAGGGAGCTCCAGGTACGATTAATAATCATTTTAATCGATGATAATTCGTGATTTTATCGATAATTCGTTTATACTTGAAACATCGCTACGACGAACGGACTTGACTAGCCCTTCGATTCGATACGAGTACCCAACATGGCGACCGCCTAGGCTACCACTGTCAAATTTTCCTGTTCCGTCATCGCGGTTATTTTAATATCGACTGCGTTTCCCACCGTGTCTCCTTTCGTACCGTTTAACGTTTCACCTCGTTTCAAATCCCCTTGGATGGGAACGTTGAATTTATAACGATGCTTATTTAGAGTTGTCGACTTTGGCGACCGTGAGTCAGTGCCGGCTCACGCGATAACGAGACTCTTCCTGCTTGGTTTAATACCGTACTTTCCTCTTTCAAGAATTTTCACGATTCGAATGAGAACCGGGGAAACGAAAGTCGTCGATTACGGAACGAACAGGGTACATCCTACGCTACTGTATTAACGTCAGGCAGAAAAAAAAGCTTCGTTACTTGCCCAGAGCGATATCTCAGATTGCTGCAAATTTACATAGGAGATCAATAACCACTAATTCATACACAGTGTTGCGAGCCACGACATTTCATTATCTATTAATGCACGCCTGCGTCTCGTATTTATTATGAATGTGTACATCCGACTACGACCATCTTATCTCGCCGTTTTAATCTTTTGTTTTGAAAGCACTCCTGATAACGATTGTCACGGTTTTCATATCCATTCCGCTAATACCTTTAAAAAATTCAGAAACATTTTCTTACGTTCACGGTCGTTAGAGATACGGGCTGAATATATGGCGCGAAAATTCAAATCGTCGTTTCTGTTTAAATGTGTTCAAATTACAATTAGAAAAAAAAAAATACTTCCATAATGCTCGTGATTGAAAATTCACACGTTTGTATTGTAATCCGGAACACAAGGTTACGTTTTTTGCAAAAAAGCGAACACGCGGGATAAAAATACCACGCGACGCCGCCTTTGTACACGTGTTCTCCGAAAATATGACACTTTCATCATCCGTTCAGCTTTTCTAATTATTGCTCGAGGCTAAACATTAGAATCCTCGAGCAACGATTAACTCTCACCTCAGGTACTTGTACTGGGTCTATTTAGAACCACATTTTCACCTGTATGGCATCAACAGAAGATTTACTTAAAACAGAATATACTTGATGAAATCATTAATAAAAACCTGATCAAGAATTCAATGAAATATTCTACATTGATATTTTGCTGTAGATTGATAAGAATGAAACATTACCTAAACAGCGTGTAATACCTTACGTAAAGACTTTTTGGTGCAACGAATAAAGCCGCTGGAGAAATCTTATTGATAAATGTAGGGATCGATCTTGAATCGTATTCAGTTTTTGTGTAACACAATGAAGTGTATGAAGCTTATAAAAATTAACGAGGACATGAGGTACCACCATTTGTAAGCTTCGATAAGAAAAATAGGTTGTTGATAACTTTATATTAGATGCATGAAGTCATTAATAATTCATTTACTGATGGTTTAGTAAAAATTGTATGTCTGCGTTAATGCAGCTTAATAAAGAGTGGTATTCAATACTTTTTCTTTCTTTCCAGTTACAAAATATAGATTAGACATCACCACAGACACAGTTGTGATTTTGACGCGCTTTATTGAAAGAACTCAGAGCATCGAAAAGGATATTAGGATCTAAAGACGTTCAAAACCATTTTGCTGTGTTTGTTGAACTTACTCATCTTTACACATCTTTTTCTGATAGAATATTCAACCACTATAAAGATTGGCAATTGGATAAAATAATAAATAGTCATTTTCAGGTTCGGTACCAAAAATGAGAACGTATTCTCTTAAACATTTTGGTAGAGAACCAAGTACTCGAGTATTCATAGTTGCTTTAATATTTAACAGCTTTTCCATAACTTTTTTATTTTGGAAACTTAAATCAATACGAAGGATCTGAAACAGTTGTGGAATATTTTCACAAAAATAAATATGGATAACCGGTAGCTTATACAAGAACTGAGAACAACTGAAATGATTACAATTGCACGTAACATTTTTGCTTGCCCATTTTTTCCTGTTCACTGAATTTGACAACGTTATGTGTTTGCATTACGTTATTTACATGGTCAGCGAATTGCATCGAGGAAATCGACGGCAAAGAAGAATGCAGTAGCTTCTGAACCTTGAATTGTTATTACAGTACTTTGCATGGAAACGTGTTGTTTCGACACGATATCAACGGTTTAGGAATTTTTCTTGAATACTTTCAAATCGTATCGTTCTTCTAATTTATTTCAAGCTTTAGATAATATCGATATCTATACGAAATTAGCTTTTATCTCTTCGACCGTTACAACAGTCCGTCGCGATAAGGGAAAATATAAATATTTTCAGTCATTATTGTCTTGATAATTCTTTGAGAAAGCATCCGAGCGTGGACAAAATTTCCTTACAAAATGCAATTTGCTTGCCAAGTTCGGAAAAAAAAAACGATGCTCAGTGGAGCACAGGATAACTCGTGTCTCGCGATTGGTCGGCCAATTGCAGCAACAGCAGCTGTCTTAATTGTCTTTAATTGGTTCGAAGTATAAAGTCGTTGGAATCCCGAAGACGCAAGTGGTATGTCTTTTGCTCAATTAACAACGTTCCACTTGATAGTGATAGATGCGCCGACGATAATATCTGTTATCGGTTCACCGCGCTCTTTTCATTCGGAAGAAATCGATTGCGTTCCGAGCTGCAAGTGACTCACAGATCCGGCAGATAAACCGCGAAATCGGTTATGACGATACGTAAACATTCACGATCGATACCAATAATACGTATCCCGTGGCCAATTATTCGGAATTAAATCCTTGATCGCCAAAACTCTATAATTTTTCATTTTTATTACCGACAGCGACTGTGCTTCAGCAAAATTCCGTTATCTAAGAATTTTTCTTATCAAAAGTTGATGATTATCAAATGTACTCCAAAATA
Organism: Stelis phaeoptera; assembly: GCA_943735885.1. Taxonomy (NCBI): domain Eukaryota; kingdom Metazoa; phylum Arthropoda; class Insecta; order Hymenoptera; family Megachilidae; genus Stelis; species Stelis phaeoptera. The sequence continues at coordinate 5,191,228 of OX030936.1, forward strand.
TTTTGATCGGGCAAGGATTTTAAATTTTCGTCGCATGAAAATAAACGCTTATCGCACTTTTGTTGAATATCCGCAGCGATAACGGCGTGGGTATTGATAACGGGATGTGTCTTTTCGACGATCTCTAATGACGATCGTGTTTCGTAGGACGGTTAGTAGGTCGTCGGGCACTTTAGTCAGCGCGAAAGTAATGCCAATGACGTGTAGCGCTGGCAAAACCCTTGTTGTTCCCTCCCTTCCTTCCTTTCTTCCTTCCTTCCTGTCACCCTCCAACCCTCCTCTCCCCCTTCTGGGGTCACGTCCTGTTACACGTTCCCCTCGCCACAAATTATCCCTTCTTGTGTTCGTTCGATGGACGAGTTGGTAGAAAACCAACGAACAGAAAAAGGGTTGGTGATTTTAATTCGTTAACCAACGACGTTAACGACGCATCTCGTGCGTCCTGTCGTATCTTGTCTAGTGTACCATAAACTTAGTGAAATAGTTTTGTTGGAAAACACACAAGACAAGTGTGTAAACATGGAAATTGATCAGAATAATTGTGATTGTTTGAGTTGAAAGGCAGTCGCCTGTTATTGATTGAACGGCAGAGAAAATATTTATATTGATCGGTTCAAAGTTTGACGATCGAAGTAAATTGATTTGAAGTGGGTTCTTCTTAGTAGCGAGCTTTTAATCCAGATAACAAGAGGAATTTTTTCGTCGATTCAGAAACACGATCGAAAGGAACGAAATTGATAGTACCGTGATAACGAGAGTATTAGGAAAGCATGGATCTTTACGCGGGTCTAATTTCCTTTGAACCAATCCACGAGTCTTCTGGATTCTGGGATAATCCAAACATTCGGATGTTCGCCTCTCTCCCTTCTTTCTTCTGACGTCACCGTGATTCGTAAAAATAACGAAACCGTCTATTCGCGGCTTAATTTCTTAACACATATTTACATACACCCGATATACCGTTCGTACCATCGAACCTGCAGAGTAAACATTTTTTCTTCCATTTCGCATGTTACAGGGATACGAGTTCGAACCGTATGAATTTGTTTAAAAAATATACTTTTTTGAACAAATTTTCGTATTATCGAGGTATGATAAATGAGTAATTCATATTGTAACAAAAAAAAAAAAAAAAATCAATAAAATATTTTGCGTAGTATCAGAAACGGTAGAAGAAAAATCTTGGATATCAGGCAGTCCGAAATTCAGGTTACCTTCTGACGTCACATTACGCCTTCTGACGTCATTCACCTGCCGTCACCTCTCCGCAACCTATCCCCCATCCCTTTCTATCTTGGGTAGAGTTTCTTCAACCCTACTTACCCACCCCTTTGCCCCCAATGTTTCCCCCGTTCTATATCCTACAGACTACGGAGAATGTACGAATTTTAGGTGGCTCGTTACCTCGCGGTCGTGTTTCAGCCTCAGGGATTCTCGATCAACTTGATCTCTCCTCTATACGTACACATGCTTGCGTTTAGTGTGTAAAGAACACTATACACACACACTCACGTACACATACACAAATTTGGAACAGTGTTTTCCTTAAGAGAAAGCATCGATCGAACTCTGTTACCCCTCTATCCTGACATCCCTTCTTTCTCCGATAAAATATAGTATCCTAAAGAAGAAAGACTTCTAGCTTCAAGTGTGATTTTGTTTTTCTTTTTCTTTCGATATTATATTCAATGCGAACTTTACACTTTTTGCCGTCTGAACGTACGTGGCTAATAATAAGATCAGTATTTAACAATTTGTTTCGATTTTCGTTCAGAAAATTCTCTGTATTCGATTCTGACAGAACGCTCACGGAACATCGGTATCCGTCGTGTTTATACTTGAAGCGTACTTACTTCGAAGTCAGTGCTTTAGTTTACAAAATATTTGTCGAAGATAGAAATCTATTCGCCAGAGTACTTGAATCCATCTCTAATAGTATGATACGATAAGAATCGATCAGTTACGTCAAGGTTGACAAGGTGTAAGAAAATTTACGTGGCTTTGAATTGTTTATGAATTCATAGCAGTCGAATGATTTTCTATTTTTGAACCAGTATGTTGACGATTGCACATCGCCAGGTATACGCACGTACAGGAGTAAAGTGCATCAAGCGTTGGTTCGAAGCAATAGAAGACAATCGATGTTTGTGGACGCCATTAACCCCTTAAGAAATCCTCGAACTTGGCGCCCTAATTTTCTTATTTTATGGAGGTAAACGATTTTAAATTAGCACGCAATTTTAGGGAGATGGACCTTAAGGGATAAAAAGGAAACGTCATTTGGACAAAACGAACAAGTGTCTCCATTCGTGATTACGGTTTACGCGATTGATTGAAAGATCGATCGGTTTACGTCACAGTTTATTTTGAACGGTCGTATTCTTTGTACACCTACTGTTCTCGGTGATTCCGTGCCAAAAGTCGAAGACACAGGCGTAAAGTGTTTCTTCGCGAATTCGCAACAATGTCCGATACAGAGTCTACTATCTCGAGCACAAGCTGCAGATTCGTGTCCTTCATTTTTCTTGTCTTCGTTCGAATTGATAAGGTTGCTGAACACATTGTAACTTGGAAAGACAAGACACGGATTCTGCTTACTGCAAGCTGATCCTCCTCGATTGTACACGTTTCAAAACTAGGTCGTGCTGATGTGAATTGCAGTCATCAGCTGTAACACCACAATATCATTTTATAGACACGACCAGTGCACCGTTAACGAAGTCTCTTTATCTAAGAATTGTTTATAATAATTAATGTCATTAGCGTCCGTTTCATAACGAATTCGATCTACGGAAACAATGGAAGACTTTTATATTTATCCTCTCCGTTTGTAACGAAAGATAAAAACCCTTGAGTGTGCGTAAAGGCTGCACAGTTGAATAGCAGTCGAAGGGAAGCAGCGTTCCGATTTCTGTGGTCATCCACCTTTTGCAAATTTTATGTACGGGAACTGTGGAATAAAAGGTTTGAGGTGCACAACTCATTTCGCACGAACAACTGGCGCAAAGAATCAATAACGTAATTACTGAAACTAGGGAAAATTCTTAGTAACTTCGCAAGTGTTATATCGCAAGGACGACATTTTAAAATGATTTTCGAAGCATAGAAAGCGTGACACGATTTTATGACATCAAAGTTTCGCAAAGTGGCACTTACGCTATACCAGTTTGACACTTAAAGTTTGATTAAAACGTTTCATCAATATTCCATCTTGATTATTTCCTTCACAATTTCCAATCGATACTGATCCCAAGACCCCTAAAATCCAGCCGTAGGTTACAAGAAACCTACCTGTTCGAGTATCGTCATAAAAACACGTAGCCGGTAACAGGTACATTTCAATTTATTCAATTTGGGCCACCTGTGCGGTACTAATAGTTCAGTTTTATCACCTGAAACGTGACATACGTCCGATAAGGGCTAAGTACCAACAGGTAGATACTGTAGCTTCCAGGATCGAATGGTTTTGCAAGAGAGAAAAAAAATGATGTCGAAGTGCGAGGGACAAGGTAAACACGGGCTTAGAGACAAAGGTGTACAGCTGGTCAGTCATTGGAACGGACTGTTGGCAGGTGCAAAGACCAACAGGCGTCCAACAACGGTGGACACGTTGCACGTTGGCTTAGACCTTTCGCGGCTTCTCCCATTCTTTTTCACCATTCCAAAGACCGTTGGGCCGTGCCAGAGACTTGGTCGAAGTGCACACTTGGTGTGAGGTACTTGGCAACCTCGTGGTTATAACATATACAGCCAGCAGATGGGACGAGACCGAGAGAGGGAGAGAGATCGTATTGGACGTTGACCCGCGTGGTTCAACTGTTGCTCCCATTTGCGCATCCGGGAACTCTTGCAGAGAAGACCTAGGGGATCCTCAGCGATAGAACTAACAGTCTTTCTAGTCATCTTCGCCTTTGAATGCCTACGAAGTGACGGAGCGGAATGATTCGACCAGATGTTAAGCTGGCGACTAAGTTCTTCATCATTTTGTGCACTTTTCTTCAAAATCGACCAAATTCTATTCCATAGGCGTCACAGAATAACCATACATATGGTAAGAAGTTAGAGGATTGAATGGTGTGTTAGATAAAAGGTTTCATGAAGATTTCTCTGACATCATTCTTGATAAGGGTGATAAGTTGAATGTAGATCAAACACGGTCCAGTTGGCAGATTTTCTATGACGAGTCCAACGAACACGTTCTACTTCATTAATCGCGTGTTCTTCGGATCTTTTGAACGATTACGATTAAGGCTTATTAAGGCGATGATACATCGCTCGACAACGCACGAACGTAGTTAGGACACCGTGTTAACTTGTAGTATAACGTTATTTAGCAAAATCGTGGATATGCTTTCGCTTCTTAAGAATTATTGAAGCATTTCGTCGATGATCGATACGTTGCAGTAGTCCCTTGAAGATTAATAGAATTTTGTAACGCTTGGTGTGTTGCGGCTGACGATGATACTCTAAATTATAGATCGTGCTTCGTATTGTGTGTAATGGGTTAATGGGCAAACCAAACATGGCATAATCAATCACGGTCTGGCCCATACCTAATTAAATTTCCGTTGCGACGAAATTGACATTTTATGTATAATATGTACTTCGGTGTAAGTAGTATCTAGACAACGCGTTAACTAAATCCCATCGAAGCTCCAGTTAAGTAGATAATTATCTATCATCATCCCAAGAACATGCTAACTGTTTATGCTCAATTTCACCTCAACTGCCGCTCACATCTATACGAAAGTTTGCCTATTGTATCACCTGTATACTATCAGGAAAGCTTTAACGTCTACGGTGCAAAAAGCTCATAAACCGTTATCAAGAGGAACGCACACGAACTCGAGCCGACGTTTCTAATTGGAATTCCACCCCCTCTAAATGAATCTATTAAGAAAGAAAAAACAGTTCACACGATGTCAGAACGGAGTTTATCGTGAACGGCAACCTGTCACACGGTGGACAATGGCGTCGGCGAGGACGCCGGTAGCGAGCCGGTACGCGGGCGCCGTGGCGCCAGCGTCGTTTTCATCCCTTCCCTTTACCCTCGTAGCCGGTCTTCTCTCGAAACCACGTCCTCCCTGGGTGTGGTTCCAAGGTTCTGTCCGTTCTCGACGCTCTCTTCCTTATTCCCGATCACCTTGTCCTCCATCAAATCTCCTGTCCTTCAGGGTATCCGCTTCTGAAGGTAACTTCCTGATCAGATACATCATCCCGTTGGCGCTCGTGCACATCCCGTACACGCGGCGTTCCTGTGTTCGTGCGAGTTCGTCGAGCGTGGAGTGTAACGGACGAAGAAGTAGCGGAATAAACGAACGACAGAGGGAGACAGAAGGCATAGGTAGAGGGGTGTTGGTGCGAAAGAGACGGATGTCCAAGTGGGGCGAGCCGCGAGCAAGCGAACGTTCATCGATTCGTCGTCGACTTCCACGGTTCTGTGAACGCGGCATGAAAAAGAGAGCTCCGCATTTGACCGGTGCTGGTGTGCGTGTGCCTGCCGCCTAGGTGAAAAGTGCCTCTCTTCCGGTTGTTCCCGGTGGAGTAGAGGCTTGGGTTGGCCTGGAGTTTTCCCCGACCGCGCAATCTGGCGGTGGAACACGGGCTCGGCCAGCCAGCTCGTCACCTCCCTGTGCTTTTCTACGAAAATTCCTCGTGGAGAGGTTATGTTTGCTCGGGATTCATGACGCTTTGACAAGAGTGGAAGGTGGACGGAGCGGGTAAGCCCTGAACGGTGTCCTTTCGCTGGTTTTTCATACATATGTCCGCAGATTGGTATCCAGATTGTAATTTAAAGCATTCTGGGTCGTGTTTGGTAGATAATTCTGTTCTGAGATTAACCTCGTAGATCTAGTCTATTTAAAGTGCTCTGTTCTTCTATCGTTTGCTTCGAAAGAGTGTCTCGAGTGCAAAGTGCTAAGTACATTGATACTCTGTGGAATATTTTTGTGTACAATTGTCTAGATTTTAGATTGATTGTAGTTCGTAGATTATTTCGAGCTGAATTTTATACATTCGTGCATGAGGATGGTTGGGTAGATGCATCTTATTCGTAAGAAAAGTTTCTGGAAAAAGTAATGATGACTCCATAGAATCTAAGGCGTATCCGTGCAGTTACTTCTTGTGAAACGAAGCGAGGATTAATTAAGTACAAATTGTTTATACTTTCGTGTTTCTGCCAATTCCCTTTTCAGAAAGGCTATTGACTTCAGAATTCATTTAGGGCTGTGTTCATCGAAAGTGAACGTATGTGACCAAAAAGTTCTTGTATTTTGCGAAGATTTATCAGTGGTTCTCCGTTTTTTTTTATGCCTGAGGATTTATAGAATCGTGACAAGAATTAATCAAAGTCTAAGCATCCGAAGTTTTATAACTTGTTATTCTTATGGAATTTCGTCTGAGAACGTTGTTAAATTTTTTCTTCCAAGACACCCTGTATTACACTTGGTGATTCGTGGTGATTGCTCATGCGCCAAACGATAAACTTGGTTCCGGAAAATGAGAACACCTTCCGTTGGATCGACAGCTCTCGGATTCCCCGGGTTGCGAGACCTTTTGGAGGTGAAGGACACTCGTTGCCACCAAAATTCCGATGCAATTTGAAAAATGAACTCACTGGAACGGGTACCAGCTGAATAGAAACAGTATCTTACCTGTTGGTTGATCGGACGATCCGGGAAATGAATTGCGAATCGATGTTCTTCGCTTGAATTGTCAGAAAAACTCTTACGATTTCGCATTTTTGCGAAATTAACGAAACGTGGGCGAATCGGAGGTCGATAATGACACGGTCAGTTTTCGTCGAAATCGAGATCGTTACACGTTTTATCTAACGACGCATGAAAGATTAATGACGCCCTGTTGACGAGCAAACGAAGAAACACGTTGTCCGTGACACAAATTTGTCAACGAATGTGACAGTCTCGGGTAAAAATAGAATAATAAAATTGTAATAGACGTTACACTATATATCGTACACGTACGTTTCCCACTTTGTCGCAGGTGTCCACTGAAAGTGGTATAGTTTGTTAGCAAGTTTAGCCTAATATCAGAACTTTGACGAACCTTACTTGGGAAATTATTCATATTCAAAGTACAGTTTCTAATACTATTAGAGTCTTTAGTTATTAATTTTTATTTATAAAAGGGATTAATATTGTATCCGGGCATGCTAAACTCAAACTCTAAATCGCACGCTAGACCAACCATTCGCAGATGAATAATTTTGTATACTTGTGTAAAAATATCACAAGAGCGTTCCGGATACTTCTACATTGATTTACGTTTTTCAGAACAAAAAGTTATAAATATCAAACCTTCAGTGAACTCTTCGATACTTGATTGCCCACGTAGGGGTTGCGACTTGTTCTCAAATTCATCATTAGCCTCGGTTATGCCAAATTTTCATAAAATTCCAAATTATCCCTCGTACAATAGACTACCGAAACAGCAACGATTTAAATTTAATTTTTAGGCACTTCTCCTAAACTTTCAGTTGTTTTTTTTTTTTTTTTTAGTATTTTTTAGTATTAAAACTTTAGGTATTACAAAGTATCTGAGTGTTCAATTTTAGTCGAGACAGCCTTGTACCCTAAAATTCTCAATCCCCGTAGATTAAGCATTGAAAAATATGGTAATAATCATTATTTTGTGACTTTAATTGCAGGGGTGGCAACGGTCTCGCTAGGTATCGAAGCTGGCGCGTGGGGCGGGAGAGTCGGCGGTGGTCTGGCTCTGGTTCCGGTGGTAACGGCGGAAACGGAAGCCGTGACAGCGACAGATCGGCGAGAAGTACTTGGAAGGATTGGTGGTACCCGCTGGAGAAGAAGATTCGGTCATCCTCGTCTCGTTCTTTCATCTCGTCCTCCCGTTCCTGGTGGTGCAAAGTTCGAGGATCTGTTTCATTGGCCACAGGAAACAGCATCGACGGCGTGACACTGGGCTCCGACTGCCTTCGTACGAAAGCACAACATAGATAGAAGTTAAACAATTCCTTGAACACGACGTTCTAGGCTACTCCGGTTTGCGAGGCACATTCGTTCAACGTTTTAGCCAGGAACATAACAAAATAAAAGACATCATGAGCGAGCTAGAGACTCTTCGTCAGGAGGCAGACGCTTTGAAAAATGCCATTCGAGTAAGTTGGTCATAATTCGTAATTCTTTCTCAAAAATCAGTATATTTAAAATATAATTTATCTTGGACAACGTTTGTTCGATATCGTCAACGAACAGGGATTTCTTATCACGACAGTTTCCTGCCGCACTAATTTTCTGCAAAAGCGTGCACGATAGCGTGTCTCAGCTCGTTTTTTCCTTAATGTAACCTATTTCTATAGTTTTTAAGGTGTTTGAACAAGCGTTGTCAGGCCTGGTCCACGGTTGAGTTTCGTCTTCATACATTTCCTTTGTTTACCGACAATCTCCGAACCGTCGGGGACAAAGCAACAGTTCTACATGCAACAGCGGCCTGCATTGTCTGAAAAGAAAAAAGTCTAGGGCGTCTCTCGGCTCGAAGTGCCACTTGGCATTAAACAACCGACCCCTTTTCTCCCTGTAACGAGTCAGCGATTTTATTTTACCTTTTTCCTTTTTTTCCCCCATCCTACTTGGCCCTGTGGTGGGTGGTAATATAAGTTACAAACCATTAATTCATTCAGCCAATCAAATATTTATACTTACATTCTGTTATTTTTGATCGTTTAAAAATTTCATCGGTTAATTTCGTGTTACCAGGATTCATTTTTCATTCAAACGGTCCATTACTTTACTGTAAAACCGTATGGTAGATAAACAAAATATAGAAACGAAATAATTTCAATCTTTATCATAAGATGACTGAAGCACGACAATGTACACTTTCTGGCCATTGTTTCAAACATTACCAGAATACTACATCAATCCTTTTCCCAACTTTGAAAATCGATACTCGATACAACGACTGAGTATCCCTCTAAAAATAATGTTAAAGAGACCGTCCCTGCTTTATCTTGCCCAAATCTCTTTAAAATTGGGCCAAGCGACAAGCAACGTTGATCCTTAACGTTCCGTTTTTCATCCCTCGCCGGGGGTAGATCGTAAAATTCTTCGAAAATCCGACGAATCTTCTGGCAATTCGTTTTATCACAGGGACAGATCGTTGTACGATCAGGGGTAGTTAGAAGTTGGCGCGAATTAGAAGTTGTTCGCCGTTGGAAAATCCTCGTCGATGGCAATCGCTGGATTTTCTTTCCTCTGTGTGTATGTACACTGTACACGGTGGTGGAAAATCAAAGATGGTAGTTATGTGTATGTGTGTATGTGTGGTGGTGGTAGGGTGCGGCATAACCGTCGCTTCTCTCTGATCAATACGCCACCGTTCCTCTCTCTCTTTCTCTCTCTCTCTCTGTCTCTCTTTTGCTTTCTATCTTGTTTCTTCTCGATGTCGGTTTCTCTCTTTCTTCGTTGCTCGTGTGTGCGTGAAATTACACGCGTCGTCAGGCGTGCACGGTGTGTCCAACACACGTCGCTGTTGTCGCGATAAATAGAATGAACGTTTTTAAATACCCTGCCTCGAGTGTTTCAGTAATTTATGCCACTTGCGCCAATAGATCCGTTCGTTTGATCGATTTCCAATTTTTTTATGGATTCAGATGACTGTCGATCTCGAGGAATGTTTTTCCAACTATTTTCGGATATTTTCTAATACCATCCTAGACTCCTGAGATATTTTCTAAGTTTAAACAAGGAGTTATTATAAATAATGATTATCCTAATTTGTATTTTTCAGGATGCCAGGAAAGCAGCATGCGACACGACGTTGGTTCAAGCCACGTCGGGCATGGAGCCCATTGGTCGGATACAGATGCGCACGAGACGCACCCTACGCGGTCACTTGGCCAAGATCTATGCGATGCATTGGGGCAGTGACTCGAGGTGCCTATTCTCATGTTTCTCAGAAAACATCCTAAACAAATCTACGATATAAGATAAAAATTCATCCGTTTCGTTTGATCGACAGAAACTTGGTATCAGCGTCGCAAGATGGAAAGTTGATCGTTTGGGATAGTTACACCACGAACAAAGTTCACGCGATTCCTTTGCGCTCCTCGTGGGTAATGACATGCGCGTACGCACCATCAGGTAGTTATGTGGCCTGCGGTGGGCTGGATAACATTTGCTCCATCTATAGTCTTAAAACTAGGGAAGGAAACGTGAGGGTTAGCAGAGAGCTACCAGGTCATACTGGTTATCTGTCCTGCTGTCGGTTCTATGACGACAACCAGATTGTCACCAGTTCCGGGGACATGACTTGGTAAGAAACATTTACTTAACCCTTATCCTTCTAACTTTATTCGATTTAGGACGATACTGGATACAAATGTTTAATATCCTACTTTTTATCATCGTTGTCCATTTCTATACTTATTTGGCAATTCTGCTGCCAATGAATACACACGAATCACACGTCACACTCAATTCCTTTGTATACTGATTAAAATGGTAACTTTATTGCATTTAGGACGGTGCTGGATACGAATGTTTAATAAAAGCATATCCTACCTTACCATCCCTGTCCCTTGGTTGTTTTGGTTCTCTCCCCTTTTGATTGGTAATCGTATCGCTAATGAATACACGCAAATTGCAACGTCATAATATACTGTGGGTTTCTTCCTGTTGACCAGTGCCCTGTGGGACATAGAGACTGGCCAACAGTGTACTTCCTTCATTGGTCACACCGGCGACGTAATGTCCCTATCCTTGGCACCGGACACGCGCACATTCGTATCCGGTGCGTGCGATGCGAGCGCGAAACTCTGGGATATTCGTGAAGGATCTTGCAAGCAGACCTTCCCTGGTCACGAAAGCGACATAAACGCTGTCACGGTAAGATTACAATCGTTTTGTCCAATCAATTCCATATAAAGGGGATCTCATAGAATCCTTTGAATGGCCAATTTTGGAACTTAGAAAGTCTGACATGATTTGATGGCATGAAAGCGATGCTTGAATCTTTTTCACGCACGTACAATTTTTGTTTTTTTTTTCTGTCGATTTAGTTCTTCCCGAATGGATACGCTTTCGCGACGGGTTCGGACGACGCGACCTGCAGACTCTTCGACATCAGGGCGGATCAACAGCTGGCGATGTATAGTCACGACAATATTATTTGCGGTATTACCAGCGTAGCGTTTAGCAAGAGTGGAAGATTATTGTTGGCCGGTTACGACGATTTCAACTGCAACGTATGGGACTCCATGAAGGCTGAACGAGCCGGTACGTAATCCTTGTTACGGTTCTAGTCGTTCTTCTTCCGGGGAGAAGAGAAATTTTATTTGAAGTCCTTCTCTCCCTAACGATTAGTTCTTTATCTCTATTTTATTTAATATTTGCATTCGTGTTTGTAGTGTGGTATGCGTACACTGAATTATCAATTTTCAGATCTACACAGTATGGCAAAGTTACAAATACCGTGAAATTAATGCACTGTTTAGCTATATAATCCTTTTCCATGTGTTGACACTAAGAAGCAACGTAGAATTTTGATTTTATCGACTACAATTGTTCTAGCATTCGTTTCAGCGTACCTCACTGCAGAATTTTCGACCGTTTTCATCGGCTCGCGTTTGCAGATAATTGAAAGTTGAATCGCAACACTGTTTAAATTGTAAATGAATAATCGGGATATGGGGTATTTTTCTCAACTTGCAGGAATCCTTGCCGGCCACGATAATCGCGTGTCCTGCCTGGGCGTGACGGAGGACGGTATGGCGGTGGCGACGGGTTCCTGGGACTCGTTCCTTCGTATTTGGAACTAACTTGGGGTTCATCCCAAGACGTTCCTCCAAAGAACCAAATGCAGCCAATCAGCATACAGTATAAGCATCAAGTACCACCACTTGGCCCCCGAAGTCGGCGTGTCCGTATCATCGACGGAGGCTGCGGGTCACGCTTCAGTCTCGCCGAGGTTGACGTTGATCAGAAAGTTTGGGCAAACGGCGAACACCGATGACAGCAACAAGAACAAGAATAGCAAGATAACCCAGGGAAGTAGCAGCAGCAGCAGCGACTTCAAGAACGTTTTGGGTTGTGGTGGTAAAACGGACTACCGAAGACGCGGCGTCGATTTAGCCTTGCGTCGTGGCAAGGTCGGCGATAAAATCACTCGTGAATACCAGCGCTTCTAAGCATGAGTTCAAAAAAAAAGTATCGTTTTTTGCTCGACACACGGGAAAAAAAGCGTGACGAAAAGGAAGGTAGGACGACAGAACACGGAGAGTAGCACCAAGGCAGAGACGAAAGCCAACAAAGAAAACGAAAAAATATACAAAGATCTCTCCGGTCCTCGTGCACACTCCACTTCCTTTTCTCCTCCCCTTTTTCTCGAAAAAAAAAAGAAGGATTCACTTGGCGGGCACGTGCTGTTGATCGCACACATCTTTCGATAGTTTCACCCTCGAAGATCGAGAATCGACGACACTCGGATGTCGTTGAAGGCGTTTATTATCCTGAACAAAAAGAAAAAAATGGTTCCGAGCGTTCACTGCCGATGAAGCGCCGACAAAATGCGGCTGCTCCGGTGGTTGATTTTACATATACATACATACATATATATTATATATATATACATATTTCTTTTTCTATCTGTTTCTTTTTTTTTCCAATTTATTTTCTTCGTTTTCTTGCTGTTCGACACGGCACGAAGCAAATCGCGCATGTACAATGAACGAACGAAAAACGGTCGCTCGTGTACGGCACAAAAACGTCAAAAAACATTAATCATGGAGGAGACAAAAAAAAATAATACTATTATATAGTACGTGTAATTATAATACGAATCGTGTGTATGTCGACGAACCAGGCAAAGTTACGATAAACTCGCATTCAAAACTTACACGCACACCGTACGCACGTGTATTAAATACGATTGCATAGAAGAAGAAACAAACTACCGCATACACAAAGCATACATACATTTGCACTGGAACGCGAAGTGTATACAACAGGCCATTTCAAGTACATAGTGGGAGGCCATCGTTTCTGGATATATCATGTTTTCTCACTGTTTACTGTGTTTTTCTATCGTTTTATGTTTTTTGTTTTTCTTTTTTTTTCACACAATCCTCTGCTTACGGGAAGAGGTGCGTTCAAAAAGAAGAAACAATATTCGAGCGATTAATCGTACCTTTTGTGACTATAACCGGCGCGTTTGCACTGATATCTTTAATTTTTATATAGATTTATCATTATTTATTTTGTATAGATCACCGCTATATAGGCCACTTTCTACGTTCTTGGTTCTTTCCTTGAGATGTTGAGTGAATGTTCGAATTAAACGGAAATTGTTCGAGAGTGAACGGATCTTTTATTCAGATGTGCAAGAGTGTGCGAAAGGTCTCGAAGGCGTGGAAGGCCATTTTGCCAATCAAAGGTAACAAAAAATAACGGAGAAATCCTATAAAAGAATGCAAAGAAATTGATGATACTCTTCTTCTTCCTTTTTTTCTTTTTTAAGTTCGTTTCAAAGCAAACCTTTTATCGAAATTCTAAGAAATCTGAAATTCTGCGTACGAGACGGAAGAAGGGAATCGTTCAAAAATGTAAAATGTAAAACGTGTAATCGTTTAGTTTGTAACCTCTGTTCCCTGTTCCTGTTTAGAAGAACAGCGAGATCGAGAAGAGTTCCTCCAAAACTCTCGCAAAAAAAAAAAAAGCAGAGTTCCACGTCTGCTTCTCTAACGTCGGTCCAGCACCGAACAATCCTCGAACGTACGAGGAACGCACGTGTTCTAGACGAGATATTCGTCCCAGAAGTTCCTTTGAAATAGGACCCAAAGAATTCACGGATCGAAGCTACGGACAGCGAGACCAAAACTCTCTCTTTCTCTTTCATCCTCATTTCTTTCTTCTTCCTTGTTTTCCTAGACGATCTGTATGCTTCCTCGTAACTTTTCTTTTATTATCCCTCGACAGTCTGTTCTTCATCTTCTTCTCCACACTTTTGCTCCCCTTTTCGTCGGAACAGAAAGCTAGGTGTTTAAAACTGTGTACGCATTTAAAGTAAAATAATATTAATGATAATGTTTAATATTACTATTAACGATGATTGTAATTTATAATTATTAATATTTAATATATAAGTATCCAAGGAGGTAACAAATGAATTCACTTGTCCAGTACCGCGTGATTACGGATCCTTTCGCTTTCCGGTTACCACGCTGACGCGTTTCGATTTTCTTTTTTTTTCTTTTCTTCTTTCCTACTAAATTCATCTTTGCTTTTTTCAGTGACACTGTTGCTGTTGTTGTTGTTGTTGTTGTTGCGTATAATAGTCGAGCAGTTAAGCCGGCCCGAAGACAGTTCGAAGGAAATTCTTCGGACCGTTTTGTGAACGCCGTCTTCTTCGGCTGAACGAATCTACCAGACAGAAGCGTGACTTCCGGAAAGCGCGAAGCAACAAGTACGTAATCCGATTGAGAACTGTTGAAAGTGAGAAACCTGAAACATTTTGTTATTTTACATAGACGAAGAGAAACTTTCGTTTCTCGACTGATAAAGGAAAATCACTTTTTTTTTCTTTCTTTTACTTCGCTTATGTCACACTTGCCTTCATATCTTCTAGCGACCAATTAGACGAAACCTAGTTCGCAAAACGAAGCCTTCTTCCTTCGGTTTTATTGTAAATCTTTTATGATCTCTTTCTGCGAAAGAACTTTAATCCTTTGCCTTATATTAATTTCTTAAATTTTATTGTTAAACTTGTTTTGGATTTAGCAATCCTTAACAATGCCAGTTATGGTTCAAATTAAACATTAAATCAAATCGTGGTACAAATACGAACACAACTTTGATCTGTTATAATATGATTTAAGCAAAGGATTAATCTTCTCGTGGAATATTAAGAACATTGTTCGAAATGAAGGAAGAAGGTGTTGATAAAACAAAAAAGTGAAAACGAAGAATCTGTGGTTTTTGTATTTCGCGATTTCGTGGCCTCGCGAAGGAGGCTTTCCATTTTTGTATTTCGAAGCCACCGAAGCAATATGGTTTCTTATTCTTTGTACGAGTATGACAAAAAAATATATATTATATATATATATATATACCGTCGACGAAATATAGCATGCAAAATTAACGATTTATTATGTCTTCTCTAGTCATAGTAAACGGCACGCGCAAAGGAGAAAACAAACCATTATGGAACAAGGAGGAATTTGTTGTTTTCGATTCGTTTCTTCTTTCCTTTCTTTTATTTTGTCGATGGACAAAGGGTGCCAGAACTGATTTTTAAACAGTTCGAATCAGTGTTTTATTTCAACTTCTTTTTTTTTTTCCTAACAATCGTAAGAGTATAAGACGAATAAAAGTACTTGAAAAATAAACGAAACGTGAAGTTTTAGCTGATTTCGTGATCGTTTTTCGTTATCACCCAGACCTGTTCTTATCGTGCAGCCTCTTTCTCCTTTTTTTTTTTATTTTTTTTTTTTTTTATCGGGAAGAGAGAGTTGCCGAAGACAATTTGTTGGGTCCTATTTCAACGTGAACGCGTGCACGGCGTAGAAAACGAGAAGAAAAACTAAGGGAAAGAATAGAGGAAAGACGTGCCGTCGCGACTAAATTTTTGGTAAATCGTTTTTCAACGATGGCTCGCGAGATAACCATCAGGAATACTGCCTCTTTTACGTTACGAGCATATTGTAAGCAGTACGATATACATAAATATATCTGTGCGTGTATTGTATACAAAAAAAAAAGAATAACGAATACTCGAAATGGAAATCGCCAGGATGCGAACAGGAAATACAGGACAAGAAAGGAAACCCTGGAATAAGCTAAATAATAACAGTGAAACGAGAAGAAACTCTGAGAAAAATGTGTATGCACATTTATCCAGGAACTTAACAAACAAAAATGAAAATACAACCAAGAAAAGAAGCACGTCTTCGTTGTTAAATGATAGATAGTTACAAGGATTTCATCACTTTTTTATATATACAAGAAAAAATATATATATATAATGATAATAACAGCAACAATAATAATATTAATAATAAAATTATCGACGGATAAATTAGCTCTCATTTGAGTATCATCCTTCGTGAACGTTGCTCTCACGAATTCGCCGATTCCCGCGTTTTTATTGCCCTTTAGAAAACGTAGGGATGATAGTCGGTGTTAATCCTTCTCCAACTAACAAACAAACAACAAAAGGGCGTAGATTTCTCGTGGACTCGAAGGGAAGATGGTGGATGTTCTCCTTCTCCGAATACAACCAAAAAGGGGGTAGATGTCCTTCTCCAGAAAACAACAAGTGAAAGATGATCCCTGTTGTTCTTTTCCAAATCAACGAGCGTAACTTTCTCATGGATTCGAAGAGAAGATGGTCAATGTTTTCTATCTTCGAAAAGGAACAGGCACACAAATTTGTTATGAATTCGGAGGTATTATCCTGATACGTCCCGTCAGTCTTCATCGTCATCCTGTGGAAGAGAATACTTGCCACGAGTTAGAGGGAAAAAAAGAAACTGATACGAGAGTAACACCACGAGAAAAGTTTCGGTAATCGGTACGAGAAACAAGAATAGGAGACTCTAAAGTGGAAAAAGAAGTTTGAAAGGAAGATGCTTTCTTGACCCTCGAATAACGGAGCCAAGCCTGTACTGACCCAATGTATATGTTTCAAATTTTAAAGTTTGGATTTCCCTGTCATTCTTACTTTTTCAATTTTCTACTATTTCTTCGGGTATTGTTTGAGGTTTCCTAAATTTTCATATAGTATTCCTTTGGATATTATTTCTTCAAGCTACCAACACGTTTGGTCTAAACAAAATTTGGTTGAATCTGTCTACGTTGTTCGAGGGTTATTAATGGAACGTGTTCCGAAGGCATTCGCGCTAATCCCCCCCCATTAATCGAACTAGACGATGAACGTACCACGTAGTATGTTTATTCGAAGAACTGTACAGTTAACAGGAGATATCGCCTGATGAATGTTTCTCGTGTACACTTAGGCGTCGCCATAGCTGTGTGTGTCCTTTATAAAACACCGACTCGTTTCTCGTTCAACTAAGAGAATCGTGCGTAGAATCGACCAAAACAGAGATAAAGAGATCGACACGATTTCTACGCGAGACTGAAGTCATCGAACATTGAAAATTTCTATTTTATGTTTTGTTTTCCCGCCTACCTTCACCTTACCTTTCTGATCCGTAATACACGTATACACACACGAGTAAAAACACAAAATCATGTGTATAAACGCGTGAACACGTGTGTTCGAGGAATGGATCACGAAATTCTCGGGACACATGATTTTCGACGATACACGATCGATCGTAGTAAGTGAAGACGATTTATCGATCTGGTATCGGATGGATGGAGTAATTAACACCTGTCGATGGGATTTTTTAGGGAAAATTTGTACTAATCGATCGTTAACGTTCGATCATTTTAACCCTTTGCACTCTG
This sequence comes from Stelis phaeoptera, assembly GCA_943735885.1. Taxonomy (NCBI): domain Eukaryota; kingdom Metazoa; phylum Arthropoda; class Insecta; order Hymenoptera; family Megachilidae; genus Stelis; species Stelis phaeoptera. The sequence continues at coordinate 5,208,675 of OX030936.1, forward strand.
CTGTCCTGAATATTGTAAAAATGTGAGATTTAAGTTTTATTTATATTAAAATATAGCAACTCAAGGAAAGAAATAAAAATGAATAGATTCACAAATATTTGTAACTCTTTTCTTACCAAATAGTGCATTGATTTTTGCAGGCTTTCCTGGAAAAGTAGACTAGATTCGATCGTATCTAAAAATGCTCCGAGTACAAAGGGTTAATAATACTAAATTATAATACTTCGACGATAGGTGTCATGATTCGTAATTGAAACCTAGCATAATTTATTAATCATAATTCGAAAATTAATAATTCTCTACCCCTACATTATAAATGCCCCGAAAAAACATGATTCTCTGAATACAAAATTACGTCAAAATGTTATAATAATTTCGAGACGCGATCGATTATCAGAGGAAAACATCGTTCAACGTATTTTTACGTCGATTCGTCGTTAATTAATTCATCCAACAGGAATTCATAGTTTCTCTCATCGAGACTGATAAACGAAAAAGGGATCGTCGTCAAATTTAATATCGAATATAATCGACTTTTTTCTATGATCTCGTTCATTGAAGATACGTGAAGAAGATAAAAACAGAATATTAAATTTGAAGACGACGAGGAACACAAGCATCGCACACGCGTCCTATTAGTAAGATCCATTTCTATCGATACTGTTGCGAATAGTCTTACATTGTTTATCTTAAGATTTTAACACTGTTTAACGAGATAACGTTTTTTCATGATAATTGTTCTCGGTATCCGTTCTCGTAGTCGCTCTACGAGGAAGTACACTTCAGTACAGTTTCGTTCGAAGGTATATACTTTTTTTTTTTAAGAGGATGACCAGTTGTTTGCTTTCGATTGTGAACTTGTAGTGTAAATCGTGGAAATTCTGTCACGCGAAATCGAAGAACATCGAGAGTGTATGATGCGGAACAAATAATCGAGTTGTTCTTCGATCCTTCGACGGATACAGTTTCTTTTTGTAACTGTATATGAATTTCTTTTTCTTTTCTTTTAGCGAAACGCAAATTCCACGACGGATTTTCGCGATATTTGTTGCTTAGCGCAATGCAAACGATGCATCATTGAGATTTTCCTTTCTCTGGAAATCGTATGACGAGCTTTATCGAAACGCGTCTGCAAAAGAGAACAAAAGCTGTCTCTTTCATCGATCATCCGATGATCGGTTAGATATTCAAAGGGAATAACGTTCTTTCGAGGGTCTGTGACGATTTCAACAATTTTTAACCGCGAAACGTTCGATTTTTGATTTTCCCCGGAATACTCGATCGAATTTGCAATCATGCTGATCATTCTGCGACATCGTTCTTTACTCAGCGTTATTTAAAGTGTAACAGTATATTTTTCTGCATTTCAATTCATTTCTGTGCCGTCGCTTTTATCGCATTTTTTCCCCCTTTTTTTATGAACTTTTAACACTTTGATGGCTGAATGTACGCGTTTGTGATTATGATATTTAATTTTTTATTAACAAATTGAATATCATGGCGAACTTTTCAAAATATAATTATTCCTTAAGAATCCGTAAAATTATTTTTACTATAATTTTACGTATGCTACTAATTCATAATGATACGTAATGGGAGTAAAGAATTAAAAATGAATACCCGACTAAACGTAAAATATTACAGAAACAGAAAATTCCAATTTTAATTATTAGTTCTAAGAAATTTTCCACTCGGTACCCATCGTAATTAGTATGATACTATTTGAAATATACAATTTTCTTTTCTCAATGAGCCTGTTATACGAAACGTGCAGCCATCAAGGTGTAAATATTTTATAGAAGAAACCTTTCAACAAATTCTGAATCATCCTCGGATCATAGTACAAACTGTTTTCGAAACATTTCCGCGACAATGATGGCTCTATATTTTAATAACCCGTTTTCGCATCGAGAAGCTGTTTATCTTTCATTTAAACAAAAGAAAATCTATATTTACTATTTAGCAAATGTATATTTACTATATTTGAAGAGTGATTCGACAGTATGTCGTGACATATCTTTCGGGAAGCATATATATTATCGTTACGTGTTTTGATAAAACCGTAGTTCTGTTCGGAACATTTCGTTGAATGTTTCGCACGCGATAACACCAACGCACGATGACAATCCTCCTTAATGAAAAAAAAAAAAATAATAATAAAAAGAATTAAAAAAAAAAGAAGAAGAAGGATCGTAGTACAAAGAGAACGAGACACACTTGTTCACCAGGAAACGCCAGCAAACCGGAAGAAAAAGGTGGCTTTTGAAGAATCATAACACGCGTACACGTACACATACACACAATTTTTGCACAATAAAAGAAAAAACGCTCGTCTAAGAAAAAAAAAAAACAAATAAAAAACAGGGATCAAGAGTACGCGAAGAATCAACGGGATCGTCGTTAATTTTTCTCGGACTAGAATCGAAGAAGACTGAATAAAAAGCGATCGAACGAACGGAGTTCGAAGAATTTTCGCTAGCACGCACCCCACCATCGATTCCGATGTTCATTTTGTTTTTTTCCTAAGACATGATTGCAAATTCGACAGAACTTTCGAGCTTCTGATGGACGTAAAGAAGCACGGGGTCCCATTATATTTTTTTGTTCGATTGTAACCTGTTAACTGGGGATAGATATTAAATGGAATGTTTGGGGTGCTTGGATATCACTATTACGGATTCGAACATAATCGTAAATATTCGGTTGTCCCAAAAGTTCCTTTCGCTTTGTTAATAAATATCGGATGTGTAATGATTAGTTTTGGCCAATTTCTTTTTAACACTGCCAGACAAAGCGTTCTGCGCAGATAGGGAAATAAATTTTTGGGACAACCTAATATTATACTTTTCCAAATTTTCTACTGTCGCGTAGTTTTCCTAGATCTAGATCGAAGGTTGACACTTTTGACCAAGCAACGTATTCGTGATTTGGGAATAATTTCAATTTGAAAATTAGTAATTCGGTGGCGTACATCTTTAAAATTTGCAAAGTGTATAAAGTTTTGTTTATCGCGCTTTCGTTTGGGCAAAAATAAATTTTTCTCTTTAAACAGTATCTCGGTTAACAGGTTTTTGGTTAACAGATTATCTCGAGACGTTTGTCTTAAATTTCGTTCGATAAACCGAAGGAAATCTTTTGTAATACCACAAGCATTAGTCGTTAAGATAACACACACTCTCTCTCTGTAAACGTAACGTGTAAGGGCTGTCATGCATTAAACGATTAAACTAATTAACCGCGATGGAAGCAACAGAGCAACCGACGCTATAACGATACGATATAATTAAGCGATGATTTAAACCCAAAGAGATAAACGTACGTATACACAAATGTGACCAAAGGAGGTGTTGCTCGACGATCGTGAAATCAAATTTTCATTTTTTCCATTATTTTCATCATTTTTCGCACGATGTCTGGGATTATCTTGAAATCATTGGCTAATTATACGTTTAATTATCCTAAAAACCTTTGCAGGATATTAATATTTCATTTGCAAGAAATAAATTTCAAGTGGAAAGGATTCATTCCGATCAATATTATACACAGAGTGTAACAAGTGAATAATTCTGAATTGTTTAGTTTCGAAATTTAGTATGCGTTGCGTTAACTTTGATCCGAGTTTTTGAACTATGCGCCAACTATCAGTTATCAAATTTTTTAATACTGTAATATCCTGCTCCCGTTTTACTTCCTTATCTGTCATTTCTGAAACTATAATTGATACACCTAATGAGTATCAGAACTGATCAATAAGACTTGGCGTCGATCGAAATGAAAATCACCGTCGATCGAATACTGTTGGTGGAAATGATTATCAATGATATCGAAATAATCCTGCGATATCGATTACTTCTTATTCCGACATGGATCGTCGACGATCACTTCCTCGCTGGTCGGTATAGTTCGTGAGGATAATTTACAATTAGGGAGCAAACGAATGCGTGAGCGTGTGAAACAAGTCGTGTGCGAACAATTGTACGAGTAACGAGCGTGCGAATGTTTGATGTTTCTTTTAATCTGTTTCGCTTGGTGTCGCGTGAAAAGGACGGTGCGTACGAGACGGGGCAAATGGACAATTTATAAATCTATTATTGTAATAATTATAGAAACAGTGGAGTATAATGTATCTGTACGTTTCTTTACACTTCCTGCGATGAGTCGGAGAGAAAGAAAGAGAGAGAAAGAGGGAGCAGTATAAGATAGTTTTTAAGAGAACACGCGAGAACGACGACATTCGTCTGGCGTGTATTATTATATGAAATTAAAAAGAAAAGAAAAGAAAAATAAAATACGAGCTGAACGTACGGAAAGGGAAATGGTCGAATAGAAATGACGAAGAAACAGAAAATAGAAGAAAAAGTGTACAGAAGATGAACTCTTAACGAAACAGGAAATATAAAAGCGATTAAAGTGTGTTAGAAACAAGGTTCGAACGTTGCGATAAGAAACTGGAAAATGAAAGGAAACGAAAAAGAAAAAAAGAAAAAAAGAAAATTCCATTCCGATATCATCCTATATAAACGTATAAAAGTATCACGAGCTTTCTGCCAAGCTTTTGCGGGGACAAGAACGAAGACTTTCGGGTGTTCCAAATTTTGTCCTCGAGACACGACGAGAACGTATGAAACGTCGGAGACTGTTGTTTCGTTTGCAAGCAGCCGATTGTCATTACGCATAATTACGGATTAATTATTCTTACTATTAATTACGGTTCACTGGATCACCGCCATCATCATTATTATTATTATATAATTGATGTGAGTGTGGACAAGAAAATGAAAAATAAAGTGTACGTAGTAGAAGATCGTCGACTCTACCCTGCCATTCGTTGTTTTCGATTATTCTTTCGTTGACAATTAAATTTTCTCTTTGATTTGATTTCACCTTTCCTTAGGATCGATTTATTATTGGAATTTTATTTAATATTTTGCTCCTTTTTTATATTTTAACTCGTTAATTGTCAAAGTTCGACAATTTTTTTTATTTTTTTTTATTCCAATTGCGAATAAAAATTATATGCTAATAGGGGATTCCCGTTTGTAGAATGACTCGCTAAAATTTCGATTATTCAGAACATGATTGTTTTATTTTACGTAATATTAATATTGTTTAAACGTTTCCTCGGTTGTCAGATTCTACATTGTTAATTTAATGATATATTAAATTCGTGGTGTTCCCTATGGTATTTAGTGTATTAAGGTAAATAAATAAAAAATTAATGTAAGCGTTTACCTTGGACGAATAAGTAGTAAAGAAAAACAGAGATTAGTTATTATTAAAACTATAGCATAACATTTGGAACACGTAACTATTCGAACTAATGGATTAATTTATTTAGAAACAATAGGTCATTTTCCCTTGTTTTGATGCACGACGAAATGAAACTTAATTTATTTATTTAAATACGATTAAAGAGATACATAGAGGCATCTTAACTTACAGAACCTATGATACTCGTCTGCACGTATTCGCTTTACCACATCAAATTGTTTTTCTTGATTTTCTTGTTTCTTTCGTAAATTTCAATATATGTGAATGAGCTTTTAACGTTTAATATCATTTCTCTCTTTTTATAGGGAATATCTTCAGTTTAGTTGAACAACCTGCATCTCCAGACTTTTCCTAGCCTTCCCACTTTCCATCTGGCTGTTCTCGTCAAAAGGTAATTTTATCATTTCTTCTGTCTTTATATCAGTAGATTCTTGAGTAGGATTCTTATCCAATAGATGCTTAAAGAATATTCTACTTTCGTCAGCTTCCTGAAAATGATATTAAATTTTAGGAACTTCGGAAGCAAGAATGAATTATTCGTGTCTGATATTTTTATTTATTTCTATTATAAATTATTTCACTGAGAATTTAATTATTAAAATGTTACGAAAGCGATTCGATAACGGTTGCAAAAATATTTTTTTAAGGTGCAGCCACGATTACTTTTAATTGCAATTATGGGAAATTTTCAGTATATTTATTTTAATATGGCTTCGTTACGGATAAATAATGAGCTAAATTATATATTTAATATTTCCTTGCGTTCCAATTTCGACGGCAGAAATTTCAAAAATAACACTCACCGCGATGGAAATTAAACTTTCAGCAAATTTACTTATGTATTCAATTTAGCGTATTCAATTAATAATTCAAATCACTAACTAATTGCTGGATAAAACTGCCGGATGATTGTTCTAGCATCGATTTCCCCTTAGCCATAGCTTCCCTGGAGATCTTCATTAATTTGTCAGCCGATCTTCTGCCTTTTTCCATTTGCTCGTCACTTTTTGGCGCGTTTATGCTTTTCAATATCTTGTCTTTTAACGCAGCGTCCATCGTAGTTTCGTCAGGGTCAACAGGTGGTCGTTCTTCAGACTGTTCGACGTCCTCTAAGTTTCTTGGATCCTTTGCAATCACCTCGATCAATGGTTTTGTTTGTTCCTCCTTCGATTGTTTCGTCTCCCTTGGCGACAAAAGCTCGTGTCTCTTTTCTTCAGGACTTGTCCCCTTGTTCTTCATGAAGTCTGGCTCGATTAGAAGTTTCCTGTCGTTCTTCAACTGCTCCAAGTGTTCGCAAAAATCTTGATACAGGTCCATGCTTTTCTGGATCTTTTCGTGTTCAGAAGTTTTAGACTGTTTCAGAAAGTCTGCCATCGATTCGATACCTGAAATATGAATTTTCAGATCGAAATAAAATTCCACTTTCGCTAAGAATATTAAAGAATATATCTCGAGGTTTCTGAGATTCTGAAAATATAATATTTCGAAGTTTGCAAAATTCTAAAAATATCTAATTTCTAAGTTTCTAAAATCTAAAAATATAACGCTTCGAAATTCGTAATTTTATTCTCTAATTACAAGTTGATCCGATTCTTACCAAATTTTCTAAGTTTCGATTCTCCTTTGCCGTCTTGCACGTTCGAAGATTCCTTCAATTCCGAGACACCCGTTTTCTCCGAATTTCTATGAAAAATGGTCGTCATACCAGTCAAATCCAAAAGATCCATCCGCTGGTAATTCGTCGGTATCAAATTTCCTTCAGTTTTCCTGTTCGTTATAAAATTTTCTATATACTTGTCGATCAAAGGTGATTTCTTCTTCATAAACGCTTTTGCTTCCTTCATCATGTGTCTTCTGCACCTTTCACTCGCTTCACATCCAATTCTTCTATCGTTTGTATCCCGTTCGGAATCAATTTCTTCGATTAAGTGAGATTTTTTCACAGCAACATCCGCAGTATCGCAGTTGCCACTTCTTTTATACGATTTCCAAGAACACTTCGAAGCTTCATTATGCGATGTCGTTAGCTTGTCATTCAAGTCATCTGTCTTTGATCGACGAGTCTCTGAATCATCATTTTCTGTATCCAAATTCTTCAGTTTCTGATCCAAACATTCGTTTTCGTTGCCTGGTTCGTCGTAAAGATCGATGACAGTCACTACAGATTCGTTGTCAGACTCGTTATCAGTTAAATTGATCGATGCAACATCGACGGATTCCTTTTTCACCGAATTTTTCAATTTACTGTTACGTTGAACGCTGTCTTCGACAACCTCTTCCGATTCCTCTATGGCTGGCAATTCGCAATGGCTAGCCGGTTTGCACTTTCTCAATACACCAATTGCTCGATTTTTGTTACTCAATTCATTAAACAGGGAGCAAAAGACACCGGATGAGGGATCTGCTTCCTCTTCTTGTCTTCCGGCAGATTCATGGAACGAAACGGTGTCGTCTTTGTTTTCAGGATATGTTTTTACGTCCTTCAAAAGAATCTCTGAACACGTTTTTAAATTCAACAGATCGTAAACACTGTCCGAGGACGAGACTTCCTTTATTTCTTTCTTTTCGCTCGTAACTTTTTCACTGTCTACAATTTCGATCTTTTTCTTCGCAATTTTTTCATCCTCCACCAGTTTTTTCTGCGTTTCTTCCTCTCGTCTCTTCAGAATTTCTTGCACCTTTAACTTTCTCTCCTTTGTGTTCCACCATTTAATATTTCCTTCTTTCGTGGAGTCCGTTGATTCGATATCAGTCTCCTGCGAATCTGTTTGCTCCTTAAAGTCGCCGTTCTTAAGGACGATCTTAGTGTCCTGGAAAAATTTGTCCACGTCTGCACAGAATCCTTTCATGTCTTGTCTGATGCTGCTCAGCTGGCCGCTGAAAGGGTGCCGATCTTCTTTTCTTCGGTAATTATCCATGATATCTTTGCAAGTACTTTCGTCTACTTTGTTGCTTTCGAGTTTCTTCGAATCGCAAAAGACGGAGGTATTTTTGAAGGATTTTCTTTCTTCTGTGGCTGAAATGTAGAAGAAATTTTGCTGAATAGATCGATTGGAACAAGATCGAAGATCTGCATTTTTGTATAGAAATGGTAACAAAAACGTATAACACTAATTACTTGAATCGAGTGCTAAATAATTTGGAGAATTTAATAAGAATCCATACTATTAGACAAGTTACATTTCTAATATTAACATTTTGAAAATCACTAGTTGCAATTTCATTTGATTTTTCATGGCTGTTGATAGAATTTTATTTTGAGAACGACTAATTGTTAATTTACGATAGATGGTAAGTACACCACATTGAAGTGGAGTATAAAATCTTGTCCCTGGTGAACGTATTCAACGTTGCTATATAATTCACTATGGTCATTGTCCCCCTGGCCCAACTTACAAGATCGAGGAGTAAGTTGGGTCTCATTGCTCGTCTTCAGGACAAGTTTCTCGCAATGGACCACTTCTCTTCCCAATGCATAACCACCTGGTGGATCGTTGATGCTTCTTCTCTCGTCCAAAATTTCCTTGCCCAACCTCTTTCTTTCTGCATCTCCTGCTATGTACTCATTCGTCTCTGTTATATCTTCCACCAATCCTCCCGGCTTTTTGCTTTTCGACGTCTGAAAAACAGCGTACAAAATATTCCAATGTGTATACCTTAACCCTTTCGCGACGTCGCACCTATACCATTCTTCGCTATTTTTCGCAAAAGACCGACTGACCATACTCCGCCACTTTTCGCGACGGCGGCGCGACTGACCATACTTTGTCATCGTTCGTGGACCAAAAAGTGGCTGCCGTATATAGACGGTGTCAGCCGCTGTGATGCACCAAGTGACTGCCGTATATATACGGCATCCGTCGCGAAAGGGTTAAAAATTCCATTTTAGATTATCCCTTTACAGTCATATTCTGAGTATTATTTCAGGGCAACACTTTTAACTGCCACGTCACCCATATGTGGGTGAAGCTTAAATTTCCGTAGAAACTTATCGCTTGCATTATTAAATATAAAAGTGTTAAAGGTGTGTAACAAATATTTTACAGTATTTATATTGATCGATATTTTTAGGGGTAATATTAACTTTGCAATGTTGCTGGTATTAATATTATTAATATCGAGCGCCATGTCGTACGCGTATCGCTAAAATTACAGCCGACACCAATACCTAATTTTCTGTCAGATTACAGTTTTCTGTCAAATAAGATAATTAGAGCCCATTCTAGGCGAATGTACCTGGATTTTCCAAGGCAACAGAAGCTCTGTAGCATCCGCGATCGTGGTTTTTCTTTCTTGGTCCGCCATTGGCCTCCTTCCGTCACTTTTCTCGATTTCTTTTAGCCCGGTACCGTGATTGTCCGCTTCTTCGTCGGAGGACGAGGACGCGGAGGAGCCGCAAGCGGATGAGACGGCTGAATTTTTCTTCATCTCCAGCTTGAGCTTGAACGTGGCGGGGTATCGTGGAGGAAAGAGCATGAACGATGGGGGGGGGGGGGAGGGGGGGAGTACATATCGCATGGTGAATGATCAAATAATGGATTGGACCCCGATGAGTGATATTATTCGAAGCACGAATTCTGTACCAGACCTTGACAAAACTAGTTCTTACCAGTTCGTTGCTCGTGCACACGAGCTTGCTCGTGGCAGCTACTTCTTCTTCGTCCTCCATCGTCTTCTTCTTATCCTCCGCCTCCTTTTCGGACGTCCCGACCGGTTTGCACAGCTTCCTTTTGTTTATCAGGGCTTTCGAGGGCGGCCACAGGTCCCCCAGGCAAATAGAGATCGATTGAACAGGTTACAGATTAGATTTACTTTGCAAGTTTCTGACCGGACGGTTCGGACGTCGACTTTCAGCAATTAGGTTCGTTGGTCCGGAAGGACAATGACACCACTTCAAAAGAGGTCATCTCGAACAAATTTTACAACGAACGTATAATTAATATTTCAATATCTGCAGGTTTGTAATTATGTCATTGTCCGACCGTAGCTGCAAATTATTTCTGTACTGTTTCGTCTTTCGATTTTTACTCACCTTGCACGCTGTCATTGATTTTCTTCTGCTCCGCTTCGATCCAGCGTTTCCTCTCGGCAGCTTCTTCGTCCGGTCCTCCTCGCATCCTGTCTTCGTAACAGTTTCGTTAGTTAATATATATTTTATATTTTCTATGTGAAAATTAACCACTGGTGCATGCACGCTATCATGGAAGGATTAATTATAATCTACCAAGCTTCGGCACAGGCACGATCTCTTGGAAACACTGGTCTGTCATCGAGATATTTCAGATTTTTACACTTCAGGATCATAGTCTTCCGATATAGCCTGATGGTCCTCAGAACTGGATTGCCCATCAGGGATACCACTCGCACTTCCTTCATATCCCCCAGAATCTGTTTAAATTTCTTGAAAATTAACTTACTCGCGTAGAAATTGACAAGTGGGTCGTTGGTAGCTATAACAACATCACTCGCCGAGTCGATAATAATTGAAAACGTTGTAATTGGGAATTGAAAGTCATAGTGATACAAAAATTCGAAATATTGAAATTTCATGTTAAAACACAAAAATTACCAAGCTGCACTCTGTGTAAGGCTTACTGAATTAACGCAGACGTCTCGAGCGCGAAAAAAAAAAAGAAATCGTTTAGAAAGAAAGAAAAAACGTGTTGTTACAAAACGCGCTTCCACATTGGTGAAAACACGAAAATTACATCACACCCGAAGCGTCTGTGGTGGCTGAAGCAAGCGTCGATGGTACAAGACGCCTCGAGGCATGCGATTAAGGAAACATAACGGACTCACATTAACGACTTGCTCGGTGTCTATCCTGTTGTGAGAAATATCCAGTACCGAGAGACTGTCCAGCAATCGGAGATGCTCAATGTCGGCGGTGTCTTGTAGGTAGTTGTGCGACAGGTTTAGAGTATTCAGGAACTTGAGGCTATCTGGAAAGCAGAGGCACGTCAAGGTCAAGGTCATCAAGGATACCAACATCGACCACTACTAAGATTCACCGAGATTCTCGATCCTCCTTATAGTATTGTGAGAGAGATTCAAGGTGTCGAGCCGGGTCTGATAATCAAGATTCTCGATTTTGTTGATCAGATTGTTCTGAAGGTACAGGCATCTTAATTCACTTTGATTCTCCAGATTAGCGATCTCACGGATACCGTTGTTCTCCAACCATAAACACTTCAGACCCGTGTACTTCTCGAGATTCTCGATGAAAGAGAAACCTGAAGAAACGTAAACTTTCAATTAAACATTTGCGGAAGATCGACGCATACATGCGTGCAAACCGAACCGTCACAATAACTTACAGATTTGTACATACATATATTTAAGAATTATATCGTCCTATATTTTTCACACAAATCGTAACCATAAGTGCGAAAAGTAGAGATTTTTAGCATATGCTTGTTTTATTTTAATTAAATAATATTCCGTGCGTTTACTGTGTCAAGCGTGAAAGTGTTCCGTCCTCGAAGGGTTAACATTAATCCTGATCAGGATTTAACAAGTGACCAAATATCGGAATTTTTTTTATTTTTTATAATAAAACAGCTATTTTTCTGATACTACACTACTGCCGCGCTGTACTTGTTTATCAGAAGATTTTGGTTAATATAAGTAAAAGAAACATTGCTCAGGTAATTATATGTATGTCGATCATCTTTTCCTCTCTAACGTACATTTAAGATTCTCTGTGTATAGGTATGTTTATTTGATATCTAAATATATGTATATTAACCTTTGTAATGCAGATAAAGCACGTCGTTCAAATAAGGCGTCTGATAGAGCTTGTTCTGCTTGCAATGCTTCTTCAGAAAATCCTCCGTCATCCTGAAATTAGATATCGTTTACAAAATGTGAACATGAATCTTTTTTAATCGAGCTTCGATCAATTTACCTGACACCATGCTTCTTTTCATTAAAGTCGTATACTTTTCCTTTAATGTACGTCTTCTCTTCCTGTTCCTTGCCCAGTTGCCAAAATAAAGAATCCTCTGTGTCGAGGATAATATCCCCGACGATTCCACCAACTACTGTTTCAGATTTCAACTTGTCATTTGTACTCAAAGTTTCCGATACGTTATTAGAAATGTTTGACTCGATTATTTCTCGATCGGTCGCTTCATTTTTTCTCAATTTTGATTCATCTTCCACGGTTTGCTCTGTATCTTCTTTCGATACAACTTGCTGACATTCTTGTAACATTTCTGTACGACGTTTCTCTTCTGCCTCTTGTTTCTGTGCAATTTTGAATTTGTAATTTTCAGCTATCTGATCCTTCGTCAAAGGCATCTCGATGTTATCAATTTTCAAGCTGCCTTCCGATTCGCTGTCAAAATCTTCAGGAGACTCGTTGCCGAGCGACGAATTGTCCTTTTTGAAAGTTTTTTCTTCTTCGACGAGTCTCTCGACCTCGTTGAACTCCATCGACAGATCCTGAAGAGCCTCGTTCTTCCTGTTTTCTATCTCTGCCTTTCCCTCGGCGATTCTTTGCAATCTTTCTCGAACCTGTTCCTCGGTTTTCGGACAATTTGGCTTCGTGATTTCGGCTAATTTCTCCAAATACTCTTCTGGAGAACTCAGTTCTGTAGAAATGAATTTTTTCTCTTCCACAGGATTTGCCAGACATTTCTCTGCTTCCGGTTCTTTTTCGTCTCGGTCTGTTTGATCGTTCGTCGACGATTCTTCAAGTTCTTCCAACGTTGTAGACTCTTTGATCAGTTTACACCGAGATACGTTTGCACCGAGTCGATTCAAGGCTGCCTCGAGTTTCGAATCCTTCAGATTCTCTCTGAACTTCAGGTAATCGGAAATGTTCACACTTGGGGTGGAATATATCAGCTTACTGTCGGGCTCATCGTCCGAGTCGCTCGAGAAATCGAAATTGTCCGACAATTGTTGCTCATCTTTATCAATCTTGTTATCATTATCTCCACGTTCCTCGTTATCGAAACTTTTTGATTCTTCCTTTACTTCTCCGGGTATATTTTCAAGAAGATCCTGTCCACCTCCATCGCTGTTATCATTATCAACATCTTGATGTTCAGATTTGTCTTCTTCGTTTCCGACTTTCGAAGCTACGTCCCCGGATACAGTTTGAGGACCGATTTTGATCTCGATGGATGAAATTATCGAAGAACCGAGATTTCTATCTGGTGATTGATCAAAATCGTCGTCGTTTCGTTGACAGCATAAATTGTTGCAACAATTGTCCAAAGAAGGTTCATCTCGAGCCATGGTGTCGCAATCTTCGGCATCGTCGAACATCAACGTGTCATCCACGTCGCTGTCACTGTCCTTTTCTGCTTTGGTCGAGTTGTAATGGGACAGATTTTCACATGTTACGTCGAATATAGAGTTGCAGTCAAGATACGACAACCAGTCGTCTTCGTGGCCCACTTCTGGTATCGATTCTGTCGATGCTTGCTGATTCAACGACGAATCTTCGTTTTTTCGTTTATTCGGTTCCATTGGCGGGACAGGTTCTGTCGGTTGGTTAGTTAGAACTTCAAAATCCACTGATCCGTCTTTTGGTATCTGAAAATTCGTAAACTCTTTTTGTTTCTTACGATCCATCAGTGTTCCAATAATCGAAAGAAATTGAAGAAATTCTACGTAGCATTAATATTTCATTAATTTCGTAAGGTTCCAAGTGGAAAATTTTGATTGGAAAATGAAACTGTGTTTACATATAAATTAGGCAATAATTCGTGCTATGAATGTTAACCATAATTTTCAAATTTCTAACCTAAAAACGGTTAACCTCGTTTTCCGATTCTCAAAACTTACCCCTTTTCGATGATGAGGAATGCGATGAAATGTAACGAAATGAAATTAATTGAGATAATTGTTTCTAACCGATTGTTTCATTTCCGCGACAATACTTGCCGATACGTCGACTTCTGTTTCGGCGAAATGTTTCTTGTCGATGAAAGTCGATCGACAATCATCGTCCTCTTGCATCTTGCTCGATAATATTTTTTCTTCTAGCGTTAATGTCACGATATTGTTTTTCGTGAATTCTTGCTGGTTACTGAAAATTCGTGGAAACGTACTTCACCGTGACAGCTCGAAAACACGAGAATCCCTTCATAGCAACACGCGTCTCTTTGATCACGTTTGATCGATACCATTTGTACTTTAGATCTGTTTATTCTTCAACTTCAAACAGTACTGTCACCCATTCAGTGGGAATTTTAAATACTACACTTGTTGGAAATACCAACAGCACACTCACGTGACGCTTTCATTTTACAAAATCAAATTCTAATCAAATGGAAGTTGAAATTTGTCAAATAATCTTGAAACGGTATTTATTCCGTATTATTTTCTGAACAATGAAGGAAAAATGACCAACGATAGGGAAACTTCCAATTTAACCGCCAGCAGCAAACTCGTTTAAAAGTAAAACTACATCACGAATGTAGATCGTTTTCCCTTTCTGCCGATTCGGAATCACCATTGAGCAGATGAAGATACGGCTGATTGTCGATTGGTCAAAGAGTTTGTTGTGTTGTTTATAGAGTATCTTGTCTCGTATCTGTACATTGGACACCTCACTTTGCTTTTATTAAACGTCCGGATGCCCCCCCCCCCCCCCCCCCGATCACACTTGTTTTTCCAATTCGTTTTGCAAGCACGATCACGGCGATGATATTTCCGAATGAATGCTATCAACATAAATCAACCATAGGAAAGAAAGAAGAGGACAGTGCGTAGTTGCGATTCGCAACTCCTAATTCGCAAGCGTCGCGACAGTTCGGATCGAGGATCGATGGAAACGGGAAATCGGCTGGCTTGATCATTCGTGCAAACTGAATCCAGCCAAGTCTTTTCAACTAGTCGACCCGCATCCTCTTTTCTTTTCTTTCAAGGTGATCACCGGTCGTCTACTTGCCAAGACGCGTCTTTCTACGCAGGCACTAGTCCTCCGACTTCTTTGTCTATTGACCCCGTTCATCGGAATTTTCAGCATCTCACTGAACTTTTCATTCGTTCTTTCGGTCACCTGGTTCGCCTCGTTCCTCGCTTTATTTCCATTGTTTTCCACTTTGTCGTATGTGACACGAAATCAAAAATTTGGTAAATACTTCGGCTAAATCTGGCAATTAACTCGTCCATTTAATGAGTCGACCCTCACAGTAAACATATAGATCAGTGATAGCTAACGCATGCTGCAGGATATCTAAATACGACTTTTTTTAATCGGAAATGATCGTTTCAGCCCCTATGTTGGAAGCGATTTTCATATCAGTCGTGAGCCGACCGTTTGAATGATGAATGTATTTGGACGATTAAGAAGGCAATCATTATACATGTTTCGCTGCGTCATCTATAGAACGTATTCGATACGGGATGAAAGTAAAGGAAAACGACAAAGATACATATTAACCGTTCAAGTTCGTATTGATGATGGCTGTTTTATTCATCGGAAGACGATGCAAAATACAATATAAGGTGGCCTGAATTAAAATAGATTACTACCGCATTACTGTATACGAAATTTCGTTCTTGCGGAGACAAGTAGATAACTCGACATAGGTTCGACGGAAACGGGAAATTGCACCACAGCTCCATATTCGAGGCGTCCCTACTTTCCTCCCGTCTCTTCTTTTCTTTGTTTTCATTTGCGTTCACAGACGCGCCTTCCGGCGCTGGTTTTCTTCGCAGTTAATCGCCGCCATCTCGGATCGTGTGGAAATTAGATGCTTCGCCATTAGATTGTATGCAATCGAACCAGTGACATCTATTCGGTATATTTATGTGAACCAACCAGCTTCGTTATGGCCGCTCATCCTATTCTCGATACTTCCAGAAGGTTCAATCTGTTTCAGACAAAACATTTTTATGTACGAGTTAAATAAGCTCTTTACTTTCTCTCGACTCCTTCGCATGCGTGAACGATGTATCATTTTTAATTCAATTTCATATTAATGGTGACCCCTTGCATTCGAAAGATTTTCGTCGGATTACCTGATAACTCAAACCACAGCCGACTCTATAATAGTACTAGCCATGCTGAAGGTAAAAATTGCAACAGTGCGGGAGTCCGGCTTCGACATATCTACCCTATCAGCGATTTTTACCTTCAGCACAGCTATGCACAAACATATTTATTTAGAAATTAATAAGCAACCTATCTTTAACCCTTTGACTGCACCATGCCCCGGCACAAAGTCATGAAAAAATTTTTATTTGAAATCTTACAATTTACCGAGCGTATATATACGCCTTTCGCAGGTCAAAGGGTCACTTTGTCTGATAAACTTTCGAAAAATGTAATTGAATCAAGGGGACAATCAATTTCAAAGGGTTAATTCAGGATGCATACGTTGCATCGTTGATCGCATTACGTACAGGTATGAGTGTCTAATAAATATCAATGATCGTTCATGCGAATGCATGATTACCGATCGTAGGTAACGTTACTGGAACCTTTTTTTAATGTTTGCTGACAGAGAAAGCCGAGAAGATTACAAGGAAGTTACACGTGTACTTGACGCCGCGTAATAAGACACTAATTCGTTCCTAGCGGTATCAACGTGAGTGATATCGAGGTGTTTTTTTATTTTTAGCGCATCGATATCGCGCAACAATTCTTTATTTTAGCAACTAACGCGCCGTGTTGTCAAAATAAATATTGGATTAGCAATGCAATTAATGGTTTTCCTTCGTATCTTGCCAAAAAAATTGCTGACATTTTGTAATGATATATGAAATTATAGTTGATGAGGTACCCTGAGCAGAGAGGTTTGTTAAAGATAGTTTTGTTGCGGTAAAGCGATTTAGTGATGGGAATCGCGTGACCATGACCTCTGCGATCAACGTCTTGTGATTTTTAACCCTTTCCAAGGCCGTGGGAATATTTATTCCAAACCATGGTTAGTTGATTATAAATCTAATGTAATGTATTTTCAATCAAAGTATACACCATTCGAATTAATATTCTAATTAGTTTTTTGATCCCTCGGCGATAAAATTTCTATCATTTTTACGCAAACCTAATCATTTGCCGACCTAATTTATAATGAGTATTCTTCAATTTTTTTTTGTTTTTTTTTTTTTTTTTTTGACAAAAGTTTTATTTTGCAGAAAAGGATTAAACAGAATTTACACTTGGATTTTTACATGCATCGTTTCCGGTATTTCGATTTTCCGTTTTTTCAAGGTTATTCATTGAAATTATTGAAAAATCATTGGATCGTATAACGGAGAAATGATTTGACATTTGAAGTCGCTGTTGAATTATTGAAGTGTTCGATAGGAGACAGAAGTGAGAGGATTAAATGGCTAGAAGAATGATTAGAATTTCAAAAGATGATTCTATATAGAGGTATTCAACCGTGGTTAAGTTCACTTTTCGATATGTATCTTGAAACCTTGATTTCAAAAATCATCCTTTTCGGATTAGAAGTCTTTTATTATCTCATCAAGTTTCTAAACGTTGCAAAGTAAATTCATTTGCCTTTTACCACTTTTAATAATAGTGGTTTCTGGAAAATATTAAGTCTACCGGAAAGTAATGTCGTGTCGACCAGCGCGACGGTCTGACGTCTGCCATTTAATTATTGCCGCAAACCGCATACGAGTCAAGTTAACAATACGTCTGTGTTAAAATAACTTCAATTACCATTGGATATTACATATTTATTGGATGTTCCATATACGGTTGAAGAACATTAATAAATTTTACTCTGAAACAGCGAAATTTATTACTTCTCGCGCCGGTCGATGCGACATTACTTTCCGGTGGACCTAAAATACTTATCTGAAACTGAAAATCCAAAGGAGGATTAATCATTAAATTACGATATCTATACCGTGTCTCATAGATTTCGCTACTAGATCCTTCAAAAGTTAATCCATATTTCATCGAAGGTGGTAGGGTTTTCTATTAGCTTAAACTTTCAAAAATATTATATAAAACCTCGATTAATTGGAGGTTAAAACAATCTCGACCGAATCTCGTGTTCGCGAGACGTGGTGCGACCATGACCTCGAGGATCACTCATGGTTCACACCATGGTCCCCTCGTTTTGTGTACCAATACCCAAAGATCGAGACGAACGTTTGATGCATTATGTAATTGAAACCTCTTTTGTCCTATCTGATGCTTGACTTCTCTCTCTTTTTTTTTTCTTTTTTCTTCAAGCAAAGTAGCCGTGGGTGGTCTGCTTCTTCTCCTTGAGAATTGAGGATTCCGTGGCTAGGGTGGAGAAGGCGGAATCGTGTTTGAATACGCTTTGAATCGAAGATTGACCGTGAACGAACCGATTCTTTATATACGAAATTCGTCGATTTAAAGAGCCCCACGGGGCTCGATCTCTTTGTCAGCTGATCGTCCATCCACTCTGCTTGTACATTACTCGAATCGTTTGCAAAACGATAATAAACTTCAAGCATGGAATTTTGTAGTGATTTTTTTATTTGTTAAATCCATTTTCATGGAATCGCGTATACGTTTCTTGTCCGTTTCTCAACGATGATAATAACGACACGTGAACCAAATGCGGTTTTATAAAACATCGACTAGCTCGGGTCCCTGATTTTGCAACGAACAAAATTAAGCAATTCAAGCAAGGTAGCTATTCCGGCTCCAGGTAGCACGATCAAATGTTGTTCCCTTTCGCTTCGGTATCTTGTGCAACCTAACTTTATGCTTCGGTTCCCGTCGAATCGAAGAGCTCGAAGGAGGTCACGTCTATCTAGCAAGACAACTATATCGGAAGATACCTCGCAGGATCGACATAGAAACGAAAGAAAGAAAAAGAAAAAAAAAGAAAGAAAGGGAGAGAGTGAGAGTAATTAGCAAGTATAATCGATCGTCGGTTGACCTATGACAATGTAACCTTGTTATCATTCTAAGGGCATGGCGCAATTTTCGTATAAATTATGAAACGTTCAACGTGTAGTAGGTACAGTATATACGTGGTCGAGCCACGATTCGAAACCGAAACGATCAGCAATTATAATGAATCTATCAGACGACCTATGACAACGTGTCATCCGAGAATAAAATTCATCTATTTTATAGGCCAAGGGAAGATTCGTGTCGAAACTGGGGGCAGTTCGGAAAATTTGAATATTACGCGCGTTTGAATAATTTCGAATACGAATATTTCGAATAATTTCAATGTTTTGATAAAGGATTTTGATTCGATTTATGAAATAGACGAACTTTTCAGTTCGGTAATTCAAACATTTGAAACGTTTATATGTCCAATATTGGAATGATGTTATATATCGACGAAGTTGTATAACACGTATTTATAGTGATAAATTACAATATTTAGTATTCAAGGAAAAGGTTGAAAATATCTCATGAATGAATTTCACGTGGAACATAAGGGTTGAGGAAAATCGATGGTCACTGGAAATAGAACTAATGTTTTATGTACATGTTACGTAATTCAAAGTTGAATCATTTCGACCATTATCAACATTCAGTGGCTTCAATATGAATACTATTATACGATTATAACCTTTTGAGTTCCACGCGCTGCTTTCGCGCTCTTCAAACACGTGGAAAAGTGCCACGGTATCGGCGCTGTAACGTAAACTCATGATCACTGCTAATAATATGATGATCGAACATCAGTATTTTTTGCTTAGAATATAAATGGTAAAATAATTAATAAAATTGTAAATCGCATCATTTCACGCGTATCGACACAAAATAGAAGAAGCGCGACCGTTGCTTGCCACTTTTTCGACCCTGTTATTTCAATGACCCTAGGGACTCAAACGGATAAAGTGCAATTAGAATATAATTTAGATTTCAGTTTGAAGGACTCGATTGCTTTCTGTTCAGAATGACTGATAAAATTAAGAATTTAATAAGAAATTGTTAGAAAGTCGAAATAAATAAATGCCTTCTTCTTGGCGTATTTCCCCCTCTTAAAGGAGGTTAAAAAGGACTTGGCTAAGGAAGGGGCGGACTGTCAAGAGTGTCCTCACGACCGTGATTTCAAGCACGGTACAAAATTGTATTGACACTCGCAGTGACGAGTCGTAGAAATAATATACAGTCAGCATTTTAAAGCTACCCACAATCCGTCAATCATTATCACGCCCTATCGTCTATCCTGACCAACGCTTTCGTCTTACAAAATATTAATAATCTCTGATTGAATGAATAGAAAACGATTCCGTACGACTGAATGAGGCCGAATAAAGAATTCGGAAAACTTGGTGCATAAACGTTTTCACGAGATATGGAAACGGGTAGAAAAAGAAAAAAAAGCAAATCGACGGAAAATTCATAAATAATTGATAGGAAAGAAACGAAGCGAGGATGTTGCAGCACCGTTCGCTAGGAGAGACTTCCGATTCGTTTATTGTTTATAGATTTATCCCACTGATTCAAGCGCGATATATATTCAACCATAAATTGCATCGGATGCGAGTTTTCCATATATTTGAATAACATTTTCACTTCCTGCGGTAACCGTATTGGACCCCCCACCAAACCTGCCACTCCGGACGACTACCACGAGGTCTAACACATACGATAACACCCGTCACGATGACCTCGCCCTTAGAAGAAACGATTTCGGCATTTTATTCAACCGAATCCCGCATACCATTATCGTTCTTGTATCCATTATTCCTTCTTTCTCTTCATTTCATTCGTTCCACCCTAACTTTCTTCCATTACAATCTGACAAATTGATTCTTAACTCTTTCTCGATCTGAATTATTCCTTTTAGAGAAAATATCTTACATTTTATTGCAGGCCAATGCAAAAGTTTGCAACTTTTACGAATATCTAATCTCTTTGAAAAATAATTAATAGTACAAATAATAATTTCAATGTTTCGAGGTTAATTTTGAATACCCAGCCACGACAGTTGTCCAACGGAAGTAAATAAAATTCACAGGCTAGAATAGAATGTAGAATGTGGAAGAAATATTCGATGACCAATTCGTCAGAAGTCTTTCTTTTCTTGTTCCTCGAAAAATCGTGCTGCGATCGACGGATTAAACGAGAAGGTATCACTGACAGTTCCGTATCGACCGAAGGATCGTTTTCTGTTTCTCGAAGTGTTTATAAATTCGTTTATAAAACGAAGCAGGTATCGTGTGACAGAAATGATCGGAGCAAGATTAAAATTCGTCGTTTTGATGAGCCAGGTTTGTCGAACGACGCGCATACAATTATAAGGACTCGTTAACGCGTTGGGTGTCACACTCTAAAACTCCAATTATTAATATGATCGATTGATTTTCAAATTGAAACTTTCAGTTTGAAGTTTTCGTAGAATTCTTTCATTTATTTCTGTTTTCCAATAATTTGAAAGCTCTCGAAGTAATCCAAAATGACTAAATCCGCTAGCTCTATCAATTATACGGTGGTCGGAGGGTTAATATTAACGCTGTTATTTTTTTTTTTTTTTTTTTTTACCAATCGATCGGTTATTGAAACTATAGGGCGCTAAGAATCCCTTTGACAGACAACGTTGCAACCTTCGAAGCCGGGTCAATCATGACCCAAATCTAGAAATCTTTCTAGGCCAACGGAACAAAAAGGAAAAATAGGGTTGAAAATTCAATTGAAATTGTTGCTACTCTGCATGGTCCGTTGTTCGAGGGTTAACATGTTGGCTGCCACGGTGGTCACCGGTGACCGGCACCCGAAAATTTGTACAATCAAATTACTTAACAGAAGAAGTGATAATGGTAACTGATAATGCTAACTATCGAATTAAAAAGGTGAAATTTGAAAATTAATTGATCGTATTGTTAATAATCAGAATTTCAGCGTGTCTGACTACATACGTCTGTTTTCACTGTGTCAGTCAACGAGTTCAATAACGAGTGATCGTATTTCGTAATCTGATCGGAAACTTTCCATAGTTCCTGGTAAACGAATTTGGAAAGTACACGAGGAAACGATTATAAATCGACGTCCTGTTTCGCATTCTAATCGGCACGATGTCCTGTCGAAATTCTACGACGCGGCGCGGCGCATCGAGGCGGGCAAATTTGAAAGTCGATCGCGGTTGAAAATAAATCTGTAAACCACGTGGGTCACCTTTTACCATCGCTATCATCGTGTCTCCTTTGATGGTTCTGCTGCGAGTCAGCCTCGATTGCCTCTTTCTCTCTTTGCGATGCCCGCATTTCTCTTTTCTTCGGTGAGCCACGTGTTTTGAACGAGAAAAGATTTCGCTCGGTCCAGGAAGTAGGATTCAGTCGAATTCCTGTCGAAGTTGGAGACAATGAAATCAGCATTTAACCCCTTGACATTGTGACTGGCACGTAATCCACGTGCGAGCGACACCTGAGTTTCCATACAAATTCGTCGTTCATTGAATTAGGAATTCTTTCATTCGTTTAATTAACTGAAATGATTAAATATTGTGTAAATAATGGGTGAAATATATGTAGACGAATTTTGGATTTAAATGGTATCTTTTATTCGAAAATAAAACAAAGTCCTTGGATTATTTATTTCAATGGTTCACGGTGTTTTATTTTTTTTTACTTTATTCTGGTATTTGAACGGTGCAGATCGTGTTTAAATAAACTGGAATCATCTTAACGCGTTCCGCACCACCTGCATGCTACCCCTTCTTCACCTTTCTCCAGCCATTTCCCTTTCTTCTGCTGACCAAGCTTCTGCAAACAAGATTCAGATTTTTCATATGACGCATCGCGTCGCGTCGTTACGAAATTACCATTAATCCGTTGCTTATCAAAATTTATCGATTTGGAAACATAAGAAAGACTGAAAGACTTCATTTATTTGCCGTTGGGAATATTTAGATTCAGGCCAGACAGATCGAAATAAAACCGATCCGATCATTTACCGGAAAAGAATTAGCATACACGCGTAACCAAAACCGATCGTGCTTGTCTTCTGGGTTTTTTTCCTGAACTTTCGGCCTTCGTCATTGTCTTCGGGGTTTTCCGTTACTTGTTCCCTCGGTTTCATCGTGGCCACGGAATCTAATCGTTTCGAATCTATTCGTTCCCTTTAATCCGAAAATTGTCACCGACAGACTGATATTTGAATAATTAATTTAAGAATTTCTAATTAATTGCCGACTAAACTCATGACCTAAGTGAAATTATTGAATAAAATTTAGGTAATTTCGAGTTGAAAATTTCACTGCCATCTTGATAATATAAACTCGTTTAAATAGATTTCTCACGAGATCAAAGTATTTAGCAATTATATCGGTCGTAATTTCTGTAACAAGTTCATGCCATCGGAGATTACGGTCGTCCAAGACCTTGAACATCTCGTATTCATATCAGCATTAGTCACAATTCGCATGTGGAAATTTTGAGAGTACCTACCTGTACGCCGAGTAAGGCCGACTACTTTTTACCACTCGAACGAACCTTTATTTCGATCGCATCCAATGGGACCAGGCTTATCACGGCTATTGGTTTCTGTTTGATCGCATCTTATTCGTAAGTTCAAACTTGAAGCTTCATATTCATGTATCGTAAGTGCCATTTTGCGATACTTTTCTGTCATGAATTTATATCAGACTTGTGTCAACCGAAAGTGATTGTGGATGCAACTAACAGTCAGTTGCTTGACGTTAAGGAAAATAACGAGGAATCATAACGAGGTGACGTTGTGTTATCGATAGTGATGAAACCTTTATATAGCCCTGTTCGTGAAACTTTGAGCTTTAAATTGACGCGTCACAAGTGCCATTTTACGACACTTTTCTGTCATCAATCTACCTCGGACGTTCTATCTCCCTAAATCACCCAATTTAACAATCTTCGGATTTTCTAACTAATTAATTATCAGCAATCGAAAGAGACACAATATCCATCTGATAAGTTTAGTATCAAAATATTAAATCGTATTCGAAGAATTCTACGCCGTAAGCCATCAAAGAAACAAATACAATCTCAATTTCGTATTTATCTAAGGCAATTTCTCGGGAAGAGAGCATTTTTAGGCCACCGTTAGACTGGCCAATGTTGTTTATGTTCCCATTTTGTCTTTTCCATCCTTTTCAAACGCGTACGCGAAGCGGGACAGCGTCGTCACGTTGCTCTCATTTTCCAGAAGTTACGGTTTTCAATGAATCTTGAATTCGGCGTAAATAAAAAAGGAAGGGCATTACCGATACAGAAAGAGAATTTGATAAGGATCACAGCAGTAAGCCTAAGAATAGCGGTACTTTCCTTTTGCTCCACTGACATGGCCCAAGGCATGTGCAGGACAGCTCGTGAATTGCGACACAGATTTTGTTTTGATTCCACGCTTTTTTTTCTCTCTTTTCTTTTTCTCTTCGATCAAAATAATCGATATTCAATGCCGAAAAATATATATACGTACAAGGTTGATCCATCGGTCGAATCTCAATGTTACAAACATATCGAAATGCAGACGCTATGTGTACTTGAATGTCTGACATGGCGGAATTTTTTCCCCTTTCCTTTTTCAATTGCGTTGTTGGAAAGTCTGGATTGATTTGGTGACGCAAAGGTATTGTAAAATGGCGGAAATGATATCATTAATTTGAACGGTGTTATATTTCGTTGTAACCGCAGGGCGAGATCGAACGATCTCGATAGCACTTTGAGGGCGATTTTTCGACCTGAAAATTCAAATCGGCACAACGCAAACGAGCCATCGTACATTCAAGCAGATGCAAATGTAAGCCTTTTGGCATAACGCGATCTCATTACGCCATTGGTGACATAACTTTCACGCTTTGTCTTCGACTGGATCCTGTTCGATCGATAACACAACTTCTTCGGTATCTCGAATTACTTGTTAACGATTTCAAACCGTGAATGAATATTAATATTTCGGTGTATTACTTTGGTAATTTTGTAAAAAAAAAATTTGAATTAATTATGTAAAATTAGGTACCAGTCTATTTCAATTCTAAGCATACTAGTAAACTGAATAAAGAAATCTATATCTGACAATATTGAAAATGTAACAAATATTACAATTTTGTATAATGTCCAACAGTTAATGGGATAGCAGCGGTTTCCAACCTTTATGCAACTACACCTCTCCGAAAAAGAAACTTTTTTCCGCGCCTCCCTACCTTTTACTTTTTTAATAGATATAATAATATAGACACGTTTTAAATAATACAATTTTTATTACAAAAAAAAAAAGAATTGAAAACTACTATTAACAGAATAATAACAAGGTTTTACTATAATATATACGTACATGTGTATTCATTTTTATATTAAATTCATTTTAATCATTTAAACCAACTACATCTATCGCATCAAAATTTAATTCGAGGGTTATTGTTGTTTATTGACACAAAGTTTATCAAATCTTGGGAGCAATGTGGAGAGTGAAAATTAATATTTTATTAAAAAATTTTGGCGCCTCCCCTGACAATAGTCCGCGCCTCCCTTGGGAGGAGCGCCTCTCAGGTTGAAAACTGCTGGTTTATATAGCAGCTGTCATCGGCGATTTGCCTCATAAATAAATTACAATATTGTGCACGATCAAAGTCGTTTTCTTCATTCAAGAATCAGCCCCCTTACTTGGTTCACCGTGATGTAACGTTGACAGCATCTCGTGTTCATTATCAAAGTTGCATCACGTTATCTACGCGAGCAGATTTACATAGCGAATTCATTTTTCTGGACGGCAAAACGTTCCTCACTTACGACCGTGGTTAACTGCGATGCTCAGCATCATCGTTCGCTATCTTGCGAAATTATGTAGAACGAAGTCATCTGTCATACGTCTTCGAAGATACCGTACACGTGGTCAGATCCAGAAGTTAAGGTCATCCGTCGTTTCCATAATGTTTACCTGTCAATCAAATTTTTTTCTTATAAATTGAGGAAATAATACCTGAAGTAATCAAACAACTTTTAAATCCTGAAATTTTGTAAATGGAAATTCTTCAGAGGGTTAACTCTATCAACGCAAAATAATATTTGATAAATAATACTGCAAGGTAAATGTCCCAATTAGCAACTCTGTAAGATTAAAGATTTAACACTGAATTAACTATTAACTTACTGAAAATACTTATCGCAGTTACTCAGTAATAGTTAATCATTTTGCTGGTTTCCTTTGTGGTATGGCAAGTGACCGTTTTATATGATGAAATAGTTTAAATATGATAATTTATGGGAAATATATAATATGGTGTTGGCGTGCGAGTTTTTGATCATTTAATTCCTCTATGTATCATAAATATTGGTCTACTTCGGATTGGATTATTCATTCGTGCATGTTGGATGTAAATGTCCTGCTAATTTGCGACTATAGTACATTATCACTGTGGAGGTCACGAGCATTTAAACAAATTGAAGTTGTAACCATTTGCAATATGAATACAGCGTATGATATTTTACGCGAATAACAGGGACTTCCATAATTACTACAGAATTAACAAAAAATAGTAACTTCACAAATATTTCTCAGCTTATTTCAACGTATATTAGGTACATTAAGGTACAATAGCTCCATCATGAATTTATAATTGACACGCGTGAAAACACCTGTTAATGTAGATTGATAGAACTATCTGCATGATATTTCGAATATTCACGAATTATATTCAATGCTTCTGACACTTTTTCGTAACATACGAAATGTAATAGTTAAATAACAGCGATAAACTGTCAATAATTAGGACAGGGTCGCTAATTGGAACGTCGCGTCGCGATGAGAAAAGAGTAAACGATCCCCGATCGAGTGGCATGCAGTTTTCTGTTTTGTTTGACAAAATTGCGAATGACGCATTTAAAAATGGACACCAGGACGATTTGTGGCCCGTTGTCGAAGCGGTAAATTTCTAATCAGCGTAAAATTGAGCCCGGCGGGCAGCACGTGTGCGCCCGAACCACGTGCTCGCAATGCCATGGGCGCACCGATGAAATCTGTCTGCACAATCTTCGCCTCGATGTCCTTTACCAGAATATCATGCCCAGTTGACGATTCAGTAGACCTACGAGAAATACTTGACTAGTTCAGGGTTGCATGTTAAACGATGGAATATCAAGTCTAAGCCACACTGGCTCTGCGACGATCGATCGATCGATCTAACCAGATTTTTACTACTTCGATCTGGCCTTGTGATTCTTATGCGAATGGGGAATTTTTATTTTTGAATCATTAGGAAATGGAACGAGAGAAAAGATGGTACAGATTATACGTAGTGTCTTATCTTATAATTAATTTGGGACAAAATTGAACTCGACTCGTGGAATATTTCGAGTCGGTGCAGTATACAAGGCTTTGACGTCGTTAGTGTAAAACCTTGTTCGAAGAAATTACCTTTTATCTAATTCTAATTAACACAACCCTAAGGGATTTTGCATCGCTCCCGAAAGATTTTCGAAGATTCACTCTGTAAGGGAATAGTACAATTCGTAGCTTGTTACGATCACTCTGCAGAGAGTGAATGTTTGCAATCCGTTTAGAAACGTTCGGCAAGATGGAAAAGCCGTCTGATAAAGGAAAACCAAGAACAGGCAACAAACGGTTTCCCGGTTTTCAGGAAGCAATGAAAAAAGCCGTCAACTTCGTGAACCGACCAATCGTTTTGCCGGATCGTGAAATGAAAGAGAAAGTAAAGGTACAGCACGCGTTTACCACATGTTGCAGGCGTTCGCGACCACGCCGATCGTACGAAAAAAGGAAAAGAATAAAATTGTAACGTAGTTAAATCGTAGATCCGATCATTGGGACAAAAAATGAAACGAAGGATCACCTGTGGGAGCGTCGAGCTTTCTCAGGAAGTAAAATGATCGATCGGCCGTAATCCGGAAACGAAGGAGAAAGTGTCACGTCGTGTGCTCGATCTAATGTATGTTCCAATTCTCTCTTTTTTTTTTGTTTCTTACGATCGCCTCTTGTTTTCTTATCTCGTGAATTCTGTGACCCACATCATTTTCTTTTACAATTACGTTGTTTTGTTCATTTCGCCTACGAGTATTTTAGTTCTGAATCAAAAATGAAGTAAATTAATCTTTTGTTCGATATAATTGACCATCGGTTGGTATTGTTAAATTATTAGCTCCAGTTATTCGCACCAGACATTCATTAATTTCAATTATTTGTTACGTGAAAATATAATCCCTTATTTTTGAAAAAGGTTTCTCGTGTCTTCTTTAAAACTCCATATCGTCGAAACGATACGTGAATCGAAGATGAAGAAGAAGAAGAAGGGTAAGAGCGAAGGTTCCGTCGTCTGCTGAATCGATCAGCCAATTTAAATTAGTCCAACAGCGTAGCATAGGTACGAGCAGTTTTATAAATGGAGCACACCACGTGCTGGAACCAATTGCAAGCAAACCGAGTCACCTACTAAACTCTCAGCCCGATTGCAAATCGCATTCAGACCTCGCACGTGTGTGGTACATACGCACCGTTTGTCCAGTTACTGTCAGCCATCTGACACCCAACCCGTAATCACACAATTTATATAAAACATTATAAATTTTAAATAGTAGAGGTTCCTTTCATGTTTTATTGCCTTTAAGAACCATTATTAAACAATTGAAAAATTACCAGGAATGTATAGTAAAATATTATTAATTCAAATTCTTACTTTGGCGAAGGTCGCGAATTTATTATTTGAAAGTTTCAAGCCTCGGCAGCTGGAATGTATCAATTAATAGTAAAATAACAAAACAAAAAACAGAACATACTTTGAACTTTGAAGCTTGTGAAAAAATTCCAAATATTATTCCACCTCAGATTCTAGTATTGATTATGGTAAAGCACCGAAGAATTATCGTTTCAAAAGAATTTCATTCGAGCCTAACAATAAGTCCAATTAAACGGTAATTAAGGAGAACCAGAGGCATAGAAATAATTGAGTTTGAATGGAGCATAGAAACGAGGTCGTTCATTGAAGGAAAAGAAAAAAATAATGCTGGGCGGTGACCCTTTCGACAAATTCGAGTTCTCCTTGCTACATTTTCCACAGTCTGAGACTTTCACCTGGTGCAACGCGTTCTCCGGTGACGTGTGGCCAGCACGGCTCGACTTAGATTGCTCGGTTATGCGCTAAACTGAGACCCCGAGACCCACTTTAGAAACCGCGACCTGCCACGTTCTATTAATCCAATAATATCACTGGTTTATCCGTACTTTGGTTCGCCGGATTATTGGGTTGAGCAACGAATAATTAATGTATCAAAAATACCGTTAAACATAGTATTTAGAGTATTCTGGATTTGTCAGAATATATTTATTCGTAATTGTGTTTTTTCATTTTTTTTTTTTTTTTTTTTTTTTTTTTTAATCAATTGCCAACCTTCATCTGTAACTGAACCCTTTGTGCTGGAGTGGTGCCTCTGAGGCGCCATATTTAATTTATCGGAGTATTCTAAAATGCGACCCGTATGAAAATATAGAAAATTAAAGAAGGGAATAAAAGCCAACAGATTCTCAAATATTTCTAACACTTTTCTTCCGACATAGTGCGTTTAGTTTCTGTAAGCATAGCTGGAAAAGTAGATTAAATTCGATTACGTCCAAAAATGCTTCGAGTGCAAAGGGTTAATACCATATGGTGAAAGGATTCCTTACATTTAATTCTTAATTGGCTCATTGGAACTTTTTCAACGATAGAAATACATATATATATATATGTATAGGTATTGCATGCTAATTATAATTTGAGAAACTAGTAATTTTAGCGCTACAAAATTGCTGTACACGGATTAATTTTATCTGCGTTCTACATACAGACGGCTGTAGAACTTATTAATTATGTGAAAAGGGAATCCTGATATCGCGTAGTTCCGTTTTCTACATAAATGTCACGATCTACACGAAACGGCGGTAAAAATCAATCTAGCGTGAAAAGGTATTGAATCCGTCGCTGGAAATCTGGATCGTCGACGTGACCAGCAAAATTTAAATTTCTTCGAAATTTCTATTTTTACGGTAGGATATCTCAAAATTGATCACACTTCTCAAAATCTTCGAACGATAAAATAATTCAAAGCGACCTAATTTGTCTTACAAAGTGACGAAAATATATAATAAAGAAAAGATGAAATTCAATATTATAATAAGAGTCAGACGTGTCACTTTTGAATTGTAAGGTGTGACACGATCTGGCAAAGGGTTAAATATAGCCACGTTTAATTACGCTGACTATGCGTATCTTTTTAATACTTGTCACATGCGCCACCGGTTAGAAAGGTGTCTGGACACACGGTCGGTGTCAGAACGCGTTGCACACGAATGCATTAGGATCTATATTATGCTAATGAATCGATGATATCTGGCACGCTCGTCAAATTATACTTTGCACATAGCAAAGCGGTTGGAAGGAGGGAAAAGAAAAGAACGAATCTTGCCGTCTATCTGGCCACGAATCTTCGTTCTGCATTCTTAACGAGCTGGAAGCCGAGTAGGGTGCACATAAATCGTGGACAGCCCGTTCACGGACGGATGGTTCGATAAACCTTTGGGCAATTTTCGGTAGCACCGTCGACCATCGTGCGTAAAAAAAAAGAAATGGGCTAGGCACGTCGGACGGTAGCTATAAAATGCAACAATGTAGCTGAAAGATGGTCGTCCATTGAATATTCAAACGTTTGGTGTCTGGCTAGGTCAAGGGTTCGTGGACAGACAAAGTGGCAGGCGATGGTTGAAAATGCCTGACCGTCGAAGAACGAAGTGGAAGAAACGGTGTTCGACAGTCGGATGCATCCGGCCGGGTTCCACCTGATCCCCGTGATATAGCGATTAAGGGAAACGCAGACGCATAAAAATGCGGCCGACACAGATACCGAGTCACGAAATTGTTACAAAGTAAACAGTTGCCCTTTTCAGGGCCACAGGGTCGTTCTGTGTTCAAGGACGACGCATCCTCGAACCGTGGGGCAATCGACACAGAAAAGGAACAGGAATACTCGAGGCAACTTTGCTGCAGGTGTTGGGAAGAAAGCTTGAACGGATAAATGCAATCCCTTCTTTTGTTGACGTTTGGTAGGCAATTGTCTACTTTAATAGATCTCCAATGAAACGGAAAGAAATTTTTGTAAGTCACGTTTCGAATGTTGGTGGCAAAATTGAAGGTAATGTAATTGATGATCATTTTGGACTTTTCAACTTCTTTTGCAAGAAAAAATGGACCTGCTTCGTCCACGTACAGCCATGCTATACGACATACTCGCCACACGGATATGTATGCAAGTCAGAATTTCATTATGCATGGATTGACCCCAGATCATGCTTCGATGCAACATCAGCATAGATTATAATCGAATCAAGGCTTTTTTGAATGACTACTTTTGTTTCGTTTTTTTTTTTTTTTGTGATCGGCTAGATAGAATATCTGGACAAAGTGTCGTCCTTTGATCCTCTGACCACTTCCTGTGAGAGGTTGTTCCAAGATGCAATTACCCTGAAACTGTATGAACCCAGCTAATACTATATTTCCATCGAAACAGGATTAATTATTCCAAATTTAATGTAAATTAATAGTTAAAAGAGGAAAGGGAAAATAATTGAATAGCCTTGGTATTACTGCAATAATGTAGGGCAAAAAATTTCGACCTTTCTGGGAAGTAATTATTCTGATTCTTAAAAATTTGAAAATCAATTATTTGTACTAATTTCAACCTACCTGTAATCTTATTACAAAATCCCAACGGGGAAGGAATAAAAATCTGAACAATTTTCGATGCAACTCGTCTGATGCAAACAGAGATGTTCTTTCAATAACAGTTCGTAGGAAGAATCGTACGTGTGAATTTTATTATTCCCGCCTCGTGTCCGTCGTGTTGATCGGCGTCGAGTGACGTCGTTTGACGTAACAGTAGTTGATGAAACGTGATCGACATGTCAGAGTCCGCGTGTTCGTACACGTCACGACGGCACACGTACGACGACGAAGAAGCGTTCTCGTTCAGGTGAAAGAGGAACAAAGGGAGACCGTTTCGAAAGTTTTCCTTCGCCCTGCGACGCGTCGTGACGCGAATGAAACGCATCCGCACGTTCTCTCTTCGTGTCCTTACCAGAAGGTACAGTTCTTCGTTCATGCGTGAAGGACAGCGTGCAAGTTTTCGTTGATGTAGGGCAGAGTAGAATGTTCCAATGTAATCCACTGTACTTACCTGCGGTGGAATACGTCGACGTGTACTTACGCTTTAAAGCTCAATCTACAGAATTCTGAAGCTTCTTGGGTTACTTGGCACTTGGTAATTCGATAGCCACACAAGGTTTATGAATTGGTATAGATTTCAACTCACCCCCTAGAAGATGGGGACGGGGTTGCGTAGGATTTCAACCTTACCCCGGGGATTCCTTTTAGCTTTTCACATAGAAGAATTCTTTCAAAGACTCTTGAAACATCCCTAACGGAGGAAGAATTTTTACCCAAACCTAAAGGGCTCTAATCCAGCCTAATCCGACCTAATCCGAACCGAGGCCAGAGGTTTCAGACGTTATTTCAATAACAGTAGGGTAGAAAGAATTCGAGGGACACAAGGAGGAAAGCGTATAGGGCCAGTGATCTGAGTCAGCATGCAAATGGGTGAAGCAAAAGTCGACGACACCCAAATATCGGGGGGATGCCACTGCACTCGTAAACCCGTCGCCGTCGGTGGCATAACAGGTTTCGGTGAAATTCGTACCAACACAGAGATTCGTACGACGACACCGAAAGCCAGAATGAACAAACAGAGAGGAAATCCACCCGTGGATGACCTGGAAGCAAATTACGTCAGATCGACCTGGGGTCCAACGAACCCAGAATCGACGTCAGGCTTTTACTACTTTCCGTTCCGCTCGGTCTTTGGCTGAACAACGTAATACGATCGTCCGATTATCAAAGAAACAAGTCCAACCTTAAAAGCACAACCTTCTGCCTTTCCCTGTTACTTGTTCAATTGCAAAATGAAAGTACTCGATCGTCCTCTGAACGATAATTTCGATGCAATTAAAAATTGTGAAATTTCCAGTGCACCATTTGTAGGGGAAGAAATGTTGTTTAACTTTTCATTATCATAAATTCAGAATCTTCCTTTTCCGCGTTTTTCACGCGCCATACTTTTGATCAGAATTTGTTCTACCAGATTAATAGAATGGATCACGATTCTTAATTAGGAATAAACGACTAGTTAATATTCATTTGGTGTGTACACGAAATAAAAGTGTCTTTTTCCGACATTCATGAGTTCCAAGAATGGTCGGAGATGATTGACCGACCCTCTCTAATAAGATCAGCACGGTTCAAGAGTAGACTGGTTAGATTCAAGGACCATAATAACCATGGTCCAGTTCATTGATTCCAGGTCGGTCTGGGTGTCCAGACTAGGAAACCGGTTTAATTTCATTCTTTCATTTTTTTACGGTCAACAATCTGCCGAATCCGTACCCATTCTAAACGGGCGAAAGGGTTCAACGGTCAGAGCACGAAGGCTAAAGCTGTGTTAAAATAAAAAAAAAATTATCTATTTCTTAATAGATAATTTAAAAATAAAAATCGAAGATAAATAAAAATCGAAATTCTAAATCGTACCTTGGATCAATGGGTCAATAAATGGTAATCTACGTTCCACGACGAATAGGTGCAGGTTTTCTTATTAATGAGGTCGGTTACGCCGTACACAAGATTTCGTTTAGTCGTCGTTTTGAAATGATCTGAAAATCGACTGTACAACGATTAAATGGAAAACGCGGTTATACGACGTACGTGTCTTTATCGATGCAACAAAAACGTTCGCGAAACGTTTCAATTCGCGAATCTGAACGACACACGGTAAGCCCGGATTACCGTTCTATTCCGCGAATCGGTCACCGGGTGCACTCGTCGATCCTTGTGACTTGTTGTTTTCGAAAGTGTTTACTGATTCGCCAGGTGAGAAAACGCGTGTTGTAACCGACGCGATACAACGTCGCGACGCCCGTACCAGGCGTTTCAGATCACACATTTCTTTTCTTTTTTTATTTTTGTTCTTTCTTTTTCACCTGTTCGTTGACTTCGTCACGTCGAACTATTCAGTCGATTAGGACATTCGCGATTGATCATTCTTCAACCGAATTACAACATACATGATTTCACCACGTGACTGTTATTATGTCAGGTCATCGAGTAACTTCGTATCATGTTTCATTCATATCTTAACGACACATTCTTCTCGGTGAAAAGTGATCACACGGGGATGAAACTTATATTTTGGTATACTGATTTTAGTGATTATGAGATCCGGAATTATGCGGGTGCGTATTGAAAATAGAAGTTTAGAAAGATGATCGAGCTAGGAGTCGTCAGTAAAGTCATAGTCCATCTTCGCAATCGCATCTTAATTCACAAGTGGAATGCTAATTAATCGGGGCATCCTAAAACAATAATTTCATCAAGTCATAGCACAGCTCTTCTTAACAAAGAAATATTTCGTATCCAAACTATTCTCATTAGTATAGTCTAATAGTAAGACGATAATTCCACCCCCAAATGGTTAATTAACCACCAAAAGATTTTCATAATTTTGCAAAATTCTAACCATTATGTTCTCCTATAATTCATCACACTCTCCCCTGTACAAGAAATAAAGAAACCCATCTCTAATGTTAATTTTCAAATCTTTGGTGTTCGAAATATCCTTACGAAACAAAGACAAAGTTCGGATGATCTTCGAGCGAATAGAATCTGAGGAAAGTGATGACTAGATGGGGACGAAACATGAAGACAGAAAAAGAAAAAGATGTAGAAACGTACATGCGAATGTACACGTAGCTGGTTAAACAAAATGTTACACTGTTTATCTCCGTGTAAAACTTGAGCAAGGAAGTTTCTCAGGTACTACTTGACCCAGACGATCGAGACTCGTTCATCCCTACCCTTCCTTCCTGGTCGGTCAAGGCCAACATCATCTCCCGCATCTCATTAGTTTCTTTTTGCGCTCAGTTTCATTCACTTATCTTGCAAAAACGTATGGGCGTGTACGTACTCACGTTAAACATGCATACCTCCTCACGGCACGTATACACACCGCATGTGTACGAGAAAGAGAGATAGAAATGGCGTTATTGTATCCAAGGATCATCATTGGTGCACACCATGGATCGTATGAAAAGTAACGAAAGAGGAAACGAATCCTATGGTGTCCCATGGAACGGATTCTGGCTTCGTAAACATCGTTTGACGCCTACTTCCATTCCGTAACCCCATTTTTCTTGTTTGTTTCATAGGTGTCCGAATATTTTCTTAACACGTTGAATCCCGCGGGTGTCACCGGTGACCGGCACCCGATATTTTTCATAATTAAATAATTAACAAAAGAAAGGATGAAATTAACCGCGACTAATGTTAATATTAAGGCAATAACGCTGGTTATTGAATTGAAAAGACAAATTTGAAAATCAATTGACTGCGTTGTTAATAATTAGCGTTTTAGCGTGTCCGTTTTTATTGTGGCGTTCAACGTGTTAACGAGGTTTCTGATTGTGAATCGAAGAGTTTGTACTAATTTTATATTGTTCGTTGATGCGATAAAAATTCGTCACTGTTTGTAGTTTCTTTGTTACGTATATTGTAAAATAAATTACGATGTAGACATACCATCGAAGGTAACGTTAAGCAGTTTTCCAATAAGTTTAATTAATTAACAATATTTCCCGATTTTCAAACCTTCCTTATTTCAAAAGGAAAATCCAATTTTTCCAACTATTTCAAAAACCTACCAATTGAAAGGGTAATTCAGCCACAAATACTTGCAGTGGCTCTGAAAAGTATTCGGACACCTTTTAAAACACAATTCCCTTTTCTGATATTAGACCAAATGACTTGTTGAAAAAGTCCGAGTCGGTTGAAATTATGAAGGATACAGTGACGATCATATTTCTCAACTTTTTTATCCGAGCCAATGATGACAATTGAAAACATACTTGTCGTAGATTTCAGTAAGTTGTATGCATACACAAAGTTTCATCGAAATCGGTTAACGCATCTAGAAACTATAAGCAATTGAAATTTACGAGAATCGACTAGGACTTTTTCAACAATTTCTTTTTTTTTTATTATCTAGTAAACTAGTTCTTATAGTTTATCCAACAACAAAAAATTCAAGTTATTTGGTCCCATATCAAAAGAGGGAATTATGTTTTAAAAGGTGTCCGAATACTTTTCAGAGCCACTGTACCTATTCATGCCGAGCTATTATAAGACGAGAACCTCGATCAAAGAATAATATACATATAATATATATATTATATACATATTATATATAATAAGGAAGAAAAGAAAGAAGAAGACAGATCTTGGGGTGAAGAATCTTCGAAACATTGACCGGTTAGTTAGGACGTTCCCCTCGATGGCCAGAAGACCACTTGTTCTCGCGTTCCTCAATTTTTTGTTTGGGTCCGGTCCGTCGAATAAATAAAAGAAATAGAAAGAAAGGAAGCGATTTATTCGACGAGTCGGATCAGTTGTCATCGAACGATTTGACTTGGGGCAAATTGGTGTGCCGATTCTCTGGCAACGTTCTACAGCCTATAAATAATAATCCGAAGAGATTCTGGGTAGTCGTTAATTTGTTTCCACCGATGCTCGTGCAGGAGCCGGTGAATGTCAAGGCCAGCATTCTCGTTCCCATTGGCCGGCGGCCATTACCCCGGAAGCGCTCTCGCGGGGTTCGACTTCGATCTCGTATCCGACGAAAAACAAGCTTGCACTGTTAACGTTTGACAAGCTTCTGTCCTCTTTCGTCTTTTTATTTATGGCAATTTTTAAACGAATATATCAATTTATTCATATTGTCGGTTTCGGAACGATTAAGGTCTAACCAGATTTCATGACAGAAAAGTTTTGAAAATCGACACTTATGCTACATTAATTTGAAGCTTAAGGGCTGAAAAATATGACCATGTGAAGATTTCATCGATACTCTTAATAGAAAATGGCTGACTTTCAGTCGTACGAAGCAACGACCGATCTCGGAGCTTATAAAGTTTGACGGAATCTCATGACAGAAAGGTATCGCAAAATGGCACTCGCGTCACATCAATTTGAAGCTTAAAGTTGAATAAACACGATCACGTGGAAGTTTCATGAACATCTTTAATACCAAATGATTGGTTGTTGTATTTGTAGGGGATTGATCGGACAGCGGTGAAACATTCCAAAAGGGGTCGACTAGAAAGGGAACCCGGCAGTGATTCATCGTACCTGGAAGGAATCTCTGTTACACCAATGACGCAATCGGCATTTCGATCCACCGTGGACAACGCGAAGTTCCTGGTGAAAATATTCACTTGCACCCACGTTTGGAAAGCTGGCCGAAAAATAGCACCGTTTTCCATAACGTCCGAGAAAGAATGTCAACAAATCCACGCGAGTACGTAACACACGAGGAAACGATCGATTTTGGGCAGTTCACGTTCTCGAGGTGTGATCAGCTGTTCACCAAAGGAACGTTGTAATTCGTGATCGTAGGCTGGAAGAATGTCTTTCGATCGATTCCGAGAATCCTTTCGAGCACCGTTGCTGGTCGACGGGAAAAATTTCGTTCGATACCCGAAAGAATTATTTATGAAGCCATTTCTACGAAACGCTCTTTGGGCCTGCCAGCATTACCGATCAAAGAATTTTTTTTATTATCCGAATGCTCATATTAATCACGATTTGTTTTTGATCGAAGATGTTCCGTAGTTAACGTTGAACACGTTGGAGTCGGTGGATTAACCCCTTTCACAGAATGTTATTTCTTTGAAAGTATTTATAGCGTTAAATTTGCAACACTTTAATCGCAGGGGGATGCAAAGATTACTTTAAATTCGGCAGAGGTTATTGATTCGATTGGTGGTTACTTCCACCGATTAATTCTGATTACTTTTAATCACTTGCCTTACGATTTCCCCGACAGGTGGAAGGCAGTCAGAGGTAAATATTTATTGCTCCAACGTTAGAACAAATTGAAATATTACGTATACTTCACACTTGACAAGCGATTAACCGTGTGAATTAGAATCAAAGTTTGAACGACAGAAGTCACATCTTTGTAAAGTGTTTCTGGCTTCGTTAAAATGATTTTAGAGTTCGTACGATTTACGGGCTGAATACTGAAAGGGTTAAAATTATAGAACCGTTTCATCATTATCGTAGCTCGTTCTCCGGCTACGTCATCAGAAAGGTTAACGAGATGGAGAAGGATTTGGTAAATGCATCGTGTTCGACGATCGACGTCATAGGAATACCTTACCATTTGTAGGAAGAAGTGGACTAGTTGCGGTTCGTTGAACCTCATTTTTAGAGGATCCTCGACCCCTTGTTTCCACGTCATTACTTACGTGATCGCTTTCCTCCTCCCCCTTCCCTTTCTTCGAACAATTATAGAGAACCGAATCGACAACACGGATTTTTCTTCGATCCATAAAGTGTCTTACGAAAGATTCAAGTAACTGTATTTGTTCAGAGAAAATCAGCGTAATATTAATCCCAAGCGTGGTAGAAAAGTCGATTTGTAATTTCTCAATTTTTTAAACAAAGCACGTTGATATATTACAAATTTAATTGTCAACCTGATTCCGATATAGAATACCGATGAAGTAGGTCTGGGGCGACGATTGATCCAGCATTCATCGTTCGATTGGACGTAGAAAACGATCGGAAAAGAAGGTATTCGTTCAGTTGGTATCTTGAAGATTTTGCCGGTTACTGTTCAAGCAAGATTCCATCATCCACTCGCAGAGAAACTAAGCACTGATTTCGCTTGCAGTCACGAATCGGTTGCTTAGAATCTTTAATGTATATGTGTGTGTGTGTGTGTGTGTGCGCGTGTGTGAGGGAGAGAAAGAGAGAAGTGGTAGAAGAAGTCGATACGTGACTTTGTGGTAAAGATTATCGTAGGGTCTAAGGCGCTGATACCTGTGCTTACAGGTTTTAGTACGTCTCTAGGTAGTAGCAATGCTGCTTAGAGACCGGATTCCTAGTCAGCGCATTCAGCTAGCAGATACACGCGGCATCTAAACACGCTGGTACCACAAGAATCCCTCCCGACTGGGAAAATAAAAGTCCTTCTTCTCCTTAAGGCGATCGACGTCCGTTCTCTGCGGCAATCCTTCGCTCTACGCGCCAGTTTTATCGCTCTGTAACTTTGAATATACCCGGTGTCCCATCCAACACGAATACCTTAATTTTTCTTTCTTAACAACTGGACGAATAAACCTTGAGTTGCGTGAAAAAAAAAAGTAACAATAAGTACTCGAATTATAACTACCTTTACGAGACCCCTTTTAGCAAAAGACCACGATACTTTTTCAACACGCAGATTAATCTATAAAACGAAAATTTCTTATCAAAGTTAAGTTGCGGTTGGAAGTGTAATAATAAATCGGAGAAATCCGATCGTTTCGTCGAAACCGCGTCTCATAAATAAAATCGGCCCCCGAAATCGGAATCGCAAAGATCCTTTGAAAGTAAGCCACAGGATCCCTCGACGGAAACATCCAACACGCGTCTGATCCCCCCCCCCCTTTTTTTTTCTTTCTTTTTTACCGGGTCAAAGCCAGGTCAGATCGAACGGTTGAAATTCGAAGCAGGCTCGCGCGATTTCCGAATATCTTGCGAATTGCGATTTGATCCTGCGATTCCGTGGTGTAACACGCCCGCGCAACAGGATCAGCCTGGATTTATGTGCATTTTGATGTGCACGTGCTATCGATCGGTCGTAGGCGTTCTTCGCACGGTTCTTTTTCGATAGCCTGTTCAACATTTCGTTGCATATCGACGATTTCTATCGGCCACGAACTCTCGTTCGGCCGATAGTGTCCTTCGGACCTACTAGATATCCAGCTTGGATACAAGGTGTGTTAAAACTAAACAATTTTGAATTTTCGTTAACTCGTTTAAATCCTGCACGGTGAAATTGATAAATTATATGCCTACAGTAAATATAGTGCACGTGTTATGAAAGATTGTGTACTAGGACCATTTAGAAATCTTAGAAATTTCTTTCTTCCTTTTCTTTTTTGTTTCTTCTAAATCGCTTTTTCGTTTCGCAATTGAAACGATACGAAATTTCGAATTTCCTGAGTAACGATTAAAATTGATCGACCTCGGATGGCAAGAAGACAGACAGATAGGAATGAAATCGCTTTCTTCAGGGAAAAGTGATATCGCGCAAAACGGAACGCGCCAACGTTTAATTGAGTTTTCTCCGGAGTAACACTTACGTAATGCATAATTTACTCGGGCACAACGCACGCCTATATTCTATGGTGCTCGCAGTGTTGATTATAGCATTGGTGTACGAACGGTGTCGTTAACTCGATCACGACTAAACCATAGTATCTGGCTGTCCGTGATTTTTCCCAAACAGATGATATACATATGTATGCGGTTCAGCCGCGGCTCGCTGGATTACGCGTCAAAATGTAATTGGAATACGGGTTAAGCAGCGAAGGTTTACATATATCGAGGCAAGAACGAGTTCGAGACTCGCTTTTTCGCGGAAAAAAGCCGAACAACAGTTATTGGTTTAACGAGGTCGTTTCCTAATCCTTTTACATTTTCATTCTTTTCTCTATTTCTCATCGATCGTTCTAAATTTATCCCGCCGACTCTTATATTTTTAATCGAAGGAGTTCAGTTTGACAAATTGTCTTTCCGGGGAGAGTGATTCGACCCTTTCTCAGATAATTTATCAAATTCGTGGCGTCTACGATCCTAGACTCTATCAAATAGGTCGAAAGTGTAGAATGATGCTTTATCATTCCAGGAATTATAATTGCGAAATTTG
Organism: Stelis phaeoptera; assembly: GCA_943735885.1. Taxonomy (NCBI): domain Eukaryota; kingdom Metazoa; phylum Arthropoda; class Insecta; order Hymenoptera; family Megachilidae; genus Stelis; species Stelis phaeoptera. The sequence goes on from OX030936.1 coordinate 5,249,631, forward strand.
CCAAGTACCGTGTACAAAAATTCCCGCTATAAAAGTAGAAGAACACAGGAACGATCGTACAATATTATACGAAAGGTTCTTACCGATACGCGTTTGACGAATTTTGCAAGTTCGATGCGACTTGTTTTGCGGTTTCGTCGGATCGAAATCGAAATCGAAATCGAAATCCATGCCAGCCGCATATTTTTCGGATGCAGCGAGGGGAAGGCAAGAGAGCCTAGACAGCCGAAAGTTAGGCAGATGCACCCGGGCCAACGATTTGAAATCCAAATCAGCGTCGCTGCATCAAAATCACCGGGTTGCCGGCTACCGAATACATTTGTATTGCTTTTGTCTTTTTGTTTTTTTTTTTTTTTTTCTTTGCTTCCTTTCATTTCGGCCGATGTTTCTTTTGCTTCTCGTGACTCGAGTTCCTCAGGATTCCTCGCGTGTGAAAATGACGAACGACCTGGACCGGTTCGATTCTAGTCCACGTGTCTCTTATGGTAAATCCAACCTTGCCTACCGAACCCATGCCTAAACCTATCGATTAACCTGGCCGTTCGAAGGATAAATAGGGCAATTATCGCACTCTGCTATCGAATAACATGTAATCAAATGGTTGATTAGATTAAATTCGTGGTAACTTAGTAATCAAGTTTGGAACAGTGGATGCTAAGTACGCGAGACAATTGAAAAATTCCTATAAAATACGAAATACAGTAATTTTCCTAGGCTCCGTCATCCAAGTATACCTTGAAACAGCAATCGGCTATTGTTACGATTCCTTAACTTCTGAAAAACGATACGGAAACGTAATATTGACGCGAGGTAACCAGAAACGGTCGGTTTCCGTTGAACAGCAACGGGCGAGAGAGTTGTTCCTCGGATCGTCGAAAAATCATTCTTACGCCACACGTAGCTGGGGATTTATCTTTACGCATAGCCGGCTAAAGTGGTCGCTATTTTTACCCGGCCTTGATTTTACAAAAAGGGCCACGATTACCTTGAAACGGGGTTTCATACGATATCCATCAAAGTTTATCGTTAACGAGCCGAACAGACCACGACGAGTTTCGACGTTCGAACTGGCTACCGGTGGGACTAGTCTAACCTGAACGGGTCTAATGGATCTCCTAGCGCTTCTTGTTGGTCCGGTGGATAGTAAACGGCCGACTAGCTTAGTCCAAGTACTTGGTCGTGACCTCGGATTGGTCGATAGACGAGCACGTTGCTTTCTTGTCCTAGGTTCCGGAGCCCGACTCGCCTACCTTGACGCAAATCCACGTGAACATACCAGCTCCTGCGATAGAACCACATGACTTAGAAAGCAAACTTATTGTCAATTTCATCTTCCTTTCTACACCGTTCGAACCATTTCTTCCTCTCGAATAACCACTTGTGAAAGTACACTGTTGCGAGTGTTGAGCTATGATCTAATTAACACTTCGACGACCACGCAATTAATCTTAACAGTAGAAATATCGCGGGCTTGTTAGGAAATAATAATATTTCGAAGTTTCCAAGTTCCAAGAAACAGAATAATTCAAAACTCGTTCATTCTCATTCTGACTCTGTACCTAGACATACTAAAAGTAATATCAACTCTTAAATAACCATCTATAATTACAGTTGTCAAATCAACAGTAGGACTATAAACTGTCCGGTAGTGTTTAAAAATGACGAAAGTTTGGATCGTACATGGAAGTAGGTACTTTCGATTTTCGACGAAGATGCTTGCTTGAATGGTACCAAACTGACCCAAGCTAATTTCCCTTTTATCGAGCGGCCGCGTCGGGAGTAATTGGACGATCTTGTCGCGAAAGTTCGTCCCCGGGTGAAATTATACGGCGCGACATTCAAACGAATGGAGGCCCCGAAAACCGGTTTCAAAGCTCTCCTCTCAGTGTTGGGTTTGTCGTTTTTGTCACTCAAGTTGTGGATAGCCGGTCGGCACGGGGCGGTGCGGCGGCGTTCGAGATAAATCGACACGGAAGAGTGTCGTAATCGGGGCCGGGGTACCGTGGTACCCCACGTGGTGGGTGACGCAGGTGCAACAGCCAGCTCTCATTCTCACCCCCTTTACCTTCTCCCTTCTCATTCTCTCTCTCTCTCTCTCTCTCTCTCTCTCTCTCTCTCTCTCCCACCTTCCTCTCCTGCCTCTTTTACTTTGCTCTTTTCTCTTTCTTCACCTTCGATCCATCTAATTCACCTGTCCGTTTATACTCAACGATCTGATGCTGTTTTTCTTGACATACTTGGGACAAATTTTATTTTCACCCGATGCAGAAAAAGTTGCCCTTACGAAATAATTATTTATTAGGTTGGTAATTAACTAGACGATCAAATAACACACATTGCGCTCAGAATATTTGATTTAATCATTTAGACGTGTGTGCGTGTTCGTAGCACTTTAATCCAAAATCGTTATCTGTTAGATTTCTCTAAATTACTTTTTGGGAATGAAACGCAAAGTTCAATATTAATCCTTTGCATTCGGAGCATTTTTTAATGCGATCGAATTTAGTCCTCTTCCCCACCAAAAACTTCCAAAAACCAAATGCGTTATTTTGAAAGAAAAGAGATACAAATGATTAGCAATTTATTTATTTTCGTTTCTTTCCTTAATTTTCTGTATTTTAATATTAATAAACCTTGAATTTCATATTTTAAAATACTCCGGTAAATTAAATATGTCTCCTCAGACGGAACAATCGAGTGCAGAGGGTTAATCATTTAGACGTGCGTGCGTGTTCATAGCGCTTTAAAATCCAAAATTATTGTTGTCTGTTAAATTTCTCGAAATTATACTCTTAGAGTACAATATTAACGTTTTATACGAAGGAGAGCTGTCAGAAATCTGAATATTTTTGATTATAAAATTTTCTTGTGGCTCGAACGAGTTGAAATGCATCTCGTTTCAAATCGTTCGTTATCAAAGATTGTCGGTCGCAGGATGAATCAGCAGGATCTTATCCTTAAAACTGGTCGACGAAGCAGGACGAAGATGGAGGGCTCGTGTAACAACGTTGAACCGAGAATGTTGCATTCCATCTCGAGCAAAAGATGCATGGACTACTTTTTACCGTTGTCACTTTTTCTTGCTCTCAATTTTACCGATTCCCTGCGAGCGACGAGGCGAGCCAAGCTCGAAACTCCGTTACGAGCGATGCTAATTTTCGCTCTAGAATCAAATACCTTTGCATCTCGTCCATTATGAACCAGAGATACACCAAACGATTCGCTCGTCCCTGTGCCATTAACGCGATATCTATCGATCTTCCAATTAGAAGAATCTGTTTTAATATTTGCAGCTCCAATTTCGTCCTTTACCCAAAATCAAACGATACAAATAGTCCTTTTCCCCATTTTTATGGCAGGATTAACATTGGATATGTGGGATAATATCGGAATCTACATACTGTCAATATTTCTATATCTATATATATTCTATATCTCTGTCAATATAATTGTTTAATAATTCGAAGGAAGATACGATCACAGGTTCCAGGCAACCTAACGATCGATTTCACCGATGGAAACGTGATCTTTGTCGGTGCAGCCTCGGCGCCGTGTTACGCAAGCCCCAATTCCAGCCACCGTGAATCGTGGAAGACTTCCTGTATCCCGGCCGCGAGACAGAAAAAAACCTTTTACCTTCGATCGACATTAGCATCGATTCGCATAAAGACGTGTCCCAGGGAATCGGTCGCGAATCGACTCGCTGACTTCATCGATGTAACCGTCGCGAATTTCACGAGCAACCAAGTCAGCCGTCTTATCTGTACTCTCGTATCGATTCCGAGCAATTTGATTTTCTATGCAAAATTCAGCACGGTCGAGTATTTCTGGCGAAATAATTATGAATTTGTACACAATTATTAGGTATTCTAGATGGACGAAGGTCGATGGCATCGTTCTAAAAATTTCAACCCCCAAAACTCGAAAGTTACTCGAGGTTTTGCGGGCGCAAAAGCAACTTATTAACATTTCAGAGCTTTCGTAATAACTCTTTGCGATGTCTCAAAGAAATCTGGTATCTTCAAAACCCTGTAAGTCCGAAAATTTGAGAATTATTCAAGATTTTCTGGGTATAGGTAAGTCTCTTCTTCAGCATACGTATACTTAATTGACATCATTTTCCAGTGTTAACCTCGAGAAATGTCGAATGTTCGAGACGTTTTAACAGACGTGGAAATCATACTTGGAGATCACGAAGACGGAAGCGGTGAAAGAATTTCTTTCACGGCGCAGATGCATTTGAAATCGTACGAGAGTATCCTTGTTCGCGTTGAACAGCGACGGTTTCGAATGAAGGGCGACTTCGGTTGAAAATGCATGTTTGCTGATAACAAATAAAGCCAGCCACCCGTATGCACTTATGTATGAATCGCATCTGACCGTTAGAGCGTAATGCACGACCACTACATGCAGTATCAACGTCACCGGGACGAGCTCTTTCACGATGCAAGAGAGAAGGGATAAGGAGCAATCGAGAGAGAGGGGCAGGCCGTTACATTTTCAATAATTTCTTACATAACTCGTAACCCCATAGCCGGAACCAGCCTCTATCCAGGACAGCGGAATATTCCTGAGCTTTTCGGTTTCTCTCCGTCGTTCCAGAGCCTTCGTTGGCCACGTCACACCTTGTCCAATCGCTGCCAATCCACGATTCTTGCTGGAAAGACGTGTGTTACTATTATTTATTTTCAGTATCTTTAATAATCCGCATTGTCGTGTGCTGTTCAAACGGATTATAAATTAACGATTTTATTGCGTGTTACCACGTAACCGTTTTATTAAAAAAAAAAAAAAAAAAACGTTTCATGTTCCACGAAATAAATATTCATAAGATGATTCGCAACTTGGCTAATCTTCAAAATACTCGCCCGAAACGGACAGTTAATGTTGATAAAACGCTTGAAATTCATTTTTTACTGTCCAAACAACCTTGAAAATAACACGAGGGTAACTTCATGGTCCAACCGACGAATCAGAAGAGCATCGTCTGACGATTATATTCATCGCTAATCCAGGCAACCTTGATTTTCGGCACTGTTCACCTTCGTGTCGACGAATACGAATATGAAGCAGCACTTTTATCACCACGATCTATCTATGATCCACGTTGGTACCATCATTGGAATCTTCTAAAAATAAATGTTCATGTTCCTCTTTGATAGGAAATTTTCACACATTTCATGCGGGATACGTACTTTTATGTTTCTTGCAGTCTGTCACTGGAATGTATTATTTAGTAGATTTGTGTTGGAGAGCAGTTATCGTATAAATATTAGGTTGTCCCAAAAGTTTCTTCCCCTATCTGCACACAACGCTTTGTTTGGCGGTGTAAAAAAGGAAAAAATATAGTATTTATTATTCAGCTTTCAGAGAAATGGAAGAAGATAATAGATCAAAGTGAATCGTACATAACTCAATAACGTGATATTAAACATAAAGTATTATACATCCGTTATTTATTAATAAAGCGAAAGGAACTTTCGGGACAACCTAATACCATGGGCATTGTAAGTATGTAACGAAGTAATTTATCGATTTATCACGATTTTACGAAACGACCGAACTCCCGCGAAATTAATACCCGCATGCTTCTTCAAATAGCTCGTGTCATTTATGTTGGCGAAATGAAACCACGTCATCGTAATGGTCGATGGCAACATTTAATTACGTTATCATGATTCACACATTGTCACTGTCGGACTTTCGGAAAAGTGTGTCACCGAGCCGGCTGGCCGTCTCACTTTCTTCGAATTCACTCTTCTTGCTAGAACGATCTATACCATTCTTTCTCGTTCGTTTAACGTAACAGCGGATGATCAAATTATTAGAGCCACTCGACCTGAAAACGATTAGTTGTTGAATGAAAACCCAGTTAAACAGACTTTTAATTAGGTTTTTCTTATGCATTGATGCTTGTAAAATTCTGACACACAGTTGGCAACACTACCAGCGGCATTGTCTTTCATTTCAATGTTATTTTGTGCGAATTTCGACAGTTCCTATCTAACAGCTCGGAATTATTGAAAAGAATCGAGGCAGTAATTGCAGAAGAAGGCGGCGCTTACGAAATGCTTACATACATAATAATATGTAAATATAATTTTTTTAATCTATTTGTTTATTTTCATAAGGTATTTCTTTCAGTGAACGGATTATTGATTAAAAGTTACTCAATGTAAGAACCTTAAAATTGTGGCCTTATTTTTCATACGATGGCTCTGATAATTTGATCACCCACTGTACTTTCCAAATACATCATCCTCCTAGTAATCTGTTATTAGGTGTTGGACAAATTTCGTGAAATGTGCACGTAACGTGTACATTTAATTTTATAATATTATACCGGTTACATTATCGGTGAGTCATTAAAGCGAGTAAATAACGCTTTAAAGATGATCCAAAAAAAAAAAACAGACTAATATCGAGGTACGAGTTAATGTGAAAAGAACTTTGGATAATTTTTAGCTCCGTCGTGCGCAGGTACCAAGAGGAATGCAAGCTGCAGTTTGGTCCGCAAGGTGTAAGGATAAGATTCAAGTAGCATCCGGTATTGTTTCGTTATTGAAACGAAGCTGGAGCCTTGATTTTGGTCGAGAGACGGGACCTTCGTCGTGTCTGGCGCCCGGTTCCCCGATAACTGTCGATCGGATCGAATCGATCCGTCTTACCTCTCGACCCGGCCGTGGCTTCGTCTTCGTCGAGTCGCTTATTCGCGGACGCATAACGATCTTGAAATTCCACCAGCCCCAAGGCGACGCCTAACCTCGGCAAGCCGGGATCAAGATCAAGACGGGATCGATCGCGAGAAAACAGGGCCGTCTTCTGCGAATCTAACCGGCGATTCCTCCGAAACCGATCGACCGCCTCGAAGATACTCGTCGCCTTCGAGATCGATCTTTCGTTCATTCTATAATCCTTCGTTATGTGGCGAACAAGGACAAGGCTGTCGCGGCCATTCGTATTCCATCTTGGGACCAGTTTGTACCGCGGTAATACAATAACATAGAATTAAGGAGCTTGCAAAATTTTCAGAATATTGTTTATAACAATATTCGGAACGAATCGCTTGAGAACCGTCTGAAAACCTTCCTGTTTCTTCCTTCAGTTATTTCGATTTAACCGGGCCATTCGAGCGATACAGAAGCATCGAGGGATGCATTCCGATTCTGACACATTCACTTGCTGTTTAGTCGCGAGTAAATACCGCTCGCGTGACTCGGGATATTTCGATAGATAATAACAGACGTGCAATTTTATTTAACGCGCAAGTAACGACATCCATCGATTTCTGGCCATCCATCGTTTCAAAAATTGTATTCGAGCGAAAAATTAAACCGTTTCGCGACCTGTGCCACTCTCTGTATTATTCGAATTAAGATTCTCGAGTATTTTATTTAATTGCCAAGTTGATAGCACGCGTCACTACAATTATACCTTGAAGAATAGTGAATAATCTGTAAAGATACGTAAGAATGGTAGATCCTACGAAACACGCAGTAGCCCTGAAAGTGTCGCGACAGTGTACGAGACGAAGAGAGCCGGACACTTTCGATCGAAAGGGAAACGAAAAATTTCGCGGGTCCAAAAACGAAAGAAAAAAGGCAGTAACACAAATGTAAGCTTCGATCGGTGTACAAAGAAAAGAATCAAGAAGAGAAGAGAGCTTTCCCGTTATGCGCCTCCTCTCTAAGCTGATTTCGAGCTGGCATGGCGGCCAGAGGCCGGTACCGCTAGCTTCCCAGAAATCGACGAGGCTCGATAATACCTCTCGATACGGATGAAGCAATCTCCTACTGTCGCATACGACCAAGAGGGGCAAGAAGAAGAAGAAGAAGAAGAAGAAAAAAGAACAGAAAAAGAAAAGAAAAGGACTGTTCCATGACAAAAGGGTGGGGAAGAATCGGTCCCGAGGGGTGGGAGAAATCTCACATGTAACCGAGCACCACCACTATAAAACCTTTGGTTTCATGTTTTATTCATCGATTCAAACGAATTCGAAGTGTACTCTTCATCGCGTGCTTCCTCATCGTCACCGATAACGCGATGTCCTTCTTCTCTTATCCGAGCTTTCAGGGCTAACTCCTCATTCAGGGATACCACGACGTTCGATACTGGTTTCTTTTTTTCCTTTCTTCTTTTTTTATTCTTCCACTTCTTCTTCCTTTCGGCTATTCTTGCGTCCAGACTCTCCGGATTCTTTGCTTTTTTTTTCTATCAATGTTTCAGCGACAATTAACACGACGTTCGAGACACGTGTTCGTTGCTAGGTCGGAAAATTACATTCCTAATTTTAGCATATGATCTTCACATCATCACGTACAAATCGTGCTTTTGAAAATGATAATTGGTTAATAGTTAATTTTGATATTTGAAAATCAAGTTAATGGATATCTTTGTAAGCACACAGTGTGGATCTCTTTTAATGAAACAATGCCAAAAGTTCGATCGCTATTTAAGGCTGCCTTTTCGAGGGATTTTCTTGTGTTATGACTTTCCACATTCCCACTCAATTGTTGATAAATTTCCACAATTGCTTGAATCAAAGATCGTACAGATAATTGTTATCCAAAGTTTCTTTAACCCGTTCGTCGTTTTGTGTAGCTACGATCTGTATGGTAATTAAGGTATGTGGCATTGGCGTGCAAGTTGTAGGGGTGTATTTGTAACGATTCCCAGGTAATGAATTTTCCATAAAATTCTAGAAAAGAACATTTCTCGTAAATTCGTAGTGTTTCGTGGAAAGTTCTCGAATCGTAAAAAGTGGAACGGGTGATTTAAACATCGGCAGTAATTGCGTTTGACTTGAAGTTCGATTCTACTTAACTGACCTACTATGATCGTCGCGTACAATGTTGACGCACGACCGAGTATTTTTACGAATGTTTTGCCGAAGGTATCGAAATGATCGACAAACCGTGACGTTGCGTTGGATCGATTTTTACATTTGTTTTTTTTTTTTTTTTTTTTTTTCGAGTCACGAAACGATTACTCATTCTTTACCAACTAATTTTTACCGTTTCAACTTGTCGAATTCATTTCGTTGCTTCTTACACATTCCGAGAATGTTTCAATCTGTATTCTACCCTCAAATGTTATTTCATCGGGAGTGTACGAAAATTTCCATCGTTTTTATATTGTGATACACTTCGAAAAGGAGGAGATTACTCAATTCGATCAGTATATTTTTTTTTTCCTTTTTCTTTTTTCTTTTTATAGACCAACTTTTTTTAAAACTTGATATCACAGTTTGTTATTTTGACCGAACAATTTAAATTTGGTTTTATATTTTATCGTATTTCTATTTCCCAAATTTGATCGATAAACCCTCGGACGACGAACGGTCGAAATGTTGGTAATTTAAGTTTAATTCCATTGCTTTCTTTCAATTGTAATCAAGACATTGTTGCACCCGGTTGTTTAAAATCGAAGTTTGATCATCTTAGGGCTGAACGTTCGGTTTGCAGCCATTGCAACAAGGTTCTGCGATAATTCAGCTGATCGAATCCGATACCCTCGATCGTTGGAAATTAGTCTAATTTTTTAACAGACTCGTAGACGTTATAATTTTCCATTGGTACCTTACGGTAAACCGTGCTCGATTTATCGAAACGAATCGTCACGCGGATAACCCGATTTTCTTTTCTTTTTCTTCGCAATTCAGTGGATAACAAGTGGTTTGACTGTTACTATTTATAGAAAAAGCAATGCGTTACAAATGCCATTTACAGTTTCGATCCGAGTTTCATTGCTGAGTCACCTGGATACGTCGGGGAATACATCCCTTTCCCTTCAGTTCTGTTTTTTCCATTCTTTTTCCATCTTTTTCTATTCTTATACGCACGACAGTATACGCACGGAAGGACCCCTATGGTCACTCAGAATTGCGTAACCTCCTGAAAGAGATTTCCAATTCAAGACTATTTGATTTTCTCGATCGGGGAAGCAGCAGAAAATTCTTTCTCTCCGGCGATAACGTGAAATTCGCGGGCATAAGCAAGGTGTCCGATTCGCGCGTCATCATGATACAAAAACGAAAGCAAAACTTTCGAAACGTCTTTTTCTCCTTCCCTCCTATTCTTTTTTTCTTTTTTTTCTTTTTCTTTTTTTTTACGTTTCACCGATACGTCGGACAAATACCAACGTTGGTTTATTTCATTCCAAAAAATATACCAAATTAAACGACACTTACGAGTGCGTAACACGTTGCTACCTCAAATATTTTCTGATCGAATAATTAATAATAAAAAAAAAAAAAAATAAAAAGAGAATGAAATAATGCAAGATGTTAAATTTGAAAATTAATCGATCGTAGTATTAATAATTAATTAGGGCTTCGGTGTGTCTTATCACATAGGTCTGTTTTCGTTGCGCTAACGAATCATAAAAGAAAAAACAAACCAAAAAAAAGTCGTAGAATCGATCATGGAAGAAACGGAAGGCGAAAGCGCACCAGTTTACTTCACTTTTCCAACAGCGTCGAAATTTCGGCGTAAAAACCGTAGAAGAAGAGTCGAGGAGATTTTTCTCGGTCGGCGGGACTCGTTCCTTGGATATCATCCCGTTGGTCCTTAAATGGTCCCGTCGAAAATCTGCCAGGAAAAAGAGAGAACAGAGAGCCGGATCGAGATATCGTCCTCGTGAAAAACGAATGATTTTCGGGTACGGCGCGGCGGCGCGGCGGCGCGGCGGTCTGAAAGGGTCCACTCTCGGTACGAGCGTCGAAATCGATAAAACGTCGAGTACATCGAAATAAGAGCGGAATAAAGCGTATGCCTGGATGGGCAGGCTGGCGTAGCCGGTCTCACGAGGTGCTCGTCGGACTGGAGGCTCACCACCTTGCTGCCAGAAAACCCGATGGCACCTTAAGCAGAGAAGTCAAGGGCAAGATGTCCCTTCATTGCCCAGTCTGGCTCAGCTTGAGCCCTACTTGAACCCCACCACTTCTCGTGGTTCGTCCGTTCGTTCCACCACCTCCCCTGGGCATACACCTTATCCGTGCGACTGTCTTGTCGGTGATCCCCCGTGGCTCCTCCAGCCCCTTCACCACCTTTCTTCATCCTCCCTCCTTCCACCTATCCATACCTTCTATCATCCTTCCGTCCGCTCCCTTCTCCATTGCCAGCCCTTCTTCTTCGTCATTATCAATATCATCTTCTTCATCTTCTTCTTCTTCTTCTTCTTCTTCTTCTTCTTCCTTCTCTGCTGGGCTCTCCCGTAACTCCACACATTGAACGCGACTTGGAAAGTTGGTGTTTTCTCGGTGCTCTCATGAAATTCGTCTTCCTACCAACAGTAGCAGCACCGGCAACGAGCACCAGCAACAGCAACACCAGCACCAAAGCAAAACCCATCGTCAACACCAGAAAGCAGAAAGCAACAAGTAGCGACCAAGCACCGGGTTCTGTACACTTACGGGAGAGAACGAACGACAGAGAGCCACCAACTCCTCCCTCTTCTGCCCTCATCGTACAACACACGAATCCATATGTATGGGGTTGAGGCGCACAGGCGACGCAAATGTGCTGACTACATTACCTCTCCGCTATATAAGATAGCCGGCCAACCATCCTATCCCCACAGACCGAGCCAGATCGGCAGACCGTTCACAGACGGACCAACCAGCCGATTTACCGACACAGATATATACCTGTACGACACATCTTTTTCGTTCACCAGACGTACACGCTTGCCGATTAAACAGAGCTTAGGCTCGTTCGCGTCGACTCATACGCGTACACACGGTTTCATTCGATTCCAAAGCCGTCAGGAGAAAGTGATCGGTATTTTTTTCTTTTTTTCTTTTTCGAGTTTGCCATCGACACGTCGAGCTTCGCGTTTCAACAGAACAAACGTAGACAAACTTTGTTTTTCCTCTACGCATCTCGTATATCTTCTCGTGACACACAAGGGTACCGTAGGTCGGGGTAGATAACACACCGTACTGTGTCTCGTGAGTGCAACAGAGGGAAACAACAAGATCGAAGATGATCCCTTTGACAGCCACCACGTGCTTCTTGCTCGCCGTCACTTTCCTGGCACTCGCCTTGATCCTGTTGGATTATCTAAGGTCCAAGAAAAGCTCGAAGAACGTGATCTTGGGCGATGACAGCCACGCTCTGCCAGAACCACCCGGACCGAAACCATGGCCGATTTTGGGCTCCCTTCATATCCTGGGACGCTACAACGTGCCCTACAAAGCTTTCGGTGATCTCGTCAAGGAGTACGACTGCCAGGTGATCAAGCTCCGGATGGGATCTGTGCCCTGTGTGGTCGTGAACGGTTTGGACAACATCAGGGAGGTGCTGATCAGCAAAGGACACTACTTCGATTCCAGGCCAAACTTCGTCAGATATCATTTACTCTTCGGTGGAAACAAGGAGAATTGTAAGATATTTTTCTTCTTTACTCTTTTACTTTACGATTTCACGCTTGCCACTTTAATTGTCATCTCTTTGCTATCGAATTCGTGGTTCAACCAGCCGGTCACCGTGTCAATCGCCAGATTCCAAATAACACTCTTCGATCGGAATTTAATTAGACGACTAGTTTCTCTCTCAAACTAGTTTCGGATTATTCATGATTAGGCAACGCGACGAATCTTCGAGCACTCGCGACTGTCGTCAATTTTTCGTGAAAACGATTTCGTACGGACGACGGTGAAAATTGAATTGATCGGACAGGTTGTCCGGATCGTTGAAAACTCGTTTCCCATGCTAACGACCTTGCGAATCGTGCGCGACACGTGAGGCGCCGGGCCCCCGTTTATTTTTCGCGCGGCTCGTGCTTTCGTTTCGTCCAGGTAACACGCCGAAACTCGTGCTAAGGTCAACGCCGAAACGGTACCAAGTGCAACACCGAAAAGGTCACGGTAACACTTTCACGCGTTCCTGGCACACCAGCCGGCAAACAGGATCAAGGCTGATCCACCCGAGGCTTTCCCGATAGCCGAGTCAGCGCGATTCTCTTTCTCTTTTGCTCCTCTTCCGTCTTGTCCGAGCCTTCCGCTTAGAATCCACGGAATTAGCGAAGAATTTCAACGAACAATCGCTGTAGCCGTTATTTTGCTTCGATAAAAGTTTGACAATCTTTACGATAGTAATCTTGAAAATACGGATCTTAATAATATTAGCAACGTTAGTCTATTTATATATGAAATCGCTGCAATATTAATATTGCAAGTAGTCCTCAGGGTGGTAGATGGGATAAGTTAGAAAACAACGACGGCATTTGAAATGTTTGAAAATCCTGGATTCCAACGGTGGTGTATCTTGTAATGGCGCAAGAAAACCAGGTCACTTCCTGTTCAGGGTTTGCTCGCGACCGCTTCGATTTCAAATCGTGCCGCAGGCTCGCGCGCGCGTCCCCCCCTTGCCCTCGATGAATCGATTTTCTGCCGAGTACGCGCAAGCCGGCTTGTATTTCCGCGTGCGCGATCAGAGAGAAAGAGGGACAACAGAAAGGGAGAAGAGAAAGAACGCGCGTCGACGAATTTTTCCTTGTTCACCTGACAACGAGATTTCGAAATCGTCGCACGACTCGTGTCCTCGAATTGAAAAATGCCGTTCGAAGGTCAAGTTCATTGAATCTCTCGTTTCATCGATTTGTACCTGTCACGCTTCCTGGTGGTTTCCTCTCGAGTGGAAGTTTTTCACTTTATAATCGGACGATTTTTATTGAACGTTACAGCGCTGGCATTCTGCAACTGGTCAGAGATACAGAAAGCACGAAGAGAGATGCTGCGTGCGTACACGTTCCCCCGAGCCTTCTCCGCTCGTTTTAACGAGCTGAACGGTATAATGAACGACGAGATGAAGTTCCTGGTCGACCATCTGGGCTCACTGTCGACGACGGACGTGCACGCGAAACCGTTGATCCTCCACTGTTGCGCCAACATATTCCTCACTTATCTATGCTCGAAGAACTTCCGCTTCGGTCACGCTGGTTTCCGTAACATGGTCGACAATTTTGACCGGGTGTTCTTCGAGGTGAACCAAGGATACGCCGCCGATTTTCTGCCCTTCCTGATGCCACTTCATCACAGAAACATGACCAGAATGGCACAATGGAGCCACGAGATCCGCAAGTTCGTCATCGACAACATCATTGCCGACAAAGTGAACAACTGGACCGGTTTGATACCTGAAAACAATTACATGGACTGTCTGGTCAATCACGTGAAAACGGACGCGGAGCCGCACATGTCTTGGAACACCGCGCTATTCGTCATGGAGGACATCGTCGGCGGACACACGGCTATCGGCAATCTTTTGGTCAAGGTTCTGGGATTCCTTGCCACGCGACCACGTGTTCAGAAGATCGCTCAAGAGGAAATCGACTCCGCCGGTATCGCCGGACACTACGTCGGCTTGGAACACAGAGGATCCTTGCCTTACGTGGAAGCCATCATCCTGGAGACGGTCAGAATAATCGCCAGCCCTATCGTTCCACACGTGGCCAATCAGGATAGCTCTATTGCTGGTAAGCATCGATATCTTTGTTACTTGAATCATCTTGAAAGCATAGAAATTTAATTTTACTTCCTGAATTTCGAAATATCTTACACATTTATTGAACCAACGTTCAATTCTGTCAGAAGTTTTCTGATATTGATTCGTACACTCATCATGGAATGTTTATCTCAGGTTACAGAATCAAGAAGGACACGTTCATCTTCCTGAACAATTACGACTTGAACATGTCCACGGAATTATGGACATCGCCCGAAGAATTCATGCCCGACAGATTCGTGCAGAACGGCAGGCTCTTGAAGCCAGAACACTTCTTGCCGTTTGGCGGTGGTCGAAGATCGTGCATGGGTTATAAACTGGTCCAGTATTTGAGCTTCTCGATCATAGCCACGTTGTTGAAGAACTTCACGATACTGCCCGTCGAAAACGAGGATTACACGATCCCTATCGGCAATCTGGCTCTGCCTGAGACGACCTTCAAGTTTCGATTCGAAAGACGGTAGGGCCAGCCGTGAACAGGCGTGAAAAGTTTGGCCAGACAGAAGAAAAGGCCCGACCCGACGAGTCCGGTCGCTTTTTCTTTTCTTTTCTTTTTTTTTTTTGTTTTTCGTTTTAAGCACAAAAGCTTCGAAGGGCGAAAATTGAACGGGGAAACAGGCGATTCTTGGTTACGACTTTAGCTAAAGATCTTTAGGTTCGTAATCGGGAGCAATCAATTGAACGGAGAGGTTCTCACGTAATTAGCTAACGAAGAGGAGGAAAGAAAAAATGAAAAAGAAAGATAAAAGATTACAAGCTTTACGATGGAGGTCGAACGCCACGAGGATTCGATCCTTCAATAGCAACGAGAGCTTTACTGACATTACTAGACGCTTAAGCTAGCAAATTGTTGATCGTTCGTCGACCCGTCATTACTCTTCACACCCAAAACCCCACCCTTATCGCATCCCCCTGTTACCCTTCAAACATATCGAAGACGATCAGCCGCGTAATCAGGAGAGAAAACTTGGACTGAATCGAAGAGGACTGACCAATACGGTTGATGGTGCAAGAAAGCACTACCGTCGCTTTAACCGAACGATTTTATTAAGGTAAATCGAGCCTTGCCGCTCATCTTCTTGTTCCACTACGATCGTAATACTTGGACAGAGGTATGTAAAATAACGTGTCGATTTGTCGAATGATCGTCGGTGATTTTAACAACTCCGTTTACACGCTTATCGCTTTAGAATCATGCAGATTAAGAAATATAAGGAAAAATTGTAGGTAGGTCGTTTCTGAAATGTCGCTTTTGATTCTCAGAAGCTTGGATTTTCTTTAGAAGCTTTGCTTTGACAACTAAAATTTCAATGTTTCAGGATTTTAATCCTTTCTCGAGTACATTTCCAAGCGTACTTCTTTTCTTAGTTTCTTCATTTCCAGCTGTAGCGAAAGGGTTAATAAGTAATATTTAATCAAATCGATTCGAGGATTGCGACCTAAAGGTACGTGTCCACTTGAGGGTAAAATTAGCTCACCGAGAATACCTACTCGCTATTGCAACATTTACTCTGAAGCGCACCTGTGACGAATGCAATAACAATTCTTTTGAAATCGATCTTGAATCGATCAAGGTGATCGATTTTTATCTTGTCCACGGTCATTTTTCGTATTTTTCCCCGCTGGTTTCTGATCACGATCATGATCGATCGATTTCGCAAGAAGATTACGAATCGAGCACGGTGATTCACGGTTCCTATCCAGATCCAGGTATCGGAAATCGCCGAGTCCCATGAATTTTCTGTTGATCCGACGATCACGTACCCATTGTCATACGATAATGTAGCTCGTTCGAAAGACGAGACACGAGAACGTGAGCGGCAAGCCTTAAGACAAAGACGGGAGCCGAATGATTTGTCGTTCGTTTCTCGATCAAAAAAGAGAAAAAAAAAATGATCCGGGAGAACGAAACGCCTCGCAGAACTATTTTCGCGTTCGGCTAAATAATTATTGTACGTAACTTTCGACACGCATCGTTTCACTGTTTTTCGAATACTCGATCAATATCGGCGTCGAAATTCATCCAATATCGTGCTTTCAACACGTTTGTCGCCAGGACGCTACGAATGTTCTGTCAACATTATATTAGGCTGTCAGTATCATTACGCCAATTAACGCGTCGACTGTCGCGGTACGTTTCAAATTCTCTAGAATCCAACGATTAGCAAAACCAAAACGACGAAAGGTAGTCAAATATAAACTGATAGTTAGTCGATTGCGTCGTTCGTAAAGATTTCCACTGTGACAATCGGCGTGTTAATTTGTACAACTAATTCGTGGCGATTAACGTGTTAACGTCTGTCCTCGCGATTTTGGAATCGAGGATTTTTAGTATTATATTAAGTTCGAAGGACATCGATTCCAGATCAGCGAACAACGGTGTATATATTTATTATCGGAATCGTGACCAGTCGAAATCGGATGTGAAAATATTTTTAAAAATCACGACATATTTTCTATGAAATTCATCTTTTCGTGAAATTTTCCTTCCACGATATTGGATCGACATTTCGGCCCAGAGATGTGATATTCGATTTTGAAAATGTTAACGAGAACGTCGCACCGAAGCGTACAACGTATTAGTTCTTTTTTTTTTTTTTTTTTTTTTTGTTAATCAATCGTTTCTCGACGCGTTCCTTTCTTTCTCCTCTCCTTTGATCCTTTTTCGTTTACCTTCTCTTTCCGTTTCTATCGGTCCCCTTCTCCCTTTATTTTGTTGTTCCGCACTTTCCAGATCCTCTAACGAAAATTTGCTACGATCCACCCTGGTCGTCTCAAAATGAGAGTAATTGATTAAAAAATGAAACAAAATTGTTCACGATGGCGCTTCGCTGTCTCTAAATAAGGGATGGGAAATGGTAGAGACCGAACGAGTTCGAGTAATACGAGAAAAATTGATTAATTACTTATTTGTAATAAGAATTATTACACGACTGAATGACTTTTCTCAAAGAGAAAAGTTTATTTCTCGCGAGACAGCCTTGCGGTTGATAATTTATTTCTGCTATCGAGCATCGATCCTTATTATTATTATTATGTTATTATTCTATTATTAATATTATTATTCTATTACTATTATTATTATTATTATTATTATTATTATTATTATTATTATCGCTTGCTATTATTATCATCATTATTATACGTATGTAGCTAGATCATCACATTCTCCATCCCTCGTTTTCGTGCTTCTCACATCCGTATGTTATTTTGTGTTTGTTATTTAATTATCCTGATTGTTACGACATTTGTTAATTTATTATTTAAGATTTTAATAATAAAAGCGAACAGTGAAATTTTCATTCTGCCTCGTTCTGATTATTTCTTTCGTCCCGCCTTGGTTTCTTTCGATTCGATTCAGAAGTTTACGATTGATCGATTGATGATCGGTCGAGAAAGTTGTCGAGAAAGACGACACGATACGCGTTGTGCGTATGATTTTCGATTAGCTGGCAAAAGAACGTTCCATGAAATGTGCAGGGAACGTAAGAAATGAAATTGGAAAGTTTTTTTTTTTTTTTTTTTGACATTCCGCTGCGTAAGTGTGCCCGAAGAAATTGGAACCTCTCGACAAAAATCAAAAGCAAAACGTGTGCAATTCGTTTAGAATAATATACTCATTGAAATTGTATTGTTTGAAACTGACTCCTCAATCGCCAAACTCTAAATAGATCGTCAATTATCTGACTTACTAATTAAATAAAATTCCAATCTCCGATCGTTTTTACCCGCCGTTTAATGAAATAGAAGATATTTGACTGTGGTTAAAGACATTTCTGAAAATGAAAAACTTGTCATTCAAGCACTTACCAGAATGACAGTCACTCGTGTCATCTCTTATCTGTTATCAAACAGCATTTATTGTCATAGCTCCTATCTATATGGACACAGACGCGCAAATAACGGCATAGAAATTATTTCTCGCTCGTAAGGTTGATCGACACGATTCGATTCAACGCGAGGCCAAAAGGATCGTTAAATTACTCTCACAATCAGTGACAGGTACTTTTCTCCTCAGCCATGGTTAATAATTTATTCGCAAATAGTTGTTATTATATTTGTACAACAATGGTAGTATCGATTAAAAATATTCTTACGTTAACGATTATGTATAGTATTCGCTGGTTACAGTTAGATTATTATTCTTAAGATATGTACAAAAAGTAAATGAACACAGACGGCAGGTATTCGTTGCCCAACTCGATACCCTTACTTTTTTTTCAGTGAATTTCAGACTAGTCTCTACTCAAACTTCCTCCCCGATTAAACACCACTCACTAACAGAATTGTCTTGCTTTCAGATTCGCTGGGACGACAGAGTATCTTCACATTTCCATCGGATTTCAACGTCACAAGTGAAATGATCATTTTCACGTCGCTCTTCTCAATATTCCTCGACAGGTAGGTTGATTCATTGACGCTCCTTTCTTGTCGTTAGGATCCTGTAACGTTATCTCAGGCAGCCGCCGAAACGTCCTTAAGATTCATCATTCTCTGCTTCTCCGACCGATCGGCGGCTTTCCCGTTTTTTGAGAACATGTCCACGATTTCTGACAACGTTTTCCCCTTGGTCTCAGGCAGGAAGAAGAAGACGAACAAAGTGCCGAGGAACGACATGGCCGTGAACAATATGAACACACCGTATCTACCTAACGCGACCTCGATGTCCGGATATGTTTTGACGGTGACCGAGCTGAAGATGTATCCTATGCAGGTGGTGAGTCCAGTCAGTACTTCTTTGACCTTGGTGGGATAAACCTCGCCCACCATGGCGAACGGTACCACCAGAAATCCCAAGGTGCTTGCGAAAATGTACATGAGGACGCATATTACAGGCACGAAGCCGCGGTCGTGCATGGGGTATCCTTTGTCCTCGATCAGCAGATAGATGGATAGTATACCCATGAAGATGGTCATCCCTGCGCCTGACACGATCGACGGTATTCTTCTGCCGAATCTTCCCGACAGACAGGCGACCAACAAACTGCCTACCAATCTGGTGAATC
The DNA here is from genome assembly GCA_943735885.1 of Stelis phaeoptera. Classification (NCBI taxonomy): domain Eukaryota; kingdom Metazoa; phylum Arthropoda; class Insecta; order Hymenoptera; family Megachilidae; genus Stelis; species Stelis phaeoptera. The sequence goes on from OX030936.1 coordinate 5,269,144, forward strand.
CTATCAACACTGCTCCCAGATATGGGTCAATGGTGATCCCAGCGTTCTGGATGATGTTGACCGCGTAATAAATCACCACGAAGATTCCTGACAATTGTTGGAAGAAGAAGTAAGCCAGCATGATGGCAAACGGTACCATGGCGTTTCGTTTCAATAAATGTTTCACGATGTGCTGTTTCTTCTTCTGAGGACGTTGCCGGAGCTGCTCGTAGATGGTTGGCGGGGGTGGCGCGTCCTTTGGGACACCGTGGAATTTCCTCAACACCTGCAGCGCCTCGTCTAGACGTCCTCTGTCTCGCAACCAGATCGGGGTTTCTGGGACGAGCGCCAAGGTTAACGTGGCCGAGACCAGGGGGAACACGGCGCACATCAGTGCCACCATTCGCCAGTCGTCCTTTGGGGAAAGAAAGATCGTCAGCTTTTCGACTCGTTCGATTGTGGAGCGTTGATTTCGAATTTCGAATGAAATTCATGACAGAAAACTATCGGGAAATAACACTTACGGCGCATCAATTTAAAGCTCAAAGCTTAAGAAGCATGACTACGTAAATGATCGGTCGGTATTCTTAACGCGGAGCTGTTGTTCTTTTGTTAAAGCAAACTATCGCTTAGCGCCAATTTAGTTTATCAACTTAGCGCTTCCAACGAAGGATCAGTCGTTGGATGATAGAAATATCGACGGGGCATTGATATAATCATATTTTCCATACTTTAAGCTTTAGATTTATGTAGCATACGTGCCATTCTACGATGCTTCTCTGTCATACAATTTCCTAAGAACTTTTGCACTCGAAAACCAATCATCGTTCGTTACAATTTCGTATTAAGAATGTTAATAAAACTCTTATACGATCTTGTTCGTTAAACTTTAACTTTCAAACCGATATGCCGCAAGTGCCAATTTGCGATGCTTTTCTGTCATGAAATCTTCTCTGAATCCTGACACGTGAAACAAGTACACACGTCCCGCCTACCTACCACGGTATAATTCGGCTGACGAATGCAAATTAACGAAAGAAAGTTATTCTCTGTCCTCACCTTGAATACGTAACCGAAAATGTAAACGATCAAAACCCCAATGGCTATGGCTACGCTGGTCCAAGTAACCATCGTGGCTCGCCACTTCGGGGAGGCAACTTCCGCGCTGTAAACAGTGGCAGGTACGGAAGCCGAGCCGGTCGCTATTCCGGAAATTATTCTGCCAACGAGGATCTGTTTGTACGACCCGGCCATGTAGATGACGATCCAACCCACGATGGACACGACCGACGTTATCAAAAGGCTCAGCTTTCTTCCGCATCTCATCGTGTAACTGGAGAGTATGCAGCCAAGTGGAATGCCCAGCGCCGTGGCGGTGGCTGTGGATTAATTAATTCGTTAATTACGGATGAATTGGAAAGAATCCTTCTTAAACCCTTTACTCGACGATTTCATTCAAATTACTTCGAATTTCTTTAAGTATCCTTACTCTCATGCTAATTTTACTACTATCCAAGACACGACTTTGTCCTCCTTTTTTTTTTTCGTCTTTCAGTAATTATTCAATGACGTAAAATTCGAAGCGTTGAATCTTAAGTCGGACGAGATATAGTTGCATCGGTTAGTAAAAATTGTCAATTAATACTGACCTATCCAATTCGCTTGGACTTTGTCAATTCGCACGTCACTCGTGTCTGACATCAGCGGACCCAGTGCTACGGCACTGTAACCAAAGGCCATCGAAGGACCCAAAACGGAGGAATTCGCGCACAAGGACATGAATATCTGAAAGAAAATCCTTCTATAAATATTTCGCATAATTTCCACGTGAAGATTTTTCTTCAAACGTTAATTCGTTGGCGACTATGTAGAATCTCTTGATAAGAATTCTGCAAATGTACCCAGAGATTTCGCAATCGTCGCGTTATCAACGTAATATTGCGTTTTGAATCGATTAACATTGAGCGATTACGTGTTAGACTTGAAATGAAATTTATTCATTATTTCTTACGAATAAAAGTCATTTATTTCCGGCCGAAGTATGCATCCATATCTTCTATATGTATATACTTCTGTCATTTCGTCGTCGTTTTAGAAATAATAAATGTCGATGCTTAGCGGTTAGCTGTTTGTCAAGACTCGTGCTTAACGATCGATTAATTCGATTTAAACGTGCACAGACAGATCGAAAAATTTCCATAGGTTACATAAAGTTAATACACCGCAACTAGTAATTATGATTATAAGATTCCGTTAATTGGCCTGATTATACATTATAATTAGCACCAGACTCGTATCGATTTCGTAAGACTGATCGAGCTTTCCGATCGTGTATCCGTAAAAAATAAATTGATCAGCATGAAACCACAATATATTGACAAATCCAACAATAATACTTAGTTAAATTATTCTTCACACGATTGACGCTTTTCGTGCTGTAAAAAGTTCCCTAAATGGAAATTAATAATTCAATTGAAATCGTCGATATTTTAACGATCCGGCATCCAACGGTTAGATCTAAATTATTCGAAACTAATCATATTATATTAAACCTAAATAATTTCGCCACACTGTATTTTCTTTTTTATATGTGTTTGGGAATTAAGGATTAAAAGTAACATATTCATTTTAACACAAATTGTGGATAAAAGCTGAAAAACAATCCCTGCGCCTCTAAGATCGATGTTGGAACTGATAATTTTCCTTTTGAGAATCCATTAAAGGCCCTGTCTAGCATTCCTGAATAAAAAGCGAATAAATACGAGAGTATAAGAAATCGGAATCGAGTGAAAACCGATTCGATTGGGGGAGATTTTTATTTGATTTTTTTTTTTCTCTCGAACCACCCTGCTATCATTCGTTCTCGTGTGACCAATGTCGAAACCGGTTTCAATCGAAGGTTTGGAAGACGAGTAATACAGTCTGGTAATAATTAAATTAAGCCTTGAAGTGTCGCCGAGCGAGGTTTACGTAAAGCAGCGTTAAACGTTCGATAATATCACGGTATTCCAGGTTACGCAAATCTTTCTAATATGCTTCGTGTGTGCCCACACTTATAATTTATTCTGTCTGCATAATGTCATATCAAGCGTTCGTATCAATAGACAAAGGGATTTTTGTCGGTGATAATTTTGAAGAAAATTTATTACTCGAACTTGTAACTGCGATCCTTTGAATGTTTCAATTACGATCTTCGATATTATGTTTACCGAATAATATAGGGCAAGGATGTTTTCGCATCTAAATTTCCACAAGGTAATGTTAAGCTGTTCTTTACTCTGCTATTCAATATTTTTGCAAACTGGCACCTTGACCGTCGTAAGATTACCAACGACCAGCTACCCAGATTTATTGTGTCAAATTGCAAGAAATTGAGATAAAAATGAATATTCAGTCGCTTTAATATTATTAACGCTATTAATTGTGAGGTATCAAATTGAAAGGTTACAGTAGGTATACAATTTTCTAGTAAAATCTTATCTTTGAATATTATTTAAATTACGACACAAGATTTAGAAATTTGATAGTTGGAAATTTGGAAATTTGAAATTTAGCAATTTGAGATTTGAAAGTTCGACATTTGGAAATTTGGAAATTTAAAATTTAGAAAACTGATTTGGAAATTTGGAAATTTGAGATTTGAAAGTTCGAAATTGGGAAATTTGGAAATTCGGAAACTTAAACTTTAGAAATTTGAGATTTGGAAAGTTGGAAACTTAAAATTTAGATTTCCAAACGAAAAGTCCACTGTCAGTCCGCCAGGGTCTGACGCCGCGCCGGCTGAACGGAAAGTTCACCGTCAGTCCCCAGGGACCGTCGTCGCGCTTACCGTGTTAAAATTACATTTTTCAACCTATAATAGATTTTGCAACACGCGTTGAAGAAATCTGAAAGGAATCCAATCATTTCGGGGTACCAGAAAACTGCGATTGGTCCATATGGAATAAAATTACCCAATTATCAGTTGTACATCTTCGAACTCACGATCGTTATATATTTTGACGCCTGTCTCACCATAGAACGATGTGTTTCTACAACACCGTAGCAAGACTTTCCTAAGCTCGTGTTACAATCATCGAAACATGAAAAGACAAGAAAGAGGATCGAGCTGTATCGGCTTACGTAAAAAAATTCCAATCGCCGTCTTCTTATCCGTGTAATAAATTACCCGGGATGATTAACTCCCATCGAACGTAATTGAAAAACGTTCGTTTTTTTCACACGGCGGGGAAACGCAGTATAAAGTCAAAATGATGAAAAGCTTTCGCCGGTGCTCGATATTGATCAACTAACGTTTCATTCAAACTTCGTCTACCTTGAGCTTTTGAAAAATCAAAGATAAGCTGACCTCTTCGAACGAAGTGATGTAACAAATAAATACACCGACTAGATAGTAGTATCGGTTTAATTTGACTCCGAATTGTTCTTCATTTTCGGCCGGTTATCGTAACCGAGGCCGTTAATTCATTCCCACCCGTGGCTTCAGCGATAATAATTAACTCTCCGACACTCATTATCTTTTCACGCGTTCAATCACCTCTATCTAAATTGTTCTTATTCGTTTCACCGATCATTTAATACATTGAATCTGTTGAGAATACTATAATACTAAATATTATTTAGTATTTTTACAATATCTCATTAATAATTGTATAGTCAGAGCAGGGCCGGCGCAAGGCAGGTTCAGCGCGTTCGCCGGAATCACCCAATTAAAAAAACACCGATTTTAATTAACTTTTTACAGAATGATGATACCATTAACAGATGCAAGACATTTTTTTCTAGTAGCGATGATTCAGTTTAAAGTCCTCATATCCTGGAAACTACTTTAGATGAAAAAAATCCAAGCGCTTTCAGAGCAATGTACTTTTTAGAGAAATTAAAGTACATCCATAGTTTTTTGCAAAAGTCATACATGATTACAGATTTTGTACTTTCATTGAATTTTTTGCCCCTTCAAAGCGAATTATGGATGCGAAAAGATATTGCTTGGATTTGTTTAAAAAACTGCTAAAAAAAATTTTAATATTCATCTTATAAAGAATATATAATATGCAACAGCATTTGTAAATAAATAATTCCTCGTTGTCAAATTTAGCTGTAGGATTTGAATGTGTATTCAGGCCCAGCAAAATTTTTGAACCCGGCCCCGCAAAAGGTCACGCCGGCCCTGAGTCAGCGAGTAGAAGTTCAAAGTTTAGACTCCCAGAATTGATAGCCAAAGTGTCGGTGAAGTTTCGACTTAAAAATTGAAAGATCCAAGAAATCAAATCCAAAGCTGCTATTTCCAAGAATCCAAAATAAAGGTATTAGAAAAGTGTCGAATGTAACACTTTTGTCCACAGCTTCGTTGGAGTTTCGAATAAATTTTTATTGCACAGATTAACATGACAGTGAAAACGTTTCACTCCGATTCTATTTCATACCCCGGATTTATAATCTTTCTGTTTATACAAATTATGTTTTTCACGATTCATGAAAACACGTTTAATTTACAATGCTCGATAATTCCTGACGCAAAACAACGTTGGCAAATGGCGGCTTTGATTCGCGTCGCGGTTGCATAGTTCGCAGAATTAATATTGAAATCTTTCCGATAAGAGATCTCGAGCGCTTGAATAAAATAGATATTTTTTACCTGATACATGATTCCTCTTTTTTCTCGCCTGTTTTCTTCCTGGACATCCGGTTCCATCTGAGGGAAAGGAAATCGATTAAGTAACGTGCGATCATCGATGATTGTTTCAAAGATTATACATATGGATAGAAATTTACGCAATGAAATATATGTGATCAACGTTCGACCTTTGATTATTATTTTTCTCTTTTCTGTCCTTATTTCAATGTTTGAAAACTGACGATCGAACAACTGTGATAATAAAAATCTCGTGGCAATTTCGCAATCGACCGTCCGATTAACAACGCGCGACGTCAAAATATATTATGATAACTTTGAAAATTACCAATTGCAAAAAGTAGGTTTGGATATGCTCTTGGATGCCATGTTGAGGTCATACGTGACCCCTTCGATATTAAATCTATAATATGTTTACGTAGATGTATTATAGATTGCGATTAGATTTTCTTACGTAAGATATAATCGTGGAAAATTATGAAATGATATTGTAGTTAAATTTCTATGGTTATATTTCTGATTCGAAGCCATGGTATTTAAGAATTAACACGCTGAAAAGTCTTGCATGCAGATAAAGAATTACCTTGATCTCTAGCTGCCCGTCCACGTGTCCGTTCGAATTATTTATCCCACCGGCGATGCTCATTTTAATCCTTTTCCTTTTCTTCTCTAATCACGACACCCGTTCGTGATTACTTAAAGCTTTATATTCTTTCACTCGAAGCCAACGTTAAATCCTTTAATCGAGTATTTTTTATTTCCTTCTCGACACGGGCTCTTCGATAAGAAGTCTTTTAATATCGTCGATCGATACCGGTTATCCACTCGAGTATAGGGATCAAATAGTTATTCTCTATGTCATTCTTTCGTCAGATTCTTCTTTTTCCGGTTTATACACACGCAACAGTTCGTCGAAATATTTGACTTAAGAACGGTCTAATGAATTATTGCAATTCCCAAGTTCCTTCTATGATTTCCAATATACCAAACAGAAAGGTTATCAGCCAAATGTCCCCGAAAAAAATGAGTAGAACTTTCTTCGGGAACGAATAATTAACGTTTCTCCAATCGGAATAGCCTATGTTCTCGTGTTCCTCCGCCTCCCATAAATTCATTTCAACGCATCGGTAGGTGAAATTTTCTAAACTAGAATCTAAAAAAGATTTTCCGCAAAAAAGGAACAGAAAGATTTTTATATTTCTACTTCTGAATTTTTCATTGTTTCTCCACGAGTCGTAATTTAAATGACAGAGCTCTTCTCTGAAATTTCAACTCAAGAAGCTATCCGAGAACCACTTCACGGTTCTAATACATATTCCTAAATCGTGAGATCTTGAGATTCGAACTTTCAAAAAGTAACTTCTTTTATGAAACTAATGATTTTCCTTTCAGCTGTTGAAATTTCCCACGCTTTCCTGGAAACTCTAAATTAATTTCAAGTTACCGAGTCGCAATAATTCAACACCGAATTTTCCGTCACGCCATTCGAGTCTTTCTCCGAAATTTCGATCCAGAAATACACTTTTCCGACTTTCACCCAGAAGAAACTCTCGTTTCAAGGTTGTCCTAAATCTCCGAATCTAGATATTCTATTCATAAGCGATCCAATCTACAAGAATCTTCTCAAATTCACTTCGCTTCATCGATTCCCAGCTTCTTGTCCAAACCGTTTCCAACAGGGAGCCGTCAAATCATGGTATCTCGACGTTTAAGTAATCCTCTTATCAGATACTCCGAAACCAATCTCTGAAATTTCAATCCAACAAACGCACTCGTACCCGCTGATTGTCCAATTTTTATCTCGAAAACTCTTGATCCAAACGATCGTCTCGGGCCTTTCGAAATCGTAAACAATCTGATCCGCGATACCCGCGATCTATCTTTCGTCGTTTCGACGACACTTGGTTGCAATCGACGTGACAGCCGCACGAAGACTCGTCATCCACCGAATGCAAGTCCGGTTTTATCGAGCGTCGCCGGAGACGCGTGTCCTCTTCTCGTGGTTCGCGATCGTCGCGAAGGATCCATTCACAAACCGCGATATTCCGTTTCTGTCGGCACGCGATCAAGCGGAATCGTACATATACGGCCAGGCAGAGTTCCGACAGATAAAGGAACCGATTGCGCAAGTCGATCTTATTGTACGTTTGTTCAGACCGTGCCAATCGGGCGAGCAGTTCGAAAAGCTGCTTGGGAGATCGATCAGGGCGAGATATCTCGATCCAGGACATGATTCGATCAAATTGATTTGTTTATTCGTCAATTGCCTGTTTATTAATTTTGCATACAAACATCTGGGCCCTAATAATTATTTTACAATTCCTTGTACTTGTAAAATAAGGCCTTATACATATGTATATTATTCGAAGGTTGTTGTATCTAAAGTTTGCTAGATTTGACTCTGGCTCCATAAGCATTCTAATTACGATTCGAAAACGGAATAATTAAAACACTCCGTTTTGAAGTAATTCGACACGGGGATCGTGCACGTGGACAATGACGAAAATCGATAGTCATTAGGCTTTGAGGACGATAAGAATTTTTCAACGACTCACGATACCATTAATCCTTTACATAAGTTAACCATTTTGTTTTATCGATAATACGTATGTACGTACAACAATTAAACTAAATGTAGTTCGCGTGGAAGGAAGTTTCAAATACGATCTGCAATGTTTATTATCTATTATATAAGATGGTATCTGATATATAAACTTATCGGTTCATTTAGCACACAATCTAAACTGTTGCTTCAGATATATTTCGTAATTAAATTGAATCGAATAATCTGATGGTAGGTAATCATGATAGAAACATTTTGTTTTATTCCATACGAACGTTCTTGGTCTATTGTGACGAAAATAAAATACAGCTGGTATAATACATATATTAATTATAGCGGAAGCGGTGACAATGGTAGATTTTCTTTTATTTTTTTTTAATCGAACAAACCTTGGGATCGATGTCGTGGATTTTCAGTCGGTGTCTGTTCAGGGATCAAAAGGCCAGCCTGTGACACATTGTGGTTAAATCGGATCAAAATGATCGATACATTAATCATCCCTTAAATCATCTCTTTTCTTAGTCGCATCTGTGCTAGGGGATTAATCCGCTTCGACTTCGACGCGTATCACTTCCTGTATGATTCGTACGGCTTAATTATTCTTGTCACTGGTATTCGTTTGCTTCTTTCTTTTATAACATCAGAACCAACAAACGGGTCAAAATGAATTGTTTCAAATTTCATATTTTGAATGATTTAGGTCGAAATATACGTTGGTTTCTATCAAGATATAGAATTATTCTACTATACTATTCTATCTGTTTTCTATTGTAACTCTTTGGGGCACAGAATTTCAGAAGATAAAATAGACCCACGTTGCACAGAAATTCTTTTTTAGTTTTTACATTTTATTTTATTTTATTTTATTTTTTGCAGCTATTGCAATATTTCGAGGTGGGACATTTCTAATCCCACCGTGCCCCAAAGAGTTAAGTGAAATTTAAACGTCGGTAGTTCTTGAGTTAAATATTTCCATAAAAATTCGTCGTCTATACTACTCGAAATTCATATTATTTCGAAAATATTTATAATCGATGCTTGAGATTACGAATAATAACAGCCAGAAATACTGGCGATGGATACTTGACACTAATACATTGCACTTTTCAGCGATAAGAAAATTTCAATTACACGAATGGCAAGGGACCGGAAAGAAACAAAGACAGCTGGAACAGAAGTTAATTGGAATGATAAACAAATAAACGCGTAGATTGGATAATTTTCTTCAATCGACGCAGCCGGATGCTTCGGTTCGTTTCTTTGAGAATTCAAGTAGCAAATTTCTTTGTTTCTCCAGATATTTCAACAACATGGATGCTGTCGTAAAACGGTCGACCCAAAATTGCCCATCGTTTCGCGAGATATACTTCGTATCAGCCTCCCCCTTCATTTATATTTTACTCTATTTGACTTCTGTCAATAGATGCAGAAGGTATGCTTGACGAGGCAGAGAGGAAGATCGACGTCGCCGAACACTGACCTCCCTCTACTACTCGACCGTGTGTCCTTGACCTTGAAAGCAGAACGTGTTTCGGGAGATGAAGTCCAAGCAGCAGCAACAGCACAGGTGGAACGATAATTGCTCGGCCGTCATAGCGAACGTAAGCCAAGCCTTTACTTTCGCTCCGTTACGGAATCGGAGAACACCCAATCGAACAGAGTAGTAATCGTCCACGTTAGGTAAGACGAAACATTCTTTCCCCCCTTATTACCATCACCTGTTCCTCCGTTCAAATCGACGAGGGAAAACTTGCCTACTCCTTTTTTGTACACTTTTGTAAACCCTTCTGCTTTGTGTGTGCTTGGATCCGAGTTGAATGAAAAATCATCCAATTTAGGGAGTGATTTTAACAACTAGAATTTATAGTTAGAATAATAGAAAAATTCTTTATCTTGGCGAGAGGCAATTTACATCTCGATAAAAGCGTATTAATAAATTTTGTCGTGTTGAATATGGAATCTGGAATAAGTCATTTCGACCCCTTTTGGTAGTTCCAGGGTTAATTAATTATTGTTACGTTAATTAATGTGTCCCGTAACTAGTGTATCATCGGGAAATGGGGGGTAGGTGAGACGATTTTGAACGACAATTTCCTTTGTAAAAATGTCGGACGAGACTTTGTTTTTGAATTATTAACGAAAAACATTGACCAATCAGCGTTCTAGTCCGACGTCCCGGCTCGAAGTTACCCCATCACACACGCTCTAATTGGTCGGTGTTTTTGGTGAATAATTCAAAAACGAAGCCTCGCCCGACATTTTTGCAAAGGAAATTGTTGTTCAGAATCGTCTCAGCTACCCCCCGTTTCCCGATGTTACATTATTTACGGGACACCCTGTTCTGTTGTGAATGTTAACAACAAACGCGGAAACAGTACCTATTCTTTATCACGGTCGAACGTATACTGTACTCTATGATTAATAGAAAAATTGTTACAATTGTATTTTAACAGAAATTGATAAGAATATTTTTTATTTATTGTATAATGGTTGTCATATATGTATATTACTAAAGAATTATTGTAACAATTTGTTGAATTGTGTAAGCTTATTTTATAATTGTCTCCAATCTACCTGTCCTTTAGTTTCTATTCGTATATTAGAAATAAGAAGACTTAGAAATTGTTTATTTATGAAGAAACTATAGATAAAAGTGGTATGTACAGATAGCTATTGGTTTATAGTGAAATAATGAAATCCGAAATTTATAAAATTGATAGAAAGTAAATGTGTCTTCTTGAGTTTTAAATTTTAATCGATCCTCGGACAGTAAAATACTGTAGCTATCTATGAACAGACGAGCGAACTAATCGGAGCGCATAAGGAAGAGAACTGCGTTTGAGTCTCGTTTAATTAATGAATTTATTAACGATAAGCAATATGTACGCATCATATATGTACCTTAATTTTTAAGCTATGATCTGAATGTATCTTTCAATGAATATTAGTTGATTTAAATGAATTGAATGTAAGATTATGAAACAAATTGATATATAATGTTTTAATTAATAATGACAATTTGTGGAGTTTCTGATCATTCGTAAACGGTAATTGCTGATTTATTTGCATAATTAAATTATTTTTTTAAATATTTTAATTTTAACCACTTGCGCCATCTATGAGGAGAGTGGCGAAACTACTCAACAATTACCGACTGAGATTTACGAAACATCGTTGCTCGGTCGGTGAAACGGCAGATTGCGGTCGGTAATTGTAGATAACTGATACCGACTGTCGCTTGCTGTTAACAACAATTACCGACTCATCAACGATGTTTTTGAAATCTCGGTCGGTAATTGTTGAAGAGTTTCAGCACCACTATCCTAGATGGCGCTAGTGGTAAAAAATAAAAGATTATTTAAAAATACTTTATGCAAATAAAGAACAGCTAACATCATTGAATCGATGGGTGAACAAACGGTAGAGAACTGTAAACATATAATTGTAAAATAGTTAAACTGAATAAAATTGTAGAACATACACATATATTGTCCACTGTACGAAGAAGAGATTATCAAATTATCAAAATCAGAGATCGAATTATTGAATACAAAAATCAAATTACTGAATTCAGAAATTGAATCATTAGATTCAAATAATTTTTGAAAAAAAAAAATATACCACCACTTGTAGGTGGAGATAGTAGTCAAAATTAAAATACTTTTTATGTAACATAATTTTACAGGTGAATAACAATTAACACTTATCATTATTTTATCATGTATTAGTTATTTAAGAATCGAATAACATTGTAAAAATATATAAACTTCTGTACGCATTAAGCATAGTTTACGTTAATAATATTTGCATAAAGAGCGATGTATTTTCTATGTATTTACACCTTGTATGTATTATAAATTATAAAGTTTAAATAAATGCGAAATAAACAGAAGAATATACGGCATATTTATTTAACAAACCTTCCCAGAACAGTAAATAATGTAGGGAAACGTTGCACAAACGTTTCCGTACTCGAAAATAAAAAAAAAACTAAAAAGAAAGTAAAATGTAAAGAAACCACCAGTAATTTAAACAACCCGCCAAAACCGTAAAACTTTGTGCCACCTCCTCGCAACTTATGTTCTCCTGATACAATTTTTCAAAATCGGACTTTGAAATTTCACGAACCCAGTTCTCGAGAATTCCTGGAATTTGACGTCATTTCTCGGAATCGGCCAAATTCTCGGAATTTTGATGACGTCAATTCCTGGAAGTGGCACGAATACCTCCTCGCAACTCATGTTCTCCTGATACAAATTTTCAATATCGGACTTTGATATTTCGCGAACCAAGTTCTCGGGAATTCCTGGAATTTGACGTCATTTCTCGGAATCGGCCAAATTCTCGGAATTTTGATGACGTCAAATTCCAAGAAGTGGCACGAATACCTCCTCGCAACTCATGTTCTCCTGATACAATTTTTCAAAATCGGACTTTGAGATTTCGTAAACCAAGTTTTCGGGAATTCCTGGAATTTGACGTCATTTCTTGGAATCGGCCAAATTCTCGGAATTTTGATGACGTCAAATTCCAAGAAGTGGCACGAATACCTCCTCGCAACTTATGTTCTCCTGATACAATTTTTCAAAATTGGACTTTGAAATTTCACGAACCAAGTTTTCAGGAATTCTTGGAATTTGACGTCATTTCTTGGAATCGGCCAAATTCTCGGAATTTTGATGACGTCAAATTCCAAGAAGTGGCACGAATACCTCCTCGCAACTTATGTTCTCCTGATACAATTTTTCAAAATTGGACTTTGAAATTTCACGAACCAAGTTTTCAGGAATTCTTGGAATTTGACGTCATTTCTTGGAATCGGCCAAATTCTCGGAATTTTGATGACGTAAATTCCAGGAAGTGGCACGAATACCTCCTCGCAACTTATGATCTCCTGATACAATTTTTCAATTTTGAGCACATGTATTTCACTAATGCTCGATTTTTTAAATGTTCTTTGATATGATAGGATTTTCAAAAGGTTGTTAAATAAATAAGCTGTAAATTCCTTTTGCTTCAAGTTTATTCGAACTTGTTAACATACACAAATTTTAAATACACTGCAAATATACAATGATTTTTATAGATAACTTATATTCGTGTTTTTACAAACTTGTACAATCCTTAAATAACTAATACATAATACAATAATGCACTATTACGGTGATATACATTATTATATCTATAATACGCAATTCTTGAATGTTCCTTCTTCCCTTGAGGTTAATGTCCGGATTGTGTCCCAGGATTGGTTGAATTATTCAGTTACATATCTCTTGAATTCTGTAAGTAAATAAAAGACAAAATATTTATTAACCATATGAATGGAACAATGTTATACAGGAGTATAATGATCGTAAAGACTTTACATACCTGCCTTAAGCCCAATGTAACAAAGAGAAGCAACAGCGCACGCAGAACTTCAGAACGACTGACAGAATCTCACCGGCTCCATATCTTTGGTCCTCATACATATAGGTTCTTCGCTATGAGAAATATCAACAGATATCCAATGATGTTTCTTCATTTTCTTTACAACTTTTAATCTTCAACTTTACAACTCTGATTTTCTAGAATATACATCTGTAAATTTAAACAGTCAGTCTTAATAGTTTGCAATGGAAGTAAGGTTTTCTCAGTCATCTCAAGAGCATCCTCGTTAATAATCCATGGGAAATCTTCGCAATAAGGATTTTCATTTAGAGCTACATGGGCAGTTTCATACGTCTGTATCTCGATGGAGAAAGTTGAATCTTCCGGCATTGGCTTTAAGTACGCCTCGCACATGGAAAGTTTTAAGCAGATCGTCCTGAGTGATTCCTCTGTTTTCAAATAATATGGATCTTTCCTATAACAAACGTAAAATATTAAAGCCCTTGTTTCTGTCAACACATTGGTAATTAAAATACATACTCTGAACCATTCGCTTGCAGTTTAAGTAGATCGAAAACAAACTTCTCGATTGGCTGTTTGTTCTTGTTATAGAAAACAAGATTCACTGCCTTCACACTGTTTTCATCTTCCTTTATCAGTTCTCTTATCGTGCTTAAAACATTTTTCAGGTATTCATTAAGTTCTGGATGTTCCGACACGTATACCGTGATGCTGTATATCTTCTTCTTCATAAAGATTTCCTTGGGATATATGTTTCTGAAGAATAAAATGTGATTGAATGCTGCTTCCAGAAACTCCAACAAAATATCACTGCAAACTGCACAAAAAATAATACCATTTTCGCTCATTATTCATTAGATTCCCTCTTTATAATTTCTACAAACAGTACTCACCTATTTTATCATCAGACATCTTCATACATACGCTATATGACGAAAATATGAACGAGATGGATCCTGAAACATAATTAATAATTATTAATTTCCCAGTTGATAATCTTTTACATATGAGATAATTAAATAATATGAAAAAAATAATTCTAAACCTGGTGTACATCAACGACGAAGTACATTTTATATTTTATATGAAAAAATTATCTTTCTATTTTAATAAACGCTATTGTGAATTGTTTAAAAATCGAAGTATTTTAATAAACCCGAAAGATTATTTAACGATTGATTTGACGCGCGCCTTGGGTTAAAGCCGATTGCATATGGCGATTAGAGTACACCAAACGGTTAGAGTGTTTTGATAATACTTTTTTACCTGTTAATGAAAAAGTATCGATAGATATCTGTGCCTGGTGTTATTCACAAATGTGATAAGGCTTCCCTATTTTGGGATAATGGTATAGAGGAAGAGTAGAACGTTGTATCGTTTACGGCGGCGTTTTCGATAACCTCAACAGTCGAGAACGAACGATTGTTTCGTGTGAGTATATAATCCTCGATTTTTTAATTAACCCAGACCTCTTATCTGTCAAATAATCATTATTAATCAGTTCTGTCACTCACGATTATTGTATCGTTATTATCGATTGTAAAATTGTACAGAAATCGATTCTCCAATGTGCCACTTTCTGCACATTTTTATTTCGCGATTGAGTTGCGACTCTCTCATGGCGCGAAATAAAACGTGCAAACACTTGCTCCCAATTCGCTTGGATATTCGATATAATTTTGAACAGAATTCCATGTGGAAGATATCAGTCATAATAAAAATAGCTTATTGTATTTTAAAATACTTCGTTTCATTAATATAGTACTATTGATTAAAAATATTTTTATATAATCAGAAGAAAAGTGAAATAAACTATTGAATCGACTTGTAAAATTAGAAATTATTATTTTATTTTATTTCATTGTATAAGTTTGATCATTAACAGTGTATTTATTGAATGTTTCAGGTCGAAATGCCACCAACGAAAAAGACTGATTTAGATAAATTGGCATGGGTTTGGATAGAGAGCGTGGAATTAGAACAGATTGAAAGGATACATTTAGAAACTGCTTATAGAATAGGTTTAAAAGCATGTAAAAATTGCAAGTAAGTTTCATATTAATCGAGAACATGTTATTACGTTATGTTTCTGATATTCTAAAGTATATGTATCGTTTTCAGACGCAATTGTACAAATAATCCTCAATGTTTGACCGGCCTGGGAGAAGAGAAATATATGAAATCTCAGCCGGTGGAAGTAATGTCCTTAGAAAGTTCTTTATCAGAATTACGCGATCCTACTCAATACGTTGGCTTAAAGAATCTAGGTGCTACTTGTTATGTTAACAGTTTAATTCAAATGTGGTTTCACAATGAAGATATGAGGTATATATACAGTCCAACAGTTGCCGTTGATATTTATTTAGAAACTGACTTACGTGCACCTGTACTTACAAAATGAAATCTGATTCTACAGAAGAATAATATACAAATGGAACATCACAGAGGATCCAGAAGAGAAGGAAGCTTTGGCTCAATCTAAGAAGGCAGGAGTACCATTCCATCCTGTGACAGCGGTCGGACAATTGCAATACATATTTGCGA
Organism: Stelis phaeoptera; assembly: GCA_943735885.1. NCBI lineage: Eukaryota > Metazoa > Arthropoda > Insecta > Hymenoptera > Megachilidae > Stelis > Stelis phaeoptera. Next base: position 5,285,259 of record OX030936.1, read on the forward strand.
TGATGCAATTCGGAAATCGACGTCTACTAGATCCGATGAATCTCGCTATCGCGTTGTCGTTGGATACTAGAACTCAGCAGGATGCGCAGGAGTTCTCCAAGCTACTGCTCTGCCATATCGAAGGGAAACTGCAGCAAACCGCAGAGCTGAAGCAGATGCTGCAGAGGCTGACCCAAGGAAAATACAGCTATATCAATTGGTGGGTTTTCTGAAGTGGAAAACAAATGAGAATTGTCCTAAACGATGATGATGCTGATGATCTTGACGATGAGAACATGGTAGGACACGTTGCTCGCTGCGGTGACTGGTGCGATCAACTGATCTGACCGAGAGGAATTAATTCTTTCTGAATAACCGCAATGTGTTTGTGTCTGATGCAGCTGCTCGAAGTGCGGTACCGAATACCCGACGTCCACCACGTTCTACGAGTTGGATCTGCAGCTCGCAGCCACGTTGAAAGAGGCAATAGAGAAATACTTGTCCGTGGAACAACTCACCGGACCTAATCAGTATCATTGCGTTACGTGCAACGATAAGAAGGACGCACGACGATTCATACGCTTGGAATCACTCCCTGAAACATTGAACATACAATTGATGCGTTTTGTGTTTCATAGGTACAACCTTTGTTATCCTCCTCCTTATTATTCGTTGTTTTTCACTCTAGTACGATTTATTGTTTTTTCTTTTCTTTTTCACGATAGGGATTCTGGACAGAAAAGGAAGTTGAATTCGTTTATACAATTTCCGGAAGACTTAGATATGTCCGAGTACGTAAGATGTCCGTCGCAAACTCATTTGTACAGTCTTGTCGCGGTTCTGAGTCATAAAGGGCCGTCTGCGCATTCGGGTCATTACATTGCGAATATATGTAATTCGAACGGAGAGTGGTATCAGTTCAGCGACGACAAAGTTGAGAAAATGCAGAACAAGAGGATCGAGGATGGCATTAACGGTGAGTAACAATGCTACGACCATGTTTTTATTTAAATATTCTTCGACAAATTGCAACATAAACGTTGTTTGTTACAGACAACACGAAAGTTGTTAAACGGGGCCGTATACCGAAAGGTTTTCTTTCTTCCAATACTGCGTACATGTTGGTTTATAAGAGAGTTACTTCCGAATGGAGAGCAAATAACGCGAAAAGGAACAGGAAGAAGCTAGAGGCGGAAACTAATAGCAATAACGACAGTCTGGACGAAGGGAAACGCAAAGAAGAACCAAGCTCTAGTTCTGAATCGAGTAGTTCTGAACAAGTATTGAAATTCGACGTGGAAAGCAAACTGGAAGAGGACACTTTGGAAGCATCCTCCGAAAAGGATCAGATACCATCTGCGAGAGTGGACCGTGCTTTTGACGAACAAAATGGCAAACATTATGAATCCGATAGCAAAGAAAGCCAACACGAAGTACAGACGAAGAAACCATTTACGAGAGGCGTTAGGCTAGACTATAAACGATTAAATGGTGCTGCTCATAGAGCCATGAGTTGCGGCGAACGTGATTTCTACGAAGAGGTAAGTTCTATCTTTTCCTTTCTTTAAACTCACATTTAACAAGTACCTTTTGAAACTATTTTACAGATGGAGTTTGAGAGTTGGGAAGTGAGTTCCACGTTGCGCGATTTGGTGAGGCAAGAAAATGTGAAATACGAGTTAAGCTTGCTGGCTATTCAGCAGGAAAAAGTACGTATTGACGAATGGTTATATGAATCAAACTTGAAGAGCTTTTATTTGAAAACCATTCTAAATAGTATTTGATTTTATTCAGCAAAAAGAAGTGGAAGATCAAAACTTAAAGAGACAACTGGTAATAGATGTATATAATATTATTTCGAACACGATTACCTGGGAGACGTATCAATGGATCCCAAGCGATTGGTTATCGAAGTGGCTGAACGGACACTCGTTCATCGATGGGGTACCACCGATCGACAATTCTACCTTGATGTGTTCGCATTATCGATTGGACCCTCTGAAGGTGAACCGTGCTAAATGCATACCCGTGTCGGCTGCGAATTTGTTGTACGATAGATATCGCGGCGGACCGCGATTGGACGAAAATTCTCTTTGCGAAGTGTGCGTGAAACGTCGATACAAATTGCTCCGTTTTAAAATGTCGCTTGAACGGGACTACAAAGAAGTCAACGAACTTATACGCAATTTTAAAGAGCCGTAAGTACTTCGTGATGGTTGTTATTCAAATGTGTGGCATTGATTAAAAATTCAATTTTTATTGACTGCAGGATCGAAAGCAGTTACATAGTGGGTGCTGATTCGTTAAAATCCTGGCGAAGGCTCGCGATGGAGAAGTTTATGGACAGCATGGAACGGGAAATAGAGGTCGAAGAGTGTCAGGATCAGAATGGTCGGCAACTAGCCCCTAAAAGTACAACCAAGGAGAACGTCAGATTAAAGGAAGCGGGGGAGGGTGAAGAGAATGAGATTATTATTTATTTTAACGAAGATTTACTTTGCGAGCATAATTCGCTAAAAACACCGGACTCCTCGAGGAAAGTAGTACCTCGCGAAGCTTGGATGATACTCAGGAAGTACTTCCCGGAGTCCAAGGAGTATCCAATCGGTTCGGTGACATGTTCGATATGCGAGGTACGTTCGATGATTTCGAATTTACACAAGAAAATGTTTCATTTTCATATGTGTAACATTACTCGATGATGCAGGAGAAAATGGAGAACGCGCAAAAGGCAAAGAAGGATGACAAAATAAAGGCGAAGCAACAGAAGGACGAGTTGATCGATTTGTATCATGGCAGAAACAGGAACGAGATCTTGAAATCCGAAGATCCGGAAAAGGTATTCTACATCGTGGAGAAAAGTTTCTTGGACAGTTGGCGTTCCTTCGTTCGGTAAGTAGAATTGTTAGTTTACTTGTTAACAAGATCACCGACGAGATACTGTGATTTGCCTGCCTTACGGGAGTTCGCGTGCTCGAAAAATTCGCTGTTTTCTGTCGCTCTCTAGGATATGTTGCGGTCAGAATAAGAAACACTCGCGGAAGATGGGACTGGTCTTATCGCCTAAACGGTCTTTCCTGTCTCGCATTGTCACATTTTGTTTCGTATGGTCGGTCTCAATCTGTTGCTTACGGCTTCGTTCGCGTTCCTTGTTAGTGACAAACGAACGCTAGAGAATAAATTTGTTTCGTTCACTTTCTTCGTTACGTCACGGACAATCCCGCTTGTTCCAGCAACGGAGTATCAGTAATTTTAAACACATTTACCGACGGAGCCTCAGGCCCACCGGGCCCATTTCTTGCCACGCCAAAATACACAGGGGCTGGCAGTCTTTAATAGTAGCTCGTCGGTGGTGTGAATTATTTATAATTCGTGACGGTATACTATCTTTTGCGGATAAGCGACATCTTCCATAACCTTGTAATGGAACGGTAGATGGCTCTAGCTGTGACTTAAGTAGCATATCAATACCTTTTCATAATTTAATCCTCAAAATGGTTTAATAACATTATTATTAGTATCTTTCTGCTAAATAATTTGTTCTCAATTAATTTTTTTTTTTTTTAATACATAATATGAGAAAATGTATTTATATATTTTAAGAAGATTTGATCGATTAAGACTAAACGCCGTCCATTTTGAAGTTGAAAGAAATCAAAATGTCAAATCGCTGATGAGAGTAAGAGGGTAGAGAGAAATCGGCAAAGAGGGGGAGCGAGAGGGAGAGGCGGTTGGGGCGCATTAACGAGCTTTTCCTAATTATGAGAAAAAACTGGACTGCGCGATTAAGGGCTGCGCTAGCCAGCCCCATCCTCGCGTGGATGGTGGGCCAGGAGCAGCGTGGAAAACTAATTGAAACCGCTTAACGACCCGCCGGCAAATGATACATCAGCCTCGGAGGAAAGCATGCCCGCCGTCTTAATACCGTTTCGCCTTATTCGGGGCTCATCGGTCGCAGCGCAATTTCGTCTTCTCCTATCCCTCTTCGACCACGTTTTCCCAAGTTGGACTCGCGTCTCTTCGGTCGCTTAATTGCCCGCTCGAACGAAGATCGAGCGCTTTTGCTACGCTTCGAATGATTTATCGCGTTTTCCTGTGTGTTTCGAGAAAACTATCGAGGAGAGTAATTTTTTGTTCCCTCGGGAACGAATTCAAGTACTGGAAAACGTTTATGAACCGTCGTTATAATTTTATCGCAGAACGTGGAGGGAGGTTTTCCCGTGTCAAGTCGAATTAAACCCAGGCCGGAATTGAAGTTAAATCTTTCCAACAACGACGCATGGAAAGAAACAAAAAAAAAAAGAAGCTTTTAATACCCGGGACGGATACGTAGGCTGATTATATGCTTCCTCCCGGATACTCAAGATTGACGGATTCAATGCCGGGGCTTAAGTCGAACGGTTTCCACGGTTTACGGACAGCTCGGCTAAACTGGGATCAACCCTTTGCGCGGATTACAGCGTGTGTCATGTCACGCTTGATTTCGTCGTGGACCAGAAAGGGATGTGAAAACCTGAAACAAGCGGTCCTTCTGCTTCGGACGATTCTCCTCCGCCAAGTATTTCACCCTTTTCCCTGTACCGTCCACGAAAATCGTTCACCCCTTCATGCATAACACACCTACTTTATTTTGACACGTATCACACAATAATAATTCGTGGCTCGATATAGTTTTACGAAATATTTACCAATTCCATTTCACGGTGAAATATTTTATCGCGGAAACTTCACCCTTGGTGGTCGAGGCTACGAAAAGGTGGGAAAAACATTTTTCCGCGCAAATGGCATTGTCTTTGCTCGTGTCTCCGGGTGATTAATTTTTCGAACCCCTTTTCTTTTCTCGCGCCAGCGACTATCGAGTTTCATTCAACCTTTTCGTTGAAGGGAAATTTATAGAACAATTATAAATTCCTTCCTCGGGATCGAGAGAAGGAGCGAGTTCAAGCAAACTAGTGTATCGCAAATGGATGAAAAATGGATCTTGAGTGGACCAACGTGTTAGCTTTGTACATAATTCCTTGCAACCAAGGTGAAAAATAATCTTCTCATCGAAATTTTGTTCGATGTTTTACATTCTTGAAGAAAAACATCTTGTCATCCAGTATTCATTCTCTTTATTAGCAATTAACGGGAAGTCGTTAATCGGCCTCGACTCGCCAAGGCGGGAACGATTTTCGCGCCTTTAAGGGGGCAGGGAAACAAATGGTCGCGTGGATTGCAATCTGTTCCGAGTTGACTGCGAGCAAAGTCCTGCACCAATCCGTCAACGTCACCTGGATGGATCAGCGAAAGGATTAGGTATTTGCATAGACGATCGCTCAACTTCTATCGAAAGAAGCGGCCTTTTTTTTTTTCGTTGCCTCTCCTGGACAACGAGAATAGTTTCCTTCGTCGCGACGAACTTCATTTTCGAATTTTCTTTATATACCCATTTTTCTTTTTTTCGATCTTTAAGTTTCAAATTGATGTGCCGTGAGTGTGATTTTGTGATACTTTTCTGTCATGAAATCGCCTCGGAATTCTAACGCGTCGCTATTAGTTAAATTATATAAAAAAAGAAGAAGAAGGAATATACACTCGTATAAGCATTCGTAGTTTAATAATTATTAATGACTCTGTTGGTCGAGAGAGCGTGGCTCCGATCTTGTTGACACTGCATTGTAAGCCGCAGACAATGCTCCCGGTGGCTTTCTGAAACGTGTGCCGCGTGCTTGATGGAGGAGCCGAAGGGCTGGTTTCCGTAATTAATAACTTGGAATTGATTAAGGTGTCAGATAAGTCTATGGAGCCGTTGCCTCTTTCTGCCCCTCTCTTTCCCCGCCCTTCGCCGTTCGAGGTGCGACGCGTTACGATATGATTAATAATTTTGAGATAACGCCGACCGTCGTCCCTTCGCGTCGTTGTCCCTTTGAGAGGGACCGATTTGTGGCCCCACTTACGGCCTCATAAATGACTAATTATTCTCACCGTAACTCCACCTCTCTCCCTTTCTCGATGTAGAATATTGACACGTTATTTCTTGACCTTTACTAAATTGCTGGTGTAATTTAGTTTCATTCTGTACTCCTGTATATTTATTTTCTAATCTCGTGTCATTCTTATTCGACGATCCATCGTCGTTCGAGGGTTAATTGATTAAGGGGGTAGGCAGACCTACTTGGACGGCCGAAATTCATATATAATTTTACGATTTTGTTTTATCTTAATGATGGTAAACTCGATGGAAATTCCGTTTAAAGGGGTTTGTTTTACATGTTAAACAATTACTGTTAATCGGCGTTGCGGGGATTTGGAATATTGTTTAACCTGGAACAATAAACCATAGACTGTTATTAAGTGTATACTAAAAACTACAGAAGTACATATGAAAATCTCAAAATACGCAATTCTGTAAAATATGGTAAGCATTTGAGGAAGATGTTTCATTTTCAACCGAGAAATTTTGAACGAGAATGGCTATAAAAAGAAAACTTTTCAACTTATCGAAAAATCCGTATGTACTTTAATAGACTAATACATAAAGAAGATTTTCTCAAAATTTGAAGTAAATCGGATCGGTAGTTATTGAGGTCCACGCGACGCCAATTAGAGGTCTGACAGAACGGTCATAAACCCAACATGTTGCAATAAAAATATAAAAACAAAAATTTCTCTTTACTCTCGAGCACATGTAAAACAAACCCCTTAGAATTTCCATCGAGTTTACGATTTATTTTTGTTCATGAATTTCGCCCGTCCAAAGTGACCTACCCCCTTAATTGAATGAAAAATAAATTACTAGGTTTATCGGTAGCAGAATGATTACACTATGGAATATTATAGAATATCGATTAGGAGGATCGCCGACGACATCAGCGCGGTGCTCAAATTGCTAAACGGAAGCGTTGAAATTCGCAGAAGGCGAAAACGTTTCGTGACCAAAACCATAAAGATTCACTTGGTTTTCGGAACTCTTCCACGGCAGCTTTGCAAATACGGTGGTGCAGGAAGGTGAAAAAAAAAAAAAAGAGCCGTGAAACATCCACGCCCATGAATGCAAAACCGATCGAGCAACAGTGCCAACTGTGCACCACGCTTCCATCAATCATTTACCTTCGTTTCATCATTTTTTTCTCTCTTTCTCTTCTCCTCCCCTTCTTTTCTTTGCATTATCGAATAGGTGGTCGCACGAATGTTCATTCGAAAGTATCTTAATCGAGGCTGAAACTCGTAGGATTGAACTTGATTCCAGAATAGGGGAGGGGGATGGTGGCGAACAAATTCCAAGTATTTTGCGTACATTTGGCAGAGGGGTGCCGTTTGCACGCGACTACGGGGCGGTAGGTGGATGGGTGGACCACGGAAGGAAAACTATAAATCATTCTACGAGGCGTGCTGCGTCGGTGGTTGGGGTATCACGGGGAATGGGTGGTTCGTAGTCGTGCATCGACTCGCGAAATCCAACTACCCTTAAATAAGTTGATTCATTGCGAGAGGCTTGTGCAAGAACTGGCATAGAGTTGAAATCAACCCCCCCCCCCCCTCTCTCTCTTGGAACTACTCGGCGATCCTCTGCGCAGCTTTTTCTACACAGTTTTGTTTCGCAATTTATCGTGGGGTGCAGGGAAATTGGCGAAAATTGGTCAGTATTTGAAGATACCGATGAACGTCGAAATTTCGTTCTTATAACAGATTTGAAATTCATCAATTTATTTGCTGCGAGTTGTAAGGATGGAAGGGAGCTGTTAAGTATTTTAGGGGATTTGTTAAATTCTTGTGCTGTGAATTATAGTGGTGTAACGGAAGTCCTCGATAAAATTGAGGATGTCAATTACCGCGATAGCAGCACCCTTAGCCAATATGAAACGGGACGGCAGCTTATGGAACGATATAAACGAATTTCGAACGGGAACGTCGATATTTCATCCGGGGACGACCTGTTAAATTTCTTCGACGAGGGTGGCCGATCTCGTGCGAATTAGCGAAGTATCAACAACACCGTAAAGTGTAAAGAATAGAAATTTCATTCAACAACGAAGGAACGTGGAAGACCGAAACAATGATTTCTAAAATACGATGTGTAACCAAAAAGTTCCCGGGAATTCTTAATTTCGCACCCTATTTACGCCGATTGTCAGTCATTTTCGATTTGTCGTTAGCCTTTGAGACATGTTGGTTAGTTCGGCGATTTCGTAGTTGCAGAAACGGCAACGCACCGTTAATTTTTGGCAAAGAATAGAGCTACAGTATTCGCCGGATTTGACACTGTACGACTTTTTTCTCTTTCCGATGATGAGAAAAGCTATGAAAGGACACCGTTTTGCAACTATAGAGAGGAGATAAAGGTGAAATCGCTGAACGAGCTGAAAGCTATTTCAAAAAGTGCGTTTCACAAATGTTTTGAAGATTGGAAACAACGCTGGCACAAGTGTATGACAGTCGATGGGGATTACTTTGAAGGGGATCATGCCAATATTTATGAATAAATAAACATTCTTTGAAATAAATACAAATTGCATGGAACTTTTTGATCGCACCTCGTATTCCAATAAAAATGAACCTGTATCATTTCAAGGCCTAATAGTGAAAAATTGTATAATAAAAATCAAGATTCCAGCAACGTTTCTCGGAGTAAAGGGGTTGAAACAGTTTGCAAGGTGTTTAGATAGGGTTATTTCGTGGCGATCGAGGGAATTCACGTGGAAATTCATGGAATACCGTAACGATCGAGCAGCCACGTCGTTGGAAACAGAAATGCACGCGCACGTACATAAGGAATTCTTCCGGAATCGGGATGTATCCCCCTAGCTCGGTCTCTTTTTCTCCTTTTGCCTTTACCCGTCGGGGGTGGCCAGTGTCTCGGGGGCGGTCATATATCATCCACCCTCGGGGGGGTGGCTACGGGGGTGGAGGCAAAAAATCTTGCCGAGCAAAAACTATCATCAGTGCTCGGGCAAAGCGAGCTGAACGCCTCCTCTTCTTCTTCTTCTTCTTCTTCTTCTTCTTGTACTTTCCGCTTTCGCTTCGCGTCTTCTTCCTCTCGTTCTTCCTTCGTGTACAGTTTCTTTGGAAAATTTCAGGAAAACGGATGAAAAGAATCGAAACGTGGCGAGAGAAAAGTCTCGGTTTCGCGTTCATTAGCTTCTCCAGGCTTGCTGTTGGCAGCGTTTAATGAGAAGAAAGATAAAATGTCCGTTCCCGTTGACTGTACTTCTATGAAGAATTTTAACGAACGTTTTGAATACTTTCGAAGCCTTTCGTCTCAGGAAAATTTAGATTTCTTATTTTAATAAAGGATTCTGTCATGTTGTAATATTTGAATTTGTTAAAACGATCTTAGAAACGGTGAAAGAAATATAATTACCGAACCCTTGGTGTGGACTCCGATTTATTTGCGGATTAGATCACGATCGAGAGAACGAACAGCAAATTACTTATTCCCATATCGAGCCTAGCCCTAAAAGAGACTTTTAAAATTAATTATAACAATAACGTTTGATTGAAACGGACGTGGCCCACGCGACGCACGAACAGACACATCTTAAAAATCCAATGCAATTGGCTACTTATCATTTGATTGATATTAGGCGGATTGGCTGTAGCGTTGGTCCTTCCGCTCAGGACCTTTCAATTCGAATTTCATCAATCTGCGTACTCGGAAAGCAAAGGTTGGCTTGCGTGTTGCTCCCACGGTGGATCCTGGGCGAATGAGAGCAATTCTTCGCAAGACCAGGGTGTAATACATCGTTGCTACATGTGCCATTTAACATCGGTACCAAAATATTGGTGCGAATCTTAATATTTCTGTCGTTTGTCATCCGAGCATCGACTAATCGAAGATTTTCATTGTCGCACGGATGGATGGGAAGGCACGTTCTCCGCAACGCAACGGTGCCAATGTAAATAAAGGTGAGCGACTGAGCATGGCGGGCGGTGAAGGTTTTTCGTGGTGTATCGCGGTAGCCGATGGTCACGCCTGGCGTGCAAAGGTACGCGTGTTGCTCCCCTGATCGGGAACGGTCGATCGGTTTTGAGAAATCGAGCAAAAACTGTCGACAACCGGTGCAACGATTCGCCAGCTATCCTGCTCGGCCTCTCGCCGCAGCCACGTTTCGATATTTCCCTACCTTTCCCTACACCGCCATTTGTCTTCTCTTTTTCTTGCTCGTCCTGTGATATCGTAATTTTGAAAATTTCAATTTTATTTAGCCTAAATTTGCGCTATCGACGTCGATAAATTTCTCATTAAAATTTCCTAAGTTAATCGGTGATCTCGTACGACACCAGCTAACGGTTGGCTAGCAAATGTTAGAGCCACGAGTCTTTCTGCGTACCGTGATCCTCCACGAAATCGGTTTTTACCCGCGGGCAAAAGGCTGCGGCCGATCTTCTTGTTTGCTCAGAGGGACTTGTCGGTCGCGCGAGATATCGTTCCGCGGAGGTCCGGGGACTAAATTTACGTCGACCAAGTAGCGTAGTTGACCGACGGACTGCGGCAGGATGTCGATTATCGACGGTTTTTGCCCCCATTCTGTCTTTTCACCCTCTATCCTCCTGTTCACCGTCTCTTTTTCCACTGGAACGCATAATTATGCTTTCGTTATTCTAGCGCGTATCTCACCGGCTTCCGTTCGCTGACAACTTCGTCTTTCCTTCTTCGCCCTTACCTATATATACTTGTTAACTCTTCAAGAAATTACGAGATGAAGCACGTTTTCGTGATGCGGTTTCCGTTTTTTTACTTTCTTCATTGCAATCGAGGCCAGATAAGATCTGTGTTGTTTGGTCTTTGACTTCTGGAAATAATCGTTCAGAACTGACTGTCAATCTCGAAATTTACTAATTTATGCTGTGAAGCTTCGATTCCAGTCGTACGTGCACGAAAGAGTTCAGATCCAGAGTCACTGATGATTTCTGAGAAAACACGTCGAAGACTGTAGGAAAATTTAATTATATCTTCGAGTTGCGTTAATTGTAGCGTAATTACTTAACGCTCCGAGATTCCAAGGAAGTTAACGGGCGCGTTTGTTGTTGGAAAAAGGAAAGGCAATCTTGCCAACAGGTATTTACAATGTTCTGGTGTAACGAGGCTTCGTTAACGGTACAAGTAAGCAATAATCGGTCGAGTTGCAGTCAACCCACATTCCTCGAGTTATTGGCGAGAGAATCTTCCTCTCTTTCGAGTCCGAAGTACCGCGAACGAAATTCCGCCTGGTGTCCGACCGACATCTTCCGACTGTGTTCGAGGTCAGGAAATCCTTTCGTACGATTCGATCGAGTCACGTTCGATCGTGATCAATTAATCACCAGTCGGTCGCACAAAAAACATTCAAATAGAGCGAGCACAACCTTTCGCCAAGATCTCGGGATAGAAGTGTGATTTCGAGGCGAACGATCGACGACCTTCGTTTAAACGGCCTCGCCTTGACGAGAGATCAGTGAAACCAACGAAGCTGAAAAGCAGACTTGAAATCGAAGGACCCTCTGGGTGTACGCGCACCGTTCGATCAGATTTTAAGACTCCAGTCGATTCCGTCTGGTTCCAAAGCTGTCGTATTTGTTACAATTTCAGAAACTCAACGTTCAAGAAACCAACGTACTTTGGTTTGCATCAAAGTGTATAATCGGTATGCAAGTTTCAAACCTTTACAATTGGTAGATTTGTGTGTTTGTATGGTGATTAACACTAGAACTACTGAAGGTTTAGGTATACTTACTTTCAAGATGAAAATAAAATGGAAAAATAAATAAATATGGAACGAAATATATACTAGCATATACAGCAAGTCTTTATCTTGAAAGTAGTTACTATACGTTTTAACGAGAGCTACTTAATCAATTGCGTGATTTAAAATAAAAGACCCTTAACCCGTCATTTTGACGGGTTTATTAGTTCTACTGTTAAAGGGGGTGGTATGTTAAATGTATCGAATCGGGGATACTTCCGAGGACACAGCTGTCCCGATAATCGTAGCAAAGCTATTCTGTTCGTCAGAATTTTAGGAACCCAACGTATAGAGGAAGCATCGGCAATCCTTTTTGGCTGCGGATCAAAATCAACTAAAATGCGACTATTAAAAAGACGGTTCGGGTCCGCTAGTGATTAATAAGATAAATGTTATTGAGAAAACTGTTACAATATGCTTTTAAACTCTTTTTAAACGAAACATGAAAAAACAAAATTCTAATTCTGATTATTATAAAAACAAATATAACTGTCAAGTTTTAGTTGATTAATAATTGATGAACTTCATTTACGCGAGCGTTCTCTTCGTTATCGATGGATTGTGATACGTAAGTAACGAAAATATTAGGTTAATTAATTTGTGCTTTTGAGATTAGGATGTATAGTGTCGGGTATGATAGGTTTCCCTAAGGAAAATGGTGATGTAGGGGAAAAAGGTTTTACCGTTTGAGTAATATTTGAATATTACTAGGGATTATTAAAAATCAGACTACCCCGTCCAAACGTGTCGTTCCGTCGTTGTAAGGACGGATGAAAATTTCGCGAATTCAAGGTGCAAAGGAGATGCACGTCAGGTTAAATTCGTTCGAAGGAAATAATGCAAAGGAAATCAGAGCGTGATCGCGTCGGCTCGTCGGGATAACGAGCCGGATGATTTACAGTTTATCCTTACACCTCCATTTACGAAGGGACCCGGAGGATTGTGATCGCTTTAAATTCGCTCTCGTTGATGGAACTGCGAGCTGTATACGCATCATCATCTTCATTGTGGTCCCGTTGTCTTCTTTTCTCTTCGCGTTCCCTCGATGTCCCCCGGATACCACCAAGCAACATTGTGTTTTTCATTCCCTCCTCGTCTAACCCGTATTCATCCCGTCTCCCTTCGTTTCGCAACTTTTGAGATTCCTTTTTCACCGGCCCTGGACACCGGTGGACCTTTTACCACGAACACGTACATCTTCTTCCCCTCCCCTCTTCCTACTCCCCCTTCTTTCGTAATGATCGCAACGCTTCGATGCATTCGGCCTCGTGGACGAGCTGCATAACCGGCCAAGAGGATGCATCTTGCACCACGTACAAGCGTCTTTCCTGTTCGCCGTACCACGGTGGCTCGATTGTTATGTTATAAATTATTATCGTGTTATTACCAAGCGGGTTTGCGTGGCCGGCCGGGAACCTGGTGGTTTTCGAAGAACGGAGAGAGGACGTTGATTCTTTCTTTTTCTTTTTTTCTTCTTTTTCTTTTTCTGTTTCTTGTTTCGATGAAATCGCAGGGAAAGAGGCTTCGTACTTGCGTTTGCGGGGAAGTTTGTTTGTGAATGGTTAGGGAGACTGAGGTTGATGAGACGTGATGGCTTGTTCGTTTGTTAGATCGCTTTTTCGCTTTGGTCGATCTTTGGAATGTACGTTGTTGAAGTTTCTTTGGTTACCTACCTACTTTTTGGTTCGAAAAAGGGATTGCAGTCTTGAAAATTATTCAGTTTTCCAACAACCGGCTTGAACTTTTATCATACAAATTTTGATGGTATCCCTAGGTGCAAGGATGACAGAAATTTTATATTATCAACACAGGTGGGTCGTGTAGAAAATTGCCACACAATTGTAATGCAGAGGATGAAACAGTTCGAACGTGAATAAAGTTTCCTTGAGAATTGGCAAGGGCAATCTTTTCATTAGCGACGTCAAAAGTGACACGCGTTTCGAAGAAGAATCGCCTCGAAGGGGACAACGATACGGTACCATCCCTGACGTCCCTTTCAATGTGGACGATGGTTCGATATTAGCTGGAGCAAACCGCTTTTCGACCAGGACGACACGATTATTCGACCGAAACAGGGGCTGAATCCTCTTCGTTTCATTCGCGAACACAACGATAACCTAACCCCTCTCTGATCTCTTCTTTCTTCCTCTCTTGCCATTTTTCCTACACTTTCGTTCGAACAATTGTCCACGTGCCAAAATCTTTTTTTCTTTATCTTTCTCAAAACATTCGGTATTGTATTAATGTATTTTCAAATTTCTTAACTATGTAAATAAAGTCTTCGTCAATCCTCATTTGTAAGTGTTTAATGTCAACCCTTAATCCCCTAAAGATTATGAAAATTCTCAAAGCTTAGATAGGCCGTATTCTTCTTAAATATAATAATCACATAACATGTGATCTCAATCACAGAAGCGTTCACATCTACACACAGATGAATGTCGAACAAACAAGCAGAAAAAAATTCTTTCGAATCCAACGTCGAAAGGAAGACGTTCAATTATCGAATCTTCTTGCCACCTGTATCGAAGACTCGAGGAGGAATGTTAACAAATTAAATCAGTCCACTTTCGTCATACGTTCGAGTTTCGTGGCAAGAAATTGATTCTAATTTCAGAAGAATCTGAACTTCTTTGACGGAGAAGTTTCTCAGCTCTCCACGCAGTTCCTCCCCGTCCTCGGCTTCTTTTTCTTCCTCGGTTTCGTTGCTTTCGAATCGATCCTCCTCTTTCATCCGCAACTTCTTCTTCTTCCGGTGTTGTCCATTGATTGGGCGACCGTATACACCGATTTCTTGCCAGCTATCCTTTTCAGCTGAAATAAATCTTCTGTTTTCGCGTATAAGCGGCCTTTTAATATCACCAGGCTTGATTTACCGCCGCGAGAACCGAGCGTGCGTCGTCTACGCGTAAGAGAGGCCAACAGCCAACCTTCCTTCCACCTCCTCTTCCCGGCTGACATTTGTCTTCCGGCCAACGAAGAAGGGAACGCACGACTGTCCCCAGGTTTTCCCTGATTTACAGCTTCTCCCGACGCTATTTGACTAAACGTTCCCCGATTATAGACAGAAAATTACGACCATCGGGACTTCCGGTTACTGTCGTCGCGATCAACTGATTTCCCGAGGATTCGAAGAATTTCTCATAGAATTTGGAACTTCCAAAGTCCGACGAAAAGTTCTTCCGACGATTCGATGAAATACAGTTAAATCCTTTAATATAGAATTCGAATAAACAATTAAGTCGACAGCGAAGGAGCAAAAGGAATGTTCGAACGATCCGCATACCAGACGAGATGTCGATACGTCTCGGATATCCTTGTAATGATTGCGGTTTGTATGATCACTGTGGTCGAGATATCATTATTCAGTACCGGTGCGTAATATCCTGCTCTATGCACGAACGATCCTGGAGACAACGCTGGAAGGACTTTAATCAACAAACGGATACCCTCATAGTTGCGTGTCTTCCAGGAGAAAACAACATCTTGGCGGGTGTTCTTTGGACATTGTGCAACGACACAGAACGATTTCAATATCGTGGTGGCACCCAGTCGGTATTAACCCGCGCCCATTGCGGCCTGATAAATCGCTTTTCCCTTCGTGACGATTGCCCTTTCCTTTTCTGGGAATTTTTCAAGATTTCTAAATGAAAGTAATCTTGGTCCCAAGGTTAATTATTTAAATATTTTTATAGGCTTTACCTCGAGATTTTCTATGGATAAAAACTGAACTTTTGCAGATTTGGACTGTCACGGTGGTCACCGATGACCGGCACTCGAAATTTTGTACAATTAAATAATCAGCAAAAGAAGCGATGAAATAAACTACAGATAGCGTTAATATTAAGCTGATAGGTAACAGATTGTGTTCTTAATGATTAGAATTTCAGCGTGTCTGACTACATACGTCCGTTTTCACTGTGCCAGTCAAAGTGTTAACTGTAATATTGGGTTGGCAAATAAGTTCGTTCGGTTTTTGCTTCGGCACACTTTCATTTCCATTTGCATTTGTTTTTTTCGTAGCGTTATTGCACAACCCAAGTTGGTAGAAAGATGGCAACAGGTTATCGACAAAAATTCCCAATATATTATTAAATAAAATCTACCCTGTGCGTCAAAGAAATCGTGTTTCATTCTCCCCTAAAAAAACCGAACGAACTTATTTCCCAAGCCCCAATGCATACGTGAACGAAGAAAGTAAAGTCTGGGGAAGGTAATCGTGGCTGCTGAGCGAATTATCGAGGTATTTCCAAACGATTTCCTCGAACGTCACGAGTGACCCTTTCCTGTCTCGCAGCTACCCTTGCATAGTCGGTTCTCGACTCCTGTTTTCCTCCTCCCATCTCCTGGGAGCAATAATCCACCGTGGGCCAGAAAAATTCCGCGACAGAAGTTAAACAAAAGCCTCGGATGAGAAATAAAAAAAAAAATAAAAAAAAAAATAAAAAAAAATAGAATGGAAGAGACAGACGGGATAGAGAAAGAGATCGAGCGCAATGTGTCCTCCCTCGGTTCGAGTGTAATAAGGGTGACCAATTTTCTCCTCTCACCCTCTCTGTACCTGACTTTGTTCGACTGTTTGAACAAGGCTCATAATTAATACGCATATTCACTTCTGGGAAACCTGCTCGAGGGTATCCGGTTGGGAGACATTTTTTAAATCCTTCATTCCTGGATATTTGCTCTTCCTCGGTATCCTCGCGGACTGTGAACGCTCTCTGCTTCGTTCTTTCCCCCTCCCTTTTTTTTTTCTTTATCCATCTGTTCCACGGTTTTCTTTTTGTTTCGGTAATCAATTTTCGAGGCTTGCGAACGAGATCGAAATTTAGGAGACAGCATGGATAATTAATTCCTTGTATCACAATTATTATCGTCTATTTGTTTTCTTCGTTCGGAATTCATTTTTCTACGTTTAAAACGTTACGATAAAAAATTATTGTTTCTCTAATTGTCGAGGGATGGAGACGCGTTACGTTCGGGAAATCCAGGCAGATTTTCCGTGGAAATTTTCGCAGGATCGCGTACCTGGCTCGTTTCGCGAGAGATATCTGTCTTTAAGAGCATTATCTGGATGGCGGACGGGTAGGGAGACGGCAAAAACCGTCCGCCCTCTCCGTGGTATTTGAAAAATGATGCACAACCCCAATCCCTCGACACATCTCCGCCACCGCCAACCCCCCGCACACCCTACTGGAATGTCCCGAAGGAAACGTCCCTTCTCCCCGTCGTCTTTCTGGTCCACGACCCGAAAGACTTGTCACGGACGAGGTTGCATTATTCGAAACGATTAACTGGCTGACAGTCTTTCGTAAAAGATCATCCTCGAAATATATATTTTTAATCTCTGAGGGGATGTATCGTGTTACGAGTCATCGCAGGATTTTTACCTAAACAGAAATCAGTCGAAATGACATTCTGTTTCTTTCAGTTATTATTATTAGAACTGTCAGGTTTTATTTGTACATTTTTAAGAATCAAATAAAACGTATTATTCTAGGAAGTTATGCCGTCTAACGAGGACCTTCACTGGGGTTCGCAATATGGTTTTCGAACCAGAGGGAGCAAAAATCGGACTTTCAATGCCTATTTGGTGCAAAATATTTTGCGCCCTAGGGTAAGAATCGGGTACTTTGCGCTTGCCAAATAGCCACCAAACGCCCGATTTTTGCGCCCTTAGTACGTAATATACTATTTTGAACCAGAGGGCGTAATAATCGGGCTTTTGATATCTATTTGGCGAAGCGCAAAATGCCCGATTCTTGCCCTAGGGTATAAACTACTTTGCGCTCGCCGAATAGGCATTAAAAACTCGATTTTTGCGCTCTTTGCTTCTAAAAATAGCCTACGTAACGCGCAACTGCTTAGCACGTAATATACTGTTTTCCAAAAATTTGCAATTTTCTTCAAGTCCTTTGTAACATTTGTTTCAGGTACGCAGAGGTATTTTCAAAAGCGCCACCGGCGGGCGTCCGGAATTCTGTTCTTCTTTGCGAACCACACAAAGGATTCCTGTATTCGCCCACCATCACCAGCGATTTGTAAGTAATCTAGTTTTTTTTGTCCCTTAATCTCGCGGATACAAGTATTCGGATTTGAACAGAAAGCAGAGCATTTCATTTTTTTTTTATTTTTTTTTTTCTTCAAAATGTATTATAAAAAATGCGTGCTCTTTTGCGACTGTTTTCTCCGTTCCCGTCTTTCGAGTTTGCGTGACGTGATGGATACACGAAAGTGTCACCAGCACGCCCTCGGGGCCAACGTGGCAAACCACCCTCTCTGACCATTATGCTAAACCATTGTCCACTATCTGCCTAAGATAGTCCATAGCCCGAAGTCGTTCGTCCGGTTCACCCTCGGCTACGAGACCGTTAAAAAATCATTTTTACCGTCGATCTTCAATCTTTCATCTCCTTCTGGCGATTCCCGTTCCTTGATATCGAATGGCTATTGTTTTCCAGTGAATAACTTCGAGATACCCTAACTGCCCTTTAACACGTTGACTGCCACAGTGAAAACGGACGTGAGTAGTCAGACACGCTGAAATCCTAATTATTAACAATACAATCAACTAATTTTCAAATTTAACCTTTCAAATCGATAGCTAGGATTATTATTAGCTTAATGATAACGCTATCCGTGGTTTGTTTCGTCATTTCTTTTGTTAATTATTTGATTGTAAAAAATTTCGGGTGCCGGTCACCGGTGACCCCCCGTGGCAGCCAACGTGTTAAATTAATAATATTTCACGTTCAAATTCTTATTTACGTAAAGTTACCTTATCATTCTGTAACGTAAGGTAATCGAATAATTTTATTTCGTTCGATTTGGATTTTTCGTGTAAGCGTGCAAATCAGTTTTTCGTAGTTTTATTTTACCAAAGGGTGTGCGTTTTTTTTTTTTTTTTTTTTTCAAATAATTTTCAAGGTTTGCTAAATTGTAAAGTGGTAGATTAACCCTTTGACTACTAAACTGTAAGATTTCAAATAAAAATTAATTTAGTTTTGACTATAATTTATCGTTTCTTTGATTTTAAGAAAACAATTTTTCATGACTTTTTGCCGAAGCATGTCAAAAGATTAAATTTATTGGGAGTACAATTATTGCCGATTGATAAGATTTTCTACGATTTGAATCCGATACTCCAATTGTTAACGACCTTGTCAGTCGGAACAAAGGGACTGCTATAAACGGTAATTATATTCAACAGCTTCTGGCCAGAATGTCCTGCGTGCCTTTTTTTATCTTCTCTTCTTGACGAGGATTTCTCTAATTCCGTCCCCTTTTTCTCGTGGCTCGTCTCGATGCATCCACCATTATTCGGGCGTTAGGCAAATACACGAGGAGAGACGACAAGCTCGTCAGCTTGCTTTTTGCCTCGTGAAAATTCAAATGAGACCGCGCGGCATATTGCGTTGAATCGAAATTAATGTCGCGCAACTAATTATCGACCGAGTCATCATCGTATCCGTATCAAGGGGGGGGGGGTCTGGCTTGGCTCGTGCCATAAATTTCTCGTCCGCGTCGCCCAGCCTGTATCCTCGCTAATTTTTATTATCCTCCAAGCGATAATTTCCAATTGAATCATTCGACGAGCGTTCTTTTCGTTTATTTTTTTTTTTTCATCGAGATCGTTCCTACTCCTTGGCATTGAATTCCTTCGGGGTCCTTAAAGGCGAAAGAATCGAAGATTTCGAGTCATAGTGAAATCAGAAATCTGTCATAAATGTTCAATTATAATGTTTAATCGGAGATCTTAGATTCTTTTGGAATCTTTGAAAGTGGAAGGATTGAATTTCATGTCGTCTTGAAGCTCGAAATTCATGACAAATGTTGACGAACAGGTATCATTGATTTACTAATTAACACGTTGAACGCGGCGCCGATTTTACTGTCCTTTCCGTTCAGCCGGCCAGCGAGCCGATTATTATTAATTATACAATTATACATATTATATCAGATTTATTTTTTTTACCTTGACACTGCCGGTCACACGTATCGACGCCGCCCATACGAAAAGTTTGGACTTCAGAAATTTGAGATTTGAAAGTTCGCAATTTGGAAATTTGGAAATTCAGAAATTTGAGATTTGAGATTTGAAAGTTTGAAACTTAAAAATTTGGAAATTTGGAAATTCAGAAATTTGTGATTTGAGATTTGAAAGTTTGAAATTTGGAAATTTAAAATTTAGGAATTTCAGATTTGGAAATTTGGAAATTTAAAATTTAGAAATTTGGAAAATTGAGATTTGAAAGTTCGAAATTTGAACTTTGGAAACCTAAAATTAAAAAATTTGATATTTGGAAATTTCCAAACGAAAAGTCGACTGTCAGTCCCCAGGGACCGACGTCGCTCTCAACGTGTTACCGTAATTCGTTATACCTGTTAATTGCCGGTACCGAAGAAGTTATGATATCGCGGGCCCGTTTCTTTCTCTTTTGTTCCACGTGAAAACACAATTATTCCCCTTGGAAGATAATTAAGTGAGAAATTTCACGATTCCCCCTCCCACCAGTGTGTATTCAACGTATATTTTTCAAAGCGTTATCGATCATACCGATGCGGCGAGATTCCGGCATGGTGCACGAGCTTCAGCTTCAGGAACCATGCCAGGATCCGGGCGAACAATTGCACCGGCAAAAAGCTGGAGCCGGTGCGCGGCAAGAAATTTCTAATTTGCGGTATAATTAAGGGAGACGGGGCAAAAAGCATCACGGATTCTACACCGTTGTCGGAAAATCGCGAATTCCACCTTCGCGAACACGCCCATTTCTCGATCCTGTACCAACGCCGCGCCATCGAGTTTTGTATGCGTTTCATTATCACCGGACGAGATTGTTAAGTAAATAATCGATCGGTCGTCGTTGAATAATTTCATCGTTATTCCAATCGTGATAATAAATGATTCTTCCGTGCTGTTTACTAATATTGTTCACGGGTTGTTAGATTTTTTCTTGAAACGTTCGATACAGTTTTACCATCCCGATGGATATTTAGTAGAATAATTGATAGATTAATAACTCTTCTTTAGTCTTTAAAATACTCTTCAGAAGGATTCTAAAATTATCATCCATTCGCCTTGGATTCTCGAATATATTTTGTACGTTATCAAACTTAAAAAATTGTTTGGTTTGTTGCGTGTGAAATGTCCGGTTTTGTTTCAGTTTTTGAAATCTGTTTATTCGATAAACATTCGTGTCTTTTAGATGTTTTATACGTCGGTTCAAAGCTTAGAATCTCCTCCTTCGCAAATAATTGTCATTTTTCAATATTCACCTATTTTGACGCATCCTTTAAGTTTAGATGAAACACGTATTAATATGATTTTTGCGAAAATCGCAAAACGATTTTTATTTTAAAATAAGACTATGATTTATTATGATAAATTATCATCGAAATTTGTTAAGATCCACGTGTTTAAACGTGTCTTTCTTAGATTTCTGTGAAGCACGAGAAAATGATGTGTATTTATGTGTATAAATGAGAAAAAATGTGTATTTATTTAAAGTTGCCATTATAAATCGGACATTTGATACGCAACAACATAACCCTTTGCATTCGAAGCATTCTTAGATACGGTTGAATCTAATCTATTTAGACAGCGAAATTTCCAAAAACCAATCTAAAACCAATTTGCAAAAACCAATTTATTTTTATTCCTTTCCTAAATTTTCTATATCCTAATATAAATAAAACTTAAATTTCACATTTTGAAATACTTTAATAAATTAAATATGTCCCCTCAGAGGGGACAGCCGAGTGCAAAGGGTTAATACTTGTGCAAATTACGTTAACAAATTTTCCTTCGATCTGTTACAGATACACTATAGCAACGGCCGAGGAATGGTCGAGATTGACGCAATTCTACGACGTCGATCATACGATCCGAATCAGGAAAGTCAATTCCGATTTTCAGATAGATCCAAGTGAGTACACGCTAATGGCCCGTATCGGTAATCTAAATAAAAACTAGAGATCTTAAATAAAAAAATTGACATATGTATGTTTGATAATTAACCCTTTGCACTCGACTGGTGCTTCCGAGGCGCTATATTTAATTTATCGGGGTATTCTAAAATGCGAAATTTCACTTTCACCCGTATCAAAATATAGAAAATTAAGGAAGGGAATAAAAGATCAACAGATTCTCAAATATTTCTAACACTTTTCTTCCAACATAGTGCGTTTGGTTTCTGGAAGCGTAGCCGGGAAATTAGATTAGACCCGATTACGTCAAAAAGTGTTCCGAGTGCAAGGGGTTAAAAATTAAATGTACGGTGACCGGTACCCAAAGTTTTTCACAATTAAATAATTAACAAAAATAAACGATAAAATAAACCGCGGGTGGCGTTAATATTAAGCTAATACTGCCAGCTATCAAACTGAAAGGTTAAATTTGAAAAATAATTAACTGTATCATTAATAATTAGCGTTTTACCGTGTCTGACTACATACGTCTATTTTCACTGTGGCATTCGACGTGTTAATAATAAAAGCCTCGGCGTGTCTTATCGCGTGTTAACCGATTAAACGAAAGGGAATCGTACGTTTCGGTGATTCGTAAATCGGTAAAAAAAAAAAAATGGAAAAAGGAGAAGAAACGATGGTATAACGAATCGTGGACGTTAAATTGAAATGATTATAACGCGACGGTTATCGTTCCACATGTGCCACGATAGGCGTATCAATTTCCTGGTGGATTGCAAACCGAAGACGGATCGAGCAATTAACGGCTTTCTCTTTATTCCATCCTGGGACCGTTCGATCTTATCGGCAATTAATTTTCGTACGATTCCAGGGGGGTCATTATGTAAACGATCGTCCCTAAGCGGATCGTTACCCATTGCTTTCTCCCTTCCTCTTCGCGTATCTGTCTTTTTCCTCTTTTTCTTTTTTTCTCTCTCTCTCTCTGTGTGCGTGTGTGTACTTGTGTGCTCGATCTAATTATCGGTGTACACAATCTCACGGTTGGCTGAGATTTTTCCTTTTTCTCGTCTCGATCTCTCAATAAGAGTAGGATTTATTTGTGACTCAATCGTGCTAGGAATTTGTGCAAATTGAGTTTAATTCAAACTTGTTTCAAATGGTTTTGTGTAATCTTTCCGAGCATCGTTTAGAAATAAAAAATTATGGGTATGTTAAAAATGTGATATTTCAAAGTGAGTTTTTTAAAAAGGGTTAATAAATAATTTACAAGGGAAAGGTTGGAAAATCATGAGTTTGTTTATCGATTAAGGGTGGGTGTACAAAACACCATCGATTGAAATATTAATATTTCTTTAGAATAATTAAGAGATCTACACTAGTGGAATTATAATAATTCTGGACACTTTTAAATTTTCATCGTTTTTTTAAATATAATTATTTATATTTTATATATTAATCATTGTTTGAGAGTTTTAAGGCGTCGCTTATATAAAAAAATCATTTTCAGCCATACTTTTAATATACATTAAAAATTACAATTTCAACACATCAAAGGAGGTACGACAAAATTAATTAATTAATTAATTAATTAATTGGTTTATTCACATCATTCAACGTTTCGTGTTGCCAGGTGCAGAAACAAAAATAACAACACAGTTTAGATTTGTTTCAATTAAAATTTTCAAACATTTACAAACAAAATCATGTGAAAAAATAAAGTATAGACAAGTATCAATTTAGCATAACAGAATATACATATTCTGCATAGATACGAAATAAAGAATATTTTTATTCAGTATCCAGAATTAATTCCACCAGTGTATAGAATGTCTCGTTAAATGGACATATTTCTCTCGTGAGACTGTATTAGCAAAGAATTTTTGGCTTCTTTCATTGAGTGTTAAATTATGATGACAAATGATCATTCGAGAATCAGTATTAGGATATAATTCATTGGCGAGAGTGTGTTTGAAAAGTGTACACCGTTTCCTGTACACTTTCCCCGGGGTGTGTTCCCCCTTGTCTGAATCTAACCCAGGGAATAATGCCAGAAGACATTAGCCGTCGATTTACATAAACACCCCACCCCGACGTTTGTCCCGTTGCTTCTCCTCGCTTCGTTTCTCTGGCAGAGCCCAAAGTGTCTCATTATAATTAAGAAGTATCCTGAAAATTAACCGACAGAAAAAGCGAACCGTGAAGAGACGGGTAGGTGGGTACCCCGGGTCCAAATGGCCTTCTAAAACTTTCTCACCCTTGATCCAACCGCGATCGGTCTTTACCTTCGTCGTTTGGCTACGAACGATCCCAAACGTTTCGCAACTTTCCAACCATTAAATTCTTTTATTAAAACTTAGCAAATAAAAATTTTATAAGATAGTTTCAAAGTTTATTGAACGGAATTGAATAATTTACTGTTGTATAAGTAGTAATCTGTTAGAATTTTGGCGCAAATTGAATTGCAAACCTGATAATTCGTTAGACCTTAAACCCCTTCCCGTGCTTTGACGAATCTGACTCGTGACGCATTTTGCAGCTCACATGTTACAAATCTCACTCGCACTGTCAGTACAGTTAACTTTTAAGTATAATTCCAACTATAATTAAGATATAACAAACTATTGTTAAAGGTAAATTGCGTGTAACATTTCAATTTTCCTCCTTTGTTTTAATACCGTAGCAAGAAATATTTATCCGTGTCTGACGCACCTACCGAAATAATGCCACGGCAAGGGCGACCCAAGCTTTCGATATTTAATATTATCATAATTATCCAGATAAGGATTTTAATAGCTTCAAATATTTTTCAAACGATTTTCCAAGCAAAACGGACAAATAAATAGTACAAAAAGGGATCCACTCGTCGATCCATTCATCGTTCGAACGATCAATTGAAATCGTAAAAGTCGGATCAGATTTACGTATCGGATGAATGGTCGACGCGCAAGACCAGTTTGTCGAACGACCGGTCCTTGTCGTCGTGTTGGCAGGCAAATTGGCTGCTGAAGGGTAGCACCAGGGGGATCTTGCGGACCGATGTTCCACCAAGTTCTCCTTCGTTGCGCTCGATGTACCGGCGATGTCTCGCGTTCAACAGTTCCCGACTCCTCTAAACATCCCATTGTCTTGTCCGTCTCTTGATCGCGGATGGCGTGGCTTTCTTTCTTTTTTTTTTCTTCACGACATTTGTCAAGGTTCTGCCTCGTCGAGGATTGTTGTCCAGGTCATTTGAATTGCAAAGTCCGTCGTCTCCTTCTCGGGATATCCAGTGGCCGGATCGTGGATCGCCCAGATGGAGATGTCGTTTAGGGTTCAAACTCGTGCCACTCTATCTACATCCTCGATTGATCATGATTGTTCGGTTCAAACCGAGTTTCAAATAGATTCGAGGGTTTTTTTTTTGTAGGATGATGACAGTTGGTTTTTGAGTTTGATATCGAAGTTGATTTTGTTTAGTAATTCTGGGGACCACTTGGGTCCCACTGGGGTCTACTATTCTATTCTACCCATTGTCCATGCAAATATTGGGTAAAGCGGAAAGAAATGTTTTTCAATGCGATATAATTTATTCACAAAAGCCAGAAAATTATCATGGTTGTTTACAATATCTTGCCACAATTTGGGCAATTTTTCGATGCCTCTTTTCTAAAATTCTGACTGCTTTGACTTGAAAAAGGCATCCAACTGCATTTTCGCTTTACCTAATATATTCAAAGAATTTTGACACTCGAGGATAGTAGGGTAAATCTGACCCAACGACTATCGACAGTTAACTCTGAGTTAACTCGGAACGTCACATTCTTCGAGAAGAAATAAAAAGGATGGCCGTTGGTCTACAGGGTTATCGATAGCAACGTACGAAACTGCTGGCTCGTTAGCCACCGATCGTCTTCTGGTTGTCGTCCATTAACCGGGTGCAGTCGCACGAGAAACGTTTCCTTCCCCAGGTTTTCCAGCGGCGGTAGCGTCGTCATCGTGCCGGTGGGTCTCGCCTATGCCCGGAGGGTGGTATTCAATCGCGTCACCTCCGGTTCTGTCAACCGAGAGCCGACGAATGAGCCAGCCACGACCCAGGGTTGTGTCGAGTGATTGATACGAGGTTGGACGGTGGCTAATGTGCCTTCGCGAACGACGAAGAAAGAAACCGACCTGAGAGAAAGGACTTGGCTGCGAGAAGGAGAAAGCAGCACCCTTCGAGGCTTTAAGAGTGGAACGATCGTCCGGCCGGAGGCTCGTTAGTCAGGGCCGTATCAGTCACCGAAAAGCAACCCCCTCCGACTTTCCTCTCTCTCTCTCTTTTTTTTTCTTCTTCATCTTCTTCTGCTAACCAACAGCTCCCTTGCTCCGCTTTTGTTCCACAGCACACACGTTGTCCACTGGCCGTCCTTAAAACGAGCTAAATTGTCTGTTTGCTCTGGCTTCCTCGTCTCGACCGGCAATCCTCTTTCGGGGGATGATCTGTGACTGAGAAATTAGCCACGGGTATACTCTGCTTATCTCAACTTCGGATAAAGATCGTTGGCCTTTAATCCTAGATATTTACGTGATTGGTCTTCGTATGCGTAACGTGGAGGGTGGACTTTAAAAAGGGTTAGAAAAATCACCTGGTATAACAGATATTAATTCCTTATTGTAAGTTCTTGATGTTTTTATTGGATTTTGGGTTGAAAATCAACTGATTTTAGATTTTATAATATTTTACGTGTGTGCTGTTCGAATGATAGATTGGAAATGAAGAGAAGTCAACGCAGTGAAAAATTCTATGGGAAATTTGGCGTCTACTTAAAGAAAAGAAAGTAACGTCCGCACCATGTTTTATATCGCAGGCCCAATGGCATAAACAGTTAGAGGCCCTTCGGCTTAGTGCCATCCGATCGGTTTGCCGCTTTGCAATAGAGAGGGCAGTGCCTCTCAACTCGAGATTCTTTTTTGCTAAAACATTATTTTTGAGAAATAATCTAACAGTATTTTAATTGGAATTTCCAAGAAAAATCGACTTGTCGATGCGATTAACAGCGATCCCATGGCAAACACCAACCCACCTCCAGCTTCTGTTTCGATTCTCGGAACGGCAGTCGTAAATATCTCTTAGGCGGCCATCCGGTATCACAAATCACATGGGTTTGTTCATAGTTACGGCACCGTTGCTTCTATATGTCTGTGTGTGTATCGCAAAACCTAGAGAAACGATAGAGATTGGAAAGGATGAGGATCGTCCTGTATATGGAACAAAGACGGAGAGGTCTCGAATTAATATTCGGACAGCGATTTAGATTTAGAACACGAATTTGCTGATTAGTTTCCAACGGTGGCTATGCGGTCGACTACGCTGCACCAGTCCTTCCATAAATGCTGAGCCTCGAGGGGTTGCTTCCAGGCTCGAGATTTAGTCCACTGTAGAGCGGGGGGTGTTCGGTTCAACTTACCAGGGGTCAAACGCTTCACGAGGGACATTTGTTTAACCTTCCCCTCCATTGCGACAAGTGCGCCGGACACGTCTTAATATATGCATTCCCTGACCAATGAACACGACTTTACGACTTGTTCCCTTCGGTCGAGGTTTTGGAAAATGAATCTTCCTTTGCTTAACTTTTCTACCCCTTCTCTTTGAAGCCGTAGACTTTGCTTTCTAAAATTAACTTCCCATGGTAATCAGGGTGTCAAAATTTATTTTTCGAACCAGAGGGCACTAAAATTGGGCTTTTAATGCCTATTTGGCGAGCGCAAAGTATCCGATTCTTGCCCTAGGGTATAAAGTATTTCACTTCTTGCTCCAAGGCCCAATAGGTATTAAAAAGCTCGATTTTTGCGCCCTCTGGTTCAAAAAATAGCCTACGTAACACGGACACATGGTGACTCTCACCCTCGTCTCAAACTCGACTCGGGAGCCCAATCACCCATTGTGCAATTATATCGAGGCAGTAAGCTTGGAAATAATATTTCTAATATTGTCAGCATTTTGGTTTCGAAGATTTACCCTCCTTTGAAATTCATATTATACCGTGGGCAATAATTTTTGAACCGTGTTCGCGGCGTAACAGATAAATAAGGATATTAACCACGGACGATTAAAAGGATTCATCAGTCCGGGGCGCAGAAAATAATGTCGTAAATTAAAGTGGAAGTGTACTAGAAGAGCGGTGAGCAGGTCAAGTTTCGTAGGGTCGAATTAGCGACATCCCGTCGGGTTTTTGGACCAACCTTCATCTTGGTCCTTCTCTTATCCTACAGGATATCCCCCACTTGTCTCCGAGCGGCAGGGGGTGTTCTTTTCCAACAGGATTAAATGGAGCGCCTAGATGACCGATGCTCGTACTCCGTTCTCTCTCGTTTGCTACAGGAGAATCGAGGGGTGGTTTGGAAAACAAGATAAAACGAGGATAAAGCTCACTTAGAGCCTTTCCTCCCTTTCCTACTGACAACAGTGTCAGCTACGGGGGTGTTCCACGACACTGACAGCACACGAGCCTTCGTTAATCCACAAGTTTAATCGTTCAGATAGCTGGATTCGAATCTTGCTTTTGTGTTTTGTTTTTCTCGATTTCCTCTCGGAACAAGGTCTGGCAGAATGAAGGATTTTTAGCTTGCTTTGTTTCAATTATTATATGATAGACTGTTTGTTGTTCAGGATGGAAAATATCGACGTTCATCAAATATCTTATGTAAATTGTAAGTTTTTCTTTTTTTTAACTCGTGTTGATATTTATTGCTCGAACGACAAAGCCAGGTCGCGACGATATTACGGCGGAAGTTAGGCGTACAGATTTTGAAAAATAAATATTAAAGGTTCTTGAAGAATGTGACGCTTCGAGAACGATTGCAGCAGCAACGGGGATATAGAAGGAAATTATGGAATTCAAGGAGCGTCGCGTGGTTTCACGTTTTAGACGGGTCTAACGATGCCCGCCGAAGAAGGAGAAGATCGTCGTCGTAACGATTTCGCTAACGAACGTCTTCGAGCGCGCCACAACAAAGTCGAAATATAATCCTCTTACAGTAGAGGAGCTGGCTGCGAGTGTAATCGGGGCTTATAAGAGGGCATTACACGCGGCTTTCGGGATCCGCAAACGGGACCGCGTGTTTCAAGGAAATCGAAAGGTAACCAGCCTTCTCTTTCCCGCAATGGATCCTCGATCGACCGGTTAATTAAACGACGGTCGTGGTTTCGAGTTTGTTTAAACCGTCACCGAAATCGTGACTTTTAGACCAGATGTGTTGTAAAAATCGATAATTTTGTGTTGGAGCGTTGAACGGAATTTATTCCAAAAGTTTGAAACGATTTCATGACAGAAAAGTATCGTGATATAGTACTTGTGATGTATCAATTTAAAGCTTAAGGTGCCACGAAAATACCCATACAGATGCCCCATCGATACTCCTAACAGGAGCAAACTGGTTAAAAAAAAAGTGAAGCTATTATTTTGTTGTAATATCAGATGGCTAATTTTAACAATGGAAAAGTTAGACCAAATTTCATGACTGAAAAGTATCTCAAAACAACGCTTATGGTATGTGAATTTAAAGCTTAAAGATTGGCCTAAATGACTACATAAATGCCCCGTCGATATTATTGACACAAAATTTCTAATTCTTCGTCAAACTAAATAGTGCAACATAAGATTGTCTAGGACTCTCTGGAATAAAATATGAAAAAAGATTATAATTTACTCCTTGCCCCATGATTCTGAACATGGCAGAACCGTAAACATATTCGAGGGCGGTCTGACTGTTCATCTTGGAGGGGTTGGGAAAACATCAATCTTTCATTCAGGGGATGAATTCGAAGTTATGAATGAAAGGTCGTCCAGACCTTTTAATATAATATCGTAGCCGTCTTGTCGCTTAACGCGGTTTCGATTTTGATCGAAGACCCACGAAATTCTCCCGTCGAGGGTGTAACTTTTCGATTTCTGTCTTTTTTCTTTCCCGAACGCCGAGGAAATATTTTCGCAAGTAGATTACACGGGGCAAAACGGTGGAAAAGTTCGATTCGTCGTCCCATCGGGGATTTCGTTACGGGACGTTTCCATGCACGCGATAAAATCCGAAGGAATCGAGCCGTGGAAACTTCTCCAGTCGATCTTGTCCAAGTTTTTGTCCCCTTTCGACGACCGTTTATGGTTTC
Source organism: Stelis phaeoptera (assembly GCA_943735885.1). Taxonomy (NCBI): domain Eukaryota; kingdom Metazoa; phylum Arthropoda; class Insecta; order Hymenoptera; family Megachilidae; genus Stelis; species Stelis phaeoptera. The sequence goes on from OX030936.1 coordinate 5,314,992, forward strand.
ACTGCCCTCGGATGGCACTTTAGGGAAATACACCGGGAAAATCCGTGCTACTGCTTTGGTTCAATTGGCTCAAACGGCGATGCCTATTGTGTATTATTAGCCAATAAAACCCGTTTTGTTGTTCGCCTCAGACACCGCCCCTTCGATGCACTTTCCCTCGTCTTTTGAAACTTTCTTCGCAATCCGATCAGCTTGCAAAACGATATCAGATCATAAAATTTAGCTAAAAAGATTCTCTTCTACAAAAGCGAAGTCTCAGTTTCAAGAAATCGATTGATTCGAAAGGATAGATTTACACGTACGTAACGAAGAGGGTTAAAAGACTTTGAAAAGGGGGTTGCAAGGGTGGTTGTGCTTGATTCTCAGTCAACCCTACGCATCCCTGATTAGCCGAGGTTCCTCGTATTTCCGATTAAACTCGATAGCAAACGGATCCTATCGTACAGGACCGTTCTGTAATTGCTGGTCCAAGGGTGGGCACATTTGAATTCATTCGGTGTAACTAACCCTTTCGTGATTTCCGGAAATCACGAAATAAACCACGATCCAGTACTATCGTTGAGTGATTTTTATCGTGACGATCAACTTCTTTGAATTTCAAATTATTTCACCGTGCGTTACGAATAAAATCTCTCATCATTCTGATGGAAAATTGAAAGCTGAAGTACATCTATTATTTAACACTTTAACTGCCAAGTCACCCATATGCGGGACACTTGAATTTCCATAGAAATTTGTCGCTTGCATTATTAATATCCTTTCAATGACTTAATTAGAAATCGTCGTATTAGATATTCCAACTTCAGAATAATAGAAATTCTTTCTCCGACCAAGTTTTCAGCCCCATTAGCGTAGCAGTCGGTGTTTAAACCCTTCACACTCGAGTGGTGCCTCCGAGGCGCCATATTTAATTTATCGGAGTATTCTAAAATACGAAATTTCACCTTCACTCGTATCAAAATATAAAAAATTAAGGAAGGGAATAAAAATCAACAGATTCTCAAATATTTCTAACACTTTTCTTCCGACATAGTGCGTTTGATTTCTGAAAGCATAGCTGGAGAATTCGATTAGACCCGATTACGTCCAAAAATGCTTCGAATGCAAAGGATTAAAAAAAAAGAATTGGACGTCTTTCTTGGAATATGAACACTTTAACACCCACACCATTAATTTCTAATTAATAAACCCTTAGTCTTACTTCGAAATTCCACTTGATCAAATCTGAAACGCCATTCCAACCCCGTCCAACCCAGAGAATCCGTCACTGTTCCCGATGTAGGTTTGAAATTGATGACTTGGTGGCCAGATCAGAGAACAGGTAATTCACCGTCCGAGTTCTTGCAGGATGTGTTCTCGTCGAACAACGCGATACCAGTAGCTTGTAGTTTCCGGTAATTAGGGACGTCGGATCAGAGAAGAGGAAGGGTAAGGGTGGTGGTCATTCGAATTCATTCAAGGGGTCACGGTGTTCCTACGGGGGTTAGCCAGGCCAGGCTTCCCTTTTAGCGGAAAACTGTCTGAACATGACGTAACGCTCGTGAAAGCCGGAGCGGATAGGAGCTGGTTTTTGCGGTGTCCGGCCAGCAACAATGGCTGCTTCTTACGCCGCCTCTGGTCACCGTATATTATTAATTACTGTATTAATCTCGCCGGCCGTAAGCAATCTATTATACATGGGATAAGAGCCGGCTACGAGAAGCACGGCGTCGTCGTCGTCGTCGTCGTCAAAATACCACCCACCCCTTTCTCTTCCTTTCCCGTACAACCCTTAACGTTTCTCGCTGACTTTCGAACTTCGATGCTCGAAGGGGTGTCGATTTAATCTCACGACCGTTCCACGAACGAAGGGTGCCTTTTCGGTCAGGGTGTTAAAGGAATCTTGAAATTGGCCACCGGTTACGTACTGTTAAACCCTTCGGTACCTCTTCGAATTTTATTCGAAACAGTTGTGACTCTTTTTGTTTCGAAATCGCTGGAATATAAAGTGATCACATCATTTGCAACGATCAGATTCAACAGAAACGATGGAAAAGGCGCTACGTGCGCGTACATTAATGAAGTTTCTTTATGTTGTTTAGATCTGTGCGCATCCTGTATGCTTGCCAGGGTGGAGCAAGAACGTCTGGAGAGCTTGAAATATGACAGAGCGACGATTTACATCAAATGTGTAGAGGATACGGAAGATTCGAAGACTGAGAACGAACCAGAGGTGAGCAAGATTCATTAACCCCTTACGATTTTTCCGACAGGTGCGTCAGTCAGAGTTAAATAAATATTGTTATTGCTCCAGCGTTAAAACAAATGAAGGAAATTGAAATATTACGTATACCTGGGTAAATTGTAATCAGAAATAAACTTAAAATTCCATTGTAACCAAAGTTTGAACAGTAACACGATATTGTAAGTCAACGGGTTAACAGATATGATAAAAATCGGAAATTGAAAGAATTTTCTATCCAAAGTGTTGAAACGTTCTGTTAAATATGAATCGGTGGGAGTCGTTTATTTGGTATTCGATAATAGATTTAAATGGATTAAAATCGAGATATCGAGTGAGAAGAAAATTACCAGGACGCCTCGATGAATCGAAAGCGACAAGGATTTCTGTTAATGGATCAACGTGTCGAGTCATCGTGTCTTCTGAAACCTGTCCACCGATTTAGATTGATGTCGGTCGATAAGGAGATTGGTCCCATCTCGTTCATTCCTCGATAATAATCATGATTACGTTTCGACTGATCGCTTCTGATGCCACCTGCTTGCCTTCTTATTCTTTTTGTAGCTTCTTCTCTCTCATTGCTCTCGTGAAGCTCGAAACGAAGAAATGTTTCAGGTTTTTTTTAAACTAGATCTTGTTATTGGTAACACAGGTAGCTGCTAAGAGACCCAAAATTGAAAACGCCAGGCCATCGAGGACCAGGAGGAACTTGAAGGGATCTCATGAGCTCAAAGTTTCTTCGGAGATAACCCTAAAGGACCTAAAACTTATGGTGAGTATCTGTGTAAAGTTTTCACGATTAATGGTGCTGTAGTTAGGTCGAAGAACGTGAATTTTAAATATTGTATCTTTTAGCTATTGAAAGTTACAAGTACTGTAAGCTTCCAAATGTTACAAATTCCAAATATTGCAGCTTTCAGATATTACAAATTTTAAGTACTGAAACTTCCAAATATTTTTAGGTATTAAAAATGACAAATGCTATAGCTTCCAGATATTACAAATTTTAACTACCGAAGCTTCCAAATATTAATAATTCCAAATATTCCAGCCTTTAAGTATTAAAAATGACAAATACCGAGCCTTTCAAATATTACAAATTAAACCTTGCATGGGGCAGCCAAAAGCAAACCGGAAGTACCACATCCACCTCACCCCGAACATAAAACTGCAACCGATGAAAAGAACTCTCCACCGTTATTTGCTTTTTTTTTCTTTCTTTCAACGCGTATCTCGATCGATCGTAGTTGCTGACAATGACAGTGATCGCAAGATAATTGAAAGAAATTACGCAGGAGCGTTTTACGAGGGTGGTTGGTCGTTTTGGTAGCGTCGGAGAGTAGGTTGGACACGGGATCTCTTCTCGGCTTCGTTCAGCCGATGAACGAAAGTAGTAAAGGCCCGTAGTTATGGCTGGTTAGCATATGCTCGAGTCCTCGCCGGTGTGCTTAAACTATTAACCGTATTTATATTGCGAGAGGTTGTGGCCATCTCTTTTCTACCTACTCGTTTTCTCGTCGGGGGCCAACGGCAAAAACTCCAAAGAGCATAAACCTCGCGCTAATAACAGGCCTCCGACTTCTCCACTTCCACTTCGCTCTACTCTCTGGCCCCTTTCATAGCGTTTGCTCTTCTCTTCCCTTATATCTTTTTCAGTTTCTTTATTCTCCCTCCTATCTTGCTTCTTGTTTTCCTCCTCTTTTTTTGTTCTCTGTCCACAGTTTTCGTGTAATTTAGTCGTGCAAAGGTTTTAAAAGAAAATTAAAGGTACGATTCTATTTGGTTTTCTATCCTCCTAAGCTCGAATGTTTTTCTACGACTTCTTTTATTTTTGGAAATCAAAAGTTTTTGGTATTATTGATCTGTATGATGCTGATATTCATTATACTTGTAATATTTTAAGATTCACTTTAAGGGATTCACAGTCATGAGGTGGAGAAAATTCAGTTTTTCAAAGAAGGGTGTTTTGAATGCTAGACCTGTTGTTGATGATCCCCATCGCCTCCATACAAGTTGTTACTTTTATTGACTCCCAAAATTTGAATCACGTTTTTCTCAAAACTACATAACTTGAATATGAAAACAACAACCAGGGATTGAACGAATCGTTTTCTCATTTTTTTGTTTACAACCTATTTTACAAACAACAATAGACCGATTTTTTGAGTGAAAAGCATGACTGCTTTTTCAAAACCGTAGTAAAAATTGAAAATTCAATATTTTACAAAATCGATTCGTTCAATCCCGAGAGAGAATCTATTTGGTTTTCTGATGTCAGATAGCCCATCTTTTTTTGAAACCTTCCCCGACAATCAGCTTCCAACCATTCAATTTATAATATTTCTATATGAAACAATTCCAAAACGTTCTTGAAATATTACTCTTTAATATACAAAAAGTTTTAAATAAATTAATCAATTAGATGCTTAAAAAGAAAAAAATCGCAAAGAATCGATTTTTTTTTCGACCTCACGACTGCATGTAAGCCATTAACACACGATTCGGATACAAAACTGAAAACAATCGAAAAAGGAGACGTCGATGAAAAAGACCAGAGATTGGGAAAAAAAGAACAGAATCCGGTGACACGGAATGCGATAGAAAGTAATATTTACAAGCGTCAATCCGGCGTTACGACGATTACGTAAAACGATCACCGACCGAAGCTCGCCGGGCTATTGTCTCGATTTGCTTGCTTGCTCGCCACTTGTCCGCATTCGACCATGAAATTCGCAATATTTTTGCAACCGCGCAAAAAGTGACGAACTAACATTTTTATACCGAAGCACTGGCTACACGAACACCACCGAATGGTTACCCGTCAATCGAAACACTTTCGAACCGTCTAATCTCTGCCTGTTTAAGCTTCTCGGTCCAAGCAACCGACGAGATCTATCGATCCTTCTTTTATCGAAGAAACGTCGACCGATTGTTCCGTCACGAGATGCACCGGTTTAAATTTAAGAGTTTTACTACTTGTAGAGTCGGCAATTATTGCGGTGAAGCTACGGTAATTTCGAGTTCTGTCGTTTTCTTCTTCTTCTTCTTCTTCTTCTTCTTCTTTTTACCTCTGTACTGTTGTTTCTTCGTTTCTTCTTTGAATCAGATCGCGTTTTACCGTACCGTGAATTCAGGTATTAGGAAATTGAAGTTTTGATAAGGAAAATAAATGCGAAACTCGATTCTTCAGAAAGATGTATTCTGATACGTTTAAATTTAACTTTGATGAATGGATCATTAACGTCTGGATACAAGAGGGATATAAAAAGTTCTCCACAACCTTGGTGTAATTTTCCAGTTTCACCCTTCGTTGATCTGCAACCTTGTTAAATTCGTCTCTGTTTATCGCACTGGTCGGACTACCTTCCGTGCTCGAGCTAAGGATTTTAACGAGGTTGGGTTCACTTTCGTGAACATGGCTATTATCCCATAAGATTCGTCACTTTTAACAGGCTCGATGGAGATTCTCAAGGTTTCCAGCCTTCAGAATTATATCTTCGAGTATTATTTTCTTAACGATCCTTACAAAATATTTCTTTTGTAAAGGGTTAACGAAGATGTTTAAGATACGATTTCATTCCAACAGAACTCGTAGCCAAAGTTTGATATTCAGTTTGAACAACCCACTTGTCCAAGGACTAATTACAGAATTAACACTAAATACTTTACTAATCACTAACTTTTAGAATCTCGGACTTTAGGACCCTGGGATTTTTGGACCCTAACACCTTAAAATACTAGGATTTTAGGATCCTAGGACTTTAAAAACTCAAGACTCTAAAAAACTTTAAATCTCCATGTCAAATGACCCCTTTCAAAATTTCAAATGTATGCGGGAGAAATCATTCATATAAAAATGAAAATATATGTTTGATTATTTGATTAGAAATCAGAACTTAAGTTACGAATTATTTCCTTTAATAAATTAAAAATTTCGTTATAAAGAAAACCAACGTTTATTTCATAAGGGGTCAAACTATCCCTTATGGTAAGAATAGGTATATGTAAAGTGCCAGTACGTTTAGTGTTAAAAATCATGTGATTATCTAACGAAATATAGTTTTCTTTTTTGTATCGAACAATGTACAAGCGAGATGTACGTTCTGTGCACGTCGCAGATCTTCCTCTTCTTCGTCCATGACCGTTTCCCGCCGGTAACTCGGCTCGTAAAACAGAAACGAGGTAGAAGGTTGGACCCGTGGACGAGGAACTGTTCTCTACGTTGCCTTCCACAAATTAAGCAATTACCCAGAAGTGTACGCATGCTCCTCGATTCCGAGTTCGAGACCGAATCCTTTCGTTTCTTCTCCTCGTTCTCGAGTTCGATGCCTGGACAAGGAACAACTTCGTTGCTTGGTATTTCCAACCTTTGTTCCAGAAATTCCTTATCCCCCGATCAGTTAGAAACTTTGGATTGGATTTATTTGTAATTTATCATTTACAGCCCAAAAAAAAAAACGGGGAAAATTAACCCTTGTGTGATTTAAATTTTCTATATTTGAATAATTGGACTTTTGTAAAAGGTAGTAGAATGTTTATATTTTTATTTTTGCCATGCAGATGATGCAGATTTGTGGCGCTGGACCTTACGACCAACACCTGATGCTGGGAGAGCATGAACTCACCGATCATAGTCAAAGTCTTGCGGCTCTTGGTATATTTCCCGGTGCTCTTCTTACTTTAAAGGTAAGTCGTTTCAAGATATCATTTATCTCCTACAATTTTTGTCCGAAGAACTTAGAGTCCTCTAGTGATTCTACTGATTTTAGAACTTTGGGATCTATAGAGGTCAGAATCCCAAGTTGGAGTACAAGTTTCTTAGTTTTTCATCTATTCTGCTTCAAAACCATCGAACTTTTTAAGTAAAATTACTTTGAATTAAAAATGATTAATTCGAGTCTTGATTACTGTGGTTGAAAATCGTCGATTTAAGAATTTCAATAGGTAATAAATTTGTTCGCGAACTTAACAACACTGTTACCATCGATTCATGAAAATGTATTAACGAAGAAGTATCGGAAAGAGCCTGAAGCACTCGTTGCTCCTTTATCCGTGAAATTTGAACGCAATTAACGACAATTGGGTTCGATTAACGGGTACGGTGTTCTCGTTAATAAGACACACCGTAGTCCATTCCGTTCTGTTATTCGTGGCATCGCATACCTTGCACGAAAGCATTCGAACAAGACCCTCAGGATTGTACAGGCGATTCAGGAAGGCCCCGTTTCACTGACAAGAAGAACAGTAAGGTAGTCGAAACGCGATCAACTGTTTCCTTGATTCAATTGAATCTCGGCTGTATCTTTTGGACTCAAATTGCTGAATCAAAGTTTACAGAAAACCATTTCACGATTTAGATTAGGTAATATGAAGATTCGTTGGGGAAAAAATTTAATGCAATGATACTGATACTTAGTATTTCGTATAGTTTAAATTATGGGTGGACAACGTGGGTGTGGTTGCTGGTTTTGGGGGAATCTGGGATTTTGAGTACTTGGGACTTAGGGATTTTATGGCCTGAGAATCTCAGGATTTCAGGACCCTAGGATCTTCGAAATCTAGGACTTTAGGGCCCTAGAATTCTTGGACCCTAGCACCTTAGAATATTAGAAGTTTAGGACCGTAGGACCTTAAAACCCTAGGATTTTAGAACCCTAGGTCCTTAAAATCCTAAGACCGCAGGACCCTAGGATTTTAGGACCCTAGGACCTTAGTACCCTAGAATTTTTGGACCCTGGAACCTTAGAACCCTAGGACTCTAATAAACTTTAACAATCTAGGACCGTAGGACTATAGGACCGTAGGACTTTGGAACCCTAGGATTTTAGAATGTTAAAACCCTAGGACTTAAGATTCTGGGATCGTAGAACCCTAGGAGTTTAGGACCCTAGGACCTTAGTACCCTAGGACTTTAGAACCCTAGGACCTTTGAGCCCTAGGATTTTAGGACCTTAGGACTTTAAAAATTTAAAACTCTAAAAAACTTTAAATCTCTAGGACCGTAGAACCTTAGGATTCTAAGATCTTAGTACCCTAGGACGTTGATTCCCCAGAATCTCAAAACCCCGTGGCCGAGGGATCCTAGAACCTTGACACCTGACGACCTAGTTTCCCTAAATCTTTAGATCTCTAGGATCTTAGATCTAAATAGTAGAAAATTTCTTGAATTTGTAACAAAGAATATACGTAAAAAAAAAAAGAAAAAAAAAAGAAAAAGGAACGTTCTTATTTCTGATGTTAACAAATTGTGGTGAATTTAACTGTGATTTGCTCCGGTGGAATCAATTATCGCTGTTGAAACTAATCGTTACACCATCGATCACTGGGAAAGATCATAGATAGATTTTGAAAGATCGGAACAGAGTGTAGCGTGTAGAGTGTAGGTAATTGGAAAGAAGCGAGGAGAGAAAGAGGGGGTAGAGGAAGCCAGGGCGTGTTCGACAAGTTGGATAAATAGGTAGTGCTAGGTAAACCGTGTAGAACCGGGCATAACTGGTCGCTTAGTCAGCCACATTCGCCACGGACAGGCCACGATCAATTTCAGCTTTTTCATCCTGGACATACCTTTTTTATCAACTCGAACGGTAGATTAGCGCATTAGCGTTCGGATTTCAAACATCCTAATCCCCGACTCGTCGTACAAGTTCCATTAGAAAACAATAAAACAGATAAATCAATTCTTCAATCGATCAGAAAGTATTTAAAATACCTGATTATCAGTATCGTACGATAATATTTTGATTTAATTCGATACTTTGATGTTGAAATTCAAGGATTAATAGACAGTTGTCTGATAAATAAGACAGTTGTTTTATTATTGATACTTTTTTTAACTGCAGTTTATTCTTTTTCTTAGCACCGAAATGCTCGAGATTCTCAATTTAAAGGATAGACTTTTGACTCTGATAATTATTATCAGAAGGATACGTTTGTTACGCGGGGACAGTGACAAACACTTGCAATTTAGATTGAAGATCTAGCCACCGTTTTCCCTAAAACCCGAGACAATGGATAAGTAACGCCAGGCAATGGTCCAAGATAACGGGCAAGACCACCGATTTTGTCTCAGGATTAGCCGAGAAACTCGCCTTTACGAGATTAGAAGCGTTAATTGGCCTGTTAACACCGTCTCGAGATTCAGCTTGGAAAAACCGATAACAAAACCCTTTCGATACTTCTGTCTATCCTTTTAAGATCCTCAACTTTCCCCAAAATTTGTCTCTTTCAAACATTGAAGTACGTTTTATTTTTGCGTCGAGTCGCGGCGGTTAAAAATCAGCAAATGCCGGATTGTTGAAACGATCCTATGCGCCTAAGGATCGAAGATTCAGTCAAAAATTCAACGAACGTGTCTGGTTTTTGTCGTGTTAAAAGCTGTCGCCGCCGCCTTGGCCGCCGCTCGTAAGAAAAATTCTACCCGGGTCCGTTTGAGACCGAAGACCGCCCGAATAATTCCTGCATTCCTTCGCATTCCTTTGTTACAGTTCACTGATTTTACCAAAGTAACTTAGCCGTATACCGTCTTATAGCTCGCCACAATCAAAAACTTCTGTACACCTTCTTTGGCAAAACATTGTAAAGACAAATGGATAGCAATGGGCAAATTGAATATACTTCTTTTCCAAAATTACCTACACTTCAATTTCTACGGTCCCAAAATGTGCTATGGCTGATATACGTAAATTGTTAAAACTGTTTAATAGTAAAGAATTTTTCCGGAAATCCTTTTGATACTCTCTGAACGAAATAAAGGATTCAAGCGCACCCGTTCCCTGGACCAGAGCAATCTGACAAGAAACGAAGCCGACACAATGTTCCAGTGTGAAATTAGTTCAGCGTGCAAGGAAAATCATGCTAAAACAAAGCAAATAACGAGGAGAAAGAAGTCAAGTTTCCGAGCCAGCAGACCGTAAAAATCGTCGGCCAAAACCTTTCTACCCGAAAGAAGTACAAGGTATTTGTTTCGCGGTTTAAATTTAGACTTCAGAAGAAAAGTGTCTTTATGAACGAAATAAATATCGCGAAGGAAACATTGAATATGTTTCTGGCAATATTTAGTGCAATTCAGTCGCACAAATTGAATTTTAATCATGGTACAAATGCATAATGTTTTATTATGGAATTTCTTTATTTTTCAAGGATATCGTTTCTGGATCGAAATGTCTATATTCCCTAGTCTTATTATACCTAGGGTCAACAATCCCTAGTTTCAATATTCCCTGGTGTAAATAATCCCTACCGTATACCCTGGTGCAATTATCCCTAGAATACTTCCTAATATAATTGTCCGTAGTGTTAATACTCCCTAGTATAATTTTGCAAGTTATAATTTTCCCTGGCGTCTGTATTCCCTAGTCTTATTATACCTAGGGTCAACCATCCCTAGCTTCAATATTCCCTAGTATAAATAATCCCCAGTGTCAATATTTCCTAGTACAATTTTCCCCGGGATCAATAATCCCTAGTGAAAATAGTCCCTATTGTTAATAATCCACTAGCGTTAATCCCTGATGTCAAATACCCCTATTTTTAATAATTCTTAGTAATTTTCAAATATTACTCAAACGATAAGACCTCTTCAACATATTGTAACAGTTTTCTAAATAAAACTTATCTTATTATTAGTCATTAACGGACTGTTTCAAAATGAAAATACCCATTGACCCGAACCGTCTTCTTAATCCCGAAAAAGGTTGCCGACGTCTGTTCTAAGGATCGTCCAAGCTGCTTTTTTAACGGTTGTCTATCGCGGTAGTAACGCGACTGAAAAATCCGTAAACCATCAGATAATTGGTCGCAGTTATGCGGATAACCATGGACCAAATCCTATGGCAAGAAGCTTCACGGGATTCTTCACGCGAAATTTTCCCTCGTAAAATCTACTGTTACGCGAACGTAATCCTGCCAAGTTCACTGTAACGTTGTAAAATTACCATAGTTAATTAATCTCTGTTCGTTGACGAAGAAACGATCGAATCGTGAATTTGCTTCTCGATGAAAACACGCAGGAAAAATTTGGTCAAATACTTTTAGAAAGATTCGAGGGAAATTTTCATTCGTTATGCCGTAACGTTTGCTCCGATTTCTCATATTTCTCGAAGCTCTCAGTTTCTCCGAAACGAATCGTTTTAGATCTAAGATCCCGCTAATCGTCGTTTTTAATCGAAGGATATCGATCAGGCTACTGGAATGTTATCCAGTGGCTCGGGTTATATTGAACGATCAACGACGGTAGCGAAGTTGAACAGAGCTACCGGTTCAGAATCCTGGAACACACAATGACTGGGATGACTCGCCGCGAAACGTCTTTCGATACATTAAATACCGCCTCGTCATCGTTCGTGCAATAATTCAAGGTCGCGATTACAAAGTCAATACACGTTGCCATCTATCCTCACCTTCGAGATCTCGATTTTCTCTCACCTTTAGTATTTTTTTCTTTTCCTGATTTCCCCTCTCTGTACCGCGTTCGATATTTCATACGATCGTAGGTGCGTTTCGTCTCGCGTTTTCTTCGTCGTTTTCTTCTACACTACGTTCGTAATGTTTTGCTTCGGTTGTTTTGTAGTTGTCACGGTTTCGAAGCTAATTTCTATTCATTAACACCTTTGGTGGATAATCATTTTGCACGGTGCAACTCGTCGACACTGACACTAGAGAATATTATAAAAGATTGCAAAATTGATCGAATTTCAGAGAATATTTCAACGATCGCCTTCGAATACGAATCGCAGCGAAATCGACGAGATTTCGGCCAATCTCGGCAACCGATAACCTTGGAGATTGAAACGAAACAAAATTCATCGAATCGCAAGGAAGAAGCCTCTCGATCGGTCCAATATCAATCGATTGAAAGGTATAGGGAATATGGGAACGTTAGGTGAAACGCAGCGAAGAAGAAGAGGAGGTGAATCAGACGACGCGGAATAGAGAGGATAAATAGAAGGATAAGAACGTTCGAATGAAAGGGAAGAATCTGACGGTAGTCGAGCGAGGAGAAAACGCGGGGAAAGAAGAGAGAAATTGTCCATGAAGAGTGGAAACAGGGAAGAAGAAGAAGAAGAAGAAGAAGAAGAGAGGAGAGCGCGTCCAACACGGACATTCGTCACACGACATCAAACGCGGCTGCCGCCCGTTGGAGACCCGACCAACCGACTCTAAAGACTCCGCTCGATCAGCCATGAAGAGAGGGCGCACACTGACGAGGAATCGCAAAAAAATTGGGAAAAATGAGTGGAAGGAGGAAACGAGCTGGCCCCTGGACTTTATAAGCGACTCTGTTGCTCTCTTCTCTTATATCTCCACTCAGTTTAATTTCATTCGTTTTCGAATTATTAGAATCGTAATTGGTTTCGACGCCTTGGCCTTCGTTGTAAATGTTAATGTTAGTACTTAAACTAGGATAATCGTGCTGTATTTTAATTTTGAAAGCTGTCAGTCGCTTTGATCTCCATTTAGATATTTTATATTTCAACAGGAAGCAAATTTCAATTGAGATTCGATTTACTATAAATTATTTTCTATATCGTTCGATTTCCATTTAGGTCGACAATTCGCTGGAATTTTGTCAACTTCTGCCATACTTTAATTTCGGAAGCTGTTGGTTGCGAATTCGATAGGAAATCCACCGGGGCTCGTCGGAATTTATGAAATTAATCGAGAATTCGATCGGGAAAAGTTTCGAATATTTCGTTACGTTTTAATCTCTAAAGCTGCTTGAACGCTAATCTAACAAATAATTCGCTGGAACTCTTTATAATTTCTACAAATTTTCCTTCGTTTAACTTTCGAATGTAAAATTCGAAAATCGTCTAATTAAGCGGCCATTACGACGACCCGTTTCACGGAGTAGAAAATGGGTCCTAAAGGATCTCGAAACACGGTGGAATTCCGCGAAGGAAATTCCACGCGGTTTCGCAGCGTCCATTTCGGCAGGGAATTTCATTCTTCTGGCCTGGGGCGTTGCGTTCGAGGCGAACGGGCTCCGGATACGGCCAATAACAGGCGATAAGTCGTGCTTTGGAAATCAATAAAATCACCATAAACCGTTTTACCGGCGTCGATCTTAAGCGTCGCCCAATTTGCGGGAAAATACACCTTCGCCGACACCGATTGTTCGACGATTCTCTTTCTTTACCTTGCGTTGTAAAACAAATTGTGCTTGTTTTTCTTAACTGCTCGAACCGTTCGTGGAATTTCAGGCCAACTGCTGAGTGTGTTGTTTCGAAGAATTCTCATTTGATTTGCAAATTGAAGAGAATTCATAAAATTACGGCGTGGGTTACGAGTAAGTAATTCGTTAAAATTGCCAAAATCCAAATTCGGTCAAACCAAGGTAGACGATAGATTAATGAAAATGGTTTATATCGTGAATATTCGAAACATAAGAATTCATGGATTCGACCACAAAATTGTATGCTACCCTAATGAAAATTTAAGAAATCTTAAGTAAATTATTAATAATCTACGTCATTGTAAATCTATGAAAGAAATTGTCCAGACTTTCCTTAAATTGATCAGTGATGATCCGTCGAATTATCTGACACTCCCGTGAGAAAATCCTCGGAGCAAGAAATCTGTAGTCGTACGAATTTTGAGAAAAACATCGACCTTCATCAATTTCTCAAAGTAACCAGTCATTTTTATTTTCAAATTCCAATTCAATCTCCCCCCGATTGATATTTATCCTTTTTTTTGTTTTTGTTTTCAGAAAAGAACATTTGACTCCGTCCATTCGACGTCCCAGCAAATTGAATCCTTAGCTCGTATAATTGACCCGAATCGCTTAAAAAGAAAAGAAGAAGAAAATAAAATAAAAGAACACAGGATTAATCGTTGAAATCTCCGAACACATCGAAAATCATTCACGGTGTGCAATTGGGATTATAGTAATTACAAAGCTCCGCGAGAATCGTGGCCATTATCGATTACTCTTCGGCTAATTACGATTCTCCGGTCGAATTAAAATTTCGATAATTACAGCTCTGGTGAAAATCGAGCCGTTATTAATTGACCACTTTCGTTACCGCTACATTGGACATTGTAGCGTTGGCCCCGGCACATATGCTTTTCTTTTTATCTTTCCTTCCTTTTTCTTCCTCGTGAACACCGGTAGCCAGAGATCGGTAGCCGGAACACCGTAATTATTATCCTTAATTGTCGAGCCTTTCGAGGATAAGATCGAAGAAAGGGTTCCGAAGGAGAAAGAGGTCCTTTCCGAAGGTTGATCCTCCTGTCTGACACGCCGATCCCCCTCTCCTCCGCCACACTACTGTTCTTCGTCCTCTTCTTCTTCTACTGTCGGCCAATCACCTGATCCTGCTTCCTTGACTCTTGGACCCTCTCAGAAATAAATCAATTAAGCCGATGCAGGCTTAAAAGGCATCGTCATCGTTCGAGTCCGGTTCGCGGTGAACATAATCGAACGGGGAAAGACGGTTCTCTTTCCAGAGCCATCGATTCTATCATCTATCCGTCGATATCGTGAAAAAATTCACCTAACGCTTCCGTAATATTTCCTACCGATAGTTTAACACGTTGGCTGCCCCGGGGGTCACCGGTGACCGGCATCCGAAATTTTTTTACAATCAAATAATTACCAACAGAAATGATAAAATAAACCACGGATAGCGTTAACATTAAGCTAATAATGCTAGCTATCGAATTGAAAAGTTAAATTTGAAAATTAGTTGATTGTATTGTTAATAATTAGGATTTCAGCGTGTCTGACTACCCACGTCCGTTTTCACTGTGCCAGGCAACGTGTTAATGACGTTCTCGCTTGATCTTTTCGATCGGTATCTTTCGAATTTCAAAGATGCGAGTCTGAGTGAGCGAAATCAACTATCGTTCCGATGCGATGATTTTTCGGAGAATTAGGTATGATAGATAATTGGGGAGCGTAAATTAGTATCCGTAGTATTTGCAATAAATGAATTTCAGCAACTGAAAAATATCGTATCTTCCATATTCAGGATAATAACCACAATTCTCCCCCTAGAATCGGGCAGTCAAAACGGAGGTAGGGTGCGACCCCCCCTCTGTCCAAAATTCGGTCCACCATGAATTTTTCGATCGGGCCAATTCCCAGCTGCGTCCAATATGAGATTCGTCCCTGGCATACGAGATCTCGTTTCTTTCTTTTTTTTCTTCTTCTCTCTTTTATATTCTTTTTCGTCTGTTCCACGCAACGAGCGAACGTACCAACCCCGTGGCCCGGATTTTTTGCCCGGTTCGTTTCGCTCGATCTCGCGATTCTCGCCTCCTGGCCTAGCCTAAGTTAATATTAATGGGGATATTTATGGGCACGGGTCAACGGTGGTCACCGCTGCCAGAGTACCACTGATAAAAGGAAAATCTGAAAATGCCATGATTTATGGCGACCAACGTCGACTTTTACCCACATCCGCCGATCCCTGTCTTCCTCACTACCAACGGTATCGAAGTTTTCCCTTGAACGTCGAATAACTTATGGGCCCAGGAAGATGCAGTCTTATTTTTCATACATCATCGATCAAGTATAGTTAATCAATCGATTATTTAATAAACGATACTTCCGAGCTCGCGACAATAAGAATTCTCGTAAAAATCCGGAATATTTTAAGCATCGAAGTATTCCAACGGTCAGGATTGAATTTTTGCATGCTCGAAGAAATATTAATTTCATTGTCAGTGGGTTAATGGTGACGTCGAATCGTGAGTGTCGCATCTGCGGCTATGGTTCGGTCGAGTTCGCTGTTATTGCATTCACGAAACGTAAAGGAGATATTTATGGTCGTGTACACGTGTTCCCACATACACTCCGATCTATATTTGGCCGAGAAGCTAACCCTGAATTCCTGCTGGCGTCGTTTTCTCGTACGAGTTTGTGAACGCGGCGACGGTGCGGTATGCCAGCCTCTACAGGTTGCTCTTCCCTTCGAACAAGTGGTCTTTTCGCTGCGTGCCGATAATACCGGACACGTGGATCTCGTTAATCTCTTATAGATTCCTTTAACCGACCAAACATCCTTTTATTTCATCCCCGATGCGTTAATTTAACTTCAAAGTAACGTACAGTAGGCTAATGTTGGAATCTTCAGATAACGGAATATTTTTAACCTTCAATTTTAAGAATCTCTAGCTTCTGATCGGAAAAGGGTAGTAACTCGATTCGATAAAATTTCCAATTTCGTATTATTTTTAATTTGGTTGTTAATATCAAAGTCTGTGAAACGTAATAAGGTAGCTAATCCTTTGGCAACTTGGTCCGATTAGATTTTACGATTTTGTTATGCAAAATTCTTTCACGGGGAAACATAAAATCCGTCGTCTCGTGTTTTGTGTCTTCAATAATGAATGACGGTACGATTCATGGGGAGCATTTATGTTTGAACGAACAACCAGGAAGAGCTGTTTCTATGCAGAAATTTACGATGCTTTCGACTGGTCAGTCAAGGCTTGTAAAATTTAGTTGACGACCTGTATCGTTAAGAAAACGGTAACTTGATATCTAAAAACTGTAACGTAATGCGTAACGATCGTTAACCCTTTGGTTACGGTTCAAGTTCAAAATTCTATCGTATACAAAATAGTCTTCGATGACAGAATGATCAACGAAGACAAAAATGACACTATTTCTGTATTAACAGTATAAACTAGTATTAACACGTTGACTGCCGCAGTGAAAATGGTCGTATGTAGTCAGACATGCTGAAAATCTAATTATCAATAACACAATCAATTAATTTTCAAATTTAACCATTCAATTCGATAGCTAGCATTATTAACTCAATATTAACGCTTTCGTTAGTATTCGATCGTGGCAGCCAACGTATTACAGAAAATTGTATAGCTTTTGTAATATCAACTATTATCACCAACACTATGAATTATCCAAACAACCTAAGAAGAATCATATACTTAGCTATCAGCTGTTGTACTATTTTCCTCAAATCATCCGAGAAAATCTCTCATCAGTAGGAAAATCCCTGGTTACTATCAAGGAAAGCTGGTCGCGAGTGGTAGCCCATAAATCTAATGGAAGGATTCACGCCTATCGGTCTCTCTGGTCCACGCGCGTACACGCGTCCACCTCGAGGAAGAGTGTTGGTCCAGTTGCAAGGGTGACATCACACAACCACCACCACCACCACCACCAACCTCTGGTACGCTTTTCTCGAATATTCTAGCTGGGCCGACCTCTGGAAGATTTGTCCCCTAATGTAGTCAGTGAGCCTCGGGGACGGCTGCGACGATGGGGTTCGCAAGTAGGCGTCTAGAAAGTGAGTAATGCTCACGACAAACGCAGCAGCCCCCGAGGGGCAGGGAAAGGGAACGGTTCAAGAGGGGTTGAATCCCGGAGAAGATCCAAGCAGATAGGGTGCTAAGCGACACGCTAAGACCGCTGACTATCTGCGTGTTTCCTCGAGGGTTGCTTTTCACCCTGATACCCTCCCTCCTATCCCTCTTCTCTTCTCTTCTCTTATTTTTACACCCCTTTCCTTCTTTGAAATTTTCGATCCTCCGGCCTTTTTTCAACGCTGCTTTGAACTTTTTTTTTTGTATTTTTGTATTTTATGGTGTTTCGGTGGCAAAATGAGGAAATTAAGAAATTATTGTTTGATCAAGTTTTCTGCGTTTCATATTATGGGGTGGTAACGATTACCTACGTACGTGGTTCTTGACAGACACGGAGTATCTTGATAGCATGTTTACTTTAATTAACGTTGGTTAAGTTGCTTGTTCCAGTTAGCCTTTTCTTTAGTCGTCTTTGTTCGTCGACCCTTCCTGGAGGCTGAATCGGTCGCGATCTTTTACGACCCGCAATTTGCCAGGGTGTTCCCCCCCTCACCCTCAACACCAGGGTGCAGAGGGTGTTGAATTGTTGCGAGTAGTCGGTTTATCGCTCTAATCGCTTTGTCGAGGAACTCTTCGTTTCCATATTGATTTATTTACGTCTCTATCGTTCGAGCTCTTAAGCTTATATTATTAACCCTTAACCACCATACCACACGTCACACAGACGCCAAACAATTTTCCAAATATGTTTGTTTCTTTCGAAAATAAAAAGTCCATGAAAAATCCTTGTTATAGAAGTAAATGTTAATTTTCGAATGTTGGTTTAATGTAAATATAGAATTTAAATCCTCAAAATACTTGTCATGATTTTAGACAACCTCTCACTGTACTGGATTTTATTACGGAGGGCAATTAATGTGCCGACGTCTTCCGGGCGGGTGGTAGGTGGCTAAGGGTTAACCCTTATCCTATAAAGCACCTTTTAATTAACCGACCGTGTCCTAAAAATCCTTATACTTTCAGGTGGAACAGTTAAAAATAAAATTAAAAACACTTCGAGTCAAACTTAGAACTGGAGTCTTTTTTATCAGTAAATATGGTTAAATCATTGCCAACGTTGTTCAAATGAATAAATGAAATTCGCAAAATTGCAACGATCGATTTGCAATTAAGAGAGAAGAACAAGGAAGTATGTAAGGGGCACGTGTTGGGTAACAGGATGATAACAAGTTGTGGCAGCAGTCGGCGTCCGAAAGATCGAGCAAAGCGGAGCAAAGCGGAGCTTGAGCGAAGCGGCCAGGCTCGATTACTTGGTCGTCGTCAAAGATGACGACGACGAGGAGGACGGTGGCTGGTATGAAGGCAGCCTTTGTGTTTTGCCGGAAGCATGGTTCGACTCTTGATAGGCGACGTGTCTAAAGTGCCTCCTTTCTGAGTCTCCGGTGCCTCGATCCTTCCCATCTCCCTCTTTTCTCCGTTTCTTTTTTTTTTTCCTCAGCCCGCTGGGACGAGTCATCGTAGTCACCATCAAACTTCTTCCTTTCTTTCCTTTTAAATAGTTCATACTTTTTTTTTTTAACCTTCTAAACGTTATTAGAAATTTTCGGGGTTCTTCGGTTTTTGTTCTATTGGCGTTATAAAACGAAAAGCGCGAGTCCTTGGCATTTTGAGGCTTGGAAATTCATTAATTTGGAATTGAAGAATTTTCTAAACGGGTAGTTAACGTAACAGATTCATATTTTTTTTTGGATAGTTATCATTTTTCGTGATATTAGCGTGGTAAAACGACAAATATGGAATTCCGGAATCTTTGAATTGATTTTAACGTAATTTTAAACAAAGTTACCCACTTGTTTTTAGAGCAAAATAATCAGGCAGACGTTAAATAATTTTCTTTTTATATTCATTTAATACTGTTTTCGAGAAATATTTATGGAGAACGGTGTTAGTTAGAAAGCTATGAAACTTGGTTGATATTTAGGTCGGACAACGTTAGGGAACAGCGGAGAGATCGAAAAAGACAGAAAAATGACCGAGTGTTGGCTTCACCCGTTCTCCAATCGAGCGGAAAACTCATCAGTCACTCCACACACAACACGATCCTGGGTGTCGTCTAAAAACCTTCTCCTTCGTCTAATCTCTACCTTCGTGGTTTCTCTTTTCACCCTTTTTTCTCCATTTCTTTCAACCCTGTCTCTTTTTTTTCCTTTCTTTCTTCCATTCATTACGAACGCTTTGATTCGCTTCTTCCTCGCGATACTGTATAACCCTTTCGAATCTTTTCCAGACGTCATGCGGAAATAATTCTCTTTCCAAAAATAGAACAATGCTTTATGTATGTCCTATTGTCTCTAATAAATACCAGTGCCTTATAGAAATTTTTCATAAAATTGCCAATAGAAATATAAACAGTCGACTTATTATCACCAGCAAATATTAGGAATACAAAGAATTGTAATATTCTTTACAATAATGATTAGAAACCCAAATCGTTTCCTTCTGTAATTAATGAACGCTGAAAGGGGTTAAAGCAAAGCGAGCCTCGCACACAAAGTGGCTCTTGTGCTTCTTTTTTCGTTCATTTTTTTTTTTTTTTTTTTTGGAGTCGTTTGGAGACCGATGAGAGGATCACTGTGCACTTCCTTCACACCCGGTAGAAGCGGTACAGGGGAGTATAAAGATATCCGCCTCTGTGGCCGAGCGAAGAAAACCGTGGCCCTTCTTCAAAATAATTTGAATAATTACCGGGCTGACTTTTTCATCGGGGATGCTAAACAGCTGTTGTCTACGCTTTTCTCTTCTCGTACAGGACGAGAGGAGACAATACAGGGACTCTCCTTCCTTAATTTCCTTAAAAGAGCTTTCGGGGATCTTCAACCGCTCCGTCTCCTCTATCAGCCCCCCCCCCCATCGCCCCTCTCACGTCCTTGTGCAGCTCGAAGATTAGAATGACAATGCGAATTCATTTTTATCGAACGACCGGGGACAATGCTGCGTGAAATGAGGTTGAAATTGAAATTTTTAGGGGTAAATTGTTTTACCTCGAGACAAAGTGTTCTTGTGTGAGAAAATGATTATTATCGTTGTTATCGAAAATAGTGGAATGTATGGAGATTGAAATGGGTTAATTGGAAATATTGTGATTTCAAAGAAATTCGAACTGTCAGATTTTAAATTACTTAGCTATCGTAATTTCGGGAGGATACAAATTTCGAAATAAGGGAATGTCTAATCACTGATCGATTTTAGTATTTTAGAATAATACGAATTCTGAAAAGAACAGATACCTGTTCAGCAAATTATTATATCGAAATTATTAACCCTTTGCACTCGACTGGTGCCTCTGAGGCGCCATATTTCATTTATCGGAGTATTCTAAAATGCGACCCGTATCAAAATATAGAAAATTAAAGAAGGGAATACGAATCAACAGATTCTTAAATATTTCTGACACTTTTCTTCCGATATAGTGCGTTTGGTTTCCGAAAGCACAGCTGGAAAATTAGATTAGATCCGATTACGTTCAAAAATGCTTCGAGTGCAAAGGGTTTAATATTCAAACCAAGTGCAAGACCGGAAGTTACAGATACCACATTATACCAATCACTGATCGTTGAAAATGTACGGAATAAAGTATAAATAACGATGATTTGGTTAATCTTTACCGTTTCGATGGTACGCGTTTGGAATTCAGTATCAAGGGAATTGTAATATCCAAAGACACGTCTCCGTCGCGTCGCGTCGGTGTCCTGCGGAGCACGTACGACTTCTATTAACGACAGGACCACCCCTCCCCTCTCTCACCCTTCATGGGCTTTTGGCAAAACACACGGCTGGGTTGACTGGAAGCAGCGCCGAGTAATAATTCGTCGGCCGAATTAGCGCCATAAGTTTGCCGCCGCGACAGCCACGGGGATAATATTAATCTACTTTGAATTTATACACCGTGCGGTCTTCCGCCGTCTAACTTCCTTTGTATTAAGTCTTTCCTGTTCCTCCTTTTCCCCTGTTTTCCCCCCAAAATCCTAACCTAACCCTCACTACTTCTTCTTCATTCATTTATTAACCTTTGCGCTTCGATCGTTCTGCTTCTATATATTTTATTTTCTACGTAAACCCGTGCAAAATGATTTATGACGTGAATTTTTGTGTTTTTTTTTTTTTCTATTCGAAGACTTAACATATTGATCGTTCAAAAGTATTAAGGATTGTTCTGTTAATTTGATTCTGTAATTTTGGATGCAGAATGCAGAGGTATAGAATTGTTTGTTGGTTAATTTGATGTCTTTTGGCGGTTAATTGGACAGCGTGTATTTCGTTGCAGAAAAGTCGACGACGAATCAATTTTTTTCCAAATACTTTTACTATGGTTCGCTTTGGATGCGGTGGATAGCTTAACCCTTTGTCGTGGCATTATTTCGGTAAGTGCGTCAGACACGAATTAATATTTCCTGCTACAGCATTCAAACAAAGGTAGGAAAATTGAAATGTTACATGCAATCTGCGTTTAACAATAGTTTGTTGTCTCAATTATAGTTGGAATTATACTTAAAAGTCAACTGTGCTGACAGCACGAGTCAGCTTTCTAACGTTTGAGCAGCAAAGTGCGTCACCAGTCAGACTCGTCAAAGCACGGGAAGGGGTTAAGCGAGTTTTAACCCCTTGCACTATAATAACGTGTCACGCTCGTAACGCACCTTACAGTTCAGATGCAACTTCTGTCGTTCAAACGTTGATCACAATTGAATTTAAACTTTAATTCTGATTACAATTTACACAGTTATCGTTTGTCAAGTATGAAGTATACGTAATACGAAAGAGGGTAATAAATATTTAGCACTGACTGACGTATCTGTCGGGAAAATGGTAGTGCAAGGGGTTAATCATAAACAGCCTACGATAAAATACCCGTAATAAAGGGGTGTCGCGGACCAGAAAGTTTGAGAAACACTGGTCTAACGTTTTGGTCCACCTACTTCATCTACTGAATTTTTTTTTTATATCTTCTTCTTCTTTTCTAGATCTTCTTTCATAGAAAGTACTAGTGTTCCAAATCATTGAACAACGAAACGATTTCCAGGCGGACTAATTTAATCTTCTAACAATGTACGCGGTAGCACGGATAGCAGCGGGTTTATTTACTCTGCGACTCGTATTAAGACGCGGTCAGAGGAAGGGGGTGAGATTCGCCCCTTCGGTGTAGACAGATAAATAACTGAAGACAGCCTGGGAATAACTTAAGACACGCATTCTTGACGAGAACCTTGCTACCACGGTAAAATTACACGACAACCTTGTGACGCTTTATCAATAAATCATTTAACACCGTTGACTGCCACAGTGAAAACGGGCGTGTGTAGTCAGACACGTTGAAATCCTAATTATTAAAAATATAATCGACTAATTTTCAAATTTAACCTTTCAAATCGATAGCTAGCATTATTGGCTTAATGTTAACGCTATCCGTGGTTTATTTGATCATTTCTGTTGGTAATTATTCGATTGTACAAAATTTCGGGTGCCGGTCACCGGTGACCCCCGTGGCAGCCAACCTGTTAATTCTGAAACAGTATGAAGAGATTCGACTCCGTTGCTGGAACAACAAAGTGTCGGGAAAGAGCGGAATTTCTGAAGAAAATCGTTCACCGAAACGACGCTCAAAAGTCGTTCAACGCTTTACCCGTATTATGCGGCCGAGTGTATTTCGCGTTGCGCCATTTACAAGGATCCTCGGCGTCGAGGGGGAGAGAAAAAAAAAGGATTTATGTTAAAAGCCAGTGCACCGCGAGTCTTCGTTCCAACGTCGAGGATTAAGACATTCTCCGGCTAATAATTTTCATCCTTTGGCCAGCAAATATTTTGACCAGTCCATCGATGCTCGGTTTTCTCCATCCTCCTCGTACACCGTCCGGAATTCGTTTCTCGACAACGTCGTTCAACGTTATCCACCCCTGTTTCGTCGATAGACAATTTCAGCCATCGGATCAGTTTCCAGGAACATCGAATTCATTGTTCGAGATTGAGAGAAATTTTCCAATGGACAATAGGTGTCAGTCGAGAGGAACTGGGTGCCCGAAGGTGCGTTTCTCGAAAGGCAACTCTACAATTATGAGCCATACCACGTCGGGGCGAGCCTCGTAACGAACTCACTATATTGCCGAGCATTTCAAAACTGGCCTCTCGTAGACGCTGTTTACCTGGGCTCCCCTCCCTCTCGTTCCCCTTACCCCACCCCCTTTGTTCGTTGTCTTCTCATCATCGGGGCTGGGACGGGCCCGCTGTTAGGCCCGAGAATAATGTTTCGCAGATGAAAGAAAGAAAGAAAGAAACTTCGGGGAATTCGCGGTGCAACGTGCGATTCCTGATGCTGGTGACCTCGATCTTCCTTCCTCCTTTCCGCGAACCGCCAACCCTTTCGATTGATTTTATCATTTTATTCAAGCCGTGGTGTATCTCGTCGTTTTTTAAACGATTCATTTGTTCAATTATTTATCGAAGTAGAAAATAATTTCTTGTGTAAGGGCTTTTTTTTTTTAGATTTGAAGATTGACTGGCACAGTGAAAACGGACGTGCATAGTCGGACACGTTGATCAGCTAATTTTCAAATTTAACGATTTGCGCTCGAATCTAGTCTATTTTTCCAGCAAACCTTCCGAAAACGAAATGTGCTATTTTGGAACAGTTCGAAATTCTTATGAGTCGAATTATTTGTATTCCTTTCCTCAATTTTCTGTGTTCTAATATAAATAAAGCTTGAATGTCGGGTTTCAAAATACTTTGGTAAATTAAATATGTCCCCTCAGAAGGAACAGTCGAGTGCAAAGGATTATAACCTTCCAATTCGATGGCTAACATTATTAGCTTAATGTTAACGCTATCTGCAGTTTGTATCATCACTTCTTATGTTAATTATTTGATTGTACAACATTTCGGGTGCAGGTCACCGGTGACCTCCGTGGCAGTCAACGTGTTAATGTTAATCCAACGATAAAAAAAAGGTCGATACTACTATTATCATGGTAATGATACAAATTAGATCGAAGCAAAATATTTTGTGGAATTAATGGATCATCAAATTTTAGTCTTCCTTTTATATAGAAAATTGTATAATATACGTCACGAAATTGCTGCTTTCCAAATTGTAATTAATATATTAGGTTATTCCAAAAGTTCCTTCCCCTATCTACACACAACGCTTTGTCTGACAGTGTCGAAATAATATAGTAGATATCACGCGGCTTTCGGAGAAATGGAAGAAGATAATAGGTTAAAATGAATCGTACAAAACTCAATAACGCGACGCGAAACATAAAGTGTTATACATCCGTTATTTATTGATAAAGCGGAAGGAACTTTTGGGACAACCCATAACACGTCGAAGTAACAATCGTTAGAGTTCGAATATGTTTTACCGCGTCGGTCCTGTGTCTGGGCACTCGAGGAATAATCTACTGATGTCCTAAGAATTTCTTCGGATAAAGTTAGAAATTTTCTATTGTGCCTCAATGTGTCTACCAACTTGAAAGCTTCGATGTTAATATATTAATAAGACTGAAGATACTTCGTTTCGTACGAAGATTTAGAGACTCGTTTGAAGTGGAAAACAGTTTCTTCTTGTTTAGAATGGTGTGTTTTATTTTGAAGATTCATGGAGCACTCGGTGATGGTTTTTTCTTTTCTTTCTCTGCTTTTGGTCACTGACTGTATGTTTGGTCTAACGTTACGGATGAATCTGTGGGATTCGTTCGCCGGAAAATAAATCATATTGCAGAAGATGCGACGGCTAGCAGGAAACAGCGACCAGATGTGGCTACACGGGACATGTGTGTCCAGGCCATCGGATGACACTTGCTATATTTAGTTCTGTGGGAAAAAGGGGTTCCAGAGGCATAATTACACCTACGCGAAACTTGTTAGTCCCTTCTTTTTTTTTTGTCTAATTCAACTGGAGATTCTTGATTGTTTCCATAGAAGAATTACCCAACTTGTATTAGAAACATCTGCAAATCATTTATACAGGAATTTTCTTGAAATTTTAAGCTTTAAATTGATGTAGAACAAGTGCCATTCGGCGATACTTTTATGTCATGAAATTGCGTTAGAATTTCTGTGATTCTAAATCCATCATTTTAGTGGCCGAATTTCGTTGTTGGCTATAAGTAACGGCCAGCCATTTTGTATGAAAGACATCGACGAACCGTTTACGTAGTGTTCTTCGTGAAACTTTAAACTTTAAATTGATGTATCATACTTGCTATTTAGTGATACTTTTATGTCATCAATTTGTTCCAGACTATCTATATTTCAAAATCTTTTCATTTTTCTGATAGTCTCAACGCTCTATTCTGCGTAAAATTTTCTTAATAAAAAATCAGGAACTTCTTTCGACGTCACGGTCGAAGATACGATCGAGTGGGGGCAGAAAGCAAATAGATGGGTTCCCATTTCGTACTTTCGGTAACGTAGGACACATTTCTGGACAAAACGAACGGATCGAGGTCCACGTGGCCCGTGTTCCATGTGGAATACCCTAAGATCCCACGTGTGATCCACCAAGACGCGTGGGAAGACGCCCGTACGAACGTCGACAGCTGTTCACACGTGTCCTTTATATACATCAGTAAAATCCATCGTCCCCTCTCCCCCTTTCCCACCCAAAAAATCTCTTTTAAAGTCGGATAAATCGTGAGATTAAAAAAGTGCTCGCAATTATTTCGGACATATTTCAGAATCATCCTAAAAAGTTATGGTGGTTATTTTAGCGATAATGTCGAATGGAAGAGTGAATATGTATGGCGCGAATGTTTGTCTGATTTCAGATCGACACGCCGATAGAAAATGAAGCAGACGTGACGGCGGACGCGAACAACTCCGAATCCAGTTGCCCGGAAAAGGGTTTCAAGGGTGAGTGAAAGATTCGTTGGAAAATTATACCGTAGACCGTAGTACCACGTCGACTATTTCACAATCTACGGGAACAAGATTTGACGTGCACGCATTACCTCCACCCTCATTTACAATTCGCAAACACTTTCCTTCTCTTTTACGCTTGATTTTCATATTTTACCAAAGTAAACATCCTTGCAAACTGATTTAATTAATCTGCTGTTAATATTCCCACGAGAAGTCAACCCTTCGGATAGCAGGGATGATTATAGTCGCTTAATTTTAAAAATGTTTAATTATGAACAGAATTTTGAAACATTTTAAATTTCATCTTCAACTGTCTTTTAGAAGTATAATATACAGGGTGTCTTGGCTAAGGGAGGCCACCTAAACATCTTTATTTTTAATCGCACAACAAATATTTATGCCGTAATTGAAATGGTATCGATGGAGGAATATCATAGAAGAAAATTTTCTTTTTTTTCTTGTCCAGTTATTTTTCATAGTTTTTTTTTTTATAGGTAAACTTATATTTTTCTTTATTCCATCTTGTAGTGACTGAAAAAATATATTTGAATATGCCTAAGGTCTCAGCTTCGTGTGACCTTGGGTACCAAGAACGACGAACACGATGGACACTTACGATCAGGGAATTCATCATAACTTCATCAGAGCTTAATCGTAACGTAGATCAGTTCGATTACTGACTGCGTTTGTTGCTGCCGACGGATATGATCTTGAGCACTATATAGCACAAACAGTAAGTTTAAATGTGATTCTAATATTATTCTACAATTTCATCACATTTTTGGTATCCAAGGTCACCCGAAGTTTTCAACCGCTACAAGACGGAATAAAGAAAAATATAAGTTTCCCTCATAAAAAATGAAATTTTCTTCTATGGTACTCCTCCATCGATACCATTTCAATTACGCCATAAATACTCGTGCGATTAAAAATAAAGGAGATATCTATTTAGATGACCACCTTTAGCTGAGAGACCCTGTATATGTAGATTATACTTGTCTTTATTTTATAAAAACATGTACGATTAATTCTGGAAGTATACGATCTTGCCTTATCGTGATAATTAAGGGTTCATTTACAAAACGTGGCTAAAAACTAAACAACCGAGAGCGCATATCTTTTACATACAATTCGATCGTGAACAGAATGGTGGCCATTGAAATGGAAGACAGAGCCCCCCTCCCCCTCGGGTCCGGAAATCGTGAAATCAACTAGCTGGCAGGATGGTTCGAATTAAGTTGAACGCGTTCAGACGTTCGCGCCGAAACCAATCCACTTAACTCTCAAACTCACCTCCCCCCACCCTTACATTTGCCAAGGAAAGGTCGTCGAGGTTTTGTTCTCCAACAAAAATCTGACAAATATGCCGCGATTTAGCGAAGAATGGAGGCAAAGTACGGGCCACCCTCTTTCCTACCAAGGATTCTCCTTCTACAACCCCCCACCCCACCCTCGTTGCTACCGTGTCCTTTAGCGTGGTCGTGGAGGGTGGTAAAGCAAAGGGTGACTCTTAAATTACTTAGACCGAACAAAACGTAACAAATGACGGTGAATCGGGCCACTTATGCGATATTGGCCCATCACTGGCACCCACGTATATTGATACGTCCCATTAGGGGCTGCCAGACACCCTCTCCCCCTCCTTCGACCATTTCCTTCGATTTCCTCCGATCTCTTCTTCTCGATCGTCTTCTCTACCTTTTGCGACATTCGATGCTACCCATTTGCATCGTTATATTGTTACCCACTTTCTTTTTTTTTTTTTTTAATTATATTTTTGACAAACTTTTCTTGATAATCTGTAAAAATTCTAAAAAGTAAGGGAATATTATCGGGTTGGATGAATATCTTACTTCGGTCGAAAATTATTGTGAAAATTTTGATAAGTAACTTTATAAGTTTTTCTTCGAGCCCTTTTTCGAATACAGACGAGGGTTAATTTAACTTCTTTAAAGTTTTATGGGAGAAAATTTATCCATTTAATTTCAACGAGATATAAGAATCGTATTGACACATACAGTACTGTGCAAAAGTCTTAGGCCACTGCATGAAGTTTGTTTTATTTTTGAACAAATCTATGTCACTAATACTGATTTGTTATCGTGTCTTGTATTTTGATAACGATCCCAAACATATCCCCCTCCGAATTGTGAAAAGTTACTTGACAGATTTAGAAGATAAAGAAACATTAAAAGTTATGAGCTGACCACTTAAAAGTCCAGATGAAAACATTAGTGAACATGTTTGGGATTATTTGGACGGAGCACGAAGAAAAAGATAACCAGAAAACCTAGATAATCTGTTCGAGGTGTTACAAACAGAATGGCAAAGAATTCCAATGGAAACAATGAATAAATTATATAGAAGCTGTATAAAAACAAAGCCACACAAAATATTGAGGTTTTCACCATAACAAAATTACATTCTATAATTTATACATACGCTGTATGATAATGTTAGTATTTACTAACTTCAGTAGATTAGTTAGTAACCAAACTGTGTGTTCGTATTTCAACTATCAAAAACACATAAATTCTGCCCAGTACTGTATATTATAATTCTTCATAGAAATAATGACGAACATAAAATCGAAAGTTCGTGTTGTCAGAATTTGTCAAAGTTCAGTGTCCACCAGTTTTTCTTTCCACGAGGCGAAAGTATTTTCTGCGAACACTTCCGAACGTTTCCCAAGGGTTGGAAAGCTTTCGTCCCTCTTCCTGCCTCTTGGCTTCCGGTTATTAATGGTTTTCGCGAACTCGGTTCATTAAGGAGCTCACGAAACTCCGCGGCGCATTCATGAGAAACAGGGCCACCCCTTTCCATGCCAGGGATGGGGACGTCCGACGTGTCAGAAACGCTGGTTTGTAACCAATGTCGGCAACGTTTATTACTTTCCAATTGCCAAAGTTACGATTTTCTCAGTCAAGAAAAAAAGAAAACCAAGTTTCGACAGGCAGAGTTTTCACAACCAAGTTGTAACTTATTTTCGCCCCTTTCGTTTCTGTGAATTCCTTTTATAATTGTTAAAGCTTGGGAATTTTCGCGTAATTATTTGAATAATCATTCGGAAAACGGAACGGTATCAATCGTCTCTGTTCGCTGGATCTTTTTGCCAACTGGTAGAATTACACGCGCTATTATCGCGAGAAAGCATCGCGCGGATAAGAAGCGGGGATCCGCGGCGCGAGCAATCTACCCGCTCGCGGAAACCAAGAGATGAAGACATTATCTCGATCGTTGGCCGCGTGTTTAAGCGTCGCAAGAACGCAAAGAAGATCCAAAGAGGAGAAATAAGGAGCGGATGAGAGCGACGGATGCACCTGTTCCCAGAGGTGTATAGAATCGAAGAAACTTTTTCGAAGAAATGTATGATCCCTATTTTTTATCAAACCACCCGCACTGTATTCTGTGATACTTTTATCACCAGTTTTCCTAGCATTATTTTTCGAAATATATTTCTAAATTAAAATTTGAAATTGATACTTGGTGTTATTTTGGCAAATAGATTTTCTATCTTTTTTTTTCCAAATTTTATTTACCATTGAGGAATAATAAAATTACCACTAAAATTAGTCATTTAAATTCCACTGATAAATAATTCCGTAGAAAAAGGAATGTATAATAATTCACAGATTTAATCATTTTTTTCCCATAAATTTTTGCCTATTTCAATTCTTTTGAAATATTTCTTGCTTTTCTGACTACATTTCCTCCTTTCCTCGGCTGATCCCCGATCCAACTCGGTAAAAATCCTTCGAAGACAAAGAAGATAATGCAATAATAAGTATAAGTTAGGTAGAAAAGACGCGTTCCTACGGTCTGTAGTCGGTGGAACGAGTGTTCCTGGCAATCTTTCGTTGCCGGCTGATTATTATGTCGTTCCGGAATGGGCCTCGAGCATTTTCACCGTCTCTCCGAATGGCTTTGTTGCGTTTTCTGATGCTTCTGTTCTTCGACAGAAATCTCCGATTCTTCCACCAGTTTGAAATATTTCATATACCACAGAAACAATATCTACAGAAATCTTTTCAACCTCGTAATATAACAATCAGAAATCAGAAGTTAAATTTAACCATCTGCAGAATTTTTCAAAGGGGTCGTGGATATCCAGAATTACTTGTTTCACTTCGGTAAAAGGAGAGAATTACGAATTTAACTTTACACGAATCGGAATTATTCGGTATATTAAAAATGCTTCGTCCAGGTTAAATTGTTCAGTTTTGCTGCAAAATATCTGCTTACAGGTACCGAAATAGTCGAAAAATGATTCTATCGATAAAGAATGATTTTATCGCGGTTAAAATGCAAGCTGAAGGTCAAGTAAAGAAAACGGAAGTGTAGAAAGGAGAAATGATCCTAGTGAAATTGATGGGAACGTCTTATCCTGAGGGCTCTTCCATCCCCCTTCCATTCTTCCTTCTTTTCCCTTCCCGCCATTGTCTCCGATCTCGTCTTAGCTGACTATGACAAATAATTGCCGAAGCTTAACATAAGCCAGAGGCGGTATACTTAGCTAATAGCAAAAAACTACCGACAGAGGAAATAGAAGGAACTTTTACGCGTACACGTACGAACTTACGTTTCCATTCGGTTTCGATTTCACTTGTAATTTCAGCTTATTTTATATCAGCTATCTTTCTTTGTATTTTCTGCCAGAATTTAAAAATTATTCGAATTCTATTGCAAGGAGGTCGAAGATTTATGAGGAACGTGGTGTTTACTTTTATAGGAAATCGTTATTTGTGAAAATATGCAATTTTGTAGTAGTTGGTAGCTTAATAAATTTGTAGCTAACAAGTTTCTAATCTTAACTTGAAATTAAAAATATAAAGAAGGAAAGATTGCTTAGAAGTAGATGTCTGTCGAGTTAGCCCCTCACCTTGCAAAAATAAAAAAACAAATACATGTAAATAATGAGCTATTTATGAGCTTTCATATTCTGCAAATAAAACATTTTGAGCTTGTCAAACTAAGCAGGAATTTAAAAACTTCAGTGGGGGGGGGGGGGGGGGCTGAGTCGACGTCGACTCCCACTGAAGTTTTTAAATTCCTGCTTAGTTTGACGAGCTCAAAATTTTTTATTTGCAGAATATGAAAGGTGGGGGGCTAGCTCGATAGACGTTAGAAATAGCAAGCTATTATTTCGTAATATATTAATATTTAATTCTGAAAATAGTTTAGAATCGCATCGTACAAAATCGTATTCCCAAAAGAAGCAAAAGAAACAATGAAAAAATTACGTCCCAGTACCCTTCCAATTTATTTTCCCAAAAATAAAATTAGTTTCGATCAAATTGCAAGCTAACGTTACCGGAAAGTAATGGTATCTCGAGGGAGTCTTAACTTGAATTTAGTTTAAAAAAAAAATGAACTGTAACGATTGTTTTGCAAGATTGCTTGATCCAGCGAACAAAACCGTCCCCGACGGGGTTGTTTTTTCTTTCTTCCCCTTCGACACTTGACGAGGATCGCGAGAAAGGATTTCGCGGTCGAGGAACAAAAGAACCGTCCCGACGAAAGAATGGAGTCCTGGTCATTTCCTGCTTCTTCGCCGGAAAAACATTTCGGAAAAGTCAGTGAACCGCGAATCGCCGTTTCATTCGGTTCCTTGGACACATCCTGCGGATTCGATGCTCGCGTTACACACAACGCGACAAAAACACGCGGAACACACTCAGAAACATTTTGAAAGTTGGCTTCTTTGTTCGAAAGAAACTTCTGTCGTCTAATTTTAGGATGGGTTTCTTTTGTCTTTTTTTTTTTTTTTCGATTTCTCTGTACAGTTTTTAATCGAGGGATATTTCATTGCTGTCACCGTGGCCAGTTATCGATCAGGAAGGATTTAAACAAATTCTGATTCAAGGAAATGTCGTTTTTCTCTTCAATGCGAAAAAATGTATTTACAAAAGAAAAATATATAATATTTACTCCGACAGATAATTTCTATGGTTATTTACAATATCTTGCCACAAGTTAGGCAATTTTTCGATGGCTCTTTTTTTGAAAATTCAGGCTGCTTTGATTTGAAAAAGGGATCCAAGTGTTAAAAAATAATCGCTTTACCCAATATATTGGAATATTTGGTAATTTACTTAAATTGTTATAAGAGAGGGTCAGTTTCGGAAATTTTTGGACATTGATGATTGATATCAGTCAGTGATACGCCCTCGGTTGTGCGTTATTATTAATAATCATCTTCAGATATTCTAAAACCAATAATAGACACTGTATATTTTCAGCAATAATTCCTAAAAATTTTCTTTCAGCCGTTAACATTAGTTACTAGAAAATTGACCGATTCACTTTCGAACAATAATATTACAAACACTACATTTCCATTCACCCATTCCTGCTTTTAATCCACTAATCCGATTCGAAACAATGATGTTAAAACAATTATTCTTCCAGTCGTCTAATTCCTTCGTTTGACACTACATATCCAGACCACAGCAGAAATCTCCATGCCAGAACAAATATCCTTTCCCAGCTTCCTGTGTCCTGTCATCGACGCTCGACGATTAACGATGAATTTAATTGTTCCAGGAACGGAATTGGTGCCAAGCTGATCTGCCTCAGCAACGATCAGAGGATAGACAAAAAAAAAAAAAGAAAGAAAAGAAAACGAATAATTTGCATAACGGCGAGACGTTCAATAACAATAGTCGATTTAAACATAAAATATTTTTGTACACGAGTTATCATATTATTGTATGATATAATAGATATATATATACATATATATCATCTATATATAGTCTGTACGATAATGTATACAGATACATAATTAATGAATAATGCTAATCGTATGCTAACCAAGCATTCGTCATCAAACGAGGGGGGGGGGGGGGGGGGGGGGGGTATCGAGAATACATTGTTTTCATATTGTTATTATTATTATTAATATTAAGTACTATTAATGATATTTTACGCACAGATTAGGTTTAAAGGAAAAAATGAGAATGAGAAATAGAAAAAAAAAAAATGAAGAAACGGAGCCGCAAGATGAATCGTGCGGTGACAAATGTAAATCCAAAGACGATTCGAGATCGCTTTTTGTTATTATCGATCGATCGTTTAGTATTCCATGAACGAGTAACGATCAAAAGTGTTTGCACGAGATGGTTGCGAAAATGATCAAGGGATTCTTTTCTTTCCTTCTTCCTCTTCTTCTTCTTCTTCTTCTTCTTCTTCTTCTTCTTCTTCTTCTTCTTCTTCTTCTTCCTTAATCTGAACGATAGATACGTGTGTTGTTGATAGATTTGTTAGAGAAACGTGTAAAAATCTTGCTATTCGCGAAGCATAATATCTTAGGGAAACTTTTGGAAATGAAAATCAAAAGATGCCTTATCGCGGTTGTAATCGAACGACGAGTTGCACCTTCGATATCTAATTAAACTGTAATGGTTATTAATCGTGAGGTTCTTTTTTGTTCTGTTAGGGACGTGCAAAAGGTGCGAGAGATTTTGATAAAACTTTCAAAGTTTCGAAAAATTCGTTTCGGCAGAATGTTATTATTAACGTGGCTGTGTTTAAAATGGCTGATGTAAAATTGGGAAATTTTGTTTAATTATAAGGATATGGAATTTAAAATTTGCAAGTAACTTGGGGCATCAAAAAAATTGCAATCAGTTACCTGGTTTCGTTAAAAAATAGCAAAATATTTTTCCTTGATTAATATTGATACCTTTTGCACGTCCCAAATATCGTCCGAAAGGAGATAGTTTGATTCTAAACAAAATTCAATTGTGTGTTTGTACAAAAATTTCTACACCTTCTAAAATCATCGAACAATGATCATCTCACAAAAACTTGTTAACCCTTCCTGAGAGAATCAACAGCTGTCATTGATGCAATTGTTTTCTAAGGATCTGTTGTACAGTTGTAAAAAGAAAATATAGAACTTGGATCATTTCCACAAACCATTCTCAGTTTTCTTTTTATGTCTCTCATAGTAACCTTTGTATAGATTTGTTTTATTCAAATTTTACTTCAATTCAGGATTCTTTAATCCTTGAACAGTAGAGAGTGATTTCAATGTCAACCCTTTAGGCTCCTTTTATTAATTAACATACCTAAAGTCTCGCAATGGTGTTAAACAGGGGAGCCATTTGGAAAATTTCACACTTTTTCGAATCCATACTTTACGAATATTAAAGGATGGAATTCATTTTTAATTCAATTTTCTAAATTTCAATTTAATTAAAAAAAAAATATATATAAAAAAAAAAAAATTTGATCGTCCAACGTCACAGATGTCCGTGGATGAAAATTGACCCACTTCTATTCAAGGATTAGTATACTTCTTAGTGTATTTATAACGTCTGTATAAAAAGGTGCTTTCGCGTACTTTAATTAACGCCTCCAGCCAATGCGTTTTCCCTGTTAAGTTCCGGATAATTATTAACTTAAAAGTACGTGTCGCTAATCGTTGCGTAGACAATGATTATTAGGTGTGTTCGAGCGATCTAGGAATCATGTAGGAATAATTCACTGTTCGTCGTAGAAGGTAAGAGAATAAAAAAGAGAGCACGGTCGTGTGCTGGTCGTGCGTATTAATTTTGTCTTCTTATTTCCAATTAACACGTCCATTATCGTAACGATCCTTTTCTTTTTTTTTTTCTTTTTTTTTTTAACAATTATTTGATCCTTGACAAATAATACGAAGGAGAAATTATGTTAATACGTTCCCTGATAAATCAAGACACAATCAAACAAAATTAACAAGCAATTGGTGTTTCGATATTTCTTATGCACTTTTTTTTTTTTAATTTCGTTATCTCTGTTTTTGTAGTTAAAAATCCTAAGATTATAATTTATTTTGAAAATTAGGCTTTCCCAGTGGTAACTTGATTGGTAATTAAATTTTCGAATTTCAGTCATTTCTGCTGGCAGTTGGATAATTCTGATCCGAAATATTCTTTTGACGTAGAATCTTTCGTTTTCTAATAAAAATATCTACACTTATTCGTGCCAAAAAACGTGCATGATCTCTTTGTTATATTTTTGCAGAAATAAGCAAGGGTCTAGGAGACAGTCTCGGTATTGTTTATAAAGCACAGGTGTTTTAACAAATAGCCAGAGAAGGAAGGTGGCGCGTTCCGTCAAGATTACAACTCGCATGCGGGTCGTTCGTAATACGAATTGGGGAAAAAGCTTGATTACCCTGGCATTTGTAAGGATTAGAAAGAAAATGAGTAAAAGAAAAAAAAAAAAGAAACGAAAGGGAATAAGGGAGGGCTTAACACAGGAAATCTGGCACACCCTAATAATCCGTCGCTACTTCTGTGAATCTACATTTCTCCTTTTGTTTTCTGACCCGAATTTCGTAATATTTAAATTATATCTATAAATTTCTGTTCAGTGAATTTTCCAAGTTTAAATTCAAATTAATTTCTACAAAATTCTTCGAACGATTTAGTAACGAAACGTACGTTAAGCTAGCGTTATAAAGTAATTGTATACTGAGGGGACAGTCACGATTTGGATATCAAAATCGGAGGGTAACTGTTAATTAATTAAATCTATCAGGTATGGCGACGATTTATAAGGAAGTTTAATTACCCGGTGGCAAGTTTAATGTAGTTAGACCCATTGAACTGCCGGCAAGATTGTTTTACTAAAAGTAAATGAGTCAATGATGACTCGAGAATTTGGGACCACCTAGAAATCAGCCCAACTCTTCAAGCCTTCCCTGTAAACTTCTCGACAACTAATTATCGTGCAACCGTTCAAACACACACACACACACACACATCGTCACACCTTCTGCTCCTTTCGTTTCGATACAGTTTTCGATCCATAAAATATCTCGAAAACACTTCCAACCATTTGATTCAATTTTTTCTTCGACAAAATTCGAATAATTTTGACAGAATATATAACGAACAGAGTCACGAATTAGAATTTTCATTTCAAAGCTTATAAAACTTCACGGATTCCTCATCGAAGTTCTGAGGTATAATTTCTGCGAATAATTCTCTTGCGAAATACAATAGGGAATATTTATAAAAATGTAATTATTTGCATTTGATCCTACATAACGTCGTAAATGAAACGAACGGTGTGCAACGATTCGAGGACAAACACCAAAGGGAATCGTAATAGAAAATAGGGTGAGTAACAAAGACACAGCCCCGTTAGAGAAACGAGGAGGATCGCGATACGTTTCTGCTACAAATGAAACAACTCTCTTCCCGCTACCCACACCATCCAACGTTTCTCCTTCCTTTCATTTGTCATCTCAGCTTTGCGTTTGACTCGCCGGTTTCTCGCCCCCGTCACCAGCCAGCGATAGTTTTGTCCCCGAGGTTTGGAATCGTATCACGGAATCATCCAATGGTTCCGTTATTGAAATTATATCAGAATGTTACAGTAGTACTAAATTAGCCAAATACCTATAAAGAGTCAATTGAAAAATATTCTGTTAAACATTTAGGAATTCCAAATTGATGGGAATAAAATTGATACGAAATGCAAAGATTTCCTACAATCTTAATAAATAATATTTTACACCACGCAAGTTGTTTATTCGACAGAGTTCGATTGCTTAAAATGAACAAATTAAGGCTCTTGTATGCGCGGGAAATTGAAGACGTCAGATATAGGGACCTTGGCTTTAGGGATCAAGAAGAGGTTCAACAAGGTTGGGGGATATGGTCAACACTTGTTTGGCAAACACCCCTTTCTCTGTTTTCTTTCAACACCCTTCCCACTTGTCGTATCTTGTACGCTTTCTTTCGTTCCTGTTTTCTTTCTTAACAATGAAACTTCTTTTTTTTTTTTGTTTGCCGAGTTTCCTTCTCTCGAATAAGCTGGATTCGGAATCGATTGTGAATCAACGAGTGACGCCTACGATATCCATTAGATTGTTTTCGAACAGAATGAAAACTAAAGTCCCCGATTCACGATTGGCTCCGCTCGGCCAGATGAACATGTTAATTAACGGTAATTAAAAAACGTTACCTGGAATCCCCGCTCGATCGCGCGATTAATTCCTCCCCGTCCCACGCCGATAATTAACAACCGAATGGCCCGATAATCCGACGAGATTCTTCAAACTTGCACGAACGATCGGCAAAGATGAACGGAGAAAAATCGATCTGTCAAAGATGATGATTCGAAGCAGAAGAAGAAGAAGAAGAAGAAAAGCGACCAGACAGTCGGTGAAGCACAACCGGGCGTATTAAAAATAAACGAGACACAGCGTCGTTAACCAAGAGGGAAGGTAACACGATTCCAGTCATCGAAACAATAAGAAAAATCGTACGTGTATAAGCCGTGTGTCTCTTTTGCCGGGCCCCAGAACGGCTGCCATATTTCTTCCATTCCACGAATCCCGTGGACGTTGATAACCGATCGATTAATTCGAGCCGAGAAGACCACGTCCGTCGCCTGTGCCCCCTCCCCCCCCCCCCCCTGTGTCTCCCAGTTTCTTCCTTTTCTTCTTTCGTCAATCGTTTCGTCCTTTTTTCATTTCTTTTTCATTTCGATCTGATGCGCGTTCGGGGCCTCCTCCTTAAGTCAGATCGCAGCAAGATGGCCGCGGGGCCTCCGGTAAATAAGCGACTGTCATCTGACGCCAGCAAAAACCGGATACACTCGCGGCAGACTGGTCTCTCTACGTTCCTTCCTCTTCTCTTCCTCCTTCTTTCTTGCACCCTTTTCTCTTGCGCGTTACTTCGAGCCATCTCTTCCCTTTCGTTTCATTTCGCGTTCATTCTACCCTGCATCCTCGTTTCTTCCTTCGTACCTCGGTAGCTTTCTTCGTCGTTCTTTGTCCTTTCTTCATTTTTCTCCGCTCTTTGGTCGTGGCTTTTCTTTCGTCCCTCCCCGCCCTGCCTTCTGCCCTTGCCCTACCTGGACGCGACGCCGACGCGCCGGGGATTAATTACAAAAAAATCAACGGCAAAGCGAATCGGAAACGTCGTTCCACGAAACCGTACGCGGCCGGAAAGAGAGAGGGTACCCCGACACGCAAACGATACGGACGCGAAACGAGGACCCCGATGGAACTTTTTCGCCACCCCCTGAAGAGTAGGCCCAATAAACGATCGGAAGAGGGGACCGGCTTGGGATAAGACGACAGCTGTTACGCTCTGCTAAACTCGCGATTCGTGCGCCCTTCCGTTTCCAATTGAAATCTACCGAATTTAAACGGACCAGGACCGCTGGCTTGATGATGATGTCCAGGTCTGATTATATTGGACAAAATTGGACAAAATTTGTAGAGTCGGTTGGTTCCGGGTTGAGGATTATAAGGTAATATTAAGGGAACGTTTGCTAACTCGAAGTCATCCTTTGTCAGAGTCAGAGTTTATTGATTTAGAGAGAATGTGATGATACTTAGGGGTGGTAGAAGTAATTCTAGAGCTAACTTTTGTCCTTTGAACGGAGAAAATTTGAAACAACCTTAACACGTTAAGCTCCACGTCAGTCAACGAAATTTCATACAATCAAATAATTGACAAAAAGAATATTAAGTTAATAATTTGGACTTGAAAATTAATCGACTGCATTCTGAATAATTAGGATTTTATCGTTTTCAAAGTGCCACTCGGCGTGTTAAGGGTGCTATCAAGTCTTAAGGAATACCCCTTGCAAAGTTCGTCAAAATTAAATTTGACATGTAGATAATTTGAAGCGATCTTCATTTGAATGTCCATTCTAAAATCTATTGGTACCACGAACATTTATCCTTCGTCAAGGTACTTGCTACATCAGAAATGGTTATAAAACGATGCCTACATAAATCTGATGCGCTTATGCCGGTCGAAAATTCAGTTGAACGAACATTTGGCATAAATTCGGCATAGAGCGTGAAAGATTGTTCGCCAGAAAGTGGGGAATCCAGTTTCCCGCAGGAGGCCACGAAACCCAGGATGCTTTAGGATCCTTTATTTTTCGGCAATTTCGAGACAAATGGTCGGATGTCTTGACGGGCCATTATAATGACATTAGCAAAGCTTCTATATGCTGTTCGGGACAAGGAGCCCAGTATTCGCTCCTTTCTTATTCTTTTCTTAATATTTTCTGCTTTGATTCACAGAACGTCCCCCATCGCTAAGAATAAAGAAACATTAATTTTTCTTCAAATGTACCCGACCATCGTCCCTTTACTAATCCGTTAAATTTATTATGTAGACGACTAACAATGAAAAATCTGAAATTTGTTAACTCGAATTGCGTTACATTTAAAAATCATTATTCCTAGAATTTTAATAAATAATTCTGTAGGATATCGAAGGTGACTGTAGTCGCCTTTGATACACAATGAAATTTCCAAAAATTCCATTTTACGATAATTACAAATTTCGAAGTATTACATTCTTATACGTGAAATAAATAAAATTCCAACGATCCAGGAAAACTGTGTCGATCCTGAAGAGCTGTTTGGCCAACGAAGGGTGAGCGAAGAATGATCGAGAGGGGTTGAATAAAATAGGAAGGATAGAGAAGGGCACGTATACGAAAGAGGGTTCCCGGTGTGTTCGGTTGGTTTTTCGTGTCGGCGGTCCGGGGTTCTTGACAGTGGAATTGGGAGGAATTAAAAACGAAGTGAAATAAAGCAAAAGGCCCGCGACTCGGGGGTCCAGGAGACTCGGTTTGCCTGGGTTTTGCTTTGTGATGTTCCCAGAGACCGCTCCCTCCCACTTGTTTCACCCTTCTTCCGATCTCTCTCTCTCCTTCGTTCTGTTCCTCTTTTTTCAACCACCATACGCGCCCGTGTGTTCGTACGGGTCCCATAGCCAGCTTCGTTCATGCAGCGAGGAACTAATTCGAGAGTCCGAGTGCTAGCCAGACCTCGGGGCTGGCCGAGACAAAAACTAATCACTCCTCGTGCTGCTCGTTTCTCCTCTTTAACGTCGATTACCATTTCTAATTTCACCTATCGTGAATTAATAGTCGATCGTGAACGCACCTTGCGAACGATCGCCAACAGTTTCGAGGTATAACGTCACGGCTACCCGGGTCCTTTTGTGATTCCTGATTTCGCGAAGGTATCCCACCGGTATCAATATTTAAACCGATTCCACGACCTTTTGCTTTGTTCCTTTTTCTTTAATATATAGAAATCGTTTGATCGACGTCCAAGCCAGTCGTTGGACCTTGTGGCACGCGACGAAAAACTTTCATCCTCTTCGGACCGTCTTTCTGTCGCGTCTATCCACCCTGTTTCTTCTTTTTCTTTCGGCTTTCTTTTATTCTCTTCTTCCCTCTTTTTTTTTTTCTTTTCTTTTTGGTTTTCTCCTCCAGGCAAGACTCATTCTAGCTTTTTATTACTCTGTGTTCGGTATGATCGTTAAAATGTTTATCGGATGCTCGTGCAATTATGACGTATCGTAACCTGCTGTGCGGCGGATCGTTTGTTTTGTCACGAGATGGATTTATCAACGACCGATAGAAATTATAGGCGATCGTTTCATTTTTCGCGTAGAAAAGATATTACACCTTTTAACGGTAGAACTATCGAACCAGTCAAAATGATATGGTTGAGGATTTTTTAAATTATATTATAAAATTTATCAGGTTGCTTTTATTAAAGTGCGTGTTGATCTTTATCGCGATAAAGATCTACCGTATGTGTTAATATATATTTCATTCTTCATTTATTTTTTCGATTTTATTTTCCACTTGAAAATCAGTATACACGAAACGCCGATAGTTCTAGCGTTAAATAAAAATCGAGGATAGGAGAATTTAGAAATTTTCTAATTTTTCTAACAAACCAGGAGAGGCAAGCGTCTGAAAGTCAATTGAACGAGTGTCTCCCGATTAAATGAATCGATCGCGCCGTTTATGCATCGTTCCGAAGGAATAAATTCGTCGAGCATGGTTGTTGATGAGGTTCGATCAAGAAATTGAGCGTTGCAAG
This sequence comes from Stelis phaeoptera, assembly GCA_943735885.1. NCBI lineage: Eukaryota > Metazoa > Arthropoda > Insecta > Hymenoptera > Megachilidae > Stelis > Stelis phaeoptera. The sequence goes on from OX030936.1 coordinate 5,356,278, forward strand.
GTGAGGGAGAAGGAGGCTCTCGTCAAGAGGGCCAGTATTAACGATAATTAGACAATTAATTCCTCGTCCCTGGGGCCAATGGAGAACCGACGACCGAGACAGAGCCGACTATAAATTCACCAATTATCACTCTAACGCGTAATTGGGCCGATCTTCTGCCTTGGAACTTTGTGGGAAAGCACTCGACCGCGACATTGGCGCCAATTTACTGATTGCATTAACAGGCTAATAATTGGCGTTGCCTGAACGATCGTTGCTTCACGCAACAAACCATCCACCGATCGATTTATAAACAATCAACACTTACGTTTTACGTTCCTTTGTTCTTACAATTAATTTTAATATCGAAATTTCCTTTGGAAAAGTCCTATCCTTGAATTATGCAAACTTGCCGCTTGATAACCAGACGAGATGACTGGTATTCTTGTTAGATATCGTTATTGTAATCCCGGGATGAACGACGAAAGCAAAAGAGACGATTCTCATGCAAATTGAATTGGTTCACCGTGGAAAAGTAATCTATCGAGCGAGTTAAGCATCGACTTACCCTCGGGATCAGGGTAAAGGATAATTTCCTTGTTTCTACGAGTTGCCTGCTGATTTCCCATTCCCTTTTTAAATGCCTCCATTAATCCGTGGACAACGAACCGGCCCCACCTTCTCGTTAATACCGTTTTCCTAACGAGTGATTACTTTCCCTCGCGGCTAATTACATTCGTCGACGAAACGGTTAGAAAAATAATCGTTAAAGAGGACAGACGAAATTTCAACGGATCGAGGTATTTCGAATTTTCGTGTAGATTGGATCGGAATCGACGAAAGAATGCATCGATCAGTCGTCCGAGGCAGGATTCGCGGATCTTTAAAGATCCACGGTATTTCGGACGGAGAAACGTTTCGGCGATAGCAAAGGGCTTCCTGGAAAGTCCCGAAGAAAGGATTCGCGTTCCAACGAACGGTGGTCCTCGATATCTCGAACTCGAACGTTCCTTGGTCGATTCTAAATATCCTTCGATCGGTCTTTATGAAATCTGACAGGGAAATGAAGCCAACGTCGCAGGTAATAAAGTAATTACCAAGCTTGCGAAAATCGAAAATTCAAAGACAAATGGATTTCTTTTTCTCGAGCAGAATCCAAAACAAACACTGGAAGAATCCGAACGAGCAGATTCCTTGGCGATCGTAAACCGTTCCTACGTAACCCAGAAGCTGTCTACTGGCGGGACACCAGGGCAAAACAAAAGACAGAGACATCAAGGGAAGAGAATAACGAAAAAAAAAAAAAGAAAAAAAAAGAGAGAAGAGAAGAAAGATGAAATCGTTTCGAACAGTAGCAGTATCCTTTCAACCCGAACGGAATCAACCGCTAACCTCCCTCTGCCAACTCGTCAACCCCTCCACGTCCCTCTTTTTCGAGCCGGCTTCTTAAATTCATCCGCGGGCTGTAAAAGCTCGAGCCACGGCTGCTTTACGAGTGTGAATAGACGGCCGTCCAATTATGCGGCTTAATTTAAATGGGATAATTGCGTCCAACGGAGTTTGCCCGTCCGGCGTATTATGTCTTGCATGGAGATTCCTCCGTGTTCGCCTACACGGAGGACTGTGGAAGGGTTCGCGACGAGTGTGTGTTCCGAGGGTGTTTCGTGGGACGATCGTGTGGGCAATTAGATTCTTTCGAGGAAATGTTCATTTGAGACGCAGCGTGGTGGTGATGAAAAACGTTGGTAGTCTAATGCGATTTCATGACATAAAAGTATTGAGAAATGATACTTGCGGCGTATCATGTTAAAGCTTAATCATTGACAAAAATTGATACGTAAGCGTTTCGTTGATATTTTTCATATAGAAACAAATTGGGACGGAAGAAAGTATCGAATGGCGAGTATGGAACCTTATGATTTCTAAGATGATTTCATGACATAAAAGTATTTCGAAGTGGCACTTGTGGGATATCAATTTGAAGCTTGAAGATTTGCAAAAATTTTCATGTAGGTGGATCGTTGATATTTTTAATATGTAAGTGAATTGGGATAAAAGAAGGAGAAAGGTATTAGGGTGTTGCATATCAAATGGCCAATTGTGGAAAGTATCAATTCTAACATGATTTCATGACATAAAAGTATCGCAAAATGGTACTCGTGGCATGCCAGTTGAAAGCTTACAGTTCGCAGAAAACGGTCATATAATCGTTTCCTCGATATTCTTAATACATAATGAATCAATGAATGATGTTTCATTCAACAGTATACAACCTAGCATTGTCGATCGAACAATATCCAATTCTCAGTCACTTAACCACCTAATAATACCAAACTTTTCAATTATCCTTTTAAGTTTCGTTAAAAATTTTCTTTTATATTATATATCGTGCTGGAAAGTGTTATCGTTCAAAATAAATATTCTATATCCAAATTTTACAAGTATCTGTTCGAAAGAGATAACCTTACAATGATTTCGAAATTTTATACTTCCATCAGACCATCGTTCACAATAGAATCTAGAAAGTATTTTATTCTTTAAATTTCTAAGTTTCCAATGTTACAAATTCGTCGATTTCGAGAACAGAATCGTATAAAAATGTGTACACAAAGTTGAAATCGATAGAATTATCCCAAGAATGTAGGACAAGAGTGATAACTCGATTAACGATCGTCTGGAGGATGTGAAAAATCGCTAGTCACGTGAAAAGGGGAATCCCTGGACCAAGGGGCGAAGGGACAGGAAGAAGGGCCACGCGAGATTACACGGCAGAATCCGCAAACGAGCGAACTTAGGCCTCGTTCTAATTGCGAATATGACTGTGCTTAATTTCCCCCTTCGTCGTTGCACACGGAATTAACGTCAACCGATAGAATGATCGCTCTTTCCTCTTCGCTTCTCTGTTCGATGGAAACCTTCTTCGAGAACAATGATATTCCCTCGAACGATGCATTTAAACTTTAAACGTGATTTCTTTTTCTTAAAGATACAAGTCCTGGGATTGTATTTTTCTGGCTAAAAATATTTTTGACGTTGGACTTTGAACCCTTGGACGACAGTATTTGAATTCTTATCAGCTTAATTCTTCTTTTGTTAATTATTTGATTGTAAAACATTTTTCACCGTGGCAGTCGTATACAATTACAATTTCTCAAATTTTACGCCATTCTTCTAAATATTATTTTGGGACGTCCACCACTTTATTTAAAAATTAACGGTTCAAACTTGAATCGAGGTATTATTACACGGATTTAGACACCGTCGTTCGAGGGTTAACACTTTATTTTTGCAGCAAAATCTATGTTTCGTAGATGTTGTAATGAAACATTTTTAGTATCTCTTGGACGAATTCTTTATTAATCGAATCGTATTGGTAGAAAGTGTATCAGGAATGTTTCGATCCTGCAGCGAAAGAAATTTTCTCGTTGTTTAAGAAGTAAAGAAATTAAATCGACGCTGTTCGTTTTCTATCGACGATGTATTGTGTTCGTGGTGAGAACGTATAAATGATCCATTGGTTCGGCATGAGACTCAAGTTCAGTGACCAGAGTATCCTGGAGTATAACAATGTAATTTCGTTTTTGCAATATCTGCAGAGACTTTCTAGTAGAACGTACTATTCAAAAATGGACATCGAACGCGGACTAACCATTTCACGTTCGTAGACGAACGAATTTTTATTCCTTCCATTCTTAGAAATTTTTTACGTTAAAAATAATTACTGTTCGAATCGATAATATTTTATTGTATTTGTGATTTATTTTTTAAATCACAAATTATTTCATTTTCGTTTGGAAATTTATGTTTATCTAAATCGGAAATTTTTATTTAACAATTCGGGAGAAAATTATTTTATGTTCCCTTAGAAATTTATATTTATTTAAATCGGCAATTTTTATTTAGAAATTCAAGAGAAAATTATTTTATTTTCGTTTGGAAATTTTTATTTAACAATTCGGGAGAAAATTATTTTATTTTCCCTTATTTAAATCGGAAATTTTTATTTAAAAATTCAGGAGAAAATTATTTTATTTTCCCTTGGAAATTTATATTTATCCAAATCGAAAATTTTTATTTAAAAACTCACGAGGAAATTATTCTATTTTCGTTTGAAAGTTAATGGAAGAATTAACGAGGTAAAGAATTGTCGATCGATGATATTCGTGATCGAAGATCGCGAACGGTACTCATCTCGACCCTGAGTCCATTGACTTCTATCGCGTTTCCGGTCGCCAGGAAAGCCAACGACTTTGAACTCTGCGCGCCAAGAAAATTCCATTTCCCTCTATGGAAAATCTACTCGTCGAATCGCTGTGCTGTAATTAGCACCGTCGTATATGGCAATAAGAAAGGGTGCAGGGAAGCTGAAGATCCAAGATAGACAGTTTCCTTAGACAACGGGTTTCCTCGACGCTTCTAATATCATTGTTGAGCAACTCTTTGTCTGTACTTAACAGTTTTATAACATTTTTAATACAAAATTCCGAATAGTATCAATAATAGAATAAAATTCGCAAGTTTCCCTTCAATTTACTTTCAAAATCACTCGATTTCTAGCTACGGGCTCTAAAATTCATTACAAATATAAAGCTCCCAAATTTAATTACCAAAAATAGCAATATCGTATTCTAAATAATTCCAACTGATTCTCACCTACGATAAATAATTGTGTAAATTAATTCAAATGGAATTGCCAACGCAAATAAAAAAAAAAAATACCTACCCGATTACAACATCATGGAGGATAACGAGGGAATAAAGTTCGATCGGGAGGTAAATTTTACGGTTGAAATTAATCGAAGACGCTTAAGAGGGATTCGCACGGTTCGAGTCGGAGGCGAAATGAGTTGAAAACGTTCGGAAATAAAATTAGGATGCCGCACGCGGTTCCCGAGCGAGTTGTCTTCGGGTAGACATTGACTTTGCCCTCGCGCATTCCTCTCCCTTTTGCGGCAACTGGAATTGGAACTAAAATTCTGAAAGGAATCGCGTCGTGACGGGGCCTTAAGTAATCCCAAACGAGGGAAGTGTTCTAAAGAAGCTGGACAGAGTGTAAGAAAGATAAAAAAAAAAAAAAAAAAAAAAAGAAGCGAAACCCTGGACGAGGTTTTAGACGAAGAAATGGCCACAGAATGCTCGACAGGCTTGTCTTTTTTATTACTTTTTACAGTTCGTCGTTTCTGTCGAAAAACGTCGATCAATTATTCTTCTCGTATTAGTTGACGATTGATATTAATGTTGATTTAATTCGAAAATTGAAAAATTACCCGATATTATAACTGAATGAACATAACAAAATCCACCAATTTACCAACATCGAGTACAAGAAACGATTTGAGGGTACTTTAGACCACCATAAGTTAGAGAGAAGATTATTTCAAGATTTGTCCCTAAAATCCTCGATCTTCCACGACCCCTAAATCTCCGGTGTCTGCATCAAAACCAGTCAATTAGCCATCAGGATTCAAAACAGGAGCCCTACGTGTTTAACCAGGCATCCCGAGTCCTCCGTAAAAACCGTCTCTCCAAAGCGTCCGTTCTCGAAAATGCCCGTCAAAAACGAACAAACCCAACCAGTATCGCCTCCTTCCATCCCCTTTTGGTCCCGCGCCCAACCCCTTTTGAAACATTCAAGCTCCTTCGGAAACGATGAAATCCTGCGAGTAGAGGCAGTGTCAGGGAAAAAAGGACGAGAAGCAGGATTCAGTAACCCCTTGACGTTGCAAGGAGGAGGGTCGGGGGTACAGGGTACACAGAAAGTACGGCGATGGCGGCTGGCAAGGGTTGGAGGGAGCCGAAAGTCAACCCTCGGGCGGGGTTGCTGGAGGTACACTGGTCTATCCGGCCTCTGGAGACCCAGGAGCGGACTCCTTTCCTCTTTTGTCCACCTTTCCATCTCCTGGAAGAGGGTAGCGGGGGGATTCGACATTTTTTTTTTCTCCTCTTCTTTCGTCCAGACTTGCGCCTGCGATGGGTGGAAACCAGGCTGCTCCGTTCTCGACCAATCCAGACGAAAGCCTCGGTTACGCCTCTGAGTGCGCCGACCGAGGCTGCCTCTTCCTCATCGACCTCTTCGCGGTCGCTCCTCTCTTCTGTCCTTCTCCCTCTCTCGATAACCCTTTCGTTCCACCTCCCTCCGTCGGTCGGACTGTCCTCCTTCCATCCACTAGCTCGTGGGAGACAGCCAGTTTACTCCTCCGTTGGCTCGCTTCTTCCATCCCGCTTCAACCTTGCCGACGGCCAGGCCTCTGTTTCCTTCTTCAAGTTCCTCGGTTAGCTACCGTGGAGATTCTTGTCTATCCGTTTGGCTACCGATGGACGCTTACCCCCTTCTTCCTTCGTTTCGCTCGGTTTCGTCGATTCTTATTCCTTGTTCACCGGGATAGATAGTAAATCTACTATCGGATGCGACGCCGTTCCTCTTGTTTCGCCTTCGATCGGCTGCGTTTTTCCTTCGGGATGATTCCGGGAATTCTGACCGGTCTTCTGCGATCGACCGTGATTTTCTTTTCTTTCGAGTTTCGTTTCGTCGGCGGGGAGGGTTTGAATTTCATTTAGCGATCGCACACGGACAGATTCATAGATTCTTTTCTTTTTTTTTTTTGTTATGATAGTTTGTGAGTGATGTCGTTGAGGAATAGAGTATAACAATGAAAATATTCCTCGATCATCGAAATATAAGGGGAAATTGTTGGGAAGTAATTGTATTCAGAGGTGAAGGATTTTTTAGGTAATCTTAGTTAAAAATATTCGTAAAAGTCTCAAAGCATTTTTCATTTGTTCTCAAGCATATAATGGGGAAAAATCTTATAGTTTCGTATGGGAAATCGAAGAACTCACACGTGGTAGCGGACGCGTTCTTTTTCGCGAACCAAACCTATACCTATAATGAAAAATTGTAATACTTAATAATAAAATCTATCAACCCCCATTCGGCCCCATAGTAATTACCTTGTATACTTTATATTCTCATACTTTATTTTCTGACCTTCCGAAGTATTTTTCATACTTATTTCCTACGTCCTTTAATAGCGTAACAAAGTATTTGTCAAGAATCCTTACAAATCGCATAAACACGTTCCTTTAAAAATATCCAACCACCGTCTAATTTAAAATAAGAAACTCGGAACAAGAATCTGCATTGATCCGAAGAAACTACCCCAACATCGGGGTGCAGCCGGAGATCAGGTTGCAGTTGCAGGGTTGCGTCTGGCACGGGTAAAATCGACCCCTCCCTCCAGCCCAAGGTAGAAGGGGAAAGGTTTTCATGATGGCAGTGAGGTGCGCATGGCCGCGTTTCGGTCCCGTGGACCTTGCGAGGGAGCATTTCCTCCGAAGGACCAACCCCTTTCTTCGTGGGGGTGCGGCCACCCTGTCGTGTCCTCGAGGCGTTCAAGTTTACCGCTCGCAACACCACCCTGTTGCCCCTCTTCCTTGGTCGCGTACAGAGTTCGAAACACGAAAGCCACGGAAACGAGTTTTAATTAATCACGAGTCCTCTGGTCCTTGTACCATCTGCGAAGGATCCTCTCGCGAGCGACACCGCGAGACCGTGACAAAAACGAATCCTTCCCAACGAGCCACCGAATCTATGGCCCGAGTTTTTCTCGCCAGATCGCTACGGGTCACACATCCCCCAAACCCAACCCCTTGAAACGCGATATCTCGCGGCTTTTCGCGTCGGCGAAGAATTGCGTGGTTTTAACGCGATCTTTCTTCATCTTTTTTCCTTTCTTTTCGGCCACGGGACCGTGGGTGTTTAATACGCTCGAGAGACGGCGACGGAATTTTAACCCCTCACCGCATGATTCTTCTACATTCGTACTTATTCTGGAGGAAATTGGGGAAGTTTCTTTGTACTTCAGTTTAGTATCATGTATATTTAATGTGTTAATGAACGTCAGTATTTTCTACCCCTTACTTCCGATCTTCGTAGCCTTATTCTTATACTCCAATTACTTTGATTATTTGACACTTTTGTGACGCCGCGGCCGGTCAAGATGTTAAGTGCAAAATTGATGTTCTCAGTGTCCTCGTTTCTAGCCCCTGCTGCAAGAGAACATTTCCCTATGTTCCTATACGAAATTACCTAACTCAGGGTATAAACTTAAATAAAATAATTTCTAATTTTCTAATCTGCCTGCGTCCTATTTTAACATGTAAACTCGAACGACTACAGCCGCCCTCGGTGATCCAAGAGTAACAATACCAACCGTTAAACACCTACTGCCGCCATTAAACCCTTCGTTCACAACACTTCGTCTCCCAATTAAAATAAATATAAAGAAGTGAGAGGACAAATTGAAAATTTCCAAATATTTTATTACCATTAGGTTAATATTCTTACGAATGAGCCTGTCCTCGAAAGATCGAGTACTCTCCGAGTAGGTAGACGACAAATGCATCGGATGAGATCGTTTAGCACCCAGAACAGATACAGCACTCCAACTTTCATTTCTCCCGTTCCAGACTTCGTATCCGTGAGAGCGTGGTTTAATGGGAACGGTCATAAACAAAATTCATCCCCTGGTAAGCTTTAAAACGGCGAGCACGTCTGAGTGCAGCAACAGTGGTGAACAAAAACTATCATCTCCATTTTCCTTTGTGAACGGCATACACACAGACAGACAGAGAGAGGAAATGGAGGATGGTAGGAAGCTGTGAACCTCCAGGATACCTAGAGGGATGATGTAACGGAGGTGCGCATGTTCCCCGTGGTGGGTGCACGCCCTCTCGTGCAATTTCATTTTCTAAATGAACAACCCAACCCTCCTTCGGGAGGAATGGGGTGTGTACCGGTCTCCACGGCACCGCTTGCAATCGAAATTGCATATCCATTTAATTAATTATGCATGAGACTCGTAGCAACGTGGCTGCAAATCAGCGTTATCAACGCGACTGTACCGTGCCCCTTTCAGGGAGGGATGCCGAGGCAAAAAACGATTCGTGCGTGTGCTCGGTTGGAAGGATATTTATCGGGAAATAAATACAGAAAGTAACATAATAATTGATATTGCGCGGTAGTAAATTTAATTAGTTGATTCGGACGGTGCTACCACGCTATAGGCGTTGAAAACTTGGTCGGGCAAAGCATTTATTTTGATCGGATTGTACTTATTATTATTACAATTCTTCGTAATTTTTATTATTCAGAATTTCGAGTGCCTGATACCACGATTTCTAATTAAGTCATTGAAAGGATATTAATAATGGAAGCGACAAATTTCTATGGAAATTGAGTTAGGTTGTTGCATGTGGAGTAATCGATTCGTTTAAAAATTATATTTAGTAATTGAAAATATGTGAATTAGATTGAATTTGTCAGAAGTCTGCTTTGGAATTTTGCAATGGAACAGTGCAAGAATTTCATTCTGAATCATCGGTTGATTCAATTGGCAACAGGACAGTTTGTACTTGGAATCTTAAGGAAGTCTTTACGTAGTCGTTTTTGTTAAGGATTAAGCTTCAAATTGGTGTAACGTAAGTGTTGTTTTATGATACTTTTGTGTCATGAAATCGATCATTTGGTATACAACAACCTAATAAAAATTAGTATAAATCGAAAGTCTGCCTATAGTCCTTCCAATTTTTCCTTATCATTAAGTTAAAAATCAACAAATAGATTTTTAAAGAAACTTCACCTGAAAAAATACTATCTAATTTGACCCACACCCGAGTCAATTGATAAAATTTTCAGCGCCTTATCATCCAAAAGCCAATTGAATGTCTTAATAGCGCCCTTCCATCCGTAACTCCGATAAACATGGGGTCCTTATTGAAATTTCTAGCTACTATTAAATTGAAAATCACTCACCAATTTCAGCTAGCGATCGGCAAGGTGTTAAGAAGTCCTTGGCTGGAAAAGTTGAACGTAGCGTAACCCTGACCTGAGCCAATGGTAGGCAGGAGGTCGTCTATTTCCCTTCCAAGATGGCGAGCCCTTTTGGAGGATCAGGTTCGAAGGCTGCTTCGATCTTCGGTACTCGTCCGGTTCTCCTTCTCTCTCTCTCTCTCTTGGTTTCTCGTCGAGATTCGTTTCTCATTAATCTCCGTCTCCACCCTTTTGCTCTGTTTCAAGATTTCTTGTTACTTGCCCGGCCGCCTCCTTTGTCCCCTTCCTCTCTGCCTTCGTTCCTGGGCAAACATGGCCGACCAACCGGCACCATTCGGACGATTCGTGCCGGGATTTTTCAAATTTCGCCCGGCTCGTCCGGTCGATTGGTCGGTGAAAACCAACGTCAGAAGATGGCCGCGATTCTGGACCAACTCTCGTACGGATCGATCCGATGCTTTCTAGCCTTTCCAGCCAATTTTTTTTCCACCTGGAATTCGTGGGAAGAATAAGAATCTGTTAGCCAGTCTCTTCTCTTCGATCTTATTATACTTTTCCCGGGTATATTAAGGGATGATACGGTATAAAGTGGGTTTCAACCATGAGGTTCGCAAATTGTTTAATCTAGGCTTGTAATCAACTGTCTGTGCGAGTCAGGATAGAGATTGATCTTTATAATTGTCGGCTAGATTCTAATTTGAAATGGTACCAGGATACCAGTTGGGTATCAAGTTCTAAGTAAAAATAAAACACTTACCATCTCCGGTTAATTTAGTCGAGGCTAACGTTCTAGGTTCCATGAAGGCTTTCGGTGATATTATTGGAAGAGCCCTTCTGTATAAATTAATTTCAAAATTAATCTAGGATACCATCAACATCCAAAATTGTGAATAAAATTGAAATCCTTACCATTTCTTCCAGCTGACACGCCAAGTTTCATGAGATCATCCAAGATTCCATCTTCGAAACAGCCTGATCCATCTGGACGAACCCGGAAGAAGGTTCCCAGCTGGTGATAGTCGTAAAACATCGCACGGGGTCAACGATACACAGCGAAAAAGCGAGAACAGGTGTCGAAAAAATGGTCTGTCTGCATCGAAGAGCACAAAAGAGGGGCTAGACGCGCGATGGCAGCCGGGTCTGTCGGTCTGTCGGTCGTTCTCGTAGCCGAGCCAGAAGCGAAAACACAAAAAACCGCCCCTCTGCTCCCCTTTCTTCGAGGATGGCCTTGAACTTCGAGGGAGTCTCTCTTTCAGTTGGCCGAAAAACCGTGTCGCAGTTTTTCCTTTGGCCAGCTACGACGCCGCCGGCAGCTCTACGAGCACGAATCACCGGGCGAAACGGCTCTTCTTACAGGCTACTTGTTAGGTGGCTCAGAAGGTGGGACAAACTCTCTTACCCCCTCGATAACCTAAAACCCTACCCCCCTCCCCCTCCCCCTGCCTTAGCAGTCACCAACCCCCGTGTTAACGCCTTTCTACCACTTCGTCCCGCGGCGAAGCCGATAAGATTTGTGGTTATAGCTTGTTTTCGGAGCGTGCCACCGGGGCTCGGTCACCTTCTCCTAGGTCCATTCCATCGGACGAAAGAAACCAGGAAGTCTGGAGAAGGGTGAACAGAGGGTGAACGAGGAACGCGAAGGTCGATGTATCCTGTGGTTGAAAGGTTTTGTTGAGGTTAACATTGGAACTGGCTGACTCCGTTGAATTTCTTAGGGCTGATGTTTTTGTGTTTCTGTGTAAGTTCAACGATCTGATTTCAATCTATTGAAATGTATCGAAATGTATCGTCGAGGTGACCGTTTAAGCTGCGTGCTTTTTCGACGAGTTTCTTGAAACTGGCGAATCTGAAGGATCTCATGGTTGAAGTACGTCGCGTTGAAATTGAGCTCGACGATCTAGGTTCACTTTATCCCCGTCTTTTTGCACGCTCGAAGGATTAAGCGTAGAGTTAAGTAATTTGATTGATGAAGGTTTCAAGGGGCTCGAATTTAGTAATAAAACAAAGAGGATGCGGTGCAGATTGCGTTTAGTTTGCATCATGTGCATATTATGTGGCAATTTCTCGTTGAGATTAATTCACCTAACCATGATGTAATCCGCGTGCCGGTGATATTAACGTCACGCAAAATATTTCACTTCAGACTGGTTACAACATTTCATCCACCTTCCTGTCAATCATTAGCGGCAACCGTTGATCGTTACTAACTTTTGCTTGCATCCTTAGCGCTCGAGCTTTCAGACTCCACGATCAGTGAAATATGCCTGGCTTTTGTGTAAGAAAATCTTGTCGCACAGTTCGAAGATTCTTTCTGTTTCAGCTTTCACGGATTATTTTACATCGGACCTGACCTAGAGGACAATCTCGCTTGGAATGTCGGAAGAAAGTGGAACGTCTCGGGTCCAGTGACCCTGCAACCGTGACCATCAACCCCCGTTTCGGTCTGCTTCCACCCTTGGGGATAAGATTTGTGGTTATAGCTCTTTTCTGGACCACGCCATAGGGGTGGATGACGTCGCTTCCTGTTAGACATCTTTTTATCACCGGAGAACCGTGAATCGCTTAAAGCTCTAGCTTGAAAACAGCTAAAACAGTCTTCGAAGAGGATAAAATATCAGGTATATCACCATTTACAAAAATACATTGAATTTTGATGCAATTTAAAGACGTTGTGCAGACGTTAACGATAGAATTATGATTCCAGGATTGGTTTTCGACTGTTCAAAGTTGTGAATAATTTGATGAATGACAAACGGCAGACAAATAAGGGGAGATTGGTTCAAGAGATACTTCTGTGTACGCGTTCACCGACCCCTCGTCTCGTTGGGGTGACTTTTTATCCTGGGTACCGTTTTTTTCTCCCCGTCACGAAGAAATTCCCCAGGAATTCGTGGACCGTTACAGGGGGCGGCTTTTTGCATGATGCCTCGCGGTGCTCGTGACCTTTTCCAGCCTATTCCTTGACGCGTGCCCTGGCGTAAAATTAAGTTGCCGAAGGTCAGGTTTTAGACTGGCGTTCTCCATTCAACACTTTGCTCCCTCTTCAAACCGCAGCTCCATTTTGTCATACTTATCCGGTTTCTTGCAAGGCCGCGTAGATTACCGTTGATATTTTTACGAACAACGTGTTTTTGGTAATACTAGTTCGTTGCACCGAGAATATTTTTAATTTGGACGAACTGCTGTAAGTGGTACCTGTTGGAATTAACAATTAATTAAATTTTATCAGCTTAATTGTTTAAAATTTGAAGGTATTTATTTCTTATTATTCAATCTCTTTGAACAATAATTTTACTAAAACCTGGTGGACAGCTAGTTAGAAGGTTGAACAAACGTAATAATAAAGAACTGTGGTGATTTCTTTTCCAATCGTTGAAATCGTGTTCAAACAGACTGGTTAATAATAAATGATTTCAAAGTTGAATAAACTGGTCAAGTACCTGACAAACGGTAGATGGTATCGGTCTTCTTCCAATTCAGTAAACAGTTTACAAAATCGTTGTACTAACGGGTAAAATGATAACAAAGTATTTGGTAAAGAGAGGGACAAAGAGAGAGAGATTAGAAAAGAGAAGGGGATAATAAGAGAAAGAGAAAACCCGCCCGCCTCCCTTCCCTTTACACAGATCCCGCCGTACTGGCTCGTTACCCCCACCTGACGGCTCTCAGCTCGAGCAAGTCGCGGTGTATCGCGAGAGGCAGAGCCGAGGCCGGCCGAAGGCGGCCGAGCACGGCCGAACGGTTGTTCGAATCGCGACTCCCGCGTCAGTGCTGCAACCGCGTCCGCGGTCCACGGTTCATGATTTCCGGGCACCGTCGCCGGTTCTGTTTTTTCCATACCCGTCAACCGCAAAAAAAAAAAAATACCGAGCAAGGACGTTGTTTCGTATTCTAAGAAGCAACGACGATACCCGAGCAACGATAAGTGTGGTGGATCGAGATCGATCGCGACCGGAAGCCGGCGAGAAAAACGAAAAGGATCGGACGCTTTTCCGATGGTACGCTTTCCCGCCACTTCACGTTTCCGGTAAGATGGCGCCGGTCGCGGTACCATCCTTTCCGTGGATCTGGGCGTTCGAATCTCCTCGACGTTGAAGCAACACAAGGAAACAAAACAAGGATTGATTCTTCGACGATTGATTCTGGGACCGGTGGAACGAACGGACGCTTCGAATTGCTCGTATCATGACGCAACGACGTCGTTGGACGGTTCGTGTCCTTTCGGAGGTGATCGTCGCGTCAACGGTAAGCCGGTAGAATCCTTCACGTTCGCCCGGGAGTTCGCGGTACGCGATCATGACACGAAATAATTCGTAAATATCGAGTGACGGTTAAATAGTGCGATGACAGTGACGAACGGAGGACAACGGTGGACGCAGCCGGTCACGGGGACGCCCTGAATAACCTAAAAACTCTCTTGACGGACGAGTGTGTAGTTTACAAGTGCAATACCGCGGTGACGCGTCGAATCGTGTGCAATATTAACGTTCGATCGAAACGCGTATTTCGTTAGGGAGATGTCGAGCCGGTGGGTGATCGCGAGAGACCAGTAAAGTGACAGATCGAACAGAGATCGACAACAATCTAGTCAACAGAGCGCGAAAACGATTGTTATTTTTATCGTTAACGTACGTTTTTCGACAAAAGAGACTCGTTGGAAGGTCGCGTAAGTGAGAAAGAAAGTAGAATCGCGAGGGACGAGCAACGAAAACACAAGGCACGGCTAAATGCTCACCCTTGACGGTGTTTCTCGGTAACGAGGCTGTTTACATGACGCTCCTACCTTTATTTCGTTCGTCCTCGTCTCGGCGTTAGCGTCGAAATTCATCGTCGTCGTATCGAACGTATGTGTCGCGGTTACGTTCGTTTTTCGAGGTTAAGTGTAATCGACAAGTGGCAGGATGCGAGCGATCGGTAAATTACCGTCGATCGGGACTCGATGAATAATTTCGTCGTTTGATGTTGGTTACCTGTATAACATAAATAACGTGGACGACGTTTCACGTTGAACAGAGAGATTCGTGTCGCGTACCGAAACTCGGTGGTCAGTGACGTAATTGGGAACCGTGGCGCCTCGGGACTGTTCGACGCTGGCGGAGAAGATTCTCCAGGACGAGAATAGACGGTGTATTAACACGAATAGTGACTTTGGAGGTGATTCAGTGAGAAATGTATCCGTGGTACCGGGACAGCGTCGCGGCGGCGGCGGCCGCAGGCCTAGGGGGACCCGTCGGTGTCGTTGGTTCCGGTTTCTGCTCCACCGGTCCAGGACAAGGCGGCACCACCATCAAAACCGAGAGCGGATATTCGGATTGCATGCTGGCCCTCGACTATGTCCAGAGTAAGGTAAGCGATACACCTCTTGTCTCTCATTTGATTAAATAATCTTTTGTCCGCGATTCGGTCAATCCTTCGAACATGGCGTCGCTCGAGCGCCAAAGGTTTTTCTTGTGAAAATTGTCGTTTTATCTTTAAATGACGTATCGAGCAAATATTATTCACATTTTGATGTATCGAACGTTTCCTTAACAAATGTTTATGCATAATTCTTCTTTAAATCATACTTTATGTGTGCGGTACGTATGTTTCGATAGTTTGAAATTTGGAGTTGAATCTTTACAATGGCGGACCGCCGAAAGCGCGCCAATTTAAATTCATATTAATGCGAGAAACTTGTACCTTAGAAAATTTCAGTTTTATTTTAGTTTAAATAATATTTCGTGTATTACTTGAATCGTGATTAACCCAAGGTTAACTTTATAATATAACATTCGCGTGTATTGGAATATTTCTGTTGTTTTTATTCCTATTTAACACTTTAACTGCCACGTGTGCGCTTGAATTTTCATAGAAATTTGTCGCTTGCATTATTAATATCCTATCAATTACCTAATTAGAAATCGTCGTATTAGGAAGTTCAAATTCTGAATAAATTGTAAGAATAATAGTAAGTAATATTGTAAGAATGAAATTTGGAAGAAATAAATGCTTCGCCTAACGAAGTTTTCAGCGCCTTCAGCATGGTAGTCAAAGTGTTAGTAATAATAATATTAGTGTGGAATAAATATTGTGCCTTAAATTGCAATTTAAACATCCATATACTTACTTCTAAAAATACTGTATCGTTTCTTTTAAAAAATGCATAGATTATAGAGGATTCTGGGCTGTTAAATTTGCAATATTTCAAAGAAGCATAGAACAGGTTCAACAGCAGTTTGGATTTGATATGGAAATCGATTAGTTGTTTATAATCATTCAATTCAACGCTCGAAGGGTTGACTATTTTGCCGACGATGAAAACCGGTGGCAAGAAAGCAAAATTGCAAATAATTGATGCTTATCGCGTAATAATAGGTCTCTGAATGAAATGCTACTTGTTTCTTTTTTTTTTTTTCTTTTTTTTTCGGCTTTCTTGTTCTACGGGTTAACTGGTATGCTTGGGTTTTACCAGCAACAGTTTTGGAGCCGGGTTTTTAACCACCCAAAGTAGCTCCATGTACATTTCCGCTTTTTTTCCAATTCTTTTGTTATTTAATTATAAAACAAGACTCAGGCGTTTAACAGGAGATTTCAGGTTGCAAGATGAATCAATTTGGAACATCGAATATCAAATAATTGAGTATTTGGGGTTTCGATTGATGCGTAGACATTGTTTAACAGAAATATTAAATGTTTATTCGATTTTCAGTTAATGGTTACATGCTAATAATTACATTTTGTTCCCTTTGATGAATATTGTAATTATGTTTAAGCGTTTTAGAAACGAGATGTTAGCAATTATTCAAGATTTATTGATTAATTAATAGGGTACTAGTGATTAGAGTGACCTAAGTCACTGGAATTTTTAATTTTCCTTAAAAGTTATTTAGTATTATCATTTCACGTTTTGGAAATTTAGGTGATTTACTATTTTACATAAAAATGACAATTCTGGGAAACAGACATATGTGATTATATGAAATTTATTAATTAGGGAACTCTGGGTCTCCAAATATCCAATTTTCTCTAAAAGCTACTTAATATTATTATCTCACGCTTTCAAAACTTAGATAATTCACTATTTTACTCAAAAAAAAAGAATTCTAGTGGAAAAAAATTGGTAATTAA
This sequence comes from Stelis phaeoptera, assembly GCA_943735885.1. Lineage (NCBI taxonomy): Eukaryota > Metazoa > Arthropoda > Insecta > Hymenoptera > Megachilidae > Stelis > Stelis phaeoptera. The sequence goes on from OX030936.1 coordinate 5,373,196, forward strand.
ATGAAATCCATTAATTAGGAGTCCCTAGCTTCCCAAAATTTACAATTTTCTCTCAAATTTATTTAAGATTATTATCTCAAGCTTTCAAAACTTAGATAATTCACTATTTTACTTAAAAAAAAGAATTCTAGTGGAAAAAAATTGGTAATTAAATGAAATTCATTATTTAGGTGTATCTAGGTCCTCAAAAGGTACAATTTTCTCTCAAATTTACTTAAGATTATTATCTCAAGCTTTCAAAACTTAGATAATTCACTATTTTACAAAAAAAAAAAAAGAATTCTAGCGGAAAGAAATTGGTAATTAAATGAAATCCATTATTTAGGGGTATCTAGGTCCTAAAAATTTTCTATTTTCCCAAAAAATTAATAGAAATATTACAATCCCCTAAAAAATGAAGTAATTCACAATTTTACCTGAAAACAACAAATTCCTACAGAAAAGAAATTAATAATTATTCGTGTCCCGTTAATTAGAACACTCCGAATCCGTAAATTTTCTAATTTTTTCTTAAAAATCATTTAATACACCTCGTATTATTTCTTCGATTATTCCATGCTTTTGAAAAACAAATCTGTACGTGTCTCGCTTTGTTTATTCACCCTGTTTCACCTTAACAACATCGGTCGTTCGAACGAATGCGCACGTGTTCGTCTAGGAAGCGATTTCTAAATTCCGTTCTGTATTTTTGTTTTCGATCGGTGCTTCAAGCCGACGCGCGACGCCGCGCCGCGCCGCGTCGTTTATAAACAGAAGCGTTCGTCTCGCGATTAACTCGATTTGTTAAGAGACAATATCGCGAATCATCGGCGAATATTTCGCGTTTTATTTTTCTCGTTATTCGCGAACGCAACTTCGCTTCTTGCCAGCGGAATTCTCATACCAAGATGCTTAGACAATTGCAAAGCGTACGAAGGGCAACTATACGCATTTTTATGGCAAAAAAAAAAAATTGGAAAGTATATCGCAACAATCGATTGGTATTTTTCATTTTCTTCGAGCGATGGTCATTGTTGCGTGGAAAACTACCACTGTTGAATTCTTTTGCGTTATGTTCACTTTTGAACGACGTTCTGGGATAGATCCGAGTCTCGATGGAAATATTTTAATAATCATGGAAAACGTTAATATCAGATAATTTTTGTGGAATAATAATTGTTTGCTGACATATTATATTCGTCTTATTATCTTTAGAAAGTTATGAATTTTATTTTTATTTTTAAATTGTAAACTTTTTAAAATGGTAAAGGATTATTAAGGATACTTTTTATTAAGGATGACTGAATTATTCTGAGCTTTGAAAATTGATTGTTCGATAGGATTTATCGAACGGTTTATTGCTCCCTTGTGATTGGATTCAACGACGTTTTCACCGAGGAAAACCATCGGGAAAATGGAACGGTATAAATCAGATGCAATTAGAAAAATGAACGAACGTTCTGTAAATTGGAGCACGTTGAGAACTTGTTTTTAAATCATTATAATAAATATCATTTAATTATTCCAATTTAAGTGTTCCATTCGCCGTGAAACTTATGAGGTAAAAGCATTTCGCTAAAATTCCCATAATTCATCGAAGATATATGGAATAGAATCTTCATTACTTCGTTTAATCTTCGAGTATTTATATGAAAATTCGATAGAATCCAGGATTCTTAATTTGTATCAAATAATCTCCATCGATGACAAAATATTTTATACCTAATTACGGGAAAGAAAGAAAACAGCTTTTAATTTTAATTTTATTTTTAGGAAAATAACAGCATTATTCTTTATATCCTACTTCCTTTGATTTATCCCACAATACTGTTGCATAAAGGGTTGAATATTTCTAAACAACCTGTTGCACACCTTTTGTCCCAAAATTGAATTATGCTCCAGATTTCCTGAGCCGTCGAATTTCATAAAAATCAGCAAAAATTTGATCGTAGAAGCATCCCTTGTTAGCAGCGTTGTTTCTGAGCAAAGAAGTTAAAGCTCGGTTCTCGCGATCTTATAGAAAACACCACGGGTCGTTCAATTCCCGGTTTCTTTGATCCGTGTGTCGCACGCCGGATTAATGAAAAAAAAAAATCTCATCAGCGACTCGCGTCCACTCTTTTTATCGTTCGCGAATTATCCTGACAACCGAGACAATAATGGCATTATACGTCCTCGAAGACAAAGATTAATATCGAGATTATCGCCACAGCATCGTTCAACCTGATACCGTACCTTTGAATGTTAATCATCGCGTTCAATCGACACTTCCGCGTGTTATTTGCATCATTCCGTGCCGACGAGAGACCGCGTTTCTTCCAATTAACCCTTCGATTGCGATATGCGTGAAAGTAGTAGATTTTGGGGTCGCAAATGTTATATTTTTTATAATAATATTGATTGTTTAGCGACAGAAAACTATAATAGAATAGTAGTAAAACCTAAGATTGCAAATTAATTATTTTGTTTGCTTGCGTTGGGTGATGTGGGGGGTTAGGATAGGTCACAGGTGGCCGAAATCTCAAATTTTCTATAATAATTTAATATACTTGGCAAAGGGAACTTTCTGTAACTGAATACTCGATGAATTAGTATCGGATTAATATTTCAAGGCAACGGAAAGCCTGTCGGCCCTGCTATGACTGAAAATACTCAGCAAAAAAGTATAGAAACCAAGCTTTGTGTAGTATTAGTATTATATTAACACTAGAACTATCGAACGGGTCAAAATTACTTGTTCCAGATTCCATATTTTATATTACAAAATTTATTAAGACGTTTTTATCGAAATATAAGTTGCCACTCGCCAAGATAAAGAATTTTTTTATACGCTAATTTACATTTCATCCTTTATGAATTTCGTTTTTTATTTAACACGTTGACTGCCACAGTGAAAACGGACGTGGGTAGTCAGACACACTGAAATCCTAATTACTAACAATACAATCAACTAATTTTCAAATTTAACTTTTCAATTCGAATAGCTAGCATTATTAGCTTAACGTTAACGCTATCCGTGGTTTATTTTATCATATCTGTTGGTAATCATTTGATTGTACAAAATTTCGGGTGCCGGTCACCGGTGACCCCCGTGGCAGCCAACGTGTTAAGTTTCGATTTAAGTATAAGTGGACATTGAACGTCGGTAGTTCTAGTGTTAACAACGAAAACTAAATTTGAAAATTACCAGTAACCTATGTACACTCGACTTGCATCTAGCGAGTACCAGGATAGCCAGTCGAATGTTGTAAAATACTCAGCCAAAAACTATCCTTGGCAATATTTTTCAAGAAAACCCCTCTTTCTCTTCTTTTCATTTGCACGCTCCTTCTTGTCCCTTAAATCATTTCACCGCCGAGTGGTCCATGCACGATAACACACCTTTTTATCCCGAAACAAAATAACATTGGGGCTAGAAAAGGCTCGCCAGCTCCGTTACGAAAGTGCAAAACAAAGGAATCTCGTAGAAAAAGAGCCTCTGGACGGTCTATCAATTATCCAACCACCTTGCACCGGCGAAATTCCTTCGATTTTCAGCCGACGAATGATTCCTCGAACCACGGCTGGGAAAAGAAACAGCCCGTTCGAAAAGAAATGCGAGCATTTATATCGTTCACGGCTCAACTGGTTCGCGGATCTCGGGTGTCGTCGATACGCGAGCTCGTTTCTAATTAATCGCTTCGTCTATTCACCAAGATTTATTCCTCTTTTTTTTTGTTTTGTTTTTTATTTATTTATTTCTTCTTTTTGACGGAAAAACGTTCGAACAGAATCGATCGACAAGAAGATTTAATCCGCCGTGTCAACCTGTGAAAATGATTTGTTCGAGGAAAAAACCGCCACCGATCTTCTCTTTTTCTGTTACTCTTTTGGTTGTGCATACGAGAGAGGCGAACATGGAACGGTTTTCGAAACGCGGCCAACTAGAAAGCGGGACCGTGTTGATTTTTTCTCGACTTTTTGCCGATACACCGTGTAACGGTGTGATGATAATCGTGGAAATTGATTGGAAACGGGGGAATGGGATATGCGGCTGATCTAGCGCGATTATTTCCTTTTTTCTCTCTCTCTCTCTATCTCTCCTTTTATTTCTTCTCTCACCCCCTCCTCTTCTAGGCCAGCTTCGATACCGCTGTTAACACCTTGAGCACTTATTCGCTTTAATCGCGTTATATTGGATCGTAATGAATTGCAAGGAGATTTATCGCACCGATTTACCGTATTAACCGTCCTACCACTTTTTTTTTTATATTTATAAACCTTGATTTCGATCGAGCCTCCAGCTTTAGAATTTTCTTTTTCTTCGATTTTTCTTTTCCGTTCGTTCCTTATTCTTTGTTTAATTAGTTGTATGGGTTCTCGTGTGGCACCAAGACGGTTTGGCTTTTGATCAGGGTTGTTTGAAATTTTGATATTGTTATGCCTGGTGCATAATCGACTCGAAATTTAAAAATTATTTTTAATATTTCCTCAAATATCGCATTAATCATTTCTCAAGTTTCTTAGACTGCATCGAGAATCATATTATGTATCGCAGACTGTGAAAAATTAAAAAAAAAAAAAAAAATACTATCAAATATCTGGCAGAAGTTGTGTTGTAATTATACCGCGTCTATTTCGCCGCCGATTCGATTCGAGAGCAGCAGAAAAAAAAAATATACGGCATGGAGGTTTGCGTGACGAATGATATCGTGGAATAAATTCCGTTCGTTAAGGAAGCTTGATCATTTTTCTACCTGCAGAAAATGATAATTAGTCGAGGCGTTAATGGCGGTCGAACACGATCGTTAACTGTTAACAGCGATAATTAAACGTAGACGTTGACAGGATCGCGGCCAATCGTCAGCGATCGAGATATCGTCGAGTGTCGATTGTATAATAAATCAGATCATTTAGTTCGATCGATATAATATAAAATTAACCGTATCGATGTTTTAGTTTCTCGGTTTAACCTAACGGGGACTTTTTTTTTGGAACCTGTACAATTTCATTTTAACGATACCTTGAGAGAAATTTGTGACTTAATTAAGTGTGTTGATTGTTTCGAAGATAATCGACGATCGCTATCGTTAATCTTGCGCGTTAAATGACCCTGTGTAATTGATTAATTGGTTAAAGGTGTGATGGATATTGGAGGGCAAGTTTTCAGCGGATTATTCAGGAATAAATTTTGGAATACTACAGATATTCATAAAATAATATTAAAATATAAAGGGGATGCAGTTATCAAAATTTTGAATTAATATTATCGTAATAGCGTTAGGTTGAATTTGTAAATTAACCTATTGTCCAAATTTCGAGTAATATTATTATATAATAAAAGCTTCAATTTTAGAGTTGATTAATTATCCAAACCTTGAACAGTGTTAATATTACATTAACAATGAAAGCTTAAATTTGAAAATAATAATTTTGGGTAATATTAGAATAAAAGTTTACATTTGAAAATTAACTAATTATCCAATCTCTGAGCAATATTGATATTATATTAATAATGAAAACTTAGGTTTACCTAATGAAAACTTAGGATTATCTAATTGTGTGCTTGCATTGATTATCACAGTCCACCACTGGGTTACCGGTTACATGAAAAGAAAAAAGAAAATGTTTTTTCGGGTGATAAAAAAAAAAGCATGAATGGTAATGAAAGGTTGAACGAGTAATTAAAAGATGAGAGGCTGGTAGAAAATGGAGATTTAATGAACGCGGCCCGTTGAAAGGGAAAAGAAAGTTTGAAAGACGAAATGCGTTTCGTAATCATTAATTGAAATGCTGTACAATTTATTTCAGTTTTACATGATTGTATAATTTCCTCTGTTTTGAAAAACTTCATTGCGTTAATTTGTTGCATCGATGCAATATTTTTGATAATATTTTTGATCTTGCGTTGAATAATTTTAATTCAAATTTAAACTAGAATCTAACAATAAAAAGCCTGGAGTCAGCTATTTTAATTGTTTCAGTATTTTAATACTTTGTTTCTAATTTCTATTACCTTCTGTTTAGAAATCTTTAATGATTTTCCGCTCGATTTAAATTACAAATGTAATGCAATTTTCTTAGAATAAAAACCGTATGAAATCGCGATTAAGTCCTTTTTTTTTCTATCAAATCCAAAGAAGATGAAAGAAAAAAGTAGAACGTCAAGCACGGATACAACATTGTCTCTGTTTTTGTAACATCATCGAGGTTTCCTGCATCGGGTAAAAAACAGACTTTACATCAACCTGCCGCCTTTTTTATCGAGACACGTTAATTGAAACGTTGTTCGATCACACGTACAATCGTGAAAAAAACCACACACACACACACACACACGTACACAGAGTCGCGTATAGTGTAGTGAGATCTTAAAAAAAAAAAAAAAAAAAATTAATTTATCTCGATCGACGATTTCTCTCAATTAATTGTCACCTACGGTAATATCAAAGTATATTTAGAATTACATAATGAAAGAAATTTCCAGGAGAAAAATATTGGCGAAAAAAGTTAATCAAATCGTAAGAGCTGTAGACACCTTCGGTTAACGAAGGTACAATTATTCAACTTTGTAGCATTTATTATTAGTATAATTGCAGTGTTCTTGATCGTTTAATTATATCGACGCGTCGAATGTTAGTGGGTAAAAATAATGAAGAATAATTCTGGATAATTATATTAATATTGAAAGGTAACGAGTGGAAAGTTTCAGTTGCAAGCTGGTTGGAATATCTGTTAATATTTCTAAATATAAAAATCGGAAAAACATAAGATATTAAATTGAAGTGGTCCACTATTCAAAGTTGAAATTACTCGGAAATAATTAAATAATGGAACGTTAAGGTAATAGAATGTTTCGCTTCGTATCAAGTTTACGGTCGATGAATTCATAATTGAATAAACACCGGGACGAGATGAATTCTCATAGGCTGGTTGAAAACGTGTAATCGCCACGCTAGTTACCCCTCTTTTTTTTTTCTTGTTTTAATTATGTGTATTATATATATATCCGATGGCGGGTGTTTTCTGTTTTTTTTTTTTCGGCCGGTTTCGCCGCGTTGATTTTAAAACGCGAAACGGTTACCGGGAAAACACGATGACAGCAGATTATGAGAATAATTACGGTGTAACGTGTGCACAACCAGGCTTGTAAACCCGTGACTAATTGCCCTCCCATCATAAGCTAATCGTTAACGTGATCTCACGGGTCAAACAACGATCCTCCTAGCCGTTATGCTAATATCCGTTGGCCATCGATACTCACTGTCTACGTGTATCGTCGTTTTTTCATCCCTTTGTGCGCTCCTCTAATCTTCGTATCGTTAATTTGAAACCTTTCTTAAGTTTAATAGATAAATCATACGCTTTCGAGATTTTAACATTTCTTAAAATACAGTGTTTGGAAATTTCTAGATTTTTAAAAATATGATATTTCAAAGTTTCCAAGTTCCAGAAATATTCTGTTCCAATAATCTTATAATATTCCAAAATTTCTATTAACCTTCCGTTAGTCGCGCTGGGACGGCCAGACATATAACTACCAATGCAGCCTAATTTTATGTAATCTAAAATTAATATATAATCCGAATTTACATAGCAATACAACTCTGAGATGTCAAAACTCTACGTAGCTATAGTTCTTTTTATTTAATCACGAAAATGGTAAACCATGGGACTGCCAGTCCCATCTGTGACCAACGGAGGGTTGGAAGTGTAATATTTGTATCAGGAGCAAAACGTAGTAGAGCGACGAAGGGTTGTCCAAGTGGATCGACACGTGTCATAACAAATATAATTCATTTGTTGTGATTCAAAGCTCTTTATAGAGGATTGTAACTTCTTCTGGCCTTAGTATATCCTGTGTCACAAAAACAAAGGATTATCCCACCCTTATCCCATTTTATATTTACGACTGGTAATCCTAGCGTGTTGTGTTTGAACAAAGAATTATCGTAGTACCGTCGATGATACCAGTAATTAGCCTGTCGCATCAAGTTTTCTAATATTGCAGAGCAAAATTTACAATTACCAGTATGTAATGAATTCAGATTTGAACGTTCGGAAGAGGATTAATGATCGATCAAAGATTTCTAATCGATCGCTACGCGTATTCTAAGGAACATGTTGAACGATTCGATGTAGAAAGATATGGATGAGCGTGTCGAAAGGGTTAATGTTCATTGAGAAACGGTTGAGAAAGATGAGAAACGGTATAAAGACGAAACGAAAGAGAACTTCATTGACTCCTCTCTCGGACGGGACCCGACAAAAAGTGTCTCTGAAAGTGCAACGTGCAACCAATTTCCCCTTCGTCCTGTCTCACCACTTTTCCGCTCGCAACAGCAAAAGTAAGTGCGATAGTTCCTGGTTGCACGAAGCGGAAAGCTCGACATTAATCGTCTTTCTTTGCTTTTATATTCGACTTTCGTCCCTTCGCTCCATCTTCGGTCTTCTATTTTTTTAACGTAGATACTTATGAAAATTTCCGTTTGCTGACTTGGGAAATTAATTTCTTTCGATATTTAACGCCGTGATCTCAGATTCAAGTTTGTAGTGAAATTCTTTGAAAGCAGTATACAATTCGTAGAAATCTCAAGTTTAGTTTAAATGACGCACCGGCTACTAATATCCTAATAATGAAGAATAATGTCAGAAAAGTATTATTTCGAATGGTATTCAATTGGCACTGAAAATTTCAAAATTATACGATAGAATAATTCTCAATTCTCAAACCACCAAAAAATTCCATTCTTTTGTTTATTTCTAGTTTTGTGGTTCCTGTTTTCAAAATGATAAAATGTTAAAGACACCGGAAAGCGTATAAGGGAAGTTGAAGAATGTCGATGACCCCTTCGGTTAAAACGCGAGCAAAACTCGTGGGATTGCGTTGCCGCGAAAGGAAATTAAGGGATCGTGGCGAGTTCATTAATTCTCATAAATCTGAATGAAATTAACTGGCCGTGTTGATTTTTCCGCTTGGAAAGGCTGTCGGTTGGTTGGCTGCTTAGACGAGAGAACGGGGAAACGCGGCTCGTTTAGCTAATTGTTAGAAAAAACATTGTATTACCGCGGAGCTACAGGCACGCGGAAGAGGATACCGTTTCCCTTCGGAAAATTCATTTCCTGTGAATCCTGCGAACATCAAACATTACGATTTAAATCGTTCCTTCCAATCCCTTTTCTTTCGTTCAACTGCATTTTTTCCATCGACGGTTTCCTTTGTTGCAGATTTTTGATAGAAGACTGATTTTGTTCAGCAAATTGTATTTTCCTAGATGAATCCTATAAAAATTGTTATAAGTCCGTTTATTTATTTCTACAGGTAATAATTTTTATTAACAAAGAGATCGGTTATTATATTTTATGAAAGAAGCCTATGAAATTTCGGATGATAAATGATACGATGGTATAGGCGTTAAAACACGAATCGAACGTTAGCAGGTTATTCGTATTTTCAAGTTGAAGGCGGCCATTGGTGGCCAGGGCCCGTAAAAGGTCGCTCTTGGACACGGTCTGCTTTCCAAATTTGGTGGGTTGAAGGGCCTTTTTGCGAAGTCTGTCGCAAAAATGGCCGTGATGCTGTGTGACGCACGCTCCTCCCTCGTACCAGACTCTCTTCAAGTTCAAGGTGTGGCATTTTTATCCGTTTTCTTTGTCGTTCAACACGAATCGTATCGTCAGAGTTATTTTCTTCTTTATCACAAGTTTTCTTTGATAATTTATTGGATATTTTAGAAACCTTCTTTTCCTAATCGAATGCCGCCGGGGTCACTGGTGACCGGCATCCGAAATTTTTCACAATTAAATAACTAAGAAATGAAACGATGAAATAAATCACGGATAACGTTAATATTAAGCTAATAACGCTGGGTATTGAATTGAATGGTCAAATTTCAAGATTAATTGACTGCATCCTTAATAATTTGGATTTTATCGTGTCTGATTACACGTGTCTATTTTCACTGTGGCATTCAACGTGTTAAGATTTTTGATATTTTTTGAAAATTGTATTGTTAGGATTGCTTTTCGACTGATCAATGGTCCGACGTAATCTATACATATAGCAGAAGTCAGGATTAAGAAGTGTACACTTCAAAATCACGAAATAAGAATAAAAATTCCCGTTGAAAGTCGTAAGAACAAGGGTGGCAGCAACGTAAGAAGGACAAAAGGAATAAAAACGATTCAACGATTGTTAATCGAAGTCTTCCAGCGCAAAGATTGCTACGATTTAGCAAATCAACCAGAGGCTTAAACGAGTCGTTCATAATTTTCATACCCCTAAAAGATCCGGCAAGAAACGAACCAAAATCCATCTGACCGATTGATAATCGCGAATCGGATCCCGTCCAAGTCTCCGAGGGCCAAGATTGATACGGGCCAGGGTTGACAGGGACGAAAACAGAGGTAAGAAAAGGACACCCGGCAGAGAGGGTTGGAAGGGTGATATCCAGGATGGAAGAGGAGAAAGGTGAGGTTGGAGCGTGCGCATCGTCAGCCGGAGGACGTCTTTCCCCTCTACGTCCCCCTCCGTTTTATCACTCGGTTCACCAGGTAGCAAGCACTCGGATTGGTGGGCGTGACACAGGTGCGCGTAGGTGGGGGAGGCGTGGTGCACCGTTTCCATTGGTCCTCGAAACCTGGCTCTGTACCTAGCCAGACCGGAAGTGGGGTCGTGTCGCGGCGAGGAGAGAGTTTAGCCCAGAGGGGCGAACCCGTGGGCTCCTCCGCTACGAAGCCATCGGGACAAAAACGATATCGCATCTCGCGTGCAACCCGACAAAAAGCTGCCAGGTGGCATTTCGCCTTTACCTTCAGGGTTACTGCCTCTTGCACGCGAACACACGACAACGAAATACCCTGCCCTCTCCCTCTACCTTCGTCTGGGTAGACACACCGCGCGGATGGTTGGACGAGGAAAGAGGAGCTGAGCACCGTTCGAACGACTGGAGAACCGAGAGGGTTGGGCTTTGGGTGGTGATTGATATTTGGGGATGCTCCGGATTGGAGCGGTTTTCGGGAGAAACGAGCTGATGCTGTGGTGGAAACGATCATGCGTGATTCGGTCGATCGTTTTAGTTATACAGAATGGAATCGTTGAACTTTTTAATTTAGGGTTGTGGATCTTTGGAGGTAGATTTCTTTTCGATGGGATTCTGGGATATTGCTGGGCTCGAATTCAGGCGACTTTGAAGGAAAATTTGCTAATCTAATGTTTTGTTATTTCTAATTATTTGTATGTAGTAAATGATACATGGGTGTCTGGGTGGGAATTGCCATGAATGGATAGATAGATATATGGATATATTTATGGATAGATATATTATTAAGGTTCTAATTTAGTATCTTGTAGCGTTGATACAATAGACATTTTTATGTAAAGTTTCGCAGTGGAAAGCGTCATGTGTGGTCAGACACGGTACGGTGACACTTGTTGATGATTAAATTATTGAATTTTTCGTTTTCTGATCATAGTTTGATGGTTTATAACCATCGTGTAGTTATTATTATTATTTTTGATTATTTGGTTGGATTTGCTGCAGTGAACTGCATCGTGTCCATGTATGGCTGTAGCGTGGTCCATTATGGTAACAATTCTTAAAGTTGTGAATTTTCCAATGAGAAATTTTTCGTTACAAATCACAGTGCAATAATCAGTATTTAATTTAACACGTTAAGCGCCACGTCAGTCACCGGTGACTGACATCCGAAATTTTTTAAATTCAAATAATTGACAAAAAGAACTATGAAATAAACCTTGGATAGCGTTAATATTTAGCTAATAATTTGAATTTGAAAATTAATCGACTGCATCCTTAATAATTAGGATTTTATCGCGTCTGACTACGTACGTCCGTTTTCACTGTGCCAGTCAACGTGTTTAGAACTCGCCTATAATTTGCTGACCTGAAATTTCTATCAGTGGTTCCTAAATTAGAGTATCTACTTACAATTTGTTAGAAATCCATAAAATTCATAGAAAAATAGTTTATATTACTAATGATAATTTAACGATAGAAATCAAAGAATTAAAATTTCTCAGAAGAGCCTTTATATCGAATTTCGATATTTCATAGTTCCATCGAAAATGGATATATTTTTAAAAATATATATTAGGAAATGTGGTAATAAATGTTCAACGTTGTTTTATGTAAAAATGTAAACGGTACAGTAAATCACGTTAAGTTTGATCCCGATTCTTAGGTCTGATTACGAACGGTCTTATTCCACTGTCTTCCACCGTATCCACTGGCTGACTAAATTCCATTCGGAACGAAAGATTCTTGCACGCTATTCGATACGGCCCATTATCGTTTCCACGAATGGCGATAAGTTATTAAACAAAAGTTACGCGTTTTGGCCACAACAAATGCAAAGTGAATTTCTATTTCCTCGTATGTAGCGCGGTTCGTGGAAAACGTTTTCTATATTCAGAATCGTATCATCGAATTTACATTCGCCCCGACACTCTTTCTTCTAATTAAACCCTTTGCTAGCGTTGCGATCGTTTAAATCGTTCTTTCCACGGAACGGTGAATGATTTTTCCTTCAATAAAAAGAAAAAAGAATTGACGAGGAAACGAAGGAATAGAAATTTATTCGGAAATGGTATTGTTCTCCAATCTCTGTATATTTCGTACAATTTTATTTCTAAACCGTGGTAATTAAGGTTGTATTTTGAAAAATTGTGCTTACACCGTAGAATTTGTTTATTTCTGTGTAATCAATTTCGAGCAGTTTCGAAACGAAATACGTCGTATATAATGTATCGATGAACACGTTTGAGTGGCACAGTGAAAACGGACGTACGTAGTCAGACGCGATAAAATCCTAATTATTAAGGATACAGTCGATTAATTTTCAAATTCAGATTATTCACTTAATATTAACGCTATCCAAGGTTTATTTCTTAGTACTCTTTGTCAATTATTTGAATTTAAAAAATTTCGGATGTCAGTCACCGGTAACTGTCGTGGATAAAATGGTTTCTTACGTCCAAGAATTATACTTGGATTATTAATATTTCAACGATTCAACGATTTTTTCGACACTTCGAGTTCGCTAGAATCTGTCATCTACTTTATCAGATTATTGAAAAATTATTAATATATCTTATCATTTTATAATATTCTCCGCGCGGTTGCCACATCGGTCGACACAAATCCTGGCTAAGAAATACAAATACTCGTTTATTGCTGCGAAATGGTTAAATATCGTAGGAAAAGGTAATAAATATCGCGTCAGTTCTTAGCCGTGTTGTTTCCCTTATCTGCCCCGTCGCGTTTCTCGTGCAAACTTTTAATTGGATCGAATGAGAAAGAAACGGCGCGGCTCGACGGTTCTCTGGGTTGGTCGCGAACTTGGCGACTCGGATCGTTATTACGGAAAAAGAAAAACGCACGTTTGCCGGCGTGCTCGTGCTCGTGGGTGAGATGAGGAGAGGCGATATTCTGCGTGCATTCCTTCGTCGACGCCGAGTCTAGGATTGATGGACGGAAACGCGAGAAGAATGGCAGCGAAGTCCTCGTTGCCGGTCTGCCCGGGGTCGTTGACAGTCCGACAGATGCGTGAACCACGCCAGGGACGCAGAGACAATTTTTCTATCTTATACGTCAAATGCTCGTCTCTGAGAGATAATACGGAAAATCCGTACCATTTTGAGGGGAGAATTATTTTCATGGTGGTGTAATTCTTTTGTCGGGTTACTTGTTTGCTTTCGCGTAGCTGGTTGCTATGGTTTTGTGGTATTTTTTTTTTTTTATCGTGACTCGTTGTGACATTGGTACGTTGGTTTGTAACGTTAGCTTGAAGCTTGCCGTGTTGCGATACTTGAGTGTGTTTTGTGTTTTTTGCTTCAGAAGTAGCCAAGTTTTAATACAAGATGGGTGAAAACTTTCGCTTTAGTATCTTACATTATTACCCAATCAAACGATTGATTAATAAACGTATGAAAGAGAAACCAAGGATATGTAAAAAGGTGTAATCAATTGATTATTTGATTTATAAGAAGAAAAGTATATGTTTGATTATTTTATTAGAAATCAGAGGTTATGTTGCGAATTATTTTCTTTAATAAATTAAGAATGTCTTTCTAATAATCAACGTTTTGTTTCATAACGAGTCAAACGACTCCTTACGATAAGAATTATATGAATGGGTATATGTATAAAAGTGCCGATACGTTTAGTGTTAATTATTGAATTACATAAAATTTGAGGCTTTGATCTTTTACCATCCCTGCTTATCTATAAACAACTCTGTAAAGAAAGTAGAAAATCCAGATCAGAAATCTAGTCGCCGTCTTGATAATTAAAAAAATATATAGATAATAAAGAAACGTGGAGGTGTTTGATTGAAATTCATCTTGTATCGCGATTATCGAAGCGTACAACGATTCGTAGGATAAATGAAATAATTTGATCGTTAAGGAAACGAGTGCAGGTAACAATGGACACCGGTGGTCGCGATCCCCTGTCTCACGGCCACGAATGAAAAGCTGTCGACACCGTGGTCGAGGTATAAGTTACACGCGGTGATACATCGTGGGATATCTCTCGTAAAGGGTCTCTTACAATGGTCGGAGAGGGGCGGCGAAGCAAAAGAGGAGCATGAATAAACATCAGAGGCACATGTTTGCACGGCCGATCCTTCTCCGTCTTTCTCTCTTTCTCTTTCGCGCGGTTTGTAATTGCGGATTGCGAACCGTACGAGAAACGTTTGTCGAGTAATTAACTGGACGACGCGCGGTTTTATGGGGTCTGAAGGATGCAAACGAGTTATGGAATAGATATGGTAACGAGGTGGATTGATGATACGTGTTGTCGGTAAGAAAAGAAAGAAAAACGGAAGGAAAATTTAATTATCGGGGGAGTAGTGATTGAATTTTCGTCTGACTTGTTATACGAAGTGCTTTGGTATTTATGGAGGTTTGGTACTTTTGTGTGTTTGAGTTTCTGAAGGTTTAATATTTGGAAATTTCTAGGTTTCTAATAGTATAATGTTATGGATTTTTAATATTTCAAAATTTTTCAATTCCCTAGATATATAATATTTCGAAATGTTTGATTTCCAAAATATGGTATTTCTAATATGGTATCCTAGATATAATATTTCGCAATTTCTAATTCCCTACGTACACGCGATTCCGAAATTTGTAATTCTCGAAATACGGTATTTCGAAATTTCTAATTCCCTAAGTGTAATATTTCGACATTTTTAATTCCCTAGATATAATATTTCGACATTTCTAATTTCCTAGATATAACATTTCGACATTTTTAATTACCTAGATATTATATTTCGAAATTTCTAATTTCCTAGATATAACATTTCGAAATTTTAATTCCCTATGTGCAGTGTTTCGAAGTTTCTAATTCCCTAAATATGGTATTTCGAAGTTTCCAATTCCCTAGATATAATATTTCGAAATTTCTAATTTCCTAAATGTAATATTTCGACATTTTTAATTCTCTAGATATAATATTTCAAAATTTCTAATTCCTTATCTGCAGTGTTTCGAAATTTCTAATTCCCTAAATATGGTATCTCAAAATTTTTAATTCCCTATAATACATAATATTTCCACTTCTCTAGATATAATATCTCGAAATTTCTAATTCCCAAAAATGTGCAACTAAAATTCCCAAGTTCCCAAAAATAAAATATCAAAAAAATTTCCCTATCCAACCTAAAATAAATTAATATTCAAATACATCTCAATTACAATCGACGCGAGCCTCGTCTCACACAGCTTGGTTAGAAACACGTAACTCGATTAAAGGGCAGATGAGACGGGTTTAATTATCCTGGATGTTGGTTGGAAATTTATCGCCGTATTACGCGAAGAATTTTGACACGGTCTATTTAAAAGCACCGGTTAGAAGAAGGTTCAATTCGGCGATCGGTAACCACGTTCAGGTTCAGGTATTAATTAATTAGATAATTAATCGTGTAATGGGCTTTAATTGGGTCCTGTTAAGTGTCAACGTGCTCCCTCGGGCTTAATCTTAACCTGGGCATCTTGTGGCTTTATCCCACATGTGTATATAGGAAAACACGATGGCAACCGTGTTACCATCTCGTTGGCCAGGTAAAACAGGGCCAGCTTCTCCTACACGAGAAGTTGTTAAGATTACAGATAAGAATACGGAGATTTCGCAGATCCGATATCCCGTTGATAAGCGAGCATGCTGACCGTTACTTGTTATAAAAGGAAGATACCGCTCTTATCTTACTTTTCTCTTCCACCCTTGTTTTATCGATTCATCTCTTATTCCATCATTCCTGGATACTATACCTTTGATCTATGATCGTGACATTTCATTCAGCTAGGAAGTGAAATTTTTTCACTGTTAACACAGGTTATAATTTATTATGATAGTAGGAATGAGTAACAATACCTAGTATTTAATATATTGTGAAGGCACAAATATTATGCCAATTCTTGTTATTTTTACTTCTACCTTTCTTAAGATTTGTATTTAGTATCTAATACTTTTTATAATAATGAATATTCAGGTTCGAAGGGTTCATCACTTTTCTCGTAGCAAAAAGGGAATCTTAGAACTCCATCCTTCTTAGTCTGAAATTTTATAACTTTGATTTAAAATTTTGAAATATAACCAGTGAGGTAATATTGTACATGGCACTTAACACAAATGAAATATAGAAAGAAACTTATTAAAAAAGGAAAAGTGCTACGAACTTATGTCACCATTCAATAATCTCCTAAACCGATGATTTTTAAACACATATTTGATCGCTGCATCGGATCATCCTTAAAAAATGATCAGAAAACGGCTAATTATTAATTATTTTTAACGAAAGCATAGGATTGTGGAGGGAAAACGTATAAACGTCAGAAGCACGTGCTCGAGAAGCATCAACTCGAGGCTGGTGTCTAAAAAAACCGTTGACTCGCGTATCAGTATCCAATATCCAGTGTGTTCTCCGCGTGATTCAGGTCTCGATAAATATCGAGAGAGACGAATGAAAGAGAGAATGAACAGAAAGGGAAGACGGGAATGGCGTGCTTGTACCATCGAAGCTTTGCTCGGCCAGCGTCAAAACGGTTCTTGCTTCTGCCGCGGCGTGGCGTTAGTAGCCGCACGATTATGCTAACTGACTATCCAATACAACTTGTATTCTTCCGTTTCGATGCAATTGCACATTATTCAAATAATGACTTCCGAATAAAAATCAGATTGTTCTGAAATAACGATGAATCTTTTAATTTAATTTTAATCTTATCATAATTGCCGATGTTAACGATACTATTTCGGGTAGTAGGTAACTAGCTACCTAAGGTACTTGGGTACCGATTATCAGGTATTGGATATTAGATGCCTAGGTACCTAGGAATTGGGCGCCAGGTAGCCAGGTACCTGGATATTAGATATTAGGTACTAAATTATTAGCTATTAAATAGCTAGGTACGCAGGAACTAGGCGTTAGGGATCTTGGTACCTACGTAAGTATTAGATATTAGGTACTAAATAATTAGCTGGTGGATACCTAGGTACCTGGGAATTAGACGTTAGCTATCTACGTGGCTAGGAATTAGACGTTGGGTATCCAGATACTCAGGTATTAGATATTAGATACTAAATAATTAGCTGGTGGATACCTAGGTATTAGAGGTTAAATAGCTAGGTATCTAGGAATTAGGCGTTAGGTAGCTAGGTACCTAGATACTAGATATTTGGTACTAAATAATTACCTGGTGGATACCTAGGTACTTGGGAATTAGACGTTAGGTGGTCCAGGTGCCTAGGAATTAGGCGTTTTGTAGCTAGGTACGTAGGAATTAGGCGTCAGGTATCCGGGTACCTAGATACTAGATATTAGGTAGTGAATAATTAACAATTGGGTATTAAATACTAAACACCAAGTACTGGATACCTCCGAATTAAATATTTTATACCAGGCACCTAGATAGTACGTACTCGGTATTACCTAGAAATTAACTATTATATACCTGGATTCCCAGGTATTGGGAATTGGGTAACGGGAAATTAAGTATCAGATACCAGTGAATTAAATATTTTGTATCAGGTACTTAGGTAGTAAATGCTATGTATCAAGTACCTGGATACCTAGGCATTATGTACTACATTCATCGACCAAATTCCACGTTTACTATAAATTATCGGTATCACTTGACACACGTTCAACTGTGCAGAATTAATTTCTGATTAGAACGATGAATAAACAAACAGCGAATTGACCGAATGGAGAACATTTTCTACCCGTCGAGTTTCTGTGGAACATTTGAGGGCAACGGATGCTATAGTTTGTCGGTTCATCGTCCCAAAAGTTACGACTCCATTAAGGAAGGGATCCGCTGATTTTTTCCAGTTCATTTCGGCTCGCATAAAACAAGCTACTTAAAATGCAAAGGCGTAACAACCGGCAGATCACGAGTCTCGTTGATTTTGGCCGTTAGAAAATGAAAAAGAATCAAGGCGAAGGTACCGCTTCTTTTTTTGTTCTTTTGCTTTTTTCTTTTTTTTTTGTTTTTTTTTTCTCCGTTCACCGTTTTCATCAAGCTAATTGCTTCATCCGAAATTAATTGTTCGTCCGTTTTATTACACGAATCGTTTTCTTCTACCTGTCGAATAATCCGGCCAATAAACTGCCGTTCTTTGATATTACGTTGCCAATCAAATTTACTACCTACGATTCTTTTCTTTACCTGGCAGGTTATACTTATTAAAATTTCATGAATTATACATTTTAATCAAGGTAATTCAGAGTTACGTCGAGTCAGATTGAAAAACTTAACATACGGTGGTTGGAATCTTTATGTTTGGTTGTCACTGTAAAATTGTGTGCCTGTTAAAATTTAACAAACATTTTCCTGTTTTTTTGATCATTTTTTAATCCTTATGCGATCGATTTTGAAAGAAAATACACGGAGAGTTCGCGAATCTAGTCGACGAGCTATATAAGCTTCAGATTTTTCATCTTTTCGACTTGTTTCGTGGAAGAACAATTTGTGCGTTTCCCGGTGAAAACGTTCTCATACGAGGATAGAAATGTCGGTGTTCGCTGGGAAAAAGAAGGAACGCGTCCGAATGAAAAAGAGGAATTACTGTTAGGCCCGTACATGGAAGAAACAACGTCATTGCTCCGTGTGAATACGCTTTTTTACGAAGATGACGACTCTATTCGCCATTTAAGCGAGCAATCTTTCTGGACGATTACACTAGGGAAACCTATTATTCCGACTGAAAAATTAAACTGACGACGTTTTCGTGGTCGGTACATTGTGGAAAATTCGTTTAGTCGTTGTGCCGTCGGAATTCTTCACCGAGCAAACGATCAATTAACGTAAGTTCGTAACGATGAAATCGTCCCGTGGGATTACCATAAGATTCTTCTTCAACAATCGTTCCCTGAATATGGTGCGATTCAATTAGGAATAGTTGAACGCTCGTCGTTTATTATTTTTTTCTTCTTTTGTGTGGTCGATAAAAAAAAACGGATTTAATTGGTTAAAGAGTTTAAGTTATTTAGAAATTTCTTCAACTCGTTCGAAACGTAAATTGTCGAGGAATTCTTTGACAATCGCCCTGCGAATTTGGGGCGAATCGATCAAAAGTTCGTTTACAGTTGAGAGAATTCATTATTTTGGAATTTGGGAGTGAAACATCGGGATTTCGCAGCAATTATTTTCTTACGGTGTGGATCGATCGTTTTAGGATTATTGTTAATTACAAGATTTCCAAATTTCAGGAATCAAAGCTTGCAAATACTTAACTTAGCTACCTTGGGTTTTGGTATTAAAACTTTGGAATTTCTTATCAATTATTCCCTGATTACGGCCCGAACCGATTACCTTAGTTTAGCAATTAATAAACGTTGAAATCGATTGAATCGACGAACAGGAAGGGAAACGTTTACGCGAACGGATAGATCGGAAGTTAAGTAAAAGTTATTAGTCGCAGCACGCCACACTCGGCCATTTATGTGCCGTCCCGGAGAAAGAATCCTACGGCGAGGCGTGCAGTGGCCCAGAACGGATGAAATTCCACGGACGTTTCCGGCGGACGCGCACCGGAGTTCGTCGAATCAAACACAACCGAGATCTATATAGAATAAGGGAGAAATATATAACTCGTGGCAAGCTCTGCTTTCTATGCCAAAACTTCAGCAAATCTATCGTCTTTCTTGGAAAAATATCGTTGAATTAAATTAACATCTGTTAAGTGACAGTCAGCCATATTCAAGTGACACTTGAGTTTCCGTAGAATTTGTCGCTTGCATTATTCAGTTCCTTGCAATGACTTAATTAGAAATCGTCGTATTAACTACTCGAAATTCTGAATAATAGAAATTACGAAGAATTGTAACAATAATAACAATAGGTAAACCAAATTTTCGGCATCTGTAAGCGTAACAGTCTAGGTGTTACGGAAACCTTTAATTAACGATATTAAAATTTCCTCAAATTGGCAATACTTCGACAAGAAATCCGAGAAACATCCTATCCTTGAACGATTAGTCTCCGCGCGAGAATTTCGTCTCCAGTTTCCGGAACGGAAACAAGGAAGGGCGTTTCAGTTTCCAGGAGGAATCAGGAGATCCGTCAAACATCGAGAAGAAAGAAGAAAACCAAGGATGGGGGTGTAGTTATGTTGATGTTAACGCGAAGAACGAATTTCGAAGATCCTAAGGCAACGGACAAAGAGGAGATAAAGTAAAAGAGGCAGGTTAAAAGAGAAGAGTTAGTCGAGGTCGTATTTGCAGGACATCCACGCCACTGGCCATCGAGACAGTTATGACTCTGCCCGTTCTCGAACTCGTCAGTTGTTTTGCCCTGTGTCACGTTGCTTTTGTTCTAACTCGAACGATCTTTTCTCGTTGCTTTTGTTCATCTCCCTGTTCTGCTGCCGTTGCGGTGCCAGCGCCCTGGTCTTTTGCTCCTGTTTCCATTCGCAAGAATCACCGAGCGTGTTCACCTCTCTCTTCGATGATCCTCCAACCCCTCTTTCTTCGTCTTCTTCTTCCAGTAGTCCTCAGTTTTCTTCTGTTCTCTTTTTCGACGCTCGAGCTGATCTTTTTGCCGGCTTGCACGGCTTCCAGTCAGTAGGATGACCAGAGCAGGAGAAGAAGAGCAGAGCTCCTCTTCTCTCCTTTCCGCTCTCGTTCGTTCGCTTGAAATGAAAGGAGCCGACGTTACGTACGGTAGCCGGCCAGACTGTACCCAATTATTCCGGCGTGCTATACTAATGCCATGGACCCCCCTTTCGCTAACCACCCCCTTCTTTCTTTCTTCTTCTAGTTGGCGAGTATGTCTGTCTTCGCGGCCGGTCCTCTCCTCTCCCTCTCGTTTCTTCTCTTTTACTCTTGCCATGGTCACCATAACGCGATAGGGATGCCTCGAATCTCGATGGTCGCGAAACCAGAGCTGATGGACCCGTGGAATGATGGGCACACGGGGATTCTTCATCTCTGGCATTGGCTACCAGGCTTGGACATTGATTCTTTTTTGGAATAAAAAAGAAGATACGTTCGTTTTTCACTCCTGCGGCATTAATCAGATTGTTTGTGATAATTTTCTAAGTAACCGTGTAAATATCCCCGCTAAGGACTCATATATATATATATATATATATATACATATATCGAAACTATAATTTAGAAATAGCTAGCTCCTGGATGTATTTAACCCGTCGCGTCGGTTGCTACGGCAAAAATTGACGCGGCTAATTAATGAAACGATAGAATTTTCAAGAAAAATTGAAGCTCTGATTTTTCTGATAAATTACACCCAAGTATTGCGTCAGATGAATATACATATATATATTTTTTTCTTTCGTTTACGATAAAGATACTTGCTCGAATAATTTATTCGACGCGTTGAGAGCCAAGGCTATCAGCTATTCCCACGATAGCGATTCTACGTCTGAATGTTTAATATCCGAGGACAAGTCGAAATTCGAACATTCAATTATTGCTTTTTCCCGATCGTTGACCGTTTTTTTTTTTCCTTCCCCCAGATCGATCGTTTATTTTTGACTCTGTTCTATTACGTCTCCGTTTTCGTATCAAAACGGTTGAACGAACGATGATAAAAGACTCGGTAAAAACGCTGCGAAACGTAACAGATTTTATTCGACGCGGTTGATAATTCTTTCAGACAAAACGAATTCGATTTTTCCGCGAACCGAAATGCTGCCGGACGAATCGACGCGATTCTGGGACAACGTTCCCGTCCTCGAGATATAATTTTCCCCTATTAATTGCTAATTCCGCGCTCAATTACGAAGACAAATTGCAGTCGATGGTCTTTTTTTTTCTTCTTCTGTCAAACGGATTGATATCTGGAAAATAATCGAAACAGCATGCAGCGAAACACGATGTACGATCATCCATCCTAGCCGTGAATCATCGTGCTAAAGGTCAGTCGATTATCGACGAACAGTTTTGGGATGCGTGTTAACGCCGTGGACCAACCACGAATGCGTCGATCGTTCTCGTTGACCTTAAAATCTTAAAAAAAAAAGAAAAACACCATGAAGTTAAAACAATTCCGTAAACGCGCCATGATGCCAGCTCGATAGATTATGAATTTTATTGAACAAATGCTCAGAGTTGTCGGGGGAAGATTTCTGAAATATTTGTAACTCTTTCTGGTTGGAACTTCGATTCATTTGTAATATTAACACGTTGGCTGCCACGGGGGTCACCGGTGTCCGGCACCCGAAATTTTTTCCAAATCAAATAATTACCAACAGAAATGATAAAATAAACCACGGATAGCGTTAACATTAAGCTAATAATGCTAGCTATCGAATTGAAAAGTTAAATTTGAAAATTAGCCGATTGTATTCCTAATAATTAGGATTTCAACGTGTGTGATTACACACGTCCGTTTTCACCGTGCCAGTCAACGTGTTAAAGAATTCACTGCCTAAGATACCTTGAAGAGTGCTTCTATTCTGTTCTCTAAAGTTGATTATAATTCGGGTGCGTACAACTACCCTTCTATCCACCACCCAAAGACTGATCCTAAATTCCGGAAATGTAACGTCGCAAAATACCTTGAAGAAAATTTGCTCGAACATTGGAAAATGAAGAAGGAGACCAGTTCCTCGAAGATTCGGTGCCGAACTTAATGATCTACCAGAAGAATTTCCAAAAACAAAAAAAGCCACACGAAGGAGTTGGAAAACAATTCGTCAGAGTTCTCAACGATGATTTACGTCTTCTCGAAACTCGGCGTGATAGCGAATGGTGCATCAAGTCGTGCGTTTTCTCATTCGGTTTGGTGTCCAGGGCCGGCCACGACCGGGATCCACCCCTTGCCGTCACACAGAGACGGTATTAAGGATTGTATTAATCAGAGGCTGTCAGTGTGATTCCTGTGACGGCGAACGAGGGGTGGCTGGAAAGCGAAGGATGAGACGAAGCAGCAAAGGATCCCGAAGGAGAACAGACACGACACGAATTTCTGGCTGCGGTTTGCGGGGTGGTTCCTGCCGATGACGTCGAGAAATGACGCAAAAAAATAGCTGCCAGACTATCTGGCACCACCGACGATACGCCACGATTTCTTTCTTACTCCCACCCCTACCCTTCTTTTTTTTTTCTTTTCTTTCTTTCGACGATCGGACGATCGAGACAAAGTTTGGGGACGTTGGCTCGTTAGAGCTGTCGGAGAATTTCGAGATTTCCCGAGAGAATGAAGTTCTTTTCTTTGGATTTTCGACCGTTTTTTGGTTTTAGGAGGACGATCATTATTCCATTTTCTTTGGTTAATCGTGGAGGTATCGCGTTTGCTGGAATCTTTGATATTAATAGACAGATTCTTAGCGTTACTGTTACTATTTATTAACCCGTTGTCTTACGATTTTCGCGACAGATGCGTCAGTCAGAGTTAAATAAATATTTATTATACTTCACACTTGACAATCATTGACTGTGTAAATTGTAATCAGAATTAAACTTAAAATTCAATTGTAATCAAAATTTGAACCGTATGCACGATATTGTAAGTCAAAACCCTTATATACCATAATTATAATATCAAACTGAGAATTCCATTTAATATTTCAAATATCCACTTAACTATCTGTATTTCGCACGATCGCGTAAAAGAGGATCCCGCGGGATGTTCGTAAGGTAAATCACGACCGAAAGGGCAATAAACGTGCGGGCTTCCGTGAGACGGCATGTTTTTGAGAAAATCAAGCCGGGCCAGATCGTTCGAGCAGAAGCGAGAAATCGTACCAGAAGAGAAGGACGGAAGAGGAATCCATTCACCGCGGATAATGAGGTCCTCGCCACCAGGAGGCATGAATGAACCCTTGGAAAGAGGCAACCGCGAAGAAGAAGAAGAAGAAGAAGAAGAAGGTGGCCAAGGAAGATGAATCTCCCTGCAGGATATTGGAAATACTTGAGGGCTGTTCAACACGGGGCCATTTAGGAGCCACGCCACTATTATAATCGAGTTCGACACGAAGCATACGCGATAAAAGAAGAAGAAGAAGAAGGCCTAGGCCTCTCTGATGGACTCGCCATGAACTTCACCGAGCTGTTTCGTTTTAATAAATGCCGGTTTCCTTTCGAATTTTTTTTCTTTTCTTTTCTTTTGCTTTTAATTGGCCACCTGAGATTTCAATTTCGATCGACCAGAAAGGGTGGGGGATCTGTTTAATTTGCAACGCGCCGTTTGATTAATAGCGACGTCGATCGTTCATGATTCGCAGCTGGTTGTGGACCTATCTGTATTCTTCCCTTTTTGTTTTCATTATTGTCTCTTCTTTGGAATGGATTGACTAGCGTGTATCGATGCCTTGATAAGGTTTGGTTTAACAAAAAATTGGAAATTGATATTTTTTTCTTTTTCTTTTTTTTATGAATTTAGGAAGGAGTGTTATATTTTGGGGAATTTAGACTGTTGGAAAGTATATTTTTAACGCGGTTATGATCATTCCTCCGCTCCTATTTTTAATTAGAGATTGGGGGAAGAAGGGACTTTTCAAAATTATATTCTTAGGCATCGAGAAAATTGGGAATATTATATTTTTGGGAGCTTTGAAACTTTGAAATATTATATTTTTGGGAGCTTAGAAGCCTTGAAATATTACACTTTTATGGAGTTCGAAACTCAGAAAATTCGAAATTTTATATTCTTATTAAATTTGAAATTGCAGAATATGTTTCTAGAAAATTTGAAACTTCCAAATGTTGTATTTCTTAAAAACTTAGCCTAAAAAATAAATGAAGCAAGTTCTTCCGATCGATGTGAACGCTGGTGTGACAGTAAGAATTTCACTCTGTCGAAGTAGGAGTAATTTCTTCAATCGTATTGTTCCTCTCGCGTGAAAGGTTAATCGAGGATTCGAGCTTTATCCGAACAGATCTGCACACCTGGAGGACCGAGGCTAATGTCTACCCTCTTGTGCTTTCGGTAGCCAATCATCAGGTTCGCCACAGGCGCGTGCACCGATCTTATTCTCTCGTCTCCTTTCTTCTTCGACTCGATCCTTTTCTTTCCTCGAAAGCGGATCCGATCGTTGTCGAAGCCACAGCAACACCTTGCCACTTTTCGCGTTCGTCCCGCTTATTTTGCCTCTCTCATTCCACGAATCGACACTTTTCTTCTTTCCAATCGTTTGTATGTCATACTGTTCCTTTTATTTTATCATTGTGCGACAGATTTTTATTCTTATCAAACCGTAGAATTTTTCCTTTTTAATTCATTCGTGAACATCTTATTGTAGCAACGGATTAACTCGATTTACACCATCGTGCTCTTAATTTACTTTGGTTGGTAAAAATAATGAAAAATATCTACAGTGGTGTTTTTAAGAAATGAAAATTTTTTCTATTAATTTCTTTTTTTTTTTTACTACGCTTTAGAAATATTATATTTTGGAGTGCTTGAAAATTTATAAATATTATATTTTGGGGTGCTTGGAAATTTAGAGATATTATATTTTGGGGTGCTTGGAAATTTATAAATACATATATTTTGGGGAGCTGGGGAATTTAGAAATATTATATTTTGGGGAGCTGGGAAATTTACAAATATTATATTTTAGGGTGCTTGGAAATTTGGAAGCGTTATATTTTTGAGAGCTTGGAACCTTAGAAATATTATATTTGGAGGAGCTTGGAAATTTAGAAGTATTATATTTTGGGAAGCTGGGAAACTCAGAAGTGTTATATTTCTGAGAGCTTGGAAACTTCTAAATATTACATTTTTGGGGTGCTTGGAAATTGATAAAAATTTGTATTCTTTAACCCTTTTACTGCGGAGTGCCGTGACAAAAAATCAATAACAATTGTTTTCTAAAAATCAACGAACCAAAACTTGTAGTCTAAATCGAATTACTTTAAATTTGAAATCTTAAAATTTACTCGGCGTTAATTTGTCATACTTTTTGCGAAACAGTTGAACTCGTTCGATTTTACATTTTGTTCATTCCCCTGAACGAAAGTGGAGCGAGCAACAGGAGTGGAAATAATAATTATCGATGATTGTGAAATGATCCGCTTCCGAGAAGGTGCTGAGTGTCTTTGCTGCGGTCAGCCACGATTCACCCAACGTTATTTCATCCCGTGGCTAATCGAAGAAACCGGCTTTCCACCTTCGGCCACCGGTCGAAATTAATCGAGCTTTCTACGAACAGGGAAAATTAGAGGAAGGTCAGGTTGATGGCCCTATCGAGGCCAATCGTGCCGACTCTTCTTCCGCGTGCAATTTCCTATCGATTCTCTTTCTTTCTTTTTTTTATCCACCGCTACGTTTTTCGTTGTCCGTCGACCGAAACGTGCTTTTCAACGCGTCGCGACTCGTTCGAGCAGAAAATAAGCCTCGAGGAGACGAAAGCGGTGACCACCGGGATAACGGTCGATCGAGATCGATTCGAAACGATCGTGATCTTGTTCGATGCTGGAAAAATTCAACGATTTCTGAAATTTGTTTCGCTTTTTAAATGTCGGGCGATGGTAAATTGAGGTTTGTTGTAATTGCGGGATAATTAGGTTTTGGTTTCGTAGGAATTGAAAATATTTTGAAAATAAAGGGTGGGTTGTGTGGGATAGAGAACTGGGTCGAAAATGTACTAATTGGAAGTTGTAATTTTGACGACATTATCGAAAGTAAAAAATAGACTCTGTCATAATTCGAAAAGGGCTACGCCTGAAATAATAGGTAGAAAGTTTCCTCTCACGAAGGTTTATTTTACTAAAATATCGATATTAGTTTCTTATACACACGAATTGGAATCATAAACTGCGACACTTTGAAATTTTATTGGTTCGACTTGTCCCTCTGCTCGCTGCAAAATTCGGTAAAAATCTAACTCGCTATTAATCAAAAACTGAATGTAAAATTCAAAATCAACACTTCCTATAAAGATAAGAATGCTTTTTCTAAAAATTTTTATCCATTTCAAATAAAGTACCATCAAAGGCTAAATTATAAATTCCGTGTTTAAACAATCGTTGCATTTCGTTTACCATCTTGTCGGTTTTTCGTTATTTTCTTTTTTTTTCTTTCTTTCGTTTTTGCATTCGTACAACCCGCACGAAATGCGTTTTACTGCTTGACCGTGGTGCAAAAAGAAAAGAGGAGTCGGTAAGATGATGAAGGTGATGAAGAAGTAAACGAAGAAGAAACGGAAGGTGGCTTCGAGTAAGACGTAAATGGTCCTCTTGGTTCTTCCATCGTTTTAGCTAGCAGCTACACTTCACTCTGACGAAAACGATGAGCTTTAGCACGAAAATTGAACGAGCATTTCGCTTTTAACGACGCCTCCATTTGTTTACCCGCTCCTCCGTCCACGATAAACCTACAGGAAATGTTTGTGTTTGTTTCTAGCTTTTGATATATTATGTTGTATTTTCGGGAGTTCAGAGACTTGGAAATGTTATATTTGGAGGCGCTTGGAAATTTATAAATATTATAGTTTGGGGCGCTTGGGAATTTACAAATATTATATTTCTGAGAACTTGGAAACTCAGAAAGAATATTATATTATATTCTGGGGGGCTGGGAAACTTAGAAATATTATATTTTGAGGCGCTTGGAAATTTACAAATATTATATTTTGGGAAGCTGGGAAACTTAGAAATATTATATTTTCAGGAACTTCAAAGTATT
Organism: Stelis phaeoptera; assembly: GCA_943735885.1. Taxonomy (NCBI): domain Eukaryota; kingdom Metazoa; phylum Arthropoda; class Insecta; order Hymenoptera; family Megachilidae; genus Stelis; species Stelis phaeoptera. The sequence continues at coordinate 5,401,274 of OX030936.1, forward strand.
GCTAATTTACAGTAAAACTATTATCGAAATAATCACAAATTGAATTGTAATTATAGAAAACGAATTAACTGGTAATCGTTAGAAATTGAGTATTTTTTGTATTCTATAGGGTTTATATGAATGAACCTCTCTTGTCGAACAACAGATTGAGTCCGAGGACAGATGTAGACCAAGATAACCGAAGATATATTGCAACGGCAGTTTCCTTTAAGGGCTTAGGTCAGAGTTCAGAGATCATTCCTGATAACCAGACAGATTCGATAAGAACCTTTTGCTTGTCGGAAAAGATACGAATTTTTCTCGCCTTAGAACACTTTCAAACTCGTATAACATTTATTCATTTCATCCCCCTTTTACTTTACTTAAATCTTCCTAATAAAAGAATCAATTTTTCAACCGAAAATTTACAGAATAAATACAGCAAAACGTTCAGATATTATTCGTGGAGTGGTACCTTGGCTCTGCCAATTATTTATATCATTTCGGTTATTCATTATACTATCTTTTGCAAAACTTTATAATTCTACATAGAGATATAGTTATTTATCTAACACGGTCTCTCATAGTTCTTTGATAGAACGTTTACTTTTTCAGATATACGGGTTTTCAAATTGGACAGGGTTAATTTGGTTAATTGATCCCCTGTGTATCAAATGTGTAATCACATGGAATCAAGGGTTAAAAATTGAAGTGTTTCGAATGAAAATTACTTTAGAAAGATTAACAGTAATTTATTTAAAATAGAAGTTGTCTTCACCTTTTCGTTTATAATAGAAATTTCTTTATTTTAAAATAAAGAAACTGGATCAAACAACATTCAATCCTGGTTTCTTAAATATAAATTGGAAATTTGTGCGGAGAAAAATACAGAATGAATTTTCTTTCATTAGTCTTCCGGCCAGACGATCAAAAGATAGGAACGGGAATGTTTACTCGAAATTCTATTTGTTTATCGTTTTTACCGAGGCAAGTTACGCAAAATGATTACGGTGTACGGACCTCGTTTAAAGAGTTCATCATTTTTGTCTGATTCGTTTCTAGCTTTTTTTTTCCGTTTGATTCGCGAACAGCCACGCGTACCGAGATCATTTTTTATTCGCGAAATCTCAAAGGTCGCGGACCCTCGTATTTCCTGCAATAAAGATCCGGCTACTTTTTTGATTTATTCCTCTCTTCTTCGCCTAATCCGGTGTCACGTGTGTTTGTTTATCCGCTGGTAAAAAGTTTCGCAAAGACACGCGAGAGACCCGAGATTACGCAAATGATTGTACGTGGCTCTTTTCTCATTCAATTCGATACTGAGTACATTCGTTCTTTTTTTTTTTTTTTCTTTTTTAACGTTAGTACAATAATTGGTCCTTGGTGTGTACTTCATTTTTAATTTGTTTTTACACAGGCTTGTTAATATTTTTTGTGATTTAAAATAGAAAATTTTGTTTCATTTGAGTTAATTTAATTCGACTCTTTACGCGTAACTTTTTTCTTTTTTTTTTTTCAATTTTTGGAGGGTTGCAAATTGGAATTATTAGAATTGCAATGATTGGGAATTAAAGCCTTCGATTCGACGCTTTACACTTAGCTTTATTCAATTTTTGAAGGATTGGAAATTGGAATTATTATTAAAATTGCAATACATGGGAATTGAAACTTCGGATTCGACGCTTTACAGTTAGCTTTATGCAATTTTGGAGAGTTGGAAATTGGAATTGTTAAAATTATAATAAATGGAAATTAAAGCCTTCGGTTCGATGCTTTGCAACGCAGCTTTATTCAATTTTCGAAGAGTTGGAAATTAGAATTATTAGTTAATTTACAAATTGGGCTAATTTCGAAAGTATTCGCAATACTGGGTCACAGTTTTCTAAATTACTGACAAAATGAATATTCAAAATTTAAATTTCGCCAAAAATCCCATAATCACCAATAAAAAAAAAACCTGAAATCTGCCATCTTAACAATTTCAAATCAGAAACATTAAAGAATGATTTTCGACAAAAGTCTCCCAATAATAAGATCGCAAAACTCTCCGTTTCAACAAATTTTATTATTTCCGCTGTTACGAAAAGAATCACACTCAATTTCCAGCTCGAAAGGGTTAACTGAAAAGCTACAAATTGTGGACTGCGAACGCGTTAATCCTTGGTTGTTGAACGTTGATTCGTAACTAAGCTTCGGTCACGCGACGATAGAAAAACCTATATAATTTCGCGTTTGAACCAGCACGACGACGAATCGTTCGCGTGAAAAAAAAAAACCCTTCGCGAAACGTTCGAATGCACTTACTCGGACTCGCGTAATCACAGAGTGACAGACGGTGCTTAATTACAACGAAATGGTGCACGATTTGATCGCAGACCGATTGCGAATCTGACGTGTCCTATTAATACCTTCGTTGCCACCTAAATTGCCGACTAACAGAAGTGTTAGCAATCATTTTTTTTAAATAATACAAATTTTCTTATTTAATTTGAAAGTGATCGACGTTGGTTCCGTAAAAGATATCAAAAGTTACAAAGTATTCGCTTCAATAATAATTAGCGCAAGTTGATCTTTTTGTTGAAAGTTGGAAATTTTAACGCTTTATGTACCGAAAGCCGATCGATTGATAGGCTTTTACTATCATTATTTTTAAGGAAATCAAAAGTCAGGGTTAATCCTCGAAATTTGTATATCACACCGCGAAGTTGCTTTATTTTATTTTCAAGCGGTAGATAATGTCAAGAATCTTTTTTTCTGTGGGAAAGCAACGTTGGATCGATTAACCGTATCTCGGTCCAAGTGTCTCATGAAAACGTCGATCAGAGTGGAAGAAAACTGACCGGTCAAATTATCAATGTAGGTTTTAGTAAGATTCCAGCCACCGCTCTGCGACCGATAAAAATAGTGTTTCGTGCGTAGGATATGTTTTCTCGATAACGTGTAACAAGGAATCCATTTTTTCTTTTGTTTATCCGTACCAACAAATTTCAATATTTTTTTACAATAAACGAACGATTCAAGCTGTGATTACGTTTGGTTATAAAATGATCGGGCGGTTGCGTTATTCGTGATAGAAAAATCTTGTAAGGTGTTAAAAACGGTTCGGAGAAGAATTATTGTAGACTCGATCGAGGACCACGATGACCAGTCGTGGTCGTGGCCATTGTTCCAGGTCCTTACCCTAGGTTGCGAGGCAGGGCTGCGCCCATATGCACCACGCCCTTCAGCTCCTGTTTTTTTGTGATTTAATTAGGGGTATGAAACGGAATTAACAGAACCACACCTCCGTTAGTCCCTCCACCGTCACCTCGGTTTAATGCATCGACTCTTACGGACGCTGTTCGACGGGTATTCGATGAAACTTGCGTTTAGTTTTGTTAATTAACACCGTTAAGTATGATATAATCGATTGATTGGTAAAATGAAGACAGTGGTCCGAGTTTCGATAGCATTTCATATCGGCATTTTTCTGAATTTTTTGGTGTTTTTGATTTTTTACAGTTTGGACTTTCAATGGAAAAAGCTGAAAAAATTCTATTATGCGTGTCCCGTTAATAGAAATGCCTCTGATTTTTTTCCGAATTTTTCATGCATCATAGTGGGAGAAATTGGCCAAAAACGTGATTTTTAACTTTTGCCCTTTACTACCCCCCACGTCGAGATATCAAGTTCAAACTTGGTACACCTTGTTTTTTCTTAATAAGCTATCGAATGACCCGTCGCAAGTCGAATTTGGTTCAAGGGCACTTTTGACCACCTTATCCGGCTAGACCCTTTAAATTGAAGTAATTCATACTGTTAGCTTATTAAGGATTTGTTCGTTTTTTTTTTTTTTTTTGTTCGCGTTCGTTCATTTTTTCCAGGATTTTGAAAGAAGGGGAATCAAAGATGTCCGAAGATTCTACTGTTTCGTTCCTATAAGACTTCGTTATGGGTTCGTGGAATCACGGGACAATTTTCCCACAGCAAATGTATCAATAATTCAAGCAAGGGTTCGGCAAAAAGGGACTCGTTGCATTAAGTAATAATTCCTTGGCTTCTTCGGAGTCTCTCGCTTACTTGCCCTTTTTCTCTTTGTATCCACTTTTCATTCGTATACATTCAGGATGTTTCCAACGAAATTCGTTACGGGTGTGTGTTAAGTTACCACTCCAACATTCTAATTTCGGAGTTCTGATCAGAGTTCCAGCTTTTTCTTGGACAGTTCTAGAGTTCCATCGATTAACACCCTCGTAGCACCCTATAGGGGTGCTAACTTCACAACCAATTTCAAGATCGAATAGTTCCGAGAAGCTTATATGCTTTCTTTTGAAGCACTCATAAATGAAAAACATTTTTAGAATCGGATAAAAATAAAAAATAAAATTATTTTTAATTATACATGAAGAGATAGTACACGAAGAGTTCTGAAGATAATTCTAACGAAAAATTACGTTCCGATCGATAATTAGCAAAATATTGAACCTCGAGGATTCACTATAGTATGTTAAAGTTTTCCGAGTATCTTATTAATTAATTATCGATGGTATCGTAATTTTTCATTAGGATTATCTTCAGAACTTAAACATTTTGTTTCTTTATTTCATCCGATTCTAAAAATGTTTATTATTTATGTAAAGTTAGCACCCTTATTTTTCAAACGCAATTATGAGGGTGTTAATCGCCGGAACTCTAAAACTGTCCAAAAAAGAAGCTGGAACTCTGATCAGAACTATCGAAATTAGAATGTTGGGGTGCTAACTTAACACACACTCGTTACGGAAACACTGAAAAATCCTGTTTCGTTTCTTCTTGTCCCTAATCGGATTTTCGTGAATTGTTCGAACGAAAGGAGGCGATTTGAATCCAGCGACGTATTATCAGAGTTTGATTCCGGGGTTGTTTGATTCGTCGGAGCGGAATAAATTCCGCGTTTGCAGGTTCTTTCGTTAGCGTCGGCAACGGCGATCGTCGGCTCGCTTTCCCGACAACCGTGTAATTATATTCTGCAAAACTGCTCGCCCTTGGTGCACGGCAAGGGTGGCAGCCCCTTAGACGCCACCCCCTGTCGCGGCCGGAAGTGACGCACATCTATCTTGTCCCTTGAGTTTCTGCCCTGCACTTCCGTCTTAAGACGTAACGCTCTGCTCTCCCTATCCTCGCGATGCTTCTTCCGGGAACGATCGAGTCTGGAAATTCAATTCACGGTGTTAATCTTTCCTTACGAATTTTTTGTAAGGCTTTTTGATTTGAAGTAGTACGAAATTGTTTGTACGTTGTTTTGTGGGATGGGGCATTGGTATAATCATTTTTATTAGACTTTAAGGTTTAGATTGATGCGCGACACGTGGTATATTGCAATACTTTTATGTCATGAAATTATGTGTGATTGTTTACGCTTCCAACTTGGCGTCTGACATGCTTCTTGTTTCTCGTATTAAGAGTATTAACGAAGTCTTTATACGGGTGTTTTCGTCGATCTTTAACCTTTAAATTGATGCACCATAGGTACCATTTTGTAGAACTTTTATGTCATGAAATAGTCTCTGAACATTTATGTTCGGAATTTGGCCATTTGGTACTTTCCGCTTTCGTTCATCCTAGCATGCTCGTATGTTAAAAATATTAAGGAAGCGTTTAAATAGTTTTCTTCGTCACTCTTTAAGCTTTAAATCCACGCGCCATATGTATCATTTCGCAATACTTTTATGTCATGAATTCATCATCGACTGTTCATGCTCAAAGACCATTTGCAATATAACAATCGAATACCTTCCGTTTTATTCGATCCTCCTGCACTCTTACATGAAAAATATTAACAAAACCCGTACACAGTCATCTTTGTCAGTCCTTGACCTTCAGATTGACGTATCACAAGCATCATTTATCGCAACTTTTATGTCATGAATACATTTCTAACTGTTCCCATTACCAAATTCGCGATTCGACACTCGACAATCTAACCTCTTTCCACTTCGAATCAATCTATCTTCTGAAACGATGAAGTTCAAACCAAGATACGATAATACGATAAACGATGAACATTGAAGAGATTCTAGGGTCACGTCGGCATGGATATTGGCCGATCGGCGATTATTCGTCGATTCGATTAAAGAACGAAAGAAACGTGCGCGGCGATCGAGTTGGCGCGCGACGATGCTGGAACGAAATAGGCCGGTCGTTTTATTTGCTCGCGGTGTTTCCCAACGGACGATTCAATTAGGCGGCCGATAAAATCGTGTACAGTTTGCGGGAATAATGGAGGAACGGGAGAACGAGAGAAGAGGTCGACGGTAATTGGGCAAAACGCACGTACGCCGAATTTCGGCAGCTAATGGAGATTTATTATGGCTATACCCTCGCGGAGTTGATGCAGCTGCCCTCGAAAAAGACTTTCACGCTGGCCTACGTTTTCATTTTTGCTGCCTTTTGCCTTCGAACCGGCACATTGTTAAACCCTCGCCGTCGAATTTACAACAATAGAACAGGTGGACTTTGGATTATGCAATCTTTTCAAACACACCAAGCTTTCTATTTTCTTTCCTGGTCGGTTGCTTATCCGTTGCTCGCTTCTCGAGTAAAAATTAATTACACTTAATTATCGACTCTTTGATGGAAATGCAGTAAACGAATGAAACGTTCGGAGTAACTCGAAAGTTCTTCGATATTTTTCCGTTGAAAAACTTCAACGTATCGAAATTAAAGTAGCCCAAGGTTTTATTGGTTTTATAATTGTCTTCTTTGTGATGTTAATGGATCAGCCGGATCAGAAAAAAAGGGGGGTGATCGTAAGGATAGGTCCAATTAGGACGGAGACGAGCATGCACGCGATAGTTATTTAAATAATTGACAATGTTTACGAACGGTTTCGACGAGCAGCGGTTAGGAGAATCGAATTAAACGGCTACGTATGGTGAATAATTAATCGGAAGACGGGTTACTTAAACTCTGACCGGAGAGAGGGAGGACAGGCCTCCTATCCGTTATCAAACGTTATCGTTAGTCGAGATTCGTTCCTCGTGGTCGGTCTTTTTAGACGAAACAACCTTATCGACGTATTCATTGACGAGACGAAAAAAATGGTGCAATCCCTCGATAGAAGAAAATAATAAAAAAAGAAAAAGAGAAAGACGAAGCTTATCGTCGTCGAACGATATACGAGTCGCTCTAATATTTTACGTTCTTCTGTCGTTAAAAATTCATACCGAGCTTGGACGACGGTTATCTTCATATGAACATTTTCTAAATTATTTATTTTACTATCTAAGAACTAAAAAAAAATTGCTTCTACGGCGACAACGATCGTCGATAGCAATAATTAATCCAAGCGTCGTGACTCTCCGCGTATGGAGGTCACGATATTTCAACGATGTTATCCGTCGTTTTCCCGGTTTCTTATCTGGTGTGACGGTTTGAAAAATTCGTTCATCGATCGCAGAACGAGCCAACGGAGTCTGGTGAACGGAGGAAACTTCGGTAAGGAGGTAATAGCTCTCGGTGATGTTCAAACAGAGACGCGCGTGTTCCCCGTGCGCGTCTTAGGACGGTCGTGTAACTCGGCTGGCTAATGATGATGACACTCTTATTTCTCGGGGAGGACGCGGGTCATTTTTCAAAGGGTAGCCAGCGAGAGAAAGAGAAGGAGATTTCCGAACCTTTTCTCCGCGTACGAGGTGGAGAGAAGAAGCAAACGGCAACCGGGCAAAACAAGAAGAAGAAGAAGAAGAAGAAGAAGAGGAGGAGAAGGAGGAAGGTTTCTATCCGCGCGCAGAAGCTAATGTCCGGAACGACTGTTAAACCATTAGACAAGAGAGAAAAGGAGGGAACGAGAATTGCCTCTTTTCCTTATTTCGCTTCGTTCATTCTCTTCTCTGTGTGTACGTGTGTGTGTGTGTGTGTGTGCGTGTCCTCGAGACGAGCCGGGGAACAGCAAGAGAGGATCGAGAAGCGTGGAAATCGTCGGAGGAGGAGCTGAATGAAGTCGAAGGGCAAACTTGATCGGGGAAACGAATAGAAAGATGGATTAGAAACGTGTACACTGTCGGCCACGATGTTCAGTTTCTAGGGAATTGGGAATGTTGATGGGTTTATTCCTCTTTTCGCATCGGAACAACTGTTTATTAACTCCTACTATTTTTCTTGTACTTGAAAGTTAGCACGTGTAACGATGATGATTAATTTAGTTTATCATTCGTTTTATCTCGTTGTTCAATTAACCAGTTCGCTGTAAAATAGATATTATTATGAATCTAGTAACTTGTAACTATGAGTCCAATAACTTTCGTAATGTGGAGCTCCTACATAACACCCTATATGCACAGTTTCCCCACTAAGGTAAATTAAGGTAAATATTGTGATTTTTCTCTGAGAATAGTTCCCTCTTTCTGTATCGCAGTTTTCCCCTTAGTCAGGTTAGGGTACTGCCCCTAGAGAAGCTTAGCATGCTTAGTAACTTTGGTTTAGATATTTATTTTTTCCTAGGGAATGTTAAGGGTATATTACCTATCTGGTAATATCCCCCTAGGTATGGCTAGTAATCTTGACACTCTACTAAATTACAGTTTTCTCCTAGGGAAGATTAGCAGTAACTTTTGCTTATTAAAATTCTAATTTCCTAGATACTTTTTCCCCCTAGGGAATATTAGGGTACTTGACACTGTATATCGCCTATACCACAATATTCCCCTAGGAATGGCTAGTAATCTTGACGCTCTACTAAATTACAATTTTCCCCTGGGGAAGGTTAGCATACCTAGTAACTTTTGCGTATTAAAATTCTAATTTCCTAGATACCTATTTTCCCCTAAGAGAAGCTAACTTATTAGGCTCTGTGTGTTACCTAGATTTTCCCCTAAATTTCCTAAGGAAACTTAGTGTGTTCAACAACGATGAAACCTTTTTCCCAATAATACTATTTTCCCTAGTAAAGCCTAGTATACCCCGCATTATTCACTACCTACATCTTCAATTTCCCTAGGAAATCCTCTGTTATACCCAGTAGTGTTCCATGGTGGGACCTTTTCCCCCAAACCACTATTATCCTTTAGAAAAACCTAGTCCAACACCACGACACGGGTAAATTATACAATTTTAATTATTCAGTAGTTATTTCTCCAGCTATTTTTGCTTCTGATCGATCAGTTTTATTTTATTCCTGATTGATGAAGAAATTGTTAGGATTACGGTTAATGACAATTAGTCCCTGACGAATGATACTCTGTAATATTCCCCCGACTTTTAAATGGTTAGAGTCCAACGATGACCGACAATCGTCTCACGAATTTGTCGATAAACCGTAGATAGAGGCAGCACGGATGATGCAAACGTGAATTATTGAGCTCCAAAGTGCAAAAGTGAATCTTCCACTTTGAAGCGTTCCCAGATAAATTGCAATCGGCCAGGTACGATGACACATAGCCGCACGATTCCATTATCGTTTCCAACGGAACTTTTTCTACGATTCCTTCGATACATAAATTCGACTTTCTTTCTTCGTATCATCCAACAAACCAAACAACTTGTCAAACATTCTATCGATTAATTTATTCCAAACCTACCAATATCGATTGAAAGGATAATACAATTTTTCTTCGATTTTATAAACGATCTCAAAAGACAGAAGAACACGTAGACATTATTCGAAGATAAATGATAGACCGTAACCCGGCGAAGAATTGATTGCAACGTAGATCGTGAAAGGTTGGCCAGACAAGGAGAGGATACGTTTCCACGAAGGCAATTATTATTATATTTTATCTGATGATCAGGAGCCAGGAAATCAGTCGAAATTCAGACGGTGCTGGAGCGGCGTGAAGGTGATTTATGAAAAAGCTGTGACGACCAGCCAACGGCCCTCTTCCATTCGACGAAAATTGCGGCCTAATATCCTCGAGCTCGTCCGATTCGCCTCGATGCTCGCAATTATTACGTGTACACAACGCTCGCACACACCTCCATACATATATCTACAGGGTGTTTGATCAAAATTTCATTCATTTTCTTGCGAAACAAAAGGATCTGATAATTTCGCCCTCAACCGATTCGCTCTGATACACATCTAATAGAATTTGCTACGATTAACTAAATAAGATACGACACCCACGGTTAGCTTTAGAAGGTTTTCGATTACTCTGAGTTTGCAACGAGTTGAACCTCCTAAGTCCAGATACCCGTTTGAAGCCATTTTAAAAGTGAAATAACTCGGAATTTAGACGATCGTCGTCAAAGTTTCTATTCGATTTATTTCAAGCGTCGATAAAGATTCCCGAGGATGCGTGGAGGATCGGACGATCGAAAAGTTTGAAGGAATGCAAGCGGACGGAGAAAAGCAGAAGCGGGGTAACCGAGAAGCTAGAAAATATCATCGAAATACCAGGACGGAGAGAAAGATTCGTGCTTGAAAGTAACGAGAGGGAGGGAGATGAAATGTTCGATGAAGGAGCATTGTGTCGGCATTTCTACGACTAGAGATCGTGAGGTTTGACGAGAGATTGATGCCCGGATCCAGATTTCAAGGCGAATCCAGACGCGTGCTGGCGTACCCGATGCTCGGTCGTAGGTAAGACGAGGACACGAAACAGAAAAGAAGAATATTTCCTTGGGGTCCCCTTGTGTCGAGTTGCTCTTCTTCCTTCTCGTCATCTCGGTTGGCTTCTGTCGGTTACCACTGGACGGACCAAACAAGAGTAACGCGGACGAAGAGGGACGATGAAAGAAGAAAGGGCAGACCGACTCTCTGTTCTCGTTCGATGCTCGTCTAACCGTGGCAAAAAGGGAGAGAAGGGCGAGGCATCGCGGGGACAAAAGGCACCGCCGCGGAATTTTGAGCGTCGGCTCAGCCTCTTCGAGAACCCCTTTCCTCTTTAACGGGGACGATCGCGAGCCTCGCGTAAAAACAGAAAATATTTTCCCGCCAGGATCGGCTGCGTTCGACCGAGGACAACCTGTGCTCCGTTTCGTTTCGTTTCGTTTCGTTTTGTCGGTGAATTTTCGACCAGAGGGTTGTGAACCCGTTCTTCAGACTCCGCGAGTGTCAGACTGTTCCTAGAGGGACAATCTTTGTCACCGGTCTCAGAATTACAGAATTATTATGTGTTTAATCTAGGTTAGGTGTACATAATTGTGAGAATCACTACGCGTGATAAGTAGGTTAGGTGTACCTAGATTTGAGAATTATTACGTTTTATGCCTAGGTTAGGGATACTTAGTTCTGAGAGTTATTACGTTCTATATCTAGTCCTAGGAATTACAACGCTTCGTACTTAGGTTAGGTATACCTAACTTTGCGAATTACTACGCCTTCTGCCTAGGTTAGGTATACCTAAATTCGAAAATTACTGCGTCCTTAGAAATTATTACACTTTATATCTAAATTATTACTTTTTATTCCCAGGTTAGCTGTACCTTAATTTGTGAATTACTATGCGTTATACCGTGGTTACGTATCAAGAACCCTTGGTTTATTAATTATATCAAAGTAAACCGGTTAATAACACTAATGCTACCAGTATTCTAAGCTTTAATTGTCGTGCCTCAAGTAGAATATACTAATTCAGAATACTGTGATCGGACGTTACGATCACTCCAACGGTGTGATATAATTACGGATATTCTAATCAGTTTAATATCCCAACACCTTATTTGAGATTAACAAAACATTCTAGGGATATGTTTGATACTATTTCGTAATTGTAAGAATTTAGTACGAACATTTCGATGTTTGATGGGAAAATCCACGAATAAGAAGCCGAATCGTTTATGCCACGGGGTATTGCCATTAATCCAAGGATTCTCCCCTAAATCTCTCTGGCTGCATGCTTGTGGGGACAGTGAACGCGTTTCCATCGGGGGATTCCTGGAAAAGGATTCCATGGGTGGAGGCGTGGGTGGGAGCGGACAGAAAGGAGACACTTCTTCCGGAAGCCGGAACTCGGCGCGACTTAAAGACGCGTGCACCCCGCGAAAATCGTGCGATCAACGCTTTACCAAATATGTTTTTTCTTCTTCTCTGTATTTCTTAACAATCTTCCAAATCATTTCATCCTACCTCTTCTTATACAAATATTTTCAGAACAATTGTTTGAAGAAGCAACAGGAACTTATTCCTACGATTAATAATTAACTTTCAGAATCTAGATTAATTGACCCTTTGCGGTCGATTGGCGCCTCAGGGACGACGTATGTGATTTACTAGAATATTTTAAATAATAAAATTTACGTTAAGATACAGAAAAATAAATGGGTTGCAGTTTTCTTCTAAAATAGTGCTTTCGAATTTTGGAAGATTCGCTGGAAAAATAATCTCGAGGTCAAAGGGTTTAACACGTTGAGTGCCGCAGTGAAAACGGACGTACGTAGTCAGACACGATAAAATCTTAATTATTATGGATCCAGTCGATTAATTTTCAAATTTAACCTTTCAGTTCGATAGCTAGGATTATTGGCTCAATATTTACATTATCCACGCTTTATTTTATACTTCTTTTTGTCAATTACTGTAGGTGATCAAATTAGTATGATCAGAAAGAAAAATCTTGCTTTTGATCTTATTAAGATTGTTTTCGATGTTAACATCAAGGTACGGAATTTAAGTATATTTTGATACGTTTGCAGTATCGTTTTATTTAAATTACTAATTTCTGTCACAACCGATCATGCGTAAGTACAGTATTGCTAATTCATATATTTGTTTTTGTTCGATGTTACTTCAGTGTTGAACATTACCCTATTATAAATATAAATATGTAGATTCGAAGGATGAGGTAGATTCATTAATGAGCATAATATTGTGCTTTGTAATAAAGAAAAGATACCATTATAAATTAATGTATTTACAATTGTATTCTTCATCAAAGTGTTCATAATAATTTGATCACCCACTGTATTCGATTGTAACGTATTTCGGTGACTAACGTGGCGCTTAACGTGTTAAAATTCATCCCGACTATTAAGAAAAAAAATTCAATGCACAAAATTAACGAATCATCGCTGGCGAAAATATTTCAAGTACCTTCGAAGCTGTTCCAACAAAAAAGCAAAATCATTTCTCTTTCGGTGATTAACCTTCCGCTCGTTTCGTCGATCGTTTTTTCTCGTTCTTTTTTTTTATTTCCCGCGAAATGATCGCCGAGGTGTCGTGTCCGCGTCGAAATCGCATTCTCGATCGTGGCCACGCAAATTGCTCGTCTCCCATTCCAGTTATTGACGTGTTGTCGTTTATTTTCGCGTCCTCGGTACACGCCGCGTTCGTTGCTATCCGCAAGTCAGTAGCTCGATCGTAATGATCGTCCACGGATCGCTGAATGATCTCTGTTGGCAGAACGAATGAAACAGAAAAAAAATGAGATCGGAAATTGTAACGTTTCCATCCCTTTTCTCTGAATCTTTTACGACGACTTACTGTGAAATAATTTTATTCGCTTTGTTTGTAGATAAATTTACTCGTCCTGTTTTAACACGTTGACTGGCACAGTGAAAACGGACGTGGGTAGTCAGACACGCTGAAATCCTAATTATTAACAATACGATCGACTAATTTTCAAATTTAACTTTTCAATTCGATAGCTAGGATTATTAGATTAATGATAACGCTATCCGTGGTTTATTTGATCATTTCTGTTGGTAATTATTTGATTGTACAAAATTTCGGTTGCCGGTCACCGGTGACCCCTGTGGCAGCCAACAGATAATATGTTTAACTGTTACGTAGGCAAGTTGGATCGTTTGTGACATTTTAGCGTCTTTCGTTTTCGTATGAATTTTTATGGAGTGACAGAGGTCGTGACGTGTAAATATAAATTCTTAATTTTATGAGAAAATTGAAAATCTCGTTAAAAAACAAAAAAACTTTTAGCAACAGTTCTACAGTTCTTGATAGGTTTCAGAAATAGTTCCGGCGAAATACCCGAAAAAGAATAGCATCTTGAAAGTATGAGGTGCCAACTTTGCGAAAAATGTTATTTAAATCATCATATTTCATAGTTTTCAAAGAGCGCTATAGTTCCTGATCAATTTTAGAAATAGTTCTAACCGCTGAATATTAAAAAAAAAAAAAAAAAACGTTTTCAATTGTGAAGCTGGTATCTCAAATTTCCATTATAGTGGCTAGAACTTTTTATTTTTGATTTCACGTCTACGGGTCTTCATAACTTTTGATAGAACTCTTCGGGGTGCAAATAGAACTGTCATCAAAACTTTGGACTTAGCAATGTAACTTGCAAATTTACCAATTCATAAAGTAAAATGTAAATACTTTAAACACTAACGCACAAACACAATAATAATAATAATTATAATAATAATAATAATAATAATAATAATAATAATAAAATGGAACTTGGAACTTTGTCACTTTACCCCAAACTTACGCAGGTGTATAAGATAATAAAATTTGATTAACAAATGGTAGATAATTTGTTAATCAATTAACGATTCGGCATTGAATCGAGGTTGGCAAGGTTAGTACGCCAATTTCCCGGTCTTGGTCTGACGTCCCCGGTTACAGAAATCTCGCTTAATGACCACGTGCAACCGTGCGACCACTACATAGTAGCAAAATTGCACTCAATCCACCGTCGTACCTGTCTTTAACGATCCATTACGTGAATTCGCTAGAATAGCGGAGGACGGGGTAAAAAAGGTCGAGGTAATAAGCGAGAGCAGAGCTGATTGATCTCGAAAAATACTCTCCGGGACGACTTACGGATCCGAGGCGTTAATTACCCCCACACGTGTCTGTGGTTGGTTAAAATGGGGTAGGGCGATGGAGGGAGGTGGGGAACTGTGGTAGATAAAGAAGCAAATCGTGATTTACGTATAATCGTGATAAGCGATCTCGATCGAAGATCGAGAAGTTGCATTGCTAATGACACGTTTCAGCTTGACCATTATTGGAACGATTTCGCGCCAGACGAGGAACGGAAGAACGATAATTAGATATGTCGTGTACTTTTTAACGATTCTCGATTAATTTTGTAGGAAAGTAGCTGTCTCATTCGCGGTTGGTTACAGTCGTGCTAATAATAGGAATACCGTCTTTTTTATTTTCTAATTTATTTGGTTGGCTTGATCCATTAATAAGCAGATTTTGTGTAATGAATAATGATGTGTTGGTTGGAGTTTAGGAATTAACTATTTAATGCGTTGACTCAGACACTTGTTGGAAGGAAAGATTTTTCTAATATTTTTGCAAATTTTCGAATTTCTAAATTTCTGAGTTCCTTAATTTAAGATTTCTTAATTTCCAAATTTTTTATTTTTGTATTTCTAACTTCGAAACTCTCAAATTATCAGATTTCTAAATTTCAGAGCTTTGAATTCTCGAATTTTCAAATTTTAAACTCCCAAGTTTCCAGCTTTCAATTTCCCAAATTGCAGATTGCTAAATTTGTAAATTTCTAAATTTCTGAGTTCCAAATTCTCAAACTTCCAGCTTTCAAATTCCCAAATTTTCAAATTTCTAAATTTCATAGCTCTGAATTCTCCAATTTTTAACTTTCAAGGTCCCAAATTTGCAAATTTCTAAATTTCTGAACTCCGAATTCTCCAGTTGCCAAGCTTTAAATTTCCAAATTTCTGAGCTCCAAATTCTCAATCTTCCAGCTTCCAAATTCCCAAATTTTCAAAGTTCTGAAATTTCCAGCTTTCAAATTCCCAAAATCCAAACTAATTTTTCAAACTTCCAAAATTCCAGCTTATCAGACTCCTAAACTTCCACCATTCCAATATTTTCGGAATCTTACAATTACCTTCCGTAACGTCATTCGCCAATTCAGCACAAAATCGTTCAATTATACTTTTTCGTCATCTTTCTGTTCAATAATTTTTCACTATTCGAATTACACCATTTATCGGTAATGTCGCAATAATATTTCCGATAGTCAGGTGTAGAAGTTTAAGATTGGTAAACTGCTGTTACTGCAATCACGGAGAAAACAGGATGCCCGATTAAATCCGGGGTCAACGTATGCTTTTGGAACAAAGGTTGCAAGATTGGTTACACAGGGGATTGTATACAAATGCTGTGAGGTAACCGGCGTAAAAGATACGTACAACGCTTGTCTCCTTTCGACCCGAGTACAATCGTAAAACGTGTTGCGAATACTCGACACCGTAATCGTCCAGGTTCTTTTCAATTCGAGAAACTAATCCCACCTTCAAATATCAAACTTAAAATTCAAATGTCAGAGTTTGAAATAAGATAACTTGAAAAATTTAGCTTATTTATTCGTTTGACAATCAATTTTACAAATTAAAATGAAAATACTTTTAACACTTCTAATTAAATTTCTCCAAATTATCCGATTAATTTTTGCATACAATAAATATTTTAAATTTTCCCATACATTTGCCGCGTGGAGAATTTACCGATAACCCGACGAATTTTCCAGAAAATATTTCGATAAGGATGGTATTCTGAAAATTACCACCGTGCGATGTGGAAGAACTCGATCCCACCCTTAAAATTCCCAATGGTTTACCACCCTTATCCACGGTGGATAATGCAGGGATGTGAGCAACAACCTTACCAACCCCTGTTCCAGGGGTTGAAGGAGGATTCGTGAACCCTGCGAGCAGGCAATCTCGATAACGCAGTCGATTATCATGAATAGGAATCAGGAATTCTCGATTGATGTTAATCGAAACTTTTCGCTATCTAATTTCCTGCAGCTAATTTTCACGATGAATCTGTGCAAAACTGAAAGATAATTTTTCTTCTTCTTTTATGAACTTTGCATTTGGCACTTAATAAAAAGCTAAGTTGATTGATTTAAATTAATCGAAGACCGAGTTGATGAAATTAATTTTTCTTTTTCTATAGACAATTATGGTATTCGTGGATAATTTTTGCACTGTTTTTGCAGCAAAATCCTTGTTTTTCTAGTTTTTACTCGCACGTTGTTGCAGCAAGGTGCAAATGCAACTAATGACCGTCTCTTGATGCCTTTATCTTTTTTTATCTCATTTGAAAGGATAAAAATAATCTTCACTCTCCGGTAAGATCCTCATTTGAATAGCTTATCTAATTGACTCCGTTTTTTTTTTTGTTCTGCTTGATTTTAATTGCACGAGTGAACGAATGAAAACCAGACACGATGCAATTATCCGATTTAAATGCAATTGATTGCGTAAAGTAAATAATTTCAGATTATCAGCTAACACAGTTTGTTGTTTTTGTCATCGATCTTCGGAGAAAAACAATATTTATGTAGTTTACAGCGATCATTCAATAAACATTGCAAAAGTCAATGATTGTGAGATTGATTGCATCGCTAGTTGTACTTTTGTTTCTGTTACGCTACTTTGAGATCATTTTAACGGGTTTCTTTTCGTGTCGTATATACTATTAATATTTTGTTAATTTTGTAGGATACTGGGTGGATAGTTTAAATTTTATTTTAAATAATTCGATAATGTATTATGGGAGGTTATAGGAGCTTAACAGTGCTAATTTAAAGTAATGGAATAATTAAGGAAAATTATTGAAAATTCTAAGGATTATTAATCTTGTAATAATTTTGTAAGATAGTTAGATGGGAAATGGAAAAATTGTATAGCATCACACTGGGGTAAAAATACAAAATATCGAAATACTAAAGAAAATTACTGAAAATTCTAAGGATTATTAATCTTGTAATAATTTTATAAAATAATAAAGTGGGAAATGGAAAAATTGTAATTTTAATAATCGCAAGTACTGCACCCTGTGACGATAGCAAACTGAAAAATTAAAAAACGTTATAGAAAATTCGAGGTATATTAATTTTGTAAATTACTAATTTGGGAAATGGAAAAATTGTAATTTTAATAATTATAAATATAGCATCCCGCGAGAAACAGTTCTAACTGTAATAAGTACAATTTACAGTATTTCATATATTGAATAAAAATTTGTATCGTGGTTAGTTAGACGTACGAAATGAAGAATAATTATGTATGCACTTGAGTTGATACAATTATTTCACGAAACAAAAAGGACACAGCAGTAAACAACAATCGAATATTTCGAGCTATGCGCACAAAATATTCTCGTTCAAAGGGAAATTTTAGTGTCATGGAAATAAAAAACACACAATGGGAGACGAGAAAAAGGGAAGAGACGAGGGTTTAATCAATGCAACTGCACTCGCGTTGCTCTGTTTATGCAACAGGTGACTGTCGCCCTACGAATAAAACTATCAATAAAATTTACAATTTACACTAACGAGACATTGATGCTTTTCATTTTCGCTGCCATCGATCTTCCCCCCCTATCTTATCCCCTTAATTTACTGATCGATGATTTTTTTTTTTTTTTTTCGTAAAGATTTTACTCCCTTATTTCATTCCTGGAACAAAGAGACAGATTTTGCAGAGGCGGCAAAATAAAATTGAGAAAAGAAGGGGTAAAAAAACACGAGGATAGTCGCGTGGCTAACTTCGTTCCATGAATTATTTCGTCGATCGCGATGGAAACGACTTTCGTGACCAGAACGACAAAACTTTTCACCCTCTTTCTGTCGATCCGATTCGATCGGTTGAATCCAACTGTGAATCGTACGCTGTCGAACAAAAATTGCAACTATATGAAAAATACATTTGTAATTTTCTCAATATTAAAAATCAAAATTAACCCTTTGACCCTTGTGTGCTATCTCGATTTCTAGGCGTCGCAATTTTTGTTTTTAAGATGGAGGCTACACAAATACTATTTATTATTACACAAATACTATTTTTAACCTTACGAAATGCCACAGAAACTTTTACAGGCTACACACACCATATTCAGTTTCACAGTTTCACTAAATTTCATTTCTGGCCGATGTTTTTCTTTGAAAATTTCCAAGCAAAAACCGAACCCTCTCTTCCTCGACGCGGGAAACGTAAGAGGGCGGGGATAGGAGGGAAAAAATACAGATCAAAAACCGTGAACAGGGGTGGCGTATTTTTTCTGAAAACATCCCAGCCACCTTGTCTCGCCATCGTCGCCAGCAAGAAGAATGGAAAAACAATATTGTGACGTTTCGTTCGCTGGCTATTCCACCCCCTTTCACCCTCTCCCGATGCAGTTTTTCTCGCTTCGAGTTCTTCTGTTTTCCATCCAATGTTCGATCCTTCAATGTTTAACAAACAAACGTTGAAGTTTGATCAAATTATATTTGACGATTTGCCGTCGAAGGGATGCTGATGAAAATTACTTTCCGAAAATTGAGAATCGTGGTTGTATTTCGGTGCTGTCGATACGGAGTTGATTTCGAGATTTAATTGCTAATTAATTTCGTGAATAATATTGTCACTCTTTAATCTTTCGAATGTTGTAATAACAATTAAACGATTGCTGTTGATGTTACAGAGTAGGTGTCCACTTGCTACCCTTAAAAGAGTAAAAAATGTAAAAAAAAATTAAGAATCGTAGAAAAACTTAGTAGCAATGTAAAATCCCTAGGTACAGAAATTTTTCATTCACAGAAATAAGGTAAATTTATTACCAAAAATATTCACGAGCAAGAAAATAAAAAATAACCACTACAAAATAACGCCAATTGCGTTAACAATTCTTACCAAGAGAGCAACGTTACTCGTCGAACAATACAAAATTTCATCCCCCAATAATGTTCAAAAATCTGCCCCTAAGAAAATGAGAAACAAAGAACAACCTCGGTTAAATGACAATCCCAGCCAGTTTCGGCGTTCCATCCCCTTTAACAATGTTTTCGAGCCGGTCCCCTTTAAGGGTGGGCCTTTATTTAGGCTGCTGCCGCGACGGGGGTGGTGAAATACATACAGTTACGTCTACACGCCTCCGCGATTCTCTCCCGGGCTGTTTCACCTTTCCCTTTCCCCTTTTCCTACCAACCCCCTTCTCTCGTACTACTGCTCTTTAGCCAGGGATCACCACCTCACCCTCTGTACACCTTGGAGGGTGTCGGTGGACGAAGAGCGGGGCCAGGTTATCGATTAAAAAATGTCTGCCCTTCAAGACGGCCTAGGTCACGACCTGTCCGTCACACACACAAAATATCGTCGAACATCGACACACACAGGTCGTGGTTCAAGTTCGTTTAATTCGAGGCTGTTATACAATCAGCTGATTCGATCAGTTGCTCTGAGATTATTTTAGTTTCGAAAGAAATTCTTTACGTACAAAGGTTATTAATTGTTGAATCAAGTTGCTTTTCTTTGTTAACATAAATATGAAGGATTATGATTAAAATAAACGTGACACGATTGTAAAATATTTATGAAAAGATGGGAATTTAATTTTACAATGTTGTTTCGGCAATTTTGTATTTTTCGGAAATGGTTATCGACACGAGTTAAAGTTACTCTGAAGAAATTTTCATCTTCCACGCGAGGTAACTTTAAGGGTTGAACGTGTCTCGATCTCTGCAACCATCTACAGAGCACTCTTTCGTTTTCCATACAATTATCAGAATTATATTTGTCCCTTGTTCCAATCTTCATCCCCTAAAATCGAATCAACAATCGTCCCAAAAAGTGTCCGACGTTCTTCCCTTAAAGCACTGGTTCTTAAAGTATATATATTTGCTAAAACATATTTATTTCTACGCTGGATGTTTTTCTTCGTTTTTTGTATCATTCATTTTCCACCGCCTTTTAAAGTAACATCAAGTATCGATTTAACTGAGAAAATATTATTTAAGAAAGCTTTCAAAAATCTACATTAACATTGAAATACAAACACCCACTCCGTTCGAACCTCTTCGATTTTCTGTCAAATGTTAAATTACTTAACTCAAGAAATACACACAAACTAAACATAAACATCATTCGATAATTTCCATCGCAAAAATTCCTTTTATTTCCCAAATCTGATCGATCGTCGAAGACCTTGAGCTCCGCTCTAGACTCCTCGTCCCCCAGGCTCCGGTGTTCCACCCCCATGCGTCAAAGTGTCGGGCAAAGATGGTCGAATCGTAAGCAAACATCGTCGACCTTCGAATAAGACGGAGTCTCGAACCTTGAAATTATTCACAGTCACCCCGTCTGGTGTTCGGGCCACCCTCTCGTTCCAAGGGTTGCTTGCAAGGAATCCCGGTGCGTTAAATGCGTAGGTTTCGCTTGCGACAGGTCAGTGGCGGATGGGGAGGGTGTGGGAGAGGTTACTCGGATCGAAAATACGGGGTTAGGAAGAGGTGGGTGGACGAGTTTCGGTGGTGGGGACGGTTCTCGGAAGGGGTGGTAAGATCGGACGAGACAGACGAAGACGGAGGATAATCGATAGACACGGCTAGACGCCGCCCCAGACAACCTTTTACTTTAGCTTAAGGACACCCCGACCCTTGAACAATTTACCTTGCACGACGTGGACGCATTTTTACTCCCCCCCCCCCCTCCCTCCTACAACCACCCTCGATCCCCGACACTCAGAATCCGGGACACTGACGATCCGCACCACCAACGTACGATTTGTTTTCTTCTGAATATTTTCGATAGATTTCTTCGAGTATCAGATTTTTATTATTTATTTGGAGAAGACCCGTAACCCCTTGAGCAGTCTCGGGGTGAATACACCCCTGAAAACTGAAGTATTTCAGAGGCAGCTATCAAATTTTGATTAATGTTTGATTTGTGAATGGGAAGTTTTTTATGTATTAGCAGAATGGATTACTGTTGGTTTGAATTATTTTATTGTTGTAGAAAATTATGACAATTATATCTGTAGGGTTGAATTAGAAAATATACTAGAATGCTTGTTTATTTTCGGTTTGAAATTTCGTTTTCAGAAAAGTGTTTATTGAAATTAAATCGAGCGTGATAATTTTCAGTGGAAATGAAACAATAATTGAAGCAATGGTTCTTTCACGGTCCATCGTTAACGTGCTAAAATCACAAGGCACTTAAATCGAAAGTAAATTAATTTAAAAAATGAACGGTTCTGTTTATTTTTCGTCGAGATAAATTAACCTGAACAAATTGATCAGTGTGTTTTTGATCGACCGACGGTTGGTTCGCGTGTCATTTGAAATCGTTTGATTACATCTTAACCACTTTCATTTTTTTTTTTTTTTTTTTTTTTTTTTTTCACGTGCCTGACAATTGATTTCATATGCCTTTATCTCTTTTTGTTCGTTCTTCTATTCCGTACTGAATCACTTGGAATTAATGTTGTATCGCGTTGAAATCGATTTTTAATGCAAAACGTGGTTTGTCATTTCTGTCAATCAGTTTTCATCGACCGAACATGCTTCTGAATGAAATCTGCAACACTGAATAACAGTTTAATTATTCGATTGATAAACACGATTAATTTTCTTTTTCCGATATCCGTGTTTGCATAATACTTGTGCACGTTGTTTTTCTAACAAATAATTATCTTCACCGTCTTTGATTAGCAGTGATGAATAATATTGTTAAAAGCGATATGGGTTAATTGACGATATTTAGGGGGGGGTTTTTTTTTAAGAAATGTTTTATTGAAATTAAACGATGATTTTTAGTACAGGTAGATTTGATTGCGCTGATTGTTTTTAAAGGAATATTGGACGATTTTTTTAAATAAAATTTGTTGAGAGTTGCTTTTAAATACGTATGTTAATATTTAACTTATTATTCCAAGAATATTATTCGGAAAGGGTTCAAATTGACCCTTTGCAATTTTATTTTTCTTTCAATTTTCAAATTTGTTATTATACATTTTTAGTATTCATCATAATAAATATCATAGAGTTTCTTCATCTTCTGAAAGCCTAAAATAGTAAAATAATTAGCCATCAGTCATCAAACTAACTATTTCTTAACACGTTGACTGCCACAGTGAAAACGGACGTGAGTAGTCAGACACGCTGAAATCCTAATTATTAACAATACGATCAACTAATTTTCAAGTTTAACTTTTCAATTCGATAGCTAGCATTATTAGCTTAATGTTAACGCTATCCGTGGTTTATTTGATCATTTCTGTTGGTAATTATTTGATTGTACAAAATTTCGGGTGCCGGTCACCGGTGACCCCCGTGGCAGCCAACGTGTTAAATGCCAGAAATAAAAATGAAGGTTGTAAGATAAGCCTATGTTAATATTTCTGCTTCTAAACCACGCTAATTAAGAATATGAATTACAGGCTCGATTTTACGAAACTATTCAAATTATTTTTTTACAGAAAACAAAATTCTAAACGTCTTTTTCCGTTCTGCGTCTCGTTTCATTATTTCCGATCCGACACTTATTTGCAATTCAAGATGGCCGGAATGGCTCAGCCCCTATGGCTGCCAACGGAGAGATTCGTACGGGGCGATAATAAAAAAGAAAAGAAGAGGAGGGGGGAAATGAGGAGAAATAATAAAGGGGTCCCTCTCTCGAGGACGACCAATGGCGGCCCGGCTTGATCATATCGTACGACTTAATTTATTATTTGATGCGTGACACACGTGTGCAACGTGCACACGCAACTACAGTCCTGGCTCGTGTTTTAAAGGCAATATCCTTGAATCGAACTATCGGAAATTTTATTCGCCTTACCCGACGATTGGAATATCTCGAGAGTATCGATTTTGGTCTTATTTTTCTCAAAATGATGCTTCTATAAATAAACATCGAATTTTCTGAATCAAACAATCCTCGTTCGATTAAATTTCTTTTAAAATCGAAAGAAAGGTTTGCTTTGGAAAATGAAATTTTAATCAAGCTCCGAATGAAATTTCGTCAAAAAAATTCAAAAATTTTAATTCTTAATATTGTTAACGATCTACGTTGTAAGAATCGAACGAATAGCGAGAGCCGCGAATCCGCGGGGTCGAGGACCGACAAAGGGGTGGAAAAAGTATTGCAGACGTTTTTCGTTTCAATTGGAGGGGTGGAACAGAGATGCGGTAACCAATGGGATCGAATTGGGCCACGCAAGAAAAATCTTCCAAGGGTTGCGCGGCTCAGAAGAACCGTAAGAAATGTTAGAAGACTTCGTCCTATCCCTTTTTTAACCGACTTCGAAAAGAAACAGGTTATTCAATTCGTTCAATATATACATATATATAAAAAAAATTTTTTTTTTCCTTCGTTTATTCGTGAACGCATTCTGAAAAGTTTGGACAAATGTCGAACTCACGATCAGTAAGTGCTCCTATTTTTATTGTATAGGATTTTCCAATCGTTTCGTAGGATATAGGAAATATAGGTAATTAATAAGTAATATAGCTCGTAGGTAATAGGTACATAGGTAATAGGCACGTAGGTAATACGTAATATAGATACTAGGTACATAGGTAATAGGTAATATAGATAATAGGTACATAGGTAATTAATACATAGGTAATTGGTAATATAGGTAATAGGCACGTAGGTAATAGGTACATAGGTAATAGCTAATACAGATACTAGGTACATAGGTACATAGGCAATATAGGCAATAGGCACGTAGGTAATTGGTTATATAGGTAATAGGTACATGGGTAACAGGTAACACAGATAATAGACACATAGGTAGGTAATATCTAATATAGGTACTAAATAGTAACTAATATAATAACCACCGCCCAAAATCCCAAATTAGAAAATTAATCAATCACAAACACAACATTCCCACATACATCCATCGTCACCATAGCAATCACTATGCCAGTCCATAAAATATTCCAAAAGCCTATCAAAAGGAATCTACCCACACAAACATCTTCAGCACACAATTTTGAACGTTCGCAAGCGCGGGGGATGAAAGGGTGGTCGCACGGCACCCGCCGCGGTGTGTGTAGGTGCCGGGGGTGTCATTGGGGTGGAAAAACCTACCCCAACGGAATAGGTAGTGGGTGTTCTTCAGGAGGGATGGGCTAAAGGGAGAAATAAGAAAAGCTGGAGCCACGGAGTAGACGACGACGACGACGGGATATCTGGGTCGAGACTCGTCGTCGCCGACGTACCGGCGCCAGGCGTCCTTTCCTTCGACTTTTTTTTTTTTTTTCTTTTTTCGGCAACGAAGGAAAGACGTCGAAAAAGGAAGAAGCACCACCGTGCTTCGTTGTTTCGTTTCTCTACCATCCTTTCGTTTTTTTCTTCTTATTAGACTTATAAACCCTTTGCGTTGTCCGTGGACCGATGGAAAAATGATGAGTCAAATTCCTTATCGGTGGTCATTTTTGGAACGCGTTCGATGAAATTACTGCAGAATTTTTATTATTTCGATGCTTTGTTACGGATAATTAATTTAATTAAGCTTCTTTGTATTCGCTCCGGAAGCTAGAATTCAAACTGTTATTATCTTCAATAAATGAAGTGAAAAATTGATAAGATACGGTAACACATATTTCTTTAGTATATTGGGAAAAAGGTAAAATCTGAAATTACCATCGGGACTATAATATTTATTATTAAAACCACTAAGCAAAAAATAACAACATAGAATATATTAGCTTACTCTATTAGCTTGAGGCCCACTTCCGTAATATTACGTTTGTCGCTTACTTATCGTAATCGTTTTCTTTATTAAGTTTGACGAAAATATGTAGTTTCCTTTTGTATCATTCAAGTGTTAAACACGAGTGAAATCATGGGTTAAATAATTAAGGAGAATGTTTAAAATTACAACCAAGAATTAGTAGGAATTGTTTCTAATGAGTTTTATATCTTAAAATTTTAAATGCTATGAAATTTCATTAACCCACCATTGAAGGGTTAATTCTATCCTTCCTCCCCCAAGATCAAATCAAACAAAAGATAGATATGTATTCGCAATCTCTTCGTTTGGGATTATTAAATAAAACAAGTTCACGAAGTATTCG
Organism: Stelis phaeoptera; assembly: GCA_943735885.1. Classification (NCBI taxonomy): domain Eukaryota; kingdom Metazoa; phylum Arthropoda; class Insecta; order Hymenoptera; family Megachilidae; genus Stelis; species Stelis phaeoptera. The sequence continues at coordinate 5,426,941 of OX030936.1, forward strand.
AGAAGTGTGAAAATTGAATGTTTTGTAGGGGGTTGAAGTGTGAAACGGTGGTTGTAAAACGAACAGAATACCGTCGTGTTGGGCTTTACGCGAAAGTTAGAAGTTAGTTACACAGGGTGGTTACCCCTCATCTGCATATCCGCACCCTACCATTCTACGTCAACCGATCCACCCCTGCCACCCCGTCGTCAGTCGGTGCTTTCCAACCCCTCCGAAGCTCCGTGTAACCAACGTGCCGCCACCACAAGCTCTGCTCAACAAGTGGTTCTTCAGTTTAGCGACCGACTTAGCGCTTCTTTAATTTTCACCTCGCACCCTGACTTCAACCCCTCTCCATTCCTCCAGCTACCGTACTGGTATTCAAGAGTTTTTGCGTCTTATCGAGCCATCTCGAACTCTTCTTCGGGGTATCTGCGTGGCTCGTCGCCAACGGTCACGGGGATGATTATCCTCCTATGGCATCCTTTTGTTTCTTGACACCTTTTTCTGTTTGAGGAATGAAGGAGTAGATGCAAAATTTTGGTAATTTTTAGGGTAGATTTTAAGATTTTAAGCAGGTTTTATTTTAGTTTAATTTTGGGATAATTAGTGCTATTGTAAGTTGTTAATGTTTGGTTTAATTGGGTTATTAATATTTCTGGATTTCTAAGTTTCTGAATCCCCAAAATATTTCTAAGATCCCAAATTCCCAAAAATACTATTTCCAAATTTCCAAGTTTCGGAAAATAGGGTATTTCTAAATTTCCCAATCCCCCAAGGTCTAATATTTCTAAGATCCCAAATTCCCAAAATAATATTTCCAAATTTCTAAGTTTCGGGAAATAAGGTGTTTCTAAATTTCCAAATCCCCCAAATTATAATATTTCTAAGATCGGAAATTTCTCAGAATAATACTTCCAAGATTCCAAAAAATATGATATCTCTAAATTCCCAAATTCCCAATTACCAGTACCAACCACCACGTTGATTAAAAACCGCAGGATCGGATCCACTTGTTACACAACCATAGATCAGCCCGCAAAGCCCATTTTATAATCCAGTCCATAATATATGTACCGTACGGTAACCCGAAGTGTTCATTCTTCCAAACATGTGGCACCATGCTTAAGAAGGCTGGCAAATAACAGATGGGTCACACGAGCAGGTAACGTCGTAGTTCCTCTTCGAGTGGTATCACCTTTTTAAGCTTGCTTCGAATCACACGCACACAGGGACACGCATAACCAGAAGGAACGTGACTCCGACAGCGTTCCAGAGATGTTGTTTCACGTGGTTGCATAAAAGTCCAACGGGAATATCGGTGGATGAAAAGTAAAAAAAAGAAGGGCTGGTATAGAGTTGAGTCGCCTGTATACCTCTAATATCCTCTAACGGTGCATCCCCAATTACCATTGTGCCATTCAGATGCAGATAGCTTCACACTTGGCATTCCACCCTTTTTCCTTCTTATTTCCCTCGAGTAGCCCGATGGGAGCCGTCGACCCTGTCCTTTCATATCCCGAGTCGCGGCCGTTTCCACTCTTTCACCGCGATTATTTGTGTTTTGGTTTGTCAGGGTGGAGCGGAAGGGGTGGAGTTGTTTCGCGTTCGCTTTACACAATTACCCGTATCGAGAACTCGAGAAGTTCTTTCCTTCTGGACTCGGATTCGAATATAAATCCGAACGGGGTTTCGACGTTTTACCGTTACAGCTGAGATAAGTTCTGTTCTTTGCTCGATTTCCACCTTATTTCCGGTTCCAGCTTTCCCACGTGATTTGCACCTATAAACCGATACAATTTAATGGTTAGTATCTTGAACCTAGCTTTTGATCTTTTTATAAAGTACGACGAATGATTGTTAATTATAATAGTACCCAGTTTGACCGGAAATTATTATTTACCAAATTTCATCGCTAACCCGATACCTGTCCCTAAACTTTTAGAATATTTCCACGCAGCAAAATCTTCGAACTGTTCAACAATTTGCTCCATTTGTCAGCCGGCAAACTCGAGGCACGATCCGTTGGAAAACAAAAGGAAATTTCAATTCGTTGGAAAAGTTGCTGTACGAAAATGCATCCGTTCCGTTCCCGTTCCGCAACGATGCGATTTGTCACTTAAATCGCGTTCCGGGAAAAGCGATGATTTCCGTCCTGCCTGGTCGTATTACTTTTACATTCGAGACGAACACGACCCACCACCCTAGCCTCCATTATCGGACACCGTCCTCTTAAACTGCTGCTCGTTACCGTATTCGATAAAACATTCCTCGAACGAACAAACAAACAATTGTATAACTTGTTTCTTATTCTACTTTCACTGGAATACAAATTTTTCAGGCGATCATTTGTTTAAACCGCCACTCTTTGGATCATAACCGGAGTCTGTTTTAATTTTCAGATTATAACCGTTTACTGTTTCAATTTTTCACCGTCTCTTATTTGGTCCACGGCGATCGTATTAACCCTTTCGCTTCGAGGGTTGTTTCAAACTGTAATATTTCTTCATTCCTAGAGGGTTGATTTGTGCAGACTGGATGCGTTGTCTCAGGGCGGGAAACAGTCGAAAGATAGCCGACGTTCGCGAAAGGGTAATCGAAAAGGGAGGCGGGATTAAAAGAGCTGCGACATCAAAGAGATGAACGCGACAATCGAATTCCATCGTGACACAGATACTTTATTAGAGTGAAACAAACGAATCGGCGATAGGGAGGAGGAGGAGGAGGAGGAAGGGATAGAAGGTAGTCTCGATCGAGGGTTAATTTATGTACGGAATGTACGAGTCTCTCGAAGTGGTGGCCATGTTGGTTTCGACGTGCTCGTCAAGGTATTCCCCCTCCCCTTCCTCTGGTTCTCCTCGATCTTCCACCCCCAGCCCCACTTTCTTGCCGGCCGCGAACACACGTGTGCCTCGCACACGAACGCGTCGAACGATGTGTGTTTCCTGGTCGGCATCGCGCATGCTGCACTGCGCACAACCCCTACCCTCCCCATTCAACGCCGTTCAACACCCCCTACAACCCCTTCGAGCGTTCGTGTAGCCCGCCGTGCAACCCCCCCAGTAGGCGACTCTTATTATTTCCATTTTTCCAATTCGGTCTGGGGGGCGGGAAACGTGGAACCCTCCTCCCCCCTGTTCACCACCCACCAGCATGTTCTCTTCCTTCACTCCACCTACCCCCGTCTCCTAAGCTGGCCAGCCAAAGGAAAAATATCTATATTTATCTGTTTCTTCGCGGGATACGTCGTCCTGCAACCCCCCACCCACATCCCCCTTTTGCTTTCCTTTTTCTTCTCCAACCTCCGCCTTGGAGTTTCTCGGTTTCCTCTCCCACCCCTTTCTTTAGCTACCTTCTCTGCTCCGTGCAACGGATTTTCTTTCTTCCTTCTTTCGATGCTTCTCCTTACCTCCACCCGAACCCACCCCTCAACCCCTTCTTTCCCCACGGAATTGTGGCGGGAGAGACGGATACGCGGTGGTTCGAGTGAGACGGAAACCGAGACAAACGTTGAAGAATTGAAGGGAGAGAGCGAGAGAAGAAAGGAAAAAGGAAGGAAAAGACGGTGGGCACCACGACGACGACTACGACGACTACGACGACTACGACGACGACGACGTCGACGACGCCGGCAGCCGCGGCGAAGCGTGCGCGCCTTTCCTTGGCCGGCGGCGCGACAAGGAGAAAGCGGAGGAAAGGAAAAGGATAGAGTGGGCGGTAGAAAGCGGAGCAACGGAGAAGGATCGACGGAGTGAGAAGGAACGGCGAGCTTCCGCTTCCTTATGCTCCGCCGCGGACTGCATCAACCAGTCGCGCGGTCGCGCTCACATAAGAAACTGGGATTCGAGAGACAAACCCCCTTTCTCGAAGCCGCGGCCGCGGTTTCCGTGAACGGAAGGCATTTCGTTCCTCGGGAATGTCGGTGTTCGCGTGACGCAGCTTCAAACAACGCGAATACTCTCGAATACGTCGGTTAATTGACTCGACGACGCTCCGACCGCGACTAACCGACCGCCGACCCCCACCATCGCGCTACCGGCCGCACGACAACGCGCGAACTTGCGCGAACACGCACGAGCGGCCTCGAGGCCCGTCGGTTCGGGCCCGATCGCGTTCGTTCGGCCCCCGTTCGACCAATCGTGTCGCTGCCTGCCCCTCCCCACCGGCCTCCTTCCCGGCGATGAAGAGAGGGGAGGCCATCGGGCCTCCTGGACAATCGTAAGGCCCGATTCGCGCGCCGATTCGACGGACGTCTAAAGGAGGAGAGGATGTTCCTCGATGCTACGAGAACAGGAGGATGTTCCTTTACGCGTTTCTTCTTCCTCTTCTTTCTCCGCTTCTTCTTCTTCTTCTTCTTCTTGTTCATCTTCTACCTGGCGACGGACCACCAGGCGGACGAGGATCATCCGTTTGCCGTGGAAGTGTCGTCGTCGTCGATGGATGAAAGCCTCGATAACCGGGTGACCGTCATCGTCGTCGCTTGTTTCCGATGAGGAGGGAAACGGAACGAAAGAAAGAGAGAAAGAGGGATGATGACGTGCGTGCGAGGGACAGGGTAGGATACGGTGGGCAACAAAAACGATCAACCAAAGTTCCTATTTTTCACGTGTTTTTTTCACACGAGACTCGACTAACAAAGTAGGACGTAAGAGAATAATAAGAAGATATAAAAGAAAGAGGCGGAAGGGTGGAAACCCCGGCCAACGCACGCCGGACGGAACCTCGTGTTCGGGACACCGGTGACACCCTCCCGCGCTAATTAACCAGCCAATTAGAAAGGCCGCGGTCATGCGTAATGAGCTGCGCGCGCAAAAGTTCCTAAACGCCACGATGCAATGTTTTTTCCTGCTGATGATGCCTCGTCTAGCCGGCCTGTTCGCAGCCGACCACTTGATAATATATTGATAAGACGTTAATTAACAAGTAGCAGAGAAACGGCTGCTTAGATCGAGACGGATCGTCCACTTCCGTTCATCAGGGCAATAAAACAGAAACGAATTTTCGAAAGTGGTGCGAGAATCGAACCGTCTCGTCGGGCTCGATCGTCGAAGCAACTTTTCCTTTCGTTTCTTTTTTCAACTATTGAAATAACAAGTAATAATATTAGTAATAAACACGTTGTATTAATCTCTGTTGGAGCTGGTGGCTGGCACGTGGCCGTTCTTATTCAAGCAATCCTTGTGACCTCGACCGCTGGCGTCGACGGTGATTTTTACCCTAAAACTTAGCTGATTAAGGCGAGGAAGAGCAAATTCTATATCTATATACAATTCTATATTATATATATATACACACTTGGAAAAAGCGTATTTAATTATATATTCCTATACACACGCAAGGAGCACATGTACAGGTATTTTAATATAAGTTAATCCAGCAAATTTGACTGCGTCCAACCGATCGCGGCGACGAGAAGGAACGGATTGATATTTTTATCGAAGACAAAGAAGATATGTCCACGATGAGCGTCGTGTCGAATTCGTCGTCGGTCGAGGTGGACTCGGATTCCTCGAACGATATATCGAGCAAAGACGATCCCACGGCCGAGCAAAAGTTCATTTTGAGAAACGAACTGTACAACAGCCTGCTGGCGAGCGCCCTCGGCAAAACCGTGCTCAACAGGCAACTGAACTTCAAGGAGCAGGGGATTAATTTTAATCTGGCCAATCTGAAGGATAACCTGAACGCGTTGGGCGCCCTCAAGGAGCTGAAGGATCTCAAGGGATTGACCGTCAGCAGCGTGCCGGCCTTCCCGAGGAACTTGGCTCTGCACCGAGAGGATCACGACGAGGTCAGGATAACCCTGTGTCCATGAAATTGATATCGATAGGGTGTGATTCGATCGATGACGAATTTTCGTGGAATTTTTATCGAATTAACCGGGATTTTTATGGTCCACGGTGCCAGAGTATGTAATATTGACGGGTTGTGATTCGAAGGACAACGAGGTCCTTGGAATTGGCTGCTTTCGCCTTTCGAGAACTTCGGAGTTCAAATAATTATTGTCAAATTTAGCAAATTTTCGGTTCTTGAGTGATTCGCGGGTTTTCGAGCCGAATTCACCACAAAAGATCGCGAAATCTTGTGATTCCAAGGACATTCCTTGAAATTCAAGGAATTTTGGGTTCTTGAGTGATTGGCGGGTTTTCGAGCCGAATTCAGCACAAAAAGATTGCAACATTTAGCCTCGAAACTCGGTTGTTTCCAAAGTTTGTCGATAAAGTAATATAATATCGGTTAATAAATTCCTTGGAAATCAGCTTTCGAATTCCATAGAATTTTGTTATTAAACGACGAATCTTTTTCAAGAAATTTTGAGACTTCTATCGAGAATTTTCCATTTCGCAACTCCTGCGTTTGGTATTTAGACGACAAAGACAAGAATTCTGCGGTTAAAACTGAACAAACGACCCCAGAAAACGCGAAGTATCAAGATCAATAATTCCCAAAAGTTTCCTGCGTCTTTACTGACCTACCCTCTTGCGAATCCACCCTCTCCGAGCAATCCTCGAGGAAAGAAGCAAATTCGCAAATTTCCATCTCTTCCAACTATTCCTTAACGAACAGAAAAACAAATTATCCATCTTCTGTGAATTATATCATAAAAAGAGTTCAGATGATTGAAGGATGGTTTGAAAGGAATCAACAACCAATTGACGAACGATGGAAACGATTTCAGGGTTGAAACGTGTCCGACGAGGGTTTCAAAAAGTTTGGGGATACTTGGGTGGTGCTAGTTTTTCGTGTAATGGTCGTGTAGAACGAGGGACGAAAGAGAGGTTTCGATCAGGCAAGATGAAAATCCTGTTTGCTTGAGAATTACTTCTTGTTTTGTCCGCGAATCGACTTTCGAACTTACTTTGTCTCTGGTTTTGTTGATTCTTCTTGGCTGTTGTGTTCTCTTTTTCTGACAAGATTTTTATCTCTCAACTGGAAATCTGTAAATCTCTTCTTGTTCATCAGCGACTCTGATTTTTTGGTAGAATTGTATTTGTGAATTTGAATTTTTGCCGAGTTTTAATATTGATTGGTAAAACAGACGATGCAAGTAAAAACTTGTCAGAATATTAAAAATGTCTGAATATTATGTTTGGTGTATTAAAAATCTTAGATTCTTGTATATCACTGGTTTTGTTTTCATATTTAATTATGTCTTTCTAATTTATTATATCCGTTTTATTGTTTGCCGAGGATAGGAGACAAAGAAAGAAGAAGGCACGTTTGAAAGATTGCCGGCGGATAATTGACTTTCTCTGGTGAACGAAACTTTTCCACGGGTTAATTCATTAATATCTTAAAACGAACGCGGTTTACTATAAGCTTCGTAGCTTCCTGTTGCTTCATTTTGCTTCCTTTTGCTTTTCTGGCCGAGTTATCGCCACGAGGCAACTTTTCTTGGCACGTTCGCGGTTTTGGCTCGGTTCGCTTAATACCGCGACAACTCTTGACCCAAATAAACCACGCACTTTTTCCACCAGATTTGTACTTTTTTTCTCCACCTTTTGCTTTCCCTTCGAACGTCGCCGAAACGTCTCGTTGAAACGCAACCCCGATTACACCCGCCAAGGATCTCTGGTTTTTCATGGAATTTTGGCAATTTTCAAGATTCGAACAAAGGATATTGTAAAAATATAATATTTGGAAATTTCTAACTTTCTAAAATATATTTGCAAATTTCCAAGCACCCTAAAATATAATATTTGGAAATTCCCAAGCGCCCCAAAAATATCATATTTATCAATTTCCCAGCTCCCCAAAATATGATATTTATAAATTTCCAAGCGCCCCAAAATATAATATTTCTAAGCTTCCAAGCTTCCTAAAATATAATATTTCTAAGTTTGAAATGTAATATTTGCAAATTTCTAAGTTTCTAAAAATATATTTAAAAACTTCTAACTTTCCAATTTCCCTAAAATGCAATATTTCCAAGCTTCCAAGTTTCCAAAAACATCATACTTCCAACCTCTCAAATTTCGAAAAATACCTATATTGTAATATTTTCAAACTCCCAAATTCCCAGAAATATGATACTTCTAGATCCCCAAACTCCACAAATAAAAAAATCAACAAACTATGAAAATTAAAATTCGACAAATTTCAACCCTCGTGTCCCGGAAATGAACTGTTTAACAGAAACAAGTTGCCACGAGGGTCCTTTTTCAATCTCAACACACAGTTGCGAGTTGAAAGCTTCGACAAAGAACAAAACCGAGCCCTTTTGTATCATATAAATGGCGAACAAGTCGAATGACCGTGGCTTTGTCGAACGGTGATAAAGGAATGAGTAAAGCAGAGGCGGAAGAAGGGTGAAGAATGTCGGCACACGGGGAACACGGCTTGTGTTCTAGAACGTGTAATTAAGTGCGAGAGGTAATAATGAAACGCATCATACCCCTCGGCTCGAGAAATAACAGCCCTTCGGGGACCCTGGGGGATGGTCCTTTGAGGAACCAGCAATCCGAGACTGCGATTTCTAACGAGCTTTCTCACGATGCGTGCTGCGCGATCAATTAACAACCGAACACTACGTTGCCTCGTTAATTACCAGCCAACGAGAACGTTCGAAATGCGAACGGGGAAATTTTCGATGGGTTTCCTTCGGGGAACAGGTGTACGCTTTGATTTATTCATCCTGGAGGAATGTTTATATATTCGGTTGTTTATGACAGAAAAGTGTTAGGAAATTATACTCGTGATATGTCATTTTGAAGATTAATGTTTGAGGAAAAAGGCTGTATAAACGCTTCGATAATATTTGTATTAGGGATTGAATGGATTTTATTTCATGTCTGGGAAAGATGATTGGTTAGCAATTAGTGTTAGAGAATGACATGTCACAGTCTGACGTGATTTTATGACAGAAAAGTGTTAAGAAATTATACTCGTGATATGTCATTTTGAAGATTAATGTTTGAGGAATAAGATTGTATGAACGCTTCGATAATATTCGTATTAGGGATTGAATGGATTTTATTTAATGTCTGGAAAGATGACTGGTTACCGATTAGTGTCGGAATGACATGATACGGTGTAACAAGATTTCACGACAGAAAAGTATTAAAAAATTCCACTCGTTGTACACCAAATTAAAGCTTAAAGTTTAACGAAAATACCTGTACAAACGCTTCATCGATATTCTTAGTAGAAAATATTTTATCATCCATGAAAGTCAAAACAGTATTTCATATAGTCGCCTCGAAGGTAGTCAAAAGATTATTAACACCATCGAGAATGGATAATCCTTCCAATCGAATTGGAAAATTAACCCCTTCCAATTATTTCGGTACACATCGTTTCCACTTAGGCGATCGTGTATCGATCAGGGATATCTGTAAGTCAGTTTAACGGTGATCAACGTGAAATTAGCCTCGATCGTGAACAATTATATTACATGTCTCGTTCTCGATGATAGTATTGTAGTCATGCTTGTCATGCCTAACACCACAACGTTTAGCGCATAAAAATATTTGAAAAACGGTATCCCACCGCCGTCTTCTGATGTCGTCCGGGCCCGCCAACTTCATATTGTTTCGTTGTGCCGAAGCATTGAAACGTTTTTTTTTTGTATTCGCATAATTTTCAGATAATTCATTTAAGAAATTTAGATATGACAGGAATTAAAAAGAAGAAACGATCGCGATCACGATCACGATCGCAAGAGAGTCGTCGGCATAAGTCGAGATATAGCGATAAGCTCTGTGATTTACAAAATCAAATATGTAACCTAACAAAAGTTGTAGAATCATTGGTGAATGTTCAAAAAGAACAGACTCCACCAAATCCGTCTCAAAAAGAACAGACTCCACCAAATCCGTCTCAAAAAGAACATTCTACTGTTAATCAGTTAATTGGTAAGTAATTATTAAATGATAATTACTGGTTCGCAGACTTTCTTTAAGTTTTATAACAGACCTATCCAAGCCCCAAATAACGAGTTTGCACTTGCAATTTTAAAATAATTGTTATTAGTTCGTGTATTACTACTTCTCTATTACAGTTCTCATGTTACTAGATATTTATTGTTATTTACTGTATTACTATTACAAGCTGAAGATATTAAATTGTTTTTAAAGGAGATCAAGAATTATCACTCGGTCTCTAAAAATCTACAATACTATCATCGAGAACGAGACATGTAATATAATTGTAAGATCAATATTATATGAAATGTCTCGTTCGAAGATGATAGTATTGTAGGAGATTTCTATATTGAGGCACCTAAGTTGAACTTAGAAATAATTCCACTTCTTTCGGAAATAGCAAAGAAAAGGGACCAGTTGTTTCGTTGTGCCGAAGCATTGAAACGTTTTTTTTTTGTATTCGCATAATTTTCAGATAATTCATTTAAGAAATTTAGATATGACAGGAATTAAAAAGAAGAAACGATCGCGATCACGATCACGATCGCAAGAGAGTCGTCGGCATAAGTCGAGATATAGCGATAAGCTCTGTGATTTACAAAATCAAATATGTAACCTAACAAAAGTTGTAGAATCATTGGTGAATGTTCAAAAAGAACAGACTCCACCAAATCCGTCTCAAAAAGAACAGACTCCACCAAATCCGTCTCAATATAAGCCATGCTGGTCAAATTCTAGCTGACGTCTTTTATCAACAATCAGTTGCACGAAAATCGTTTATCACCCCGCAACTGAATAAGAGCGTCAAACCGGTAGTAGAGTCCATGATTTCCAATGAGTGGCTTTATGGAGATAACCTTAAAGAAAAGGTTAAAGATATCAAGGAAATTGAAAAAGCGTGTGCAGATATCAAAGAGAAGGTCCCACAGAAGCACGTAACTAAATCTCGAGACCAGGGAAACTCAAGATACCCACCTGCGGGATACCGTCAGGTGGGTCATCATCAGAGGTATCGACAACTGAAATTTCGTCGAAAGATGTACAGGACATCTCAAAATTCGTCCAAAACAGCAGCCCAGACGACGACCCGATCATCGTCAAAGAAGTAGCCCAGGTACTACAATACTATCATCTTCGAACGAGACATTTCATATAATATTGATCAAACTTCGCCCGCCTTCGGCGGGCTCGTTTGATCTTACAATTATACACATCGTCCTCGCGAACGCGTTATAAATCACGTTTCGTTCGCCAGACGGAATTTTTTAATCAACGATTAAACTGTCACGGTTTATTACCCGGTTGTCACACGTTCCAGACGAATATTATTTCGTTTGTTTCCATTCTATCGGCTTTTTTTATCAGGAGTGACGTTACCGCACACGTTCGACGACGAATATATCGATTCGCCATCCCCCCCCCCCCCCGCTGCACGGGCCATGAATTTCTTATCCGCCAATCGATGACTCAGATTGCATAATTATGCGTAGCAGAATTGATCGAGACGCTTACTTTTGTACGAGACTCGGCTGCGTGGGTCCGCCGGTTCCCTGAAATTTTGCTCGTACGTGAATTGTCTTTCTTGCAAAAATGAATAACTTCGCCGTGAAAATTTCAAGATAAGATACTCGAAAGAGTCGCAAGTAACCTGATATTATTTAATAGCGAAATCAAATTCGATTCACAAGGGTGGCAATTAAATCCGCGACCTTGGATTGAAAATCAAATTACAGAGCTGTTGAAACATATATATAATATTTCAAAGCTAACCAACTGCCTTTTTCTATTTTTTCAGAAGGCCTCTTTCGCGTGGTCGGAGGGCGGCGAAGAGGGTGGCGGGGGTGGAGGTGGGGGTGGCGGTGGAGGAGGAGGTGGCGGAGGTACGGCTGGCACCGGAACCGGAACCACGGGCCCAACGGCCACCGGGGGTGGTGGTTTGGCTCATTGGGTCAGCGTGATGGCCGAACACATCCACAATCCACATTCTGCCACCAGCGTGGGTGGCGTTCATCATCAGCAACAATCACCCCCTCAACCACCCTATCCGTGGAACAATGGCCTCTCCAGTGAGGTGAGTACCATTTCAAATTATATATCGTTCCCATCGCAGAATTACTATTTTCGATGACGTTGCTAAGGTAAATGTCTCAATTAGCGACCCTGTTCTAATTACTGATAGTTTGTCGTTCTTATTTAACTATCCGATTTTGTATATTACGAATAAGCGTCGGATGCATTGAATTTGATTCGTGAATATTCGGAATATGATGCAGATAGTTTTTTTTTTTTTGCATTTAACATATACCTCTTACAATTAGTTGGATCCGATAACAGTTTCCTGAAATTAATTACATCTTAGATTTCTGTAATTATATTGATCTTCTTAAGATCAGTAATTATTCCTTTTACACGTTTTTTTTTTCATTTAAGCATTGTTTAATATCCCCAGGTAGTTTTCCTTTGGTTCTGATACTTGCACCAATTGGGCATTCTAGTATAGATAATACTGACTTACAATTTATACAAAGAGATCTGTCAGATTTAGATATTAAATACTAATCGGTTAATTTAATGTGGCCTGTCCTTAACCTAGTGAGTACAGTTTGTTCTCTTCTTGTTAGGGAGAAAGCTAGGGTTGTTCGAGTATGTATCATCTCTTATTACGTGTAGTTTTGTTTGGTTTGCTAACGTCCATTCCTGATTCCATTTGTTTACAATTTTTCTAATAACATATTTTTGGGCGTCCTCTACTGAGGAGGGATAATTCTAGCGACAGTAACCATGAAGAACAATTTCTACAATTTAAAAATAGCGCAAGTCCTATAACTGATTCGATTTAAATATTAATGTACCTAATATACATTGAAATAAGCTGAGAAATATTTGTGAAGTTACTATTTTTTGTTAATTTCGTCATAATTATGGAAATGAATAATCGGTACTCCAAAACTAAGCAAGTCCTTGTTATTGACATGAAATATCATACAGTAGTATTCACTTTTCGCTGTATACATATTGCAAATGGTTACAGCTTCGGTTTGTTTCAATAAGTGACAATGTACTACAGTCGCTAATTGGGACGTTTACATCCAACATGTATGAATCATTAATCTAGTCCGAAGTAGGTCAATACACAATTTTATCATATAAAAAGGACAGCTTTCACATCACAAAGGAACACGCAAAATGATAAGCTGTTAATGCGATAATTTTCTATATAACCTTCGAATCTAATTTACTTTTCCACCCAAAGCTTCCGAAAAAGTAAATTCACTATTTTGGAAGTAAAGTGTTACGAATGCTTACGAATCTATTTAATCTTCTATATCTTACTGTGAATAAAAGTTAAATTTCGCATTTCCAAATACCCTGGTAAATTAAATATGTCCCACCAGAGGCACCGCTTTGAACAGACTGCGTGCGTCCATCTAACTATTAATCTACCCCTCAGCACCAATTATTATATTTTTGTACAATAATTATTCCCTTGCGTTTTAAAAACAGAAACATAACTCAGCTATCTAATTTCCCACATAATCTTCGGAGCTGTTAACCATAAATAAATCCTGCAATTATTTAACATCAGAACTCCCAAAACCGTTCAAAATGATGACTCGAGAGTTTCTTAAATTGAATCGCAAAATTTAACAAAATATGCTTTTTACCTCATTTATTTATTTTTCTATTATATTTTCCACTTGAACGTCAATCGCAGCCAATCGTTGCCACAGAGATGAACAAATAAACGGAAAGATTCTCCTCCTTTACGATCCTTCGCGACAAAATGGAATAACAGGTTGATAATCAGTCGTGAAGATTTCTTCGACCGCTTATCTTCTGGGTAATAATGTCCGAACGGTCCGTAGAACTTATTCGATGGACGAGGTTGAATTAAACAGTGTTCGTCGGCGAACGTAAGGCAAAGTTTTCGCGAAGGTCGACTGCAACGATGAAATAATTCGAGGATTAATTTTATACGGGACCGTGTTACGAGTATAGTCGTTGCACTGGTAAAGAGAGGACAGAGGGAAAGGGGAGGGTGTAGTTAATTGGCGACAAAGAAGCCGGCGTTTAAAGCTAAAAAGTTTTACGACTATAACCGTGGCGCGGCTCGTTTCTTGCTCCGGATACTTTTACGTTCGATTACCGTCCTGGAATTATATTATCCATGTCCGGATGGCTTCATTTCGAGACAAACCTCGTACTGGGTGTTTGGATTGTTGTTGGTTATTCGTGGCGCTGTTCAAGTTTGTTCGATAATTTGCAGGATAATTGATTGATTCAGCGATGGCGAACCGGTGATTTATATGAAATTTTGTAATTTTCTTCCAAATATCGGTGTATTTTTCCTGAAATCTGGAATCAAGATTCAGTTAAACGACGCCGTTCGAGGGTTAATTAACAAATTACTAATTACATTTATTCTGTTACTTTGTTGCGAGTGAGATACTCACTTAACCCCTTGCACTACCATTTTCCCGACAGGTGCGTCGGTCAGAGGTAAATATTTATTACTTCGGCGTTAAAACAAATCACGGAAATTTAAATATTAATCAGTGTAAATTGTAATCAGAATTAAACTTAAAATTCGATTGTAATCAAAGTTTAAACGACAGCTTGACTTGCAAGCTGCAAGGCAAAGCTTAACTTGAATAATTTATACAATCCAGAGCGTTAAATAATGTTAACCAACCTATCACTATCAAAGAAACGTTAGATTACAGTTATGAATTCTCTTCTTTCGTTATATTCGATTTGCTAACTCGTCAAAAAAAAAAAAAAAAGATCCGTTTTCTTTAACGGACGAGAGAGGGAAAAAAATCGGTTCGAGGATGAAGAAACGACGAGCATTAAAATCACCCGGAAGACGATGCCGTTGGATCACGCGAGTCTCGAAAACGCGCGAAAAAAAAAAAAGGATCTCCCGTTTTTTTCCTCTTGCATCGGGTAACCGGGTTACCCCTGTTTTAATTTCGTTTTCCGCACCCCTTCCATCGCCGAATCCTGCATAATTTCCACGAGGTTGGATTAGAGACGGCGGAAGAAGAGGAAAAAAAAAGGACGCCAGGGAAGACAATGAGTTTAGACCCTGATGCAAAGGGAAAAAAAATGAGAAGACAAGAGGGATGCTGGAAAGGGTTGAAGATCGTTTTGCATACACCTCGCCCCGCCCAGAGAAAGAAGACGAAAGGAGAGAAAAAAAAAAACAAACAAACGGAAGCGCGAAAAAAAAATGTTCACCAGAGACACAACGATTGGTGGGATGGTTTGGGTGGGGAAGGTGATTCGGGGTGTACTTCTTTTTCTTGTATGAATTTTATTTCAACGTTGTTGTTGATTTTATTGTATTTTAATTTTGTCAGTTTTATGGTGTAGTATTTTTGAAATGCTTGTATTTTGGAAATTAGGTATCGTTCACCGTTAGTCGATTGTACGCGAATAAGAATCCTTAGTACACGATGATAATTCCTTAATAGCGAAAGGGTTGATTACCGAATCTTAAATAATCCGGTTATTATTAGGACGTCTGTAAATAATAATTTCTAATTAAAGTAAACCCGTATACACGTCGGATAAGTTCTTTATTAATCAGAGGGCGCAAAAATCGAGCTTTCAATGCCTATTCGGCGAACGCAAGGTGCCAGATTCTTGCCCTAGGGCGCGAAGTACTTTGCGCTCGCCAAATAGGGATTGAAAGCCCGATTTTTGTGCCCTCCGATTCAAAATAATGTATTACGTACCAAGGGCGCATAATGGGTGATTGGCGCCGGAGTTAAGTAGGCTATTTTTTGAACCAAAGGGCGCAAAAATCGGGCTTTCAATGCCTATTTGGCGAGCGCAATGTAGTTTATACCCTAGGGCAAGAATCGGACACTTTGCGCCCGCCAAATAGGCATCGAAAGCTCGAATTCCTGCGGCCTAATCTCGATTATCAAACTCGACTCGGGCGCCAATCACCCATTTTACACCCTTGATACGTAATATACTATTTTAATACGCAATAACATCTTATCAATAAAATCTTCGCCAATCTTAAAAACGACGAGGGTTCAAACAAATTGAACGACCATCTTCCGTTGAAATTCTTGCTTCACGAACGACAATTGATTCTGAAAGTAGATCCTCGTTGGGACACTTAATCGCCGTGAAACGAAAGAAACGACAAAAGAGGCTCAATTAAATGTCGTCCGCCGAGGTCGTCCATCATCCCCGAAACACTGGCAAGGGTTGAAACTCGTAGCCCGTATGCAGATTGCTCGATTGTCTTCGCATCCTCTTCCTTTTTTCTTTTTTTTTTCTTCTCTGTGGCACGATCAACCCCCCACCCTTTATCCAACAGAAGTTAGGCACAGTCCCGTGAGAATCTTGCGAGCATTTGCATGCCGCGGATTATTTAAATCGTCCCCTCATTGTTCCGGGTTCCTTGTTTTTTCCTCGTGGACCTCTCTCCAAGAGTCCCATGGCGTGGGTCCTGCGGGCACCATGGGTTACGGACTTAGACAAAAAAGAAAAAAAGAAAAAGAAAACAGAGAACCGGCTGATCCTCGTTCGAGGCTCACGGAAGCATCCTCCGTGCACGGGTCCTCGACGACCCGGGACTCACCCCTGGGCCATTCGTTGTGAGCGGTCATTCGAATTCCGGTACGAGATTCGTAGCATCTTGATAGCTTGCTGTTTTGCTACCTCGTTTGTTTCTTATGGAAGAGGGGCGAAATTTTGGGTATATTGGGGTTTTTGAAATTTCGGTATTTGGAAACGTTATTTTGGGGATTTGGGGCTTGTATTTTGGGGGTTTGGAAATTTGGGGATTTGGGAGCTTAGAAATATTATATTTTGAGAGATTTGGAAATTTGGAAATGTCGTTACTCTCGAATCTTAGGAATTTGGTAATTCGGAAATATTACTTTGGGAAATTTGGGACCATAGAAATATTATATTTTGAGGTATTTGGAATCTTAGAAATTTGGAAATGTGGAAATATTACTTTTAGGAATCTAAATTGTTAGAAATATTATAAATTTGGGGGATTTGGAAATTTGGAAATATCGTTACTCTCGAATCTTAGAAATTTGGAAATTTGAAAATATTACTTCTGGAAATTTGGGAGCTTAGAAATATTATATTTTGGGGAATTTGGACATTTGGAAATATTACTCTTGAGAATTTCAGTGCTTAGAAATATATTTTGGGGGATTTGGAAACTTCGGTATTTAGAAATTTTGAAATATTCCATTTGGGTATTTACGAGCCTAGAAATATCATATTATAAAAATATCGTAACTCTCGAATCTTAGAAATGTAGATATTTGAAAGTACCATTTCTGAGAATTTGGAAACTTAGATATTTCCTTAGGAATTCAGAAATTTCGGTATAATATATTTCTACAAAGCTAGAAATCTTTCAACAATACACCTATAATATTTCTTTCAAAACCAAGAAAATATCTTTCATTCCTGAAAAGTAGTTCAAGGCCATCCCGTGGACCAACTTCGCCCTCGAACTAGAGAGGGTTGTAAAGGGAATAACCGGCTGTGTACCCCTGTAAACACGTTTTCGGATGTTGTAATCTGTCGCCGGTTTTGCCCAGCGGGTGGTCAACCCTTTTTCCGATGCTTCCTTGTTCCCTCTCTATCTCCTTTCCTTCCTCGTCGTCTTCTTTTTACGCCTGCCCGACCTTAATCCCTTAAAACGCTTAGAGCAGCTCTTTAGGGTAATTTCGAGGGGAAGTGTATAACGTGGTCGAAGGTGAAGATGCAAAACACCTTGGAAAACACCAGCAGCCCGAAGCTACTAACTGGAATCCCCGTTACCTCGCGTGAGATTCCTCCAACAGACTACCCCCATGAAGATTATGCAAAAGAAGACACTCGCTTCCACCCCTTTCCTTCCCCTCCCCCCTGCCTGTCGATTCTCTGCCCTGTTCTTCGTGCCACGTTGCCAGGCACGAAAATTAAAATAATGGCTGTTGCATACCCCTCTCTCGCCAATTTTTAACCCCCCTCTCTTTCACTTCTTCTTCGTTTACCACCCTTTCTTTTTCTCTCCGTTACTACCACCTCTTTTTCCACGTGTCAACCATTTTTACCTTGGTATGTTCCTCTTTTTTTTTTTTTTTTTTTTCCTTCGAAACGAGGGATGCAAATCGTGCAACGGAATTTTTGTCTCTGCTCGACGTGAGATTTGAAGGAAAAAAAAAATTGTGGAGAAAAAAAATAATGGTACGATTCGTGTAAGGGTGCAAACGCGTCATTGTTGGGTACGTTGACGGGGGTAAGCGAGAAGGGTGGTTCTTTCTTCTGTTCCTCGATCTGGATCGGCTAATGAATTTTCGCGTAACGTCGATCAGAAAAGGGGTGACCCGTCGATTTTTTCCGCGTCTTTTTTTGTTTCCTACTTTCGGTCTCGAATTTCTTGTTCAAGGGTAGCTTCAACGGTTGTTTCAATTTCATACGGGATGTTTTTTAGGTTGTTAATTCTCGCCGACTGATACCGGCGAGGGAATTTTTATTGTTACCAGTCCTTTTTTTTTTCTTCTTTTTATTTCTTTTGAATTATCGTCGCTAGTATAGAATGACTCGTTTAATTTATCCAGAGATTTGTTTAGTAGGATTGGAAGGGTGATATCGCAACCCATGTTTCGATTTGATTTCCTTCTTTTTTTGTTTAAGGGAACGGGCAAGCGTTTAGAATCGTTTTGTGTGTTGTAATTTAATCGTGTAAGGTAATAGTAATTTGCAATTTTCTGCATTTATAGTTTACTAAATTCTTAATTTTCGAAATTTGCAATTTTCGAAACTTATAGTTTACCGAATTCGTAGTTTTCTAAATTTATAGTTTACCAAATTCATAGTTTACTAAATTTGTAGTTTACTAAATTTGTAATTTTCTAAATTTGTAGTTTTATAAATTCGGAATTTTCTAAATGTATATTTTACTAAATCCGTAGTTTTCTAAATTCGCAATTTTCCGATTTCTAATTCTCAAATCCGTAATCTTCCAATTTCCCAAATTTGTAATCCACCCAATCTTTAATTTTCTACCTAGCAATCTTTATTTAGCGATCGAAAACTACCCTCAATCAACAATTCTATAAAAACAATCAATTCATATACTTCTTTCTCGGACACTTCGCGTCGATTCAAGTTTTCGTATTAAAGATTTACGGTTCTTCGGGGTGGAAACGCGGCATGCATCGTTTCTCATCCTCGCAAGGCGAAGGAAACCGAAGGAAATCGTTCCACGCCGACGAGCAGAACGTCGACGAAAGGATTGAAGAACGAAAAGGGCCATAACTCTGTCACGGGCCCAAATGTTGTGACATCGTCGCCAGAAAGAAAAAGGGGTTGTTTGTTGTCCATTGTCTCTTCTTGGCCTTCTGTTCGCGGGGGGTTCTTTCCCCGCTGAAGGGTTGTAATCGAGAAATTGGGAACTGTGATATTTCGAACCTTCTAAAACCGACAGACAATTCAAACGATTCAAATGGATGCTTTCTCGAGAAGAAAACTTTTTAAACCACCGAATCTTTTATACTCGAAGAACAATCCTGGTTGTTGGAGTTGTTTATCATGAATTCGATGATTTTTATTCTATCTCGGTTATTTTTGACGCTGATAGGTATTCATTAAAAACAACTCGAGAAACCAATAAAAATATCATTTAATTTTCTCAAAGACGTATGGAACTTCTTCTAACCTCTTAGAATCTAACACTCACCTTTTCTTAACGTTACAAAAAAACCTTATTTCCAAATGCCTCGATTTTTTTATCATCGTGCGTGAAGAAACATTCGCCAACGGCATCGGGCAACCGTTAACCCCGAAGACGTGACCAAAAATCCTGAAGAAGCGCCGTTAGCGTAGGAAAAAAAAAATTAGCACCCATGAGAAAGAAACAGAAAGGACGATGGCTCTTCCGGAGATTACGTGCAGAGACGAAGAGGATATAAATATATATATATAAAAAAAAAAGAAAGAAACAGAAGTCCTTGGGAGGGGTGCAAGCAAGGGGTGCGTATGCAGATGACGATGAAAGTGGAGTACAAAAGGCCCATAGTCTCACGCTATTGTGGTGCCAGGTAAGATAAAGGTTCACCGGCCCTGAGGCGGGCCGCAAAAGCAGCCAAAGGGCTCCTTCTTCTGCCGTGATGTCTCTTTAATTTTTATTAATGACGAGGAATTTGAATTTCTGCATCGGTGATATGGGAACCGTGCCCGACGACGATCGGCGACGAACGTGACTCGGACGAATCTTTCCTTTCCTCGAGTGCCCTTCATGGACCTCCTCTTTGCCATCGATCATAATTAACTCGGTTTTTTTTTCACGGGACCCGGGTTACGGTGTCGCGAGGAATTTTCTGCACAGACGGTGCATTTGGAAGGGTCGAAGGGGGTGAAAATTTGTCTGCAGCGATCAGAATGGATTTTTATAGGGAAATTGTGATGGTTCGTGCGGTATTTTTATTAGAGAATTTGGATTTGAAATTTTAATAGTTCGAAGGTTACAGTCTTCTGATGCTACGGTACTTAATACTCGAATTCTCAGATATCGAAATACCAGATGTTAGATTTCTTTAATATTCTCGTACCAAGTGTTGGAATTTTGAAATATCCTAATGTCAAAGGTTTTAATACCAAATATAGGAATTCTCAAATATTGTAATACTGAATATTAGAAATCTCAAATATTGTAATACCAAATATTGGAATTCTCAAATATCGTAATACCAAACATAGGAATTCTCAAATATTGTAATACCAAATATTGGGATTCTCAGATATTGTAATACTAAATATAGGAATTCTCAAATATTGTAATACCAAACATAGGAATTCTCAAATATTGTAATAACAAATATTGGAATTCTCAAATATTGTAATACCAAATATTGAAATTCTCATATATTGTAATACCAAATATAGGAATTCTAAAATATTGTAATACCAAGCATAGGAATTCTCAAATCGTGTAATACCAACTATTGGAATTCTCAAATATTGTAATACCAAATATTGGAATTCTCATATATTGTAATACCAAACATAGGAATTCTCAAATATTGTAATACCAACTATTGGAATTCTCATATATTGTAATTTTAAAATATTCTAATACCAAATATCGGAATTCTCAAATATCCAAATATCAAAGGTTCGAATTCCCAAATATTCTAGCCCCAAATATTCCAACTACCAAATACTCAAACTCAGAAATATTCCAATTACCAAATACTCGAATTCCAAAATATTCAAGTAATTCTTTGAACCCAGTTCCATTTCATTTCGCTCCGAGCAGAATGCAGGTTCTTCGAGTCACAGATTGAACAGATTTTGTATCCCCCCCACCTCATTCGCGTCTGAAGGGTTCTGTACGTAAGAAAAGAAAGAAAAAAGAAATGTGGGAGACACCGCCCCCCTCGATTGATTCAATGAAACGCCACGGCGTCTGCTAGTCGTCATTAAAAAACACGTGGCCGTCTAAAACACTGAACCTACTGTTTCTCCGCGACACGCATTTCTACGCGCCACTTTAACGAGCTGACAACACGGAATGCATTAATTAGAATCTCTCCTCCGTCTTCTTGGTCACGGGTGCTCGACAACGCGGGCAAATTGCTTTGGTACATCAGGAAACGCTCGATTTAGAATTCACTTTAACCATCAACTGCCTTATCAAGAATTTTCCTCTTTATTTCGTCTTCGACCATTTATTCATTCCCAAACAATCTATCTCTATCCGGTCAGAATTATTTCTGTTTGATATGATTCTTCTTATATTTCAACAACCAAACCGAAAAGTAATATAGAATTCAATCTGTTGGATTCTCTTCATGGTCCGTTAACCAAGTGATTGATATTCCGAGGCTGCAAAGAGAGCGGAAAGATTCTAATGTTTCCATTGAAAATTGAAACGGTTAATCAGATTAATACGATTTAGTTGGCAAACTGGCGGGAAAATTCGAGGGTTGGAGAAAAAAAAAGAGGGAAAGGCCGTGAAAAGTTCGACGATTAAACTTTCAACTACTTTCCCGCGTTACAATTGAGATTTACGAAAGTTCGGGCCGATACTTTGGACAAGTTTGGCGCAAGGAAAATCCTGGAAAGTTCGAAAAAGGGATTTCCAGTGTACCCTTCTTCTTTTCTTTTTTTCTTTCTTTCTATTGCGAGAACGATCGAATCGACGTTACAAACGCGATCTGTGTGTGTGTGTGTGTGTACCTTCGTAGCTCGAGTTTCTCCCTTTT
This sequence comes from Stelis phaeoptera, assembly GCA_943735885.1. Taxonomy (NCBI): domain Eukaryota; kingdom Metazoa; phylum Arthropoda; class Insecta; order Hymenoptera; family Megachilidae; genus Stelis; species Stelis phaeoptera. The sequence continues at coordinate 5,449,025 of OX030936.1, forward strand.
GCTCGTTCAAATTTCTAGCATGAAACAGAAGGAGAAGGACGGAAAATTGTAAATATTGGATTCGACGTTCCAGCATAGAGTTCGGCAAAGAAAGAAAGAAATGAACGACAGAAAGGGGTAAAAAGAGAATTGCACGGGGAATTGTTTTTTGGAGCGAACGAAAGCTCGAAGACTCGTCGAACGATTTTCAAAGAATTTTCCTTCTTCTTTTTTTAATTACTGAAACCGTATTTTGCATTGACAACTTTTGTTTGTCGTAGGAAATATTCTGATAAATATACTACGAAATTATTAATTCGAATAGTATTCGCTTTTAATAAATAATTTTGCAGAAATAGCTTCGTCAGGCTAATCCAGAGGTGGGGAACCTTTCTACCATTAGAGGCCACATTTAAATTAGGCGGTAATAAAGGAGGCCGTTATAATTTTTTATATTTCACTGTTGGTATTTTTATTTATTTAAGCATATATATATATATATATATATATATATATATATATATATTCATCTAGATTTGTAAATTTTAATAAACAACTACATATTTAAATACCACTTCAAATAAAAATGATATTAGTAGAAGCATTTTTAAAGAAATTTATTTCATTTGAAAGAAATACAATAGAAAAATAATATTATTAAGTCGTGATCTATATAATTAAGTATTAATTAATGCAAGAGCTAGCTTTTATGAAGGCCGCACATTCCCCACCTCTGGGCTAATCCGTAATTCACAAGTAAAAAATTGTCTAAATCTTATCTCAGAATATCGTTCACTTTGGGTAAAATTTTAACGAACGATTCTGTATTTAATCGGCAAATTGGTATACATTTCCAAGGTAGAAGATCGAACGTTCGTTCGAAATTTTTGAGGCGACAGGAAAGTTTGGAAGAAGCTGAGAACGCGAAGGAATTCGGTAGGAAAGTTTGGAAGAAGTTTGCAAGGAAATGCCAGACAGTTTAATGAATTACTCCCGAGGAATTAATGAAGATCTTTTTTTCAGTTTTGCAAAGGAATTTTCCCTTCAACTTTACAGATTCTTCTTTTGTTTTATACACAGGGTGTCCCAACTAACTCTAGCATTTCAAATATCTCGCTTGTTTTTCATGGTAGGAAAAAATGTTAGAAGAAAAAGTTATTGTATCCGATGGGGCACAATATTCTGATTGGTGAAAAATTTTGCTCAAGATCAATTTTTTCGAGATTACAAGGTCATCGGTGTATGAAATTTCCACGCCCAAGGTCATCTGAAGGTGGTAGTGTTATAGGTCAATGAACTCGCCTTGCCCTCAGCTATCATCGTATGATAACAAAAATATATGGTTCCATTTAAAAAAACACCGATGACCTTGTAATCTCGAAAAAAAATGACCTTGAGCAAAAATTTTTCACCAATTAGAATATGTGCCCCATCGGATACAATAACTTTTTCTTCTAACATTTTTTTCTACCATGAAAAACAAGCGAGATATTCGAGATGCCAGAGTTAGCTGGGACATCCTGTATAATCCGTATGAAAACGTTAGGCAGATATTTCACGTTCTTTCTTATATTTCTTTCTTATTTTAAGACCGTATCGATGAAAATTTTAAACTAAAGCCTAATGAGTTTACATTAGGCTTTAACAGATTAACAGATTTAACACTCTCGCAATTCTTAAATCTTAAATCATTAAATTACTTATCGTTTCAAATGTTTATAAATATATCCATTAAAAATTCAAAGATTCTATCGAAGAAACTTGTGAAATATTAAATTTAAAGAATTCAAACGAAATAAATTCCCTATGATTAAGAACTTCTACTATAAAAATAAGTAATTTAATTATCACTATCAGTTCCAATATCAAACATTTCATAGATCGAAGGAATAGTACCAGCGCGTATTTTAAATACGAATTGTCCTTCTTTCTTTACATTTTAATGAAAAAAGAAAAACAGAGAAGGATAGAGGAACCAACGCGACGTTGGAAATATCAGAATCGATATTTGACCCCCGGCATCGAGGGGGTACAAGACGGGAAATGGAAGGAAACTGAAGCTGAGAGACGAACTGGCCTTTAAAGAACCTTGGCTACCAATGTTGCAGCCATCTTTCTGATATTTGATGGATCTCGAAGAAAAGAAAGAAAACGAACACGGTTTCCTCCATCTGTCGCACGATATTGAACATCGAAAATTCCTCTGTGTATAAATCAAATCAACGTGTCCTAATAATTAATCCTCGAATTCATAATTTTTTTCGAAATTTAATCAAACATTAAATCGTTCATTTTTGTATCAAAAGTCGAGAGATATCTATCTTAATAATAAATGGAAGCTAGTTATATTAATTTTATTAATTTCTCCGAGTCTAACAAACAGACGTAAAGTTTTTGTATAATTATTTTAAAAACACAAAGGTTCTGTTCTTCAAACGCCGATAAAAGAGAATTGGAATGAGGATGCAAATGGACGAAGTAATTTTATAATAGCCTGGCTATTAAAGGAAATCTGTTTTCCTCGAATCTGTTGGCTTCGATCTTCGTCAATTTCATTTCCCTTTTCCTTTTCTTCGACGCGGATAGGAAAGGTATTTACAGACATTGGTTGAGATAATTAAATTGATAGGAGCGACGGAAGGATTTTTATTTTAAAACCGTGCGCTTTCAAAGACAAAGTGACACGCCTGATGGAATAATGGAATACATGGATTTGATTCTAGAAATTCAGGAATAAATGATACCGGGATAAAAATATTCCGTCCAAAGTTTTCTTAATTTTCCGAATATTCAGCTTTGCTGAAAGTTAAGCAATATCGGTCTATTTCCACCGCTATCAGATCCTTGATATGTGATTTATCGTCAATTTGTTGTATTCTACCGTTAATTTCGTAAATTAACATTTAGCACTTAAAGTAACTCTCTTATACAATTCTCTTCTGAGAATTCGATTTAATCTTAAAATAAAAAAGAAATAAATAATTAATCGTTTTAATTTCTTAACATTTCGATCGCTGCTTTTAAAAGTTTGCACCCCTTTGGTGTATCAGATTTGGGAAGCAGAATCTTTAGAAAATATTTATGGAAATTGTTATATTCGTCGCGTTGTGCCGATGGGAACGGAAGGATTAACCTTTATCCATAATTGCAAGAGCCCGTGAACCATGCACTGGGCAACGATGCAACCAGAAAGAACAACGTTATCCCGGCCACGAACTGGAAGAACAAAACGGGCATGAAACGATCAACGGGATAGAAGACGAAATAAAAAGAGGTGATCGGGGTGAAACGACTGATGAAGATCGATATCACGAAAAAAAAAAAGAAAGTGCGCCAGAAGAAAAAAGAAAGAAGCTGCAATTTAGCGGCAGAATGAACTTCGAGGGGTCATAGTTACCGGTTGCCGGACTTTATGGATTAAAATCGAACGGGCTGAAAGATGCGTGGGTTAAACGTTTGCATAATCGATCCAAGAACCGGAAGAAACGTTGTTGAATGGAGAAAAGAAAAAACGGTGCAAGAAGTTGGGAATCGAAGTGTATGAAATTTTCATTCGGAGTAATATAATTCGTGTTCTCAATATAAGATTGTATGAACTGGCAAATATTTTTCCTGGAATCAGCGTTATCCAATTTTAATACAACTCTGATAATTTCGATAGAAAATTATTCTATTTTTTCGTATTTAATTCTTTGCATTTCTCCAGGAAAATTTGCGAAAACCAAACGTGCTATTTTGAAACAAAAGGGTTGCAAATGTTTACGAGTCTATTTATTTTTATTCTGTTCTAATACAAATGAAATTTAAACGTCTCGTTTCAGAATACTATGGTAAATTAAATATCTCCAAATCTTCTCTAATTTTATGAAAAGTATTAAACGTCCAATGCAGCTTGATTTTAGTTTTAATATTATACTTATGAATATTTTTACCTCTTACGATCAATTCTGGCAACCCTGAAAAGAGTTGTGATCTAAATCCCCGGCTTGATTAAAATTAACCAAATATCTAATATAATTTTAACTTACAAATTGCGTTTCCTACAAAATCTAATAAACCAACCACTATTTTTCCGCTTCTTCTAAGATTATTTGTGATTCCTGAAGAAACTGCAGTGGACAGGGTTGGTCCACATTCCAGCCTGACTTCCGGTCAACGATAGAAATGGATTCGACAAGACGAAGATCGCGTGTTTCGTCGAATGAAACGACGTTCGTGGCTTTGGCCAGCCAGAACAGCAGGGATATATTTTTATAAAATTATTCGAGGCCCGAGGCGAGCTTCTATCTCGTTGGTGGTTTGATGAAAACAGGAAAAAGGGCGGCACTCGTTGGAAATGGAGGAAAAAAGACAGAAGGAAAGTCGAACGAAGGGTAAGGGAATAGAGGAGAGAGGGATAAAAAAAAAAGGAAAGAAAAAAGAAACTGCCCACTAGGATCGATATTGAACCACCTCATCCTCCGCCTCTTTTCTCTTCCTTCTGCTTCTTTGAAATAAAGATAAAAAGAAGCAGAAAGGTGTGGAAAAAAAGGAAGAAACAAAGAGACGAAGGCTTTGAGAAACGAACGCTGGCTACTGATAAAAGATTTTCAATATGTTGGGGAAATATTGGAGCCCGGTTAAAATTGTCCTCACCTTGCGTCGCCCGGTTGTCGCTTTCTCGTCCTTTCGCGAGATTCTTTATTCGTCCCCTTTGCGACTGCGAAGGAAATCGAAATCGATACTTCGTATTATCCTGCCAACTAAATTCGCGACCTTTCCGTAAAGTCTCCGTTGGAACGATTCAAACTCCGATGCTAACGGATGCAAAAACTATTTGACACGGATTAGACATTCTTATTATACTATATGAAATTTTTATATTAAAAATCAAATCTAACTCTGTGTCAGAGGGATGCCGAAACGATCGCTAGTCGGCCAATCTATTTTGTGAAATAGCAACAATTTATCCCAAGAAAATGAAGACTTTGAACGCTCGATGAGTTTTTAACACGTTGCCTGGCACAGTGAAAACGGACGTGGGTAGTCGGACACGCTGAAATCCTAATTATTAACTATACGATCAACTAATAATTCAAATTTAACTTTTCAATTCGATAGCTAGCATTATTAGCTTAATGTTAACGCTATCCGTGGTTTATTTGATCATTTCTGTTGGTAATTATTCGATTGTACAAAATTTCAGGTGCCGGTCACCGGCGACCCCCGTCGCAGCCAACGTGTTAAAATTGTACAATCTTTCTTTTCGAAATAACCTGTAATTAGTAATTATAGTTAAATTAGACGTCAAAAGGTTACGGTTAGGGTTTGATTCCTCGAATGCCCTAATGATCTGACGCGAAAGCATCCTCGTCCAAGATTCGATAATAAAACAAAGAAGATCTCGTGCGAGGGGGTTTGGCAGACGACGTTTTATTAATCCCGAAAGTTGTGTCCGTCGGTTCCAGTAAATATTAGGAAAGAAACGGGGCTCGCCATTGTACAACGTTCCTTCAAAGTGCAGCCCCGGGTTCTCCTGCTGCACATCGCTTCCTTTTTCTCACTTTTCTCTTCCGCTCTCGCCCTCCTTGCCGCCTCCCCCTTACTCGCGAGCGGCGCTGCTCCTTTTTCCGGGTCGAATATCGATCCTGATATTTCTCCATCCTTTTTTTTTCAACGTCCGTACGAGCGTCATTTCCAGGAGTTCTTTCTTTCTTTCTTTCTTTCGTTCGTTCTTTCTGTTCGCCACCCTCCCTTGTCTCCGACCGGCTCGCCCCTCTGTATGGCCAACCCCCCCACCCCTCTTTCCACCCCTTTTGGTACCACTCTCGTGCCACCACCGAAAGAAGTTATATTTCTCGATCTAGCGTGCTGGCTGTGCTCATCGGTCACCGATGAAGCAGCAGGAAAAAAGAATACGCGACGAATTTTCTTGCAATTTTCACGACGATCCCTGTGTAGTTTCTTTCTTTTTCGGGTAATCTTCTGTTTTTGAACACGGTTTTTATTTTTTGTTCGTAGGGGTTTGCCGATTTTCTCGGTTCCTCTGATTAATTTCATTCGTTGTTCTGTGTATTTTTTCTTTTTTGTACAAACGATACTTCGGGTTCTGTAAGTTTCTAAAAATATGGTGTTTTGGATTTTTTATGCTCTTAGAAAGATGATATTCCTAAAAATGTGTTTAAAATTTGTCAAATTTGTGTGTAAATAAAAGAGAAATTCTAAAATGAAAATTTTCTGTCCGAATAGTTTTTTTTTAATAGTATAAAGTATAAAGAAACGACATTTCTTTTCGCTTTATTTAGGTAAAAATAATATCTTAGATTTTTCTGAGTTCCCGGAAATATAGTATTGCAAAGATAATATTTCGAATTTACTAAATTCCTCAAAATATAACGATGTCGAATCGAGTAACCTCCTCCTTTTCGAAGTCGGTTAGAAATTCACCGATTGTTCAGTCCTTCCTTAACACGTTGACTGGCACAGTGAAAACGGACGTAAGTAGTCAGACATGCTGAAATCCTAATTATTAAGAATATAATCAACTAATTTTCAAATTTAACTTTTCAATTCGATAGGTAGGATTATTAGCTTAATGATAACGCTATCCGTGGTTTGTTTCGTCATTTCTTTTGTTAATTATTTGATTGTAAAAAATTTCGGGTGCCGGTCACCGGTGACCCCCCGTGGCAGCCAACGTGTTAAATAGTTACTGACAAAATTACTACTTGATTATGAACAGCCCTTCGGTAAGGGTAATTTGCGCAGGTAGAAGGTTAAGATCCACCTGGTTCTTTTTCTTGAACAATTTTCAACCCCCTAATATCGATTCGATGATCCTCGATCGATCATCGGTCGACGAGGTGTCGTTGCTTTTTATCATGCAAAATAGCGACGATTCGGCGAAAGCAGATGCTTTTCTTTTCCTCGTTTAAATAGGTCGATCGGTGGGTCGTGAACCGTGATTTTCGTCCGATGAAAATGAGCGATCATGGGATCGCGGGACGCTTACGTGACGATGGACGTATTAATCTTCGTTGATCTTCCCGGTTAAGTGCTCCAAATATTCCGACATTTTCTGTCGACAGATTTATCAGGGACCGGAAGAAAAAGAAGGGGACGAGCGAACCGAGAAGAATCGTAGAATTCGTTGACATCACCCTTTCTTGTTCATTTTGTTTTTGATTAACAATTGAATTCGCATTGGATTAATTTAATTTAGATTTAATAGAATTGAAAATTAAACGAAAAATTCAATCTCAACCCCTTATTATTTTTACGGTTTTAGACTTTCAAATGTTTTCCAACATTTTCTGTTATATTATGTTTGAACATTTTTTTAATAAAAACTCATGGAGGATCGATCAGAGAAAATTGTTACTGTACTGGATTTATTAAATTTTCTATTTAAAGTTCGGTCGAAGAATTTGAAAGTTCAATATTCCTTCCTTGTAATTTTGTTATTACCTATTACCCCACGATGGTAATTACATAATACATCAGTCTGTATAATTATTGGGTTGAGTCACTACTAATTGCCATTTTTTCGCATTAACTTTATTAGTCTTCTAAGGCAGTTACAGATTGGGATGTCCCTATGTTATCTGGCAATTCACTGGTCGTTTGCCGTGGATTTTGTTCCACCAGTACCTTTGAAGCATGATCATCGATGTCAGTTCAGATCGTCCAGGTTTAGGTTCATCGTGAAGGCTGGTATCTCTAAAACAAAAGTTAACAAAAACCAATTTCGCACTGTACATTCTGACACCATACCTTCACCGATAACGTCACGTATCTTATTCTTTGCAATATTGGCCGCGTATATTACCATTTTGGAACTCCCACAACATTACATACCGAATATGTTGTTTCCACTTCTCCATTTCAACTATCGAGAAAATTCAAATTGTAATCAATGTTGCTTTTAAATTGTTTAAGTTTTAAAAATAAAGGACCCAGCATGGTGACAAGGTGACAAGGTGACAAGGGACTACAAGTCATTCGGAATTTCTGAAAAAGTTTTTGACCCAGTACCGGCAGTGGTAATTAATTATGACTCAACCCAATAATTGTAATTAAAGCTTCCTCGGATACACAGAATCCTATATTTACACTAACAAACACATTCCAAAACGTGGCAACTTTCCATCATTTTATAATTAATTATTCCTTTATGTTCGTTCCTCTAACGAACCACCTTTCGTCGTATACAATTATCACTCTTCTCGAAACAAAAACAATAACTCTTCACTCGCAAGGAATATTTTATCATTTTCTGTCTTTCCAAGAAAAGGACAGCAAGTGTTTTTATCTTGACACCTTTTTTCTCTCTCTCTGTTAACCCTTCACAATTCGAAGATCGTTTCGCGGTGCAATTTACACGCTCGAGGAACATGGTATTTACATGCAACATAACGAGCCATTATGCGATCGTAGAGGGCTTGAAGGTTTCGAGGGGTCTTTCGTGGAAGTGTAAGGGAAGAGGGGGAGGGGGTGGGGGATGGGTATAGGGCTACTTGAAAACGTCGATGGCCCCGTATCGCAAAGACGTCATCGCGGACATTAGAAGGCTCGAATCGACGTGTCGCCACTCGAAAGCCAGCGGATTCTCGAGGGCCCTCTCGAAGGGCCAGCTCTTTGGGTGAATTTCAATGAAACAACTGGCCCTCTGTGCTTGGTCTCCCCCTTTCTCGTCTCTTTTGCTTCTACGTTTCAACTTCGTGGAGAGGGAAGAGATGCACTTTAAGTTGCTCGGCTTTTTTGTTTTAATCGGTCCTTCAGTCGTTTGTGATGACTTGTTTTCTGAGGGATTAAAATATATTTTGGACGATTCCGTCGATCTTGGAAAATTTTTAGTTCGGTAGATAGTGGGATATAGGAGTTTCGAAGCTGGAATTCTAAAGTATTGGTATATGGAAATTTAAGTGTAGGAATTTCCAAGTATCGAAATATAAGAAATCTCAAATATAGAAATATAGAAATTCCCAGGTATAAAAATATTGGATTTTCCAAACATAGAAATATAGGAATTTCCACATATAGAAATATAGGAATTCCCAGGTATAAAAATATAGGAATTTCCAAATATAGAAATATAGGAATTTCCAAATATAGAAATATAGGAATTCCCCAGTATTGAAATACAGAAATTCTCAAATATAGAAATATAGGAAATCTCAAGTATAGAAAAATAGGAATTCCCCAGTATCGAAGTATAGAAATTCCCAAATATAGAAATATAAGAATTTAAGAATTCCAAAATATTAAAATTCTATTAACACTAACACGATATTCGAGGAAATTAACCATCTTACCAATAAATCAATCAGCCAGAAATATGAAGAAGAATTATTGCGAGTGAATCTCTTCAGCGGTGTTTCCGAAGCTACAACCCTCGTTTAGGGAGTTGTTTTTTCGTTGCTATCCCATCGTCGAGTGCTCGTCGGTGCCAAGTGTCCCTTCCTGATCCAGGAAAAGCTCTCTTAAGATATCCTGCTTTAGGGACAGAAATGTCCTTAAGAACTATTTTTAATATTCCATAAACTGCTTCCGCGACCCTCTTTCCTATTTCGTATCCCTCAAACAATCAAGCATTCATATTTCTTATAAAACAAGTACTTAATTATTCCCACGAAGTGATTAACAACGTTTCAAAAGTATCAAAATGACAGAATGGAAATTCTAAATACTAAAAGTTTTATTTTTATTTATATTTTCTTTCTTTTTTATTGAGAAACCTCGAGAGAGATTTATATATACAAGTATTTGCATTATTAAATATGAGTATTCAATTACCCCTCAACATAGAGACACTAGTAGCTAAACCAAACATCCAAGCGTGTATGTACGTCTTCTCGTTCTTGAAGCAACGTATCTCGCAGATTTAGCAATGTAATTTAGGGTGTACAGTATACAATTTTCATAATGTAATCAAAGCCATAATGTAGCCAAAATGTAAACACTTTTGTCTAAACACTAACACACAAACACTAGAAAAGTTACATTAACAATTTACATTGCAACAACGATAAAAAAAAAATCTTGATCACCCCCCTGGATAGTTCATCGAAATACGTCAAAATTGTTCCTCGGAAGTGGTAATTAACCCCGAGATCGTTAAATATAAATCTTGACAAATGGCTAAACGCAAACTTTGATATTTATCATTTCTACAACACTGGCATAGTCGAGCTACCTGCTTAACGTTAAAACGATAAAAATGTATAGAAAGTACAGGTACACATACTTGAAATGAAAACAAATGACTTGTATTCGTTAACAAAAAAAAAGAAAAAACTTTGTTTTCTGTTTATCAACTTTCATACTTAACCCTTTGACTGCGGCATGCTCCGATAGAAAATGATAAAGAATTATTTTCTTCAAATCAAAGAAAGAAAAATCATAGCCAAAGCTAATTGTAAGTTAATTCTTAAAGGGATATCGTAATCAAAGGATTAACACGTTGGCTGCCACGGGGGTCACCGGTGACCGGCACCCGAAATTTTGTACAATCGAATAATTACCAACAGAAATGATCAAATAAACCACGGATAACGTTAACATTAAGCTAATAATGCTAGCTATTCGAATTGAAAAGTTAAATTTGAAAATTAGTTGATCGTATTGTTAATAATTAGGATTTCAACGTGTCTGACTACCCACGTCCGTTTTCACTGTGGCAGTCAACGTGTTAACAATCCAATAATGAACGCAGCAATCGTCCAACCGGTAGCAATAATTCGTTGACTAGAAACAGTTTCCGGGTGCTCGTGCATCGACGATCACGTTCCGGGGGATGAAACCACAGGGAAAGAAGGGGATGAGAATCTCGCAGACGCTTCCTCGTTTTACGTCTCCGCAAACCCTTTCCACCCCTCTTCTGTTCCGTGCATCGACTCGTCTCGATGCACAGCAGCGAGGAAATAAAGGAGGCGGCCACCGGGGTTGGGTGGCACCCCCGCGTTTCGAACCGGTCTCGCGCTGAGTACGCTGGTAAAACAACCCCCTTAAAACGGTTTTACTGGCGTGCACGGGGCGCAACGACGTCTAGACGGCAGAGCCGTAAAGTTTGACCTACTCACCCCCGTGACGGGGCTAGAGGGGGGCGTCACAGTTAGCTTTTCATCCCCCTCCAGGTGTCTGGAAAACGGTGAATCCCTTAACCGGCGCCGTTCATGGACCTTGAACTTAACTGGGCCAAAGGGTTGCGTTCCGAGAGGGTGCTCGACCCTCGAGGCTTCACGTTCGTCGCGAACAGTGGCTACTTTTTACGCAGAAACAATATTGGATATTTGTTGGTTAACTTTAAACGTTTCGTGAATTAATAATTGAAACATTCTGCTCGAATGAATTGTAGTGAAATATTTGTTCTTCTTTTTTATATCCGGCCGGGAATCAAATGGGAGCATAACAATTGGTTTCCAGTATTTGCTTCCGCGGAATAATATTTACAAGTCTGTCGGCGTTTGAGGTTGCTGGTATTTTTGAAAAGGAAAACGCGAAATACGATAACGCGTTACAGGATCGTAGAGTTCGGTTTTGAATGAGTGTTATATTTAAATTGTTATTCGGTTGTGAATTAATTTGAATCCTTTCAACGCTGTCGGTTGTATTTTTATAACTTCGACAGTTTTTCTCGGGTTCAGTTGTATGCAAAATTCTGTACAATTTAAATATTTTCGTTGTTTTGTGTACTTTAATAGATTCTGTGTCGTACAATTTTCTTTCGTGGTACTTCAAATTGTTTGTATGAAAAATTCAATGTCGTGACGACGATGGAACTGCGATGATGTTTAACAAAGCCGTAACCCATGAAGCATCTCTCAACGGGGTGCATCTCGAACCTTGAAAACTGGGGCAAAAGGTTGCTTTCAACCCCTACTTTCAACGGTGGAACGTCGTAACATCGTAGGGCTGTTCGACCCTTCGAGGAATGCCTCTTTATCGGGAAATAGATTATTCAGAAAAGTGCCTTAATCTCTATTCTTCTTCTTTTTTTAATTCCAATTCTGGAAAATGAATATATTTGGCACAGGATTTTCCCAAATAAATATTTCGAAACGGAGAGTATATTAATCTAATATTTTATTTAGTATTCGCGTGTTATAATTTTAATCATAAATAATATCCTTGCAAATGTAAGAATTTATGTATAGAAATTCCCCAGTATAGAAACGCAGAAATTTCCAAATATAGAATTATAAGAATTCCCAAGTATGGAAATACAGAAATTCCCCAGTATTGAAATATAGGAAATCCCAAGTATAGAAATATAGAAATATAAGAATTGAAGTATAGGAATTCCCAAGTATAGAAATACAGTAATGTAGCAATTTCAAAATATAGAAATATACAAATTCCCAAATATAGAAATATAAGAAATTAAGTATAAGAATTCCCAAGTATAGAAATATAGAAATACAGAAATTCCCAAATATAGAAATACAGGCATTTCCAAATATAATAACGCAATTAATATCCCATAGAAATTAATTGAAATAATTTTAACGATATACTGTTTGATTTCTTTTAAGATAAATAAATAGAGAATATTTTGAGAAGAAATTATTTCAATTTTCTTTTATTTTTAAGTGATAAAGGATCAGGTATGTGTAAAAAAAGTGATGGCGAATAAATCCTTGACGGTTTCCTTAACCTGCTTACCATCGACCTTCGAAACTGGGCCAAAGGGTTCCCTTTCCCTAACACACTTTGCGGAAAAGGGTCGTAACATCGAAGGGGTGTTCGACCCTTCGAGGAGTTTCTCCCCAGACGTCTCGGGGATATTTCCATCGGATTACGATTTAAAGGGAATCTCCACAGAAATTCCAGTACATCCCGTCGATCCTCAAGAATTCCTCCTTTCGATCACTGTCGAACAACTTTACACTGTGACCTTCGATTTGAAGCTTTTAACTCCTTTAGCATATCAGGAATATAAATATCTAAGAAATATATTATTTCTATGTTTCTATGTTTCTATGGTTTTGGAAATATAGTATTTCAAGGCTGTCAAGTTTTCTAAATTAGCAAAAATATGATACTTCAAAGTTTCCCAACTCTCAAACATATGTATAATATTTCGGAATTCCTAGATTTCTAAATTGCTAAGTTTTTGAGCTCTATTTCGTTTGATAACTGTTTTAAGAAACATCGAAGCTGTTCAGTTTCCAAATTAGTAAAAATATAATATTCCTGTATTTGTGAGTTTCTCAAAATATGATATTTCGGAATTTTTAAATTTATAAATTTTTAAGCTCCATTTCTTTTGACAACTATTTTAATCGATTTCGAAGCATTTAAGTTTTCAAATTAATACAAATATAATACTTCAAAGCTTCCAAGCTCTCAAAAGCATAATATTTCGGTGTTTATGAGTTTCTTCAAATATTTCGGAATTTCTAAATTTCTAAGTTCCATTTCTTAAAAATAACAATTCTACAAAATATCGAAACCTTTAAGTTTCTGAACGTATAATATTTCAAATTTTCTGAATCAGTAAAAATATGATACTTCATCATTTCCAAGCATCCGAAAATTTATTTCTGAGTCTCTATTTTCCAGTTACCCACTTCACGTTTCCACTGAAAGAAAAAAATAAAATATTCCCAAGAAACACCTCTTCGAAATCAAAATATGACAACCAACGTGTAGTTGTTCCTCCATAAATTAATTTCTTCAATAAAAATTCAATCACCAACAACAAACAGAAAGCTTCAGCTGTTTTCCTTATATCTTTATAACGTGACTTTTGATTGGTAAGGTTTTGTTGATAAAAATATGGGTCAGAGGGTTGAATATTCGCAGACGATGCAAAGGGTTGGACCAATCCTCGACGAATTTCATTTCGACGCGTCTTTCTCGATTCCTTTCCGACCGTGTTTCCATTGAAGACGATATCAAGGAATGGCTGCACGATCGATCGAGCATGTTCTCCTTCCCACCACCCCCTCCACCGTCCCTTTTTATTTTTTTCTCTCCTTCGAAAATGGGAATTTCATTTCACCCCGTCGAGCAACGAAACTTGCGCGTTTCCTCCCTTACGTAGAACGTGCCGGGATCGAAGGAGATTTTTAACAATCTTATCTGTGAACTATCGTTGCATGCCTAGCAGGCTTATTAATATTTGAGAAGTATTCTTTTCTTTTGTCATAGTTTTGGTTCTTTCGGATTTGAGGAAGATTATTAATGCATCTGTGATTATACGAAAAGTTTGAACTTTGGAAATTAAAATTTTAGAAATTTGAGATTTGGATAGTTGGAAATTTGAAATTTAGAAATTTCAGATTTGTAAGTTCGAAATTTGAAAATTAAAAATTTAGAAATTTCAGATTTGGAAAGTTGAAAATTTCAGATTTGAAAGTTTGAAATTTGGTAATTTGGAAACTCAAAATTTCGAAATTTCGAAATGAAATGTCCATTGTCAAGTCCCCATGAATCAACGCGACGCGACGTCGCGCTCAACCTGTTAATCGTCGCAGCCTCCGTTAATGCGAGAACCGTCGATCAGACCGTATCCACGGCGAGGGTTGCAATTTTTGCAAAACATATAATTACAACCGATGCTCGTGGCTGAAGACAACTATATTTTTATTTCCCCCTTGGCCCGGTCATGGACGACGGCTTTTACCCGGTGTCGGCCAACGATTTAAATAATCTCTCTAAATTAATTACGAAACAGCCAACGCTCGTTGCTCGACGATGTTCGCTGCAACGAGCCCTCGCCGTTGGAAAAATAGGGCCCTGAAAGGGCTCGGCTCGGTTCCGTGCACAGGAAAACGAAACTCGAGAAAAGTTTCACCCTCGAGATCATGCAAGCCGGAAAACTCGGTCAAACGGAAAGTTGGACCTAAAGGGAGTAGTCGCGTGGGCCCTTTTTCATTTTTTTTCTCTTTTCTTTTTTTCGTCAAAACAAAAAAAAAACAAAATACAAGGTATACCCACAAGTTGCATGATATATGTACGTGGAAAAGGGAGAGGGAGTTTTTCAAGTGTCCATGGAGCTTTTAACGTTAATTGCAAAACCTATTTCTACCTGCAACCATGTGTGCGTGTACGCTTGATGTAAACGAAAATTACACCCTTAGCGATTTTTCCGCGCACTCGACGCGCGGATTTTTCATCCTGCCCGCTCGAAAAATTTAAACGAGCCTCGGATCCCCTTTGAACATAACCCGTAATTACTACGTTTTTTTCACCCAGGATTTTGATCGCGGATCCTAAGATCCAGCAACGACGATGACGACGG
Source organism: Stelis phaeoptera (assembly GCA_943735885.1). Classification (NCBI taxonomy): domain Eukaryota; kingdom Metazoa; phylum Arthropoda; class Insecta; order Hymenoptera; family Megachilidae; genus Stelis; species Stelis phaeoptera. The sequence continues at coordinate 5,464,230 of OX030936.1, forward strand.
TTGGCTAAGGGCGGCGAAATAGGGGTTGATTCGTGCCGTGCCACGCACACAGACCGTTTTAATTACGTTCAAGCTCGGTTTCCCGCGCTTTCGGGCCTTGGAACGATTCTGGTCGCAACCTTGCCAGCCCACTTGTTATACTCGGTTCACCCCTTGTTCTCTTCTTTTCTTACGCTCGAACTTTTTCTGTTTTTAATTTTCACCTTGTTCAGTTTTATTTTATTTTCGGTCCCCGAAGGTGGACCGTGAAGTGTACAGATCTGATTTGAATCGAAAGAACGAGCTGATTTTTCTTTATTTGTGTTTAAGATCAAACGAATGTTAAATTGTTGGATGTTTATTTGGGGATGTTGAAGTTCCGACGAGATTTCATGACATAAAAGTGTCGCGGAATGGCACTCGTGGTATATGATTTTAAAGCTTGAAGCCTAAAGAGTACGGTGATACACGCGTTTTATTCATATCTTTAATACAAAGTGGCTGAATCTTTATTAAAACGAACGTTGGATCTACAGCTTAGTATCGTCCATCAGTGAATATACATTTTCCATTCACTGGTACCGTGTAATGATAATGGATCGGACCTGTACGGTAAATTTGATGTGCTATAGGTAGGTACCAGTTTGTAAAACTTTTAAGTCATGAAATTGTGTCATACCATACACCTTTCATAATTGATCAATGTTCAATCTAATTGATGATCAGCCCACTTTGTGTTAGGAATATCGAAAGGGCATATGTACAGCCATTTTCGTCAAGTCTCAGGCTTCAATTCGAGCTACCATAAATGTCACTTTGAACATCTTTTATGTCATGAAATAATTAGTCTTTGTATTACGCAATTATACGTTTCAAAATTGATCATCATTCGCTCTACTTACTAACCAGCCATTTTGTATTACGAATACCATCGAAGTACTTGCATACGAATTTTCCTGAAGCTTCCTACTTTCATTCGACGTATCGCAAGTGCCATTTCGAGAAACTTTTCATTCATGAAATCACATCAGACTTTTTAACTTGACCACAGTTTCGGTTAAACAATCATACGTCACGAACAGCATCGAACGATTCAATTACTCCCACCCTGGCTCCCTTACCCCATCAACGGAATCATTCCACCCTCCATCCGGATAACCCGTTTCGATTCATTCATTTAGACCGCGATTTCAACGGTCAGTGTTTCTCACTCGACTTGGCACCGTTCGTAACACGTGCTGCTGACACACTCTCCACGAGTGGTATCCCTTCCATTCTTTTGCGTGGGTGTGTTTACTTGGTCGTGTGTACCAATAGTGGAACTTGTGGGCGAGCGATCGCACGCATGAATGATAGGAATCACACGCGTGCACGATGCTCGGTTAACACCGATCCATTGGAAACCAGTCTTACTATCGTACCATTCGGTTTCATTCCTTTGATATTAATTTTCTGTCGATAATCTGAAATTTTGAGTTCAATAATTGTAAGATCAAACGAGCCCGCACCCAACGCTGCTATGGCCGTACCAACACAATTTTGAGTATCTACAAAATGCTGGTCCCTTTTCTTTGCTATTTCCGAAAGAAGTGGAATTATTTCTAAGTTCAACTTAGGTGCCTCAATATAGAAATCTCCTGTCCTGTTATAAGATTCCAGAATTTTCTTCTTATTTTTCTCTGGAAGGCCTTCCTTTTTCCACTTCAACCATGTATTTTTCAGTTCTGGCTGGTAATTAACTTCCTTATATTTACAATCGCTAGGATCCATTCCAAGCACTTTGAGGACATTCTCAGTTTTTGACTCCAAGGAATCTTCTAATAACTCGTCCTCTTCCTCAGCATTTGTAACCTTTTCCGCCTCTAAAATATCCTCTACAATTTTCTCAGTATCTAGAGAAGTTAACAAACCGAAAAGGCAGAATTAACGGATGACACTTATTGTGCACATTGTGAAATTTATGTTCTTGTTGAACGTAATCACAAAGCTTATCCTCAAGGTCGTATGGACCCCAGGCAAACCGTATGGGTTTTGCCTCTCAACTTTCGTATGGAAAGATGAGAAATGATAATACTGAGAAAGGACTTCTCACTTACCAATTAACTGATTAACAGTAGAATGTTCTTTTTGAGACGGATTTGGTGTAGTCTGTTCTTTTTGAGACGGATTTGGTGGAGTCTGTTCTTTTTGAACATTCACCAATGATTCTACAACTTTTGTTAGGTTACATATTTGATTTTGTAAATCACAGAGCTTATCGCTATATCTCGACTTATGCCGACGACTCTCTTGCGATCGTGATCGTGATCGCGATCGTTTCTTCTTTTTAATTCCTGTCATATCTAAATTTCTTAAATGAATTATCTGAAAATTATGCGAATACAAAAAAAAAAACGTTTCAATGCTTCGGCACAACGAAACAATATGAAGTTGGCGGGCCCGGACGACATCAGAAGACGGCGGTGGGATACCGTTTTTCAAATATTTTTATGCGCTAAACGTTGTGGTGTTAGGCATGACAAGCATGACTACAATACTATCATCGAGAACGAGACATGTAATATAATTATTAATCAATCGTCTCATATTATAATAATGGTGTCTGAATGCACACCACTCATTAAATATTTGAAACATTAGATAATTTAATATAATTTTATTTGTTCCACGATCCGTTACGTAGTTGGTGTTAAAATTTTCTGGGCAAAATACAGATGGTGCAGGATAATCGGTTGTATTATTAAATGAGGTAGAGGACGCACAGGGTGTGTCGTAACTGTCGTTCGGTGGCTGGTAGAAGTCGATTTAATGGCCAGGATGGAAAGATGCCGACGGACGAGTGGAACCATGTGTGTTTGCTCCCTTTGAGACACCGCTCGTTCCATTTCGGCATTTTTATACGGAGCCTCGTCCCTCTCTGCCACTTGGAAGTGATATAAATGAACGTTTTGTTTGCGAACCGCTTCCCGTTGCCTCCTTTTTCGCTTTTGGACGATGTTTCGGGATCTGGCCTCGAGTGTTTCTGTTTCGGTAATAATCAAAGGAAATTTTAATCGTTTTTCTTCAGATTTTCGATCGAGTTGCTTTGATGGATAATTGAAATTTGTAAGATTATTAGGGTGTTGAGAATATCGGGGTGTTATGATTTTTGGTGAGTTGGAAAGTTTTAAATGTTATAGTTTTGGCGAAGTTAGGAATTTTGAAATATTGTGATTTTTGCAAGCTTAGGAAATTTTCAAATATTATAATTTTGGGAAGCTTAGGAATTTCGAATTATTGCAGTTTTTGCAAGTTTAGAAATTTCCAAATATTGCAACTGTGTCACAGGCTTAGGAAATTTAAAAATAATATAATTTGTGCATGTTTGGTAATTTCAAATATTATTATTTTGGCAAGATTAGAAATTCCAAATATTATAATTTCGGCAAGTTTAGAAATTTCAAATAAAACTTATTGTCACTTGTCATTTTATTCGAATGTTTTTATAATCCACAACAGGTGTTTAAGCCAACACCCCCCTTATCGTTGTTTATTATTCTTGGACGATATTTATACGAGTGAATGTGGAATTCAGGTCCCATTTTTTTTTCTTTCTGTTTCTTTTTACTCCAAAGAGGGTTCGAGAGTTTTTCTAGTGGCTCGCGAGGGCCTTCCTAATGAACTGTGAACTGATTTACGAGAACATAGTCGGACTTTCGAACACTTTCAAAAATGTGTAACACGAAATTCTAGTCTTCTTTCAACATCGAGAATCTTCCCTTCCTATCCATCAACGATGAAATATTTCTTCACATTTCAACGTTTAATTCACAGAAATAAACTTGTACAAAGTTCATTAATCAATCTTTTTATTTCACCCATTTCTTTTTTTGAATAGTAAATCAAACTTGGTGTCCTTTTTCCTAAATGAACCAGACAGGTTTCTCTGTGTAACACGATATTCCAGTTACTCTTATTACACGGTATCATTTTCCTCTCTTTAATTATCATCATAAAGTATCTTTATTTCATTCTAATTTACACTCTGAACGAAGTGTGACTGAATTTGAAAACGACCAAAAATTTCTCTAAAAATTATCTAATTTCCTTTCCCTTTCTTCCAAACATGAAGAACCCTAATTGTATTTTGCGTAAATATTAAATTTTCAAATTTTTTTATGTAGCCCCCCCACCTTGCAAAAATAAAAAAACAAACACATGTAAATTATGAGCTTTCATATTCTGCAAATGAAAAATTTGGAACTCGTCAAACTAAGCAGGAATTTAAAAATTTCAGTCGACGTCGACTCAGCCCCCCCCCCCAACTGAAATTTTTAAAATTTCTGCTTAGTTTGACGAGCTCAAAATTTTTAATTTTCAGAATATGAAAGCTCATAAATAAGCTCATACTTCACATGTTTTTTTATTTTAGCAAGGCGGAGGGGGGCTAGCTCGACAGACGTTATTTACACCATCAATCCATAATAAATACTGTCCGTTCCGTACATCCCTAATCAAAGGTTACTCTTTACACAAAATTCTTCGCTGGAAGAGCATCGAACCAACGAGCCCAGTTTCCTTTTTTTTTCAAAACCAGATCCCAGGCACGTTCGGCGAACGGGCGAAAACTTTTGCTTTTATTTACCAAAGGGCGAGAAAACGCGAAGGTATGCGTCGCGTCGGTTGGAAAGTGGAGCAAACCCCCGGGACAGACGAGACGATCGTAAAGTCTCGGCGTACAGACTCTAATAACCCCGGGCCCCGAATCAATCCCGACGCGGAAAAATAAAGATAAAGTTCTGATCGCAGATAAACGTCGCGTCGTTCGGACGTAAAATATTTGCCAGGCCCGTGGAAACGGCGAAGCCAGAAAGGAGATTGGAGGGCAGACGTATAGGTTTATGGGTTTTCCGCGAACAGACCGCGGCCATTCCGCGCGTCTCGACCAACCCCTTCTCTCCTGTTTCTGCCCTCCCCGTGTGTCGCAGAGGAGGGTGGGTTGGTTGTAAAAATTTTACTGCGAATTGTCTGCAGACAGTACCTCGCCGTCGCTCGCCGTTACGACCGGGGAAAAATGGGAAATCCCCGGGATACTCGATGGAAAAACTCGTCTGGCTCGGATCTACAACCCCTTCTGTATCCGCGACCTCTTGTCTTCGTTCATATTGGGTCAACCGATCTTGTTTGTTCGATGTTATTGACGCTTATTGACGATGAAAGTTTATTTTTAGTTTATTAAGCTCGATTTTCGACCGGTTGGTCTTTTCTCGGGGGGGGGGGGGGGGGGGTCTGATGGCGGGGGATGTTTCTGGTACGGGACCTTTCTTTGGACTGGCTCGTTACGAGGTTTGTTTCACTTTCGTTGGTACTGAAGAGAGAGATTCACCTCCTAACAGAATCTATTTGGTTTAATCGTATCAGATAACCCTGTGCAAAGCATGTTTTTTTGAAACCTTCCAACCATTCAGTTTATAATATTTTTTTATGAGAACATTAAAAAATGTTCTTGAAATTTTACCCTTTTATATACAAAAAGTTTTAAGTAAATTAATTGATTAGATGCTTTTAAAAAAAAATCGCTTTTATATCGTCCTCATGACTGCATAATGTAAGCCCCTATGTTCCAGTGAACTATAGCAGGTGTAGAGGGTTGAAATTGATCGAGTCAGAAATTCAAATATTCAGAATCGAGAGGTTGATCAAAATAACTTGAATTTAGCAAATTTAATTGCCTTCTTAATAAATCAAAATTTCCTGAAATTTTATTATCAAACCCGCTTAACTCGTATCCCAGAGTTTTAATACATCCACTAAGAGTTCCACAAAAAGTCCCGAAAATCAAACTGTAACGAGCCCAATTCCTATCAGCCTTTAATTTAGAATTCTGTTCAACCTCTTAAAGAAAACTTGCTTCTTCACTTTGAATCCAACCACCTTACGACAATTTCTCCCGCCAAAAACGTTTCGTCGGTTCACTGACCAGTGTTTAAAAAAAAAAAAAAAAAAGAGAAGAGAAGGTAGGGTGCGGTGGGGTCAAAAGTCATGTAAATTCCAGACGCTCGGTTATCGGGCCAACAGCAGCCTAAAACTAGGGAAACCGTGGCGACAAGAGGGGTGAGCCGGGGTTGGTGGAACCGCCAATTCGGGGCCAACTGTTGAATTTTATCACTCCCTGTCCTCCCACCCTCTTGGTTGCCCTTCGTGTTTCGAGTGCGACGCGGGTGGAGAGGGGTGGTTTAACGTGACACAAACCACATGTGTCCCGTAGGTTACCCTTCGTTCTTTCTCCCTCTTTCCTTCGCTCTGTAGGCCTACTCAACGGAGGGAGGTGGGGGGAGAGAAAAAAAAGAAAAAGCCACGAAAGCGATACGGCCCTGACACCCTGTGGGAACACATGTGTGTCTTAGATAGCTGGAAACGAAATGGGAGGAGTGTTAAGGTCTTCGGATACGAGATAATCCATTGAACCCTCGGCGATGACCATTTTTCTTGGGGTGAATCTAAATGTAGACAGTTTCGTTCGAGAATCCTGGGTTAATTAGTTCAAAATTATTTCGAATTCGTAGATTGAAGGTTACCGGTGAGCTTAGGACGAATTTCAATTTAATTCGATTTCCTTCGAAATTTTAGATCGGTTACACGATTTAAAAATTGCGAAAATTCTGATTTGCAAAGTTTTGAGGTACAAAATATTATAGTTTTGGCAAAGTTAGAAATTTCGAAATATTGTAATTTTTTGCAAGCTTAGGAATTTCGATAAATTGTAATTTTTGCATCCTTAGAAATTTCGAAATATTGTAATTTGTGCAAGCTTAGAAAATTCCAAATATCATATTTTTTGCAAGTTTAGAAATCCCAAATATCATAATTTTGGCAAGCTTAGGAAATTTCAAATATTATAATTTTTGCAAGCTTAGAAATTTTGAAATATTGTAATTTTGGCAAGCTTAGAAATTTCGAAATATTGTAATTTTTGCAAGCATAAAAACTTCAAATACAAAAATTACATTACTTTGTTTAGTACTCAAATACTCAACACATACTCAAATATTAACTAACCCGATGAATAACAATTAACTCATTCATACCTACCAACATTTTCCGATCCAAATCATGAAATATAATTTTGTACGGTCGAACGCGTATTCGAAGCGACGATTAGCGTAATATTAGGAAACACTGACCCGAAAACCTGATCGTCTCGTCGCTTTAACGAGTTGTACCAACACTAATGACACCGGCAAGGGTAACGACGATCCGGTGGGTCCCTGGCGGACCATCGATTCCCAGAACCAGCTGAGATTGAACAGGGTGAACACTCGGGGCGACGCGTCGGGTTTCTACGACAAAACTGAAACTGTGCGATCGGCCCAGCCATACGTCTTCGGCATCCAACCGACCTGATAAATTGCTGCCAGCTGGCAAAACTCGGGCTTCTTCAAGGGTTATCTTAGGGAAACACGTGGCTCTCGAGGAACGGGTATAAAAGACCTGTTTCCAAACACCTTTCCTGCGTGTTAATTCGATCGTGCAACTTGGAAATCTCTCGTTTAACACTTTAACTACCACGTCAGCCAAATGTGGGTGATAATTGAATTCATAGAAATTTGTCGTTGGCATGATTGATATCCTTTCAATTACTTATAATTAGAAATCGTTGTATTAGGCAGTCCAAATTCTGAATAATAGAAATGACGAAGGATTGTAAGAATAATAGGTAAAAAGAAGAAATAAAAGGTGTTGCAATTTTTGGCAATTAAATAATTAAGAAAAGAAACCATAGCGTTAATATTAAAGGTTCAGTTTGAAGATTACTTGATCGCGTCATTAATAATCACGGCTTTCTTCGTTCTGAAGATCTAAGGATCTGGAGACGTATTTTGATTCCTTTGTACATGAATTTATTAATTCGTACATGAATTTGATAAAAAAAACGACTGTTGTGTGATCGTGGACAACATAGGTTTATAATATTAGCTTTAAAGATAGGAAGTATTGATTAGTTTGCTTTTTAATTTATATTTAAAGGGACAACAAGTATCCTGGATTTTATTTAATAATTTTGTACATTTTTTTTGTGGAAATACCTTGAAGTTAATCGAGTTTCCCATTCTTTAGATACTTGTTTTCAAAATGACCAAAATTTGTCTGATAAATCTGGCTAAGGGTTAACCCTGCATTCTAAATCTTTCGTAATTTTTGCCATCAAATATGCTGCTTCGTAGATATTAATATCTAGAAGTATTATTTTTTCAAAATTACCTCGTACAGCAAAATCCTAATGTTTACCGTTCCATTCTACAGCATTAAAATCGAATTTAAACATATTTAAAATCAAAATTCAAGAATTCTAAAATTATTAACGCGGGCGACCAAATAACCAAAATTCAAAGCCATTAAATTCTCCATCGATTCCAATCAACATCCATTCAAACAGAAATACAATACCCTAAACATAGCATAAAAAATAAACCCCATGTAGTTAACGGAGACTTACGAGAATTTCAGTTCTATCGTTTTATTAATGTTCTGGCAAGTTAGCATTCATCTAGGAAACAGCAAGACAGAGGGTGGGGTGAATTTAAGGACGAGGTTTCATCCCCCTCCGCGGGTACGTTTAAGAAGGGAAGATTGATAGAACTGCGGCATGCTTGCCAAGAGGAATAAATCAAACGAATGGCACACTAGGAATAATAGAAACTATGAATAATCGAACGTTCAATTTGATTAGCACCCATCGATCTGTCAATTAAATTAGCTCGATCAATTTCGTGTCAGACTTCGCTTTAAAAGAAAAACCTCGGGTCTTTTTTTTTTTTTGAGGATCGAAATGTAGGTCGTTAGGTTCTTGAAAGATGTGTTGCGTGAAACGAGTGTTACACGAATTAAACAGAACTGTGTTCATTTTCGAAAAAATGGAGGATTTTGATTGGAATTCTTGTTAGCCAGGTACGTTTATAGCACGATTCGACGTGCATCGATCGTAACCGATGCCTCGAATCGCCAAAGTAGGCTACGTCGTTCAATTCCCGTCAATCTTTCACGGTTAACGTCGCCACCCCCGACGCAACCCACTCCCCTACCTTTCGGTTGTCTCTGGTGACGAGTTGGGGCTGAATTTTCTTCTTTTTCGAATTAAATAAAATTCCCCGTCCTTCGTTGGCAATCTGGATCGATGATGACATAAGACAAATTTCGATTTCTTACAATTTTTCCTTTTTATTATTAACCCTTTGGGCTCGAGCGGCGCCTCCAGGGCGACGTATGCAATTTGCTCGAATATTTGTTACAATATGGAAAATTAGCGAAAGGAATAAAAAAAAAATCGATCCTCGAATATTCGTAGCAGTTTCATTCTAAAATAATACTTTTGGATTTTGGAAGCTTTATTGAAAAAACAATCTCGACGTAATTGTATCCAAAAATGCTTCGAGTGCAAAGGGTTAACGGATGGAATTTTCTTTGCCGATTTTTAGAAACTTAATTCAACCGAAACTTACGAACATGTCACCGGACGTATTAATTTGCCGATGGATTAAAGAATCTTTTTTGAAAAATAGATTCTCAGTGGATCAAACGGTTTCCATTTAATCTCACAAACCGGTTAGAAACCGCGGGATTAAACGTTTGCTTGGCGTTAACCCCTTCGGACCCTGTGCACATTGTAATGTACATAATACTTCTCGTGCTGTATTTTATTACGTATAAGTTTAAACTTAGTTTCAACACCTAATGTACCTACCAGTGATCACAAATTATACATAAATAAATATTTGTCTGAAAAGTATATTGTTGCTTTCATTCACACGAATCAAGTTAATTTTAGTATAAAAATAATTGTAAAATTCGGGTCTGAAGAGGTTAACGAATAAATACGAAGGAAGGAAGGAAGAAAAGGGGTGTGTGGGCTGGCGGTGGGGTATCATATTCTTTCTCTTGCAGAGGTCTTTAATGAAATTAAATCTGCGAGGCAGCTCTCGCGAAGAAAGTTTAAAAGTTCTCTCTTTTTTCGTACTCTCTCACGGTCCACTTCTCTTTGGTTTCACGGCGAAACAATAAAAATCACGAGACCAGGGGGTTGGAGAAAATTAAAGGAAATAGCTCGTTCCCGATGGAACGTAATTTCCGGTATTTAGCAGGGAAAATATTCCGTCCAACATTTTTCCCTCGTCTGACAAATATTTTCAATCGTTCGCGACGTAATCATCGATATAATTTGATTAAATAATAATTATGGTTCGTGAAATTTTATTTTGAAGATTTAGACTTTGTTTTGCGCGTAAAGTAATTAATTTTGATATTTAAGAAGCGGTTGTTCTTTTAAGAGATTAATGGTTGTTTATATAGATTTTAAAAGGTGCGAAGGGAAGGATTGTAAAAATACTATTAAAATATTAGGTTTAATTAATGTAATACCTCCGTGTTGGCTAGTTTTTCCCATAATCTCGTTTGGCCGCAAACTTATCGAAACATCTTTTACTGAATTACCAAATATTGCTCACAGCTACACCCTCTAATTTAACACGTTAAGCGCCACGTCAGTTACCGGTGATTAATCAAATAATTGAGAAAGAAGAATTATGAAATAAACCTTGGATAGCGTTAATATTAAGCTAATAATTTGAATTTGAAAGTTAATCGACTGCATTCTTAATAATTAGGATTTGATCGTGTCTGGCTACGTACGTCCGTTTCCACTGTGCCACTCAACCTGTTAATACGGTTATATTAATCACTTTTCCAACAAAATAACAATAAAGTTTCAGTTACCTGAAAACCTTGAAGACGACGAAACAGCCCTTAACTCAACATCCCCCTTAAGTGAACGAATATTATACATAAACCCTTTGCCATTTTTCCACAAAAGCATCATTTTATTAATCCACACCGGTGTCCAACAGTTAAACATAATTCGTTAAATGCAACATAAAAAGTCAGTAAATATTACTAAAATTGTTCAAAATCACGTATGGAGATTCATTTATCGAAGGTAAAGCACGTTATGCTTTGTATCTTCTCTCGTGCCCAGTTTTCTTTCAAACCGTTTCCTTGGGAAATAAAAAAAAAAAAGAAATGATCGTTACACGTCTCCCGAAATATCGACTTAGATTTCCTACGTTATTCACATAATCACCAATTGTGCTTAACTTTCGGACACCAGTGAAACCTTGTAAAACAATGAAACATTCACCAAGACCTACATCTCCCCCATAGTTCCATCTTACCCCGTCAATAATTTCTCCCTAATGTCGTTTACCTGCAAACCTTGAACCCCCCACGAATCTCCCTCGCCCCAGCTCCAGCATCCCCTATCGAATTACCATCCTCAAGAAAATTCCGCACCAAGAAGCACACCAACCACGTTTAATCTCTTTGGAGAGGTCGAGCGGCGAGGGTGGGTGGGCCGTAAGCGTAGAGAATCGAGTCCGTTGGAAAGAAAACAAGAAGGGCTGTGGTGGTACACACGAAAGAAGAAGAGAGGGTGGCAAATAATGGTAGAGATAAAGAAAGGGGCATGGTGACGTCAGAAGGGGGTTATCCGGTTGGGTTAGGTCGTGACTCGTTCCAACGGCGACGAATTTTCATCCACCTCGTCCTCGGCCCCGTGCGTTCGCCAGCATCTAGAAAGCATCGGGCGTCGCGTCGTGCCGAAAAAAGCAAGGCTCGCAGAAAGGACGCCCGGCGTCGTGGCGCTCTTTCGCTGATCAATACACGCCGGCTCGTACGCGAACCGACGGTCACGCATGTGCACGGTGTTTGCCCTCTCTTTCTCTTTTTTTCCACCCTCTCTCGGTATTTTTTCTCTCCCTCCGCCTTCCCCTTTTTCTTCCACCAACCCCCCTGGATAACGTGTCTTCTTTTTGCCACTCTTTCCCAACCGCCTCCATCCTCCCCCGTCCCTCCCTCTTTCCCTCGGCCCTTTTCAAACCGTCATCCCCCTCTGCATCGCCGACCTCTCTCTCTCTCTCACTCTCTCTGTGTGTGTCTTCTTCATCCACCTATCGAGTTTCTCTTCAACGTGTGTATCCGTTGCCGGACACACACGCTCGGATTACCACTCGGCGATTTCGCCGTCGAATTTTTCTCGGGATAATTGGAGATGAATGGTTTTTTTTTTTTTTTTTTTTTTTTCTGGATAATTGTAATGGCACTTTTGATCCTTTCTCTGTCATGCGATGTATAATATTGGTTATTACTCTTTGTTTTTTATGGATAGGAATTCGAGGTCGAATTTTCCGAGTATTCGGAGACGTTTATTGCCTGTATCGTGTGACAATTTTTCAAACCCTTCGTTTTCATGCTCTACAACAACGTTTCACACTCGTGACGCATCTTACTGTTCAGATGTGACTTCAGTCGTTCAAACTTTGGTCGCAATTGAGTATTAAGTTTAATTCTGATTACAATTAACAGAGTTAAGAAGAAATATTTACCTCTAACTGACGCACCTGTCGGGAAAATGATAGTACAAAGGGTTAATAAATAAGGTTTTTCATTGTAAGCTGTAATGAAAATAAGAAATTTGTGCAAGAAGGGGTTGATCCTTCCCGAAATATTTTTCTGCAACGTAAGCTGAAGATTCTGAATTGGAATGGTTGCTATACATCATCAAACTTAATTAAATACTCCACCATTAACACTAGAACTACCAAAGGAATCAGAATGACCTGCTTCGGATTTCTTATTCTAAAATTTTGATAAAGAATTATTCTATATGTTCGTTTACGTTTCATCCTTTATTTACTTTGCTTTCTATTTTAGATTCAATTTAAAAGTATGGGTGCATTGAACGTCAGTAGTTCTACTCTTAATTATCGAGTTGGATAAAAACTCGGACGTGTCAAATACCGCGGTATCGTTCTTCTTAGTAGTTTTCCACAAGGTCACGACGTAACAAGATCAAAAGAAGGATAGAAAATTTCCAACTAATTATCATCACGAAAGACGAGCTTCTAATATTCGTTAAATCCTAGCAGTAGTTTCTTTATTAATCCAAGAACGAAAGAGTGGATGAAAATTTCGTTCCCGTCTATTAGTTACTTTCCTCGATACTCGTCTTCGCGTACACGGCGCTATATATACTTTCAGAAGTTTCCGCTGATTCGATCCTCGTCCAGCCACCCTCTGCCCACCCTCTCAGCCCCCTCGGTTTCTATCTTTCCGCCCCTCGTTTCTATCCCCCTCGTCCACGGGTTTCTCTCCTTCCCGGAGACTGGCCGATTTTTTCCTCCCGTTTCCTCGGCTCCTCGATTTTTTTCGTTTTTTACATCTTTTTCGTTCCCTCCCTCGTTCCATACCCCCGCTGCACGCCCAAAGCGCCCTCCTTCTCTTCTTTTTCGTACCCCTTTCTTGCTCTTCTTCGATCGTATTCTATCTCTGTTCGCCGACCACCACCACCGCCACCGTCACTCTGCCTCTTCTCGTCCACCCTTCTCTCTATCCTTGTGATTTTTTTCCCCCTGGCTACCCTCCGACGCCGGGCGTCGGCGTTCTTTTGCTATCGGGACGCTCTCTCGACTATCGGCCCGACCACCAACCTGTACGGAACCTGGAAGAGGGATGGGAACGACGGGTGGAGGCATAGAGGGAGGAAGGGATGTGGATGGTTAGCTGCAGCGCCTGGATACGAGCTAAAATGTAGTTTTTTTTTCTTTTATTTTTTCTTTCTTTATCTTCCCTTCGAGCTGCTCGTTGTAGGTTGGATTACCAATCCGGGGATCGTGGAGCACGTATTTCCATTTTTTTCTCCCTCCTCTTCGCCTTTTCTGTCGCCATCCCCCCCCCCCCCCCCCCCCCCCCCACCTGCTCGGACGTAAGGGTTGGATCGGTTGGAATCAACCCTCGTCGTGCTTCCGGTTCGATGGAAATTATCGAGTTGGATTTTTTCAAGGACTGACTGACGAGTGAAGGGGTTGATCGTGTGTCTTCGTCTTAAATGGTGTTTCTGGTTTGAGGAATTTTTTGGGGGGTTAAGTAGATTTTGGGGATTGGATGGGGTGTTACTTTTCACGCTTAACCGATTCTTTCAGAAATAGTAAATTATTTAAGAAAGGCACATATTTATCGGATCGGTAATTAAATTTCTATTTTTCCTGCGAAAATATTTAAATTCAAAATATCGACTATATTCGTATCGATAATTAGCAAAAGAAGTGATAATGCTAGCTGTCAGAAAATTAACAGATTGTATTGTTAATAATTCGAATTTCAGCGTGTCTGACTACACACGTCCGTTTTCACTGTGGCAGTCAACGTGTTAAGGGTTGAAATAATAGAAATTAAGATTGTCCGTCCGCGGGATCCGTCGTCGAAGGGTTAAATTTACTGCTGGCCGAGTAAAGGGTGGATGGGAGACAACCCTTGTAGGAAATGTCATAGAAATGTCAAAGGATGACATTAGGACGGTAGCCAGGATCGAAATTGTTCAATTATTCGTGGCCTCTCATTAAGGGGTGGTTTGGGGTATCCAATTTTAAGTGTCACGTGACCGATCCCGATACCATCTGCCAGCGGACGAGATAGATTTAAGGGATGATCCGATCGCTTCCTGTTCAAGAATTCCCTTCCTTCGCCAAGGATTTCTACACCTTGCTTTTCTCTTCTGGTTTCCGATTTTCAAACAGAAATAGATCATAGCGACTTCCGGTACTGCTTGGAAAAGCTCAGGATTTTTTTATTTCCTCTTTTTACGGACGGTATTTCTCATCCCCTAAAGATTACAAAAACGTTCGGTTTGTGTAAGAAAAAAATTGAAGAAGAAACATTTGTGTCGCGACGTTTTTATTCTGAGGAAACGGTAGTCTGAAAATATCAACCCACTTGGAAGTTTCTTAAAGGAGAGTTCATTCTTGATTTTAAGAAGTAAAGAATCTTTTGTTAATTGTAGAAGTAGAAAAGAAACGTTTGTGTATTTTCTTTAAGAATGGACAACTCAGTCCTAATTTCGTAAGAATTAGCAGCTTGGAACTAACACGAGTTTTTTTCTGTCTAAGAAGAGCAAGGAATGATCGATTTGTATTTAAAAGAAAATAGTGACTTGACAAATTTTCTTTCATTCTTTTACTTGGGAATGAATAAAAACGAATTTATATATTGAAGAACTGCTCCCACGAATTTTATCTCAGAAAAGAAAAACGGTACAATTTTTCATTCTTGTTGTAAGAATAAAAATTCGAATATATTTTTTCATTTTTGTACGAAGAAAAAAAAAAGAAATAAAGAAGATAAGGCCGATCCTGTCGTTGTTAAACCGTTTCGAATATCTTGAGATTGCCAGGCGTGAGGGGGATAAAAGAAAATACCCTGGTGAAGATTTTGTTTCAATAAAAACATCCTCGAGACGCGTCGCAATATCGGAAGGGATTTTCCTCGCTGGTTTTCGAAAATAGGGATGTGAGAGGGTGTTTTTCGACCGGTGTAGGGCTGTTGACCATGCTGGTCCGAAAAATGCATATCCCTTCGCGATCTTGGACTTTCTCCCAAGAATCGTATCGTTTTCACGAGCCACCTGTAGAGCGAAACCGACCCTTTCGACGCCTTATGGTGTCCCTTATCCTCGATTTTACAGCTACGTAAAAATCCATCTCATCGAATGACTTCACTTTGCGACCCTAAATCGAACCTCTTCTTATTCCGTTGATAGAATTGTATTGTAAAAATTTGGTGGTTCTTGTTTGGTTAAAGGTTGTGCAATTAACGCTGGAAAATTACTAATCCTTAATTACCATAGGGGTGGCAAGAATTTTAGGTGGCACAGTAATTAAAATTAAGAAATTCTGGGTATTGATAAAATTATGTTAGAAAATTCTGAATAGCAAATCGAGGCGTTAAATTTGGAAAATACCTTTAATATCGTTAATTACCATATGGGTGTCAAGAATTTTAGATAGCACAGTGATAAAAATTAGGAAATTCTAGATATTGCTAAAATTACACTAGGAAATTCTGGATATTGCTAAAACAACGGTAATAAATTCTGGATATTGCTAAAACAACGGTAATAAATTCTGGATATTAATAAAAGTACCCTAGAAACTTTTAAAAAGCAAATCGAAGCGTTAAATTTCTAAAATATTTACATCACCTTTCATTATTACAGGGCCGCTATAAATTTTATAATTAAAATCAGAAAACAAAATTCTAAATATCGTTAACACATCGTGGCTGAAAATTCTAAATAACAAATTAGAAACGTTCGATTTCCAAAATAACCGTACCCATCCCTGTTTATTTTCCGTGAATCACGATTGGCCCAGTTAATTGCCCAAGTGCGCAACAGACACAATTATTTTTCCTTTCGGCGTTCATTAATTCGAGAAAAGGAAAGAAATGATCGTCTGACGTGTTTCTCGTCGTTGGTAAAAATCATTCTCCGTCGGTGGTAGGTCGAAAAATAGACCGCCCCGAATTTCCTTTTTACGACGCACATTACGTTATCCTTGAAGAAGGATACGCGACCACACACAAGGTCCTCGGTGCGACGGAGGGTGGGCACCAAGGGGTCGTCTGCGGTTTACGAGGTCATGAGAAGGGAAACGAGGTCATCCCTTAATGTCCCCAACATTCTCGGTGTTAGCTGTTCAAACGTTCGTCCCTGGGTCGTTCCAGGACCCGGTGGGTGGACACGTTTCACGTTATGGGAATACGGTCGACGGAACAATTAGTGGGACGACGAATGATTTGTCAGAAACAAATTTGAAATTTATCCAACATGAATGGTAAATTTATCTTAACACTTTATATACCGGGAGCCTATTAATAACTGGTAACTGAAAATCAATTACAAACGTTTGACTATTATTTTTTAACCGACTTCGAAAAGGAGATTACTCGATTCGACATGTATGTTAATTTTTTTTTTTTATTAATGTATGTTCGCCGATTACGCCGAGATGGATGGACCAATCGAAACCAAACCTTTTGCATCTTGTAGGGTAAGACTCCCAGTTGGTCCCGTAAAAAAAATTTTCCATTTCATCACCGCTTGCCCCATTTTTATTGCAAAACAGCGTACGATTTCGTCCGCGTTGTGTATGGTCATTGATTACTCCAAGATGGATGGACCAATCGGAACGAAACCTTTTGCATCTTGTAGAGTATGACCAACAGTTAGTCCCGTAAAGAAACCATTTTGGATTTTATCATTTTTTTCCACTTTTATCGCAAAAAAAAACGTGGTATTTCACGTTTGCTCGGCCTGATATCGATGAAACCTAGTATTACATTTTGCGGCCGGGGATGTTTCCACGATGATCCCATTTGCAACATTCCCTTCACTTCCCTGCCCTTCCCTTCTCTTCTCGTTGTTGCTAACTACTATTACCACTGCAAAATTCCTATTCTTTGATGCTATTCTGGAAGGAATGCTCCGATCGGCACTAAAAAATGTGAAATAAAAAAATTTTTGGAAAAAAATACAACCGACTTCGGAATGACCAAAAAGGACGAAATAATTTTAATTTATATTTCGGAGACGGCCCAAAATTAACAATTTTCTACATTGGAAATTGTCCAAATTCTTTAATCCTTTTACATATTTTCACATTAGCAACATCTTTCATTAACACAATTTTTAAGGATCCCACAGGTCAACGCAAAACATTCAACGGTGGCGAAATTCCTGGCAATAAATATGTATAAAAAAAAAACATGCCTAAATTTTACGCAGTAGGTAGCTCAGAAGATAGAGGAAAGTGCGTACATGATAACGCAATTTGTTGCAACGCGATATCTTAATTAGTTCCTGAGATATAGGGCTTCAAAGTTTGTATAGCGGCCGGCGCGTACGAGGGTACTCCCGAATGGGCCGCAGACTTTTTTCTAGGAAATTCGTACGGCGCATTTCCAGGAATAGTAAAGGGTTAAACGTAAACAGTGACCACGTGACCGCCACGCTAGACACTCACTGTCTGGGTCCAAGCGTGTGGCGGCAGCGAATTTTTACAAAAATTACGTTTGTCTTCACACGACGATATCTCAGGAACGGATAAAGATATCGATGTAAATCAAAAACCAAATTAAAGGGGAAGATTTCTACTTTCTTACGAACCTAACTTTATACCGAAATTCGAAACAGGGCTTTGTTGGCAGCCTTTTGAAATTTTAGTAATTTTAATACGCGTTTCTTATGCAGTTTAACATAGTTTCTGACTTTCAATTGCTTCTAACAATAGAATATTATTATAAATATCTATCACACGCAATATTAACGATTCTTTCGTTTACTCAAAAAAAATTTTTGGGAAAAAAATACAACCGACTTCGGAATGCACTAAAAAGGACGAAATAATTTTAATTTATATTTCGGAGACGGCGCAAAATTAAAAATTGTGTTAATGAACGATGTTGCTAATGTGAATATATGTAAAAGGATTAAAGAATTTTGATAATTTCCAATGTAGAAAATTTTTAATTTTGCGCTGTCCGAAATATAAATTAAAATTATTTCGTCCTTTTTAGTGCATTCCGAAGTCGGTTGTATTTTTTTCCCAAACATTTTTTTTCTCGTCTATAACACTGTTGAAATAATGAAAGTTAAGCGTGCTACGATCGAGAATAAATATAAAATACGGGTTACTTCTCCTAATTCTCAATTACCATCAAATTATAAAATAGTAGGGCTTACTTTTCCATTCTAAAGCGGTAGACAATGTGTTAATATCAATTTTTCCAAAAAGAAATATATGTAGGCTCATTTTGATTCTTAATTGAAAAAAAAAACTGAGAAATTTTCTTTTGCACAATTTCATGTCGGATATAAAAAGGGTACACTTTTTTGTTTAGAATTGTAACCGTTTGTTCAATCCTTGAAAAACACTTAAGCCACATGTCTGTAAAACTCAATCCTCTGAATACTATTTTGTTATTACGCTATCAATATTTTATAGTTACAACCTTCGTTAAAAATCTGGCATAGGATTTAATGAAAAATGTGGTAAATAACCAACGAATGAACATAAACACTGTTAAACACTGTTATTTTGGATGAAGGATCTCTAATTTATGATAGGACCATCAAACCACCGCTAAATACAAATTGTTCATCTCTAGGTAACAATATACTTACCTTGAATACGTGGGACGTCGTTTGTGCAACTGTTAAATAAAATAAAATATAAATAAAACGAAACTCGCATTGGCGAGACATCCGTGAATAAATGTCAACCTGAAAAAGGTATTATAAACATAATTTTTTCGTTCACTGGAGACAGGTCACCCGACGTAGGATCATTTTAACCCGGGATTATAGGTAGGTTCGATTTCACTCGAAACTCTTCGTTTATTCGACAGAAAAAGCTGCCTCTATCTTCTCGTGTATCATGGCCACGCAATTTTTCCACCTTGGAAACGCACGTATCAAGTTGTATATATACGTAGGAAAAACAAGAATCGAGGGTTGGATTGTTTATCTGTGTGTTGAAGGCCGAGTGATGTCCAAGGTCGTAGGCCAGGTCTCACCACCCCTAGTCTGTGTTGTGTCTAGACTGTAGACGATGCTTCTCACCCCCGTACCCAATCGTGCGACCCCTCTTAACCACCCAAACCCACACCCCCCTTTGCCTCGATCCCTCGCCGCTTCGACTGCTTTTCAACCTTTCTGCTTCTCACCTACAACCCCTACTGTGTATAATGTTCAATCAGTTATCGATTACACTTTCGTGTTGCTTTTCAGGGGGTTGGTTGATTTGGATCGTGGTTTGTTTTGGAGAGAAAATTTGATAATTAACCCCCGTTGCACTCCGCTGTCCTATCTCAGGGGACATTGAAGTTTATTACTGATTACGAGGAATTAACTTATTCCAGCACGACTTGTTGAGAAATCCATGTTTTTCTTTCGATGTTAATCAATTCATATTATGTTACTTGGTTCCAAAACTATATTAACACGTTGACTGGCACAGTGAAAACGGACGTGTGTAGTCAGACACGTTGAAATCCTAATTATTGAGAATATAATCAATTACTTTTCAAATTTAACCTTTCAAATCGATAGCTAGCATTATTAGCTTAATGATAACGCTATCCGTGGTTTATTTTATCATTTCTTTTGTTAATTATTTGATTGTAAAGAATTTCGGATGCCGGTCACCGGTGACCCCCGTGGCAGCCAACGTGTTAAATGTGGCGCTGAGTCGAGCTAGTATCTAACGTCGAGAATGGTTCGAAGTGCAAAGGGTTAAGATTCTAAAACTAAAAATACTAGAAATTCCGAAACTAATAGTGATAAAAATTCTAGAAATAAGATCATAAAAATCGTGGAAATAAAATAATAAAGATTAAAAAACGAAAAATTCCGAGACTATTATGATAAAAATTCTGAAAATGAAATAATAGAAAAAAAGAAATTCTAGGAATCGGATAATAATGATGGTAGAAACAGGGGTTATCGGTAAGACTTTGGTCAAGTTTCAAATAATTTTAACGAGCCGACTCGATAAATGTATTTCTGCAATTTCGTGTGTTACAGCAATGCAACCCCCACGACAAGGAGAGCGACTATTGGGGCGGCGGACGGGGTGCGAAACAAGGTTACGAGGTGAGCCAACCGCTTGCACATATTTCAACAGAATGGCCGGAATTTTCACGGTCCCTGTGCTAATTCTACTTAGTGAAGCGCAGCACTTTCTGTTGCAGGCGAAAATGAACGCGGACCACAGCCAGCTGCAGAAGGGTGAGTTTCTTCTAATTTCCATTCTCACTTCCGATAATCTTCGTCCGACTTCAAATTACAAAGAAATCATAAATTGAGACAATTATAATAAATACCGCCGATATTTATAAAGAAACTATGATAATCAACGCGTCGAGTGTCACGGTGCGAACAGACGTGTGTACTCGGACACGATAAAACTGTCAAGATAATTTTCAATTTATTTCAAATTTTGATAGTCTGTATTATTAGCAAAATATTAACGCTATTCACGGTTCGTTCCGTCATTTCTTTTGTCGATTGTTTGACTGTAAAAAGTGTCTGGTTAAATTATTCAAAATTTCCAGATATTTAAGGCAGCAAAAGTCGTCGAATATTCCGGATTATTTGAAAGGTTTTAGCGGTAGAAATATCGACGAGACTTGGGCAAATACCGACACCTGGGTTTTTCGCACTTTTCAAACGAAACGAAACACAATTCGTGAAAAATTGATTGAAAAAAAAAAAAATTAAAAAAAAAGGAGAAGGTCTCTGTATTGTATTGTTCAGCAGCGTCGTACGGTTCTGTTATTTCAATATCTGGGTATGGTGATGCTATCGAACGTTAAGTGCCAATATTTGCACGTTGCTTGGTCGAACGTTTCTGCTCGATAGTATTTTTTTTTCAGGGAGAAAATCGGACCGGTCGCATAATTATGTCGTTTTTCAGTTAAAATACTGATTAATTGAAATTCGACACGGTTGCTTTAACGTAGTAGTCATTTTCTAATTCCTGAGGGATGAAATTGAGGGGGTTATTGAAATATCCACGGGCGAAGAAATTCGACATTTTGAAACAGAGCGTTTAGCTATCAAACCTTTCATTTTAAGGCAATTAACACTTTTAGATTTTAGATTTTAGATTTCAAATTTTTAGATTTTTAGATTTCAGATTTTTAAATTTTAGATTTTTACAGTTCAGATTTTTAGGTATTTAGATTTTAGCTTTTTAGATTCTGAATTTTTTAATTGTAGATTTTTAGATTTTAGATTTTTAGATTCTGGATTTTTAAATTTTAGATT
The DNA here is from genome assembly GCA_943735885.1 of Stelis phaeoptera. Lineage (NCBI taxonomy): Eukaryota > Metazoa > Arthropoda > Insecta > Hymenoptera > Megachilidae > Stelis > Stelis phaeoptera. The sequence continues at coordinate 5,485,900 of OX030936.1, forward strand.
TTTAAATGTCAGATTTTAGATTTTACTTAAACGCGTTTCATTCTCAACGCATGATCTACCGCTGTAAAATAAAAACTGAAGAACCATTACTTTGTAATTTAATATGCATAGTAATCAATGATTAGGAGAAGTAATCCTTGCTTTCAATTTTCTGCCAACAGCAGCGCGCCTTTTTCGGTATTTCGACAGCGTCATAGAAAGAATAATACTCAAAGGTTTATTAATCGGTTTTCAGTCAACCACCCACAATAGTTAACAGTAATTAAAGATTAAAAGGAAAATAACCTGTGAAATCTTCATCGCTTCGACTCTGCCGGGAAGCAAAAGATAATAATCGAAGATTTAATCATTTCACTTAACCGTCGATAACACTTAAAAGCCTGTCAACAAAGAAATGACATAAGAGCAATTCGACCGTCTGTTTGTTTTCCTTTATTTTTTCTATCCACCTTGTCCAGACCGTCGCGTCGTAGGATCCGGAAAGGTGATTTCATGCCGTGAAATTTTATCACGAAATAATACAACAGACGGTTCGTTTTGGTCCGGTGTGAAACAAAACAAAGAAAAAGACAGGCTCAGAAGCTGACGCACGATTCGTGTGTAAACAGTTCTGTTCGAGAACCAGTCGTGATTTTGCATGTGTGACGTAAGACCGGTCGATTAGGATCGAAATGTTGAAGGAGGTAGGTTCAGGTTGGACAAAAGAGTGAAAAAAAAAGGACGAAAACACTCGTGAACGAAGAATTTATCATTCAATGGTGTCCCTGCCTCGAGTCCTTTTTTTTTTATTTTTTTTTATTTTTCACCTGTTAACCGGTGTTCCTTTTTGGTCCTTACCCGGTTTTTACATCCTCCTTCGGCTGTGACTTCCTTCTTCCGTGTTCGAGTTTTCGTGACCCCTCTATTCATGAGCAACCTTCTTCGAAAACCTCTGTTTCTTCAGGGAAGTGGGTCAGGTTCAAGGATCCTTGTCCACGGGACACCTTTTCTTTTTCTTTTCGAACAATGTTTTGGGATCACGTTGGCTGGGTTCGGGATATTTATGGAATTTATATTTTGTATATGTTAATTTGATCGTTTTTCTTGTCAATGGATGCCTGAGTAATTAGAGGAATTTGGAATGTTGATCATTTTTTGGGGGAGTTCGATGGAGTTTTATAAGAATTGATAAATTAGTTTAATTAGGGAATTTTATTCTCATTTTTCAGATTAGACTGTTGCGATTAATTTTAATTTGAATATTGTTGAATTTTCCTTAATTCTGAGAATCCAGGTAATTTCAAATAAAACGTGTGATTTTCCATAAAAAAAAGATTCATTCGCATTGTGATAGACTAATTAGATACCTAAATTGCTCCAGGATTAACAAAACCTTTCTGCTTTTAAGTATTCCAAATTCTTCATTAGAAACTTTCTAATAATATTTTTGGTAGCTTAGAAATTAAAAAATTTAATTGCAGAAGCTTGAAAGCCTCGAAATATTATTTTTGGAAATTTTAAAATTTTAAAATTTAATTTCAGAAGCTTAGAAATCTTGAAATTTAATTTCAAAAGCTTAGAAATTTAAAAATTTAAATCCAGAATCGTAGAAATCTTAGAATTTAATTTCCGAAGCTTAGAAATTTAAAAATTTAATTTCGGAAACTTAAAAAGTGCCAAATAATATTTCTGGCAACATAGAAATTTACAAATTTAATTTAAGAAGCTTAGAAACTTCCAAATAATATTTCTGGCAACTTACAAATTTAATTTAAGAACTTTGGAAGCTACCAAATAATATTTCTAGAAATCTAGAAGTTTAAAAATATAAATCGACAAGAAAGAGTAAACTAATTTTCTGTTCAGAAGATAAATTGAGATCATCGATTTTCTTTTTGCTTAAGCAATGACAGGAACGTTGGCAATGACCCAGCCCGTGATTCGTCTTATTTTTTTTTTTCCCCCTATCTCCCTTCTTCTAGTGTTCTCCCCGAAGGGATTAAGTAATCGGTGGCTTCACTCGTAAAAGGTGAAGCACGTTTCCATAAATGTTTTTCACTGCCAATGACACGCGAGACGTGTCTTGTAGATCAGCCATTTACGAAGACCTGCACGTTTTCCCATTCGGTCTCTTGGTACGGGTCTGACCGGGTCCCGTGTAACGATTCACCTGGTAAGTGAAAAGAAACTTTACAAAACATTGACTCATTTTTTATTTTATTTCTTTCTGATTTCAATCAAATTGATTGTCAAGTCGAAATTAACCGATTAATTAAGTTTTCCTTGGTATACTATATGTTCGAAATTATTATAGACAATTGGAAATTTTCTTCTCTGTATTTACAGTGTTATGTGAATTTTTTTCCGATATTTTAACATAAAATATCGATTTTATAATTCTATCAACGTTATAATTCAATTGCAAAATAAATATTATATCGATCTTTTTTAGGGTATTATTTTCACGGTTATCGTTTAAATTAGCTCGGATATTTTATTTGCTACTTATTTTTTAATACTTCGGTAATTTCGGTTATATCGATTCTTTTCAGATTTTTATTAAACTAATTATTAGCACCTTTGTTCGCCTAATTAATAGATTCTTGTTTTCTCCTAAGAAGAGACTTGGAACTTTGTTATTTTTACCTTTGAATGTTGATTTTACTGAAGAATAAAGAAAACGTTAGGATCCTGTGCGAGAAGACAATGCCTAAGTACAAGGTATACAGAACGAAGAAAGTTGAGAATACGCAACAAGTTGTATGCGAATTAGATAATGACTCAATTCCTCGTTAACCCTGAGACCGTCATTATCCTCGGCTCGCGTGTCCCGAAATCGAATCCCCGGGAACGGGAACACTTTCGTTCTGGGCCCTAAAATTAGCTCGAATAACGTTTGCGTAAAACGTTCCTTCACCGGTCTACCTTAATGCACGGATCGCATGACATCGAAATCTCGGATCGAAACGGGAGGTCCTCGTCTTCCGAAAATCCCTTTCTTCGTTGCAAACATTATTGTCGCGAAATAATAGTTAATTTGAATTTTAGAAAAATTTCTAACCATTTGCTTAGGGCTTAGAGAATTAATTATATTTCCTAATTTTAAACAACGTTCATGATTTTTATATTTCAAAAACAAAAGAAAATATTATCTGATTAATCTTTTGAGATAATCTTAATCTTGGGTGGTCACCTTTCCAAACTATAAAATTTTAAATTAACCTTGAAAAATAAAATCCTTACTCCCGTTCCCGGGATAGAAAGATTAATCAAATTTACTAATTTTAAACAACAGTTACGATTTTTAGATTTCAATAATAAATGAAACTTGGCTGGCACCCTATTGCACAATATTTAAATTTGGAATATTAATATTATTTGATTCATTTTCTTAAATGGTCACCCTTCCAATCTATACAATTTTTAATTAACCTCGAAAGGCCTTAAATAACCACCGATAATATTAAAAAAAAAAAAGGAAAACCAATTCAATGAATTTCTTAACACGAACACAATTCATAAAATGAACCCAGAAAGAATATTGTCGTTCTAAACGAGAAACAGAAAGGTAGAATAATAATTGTTACGAGAGGCTGCAAGTCAGCGTAGCTCTCTCGAGTCACGGTTTCGTCACGACTTCCGGTTTTTCGAAAGGTAATCGCGTCGAACGGTCGCCCCTCTAATGACCGAATCATCACCGCCATGGTAATATCGTGCCACGAAACAAATTCCCATCGGACCTCTGTCCTCTGTGATCCCGTGGCGCCCCGTTCGCCTCGTTAATGTAACAGATAACGACTTTCACCTATGCGTGGATCCATCGGTTCTCGTTTGCCACGTCCCCGTAACGATGATTTCCTCGACACGGTGCCTCTTTGTGTCGCCACAGGTGGCTAACACGATGTTTTCGAACAACGGCGACGATGAATATGTTAAACCCGCTGTTACGTGCTCGCGTCCTATTCGTTGCCGCAATTTCCAGACAATTTTCGTCCGCCGTTCGTCAAACAATGTTTTCGATATTTGGATAGGTTGGATACTTGATGGACGAGGAGGATTTTGGGGAAATAAATATTCTGGGAAAGAGGGGGGAATTTTTACTTTTTATTAGCATCGCGGGTAAATTGATGGGCTTGGTTGTTGCATATGGAACGGGTGATTTTGAAATAGGGAAACGTGACATAACAGTTTCGCGAAATGGCGCTTGTGTTATATCGCTGAAAATAATAACGTGCTGGTTTTGTTAATATTTTTGTTATGGATTGAATAATCGTTTATCGATGTTAGTGGTATGTTACGCTGATGGTGTGGAGTCTGAGACGATTTCATGACATAAAAGTTTCTCGGAATGATACGCGCGGTGCATCAGATTAAAGCTTGTAGTTCTGGGAAAATATGTATTTAAGCGCTTCATCGATATTCTTAATACGAGTTAAATAATTCTTTATTGATGGCCTTGATATACAATCGCTGGTTACCAGTGGCAGCAAACATTCATTGATCTTCAAAGAAAATTTCATGACATAAAAGTTTCCCAAAAAGGCACTCGTGCCGCATCAAATTAAAGCTTCAAGCTTCCTGAAAATGCCTGTATAAACGCATCTTCGATATTCTTAACGCAAAATGACTGACACTTCATTAGAACAAACAGTAGTTCAATCGACAACTTCGTATGATTCCCTGAGAAATGTCTAATTTTCAGTTGTTTATTTTTTGAAATGGTAATGAATTTTGATTATGAAAAATGTTTCGTCAACGTTGACGTTGATTTTCCTAATAAATAATCGTAGTTCACGTCGAAGGATCTTCCAACAGATCGTAACGACGCGAATATTTGACGAAACATTCTGCCAGAGTCGTTGACAGCAGATGAAAACGTTTGAAGGAAAATCGTGAGGTGGTTCAGAGCATGGTAAAGGGCTCGTTTTCACGTCGATGTTTCCGTAAAGCATGCTGCGAATCGAGTCGTTGCTCATCGACGAACTACCACGACGTCGTGATATAAAATCCAACAACGAGCTCGTAAAAGTTCTGCGCCCGTCAGGGTGGTAAAAATCTCTGGGAAAAAGCCATCAAACTGAAACTATGGGGCGAAGTGGTTAGGGAAAAATAGCGACGGTGAAATATCGTAAAAACACCTGAGATACTCGATCGACGAAGCCAGACGATCGCCAGACGGACTGTCTGTATCAAAACAACCTTTGCCTCTTTAACGTATTTTTCTTTTTTTTTTATTATTATTATTAGAACATTATAAGTTGATTAGTTTCTAAATATTAAATTGGATTGAAAAATGTCGTGGATATGTTAAAACTATTATTTGGGAGTTTCATAGTTTGTAAAAACATTATTTGCGAAGTTGAATGTCGCTAAAAATATATTTCTGAGTTTCTGAGTTTCTTAAATTATTGTTTAGAGATTTGTAAGTTTCCATAAATATTGTTCTAGGGTTCCTAAATTTGTGAAATTATATTTCTAAATTTCTAAGCTTCTCAAATTATTATTTAAGGGTTTCTACGTCCCTAAAATTGTATTTAGAAATTTCTAAGCTTCCCAAATTATTATTTAAGGGTTTCTACGTCTCTAAAATTATATTTAGAAATTTATAAGCTTTCCAAGTTTTTATTTAGGGGTTTCGAAGTTTCTTAAATTATTATTTAGAAATTTATAATCTTCCCAAAATATTACTTCGGGGTTTCTAAGTTCCTGAAATTATATTTCAAAATTTCTAAGCTTCCCAAATTATTATTTAAGGGTTTCTACGTCTCTAAAATTATATTTAGAAATTTATAAGCTTTCCAAGTTTTTATTTAGGGGTTTCGAAGTTTCTTAAATTATTATTTAGAAATTTATAATCTTCCCAAAATATTACTTCGGGGTTTCTAAGTTCCTGAAATTATATTTCAAAATTTCTAAGCTTCCCAAATTATTATTTAAGGGTTTCTACGTCTCTAAAATTATATTTAGAGATTTATAAGCTTTCCAAATTTTTATTTAGGGGTTTCGAAGTTTCTTAAATTATTATTTAGAAATTTATAATCTTCCCAAAATATTACTTCGGGGTTTCTAAGTTCCTGAAATTATATTTCAAAATTTCTACGCTTCCTAAATTTTTATTCAGGGATTTCTACCCAAGATTATATCTTCAAAGTTCCAATTTTCTAAAATCAAATCTTCAAGATTCTATGTTTCTAAAATTAGATCATCACGATTCTTAGTTTCCAAAAACGTATATTCAAGCTTAAATATTAAAATTGCATCAACCATTCCAAATACCGAGCCCTGATATTAAACAAAAGAAAATTCACCCTTAACAGAAAAAATTGACATCACAGAATCCTCAGAAAAATGTTATGTATCTTCAATTCCGAATATGATATAGTTAAGGAAAACTTTTTTTTTGAAATTCTATAGAAGATTATTCTGTCTGCTTAGAAAGATATATATATATTTTTTTAAGAAAAATATTTTTACCAGTCTGGTCGAGAACGTTTTGCGAGATTGAGTCTTGTATGCGGATCCCCTTGAAGACTAGTGGTTTTTTTCATAGTTGCTCGATGACATAACGACCTTGCCAAAAGGTGCATCTGATTTTAAATTTCGTTCCGTCTCGAGACCTTTCGGACAATGCTTGCCCGAGGCGTCGACTCATCGACCAAAATGTCCTGTTCAGAGGAACGAGACGACGTTTGATCCTTTTGTTGCTCCTCGATGCAGACGAAATATTCTTTTTTTCTTTCGTCGTTCGCAGACATTTTTTCACACGTCCCGACCTTGGCTACGAAAAGTCCGCGGAATTGTTAATTAAAAAACGAAATGTGTCTTCGAATCGTTCCAAGGAAACATATCAGATGAATTCTGCGAAATGTTCGTTAATTGTATCGTCGTTTCTAAATTTAGAATCCCCACGCTTTTAACTGGAAATTATTTTATATGGATTCACGGTGACGATTTTACGTCTAAACTCTGCAGGGGATTTGTAATTATCCCTTTGCACTCGATTGGTGCACTCTGATCAGAGTATTCTAAAATACGAAATGTCACTCTCACCCGTGTGAAAATATAGAAAATTAAAGAAGGGAATACAAATCAACAGATTCTCAAATATTTCTAACACTTTTCTTCCGACATAGTGCGTTTGGTTTCTGGAAAATTAGATTAGACTGGATTACGTCCAGAAATACTTCGAGTGCAAAGGGTTAATAGGAAAACGCTAGTTGGGGAATTTAAATTTTAGAAATTGGCTTTAAACCAGCGGTTTCCAACCTGGGAGGCGGACAATTGTCAGGGGAGGTGCCAACATTTTTGAATAAAATATTAATTTTCACTCTACACATTGCCCCCAAGATTTGATAAACTTTGTGTCGATAAATAACAATAACCCTCGAATTAAATTTTGATGCCATAGATGTAGTTGGTTTAAATGATTAAAATGAATTTAATATAAAAATAAATACACATGTACGTATACGTATATTATAACAAAATCTCGTTATTATTCTGTTAATAGTAAGTTTTTATTATTTAAAACGTGTCTATATCATTACATCTATTAAAAAAATAAAAGCTAGGGAGGCGCGGGAAAAAAAATTTCTTTTTGGGGAGGCGTAGTTGCATAAAGGTTGGAAACCGCTGCTTTAAATTAATATCCTTATAGTAATTATAAATAATAAAAACAATGGAAAATATTCTAAATATTCAACAATACACAAAAGTACAAAAATTTCGATTTCAATTCCATAAATAAGAATTTTAACATGAAAAATATTTCCAAATGTCTCGGACTATTTAAATATAGATTGTTGTTTAAAAAAAAAAATCAACACATTAGAACTTCATCATTTATCAAGTTTTTATCAGTAATTCTGTAGTGAAAATTTATTTATTAATTTTTTCTTTTCTTTTCTTTTTATTTAATCATTCATACCTATAGGAATGGGAAAAAATTCTTGACAGTTATTATTTGAACTATACCTTGAACCTTCTGGTTTCGTTAAAAGAAAAAAAAGGGGGAAAAAATAGAAAGAAAAGAAGAGAAGCATTCGATTTACACTTTGTTCCATTCTTACATCCAATCCGATGTTACTATGCAAATCTATACCGACAGAGAATATTTCTTCTCTCTCAAGTTGTTCAATAAATATCTTTTATCTGTCGCGCTTTGCATATTTTATTTTATTCTTTGTTCTGTACAGCGCTCGTTTTGCATAGCTTGATGTGCGTGCTCTACATACAGGCTGTTTCAAATCGTGTAATATTTATTTTATAAGTACATTTTTTTTTTTTTTTTTATCATAAGCCGAATTTTGAAGTCTTAGAGTGGAAATATAATCTGTATAAATGAAAATTGAATGCTGTTCGTTGGTAACTCGCGTCACTAATTTTCTTTTTTAACACGTTGGCTGCCACGGGGGTCACCGGTGACCGGCACCCGAAATTTTGTACGATCAAATAATTAACAGAAGAAGTGATAAAATAAACCACGGATAGCGTTAACATTAAGCTAATAATGCTAGCTATCGAATTGAAAAGTTAAATTTGAATTATTAGTTGATTGTATTGTTAATAATTAGGATTTCAGCGTGTCTGACTACCCACGTCCGTTTTCACTGTGCCACTCAACGTGTTAAATGTTTGTAATAGTTCGAATAAGGTTTTTAGGGTAAGAAAAATTCGGCGAGAAATGAAAGTGCTTTTTTTCTATATTCGAACGATGGATATTCGTAATTCTTTTTTTCTTTGGTTCGTTACGGTCCTGGAAAAGTTTTCAAGAAATAAAAATTCGAGACAATTACGAAGGAAAGTCGGAAATAATTTTTGAAACGGTACAAGCAGCAGGTTGACATGTTTGGCTGGGCATTATTGCCTAGCGTCGAATTTTGATTAGAGAAAGCTTTTCACAAATTCACAAAACGATCGCAAACGGATTTATTGAAATTTGGACAGGACCAACGTCTGTCGAGTCAGCTAGTATAAAATCAAATTTGAGGATTTTATTCATTTTCGATTAGGAGGATGTATTTTTGAAATTTGATATTTTATGAAATTTCCAAAATTACGGTCAGGATTATTTTAACACAGTATCAAAAATTTCTCTGTTATATTTGGTATTTTGAAAAATAAACACCTTGGACGACCGCACACTCACAGTATCTGAAGCATTAATTATTATACCTAATTATATTTCTAATCCTGCTTTCGAATGAATAATTTTTTACCATATTTACGGGAATTTGTTCAAGAATTTAGAATCTTGGATTTCTGAAATTTCCTTAAAATATTCCTTAATAAAATTGTAAAAGGTATCTTCGTGTTTATTATTATGAAATGATCGGAGATAATACATTTTGTTGTCGTTGTTTATTGAATACGATTGAAATGAAAATTATAATAAGAGGGGGGGGCGGGGGGGGGCAAAGAATGAAAGATTGTTTGAAACGAAAAGTGCACGATGCACCGTGATACAGCGAAACAGATTGAAAGCGTGCGAAGGCAAGGATCCTTGATCCTTCCGACTCAATGACGTCAGGATCGTTGTCGACCACGAACGAGCAAATCGAATATTCATGAGAGTCGAGGAGACAAGCTCACAGGCCACTGGTGTCGTGTTGTTCGCTCTTGGTTACGACAGATATTCTTAATGGGACGATTCAGAATCATAGAAACCGAGAGATAACAGCTTCTTTATCGGTCTGGAACCTTTACTTTTAATCTCCCTTCACGGCTTCCGTGATTTTATTAACAGCTTTCCTTCCTTTCAACTGTATCTTTATCTTGTTACTGTCATCGGATTCAACCGAATTTTTCGTGTGTTAATTATTCCATCTTTTCTATACTGGAGGGTAATATAAGTTTTTATATTTCAATGATATAATATTTGGACATTTGGTAATTTATAAAAATATTATATGGGTTTTTATGATTTTATGTTTAAGAGGTATGGTGTTTTTTTAGTTTTGAAGTTGTGAGTTTTGGGAAATGTAGTGTTTCTAAATTGATTAATTTCTAATTTTCTAAAATTATGAAAATATGATATTTCGAAGGTTTCAAATTCCTGAATTCCGAACGTACAATATTTCAGAGATCCTATAAGTTCCGAAAAATATAATATATCAAAGCTTCCAAATTCCTATAAAAATAATAATTTCAGTTTCGAAGTTTTGTATAAGTATAATACTTCGAAGTTTGTAACTTGTTAAATTCCCCAAAATATAATATTTCAAAGCTTACAAATTCAAATACTTCGAAGTTTCCAAATTCCTAAATTCCCCAAAATATAATATTTCAAAGCTTGCAAATTCCCCAAAACATAATACTTCGAAGTTTCCAAATTCCTAAATTCCAAAATATATAATACCCCAACTCTTCCAAATTCCTATAAATATAATATTTCTATCCAAAACTAAATTATCGATTTAACCCTTCGAGCTCCACGTTCACCCATGAATATCTCCTAAATCCTAAGAATTTTAATCAGCCATTTAAAACCATTTCTATCCACTCCTTAAACGACTGATCTTCTAACTCTGATTTTAATTAAAATTATCCCCAAAATTTACTTCAGCTTTGATCCACGTTTGAGACTTCGTAGTATCGAATTCTAGGGAAAACACTGAAATTCTTCATCGGCGGGGAAGGAACGACTGAAATTTCTCGACGAAGGAGACAGCCTTGTCGAATTCCGGCTCGTTTCGACGCAGCTGGTAAACAATTATAAACATGTGTCACAATGAAGACAATTGACACGCTCTCACGACTATTAACCGCGTTTCCCGCTTGTCCAAGTTCCGCAAAAGAGCGTGCCTCTTTTCGCTACATTTATTTACTTATTTTTATTTTAATCCAGTTCCAACAATTTCGATTCGATGTTCAAGGTTTCTCATTAACGCTAAACCTACCGACGTTTTATGTGCCTTTACTTTCAAGTTAAAAATAAAGTATACTAGTATGTATAACGAATCTTGATCGTGATAAAAAATTAACACGAATTTTAATAAAAGCATGCTAATAAATTTTGTGAGTTGAAATATGAAACGCTCGATCGGTTTGTCATTAATGGATAAATTTTGTTACTATTGAGAATTTTATTCAACGTTCAAAGTTTATCATCAATGGATAACAGATTCATTGAAAGATCAGAATTGAGAGCTAAACTGATGGAGGTTTCATAAATTTGTTTCCATTGAAAATAAAATTTTGATAATACTCTTATCTAAGTATCTCTCCAATCTCAAATCTGGATTGAAGATTCTACAGTAAGATATTTAAATTTTAAATCTCAATCTATTCATTTACACTTATGGATCTAAACCTTTTGATTTGGACGATAAATTTAATAATAGGCTATCTTAGAATCTGGGAATTCCACTCGTGTCCTCTCGTTTCATCCCTTGGACACCTTTTCTATTAATTTAATATTAATACTTTCACTGTTAGAATCCCTGATACTCAGGACGATTGTGTTTACAATACTAATATTGAATTACCATTTTGTTAAACTTATAGGATTGTAATTTATTTTAATTTTGAAATTTCATTTTTGTTGAAAGCGAATCGTCCTATTTACTTTTTATATCAAAACCATTTTGACAATTAGTACTTTTTTAAATTTGCAAACTGCGTGGTTGATTTTTACCCCGAAAGAAATGTCGTATTTCGTGTTTAATTCGCCGGAGTGTTTTGAAACGCGAAATTCGAGTTTTATTTCTATTCCGATATAGAAAATTAAGGAAGGGAATAAAAATAGAATCGTAAGCGTTCGCAAATCTTTCGATCGTGTTTTTGGAAGCTTTGCTGGAAAAGTAAACTAGATTCGATCTTGTTTAACACCTTGACTGCCACGTCACCCATATGTGGTTGACGCTCGAGTCGCTTTTCATTATTAACACGTTGGCTGTCACGGGGTCACCGGTGACCGACACTCGAAATTTTGTACAATCAAATAATAATTACCAACAGAAATGATAAAAATAAACCACGGATAGCGTTAACATTAAGCTAATAATGCTAGCTATCGAATTGAAAAGTTAAATTTGAAAATTAGTTGATTGTATTGTTAATAATTAGGATTTCAACGTGTCTGACTACCCACGTCCGTTTTCACTGTGCCAGTCAACGTGTTAATATCCTTTCAATTGCTTAATTAGAAATCGTCCTATTAGGTATTCCAAATTCTGAATGATAGAAATGACGAAAACTTTGTAAGAATACTAGGTAAAATTTGATCAAAATAAATCCTTATCCTGAACAAATTTTCAACGCCTTCAGATGGTCGTATATTTGACGAAAAAATTCACGAATCGATCGAAGGATCGTTGAATCCAGATCTGCGTCGGTACTACGCAGAAAATCTACCGATTGGTCGGTGTTTCCCGCGATGTTGCGAAATTCCGTGCGCTAATTGCCGATCGAAGGAGAAACCTGCCTCGCTTGTCCCCGTGTTTGTCGTGAAACGATCTGGCCGGGGAATGACGATCGCAGGACTCTCGGTGCACGACAGATCTTGTATGCAAATGATAATTATCGGGTTCAAGCGCGCTGGAAAGATCAATTAATTGTGCCGCGAGGAGAACGGTGTTACGCGGCCGCGGCATCGATTTGACGACAGTTCAGAATCGAAGGTAGCTGAAACATTTGCGTACGGATAATAGTGTATAATATAGTGTATGATTAACTGGGTTTGATTATACCCGGTTGTTGTTGAAATGATTAATCAAACTGGTACCTACCGTTTCTGTTACACCTTAACCTTGCACGTTCTGTAATAAACTTGCTCGCGATTGGCTGTTGACGACTGGCCAATTGAATTCAGATCGGATGATACAAAGGTGGATTTTTTGGATAAATATTTTGTTTGGTTGTTGAATTGGAATATTGGGGGATTTTTTTTTTATGTTCAGCTAACTTTTGGTGGTTGATATTTATTTGGGAATTGTGGGGAAATATTGTTTAATGTTTATTCAGTACTTTGTAATTATCTGGTGATTCTAGGGGAATATTATAGGATATTTAGTAATATTTCTTTAGAATTTAATGTTTATTTTGTAATTCTAGGGGAATAGAATATAATACTTAGTAATATTTATTTAGTATTTAATATTTATCTAGTGACCCCAGGGAAATATTATGTAATACTTGGTAATATTTATTTAGTAAACCTAGGGGAATAAAATAGAACTTCGTAATATTTATGTTGTATTTAATGTGTATCTAGTGGTCCTAGGGGAATAGTATATAACACTTAGTAATATTTAACTAATAACCTTCGGGAAATAGTTATAATACTTAGCAATATTTATCTAACAACCCTAGGGAATTATTATATGATATTGGATAATATTTATCTAGTAACCCTAGGAAACTATACAATATCTAAACTCGAAATCCTCGCATTTCGTCTCGCAATCAGCATTAAAATTAAATTAAAACTTTGAAATATTTCAACAGATTTCGAATAAATATATTTTAGAATTTGAACTTTTGAAAAATGATCGATAAATCACCAAAAGTACATTATTATTTCTCTTTATCTAACCAAAAATATTTGAACCATAAATCTTATCAGAAGATTATAAATTCTATTAATAAAATGAATCGAGATTTAGAAAATATTAAATAATCGTAGTTGCAAACATGTGCAAATGCAAAATTCTACTTGTAGAATTTAATTAAGCAGCATTCGATCAGAAGACACAAGAAAATCATAAATTCCATGAAATTTTTCTTTTAAGTAGATTATGGTACTCACCTTCAGGTTTGTCTTTGGAAATATGCTGGATATTTTATTTCAAAAAATTTAAGGTATCCCATCGTACACTGTGAAACTGATCGATATCATCAGTTAAATGTAATATATAAAGGTGGATAAAACTGTTGCGATTTCGCGGAGACGAGAAACACGAGTTTTGTTGTAGGTGGGATTTTATATGTTCTCTTCGCACCCACTCTGCTTCCCGGAGGTTGATTACGACCGATAGAGGGGTAAGAAAAAACAGTGATTAATAATTATAGATAATTATCGCTGGTTAACGTTGGAAGTCCGGAGAATCAGGGGGGTAAAACACAGAACAGAATCATTCATTTTATATCGAACAATTTTATTACCTCCGTTACAAAGAACCACCAAATTTCGAAATAATTACAAAACTTATAAAAACTGAATATATTTAGTAACACCCGTTTGAAATTGAATAAAATTGCATTCCGCGTTCCCCTTATACAAATTCGATATATTCAACGATATTCTTTTAAAAATCGAATCAAATTCGGCGAAGTGTATCCTGGAATTTTGTATATTTCTTACAACACTCAATTTATTCAACAATATTCCGCAGAAATTCGAGAAACTTCGGTCAAATTTATCAATAAAATACAAAACTAAACAAATTTCTTAAAATTAATTAAGATGCAATCGAGTGTATACATGTAGAACGCAGAATGGATGTTTGCAGAAGCTTTAAAGAGAGAAAAAAAAAATGCTTCATTTGCAAAAGCGTGTCGCTCGTAAAATGCGACACGATGCAAATTCACGTCGTCATTGAATGTTTATAAGCGGAATTGAAACAGGTGGAAAGATCGCAGGACCTCGTGTGTGTGACTCTGGAGTCAAGGGTTAAAGTCTCGCGTTTGCGTGCGCAATCATCGCGCGAGTAGATCGAACGATTAAGACGAGTATAGTCTCGGATAAGGTAATTCATTAATCGATATACGATGGTTGAAACGTATGAACGTAAGCAGCAAACCTACATTGATAGGCGATTGGTCAGAGTAAACGTACGATGGTATTTAACAGCATAAAATGATCGATTATCGTTCCTGCTCGATGTCGCACACCGTGCGCACATGAATTGTTATTTATTAACATCTTAGATACGAACGTGAAAAGTTTTCTTTGAATTGATAAAAAAAAGTAGTTGGACGTATAATCTGAAGTAAGTTGGGAGAAGGAAATGGTATGGTAATGGTAAATTATGAGACTAGTAATATTGCTCTGTTTTTCGAGTGGTATTTATTACTTTATGGTATTAGAGCGATTAGATTACTGGTAATTTTATAATTAGTAGACTATGAATCTGTGGCGTTGATTTTTTGTCAGTATGATTAGTAATCGGTAGCGTTAATTTTCTAATATTACAACAGTTAATTTTGCTATTAGTACGCCTAGTAATTGGCAGCGTTAATTTTCTAATATTACCACAGTTAATTTTGCTATTAGTACGCCTAGTAATTGGCAGCGTTAATTTTCTAATATTACCACAGTTAATTTTGCTGTTAGCACGCTTAGTAGTCGGCAGCGTTAATTTTCTAATATTAATACTGGTAGCTTTGCGATTAGTACGCTTAGTAATAGATAGCGTTAATTTCCTAATATTACCACAGTTAATTTTGTTATTAGCACGCTTAGTAATCGGTAGCGTTAATTTTCTAATATTGTTACGTTAATTTTATTATTAATACGCTTATTAATCGGTAGCATTCATTTCCTAATATTACTACTGGTAGCTTTGCGATTGGTACGCCTAGCAATCGGCAGCGTTAATTTCCTAATATTACCACAGTTAATTTTGTTATTAGCACGCTTAGTAATCGGTAGCGTTAATTTTCTAATATTAATACTGGTAGCTTTGCTATTAATACGCTTATTAATCGGTAGCGTTAATATCCTAATATTGATACTGGTAACTTTGCCATTAGTACGCTTAGTAGTCGACAGCGTTAATTTTCTAATATTTCCACTATTAGTTTTCCCATCAATATACTTAGTAATCCAAACAAAAATATCTGAAATTTATAAATGACTAACAAATAACACACCTACAATCCCTGTCAACCCAGCAAAAGTATACTCCTCCAAACGTACAATTAAACAAAAATTCTTACCATCAGAATTTTTTGTCCAATTACTCTGGAAATAATTATTGGTTCACCCTGTATAACAGTTCGAAATAATTTGCGCTGGTAATAAAAGGAAACAAGAAAGGGCAGAAATGCTGGTAACGCGTTAATAATGTTTGGGTTGGTGAGATTTCATTGGCGTCACGTGACAGCGGGATTTCATCATTTTTACGAAAATTACATCCATCCAATAATCCAAATTATGGCAATATATTAAATCAGACAAGTTACCAAGGATGGTACAATGATATTGCTCCTTTCATCGAGCCCTCGTTCGTAGCAATTAACATCAAAATCGCATTTAGGATTGGTCTGATCTACGAAAGCTCATCAACGAAGACTCATCAACAGCGCAAACGACCCCGGCCACGTACGATCCTTTAATCGACAAACTTGTTCGGTGCAAAATTGTACGTCAAGGTGTTTTCAATTTACTTAAACAAAAAAAAAAGAAGAAGAAGAAGAAGGAAACCGAAAAAAAGATGAAACACTACGAAATATGAGTGTTTCGCACGCCATCAGCAAAATCAGGGATCAGGCCTTAATTATCTCGTTCTTGATTTTTTTTTCTTTCTTTTTTTTTTTCTTTGCCGATTTTATATTTCTATGAACAGGAGCGAATTGTAGAAATGTAAATGGCAGTGTCAGACGAACGGAAGCGTTAGGTGCATTAAACAGGAGGATGCTGTAATGAATTACGTGTCTGGATACGTTTCCTGTCGATAAAAGAACACGCGATGGACCTTGCCAAGTATGGAGGATGCTTAAAAATAAGATTCAATTACTGGCAGGGAGCTGGATCGACGACCAAATTACCTTGCCAGCTTTCAGTTCGGTTGTTTTCTTTTTTGTGTTGCAGAGGAATTATTAGGATCGTTCGAATGAATCAGGATTCGGACTTCAAGGATGACAACGTACGAAATGTGATAATTAAGGCTTGGTGCCTTCGGTGTAATTTGTATCGAAATTTAGGAAAATCGTTTGGGATGCTGTGGAAAATTTAATCCGTGGGAATTGAATGTTTGCTTTTATTTTTTTATGTTTATAATATTTCCAGTTTCCTAAATTTCGAGAAATATAGAATTTCCAAATTACCCAAAATATAATATTTACACATTTCTAAATTCCCTAAAATATAATATTTCTTAATTTTCAAATTCCCCAAAATATAATATCTCAAAATTTCCAAAATTACACCGTAATATTCGTAAGCTCGAAAAAATATAATATCTCCAGTTTTCTAAATTTAAAGAAATATCGAATTTCCAAATTCCCAACTTCCAAAAAATCACCATCACAGAAAAGTTCTAACAATTGTAAAATTCATAATAAAATACCAATTTAAATAATACCTAGTTCCACGTGATAAAAATATAAACGAAATAACATTGAAAATTTGTTAACAAAAAATAATGAATGTAGAAAATTATGTGTATATCGATCTTACCTGGATACGATGCATCTGTACGTATAGTATTTACGATTGAGAACTCGCCTTTAATGACAGCGACTCGTAACGCAGGATCGCTCGTCCTTGCAACCTGCTAGGATCCTTGCCCCTTTGCCGCTCTTACGTCACTTCGGCTCGTGGTTTCTTTCTCTCGCAATTCTTCATACCTTCCATTAATTATCCCCCCATCGATATTTATCGTGACTGTTTCGATACCGATTACACGGATTTTACATTTCAAACTCGTATTTCATATAGGTCGTTGAACCCTTTTCGTTGTTACAACAGTGGGGGGAAGTCTGTTCTCTTTAATCACGTATTTAAGATTTCTTTAAAACAATATGTAATTAATTTTGAAAAAGTGGTGTTCGAGTTTGATAGTGAATAATTTTATTTTTATTGGATTTGTTATTTGATTTCTATATATTTTTGTTAGTTTATTTCGTAACTTTTAATATGACTGTTAAATGTTTAACACGTGTTGAATATAAGTTTATTGGTGGTATTTGATACTAGCATTTTTATTTTTGTCTACCTTGACGGGTGTCTAGTTAACTAGTAATTACTAATTAAAATTCGAAATTTTGTAATTAGCTGCGTAGGTTGTGTAAAATCCTCGAATACAATTCTACCAATATTTCTTATTAAATATTAGACCAATGCAAAATTTGCTAATTTCTAATTTATAACTTGAGTTAAATAAAATTCTCAAATGTATGATTCTAAAAGTGTTTGAAATTTTCTAATTTGCAACCCGAGTTAAATAAAATTCTCAAACACGATTCTAGCAATATCCTTTTATCAAATAACATTACAAATTTGTTTCATCGATAAATTTTAAGAAACTCCACTGTAAACCTAAACTTAACTATGTATTGTAATTACAAACCTAATTACCTTCAGTCTGTTTAACTTTCTGATCAGAGTGACCAAATCTATTCAGAATTCAATATCGCATAAATTGCATCGATAATTTCAGCAGCAAATTTCAGATAATTTGTCTAAAACGAAAGCAGAGAGTGGCACTTTAGCGATTGATAGAAAAAAAAGGAAACTAAGAATATTACAATCGTTTCAGTAACAATATTTATTTCCGTGGCTGTGGTATAATATTCCCTCTGGTTATTACCTTTTTATTCGAGATCACTTATCAGAGCAAACGCAGGTAGAATTCCTTGAATTATTCGGTTTGTTTGTTTGTTATATATCATTGCGTTCACGTCGATCCATTAAGTTTCTTCCATTTTTTTTTCACTCTCTCTCTCCCCACTTACAACAAGTTCTTTCTTCTTTTTTGATTTCTTACCTACCATTTGTTTTTCTTGCGGATTTCAATATCGTCTAATTGGTAGTAGATTATCTGAAGTTAATTGTCCTGGGCGAATGGTAATAGAATTTCTCCTATTCTCGCTAATCACCGGCTGCTTAATGAATTTAGACCCCGTTCCCGTCCTATCCACTTTCTAATCTGATCGACCATAAGTCGTTGCACTTCTTTCGTTTTCTATATACAATTATTTCGTTTAATTGTCCCATGTATCCTGATATTACACTTTTTCTGCTATTTCGTTACGCGTTTCCTTAGGCTTGGAAAGAAGGACATTCGGAATGAAAAGCCGATTGTGGTGAAAATTTAGTTTATCTTCGAATTAAAGAAAAATTGTGAGATTTTTTGTTGAATTTCATTATTCTAATTTCCAGCCTATACTTCTGTTACTTTTGGATACAAAAGGCCCACCATTTTTATATTCGAGAATGATACAAATTTATGTTTAATTAAAATCCTTATTTTTGACAGTGCGCATTTTGGCACTGCGTTGACAGTGAATCCTTAACACTTAAAAGTAAATAAATTTGGGAAAATATAAGTTTGATCATTCGTATTTAAAAAATAAGAAATTTTGGAAATACATAAAAATATTAATTTACGATGTTCAAAGTTTCGAACATTATTGAAAATAAATTGATCACAGAACATAAAAACGAATTGAATGGAAATTCTGATTAATTAACGTTTCACAACAGGCTCGACCTGTGTCGCGATAGCTGATAGAAATAATGAACTTACTTAATAAATCCACGGCGATAGGAACTGGCAACAAAGTGATTCTTAATCGTATTATTGATGATTGCAGGCGATGATCAGTATCGTGGTGCCGGTGGATCGAGTAGCGGAAGTCCTCCTGCGAGTTTGCTGGTTGTTCCACAACCTTTGACCGTGAAACCATCCCATCCGTCTCACCTGAATCCTCACCTGGCTGGGCCTCATTCTCATCCGCCGAGAAAGTACCAGTGTAAAATGTGCCCTCAGGTAAGTACCACTGTCGACAGTTCGAATCTCAATTATATTATTTCTAATAATTATTGATAATAATATTTGACCAGTAATTATTGTACTGGTACAATAATAAAGGCTAGTGATTGTTGGTAATTTAAATAAAATTTACCTGCTACATTTAATATGTTATATTACTGGTAATTGATATATTTATTGGTAATTAATTTTCGATCGAAATTTTGTCGCTAATGAGCGATGGAAATTAGCGCTAGTGATTATTAATAAATTATTACTTTTGAGTGCTAGGAATATATATAAAGATATATTTTTTTTTATTAAAGCTTTCAAATCATATTATAGATTTATTCGCTGTACAGTATTAGCATGTGATAACAATTTATAGCGCTAGTGAATTATTGCTAGTGAGTGCTAGGAATATATTAGCACTTATTGCTACACGAGTGCTAGAAATATATTAGCACTGGCGATTAGTAATAATTGCAATAAGTGATAGGAATATATTAGGGTTAGTAATTAGCAATTATTGCTAGTGAGTGTTAGGAATATATCAGCGCTACTAATTAGCAATTATTGCTAGTGAGTGCTAGGAATTTATTAGCGATACTAATTAATAATTATTGCTAGTAGTCAGTGCTAGGAATATATCAGCGCTACTAATTACCAATTATTGCTAGTAGTCAGTGCTAGGAATATATCAGCACTACTAATTAGCAATTATTGCTAGTGAGTGCTAGGAATATATTAGCGCTAGTAATTAGTAATTATTGCTAGTGAGTGCTAGGAATATATTATCGCTGATAATTAATTAATTAATGATAACAGTACATTACTAGTAATTACCAACTTATTTCCTGATATAATAGTCAATAATAATAAAATCTTCTTACTATATTTACTAGTAGTAGTATCATTTCTGCTAATAACGTATCACTTCCAGCACGTTGTCCCTAATTAAGATCATTAATCTCACCAAAGCGTTAATTAACAATTCAAATTAAGATCCTCCAATTTCTCAAGCATACGACTCGTGTTAAAAAGAACAGTTTACTCATAAATGCAGCATCGAAAAAAAAAGTACGCAAGCACACGAAAGGAAATAAAGAAGGGAGAATTATCGTCGAGAAGGGTGCAGTTAAATTTTCTGTCGATCGATGGAAACGTAACTGGACATTTTTACTTACCGACCTTTCCCAAAGCCGATAATGGGCTCGTTTTATGGCTCGTTTTAACCCTTTATGGTTAGCCACCCTTGGGTACACTCCCCCCTCTACGACAGCACGCACAGTAGTGGATGATTTTTACCGCAGGTACATTCGTCAAACGACCGATTCAATAAAGCCACGAGGGTTATTCGGTTCTCGCCAATGTTGTAAAACACCGGCCATTCTCAGTTGGCAACCACCTTTCTCCGCTCCTGTTGTAATACACCATAAGAAATCGGGAGGGTGTGGGCAAATCTATTTTCAATTTTCTCGCATCCTTTCAACGCACTCTATAAAATGCATCATTTTTTCTAATATAATTATTTTCAATTAAATAGAAGTGAATTTCTTTAAATTTGTCACGAATGATTTGTTAGATATTTTTTTAATATTTGTGATACGTGAGATGTGTTGATGGAAATTTGTAATTGTTGTTACGCGTAGTTAATTTCGATTGGGCTGTGATTTCGTAAGAAAGAAGAGGAAAGGTTTCTGTTGAAATTAAAGGCATCGGATTGAAATTATTTTGTACGATAAAATTTAGTTGGCGTTTATATACTGCTTTCAAAGTCAAAGGGTTGATTATAAGCTGATTGTGTGAAATCTGAAATTACCCGGATTTTGTAATATAAAACTGCCGTAAGTAAACTTTGGAAATTTTCATAATATTTTTGTTTAATATCAAGAGTTGAAATTACCAAATTTTTAATATAAAATTTCTGTACCTATTCTTTGGAATTTTTATAATATTTTTGTTAAATATTAAGGAATTAAATATTCCAATTTTTCAATGTAAAATTACTGTATCTAATCTTGAAAAATGTCCACAATATTTTCTTCTGAAAAATAAGAATCACAATTTCCAACTTTTTCTACATAAAATCCCTGTACCTAGGCTTTAGAAATCTCCATAATATTTACCGTCAGAAATTAACAAAACCAAGCTATAACCAGCCATATTTATGAAATCCGAAACTCGGTACAACAATTTCCATAAATCTTCCTGCAAATCAAAATATCTCATTCCCCTCGTAACTTAATTAAAAACCCAAGCACCGTTAAACAAGCGCAGTATCCCAACAAAAGGGTAGAAAATATCACAAATCTCTTTCTAAATTCAAATCGAATCACGTCTATTTTCTATAGTTTCGTCGGGAACACGTTTCCCTGACAATCTTCAGAAATATATTCCACCCCCTAACTCCCTTCATCTTCAAACGTATCCCTTTAATACAAAAATCATTTCTCTTCTCTTTCTGTTCGTACGTACGTACGTATCTCTCATCCGGTCGTGTATCGATTTTATTTCTATTTCAACCCCATCCCCCTGTTTTCTTCTTTTTTTTTTCTTCGCTTCGAGAATGTCTTTTACTCGAGGGTTCTCCAGGTAGAGAAAAGGGTTGTCCGCGTGCATCTTTCTTATATATTTTTTTTTGTTAAAAAAGAAATCGAGTCGTCTGTCACACGGCTCGTTTACGATGAGGACTTGCCGTTTACATCTTGTAATCCACGACAGAGTCGGGGGATTATCGTCTCGAAGGGCTTGGATTATCGCATTTTCAAATAAACACTTAATCCTCGATTGTTGAAGTTTCTTTATTGTAAATAGGTGAAAGTTACGTATGGATTTTGTTGTAATTATTTCGAGCTTTTTTCATAATTTTGATGTCTGTTTAACTGGGGTGTATTATAAATTAGTTTATTAGGCTGTTTCGATCGTTTTACAAAATTACAAAATTACTGCTTTGTGATAGTATTGTTCGGAGTTGGTAGTATTTATACCTACTAATATTGGCAGCAGTAATACTGATAATTATTCGCAGTGCTAAGTAATATTGAATTATTAGTACACTGATACTAAAATTCGTAATAATATTAATAAACTGAATAGTACAAATATTAATTAGCAATATTGGTACTATTTCACAATTATATTATTCGCATTGCCAAGTAAGACTAAATTATTATTACACTGATATTAAAATGAACAGCAATATTAATAGACTGAATGGTACAAACATTAATTAGCAATAATATTACTATTTCACAATTACATTATTCGCATTGCCAAGTAATGCTAAATTATTAGTACACTGATACTAAAATTAATAGCAATAATATTACTATTTCACAATTATATTATTCGCATTGCCAAACTATTATTACACTGATATTAAAATTAATAGGAATATTAATAGACTGAATAGTATAAATATTAATTAGCAATAATATTACTATTCCCTGATTACTATTTCACAATTACAGTACAAGCATAATAGCACAGTATTGCAAATAATAATCAATACTATTACTACCCTCCGATATAAATGAACTAACACCCTTGCATATTTCACAAATTAAAATATAAAATCACCAATTTCCCATCGTTGATTAAATTTTGCAACGAATGGTATCAATAAATTATTTCCAAAATAGAAATCCATCTTTCCCAATTTCTTTTTTTGTGGATGCAAAATAAAGCGTGGATATTTTGAACTGTAAACTGGGAGAAGCGCAGGTTAGGTGTTAAAAAGAAAAAAAGAAAGAAAGAAAGAAGAAAATTCCGCAAACAGAGTTTCGACTAAAGGGAGGTTGTTAGAGCAGGTAACGGAAGGGTTGAGAGGCGATTTTCGAAAATTGAGCTGTCGCCAATGGCTTCCGGACGCGTTTATGACCGGATTTTACGGGTACATCCGTCGAAAGCGACGATTCTCTAACCCTTTTCGAGATTGTTTGCAGACTTAAAAAAGTCTTCTAATCCTTTAACTGCCTCTTCGAGGAACAGTTTAAGCCGATAGCTCTCTTCAGCTTTTTACTTCTTTCTTCTTTCCTTTCCTCGTTTCTTTCACATTTTATTTATCTCCTGTTACGTTCGCGACTTCCTATCGGCCTAAATTATTCATTCACTTTCTTATATATCGCGAAATTGTAAGAATAGGTGTTGATTATATGTCTGTGTTCAAATTTTATTTAACAAACTTCGAGGTAATTTTATGAATTAATTCGAAAAAGTTCCTATAGGAATATTGATTAATCCAAATTTCAGAATCTAAATCATAAAAATAGAAAAAGTTTGATAACTCGTGTCGCCAGTATTTTTTATAAACGATAGGGAAATTATAGTAAATTCGAAAAAGTTCATATAAAATCGTTTGTTAATCATCTTTATTAATCCCAATATTACTATTTCCCCACCCTCCAAGTTTCAGAATCTAAATCATAAAAATAGGAAAATTTCAGGAAAATAGGAAACTTCAGGTACCGCCACTGTGGAATATATTTCTAATTTATATTCCTGTTATTAGCTAACCTCGATTAATTATCGATCCAATTTTATATCGAAACGAACTAATTGCAAAGTGTTTAACAACAGAACTACGAAACCAACCAAAATGACTGGTCGAAGGTTCCTTAAATGCTTTTATTAAAATGTGTATTAATTTTTATCACGATAAAGACCTACTGTATATACCAATATATATTTCATTCTTTAATTATTCATTCTTCTATTTTATATTCCACTAGAAAGTCGGAATACATGAAACGTCGGTAGTTCTAGTGTTAAAAAATGTCGGTGGTTAAAGGAAGAAAATGACGGAGAAACGGGGGATAAAAGTATGCAAAATCGAGGAGAAACGAAAGGATAGAAACAAGCGATCGAAGGACAAGTACAACATAAGACGGATCGTTAGAATTTAATGATATTCACCGAACGTTTATATAGAATAGGACAGATTATCATAGGCCGGAGGCCAGTGAAGCACATCGTGCACCTGATCTGACACCTTGCTCGTTTCCGTTGAGAATGAGAGAGAATTACAAAATCAGAACAGCAACGACGGTAATTATTGCGTGCTATTAAACCGACTGAATGTCGCGATTCTGTTGGCGAGATCAAGGTGGATGGATTTCGCCGTGTGTCTCTTGTAACGCGATTACACGAACTATTTTTTCGACGAAAGCACGGAAACAGGTGTAAATCGTGTCCAGTCGGTAATATATCGTTTCAAGTTTCTTTCTTTTTTTTGTCTTCGTCGTTCGATAAATTAAAAATTAAACTACCGTTAAATGATTTATCGATCGTTACTGATTATGATCTTAGCTCGATATTGGATCAAGGGAAGTTGTTGCTTTCCGAGGTTTTCATTCATGAATTTGTTGGAAATATACTCGTTGGAACGTTTTGCTTAAAAAGTTACAAATAGAAATTGTAAGTAGGATGAAGCAAGTTATTATTGTATCTGCTTGGATAATCTATTCTGTTTGAATAGGATAAAGTTAATTGTAGAAAAAAGAAACTATTCATGTGTAAAAATTATTCATGAAACTTTGAAATGAAGACTGCACGTGTCTCGCATGCGTTCGGATTCTGTCGTGTCACTGGAGGTATTGAGAAACTAAAATTGCAGATTGGAAGCTTATGGAAATTAGCTGCGGGTATTTTTAGAAATACAGTGGAAAATTTCAAATTAGAAGGTTATGAATATTAGCCGTGTAATTATAATAATACGAAAATTTGACATTGAGAACTTACAGAAATTATCCATTAGAAAATTAGCTATGTGCAATAATAACATTAATAATATACTATTGATATATTAACACTCAAAAGTTATAATTCAGAAATTTTGAAAAGGTTAGCTATGTGTAATTAAAATCTTAGGAATCCTATTCATAAAAATTCACGAAACCGTGTATGACACAAAATAATGTTTAAATATAATTTATAATTTCCAATCCGTCAGTGCCGTCAAGTGTTCGAAAGCAGGGTATTTGATTGAAAAGATATGAATGATGAAAATTCGATTACCTTAATCGATCCGAAACAATTAACACTCAATACCCCTTTTGATGAAACGAAAGGAATGAGGGAGGATGTGGGAGGGGGGGGGGGGGGGGGAGTTGTAAGGATTGACGAATACCCTTTCGATACCCTTAATTCGATACTAGTCACGGGGATCGATTGAATGGTTGTCGGCGTCGATAATTGAGGAAGCGGCGGCAAGATTAGCGAGCCAAAAGGGGCCCCTCGGACGAGAAGAAAGTGCAGCTGCTTCGTTATTATGATTTTCTTCATTAAATGCCGATCAAGGCGAACCTTTAATGGCTTTCCGAGTCTTATCAACCGCGCCAATAATAAAACTACCACCAGGGACTACTCTTATACTCACGCGAATAACGCGTTCGAAATCTCCTTATTTCAATGTTACACTGTAATAAAACTGCCGGCCTCGACTCGATACACGATTAACCCTTTTCATTGCGAAACTTTCCATAACTGCACGCTCCTATTAACTGCTGGATCGCTGGCTACTGTAATAATAATAATTTGATTTTTATTTCAACTCCGTATAACTCTTGTATCGTGTGCTGGTAATAATTTTGTTAAATATTTCTGAATTAGTAAGCGACAAGTATCGTTTACAAGGGAGTGTGGAATTTTCAATTAGTACGGGTTGAATATAATTTGAAGGAATTGTAAAAGTAACTGTAGGAAATTGAAATATTTTAAATCTAATCACAGGGAATTTCAGATTTTTGATGAATAAACACCGATTAAATTAGAAAATTTGTATGAAAGCAGACCGCGATCGAAGGGGTTAGTAGAATCGAATGGATCCTGAGAATTTGTTGTCGATATTACAGGGAAAGAGGGGATAATGGTGGAATCGTTATCGAAGGGGTAGTTTTATTCTCGGGGAACTCGAATATGATAATAGGGTAGCAGAAAATTGTTTTGATAAAATATTGATGGTATTGAGGGAACGGAGACGTATAGTTAGATGTTTTTCTTGAAATGTCTTTTGAATTTAACAGCCTGGGAGTCTATGGATGTTGACTGAAGTGTGTACTTTGTGTTATGGGATTTTATATTAAAGATGATTGTTAGTTGTATAGGGGTTGTTTCTGGGGTTGTTACCTATTCTTTGTTGTTCTGCGACTTTTTGCTTCTTTTGCAATCAATTAGGATCGTTTATAGTAATATCAATCCTTTTACGGGCGCAATTTAAATTCTGTATGGAAGAACAGAAATTTTAATGTAAACGATCTCGAATGGAAGAAAAGTATCATATTTTTATACAATGTATTCTTAGAGAAGATTCAATACAACAGAATGTGTGGAAAATTTAATTCAAATTGTCGCGCATTAATTTCAAATTTACTACTTTCGAAATATTATATTTGCCGCGTATTAATTTGAAAATATCGTATTTGCCGCGTAATAATCTGAAATTTACTACTTTCGAAATACTATATATTTGTCGCGCAGTAATTCCAAATTCTCTACTTTTGAAATATTATATTTGCCGCGCAGTAATTTCAAATTTACTACATTCGAAATATCATATTTGGCGCGTAGTAATTTTAAATTTTTGACTTTCAAAATATTATATTTGCCGCGTGATAATTTCAAATTTTTAACTTTCAAAATATTATGTTTGTCGCGTAGTAATTTTATATTTACTCCATTCGAAATATTATATTTGGCGCGTAGTAATTTTAAATTCCTGACTTTCAAAATATAATATTTGTCGCGCATTAATTTCAAATTTACTACTTTCGAAATATCATATTTACCGTGCGACAATTTCAAATTTCTGACTTTCAAAATAGAGTATTCGCCGCGCGATAATTTCAAATTTCTGTCTTTCAAAATATAATATTTGCCGCGCGATAATTTCAAATTTCTGACTTTCAAATATTATATTTACCGCGCAGTAATTTCAAATTTCTGTCTTTCAAAATAGAGTGTTCGCCGCGCGATAATTTCAAATTTCTGACTTTCAAAATATACTATTTGCCGCGTATCAGAAGACACTCTCATTATTGATATCTACCAATAAACCATTCTAGATTAAACTATCACGTGTCCTATATTAAACATAAAATCCTCGTATTTTCCGAATAATTCATCATTTTCGTCAGAACAATTAAGGATACAAAGGAATATTTATAACAGCTGGGCTCAACAGACGAACAAATGTCTGATGCATTAGAAAACGGAAGATCAGAAGTATTATTTATTTCCCGGGTAGGAAACACATTTACCCGGAGGGGGGTATTGGAAATCGTGGCTGATATTATTCTGCGAATAATTTCCGCCGCGCGGTTAACTAGATCCGCGTTGCGGTTTTCCGAGCGGGGCGCGGCTCGTCGGCTCGGTTCCTCAGGATCGATCGATCGATGATGATGGCCTGCGATGCAGGAAGAACAGCAATTGATCGACGATAAGAAAAATAAAAGAAAGAACGATGCATCGTGATGGAAAAGGCAAAGAGACGTTAAAATTTATTTCATTTAAAACCACTCGACGATACGATTATGATACACAGAAATATTTAAAATTTAATAATTTTTTGAAAATCGAATTAAGTTTCAATTCGATCGATTTTTCATTGTTTTTGTTGATAATGAACGGGTTTGATGAAATAGACAGAAAATTGGAGAAGATATCTTCTGTGAAATCAAAAACTGTTTTCGTCGATTTGAAGATATTTCAATTAAAACAGTCAAAGTTAATCGTTTTATCAAATTTAGAAGCTAAATTTTATAGACTCGGTAAATTCATATTACTTGGACAAATGAGCAAATCATATAAACCAACTGAAGAAGACGAACGAAAATTATTTAAAAAATGGTACAATAATTATTGTGATAGAAGAAAATCGTCCACAAGATAGTCAGCGAATTCAAAACATCGTAGAAGAAGAAGAGAAGGAGGACGATGATGATGATGAAGAAGAAGATGAAGAAGGAGGAGGCAGGATGCTGTGCTCGTCACGGTACACTAGCCCCCGGACTTGAATGTTAGGGCCCCCCGGGCACGGAGGTGCATAGCTTCATTCACCAGTCAGCCACATTTTTTTTTTTCTTTCTTTCTTTTTTTTTACCATTTCTTTTTCCTCCTTCTCTCCTTATTTCTTCTCGTTCCCTGGCCCCTTCGTTCTGCACGATCCGGCGTGCCCTGTACCACCTCCTGGAAGGACGTTCTGAATTGTAGGGAACCAGAGCCAGATTACAGTGTTACGAAAGTGACAGTCGGCTCGATTAGGGATCTTTGTTGATCCAGAAATATCATATCTTTCTTTTCTCTACAAGATTTGGTATAATTTATTAAAAAAAGAAAAAAAAAAGGAAGATATGTATTGTATACGGTAGGATTACGAGGGTTGATAATAAGAGGCAAATTAATCGATGGATGTTGGATATTAAAAAGTTGAAGAGTGAAAATATTTGTGTGTGTAAAGAAAATTATAGTTGCAAAGCAAATGTTATAAGTATGTTTATGATACGAGAATATTTTAATCGTTTCTAGTGATATTTTAACGAGGTTTCTGGTAACGTTATTAACTGGTGGATTTTTCGATAATTTCTGATAATATTTCTAGTAATATTGTATTACTGTTTAGGTTAATATTTCTGGTATTATTATATTGATGCTAGGAATATTTCTGGTAATTTCTAGTGCTGCTAGTGATGTTTGTAATATGACATTACAATAATATTACGGGGATTATTGTTGCCAGTAATTTTTCTGGTATTTTCTAGTAATATTTCTACTAATTTTTGGTAATATTTGTAGTAATATTCCTGATAATTTCTAGCAATATTATATTTCTATTCTAGTCAATATTTCTAGTAATATTTCCAGTTATTTCTGGTAGCTTCTAGTAATA
This sequence comes from Stelis phaeoptera, assembly GCA_943735885.1. NCBI lineage: Eukaryota > Metazoa > Arthropoda > Insecta > Hymenoptera > Megachilidae > Stelis > Stelis phaeoptera. Next base: position 5,515,402 of record OX030936.1, read on the forward strand.
TTTAAACCCACTCCTAACAACATCTGGTAATATTTCCAGTTATTTCTGGTAACGTCTAGTAATAATTCCGATAACAGTCCTAGTAACATTACATTTTCAAAGAACGCATCGCCCTAATTAGTACAATATTTCTAAATTTCAAATAACATAATGTCCCCATTATCTTTCATTCTTTCACGATGGATGAACAGCACGTAAAAAAATATTCAAATTTCTCACGGTAATATCGAAATGGTACAATTTTTCAAATTACACACGTCCGACTCCATATTTTTTCGCTGGAACTTTAATATCACGATCCGGGGTTGCTAGTCACTCTTACCTGCTTGTATGTTTTACTTGCAACCGGTGTTCCGTTCATTTTTGATCTTCTTTTCTGTCTTTTTTTGTTTTGTCTTTTTTCTTTTTCTGGTTTATCATCAAGCTGATACGCCTGTAATCAGTTGCGTGTGTCGGTCAACTGGTTCTGCTGAACCCTGTTTCATGGTTATTTATTTATTTTATCGACACGTTTCACGACGATCCACGTTGCAGCTCGAATCCCTTTCGCGTGTACCCTGTCAGGTTGCAACCTTGTTCCGAACGTATCATCGTGTTGGATTTTCGTATTCTTAATCCTTCTAATCCTTTCCAATTACTTGTTCTATATGGAAAATATGAAATATGATAATCGTTCGTATTTCTGTTCAAGGATTAGTCGAGACAAGTCGTTTCGATGGGCTTCAGTTATTCTTGATTTAAGAAAACAAGTAATTAAGGATTATTCTTTTCTCGTGTTAGTAAGCTGTGATTCGATGAAATGAAACAATTTTATTTATAATATACGCTAGGACTATGAGTGTTCAAAAAGAAAGCAATAGAAATTTATTGAAATTGCCACGTTATTCGTAATTAATATTGGCAGTATAAGCTATTATTCATTTTACTGTTCAATTTACTCTCACAGTTCACATTTTATTTGAAAATATATGATAAATTTTCCTCACCGTTGTTATCTTAATATTATATTAACCCTTTGCACTCCGGGCATTTTTCGATAGGATCGAATCAAATCTACTTTTCCAACAAACCTTCCGAAAAGCAAACGTGCTATTTTGGAACGGAAGAGTTACACAAATGCTTATGAGCTCAATTTTCTGCGTTCTAATATAACTAAAGCTTAAATGTCGCATTTGAAAATACTCTGGTAAATTAAATGTCTCCTCGGAGAGGACAGCGAAGTGCAAAGGGTTAATATTAACGTGATAATAAAATTTGTATTTCTAGTGAAAATATTCCCAAACTTTATAATTTCTACCAATAGAATCAAAAAATTATTAAAAAAAAATATTGATGAATAACCTGTGCCTTTGAATAATGAAAATATATATTGTAGTACAGAAAAAGAATAGAAATTGTTAGTGTTGCCGATTGATGGAAGAGACCATAGAAAATGATCAGGCATAGTTGAAGGTAAAACTCACCTGTGATCACGTACCACGGTAGCGAGAGACCCGTCATTTTTTCCACTTGATTCTTTCTTTTTTATTCCCCCCTTTTTTATGCCTGTTCCACGGATGGACAGCAAGGCCCTGGACCATCTCAAAAACATCCGGTTAGGTCTAATTTTAATCGAATCGAGGTCCGTCAAAGTTGGACCGGTGGGCCTCATTTTCGTCCAGTGAAATATTGCGGAAGTCGGACATTTAGATTAATATACCACAGATTGTGATTTTGAGTAAAATCGGACAATTTTGAATTGACAAGTGCAGTTTTAAGGAATTTTGTAATTTTAAATTAGTACGCGTCGAATATTATTATGGGAAATTAATAAATTTTTTAATTACCACGCGACAAATACTAATATAGGGAATTAATAAATTTTTATATTACCACGTGTCGAATACTAATATAGGGAATTAATAAATTTTTTAATTACCACGCGTCGAATATTATTATAGGGAATTAATAAATTTTTAATTACCACGCGTCGAATACTAATATAGGGAATTAATAAATTTTTTAATTACCACGTGTCGAATACTAATATAGGGAATTAATAAATTTTTTAATTACCACGCGTCGAATATTATTATGGGAAATTAATAAATTTTTTAATTACAACGCGTCAAATATTATTATAGGGAATTAATAAATTTTTTAATTACCACACGTCGAATCTTATTATAGGGAAGTGACAAATTTTAAATTAATACGCGACAAATTTAATTAGAGAAAATATTAAATTGTTTAACTGGTGAGCTACGAATATTATTATAAGTCATCAATTTTATAATCACCAAGCGTCAGATATAATATTTCGAAAGCAATAAATATAATATTTCGAAAGCAATAAATATAATATTACCACGCGACAAATATATTTAATACTCTACCCTTATACCCCCCCCCCCCCCCCCCCCCCCGGGTAAGGAAGAGATTGCATAAAGAACCGTAATTAATTTTTAACGAATCATACTAAAGAAAAAATTGAAAACCAACCTGTCGCAGCTGCCGGTTTCTTTCACCGTGAAAATTCGATCAAACGAGACCTGGCGAGCGAAAATCTTGTGTGCCCCATGAATTGAATGGGTCAGGCTGTGGCCCTGTCTCTCTCATGGGTCAGGTGGACCCCTCGTGGATCGGCCAGTGCAGCAGCTAGCCTCCCACGCCAAACAAAAGTCCTTAAGCCTTAGACTGAACATGATACCCCATTTACCTCCATGTACTAAATTTCTAAGTTCTATCTTTGGCCCCTCCACCTATGTGTACATACAGTACTATGTACTTTGACGATGGCGAAGGAGAAGGAAAGGGAGGTGGGTCCACAATGGAGGCCTCTTCTCTCCCACCTTCTTCTTAGGAGTTATGTAACCGTACGTCTGTCCGTCTTGCGAGAAAAAGCTTCTTTTCTGTGTTGGCTGAATGGGTACCTGGATCGAGATTGCTTTCTCGATTCGGTGTGAACACGCTCGACGGAGGGGGGCAGAAGACACGATCGCAAAGATGAATTTCAATGACGAATCTATGATTATTGAATGAGAAAAATGTTGAAGAAACTCTGACACTTCGTTAGAATATGGTTAGAAAATTATTATTCATGCTTTCTGATCAGGGTGTCTTCTGACACGCCGCAAATACGGTATTTTGAAAGTCAGAAATTCGAAATTATCGCGCGGCAAATATTCTATTTTGAAAGTCAGAAGTTTAAAATTACTACGCGCCAAATATGATATTTCGAATGTAGTAAATCTGAAATTACTGCGCGGCAAATATATAATATTTCGAAAGTCAGAAATTTGAAATTATCGCGCGGCAAATAATATAATTTTCCAAAAGTCAGAAATACACCCACTGTTTTCATTAATTAGTAGACGAACGAAAGTGGACGTAGAGGTCCGTCTCGTAAAGAGAAAAAAAAAACATAGAAAATAGTATTGGCAATATCCAGGAAATTGTAGAGAAACAAAGCGAATGAATCCATCAAACAACGGGGATAGAAAAAGGGGAAGAGAATCAAAGAGAGAGGAGAGCGTGTCGAGAGTGCAACGATTGCTACTTTCGTCACAGACCATGGCCGATGAAATGACGAAACGTTGAAGCAGACAGGTGAAAGAAATATATGTGTATGTGTGCGAGTGGAGAATAAAAAAGAAAGAAAAAGTAACAGAGATAGAGAATAAAAAGGAACGATGAATCGAGTCAACTAGTTACGCTCGAACGAGCAATACGCGTGTATCTAGTCGAAGGAAAGAGACAGACTGAAAGATAGGAAATCGTTTTAATCGTTTTTCCAAGGATCACGTGATCATCCGGCCATAGGTAATTGCAAGTTAATTCGAATTGTCACGCATTATCACGGTAGAGAACCGAGACCAACAGTGGTTCTCATTTGAACGACCGTCGATCATTATGGTGGTGGTTTATGGTTCTTTTTTTTTTATTATTAGGGTCATAAAGGTGGAGATTGAAATATTTGAATGATTTGAATTATTTGAAGAGTTCAGTTATTGGAATTTTCAGGTGTCTGATTTTGGAGGCGTGGATTCAAATTACTCGAATTATTTTGGGAGGCCACTTACGGTGCTATAATATTGGAATATTTTAAACTGAAATTTTATAGGTGTTTGGGGGTTCTTAATTTTGGACACTCGGATTGCGTTCACTGTTATAATATTCGATTGTATCTGAATTATTGGTGTTTGGAATTTTCAGATTCGTATTTTGAGAGGGCAGACCACTTACGGTGCTATAATAGTCGAATATTTCAAGTTTAAGTTTATAACTGGTACTCGAATAATTAATTTTCGAAGCGTGGATTACATTCAGAGCTATCGATAATCAATTATTCGAATATTCAGATATCTAATTTTAGAGTTTCAAATTTTCAAATAGTTAATTTTTGGAATTCTTAACTTTGGAAGGATAAACACGTCCTAATCTTATTAGCAGCCAAATATTTTCAAACGACAGGATATTCTTCAGGGATGGCACTTGACGTCTTAAAATAGGAGGCGAGGGATAGACACAGGAAGTCGATTTTTGTTTTGAAACCGGGATTCATCTAGCGTTCACGTGGGAACGAATCGAAGTGGTTTAAATAGAATTCTTCTTGAGGGGTGATTCCTTGCTAAGGATTCGACGAAATTGCCTCTTGTCGTTCGATGCAGATCGAAAACTTATTGTTAAGTGAAATTTACAAGCGCGATAGAAACTTACAAATTGCATTCGAATTTTCAAAATTAAAACCTCTATTAATCGAAGTTCCAACGTCAGGAGTAAAAATACTTGGTCGATAATACTTTCGAGACCCCAATATTTATTCTATTAAACTGTAATTTGCTTATTATGGAACGTATATACTACAGTGATACAGTAATTCTGAATTTATTTAGAAATATTATTTACGATGCCCAGTCGAGCCATTTGAAAAATTTAACAAACTCAAGACCTTAAATTATTTACTGTCAATTTTTATGTCACACAGGGAGTCAAAGCAAGAATTAAAAAAAAGACCTTCCAGTCATTTGAAAAATTTAACAACCTCAAGACCCTAACTTATTTACTGTCAATTTTTATGTCGCACAGGGCGTCAAAGCAAATGAGAAAATAATAAAAAATTAAAAAAAAGAACCTCCTACGAGTCGTTTGAAAAATTGGACCATCAATTTTTATCAATTTTTCTGTATCAAAGCAAATGAGAAAATAATCAGAAATTAAGATAACACGGTTAGTAGGAAGAAAGAAGAAGATACGTATGAAAGAACAAATATCGTGTCGAGAGTATAAAGAATATTCAAGAACCGTGATGAGGCCCAGCCACAGATTTACGATCGGAAGCCTCAGCGAGCACCACTTCTTATTTATTCTCTTTCCTCTCTCGTTCTACCACTCCATTTCGCTCCCCTTCAAATAACCCCCCTCTTTACCCCTCGTTTACGTGGCTACCGAACCTGTAGCCGCCTTTCTTCTTTCTTTTCTTCTCTTTCGCCACTTGTTCACCCGGTACATTAACACAAGCCTTCGAGTGAGCCGAAAACTGCCACGCGACTCTTCGTATTTCTCCTCGCACATATGGATTTTTATTATTCTTCGTTCTCCGATCGGTAATCGACGGGCACGATTCAATCTTTGATGAATTTAAGACTGGTCTATTTTTACGACCGAACGTTCTTCAGAATAAAAATTACGAACGGTTCTTAACCTGTTTGTTCCTGTTTCAAGCAAAATTTATGTATCTGGTTGAACAATTTTTCAGGCAAATCAAAATAGGGCAATCGATCGCAAAGAGTTAGAATTAGGGTTTATATTAATTACAATTGAAAATAATGTCACAGTTTTATGGTATTTGTTGGGAAATTTGTATGAACTGAGTTATTTTATTATTTGGTGTGAATATTTATATAAATATTTCCCCAGGTTAATTAACATTAACTACCTTAACAATAACTACTGTCCTCGTTATTTCCTTAACTGGATAATAAAATGAATATATCAAAACGAATGAACTGAATTGAATTGTCTAACTTTGACATTCCAAATTTGATTTCTAATTGTGTATACCGTTTGGAAGATTTCGATTTGAAACGTTCATCGTACACACGCTCGATGAAGGAATTAATTTTATAAATACGGACCGAGTTCAATGAGGAAGGTACGAAAAAAATTGATTGTCAGATCACCGATCCTTTATATCCTGTTTCTGAACATTAAATCCTTCCGGTGCTTCGGTACGATCGTGTACAGGTTTGAAAAAAAAAAAATGGTTAAAGGGACCAAAAGGTGGGGAGGAAGTTGGATGGTTAGAGGCAACCACCGTAGAGCGATAAAGTACGAAAGATAATTAATTTTATAGCTACTCAATTTCCGAGGGAATCGGCTACCGGTCGGACCCGCTGGCCCTATTTTCATTAGCCGCGGCTACAAAAAACCGCATGAAAGGCCCCGTTCTGCGTGCGGATAGAAAACTCGACCGAACAAGATAAGTGATTTAGATCGATCGATACAACGATCTGTCCAAGATAAAAGTATGTCTAATACGTAGGGAAGAAAGGATTGAATTGTTCAGAATGGAGAATATAATCGAGGAGTGACTTTTAAAATTAAACTTAAGGAGCTTCAAATTATTAAAGTTTAGTAAATATTATATTAATTTGAATTTAAGGATATTTAAAATTTGTGAGGGATTGAAATCTGATAAAATCTAGATGGAAACCTTCCAGAATCCTAATTTTTCCCCAAGTTATTACAGTTTAATAATTATTATATGAAATTAGCGAAGATATCGATTCAAAGTAACCCAAAAATTCTGAAGTATAGAAGTCTGATAAAATCTCGATGAAAACCTTCCAAAATCCGAAACAAGCAACCCTTATTTTTCTCCAAATTAATAAAAAAGAAAGTACCAAAGTTAACAATTTCCTAAATATAAAAATTTCTAAATAACAATTTCCCAAATACCAAAATTCCTAAATTGGTAATATAACAATAGAAATTTCCCTAATATTGAAATGCCTAAATTGGTAGTATAACAGTAGAAATTTCCCAAATACCAAAATTCTTAAATAACAATTTCCCAAATAACAAAATTCCTAAATTGGTAATACAACGATAGAAATTTCCCTGACACCACAATTCCTAAATTGATAACATAACAATAGAAATCTCGAAATTTTCAATACAATATTTATACTTTAAACACAAATTGCTATCATATCACAAAACAAGCAACCCTAATTTGTCTCCAAGTTATTAAACTCTAATAATTACATCAGATTAGCGAAAGTATCGATTCAAGCTTACCCAAAAATTCTGAAGTATAGAAATCTGATAAAATCCAGACGAAAACCTGCTAAAATTCGAAACGAACCGCAACTTTCCCCAATCCCATAAATCACAAAGATAAAAATGTCCAGTACCAAAGCGGCCAAGCATCTCGAATTGCTAAAAATCCTGAAATCAAAGCAACATCGAACGATACTTAACGCACGAGAAAAATTCAAAAAATCTCTCTATCAAAGCATGCACAAATTTATACTTTTTTTCCTCCGTTTTTCCAATCTTCGCATCACGGATGAAATTCTCCAATCCTTAATGAAGCTCCTTTCCGCGGCTCGGGACGACGACGTTGCGGAATTAATTAGGGGAGCCGCTCTGGCCCATTTAAGTTTACGACCGCGGTTTTACGTTAATTATTACCGAGAACTAGTTGTAATTAGTCTTTCTCGAATACAAAATATCGGTTACGTCGTTTGGCGAACGTACGGCATTGGAAGAAGGGTTGTGTAAGGGAACAGAGAAGAAGAAGGTGGATACGAGTTAGCTCGTAAAAGTTTTTAATGCTTTTGACCGTAGATTTATTAAAAGTGCGGCGACATTAGCCGTGGAAAAATTCGCGATTAATACCAGCTTAAAAGTGTAATTTTATCCGGTACCGTTTGGTGTAAATACGTTTGCTGTTTTAATGGGCTGTTACCGGGGCATCATAGGCCACGATTAGAGCCAGAGACAATTTTAAATGGTGGATAACTTGATCTTCGCTTGATGATGATCCATAGATGGTAGAAATTTTATTACCGTTCGTATCGGTGTCTTTTTAGAAACTGGTTTCCAGGTTCGTTTCCAATCCTGGTGTTTCGCGGTGTAATAAAATCGAATAAGTAATTATTTTTTTCTTCACGGTTGTATTTTATTTGTAAATTATCGATGATAGAATTGGCCAGGGTCGAAACAACAAGCTAACGTAATGAGTTCATTTAGCAAGTTGCTTGTAATCGACTTAACACTTTATTGACCCATCTGTAGTCATATTTTTAATCAATTTTGTTCTTAATCAATGTTGTTTTCGTGTTTAGTCTTCGAGTGTTCGATAGAGGGATGGGATAATTGTGTGAGATTATTTATGCAGTGATAACACATGGTTTATTATTAGTTAGTGTAAAAGTTGGACAGGTCAACTTTTAACGGTAGAATCATTGATAATTTTATATTGTAAGTGGTAACTAGGGCTGTAAGTAAGTGAAACTGAAAATAATTAAAATTGAAAGTAATTACGTAATTAGGTAACTAAAATTAAAAGTAGCTTAGATTAAAATAACTAGAATTGAAATTAGCTAAGATTAAGGTAACTAAAATTGAAAATAACCGAAATTAAAGTAACTAAAATTGAAAGTAGCTTAGATTAAAATAACTAGAATTGAAAGTAATTAGAAATTAAAGTAACTATAATTGAAAATAATCAAAATTAAAGTAACTAAAACTAAAAATAGCTAAGATTAAAATAACTACACTTAAAAGAAGCAAAAATTAAAGTAACTAGAATTGAAAATAACCAAAATTAAGGTAACTAAAACTAAAAGTAGTAAAAATTAAAAGTAGCTAAGATAGAAATAACTAAGATAAAAGTAAACTAAAATAGAAAATAACTAAAACCACAAACAGCAATAATTAAAATACCCAAAAGTCAAAATACCTTACACCAAACATACTCAGAATTAAATAATCAAAAAAATACTGATCTACTTTAAATTCCCAATAATCCTTTACCCCCCAATAAAAAGAAGAAGAAAAAAAATAAAAACCTAACCCCAGACACCATCAAAATCATCCTAACAACTCTCATCGACGATCAGTCGCAACAGAAAAGATTCGAAAAGAATCAACGTATACGTGTGTGTCTGTGTTTAAATATAAATTCGTGGCCCTAGTTCAGTCCCCTCTGTATTTCTCATTTTCTTCTCTCCCTTCGTTCGGTCAGCCAGGGGAGTGGGACAGGAGGCAAGAGGATGGATGCAAGGCTCCCCCTTGCTCACTTCCTAGGGATGCTGCCCCCGAAAAGTCAGGTTCCCATGCCCTCTGCTATTTACCTTCTTCGTTGAACGAAACGGGAACCAGATCTGTCTCGTTCTCGGCCACGAAGGCCCAGTCTGCCACCTGTCCCTGCGTCTGGAACCAGGCTACGATGTCTTCCTACATGTACAACATGCATCGTGCTTCGACCCATTGTCTCTTGTTCCGGCTTCGACTACTCCCGGTTCTTCTACCACTTGGGATCCTTCGATCTCCTTCTTCTTCTTCTTCTTCTTCTTCTTCTTCTTCTTCTTCTTTTATAACCATGGATTTTTCATTCCCTTTTACCGGTTACTCTTGTTCCTCCGGTTGCCTGTACTCGAGACTGTTACCGAGAAATTGTCCTGGGTCAGGGTTGCGATTTCAAGATTCGGAAAGTTGTTGGAACCAATTGGTGTTCCGTGGGAGGATAATTTGTATTCCGTATTTTATTTAACGATTCGAGTGAACCGGATGCCTATATCGATAGGCTTTTCTGTTGGGAAATAAGAGTATTCAAAGTCTCCTTTTAGATGCTATAATATTACTCTCTGTATTATCCTTCTATTAATTACACGTGATCGTTTTCTTACTAGCTAAAGGACCCTAGTGGCGAAATCTATAACTATACTGATCGAGTTTCCAGAATCGATATACTAAATTGCTAATTGAGTTGCAACACTTTCGATAAGCCTTTGATTATTGAGATTAAATCGATAATAGAGACTACATCTCCAAATTTTTAATTATTATCGAAATTATGTAGTAGTAGTAGTAGTAGTAGTCCTTTTTTATTTTTAAACCAGCAGAGCAGTTTCGACGCAGCTAATAGTCGATAATTGGTATTATTTTTACCGAGCACTTAAACCAACAGACTCATCAGTTTCGATAAATTTTAATCACCTGGCATCCGCGTAAAAATATAACAATCATGGCTAGGAGGACGGAGAAAACACATCGGAAAGTGTCAGTGGCTTTGTTTCGTGTTTAAATTGCCACTAAATCTTCATTAACCGTTTATCAGGCTGTTATCGATAATTCACCAGTTATTTCCTGTTGTTTAAAATAAGGACGATCCGTCCTGATTAAATCTGTTCATCGTTCGATCCCCTTTTTCAAGCTTTTCTCTTTACACGGTGCTCGAGTGAAATTACAAACGTTGTAAGAAAGAAAAAAAAAAGAGGGAAAATCGAAAGATTTCGAAGGATGAAAGTTGGAGGTTGCAACTTCGTCGAAGTAAAAGAGACCGAGTCAATTTCAAGTTTGTCTTTTCTTCAGGAACAACTTTACGGGAGAGTTTAATTAAATTCGCTGACGAAAGAATGCGTGCGACGTTAAGTTGCTGTGAAAAGAAACAGATGCGTTTTTAGTCACAGAAGACTATCTGTAAAAATGAATTGGGGAAATTTTGATAATTAAAAAAAGGGATATTTTCAAAGTTGGTAAATTTTTGATATAATTGTAGGGATTTTCTAATATGGGAAATTTTAAAAATATCCAAATTTTTGGTGCGGTAGTGGGAATTTTCTGATAAGGGAGGGAAAAATTGCTAAATTTTTAATATAATAGTAGGATTTTTTCGAAATTTCCAAATTTGTAATCTTATAGTAGAAATTTCCTGTAGTGGTAATTTCCAAAATTACTAAATTTGTAATATAATAGTAGGAATTTTTAGAAATTTCCGAATTTGTAATCTTATAGTAGACATTTCTAAAATTACTAAATATGTAAAATAATAGTAGGCATTTCCTAATGAGGGAAATTTCCAAAATTACTAAATTTGTAATACAATAGTAGTAATTTCGAAATTTCTATATTTTTAATATAATATTAGAAATTTTCTAATAAGGGAGATTTCCAAAATTACTAAATGTGTAATATAATCGTAGAACTTTCCTAATGAAAGAAATTTTTAATACAGTTTCCTTATTGACGACCATTTCATAAATAACAAAACTCTTAAATTCTTAATTAAATAGTAAAAGTTTGCTGGAATAAAAGGAAAGGAATACAGCTGACAAGAATATATGTCATATGAATGAAAGAATGACTGATATTACATACCGGAAAATGATTCCACACGTTGAAGAAGGCAATCAAGAGGAGTAAGGGAGGGAAAACGATGAAACGGTTCCCACAGACGTGTTTCGCCCTCCCAAAATGTTTGCCTCGTGTTTGATAAGGGCCTACTGGACTTTTTTGTGAAACAAAATCTGACCAGATGTCGGCGAGGCCCCTTTTCGGTCGGTCAGGTAAAAAAATACCTTTGGGAGCCAGGGCACCCTCCAATCTCCTTCTGATTCGTGTGGGAGGTTGGCTCGTTTCGTCATTAGCTCGCTAAATCAATCCTGGCCTGTGGGATGATTTTTATACGAGGGAAGTCGGTTCGACGAACAGTTCAAAGGGTTGCAAACTAGAACATTTGGTATCTTAGTCGTTTCATATCTGTGTGTAATAGTAAATATTTGGTAATTTGGGGAATTTCATAAATAATAAAATTTCCAAGTTTTTACAGTAATTTGGTAGTTTTTACATGAGGGAAATTTCGCAAATGTAAAAACTAATAAGTAGAAATTTCCCAAATGTCAAAATTCCTAAATTTCTAATATAATAATAGATCTGTATTTCTCAAGTACCGAAATTCCTAAACTTTTAATATAAAAATAGAAATTTCTCATATACCAAGATTCCTGCATTTGTAATATAAAAATAGAAATTTCCCAAATACCAATCTTCCTAAATTTTTAATATAAAAATAGGAATTTCCCAAATACCAAAATTCCTAAATTTGCAACATAACAATAAAAATTTCCTTATAACGAAATTTCCAAATTTTCAATCCAATTAAATACAACCACTAAATTCGGAATTTTCTAATAATAAAAAATTTCTCTATTCCCCAAATTCCTAAATTTCTAATACAACGACAAAAATTTCCTAACAACGAAATTTCCAAAACAACATTTAACATACTATAAACACAAATTGCAACCATATCACACGAATTATTTCCTTACACCCCTTAATAACTGAATCACGTGCGCCGATGGGGTGGGTATCGGTAAAAATTCCGCAGAATTTCACCGCATCGTTTTTTCATTTTTTTTTTATTTTCACCTCGGCACACGCCACCCCTTTCCCTATCTCAGTCGCGTGCGCTCTCTCCCCTTGTACTCTCAGATAGCGTAGAAATTTTGTCAGCAAAAAAAAAATGGACCAACCAAAAGTGGCGGGAAACGAGGGTTAAAAAATCGCTCGCAAACCGAAAACGATATTTAGTTTTCTTCAAACTGAAACGAGGGGGCACGCGCAGGCTGCATCATTTTTTCTTTCTTTTCTGTCCCCGTAACTTACGGATTTTGTCGGAAATTCGGAAATCCAGGGGATTCTTCCCCTTCCGGGTTTCCGAAACATCCCCCCCCAATCGTCCACCTTTCCATGGATCGATCTAAAAGAAAAAAACTGCTCGCAGCTTCCTTCCACGCGCCACATGGTACTTTGTCGTGTTTTTTTTTTCCACCCCGAGGTCTTATTTTCCACCCCTTGTGTCGGTCGAGCCACGATTCGGACCCCTTTGTCCGTTATTGGGCCCTGCCCAACGTCCGGCAACGTTCGTACGTTTTTTTTTTTTTTTTTTTCTCTTCTCTTCTTCTTCGTGCTGCATAGGAACGGACAGGGAGGGAGAATAGAAGAAAAAAATGTTCATTGAAAATTTGCCTAACCGCCTCTCCTCGTTACAATGGACCTTCCACGATTGGTTGTCGGGTTTTTCACGTGGTCCAACGGCGATTAGATTTCTCCCGATCGTTCTTTATTTTTCTTACCAAGGTATTCTTCGGTTATCGGCGAAACCGGGTGATTTTTCAATCGCAAAATAAAATCATTTCACGCTATCGATAGTCGAGACGATTAATATTCGCCAAACGGGACGAATCAAAACAGCCAAAGGTGAAAGACGAAGGGGGCCACGGTGGTTTAGGAAAGGTGGCAAAGATTCGTCGATATGAAAAGGGAATAATAAAAAGCGACCTGAAGAGGGGGGGGGGACAGATAATGGAAAAACGGTCGACGTTTACGTGGCATTAGGCCACGGATTATTCAAACCCCGGTGAAACGTTCTGAATGCGTCTTGACACCGATCGTCCCGTGAAGAAAGTCGACGTACTTCGTCAGGGATGCATCTAGTCCTCGGCCACCCTCGTCAAAAAATGTACAGCGTGTCCCACAAACTCTGTCGATTTAAATATCTTGGTTATTTCGAACGATACGAGGAAATGTTACTTACAAAAGTTATAGGGCTTAAGAAACTGTGTAATATCCTCGAATTTTTGAATAATTCTGTAAAAATTGATGCGATTTTCATGAATTTTTCTTCGTTTATCGATTAAGGTAGCATTGACATAGAAATGGGATAAAAATCGATGTCACCCAAGGATGCTGTTTATTTTATATTATATTATATTATATTATATTATTTAGATTAATAATAAATCATCGCATGAAATTTACTCTAAATATTATTCTATCAACCTGGAAAAAGGGAAGAAGGTTTAATTCTTAGTTAAGGGTGGTGATTTTTCGTTGGTTCGTCCCTGAGGATGGGACGAAAGAGGAAACGATCCTGGATTCATCTGGAATCAAGGAAATACGGGCTCGAGTCGACTTTCCATTGTGCCTACGGTCACGAAAACATCTGTAATCCGTTTAACCGTGCAAATTTCCCATTGACGGGTCCTCTACACCCTCCTGTCAAAAATCCACCCCTCGATTTTGCCAGAAATCCCTTCGGATGCATAATAGTCCGCGAAAAACTGTCGCCCGTCTGACGAAAGCGGATTTTCTTGGAAATTTCTTTTCGCGCCACGGCTGATTGCGTGAAAACAACTCCCCCCTACCACACCCTATCGTATGTTTAAGGTCAGGGTTGAAGGTAACCGTGAAAGGTAACAGAATTTTTATTTAACACGCTTTCGTTGATCCACCTTTATCTGAGAAGGATTACAATTATAATTATTTGTAATTATATCTAAATATTTTTTTTTTTTTTTCTAAAATGATAATTTAGCATCTGAAAATTATAATCCTGAAGTTGTATAACGAAATTCGAGTTCTATTCGGTGCTACGGGTGATGAATGTCACCGATCTCCGCTCGGCACGCTTGTACTCTTGGAGTAAAAATTAAGTGTAATAGTGTAAAGTTGGACGAGATTAACTTTTACAGCGAAATGAGTTGTATGAAGAAACTGAAGGACCAGGAATCGGACATTAGCCGATAAGTTACTAAAATCATTGGATTTGTTACTGAAACCAACATTTTCCAAATTGGCGGGAGAGGTAGCCAACAAAATTATTTATCCAATTTCATTCAAATTTGGCACAGATGTTTATTATATTATGACCTTCTATCTGAATTAAATTGATTTTGAGAATCATTGAAGGAAAAGTATCTTTTTATTGCAAAATTATAGCAAAAAAGTTTTTTTAGTTCAAATAGAAACCATAAGTATTAACTACTGAACAAAATTCATGTCATATATTTCTGATAAACGATCTCGAAACTAAGCCACTTCTAAATCTTTTGGAAAAACAAAAATATTTTGATAAAGCTTAAATATATAATAAATAACCCCTTAAATTTCACAAAAATTTAATAATTATTACTGTGTAACAAAAATTCTTAAAAATCTGCCAAGTTTCATGCTTCCAATAATTGGTGATCCTCCCATTCAAGACGCTCTATTCAAACTTTACTAATAATTTAACAATTTTCTAAATTTAGAACATTCCCTAAATTATCAATGAATACACCCTAAATAATAAATTTTCACCCTTGGAGGCCGTTATCATAAAATTCACTATAACTATAAATGTCTGCGACGAAGAAATCCCGTTAACCCATAAATTTCTGCAATCATAAAATCACGAACTTTCACGCAAATTTCATTTTAAAGAATCCACGTGTTTCGCGAAGCACAGAAAGGAAGAAGGGAAATTCCGGTGTGGAAGAACGTTCCATTGGTCGGCTAATCTCGTTACCGGGATACTTGTCCGTTTCCATCCCCTCTTGTGCCACGATTCAAGCTCCATTTTCAGTTTGCACGCCGACAAACAGCCTCTTCGCGAAATCCTTTTCGCAAACATTCCGTGTATCTGCGGATCCGTTTCCAAAGCCGGCCTCTTTAAACAAACGACCTTCCACCCGCGAAAATTGAGCCCACAGGCTGACGAACGAACTGCGAACAGGTTAATCCTTGAAATTTCACCACCGGATCTTTTTATTCCCGTTGAACGAACCCCTCGGATGATTTTTATTTTATACGAAATTATTAACAAAACCCCTTTTGTGTTTTACGACGAGCGTCGAAGGGTGTGTTATTCGAGTCGGGGGGAAAATACAGGTTTGCTTACAAACCGTGAATACACGGCAGGGAAAATGTGATTTTACAATGCACGGAACGCGTAACGTCATTAATATTATGTTACAAGAATATCGAGTGACCGGGTGGGGCTTTGTTTTCGTTTAAAAAGGAGAAAATATGAAATGATACTTTTAAACAATCGGGATTGTTTTGGGACGTTTGTGTTTGTAGAAAATTGTAGAAATTTAATATGTTTGTTATTTAAATCAAAGGTGGGAGTTACGTAATTATTTAAATTAAAATAAATTATAATATACCACGTTTTTAAGACGGACTAGAAAGTATAAAATAATTTTTCCTAGCCCCATACAGATAGTCCTGAAAATTTGTGATTTTGAATTTTGAATTGCTATGAAAATATTGGGTGAAGCGAGAAACGTTTTTCGTTTTAAATCTTACAAGTATTTTCATAGCTATCCAAGTTTCACAATCACAAATTTTCAGGACTATCTGTACGGGGCTAGGAAAAATTACTTAATACTTTTTAGTCCGTCTTAAAAACGTGGTATATTAACAATTTTATTTTATTCAAATAATTATTTTCTGCTTTTTAATTAACCACTTGCACTCGAAGCATTTTAATCTAATTTTCCAGGTATGCTTCCAGAAACCAAACGTACTGTGTTGGCAGAAAAGTGTTTGAGAAATATTTGAGAATCTGTTGATTTTTATTCCATTCTTTAATTTTTTATATTTTGATTTAGAATACTGCGAAAAATTAGATATGGTGCCTCAGAGGCACCACTCGAGTGCAAATAGTTAATATTCCATTGTCGTCCAGTTCTGAGCTATGTTTCAAGTCTCTAACTCATCGGGAAAAATTTCTACCGAACAGTCAAACAGACAGACAAGAAAGCGAGCTAATGAAAATTCCTAATATATGAAATTTTCTATTTAAAAATTGGTCTAATTTTTCTTTCAAAATTTCTCTGACGTAACTCTTATCGAAATAGGGTTGTATTGTCCCGAAATTTGAGCCCATTCAAATTCGCTTTTACCCGAATTACATTTTCTAATTAAAATCTCACCAAACAAACTATCCTCTGAAAAATGAGAGGAACGTCTCAATTTGGCGATCGGTATCGGGGACACTGACCGAACGACCGAGACAAACTCAAGAAAAGGTTCTTTCGAAGAAAAAGAGGCAAACTGTTCGCAAGAATGAAAGACGGAGACGATGGATGAACAGGTCAAGGAAGAAGGTTGTGTGCACTTGTTTCGAAGTCGTAGGAAATCGTCCAGGGAGGCCATGTTTAGGTCAGTCCCAAATCACGGTCCCCCAATTTTGACCCACCCCCGAAACTCCAAGTGACCAAAGATCAAACGTGCCGTGGGTCGAGATTTTTTTTTTTTTCTCTGCTCACCGACTTCTTCGTGTTTGTTTGCTTGTTTGTTTACCGACTCGAACGCACGTGGGTCTTTTAGGATCCTTCTTGGAGAATTTGGAAGCTTTTTGGGTGGATGGAGGTATTGGGAAACGGGGTGAATTAAATGTGTTTGTTTTTTGGTGTTGAATGTAGGATATGAACGGGATTATTTTGTTATAGTTGGATGTAGAAATTTTTTAACAAATTGTGAATAATATTAGATAATTTGGAGATTTGGAGAATAGGTGGGTTGGAGTATTATGAAGAAGGATATTGAATTTCTGAAATTTTCATGTTTGCACGAAATTTATTAGGTACGTGCCGTAAGGTACCAGACAAAAGTTTAAGATTTATGATATCAATCCTTTTTAGTGATTTCATGAGTTTTTAGTATAAGCTAAAATTAACCATAAATACAATGAAAGATTTATTACAAAAATATGAATTCCATTGATTATTTTTCTCTAATGATAATTTGAAAAGGTATTAAAAAATTTCTTCTAAACAAAATGTAGAAAAATGTGCAAAAAATTTTATACTTTAAATAATATAAAACAGAATATTGAATTTTAATGAATACTAAATTTTAGAATTATATTTCGTAATGAAACAAATAATTTCTGAGGATATAATTTAAAATTCACCGATTTAATAGCCAATACAACAACCTCCACCCCCTCGAAAAATGCACTTGACACTCGCCGTGTTTTCACCCCCGATCTCGTTCCACCGCCTTTTTTATTCTTTTTTTTTTTCCTTTATTCACACCCCATGGACAAAGAATCCTGACGACGATCACGATCCCGACCTACGCCATTCCTTTTCATGTTTCCCGATTCTGTAACACCTTCGGGACGATTTCACGTCGCGTGTGCCCCCTCTCTAGAAGGGGCGACGAAAGGGGTTGCTTGCGGGCCCATCGACCATTGTCGAATGAACCAATTTGGGTATTGAACCGCGATCGAGGAATAAAAAAAAAAAGCGAAGAAAAAAAAAGGGGTTCCATTGGCCCCGTGCCCTGCGAACAGATCCAACCACGATAGCATTGTCGACGGTATTGAGCTATCAAAATATTAAGGGTGACTCGCAGGTGCATCGATTTCTTTCTTTCTTTCTTGCTTCTCCCATCCCTCTCGATTTGTGGCCGACTACCATTGTCGGGACGCGTTTTTCTTCACAAAGGTAAAAAAGTAAACCGGTGAACGGGTTTTCCACCTATACCGATCGATCGATATCGTCGAATCAACGGCGCACCCCTAGACGTGCTCCCGAATTACTTATCCCTGTTTAGCGGCGGCCCGCAAAAACGACATGCGTGTTTGCGATCGGATTTGAAATTCGAGGTGGACGAAGGGTGATCGAGGATTTTCGACGTCTCGAATACATTCGTTTTGTTCTTTCATTTTTAAATTAGAACAGAAACGAAACTAAATAACTGTACTGTGTCCATCGTAAGAATTAACCTCGTTTCGCGCACGGGTTGAATCGGAAGAGGTGTTATAACCGTTGAATCCCCAATTAACGGCCTATGTTATATAGCAGAGGTGCGGTCCGGTTTTCATAAAAGCTACTCTTGTATTTATTTTAAAATTATTTTACGTATTGTTGGTACGTTAGTTTTTTGTAACTTGATGTTATTATTTTTCTTTAAAATGAAATAAATTTCTTTAAAAATACTTCTACTAATATCATTTTTATTTCAAGTGGTATTTAAATATGTAGTTGTTTATTAAAACTTAAAGATCTGGATGAATATTTGTATATATATGTATGCTTAACCCTTTCGCTATTACGGGCCACTATAGTGGCCTTAGGGTTAAATAAATAAAAATACCAACAGTGAAATATAAAAAATTATAGCGGCCTCCTTTGTTACTGCCTAATTTAAATCTAGCCTCTAATGGTAAAAAGGTTCCCTACCTCTGCTATATAGCCTTTGTCTTACCGCATGCAACACTGTTACCTGTTCTGACGCCTTTGTCATACGCAGTGACAATTGACGTACATAGGAGACCGGTAGGGATAGCGTGGCGATTAATCGTATGCGTCAGATCGGTAGACAATGGTGGGGGATGCGCAAATCGGTCGAGAACTGGTCGAAGCGTGAGGTTATTCTTACAACTGTTTTACTAATTAAAGGTGGAAGTCCAAACAACAAGTTAGTTGCTTCGAACACGTTAACAATACAAAAGAATGTGTTGAGACCATCCATCGACAAAATCCGTAATTCATTTAATTAGTAGATTACCAACCCAATAGTAGATTACATGTGTCGTCCCAGAGCCGGCCCTCAAGAAAAACGAAAGAACGGCAACAAGAGTTGCAAAAATCGCTCGAGTATTCGTCGAGATTCCCCCTCCCCCAAAAAAATTCTTTTCCATCCTGGAACCAGCCCTTACCAGAGGGTCGATAACGGTTACTCCGAGTTGACCGAAAGCTGACCACTTTTTTTTTTTCTCTCTACTTCCATTTGGAAACGTTCGATCGGGAGGGCAAGAACTGTGAGAAAACTGAATATTTTCCATAAAAGATCTGGAGGGGTGGCGCGTTTCGAGTTTTTGGGAAAAATCGCCTGTTCCGTGGAGGAAGTCGTTTAACGCGGGCCACATGCGCGACCTTTCGCCAAGGTCAAGCCGAAACGAGTGCCCGGAAGATCGAGCACCTTAGACGCGGGGTCGGCCGAGGTCATGGGAACCCATGGGGGTCCGGGCTGACTGGGCCTCGCACCTTGGCCGAGTGACGGGGTGTTTTTGAACATCGTCGGCCGCCAGGTGACCGGACTTCGCCTCGTTCCTCGAAATTGCGATGATTACGGGGATTGATGGAAATGATTATGTATGTTGGAAATTATCGTTGTTATTTGGGACTCGATGCTGAAATATTTCTAACCCCTTGCACTACCATTTTCCCGACAGACGCGTCAGTCAAAGCTAAATATTTCAGCGTTAAAACAAATCAAAGATATTGAAATATTACGTATACTTCGTACTTGGCTAATATTAACTGTGTAAATTGTAATCAGAATTAAACTTAAAATTCAATTGTGATCAAAGTTTAAACGACAGAAGTCACATCTGTACTGTAAGGTGCGTCACGAGTGTGACACGTTTATTGTAGTGCAAGGGGTTGACGGTTGTGTGTATTTTTGGTTGCTGTTTGGCAATTTTGGGATTCAAATTTTAATTTTCGTTAAAATTGGAAGGGGTTCGTTTTCCCTGCAAAATAATCTCCGAAGGTTACTTTATAAATATCAGAAGTGTCGCTTTTTTTATCACTTGGATATGTTTTTCAAGTGAAAGTCAGAATTTTATTAAGTTGTGGGGGTGATATTGTAAATGACCATGGAAATTGTCTGTCGGAATAAATATCATGTATTTCTTTTTTGTAAATGAAACTGTTCGCATTGAGAAGCGAAGGACATTCGATCGAAATTCGAGTAGTATTATAATGATCGGCAAAAATCGTTACGCAAACAGGATCTATTGTGATGAAAATTAATCAGAAAACGATCGGTCGTCGACAAGTGCACCAGTTTCACCTTCTCCTCGAGGTATGGAATAAAGGGAAAATAGAAAAGGAAATAAGGGGGATGAAAGGGTTCGTCCAACCCATTGATCGTGTACCCTATATTTATCGATCGATTTGACTAACTTCCTACCTTTCTTTGGCTTTCTTCGCGCGGCCTTATTTTTTATCGAAAAAGGGTACCGTCAGCCCTTTCACGACCATTCGACACGCTTTTTAACGCCTCGTTGATCGTTCAATAGAAGATACACGATAATCACACTTTCACAATCTTCGATCGGTTTCCCCTACTATTTTCGCTTCTCGTTCCGAAGAATCAGGGATTACGTCGTTACCTTGGAATCGTTGGTAATCGACTTCGTACGTTTAGTATCAATCGAGTCGTAATTTGGACTCGATAAAAATTTTATTTTCTAATTTGAGTTTTAAACTCGGCTTTGTAAAATCTTATATTGGGCTTGTTGTTTTAAGAAATCAGGATAATATTAGCTGCGACAGTGGGATTAGTAACTGTAGGGTTGGTAACTTATGGTAGTGGTGTGGGGTTAATTGTAGCACTATTGTAGTGAGTTAGAGTATTGGTGTGAGTTTAAACATGGCGCTAATATAGTAATTTATAGAATTATTATAATATTAACTATGGCGCTAGTATAGTAACTTATGGAATTATTATAATGTTAACAATGGTGCTAGTATAGTATCTTATGATATTAGTATGGCGCTGGTATGGTAACTTATGGTATTAGTATTGTATTATCTATGACGCTAGTATAGTAACTTACGGTATTAGTATAATATTACCTATGACTGTATAGTATAGTATTTTATGGTATTAGTATGGCACTAGTATAGTAATTTATAGAATTATTGTAATACTAACTATAGCGCCAGTATAGTAACTTATAGCATTGTCCCCGAGCCTAGGAAATTACAAAAACACAAATTTTATTATTCCAATTTCCAATTAAACCTGACACCTTCCAAAAATGACCAAAATGACAAAGAAAAGTTCCATAAAACTCGTACTCAGAGAACAATGCAAAATCGACGTAGCAGAAATATTCAGGTACACAGCTGCCAACGTAAGAACGAAATACATAAATATTCCCGGAATACCTGAAGGAAATTACGTTTCTGGAAAGGGTTGCGCAGCAATCGTCGAAGAAATTTTTGCGGAACCCCTGACCACCGTTCCTGTTCCGGCTGTGTCCAAATATTATTCGTAACGGCGCACGACAAATTACCCTCTCGACAAGAATACACATTTTTTCTTTCTTTCCTTTATTTTTTCTGCACGAGTTTCGCCCAGTCATTACGAAAAGGTTCCGACAGGACCAGGCGGCGTGGATTTTTTGCGATAGTCCAGGGGGATTCCTTTGGAAAATCAAGCATATCCGTGCTTCCTTCTCGTCCAACGGCCGTGAAACCTGTCCTCTCGGGCCGTGTCTCTTCGTGTTGTTATTATTTTGCAAACAGAAGTGAGGGAAAAAAAAGATAAGAAGTCGAAAGGGTTAGGTTCGTCGATTTTACGACACGAGTTTTCACTTTACAATCTTTTTTTTTTTTTTTTACTTCTTTTTCTTTTAATCCTTTCGTTGGCCGGCGAAAAGGTGTATTATGGGTCTCGCGAACGGATTATCCTGTTTATAAGCCATCCTTATCCTGGATTTCCCCCCCCTCTTTCTAACCCTTTCCCTCGACCAACGACGGTCAAATTTTATTCCTTGGCCCCGGCGTAATCGTGGCACGTGTTCGGGGGATTTCGTGCTTTTTCTTTTTTCGAATCGAAAGCTTGCGTTTTCGGGGCGTGAAATTGTAACGAGATGGTGGTTTAGGAGTTTCCGATCTGTTTAGGGGAGGAAGACCGAATGGTGTTTGTGTTTTTCTCTCCGTTGTAACTTGTGACGAATAAATTGTCGAATGATGGAAACGAATATTGCATGTTAAAGTATAGAAAGTTGGATTCAATTTTTTGATTAATTTAAGTTTTTAATGAAATCGTTGGAACACGTCCAATATTTATTTTTAATACCAACTTCTGATTGCATAATCTTTTGACATAATTCTTCGCTTCAAGGCAACGGTTCCCAACCTTTATGCAACTACGCCTCCCCGAAAAGAAATATTTTTTAATAGATATAATACACGTTTTAGATAATCAAAACTTTATTACAGAAAAAAAGAACTGAAAAATACTATTAACAGAATAATAACAAGGTTTTGCTACAATATATACAGTTCATGTGTATTTATTTTTATATTAACTACATCTATCGCGTCAAAATTTAGGGTTGTTGTTGTTTATTCACACAAAGTTTATCAAATCTTGGTGGCAATGTGGAGAGTAAAAATTAGTATTTTATTACAAAATTTTGGCCAAAATTTTAATTTATTAAAAGAAATAATTCGCAACGTAACTCCTGATTTGTAATAAAATAATCAAACATATATGTATTTTTATGTTTAGAAATAAAATAATCGATTAATTACACTTTTTACATATGACAGGGTTTCTTCTTTAGACATTTGAAATTTTGAAAGGGGTTAATGTTAAATATACTTACCTCTTGAATCCAAACAAATTTTGAAATAGGAGAAATTATAAATACCACGTCAATTTGTCGTTAATAATAAAAATTGCCGATTTACATTTCGAATCCCCTGTGATGAAACATAATTGAATTAACATATTTGATTTGAAAATGAATATAGAAAATATATACACATGATCGTCAACAAGTTAATTAAACAGCATCACACTTTCAAACGGGTGTGAGAAAACCGTCGATCAAAAGAGTTCAGAATTTTATTCCAAGATTCCTTATCGAGTTTCCGTATCGAGAAAATCGATCCTCAGTTTCGCGAGACAGGATCAAGATTTCAAAGGGGATGCTCAAAATTTGCGAACGTCAGACAAGGGGTTGGCTCTCGAGATTTTCTTTATACTTACACGAAGGTTCATTCTTTGCTTTCAACTTGTCCAACCCCTGTTGTCATTTTTGTTTTTTTCTAAATCCTTAATCTTTGCTTTCATGGTGGATTATGTTCTTGAGAATTGAAACTCTGTTAATTTTAATGATCCTTCGTCTGAATTATCGATGGCTAATAATGGGAATTATAATTATATTAAATACAAGTAATTGTGGTGATTTTTAATGAAAGAAATATTATTCATTTTACTATTAAAATAAAACCACTGGACTTTGGATAAATATTCTTTTGAAAAAGGTTGATTCTTGCTGCGATTAAAAATCTTTCTCAATTTTGGCCTGCTTAGCTTCCGTTATTTCAAGAAGTAGGCTTCCGGTGGATAAAGCGTTGAAATACTTATTTTCAAATAAGATCCAGCACCGTCAGAGTTCATCGTTCGAAAGATTGAAAGAAAAAGGAAAAGAAAATTGGATCTGGTCTAAAAAAGTCGGTCGAATCGAGCAGAAGGAGGCTCTATTCGAGGAAACGGAAAGAATTGTTGGTCGTGCATGAGACACGGTCACGGTTTGACAGGCTCGTCACGAAACACACTCGCAACGACAACCTGGGCCCGTCGTTTTTTTTTTTCTTCTTCTTTTTTGGGGTCTTTTGCCCGAATCCAGCCCCTCCACGCCCGGACGAATTAGAGACGCGCGTCAAACCGTGCCGGGGACCGGATCCTTTCGAATTTCCGACACCCGGTATTGGCCAACCAAAACGTGACATACGCGACAATAAGCGAGTGAATCACTCGAAACCGAGGGTGGCAGATAGTCATTTTTATAGTCAATTATTTTCAATGTTAGATATACAAATCTTACAAAATGTGGAATATTTTTTGGAATAAATACTGGTAATGTAAATCCCCCTGAATTCAAAAAGATTAAATATTTTTAGTATCAGCAGCAAAAATCCCAAAAAGATAAGTCAATATTAACAAAAAATTTTGGAATATTATTTGTAATAAATACTGGTAATATAAATTCCCCTGAATCCCAAAAGATTAAATATTTATAGTATCAGCAGCAAAAATCCCTAAAGGTGTTAATATTAAAACAAAAAATTTAGAATATTATTTATAATAAATACTGATAATATAAATCCCCCTGAATTCCAAAAGATTAAATTTTCGAAAATTTACCATAGAAATTTGTATATAGTGTCAACAGCAAAAATCCCTAAAAGTGTCAATATTAACAAAAAATTTGGAATCTAATTTGTAATAAATACTGTCACTATAAATCCCCCCAAAAAAACGGAATCCTAAAATAACCAAACTTCGTATCACCATCAACATTATACAGATCACGCAAATTGTCAAAATTACAAACAAACATCACTGGGCAACAACTTATTAACATCCATCATTCGCAGATAAGAAGACGGGTTCTTGTTCCATCGAATTCAGAAGGTCGATAAGTGTTCGTCGAATCTCGTGCAGCTCCCACGGGCCGTTGTTGGAAAAGGGTGGAAAAAATGGGAAATTAAGTCGGGGTGCCCCCTTTTCGTCTGTCAGCGTGACGAACTCGCGTCGAACTCTCTTTTTCCGCGGCTATCATTAATCTCCGCGGTTAAGTGGAGTCGCCGGTGAAAATATTTGCATATCGGGTTGCAGGGACAAGCGTTTTCAACCCCCCACTCTACCCCTTTTTGCCGTTTGATCGATCGACGTCGAAACCTCGGAGAGGAAAGAGAAAAAGGGGTGGCTCCGGTGACGAGCGCGAGCGAAAGGAAGAAAAAAAAAGAAAAAAAAATCACAGACTTTCGTATGCGCCTCGAGGAAGTGGAAAATCGTCTTGGCTCGGGGTTCCACGATCGTCATTGTCATTCAAACGACTTTTAAGTACGACGAAGATCGGACGGTTGAAAATTGGGGCGGTCTTTCTGTCGCCCCACCGTGGATCCCTGGTTCTTGGGCAGGGACGAGTCCAGAAACTTCTGGAGGGGATGGAGTATCTTTTAATCTTCTTTTGGACGATTTTTTTTTTTAATTTTTACTTTATTTAACCCTTTGAGGACGATCGACGCATATTTAGGGTGGTCCTTATTTTCAAACTTTACATATTTTTATGTAGGACCCGTTCAATTTGTTCCGTTATAGAAATAATTAGTTTCTATAAAATTTGGGCTCAGTTAATAAATATTAACCCGTGCCCCACGAGGCTCAAAATCTGTAATTAATGGTAAATCCCTAAAGTTTATTATTCAATATTTTTTCAATGTATAAACCTATTTTCACACAAAATACTAGTATCAACGTGGCAGAATGACAGTGTACTCGCATTTAAAGGTAGAGGTGAGCTCTCGTTTCACGCCTTACACAATGTTAAACGTGGTTCTTTATTAACTAAATAAATAAGGTTTTATATTACACAAAATTGGTTATTTAAATCGGTATAACGTATCTTTTAAATAATGATTAGCAAAAAATATCGAAAGATACATATATTTTCTAATTTGACCTTGATGGGGCACGGGTTAACGGTACCCAATTAATCTTAATTTTTGTCAGGATTATTTTTTTGTAGAATGGAACAGATTTTGGGGGTCTTGTTATTTAAATTAAAAACAACATTTTTTCTATATAAATAAGGACCACCCTAACGCATATATGTGTCCAAACAGGGCCGCCACGAACGGCTGTGCAGGTTGTGCACCGCACACGGGCGCTTCTCCGAAAGGGCGCCATATCGCCACAAGAATTTGTGTACTTTTTATGCATTGCGACTGAGGTGTAATGAATCATTCTATCACCGAGAGCTCAAACTGCTCGGGAGAGGTAAGAACCGGACGAGGGTGATCTAGCTTGTCCGGCTGCCGAAAGGTTGTCTGCGAAATCGTTAACGCTTGAAAATAGTAGATATGTAATATTGACAGTCTCGATTGTAGGCATTTTGCAAGTTAAAATAGAGTTTATTCTGTGAGAAATGAATTATTTTCTTGTAATTTATCAATCGTGTAGGTATCATGGAAAAGGGCGCTAAATTTTTCTTGCACACAGGCGCATCTTACCCACGTGGCGGCCCTGCGTCCAAACCAAACCGTCATAACAACTTACAGATTCGTACATGTATTTAAGAAACATTGTCCTGGGTAGATAAATTAAGAATTTTTAATAATATCGATTATGGGTTGGTGTAGGAATTCAGGTATCGTCCATGTATGGATAACGTGGCGATCAAAGTGTTGAACAAACACCCTCAAATGTGAAAAGAATTAAGATCTGGTGAAATTAAGATTCTAGCTAAGAGCAGTTTTATTTTTATTTTTGATGATTTCCCCTCCCATGGTTTACCCCTCGATCCGTCACTGTTCACGGGCCAAGTTAAAGAGCAGACGTTGAAGAGGAAGAAGAAGAAAAAAGTTTGACAAGAAGGGGATGCTCGCCTGGACCATATGCAGATCAGTGGTACAGATGCGAGGGGCGCATGAAAAATCCGGTTTTTTGGTACAGGGTGAGGGAAACTGGGGATACTTTGATGGTGACTGGTATTTTTCAATGATTTCATTCGTTTTGTTTGTAATTTTTGAAGATTTTATTAGCTCTTGAAAGTTGTTCGATGTGTCGTATCATCCACGATAAAGATTAAAATTGATTGGACATTAATTTTCAAATTATTATCGTATATTTCTGAATTCCTAAGTTACATCAAAATATGATGTTTCTAAGTCCCTAGATTCCGCAAAATGTAATGTTTCTAAGTTCCTAGATTCCCCAAAATATGATATTTTTAAGTCCCTAGGTTCCCCAAGATATGACATTTTTAAGATCTTAGATTCCCCCAAAAATGTGTTATTTATAAGTCCCTAGATTCTACAAAACGTGGTATTTATAAATCCCTATATTTCCCAAAATGTGATATTTCCAAGTCCCTAGGATCCCCAATACATGATACTACTAAATCCCTATATTCCCCAAAATATGATATTTCTAAATCCCTAAACTCCCCAGAAGTATAATACATCCGAATTCCCAATTTCCCAACAAACATAAAATTCCAAAATCCCCCAAATAAAATATGAATATATTCCCAAAATCCCAATGCCAAACCATTTCTTCCTTCACTTTGCAAAAAGAAATTTAAAAAAAAGCAACATACCCCTACCTGTAACCGAACAGTGCCTATACTTTTCCAATAAAAAGTAGACGATCAAAAATCACAGCGAAGTTAATTGTCGGAAGATAATCGAGTAACGATCGAAGAAAGTTTCCACGCAACGGGTAAGGAAGGTGTTGAAAAATGGCACGGTTCAGAGAGCGTGGAGAATATCGGTAGCAAACCGCGAGACAGGAGCCAACGTACGTTTCCTGCGGATATCACGAGGTGGGGTATTGTCGATTTCTCACGCACGAGCGACACCGGTGGCGTGGCAAAAAGGCAAATGGCGGCCTTCTCGGGTCCAGCCACCTCGACGATTTCACCGATCATTATCCCGGAACACGTACACGCATCTCGCGACGGAACGGCTCGTCGACGAGACGGCCACGGAGACAATCCGTGGCGGTGATTCAACCCTGGACTTTCGACGACAAAACGGGCCGTGTAACCACGCTCCGTTTCACTTCGTCGTTCGATACGAGGTTAGACGATCGGATTCGCCGTTCCTTTTTCCACGACGGTACACGCTTGGTTGCTGCTAATCGTAATGAAACGTGCCAAGGTGGTACCCTGTTGCAAACTGATTTCTATCTTCTCTTTATACAGGGTGTTTGAGAAAACAACCGTTTGACCGCCACGTCGCGACGTATCGTTAGGAATTCTTTCGTTTGTTTGATCGAAAATATTCTTGAACAACAGAAACAACAATAATACACCGTGGAGATAGAATATACATATGTAGTTTTTCGAATAATCTCAGCGAAATTTTGCAACAATATTTCTGACAAAGATATGCGCGCCACTTTTCTTGCGTTTGGTTGAACTGACACCCAAGCCTATTCGTTCGAGGACGAAAGGTGGCCGATAATTATCTGGGCGTTCGTGCGAGCGAACGGTGACGAATCGCGAGCGGTGGAAACGTGCACGGATCGACGGATTTCCTTCGAAATAAAGAGAGCACACCCGTGGAGCACGCGGCTGCCATATGTCCCGCGTTTTCGCATCCCCTTTTGCGCCTCTTTCGCGAGAAAATCTCCAGAACGATCCGTCCTAACGATAGCACGAAACGGATCGTTGATGGACGAGGAAGAAAAACGTGTACAAGGTGTTTAAAAAGTGTCGAAAAACGTTTCTTTTCCTTTGGAAATATTTTACTTGAGAAATTAGACATATTTCTTGCAACATATGAATAATAATTTACGCACCGTAGAGTTAATGTTAAATTGTAAGTATCGTTGATATGTGTAACATTTTTTATTGTCAACTTCGCAGTAGAACTCTGCCCGAAAAAGGGGAAAAACGATCGATGCGACATTAAAAATATAGACCGATGATATTTTATATAACAGGGGGAACAAATGGAAAAAGTGAATACATTACGATTGATAAAAACGAACGAACATCGCGATACACGAATCAGCTTTCACGGTGAGATGCAATTAAAAAGAGAGAGAGAGAGAAAGAGTAAGAGAGGGGTTGAAACACGGAAACGCAGGTGTTTAACGCCGGAATCGAGTTTCCACTTAAGTCGAACCCCCGTGCGGAGGGTGTAGAGCGAACGAAATCGATCCACGGTTAGATTAATCTATGGAAATTGCGCCAGATGTCGTTCGTCGTGGTCCAACCGTAAACAGAGTCCGGAGAAAAACGAGAGAAGAAGAAAAAAAAAAGAAAATGAATCGAATCCACGGGGAAAAATCAAACGTCCATCGACGCGGGAGTCCACGTCGAACGATTTCGATCTTCGCCCCAATAGGGAAAGGAACGTCCCTCCGATTGACCTCCCCTTTGCGATACGGGAAGAGGAGAAAGAACAGAAAAAAAAAATAGGAGAATATCGTTGGGGGTTGGAGAAGCAACGGTAACGACGCGACAGAACATTGCAAAAAAAAAAATAAGAGTCGGTGAACCGCAGATCGAGAGAGAAAAGAGGAATTGAGTCGTCGTTTAGTAGAAAGAAGAACAAAAAGGGAAGATACACTGGTAGAAAAAAGATGGATAAAAAAGATGGATGGTGTGTATGGTGTGGCAGTTTTTATCGGTGGCGCCTGGATCGGACCCCCTTTTGAGAAAATTCGAGTTAACGCGCTGATTTTTTTGGTTCGGATTTCTGGGCGGGTATTGGGGATTTTTTCGGGATGCAAATATTTGTTGAAGAAGGATGCAGGAGAGTGTTAATTGGGTATTTGATTGTTTCATTGGTTTGGGGTTCGTGGGATTTGGATTTGGGTACTCGACTACTGAAATATTGAAATACTCGAATATTGGGATATTAGAACAGTCGAATACTGGAATATTGAGATATTACAATAGTCGAACGCTGGAATATTGGGATATTAGAATAATCGGATGCTGGAGTACTGAAATATTGGAATATTGGAATATCAGAATAATCTAATACTGGAATGCTGGGGTACTGGAATATTGGGATATTAGAATAGTCGAATGCTGGAATATTGGGATATTACAATAGTCGAATGCTGGAATATTAGGATATTGGAACAGTCGAATGTTGGAATACTGGAGTATTGGAATATTGGGATATGAGGACAGTCGAATGCTGGAATACTGGAGTATTGGAATATTGGGATATCACAACAGTCGAATACTGGAATATTGGGATATCAGAACAGTCGATTGCTGGAATACTGGAGTACTGGAATATTGGGATATGAGAACAGTCGAATGCTGGAATACTGGAGTGCTGGAATATTGGGATATGAGAACAGTCGAATGCTGGAATATTAGAATATTGGAATATTGGGATATTGGAATAGTCTAATGCTGGAATACTGGAATATTAGAATACTTGAATATTAGGATATTGGAATGCTGAAATATTAGGATATCAGAACAGTCGAATACTGGAATATTGAGATATCAGAACAGTTGAAACCCGAAATATAACAATCCTCGAATATTAGATCGTTCGAGTCCTATAACATTACAATATCTAAATACTCTAATCACCCAACTTACCTCGCTTGCTCCTATTTCTCCTGTGAATGAAAATATACTTCTAAAAACTGACTAAAATCTAACCAGGTTTAGTAGACATCTAAGTACTATTATCAGCTGGTATTTGAACATTTCTTCCTTTTAACGAAATATCATGAATGATCGAAAGTTAAGTTGAAGAAAGTGACGTGCTGGATCAAGACGCGTAAAGATTAGAAGAAAGGTGGATCGTAGAAGAAACGGTGCGTCATTTTGCAGCCGGATGGATGCTAAGGTGTCGAATAGAACAGAAGGCAGGCTTCGATGACGATGCATTTTCATATCCGTGGGATGGATACACGAGGAAATTCGAATCGTCTACGGTTCCTGTGGGCCAGTTGCACAACTTGCCTTCAAGCTGTGGAACCTTGAGAAAAATTCGAAATTTTACGGTGAAAATCGATGATCGATCCGATAAAAACAATCCGTCACGCGATATCGTGAAACAGTGAAATGAATTTTTGATAGAGACTACAAATGATACCGAAAGTTGTTCGTCAAAATTCGAGACTGAGGTCAAAGTGAAAAAAAAAGTCAGCCGCAAATAAAGGAGAAGACATTTTTTTAGGTAGAATTTATTGAATGTCTGTCGAACTACGTCAGCGACGACGGAATTAAATATTCAAGATCGATATTTTTTTAAATTAATTGCGGTAGGTCATCGAGGATTTTATTCATATTCAAGGAATTGCTTCTTTTTTTTTTTTCATCTTTTTTTTTTATTTTTTTCATCTTTTTTGCTTCATACTTGGCGCTTGGAGGCGCCTAAATGATGCTTGATGATTCGGAAATGTAGGTAGAAATGCTAAATAGTCGCTGAAGGAGGAAAAAGATTTATGTTTGGAAATTGTGTTTACGGAATATTTTTGACAGTCTGATGATTTGGCAATTTGATATTTGATAGTTGGCTAATTTGACAGTTGAATACTTCAAGTTTTCAATAATTTGGAGATTTGCTAACTTAGCAAATCGATACTTTGACTATTCGGTAATTTTGAAATATGCTAATTTAGTAATTCGCTAATTTGGCAAGTCGATACTTTGACTTTTCGGTAATTTGGAAATATGCTAATTTGGCAATTCGCTAATCTGGCAAGTCGACACTTTGACTTTTCTGTAATTTGGAAATATGCTAATTTGGCAAGTCAGTACTTTGACTTTTTTGTAATTTGGAAATTTGCTAATTTAGCAATTAATTAATTTGGAAATTCGCTAATTTAGGAATTTGTTAATTTAACAATTGACTAATTGGACAAGTCGATACTTCGACTTTTTGCTAATTTAGCATTTGATTAACTTGACAAATCGCTAATTTAACAACTCGACACTTGACAATTCTCCAATGTAACAATTTTCTAATTTCTCAGTTCACTAATGTTTCAATTCAGAGCTAAATAATCCTTTAATCACACCAGTCTTCGTTTAAAAAAATTCACCAATTTAACAGTCATTATTCTGCATCATTCCAACATATCGATCATCTTCTAAAGAATTCAAGAAATTCAAGAAACTGTTAAAACTGTCATTAAAAACAAAACAAAAAATCTAATAAACGAGCCGTTGGATTGCATACTAGAAAAACCGAGACACGACGAGGACGTGTTAACTGGTATCTTGAGACGTCTAAAAACTGGAGAACCCATTCAGAATGAAAGAAGAAACAAAAGACACGCGTTAAAAAGCACGAACACGTTAACAGCGAGTCCGTCATCAGCCTGTATTTAAACCGTACTGTTCGTTTGTTTATTTATTTATTTGTTGTACAATCTGAAATTTGGCTGGAACAAAGTTCATGATAATTGATCAGGAAAACAGGTTTCTCGATACCTTATACTGTCGCCGTTCCTGGTCGATGACGATCGATTGGATTTGCAAATATTAACCAATTTCAAAACTGTGACGAAATAACAATCTTCCGATCCTGAAATTGTTTCGAAAAACTTGATACTTTTAAGCCAAAGTGACTTGTGTCTATGCTGCTTGCTGTTGCGATAACAGTGTATTAATCACATCCCTTTTTCATTTTGTCGTTAAGGTTGACACTATTTTTGGAAATTTAAGATTTTATATCTGGCTTTGAATTTTGTAAACTTAGATAATTTGGAATTTTTTTTAGTTTAGAAGATTAGATTTTCAATATTTATTACTTAATTCGGAAATGAATTTTACAATTAATGAGAATTGATATTCGTAGAGTTTTATCGTTGGCAATATTCACGAGAGGGAGAGGAGAACAGCTTTGGGAAAGTTGGTTGGAATAAAAACGAACGGTATCGGAAGGGCGACAAAAGGTAGGATGAGCAGCCGTCGTGGTTGCTTAATTAACCCTCCTTCCTTAACCCTTTTCAGCCTCTTTGTTTAAGCAATATCAATTTTACCACGAATCGTCAATATTGACTCTCCGACCACTATTTCACGGTCTCCGAACCCTTTGGAAACCCCTTTGTACCCCTCAAGAACCTATTACTAATATTTGCAATTTTATTTTCAATTTGCAATGTGGGTCGCTGACAGCCCCCCACCCCCCACTATTCCTTAATTAATATTGTATCAGTGCCACTTGGAATTTTCTTTCAACAATTCAAATATCATAATAACCTAAGCGCCACCTGAAATCATCAAACGTAAAACTGACTCGAAAAATCCCAAAACCCAAACAATTCACCCTGACCAACCATCAACCTAATCGCAGCGACAAAAGCTGAAAAAAGCATCAGGCCTGGTTAGGGTAGCAGCGGCATCGTTGGCTCGAAATCCTTTCACCGTCTCCGCGTGCACACACGCATTTGAAAAAAAAAAAAAAGAAAAAAAAAGAAAAGAAGGAGCAGATTTTTCAAGCAGCAACAGAAGAACCCTGCACCCGGACAAAATAGACGCTCCGTCTCGAGGCGAGGGTAAAAAGAGGCGGCTACTAGAGGGGTATATCGTAGAATAAGGATGTGGCGGGGAGGGGGGGGAGATATATCGAGAAAGAGAGCGATAGTCGACTATCAACAAGGAGAAGAAAGACGGAGCAAGCAGAGCATACGGTGAACGCGATATGCCCGCTTAATTATCCCTCCCCGTGCCCCTCGCCTAGTCTAATATCCCCCCCCTCTGTTATTCTGACCGTCAAGAGCGACGAAGACAGCGACCGACGACGCTGGTGAGGGGGGGAATAGCGTGACTAGAGCGAGGAAGAAACGTGTCTGGTTGGACAGAGAGAGTCGTAGGAGGGTTTGGGAAGAAGGGAGATCAGGAGGATAGGGTGGGGGGGTTAGCACACGCTCCAGCCGCTCGGAGGGCCGCGACGGCGGCGCAAAACATTCAGTCGGCAAAAAGTAGCCAAGGGGTGAGCATCACCCTGAGCTACCGGGACACGTAACACGTCGAGACAGAACAGAGTCGTTTTTATATTATTTCAAAGAATATTATACCGTCCCGTGTACGTACATATGTAAACTTCGCGGTTCCTTCGACACGATACGCACGATACCTCAAAAGGGATATAAGAATCGTGCGGGTTAGTACCAATGAGACACAGTGACAGTTTTACGGACGAATCTTGTGTGGTGTTCGACGGGGAACAGTGTTTATCCGGTGTATTATGAGAGAAGAAACCGTGTCCGAGCGACAAGGTCGTCGCAGCTGAGGAACCCTACTACCAAGTTCTCGAACACGATCATTCTCCGATTTGTATCCCGGGGGATATCGTGAGGTACGACTTTCGTCGATCACACGTCACGACGACGACGACCAACACGAAGAACAGGTCGAGGAGAACCACGAGGCTGGTAACACCACGGCCTTGTCGCGAGGTTACACCGTCGGGTGTACCGGTGTGTACCGGACCAGAACACCGTGATGGAAGTGCGAGCCATGGAGTATCGTCCCGTGGTACCCACGGGGATGATACCAACCGGGTTGCAGGATTATCACGCGGCGATACCAAATCTCAGCCCGCCGAGGAGCCAAGGTTCCTCAACCGGTGGCGCTTCCTCGATAGACGACTACGCGCCCCGCATGTACACACCACCCACGCCGCCCACCCCGCACGACGACGACAAGGTAAAAAGAAATAAACCTACAACGTATCTTTTCTTTCCTTCCTTCCTTCCTTCCTTCCTTCCTTCCTTCCCTTTGTTTTCAAGGTTAAACGGATTCTACCCCTTTGCCTTCGCGATGCTGCTGTTGTTGTTGTTGGGGAGATGAATTTTTGTCGGAGTTTCCCCGACTTGTTTATAGTTTATAGGAAATTGGTTGAAGTATTTCGAATAGGTAATTTTGGAAAATTCAGTGGAAGAGATATAAGGCATAGAATCGTATGTTTCCTGAGGCGATCGTAATTAGCACAGCTCGTCAGTAGTGTGATGTGTGTTCGGACATTTGAATATTTGAAATAATTTAAATAACTAGAATATCAGAATAGTATTCGATTATTCAACCTCGAATAATTACTATGATGGAATTGATTCTGGACACTTTGGTTGATACTTCATATTTTCACATGTTTGAAGATTTTAATTAGAAAAAAATCTAAACTGTGTTGTTATTTTTATTTTTGTGTCTGGCAACATGAAACGTAGCATGATGTGAATTAGCCAGTTAATTAATTAATTAATTTCTTTTGTACCTCCTTCGATGCGTTGAAACTGTAATTTTTATTGTATATTAAAGGTATGGCTGTGAACGGTGTTTTTACTTAAAATTATAAAATATGATTTAAGTAAATTTCGAATCTAATTCTCATCAATCTCTAATTCTCAATATCACAATATCCGAATACCACTAGAATTAATATCTAAAATTCAAATAATCGACTTGTACGAATTTAAATACTCGAATACTCCAAATCCAAATTGCACGATTAAATAATTGATTAAATAATTCAAATAGTAATCCCTTGTCTGAAAAATTTGAATATTAGAATACCATTGAAAACATCGTCTCCGCGTTAAATTGTTTAAACAATGATAGTATTTAAATACCAAGTATTGGAGTACTGGAATGCATTATTTTTGATATAACAAAACACATTCAATGCTTATGAGTTTTGAAATACCTTTACTTCGAGTGAAATTTGAAATGCCATTACTTCGAATGAAATAAACTAAAATCTCCCCCGAAGATTTCTTGTATTTCTTAAAACGCGGTCAATTATTCCGCGAATTTTCGAAGCTTCGTGGAACCTTAGCTGGCCAATGCCGGTTTTTTTCCACAAATTAATTAATTTCATTCAACGATAATACCTGATTAAACAAATTCTCCGCTTAGTATATGAATATTTTTCGAGAGCCTAATTCGTTTGGCCGTAACGTTATCGTCGGTGTTTCGCGATTCGACCGTTTCTCTGTTTACGTTACAAATCATGCTTGAAGTTTTTTTTTTTTTTTGCGAAAAACGTGTAAAAACATAGTCGAACTGTTCTGACCTTCCTCCGAAATTTCAATTTCGGTCGTTAAACGACACCTTCGATTTTATTTTTCGGATTTTATGACTAGCTGATTCCTTCTTGTTTTTCACCCTTGCGCAGCCATTTCCGTATTTTTTTTTTTTTTTTTTTTTTTACGAAAATATTGCATTTTTTTTTTTTGTTAATTCAATTTTTCCATACGACGAATTATTTTGTGGATTTTGAGTAATTTTTGATTTTTCCTTTGCTGTCTATTTATTTGCAATTAAACACGGGTTGTATGTGTACTGTTAGTTTAATAAGTAAGTGAAGAATATTATTTTGATCCAATTGGGTTAATTAATTTTCACTCTATGATTTTCTACGATTTTATAGTTAATTTTTAATTTCAGTCGAAAGTAAATCGAATTCTTTGAAGTTTTTAAAATAAAATTGTCAAGATATTTGTGTATAAATTATTGAAGTTGTGCGGTGTTTTAGCTAGGCAGATTTTAACTACGATATAGTTTCCTTCGGGTCGAAACTTGTGCCGTGGTCTTCTTTGAACAGTGTCCATAACTTAAACACGTGTTTCTTAGAACACGTTGAAACCAGTGACGTACCTACGCACATCGTGATTCCAACGGATGTTGCAGCGAACCCAAATGTCTAACATCAAACATTTACCTATTCGAAGTAAACGAGTAGTGTGCTTAATTTTGTTAACATTACCCCTGACTCCTCGGTGTAGCTTAATTTTCAAAAAGAAAAGAAAAATAATTTAACTATTATATTGAAGATATACTTTTTAGTTTGTAAGTTTGTGAAATTATTATTAGGAAATTCCAAAGTTTGCAGAAATATTGTTTTTGTGTTCCTAAACTTTTAAAATTAATATTTAGAAATTTCTAAGTTTCCACAAATACTATTCGGAGGTTTGTAAATTTCTGAAATTATATTTTTCAATTTGTGAGCTTCCAAAATTATTATTTGGAATTTTCAACAATTGTAAAAGTATTGTTTATAAGTTCCTAAACTTTTAAAATTAAAATCTAGAAATTTCTAAGTTTCCATAGGTATTCGGGGGTTTGTAAATTTCTAAAATTATATTTTTCAGTTTCTGAGCTTCCAAAACTATTATTTGGAAATTTCGGTTTTTTTAAATATTGTTTTTAAATTCCTAAACTTCTGAAACTATTATTTGGAAATTTCTAATTTTATTATGCTATATTTTTCAGTTTCCAAGTTCCTAATATTATAATTTGGAAATTTCCAAGTTCCTTAAACTATATTTTCAGATGTCCGTTTCACTCTGAAGATCGAAGTCGGTTGATAGTTTCGTTAAAACGCTATTTATTGCTTTTCTTGAATTCTGTTCGAGATGGAACTCTTCTTCTTTGATTAGGGAAGTTGTTTCGATTCGAATCCGTTTGAAAGTCGCGCGTTCGACGCGCGACGGCGCGATATTTCCCGCCCAAATGAATCTCATTCAATTTCATCCTAGAAACAATATCATTATTCACCATACACAAAATAGATTAAATTAACAATGAAACTTACGTATCGCTCGAATAAACCTTAAAATATATTTATGATAATTTTTGCACCGTGTGAAACGAAATTTGAATAATTTCCACCCAGAATACGGAGAAAGTAGCGTATTTAGTTGTCAACGGATTTATTTTTAAAGTGGAATCGAAACTTATTCTCATCGAACAAAGCTCCGACAGTATTTCCATAATTAACCTTATAATTGATATTGAAAAGTAATACCTGAATTAATATTCCAAAATTTAGAAACTATAAAAGAAATCTATCGTTTAATTTGAATCGTTGCTGCTTCAGCGTTTCAACCCGTCCAAGAATTTTTTAATTTTACAAAATTTCTTTACTAGTTTTCAATCATTTTATCAATTATCAGATTTTAATTAGTCCTATTCCAACTTACCAATTTGTCACGCTTTAAAAGTCTTCAATTCTTATCATTTAAATATAATCGTATCAAAATGTCGTCGATCGACGTAACAAGGGATCTCGTTAAAAGAAGTGTTGAAAAAAAAATAAAAATCTGGGTCATCTCGTACGGAACGCTATGAATTGAATTTCGAGAAAGGGGATCCATCCAGTTGATGGTGTACGATGTCACCGTCGATTCTTCGCCATCTTCTCACGACGGATCCTTGCATAAGGGATCCCGTAAGGATCAAACGGACGATCCGCTGACCTCGGCGATCTTTAAGACGCATTCACCGCGAGCAATTTTCCAGAAGTGGACGACAATAAGGTGCTGTCACAATAAAAGTACCTGGAAAAATAATCGGCTACCCTCGAGCCCAGAATAAACGATACAATCACCTTTCTTCTCTTTACACCCTCCTGTTCTTTCTTCTTTTGCTTCTCGAAATCTTATTTCTTTTTTTTTTTTATCGTTATTGTCTTCGTGTATGTAGTAGGAGGGAATTTTTAAGTATATCGAATGACGGACCATGGAGAGAGCTGGCAGTTGAAATTCAGTCTTAAACTGTTCGTTTGTTCTTATTGTTCAAAGTTTCGAAACTTTTAGTCAGCTGTTTCTGAAGATAAATATTTTTCGTGATAAATCAAATCGTTTGTTAAGAAAAGAATTATAATACTTACCTGTCTGTAACTTGATGTTAAATAAGCTAATTTTAAGATTGAAGGTTGATTATAAAATACTCTCTTCTCTTAATATTGTATTTAATTATTGATAATTGCTCTGTTATGACAAACGTGTCAGGAATCAAAAGTGTTGTAGCAATTTTCACGCCAATTTTCCTTCAATTTCCTGTTTTCCAAGCTATGTCCCTTCTGGAGAAAAAAAAAAAAAGAAATCACCGTCACCGTCCCTTCTCGTTTCGAACAAGGGGTGAATCTTGAAGGTCTTCGAACACGGGACAAGAGGGGTGATGCAGGATCGTGAAAAGGTAGCGGGGGTGAGTTTTCTTCTGGTCGCCCGGCGAGTAATTCCATTTGTACGTCACTGAGAGTGAGATTCTGAAACTTGACCTGTTAAAAAGTCCTTTAGCTTTGGCTCTCGTGTTCCCGAAATACCGGGGGAAAGAAAGAAGGAGCATACAGTACGAGGAAAATTACAGGAAATGCCTATTTCTCTCTCGTCGTCGCTCGAGGAAAATTAAAACATTATTCTGTGATCGATTCTCATTATCGTTTATTGCGTTAATAGTGTGGTTATAATATTGCTGTGATGTTAATAGTGTAGCTATAGTAATATTATGACATTAATACTGTGGCTATAGCAAGGCTATGGTATTAATACTCAGACTATAGTAATACTGGGGCTATAGTACTATTAGAGTACTAATACTGGGGCTATAGCAATACTATAATATTAATTCTGTGGCTATAGTAATACTATAGTACTAATACTAGGGCTATAGCACTACTATAGTGGTAATATTAGGGATATAGTAATACTATAATATTAATACTGGGGCGATAGTAATACTGCAATGTTAATACTGTGACTATAGTAATACTATAGTACTAATACTGAGGTTATAGTAATACTGCAATATTAATAGTGGGGCTATAGTAATAGTATAATATTAATACTGGGGCTATAGTAATACTGCAATATTAGTACTGGGGCTATAGTAATATTGAAATAGTAATACTATAATACTAATATTATGGCTGCTGTAATACCATATGGAATTAATAATTACCACCATATGAATCCACCCGCAATAAATATTGTATACTATCTACCCGTAGTACTACCTACAATCTTAATTACCAATTACCTGCATTAAACACTCCAAATTACACATTACAATACCAATACCTACGATAATAATTACCTCTATTTTTCTGTTGCCATTCGATTTCTATAAAAATCTCAAGTATATGATTTTAAAGTTGAGGCCTGTTTATTTAGATTTCATTTCGTTGATAAAAGGTTATAGGATTATGAAAATGGCACGAAGGATATAAATGACGCAGCGTGGTAGACGCAATAATTGCTTCATAAATTTTTTACGGCTATAAATAAATAAGAATGAATGGTCACGAGTGCAAGAGATCTTACAATCTTTGATCTTTTCTCAAATTTGAACTTTGCTCGAATGTTCTCGATGATTTACGATTTTTTTTTCTCTCAGTAGAATTAATTTTCCTCCTTTTTTTTTCTTTTCTTTTTGTTTTTAACGAATGCATAACATTGTCTTGGTTTTGATCGATACGAACGGTATTCAAAAATATACTCCAAGGTGTTCCTATTTTTGATATCGCGTTGCTCAAAATATTTTCAACGATCATTCAACGTTTCATTAGCAAGTCACTCGGAAATCTGCATCTTGAAACCGTCGCCTTCGAAAAGTCAATTCCAAATTTGAAAATACCATCGGTCAGCTCGACGGAAAATTAATTCAACTGCGTTGCGAAGTTTCGAACAGAAATGAGAGAATTCACGGAATTTTGGAAACACCGCCGACGACGTAATTTATATTGATCATTATTTTTTAACGTCCGATTAAGCTTGCAGCGTCGGCGATGAAAATAGTGTCTCGATTAAAATATTAATCGATCGATTTAGAATTCACCTGTGACGACAAGCATTGAAATTAGACGATCGTTAATGTCGCAATTATCAGTTTTATTAACGCATCGCGCGGGTCGTGAGAGGCTGTTTCGACAAGGAAAGGGCAAAGTGCGAAACGGCACCATTAATTCTAGAGTTTGTGGTAGCACAATATCGTTCGGTGGTGAACGAGACGGAGAAAAAAAAAGAGACGAGAAAAATGCGAAAGAACGATAAAAGAAGTTCGAAAGTTATTCAATCTGTGCCGGGCAAATGGAAAAAGTTCCTTGACCGTCGGGAAATTTTTGCGAAGCGTGAAAAAAATCGTACACCCCTGAGCGATCACCTTAAAGGGGTAGTTTTTTTTTGTTT
Source organism: Stelis phaeoptera (assembly GCA_943735885.1). NCBI lineage: Eukaryota > Metazoa > Arthropoda > Insecta > Hymenoptera > Megachilidae > Stelis > Stelis phaeoptera. Next base: position 5,556,391 of record OX030936.1, read on the forward strand.
CTTTTGTTTAATTGAAGATTCATCGATTTTCGATCCAGACACACGGTTTTTAACGATGGTTACCGCGGATACAGTTGATCGAAACTTTTCTAGCGGGTGAAATCATCCCTTAAAGTTTGCAAGGGGTGCATTAGATTGGCAGCTTAATTCGTTTCATGTACACTTACTTTCAAGTTGACAGTGAAATAGAAAAATAAATAAATATATAATGAAGTCTTCATCGTGATAAAAATTAACACGTATTTTGATGAGAGCATCCTAATGAATTTTATGATTTAAAATGAAAAACAGTCGATCGGTTATTTTGACCGGTTCTGTAGGTTTAGTGTTAATGAATTAAAGTTGATATTATTCGAAAGTTAATTAATATTTCTAAGCTGGAACGACCCCAAAGTTGATTAGTAATTTGGAGCTAAAATTATTCAAAAATTAACTAATAAGTTAAAATCAAAATTACTCAAAAGTTAATTGGTAAATCCCGGTTAGAAGTATCCAAATTTTAATTAATATATCAAAATTATAATTATCTCAAAATTAGTTAATAAATTAAGGATAAAATTACCCCAAAATGAATTAATAAAATAGAATAAAAATCATGCCAAACCCAAATCAATGAATTAAAATTAACCTCACTCCAAAATTAATTATCAAATCATTACAATCGATTAATAACTTCGTACAATTAAAAATTTCCTCACTGTAGGTTAAAAAATGTACAAAATATTCCAATAATAATTTTGCCGACAAAAATTCATGAACATTGCAAATTTAATTACCAACTTAATCAACCTACCTATATTTTCAAAACTTTTATACTAATTTAGGATTAGTGTTATGGAATGGGGGTTGTAAGTTCGTAAGTATGATCCTCGATCGAACAATTATATCTTTAACGAATTTATATTCATTTTTCGAAACACCCTGTACACAGGATGTAAAAGAATCTGACCCTCTGACGAAACTCGAGGCGGTCCTTTGCCTTGGCTTTCATTAAGGTATCGTTAGTGGCGCTGTTCTCATCAACATCCTCTTCTTCTTTTTCACACCCTTTCGTTTCACCCTCTATCCATCGCATTCCTTTTTGTTCCTCTTTCTTTTTAACGATTCTGCTGTCCTGAAAAATCCTGCCAGTGTATCCTTTCTCGTCCGCGATCCTTCTTCTTTCCGTAAGAAGATATCTATTGTATCGTTCTTTTACGAACAATTTTTCCTCTTTCGTAAATACGACACGTTTGTATTGAAACATAGGTAATTATCAAATGAGCAGAAATAAATAAGTATTGGGTCGTTATGTATGAAACTTTTAATATTTATTATTTCTACAACAACGGCAAACTACCTACAGTTATATACAGTTATATACAGTTCAAGTGAAAATGGCTTATATTTATTACAAAGCAAACATTCTTTTCTGTTTGTCAAAATATTAAACTCGGTCGTATTAAATTATCCTCCTGGGCGTAAGGGTTAACCCTTTCGTTACGACAGCCCGCTCCGTCGGAGTAATGCCAGTAAACGGGGCACCTCGCCGAATATTGTCCATATTGCATGTCGGTGGTCGGTAGTTTTCAGTGTTCGCCGACTATAGCCGGTAGTGTTCGGTGTTAGCCGACTATAGTCGGTTGTCTTCGGTGTTCGCCGACTATAGTCGGTAGTTTTCAGTGTTCGCCGACTATAGTCAGTGGTTTTCGGTTTTCACCGACTATAATCGGTAGTCTTCGGTGTTAGCCGACTTTAGTTGGTGGTCTTCGGTGTTCGCCAACTATAGTCGGTAGTTTCAGTGTTCAGTGACTATAGTCGACGCTCGTATACACAGATTGTCGAGTGGATGCCGACTATAGTCGGCGCTCGTAACGAAAGGGTTAATATTTCAACCGTTTCGAGTATTTCTGTTTCCTTAACGATCCTAATTACTAATATTTCGTCTTTGCTGCGACACCAATTATGTTTGACGCTCGCTTTATCGGCATTCGTTGCATTTGCTTGTACTTCAATTCACACTGGATACTCGCGACAGAATCGAAAGGGGGAGATAGGAGAGAATTGTTTAGTTTAACGAAGGAGCTGGACGGAATCGGTTACGCGACGGCAGGTGAACGGCACGTGCGTAAACGGTGAAAGGAGATCGCGAGGCACGGGACAGAATGGAAGGAAAAATGCGAGGGGAAGGAAATTTTTAGTGAGAAAAATTGAAACGGGAGAAATACCTGTCGGGATAAGAGTTGGACGGATACTTCTGAAACTGCGTTTGTTCTGATTTTTAGGTGTTTATTAATCTTTCGTGACAGATGTAAGAATATTTTGATATAAATCGATAAGACATGGAAATTTGATTTAAACAAGATTGTTGTTGAAAAAGCATGGTACTTGAATATTTCTACGGTTTTTGCCTGGAAAATTACCCCTAATTTATCGCTTCACGAATCTTCGCTGAATTTTCATTTACACGCGATTACGGGATTACACGCAGTCGTGAGGTCGAATAAAGAAAATGATTTTTTGGGAATTTTTTTAAATGCATCCAATCGATTGATTTATTTAAAACTTTTTGTGTATCGGAAAGTAACATTTCAAAAACATTTTGTAATTTTTTTTATAAAATAATGTTATGAATTGAATGGTTGGGAGCAGATTGTCGAAGAAGGTTTTTATCTGATACGAGATGAATTTCTCTCGGGATCGAACGAATCGATTTTCTAAAATATTGAATTCTGAATTTTTACTGCGGTTTTGAAAATGCAATGTTCTATCGTTGCTCGTAAAACAGGTTATAAACAAGAAAACCTGGTTATTTTCATGCTAAAGATGTATGTAAAATTTGATTAAGTTTCTAACTTATTTTCCGCACGGACCTAACAAATGTAGTTTTGAGAAAAACGTGATTCAAGTTCTGACTGTCGATAAAAGTAACAACTTGCATGGAGTCAATGCCCTCCTTTGAAAAACTGAATTTTTTCCACTAGACGTACCGACGTTCAGTTCATCCATAGTTTTAAATTGAACCTAAAATAGAGAGTAAAATAAATAAAGAACGAAACGCAAACGAACATATAGAATAATTCTTTACCTCGATAAAAGCCAACGTATATTTAATAAATTTTGCAATTTAAATTAAGAAATCTGACACAAGTCATACAAAATGTTGTTGTAAAGAATGATCCTCGATCCAAGTCTTGCTTTGATTTCCATCACACTTCCATCGAAGTAGCCAAAAGATTGACAAAAATTCGTCGAAGCAAAACCGTTGGAAGTATCCTTTCGAAGGGGCAGATGGTCCTTTTCCCTCCCCTTCGGACGGGGTGGTGCACACGCGACCGCCATTCGAGTGTGTCCTAACTGGACGAGAGCGAAAAAGAGGAATATATATATATATCTATATATAAAAAAAAAGAAAAAAACGAAAAAAAAATCTTCCCCTACGAGAAACTCAGCAGCGACGTTAGCATAACCAAGGGATAAAACCACCCCGATCGTAACGACCAACCCCCTGAATCTCACCCTGTCCTCGTGCGTCGATGCAGACCCGAAGAGGTGGATCCCTGTTTCGCACACGGGGGTTGTAACATCCCCCCCCCCCCCACCGTTCCCTTCCCTTACCCTCGTACCCTTATTTCGTCGAGAGTTAAGCCTCACCTCCTGATTGAACTAGGACTCATTTTGTCGTCCGTGTTCACCCCCTCAGTGAAGTTCCTCCTCGATTTAAGTGAAAGTCGTTCCTCGAAGAGAAAACATGTCTCGGGTGGTTGATGGAGAAGGAAGATGTTGAGGTACGTCGGGGACGGGGGTGCGAGGAAGGTCGAGAGGGGATGATTCTTCGTTCGCGTGAATTTTCAACGAGTGGTTCGAATATTTTGGAGACTGAGTGTTTTTGATGGTGTGCAGAGGTGTGAGATTTGAAAAATATTATTTGGAATTTTCGACGTTTGTTAAAGGATTGTTTTTAAGTTGCTAAACTTTTAAAATTAATATTTTGGATTTTATAAACTTCCATAAATATTATTCTGGGGTTTGTAAATTTCTAAAATTATTTCTTTCTGTTTCTCAGCTTCCAGAAATATTATATTCTGGGATTTGTAAATTTCTAAAATTATTTCTTTCAATTTCGGAGCTTCCAAAAATATTATTTGAGAATTTCAGAGTTTGCAGAAATATTGTTTTTAAGTTCGTAAACTTTTAAAATTAATATTTGGAATTTTCTTAGCTTCCAAAAATTATTTTCGGGGGTTTGTAAATTTCTAAAATTATTTCTTTCAATTTCTGAAGTTTCAAAAATATTATTTGGAATTTTTAACGTTTGAGAAAGTATTGTTTTTAAGTTCCTAAACATTTAAAATTAATATTTGGAAATTTCTAAGCTTCCATAAATATTATTCGGAGATCTGTAAATATCTAAAATTATATTTTTAAACTTTTGAATCTCACCCTGTCCTCGTGCGTCGATGCAAACCTGAAGAGATGGATCCGTGCCTCGCACACGGGGGTTGTAAGAGACCGAGTGTTTTTGGTGGTGTGCAGGGTGAAATTTTAGAGTGGGTGTGAATTTTTGAGCAATTTGAGCTTGGAAGGATGAACTTAAGATTGAAAGTGTTATACGCAACAAAAGACTACTGGATGGTGAATTTTTTACAAATTTTTAGTTCGAAGAAAGTTTCTAACAGTGATCCCTAGAATTCTAAAATTTGACGGTGGTAACTGTAATATCATTTAAGCAACAATTGTTTGCGATTAGGGATGCAAAACTGCCAAAGCTAATCGTCCACAACAGTAACCGGTAAAATATAATTTTCCGTATCTAAAACTTGATAATAAATCTTAAAGTTTTGGGGAAGATTTTTAATCACGCGAAGAGTAAAATTTAAATGAAATTCGATACAAAATCATAAGAGAAAATTGCTTTTACACATCTAAACTCGAACAGTCGATCCTTAAAATAATTTTCACTTCAAAAATTGCCACGTTATTGTAATTAAGGGTGCAAAATCGTGAACGTTGGAGCACAAGGGAGACAGTTTAACGTTGTAATTGTTGTCACGAACGGTTTGTTGCACGCCGAAAGGAAAACATTAATTATCCTGGCACAGTTTGAAGAGGCATGAAAATCGTGGAAATAATTAAGAGAAGCAACGGGAGGGGTGTACATTTCTGCCTGGGTGTCGTTTCAAATGACAGTCTTTTCGACGGAATATAAAGAAAACTTTCAGTGTAATTTACACCCTGTGAAAGACACCCTAACTCTAATTAAAATGAATTACACATCGAGTCATTACAGTCGTTCTACGAAGGGTTGGTTCTTCAACGTCTTCCTTTTTAACTTTTTGCGCGTGAAATGAAACTAATGTGTCGTAATTGCTCCCTTTCGTTGCCATTATACGTTTTTACACGTTAATTATTTAAAACTGTGGACGGTGACATAATTTCTCTCCGGTTAATTTGGAAATTTAATATAATATAGATAACAAGTTAATACGTTGAATTTTATTTTATTTTTGAGACAACTACCCTTAGTACTGGGAGGATTAAAAATCAGTCGCCTGGTAGATGTAATTTTTGCAATTCTAAATGTGAATTTAGTTTTAATCGTTTAAAACTGAGGACAGTGACATTTTGATTAATTTGTAGAAAATTTATTTAAACGAGTGTTTATTTAATATGACTTGGTATTAACTTGGTGTTTAAATTGCAACGAAGATAATTTTATTTTATTTTTGAGATAATTACCCTTGGTATTCTAATTCTAAAATTTCAAATTATGTCTGTCTTTGAAATAATATTTCGCCTTAAAGTTGGCATGCTGTTGTGATTAAGGGTGGAAGGTTGTCAACGTTGAGACATAATTGCTCTGTTTGTACATAAATTGAAGAAAAGAATCGACTGAAAAAGAATGATACTTCAGGGAATTCTGATCAAATGGATATCTGCCATTTTATACGATTGTCTGTTACCCACCGGTAATAAGAGGAGGATATTTTCGTATCCCCGTGGTTACATCATCGTTGCGTAATATCTGTCACCAAGGTGGAGAAAAGGAATGTAAAGGATGGAAAAGCTATGCATTTCTCGCCGACAATATTTCCTATTTTAATGAATACAAGGAAAGGAGAACGGGACGCGTTGTGATTCCGCTACGTTTCCTCTGAACTTCCTTTGGTCTCTCGCGACGATCTTTGTTAAAGAAAATATTTTGCATATATCTTCTGTTCGTTCGTTTCGTTTTGCATCGTTTCGACGTGTTCGTGTATTGGTTAGCCGTTCATATTCGAGATTTGAATTGTTTTTAAAGGTATTCGAATTTATTTTGGATTTTCTTCCTCGTATTCCAATGAAAGTTTTAGGAGTAACCGTTTGTATTCGATTGTCACGTCTGAGAGAGCATATTTAATTTGTCGGAGTATTTTGAAATGTGGAATTTAAGGGTTTTATTTTTTATATTAGAATATAGAAAATTAAGGAAAGTAATAAAAATATATGGCGCGTTTGGTTTTCGGATGTTTTGGTGGAAAAAGTGGATTAAATTCAATCGTATGGAAAAATGCTCCGAATGCGAAGGATTAATGATTAAATTATAAGTGGTGATAAGAATTTATCAAAAATAATTGGTAACGTAATGTAGTAATAAAATGAAGAAAGTAATTAGTGATGGAAGTTAAACATTTAGTTCAGAGTATCTTGTGACAAAATATCGAATATAGCTAGTAATAAAGGCTAAAGATTTAGTTAACAGTATACTTAGTAATAAAATATCGAATATAGTTAGTGATAAGTTGCTTTACATTTGTAGTAATAATAACGTTAAAATTTGATTAATAGTGGCTAGTAATAAAATAAGGGAAGTAACTAGCAACAAAATTTAAAAATTTTATTATTAATAGAAAATATTAATAAAAGTTAGTGGCTTCTAGTAATAAAATAAGAGAAGTAACTAGCAACGAAACGTATCGTTAGAAATTTAATTAATAGTGGCTAGTAATAAAATAAGAAACATAACTAGTAACAAAATACCTAAAAATTCAATAATTAACTATAACCAGCTACAAAATTTACCCAATAATAACTAAAACCATGAATTAAAATACTAAAAATCTAAAATATAATCTAAAATAATTACAAATATTCACAAAATTAAAAAATGTCTTATTTAATTCTTTGAAAAATGAAAAACCACGAATATGAGGGGGTGAGGGAGGATTTCACTATATTTAGTTAAATGAAATTGAATTTTATAAGCGAAGATCGTGATCTCGTCCAGTATATGATTGTTGTGTAAAGAAATAAAAGAAAGAAAAGAAAAACATAAAGAAAATAGACTGGCTTGTTCATATTTCAATCTTGACCAGGATAACTGGTACAGAGAGGCTTCGTTTACGACTGGTAATTGTTACTGTTGATGGCATTCCGTTCCATGGAAACAGTGAAAAAAAAAATTCTCTTCCCTTCTCTTTTTAAACCATCGTATCGTTCACGTTGCAATTCGACCAGTCTCAAAACCCGGTTGCTCGCAAAATCTTTCAAAATCTTTCGAAAACCTTGAACAATCGTCTTGAGATAAATATAAAATTTTAGACCTCAGTCCTGTAATAAATTAATTACGTTTGTTATTCAATGTTAACTGTATGTAATATTTACCATTGATTGTTTGCAGTATTTACTAAATAGTAAAATAGTATTATCTATATTTGATATTGGCGATTAACTGTGTTTAATATTTCTTATCAGTTATATTCGGTGTATTTACTTTCACCTGTATTTTCTATATTTCTATATTTAGTATTTCTTATTAGCTATACTTCCTATATTTCCCATATTTATTATTAGCTATAGTTCCTATATTTGCCAAATTTACTACGAGCTGTATTCCCCATACTTACTATTAGCTGTATTTCCTATATTTGCCATATCTACTGTTAGTTATATTTCCTATATTTGCCATATGTACTGTTAGCTATATTTCCTATATTTGGCAAGTTTACTATTAGCTGTATTTCCTATATTAAGTATTAGCTATATTTCCTATATTTGCCAGATTTACTATTTCCTATATTTGCCATATTTACTATTAGCTATAATTGCCATATTTATCATTACCTATATTTCCTGCTTTTACCGTAAATTATTACCCATATTTACCATTAACTGTATGTCCTATATTTACTATCAGATATTAACCGTCTTAATTATATGTACCATAAATTATTTTATATGATAAACGTACCTTGACGACACACAATTAGTACCAAAAGGATAACAAAATTTCTATCCACCTGAAAGACGTATGAAAATCGAAAATTGACCAGAAGCGATCGAACGGCGTGAAAAGGAATCCATTAGGTCAGGTTTCGATTTTCTTTAGGGTGGTCGAACGGATGGCCAATTAGGAAGAGGATTGTATAATTGGGCAGATAAAGAATCAGCTGGATACTCGTCCATCCACTTTAACAGCTGCTGTGCGCTACCTTGAATCAAAAGAATCGAATCATCCTCCTTTTCATTATCATCATTATAGTAATTAATTCATTATTTATCATTCTCGTAATCCTTACGATCCTTGCAATCGACAATATTTCCAAAGCTGGAAATAGAAAAGTACAGTTTTTTTATTCGAAGCCTCCGTCCCTTATATTTAAATAGCGTTAAAAATATTTATAAAATTAAAGAATTATACTTTTTTGTAGTGTGCGATTTTCGATTAATTATTCAAACTTACTACAGCAAAATTGCTGGCGTAGAATTATGAATTCTTGAATTAATCTCTTGTACTACCGGTGTCAAGAATATTTAAAAAAATCATTACCACCAAATACGAAATATAAATTAACCTGTACAGCTGTCTATAATTTTACCCTATTGATTATTGAAAAACTTTCCCGCGTCGAGATACGAATGATAGGGTAACCGGCAATATTCTTTTTCCTTTTGTGATCGATTAAACTCGTTATCGCTACCGTGGACCAATACACGCACGTACAAATGACTGGATAGAAAGATCGATCGACACACAAAGGTCAATCTACGAAACACCTAACGCCAGAAAAAAATTACACAACACGATGATTGGCAAAGTTGAATGGCGAACACGTTTCGCACGCAATTTATCGCGAGAGATGACGGCAAACCAGCTAACCCTCAGGAGCTCTTGAAAACTGGTTCTTTTCTTTAATGGCACACGATGACGATTATAATGCTAATGATAACGACGTCGAGCACACCGAAACGCAACAGAAATTAAATGAAAAATAAATTTAAAAAAATAGAAAAAATAGGAGAAACAACCGGCGGTCGAACGTAATTTTCGTTAGCGATTAGTATACCGCTTGAATTAAAATTACCAACAAACGATAACAATGTTGAACGATTTTACATAAATGACGATGCTGATGGTGATGATGATGATGATGATGATGATGAACGCAAAGATAGGCTGATACGAAGCTGATTATGATTTTATCCTTTTGTCGATCGTCCATGGATTAACAGCGTATCTTCAACTCTTTTTGTGTTTATTTTTGGACGTGGTTAATCATTTTTTATTTTATGTTTTTTTATTGCTTCGAGTTTTTTTTTTGAATAGGTTGAAAATATTCTGAGGTGATTGTTAATATTTATATGTTATAAATAGGTATGTTATTTAGTGTAATCTATGATTAGTCAAATCTGGGGTTAAATAGATTTCTGATAATTTTGAGGGAATATTGATAATTATAGTAAGGAGGGATGGTGGAAGTTTCAAATTTTCATAAAAATTAGGAATTAATATTTTTTGTTTTAATAGTAATATGTTATAAATTAGTCAAATTTTGGGTTAAATAGATTTCTGATATTTTTTAGGGAATATTAATATAATACCGATATTGGGACATTATAGTGTTTATTATAGTTAGAAGGAATATTACTAAACGATCAAAGTCTCGAATTTCCCCAAAAAATCAGGAATTATTAATCAACTTACATTCATCAAATACTAAATTTCAAACTCCCATAAAAATTAAAAATGACAACCCATATCCTACAATAAAATTCCCCCAAAAATTATAAAAATTGACGAAACCAGTCCTGGGAATTTCTGAATTCTTTCAAATATCAAATTCAAAAAATCCCTACCCCGTCCATAGTTTAGCAGTCAACAAAACCAACCACGATCCTCAACGCGTTATTTTCCATTTGACGAACAATTTAAACAACCCTGGTGCATTCTATCCCCGTCGTCAAACAGAATGCCATCGTACGCAAACCTTGCAGCATCGAATTGTTACGGGGTGCCACGATCACCCTGGACGATAAAGCATCCCGACGAAAGGCCCACAAAGCGTCACCACAGAATCACGAAACGATCTCTATTTACACTAGACTAGACTGTTCCCCTCCCTCTTGCCCCTCTACCGTGGACACCCTTTCAGTATTTCTCGTGCACGTGGGTCCCAAAGGGTCCAAATGGGTCCCAGATGACACCCGGCAAGGGGTTGAACGAGGAAAAAGATAGGCATTTTTCCTGCGACACAATCGTACGAAAAATCGAGTTAGCCCTCGTTGCTTCCACGATTGTATTCTTTCGTTTCATAGAATGTTCGAAGAGGGATGATTATCGTGATAGACGAATCGTTTGTTGATTTTTCGATTCATCGATCGTGTAATGAGACTTTAAATGGGTATGAATTTTTTTATTAGTCAATTGGCTCGAGTAAATTTTGTGAATTTTTATATTTCACGGGAAAGGTTATGGTATTATTTTCTTCTTTTTTTTTTTTTGTGAGAGATATTTAACAGAAAATTTATGGACGTTTTATGTGCGTTTAGTTTCAAGTTGAAGGTGTACAAGTCTTTGGGGTGATAAAAATTAACACGCATTTTAATAAAAGCATCGTCATTTTGTGAGTTGAAATAAGAAACGCTCGATTGAGAATTTTGACCGCTTCGGTGGGTTTAATATTAATTACGTGTTATGGCGATTTTTGTTAACTTTTGATAGTAAAAATATATATTTGGGGGATAGTGAAATTTACAAATAAAAATGTTTGTTATATTTTAATAATTAAACGGTAGTAAATTATTTATAATCTTCTCGTAACTTCTCAGAACTTGTAAATTAGAAAAATTAGAAAATCAATACCTATTACAAAGCAGTAGAATTATTTCGAAACAAGTTTCATTTCTTATCCGCAAAACTGGAATTAATTAAACGTTCTCAATATTATATTATGAATATAATACTTGTTGAGGAGATTCGCCTGGAATTATAACGTGATCCGTCGGACACAAAGGGATAATTAATAATTTCCAGGAATAATTAACCGCGTAACTCCGGTTCTCCCTATTCCCTCCCCACCTTCTATGACTGGTACAACATCGAAGAACCCGTTCTCGATTTCAGTTTCGCATAGAATCCCGTCGTGTATCATTACCACGACGTTCGAGAAACGTTAACAACTGGTAATGACTAGAGCACGATGGTTTGAAAACCTGTCAACCGAGACACGAGGCTTGCACAATACCGTTCTGAGTAAAACGTGGCTCTGGCCGCAAGAATCCGCTTAGTCAGTGTCTCCCTTTAACCAGGATATATATATATTTTTTTTTTTTCTCGAAATTATTGGTCTTTTCCTGTGAAAACCGCGAGTTTAATGGGGAGAGCCAGCTGGAGATGTAAGAATTCGTGTATTTGAGAAATTTTGATGATTGGAGTTGATTTGGAATTTTGATTTGGATGTTAAATTATTCGGATGTTGAGAAATTGGAATATTGGCATTCTGGTGATATTTGAATAATTCGAGGAAATTCGTACACTGGTAGAAGTCAAATTTAATATTTCAACGCTCCAGTATGCGAATTTAAAAAATTTTGAAGGCTATAGTATTCAAATATGGAAAAATTCAAATACTAATACCACTCAAATTTAATATTCCAGCGCGCCAGTACTCGAATTTTAGAAATTTCGAAGCCTCTAACATTCAAACGTGGAAAAATTCAGATACCAAACTACTCAAATTTAATATCCCAACGTTCTATCATTCAAACATAAAAAAATTCAGCTCCCAATAAAACAAAATTTCAAACTCAATAAATTCCTCTGATACTCAAATATCACAGCATTCAAATCCCAATAAAATTCAATCTTAAAATTCATCCAACTCGAACTCCGAACTACTCAAATATTCACATTATTCAAACTTCAAATCCCAGATTGAATTACAAAATCATAAAAGAAGAAACCTTCCTATTAAAAAAAAAAAAAAATAAAAAAAAATAAAAAAATAGAAGAATTATTGATAATACAGATGTTGACGAAATTGGAAAAAATCACATGGTAAAAGAAGAATAGTGGTTCGAGTGAGCGACAAATATTTTCTCTTCGGGGAACTCGAGTTTTACGTCAACTTTAGAGAATGACGGATGGCCGTTCGAGACCCCATGGCCAACGGGGCCCCGTATAGGCGCCTCGAAGGGCACGTAAGTGCCTTTTCGAATTTCCTCCAGGATTGTTCGGCACAACGAGACGTGTGTGTATCCCGGTAATCTGTCGATTCTTCGTTGAACAGGAAACATTCGGCAACTTACCCGGGCACCCTCTTTTTCTTCTTTTTTTTCTTTTCGTTTTTCATCCCCTCGGAAAATTTTTCGGCCAACGATCACGAAAGCCGGATATTTGTCCTGCGAAACCGATGAAAAATATGATCGATCGAATATTTGGATTATCTTTTCTTTTTCAAAATTCACTTTGAAGAACGTCTACCGTGCCGTTTGTAGAAAGAATTTTGAAACACTGCTGGGTGTGTAGAAAAATGGAAAAGGATTTCAAAAGGGTTATTTTGGAGATTTTGGTGATTCTTTTCTCGAATTTAGGCGCGAAAGGGATTGAAGAATATTTCTTTTTAATAATATTTAGTCCCATTTCGCAAGTAACTGTATAATTAGGGAAACAAATTAATTTCTACTAAAGATAATTAAAATTCTACTAAAAAGAGATTGAAATTAATTTCGTATACCAAGAATAATTATTTTGCACATTAGCTCCTTAGTATTATCTCCTTTTCGAATTTAAATACAAATCGAGTTGAAAGGAATATTTGTAATAAATGTTGGATTTTATCTTTCAATTAACCAGTCAATGAATCCACAATTGACGTTGTAACGGGTATATTTTTATCGTCAAGAATTCTACGGTAGACAATGTTTTTCCTCGAACAATCAATCGAAACAATTGAATTGTATCTTGAAGAGCAAACGTTGCTGCTTCGATTCAGGAAGAAATTGAAATAACAGAATGCCGGAAGACAATAGGAAGTCCACCTTCTTTTCTCAAGACTCTCCTGGCCATCTTTTGTTTCCCTGTTTTCGAATTAAATTAATCGTTTGAATAAGCTGCTTTTTTAACAGAATTCTGCGGACGAAGCGATTCGAGAATAATAAGTAATTCTGTGTACATCTTTCTAATATCTTTATTGTAATTCAAGCTGTAGGATGATATAAAATCCTTGTGTCGTTCGGTGATTGTTGTTAAAATCGTTTTTTTTTCCAGGAAAATAATCACAGTTGGTTATGTAAATTCGTTCCTTCCTATAACACGGTTAATTAATTCTACATCGAATCGAATCTGTATTTAAAGAAAGGAATGCGATTGAAACGTTCGTGTTACACGGGGGTTGTTAAAGGTTATTAATACCGGAACTAGCCAAGTTCAAAGTACACTTACAATTTTGTACACCTATTTTGATCAATAATTTGGAATAAAAATCTTGGAGCAAGTTTTATAGAGGGTCTGTAGCAATTTTGTCCACCGTGTAATACGACAGAATTGAATATTCCTCTGTATATAAAAATTTGAAAGTTATAATACATAAATTATTATATATCTCGGTGTATCAAAGTTTTAATTCGCTTGGTAGTTCTAGTGGATAAAAAATATCGTGTTATGGAAGGTCTGTAGCAATTTTTCCACTGTCTAACATAAGAAAATTAAATGAACTTTAATACATAAAAATTTGAAAATTTATCCATTCCTACGGAAAATGAAAGGAAGGTTTAACTTTGGTTTTGAAAAATAGGGGATGTTTCCGGTTCGGGCCATGTATCGATGCAATTATCCCGTAGCCTGCGACGCGACACGTTTTCGCCCCCACGAAAATTTCTATCAACAGGTTGTCACGGGGGTGGTTTTCAAACGGGGGTAGATTCGCTTTCATCAACCACCGTTTTGCCCGTGCTTCCATTGAAATTGATGCGTACCAGATCGTGTTGTTCGTTAAACAACCGTATCGATTCACTTCGCTACATGGCAGCATCGTTTTCATTGTGCATTTATTAAGAAGAAAAACTTTCCGAAATTTGTAAGTTCCTTTTTTTTTTTTTTTTCTTTTAGAGTGGTGGGAAATGTGGGAGTTTTGAGAAATTTAAGGATTTTTAAATGTGGTGGTTTTTTAGGGAGTTGGGAATTTTGAAATATTAGATTTTTGGGTATTTGGAATTTTTGAAATGTTATAACTTTAAGGAGGTTGGGATTTTGACATTTTAGATCTCTAGGGATTTGGGAATTATGAAATATTAGATCTCTGGGGGAAGTTGGGAATTTTTGAATGTGGTGATTTTTTTAGGTTGTGGAAATTTTGAAATATTAGAGTTTTAGGGAATTGTGATTTTGCCGTTTTAGATTTCTAGGGATTTAATAATTTTGAAATATTAGATTTTGAGGAATTTGGGAATTTTTAAGTGTTCGATTTTTGGTGGGATTTTGGGATTTTTTAATGTAGTGGTTTTTTAGGGGGTTGGAAATTTTGAAATATTAGGTTTTTGGGTATTTGGAACTTTCGAAATGTTATAATTTTTAGGGGGTTGGGATTTTTACATTTTAGATTTCTAGGGATTTGGGAATTTTGAAATATTAGATTTCTCGGGGAATTTGGAAATTTGGAAATTTTAGATTCCTAGGGATTTGGGAATTTGGAAATTTTAAATCTCTGGGAATCTGAGTATTTTGAAATATCACACTTTTAAACATTTGGTGATTTCGTTATATGTATATACATTTCTAGGAATCAGAAAATTTTGCAAAACGCGTCTTTGGTAATCAAAAAAAAAAAATTCCCAAAACCCCATATTCTTAGAAGCTCAGAAATTTAAAAATCCTATATTTTCCAACATCCCAAAAATCCGCTGAAATAACATTCCTCGCATATCATGAAATAAAACGCTTAATCTAATACTTGATTTCGAATATACCTACGCACGTATCAAAGAGAAGCGATAAAATGACGGACAAAAGAAAGGATTGTTGCCAATAAATTCTAAATTACAACCGTCGTTAAATCCCTGCTCAACAGGTGATGATTCGATCCCGATCGCATGGGATAATTTTCCAAAATACGAGCAAACGATCACGATCGATTCCGATTAAACCCGTAACGCAATCTCATCGAATCAATTTCACCGTTTTATTTCTCTTCAACGCGTCTTCTCTTTATTGCCTCCCACTTTTTTCCCCTTGTTTCTTTCGTACATATCTCCGTTTAATCGCAATAAACAATTTCGTGCTTTCACAGGTAACTCGTTTATTACTAATTAAAAGCGTGGAAACGGTCTGGGCGGGAAACGAAACCGCCTCCGTTAAATCTTCGATCGAGAAAAACAACCGTTTCGAAGTCGGTTAAAAAGAAGTTGATTGTTTCGGTCTATCAGACGATGTTAATACAGCGATAAATAATTGCACGTATTTTTAGAATACCACGATGATTGTATCGATCCACTTACTCCTAGCCTTTTAACGATACTCTTCGATTCACAAGGATCAGATTTGTTTTTCATTTCAAATTTTCTATTTGCATTAACTGATTCTTCGTATATTTCGTACTACAGTTTGATGTACATATATTGAATTCTAGATGAATCGTGGAATCGTGGGTGCTCCATGAATTATGATACGAATATTCAGAAAAAGTTTATGATTATTGTGGATCATTTAAAGTATTCGATTAATGGTTGTAAATATTTGATGCAACGTATTGCATAGTATAACAGAGAGTTTGATAAGTATTCTAGAATTTTGTTCTAGAAACCCAGTTTGCTTGCGAAGAGTTAACAGTAAACCTAATCTTAGGGTCTATATTAAATTATTGACTTTAAAGATTCTTCGATTCGAACACTGTGTGCACTCGTTTAATGACCGAAGGATTAAAACCTGAAATCGAACACAGATATTTGAGTTTTATTTTGTCCATTTTCGAATGCTTGGTACCCCGATACTGACGACTACCGAAATGCTCTTTCGTGTCTGACGCGTACCGTCATTAAGGTCGAATATTTAAATTGAATTTACGAGTCCTGGCCCGAGGCTACGCGTAGGCTACGACCGGACGCAGACGTATTCGATCATCGATGGAACAATTCGTATGATATTTCGTTTAAGAATTCTAACTCGTATCTAATTGTAAGGGTAGATTTTCAACCATTGGATGGTGGAACAGTGAAATTTCAGATTCTTAAAAATATAATATTTTAAAGATTACAAGAACCTGGAAATGTAATATTTCATAGTTATCAGATTTCTGGAAATATAATGTTTGAAAGATTGCTAATTGGTAAAAATATAATATTTTCAAGTTTCATAATTTCTGTTAAAAAATACACTGTTTACAAATTTTCCAAATCCTCGAAAATATAATACAAATATAATATTTCCAAGTTTGCAAATTCCCAAAAATATTATATTCAAATTTTCTAAATTTCTAAAAATAGAATATTTCAAAGTTTACAAATTCCTAAAAATAGAATATTCCAAAGTTGCAAATTCCTAAAAATATATTCCCAAGTTTGTAAATTCCGCAAAAATATTATATTCAAATTTGCTAAATTTCTAAAAATAGAATATTTCAATGTTTACAAATTCCTAAAAATAGAATATTCCAAAGTTTCCAAATTCCCAAAAATATATGACATTCAACAATTTTTTTAATTCCTACAAATATAATGTTCCAAATTTTCCAAATTCCTAGAAACGTAACATTTCGAAATTTTACAAAGGAGTCAAAAATCCTGTATCGAATAATTGAAGAATGTTAAAAAATAAAAAGTTCCGAAATCGCGCAGCAACGCGAGAAATTAACACTTCTTTAATTGCGAAACACTGTCTGCGGCCTCGAGGTGTGTTACTTCTGTAATTCTCTGATTAATCGATCGCGATTTGCTCGTACGACGTTTAAGGAACCGAGAAAATCACGTTCCCGCTCATTTCTCGGCGTATAACGTTACTGTTGATGACTGTTAGGAAGCTTGATCGATCGACTCTTGGAAAGTAGGAATCTCTTCTTTTTTTTTTTATTATTATTATTATTCTTCTTCTTCCTCCGTCTCTTCAAGTTTAACCCGTTCAAAACGAAGTTCACTGGCAATCTAATCCACGATGCATGAATTAATTGCTTTCCTTTTTTTTTATCAATTTTTTTTTCTCCAATTGTTTATATCATACAGCTTCGTAAATTTTTAAATCCTCGATCTGCTGATAACATAACGTTTTAACATTAAAATTTCCACGTGTCTTACGTATTTTACCCACGAAAAATTCTTCTGAAAATGTTCCTTAATTTATAATCGAAGAATCGAACGAAACAGCTTGTTAATTAATTGATTATCGTTAAATGAGTTATTGGAGAAAATTGATTACGCATCTTGGGCGTTAATAAATGGGCTAGGAATAAGGGGAATATGTTTCTTGCGAAATTAGCTAAATGACTGATTCCGACTGTGAATGACAAATCGATGCTATTGCTTTTCGAAGATATTCACGAGCGCGAGCATCGACGATTTTTAACGGACGGAGGACTTTGGAGGAAGACGAAGAGGAAAAGGAGAGGCACTTAATTTATTCGTAAATAAAATTGCTGATGAGGAGAGGCAGCTTTTTGCACGAAATACCTCTTTTCACGCGGAATTATTACGTTGTCGAAGATGAGCGATTAGTGAATCCCAAGGATCTTCTCGTAAATAATCTCGACCGGCGTTTCGTCCGATGCAAATTATACTGCGTCATTGGTTACAAATTGACACTTTTAATTTATAGATTATTATAGAATACGGCCTTGAAAATATTACTCAAAATTTACGCTCCTTTCGGCGATACGCCGTGATCGTTTGATGTAGCTGGTGTCGTTTTCTGTAACCGTCAATTACTCCGCCCGTATTAAAAATATCGATGAGTCGTTCGTATGATCGTGTCTGTTGAAGTTTAAGCATTCATTTGATGCGCCGTCAGTGTCATTCCATGATACTTTTATGTCATGAAATTGTGTTAGAATGATTATGTTCCAAAACCAATCGTTCGATACACAACATTTCTATTGTTTCTTTCAATCAACGCTCAACCATTTTTCTGTTAAGAATATCAACGAATCATTTGCACAGTTATATTCGTCAGACTTTAAGCTTTAATTTCACGTGCCATCAGTACCATTTCGAAATACTTTTAAGTCATGAAATCATCCATTTGGTACATCACCTAGTCGCTCGAATTCAGACGACTTACAAATCCGATTATTTGACCCGGGCGAACTCAAATTTCATTTCTCCGATAATTTGACCAACTCGAACGAGGCTTTAATTTAGTCGATTAATCGTGGACGGTCAGGCCCCGAAAAGAGAGAGGCGAAACATCAGAGGAACGGTAGAACGATCGCGTTACGTGGGCCCCAACGTGCGAACTTGACACCGACAAGGACGCGTTTCGAAAGGAGGAAATAAAAAAAAGAAAAAGAAAAAAGAAAAAAATGAAAAAAGAAATATACTGGTCCCAGACCGTTAAAGGACGTGGCGAGTCAGCTGTTGAAGACGCACGCAACAACGATGGCCGAATAAATCATGAGTAAAAGGATCGTCAGAAGTTACCTGTCGAGGTCGAAACCTCTTCTATTCTGTTACGACTGTGCGAGAATTCAGGAAGATCTCGCTTGAACCGCGAAATAATTAACGGTATACTCGATCGGAATTCTTCTTTTTATTATTCTTCTTGATTTCTGATTGTTTAGTCGTTTTTTTTCTTCTTCTTCTTCTTTTTGAACTCCTTTGAAAAAATAAAAGCAAACCTTTCGAGATCGAGGCACTCTTGAACTTGGATTTATGGTGTGTAAATGAAGTATTATTTATTAATATTTAGTAAACTAAGTTTTGGGAATTTTTATAAGTTTAATATTTGACTAGTGGTGGAATTTTATTAATATTGGACTAGTGGTGGAATCTAAGCTTTGGGAATTTTTATATTTATATTAATATTTTGCCTAGTAGTAATATCTAAAGTTAAGGGCATTTTTATAATTTTATTAATATTTAGTTATTAATAGCTGAGCTTTGGTAATTTTTATAATTTTATTAATATTTAGTTATTAACTGAGCTTTGGTAATTTTTATAATTTTATTAATATTTGCCTAGTGGTGGAATTTGAGCTTTGGGAATTTTTTATTATTTTATTACTATTTAGTTATTAATAACTGAGCTTTGGTAATTTTTATAATTTTATTAATATTTGCCTAGTGGTGGAATTTGAGCTTTGGGAATATTTTATTATTATATTACTATTTAGTTATTAATAACTGAGCTTTGGGAATTTGTATAATTTTATTAATATTTAGTTATTAATAACTGAGCTTCCGGAATTTTTATAATTGTAGTATTTGCCTAGTAGTAATATCTAAATTTTACAAATTTCTACAATTTGATTAACATTTCCTTAATAATAATACCTAAGCTTTGAAAATTAAAAAATTTCATGAATAATTACTAATAATTTCGTAATAAACTTTTCGTTGTCTTTTACGTGAAGAAGGTAAAAGACAATGTTCATGGAATGTTTGTATGGCAATATCATTCGTATTTATCATTCATCTGTAGAATCAATAATTAGTCTTAAGTAGAAATAGAATGGTCTGTTCGTTTTCTAGAATCGAAATCGATCGTGCCTTGATGTTTCTCGCTCGACTTGTCGGGTATTCTAGTTGACTTCCGGTGATCGAGGCCACTTCTGAATCATACTTACAATCGATCCTGTCCACTAGATTTATTCAATATTCTGTTTTCATCGTAGACAGTAACTTGCTATCAGAAAATTATCATAACCACCGTAAATCAACAATTTATTCTTCCAACAAAATTGCAATGAAATTTTCACATTGTTCAATGAATCGCGTAAAGATAATTACCATCTATAAATCATTAATTACGATTAATACAAACATTGAAATATCACGAAAATAATGCATCAAATTTACTAAATAAATGAAACTTCATCGTATCCTTAAATATTCAACAAAAATAAATAATCCTTAATAAAATGATATTAAATTTACAAAATGTTTTGAATAAAAATTTTGATTGCGTACATTTATTTTATTGGTGTAACTGTACAAATTGTATATTAAAAAATAGGGTTAAACACGAGAGCATCGACATCGATATAAAAATCGTTTATCCTTCGAAGGCCGTATGATCATTCTTATGTTTCCCTGGGGCGTGGCACAGTGCTATCCGAGAAAGGAATCTGTCGTTTTACGTAACAATCACAAGCAATCCGCGATCAGTCAGGAAACCGATCGCCTTCTCCCCCCACCCTAGTTGCTCGCGTGTCTAGGATACTTTCCATGATTCTTCATCGCCTTCGTCCTGGTGCGATACCCTCTCTCATCCCTAGATCGTTTCAGTGCTCGTTCTTCCAACAACTCTAAACACGCATCCTAGTAATTTCACGACGATATCTCGTGACCTGGACGAATTACTTGTCGCTTTTCTTCAAATACACGAGAAACGCGAGTGAATCGTATCGTTTTTTGAGGATTGGACGAATTATGGTCAGGTCCTTGTATGGACGTTGAAGGTTTGATGCCTAATGACTACGGCGCTGACGACTCGAAGCTGAAGATTCAACGCTGAGGATTTGACGCTGAGGTCTCGAAACGTTGAAGATACAACGCCGACGACTCGAAAGGCTAAGAATTCGATGCTGACGACTCAAAGCGCTGAAAAATCGACGCTGACGCTCGATGCGAAGATAATTAGAGACTGCCAACTCGAAACACTGGCAAATTAACGCTGAAAATTTGAGGTTGACGATTTGAAAGGCTAGATATTCGACGCTGACGATTCAAAGCGCTAAAATTCGACGCTGACGACTCGATGCGAAGATAATTAGAGGCTGACGACTGGATACCGACGATTCGAATCCAGTAGTCCAACGCTGACGACTCAACTCGCCTCAATTTCTCGAAGACACGGATATACGAAAGGGTTAAAAGGGAACCGAATCGTTTTCAACCTGTTACTCGTGCTCGAAAGTGGCTACATCCTAATGAGGACTGAGTCTTGAACCGGTCCATTGATGGTGAAATTATAGCCGTTGATCGGGATGGATTCCTAGAACGACCGGAAGTCCCGCAACTTTGTATCCACGCGAGATACGCTACCGCTTCATTTTCTTCCTTTATTCGGGGTGGGTTGTATCAATTAGATCGGACAAATTAGAACACCGGGCCAAGTCAATATTGATACCGGTCGCAGAAATCGTGGCGAGCTAAAGCGGTAATGAGCCCGTTCCCCTTTCCACTCCTCGTCGCTCTTTTCTTTTCCACGAACGACCGTGGCAGAAAAACGAACGAGGAAAAAACGGCCAAAAGGGATAAGGTATTTAAGGCTACCGACCAACGAACTACCGTACAAAGAGAACCGAGACACCGCGGAACAAGAAACAAAAAACGGGCAAAGTGTAGCGAGAAGACGAAAAGAGATGGAGAGAAAAAAGGAACGGGATAAAAAAGAGAAGAAATGAGACACGGAAAGGTGGAGGGGAATTAAGCGTGGAAGAGGGAGGAGAGAGAAGGAGATCTCTATGCGGTAGCTAAAGCCAGTCAGTCAGGTATGCCTGCAGGCTAGGCCATGATAGACAAGGTCATCCTCTCCCTGTTTTATACGTACGCACTGGCTACTACCAGTTCTCTTTTGCATTTATTTATTTATAAATATACCGACGGTGCGCTTGGTTAATGCACCGCCAGAGGGAGGGACAAACAAGAACAACGAGTAGGCGAGGAGCTGGATGCACATTTTAGTTATTTAGGAGGATTTAATTAACAAGATTCGTGTAGCCTGAGGGAGTATTACGTAGGAGAAGCTTATTTCTAATGGAACACTATTCTGGGTAGCACAGAATCACCTAATTGACTTATATAGTCCTTCGACCACTTGTCCCTAGGGTTACACGAACTCGTAGAACACTGGTCCTTCAGTTTACGCCGTGAACGTAGTACACTAGACTCTAGATTTATGTAGATCGTTCAGCTAATTTTTCTAATTCTAAGAGGCTACCATTTCATGTTAAAGAAACTGCTGATATTTGACGGTTTAACTTACGATGATGATTTCTGATTGCAGATCTTCGGTAGCAAGGCGGACCTGCAGCTCCACACGCAGATCCATATGCGCGAAGCGAAACCGTACAAGTGCACCCAGTGCTCGAAGGCGTTCGCGAACTCGTCGTACCTGTCGCAGCACACCAGGATCCACCTGGGCATCAAGCCGTACCGCTGCGAGATTTGCCAACGGAAGTTCACCCAACTGAGCCACCTACAGCAGCACATCCGCACGCACACCGGTGACAAACCGTACAAGTGCCGGCATCCAGGCTGCACGAAGGCGTTCAGCCAGCTGAGCAACCTGCAGAGCCACTCCCGTTGCCATCAGACCGACAAGCCGTACAAATGTAACTCCTGTTACAAGTGCTTCTCGGACGAGCCCAGCCTGCTCGAGCACATACCTAAGCACAAGGAGTCGAAGCACCTGAAGACGCACATCTGCCAGTATTGCGGCAAGAGTTACACCCAGGAGACCTATCTGGCGAAACACATGCAAAAGCACGCTGAACGAACGGACAAACGACCGCCGATCATCGGCACCGGTCTCAGGCCGTCGATACACGCGATGACCGCCCATCACCAGGATCATTATTGGCCGAAGGTTAGCCCGGATTCGGTGATCAGCGATCTTCACGAACGGCTGCCCCATCATCACACGGATTATCATCAGAATCAGAATCCGGAGATGCTGTTGCCAGGACACGGACATCGGGGCGAGTCCATTGAGAACGATTCCAGGCAACAAACACCGCAACCGGCCGTACCGAATCATCATCCGAACAGCAGTTCCGCGTTCACGCCGATCTCCTCGATCTCGATAAACTCGATCTCCTCTATGCAACACCCGTTGAACCCGTTGAACCACCTTCACTATCCGACCAGCCATCATCCAGCCTCCAGGCCGTACCTGTACGAGGCGTTCAACACGACGCAAAAATCCTCGCCAGCCTCGTCCACGTCCGGCGTCACGTCCGGAACCACCAGCAATCAGAACGCCACCTCGTTCCCGAACCAGCTGATCAGTCTGCATCAGATCAGGAATTACGCGCACCAACCGAATCTCGGCAATCTGGGCAATCTCGGGAATCTAGGGAATCTGAGCAATCTAAGCAACCTGAGCACGACGATGGAAAGCCATGCTCTTCTTGGTGGTCTCAAGGAGAAACAGTAACTCCGGCTGGTCTTGGAGATTAGGAACGAAACCGTTATTTCTCCTCGGTTTCATTTTCTTGGTCTCTTTCTTTCTTCTTTTTTTTTTTTTGTTCTCTGCTTTTGTTGTGGTGGCGATGGTGTTTCATCATCGGAAGATCCTTCGTCCTTCGTGTACCTTTCCTCTTTTTCCTCCTTTGTTCAACGCCACTGTTTGGCAAAGGTGGACGCGTCGATCGAGATTCCTGGTCCTTCGATCTTTTTCTCGCTGTGCCGATCCTACGGGATCGTTTAGAATCTGTATTTTTTAAGGTGTGCGTACACGCATCCTGATTCACGAGTGATTCTGAATCCGTTCCTGGTCGATAACCCGGTGCCAGGGGGTTGGTTGATCGCGTCGCCGATGTAAGAGACCGAAACGTGAAGGTTTATTTTGCGATTGTATTGTTAAAGATTGCAGATTTAATTGTTTAGCTCGTTACTGAACTTCAGTCACTGGTGATTGATAACTTTCGTGTTCTAAAGTCCTTGAATAAAAAAATTTTAAATGCAAATATTATACAGGATGTCCCGGAATTAGTATAAGAGCCGGGAACGAGGGATAGTTGAGACGATTCTGAACAACAATCTTAGTTTGCAAAAATGTCAGATGAGCCTTCGTTTTCGAATTATTCACGAAAAACACTGACCAACCAGAGCGCACAGCCGGGACATCGGACTAGAACGATTCACGGCTGAGCTCGCGCTCTGATTGGTCAGTGTTTTTCTTTAATAATTCAAAAACAAAGCTCAATCCGACATTTCTGCAAAGGAAATTATTGTTCAGAATCGTCTCAGCTATCCCCCATTCCCGGCTCCTACACTAACGACGATACACCCCGTTGCTATCACTATCCCAATAACCTCTGTAAATTCGAAAAATATTGTAATATTGTAGAATTTGTTCCAATACCCGACCAAGGGTTGATTCTAAAATTACACCCCCTCCCCACGTTGATCAATCTGGATTTCTGATTCGATGATACAAGCAAAATCGATGATCGATTCGGCACGATCGTGCCGCCTGTATAGATCCCCCGTTTGCTGGTCAAATGCAAATCAGTCCGAGCTTTTAAATCGTTTTAACGCTACCGTTCATCCATGCATGAAGAGCGAAATATTCGAAAATCTATTCGATACGGTGCACCGTATCGATCCTAGGACTTCCCTCCTTTTAATATATTTATACATCTATCGGTTCACCGTGAATCGGCAGGATCGATCTCGATCACTGGTCAACCTCGATGTACCGGCTTGATTAACTTTCACGTTTCGCAGCCGCTTAGAAAGTAACCTGTTCGAACGATTAATCGGACAAAACCGTGTATCGATTCACCAAGGCAAATAATCCGTTTAATCAAGGAAGAAGGAAGAAAATCCTGGCACCCGGTTTCATCGATTTTCTTAAACTACGTTCCCTAAACTACTTTCGAGGGTTGTTCCGAAACCCTGCTCGAGTTACACAAAGTTCCAAGCTTTCTTCGTCCTTTACATACTTCTCCTTGCCTCCGATCTCTTTAGGTTTATTAATTGTCTCGATTGTCTTTGTTCTTTGTTGTCGTAATTATACAAAATACGATCCACCCTGGCCGTTATAAGATTAATGTTCCGAGTTAATTTCAGTCGTGACGTTTCTATCGTTCTGGTGGGAATTTTGAAATTTCAGAAATCGGGCGAGATTGTATTTTGACGGACGCAAAATTATTGCATACGATACACTGTATAAATCATTTGGAACGCTTAACCATAGCGTTAGGTTATTTTTTTACGTTTTCGATATTACACGCTGAATTATTTCGAACGTTAATCTTTTTCTTATCTGTATTATTTGAAATTAATATGGTGGATCTTATTATGCATAATTACCCCTTTTTTTTTTGCAACCCTGAACTGCTTCTTGTGTTTTTCTTTTTCTTTTTTTTTTTTCTTTTGTGGTTCTTGGTCTGTGGTGGTCCCATCAGTATCCATAAGAAGATACACGCTCGTTTGAGAATGAAAATCACGAAAGCTTGCTCTCGGGGTGTGATGATCGTAGAACGGTATCTTTATTTGTTTCTCTTCAACACTTTGATCAATTGTATGTATGAAAATGAGCAACGAAATATTGTAAAAATAAGAAGTATAATTTATTTCGAGATTGGCAATCAAAGTGTTAAGTTTGTTCGCGTTTCGGGGTTGTTCGAGGTTTGAGGGGTGTAGATCGAAGTTTCGTAGGTTTTTGAAGATTTTTCAAAATGAAATAAAATCGCACAGAAATATCATACGTTCACCGAGTGAATGGAAATGTGAATATTTGAAATAATTATTGTAATATTATTCTTCGACCCTTTCGCTGTTAACAACAACGACGGTTGCGATCGTTCGAAGAGAATTGTTTTTATTTAATAATAATTCAACAGGAAAATGTACAAAATCAATTTTCTGTCCCCGTGAAAACGTACGCAGCGAAAGAGTTAAGAAAGTACAAATAGATTATTCTAAATAATAACGAGAGATTTTGTTTTATTGTTACATTTCTTTTTTTACCTGTAAAGATCTTCCACTTAATAAAAGAAAGGAATATATTAACACGTTGATCGTTGCAATTGAAATTGTAGGGGTTTGGGGTAATCTGTTGGAATTTCGTTGAATTTGGTGAGATTTTTTTTAATATCCATTAGATTGGTAATTAAATTCCAAACCTTCCTGCATATTTGTATAACTCGAATTACTGATTCAGATGGTGGTATTTCGATTACGAATTTAATTCTCAATCTAATATTCCGTAATAATAAAGAACCCTCTCCCTTAACGTAACGAGTAACAACCCTAAGATATCAAAAATAATATCCGGAGAACTATTTAAAAATCTATAAGATAAAAATAAGACAAACTCCAAGAATATAAAAAAGAAAATTTGTAATACAGATGATAATCAACGTCCGTAACAATCAGCGTGTTAATGAAATCGTTCCCAGGATTTAGAAAATGATCAAATTTGATATCTGCATGAAATTGTTCACCCCGTCGAACGATCAACCCCCATCAAAAAATGAAAAAGAAAATAATACACGAATGGGACCTCCAGGTAATTTCATTCTTCTAATATTTCCCGCCTCCCAGGAGCACTGTTCGCAAAAATAGGTAATAGCAAAAGCCAGGAGAAATCGTGTCGTAAAGTACACCTATTTTCCAAGGAGGGGGGTGGCGCGACCTACCCCGAAAACACAGAGAAGGGAACGGGGAGGAGGGGGTGGTCGAGCGTACCTTTCTGGGTCGAGTGGACGTTTCGTTCGCAACGGGATAATTAACGAAGCGAATGTGTGCGTGCGTATGAGCGACTGACGATGATCGTATGTGTGCCAAAAAAAAAAAACAAATGAAATAATAATGATAATAAAATAAAAAATGTGGATGAGGAATCTAAGCATCGCACGCACCTTTTTAAATACGAATTTTACACGTACACACGTTCACACATAACACACTCACGGACGGATTAATTCTCGATAACTGAACTATCGAAATCTCTTTTTCTTTTTTCTTTTATGAGAAAGGTGTTGTTCGGGATACGATAGTATTGAAAGGGAATAAGTAAATTTGTACGCACGTGTGACAACACATTCTTTGGTTTATCGTAGGCTTCCCTAGAGAAAATGGCGCCGTAGAGAAACGCACCTCTACCAGTTACCGTAATACTAGGGAGTTATGTTGTCTAGGTTTATTAAACGTTCGGTTTAATAATTGTTTCAAAGCGGGTTGTTTAATTTATAGTAACTAGGTGAAATGGACGGGCTGGGTTAATTTGTACCTAGGAATAATGGCTGGTAACTTTCAAGTACAAGATGAATAATAAAACTTCCCCTATATTGCCATCTATCCTAGGGAAACCTATGCCACTCCACATTGTATATTACGTATAATATACAGGGTATCCCGTAACTAATGTAGGAGCCGGAAATGGGAGATAGCGGGGACGATTCTGAACAACAATTTCATTTGCAAAAATGCCGGATGAGGCCTCGTTTTTGAGTTATTAACGAAAAAAACGTTTTGCGTTAATAACTCAAAATCGAAGCTCCGTTCGACATTTTTGCAAAGGAAATTGTTGTTCAGAATCGTCTCACCTGTCTCCCATTTCCGAATCCTACACTAGTTACGGGACACCCTGTATACGATAACTCCCTAGTGTTGTGATAACACTCGTCTCCTTAGGGAAACGAACCCTGCTAGAAATTCCATATTTATGAATATTTCTGCACTGGGGTGTCCTTAAAAATATTAAACACCAATTGTTTAATACTTCAAATTATTAATACAATTGCAGTGATATTCACTGAAGGTAGAATCTAATAGTTACCCAAAGAATTAATTATTCTACGATAGACAAATTTCTAATCGAGCGCTGATGATATGCATCTTATAAAGCCACGTTCCGTCGATGAATTTATTCATTGAAATATTTGTAACGAACGTTTCAGAGTGGTCAGTTATCGAGGGTTAACGCGAGGGCACAAAATCGTGTGGATCATCTGGAGGAACAATGTGCGAGAGAGAGATAGGATATTTAGGATAGGATCGACGACAGTGCCACGAAATAATTAAACGCGAAAGTAACGATGATTATTAGTTGAATTAAAAAAAGAATAAGAAAAGAAAAGATAGAGGAACCAGGGAGAGGGTTGAACACAAGGCGCACAGATAAATAAAGGAGAGAAAGGGAGAGAGTGAGAGAGAGAACGGAATGGAGAACCTCCTTGTATATAGTTATTATATAAATATATAAATATATAAATATATATATATATAAATAAATGAATAAATAAATATTATATATTATTATTATTAATTGATTGATTGATCGATTTGATCGATTAATTAAGGAGTTGGACCAGCTTGATCAATTTGAAGAATATTACTGTTTTTGGAGATATTTTTTTTTTCTGTCTGACAGAAACGCCTTTTCTTTTTGTTTTGGATAATAAATTTTGTAATAAAGACGGGATTATTTATGAATCAGTGTGCGGATTGCGATTTTTAACCCTTTCGCTTCGGCAAATTAACACCTGCGTTAATTTCGGAATTTCTAAGCTTCAGGGATTATGATACCTGAAATATCGAAGTTTCTTAAGCTTTGGGCAATTTAATGTTTCGAAAATTCTAGGCTTTGGAAAATGTAATATTGAAAAATTTCTAAGCTGCCGAAATTCCTCTATTTTGAAAGATATAATGTCTAACAACTTCCGAGCTTCTAAATTCCTTAATTTGAAGAAATATAATATCTTGAAGTTTCCATGTTCCCAGAGATATCATATTTCCAAATTTCTAAATTCTGAATGAAAAAGAAAGATTAAAAATCCATAAAATGTTCCACAAAAACGCACCGTCTCGAGACATTTCTTCTAAAGATAATTCCCAATTACGTTTTTTCAAACTGATCAAGAGCTTAACTTAATTTCTCGATCTCCAACACCTTGATTTAATCGATCGACGTAGGCGCGTAAGAAGAAAGAGAGAAAGGATATAGACTCTACTGAAGATATTCTAAGTACCTTGTCTTTAACGAGAAAAAAAGAAAACAGCGAAGAATTGAATAAAAAGTAAAGAAAAAAAAGAGAAAAAAAAACTAAATGAAGTAAACAGAAGCGTGCGTGTTGATAGAAGAAATAGCAAAGAGATGAAACGAAGTAAGCAATCGTTGCCCAAAGTTATAATTTACGATTAATTCCCCCCACCCCCTGTTTCTTTAAGGAACGCGTTTCCGTTTCTTTCGAAATCTCGAATCGACCCGATCGATCTCGATGATTTAATCTCTTCTCGTCGTTGTTTTTCCTTTCTGTCATTATTTCTTTTATAATTTCTGTCGTTCTGGGTCGTCGAGATCGATCAGCAAGTTCGAGGAAGATAATTTAGGTACGTTTAGATGAAAATACTTTTGGTGTATTTATGGTATTCCGCGAATTAACCCTTTCTGTTAAGAGTCTGGGACAATATGTGTTTCGATATCAAGGAAGTTCTATTTTTAGGGAGTAATTTTTACTCAACCTTTGCTGTGCGTTTTTCTATTAAATTATTTCGATGTAATATTTTTACAGTAGCCATATTTTTATTCTAGCATATCAACCCTTCGCACTCGATTGGTGCTGTCATACTCAACTTATCAGAGAATTTTTCCAATTAAAATGTCAGAATTACGTCAGAATACAGCAAATCGGTAATGAAAATAAAGATACAAACTGATAAACATTAGTGACTTTCGGTTTTCGAGAGTTTTATTGTAGAAATAAAAGTGCAAAGGGTTAAATTAGGGATACACCGGAAATTTCCAGAATAATAACTAACAATTAATTAGCAATTTTTTACATCCGATGCTTAATAGAAATTTCGTTAAATATAAATTCCCATAACTTTCGAAATACTTCCAATACTCCATCACAGTCTCTCCTAATTATATCTAATCACGATAACAAATTGATCGCATCCCGATGCGATAAATTTCTTGCGGTGATCGTCGAGAAAATTCGATGAAGGGTTAATTCGCGGAACGGCATCGAACTCCAAAAACAATTTAGGCAAATAAACAAAGTTAAGAAAAGGAAAGGAAACAAAAAAGACAAAAGAGGAGAACGCGTGTACTGTTTAGATAATTTCTTGTTACGGCGCCGTGCGTGTGTCACGTTTCGCGAGCTTAATTTCTCTCCGATTAAAAAAAAGAAAGAATCATCATTTCCTTTTTGTTTTCTAGTTTTTCTTTATTTCGCTCGGAGCAAACCTATTTCTTCTCTACCGTTTTTTTTGTCATTGTAATTTCCCTACTGTTTTCTTTCGACCAACCACTGAATGACGAAGTTGGCGAGACGCGACACTTTCGGTGCTTCACCTGTGCTCAAGTTGTTTAAAACTATTAGTTTGTTATTAAAGACGACGAATATAATCGTGCGAATGCGAGATCGTGCGAACAGGAGAGGAACGAGTGAAAGACACGTGTGCATGGGGATGAAAGCGCGCTAGATGGGCTTGAATTTAACACGTTTGACTGTCGACAGGGGTTGGCGATCGAAAACCTTTGCGCTCGAAAATATATTTTTGGCAGAAGAGAAACGATAGCTCGATACATTTTTGCTTTCCGATCGATGACGATAGTTTTCAGCTTAATTTCGTTATTGATTTGATTCAGTATTTAGTAGAGTGTATAGTATTATTTGTAATATCGTGATTTTTGTAGTATTGTCATATTATAATATAGCGTTGTAATAATATTGCTATGTTATAAATAATACTATATATTATACTATCATGTGCTATAATGATATTATGGTGTGACGTAATAATACTGTATTGTTATACGATGGTTTTGATTTTCCATCATTTTCACCAATTAACCTTCGAGTGCAAAGTGTTGCGATATTGTTGAATAATATAATGTCGGATGGAATATTTTGAGGAATATTTCAATCTTGTTTTAGACAAAAATTGAGCTGTATCAGAAAATATAATTTGATATGATTATTTTATTTATTTTGTATAAAATTCAAGATTCGTCGGTAGTTAATCCTTTAACGCCGGACCGTTCTATTTAAGGAAAAGAATCATTTCTTGTCAATTCATCGGTGAATGTGTTTCAGAAAATTTTCGAAATTTGACACGCTTAATTATTTATCAACAATTGTTGGCGTTAAAGGGTTAACGGATTGACCGCGATTGGACTAATTATGTCAAATTATACTGCTTCTTGATACTAATCAATCTTTCATGCAATTAAATTATTGCAAAGCGACAGTCAGGGTGTTGATGAATTTTTTTCACGCGAAAGAGTTCCAGTCGCGTTCAGACTCTTACATTTTTTTTTTTTTTGTTGGTTCTTTGATGTCAATTCCCGTTCTATTTTTAACAGAATTTCCCTAAAAATAATAAAATACTATTAAAGGTATTTACAAATAACCTGTGCAATTATAAATCGAGATACCAAAACGTTCAAATACGAAATATCAATTCACAAATGAACAAACGAAAGATATCCATAAGACACTTTGAAATTTATTGTATAAATACGAAGCAGAGGTGTATCTAGCATGAGCATGTGCCTAGTTAATTATTATCTCATCCAATTTTTCTCGTATAATCGTAGCTGACTCCCAGTTACACGTTACTGACGGGTTAAACAAGATTTTGACTGCAGAAATTAGCTAACTGCCCCATTCTAGATACGCTCTTGATACAAACCATGAATATATGAACGGGGGATACATCAAGAATCGAACAAGCACACGCGTTAATTTAAAAAAAAAAAAAAAAGAAAGAAAGAAACAAAGTAAAAGAAAAAGGGAAGAAGTGTCCCTTCTTCTTTTTCAATTTTCGTCGACTATAAAATTGAACACGGGAGGGTGCAGGGCGAGAGTCGAAGAAATTTTCTTTTATTTTTTTCTTTTTTTCTTTGGAGGGGGTGTGTGGGTGGTTTTACAACGTCTGATACCCCCGCGCTTTAATTGTGATCTATTTTCTGTCTATCCTTTAGTTTCCATTGATAATTATTTTATTATTATTATTATTATTATTATTATTTTATTATTAATATTATTATTATTATTATTATTATTATAATTATGAATTTCGTTTAATAAACTGTCACGTTAAAAGAAACACCAATTGGTGGTGTGCTGGACAGGCTGAAGGTTTCTTTTTTTTTTTTCTGTTCGTGTCACAACATCCCTTAGGAACGCTCGTTTGCGTTCTGTTCCTACAACCCCCCTAACCACGTAGAAACACCCCCTCTTCCTTTTATGTTCTTCAGGTTAAAGGTGAGTCGCGAAGGAATCCTTCTTAGGAAGGGTAATTATTTTTGTTTCTTCCTTTGATCGGTGGAAAATGAACGGGGAAAGGTTTGTTCGATGGGATTGTGTATATTTTCTCAATTATTATTTTCCGATGGCTGAGATGTAATTTTTGTTAGAGCAGGTTTAAAGCACAGTAGGCGTTTATTTCAGACTTAATATTATTTCATTATTATAAAGTATTTAAATTTACGGATCCGTATCACTTGACCGGCAAAGACTTACTCGACAATATTCACACCGACGTTATTTCACTGACATTTGTTTAAATTATACCGTCGATGAAAACAAATGACAGTGAAATAGCGTCGGTGTGAATACTGTCGAGTAAGTCTTTGTCGGTCAAGTGATACGGATCCAAATTTACAACGTGCGTCGAACATTACTACGCCACACTTCGAACGGAAGTTAGTAAGTGACAAAACGAAACAGAAGAACGAAATAGAAGCGCCACCGCAGAACGCACAGCTTAGCGCGGTCGAATCGAACCGTTCCAACAATTTTGAATTTGTATTTCTATGGGAAATTGTGTTAACCGTTAAATATTAAGCACAGAGATTAGAAGAAAATTGGCGATAGAGATAAGGAAGTTTTCGTGTTATTTAAAAGACAGAATCTTCTCGAGAAACCATTTCCTCTTTTATCTTCCACGACGTATTATTATCGTTTCGTTGTTTTTTTTTTGCACTTATTTCAGATTATTTCTTTGTTCCTTTTTCTGATGATTTACATTAACAACTGCAGAAACATGCCGTCCGTTATATTTTCCAGAAACGAAAGAAGAAAATTGAAAATACCGCAGGGATTGCGTAGTATCTGTAACTCGCGTGTTCTTAATAATCTTTTTTTTTTTTATACAGCGTGTTCCGTAAGCGGAAATGGGAGGTAGCTGTGACGATTCTGAACAACAATTTCCTTTGCAGAAATGTTGGACGAGGCTTCGTTTTTGAATTATTCACGAAAAACACTGACCAATCACAGCGTGCGCTCAGCCGTGTTCGGGTAACTTCGGGCCGGGACGTCGGACCAGAACGAGTCACGGCTGAGCACGTTCTCTACGCGCGCTCTGATTGGTCAGTGTTTTTCGTGAATAATTCAAAAACGAAGCATCATTCGACATTTGTGCAAAGGAAATTGTTGTTCAGAATCGTCTCGGCTACCTTCCATTTCCGACTTCTACACTATGTAGTTACGGTATTATTATTAACAACATTATCGCGCGCTTGGCAGTGAATGGTGTTAAATGCGTTGCGTTTGTGATCGATAGAGAAAGGAATTTGTTGTTAACATTATCCTGTTGCGATGGTTGGCTTTTTGTACGCAGGTTTCTCTGGTTAACCGTGAAATTCACCGTGAATGTGAAACAATGTTAAATGATTGTGGTACACCTGCGCGTGGAAACTGGCGGCAAACGCCGATTATTCTTTTTTCATCCCTTTTCTTTTAATAGATCAAATAATAGAAAATCAAATCCTTCGTTTCGTTTGAAAATTAAACCTTGTAACCGTTTTGATAATTTCTCGGACAATTTGGAAATTTTTTCGTTTTCAATCGGTATCAAATATTTGACAATTCTAAAAAGTTGTAGGTTTGCAAAAATTTGATGAGAAAAATGTTTTTAAATTTCCAAAGGATCTTATATTATTTGCGCAAGAAATCTTGTTAGGTAAAACGATGCCCTGGAGTTCCCGTCGACCCACGAAAATATAATTAATTTTCAATCGATAAAATCCGAAAGTTTCTTATTTTACAACCCCTGGTTAGAACCCTACGATACTGTCGATGTACAGGTTCGATTTTGAAAAAGACATCAGCTTCGTTTTCACGTCGAAGATACAATTCTGTTGCTCCATTTCGTTCTTCCGCGCAAAAACTGTTAATTACCAGATTGATGGGCGATAAAGAAAGCCAGCGGTAATCATTAATCATCTGTATGGTGTTGAAAGTAGAAAGTCCGTTTATCCTTTTTTCTTTTTCTCTGCCTTCTGGTCGAACGATTAAAAAACAAAAACTGTACGAAATCGAAGAGAAATGCTCGTTGGAATTCTTCTATTTTTTATTTTCTTTTATTTTTCTTTTTTATGAAATCATGCGTATCCTTGTTACAGTTTTGGGACATGCGTTTCGCGTTGAATCTTTTTATTTGTCGAAGAGTTAATTATAAAACAATAAAGGAAAAGTGACGTGTGTGAATGAAAGATGGAAAGGAACGTGTAGGCAACGTGTTAAGGTGAACAATACATTGTATATGTAATTAATTAATTATATTGCGTGGTACGAACAGAACTGTGATATTTTATTGTATAAAATTTAACGAAGTATAAAAAAAAAAAACGAGACGAAGACGAAGAACACTCGCTGCAAATACGAAGAAGAAACAAATCTTTAAGAACGGATATATATTATATATATATATATATATGATACTTGTACGGTAGAAAACGTGCCGGATATTACTGCATTTTACCACAAAAAAAAAAAGAAAAGTGCATCCTTAAGCAGCGCGTCTTGTCGAGTATCCCTTTTCGAACATCGAGACACGCTGAGGACAAGATAGTATGAAAATTTCTTTTTTTTTTTTTTGTTTTAACGTGGTTAAACCCCCGTATCCAAAGTTCCAGGTATCCGTAATTAATTGGAAACTGAAATTTAGGAAATTTGGATTTATGTCGTTTCTGGAAATTTAGGAATTGGAACTTTTGGAAATCGGTAATTGAGAAATTTGAATTTTTAGAAATCGGTAACTAGGAGATTTGAATTTTTGGAAATTGGTAAGTAGGAAACTAGAATTTCCGTGATTTCTGGAAAGTAGGATTTCTCAAAATGACAGATTTGTAAATTTTAATTTTTGGAAATCGGTAACTAGGAAACTAGAATTTCTGTAATTTCTGAAAATTAGAATTTCCGTGATTTATGGAAAGTAGGATTTCTCAAAATGACAGATTTGTAAATTTTAATTTTTGGAAATCGGTAACTAGGAAATTTGAATTTTTGAAAATCGGAAACTAGGAAACTAGAATTTCCGTGATTTCTGGAAACTAGGATTTGTCAAAATTACAGATTTGTAAGTTTGAACTTTTGGAAATCTGTAACTAGGAAATTTAAATTTTTGGAAATCGGTAACTAGGAAATTTGAATTTTTGTAAATCGGTGACTAGGAAACTAGTATGTCCGTAATTTCTGGAAACTAGAATTTCTCAATATTACAAATTTGTAAATTTAAATGTTTGGAAATCAGTAATTGAGAAATTTGAATTTTTGGAAATCGGTAACTAGGAAACTAGGAAACTTTCCGTAATATCTGGAAATTAGAATATCCGTGATTTCTGAAAACTAGGATTTCTCTAAATTTAAATATCTACAACTTTTCTGCCTCTATATTTAACGTGTTACATATATTTCATTATTACTTATTTCCTGCAGTTTCCCTATACACGCAACGTCTCTCAAAGAGGATAACAAAGAGTATCCTAAACGCGAGTCCTCCTTCCGGTCCATTCTCGATTGGAAAAGAAATACTCGGCGAATTTCATTTATTTTTTTTTTTTCTCTCGGATCAATCGCGATGCCCTAGCGTCTACTCGTTTCCTGTTTGTAAAGTATACATATAGATATATGATATAGATATATTATATATATATATATGAATTAAATGTTTGATAAGAGAGAAGTGATGATAATGATGATGATTACGAGCGAGAGTGAATAACGAAGAAAGATAATCGAGCGACAGTAGAGATGAAGTATCATCGTTTTCACAATGTGTATATTCGAGAACGATTTTAAGAAGCACACAAACACACACACACACATACACACGTGTACACGCAGTTTAAAATAGTTTCTAGAATAAGTACCGACGTGCTACGTCTGTAAAAAGGAAAAAAAAAAATACGAAATGGAAGATCACATTTTTCGCGCTACCGATCATCCCTCGCCCATTGAATAAAATGATGAAAGAATGTTGATGAAAATTCGTGTTTCCTGTTCCCTTGTCGTTTCTCCGCGTATGGAGAATTGTTAGTAAAATGTTTTTTAAGTATTTGGTTCCATAAGTTTTCAAAGTTTGCTGTAATAGATTTTCTTAATTTCGTTTGCTTTCACCTACATTAGATTGTATTTTTGTTGTACGCGCCAATATTCGATTCAAATAGTGGCGCCATAGTTTGGCATCGATCGTGGCGCCATCTCCGAACAAAGGCTTGAAACTTGTCCACTTTGGTCGGTAAAGTAGGAATTCAGATATAATCCTGCGCATGCGCACAAGCGTAGAAATGTCAGAATCAGCTGATCGTATATAAGTGGAAAAAAAATGGCGAGCGTACGGCTGATTAATCCCGTTGTCAGATAACTGTCAAAAAGTGTTCGAGCTTGCTGTTCGTCCACAGCGTCAATAATATTTCTTGCAAATGTGTAAATAAGTAGTCGTAATATCGCGATGGCATTTCTCGAGGTTAGTCTCATGTTTTCATGTATCGTTTCACGTTGCGTTCTCGGTGACTCCCACTTAACCTCACTTTCGACACGTTAACGGCGAGAATCATTTTGTTTTTCAGTGGAGACGCTTCAATTTTTTTGATCTTAAGAAAGAAGTCGATGGCGGGAAAATTGCCAAGGCACTCGGAGTGAGTTGCTGTTAATTTTAAACGAATTCTTATCAAAAAAGGTATTATAGGTTAAGTTTCGTGTTCCATACAATTCGTATACTCTGTTTGCTAGGAAGCTCAAGTAACGGCAGCTACGAGCGGCAATGGGAACTTGGTTTTCGGTGATAATACGGGCAACGTGCATTTAGTGAACAGAACCTACGATGTCACCACTTTTCGAGCTTACGAAATCACGTTAACCTTAGCTCAACAAGTTCAACATTCTACGTTCCTGTTTACCATCGGTGTTAGTAGTATTTTAAGATTATTTCGGTCTCGTTCCAAATCTGCTTGTCACTTACCCGGAACATGTTCAATCAGGAGGACGAACCAGGTTGTAATCCTACAATAAAAGTCTGGAACTTGGCTAAGCCAGATAAACAGGGGAATCCAACATGCGTCAGAATAAGTAGAGCCATACCTAGTTACAGAGCTGTTCCCGCAACCACTCTATGCGTACACACTAGTCTTACTTTAATGGCTGTGGGTTTTGGGGATGGTTCGATTATGCTTTACAGGTAAATATAATCGTGATGACAATTACTCTCTAACCGTTTTAACAATTTCTAACGTACGGGTGTTGATTTTTAGGGGCGATTTGACCAGAGAAAGAAAGAATAAGATAAAGGTGCTGAAAGATACAAATCTTTCTATCACCGGTTTAGCGATAAGGTCCACTAGTAAACAGACTCATTTATTTGTTGCTACTCCGAACAGTGTTTTTCTCTATAATGTTACCGTTAAAGATAAAGAATTTAAATCACCTTTGGATAATATGGGTTGTGCCAGAAAGTGTAGCGTTCTCGCAGAGTCTGTGCAGGACAGCCATTTCATGATCGGCCGTGACAATGTAATAATTCTAATAAGTTTTCATCGCGAAATTAGAATTAAATATATTCTTCTTACCCAATTTCTGTTACTTTAGGCAATTTATTGTTATACGCCAGATGGTAAAGGCCCTTGTTACGCAGTAGGGGGTCAGAAAATAATGTTAGAATGGTTCAGAAGTTACTTGGTTATCGTGGCGAAAGAAGGTGCTGATGTTCCAAGAACGACAACCACCATTTCTGCGAAACCAAGGCAAGAATTTTCTACATGGATATAGTTTGTATCGAGTGAAAATACATTTTCAATGTTTCTTTGTTTATAGTACCATAGAACCAATACCTCCGGGGGTGGATAAACATATGATCACGGTGCTAGATATACAGAACAAATTCACTGTTTTCTCTGCCCCGATGTTATCCGTGCAAGCAGTGTTGACAGAATGGGGAGGGTTTTTTATACTTAGTGGTGACAGTAAACTGTACCACCTAGACGAGAAAGACTTGCAGTCGAAATTAGCGTTACTTTTCAAGAAGAATTTGTACGATGTATCTATAAGGTACGTAGTTAATGAGTATAATTCTAAATTAGAATCTCCATAGAACTATCGATTGATACTGTGCCGCTTTCAGGATAGCCAAAAATCAGCAATACGACGCTGAAGGCCTTGTCGATATATTTCGACAGTACGGCGATCATTTATACTCGAAAGGAGATCACAACGGAGCTATAGAACAATACATAAAAACCATCGGCAAATTGGAACCCTCGTACGTGATTAGAAAATTCTTAGACTCCCAGCACATCGACAATTTAACAACTTATCTGCAAGCCTTGCATAAAAACGGGCAAGCAACGGAGGATCATACTACTTTACTGTTAAATTGTTATACGAAATTGAATCACACGGATAAATTGAAGGAATTTATCATGGTAAACAATCTCTGGTTCAATATGTTGGTAATTCATGAGCAGTCTGTATTATTGTAATTGATAATTTTAGACGAAAGACAGAGAGGTCGATTTTGATGTTGAAATTGCGATAAAAGTTTGCCGCCAAGCATCGCCGGAAGATGCTTTGCTTCTCGCGCAAAAGCACGGCCGCCACGAATGGTATCTTCGCATTCAAATAGAAGATAAACAAGAGTATAAAAAGGCGTTAGAATACATGGCAACTTTGGAATTCGAAGAGGTACTGTTATCTAATATCAAAATGTAACACACATGAATTTAATTTTGGATAATTCTTTAGGCTGAATCTAATATGAAAAAATACGGTAATATTCTGATAGAAAACGTGCCAAATGAATCTACGCAATTTTTAAAGGCGTTATGTACCAATTACAGGCCTTCTGATAAACCGCTCGTCGATCAGGTAAGGTTGAGTAATCGGTAGATGTTGTGACAAGATTAATTTGAATAATTTCATTAACCCAGGAAACATTGGACGGTACCGTGAACCAACATATTGATAAGGCTAATCCAGAGGATTTTATTCACCTGTTTCTAAATAATTCAGAACGTTTGGTGGAATTCTTAGAGCATCTAGTGAAAACAGATACCAAGTTAGTGCGTTAGTACTAGTCTTTAAGAAGAATATGATCGTAGAATT
This sequence comes from Stelis phaeoptera, assembly GCA_943735885.1. Classification (NCBI taxonomy): domain Eukaryota; kingdom Metazoa; phylum Arthropoda; class Insecta; order Hymenoptera; family Megachilidae; genus Stelis; species Stelis phaeoptera. Next base: position 5,595,840 of record OX030936.1, read on the forward strand.
TGTATTTTATATCATTTAATATGTTTACGTATAGATGGAGTACTCTGGTGTACAATACATTGGTAGAACATTACCTGCACGTCTGGTCAGCGTTAGACAACGATGTAGCTAAAGTGCAATTCGAACAAAAGATCATTCGTCTGTTGCAAAGCTCGGAGGCGTGTTACGATAAGGATCAGATATTAATTTTATGTCATCAGCATAACTTTAGGCGCGGACTGCTCTTTCTTTACGAAGAAAGTAAACTGTACGTTGGTGCAATTCATCAAAGTAATATTATATTTCATAAATTTGATTATTTCTATATTGTGTTGTTTATAGATATCAGGAAATATTGCGATTTCATTTACGAGAAGGAGACAGCGAACAAGTGTTGGCCACTTGTAAACGATTTGGCCATCAGGATCCTAATTTATGGGTACAAGCGTTGTGGAGCGTTGCGAGAAACAAAGAGGCGCCACCTAAACTTCTTGCCGATATATTAGCCTACATAGGTACATTTTAAAATTCCATCCAATCTTTTTCTATTCGTTTTCTGTTTGCACGGCGTTGCTTTAAGAAAGAATATACATATTCGTAGCACAAGAGAGACTTTTATCGCCACTAATGGTCATCGACGCTATTTCAACGTCGCTTTCTTGTACCCTGGGCGACGTAAGAACTTATTTGAACAGCGTGTTGAGGACAGAGCACGAACAAACACAGGCAGACGTAGAGTTGACCGAGAAATATCGAGCAGATACTCAGAAAATACGGGAACAAATAGAATCCATTAGGAATAACACGATAATCTTTCAAGGATCGCGTTGCAGCGCTTGTCGTGATCAATTAGAATTACCATCGGTACACTTCATGTGTCAGCATTCGTACCATCAACAGTAAGTTCACGCTGTGTAATAATATTGTGCACGATTACGTTTATGAAATTATTTTATCGTATTGTATCGCCGTGGCAGCTGCTTCCAAAGTTTCTCCGAGAACGAAAACGAATGTCCAGCCTGTTTACCGAATAACAAGAAGCTCTTGGACATTATAAGAGCCCAAGAACAATCGAGGGATCTTCACGAAACGTTTCACAGCCTTCTGGATCGAGCAGAGGATCCATTTTCTTTGGTCGCCGATTATTTTGGACGAGGAGTGTTCAAAAAGTTAACGGTGATCACGGATAACGATAAATCGTTGTCCACGACGCCGATAAAGTACGATGAACCGAAGTTGAACTATGGACCAGGAGCGGAGGCCAGAATCAGATTAACCGAGGGAAAAACTACCACGTTAGGTAAAGATTATTTTGTCAAGCAGATAATTATTTCCTTAACACTTTGAGTGCCGTGTATTCCCAGTGCAATAGAAAGAGCTAAATTTCCTATGACTGCAACATCGCACTCAAGGTGTTAATCATTTTATTTTGTGACGTACTACAATTCGTGATTCCTATTAAAACTATTTCTGCAGCGATTGACGATCGTTTGCGTCCTTTCCCGAAATCGGATCTTTACTCTTCATCGTTAGAAGCAAACATTTCTGGCACAGGCAGTGGTATATCTACTCCTCGAGGAAGTTCGAGGAAGGGTTCGCCTGTGCCCATAAAGGAGGCTCGTATTTTAAACAATACAACGCCAAAGTCGTCGCCGATTCAGAAATCTTTCGTACCGCCTAAAACACCCATCACGGCGTCCAATCCGTTCGAAACGGACGATTACGACGAATCGAAGAATCCATTCTCCGATGACAAAGACAACGATGATACGAATCCGTTCAAGGACGACGACGATGATTATAACAAGAACTTGAATCCCTTCGGTAGATAAGTGGAATTCATTATATTCAAGTAATTCGATTATTAAGTTCACGAATAAGTGGTGATTATACGATTGTTCTGAGAAATCACGAATTGTCGAGCCTTGTGAAGAAAAGACATCATAAATGTTATTACCGTACGCATGAAATTGTAAATTACTTCCGTAAATCCAGCTTAGTTTTGATCAGTGTATTCTTTGACAAGGATACTTGTTTTTTAGCTTGAATGAAATGTGAATTTTATATTATTTCTTCTACATCATTTCGTAATTTATAAAATAAAACGTCGTGTTCGCGTAAAAAAAAAATGATACGCTTCTTTTTGTATATATCTATCAAATAATTTATTCAACAAATATTATCATAAATCGCATATTACAAAAAAGAGATACATCTACCAAAGTAAAGTGTTTTCTAAATACTGATCAATAAACAACTTAATATTAATACAAATTACGACTATATATTATACGCGGTCCAAAATACGATTCCATTCAAATATCTTCTCACTTATTGTAAAGGCATTCCAAATCTCGGTAGTTTCTGGAGGTCGCGGTTTCACAGAAACGGAAGTGCAATATTCTTCGGTAGATACAGGTAGAAAAAAGTCGGAAAGTATCGGTGCGACGTCCTTCAGCCGTGGTTCTGGATCTTTGCTACGAATCAATCTACCTGGCAACTGATTTTCATCTATAGACAAATCTACCAAATTTTTATAGATGGCTTCGTCAAGAGGAAAATCCAAAGCAGTAGAAATCTATGAAATTATAAAAGAAAAATGTAACAACGTATTTTCTCGTATCGTGCGAGACAATCTTTTTTTCTCTTAATACCTTTCCATTTATAAAATGTTTGTAGGAGGGTGGCAGATGTTCCACGTCGGTCACAATTTTCTGCTTCTTCATTTCATTCAATTTATTGATAGTACACATGATCGAATTGTATTCTGGTCTTGCCAATTTCTCACCAGATATACTCGGTATTACAGAAGTACCTTTGCCAATTTCTGGAGCCTTCGAGCTACTTTGCTTTTTGTGCGATATTCCTGGACCAATGTAAGGCTTTATTTTAGGACCAATTACATCACGGATTACAGTTTTTTTCACAGGGGAGGTCTTAAGTTTTAACGCAGCTTTAGCATATTTGTGACACGGCATAACATTGGACTTGGTACTTAAATATTTCTTGGGTGTAACTGAAGCTTTACTTATATGATCTGCCTTTTTTAAATTAGTTCCAACAGAGGAAGGTTTAGTTTTCTGATCTGTAACTTTTAAATCTGACAGTTTTTTAACTATGTTTTTATTGATTTCATTTTCTTTCCCTTTTTTACCTTTCGCATGACTCTTTGAAGCATTAGTTTTAACTTGATTTTGTGATTTGAGAACTTTATTCGGCAAAGAAGATATTTTGTTGTGCGAAGGTGTCTTACAGATTTTTAATTCGGTATCTTTAGAATTTGCTTTAATATTTTTTATATTTTTGTTATCATTCAAGGGTTTCTGACTCTCTGTTTCCATGCGATTATCATTATTAATACAAATATGGGGAGCGTTGATGCATACAGTTGATGATTCATTCTTCTGTGTGTTATCAGTAATTTGTGCATCATGGTCATTGTGAACACCACGCGTTTTATGAAATTTCAATAATTTAACAGGTTTATCGAGCGTTACGATACTTCTAATTTTCGGTTTGTTCGATTGTGGAACATTTTGATCTGTCGAACGTTTTAATTGTTCCGCGCTCGGTTCGCAGGTGTCAGCTTGGCAAAATCGAACTTTTGGTCTCACAAAAAATTTTGCATCATCGGTCATCATGAAAAATATAATAAAATTTTCAAATTTACCACTCAAAACATTCACGCCGTACAAGCACAGGAATTTCGAAAACGCATAACCTCTAAATACAGCCGTTCGAAAATATGTCAAATAAGTGTCAAAATTAACGACGGTACTACCAATTCCTTCATTAAAATCGCCACGTTTTTCCTCTGGGGATTACCCGATTTAGATATTACTCCTGAAAATTTGAACCTGCTACAAATAATAGGTTAGTCGGTGAAAAGACAATCGTATTTGTCGCGTGCATTGTTGAAACCGTTGTGAACTTTTTCCGTCTGCAATTGTTTAACGACACTCATAAGTCATCATAAGTATTTATGACGGAAAATGAATTACACGAGAACATGGAACCGTACGAGGTAACTTATTCCTAATTACTTGTATCCAGCTTCAAACTATAAGATTGATAACAGTATGAAGGTTAGATCGATTATATTTGCTGTGTCGCATAATGATTTTCTTTATTTAATAGAATCCTGACCTTTTACCATTGGAACAGTTAAAATTGAAGATCAAAACCCAGGGTATTGTTGAAATTGTTGATGCTTTGGTACGTGTATAAAGAGTAGTATGTTTCTCAAGATATCTCTACGAAAAAACAATGGAATAGAATTTTTTATTCTCGATGTTTTAGAGCAAAAGGTGGGCTTGCGATCGCTATTTTTTACATTATGAAGCTCCTGTTATATACAATGACGATGGATCCGAAATTATGGGAGCGAAAAAGTATTGGATCGACATTGTCAATTATATGATTAAAGACTTAAGATGGTTACTCAGTCTTCCTTTTTACAGGTATATATAGATATTACACGTTTATCTTTATCTTTGTTATCTCTTGTATGTTATATACTTTTTTTTCCTTTTTCACTTAGATTCTGGTCAAACATTGTATTCAATACATCGATCCTAGATGCGTTGGTATCTTTTTTACAAGAAGCACCACCATTTTATGCTTTAGAAAGTTTCCCAAACTGTCCCGAATTGTTAAAACTATTAGAAACACTCCATCGTTATGTTCTTATAGTTTTTGCAAGGCTTGTAACGAATAAGGAAAGCAACGGGGAATATATGAGCCGTCCGTTTCTTGGAAATTTACTGTATGAGAACTACATATTCACGGTACCGATTATCTTTGATCTCTGTCAACTTTACGGCCGAGAGAATGAGAAAATAATTGGCAAAATTTTGAACTGTTTATTTGTATTAGAACCACGGTACAATATTGATCTTCAAAGGGCTGTTCCGTGTTTTATAGAGGTGACATATTAATATGTTCGAACTAATTAATGCTCTATAAAAATAGAATTAAATGTGAGTATCGTTAGTTTAGGCACTTGAAAATGTTGAAAGGAAATTTGTTAACTGTTCCGCTCAATACGCCAACGAAGCGGTTTCATTGTCAGAAAGAAATACGCATTCTCCGAAGCTTACCCTGTTTAATTTAGAGGATATGACATTATACGTGCTAGATATATCGTCAACGATTAACGTGTTTTTAAAAAATTATTCTCCTGCAGTGAGCATGTTTCATCAGGAGGATTTTATGAAAAAGTGAGTACTTAAATTTGTTCCTCTTGCTTTTAATACCTTAGGTTCAAATAAACCCATCTTTTTCTTTTTGTTATTTAAATCTTATCGTTTAATGACGATTAGAATTGTTTCAATATATGCGAGTACAATACCCGAAATGTATGAAACTTTGGACAAACTTGCGTATAACGATGAAAATATGCCGAAGTACATGGAACTGAAACATCGTTTGGACGTGACAAGGATCGAACTTCTAAACCTTTACCGTATTGTTATATTCGAACCTATACTGTACATTCAAGCAAATCTGTAAGTTAAAATATGGTTCACTTGATCATAGTTTATATCGTGTGTTTTAATTGAAACAATCATGAAATTAGAAATACAATCGATGAAGCAGAGATCAAAGAACGAGTGGACGAATATTTGAACTATTTAACCATTGCCATTTCCGAGGGAGAATTCATTACAGATTATGATCGATTTTATCCCATTCAGGCAGACTTAAGGATCCTGTTAAATTATTGTCCCGAATTGTATCCTTTTTTTCATATATTTAATTTTAATTATTATAATTGAAATTATAATAATTTTAATTTTCGTACTTAACAAATATTCAGGGATAGAATAAAATATGATTACGTGTTACAATCAGTCAAGGTCGTTATCGGAAAATCAACTACTCCGTCTGTTGCTCCATCTAATAATGTAAATGTAAGTTGCAAGTAAGTGTAGTTCTTTTATCATTTTTACATGTTTGTCCTTCGCAGGAAGCGGTAGCCGGACCTAGCGGCGTTTCGAGACAAGAAATAGCATCTGGTAGTGCGAGCTCGTCAAATGAGAAGAAAGTATCTATGAAAAGAAATTCTGTTGAATTGGTATCTCTTATTTCTGTAGTTAAGGATCTCTTTTCCGATCTGGACGAACGTTTTATCGAGGTAACGATTTCGATACTTTTAACAAACGATACAGTTGCGAATTACAAAAATGTACTCAACATTTTACAGGCGTGTTTGGATTACTACAATTATGATTCTGCATCTGTGATAAATGCTATATTAGAAGGAACGTTACCGCCTACGTTGATAGAATTGAAAGAGTTCGGGCCTTTGGTGAGCGATTCGCAACCACCTTTCATGGTAAATACATTTCAAAGGTAAACTGATATATTTCGGGCAATGGGAATGCAAATTTGTGTCATTCTTTTAGGAGACTGCAGCCAGTAACGATCTGGCTTCGGAAATGGAAAATCTTAGAGTGCTCGATTACGACGATAGTGTTCACGTTAAAATTCCCAAAGTTATCGAGGTACCGAAGGATTACATAATTCGAAAGTAAGTGTTCAGGATTAAAATGATTTCACATTGATACGCGTAACATAATATAAAAATATTTAATTGTAAATAACAACTAACAACAATGTTGAATAACATTCGCCAACATCGTTCTGGTTCGCTTTAACTGAAACAAAACATTACAGTTACGGCCTTGTAGACGAGTATGAGGATGAGTATGATGACACGTACGACAATCGTGACATACGCGGCAATGCGCACGATGATACCGTTGAAATGGATTCAAGGCCATTTATTACACCAAGAGTTAGTATCTTTTAAATATAAAACACATTTATCAATTACAGCAATTTCTGAAACGAACAATAACTGTAGGTACTGCTTGGAAAGAAGAAGGCAGAAACTGTGGATGAATCGGAATCGGAGGAAGAAACGACGGTGGAAAATGGGAAGGATCACTTTATACAGAATCCAGAAGAAGTACGTGCCAGAGCTGAACAGCGACGGCAATCGATGCGAGGTGGAAAAACTGCGCACAATGTAACTGGTATGTCTTCTAATTCATATACTTGATTTTAATACGTACGTGTTAAAATTTAAGAGCAAGATATCGCAACGGCTGTGTTTGTATTATAAAAATAGGTAAACCAAAAGGCCGGGGGCAAGAAAAGGATGTGCTGCACAACAGATATCAGAAGAACGCTCACAAAGCGACACGTGCTAATCACAATCGTCGTTCTGGCGCCCAATACAAACGAAATCAAGGAATGGTTCCATCTTAATTCTAACCTATACTTTTACAATATCAGTGTAAATACTGCCATGTGATAAATACATTCATACCCTATATATCCGTAGCACCTGAACCTCTACGTTATCGTCGTATCGAGTTATTTGCTATGATCCTTAGTGATCTTTAACTATGGTAAGAGCTCTTATTCTATTCATCTGATCAGACACTGTCTGTTGGTATTCGTCTTCGGGTATCATAGCGCTAGACGGCGATCCTGAGACATTTGGAACTGGCATCAAGTGTGTAAATAATTGTGTCGTATTCCCGTAGTAATCTAATTGTATCATGATTAAAGCGTGCACACTAGGTTTGATGTATTCCAATCTCTTGTCTAAGAATAGGGGTAGTTCTATGAGTAGTTGAGCATGCACGGTCTTTAAATCCTTGGCAGCCACTTCTTCCGCTCTACGTTCTCTTTCTAACTTCGCAATATGACTAGCGGTTCTGTCTTTTTTCTCCTGTAATTTTTTTACGCGATTGTAAGAGTATTTCCAAGCAGTCACCAGTTCTTCCCGTTTAGCTATCGCCGCGGCTATTAGGACAAACTCGTCTCGTAACTTTTTCATGGGTTCTATGAAAGTTTTCTGGCAAAGAGCTGCCATTTCTTGTACAGTTTTTCCAATCTGTGAAAAGTATACCAGTGTTTATTGCGCTCGAAATTTAAAGGTAAGTATTTTTACGAATGTACCTGTGTTGTAACCGAATGATAATCTTCCACTATTTTCCTAAATTCATCGCTGAGATGAGCTAAGCCACAGGTTGTCAAATTTATTGTTAATCTTTGATCTGCTCGATCCAAGTTTACCACAGCCTCTATATACCTCTTCATCCCTTTTGTTAGCTTCCTGATTGTGTCTTCGACGCTTAAAGAAAGATAAATTAGGAAACTATAATAATTGTTACATATATGTGTTGCATAAATTATATAAAACAATTAGCACGTACTAAATAAGCTTTTGAACCGCTATATCAAGCTCTCTGTCTTCCGTATGAGATAAAAGAGGCGGTGCTGGTGTGGGTCTTTGCGTCAAATGATTTTTCTTTAAAGGATTCCTGTATGAATTAATTGTCATTCAGAAATGTCATGTTAACATTTTAGGTTACCAAAGTGTCTTATGTACTTACCACGTCATATTCTTTCTGTAAATGAACAGATCATATTATTATATTTTCCTGATTGAAGTCAGTTTGTATAAAAATAATTGTCACCATTGTTAGTTAAGAAAGAATTCCATTCGTATCTATTGCATTTCGGAATCGTTATCATCGTTCTCTGAAATTGAAGCGCGAAGATAAGGCAGTTGGTATACTTTTAACTTACTGTGTATATGTTTTATTGATTTATGTAACAGATGTGTAAATATGTAATATAATTGTAGATAAAGTCTTCAATACCTCGAAGTATATATATATATAATATAAATTCGATGTTTTCTAACCTCTAGTAACTTTGTATATGTATATATATATATATATAACATACAGTTACTGTATGAAAATTATACCATCATTCACACGTATCTTTTGATTTATAAAACTACTTTTATTCTTTATCATTTGGTTTTAAAGGTGTATTAAAACTGTGCATATAGCTTTTTAATATTTATTACTTCATTTCTGTACAATGATGTCTTATAAAACAGTGTCAGCTTAATAAATTTGAACACTTCTTAAATTATCTTAAACCTACATTTCGAATATACAAAATAAATAGTAGCTTAATGATCTATTATAATTAATTCATCGATCCCCCAATCTTCGTAACTGTTATCAGGTAAATAACGCCTAATGACAATAGGAATTTTTCTCTGTTTAAGCTCTTTCATCGCAATTTGCAATGGATCTGTTTCTCCTTCCAGTTCCACCATCACAGGAGCGCACATAGCTATTTGTAACGCTCTAGTCCCTAACACCCTTGCCCGTTCGTACCTAGAAATATGATATACGAATAAAATAAATGTATTGTACAAGACTTAAAGAAAATTTATAATTATTTACTTTGTCATATATCTTGTTGTAATTCTTTTGGATCTTTGCACTCCACCGGTGGCTTCTCCAGCCGCCAACAGTTCTATATTCTCACCATCTTCTTCTTGAGGTTCCAATTCGATGTTATCGTCATCATCAACATCGTCAAAATCATCCGCAACCCTTAAATAATATCGGTATTAAAGCTTACTGAGGTATACTGATTAAATAAAACTGAAAATACTTTCCGAGGTATGGTTAAAATTATTCATTTAATAAACAATGATGTTAGGTTAACATTATTTAAACGAATTACTTACTCGTCTCCATCAAAATCATCATCTGCCATATTTCCTTATTAATTAAATCAACTTTACCAATACAGTTTTATGATCACGTGTAATTAATTTATCCGCTTCTTTTGCAGCGTTTTGAATCATCAATGATCATCAACAAACGATCACAAACGATGAAAAACGCGAGGACCAACCAGGATTCACAACTAGTGTGTAAGTGCTGGTACTACATCATCACGAAAATCACCAGGAGAAGCCGCGAAAGAAGTAGTGGTAAGAAATTATTTAAAAGTTATACATCTTAGCTCATGAGATAAAAATTTAAATTATACGATGTTGTTTCTTTTTGTTACATGTTGCAAATTGTATTCAGCGGAACAAATCGCCTACATACATCATCCAAAGCACAAGTACATCATCAGAAGTTTTAAGATCATTATTTAACGGTAATTTAATTCAACAAATTGTACAATATAATATACACTTACTGTTAGTTATTAAGAATATAAATTATAAAATTAGACACCGTTTTGTGTATGTTATAATACAGAAAAATGTAATAATTATTGTATAAATGTAAGAATTTATTAAATAAACAAATTTTATTAAAAGGAATTAGACAATTGTTATATTATTTACCCTTAATCCAATCCATTCCTCACATCCATGATAAACAATTCCATAAAATACATACTGCATGTGAAATAAAACAAAAATTAATAACGATTGTGATAGACAAACAATTATCTATCTTGCAAAAATGAAAATGTGGAGTTTTGGAACAGTAAAATAGCCAAAAATAGAAAAATTGTATCAGGAGAACATGAGTTGCGAGGAGGTATTCGTGCCACTTCTAGGAATTTGACGTCATCAAAATTCCGAGAATTTGGTCGATTCCAAGAAATGACGTCAAATTCCAAGAATTCCCGAAAACTTGGTTTACGAAATCTCAAAGTCCGATATTGAAAATTTGTATCAGGAGAACATAAGTTGCGAGGAGGTATTCGTGCCACTTCCAGGAATTTGACGTCATCAAAATTCCGAGAATTTGGTCGATTCCAAGAAATGACGTCATATTCCAAGAATTCCCGAAAACTTGGTTCGCGAAATGTTAAAGTCCGATTCTGAAAAATTGTATCAGGAGAACATGAGTTGCGAGGAGGTATTCGTGCCACTTCCAGGAATTGACGTCATCAAATTTCCGAGAATTTGGTCGATTCCAAGAAATGACGTCAAATTCCAAGAATTCCCGAAAACTTGGTTTACGAAATCTCAAAGTCCGATATTGAAAAATTGTATCAGGAGAACATGAGTTGCGAGGAGGTATTCGTGCCACTTCCAGGAATTGACGTCATCAAAATTCCGAGAATTTGGCCGATTCCGAGAAATGACGTCAAATTCCAGGAATTTCCGAGAACTTGGTTCGCGAAATATCAAAGTTCGATTTTGAAAAATTGTATCAGGAGAACATGAGTTGCGAGGAGGTATTCGTGCCACTTCCAGGAATTGACGTCATCAAAATTCCGAGAATTTGGCCGATTCCGAGAAATGACGTCAAATTCCAGGAATTTCCGAGAACTTGGTTCGCGAAATATCAAAGTTCGATTTTGAAAAATTGTATCAGGAGAACATGAGTTGCGAGGAGGTATTCGTGCCACTTCCAGGAATTGACGTCATCAAAATTCCGAGAATTTGGCCGATTCCGAGAAATGACGTCAAATTCCAGGAATTTCCGAAAACTTGGTTTACGAAATCTCAAAGTCCGATATTGAAAAATTGTATCAGGAGAACATGAGTTGCGAGGAGGTATTCGTGCCACTTCCAGGAATTGACGTCATCAAAATTCCGAGAATTTGGCCGATTCCGAGAAATGACGTCAAATTCCAGGAATTTCCGAGAACCGTTTCTGAGAAACCGAAGTTCTCGATTTCGAAAAATTGTATCAGGAGAACATGAGTTGCGAGGAGGTATTCGTGCCACTTCTTGGAATTTTGGTGACGTCAAATTCCAGGAATTCCCGGGAACCGTTTCCAAGATACCGAACCGCTCGATTTTGAGAGATTGTATCAGGAGAACATAAGTTGCGAGGAGGTGGCACAAAGTTTTACGGTTTTGGCGGGTTGTTTAAATTACTCGGGGTTTCTTTAAATTTTACTTTCTTTTTAGGTTTTTTTTTTATTTTCAAGTACGGAAACGTTTGTGCAATGTTTCCCTACGTTATTTATTGTTCTGGGAAGGTTTGTTAAATAAATATGCCGTATATTCTTCTGTTTATTTCGCATTTATTTAAACTTTATAATACATACAAGGTGCAAATACATAGAAAATACATAATTCTTTATGCAATTATTATTAACGTAAACTATGCTTAATGCGTACAGTAGTTCATATATTTTTACAATGTTATTCGTCTCTTAAATAACTAATACATGATAAAATAATGATAAGTGTTAATTGTTATTCACCTGTAAAATTATGTTACATAAAAAGTATTTTAATTTTGACTACTACCTCCACCTACAAGTGGTGGTATTGTTTTTCTTTTTTTTTTTAAATTATTTGAATTTAGTGATTCAATTTTTGAATTCAGTAATTTGATTTCTGTATTCAATAATTCGATTTCCCAATTCAACAATTCGATTTTCCAATTCAACAACTTGATTTCCATTCCATTTCAACAATCTATGTTTAATCTACCAGTTATATGTGACTGTGAGTTTATTACTTCTCGGTATGTATTCTGAAAAAAGAAGACATACAAATTTGAAGTAAAAGTCGCTTTTTTTGCTCGAAGTAATCACTTCTTGATTCTTGTAAGTCTTGAATGGTTGCTAATACGTTGTTACCCCAATAATATAAAAGTTGTGCATCTATATCTTCCATAGAAAATTGCATTTTTTTTTTCGATTTTTTACGTGTTTGACATCGGAATCTGTCTCAAGCTTACACTCACTAAAATTAGATGTTTATTCAACGTATGAATAGGAAAAGGAAGCAACGTATTAAAACATATATTACAGAATTCTCGATATTCTACAAATTCTAGAATACATTAAATACCCCAAAGAACGAATGAAAGTTTCCTAGAATTCGAGATCATCGTTCCAACACCACGAAACTTTCATTTACTCCTGAACAACCTTCTGACGACCTCGTTTTCATCAAAATCCTCTGTTCGTCCGAAATCTAATCTCCAGGTTTCGTTAACTTAAGACTAGACACGAAACGTCAAAACGATGACACCCGATCGTATTCGAATTACTTCGGCATTTTAATACCGCGTGCTAAAATTGAAATTGCGCTTCTACAAAATTGCTAACTAAGCGAAGAAGAAAGTATGCGTTATCCGTAACTAATGGTGTATCCCATAGAAATCATCAGTGTCTCCTTAATAGCAGGATGCAATTGTTTCTCGATGTATCTGGTCAAAGCCTGGCTAGCACCTCGAAGAAACACGTCTTCCATTTCTCTGGCGATATGTTCTTTGGATTGCCAGCTCCTGCCATCATTCTCCAAATCGATCGGAAAGATATTATCCAAGGAATCGTCTTCGTACAACTGTCTAGTTTCTTTCTGGGCATCGTTTGGCGTTAACTGGTACGTGTCCTCCCTTTTGAAATGCGATTTTGCCTCGCTATCGTTTAAACTCTTCAACGAAATCTCGGTCACGTTGATCAAGCTGTTCCGTCGTTCGGTACAGTTGCCAGTTTCGTTGCTGATGGTTCTCCCGTTGGTCAACGAACTTGCGAAATCCTGAGAGTCGATCGTCTTCACCGATCTGGAGATTCTTATGGAATGATCACCAACTTCCTGGCCGCTTTCGAAAGATCCTGGCAATCGAAGAACGCTCAAGGGACCTTTCGGAAGGCTTCTTTCCTGCGTCGAGGGCTTGGTCAGCCAAACGTTCTTCCTCCAAATGCCCAGTTTGGCAATAGGCGAACTTAGGAAACGAGATTGACGAGTTTCGTTCGGAATGATGACATCCACTTCCTTCGAGACACCCGCCAACTGTCGTGGTTCCGCCGCCTCGTAATCGTCCCCGTTCGTCGCAGCCAGCAACGTGTACTGTAAAAGATGTTTCGCAATCATACGATTCGCTTTTTGCAGAGGATTTGTTAAAAGGACAAAACGTTATCGCGAATATACCTCGTCTCGTGGTGGATAGAACGGTGGCCACTTGTCCTGTCTCTTGATCTGTTTGTCCAGGCGCGTAGGATGACAACCGTAAGCGTAAATCGAGGCGAATCTTGGCTCCAGGAAGCTAGACTCGGTTCTGATACGCATCTGTCGTCTGCCACGAGCTATCGGACTGGTTAAGAAATCGACTCCAGCTCGTCTTAATCTCAGAGTCATTCTGCAGGATTCTGCTGGTATCGGTGGCTGATGATCTCGTGGCGTCAACGATACCACCCCGGTGACGGACAGGTCGTTGAACATCACTCGAGTCTGAAGGGAATTGTTGTTGGGCTCGTAGACGCACTTCTCTACCCGTGACCAAGGACTTCCGGCGTCTCTGGCTCCTTGTGGCAACTGAAAAACAACGAAAGGCAGTTAGAGAAAAAATCTGAGGATGATTCTGTACGCAAATCCTTCCGCGATCAAAAATATTAAGCTGTTACATATGAAATGTCTGATTTGGTTTCATCAATTTTTGAAATCTACTTATTCGATAAACATTCGTGATTTTCAGATGTTTTATGCATCGTTTGCAGCCGCATTCGTCTGTACCCAGCTTAATATATTTGATCGATAAGCATTACTTTAACAGTGATCCGGGAGACTGACATCTCGAGCGGTGCCGAGCGAAGTTCTTGTTGATAAAACATCCCGTCCTCGTCTTCCTTCAGTCTATTTCTCCTACTGGAGTCCTTGTGAAGCGTGTCCAGGGCACGTTCTAATCTTCCACCGCAAGCTTCCCAATTGACAATGTTCGTATGAGCGGGGACGATCGACGTGAACGTCAGTAACAGGATCACTGGTACCGCGAAGATCATCATCTATACCAATCAATAAAATCCGTTTAACTATTAATATCCTGCGGCTCGTTTACAATTTCGGCTTCAAATTAATTTAACCCTTTGCACTCGGAGGATTTTTTTCGTTACGATCGAATCTAGTCTACTTTTCCAGCTAACGAGGGGAGCTACCCAAGTGTTACGGTCACTTATTTATAAAACTTCGCCACCTTACAGGGTTCGTCCAGCTGAGTATTCCGATACTCCCTTTTGGGCGTAGACGGCCAATAGTTCACGAGATATTAACGATTAGATGTAGTTAGACTTTAAATTGTGAGTTATAAAGTTGTAAACGTAATGGAGAATGAAATCAATTTAAATATGATTAAAAAAACTGCAGTATAATTATTCAATTATTAACAAATATAAAAGCTATAGCATAGCTTCAATAAGTGGACGTAAAAGAAGGGCGACAGTACGTAAAAAAAAAGGTAAGGAACGGAGGATTTCAACCGTGTACCTTTGGATTTCCAGGCAAGCGTTTAACCATGGGACTAAATATTTGTATGTGTGAGTGGGTTATAATACGGAACTGAAACTGTAAACTACCTTTAATCGTTAATATCTCCTAAACAAGTGATCGTCTACGTCCAAAAGAGGGTGTCTGTATACTCAGCTGGACGAACTCTACAAGGTGGCAAAGTTTCATAAACAAGTGAGCGTAACACTTGGGTAGCTTTCCTCGTAAGTTTTCCAAACACCGATGCACCATTTGCGAATCTATCTATTCCTATTTCAATTTCACATTCTGATAAATTAAATATGTCCCCTCTGAAGGGACAGCCGAGTGTAAAAGGGTTAAAATAAAAATATTACAAATTGAACAACGTCAGTTTCCAAACGTAGCGGAATTGCAACACAAGGATGGATTCCGAATCTTCGAATCAACGAAGCGGAAAGAGCTCAAGGTGAAAGCAATTAAAAGGGTTTAACGTGTATACATGGAATAGAGATGGGCCAGGTCATTGTTCCGAGAGTTCCAAGTATTAGACGCGATTCGCGATGACACTTTCGAGAGGCTTGCAGAATGCAAGGAAAACCGGCACGCGTGCGATGTGTACGTGTGCCGGTAACGTTCAAATATCGTCGCGGGTATATCCTGTAGAAACTCAGCGAATTCGAGCCGCTGAAACAGAGCATGAATGCGTCTTCCTTCCGTCTCTGTTTCAGCGACAATCGGGTGAAAACCGGGAAGCATAATTCGGACGGGTTTGTTCAACCCGTGCTGCCTGACTCTATTGTTACACTGTTCGATTCGACGAGCTTCATATTTTATATGCGGTGGATTTTATCCAATAATTTGCAACATTATGGCGCACAGTTTTCTAAAATAAGGAAGGAATTTATATTTAAAGTTTCTGTAATATTGCAAAGCAGCCAGAATTTTCTAAAAGAAGCATCGAAATGTTGCCTAAGTTGTGGCAAGTTGTCGGAATAAATCTATATATTTTCTTTTGTAAATAAATCTTTTGATTTGTATTAAATGTGTTGTGAATCGTATTATTTAAAATTAATTAGAAAAAAAAAATGCTAGGCTGTAGACATTACGATAACATTAAATATAAATTTTTTTTCCTTCTCTTTTATACATATATGAATTTCCGTAGAAATTTGTCGCTTGCATTATTAATATCCTTTCAATTACTTAATTAGAAATCGTCGTGTCAATCGTAAGAATAATAGATAACATTCGATAGAAATAAATGCTTCGTCTAACCAAGTTTTCGTTCAAAGTGTTATAAAAGTGTATACTATTATTCTTTGCGATGCTACAAAGTTTCTAAGAAATTCGTATCACGAAGATTGTCCGTTCTTCTTCCAAGTTACGCTCGTTTTCAGAGCACATCATTTTTATAGCGGCAATATCCTTCTACTCGTCGATGCTTCTGTCTTATTCGATCTTCGCAAAATTCAAACGGTCCTCTTTAAACAATGAACGACGACACGTGTTTCGTTGTTGAACGCTGAAACAAACGCGCAACGATATACACTCGCGAAAAGAAAAAAAAAACAATACGATTTCCCAGCAACAGATGCAACGTGAAGTTTCCCAATTTCCTAATTGGCCGATACTGAAACACCGTCGTACGCGATGCGTAGCACACGGTGTTCCATTCGACCAACACGCAACGTTGTTTTTCTGTTTTATCTTTCCTTTTTCTACAATGAAATCTTATTGTTACCGTGGAACGTACGAATCTCGGTCGTAAAGGATTCAGTATTTTTGTATGCTAATGCGCGGCTCAAAGTTGATTTCATCTGGCTTGCTGCTTTCGCGCTCCGTTAACCCGCTACCACGATGCCGATTTTGCAATTTTTTCCCGACGCAGAATTACTTTTTTTTTCCTCTCGTGTCTGCTTTGAATATAAATCTTTCCTTTCTCGTTCCTTTCTGGCGAGGATTAAGGGGGGAGTTTCTTTTTTTTTCTTTTTCGTGAAAAATATCGATTATCTTAGATTTTTGTAAAAATGGAAGAGTGTAAATAACTAATTTGAAAGTTTGTATACAGGGTGTCCCGTAACTAGTGTAGGAGTCGGAAATAGGGGATAGCTGAGACGATTCTGAACAATAATTTCCTTTGCAAAAATGTCGAATAGGGCTTCGTTTTTGAATTATTCACGGAAAACACTGACCAATCAGAACGCGAGTAGAGCGCATGCTCAGCCGTGATTCGTTCTAGTCCGACGTCCCGGCTCGAGGTTACCCTATCACGGCTGAGCACGCGCTCTACTCGCGCTCTGATTGGTCAGTGTTTTCAATCGTTTTGAATCGTCTCACTACACTAGTTACGGGACACCCTCTATACAAACTTTCAAATTAGTTATCTACACTCTTCCAGTTTTACAAAAATGTAAAATAATCGATATTTTTCACGAAAAAAAAAAAAGAAACTCCCTCCTTAAGGGATTTTAATATACTATATGTACACGATCGTCCACGCGGTTGTTGCACTCGCTGTAATTAGAAAACAATGTTAGAAGAAAACGATGAATGGTACATAGAGTAGTATATTTGCGAGGTTATAGAGTTTTTACGAGTGGAACGATTCTTTGACAAATAATTTGTTTCTATGTAACTTTTGTTGATTTTCTGTACATAGAAATAATTTCTGGTTATTTGCAAGGATAGTTAATTAACAGAATCAATTATTCAATAGAAAAAGTCTTTAACTATATGTATAAAACAATTGGAGATTCTTTCTCACGATATTTGGATTAGCAAGCAGCTGCTTCAACTACTGAGCTAATTAAACTATCCTGGTAAACTCATAAATTATTGAGAATTACTTAATAATGATTAATTATTAGTATCGTTGGTGGACACAACTGAAGCAGGCAATTAGCCAAAAAAGTAATTGGGTACTTATTTCAATTATAAATGCTTAGCGTTTAATTTAATCAAATGAAAATAAAAACGTGTAAGAAGAATTTTTACTTAAAACGTGGCGGCAAAAAGAGAGCCTATCGATTACCGTAAACGTATTGTATCGAGTTTTAATTTAAGTTCGTAGCGAATAAGAAATCTGAAAATATTATAATCATTTTAATTGAAAGGAAAAAATGGAAACAAACAGCTATTCACATAGCAAGAAATTAAATTTACAAAAATAAACGAATAACGCTGCGAACTTAATCTTTTCACTTCGTTAAAAATATAATTTTTAAGTTTTTAAATTTTCAAAAATATAATATTTAAAAATTAAAAATATAATATTTCTTTTCTTAATTTCTATTTAAAAAATGTATTATTTCCGGTCGAAGCGAAAGGGTTAACGTTACGACTTAATAATTAAAATGTTGATACTCACTAGAAAATATGAGATCACGATTAAGATTTTTCCAGAATATGGAAAAGTCAATACGGAGACGGTTTGTTGATTCCCCCGAAGATGAGAGTACTTAGCTTGCACCTTTGGTGTAAGGCAGATCGGATAACAATGAAAGTGGCTGGATACGCGCGGTGACTCCTACTCTAAAGTCTTCCTTTCCTTCTTCTTCCGGCGGTGCGTGGAATTCACTCAAAACTACCGAGCTTGATCTCGACATCGTGCGAAGACTACGCTATAAATCAACGGTTTCATAATTCGCAAATGAATCGATAACGACGATCTCGCGATCTTGCAAATAAATCACGCAACAATGTCTAAGTAATGTGTATAGTGTATACTGTATACCATACGTATCGATTCCACGATAAATGTTTCGATCGATTCTTATTTTGACAGAAAGTACAATTCATGCTTATATGAACTATTCTGTAAGATTCTTTAAGAAAATAAAACTCTGTAATATTAGTTAAATGACACACAATAATTTATGTTGTAACAAACATTAATTTATCTTATTGAACAAAATAGAAATAGGTAAAAGCAACCTGTCGCTCGTGATGGTCGGATAACAACTGAAAAAGTCATTAATCGTAACGTTACACAATGTTATTGTGTGCATGGCTCTGAGATACTGTTTCATCCGTGCGTTTTTAAATCTACAATTAGCAATAAAACCGTGAGAGAAATTTGAAAAACGTATCCCACCTGAAATATCGTACAGTTTAGTGAAGCGGGATCGGAATGAAATTGACCGTAGAAAGAATAAATCGAATTGCGAGATACGCGATCGACGCGACATCAAACAGTCGATTGCAGTGAGTCTTTGTTTCTGAATACCTTGAAGAGAATGAAAATAAAAATGTTTAAATTCGTTTGTCACGGGTGTCACGCTTCAAATTACTTTGTAAATATGACTATTCGTTAAATATCGTGCTTTCACGCGAAGTCGTTTAAATTATTTGCCGCTTTAATACGCTTATTCGAAACTTTCGAACAGAAACCTGTATACACATTTTTAGGTTAGATACATAAGATGTATGCTTCTAGAAGGAATTTGTATTTATTTATCATAATTTTAGGTAAGGGATTATGCTGGTTTATCGTGCCTCGATAAAATAATACATGAAAATTAATCTTTTCTCTTCGTTTACTCAGTTCAAATGATAAATGTCCTTGGACGAATGGACGAACACGAAGTAATACAAGCAATTCCTTTTATAAACTCAGAACCAGGACCTGAACTTGATTTGCCAGAGGGAAAACTCAAAGAGGAGAATAAAACTATTGAATCAAATGTAACAATAAACAATTCAACCTTCAATGTGACCAAAGCCAATTGCTTGATGGATACGGTCTACGGTCCAGTAGAAGTAGGGGCATTGAAATGTTAAATTGATAATGTAAATGATAAATTGGTTACAAATATTTATTATTGCAGATCGTCAATGCAACCAGATTAATGAAATTATTGATCTTGGAACCTGGACCGTCGAATAGAAGCAGAAACGATAAGGAAGGTAGAATGTTACCAGGAACATGTGTGATAGTATTATTTTATGCAAGATGGTGCATATTCAGTAGCCAAGCTGCGCCGCATTTTAACGCACTACCTCGTTCATTTCCACATATCAAAGCAGTGGCAATCGATGCTATAAAATATCAAAAGTAATACTCAAAAACAGATACATTTAATTTATTCGGTTAAGGAACAGAATTTTATAGAATTTGTCATTTTGTTTTTTTTAGCTTCAACGCTCAGTACGGAATTGTGGGAGTCCCTACGTTAATACTAGTTCACAATGGAAAGCCTGTGGCAAAATTTAATCACACCGTCTACACGCTAGAATCTTTTGCAAAATTTATAACCCAGCTAACCAATTTACAACCGAATGGATCGTTGTACGTTACATCCTTGGATTTTGTGGGTCCTGTTTCCAGTACACCTTCCAATGAAACCGACTACTGCCTAGTCCTTTCTTGGATCTTTATCGCTGCGTGCGCTTTATACTTCACATCACAGAGTAGATGGTGGCAGCAGTTTGTAGAATTAGTTCAAAATACGTGGCGCGAAAGCAATGCCCAACACGAACATGCTGATTAAAAAGCATTCAAAGAGACTATTGATATTCCATGTACAAAAGGTTCATGGTATAAAATGACTCATGGTATTACAAAACTACTAAGTTGCGTGATAATATTTGTGGTAACTGTTAATTAAGGCAATTAAGACAATGTAAATATATGTATGTTGACAAATAAGTAATATATTATAATTGGAAAATTCGTTCCATTTAATTACTCTACCCTCCAATTTTCGTTCGTATTTTTGACATACATAAAATAACAGGTTAGAAATAAAACACTGATAATTGCTTCGATAAAAATTGATCAGCTTTTATTACGTTATGTTACGACCCGTTACGTGCTTCAGGCAAATGCTTTTGACTTGCGGGAAGTTTCGGAGTTATGAAGTTTTGTTCAAACAAAACCTGTCGCAACGCGCGCCTTTTGTCAATTGAGCATCTAATTTGTTTCCGACCGTTGTCAAGCGCATCGACGGTCATATTCCATCGTGGGATAATTTAATACGTTCGTTGGACGAGGTAAGACAACGTTGCGATAAATAATATTCTAATAAACTAATCATCAAGGTAGTAAATGATACAGCACGAATATGACTTCGATAGTTATATAGCGAAACTCGCATGTAATGGCCGACTTCGCGATTCACTTATCACATCCCTAACTTCATGATTGTTGTGTGCGGCATTTGTTTGCGCTGAAGTTCGTCTCTAATGAGTTTTGTTATTGCAGTTATATTACAAGAAGGTGCTGTTTAACATCGATTAACAAGAATTGGTTACTAATAAGCAAAAGATTTTTTTAGTAAACTCGACCCTTTGGAGGAAACAACATGACATTGTTCTATATCCGGACACGTTTATATAGTTTCTTTAATTTTTCTAATTTATCATCAGGTTAGGTTCTCATCGGGAAGCCGGTACAGTTTTCGTATTGAAGGGTAGAATAGGTGAACATATCGAAATCAAGTTAGGTTAATATTAGAATATAGAGTCGAGTTAAGGTCACGGAAGACCCTTTTACGAGGTCAGCGAGAAAATCTAAAAGATATGGGATCGTTGAACCTCGTCTGCCCGATGTGTTGTGGCGAAACGTTTAACAATCCGCAGTCGTTGAAATACCATTTATTAAGCATGACGGACAACCTATACTGTCCCGGTTGTTCGCAGAGATCCGACTCTGTAATGGCACTCATTCAACATTTGGATCGGTGTGGACAAAGCATTGAATCGGATGTATCATCCCAGTCCAAGAATGAAGTTAAACACGAAGCTCGACAAGAATCTGAACCAGACTCAGAGGTGCTAATGGTTGGCACCGAATAAAATTTCTTCTATCTACATTTGTTTTGGTCGTTCTTTCATGGTTTTAATTTTAGGATACAAACGTTGAAGGAATAGATCAGAGCTTCCTAGCGACGGTAAATGACAGTGGGATCATGATAGTGGGTGGACCGCAAACGATACAAGTCGATGAAAATGGTGTGTAGAAATGCTAATTTAATGTACATTAATTCTATTTATTTGACTATTGCTTCTAACAAAAATATCAGGAGAGATCAAAGTCGTAGAGAAAATGGAAACCGAAGAGACAGAGATGGAGCAAAATTCGATGGAATTTAAAATGTCAGACGAAATTCCTACTACCGCTAACAAAGTGGAAGACAAATCTTTGTCCCAGAGCCAACTAATGACAATTTCTACTTCAAAAACGGATAATAAATGCAGAAATAAAAATGTGATTACTATTTTACCCGATGGCACTGAACTTCTCGACGGAGACACCGGTGCTTTGATAAATATGGATCATATAAATGATGTAGGTGAATTGGATGAGGACG
This sequence comes from Stelis phaeoptera, assembly GCA_943735885.1. Classification (NCBI taxonomy): domain Eukaryota; kingdom Metazoa; phylum Arthropoda; class Insecta; order Hymenoptera; family Megachilidae; genus Stelis; species Stelis phaeoptera. Next base: position 5,618,136 of record OX030936.1, read on the forward strand.
GATTATTACACGTCAAGCAAGAACTTTGCGAGGTAAAAATCAAGAAATACTTTATTCTATCTAAAAGTTGTAATAACACAGAGATACCAAAGGAATGTGCTTTATTTTGATTGTAGATAGAACCGGAAGCGGTTTATAGTTGTACCAGTTGCGACATGAGTTTTAACTCTGTCGTCGAGCACATAAAGCAGTTTCACGATGGTCAAGAAGTGCTACTCGAAATAGCGGATCAGTTGGACGATATACCTACAGTACCTGCTACCAGTACCTTGCCTTCAGAATTGGGAAGTGTAGTCAATACTCGTCAGAGACAAAGTATGAATACTCTTCGTACAGAAGAATGCGTGGACAGTGAAGGAAGGTTGTATACAAGGAAGGTGGTACAAATAGAAAGATTCTGGGATCGGACTCCGGCTCAAACATCGCTTCAATCTGTCAAGGCACCGATGATCGAAAAATTTTTTTCCAACGTGGAAGGAGTAAAAGTATAACTGACTGTGAATTTCATAAAAATTTTAGTAACAGGTTGTTAGCAATTGTTAATTCATAACGATTGATTATAGGTACGTGAGAAAAGATTGGAAGCAACTCCGGTGAGAATGTACAGATGTAATCAGTGCCTTCAACAGTTCTCCAAATTAGGAAACTTTCGAGTACACGCGTGTCTCCATGGCAGTAATCGTTGCGATAACTGCGATCAAACGTTTGCAACGCCCAAGGCGTTGCAATTGCACGCAAAGGTGCACGAAGGTGAACCCGACCCGAATCAAAAAACCTTCATATGCGAAACCTGTGGTACAGAATTTTGTTCGCACAAAAGCTTGCGTCTGCATTCACGAATGCATGCTCCGGTCAGAGCAAGACACGTCGATGCACCCGAAGGGACTCCTAACGCAACATTTACATGCCCCGAGTGTGGTACTACCATTTTCTATATAATTCATCCTCGTTAAAATATCCAAATACAATTTACATTTAATTACACGATTTCTGATTTACAGGTAAAACATTAGCGGAATCGTACAAGGAGGCACACATGGCATTGCACTCCGGTGATTCCGTGACTTGCACAGTTTGCAATAGAAAATTTGATTCTGCTGATAGTTTAGCGATGCATGCCGCTGTGCACACGGAACTTAGCCAACCGCATTCGCCGACACCGCCTGTCGTGGAAAGTACGACTAACGAACCCACGGAAAATCAAAAGCCGTATCAATGCCAACATTGTGGTCGAAGATTCACAAGACCTCACGAAAAAGTCAAACACGAACGTATTCATACCGGTGAAAAACCACATGCTTGTGAGGTAAATATAAGAAAAATATTAATAAAATCTTTTAACACGTTGACTAGCACAGCAAAAACGGACGTATATAGTCAGACACGTTGAAATCCTAATTATTAAGAATACAATCAACTAATTTTCAACTTTAAACTTTCAATTCGATAGCTAGCATTATTAGCTTAACACTTTACCGACCGGTAGCGATTACATATGAACCTATAAATAGACTATCGGTCGGTAAAATGTTAATCTTAACGCTATCCGTGATTTGTTTCATCATTTCATTTGGTAATTATTTGATTGTACCAAATTTCGGGTATCAGTCACCGGTGACTGACATGGTGCTTAACGTGTTAACAAACTGATATCGTATAATAGGTCTGTGGCAAAACCTTCCGTGTGTCTTACTGTTTGACGCTCCACATGAGGACTCACACCGGTGTCAGACCGTACGGATGTCAACATTGTGGCAAAAGATTCAAAGCTTCTTCCGTGTACAATCATCACTTGCTTACACATGGAGAAGAGCGTGCTTACACGTGTCCTTATTGTCCGAAAACATTCAAAACGCGTGTCCAACTTGCCGGACATAAGAACAGTCATACGAAACCATTTCGGTGCACCGAATGTTCCCGACCGTTTGCTTCCTTGTATGCCGCGCGTGCTCATATACAAACTCATAAAAAGGACAACAATTTGAAGTTCAGTTGTTACATTTGCGGTGCATCGTATGGTCGAGCGTTTGCGTTAAAGGATCACTTGAAACAACACGGCCAAGATGTGCTGGCACCACCGGAACCGGCAAGGGAAGAAGAAATTCACGAGGGAGAGGAGTTTTTGCTCGCCGAAGAGGAAGTCGAGGACGATGAATTGGTTATACCGTCGCCTATACCTGTCGCACAATCGTCGGAAGCTGACGATACAGAATGAAAGACTATAAAGGCTAGTCAAATATTTGTTATAAATTGTATTTCAACGTTGTTCATCTAAGCAAGGAGAGAAGAAACGATGGCGAATAATAAGCTTCTATTTTACGTAGTGTTCAAAGACTATCGGCAACATTTCTATTCACGCAGTGAATAGTTAAGAAAAATTGTAGTTTTTACAGAAAAATAATATTCTGATAAGAACTTCTGCTGTGACTAGAGACGATAGTGTTTGTTTGTAAATAACGTATTATAAATTTTGTATATCCTCATTGATAAATGTGTGGATAGATAATGTTACATACAAATAGCAATTGTATTATGAAAGACTATAAGTTTATCGTGTCTGTTTAATATACTGAAGTAAACGATCGATATTATCTCATTCATAATCTGTTTTAACAATTGCGTTCTATTGTTGGTTACAACTATGTTGTCATTTTTCATCATTCGAACCTCTCCTAATTTCTTATTTCTTAGTTTTTATTTATCTAACAGTGCTGCACAAGAAAGAAAAAAAAAATATGAAAATAAATTAAAAAATCTAATGAATAACAAAAATTAATTTTAATATTAATTCATAAGTTCTAATAGTTTATTATAAATTAAAATAAAACAATGCAGATGTATTCGTATAAAACGTTTGTAAAGAACTGATAAATTGAATCGTCTTTACTCTTGCTATTATTAATATTAAAATAGAATTATTTGCATATTCCATCTTAAAAAGTATATCTTTTATATATTTCTGATACATAAAAAAAAAACAGGCTATATTCTATTCTTTAATGATTAAAATAAGAACAGTATTTAACTGGATCATTCTGAATACGACTGAATAGAAAGTAATCTGTCAAGTACAAATTATACATATAGTATAACGGAACAGCTACAAAAGAAAATATTCTACAGAAATATTTTTATTTGAGTGTGCCAAATTCATATACTTGTAGATAGGAGAAAAAATTAATTTATATAAAATAAAAAAAAGAATATCCTACAATATATAAGATTTAATATCTGTACAAATCCTGCAACCAAATAAAATACAACTGAACATTGAAATTCTATTCAAATAATTCAGAATCATCGTAATTCGTTTGTTAACCCTTTATCTGGCAAGCATTGAAATTTCAAATGAATAAATTTGGGAGTTATCCAAGTTAAGTATATATGGTCTTTCTAAGTGTGTGAAGAGCTGAAAAACTTTATTAGCATAATTTATACAAATTATGCTGATACAATGTTGCTTGAGAGCATCAGTGCCAGAAAAGAGCAAAAAATGCAATTTCATTCACATGCAAGCTGCTAGAAACACATGTTGCTTGAGGTCAACATTACCAGATAAAGGGTTAAAGAATTAAATACTTTTATAAGAATTTTTTCGGAATTTAGAGAGCCGAGCAAACAGACTTGCTCTTAATGCTAATGCACCATCTGTTACGCTTAGATTAAGCTCTTTCAATTGTTATTAAACCTTCAGTATACTGCCAGATTTCTCGTAGCAAGGATTAAAAAGAAACAACATGAATTTTCCTAATTTGATCGATAAAAGCGTCGTTGTAAACGTACAACGTCGTACAGAGACTAATCATAGATTGGTAGCTAAAATACTAATGCTTAAGTATGATTCTGTGTTTAACACCTTGACTGCCACGCTAAAGACGTTGAGAACTTTTACCTATTATTGTTTACAACTCTTCGTAATTTCTATTATTCAGAATTACAGTTAAAGTGACAGTTAAAGTGTTAAAGAGAATTTACTGTAACTACATTTATTATCCGTCTAACTGACGCAAATCTATGAATTCTTAGTGGGAAAATATCGACACAAGTAAGCACGTATTTCCATCAGAAATTTGGGAAATAAAACCTACGTGGGAGGTGATTGTAAAAATTATCAGTGTTTTACCGATCATCGTCGTCGGTTCTTTGGCTAACGGTGTATTGGTCCGTGTGATAGTAAACAAAAAATCTCTACAGACCACGACGAACCTCCTCATCGCGAACATGTGTATCGCGGATCTAGCTACTTGCTTAATATGTCCATGGATGTTCCTCTGCGTCGATCTGTTCCAAAACTATATTCTGGAGGACATTGGTTGTCGATTGGACGGGCCGTTGATGCATGGGTTAACGCTAGTAGCTGTTTTCAATTTGAGCGCAATCAGTTACGACCGTGTTTCAGCGATTGTCTTCGATTGCTCTGGAAAATTGACAAGAAGGTGATAGTATCAAGTTCATTAAACTTTATACCAAAAAATGAATATACACGTCCTCGTTATATATATATTTTTTTCTGTTAAAGGACTACACACATTTTGCTATTTACTAGTTGGATCTCTGCGATAATCGTTGCACTTCCCTTGGTTTATTTTCGGCATTATCATGAAAGACGATGGAAGAATTATTTCGAAACCTATTGCACCGAGGACACCGTGCTTGTTTATCCATATTGGCACGTTTTCTCGTGTCTGAGCGTCTGGACACCATTGATCGTTATGGCAGTCTGTTACTCAGCTATTCTTGTTAAAGTACTGCTTTATATTTTCTCAGATATAACGTAAAAATATAATACTGTAACTTTGTATCACGCGTTATACAGTTGGATCGGTACGAGTCGCAAGCTTTGAGAAGTAAATATCCTATCGTGATGAAATATAAAAGGAGAGTGGTATATCTATTGGCGCTTATAGTTTTCGTGTTTATTATATGTCGTGTGCCATTTACCGCATCGATAATTCAAAGGGCACAAATATTAAAGGATACTCCTAAATCGGGACAAGCTGAAGCTATGTATCCGTTGTGGTAAATATTTCTGAAATATAAATACCTTATGGAATAACAGGAAGTATATAAATATAATAATGATTCGTGTTATAGGTATATTAGCAAGTACTTGATCCTGTTTAATGCAGCAATAAATCCATTGTTATATGGTTGCAGCAGTAGCTCGTTGAGAAAGGAATTAAGATTGTGCCGTGGTATATCTTGGCTCGTTCGCAAGAAGAAACAGCAAAACCCGAAACCGTGTAGTATTTCGCAATTAAAACAAAAACACTTCCATTGTTTGAGACCGCGATCTCCGTGTTCACGAATGAACAACGCAAGTGACACGATACCAAATATTTCATCGACTGTTGTACGAACAAATTTATATTCCAATCAAATTTAAATTGGTGTATAAATTTGTTAAAGGTAGAATAAGTATTTTTCAAATTTCTTGTGTAAACGCAGCTTCTGTCTATTTTCTACGTCGTGTAGTTACAATTGAAAAATACAAAATTGCAATGAAAGTAATTAAATAAAATAGAAACAGCAGTTTTAAATATCAACCATTCGATACGATTGTTGCATAATATAAAATAAAATTTCTGATAATACCTAAGTACCTGAAGTATATTATTTAATCGCCACGTTTTTAAGACTGTCAGCGATAATTTTCCCACCGCTTGAAGTGACCAAATGATTCCCACACCAAGATGCTTCTCCACTTCCGTTTACCACAAGATCAACCTGTACGAACAATTTTGATCAATCACTCGTGTATAATCGTTCTCGATTCGTTATATAAAATACGACAAACGTACTTGTAATTTTTCCCACACTTTCTTTTTGGGATTAAGCATATCATCCGGTGCTCCGTCTTCGTATCCGTCTACCATAATTTTGTCGCCCGGTTTGCTGCCCGAAGGAGGTCTTAATGGTTCAACTCGCCTCGTAGGTTCATCTCTGTTTAAATTATAAGCGTATTATCAAAAGATGATTCCATGATGTATCAAAAAGAAAAAGAAAATAAGATCGGAACATACACCGATGCACATAAAACCATCCCATGAGACTGAACACCTCTGAGCGTTGCTGGTTTCAAGTTCGCAAGGATAACTACCATCCGGTCTTTCATTTCTTCCAATGGTACATAGTTCACAAGTCCACTGACTATCGTACGAGGTCCGCTTGGATCTCCGACATCTATTTTCTCTACGTAAAGCGCATCAGCGTCGGGGTGTTTCGTCACCTCGACTATTTGTCCAACTCTGATATCCAGTCTGGATGGTATTATTTCCTCGACAACTTCTAAAATATTTAATACAAATTTTACACTGTTATTGGAAACCGGAAAGCACTTAACCGTTTTGAATGACAATGGAACGCGATCGCGCTGTAACGTAAACTCATCATCAGTTTTATGCCTGTCGTAATACACTGCTAATAATATATGATTAAACATCAGTATTTTTCACAAATTGATTAATTTAGAATATACATGGTAAAATGATTTATAAAATTATAAAATAAAGAAACAGTATCGTCGCATCATTTCACGCGTATCGACAAAAAATACAAAAAACGCGATCACACTGCTTGGAACTTTTCGAACATATTTTCGCAATAATCCGTGGCGCTTAAACGGTTACTTTTGATATCTTGTGTATCGAGTATTACTTGGCTTTTGCGGAGGATAAGCTTTGCTGGCCAATGTTTTCAATTTTGGATCTGCTTCGAACTCTTTCCTAATTGGATCCAAAAGTTTATTAATGTAAACTTCGATAGCATTCTTCAGATCTCCAGGATGTATTTCTTCCTTGGCAAACGCATTTTCTAAATCCTCGTAGTTAGAAAATGATACATCCCCACCTGTGAACACACGTTTTTTGTTAATAAAATCTTATACTTAAGTAGTCTAATAAGAATATTAGAATTTATACATACCAAATTCAGCGCTTCTTTGTACATTAAAGAATCGTCCTTCATTTAACAACGGAAAGATCACGTGTTTAGCGAATGAAAGAACTCCATTGTCTGTGATATTACCAGGCTCGCAAAATGCTTTCTTTAACTTTTTCTTAACCGCGGCAGCATTGTCCAAAAGATCGATCTTAGAATCTTCTTCGGAAGAAGACATCTTTGATCCTGCTAATCCGGGAACTGAAATCAAATTTTATGTTGCGTTATTTTACTTGTCAAAGATACGTTTCTAACATGTTCATATTGTATACATACTCATCGGATTCATTAAATGAATACGTTTTTCGTATCCAAGCATTGGTAAATATTTCTCAGAAAAAGTAAATATCTTTCTTTGGTCTACACCACCGAACTGAGCGTCGACCTTAAGGTATTGTTCATCCAAAGCTTGTAATCCGGGATACAAAAGTCCGGAAAGCAAAGGATTTGCGACTTGTTTAACTACTTCGGCGCCTGCTTTCTTGGCATCGTGCTCGGTGACTACAGAAGTTAAGCGATATATGTCTAATGTATACTCTCTAAAATAAAAAAGAAAGATTTTCGTATCATATGTGTTTTCAATTGTTCCTTCATTTACAAGTAATTACTTACTTGGATAATTGATAATCTGTTCCTTTAACAAACTTCAACTTATCCAAAGGTACGTCTATAGATTTAAGCATCGCTTTAATAACTGTTTCATAATATTGAGTACGAAGTTCGAGAAGTTCCCAAGGTGCTTTCATGTTATCCAAGTAAGCATGAAGATCGGCAAACAATATTGTAACCTCTGTTCCAGCTCTCAAGAAGTCTGCTATTTTGGACATGGGTGTAAAATAACCAATGTGCGGTTTACCAGTTGTAGCAGTACCCCAATAAAGCTTGAGGTCTCGCTGCTTTAAAATACTTTTGAGCTTTTCATCACCAAGCCACTCAGCCAAGTTCCTGGTGACGAGTTCATATTTTTCTTCCCACTTCAATTCAACCATATCGTTTGTTATTCTATACAAAGGGACATGAATCATTTTTTTAAGATATAATAGTCCGACTAATTGTACAATAAATTGTTTAAACAAAATGAGACACGTGAGCTAGACACGTGTCCAACCAGTCACGTCAAATTTGTAGACTTAACCTATCAATATTTCATTTACAATTTCAACTATATTACAACAATACGAATAATATTTCTGTATTAAATAAATTTACGTCAAACTACAATGACAAATAGATATAGTATTAACATAAGAATGTATCAAAGCAACATCATTCAATTACTTTACAGCTGTTTGTAACAAACTGATTCGAAATTAAAATCATACAAAAATTCAACTGAATGTTTAAGATCATAGACTGTAATATCAAAATTTAATTTTACATTATACAGCTTCTGTTTAAAATCCAAAATCTTGAAGTTTGTAAGACCGGAAACAGCTTGTACACCGCACGCATTGATTTGACTGACGAACTGAAGAGCTGATAAGCATAAGCGGTGGTTTAAATTTATACCACCACTGTATGAAACGATCGTAACCCTTTATGGGATACGATGTTTAATATAAGATTTTTTAATATTTCAATTTATTTCATTATCATCATCTACAGTGACATTTTTACTATCATCCAAAGGTTCGAAATGTTCTGATTGTTCATCGAAGATTACATTTACCGACGATTGCTCTTCGGTAACGCCCAATTGAGTAATTTGCTCGTATCTTTCCTTGGCAACCTTTTCTAATCGTTTATAAAAAGTCGATGTCAAGGAAAACATACGCTTGAAATCACGACGACTCAGCCGTAACAATTCGCATACTTCTAAAGCGATTACAGATACTAATCTTTTTCGATCAGGAAAAATTAATGCAGCTTCACCGAAATATCCTCCATCTTTCTCGTGGCATACCTCGAAAAGAAGAAATATTTATCATTATCATAACTGTGAACTGAAGTATTTAATTGTATTAATATGTTTCAAATAAACTTTACACACTTCCTTTCCATCAAATGTAATAAGCGCGACAGTACCGCTAACTATAAAAAACATACAATCGCCTTCGCTCTCACACTTGTAAATAACGTCCTCGTCGAGATAAATGACCGGTTTTAAAACACCTACAAATATTTTTGGTCATAAAAAGAAATCATAAGGCTACGTCCTTTTCGTATCTTACCCATTAAATTTCCCACAACATTACGTGGCAAATAGTGCAAAATAGTAGCTGTATCTAACAACCCACGACTACTATGAATTATGATTTCTTGATTTAAATGATCTGAACAAAAGAATAGATAAAATGATACAGACAAATAAAAAGTGTTTATAAAATAGTTTTGTATATTAACTTGACAAAGTGCTGGATATCGCATTTTCTTTGAAATAGCTTCCTTGGAAGCGAAACTCGTAGTAATCAATTAATTTGCATTTCAGTTTTTCCGGCAACTTTTTCTCTCGAATATATTCTTTCACCTGATGCATAATTCTTTGATACTTTAATTCCGGTTCTACAGCTGATTCGACTAATTGCAACACCATAACTATAATATAAAGGGCCAATTAAAAAAACATTTCTCTTAACTAATACAACAAACTTAAAGAAAATTACCCATTAGATAAATTGTGTATGCTTTCCCTATCAGCAATAATATACAGCGTATTATGATATCAAATTTGCCCAACTGCTCGTACTCTACGAAACTGGATCCGAAGAGATTACTGATGCCAATGTGAAGATATATTAAATAAATCTCTGAGTTGGACCTTTCATTTAATTTGACATTAACAAAATACATTCCTGAATTCTGAAACAATCATGGTACACATTCAATTTTATTTCAAAGGATAAAGTCGAACAAACTTTGGGTATACCTCTATGGTCAATTCCTTTGTGTGTATGATAAGAAATGGAAAAATGTAACTCATACAACTGCACCAATGGAACATAAACATTGTCAGAAGTACTAACCAAATGGTCTTTTCTTCAGCATGGGAAACTGTAAAATTCTAAAGAAGAAATCAGGATCTATCGATTCCATGAATACTTTCAAAGATTTCTTAAATGTCTTTCATTGTTGCCTCTTACCGCAACTATTTGTCCAATGTAAAAACGCAATGTACTAATACGTAGAATCTTTAAAACTGGCAGAAATTCAAGAATCAACAAGACAGAATTTGAACCAGGCCCTGGGGGTAGTATACGGTATCTATAAAACCAGGTGTATGGAACCGAGGATATAAAATCGATGATAAAATATCCTTTCACGTAATGCCTGTATAATAATAAATAATTCAAACATTGAGACAGATTGTAAGATAAAAAATAAATAAATAAATTACCGAGTGATCAAAAATGGATCCAGGAAGATTTCATGACCATCCGATGAACTGAAGCCAGTTAGAAAGTTCAGAAAAATGTCAAGTATACAGATTACATATGCAGGGTATACAGGATTCCAACTTTCTGGTTCTGTACTTTTAGCTACTCTATGAAATGCTAGTATGTATGGTATTGCTATGAATGTATACAGAAAAATGAACGTCATTAAGAGATCCCAGTAATACCTATCAGAACAAATACATCAAAATTTCATATTAATAGGGATTACTGTTCTTTTATGTGTAATACAATTTTACCGCGAAGTAGGATCACCTTAACTCGCTACAAGGATGTATTATCCACCAAAACGAAGAACGGCCGTGCCTTCTTTTTTCAAAAGCAATCGCCGCATAACTACGTAAAAAGTTTCGTGTCAATGGATGGTTCACAGACACGAGAAAATGCTTTTGAAAATTCCGCCTCCAACGAATATAAAACTTCGCGTTTGGCGGTAATTTTGGCAAATTGCTATCGGATGTTTTTGGTAGCTCACAAAGATGAACGTCTACTTGTCTTTTCTTCATTTTGCGATTAATTAATAGTATACGAATAACATTGATACAATTGCATTCTCAAATTGAACTGCAATCAAAAACTGCTAACTTCTGTTTGTTGAAAATACAGAAATCAGTTGTAATGTCGAGCGAAAAAGAAAATTCCGGTGAATTATTTGATATACAAAAATGGATCCCTGGATTTCTAATTGGTAATCCATTTCTATGTTCTTTTAATCTGAAAAAAAAAAATATATATATATATATATTAAATAACTTTGACTCGTTTAGCCAAAAAATGTTTTAATCATAAAGCATTGAAATCCTAAGAATTATTAAACGTACAATTTCAGGAGCGACGTGAAAAATTTATATATTAATTATATTATATTATATTTTACATATTATTGTATTATGCTGTAACTTAGAAACAGTATTTACATGGAAACCTAGGCAAAACTTCCTAGGTGCTATTGTAACATTATAATATGCACAGACTGTGTATGGATAAAAATTTCTTAAGTACTACAAAACATACTAAAATCGTTTTATACAATAATGGCACGTTGTTGTACAAAATACAGAATATCTGATATTGTGTAACAATCCCATGGAACTCTTACTGCACATACTAACGTATAAATTTGTAACAAAATTCTATCCGCAAGAATTGATTGCACATAGTACCTCCTGTCCTAATAATTTTATTTTAAAGTTTCGGTAGATATATTAGTATTCACAGTAAGATACGAATTCAAAATCGATCAGTTTCAAATAAAATAATTATTCATCGACGATAAAAAATGATAAAAAGCGTCTTAAATAAAACCCGTTCGGTTAACATCTTATCCTCCACAATTCGTTCCGACCGAATTTCTTCAACAACGAATAAAGATATTATAAATAAAACAAATTAAATTATCTACGAAAAATTGCACGCAATAAAATCTAATCATAAAAAAAATATATATAATATTAAAACACGGTAAATTTATTCGTCGCTAATGAAAGGAGGGGTATTTTGGAATGTGGCACCGCACGCTCTACGAGCTAATATTTCTTTCTGCTGTTGAACAGCAGAATTTTGTTAAAAAGAAAAATATTGCGTTACACACACTGTGAATATTCTTGTTTCTTTTTGTACTTCAGACGACGTAAAACGAGCGGCTTTATGCTTTCGAGAAACTCTGATGATCTGTTTAAAAAATGAACCTGAAAGGAATACAAAGCCGGTAGGCGGTTATTGTATTCTGGTAGAATCCATCGGGCCTCGGGCTCGAGAGTTTTTAGTACATGTACAATCTTCGATGTCCATCGAGGGTCGTTTCGGTGGGTCAAAAGTTACCAGCTCGGCAACATCAAAATTCCATTGCCTGGAAGAAAAAAGAACAGAGTTAGTTCACGATTATAAATGTATACCTTTAAAAATTTATCCAAACGATACTTGATACGAAATTACAGGTTCGTGCACGATAACGGATTGCACGAAAAGGAGATTTTTATAGGCATCGAAGACAGCAACTATTACGTGAAATTGAGACACACTTGCCCTTGTGACGAGTCTACGGAATCGAAAGACTTATCCTTTTGCTCCACCGATAAACTAATAAGCGAAGGAATAAATATACTGCTCATGCGTTACTTGGCGCTTGTAAATTACGAAGGGACATTATCTTTCGAAAGCATTACCATAGATGGAGATCTTACCGTATCTAATTACGTAAGAAAGTATCGATTAATGTTAAATGATTTAATTAATACGATGTTTCTTAACAGACGTGCACACCCATGGAACGAATGAACATGGACGGCCATTTTTTAGATGTTTACACGATCGAGCGTAAAATGTACAAACAGGACGGAACTGCGTATCTTATAAGAACTCATTTAACGCCGAAAGGTAGAATACTTCGGCACAATTGGTTGGATGTGCCGTATATCCTGAAACTTAATCCATTAGCTGATCCAACGATTTCGCCCAAAATAATGAAGATCGAAGTTCCCCTAAGAGATCGCTGGGCAGAAGATATTGAAATGTTCTCGAAATATTTAGATATGAAAGTATAAAATATAATATAAAATAATTTGTATTGCACAACAATTTGTTAAGATAAAAAATTATGTCGTTGATAGTTTTCCAAAACTGCCGAACAAAGGGAGTACTTAGCTGACCATCCAGAATTGAAACAACTAATCGCGGACTATGTTCAAACGTTGCTAGTTGGTAATCAATCTCCCAACTGGAATAACATTGTATCGATTCTTCTTAGACAGGTCACATAATGTATTTAAATGTATATAACATTACTTGAACTTTGCTGGTCTCCATAGTGAAACCTGAAAATGTGCTAGACTTCACGATTCAACATTTCAAAGCATTTTCCAAAGATCCCAAAACCTGGGAGACCAGTACACCAAACGAAACTGATGAAATTAATGTGAAATCACAGTTGGCGGAAGAAAAATCAAGTAATACTGTATGCAACGTCTGTGGCTTTTCTATATATTGTAACGCACTGGAGAGAACCTCTTCCCGGTCTTCCATAGGGGAATATCAGGAACCGATAGTAAGTATAGTTTAAAGAAAATTAGTGATTATAAAATGAAAATTAATTTTAGAATTCTGATGATTCTGCACAATCTGTTCACTCAACAATTTCGAGTAACGGTACAATTGATAAACAAGAAACGAACGATGCATCGAATGAAATTAATGCAGACAAACAAACCATTGTTTGTGAGCCTAATTCAGAAGAGAAAGAATCTTGTACTCAATGTAAAACTACGATAAGAACTTGTGACAGCTATCAAGTAAAAGTTTGTTATATTTATGTTAAAATTTTTATTTCGTAATTATTTATATTTCTCTAATTTTTAGTTCCGTCCAAAATGTCCTGGATGTCTTAGAACGTTCAATATTTGTAGAAAATGTTCCGCCATTGATAAAATATTAGAAAAATTACAACATTAAAATGTAGACACAAAGATCTGATTACTACATTAAAATTTACCTGTATCATTTGTTAACCGGTGATGTATCCTTCTGTGAGTTACATATAACACAATTTTCCTAGAAAATAAAATTGAAGTAAGTTAAAATGTGTAAAATCCTCTTTACATCGATTGAAACTAAGATACGTACCACCACTTCGAAGTTTGGTAAACAATCTTCGTGAAACGAATGTTTACAATAAAATACAACTAAATTCCTCGGTTCTATAACAAATAAAATAATCAAAAGGAAGCTAACGTTAAGTCTAAATATGCTTATATTATTTTATTAGATACCTCTTACAATTATTTTCCTATGACAAGCTCCACACATTTGATCATCTAATAAAAAGAAAAAATATAATAATTATTATAATTTCTCCATTTATAATCTTTCCAATACTAACCATCTATAAATATCCCTTTCCGATGGCACTTAACCAATCTTTCGTGCAAATTAAAATAATCGCTAGATAAAATTTTCTTGCAACCTTCTTGCACCGAAACTTGTAGATTATAATCGCACATCATTTTAACCAACGCTTTCTTCAATCCAGGAATTTCTAAAGACGGTTCTATCCTTTGCACCATAAGCCTGGGATTGACGTACGTGCCTATCTTTTGTAGGAGAAATGTGATGGCCTCTGAAAGATGGTAATTTAATTTACCAAAATTCTAAAGGTACACAAACTTTTACTACTTACTAGGCTTGTCTAACGAATAATTAATCAAATCATTCCATAATTCCTCGTCATCGTGTTCTTGACAGAACGCGATTGCACTTTCCATGTCGTTTAATTCTCTCGTCATAAGCGCCAAAGCTTCGGAAGTGTTTCCAATCCTACCGAGTAAATATACCATTTCCGGATAAAATTGTCGTTGACTGCAAATATCTAGCGCTTGCTGAATCGGATAATTATCCGAACGACGTAACAGTGGTAATAATTTGTCTCTCGAGTAATCGGCATAAAGTCGTACCAGTAAACCATGGTATTTTCCTTTTGAATCTTTCGTATTCGTTTTATCTAATGCGTCTAAATACTGAGGCAAACAATGATTAAAAAAACATGATTTACACTATCCATCTGTTTTATTGTTATCTTACCAAGTATAAATATCGATGATTATGCTGCAACTTTTGTACAACAATATCGGATGGCACTTTGTCTTTTTCTAAAAAAAATTGTATAGCACGTTCCGAGTCTAAATCCATTAAACCTTCTATCATATCGTAAACAGTATTGTACAGCTGGTATTTTTGAATGAGTTGAAACACGTCTTTGTGCCTAAGCTTCAAATACATAGCCAACGCTTTGTCATATTTTCCGTCGTGAATATATAAAATGGCTAAAGCTTCTAAAAGTACGTTTTGTCGTTGATTATGAAGTAAAAGGTGTTCTAGAACGCCGTTCACAACGGCTGCAACTTTGTACAATTTCGGAGACCATTCTTTGACTAGTTGAAGAAATCCGTCGGGATCCATTTTCAGATATTCGTATAAAACCATTTCGTAAATTAATGGATCTAATGTCACGTCGCCTCTTGGAAGATACGAAGAGATTGATCTTAACTGATGAACTCTTGCAAATTTATATACCTGCAACGAAATAACAATCGGTAACGTTCAAGATTAAAACGGAATACCGTAGTTTAAATTAATGATATTAACTTCTTCCTCCCACAACTTTTTATCCTTCCCTAAAATTTTCAAGCACAATTTCCCTGCTTCATCATATTTTCCACAAGCTAGTAAATGATCTAAATATACACGGCCGACGTTTACTAAATTGTGCTTTTTACAATCTTTCCCATTATTTACTGTTACTGCTTCTAACGCTTGTTCAAATTTTCCATGACTCAACAGCCATTCAATTCGATCGTCGGCATCGTATAAACTAGCTACAACAATATCCTTTGGACTTACGATGAAAAACCTAAATGCAAGTACGTAGGAGTAAGAACTTTTTTATAATTGGTATAATGAAATTAATTAGAACGAACGAAATACCTATTTTCTTCTTCTAAACAGTCTAAATGATAATCATTGCAACCGTATTCTTTGTAACCGCGAAGCGTAAGAGAACTTGCGCAAACAATGGAGAAATCCTGGTATTTTGGTTCAACCACATGTAACGTCGGTCGCTGACTTTTTCCATTTTCATCCGGTTCCTTCAAACACCCTAACAATACTAATTGATTTTCTAAAGGAGCAATACCGGAAATGTAAAAATCCACTTGGAATGTTGAAACTAAAATATAAAATGCTGTTATTTATTATATTCTCGTTGCACGTTGAAAGATACTTGGTCGCAAGTAAGATTTATACCTGGATCTACTACATATTCTGGTAGATCTCTATTGACCATCTCTTGTATCGATCTTTTTCTAATTTGGCAAATTCGTACTATGTCGACCCAACCAATTAATAACGTTCTATCGTCCGACCATCGAAGATTACATCTGTAATGTTCTGGTAACGCGCTAAAGTAACATTATCTAATTAAAGATTATTCCATTCTTGAAAACTTCTAACACTTTAGATACACATTACGTATAATTCTTTTACTCACTCGGCAGACCTAGACCATTTAATAAGGCCTAGCGAACATTTGGCGTTTAAATCATAAACCCTAACACCGGTGTCGGATGCCCATGCCACAAAATGTCCAATCCATGCAACCGATCTTACTCCACCTTCTGCTTCGCATAATATGGTTACTTTCATTCTGGACAGAAAAGTTTTTTCGTACAAAGCCAATTTATCATCTCCTAAAAATAATGACGTCGATTATTTTGAACAGATACAAGAATGAAACGGATCCAAACAACTACCTGTAATAAATCTTCTTCCACTACCGCTTTTATAATAATTTGGATCTATAGCTATGCTTTTAACCAATCTGCCCATACTCATATTATGATTATTTTCAGTACTATAGAGACCATATATAAAAACTTTTCCATCGTCGCTACAGGATGCAATGAAATCTCCATTGTGATCTATAGAAATCTGATTGACGGCAACCGTGTGCGCCTGTAGACTTTTAGACTGAATATTATTCCCCTGATGGTCTAAAAGATGTATCATGCCCCAATGAGAGCCAAGGCATAGGAACTAAACAAACATTAAATTGCTGTAATACATAATATGCTATAATCTGAACAGTTTATGAAATACAATCAAATTTCTTGTTTAACTCAAGACGCGCTTATGAAATACTACATAAAACTTTTACTGTATGTCTAAAGAAAGTGGCTTAACCTCCATAGCATGAAAGCATTGAATTCAGCTTCACCAAAAAATTTTGTGCAAATATTAGGTAATCGTATTTCACACCTTGGGATGCACTGCAATACAACTAGCTGCATCATTTTGCAATATATGTTCCAAATCATTTCTCATTCTAACATATTTCAGCCTTGGTTCTACTTCGTCTATTTCAGAATCTGAATCATCCTGGTTATTTTGTTCTTCCTGCAAATTAATTTAGCGAAGTTAATATCTACTGTCTCGTTTTGATGAAAAATGAATCTGGTACCTTATTTGAAGTATTTTCCATGCCCGTTTTATTAAGTTTCTATAATTGAACTAAAATTTACGAACTGTCAAAACCTTTTCCAATAGTGCGTTTCACGTATACGTTGGGAATTGGGAACTCTTTTCTCACGCCCCGTTTGAATAATTCGTACATCAAATCAGTATATTATAAAAATAGCTATAGCAAATCCGTTACACGAAAAGCTCTTTTAACAAATAATTGTATAGAATAATGATCATGCTAACCAAGTAAATCAGTTCGAAAATATTAGCATATATGTATATGTTATATGTTCATTTCACAGCGATGAAAGGTTAACGTCAGTTAACGCTAGGTTTGCTAATTATTAAGTTGCATGTATGTAGTACACACAACACAGACATCTGTTGTCATTTCATTAAAAATAACAGAATTCTAAATAAATAGTTTGCTCAATTATTTTATCTAAGGGTATAATTGTAATTATAAAAGATTGTTATTTTTATACATATAACGTACTGATATTAATAATAATGGCATATTCAAATATTGAACAGTTTTGCCAGTGTTAGAAATAAACAAAAGAATGGCATTTTTAATTGTTTATCGTACATTATCAAAAGTATAATTTTTCAGGGAGAAAAAGACTTCAAAATGCCCAGAAGCTCTTCGTCCAACGGAAACGGATCAACAAATTCGCGTTCGCCGCAAGAACGCAAAGAAATTTTACGAAAAATCATAACGAAAACTGAATCTCTTCGTAAGAACTCGATCTATCGCGTATAGCAAAACACTGTACAGTGTAAAACAAATAAATTTAATAATCACGTTATATTTTACAGAGGAGACAGTCAGTGATAGCACTATACAGGTTTTGGAATCATGTATGGAACAAACGGATGATATTAATTGTGAATCAAGTTTAGAAGAAAAAAGTGCGTAATGTTTAAACATTTCTATGCGTTCCATTTATAAAGTATGCATTGTTATTACTTTATAGTATGTTATTTCCAGTACACAATCAGGAAGAAGTATTGTTAGATTCAGAAGTAATGAACATATCGTCTAAAGTTTTAAAACAATGTACCAGATCTTTAACAAGAACCATGTCTTTATACGATCAGGCAGAGTTTGCTCAGAAAGTGGTATGCGTTAAGATAATTACATACATCGTCTTCATTTTTAA
Organism: Stelis phaeoptera; assembly: GCA_943735885.1. Lineage (NCBI taxonomy): Eukaryota > Metazoa > Arthropoda > Insecta > Hymenoptera > Megachilidae > Stelis > Stelis phaeoptera. The sequence continues at coordinate 5,636,638 of OX030936.1, forward strand.
CACGTTTAATTAGTTCCCTAATAAGTATTATATACTTCTTTGATTTAGGTACAGTACATAAAACAACTTCCAGACGTTAAATCGGAAACACCAGACTGGTCGCTTTTAGAAACACAAGTTACAAAATGTTTCAAAAGAACACCTCAATACAGCACATTGCTAGGTTTTCTTGAAATACCATTGATGAAACTTGTACTGTTTCTGGGTTGAGGAATTAATATATTTTTCTTCTTTTTTCGTGTGTAGGTACTCTGGCACCACTAGAAAGAAAAGAAATTAATAAAAGAAAACCAGTAGTCAGAGAAACTCGAGCAGAAATAAAAAGACCCGAAAATGTTGTAACAGTTGATAAAGAAGAGGAAAGTTTAGAACAAACTGTACGGATGAAGGAATTTATATCGCGATATTGTAAAACTCATCGTAAACCTATCGATTTCTTTCGACTGGTTTTACATCCGAACGATTTCGGTAAAACTATCGAAAATATTTTGCAAATATCTTTTCTCGTTCGAGATGGAAAAGTAAAAATAACTAAAGGTATTTTTCACTCGATTTTTAATTATTGAAATGTCTAATTTCTGTTTTATCTATTTTAATAATACTTTGTGAACAGACGAGTCTAATATGCTTTCTGTTCAGTCGTGTACTAAAGAAATGACAGCTCAAACAAAAGCAGGAAAAACTTCTGATATTCAAAATGTGATTTATCTGAACATGGAACAATGGAAGGTCATATTAATTGTTGTTAATATTTTCGTAAGTATAAACACAGTAGTTATTTGTTACTACGTGGGATTATTTTATATTTCAGGTTCTGAAAAATATTTATCAATTAGAAAAACCGATGATCAATTTTGATGATAGAACATAACGTGCAACTTGAACATTATTTATATTAAAGAGTCAACAGTATTATTTGATATCAGGATATTTTAGAAATTTGAATTATATGACCAAAATGCTGAGAAATATATTTTTTTATGCCTAACAAACATTTGTACGTCTATTTCTGTATCATCTATTTCCTTATTGAAATAAAAACAAAAGGATTTTTTTAACTGTACATTTATCCGTGTGTTTTTGTAAAATTTTTATTACCTCCTAACATATACTAAAACGTTTAAGTATATGTTAAATAATAACAATATGATTTACTGACTCGGTTTATGAATACTGAAAACACCCGTGAACAAAATTACACAAATTTATACAAAATTGTTCACGTTGTTCTCAACAAAGTTTCATATGCTTTCTTGTGAAGTTCTGAATAACAAAAAAACAATCTTCTAATTCTCGTTCTGCAATTTTGTTCAAACACCTCCTATACTCCTGGATAAAAGCCAAACACTATGAGATATATATAAAAGAGACAGGCTTGTATTATTAGAAGATCGTTTTAATTAGTTTTTAATGACACGATTACGATGAACGCGAGTTCATTTATTATTTAGCCAATGATTCTGCCTTTGCTACTACTTCTTCAATTGGCCCGACCATGTAGAACGCAATCTCTGGCAAATGATCGTAATCACCACTTAAGATTTGTTGGAATCCTTTAATAGTTTCTTGCAGCGGTACCAATTTACCGGCATGGCCAGTGAACACCTCGGCAACCTAAAGGGAAAAAGAATCAATCATTAAAAGTAATACCGAAAAAAGTTTAATATTAATAAACGTATGTTTACATACCTGGAATGGTTGAGACAAAAACCTTTGAATCTTACGCGCACGCGCTACAGTGAGTTTGTCCTCTTCCGACAACTCATCCATACCCAAAATGGCAATAATATCTTGAAGCGATTTGTAATCTTGCAGAATTTTCTGCACGCCACGAGCAACGTTGTAGTGCTCGGCACCAATAACGTTGGGATCCATAATTCGAGAGGTGGAATCGAGCGGATCGACAGCAGGATAGATACCTATTATTATTTCATAATGTTAATTTCTTACAGAACTCAGCGATTTAACTGAAATATTATTAACACGTTAAGCGTCACGTCAGTCGTCGGTGACTAACACCCAAAATTTATACGATCGAATAATTGGGAGAAAACAAAACCCTGAAATAAACCGCGTATAGCGTTAATATTAAGTTAATAATGCTAGCTATCGAATTAAAAGGTTAAATTTGAAAATTAATCGACTGTATCCTTAATAATTAGGATTTTATCGTGTCTGACTACGTACGTCCGTTTTCACTGTGCCACTCAACGTGTTAAATACGACAACTAGCGGGCATAATTACCAAGTTCGGCAATAGCTCGAGACAATACGGTGGTAGCGTCCAAGTGAGCAAAGGTAGTGGCAGGAGCAGGATCTGTCAAGTCGTCAGCAGGTACGTAAATAGCCTGCACAGATGTAATGGATCCCTTTTTCGTTGTCGTGATACGTTCCTGCATGCTACCCATGTCAGTTGCCAAAGTTGGCTGGTAACCTACGGCCGATGGAATACGACCCAACAAAGCCGATACCTTAAAAAAACAAATAATCAATTTAATTAGATTTAATTTGTTCACTTTAATATAGCGGAATAATGTGAAAAACTTACTTCCGAACCGGCTTGAGTAAACCTGAAGATGTTATCAATGAACAGCAATACGTCCTGTCCTTCTTGATCACGGAAATATTCGGCAACGGTTAAACCAGTTAAGGCGACACGGGCACGAGCACCGGGTGGTTCGTTCATTTGTCCGTATACCAGAGCTACCTTAGAGGTCTTGTCTTTCAATGAAATTACACCAGATTCAATCATTTCATGATATAAATCGTTGCCTTCACGGGTACGTTCGCCCACGCCGGCAAACACGGAATAACCACCATGAGCTTTAGCTACGTTGTTGATCAATTCCATAATCAATACAGTTTTACCGACACCGGCACCGCCAAACAAACCTGTTCGATTCGATAAATATTAATAATACTAGGAAACTAAATTATAAAATCTAGTCGTGCGACAAAAATTTTACCAATTTTTCCTCCTTTAGCATAAGGAGCAAGGAGATCGACGACTTTAATTCCAGTTACCAGAATCTCCTGTTCTACAGACATCTCCACGAATTCAGGAGCATCTGCGTGAATGGGTGCAAGCTTATCCGTAGGGATAGGTCCACGTTCATCGATTGGTTCACCAATGACGTTAATGATACGACCCAAAGTCTCGGCACCAACAGGAATACGAATGGGATATCCAGAATCCAAAACGGACTGACCACGGACCAGACCCTCAGTACCTATACATTTGCGTCAAATCACAGAATTTGCATTTCTAGTTTTAATCATAAAGCGTTACACACATTTTGTAAAAATGAAAAATGAAGTTACCATCCATAGCAATAGTGCGCACTGTGTTCTCTCCCAGATGCTGAGCTACCTCGAGAACTAGTCTGGGGGTGCGGTTCTGGACTTCCAGGGCATTAAGAATTGGTGGTAGGGCATCGTCAAATTGTACATCCACAACTGCACCAATGATAGCAACAACTTTTCCTGTTGCACCACCCTTAGCGCTTGCAGCTTTGGCATAGTCCCTATCTAATGACGAAGAAGGATTTGAATGTTCATCCTTGATTTGTTTAATATACAGTTGAATTTTATGAAAGAAAAATTTACGTTATAAAAGCGCAGGTAGAATAACTATCAACAACAGTTTAACAAAATATTAGATAATTCTGATTGAGCTAAGTTACATAATACAAACTGAATGTACATTTCGTAGAAAAAAAGAATAAAATATGATATCCTTTTGCTACATCAATATTCATAATCACAGAAATTTTGTTACGATAAACGTTATTGACTGTTTGTGTTCGATGCTCAATAAATTTGTATCGAAAAGCACGTCTTGTCCATGAGACATGACTGATGATGATAGTACGAAGAGAAAAAAAATTTGTATGCTGTATATATTAACATATTTAAGAAGGATAAATAGAATTTGAATAAATTTCATATCGTCATCAATATATTGATTACAATCGTGCTAATAAATTATTTTGGAACATCGAAAAATTAGTCGGTGACCTTAATGCCGCCATGTTGGCACAGTGGTATTACCCACTGCAGTTCGGCCGAATAACATGGATTATATAATCAATAAAGTACTTCTTCTTGACAATTGTGTATTGATTAAAGAAAAAGGAAGTGTTAACTCGACGGAGATAGAAGAAACGAATGATAAGGTGTGACCAGTATTAAGAAATATATTATAACTTCTTGTCTTCGGCACAGCGATGCACAGCACGAATTGTTCGTAAGATTATTAGAAAATCAATGAATGAAATTTGAAACATGATTTCTTTTATAATACTCACTGTTCACTGACAGCGCTCCTGAAATTTTAGCAACTTCATTTTGAAGAAGGGTGGGTTTGACGGCCCTTAGGGCGCCAGCTGCTGCTTTCGACACGGCACTCAACATCTTACCCGGCCAACTGAAGAAACGCGACCGGAATGGTTTCTAATTCATATAGACCGTACCCTGTACTATTTCCGCATGCGCAGTATGCAATTTCACCTTTGCACATCCCTACTGCGCAACCGATCTATCGGATCATTTCTATCTTCCTTCAAGGCGCATTTTAAAAGAAACAGTGATTTTCTGTTATTCCCTCAAATCATAATCGTATTGGTGGCAACTATTCGCTTAATGAATACTTGATTCATTGCTTAATTACATAATCGCACATGTAGCATTGTTAATCTAACCTATATTTTGTATACAAAATATAGTGTATGAAAAGCCGGGTATTTAATTTTAATTTAATCGTGTAAGTTTTAAAAAAATCTAAATACAAAATGCTTGAAGAACAACAGAAACGATATCAAAATGAGACGACTAAAATGGTCGAAGAAATTAATAAACCGATAAGAAAAATGCAGGTACTTCCAGCCTACAATGTGCTTTCAGGTTATGTCGTAAAGCATGTTGCTTTTAACGATGTATTTTGCCATGACAGTTTATAAAAAGTAATAAAGTTAAGAAAAATGACATTTTGATTATAGGGTGATGCATATAGATGTGCAGCAACTTGCTGCGACAATGAAAATTATAGTATGCAAAATCTTCAGGACTGTGTAGAAAATTGTACTAACTCATGGGAGAGAGCTCAAAAGTATGTCGGTGGAGAACTTGAGAGGGTGCAGGTACATTTCAGATCTTTAAACGTGTTAGATATTAATTGCAAACCACCATATCGCATGTACATAGTAAGTATTACTTTTAGAATCGATTGCAAAGGTGTTTTATGGATTGTTACGATAAAATAAAAGATCAGGTTGGACCTAATCCGTCGCAACGTGAAATGGATACATATAAAGAACAGATGGATAAGTGTTCCACGAAATGCCTGGATAATTATTGTGACATGTTACCTTCCTTAGAAAACAGAATAAAAGAAGTATTGTCTGAAAGGAAATATGAATAGAAATATTAATAAAATTAATAATTCAATGATGTACAGATATCAGATTTATTTGGTATCAACTTGCCAATAGCAGTGCACTGCCGCTAAGTATGCACCTGTACTTTTTTTTAATCAAGTGCAACCACTAGATTCGTGTTTATGTAAATGAATTCTTCTCGTCATGTGTATATGTATCTTCTCATCTGTATATAAAAGTATTAAGATATTATAATTGTTGAAAATGTAATAGTTTAAAAAATATTTCATATTAAGAAACTATTTTCCTGTGTGATATATTTGTACCGACATGCAAACAAAAATTTGTATATGATGAAAAGATGATCCTTATTATGACATTTGATCAGTTTTACGTACAAGGGAGTTAGAATCAGTTTATAAAACAAACTGTCTGTATAATAATAATAATAATAATAATAATAATAATAAAAAATCATATGTAATTGAACAATGTGCAATTTGTCTTTTTTCTTTCTCTATGAATTTCATGTACAAGAGAAAATGCAGAATATAATGAATTTCATGATCATTGTATTTATTAACTAATACATTTGATGATCGCAATGGTACATTTTTTTGTATCTTTCTCTCTCTCTCTCTTTCGCTTGTACTTTCTCTCTCTCTCTCTCTCTCTCGCTCGTTCGTTCAATGTAATAACAAATTCACTGTTGCAATTAATATCATTTCTTTATTGTTACAATAGACATTACGCTTATTGCACACTTGTTCATGATATAAAACCTTCTCCACCACTCTCGCTCGATACAAAATAATCGGTCAAAATATGTGTTCCGTAAATTCTGATCTAAACTGTGTAGAAATGTCTTTGCGAATAAATCATTTAAATAATAATACAATAATTTAAATATAAATATCAACGCAATATAATCAACTTGTTTTTCACCATGTGTGTTATGTGTACAAGTTTCTACGAAAAGAACGGGGTAGGGGGATAGACGTTCAGCTTTGGATCGTTTTCTATTTTTCTTCCTCAATTTTAAACGGAACGAAATTCAAATTCTTGTATACAATTCAGCTGTATAGAATGAGGTGGTCTTTTTTTTCTTCTTTTTAGTGCACTCATTTGCGCAATGTAAATATATGAGCGAAGTGACTTGCAACAAAGCGATCCTTTTTTTTTTTCTCGCTGATATGCAAAACTCGAAAGAAAATTCGACGAGAGTGATTACATATCGGCACCGATATAACTTCGCTAATTCTTCCTTCATACGCGTCTCAAAAGAAAAGAAAAAAAAAAAAAAAAAAAAAAAAGTGTATATATATTCCTAAATGTGACTCGATTGTGACTCAATGTCGTTAAGTGGAATGGCATGAGTTTTGGAAACAAAATTAAAAAAATGTCAATTTCTTTCTCTGCTCAGATGTCACGAGATACATTACAATTATATGAATGTTCGGATAAATATTTCGCACCTGGCGTCGCACGGATTGAAAACAACAAAGAAAAGAAAGGAGTCATATGCGTTGTAACATTTTTGTGTATCCCAATCAGTCAGACTCTTCGGACTAGATTTTATTTCTTTTTCAGTTAGATTGAGATTTTACGCTTGATTCAATTGATCAAACGCTGGTCATAAACGTTGAAGTAATCGTAGGTACATCTGGTAGAAAAAAAGAAAAGAATCAAAAGGTACATTTGTGAACGTTTAAGTTATGGCGCTGTGGCAACAAATTTGGCCAGTGCGTTTCGCCTTATACAAAAACTTTCATCTTCAATATTTGTTCGCACTATTTTTTTTTTTTCCTATAGAAATTCAACTAGATTCAACGGTGGTACACAAAAGAGAGAGAAAAAAAAAAAGAAAAGACAAAGTACCTACACGTGGATTTTTCTGCTTTTTTTCGATTCTGAGGTAACTGCATATCACAAAAATACAAATAACATGGTGTTCGTTTCTCTTTTTTTTTTCCTGTTTTTATGAAATTCCTGCGTTGTAATGTGCAAAATTAGAAAATGTGGACAATGCTTTGAAAACGTGTGTAAAAAAATATTTTACAACACCCTTTCAAGCGATAAACCGTTCGTAGAAATTCAACTAATAAGAAATCACATTTGATTTTCACATTCAATTAAATTGCAATTCGTTCTAATCTCTTTTCTCTCACAACGAGAGTAAAAATCACTTGTCTAAACACCGAAGGACGGGCTTTTTCTTCTTTCTCTTCTTCTTCCACATCTTCTTGTTCGAACACCCATCCTCGTTTAAAGTCCATAATGCGAAACATATTTAAGAGTACTGGTCAAGTTTGCCGGAACATCCATTCGAAAAATTTCTAAATAGAACTGCGTTTTTTTTTCTTTTTCTTGGTCCTATCCTAAGCTATCACCGATTGTAAATTAGTTTTCTTCGATCATTCATTGCTTAATTAATATCGTGTTTAAATCGTGTACCACGCAGAACGCGAATGTCCTTTGTCAGCAGGTACACGGTCACACTATTATAATGCTATGATCGCGGAGCAAAACAGTCGTTTTCGTAGCTGTGTGTGTGCAACTATGAGTTCAATACATGGACCTAAGAATACATGGACGAAGTGTAAAGTAAGGTTCTGGGCAAAGGGCGTGCCAAATCTGCGGCAAGGAGAGAGAGAATGTCGTCCTTTTTCATTCGCTTGTCGTCTCTGTCTTCAACTCGCACTGATCGTCAACCTTTGGGAAGCCGAATATACTTAGCCGAAGCGTGTTTTGTATTGTACGGACTTTCGGGAATCATCGAGTATGCGGCGAAAAAACCCGATCGATTCATATTCTAGAAAGAGACAGCTACACACACCCCTCGCGGCAAAGTTGGCACCCTCCGTGCGAAACACTCCGTCCATATGTTCTTAGGTTCATGATTCAATATAATCACGAACAATTTTTATGTATGTGTATATATAATATGAGTGTGTGTTTATGTATGTGTCTCTTCACTCTTACAGAATTATAGATCTTCAAGTTGTCAGAAAATAGCACATTGTTGTTGTTAACAATTCTGCATTGTATATAATCGTAGGCGGTACGAACTCGCTGCGTTGCTTACCGTATCATTATCATCGTCATCATCATCATCATTATAATCACCAACATCGCAACCTCGCCTAATATGGCTGACATAAGGGCTTGACCACGTCGTTACGAATTTTCCTCTCTACTTACATTGATATTCAATTTGTACTTTGAAATTGAGTCAACTATTTATTTCCTTCGTGAGCTTTGGTCGAAATCTGTTCGCATGCGGATGCTACAAAAATGTTTAATCGAAAGAAATGATGTAAGAAATTTAAATCTTATTTGAAGCTGTTACGATAAATACTTTAATCGATACTTTTACTATGACAGAGCTACAACAATGGTTACGTACATACTTTAAACATTAGCTTAAGAAATAGTTGAGAAATCAGATAAAAACATTTTGCCAATGATTATTCTTAATGTATTGTATGGTATTTGATTTCGATCAAAGCACAACTTAACCTGCTTAAAGAAACTCGAACGTCGTGGGCAAGCCTTTTCATTTTAATTAAATAATAACTTTATTAGCCAACCTAGCTAATCTGTGTTTAAAAAAGAAAAATGAAAGATCAAACAACTAGGAAGAAAGACTACTGGATTTTACAGAAGAGAGTGCGTACTTTTAGGTAGAGTTAGGTAAGTATCTTCGAAGTCGTCGAATACGTGAGAATCTTCGATATTCAGAATTTTCATTTGTTTTATTCATTTTTGGCACTCGAGCCTTGAACATCACTCTTACTATTTTTCTCTCTCTCTTTTTAAGTCATAAAGAAGGTCGTTTAGAACAACTGATTTTAACAATGTCAAGAAGAAACCTTTTCAAGATACTTAATATAAGAAGACAAGATAATTGAAGTTTCTTTTTTTTTAATATTCGATGTCGATAGAGTACTATTATTCGTCAAATTCAAAGTACAAAAGTGCGATGTTTAGCTTCATAAGTGTTACGAACGACTCTCACGCATTCCTTAGGCTCCTATCACGTACATATCATTTTTTTTTCTTCTTTTCGCTAAACATTAGGGCTACCCATTAATGATTACGTTACAAAGTAGAGACTTTACTTTGGAGAACAGATCTCGCTAGAGCATCGACAACATCAGGAGGGTAAAAAAAAAACAGTCGAAAAAAAAAAATATATATATATAGTTGTATAGAAAGTAACAGAAATAACGTGAGCAGCCCTTTTTTTTTAACTCCTTCAGCCTGCCTTGCAGAAAACCAAGTCGCGCTTAAAAAAGGCTCAGAACACACTTTGAATATCGATCCCTGTAGGCGAATGAGACAACTCCCATCCACTGGTGCACGTATTCACCCGTTAATTCTAAAAAGAAGAACAATACCGTGTTCCCTACTCTCGCTCGCGTTTAATAAACCGTTTTATTTAAATTAAAAATAAAAAAAAAAGAAAGAAAAACATGGAACATCTCGTGCGTTTCAATAGATATTAGACGTTTTAATTGCAGAAAGATCGAGCAAAACGTACTTGAAAATTATATTCTACCGCGTGGCAAGATTTTTCTTTCAAGGAAATGTTGTAACTTTTGAAATATTAGAGATATTTCATTCGAAATCGTCATCTTAAATTCTATTTTAAGTACGTCAAAAGATTCATGTATCTCGCTCGATCAATTCGTCAAGTTATCGTCCAGAAATTGCGATTAACTGTCGGAAATCTTATGACTCCACAATTCTTTGATCCTTCAGGAATTTCCACGCATCTTTTTTTTGTAGAAAATACGATTTCTCTTATTCGCACTCTCTCTCTCTCTCTCTCCATCTCACTCTGTTGATTGAATTTTGAATAGCAGTTGTTCGAATTGTATAAACGAGCATCGCACGAGTCTTCCTTTCTTACTGTTCTTCTTAAATTTCAGTATGTTCGATGCGCCGACCGATTGCCAAGGACTTCAAATCACATGATTTTTTTGTTCGTTGTTTAATTAACTAACAATCTACTTTTTTGCCTATCGATTTCATGAGGAAAGAAAAAGAATAAACCAACAATAATAATAATAATAAAAAAAAAAGTACTACGCTTTTGGGAACATTGCGAATTTAGCGTAGGAAAAAATGCCATCTTCGCGATCGGTCCACGCACAAGATATACTAATTAGCTGCTCCCAATGTGAAAATAGTAGAACTCTAACACAAATCAGATTTGCCTACATGGATCATCTTGACAACAATTGCCTTTGCTTTTTAGACTTAGTGTTTCACAAAAGGTTTATAATGTTTACCAAAAGGTGTAACCGCCTTCTGTTCCTCCTCCTAGGAAATTTTTCTTTTGCGATATAGCCACACTGTGGCTCGCCATTGCAGCTAATTGGGCCGCGTTTGGGACTGTTGGTGGTGGTGGCAAGACGGGTTGTGAGATACTATCGAATCGATTGGAAGCATCGAACCCATTCTAAAAGAAAACAATTATTAAATCGATCATGTTTCAAACGAACGGAACAAGAAAAACACCCGAGAAATCTGAACACAGCTTACGGGCATCACAAGCGTAGGTGGTCTCACTGGAGGCTGCATCGCCGCCGCAGGGTAATATGCTGCAGCTGCAGCCAACGGTGGGTAATACTGCAACGGGCCATACGCAGGATAACATGAACCCGCTAAGTACCCTGGATATCCTTGACCATACATTGGTTGATACATCTGCAAGGTATTCGTTCTAATCTATGAGTCTTGTAGACTTTATACCGTACAGTGATCATTTCATAACATAGTATTTTTATAGCACACTTTCGTTCGTGATAGTAAAATAATTGAATAGATTTCAACATCTTTCAGACAGAATCCATACCCTAAAGAACTAAGAGTGTACGGGAACCCAAACAGTCGGGTCGGGTCGGTAAAATTCGGGCGGGCTCGGTCGGGTACTCGATTCTTTAGACTCATCGGCAAAAGGCATCATTTTTTGCATAGAAATTATTTTATAGCAAACTTCCGCGTAAACAAATATTTCGCATATACTTGCTAAGTATTTGGCCGTCTAAAAAACACGGAGTAACAACGACTGTATTAGAAACGTAATACAATAATTTGAAATACATCGAATCGAATCGCAGGCATCGCGGGAACTCGTCCGAGCACGCCCGACTTTTGCCGAGCCGAGTGCTTGTTAAATTCTGGATACCCGCCCGAGCCCGCCCGAATTTTACCGACCCGACCCGAACCCGTAATCTCGGATACCCGCACACCCCTATAAAGAACAAAGTCAGTAAAATTAGTTGGATGCCTAAAGGTGCACTTTCTATAAATCTAACCGTGTCACACAAGATTCATTTGTAACAGAATCCTCACCATCGGATGGGTAAGAGTTTGATCGTATGTAGGCGGTGGTGGGCCTTGCGCTGCATAAAGTTGTGGCTGATTAGGAAACACTCCGTACGGTGCGGCACCTGCAACTAATGATACAAAGTTTCCATGTAATCGAACTGATTTGAAAAACTTTTGTAGGAAAAAAAAAAAAAAAAAAAAAAAATAAATGGCACATCGAAACACATTGAGATAATTCTCTTACGTGTACCACCGTAGGTAGCAGGTTGTGCCGGCGCAGGGACAAAACCTGTTGGTGGATGAGGTGTCACCGGGTACGCTGTAACACATGCAATGCAAAATGCAGGTCCGTTCATTTTGTTGGCCGCAGGTTCGATCTAAGCCAACGGTACGTGGTACCACTGCCAGAAAGGACAGACGACAACACGTTTGAACGATAATACAGGAAACAATGGAACGGTTTCAATAAACTACAAACATCGGCCATTTTTGTTATGTTCCATCTTTCGTCTCCTGATCATCGTTTAAATCGTGTTGTCTATATCGAGACATATTTGATGCGTGACCTTTCAAATACCCAATTTACATTACAGATACTCGATGCATTTCCTGTGTAGAGAAATTGTTAATATTCATCAGACCCGGGCATCAAATGTGCCTCGATTGAACAAGTGGTACTCCCACACCCAAGTATATCTTACACATGACATACACCGTTTTTATCAAGGTACTATTCAAAGCTCAAACAATGTTAGTCACTAAATAATGGTGAAAAGAAATAACCGAAAAAACGGTATTGGTTGCCTTCTTGTTACCCTTCGAGTTTACACTGCAGTACCGCCAATCGTTCGATTCATTACGAGTGGAGAACAAGAATAACAATCAGAACGTGTTATGATAGAAAAAAAAAGAAAAAAAAAAAGAAAGAAAGAAAAAAACTAACAATGCATTAGCCGCGTAAACTTCAATGGCACAAGACAGGCTTATTTTGTTTTAATAATAAAAGACATTTACGACTCTTTCGAAAATCCACGTTCCATAGACATCAATTTCATTCTCTTTGAACATCGTTATAAAAATTGTAACAAGCGTGATAATAGTTTCATTTTTTTTTAAGGATTCTCGATAGAAACGTAGTTGAAAGCGAGACACTTGAGAATAGCTTAGCAAACTATGTTTCTGATATCTTAACCGTGAATAAATGAACAACAGCACGTATATTATATATATATTATATGGAGCAAATCTGTGGTACATCTTGTCACTAATTTCAATGGAAAAATAGTCTCGTTTTTTTTTCTTTTCTCAAAAGAAGAAGAAAAAAAAGTAAAACGGAAAAATTTTGTCGAATTCTTTTCACCTTCTTAGAAACGTAAATACACAGAAAAATTGTACAAACAAATCTAACAATACAGCCACTACGGATGATGTGTAATGTTCGACGGTCAAAAGAATCGTCAGACAGTCTTGTCAGGGGGAAAAAAAACATTATAATAAAAAAATAAAAGAAAAGAGGGAGGCAAAGAACGAAAAGAAGAAAATGAGAAACTATTCTCAAATGAAAACTCGCGTTAATCGACCTACCTTTTTTACTTCTAAAACTAAGATATAATACGAAACCGATCTCAAAGCAAATAGCGTTACGCAATCAAAGGTAAAAGCCAAAATACATTCGTCTAAATTAGTCGAACCTTCGAAGATTCATCAACTGACCATTGTAAAAATTATATAACGAAATAATATCGATTATATGGAAAATACAAACGCATAAGAATAATTCTACTTCACGATACAAAATTCATAATAATAATAATAATAATAATAATAATAATAATAATAGATCTTCGAACACAGTCGTGAAACGTTCAGGGTTCGACCACGTCAAAAATAAATAAATAAATAATAATAATAAAAAAATTAAAAAAAGAAAGAAAATTACAAACGAACAAACATAGCTTAGAAAAAGAAAAATTAAAGCCATGGGTTAAAAAGGATTAAACGGTTTGTTCCAAATAAAAAAGTGATGTTAATAAAAGAATACAAGCCCAGTTAATTAAAAATTCGACGAAGACTTAATATTCCAATTCAATCACGGTTCTTCGTACGATTAACCGAAGAAGAGAAATCATCATCATTGTATCGGGCGGTGAATGTGTAATTTATACAATGAGTACAGTGGTACGATGAATAATAAAAAAAAAAACCAAAAAAACAAAAAAAAAAGGTATACATACGTATCTGTACATATACACGTTGTGCATACATACGTGTACATATGTATACCGTGTAACAAGTTCCACACATTCAAAAAAAAAGTTGTGACAAGATTCAGCAAACCACAAATTTCTGCAAATATCCATAAATAGAGGTCAAACATGATTAAAAGTTCTTTGTAATTGCGTAATATATATATATATGTATGTTAATAATTGGGCGCTGCTCGCATTGACGAGCAGAGAGTCGTTACTGCGTTGTCGTTCGAACAATTAATTAAATTTGCTCATTCACTTCGCTAGCAATCGCAAGAACGCCCAATTTCCATTTTTTTTCTTATCTTTTTTTTCTCTTTTTTTTTTTAAGTAGAGACTAAATTACACCCTGTGCCATTGCTATTTAATATACGCAAAACGCGTACGTTCGCTCTATAATCGCAAGGATGAAAGCAACCTACGTGTCTCATTCTTTCTTCTCCATTTTACAGAAAGTTCTCTAGTTAATTGAACGAGTTTAACGTTTAACATCATTTTCAGCCTCGCGTATGATAAATAGCTCAAGCTCAGCGACAGTGGATGGACATGTTGTACTCTAACATAGACGTCAGCCCACACCAAATTGTCCATGATAATTGAATACCGGTCCAATGCGTGGAAACGAGCACTCTGTTCACGAATTACGTTATCGTTGCTCGTCATCGTCATCATCTCGTATAGAAGTGTAGGATGGAATTCGTTTCCGGTTTGCTAGAAATCATGCTCTCCAACATTTCGAGAGTCTCGCGAATCCCCCGTTCATTGGACTAGCGTTCAATCGAATAATAAATTCATGTGTCAGTGCCACGGTGCAAACAATCATCGAATCCAATAACAATTGATCAATAATATGTATATATGCTAGTACGAGTTCACTAGGTAACTTTTTCCAACAATGTGTTCTCTGCTTCTGTATTCTTTCTCTTTTTTTTCCCCCAACTCTCTGTCTTTACCTCCCTCTTTTTCCTTCAACTCTTTTCTTTTTTCTTTTTTCTCTTGCTCCTTTCCTTTCTCTCGTACACGCACGCATTCCTCTCGTCTTCCTGTCTTTTCTTTTATCTTCGAAACCTAATTTTGTCCCAATGAGCATGTTCGACCTAATTTTGCCGAATGATCTTTTTTTCTTTTTCTTTTCTTTTTCTCGCGCAAGAAACTGGGCCAATTATGCCCATTTTGTTCTTTCATTTCATTGTTTCGCGGCCCATCTAGAATTGCTAGACGATTTTTATTCATCGAAATGCTTCGATGGAACAGTCTTCGTACCTCGATGCAACCCAGCGACCAATGGACGTGATTGACAATCTTCTTTTTACAATGTTTTTATCCGATATTGTTCACGTGATGGTTGGAAAGATCCACGATCAATGGGATCAAGAAGAAATGTACTTTCAAATAACAAATGGATACCTATCTTCAATGTCCATGAACTTCCAATATAACTTAAAAGAAATATTAATAAATGTTTAACATTTTAACTATCGCGTAGTATGTCGCTTGCATTATCAATATCCTTTCAATTATTTAATTAGAAATTCTGAATAATTGTAAGAATAATAGATAAAATTTGATCAAATGCTTCGCCTAACGAAGTTTTCAACGCTTTTAGCGTGACAGTCAAAGTGTTAAACGATACTATCAAATTCTTCAATCGAGTAGTATTAACCCTTTGCATATACCCTTGCCATATTATGTGAAATTTCCGTTAGAAAATTAAAGAATGGAATAAAAACAAACAGATCCTCAAATATTTCTAACACTTTGCTTCCAACATAGTACGTTTGATTTCTAGAAGCACACCTGGAAAATTAGATTACATCCGATTACGTTAAAAAATGCTTCGAATGAAACGGGTTAATTATTTATAATACCTTATATCGAACCATGAACAGAACCAACAGTCAACTAACTGAATTTTGAAAATAAAATTATTCATTTCTTTCGTGGATAGTCTTTGCTGAAGGTTTTTCAACAACAACAATTACAATTATTATTGATTTTCATTTATATATAAAGTTTTCAAACCAAAAATCACGGTCTCCCTGTTTAGACGATTGTCACCGTTGAACATTCGAACATATCCGGGCCGCTGGGTTTCAGAAAGTAGAGACACCTTTGTATCCTTGATACCTCTCGATTAATATCATCGAATACTATGTATCTCATATTTTAAGCTCACTATTAACAGTATACATGATATACTCTGCCAAACATGCACATGCAGTTCAAAAATGCTTGAGAGATTCCTATGACCATGTTCTTCTTTCTTTCTTTTTCTTTTTTGTTTTTTACCCATTTCGAGGCAACATCTGCGATTCGATCGAACGAATTTTTTGGAAAAATTCTTGAAATCTTTCAATTTCGTGATGTTAATGAATTCGATGGCTCGTTCACGACAGGAATATATATATATATATAATAGGAACGTCTCTGTAATCGAGTCTAAGACCTTTACACGAGATTGTTCGGCTGCACGACGATCAAAAAACGACTAAAACAATTTCGTTCGATTCCTTCTCAACGATTCAATATCAATCTGAAAGTAATTAATCAACGATGAATGATAAACATATCGCAGGAAGACGAGTTGAGAAGACAACGAGTCGAACAAACGTAAAAAAGATAGAATTATGGAAATAATCTACATAACAACGTATCGTAAACATGCAATCGCAAAGATAACGAGCGAGTTACTTTTCGTTTTTTTTTCTTTTTTCTTTTTTTCAATTAAAACTTTAATTTCATTATATTTTTGCAAGTTTTCTACTTTATTTTATGACCGATCAAACAAGATAACGACGATCGGTTATTTGATTTTGATGAAGAAACTCGCACGTCTCCCCTGTTTTTTTTCTTTTTTTTTTCTAGCAAACACATTCCAAGCATGCAAACTAAAATACAAACACATGAAAAATGATCAAAGCTACGTATACATGTATATACTTCCACATAAAAATCGATTAAGTATGCGGACAAACGTAATTTCTTTTCAAATTTCTCTCCCTAAGTTAGACGTGTTGAGAAGAATCGAGAAATCAAATTCGTCGAAACATGTTTCATCGTTTTCGTTCATAGATCGATGAACCATGTTCCCATTCTCATTTACTTGGTTCATTATTTAATTACAATATTATGATTTATTAGTTTTATTCAAGAACAAACATGAAGTTGCTCAAGGAGTATCTTGTACGTAAGTGTACATATGTATACGTATATACGCTATACTTTATATCTTTCTTATCAATTAAACAGAAATAAACCAATACTCTACTGTTTCTTTGAAGGAAGAAATATATTTATCGTTATATATCAACTACAAGTACATGCAAAACTGACCACAAGTTTCATCTGTTGATACAACATAGATTCAATCCTGATATTTGTATTTATAAAGATCTCGAAGGAAGAAAATATACATCTGATCACACGAGCTGATAAATGATTTGTAATTAATTTTTATCATTAAGAAACTTGTAGCCCAAATCGAAGCAACATGCACTATTGTTAAAAGTGAGCTACCAAGTTTCTATTGAGTAGAAGTATTATAAATACGCTGAGCTTAAATACAGCATTCGTGTCCACCTCGCCAACCCACCGTACTATCTTGCAACATATAATTTATTTAAAGGAAATGAACTTCTTTAAAGAAAAGAAGAAATGAATAGATAATGTACGCTCTTCTTAAGTTGCTCAGTTTTCTTTCTTGAAAACCAGTCACAAGATACACGGTGAGTGTTAAAACAGAACAAAAATATATATATATAATATATAAAAAAGGAAAGAAAAAAAAAGTAGAAAAAATGAGAAGAAAATAAGCAATCAGCCAATACCACGGTTTCAGTACAAAGTAATTTGTACACCCATATCAATATCTTACGTTCATATTGATTTGGATATATAGCAGCCGACGTCTCCAATTCAAAAAGTACAAGTGTCGATCGATAAATTCATTTCTCAAAATGACTTACAAATACCATTGGATGATCCTAAGCGATCTCTGTATACGTGATTACTTTATAATGTCGCGAGATGGCGGCTTCGTTCGTAAAGCCCGCCATTTAATTCTACGCGGCGGTCGGAAGTTACGTGTCATTCTCTTCAATCGTATACACGAGGAGCGCACTCGTATTTATACTTCCGTTTTTAGACCGGCAGATTTTCAACGAGCGATCTCGTGGATCGGATTTCTTCCAATGCCTATTTTTATTTATTTATTTACTTTTTCTTTTTTTTTTAAATACTTGCCGATTCTGAGTAACATAACCAACGCAGGCCTGGAAAAACGAGGAAACTAGCATTAGTCTATCGGATCAATTTAATTAATGTGGCATTTCCCAACATTCGCGACATTCTTTCTTTATATTCTCGCATATTTTATTTTTTTTTTTTTTTACAAACCAGTCTATCCACGATTTCTCATGGGTTTAAGATCTGCCAATAAGGGGCGTTTAATTGACATCGGACGAAGCTGGTCAAAATTTGATCACTCTGACGACCGTAAGGTGGGATACAAAGGCAATTCATGTTTTCTCTTTTCTTTTTTTTTTCTTCACTTTTTGAATCGGGAGGCGCGCGGTGCGTCTATATCTTCATATATATATTTGGTGGAATATATATGTGTGTGTATACGTAATATATGTTGGTATATAAACACGTAGTGAGTTAGGTAATATATAGAGTAAGGTGAGGTTAGATACGTGGCTTGGGCTGCGCGAACGCCGGTCTCCGAAGCTCCACCTACTGACTGGGATCAAATCGTCTTTGTAATGGTCCGCTGCAAACATATTGACAGCCACAACTGTAGGCGCTATCCTTCAGTTTTTTAGCGGCTATACCGTCACGGTAATACGCTCGCAGATTTTCACCAGTATAATCCTCGATTCTCGTATATTATCTCACGTTGTATCACTAACAGTGTATTTACTGATTTACTTACAGACTAAAACTTTTACACATCCCTTAAACGCTATGCTCTGTAATCATACGTCTACCTTAGGAGCACAGCGGACTGAATTAGGAATAATCACATAAGTGTCCGAGCTGTTATAATTAAGTATGACAGTAGATTACTATGAAATCATGTAGTGGTCCAAGCTGTATGTCAAATAACTTCCATACGGACGTATAAAATTTAAGAAAATCAGTGATAATGTTGAACTACATACCTCACTCGTACGAGTTATTAACCAACTTCTTTATGAAAGCTTTAATCGAATCTCATCAGACATGTATTGATTGCAAAAAAGTTGATTTTAAAATATAATATCAATTGATTTTGATACTTAAAGATGATAACATGTCAATTAGTTAACCAAATACCAAAGAAACTATAATTTAAAGCTAATATCTGGTATTTTTCAAAGAACTTATTTCTTTCGTGAACAGCAAACTTTAACTTATCAAAATTATATTGATATATCATAAATTATAAAAATAACAATTATATATGAACAAAATTGTTTACAGGTATTTTAGGAAAGTTACAAATAAACATAATTATTGCTCATTTTTATATTTGTAAGCACTATCATAAAATAAAATATAAATGGCTTCCAGAGACCTATATCACAATCAAAACCTATAGCATTCTTTAACTTAACATGGTCTTCTTATATTTTCTTTCCTTTGCAGAATCCGAATTAAAATTAGTTTATTCTATTTATTTAAAAAAAAGTCCTAAATATATGACACAAAGTATCTTATTTATTTAATTATTTTTATACATATAAAAATAATGTTTCAACATACTGATACCCTATTATAAAAGTTGAAGTATTATTAAGAAAAAGTTTTCTACATTTTCTTATAATTAACATTATTAATATCTATAAATATTACATAACTTTTAACAAAAGTTATTACTGTTAACACTTTTCATGACTCAAAATACATCTATTTTGTAATAAAAAATAAATTAGAATATAAAAGGAAACAGAAGCATCTTCTCTGGCGTTCAATAAATTTTTTCAAACGCGTAAAGCACATCACAGTTCATATATATAGATATATGTAATGTGTTCTTAAGTATGCTACATCAGTTATTCCAGTGAAAAGTAGATAAATAAAGTTATATATGACAGAAAACTAATAATACTGATAGTATTGTATAAAAATATGATGTTTCAAGTAATATACGAGTTTTAATAAAGAGTCATCGCGAAAATTATTCAAGACGAAGTCTGGAAGCCATTTTGTATTTCCCACACACAATGCGGTATTGATTTATCTGTCACTGGGCAGAAATTCAAGTTTTCTTTATCATATTAAGACGAGAGTTCGTTTGTGTGATAAAGATACGAGCAGTGATCGAATTTAAATGTGCACCATTTTTCACAAGTATCGGATAGCATCGCTAACGTAAAAAATACCCCGTCGTACGAGTGACAAGTGGTATTCCCGACTCGAAAACACGAAATACTCTTAACGTGTGTAACACATATTGCTAGTCGAATTACGCGATTTCGATGTATAGTTACCTTTCTTGTCGGTCATTATTGCTTAAAGTTTCACAAATTCTAGAAAAAAATACGTTATTCCTAATTAAATCACTGATTTAAGTTACAATACTGCAGAGACGAGCAACGGCTGTGACACTTGACGGACACTAGCGCCCTTTATTGAGCTTGCCCCTGGCTCTCCTGATGCTTCGATGTTATTGGCCCAAAATCTTATACCCCATTGTCCAATGAATGCAAAGTACTCGATCTAAAATTCGGCGGCAAATATTTGATAAATTTTATCACACACAAACGTTTAAACAACTATATTCAAGCAAATATTGTTTGAATACAAGTTTCTGTACTTAGTTTATAAACTATTAAAAAACAAATACATTTTGTGACGATTTTTATTTCGCTGTGTTCTGTTTTTAGATATTTACCCCTCTTTTTATATTTTTTTTTTTGTTTAATAGAGAAAGTATACAACAAAGCAATATGAAAACCAAATTTCGTTAATAAAACAAATAGGTACTGAACGTAAATAAAATTTAATGTTTTTATTCTGTTTTATTTGCATTAAATGCATAAAACAAGATGTATCCATTATAATGCAATGAAATAATTATTGAAATTTTAAATAGCGCCGTACTGGTCACTTTTCTAGGTGTAAATAACACGTATGTAATATATCTTTGAAAGAAGGAAGTTGGATTTCGTGGTATATATATATATATATATATGCTGCTTAGTATGTAGTACATTCGATGTAAACGCGCTTGTACTAAATCTTTGGTGCGCATCAAATTTAATATTCGTACTAATGTTTCGACCACATTTCGACGATGTAAATTAAGCCATTATTGGCGATTATCACATTTCCTTGATACGCATCAGAAAAAATCTTTGCGGAAGTAAGTTTGTTTCAAACATGTTATGTAAAAAAAAAAGTATATATTGAAAGTATTAACACTTGTAATTTTTTTTATATATTTATAGCATTATAATATAGCAAAAGCATAATGGGTGAATGGGTGATTTCATTTTGTGCAAAACTGCGTAGCATAGGGAAGTTCGAAGATATACTAAAGGAATTCCAAGTTTTACATACAGATGAGGAACGTGTAACATTTTTGCTTACATTGATGTTGCAGTATGATATGTTTCCTGAAGTATGCAGAGTTAGAAAAGATGCAACAAAATCTGAAGAATTAAGAAAACAAGGAAATAAGAAATTTGTATCAAACCCATTAACAAGTTCTATATGCATTGAGGCATTGAAATCATATACAAAAAGCATAGCACATGCACCGTATCCATCTGAACACCTTGCTTTAGCATATGCCAATAGATCTGCTGTTCTAAGGAAATTACATAAATATGAGGAATGCATTCAAGATATAGATAGGGCATTAGCTCTACCATATCCAGAGAATTTGAAGAGCAAACTGTATCAAAGAAAAATTGAGTGTTTGAGTATATTGAAACATCCAGAGATAGAAGATACTATGAAGGAAGCACAATGTTGGTTGAAAAATATGTCTTTAGATGATGTCAACAATAAAAAGATAAATGACACGTTTATTTCTGCAAGAAGAATGTCAGTGTCCGTTACACCAAAGAAACAAATTATTGTAAAGCAACCTCCTGTTCCTGAAATAAAGTCTTACAACCTGGAAGTTCCTTGTGCTTCTGATGCAGTAGCTATAAAATATAATGAACAATATGGTAGGTGTGTTGTTGCTACTCGCGATATAAACCCTGGTGAAATAATTGCTGTAGAAAAACCTTATTCTGTAATGTTGGAGCCTGATAATCTACAAACACATTGCTCAAATTGCTTAGAAGTATCTTGGACTAATATACCTTGTAATTATTGTACATATTCTATGTATTGTTCGGAGGAATGTAAATCTTTGCATTGGGAAAAGTATCATGACATAGAATGTGCAGTATTTCCTTCTTTGTTAAAGATGAAATTTGAAAGAGGACACTTATCTAGCTTAAGACTCACTATTCAGGCAGTAAGAGAAAGTGGAAATATACAGAGCATAAGAGAAGAATTGATAGAAGTTCAGAATCATGATGGTAAGCAACTGGCATATTTTGCTTAGAAGTTATTGATCATAATTATTTTTTATTGTAGATCTTCGCACAAAAGGTTTCTCGAAGAATGGAACTTTTGAAAGTAATTCATATAGAAGTGTATTAAGTTTGGTAACTAATGTTGAAAAATTAGCAGCAGGAACTCTCTTTTACAGATCTTTAGATGCTACCATTATGTTGTATTTTCTGGCAACATGCAGTAACATGTTTGGAAGTCCACTAAAAGATTTATCTCAATTGACAAAAAATGCTGATGCTGCATTTGTCGGAGGGCTAATAATAAGACATCAGCTGTTGATTTTGGCTAATGCTCATACCGTAACATATACAAGTACTTAAATTTGGGAAAAATTTTGTTTATTATTTCACAATTAAATCAATGTTTATAGGTTACTGAACAACGTGGATTAGATGCAGTTGATCGTGGTGGTGCGGTTCTACCATTTCTTAGTTTGATTAATCACAGTTGTATGGCAAACATTATAAGGACTTCAAGGTCCACGTGTTCGGTTGTTTATGTTGTACTACCTATCAAAAAGGATGAACAGGTACAAATGTATAGATTGAATAATTACTTATGATTAGTGTTATTTTTATTGACAAAAATTATTTTTGTAAGATATTTGATGAATATGGTCAAAATTTTGCGATGGTACCGAAAGCCGTAAGACAGCAGGTACTACTGAACCAGTATCATTTCGTTTGCAATTGTTTAGCTTGCCAGGAGGACTGGCCATTATGTGACGAACTAGAATCATGCGAAGTGAGTCATTTAATAATTAAATGCTTAAACTTAGTGTAAGACTTTCCTATATTACTATTTGTCTTCATGATATTTAACCGCTTTACAGGATTGGGCGAAATCAAACAAAGATGTGGATAAACTAATTAGCGTATTAAAAAAATATGAAACATATTATGATAAAGTATTTCAAGGAGATGTATTTGATCAAAATATGGTAAACGATTTGGTGGAAATGATTAAAGTAACATATGACTTGGTGTCACTGCCTTGTGTAGTACCCATCAAAGTAGTGGACATTTTGAAACGTGTTTATTGCTCATATGAAAACAGATTTGATATTCCTGAGCTGTAATATTTACCGGGCTTATGTCAGTGATGTTAGACAAAAAATTATGTTAGACATGTTGATGTTACACATGTTAAAAAAAAATTTAATTTATTCCTTCTACTAGGATATCAAGTAATTCGATTATTTTGTTTATTCTACTTAATTGTTTATATTTTTTAATTAATATTAGTTGTACTAATATCATGCGGACAACACTGACGACAGAACACAGCGCGCGCTGTGGTTAGTCAATGTTTTTTTCGTTAATAATTCAAAAACGAAGCCCTATCCGATATTTTTGCAAAGGAAATTGTTGGTCAGAATTGTTTCACCTCACATTTTCGATTCTTGCAATAATTCTCAGACAACATGTATATGTAATGTTCTTGAAAGTATAAATAAGAAGTTTAATAATTACACAAATTATTGTTTTATCATTATCTATATTTCTATATTTTCCTTATTTTGCCTAAAAAACGCTAAAAACTATTTCGTAGTACACCTCTACTGCGATAGAGGCGCCACTTTACCTCCTGCGCACCCTTAAACATGCCAACATGGCGTCTGCGTCGGTAAGTGCAAAGAAGCTTTAACCCATTCGATTTTTGTGTACACTCACATCAAAATGCTTTTTTCTTTTAACTTTAAAGCACTAGTGCCTTTCCACGTGTATTAAACGAGTGGTATTCGACACAAGAAAAATTTAGGTTGTTTTGTAATAACATTGCTACCACTATAAGTGACATTTGATTGTAAATTTTCGTATGTACATGTATTACTAAAAACATAATTTTCAAATTTATTCATACAGTCAACAGTTTCATAAATGTTAAAAGTAACGTGTCGTTTAATTTATATGTATATGATCTTTTATTACGAGTAAAAACTTTGGACATTTTGGTTAGTTTTCAGTTAGTTTTCAATTTGCAGATCAAACTGTATACTGTCACTTGTCACAGTTTCAACTTCTTTTGATGTTACTGTTAGGTTCCTTTACTAATGGATGATGACACGATTGCTTTTGGAGAAGAGGATGAGGCGAACCAAAATAGCAATAAACTGAAGTATGTATAGTTGGTTGAAGTATAAACATTTATCTAACCGTGCTTCGACATCGATAACATGTTCAACTTTTTATAGACATCCGTACATCACCATGTTTCATTTGCTCTTCCGAATAGCTGCGGTGGTAGTGTATAATTTGTGTGGATGGTTTTCAAACAATTTTATAGCAATCTTCGTAACTATTGTATTACTTTTATCAATGGACTTTTGGACGGTAAAGAATATTACCGGAAGGTTAATGGTTGGTCTTAGATGGTGGAATTACGTGGATGATAATGGAAAAAGTCATTGGGTATTTGAATCCAGAAAGGTTTGTCTTCAGTGTTTTTTATTTGCAAATCGTTTACTTCAGTGGGACAATAATGGTTATTACCATTGTAGATTTCCAATTGTTGCTCATGCTTCATTGTTTATATTTTACCTTGACCAAATAGCTTCAGGTTTACCAGCTTTCACATTGGATGCCCTTGATGCGTTCTATTTAATCTTATATAATTATGCAGGAATTTATTATCTTACCATTCTTGGAAAAACATTGTGGAAAAAGTTATAATTGCTTGCTAACCATAAAATACAAGGTCTACTATGTACCCTGTGTTCCAGGGTGTTCAACAGAATCGCATCCATACCCAGGAAGCTCGTATCTTTTGGTTGGCCTTGATTCTTTGCCCACTTTTGTGGTCAATATCTTTTCTAATAGCGCTTTTCGGCTTTAACTTTAAATGGTTGCTGCTCGTGTGTATCGCGATCGTTTTGAATGGCGCAAATTTATACGGCTACGTAAAATGCAAAATGGGAAAGGACCAAAATATATCGGCAGCAACAAGCGATTTCTTGAGGAAACAGGTTATACAGAATGTTCGTATATCACGCGTATCGTATTATTATATAAGCGTTTGACGATCGTTGGGAAACTTGTACGAACTATTTTGTTGCAGGTCGCGTCTATGATGAGTAGGAATCCGCCGACAAATAATCCAAGTCAACCGACCAATATGATATGAAATTGTGAAGTCTCGTCTGTAATATTATTTAAATACAACGTTGCCATAAGGAGCACCGCGTTGGAACATTGCGATTTGTACATACGTATTAACACGAAGATTACCATATGCATCGATTAAACGATATAATAAAGTTGCTATTAAAAACATTTTTGGTCTTGACGATGTGATTGATCCCTCCAAAATAAAAGAGACATACGAGAGTGGGAACTTTTACGTTAGTTATTAGTTTATTAATGCCACAGGGCAATACATAATGTACACAATATTTCTCCTCGTCAACAGACTTCCTATTACACAATATTTAATTTGTATAGGTGTTAATTAGTAACATTGCATTTATTATATTCACTTTTTTTTCAGCCTGTTGTATTCTTTCTGGCAAGAAAGTATCACAAAATAATTTCCCATTCTTTCAACGATTATTTAGTATTTGACTTATTCTTTGTGTCTTTTAATTCACATTTCTTTCTGAGGATTAACGACTGCGATTGCTTCCAGTCTTAGTCGAGTGGATCCAACTCGAGACGATCTTACAATAGGGCAGGGTAACGAACTCTCGCCGCGGTATTGCACGGAGCGTTAATGGCCGATTATGCTTTAGTTAATATTATTCAAGTTTGCTCCGAAAACGCGAGTTGCATGCTTTTTTTTCGAGAAGAAGAATACAACAAACCACATATATTGCTATACATTTTGGGATGTAAAAAAATTGTAAACACTAACAATAGACACGCAGCTAAAGTACAACATACACAAAAGTTTTGGAATGATACAAAAAAAAAAACGTAATAACGTTACGATCGGTATCTTATAAATACATTATACGAATATCGTGGACTTCTCTGTATTGGTAAATTGATCGAATACAATTTAACGCTACCAACTTATACAACTAGTAATATGCTTTATACAATCATTTAACTTTTTTTTTTCTTTCGTTTTCCATAACGTATTGTATTTTTAGTCTGGAACTTTGAACGCGAAGTTGTCGACCGTGTTGGCAAAACTGCACTTTGTGCAGTATTTCTATATGTATGTATGTTGTATGTATTTGTATATATATTTTTTTTTTTGTTGCTTTTTCTTTGTCAAACCTTACAAAGTATATCGTTTAAAAATTGAACGATAGAGTAATTTTGAACGTTTCAAAAATTATTGTGCCATGGTTTTTACAATTCATCCCGTTTCTCTGTTACGAATACTGTCCGAATTTTTCACACTAGTCGTCAACGAATTAATACTTCAGAAACTAGATTCTACGTCATGATGCGGAGGACAGGTTTCCATGAACAAAAATATTAACAAACGAACAACATCGATCTGTGAAATGTAAGCCTGTTTAACAGATTAAGAAATGTTTGCAGCAAATGCAACAAAGTTTCGTATCGCGTTGAACGTGTCCGACTTTCCTAAGCTTCTCTATGTACCAATTATACTTTTCAGTAGTGACAGGTTTTTGCCGAAGAATTTCGTAATTGCTACGCGAATCGCACTTGTTGTTTAATTGTAATAAAAAGGAAGGAAAATAATAGTTGTGTTTGATGTCTCTTCATTGCCAGAGTAACAGCGTGTCATGATAGAAGCACGGTATCGCGAGAGATAAGTCAAACTCAGGTATGGTGAAGAAACAAAGTAACGTACACGCGATGGAACGAATATAAAATAATTGTTTCGTGTCTGTACCAAAGGCCAATTTTCTTTAAGAGCAGTTCGACGAGGATATCGTGGAATGTTTTTGCAAGCGAAAATTCATTTGAAATTTGTCGCGAAAACAATCGAAACGCATATGTAGGTACTTTGAACGTTTCAAGGAAAACCAAATGACGCACTGTTTGAACAGACAATGTAAAGATAGAAAGATTAAGTAGTCTATTTTTCGTAACAACGACGATCGAGCCATTTAAGTACTTTGACAAGTACCAAAAAAGATACACGCACGGGAGTACATTAGACGCAATGGCCTTCAGTCTTACAACATGAAATAAAGAAATACGAGATACTAAGAAATGTACGTTTCTCAACTAATACAGTATTCGTGTAGTATTCGATGTAAATCTCGTGTAAAAAAATAGGTACGCAAGAAAAATTTGCGTGAATGAATAAGTTGAAAGAATAATGTACAGCAACGTTAAAAAACAGTATCAAAAGATGCGTCGAAAGACAACAGATAAAAAAGAAAACATGAAAAATATCAAAAAGAAACCTTACAAATACGTAACACCCTGCTTTTTTTTCAAGAAAGAAACAAATCTATCGATCTTGACAGTCTGGAAAATATCCACAGTTTCTTTTTGTTCTCTCGTTAAATGCGTACTCTCTTCATTTGTAATATTTATAATATTTATATTTATATATATATATATATTTATATTCATATCTATAATAATGTTGTTCGTGACAGACGGTGCATTTATGTACAGTTTTTAGTCACAATTCTTCACCCTCGAACCACTTTCAACCGAAAGAAGCATCGAACGTTTGGTTTTGGAATATTCAAGATCGAATCTAAACGAATCTTTTCGACTGTTGAAAGAAACACGGACCACTTGTAGCGGTCGGTCTAGGTGAGTCGAAACAATGTCAACAATAGCGGAAAGGGTCGCATCCCTCGTAACGAGAAAGTGTTCGTGTTATCGTACATTATAATTACATACTTTATCAGTAGAATTATACGCTTGTATCGCATCGAACGGTGGACATTTCGAAATAGAAACGAGCATACGAGTTTATTGTCCTTGAATAGACTACGACTTGTATAATTTTTCGAACCGCAAGCGTTACGCGTCGAAAGTTATCAGGAGGGATAATCGTTTTTTTTTTTTCTTGACATTGATTCGACGTTTCTATGCTGGCTGGATCACACGTCGATTGCAAGTTTCGTGAATTCTAAATACTGGAGATTGTTCAGTTTGTTCTTTGTTAAATTGTATTACAAAGAAGCGTATAGCGTAACTTATTGTTAGTCTGACGATATACGGTGTACGAACGGAGTCAGGAATGATTTAAGTCGATGGCAAATTGTCAGCTGGACTGATAATATCCGGGGAAATGGTAAAAGTAGTCGAGGTAGAAGCCAGCGATGGAACTTTGTACACGAGGGTATCGAGGGCTCGGGGGGGAACGGTACGCGAATCCAACATACACCAGTGCTTCTAGTTTAAATTAATTCTCATAGAAACCTGCGCGCAACTCTTTCGTGCGTTTTTCATCGAGTATAGGCACCGTTTCCTTTCATTCTTCTTTCATTCGATCCAGTTTCTTCCTCTCTTCTAATGGCATCGCTTAGACACTCTAATCCTTACAACGATCGCTTAAGATCTACTTAAAATTACAGTAGGTAATGGAGAAGATTCCTATCGTGCGTAATGGGTTATCAGCATGAGTAATTGTCGATTTGGCAGTATGGTAATTTCCTTGTCGCTGTCAGCGGAAAGGACAACCGTAGAGAACCATCAATTTTAGAAGCCACACGGTACAAATACAAATCTAAATTCTGATGATTACACGGCTCTAACTGTAAATCATGGCAAGATCGTAAATAAAGTATACTGTTCGTTTATTTAAAACTATTATAACTTTTCAATCGCGGTTTGCTTATCGTACGAATAAGAATTGGAACGTAGTCGTTAGTTAGTGATTTCTTAGAAATTGCTATCCGTTCGGTTCAGAAAAGCGATCAGGTTTATACGGTTGTTCTTTACACGCCTTTTCTGCTGCATTCTCGACGACGTTTATTACCGAGACTCTCGCAACTTTTCTGTCCCCGATATATCCTTAGTCGTAACAACGACGTAACATACTTTTCGAACGCGTACTCGATCGATGTTCAAAGACGAGGCGGCGCGTTTTCGCGCGTGTGTATCCGCTCTCGTTCTCATTGTCAGACGTTACAGCTTTCCCACAGACATGGAAGCACTTTTATCTTCGACGAATAGGAGATCATGTGTTTGAACTTGTTCACGTAACATTGTGCCGCGAGAAATAACGGCAGGCACACGCGATCGAAACGATGATTTTCTTCAGTCGTTCCCTTACGTTTAAATTATCTAAACAACAACGATTTTCGAGATTTATCGAACGATCGAATTAGATATGTTTCGCTAACGGATCTCTTCCAGGTATCTACTCGCCGAACCGTAGATCAGCCTTCGTTCGATTTTGTAAGATCAACTCGGTTGTAGGAAAACGTCCAAGTTGCGGTTCCCTGTTTTTTTCTTCTTCTTCTATTTTACTTGTTTTCTTTCTCGTTTTGTTTGTTTTCTTTCATTTGCGTCAAACCGTAAAAGAAGTTCCAATAAAGAATATTCCTACGAAGATATGATTGTTTCTACGATACTGAGCCGTAAACGGTTCTAAACGGCAGTCTTGTCCCGGTTCGTTCGGGAAGTTTCTTATTTTTTTTTTGTTTTTTCTTTTTTTAGTTGGATAGAATCGAGTTGAACGGGTACGCGATATGCCGTCGAATACGAAAGCTTTCCGCGTATCTTGCGACTGCTGCTGCTGCGACACCATTGACTAAAGATACACTTGGCTTACTACACGGTAATCGCGTTTCTACTGTATCTCATATTTCGTCCTCGAAAAAGATACGGCTACGAATAGTACGCGTTACGCTCGCAATCGTGCTGTAGACTATATACTTACAAACTTACACGATTTTCACGCGTTACTAGACGCGTCGTACTTTTGCTCGTTCCCCGACGTCTCTTTCGTTCCTCTGTTGTCGATGATCTCTTCTGTCTCTGGTCGAGTCTCTGTTCTCGTGAGTGTCGGCTTGTCAGTTGGCGTAATGGTCGAAAGAACCCAAGTATTCCAAACTGGCGCGATAGCAGAACTGATACTGGTCCTGTGGAAATAAACACGATTTTATAGTCGACTTGGGACGCAGCAGATCACCATGGTGATCTACGCTACGAGAAATCGTAACAGGAGGGTGAAAGCATGCACGAGGAAACGAACCTCGGTCTGAACCATGGCTGGACGTTGCGTTCTCAATATTCTGACCGTCTGGAAGATGTCGACCACTCCTTCGTACTGCATACGTTCCAGCACGATGCTGAGCGTGATGAAGACCCCCGTCCTGCCAACGCCCGCGCTACAGTGCACGGTTATCGGACCGTCTTGACCAAATTGCTCCTTCGTTTTGTGCACCTGTCCGATGAAATCGATAAACCCGTCGCCAGATTTCGGGACACCCTGTTCCGGCCAGTCGATGAACTGGAACTGTCTGACTGTGCGGCTCGCTCCGTCCCGTGCGTCCGTCACTTTGAACTCTCGCAAGATGTATTGGGGCATGTTGTACTCCGCGATCGGATCCACCACGAAGCACTGATACCGAATCGATCTGTCGGATGGCCAGTACTGATGACACTTCTCTCTGCCCATCTCCTTTAGCTTGGTCAGCATCACGACGATCGTGGAGTTGTGCTCCCAAAGCATACGCCAAAAGTCGTCGGTGGTGTCGCAGAGCGGGCCCTGGGTGGCGATATACGCTCCACGATACCGATAACCGTCGATCAGGCTCGCGTTTATGTAATCGGATCCTTCGATGTTTCGTTGTGGTTGCAAACATACCCGGGTACACTCGTACGGCAGGATGTGTACCAATCGATTTTTATGCTTGTTGCAGGGCAGATTGGCCGATATGAATCGCGACGAGTCCACCTTGATGTTGGACAGCTTCTTAAACTCCAGTTCCATGCCGGTTATATTGTCGAGTTCCGGCTGCATTAACTTCTGGATGTGGGAGTGTAAGTTTCTGGCAGGCACTTCCGTGTTACCGCAAATCACCGCCTCGTAAAGCGCGTCGTGAATGAATATGTATTGATCCTCGGTCTGCACCATGTAGTTCCTTTGAGCGCGCAGACAGGTCACGTGGCCGTATATGTCGATCATTTTCTCGTGTTTGATTCGCTCGAGCATCGAATCGATGACGATGAAGCAACCGGTTCTACCGACACCGGCGCTGCAGTGGACGATCAACGGCCCGCTCTCCGGTGGATTCAACGATCTGACTCTACGTAGGAACTGCAAGAACGGGGCAGGATGCTCGGGTACACCGTGATCCGGCCAGGCTGTGAACTGTAGCTGCTTTATCTCGCGTCTCTCCGAGTAACCGGCTCGAGATAGTTGAAACGTTCGAATACAATAGGTGGCCAATTCTTGAACGTCGGTGATCGTGATCGTCATCAAACCGTACGTGTCGGATCCTCGGCTCGGCCAATACTGATCGCACTTGATCCTCGTTCTCTCCTCCAGTTTTGTCATCATTACGATCGTGCTGGATCTCAGTTCCCAGCACATTCGCCAAAAATCACCGAAAGTCTCTTGCAACGGTCCTTGGGTGGCCACGTACGCGTTTTGTTTTCTATAACCGTCGCAGTAATTGGCGTTTATGTAATCTGTACCCGATATGCCGTCGATCGTTTGTAAAATCACTCTGGAATGATCGTAGGCGATCACGTTCGCGTAGCGATTCTTCGACGCGTTCACTTCCATGTTCGAGTGGTCCCAAGTGAACTGTTGGCCGGGCTCGATCGATTCGTATTCCTGGCTGAATTTCAGATTGTCGTTAGCCTTCAGACGCTCGATGTGATTTCCTAGCTCGCTGATAGGAATCGGTGGATGGGACGCCATGCCTGGCGTCTGGAAATTCAAACGGCGCATCTCCACCGGATCGGAAGGTGCGTGATTCGAGCTAATGTCGGCGGCCATCAACGGTCGTGTTACGGCCGCTTGATCCGGTGCTTTGCACGGTTGTCTCCTCCTGCAGAAATTATC
The DNA here is from genome assembly GCA_943735885.1 of Stelis phaeoptera. NCBI lineage: Eukaryota > Metazoa > Arthropoda > Insecta > Hymenoptera > Megachilidae > Stelis > Stelis phaeoptera. The sequence goes on from OX030936.1 coordinate 5,669,066, forward strand.
GAACGTGAACAAACATTTTCATTCGTCGCGCGCATCGAAAATTAGGCGAATTTCAACACGTTATTAGTGTAGGAAGTCGAGCCGTTAAAATCGAACGACGATTGGACTAAATAAAAACGTCTATTCGATATTTTTTTCACGTCTCGATCGAAGCGAATAGTAGGAAATATACTTCATTCACCGGCGATTTCATGGTAGGCAAATTTATGAGATAGGTCACTTTTCGGTAGTTAAAACAGAAAAGCTGGTGAAACGTGAATATTGGTTTCCAAACATACGCGCCATTGTTGAGAAGGTAGTACGAAATTGCGTTAATTGCATTTTATCGGAGAGGATATACGGAAAACAAGAAGGTTTTCTAAATGTGATCGACAGGGGACACTTCCACTCGATACATACCATATCGACCACATCGGTCCCTTACCGTCTACCAAAAAGAGTTATCAGCACGTGTTTTAGTAGTAGTCGATGCATTCGTGAAGTTCGTATGGCTGTATGCGACCCGATACACAAGTACAGCGGAAGTGTAATAATTAGATTAAGGAAGCAGGCAGATATATTTGACAATCCCGGACGGATCATCTCAGATACGCGGTACTGCATTCACTTTGCGAGAATTTCAGCAATATTGCAACGATAACAATATTCAGCATGTTTTTTGATAACGACAGGTGTTCCTAGAGCGAACGGGTCAAGTAGAACAAGTTATGTGAAAAATATCTAAATGCTACGCCAGGTAGAAGCACGGGAACCACCACATTTCAATTATTATTTGCCGTTCAGATGCACAGATGAAGTCTGCTTGTTTTCTTTCTTTTACTATCTTTATCGTGCGTACGTTTTCAGGAAAAAATGGTGGGTCAGGTTATTTCTGAGAATTTCATTCTTGTATCATTTTGAAACAAAACGTACCCATCAATAGCATCTGCTTTTTTTTATTATTTCGGTGGATTTACTTGACTGTAATGAACAGTTGGGAAAAAATGTTTGGTGAATCATAATTATTGTTGAAGCGAAACTTCTTAAAACAAATGCGCGTGTGGAAAATTGAAAGCCACGACGGCACAAGGGGAAAGGGGGTTCACCAGCCTGGTTGTGCGAGACGCTCTCGAACAGTTCTAAAGAAAATCATAGTTTGTCTTGCATTTATTTCAAATTCCGTAAAAGCGATATCAGAGGATCTGGCTCCTTTCTACATCAAGGGTACGTAATTAAACATTCCGTTGTAAACTTTAAAACAATCACGAACAAAGCCAATCCACCAAGAGTTTGTATAATAGCTGCCGTCATTCGGTCCAGCTTATGACGACTCAGGGTCGTCATATTTGTATCGATACAACAATAAATAAGCGATCATACTCATAACCCGGAGAGTGGTTACGCCAAGCGTAATCATTCTGATCACACACACAAGCGACACCTCGCATTCATACATTATTTTATATTGAAATATATTTCTTTTACAAGGTTTTGGCCACAGGGTCTTTTTTCCTCGGGGTTTATCCCCGAAATATTGTGTTTTTTATATTTGAACACCTTTCCTTTTACGCTAATGTACCAGAATCACGGGACTCAGGCAAGTAGCTTGAATCGCGACGCTAAAATAATCACGTATAATCTGGACAAAGTAAACACGGTTAGATCATTGTCAGGATACAGAATACTATGTTATCGCGGATCGATTTAAATCAAAATCCCGGCCGTAGCGTCGCGGTAAACTGACGACGATTACTTACTTTTTAATGACAAAAAGGAGTACAAGAAACACGCTGACCATCAGTGCTGCTATTATCGGACCAACTACCCAAACCATACCCGGTTCTTGACCGCTGGTTTTTACGGACACCTCTGGATTTTCACCGACCGGTGTGTTGGGGTTAGGACGTCGGGGCGGTTCGCCGGGTGGCACTTCCCTCATGTCAAGCGACAAGTACTCGGAGAAAGGTGATGAGGTGTACAGATGCTACGATGGAACGTGAAATATTTATTATGTCCAGTTATTTACCAGATCTGATAATGTTTTTATTCCTTACCTTTCTCGGCGTGTCGACGACGGCGCGAACGAATATCCTATACCGTTTGTCCTTCTCGAGTTTCCGGTTCTCGTAACCCTCGTAGATGTCTCCGCTGCCCAGATGGAACGTGTACGGAATGTCTCTGTGTGGAAATTTGGCGGCAATATAAGGCGCGTTGTCCCTTTCCTCCTTGGCTCCTTTGTCCGCGATCATGTCCTCCGTCAATTCGTCCGGTTGTTTATCGGCCGTCGACTTGTCTTCGGGCACGACGATCAGATAATAATGCGAGATCGGTCCGTATTCCTCGGAGGCTTGAGGCAGAATCACTTGGATTTCTTCGCCGTTTACCACACCGTAAAAATCTGGCTTGACCATCGGTTTCGGCGCCGCCATTTGCGTGGTGACCGTGATTTTCGCCGGCGGTCTGTATTGGCCGTCGCGCGGCACAGCGCTCACGTTCACGTTGTACGTAGTGAACGGTTGCAACTCGTTTATGGTGGCGGTCGTCACGGACGGTTCGTACAGCAATTGTCTACGAGGCACGATCTGAGTTTGCGTGATACCCTGCGAGTCGACGAATTCCTTCACGGCGTCGAACGAAACTTTATAGTTCATCGGATTCAGTCTTATAGGCGGTGTCCAGGAAAGCATCATCGAGTGGGTGGACGAGTCCGGTGCCCTGAGATTCAACGGCACGTCCTCCGGTTTTACTTTGACCGTCACCTTCTCGCTAAGCCTGCCCAAACCGTTCTTGTACCTAGCGGCCACCGTGATCGCGTACTGAGTAAACTTCTCCAGGTTGACCAGATCCGCTGACTCGGTCAGGCCGACGGTTTTCTGCTTCCATTCGTCCAGATCCTCCACCGCCGTGGTCGTGTAAAAAATCTGATAGCCGACGATCTTGCCACGATTCGGTACCGGCTCCCACCAAACTTCCACGCTCGTATCCGACGTAGCCACCGCTTTCACGGATAACGGCGCTCGTCCGATATCCTTCTCCGTTATTATCGTGATCTTCTCCGAGTACGGTCCACTGCCTCTCGAAGTGTGTGCCCTCACGTGGAACACGTACTCCGTATTCTCCTCCAAATTCGTAAAAACCGCCCTGGTTTTCGTCGTGTTTCTATCGATGGTCGTCGAATGGTCGTTCTTCTTGTTGAACTGGACGTCGTAACCGATTATCTGACCGTTTCTGTGCTGTCGCAGCGGCATGTCCCACGTGACGCATACCGTGTCCGGGGTTTGAAAGAAGTAGGACAGATTCGTCGGTGGACCGGTTGGCTCTCCTTCGGGACTGAACCAATATCGCACCGTTTCTTGACCAAAACCGATCGCGTTCTGTCCAGCAACCCTAAACTCGTAGTCCACCCCTCTTTCTACTACGATTCAAGCGCGCGAGTCGACCAACGGTTCATCAGTTAAACGTTACAATCAGATTAACGAGATTACGTAGGTAATGACTGACACTTACCGAGATCCGAGATCTTGTAGGTGTGCTGACGAGTTCCTTTAATGAATTCCTCTTTCAGCGTATGATTCTTAATTCCGTACCTGATTCTGTAACCCAACAGATCGCCGTAGGTTTGCGTTGGTTGCGCCCATTCGAGCTCAAGGACGACCGGGTCCCTCGACAAAACTCTGAAAAAAAAAAAAAAACGATAAAATTTACAAATTCGTATTTGGTCGTTCGTCCGATTATCCGATTGGGCGAATTACCAACAGAAACGAAACGGACACGTACTTGACGTTAACCTGAGGCCTGTTCGGTACACCGCCGGGCGTACGAACGTGAACCGGTGTCGAGCGATCGCCGTCTCCTTTTCTCGTCAGCGCAGCTACCTGCACCGAGTATCGAGTGTCTGGTTGCAAACCGGTGATGTTCACTTCCAGCACACCGTCTTCGTGCACGTCGCGTCGTATCGGCTCGTTCAACAAGTCCTTCCCCTAAACGTAGTTCCGATCACGATTATTTACGAGTTAACTCATCCAGGTTTGCCACCACGGAATATCGCTTACCTCTTCCCTAACTTCTTGCACGTGTATGTGATAACCTCTTATCACGCCGTTCTGTTCTTTGGATTTCGGTGGTTTCCATTCGACGTGTACCGCGGTCGAATTAATAGGCGTCGCTTTGACGTCTTGAGGATCTCCCGGAACTGGAACGCAACGCACAGTTAATCGATGTTCTTCTTGCGCGCCACGCTCTATCGCACATCCAATCGCACGCTTCACGTACACGTAATCCCAGTCACACGTGAAAAGGGGGGTCGGGTGGGGGAAATATAATAACGTAATAAATAATATCGTAACGAGGCGTTAAAACCTGCAAAATAAATGTGAAATTTTCACGAGAACGAAATAAAGAGAGAAACAAAAAAAAATATATATATAAAGAAAAAACAGGTAATTCGTCCGAGCGTGTCTGTCGTAAGCATAGTCTAACGAGAAGCGATTCAATGTTCAGTACATGTACTTTTCGCTACGATACGCGCATTCGAGTGTTCGCGGATACAAGCAGATTCTCATAAATTATTGACGCGCTTGTTCGATCGATCTAGGTCCGGGACGAAGATCGTAAAGATCGTAGCGAAAAGTATGAAAAATCAAAGCGTCGTATTGTAGAAAAAGAAAAAGAAAAAAAAAATTGCGAGCGGAAAACGAAAACGAACGTAAACGTGGAAGAGGATTGAGAGAGTAAAGAAAAAGTAACGGAGAAAATATATTTGTACATGCCACCAATCGCACACGGACAAAACGACGTACAAACAATATTACGAGGTACACGGTACCTCATGCTCTACGTTCTTACGACACGATAATCCTCCATTTGAATACCAATAATATATATATATATATGTTTTTTTTTTCTTCTCGTATTCTCGATTCGAGCACGCGAATGTACGGAAACGCGCGAACAAATACGATAATCGCCGGCGCGGTTACGTTGGACGATAATGCTATACACGGCAATATTGGAGAGTCCATGACGAAACGAAGCAGTTTTTACACGCACGTATCAATATTGCGTACAACGTGTGCGACGATCTACGATTATTGGTGCTGGGTGTGGATGAAAATTGTGCCAACAGAATCGTGCATTCGTGTTTTTTTTTTTTTCCCCATTTAAACGTGCAAGGGTAACAAAATGTATCTCGTGTATTTACAGTTACCCCACATCGATAAGCCGCTTCGATATAATTTCTCGCGAACATTGCTACATCGCCTCCCTTGTTTCATTTTTCACGTACTTTTCCACCGGTTTTCAACGTATTTTTCTTTTTTCTTTTTTTTCTTTATATATATTCTCTCTATTTTCGATTACTCGCAAACCGTGTTTGTTTCTCAGCACGACGTTTCTGTCTCGTACACATTTTCATCGGCGATAGACGACAGACGATAGACGATAGACGATGTTGTGTACTATCTCTCATGGACGGTCCAGTATCCGACACCGGAAATATGTCATCGGCATTATACAGAAAAACAAGAACGAAACAACGATCGTGGTTCGGATATAAAAAAGAAGAGAACAAAAAGAACAAAAAGAATGAAAAAAGAAAATGAAAGGAAATTGTAACACTGTCTACGTACTTCTATAATAGTCTATAGTATAGTATCGCACGCAATCGAAACAATCACTGGCAGCCTCTACGAAGTTTGGCAGAAACTAAAAACAGTTGCAAGGGAAAAGGTACCGGCAAAGAAAAGCCAAAGCCGGAGAACAAGTTTCCAATCCCACCCCGACTTAAAACCAAATTTCGCTTCTATCTTTGCGATGTACGCGTGATCAATCGAATCGATTACGGCCACAATAAGATTGCTATTGTACAGCGCAAAAAACAAAACAGCTGGCAGCGAGCGCGCAGTCGCAGCGTTTTATCCGCGCGTAAACGATCTCCCCTTCGATTTACGTGTCTGCTCTGCCGATTGCAGCAACGAAAAAATGGTAAAAAATAAAAAAATCACATCTCCAAAATAGTTTCTCGCAGTGAGAAAATAAAAAACAAAATGATATGCGAAAAAACAGACGGAAAATAGAAAAAGAAAAAATGTATATATATATATGTATACATATGTATATAAATAACGATCAAGTAGGAAGAAAATTCATGGCACAAATTCGAGACGAGCTAAGGGATACTCACTTTTTTCAGCTGCGCCCCAAAAGTCGCCAAAAAAGTGGGAAAAAAAAAAACTCGTAAAAATTCGTGTCAACTTCTCACGTATTATTGAGTATGCATTGAGTTATTAAATATTTAATAATATTTAGGCATATCAGTGGGTAGCATACTACTGATTATTATCAACGTCAACATGGCCTCTTTTACAGCTATTCTTTATATGCTTTGATTTAGACAAGAAAAAAAAAAAAACAAATAAACGATAGGGGGGTGTCGGGTTAGGGGTGACGTGTAATAATAAATTTTTCGTCCGTTTCACTGGTGAAACACGCACACGTGCACTTGTTCGGTTTTTCGTTCCCTCCCTCCCACGCGCACCATTCCAATCGTACCCTCTTCTACTCTATCCGCAGATTATATGTATATTTTTTCTTTTTTCTTTTCCGCTCTGACGAGACATGTCGGTGGAGAAAATTCTTGATTCGAATCGATCGTTAAAATCGAACAAAATATCGCTTGCTCCTCGGTTGCAGTTGGTCGCAGAGAGGCGGGAGATGTGAGAATATATTTTTCTTTTCTTTTATCTTGGCATGCGCAATCACTACTCCAAATATGAAATAACTAAAGGCTCGTGTTCACCTGCCTCCTGCCGCCGAGAGAAAGACCTTTCGTTTCTTTTCGCGCGGCTCGTCTTGCGGCTACAGGAATATCTCCTTAAAAATCGAGAGAAAAACGGAACTCGCTACCGACGGGGACGCAACGTAAAGAAACATACAGAGAAACAGATAGATAGACAGACAGACAGACAGACAGACAGAGAGAAAGACAGATTAAAACAAACAGGACAGAGAGTGAAAGAAGAAAGAATGAAAGAAAGAAAGAAAGAAAGAGAAAACGAACGAACGAACGAATAAATGAACGAATATGAACGAACGGAAGAAAGAAACGAAAAATTTCGTCGTTTCCCTCGTCGCGGCACGAGGCATCGAGAGGGAAGACCTATGATAAAGTGTCTACCGAAAAGAAAGCTATAGGAAAGGAAAAACCATAACAAGAAAAGATCGGAATATATCGTGTGATTCGGGACATGTGTAAACTGACAGGATATCGTTGTAAAACTACTTGTGTATCTAAAAAGAGACGGATAGGGGTCGGTGGTTAAGAAGGTGGTCAAAAGGGGGCAGGATTTCGGTATAGTTGCGCGATTCGTCCGTGTTTCGTTCGAACGGAAAAAATTCACGAATATGTTGATAAGGATATACGAGTGAGGAATGTATGCGAGGAAAAATCGTCCGTTTTTGCAACTCCAAAAAGTCACCCGCAAAAAACGTTAGCTCGATGAAAAAAATATTCATCATTATTATTTTTATTATTTTTCAGGGGCATGGCGTTGGCGATGGTGGTGGTGTAGGTGGAACATTTTTCGACAGAGAGACAGAGAGAATGAGAGAAACAGAGGGGTCAGAGCGATGGTCCCTTTTTTTTTTCCCTAGAGCCCGGTCAACAATATTTCCGTCCCTCTTCTGTTCTCTTTTGTTTTACCAACAGCATCCATCCGCGCATTCACCCATGCAAAAATCACAAAATTCTTCGCAAAATACACGAACGTGGATACGACCGTGAACCGATGCGCGTCGTTTTCGGAACGGTTGGCACGAGAGTGCAACGAGAATGCACGGTACGCGGATTAATCGGATTTCCCGTTCGGTTTCTCGATTGTTGGTTTTATCTGTGGTGCCAACGGGTCGGAGCAAAGGAGATCAAAAGGAAGAAGCATGCGTTCGTCATGGTTCGGGGTTCGTTTTCGAAGAAAAAAAAAAAAAAAGGAAAGGAAGAAGAGAATGCAAAGGAAAAGAAAGAAAAAAAAAACGGAAAGGTACGTTGATCCTTTTTCAATACTCTATTATCAGAGGTACGTTAAACGATACGACTGGAACCGTAAATCTTCTGACAGTTTGGAATACAAACGTAAAAGACATACACATACAGAGTAGAATAATTTTCTCTGGATACCTAGAGGAAAAGACGTAAAAATAGCAACACACGACATTAAAATGTAATACGTACGCAATAAATACATAATATTTAGAAATATATATCTATGACGAGATAGATAGATAGATAGATAGATAGATAGATAGATAAAGAACGTATCGTACATATCGAATAAAATAGTAATTTAATATCAAAGATACGATGTTCAACTTACAGAGAGGCAGATGATGGAAAAAAATAGGTCGGTGACTCGCATGCAAAGAGCAAGGGGTGCACGTATAGATAATATAGTAGATAAAGTAGGAGTGGTGTGGTGAATATCATTCCAACGAGCTTAGCCAGTGTAAAGAATGAACAAAAATCCCGTTACTTAGGATCCATCGGTATTCGTATCGAGCGGAGAAAGGGCGTTTTCGTCGAGGGTTACGCTTCCAGCGAGCCCATATACGCCTCTGGTAGTCGAAATTAGTTTTCTCTCGATGGAAGCGAAACGCATCGTCGTTGACTCTCCGCGTGAAACGTGGGGCACGCTCGTTTGCCCGCGGCCACGGACTTCGTTTGACGTTTGGCTTTCAACCAAAACAACATAGGCAATAAGAGCAAGGTAACGAAGAAGATCGTATGGCTATTGGTATTCAAATGTTTCCAAGTAAAAATTGATTTCCCGACTGTTTTCGTTCGATCCCGCGACACGACTTTTGCCCACGAATTCGCCAGTTTTTCTTCGCTGGTCGGCCGATCAGGAGGAATACGAGGCAAGACTCGTAAACGGACGATGCTTCGATTCCTCCGGCATCGATCTTCACCGCGATTCTTTCCCCTGCTTCCACGCGGCTGACTGACGCATCGACGTTTACTCTCGCATCCTGTGTACTCTTTCTTTTACGCACTCGTTCACGCATTCACGCAACCACCGACCCGCGATGATCACGAAACGATATTCTCGACGCAAAACGATTATTATCATACCATATACGAACGACCAAGCGCCCAGATCGAGTCGTGATCATTTCGAGAAGGTGCGAGGTTCAAAGGTTGCACGACAATCGATAGTGGGGGTGCGGGTGCTTTTGCTTCAAAAGGGTGCTCTCAGTGCTGGTGCTCGGCACGATATATCACGTTCATTACACGCCGACTGATATTTTAGACGGGTGAATACACAAATTACGGTGCGTTGCGAAATATTACGGTGCTCTCGGATACACGAACGAATCGATTAATCGAGTGCGCATATGTATAGTCAGCGTGACGCGTACCACGCACGGAACGAATTCCCGAGGGTTCACACCTTCTCGTTCGCCTCCTTCTATCACTACGTGTGCATACGTGCACACGCGTGTGTGTGTGTGTTTTTTTTTTAAGCTATCGGCTGCTGCTCTTTTCTAGCAGGACACCGCGAGAAGGCGTGCTCCGTTACGATCTACTCTTTCGTTTTGAACGATCTTTATATCAGCAAGACTTTTGATCGTGCGCGATGCGCGAACGCGACTCGACATGCGTGCCTGGTAGGTGCGAGAATTAAAACACGATGACCGCATCAAGAATAACACTTTAAAACCGGTGCCCGTGCACACATTAACAACGATGCGAAACAGTACGTACCGGTGATAAGGTTTGAGATTCAATTATAGCAAGTGAATAATAATAGTGGTGGCGGTATAGTTTAGCGCCGACAATATAACAATAACGAACGATGTACACGTATAAATACGTATACACGACGGATGAACTTTTGTGCTTGACAATGTGCGAGCTTACACGGCAGGGTGCTTTCAGCGGTGCTTTTTATCGTTTCGCCTCGCTTTGCCGAGTCTGCTGTTAGAGGCTGAACGGAGAAGGAGGGACGGGACGGGTTCTGGGCTGGATTGGTTGGTCCGTAAACGGGACAATGCATGGCAGGAACAAGGAGACCGGGGTTCACCGGTGAAACGAAAGAGGATCCTGCCCGTTCCATGGTTACCGAGTGCAAAGGGTTCAAGGGAACGTCGTTACACACGCGATCGTACGACTTTTCTCACTACTCGCGATACATATATACTTTTCGCGACAAATCAATTCGATTTCTTTTTGATTATTGTTCTACGATTCTGCTACGCGTCTGTTCTCCTGTCGTCTCCTGTCGTACGACGCGTTCGAGATTACAGAGCCGGAGAGACGGACTTTGCTCCATCTCGGCCAAAAGGTAATAGTGGACGGTGGAAATAGTTGAAAAACGTATTTACCATGCTGGAAGGGGTGACGGTGCCGAGCGTACCGCACCAAACGGGATGTGGATAGGACAGAATTTCGAAACGAAAAGCAAAATCTCTTCATGCATCGGCATGCCATTCATAGGATGGTTGATTGCGATCTTAAGGATGGGGTGGCGCAGACTCGGCGTAGCTCGACGGTATGTTTGTCAGGGTTGCTGGGAATTTGTTTCGGCACGGATTCGAAGGATGGATGGTTCGTGAGGTTGTCTTGGGCGTATTCGGGTCGGAACGACTCGTGGGACGGATCTTTTCGGTGAGATCGAGGAATCGTTAAACAAACGAAGGCATGCTCTAAACATGTGCAAACAATAGGTAGAACTAAATCTTAACTAAAGACAGAAGAGCCTTATATATCAGAGATATAGAAATATATATATATATGTGTGTATATATGTATGTATGTATATACACATATATATTGCATCCGAAATATATATGTATACACCGAAAATAGTATAAACATACATACATATATATATGAGTATATATATATATATACATTATATAAAGAGAGATAGATAGATAGATAGATAGATAGATAGAGAGAGAGAGAGAGATTTTGTATGGTGTATTCGTGTACATGTGTGTGATACATACGCTTGTTGGTTTTTTTTTTATATATATACGTAAGCGTTTCATCGGCAAGGTGCCGTTCTCGTTCACAGACGTTATTTTCATCGAACAGACAAATCTGCTTGACCACGAATGATATCGTTTCATTGATCGTTTCCCTATTCCCAAAACGATGAAAACAACGCTGTGAACGTAGTTTAGAGACGGTCAGTTTGACCTCTCTATTCTTCGTAACACGTGGCAATAATGAGTCAACGAACTAAAGAGAGAAACGAAACATCTTTACCGACGTGATCAAGATAATCATCAGAAAGAGAACATTGAGTGTAATGAGTATACATATCATTAGACAGTCGATGTATTACGTTAGTGCGATAGTAGATCTTAAAAACTAAGCTTGTTCAAAACCTGGATCATCCTCCTGCAAATGCTTTAAGGAAAGACAAAAACACGTGAATGAGTATAATTAAGTTATTAGTTAACGTGTTAAAATGAGTATCCAAGTTTTTCTACTTTTTTTTTCCTTTTTCAAAGTGGGGCTGGGAGTGAGAAAAAAAAACCAACGGCAACGAACAAAGGGTGAGTTGCGATTAGGTCCTGTAAAAACGGTAAGAAAATACTTTCTCGGTTTACACTTTTTTTTTTCGGTTCTTTTTTTGGGGGTTTTTTTCATCAAGTATAGCTGAGCTCAAAAATCGGTTATCAGCTTCTGAAAAATCCGTGGCTGCGTGCACCACCTGGAAAAAATGTTTGGGCCGCTCTAACGAGGGGGACTACTATCGGGGGTAAGAACTTTTTTTCAGGGCCTTAAGGGGTAGTGGGTGGGGGTTCGTGGGGTTGGAGTTACGATTATCGTAACTCACGGAAAATCGTTGTCGCAAAAATTCCAAAAATATAAAATCTCGCCAGCCAAAAAAAGTACGGCCAACATTATCTTGCGTTTCGTCGCGTAGCTGCCGCGTCCCGTCCAACAAAAAAACAAAAAAAAAAAAAAAAAATACATATGGGATGTTCGGGGGTGTGCCAGAAAAGCGTTATATAGGAGAACGGTGGACCAGCTCAAAAAGAAAACACAAAAAAGAAACAAAAAGAGAGAAGAAACACGAAAAATGATTGTGCGCGTTCAAAAGTTACGTTCGCGCAAGAAAAATGTGAAATCGTGTATCAGTCGTTAAAAACTGACAATAATCGAAAAAATGTAAAAAAACCGTCGCGTTTAGACCTTTGCATCTTTGTTGCCGTCATCCGCGACAACGATGACACTCGATAGTTCGTTTCTCGAAAGAGCAACTGAAACGCAAACTGGTATTTTGCTGAGCGGGAAAAGCTTTGCGCACGTTTTGTACACTATTTATGACAATAATAACAATAATATTCATAATAATAACAATGACAACAATGTAATCATATAGTACAATTGCGATGGAATTGAATGGAAATAGAACAATGTAACGAGAATTAATAGAAGAAAGAAAGAAATAAAGAAAGAAAGAAAGAGAAAAAAAAAGATTGAAACGAAACAGACAAAGAAAACGACTGTCGACGAAGAAGATAACGAAAGACGGGTGGAGGTGGTGGACGGAAAATAGCGAAACGGAATGTCTGATAGAAAAGATGGATGTCGAGTGTAAGTGTGGGGGATGGGGACAGACAGGGTTCGAAGAGACGTTAGCGGAATCTGAAATCGAAAATACATTTAATGCACATACGTATGTAGATGATCGAAGAACAGACCGAACGTCACCGGCTCGAGACAACAGGGCGTGTCATCGCAACCCGCACTGGAATCGCGCGAACATCTTTGGACTGATTTTTGGCGGGCTTTTATATTTTTGGCTCTTGCGTGACCAACTCTGGTCGCGATACATTGTCTTTCGCAAGAGTATACAGATTTGGACGCGACGGGTGGCGCTTGAATTTCGACGCGAACCTTCTTTCTTTCGATGTTATACACGTATTCGCGACGACGAATCATCATCATCATCATCATTATTATTATTAGACAATCAAGTGAAAAGAATAATTTGAAAAAGGAAGAAGAAATCGAAGAAATGTTCGGTTCCGCTCGAGGTTTCACGCGCCACTGTTCGCCAGCTTGAAGTAAATGTAAGAGTACGGTTAAGCGAAGGTTAGTGGATACATACCGTCCTCGTGAGTTCTGACCGAGATAGGATAACTCGGAGGTCCGTCACCTACGCTGGTCCCGGCCGATACCCAGATCCGATACTCGGTCCATTTTTTCAGTTCGTCCAACACGAAACGCGTGTCATTCAGTTTGATTATCTTCGCCTCCGAGTCGGAGCGTCCGCTCTCGACCACTTGCAGCTTGTAGTAAGCGATCCTTCCGTTCGATCGATCGGCAGGCGGAGGTTCCCACGTTACCAATATGGAGGTCGGGCTGATCGCTTGTCCGCTTACATTGCGAGGCGGAGCCCCGGGTACTGTACAACACTCAGTTATAGGAGGGGGGAAAAACAAAAACGAAAACGTGGCTGGGAAATCTGGTCGATCGTCCAACGATCGCGATACCAGCTTCGATCCGTCGAATCTCGAATCGAAGATTCGTGGAAAATCGCACGGTTTTCGCGATCGTTCCAGCGATGCAACTTTTATGTATTCCCGCAGGATTTTCCGTTCAGATTTTCCGTCTTCTTCGATTCGAGGATTTTCGAAGCGGGACCGCGTTCGGAGCCGACCGACGCGACGGTAGGATCGAGAAAACTAAAAGAATTGGTACGTTAAGGTTCAGAAAGGCGATTCACTCAAGGAAAAACTGACAAGTCGATCCTTGAACAGTCGAAAAATTACGTGATTAGACAAAGTTTTCGTACGGGCTACGATCGATTAACTCGCGCGTACTCGCTAAGAGTTAACGTCGTGGCTCGTATTAATTGTAAGTTCGCAAGGAAACCAGAGAGAACGAAAAAACTGAAGAACGGACGTAAATCATACGTTATCGAGAATGAAAAGAGGTGCCCAAAATGCACACATATATCGATGCAGTGCTTAGTGCAATTTATATGTATGATATGTACGTATATATATATATATGTTATGTATATAGATATATATAAAGTGGCATCCAAAAACGGCTTTCTTATTTGCAACGCATGCAATCATTCTCACTCTCCCACACTTCACGGTTCAACGAATACTCTCTATTTATCTTCCGCGTTTTCTCCCCGTCCGCCCGCCCTACCCACGGTTCGATTCAATGAATCCACGATGCGAATATATCTTTACTCTCTTTAAAAATCCTTCTGGCTCGATACGCTTTCTGTGTCGCGTATCTAGGAATAGCTTACGCTACTTTGCGGGAGCGTCTAGCGCTACGGAGGTCTCTCCTACCTGCTGTGCCGGCACGATTCGCGATCCAATCCGTTCCTTTACCGATACCAGTTGTTATTCGAATATCACCTCGAAATCAGCTGGTACACAGTTATCTCGATGGATCGCGAATCGAGCTTTATCCACGGCACTCTGTCCTCGCTGCGTGAACTCACACTCTCTTCGTATCGGTTTTTTGTTTGCTTTCGGTTTGCTGGTTCTTTGGTCTTTTGCTTACCGTACTGTTTCGTGCGAACCGGATACGGTATCGTGGTAGCTCCTTCGCCCCGTTGACTCCTCGCGGCCAGCCACACGTAGTACAGCGTGTTCGGGTACAGATTGGTCAGCGTGTAGTTCTCTGTGACGGGTATCCTTCGATGATGCTTCTCCTGAAAATCGATCAAGCTCGAACTCGTTAGGAATCTATTTGTAGATTCTCAAGGACGGCAATTACTCTAGTTTACTCACCTGTGCGTAAGTATCGTTCCAATACAGCTCATAGCTGAGGATATTCTCCGCGCTATGAGCGGGTTTACTCCATTGGAGCGTTACTTTGGTCTCTCCGATATCAACCGCGGTCAACATTTCCGGTTGACTCGGTACCCCTTGTTGCGTCTTTATTTGAACGGGCAGACTCAACGGGCCAGGACCGACGCTCGTCAACGCTTGCACTCGAATCGTGTAAATCGTGTGAGGCGTCAAGTCCGATATGGTCGTCAGCTGACTATTGTCCACCATCTGATACTGCCAAGATGCCATTTGTTGATTGGGGTCGGTCGTGTAGTACACTTTGTAGCCCTGCGAACACGACGCGGAGCCTCCCCGTTAAATCGTAACAGGTCGAAAGGGAAAGGAAAGGAAAGGGACGAGATTACACGATTCAAGAAATTCACATTCGACTGACCGTCACTTGTCCGTTGGGAGTTTCTGGCTCGTCCCACTGTATAACCATCGTGCTGGAACTCAGTGGTCGGGCTTGGACCTTCCGTGGAGCGGTACCGGGTTCTACAACGGAGAAATTACATCGGATATTTTTCGAAACACGCTGCCGTGCATACGAACCGTTCTAATTAGTCACTGGACAGGATACTACGAGCGAACCCCGAGAATAATACCGCAACAACCAAACACACGAGTTTCAGGTAGAGATAGAGAAAGAGAGAGAGAGATAGAGAAATAAAGGAACAAAAAGTATTATCGTGTATCGGTGTCTACCGTGGATGACCGTCCAATTGTGACTATGGTGTAACGTATTAAAAGGTAAAAAAGAGAAAATGAAAAACAAAGAGTGTATCGCATTTACGGTCGATCATCTATTATACAAATCGTACTTGCTGCGAACAAGTCGATACGGTGGGTGTGCGAACGAACGATGAATGCGTGCGTGCGCTACTATGGTAAATGAACACAAAAACAATGAATAAACGGAAAAACAAAAACAAGAAAAGAAAAGAAAACAACAACACCAAGATATGAAAACACAACAATAAGGAAATAATGAAACGGAAAAAAAAAAGAAGAAATAAAAAAAGGTATAAAAGACGAGTAATGTTGCTACGGCACTCTTTTGTAGTATAATAATTGAACTTACTGGCACCTCCATTTGTTGATTCCGCTATTAAAAAAGAAAAGGATGAACGATTATTCTCAATGATTATTATCGATTAAGCGATATAATGAACGTGTACAATGCACGGTGAAAATACGAGCTGTGCAAGCGGTTTACGGCTACTTCGTATTTTCACGAGGTACGAAGAGTGCGGCTACTTTATCGAGGAAAGGTGCAATTTCGCGTGCTCTCTCTCCGCGTACTGGTTTTTCTCTTTTCGAAAAAAGAGACGGAGCAACGAGTAGAGTTCGAAGGGAAGGGAAGGGAAGGGAAGGGAAGGGAAAGAGTAGGAAAGGCAGACAGGTAAAAATGCAGAGTGAAACGTAACGTCGAAGCGCGACACGACGAACACGATCCGACAAAAACGCCAACACATGGTGCGACACAGAGAAAGGGGATTGGTGATGGGTGGAAAAAAATGTCTTGTCACTTACATGAATGAAATCGTGCGTCCACGGCGGACAGCATGGAAAAAAAGTAGAGTCTCCCTCAAAAACCGTGTCAAAATTTCTTTCTCCTTCGTGGTGCAAAAAAAAAATCATTATCTACGTGGAAAAAATTCGTAAACGCGGCTCGCCATACTAATTACCCTATCTTTTCGTGTTTGACAGGCGAAAAAATGCCGTCCGTTCTGTCGCGTTCGAGCAAGGTGCGTGATCGAATGACAGTTAGCCGACTCGTTCGAAACGCGTACCGTCCTCGCAAAAAAAGACGGACGTTCGAATCGAACGTAACGGATGATCGTGGCGATGAATTTCGCGCGTGTCTCGACGAAACGACCGCGTGTTCGAGATTTGTCGAAACGTAGTGATCGGGGGTCGCGGTCATAAAACGTCGAGACGCGCAGCAAAATGTCAGCGAGGCATCAACGGTCGAGCCGTTAACGAATGGAAGAAAGAAAGAAAGAAAGAAAGAGAAAAAGAGAAAGAAAACGAAACTAATAAGCGATCAGAAGAGAATACTGACTCGTCTCGCCGGTGGTGACCGTCACCGGGGCACTCGGAGGACCACGCCCAATGGCGTTTACGGCTATCACGTAGAGCTCGTATTCGGTGTAAGGGCTGAGACTGCGAACATGATAGTACATCGTGGTGATGCCCGATATTTCCGCGTACGCCTGATCCACATGTTTCGGCTTGTGTTGGATCACGTAGTACTGCAACTCGTCGGAACCCTTGTAAGACCAAGTCAGCTTCACCGAGGTCGCGGTGATGTCAGACACTTGAACGTTTTCCGGCGCACTCGGGAGAGCTGAAACGTGTTATCCTTGTTATAACCTTTCTGCTCGTTCTCGAGGTATTTACGCGGTTACCGCGTACCATCGATAGCTCGTAGCTCGCGAGGTATCTCCCGTTCTCGCTGTTCCAAGCTGAAGGTACTCTTCCGAGGGAAAAGACCTGACGTAACGCTAGTTACAGCTTACTCTGTAACGGGACGTGGCAATTTGCGTAGCGTAGCGTCGTTGGAACACGAGCTGACCGAAGAGTGATCGATCGTTTCACGTAACGCGAGTAGCTAATGCGATCTCGTATCTTGATACGTACATTGAACTTTCACCATCGACGTGGCCTCTATCACACCGAGGTCGCTGGCAGCCGTGCAGGTGTAGTTGGCCGACTCTTGGATCTCCGTCAGCATCAGCACGTTCTTGCCGACCGGAAGATTGTCGTCCGGCGTCAGATCGGTGGCCGGATCCTTTCTCCATTTGACGAACGGCATCGGTGCACCGACAGCCACGCAGGTTAAATTCAACGAGGCGCCCAGCATCACTTCGCTGACGGCAGGCGGAGGAATCGAGAAGCTGGGCGGGACCCGGCGAACTACGACAGAAAGAACGCGACGTTCGTAAGATTTTAAGGAACCACCGTATGTCGAGCGTCGACGAAACTGTGGCAAGGCGAAGGCTGATTGTGAGTACCGCGAGGAACGCTCCTGTCTCGGTGTAATATTCGCAATGCGATTTCAACCGTGCGAATCCTTTGTGCCGTCAGTTCGGTTTAATTACACTTTAATTACGTGGCATTACTTTTAATTAGAAAACAGAGAAACGACTGCGTTTACGGATCCACGAATTCGAGTCGCGGCAATGTTTTTTCCAACGGAAGAGTTCAAACGGATTTTCCGAATTTTAACACCGTCTAACCTCGTATACATACCTTTCACGTATAACATCGCCGTCTTGGAGTATTCGGTTCCTCTGATATTGTTCGCCACGCATTCATACTTTCCTTGATCGTTCACTTCCGATCCAGTGATCTGCAATGCACCTGTAACCAAAATGAAACATCGTGTTTTAGTACGTGTTTTAGTACATCGACATCTTTGCCGATTGCTAATCGGCAACGGATAATTATCACACGGGCACACTCGTATATTTTCATATCACACGATTGTTTCCTTTCATTTTTCCAAACTGCTAATTGAGTCGGTAGTTAGCCGCGCCGAGCCAAACGGAGGTGTTACGAAAGAAAGAGGAAGGGGTGACGGAAAATCCGTTTCAAAGTCTCCTTTACAAAGGAGTTCCCGTCTATTCCACTGTCTGTTTGGCCTGGCCGGTTCGTGCACGATTTCCACGATGCATCAAGCCCCTCGACGCGATACCACGATGATGAACTGGCTGTTACGAGGCGTGTGATTATCTCCGTAGACGTCGCTCCTTCGGTATAATTCAGCCCCTTTGGATGTCCGCCTCCCTTCGTCGTTCCGCCTCTTTTTTCCTCGCTATACGTTGCTTCCTCGTCTCTCATTCGACTCTGCTTTCTATCCGTGTCGAGTCCGGTTCGTAAAGTAAACAGAACGGATCAACGAGCTTATTATTTATCCTTTGGCCGCTAACGTTTCACCAAACGGCCGATTATAATTAACCATGGTAATTAATGGCCGCTATGTCGTCCCTTGGTAGCGATGAAAGGCGACGGCGTAATTTTTTACAATACTTTCCGAGCGTAGAAAACCGTTCGAATCGCGCTCCGCTTAGCCGACAACTTTTTCCCGCCATTCGCTCCACGGTATAAACGTTTTCCTACGAGTCCAGGGTACTCTCATATGGATTTATAGGGTTTCGTTGCGAACGTGACTTTCGCGACCGGAGTGAAAGAGGGTAAACGGGAGGAGAGATGGAGAGGGGGATTGGCGACGCCGAAGGGAGAGGAAGGGGTGGATCGAGGGCAGAAAACACTCCATCACGAGCGAGAAGCCAGGCAGTTTGATATCGCGTACGATCGGAATACATAATCGAGCCTCATCTACAATTTCCAGTAAGCTGACCAGGAAGGAAAACTTGCTGGTATTGTTATCCCATCCAGTCACGAGCACGTTGTTAGGGCCGTCGCGTTTAGTTTTTGCGACGCGAAAAACTTTGATCACCGTCAACAAGCGAACGCCGGAAATCGTTGCTCATCCTCCTCACCTTCTTACTCACCTAAGTATACGTATAATCGGGTTCGCCGGATGGCAGCTAATGCTACGATCTTGAGAGGAGCGACGGCACCATCCGTTTGCTCGTTGACACAAAGCTCGATGACGTTCGAGTGGCGTACACTGTACACGATCTGTCTGGGTTTACGTCGCGATTACGTCGACGCGCACGAAAGGGCTTTCACCTTGTAAAGCACGAGGAAATTGAATAAAGATGAAAATCTATCGCGAATTCGTCCCGCGAATATTTTGCCGCACCGTTCTACCGGATTTCTGTCCGTTCTCCTTTGAGTTCTGCTTGCATCGCAAACGCGCCAGAGCAGAAGCTTTTCCCACGATCCAGCCTTTTTCCATCCGACGATTATACGTTCGTTTGATCGAATTCGATAGCATCGAGCCGATATGGCATCTAGCTACTACGCAAACTTTTCCTCCTCGAGAAATCCGTCTCGACAAATATTCCCGGATGAGAATATTTCCGGGTCGGTTCGAGTGATCCAGCTGGCAAGAACAAAGACAGTTTACCGGCGAAGCAGCGAGCGCGTTTCGAACGACGCACTGCTAGACAAGCAAGAAACGTTTATTCGGCAGTCGGTTTCCAGCTGGGAGTACCTACGCAATTCGACGTAGACATCTCTCACCCCTCGGTGAGCACGAGGCAGCGAGCAAGCGAGCGAGGGAGAGGAGTAACGCACCGGAAACGTCGAAACTATTTACCTCTGTTTACACTCCAATATTGAAATATCTATTCTTGTATTTAATATCGGCGGAGAGGGATGTACGCAAACACGGTTCGTGCAGCGACTCACCCTCCTCCTTCTTCTTCCGTTTCCGGTACCGCGTCGCCAGTATGCCGACTTCGAAAGACGATTCGACTCGATTCTGCTGGACGCGGCTCGATTCGATTTCACTCGGATAGAATGCAAACAGAAAATATATTTACCCAGAGCCAGTGTACAAAACACTGTTTTGCATACACTTTTCTCGCCATGTTTTTAGCTTCGAGGAAGGAACGAAGGGACGCCCGCCGGGCGATACATGTATACCTTTTAATTGCTCCGATAATTATACTTCGTCCACGGGAGCGCGTATTAATCGCGTGAAAAGGTCAATTATAATTATCGGAAAACATTTGCGGGAGGACGCGGGTTGATCGGAGCGGAACACGAAATGGAAGTCGACGAACAGGGTAAATGGTTTGGATTGCGAGGCTTTTCCAACGTTAAACTCGGTTTCGTTCGGTTTAACGTGCAAACACAACGGAAAACATATTTACAAAGGAATGGTTGCCGGTTGATCGCACTAATTGTTCCGGTTTCATGGACTCGATCGTGTTACCAACGAATTCGGAATCCCTCTTCTTTGGACTCGTTCGACTCCGCGCGAAGGTTTCTCTATTACGGCTCGCGTACAGTTTGCTTTAGAGCGGAGCTGGCCAACCCCCATCGTGGAAATAATTTCGTCGAAGACTCGAACGTCTTCGGTTTCTTTTACGGTAACGAGCTCGAGTCAAAATTAAGGTTTCTCGGCGTGATTCATCTAACTCTTTGGGGCACAGAATTTCAGAAGAATTTCAGACCCATGTTGCACAGAATGTTTTTTATTTTTTAAATTTTATTTTTTTGCAGCTATTGCAATATTTCGAGGTGGGTCTAAAAATGTCCCACCATGCATTACCGTGCATCAAAAATGTGGGACATTTCTAATCCCACCGTGCCCCAAAGAGTTAAGCCAGACAGAGAGAGAGAGAGAGAGAGATCTGGAATTTATCGGTGAATCGAATGGAACGCGTCTCCTTTCTTCCAGAGAATTCCCGTGCTTTCGTCGCCGCGCCGGAGGAGAAAGCACAAGGGAAGGTGAGTACATAACCGGGGTATAAGGTAAGTTACTCGATCCCCGTGCGTATGGAGCTGTGGCTCGTCGTAAGTGAACTATCACGGGGCAAGGGTGGTTTAATGGCCGTGGCGGCGAACAAGGTCGTAGAGAAGGTCCGTCGAGCGAGAAACGCGATGGAAAGGGGAACGTTGTCGTCTACCATGGGGATCAACGGTACAAAGTTAACAGACAGGCTGGACCTTCTCGGTTGATTTCCCTTTTAGACGAATAGAACGAGAGAAAAAAAATCCTAAATACAACGTCGGCCAAGTTATACAACGTCGACGCTTTCCATGCCTTCCGCGACGACGATCTCCTATAATCTCTCGGGTATTCCTACGTTATCGTTACGGACAATTACAGAAGTTTCGTAAACGATCGGGATATTACGGTGAAATTCAGAGGGAAGGAGGCGCAGGTTAAAACGAAGAAACGGCTTGGTTTGGCGTGACGTGGCCTGAAAGAAGAAAGGCGAGAATCGAGAATCCTAGAGCAGGTGTTATAAGCACCGGTGTGTCGCGCCGCGCCGCGCCGTGGCGTCTCGGTATAGCTCGGGGCTTGTTTCAAAGTTCCAGCCCTGCTCATCAAGCCTCGCGCACAGCTTTAACGCTGGAAATTTTACGAGTGTTGACGAAGCGTTAACTGCCCTTCCGCGCTTTTACCTCGACCTGCTCTCGCTTTTACGGCCGAGAAGTGCAAAATATAATATAACGATTCTCGATGCGTTAAGCTTCGGATACGCTCCCTTACTTTGTCCTTTTTCCCCGCGTAATTTTCGCGACGCGACGCTTTCTCGTGTCCTCGAGCGTGGCAACGTAACTTGATGTTCGATACGCGTTTCGGTAGGGCGCGATCTTTTCGCGAACATCGACAAAGCTTAAACGAAACGTTAAATTGGTTTATCTCGGGTGGCAGAGGATCCGCACGAGTTTAATTCTCTTCAATTATCGTAAAGTGTTCGCCGTTCGCCAAAGCGGCCGTTATTTTAATACGCCACCAACGTTGCTACCTGCTTCGGTCTCTAACTTTAATTAATTTGTCTCGTTTGCGCGATAAACGGAAATGGAGATCCGCGACCGTATTGTCAGAGTGTAACGCGTCCTCCTCCGTTGTCTGCTTTTCGTCCGCCTTCGTCGCGAAGAATTTACAAATTACACTCTATCATCTTTCTGCTTTGTTTTGATCATTCAAACACCACCCGTTCAGATTTGTCTTCGTAGATTTTCCAGGAAAGAGGACCTCCGTCGATTTTCCACGCAATTTCGGCAAATTAACCGGAATGCCAACATCGTCGCGATATTTTGAGATTTCGAACAGTACTCGGTAACAAGCGGGTACACTTTGATACGGTTAAAGCAAATTGGAGAGCGCGGCCATTCTACCCAAATGAACGCAAACAATGGTCGAACAGAGTTACATTGGGTGCAGGGAGATGTTTAGATACGCTCGGTTACAATTTTTCCGTTAACACGTTGAATGCCACAGTGAAAACCCTAATTATTAACGACACAGTCAATTAATCTTCGAATTTGACCTTTCAGTTCAATAGCCAGCGTTATTAGCTTCATATTAACTAATTATTTGATTATAAAAATTGTCGGGTGTCGGTCACCGGTGATCCTCGCGGGATTCAACGTATTAACAAGATGCACCATGGGAAACAACCGATTGGAAATTCGATGCTTCAAAAGCCACGACGGAAAGAATTTTAGCTAGTATTTTCAATTTCAAGAATTTCCTTTCACGCGTTGACGACTATATTGACCTTTTCGTGCGCTTTTTGCAACAAATTAAGTCACACGTGTATCTCTGTAACGCGATATCGAGACGGGGGTGAATGAAGACACGCGAACAACGTTAAAGGAAGCAACGGACGGACGAACGAGCGAGCGATCGTGCGAGTGACTGATGCGACCAACAGGGGAATGTTTTCCGCTTCGAGCATGCCATTCCACCCTCCGCCATGCCGCGCCGCGTCGCGCCGCGCCGCGCCGGCCTGTTGTATTCTTCCTGTGTCGCGAATCGTGTTTCATCGGCCGCGTGCGTCTTATCCTTTTCAACCACGAGAGCACGACACACGCCCCGTAACAGCTCCCTCTTGTCGGCCGGGTCACGGCGAGTTCGGTATTAGAGACATCGATCGTACTTTTGCTCCAGGGAATTCCTCGATAAGCACGCACGCGATATTCCTGGCGCTACGAGAATACGGTGATCGGTCGATTTCATAATTCGAACTAAGTGGGTGGACAAACGAAGGTGGTTCGTTTTAAACGGGTGGGCTTGTTTCGCGGGTATTTCATGAAAAGAGTCGCGTCGTGTCGCGTCGTCGGAATGGGGAACAACTGGATACGAGTAGAACGCGTGACAGAACGGGCAAACGATGCTAGCGTGTATGCAGCCGGCTTTTCTGCATCTAACGTATACTTTTCACGTCGCGGCAAACTGCGCCGCTCGCAGTAAAGATAGTCGGGCAAGTGCGCCGCCGGTATTACGTGACGTGCCGCTCGATAATGATACCGCTATTGCGATAAAAACAAAGTGAACGGGTTATACACGTACACGTGTAGCTCTACGTGTACAAGGGGTTATACGCTCGCGCAGCCCCAGTCGATACAGAAAAATAATGATAATAGGTTACGTCGTATGTTAGCGA
The DNA here is from genome assembly GCA_943735885.1 of Stelis phaeoptera. Lineage (NCBI taxonomy): Eukaryota > Metazoa > Arthropoda > Insecta > Hymenoptera > Megachilidae > Stelis > Stelis phaeoptera. The sequence continues at coordinate 5,692,903 of OX030936.1, forward strand.
AACAACCTCGCTATATAGAAAATGTTCGTCGACTCGTCCGCTTGTTCGTTCACGCCCGTTATCGCGAATTGTATTCGGGAATCGTAGCTTCTCGTTAACGTCCGTTCTTCGCCTCGTTGCTTTGCTTTACATATTATTTAAAGCGTCGTTTGTTATACGGCCGGAGGGCAGACAAGAGCAGAGATTTTTCGCTCGAGCCTGAATCAAAGTCTCGAACCTTTGACAGTTTGATCGAAAACGCGAACGAACGTGGCTCGTGAGCGAAACGGGCCTCAGAACAGGTACGTTCACGGCGAACTAGATGGATAAGCTGGATGCTCCCGTATCGCGTGACCACTCGATCAACCCTATTGCCCGCGTCTCCCACTGCACGTCGTATACCGGTTGACAGTGACTTACGTCACTACGCATTCTGCACACTCGACGAAATATTGGATGACGCGACGCACACATGCTCCCGAACGTCTTCGATCCATCCAACGCAAAGTCCGCTCTGGTACTTACCGGTGTCCAAAACTGTGTATCGAGGATTGGTCGTGTCGATGGGCAGCGAGTCTCGTACCCAGGATATGATAGGCGGCGGTGAACCGACCGCCGTGCAAAGCAGCACCGCGTTGTGACCCATCTCCACCACTTTGGTCGTCGGGGCTTGAGATATCAACGGGAAGCCGCTCGGTAACTTGTCGGCTGCAACAATTTCAAAGCAAATTATTAGTTAGTTATTAGAAAATTAGAAAAATGTATTCATCTCCGTGGACGAGAAGTATAGATGGTACGGCGATACCGTGGCCGTTGTTAGATGCGACCGAATATGTACATCGTCGTGTCCGAGTGTTCGAGGATAAGATTGGAATTCGATACAACGGAGAAAGTTGGTAAAACGGTTTTGCGGACGGAGAAGGAGACGTTCACGAAACGAGCTTGAGTCGATACCTTAGAAATGACTGTTCTCGGACGAAGTTAGCTTTTGCAGCTGATCCGCTTCGCAACAGAACCACAAAATCAAGGGTATCGAGTCGCGAAGGAAGCTGCATCGTTGGCCGAAGAGAAGATTAATTCGGCTTGTTTCGCGGTCGTGTACGCGGTGCGCGCGATGCAAAGCTAACAACCCATATCGAGGCTGGATGCATCGCGTAATTACGACGATGCTGCGTTAATCCGAAGAGCGAGCTGCTAGTTAAATTTAAGTTCGCGGATGTTGTACTCCAAGTTTCGAACAACCACTCGCAGTCCTGAATCCGAATTCAATAGAACTTATACTTACGTATCGAACAAATTACTACACTATCGTTTTATGTCCCTTCTTGTCACCTCCTCCTTCTTTTAAGTATAATTAGAAATCTACCGATAATCGGGTCACGTGGGATTAATTAAAAATCCGTTCTACTCTCCAGCCGAGTCGAACGTCGTTATCGTTAGGTTGGATGATCTTCGATGTTGGCGATAATTAAAAAGCACGCCATCTCCAACCACCGGCCCCGTTATAATAATAATCCATCCTCTCGTCCTTACGATGGTTTCTATGACTTTCGTTTCGTAGCTCGGCAATGTTTCCGTCTTCGAGGGATCGTTTTCGAGTCTCGACGAACGATTTCAAGGGCTGCGAACTGGGTGAAAGTTAGCGAAGACTGGCAATCAAACTGCAACAATTACCATCAGTGGCACCCGACTCCCGACGTCCGACACCGAACGGCCCACGGTAATCGGTAAATCGTTCTTTCACAATTCCCTCGATTAAAAGAGCAACTGAAACTCGAGCTCGATAAGTTGGCAATTCCATTTGCCCATCGGATCTCTGTGTACGTTTGGGAATCGACGGAGGAAACTTGTTGGATCGGTCTTAACTTAAAACCGTATAAAACCGACCAGAAAGTTCTGGTACAGTACCGTGTTGCGACGTGACGCAAGATTAGCGTGAAAGAATGTTTCTGAAAGGTCGTTATCAATTGGAGGATAACAGAGAATGGCAGGAAAAGCGTGCACAGACAGGCAGTTTGATTTTTCTTCCGTCGCTAACGAACGGGATTAACCGTAGTGTTTTCTGCTTGGTAGATAGACGCACTCGAAGTTGTGGACGCGAGCAAAGCCGGAAGACTCGTTGAAATCTGTCAGATTCAGAAGATGCGCGACGCTACGCGACGAATACCACGTCGAAAAGCCACTTTCTCGTTCGTACTTCCTCGGTAGTACTTTCAGCGAATCTTCCTTCTTCCTTGTTCCATTGTTTTCTTCCCCAGACGCGACGCCGCTTCTTTTGTCCTCGTTATCGTTCGAGTTATCCGGCAGGCTGGCGCCAATTATATCGGCGACCGTGAGCGTTCACGGCCAACGACAATAGAAATCGTCCACAGACTTTCCCGCCCCTCGAATCGTCCTTGGACCGGTTGGCTTACCCTATTCTCTTTTACCCTCGCTTTCGCTCCACTTCCCAAACCAACGACGAAATCCACGCGGCAACCGGAACCTCTTTTCGATAACGCCATTGTCCTTCCCGACTCGTTCGACTTTCCTCCCTTCGCACTTTATCGAAATAGAAAAACAAGTCTTGTTCGTTTGCTTTACCACGATCCGTCAAAGACCGTGTTATCGCGACAAAAAGAGACACGAACCTCTTCTTCGGATACTTTTTTTTTTTTTTTTTTTTAAACCGTATCTACGCCGAGGCAAGCGGATGGTAGCTCGCAGCCAGGACACTTTGCTTTCGTTTCGCTCATCCAATATATTATCCCGTCAAGCTTTTGTTCCTTTGGCACTTGGCGTTTTGAAATTGCAACCTTCGTAAATTGAACGGGATGCGAGAAGACGGTTTCTATCCTCTTTACGAACAGGCGGTTTACAGGGAACGAGGGGAAGAGTACAATGGATTTCGAGGAAAGAATAAAACGGGGAAAAGCGGGAGAACAGAAACGTTGGTTCGCGTAGTATTATTTTGTACGACGAGAAACGGACAGCCTCGTATAAATCGTGATCTTAGCGAGAGACGGTGTCGCATTATTAAGCAACAGGTGATCGTTGCTCTAGTCATTGGATGAAAGACGTCTTTCGACGTTTAGGATTCCCACCGGAACGGCTAGAATAACGGGATAAAAAACTGTCCTGCCGTTCCGGGTGAAGGTAAAACGATCCAGCCTCGTCGATCTTCCTGAATCCTTGGATTTCCGAAATCGGACGAGAATCCGGCTAAATTCTTTGAAATATCGCTGCGTCGAGATGGAATCGCGGGGGACGGGTTGCTAACCTTCGACCCCCGACGCGCTACGGAAGGAAATAATAACGAGATTCGACAGCAGCGCACCGTCGTCGTTCCGACAACCTCGTGGGAATTTCAAAATCATCGAGACGAGGAACGGCGCATAAATAACGATTTGCGGGGAACCCTAACAACGGAGCTTCTACGCTGCGTCTCACGTTTTCATGATAAAACATGACTGGCAGGATCGATTAAGGTCGAAGATCGTTACGCTTGGTGAAATTTCTGCTCGGCCGACGACGAACCAACGAGAATTAATTCGTGACCGTCGAAAAGAACCGGACCGATAAACTACACCGGCTAAAATTCCCCGTAAATGTCTCGTGCAAACGCGGTTTCATAATTTAAGCGCATACGCCGATGCGGCTGCAGGGCGGTGCTTCCGTCTTGAATATACCTGGTTACGCCTGTGTGTGTGTGTGTGTGTGGACGAGTATGTAAATGCAGCCAAGTATGCGATACGTACAACGCGTATGCGCGTACGTAGGTGGACGTGCCTTGGTTGGCTTCGAGAGAAATCGATCTATGGAAAATTGGTTGGGTTTGCGAAAAAACAGCTCGTTCGAGCGAAGGCCACGAGAGGAGCACGGTAAATCGTTGGAAAACGGAAACGGCCGGGAATACGGACCGATAAAATCGGAAAATTAAATTCCTGAGAGAGAAGAGAAGCATCGACGAAAGAAAGAAGGTCCACGACACGGCGCGGCGTGTCGCGATGCATTCTACGCAAAAAAGAGTATTTCCTTTTACCATGTTCAACGTCAACTTGGCCAGGCTAGTCTCGGGAGGAAGGCGAGTTTTTCTTAAATTTCGACGCTCAAAGGGGTGGAAAGTGGTGGGAACGGAACGGAATCGGGAAAGCTAGAAATGAAAGTTATAGAAAAGGAAAAGAAAAATTACTTCCGCGCGTTCGAGCCACAAATTTCTCTTCCTCCTCTGGTTTCTTTCGAAGTTTACGGGTCGAGCCGAGCCGTGCCGTACACACCGGAATCGCCTGACCTCGGACGAGTCCAATTTTCGTTGCATCCGCGGAAAATGATTAAACTCGCAACGTCCATCTTTTCCTCTTTCTCCGTCTTCAACTTTATCGGAGTTTTAATTGACGAATACATTCTCGTGATACCTTAGTGGATCGGGCGAGCAAAGTCGTCCACTGCAAAATAAGAAAGATGAAAAAAAAAAAAAAAGTTTGATTAACGTACGATGCCAAACATGGAAATGGTTGATCTTGTCGTAATATTCGAGCTGTATCCTCGACGCATCCTTCCGCCTTGAAATCGAATCGAGGCATCTCGTTTTAACGAAGTCTCCCATCGAGTGGCTCGTTTTCGAGCGTTGGCCTCTCAAGGATTAGGCTCTAAAGAGCAAACTGAAATCTGTCGAGGTAAAAGAGAGACGACGTTGCAACAGGAGGGTCAGCCCTAAATTATTTTTTTCTTCTGTCGTGATTAATTACGGGTACGTTACCTTTCTATCGGAAAGATGCTTTCGCATTCATCGAGGAGGCAGAAAGAAGAAACAACCAGATACGATCGTCGATAACAGCGGGAAAAGAAAGAGTACCGGCTGGCTCGTCGAAGCTTTTTCATTAGAACCGAGCATCGATGGCTTCTTATCAATTAATTGAGAAGCCGGTGCTTTTATGAGCGACCGACAGAAACGATTTATGACGGAATTGATTGAATTTATTCAACCGATTGGTAGGATATCGCGAATATAAAACGGTCGCGGAAACTTATCGATGTAGCATCTGTACATCGGTGGCGGGACAAAAGGAATGGAGGATCGAAAAGGGTACCGAGGGAGGACGATGGAACGATGGAACGATGAAAGCGAACAGAAGGCGATCGATCGGAAACTCAAAGTTTACCGATGCTATTTTTCCAATTGAATCGCGTTCGCTTTTTAGGGACGCAATGTTCTCGTACGAAGCATTTCTCGATCAATCAATTATTTAACCGACGCTTCGAGGAGGAGTTTGCCATCGAGCGGCACCGGCATCGGTACCAGCTCCGCATCCCTCTTGCCGTTACTCGTCGAGCCGGAGTTACGCGAGAGTAGGACGGACGGGGATGTTATTATGCCAGAGAGCAATCGATTCAAACGAAACGGCTATTATTTGCGTCACGTTGCAATCCGATCGGCATACTTTCCAGCTATAAAAATAAAACTCGCCAGAATAAGACGTCGCTTTCCGTTCCTCCAACAGCACACGCGCGACCACCGATAAAAGTTGGCGCTGCCTTTTCACAAAAGCATATGCACCACTTTCGAAGGAAGTTGAACGCGCGACGGAAAGGTAGCAAGGGTTGGTCACAGGCGTTGGATACGTTACACGATTAATCCGGAACAACGTAACCGAGAAAAGAAAACGAAGACGTAACCCATTTTCCATTTCCGTCCAGTTCAACGATTTCTTGCTCCCCCGAAAAAAAAAAGCGTTCGAACGGTTAATCGTCGTTGACTACGATTACGATTTTCTTTCGTAGAAAATCCGACGAAAATCAACTCCCGGGACTGTACCTGGTTTTGCTTGTTTACGATGCGCTGGCCGCACGCGAACTCGCTAGAATTCTCGGAACGGGTAACGTTTCGAGAGAACGGGTCGAAAGTTGGTCAATGTAACGATTTGCAAACAAACTGCAAGTCGGGTAACGTCCGGTGTTTGCGCTTCGATGTTTTCCTTCGTTTACAGTTACGAGCTTTCTTCGCACAACGTCACTTGATTTTCCGCGCGAAAAGAGAACCCGTACCGACGGTACGGGTTAGCTAGGTGCGGCGACGATTATACAGCGATTATTCGCATTTTTCACGAAATCGATTGTCTGCAACGGCACGGTCGGAACGTAAATAATTTTCGTCGTGGCTCGAATCGAGGAGAGAGTGGACGAAGAGAGAAATCGTGATAATTTCTCCGTTCGAGACTGGGGAAGCGAGCAAATCGTGGAGGCTGGTTGGACGCGTTAGGATATCGGTTATTAGGAAGGCGGATAATCGAGATGGCGATCAATCACCGTGCTTATTCGGTATTCTCGATGGAAGGTCGCAGCTTGGCCGGATCCCTGAAACGGGAAGGAAATCGATCGACGCAGATGATTCGTGAAAATCGAGTCCGATTCCTGGAATCGGTGTTGCGGTCGAACTGTTCCCGGATCCGCGTTACAGCTCGACGGATGAAATTTACATGAAGCAAATGACGGCGACTTATATATGAAAAATTAAACTGTGGAATTACATACGTTGGGAACGACGACAACGAGCGCCACCCGTTATCGGGAATTTTCCCCCTGTATACGAGATGTTTGCGAAATAAATGTAAATATTCGTTGGTCCATTAGCTAATTAATCCGGTGCATTAGAGAAAATGCCAAACGCGGGATAGTCGCATCGAGGTTTACGGGCAAATTGTCGGAATAGCAGAGTAAGCCGCGTGTGCGCGTGTACATGTGTTTGTGGGCGCGCGTGATCGACGAACACGTAGACACGAACGAGAGAGCAAGAGAGAAACAGGGAGTTCAGTTTTGGCGATCGTGACCTGAAACGGACTCACCGGCTAATGGACATCCGGTATTTCTCGCTGAATTTACCTCGGAATGGAAGAGAGTTGGCGGTGTGTTCGCAACGAATCGATTCGCTCGTCTTCCACGAATTTTCCTCTCGTTTCTCAACCGAGAACCAGAGAACAATCTCTTCTTTCACGATTCGTGGCAAGGAAATTGGTACGACGCCGATTACGGCCAACATTTCGCCGAATGAACTCGTTCGCCGACGAACCGACTGGAAATCGATAAATGTCCAACATAAATGTAGCAGGATTTTCGCTGTAATCGCAAATAGGCGCGCTTAACGCGGACTCTTTCAACGCATTCATGGGCGGGTGAGCGTTAATGAAATTTACGGGTTACAGGTTTCCCATCCGGGATAGGCAGCGTTCGCGGATTCTGGCGCTGTCGGTCTGCTTCGTTCCCGTTGCAATAACGCGGTGCCGCGCCGTCGCGCCGTTTAAACGACCGAGTCATTTCTCTTCTCGGGATCGTGGTTCGATCTCGCAGGCCATTGTTCGTTGGCCTACCCTTTAATCCTGCCTACCCCCGTCGAACGATTCGATCGATTCTTCCAAGAGAAAGCTTCTTCTTCTTCTACCTTTCTTCCAACAGCCGAAGCGTTGAAAGTTGACGCGTAACGCGGCGGAAGAAAGAACCACGGCCACTTTGGAGAAAGCCAGGCGAAAGCATTTTTCCCCCACGGCTTTCAGAAAAACTTGCCGGAAGGTGGTAGGCGGCCGCCGTAAATACGCCGATTCAGCGGCGCGCTCGTATTCTTAAGTAATTCATAAGCAACCGAGCTCCGAGAAAACGGTTTTATTTTTCCCGTCCCTTCTTTTCGGGGACCGAGCCTGCCCGCTTACACATTCGACCGTTCCAAGCGTTTCGTTTAACGGAAACAAAAATTGTCCCGCGAGCGAATGAATGCCGCTCTGCTGGACAGGAGCGTTTACAAAAACCTGCCGTCGAATACGATGCATCTGGTATACCGCGAAACGAGTTCCTTGCAAGGATCGATCGCGGTGTCGAACGTCCCCGCGTTTCAATATTCTCCGAGGCTCTTCACCAGACGCTGTTTCGCGGCAAAAGAATCTCGTACCGCGCCGTTTCGGTTCGTTGTTTTCGCGTCGACGATACGAAGCCTCGGGCAAACGCGTTTTTTTTTTCTTCCTTCCTTTTAATGCGGAAAACTCGCCGCGAATAGCTCGCGGTGGCGAGGGTGTTTTCGATCGTGAGAAATTGGGGCCAGAACGTCGCCGGTGGTGCCGCGAACGGGAAGGAGAAAGCTCCAGACAAGCGTGGCAAAGCGCGGAATCTCTCCATCAAAAGCTCAACAAAAGCTTGCTCAGGGCTCCGGCCTGCCGCTACCGAGGGAAAGAGTAGTATGAGGTGGTGGCGAAAGAAGGGGATGTTGCCAGAGAATGCCAGCTAATGTCTAAGACGCGTCAGCGAACGGGAAAAGGAAGAGGAGGAGGAGGAGGAGGCGGAGGAAATGGGGGGGGAGGGAGTAGGGCGAGAGGCAGAAAAAAATACGCCGAGAGAATAGAACTCGCGCTTACCTTCGAACGTTATTCAACGCGAAACTCGATTTGCTTTATCTCGCAATCGGCTACAAAAATCCATACAGGTGAACGAGTCCTTTTACGATGTCAAAGAAGAAGGCGAAAGGAAATTCGCGAATTTCGTACACGGGCCAAAAATCGTCAACGACGAGGAGAAACAGCTCCGAAAGCGTCTGTTAACCGAATGGAACGTATTAACGGCCAAACCGGATCGCGTTTGTCCTTCTTCGGTTAGTCGATTAGCATCTTCGGTGAAAACGCAAGGGAGAAAGGAGGGGAAAAAGAAAGAAAAGCTACTTCGAGTCTTGGAAAACTCGTGGAGTTTCGCGGAGCAACGTCGAGAGCCCGAGGCTAGCATATTTTGAGGAGCATGAAAAAACATTGTTCCCTCTCAGGGAAACGATAGACAGATCGCAAAGAGGCAGAGGGCGGAGGGTAGGGACGAGAGGCGGCTCTCGTCGAGCACTTGGTCCTTTTTATTATTCATGAAAATCGTGCTGTCGTTGCTTTCTCGTGGCAGTATACCGACCGAAGCTTAGAGAAAACCCGGCGCGAATTAAAACGCGTGGTCGTGTATCGAGGAGGGCTCCATTTCCCAGAGACGAGAGGGTTCGGTGTTTGTCGGGGCTCGCGTCACCGGACATTTTCGCCTTGTTTTTACATGCTGTATCGATTTTGTTTTCGAGCACGACTCCGCGTTATCGTAGAAAAATATTTTTCCCGGCCGAAAACGACACCTGCGTGACATCCACCGGAGATCATTTGCGCGCGGCCGTGTTTCCGATGAGCGTAGAAAAAGGGGGACGAGCCACCAATTTCAGCCTCGATTCGATATCATCCGATCCCAGAACTTCCAAAGACCTAGGTATTCTTAACGAGCCGGTAAGAAGGGAACGAGCTTCCAGCGGAGTCTGGTACAGGAGGAGAAAGAGGAGGGCCAGGAAGAAAAGGGCGAAAAAGGAGAGGAAAAAGAGGGTAGAGTGGTTAGTTGTTGGGGTGGTAGAACATAAGCCTGTAGGTTGTGGGCAACCAGTCGCGAACACTGGAAGAAAACAAGTATCAACGTTATGTAGCTTCTACGAAGGGAAAAGGGATGTTTATTTGTACTTCCTACACCCGGATGTCCGTCCTCGCGGATCGTAGAAAATGGCCGGTCGAGGGTTCCATCTTTCTTTCTACCCCCCCCATGACCTCTAGGCCAGCTAAGCCAGCCAGCCAGCCAGCCAGCAAGCCAGCCAGCAAGCCAGCCAGCAAGCCAGCCACTCCTTCTTCGACCCTTTTCGCTTGGCCGTTCGCGTAGCCACCGCCGCGGATTCTTGCCTCTCTCACCGCTATTGCCTCGTTTTGTTCGACCTGACATATTTTTCGAAGGCTTTTGTGTCGCTGTAAGGACGGAGGCGGAGGAACGGGAAAAAAGCTGAGAGAAAAAGTGGAACGAACCGAAAGACCGTGAAAAGGGTATCGCGCGCGTGCTCTTTCATCTCCGGAACGGCGACAATGGAAAAATTCGAGCTCGTTGGATGATTTGCTTCTTCGTTAAAATTGAATCGGTTGACCAGGGCAACGTCTGTATCTTTTCGCGTTTTCGCGTTTTCCCGTTCGCCGGTAACGACAGAGGTCAACGACAGATCCCGACAAATTATTCAACGTCACCGTTTTAGCAAACTGCACAGACACGGCGTGGCGGAAACGTCGAACAACACCGTGGCTAAAAGCGAATCACCGTCGAATCCGTTTTAACGCTGGTAACGATCGTTCCGCGGCCGGCGCGGCGATCCTTTTAAAGTGATTGGCGGAACTACTGGCCACGGCAGTCTCTGTTCTCTTTTAACTCGCTTTTTGCGCTTTCCTCCACAACTCGACCGGTTGCCTCCGCTCCTCCTTGGGAATTACTACTTAATACCTCTGTTAAAACTGCGCCAACCTTGTCCAGACACGAAGACCGAAGACTGAAAAAGCATTACCCTGCCTCCAACCTCGCATCCGCTCCTTTCACGGAAACTTCTTTGTTCGACCCGATTTTCACCTTCGTCTTCTATAAACGTCCCGCCTTTCGTTCACTTTATTCGAAAGAATCGAGCCAATCCAAAATTACTTGCTCGTCTTGTGCGCGGTGACGGAGAGTTGGTGCGAATATTTTGAAATTTCACCCACGATATAACCTAGGTAGAAGCAAAAGTAGAGGTGACGTGCAAAAGTAGCGCGAAATAGCCCTCGCTAGCTCGTGTCTACCTTCGGATCGTTTTTTCTAGTTGGTTTTATCGTACGGCAGAACGCAGCCCGATCATGCTGGAGATTACTACTTAATACCACCGCTTGAGCAGGGCCGTTGAGTGGAACAACCCGCGTATGGGTCAGACACGGCAACTGAAACCCGTTAGAGCGCGGGTTACCGGTTTAATGGACTTTAATATCGATCGCGGTCCGATGTTGAAATTGTGCCACGAACGAATTTTAGATTATACGCTCTCCCCCACCCCCTGCTCCTATGGGAGAGCCACGATGCGTTATATTCGCCGCCTGTCCATAAACGGTGTTTACTACTTTGCCACCCGACACCCGATCGCCCGGATAGATCCGAAAATCCGCCAACAACTTATTCCGTGTAACCAGCCTCCTCGTCTTCTATTTTCGCCTCTGTGCTCGAAATCGTAATACGAAATGGTCGGTGGGGGGGAAAAAAAAAAAAAGGAAAAAAGAAACGGCCAGTTTCGCGTGGAGTTTCTTCGGATCGATGGCAAACACGGTTCCATCGCGAATCGACGAGCAACAACACCGCGATAAATATACCCATCTGACGGGGAACAAGATGCGTATCGGTTTTTCCGTGTACGAGTGGAGCCGAGTTTACAAAGGGGGTTATCGCGGAGTGGAGCGTGTCGTTGTACGCTCCAAGGCCGAAACCGACGGAACATATCGATCCCAAGCCAGGCTGCTGATTCGTGCAAACGAATGGATGTAATTTTGCGAAATCATCGAACCAGCATCGCCTGAAACGACTGGAAGATTTTCAATTTTCGGAATTCTCACGTATTCCTACCGATTCTCACGGATTCTCACGGATTCTCGGTGCCGAGAAAAGCGCGGTAATTGGATGTATCACCTCGAAACGATTCCACGTCGACGAACGAAACGAGGACGGATAACCGTTGAACGAGAAAACGAAGAAACTCGGGTGGTACGCGTCACGAATTTCGAACGATTTTCGTGCCGGAATAAAAGAGACACGTAACCGGAGGAGAACTTGTAGTTGCACCAGCAAGTGTCGCGACTCGACGCGTTCGCGTCGTTAGCGAGTAAAACTCGTCCGGTAAAAATGCGGCTGACACTTCGACGTGGGTAAGATTTCGAGCAAACGGCAAACAATCAGCAAGTATGTATAATTTCCATCCGTTTCGGTAGCATTCTATCCGAGACGAAGACGTCGACTACGAGAAGGCGTTTTCGTATTTGTCTCGCCGCCACCGATTTCACCCTCTTTCGCTCCGTTTACCCGGAGACTAGACGCGGCTTCTCTCCCCGTCTCGATAATTAATTTTACGTATCCAGTTTACAAGCGGGCGCAGCGGCGTGTAATCCGATTTCCTACTGAAATTGCTCGAGATTGTTCGTGAAAATTCTCTTCACTTCTCCCTTCGGTTTTCCTTCTTCCTACTCGACTTTTACTCTTGTCGTTCTCCTCTGGTCTGAGCCGAGCTGGCTGGCTGGTCTGGCTGGTCTGGTTGATCGACGCGCGACAACAGGGGACAAGATCCTCGTCGTCGTATTCAGTATCTTGGAGCGTTCGAGGTCGGAAAACGATTTTCTCCTCGACGGCGTAAATTCTAAACTCTCTCGGATCTCGTGGTCGCGGCGATTAAGAATGACTGCTTCCACGGACGAACGTAATTAATGTGCCGGTAACCGTCGCGGATCTTGATAGCGGGCAAACTTTCTAAGTGACAAAGTTTTCGCTAGTCAGGGTAGAAATACGCGCGTACTTTTCGCGTCTTCGACCTATTTCGCCAGAAGCTTAATTACCAGATTTTCTAATCTCACTCGTTCATCGTGGAATTTTTAAGGCGTGCGCGAAAAATAATAGTTAGGATAACGCTTTTTCGATGGCACGCGAGAACGCTTCATGGCCACCAATCGGAAAGTTAAATTAAGAACTAGGCGGCCCGGTCGGGTCATGATTCATGAATCTTTCATTAAGAATTGCCCACAGCGTCGACTGGTAGACCCTTGCCACGTTCGAGGCATGTGTTAGTTTTCATATTTGGATTTCGATTTCAATTTCAATTTCGCTTTCGCGCCAGATTCGATCCGATCGAAGGGCAGAAAAGTAGGCGAGTCGGAGACAGGGAGAAACGGTTTGCAAATATTTTCCGAAGAATGGGGCGAACGAAGAGATGGGTCCATTGTTGGATGGGTCGTCGATCAATCCTCGGTATCCGCGAGACCTATCGGATCCGAGAGAGAAAGAGAGCGATAGGGCGATGTGGAGGTAGGGAAGCATGTTGGTTACGGGTCAGGTTCCGAAAGACGGAACAAGAGGGTCGATAAAGAGCGTGGGACAAGAGAGGCGGAGCGGTTTGCGAAGGATAACTGCGTTACCGTGCACTTTGCCGCGATAACTTTGTTCCAGCGTGGGTGTTGCTTGCCGCAGTATTCGCTTCCAATGATCGCGTTTCAAGACTGCCGCACGGCTGTTTTGCGACGTTCAAGATATACCGGCGTGGCGCGGCACGGCGTGGCTTCGTCAAGCTGGTCAAATGCGCTCGCGGCGTACATTGCTCCTGATACCGACAGCGTTGCGGCTTCCGTTCATAATCTACGCGCTCCGGCTCTTCGAGTTACGACGTTCTCGACGAAACTTCAAGTTACTTGTAAACGCGTTCCGCTTGTTATTACGATACCAGGGATCGATGGCCTCTCGTCGCAACGAACGGAGAAGCGTGCCGTCCGATCCCAAATCAAAATCATCTCGGCCTTCATCTACCACCATTCACCATACATCATATCGTTTCGTTTCCTGACTCGCTCATTGGTAAGCCAGTCGTTGGTAATCGACGAACCGTAGATATCGCCCTTCCCCTTCCTCTTCATCTATCGCTTCCATCCTACGTACGTACATACGTACGTACTTCTCCTCTCTCGTCTCGTCGTACTCCCGCTTCTGCCAACCGGACAACGAGCACAGAGTCCCGGATTGCCTCCCTTTCCCTCTTCGACATCGTAGCGTCGCTGGTTAACGGACAGGGTCTTCGACTCTGGCAAGCAGCTCGGTCCGGTAGTTGCTTACATTACCATACGAATGGCCGATCGATCCAAGACCTCGACTACCTAGCCACCCGTGGCCAGGTACTCGCGCACACACACACACCCTCTCGCGCCTCCAACGTTTCAAGGAACGAGCAAACACCCGCGCCGTCCCATCAAAGTGTACAATCGCACACGCGCCCGCGCACACGCGACAAACACGTTCCCAACTGGTATAACCGAACTACCCTGTAGAGAGCCACCGGTTACCATTACCACCATGCGACACGCTGCTCGAGATCGTCCAAAAATCCTTCTCGTAGCCTCGATACTGTTTCGAAAAAAAAAAAAAGAAAGAAAAATGACGAGCGTCGAGCCTGGCAGAGTAGCCAACAGAATTGCAGGAAGTACATTAGACGGCGTTCTGGCTCGGGGATGTTACCCGGAGGGTTTCACATATCCGGTGAGACGACGAACGTTTCGGTGCACGAAATTCGTTGTTGACGAATCAAACGACAACCGCTGCTCGTTACGCTACTCCGTACGCTAGACAAACTAGGGCGTTGTGACGGAAACAGTTTGAAAATGTCTAATTAGTTTACGAACACGAAACCGAGCAGAGATACAGGCGCGAATATAACGAGGTAATAATCGTCGAAGCAAGCCGCGGCTGCAACTCGCAACACTTAATCGATTTTTCGTTTATCTCGGCTTCGAAATACGCACGACCGTTTTTATTTGGAGGCGGATTTTCGAATGACTCCTCGGTTGTTGCCGGAAATAGGAATCTCGCGAACCGTTACACCCCGAGGGATTTCAACGAGGAAGTTACTGGATAGAGGTATAATCTCCATTAGCGATTTCTCAGAACGCGGACGTATTCGTTTCCGGTACGCGTCCTTTCTCTGTTTCCCTGTTCACATTTTCGTTCGTTGATACGCGCATGCACACCGTTTCGGAGATGGTGGCCATCTCGTTGTCAGCGTTATTCCAAGGACCTCCGATTGCTGTTTCGCAATTCTGCTCCCTGTCTCGAACACGGCCAACCTCGCTGTTTATCGTGGAGACCGCAATGCGACCTCGCAACAACGTTCTTCCGACAAAACGAAATCGTAGAAAGTCGAACGTTTACACCCACAACGCCAATCAACTAATGCGTTATCGGTAAAAAGTATTCCGTTCTCCCGTTTTAATTTGATTTCTTCTAAAATTACCACCAGCTTTGTTCATCTAATCTCTGGTCGGTTATCGCCAAAATGTCCAGGGTAATGGGCGGCGAATGCGATTCGTTCGCGTGGATTGCAGAGAAAACTCCTTGGAATTTCTGCATCGAGTTTTACCGAGGGGGGAGAAAAAAGGGAAAAACTTCTCCATGGTCGAATTCGTTTTCTATTTTGCCGTTTTCCGTTCGTGGCTTCGTCTCACCGAGCAAGCAGCTATTTGTTCGGCGAACGATTTAATTAATCCGCGAAAAGCGTAGTCCTCGAACGCCGTTACCTCGCGGGTTGAGCAGTTACGCTCGGGAAAGGAAAATAATTACCGTTACCATCGTTTCCTGCCTCCTTCCTCCATCCACATTCTCTGCTGTGTTCTATACACACCATCCCTTTTCTCTCCCTCTCTGTCTATCTATCTTTCTCCATTTCTCTCCGCTTACCTCCCCCCACCACCCTTCGCCGCTCTTTGTTTCTTCGCGGTTTGTCCCTCTTGGCGGAAAATTCCAACCAATGTCAGCACTTTCGTAGATTGCGTGGCCGAATAACTGTCTCGAAATCGCGAGAACACGAAAGAAGCCTGTAATCTCGTAACGGTTATGGCGCTACACTGGCGGCGAATGTGTAACGCGAAAGCCGTAATTGCTTCGCGGTTCTTTTTCGTTCCCTTCTACGTGATCGATATTGATCGCCGAATCGACGGCTTGGTTACGCTCCTGTTTGATTCCGATTACACTCGTAATCGCATTGGTCCGATCGGATTAAAACGCATCCGGTTCGTTTTCGTTACTGTTTGATACGTTAACGCGAAATTAGGTTATCGAGCTGGTGTATTATTTACGCGAGCGGGGATTGTAACTTCGATTCAACGAATCGACACAAATGGGTTCTTGCCGGAGTCGAGCACATACGCGTCGCTTCTTGAAATCTCGGATTATTCCCAGATCGAAAAAGATACGATCTCGCTGCGAGATTTTTATGATTTCAAGCCGGAGTAAATCCGTTTTTATCCGGAATACCGAGCAAAACAACGGCAATTCTCCTTGGAGGCGGTAGTTTGGTTAGCGAGCGACACAGGCTGCCCGTAATGGATTACTTTTAATTAAGTGCACATCTGAATTACCGGTTAACCCTGAAACGTTCCATTACTTCAAATTTGTCCCCGTTACTTTGTTCACGATCGTCGAAACAGTTAGACGTATTTAAAGGAAAAAACCAGGAAATCTGTTTTTTCTTTTCCTTAAAACGCGATAAAACTTTTCACGAATCCGTTTCTTTTCGAATTTCAACAACGTCGAAGTCAAGATACGTATGCGTTTGGGCGAGGATTATCGGTTTAACAAATCGATCGCGACTAGTTCGAACAATTTGGGAAAAGAGCCAGTACGGGAGCGATCAAATTTCTGTTCTGTACTTTGACCGAATACCAGTATAGGTGGCGGCAGTGCGAAAAACCATATCTTGACGATATATGCGTTGCAGTCCAGAGACATTAAGCAGCCTCGCTTCGAGACAATTCGGTATCGTTCACCACCACGCCACGCCACGATACATACTATAGCCGGAGATCTCGAGACCGTCCTCCCTGGACCCTGATATTACCTTCGAAACGAGTCTCTGGCCGGGGGAAACGTAATATCGTAAGATCAAAGTTTTCCTCCATTTCGCATCCGCGTCCGGTTTTGTTTTGTTTTTTTTTTTCTCTTTTCGCCTCACGAACGAAAACGCGAATGCAATTCTTCCCTCGTTAGCCTCCTGCCGGATCACGAGCTGCCAGCGATGCAAACTTTTCCAACGAGCAAAACTCGTCGGAATCTGTACTCGATTCTCGAAACGGTTGATTATTTCACGGCAATTCAACAGCTCCGCTTCTATCGCTTTTTATTTTTATTACGATCTCCGCGGACCTCGAATCCGCGAAACGTTCGAACAATTGTTTCTTTCCCATTATCGTTTTCCGATCGCCATGCCGCGCCGGATCAAAAGAAATTTTCTTGATACAGGTGTCGATTACGTAGGATAAATTAAATATGGAAATATCCGATTAAAGCTTAAGACCGGTACCGTGACATCGGAACCTTTAATAATTCACCCATCTGGACTAATTTCGCCGAATTACTGAACTAGTTTATTCACCGCCATATCTTTCAGCTGTCACGCGGAAGTAATTTTTAAAACCGATTTAATAATTATCGAGGCTTGATTCCTCGCTGGTAACCGATAATCGGGTTGATTTTTAATCTCTCTTTCAATTTCCAAATTTATATGGTTTTCTACAACCACCGAAAACTTGTTGGGCATAATTGAACGTGTTTAGTTATCAAAATTGTGTATAACTAGCAAAACTAGCTGGACGAAGAGAAAAAAAAGAAGATGTATGCAAGGGCGAAAAAGCGGTCAGCTAACATGTAATCGTAAATAATGAGCAGAGGAGGCTCGCATCATAAAACCGGCCAAAATACAAGCCGCGCCAAATCACGGAGCCAGTGTCGCGCATTAGTCAAGATAAGTCTGACCGTAGTTAATTACACCTACGAACAAACGTTTTCCTTCCTGTCCCTTTCCTCTCTCTCTCTCCCTCTTTTTCGTTTTCTTTTTTTTTTGTTTCCAGTAAAAACGACGGTCGACGCGTGTTTCGTTTCCCGGGTCTTTCGCTATTAACCATTGGCATTGCTGGACGAGACGACACATCGTATCGAGACGTTTCAGCGAGCGTTGTATCGATACCGAAACACTTAACAGCCGGACGGACGTCTGTTCGAGCAAAGTAATCCCGAGGGTTTCTACTCTATTCCGCTCTCCATTCTCAGCTCCTTCGACTCGTGGTCGGAACACGCGCGGAAGTCGTCCTTCTACCTACGGCACACGGCCCTACGCGGTGAAATTTCCGATTACCAGGGCTGTTACCTCGATTGGTAATAGCGAGCGAAACGAAACGGAAGTCGAATCGTAATAGCAGCGCGACGACGACGACGACAACAATTATTTCCCTTCGTATTGGCACAATGAGATTTTGTGACTTTTTCTCTTGAAATCACGCCGATTAATTCGCGGTCCAGTTGACAACGACGAAACAAACCGTGTTTCGTTAATTACACCTGTGCACTGTGCACCTTGCGAACGTTGCTTTACCTGGGATTTGTTTTCCGAACAAAAGAGTGGCCGTGAGCTGGGAGAATTTCGTTGCCGGGATACGCTTGGGCTGCGAATGATTTTCCCATTACAATAATGGAGTTAGCTGGGCTGGGATTACACGCCGGAGAGAAATGCAATTTTTAATCGCGACCGAGTGCGTGGAAAATAATTTGCACGGATCCGAGTGGCAACGGTCGCCTGTTTGCTTTAGATTAAATTCAGAATACATACATCGAGATCGACGTTAGCCCGCGCTACCCGATACGTCGTGAGTCGTGACACGTAACAATATTCGTCGGCGCAACGCAAGTATCTTTTTCCATCTTCTAATCTAGTTAGTGTGATTCGAAATGAGTAATTTGAAAAAATTGCGAGCGTATCTCCGAACGATTAAACTGAATAACTTTGTTTATTCGCTTTTCGAGGACGCGCGAGAACCTAATGGCTAAAGCCCGACCAATTTCATGGAAATAAAGTTACGTTACGCCTTGGGAATTATACACGAACGCTGCACCGTAATATCGCGGCACCATCGACGAAAGATTTACGAGGCTGAAAACGCTTCATCCTTTGATTGCATTATAACATAACGCATCGTTGGTCGCCGGATAATTAAATTACATTACTACTTTGTATAATTCGGATCAATGAGAAATTCCAGATCAGGAGAAACACGGATAAATTGCGTATCCCATTGCCTTCTTTGTTCTGCGTTAAAACCCAGCCGACACCAGGCATACGCGTTTCGTGGTTTTAACACGTTGACTGCCACAGTGAAAACGGACGTGTGTAGTCAGACACGTTGAAATCCTAATTATTGAGAATATAATCAACTAATTTTCAAATTTAACCTTTCTAATCGATAGCTAGCATTATTAGCTTAATGATAACGCTATCCGTGGTTTGTTTAGTCATTTCTTTTATTAATTATTTGATTGTAAAATATTTCGGGTGCCGGTCACCGGTGACCCCCGTGGCAGTCAACGTGTTAATCTCCGATCTATTCTTTCCTTCTGACGAAGGGCTCGTTCGAATCCGAACCACGATAAATCTCTCGTGTTTTTCTCCTTTTACCTGTTTCGTCGCTAGCCGCCACGCCGACTTTTCTCCGGCGAAACCAATCGAAAGGGAAGCCGCCGCGCCGCGCCGACCAGAGGGACGAAACTTTCCAACTACTCTTCGTTCGACGGACGACGTTAAGAGTTCTCCAAGAAGGCCGCGAAGAAGAAGAGGAAGAGGATGATAGAAAATCAGGGTAGCGAAGGCGGTAAAAGAGACGAGTGGGTGGTCGGCTGGAAGGTTGGAACGAACAAGCTTGGAATCGCTCCAGAAGTAAGACTCGGACGAAAGCTCGTCGACGTCCATCGTTCTTCCCATTTATACGGAGCTGCCTCGTTTTTCTTTCTCTGTTTCTCGCTCGCACATCCAACTCGAGATATCGAAAATAATATCGGAGCTGCCGGGCGGGAAACTGAATTACGATATAAGCTCGATATCGACTCGAGATACGATTCAGTAGGAACGACCAGAAGAGGACCGTCCATTTCTTCCTCCGCCTCGTCTCCTTTGCCGTACCCGACCCCTTCTTCCTTCTTCTATATAAGTTTCAAGGGAAACGGATAAACCAATAATGCCACCGCTTCTACGCCAGTTATTCGAAAATAAAGAGGACGAACCAGCAGGCAGACGGACACAGAGAGAAAGTAAGATCGAGCCGAGGCGAGGGTAGAAAGGCAGGGGGACAAGGAGGTGGAAAAAAATCAGTTTGTCGTGATTTTCTCTCGATCGGTGGATCTTCGTATTACCGTTCGGTCTCGGTGATCGTGACCAGCAATTGAATTTCCATTGGTGCCGGCTCCCATCTTCCCTCCAGGGCAAATTTTAGTCGAGGCGTTCACGGCGTTCGCGGCAGAAAGCCAAAGTTCCACGATTCTGGCCAGGATACGTGATCTACGGGTCTGTCTTCTTTGCTTTTCCTGGTCGCAATTAAAATCTCTCGTCGAATCGTAGTCGGAACGCGCTGAGAAACGTACCGTTCGAAGCGGAACGCTTCCGGTATCGATAATCGAATAATCTGATACGAACACGCGTCAACGTACGTTCCATTTTGTTCGGTAATTCGAGCCCGAACCTTCGTTCTGTAATTACGTTTTCCCAAAGGGACCACGGCCAAGGGTATTACGAGAAATTTTTTTACGCACGCGGCTCATCTCTTTTACGGAGCTCTCGGCTTTACACAGTTCGAAATTGCTGTTCTTCCACGGAACACGGCGGTGTCGAGGCTGCCGAGAAACAAAAGAACCAGCGATTATTAATTATCCGGTGAGAATCGTTGGCGATTCACGAGGTAACGGCCAGAGTAGCTTACAACCGAGTGTGCACGCAAGAAAGGATTACGACTGATTAAGCGAAAAAAAAAAAAAAAAAATAAAAAAAAGTTTCATCGAATTTTAGTCTGGCCATGCGCGAATCAATAAGCTCGGAAATTCGTTGAATCGATCGAAAAGTGATTGCAGTAAACGCGTTAAGTCGCTGGCACAAAACAGCGAACCGAATCAAGCATTACAGTTTGTCGAAAGGAGTGAGTGGTAGCTATCGAGGAGCGATCGATGGATGGATCGACTAGAGCGGGACACCGATCCATCGAAGCAGCGCACCGTGCCGGAAGGGGATAGCGATTCTGCGAGAAGACGCAACCGTATGGCAAAAGTTTTCTATCAACGTCGCGTGGTATCGGTGGGGCCGCAAGATGGAGGAAGAGGAGCGATGATCGCGTGTAAGCAAGGAAAATATTCGATGGAGTTTCTCGACGACAAAGTTTCTTTCGCGAGAAGACGGGTAGGCGGGCTCTCGACGGGAGGATACGCTCGACTGGTGGTAGTAGTTCGCAAGCGAGAATAGAGATAGCGGGGGCAGGGTGTATACGGCGGAGAACCGAAGTCCATTGGATCGAGGGGAAAGTTTACAGGAAGATGAAACTATTTCTTCGCGGAAGGGACCGACGAAGTTGGCATACTCTGACGACGAAACGCCATACATAAAATTCCAAAGTTCCAGCACGTACTTTCGCGTGGTGGGCCGCTCGCGCACGACAGAGAGAGCACGCCCTTCCGCAATCGCGCAACTTGTTGGGTCGCTTCTTTTCTCGCTTTCCTGCTCGTTTCGCATACGGAAACGACATTTCCGTTCTCGTGAGAAACGTTCGTCGACGCGACGGAACACGCCTCGTGCTAGGTTCCACACGGCTCGTCGATCGTGGCACTCGTACAGGCGATACGCGAAGCGCAAAATTTCAGCGAAAACAACGGTAAAACGATACCATGCGTTGGTGGGAAGCATGGAAAAAACGAACACGACAGAGGTATTGCCCGGAGATAGGAGGAACGAGCTGGTACACACCGGGTTAGGAAAAATAACACCGAGGATGGACAATATGGACATACGGAGGAAGGAGAAACGAAAGGAAAAAAAAACGTCCAGGCTGAGGGAGGGGTTTGATGAACGGACCACTACAGCACAACGCTCCGGATGTTACTCTCTTACAAAGTCGAATTACGAAACGTGGACGAGCACGCACACGTTCACCGTCATTGGCTAAATGTCGCCGTCGCCGTCGTGTTAGACGAGACTTCTCTTGGATGCGACGGATACGCGCTTTTCGTAAAATTTCGAGAGCGTCGCGAGTTTGCCCCGGGGACAGGTAGCGAGGACTTTATCAAAATTGAAACGCGACACCTTTGTTGGAAACTCGCTCCCCGTCAAGCGAGCCGAGAGAATACGAGAAGCGATACACGCTCGAGTTTCTATCACGCCATCCGACGGTTCTTCTTTTAAGTTGGCAACGCCAACTTTCCCGTTCTAGTTTCCGTGCGATCTCAGTTTCGAAGCTGAAGTCGCGTCGCGTTTCGTCGACTCGAAGCGCATCTTTAATCTTTCTCTCTGGTCCTCGATGGACCGAAAGGACCCCCCCACCCGTACGGTTTATCGCGTATAATTTACGAATCGGGCCGGTTCATTTTATTAGGGCAAATATTAAGTGATCTGTTCGAGCGAACGGGTAAGCGAGCTACTCGGCGAGCTCCACGCTCCTAAGGTAATTAGATGAACCAACGCGAAACTCTGCAGCTATCTGTAATTTTCATCCGACGCTACTAATCTGATTAGCAAATTATTCAAGACTAAATCGTTGAACTCGGCACGGAGGCACAGGCCGGAGGTAAATCTGACGATGGAACCGCGCTTACGATCTCGTCGTCTAGTCTGCCGGACCCTCTATCTGGGTCATTTATCTCGACCAATAACGAGTCTGCTAATTGCTCCGCCAGCAGCTAGGCCGACACACACGAGAGAACCTTAGGATAGGCAAAATCGCAAGTGGACAATTGAACGGTTCGAAAGAAAAATGTTGTTCGAGGTCGAAATTGATAAGCGAGACGTAGGCCTACGCGAGGCGGCGCGGCGCGGTGCTGGTTCGACAAATCGAATCACCAGTACGCGTACAGATTTCAGTTGACGCCCAATTGCGCGTCTAATTATTAATCGTGGCAGCAGAATGATGTCGGGTGTACGCGCGTGATCCGCGCAGCAGCAGACTAGCTTGGGCTCGTGTACGTGAGAATTCTGTTTGGTTCCATGGCACGTTGCGTTGTTTCGCCAAGTTAGCCCCGTGTCACCGCGTGCTGCGTGTCCTTCTCTCTCCGATTATTCGCGTCCACCACGCGTTTTCCTTTCCATCCGCTGCACCCTACAGTAAACACGCGCGCGTTTGTTCAACGTTCGGATATATTTAAACACGCGTGCACCAATACACACGGATACGTTCGCGATCAACCTACCCTCGCGAGATTCTGTTTACTTTCGATGGGAACATTCGCAATGGCCAAGTAGAAAGCTTTCCCTCCTCGCTGGAAATTTCGTCTACGAATCGAATTGCTGGACAATGGACGAGGCGCCAAAGCGTCAGAGAGAGAGAGTTACTTCGGTAAGCGAAGCGACCAGCAGCGTGAGGAAACGAAAGAGGCGAGTCATTCGAAACCTTAATAGCGTCAGGCCCGACCGATCATGTTTCCTTGTTTCAGGTTCTAGATTCTAAATGTTCCAGCAGGTTACTTTACGCTTCGTTTTCGCCTATGTGCGATAGTATCTGTACACATCGTTCGAACGATTGGTCGCAGTTTCTCAGGCGAAAGAATTTTAGGTACACGGTGTAGGTCAACTGACTTGATCCACTGCTGAAACCGTGATCGTGTAATTTCGCTCGTAAAAAGAAGGTGCATACGGTAAATAGCTGGCTCGACGACTGTACGGTTACGAGCGGGAAAGACTGTCGGCATGATTCGGTACCGGCTTTACGGAACAACTGAAACGATCGAGACGAGACAAGACGAGACGAGAGGAGACTAAGGATGCGCGAGTATGTTTCGGAGATATGCAAAGTGGATGCAGAAAAATACGAAGAGAAAAGGAAGCGAAGGTATCCCGAGAGGCAGAGCCTGGAAGGCTGCAATTGGAAATGCAATTTTGATGGAGTACAGGAGCAAGAGAGCTGCTCGTAAGGCAAAGTAGCAAGGGAAGGTGGTGTTTGTATCGGTGTCGGTGTCGGTGTCGATGTCGGCGAGGGCAGCTTCCCGCCGCGATGCGAGCTTCCACGAACAGCCTTTACTTTAGTGGCCGTAGACGGGCAGACAGGTGGAAGAAGGAAGGGAGGAAAGGGAGGTCACTAGGAGGCCATTAGGTAAAGTAGGTTTTGACTTATGCCGTCGCAGTAGACGGCCGATATATCTCTATAAACTGCTGCATAAAATATAACAGCGTGCTTCATCGTGTCTGTACAGCAACGCGCCTACCTGTGTAACCGTCGACTTATGGGCCAAACTCCGTCGGCGGAAGGTGCTGCGTTCTCCCTTCGAGAACCCCTCTGTTCCGCTCCGCTCAGTTCCGGTTGCGATGGCACAGCCTCGCAACAAACTGATTACCCTCCAGGGCCTCTCCTCTCCGTCCCTCGCTTCTTCTCAATGTACGCCCATGTTCTTGTCCCTGTTACTGTTCGCTCCACAACCTTTATCCGGTCAAAAGATCCTACGACGTGAGCTTACGCGCTTGGATTTCTTCCTTCGACCTCTCTATTATTTACGACATAGCCACCCCTCGACCGCTATCGTCTCCTTCTTTCCACGGAATACCAATGCTCTCCATATCTAACTTTCCACGCTATCTTTAAAACTTGTTTTTTTCTTCCTCCTCTGCTTCCGTCTCTCTCCGGTTCGTGATAAACGATCTGATCCCGAAGCGATAAATCGGCAAAACGTAGCGGTTGTACGCGCGATATCGGTCGATTTCAGCGGCCATTGAGCATCGACTTGAAATTATTCCCGGTTCTGTTCCGTGGTTGCTTGTGTAGTCGAGAAAAGGGTCGTTATTAATGACTCGGGCCCTCTCGAATATCACAGACATTGTACCGATGCGTAATCCTTCCGGTGACGGCACAAAGAGTATGAGAGTCGAAAGGGGGTTAGAAGGTACGTAGCGGGGTGGAGGGCGAGCTCGCTTTATCACCGATTCCACGGTCTCTGTATTATGTCGCGCGAGCGAATTTAATTGCGACCGGCGCTATTACTTGCACAAAGGACAGACTGCGTCGAGATTCGCGCAGAAATCTTACGTTATAAATCATTGCAGCAAAAGCTAGCGCAGAGGAGACGAAGCTTGCCGAGCGACCGATCGCGTACATGCCCGCTTCCGCCCGCTTCCAACGGCGCGGCGGGCTATTGATTTCGTTTGCAGCCGCCCGTTAAAATGATCCGCTAATTTTAATCACGTTCCCCCGTAGCTCGTGTGCTTCGTAAACAGTGACACTGCGGCCAATGAAAACACGGGAAATCCGATTTCACGGGGCGAGACGCGAGGCATCCGTTCGGATACCGTGCGTTGTTTCCTACGGAAATCGAACGGCCCCTATTCGACAGGATGCTCCTCGCTTCTGCTCCAATCGTTTCGCCAATTAACCGCTCCTAATCTAGGACCGACGCAAATCGAGAACACTGACAAACGATCCATTTCCATCGCTTGCACAACACTCCCACGCTTCCCGTTTTTCACCGCTTCCGACGTCAAATCGAGCTTGGAAGCGCTCTTAATTAATACCCTCCACTCTTGTTAAGGCTAGACCGAAATCGTGTTCGGGCTAAACCGTGCTGACAAATGTCCTCCGTTGTCTGATTAATTTTATATACTGTGGTGACTTCGGAGAAACTCGGTCGCGACGCAACCGGAGCGGCGCGGCATGGCAGGATGGTTCGTGAATTCGATTGACGCGACGCGACGCAGGCTGGTCTCGGGGGAACGAGCCAAGCTTGCAAACGCGTAAACGGCTCATTAACGCGTACGAGTACGCGTGGTTAGTAGAAAGTGTTCCGCGAGGAGAACGCGACTGACCTTCGTTAAATCGTCGCGCGTTGACTGACAATGAGTATTTTGCGATCAATGGTAACGCTCTGAAAACTCGATGCAACGGTACGTCTGCGGTAACTATACAATACGTTTCCATTATGATTCGCCACAATCGAGTGTAACTGTTTAGCGGCTGGGAATAGTTGAATTAGCGTTCAAATATTTACTTAAAATTTTGGCCGGTATTGCGATGTTACGGTTCGGTTCAAAGAGCAGCGTTGAAAACAGACTGAAACGATATTCGCCGGTTACAGAAACTTTCGATTCGGAAGCGAGTGATCAAATTCGCAGATGTCTCGCAGCGCGGTGGCCACGATCGATGGTAAAGCTAGCTCGCTTAATAGTTGAACGCGGCGTGACCGTGTTGACCGCCGAAAGCCCCGAGCTTCTCCTCCTGCTTGTCGACGCGACGCGACACCGGTAACGGTGATAAATTAATCCGTCCGGCTCGAATAACGTCGTCAGCGAGGTCTCTCCGTATGAAAATCGAACGCGTTCCAGCAGTCTCGTCGACACTTTTAAACGTTATCGAGGCTCCCTGGTGGCTCGATTTCGAGAACACCGTTAGTACACGCGAACACGCTTTCCGCCCCCTAACGTCTCGGCTCGATATTATTCTATGGATTATGCGAGGACGATGCTCTGGTTCTTGGATAGCGTGCGTGAAAGCGAGATCAAAGCAGGGACGAAGCGTGTATACTTTTTCATTTGAATGCAGTTCCCGTATAAAGCACTTTTCGGCAGCTTCCATTGGCTCTCTCTCGGCGTTCCGTACGACTCTTAGAAGTCTGTTCCGCTCTTCTTATGTACTTGAGAGAGGTTCCGCTCCCTCGTCGTAGTTGGCTCTACAGCCAGGCCTCATTCATTACTACTTTTCTTATTTTCGACAGGGGAACCCGCTACCATCTGCGTCCGTTCATCCAGCCGTCGTCTATCCGTCCGTCCGTCCATCCGCCCATCCGTCCATCCGTCCGACTCGTCTGGCTATGCTTCTCCTTTCTCTCTGGATAACCAGAAGGTTTTCTCCTCAAATGCTGCTCACTTTTCACTCGACACACAAACTCCTTTCTTCTTTCCCTCTTTCAATCCGTTTCGTCCATTTTCCTAGTTACCGCCCCTACCCCGTCTCCTTCGCCTCCTTACTTCCGTTTTCTTCCCAACGTCCAACTCCTTCCAGATATCTTCTCGTTCTTTCCATCTCTCCTGCGTTCTATCCCGACTCTCTCTCTCTCCCCCCCGTATCGTGTTTGGTTCACTCGGCTAGCTTCCTTCTACCCGGGATCCTCCACTGACAGCCGCCCAATCTCCATTAGTATAATTGCCAGTGAACTACCCGCATCCGAAAGATGCGGGCTACGAACGGTTTTCGAGGATGTTCCCCGGTCCGTTGCTTTCGACTCGAGCTGCTTATTTAGAACCCTCGATCTCTTATATATCGATTGCCGTATTCTTTTCCTCGTCGCTTCACCCTCTTTCATTTCTCTGCTCCGAAACTCCCATCCCTTCTCGGCTCGATTTCTACCGCGTTCCGTTTATCGGCAGCTAGAAACGGCGAGTTACGTTATTCCGGGTTCGAGGACAGGATTTAACGCGACGACGTGTTCCGATTTCACGGCAGAATTGCTGAAAAGGTTTACGTTGTCAGCGTGAGCGGTCCTACTAATTCGAAACACGGCGAACGCAATCGATACATAAAAAAAGTGAGCGATACGATGCTAGCAGAAGATATAAATCTGCTTCGGTCAAGTTTCCCGGAAACGAGGAATCGAGACGGGCCGGGGCGACGGAAGAAAATCGGTTGGCCGAAAGTGACAGGGAAGAGAGAAGTGGCGCGGTGGTCGAACAAAGTGGCGTGGCATCGTATCGTATCGTATCGGACGGCAAGAGTTTTCGACGCGGTGTAGCAGCGAGTAGGAGTTCCAGACGGCAGTCGGCCGCAACAACGAGTACAGACAGAACTTTCACAATATTCCCTCGGCCTGTTAGCCCTCTTATTCGATAAAAGTTGCAGGAATTTATCGCGTGGCCATTTCCAACGGTATTGTAGAAAGCCACGGCTTCGGCTATTGTGCGAGCAGCGTGTAGCATTCAGTAGCACGAGCTGCGACCCACCTACCACTCTCTCCTCAATGCCCATTCAACTCTCGTACCTCTGTGTTTTCCTACCGTCCTACCGTCCTACGAATCGCTCTATCCGTATAGCTCGTGCAACCGTTCGTGTTTCCTTCCTTTCACCATTTCACCCTTTCACCCCTTCACCCATTCGCCCTTATGTTCGCTCTGTTTCCGCGAGAATCCTCCTTTAGTCGCGCAACTCGATCGACTCGTTTCCCTTCTCGGATCGGACAAACGGAACGGTCTATCAATCTTCCTCTCTTTTTTTTTTCTATCTTTCTGACGCGCAAGAAGGTGAAAGAAAGAAGAAAGGAAGGAAGGAAGGAAAGACAGGGGGATGAAGAGCCAATTAGAATTCACAGAGTTCTCCAATTAACATTGTGAGGCGTGATCGTTCATACTCCAATTCCCACTATTTCCAGCAGCGCCGTTACCGTCGTTACCGCGTTCCCCCTGTTCCAGACTTCTTCCCGGATTATAATTAACCAATTTATAGCCAGCGAGATTTTGCGCACGGTACGTAGCGGAGAAGGGCGAAAAAGGGGGCGGACGTGAGTTAGATTAAGAGCCGTGTTAGGAACAGCCTCGAAGAGAGCGGAATCGTCCGCGTACGATCGGAAAAGCGAACAGAGGCGGAGAACGAACGAATAGATCTCGGACACGAGATCTCATCTGGGATTTTCCTGGTGCTCGGAGCGTCGATGTGTTTTCAGTTTTCCGCTCGTCGAATCGGGCGTTCGGCAATTTCCAAGATTTCCACGACCGATCGTTTCAACGAGAAGACTCGAGGAACAGGGAACGTGACCTGTCACCGGTTAACGAGACCGAGCACAAGTTATTTTTTCTTCCGAAAATCTGTGGCTTTAGCACAAAGGAGAGAAACGGTTGGTCGGAGATTTCGACGAGAAGCAAGGACCACTTTAGCCCGGTTCCTCGGTTATTCGAAACTAATCTCTCCTTCCCCATCTTAACCCTACTTTCCATCTTTTCGATTTCGTCGAGCCACTTCAGCCTTCCGACGACGCGCTCCCGAGTTTTTCCGGGTCAAGCGCATTTGCTCGGGCCGCATTACATTTCCAAGTGGCAATATCTTTGTATCGATCTTCCTCCCTTTTCTCTTTCTCCATCTCTGTCTTCTTTTCTCGATTCACGGTTTTCTTTGCATACGTAAAAGCGTATAGCCGCGTTTACCGAAGAATTTTCTGGTCCGTGAGAGAGAAACAACGAGAAAGGATTATTCCGTGGGGGGGGGGGATCGAGAGCTGCGCGATCGCGTTTGGAAATCCTAGGACGACGTAGGGTCCGAGGAACATATGTAGGACCAGCTTCGAGGAAAAGGATCAGGGCGTAGGAAAACGGTTACGGGCGACCATGTAAATGGAACGGGAAACGTATTCAACGACGATTTTGTCCTGGATTCCAAGAGCAACGCGCACACCCTTGTCGAGCAACAACTATTTATTGTCCTCCTCTCGTCACCGCGCTGTGCGGTACCGCACCGATACGGTCCACCCTTGTCGTTGCATATAAACATGAATAACGACAAGCCAACAGCTCGCGTACGCGTCGCAGCCGGCGTCAAAAGGTTCTAAAGCATTCTTCAAATTTCCATAGCAATCCGGGGATCTTCGTTCCGGGCCGTTGGCTAATCAAACTCTCGTAGCTTGGCGCTACGCGTTTCGGTTAATCATCTAGGACGTGAGATGACGCGAGTCGTACGCGTTTCGATCTCGACAAAAGATTCTAACCCGGCTAGCTCTCGGGGCGATGGCATTCGAGATACTCGACGCGAGAACGAGCTCGTAAAAATTCAATGGACCTTCCTAGCCAGCCTTGATTTCGAGCGTGCCCGAATCGGATCGACTTTGATTTTCCCTGATAACCGAGAGACGAGCCGAGTCGTCCAATAGCCGTTCGCGGACCCAACTCGTGTCGCTTCGAAACGATAACTAATATAGCTGAGCCAGCATTCGAGACGAGCCTCGTCCCGCACGGTATACTTTGATAGCTTGCCGAGGCTTCTATCGGTCATATTAAGTAGCCTGACCCGCCATATCGGAGCCCCCTCGTTCGACCCTGCCGAGATCGAGCTCATCCTTTAGCCGGACGACTTATATTCGCGACCAGCCGGTGCCACCGACCCACCCTTAAATCTTCCCGCTTCCATGCTACATCGCGCCAAATCGAATCGAACGGACCACCGTGTCCGTCGCGACGCGACGCGTTCTTCGCCACGATGGAAACACGACGTAACTTTCGTTTCGTGTTTATCCCTTTATCTGCACGATTCACGATCACTGATTTCTCTAAGTGGTGAAGTTAACAAAAAAAAAGAACTCGCCCCGATTGGAACTTGAACGAACGGAAATTGTTCGTATTGTCTGGACGAATCGTCGAACGAGCCCCCACCAGTTATCAAACGATTATTTTCCGAGTTTTTTTCATTTTCTGGGGTTGTGCGTACGTGTCACCTTGGATCTTCCGCGTCGCGTCGGTTCTGCGCGTTCGCTCCCTCTCTTTCGTCCGGATCTCGTTCTATCTCTTTCATCGTTCAACCATTATTCTAATGAAAATATGATGAGCGTCATTTCACTGACTGATAGCCGTTATTACCGTGTAACGTCCGCCGGCTGTGCAACCGTTTCCGAGGCTGCGCTTTACCTTTGATTTAAATTGCGAACGTTTTCCGTGGCTGACATACCTACGAGACTTTTCCTCTGTCCCTTGTCCCGTTCCCGTTTTCCCGGCGACCACCACCAACCTCCCGTCCGCCACCGTGCCGCTTTCATTTCCGGCGATTTTCAGTCCTTGGGGCGCAATCACGTTTGCGCAGCTACGTGTACCTCCCCCCCCTCGGTACTTGGGATTTACCTCGGTGTTCCGAGATACGCTTGTGGCATCGTAGCGAATAAAGGCACAAGGAACAACGAAAACACCGAAAATCACCGGTCTCTGGCTTTTTATCCCGCTAACAACCCGGCAAATTTTCCTCCTGGATCCGGACAGTTTGGTCGTCTCGAGTTTCCGCCGCGCCGCGGCCGTCTCTCTTTTCCCTCGCCGCTTCGGATCGTGTTTTATATACCTACCCGTTTGTTCGAAGCTTCGCGTACGCTCCAAGCGTCGGGCATCGCGCGAATCGCTCGAATTACCAGAGCTTTTGAGAACGCGCGTCAAACTAGAAAGATTTCGAAATGAGAAGAGAAGAAAGCACGGCATCTAGAAAGTTTCCGTTTTTCTGTTTCGCGCGGTCGTAACTCGTAAAGCTCGTGCCAACAATTCTATATTCTTCGAGGAGTCCCCAGGGAGGGAGGAAAGCTTTCCGTCCGTCTTTATCTCGTAGCTCGTAGCTCGTAGGAGAAGAGTGACAGGGACGCGAAGAAAAGGACGACCGTTTCCATTTGCGCAAACTTTTCCTCTACTTTATGCAATATATCTCCTTGTCCGAGCGGATATTGCCTCGATTCGGTGTCGAACAAACACCTTTATTCTTCATTCGTGCACGCGCCAGTCTTCTCGTTCGAGTTTCCATCGTGTTTAGCGCTCCATTAATCGGTGAAAAAAAAAAGAAGAAAAAAGAAAAGAAGTAAGGGATGAAAGAAGGAGAGCTCCCGTTCGCCGGGAATGCTACGCTTGTCGTTTCGAAAAAAAGAGGTGACGGAAAAACGATAGCAAGAGAAACGGAACAAAGAGGAAACGTTTTTATCGTTTTCGCCATTTCAGATGAAATTATTTTTCTCCGATATTTATGGAATAACCCGTGATTCAGGCCCCGACGATTAACTTGATTCAATGCTTCGCGTTTTCACTCTTCTCGGACTCGAACATCTATCAATGACGCTTGTTGATTTGACGGCAACGAGAAACCCGCGGGTCTGCAACGAATAAATAGCAATTAAAATGTGAGGATAGTTAGTTCGGCACGAGCATCCGGATTTATTTGTTCCGAAAGAGGGAAAAGTTCCTTAACGAGTATCCACGAACGCAGTGCTCGTTCCTGCATCATCCCATCTTCCTTTTTTTTCCTCCTCGAAGAAAAAGGAACGATTCGAGCGCCGTTGCTCGTAATTGTAGGAGAGGAGAAACAATTTCGACCCTTAGCTTGTACGACGGTGGTAGTATTGGTGGAGGAAAAAAGAAATTGCTCGATAGGTACCTTCGGTAGGGTCGCGAAGGGAGAACGCGAAGAAAGAGACCACGAGAATAAGGAGACGAAAAGTTGGATAAACAGGAAAGCGGAAGCAGATACGAAACGTTGATTCTTTTTTCCAAGAGTGAATGCGGTTCTGGTTGTTGCAAGGGGAAGCTGAGGGTTTGCCTTGACGAATCTCTCGAATCGTTTGTAAAGAAATTAGTATTCGTTCTTTTCAGGTCGGCGCGATTCAATCTACGAGGTAAATCGAGTTGGCGAGCATGACGAAACACGCGCCCGACGAATTAGTCCCGCTCGAATTTCCTTCCTTCTTTTTAGTCGTCTGCCGCAATCTCCTCCTACCTTTCAACCCCCTCGTTCTGTCCCCCCCCCCCCCCCCCCCGCCCCACGACCGCGGTTTCCCTCTTCCTTCCGATCGTCGTTTTTAATGGAATTGTCTCGAGCTCGTTCGGTTCGCGCGAGCCTCGATGTTTTTAAATCGCTTATTATCGCTCGGACAAACCGGAATATTATCCAAAAGTTTGTACGAGACCACGGGAGACGGGACGCGACGCGACGCAGCGATGCTTGGCATTGTTGGCTCGCTACGAATTCGATTAAGTTTACACGATCGTGATTTTGTCTCGGTGTGGAGATCGTTTCGAATATCGAAACGTGCACGACGAGCCTGTTACTCCCGTCGAATGTAAAACCGGTGGGCAAACGTTTCGTGAAAAAGTTCATCTGCACACGGAGAACGGTTCGATTTAATTAATTTCGAAATTAACGCTCGCCAGCCGGTCGGCATCGCGGCGACACCGACTCTGCTCTGGACCTTTTCGATTCCGACCGATGAATCGGGATTTGTTTGCGTTGCGTTAACTCTGTCTGCGCGCAAACATTTTCCCACCTATACGTATCTCTGTTTATATACGTACACGTACACGTAACATTATGATATATTGTATAAATTAGAAACAGCGTACAACCAGTAGTTGCTCGGCATACTCATTAATTTACATCGATGCCGCGAATTATAATAGCGGACAACCGCGAGCAAAATATCGATTATCATCGCATCGCTCCGCGGTGATCGTCGCGAGACCGCAAAACAATCACGCCAGGCTTCGTCCGGAAAATTTGCCACTCGGTATGTCAACGGCTGTCGAGGATGACGAGTTAGAAAGAATCTGAGTTTTCGCGATCAACAGATTTGTTCGTCTTTCCGCCGTAACCCTCCCTCCAAGCGGACTTAATTCCTGGGGAAAAAACTGGATTTTTCAATCGATCGAAACCGCTTTCCACGTACTGCATAACGTCGTACGAGAACGTCTGTTTCTTTGGTCTTCGACTAGGGAGGGGGGTTGTGGCGCGCATTCGTCTGCCGTTTTCAGTTCCAACCTTTTGTCGAGAGAATTTCATATTATACTCGACCTGTTGATGGTACGCGTGTGTCCGGACTCGAAGCAAACGTGACGTCTTTGCAGCAGACAGCTGCAGAAGGGAGAAGGAAAAGGAAAGACGTTTGCTTTTGTCTCGGGATTTCCTTTCGAACGACGCGAGAACTCGTCACTGTTCACCGAGAAGAGGAGAAAAGAGCGAGGCAGATTAGAACGGCAAAAGCGGGATACACGTATGTACGGCGCGGTGGGCGATACCGTGCCGCACCACCGAGACGAATTGCCTCCTCCGGAAACAAAGTTTCCCTTTGTCGGTTTTCCTTCTCCATCTTTGGCTGGGTGTCTCACGGCCGTAACGGGTCCCCGTTTCGACGCTCTTATCGCTCTAATTCCTTTAAGCTTTCCGTTTATTTCGATTCTTCGCGCGACTTCACGCAGCTTTCTTCCCCGTACACTCGAGAGAGAAAAAAAAAAAACCATAGTCAGGACGTTTGGCGACTCTGAAAAAACGAGACATCGATCGAGAACTGCACCGAGCTACGCCGCTTACGTGCTTTTCATAACCTGAAAATATACGCGACGATTCAGCGATTTTAGTCGAGTCATGCTTCGGAGACGCTTCAATCTTCGACTCGAGACAACTGAACCTAGCCAAGAAATTCTTCGCGAAGATGCTAGGAATATTGAAAGAGGGAAAACCCTCGAAGAGCTTGTCGGCTGGGTGCGTATCGTTCGGAGAAAAATGGAGGAAGAGCGAGAAGAGGAGCGGGTTCGTAACGGAGCATAAAATCGTGAAACTACTTGACGGAGGTTGCGGGAAATGATTCTTCGCGTAGAGATGGAAGGTTGGTTAGTGGCTTGAATGGATAGGATCGCGGCACACGGGTCGAATATCATCGGCTTCAATGAGGGAGTCGCGCGCGTGCTGCGGCGGGGTAGTTTCTGAAAGGCCGGAAGGCTTTCCTCGAAAGCACCTCTCGACCCTGCGCTGACTCGGCTAGGTTTCCAGGTTTTCAGCTCCCTTTTCAATCCCCCGTCTACCCCCCGTTTCATCCTATTTTCATCCTGTTCCAGCTGGTATATTCGCGTGCGCGCGTTCACCCCAGGGGACCAAACACCTATACGCCTATTGTTAAATGCTGCATTATTCCGCGATAACTTTGAAAAGGTTCGATTTGTCCGACCCAAGACGTCCTCCTATCTTCTCCCCTCGGCCCCTTTTTCCTTCTTTATCGTTTTTTATCATCAGCCGGCGCGGACTGTCGCATCGCGCCAAAATGGCGTCACGCGCGCAACGATTTCATTGGCTCATTCGTCGAACCAAGCGGAATCGCGATATTATCGTGACTAGGTCGTCGTAAATACCGTTTTATCGAAGCTCTTTCTCGCGATCGGACGAATCGCTAGCAAGAAACACGACGCGACGAGCGTTCCTTTTCAACGAATCGAGAAGCTACAGGTAGCCTGAAATCGAACACGGGGCAAAGATCGAGATATCCGTTCTTTTCACGAACGCGAACGGGCTAAACGATATCGTGGGCGACCGTGAAGTCGTAATCGGCGAACAGACAGAGAGTTCCAAGGGGGTCACGGTTGCCTCGGGCTGGCAAACTTCTAACAGGCGCGAGCGCGAAAGTTTGATTGCTGAAATAGTTTGGCGACGCTCTTATCTCCGCGTTGCGGGGACGGTTTTGCCTCGAAAAAATGCAAAAAAAGAAAAAAAAAAGCGAAGCAGGCGAAGCGGGAGCCGTGGCTGTTGCGGCGACATTGCGG
This sequence comes from Stelis phaeoptera, assembly GCA_943735885.1. NCBI lineage: Eukaryota > Metazoa > Arthropoda > Insecta > Hymenoptera > Megachilidae > Stelis > Stelis phaeoptera. Next base: position 5,727,716 of record OX030936.1, read on the forward strand.
GCGAAAATTCGCAGCTAATTTATGTACCAATTAATTGCCAATTAAAGCGACGGTTTTTCGGGGGAATTAAATTCCTCCCCCGCCCTCGACACCTCGCCGCTTCGATACAGCCTGCGGAGACAGGGGAGGCGGTTAAAGCAAGCACAAAGAGAACGCAACGATCCCCCTCCCTGCCCTTCCAGTTGTTATTCCCGTTCGGTTGGAAGTTGATTTAAAATCGACCCCCCTTCCTCTCGTTTCGAGAAGCTTCTCGAGGACAGAAGAGCTTCCCTCTAAGCAAGCGCTTCGAAACTTTCCGCTCCGCTTCTCTTATCCTGGCCCGGCGTTTAATCACCTCCTCGAGATACATAATACGCAGATCAAATATATACCTATCAATACATATAATGTAGTACGATATAATATACAAATATAGATTCACGTTTCCGTCGGTATTTTTTTTCCTCTGCGCGTTTCGTTAATCCCGTTCGCCTTAACGTCTTCCTTTTTCATCCATTATCTTTTCCTTCGGGATTTCCACTGTCTATCCGGAACGAACTCCTCGCTTCGTCTCGTTATTTCGATCTTACGAGCCACGAGCTCCGATCAAATTAAGCTCGAGCTCGAGCTCGGCCACCGCACCGGCAGGAATTTCGAAAGACGGCTCGATTCGGTAGGGCGCGCTTCGACGCCGAAGCCACCGACGCGACGAGTTCATCGAGAACGGAACGATTGGAAGAATTAATATCGATCGTGGGTTATCCTGGGAAATTGCGGAGATGGAGGGACCGCGTTGTCGATGAACGTTTCGTTCTGGTTCGGTCTGAATTTTTGTCGGCAGACGATGCAAGACAGTTTAAAATATTATAGGTTATTTCGTCGGTATCTCGATTCGATTTCGGTCTGAAATCCGACCGTTTGTTGATCGTGCATTGGGACAAAGTTGGAAACGCGAAAGGAATCGTTCCCCTGGCAAACACTTTCCTCATCTATTTAAGTAGACGGAAACAAAGAAATCAGCGAGCACAAGGGAAGCAACCGGTGTGAACAAGAGAACAGGCTCGGCAAACGACAAAAGAGTCTCTTGCTCGAAGCGCAAATTCTGTTGATTCTTTTCCTTTTTCTTCTCCCTCGAAGGGAGTAAATATTGACCGTTCCACTCCTCTTGCTCGTTCTTCGGGTATCTCCGTCGCGTCGCTTCTCTTCTTCCAACGTGGTCACCGTTGGCGGCTATGCTCGAAACGTTAAACGCTAATTAGGATCGAGAAACAAAACGTTCGAACGTTCGTTTCTTTCGACTTCGGTGGCGAACGAGATCAAGCTCGGCGATGCAATCCACTTCCCCATCGGCCAATTCCAACTTTCAAAGATTCGTTTTTCCACACGGCTTTAGTCGAGCTTCGCATTAAAACCTTTGACTCGAGCAAAGTTTCGCGTCTGAACTCCTGCGAGGATAGACGGAAAAACCAGCAGAACGCTTTTCTTCTAGAGTTCGAAGAAAGTCACGAACGAGGGCGATTCGAGGAGAATAGTCAAAGAGAGAGAAACGAACACGAACACGAAAACGAAAACGAAAGAAAACGGTTGATGCGAGATGACAATATTCGCGTCCTTTTGTTCGGACTGGTTGATTATGAGTCGGCTCGTCGTTAGTATTTTTAGAGCGAAACGAACCGTTTACGCTTCCAAACGTCGATAGTTGGCGAACCAGCATCGTTCATTTTCGTATTTTTCGTTGACTCGGTCGTGGAAAGTCGGCCGGCTCGAAAGAATTATTTCGTGGGAATTCCACGAACGACAGGCGCGGCAAGAAAGTTTAGCCGTTTCGGTGCCGGGCGTAACTCGAAGTAGATAGTTGGTCGTGCAAGGCAACGGGAACCGAAGATGCCACTTAGCTCTGTTGCAAATTTAATTTCCGGCTGCCGCGGGACTCGAAATTAGGCTAATGCTACGGCAGGGACTATATGCCCTTTATGGAGCAGAGGAGAGATCGAGGGGTGGGGAGGTGAGGCAAGGGAAGACGAAGCGAAACGTCGCGCTACGATATCCGACAAAACGACGATGCACCGCGCATCGTAAAGCTTTCGAACGAAAATTTATCCGATACGTCCAGCCGAAACTCTTCCAACGTCGCATTACAATCATTCATCGTTCCTGTTTCTTCGAAGAGAGAAACAAACGAGATTTCCGATAACACCGGGCCATTTCTATCCCGTTGGATGGTCGAGGAAGATGTCAATTATCGCGGATTTAACCCCATGCACTACAATAACGTGTTTCACTCGTGACGCACCTTACAGTTCAGATGTGACTTATTCTGTCGTTCGAACTTTGATCACAATTGAATAATAAGTTTAATTCTGATTACAATTTATACAACTAACATTTGTCAAGTACGAAGCATACGTAATAATTCAATATCCTTGATTTGTTTTACCACTGAAGTAATAAATATTTAGCTCTGACCGCTGCACCTGTCGGGAAAATGGTAGTGCAAGGGGTTAACGGACGAGGAGCGATCCAAAGAGATAAACGAAACGCTAGAAGAGAAAATCGGATCAGAATTGGCGCGATGATACTCGGAATTATCCGAAGAACACTTTTGCATTCGAAACGATATAACTTTCTTGCCGTGGATAACTGCTGCGCCGAGTATCCTCGCGAACAAGGAAATTAGTATTTCAACAAGACTCCGGTATCGTTATCTGATCTCGTCGAGCACTCGAAACGGCGAATCGGCGAGGCACCGATGTTATCCGCTACGTTCGAGGAAACCTTTAACGTCCACGGTTATCCCTCGTTTTCTGGCGTTCGGTTTTACGATACGAGCCGCGAAAACACTGGATTCCTATGAATATTTCCACGCGCGAACACGATTTCTCGACACGTTGTTGCCCAACTGCCGGGCACGTACCAGATATACCCCGAAACGCGTTCAAACCTTCGACTCTTCTCTGATCTTGATCCTTTTTCGCGAAGAGGATCGGTCAGAATCGAAGCTGCGCCGCACCGCGCCGGCTAGGCTGCCGTGGTTATCGATTGGTTCGCCACTCCCCCGTGTAATTTTAACCGCATTTACCGATGTTACGTTGTTACATTATTGCATCATTACATGCTTAGAGTAATCGCATTAACCGACTGAAGCGCGGATACGAGCTCACACGTATTTATCCCGATGATGCGTTCGATAACGAGACGCGTATATGGCTAACGTTCGGCCGTACGCTGAAATATTCGAGCAGGCCCATTACACGGCCGACTCCGTTCCCGAAACCAACTTTGCCACCCCGTTGCGCCGCTATTATCACTACCGTTGCCAAATACGTCCGTTCGAGATCGAGACTCAACGCCAGCGTGTTTTTCAACCGCTCGAATTAAACGTTCCGCGCGGCGGAGAAAAATTTGTTCAACTTTTGAACTCTTCGCTCCGTACAAGTAGGATTCGGGAACAAAAACAAAAACACACCCATGGATCTGGCGCGAGCGAGGCAACTGGAAAAACCTGCGAAGAAAAAACGCAGCTTTTTCGCGTTGTACCGAACGGCTCGGTGATTAATCGCGCGCGATCTCTTGAGCAGGAACGGAAGAAAAAAAAAAAAAAAAAGTAAGAAAATGCCTCGTACCTGACGGCCTTAGTTTGTCGCTTACGGTCGGTAACCGCGCCCCTTTCGTAGATATCCTTCGCCTTTTCAGCGAAACTTCGATTTATATCGAGCCGAGCTGCACATCGAGAAGTTACCACCGAGTTTAATTAAGGAACTTTTGACCACTCGACGCGATCCGACGCGAAAGTGGAATAATTCCTTTCGAAACGACGCGGGATCCGATGCGTAAGCGAAAAATTTCGTTACTTCGACAATTATTGCTGGCCCGATGAGCAATCGATCAACGAATCACTGGCCCCGATACGTTGATTATTTTCTGGGATCGTGATTGTCCGCGGCGCGGTGCGAAAAAGAACCAAACAAAACGGAACGAAAGAAAAAGCGGTCGATTACGAAAGAGGCAGCAAGATGAGAGACGAGGACGAAGGAATTTAGCCGACGCGCGACGGTTAGAGAATGCGTATCATATCGCACCTGTGGGAAACCGGTCACCTGACCGAATCAGCTTTATAACAAATAAATTGAAATCACCTGCGAATTTGAGAGATCCCCGGGAATATACGGTGATTTACGAGCAAGTGGCTGCGCGCCGCGCCGGATGGTAACGGCATTGACACGAGATAGTCGGTAAATCGAGGATTGAAAAAGGAATGAACAATCGGAAGGGAAATGAAGGAAATTCCGATGAATTTCGAGCATCGAACAGCAGCGATGCAAACAGGAACGAGAGCGGTTGCACCGTGAGGTTAGGGGGATGAGACACCGGGGGAGAAAAGCGAAAGAGGGAGATGGGAGAGAAGAGAAGAAAAGCGGACGAGAAGCTTCAAAAATGGAAAGTTCTTTCTCTTTTTCTGGACGAAGAATACGAGAAATTGCGAGCAAAAATATCCGTGAGGCAAAGTTGGAATCGAATTAAAAAGCTGGCCAAGCCAATTAAGGCGTTTCGCGGAAGTTTAAGAGATTCTTCCCGGAAAAGGGTAAGCTTTCCGAGTACGCGGCGCGGCGGCGCCCGTTTCTTCTTCATTTTTCCCTCCCGACTTTCTTGTTCGTTTTCTTTTCTTTCTTCTATTACGTCGCCTTCCGCTTGGTCGCCGAACTGGGCGCCATTAAGCTGTTCGCTCTTCCGTATAAATAGAAAAAGAGATGGTCCGGTCGTGTCTCGTCGCGTCGCGTCGCGTCGGAACAGAGCGTGAAAGAAGAAAGGCTTCATTTAATTTCAACAAAATTTAACTCGTTATCTTGCCGCACAGTTGGCCGAGTTTTTTCGATCGTTCCGCTTTTCTTTTCGAGCCTGAGACGGACCTGCTCTGCTCTTTCGATTCTCTCCTATCGTTCGTTCGACGGAAACTCAGCTCGGTTCGAGCTGAAATATTAAATTTTGTCTACGCCGTTCCCCTCGATAAACCTAGCTGCTATCGAGCGATAACGGGAACCAAACCTTCTATCCTAGGCAAAATCGAAACAGAGTTGGCGGGTACGTACCTTCGTGGACTGTGAGCTGGGCTTCGGCTGTCACCGCGTCGCCGACTCCATTCTCGGCCACACACTCGTACACGGTGTTGTCGCGACCCGACCTGACAGGTTCGATCCGTAGTATAGCTCCGTTTTCATAGTTGTGAACCTGGTATCGTGACGACGCTTCTGTGGCATAGCAGACAAAAATTGAGGCAAACGAAGGAAATACAAAAGGAATAGACGAGAGGAGGCAACCCGAGGCGAAGGGAAACGGACAGACGTTAGGGTTGGTATAGAACACGATCGACGGATATTCGTGTACGCTACGGTTCGAGAAAACAACGAACGAACGAATCCGACAAAAAAAAAAAAAAAAAAAAAAAAAACAACCAATCTATCGCGTCGCTTCTCGCGCGATTCTGATCAACGTTGTCACTCGTCGTTATCTCCGTTTCGCTAGATTAGCGAATTTCGACGCCGCGAACCAGCTCGAAATCAGGAACAATCGTGGCTGCGCGGCGAGGATAAAAGCGACCGGTTGCCAGTTGGCCGACGCGATTTTTCGCCGCGCTGAAACCTTCCACCGATTTAAGCGGACCGTCGGCGTCACGTCGTTTCGCATGCACTCTCTCGCCGAATAGATTTCGATTCCGAGCGGACGAGCTCGTCCACCACCTAGAATTAACCGAGAACCTTTTCGAATTCGCGGGACAGTGTTTCTCGAAAATCGAATATCCCACTACCCAGAGGACGTACAAACCCGAAATTCCACGTTGCACACGCTCGAAAAAGCAACGGCCGAGGGGCAAATTTTGACGTCGACTTTTGCGAGTATCAGAGCAAGCCGAGAGTGTCGACAGGATGGCTAGTTTCGGTAACTCTTGAAGTCGGACCGTTGCGCGTTGTTATCCTTCCGGCGGCAACAGCCGGAGCTTCCGGCTCGCGTAAGCGAGTTTAGTTGCAAAGAAAGGACGGTGTCGCGAAAAAGGGACAGAGACGGAAAAAAAGAAAAACGGAAACGAAGCGAAACGAAAATGCGCCGTAAACGCGAAAGTGGAACCGGAAACGAGGAGCGAAACGAGAAGAAAGTCGAAGAGTAGCAGTAACTTCGATACGATTTCCATCCTCGTCGAAAGAGAGGGAAGCGTGGATGGTGGAAGGAAAGGTCTGGTGTAAAGTTTCGAAAGCTATCGTACGGCAAAATGAAAGGGTGAAGCGAAGACTTACGAGAAATTCTCTTTCCGTTCTTTCGCCAGTGGATCTGAGGCGGTGGTGCTCCCTCTGCCGTGCAGTAGAAACTCGCTATTCCGCCTGTCTTCACCTGCTGCGATTGTGGCCTGACCAGAATCGTCGGTGGACCTGTGAACACAAGATCAAGGGAAACCTTTGATTAGAGACGAGTTGCAACTCTGTCACGACTCTCTTCGACGGCCACCGTTGCTCTACAAATAGGACAGATCTTTCTCCGAGCCCCTCGATGAATGTATTCGAGGATTAAGAAAAAGAAACGCCCAAAAAACGTGAGCTGCAGCAGCCCTAGCAAACGATGGCCAATCGGAGGAAAAAAAAAAGAAAAGAAAAGAAAAATAAACAAAATAATTGGAACCGCATTTACGATCGATAAATTCTTCCTTCGTACCAGCTCGGATGTGTTTCGTTCGAACAGGTGGAGATAAGGAGAGAAGGATATAGAAAAACTGTCGAAAGGAAATTTGCTATCGCGAGAAATCGGAAATGTAACAGAAGCGAAAATTCCGAGCTGGCTCGACGCGCTTTTACTCAGCGGCAAAGAGAGGGTGGTGGTTCCAAGATGGATAGAGGTGGTGCGAACCTTTGTCGAGTCGACACGACACGACGCGACGGGACGACCATCCCCCAGCTGTAGCAACACCGACCGTCCTGCCGGAAACAAAAGGAAGGACCGGACCAAGAGTCGTGCTATCTGGAGCGAGACTACCGGCCAAGTATTAAATTGGTCTCGAAAGTTTGCGATCGCACGGATCGTTTATGGCCACTCTTCCATGGATCGTCGATTCCGGCGGAAAGCATTCTGCTCTTTCGCTTCTTAACTCGCAGCTGAATCTCGAGTCGAAAACAAATTCCATCGTCTACAAACGGTCGCAGAGCGGATCGTTCGAGGAAGAATCGAAAAAAGAAACGGAACGTTTTTCTTCGCGCGATTGTAAGTTCAGGCACGAATCGATCGAGCGAGGAAAATGAATGATCATTCGATCGCAAATTGGAAGGATTATCGCGAAAATGGAATATAATATGGAACGAGGGAGCGGGGGGTTGCTTGTCGAAGGGAGAAAGGGGGCGAGATGGGTGGGACAATTGAAGCGGGGACGAGTGCGAGCTCGCTAATCTATCGGCTATGCACGAAAACTGCGAGCGCGGGTACGGGAAACGCAATTTAAGGTAAATATTATTCCATCGGCGAACCGTCGATAATTTTTGATCGAATCGCTTGTTCGAGATTATTGGTATCCGGTGGGGTCGTATTGTGGTTGGACGCGCGACGATTATCATACCGAAATAGTTGGTAAACTGGTGGTGCATTAATCGGACACGCTCGCGGCATACGCGACGATCGATGAATTTAAAAATATTTCATACGGGGAACGGATGCTGATTGAAATGGGATAACGAGCCGTCATCAGGAGTGAAACGAATTTCACGAAATTCTTTCGCATCGTTTCAAAACACTTTTTCACCGTGCGCGTTTATTTGAAATAGGTTCCATCGAGAGCAGCATCTGCCGCACCACGTTCGCGCTGCACTACTCGCGAAATCGTAATTTGCGATCGAGCGTTCAACGAGTGTCTCCTATAAACAGTCACGAGCCCGAATCCTTTCATCCCGTTTGGCCAATCGTAGCTCTCTATTCGATCGAAACCACGATATCGATTGGAACGAAAAAAATAAAATTTAAGCCGAATTACATCAACGCGACGGTACATTGCATTTTCTACAAAGCACCGTGGCTAGTTAAATCGAGTCCGCGTTACCGGCAACGAGGTCAAAGGAGGTCGAGTCAGGTCGAACCGGGTCTGGTTCGGAACCAGATCGAACGAGGGAAATAAAGTTTTCGACTTTTTGGCGTCGGAAACGATCGGTTTTCATTAAATCTCGGACAACCGAGAATAGTGTATACGCGCGTACGCGTATTCAGAGGCACCGTGGGTGGCCGTGAATCGCAACACGCTTCGGTAATTCTCGTCGCGGGAGAAATAGCGCGAAGAGTTATACCGTGACCCCGTTAACGACGTTAATATCTCGCGACGAACGTTTGGAAAGGAAAAAATTTCGGCCGCGTGCCAACGCGTCTGCACGTCCAACGTGTTTAGTGTTTCCCCGTGTACCGGCAAGAAAGGAAAACGAAGGAGTGAGCAACAGCCGGGTCTCAACGAACGTACGCAAAGGAATAAACGCTGGTGGAAATTAGATCGCGTCGCGTCGCGAAACGAATGGCGGATCGTTTTCGTAGTTCCGGACAGAGGTGATCCCTGTTGAAGGCATGGACCGAAGAATTGCAGGTTCTCCAGCGAATTCATTACTCACGCTCGAGGGCATCGCGTCGCGAGCAAACGGAAATCGAGCGTTTACCACGCATGGAAAGCAGGATAAAGATCGGACGGTTATTTCCGACGAAAGTCTGTAATAACGAAGGATCGCGCGGGTCGATCGTGGTCCGTGTAAAAACGATCCGGGTCATATCTCATACTTAAAGTTTATACTGGTTTGGCAGAGACTCGGTGAGGCGAAGCGAACCGAGGTTGGGCCAAACCGGAGAAAAAGTTTCGCCCGCGGCGCCGCGGGTTCGCTTCTATTACGCTTTATAGCCTGCCGCGACGTAATTGAAAAAGTAGCCGATAACGGAGCAATCTGCATGAGATTTGAATAAAATTACGCGTTACCTACTGCCGAACGTATTACGGGAATCGATTGCGGCATCGCTCTTTGCCACCGCTTACTCGGCTTGCGAAAACGATCGCGGTAACGTACAGATTTTTCATCCGAATCGACTGGTTCTCGCTAATTCAACTCTGCTTCTCTTCGCGAAATCGTTGATCGCGCCGTAATACCGTTTGGCAGTAGCTGTCGATACAGGCGAAACTTTTTAATGCGGACTGTGAACCTACGCCTACGGCTGGAAGGATCGTAATAATTATCGAGACCGAGCGCGGCCAAAGTTGATGCCAATGGAGAAGAAGCACGAGGTGGACAGACACTCGAGCAAAGACTGTATCCGTCGCAACGTAGATGCCATTTTGCTCGGGCATCGATTCGTGAACAGGATAATTTATCTAGACACGAAGGATTTCCATCGACGAACGGTGATATTCGGTGGAAAGCAAAAGGAGGGGGGATGGAAATTAGCGCGCGGTGTTTGTGGTCGAGGCACTGGTGTCGACGTCGGCATCGACAATGTCACAGTCGAATTCGGGTGTTGCAGCACTCGCATCGAATTACGTTACGAGAGCATAGATTTATCGTAAATAATTGCATCGACCTTATTCGCATTTTAGCGAATATCGAGGGCCAATCGCTTGGAGCGGGCCGTGTTTCGCACGTAATCGAGACCTTTCTCGTTCGGGAACGGGGTAAATATTAATTTAAATGGATTTTCGTTCCCCTTTCCTCTACACCCTTCCCACCACACGTCTGCCGCCCTCCCCGCCTTTCTGGTGAGCGTGGCGAACGGCATTCGCGTATCAATGGCGGAGCCAGCAGCCGGTTCGCTTTCCAAAAGCTCCGCCACGTTTTCTACTCGTTTGTGCGAGCACAATGCGCCGACACTGGGAAATAGAGTCTCACCGCCCGCGCGGATTAAATAATGAAAATTTTCCACCGTCCTCCGGCGAACCGTGAAATTGAATTTATATGCCGGGGAATCGTCATTGGCGTTTTAAGTGTTACCGCTCGCCACGCTATTGCGATCTTTCTCACCCTCCTACCTTTCCAACGACAGATCCAATCGAGTCGCAACGGCATCGATCTCGGTGTCGTAGGAATAATCTCGGACTTGTCTAGCAAAACTGGGCGAGCGACCGGAGCGTATAAATATCGAAACGACGAGGATCGCGATATTTAGCTCTGCCGAGATCAGCTCGAAATAGTTAACCTGCTCTCCGTTTCGTGTGTAAAATTAGCAAAATACGGTCTCGTATGAATGAATTTCGACCGTTGCGATCGCACGATTGCTTAACGCTTTCGAAAGGATTTAAAAGATGACCCGTCGCGTGATTTTCGTGTTATACGAGAACAATTATTACCACCACGAACGGTAAGGTCGGGTGGCGTCCGATCGCGTCGGTAGGGGCTAGCCTCGATATGGTCGTTACCGGATACGTCCGAATATGAGATTTCAAGATTTCAATTTGGATCTGTTGTTCGTGACCGCGTTTAATTGAATTCCGAGATTTTTAACGCGAGCGCTGGATATTCGGGATATTCGGAATAGACGGGATCGCGCCACCACAACGATTTCCCACACTTGGAAAAATTGCAATTTATTTCTTTGAAATTAAAGCTGCCACTGTCCGATAACTTTGTCCTCGTCGCTCGACGATTTTATTCTCATTGTCGATTTTTCCTTCTTTTCGAGATGCGGTATCAGCAGATTCTCTTTTCTACGATAACGTTACAATTCTGAAAGAAGCGATCGACGCGTAGCGTCGCAACGAGACGTCTCCCGGTGCAGTCTGGATTCGTTGGTTCACGGGTTATTCGCGTCTCGCGTTTCTTTAACGAGATACCTCGGTAACGTAAAACCGTCGATCTTCGCGAACAAAAGAAGCTGAAACGGTTCTTCCGATGCAACGACAAGGACACGATGCAACACGATAAACTACCGCTTATCCATTTTCTGGTCCCGTATCAATCTGTTTTTTCCCTTTCTTTAGCTTCCTTCGTAGTTTCGCGTTTCCTCCCGTTTCGCCAGGGCAATCGCGAAAACGGCAAAGCAACGCGATTCGATGCAACAACGTTTCAATCAGCGCGTAATCTAGCCAATCGATATTAATAGACGAGTTGATATCGCGCGACAGACAGGGAACTGACCGGAATACCGATTCGCAATTTTAGAATTCCTGTTCGCGACCGTTCCGTGGTTCAAAGTATATCAACGTGAATCTGCACGATAGGACGTAGGCGTCCGAGCTACATCCGAATCTGGGCTACGGTTGCGCGGATCAAAACAAGCGAATACGAGCCTACACGAGCATTTGTACGGGCTTACGCGACCAGTGGAAAACAGGAGACGAGGGCAAGGGTGTGGACATCTACACGTGGATGCACCCGACGAAAATTGCACTGTTCGGCTTCGATACGTATGCAAAGCGATCGCGTTTAACCAACTAGTCGAGAAGGTTCGCGCGGGTTCGAGGACAATGACGGGGATGCGAGAGCGCTGGTACTGTTTTGCCGAGATCGAGCCGTCGAACGATTTCGAATCAACGCGTCTGGTAGCGCGGATAATTCAATTTGAATATGGATGCATAGCCCGACGGCATAGCCTCGGAAAATCCGCAAACGCGAGGTGACGTGAACCGATCTCTCTAGATCTCGCGGTAATTCCGCGAGCATAGCGCGTGTTTCTTCACGAGCAATCCGATACGCACAGACGGAGTCAGGGAGTCACGGAGTTGGCATTTATCTCTTGTTCTTAACACACTCTCAATGGGTCAATATGACGGTGGGACTGAGAACACCCGCAGGACCTGCACTAAATTTATGCAAATGCATGCCGGCAATATTCTAAATAAGTAGCTTCACCCCTGACTCCGTACATCTTGCGCCCACCGGTGCCTCCACTGCCTGCGGCGCTATCGCCAACTTCTACCCAGGCTGTGTAAATTCGACCCACCCAGGGACCCAGCCAACCAACCAACCAACTAACCGACCACCGTTCACGGCGCCACATCGTTTCGCTTCGGCGATTACGAAACGACGCTACGCGACTCAACATGGTATCGGTGCAGAAAGTAAACCGCGAAACGTCCCGATGAGTTTCTCGACGGAAGGAAAAGCTGCTGGTCGTTGTCGATTTGCGCGCCTTGGAAATTTTTATTTCGAGAAGCGGACTGGTGTTCGAACCACGGTAACGCGTATCCGTTGCGAGAAGCATATATATATATACACCCACCCACCCACACACACACACACAAATACATATATAGGATACATACATATCCGAGGAGCGGTTTCGTATCTCGTTTTTAGCCGAACCGGCCAAGTCTGGCCGAACGCAAGTCTGCCGGCGCAGCTGCTCGTAACTGGCTTTTAACGCTAATAGTGCTTTCAGACCCGTTTTAAAGAGCATTTACGAAACGGAGAAGAACGCAAAACTTTAGTACGTTCGGTACGTTCTGTGCATCGCGATCTTTTTACTTCGTTCGCCATACTCGGAAAATTAAATTCACCCGGGGACCGAGTTTACTTTAACGGGCGGTATCGAATACGCGATTCGTTCGTCGTCGTCTTTGTCGCGATCGCAAACGGGGATATCGAACAAAGAGGAAAGAGTAAAGGTTAGGGGATGGAAGGTAGACGATTAGTGGTAAAAGGTTAACGAGTTCTAAAAGAGACGACGCGGCGGACGGTCGAGACGTACGCGCTGCATAGATTAGAAAGGTTCTGGCACGACAGCAGGTGACACGCCGCCATCAGGCTAATCAGCACTCGGCGTTTTAACGCGGTTAATTGTCCTTCAATTAGCCCCGCTCGCGGCACTACGACTTTCTTGCTCTCGTTCTCGTTGGCGGTAGGGTGGTGCGCGCAATTAGCCGTCACCGAGTCCTCTCGCGCATTAAGAAGACCCGTAAAAACCGCGCCAAGATGTACCGAGGAAAATTACGCAAAGATAAAGTCCAAGTTACACCATCGTTACAGACTGACGGACTCGAGGCTCGAGGCTCGCGGTTGTGGACTCTTTCCTAGCACCCCCCAACCACTCTCGCGTCGAGTATCTTCCCGCTGTACAAGTTACACGGGGAGACAGTTTTCGTGACCTTAATGCGTTACCATTTACAATCGCCCGTTACTCTTGTTACCGCAACGGCTAGCTCGACGCGAGCCAAGTCGATAGGCCGCGAGAAAAATTTATCGCCCGTTACTCGTTAAAAAAGAGTACACGCTGCCCGCTGGGAGGAGGAGGAGGAGGTCATCGAGCAGAATCGCGATGCCATGCCGGTGGAGCCGGAGGAAACGAGAACGCGACTCGAAAGGGGAAAAGGTTGGCCAGCTTGAAATTCGATTTCGCGATGTAGCCTCGCTTCGACGACGATATCGACCGGACTCGCTCGAAGGACGGTTCGCGAATAAATCATGGAATCAATTCTGATACGTGGTCGGTGGCGCCATAAATAAAATGCGCTAGATATCGTAGATCGGCGTGGCACAGCGTGACGGAGAAGGAAGGGAGAAACAAATGACGGCCGCATAAGCGGGCAGAAACATTCGAAAGTTGGTCCGTGCCACGCTCGACACGGGTTATGCGCACGGAATTTGAAATTCAAAGCGTGCGGAGAACTCCCGATAAGAGCTCCGGGGCTCGCTGCAAAAATACACATTAGCGAATTTGAAATTTAGATCGGTTACGGTCATCCAAGCGAAATTGAGTACCGACCCTCGAAAACAGACCGATTTACGGCGGTTTTCCGCGACCTTAACGAGGCCCTTGAAACGAGCCACGCGAAAGAAACTCTCCTCCTCCAGTCACGTTCCAGACGTCTTTTCCTTTTCTTTCCTTTCCCTTTCCCTTTCCCTTTCCCCCCTTTCACTTCCTTCTTCTATCCCCTCTTATTTATGTTCCATCTTGCCATCCACCCTGCTCTTTCTTCCGTTTCGAGCCTTCGACAAATCTAGGCTCGAATACAGGATCGTACTTACTTGTCATGTATGTGATGTACTGTGAGTCGCTGATGTTTCCTGAAAGAAGCTTGTTGAGTCGAGTCTTATACGGTCATGGAGAACGCTTCGTGGGCCTCGAAGCGTTCCATCCGCTGCGCTGGTAGCGCGCGTTTCCGCCCGAGTACTGTGACAAATCGATCTTTCGTTCGTCTAATGGAGCTCGATTCTGATTTCTCTTTCAAACATTTTCACGTTGGGTACGCGTGTAAAGCTGCTAGATAATAAACACGTTGAAATAAGGAGAAAGAAGGAGGGCCATTCACGAGGCGGTGACCCGGTCGAGTATCGCGAAAGTTCTCGGAAAGCGTGAAACTGCGAGGAAATTGCGTACGCGTTTACCTCTAGCACCCTTTCTCTGTCGGAACGCTCGAAAGAGACTGGCGCATGGCGGTCGCCTCGAGCTTGCAATGTTTTCGCCGTTAAATATGCATTACTCGTTCCTTTGTGGGCTAGTGGTTGTTATTCCTTAATCTTCCTCCCCACCCACCCCCGCCACCGTTTCTCGTCAATTATTCGTATCGCGTGGAAACGTGCGAATCGTTAAGAGCGCGATTTCGGACGCGTCAAACTTTGGAAAGAATTCTGCCGGTAATAATTCGTCGCTTAACAGAGAGTAATCGGGGTGACGGAGTTCCATGCCCTATCTCGAACCAGGTATAGCAGGGTTTTCGTAGCCGCACGCAGAACACACGCGGAACACGCGGAACGCTTCTAACCGTCCCGATCTTTCTCCCCTGACGTCGACCTATTAGTTAACCGTTTCACCGATTTTTTTCCTTCGCCCGAGATACGGCAGCTCCTCGATAACTCTCGGATCGGAGCCGCGCACCATCGACATTATTCTTCGCGAGCAGCCAGCCATGCATCTCTTTGAGTTTGAAAAATGCCTCGATCATGACGGGCTGCTGCTGCGACGCCACGCTTTCCAGTTCGAAAGGGCCATTTCGCGAGCGCCGCGCCGCGCCGCTGATCGCCGTGAGACGACGAAAGAAACGCTCGAACGATCGTTGCTTGATATTATATTTAAATAGGACCATCGTGTATCAACGTCATTACCTCGCACGACCACTTTGGTATCGTAACTGACCATCCGCTTACAGCTGACCCATATACCTATCGGCCACTTCAAGGATCGTGCCAAACGAAGAGAGAGAGAGAGAGAGAGAGAGAGAGAGAGAGAGAAAGAGGGAGAAAGAAAGATTTGTATCGCGATCACGAAGGAGCGCGAACGAGGGTTACTTTTCCAATTCGCACACGTTTCGCCGCCTTATTTATTTTTCACCAGAAATTTCATACCGACGAAGATTTTCCCTTTTACCGTCGTTTTTTCCACTGTTCTCCTTTCGGTTAGTCCGTACTCGATCGAATCGAAAACGCCCGGGTAACCTTCTCAGTCGGCTAACAGGCAGACGGGACGTTGCCACGCGACCAAATCGAATGAAATATCGAAGCATCGGGTCGCTCCGGTGAGAATCGATCGGATCTACTCGAAATAAACGGGAGCAAACGCGATATGTTTTCGAACAGGGCGCTGACAAAGGAACCAACTGGATACGGGTCGTGAGTGGGGTCGTTTTCAACGACATGGAATAATTCACGAGAAAACGGCAATGTGAACACGAATGCGTTATGATCCGTCGGGGTGATCGAACCAATAATTAACCAGGCTCGAGAGTAAAGCGTAAATAAAAGTATGAAAAATGCGAGGGATCGATCGACACGATGCGATGCGATGCGATGCGAGCACGGGACGAAAAGGAATGCGTAGCGGGCGGATAACTTTTATTGCTGGCTGCCCGGGGCTCGTTCACAGATGTTCCACCCCCTTCATTATCGGAGGGTTAACGGGTGAAATCGAAACGCGTCGAGTAATGAAAACGACCGGGAAGATAATCGGCAGCCTAATCCCGTAAATGTTCGGCAGAAGAACGGGAGGAGAAAGGAAGAAAAAATTGTTCTTCCTAAACTGTGACGTTTCGAGTAGGATCGAAGCTGGACAGAGTTGGATGGAAAATAAACGAGGGGACAAGTGGGAAAGGAGACGAATCGATGGCTGGCTTCGGAGCGAATTAATTTCGTGAAATCACGGGTGCGAGCACGAAATCACGTTTAACGTTCGAGCGTTTGGACGTTCGGTTGTTCGATTGTTCGCCTGGTGGGTGGACGCGGTCGAGAGGATGGCTTTCTCATTGGGTTCGTGATCTACGATATTGGCGTGGCCGACAGGGACACCAAGCAACCAACTACGAATACGTTACTCTGCGCGCACACACTACTGCTTCTATCCGAAGACTTTTAAATATGTTTTCTGCCCCTGCCTCTGTGTTACCGATTAACTCTTTAGGGCACAGAATTTCAGAAGAATTTCAGTCCCATGTTGCACAGAATTTTTTTTTATTTTTTAAATTTTATTTTATTTTATTTTTTTTTTTTTTGCAGCTATTGCAATATTTCGAGGTGGGTCTAAAAATGTCCCACCATGCATTACCGTGCATCAAAAAGGTGGGACATTTCTAATCCCACCGTGCCCCAAAGAGTTAAACGAACAATCTTTCGGGGCGCCAGAATATCTGTTACATAACGAGATACGGATAAAAGAAAGTTTTCTAATCGTTCCGGCTATAATGGGGTACGAGTACGAGTACGAGTCTGAAAGTTGGAGCGATCGTAATCGACTGGTCACGGAAACAAAGTCCGCTAACGGGAGAAGGAAGAAGCGAGATTTCAATTGTCGACGCCGCGTCGCGCCGACAGTGTCGTCGTCGGCAGTTCTGTAGCTCGAATAGCCTATGTGGTCTATTACCAGACCGCTAAGAGGGTGGAATTGATTAAATAATTGGCCCCTTAGATCGGAGGCTAGTTTCTGGAATGAATGCGCTGGCTCCTGGCCAAAGCTCGTTCGAGCTGTCGAGGACCAGCAGAAGGAAGAAGGGCGGATGGGGTTGATGAAAATCGCTCCACTTCGCACCGAGTACCCTGGCCTCGCCACGTTCTGCGACCACCCACACGGAACTCGTCTCGTCCCGTTTCTGCACGTGCTTTAAGACACTGCGAGCATCTTTGGCAAACGACTCGAAACCGAGGTCCATTAAACCTTTTAATTCTCTGTCGGATCTGGCAATGCCGCGTCATCGATCCAACCTCGCGAGCCGATTCACGAGCGAAGAAGCCAGCACCAATTAACGGTTCGATCGCAGTTTTTTTGCCATCGTGAAAAACTACCCAAGGGTCGAACGTTCGACCACGATAACGAACGAAACGGAGCAGCGAATTCCCCGCCACTTGCCAGCCAAAGATACGCGATCAACGTTCCCTCCATACATCACGTCGTCTACCTTTCCGAACGATCGCCAACCAGACGACTCGCCGCGCCGCACCGTTTACATGTACTTACAGTAACGTTTGCGTCTTTCTTTGCACCGACGCGACGCGACGCACAGTGGTCCCAAATCGTCAAATCGCGGTCAAAACCTCAAAAATAAATTTTTCATTTCTGGGGGTTTAACCATCTATTCCTGGAGGTAAGTAAATTGTTTATTAATACCTACATAATAAAAATGAGTAACTTTGTACTATATGTATAATTCATACATATTGTTTAGGCGAACGAACAGTGAAAATTGACGCGCGTATTGTAGAAATGTAAGTAAAAAGTTACATATCCCGCAATATCCCGCCGAGATTCTTGTTGGGGTTTGTAGTTAGTACCTATATCTTATAGAATTTGCAGAAATTAGATGCCTGAAACTGCCTAACTGTACGGAAGACCATTTTATGTATGAAGGTGTTTACAATTGGAAATTGGAACAGAAACGGTCCGCCATTCACGGCCCGAAGTCGTACATTGTATATCATTGAATACTAATTTTGATACAGTCTCTATTTATTTATAATAACTGTAAATTTTCATTTTCTTTTAGGATCTTGTGATGAAGATATTAGAGTTACCAGAAAACAAGGTTTTACTATGGTAAAAGAACACTTACATAGCAAGATGGATAAGATCATTGATATTTTATGTCTATTGTTACTACATTATATTTCTCATTATTATATCACTCTTTTACTAATTATAATAATGTGTTTCTTCTTAATCCTAATGCACCAAACGTGGTTTCATTTGTATTATCCATTTTCATTTATAAACTTCTAAAACCGTGAATTATTGTTTAAATTTTCATTGACTATATTGTTCTCAATAATTTTAACTTTAAATTCGTGATTACCAAGCTCCAATATTACATTAGATTAACCTTGGTATAGAAATGGGTAATCTCCATGCATGTAGGGCTGCCATACTGGATCCGCCATTTTGTTTTTAGAAATTTTGAGTTCAGATTCGTAATCAGCGATCCCGAAAACCCCGGAATACAGATTTCCGACTAAATTAAAGCACGTTTAGAGCTTTTGGCCACGTTTTGACGATTTGGGACCACTGTGCCGACGCAAGAAAAGAAAAAGAAAAACGCTTGTCCCAGAAACGGTAAATGCGATGTAGTGATTTTGGCGCGGCACGCCGTGCGAGACGAGTCGGTCAGCCGACCCTGTTTTACCGCCCTCGCGACGCGTTAAAGACCTCGAGGAGACTTTGCGTGATAGCCCTTCGAGAAACTCGTTTCGGGTGATAGGCAACATGCGATTAGAACGACTACCGGCTACGTTGCTATACTAATTAGAGCTCCGTTCCCATGACGGGTTGCGCGGCTCGAGTTTCTCGTTGACGTATAAACAAGCTTGCACGGGCTCGTCGATGAAACAATTGCACGCAGCCAACGAGTACGATGATGACGTCGATTTGAATTTCGATGCCGATCGCGAAGCATGAAACGAACCTGAATTCTGAATATAATATAAAAGTGAAACGAGCTTCTGGATAACGGACATAAATATTCGCCAGCTTTTCCAGATTTATATTTTACGCGTATCAGCCGTCTAATTTACGTGGAAAATTTAGCGAACGCGACGCACCCCTTTTCTGGAGGATTTTTGCGTGTAGAGGTAGGTGGGTTCGCGCGCGAGCGCATTTTACCCGGTCAAACTCGGCAACAAAAGGAACACGGTGGGGGGGGGGGGGGGGGAAAAGAAAGGGGAAAGAGCAGACGGAATGAGAAATGGAGGAAAAACGAAGGGCCAACGTTCAGAAGATATAGCTCCGCTCGATATAACTCTTGACTAAGCTGTGCTATTGAAAAATGATATTCTAGTCGCGCGAATGAAATATTATCGCTTTCAGTTCCGTCGCGCGATCTCGCCGTGAATAACCTCCTTCTCGTTCCCGTCTACGAGAATCCTCGAACCGCCCCTGACCGATCGACTCGAATTCGTCTTGGTTCGGAATCGCCGGAAATTAATGGACAATTTCTCCAACAACTTAACGAACGACGATTCGCCTGGAAACAGAGAGCCAGCGATAATTTCAGGATTAAAACGCATCGAAGTGACGCGAACCGCTGAAATTCATCTCGTTCCTTCTCGTCTACGATATAACGGAGGAAACTATCGTAACCGAAGAACGATGAACGATGAACGATGAACGATCACACACTCCGGAAGCGAAGCTTCGTCTCGCGGTCCCGCGATAGCTTGGCGGTGCCGGTGGTGGGATATTTTCTCGGAGGAAAAATCGCGAAAACGAGTCGGATACGCGGATAGAAAGTCGGTAAGAAGTTTTCCTATGGAAGAGATTATCGGAAAATCGTGGTGACGAGTCGACGTAAACGAGTCGAAAGGAAATATCGCGCGTGCGGACGAGTATACGGCTACGAGAAGCAAGAGGAGAGAGGGGGCTGGGAAACGAGCGCGGTGCAAGCTGGAATAGGTTGAATCGTTCGAGTAATTCCCTTTTACGATTTTCTCGGCCCATTCTACGGCCGGGTAATGTTCGAAGCCCGCGTTGAAAGAGAAACACAAGCGGCGCGGAAAGAGGACGAAACGAGCTGAATCGGGGGAAAAGAAATCCGCGTAGAAGGAAGCGGGACGAGCGAGACGTAGACAAAAGTCGTGGGTCGTTGTTAGGCATCCCTCTTCAGCTTTCGCGACTGCGATCGAAGCAGCAAAAACTGTTCGGGATTTTTACTCGAGTTTTATGATTTAAATCGCGCAGTCGACAATATTCCTTCTCTCCTGACTCGTTTCGCAACCGAGTCAGCAGTTGAACTTGCGCTATACTTTTATAACTCTGGCTGCTACGTATGGATGTCGCGGCTCGCGATTTTACCGAGAAGATCGGTCGGATTCGCTGACTTTTTTTTTTATCGTGATTCTGTATATCTCGAAAGACGCGTCGCACGGTTTCCGGGGACGCGAAAACGCGTCTCGGAAACACACGTTCGAGGACATCGCCGCGTGCGCGTTTCGGTTGGCTCGCGGTGAACCACGCGCTATGATCAGCACAGCGTAATAACGAGAAAGCACAAATTGACAATTTGTCCCGGAGTATTGGTTCGGCTGACCAGCTAGCTCAAACGAAATAATTGCTACACCCTGTCGAGTACCGCGCCTCCTCTTCCCGCCGATCCTACCTCTTTCCCTTTGTTCGTCGTGCTCAACGCGTCTCGAAATTCATCCTCGGCGACGCGACGCGCAACCCCCGCTTTATTGCGTAACGTTCGTGAATTTGTTCGAAAAGCTTAGAAACGCGGTAGAATCGACGATAAAGTCCTCGTAAGCAGGAAACTTTACGATCGCTCAGACAGGAGAAGGGAGGTAAATCCATGTCGCGAATCAAAAGAATCGATTCCGCGGTCGAATATACACGTATATACGATAAACGCGATTGGTTGAAAATTACCGGTGATAAAGAACACGATTTTCAGTCGATACCAACGACGCGACGTCAGTGGACAGAGTGTATTTCTCCCAAACGCAAATACGCAGTTTTATAGCAAATATCGCAGCACTGCAACTGACAACCGTGCAACAAATTCGACCAGCTAGACACCTATATTTTTCTATATCTATACAGATATATTACGCTTCAAGAACGGTCGCCGCCAGTTATACGCTCAATTCGGTACGAATGAGCCCCAACGGAGAAATAGTCGTAAAGCTTTCGTTGGAAATTCAAACGCGACTCAGCTTTCCGAACAATTTACTCGGAGCTCCCGGGGCTCGCGAGGCTAGGCGATGCGATCTCCGGCCGTGATTCACCAACGGCCAACCTCTCTTCGCGATCGCATTCCTAGTTTCTGCCCGATACGACACGCTTTTTCGGCCTCGGCCAGATCTCGAAAGATATCCCTCGACGCAGACGAACAACAACGCCAGCATCGTAAGAGTAGAGTGCACCGCAACAGATATTGCGTTCGGAACCACTCGGCTGCAATCTCTCGCCCGAGATAAAGCGCGAACAGCCAATCTAACGGGTCGGATACCGATCTTCCCGACCAGTCGAAAAAATACCTTCTGCGGGAAAATAATCCTTGGGCAGATTGTTCGCGTTCGCCAAGTTACTGGGCAGATTCGAGCGACGACACTTGCTCCGCTTTTCTTCGTAAAAACGGTCGAATAGGGTTAAAATTACAAACGGGTTCGAAAGGGATCAGGCTACGAAGGGAAGCTGGTGTTTCTCGGAATACGCACAGACCATGCGTCGCTTAGATTTTCCAAACAGGCCACTGTCGAATGACATGCAAAGAGGTAGGTAAGTTGTTAACTGGAACTCAGAACGGAGTATCCTCGTTAGACCACGTTAGACGATAGCCAGTGGCAGAGATTTTGAAAAGAAGCGAAAACGCGACTATGCGGCTTTATCCCGCAGCGAAGATAAACGATATAAGCGATAAACGGTAAACGATTAGGAGTTTCCCTCGCGTTCTCGATACCAAGGGAAACGAATCGTTGGTCCCTGGAAACGGAGTGGCCCTCGAGTGTCATCGTAGCTTTTAATTAAGCTTCACTTGGCCGTGCAAACTTTGTTGTTGGATGCCGGGGCGTAGACTCCTTCGGGACAGGGACAGGTAATTCAGTCTGAACCGACGGACAGCAACGAGAAGTTTATATTGGTAGACCCTAGTAGGAGACGCGTCGACTCTATTATTATGTTCCGCGTTTCTCCTTCGTGGCCGACGACGCGATGCGACGCGACACGGCGTGGCGCCTGACGTCCACGTTTCATCTCAACACCCTATCGATCAACGTTGCATCGCTGCGGATACAAATACCGCACGGATAAAACGAGCCAGCTTTAAACGCTATCGACTAAATGGTTTACTCTTAAAACGACGCGACGCCGCCAATTATTTCAACCTAGTTGAGAAGCTCGCGGCGGGACCGACCGGACGGTCGACGGCGATGGTTATACGTTGTTTTTGCCAGAAGTAAGCCACCGTCCGGCAGGATTAGCCTTTATTTTCTTTAGGAACTCGACGAAGCTTATCTCGGCCCAAGTGTTTCGCCGCATTACCGACTAATCCTTTGAAAATAATTACGCGGAACTTCGTTCTCTCGCCTACAGACTATTTTCCTCGCACAGAGAATCACGGCAATGATCGCGAAAGGAACAGATGCCTTTTCAACGAATCCTTCAGCGGGCTGAATTTATTAACGTTAATAACGGGCGAGGAGGTACTCTCGGTGGAATATCCATCGGCCGATGTTAAGAAGCCGATGCGGTTCGCGTGCTTGACCGGTTACTACTTTTAGTACTTAGCAGCTACGTACGGCTTGACAAACGACGCCTACGACGTATTTCGCGCGTATCGATTCGCCTGGAGTGCTTTGCCCTCGCTTAAAGTCAAGAATTTTGTCAAGATCGAACGCCCCGCTCTCGGGCGGCTCGTGTCAGCACGCGGGTATAAGCGTCACGAAGGGAAAACCCGACCGTCTTACACACCAACGACGACGGTGGCGCGTAAAAATTTATGAACTTAATATTCCGACAACGCGATTCAATTCCCGTTTGTCGTAACAGCTCGGGCGTACGAAGGGACTTACGAACGAATGAACCAATGAACGAACGAACGAACGAACGAAACCAAGCGGATTTGAAGTTATTCTCCCGATGTTGGCAGAGGGTAGATAACGCTGGTAAAGATCGTAGATTTCGACGCGACAACGGTAGGTAGAGCATCGTGGACGCGGTGCGGCAGGGAGCGACGCGGGTGGAACGGTGCGGAGCTGAGAGTCTGGCAAGTTTTTCCCATAAATACCGATTATTAAATGTGGTGACTGGTCGTGGTGGTGGGCAGGGAACGCGGCGTTGCTGGTCGCCCAGCAAACAGGGCTGGCTGCGGTCTCGAGAAATGGTCGACCGGTCGACGATACATAGCCGGCTGGCAGCAAGGCTGGACAAGCGAGTAGACCGAGCGGAACACTAGGAACACTAGGAACAGGAGGAACTGGAGGAACGGGAGAAACGCGAGATCGGTGGGACGCGTGGGGCAGGGCGAGTCGCAGGGTCGTGTTCGAGGCTGGCTTTAATACAAGTACAATGCCACTGGCGTAGGCTTTATGATGACGAAGAGCACCTGGGGGACCGGGAAGCTCGCAATTTCCTCACCGCCCCGACCCGTCGCACACCTGTACCTGGTGTACCCTTCTCTTGCTATACACCTACCGACCGATGCGACGTTCTACGTGTATGCATGCGCGTTCCTCCAGCTTCCATTCGAGCCACGCCACGCCGCCCTTGGCCACGCAGTCGCGCCGGTTACAGGGGACCAATTTGTATCCGGACGCGGAATCGCGGTGATGCGTCTTCGATAATCTCGTTGGGAATTAACCACCGACTACTCGACTACCCGACTCTGTTTGAATAAACGATTTCGAGATACACCGGGCGAGAATTGTGGAGTCAACTTCCCGCTCCATGACCTCGACGACTTAGCTTCTTCAGATTTCTCTCCTTCCCTCGGGATAGGACGATACGTAACGGGATGCTTGGCACGCAACGAAACCGTTCGCGAACCAGCACAGATGATTCCGATAAGACCAATTTGTTCGCGCAGGAAACACGAGTCTCGTCAGGATTCCACGTACCACCCATTATCATCGATGGTTGAAAGGCGGAGCCGTGTTCGTAACCGACCCAAAAGTGAAAATAACGAGAGCAACGACGCGGAAACGGGGGACGAAGGATTAAACGAACACCGGGTAAAAACGGTAGCGAAACGAGCGAGGTAGAAGAAGTAGAAAAAAAGAGAACAGTAGCGACTTTCAGTTTCCAGCGAGAATCCAAACCGAAGGAAACTTTTTAATCGTCCCAACGACGACACGAGTGTTTACCTTACGCATGTTTGAGCCTCCCCGTACAGAACTTATGCAAAGTGAACGCTAAGATTCCTTCGAGATGCGTTGGAAAAGCTCAAGAAAACGGCCAACCGTATTATTTCGCGTATCTTACCAAAAAGTTATCTCCTAAATGAAATCGTGTTCTTGGTCGGCTCTCGTATCGATCGAGAATAAATCAACCGATTTCCCGACTCCTTCGCAAGATTAAAGAGCGAAACAAACACGGTATCCCAAGATTCCTCGACTCCCGATCGTACGATCGAGCGCGTATTTGTTTGCGCGAGCAAACAGACGGAAGAGGGTAGAGGGAAGCCGAAGAAAGAAAGCAAGCAAGCAACATCGGTGTAAAAAGAAGCAGAAAAAAAAAAGGTGATGAAGCGAGCGTGAATTCCTGTGTAACACGGAAAAGTTGGTAATTAAAGGGCGACGAAGGAATAGGGAACGGGATCGGGAAGGCGGCGTGGCAAAGGAAACGGAGGGGTAGAGTGAAAGCGAGGCATGGGCGAGCGGAAGGACCAGGAGAAGCCAGCCAGGAAAATGCATGGAAATGTATTCCCGGGAGCAAAGGCGCTCCGTGGGTGAAACCAAGGGGCGAAGAGACGGACACAGAAGCCGAGAAAGAGAGAGAGTAACATCGGAGGACAGGGTAAGAGAGGCAGGAGACGGTGAACGGAAGGAGGGAAGAAACTGCGACCAGGGGCGCTAAAGATATTATAAAGGTTGAGAAGCCGACACCACCGTGTCACAGAGGAATTACGCCCGATTCTTCCAAGTAGCCTTACCCAACGTCACCTTTGTCGTTTATATTCTAGCCGAAAGAATACTTTCTATCACGGATACTTCGAACAAACTGCACCTCTCTGTATTTTCACGCGCAAACTGACCCGTCGAGTCGTAAAACGCGATACTAGCGGAACAAACTATAGTCAGCCACGTTTGTAAAAAGGTAAGTCTGTTGTTCGTTCAGGTTAGCCTGTGCCGAGGCTCGGTTCTGCCACGGGATCGTCCTTTTTCTCGGAATAATTTGAATAAACACATCGGGTGGGTGGGATGAACGGACATCTGTCGCGATGAGGCGGCAGGTTGAAACGGAATTTTGCCAGTGTCACGCGGGATAATTTGGCCGGCTTTGGGTTCTTTTGCATCTCGAACAGGCAGGGTCGTGCAAAAAATTCGACGAGGGTTTTTTCGAAAGCAGTGACACACGTATGCGAGGCAAAATTTCACGCGACTGGTCGGGAGACGACGCGACGAGATAAGCGGTCAACTGGACGATACACGGAAGGGTGGTTCGAAGCCCTCGGTCAACTCGAATTCGTATGAAAATCGAGAGCGTGGAACGTCCGCGCCAAGAATAGAACGAAATTAAACGATTCATAACGCGTTGCCGCGAACGCGCGTGCCGTTAACGATTCGCTAGTTAGACGACCATTCATTGGTCGATCCGAATCGGTTCGGAGGGTAGCTTTCTTCCGGAACCAGGTCACGATCGTGCTCCGCAAACTGGATAACATCCAGGAGATCGAAGGAGCGTCGAAAAGCAAGAAAAAAATAGTATCACGAGTAACGACCACGTTGCACATCCTTCTAATATGTACGATTTCACTGGCCCATCTGTCGGATAAAAAAAAAACGGCCGAGAAATATTGACAAACCACCAGCTAACGGCATTTCGAGACAATTATTCATTGTTCCTCGTATATCGGCCCACAGACAAATCGACGGAACGCGACCTGTTCATCTCGATTGTGGAAATCGTAAGCACAGGCGTGTAGTAATTCGTTCGTAGAGTCGGCTGTTTTCCGGCGAATATAAACGGACGGTGGGCCTGGCCGACGCGTCCGTGCCGCGTCTCTTCGTTGCTCGCCCCTCTGACCCGAGTGTATCGACATCGAGGTTACACAGAACCACATGCCAGTGCGGTCTCTCTTTGTGTGCACCAGTGGCGGCAGTATAGCCTGGACTCGCTCTATACTCGGTGAACTTAATTTCCCCAATTTCGACCGCGCTTCGTCGACCACACGATGCAATTTATACCGAGGAACCTCTTCCAGCGTGGACCATGGTAATATCTCGGTAGCTCGTGCACTACGATTTAGGGGGCTTCGGACCTACCTCGTCCCATGCCTGTACTTCCTATTTCCACTGCTACCTGCATCTGCACCTGTCCCTACACCTGTCTTCACAACGAAACTGCGTTCCAAGGATATCTACTTTTCGCGCTTCCTGCGATTTCGTCTCCTCTTGCACAAACTATGCCCGAGTTTCTGGAGATCGTTACGACCTTTCGCCGTTCGGTTTCGCGATTCGCGTAACTGGCAATTTCTTCACTCTTTGTTGTTCGACGCGTCACGACAATCGAGTCAAGTCGAGTCGAGTCGAGTCCAGTCGAGTGGTATTTCACGAAGGCGAAAGTTTGAAATTTCTGGGAGCTGGTGAACGAGGAGATCGTCGGGCCGACAAAGCCTTATCGAGGGAATCCAAAGGCAGGGATCTGGTTGGTAAACAACTACGACGTTCGTTTGGATCTGATTAAGGGTTTAGTACGGTCGGGGTAATACACCTAACGAGGCGAAGCACGTAATTACGCAATTGCGTGTTAGGAAAGTATACCCTTGAGAGCACGGTCATTCGGTCGCATTCGTTCCTTACGTGACGGCTTCTCTCGTCGGCGTTGATCGTGACTCGGCCGGGGTACAGCGAAACGAAGTACAGTGTTTCCGAGGAGTTTAGCTCGCGAAAGTCGAAAGCATGCAGAACGGAAACGAAATTGTACACGTCGAAAGTCGAAAGACGAGCGGAGAAACGGGACAACGGTTCGCTAAGCTTCTTACCATATTTCGTTCAAGTTCGCTATTGTTATCGCGACGTCTATTTTTATTGTATTAATTATCCGTTCATCCTCTTACGGAGTTCGAATTAATCGAGTATTTGATGGCGCGGGAGAAAGAGACAGAGCGAGGAAGGCGACCAGAAGACAGAGGTTGCGAAGGTAGTGAACAAAGAACGCCAACTGTTTGGTTTACCACTAACTTTCCGGACGACTGTTATGTTGGCCAAAAGGATCTCTCGATTCGACTCTCGACTCGGGGTAATCTCTTCTTTGGTTTTATCGATTTAACCGAACCAGGCGGTGAAAAACGATCCTACCGGACCCGATGCATCGACGGAGAAGAATAACGTGGAACTTGACTGCGCTTCGTCGCGGTCGGTTCGCGCACGTCACGCTAATCACATTACGGACGCGTAATGGCTCGCGTGCGTACGCCAAACAAAAAGTTCGCTTCCTTGTCGGCGAAAGCTACGATCCCATCGTAGATAACGCGTGCCCTTTTCTACGCGAGAAAACTCGTTCTTTTCGTCGCCGGCATAATACCGAAGTTTTCACGTGATTTGCTGCTGCGTTCTCGCCGGCTAATATAATCTTTACGAGACAATTAACGGGCGTTCCATTAACGTCCGACGGAAATGCTTTTACTTTTCGCGTCACGAAACGATTACGGACATTTTCTGGCACATAATTCAACGCGTTTCCCTACGAATACGCCACAACTCGAATGGTCGTTCGACCGGTGCCGGCGACCGTTCTGAGTGGACGATCATCGGTGGTAAAATTTCAGAACGGAGGAACGAAAGGGGTGGATGCGAGAGAAAGGGACGCTGTTCGAGCGAGGAATTCTCTCGACCTCTTGGCTCGGTCCGCGAGAGCTTGAGCCGTTATAGTTTCTATCTGATGGTAAGATAATGTAAACTTATGCGAGGCACGCCCGACACCCCGCCGTGCAGCCCAACCCCCTCGCACAGCCAAGCACCAAACTTTCCCCCAGCTTTAAATATATATCACCTCCACCATTACGGTTTAACCATATGCTCCTGCATCCCACCCACCGCCTACTATACCTGCTGCCCGTCCCATTCGGCCGAACAGACGACGCTCTTCTACATATACACCCACATGCAAGTGCGCGCGCGCACACACACAAACAAACAAATACGCCATCTTGATCCCTTTCGCCTATTCAACCTGCATCCCTTACGGCCTTGCCCGGATTTAGATCCTCGCCCCTTTCCGAAAAAGCCTCGGATTAATTGAACCCTGCTCAGCGTGCACGAGTACCAGTCGCGCATACTGAAGGTGGTAAGCAGCGTTCGACTTGGAAATCATGTATCTAGTGTAGTGCGTCTCGGTTCGGGAAACGAATCGTTGGAACGTTTGTCCGTGCGTTACGATCAATTACATGCAAACGATAATCGTCGCGGAGAATACCTTGGAGAGGGCGTATATGCGTGTCGCGGGACCGCAACGGGGTCACGTAAGCGCAACCCACTGTAATTCTACGCTATCATCGCGTTACACCCAACTACCTAACGTCCACCGTTCGCCGAGTTATCGAGCGCGCAACGCCGCGCCATGCCGATATCTCTCATGCAACGTCGACTTTCGATCCTGTTTCAATCTCTACCATCAAAGGGTAAATTCCAGCGACGACGCAAAACAGGTGGAAAGGACCAGGGGGCACAGAAGAAGAGAGAGAAAATAAAAAAGTTCAATGGCTAACGTACAGTTAACGATTGTAAAAAAAGAACCCCACGGTAAAAAGAAAAAAAAAAAAGAAGAAGAAAAGAAAGGAAAACGAAAAAGAGGAAAATATCCTACAGTCGTGGCGTACTCGGTTGAATCAACGAAACGAAAGGAACGTTTACCCTTCGGCCCGGAAAGGTTTTCCAATGAAGTCGTAGAGTTTAGCCGAACCCTTCGCGTTCGTTTGTCCAACTCGTAAATTTGATGGTTGCGTTTACCACGCCGCGCCGCGCCGCGCCCGTCTCGTTGCTCACGCTCTCGTTGGTAAATTAATCTCGCGTTTCGTGGTCCGCATCGAAATTTCGAGAAACGGATTTACGCTTCCAACTATCCTTCTCTGTCTGAACGAGTGGATGGGACGGGGATCCTTTCGAATGACCTCCCCCGATACCTGCCGAGACGAATTATCGTTTTTCCGGATCATTAATCGAGCGTAGGCGTCACAGCACGGCGCGGTGCACCGCGTCGCCTCGTCGTTTGCCTGCAAGACCAGCTACCGAGGAATCATGATCGAATTTAATAGCAAATACGTCTCTGTGTACCGTACCCTATCGGCGTGTTTACACCGCGAGATCGAGTCTAATCGAATCGAACCACCAGGACGAGCCACGAACCAGACGATTCCACGATCTCTAGAATTCCAGATACGGGTCACGAATCCGTCGAGTCGCAATTCGGTTCGATGCAATTTGCCGGATAAATTGTCGCGGTAAATAACCAGCTTGCCGAGAAATCAAAATATTTCCTGCCTCGTCCCGTCCCGTCCCGTCCCATTCCAACCCAGCCTGTCCTCCTTTGCCACCCCCTTGTTCTCGTCTTGGTGTTTCTGTTGCCAGTATCTTCGCCGGGGGGAAAAACTAGAATTCGCGAATCACACGATCCAAGCGCGTCTGTCTCTCGAGCAGAAACGATGCTCGATCGATTATTTGTTTGGAGGATGCCGAGGAAAACCAAAACTCGTTGGTATCGAAAATTTGCTTTTCGCGCCTCACCATCGTCGTTTAATCCCCAATTTGTACGAGCTGCCAGCACCACGAACGATCGCTTTCGCCTCCATCCACTCTCCCTGACGAACTTTGTGAGCGCAGATTGACGTAATCCCGCTTCAATGACGCACCAACGGAACACCGTATAACGTCGAAACCGCCGATCGCTCTGTTGCGGGCTGCGGTCGCTCGTTAAAATAAAACCACGGTTTGTCGAGCCGCTGCACGATTGATCCGGTTTTCGTCGTTACCCTCTGGTTCGTCGTTTCCTCTCGCAACGAACATTGAAAACCATTATGTATTGCGAACCAAATGTCGCGGACTTAACCGATCTTCTCTTTACCTCTATCCGTCGGCAATTACTAAATCGTGCGACGATCGAGCGTACCCGTTTCCGCCGCTGAACGCGTTACTGAACGCGCCACTGAACACGCGAAGAAAAACGGAACAATCTGAAAAGGGAGTTCGTTTAAGGGGTTTTCCGCGCGTACAGTATATGTCGGACGTGGGACGTGGAACGCGCGTAAGCCGAGCAGCAATTTTATTCGGCGCTGTGGTGATTAAGCTCGCTCCCGTTAAATCCGGTCTTCATTAAAAGATCATAAAACCCCAGGAGCGAAATAGAAACAGGTGCGAACAACTTTTCGTGATACTACGGCCAAATAAAAAGCAACGAAAGATCTTGACCTGGTCACCGTCGACGAATACAAAAGATAAACTAGAGATTAAAAGACGAATCTAAGAATCCATGATTTACAGGCAAGTTCGGAATTCGATTACGCGATGGTACGGTTCGATTAAACTCGCCGCGATTAAAATACACTGAACGCCGCAGCTGGGTCCAGACGTTTTGTTGCCATCCGAGAGAATGGATTCGTGTTTCTTGCGGTGAAATGCAAAGCGCGCAAGTTCGATACACGGCAGAGAAACGTACGAGCGAGCCAGGGGCGTGCTAGGTCCGCTACCCCTTCCGAGTCCACAATGCCCTGGAAATCCCTTAATTTAACGCCTGAAATTAGACATTCCCAGGCCGACCGGTTTTGTACGAAATTTCGACCCGAGTCAATTTCAGCGTCCGCTTTGAAACTTGATTTTCCAACCACCGCCTCTCGCTTCCTTCCGCTCTTTTTTTCTCTCATCCACCCTCTTCTTACGTGAATACGCGATTTACCTACACATCGTTCACTATTCGCTTTCGTGACAGAACATCTTTGAAGGACACTCTGTGACGATAGAAGGTTCGATGGAAACGAAGGTGGAACCAGCAACCGATGCTCGCAACTCGCAACGCATCGATTTTACTATTCCATCGCGTAACGAGCGACGAGCGACGTTCGACGCGGTACGGTGCGGTGCGACGCGACGGTAGCAAGAACGTAACCGGAGCGGAAAAGCCGTGGGTCGATATTAATGACATCGAGCACTGTTCGTCGTAGCAAACACAGGCCACGAAACCGTATAGGGCGATTAAATTACGCGTCGGCTCTTCCGTGACGACGTTCTATCTCGTTCGGGAAACGTTTGCCTAGGCTTCTGTCCGCCACCCAATACTCTCGCTAATTACTCGATCAATTTACGAATCCAGCTGTTTTGTTCCTTTTTTTTCTTTCTTTTTCAGACAAACTTTTCAGCCCACTACCAAACAGACGGATCGTCCTCGTTACTCGTCTTTGTCGATACGCGTTCGGCTGTGCTCGAGTTTAAGACGGTCGAACGCGGCGATTAGGTAGAAGCAAGTGTACGAGGACGATGGACGGCGGAGAAGCCGAACATAGACGAGCAGAATGGAGACAGAGGGTGTTCGAGTGGCGCATACATATGATGGCAGGAGCATCGAGCGGCGTGCGCTCGGTGAATGGAAATTGCGGGAAATCAGGAGCAGCCGGTTGTTAAAATCAACGTGTGCGTACAAGTACCGTTGGCAAAGTTAAACGAGGGCCCGCGGGAAGTATCGTCCCGCTCCTTCTGGGTCATTCGTAGAGAGTGCCAGCTGCACGTTTGTTTCACGATAACTCGCGCACATCTCCAGACGAATTTTCCACGAAACTCGGTCCGTCGGCTTCGCGCACTACGAATCTTGGCCACGTTAACCGCTGCAAGGGTGCGGTCCGTCGATATATGTATGTACGTGTACATACAGCGTGTACAGCATCCTCGCGGATACTCCAGAATCCGAAATATTCGCGGACGCGTTCGCCACGAGGACGAGATTGTTCGATCGTTGTCCAGCCGACATAATTTCTTGGCGTTCGACGTATCCGTAGAATGTCGGATCGTAGCGGTCGCCTAATTCGCACGATAGTCAATCGGTCGGGGCGCAATTTGCAGAAAGAATCGCATCGTCACGGATACGCGTCTCAAGAATAGACATTTCGCGTTTTTACGATTCGTGCGAATCCCCCGCTCGAAGCTCTTCTAGAATTTTGCACACGCCCATAATCTCAGGCAATTATTCATATTTTACGACGGTGTATAATTGACGCCGTAAAACGTCCATTAGTTATCCTTCCAATTCCACGCCGCGCCGCTGCCACCGACTCCGCTACACCCGCCGGCTGCCTCGCCGCGCCGCTTCCCTCTTCTCTCGCTCGCTTACTCTCAACCGTCCCAGACGATTCTCTATCCTGCTAGCTTTCCCTCTCTCTCGATTCGCTCGCTCTATCGATTCGACTCGATTCTGGTTTTCCTGCTGCTTTACCTGCGGATACGGCAACAACGGCAACGTACGCGCCAACCCAAATTTACCGCGAAAAGTCAGCCAATGTCTCGGGAGGATACAGAGAATCGGTCTCGCGAACGGGCTTCGTGCAGTTCCGCGCGTTCCATCCGTGCACCGACGAACGTTGCCGATATTCAGGATGCAGGTAGCAGCTTTGGTGACAAGTATTAAGTATACGCGTCGATGGAAGACGCGGAACGCCGCGCCGCGCCGGACGGCACGGTTCCGTCCAACGGCCACGGACTTTCGATTAATATCCCGGTCCGCGAACTAACTTTGTCCCGTGTATATATATATATATACTAATTTTCCACCGCGGTTTCTGCTCCACGCCATCCAGCTTCGACGAGCTTTTACTTCCCTTCGAGCTTCTCATTCCCCGGCTTCGCTGCTGCCTCTTCTTCGTCCGATTCACGATCGAGGAAAGCTATTAATCACCGTGCAGCCAACGGCAAGTTGCGCTGCTACCGGGATAGATAAGCTTTTTACCGTTTCGGTATCGGGGCCGTTTGCTGCACCCCTCGCGATACGCCGATCCCGGTTCCCCGTTCGGCTTCTCGTTAACACCGCGCGCAACGAATCAATTAATCGAGCCGCTGCCAAACGGCTACCGATTCGTCGGCTCGAGAGCACACAAGCCCTGAACGACGCTGTTTCCGACGCAGCTCCGGGATCACCGTGCTTCAGGGTATCGACCCGTTCACCGGCCGAACGATGCTCGACCTCCAGCTCGAAAGAAAACCGAATCTCGACTTCTGGCTACGACACTGGAACCGTGTTCGGTCTCATTAATCACGGGAACCGAGAGAAAGACACGGCGAAGCTTCGCTCGAAACCTAGGATCGGTAATCGAGCAGCCATTAATTAACTTGTAAATCGCCTCCTGATCCGGTGACGTCGATTCTAGCATCTTGGCCAGACACGAATGAGCGTAAGGCGTTCCGAAGGACAGTCGGAAATTTTCCTTTCCTTCCGTCCATTCGGCCGCTACCGGCTCGCTTCGGAGCGAATGGTAGCAGGATCACGGTCATCTTTGCCACGATATTAACCGACGCGGCGCAGCGCGGCGGCTGTCAACCAAATGGATTCCCTTCCGGCTATTGCGACGCTAGCGTGACTCGCGCCTCCATCATCCTTCTCTACTCTCTCTCTCTCTCTCTCTCTCTCTCTCTGTCTCTCTCTATGTATTCATATTTAATATCTTCGTGTTCGTACGCGCTTTGACCGGTGATTACTGGACGCCCTTCTCCTCGTTATTCGCTTACCTACTACTATATTATCGTATACCTCGCGGTGTCGCGCTTGTTTATTACGTGACACGAAGCGACGCGACGCGACGAGACTTCGCGTATCGGACTTTAAATTACTTCCGCCAGAAATACGACCAGGTCAACTAACATCGGTTAATCCTTTGAAACAGCTGTAGACGGCGCGCATCGATACACCGGCTCCGGTTCGATGTTCGACCTTTCGATCTGATTGAACTCCGATAGAAAGCGGAAAAGAAGGATTGCGCTTGAAAAGACGTCGTGACTTTCGACAGCCGGACGACGGCGACGCGACGGCCAAGGACGATTGCCGCTAATCAAAGGATAACGATAACTCGAGCGGAGAAGGAGGCAAAAGTTTGTTGGAAAATTGATCGAACATCGACAGCCGGCACGGGCGTGTCGACGAACTTAAAGTTCCGAACCGTAAATCGTAACGAGACGAACGCAGCAGCTACGGGATAATTACGTGGGAAAAAAAATCTTAACAAGAATTACCAGCTTGCCGGTGAAATTTCGACGAGGGTGAAATGGAAATTGGTGGAGCAAGAGGAATCTAAAAAATCGACTTCGTTATCGTGGCCCGTGAATATCGGAATTATTAAAATCTCTTTCTCTTCATCCATCGGCGCGGGCGGTCCTCCTTTTTCTTTTTCCACGATCCACTTTAATTTACGAGCGGAAGCGAAACGGTACGGCATTAACGTTACTCATTCTGTATTCTCAACATCGACGTCATAATTCACGATGATAAATTCGCGTTAGCATCGAACGCGCTTTAACGTCCGCCCGCCCGCCCGCCCGCCCGCGCTCGCGCGTCCTCGTTTTTCCAGACAATGAGGAGCAACTGGAGAAGAACGACGACGCTCTGCTCGTCTCCGCTGGGAATTCTGGAAGAGTACTTTCTTACAAATGGAAAACTGCTCGCGCGTCTTTAATCCCAGCCAAGATGCGGGACCAACGATTCTTTTCTCTCCCACCCTTTCCTTCGACGGCAGGAGATCGTTCCGCGATCCGTCCAGATCCCGGAGCGCGTCTTTCGATAAACCGAGCAGACGAGCTTTCTCGGGGAAAAAAAAAGATCGACTCTCGGCGAATTACGAGAAATCAGCCGGATGACGCGCTCCTTCTTCTCGTTGTCGTCGATGTCGACCGAGCCCCTACTAGGTATTCTACGACGGTCCCATTAACCCTCGGTCTCAAACCACGAACTCTCCGTTTTCAGGTATTTTATGTATCCTGACCCTTTTTTCCTGCTTTTCCGATCAGATATCCTTGGAAAAAGGCCCCACGTATCCCATCCTCCGGAAACCTCGATATTTATGTGTCCGGGACTGATTCCCGCGCTTTTTCCAGAAAACTCTCACTGCTCTCCCACCTACCCCTCCTACTATTTTCCCTACCAAAAACCCCTTATAAGAGGAGGACCCAAAAACACAGTACAGAACAATATAATAAGAACTTTTGTCGAGACTCCGCAAGTCCGTGCGCGTAGTTAATAAGATCCAGTATTTGTTTGTGTAATCTTCGAAGTATTAAATAAAGAACATTTCTATTAAACCAACTCATCTTGTGTGACGTTGACGACATCGATACGAGTCTAATCGCTGGTTAAGAATACGGACGAACAAGAGAGTAAACAGGGTTTCGAAAGAATACGAATTTCCATTTCTATCCGACGGAAGAAGATCTGTGGAACGGCGCGGCGCGGTGCGGCGCGGCGTCGTGAAATACACGCGTAGCCACTGTAACAGGATCAGCGTCGACGTCGCGATATAAATGTAAATGGTAGACGGAAGCTGGAGAGAAAGATCGCTGGTATACCGGTTGCCGGCAGAGATGGAAAAGGACAACGAAAGGGACGCGGAGAAGAAGACGCGGGACGAGGGATCCAGTTTCTCCTTGCTGTTCCCTCTTATTAAAATATCCAACATGATTACTGCAGACTTGGCAACTATAATAGAGCGACTCGAAGTCGAGTTTGCGAAGCTCTGCTTCGCCTCGGCATCTGCCGTTCCTCCTACAAAACCTTCGCCCCCTTACCTCCACCCCCTCATTCCTTCCTTCCTTCCTTCCTTCCTTTCTGCTTTCCTTTTCTCCTCCTGGTTCTTGCATCGGCTTTCTCGTCATTCGCGGTTTATCGTTTTTCACCGTCCCGGTTAAACCGATGAACGACGAAGAGCAACTCGTGGTGATAACAATTTTGGGCCGCGAATAGCCTTTATCCGACAGGGGGGCGGAGGAGCAGAACGGTGTCGAGCATCGAATATTTATGAAAACGATCCGATGGAAAAGCGGAAAAAAAACCGTAAAATACTGATAGGCAGAGGGCAGTGAACGGGTCGAAGATAGTAGATGAGGAGGGTGTGTCCGACGAAATATAATTGTTGAATGGTTTTTCGAAGCGCAGATTAACGGGGAAAGGTGAAAGAAAGAGATTCGTTTGTACGAACGAGTACGAAAGAGAGCGAGGAGTGGGAAGCGAGAAGCGGGAAGCGGAGGAAAAAGAAGGGTAGAAAAAAGAGAGAATCGGTGGGTGTATCGCGAGCAAAATTAGCTCGTATTCAATTTCTCCGGAGGCGAGGGTACGCGCACCGGTTGGCCATCCCTTTCCACGCTACCCTAGACTTTGGTCGACACGGTGTGCCACCCCAAGGCGTCTCATAATTAAATTCGCCCGAATTTACCCCACTTGGACCATTGTCCCGTAACAAGCTATTGTGTCGAGCGTCGCCAGCCACTGTCACACCGCGACAAACTTTCCGCTCGAATTTTCGCTACTCTATTCCCACCTACCTTTCTTCAACCTCCCTTCGCAGCTCTCTTCTAGCATCCGCCTTTTATTCCACCCGCTCGGATTTCGGGTCCTCGAATCTCGAATCGGTGTGTTTTTGCTTCCGCCCCGATGCTCGATAAACGGGACGAGAGGCTCGAGAATTCCGTAAAACGAATCAAGAATCAAGAATCGATAAACGACACTGCCGCGCCGAGGCCAATGAAAATAAAACGAGACACGTTGGATTGGCACGTGATCAACGAAATAACGGCTTCCTTGCCGATATCGTGATCCAACGATTTAAGACTCTCTCTGTCTCTGTCCGTTCTCCCGTGTAGCGTGCAGACAGCCGTGTGCTCCGTGTACAGGCAAGGGTGCAAAGACGAGGGGGCGGTGCGGTGATGCGAATTTATATCCGATAGGCAATTGTTTTCTCGGAACGCGCGGTAAATTGGAGAAAAAAGGTGAAACGACTTCGTTTGGCCAGCTTCGAGGCGGCTCGGTTTGTGTCGAGACTCGGGACTCGAGACACAGCAGACATTTTAAGCGGCGCGGCGTGTAAATTATGCCCGTCTAATCGAATCGACGTCCAAGATTTATATCCTACCCCGTATTGCCTTCGTACGCTTCCGGCCCATCTCCCCGTTCCGACGAACCGACTTTCTTTCGATTTTCCGCCACGTCCGTCGACCTTCGTTTCTATCGATTCCAACTTTCAACGCGAAACACGGCGAGCAACTTTTTGAAAAATTGTTTCGCCCCGCATCGTTCCGATATTGGATATCGACTCGATCGCATCCTAATCCACCGATGCTCTTTCGTTATCCTTTTCCTCTCCTCCGTAACCATTCTCTCGCAGCTATTTTCCCATCCATGAGTGATTTCAACTTGGTGGCAGGAAAAAAAGTTTGAACCCCCGGCATTCCGTCGGCGCACATCGAGTACCATCGAGTATCATTGTTCAGCCGTACCTCCTTACTTTTCATCGAATCGATTTGATTTTTTCCATCCCTACCTAGTATTTCAATGTACAAACTTCTCGCCAAAGGGAGACCGATCGATCGAAAAAGTCTTTGGCGCGTTTCCACGTTTGACTTTCAAAACGCGGAAACGCGAAAAAGTTGGCCGGGACGCGAAGGAAGTCGTTTACAAAGTCCAACTCGTACGAGACACGGTACAGGAGAGCAGGAGAAGCGTAGCAGAGAAAGAGAAGGGGCACGCGAGCTCTTCTCATTGTTGAACCGAGTGGGAAGGTAGACGAGGAATGGGGCAGTCGAGCAACACTAGATACTAGATATGTGTTAGGGTACGCCATTGTCCCGAGAAACTCTGGATTGCGACGCTTACAATACGACGATTGTTTCTACCTTTGGCGTACCGAACGGGTGGGCGGCCACCTTTCACCTCCACCAACCCTACCTCTCTCTCCCCGTACACAGTTGCTGCGTTCCAACCTCCTGCCGAAAATTATTAAATTCCATATTAACGTCACCTACCCTATTCTTCGCGTGCCTATTCTCCGCCAAGATTCCAGACCCGAACACCGTCTGTTGGAAATCGAACGCCAACTACGGACGACCGAGATTGAACGAGTTACGCGTCTAGTTATATCATTTTCTTTCGCAGTTTTCGACAATTGATTGTTTCGTCGTGCAACTGTTTGCCAACTGACCGTCGTTCTCCGTTCTTATCGTAGCAAGGAAAACGCGAGGCTTTTCAGCTTTTTGATAGTTTCGCTTGCAAGAAATTACGGGCCAGCTGCGAGTGTTGGCCGGAAACGCGTCGGGCGACAGCCTTCTGTGTTCCTTGCTGCTCACCACACCCTTACGGTTGCGCGTCGCGTTCACGTGCACGCGTACACCCGTGTGTTTGCGTTCGCCCGCGCGCGTCACTAGTGCCCATTAGTAAGATTGCTGCCCCTTCCGACGGGGCTACACATTATATAATAGAGGTGGCCCTTCGATCGCGCTTAATGAAATTGCTTAGAAAACATGACCATCCGGGACGAATTGGTGCGGCAAAAAGTTCAGCGTAACGATAACATCGCGAGCTCGAACGTTTTCTCGTTAAACGCCGTAGCTCGGGAAGAACTGTAACAACGTGGCTCGTTTCGTTCGGAACTGGATCGATCTTCCAGATCGAGACGGCAACATGGCCATCGTGGCATTCGAAGTACTCGCGGCGATACGTTAACTTCGAGGTTAGTCAAGAGAACGAGGGCAATTTTGCTTTTCAATGGTGGTTGGCCGCGATCGAAGAAGGGTGACGCGCAGCCGAGACCCGAATCAAAAGTCGGCGCGAGACGACGCGTACGATACGTTTATCGCGAAGAAAGAAACGAGGCCAGTTTCTCGCGGAACGGCGCAAATGTTTCCGTGAATTTTAGTTGCATGCCAAAGCGAACATGGTGGTGGAAACGACCGATGGTAGCAGGCAGTCTCTATTAACCTGGTCGGTCGGTCGATGCATTCACAGGGGTAAAAAGCACGCTCGAGTTGTCCAAGTGTTTCGTGGCTGAAACATAGCCGAGGATTTCGTGCGGCCGGCGAAAAGAATTCTTTGATTCTTTCATCGTCGTAAAACTACAAATTATTCCCTGCTCGAAAACGACATACGTGTATCTGACGAAAACAATCGAAACCACCAACTATCGTAATCAGTGGCGGGAGAACAGTTCTCGTAAAAATGAGCATAAATACAGTGGTGGTCGACGTTAGGATTTTCCCGGTCTGGGAACAGAGATCGGGCTACGAAGAGTAGGAGAGGAAGGTATCTGGAACGATCGTCGAGGGTGCGGCGACTTTGGCGGCAAGCCAAACTGAGCCAGGGAACGGTAGTGATAAAAGAGGAAGAGGGAAAGATGGAAAGAGGACGGCTACTCGGCCGGTGATGGCAGACCTTCGGCGTTCCATAACAGTAGGTCGCGAATCGAGTTCCTTGGCTACGAATTTCAATCGGGTCGTTTTCGAAACACCCATAAAACGAAAGAAAGGACCGAATGGTACGGTACGGCAGGGCAGAGTATCGTCGGGTGATCTTCGACCTCTGGCCGTGTCGTAAAGATCCGCGCGAGGACGTACGAGTCGGGATTCGAATTAAACTCGAGCTATACGTTTACCCGGGTCTCCAGGTGTCTCGCGAGGAAAACGCGAGAGCTAATGGACGAGGGATTCTCCGTAGGATTTAAGAGGAACCGAGAAAATATCGCATTCCCTCCCCAATAATATCCCCGGACCAGTCCAACGGATATAAATGTGAATTAACCCTTTAGCGAGGCGGGGTTGGCGCACTGGGAACGACCGAGATTTGTCCCGCGAGATGCCAAACGGACGATGAACAGTTTGCTTGCTTCCGTGGTACTGGCTCGACTTCCGGCCATCTTTAACGATAAGCGATACCGATGCTTTCGAGGGGCTTACCGCTTTCTTTGAAACTATACTTAATGTTCCCAACCACACCTACCACTGTTTCATTGCACTCGACTTACGTCTTGGACTCTAATGGACAAACGAATGACAAGTTTCTGCTTTCTTTTTCTTGTTTTTTTGTTTTACCGTGGCCAAGCTTACAATCATAGAACGTTTTCCGTGTCGCGGCGAACTCTGCGCGACGGCGATACCAAGAATATCTATCGCGAGAAGGGGAATGGTGATGCCGAGGGTGATTGCCGATGTTGTCGAGGAGAGGGTGAGAGACGCGTCGCGGAGTACGTATACGTAAAATCAACTACCAGGTTCGTATTCTGGTTGGTAATGTACTGTGTGATGCGGTCTGTTGGGACCGGCAAGGTCCCGCTCTATTCTAACCGTGTATCTTATCTATGGATGCACGTTGCCACCTACGTGGCTTTCCTCCGCGCGAAATGGATCCACACGCGTCCTCACCTCTGTTCCTTCTCCAGTAATGGATGCAAAGATTTCATGCAGTCTATTGCGCGTCGCCCTGACAAGTTTGTACGAGCGTCTCGATATGTAAATACGCGCACGGCTCGATCCATGCGGAAGAAAATTCATATATAGGGGAACAGTGAAGCAAACTACAAGGGAAGAGGAGATAAAAGAGGAAAGTGTGATCGTTGATCATCGGAGAAGAAAACACGCCCGAAAATAGGAAATTTACTTTGGATCCTCGGTGAATCCCGATCGCATTCCTCCGTTGAACGATCCAGTCACGAAGGAATTCCTCGTCATAAACTCCAGCCGCTTCTTCGCTCGCGTCGCGTCTTGAAAATGTCAAGGCGTCGCGTCGCGCCGCGACGTTTCGAAAACTGCCACTGACGTAAGACGAGCGGGCGGCGCTCCTATGACGAACGATTCACCCTACTCTCGTTACCTTCACCAACGTCTCCCCCCTCTGTCTTCGTCGTTACGGAAACTGAACAAACGAACAACAGAAGAGGAAACAAGGATGATCGATGGAAACGAAATGAATCGTTTATCCGAGTACTCGTTCGATGGGAAATCGAACAACTTGCAAGATCTCAGTATTTTCACAATGGTATACCAGTTTTGGTGAAGATTTCGCTTCCTACTCGTCGGATGCATGAAATTCCCTTTTAACGGGCAGCAAGTTTCAACGACGGGCAGGAAGCTTTTCTGGTGGATAACACGGAACAACGGAGAAAACAATTTAAAGCGCAATACTACTACGCTCCTCCAGGTTATACGGCTTAGTTTCCTTTTACGATTTACCGTCGTTGATATTACGCTCGGTATTGGCTATTTATTAAAAGCGGCAAATATCCGGCGACGATGTACGAGGTAGTTCGGTCGAACAGAGATTTTTAAGAACACGATCGTTTGGCCAACGACTAACCACGTAAACGTGTATCGCGTCGAAAGGCCCTAATGGAAACAAAACTCGGACGCCGTTGGCATAATTCATCGCGAATCCATGGGGGACCGGGCATTTGGCTGGCGCTGGTAGAAGCAACCCTTTGACTGAAGAACAGGGTGGAAAAAGCAGGGGCGCGGTCGAGGGGTTTCACATTAAATTATAAAGTCAAAACCGTGGCGGGCGGAGATGATATAAATGCGACTATTATACCGAGCAAGAGCGAAGGGGGGGGGGGGGGGGGGGGGCACGGTCGATTTCCCGTTGGCATCTGCGAGTTTGCCCCGGAACCTTCACGGCCAACCTCTTCCGTTTCTCCGTCGAAACGCTCCAACCAGCCTGGACCCGTTGACGATAAGTGTTTGAAATATTGAAAGCTGAAGCGCAACTACCAACCCATCCTCCTGTTGGTTGAGGTCGCCGATAGCGACGAGGAGGCAACGCGTATAAGGCCGTAATGTTGCCATTTATACGGTAGCTGCCTCGCTGGCGACGCTTCGTGAATAAAACTGCGAGATTCTACCCCGTCGTGCGGAAGGGAACGCGTCCCATTGCTCCCCTATCGTAGCGATTGATATTTGTCGTTTGGCATTCCCCTCTGGTCGCGCGCGGCCTTGCAACTCGTCGATCAAACACACGGATCAGAAAGATTTGGCGAAGGGATTTTCTTTCGATGGAACAGGAGCAACAACGAGAACGCGGGTTCGTTCTGTCGGCGCGACGGAAGAAACGTCGTTTTCCTGGCTCGACGATACTCGCTCGAGCGACAAACGACATTCCGTTCGTATATCTGTCGCGGATCTCGGCCGATTAATCATCGAGCGAAGTCGATCTCCGTCGCGCAACGAAATTCGTGCAACGAAGCAGTCCAATTAATCACTCGGAGGCAGAAACTCTACCGGCAGGTATATCGATGAATCAATTAATTAGCCGTGCCGTTCGATCGACC
Source organism: Stelis phaeoptera (assembly GCA_943735885.1). Taxonomy (NCBI): domain Eukaryota; kingdom Metazoa; phylum Arthropoda; class Insecta; order Hymenoptera; family Megachilidae; genus Stelis; species Stelis phaeoptera. Next base: position 5,770,011 of record OX030936.1, read on the forward strand.
AACGCGAAACACGTTCGACGGTCGAGTAGGTAGCGTCTCTTCCAGACCACGAATAATTCTCCTAGCATCGTCGTTGCCCCGACCGAAAAGGATCTATCGCGCCGCGTATCATCCTGGCCCGAGCGAACCAGTTTGAAAAATCGAATCTACCAACCGTACAGAACTACGAGACACTCGCGTCCCTTGGGCGGGGCAGTGACATCCGGGCTACTCGAAGGGGCCGGAAACGAAAGAAAAGGAAAGAAAGAACGCGATAGCTACGGCGGAGCCTTTTCGACCTTTCGAATCTAAACGGACGTACCGTATCGGAAACGTACCGAGAGATATTAAAAGTTCCCCGACAATATGCCACTCACCTCCCACGGATTCGTTTCATCCCCTCGTCCTTTTATCCCGTCTTCATTTTTCCCTTCGCGACGGGACGCGACGTCTCGATCACCAGGCTCGAGTCTGCTGACTCGTTAAACGCCTCGTTTCCACTTTCGATGGAAATTCTCGCGAATCGAGAACGATTTGGGCACGAAAGTCTACGGGACGTTCCGCAATCGAAAATAAGCGAACAACGTCAATTTTTAATGTATGCATCGTTTCGTCGATCGTAGACTTTTACGTAGTATATGGTAAAGTAAATATAAATGTTCATCGCACGGCTGTGACTGTGACTGACCACGCAATTATCGACTATCACCTTGCTTTGAATAGCTCGGGGGTGCGCGTCTGGTTTCGCGTTTATCGTTTGCTGGCTGTGCGTCACAGATCAGCGGATACTTGCTCGATTATCCCGTGCGATACGATGCGATGCGATGCGGAGGACACAGTGGTCGCGTTGCAGCCTCGCGACAGCTACGCAACGATCGAGTTTCGACTGAAAATCAACGATGCGCGTTAATTAAATCGTCCAACCCCCGATTGCTGGTCGACGGAGAGAGAAGGACAGCGAAAGAGTATCGTTTCAATAAACGCGACGCGAGTATCGTGTAACTTTCTTTTTAATATACCTAGTGATATTCAACGATAAATCGTGCACGCGAACGGTCGATTTGTTTGAAATCGTATCGCGAGCGTAAACCGCGCGCATTCGTCTTGCAGCGAGCGCCACAGGACTTATAATTCTTCTATGACAACGTCGAGTGTAACGGGCGTGTTTTTGGAAGCTCTCCCTCGACGGCCACAAAACACGCGCGGTTGATTGCCAGTGAATTGCCGGTGCGACGCGTTTCGCTCGAGACTCGAATTCCACGAGAGCCTAGAGATCCTTTCGTATCCCCTTGGCCTCTCACGAATTCGCCCTGCCACCCTGCCGCCGCGCACCGTTACGAGTCGACCCCCGTCGTTTCTTTGTCTACCATCTACGATCTACGCTCTCTAGACGGCAAAGCGTAGGTTGCGCTTGTAATCGCAATCGCGCTTGGTTTCCCGCGGGATATTCCGTCGAGCAACACCGAACGACACCAAGCCATCGGGAAGCGTCTATTAACCTTGACGAAGAGGATAAAAAGGTGGCGCACTGTAGGTTAGAACGCAAAAGTTGGTCGTCGGCATAGCGCGGCGCGGTCGTTACAGTCGCGTTTTACCCCGTTTTTTTTTTTCGAGCGGCCGTAGCTCGGCTCACCGAGCAGCCCTGCCTCGACCTCATCGAGATATTAATTTCTTAGTCACTTAACTGCACGCGACGTACGAACGTGTCTATTGATTTTCTCAGACACCCCTTCTTGAACGGCCCTCCGTTCCGTTCCGAACCTCCTGCTGCGCCCTTTCCTCCCCCTTTCGCCTCTTTTAACCACCCGCTACCGACCGAACCGCGTGACGGAGACCCGCCCCTTTTCCGGAAGCCATCTCCTCCGCTGCCCCGCGACACAACTCTCCTTCACTACTCTCTACCTATTTTCTTACGTTCTTTGAAGACGAGAAGAGCCGCGGCGCCACGCCGCCTCCTATGCAATTCAATTATTGTAATACGACTCTGCTAGCTGACACCGACTACCTTGTGGCTATGAAAACTTTCCTCTCGCTCTTCCCCTTTCTCCTTTGACCCCGTCGTCCATTTGCGGTTTCGAAGCGTCCCGACGGACGGACGGAAACCGATCAAATCGAAGAAGCGACGGGCCATTATCTTTGGGAATCTTTTAAGATCGCGAAAAAGAAAATTAAAGGAAAAAAAAAAGAGAAAAGAAAAACGTTGCCACTAAAGCGCAAACAAGTCGGTGCGAGAAAGAAGGTGGTGTACAATTGTTCGTGGAATATAAGTCGTTTTACGGCTCGTTTCACCGTTTTTATGCGCTCGCTTACTTTTATTTCTCTCAAGCGGTTCAAAGATTTCCACCGGCTTTTATTCACGAAAACTTCGTTCTCATACCTTGAACGACTCGGCCACGTACTTTGCTTCTTGCTCGATTTTCCTCCCTTTGACGCAACGTTCGGCACGATTCGTTGACCTTTCTCGATCCTGACGGATACGTACGATCGAACGGCTAAGCTTTATCCGTGGCAAACGAATCTAACAGAAATCGAAACGAGTTATCTCGGCTAACCGAAGCTTTTGAAACGAGCTCGAGAGAGAGAGAGAGAGAGAGAGAGAGAAAAAAGCGCTCACGGTGCATTCTATTTAAATAGCATACGTCACGGTAAGGAATAGCGTGCAGGCAAAGCACGCCGGTACGTGGCGAGCGCCGAGCGCCGTTTCCGGAAACGGGGAGGCCAGCTCGTGATTGCAGGGAACAACTCTTCAATTTGATCGCGAAATACGAGTAAAATACGCGAGTCGGTCTGCCGTTGCAGCGTTATATACAAGGCTAGAAGAAAAGCGAACGCTGATGGGTGTAGCACGGCATCGAACAAAAACCAGCGAAGAAAAGCGGATCTCTTTCTCTCTTTACAGCCGCGTAAGGTTTAAGACGTTTTAATACTCGACGGGACGTAGCCGTGTACGTTACAATTTTGTATTTTCTTTCTCTTCGAAAGCATTCTAGCGTCCGCGACAACTAGCTCGATGCTTATTTCTACTCTTCGTGTTCCAATTTCTTCCACTTTCGTTATCACCTTCTCTTTTGTACGCTTCATCCTTTCTACGACGCGAGCTCGAATTTATAACGAGAATGAAACTAAACGAAAACTTTACGACGCTTTCGTGGAATAACGAATACTTTTGCATAGTTTTTTCCTGTTCTCATTTCTCGCCTGGATCGATCGAGGTATCGTCGGGCGGGGTATATTTTTTTTTTTTTTTGCGAAACAATTACCATGGTAAGTAGGTAAATCGCGACACGCCGATCGAGCACGCTCGACGCGCAACGTGTGTTGTTCGATCGGTGCATCGACGAACCAGTTAATTATGGCGATATCACGGGTCTGTCGTGAAAACAATAGCTGCACGCTAGCATCAGGCGTTTCGCGACAATAGCCTCGAATATCCGCGAAACGCCGGACACGAAATAATTGAGGCGCAATCACGGAGGGATCGGTGTTCGTCGCTCGAGTCGGGTCGAGTCGAACGTCAAGTTTCTTGAACACCTTGACTTCGTACAGTCTGTACTGTCACAGCTCGAACCCTATTATCTCGGTGAAAGATTGACAGTAGGTACACTTTGTCACCGGTGGACAATGGTTCTTTATCTTTTGAGAACGGGTATAGCCCGATAAGATGGTCAAACGTGCCCTTGAGCCGAATTCAATGTGTAATGCACCATTCGATAGCATGTCCAAAGAAAACATGTTACACCAAGTTTCAACCCTGTACCTCAACCAGGAGGGTAGTAATAGGGAAAAATCGAAAATCCAGTTTTTGCCACATTTTCCCTATTTAATGACATGCAAAAATTCGGAAAAAAAATCTGACACATTGCAGACTCAGCAGCGCATATTAAGGATAAAAAGCTAATAAAAAGGATAATTCTCAAGATAAATAATTATTCATTTCTAGGATAAGAAAACATTAAAAAATTAGCTTATCCGCCGAGCTTCTATGTTTCGTTCTTTGTAATCGACCGGTTAGGAAGGAAGCGGGAAGGAAACGTCGAGGGGCAAACGAACGGTGATACGGCTACGGTGGAAGTGGACCTGGAGGCGGAGGCGGAGGTGGAAGCGAAGCAACGGAATTACCGAGCTGTATCGGATATAGGATCTCTATTAAACAGACCGAAATTCCCTGGGAAAAATCACACTCTGCGCCATTGGACTGATACGAGCTGACGGCCCATGAAATGAACATCGGTCTCCGTACACTCGTACCCCTATCCGTGTATGTATAACATCCCTTGAGCAACGAACGCAGCGGCGCTCTATCTCCGCGAGGAAACGTAGGCGCGCCATTCATTCGAGACGGACGAGACGGCCATGGGCACGGGCACGCAAACGGGAAGATGGGTATCGTGTATGTCCTTCGCGAACGCAACGGTATAAAACGTACCGAGCAATTAGCCCGCTGTCTTCGTCGTCGTAATACTTCTTTCGAAACTCTACCTCGTTTCATGGCTGGACGACGCGACGGATGGACGTTGCGTGAATTCTAGCTGCAAGCGTTATTACGTTGCATCTTCTTTTGTTAACGACAACGAGAATTCTACTTCGCCAACCACGTTCGATTTTTCCTTTTAATTCGGTCGTTAAATTAATCAGCTATTTAAAATTTTCCGTCGCAGAGAATGTTTACGGTTCCGAAGTTACAAAGAGTAGGAAATCGATCAGTGGAAAAGAAACAGAGAGAGAGAGAGAGAGAGAGAGAGAGAGAGAGAGAGAAGAGAAAAAATGGAAATAGAAAGGCAAACAGATGAAACGAGCTCAACGTTTCAATAATTTTCATTAAATAGCACAGCATATGCTAATTGCTTATTTGCCATTCTTGTACCTGCTTTCATTCTCGTCCATTTTTTCACCGCATATTCGAATACCATCGTCGGGCGGATAATTGTGCGCCAACGGCAAAGGTAAATAATTGATCCAACTCTCGGATGAAGAAAGACTGACTGGAACTACTGATTCTCGAGATATCGAGACCACGCCACGTTTCGAGAATGTACATACTTGCACCGACGTTCGGTGGTTGCCGGTTTCATCGGAAACCAGTAATGTGACCAAGTTGAGGCAGCTGAGACAGCAAGAAAACGAGTTCAGCCTCGTCTGTTTCACGTTTTGTCCAACCCCCTACCAACCGTGGAAACAGTGTTTTTCGTTGACGATCAACCGGCGCGGCGTGTACGCGGATTCCAAAGACAAAACTCGTGACTGCTCGTTCCGACCGAATCGACCCGTTTTTGCTTCGGCTCCAAATTAAATGGAAATCACGAGAGAGAGATTTGACTCGACTCGATCTTTCGTCGCGACTAAAACGATATCCAGCATCGTTTTCTTTAGTCGGCTGACGGATTCCCCAAGCCGGCTTGTTTCTATCTACGCGTTCGAGTTACTCCTCGAGTTCCGATCGAGGATCTCGAAAGTCTGATCGAACTGTGTAAATCTAAAAGTTTGGTAAAGTAAACGGGAACCGATTGGTTCGAAAGCGAGCACAGGTTCGCACGTTTCGCCGTTTGTTACGCGTTCTCGTTTTTTCTTTTCTTTTATCGCCGACAGTTGGCTAAACTGCGATCGTCGATGAGTCGTCGTTAAAAAAACATCGAAATGTTGGTAAAAGTTGTCGAGAAAGTAGGAAACAGCCGACAAAGTCGAGAAACTTTGTTACGTACATCATCGGGGCGAAACAAACGAAACGCGAAAAAGCCCCACGGCCAGAACACGCCTCGAACCCTGCCAACATTTTTCTATATAATCATCCGGTTCGTTGTACTCGGCTTTCGCGTTTCGCGCGCGTATCCCGTTCGTTCTAATTCCGCTCGTTCCAATTCATTCCATCCGTGACCCTGGCTTCCTTTTACCTTTGCCATGCTCCTACTACCTTTTGTCCGTATTCCGTTTCTATCCCGTTACTCGCGTCATAGGACAGGCAACAACGTATCCGCGACAACGGATACGCTCCTGCCTCGTATCGTGAAATTTTCTTCTATCGTACACAACCAGTGTATCCAATAACCAAACTCCTTTATACGATGCTCGAACGCGAACGTTACGCAAGGTAAAAACATCTCTAGCGAACACCTTGAGGAGATCGTAACGCGAATACGCGTAAAAATGTATAGAATATCGAACGATATCTGGAGTCGAGTCATTTTTGGTCGGATGCGACAAGATTCCCCGAGTCGTCGACAGTAGTCGAGGGGACGAGAACCGCTCGCCCGGAAAGTGGAAAATCTCGTCCGGACGCGATGACCAGACGGAAGTGGAGCGAGCAGCAACGTTGAGTCTAGTAGCGGACGAAAAAAACGTCGAAGCGTATCGAGCCCGAAAGTTGAAATTTCGTCATTCGCGGTCAGATTTGCTAAGAAGACGTTACTTCTGACAAATCGTTGCGTGACCCTTTGAAAGAACAATTTATTGCTCGGCCGATTCGATCGATTCGATACCAAATATAATATCAGACGTTACCCTATTTAATTTTTATCGGCTTTTCTTTGCTTTTCAAAAAACCGCCAACATCGATGCGTTCGAAGAACGAGAGCCGGGAACCAAGAATCGAGAACCTTACCTCGAGGAATTTCATCGTAAAACGTAATCCCGAATGTACGTTCGAGTACCGTGAAGGGTCGGCTCAACGTCAGCGTAGCCCAAGCAACGGTAACGTTTTCTCCGATATCCCTTCAAAGGCGATTTTTAGCCGCGGTCCGTTTCCTACGAGAGAACGAACGAATCGAATCAGGATGACGAGCACAAAGGCGACAGCATGAAAGCGAACCTTCTCCTGGAAGGGATCGGAGGCTTCTTCGGTCTTCCTCTGTTCTTACGATATTTATAAGTGCAACCTCGATTTTCTCCTGCAGACTTAACTTTGACGAAACCCAGCCCGATTTCTCGGCTGGATACGCCGGGAATTTTCCTATTCGAATTGCTGCCAAACGTCGGAGCAGCGTCGCGTCCGTGAAGAAAAAGAATAAGAGAAACGGAGAGAGAGAAAAGAAGGATCGGCGGATGAAATAAAGGAACAAATCCGAGCGGAACGAGCCGAGAGCCAAGTATCGACAAGAAGGTGAAACGCAAATATCTTCAGAAGAGTCTTGAAGGGGGAGGGAGGGAGGGAGGGGTGCAGACAGGACGCGGGAAGCAGGCAAACTCGATACTCGTGCCGCTTAATCGAACAAACCTTGGAAAATACTGTCAGAAAAGAGATATCTTATTCCTTACCCAGCGATCGGTCGCGAGACTCGACGGATGTTAGCCGCTGGAATAGGGACTGGTTCTGACGAACGAACGACCGGATCAAATCGAATCGAATCGAAGCAAACCGAAAGACGGAAAGTTTGCGGCCGTCTTGACGGTACTTAGCGCACCCTGGAGCTTTCGAGCGTCGATTCGGGTTTTCGGGCGTCTCTAGTTTGCTTCTCCTATCAGATAGCGTGGTTCGCGCGTATATTTCGGAGCCCGTTATTATCGAGGGGTAGATTTCATCGTGAATATTTATGAGGGTGGTTGGTTCTCTTGGTTGTTCGCGTCCTCGTCTTCCCTTCTTCCATCGTCGCCATCGCCACCACCATCGCCATCGCCATCGCCTTCGTCGCTACCAACGATCTTGCTATCGACTCCTACCTTCGCTGCCATAACCAATCCATTCTACCCATCCTTCGCCGTAGCCTGCTGCTTCCCCGGAGAAATTAGAGACTCGAGACAGCGAACAAGAAAAATATAAATAAGAAGAACATGGAGAGGAATGGGAATTAATTCGAGAGCGAAATTAAACAAATTAGGCGGTTCACCGGCGTCGATGCGAACAAAAGAAAAGGAACGGACGAAGAAGATCGAAACGTTCTCAAGCTGGAGGGAATTTTGTGAAAATTTGAACAGAGGGTCGCGTCTGCGATGAATAGCTCGGGGAAGCTATGTGTTTTCAATTTAAAAGCCCGTGCTGTCTCATTGTTTTCTGTCTGTAAGTACCTTAAGGAGCTAACGATTCATGACAATCCGCAAACAGCTCGAAAGCAAACTTGAGCCACAAAGATGTTGTTCGTGGTATGTAACCGTAGCGTAAACCGGATCAAGAACGCGAGCAAGACGTTTTCCAGAGTGCAGAGACGAAATGAGACGTTTCGACGCTGTACGCCACTTCGTCGCATAGTTCGGCGGCGACGACGACGACGACAATGACGAGCCACGACAAGCAAATTTAGTCGCGTCGAAGCGCATAGCGTCAGAGAAAAGTAGCGAACGAGAAACGAGAACGCAGCAGGTTAGTTACGTGGTTGTTTGCGATCGGGTTCGTCGATCGTGGCTGGCTTCCCTCGACCTTTCTCGTTCTTGGTGTGCATCGGTGGGTGCGTGTGTTAGCCCTGTCCATGCGGCCAAGCCGAGAATGCTCGCAAAGACGGAGGGTAGGAGGAAGCTCGATTATTGCCGTATTGTAGCGGAGTCAAAGCGTTGACGTATTGTCGGCCGCAACTCAGTCGGCGGACATAATGCCCGGCATTAATGGACTAATATTCTATGCCACAAAAGCAGTTGGCTTCCCTCTTTGGTGGTGGGTAAGCGCGTGCACGCGTTCACCGTTTAGCGGGCTCGTTTGACTGTGCGCCACGCCGAGCCGCGCCGTCTTGTTCCGACCTTCCCTCTTCCGCCGGCTAAATTATTTCCCATTGAACAAGAGTTAAAAAATGATTCCTGGTGTTCGTCGATGCCCCGCTGCTTCGAAATTTTCGATTCCGTTCAATTACGAGGCAAAACGGTCCGCTGACTTTCGACGGTATGTTTGCGCGCGTAACGCTGGCCCCTGGCTGTGAAATCGGTAGGCATATAATTGTTACGGTGAAACGCATCGCATTATTTCGATGCGGTTTGGCCAGAGTTCGCATCGTCGGAGCAGTCTACATAGTTTCACCGGTCGCGTCGCATCGGATCGTCCGTTGTCCCAGGAGTCGAGTTAGTTGAACAAACTCTATTTGCTCTATCGCACCGCGATTCAGCTTCGCCTTTCGACTCGATACGATCGCTTACGATTCGTTAGGTGTTACAAGCTAGTGTCCACCGAGGATTATCGGTCGATGTTCACGATTTGAAACAGCAGCAAATCGAGTCGTAAGGGCGCAACGTGGCCAAGTTTGAATGCTTCTGAGCCGACGAAAGAAGAATCGGCTTCTTTCAAGAATCAAGAATTCGTGGCCCGATATCAGAGTGTCGGGACCGGTCGGAATTTAAGCGCAAACGCTTCCAAGGAAAATCGATCGCGCCATTCGTCGTCGTGTGGATTTAATCTACATCGAATCTGGATAACCAAACACGCGTATAATCGTACGGCACGGAAGACGGTTTTAAAAGCGAGTGGCTGTTTATTGACTAGCGACGCAACGGTACTCGTCCAATTGGAAAAAGGAAGGATCATCGCTCGTCCGAGCGCGTATCGAAATACAGCGTCGTGGCTGTTTCCCCGGTTGATAATCGCGTTCGCGAGATTTCGAGGCCCCGACGGCAACCAGAGATGGACGAACTAAAGTCGAAGTAACGTGCGGACAAGGGGTGAGTGGACGGGCGAACGTAACGAGCTAGACGGTGGATGGAAGACGAACTTGGTTCGTAGAAGCCGGATATGTGACGCCACTTCCGCTCGCAAGTTGAACTCGGCCACGAACCGTTCGTGCACGTAGTAGATGTACGGCTACGGGGCCGCCCCACAGAGCTACCGGATTAATTCGGGTTTTCGTTTTTATCCGATTATACGAGTTTCCAAGAGCGCGACGCGGTTTCGAGATTATCTCGGAGTTACTTCGGCAAGAATAGTTGGAACTCTGGTGGCAAGTTTCGGGAGGAAAAAGCAATCTGTTGGCTTTGGGAGGCTAGGCGGAGCGATATCGACTTAACCGAACGTTTCTCTCGTTGGCTGTCCACCGACGAATATCTATCCTAGTCTTGCTTTGCCATCGCCATCCCTATTGCTAACGCGAGGCTACATTCTATTTCGCAAGAATCCCCGTAGTGCGTGGTGTTTACGAGCCAGTTTATAGGCACGGTTCGATCGAGAAACGCTTCTCGATGAAGAAGACCGTGTTAAGGGAATTGACGATATCGAGTCGTTTCCATCACCGTCTACTTTTAGAACGTCTCCGTTTCCTTGCCTCTTCGTCTTCTTCTTTTACTTTCGATGCGTACCTACTTTCCAACCCCGGTACAAGCTGGTTGCGAGTACGCGCTCGCTGAAAGGAAGTAGTTCGCCCCATCTGCTCGACGCAACGCGGTGCGGGCGCGGCGTATCTCTAACGACCAAGACTAGTCGGCGAATAAAGCAACCGGATATTAACGTACCTTTCTCCTTTTCCTCTTATATCCTCGGCCCGGAATCTGATTCGCTTCCGAAATGGCCTGCCCCCGTATCCGTAGCCACGGAATCGTTCTCCATCGATCGTGGGTAACATTTGGACAACCGTTTCGTCCGATCGATTCGTGCAAGTAAAATTGCTCGCCGATCAAACTCTAAGCTCGGTCCGTTGTTAAAGTCAGACACGTTCCTCGAGAATTGATACGTCTCCGGGAAATGCGGAAAAGGCATGGAGAAACGCGGGAGAATCCGGTGGAAGCGAACGGACTGAAAGCAGCGAGGTAGAGAGAGCCGAGCGAAGAAAGATGCTACAAAGAGAGTGACAAGGAACAAGAAGACTAGTATTTCAAGGCATTCTCAAGTGTCAGCAGTGGTTACGAAGCGGCAACATCCGCTCGCTCCTGAAACCCCCAGTAAATTCCAACCACTCTTGTGCATCAACGTTCGCCTTTGCAAACAGAGCGCAAGACCCTCTCGCGACTTCGACGTCACTACGAATCTCACGTAGCCGGATTTCGGCAAACAACTTGTACCGTGGGGGCTAAGCTCTATTCCAGGATCGGAGCCGGTGGCATGCGGTCCGACTCGACGACTCGACGACGCGTCACCAAAGTAACCGAATCGCGAGCAAACGCGGTATACACAGGACCTCTTCCGGCCGGGTGTACGACTTTCCTCCTCCCGTCTGCGTTGTGTATAATATTGTCGAGGACAATGATCGAGCCGGAAAATTGAGCCATCACGAATGGCTAAGGCAAATAACAAGAATATCGCGTACAAGCCACGATTTTCGGTATCACCCGTCTCGTGATGTTAATAAGCGTTTCACGCCCGTGGACGCGACACACACACACATACACGGCTATCCACCTACTTTCATGCACGCGCTTACCGTGGCTTTATCCGATTGGATGATCGCCAAATAGCGTGCGCGTGGCTTGGTCGTCGCTTGCTCGTTTCGTTGGATCAAGAGAAAACCGGCGCGGCGGGTAAACATGGTGCATCCTGCTAGTTCACTCGGCGAGGCACGGAGATAGAGAAAGAACGAGCGCAAAGGGTTAAAGGAGGAATAGGGTAGCTTGAAATCTAGGGACAGGTATGGATTTACATATGGGCAAAGCTTGCCGGAGTTCAGGACGTTTTCCAACTTTTCGCTTGCGGATGACGCGCGAGCTTTAATGCCAACCGCTGGCTCGAGCTGGCTCGCACTTTGTTCTCGAGAAGAAAGTCCTTCGGCTCGGCTGATATTCTCTCTATCGACAACACGCGACAATACGCGAGCGGCCGCACAACACGTTCGTTCGCCGACAATTTTAAACCCGCTCTCTTAACGATTCCGAAATGGTCGATTTTCGAACCTGAAACGAGCAAACTTTTATCGTCCGCCTATGGCAGAAACAAGGAAACAGCGGTGTTGCTTTTAACGGGAAACGGCAAAAAAAGAAAAAAAGAGAAAGAAAAAAAAAGGTAGGATGCAATCGTGGTGAGAAAAAGGCGAGTAAAAGAACAAGAAGGAGGTAGAGGTAAAAAGAGGGAAGAAGGACGGCGTTGGATATTTCGCAACAGACTTACGAAGCGTCAGTTATTTTCTCGTTGGTCGGACTCGGGGGCGAATTTCGTTGAATTCTTGCGCGAAGGTAAAGCCGACTCGGAACAAAAAAAAAAACGACCGAGACCAGAGTAAAAGTAAAAGAAGCAGGAAGCAGAGACGAGGCAAGAAACGAAAAAGCAGCAGAAGCAGGAGCCGGAGCGAGACTACGAACAACTTTCAGTCTCTCCGCCGCACTACACCGTTTGCTAACGCTATCAAAAGCTAGTTTACAAATGCTACTAGCAACAATAGCGATTCACTCTCGTCTGTACCGACTCCCGTTGCGAGTCTCGTCTTTCGAAAATATTCTACCCATTTACATCCGCGAAATTGTGAACCGTTACCGAACAGCTGGAGTTACTCGATCGTAACGAGTCTAATAGGACTGTTTTTTTTTTTTTTTCAACAGTTTGCAATTAGTGCCCTTGTTCAACGAGCAAAAATTACCGATTCGCACTCGTTATCGTTATACGTCCTGTCGGAAGAAACTGTTACTTTTCGTATTACACGTTCGTTTACTCGAACCTCGTAGCATCAAATACTCCAGCAAGCTCGAGGGGTAATAACCGTTGTCGAGAATCTTTGTTCGCGATTTTATCTCGTTTGCAACGACAAACGATCGAGAGAATTGGTAAAAACGTTGTTTAATCGTATTCGACCAGAGACTCGTTTCGTAGTCTCGAGACGTTCGAATTAATCGAGTCCTTCTCCCTTTGATCGTGAAACCGTTCCTTTAGGAGAGCAAGCTGAAGTCGTTTATCGGTAACGGTGCGCCGCTAACACTCTTTCAAAGAGAAACTAGGAAGCCTTATCCGTTTGTTCCGACATTTATTGGACACCGTGGAGAAACCAGCGGAGCCGCCGATCTCCTCGAGTAAACAATAATTAATACCCGCTTTCCCGCCGGTTAAGAGAATTGTACGATTTTTCGAGCTCGTTGTTGGTTTACCGTGGCTGAATTTCGAATCTGTGCTAAACGGAACGAAGGCGATCGAATCGACAAAGGAAAATAATAATGTGATAGCTACTATAGATATTGGCGAATCGATGAACAGGCTGTTCTGGAAAGAAAAGAAGAAGGCCGTACCGCGGCCAACGAAAACAAGAGACGGAACGGAGAAGAAATCTGCTTAAAAACCGATAGTCGTAGTCGGTTCGAAACGAACGAACGAAATGCCGCCTCAGTCGTTAGTTTGGCCGTGTTCCGAATTACGGTTGGGTTTGCGTGCGCGTCCACGCTCGTAGCTACGCGTGTACAGTGGTACAGGATGCGTCGGGACGTTCTCGATTCCGGTTCAGGGCTAGGTAATAGTCGCCCGGTAATCCTCTTAGGGTAATTGCCAGGAAGACCGATCCGTCGTAGTTTCTCGATCCTCGTTACGCTATTCGGCTGGAATCCTTTTCGCGAGCACGAGCGATCCCGGAAACGAAAGTAAGAACGGTCAAAAAGTTTGTCCAGCTCACGAGAGAAAATTGCGCGTCACGATCGTTTCGACTTTTCCTTCTATGCTCAAACTAATCCACTTTGCCGTTCGAACGAAAGACCGACCGGATAGTGGCAGGTATCCCGATCGTTTGCTTTTCGTGGCTCACTCGTGGCTGGGAGTGAAGAGAAACACGCGAGATCCCGAGAGGAACTGAAACGAGATTAGAAAGCGGTATACTCGCGAACAGACGGACAAACAAAGACGAAACCGAGACGTATAAAGGACGTTTTTGGAAGATTGCCGGAGCGAGTACCAGGTAGCAGACTCTTCGACTTTTCCTCGAGACAAGTGTACGAGGGTGGAGGAGCAGGAAGGTTAGTACGAGCGCATAAATTGGCGTAATTTCTCGTGCCGCTACCGAGCGGCTTTCCATCCTTTCTAATCGCGTCGGGAGCTATGGTTGCTGCGGTTTCTGTTGTAATAACAGCCACGAGGCACGTCCGCCCAGAGAAGGAGCTCTTCAACGTTTTCTCATAAAGCGTCGCGTCGCGTCGGTTGGATTGCTTGCACCGGCAGCCAGTCGATGTAGGAAGGAGGGAAGAACGGCTAAACGGGTAAAATGGGTAAAATGGGTAAAGGGGGCGACGGAACGGGACAGGATGGGATGCGAGGGTGAACAAGTTACGGCTAAACTAAAGGAAACGGCGGTTGGCGAGGAAACGAGGAAGCTGCGGCGCGAGCAAAGTACGTCGAGTTAAACGGAGATCGCGGAAAGAAAAGCGACATCTGTTAGGGTAGCTGGCGGGAAAAGCTTCGCCGATCTTTTTTTTTTTTTTTGCAAATTAGACCAGGGCCACTTTCTGTTCCATTATTTCGAAACGAAGACAAATCCCTGCGCGCCCGAGAACCGTTCGCGCTGAACCTACTTAAAGCGGTAGCTACGACGGTCAGGGATAGAATCAACGCGATACAAACTGACCCGTTTCTCCTGCAACTTGTTCATTGGTTTTAGCTAACCAAGCTTCCCTTTGACACCGAATCGTCTCGTCTTGCCACGAACCAAACTGAAAAGGACGGAACTTGTTCTAGTTCGATATCGAACAAGAGCGCGTTACGGTTCGTAGAAAATTGACCGAACGGGCAAATATGTATCGGACACATCATCGTTTTTAACAACGCGTTATCCTCGCTATTTACGATCCTTCTGTCATTACTGACGCACGTATCTGGCTGTAATTCGACACTGTACAGGCGAGGTTGAATCGGATCAGATTGGATCGAATCGAATCGACCATCCGCCAGCAATTTACTATCGATGCCGAGCTGGCGCATCTAATAGAAAATCTCATAAAACGCGAATCGAGGATGAATTATTATACATATGTGATTCGGGGGAACGACTCGCGTGAGTAACGGCCGCATAAATCGTAGGTGACCGCATGCGACACACCCGGAAAACAATAAAATCTATATTTTAATCTGCGCCTGAGCGTCCTCGCGAGCATGTCCCGTCAAGAGAATCCCTTCGCGAGATTGGTCCGCGAGGGAAGAGAAGCGAGAGACCGGCCGGATTCCGGTTGATCGTTTATCATGGGTAGAGGGTTTCCCAACGCATGCCACCACGGATAAAACGTGTAAAATCTACTCTCCTACCCTCTTGCCCCGCTGCTCCCACTGTCTTTTCATTTCTCCCGTCTCGTTTCCTTTTCGTTTCGTGGTCTATCGCGAGTTCGTCCCCAATGAAGTCTACGAAATCTTTGTTCGTTTCTAAGAAAGGTCGCCTTTCAATTCTAGCAAATGGCAGTTGCTCCGCCTATAATCGGATATTCCGGACGTTCATTTACCAAAACTTTCCTTCAAGTGCAATCGTCGAAAAAGTCTCATCGACGCGACGAACGACCGGCTCGTCATTATCCACCGTCACGTTTCTCCAATTAAACGATGCAGTTTAACGTCTTTGTCCGACGCAACTCTCAAACGGCTATCAGTGATCCTGTTCTTTCACGAATCAAACAACTCGACTGCCAAGATATTCGACAAACAACTAAATGTTACGTCAAACGCAGTTCCAAAGGTGGGCTAACCGCTCCCCTGTACGGCCAATTATGTGCTCCGCGCGTATACTCGTGCCTGTACTTGTACTTGTGGTAAAGTCGGTCTACGGAGTTGTAAGGGGTAAGGAAACAGAAACCGCAATTTACCAAGTTAAGCCAAAGGTACCGGGGGGCTCGGTTTGCGTGTCATTACAATTATCTCTTGACCGGAGTGTATCATAGATAATGGCCACGAATCTCGTTGCCAGTAAACCGATCTTTCCAATCGTTTCCCCGAATCCAACGACCGACTTTTTCTCGTCTTAAAACTATATCAGTTTTTCTGCCGAAAGAAGTAATCAAAGTTGCGTGTAGCTTCTCGTCGAGATGCAAATCAGATCATTCACAAAAGATACACGCGTGCGGAAAAGTCAACCAGGGTCGAACCTTTGAATTCGCTCGAGGAAATACAAGTTCGTTGGAAGTCTTGAAAACAAGTACAATTCGATTTGGATCGTAAGCGAGCTGTACGGATTAACTAGGAAATTTCGTTCTTCCATACAAAACTCCAATTAGTTTGGCTACGTCGCCATCGCCGCTAACGTTGACGTCCGGGATTCCCGACGTACGCGAAAACGTCGGACCGAGCCCCAACTTGGCATTTAATTCGTCGAGTTTCCAGTTTGCGAAACTCTCGACAACCGAGCCGCTGAAAACGTGACTTTGGAAACGCGGGAAAGATCGAACGCGTCAAGCCGACCCCTCCCACTATTCTGTAGCTACACACGTTTACCGGAAGAAACGATCAATTAAAGGCGAAAAAGGTTTTACGGAAACGAACAGCCGACAGAACTGATAGCCTTCTTGTTCTTTCGGTGACCCCCACGGGGTGAGATAACGATCGTGTTCGAGGGTGGAAGGTTCGATGGGCGATTAAGTGGTTCGAATCAATGACAGAGGAAGACGCGAGGAAAATAGCCGGATAAACACCGAAGGGAAAGTTCTTTTATCGCTAAGCGAGTAAAAATAGAAACGTACGATTTGCAGTTCTCGCGGAGAGAAGGGAAACGCGCGTGGTTAGAGTCGACGATAAAGTTGGCCCCGATGGTCGAGGGCCGAGGGAAAGATCTAGGGAAGACCAAACGAAATTCAGGCCGGAAACGAGGAAGGTGAAAAGCGCAAAACGTAACCGGGACAACGTAGATGGGCTGTTAAGATAAGAACGTGAAGATTCCTTGAACGAAAGCGGTGTTAAGGACGGAGAGGGAGTGGTCAGGAGGAACGAACCGTAAGGGTCAGCCGCGTGCAAGCCAGGACGTAATTTTCCTCTGGTAAGTTTCTTTTCCGAGAACTCGCGGATAAGACGATTTTACAAGTAACTTCCGTCCGAATTCGAGAACACGGAAAGTCTTTCGAGCTCGGGAACACGATTTTTCCGATCGATCCTCCAGCTTTTTCAGCACGACCAATCGCGGAGAAACGAATTTCAAAGTAGGGTGGGTTGCAGATTGAAATAAAAAACATTGATACGTATACCGCGGCGTAAACAGAAAGAAGGAAACCTCTTGGAGCGCGGAAACGTTTAAAAACGGATTCTAGCAATATTTGTACGGTTACGTAAAGAGATACTGTGAAACAGAAATAAACATAAAAAGAAAAAGGGGGAAGAAAAAATAGTAGATTCGGTCTCATTACCCCGTCAGAGAAGAGTCTGCTAAGGCTATTCAGCGCACTTCCCTCCGTCGATTCTTTATGGCTTACAATTTTTTCTCCAGCCCGTTTTGGTCTTCCATTTTTCACTCTTTTTTTCATAAAGCGTAGCAGGAAAATCTTTTAAAATGGCAGCGTGGTCGCGATTGAAACGAACGGATTCGAAGCCGAAACACGGGTCTGCTCGCTATTTCGTGCATCGTGCTTAAATTTCGTTCCTTCGTGAATTTCGAGCACGCGAAGCACAGTGTGCAATATAAATGAAACCTTATTGTTTTTCTTTCTTTCTTTTTTTTCCTCTGGAATTAACCCGGCGAAAAGGAGCGAAACGGTTCTCGCGTAGAAAAGTTTATGAAAACTATGAAAAACTAGAATCGACTTCTGAATCTTTCAAGCAATTTCTAAGTTACAATAACCCCCCCAGCCATTAACAACGTTTCCGCGTACTACATTGTTCCGCGAAGCGCAAGAAAGGGCTCGGATTATAAATCTTGCAAAAGACACATTTGCCGCTAGGTACGCGAATGAAAGTGCCAAACTACCTTAAACGATCGATCGTAAAAATATAGCCGAGCAAGTAGGTGGTAATGCAAGCTTCGTCGAGTCGGGTTGGGTCGGGTTAGGTCGAGTCGAGTCGGGTCAGGTCGGGTCGTGCATCGGTTGGTTTGGTCAAGGTGCATCAGGTGCAAATCGCTAGCTACCCTTCGGCTTAATGCACCCTCGACGTCGTTTCTTCGCGTTCGATCTCTCCTCGAAGATTACACGATCGATTCGCCGTGCATTTTCACTGGTTAGAAAAGCCAGAGGGAAGAAGGTCGAGTAAGGAAGAGGGGCTGCTGTGTTGTAAACTTTTTCATCGGAATTCGAGTTTCGCTTGGAGAATAGGCGGCTGCCTTTTTGCGCGGACGATACAAAAGAGTGCCGGAAATGGATTTATTAATCTTGCGAGCGGAGGAAAAAGTACGCGTTATTGATCCGTCCGGTCGCGAGAAGGTTTCTCCGCGAAAAAAGAAGCAACGGAAGCAAAAGAACCGTTCACTCGCGGAAACCTCACCGATAAAATTCCAAGACAGCAGCACCCTGGCGCTACGCCGCACTGTTCCCTTCCCCACCCTTTCCTTCCGTTCCGTTTTCACCTCTGCAATACCTCTTTCCGCTTCTCTTTCCAGACTTTACTATTGGCAGAGTCTCCTTCTTTAACGCGACTTAATATCGATTTGCCGAGTCAAATTTCCAACGCAATCGCGACGTTCGCGGTGACAATCAACAGACAACATCCGAGAAGTTGAGAACGAACGAAAGGAAGGAAAAACAGCGAAGAGAGGGATAGATACGGGGAACCACAAGCAGCGTGAAAAATAGACGCGACGTAAAATTGAAGAGCGCGCCCCGGACCTTTGAAAATCCAAAGGTAAGAAAAGGAAGCTGTTGTCGGTAAGACGATCGAGACACTTATTTTATGCAAACGCGAACGACGTTCTCCGAGTTCGAAATCGTAATCTTCTTAAAAGCTATCTCGAGTCGTCCGTTACAATTTACAATCGCATAGACGTTTCGCAGGCCCGAGGACACGCGACCGGCTCGATTCAGCTCCGATCCACCCCGTTTACTTGCGATCGCGAGTTCATCGCAGTAACGATTCTCTTATCGCGAAATTCGCTTTGCGTTTTAACTCGCTCCCCAGACTATCGTCGTCGTCGTCGTCGTCATCCTAGCCTTCGGTATCGACGAGCGGAGCGAAAAGATGGCAAATCCTGAACGAATTTCTAATCTTTCATCGCCATCGCTCCCGGAAACGCTGTAAATCGGAAGGCAGTCGAGGGGAGTCGACGAACAGCTATATCCGCGCACGTTGACGGGCGAACGATGTATTCGAGAAACAGAAGCAACGCGATCGCGTTTTCACCGCGGGAATTACCGCGATATTATTCGAGCTTGTAAGAAGATACGGTTATTGGGATAGTTACTGCGAATTATGATATTACTCGGTGGAACGGGGACACGTTCCCTCGCGTTGTCCATACAAATGGGGCTTCGAGCAGAGCCGAGCAAAAGGGCCGAGCACGTGCGTTCCCGTCTTTGGCTATTCGTTCGTGCTTCTCGAACCCCGTTGTAATGGTAATCGATAAGGGTAACCTAGCGTAATCGTACGAGCAGCTAATGGACCGTTTGAAAGTGTGCGTATAAGGCGCGATACGAAAGCAAGGCGACCAAATTGCACGCGTTTCTCCGTGAAGATCGAGTTTACATACGATTTGTAATTTAAACTGGAAAACATTCGGATCGAGGAAAAAAGTTGAAGACGGTCGGAAGATGTTGAGAAGAAAAGTTGGCGATTCGAAGATGGAGAGAACGTGACGCGACGCGACGCCTCGCGTTTTAGAAAAAGAGGCGAAACAGCGAAGAAACGTTAATCTTTCTCGGCGACAACGTTACCTCGGTCTCTTTATTTCCCGACTTCCGTCTCTGTTCGCGCATCTCTCGCGGGATCAGCTTTCTTCTCCCTCGTAGCTACCCTAGGAAAATGGCAGACCCTCGCGAAAGGCAGCGATCCATCATAAATTTAATATTCGAAATTTCAGGAATGTTCCACACGGTTTGGAACCCATCCGTTCCAACCGGCGATATAAATTCATCCGATAATATACTGGAAAGCGCAGTTAGCTTAGAAGCGAAAGTCGCGTTTTATCTTGGCCAGTATATAAAAGCGAAACCATGGAACATTGTGTGTCTGGTGGTCGGTGGCCGGTCGTATATTACCTAACATCCGCTAAATTTAATTATTTAAGATAAATTTATCCCCCCAGAGAAATTGCTTACCCGAAATGTTTTCCAACCGTTTGCTTTCCTTTCCACGATTTCTTTTTTTCTGTTCGTCCGTTAAATCGTTTCTCGCTAAGCGGAGACGCGCGATAAAATAATTTTACGCTAAACAAGGACAAAAAAGTAACGAATCACGTCGCACGGTAAACGTGCACGATTTTCTCTTTATGGATTAATTGCGATTTTCAACAGCGGCACTTTGCATTTGCCGTCTGTGTGCTGCGATGTAAGAAGATTGCAGATTTTGTTCCGCCAATACTATTATTCTTGGATTAGCGTACCTCACAGCGACAAGGGGCACGTTAATTTTGCATTTCAAAGAGATAAAGACATCGTAAATAAAATTATACTTGCCACACGGTTGCACACGTTTGCCTGGATTTAACAACGAACGCGGATGCCTGAAGTCGATATTTCCGCAAACGGTGAACGTACGATTTCAACGTATCCCACGGAATGCGCGTTTCGTAGGGAAAATTATCCACAAAACAAAAAAGATACTGTATTCAACCTTATACCGTGGACGTTTTTTCGTCAAGACGGGGAAAGAAAAGTACGTCCGATGATATTATAGTTTCGTGCTGGCGAAACAAGGGGAAGGATCATGCATATGCAATGTAATGCATTTACGTTTTAATATTCATTCAATAGCCGCTATGCTATAACAAACCGTGATAACAACTCCTGTGTAAAATATAGTGGCACGTTGCGTTTTTATTTACCAAGGAATGAATTCAGCGATGAGCAAGTAACGATTAAATTCACGCGGTCTCTTCGTTCGCTCGGAGGAAAGCTTCGATATTCGACTTTCGACTGGTGACACGAAAGATCGGCAATCGAGTAAAACCGCGGACCATTTTCTCTGTCCGTTCGAAAAGAGCTCTCTTTTTCCTCGCTCGAATATATATGTCAATTACACCGGTTTCGCGGTGTGCGACCGCCATGTCTGATGATACTTTGAGCCTGGACGGGAACAGGGAACTGCACTCCGACACCCCATAAATTGCGCTTCGAACAAAGTGGTTGGTACGGCATGGGAATAAAAAAGGGGCGGGTGTTATCGATATGTCTACGAGGATATCAACGTCTTGGTAGGTGGGAAAGTTATCACGTCTGTCGCGTACCGATTCTCCCCCGTGCACCTCGACTCATTTTCTTCGACAGGCTGAAAATCATAACAGACTGCGTGGCGAAAGATCGCGATTGTTCGCGACGAATGAGAAAAACGGAAACGGGTCGAACGAGCATCGTACTGAGGCGTTCGACGAAGCCAAAGAAACCTTGCGTGCACGCGTCTCACGTTCGTGGCTACGAGAAAATCAGTTTAACTCCTGAACGAACCTTTGCCGCCTACCACCGCTAATCCCAGATCCGCAGAGAAGTTCACGATGGGGGTGTAAACCCGAGAATGTTGCGGCTAAGCCAGCCTCCCCTCGGTTCCCCTCCGCTTTCTACCGCTGGATGGCCTCCCCTTTCTCCATCGGTTGGCAGCGTTCAACGCGATACCTGCTGCGAGTCTAGGCCAAGCTCGAGCTTATCCCGACGACGACACTCGTTCGATACCGTAAAAGCCTGCGCGAGGGGTGGAAAGGAAGGAAGGAAGGAAGGAAGCGAGAACGAAACCGGTGGAGGATGCGCTGAAAGGAGGGGGATGTTGCTGCTTGCAAGCTACCCTCTCTTCTCCTGCCCACCTTGCCGTCAAGTCTTGCCATCCTACGAGACCACCTGCTAGCCTAGAATCGCGAGAGACCCCCTGCCGTGGGATCCCATAAAATAGCCCGACTAACTTTTTTACCCCCACCGATCCTCCGGGCACGAACCACCTCGGTGTACCTGTGCGCGTATAACCTCGTGTACGTATCTACGAAGAAGCGTAGGAGCGTAGAAGCCAAGTCGTGCGAATACACTGCTGCCAGCAACTTTGAGGTTGCACGCATTTACCTCTTTTAACCTCGTTAAGTTTACCTTATCGTTGATAACGGTTCTCTGTTGTGCGATCTCGTGATTCACAAACCCCGGCCAGCGAAACTTACCAAAACACCCTCAGAATTAAAAAAGTCTTAATGAACGCGCCGCGGTCACTTCTCCCCCGCTTTCTGCTTCTTTAACGGCCGAATCATCGAGGTATTAGAGAGGTGGGTAGAAATTCACTAACGATTCAATTAAATTTGCTACGAATGAAACGAAGCTCGAAACGAAATTGAAAAATTGCCAGTCAAAGAACGGCAACAATTGGGTAGGATCTACTACCATTGGTTGTCGTGTATCGTTAGTTACGTTGCTTTTAGTTAAACAAAACGGGGGGAAAAAAAAGGGAACAGTGACGCGCCACTTTCTCTAACCATGTCGCACGCGCGTTCAGCTTTGACCGTTTCCCTCTCTTTCAGAAACGTCTGCACTGTCAATTACGGATAAAAACAACACCGGATCGTACGGGTGACGGTTCCGAAACGTAACGCGACTGGACGGAATGTAAATTATCGCGTTTGCCGTGACGATAAATAACGCGCGACCTCGTTGAATCGAAAAAACGAAAAGACCGTTGCTACCTCGACTGTCACACGTTGAAAAAAAGCTCGATGACTCTAAAGCGGATTGCATCGGGGAAAAACGCACACCCACCCGGTCGAAAGAATTTCGCGCGGCAACAGTTTAAAAGCATTCCTCTCAAAGGGTGAACCCGCAGGGTCCGATTTAAACGCCTCGTTTCATTGAGAACCGGTCTCGTGCCACAAAAAAATCTGACGCGTTTCTTCGCCTAATAATCGACACGACGATAACCGACTGGACATCGAAGAATAAAAAAAAAACCCGTGTCGCGAAAGAAAACAACGGAGAGCGAAAATATGATTTTTCGAGAACGCACGACAGTCGGCAAGCGAACCTCCGAGGAAATCTTCGTGCTCGGTTATTTCCCTTTTCAAGATGCAGACAGGGCGGACAGGACTCGGGATGGACCGACATTACTATGGATTCCAAGGCTCATCCTCCAGTTCGAGATTCCTTTTACGGTTCTCGTGTCTCTATCGTTTCCGTTTTCACCCTTTTCTCCCCGCACCAGCGCGGCTCCTTTAGTCGTTAACGACAACGGTTTCAAATGATAATTTTCAACGATCGCGAAGCAATGCGGGTGAAAAAAAAAAAAGCGAGTGGAATACCAGACCGATAACGGGGATTTCCCTTTCGCGCGTGTCGATTACTCTGACTATCGAACGATCGAGATCGTGACAAACGGAGCCATTGAATTCAAACGGCAAACTCCGTTGGGAAAAATGATTGGTTTCGAAGCTCGCATCGTATAACGTAGCTAAAGTCGTTTTCTATCCCCACTGCGTCACACAGTTGAGTACGTAGAACACCGTAACGCGCGGGGACTGTCCGAGCGAACGAGCCTTTGATCGTAGTTGCGCGACATTTTCCGAAAATTAACTAACAATCGTGCATCCTTCATACCTGTCCCAAAGATTCAAATATCGGCCTTAATTGGTCGTGTACGCGTTATCGGCGAACGCCCACATTGGCCAAGTTGAATCCTCGGATCAGAGATCGCGGTAATGATTAATTGGTCGAAATACGAGGAACGCGTCATCATCGTTTTCGGCTGAATTACCGAGTATCGGATCGACGGATTACCCTGTATAATGATTCCGATTATTATGCAACTCGAGTCAGTGATCGCAAGCTATTAGTTATCGATTCGTCATCGACTCGTCGTCGATCCTTCAACGATGGAAAGGGAACAAGTTCTCAGTACTCGGGCGAAATGCGCGTTAACGCGACTGGACAGATAGGCCCACGAGGTGTTTCCCTCGTCTGTCAGTCGCGCATTTCGTGCACGCGACGTCGGCTTATAGTCCATAGATTCGTTGAACGTCTCTTCCACTCGATTGCTGGATATTGTTCCGAGAAATTTCGTTCAAGATCTTCGTTTGATCAGGTTAGTTCGGCACGGTCCACGCGGTTTTTAGCCAAGCGTTGTGCCGCGATGCGTGGCGCGCGACGAAACGATCAGATTCGAGGATGCGTTGCGTTCGCGGGAAACGTGACTAACGATAGTCGATTCGTCGCGGCACTAAAACTAAACGCATCGGAAATGTTTGCGGGAGTTTGGCCGTGTATCGCGGCACGTAGTCTCGCGAACATTTTAAACGCAGCCAGCTTCGGATAGTTTTAGCCACCGAAGCTATCCTCTGGTTGCATGGCCCAAGTACGTCTACCTTCGTTATTCGTGCCGCGCTCATTTACAAATTTCCTCGTTTCACGTTAAAGAGGCGTTGACGTTCGAGCAGATTTCGAACTTTCGACAAAAGCACGTTGCACCAGAGTTCGCGATTCACTTGTTCCTCCCAGTCTTGTTTCGTAGCACGAACGCGACCAAAAGTTCCTTATTTTTCTTGGAACGAGCGCATCGACCAGGTCGAGCCGTACCTTGTTTGCAAGCTACCGAAATGAAGCGACGTCGACGCGACGGAGGAAAAGAGGAACGACTCTACTGGTCGAAGCGCGTTTTCTCACTGAAAGTCTGTAAACACGACAACCGATCGTTGTTCAGAATCTTGAAACGTTTTATCACCAGTGTCTCCTTTCTCTGTCCAAATCACACGAACAACGTCCGCGAAAGTCTCTGGAAAAAAGTGGATTTCTCTGGTCGACTACTCACCACCATTCTGCGCGATAATCGGGTCGATAGCCACCAACAGAACGAGGAAGATAGGAGTCATATTGACCACCCTCTTTCCCGTCTTTCCTCGGTCACCCGTGATCACTGCACACTTAATACCACCGTTGCAGCGTTCCACCTAGGAAAAAAACAAATCACCCTCGTCATAACATACCACCTTCACTGCTGGCCAGGGCTGAAGCGGCCAGCGATCTTCGTCAAAACGAGGACGATGCGTCGAATCCACAGCTTACGTCGAATCGGTTAACGGAAACATCGACGATCGAATTAAACGCTTATCACTTTGGTTCTCGAACAAAATGCGACCAACCAATTTTTAACGACGTGGCCAGCCAAAATCAGTTGGGAAACGTTCGGTTGGCACGACTAGCGCGGAGAAACTTATTCTTTAACGATGCTTCCTAGGCAGCTAATGGATCCAGCACAAACAACGAAAACGGAAATGCTTATTTAGCGGAAAGCAAACGTAAATATCGACACACGCCATTTACCAGCGAACCGCTATCTTCTAAGCTACTACGTCGAAACGCGAATCTTGCGAACAGGTTCGCGAACGTTGAACGAAAAAGACGTCGAGTTTTTCAAGAGCATCGTTAACTACCACACAGGTTCGTTCGTTCGTTCGTTCGTTCGTTGCTCGTCGCTCGTTTGTCTGTAGACGCGAACGCGTCAAATCGTTCGACTATTCACATCCTCCCTTTGCTTTGGTGCGATGCATTCTTCTTGTTTCCTTTACGATCGTGGAGAAAGATCGATCTCAAAGAAGACGTCGTCGAGCTCGTTTCCAAAAAGTGGCCTCTCGACGTATTTCCCCCGGGACCGACGCACTTCTTTTCTGCCCTCTATCACCTTTCCACCACCTCTCTGATGTACGATGAATTCTCCTCTTGCCGCTTTTACGACGATTTTTAACAGCCGACGCTAATAAACGCGTTTCTTCGTAAGTGAACAAGAAACGGGAAAATACTTCACAAATTTCCACCTTTTCCGTTCTCCCGATGTTTACCGAAATATTTCAATATTCTCTACCCGTCACCAGTCTCCGAACAATTATCTGCATTCTTTCTTTCGATGATTCCACGACCATCCCATATTTTCCCTGTCCTCGGTGTTCGACGCTACCTTCGAGAAGCTTTCCGTCAAGGTTTATCGCGCGAAACGTTCACCCCGCTGCCGCGCCGCGCCGCGATCCGGAAACGTCTACTCGAGATCCGTCGAGTTTCGTTACATTTCCCGACTGATCGATTTCGATCGTCCTTTCCTCTTTTCACTCGACTCCCGACCGCTTACGATCTTCTCCATTTTACGTGTCGTTATATATTTCCGTTTCCCGTCTTCTCGCCTTTATTACCCCGCTCCGTTGGATCCCTACGTGTTCTCCAAAGGCTCAATTCTCGTGGAAACGGTTTGCTTTCTCGTTACAACCGATTGGATAAAAGCATTGCGATGGCGTACACTCGATCATTTTTCAACGAGATTTTACACGATACCATCGAACTTCAAAATTTGATTCGCACGATACGGAAAGCATTTAACTTTCATTGTTGAAACGGGTAAACTTTGATGGGTTTCGAACAATTAAGAAGTTTCTCGTTTCGCGCCTTCTTTTTCCTTTCGCCCTTCTATCAAACCCCCTCGAGCGATTACACTTGTTTCTTCGACCACTTGTTCAAGCCTGTATCGTTCCTTCGGCGCGTTTTACGAATGTTAACCGGGTCGAACCGGACCACGTTACAATATCCTGGGGTTAAACGATTCTCGTAGTCGAAAGGCAAGTCGCGTGTTCCACGAACGTATCGCACTGTCTACCGTACTCCTGGTGAAAAGCGGCACTCTGAGCGTTTCGACTGATCGGCGAAAAAACGGAAACGGAAGCTTACAGTGGTTGGGGGACACGTGAGAATCTTACGACAAACTCAAGGTTAAATTGTAAAATACCCGACGGTAGTATGAGGTTACGTTAAGGGTAGTATTCTGAACGCGCGCTGCGGCTTGACTGACTCATCCCCATACCCCTCGACGATACCCCCCCCGGCCAACCTGCGAACGACGCGCAAGCGCGGTATCCCCTCTGGCATCGTGATACGAGCACGGAACCACCACGAATTCGCACCGGTCAACGCTTTTAACGCCGTTTTCAATATTTTCACAATTTTAGAAAAAACATCCAAGGAAATCCTTCGGCCGGTATTGAACACAACTTTGGTGCGAGCTCGAAACAAACGCGGGAGGTAAGGTTGATGGTCGAAACGTCGAGTCGGAGCGGAAAATCGATCGCATGGGAACTCGTTTGACGAGATTTTCGAATCCGACAAGAAAGTATGGGAAAAATAGAAATTGGATCGGAAAATGAAAAGGGAAATGGAGAGAAACCGTTACGGAGAGGGTGGTTTAAACGCGACGCATGCGTTGGCCGCGCGCGAGGATGGTCCGGGGTGAGTCGCCGCCGCCGCCGCCGACGCCGTCGTCGTACCGTGCTCTGGCCGACGTATCGCAGTTTCTAGCTCGATGTTTATCCGCGTGGTACTACCAGGGATGCTAGTGCTCGTGGTGATCACGAGGATCCCAAAGCACCAGACGATCCTAAGGGTACGCGAAACGAACGACTGCGCGCGAGACACGTGGCTAACTTGCGACCGGAAAAGAAAAAGAAGGAAAGAAAGAAAAGAGAGAGAGAGAAAAAAAGAAAATAACAAAGTATACCGGTACAACGGTTTCGCGACACGATCTTTCACGCTTGCGCTCCTGCTGGCCCGTCCGACCCAAAGCTCGCTCTGCCAGTTCTTTTCTTTTTTCTACTTCGACGTGAAACTCGGACCCTTCGTCGTTCAACTACGGAACACGGAACACCCCTGGGAGTACGGCAAGCTTCCACCGGACGAAGAAGATATCCCCGTCAACATGCTACTCTCTTCGAGGGGGTAAGTGGCCCACCGTGTCTACTTTCGAATACTTTCTTTTTCTTTCCGCTACATCTTCTCCTTTATTATTAACGCGTTGCGCGAACAAGTAGCGGCAAAGTTTTTACTTTCACGGAACGACCCACGCGAATTCTTTCCTCCGAAAGCGGTGCGATACAACGACGAAAGAAAATCGAAGGTAACGCGCGTTATCGATCGATCGTTCATTATTTATCGACGTTTAACGACGTTACCGTGAAAGTAATCTACTTTGTTGTCAACCCCGTGTTCCCCTTCACATTCCTAGAACGTTTAATTCCGTTCAAATCAACCACCGACACCCTAGCTACGCTTCCTTCTATCGTCCAACGCAACATACCGATTTCCTGATACGGTACCGGATGCGAATTTAAGTACGCGCCAAACGAATACTTTCACCCCCCTCAATTATCGGCCTCGCTAATGTTTTGTTTTTTCTTTTCTCTGTTTTCAATTCGATACGGCGCGCGCCATCCTACCCAACTCCGTTCGACAATCGATTACGACGCTGCCAGCGAAGAGACTGGAACCGAATTATCGCAACGTTAGATCGGGACAATCGAGTTAATTAAATTAGCAAGACGCACGACGATAAACCGATTCGATGCAACGACTTTTAATAATAACTCGTTCGTTGAGGGTCGTGTCGTTCGAGTTAGAGGCAAGGAAAACGGGAAACAAAGACGCGTTATCGTTGACACGATGATTCGAATAGCTATCCACGCTCGAGGACGACACGCGTCCAGGGAGGATCGTCCGGTGTCGAAAGTTGGCGAACGCCGCTCACAATTTATGGCTCGCATCGATTTCTTATCCTTGATACGGACTACGGTTCAGTCCTTTTTCGAATCTCGCGTTGAAACGAACGAGAGACGAACGACACCTGGAGTCAGATATATGTATGTACATAATATATATGTATGTATAAACAGGTCAAGTCCGCATAAGTTGACAAGGAAACCGTCGTCGTGGGGAAAAAACGGGGAAAAGATGGGCGGACGAGATGAAAAAGGACGAGCTTCTCGTACCACCGCGTACATAGATACATATGTACATACTTCCTTCACTCTCGCACTCTCGGTGATAATACAAAATTCCAGGCTGCGCGTAACTTAATTTAATATCGTGACCGGTACACCGTGACCCGATGATATTATAAATCCTGCGGTATCTCGGACTTTCGTTCCTTTTTTATTCTTTCATTTGAAAATCTGCCTGCTCTTTCTGCTTCTCGAACAAAAGACGGGAGACGGTCGGAATAAGAATAACCACCAGGAAAGAACAGCGGTACGGTTTCACAGGTACACGGTCGGGAAGACTTATTAAATTGAAGCGAAATGAAAAATAGGCCAACGACTGTAAGAAATACCGAACGAATGGCAAACGAATAGGAACAGAGAATGTCCAGGCTAACGTCGCGTCGAGCCAACCGCGTGTAACGTCACACTTCGCTTCTGGTCCGGCATGGTATGGCATGGCATGGCATGGCATGGCCTGTGTAATGAAACTTGACTACGGTTCTATTTTACGAGCAGTCGTTATATGGAGAAATACACGTATATAGAGGCGAAGCTTTGTTCCCCGGTTCGGTACGGTTCGCGTAAGCGAAAAGCGCTACCGAAAGGCATCGCTGATATTTTACGCGCGTCGTCCGATAACGTTTACCATAGATTTTCCGTGTTTATTTTTTCCGCCACGGGACGCAACGCTCTGATCCGCTTAACTGGAATTACGAATTTATAATCCAGCTTAACGTAGCTCTCGGTTCTGCCTTGACACGGAATAGGAGACCGTTCGAAATACGTTATTGCCTTAAAATTGCCCACCGACGCGACGTACAATACATAAAAACGGCTACGTTTCTCGTGTCCCAGGAGACAGTTCTTCAAGTTCAAGCTTTCTCCCCAAATTAAAAGACAAAGGACGGTATCGGCAGCGACGTAAAACGCCACAGGACAATCGTACGTCGCGCGGATTCCGCTTACTTACGAATAAACGTTTCTTTTCGCATCGCCCACTAAAAAATTACTCACCCAGGTCTTCCTACCGTTTTTAACTCTTATTTTTTTTACCCTATTCGTCCCTTTTCTATCGCTTTCCCTTTCGTCTTTGACGAATGAAATCCTGGCATCATATCGTGACAGAATCATTTGGCGAACGCCACGTTAACCACGTTAACCACGTTAACCACGTTAGTGTTTATAAATTGTAAATCGAGTTCGTTTTACGTAACCCGTCGACTCGACATCGGGGAACGTTTCCAGGATTAATGTTGACACGATTTGGCTCGAGTTCGATAATTAGTTGATCGTCACGTTGATATATAATGCATAGAATGCTGGTAGTAGGTAAAAGTGAATTTGTCTGGTGGCGCTATTGATGTAACAACCGTGTTGATTTATTGAACGGACTTGGATAATTATATCGGATCGAAATCGTTACGACAACGACGCGACGTCCCTGCTGAAACGTTTAGCCGTGAAACTATAATGCAATAAACGGTGCTTCGAGGGAAAAGAAACATCCCATACTACATCGAATCGGTACGTGGCATCGGTATATCTTCAATACGAATCCCGCTCGCGTTTCAATTAGAATGGTTCCACGCAAAGTTAAATGTATTTTTTACCTTTCAACAATTCGTTGAATCTCGGCTCTCGATTAAAACACATCAACGAATCAATTTTTGCAGAGCTCAAAGGTTTCGTTTCCCCCGAACAAACTACTACTCCCCCGTTGAGTCGCGTCGAGTGGGCGAAACACGTCATCCATATAACTCGAATACGTAACAAGAAATAAGCAATGGGATCGATTGGTCGATTCGTGTTTGAATTTGGAGTGGCGGCTTTTGCCGCGAACCGTCGGCTACATTGCCGATCGCTGCACAGGATCGAATCGCCGCGCCGACTGACAACGATTAAAGAGAATTTATTCGCGAGGCGAAATCGCTCTCTGTTCTTGATAACGTTTCGAGCGTTCGCGTTTTATAACGCAGTAAATTTACAGTAATCAAGCACGTAGACGCGAGAAACGGGTATGAAAGCGGCAAAAATTCGACTCCCTCGTACGCGCGGCCTTATTTACCTCCTTCGGAGCCTTGCGCGATTTCGTCTTTAATGGGCTTGATCACGGAACCAGTTAAAAATCAACACTCGCCCGAGCACGGAATCCTTTCTTACCTCCCTACAAAACGAACGACTTCTTTATACGAGTCAACGCGTCGTTATATCCTCCGATCAAGTTCATTTAATTGGCGGAATACCCTGTCATTGAATCGACAACTAGTAACCGGAGAAGCGGGTATCGTCTTTCCGATTCCGGCCAATTACGCTCGAGGATCTTAATTGCGATTCATCGGGCATCAGTTATCGACCGTCACATATAACAGGCCAGTGTTATTGGAAAACATAAAAGAAAAGGGGCTGGGGAAAAAAAAAACAGCAACGTTGCTGAAGATCTACGGTAAAACTTACTCGACGGTGATTCAAAGAAAAGCTGATTTTCGAGGAACGGTGAAAACCAAGGAAACGGGGATAGTCGGTAACGAACCTTCTTCCACAGCCGATACTTAGAAACGGCGCGTCGCGACCATGCTGCGTCGCACACCTCGACATCGAGAGACAGACTGTAGGATGAGAAAACGAACCGAGAGGAAATCAAAGACAGAGATGGAAAGGAAGACGCGAAAGGAGGGAGTGTCTCTTGTCAAAGGCGACTCCGTAAGGAAATTTTCGCGAAAAGGAAAAATCTGTAACTCGAGGAGAGTAGCGAGGAGAATCCAATTGTCAGTGGCAAAGGGACCACGCCGCGCCGCGCCGTTGCGAGACGAATTGAAACGAACCGAAGTAGTCCGAACTTTTCATGCTTTTCAAACGAGCCAAGGGATCGCTTTTCTCTCTCTCTGTAACTTTAGGGAGGGGAAAAAAAAAAACAGCAAAAGAGGGAAGAGAAAATTAAACGGATTACACGCATGCAGCATGTACATAAGTACGTACATGTAGAGATATCGTTTGAAGGGGTTGGAAATAAGTTGGTGACGAAAGGATAGGACGGCGCGGCGTCGTGATCGAAACACGATCGACGCATCTCGGAACGAGAAAAAGAATAGTGTGCATTCGTACGAGAAAATTTCTGATTTCCGCGTATGTAAATTTTTATTACTGCATCGCGTACTGCTGACAGAAAGGAAATGGATACTTTTCAAGAACGGCGAAACGGGGGAAGTATTAAATCCGCCTCTGGCTCGAGATTTTCTTTCGCCGCTATAGATCTTGTCGTATACCAAGAATCTCTGGCTACGCGAACGTCACAATTTTCTTCAATAAAAAATTAAAGCTACGTATATCTTGCCGAGCGTATCGCTACGCTCACCTTGATTTGCTTGATCTCGATAAACGATCAAAGATAAAAGATATAAAAGATACAGGACAAAGGATAAAAAGTGTTTTTATCTCATGCTGGCTAATATATTTCTTCGCCTCTTCTCCGTTCTCTTCTTCCTTCTGTTTTTCTTCTTTGGCTGGAAAGCAACGTAACGCATCAACGAAAGCTTTTAATTCATTTCGGAGTTGAAGCTTTTAATTCATTTCTCTGCTTGTGTATCCTCCTCGACTTATATTTGGATCTACGCGAGATTGCAAACAGCGACTGCAACGCGCGTTACATTAAACGCACCAACGTATACACATGTAAACGATTTCAGCTGCAAACAAACGAACTGGAATCCCTCGGCTCTCTCAACCCTTTCGTCGTTTCCTCGATTCCTCGTTTCCTCGTTCATTTGGCTTTCCGTTTACCGCTAGACGGAGATCGATGCGTAAGCAAACGATCGTACGATGCAACATTAATCGAATCGAATCGATGTGGTATGGTGCACCGCGCCGTATCCTCGAATCTCTCTGCCAGCCAACCTTTTACCTTCGATCTCGACGTTGCGCTGCGCTGCTCTGCTCTGCTCCGTTCTTAAGCAAAAGCAAAAGCTTCCCAACCATTCGAATCGATTCAAAACCCCGACGGAAGCAATGGTTTTTCCCGGACGTTTCCAGGTATAATAATGTTACCGTCGTGCTGCAATAAATAACGATTAAACGACGAACGAGCGTAATTTTCATCGATTTTCAGCCGGTTCGGTCAAGTATAATAATTAGGACGGTGGCTAATGATTTCATGTCGAGTCGAATAAAGGAACGAACATTTCGGTGAAGTCTGACGGTTTCCCATAATCCTACAGAAGGTTAATTAAAAGCTCGCGTCAGTTTCAAAGATCGCTCATTTTCCCATTTAAAAGTTTGCTGGTTTGGCAGAAGTTCAAACAAACGTGGTGTACGCGTACGAAACGAAATACGATTTACTCGCTCGATTATCACGAAAATTCAAGATCCGCAAACTTCAACGTGGCTATATCTCCGTGATGCGCGTAAACTTCGATTCTATATTTTTAACCGACTTCGAAAAGGAGGAGGTTACTCAATTCGACATGTATGTTAATTTTTTTTTTTTTTTAATGTATGTTCGCCGATTACGCCGAGATGGATTGGCCAATCGGAACCCAACCTTTTGCATCTTGTAGGGTATGACTCCCAGTTGGTCCCGTAAAAAAAATTTTTGCATTTCATCACCGCTTGCCCCTTTTTTATTGCAAAAAAGCGTACGATTTTGTCCGCGTTGTGTATGGTCATTGATTACTCCAAGATGGATGGACCAATCGGAACGAAACCTTTTGCATCTTGTAGAGTATGACCAACAGTTAGTCCAGTAAAAAAACCATTTTGGATTTTTTCATTTTTTTCCGCTTTTATCGCAAAAACGTGGTATTTCACGTTTACTCGGCCTGATATCGATGATACCTAGTATTACATTTTGCGGCCGGGGATGTTTCTACGATGATACCATTTGCAACACTCCCTTCACTACCATGCCCTTCCCTGCACTTCCCTTTACTACCCTTCCCTTCCCATCCCTTTGTTGCTAATTACTATTCCCATAGCAAAATTCCTATTCTTTGAAGCTACTCTGGAAGGAATGCTCCGAACGCCACTAAAAAATGTGAAATAAAAAAATTTTTGGAAAAAAAATACAAACGACTTACGATACAAACGAAAGAATCGTTAATAATGCGTGTGATAGATATTCATAATAATATTCTATTGTTAGAAGCAATTGAAAGTCAGAAACTATGTTAAACTGCATAAGAAACGCGTATTAAAATTACTAAAAGTTCAAAGGGCTGCCAACAAAGTCCTGTTTCGAATTTCGACATAAAGTTAGATTCGTAAGAAAGTAGAATTCTTCCCCTTTAATTTGGTTTTTGATTTACATCGATATCTTTATCCGTTCCTGAGATATCGTCGTGTAAAGACAAACGTAATTTTTGTAGAAATTCGCTGCCGCCTCACGCTTGGACCCAGGCAGTGGGGTGTCTAGCGTAGCGGTCACGTGGTCATTGTTTACGTCTAACCCTTTACTATTCCTAGTAATGCGTAGTACGCATTTCCTAGAAAAATGTCTACGGTCGCGCCCATTCATAATTACCCTCGTACGCGCCGGCCGCTATACAAACTTTGAAGGCCTATATCTCAGGAACTAATTGAGATATCGCGTTGCAACAAATTGCGTTATTATGTACGCACTTTCCTCTATCTTCTGAGCTACCTACTGCATAAAATTTAGGCATGTTTTTTTATATTTATTGCCAGGAATTTCGCCGCCGTTGAATGTTTCGCTATGACCTGTGAGATCATAATGCGTCAAGTGTTTCTAGTTAAAGATTTAAATAGCATTAGTTGATAGGAAAAGTAATATACAAACTTGGAGATTATATTTTTCGGTTCGGTAACGTGGTGATATCTGTTGGCGGAAGTTGAATATTCATAAAACTGCTGTACTGTGAATTTTTCATAACTACGAAAATATTAAATGCTTGAAATATCATCGACCAGTTGAACTGTAATATATTTCGGTATATTTGTGTGTATATTAATACACGTGACACGAAGGATTCGGTAATATGTTAACCGGACATTGATTCTCGTCGAGTATCTTCTCCCCACGAACGAGACGTCGATGCTTAATATTTACAAAAATACAAAAGATTAAAAAAAATACAAAAATACAAAATAACATACTATGCAACAAACTCTTGTCTAAATCGTTTTCACCCTCCTCCCTTTCTCTACACATCGAAAAAAAATTTTTGGCAAACAAATACAACCGACTTCGGAATGCACTAAAAAGGACGAAATAATTTTAATTTACATTTCGGAGACGGCGCAAAATTAAAAATTGTGTAAATGAAAGATGTTGCTAATGGAAAAGTATGTAAAAGGTTTAAAGAATTTGGACAATTTCCAATGTAGAAAATGTTCACTTGTAAACTTCGATTCTATATTTTTCCTATCCCTCCTCTCTGCCATACGTGTTAAATAAAAACACCGAATCGGAGTTACGTTACAATTTTTAACGACAAAAAGAAAAACATCCCACAATTGATGGTCACCGTGATTTTTAGTACGTTACCGTTCCATACCGGCTAATGGTTTTAATGGTTTTCGTCCCTGTTATCGCGTCAATCGATTGAAATGATGTACCAAAACTTCGAAGCGTGGAACAGGAAAATGTTTCGGAACGTTAAAAAAGAAAGAACCCCCCCCCCCCCCCCCCCCCCCCCCCCGTTGACGTATATTCAACTATCGCGTTTTCCGCGAAATCGTCGAGTATTTGGTAAAGGTACGATGTCGCGTTGAAAGCGATTGATTTAACGAAGACGAGTAACGAGATAACGATTGCGTCTCATTGGCGAAAAGCTCACGGGCGAAGAATAGGAAAGGGGCGGCGTATGAAAGAAGGGTAAAATGGCAAGCGCGCGTAGAAGATTTCTCTTGTTTACGCGTTTCCTTCTGCTGTGAAAAGGACGAAACACACAAGCGGAAGTAAAGGGAAGTGGATGATGCTAAAATGGAAGCTCTTTCCCCGTTTTTACGCGTTACTCCTCGTTTCCTTTCTGCTTACGCTTTTTATCTTTACTCCCCTTCCGTTTGCCCCTTTTCTCGCACCTCCCTTCCTATCGTTGCCTACCTACTCTGCACCGACCCGCTCCGCCTCGCCTCGCCACTCTTCGCCTGGTTCTCTCGTCTCGACGTGTCACTCGTAACAAGACTCGACAACAATACTCTTCTCTATCCTTTGTTTCGAAATTCTTTGCTCGGTCGAGGCTTTGTGTACTCGTCATCCGTATTAATTAAAAGTTTTTGAAGGCCCCTCGTATCCAGCAGTAGAGTCTCGAAAATCCAGACAACGACGACTCTCGCTACACAACTCGGCCGTTTTCTCCTCGGTACAACGGTACAACGGTACAACGCACACGCTCGTTCCTCGTAAATCGTAAACACCCTTCTGCGTACTTTCCTTCTTGGCCAACCGCGATCCTCCTCTGTTTTCGAGTCATCCGAAGAACGTACGCCTAACGTTCGAGTTTCTTTCCGCTCCAAACTATTCTTTCACGCGATCGAATCAGCTCAGGAAAAACTCGATTACGTAACGGTCAAAAATACGAAGGAAAATCTGCCAAAGGAAAGCAATTTTCAAAATTATACTGTTTCGTTCGACTTTGACTCTCCAGTTTCGAGAAACAATATGTTCTCGGCTATCGATGCATCAATTTTTTTTTCGGAATCATAGATCGTAATCATTTAGCCGTGATTATCGGTAAAACGTTTCTGTCCTCTTCACATTTTTTTTCCTCCCTCCGAGAAACGTTTTATTTCCATTACTTGGAGTAAAAAAATGTCAACCCAGCTTCGTGCTTTCAGGTCGCTTTACTTATGCATTTCCCTGCCGCACCGTGAACCGAGATCGATTAAATCGTTTCCGAACGATCACCGTCCTTCGCGTGTTTCGTTCTGCCAGAATCAATGCTATTTTCGTCCTTTGTCGCGTCATTAGTTCTCCACCATCGATCGAGCGATCATCTTGCAAGTAATTTCACAGTTTGCCAAACACCATACGCGTAGCGCGGCGATTTGACGGGCTTTCCCAAAAGATAGCATGCCAATGGACGTTGCCAGGCGGCAATCAACAACGATAACGAATTAACTATTCATAGCATAAACAATAAACGTTCGCGTATGCGAGCCAACCGGTCGTTAACCCATTATTCCACAACGCGGCCATTGCTGTATCGTATCTAACGGACAGACAAATTTCATCGATTAAGGGTACTCTGTAAAAAAAGTGTCAGCCTGACAGCTTCTGCAACAAAATTCTTCGGTGACTGTACGAAACGTTATTATCGTGCGTACCACTTAATTATACATATAGTAATCGAAGCTTTGCTATCTCGGTTAAAGCGAGAGGAAAAAGGAAAACACACACACACTCACATATTCAAGAAAAAAAGAAGAGAAAAAACGTTATTCCGTCCCATCCTTGTTTTATTCGTCCATCTATCCTTTTTCTCGTCCTCCACAAACTTGTCCATCCATCCTCTATCCTTTCTTTTCCGTTCGCTCTTTCCTCCTTGTTTTATTTCTGTCGTTCGATCTCCATCCCGGCCCGCATCCCGCGTCAGCCGATCCCACGCGAAAACTCTAATGGAATTGTTCCATCGAGCGATATTCTGCGCCGATTCTGCATTTTTCATAGAACATGGACCATCTGGACGACCGTGAAACTTTTTCTCGGCTACGATTTGCCAGAAACCGATGAAAAACAAATCTTTCAGTTTGGTTACGGTCAACCGTTCGATCGAAACGATTCCGTTTTAACGACAATACCGAGATTCCTGCTTTTTCTTTTTTTTTGTTTTTCTTCATGAACGTCGAACGAAAGGAAGAAGAAGAAGAAAGAAAACTGGCAAGATGATGCTCGACGTAAAGTGGTATAGCTTGGCTGTTGCACGAAATAATAATGGAGGATCTCGTTATGCGGCATCGGCCTGGTCGTTAAGCAGGAATAATAACGATGAAAAGACGTTGCAATTAAATTCTTACACGAGCGAGGAAACACGCGACAGCGTAGCTATTGTGATTGGGTGGAAGCGAATCGCAAGATCCACGATTCTGTTCTCTCTTATTTTTCGTCTGTAGAATGTGAAACCGGCTCTACAGAGGCGGGGGTCACCGATTAATTTCTAAGCGGTACCACGAACAATAATCGTGGGAAATATGGTTAAACGATAGCAGGATCGATACGAATAATATTTCACGCATTTTCCTCGCGTCCAACCGAACGTTTTTATTCAATTTTCTTTCTTTCTTCCTTTTTATTTTTCTTTTTATTTTTCCTCTCGGTTTCTCCGTTTTTAGTTTGGACCATCGAAGCGTACAGTCGGCTGTGTAGATTCGCTTAACCCACATGGTCAATGATCCGGGATTTAAGTGCCGTTTCGTGTACATCACCAAAATATCGTACGAGGTGTCACGCTCTTCTACTCTCCGCTGTGCTTCCGTCTGCCTCGCTTGTTTTATTTTCACGCTTCGCGATTCTCGTGAAAAACGAATTAAAAGTCGAGTAGAGATTTTCCGTGGATAGGAAAGGTATAAAAAAGGCACGCGTATCGCTTGCGATTTCAATCGACTCGACGCGACAAATATCAGTGCCCCCGTTCTCTCGACGAAGATACAAGTCACTATACGATATTTCCAAACCTTTTCATCCGTTCCGTCTGTTCGAAACTCGGTTATACTCGCGTCCCAACGATCGTACTCATCAACATTTCACTCGCCGTGAAAAGCTTCCAACTACCAGGCCACTCCCCCCCCCCCCCCCCTGCTCACCTATATCCCTGCTAAACGAAAGAGCCGACTACTTCCTATTTCGACCATTGACGTCGTTTCAATGAATTCAACGAACCCTTCAAGTGCCTACGCAAGAAGGAAGCACCGATCGAGGGAAAACAGTTCCGTTTCGCGCATTGATGGAACTCGTTCATAATGTTCACCTTTTTTCTTTTTATTCTGGCGAATATAATTGAAAACGATAGCGGTGCACGTCGGGAATAAGATCCGAGCGATCGAGGTTGCCGTTCACCGTGGCAACGATACGAGTTTACGATTCGCATCGTTTATTACTTACTGTACATTCTGTGAAAGGCAAACAGCCTTTAATTAACTCTGTACGCGCAGCAACGGGGATCATGTGTCGGCTTTCGTGCTCACGTTCCCGCCCCGTCGCGTTGTAACACCGACGATACTTAAAGATGAAAATTTTCTCAACAACTTAATTAACCCGTTCGTCGAATCGACGAAATTAACGAATACGATTCCTTTTATACGCTTTCGCCCTTCTCGAGTGACAACTCGCTAGACACTGCGTAAAGAAACTTGCGATAAATTCCAGCAGCTTTATTAATTATTTGATGAAAGCAGAAGAAAAACGTACCCCGGTGAGGGTAGAAATGATCGCGTGAATTTAAGAGACCATCGCTGTAAGCTTCTGTCGAGGAAATGATAAAGGTGGAGAAAAAAAGAAATGGGGCAAAGGGTGGGGAAAAAAACGAGAAGAAAAGAGAGAAGGGGCCCGGAATACAAGCGACAGTAACTTGGAGACTTTCTGGTCGTGCCGGTAGCCTTAAAGAATTCATGAAAGCTAAATCATTTTCTTCGGTCGCCCGTTCGTGGTGGAAGCGTCGAGGTTTTCTTAATGTTGCGATATTTTACGAGAAAACTCTTTAAATCTAATATATTACCGACAGTAATTAAATATAAGTTACATCGAACCGGAGGCGACGGCCAAAGTATAGTCCGTCGAAAAGCGAAGCAAGCTACGGGTAAAACGAGGCCAGATCGGTCAACAGTTTGCCAACCGGTAAGGTAAAAAGTTTTGACGGTTTCGCGACGAAGACTGGCTGGGATCGCCGGCCAATACTTTCGTGGCCCGAGGAATCTACAAAAATGTTCTCCAACCACGTTATCCCTCTTCCCCTTATCATCGTACTCCTCCTACCGCCTGATTGCCTCTACACACCATTAGATAACAAAGGACAATATTTTGCCGGAATAATCGTCAGTTGATCCTTACGGACGACGTTTGATTTATCAAGAGAATACGTATCTCGAGTTACACACTTGCCACCCTGACCAACCTACAGCATCCCTAAGGTAATCTCCTCCTTCGTTCGGCCAACTTCTTTCACCCTCTAACCTCTAACCACTGCAATCTACAACGTATCGAAAAGTCGACGCTCGGCTCGGCTCGGTGCGGCGCGGCGGCGCGGCGGTCCGGAAATCAGGTGTGCCACTTTGTCGCCTAGTTGAGATTTATGTGTGTCACGACTGCCTGTTGCTCGGTAGCTAACTTATACGCATTAGACCAGTCTCGAAAACGAGTAAGTAATTGTCAAAATACGATTTTCAATCGTTTTAATATGCCTTCCTTTTCCCTCGGTTTAACTCTGCACTTTCTATCTACTTCCCGTCCGATTATTACCAATGTCTCGTTCTATCGAGAGCAATCTCTACTTTCTCCAGACTGTTACTATGATTTATAAAAACGTAAAATCCAGGAGCACTTTGGAAAAGTGGAAACAGAAGGAAAGGGGGAAGAAAGGGAGTAAAGAGGAACAACAAGAAAGATAAATCGCACGCTCATAGCCGCAATCAATCCCACCTAATGTCTAGGATCGACCACCTATCGTATCTAAGCCGTAAGTTAAAGTCTGCGAAGGGGACTATGATTTTCTACACTCTAGACTAGGCTGTAAAGTTTAGAATCTCGATCATCGAAGGTTACACACAATCCTTTTTTGATTGCGATCGCGTCGATAGGGTACAGCCGCTTACGTGTATACATATTGCACGAATCCAAGATTCTGCCATTGAAATTTCCATCCTTTGCCAGGATTATCTCTGACAACTTTCGGTGCCTGTCAGTCATCCTTGTCTCTCGTCTCCCTTTTTATTACTCTCTCAGCATACGTTCGTTAGCTGCATCTTGATAGTAATAGAGTTACCCAGATACCAACGTTTCGCAGTGCTGCATGAACACTGAAACGCAGACTTGGCAGCCTCATCTATCCTTGTTTGCGTTTGCTACCCCATAAATTTTCTTACAAACTGATCGATCGGTCGAGAAAATCAAAACGAAGGATAAACGATGAAACGAGCGTTTCTTTCGATTTTCGTTCGATTCTCAAGCAAGGCAAGAACGACTACGGCATTGATCCGAATCGACGATGGGGAA
This sequence comes from Stelis phaeoptera, assembly GCA_943735885.1. NCBI lineage: Eukaryota > Metazoa > Arthropoda > Insecta > Hymenoptera > Megachilidae > Stelis > Stelis phaeoptera. Next base: position 5,810,733 of record OX030936.1, read on the forward strand.
GGCTTCTTTTTTTGTACGTCATGTCCGACATGCACAAACTGGCGATAGCATTAACCAGCAAATACCTAAATACGCTAAACTCTATGAGAGAGTCTGTTTCGAAGTGGTATCGTTCGATCCCAACATTTATTCCCTGCCCCGCCGCCATGCCATGCCAGCTCCATCGTAATCGCAGAGTCCGTCAAACAGCTACCGTGGGACGCAGAAATGACCGCCTTGGGATGTAACGTTCGGTATTACAGAAAGAGGGTAGATAACGTCGATCTATTTGCATGGAAATTTCTACGCGTGTTCGATAGAGAATTTTCAACGGGATGAAAAAACGAGAAAATTTCACCGATCTCTGGCGGTGTGCATGGCGTAAGGCGTAAGGCGTAAGGCGTAAGTAGTTTCGATCAAAATTACGATGAAATGTTGCTTTTCGGTTCTGTAATCTCGGTAAAACGTGTAAATTGGTTGGTCGATTTTATCCTCGTTCAACAACAGATTACGATTATACGAAATGCGATGGTAATTAGCGGACTGGCTCAACGCTGCGCGCTGGTTCGGAATATCGGCGCTGTGAGCGTAAAATCTCTGACATTATTGAGAAACGTGGCATGCATTTGTTTGCGAACCGATGAAACGGTTCGTGACGCTCGCAGAAAATTTCCAAGGCGATAAAAGCTTTTCTCTCCTTACTTACTAAGTCGTTATCGACGTTACTTGGCATACAATCAATCTTTTCAAGCGGCGCAGCGGCAAGAAATATTTCCAAACTTTTGATCGGATGACGCAAAATCCTCCTAACGAAATGAAGAAAAATACCCTACGATAGAAAAATTAATATTCCTACCATACTACGATACGCGTAAGAGTTACGAAGTCTAAGCGAGTCGAAAAATCGTCAGTTCTCGTATAATTTTGTTTGTTTATGACCGAGCTGCTACTCGATTTTTCATCCCTAATGGAGGCGCATCAACTAACAAACGGCTCCGCCTGGTTTCTCTTTTATTCTTTACTCTCTTCCTTTTTGCCTTCTTCTTTCTTTCTTTTTTTTTAAGCCAGTTTCGCTTCCTCTTGTTCCGTCTACAGTCTACGAGAACCAACGCCGTCGGCTCATTCTACCCGCTTAGTTAACGTCCAACCTGACAAATTTTCAACGTACGAAACGTACGTTGTTGGCAATTTACAAAGAGCCGGATACATCCAGAACGAAAAGTAGGAAAGTTATCGCGGCAAACAGAACTCGGGGTGGGAAGGTTGAGAGAAGATAGGAAGGGGGAAGGAGGAGGAGGAGGAGGAGGAGGCGAAAATACGATCGAAAAACGAGTCGAAGAACGCAGCACGAGGGAAGTTTAATTTCGCAGCGGTATCGGCTTGTAGCGTCGCGTCGTCGTATAACGTAGTCGTTTAAGTTGCGTCGTTGCATCCAACGGTAAATCATAAGATATTAGAGGGTGTACCGAAGCCTTCGTATCCTAGACACAGCATCCTTTTGCTCGAATCCTTCGCGTCTTCCTGACCCGACCGAGCCTGGAACCAATTTTTCTCTCGACTGTCGCGTCGAGTTACCAAGAAATGAAGCTGGCCTGCTCTGCTCTCTGCTACCTTCTGTCTGCCAACTGTTTCTTTCTCTTTTTATACTTTTTTCCTTTCCATCCTCGCTCACTTGCTTTTTCTCTTCCCTCGCGTTTCCTTTCCTTCCGACGTGTCTTGAAACGAACGCCACCTAGGATACGTACGTCGACAGTTTTTCGCTCGGCCCGCAACATGCTCTCTTGTTTTGACGCCCGACTAACCCCATCTTACGAGTGTCCCTTCGTTTTTATTTTTCTCTCCGCTTACACCTGACACTTTGCTCTCAACTTGCCTGTCACCGAGAGACACTGCGATCAAATCGGAAAACTAACGTTTACGATTTGAAACGCTGCCTCTAATTTGCCGTTCGATTCGGTTTTCGACCACACGGGAAAGAAAAGGGAAGCAGTCTAGAACGTAGTAGCGATTGCAGTAGATACGTACAGAACGTACTTAACCGAAAGAAAGATAAAAATAATAGAGTTGCTTCGATCGAAGAACGGCGCGCGGCGCGATAAGAATGAATCGGGACGAAGGAATAAGAAGTAGAAACTCGATCGAGCTTCTTTCGTTCTCCGTTCCGTTTCAGAATTTCGCGTGTTGTCTATTATCCGGCCGAAGGGATTTTCGATCGAAAAAACTCGCGGTCGAAACGGAATCGGCTATAAACCGTCAGAGATGGAGGGTGATTTTGGGTGGCAAGGTATCATCAAGCGGGCATACCCGAGGATATTGGGAAAGCAGTATTGCGCGCCGTTGATGGTCGGTGGCACGACGATCGTTCAATGAACGCGAACAGACGCTGAAACTGCAATAAATTGCGTATATGTATAAAGCTCCGTTGTTACAAGCCAAGCGTCGACGAGCTTTTCCTCGTCTATTGTGGCCAACGGTATTAAATTAAACGCTGAAGAAACTACTTAATGCGCGTTCCATATGCAGATTCACGTCTCCGCGCTGGCTTCCCCGGCCCAATATACCCTTACCCTCCGCTTTGTATCCATTTTATAGTGCCTGTTGCCATAAAGTCTTACCGCCCTGACAATTTAAGTATACGAAAGCCACTCGAGCCTCTTCGTAATCCTCCGGTTCTTCCATACCTTCCATATTTTCAACGGGTTCGCATGAAACGGTTACCTCTTTCGTTTTCTTGCTTCGAATCAATTAAAACACACGTTATCTTTCTATCGGCCTTTTCCTTTCTTTCGTTGGAAAACTGAAACCATACCGATATCGCGTCGAAACGTAGATAGACCAGTAAGCGCACCGACAAAAGTTGAGGTCTTCTGTTTTTTTCTTTTTCAATATTCTCAACGGTATTTCGACGAAATACCAGCTTACGATCGGTAAAATTCGTAGTCAACGATTGTTATCGGAACGGAACGGAACAAACGCTCGAATCGTTATTGTTCCAACTATTCTACACTTTCAGAAAGAAAGCATCCTTCGATTTTCCGTTTGCGGCCGAGCAAAACGAACAACGGATAAGAAGGAAGGGAAGGGAAATATGGGGTAGGAAAGGAGAGAAATAAGAGAGGGGGAGAATGGACTAGCGCTTATCGTACGATTGCCGAAGGCGGCTATTTTGCTGGTGCACTGTCACCGCGCCGTAACGGAAATAAAAGGAAAACATATGTAATTCCGCAGCTTCCAATGTTTTCCTCCAAACTACTACGAAACCATTAGCCGAGAACCGTGCTCCTGTAGAATTTTATTTCCCGTTTAACTTGTTCTTCGCTGGCAACGAAAGGAAACACAGATCGGCGAACGAACGGGACAATTACGCTGATACAGCCCACTTGAATATTTTCGTAACAATTTACGTATTTAGCTACGCCTTGTAAACGCGGGGAACAGAAAATTGGGTCGATGTTTGGAGTAATCGGCGACAAGACGGCGTCGCCAGTTCGATCCTGTGACCCGCGGTGACCCGATTCCAAAGATAGAGCTTTCTTTTGCACCGTTGCCTCATCCCGTGAGAAACGGGTATAAATACATCGATCGTAAATGCGGCTGCGACATGGCACGTACTACATACTACGGAACACGATATACACACAAGGAAAAGTAGAAGGAGGACGAGCCGCGAAAAAGAAAAAGCTGCCTCGAAGGACTAGGCGAATACTGCTACCGCTTCGGCTGTCAGTTGCTCGACAACGGAAGTAGCTCTGAGAACAGCAAGAAGAGAGCAACCATGACTTTATCAATTCCCTCTATACGCCACCTCGCAGCTCGTTCGTGAAATAAAATTATAGACTCGTTGTTCCTAATTTTTCTCTCACGCCGAACGAAATTCTCATCCATATGCCATCGAGAGTTTTTTTTTTTTTTTTTCAACAGGTATTCGTTTGTACGCGTAATGAGATTGGTAATCAGACCGGTATCAAAACCGCAGCGATTATCGTCTTACAATCAGTGTCTGTTTCGGACGATCTGTATATGTACAGATCAGGTCACAAGTTCATACGTCGGCATACGTGTATGTATAGGACATAGGGTAGACGCACACCTCCGTTAATGAGGTAGATGGAGAAGACTAATAGAGGTCGCAACAGGACGCCTAATAAACTGGCCCGGTTATACGCGTGCGATCCCAGGATCTCGTTGTACCCGCGAAATTGCATTATTATGTACATTTTCATCGTCGGAAAGACGAACATTGGAAAGACGTAACGGGAAACTTTCAGCGGTGCCAAATATAATCGGGTCACCGATGCTGATTTTGTTTGTCTATTTTTATACCCAGTGGATAGTGGTGAAGAATCGAAGGTATAAGATTTCATAATTCAGGCCAAAAGTTCAGAGCCCCGTATAAAAAATAGATGTACGGAGTATACAGACGATGATGCTGCTTGTCGTTCTTCTATTTCTGCGGACTACTCTGAACTTATTAATTGATTAATTAAAATATTCTGGAGAAAGCAGAGGTTCACAGACCCCGACATTGTAATTGTCTCTAATGGTACTCTGTTGCATTAATATCGTCTACGTATCTATTATCTTTGGCGTTGAAGCCGAGAATGAGTATTTGAATTGATAAATAGCGTGACGGAGAAGAAGCAGGAGACGAAGCAAGGAAATACGCGGAACAGATTCGACACGAGGATAGACGAGGATAAAGGTGAAAGCGTAGACGAGAAGAGGGTGGTAGAAATAGGTAACCGTGTATGCGCGCACTAAATTCGTGCATACGCGTAAGTCGGTGTAGGTTGTGAAACATTTGGTGGCATTGGCTTCGAACGTCCTTCCGCCAGTCCTTCCAGCGTACCTCTCGTTCGCGTGTTATCTGACTGTGTATCGCGCGGGGTTAGCAAATGTCTCCAGACGTCACGTAGGTAATAGAGATTCTCGAACAAGGCATCAAATCCAATGCTAGGATGCTTCGTATTCGCCTGTTAGGAATGGTTAACGAGACTTGCCTCTCACCGTTGATAGCGACCTTGTGTTTACCAAGCGTACGTAACTATTCAACGTCATGCCCCCTACTCCGTGGTTTCTGTTCCAGCGAAACGTACAGTTTCGTATTTTCCATCGAGTTAGACTCGAAAACGGAAAACCTTCCCCCTATAATCACGTTCGTTAATCGAGCGTCGGTCAGATTTATGACATCCTCGGCAACGACCAAACGGAATAAGTTGGAACCCACAACGATCTCGCCGTGTGCCACCAAGCTACTTAGACTTTTCGATGAAAGAAGAAAATCAACATAGTTTTTTTTTATAGCAATTTTAAGGCAGTCGTTTAGATGATTTTATAGTTTCGTTCAAGATACGAGTGACGCCGGTTTCCTAAACTTCATCGGGTAAGTCAATCAGGCGTGTTGCAAGCATGCTTATTTACTCAGAGACTCGGCTAATGTTACACACCTATGTAAACTGTGGGTTCTGTTGATCGTACCCGGCTGTAGGTCAAATACCTAGCTGGCTTTGAGCAAGTATCTGTTCTCTGTTTCCAAATTCCGAGGATGCTAATTTGCACTTTGTTTTAAAGAGATCGTACGTTGGTATTATTCGACCAGGTAATTATACCAGGTAATAGGAAAATCGATAAAACTCCTACGGGACGCTTTGAACTATTTTCAAGGTACGATCGTGCCGTTGATTTGGCATTTATTAACGAGAACGATTCGAGTTCCTAGAAGGGATTTAATTCCTTACCCATGGACGAAACATTGTCCTGCTTTTAATTTAATTTGCAGCGCAAATTAATTATGTTAAACCGCGTGCCGGAGTTTTGCAGACGAAATGGAAAATCCACCGCAAAGTGAACAAACGAAGATAATACCGCGATTTAAAATGATAAATCATGGTATAGCTGGAGAGTCGGTTGAACCGTGCCTCTACGAAACTTTGCGAATTACGAGAAAGAAATGCTTGCGAATGAAGGAAAGCGATAAAAAGTGAACCGTATCTATTTTTCTTGCGGCTTCACGAGCAAATAAAAAGATGAATTCGTTTGCAGATATGCGAGGCGGTTTTAGCGGCGAGGAAATCAAAGGAAAAGAGACAAACTACGAGAAAGCTCGTTGAGATGCATAAACCAGATGAAACTATAAGCGATTTCATAAATGGATACGAAGAGAATCGAGAACTAGGATCGAACATAGAACAGTGATAAATCAATCGAATATACATAGAATATAGAAAACTAACTTCCGGCTGCCTCTTCCTATCCTCGGTATTCTTTTGTCAAACGTGTCACACCGAATATTAGTTTCGTTTGTTAAACGCACGATTTTTACCACTCGACGCGAAATTCAATTATTCTCCTTCTTCCTTTCCACGGATAAAATACACTCTATAGAAGACGAATCCTTCCAGCTGGATTCCCCGCCAATTCCTCTCGTTCTCGAAACAATTCGAGCCCTGTAAACGAACCCGTCACAAACCAGTCAAATTCATGCAACGCGTAACCTTCGGAAACCTTTCACAATTTGTCAAAGTTCCAAGATAATTTCTACCTGCGAACTTGACAATCAAACGATTTCTCGCAGAAGATAGACTAAACATAAATTGCAAGAGAGAAGGAAGAAGAGGAAGGAGAGAAAGGAGAAGGAGAAGAAGAAGAAGGAGAAAGGGCGTGTTTGCCTTTGGTTTCCTGGTTCCTTCGATGTTGGTGGGTTTTGCGCGTTGGCGCGTTGGCGCGCGGCAGGTGGATGGCGACGAAGGTAGTAGAGTTTATTGAAGTATCGCTAATCCCTCGGGATGATCCGAGGTAGCGGCGTGGCAGCTGCGTCCTGGCATGGCTCAAAGTACGCGAACTGACGGGCGCAGGATGCAATGATTTACTTGCCAGAGTCTCGAATCCACAATCTGTAAGGCTTAGCGAGTCTCCGATTTCCTGTCCAACTATGACGTTCCAGTTTCGCCGAGGCCCGCGATATTAAAACCCATCCATTTTCTTGGCTTTTTCCAGCCCTCCCGGCCCCCTTGTTCCTCGTCAACCTCCATACAATCCGGCCACGGCTCTAAGCACGTTCGTTCGATTGATCTCGCGCCAGGGGAGACGCGATCTATCTTGTCTATCGACGAGCTCTTCCACCAGTTCGATAATCCCGTTATCTGATATCGTGAACATCGCGAACATCGCGTACACCGCGCGAACCGCGCACTCCACCAGACGATTTCTTTCAACGGTTCACCGACACGATGCCCCAGCCTGATTCTACTCGCGAATATCGCGAACGAACGAACGGTGAGCGTACCTTCTTTTCCGCGAGTCGACAAATTTATTCGTAACGGGCTAACTCTGTTCCCTCGGATACTTTTCTTCGGAATGAAATCCCTCGCTGGCTTAGTAGGGTAGTTCTCCTTACGCTCGTTGAAGCCACGATTTCCCAGCTTATACATGTTGTCGTATCATTTGTAAACCGGTTCACGTATTTCGGTGATGACGTCACGCTTGAACGAAAGAAAATATAAAGCCGCAACCAAGCACAGGACGTTAGCAAATTTGAATCAGCTGTACTCGTTCGAGCAAACAAAAGGGAGGAAAAGAGAAAAAGACGAAACCCAAAATACAGACAACTTGCAGAATTGTATGTAGAAAAATTTTTTGAAAAAAAAAAATACAACCGACTTCGAAAGGCACTAAAAAGGACGAAATAATTTAAATCTATATTTCGTAGACGGCGCAAAATTAAAAATTGTGTAAATGAAGGATGTTGTTAATGTCAAAATATGGAAAAGGATTAAAGAATTTTGACAATTTCCAATGTAGAAAATTTTTAATTTTGCGCCGTCTCCGAAATATAGATTTAAATTATTTCGTCCTTTTTAGTGCCTTTCGAAGTCGGTTGTATTTTTTTTTTTCAAAAAATTTTTTTATTTCACATTTTTTAGTGGCGATAGGAGCATTCCTTGAAAAGTTCAACAAAGGGATAGGAAGAGAAGGGCAGGGAAGGGCAGGGTAGTGAAGGGAAGGGCAGGGAATGTTGCAAATGGGATCATCGTGGAAACATCTTCGGCCGCAAAATGTAATACTAGGCTTCATCGATATCAGGCCGAATATACGTGAAATAGCACGTTTTTTGCGATAAAAGCGGAAAAAATGTAGAAATCCGAACCGGGTTTTTTTACGGGACCAACTGTTGGTCATACTCTATAAGATGCTAAAGGTTTCGTTCCGATTGGTCCATCCATCTCGGAGTAATCGATGACCATACACAACGCGGACGAAATCGTACGCTTTTTTGCAATAAAAAGGTGGCAAGCGGTGGTGAAATGCAAAATTTTTTTTTTACGGGACCAACTGGGAGTCATACCCTACAAGATGCAACAGGTTTCGTTCCGATTGGTCCATCCATCTCGGCGTAATCGGGGCACATACATAAAAAAAAAAAAAAAAAAAAAATATATATACATGTCGAATTGAGTAACCTCCTTTTTCGAAGTCGGTTAAAAAATCTATTCGGAACGTCGTGAAATGTTTGCGTGAGTTTCGATCACTTTGAAGCAGACGGTTGTACGCGAAAGATGTAAAGCCGGAAGAACGTACATAAGTACGTATGTATTGTAGGGTAAGGATATATATATATATAAAAAGAAAGAAAAAAAAAAAAAGGATCAATTCGAGTTAATAGAGATCGCATCGAAACAGGCACTTGCTTGCACGTATTGCGTAGAATGCCATCGATTTCGAGGATCACTTTAATCTCCTCGATTCTGTATTATCGACCAAAGGAGACACTGATTAATCGAATGGACGCTTACTAAAGGGCTATCGCTAAGCTATCGGCAATGTCGACGGAGTATTCACAGGTCCTACTGTTCGTTGATCGAGGCAAATTGATTAATCCCCGAACGCGTTTGAAGAGGTACACGAACGCTATTCGGCTGACCGAATGATATCAATTGCGTACGAAAAATCGATCTTCTTACGTGTATCGAACGAAACGAGCTGGAAAGGAAAGAAAAGAAAAAGCAACTCGTTGGAGCGAAGATTAAAAGATATCCGAATGATTCAGGTAAAAGCATAGGTTGAGGGTATTACGAGGAGCAATTAGGCTGGAAAGTAATTAAAATTTTACGTGGCCGATTCGAAGGGTTACGCGTTCGAAAAGATGTTACGTGTCCGTTAGTTTCGTGTAAGCCGGTCGTCGCGTATGATTATTAGCGTAGGCAAAATACGACGGCAAGTTGTTATTAGTAAGCCATAACGTTAGCATAAAATGTCCCTCGGGATCTGCGAGCAATGGCAACCGGACACCCTATGCGCCGCCACACCAACACACCGAGAGTTGTGTTGGCTGCACAGAAGAGAGCTCGAACGGTATAACGTTATCACGGTTAAATCTGGGCAGGGCAACGACACGTGGTTAAATTATTCGAGGTTCGGTATAATTGGTCGTACGGACGGCTTGCCGTTAAATCATACACGAAACACCTGCTACTTTGGTTTGCTGTCAAATATCTTCTCGGAAAGATTACGCGATTAATAAATTTAACGAGCCACGGCTCCCCGGAGTATCGAAGCTTCTCAAAATAAGCGGTAATTACATCGTCCTCGAAGCAAATTGTACGCTTTCACGCTATAGCGTAGGAGAAGGGCCAATTAATCGATAAACCGTTCATTGCGCCAACCATCTGATAACAGAAGCGACCGTATTAATCGTAAGTACAATCAGGTATCTACGGGTAATACGTAAAACAAAAACAGACGAGTTTCTGCTGATAATATCCACGATCCATTATTTCCAAAGATCTGCTACTTATTTAGATCTAGCGAGTAAGTGACAAAAAAGGTTGACGTCTTTGCATTAAAAAGTCATCTCTGTTCGGTATTATCGTTCGAGTACAGTTCCCTTTCACGACGTTAATTAATCGTTAATTAATCGTCGAGTAAAGTCTGTAGGAGTAAATGGCGGCTGCTACTTCTCGAACGGAACTAAAAGAGAAACTTCCATCGTTCGAAAAGTTTGGAAGTCGGAAGTTACAGGAGGTAGTTACGGGTGAATCGATTTCGTTACATTTCTACTCTCTACTCTTCCGCAATGATCATAATTAATTGAAGTAATTAACGTAATGCGGTTTACGCGAATAGTAAAAACAATTTCCTCGAGATATTTACTCTGCAAAATATACTGCAACGTCAGATTTAATCCGTCGATGCCGGAAAGCCAATATCGATTTCTCAGGAACTCGTAAATAAATCAAATAAAAACACAACATTTTCTCGTGTATTTTTCTTTGCCTCTTCGTTGGTTTCTTGTTTTCTTGCTTTCCCCGTTTTTCAGTTCCTTTCGGTTTACTCGGGGTCTACTCTGTCGTAGGCGCAGGCGCGAACGGCTTAATCCGTTTCATTGGCCGTATAAAAGCGGAGGAACAAGAAGTAAGGGCGAACGAAGGAGAAAAGGGGAAACCTTTCTCCTGACTGACATCGGTTGCCATTTATTAAGCGTTATTAAGCTGGAAACGAGAAAAGAGCTCGACAGCGACGGATCTTTATTTTATACGCGCGTCGCGAATACACACCGCTCCGGATTATCTCGGCGTACAGTTGACTGACGTGAAATTTGAAAGAAGAGCCTTTAATCCTTCCTCGTACCTAATGGCCGTCCTCTACCCGCTACCCACTACCCACTACCCACTAACCACTACCCACTACCCACTATCCACTACCTACGACTACGAGAGTTTAACGCAAGCTTCGAAGCTTCTCTCCGACCTGTTTCACGATTAGACGCCAATCAACGGCCGCCCCCGTCCCTGGGCAATGCTACCTCGTGCTTCCTCGTGCTCGCTTTTTCCTCTCTGTTAGGGATTGAAAATAGATCACAGAACGAGCAACAATTACAGCCGACTCGCATTCCCCTAAATCGAATCTTTGCCCTGTGTGTGCGCGCCTTGCTAATAAAAACATAAAGGGAAGTCGAGTAGCGGAACAAGGAGGAGAATAATGTACAGTCATGTTGGGAGAAATATTTTCAAAGAGCCGACGATATGCAAGGAAAAATACGGGCGAAGAAAAGAAGGAAAGAAGGAAATGGAAACGCGAGAAGCAGAAGCGGAACGAACCACTCGACACCATCTTTAATGCAGGACATCTCATGAACCAAGTTTGTAGTAAGGTTTCCGCGATACTGCTAAAAACGATAGAAGGAAGAAACCACTCCGAAGAATTCCGTTCTCTCGTAGGGAAGTAAAGAGCGCAAAGTATGTACTTCCTCTCGGGGAGGGGGGAAAAGAAAGGTATCCCTAACGGTCGGTTTTATTATCGAACGAGTACAACGCGCGCTATACCTGCTGCCACAAAATATAAAAAAACTCACGTTGCTACCTGTACATATAATTACGCGGAAATAAAAGTTGAATACCAAACAAGCAAGCATCTTGGAAATGACTGAAATCATGCCGCTTTATTTATCGACCGGCTCGCGTAACGGTATAATTAGCAGAAACCAAAGACGTGTTTTATTTCGCAAACTTGAACAGAAAAATCCGATATTCGAGATAAATAAGACCGGAGAAACCGACAGCAGGCTTCCTTAGTTTAAAGTTGAATGAAAAGCGTGACGTATGGCTGGTCCGTCTCGTAAGTCGGAGAGAATGGCTGTTTAAATCTTATCCGGATTCGACGGTACGATTATCGGAACGAGAAGGGTACACGGAATGGGTGGAATTGGATAAAATGTCGTTAATCGTTGAACAAAGCTGGCATTATCGCGCTAATCAGCGGCGGCCACCATGATCGAAAATAAATTGTCAGGAAGGAGTACACGGCGTTTTAGCCGAGCACGAACGCCACTTTTCTTTATTGCACTTTCATACGTGTACCGGGTACGTTTCAGGGGGCGAGTCTTGAAATTTACCAGCGCGCCGTTATTCCCGTCTGGAATACATACTATTGCGTCCTCGTAGCCATAAATAAGTATATATGTAGGCAGGAAGGATATATGTATGTAGGTATCTCGATGGTAGCTACATCCGCCCAACTCCCAACGACAAGAACCCACCGGATCGTATAATATGTACGAATCCGTCAATCGATCGATCGATCGATCGTCAAGTCAGTTAAAGATTCGTATGTCGCTACATGGAAACGCAAATTGCTCGACTACCTGCTTTAAATTAAAATCCATCGTCTTTCGCGGGGAAAGGAGCGCGGAAGAAGAAACTAAAAGCAGACTTTGTAAAATCGCTACGTGTTTCAGCACTTTCGCCTTTGAACGGCGTGAGCTTACCGCGATAAGTAAATTCCCAGCCGCGAACAAGATAATCTCTCTGGCGATATTTTCGCGCAAAAGCCAGCAGTCGCGATGGTCCGAGTTCGACGCCTCAGCATGGAGAGCTAGTTAACCGATTTAAGAGTGGAAAGCATCGAATCGGTGGCCCGATTGTAGTCCTTATCACCGGCAGTAACAGGGCGCACTCTCGCGTGCCAATGATTGCATAGTCTCTAGGCGTTCTACCGTGAGCACCGCCGTTGTACTAATACTATTATGGAACCAAGTCCTTGGATCACCATGAACGTATTACCTTCTCTGCCCTCCAGGAATACAGACCGGGTTACGTACACGGTGTCCGTTGCGTGTCCTAATCAGAGCTAATGTCCATTGTTCACTCACTAGACAATGCTGGCAATGGTCCGGAGTAATCGATTGCTCCACGATTCGAAATCTTCCAGGATCGAGCAGTGCTCGAGTTTCGTTAGTATTTTACGTTCTTCGTCGAAACATTGGAAAATCAATAGGTTCAAGCAGTTCTGACTGACAATGAGTGGCCAAAGAATTTCGCTCGGTATCAAAAGACAGACGCGTTTGTAGATATTAGCGCGGAACAGCATTTGAAGCAGGTTGTAAATAGATGTAGCATGATGGAGCACGTGTGTCCTATACGAACGCACAAATCGAGTCCAACTTTTCATACCAACTTTTTATTCGTCGTAATTAATGCGCGATTGCAGCACTTTTCCAATGAATGTGTTCTAACATATATGTTCTAACGTAACGCGCAGAATTCTGATGTAAACATTTATCAAATGGATTTTGTTGGGAAAAATTCTCCCACACTTTTTCCGTGTCCACCGGTAATAGGTTGTGTTATTTAACCGTACGATATGTATTTTGTAACGATGAAAAATGGAAAAATGAAAAAATGAAAAAAAAAAAAAAAAAAAAAAAAAAAGCAAGAAATTTGTTTCAACTGTGCACATTTTTGAAATATCTCTAACCAACAATATACGTGTATATACATATTTCAGTTCATACCCTTTGGTTTACCACGTTTTCGCTGGCTTAACGTTAATACGGAAAAGCGTGGGATCGCGCGGAACAGGGTTTAAGCTTGGCTTACGCTTTAAGTGACAGTAATGAAATCAGGTGTCAGTTGGTTTTATCGGTAACGTATTCTACTTTCTTTCATGCGCTCTTCTTTGTTGACACGTCGCGCGGAACTACCTCTTGGAAATTGGACAAGAGGGGGGGCAGATAAAAGGAACAGAAAAGGATAATACTTAAAGATCCTCGAGCATTTGAAACTCCAAGGAACTCTGTCGAATATTTTATCTAGTCGTCTCGAAATCACTTTATCCCGCAGCAGCCGTTCTTAATTAATTAACACGTAAGTCCGTAAGAAAGAGCCGCGCTGAATCTACGAAAGGAAACGAAATGAACGTGGAACAAGAAAGATCAGAACCAGCCATTCAAGGCTGTTGAAAGAAAGCGAGAAAGAAAGCAGGGTAAGGGGTAAAAAGGGGGTGAAAACGATGGGGGCCAGGAAAGGTAAAGTGAGTGGGATTACTTGGCAAACCGAGACCCGAAGCCGACACTGAAGCATCAGCCTCGGGCAGTAGTTACACCGTAGCTCGGTTCGCCTTCTACCACAATTCGCAAGCGTACGTATACTTCGGATCGCCTGGCGTTTCCCTAAAAGATCTACGAGCTGAACCCCCACTACCCCCTCTCTGTCCCTTTATTCTCTGCCCCTTGCCCCCTGCTTCCAACTACTCGACACTGTCGACAGTTACGCCCGTCTTGCACGCACGTTTATTTACCTACTGCGTGTACTTGACATTGCGTAATTAAATGCATACAATTAGCAGCGAGAACTGACGCCTTCGGGCATACATCGCCCTATGAGAAATATACAACGTTTTGTTATTACAGTAAGATGTACTACCATCCATCGTCAATCGTTCTGACGCGTTTTCTCGTTTTCCTTTCTATCCGATAATCTATCACAGTACACCTAATAGGTTAGCATCTTTTGACAAAAACACAGTGTTGCATACTGCCACTGGTTGTATCTACGTTTTGTTTATCGCCTGTTAACCCGCCGTGACTGTGGTCGACGTAATCGCAGCGCCATTAAAGTCATTAAACCACTACAACCTAAACCAACGCGTTACTATTTCCACGCCCTCGCCAAACGCTGATTTGTTCTGTGAAAATTTCTTTTTTGTGCTTCGGAACTTGTGTCAGTACCACCCCTAAATCGTAGCATCGATAACGAGATTTTTAATCGTTCCGGCATTGTAATGCTAATTTTTAACCGACTTCGAAAAGGAGGAGGTTACTCAATTCGACATGAATGTTAATTTTTTTTTTTTAATGTATGTTCGCCGATTACGCCGAGATGGATGGACCAATCGGAACCAAACCTTTTGCATCTTGTAGGGTATGACTCCCAGTTGGTTCCGTAAAACAAAATTTGCATTTCATCACCGCTTGCCCCTTTTTTATCGCAAAAAACGTGGTATTTCACGTTTAGTCGGACTGATATCGATGAAACCTAGTATTACATTTTGCGATCGGGGATGTTTCCACGATGATCCCATTTGCAACATTCCCTTCACTTCCATGCCCTTTCTTGCACTTCCCTTTACTACCCTTCCCTTCCCATCCCTTTGTTGCTAATTACTATTCCCATAGCAAAATTCCTATTCTTTGATGCTATTCTGGAGGGAATGCTCCGATCGCCACTAAAAAATGTGAAATAAAAAAATTTTTGGAAAAAAAAAAATACAACTGACTTACGATACAAACGAAAGAATCGTTAATAATGCGTGTGATAGATATTTATAATAATATTCTATTGTTAGAAGCAATTGAAAGTCAGAAACTACGTTAAACTGCATAAGAAACGCGTATTAAAATTACTAAAAGTTCAAAGGGCTGCCAACAAAGTCCTGTTTCGAATTTCGACATAAAGTTAGATTCGTAAGAAAGTAGAATTCTTCCACTTTAATTTGGTTTTTGATTTACATCGATATCTTTATCCGTTCCTGAGATATCGTCGTGTAAAGACAAACGTAATTTTTGTAGAAATTCGCTGCCGCCTCACGCTTGGACCCAGACAGCGAGTGTCTAGCGTGGTGGTCACGTGGTCATTGTCTACGTCTAACCCTTTACTATTCCTGGAAATGCGTATATGAATTTCCTAGAAAAAAGTCTACGGCCCATTCGGGGTTACCCTCGTACGCGCTGGCCGCTATACAAACTTTGAAGCCCTATATCTCAGGAACTAATTAAGATATCGCGTTGCAACAAATTGCGTTATTATGTACGCACTTTCCTCTATCTACTGAGCTACCTACTGGGTAAAATTTTTAGGCATGTTTTTTTATATTTATTACCAGGAATTTCGCCACCGTTAAATGTTTCGCGTTGACCTGTTGCTGTTAATTTAGATTTACATAACATTAGTCGATAGGAAAAGTAATATACGAACTTGAAGATTATATTTTCCGGTTCGGTAACGTGGTGACATATTATGTTGGTGGAAGTTGAATATCCGTAAAACTGCTGTGCTGTGAATTTTTCAAATCTACGAAAATATTGAATGCTTGAAATATCATCGACCAGTTGAATTTTAATATATTTCGGTATATTTCTGTATATATTAATACACGTGACACGAAGGATTCGGTAATATGTTAACCGGACATTGATTCTCGTCGAGTATTTCTTCTCCCCACGAACGAGACGTCGATACTTAATATTTACAAGAATACAAAAGCTTACAAAACATCGGCTACTATACAACAAACTCTCGTCTAAATCGTTTTCACCCTCCTCCCTTTCTCTACACATCGAAAAAAAATTGTTGGAAAAAAAAATACAACCGACTTCGGTATGCCCTAAAAAGGACGAAATAATTTTAATTTATATTTCGAAGACGGCGCAAAAATTGTGAAAATATGTAAAAGGATTAAAGAATTTTGACAATTTCCAATGTAGAAAATTGTTAATTTTGCGCCGTCTCCGAAATATAAATTAAAATTATTTCGTCCTTTTTAGGGCATACCGAAGTCGGTTGTATTTTTTTTTCCAAAAATTTTTTTATAAGCTGACCTTAATTTAAAAGCTTCTTTGCGATCCGATTGCACGCCAAGTTCGCTTCTTACGCGGAAAAAAAATCAAACAAAATACACCTTGGTGCTTTATAGAATATCGAACGTCGTAGCGAGAAGAAAAAGGCGGAAAGATAGACGAAATACAACAGAGTCCGTGGAAACTAAAAGAAGGCCAGTGAACGAGTTGGACAGCTCGAGACTAATGAACGAATGGGTCCCCACGAAAAAGGACAAGGTAATAAAAAAGCTTACGGTCGCTTTTGCGGTCAGTTAACTTTACTGCCCCCTTTTCCCCTTTCTACACGTTTGCTCTGTCTTTACCAATATTACAGAGGCCAATTCCAACGACAATAAAGAAGAACGCGAACGTTCGATGGGTTACGGAAAACATAAAGAAGAGAATTAATATATGTTGGTAGGAAGATGGAGGATCAGGAAGGTGGGCTTGGATAAAAACGAACGAGAACACAAATGTCAGCCAAACAGGGCAGTATCGCTGCATTCGTTGAAAAGTCAGGTCGTTTGGGTAAGATATCGAGTGATTAAAAATAATACGCGAGCGCGCGTGATCGGAAGTTTGCTCGCGTGTAGGCTAACACGAAACAAGCACGAGTCCCAAAGCTTGGCTCTGATTCCCGCTTTTCCACCTTGCTCTTATTCTACCCCCACACCTAAACTAAGCGTACGTAACCTTCTACCCGATACATTAGAAACCGTTCGTGCGTTAACTTTACACAAACTCTGTACACCCTACGTAGAAAGTGCAACTAATCGATACGAGTAATGGGTCTCACTTCTGTTTCCAGCTACCTCGTTCGGCTCCCCTTCGTTTTGATTACGCTCGAACACGTTCTGCAAATTACTTTTAATCGCAGCCCCCCCCACCGGCTCTTCTTTATTCGATAAGTATATAAAATAACGTTTGCACGGTACAGCTGTTACCGTTTCCTTCTATCGATAAACCACGCGAATACGTAACTACGTGATGGGCACGTCGTGACCTTTGGCTCCCCGATTACGCGTTTACGTTGTTACTTTCTTCTCGGTCGCTTAATTAATTCGCACTTATTATCTTTCTTACAGTGCTACGTCCCGCCAGAGTGTTCCTTTTTCTGTCGATAATACTACCACTGATAACAGAGTGATGCTCGAAAACGAGAGCATCGAGTGCGACGAACGGTACGATACGGGAATGCGTCCTTCGAGGATTCTCCGTGGACCCAAGTTCCAAACCACGATACGAATTCACTGTGGATAAGGAGGCAATTTCGTCCGCGACGAGCTACGCTACGGTCGGTAACACGACTTGGCGATGTCGGTAACACACCTGCGCAGGTGTACCCACCAAACTTACCTTCGACTCTTAGGTTTTCGTTGACTGAACATGATAATACAAAATATATTTCATTTCTCTGTTTCGTAACATTTTTTATATACCATATATGTATCAACAATGAAATCACTTTGTGCAACGGTAAAAATAAATTCGATAGGAAAATGCTTCTTACGAGAAACACATTATAAAAAAAAAAAAAAAAAAAACGAGATTGCACGAATATCGCTTTGTTCGAGAACCACCAGCCTATAGATAACATAAATTCGTTCGTATTATTAATTCTAGGTAAATATGTGCACCAATTTGTGCTTATAAATCGCGGCTGAAAAAAGATGTGATGTGCGTAACAATCGAACAAAAATTCAATGGATTTAGAAAGAATCAAAGCCAGTGAAAAGAATACCAACCATAGTGTGTTCGTGAACGAACATAATTGTTCTTAAAAATCTGTGGATATTTTCAAGGTACTGATGTGCAGTACACTTACCAATATTGTGCATTCACCTGATTGCTAATATATATTTAAAATTGCACACGCATGCATAATCGAAGCTGATTCGCGAGGACAACGACGAAACTGTGGATTTTACGCATATGGTACTTATCGCATAAAAAAAAAGAGCATGTCCCTATAAACCGCCTAATAATGATGCATACAAGATGGTGAGATTTATTAACATTTGTAATATTGTTAACTCTTCAGTAAAATCTCGACAACTCAAATCAGATTAAATTGACTCAAATTAGGAAAAAAACTTAGAAAATAGTAGTCTTCTTTGTTTTCTTTTTCTCGTCTAAAAACGCATGATAAACGCTATTTGATTAAAATAATTTTCTTGGTCAAATATAATAAAATAAAATGAAATAATTTCCATTCGTATTGATTTCACGGATCCATATATCGAGCGTCGAGATTCTACTATTACTATACATATTTTTTGTCGAATGTTTATGGGGAACATAATGAAAATATAATTCAGTAACATCACATACGAAAGTCAATGGCTTCGACAAATGGAACGAATAATAACTGATATTTTATCACGCAGCACGGCGTTACTGCATCGTCGATTTGCAGAATCGGTTAATGTAAAAAACAAGCAAATAATTATACTCGCGAAACAAAACTGTATTTTATGAGAGAAAACGAGGGAAAAACGGGACTGAGTTGTGGGAGAATCACACCGTACTTTGAAGTGTGAACGATTGCGTTTCGTAGGACTGATGTTACCGAATATACAAATAAAAAGTAAACGATGGAGAATGGAAATAAACATACGTTCGTCTGTAGTAAATGTTTGAATGTTTTGGCGCATTCCCTCTTGGGATGGCTCTGTCGGTACACACCTGCCTTTTTTCGATTCGATCCTTCCTGTGCTCACCCTGTAAGCAAACGTAAAACAAAAACATTAGTTCTCTTCAAAGAATCAATATGTACCTACAGTTAACTTGTGCGATAAAATCAAGCCAGAAAAAATGAATCTCCATTGACGATGTTTAACGAAAAGATGGTGGGAGGGGGGTTTCATTGTTCATTCTAGTGGAAAAGACTGACAAATAAAAATATATCGCTTGAAATTTATGTTACGACATAATTTCATATTCGCGATTCCTATTATTTGGGGATACATACGAATGCAAAAGACAACAAATACTATAGAGGAGATAAATGTATCAATTTAAATGTAAATAAAACATCAACGATGCATCAATAAATAAATGCAATATAATTTCGATGAATTTGATGTAAAATAATACGACTATTTAGGAGCACTACAAAATCGATACTTTTCTTTTAGTCGGTTCGAAGAGTAGAAAGAAACATGGGAAAATGAAATGTAAAAATATTAAACACCGAATGAAAATCGCAACAAAGCTGTACGATTAAACGAGAAAAGACTAAACAGAAACGAGTAGAGAAATGAAATAAAAAGTTTGATGAAAACACAAACGAAAGTATTATGAGACGCGAGAGGTTATATGTACTGACGCGTACAGTAGACGTGCGACGCATGCTTATCTTCTCATGTTTTATATAATTTGCGTAATTTTTGTGCGATTACAAACATTTTTCGCCAAGTTCAATGTCCTAGCTTCGTTTCAGAAACCATTCGATACACGATGTAAACAAATTGATTGGCCCCTTGTTTGGAAGACGACCATGACAAGGTAGGAGAAACGATTGTATATGGAGCAGCTAAACACTTACCACGATTGTCGGTGTTACGTCAAACAGTTGAACATTAATGCATCATTGTTGTTGTTACATTTTAAATCAGTGTACACTGTATCTACTTTTCACTCACTGGTCTTAAAAATACTTGTGTAAAGCATATAAAAAAGGCAATAATTAGGAAACTGACAAGAACGTCGCCATAGCGGTGTTGGTACTGCGCGGCCATGTTGGTTTAACGACTCCGCTTGGAATCTGGCGCGAATTTACAAATTTGCTCGACTATCCACGTGAAATGAAATACAAAACGTAATTCTTTTGTTTTTCAAATTATTCTCTATATCTACCGATACGATAACAATGAAAAATATTGATAAATCATCGTTAATAAAAGAATTAATTTAGAAACTATGGAAATTTTGAGTTAAAATTACGAATTGTCAATTAGAATCGAAAGTTGATTAGATGGTAAAAAATATTTTAAGTATTAAACTCAAAATAAGTATAATGTCCTTTTTCTTTTAATTTTACGTCGAAAATTAAATTTTAAAAAGCCAAAATTTCACAAATAAATATATAATAAATATCGTACAAATATAAATATCACGCGCACTGAGAAATGTATCGTAAGAATATTTTAATTATTTGTACCTGTGTAATCCTTTTTATATGGTTTTTTTTAAAGAACTTGCGTAAAGTATATAAAGAAAGGGTAATAATCATAAAACTGACGAGAACGTCGTCGCACTGATGTTAGTACCACGCGGCCATATTGATTTAACATTCACTTGGAATCTGGCGCGAATTTATAAATGTGGCCGACTAATAAGCAGAAGCAAAATACAACACAGCATTTTTTTTCTTTTTAAATTCGCAATAGCTACACTCGATCATAAGTTTATATAGTGAACAATCAGTAATTACTTATTTGTTGGTGATATTAAAAAATCTAACCATTTCGTGGACATTGAGCACAGAACTAGTATCACCGCCTAGCGGAGAGATTCTAGAACTAATCGCTTGTAATGGTGGTGCAGTGGAAGATAACAAATTTTTACTAAAATAAAACTTTCTTCGGTATGAAATTGATCTCGACAAACAAAACGAACTGTGCAATATAAATGTTTAACACACATTTTGAGTAAACTTAATTTTGTACTTACATTAATATACATACATCATTCTACAGGTACAAAAACATTTATTGAATGAACATAATGAAATTCAAAATCGATTTACTGAATGGTCTCGTCATCTGTTGCATAAAGCAGCGAGATTCGAGCAACGCGTGTGGACAGGTTAGTGTTTGAAATTATATTGAATAAAGTTACATATATTATAGTGTGTAAGCATAAAGAAAAACATAAAATAAGTTACCATCATCATACATGATGTATTGCTTAATATAAACAGGTGATTGAAGAATATTATTAAAAAACTATAGCGTTGGAAAATCATGCAAATCAATATCAGAAGAAGGATAAATTTAGAAAGCCGAGATCTTTATTCCAGAGTGGGAATATAAGTTACAATAGCAGTCTATAGTTCCGTTAATTGAGTAAAGAAGACATCCTAGGTAAAAATTCATTTATATGATTTTCTAGATGTTACTGTGTAGTTTGATTACAAAACAATTTCAACTAGTTAGTATGTGTTGTTCGCGACTGCCGTACAGTATGGTATCTCTTATACCGAGATATTCCTCCCTTGCCTTACTTTCAATGTTGGTCACCAGATGGCGATGGCGTTCGTGTTTCCAGGAACCGGTCACTTACCCAACATTGTTAATAATTAACGAACTACTTGTTGTTCAGTGATAAAACTGCGGTAAAACTACGGTTACGTACTTCGACGGTGTTAAAAATATGAATACGAAACAAACGGATTCTATGATTTTCGTTGTTTTATATTTCACTGGAGTATTTGTATATCTCACCGGCTGGTGGCACCACCTGTATGGTTTGGAAGATTCATGATAACTAAAAAAATTCAAAGATAGGGAAAGGTGACAATATTTTTTTTAAACTAGTATGTATTCCAAGTAATTAGTTATTGGGTTTCATCCACTAAGTAGTTATATCATTTAACTATAAAGCTATGAACTGGTCAAACTTAAATGTACTTCTGTTCGTGTGCTATACACGTACATGTCATTAATTCAATATTCTTTACAAAGGTTGGAGAATGAATGTGGTAGGTGTAGTGTTATGTTTTGACCTGATATTGTTTACAATTAGTTGTGTATCAAATACTCTTGTAGAAGAGGTTCGTTAGCATCGTGATGCACAGCTAAACGCTTTTCTGCTTGGTTTAGGACGCTGCAATTCCAATTGTTTCATAAACATTTAACCGTTTCTTTAAAACATTCCACGGAGAAAAGTATATTACATTTCGTACCATGGAGAAAACTCAAAGTAGGACGGGAAATTTTAATGAAAGCCGCGTGTCTAAGTTTATGACGCATGTCGGATGTTTCGTGCAACAAATTGTGAGCATCGTGGAATATGTATTTCTCAAGTCTAGAAGTTTGTGTCCCGTATACGAAGACCATCGTGTTAAGAGTCGTTACGTAAGTTTGGTTATCCGCTGCCATACGAAAGCGCATAACTTCCTTAACGAACTCCCGAACGAACTTTGGCGACTTACTACTTTGATTTCAGAGTTGCATACCTGGTTTAATTAATGTCAATAATTTCCAGAAGCTACTTTATTGCCTCCTTCACTCCGTCGGCTTTTCCCCCTTTCGATTCATCTTTTCAAAACGTTTTTCATTTTATACGAACGCTACTTCGAATCGCTGTTCGTACTAGTTGAAACCAAGTAGACAACTGAATCAAAATTAGACTCCCTGTGGGTGGGAAGCAGAATTCATTCACAGTAGCCCCTGCTTGCCGTAAGAGAAGGCTGAAAGAGGAACGATCGTAAAAGTAGAAGCGCAAGCATGATGAGTGCGAATTATGTAAAAGTAGCAAGCCAAACAGAAACACGCAAACGCGTAGGACTATGGTTATTTGGGCAGGCGTCATCTTCACCGAAACTGACCAAAACCAACTCGGTGGAGTAAAACATTCTCAATGTGTCTCCATGAAAAAATTAGAGACGTTTCTTGGCCGCGTAAGTAAATTGTATCGATATAATTCGTCGAAATCATGAGTATAATTTCGGAAACTTTAAAGCTCGTGGATGCGTTTTCATTCTCAGCCGTCGACCACGATGTAACGGAAGGGATAGCGAAGTTTCAGAGCTAGAGTTTCAAACTCGTATAAATGTGTGTGTAACGTAGCAGTCTCTTTCCATGTTTCTGATTACTTTCAGAACTTTTTTACCGCACCAGGCAGTGCAACGAATGCTTTCGGACGTTTGTTCTTAATGTGTTCTGTCTGGATTATGTTCGAAAAGAATTGCTCTTGTGCGATACTCGTTATTATAAATTCGTCCAGTTTCTGATAAACTGCGAAACAATTATTGTCGTGAAATTTGATGGAAAAGCAAACAATTATTGCGTACAATACAATTTCGTTCTCGTATTGCGTCGTCACGTGATCCAAACAGAGCCGAGTCCTCACGAATTGCGTTCGAGATCGGTTATATTTCCTATAAGGTAGGAAAATATAAAAAAATCCTATCGTAAAAGTATAATCACGTAAAAAACGCGCGTGTGTCGGTTGAGCCTGGGGAAAAACCACTGTCATTGTTAACGTGGAAAGCCGTTGAATTCTGACGGCTTGGTGACGGCCAGCATCAGCCAAAATGGCGGCGGTTGATACGAAATTAAACGCGTCCTGATTGCGATATAAAAGCGTACTACGAAAATCGGGGAAAGTACTGGAATAGATTAGATAAACTATCGAACATCGAGCTTAACGGTTCGGTAACCGATTATTCGTGGTGTTGGATAAGATCGACTCCACGAATTTTCCCGATCGCCACGAATTTCGTTCGAAGCAAGGAAACTAACTGATTTCCCACGGGATAAATCTTTGGCCAAGGCACGGAACGTTAGCGGAAGTTTGACGTAAATCGATCGTAGACGCTCGGATGCGATTACGAACGAGTTACCGTCGCGATTCTTAATCTGAAACGGTTCTTGAAACTCTTCTAGAGCCGTTTTACTCGATTCGTTTTCCACCATTGCTTTTTTCTCTCTCTTTTCTCTCTGGTTTGCTCGATCCGTATCGTTTCCGAACGATTTCCTTCCCTACTTTCTCGAGCCATCAAAGGTACACGTATCAGCCATATCAGACGTATTAGACGTGTCGTAAGTGCGTGTGGTTCAAACGCGTGCCACTATGTGTTGCACGTTATACGCCGCGCACCGTGTGGTCTGTGTTATGTGCTGTACACCGTACGCCGCGCCGTATGCCGTACGCCGTATATCGTACGTCGTATAGCCTGGGTATTTGGCTACGTATGCATGTATCTAGGTTGTATATGCGGCGAGTCCTATTGCCTGTCGGAAGATTTGTATCTGAACACTGCTCGAGGCAACTCCATCTTGAAATGACCGCCAGTCCGTTCCAGTAATCATATCCCAGGAATGGGATTTACGCGTATACGGAGTAATTGGCTTCGAACTAATTTCCTACGTTGTTGTTGTTTCAATCGTCGGGAAGTAGGTATATTGTTCGATCCGGTAAAGTGGATCAAGCGACGAATGGCTTTTCACCGTGTTCCTTCCATCCTTCCACCTGTTTATCGTCGTTCCTCCGATTCCACCTTCGTTTAACGTGAAATCGAGTCAATTGGTTTAGATTAATCGATCGGGTAGCTCGCTATACGGAGCCGGAGAATTCGAGGAGAATATTCGATTAAGGAGATGAGTTGAATGTTTCGTGCGCGACGTACAATTTCAGCGTGTAGCCGCAGCACGGTTCGGATACGTAATGCACAGCGTTCGCGATATTAATGTTTCAGAATCGTGTACGTGAACGGTACGTATTAAAAAATCCTTAGGTTTAGGGTTAGATAAAGCAGTTGAAGCAAATTGTTCGATCGTCAACGGCGTCAGGTGGTCCCAAAACGAATTCACTCAAGTTTGTTGTCGTTGTTCAACGAAATCTTGACTCGAAATCGAAGAAATATGAAACAATGGATTGCCGTGCTTGAAACAGGTTGTGGATAACACGTGCAATGCAACGGATTCAAAGTATAATACGAGTCCCGCGTTCGTAACTGTTTATCTGTAGCCACGCGCGATCGAGAGGTCAAACTTTTTCCGCGCAGTTTGTGTAACGTTGTTCCACGAGTTCGACCAAGTTTCGAGACAGAAACGAAAGAAGAAAGTTTCGCGCGAAAGTACGAGTATGTGTAGTCTTTTCCAGCGAAGCACCCGAGAGAATCGAGACGTTGTTCGAGATGGTCGGCAGAAGACCATTTTTCTCTTTTTCTGTTTTTTTTTTTCTTCTTTCACTTCTTTTGCCAATTCATTGTTCTGAACGTAAGGCGCCGGTGTCTCTCGCGTCCGTCGTATGATCGCAAGACGCTTGACATTCTCAAATGAGCGTAATCGAGTTTACCGCTCTCTACGTCCCTAGTCTTCCAAACGACGTAACGGATGCAAACGAAACGAAACGAAACGAAACGAAACGAAACGCAAGCCGAACGAGCGAGGAGGAAAGCGGAAGGAACATAGCGAAACGGTGAGAAAGAGTAAAGAGCGTGCAGCGTATCCATTCCGGTGGTGAGTTGGAATAAATGCTCGGTGGCTCGTGTTACGCCTTCATCGTCCGAGGGTGTAAGGGGGGTGGTAGCGGTGGCAGATCGATGACCGCGCGAGGGTGTTGAACGCAGGTGACGTCACGGTACGTACAGTGCTAGGAAATCGGGGTTAAACAAGCCTAAGCTCAGGGTATATACCGCTTTAGAGACACCGTGTTCCTGGCTGTGTGTGCAATCGCGCTCGTTCTAGCTTCGCTGGAATGCTATAGCTTCCAGCGCCCGTTCACCGGAAACGTGTCCAGAAGCGACGGAAACAACGTTGTTCCATTACAAGGCGTTATTGCGTTCGGGCTAGGGTACGCAAAAGGACAGGGCAGCGAAACGTTCGTGTACAGAGAGAGAGAGAGAGAGAGAGAGAGAGAGAGGAAAAACGGAACAGGGTTACGGGGGCAAGCGCATTTATTTAGTTACGCGTTTTCGCAAGATTCGCGAACGATCTCGCGTGCTCGTAGTAGGCATGTACGGCGCGAACGAACCGACTACCGCAACAACCCTCGTCAGCCTGTTCGTATCGGCTTCGGGTTCAAGTTGGGAGGGGGGTTGGATAGAGAAACGAGACGCGCGGCCTTTTCGGTTCTCTCCCTCCTGGTCTCAGGGCACCCTACACTCTACGCTCCGCTGAACGCTCATTCTCCTACCTACTAATTTAACGGATTAATTAGCCGCGACACTAAGACTAAGATTTGCCGGTAAGGCGAAAATCCAGACGTCTCGACGGAAAATTTCTCTCGTATTACCGAATCTCCGAGCTTTTCTTCGCGACGATTCTACGCGAGTTTGAGTAAACTTTGAAAATCGGATTAAAACGTTAATCGGACCGGCAGCGACTGGAATTACTTCGAAACGAGATTCTCTTTCGCTTACACGTAAAATGGATCGTTCACTTTGCTCGAGAATCCCGATTCTTCTTCGTGGGTGTTCGTATCCGTGATGGACGATGCACGATAGGCGATAAACACACGATACACCTCCGTATATACCATTTACCGATAATTAACGCAACTTTATGCATCCTTGCATTCTATTTTAGCAATCGATATTACGTTTACCATTTACCAACGATTTCGGTGTTTCGTGACGGCGGATAATTATATCGTCGCTGACACTCGATAATTGATTAACAGCCTGTACGAGAGTTGTAAAGTAACGACTCTGTTCGTTAGCCGTGTTAACAAACGATATCGGATACCTTGCGATTTAATTGGCCATTTCGAAAGCTTCCCGTACTATCGATGAAATTCTATTAAACGTCTGTATCGGTAGAAATGGAGAAGACGCGAGGAAAATTGTGCAAAGGAAGTTGTTATATCGATTAACCCTCTTTTCGAAGAAAGTTTCCTATTGCTTTTTCAATTCTTAGTATTTTTGACATCGACTCGTCCGTCTGGCCGTCGACCATCGCGATCGAATAAAAGAAAAAGAAAAATCTCGTTATCGTTTCGATTGTATAGTTACATCTGTATCCGTCTCTGTTCCCTCGAAAGCGCGGGCTAAAATTTGCACGCATTTGTGCTACAACGCGTAATCGCGTTAATGATTTGCGGACCATCCTCGCTAACGATCGGTCCATGCTCTCTCTCGCAAGAGGACAACTAGGACAGAGCCTGCAATTTCGCAGCGCGACCACTACCGAATAATCGTCGTTCGTGTGAAATCGTAAATGCTCCTGGTTCTCTACTTTTTTTCTTTTTTCTTTTGATGTTGCTGGCAATCGATTGCATAGAAATTAAAGAGGAAAACACTTTTTGTTTGCCTACCGTCCGAGTTATTACGTTTGCGAACGTGATCGAAATAAAAGGGGGGACAAGTTTGAATTATTCGCAACGATGTTAGATAAAATTGGACGTTTTTCTTTTTCTGTTTGTGTGCAATTGTATCCGTGTGGTGCGATACACGATACCGATTCGTACCAATTTCGAAAGCGAACATCAAGAGAGCAGGGCTTTAATCAGCCTTCCATTGTGACTGCTGACAGTAATAACGGAAATGCTGAATGGAAGATTAGATTAGAACTAATGCAGCTCGCTAAGGGGGTCGATAGATGAGGCGGCAGCCACATACATATATGTATGTACATATAATAGAATAGAGATGGCGAGCGCAAACATCGAAATATTCGAACGTGAGCGGATCGATATCGCGTTCGACTCTGATCGCTTGACTTTTAGCTTACAAACGTTCGAGCATCGATCGTTAAATTTTCCAGAAGAAATTCAATTTGGTTTCCTCTTTATTCGTGCGCGATCAAAAATCCTTGCAAGCTCGTAATCTCGTAAGCTTGTGAGCCGACAGATTTCGGAGAATTCGAAACGGATTGTAATTCGTCGCGTCCGACACGAGTACAGTTAAGTTTGCGCGAGCTTGGTAATAACATTCATCGATGGGAAGTAAAGAAAACTTGATCGATACGGTAAATAGTAACGTATAACGCGTTGATGATTTCTGGTAACAATGGAAGAATTATGATAATGTATGCGTTGAAATTGATTGGTGCTCCCCGTTGCTCTTCAAAATTATTCGAGCGTAATTATTTCACAGTCGCGTTCGGTGTTCGATGACTGCTCGAACGGTTGCTCATACGGGTGGAGAGAGGGAGAGAGTAGGTACGTAAGTTGAAGTATTTTCGTTGCGAGGGTGCAGCTCGCAAACGTCTTGACCTCTCGGCCTTTTGCTTCAGCCATCGATTTCTAAAGCGTGGAAATCGCCTTTCGACTTGCCGTTTGCTTAACTATGCAGAGACAAAAGTCAGGTTGCACGGGGAGAAAGAGCTAGCGAACGCTAAGGCAAGAAGAGGAAACGATGGGAAGGAATACGGAGTGACGGTGAAAAGTGTGGTAGCGTGCGGCGAAGAACCGGTAGACCGGATTAGCATAGATATTGAGCACTCGGTGGTCCAGCGCAGTGGGGGGAAAAACATTTTGGACTTTGTTCGCCGTTTCCCCTTTTCTCCCTTTCAAAGTATTCGATAATAGATCTTTTCTCGTACTTTCTTCTCCTTCTAACCTCGAATACGCCATCAAACGCGAATGCACCGTCAGATTTGTCCCCAGGGTAGTAGGGTGTTTTTCGTTTTTATCCCTCAGAAAATCTCCCGTGGTTACTCGAAATTTTATTCACGATTTCTTTGGTCGATCGTCGAAATCGCGACGTCGCGTCGCGTCGTCGTGTATATTTGAAATTCAGCCAAAAGTTTGTGTTTACTCGCACAGATGATAAGAAAAGTTAACAGTAGCAACGTCGACAGTGTTGATCGTCACTGACGTTGAAGCGACGCCGACTTTTCTATTTAAATTAACTTGATCGCGAAGCTCGTCCGCGGCTTTCTAAAAGCAAAGTAGCGAAGAGAATTTGGTAAAAATTGTATGAGAAAGAGTTGCTTTGTCCTATTATATTCTGTTACGAAGCGCCATCGCATCGGATCAAGATAGGGGAGGAAATCATAATTTAACGATTTGGACGGGCGCGTGGCCGAGAGAAATTGAATTGTCGCAAAAATACAAGTAAGATCGTAGATGAAGGTTCTCTGGTTCCGATGGCCGAGAAAAATAAGCGGGGTACTGTCTCGTTTCTGGAGTCATGGCTGGACTGGCGCCAAGAAATCGCGAAACTGATAAAATTTGCCAAGTAAAGCCGGAGCGGTGCGGCGTTCCTTTTTCTAGTTTTCCGTTTCGGTAAGAAGACGGTAGTTCTGCTGGGTCAACAAACTGGCTCGGAGGAGTTGGCAAATTTTCAGCATCGTCGTAATGTACACTCGAGTACGAATCGTTTAAGCGCTTTCGACGTAAACTTGATACGCGTTCTTTGTTTAATCTTTAATCAGTGGAAAGAAAGGAAGAAGGAGGGTGTTTCTAATTCGCGACCGTTAATTCGAGCATACTGGAGGTTCGCGAGAGAGAGGCGATAGAGTGAAGAACCGACCACTGTTTATCCACATTTTATTGCAGAAATTAGCGACGAGTATTTTGCAGTTCCACAAGGTGCACGTAGGCGCGCGTAAAGCTCGTTGCCTTTACAGTTTACAGGGCACACCCTCGACCTCCGTGTTTCCATTCGTGTTTTCGCACTCGCCCTTTTGCCTTCGACTCTTTTCCCGTTACCGTTCCGCCGCAACATTGGCCATTTTACCATCACGCGAACTGCCTAATGGCGAAAGCAGTCTTAAAAAAAAGGATCTGA
This sequence comes from Stelis phaeoptera, assembly GCA_943735885.1. Lineage (NCBI taxonomy): Eukaryota > Metazoa > Arthropoda > Insecta > Hymenoptera > Megachilidae > Stelis > Stelis phaeoptera. The sequence continues at coordinate 5,840,489 of OX030936.1, forward strand.
AGCGCGGAAACGAGGCGACGCGACGCGGCGCGGCGCGGTGTGGCGAAACGGGGAGGATAGGATGGCGTAATAAGCCGGTTCGAAGAAATTATATTTTACGATTGCCGCAGTATTTAAGCTGCCTACAGCGCAATACACGCGGGCAATTATTCCATGCATTCTAAGCTGCGATTATGACTGTTGGCCTTCTCGACCGCGCCTCGCTACCCCTCGTTTCTCCTCGTTTCCCCTCGTCCAAACACACTGCCCTTTTCTCGCATTTCGTTATTCATAAACTTCGAACTATGCATGTATAAAATGTTCTCGCGTTGTCGGTACCTCGATAGATTGTCCACGCTCGTCTGATTTTGAAAATGCGCGCTCTTGTCACGCCTTGTTCCCGATCTCGTAAAATTTCAAAGCTTATAACCGTGGAACTTGAAAGATTTTCCTTGTAACTCGACAAACGTATGCATCGAAAAAAGCGACGATCACGGTATCGAACAGTTATCTGGCGTGTTCGGCGAGAAACTTTCTTCCTTTTGCGTGGAAAAGCTTTCCTCGTGCAATCTCCGATCTCGCGCAAGAGGAAGATTCGATCCTTTGTGGCCGATGAACCGGACGGCGAGCTTTCTCGTCAACGCGAAGCAGCTTTCAAGATTGCCTGCCTACGCTGCGCTGCTGTCGCGTCACCCTACAAAATCAGGATCCTCCTACACTAGACGATATTGCCAACTTCCCTTCTCTTCTCTCCTCTTCCCACCCCTTCCCACCCCTTCCCAGCCTTTCCGCATTTTCTTCTTTTTCTTTCCTTCGAGGAGCCTGCACCGGCGCCCGCTTGTCTTTCGATAAACTAACGTAAAATTCTTCCATTTTCTCTTTGCCCCTTTTCCATTTCCTACTTTTTCAACGTCTACAGTTTCGACGAAACAATAAAATAAACGTTTTCTCTTTTTCGTTCGATTGCATGCGATGGTGTCGAGAGGTTTGGCGCGGCGCGGCGTACGTGTTCGCATTGAGAAAGATGTTAACGTTCTCGTAAAATTTCGCAATTACTCTGACAAACGTTATCGTCCAGTGGACCGTGTGTTCAAGAGTGCAAAGCTTAACCGTGCTTACGCTTGTAAAAGCTCGCGCGCTTGGAACGCATCATCGAAGAGTAGGTTGGACAATTGCGCTTCGAAATACCGAATCAAAGTCCAGCGATGCGTGAATCAAGCATTGCAAACGATTTCGGACGTCGATTTAGGGGCTACGGTAATCGGACAGGTCCGCTTCCATTAACGGAGATAAAGTCTTTGTTGGAATTTTGTTACAACCGATAGAAACAATCGAATTTGTTCCGTTTCGTGCTCGTCACGCAGCGGTGCGGCGCGGCGCGGCGTACCAGTTTTACCTGGAAAATATTATCGACCGAATCGCGATAATCCACAGCGTCTGTTACGTTTTAGCTCTGATGCACGATTAATTTGTACAACACGACGATCTGAATCGCTTATTTGGTCGATGGAATCTGATTTGGAACTGATCCGACTAAAGCAAATCGTGTTCACTTACTGCTTTAACGTCGTTCACCGAGCTCGAAAGTACATTTCGTTGTCGAAACACGAAACTTTTGATTCTGCATATTGCAGGCCGTGTTTGCAATCGTGTAGAACTTTTCGACTCTGCCAGAATGGTTTTGACCCTTTGTTAGCTTCAACTCGATACACGATATTTTGCGAAACGCTTCCGGATTATAGGTCACGTATTTCGACAAAGGTTCGACCATGCGGCACAGATATTTTTCTACGTTATGTACATACATGTATATCGTTTAATTCATAATGTGTTACACGTTGTAATCGGTGTGATTTTGATCGGCGATCGAAAGACCGCGAGAAAAGAGGAGTAAGGAAAAGGAAACGAGCAGGCGTGAAATAATTTAGCAAGCTTTGCGAGCGAAACGTCGTGTCGGTCACCAAGATACCGTATTTAGGCCAGGTTACTTGAATACTTGCTTTACGACGTCTAAAAAGAATGGTACAGTGGAAAACGAGTAGCCTACGGCGACCAGAGAACAAAAGAGGAAGACACTGATGCGACGGCTGTTCTGAGAATGTCTAAAACGGCGACAAAATTTCTCACGACGTTATCCGTTTTTTTTTTACCTTTCTCTCTCTCTCGCTCTCTCTATCTCTCGCTCATTGGGCCAACACAAATTGGAATAAATTAAACCGGAGCAGCGTTAAAAGATTATTCGGATTATTTGTCAGCGTTAATGTACGTCAATGTTGCAGTTCTGTTGGACGATTCATCACCATAGATACGTTAATGAAAGACGCGGAATATAATTTGGCTATAACCGACGATTTATGGATAGCCGTAAATTCATTCGCGTTCCATTTCTGGTAATATGAATTTTTGTTCCGCTCCGAACGTCAAATGCTTGACACTCGCGTATTTTGATTCCGTCGACGAACAGCAATCCGTGGGCGATGGTTTTCGCGTTACAAACATGCGGAAAGATTCACGGACGCGAATATAACCGAAAACGAACCGTGATGAGTTCGTTACGTTCAACGAAAAATATATTTCGTCGAAATAGCTTGCTTTTATTAGCCGTGGTTTGTTGAATTTTTGATTCTGCCGAAACGAAACGCAAATCTAGTTTGTTGGCAGAAATTTGTCGTTTCGAAAGGTTGGGGTCGCCTGGCGTCGTGTCGCGTCGCGTCGCGTCGCGTCGTCCCAAACCGACATAGCTTACTTGTAGGTTGATATAAATTCTGCGATACGGAAACCTCCTAATGTTAATTCGAAACAAAAGCACGAGCACCGCGATGTTCGTAGGAAGCGTAGGCAAGAGGGAACGCACACGGAGGCAATGCGTTGTAGGTAGGGAAGCGACACGACGACGCGACGCAACGAAGGTAGCGGAAACGCGACGAGGATGCAAGGATTTGCGGGATGTTGCGAGAGGGATGGCGCATTCAGCAGGGTATGGCGTGGAACGGGAACGGGAACGAAACGGAACTGGGGTTTTGTTCGAGGGATGCGGGGGAGCTTGCCAGAATATCCACCGCAACAAGGTGCAGTTGAGGAAAGGGAATGACAAAACGGAGAAAAAAATAGAAGCCACAGAATCGACGCATAAAAGCGGACGCGAACAGCCTGCGAGGGTAAATAGTAAAAAATGAAAATAAAAAATAAAAAAAAGAAATGTAACTGAACCGCGAATTAGAAATTTTCGGGGGGTTTTTATTTTTTTCTTGGCAACAATCCCGCAACGTATATCTCATTATGAAACCCTGTCCACCCGAAATCTTGCCGAGATTCACCTTTTACGGCGAGTAATTGATGAAATGGCTGCGATAAAAGAATCGGTTTAAGGTTAAATCCGTGTGTATCGATCGTTGGACGAGTCGCGATGGAGGTGGTCGTGGTTACACGTTTAACGCGGGTATCCGTCGTCACGTGTCCCGTCGAAAATAAGTATCGTCTACTGATAAATGTGCTCGGAGTATTGACGTAAAACATGGTTGGCTAGGTAGCAGGGAAATTCCATTGGCCTCGCGTAGATATTTTCCTCGATTCCCGTGAAACACGCGACCAACCGCGTTACAGTGCGCGCCTACCCTACACATCACGCTCGTACGCGCACGAAACGAAGAGATCGCTTTATACCGCTTCGTTCTACGTGTACCGTAAAAATGCAAAGCAGGCTTGCACGTCGGCGCATATATCAGCGTACACGTGTACACGTGCACACGACGAGACAGTCGTGCTGCCATGCCACCACCATCGTCTATAGTCTATGTCTATACTCTATACCATGGAGCGTGAACGCAGACGAGGAGGGGTTCGTTTACCCTGCTCTACCACTCCGTTATCAACTCGCCCCGATATTATCGACGAAACGCAATTTTCTTGGCTGCGCCGCAATTTGACGTTGCGTTTTCTCTGCTCGCTTTTCCATCGCGTCCTTCTCCCGGCTCCAGCAGTTTCCCTTTTAACTCGTCTTAAAATGTTTGATCGAAGCAACGTTAAGACATTATTTTTCCAGCGCTACTTGCGACTTCGTTATGCATAATAGATCCCTTCGGAGTAGTTTCGTGCATTTTGTCGATTTTGCGGCAAGAAGCACAAAGTCCGTAGGTCGCGGAGTTAGAAGCAATGCTTTGAATCTACAAGTATGCCCTTTGACCGCTGCGTCGCGTCGGTAAGAATTGTATGGATAAGGACGGGTTCTTCGGCGGACAGTAAATGCTGGCAAAGTACCTCGTCCAACTTCCTCTTTCTTGAACTTCCGTTCAGAGTTGGTCAAACGACCGGTCAAATCGCGTTACGATCCCAGTCTTCGAATCTCTTGGTTACTCGGCAGGCTTGAAAACCTTATCTTATATCTTCCGTGGTTAAAGAGTAGATTAGGTAAATTGCGGGAGCGATTGTAAGAGGGACGCTTCGAAAGGAATGTAAAACGCGGATCGTGTAGCGGGTTGATCGTGGCTACTGATCCATAGTTTCAAGCGCGGACAAAGAAAACGTCGAGAGTGGCAGCTATTTGTCTAGACAGGGGCCGAACAGGTAGCTTCGTTCGGATATAGGATGTGGCAGACGTGGAAAATGAAGGGGTATCGAAGATCCCATAGGAAATCGTCGGGAATACCAGCCTCTGTTCGAGTCTGACGGAACAAAGCCGGCATAATGGGTGAGCTGGTGCACACTGCACACTGCACATTGCACACGCAGCAACCGCTTTAGAATTTAGCTCGCGATGCTACTTCAGCCATCTCTGCCTCCGCCTTCCTTTTCTCGGTTATTCTTGCTACTGTATATTGCTTGTGCACCGTATCCCTTCTAACCTCTCTATACCTCGATGTAGCCCGTACTCGACAAAGCGAGAAGATCGTTGCTTTCAGTAAATTAGCAATGTTAAATCAAACGGCGAGAGTCTGGACTGGTATCCGTTTCCGCGGGAGGTAACGGAGGCAAACGCTTCTCGCAATCAGTTGTTTTATTCGCGTTAAAGTTACTCGTGCTCGGCTTCGTTATTCTTATCGATCGCGCGAAAGCAAATAAATTTCATCGAATCTATGGAAAAGCAGAGAATTTGAAGCGGTTATAAAAGGCGGTTGGAAAATGTGCACGAAGTGCGTTCGTCTTGGGTGGTCCAAGTACGCGGACCACTTCTCCATCCTCGAATGGTATCGAGAATTACGAGAAGAAATGGTAGAAGAAGGAAAGAATAGCGTTTCGCGGTTTCACGCTAAGAATTTCCAGCAAAAGAAAGCCGATAAAATAAACGGTAGGGTAGGTCGATACGGAAACGGAAGGAATGGTAGCTGCACCGATGGACGTACGTACTAGAAAAGCTTTGGAATACCATGTGGTTCGAATCCCACCAAGATTTTATATTGCAATCGCTCCTACGGTCTCGATCACTTTTATCCAGAGTCTAGAAATCTAGAATCTAGAATCTAGAGTATTCCAGAGTCTAGAGACCAGAGCAATTCGTAACAGTGCCGCCTTTATTCGAATTTCTCCTTTTCCTCTTTTTATCTTTCGCCGGTTATTCTTTTTCTCTTTCACCTGTCTGAATCATCTTTTGGTGTGCAGTGTGCACCGATCCTACCTACCGATACTCCTAACTCGTAAACAGTTACGAATCGTTGTTTGGATCGTCTCTATCTATTCGTATCGGTTTTAAAAACATTTCCCTACATTTTCCACCGTGGATTGATACGCTTGAACCAAAACTATTCATCAAATGAAAACGATACCCACCGCGCCACGCCGCGCCGCGTTACTCGATTTTACCTTCGTGTCGTTTTTAACGTTGCGGCTCGCAAAACCGTTTGTCGAACGTTCCGAATTTACCTGTATCTACCTAGACTGTGTGCACATAGATTCGATCTCAACCCGAACCAAATACAGGGTGGGTTCATAGTCTTCTCGGTCGTGTTTAATCCTGCTTTTTAACGAGTATCTTTTGTTCCGCTAGATTAAAGGCAGTACGCGATAAATCGTGTTTATCATGGTTTAACCGAACTTTCGTTCGCCGGTAATAATAGCTTGGTTAGCGTACTTTGATATTCGACCAGCGTTTGGTGAAATATAGAATATCCGATGAAAGTTTAGCCCGAACCCGAGATATAACTTTGTACAGTTGTGTTCTGCGTTATACGCTGTTAAACAACGTTTCATATTCTCGAACGCGAAGTAATCGAAATTACCTTTCGCGTTTCCCTCTCCACAATTTTCCGGCTATACGTTATACATGTGTAGCCTCTCGAACGTTTCGACAGCCTTTTCGTTACACGCTCGCGTTTTATTCGACGTTTCATCGTGGCACGACGATAGGATGTAAAATGTAAACCATCGGTAGTTGACCAGTTATCATCGACGTTGCTAGCTACCAAGAACAAATTGATTTTCGGAATATTTTCCGAACGGTGGAGAGTAAAATAGGCTAGAAAGAAGGTGATGGAACGAAGCAAAGAAGGAAAGACGAACTAGCCAGGGAGGAGGTGGCGTTTTATTTTTCCACCAGAAGAGTGTCGTCTCTTGTTCGAGTGCTGGCTCTGCACCGAAACAAGACGGGAACTCTGTGTGTTCCTAGCACGATTTTCTCAAGTATCTCGCCTCTTTTCTCTCGTCTCCTCTTCCGACCCTGGCCCGACTCTCTTTTTTCCTTTCGTCTCTCGTAGATGAGTTGCTTGGTTTATTTTCTTCAGCCTTTCTTGCTTCCACCTTCCGACGTCCGTTCATGGAAATAAATCAGCCACCGACGGTTGCTCATCTTTTTTTTTTCTACGACAAGCGAAACCAATTTCTGAGATTACGTTACAGTGGGGTAGTGGTGTTTCGGTGCTGCGAAACTGTTCTGCCGTCTCTCGAGTCTCGAGTAGAATGAACGTCGAAATAATTCACAATTTCGATATTTTAACTTTAACTGGAGAGAATATTACAAATCTCAGCCTTGGAATCGAGGTGGAATCGAGGTGGAACCGACACGGAACCGAGACCTTGCCAGAGAAACGTTGGACTCGTCTAGGTATACGGTATACTTTGGTGCTATAAGTCAAAAGCAGTTACGACTCTATCCGACTCGGTCCTATTATTTTTCACCCTTGGTTCGTTCTTTACGAGGGGAACGGCTCGAAGGGTCTCTTTACGAGAAGATTGGTTACGGAAAATGTTCCGGCAGATCGGGTGCTAGCAAAGATATGAAATCCGTACCAATTCCCGAAAGATTTTCGATTCGTGCTCTCGATAAATGCATTTTGTCTTGGGGCTCGAGCAGCATCCGCCAGTAGGTCGCAAGCTAGTCGATTTTCGAACGCGAAAAACTGGGTTAATGTTCTCGACGTTTCTCCCAAGGAAATCATTCGAACGAATCAAATATTCGAACGACAGGACACGGCGCTACTCGACGTATCTAATTGACAAAAACCGAAAGAGGTTCTGCCTCGAGTAGAGTAAGAGTAATCACTGAGACGATATCGGGGCAAAAAGAAACGAGCAGAAGCTTAAGAATAAGGGGGAAAAACCGGAAGCAGAAAGAGGCGGGCAAGAAGGGAGACGGTGAATTTTATCTTTTCTGCAACCTTGGCACGAACCAGCTTCTGGTATGTCCGGAGGCGTGCCATAGAGTGTTCTCCTCTTGCGTCGAGAGTCGTTGTTGAAGACGACGACGACGACGACGACCAAGAATCTTAGACGAAATCGGAAAACACCGAGGTGAGGCGAGGCAAGGCGATGTTACGAGTTTAAACAGAATACGTGGAAATAAGTTTATAATTAAAAAACGAGTTGTGTAGTTGGAATTCTTTGGTGATAACACGATAAGTATCCGACGTTCGTAACACTGCCGGGCTCCAGTTTCGAGTCACATCCTCTGGAGAGTCGCCGAAACTTTTGGTATATTCGACAAATTAGTTTCCCCGGCGTAATTTGCTCGATCAAACTTTTCTATTCCAAGTTTCACCGTGTCGGGACGATCGATTTTTCTTAGCTCCGTTCCATCCGCAGCAGAAAAGTTTAATCCTAGTTTAGAGTATCAGAAACTAGGAAAATATACGCGACGATTTGAACCCGATCGGTCTGTTTGTCTGGATAACGATTATCGTCTGCGGCGGAATGTTGGTAATATTAAACACGATGATTTATTATGAAATGAAAACGCAAGATATTTCGGTGGAACGCGTCGCAATAAATCAAACGTTTCCTTCTTTTTCCTCTGTTGTTTATTTTGATCACGGATCTCCGCGTGTGCAACCGAAATGTGTTGAATTTTTCCGGATTGATGGCTTTCCAGCTTCCTGCCAACCATGTAAAACGTGCTCGACTCCCAAATTGTACGCGTTGTGTTTTAGACAGATTTTTCTATCCGGAATCGATGATTTCAATTTACGTGTTTGTTTTTCTCCCGAACGATACGCACGGGTTCACCGGCACGCGTTGCGCTACCATTAGAAAGTATAATTGTTCGAGTTGCGTCGATATAATTTCCTTTTTCGAATGATAATCAAGTACCTTCGTTGCTTGTAATTAGTAATTACCATCGCGTCGTCTCTACAAAGAGTCGTTTATATTACGAATCCTACCAATAAAAGGACAACATTCGGACGATTATTGTACACTGTACACTATTTCCTCCCGTTTCATAATCTCTTCCCTTGTCGTCTTGAGCAGTCGCATCTTCTATTGAACCTGGTCTTATGGTGTTTCGAGCAACCAACCGAGCGCAGGGAACTAGACTGTTCGTTCGGTCTTCCTCGAGATACCTAATCCTTTTCCGTAGCAGTCTCGAAAGCAGCCGGCGCGGCGCGGCGCGGCGGCCAGTGTCTTCGATACCTCTGGACTAGTCTAGACTACAGACACTCTAAACTCTAGCGTTTCGGATGTGCATCGTTGCCAACTCGAGCCAGCTTTGTTCCGCGGAATTCTCACCGGTATTACCTCGCGTAGATCGTTAGAGAAGAAGAAAAGGGATTCCTCGGCGTCTTTAGGCTTAGCTTCTTGTCCCAAAACGGAAACTCCGTTTCGAGTCTGTCACGCAAGATTGACACGAGAAATATTGCTTTCAAGATGACTGTTCGGAACGGTTCTGTTTTCGTCGAAAGAAGTTCGACTGTTGCGAGAGTTTTCGAGTACTTATTCTTGAAATTTCGAGGCTCGCGATCCGGGAATCTATACTCCGGCGCGGCGGCTCGTAAGGATACAAGAACGGATCGAAAGAAACGATAGTATCCGAGCAGGGGACACGTTAGGACGGGAGAAAAGCGAAAAAAGAGGGTGGAAACATTTTCGCTTAAAACTTTCAACGAAAAAGTTACTTCGATACAAATATAATGGAAATTGGGAACAACGCGTTGAACTTTAAGAAACTCGAGGGGAAGGGAAATGGAGTTTACGGTGTGGAAATTTAAGGCTTGAAATTCTAGAAAAGATTGAAAATGTCAAACGTACGGGGGTTGCAACGGTTTAATTATTAGGGAAAGAGAGGAAATTTTGTGTTTACTCGGCAGGGGTATTAATTTAGTAATGCAGGAACAGAGTTTGCTGACGGTGCAACAATTTTTTGGCTCCCGTTAATGACCCCAGTTTGAACCAGAAGAATTTATCGCTCGTTTTATATTTTTCTCACGTGGTAGATCTAGAGAAAGAAAGAGAAAAAAAAGTGAAGACCTCACTTACAGAGTTCATCCACCGTCGACGACTGGTTTGGAAAAGTTCCAGCCAAAACTATTCCGACCTATCGCGAAACATTCCTACCAAATACCCCTTGGCGCGAACCTTTGAAATTCTAAGCTCGATCTCGTTACGTTTACATTTTACATACGTATGTATTATGTATCTTGTTTCGTTCGAACAGGCTGAAACTCTAATCGAATCAATCGAGACTCGCGTCTCAAATCATCCATCGTCGACTCCCCTTGATTGTACGCGTTCTCGCGAGTCCGTAAAGAGGAGTACAACGGGTATTTGGAAAGACTGGTCGAACGTGGTATAATTAATGACAAGAAGAGCCAACATCCGACGTCTACCGATATTAATAGCTCGAAGGAATAAGACTGTAAGTTCGTTAGTCCCGCGACAACTCGGAAGACTAATGACCAAACTTTTGTCCCGGTCTCGGTCTCGGTCTCGGTTTTGGTCTCGTTGATGCGTTAGACTGGCGTGTCGTTTCGGCAAATAACGCTCGATTAACCGGGTGAAACGCTCGGTATGGTTTGGGTTGGAAAGAAAGGGAATCCTGTTGTGTCAGATTTATCCGATCGAGAAATTATTAGGGGTTGCCGGAGGAAGCAAGTATAAAAGCGAAACGAAACGGTCGAGTAGCCTTCGAGCTGGATCGTAATGCTGGCAAACCTCTCACGACAATTATTGGGGGTAAAGTCGTCGTCGTCGTCAAATGGCGTTCGTTCGGTCGAGCGGGTCGGAAGCGGGTCGGTCCCAGCTCGTTCCGGCTTCTGGGAGGAGAAAAATCATTTAGCCCGCTTCCTGAACACGACGGAGAGAGATAGAGAAAGATGGCGGCCCATTGGCAGAACGTAATTGGTGGCATCTGTGACCTACTGTTCCACGAAATTGATTCAAGTCTCGAGCCGGGAGTCCGGGAGAATCGGGGCTAATGGGAACGGGTAACGAATCTCCGGCAGGAAAATCGCTAGTATTTTTCTCTTGCGCGGTAAAAGTGGCATCGCTCGCATACTCTTTACGCTCGATTAACGATTTTTCGATTACGTCGAATTCGTTTCGATCGGATATCGATGGGCTCGAAACTGTCTCTGCCTCTCCGAGTAATTTTACCAATTTGTAATGTTAATTCCTCTCTCTCTCTTCCTCCCGATTCGTCGATATTATTCTTCGAATAGAATAGAAGGGACAGGCGGGTTTCATCGATATTACAATTCAGTATCACAAGAGAGATAGCTAGATAGATAGATAGATAGAGAGAGAGAGTTATCGGCCGCGTCGCGAACGTATAATAAGATGCAATAAATCTCATGCAAATCCTTCCATTCATTCTTTTTCGTTCTAATTTGAACGCATTCTTCGATTATTCGTTTCCCAGACGCGACGCGACGCGACGGTAGCGAAGAAGCGATGAAATACTAGGAAGGAGGGCTGGTACGGAAGCCTCGAAAGAAGCGGGTGGTGTCGGTCGACGCGACGGTGGCGGAGAAGGTGGAAGGATGTCTAGCGCCCTATTAAATATGCCTCGGAAAATTAGATTTGAAATTCTTATTTTTCCATGCGGCACGGCCCGTCGTTTCTTCCAGTTCTTTCGCTTCGGTATCCTCGAGTGCGCTCACGATTCTCCGTCTTCTTTGCGTCGCGTTCTTTGTTCCTTTTTCCCCGGCAAGCTCCACGTAGCCGAGAAAAGATACGTTCAAGCCCGAGGCTAAATACCTGTGTCAGCATTGTTAAGGTAGCAGATATGGCTAACCTAATAGTCTTAAATTTTTACGTTATGTACCTACCGCTCGCGGAGCTTTCATTCTCGTCTCTGGCTCCGTGTCCTGCGAGACCTTTTTTCTTTCTCTGTTTCATCCTCTCGCGTTTTCTTGCCCGAGGCTTTCAACGTTCGGCGTTCACTCGAACCGTGTAACGTAGGTGTAATGTAATGGAATATTCCTGGCGGCAACGCGTTAACCCGTCGTTTCGCGCAGTAGACAACAAATCCATTCGAACGAATTATTCGTCGATACGGCCGGTAATGTTTTCGAAAGTTTCATGTAAGCGCAAAGTTGTCTCGTTATAACGAACTTTAGTCGGTGGGCTCGTATTCGGTTGAACGGCTCAAAGGGCTCGTTAACGAGCGTCGTTTGTTAACTCGATGAAACGTTTTACTCTGGGCCGGATGGATGCTGTTTCAAGTCCAGTTCTTCTATCCCGAGTAACGTCGTTCGACGCTCTGTAATTATCATCACCAGTTTCGAAAACGTTCCATGATCAGCGCATGTCGCGTGCCATGTCGATAATCAAAGTTGGCTGGCTCGCGTTTCGAACATCCGAAGGCTACTTTTCGCTGTCCATTTCAGTCGCACTTGGAGACAAGAGGTTCTTGGTTTCGTTTTTTCTACAGTTTTCTATAGATATCGAGTAGATACGAAAGGGCGAAGAAGGATACGCAGGGTGGAAGCTAGGTGGAAAAGGAGAAAGAGAGGAAAGGTCGGCACGGTGAGACACCTTTAACGCGGAATGTCGCCTGAATTACGGCCCTCCTTATGGCTGGCTCGCGTGCACCCTGCGCCGCGCCGCGCCGGTTCGAGACAAACGAGCGGACAGAAGCCGCGAGCGCGAATTTCTTTGCGAATTCCGTCGGAATTCCGCTGCCAACCGGCACCACGGCTGCTTTTTTCCTCCTTCGTCTCCCCTTGCTGTTACTCTTGCTCCGGCTAGGTGAAAAGTAGCTGGCCAGGTCGTTTCTTTTCTTCTTTTTCTTCTGGAATTTCGGTAGATGGGCAAAGCGAACGCGAGCCAAGTCTTCCTTCCGCCTCGTTTAATACCGTCAGTTTCTTTCTCTTCGGTTTACTCTACAAATGAACACGCGTGGTGTTCGCCTAACGAAGAAGAAGTTAGATATTATCGTGTGAACCGATAGCGTGGATCCGCGGAAAAGAGAAGGGAAGAGAAGGGGATGGATCGTGGTAGAAAGTAGGAGACGAGAAACGACGAGGTTGGGCGCGGCCCGAAATCCATAGAAAACGGGGCAACGACCAGATATCGGATGCCGAAATGAAAACGGAATGTGAATGCATCGACGAGAAAGGAACGGTGAAAAAAAAAAAAAAAAAGAGGGGTAGCTCGGATCGCGAGCAAACGTATCGACAATACGTAAACTCGGCACAAAAATGATCTTCTGGGCCAACATCGAACTGTCCGCGTTCTGCTCGTTGAGCGATCACTGTCCTCTCGATGAATGGAGCAACGCGTACGAAACAATTTCATATCAGTCGATTCTGCGCGACCTGAAATTTTCACCTACACGACCTACTTTATGTCGGGAGTAAAAAAAAAAAAGAAAAAGAGTTGACGCAACTAATCCCTTTGCACGTAGATGCTTGATTCCATTTATTAATTGTTTCTTCGTAGATCCTGATTACACTGGTCGACGTTTGTTCGCACTGAACGAATCTTAAATTAATAACGAGGTCGTTGCTTCTATTAGCGGAACGTATTATACCAATGTATTCCATAAATTTATCAGTTTTTCGTCGAACAATCCGAGACAGAAATTTCTTGCACTAGCAAGCAGTATTAATCAAGCTCGACAAATATCGCGTAATACGATTTAAGAATCGAGTTTCCGAGTAAAGTTACACGGTTTGCCGATCGGTCCTCGATATACCGCACGTTTCACGTCTTGCCGCTCGGATGGCGATGGAAAAAGGAAAAACGAAGTTCGTTGTTTTTCTTTGATACCCGTCGCTGTCTTGTTTCGCCGCGAAAGAACGACAAAGGTTCGCGGAAAATTGGTTTCTCGGTCCGAAAGAAAATCGAGGAAGGACGCGGAGCGGAGTTTTTACTCGGCTAGCCCACGAAGAGGAAGAAGAAGGAGAAGAATAACAACAAGAAAAAGAAGAAGAAGAAGAAGAAGAAGTTTAGCAGTCCGTCTTTTCCGGGTGAACGTTCATCAAGCCAAAGAGACGAACAATGCTAGGAAACGCAGCAGTTTTGTATTAGCTTTTGCCTACTTTTCGCTTTCGTTTCATTTCCCTTGCTGGAAATCTATTTAACTTAACTCTCTCTCTTACTTTCTCTTCACTCTGGTTATTTTCATGGAAAACCAATCAAAGTTTTGCATTTGATAAAATTTTATCCGTCGTCGGTTTCGCGTTCGTCCGACCGGGTCTCAATTTTCTCGTTTTAACAGTGCTGTGAGCTCGTTTCACCGATTCCAGCTTTGGCCATTGCCGCGAGTTCTAGTCGGACGTTATCGCGGCCCCCCTCGAATCCACTTCACCACCTTCCTTCTGAAGTATCCATCGCCTAAAAGTTCGGGTCAGTGCGAAACTTTGTAAATTTGAAGCGATTTCAAGTGTCGGAATCGTTTGAATTTTAATTTCCCCACCCTTTCAACGCGGTGCTCCGTCCATCCGGCAAACGTTTAACGCTTCGCGACGAGGCCGCGTTAAAAAACTCCAATCCACGCCACGATTCTATTCAATACTCTCTGTTATTTCATCAGTTTTTGTAGGCGAGAGCGCGCGCGCGCGATCCGCTGCTGCTGGCGCTGTTATTAAAATTAATTGTAGATTTAAATTGTTCATCGCGTATTCACGCGATCGTCGAAACATATGCATACTTTTTAAGGTTTCCGCGAAATTATACGAAACAGCGAACAATTAAACCATTATTTTCCACCGTCCGGATATCGATTCGCGTATCAAATTGGAATGGATATCGCGGAGCTGTTTCGGCGAGTCGCGAGAACACCGTGCGAGCACAAATAGAATATTTTCAATGGCGAGCTTTTCTTTGTAACCGTCTGTTTCCACGTAGCTGGTCCGGAAAGAGGATTTCGAGCGTAGAAATGAACGAGAAGTAGAAGCTGAAATACGTGTACACACGGGTCTGCAACATAGCGCACATCATAGGCACATAGGATGGATGCAGCTGGTAACTAAGCGAGCATCAAGCTCGGTTATTGGTTCATTGATTTTTGCATCAGGCCGCAGTCTCGATCGGTGAAATTGCAAATATCGATACTCGATGACGGCCTTCCGGCCAAACAAAGCCGATAATCCGTTCTTTCGGTTCTCGTCTTCGTCTCTGTCTCTTGTGTCGTGTCTGTTTGTCGTCGTCGTTCGTTCTTCTTGATTTTCAGCCTGTTACGTTGTTTCTCCAGCCAGAAGATATCATTGTTCGCATTCTTATATCGTTACTCGACGGAGAAGAATGCAAATCTTGCGCTACCTTGCCGGCTTCGGACAAGCGGGAGGCTCGTTGAAAAATTCGCATCAACGAATACGTCGGATTCCATTCGGATCGCCCAAATTTCTCTCGAGACTTAATTGAATCGTAGCCTTTCTCGGTTCTCGTGTTGCGATCGATTTCGTCGGTTAAAAGCCAAGCGAGAAACGTTATACCTTTCCCTTTACGCTTCCGTCAAAACCACCATCGCTAGAACTAGCACTAGCAGAGAACCCGAACACCAGCTGAACTGTTACGAAATCGCTTGACCGCAGAAGCGCGGATGATTCGGTCTGACGGAGACTACGATTGGTTTCCGGGGTTCAGCGCCTCCGCCGGAAGTCACGCTAACTGCTACCGGCACGCCACACCGGCACCTAATCCTCGGAACTTGGTTTAACGAATCTCGCTCATCTCGTTTCGAGGATAACGCAAATTACGATAGTCTGCTTTTATTACGAAGACGAAATTTCGAAGGAATTTTCTTTGAAAATTCTTTCTCGTTATCAATCTCTTACGCTTCTACGACGCTGTTTCTTCTCAGAGATGCGAACGATTGGATGTGTCATCGTCGAAACGAGGGTCGGCCTTTGGAGTTGACGGGATTTTCGGTGGCGAACCACGACAAACAGACCTTGATCCTTGCCGACCGCTAATCCATACTTGCGACGTCAGGCTATTCACCTTTCGACAACCGACGACCGTCTACCTGGCGTCTGATTCGTTCTTTCTGTAGACTGTAGACGGTCGCGATCTCCCATAAATCAGATGCCGTTACAGAAGCGCGAGTCATTTCGTTCAATTACCAGCCACGCTTTTAAGTACTTACTTGACTTCCGTTCGAATAGAAGGGAACGGTGCGCGAAAGATTTATCCGAAAATGGGAAAACTGGCCGGCAAAGTTTATACCAATGTATACGTTTCCCAATGTTACCGGCTCTCAGCCATTATTCGTCTTGTCGTCGGGTAGGAAAATGGAATGGAAGGAGAAAGTTTTGCAGGCTTCGCGACGCCATACCAACGCGAACCGTTCATTCCCGTCTTCCCCTTATCTTTGCTCCTGTTTCGGCCGCGGCCGTTCACTTCCAGCTTAGTTAGCGAAACGCAATCTCTTCTGTTGTTCCGGTAATGAGACGAAACGATAAAGCGGCACGTTTTGAAAGTTTATCGGCCCTCCGAAGGTGATCGTTCGGCATCCTTACATTTTTTTTTCAATGTCCGAGACACGATCACGTCGCAAAAAAAGAACGGGGAATGGCGGGAGGAAGCATTAAAAGCGGCCATCGTGAAAACTCGCTTGGATTTTCTTAAGCGACACCATTTTCTTCGAAAGGCAAACAGTGGAAAAAATTTTTGGAAAAAAAAATACAACCGACTTCGGTATGCCCTAAAAAGGACGAAATAATTTTAATTTATATTTCGGAGACGGCGCAAAATGAACAATTTTCTACATTGGAAATTGTCAAAATTCTTTAATCCTTTTACATATTTTCACAATTTTTGCGCCGTCTTCGAAATATAAATTAAAATTATTTCGTCCTTTTTAGGGCATACCGAAGTCGGTTGTATTTTTTTTTCCAAAAATTTTTTTTCGATGTGTAGAGAAAGGGAGGAGGGTGAAAACGATTTAGACGAGAGTTTGTTGTATAGTAGCCGATGTTTTGTAAGCTTTTGTATTCTTGTAAATATTAAGTATCGACGTCTCGTTCGTGGGGAGAAGAAATACTCGACGAGAATCAATGTCCGGTTAACATATTACCGAATCCTTCGTGTCACGTGTATTAATATATACAGAAATATACCGAAATATATTAAAATTCAACTGGTCGATGATATTTCAAGCATTCAATATTTTCGTAGATTTGAAAAATTCACAGCACAGCAGTTTTACGGATATTCAACTTCCACCAACATAATATGTCACCACGTTACCGAACCGGAAAATATAATCTTGAAGTTCGTATATTACTTTTCCTATCGACTAATGTTATGTAAATCTAAATTAACAGCAACAGGTCAACGCGAAACATTCAACGGTGGCGAAATTCCTGGTAATAAATATAAAAAAACATGCCTAAAAATTTTACCCAGTAGGTAGCTCAGAAGATAGAGGAAAGTGCGTACATAATAACGCAATTTGTTGCAACGCGATATCTTAATTAGTTCCTGAGATATAGGGCTTCAAAGTTTGTATAGCGGTCAGCGCGTACGGGGGTAACCCCGAATGGGCCGTAGACTTTTTTCTAGGAAATTCATATACGCATTTCCAGGAATAGTAAAGGGTTAGACGTAGACAATGACCACGTGACCGCTACGCTAGACACTCGCTGTCTGGGTCCAAGCGTGAGGCGGCAGCGAATTTCTACAAAAATTACGTTTGTCTTTACACGACGATATCTCAGGAACGGATAAAGATATCGATGTAAATCAAAAACCAAATTAAAGGGGAAGATTTCTACTTTCTTACAAATCTAACTCTATACCAAAATTCGAGACAGAACTTTGTTGGCAGCCCTTTGAACTTTTAGTAATTTTAATACGCGTTTCTTATGCAGTTTAACGTAGTTTCTGACTTTCAATTGCTTCTAACAATAGAATATTATTATAAATATCTATCACACGCATTATTAACGATTCTTTCGTTTGTATCGTAAGTCAGTTGTATTTTTTTTTTCCAAAAATTTTTTTATTTCACATTTTTTAGTGGCGATCGGAGCATTCCCTCCAGAGTAGCATCAAAGAATAGGAATTTTGCTATGGGAATAGTAATTAGCAACAAAGGGATGGGAAGGGAAGGGTAGTAAAGGGAAGTGCAAGAAAGGGCATGGAAGTGAAGGGAATGTTGCAAATGGGATCATCGTGGAAACATCCCCGATCGCAAAATGTAATACTAGGTTTCATCGATATCAGTCCGAGTAAACGTGAAATACCACGTTTTTTGCGATAAAAAAGGGGCAAGCGGTGATGAAATGCAAATTTTGTTTTACGGAACCAACTGGGAGTCATACCCTACAAGATGCAAAAGGTTTGGTTCCGATTGGTCCATCCATCTCGGCGTAATCGGCGAACATACATTAAAAAAAAAAAATTAACATACATGTCGAATTGAGTAACCTCCTCCTTTTCGAAGTCGGTTAAAAATGGGAACGCGATTCGCTCGCGTTCTCTACTCGTTCATTTTCGTCATCTTCTCGTTGGTCGTCGAAGTTACAGATTTTGATTAACACGTTGACTGCCACGCTAAAGGCACTGAAAACTTGGTCAGGCGAAGCACTTATTTTCATCAAATTTTACCTAATTCTTATTACAGTTCTTCGTCATTTCTATTGTTCAGAATTTCGAGTATACCTAACACGACGATTTCTAGTTAAGTAATGGAAAGGATATTAATAACGCAAGCGACAAATTTCTATGGAAATTCGAGTGTAACCCACATATGGGTGACGTGGCAGTTAAAGTGTTAAACCTTGTGGCGAGACTTCTTTTATTTCTCGCTGTACGTCGCTCATTGTTCGTTAAATATATACATCGTAGATTGTAGACGATCGATCGCGATGATACAGGGTGTCCCAGCTAACTCTGGCATCTCAAATATCTCGCTTGTTTTTCATGGTAGAAAAAAATGTTAGAAGAAAAAGTTATTGTATCCGATGGGGTATATATTCTGATTGGTGAAAAGTTTTGCTCAAGGTCATTTTTTTTTTTCGAGATTACAAGGTCATCGGTGTTTTTTTAAACGGAACCATGTATTTTTGTTATCATACGATGATAGCTGAGGGCAAGGCGAGTTCATTGACCTATAACACTACGACCTTCAAATGACCTTGAGTGTGGAAATTTCATACACCGATGACCTTGTAATCTTGAAAAAAAATGACCTTGAGCAAAATTTTTCACCAATCAGAATATGTGCCCCATCGGATACAATAACTTTTTCTTCTAACATTTTTTTCTACCATGAAAAACAAGCGAGATATTTGAGATGCCAGAATTAGCTGGGACACCCTGTATATACATGTATAATAGTCGTCGGTTTACACGTTACAGGGGTTCGTAACCGGTGGAACGGTTTGCTCGCCAACTCGATAGCGTCAGTTGGAATTTCATCGAAGCGAGTTTTACAGGCACAAAAAATGCGGCGAAGATTCGAGAAAACAGCGTACATGTTATTCTTGTTTCGGCATGATACAATGGAGAATTGGTTGCGCGGAGTCGTCAACGATAGGGTTATAGGTTGGTTGCGCGCCGCCAACAGCCTCTTGTTCCACGTTCAGAATTATTATCGCGAGCACACGAGCCTTTCTTGCTTGCCAGTTGCAGCGAACATCGCCGGTTCTCTGGGTGTCTTAACAGGTGGTTTATCGTGGGGTACATCGATCAAACGGAATATACAGCCATCTGGAACGACGTTAGCCGTACGACGGTTACGTTGCATTAATCGTCACACGCAAACAAAGAAATTGACAACCGGCTGGAATGAATGTAGGCTCGTTCCTTTAGATTTTATGCTCGTTTTGTTGGTCATGGAAATCGTACAATCGTCAGTTACGGATTACTTCGTCGTGGCGAAGGGACGATGACCAACGACAACGCGAAAAGAGAGAATAATTATTGTTTCGGAAGTACGTAGATGTAATAAGCAGACGCGAAGCAAGAGAAACGAGAAAGAGCGGAAGGTTTGTTGTTTGGAAAGGTTGTGCGATAAATAATAAAGACGAAATCCCTGGAGCCGCGGAATCTACCTAGGGCGTTGGGCGTAGACCAACTGGAAGTAAAGTTTCTGGCTTGTTCCGTTAGCATCGTCGCGTCGAGCAGACTTTGCTCGACTCGTACGTGGATATTCCGTGACGCTTTCCTTTTTTCTTCACATTTCGCGGGAACAAAGTTTTCGAGACTTTTTAATGAAATTACCGCATCACGGACCATATAAATACTTCCCGGCTGACACTGCATTAGGAGGTTCGTTGTTTCCTGCGTGCAAGGATCGGTTTTAGTTCGAGCTGGTATTCAATTTTCTTCGGTAGCGTCGCCTAGCGTTGGGGGATTAGGTCTAAGCCAGTCTAAAGAATCGAGCGATAATCCTGGTTCGGTGGCCGGGACTGGGGGAGCGTCCAGGACACGCGACAAAGCCGGTTCCGTCTTTAAGTGGAAACGCTCGTTCAACGTCAGACGTAGCACGTAGCAGAGCGCCGCGCCGCGCCGGTGTCAAGGCGGGGCGGGGGCGGACCGTTACGGGGTGAATAATCATTTTACGTCGTAACGAGCGGGATCTCGGGCTCGTAACCGAGCTCCGATCCACGTTTCTACACCTTCACCTTTCGACCAACAAAGATCTCGTTTAATTTGTCTAGCTTGAAACGTCGCGTCGCGACGCGAACCGAAGCGAAGCGGCGCGTTTGTTTGTTCGTATTTTAATCAGTCGGTGCTGTCTTACTTTAAACGGAACAACGAGTTCCTTTTGTTTGAAAGTTTTACTCGATTCGTTAGCGTTCAAGAGACGAGGGTACGCCGACCACGTTCCCCCTCTTTCTGATAATCGCCGGCGGAAATCCTGTTTAATCGCAGTCATTAGCCTCGTTACTCGTGATTTTATTACGAACGGAGGGCATAATTACTGCCTGGCTCGTAAATAATCCGTATATCGGTTGGACAGTGTGATTCCGTTACGAACAATTGGACCGGTGACCAACGTTCGTTTCCCTTACAATTGACTAATTCTTTTCATTGGAATCGATTGTCTGCAATGAAAATCGGAACGCGGAGATCACGGCTGGTTTCGCGATCGAACCACCTTCCGCGTTCACGGATTTTTCGCATTGCTCGACGTTCGAATTCGCGTCCATTTATCGACGTTTTCGGAGAAATTAGCAAATCGGCGAAAACGGTGCTCGATTCAATTTTTGCGGCGAAAATCGTGGATCTCGGCGAGCACGAACGAATGAAACGCGTTGCCCGGCGCGGCGTGTCATTCGATCGTGCCTGCTAAAAGGTCGATAAATGTAAATTCGAGCAACCATTGGCTGTCGATGGTACGTATGTATACATACTATGTACGTTCACAAATAATCATAACGTATCAGAATTAACGCGTTTCCGAACGAAACGAGATGCGAGAAGAGAGAAAGAATCGGGGATCCGCGTTTACGTGTTCGCTCGAGCGATGGCCGGTCGTAAATAGCGTGGATATCGCAGCCGTGTGCGAACGTAACACGAGGAATCTTGAAATGTTGGAAAGATTTGTCGAGCGTCCGTATCAGCGTAACCCACTTACCGAGATTTAACGAGAGTGGCGTTGTTCGAGATCGATTCGAGCGCGCACGAAGGTATAGCTATAGGCTCGAAATCACATATGTATACACATGTCTATTATACGTGTGGGTATAGGTGTATAGATAGTGGATTAACGATCGTGGAATAGATTTCGAGATCGGTCTAGCTTCGAATGATGGTTGTGACGGTATCGGACGGGTGTCGTGGAACGGTGATGGGGGGATACGCAAACGATCAGGAACCGAAGGAGAATGGCTGGTGATTGAGGGAATACAGGGGAGCTATCGTCGATTATAACTCACGTGGCAGTCGAACTGTCTCACTGGGTGGGTAACGGTCGTTGGACTGGTCGGTTCGTTCGAAACGATCACCGGGCATATTAACGAACGCGTCAGGGCACATAAATCATAGAGACGCGAAGGAGCAGCCAATCGGACGGGCCTGTTAGGTAGGAACAGCCAATCGGAGCGTCGCTCGAACGGACGCGCACGTCGAACGAATCCCCACGTCCCGGAAATTACGTGTCCGACTCTAAACTCTGATGATTGATGAGTCGGTTGTAGCTACGTGGAAATAGTGTGCACTCGCTTTCTCCGTATCTCTTCCCCCCCCCCCCCCTGCTCCCATCCTCTTCACTCTCTCTCTCTCTTTATCTTACACCTCCGAACGATTTACTACCCGCCGCGCCGCGGCGCTCGAAACCTTCTCGAGAAAACTATTCGCACGTTTGCCCCATACTTTTCTCTCTTCTCTCCGGTGCTTTTCTGCCTCTCTTCGTCACTGTCACTGCCGGGAGTCGAACCGCGTATCTCGCGATACCTGCGACAACAAGAATATAACCGTTTCCGTACGAATGCCAAACAGCGAGAGTTCGATCGCGAGGGGAGAAAACGAGTTGTCATTTGTCCGCATAAATCGCGAGCGCGAACTTATCGATCCGGCGCGGAGCGGCGCGGCTATGTTTTGTCTATTCGTCGCAACCGAAAGGGATAAACATAGAAACGTGGAAAACGATTTGAAATTTCATCATCGGTGGTTGGTATCTTGACGGTTTCTCTTTGATTCCTTCGGTCGAAAATGTTCTTACGGTTAGATGGTATCTGTGCGCGAGCATACGTCACAAAGCAGTTGCAAAACGAGGGGATTTTAATGCGTTTGCCAAAGAGTTCCCGACCAAAGCGGGCGTAAAGAAGTGCTGCGGAGAGAGGAGAGAATCAGAGCATCGTCGTTCGCGAGAGGAAAATATTAACAATTTCTTTTCCTCCTCCTTCTTCTTCTTCCTCCTCTTGTCCGTATTTTCTTTTGATACGTTTCAGGGATAGAGGTAAAAATAAAATTGTGCCACGGGAAAACAAGTAAAATTTAATTAAATTTAATTAACCGCTGATTTTCAACTTGTGCGATGGCCGATAATACGCGCATCGTATATACAATGCACGTGTGCGTTTTTATCAAAAACTTTATTCAAAATTGGTGTTTCACGCGGACAGCGAATCCGGGCGAAGCGAACTGGATTTTACGCGATTCGAACTGAGAAACTTGCGAAAAGTAATCCTTGTCCCTTAAGAGTAACGCTGGAAAAATGTAAAAATTTCGCCAGCGAGAACCGCGAGGAGGATTTAGAAAATCCTTGAATTCACACCGCGGAAAAGCCGGCGCGGTGCTGCCTGCGGTCGAGCCGGCGCAGCGCGGCGGGCGAGGAGGGAGATTTGAGATTATTTAAAAAAATGTATTTTTTCTCGTATTAATCCGGCGCGAGTTTCGAGCTAGTTACGTCGGAGAACAAGCAAACGTGAAAAGATAACGAAGCTAGTGATAAGCCAGGATCGAGGAGGGAATATGGAACGAGGTAAAAGCGACCGGAAGAAAGAGAAGCGGGCGCGATAGCGAGAAAGAGAGGTTGGCGCTCTCGAAATGATTGAAAGACCGAAGAAATTGAATTCTCGCATTCGATCGTGCCAGCTCGAGTCCTCTAATTGAACGACTACTCTTCCCCTTGTTCCTCGCTCCCCTTTCGCTTGTCAATCGCGTTCTCTCGCTCTCTCGCTCGCTTCCGCTTCTATCGGCTCCCTTTTTTGCCATTTCCTTCTGTTCCACGTCGCTCGTTTTCTCATCTCATTTTCGTCTCGATCGTTTAAGCGGTGCTCTTACTCCTCCTCCGTCTTCTCTTCTTCCCGCCGCGCGCGCCGCTGCGCTGCTTCTCCCCTTTAGAGTTTAGAGTACGCGACGTTCTGTCAGCCAGTAATTCGTTTATCATCAGCGTTTTAACGGTGGACCGAATTAGCACCGCGAACGGCAATCCTGCGGATGAAGCAGCGAAAGAAACGACTCGTTGAGAAGGTAATCAGGGTACTGGAACGTTTCCGTCAAAAGGCCGCAAGAACCGTGACGAAAGCGTCCAACCGAGCTGGAATCCCGTAGCTTAATTGCGTTACTTTTTTCCGGGCAACGTTTACGTTTACGTTTATGTACACGTTTATCACCACGAGTTTTAGTATGTACGTTTCTTGCCGGCTGGAGCGAAGGGGGGATCGATAAGGCGGACGTTCATCGACCTTTCTTTCTTTCATATTGTTCGGAAAGGAAGGATAGTTTCCCTATTCACCGGGGAATCGTAAAGCAACGTTCGATCGGCAATAAAACGAGGCGAGCTAAGCTATTCGTCCCGCGGCCCGGTCGGATTTCTCGCGAACGTAGGCTTTATCGAATTTGCACGGAAACGAGCGTGTACCAATTTCGTTGATCAAAAAATTGGCGCGCCGTACCGCTTGGAAGTCTGCCAAGCCACGGTTATAAATAATAAACGAGGCACCATTGTTTTTGCATTTATAAAGCTTCGAAAATACATTCTTCCTGGTAGCGGACTCGGGCGGAAAAAAAAAAGAAATACTCTTGTCGCGTTCGGAAAATCATGTCGTTGCCGATGAAAAATTAAGCTTTCTCTGGGTTGAAATTTTCATAACGCGAACCGTGGCTCGTGGAGAGCCAGAGCGACCGAGTGAAAAACAGAGGACAGGAACGATACAGGTATCCTCCGATGCGATGGAGGGAAAATTGTAAAGGTTGGCCGGGTCTGCGCTTCGGCGAACAGTATGCAAATAAAGTCAATCGCGCGACCGCGACCGCGACCGTTTGAATTTTAATTCTTCGAAATACGAAATTAAATTCTCCGTTGTAGCAGCTACCAATCGAACGCGTGCGCTACACGCATAAGTCGTGTTGCATCGCTTCCAATATTACACGCCGCATTTGGGCGCATCGTGAAATTCACGAATTACGAGAAAATGAAAAGGAACGGCGCAAATGAGTGGTGCGGTGCTCTCGGAGACTGCACGGGTCGTTAATCGACAAATTTTCCTAGAGTTCCGTGTTGAATAATCGCGCGAACGCGAACGGTCGTCCACCAGCAGCAGGGGAGGCGCAGTGTATAAGAGCATCGTTCGCTTCCTGTTTTGAATATCGAATTTACGAGCAAAGTTATGGGCCGCGCCCACCAAATCTTTCCCTCTGAACCGCATTTCTCGCTTCCTTGTCCTCGTGCCTCTTCTCTTCTCTTCTTCGTCAAGATTCCAAGTTGGCCCGTAAAACTTTGCTCGGGAACTCGTCTACGAAACGCGGACTTTCCTCTTAAGGGTTTCTTAAGCGAGCGAGGAATACGGCCGAGGTGTCGTAATCACGATCGTAAGATCCGCGCGATTCCTTCGTTCGTTCGTTTTGCATTCCGTTCAAATGACACGTCGAAAAAATCATTCGTTCGAATGATTCAAGGCAGGACGGCTCGGACGAGCGAACACCAACGCGAATACGAAAAATCCAGATAAGAAACATGCTTTTCCTCGAGATGGGCGGCGAGGGAAGCGACGAGGACAAACGAGAGAAGGTCTTTCCTGTGCTACATCAAAAGTCGAATACCTACGGACTCTTCGATAGTTGCACTCTTCTGAAGGGTACAGTTCGTGCTCCAAGAAGGAACGTCAAGACAGAGTCGACGTTTTGAGTGCGGATTGCCGATGTCGTAGCCGTTGCCGTTGCTGCCGGTAGGACTGCTACCGATTCCATTCGACGTCGTTCACCCCGAGCTACCCTTCATTTTCAGATCACGTACGCGCCATTGCGCTAAGCTTTGCTCCTCTCACCCCCTGTCTCGAAAGTACCGGATACTGAAATCACTCTCCTTCTACTCTTTGCTATCGTTTTCGTTTATTTCTTCCTACTTTTGCTCGTCCTCCTTTCTTCTTCTTCTTCTTCTTCTTCTTCTTCTTCTTCCTCGAGCTTTTCGTGTATTCCTTTGATCGTTGACGTTCAGCGAACGAATACAGTTGCAAACGTGTTAGTTTAGTAAGGAACCTGGAAGATTTTGATTTTCTTTGTTGGAAACGCGTTGTAACCATTTCATAGAAAATTGTCTGATGTTTCTTCGAAACTGACTAGCGGGAAAATGTTTGGCAAACATTTTGGCTTTGATGTTTCGTAATGGTACTTATTGGAAAATGGGGGGTATTGGATTATGGGTTGAAAATAAACTAACTATATATTTTAAACTTTATAATATTTTATTTCTGCTGCTCGGAAGAACGTCTGTACTATTCGAACGATAGATTGGAAGTGAAGAGAAGTCAACGCAGAAAGAAATTCTATAGGAAAGGCGTCCACTTAAAGAAAAGAAAAGTAACGTCTGCACCGTGTTTATGGCGCAGGCCCCATGGCATAAACAGTTAGAGGCCCTTCGACCCAGTGCAGTGCCATCCGATCAGTTTTCCGCTTTACAAAAGAAAGGGCAGTGCCTCTCAACGCGAGATTCGTTTTTGCTAAAACATTATTTTTGATAAATAATCCAACAGGGGGAAAACGTCGCGAGGCGATCCCGACAGAATAGAAAACGAGACTGGACAACGCGGGAGGAAATCGATAGAGGAGAAATGTAAAAACCGATCGCAAGAAAAGCGACCGAAAGTGAAGTTCTTTAATTACACGCGATCGTCAACCGATCGGTTGTTTTCACGATTCTGTTTTCACCGAAGCAACCGACGCGAAACAAGGAATTGAATATTGCCAACGATCGCATCTGGTTCGCGGTTGTCACCTAAAAAGTAGATCCCATTTTGGGGTATCGTTCGTTCCAGTTGGTCGGGATTCGTCGGGGGATGCAACGCCGGATCAACGAGACAACAATGCTCTTGAATTTAATCCTATCGACGTTCGAGCAGGTTCGAGCGTTCTTTGATCGATACGGGAAGAAAAGAGGGAAAATTGACGGAGGGATGCGCCAAGGGATTGGCCAATCACGAGTCACGAGCTACGAGTCAGGATTTACGAAAAGGGTAAACGAGGCGAGGTGACGGCGTAAGAGAGGGCTAGGTAAATAGGTGGAGGAGTCGAGGCTGGGAACGTGGAAACGCGTGAACACACAACTGAGCCCGTTCTCGAGGTTCTGCGCGCGTATTTTGACTCACGTACGATCACGGACGGGGATATAAGGGCGCGCGAACAAACTACACAGAACGTGATTTTCACATGCGCCTCGTCTGTCCCCCTCTGCAAACGAATCGTCCGAACAGCGCTGCAAACATCCGCACACTGCACACGAGAAACGGCGAAACAAACCGGTGCCTCGTTCTCGAAGACGTCCGCCACGGTGACGACCAACGATAACGAAAAAGTAGCGGCCGACGCGACGACCCGAATTCCGTAGCAGAAAATCTGCTGGGAAAACACACGGACCTTCGTTGCGTCGCGTCGCACCCGCCGCTCTGATAAATTGTACCTACTACATGTTTAGAAAACCCGCTTCTCGCAGCTGGTTCCTCACGAAATACAAGCTTTCGATCGTGAGCATCGTCAGCAGGAAAACAAGAGTGTAGAATCGGCTGTTTGCCGAGCGAGCCCCGTCTTCTTCGAAACGAGGAATCCCAGAGCGCGATATCGATATCAATGCCGATACGATCGATCGACGTTAGGTTAGATAATTTAGCTAGCTAGGTAGCTATAGGGTTCCAGTAAATCTCGCGTTAAAAACGAGACTGCCCGCGGCAATACTGGGAACTCGCACGCTCGAACTCAGCGATTAGAGAAAGGCAATCTCGCGGTGAAATCACGTGTTTTCGAGTCCGCGACACGAACGAGTCCGCGCGTCTAACGCAGATCGCATCGAGCATTTTAAACAACGCGATAGCGCGAGCACCGGCTAGGGACAGATATCCGGAGCTATTCGTCGCGTCGGCTGTAAATCGTGCTCACCGTTTGCTCGATCGAACGTATAATTGCGTGATCACGTTTCCCGTGTTTCCTCGTGCGAACGTCAACGGGAAGAGGTGACATGCAGCCAGAATTCGTCGATATTAACGCTACTGTTCTTTTTCCTCCCTTTTTCTTTGTTCCTCTCTCTCTCTCTCTCTCTCTCTGTCTTTCTCTTTTTTCTTTTTTCCTTTTTTTTTATCGACTGACAGCCAGTTGCGTAGAACGGGTATCGGAGATACGTTGAAATTGATAAATCGCCGCTTCGCGTTGAACAGCGGCGCGGCGGCGTAGTGGCGCAGCATGGAGCAGGCTACAAAGAGGGAACGTAGAATACGAAGCAGCGAACGTGTTCGGTAAATTGATCGAATCAAAAAGCTTCGGAGCCAATTGATTCAGTGCGCTACCGCTCGTTTGTTCCGTCTCCTCTTTGCAATTTGCAGTTCGTTATGCTTCGTACTGACAAATATTTAATTCTCGGTTTCGAAATTCAGCACAGATTCATTCGTTCGAGTCGACGGTAGATACGAACGTTGCAGCAGTAGAATCGAATCGAATCTGTCTGGAATGCCTTCACGAGTTTCTTGATTTTTTCTTTGAAACAGATATCCGTTTATAAAGCAACGTTTTTTTAGCTGAAAACGATTTCAAAGGTTTTGCTGGGAAATGGTTTTTTCCGTTGTTGTTTCCAATTAACCGGACGCGTTTAATTTAAAAAACAAAGGCTGGAGGGTGGTCGCGACCCGATACGATAAAGCGCTGTATCGCGCGAAGCGATTTTACGTGGCACGATACAGCACGAGAAGGGTAGTTTCATGGACAACGGAAATGAGACGGTCGTTCGTCCCACGGAAGCGTGGCGTCCCGTCGCGTCGCATCGACGTAGAGAAAACGAAGATGGAAGATCGTGGCGCGGCGTCGGAGGGCTGGGGCCCGAGATGACGGAAAGAAGGATGGAGAGAGCCCATAGTACGGATGTACGAAGTTTCCTGATGGTCGCGATGGCCGTTTTCGTCCCGTTCGATCGATACCTATAATTCCGACGAGTCGCGAACGCTGCCGATCGATAGGGCAGATTTTCAAGCTCCGCTCGGTCCGTTCGCTCCGTTTACTTCGTTTGCTCGGCTCAGGGCGGTCGTACGAAAACAGAGACGGCCAGAGAGTCGACTTATGGATAGCTCGCTTCTGAACTGGACGAACGACAGAGACAGAGAAGCAGTCGTCTAGTTAGCTCCGTCTGCGTCCGTTCGAAATTTCACGTCAATCCGTGGAATTAAAAGCTCGAGCGGCGAATTCAAGTTGGTGTTCGGCGAACGAGCGACGGAAGCTGGGTAAGAAGAGGGAGAGGGGTTAACGGTCGTCCTCGAGGAAAATTGACAGGGTAAAAAGATTCTCGTCTTGACGGTAACCGAGGAAGGGTTGGAGCGGTGGCAAAGAAGGCGCAGGCCGCGTG
This sequence comes from Stelis phaeoptera, assembly GCA_943735885.1. NCBI lineage: Eukaryota > Metazoa > Arthropoda > Insecta > Hymenoptera > Megachilidae > Stelis > Stelis phaeoptera. The sequence goes on from OX030936.1 coordinate 5,869,329, forward strand.
GAGCTGCGCGGAAGTCGGTAGAAGGAGCGAGGGAACCGAGAGGAAAGCGTTGGCTTGGCAGATAAGATAAGGGTGAGAAATCGCGACGCTTCTGGATGCGGTAACATTAGACCGTCCCCCGACACCGTCGCCACCCCTTCTCCCAACCCCCAGTCTTCCTTTGGCAACGCGCGTTTCTCTTTGGTTTAACGTTTGAATTTGAAACCCTGCCTGTTGCGAGGATATCGTCGTACGCGTAATCCATGTACACTCGTCCTCTATTGGTCGTTTAAAATATCACCGATAGATAGATCGATCGAAGATGCGGGAATCGCGTGAGGAGGTAACGTCGTATTAACGGCCATTAACCGATACCGAAGACGAATCGCCTAGATCTAGTCCTCGTCTACGCCGCTCGACCGGCTCATCGATCCAATTTCCAAACGTAGTCCGAGCTACGATACCCTTCCTTCTTTTCCCTTCTTCTCTTCTCTGACAGCGTTAGTTCGTGTCTTCGTTGGTTTGCCAATTCGAGAAGTCAGCTTTTAAACTTGTGCGTTTGAAACTTGCGCGTTCGCATCTTCACCGACGTTGGACCCGGATGAAACTCGATCGAATTAACGGGCCTCGAAATGTGTTGGCGGTCTCCGGTTTGTTTCGTCGGGCGTAATCGGATCGCAATTTTTCCGAACGAGCCTTTCTCGTCGAAACGATCGTTATCATTCATTCAACAAGGTCTGAGAAGAGCGCTTTTACCGACGAAGCCAATAACATCTTTCGCACTCTTTTCTCGATAGAGTACGAAGGTTGGCGAAGCTAAAAAGTAAAGTCTCTCCCTCGAGTAGCACTCGTTGCCGTTAAAGAGAAAATACTCTCGCCGATTATCGATCCTTGACGCTCGGGAACGAGCTTTACGGTTCGTCGAGATTATCGAGGAAAATTTTCTAGTAGTGTCGTGTTTCTTACAACTCGTCGGCAGGGGGAGGGGAGGGGCTGTCACCGTTGGCCATTTATCCTCTTGCTGTCGTTCGTTGTGTTTTTCAAGTTAACCCCTCGGACAGTATCGTCTTGATTAAAAAGATATGGGAAAGTACTCGTGACAAATCGAATTTTATCATTTATCCTTTATTTATTCGCCTACGATGTGAACGCAACCATGTCGAAATATAGCGCAATGCGTATTGCGTTAAACTTGTTCTAGAAACCGTAGAAACGGGAAGTCCGATTGCGTTTTTTCGATCGTGCACCATCTTTATTACGACACATTTAATACTCGTACAATGGGTACAGTCTGTCGATTCCACGATGCAATTGCCCTAAGGCGTCTTATTAGTTAGGATCGCAAAGAATCATCCGAAGTCTCGGTTCAGTTGAAACGACCTTCTTCAACGTTCCATTTGAGGCAGGCAAGTAGGCAAGTAGGCAAGTAGGCAAGTAGATAGGCAGGCAAGCAAGCAAGCATCAGTGGTCGGTGTAACGTCGACGAGGTTATTAAAATTTCAAGGTACGAATAGTGAATTCGCGACTGAAGGTGGTCGGTGGGACGACCAAGAGACGCGCATGCCACTATGCGGGCGTAAATACATTCCATGAATTCAGGTTAGCGTGCAAGCAAAACCGCACTGCTCCACGGACCGAGCTGGACTCGTTTAATTATTGTCCAGCCGTAGGGATGATAATCGGCTCGAATTAACGTAGCTGCCTCGTCAGCCAGCCAACCCAGTAAACGCAATCGTTTCCGTCGATTAGAACGTTTCGCTTATTTTTCTCGCAAAAGAAAAAAAAACAACAAAAAAAAACTCGGATTTAATTTCGCCGCTCAGTCTTTTCACTCGCAACGTAATTTCACCGCGTCTTCGCTCCCGTTCCTCTTCGGATTTCGTCGGGATTTAATTATCCGCGAAACCTGACTTTCTGCAAATTCTCTCTGGACTTGAACTCGACGATAACTGTAGTTCGAGTAAAATGTACGGTATCTCTTTATGGGCAAGAGCATCGAATGCGACGGGGAATAATAAGGAATCTTGTTATCTTATTTCGATAATCGCGTTAATACGCACCGTTGAAAGTTGCCGTGAGATACAAACGGGACGCAACAAAGGAGGATAAGCGATTCACGCTTATATCGATTGGCAAGTTTCGGCAAAGCAACGTTTCGCAGACCTTGCGTGGATCGTGCGACGGTATTACGTGGTCGTTCAGCTACATCGACAAGGAGAAGCGGCGACCCGTATACGCTATAATAATTTAATATAATGCCAAGTATCGGGAAACTCACAGAAGCGTAACAATAGAAGGAGACGGCTGGTATGGTGGTCGATGGAGTCGCCGTGAAATATTCCCGATATAATACCATAGCTTCTTTCCTCTTGGCGTTTCCTGCCTTACGCCGCGCAATCACCTACCCTCGTTTCGATACTCGATTCGTTTCGTGCTCTCCTCTTTCCTCCTATTTTTCTTTTTCTTCCCCTTAGCTCGTAAACTCGTCCTATTTCGCCAGCTAGGCGCACCGTAACAAGAAACGGACCAATCGATCAAAGGACACGGTCGAGTTTTACTTTCGAGAAAAAATGTGCAAATTTGTATGTTGTATCTTTCTCGAGGATATTCTTCGGCAACACAATGCACAAAAGGACCGTGAGCTCGAGACTCGAGAGTCCATCTCGGCTGAAAGCTTTTCCGAGGCGCCCGAGATTTCGCAGCTTCCAATTCGTTGCAACCGAACGAACCGTTGGAAGGAATTCGATTTGCATCCAAGTAGCTCCGTGACTCGATGCGCCGACACATCTAGACGCGACGCGACTACAGAAGAAACGCTAACGGTAACGGTGCTACATTGGAGAGTAATTTTAATATTTTAATCCTCACTAAGAAAACACGACTGGAATATCTTCGATAACGAACACCATCGTTTTCGTTCCTTTAGCCGCGCTCGCGAAGGCCTCGCGAAAGCTTCGCGAGTCAATGCATTGCGGCGTGTATAAATTTTAATGCAGCTTTCCCTTCTTGCTCCGTGCCTCCGACAGAATGCAACAAACGAATACGTGTTCGCTTTAATGCACGAGCCATTTCGAATCAACTTACCAACTTACGCTTTCGTTTTATTTTTCCTTCGAGTATTAAACATTCACACAGAGCTAAACCACGTTTGCCGAAAATGTGAGTAATCAATATTCCTCTAAAAATGAAATTTCTCTATTTAAAAGCCACGCCAGCCATAGCAGTACCAAAATGGCAGCGTCTGGAATTTATCCCGTACACGTACATAGCTGTTGCAGGCAACCTCGATATTAATCGATTAAAATTAAATAACGCCGTTCCAAAGGATTTAAGTTTATTCTGTATTGACGCTTTGCACCTTCCATGTCAACTTCCACCCGTTTTTTAACCTAACGTTACCGACACTTGCATGCTGCACGGTTAACGTACTGAAAATGAACGCGACTGTCACTACTTGTTAAGCTTGTTTGCTCCGATCGTAGCGAAATATTTGGAAGGCCGGTTAGAAAAAAAGAAAATAAAAGAAACAAGAAAATAGAGGGGATAAGCTTTAAGTGAGTCTCGATGCAGCGACGATTCAGCTACACCTCGGGTATATGTGTATTTAACTGGTGGTAAACTGCAGCTTCAACTATCGCCGACTGTTTATCACAACGACACGACGTATCGTCGCTCGTCTGTTCACTCGGCAGGAAAGCACGGGAATAACAGATAAAGTTTCGCCCGTAATAACGCTTCCTCGTTTTTCTTTCTTCCTTCCGGCAGTACATTCCTCGCTATCTGACTGGATGCGCGTAGATTTTCCGGAATCCTTGGAATATACCGGTACGAAACGCCCGCGATAAATTGTCGTTGCAAAACTGTAGCAATTATTGGGCGCGGCGCTCGTTCGAACGGGTTTCGTTTCCACAGGGGATTCTTTTTTAACGTGGAACCATCGTGGCATAGGATCGGTGTTTTCGTCAGACAAGCAAAGAATAAAGAAAACCGCGAAGAACTGGGAAATAAAGTTGACGCGATAATTTGACCAGCCACTTTTTCGGTCGTGGCTGTGTTCATTATTTAAGCGAACAGCATGCCGCGCAATTCTGCTAGTCGCGGCGACGAACCGCGTCGAGCGTGCTCGTGTGCTCGTCCGCAGCGTTGAACGCGTTGCGATGCACCACGATATCAAACCACTTTGAGTTTTCACACAGAATTTCGTGGTGCCACGGTTGTAACGGCGAGACGAGAGGCGCCTAAGCTCGTTTCGTTCGTAACGGGTCTGCGAAGGTGGTTCAGATTGAACGAGGCGAAACGAATATTCGAGAGAGCCGCAGGATGAAACAAGAACGAGGAAACTTGGAACAGAGATGATCGAGAAATATCTGATCTTAAGAAACGCAATTACGACGAGGTGCTTGTACGTTGAGTCGAGGTACGAATTGATTTTTCACGGTTGAATCGTGCAAGTGTGTGTACGGTTGTTGGTAGGTATAGGTAGGTAGAGGTAAGGTCGGTGATCTCTGGTAGTCGCGTACGTGCAAAGTGTAACTGTCGCCCGAAGAAGTGGTATCGGACAAAGCTGTTCGTACGACTCGTAACTACACCAAACAGGTTTCGGTTTGAACACGACTCGTACATTAAAGGTTAGCTGGTCGCTTGAAAGACAGGCGGACGGGGTTCGAAAGGAAGGACCAGTTGGGAGAAGTCGAGGACTTTAACACCGACAGGAAACTCGTAGCCGCGACGAAACGGAAGTTGGCCTGTGCCAACAGCCGAAAGCCTTGACGATGAAATCGATCCAACCTCTCGCTCTGCCGTTCGTACGCGTAATCGTTGAAGAAAGCTCTTTGTACGGGGAAAACGATTGAAAAAGTAATTGGACGTTCGTCGATTTCGTTCGTTCGTTCGTTCGTTCGTTCGTTCGTTCGTTCGCGTTTCCGTCGCATAAAACAATCTCGTTCGCGTTCTGTTTACTACCACGCGTTTACGATCTCTCCCGCTATAAGGAACGAGGTTGGAAGAAAATTGTTTCGCGCGCACGAGATTTTCGTCTTACCGATTTCCTTTGTTTCGTTCGAACAAACGACCCAGGTTAACAGGTTTCTTTTTCACGCAAGTTCCGTCAGTGTAAATCAAGCTCGCGTTTAGCTTTCTCTTTTTTGGTCCGTCAAGTTCTTACGGAACGATTGAATAGTTTACAAGAACCTGATCGAAAATTCATTTGTTCGCGATTGTAGGAGGAGAGACGAAAGGATAACGAAAAGATTGAGTTCCTGTCGGGTTTTAATCGAGGCTGGCATAAACGTGAAACACGACAAATGTAACAATTCGATCAACGAGGAGGAACAGCATGTAGAAGGAATAGTTGCACACCAAGTATACGGATACAAAATAGTCCCCGTTCATGCATACTTTAGCAGCAGCTGTCCTAGCAGCTCCAATTCCCAAGCGTGTCGATAACGCAGCAGCTTAAGCGGCGCGGCGTTCACAACCGTGCCGTTTCAATGCCTCCAGCGATTTTCCGCGCGTCGATTATTTTCGAAAACTGCTTTCAAATTGACGCGCGTATCGACTGGTCGTCGCCCTTTCTGGAGATGCGAAACCGGTTTCTCCAATTATAGATCCAGTTCAAGCTCGATACCGTGCCCCTATCTCTAAGTCGTATTTTAAATTACATTTAGTAAATTACATTTAGTCTTGTCCATCTTGGATATCCCGATATCCCCCGAGGATACATACATACATATCGGTTTACCGAAAAACTATTCGCGTCGAACAATCGTCTTTGGAGTTGTTCGCAACCGTTGTAATCATTTCTGCGACGAAACTATATCGTACTCGTTACCACGCGAAATTGTTAATTCGCACCTTAAGTGCTATTTTGAAATTAGATTACCGAGTTGGCGCATTAAGTCGTTAACTAGCGGCAGCTTACAGCTAAGCGTAGCGTGCAACGATTACGTCGAGCACGCGTCTCGAAAACGTCGCGTCGGCTACGATGCAACATTCATTTTTCTTCTCTTCGAGTCGTGTAACGTGTCATCGAAATTTCGTCGTCGTACGATCGCCATCGCCATCCTGGATAGTACGCGATAGTGCGCGCCGCTGATAATAACTACACTCGCGCATCCAGGATAATTAGCTATCGGGAAATTGGGAGCACCGGTCACCCTACTCGAATCTAGGGAATACTCATTTGCTGGCAATGGCAATCCCCTGTAGGCTAGCCCAGGTTAGCTGGCGTTCCGCTCTTCGGTGAACATTATGTACCCTCGTTCGCTTTTACATTGACGATCGTAGCGTATTTATCGTCTATTGGTAGAATTTCACGTTTCAGACGTGATTAGAGCTATCTCCCAAATCGGTTTACTTCTTTGATAACTGTAGCACCGTAAAGTTTGCCCACGTCCACGATTACGTCTCTTCGCTTTTGGTCGACTCTCGGTTCTCTTGAACGTCGCTCTTTCCAGCGTACGCTTGAGAAAATTTCAACCAAAGCTCTTCTCTCTTTACCGTTTTCCGAGAGAGGAGGATAGGCAACGGGACGCTAATCTTTGGTCGTTGCTCGAATGTTTTTCGCACCAGAGACATTTCATTCGATTCCTCGCTGGTAGCGGTTGAACATCCAACAGACCGAAGATTTACAGGGTGGCGTTTTTAGCATGGTTAATTGTTGGACACACAGGACATGGACGACACTTGGAAAACACGCATTCTCGAGGGAACTATCGATCGTAAAGGAAGGTAGCAGGAAGGAGGGAAGGAAGGAAGGAAGGAAGGAAGGAAGGAAGGAAGGGAGGGTATAACCGGACAACGGAAACAGGTGTACTACATAGGTTTAAAGTGGCAAGAGACGCATCCGTATCGTTTCTCGTTTCTCGTTTCCCTTTGTTGAAAGTCGAGAGCAAGAGACGCTATCGAGTGTAATGCGGATCTGGAAAAGGGCAGCAGTGACTCGGAAGCTTGGGGATTGCGGCTACGGCTACGACTCAAAGTGCAAACGTACGGGAGAGAAGGTTGCCGCAGGACGAAGATACGACGGAACTTCCTGCTAGAACCGGGGAATATTAATCGCAGCCACTGTCGGTATCCTCTGCTACGTCCAACCCTCCCTACCGCACTCTGCTCTCCTTTACTCCAACGTTTCGCCACCGCTTTGCTTCTGCAACCGCTTCTCTCTTCTCAATCTCTTCTCCTTCTGCCTTTGAATCTGCCTCTTGCTTCTCCTTCCATTCTTGCTCCCTCATCATTCCCCGTCGACTTCTCTCTTACGCTCTCCAGAGCCTTTTCCGTATACCACATCAAGCCGAGAGACGGCTACTAATGAAGCCAAAAACATCGGAGACCCGAGTTACGATCGTCCCAAAAACGTTACCGACGTGATTTAGGGGATGGTAATGGAGCGGAGTTTATCCTAGACGAGTAGCAATGTTACCGCTGCTTCTGTGAATCCCTCTTTGGACCAGCACGCGTTATTCCGCATCTATTTCGGCAAGAGCACGTGTCAAAGCTTCCCTTTTGAACAACCCTGCTCCGCTCGACTAAATTCCACGGCCCAACGATGCTCTTCCTGTAAAAGGATTCGCAACATTATTTTTTTCTTTCGTCTCCTTTATCTTCCATTTTCTCGCATCGACCTCGTTTCGAGACCGTCTTTCTTATCGCAATCGCTTCTAATTCACCTGTATCGTGGTTAATGTTTTTGCTAAACGACGTTGCGAGGCGAAGAAGCGGGAAAAATATAATTTGTCGAAAAAGCGGTTCCGTTTTTCTGCTTTGATGATATTAACGGTGCTGGTTGACCGTCTGGTTTCGGCTTTTTCGACGTAACCTGCGTATACAAGAAAAGCGTGCATCACTCGACGCGCTGGATAACGCAACGCGGACAGCTAACACCATTGCCACCCAAGGAAATTCGCGCGACCATTACTTACATCCTACCCTAGTCACCCACAGATGCAAAAACATTTTTCTTTGCGCCTTGCCACTGACTATGATGCAGTATAATAATATTCCGACGGTTTTTCTTCGAGACTCCTTTGCCCCTGTCGCGTCACGATAAACCTCTCTGTCCTCGGCCCGTTCCGAAATCATCCACGCGCGATCAATTGATCGCTTTTAGTTTCGTGTTTGCTAATCTCTCGATGGAAAACGATTTTTCGCGTAGCGCTCGAAACGCTATCTGGTATCGTGGCCAACGATCCTGGCGAACATGAAAAGAGCCGAGAAATGGCGTTAACTGTACACACGGCACAGCACGGCACTCCACTTGACTGTTCGAGCGAAGAAGGACAGATAGAGAGATCGAGAGAGAAAGTGACAATAGGGCACGGGGCTAGGACGAAGAGAAACAGCGAGTAGGGGGTGTGGGGGGATAGGAGAGAGGCGAAAACGGGAGTCGTGGGTAGAGTGTTACGGTGTTACGCGATTCCAACAGTGGCGTTCCCGGTGACATTTGGTGTACGAGTGGGAAACGTGTTCGTTCGCACCGTCGAACTCGTTGACCAGACTTAACGTATTATACGGTCGACGAGAACGGCCGGCATTATACGCCCGCATTGCAATTTAACGCGGTATAATCGCTCGAATTAATCGGGACTAGGGCGAAACTTTGGCGATATCTCTGCGTCATCGAGGCTACGCTTGGTGCGACGCATTAATATCACAGCGCGGTGCGAGTTTTTCTTTCGATTAAAGGAAAACGAGGTGGGTGGGCAAACACGGGCTAAATTTCCAGTGAATCGCGTAAATTCGATATTACGAGCAAAGAGTTCGGCCCGTTTCCTGCTGATTTACAAAGTTCCATTCCTCTTTCGCGTCCGTGAGAAACAGTGTTTGGAGCGTTTTTCGAAATAATTCTTTTTTCCTTCTGTTTTTTTTTCCTCGTTAACGTTTCGGTGGAATTTCGAATATCTCAGGCACGTTTGCGATTGCTCGGAAAATCGAGGTTGATTAATTTAATCAACGTTCAGCCACGAAGCTCGGTTAGACGGTGAATCGAATTGCGTTCGAGCATACGTGTACGGTTGGATAAGCGCGTTCCTCTTTGGTGTCAATGAAAACGGTAGGTAAGCGTGAAAAAATATTCCTTCTCCACGGAGACCGTCGGAGAGATTTACGAGGAGAACCGAACACGGGGCCGACGTGTTTTCGTCCAAAACTAACCAACGACTCTATTTTATCGCCATCACCCTCCGCCGCTCCTTCTCTTCTACCTTCTTCCTATCTCTTTTGTTCGATGCTTCTTTCCGATCTCGTGCTTTCATATCGTGGGCTATGTAGCGCGAACACGGTCCATCGATTCCCACGTTATCAGCCAGCTTTTGCGTATATGTACCAGCCAGCAGCAACGTTCTTTTTTTCCACGTTGAGTCTGCAAACGATGCGGTCGTTCGCCTTGTTTCCGAGCCGTGCAATTTTTGCAGTTTTGTTTTACTAAAAACAGTTGCAAAACGCGAAGGCTTTACACAGTCGTTGTAATACGTAGAGAAAGACGGGGGGGGGGGGGGGGGAGAGAACTTTGACACGAAACGAACGGCAGGAAGTTACCGCCTATTGTCGGTTCGAAACAGGGCCCTAAAACCGCGAGAACTCGGTTCGCTATCAGTCAAGTCCAAGTGGCTTTCGAAGTATACAGGAACGTAATCTCGGAATCGCATCGATTTCGGGATTCGACGAGGCGATACCGCAAAGCCGCGGTTCTCCGAGAATCGTTCGACGTTCGGTTTCACGAACTTTGATTATTCTAATTCAGTTTCAAACTCCGACTCGTTGAGCGTATTTCAGCCACGTTGTTTTACAAGAGGATTTTCAATGCGTTAAGGAACGCCGTTCGTCTTGTACCATCGATCTTGCCTTTTCTTCTTACGCGTTTATTGTTGTCGTCGTCGTCGTCGTCGTTTGAAAAGCGATCGTTTCTGTTGGCGAATAGGCCGTACCGAGGGACGAGAAGACTGGAAGGCCCGCGAGACGCGGTGAACAGCGTGTTCAAGGGGTGGGTGGTTTCGTTGTTCGCGAACCGAGCAACGAAGAGAGATGGGAAAGAGAAGGGAGGAAAATATAGGAGAGTTTGGTAGCGACGATGGCTCACCGGAGGGAAAAGACCGTTGGCGGGGAGTCGTCGGGCTTTGGTGAAGTTCGATCCTCCGGTTGAGGTTTTGTTCCGCCATTGTGATAACTCAAACAATGCTAGCCTGACTGGCGCATCGTGCGCGAAGGGCCGCAAAGGAGGGTCGAGGATCTCTGTCGATCTTTCCTCCTTTCCCCTTTTTCCCTCTTTCCACTCTCTTCCCTTTCAACCCCTTTCTTCTCTCTAGCTCGACCGTTCTTGTTTGCTCTCCACCTTTTTAACTGTCCGTCTATACATGTACAATTTATCCGTCCATCCGCGTCCCTCTACTCGCGCTCGAGCTACCGTACATAACCTCTTTACAAGGACGCGACGCGACACAACTCGATGGCTGCTTCTTACCACGGCTCTTTGTTTCTCGCCGTGCTACCAAGTAGGTCGACTGCTGCTTGTTCGAAAATTTTCTTTGCAAGAACGATCGATTCTAAGCATAAAAGATGAAAATAGTAGTGGGTTATGTTTGTTTCGATCGACGCGACGCGACGGGGCGGACCCGTGGAGAACGACGCGTAAATTCAGCCACTCGCCCGCCTCTCTGTGCCTTGTGCCTTGTGTTTGCAGCTATTACATATTCATACGTGGACACTAACGATAGTCGTAGCAGTTCCTAGCGGGGAACCAGTTTGCAGATTTCCCCTGTTAACAATCACCTACATTCATTGAACGACGATACATGCACCGTCTCGAATCGACTCGAACGGAACGGCAGTTAAGTCGAAGTTTCGTTTCAAAAGATTCATCGAGACTTTGCATAATCGATAACGCGAACTTGGAGAAGCAGCAGAAATTCGATAGAATTTAATGTTGCTGTTTAAACGTTTAATCCTAACGATGCAAATATACCGTTCCACAAATTTCACGTTACGTCCAATTGGAGTCCACGCTAATTTCCAGCCTCGACGGCGTTGGAATTAAACGTCGGCCGCCAGTTGGATTTTACTCCGTTGTCTGAATTCGTAACAGTTCTCCAATTAATTCTTAATTAATTCTTATAAGCAGTTCGAAAACATTTGATTTCGAGTTCCAAACGCAATGGTCCGCGGCGAACAAATAAACCATTCCTCATCAGTGGTTTATCGTTAGCCACTGTTATCGAAAGAGAGTAATCCGGTCTCGGTTCGATTCCGAGTCGGTCCACGCCACGTCCACGAAACATCGGCCAATCTTCTCTTGAAAGAAAGTCGAGGCTAGGATCGAACGTGACAAAGATAACGGAAGTTGTCACGCGAAAGCAAGTTTCGTGGTTAAATAACGAAGGGTTATCGATAGATAAAACTATCTAAATATAATATAAAGGAACCGCGTCGGGGAGAAGATGCGATTGAAAGCGTCGCTGGCAGAGAAAAGCGTTCTCGGGAAACATAGGAAGCGTACGCAGGACCCGGTAGATCCCGAAGCTTGTTGCCGCATCCCCTGAGAGAGGATTCAGCCAACTCGTATCCCACTAGCCAGCTGCGCGTTGAAAAATTCACCGAGCGTTAAAGCGAGGAAGGTCGGAGAGCAAAGAGCAAAGAGCAAAGAGGAAAGGGGAACCGCGTTATGCTCCGATCCAAGAGAAAAGAGTGAAAAGAAGGCGATGGTAACGCGAAATGCATGGGTAAAGAAGATTTCACGGTGTCGGAGCACTTGCCAGAAGAAAAGCGAAAGCAAACGACGACACTCGTCAGTGGGCAACCGTGCACCGTGCACCGTACGCTCGCAAAGCACAAAGGGGCAAACAAGTTACTCTTATTACGCATAAACGAACGAACGGTTGGTTGAATTTTTATCTCGTCGATTGTAGTCAAATGGGCGAAAAATGTTGTCGTCGGTGAACCAAACCATGGTTATACGATGATCGCTTTCAAAGCTGCGTAGACGTTGATTCGAGCGAGTGTTCGGCGAGTAATAAAAATGTTAACGAACGGCGCAAAGATAATGTTTCGTGTACGCGATTACACGAGCTCGGCTCGTTTGATACATTAGCTAATTAGCGTGGACCAATTACGAAAGACGACTCGGTTTCCTGCCTTTGCATATTTCATCATTTAAATACGCTCGGGGCGTCAGAAACTGTTGGAAAGTAATATTCAAGTGGAAAGATTCTAGCGAGCTCGGTACAAATTGGTAGGAACCGACTTGGAATCGTTCGGTATGGGGTGGCGGCGTGGCGTGGCGTGGAATAGCGAGACTCGGCTGATCGATAGAGGGTGGAAAGATCGATCGACGGACCTTGCGAGAAACGGGTGGGTGGAACGATTTCAGCCCGATGCGATGAGACGTGAATGGTGTTCGTGTGTGCGTGTGACATGCGTGTACACGCGTCTCTGTCGTCGATCAGAGAGCGATGAATAGAGGTCGGCGACATTCCTGCGTAAGCATTCAACCGACCTATGATGAATCGGCCTAATTTCGCGGCCGAAAGGTCACGCGAGCTCGGTAAATCTTGGACGGTGACGGCGGAGAGGAACGTTTCGGAGGAGCGAAACATTTAGCGGCGTAGCACGCAAATCCCGCAACCCTACTACCGTTTGATAGCGTTGGATAGCATTGGGTAACCAAAGCGAACCGACGCGACGCGACGGTCGTAGCGACGATAGCGTAGCAAGCGATTCCTAAATCATATCAGCGCGCTTGAAACACACGCCACGCATTCCTGAAACTGTTTGCTGTCGCCTACCACCATCGAGCAAGCCGGTTTCGCGCGGCGAACATACGCGCTCCTGCTCCTACCAGCACGTCGGAATGCTAGTCGTGCGTTGTTGCGTTGTTGCCTCCATTCTCTCCCCTCGTTTCGTTCACACCGTATGCTCTTCTCCCTCCGGCAACGCGAAACGTTTTCACAAGTTACCCTCGATGGTCCATCGTGGTAGAGCGCGCGAACCAGCGTGGTCCACCGCGCCCGAGGGACACCGAGTCGATCCACTGACCATAACCACCCCCGGCATCTCGTCGATGAGATTAATGTCGGTCTCTTGCTATCGACGTTGTCGTTCCAACGCGACCGATCAAATTTCATTTCCCTCGCAGCTTCCCTGTCTCCTGCACGCATCCCGACAGCGAAAAGACATCTCGCAGTCATTTGAAATCTGGTTCGTTCGTTGCATCCGTGATCGTCGCATGGTTTATCGTCAACGGATGCGAATATTGCTCCGCTAGGTCGTTAGATATCGGCTCCACGAACGCGTTACGCCACGGATGAAACTTTGCCTGGTCGGCTTCCAGGGAATTCCAACCGAATAACCGTTTCGATACAACCGAGCCCTCCCCTAATGAAATATCGCCTGGGCTATTACCCTGGCTGTCCAGACAACTATTCGATAAAAGGTTTGCGCTGAAACCAAAAACCCCCCTTAGAAAATCTTGATGTCCTGAGAATTGTCCCGTAATCTCGCGGATAAGTAAGTCCAAGACGATGCGACGCAACGCGACGGAGGGAATTATCGCGGTGTATCTCAGCCACTGTGAAACTCTGTATCTTTATTTACGTCGTGCCGCGTCGCGTCACGGGAGAAACGCAGAGCCCTGATTAACATCGGTCCTTGACTTATCCCGAGCAGCATCGTTGCTGATACACGTTAGCCAAGATCAACGATCGTAACGTTTAATCGTAGCTATAATTTGTCGACCTACGTATTCGGTCAAAATAATGAAAAGCTGCAATTTGTTAACGCGCTCTCATAAATGTAACGATGAAATACGAGATGTCGTTAAACTCATCCTCGGGCGGAGCATAACGATAGGATCGTACAAATAACCGATATCCATCGTTGCATCCTGGTTAATTGCCATGCCTGAAATCTTGCCAGCAGGCGCTTGTTTCCCAAACGTGCGATGAAAAGTACGATTCATTTGCAGATTTTAATGTACAAATACATCTCGCCCTTAGGATATTAATCCTCGCTAATTATTAGTAACGTCTTGGCCGTTTCTTGCTCGCCTCGGCCAGATGAAATGATTCTAACAAACAGTCGCTTATCCTGATCGTAATAACGATCGATATCGGTGTTGTACGAACGTATTCTCGAGTTTATAGAGAAAACAAAACGAACTTCAGAATTCTTCAGCTATTTAACGAGTGTAAACGATTCTAGCCCTGCTTTCCAAACGAATGTGTATAATCGTTCATCGAATATTCTCGTGCAAACGCATTTTTCGTGGGGGGGGGGGGGGGGGGGGGGAACAAGGGGATAAAGAGGGGAATAGAACAGATCAAAAACAGAACAGAAACAGTGTGGTAGACGTTAATAGGAATAGTTTTCTTGCTCACCTGTTCCGAATGGTCGAGTGAAAAGTTGGTGTTCGGTGTGTTCGAAGGGTTAGCGGACGATTTATGGCATCGTTGTAACGTGTTAACCAAGCGTTCACGTGCCGCCACTGCCGTTGCCAATGCCACTAACACACTGTATCACTATCACCCGCACCATCACCACCACCACCACAACCAACAACAAAACACTACCACTACCACGAGCTAACGATACTTGTCGCTGGCGTCGATGTTGCAATTATCGAATGGAATATCAATAGAATCGAAAAGCAACGCCGTGAACGAAGCAGAAAACACGATGTCTGTTTTTCGTCGTTTGCCGTGATATTGCCTGTTATACGAGCCGTGATCGTCCGAAAAGGACGCCGCTAACTATCCTGAGTCAGAAACGTTGACTATCGATCGGGAAGTCATGTCGATTCGTGGTCGAGATCGTAGTTGCGATCGCGAAACACCCTTTGTCCTGTGGCGAGCACGTTGTCGAACGATCGGTCGAGCGCGTTCTACCCCTGTCGTAACCGGGGTTAGACTGAACCGAGAACCGAACTCTCGTACATTTGCGATAGCCGAGCGCATGCTCTGTCTTTCCTCGTTTCCTCGCTTAGCTACGGCTGTGTGAGTGCTCGGCTACATAGTTGCATACCCCTGTGTCGTTGCCGGTATAAAGGGTGGTCAGGAAAATTTTTGCGATATCAAAATCCCATCGAAGTTGTCCGATGTCGAAAGACAATCCCCACCCCCTTCGGGTTCTAACTCGATTTCAAACGCGAGGAACATTCTCCCTCGTTGTTTCGTCCTTCGCGACCCGTGGCTCCGATTCCAGTAGCGATGCAGTTACCGAGTATGCGTTTTACGCGTCGCGTCGGTCAGTCGCGTTATCGTTCCGTTTTATCCCATTTCGAGAGAATGGCTCGAGAAACGGCCAGTTTATACGAAAAACGTTTTCACGTTTGCAACGAGAAGACGAGGATGGCGTTTCGAGTTTCGTCGAATAGTTGGTACTCTCGCGTGAAGAGCGAGCGGCAGTGAGGCAACGATATTGTAGGATCGGCACCTCCATACCCAAAACATAAGAGGCGTCCTGGAGAAACAGAGGATAGTCGGACTTCCTAAAGTAGCGCGGCCGCCTACGAATCCAAGGTTCGCGGGTTCGATTCCCGGCGACCAGTGTCCGCTTTTTTCCACGATGCCTACAGTATCATCATCGTCTGATAGAATCGATTTTTCTAATTCGAGATGGTTGAAAAAAGACGACGACTCTTAAAAACGTTGCGGAAAACGCGACTCGATGCTGATTCGACTTGGTCCAAATGCGCGGATGCCCTGTTTTCGATACGAGGGTGCTTCAGGTAGGCGGGTATATCGGGCGGAACGCGCACCTCGACGAGTATCTCTCGACACGTGTCCCATACGAGGGATGAAAGGAAAGAAAGTTGCGCGCGGGTACTCGACGCGTTGCATCCTTTTACGCGCCAGCCTAACGACGACTTAAAAAAATCAGACCAAATTGCGTAACCTAATTACACCCGTTACGCGACACCGGGCATCCGATTTTACGAATTTTCAGCGAAAACTTTGAACGATCCCTCGTCAGCAACTCGTTAACTTTTACGACCTCTCTCGTGCAACTGGCGGGCTAAGCTTATGGAAAAAAAAAACGGTATCTAATTTTCGCGTGTTCAACCACGTTTTATCGCTTCTTCGAACAAACGTGCGCGATAACTATTGTCCGTTTGCCCCACATTTCTTTTTCTTCTTCGATTTGACGATCGTGCAGATGCGCTCGTAAAATCCTGATTCGAGAACTTCGGATGAAAACGGATTGGAAAGGTATCGATACGCGTTGCACATTTTGACGGGTTTGCTCAAGAATCGAGAATCCAGAATGACGTTTAATTCTCGGTTAAATTTTCAGGAACGAACGGGAAATGTAGGAAAATCTTTGGAGAGAAAAGTGAACCGGTGTTCTCGCATAACCAATACCTCTCGTAAGCGATCATTATTTAGCCGTAGCTTGCCGCCACGCGACATTCGTATTTCCGTATTACTTTTTTCTCCCGTTGTCGTTCTTTTCTATATTAGTAAACGCCCAGCTTACAACGCTCGTTTATTCGCTGTTACCAGTAATGGAATGGATTCGTTGGCCGATTCGCGCCCAGTGTATAGGTAGGTCCATGTTTCTCTCTTCGTCTCGACGAATTTTTCATTTATCCGCAATAGACCCGAATGTTAGCCGATTCTTGTCGTTCTTTTTCGACAGTTTTCTTTTCTTACTACGCGTGTTTATTCGGGAGTTGATAGAAAAAGAAAAAAGTACGAGAAGAAAGGAAAAGAGAAAAAGTTTGCTGTCGCAATACGGTAAAATGGAAACGAACTATCGACGCGGTGTGAACTATACAAAGCGACGAAGGGGATATTGCAAAGTTCTCGCTCGAGAGAGAGAGAGAGGAAATTTAATCGCGGGAGAAAAAGGTCGGTAAAAATTTTGACCGGCCTTCCCTAGCGAATACGTTGATTCGAAAGGAGCGCACAGGAGGAAACGATGTCTGTTAAAGGGTATAAATTTCTTCGACAGGAAGGCATGCTTTAACATTTACACCGTGCAAAGTTTCAGAGGACTCGAATATATATTGTCACGCTTCCTGTATGAATAATTAACGCCAGTGCGACGTTTATAATTAATACACCCATTATCGCGACCGAGCTGGAATTTTGTCGCATCGAGAATCGTCAGACGGTCGACCTAATTAATTGCTGCCATTTACACGTACAATCGGAATAGCGCGCGAAACGAATCTCTGCGAATTTTGCTGTACCAATTACAAATAGGTACGATTCCGCGGACCTGTGAATAGAATCGAACCAAACCTAACCTTAACCGGTTCAATTCGATTCTCAAAACGTGGTGCGAGCATTGAACGGGCCAACGAATGTTTTTTATCGGGAAACTGAAGCATCTTCTTGTCGGCCCTCTCGACAACAGGCTTCTAGTACGTTCCTTTGTATCAGCCGTCGCGTCGGCCCGGTTTTTCGACTTCGCGCCGGTATTTCTAAGCTTTGTCCGCTATGCGGATATTCTCCATCTTGAAATTCCGGAAGGCTCGCGGAAGTTTCGCGAGTTTCACCAATAAGTTTGTGTATCGCGGTATTTCAGCTGGCCGAGCTTGCCTAGTTTCCGTCCGACAATCTTCTAGTCTGGTATTTCTCGGTTCTCCGCGTACCCTGAACTACCGCTCTTTAGAGGGCCGAACAAGACATCGACCGCGGAAAAGGGACCAACAGAAGCGTGTGTGTGTGTGTGTATGGCTTTGGTCCGACGCGACGCAACGCGACGAGGGAGCCGCGTGCGGTGAAAACGATCGTTGGGAAAAGAAAAGAAGAAATAAAAGGGGAGAAAAGAAAAAACTGAGCGCGGGATCACACTTGAATAAAACCATCGACTCGAGAGCAAAAGTAACCCTCAGCCCTTTTCAACCTCCTGTGGAGTTCCCTCTAATAGAACCCACGAAACTGGCTGGGAAATAGCCTGGCTAAAATGTATGTACGTACGTACATACATATGTACTCGTATATCGTCTTTCGTTCGAACGACTCGCCGATCTTTGTCTGGCGTCGTTGTTACGCATGGAGCACATACGGCATACGGTAAATACGGTTGAAGAGTAAAATTCTAAAAAGGGGTGTCGTATGGCGAATGCAGTAATGCGTCGTTGACGCGTTGGATACGTGCTCTTTTCAACGAAAGGCGAACAGCGGATCGTAAAGGGTGCTACTGGTTCTTTTCCGTCGCTTCGCTTGGCAGCGAGCGGCACCGAACCGTCCCCTGCAATTATGATCGAGTAAATCGTGGAAAGAATAATCAAATTTGTATTTTTCTCGCGCGACTGCCGTGTCAACTACCGAGAGAAATTCTCGGAGCGTTCGAGGAACGGAAAAAGGAATGCTGTAGCAGCGTTCTCGAGCCACGATCAGAAGAGAGGAGGAGAGAAGGGAAGAGGAGAAACGAGGAAAGAGGAAACTCGTTTAACGACCGTACCGGCGAGCTGATACACGAACGACACGAAATACGTCTGCTCCGAGATGCAAATTACGGACTTACGAAGTATTGTTAGGGACGCGCGACGGGCCGCGCTGCAAATAATAAATCGAGTGTACCGTGTTACGACGAATCCCGGCCAGCGGGTCAACGTTTCTTCGATATTCGCGTTGAATTTCCGTTGAACGAAAAAGGGAAGAAAAGGGTGGAAGCTTTGAAATATTACGCGGAACGTGAGTACCGAGAAACGGATTTAATCTCGCACATTTCGTCTTATGTTTCTTCGGCCGCGGCCGGACTACAACGGTCCGAGCTAACGCAGGTCTACTTTTCGAAATTGCATCTCGAGCCAAACAGGGTGAATCTCGAGGCTGATTCTACTCGCGAACGAGGGAGCTTTGCCGCGTTTCAGAAACTGCGCTGCGTACATGTGAAACTTCGCGACGCGAGCTGGTCTTCTTTCGCGCACACCTCAACCCCCATTCTCCCCTCGGCTACAGCTGGTCCCTATGGCAACGCACTTAAGCTCGCTTTAGTATTTCACTCTCTGAGAGAGGGTTCCCAGCTTCCCCTATGCTGATCTCCCTCTCGGTAAACTCTCTTACCTATCTCACCTTCTCTGTCTCAGACTCCGTTTCCGTTTCCGTCTCCGTCGAGCTTTCCCTTAACCCAAGCACACGGCGCGGCGGCCAACTATTGTCCGAGCTGCGTCGCACTGGGCCAACTTGCTCTTGCACCCTCTCTTCTTCTCTTTCTCTGCTACCCTTTCGATTTAACTCGCTCGCCTGTTTTCTTTCTTCCGCGCCGCTCCAAAGCGGCCACTGCAAACCTCCGTCTCGGCCTCCCTTGGCTCTCGCTCCGAAAGGATTTAACTCGAGTATCTCTAAACGTTGCGACACGGAACTCTTTCTCTTTCTCATCCGTCGACTCGGTTGCTCGGGTTACTCCTTCCTCGTCGTTTACTACCGGGGGGATACACACCGTGCGCTGCGCTGCTCGTTTCCGTGTTTCGGACTAAATGCAATAATAAGCGTTACTGGATACGCTTTTACGCTTGTCTACACACCCGTCGAGGACACACCTCTGGTAACGTTCTTAACAAATTTCAACTTTCTTTTCTCTTGCTTCGCCTCGGTCTTCGCTTACTTTACTACCGCTGGACACGCGTTTCTTGCTTCTCACGGCGTGTTCGTCGACGATTTTCCTCCGTTTCTTTGCACGATCTCCGTTGCCGCTGTACAATTTCACGGAATGGCTGCGCGTTACTCGTTTCGCGGTAGATAAATTACGTCGGTGCGGTGCGGTGGGCCGATCGAGTCTTCCAAGATGGAATTTCTGGCTCGAACGAATCGTGTTCGAGCAAAAGTTTTACGACCGAATCCTGAACCGTGACGTTTCGCGATATGAATTATCGGTTCGTGGCCGCCGATCCGCCACGTTACCCTTAAATAACGATCGCGTTAACGCGTCACCTGACTAACGAAGCTTTACACGCTGTTGTTTGTTACTTCGACGAATCGTACGTACAACCAAGCTAGGCCGTGTCCATCGACGGTCTAAGTCCTCGTCGTTGAGTATGGTCTGGTGAGTCGCCCGTGGAAAATCAATACGCGATAACAAGGTGGCGAAACGTCGCCGATAAAGACGATATTTATTGCCCCACCGTTAATATACATCTCGTGCCCGGGACGAAACAAAAAGACCAGGCAGAGTCTGCCTTAATGAGCACCCTGGAGTTTATTACCTGCCGCTTAACAGGGATTAAGACAGCTTTAAAAAGGATAGCGCCCCACGGCGAACCACCCAAACGCTGTAAAACACTCGGTTCTCTCCGGATAACGGTAAGCGCTGCCAGCGAAGATAAATCAGTCTCGAACGTGTCGCCGTTCGATACATCCTCCCTCCCCTCGTTCCGAACGTTTCAGTTATCAGAGGTTCGACGTTACAAGTAGAAATGATGATTACCGTAAACGTCTCTGTCGAGAATGCTTGGATTCGAACAGAAGGCGGTTCGTGTAATCTTGGAACCGCGATCGAACTGCTTGTATGCAATATTTGTTATCGGGACAGCGCTCGTGACACGAAAACAGAGGACACGACAGTGCTGCTTTAGCAGGAGATGCTACGATAATAAATATGCCGAGCGTCGGCAGCCATAAATCCCGTGTAATTGAATTTTCAACATCCATAACTGGTCGTCGCCGGTGCGACCTCAGGAAATGGGATGGGATGTATCTTAAACCGAGCGGGATCGTTCCTTTCCATTCTCGAAACGACGCAATCCCTTCCGAGCCCTCTTCGATTAAAACGCTGCCTGCTTGCCTGCTTGTCTGCTTGTCTGCCTGCTTCGCTTCCTTCTTTCTTCGTCCCCCTTGTTCTCCTCCCTTTCCCTCCGTCCCCGATTCTTCGATGTTCGCGGACTGGAACAAGTTTTAATTCGCCTCCTAAATCGATTCTTTTGCCTTCCACGCTCGCGCCCGCTTTCCCCGTTTCCGCTTTATCTGTCCCCGTACAATTCACCCTTTACCTCCCTTCGCTAACCAACGTTTTCTTTCTTCGATTCCCAGCAAGCCGAGAGAGTTCCTCTGACGGGAACATCTAATCAAGAATTTCTTCGTATTCTGGACCCTCTTCTTGCCAAACTATACTCTCCTTCTTCTTCCTTTTCTCAACTTCCTTTCCGTCCTTCTTTACCCTTTTGTATGGTATACAGAGGCGAAAGGATCGTGGAGAACTTTGATTGTGCGATGGTTATCTATTCCGGGTGGACAGAAGAGGAAAGAAAAAAGAAATAGTGGTCGAAAGCGGTAAATAGGTGGAGTTACGGTTGATTGAAAGTTCGATTCTCCAGACGAGTCTCGCGTGTATTACACCGGATGAATCGGTGCCGGTGTCGTTATAACGAGTATCCCCGTCGAGAAGAGCGGAGTTACTCTTCTCGTCGTTTCGATTATTGTCTACGGGTAAAACGTGGAATATTCAACGCTGGACCCATGGCATCCGTTGAAATCTGTGAAATCCGCGAAATCCGCGAGTGGATCAAGCGAAAGGAGCGTGGCTCCGAACGAGACTCGCTAACGCAAAAGATCGTGGGGAACCGTGATGTCAGAGATTACGATAAGCCCTCCCAACGGCGAGAAACAAATGACGTACTAACTGCATATTAACTGAACTGCCGGGCTATCCGTTGAGTCCGCCTACTATCCTGGGAGCCACGCGAGAGTATACATACTCTCTACGTTCTGCACGTGTAGGTACACGATGCGCCAACGTCGTAAGCATTCGGACTAAACTTTCACCGGAACATTTTACGCCCACGTAATCGTTCCCCTGGCTTCCCCTCGATTAATCGAAATCCTTCTGCGACGAGAACTACTCGCTGGACGACGAATCCTTTTCGAACCCGTATAACTTTCTATAAATTTTCTCGTAGTAACGAAACTCGTCTTCTTTGCTTTCTAAATTCATGCACGTAGAAAAAAAAGGAAACACGTGCAGGGTGTGAATCCGCGCGAAATAATGACTTTTCGTGGCGCGTTTCAGAGAACCTTTACGATGAAGATTCCAGGAGAGTTAAGGAGATCGGGATAACGAGAATGTAACGAGATCCTCTCAATTTCACGTAACAAGCGCTCGCGCCAACTACGATCCTTTCTTTCCGTCCGTTTCCAGTTCCTGCAAGATGTCAAAATTGACGCGTTGTAAGAAAATATCCGTTCTTCTGAAAAATATAACAGTTTCTTTCTCGCATCTAAGGGATTACAAAAGAGAATATTATTCAGACTGAAGATAATCGTAGAACAGTGCTACAAGGAATATTTTTAAAGCGTAAAAATATCTCGAACTATCGAAAAAACCCATTGCACGTTTAAACTCGTATCGATATAGCGCGTTAACTTCTGCGCATGATTCGCGCGCCTGTTTCGTGCGCAGCCACCTCTGCGCAGCCTGAATTCCAACATGGCGGTCCAACGCGCAGTCGTGTTTCGAACGAATATCGGTATTCGCGATCGTATTTCGAATAAAAATCAATATTGGCGGCGTTTCGTGTTTCCAGCGAACAGCGTGTCCGTTAAAGCATAGAAGTATAATTAGTACGCGAGTGTGGATGTACGTGAGTGAAAAGAAAAACGAAAAACATGGTGCGCAAGCATCGCAACGGAAAGCGTGGAAATCGAGTAACGTAAAGGTAGGATGTAAGGAAATATTTTGCTTCGTAGCTTACTTTATTGAGGCTTTTAATAAGAGTACAGTCGATAGTATCGGTACACAAATCGCTGCGGTTGTTTTCTCACAGTCTGATTTCTATCGGTTTCATCATGCATTCATAATCAAAGGCGAAAGATCGAGATGGCACTCGTGGTGGCTTGTTCCGTTTAGTTTAATGCATCTCGATCGAACGTCGTAGGTTGATCGAGGGTCTAAAATCGAGACGCTCGATCTACGTGGACTCGTCCGTTTTGATTCTTTCGGTCTGGGCGGACGCGCTGTCGTGCGATATCTCAGGTTCGCGAATGCCCATCCACTGGCACCGTTTTTGCAACTCTTGTCGGTATCTGAGCGGAGAGAGAGAGAGAGAGAGAGATTCGTTTGATTCGCGTGTGTACGGAATCGCAAATAGCTGGTGTTACCTCGGATGATTGATCGCGTAAATCCACGGGTCGATACAGGAAACCGTTTTCGCGAACACGGCAGGCATCATGGTAGATAACGGCGTCAAAAGTTCCCTGCAACAGTGGTCGTTAGCAGGTGGTGGATATCTAGCGGAAACTCGTTGAAACGTGTAGCAATTACCGATTGCCGAACGCGCCTATTATGGCGACGACCGCGTACGGTGTCCAAGCTAGAATGAACAGGAAGAAAATGGTGAAGGCCACTTTGACGATTCTCATTTCGACGCTTCTCTCCTTGTCCTGATTCGACACCAAAGATTTTACGTTCATTTTCTTAGCCTACGGAACGAGAAAAGTAATCAACGTTTTGTTTCGATCGAGATATTTGTGTTAATTTGAACGCATTGACTGAAAGAAATTGGTGAGCCGTCGGTGATCGATAACCAAGCGGGGGGGAGGACACAGTCAACGCGTTAAAGATACACAATTTCTGACCGACCTGTTCGCGCAACATTTTCTCGTGGCTGCAGATAGACTTGAGCAGTTGCGAATAAAAGTATATGATGAAAGTTAAAGGAATACAGTAGGCCCAAACGAAAATGCACATAACAAACACTTTCGTGTCTTGATCTTCCGTGAGAAAGTCGAAGGAGCAAGTAGTTAGGAAACCCTCTGGAAATAGTTAAAAGTTTATAAGCAACGGGTAAACGTGATACATGTTCAATAGGCAAAGGTATCGTAAGGTCTGGTTTGCAGTTTGGTCGGTTACCGGTAGTGAAACGACCCCAGACTTTCAGTAGCGGTAAAACAGTGAACGGCGTCACCCAGAACCACGTGAAGGCGATGATTATTGCAGCCTGCTTCGAGTTGAGCCGTCCATCGATCGGGCAAGAGATGGTTCTGCGAGAAACAAACGGAACGATAAATGGTTGCACGAAACGATCGATAATTAAACGTTAAAGCGTTAATATTCTGCAACCTGTATCGGTCAAACGCGATGGCAGCGTTCGTGATGGATTGGCCCATGCCAGAAATCGAGCCAAACACCGCGTACAGATCGCAGCCGAGTTCCCAACCGATCATACGTTCCATGAAGCTGTTTATTATTAACATGGGCATCTCAAAAGCCATTATTATATCGAAAATTGCCAAGCTAACTATAAACATGTTGGACGCTGTTCTAAGCGATTTTGATCTGAAAGTACAAGATGAAATTAAAATGTTTCTCCTTCCGTCGGTACAGCGGATGGTATCGTAGAAATTCGTCCGGATAGTCGGTACACTTTGTCGTAACAGGAAGTGTAAAATCGACCCGTGTTCACCAGTGGTTCCGTTGGTACGCAACAGATGGCGGCTTCGTTTTGCGAACTAAACGATCAAACTTACGTGCTGAATATCCATATGACGCAAAAATTTCCCACGGCAGACATCACCAACAGCATAGTATAGATGAGCGCTAGACCGATGTGCCAATATTTTCCAGGCGCGAGATACGCTCTCCAATGGGGATGCACCAAGTCCGAGTGTTCCTGTGGCACGTTCCATCCCAGGAATCTTTCTCGCATCGAGGGTACGTGCCTATGGTTGGCGAGTAAACGAACAAACGTGTAATTTAGATAAATAAAAGGACGTCTTCGGCGGTATGCACAAAAGGCGTTTTTTTTTTTTTTTTTTTTTTTACGAGCTACGCTACGCTTTTGTTCGCCGATTTTACGTCCATTGCCGAATCCAAATGGTTTATCTGGCAAACGCGAGTAGATTCGAAATCGCGAGATCGAGTAATTACGCGCACACACCCGGATTCTTCGCCGATATAAGCTAATGGACCGTTGACCAGAGTTTCGTTGCGCAGCAGCATCCCGGGACAACAATTGGAAGATTTCAATTTACACTCGATGCACAGGAATCGTACTCTCGCTTAACAAATTAAGCGAAGGAGGATCGCAAATAGATAAACCGAACAAATAGCAGAAAGGTTGAACTCAGCCTAGCGAGCACGGATATCTTTCTCCGTTTCTTTGCTGGTCGTCCATGCGATAAACACGACAGGGCTGTGAATTCGATCGATAACGCGCCAGGAAGAAGAAGAAGAAGAAGAAGGAAAACGAAAGGAAGGAAAGACAGTTTTCGAGGACAACTCGAGTGAAAAAAAAAAGGACCCGCGGTGCTTGAAGTGAGACACGGTGGCAGAAGTTGTGAATACGTTCCGCAACTCACTTGACTCGGATGACGGCGATCATTTCCTTTTATACGCACGAGGAATCGACGATACCGAGACTGGCGTGCCGCTTGAGAGTTTAATTCGATTTACGATTTACGATTCTACGATTTACGAATACGAGAAACCTTTTGTTCGGCTGAGTCTAGATGGTCACGCAAACCGATCTCACGGCTCCGCTCTTCGTGACGCGCGCTACCCTTTCGCGACTATTCTTAATCTGCCATCAAGGCTACGCTTCTCTTTGGAGGGGTGGCATGGACGAGGAACGAGGGGATTGGACGAAACGAGAGTTACCGGTCGTTCTCGTGGCCGAAAGGTTCGACAGTCGAGAGGGTGGCTCGTCAGCGGGAAATTACGAGTGTGCAGCTTCGTTTCGGATCGATTGGACGCGCGCTGTCAATCTCGTAATCGAGGGCTCGTTTTGTTATCGGTTTAACCGAATAACACCTCTCGAACCGATCGAAAATTCAGAGAAATTGCGGCGCACGTCGCGTCGGTCAGCGTCCTGAAATTTCATGCTGCGCTTGTCGAACGTTCAACGGTTGCGTCGCGTCGCGTCGCAGTTCGTCTGGTATCTGAACGCGGCGCGGCGCCTCCACCCGCTGTTCCTCGCTCGTCGGCCGCAAACCATTTTTACACGCGGTCACCGTTTGGCGCCGCGCGAAATTCATCTCGGCGAGTGCAACCGGTACAGGTATAGATAGAGGAGGATATAGCTTTCGAAGCTACCGTGGCGGCGACCACAGCCTTCGCGCATCCACCGGATTAAATCATAAAATTGTCCCGGAACGGTCCCGGAATTCCACTGATTTACGAGGATGTTCGCTCCGGTCTGGTCCGTTCGCGCGTAGATTCGCCCCGGTCTCGGATGTCGGTTGCGTTTCCAACGCGCTGGCCAGTTAGTCGGCTCGCCGGTACGTTGGCTCCGCTGCATACCGCGAACACCATATAAACGCGTCCGCGCGGCAAGATACAATCTCTGGCTTTTACGCGCAACCTACACCGAAGCAGCGAAACAGCGAAACAGCGAAAGACCGGGGGAGAGTTTGCCGAGAGGAACTCGCACAGAACGAGAGAGGAGCAGAGAAAGAGTTTCATTCTGCGCGTGGCAAGAGGTAACAGTGGTAGGACGTTTTTCACGATTCAACAGATATATTTACGAGCTTTGTTCGCTCGTGTAATTCTCCCGACTTATAAAGCGTTCCTACCATTGTCCGCGGTGGAAATCCAGCGGGAAAATTGAATGACAAACAATGGTCCCAACCACGGCCGATTATGGTAACAATGTGAGAATAGGAACGACCAATGGACGCCGGTCTTCTTTCTTCTCTGTTGTGCGCATCGGTTCTCTTTTTCGTTCGTCATCTTTCATCGATCACGTTCCATCTCTCTGTATCCGAGTACCCGGGTATCCACCCGGGTATCCGTGTATTCACATATCCGAGTATCCGACAACCAGCCATCGTACTTTAGATTTTTCGCAGCGCATCCAGAGTTTGGGCATAGTCGTTCGTACGGACGTATAGACGGGATCCATCGACGTGAGAACAATAGGCGCGGTCGCTTCGAAGAGACAAGCATTTCTAAGCGCGGCGTGGTTCCTCTTTGACAGGTATTTGTCTCTGTGTCGGATACCATCGTGTGGTCCGATTCGAACAATCTCTCGTCGCGTATATATCGTCGACTCGTCCAAAGCTTTTTCTCCATTTCGCGTGTTTTCCGTTCGATGTTTTTTCTTTTTTTCCCCCGTGAGAAAATCGATCTTGGTCGAGATATTTTGGCGATAGGCGGCCTGCCAACGAGGGATCGAAGCGATTGTTCGTCTCGTTTCGGCTTACAATTATTTTCACGGTGCGTGTCGACGTTTTTCCTTAGATTCGTCGCATCTACCTCGTTACCAT
Source organism: Stelis phaeoptera (assembly GCA_943735885.1). Classification (NCBI taxonomy): domain Eukaryota; kingdom Metazoa; phylum Arthropoda; class Insecta; order Hymenoptera; family Megachilidae; genus Stelis; species Stelis phaeoptera. Next base: position 5,896,442 of record OX030936.1, read on the forward strand.
AGCTGTAGCCACTATTTCCTCGAGTTTGTCGACGCGTCGTTTCTTTCTTCCCTTTGGTTGCCAATTCACCGGAAAGATCCACGATCCCGTACAAATGTCTCGCGTGGAAGCGTATCGTCGTTTCGGTTTTGTTTTTCCCTCGACACATGACACACGAGTTCTTCAGTATCCTAGTTTTCCAAATGTCGTGGACCGTTGAGTCGCGTGGCCCCTACGAAGAACAAAGGAATGCAGATTGAAGAGACTCGGATTAACAAGGATTAACGCTAATTGGGTACAGGGGAGGGAGGGGGGGGGGGGGGGGGGTTGGTAGCGTAGTCGTTAACAACGACCTGCTAGTCGTCCTTGTTTCGTCTCGTGCTTTCCTCGGTTTTCCGCGACCGCAATCCGTTCGAAATACATCCGTGTATCGAGCGTGCAGATTGACACTTTCTTTCCGATTCAAGAGTCACCGGCATTATTCAAATCGCGTGCTACGAGGCCGGGTCGAACCGAGACGAGGAAGTATTCTCCGACCGAGAATCCATCCCTCGTTACGACGAAATCAATTCGGCGTCTCTGTTAATCGTACCATCTCTCACGGGAACGGTATCTCGCGATTCGTCGCTGAATCGAAATTCCATCGACCCTTGGGAAAATTTTGCGGCTTTCCGCGCGAACGATTCGACGAGTAACGACCGGTGTACCGACGCTTGGCTTGTAGCTGTAACGGAAGTCAAGCATAGAGCATTAACGATCAACAGCGTTCTTGCTCGACAAACCGTCGATCGCGTCCTTCTGTTTTCTCTTCTATTTCGCGGAACGTTATGGGAAACACGTTCGTCTGGCTCGCAGTAAACGGTATTATGCGAGCGAGCTACTTGGCCCCTTCTCCCGCTACTACATATCTACAGTGGCTCTTAAATGGCTCTTTTTATCCGAGTCAATATTGAAAATGTAAAACATACTTTTGGTAGATTTCAATAAGTTGTATGTGTACACAAAGTTTTGTCGAAATCGGTTAACGCATCTAGCCGATTTCGATGAAACTTTGTGTATACATACAACTTATTGAAATCTACCAAAAGTATGTTTTACATTTTCATTATTGGCTCGGATAAAAAAGTTGAAAAATGTGATCCTCACTGTATCCTTCATAATTTCCGGCTATCCCAACCGGCTGGGACTTTTTCAACACTTTTTTTTATCATCCAGTAAACTAGTTCTTCTAGTTTATCAAAAAAATTTCAAGTCATTTGGTCGAATATCAAAAGAGGGAATTGTGTTTTAAAGGGTGTCCGAATACTTTTAAGAGCCACTGTATGTACTCGAACGTTTTCGCGTTATCTTTCCACTCTGGCCCGCTCTTTGTTCGAGATGCAGCGACGAAGCAAATCAACTTGGTATACGGTCTGGGCCGGGAGCATTAGAAGCCGGCACGATAACATCCAATGCAGCTGGAAAAAAGATCGTTTCGCGATACGATATCCCCTCGTAAAAGCTCGAAACGTATTTTACGATCGTCGCGTAAAATTATGCAGATGAGCCTTTTCGACGATCCTGCTTGCGATACCGACCGATGACGAACGTCGAAACGTCGCGTCGCGTTCCGATCAGACAATGTTGATCGACCCGTAGGAAAGCACCGTGTCTCGTCCGACGAAGTTTTCGCGTGTAGCGGTCGCGGTGGAAAGTCGAAGTAGATTCTAGCCCAAGTATCGGCGTTTTATCTGAACGTAGTTTCGAACCGAGACATTCTGGAGCGGGGTTATTAACGGAGATCATAAGAGAGCGGTATCGTCGCATCGCGTCACCGTACAATTCGCTGAAATGTCCGTAGTCTATTTTCCTCGACGGTATATCCTTATCGTTTATTTTAGCGCGCGGCATGGAGCTTGGGAAACGAGACGAATCGGCAAGAGGCTTAAGAGGAAAGCACGAGTTTCCTGGTAAAAATGTAAAGTCGCAAACTCGGATCGATAGGTGGAACGAGGGTAACAGCAAATATACATACGTCTGGTACCTGAAATAACCTCTCATTTGTTCCAAACCCGATACCACCGTACCGTCTCTCTTTTTCTCTCGTCTCGTCTCGTCCCGTCCCGTCTCGTCCCGTTTCACCGACCTCGTTTCCGTCTCCGTCCTCGACTCCGTTCCCTCTGCCCTTCTTCAACCCAGGATCCGTTTATCCCGACAAAGAATACGAGGGCGCGGTCGTGGCCGGAGAATACCGTCGATTTCGCGAAATTCTTTGGAAAAATCTCCATAATTTCGGGAATTGCCTTTTGATGTTCGAGATGAAAGGGCTCGCGATCGAGCGGTCCTCCGAAACTCCGAACCGTCCCGCCTGTTCCTCTATAATATTCTCTCTCCTTTCTCCTCGATTCCTTCGCGGTTCTCGGACTCGAGGCGGCCAAATCTTCGAGGCACGCGATCCCTCCAAACATTCCCAGCGTTGCTCGATTCTTTTCGCTTCCATAATTTTCGAAACGGTTTCGGACAACATTACCAAGGGCCGTAATTACCGGCGAGGAAGAATCTCGTCCAAATTTCCCGAAGACTCGACAAACGAGCGGAGCGAGAGTGAGAAATAATTGGGAGAAGGTAAGTAACGTTTCGGTGGCTTGGAGCGTAACGAATTAGTCTTGGCCGTAGGGCGAGACGGAGAAGGGCTGGAGAGGAAACAAAAAAAAAGGTATTGTCGGGAAGTAAAGCAGCGAGCTCGGTTGGCGTGCCGCGTAAACTCGCGACAGAGGGAAATAACAAAGGGGCAAAATGGTAGAATGCGTATCGGAGCTTTCACGGGCGCGGGCGCGCGAAGATGGGACGGCGTGGCGGGTGACTGTTCGTATTTGTAAAACCGGTAGGCGGCAGCTACGTGGACAAACGTGCAAGAGTACCGTGACCGTAGCAAACGAGGAGAAGTAAGAGGAGCGAGTGTTTGTGAACGCTCGCGAATTGCCACGACATTCCCTCGCTCGGCTTAATTTTCCTCTAAGCCCCTGCTAGTTATTCGAGCTCCGTCGACTGGCTTGTGCGGGACAGTTGAATCGCTCCCGGGGATTCGCCATCTTTTGTCTTTACACAATGCCGACCGAAACACAAAAGTGACTAAGTGCCCGTAATACTCGCCATTATATGCCTTCTACCGACACTCTTCTCTGCGTTTCGTTACGCGCCTCTGCATTTCCGACCGAACCCGTCTTTCTTTTCTTTTCTTTTCTTTTTCCTTACAAAATCCTGTGAACAGATTGTTCCCCTAGTGTCGCGCAACGCCGCCGCGCCGTCTCGATCAACGTCGTCGCAAACGGCCCAGTTCGGTCACGTTACTCGCTCCGAGCCTAACTGCGCTCGAGCCAGCTACATACGTTACGAGACATTATTTATGGCTGCTCGTTTTTCGTCCTTACACGGTTAATTAACGCTCGTCGGCGATTTGTAAGGTCAGAGGTGATTCGAGAACGGCCGGTGAAATCCGTTAGTTGAAAATTGATATAACCACCGTCGTGAAACGTTACTCAATCTGCGTGGCTGACGCGACTATGACCGATAGCGGCCAGTCGCTATCGATCGATACGATCGAAACAGTTTCGATCGATACGAAACGCACTTGGAAGGCGAATCGTAATTGGTATCGATTTTTCTTTAACCTCGCTTTAAACGTTCTTAAGAGTTTGAAACGTTTGCGGAGCGTTCTGGTTAACGGTAACGGGTAAATTGCCGCCAACTTTGGCCGAGTCAGCGTCTTCAGGCCGTTACAGAATAACGCGGCTGAATCTTTGCGGCAGAGCCGATAACGTCAAAAGAAAGTTTCTCGTTAGGAGGTGTATTTTACGTTGGCAAGAAGAAGGCGAGCAGAAATCGAGTATTATTTTTTTTCAAATCTAAGAATAACGTGTTCCGCGTCGAGCGGCTCGTGCTTCGATTCACGAGCAGACGAATAAATCAAGGAGAACGAGATCTTTGGAAATTCCTCGATGCAAAATTATGACACGATCGCAACGAAACGTCGATTTTCTCGCGTCGATCTGACGCTAAAAAGTTTCCCCACCGCGAAATCGTATCGAAATGTATTCTTGATTCGTTTCGTTCGAGTTCGGTTAACTCCAGTCGAACGCGGGATATTTCGTCCTTTCTTGTCCTGTAGTTTCTTTTAAACCCTATCTCGAGGTGTTTCTCCTTTTCTTTTTCTCCCATCTTCGCGAGCCGGAACACGCTTAGCTTTTGCGTCACGTCATTTAATTTCCGGACTCGAACTGAAAAGTTATTGGCTTGTACGTGCTCGTCTCAATTAGGTCTCGGCGCGGCGGCGGGAGGGGGCAGAGAGTGGCGGCCAAAATTGTTTCTTCGTGTATAATGCGAGGGACAAACTTTTATTGGCTCGGCTCCTAGTTAGCCGAGGAGTAAAAGTTATCTTCCGTTCGGGATAAGCGCGCGACCGGAACTTTGATGCGTAGCTTCGTTTAAAAACGCTTTTACTCTTTAACTATGGCTCGGCAATTAATCGGTTAATCCCCACCGTTCGAAACGACGTGACGCGAGTCAGCCACCCTCTTTGAAGCGCGCAACGATCATCGAGAAACTTTTGCAACGCGAGGAAACGCTTGGAACTTTTAATCCGTACGTCGGTTTTCTCGTTGAGTTTTATTCGTCGAGACGACGAACGCTGTTGGCTGAGAACGTTATCCAGGAAACGTGGATACCGAAGGATACTTGGAACGAGCCACTTCGATGACTGATTTATATTTTATTCCTCGGAAAGACGGCCGAACACGAATATCGCAAACTCCATGAATGAATGAGTTCGAATCGGGGTCATTTCTCTCTCTTTCTCTCTCTCGTTCGTACCAATGACCGGTTGGAGAGGGAGAGAGAGAGAGAGAGAGAGAAAAAAAGGACGGCTCCTTCGGTGAAAAATAGAGAATCCTCGATCTCGCGGTTCTCGAAATGATTCGAGCTCGTTCTCTCTCGAGGCCACCTATCGATTTCAGTGCGCAGAACGGAGCAAGGATGCGAGACAGCTTTCGTACGAGATAAACGGAAGTGGATGGGGTAAGAGGAACGAGGAAGGCAAGCAAAAGGGGAACGAGCAAGAAAGTAGGCGGTAAGCGCTCGATTAGAGAGCGTCTGATCAAGCCTATTAATCTTCGATCTGTCCGATACTATACCATGAATTATGCATCGCTTGGGCAGACGCATTGATTTCTCAGCCAGACGGGGAAATATTATTCGAATAATTCAAAGTAATGAGTCGAGAGCGAGCCTGAGTCGAAGTGGTTATCCTATTCCTCCTTTTCCTCGTCGTTGTACCATCGAACACAGTTTACAACGATATCAATCTCAATTCTATCATACATACCTCTATAACATTTCTCCGATCTTTTGCGGACCAAACGCTTCTAAGCTTGACACAACGTTATGCACAGAACGTTATTCTATTTCGAGAATAAAACGCAACGATTTTCTATGGAAAACCCTGTCCAACGAAATTACCCGTGACGTTCGATTTCGACACTCGAGGAGCGTTCCTCGTTCCCCTGAGTAATGCAACGAGTTTATTGTAATGCGTGCCTAATCTAAAGAAGAAGAAACACCGACAGGTAAATAGAACGTTGCGGGCAAAAAGTATTGGCCGAAAGAAGAAGCGCCGAGCAAGGGAGAAAGGGGAAATGGAATAAATCGACGGAAGAAGCTTCGCGTATCGGATATCGTCGATAAATCGAGACCCGTGGGGGTTTCCGGAAGATTAACGGAGAACTTTGTCGTAGACGGAGCAAAGCCGCGGTGAGAACACTTTTCTCTAATTCGATAGGAAGTTCCTTCGGACTGACTGCGCCGGCCGATTTCCGGAGCAGTTCGGATCTTGGTCAACTGATTCTCGATTCATTCCGAAATCGAAACGAAACTTTGATGTTGGTTACCGCTCGCTTTCCAAAAATAATTCGATTGTGAATACTTTGTTCGCACGTCTGTAAAGAGAACCGACGACGCAGTCTTTTGCCCTAACGGAAATTTAATTTTTCCGTTCACGATTCACGTGGTCGTCAGTTAGAAATACTAGACGGTCGTGATCGTGTGACGAAATTCCCTAAAAAGTATATAGAACGTCGAACGACGAAAGACGAAAGACGGGAACTGTTTTATCCGTCGGTTCGGTTCGATATACATGACGTTCGGGTATTATTTATTGGACAGAAACGAGACGGTTTGCCGTAAAACGTTGAAAAAAATATGAATGTGAAATTTTTAACGAATCGAGTTTACGTTTCCTGGTGCGACCGAATCCCAAATGCTGTGGCGGTGAAATGTTTCGTGCACGCGTTTCTTCCGCGAGGTTCTATTGTCAGGCACAAGTGTTTTCTTTAATATTCTTTTCATCGTTAACGGATATAGAAACAATTCGATTAAGCAAACACCGTATAAAGATTTGAAATTCGAGCCAAAATGAGGTTTCCGAACTTTCGAAGATTCGACCGATAGTTTTCGTCGTTTCTAGTTGGAGAGTTGGCAAAGTCCGTAGGCAAAACGTATCGACGGCAAAAGTCTCTTACCGATACGTTCCGCTTCGCCTAGATATTTTAGTCCGCTCGCGCATCTATCCTCTCGAGGCGCACCGGCGCGGCATTGTTACGACAAACGATACGATAGCTGTTCTTAGACGCATCTTGTTACCCCTCGAAACGTCGCGTCGATACTTTTCGCTGGTCGTAACGATAGCTTTCCCAAAAGGAAAAATCTTTGTCTAGAAACGTGTAGAGCGTAGGGGAATGGACGGTAGCCTCGTTTCCTCCTCGTTTTGACGGAGTCCAACTCTCGCGATTTCGCCTCTCGTGCTTTTCCATAATATCAGGAACGATGCTCGAGAGTCGACCAGCACACGGTAATCTCGTATCCGAACTTTCCGCGACGAGGGCGCGAAACATAACTCGTTAGACGTGAAGCCGCGACGAACGAGCTGGCGAACGGACAGACGAGGAAGGGTGAGTGAAAAGGGAACGGCGAAACGGAGGAGGGAGCAGAGATACGAAAAGGTTTATACGCGTGTAAAGCGGAACTGCCGTTGCCAGAGACGCTGGATGATGACGGCTGGTTGAGTCGTCTATCGACGAGACACCAGAACCAAGGAAAACGAGCCTGTGTTTTAAATTACAATTTCACTGGCTAAAAGAGATGGACTACATATATGTACAGTGGCTCATAAAAGTATTCGGACACCCTTTAAAACACAATTCCCTCTTTTGATATTGGACCAAATGACTTGAATTTTTTTGATAAACCAGAAGAACTAGTTTACTGGATGATAAAAAAAACAAGTGTTGAAAAAGTCCCAGCCGGTTGAAATTATGAAGGATACAGTAAGGATCACATTTTTCAACTTTTTTATCCGAGCCAATAATGAAGATGTAAAACATACTTTTGGTAGATTTCAATAAGTTGTATGTGTACACAAAGTTTTGTCGAAATCGGTTAACGCATCTAGAAAGTACAAGCAATCGAAATTTACGAAGATCGCAGTTTTTCACCTAAGAACGTGACTAATAACGTTTTTCAAAAAGAAAAAGAAAAAAAATTCAAGTCATTTGGTCCAATATCAAAAGAGGGAATTGTGTTTTAAAGGGTGTCCGAATACTTTTAAGAGCCACTGTATGTAACGTCGTTAGTCGCGCTGGGAGGAGTTCCATAACAACGATGCAGTCTAATTTTATGTAATCCGAATTTACATAGCAATAAAACCAACCCTTCTCATGAAACTCAGGCAACAAGTTTGTAAAAGATCAGTTTAAAATGTGAAAACTCTACGACGCTGTAGCTATAGTTGTTTTTATTTAATCAATACATCGGCTTGACAGTACGATCGATTCGCTTCGTGTTTTTTACTTCCGAAAAATGTACAGATACCTTATTGTGTATGTTATATGCGTTTGTTGCCTAAGCAGTGGTAGTGTTGCCAAACCACGTTCGTTAACAAAACACAATGGCGCATCCACAAACTTTTCAACACCGTTATTATCGTGTTTTGGTAATGCAATAAATTATCCTTCCACGTAGATACCTGTTACACTTGTACTATTTATAGAAGTGCAATTTGTGCATAAGTTATTCGTTAAATTTATTCGGTAGGTGGAAACGGATCGTCGCAGCCAGCTTCATCCTGGTCGTCCTCGCATCGATGGATAACGTAGAGGAGGAAGATGAGAATAAGGTATGACAACCTTTGTTGGAAATATATCGCAACTTCTATCGGGTAATAAAAAAAAAACCCTGAAAATTCAATTGATCGTACGAGAAGATGCAAATGCATAGGACGAATGTAATTGGATAAACGATTGAATGTTAGGTGATACGATCCGACGCGATTGAAAGCATGGAGCATGGGGCATGGTCAGGAGGGTAGGATTCGTTCGCGGAATGTCGGTACAAAGAGATAGGAAACTCGGGATTGCGCGTTCTCGTAACTGAAGGGGAACCAGAGATCCGGCACGGTACGATGGTTAGTCTGCGAATGATTTGCATAATTGATTAAAGACTCTGCTCGTACTGGTCGAGTATACGTTGTACGAAGAGCTCCGGTGAAACTTGCCACGCGTATAAGCCACCAAGAGTGAAGTGGCTCGGCGAGAGCCTCGAGTCAAGGGTGAAACCGTCTTGGCCCGGTTAATCGCGTCTAAAACGTTCCCTATAAATCTTTGCTCGTGAACGAAAGTGGCTGGCTAACGAATTAAGCTGGCTACTACGGGTTCGATACGATACGGTATGGCGCGAATTTTGCTTAATAATTGCCAGGTAATTTATTCACCTCGTTTCAGCCTCGTCCAGCTCCGTGATATTAACCAAGACCAAAGAAGCAATACGTTTTCGTTTTCTATGGGTTTCCTTGGCTCGTAAATCGATAGAAAGGGCGACGAGCTCGCGACGTTTAAACCCATTTACCCTGCCAAGTTATGCCGCTGCTTCGTATACAGACGGTTTACGGATAAACCGATCGAGCCTATCGAGCCTTTGAAATACGCTGCTGACCTCGCGTTTCTGTTTGGCCGCGGGATTCTCGCGGTCTTTTCACACCGACTAAACGCCGGAAGGGACAAGCTGGTCGAGGCGAAGCCGCTTAATCTTCTTGTCGCCGTGCAACTGGGATTCACCGGAAGAACGAACGCGACGCTTCTCTCCTTTTATTCTTTTTACTCGAATAAACGACGCAAAAACGCTCTGTATTTCTCATACTTTGTTGATACGCTCGGGCTAGATTAATATTGCACTTTGTTACGTGTTTCTCGAAGAAAAACACCCGAGTGTTGTTTGACTGTTTAATGGAATCCGGGGAGAATTTTTTGGAGGATCGAGTCGAATCGGTCGTGTACCCAGGAGCCGCGTTTCGCTCTTCCCGTGGAACGGTTCGTTGATTTTTCGATACACGGTAAAGGCATTGCGCGTTTACCAAACCGTCGAGTCGCGTTCAGAGACGATCGAGTGCGGCAGAGGGACGTGGCCGCCACACCGCTCCATACAGTATAGCGGACTACATGCGGGAAACGTGCTAGGAAATATGTATGCGCGGGCTTGATACCGCGACGCATACAAGATGTACCGCGATAAAAAGTGCATTTTCGGCCTCCCAGAGGATTACCGACCCGACATCGCTCCATTGCCGGGAACCTTCGCTTCACCGTTAATTTTTATTCCCTCTCTTCTCTTTGTGTCCCCTTTTATATCCTTTCTTTTTGCCCTTGTTGGCTCGGTTTGACCCGGTGACACGATCGATCAGCCCCGTAACCAGATAAGCTCGAGATCCAGGATCTCCGACACAAAAGGATAGGTTAGTTTTGTAGCTCGCACGATTCCATCGGTTGTCTTTCGGTACGTAACGATCCTGGATAATCGGCCACTTGTTGACAATTCGCGCCACTCGATTGGCACGCCGATAAATTAATTCACCGACGGAATGGACCAATTAATCGGGAAAGGCAGTCGGGGAATCGTGTGCTCGATAACGGGCGTGTTTGCTACGTCGTAAATCAAGCAGCAAGTAGCAAGCTGGGACGCGACGCAACAATAGCTATTACCATACTATCGTGCCTGCCACGCCGTCTTCCTTCGACCTGTTATTACTACAGCCGACCGAGACCACCGGTAAACTTGTTGATACGTGTACTCTAACGTTCTTCCATTCTGTCCGGAATGCTTTATTTCCCGCCGTTAACGTCCAACTCGTACGCGACGTGCGTTAAACTCGTCGAGATCGAAAAGCCACGATATTCCACGGCGAAACGTAAACGTCGATAGAGTGTAGCTTGTTCGTGTATTATATCCGCCTACGTTTTACGACCGGGCTGGTAGCTCAGGCTAACACCATGAACTACGGGCCAGGAGATCGGTATCCCGTGGCTAAAAGGTGCACACCGTTCAGCCAACGAAAAGAAAACGAACGCAGCCTCTCGATAGCTGTGCAAACAAGAATCGATTCCATGGAGAAGAAGATCCCGTGGAACAGAATGCTTCGAAGCAAAGTCAATAACGGAAAACGATCCGTCGAGCCTACCGTTGCGTTGGACCGACGCGACGCGACGCGACGGAAGGAGATGAGCAAGGGAAAAAAGATGTCGTGTCGTGGAATACACGGATAGTGGTCGTAGTTGGCTTAATTATTTTCTCGCTCTTCCGGTTCCATGCCGCTACCCGTTGATTACGAGTCCGCAGCCGGCTCTCAAGAAGATTACAGACAAGTCTCGATAAATATTAACTTCGTAGTCCGGGAAGGTCGTGAAAGCTACACCCTCCAGTTCGGTCTCTGCTCGTCCCTTTGCTTCCCTTCCAACTCGACGACGCGACGGTAGCTTACGTTTCAGACGGTCAGGTTGCTCGAGGTGTAGTGCAACAGGGCACGAGACGATGCGCCGGTGTCTAGGGTAAGAAGAGTAAGAAGGGTGGGTACGGACGAAACCGAGAACGAGAAGGAAGGCTGTGTGTGCGACGAGCCGGAAAGGATGGTCGATACTATCTTCAAGCAGACGCGTGACGCTTCTATTTATTCGGGTTAAGTAGCGCGAGCTTCTAGATACGTACGATGTTACAAATCGATTCGCGGGGCATTCGTTTCGAACGAATCTTTTCCCTCTGGCGATCGAATGTCGAGAAAAACGATCAACCAAAAGCAATTAATCGATAAGACTCTTACACGGTATTATATCACGGTTTAGATTTATAGGAAGCACGGGCTTGAATTTGCATCGCGACGCTCCCGCAAGATCCGCTCGATGGAAATGGGTAGACAAGCGTCGTCTCTTCGGAGAAACTAATTTCGCGGGACAATTGTTTGATTAACGGCGCGTTCCGTATGGAATTTCCTTCTCGAACAACTTTTTTATACGTCGCTGAATTACCGTTCGTAGCTTTGCTTTGTGTTAATTTTATTTTTACCGGTGTCCGTTTCGCGCGCCGCCGCTTCGCCGTCATGAAAAGATAAACGAGACGATGAATTATTCATTAGCAGATTAAGCGCGATTTTACCAAAGAACGATTGCGGCCCGGGGTATCTTGTCCGTTTGTCTTGCGGTAGGAGAACTTATATTTCGTAACGCCGATATTCGAACTCGGACACACGAAGACTTTTGCTTCGCTTGTCCCTCTCGAGGCTCGGTATTTTCGAGCGGACGTAATTTCCGATCGTTTCTACCACCGCCCCGCCGTGCCGCCGTCCCGCACGACAACTCGATCGTTTATCGCGCGTGCGTGGCTCGATTAACGAATAGGAATATAATCGATTTACGCCAATCTCGTAAAAGTTCCGAGAACAAAGTGAAACGTCTTTGATGGCGTAACCGCAAATCGTTCGGATCCACCGTATACGTGGTTTTCAGCGAAAACAATTTCCCTGTCTTCCCAATCTACTCTAAACCACAGCGGAATTTATCGTCTATGTCTATATCTACGAACTGGGATTTGTACCGCAATTGTTTTCAAAGAAGCACCGCAGCGAGCATAAAGGGAACGGAATTTCGACTGGGATCACCCTCCGTTCCTCCGCGTTCGTTTTATACGGCTGTCATCGCGCGGATACCAGAGATTTTATCGAATCGTCGTCGTCGTCGTCGATCGTACGATCGTACCAATTTCTGTGTCCTCCGCCTTTTTTAACGTCGTTCGCGTAGCAATGTTTGCAAAAATAGATGCGCACGGAGGAGAAAACTCGTCAGACGATAAAAAGCAAGTACGCACCTACTTCGTGCTTCGTAGCCGGTTACTCTTGGACTGTTAACGATCACAGTTATCGTTAGCGTAACGAATGAAATTGGCCGTTGCGTTAGTTTCAATGTTCGTAGAAAAACGGAGGAAAGTGGTGGAAAACGAACCCTAGAGTGGCAGGGAAAAACGATTATCTCGTTACGAGGGAATTCCGGCGTATTCCTGTAGCGGGAGTAACGGGTAAGGGGCTCGCGATCCCGCAAAGTCACGGGGCAAACTCGTTCCTTCTCCCGGGTGAGAAAGAGCACAGAGTGATCTCCACCGACGAATCGTCGGGGGAAGAAAACGGTGGAAAGTTAATTTCCCCTATTTTTTCCATTCGCCAAGATTTCCCCGCGGCACGCGTTTACAAACGACCGAGCTTATTATCGCCTTTAAAGTATCCCTCTCGACGAATCCATTCGCGAGCATCGATCTCTTTCACGAAAATTGTTTCATTCGTCGCGTCGAGCTACCTCTCGTTTTTCCTCGTGGCCGTCGAACGATCCTCGCCGAACCTTCGATCTTATGAACAATTAGTCCAGCGTGCGAGTCGCCACGCTATTTTACCTTCAGGGTAGGTCGATGGGTTTTGTAGCAGGCATTTTGCGATTCTGCATTTCCCTCGAAGCGTCGATAAAATTACTCGTAACGGGAGTATTTCCGGAACTTTGATCCTCGATGAAGCTTACACGTGACGCGTATCGCGAAATATTTGAATATTTCTCTGCTGGCGTCCTGAACAAGCCGAATCGATCTCTAATCTCGTTCCGTCGCCACTATTTTTACTTCGTACTCGAAAAAAAAACGTGTGACCTACTCGCTCGGAAATAAACCGCGTTTCTGCCGACCGGAATGCTAAAGGTAATTCAATGATAGGATTTCAGTTTAAATGTTGCGGTATTTTTGTTGTGTCAAATGTAGACTTGAACTATATACTTGAACAATAACCCGAATAAAACCGATTAAAAATAATTTTTGGAAAAAAAAATACAACCGACTTACGATACAAACGAAAGAATCGTTAATAATGCGTGTGATAGATATTTATAATAATATTCTATTGTTAGATGCAACTGAAAGTCAGAAACTATGTTAAATTGCATAAGAAACGCGTATTAAAATTACTAAAAGTTCAAAGGGCTGCCAACAAAGTCCTGTTTCGAATTTCGACATAAAGTTAGATTCGTAAGAAAGTAGAATTCTTCCACTTTAATTTGGTTTTTGATTTACATCGATATCTTTAGCCGTTCCTGAGATATCGTCGTGTGAAGACAAGCGTAATTTTTGTAGAAATTCGCTGCCGCCTCACGCTTTGACCCAGACAGCGAGTGTCTAGCGTAGCGGTCCACGCGGTCATTGTTTACGTCTAACCCTTTACTATTCCTGGAAATGCGTATATGAATTTCCTAGAAAAAAGTCTGCGGCCCATTCGGGGTTACCCTCGTACGCGCCGGCCGCTATACAAACTTTGAAGCCCTATATCTCAGGAACTAATTAAGATATCGCGTTGCAACAAATTGCGTTATTATGTACGCACTTTCCTCTATCTTCTGAGCTACCTACTGCATAAAATTTAGACATGTTTTTTTATATTTATTGCCAAAAATATAGCCGCCGTTGAATGTCTCTCGTTGACCTGTGGGATCGTTAATGCTTCAAGTGTTTCCTGTTAATTTAGATTTAAATAACATTAGTTGATAGGAAAAGTAATATACAAACTTGAAGATTATATTTTTCGATTCGGTAACGTGGTGACATATTATATTGGCGGAAGTTGAATATCCATAAAACTGCTGTGCTGTGAATTTTTCAAAACTACGAAAATATTAAATGCTTGAAATATTATCGACCAGTTGAATTTTAATATATTTCGGTATATTTCTGTATACGTGTATTAGTACATGTGACACGAAGGATTCGGTAATATGTTAACCGGACATTGATTCTCGTCGAGTATTTCTTCTCCCCACGAACGAGACGTCGATACTTAATATTTACAAGAATACAAAAGCTTACAAAACATCGACTACTATACAACAAACTCTCGTCTAAATCGTTTTCACCCTCCTCCCTTTCTCCACATATCGAAAAAAATTTTTGGAAAAAAAAAATACAACTGACTTCGGAATGCCCTAAAAAGGACGAAATAATTTTAATTTATATTTCGGAGACGGCGTAAAATTAACAATTTTCTACACTGGAACTTGTCAAAATTCTTTAATCCTTTTACATATTTTCACAATTTTTGTAACCTCCTCCTTTTCGAAGTCGGTTAAAAAATAATTACGGTTCCTTGGTCATATTATCTCTTGACGAGAAGACATCAATTATATTGGCCTCCGAGAATCTTACGATTTAACATCGCTAAACTTTTTTCTCGTAAATCGCACGAAACACGAAATCCAAAATATTATCGTTGAAATTTCAGCATACAGTTACTTTCTGTTGAAATGAAAAAAATCACAGTTTCCTGTTAGAAAATTGAAATGAAACCGGTTGTTGAGTCCACTCCCTATTACTAACAACGATCGGGCTGGTATCGTGTGCGAATATCGATAGCTATGAACGAAAATAACGGATACGTTTCTAACGGAAGATGGTGGGTGTTAAAGTATGTATCGTCGGATCGCGATAGTCGCGAAAAATGTTGACTACCAAGGACGGGGCTTGGCGTCGATGTCTCTGAATTCCGTTCGATGCAATGGAAATATCTAAAGAGGAAAGGTGAGCCGGAAGTTTATACGGAGGGTGAATAAGTGAAGGATGAGGAGGAGGAGGAGGAGTAGTAGGTGTAGGAGTAGGAGTAGGAGGTTAGCGATCGATGCAGCGTGTCGAAAGCCGAAGATCGGATCGTGGCGGTGGTCGGAGGTTATTTCGGTGGCGTGGCACGCGCGCCTCCGCTTGGTCCGCGACGTGAAGAGCGGAGAGTCGCGTGCATTTCGCACCTGCTTGACTCGCGACGCGCACGCGCCCAGGTGTACGACCTGCCGGCGCACCGACCTAAAGTGGCGCGACGTCGAGCTTTCGTAGTCGGCATCGGCCATCCGCGACGCGAACTTTCCTCTCGACGGTGACGCTGCTCGTTGTCATCTTCCTACCCAATCAAACTTTCTCTTCGTCTTCCTTCTCATCGAACGTTTCAATTTCGCGGCCTTTCCACATGTTCGACCGACGCGAATTCTCAGCCCCATCATTAATTCGTTATGCTACCGAGGTTTTGCTCTAACACGCCAATAAGACCCGGGATCCCGTGCAGCCGATGAAACGGAAGTAGCTCGTGCACGAGTAGCCGCTGGCGGCGTCGGCGGCACGCCGGCACGGCGGCGTTGCGGTAAGCCGCTCTTAATCCCGATCGAAGCTCGCCGTTGATAACTTTTGTGACACAACTGCGAAATTCGAAATTCGATTAAACGGGGACGAAAGAGGTTTAATAAACGTGGAGCAATCGAAGCGTCTGCTAACAAATCGAATATCGGTCCCGTTGTGTAGTTACGACGCGACGACAGGAGGCTTTTCAATTTTTGCACCGGGGACGGCGGACGTTGACCGTGGATCGCGATATCGATCGCGTCGTTAGTCGAGCTAATAAAAAGGTATCGGGTGTGAAGAGTTTGTCGAGTCGGTGCAATTATGTCAACGAATGAACGAACACCCACCACACGCTCCGCCCCTTCTTTGAATGGATCCGAAAGGGAATAGTCTCGGTCAAATCAATACGCATTCGCGTTATACGGTTGGACAACGTGGGTAGTTGAAGGGTACGGGGGCGGCAAGCGAAGGGGGTGATAGAGAGAGAGATATACAATGGAACCATGAGTGTGTGCGTGTGTCGTGTGTCTCGTGTGCCCACCTGGACGGTCATTCTTGTGCACGTGTCACGAGAGAAAAACAAAGGGTCGGTCGGCAACGGTTGGTATCGCCGAGTAAACAAGCGGACCTAGCTCGGTTAATAATTCGGGCCTCGTTTGTCCTCTCCTCGCTTCCAGTTGACCTCCAGATCCGACAGCATTCAGCAGACCTTTCGTTCGCGACAAACAGTGTGCTCTCCCGGTTTTGCGACACCACCGAACTTCCTCCCAGCAAATTTGCCACCGGCTTTCATGGGACCAGTGTTCGAAATCGGTTGGTTCGCGTTTCGAAAATCTATCTCGCTAGCGAAATGTCGGAAAGGGTCGTAGGTCGAAAGACAGGATCGATTTACGTATGTGTACGTACACGCATACGTGATTCTCAGACGACGGACACACGTGCGCGTTTCTAGTCGAAGGAACCTCGGGGCTTTCGGCGAGATTGCAACAAGTTGCATTTAAAAGCCGTACCTTCCGTACGACGGCATACTTTCCTTTTTCTCTTTTCTTCGCACGCGCCTTTCCTTCTCGTACCGGCTCTCCTCCACCCTCACCCTATTCCTTTATCTCTTTCTTCCTCTTCCTCCTCCTCCTCCTCCTCCTCCTTTCACCTCTTTATCTAGCTGTCTCTTTCTGTGGCTAACCCTCGTTACGCATTCGTATTACGGAAAACGAAGTCGGGTCGTCACCCTTTGCAAAAATTGATTCATACCCTTTGAACGAGCCATTCGAAAAATCCTTCGTTGACGTTTCAACCGTTTCCTGTTTTAATTATATCAAAGAAAATGCGACAGTTGCGAATTCGGTTTGATCGAGTTCTCGGTAGGATTTGCTCGAACCTCTGCCAGTGGTTTATCGGCTGGACGGAGGCTATTCCAGTTCTCTTATTTTTCGTCGACGTTGCGATCGTTGTTGAAGATTCCGGTGAAAATTACCCACCCTCTTAACGGGCCTGTCCTCGGTGCCAAGAGATCGTCGGAAACCGTATCTGGCGAACAGATCGGATGACGCGGCGCTGCTCAAAAATCGCAGAAACCTGGAAATCTTAGCGAAAAATATTTAACAGTGGGAACGAGTTTTAAACGAAGCCGCGGGAATCCTACTTGACGAGGGTGCATAACGTAATACCATTGAAGGGTCGTGTCACGACTCATCCATCTTACTCGGCATTTACCTAAGGTATCGTTGCTTGTCCTACGAGACGAGTTTAACCCTTCTTCGTCCTCCCTTCTCGTCGATACAGTTTGTTGGATAGGAATTCGGGACAAGGCTAAGAAAAAAGGATTTAGACGGGACTGGGCTGAAAATAGAACCAGTACGAGCCCGGTTGTAACACCTTGATTCCGATTGAACTGCTGGCTCGCGAAAAATATCTCGATCAAATGTCGTTCTGCCGAGAATTAAATAAAGATACATGGGAAATCGATTGCTCCTCGTTCGTCCTCCTTTACGCGGACCGTTAGTAAGGAACGCGGCTAATTTCGGCTACGTAGTCATTGTGTGCGTACGTGTGTGTCCGCGTCAGGTTGTTCCTGATCGTGATCGTGTCTAAACGGAAGAAGAAATCGAAGCTACAACGAGGAAAAGTGACGAGAGGAAGATTGTCAACGACGCTGAACGAACGAAGAGGAAAATTGTCGAGGGTTACGAGGTCCTATCGCCGAGGAGGAGAAGCTGACGATGGATCTCGCGCTGCTTTTAATCACCGTGTTTCTCGGCCAAGAGGGTAAGCTGACAACTGGAATGATTCTAATTTAATAGATCGAATCGACTAAGCGTCTGCTCACTCGATCGATTAACGTGTCCATCTTTCGGTAAAAATACACATCCGATTCTCAGAATAACATTTGACCCAATAACTTTTCGATCCGCTCGTCGGCGTGGCCAGTTGTATGTAGATTCGTTCAAACAGTCTTCCTTCTCGAACGAGTGAAAAAAAAAAGGAGAAAAATGCGGCGACTGAAAAGAGTCGTGACTGCAGTGCGCTGACTTCTCGAAGCTTGGTGGTCGTGGAACGGTTTAAAAATGGCACTCTTTCTAATTACGTTCCCTCCCCGTTTCTTCCGCGTTATCGCAGTTTTTTCGAGAGAAACGTAAGCGAACGAAGCGGAAGGAGTGGGTACGACTGGGAAAGTGGTACGCGGTAAAGGGAAAAGAAAGAGCGATAGGTAGCGTAAAGTAGAGTCTAAAGTAGGATGGCTAGAATTTATGACGTTCCGGTGCACGAGCCTGACAAAGCTACGAAAGAGACGGAGGAGAAAAGTAGCGGAGTAAAAACAAAAATCTGACCGGTAGAAAATTGAAAAATCAAACGGACTAATTCGTGATAAAATTGATCAAGCGTATAAAAAAGTTACGAATGTAACTAGCGACCGGTTGTTATAGTTGTAAGTTAAAAAAAGAAAAAATCGTTCGTTCTTGTTTGCACCAAATAAAAAGTAAGATAGAGGGTGGAAAACAGAGGGATCCCGTCGTAAAGTGCGCGTATGTACACCGATGGGGGTCGGATATGAAATCTTGCGGCAGTAAACTCGAAGATAAGATGATCCGCCGGAGGCCAAAGTTTAGCATAAATAAATAAAACATGCATCGAAGCAGAGTATCGACAGGCCTGTGGAGTTTTGCCCACAAAGACGAGTTAATTGCGACACGGAGAAAACCGAGCCGAGTCGATCTTTAGCTCACAACAGATCGGTATTTCACGGAACTGAGACGCGGCGGGTTGCTACTCTTTGTCGTTGATCGATAAATGATGATTTATTACGTGGTCTGTCTGGCGCAACACGATGGTCACCGCTTTTATAATAGGATAATATTAACTGTAAATATTTCTCCGTCGCTCCATTTGCGGTTACGTTCGGCAATCGCGCATAAATCAATGCGCCACACGAAGCATACGCTGTACCAAGGCTGTGGGAAACGCGTAATTTTGATTTTCACCGATTGCTGCACTCGATGCCCGTCCGATTCAACCCTTTCGCGCGTTCGCGACAAACGGTTCTTTCGATCGACCAGAGAGGAAAGGAAAGACAGGTCGTCGACCAATTATCATTTTAACGGTTGCTGTTACGCTTAAGAATTTATCTTAGGATTAAGGTTATTCTTCACTTTATTCTTATCCGCCCCATCAAGATCTACGACGTACGTAAGATAAAGTCGTTGGATTAATTCTGTTGGTTATATTTTGTTATATTTCACGAAATGCACGGCCATCAAAGTATATTAGGTAAAGCGAAAAGAAATGTCGCTTTTTTTTTTAACACTTGGATGCCTTTTTCGAGTCAAAGCAGCCAGAATTTTATAAAAAACAAAAGTTGCCTAAGTTGTGGTAAGAAATTGTAAATAACCATGAAAATTCTCTGTCCGAATAAATGTTATGTATCCTTTTTTTTGTAAATAAATTTTATCGCATTGAAAAAAAAAAACGACATTTCTTTTCGCTTTACCTAATATTAGGAATACATACCAGGTTAGGATCGAAGTTGATATCTCGTCGGAGGTGGGACGGTCGATTAATCTTTCCTAATGCTGTCATTGCTGGTATTTCGTATTCGTGATTTCGAAATGTAATCTTCTGCGATGTCGTTATTCACTTTATTTTTACGTACCTCGTTACTTATTAATTCCAATTGGAAAATTGTTAAGATCACGGCATACGTTATGGAAGCTCGCTCCGCATGATTTATTCAGTATTTGCAAAATTCATTTTTCCATTATTGGTTTTTGGGCAAGGAGTAATTAAATAAGTCCTTTTATTTTAAAATAAACTATCTCTTTATTTAAAAGAGAGAGTGGAGAAGACACGTCTTTCTATACCGAGTCACTGCAAAGGAATGAGAAAAACCGAACAGCGAAAAGAAAATCTGGGCACCACTTGACCCAGGCCAAAGGATACTATTTCTCTCTCTAAACCGCAAACTATGCTCTCACTCTAAACTCTAAAGCATTAACTGTTTCAACGTGTCAATTCATTTTTGACCGTTACGCTCAAGCGTAATATCCAACATCCATAATGAAGTCGCCAAGGTGTAATTGACATCTACCGTTCATCTTCCCCTGTTATTTTCATTCTCGTCAACCAAGAACGGGAACATAGTCATTCATACCGCAGCATGACCTTTAAGTGCCTTTAACCCATATATGAATGACGCTTGAATTTCCGTAGTAATTTATCGCTAACATTATTAATATCCTTTCCGTATTAGGTACTCGAAATTCTGAATAATAGAAATGACGAAGAATTGTAATAATAATAATTAGGTAAAATTTGATGGAAGTAAATGCTTCGCCTAACCAAGTTCTCAGCGCCTTTAGCGTGGCAGTCAAAGTGTTAAAGGGATCGTTGGTTCCTATTTCGACGATGTCGATCGTCCGTTTCGTCGTTACGAGGCAGTAGGTCGCCGTTTAGGAACCGTTGTCGCGTACGTATCTAACGTATCGATCGTTATGCAGAGTGAAAACATGAAAAACGACGTTGAAAGAGGAACGGGACAGTATGGTTAGAGACGCGAGACGAGATATGACAGGAGAGTAGAAGGTAGGCATGATTGACGAGTTTAACGAAGGCAAATGAAGAAGGACATATTCGATGGTCGACGACGGATGAAGAGAAGGCTCGTTGAACGGAGAACGGAGTAAACACGATCCGAGGGTGTTGTTACCGGGTCCTCGAGAGTGAAAAACGCACAGTCGGAGCAAGCGTTTGGACGAAGGTTATATCGCGTTGTCGGTCGCGAGTCGTTCCCCCTAGAGCTACCCTAGCTGATGAAGATAAAACGGGATAATTATAGAGCCTATCGGGGATCGTGGCGCGGCTAAATTTCGTCGAGACACGCGAGATCGTCGAAAGAGGGTTGGCAATAAAGGGAAACCGGGCTTAAGTAAAAAGGAAAAAAAAAACAAGGAGAAGAAACAGAGGAAAGAAAGAAAAGGGAAAAATAGAGAGAGAGAAAAAAAGCAAACCGAAGAGGGAATAAACTCGACGCGTAGGGAAGTAAAATGGGTTGAGGGCGGAAAAGGAGATTGCCGAGAACGGGATGTCATTAATTTTTCATACGGACTTGGCACATCTGCGTTCAGTCTGCCACGCTCTGCAACCTCGCTAATTATTTCTGGCTCATCATTTTTCCTGCTCGCTTCCTCGCTAACTCGATCTCTCGCGGTTTCTTTTCCGCCCCTTTGCCCTCTTCTCGATAGAAAGAGTATTCTTCTTTCGTAAATACGCCATACGATCGTTCGCAGGTCGTCGTCGACGTCCTCTCGTTTACAATTGGAATTCAGGACGCGCGCTTATCGGTGGATCGTTATTTCCCAAGAGCATCCGTAATTGACTGTCTCGGTTACTATTAGCGGGGTTGACGGTTCTTCGAAAGCTCGAAAAGTAACTGAAATAAAGGGCAAGTTTCCTGAAACAAAAGAAAGAAAAAAGACACTGCAAACGCAAGCTAATTGATACTTCTAATTGATTCACCAATATAATTTACGCTTTTCCACACTTATCGCCCTTCTTTGCCCGTCTCCTTTGTTTCGCTTTCTGTTGATCCGGCTGACTCGCGTTCCTGGAAAGGTACTCGAGGAGGAAGTGCGATTTCAGCGCTTTTCAACTTCGATTCTCCCGGACTACTTGGACCTTTACCGTAACCGGAAACGAAATGTCCGCAGTGGCTGGTTCGAAGACTTTTCTTTTTCTCTTAACGAGTAACGACTGACCGTCACGTTCAATACACCAACTTCGCGTATTTTTTCGTTTTGGCACGTAATAGCCGCCCTTCCGTCTTACCAGCCCAGCCTCGTCCAGGTGATTTTGGTTCAACGATACGTCTTCGGACGCGAACGCTGGCTTGGTATTTCTCGAACCGTGCCAAAGCTAGGCGATTTCGTTTTCAGGGGTGGTCGTACATCACCGTTTAGTCCGTTAATTGCGATAGAAAAGAAGCCGGGTTTTCGTAACAGGAATTCGTCGCATTAGCATACTTTATACGTTTCGATTACTTACCTTTTTATCGCCTTCGTAATTCAGCTCGTTCCTTTCCATTCGAACGCTTCGCCCGCCAATAAACTGTTTCCGGGTGAAAGGACAAATCGGAAAACGGGAAAATTGTCCGTCTTTTCTATTCGTCGAAACTTGGTGAAAATTATCGCCGACTCTCGTGTACACGGGTATACATAATACATATAGATTATTTATTATGTACACGAAGCGCGACAATGGTGCACGGTTTGCAGGTTCGTTTTCTCAGTGATTGTTACGCTCGTTGTCTCGGAAATACCGATAATTAGTTGTATACGTAGCGCAGTCGCTGAGTCGTGCCTTTGCGTGTAAGCGAAATCGATACGGTACCAATTTACCGACCGAATTCGAATAATTAACGTTGCATCAAATATTCGCGTGGCAATCGGCCCGCCGTTTTCGGGCGCGTTCGTGCGGTACTAATTTTCAATTTCAGACTGAACGAAATATCGTAGCGTAATCGCGACAGGAGACGTTAATGCGAGTTAAAGTGACGAATTAAAAGGGATGCAATGGAATGTGAAATCGTTAGGAAAACCGATGGAATCGTTTGAAACGTATTTGTTTTCCCTCTTTTCTATTTTTTTTTTATTTATTTATTTTTTTTTACTCGTGTTCCAACGTTCCTATCGGTAGGTAGCTGTCGTTACTTTAGCCAAGCCAGAGAGATTCGGTTGGACGATCGTTGGCGAGAATGATGGTTCGAATACAACGCGAACATTCGGTGCAATACAAAGGCGAGATAACGCAATTTCCTATCGGACAGTTTCCATCTCGGCTCAAAGATAAAAAACCGTTTTCATTCGTGACTGTCTCTTTCAGTTGGCTACGGATTATTATCCCGACCAAGAACGCGCGTGACAGTTTAACCCGGCCCGAATCTCGTGTAACGAAGATTTTTCTCATTAACATCAGGTTAACGAGAGAACAGCTGTACATGATCCGTCGACAAGAGGCTATCTCTTTTCCTAGGATGGGTTAACCTCGCATGGTCGGCCCCGTTTCTAAAAGATCTTCTCCTACGTTTACCGGTGTCGAAGCGTACAGTCGAGTTGGCTCGGCTTTAAAGCTTCGACGAGGATGTAATTAAAGAAGAGGCTAGATGAAGCCTCGACGTCGACATCGGCGTCGACTCGAACCCCCGTGGACCAAAGTCTCGACGCTGAGCGACGCGGTGCGATTCCAGACGAGGCGAGCCGACGCGGTTGCACAATTACGGCGAATAAAATTTAACGAAGTGTATGGCCCGCGTGTACGACGCGAAGCCACGATTCGCGCACGCGCGTAATTAAGTTCACTCGTCGCCCCTGCTAACTTGATCCGACGCGATCCAGGCCCGTCGAGGTATGTAAATCGAGTTCCCCGACCAGTTTCTCTCGTTGCTCGGATCCTCTAATTTCCTGCGCGCGTACTGCCGCCGCGCCGTTGGAAAAAGAAACGAAAAACGTGCATCCCGTGCCGTGGCCGAGGACCAGAGACGCAGAGGAAAAAAAAACTCTCTATTCCCATGGCCGACTCGTCGTTGAAATACCTCGAACTTTCCACGGAAGTTGACTCTTGGTCATATCGCGTCGTCCTTGTCTCAATGACTGTCAATCATTATTTCTGTGCGATGCTTTGATTTTTTCCTCGTTGGCACCAGCACTTACGAACGATCGTTGTGTAATTTCATCCCGTAATTTAGAACGTAACGCGAACTCATTAAATCGTAACCGCTTCGTATTTCCCTCGCTATACGTCGTACGTTTCTAATTAATTCGTCGAGTTTTATTTTCTCCACAGCGCGCCGCGCTGCGCCGCGCCGGTAGCTCTGTGTCTCGCGTTCTTCCGTCCGGTTTCGCTTCAAAACATCTACAGTCGACAGAGAAACGGGTAAAGGGGCAACAAAATTAATCCGACAAATTATTTTCGTTCTAGACAACTTGGAAAAATTATCTTCCGCGGGCAGGGATTGTTAACTTTTCGATTAGTTCTCGGACAGAAAAAAGCAGCAAAAAGTACAGACAGACGTAGATAATAATTGTTCGTGTAGAAATTCCACCGTTTTCTCTCGGAAAAGGTGAAAAATTCCGGTTGTAAAGGGTTAACTGGCCAACCGGTGGCGAGCCAAAGGAATATCGAATTTCGTCGAATTGGTTGTTCCGGTTAAAGTAGTTGAACACGATGGGTATCGGAAGCAGGGAAAAGGGCGTTGATGATAAAACAATTTTTGAAAATTCAATAGAAAAACGTGTGCATGTAAAATCGCGCGTGCTCGTCCCACAGGGCCAACCTTAATTCGGTTTAATTCGTCGATAAAACGATTGGTGCCGACGCCGCATCGTTCCGCGTTAACACGCGCCCCGCTTCAATTCGAATCGATTTCTGTCCGAAACCCTTTTCCCCGAACCGTATGTCCCCGCCGATGGACCAACGCTCGTGGCTCGTTAAACGATTCCAACTCTCGTCCTTTCTTCTCCGTTGCAGATTAAAATAGATTTTTCACTAGGTAACGATCACCGGGATCTCTGAGCCGCGTGCAAAATGGAAAGCAGCCTCTACGTTTCCTACGTTTCCTCTTTGTTATACGATACATCGCGAAATAAAAGGATTCGCCGCGAATACTCGCTAAAAAGCGGCATTAATATTTTTATATTCCGAAATAATTAAGAACAATACTCGCATCGCTGCTGAAACGATGAAATATGCGTGGAAGCATACCGCATCGCGAACGGGTGCCGGGGTGGGGGGCAAGCGGGTGGGTACAGAACAACGGCAGAGCCTCTTCTCGGTCTTGTTTCTCATGATTTTTCTTTTTTCTTCTTCGTTCGTACCGCGCCGCACTATATTAGGATGCGCGCAAATTTGGATACACGAGCAACGAGAATAGCCACGATGTGTGTACGCGTATCCTGCTGCTTTTGCCGCAAACTTTCAGCTAGAACCGTAAACACCGACTAACCAGTGTCGGTCCTGTGGGGAACGGATGAGAAAAATAGATTTTTGATTCGATCGAAGATCTCGTTGACAGGCGTTAGTGTCACGTAATTTTCCGACCAAACGTCCGGACGGGTCTGGACGTTTTAGCGGTAATCGTACTCGCCGAGAACTTCTTGCAGCGCGTAAAAGCCGCCGCATGAATTGTTTATCACTCGCGTTGCACCTGAAATTTTCACTCTCACGGACCTTCATCCGCTTCGATTCCATTGGAGTACGCGTTTCAACTTTGTTTTTCCCTTCGTTAATTTTGAAATCGACGAGTTGCTGAATTACTCCTTTATAGCAGAAATTCCGTCGAGGATTCTTGCTCGCCCGTGTCCGGGTCGGGCATCTTTAAAGTTTGAAAAGACGCATCGTCGACGAACAATAGAATGTCGCGGACGAACGGGCGCGAGCGCTTCCATCAAAGTTTCCATCGAACACGAACCTAAGACACGACCTACCACTGGCGACCGTCCAAAGTGATTTCGAATTCCGCGAAGAACGCGTTCGAGTCCCCGTCCGTTCTCGATCGAACCATACGTCCCACACGCTCTCCTTGCAATTCGTTTGATACAGTTTTGCTTCTTGCTGATCGTTGTCGCGTTTCGGATGCCATCGATCGAGTGGCAGCCAAAACCCCAGACTGCCGCAACGCCGACGAGACATTTTATTTCAGTCTTCAGTTTAATTTCTTTATTCGACAATATTTAATATCAAAGATAGTAGGTATCCGTTGTCGGGAGCATCGAATTTTTACACGGCTCGACGAGAGTTAAACCTGAAACGTATACTCGATGTTCCATTCTGGCATGGCAATACGACTTTCAGACGCGACACCGGAATATCGAGGAAAGTGGTTTCGTGTACGGAAACGCGGTCTCCGAAGCGAACACGCGATACTGAATGGAAATTTCTGCTGGGAGAACGTAATCGACAACTAGCAGCGTGGCTACCCATCGTCGACGCTCTCATTAAACATTCAAATGCATCCGGTCGGTCGTTCGTCGCTCGTCGTGCTCGACGATTCGACCAAAGGCGTTGATCACGTTCGAAAAGCCGACAAAAACGATGCGTGTTAACGTATTCGAGGATCTATCTGTACTCGATTGTGTAATTACCAACGAAAAAAAGTCGGTCGTTATTTACGTTACTGCCCCTTTTGTTCTTTTCCCTCGGTATCGCGTGTAAGAAAAAGGGCAGAAGGTTGACGCTCGAAAATGGGACCAGGAGACGATAATATCAAATACAGTGCCATATAATATATACAATTTTGTATATTCCAAACAAAAGCCGAGCGAGGTCGTCGAATTAGCTGTTCGAAACTAGCTGCTCGGTTCGGGAAAAACGTCCTCGTTCCTGGCAAAATCCTTGAGATCCTCAGGGGGGGGGGTTTTCTTGGTTAAATGGTTATTTTCGTTTGTTGTCTAGTCTACAGTCCGCCTTCTTTTCCTTTGCGATCTTCTCTACTGCCGCCTGTAGACTAGGCAACAAAAGAAAACAACCATTTTCTTTTTTCGGACGACAGAGCTGGTACAGGCACAGGTGTAAACACACCCTTATGGTGGGCCAGTCGGCACAGCGTTCGGGGTTCGAGACCATCATCGCCGAACTCGTCCCACGTCGCATGTTGACCCGATCGTGCCGTCGATCCCTTGAATGGCGACGGGGAAAGGGATTTTCCCAACACTCGTAGCCATCCATCTTCGTTGTCGGTTCTCGTTCTACCTCTCGGTATATGTATCGCGTGGCTTGAAGATTACACCATTATTGTATGATGGCGGACTAAAGGGTTGCGTACACATCGAACTGGCCCGTTGCTATGTCCCTCGGGAAACATCGTTCCGGCATCGCGTCGGCCCTTCCCATAAATATCCAATGATTGATTTTAATTGCGTCCCTCGCCTGCCTACCACCTGTCCTCGCGGTCCTTTTGAAGATCACGCGGAGATCGAGTTCGCGGCAAACTTTTCGATACCATCCTCGCAACGAGAAAACTTTTCCCTTCGTTCGTTCCCTTCACGCTCGGTTATATTCCATTGTGGGTGATTTTTATCGAAATGTTGCTCGGAAACACGTTTCCGCCGCGTTCCACCTCTCCATTCGCCTCGTTCTCGACTTTCTCGAGAAGCACGAGCTGCGAGAGGATATCGTTTGACCCTTTGAGCAATTCTATCCGAAGGCTCGTCGACCCTTCGTGAAAACATTCTCCACCCTTTCTCGTTCGAGCAACTCGCGACGGGCAGTATCGAGGAATAGCGTGTTCGAGGAAAAATTACTCAAACGAAACGAGGCGGGGTAGGGAAGAGTCGGGAGGGGCAGGATGATAATTAATCGCAAAGTTGGCTACTTTTGTACCCTTTCGTCGCGTCGCGAGTATTTCGAAAGCTTCGTGATCTAACAAGGACGAGAGGGGACGGTTCTCATCCGGTTCTCGATCTAGCTCTTGTCCTCGTTCGAGTGGCCCGTCGGGTCGAACAATTTCGCCCGAAAAAAAAAAAAAGAAAAAAGAAAAGCTAGCAGTGGATGAGGCTACGCGGGTCCCGGCTGCACGATAATTAATATTAATATCGCGTTTTAGCCTGCGTTTCAGCTGAGTCAGCCGGCAATAAACGCGGCTCTCGTTGCGTTTTCTCGTCACCTCGCTCCTCCTTCTCCTCCTCGTCTCCCTTGCTCGTTACACAGATTGCCGCGAGGCCGAAAGAATCGATGTTAGCGGAACACGCGAAAAACCAGTCACCGGCTGCTATCGCCTTCGGCCTCGAGCGGTGTCGTTGTTCGTAAACACGACGACCAGCAGGAAAACGATGACGAGGTCGCGTCGTCCGATTTGTACGCTCGGTTTTTACGCGTCTGACCAAAGCGACGATGGACGTGGCACCCTCTGTCACCCAGCAGGCGTTCGAGGGGAAAATGTGCCTCGATAGCATTAAGCTCCGAGGGTCGTGGTACGTACACGATCCAACCTGACGTTTTGCTCGCGTTCGTACCTTTTATTCTTATTCTGTCCTTCCTGACATTTCTTTTCTTTCCTTTTCTTTTCGCGGCACGCCAAGGGCGACGCGCTGGGTGACGCGGTCACGCCATAACCCGGAAGCGAGCCTTTCTCTTTTCCCCTTTCACTCGTTTCCTGTCCGACTGCGAGCCAGAGGGGCCCGTCGAGGCTCGTAAAGACAAAAATCGGGACTCTTATCGCTGGATAAATTTATCGCCACGATTCTGGCGGCAACGCTGGTCGAACCTAGCCGCCGACCAACGAAAGATACGGAATGAGGGAACAACGCGCTTTTATATCGCCCCGTCGCCGAATGAATTGTCCGGCCCCGGGCTACGGGCCGCGTTCCGTGTGTTCACCATGTATTCCTCCACGAAGCTCGAGCACGAAGAACACGCACCGTTTCCTAACCCTGGCGTGTCTACCTAATATTCTCTTCGATCCTGTTCTTTCCGCGATGCCCGGTTTGCTTTCGTTCCTATTTCTTATCAACCGTTCGAATATTGCAATTCTTTACCACGCTTTATTTATTCGCACATCTATGTTGTTAGCATTAAACCGTTTCTTATTTTGTATTTGCGCGCGTGTACGATCCATGTATAAACACCTCTATCCTCTCCCTGCGTAGGGAGGTTTTTAATGTATTGACGGGTAACAGCCCGCATTGTTAGCAATTGTTATTTGAAAAAACGACAAGGTCTACCGAAGAGTGAAATAAAAGTAGTCCCCTCATTTTGTTCCTGTTTTCCTTTTGTGCGTGTGCATCCCTAAATTATACTACAATGTATTCCATATCTTTTTAGCTGCCAATTTACTAAACGGTTGCGTTCGATAGTGGGTGCTCAGAGAAATGTGATTATTCGAGGGGTTAAGAATAAGACTGAATAATAAAAACAAAGTTTCTCCGTTTTCTCGAAGAAGGTTGGCCCCGTAATTTAGCGTTGCGTGATGGCTCGTGAAAGAATCTCGAATGGAAATTCCACGGAGCAAGATTTCCCGCGAGGGAAGAAAAGGGCCGCGACGGTTGGTACCTTTAATGAAAACGTTAATGTCGAATGATGGTTGCGGGGTCGCGTGAAACCCATCCGAACGCGATAATACGAGGACGGGCTGACGGGCTCACCGGCTCTGTAGCTTTACGTGTCTCCGGCCTCCTTTCGAGGAGCGCTTTAATTCGCGATAAGTACGTAAGGGGGAATTTAACCGGTGGCGTGACCAGATACGAGCTAACTGCCTACCTGCTCGGACAGCCACTATGCAGGATAAGATAACGACCTCTTGGACGTCCGTCCGACGGACGTTCTCTCTATCGGGCAACAATTTCGTTTCGACGATCGGTCGTGAGCGGTTTTCGTTCCCGGTGTCTGCTCGATGTTCGTCTTTCAAACGGTTCGAATAGAAAGAAATTATGTAGCCGGTCATCGGGGAAACGCGTCTAAGGTGTCTCGTCGTTTGCCTCTTTAAAGACCATGTTCGCTCGACTCTCGTAATTACACACTCTGCGCGCGAAAGAGTCTGAAAAGCGGCGACGCATCACTCATTACGAAACGACCGAGAGCGAGTAAAACGGGCCTTTTAACGGGCTTAGGATGTTTGCCTCGGTCCTGTTCAAAAGGCATCTAAGGGAGGTTGAGAAATCGAAATTGACGCGACGATCTCTCTCTCTCTCTCTCGTGTCTACGGTGTCGATTAACTGAGTTCGCTGAGAATAGCGGGTAAATCAAGTTCTTCCTCATTTCTCAGCAGGCGAATTATTAGAGAACGGAACACAGAACAGTCGACCCGCGTGCAAATGCTCGTCACGAGCGTCGGTACATTGTGCGCTGATCGGATGCCGCTCGACAAAGGAAAAAGAGGCGCTGCGCATTCAACAGAAGCTCGTTGAATGTCATGTGTCGAGGTATTCGACGCGTTATGATGATGAGTTGTTACGCTGCAGTCGTTTGCGCGAACTTTGAAAACAGACCTGGAACGAATATACAGGTATGATATGAGAAAGACGCGACGTCTAAGACCCTTAGCTGAATACCGTAAGGTTCTATTGTTCGAATGATTGTAAATAGGAAAATTGCACCAATACAGGCGTGTACAACAACGTCAGCGGCAATCATTTTTGTCAGTTTTTTTTTTTGTGAGAACAAGAGCGAAACGGCGAAAAATAATTGATTGTAAGCGATAAACGATGTCCGGACACGAGATGAAGCGTAGAACGTTTCAAAGAGAAACGAGCGGAATGTAGGAGGAAGGTGGACGTTGCGTTCGCATCGAGAATGCAGCGAGTTTGGGGTGGAGAACCGACCGTGGAGTGGCTATTCAAAGTCGAAGCAGCGTGCAATTAATTTCTGAGCGAGGAGAAAGCGAGTTGAGACGACCGATAGGGCGCGGGTGGCTCACTTGTAACTCGCGTCACGATCGTTTGGCCAAAAGCTGAGTAGTGAGTTGTCGAGATCCGAAGCTCGCCTGTCTGGAACTGCCCGCGGCCACTCTAATTCAGTGAGCGTTATTCCACTACGTACACTGAAAACGGCGTTATTGTCGTAGCCACGAATCGATTCGATGTGTGCGCAGAGATATCGATTTGGCTGAATGACTCGCGATTCGTTCGATAACTAATTTGACGTTCGTTAATGCGCGGATATCGAATTTGCGACCAATCGAGCCAAGCGTCCGCTCGGTCAAAACCTCCTTCTGTCTCCTTTCACCCGATTGTCGACCTCCTTTCGCCACTCTCGTCTCGTTGCGTTTCACCGAAAATCTGACTGTCGTGAATTTCCAGATAAAGCTCTCCCTATTGCTTTTCCATCGATATGCTCGATATGCTCGATATACAGAATACTTGCACTCTTAACAGATCGTAGAACGAACACAATCGACTTTCGAATCGGTCTTTCTTCGACGAGCGTGTTGGAAA
Organism: Stelis phaeoptera; assembly: GCA_943735885.1. Taxonomy (NCBI): domain Eukaryota; kingdom Metazoa; phylum Arthropoda; class Insecta; order Hymenoptera; family Megachilidae; genus Stelis; species Stelis phaeoptera. Next base: position 5,927,365 of record OX030936.1, read on the forward strand.
TACAGCCTCTACGAGCAGGCAACCGACCAGATGTGTAAATCGATACGGTCCTGGTCGTGTCCCAAAACGAACAGGATCGATGGTACCTTTGCTACGTGGTCGAGAACCGTACGCCGCGCCGTGTCCCCGTGCAACGATAAACCGTATTGCAACGAGCATATTCTCTGTGTCGCGTTGCTTTTAAAAACGTCCAACGGTGTTTGCATATTTTTTTTTCTTCTTTTTTCTTTTCCTCATGAGCAAGTGGGGGAGTGGTAGCCGTAGGTGGGTAACGGTCGCGCTTCCGATTAAAAAGTCTTTTCACGTTTGCATAATTTGCACGCGAAACTGACGCGCTCGGCATTCCCAAGTCCATTAAGATCGTGGCTCGCGTAATTAGAAGGACAATGTATCTTGGTTCGTGAGCAGCGGATTAAGCGGCACGGTCGTAGAAGAGATTAACCACGGGGAAATGGTTCTTTCTGCAAGAGTAACTTACAAGCTGACCACGTACTCGAAACGTCCCGAAACCCGACTGGAAAAGTCGGCTCGTAGAACTGTGGTAGTTGTTCGCGAGTCGAGCAGAGGAGAAAAAAAAAAAGAAAAAAGTATAGCCGCGATACGCCGGGCGCGTCGCGTCGAGGGCCAACTCGAAATCACGTTAAAATGTAGGAAAAATTGTGTCCCTCTCTGGGAATAATTCAACCAAACTCAACTGCCCTCTTCGCGCTTCCTCTTTTTCTTTCTCTTTCTCCGTTCGCACTGCTTCGCATAACCATGCATTACGGACAGTATATTTTACGATCTGGAGGAAAGGTTGGCCCTCGGTGGAATAGTCGCGGTGCACTGTCGTCCTCGTAAAATATCATCCGAGCTTAATTAAGCGCAAGCTTCTTCGGCGACGATGACCAAGGAAGATCGCGTTCGATATTTCGTCGTTTGTTTTTTTCCCCCCATTTTGTGTCACTCGTGAATACCGTCAGAATTATCGTATTACGAAACAGAAAACTTCGGTAGCGTTTACGAATGATGCGTCGACGGATTTGCAGATATTTAAACAGAGAAGAAACCCGAGGCTCGAGCGAACAATACTGAATATCGAACGAACAAGAATCGATGAATGTACGTAGTCGTATCGGTTAATCGCGTTTCTCGTGACTGGCGCGTGGCTTACGAAGTAGGGTCACGAGAAAGAAGAAGTCGAAAGAAAAGGAGAACGATCACAAAGGACAGCACAATAGAGTTTGCGAAGCATTGTTTGAACATCTAGTACAACCCACTCTTCTGGTCACTCTATCGAGCCACAACTTTTCCAAGCTTTTTCTTCGACCCTCTCGGTCGTGGGAGGCTCGAGCCTACACGAAGGTCGCCGTGAAATTTTATTCCTGAATACGTGACTTTCGAGTGCCGTTTCTCGAACGCTTTCACGTATTGTTTCTCAATAGGTCAAGGCATTTGGTGGATTTGAACCGCGATCCCAATTTTCTTCATTTTTTTTTTCTACCGGTTTCACCGAAATTTACCCTTGATCGGTGCGTTGTAAATTGAAAAATAAGTCTTCGAGGAGCAGATCGAGTGTGTCTGTTGCGCGCTTAGGAAAGATTGTTCGCTAGGTTTGGGTTTAAAAAAAAAAAATCTTGTTTCTTCCTTCTGTTACAGTCACCGGTCTGCAGCTGCTTCGCATAAACGTTCCAGCGTACTCCCTTAGGGGCAAGAGCGCGCTCCTCGAGTGCAGGTAAGAGTACTTGGACGCGTTGTAGCATCGTCGAGCAGAGTCGTGCCGTCAAAGGGACGCTAGCTTCCTCGTGGTTCCTACGAGTTACCTTTTCTCGATCGATCCGCTCGATATAGCGAAATCGTCGTCGAAAATAACCGGTCCTATACGCTTCGTCGGGAAAAATCACCAACATTCGCTATAACGTTAAAAAATTATTACTTGTTACGCTTAACTTGTGTCTGTGTTTCATTAATTGCGTGCTGGCTATCTTCGTTTCGTCCAGCGAATTGATCCGTCGGAATGACGGAACAAAAATCAGCTCGGGGAGAAAGGGAAAAGCATGACGAAGGCGGACGATTTCTCTCTGTTATTTACGGGAAATGAAAGCAAGAGAGGAGAACTCGTGAGGACACCGATAAGTTGCCAGCCAATAACGTATCGAGTTTACGCTTAGAGTCCGAGCGGGACGGTAAATAAGATTAAAAATAAGACGAATAGATGAGGACGGATCGACAATCCCTCGAAGCTAGAAACGTCCGATATCTTGCTGTCTCTTCTCGCGCTTTATTTATTTACGCAATAATGTCGACCGCAATCCGAGCGAGAAAGATTCTTCTTACCTCTCTTGGATGCTTCTCTTTCTGATCCCGCGAGATCTCTTTCCGGCTCGTTCGTGGACCACTCTGTTCCTCCGTTTCGCGCCGTAACGCGTGAAATATACATAGGTACATGGAATTGGTAAGCACGTCAGAACGAGAATCTAAGCGACTTAATTTCCTTTTCCCGATAACGTGTTTATAGTTCATGAAGCTACACGATCTCAAGATGGATGAACCTTAGATTCTAAGGGGAACGGATTCCTCGATCGCTTCCGACCCTCGGACGATTTTGCCTAGAGCTAGTTCGGTTTTCGTACTGGAATTAGCCTTCGAGTCGTTTTCCCTTGGCCAAAACGCAAACGCGTCTCACGAACATTGGCTGCTTCGTCGATTCTCGATATAGTCCTTCCTTCCTTCCTTCCGGTGCAGGCTGTCGTGTCTAGTCGGTAATTGGGCTTGGTCAGTTAACGTCGAGGACAAGTTTCTTCCGGTGGAAACATTTTTTTGGAAAAAAAAAATACAACCGACTTCGGAATGCCCTGAAAAGGACGAAATAATTTTAATTTATATTTCGGAGACGGCGCAAAATTAACAATTTTCTTCCGCCAACATAATATGTCACCACGTTACCGAACCGAAAAATATAATCTTCAAATTTATATATTACTTTTCCTATCAACTAATGTTATCTAAATCTAAATTAACTGGGAACACTTGACGCATTAAGGATCCTACAGGTCAACGCGAAACATTCAACGGCGGCGAAATTCCTGGCAATAAGTATAAAAAAACATGCGTAAATTTTACGCAGTATGCAGCTCAGAAGATAGAGGAAAGTGCGTACATAATAACGCAATTTGTTGCAACGCGATATCTTAATTAGTTCCTGAGATATAGGGCTTCAAAGTTTGTATAGCGGTCGGCGCGTACGAGGGTAACCCCGAATGGGCCGCAGACTTTTTTCTAGGAAATTCATATACGCATTTCCAGGAATAGTAAAGGGTTAGACGTAGACAATGACCACGTGACCGCTACGCTAGACACTCGCTGTCTGGGTCCAAGCGTAAGACGGCTGCGAATTTCTACAAAAATTACGTTTGTCTTTACACGATGATATCTCAGGAACGGATAAAGATATCGATGTAAATCAAAAACCGAATTAAAGGGGAAGATTTCTACTTTCTTACGAATCCAACTTTATATCGAAATTCGAAACAGGATTTTGTTGGCAGCCTTTTGAACTTTTAGGAATTTTAATACGCCTTTCTTATGCAGTTTAACATAGTTTCTGACTTTCAATTGCTTCTAACAATAGAATATTATTATAAATATCTACCACACGCATTATTAACGATTCTTTTGTTTGTATCGTAAGTCGGTTGTATTTTTTTTTCCAAAAATTTTTTTATTTCACATTTCTTAGTGGCAATCGGAGCATTCCTTCCAGAGTAGCATCAAAGAATAGGAATTTTTCTATGGGAATAGTAATTAGCAACAAAGGGATGGGAAGGGAAGGGTAGTAAGGGGAAGTGCAGGAAAGGGCATGGAAGTGAAGGGAATGTTGCAAATGGGATCATCGTGGAAACATCCCCGATCGCAAAATGTAATACTAGGTTTCATCGATATCAGTCCAAGGAAACGTGAAATACCACGTTTTTGCGATAAAAACGAAAAAAAATCCAAAATGGTTTTTTTACGGGACCAACTGTTGGTCATACTCTATAAGATGCAAAAGGTTTTGTTCCGATTGGTCCATCCATCTCGGCGTAATCGGCGAACATACATTAAAAAAAAAAAATTAACATACATGTCGAATTGAGTAACCTCCTCCTTTTCGAAGTCGGTTAAAAACGACGGGTTTTGCTCAATTTTCTATTAACGAATCTCGAGCCCTTTAATTTTTTACTAATTTTAAGCGACGATATGTTTGGTGTTCGATGCGCAAAGAACGCGGATAATATTGAATCGATGTTAATTGTATAAAGTCCATGTAGTTTAGTCGTTACCCCTGCTTTTGAAAATTGCATAATAATTACATTATTTGTACCGTCCATGACTTTCAACGATACAAACAATTACGCGAAATATGTACAAACGGGGGTGGTATTAAGTCCTTTGTGCGTTGAAAATGGTGGGTGAAGTGAAATCGATACAAATTTATACCGCGTTTCATAATAAATTGTCCCAAGTAGATATCTTTATGATATTAGTAACGAACGATTCGGAAATGGCACACAACCGGCAACGTTCAAACGATGCCCGGCGCAAGCGTGCCCTCGGCGGTATTTCGCTAATTCTTAAGTCGTGCTCGCACACCATCATGTTAATTAAGACGTAATGAAATTATGGCGTAACATAGCGCGTCCTACAATTACGGCTAGTCAGAATATGCATTCTAATTAGTAGCGCTGGCTCAACGACTTTTCACGATGAAAATAAGGTCGACCGTTGGGTAGTGTGTGCGCGCTTGTTTTCGAGGGTGCTCGGTGCTGCAAGAAACGTACCAAGAAATTTGCCGCAGTCCGCCTGGAATCGTCGTTAAAAATCGAAATCGTTCTCCGTTTCCGCCACCGAATCAATCCATCTAACTTACCGTGTAACTAATTAACGTTTCAGAAATTATACCATTTCTTTTTCTACCATTCGCGTATTATTTCTAGTCTTTGATAGTTTTATCGTGATTTCCAATGATCTCTTGAATTCCAAATTTGGTCGTTATTCTTGGATTTCAGGTTTTACTCGGCATGCGACGAGAAGAGTATATTATGTATGTATAATAAAGGGAACTGTCGTCGTTGTTCGGATTTGCGCGTATCATAGGTTCAAAGTGGCAGTATGCTTTCCACGTAACGTTGTAAACGGGATGTTGAAAAAGTGCGCGAAGCGACAGCAAATTGAAGCTTGCGCTTTTTCACGATACGTCGAGGAATCGAAGGGGGCAGGAAGCGAGTTGCCACGCTCGGTGCTGCTCGATAAGAGATCCTTCTGGAAGTCGTTCGGTTTGGTCATCGTGTCGTCGCGTCGTACCTTGATTCCTTCGTTCTTCAGCGTGCAGATTCAAAGACGCCTTTGTAGCCGGTGTTTCGAGAGTATCTTTTCCCTCGCATAGGCGGCATAATCTCACGCTCGAGCGCGTATTGCGCCCGGTGACAGGCGAGAAGAAAAAGTGCTCGACGAATGTAGGTTATACACGTGTTTCTGTACGGTTTGTCTGCCTCGGTTTTTATCGTATCGCCGTACCACGATCAGAATCGGATTTTCTGCCCGTTAAATGCCGTGACATTTTGACACTTTCTGACCAGTAAACACGATCGAGATTGGCCAGGTTTTTACGTTAGAATATTCATCAAATTTAAAAATAGATTGCGAAAAGAGTTAAGCATCGATGCAAGAACGCGACGAACCCGATCGAATATAATTAACGGGATTCGATATCTAACTGTCGCGTCGCTGGAAACTTTGCGTTAGTTCGCAAACTGCAAAATTGTCGCGATTTATATTTGAACGGAGCTAAATTTTACCGAATGAATTTTAATCGACGCGCATCATACAAAGGAAGGATTAAGGTTCATTCGTGTCATGACCCTTTCAACATTGGGACAATGTAAAACGCACGTTTCAATTGAGTACGGAACAAAATAAAATTGAGAAATACTCACAATTCCGACTTTGAAAGCAACTTGTACAAAATGATTACACTGCAAGTATATACTCGTCGGAAATTGTATTGCTCTTGAATAATAATCAGAGTTAATGAAATCGACTCGAATTCGCACGTACGTATAAACGTGATTGCATTCGTAGCTTTTGTCGTGCCGATGACGGTGCTGCCGTGTCAACGTCTGACATCGTGTCTGAAAACTTTGAGGGCTGCGAAGAAAGACAACGGATATGTCGTTTGTCTCGTCTATCTGCAGAATTCACGATTATCCCGCTCAGCGAAGCGTTTTCCTCGCGCGGGGAAAGAGACAGGCTGTTCGCGGAGGAAGGAAGTGAAGGAACAAGTTGACCGAGCGTATACACGGTCGGCTTCTTTGATATTAGGTGTCAGTCGAGCGTCGGCGCGCGACGTACCAAAGAGACGAGATCGTTCGTCGTCGTAGGTATAAATTGCAAATTAGTTTACCGTCCTCGGCGAGCTCTTGCTCGTTGGTTTATCCGGCGTGGCTGGGTCACCCCTCTTCTCTCGTCGTCTGGTGTCCCGTCCCGTTCAGTCCGCTCTAGCATGGCCGATGATAAAGTTGCTTCGTGATTCGGGCCTGTGACCAGCCACCCTTCCCGTTTCCTCCTCGCTTCTCTAATTTCACCATGGAAATTCCGGGGTATTTCACGACGACAGAGATCACGACTGGATTCTTTCGAGCGGGAGTAACTTGCTCCGTTCCCGTTCGACGGAGATCTTTGATAGCTCAAGTCTAAACGAGTTGCTTCGTGTCACCGTTTGTTTCCGATATATTATATATACGTATCTACCCCTCTTACGAGATCGTATTCGTCTCGTAACTTTTACCTCGTTACAAATCTCTCGGAAAACCCCATTATTTCCGTGCACCTCGCCAACTCTGTTGGTGGAACGCGACAGAACGCTTTGTTCGATCTTTGTCGAAAGCTTCGGGGAGAACAGGAGTTCTCAGTGTCTGAGAATTAATCGCGACGCGACCTTACGCGTAACAACGCGAAAAACAGCCTTTAAGCTCGTGTGTTTATCCGGCGAAGAAGCAGGCTCGAGACGAAACAAAAGGATTTTCGGTTTCTCGTCTGTGACGGCGGAGCATTGTCAAAGAGGTAAAAGGGACGGCGCGACGCGCGACGGAGGAGAAAATTGGAAGGGTCTTCGAAAGAGAAAGCTAGAAAACTCGCCACAATGGGGAAGGAAAATGAAAAAGCGAAGCGAAAGTAGAAAAAGAAGACGGTCCACGCGCTGGTGGAGATAGAGGGAGAGATGAACTCCCGTAGGACACGACCCGGCAAATGAGCCGGAGGATGCAAATCAATCCCACGACGCAGCCCTCCAAATTGTGCACCTACGCTCGAATGCGGCAATCCCTTTTCCGGTAGCTGCAGCTGGGAACTAGGGAGCTATGTCGACGACAACGTCGACAGCGCCAGTATCCTCGCCATCCAGCCAATCCCCAACGATGCATCCTCCTCCTCCTTCTCCTTCTCCTTCTCTGGGTACGTCGATGCGACGATGCGACGATGCGACGACCTGACGACCCGACCCTTTGCCTCTGCAATTATCCAATGATTCCCTGATACTACCAAGTATTCCTACACCCGTATACCTACCCCACCAACTGACCATTACGGAACCAACTATATCGTGTGATACGCTTTAATCGTCATCTTTCGACGCGTATGCTACGTTTGAACCTTATCTTGTCTCTTGTTTACGCGATGCTATGATTTTTAACCTTCCGTAGGCAGTTTGGCTCGATGTAGATTTTTCTGGAAGTCTGGAACAATAGAGTGACCTAAATGATCTGGAAGAAAAATCATTCGAACGACTTTCGTCTGGTTTGAATGGTTAAATTTGAAAATTAATCCATTCGAATCTTTAATAATTTTATTGATGTTTTAGGGTGTCTTGCTAATTTGTCCGCAAACGAAAAATCAACTCTTTGCACTCGACTGGTGCCTCTGATGCGCCATATTTAATTTAGCCGAGTATTCTAAAATGCGAAATTTCAGTTTCACCCGTGTGAAAATATAGAAAATCAAGGAAGGGAATAAAAATCAACAGATTCTCAAATATTTCTAACACTTTTCTTCCGACGCGAAAGCGTAGCTGGAAAATTAGACTAGACCCGATTACGTCCAAAAATGCTTCGAATGCAAAGGGTTAAGGGGACGCGTTTAAAAGTAGTGGGGCTGAGTTGACATTTGGGAGGAGTTTCCCAACAATCTCCGACCGTCCTTACAACTGACCATAACGGGTAATAAAACCAAAGGATCGCCGTGACTTCTAACAAAACATCTGAAAAACATCAAATATTATGACCAATCTTCAAACCTTTGCCAATAACGCGACGAGAACTATGTAATAAAATCTAGAAAATTAGCAAGTAGTAGTTCCTTGGGTATTTATAGCTGCTATGGTAAAATTCTTCATCGATAAAACATTATAAAAGCTCGTAAAAAGATACTTGCTTCGTATAATCGTTTTCACCGTGACAGTCGGCGTATCGACGATCCGTACTACTGTGTGCCATACTAAGCACGGATGTTTCTACTGCGCTATGCAACACGTGCCTGCAGATTTTACCCGTTGCAGTTGGTAAAAGAGTAGTTTAACTCGCGATTTGTTATACTCGACCGTGAGGATCTTTCATAATGCTGTAAATCAAGTTTTATCGACTCGTATTAGCAGTGGTTTGTCAGGGGAAAGAATTAGAAAAACTGTAACGCATAGCTACGCATTTAGGGAACATCGTTGACCGACGAGAACGTAATCGTGCGAGTTTTTAACTACTTCACGAATATTAATTATCGCGTGGATTATTCGAGCCGTGAGATCCGATCTAGTTCTGCTCCGCGGAACGAAGTAGCCTGTTGCTCGCTCTCCACGTTTTTGTCGATGAATTTAACGGTTGAATTGATGATCGACGATTAACAAAACCGAAATTCGATTCGAGTCGTTAAAATTCCGCGAGAAAAACGAATCGAGCGATTTCGTTCGGGAAAATTTGTTCCTCCCTGAAACGTTTCGTTTCGTGGAACAGCGAAATTATCGGCGAACGGAAAAGACCTACGGCTTACAGCGATGAAACGCGAACGAGCGTACTCCAGGGGATTTTTCCGTTTCCCTGTTCGAGGATCGTTGAACCGGTGAATCAACTCGATTAGCTAAATTGATGCGACTCTATGGAGTTGCGCTTCGATCGCGGATGTTGATCAATTATCGTAATCGTCGTTCCCCTGGTTAGAATCGTGTCACGCGACAGTTTCCTGTCGACCGTCACGACGCGACGCTTCGTGCCGTAGGGATCTCGTTATGGGCGAGATTTTCTCATAATCGCAAGTCAATTTACCTGACCTTTGCGTTTACATTAAAAAATCGCTGTTAAAGTAAGGAAATTACATTCCATGGTAGCAATATCAAATACGAGCGAAGCGGGTAGCTGGACCACCTCCGTCTCGTTTATCCTGGCCGAGACTTTGATCGTTTTTTATCGTCGTCCTCGCGGCGTCAACCTCCCGTGTGTATCGTTGTATCGTGTATCGATAGGTTACGATACGCTCGCCCTTTCTAAACGACGTTGGATTATAACCGAATCGCTCGTATTTCCGAGGCGTTCTCTCCGAGCTGGTAGAGACGGGAAACGAAACAAAACGAGACGCATGCCAGACGAAACGATTCCACGGAATATCGGGTAAACGGAAAAATCTCCGATATGCAAAGCAAAGAAAGCGTCGAACGTTTCGATATTTGAAATACATTGTCGGAAACGGGTAGGCAATGGTTGGTTTCCATTACTCGGGCGCAATATCTAGCATCGAGAACGGTCGACCTCCGGCTAATCGAGAAACGATTCGCGGTTCGTGTTCACGGCTTTTCGTCTTCTTTTGTCCTCGGTTTCGTTCCATCGAATTATCGCCGCTATGACGTCGAGTTTTTCTTTAGCTCGCCTCGACGATAAACCACCGCAACGTTTGTTCTCTCGTTTCAGATACGACCTGCAAAGGGACAAGCTCTACTCCATCACGTGGTACAAGGATCACGAGGAATTCTACAGATTCGTGCCCAGAGCGGAACCCCCGAAGCACAGCTATCGCGTCGAGGGCGTTAGAGTTGACGTGAGTTGAAAATCCTCTTGTGCCCTTCGCTATCTGATTTGTATACTCCATTCCCTTTCGCTACCGCATAGTTATCTTTACTCACTCCACCCAGGATTCGCGGTCGATCGTTTCGTTTCGACGATCAGGTCAACGATTTCATATAACTAAGGAACCCGATAGAAATTCCATTTAGCGAGGCGGTCGAACCGAGTAAAACTAGACACACAGAGAAAACGAGCGGGTAGTTACTCGAGACTCTTTTATCCGACGTTCAATTTCAATATCTAGCGGGTATATAGAGTTCTTTGTGCATCGGGAGATGCTATGAAACACTCGCAATTACCTTCGCGAATGGTTGTCGGGAAATCGATCCTAGCTGATTAGAATAATAAAATTCGGGAATTTGACTTCAGGACGTTGTCTTTAATCATAGAATTATCTAAATTTAATAATATCGCAAAGTTTAAAGTTTTGAAAAGTTGTCAGTTTGTAGTAACAAAAAGTTTTTAAAAATATTGAACTTCAAAAATTAAATTTTGGCCACGAAAAGCGGGCTCCTGGACCAATGTGCACTGGTTTTAAATGTTTGTGAACAAAGGTAAGCGAAGCGATAGCATTTGTTTGAACTATTGGCTCCATTTGTGTGGCCGATGACTATAGGTCTCACCCGTCGTGTGTGGGTGTCGTTTCGTGGCGGTTGACTAGAGCCACCCGTAGTAGCGAAAAGGTTAAGAAAAGCCTAAGGAAGATGTAAAAACGCGACCGCCCTGCCTCGTGCTTTGCGAACACTGCCCCGTTAACGGGCGGTGCAGCTTGGAAAATCGTAATCTTCGTTTACGCGGACGTATACGCGCGAGAGTCGTAACGAGGGCGGGCGAAACGGCGAAGTAATTGGCCGGGCGATCGTAAAAGCGTCCGTTTAGTCAGGAACAGGCGAGAAAAGGGAGGAGAGAAAACGTGAAACTCGTGGTCGCGAAAGAGCGACGATAAAGCAGGAGGAACGTCGAAATATCGGAGCGTTTCGGGTCACGATAAACGTAAAGTCCAAGCGAGTCGAACGCGTTTACGCGCGGTAACGCGCTCGACCGCGATGCATAACGTAAAACGGGGTAGGTTTTCTTCGAACGATGTTGGACGTTTCCCGCGGGTAAGGCGCGCGCGACATTGCTTTAGACGCAAAGAGCCCCCTTCTATTCAATTTCACGTTCGAATTTTATTCGACGTCGCTATAAAAGTATTTCATCGAGCCGGTTGAAAGGAAGAGACGCGCCAGGTGGGAGCGTGCGAGCATGGAGTACGGGGTGGGGTGAGAAAGCATAAAGTTGGCGATACGTTTCGGTATACAGGGAGAGACTAGACGGCGTGTGTTGTCCCTGTGTACAGCCTCGGCATGGCATAGCACGGAACGAGGTCGCCTTTATCGCGTCGAATAAATGTTTGACGAATCGAGACGGGGGGTAGGTGTGGGGGGTTGCGAGAAGAAGATCGCTGCCGTCTGTCGAGACGGAACCAAGAGGACGGCGTAAAGTCGTGTATACATATAAAGAGAATGGGAGGGCAGAAGGGTGGAAAGTTGAAGAGAAGAAGCGAATAAAGCGAAGAGGAGGGTAGTACGCGTTGGCCGAACGCGATCGATTTCTCGGATCGCGAGACGGCTCGGTGTCTCTCGATGGTCGGAAAAAAGACGCGATACGGATCGCGAGACTCGTCTATTCTCGGTACGGTGCGTCCGTTTCCGATTCACGTTTTCGAAAAGGCAGGAAAGTTCCGTTTTCCTCGACGCTCGTTAATATCGGCCGACGCGTAACGAGCATTACGTGAGTCGAATCGACTTATCCCTTTGCCCGCTTCTCCAGATCGAAGCACAGCCATCGCAGAGGGAGGGAGAAAGAGAGAAGGCGGCTATTAATCTGGCTCGACCCAATGGCTCTCCGATATCGACAAAGAAATTTCTCCGTGGACAAAAGCGAGTGTGTCTTTTCACCCACTCCCCGCCCTCCCACTCACTCTCTAGAATACGCTCGCGTGACACTTATTGGAGTAGCAAAGGAATTAAGTGGATTTAGTGGCCAGAATGGTATATTTCTGCCCGGGCTCTCTCCGCTTTTAATTTTCCCTCTCGTTCGCCCTTTCTTGCTAGCTCACGTAACGACGCTTAATTTCGCTATCTGAAATACTTAAATCGTCTCGACGGTTTTTCTGTTTCTTTTTACAAAAAGGATACCAAAGAGTCCCAATTATCGGCTGACCGTCGATCGGCCGCCAACGAGGACCGATTAATCGCTTCGCCGAGCCACCATCTTCGGTCCCGTTAACGATGCGTACCGGCCAGCCCGATGTTCTCAACGATTCCGGATAATCCGTCGTTTATTAATTTCCCTGAAAAACTGAGAGCGGCTTTGAAACGAACTCTTAAGTACCGGCGGCAGAGTCAGGTTCGATCAACCCTGTCAAAGTTAAATCTTTTCTTGTTAAAAGCTGACAGCGATATACATACATATTGTGTTTCGTGTATTAACATTTGAATCTGAGGGTTAATTGACCGAAAGGAACGAAGATCGGAGAGCGATTTTGTTCGACGAACGCGGAATGCTTCAGAGTTCCGAGAAAAAGCGATTGTAGCTCTTTCGAAACGAGTCACGTTTCGTAACGTGTCGCGTCTCTCTGCCAACGCATCCGTCGAGTTGTCGATTCTTGCACGGCTGTTACACGATCGATGCTAAATCGGCGTGTCGATCGAACGGTCGCGTCCACAGGACGAAATAACCTGGAAGGTAATGCGATTCCCGCGAACGTTTCGACCTCCCTCGCGCCACCACACCGTTCCTCTTTCGCTCGGTGTTTTTTCCCAAACTTTTCTCGCCGAACGTAAATCGATTTGTCGATCGAGAAAGTTTGCGTCTGACCGAGCAACGTGAACGTGAGCGTTTGCCACGCGTTCGCTAAAAAATTTCCTCCAACTTTGCACCAAGGTCTGACGGAGTTACTGTTTCACCTCCGTAGAAATAAAATGGAAAAGTTTTGCTATGCAAGCGGGGGAGAGGGGATAAATGGATTATCATCGTCGCGATTCCATTTATCGCGGGTCTTCTCTCTTTCCGTGTTCCGTTGTTGTGAGACAGGGAGAAATCTGCGAACGAACAGTGCCAACGGTGCGTCGTGTCGTGTACTTTTCGATCCGTTGCTTCCTCTCGAGTCTCGAGCAACATCGGATCAACTTTAGCCCGTCGCTGGAAACCAAAAACGATCCGTTTCGATTCCATCCATCTCGCGGAAATAACTTTCGGTACGCCGGCATCGATACCTACGCCAACTACGACGATAAATCGATATAAGCGCGTAAGCCGCTTACCAACTTAATAGCGTAATATTCTGTCTATGAAGAATAATTTGAAACGGAGCGTCGAAAAAATCGGTTGCTGTTGAAACGTGTTTTCGTTTCGTTTCATTTATGTATCGGCAAACTTTGTTACGAACAGACAGCGACAAAGAACGTCGAGACCGGTGGAGCATCCGCCAAAAGGTAACCAGGACACAGGAAGGGAGGGGTAAAGGGACTTGTTTTTTTCGGCTTGTCGACGAACAGAACTGGCATCGATCTCTCGACTGTCGCGGCCACGTGTTGGAATATCTGACTGCAAAAACAAGTCGATTGTCGAAAGATACCCGATAGTGTCTTTGTTTTGTTTTGTCGTCAACGTCACACAAGATGAGTTGGTTTAATAAAAATGTTCTTTATTTAATACTTCGAAGAATACGCAAACAAATACTGGATCTTATTAACTACGCGCACGGACTTGCGGAGTCTCGACAAAAGTTCTGATTATACTGTTCTGTACTGCACTGTCTTACGCTTTTTGGGTCCTCCTTTTATAAGGGGTTTTTGGCAGGAAAAGTAGTGGTAGGGGTAGGTGGGAGAGCAGTGAAGATTTTCTGGAAAAAACACGAGAATCAGTCCCGGATAGGTACATAAATATCGAGGTTTTCGGAGAATAGAGTATGCAGGGCCTTTTTCCAGACATATCTGATCGGAATGCAGGAAAAAGGGTCAGGATACATAAAGTATCTGGAATCGCGGAGTGGGCGGTTTGGGATACGTAAAATATCTGGAAACAGGTAGTGCGTGGTTTGGGACCGAGGGTTAATGGGACCGTCGTAGAATACCTAGTAGGGGCTCGGTCGACAGTTTAATGGTTCTCAGGTCAGAAATCGTGGAGGGCCTTAGCAATAAACCTCGGGCACATCTGTTTTAGTGTTTCTCAAGAGGACCCAATAAGGGTTTTTCACCCGGACTTTCTCTTTTTAGTTTATTCTAGTTTTGGCTTTCGAACCGTACAGATCTTTCCCGTGCTTCGTTGTGTCGTTTATTATAAAAACCATACCTATTTCTATCACCACGAGATCCCCTTTGAAAGATAAAGCGATTCCTGGCGCGAAGTGTACTAGAGGCGAGGAGAGGAAGAATGGCGGACGGAACAATTACTATTCGCAATTTATCGAACGACATCGATTCTGTTTCAGCATCGTCGCTCCGATGACCAGCAGGTTTTACTGCAGAACGTGAGCCTGCACAGCAGCGGGCAGTACAAGTGCGAGGTGAGCGCCGAGGCTCCGAGCTTCAATTCGGTTAGCGCCGAAGCCAGCATGAAAGTCGTAGGTGAGCAACGACCCCCATATCCCAATTCGTTCCTAATCCAGTCCCATTCCCATTCCCCAATCCAATTCCTGTTTCGGGCTACGTTTCGTTCTGCCACGCTAATTAATAATCCTTTGATCAGTCGAGCACAACTTTCGTCGTTTACGAATTCCGAAGCAGGAACCGAGCGAATGAACGAAATATTTGCCGGAATTGCTGGTCGGCACGGGGCGGTGCGGCTTGACTGTTTTCGCCGGGTCAAAGCGGCCGGTCACGAAATCGATCGGATCGTAAACTCGATTATTCTTTCGCGCAACACGGATTCGTAGGTTGAGAATCGAACGGCACGAGTCAAAGCGAACGAACGAACGAACAAGATTCGCGTGGCGAGATTGTTTCGATTCCGCACGAAACTGGAACAATCAGCCCCAGAGTTAGAAGAGTCATCGTTGTTTTGTTAGCCGTCGCGTCGTCTATCCACGGTAACGAACAGCGAATGTTCAATTTGAAGATCGGGTAAAGACGAGTCGAAGCTCGATAAATATTACCGCGTCGTAAGTCTTGCGAACGACGAAAGAAGGAGAAGACCACGGAAAAGGTCGAGAAAAACGAAAAGAAAACAGGTTTTTACGGATATCGTCTTCGAAACACCGTAAAGCCTCGTTTCCTCGTCGTTCGTTCGCCAACGGTCCGGCCACGCGTCTCGAGCCATGCACGATCGATAACCCACCACGTACCCGCCATTACCGTGCCTTTACCGACCTGGTGGAAAATTTGGTGCCCGGCAAATAACCCACGGGCATCGTTCGTGCCTCCATCCTCCACCTCTCTCTCTCTCTCTCTCTCTTTCTCTCTCTCTCTTTATCCTTACCCGTTTTCTTCGTTTCATTTTTCAACCAACGCCGGTTTCCTGCTGCCTCGCTGCCGCCCTCCTTTCCCTTCCCTTTCCTTCGCGAACCAATCTGTTCGTAATCTCGACTCTCTTTCCTCTTTGACGTTTCTCGAGTGTTACGCTCGTGTCTGCTTCGTTGAGCTACAACGACGAGACGTCGCGTACGCGCGTTCTCCACCGGGCGAATGCTAGTTGATCCTTCGAGTAGAGCGGGCCCTGTCGCTCGGTAACGAGCAGGAAAAAGCAAACAACAAAGATAGGAAGAAAAAAAATAAAAGAAGAAGCTCGATATCCTTTGTAATGGAAGCCGCGTATCTTGGAACGAAAGGTCGATCGTACAGCCGATCGGAGTTCGCGAATGGCTTCGTTGAATATTCCAAGCGAGGCGTCGCGACAGCATCGCGGACTTATCGAGAGGGGGATGAACTTTTATCGCGTTCTCGGTCTGGGAAACGATTCCTCGAACCGGGCTAGATTAAATCTCGACGCGGAATCGTGGAAAATGTCGCGGAGATGCTCTCGAGATAAGCGGACGCGATTCGATCGGGGACGGTTGTTGCTTTCGCGTTCGTCCACCGATTCTCGGAAACGAGGATTTCAGATACTGTTAGAAGGAGGCTCGAAGAAAATATTCGAGCTCTGTTCCGCTGGAGTTTGTCGTTAACGAGGGGGGATCCCATCGCCTAACGTCGTTGGCCTTCGTTCGCGCGAATTACGTTACAAAAGGAACCGTTTATTCAAAGGGTGGCCCGCCGATTTGCCGGCCGAGCGTCTCTGAAACGAGCGACCGCTCGTAAAGTTTCTCTGCGGTGATTGCAGTTTTGCCGCAAGAAGGGCCAACGATAACCGGCGAGGAGAAGATTTACGCCACCGGCGACGTCCTCGGCCTGAATTGCACCAGCGGCAAGTCTCATCCAGCCTCGAATCTCAAGTGGTTCATCAATGGCGAACAGGTGAGTAAAACGTTCCCAAGCGTTTTCTGCTTCCGTCTCGTTGCTCCCGGGACCCCGATGTTAATGATATTTAATCACCCTTATCGAGAGTAGGTTTATAAAAACTTCTCGGCATGTTTCGTACGACTGACATAAATATGTGTTGGATTATACGTCCGGCAAAGTATCAATCGACGTTCGATACTAGAATGTAAGAGAGAAATCTCGTATAAACAGTATACCTACAACTGAAATGAAAGCAGAGACTTCTCTGTAGGCCTTTATCTCCTGGTGACGAATCTTGGGTCTGGTCCTTATGACCAGATGTCGTCCAGTTTAGTTCGAAGGTACATTTCCAAGCGTTCAGACGTAACTTCCACGTGCAGAAATAAAATAAAGAGAAAGTTAAAAAGTGAATCCACTGCCATTAACATTTATTTAAACACCCATTTTTCCAATAATATATTTTACGATACACGCTATTCTTTAACCTTTTCGATTTCACTGTCTTTGTCACCGAATTAAATTGTTTAATTGCCAATTTAACGCGCCGGCACAAGTTCTCACGAAGCGTGTTTTTTACGTTTGATTGTCACTCGAGAACTCGCAGTAGCGAAACGCTCACGTCAATCAGAACCGGGACCCTGTTTCCTCTGCCATCGAATCGTCTTTCGCCTGGTTGCTCCGTTTCGCTCAATGTTCAAAGCGTTTACCGGGAACGTTCTCGTTTTCTGTCGCGAAGAAACAGAACGGGACGTTGGTCGAAAGGTGAAGATAGAAATTGGAGTCGATGCATAGAGAGCAAAGCTCGGCAACCGAGCGAAACGGAAGGTTCGTTAAGCGCGACAGGAAGAGAGACGACGAACCGGGAACTTACCCTAGTAGGACTAGCTATACGATGTCGACGTCGACGCTTGATGAGCCAAAGCTTCAATTAACGAGCTCTATCGTAAGCGGTGGTAGAATGCAACGTTCGTTACCCACACCGTCCCAGCTAGTAACGCTGTTACTCTTCTCGTTAACCCTAGCCACCAAAAATTCCACCAGCTCGAAGAAATCGTGACCGACGTATCGCCGCGAGGAAGGAAACAATTGATCGTTAATTAATCCGTTGATCACACGGATGAAAGGTAGTACGGTTTACCTTTGGAGAGAGGGTTGTAAGAGTTCAAACGCTATCGAATCGCGAGAGCTGCGTGTTAGATCGCTTGTCGAAGCGTTTCGATATATAATCCGCAAAGTGGAAGCAATTGTTGAGACGGAAGCGCGTAGACTCGAAGATTAAGTCGATGAACGTCGGTGTACCTTTAGGGCTTCGCTTGCGAATCGAGCGCCGCGCTCTAAAACTTTTCCTTCGATCGTGTTGCTCCTTGTTTCGTTCGCGCTCGCGTCTCCGTTCGAGGAAAACTTGGCAGCGTTCTTCGACGATGTCCATTAGGAGTTGAGCGAGTTTAGCACGGCACTTAACGCGAGTAATATTGTTTCGAAAACGTTCTCGTCGACAGTCTCGAAAGATTCGAGCCGAGCGACAAAAGCCGACGGCTACGTAAATCTCGCGAACCTGTCTCGAGGTTGCGATCGACGGATCGGCTGCGCTTAATCTTCAGACTCTCTTTCAATTATACGCTGTGCGCGCGATCGAACGAAGCCCCTCGTCGCCGACGCCACCTTCTCGTACTTCCCTGTCCTCGAAACCTCCTCGACTAATCGATATTTACCGAAAAACGGGATGGATCGTTGCGCTGGCCCGTCGAAAAAAAGAAAAAAAGAAAGAATGAAAACAGAAAAAAAACAGCGACGATGGACGTGCTACGAAACGGGACCGTGCTCCGCTTTGAGAGAAAGAACGTACAGGGATGGGAAGCGGGCGACGAAGCAGAAAAATGCGACGGAACCGGCTGTCAAAGGAATCGCGGGAGACACGGGGGTGGAGGTTGTAGGCGAGCGGAGGATAGCTCGGCTTAAAAATTATTTAATTTTCGAGACTCGTTTATCTGTTCGTTTCTGGCTCGTTCGACCGACAAATTTTCTCCACGAAACCACTCCTGTACACTGAGATTCGGGACTTGCCTTCTAATTGCTTTCCGAGCGATACATATAGATACCTATATGTACATATACATACAGGGTGTACCACCTAACTTGACCATCTTGAATATCCTGCTTATTTTTTATTATAGAAAAAAAAATGTCAGTGGAAAACATTATTTTTATTCGAATGGGCGGATATTATGATGGTTAAGACATTTTTCTCAAAGTCATTGTTTCCGAAATTTCTTTTAAATGGTACAGTATATTTCTCATCGTCATGACATGATAACTCAGGTTAAGACGAATCCAACGACCTATAATAGTATGACCTTCTCATGACCTTGAAGTCGTTCATTTATTAATCGTTTACAATCTTGTTACAATCAAATGTCCGCCGTTAATCTTTCTATCAGTTATTTTTTAACCGACTTCGAAAAAGAAGGAGGTTACTCAATTCGACATGTATATTTATTTATTTATTTATTTATTTATTTATTTATTTTTTATGTATGTTCACCGATTACGCCGAGATGGACGGAACAATCGGAACGAAACCTTTTGCATCTTGTAGGGTATGACTCCCACCTTGTTCAGTATAAAAAACATTTTGCATTTTATCATTGTTTACCCCCCTTTTATAGCATATAAACGTACTGTTCCCTCCACGTCATCTATGGTCACCGATTACTCCATTATGGATTGACCAATCGGAACGAAACCTTTTGCATCCTGCAGAGTATGATTTCCAGCTGATCCCGCAACAAACACATTATGCATTTTTTCGTTTTTTTTTCCACGTTTATTGCAAAAAACGTCTATTTCACGTATATTCGGCCTGATATCACGATGATCCCATTTGCAACATTCCCTTCAATTCCCTGCCCTTCCCTTCCCATCCCTTTGTTGAACTCCTCAAGGAATGCTCCGATCGCCACTAAAAAATGTGAAATAAAAAAATGTTTGGAAAAAAAAATACAATCGACTTCGGAATGCACTATAAAGGACGAAATAATTTATATTTCGGAGACGGCGCAAAATTAGAAATTTTCTACATTGGAAATTGCCAAAATTCATTAATCCTTTTACATATTTTCACATCAGCAACATCTTTCATTTACACAATTTTTAATTTTGCGCCGTCTCGGAAATATAGATTAAAATTATTTCGTCCTTTTTGGTGTATTCCGAAGTCGGTTGTATTTTTTTTTTTTTCCAAAAATTTTTTGATGTCCATCTTCGTTCATCAGTTTATCCATCAGTTATCTAGCTTTATGAATTTTTTCTATTCCAAGGTCACGCGAAAGTCATAATATTATAGGTCGCTTGGATTCGTTTTGACCTCAATTATCGTTTCATGATGATGAAAATACACTGCCCCATTTAAAAAAAACTTCAATGATCTTGAGAAAAATTTCTTAACCAACATAGTATCTATCTATTCGAACAAAATAATGTTTTCCTCTGACATTTTTTGTTATCATAAAAAATAAGCAAGATAGGTAGAATACCCTGCATATTATACGTACTATGTATGCATTGACGTTTCTGAAATTAGGTTTTCTTTTTGAAATTAGAAATTCGAAATTATGTTTACCTACGAGTTGAACCCGTTTATGCAGAATTGTTAGCTTCGCGAGAAAAAGAAACGGTACGATAACTTGGATTTAATTAATAATCGAGAGATACGGTTGCAACGCGTATTGGGGTTGACCCATCGCGTTGGTAATAAAAGCGAAGTAAGACGGAACTCGATGTCCCGATGTAGCTAGCCGATTCGGTTCTGTTGGCCGGCGGCGATCTATTCAGGTTTCGTTAGTTTATCCTGGGCGTTAAATCGTGCCGACTATCGCGACTTCTTTTGCCTGTAACGCGAAATATTCCCGGTCGTTTGCGGCCGTATCGGGTGGGATACGGTCTGGCTGAGAATAACAGCGCGCATAGCGGGACAGGTTTCTGTACGATAGTTACGATCACGATAGAACTCGGGCAGAACACGTTCCGTCGCTTGTTCGTTTCAGGTGAAGCCCGACACGGAAATGGTGTTCGAGCAGCACGGACTCTACTCGGTGATATCCAGTTTACGACTCGAGTTGGAACCGAATCACATCGCCGGCGACAAAATAAACGTAAGGTAATTTCGCTCTGGACAATCTTCCTCCCCGACACCACCGTCACTCTACCATCACCAACCATCACCATCTCACCACCATCGCCTCATCTCCAGCCCGACGATTAATGCGTCTCTGTAAATTTTCTCGAAGATGCGAGGCGAGCGTGGAATTGGATTCAAACTCGGACGCGCCGCTCATCGAGACGCGCACCACGGAAGTTTTCGGTAAGCCTCCCCCCCCCCCCCCCCCTTCCTTTCCTTTCCTTTCTACTTTTTTCCCGCCTCTTTTCTTTCCCCATTTTAGCTCTCTTTAGTACCCGTTCGCGTCCCGCGTCGCTTCGTCGAGAAAGAAGAGAGGAAACGAGGCAAGGGGCGAGAAGCGTTAAAACGACGGACGCGTTAATTAACGCGAGTCTGACGGCGCGAGAAACGATTACCTCGTTATTTCCGAGCGAAAGTGGCGGCCGACGAGCCGACCGAGAGAAGGAGCGCGGCGAAAGCGTTAGCAGTCGTGCTCCCAGAAAGGAAATTAAGCATCGCTCGCAAGCTTCGTCGAATTAAGGATGCTTTACGATCCGTGTTGTCCGTGGCGGCAGAGCCAAAGATCCCGTTGCTTGGCCGCAAAGTCGACTCGAACCTCGTTCTAGGCGCGAACCGTTGAAATTAAAACAATTATTTATCTCTTGCCTGGCGTAACAGAAAAGAAGAAAAAAGACACACACACACACACACACACGAAAATCGTTCGATAGCATCCGTGCGACTCCCACAAAAGTTGCACCATATTGTTAGACCCGTATCGTGACTCGTGCCAACAAATTGTCCGAATTTTTATACGTGTATTCATTAATATTAATGCGGTCCCCTTCGAAGTAATTCCTATCGAGATAATGCAGGTAGGTTGCCGTTTTACTGATTAATCTGAAGAAAAAAAAATTGCGAAATCTTTTTACACGAACTGTGGAAGAATGAGAAAAGAGACGGTTGGTCGAGCGAAACGGTGCGGTGGTAAAAGGGGCGTGCAGTGGCCAACGCGACGACAAAATTGCTCTTAACGATCTTCGATTTTCTCGTTAGACCGTGTCGTTGTCGAAGACGCGGTACACTCGGCGTAGCTGCGCCTTGCAGCATTTACTCGTTCCCGTTTCGCCGTCCATTGAATCGCATCCAGGAAGAGACTGAATTCCCGTAGGCCGAAACTTTTCCATCGCGACCGACTCCGACGCGAAGGATCGAGGACAGTCGTTGTCGTAGCGAAGAGCAAAGTTTCGGCCGCGTCGGCTTAAAAGTTGAAATTGTCGGGAAATTTGAAGCGGCTTCTCGCGGATCGACGACGGTCGACTTTCCTACTCGTTTCCTTCTTCGACTCGACGATTCGAAGGCGACTTTACCGATCGATCGATCGACGAACCACGATTTCCCTAGACGTGTGTTTCAGTGGAAGGACACGCGAGCATCGCGACGCCTTCGGTGTACCTGACGTTAGCGAGCGCGTTGATCTTGCGACTAGCCTCGCTGGCTTAAGAAACGGCGCCGATTCGAATCGGCTTACGCTCGCCGGACAAACAACGGAGGAAAGAAAGAAGAGGAGGAGATCGAGCGACGTTTCAGCCAGCCGGTCGATCGTTCTCGGCGGGAACGAGGATATATCGACGAGAAAGGGCTAACTCGATATCGTTAGCAGCCGTTGATCGGCTCGACGACTAAAACGATATCGGTTTCGTTAGAGAGAGGGGGTGTGCGCGTTTCGCTGATCATTCAACGGTGAAACAAAGAAAAAACGAAAAAACGGAAAAGGAAAAAGGAAACAAATTGATCCGCGATCGATGGGCACCGCGCTCCGGTTCCAAGCTGACCCGCGAGTTCGCTGGGACGCGAGGACAGTACGGCGCGGCGAGTTCGCGCGGATTATCGTCCCGTTTTACGGCACGCGACTCGAAAATACGATTTACGAGCCTGTAAGCCGATTAATTTGTACGATTCGACGTGCGCTCTCGCCCGCTCGCGCTCTGCAGCGCAAACGTTTTTGTCGAGAGCGTAGAAAAGCCGGAGATTCTTTCGCGACACGGCTCCAACGACATACATACATACATACATACGTATATACACACCTGCGTACATATGTATATGTATATAGTATATAGAGAATAATACATGTTACGTATCTGGATCGGTTGGCACGCGATCAACGAGCCGCGCACTCTCGACGATGATCCACCAGCACCTCGTGTTTCTGTCGCATTACGCGCACACGCGCACCTGCTACGTGTACTCGTTGTCTACGACCTAACAATAAGGCTTCGATGCTTCCACTCTAGTCCACCCTCTTCACCCCCCTCCCCCCCCTCTTCTTCGTCGTTCGTTCGTTCGTTCGTTCGTTCGTTCGTTCGTTGTTGTATGTACCTCACGGGAACGACGCGGCTCGTTCGCGCGACCAGATTCGCCAAAGTCGCGATCAAAAGTCTCTGTGTTATACGATACAATTTGTACATAGCCTGTGATCCACACACATCCAAACCGGCTCCAGTCCCCTGTATCTATACGTACCTTGCTAGAAACGGTGCCGATCGCGTCGAAACGAACAAGATTATCGTGCTTTTCGTAGATGTTAGGGCATCGCATCGCGTCCCAGGAGCGAACGTTTCGGCCTAACTACCATCGTCGGCTACCTGATGTCGTCAACGTTCCCCGATAAACCATCGGGGATACCACTGCGTACTTGTGTGTATGGCCTAATGTATATAATATAATATATACACATATACATATATTTCGCATATTTAGTTAAATAAATCGTATTTCATTATAGAAAGGGCTTCCATATCGATTGTATCCCGACATTATATACCTGGCCTCACGTACACACCAGACCCATTATCCGTTCCCATTTACCTAGGAGAAACGGACGAGCGCGATTAGGAGATCTCGATTTCGGTAGCTCGGTCGGTCGGTCGATCGGTAGCTAGCTCGGTAAGTCGGACGTGGAGGATCTGTGGCGTGTTGTAGCGGTCGTGAAAGAATTAATGGTCGTTCGTGCCACGGGACAATACGGGACGGGCTTCGTCGAAGGAGCGCCCCTTAACTCGATACCAAGGGAAATTCTCGAGAGGATAAACGGTCGGTCGACGCGGACCGACTCTCCCGGAAGACGATCGATGCTAATGGCCCGTGCCAGACCAGACGGCCCTCCGCGCCCGGCTCTGCTCGGCTCGGCTCGGCTCGATTCAACTCGCCGTTCGTCCTTTGAATATGTATCGACGCGTACTTTGCTTTTGCCTTTACCTTTGCCTTCACCACTCCTCCCGACCACCGCCGCCTTGCCTTTGCCTTTACCTTTGCTTTTACCTTTGCCTCCTTTCCCTCCCTGTCCTCGGTTGGCCAGATCGCGAAAAACACGTGGCTCGGCTGGCTGACGAAACCGAGAACATCAATTATTATTAGCCAAGTTGCTGTCGTCCTGAAAAGAAGAGACGAAAATCCGTGATCTTTTTAAATTCATCCCCGGACAAATCTTAAGATTCGTGGCTCGTCCGAGGATGATCGATGCTCTTTCCTTATAGAATGACCGAGGAACTTTATTAAAATTATTATAATCGCGCACGGCTTCGGACCGTGAAACCGAACCTCCTCGTCATAAATTCACCGTTTCGATCGAAATTGAATTGAAAATTTCAAATTGAATTTCGAGTTGATCGATATTCCGCTCGTGGCCTCTCGCGTCGCCGCTCCTTTAATTAACTTCTTCCAAGAAGAGAAGATTCCCTCTTCTCTTTCGTCGCGTCCGTGCCCTGTCCTCCTCCATCGAATCCCTGTAAATCTCAATTACTCTTTCTCCGTGAGTCGTTTACTGGGCCAACGATTTCTCGTTCAACAATTACGAATGTTTCAAAGGCCCTAAAAGTTACTGTTAAACGACGAACGAAAACGCACCTGTCGCCCGCGTGTAAAACCGAACCGAACCGATCGAGAACTCGAGGCACTTCGACCATCGAGACAGCATGCAGGTATTCTTTAGGTAGATGCGAAACTGGCTGATCAACTCACGCCTCCCAGCTACTGCAATTATCGCACGAAACACGCCGCGTCGTTTCGAGATACCGTTACTAAAGCGACACTCTCTAATTACACGGGAGAAAACTTTCCTTCGCAGCGTTGCGCACCGTGCTCGCAGGACACTTTGGACACCATCGAATCCAGTTCCAGTTAAAAGTGTTTACAGTTGAAACATCAACGGGGTAAGTAACTGCGTTATCGTTCAACCTTAGAAATATCTACCGCCAACTACTGCATTTCTTTTTCCTCCTCTTTAGAAATTAACTCTATTAATCAACAGCCAAACGATACAAATGTTTGTAAGTTAAAATTAGGAGCTGGTCAAGATAAAATTACATTAAAGTATTTTATGTGAAGTACAGTTTTAACCGAGAAACTCCGCTCGACGTGTATAATGAATATAAGGAATAAACTGTTACGGCCGTGCTGGTACACCAGGATAAAACGTGGACGACCAGCCGCAATTACGTCTAAGGTGAGCCTAAATGCTTTGTCGTAAATCAGTCCGGTTAAAGCACCCTTGGTTCCGACCTTCGTTCCTCCAAGCTTTATTCGCATAAGGACTTTTACGGAAATTTCTCCGTCTTTACGAAACGGACCACCGACCTGTGGATTCGTATCATTTACATAGTTCGTACAGTCTGCTCGATGAAACTTATTCTGTCGTAAATAAATAACTCGAGTTGCTTGTGCATTCGAGCTCGCTTCTGAAATATCTGAATATTTGAGACGTGTATTTTACATAAACATTAATTCGGATTTTACAACGGTGCATACGTCTGGTATAAAATTGATCGTATCAATTATTGTTATTCGATACGTGTGTTGAAAAATGTTTAGAATCTCGTTTGGTCTCGTTCGTTTCCGTCGAGACCAATAAAACATCGAAGATTGAAACAACAATTCGCTCGCTGTACGGTTCATAAACGTGTCGAGTAGTAATTGCGAATAACAACCGATTTATTCCGATGAATCCTTCAACATGTACCGTACCAATACTTGTCCAATTACTCGTTCGCTCGGCTTACGATTATTCGTCGGGTAAGCACGATATTTCAGTTTAAATCGTTCGTATAATCGTCTTATTTAATTCCAGACACACAGTTGGTTTAAACGTACCGAGTGTAGGTACGCAAAAGAAATTGCTCGTTGCTGGCCTGGGTGTGCGTCCGCAAAGAAAGAAACGATCGCAGATAGAAACAAGCCAATTGCGAGCGTGCAATTGTTCGAAAACCATTAACCACGCTCGGCGAATCAAACAAATTGCGAATACGTGCGAACGCAAGGATAAGACTTTTGCCAGCAAAACCGATGGGTAGGTACACGAAAACCGTTCTACAACGGCCATTCGATTCTTGAACCTTGAACCTTGAACAAACCCTGACAGAGAATACGAGTAACAATTCCAATCGAGCTCCGTCTTTCGTTAGCATTTTAATATGCGCATTATTATACTCTTTGATACTGTTTGAACAACTTTACGTATTTGAATCAGGTTATTACTGAACTCGTCGACAGAAACAGCATCGATAGCGTATTATTTTTAAGATATTCCTTCCTATGCAACTTCTATATTCTATGCTATAAAATTATAACGAATGTGTAATGACAAAAGGCAACTTTGAGGATCGACGAGTTAATTAAAACTTATACACGAATCG
This sequence comes from Stelis phaeoptera, assembly GCA_943735885.1. Taxonomy (NCBI): domain Eukaryota; kingdom Metazoa; phylum Arthropoda; class Insecta; order Hymenoptera; family Megachilidae; genus Stelis; species Stelis phaeoptera. The sequence continues at coordinate 5,953,754 of OX030936.1, forward strand.
TTGGAATAAATCCCGGATTCTTGTTTGTCCGCCTAAGAAACATAAACGATTAACTCCTGGTGCTCGTTTCAGCTCGCTAATCGCCACGTTACACGTATGCTTTTGTCGTTTCAATTCCCCGTAGCTTGTAGAAAGAAAAAAAAAAGAAAAAGCAGGGAAGGAAAAAGGGGAAGTTTGAAGGCAAACGAGCGCCTTAACGAGGGGGGCGTGTGTCGCCGTCGCGTTGAACAAAATATCAGGAACTAGGACCGACCACTTAACCCATTGTGTTAAGATTAGTGACTTATGCAGAGTAATATTATCGTTAAGCATTCGTGAATTGAGCCTGAGTTGACGAGTTTCTTAACAACTGCGTCTATCGGAATCAATTATCTGTCATTGCGATGACTGAGTACAGTTTAAATTTAACGATCTTTGTCAACGATTATTTCCGTCTAACCCCTTCACTTAATCACTTAACTTTGATTACAATTGAATTTTAAGTTTAATTCTAATTACAATTTACACGGTTAATGCTTGTCGAGTGTGAAGTATACGTAATATTTCAATTTCCTTCGTTTGTTTTAACGCTGCAGCAATAAATATTTACCTCTGACTGACACAGCTGTCGGGAAAATCGTAAGGCAAGGGATTAATCGCAGGGCTCCGCAGACGGTTTCGAAATGCAAGAAAATGGAACGAGTATCACGAGGGTAAATAAATACAGGGGCTCGTACCGATCGTCCAAGCTTTCAACCAGCCGACATTCTCGTCGACCTTATTCACGCACTCGTCCCAGTCGCATTCCGCTTTTCCCGCCTCGAGACGCGTCGCAGTCGCGTATCCCCTGTGAGCCGACCAGGTCGCGCAAATAAACCGGCGAACACGAGCTTAATTGCACCCTTTCTCTCGCCTCGTGTCTACACAACCACTCGTCTCCTTGCAACTCGACCAGCTACACCCACCTTCTGCTTCCAGCAGAGTTTTCGGCGCCAGCCGGTAGAACTGCGCTAGTTACGCCAGTATTTTTTGCTAATCCAACCGGCAAACACCAGCCATACGCAATTTCCTGCCGAGTGAAACTTCATGACTCTCCAAGAATTACGTCTTCGCCTCGCGATGAAACAGTCCGCGTTACCCTTCCGCTTGAGTGGGGACCCGTTATCGTCCCCGACTCGCTAAAATCACCAGACCCACCTGTTTCGCGTCTATTTAACTTCAGAGAATTTCTGATCCCTTAACCTCCTTTGCAGTTTTGCGAATTAGGAGTGACGTATCGAATTTCTGTCGTTGATTCGAAACTTTCTTCTCGCCTACTTGTACCATCGACAGGAACGCTACAAATATTACAGTTCTTCTAAAGTTTATTTATTTATTTATTTATTTATTTATTCCATATACGGGCATGGCCCTTATAAAAGTAATGCATAAAAGCAATAGAGATAAATATACAATGTCAGTTAGAAAACGAGTTATTTGGCAAACAGAAAATACAGATTTCAATACCATTTCCTTCCAGGAAAGCACCCGTCGTTTATTCAGAGGCAAGAAGGACAGGGTGCGCATAAGCAACGCGATAAACGGCGGAAATTGAATCGATAGAAGGAAATGATTTTATTTTTTTTTTGTTCGAATACTTTTACCTGTTCCTCGTCGGTTAGATCGAATCTGAAAGCTCGCGCAACAGTTTTGTTCACTGCTCGGACCTTTTATTTGATATAATTGAAGAACGGTTGGCAAAGTAAACGGTAACTAGGAATACGTGGCGTGGCGTGGCGCGACGTCGAGGCGGGAAGTCAAAGTTGGTGGAAGCGCGGTGGGCACGCTCGAAAGATTTCGATCGGGGCGAAACAAGCATTCGCGAGCGGGTATGTCGTGCAGGGTTGCAGAGGGTGCAGGGTGCAAAGCCAGCGCAAATATTGATTTTCAATTACGGTATTCGTGACTTCGCGCAATGTCCCTGCAGGAGCGTGCTTGGCCAGCCTTGGCATAAAATAAACCGCAATCTCAAGGTCCATCTGGTTGCAACGTGCTTCTGAATCGATTTAGTCGACTTGACGCCCAAACAAAAACTCGCGGCTTACCGTATGTCACTGTATACCCGACGTGAAATATTTGAGAAATTGAAACGAACAGACTTTTCAAGTTCTTATTGAAAAGGGATGCGTTCGTTTACTAATTCTATAAATAAAAACATTCAAAAGGTTTGCCAATCTCTTATCTTTTCTACTTTTTGAGATAAAGGGTCCGTATGCGTGTACGTAACCCCCCACGACGAAACTGAAACGAAAAAGCGGGTCGTGGAATCGAGCAAAGAGCAGAGAGTCGCATAAAGCGAACGACCGAGTGCACGGTTCCCTTTGAGTTTTGCCAGTCGAGGATTCCCGCGTTGCTTGACCAAACATTCGAGAAAACTGGATTGTTCGTCGCAAAAGATACGAAAGGTAACGGTGGTCTTTCGTTTCGAGGGCTTTGAGGTCGGAACGAGATCTCGAAGAGCGGACAGATACGAAGGTAAGCTTGTCACGTGTTCGCAACGATTCCGATCGATCTTACTTAATCGCGTTAAACGTTGTCGGTAAGCATAAACGATAAAGGAGCAAGGAGATCGTGTGACAGGTGAAAAGGGTAGCCGGTATCCGGACAGCAAATAGAGCAAGCAAGAAAGAAGAGTAAAAAATATTAATTAATTCGTGCCGTCTTAATTGCTGTCCGTGGAAGTTTTAAAGAGGCCGCAATTACGGCTGATTTCACTCGAATCAATTCGAGTCGCGAATTGAAAGCTTCTTTCGTCCCGCGTTTCTTTCCTCGGGCTTGGGCTTCTGATTTCTCTAAAGAATCGCAAAGTATCGATCGATCGCAAAGACCGAGGCCGCGTTCGATTTCTGAAAAACGTGGAAAAGATTCCCCACGGCCCAGCCAGATATCGCTTCGATCCTCTTAACGTCCATCCAATTTTTTCTCCTTCAAATTTCCTGGTAAACCGTGTTTGGAAAGAACCTTCCTTCCCCATCGCTTACCGGGACTCGGTAAATTTACGACCGACATCGTCTAATCTATCGAATCGGCGGATTAAAGGGTTCCCTCGAAAACAGCGGAGCGAAAGATTTCAGAAATCGATGGCGATGTCGCGTCCCGTTAAGGAACGAAAGGAACAGGGCTGTGAGTAAATAACTCGGTATTTAATTAACCAACCTAAATCATTTTTCCTTACTGTGAGCGTTCAGAAACATTTAGTGGGTGTAGAATGTAAGTTATTCATCGAATGACCCTGATACACATAATATAATATAATCGTCGAACGGTTGGTTTTCGTTGAATGTCGGAGGTTGTCGAAAAGTTTGGAAAAGTGGTTGCACGCGATACGACACACGTAAAGTAGAAGGATACAAGGAGTAGGGGGGTAGGTGAGTGACGCAAACGTCGACCTCGAATTAGCCGAAAACGCGAGACGCGCGAATTTAGCCACCTTGAATTACGACTTCCGACACGAACGTCCGTGCACCAGCTACCTATACTGAACGCTCGAAAATTAGTCGTCCTTGCGAGACGAGCCGAAAGCATCGATTATCCGATGACCCACTTGCCAACCCATTGCCACGTAACCTTAATTACGTTCTGTTTCTATTTTTTTTTCTTCCTCTCTCTTTCTCTATATCTTCCCTCTACGACACCGGAGTTAATCGACTCGACTCGGGACAAATTGCCGTCGTCGTCGGCTTGATCGAATTAGAAACGACGACGGAAAATTGATATACCCGTTCCTACGAAACGTCCACCTCGACGACGATGTTTCGTTTAACCCTAAAGTTTACATATTTTCAAGCAGACGTGTACCGTGTACGTAGCTGTTGCAGAGGAGATTGAAACATTTCGATCGTCGATTAATTTATTTCTGAGAATACGAGCTCTGTTTTATTTCTGATCGTCTGGATTCGCAAGATGGTACTGTAAAAGGGAATAAAGAATAAAAATGATATGCTACCGAATGAGTTAAGAATGTATATATAAATAATTTAATAATATATAAATAATAAATTCCTATGTTCAGGGTCGAAATGATCGACTTTTTTTTTTTTTTACATAATTTGATAATAATGCATCTTGAGTATCTGACTGATACTCGAAGTATTTTACTCCCTCTGCTATTGTGTACACGATACCTTTATACTTGCACATATTATTGTATTATAGCATTTTTCACCATGGTGTACGTTAGAATTCCGATCTGTACGGACCAGGCATAGATGATATGGTATTAACTGTTCGTGAAAAATCTGTTACTAAAATTACTAACGTATTTTCCTGAAATCACTTTTTTTCCGTCGGCTCGGGTGATTAAAAAAAAAGAACTATCCAACCGAACAGGCTGAAATTTTTACACATTATTCTACACGCAAGTAGTTCTGGTCGGTATCAGAATTAGACTCGACAGAGCTAGACTCGGGTTAATACGAACGGCCAACGTAGTTCCGTGTTAATCGCTTGTTGTGTACAAAAATCCGTAAAGAAAAATGAAAAAGGAATAAAATCGAAATGGTAGAATTTACGATTGTGTAAGATCGTTCTACGTGGGTAACGAATCCTCGCGACAAAGGTTCTATCGAGTACGTATTAGGTCAGGTGTAGCTCGCACGGTTCGTTCGCCTTTTTTTCGAACAGGTGATTTCGAACAGAAGCCGAAAAAAGGCTGAGAAGCAACGTTGGAAGACCGTTAGACGAGGGCAGCGCGATAAAGGGGAAAAAGCAGTTTGGAAAGCGCGAGGAAACACGATTCGACCGGCATGAAAATGGTTCGATCGCGTACTAGACGTTAACGAGATATCGTTAACGTCGCGCCGTGAACGAAAGCACGTACACGTTTTTAGCCCGACGCGTTTGCCCGTAATCATCGAGCAGTCAGTTTGCGGAGTTCGATTCACCCGTTCGCACTGTGCGCCTCGAGTGCGTCATCACGTTACAATAGATGGCCCTTTTTTTCCTCCTTCGGTCCTATTTACGACACCTTCCAATCTGGATCACTCGTAATTTCGCCCTTTAAAATCGGTGAAACAGAATCGACGAGCACTGCTCTCTAACGTTTCTTGCGCTTGAAGGCAGGATCGTCAAAAGTTGGCTTTCGCTTAAGGGCTTACATGCAGTCACGAGGTCGGTAGAAAGCGATTTTTTGCGAATTAATTTCTTTTGTATATAAAAGAGTAAACATTTCGAGAACATTTTGTAATTTATTCATTAGAAACTATTGTAAATTGATATCTGACATGAAAAATCACATAGCTTCTGTTAGTAGATGAACTCCTCTCGATATTGAAGGAATCGATTTTGTAAAATATTTAAATTTGAATTTTTCAGTCATGATTTTCACTCAAAAAATCGATCTATCGTTGCTTGTAAAATAGGTTATAAACAAAAAAAGCCCTGGTTATTTTCATGTCAAAGATGTACGTAAAATTTGATTAAAATCGTTGCAGTAGTCTGACTTAGTTTCCGCACGGGTCTAAAAAATATACTTTTGAGAAAAACGTGATTACAATTTTGAGTGTCGATAAAAGTAAGATCTTGCATGGAGTCAATGGGTATGCTCAACAGCGACTCCAGCATCCAAAACACCCTTCTTTGAAAAAAGTGAATTTTCTCGACCTCGTGACTACGTGTAAACCCTTCAGGCGATTTTACACCACCCTGTGTACACACACGTACACAAATAATCACAAATATCAACTAGAAATCCTACGGCGTCGTATCGCTAACGGCTGCGAAGGTTAACCCGAAATTTTATTATTCGACCCTACACAAGTCCCGTCATCCCCAGTTTACAAGTCCTGAGCCGGATTCTACAAGCGTGCATTTCACGTAGAGGATAAATTCGTTGTTTATCGTTAAATTGCCTTCGAATGACCACCGTGTGCATCGTACGCTCAACGAAAGGGTTAAAAAGCGAACATCAGTCGATCGGCGTGATTACACGGCGTGCAAAGAAGCAAGCAGCAAGGAAGACAGAAGAAAAAGGATAAAGGATGAAAAGAAATTGTACGCGGGTAAACCGCGAATCGAAACGCATGGAAATTCTCGGCACGTCCTGGTCGCCGCGCGTCTCGCGCCAACTGCGAAATACGAAGCGTTTCAACCCTCTTCTGCTTCTGCTCGTTTTTCCGCTCGATTCTCTCTTCTTTTATCCAACCTTTGTATCTTCTCCGCGAAAAAGCGCCCAGCACAGCATAACCATTCCCTCGGAATTTGCGAGTCCTCTTTCAACTCTTTCCCTCCCACGTTCTCCCGCTCTCTCACTCTGTCTCTCTACTTTGCCGGGCTCGAAATAAGCCCGAACGGCGGCAGTCGGGCGCAAGACTCCCTCCTGGCCGGATACTAATTAAGAGCGCGTCTTTCAATTATTCTGCTATCGACAGTCGCGCAATCTACAAGCCGACTGAATGCACCGGACTTCGAATCGCACAAAGGACACAAGCCTGTTCTCGGTGTCAGCACGATTCCTCCTCTATTTCCATCCCCTCTTCTCTTCGACTCTTCCAACTGCCAAGATATCCACGTTCTCCAAAAAGTTCCAGGACTCTGTTCCGCTTAATCGAGCCGTGTGCCCGCGTTCTGCTTCGTTCGCGGACGTTCGATTATATCGATTTGCACGTCTCTGTAAATGTTAGGTTGTCACACACAACGCTTTGTCTGATAGTGCCAAAAAAAATATAGTAAGAAGATAATAGGTTAAAATGAATCGTACATAAATCAATAACGCGACGCGAAACATTAAGTGTTATACATCCGTTAATTTATTGATAAAGCGGGAGGAACTTTTGAGACAACCTAATATTAATACGTTGGTAATAAAAACTGTGATATAGATCGAAAGTTTATTTCAAATGTTGATATTTCCAGTTGACCCACTGACGACTGTGAACGTACAAGTACTCTGTAATCTGTAATATATTTATATTCGAATTGAAATATTCATACCCTGGTGAAATAGTACCTTCGCATCGTCGAGTTACAATCTTTTCTTAAACAACCTGATTGTAATTTTTGTAATTTTTGTCCCGTAACTAGTGTAGGATCCGGAAACGGGTGGTAACTGAGACGATTCTGAACAACAATTTCGTTTTTGATTTATTAACGAAAAACACTGACCAATCAGAGCCGTGATTCGTTCTAGTACCCTATCACGGCTGAGCGCGCGCTCTATTCGCGCTCTGATTGGTCCAGTGTTTTTCGTTAATAATTCAGAAACGAAGCCCCGTCCAACATTTTTGCAAAGGAAATTATTGTTCAGAATCGTCTCAGCTACCTCCCATTTCCGGCTCCTACCCTAGTTACGGGACACCCTGTATACACGCAAGTAATATATTAGCTGTGTTTTTATATTTAATTGCGATTTAAAAATGTCCGTGCTTCGTGTCGAGCCAAAGGGTTAATTGTCGGTTTAATCTGAACCGCTAGCAATTATAACTTGGCACCGTATCGACGTGGCTTCTAGCAATTTCTTGGCGTACGATACACGAACGAGCTATTAAGTTCCTTTAACACGTTGCCAGTCCAAGACGCGAACCTACCCTCCACTCGTGCATCCAAAAAACTGACTGGTATCTCAAGGTATAAATATATTCTTCAATTTGATATTCGTAAAAGCGAACGGATCCAAGGACTGATGTTTAACCCTCGCACGGCGAATAGAGGGTCCATTCGGACCCGTAGAAAGAAATTACTGTTTGTGTCCGCGAGGATGACGTTTTAGGTCAGGATCTGCTTTTTTTTCAGTTTAGTGATTGTTGTTACCTAACAAACAGTATTATTATAAAATGGTTATGGGAAAGTAGCTACATTTGTCTGATCTTCTCGGAAATCTCACCGCGCGGTTATTTTTATGACTGTCTGTTTACTTCGGCCGCGATTCTCGGAACTAGGTCGCGAATGGTTACCCTATTGAATATTTTGGAGTAATAGGAAGCAGTGACAACGATTAGAAGTAATTATGGGATAAAGTAGTGGCACAATCGGCCTTTGATGTTCGGGTCTGAATGGACCCTGTATCCGCCAGGCGAGGGTTAAAGCAGCGATAGGGTCGTGCGGCAACGGACAGTTTTCATATTTTATACGATTTAAAGAGCAATCGACACGACGCTCCTCTTGAGAGTAATCGACAGGAAGGCCGGAACGGGCGGAGGGTATTAAAAACAGGATTTGGATAGCAATTTCGTGCGTAATCCGTGGAAGCTTTCGCGGGTCGAGTGCACACTCGTATCGACAGAAAAGTCAGGGCCGGAATAATCCCGTAGTTGGAATATTCCGATTCGATTCGAGTGTCTATTTTGTCCGAAATCTCCTCTGTTCCATCTTCGCGTCCGAGATTAATCGATTTCGTTCTCGAATCGGTAAAAGACGAAAGGAAACTTTTCGAAATTATTGATAAAAGCTAGAAGGACCTTGAGCGCAGAATATATCGAGGTGGCCTGCGGCGGCATAGCAATAAAAGACGAAATTTGCATTGGCTGACATCTTGCTTCCCATCTTCTATTCCGTCGAGTCCGCCGCGGGGCTGTATCCACGATCTTTGCTCTCTCGCCCTCTCGTCCTCTCGCTCGCCACGAGGAAACGAGATCGAAACGCGAGAGATTCCTCCGATCCTGGATATTCCAGATGTATACCGTAAGAAATGTACATTTTTGCGACGGCACCACTATGTAAGCTGTAAATTAGAGAATAATTATAGTTATTAACTTGGACATGTAAGGCGACCGATATTAGATATACAGTACCGGCCAAAAGTTTGGGTACATGTACTAATAAAAACAAATATTCTGAAATATTTTACTCTTACTAGAAATATGCACGGGAAAAACAGCTTGGTTCGTAACGTTTCATAAACTCATTTCTAATGTACAAAAAATTTTTGGAAAAAAAATACAACCGACTTCGGAATGCCCTAAAGAGGACGAAATAATTTTAATTTATATTTCGGAGACGGCGCAAAATTAACAATTTTCTACATTGGAACTTGTCAAAATTCTTTAATCCTTTTACATATTTTCACAATTTTTGCGCCGTCTTCGAAATATAAATTAAAATTATTTCGTCCTTTTTAGGGCATTCCGAAGTCGGTTGTATTTTTTTTCCAAAAATTTTTTTTCGATGTGTAGAGAAAGGGAGGAGGGGGAAAACGATTTAGGCGAGAGTTTGTTGTATAGTAGTCGATGTTTTGTAAGCTTTTGTATTCTTGTAAATATTAAGTATCGACGTCTCGTTCGTGGGGAGAAGAAATACTCGACGAGAATCAATGTCCGGTTAACATATTACCGAATCCTTCGTGTCACATGTATTAATATATACAGAAATATACCGAAGTATATTAAAATTCAACTGGTCGATGATATTTCAAGCATTTAATATTTTCGTAGTTTTGAAAAATTCACAGCACAGCAGTTTTATGGATATTCAACTTCCGCCAACAGATGTCACCACGTTACCGAACCGAAAAATATAATCTTCAAATTTGTATATTACTTTTCCTATCAACTAATGTTATCTAAATCTAAATTAACTGGGAACACTTGACGCATTAAGGATCCTACAGGTCAACGCGAAACATTCAACGGCGGCGAAATTCCTGGCAATAAGTATAAAAAAACATGCGTAAATTTTACGCAGTATGCAGCTCAGAAGATAGAGGAAAGTGCGTACATAATAACGCAATTTGTTGCAACGCGATATCTTAATTAGTTCCTGAGATATAGGGCTTCAAAGTTTGTATAGCGGCCGGCGCGTAAGAGGGTAACCCCGAATGGGCCGCAGACTTTTTTCTAGGAAATTCATATACGCATTTCCAGGAATAGTAAAGGGTTAGACGTAGACAATGACCACGTGACCGCTACGCTAGACACTCGCTGTCTGGGTCCAAGCGTGAGACGGCTGCGAATTTCTACAAAAATTACGTTTGTCTTTACACGATGATATCTCAGGAACGGATAAAGATATCGATGTAAATCAAAAACCGAATTAAAGGGGAAGATTTCTACTTTCTTACGTATCTAACTTTATATCGAAATTCGAAACAGGATTTTGTTGGCAGCCTTTTGAACTTTTAGGAATTTTAATACGCGTTTCTTATGCAGTTTAACATAGTTTCTGACTTTCAATTGCTTCTAACAATAGAATATTATTATAAATATCTACCACACGCATTATTAACGATTCTTTTGTTTGTATCGTAAGTCGGTTGTATTTTTTTTTCCACAAATTTTTTTATTTCACATTTTTTAGTGGCGACCGGAGCATTCCTTCCAGAGTAGCATCAAAGAATAGGAATTTTGCTATGGGAATAGTAATTAGCAACAAAGGGATGGGAAGGGAAGGGTAGTAAGGGGAAGTGCAGGAAAGGGCATGGAAGTGAAGGGAATGTTGCAAATGGGATCATCGTGGAAACATCCCCGATCGCAAAATGTAATACTAGGTTTCATCGATATCAGTCCAAGGAAACGTGAAATACCACGTTTTTGCGATAAAAACGAAAAAAAATCCAAAATGGTTTTTTTACGGGACCAACTGTTGGTCATACTCTATAAGATGCAAAAGGTTTTGTTCCGATTGGTCCATCCATCTCGGCGTAATCGGCGAACATACATTAAAAAAAAAAAATTAACATACATGTCGAATTGAGTAACCTCCTCCTTTTCGAAGTCGGTTAAAAACTATACCTCTGCAGCTAAAGAAAAGTGAATGTATATACATTTTTGTGGTAGTAAAATCACATGGAACTCGTTCCAAAGTTAAGAAACGATGAAATGTTACATGTTGCAATTTGTATTTATTAACACTTCAAGTATCATGTCACCCATATCTAGGTAACGTATAAACTAGTATAAGAATTTGTCATCTATATTGATAGGGATTATAATTAGTAAATTACAAGCAATATTTTCAAATACTTGAAAGTTTAATCAACCAACAGAGTAAAACGGTATACCAAATTTATTCCAAATTAATATTGAAAATAAAATCACTAACTAAAAGGATTTTGTACAATTGTGGAATGAAAATATAGTAGATGTACCCAAACTTTTGGCCGGTAGTGTATGTTGTAACGAGATTGTATGAATGTTAGGAAATATAATTTGTAAGTAATTTTGTATTGGTATATGTAATTTGGCTTGTATCGATGAATGTGCTCATTCTAGAATAAATTATATTGATAATGTTAAATTGATGAATAGTTTAAGGTTACGCTTGATGTACTATTTGTAATTGAAACGTAATAATTGTACTAATAATGTAAAGAGCGAGTTGTTGAAATTGTGAATGTATTGAATATAGTAGAATAAGATAAATTAAGTTATTTGATGTATAAAACAAAGAATAATAAATTGTAAAAGACAGAGGAAAAAATGGAATATTTATTTAACAATCCTATCACATTCAAAATCCACAAATTCAACCGTTTTAACTTACGATTTCGTAAATTAGACTTAAATTTTCGATAATTGCAAGAATCAAGTTTTTGGGGGTACACAACTCACCGTTAGGTTTGCACGCAGGGTTGGCTACCTCGTTTGAACACCAATAAACACCATACGTTGAATAACATTTAATTTTAGCGAGTGTAAGCTTGAGACAGATTCTTAAGCGAATCATATTGTTGAATTGGGAAATCAAATTATTAAATTCAGAAATCAATTTATTGAATTCAAAAATCAAATTATTGAATACAGAAATCGAATTATTTAGTTCAAAAATCAAATTATTGAATAATTTGGAAACTTGATAAAATTCCAGGACTTCCCGAGAACCTCTTTTAAGAAATCCAAGTTCTCAGTTTTGCAAAATGGTATCAGGAGAACATAAGTTGCGAGGAGGTATTCGTGTCACTTCCTAGAATTTGACGTCATGGAAATTCCAAGAATTTGGCCGATTCCATGAAATGACGTCACATTCCAAGAATTCCCAAGAACTTACTTTACGAAATATCAAAATCCGATTTCGAAAAATGGTATCAGGAGAACATAAGTTGCGAGGAGGTGGCATAGTGCCACTTCTTGGAATTTGACGTCATCAAAATTCCAAGAATTCCCGAAAACTTGATTTGCTAAATTTCAAAGTCCGATTTCAAAAAATGGTATCAGGAGAACATAAGTTGCGAGGAGGTATTCGTGTCACTTCCTAGAATTTGACGTCATGGAAATTCCAAGAATTTGGCCGATTCCAAGAAATGACGTCACGTTCCCCGAATTCCCAAGAACTTACTTTGCGAAATATCAAAGTCCGATTTCGAAAAATGGTATCAGGAGAACATAAGTTGCGAGGAGGTGGCATAGTGCCACTTCTTGGAATTTTGATGACGTCACATTCCAGGAATTCCCAAACGCCTCTTTTAAGAAACTCAAATGCTCGGTTTTGGAAAGTTGTATCAGGAGAACATAAGTTGCGAGGAGGTGGCATAGTGCCACTTCTTGGAATTTTGATGACGTCACATTCCAGGAATTCCCAAACTCCTCTTTTAAGAAACTCAAATGCTCGGTTTTGGAAAGTTGTATCAGGAGAACATAAGTTGCGAGGAGGTGGCATAGTGCCACTTCTTGGAATTTTGATGACGTCACATTCCAGGAATTCCCAAACTCCTCTTTTAAGAAACTCAAATGCTCGGTTTTGGAAAGTTGTATCAGGAGAACATAAGTTGCGAGGAGGTGGCACAAATGTCACTTCTTGGAATTTGACGTCGTTTCTTGGAATTGATAAAATTCCAAGAATTCCTAAGGACTTGGGCCGTGAAAGCCAGTGTTCTCGATTTCGTTATATCCCGCTACTTTTTACATCTTCTTTTGGATTATCTTTTTACTTTTGCATGTTACAATTATTATGCAATGCTTTTCCACGTTTGATAACATTCTGGGGAGGGTTGTTAAATAAACATAGAGTCGTTTATCTTTTATTTCGTGTTTATTTAAACTGCCTGATAGATACAAGTTGTCAATATATTAAAAATACATCATTCTTATACAAAATTTATTATTTTATCTTCACTCATCGCATATAAATATCTAAAATATATCTTGCTCAATTCAGAACTGTTATACAATACAACCAATAATAAATTATTCGCTGTTGGTGTTTCCTTCTCGCACCTGATGAAATTAATACAGCTTGCGTTCCAATATCGATTGAATTACTGGATACACAGTATATCTCCAATTCTGTAACCAAAGAAGTTGAAAAATTCAATGAACAGTTTGCTCATTAAGCAAGTACAATGACTGTAAATAATCCAACTACCTACTTTACGCTAATCGACAGTAGTCTGTAAAAATCTCGTACGTCCTCTTCCCTCGAACTTCGTATCTTCCTTAATTTGAAATCCTAACCCGTATACTTCCGCGTATGCGTATTACAAAACTGGAGTAATTGTTTAACAACTGATTGGCTCGTTCCTGGTGCCCCTGTGTCCAGCTCTGAAACACAAAAATAAAAATAATCATTTCAGTTACCTCGTAAGAACAACTTTATTCTTATCACGATGCGTATAAAATGAAGTAGTTAATTACGACAAATGTTTCCATAATCCTTAACACGTTAAGCGCCACGCCACGCCGGTCCCTAGGGACTGATAGACTTCTTTTTTTCACCTACTGCCTTTTTTTTTTGACCTACCATCCAAACAAAATGCAACTGGTGGCAAATCTTCTCTTCCTTGACAGATTGTCAAAGCCTCTATACCAGCTACCGCCCATTGCGCTAACTATAAACCGTTCAAATGCGAGCTGTCTCTCCCAAGACCATACATTTGTTACCCCCCCTAGACTAAAGCTTTTGTTAATAGTTTTATTTGCGTCTAATTTACATATATTGTAAGTTGTAAGCGAATAAAAAGTCTTAAAAAAAAAAAAGGACTTGTAGACTTCGCAAACGCGACGGTATACGTTACAGATCATTCCTCGATTCCTCCTGGTATCCATCCGCATAGTTATCGAATATTCCCGAGGATTTCAAAAGAAACGAATTTTGATTCGAAACTCGTTAAAATCCGAGAAAAACGAGAAAGAACATGGGAATGGTAAGGGCGAAGATTTTGTAGGGCTGGGTGTGGTTGGCCAGGGAGGGACGTAGGCGATCCACGATCCAACCGGTGAAGTAGCGATGCATGTCCAAACGTAGTATATTCTCATAGACGTACTCCCCGGAGGTGGTCGGATCACGACCGTTCAGGGGATATTTATTTACATTCTGGCAATTAGTCGAGCATTAGCCGAGCCTCCAGAGGTAACCCGGTAACCCTGCCGCAACAACTTCTTCGCTCTCGCCGCTACTCCCTTGTCAGGCGTTATAAATCCTGGATCGCGAGGATCTCCCGCGAGGGCCACGCTCCTGGTCAGATACAGAGGTCGCGAGACGCACGAGCAAATGGAAATTGCCGCGTAACTTTCACCAGCCAAATTGTTACGGGCTTCCGTGGATCAACGTGTAGGAGGGTATAGAGGGTAAAGAGATGGGTCAGGAGTACGAAATAAAACACCTCCAACTCTCTTGCTAGCTATCATATGTATACACTACCGGCCAAAAGTTTGGGTACTTTTACTATATTTTCGTTCTACGATTGTAGAAAATCCTTTTAGTTAGTGATTTCATTGTCAATATAACCGTTTTACGTTCTTGGTTCATTAAACTTTCAAGTGTTTGAAAATATTGCTTGTAATTTACTAATTAAAATCCCTATCAACATAGATGACAAATTCTTATAAAAGTTTATACGTTACTTAGATATGGGTGACATGATACTTGAAGTGTTAAATACAAATTGCAACGTGCAACATTTCATCGTTTCTTAACTTTGGAACGAGTTCCATGTGATTTTAGTACCACGAAAATGTATACATTCACTTTTCTTTAGCTGCAGAGGTATAGTTTTGTACATTAGAAATGAGTTTATGAAACGTTACGAACCAAGCTGTTTTTCCTGTGCATATTTCTAGTAAGAGTAAAATACTTAAGAATATCTTTTTTATTAATACATGTACCCAAACTTTTGGCCGGTAGTGTATGTATTTTAAAATGTATTAGGTACCCGGAAAAATTCGTGCGGATTTGTGCAATCTTTTATGGAAGTTAAGTGAATGAAGTCGTTTTATCGCGGTAGATTCTTCACATTCGAACATCTTTTTCTTGAATTTGAACTTACGTACTCGATGAATTTTTCGTCGAACGCGACTCGTCATCTAACGATTCATTTCTGTGTGGTTCTTTCACTAACAGAACCTTCCCCACAAACGCTACGAACGCGTCTTGCTGCATTTGTTGCTCTACAACCAAATTTAAGGCCGTCTGTCCACGGAGCGTCGCGTCATAGACGCGTATTAGAGACGACGTCGCTTGCTCTACGCTTCGTGGACGGTCTTCTATTACTTTCCATCGCCCGCTGCACGAAAGCGTACAGTGCCGTCGAGCAAGCGACGTCTCCGTAGACAAATGGCCTAACTTCGTAAAGAATAAAAGCATCAAGTTTTACTCTTTCGCTGTCCATGTTTACTGTTACCGTAACGACGCAACAACGAAACATTTCAGACTCACAGAGCGTATATACCAACTACAAAGATCAAGCTTTAAAATGAAACCAAATTCATCCCTTACAGCTGTCAATTACCAAACGAAAATCGGTTTATGGTTACAATCGACCAAAAAACCGCACCAACTTTTTCCTGTAGGTACCTGATATAATATAATCGGAGGGCGCGCGCGGGTATCAGAGTCAATCATCGTCGAAGCCTACGCTGTAACTCTGCAACTAACTTGTTCCACCGTCTGGCTGCGAGGCTCGTTATTTTATGACCTGACCTTCTTGGCCCCGTCGTCCCTGAGCCGCATTCCCTTTTCCTGTGTGAAAAACGAAACGGCCCACGCTACCGGCATATGTGTGTTTCCCCGTGCCCCAAATTTTCGAATATGTTCCGCAATTCTTCCTTTTAACCACGAATCTCGATCAGTTATATTCGCCATGGTCGCGGAACGATAATCGGTATCGCTGCGAGTATCTTTGGTCGATTCGTGGCAGCAGACTTGGAAGACGCAACGCGAACCGGTCGATACGCCGCGGAAGGGAGAGAAAGAGAAACGGGGGAAGAACGCTTTAATTAGCGGTAAAATCTGAAGGGTACTCTTGGTGGTAGTAGCGTGTCATAAAAGCGCGAGGAAAAAAGAAAAAAAAAATACGCGGAAACAGAGGTAAGTGGAACGGGACGAAGCTAGTACTTTGGGACGCGCTGAAGAAGGACAATCGTGATCGTTGGACTTTGAACGGTCGAAAACAGGAAGGGACTTTTACGTTTCGGCAGAGTTGGCTGTGTTCCGGGTTAATTTCAAAGCGATCTCGCTTTTATCTTTTCGATTCCGGGGAAGAACGGCGCATTCCCGAGGCTCGGCTGGAAGATTATTCGGCGACGATTCGAAAGAAAGGAATCGCTGGCCGTGAGTTAATTGAATCGCGGCGGAAACGTTACCGACCTGTCCTCCTTGCTGTCGGGCCCGTTACAAACGACCCCGGCACATAAATCGCTGAGAACCGCGTTTGTTAAAGAGAACGAGTATTAGGGAAGAAGATTTGCAAAATGCTGACGAGAAATCTGTAACCGAGGCAAACACGTTTTCGAACGTTTCTCTGGTAAACGCCGAAAGAAAGCTTACAAAAATATGTATATCGCACATGCACGAATTTCAAAAGCGGCGCCCACTCCACGAAGCGGTTGAATTAAGGGCTTAACATGGAGTCATGGGGTCGAAAAAATTTAATTTTTTAAAGAAGGGTGTTTTGTTGTTAGCCAATTTTATTGTCAGCCAAAACTTTAATCGCGTTTTTCTGAAAACTACATTTTTTAGGACCGTGCGTGAAATAAGTTAGAAACTATTGGAACGATTTTAATCAAATTTTACATGTATCTTTAATATGAAAATAACCAGGGATTGAATGAATCATTTTTTCATTTCTTTTTGTTTATAACCTATTTTAGAAGCAACAATAGATCGATTTTTTTTTTTTTAGTGAAAATCATGACTGAAAAATTTAAAATTCAATATTTTACAAAATCCATTCGTTCAATACCGAGAGAAATTCATCTACCAACAGAATCTATTTGGGTTTTTTCGTGTCAGATAACCTTGTGATGTTTTTTTGAATCCTGCCATCCATTCAATTTATAATATTTTTTTATGGAAAAATTACAAAATGTTCTTTAAACGTTCCTCTTTTATATACAACGAGTTTGAAATAAATTAATCAATTAGATGCTTTGAAATAAAATTCGCAAAAAATCACTCTTTTTTCGACCTCGTGACTGCAGACACGAGTGACTTCCGAGTGATTTTCAATAATAATACATTTGAACCAGCCGTTGCTTAAATATCATATTCTAAACTAAAAGCAGATTTAACGATATTACCAAAATTTCCTCGGGATTTTTAAAACAATTTAAATCCTTTGACAAACCCCCTTAGTATAATATAAAATTCATTTTTGTTCCAAGTTCTAACTGAAAACTGATAAACGAGTCGGTCCGACGGGCAAGTGAAAAAGGAAAAAAAAGAAAAAAATAAGGAGAAAGGAAAAATCGATAAGTACGATATAATCAGATTTTAAGAGCTGGTACGTTAGACGACCGTTCACGAAGGCGCTAAATTAGCTGCGGATCGTGGGCTCGCGTGTAAACAAACGGCCGAATCAGTTCGCGACCACGACGAATAACCGGAAGTGCGCCAACCACGCGTTTCGAGTCTCTGGCCTCCGCGAAATACCGTTCAACGTGTCGCAAACCAAATGAATCATGTATTCGAATATTGTCCAAATCGATAAGGACGTTCCTTTGATAATTCAGTAACGTGTAATCGTATCGTTGAGGATACGACTTACGACGAGAGCGAAACGAAGACGAAAACGAAGAAAGACTCGAAAGCGATAGGTAGGATGGAATGGAAAGAGAACGAGAGAGAAATTGGTGCATCACGTACAAGATAGAAGACATATTTCGCGTGGGCGTAAAGCCCGCGCCAACGTCGACGTCCACCGACCGAGCCATCCATCACGCGGCTCGTCTAACGAGACGTAAGGTAAAGGGACGTCGCTTCGAGGATTGGAAATCCTCGGCGGCAAGAACGAACGAAGCGAGGAATAGGATGCGAGCAAAAGATTATATTCGCTTGTGCGACTCGTGCACCGTGACGCGGCGGAAAAACGGGAAAAGCCGAGGAAAGAAGACGAACGGCGAAACGATCGGACCGCGCGACTTCGATCCCGATACGGTCGAAAACCGATAACGGGGATAGCGAACCAAACCCCCCACCACGCCTCCAATTACCTAGGCAGGATTTAATCCGGTTGGATAATTCGGAAATGCGTTATCCCGGGAACAAATATTCGCGTCACTGGCACCAAATCCACGCGTGAAATCGGCTTCCATCCCGCGACCGAGTTAAAATCCCTCGTAAATATTTCGTCAAAGATAATTTCCCGTTGTTTCGCGATCTTGAATCTGTCACGAGGGAGAACCGGGTGGGAATATACGCTCGCGATTGGCAACGATTGATAAAACGGGCAGAGGAAGGACGGACGGACAGACAGGGTTGTAAATGGGGTCGGCCAAGCTGAACGCGTATAAAATATGCGAAGCCGCGCTATCTCGCGGCCGATTGCCTGGAAAACTCACGCGAAAATATCGATCCCCACCCGGTCCGCTTGTAATCAGATTAAGCAAGAGCAACGGCTCAACCTGGGCCATACCTATAACCCCGGCACGGCTCCCTCGACACCTGTGTGTAAGTGCACCTCTTCCCTGTTCCTTCACCTTCGAGAAGGATGGAGCTCACGAACGTTCGCACCCTCCCCCTTCTGTATCTGTATCGCTTTATCTACAAGCGAGACGGCCCAGCCCGTACGTACTCGGCCCGTTATGGGAACAACGACTACGATTCGAGCGGCCCTGCACGCTAACCCCTTACCCTAACCCCTAACGTCTCCGTCTCCGTTTACGTCTACTTTGCCAAAGTAAGACTCTCTTGCTTCTCGATCCCAACCGCTCGTACGCCTACGTCCAAGATCAACGTCGAACCACCTGCGAACGAGGCAAATGGAAAATCGACCAGGCTTTAACTAGACACCGTTGTACTCCGGTCCTGAGAGAAAAAAAAAAGAAAAAGAGGTTAAACGCGACTTAATTTCCATTCAATTTCACCCGATCGTTATTTATGTACCATGGAAGTACGCGGATCAATGTTTTCTCGCTCGTCCGTCGATCCTCGATTTCGAGTGTACCGCGTTTCTACTTACCGTATATCCCGATACTAATCAGAATAATCGGTTAGCCCCCGCTATGGAAGCTGGCTCCATTGGCTCATGAAGATTTCAGTGTCCGCTCGGTTTGTCACACCGCGACCGCCTGTTCCGACCGTTCCCGCGTACGTTTTATAATAAAACGCGACACGCATCGTTGAATTCCTAATTCGAGTAGAATCATACGTAGATACAGTTTGTTCTGGTCGCAAAGGATCGCGAAGTTGGACGATTCGTTGAACTTTGGGAAGAGAAATAAAAAGGTAATATAACGTGTTAATCGATGCGAACGTAAACTTGTCGAGTCGTCTGTTATCGGACATTCGACGAGAATATGTAATTGCAGACGGTAAGTCGCCCGTTTATCGGTAATTTTACGTTTCCCGGGGACTTTTGGAACGTTCCAGGTACAATATTTGAATGGCAAACGGTTAAATTCGTAGGAAAAAAGGAGCGAAACGAGTGCTGGTCCTATCAGCACGTAGGATAAGCGTGGATAAGGGAGGATATTAGCTTTGACAGCCGCGTTATTTAGCCAGAGACATCGGAGTCGCGAATATTCCTGCTTTTGCTTGTCATCTCGCTAACGAACGAATTGAAAGCTGGCACTCGATACAGATAATTGGTTCGCGTATCGAATTTCGTCCGTCGAGTAGATTAATGTGTCCAAACCAAATTGATCCTGATTAATGGAGCGAAGTTTGGGAACAACGTATTCTATCCGGTTGGATTTTCTATTTTAGTCGAGGATCGATGGATTCCTTTTCCGTCGTGGAAAATCGATGTTTCGGCTTAAAACAAAAAAAAAAATCGTCAACGTCCCGAAAGTAGGAGGATCGATATCGATGACTAGGTATGTAGCAGCAGGTTGGGTCGTTTTAACGCGTGCTCGATACCAGAGGCCATGAAACGTTTCGCTCGTTATTATCCGCTTCGCCAGCTGAGATTACCGAATGCGCTTGGCTTTTAATGACCCGGATCGACCGGGACTGCCATGTTGCCCGTTCAGCCCCCCCCCCCCCCCCTCCGCCCCCGGATGTAACCGAGTAATTACGATTTATTTCCCACTCGCTAACCCGATCGCAAATAAGGAGTGAAAAGAGCGCGGAGGGGTGTGATTACAAGATGAGCCGCCAAAACGCTCGTCACGCTTCGAATTTCCAAGTCTCCAGAAAAACAATTTCGAACGAACACGCCGGATGCTCGATGAATCGAGGAATCCAATTTGGATTATCGGAAATTCATGAGAACGCTTCGTATTCCAGGGTCCAGTGGAAGACGCGTTGCTGCTGCAACCGCCATGGATAGATATATCGTGGTTAATATAAAAAGCTGTTTTCGGGTATTACTTTGTTCCGCGCCTGTTTCCGAAACACTGCTAAACATAATAATACCTATTTTGAAGCAGAGGGCGTAAAAATCGGGTTCTTACAACCCTTTAAGCGACCTATAAGGATTTAAGATACGTAATTTTTTGAAAATGTAGATTTGCACAATGTTTACTTCGTACGCGTACGCGGGCAAGTTGTATCGACGGATGAACAAGCGAACGGACAAACGAACGAGCAGATGCACGCACGCGTACGTATCGGGGGATTTTCAGCTGTGAAATTTATAGCACCTACCTACTCCAGAGGATACGAACGGCCCGTGGCACGATGGGCTGGAGGATATAGATTACGTACGGTTCAACTATGGGGCAGTATTTTCCTCTGGCTCATGCCCGACCGAGCGCAGCGTGCACCGCCGACGCAACCGACCAGACACCCGGAGAGGAAACAGAGAGACGGAGAGAGAGAGAGAGAAAACGTCAAACAACCAGACTTTGTATTCCCTGTTGCGACACTTATCTCCTTACGTATTCGCATTTTCCGCTACTCGATCTCTTCCTTCCTTACCTTATTTCTTTTCCCATTGCAGCTTAGAGATGGGACATTAATACACCGGCGATTCAACTGTGAAACGACCAGTACCATCCTTAAGGGGGGGAACTCATGTAACACATCTGAAAGGAGGTGTTTTTTTATCATTTTTTTTTTTTTTTTTTGAATGAGTAAACGGTAACGAATCTTCTTAAAATTATTTGTAATACTTTACTTGACATTCGAGATTATATAAACATTTTTGGTGTAGTAGAAAGATAATTTATTTTTATAATTTCTGCAGTTATATTGAACGTTTTAAAGGAAGAGTTGATGTACCTCGTGCAATGCGGAACTAGATACTAAAGTATTTTTATGCTTGTATTGAAATTATTCTCTAGTTATACCTAAATTTGCAAAAATTTCGTGTAACCGATCGAAAATATAAAGCTTTAAAAAAGAAATTCATTTTTTGTAGGGAAATTTGTTGAAAAGATTTAAGAAAGGGGATGTTGAATTTTGTGACAATTTATTTCATTCCAAAACGATGGTTTTACCACGGATCCTGTTGCCGAAACGCGTTATCTGACTACGGAAGACTGTTCTCCATTCGTTCTCGAATATTCGAAACAGGGATGCTGTATCTTCTCAGAAGGATGACGACAAAGCATAAGACGCGGGAGAGAAGGAAGAAGCGAAACTCGGAGAGAAAGTTTTTCCGCGCCCGTGACGTTCGCTACGCAAAAGCCGGAGAAAAATATTTTTCCTTGCGCCTCGCTGACACTTGCTACGACGAACTGGCTCGACCAAGCGACAACGACAACGACGACGAAGAAGAAGAAGAAGAAGAAGAAGAAAAACGAGGTGTTTCGACTTTTACCCGGTCTCGTGGAACTTTGCTACGTTTCTTCGTCCCGTAGCTATCTCGCGAGATACGCGTTGCATTCGAGGCTATGATCATTGCATACAAAGTGCTATCGAGAACGAATTTCCGCTTAAAAAGTTTGCGATAACCGACGCCTTCCTCGTCTTATTTTTTCCCCTCTGCTTCTTTCCTATTCTGCGAATCAATCGATTCCCGTGTCTCGAGCTAGCGATGGGCTGCATGGTATACTGTTTCGATCCAAATATCGACGCTTAGCGCCGTGCAACTCGTGTATTAAAATCTACATAGTATTTCGATTATTCCGATTTTATTACCCTCCTCATTTTTCTGTATACCTGTGGTTATTGATACGATTACCCTTTTTATCATTAAAACATTTAACTCGAATAAATAACTTTTATATTTTCCTTCCAAACGTTCCGCGTGCATCGATACGTATCGACACCGTTACCGTTGTGCCGGAATGAAAAAAAAAAACCCGGGGCAAATAATAAATAAATTATTCGATAGACGGAACGGAAACGAGGCGGAGATTAAACGAGTCTCGCCGCGTCGAATTTTAGCAAGATTATGGAAAATCGATTTACCATTAGCGGAACATTTCGCGCTTTGCTTTCTCTATATCCCCGCAAAACCGGCCTCCTCGATTATATCGGTAAACATTTCGCGAGTGTTTACAAGCGCCGTGCTGATTAAGCCTGGGAAATCGTATTCGGCGTTCGCGAAAGCCGTGCGTTGTTACTGTAGAATGTAGAACAGTTCTATGTATATTTCCCTGGTAATAATCTAGCTGGAAGACCGCAACGGTAATAAAATGCAACCTGTTCGACCAACTATGGAAATTTACCTACGGCAAACCGTACAGGCTGTGTCATACTATGTGACAGTTATTTTTCTGTATTCATCTAAAATAATTGACACTATTCTGATTATTGACACTGTTTTAATTCGATGACAGAGTATGAATGAATTTGTTTTTAAGTTTTTAATATCGACTCCAGAACTAAAAATACTCATAACTTTAAAATTGAAATAAGAACTTTTCTCGTTATTTTACCGTCTCCTGAACGTGAATCTCACCCGTTACGATAGGAGCTGTATAATACGTGCCAAGTGTTCGTGGAAATTTCCCTTCCATCTTAAGAAGGGCACTTGGAAGCGAAAGCTACTCACTGCAACACCGTTCAACTTTGCCACACGATCCTAAACTTTCGACGCAACCCTTCGCAACCCGTATCCCTCCCTTTCCGTCGACCAACGTACCGCGTTCAATTCTCCACGTTCGATCGATCGATCGATCTCTCCGAAAACGACACAGTTTCACGCAGAAACGCAACGTTTTTCATTTTCGATCGAATCGCAGCCCGGCTGCGGTTAACGGACGACCCGGCGCGACGGTTAAAACAATTCTATCAAAATTTCGTTTCGTTAAAATAAATCAAAGTTGCCGGCATTTTTTGTTTCTTTTTTCGCTGTTCGCGTCACGCGCGACGATCTATATGAACGGTGAAATATACGAGGCACGCTCGATCGATTCAAAATATACGAATGATTTTATTTCCCGAATGGATGATTAACGGCACCGTCAGCCGCGTCGAAAAGAATTGACTAATACGAACTGCTATTTTCTACTACCTTGTATGTACACTCGATACAGTATCAGAGAACGATTTCGAAATGTTGCATCTATTGCTTTCAAATATACTGCTTCTCGTTTTAAGGACTCACATGCATTCATGAGATCGAAAAAAAAAGCGATTTTTGCGAATTTTTTTAACACGTTGGCTGCCACGGGGGTCACCGGTGACCGGCACCCGAAATTTTTTACAATCAAATAATTCAGCCGTTTATTTTGAAAGTGGCCTAAATCCATTTATTTTCGAATTTATTTTTGCTTCAGAATAAAAAGATCATGTAAAAATATAACTATTAAGGTAAATAACTAGATTTTTTTGGAAAATGGACTTAGGCCACTTTCAAAATAAACGGCTCAATTAACAAAAGAAATGATAAAATAAACCACGGATAGCGTTAACATTAAGGTAATAATGCTAGCTATCGAATTGAAAAGTTAAATTTGAAAATTAGTTGATTGTATTCTCAATAATTAGGATTTCAACGTGTCTGACTATACACGTCCGTTTTCACTGTGGCAGGCAACGTGTTAACAGTAAACCTACCGAAGCGGTCAAAATGACCGATCGAGTGTTTCTTATTATAACTCACAAAATTTATTACGATGCTTTTATTAAAATTCGTGTTAATTTTTATCACCATAAAGACTTGCTGTATATGTTAGTGTACGTTTCATTATTTAATTATTTATTTTTCTATTTTTAAGTTTAGTGTTAAAAGCATCTAATTGATTAATTTATTTAAAATATATTGTAAGAAATATTGTATCTTGAATGGTTGTAAGGTTTAAAAAGAAAGATGCGGTGCGTAACATAACTCATCACAGGGTTATCTGACACGAAGAAATCAAATAGATTCTGTTAGTAAATGAATTTCTTTCGGTATTGAACGATTCGATTTTGTAAGATATTGTAATTTGAATTTTTCAGTCATGATTCCCACTAAGAAGATCGGTGTAAAACAGATTATAAACAAAAAAACGAAAAAAATGATTCGTTAAATTCGTAAAATTTTATTAAGATCGTTGCAGTAGTTTCCGATTTATTTTACGCACGTACCTAAAAAATGTACTTTCGAGAAAAACGTAATTAAAGTTTTGGCTACGAATAAAAGTAAGAACAAATTTTTTGTTTATCTTGCATGGAGTCATCGATTCCATCATCCAAAACATCCTTCCTTAAAGAAATGAATTTTATCAACCTCATGACTGCATGTAATGTAAACCCTTAAACTAATCGGATGAACGTAAAGAATGATACACTTTTCAATAATCGACTTTCTTCCGTTAAGAGCAGCCTGGATGGGTTAGATCGATCAAGAACGAATGGATAAAGCAAAAAATAACCGCGAACGCGACGTTAACCATCGCCGTGGAAGAATCGAGGTTGTTATTCGTTTGGTGTGCGGTACGAATGGCAAAGTTTCGCCGTGACCTATCCTTCTCGAAGCTTTTATTACCGTAGCGACGTACGAGTTTGTCGCGAGGATTCGAGACCACCCTAAGTGTCGCCAGGACGCGAATCTTTTTCCCTGGCTGTCGTTTTCTTCGCGCGACAACTCGTCGAACTTACCTGCGCTGTTGTTCCCCCAAGACGGGGGACCATTTCGCAAAAAAGAACGGAGAGGACTTTCCGTCTGTCATCTATTTCGCAAACGAGCCAGTTCGCTGGGGAATTTCTTGCTACGAAAGTAGCGCCGTTTCCCGTGAAAGTCCAACGAAAACTACATACGTCCTCGTACGCCCGTCTTCTCGACACGATTTTCGTTTCCACCAGGAAACGAGACCGTCGCAGTGTCGGATACCTAAACAGCTACGTACAATCGTGTCCTGTACTTGATCGATTCCCGAATAGCCGATATAATTAACGGCGTAAATGTCCAACGTTCCAAAAATATAATATATTCCGAAAGTTTTTGCAAAAGTTCTTCTCTCGAAACTGTCGTTTGTCGCGGAGGAGCCTTTTTCTACGACGGTACAAATCGAAAGTCTGAAAAGGTAAACCGAAATCGCGACGCCTCGGGGCGAAGAGGTAAAGATCGCGAACTGGACCGACAAAAGGACGAATCTTCTCTTTCGTCTCTCCTTTGTCGATCGATCCAATATTACCGGCAATGTGTCTCCGAGTCCGACGAATTTCCTTTTTATCAGCGTGATCGTCGGTGGAAAACCGTTTCCGTACATACAACGCGAACGTTTCTCGAGAAAGATAAGTGTTGTTGCTGGAAAGAGTTGGAAGAAACAGAAAAAAAGCAAGAGAAGCTCGCTAAATGCGTCCGATTTATGGAACCGAGGCAAATTACGGCAAATTACTCGAACGCGAACACCGAGTGGGCCATAATTTCCTTCTGGCCGCTTTTTCTTCGTCTTACGTTCCACATTCTCGTCGGCCATTCAGAAGGCAGACTGAACGCGGGCAAACGGTCCACGTGCGAAAACTAAATACACGTAAGGTTCTTTTAAGACGGGATACGACTGTCCTGCTTACCGGTGCGATGGTCGATGGCCAGCGCAGTTTGCCGAGCCCTCGAGAAATACCGGGTCGCAATTTCGCGTAACGAAAAACAAATAGCGGCTATCCATCGAGGCTGACGGTGCTGGAAGACGCATGGAGAAAGAAAACGAGAGGTAAAAAAGAAAAAGAAAAGGAAGGCAAGAACGAACGAAAGGATAAAAGATATCGAGCAGAGGGTGAGGCTGGGTAATAGGCGAGTGTAGTTATCGGAAAAGAATTTTTCTGTGTACGGGGAATGACGAGTCGCCATTATTCCTCGAGCTATCGGACGATTACGATCGAAAATTTCGAAAACAATCGCGAAATCAAACGCAACGTTTTAACATCCGAAAAACAATCGTAACCGGTCTCTTTGACGGAGATTCGTGGAACGACAAAGTTCCCTGCTCAACCGCTTTTCTTTACGTAAGGGAGGAAAAAGTTTTTCGAAGGAGAAAGCGTTGTAGGATCGTTCGGGTTCGGTTTTGTTTGGGTTTACGGAACGTTCGCGTAAATATTTGAAAATCGTCTTTCTTTACGAAACCAGCTGCTACGTAGTTGGCTCACGCTCGACCGGAAAACAATTGGTTTTTCTCTCGAATTTTAAAATCGTAATGTTTTCGCGCACCGTTTTCTGCGATCCCCTCCCCCCCCCCCTCTCGCTCTCTCTCTCTCTCTCTCTTTCGCTCGTGTTTCACCATAGACGCGGCGCCGATTCGACCGACAACCGCACCGTTAGATCCCGTTCAAATATTAACTGTCGAACAGGTACGAGCCGACCTCGGATCACGTCAAACTTTAAAACGACGCTTTTCTATTCTCCCCGCAAGCCTGATGCGTTTTCTTCGAAATTAACCGCTAGAACCACCGAACAGGATTCTCTCAACACACCGTGTAGTTGCCTAGGTGCCACGGGGTGGTTGTAAACTTATCGTTCGAAAATTATTGACACGATTGGTAGCGGATAGGATTGAAAATTGGTGGACGTATCAGCCATCTAAAGCGGCGTGAAACGTGACAAAATCGTTGAAAATCCTGGTAAGGGAAAGCGTCGTCGAGTGGGCTGGCAGATTGCCATTGTCGCCGGTACAATTCAATCGCAAAGTTAGCTAGCTCCCTGTAGAAATCACATAATGTGCGGTTACCCAACCACTCCTTCGTTCGTCCCACTGCGTCTTCGTACGCCCATGGTTTTCGCCTTTTCCGTTCCTCGCCGTCCCTCTGTTCAATCCGCGCAAGGCCACGGGAAATTCTCTCCTTTTCCTCGTCTCGCACTCCCCCAACCACCTCTCGCACCACGTCATTCCGTCTGTCTTCGTTTCTCGCGATATCTCGCGCCCCCTTCGTCCCCAACAGCCGTCCCACGGGAACCAACAAATCAAAAACACCCCCAAAGAGCCACCCTCTTGGAACTTCTCGAGCCGCGACACCGTCGACGACTACGAGAAGATGGAAGGAAGAGGACGAAGACGAGGGCAGCAAACTCCGTGAAAGGAGCTAAATTAAAATGCATCGGTGAGACGAGCGGTCGGAAATGACGTCAGTGTCTGTTGAAAATACCGCGTATCAAGGCCACGAATGGGATCTCTGAACGGGCGACACTCGCAACGCGATAGATCGCAACAAAAGGATCGATGAATACGTTTTGATTGCGTCGCGAGTTAAACGCGTCTTAACCGAACGATCTGTTTTACGGGGTAATCGTGTCTGTGTATGTCACGAATGCGACGAAAGATGGACGAAAAGAAAAAATAGACATTGCATCGTCCAATTAGACGAGGCAAACGCGTTGGTAGGAAGAGGGAGGCGAGCTTTGAGCCGTACAGTTTGTAGGTCGTGCGGCGGTGAGTAGTAGAGGTACGTACCGTTTGACTGAAGCAGGTGTTTAATTTAGCGGTACTTGGTAACACGCGTTGTACGCTGTAAGCCTAAGGCAGATGAAGAAGGAGGATCCGAGATGGGTGGTGTTCGCGAAAGGTGAAGGGCGGACGAAGAGAGATAGGTCGAAAACGGTACACAAGAATGAACAGAACGAAATACGGACAGAGAGCGAATATCGTAGGTGTGTAGGTGTGTACAGAGAAGAGAAAGAGCAAAGAGAAAGGAAGGGGAAAGCGAGAGAGCAC
This sequence comes from Stelis phaeoptera, assembly GCA_943735885.1. Lineage (NCBI taxonomy): Eukaryota > Metazoa > Arthropoda > Insecta > Hymenoptera > Megachilidae > Stelis > Stelis phaeoptera. The sequence continues at coordinate 5,982,037 of OX030936.1, forward strand.
TCTAGGCTTTAGCGTGCAGGGCCTGCCTACTCATGGTAATTAAATGCCAGGCAATTTACAGGGCATGCATTTGCCGAAGGCTAGGCCACGATGCCGTGCGAGCGAGTTGCTCCTTATATACATATACATATATGTATACCTAACCAAGCAGCTCGCTACGGACGAAAAAGGCACCGGAAGGACCGACTGTTTTGCAAGCCTCTGTCGATTCGATCAGTTTAGATGTGCGTAACGTTTAACTCGTTTACTTCTTTATTGCACAAACTACGAGACGTCTCGTCGCGAGTAAAACACGTTGACTGCCACGGGGGTCACCGGTGACCAGCACCCGAAATTTTGTACAATCAAATAATTAACAAAAGAAATGACGAAACAAACCACGGATAGCGTTATCATTAAGCTAATAATGCTAGCTATCGATTTGAAAGGTTAAATTCGAAAATTAGTTGATTATATTCTTAATTAGGATTTCAACGTGTCTGACTACACACGTCCGTTTTCACTGTGCCAGTCAACATGTTAAAACACGTTGAATGCCGCTAGGATCACCGGTGATCGGCACTCGAAGTTTTTCGTAATTAAGTAATTAAGAAAAGAAACGATAAAATTAACCGTGAGTTAAATTTGAATCGTTAACAATTAGCTTTTTACCGTGTCTGGCCAGATACATCCATTTTCACTGTGGCATTCAACGTGTTAACGAGTTAACAGTAAAAACGAACGTACCTGGTCAGACACGCCAAAAACCCCAACGGTTCCAGGGTATGAGCGATTAATTTTCAAATTTAAGCCCTCAACTTGCTGCTTCGCATTATCAGCTTAATATCGACGCCATTAGCGCTTAAAGCGCAGAACTTGCTTCAAGAAGTAGTACATGTACCAGAGGCAGAGCGCCAGGATCACCGGAAATAACTAGTGCGATTTTCCGTCTTGAAATACTCCTGGTAAGAACAAAGAAGAATCGTTTATAGAAGGTTACTGAAGTAAAATGTTAAGCAGGAGTGTTTTAATCGAAAAGAGATGGCCGTAGCTTTCAGCGAACCTCGTATATAAGTTTTCACACCTCGTCAAGCTTTTATTACGAGCAAAACGAGCCACTTGGAGAAGTTTTTGCCACTCTGCTTGTCACTTGTTGATGTCGCGGAGTGGAGAGGAACATCCCAGTGGCGAGCACCAGCCAACCCCCTTTACCAGTACGGTCAAGAATCGAGGAGGGTGGTGTGTGCTCGAACGGTTCGCCGTCTGCGGGATAAGGAGAAAATCCTTACTTGGACCGGGCCGACTTCTTGCTCGACGGGAAAGCCAACTTTCGATCTGTGCGAAGCGTTCTCGACAAAGTTTACTCTTTTCAGAGTTTTCATAGCGAGTCTCTATCGGATAACTTCTCGAATCGTCCTCTGGTTCCCCGTTCGTGTTCGCCTTTAACCTCGAGAACCCACCTCGACAGAATTCGCATTATAAATATTCGTTCGTTCCGCGAAAATCGAAGTTTCTCAAGAACGCCGAACAGATAAAAAATCGTTAAAATAACTATCGACGGGATGCTATCTCCGGATATCTTTTCGGAGGACTTGTTGCGACAAGAAGGCAACTTCCGTTTTTACCGAAAAAGCTATTAAAAACAGCTCGAAAAATTAAATTCTAAGAATATGATATTTCTGGCTGGAACGAAAGGGTTATTGCTCCAAGTATGCTCCTTGCACCAAGTAGAAAGTCTCTTTCGTTCTTTATATTAGGTTGTAGCATATGAAATGTCCGATTTATATTACATTTTTTTATATTAAACGTTAGTTTCAAGTTTTCTACTTTCGTTTCAGAAATTTTCGGAAAAAATCACGATTATGCGTGCTTCAGAGAAATCTAAGAAAGACACGTTCAATTTCGATGTTAATTTATCACAATAAATCATAATCTTATTTTAACATTTTCTTCAACGAATCAAAGTCATGTTAGTACACATTTCATAAAAATTTAAAAAGGATGCGTAAAAATAGGTAAATATTGAAAAATGAAAATTATCTGCGAAAGAAGAAATTCTAAGCTTCGAATCGATGTATAAAACATCTCAAAGACGAAAATGTTTATCGAATAAGCAGATTTAAACAATTGATGAAACAAAATCGGACATTTCATATGCAACAACCTTAATAGAACAGAATGTTACCGCAGAAAAAAATATTGTATATATAAAATTCAATTAGCATTCCGTTAAGGAGGCAAAAATTGTATCAGGGGTGGGAAAAAATAAAGGCGGTAGGAAAAAAGGAATCAATGGGAATGAGGGGCGTCGATTTGCGTGGTCACGTTGTTCTGATCGTTGAACGTCATTACGGTGGCTCGACGAAGCGGATATTCCGGCAGATATCTCCGAAGTAACGTGTAACAACGTCACTGTTTACCGTCTTCCGTCTGTACACGCCGTTATCCGAGAGTATCTCGTTCGTTTCGCGGAGAGATCCCTCCGGTTATCGATCCCGTTCGTGCTCGCGAGCTTGAATTTTAATCGGCTACCACGTTCCACTTTATCACGCTGGCAAACCAACAAATTAGAACGTTCTCTCGACGTTTCTTTTTGTTTTGTTTTTTTTTTCTTTTTCGTTGAAAGCAACGAAACGTCGACGAAATTCACGAGAGAGCGTACTTCGAGCGGTGAATTATTTATGCCGTTACATTTCGTCCGATATGACGGCGACATCGGACAGTCGGACGAGGAAAATGGACAGTTTGCTATACGGGCGTATCGAATTTTGTCCGAATAGCTTTTTACCGTCGACCGTGAGAAGAAAAGAAACTTTCGCATAATGGCGTGGCCCGTTTCCGTCTCGCGCCACGGTTACGTGTTACCGCGCGTTAAACGTTCGACCGATATCGCGAAAGGTAGGCAGGCGTTTCGTTTTATTTCTGTTCCCTTGAAATCACGCAATGCCATGTCCGACCGACGAGAACTCCTTCCGACTTCCGTTGCGACCGATTCAACGCGTTCGCACCCCTCGGTACCGGCGGGAAATGTTCGACAGAGGGGGTGGAGCTTCTATCATTTTTTGAACCGGCGCGCGCGGCGCTCGGTGGTTGAAAGTTTGCGACGGTATCGTTCGCAATCCCCTCGATATATCGACTACCTACAGCTTTGGCCAAAAGGTATCAGGCACCCTTCAAAACGTTGATTTCGTCAGCTATCGAAATGTCAACGCTTCGATTACACATTGGCCCGTGTGATTAGAAATCGGGATGAGTCCAGCGGTCGGAAGTTTGTAACAGCGGACCTGCGGAGGGGAAGAAGGTAGAAAAAAAAAAAACAAGACGGAAGAGATAGAAACGTTAGGAATTTCCGATCACGTTCGACCAACGATTCAATTGACGCGCGACACGATCCGACTACTCGAGCTTCCGGCTTTTCGCAGTCGAAGCGTTTCAAGAAAACTGCGAGAAACTGTATCCTCGCGGTGATCATTATCTTTTATCATACCTTACAAAACATACCCTCCGTTAGAAAACATTTGCATGCATGATTCGTTTAGTCGAACGCGTTGTTCCACGCAATGGCCTGGCTATTTCTCTATACATAACCAAGATGGTAGAAAACGTTATGGTATCGGGACCTCCAAAACCCAATAGTGAAGAGGGAATCGTGGAAACCAAGAAGCGTAGCGGACTGTGGAGCAGTGCGTAAGAATAGCCGGCTACAAATCCGTGGGACCGAATCCTGGCAAAGGAGAGTCCGCTTTCTTCTCGATTTCCTACAATGTTAAGTGCAAGTTTGAGCTTTTCGTTGCCGCGGCATATCACGGCAAACACCCCCGATGTCCGCACGTACAATTTAAACCAAACAGAGGAGCATCCTAAAACTTTGTATCAATTGCTTTCAGATGTACCAAGTTTGTCCCGTTCTAATGGCTATCGCCAATTTCGACGAGTGGCAGTCTTATCGAAAGCAAATGCCGAGAAGAAAAAATCGAAGAGCCGAAAAAAGGGGTCGTCGGGGTCGTCGTTCGGTAAGCAGGACTCGGAGCGAAGAAACGAAGGTTGTGTTACCGTAGCGGAAGAAAGCTCGATCCATCATGGGGGCAGAAAGGACGGAAATCGATCGATCTCGGGCCGGTGCGACGCGGCGTTGTGAACGCGACACGAAAGCCACGGTGGATCCGATTGTCGGTAGGCGAGAAAGGTTGGCCGAGGCTTCTGGGTGCACGCGACACCTCCGTGGACAACCGGGAGAGTACGCGTCGAGATCGAGACTTTTCAAAGTTCCATAAACGACGCGTACGTCGTAATTTTCATCGGCGGACAGAGTGCGCGCACACGCGATCGATGCGATCTCGTCCTCGCGTGTTTAACCGCAACTTTGCCCCCGGCGTTTGCCGTCAAGGACGAGCCTGCGTATCCTAGCAGACCGATTCTCAACCTGCTTCGGTGAGCGTTCGTCGAATCGGTCAGAAAAGACGACCGGTGAAATAGCAACGAATTCCAGAGAAGGAAGGTGTTTCCTCGTTATTGCTCGCAACCTATCGACGTACACGCGGCGATCCTCTCGCGAGCGGTTCCTAATTTCTCGCGCGGCGAGTCGGCAATGATTAAGCTTTCGCTGTACGGTAATTACGCGGAGCACGGAAACACGACGAGATGTATACAACACAACGCCGCATTCACCCGCGGCCACAACCTCTCCCCCCTTCCTCCTTCTACTCGCTTTTGCTTTCGCCCTGGTTCCTGCTTCGTTCCTTCCTGTCGGCCAAACTTAATAATAATAATTGCCTGCGCGAAAAACGCTACAGCGAAGAAGCACAACGAACGGAAAACAACGGGGAAAATAGAGAACGAAATGGAAGAAGAGAACCGTGTAACGTATAAATACTAAATTCGCTGAGAAACGAGCGGTGTCCAAGCCGAAATGTAACGCGGGTCGGGATACCGCAAACTGTGTATAATTCGCTTCTTTTTTTTTTGTTCCATTTCTTCCAAAGCGGATTGGACCAACGCAACGGCGAAACTATTCTTGCCCAACGAGCCCGAACGTTTGGTTGCGCGTGCCACGAATTAAACGGGTTGGGGTGTTGTTAGAGAATTCGCGCCTCTAAAGAGCAGTCGAAACACCGAAAGCGACGGACGATCCAGAAAACAGGATAACAAGAAATGAACTTTTGCGGTACCATTGCCTCCGCTGTGCCGGAAAACATTATACGACCATTTTCCAACCGCCTAGAAGCGTAGATTGCGATCTTATGAAATTACACGAAACTGCTGCCACTGTTTTCTCGAGGAGGAATGCGAGGATCGCATTAACCCGTTCGAAATATTTAGTAACGAAGAGAACGTAACATAGCTTTATTTTTCATTCAGATTACATTATAAATAAACAAGACTTAATCGTACTGTTTGAGTTCGTCCGACTCGCGGCTACAAATCTGATGCTTTCCGGCGCAATGTACAACAAAATAATTGTTTCCCTGTTCAAAGTTGTATTAAACTAATATAATAATCAACGTATTCTCTGTTCGCGTAACTCATCTCTACGGTAGCTGAATGGAAACTGATTGCTCGCGGAAGTAGCACAACAGAAGTCACAAAGCATTATTTGCAATCAGAATGAAGCGTCACGCGTCGCACGAGTCGTATCCTACAGGAAACTGGATTTAAACGGGACAGATTTCCAAACTCGATTCTCTCGAAAACGAAGATTTAAGTTTGAAAAGGCAAAATTTCTGATCTTCCAAAATTGAGCTTCGATAGGAAATTTAACAACGAGCGAAATTGTTAGCAGAACACAACATGGGTCAGAGGTTGAATGACGACAGTCACGCGTTATTATCGAACGGGTTAAAGTCCGATCAGGTTTCGATCGCAAGCACAATACGTGCTCGCATCCCCGGCAGCCCTATCCGTTATCCGAAATACGCGAGAGCCCGGACGCAACGGTGAATCGAGGGCACGTATTGCTCCCACCCCTGACAGCTTAATCTATTACTATTTACATAATAGACAAACGCGATACGAAGTCTCGCGAACGGGGAAACGTAAAAGTGGTACGCGTCTATGTCGTATCGTTGGATAACCGAGCGATACGAGACTACGGAGGAAAGCGGCAAGTTATAAAACGTTGGTCCCGAGCCCCGATCCCCGGGGAGCATCTAAACTGGAATAAAGTCTCGAAACGAGAAGAGATAAACGTCGTCGGTTCCATTGCGAAGGACATCGTTCTTCTAACTTGGCGAAACAACGCATAGTTTAACGACGTCCGATCGAATTTCAGAACAGAAACGTCAGTCGTATTTGTACTTGTATTTAGTACAATAACTCGGTGAATTATTGTGATAAATATTCTTGAAATCGCAAACAGACAGGCCTAAAATCCGAGAAAAGTTCCATTACTTTCGATTGAAAAAATTAGTCAATCCAAAGTACGAAAGCTCTCGATATAATTTCGTTAAGTAAAGCTGCAAAAAGTCGAAGGTACCCCGGCAAACGAAAGATTGGAGCTCGAACCCATCGAATATTTCCCTGCCTGCATTACGTAAATGGAAAAGGAAAACGTGAAATTGTAATTAATCGGTGACAAGTGGGAGAAAACGACGGGGAACGAGGCACGACTCGTAGAAAGGAATCGGATGGCTTGATCGGTCGAATCGCAGACACCGTGCGCAAACCAGATGGTCGAGAAGGCGAGGGCGCACGGCGCCACGTTTCCCCCGTTAGGATAGCACCTAATGTAATCACGATAATGGCTACGCCGGGTCAACCAAGAGCTCTCTACGCCATCGCTCTCGGCATCCCAGACATTCCTGTATCATCGCGTGATCTGGACATGAAAGGGGAACAGGAATGTGAATACAGCGACGGTTAGAAGAAGAGGAGGAGGCGTAGAATGATAGGCGGGAGGGTACGGTGGTGGTACTCCCGTGGAATCCCGATTACTAAACGGGCGCTAACAGGCTTCCGAACAATCGTCGTCCGTCGATGCATCATCGTTCATCGACAGCATTGCAACTTCTATCTTTTGATCGGTGAAAAATCATTCCCGTGTATCGTTCCACCGTTATTCCTTCGAACATTCGTATTCGCTCGAAACAATGAAACGCCTGGCAATTTTTACCGAGGCTCGAGAACCTTCCTTCTCGGTTTCGGAATCATCGATCGACGAGCAATCCCGTAAATCGGCCCTAGCCTTCAAATAGTACTCGTTAGTCGATCATCGAGGAATTTTACGTGTCACCGTATTCTAGCCATCGTCCAATGCTCGGATCACCTGTATCGACCATTCTCGCGAAACTTCGACGAGCGGGCCAATTGTGTCGCGAACCCTTAACCCCTTACCGCGATGAAACGAAAACCGATCGAATATCTATATATATTTGTTTTTGTAGAACGAGCCGTATTTCGACGAGCGAACAAATAAAGGAAACGGGGGAAAAAGGTATTTCGAGGAAATATCTATATGAAAAGTTTTCGTTGATTGGGTATCGATCGAATCGTCGCCATTGAATATACATACATATATCCCGTAACGACGCGAGGCGACGAAGGGCTAGAGTCGGTCGGCCAAGTACACGAAACAGGGCGAAGGGGACAGAAAACGGTGACACCGGTTGCGAGGGAAACGAGAAACGAGCCCGTTAAGCGAATTAACGTTCTCCTCGTGGTTCTCCGACAACTTTTTGCCGAGTGTGAACCGACTTAGAGAATGCAAGAGGGCTGTACGGTTTCACCTACGGAAACTTTTACGTCTCCTGTCGCGATTCCATCGCCTAGCACGGATTTCAACGATTTACTTCCCAACCTTCGAGACACCTTCGCTAACCGGATCAAAGATCCTTCGTTTTACCGTATTTTTTCGCTAGGAGTTACGGAAAGAAAACTACTTCGAACGCTTCGTAGCAAAACGATGATGAAATCTGCGCTCGTGTTATTTGCAGCCTCTTACGTATTGTATCGAAACTGTGCTGGGAACTTGGAAGTGCGATGAAAACGTTCGTGTTCGTAAACTTTTACTTACAACATTAGCTCGCGAGCTTAAGTACCAAGACGTAATTATACTTGGGAAACTCACGGTTTGGGATTTATTCTCGAACATTTTTTATTTTCAAAAATCAAGAAAGTGAAGTTTTTGAAGAAGCTGAAGGAATAATGTATGGATCAGGCATCGTTGATTGAGGGTAAGAGGCTTTTTTTCCTTATCGAGATGATTTTGAAAATTGATTATTCTGTGCATGTATACTTTTCGTTCGTACCTCGAGCAAAAGTTTTTAAACAATTTAAGTTGTAAAAAAAAGTCGAAAAATTCGTGAGTACGCCATTTTGTTTTTTCTCATCTCCACTTTACAGCTACAGCTCCACTTTATAATAAAATACTCGGTTTTTTGTTTTCAAATGCTCCAAAGTCCAGATTTCGTGTCGACGAGATGAAAGCAGGACTAACTTCAGGCAGCCAGATCACCAAGATAAATATTTATATATACACACAAAAAAAAAAATTCACTTTCAAACCTCTACATTTATATATAAAAATAAATTTTCCTATGAGAAAAAAATTCTTGAAAACACATGCAATAAATCCATACTGACCCCTTAACACGGCACCGAAAGTGTTTTGAAACCGCTAACGCCATTGTATAATCACCTTAATTCGTGGCAAGGGATATACAGATCGCTGGAAAATTAGATAAAGTAGAACGAACCAGAAGAAAAGAAGAAAGGGAGGCTGAAGGGGTTGGTTGAAAGGTTATATAGAGTGAAAAAAAAAAAAACGGGAAGAATAATTTCATTGATGGCGATCGAAAAATCGGGAGACAGTAAAGCAGCGTATATAAATCGTTGTATATGCATATTTTGCCTTTGATGGTTGCGTTCATTTGCATGCTCGCGAAACTATCACCCCACCCCCACCCCCCTTCTAAATCGATATATTCAAACGCATTCAACACGCGTGGAACAAGCCGAGGAAAATAACGTGATCGGTTCGCACAGAATCGTTTGCCAACGAAACAAGCGTGCCTCCTCGCTCCACTCCTCTCCTCTCTCATTACGTTATACGAATCGGTCGCGATTACGAATACCGAAGCGAAGGTTATCCGTTGGTGTTTCGCAGCCTTAATTGCGTGCACCGTCAGCGGATAATTGATGAAGTAACGCGATTATCCGTATGGTCGGATAATTCTGTGGATTGTTAGGAGACCGGTCATCCCGGAACGTTGATAATCGATCGGCCATACAATCGGTTCGTTCCATAGCCCCGTGGCAATAACACAATAACGAAGCTATTTGTTAAATTATCAGAATTACTCGCTCTTGCTCTGTTGTGTGTTCGCCGGCACGCTATAAGGCTACGTTTATGCTCGAGACGCGATAAAAGTTGGTCAAAAATGGCGGCAAGCGGCGAAGCTGTACAATTATTATTTCGTGTGTCAACCCTTTGTACTCGACTGGTGCCTCTGAGGCGCCATATTTAATATTATCGGCGTATTCTGAAATGCGAAATTTCAGTTTTACTCGTACCATAGTATAGAAAATTGTGGAAGGGAATAAAAATCAACAGATTCTCAAATATTTCTAATACTTTTCTTCCGACACGGAAGCGTAGCTGGAAAATTAGATTACACCCGATTACGTCCAAAAATGCTTCGAGTTCAAAGGGTTAACGTTGGATAAAACAACTCGACTTCTATGCATTAGAATGTATAAATTCGCGACCTGTCCATATTTGTTTTATATAGCAATTATGGAAATTCTAGGTTCCTGGAAATATAATATTCCAATCTTGTCAAGTTTCCGAAGATTTCGAAGTTTTCCAGCTCCTAAGAACGCAACATCCGTTTCCTTAATTTCCGTTTAGAAATACGATACTCCAGAAACTTATCACAATCATGTGTTAATCTCGACTTAACGTTACTATTTGTTAAATTTCAAAAAACAATTCAATAGGTAAAAGAACCTTCGGCACCCGTGAATTTAATTACCAAACTAATAAGCTCTGTCTCGCTGCTTCGTTATAAAACGATAAATTGCATTATATTTCAACCCTTACGCGTCATATCGCGTCTTTCAAGAAGAAAACGAACGAAAACCGAGACTGTACAAAAAGGTAGGAATAAAAATGTCCTTTTTAAACTCCTTCACGGTTTCCTTTTCCTTTTCATTTAGCTTGCTACCCTCTCGAGCTTTCCACTGGCGACAAAGCGAAGGAACGATGGAAGGCCGGGCACAAAGAAATTTCATTCAGGGCGAATTAACACATATTTCTAAGGATAAACGGGAAACTTTGCTGTCAAGCTGCGCGCGGTTTATGAACCGTCTTTGAGCACAAAAATCCTCCACTCTCTTCTGATTTGTAGAATTGTGAAAATTCAAAAAATGTAACTGACGGAGTCATCTTTCGACCGGTGGATAGAATCGCTCGATTCCGGATATGGAGCCGTGAAACAGACTCGAGAAGCCATCTCTCGGAAGCAAACGAGACTCGTACCTCGTCGGTGCCTGTACCTAACTGTTTAAAATATTCGATTTATTGTTCGAACAAATTAGGATAAATGAATTACGTTATCATTAAATTCTTGGGAAGCCTCTGTGGCATTTTAATTTTGCACAAATGGTACAGAATATTTCGAGGAAGGGTAGCACAGCTTCCTTACGAAAACACTAGTTACCATTAGCGTGTCGCATCCTGCTATATCGACCGAGACCCGTCGTAGCGCTCTTAGCGGTAAAAATTGCAATTAAAATATTTATTATTTAACATTTGAAACAATAAAAAAATGTATACATGTATTTTTAATGGTCCCTTCGTTTTTTTTTATTCGATTGATAATTGGTTGAATGAAATTCGCTTAACCCCTTTCGAAAGGCAACCCGGTTTACATCTAGGCAACGCAGGTGCACGGCGTTAAGGGGCTCAATAATAAAAATAAGTCTCCGTAATATAAACCCTCTATCATAAATATAAATGGGCACTTGTAATTCTTTTATGATAAAAAGATCGAAAATAGATTCACCAGGATAATATGAGTTGAAATAACTCTATACAAAATGAGATTACACAGTTTTATTGCGTCTATTTTATACTTTGTGTATGGAACAAATTACAACTAAATTGTACGATGTTTAGAAGAGATTCTAAACAAACTGTCACGGTACATTTCATCCCTAAGTATCTATCCAATCAAATCTAAAATATCTTCCACCACCTCGAAAATTTCTGAAATACTGTATTTTGTTTAAATATCAGACTCTTCCCGATCGATCCCAGAGGATGTTTCAGCTAACTTCTGCAACACCAAATCAGGAATACGTTTCTCCTCCAGATTCCTAATCCCAGGAAGATCGACAGGCACTTGAGACTTTTCCAGTAAATTCTGTCTTCCAGGTAACAGAAGTTGTTCGTCGGCGACCAACTTCGACAAGGGCATGGCTTTTTCGTCCAGATTCTCCGTGTTCGGAAGCGAAGACCAGATTTCCATCGTGTTTTTAGCGAGGTGGGACGTTTCGGGCGTTCCAGGAGCCGCTAAAGCTCCCAACGATCCGACAACCAACAGAAAGACGATCATCTGTAACGATTCGAACACTCGGATACCTTCCATCGATCAACCACGATCAACCCTTCAGTTGAGTATGCAACTCGAGACAAAGAAATCTTAATATTTTTAATATAAACGCGATAAAAATATCTTTTCGTGGAGGAACTTTAAATGATACTAAAATCGATAGCCTACTTAAAAGGGTTAACCCTTAAATGACCAACCAATTACACAGTTATCTACTGAAGTTTCGATTTTTAAGATCCGTAGCTTTAATATTGAACACGTAAATTGACGCGTAATATTTTCACGAGAACTATTTAGAAACGGGTACCTGAGTTGGCCACGAAAGAGTCAAACACGTCTCGAGATTTAAAAAATCTGCTGCAACTTGTAACGATACGGTCCGACCTCTTACCTCGATCGTGTTCGCTCGAATACCAACGGTCAACTGTGTTCACCGATCGGTCTCACCGGTGACGTGATACTTTTATACAGGTAGATAGGTACGGAACGTGCGTGGCGACACTGGTCCCACAACGTAGATCGACGTTTTATTTCGATGAGTCGAACGACAGTTGCCAGGGGCAATGTTTCTCCTCATCGAACTGTTTTCTTATTCGATCTCTCGACAGAGAATACCTGTTTCCTCGCGAGCCCAACAAGGAGCCGTGAAAATGACACTACAAAAACGAAAAACGAAGTGACTAGCCTTAACCTTGGCTCTATAAGATAAATCTAATAATCTAACTAAATATCTCAAACCTGATTCATCGTATACCGGTACGCTCTTTCCGGCTGACCATCAGGATGGGCGGAAAGAATGAAAAATATTTTTTTCAAGTCGTAATACCGCGGAAAAGTTGCGAATTGAGGAGATTAAAAAGGAGTAAGAAAAGAAATAAAATAAGTTTATATCTTTCGGTCGCGCATGTGCTCTATAGTTTGCCGAAATTTAGGAAAAATTATATTTTTACGATAATTTTTAACATTTTTAATTTAGCCAACATTGAAATAAATGCCAATGCGAAGGTAATAATTGGAAGAGCGAACGAACAGACTGACAGAACAATGGCGCGACGCGGTGCCGTTAGTGATAGGTGGTGAGTGGAGGAGCGTCGTTAATTAATTTGAACAATTCTTTTTTCTAAATTATTATCGGTTCGTAACTTTTCCGCAGTATTAAAACTTGAAAAAAATATTTTTCATTTTTTCGGCCCATCCTACTGACCATCGATGCTATTGAATAATTATTAGTGACCAGTGTTTTATTCGAACAAGGGGATATCCAAAGAGAAAAGCGTAACGCGTTGGCTGCCACGGTGGCCAAAATTATTTAGTCAACTGCGGATACCGTTAATATTAAGCTAATAATGCTAGCTATCGAATTGAAAGGTTAAATTTGAAAGTTAATCGATTGTATTCTTAATAATTATGGTGCGTTTTCACTGTGGCGGCCAACGTGTTAATCCTTGCGTAAGCGAGGGTGATTATAGTCAACCATTATCCAAGGGTGGCCATAGTCAGCCTGCTGCGGAAGGTATACAAAAGACAATGGAATAAGAAGAAATACTACGGAATTGATGTTGCAAAATTCTGACACCGTTAAAACAGTATATTCTTCAACGGGTTGAGAAATCGCAACTTCTGTCTACGGCTATAATTTTAAACGCTTTTGGATACCAGAAGCGAAATGCGCGGTTTCACCTTTACCGAAATAATCGGAATATTATTTCAATGGAAGAAAACAAACGTTCCGAGCGCTGGGTGGTCTAAGCTTTTGCGTCTATTTATCTGAAATGGAGGAACCGATGATGTTATATAATTTCATCGAATCCTCGCCGAGGACAGAAGGTTGAAGAATCTTTCCTGACATTTCTTTCTCAATAATCTGACTGACACCCACACCGTTATTTTCTCGTCCCGTCATCCTTTTACCTTACAAGGTACAATGACACTAACCCACGTGGTAACGAGCAGGTTAAATCGCACGATATAAAAGGTGACGTCACTCTGACTCACTTCCAGCCGATTAGCCGACTATTACCACCGAAGCTTACCCTCGTGAATCAATTGGCAGAAGTGACGTCACGCTGTCGATGTACCTTGACATTTCTCGCGTCACAGCCCACTTTTCTCTTTGCCGCAATTCCGATCGACAATGCGCGTTATTGCATCCGACGAAATAGATGGGAAACTTCGATCGAAGTTTCGGGAAACGTTAAAAATAAACTCCAACCCTCGTCTTGCTTCGCCCTGTCCACGCCTACGATCGAGAGCCTCGATTTTCTCGACAATTCAAGCGGTGGATGGGAAAAGGGACGCATAAACCCAAGTCACAGAAGATAGGGACAATTAACCTTGACAATTCGATTACACTTTTCGATTAAACTTTTGCACAATACCGAATATTATTCGATTTGCGACAGAATACATTATCGAAGTATCGTCAACGAAGCCACTGCTGTCTTCAGGTTTCACCGATCAGGTTCAATCGTTTAAGGGAGTAAAAGGGTTCAGAGTTAGAAGAAATCTACTTTTGTTTATTGCTTAGGCTTGAATCGATAATACTCTATCCAGAGAACATATTTCTAACGCCTCAAGTGTGAATAAACCCGGAACAGTTGAAAATGAGCGCCGAACGTTGGCGTGTCCCGAGCGCTCCCGAACGGTTCCGAACGCTTCCGAAACTTTAAACGCGTTTTTCTCGAAACCATGTTTTCCAAACTTGCGGGCACGATTGAGAGAAAACTAATCGACCGAATCACTTGATTCTTTTTTTATCGAAACAATATAAATTTAGTTTCTATGTGAACCTAAGATATTGATCAAATTTAATGTATAAAAAAAGTTATGAACAAAATAAGGCGAAAATTTAATGCGAAAATAAAAAGTTTCACTTCTATCCGCGATTTTGAAATTTTCTTTGCAGAAATCTTCCCAGGTTTTAGGTTCGTATAGAAACTACACTCGTTAGCTTTGAAAAAATCACCGGGTTGTCAGTATAACTACTCTTAGAGTAGTTTTGTTAAAAAGAATTCATGCACAAAGGCTTTTTTTGACCTTCTAGACCTCTTTACCCCCTTAACTTTGAGACAACCTGTATGGAATACATCGACGTATTCCTTCCCTGGTATTTACATTAGTTACGCATCGTTTTGAAAGTGGGTCAGTTTTGTGTTTCGCAGAGGATTCTGTGTAAAAAAAAAAAAACTTTGTAACCATATAAATGAAAATCTGCTTCCAGTTGGAAGTGATTTTTTTTGACATTGGATTTAGGAGTATGCGCCCTTTTACAAATCATATTCTAGAATTATCGTAAGATCGATTCGGATGAGCTGATCGTTAAACGATTTCTCCAGCAGTCGTTAACGCAACGTAAACAATCGAGGACACGATATTCGGTCGTGCGAACCGAACAAACACGGGCCGAGTATAATAGGCAAGGGAACACGGTAATACAGCTGGAATGGAATTAGTAACAATCGAATTTTCGTTGAAAGCATTTCGCTTTCGACGATTCTTAAATTAGTCATTGCTCACCGGGCGCGTGCCTACGCTCGACTACCAGTGTATTGGTTAACGCGTTCGTTTTTATCTCGAAACAGAGAAAACCGAAAATACACGGTTCTGACGTAGGAACCCGGAGTTTCAAAGTAAGCAACCAACCAACCAACCGTGCAAAATCGATCTTGTATTTGTTTCTTTTTGTCTTCAAACTCGAGAACGGTACCCCGCCACTTTGCTAAACTCTAAGAACAGCTTCGATTTCGTCAAATCGTCTTGCGATCTAATTCTACGGGGTTTTTCCCTGTTACTTTGCTTCTTTGTTATCCTGTTCTTCTATTCCGATTAAAATGAGCGGCAAAGAAATGCCGGGAAGAGCCGCGCTCTCGTTTCCCACCGTCGACGGTTTGTTGGACATGGATCAAATTTTAGAAACCGATCCCTGGAATCAAATCAACAACTTCGTGCAACACAATTTTATGCAGAATATCTTGGACGAATTTAACGATCGAATAAAACTCAATCCAAAACTCACCCCTGATGAACAAGGTAAGCAACAGGAGGAGGGTAACTCGTTAACACGTTGAATGCAACAGTGAAAATGGACGTATGTAATCAGACACGGTAAAAATCTAATTATTAACGATGCAGTTAATTAATTTTCAAATGTAACCTTTCCGTTTGATAGGCAAAATTATTAGCTTAATCGTTTCATTTGTTAATCATTTAATTGTGAAAATCTTCGGGTGCCGGTCACCGGTGACCCCCACGGCATTCAACGTGTTAAACTTGATGAATTCGTGGAAAAATTGAAGAAACGGAATAGTTTTTAGAGTCTCCTCGATTATTTTGTTCATAACAGTCGTTCAAAACGCTCTATACAAAAGGCGTTAACCCCAAAATTAACTTAATACTGCTGTTGGAATAATAATAGAAATAATACATAAAACTTATGAGTTCTATCCTTGATCCGACAAACAGGTAATACGACGACGATGAAAAAGGGAGGCACGTCATCGTCGAGAAAACCTCGTAAAAGTGAAGCGGGCCGAACGAGCAAAGAAAAGCCCGCGAAAAAGCGAGACGGAGGCGTGTCGGTGGATGAAGGTCAGGGGTCGAAGAAAAATGAGAAGAAGACTGGGAGAAAAAGCAAGGGTGGTAAACAGGAGGGCGTCGAGGATGAGAAAATAAAAAAGAATAAACAAAAGGGCGATTTGAAAGAAAAATCGAAGATGATTGAAAACGCTTTAAATACGAGCGCCAGTGTAAACTCGGCCTCGATAGACGAGAGGACGGGGAATGTCGGCGAAGGTGTGCAAATCGCAGGTGGCGAAGCTGAGGATACAACAACGAATAAAAACGAAACGATTATAAGTACGTCGACAAGCATAAATTCGCGGTTACCGTTTGACAGCAGTACACCGAAACGCGAACGTACACAAGTTGATAATTCCGCGAAGAAAGAGATTGGCGTCTCGCGGCTAAGAAAGAGCCCTTCTTCCAAGAAATGCCGTGTAAAGGAGATTCGGGCGAGTCGAGATTTAAACAATAACGGGAACGATGTTACGGCCGAGCGAAAGACCAACAAGAAGCCGGTCGTAAAATCGCGGCGTGAAACTGGGAAAAACCCGACAACTAAGAAGAAAAAGGGAACCGAAAACGAAGAAGCCTCGCGATCGAACGACCAAAAAGATACGCTGAAACGTAACAAGCGGAATGAGAAAATTACCGCGGCAGGTAAGATATTAAGCTCGATTTTTTAACACGTTGGCTGCCACTGGGGTCACCGGTGACCGGCACCCGAAATTTTGTACAATCAAATAATTACCAACAGAAATGATAGAATAAACCACCGATAGCGTTAACATTAAGCTAATAATGCTAGCTATCGATTTGAAAAGTTAAATTTGAAAATTAGTTGATTGTATTGTTAATAATTAGGATTTCAGCGTGTCTGACTACCCGCGTCCGTGGCAGTCAACGTGTTAAGGTTAATTTACGACTGTATTCTGTGTATAAATTGATATTAATAATAATAGTGGAAATATTACGTTGCCAATGCGGTCTAATATAAAGGGACTTTTAAGCTTTTTCGTTCGTTCGTTTCTGATAGGAAAGAGGAAGATCGGTAAACACGAGCAACGTCTGATCGAAAAGCGACGAAGACGTCAGGAGAAACAGGTACGACGTCACGAGAGAAAGGCGGAACGGGCGATGGAAAAATTTGGACGTCATGTAACGAAAATTGCCCAAAAAATGGGATACTTGCCAGGTAAAGTTTCTGTAAATACCGTTTCCGGCACACGTGGAAACAAGCTTTCGGTACGTACGGCTCATATTAGCTTCTTTCGCAGAAACTTGTTCAAATCAGAGCGACGATACCGATTTTTCCGACGAATCATCCTACTCGAGCAGCCACTGTTGTTGCTGCAGCACGTGTTCCAGCTACAGCACGTGTTCCAGCTGCAGCTGCTCCTGCGAGTATTCGGAGTACACCCCGTACTCGTCGTCCAGCGAATCATAATTTTACAAAATCGAACAATCGTTTTTATTTTTCTTTTATCAATTCTGATATTCTTGGTTACAAGGACTTGGGAGTCTCTGTATACACGGCGCGGTGCGCCAATATTTAATACGGCTGATTGTCGCAGTGAAAACAGACGCGTGTAGTCAGACATATCTATCTATTAAGTGGTTTGGACTAATAACGGCGTACCTCTCATTATTGACTTTTTTTTTCAAGAAAAACAAACTTTTATGAAAATTAAAATTGGTTTAAACATGGATGCCGTATGATTTTGATTTTTTAACAAATTGGAGGTACTCCACTATTATTCTGAGTGACACAATTTTTTTTTTTTTTCTTAACCCTTACGCGACATATGTAATTTACCAGAATGTTTAAAAATATGAAATTTAAGCTTTGTTTATATTAAAATATAGAAAATTAACGGAGGAAATAAAATTGAATAGATTCTCGAGCATTCGTAGCAATTTTCTTCGGAAATAGTGTTTTTTACATTTTGGAAGATTTATTAGAAGGATTATCTCGACTTAATTACATCTAAATATGCTTCGAGTGCAAAGGGTTAAGTTTTCGACTTCTTCTTCTTTTCTTTTCCGTTCAATCCGATACGACAGTCACCGATGGAAACATTGTAAATGTATATGAAATAATGAATAATAAATGATTAATCGAACAACGCCGTGAGTCCTTAACTTCCTACAAACACTAAAACAACTTTCTGATCGCATCTGATGCTATCACAGTGCTCGAGGGTTGAAAAATCGTTCTACCACAATGCATTAAATATGACACGATACGTACGAACATTACGATGCACGATGTATGGCATATTACGTGATAAGGGGGTTACATTTGTTTCGTAAGCACTCGAAGGCAATTCTATAGGATAAGAATAAGTCGGAGTCAATGAACGAACGATGCTCGTAGCAAGTCCAAGTATAAAAGGGTTAATATCCGTAACACAATTCATAGCGGGGCTATTTCTACCCTGGCGACGACGAAAACAGCTGACGGAACGCCTATTCTCAACTCGATTTCAATCTAAGCTGATGATTTACTAATTTGGCAATTTGGCAATTACAAATCTAGTAATTTAACACGTTGAATGCGATGGGGGTCACCGGTGACCGGCACCCGAAGCTTTCCACAATTAAATGATTGACAAAAGAAACGATTAAGCTAATAATGCTCTCTATCAAATTGAAAGGTTAAATTTGAAAATTAATTAACCGCATAGTTAATAATTAGGGTTTTAGTCTATTTTCACTGTGACGTTCAACGTGTTAATAATTTACTAACGGACGTTGGACCACTTTAATTATACCGTTCAGACGAACGATGGAACCTTCTCCTCTACTTGAAGATTTTCAACCATTTCTTGTGTACTGGTGGTTTATACGCATATTATCTCTGTTTTGTCACCCGGTGTGTTACAAGTACGATTCGAGGCACGTTCCCCACTGGCACTACAAGAAGCGAAAATTCTTTCGTGGATGGGGACGCGTTTTACGAATCGTGTCTAATCGAATCGAAACGAAACAGTTATACAATACATCGCATTACCGTACCCGCTATCGTAACGCTTTTCTCTATTTATATCTTCGATATTGCCGTCGTTGCACTGGTATGTACGATCCATCCCTATGGACATTGTATACTTGACACACATTTTAAAAATACTTTCTGGTTTAAATTAAATTCCACCTCGGGGTGTACGCACGATATTTGGCGATCGGTAAGACGTAATTAATTTGGCCATCTCTGGCGCGCGAGGTGAGATCAAAGACCTATTTATCTGCCATCTATCCGAATATAAATTGTTTTACTTAACCCTAATCGGACCACGATGTGACTTTGAGTCACGTTTGAACTTTAAACTTAAATTTTTTTATTATATTTTATATTAGATTTGCAAAAGTTTTTTTGGGGAGGGGGGGGGGGGTTTACATGAAATTAACAATTAACAGAACTACTGACGATTTAGGTGTACCTACTTTCATAGTTGAAAATAAAATAGAAAAATAAATAAATATGGAACGAAACATATACTGGCATATACAACAAGTCTTTATCTTGAAAGTAGATTTTAACAAAAGCTACTTAATCAATTGCGTGATTTAAAATAAGAAACCCTCGATCCGTCATTTTGACGGGTTTAGTAGTTCTAGTGTTAACACTAATAAAATAAGTATTTGTAAATTTGGAGTTAGTCATTATATCAGAATTAACGCTTTTTTCATAACACGATGTGATTCACAGTCACACAGTACATTATTACGTTACGCTGTGGAATATGCACATTACAAATCAACCTATATGCAAATCATACTTGTCGAGACATGTTCTAACTTGCATCCAATCGTGTGGGAATTATTATAGTATTTGCCACTTTGATGATACATCAACTAAGAGCAACATTAGACGTCGCTGTCACATGTGCCCACCCAAAAGAAGCAGGGTATCAAAGCAGTGTTGCACCCTATGCAAAAAAAATATCTGCACTGAACACTCGACAAATAAATTTTGTCTTATTTTTTAAATGTATATATTTTTTTAAATTATTCCTTATATTCTCATAAGTGACCGAGAGACACATCGTGGTATGATTCGTTATAAAAACACGTGGTACGATTAGGATTAAAACAACAAATATCAAATCTATAATATCTGTAACATTTCGTTCACAATTTCTGCTATCTGATACGAGTATTTCTACTTAGATTTAGATAAACAAAAGAATTCTTAATAACTTAGACGATGGATCGCCATAGAAATTCGAGCGACGAAACACCAGCTTTGCACGTGCTACCGCGAAAGCGCGGGAATACTTGAAATATCTCGCCGAGGGAAATAGATTTAACACTGTGACCGTCACGGTAGAAATAGCACACGGTAATATCAATTATCAAAAAAATATTACAGGTTAACTATCGAAACCTAACTCACATTTCGTAATTCAGAATTTTCTGTCTAACTTTATTTTTTAACTTGGTTTTTACGTGTTTACATAGCCATACGTTTAAAAATTATTTGAAGTTTCAACGCTGCCGCTTTCCCTATGATCCCATGTGACCCGAAAATTTCTACGTACTCCACGAGAAGCGATCTTTTTACCCCCACAACCGGCCAATTCAAATATTTCCTAAACAAACTGTTCGATACGATAATTTCGTAAGATCTTTACGTGCTTACGATTGAAAACGTTTTAGCGGAGATTTTACTGGTTAACGATCGGTTTTACATGGAACAGATCGCGATAGTAACGTTCGATTATCAGAAAAGAAAATAACAAATAAGATGGAGAATTAAGAGCGTATTTGATCCTGGCATCAATGTTCCATACTCTGTTTCCCGATCTACGTCTGCGCGCCCCGGCCGGGTCTATAAAAGCGACGTAGGGCGTCGCGGCGACTCCAGACGCGACATACGCGCACTGCTGAAAATGTGACATCGAGCTGCTTTCCACGTTTATCGTTGCCGACAATTAGTGCAATTTTCTGTGAAAAAAAAAAAAAAAGAAGATACCATCACGAAAACGAGTTTCTTCCGTCAGATTGTTTACGTCAATTGTTTCGTTGGTGTGCAAACTTGTGTTTCCCATTCTCGTGGCGAACATGTAAAACCCACGGACAAGAACGAACGATTATAAAACGTGAATAATTGAACAACACAGACTTGTCAGTGAACAATATATCTCTGAGTGACGTTTTTATCATTGTCCAAAGGATTATTGTCATCGTGGTAAGTTATCGAGTTACTTTGAGTTACCAAACTTGTAAGTTCGTGAATGAAATTGCTTGTGATCAAGGACGATAACGGGCAGAGTTAAACGTGCAATGTAATTAGTCTGGCGAAGACGTGGCAAATTTGTCTAGAAAATACACCATCTATCTTTTCCTCCAGTAGACCACCCACAACCCCACCTATTTTCAATCCACCCCTTTTACTATACGGATCTCCCCTCTTCGTCCGTCTCTCGCTGTCTGTCTCCCTCTAGTTCTGAAAATGTACGTTACACGTGAGGACATAAGCCAAAATATTACTTCACTAATATCTCGCACGCGTTAAAATAGCCACGGTAAACAGAAACGCTAAATATAACGGTGTCCAAAAAGTTGTCAGAAGTAGCCAGTAAGAACCGGCGCGGCGCGGCACGGCGGCGAAGCGGGAAGGGAAAAGAACGATCGAATTCGACGAAAATTGCGTGAATAGAAAATCCACAAAAGAATCGGATATATTTCGCGACGCGAAGATTCTATTATAACCGACGATAACATCGCGAGAAGGAATAAAATGATATTTAAGAACGATCGTTTCAACGCCATTTCGAGTTGTGTTCAAGACTGTACGTTTGGAGGGGAGGGGATGAGAAATTTATGGACGACAAAATGGTTTTACGGATCGATTCTTCTTTCCCTTTTCCTTCGCTCTCCTTCTGACGTTAATTCGAATCGAAAGGGTAGAAACGATAACGAAACGGTTTGACGCGCGTTGCCGCAGCGAAATCCTTGCTATTGATCTAGGCAGCTGAAAAGGTCCTGGGTTCAACCCGGCCAACCTCCGGCATTCTCCCCACCCTGTGTCTCGTCCTTCGCCCACACGACTCATCCACTCGAATTTTTATCCATTTCTTCGCAACTGTTTCACTCGCCATCGAAAATAACAAAACGAACTCACTGTACGATTCACGAAGATCAATCCCTTTCTACCTATTTCCACTTTTAATTCCTAAAACCCTACTTCGTTCACCGTGCAAGGATAATATACAGGATCGTTACATGCCCAAAAAGATATCGAGTTATACGAGTCCTTAACTCGTAATCGAATTAGTCGAATAAAAAAAAAAAATCGTAAACTACAAATAAAGAATCGAGTGGACGAAAATGAAATTTGAGAATTTTAACGTGTCTGATTACGTACGTCCATTCTCACTGTAGCAGTTAACATATTAATCAACAGCAGACAGCGAGAGTACAATGCTCTCTGCGATGGAAAACCACTCCAAGCGTTAAACGCGTTTCACGCTCGATCGGTTGTGCGAACGACGCCGCGGCAATTTAAAATAGTAACCTCGTACCGATGACGCAAACGAACGAAAAGATTTACACGACATTTTGTTTTCGTATCTTTCGTATCTGTAATTACTAAAGTAGAATAATTTAACTTGATGCACACTTAACCCAGATATAAATGGATAGTAATTTCCGAATATTGAGAAGGGTGGTAGACTTTGCCATTTCCCCAGGGTATTGTCATGGATGAAATAAAAACAGATCGTGTACGATTCGATTACAGATGAAACTTCACGAGAAAAAGGAGTCCGGTATACACAGGGTGCAGGAGATTCCTTTGGAGGAGTTGGAACTTTCGAAGGAGTACGAGGTGGAGAAGACCCTCGGCGAGGGTAGTTTCGCAAAAGTTTTGCTGGCTACACATCGAGCGACGCGAACTAGAGTCGTGTTAAAAGCCGTCCACCAAGAGCTGACTACAGAAAAGGACTTTTTCAGAGAATTTCACTATTCGTACCATCTGAGCCCGCATCCGAACATTCTGTGCTCGTACGCGGTCGCGTTTAAAGCGGAAAAGTGTTTCGTGTTCGCGCAAGAATACGCCCCGTACGGTGATCTCGCCGCGAACGTGAAAGCAGGAGGCCTAAGCGAGGAATCGTGCAAAAGGATCGCGGGCCAGCTCTGCTCCGCTTTGGACTTCATTCACTCGAAGCAATTGGCGCATCGCGACATCAAGCTGGAGAACGTGCTAGTGTTTGCCCTGGACATGTCCAAGATCAAGTTGTGCGATTTCGGGTGTACGAGGCGCGAAGGGACGCTGGTGAACAAAATCAGGTGCACCTGGTTGCCGTTTCAACCGCCAGAGATCTACGACATCGTGAAGAACGAGAGGTACGCGTGTAAAAGGAGCGCCGACTGTTGGCAGTTCGGCATCGTGCTGTTCGTGTGCCTAACCGGAAATCCTCCCTGGCAGAGCGCCGATCTGATCCAGGACCCCGAGTACTCGGCCTTCCAGAGATGGCTCAAGAGGAGGACAACCAAAATTCCGCCCACCTTCAGACGATTCACGCCACGGTTACTCAGATACTTCAGAAGAACGTTCGAGCACAAACCCGAGAAGAGGCCACACGTAACCGAGATCAACAAGTACCTGAAGGACTCGTGGTGCGTGAATAAAATAAGTCACAGCGCCACCTCGACGTCCGTCGACGCCAGCGAGACGATCGCCAGAAAGGGCGACAGCCTGTTGTATCTGGACACCGTCTTGGACGATCAACGGAACGTCGACGAGAACAAGAACAAGCTTAGGAAGCTTCTGAACAGTTACGGGCTGGAGACGACGATCGACCAGAAGGTCGTCACCAAAAGGATCTGGGAATGGGTGATGCAGTGTGACTCCAACATCGCCGAGCCAGCTTTCGTCGGCAGCCTCGGCTCGGAGGGTATGTGAGGGATGGCGAAAGCTTCCAGCGAACCATGTCTAAGAAGAGATCGCCGGGAACGAAAGTACAGTTTCGGCGGATTCGACGAATCACACGACGGACACTCGCCGTCCCTGGTGCGACGTGACGAATCTACGTTCGAAAGAACTCGTCTGTTGGCGGACTAAGAAAACACGCCTAGTGTCTTTTCTAGTGTGACAACCCTTCCCACGTTCGGTATCCTGTCCCGTCACTCGTCCCTTAGCGTACCAGGGTGAAACGGTCGACGTTCTTTAAGAAACCTTCAAACTATACTGTACCCGACGCATTTAATTTAATGTGTATTCGTTCACAGTTCCTTCGAATAATTCTGTTAACCCTTCCATAGACGGTGGGAATTATTTTTCCCCAGCAACTGAAATTATTCCTACGGGCAGATTTTGTTTCTCCATTGAAATAATGGAGCCTATGTATTGGTTAGTTCCTACTGGTACAATCATATGATATCGATTCAATCGCTGAAGCAGAAAATTACAGAGCAAAGAGTAGAAAACATACGAGGACGTATGAAAAATCATACGAAGCCTAAATAATACGAGATGTTCTCAATTTGTACTAAAAGACCTCATCTTAATATGCTAAGGATTATAACTTCTTTCCCCTTTTTTCTCCTGTTCCTTGCTCTCGTCAATTTCCTGCATCAGTTTTCTCTACGAGCGGACCAATTATCGACGTACATGTGCGTACGATCATACACTGGCAGAATACATGTATGTACATAACGTTTACGCGCGAGAACCAGCTTCCAGACGAGAATCGCCCCGAGATGTTACGCAAGCGATTCTCGTCTAATTTTCTTTTCTTTTTCCAGTATATGTATATGTATAAAAAAAAAAAAATACGAAACGAATGTGATAAAAAAAAAGAAAAAACTCGTTAAGACTGCGGCGAATGCGAGCGTAACTGCGATCGGTGTTTTCGGTGTCGACTATAGAGACAATAATGACTGCGGATTTCCTAGTAATTTATTACGTTACGATAATCGATATTATAGTATTACGAACAGTAGAAGTCACTGTACGAGGCCTTGCGTGAGATCGTTTTATCGTGTTACAGGAATGGAATTTTGAAAAAGGAAACTCGGTTCGTTTTCAACCGAGTACCACACGACGACGGTTTGCGAGTTGCCGAAGATGTTTCGAAGAGAGGTCAAGCGACACATTTAGCGTTATTAAATAATAGAGTGCATTCGTACACATAGCGCGCATATATTCTTCTAGCAATTTATCGGTAGGAGTGAATATAGAAAGAAAAAAGAAAGAAAAAAAAAACGAATCGATGACTCAGTTTTGGTAGAGCTCTCTTACTGCATACGAAACGTGTGTGACACGATTCTTTTCCTATCGTTTGCGGCCGGTAAAATCGAAGAAATCGAAAGGAAAGAAACGTGTGACAAAAGTGACGCGTTAGGCCTCCGTTAACGCGAAGCAATGTTTTCTATATAAAAACATTATCGAAATAAACACATTAAAAATTAAGATTTCCGTGTTACATTCCCTTCACTGGGTTTCCCCTGGATCTTCCTATCATCAATTCTTCGATCCTTTCGCTACAGCAATCTCTATCATTAGTACATTAAATTATTCTTAATATTATTAAACGCAAGTAAAATAATTTTATCCCCTCAAATTTTATTTCCAAGCTTTGCGTTTTTACGTTTAATTGTTATTTGAAAATGTCGCTCTTAATATACAATAGCGACTCACCGAATATAGCCGATAAAAAATTTTAGATTTTCTAATAACGTCTATAGTATAGAAAGGGATGAAACGAGTTAAATTTGGTTAGATATTAAATTGATTAAAAACGTTGGCCAAGAGTGGTTTGATGTCGACAGGGCGGTACAGTTAAAGTTTCATAAACTCGAAGGAAACTAGCACGCGAAACGTTTCCTTTCCATCCTTGGACTGTTAAATGTAAAAGAGAACAACTGAAGAGGGTCATCGACGAACCACTCGACCTCTGACCTTTCCCTTTTCCTTTTTCCGAATCCGTGACTCGGTGGTATCGCGAACGTGCCACTTGTCCAATTTGACACCACCCTTGACCTACGAAACACCTGTATTCTTTTCTGTTCCTTCTGCGTTTCGATTTCGTCGAGTGTTGCGGTACCCGTCAACTGAATATTTATTTGATATTCGGGGATAAACCGCGTTAAATCTTGCCGAATCTGTTATAAAATCGTACGCGTCAAACAGAAAGAGGAAATATTAAAAGAAGGATAACAAACGTCGGACTAAAAATGTAAATTTTAAGAGAAAGACACGTGTGTTACGTCTGTAGGATTTCCTCGAACGTATTCGCAGCTGGTGGTGGAAATCAAAGTGGATCCGACTGATTTATAATCACAGCGATTCGAAAGAGAAACGAACGATTCGTGGAATCGTTGGCGTTCGTATATATCGAACCAGACGAATTACACTTATTCTGTGAAATATCTAATTAACACGTTGATCGATACGCAAATGTATAACAAGACAATTTCAATCCTTACAATTATTAATTTACAAAAATTTCAGCCACCGATCACCACTTTACTTTTCGCCCCAAAACTGATTGCACGAACTTCAATAATCAGATATAATAAATAAACTGATTACACCTGGGAAAAGTACAATCTAGTATTGCGAGTATTACAGAAATAACAATATTGATATATAACGAAATTTCGTATCGGTCGTGGGAAGCGTAGTCGGTGGGGTTAATTGTCCTACGTAAGCGAGTAACAGTACGCGCGTGCTATTGACGTGGACAGGATACAAAGGAAAACGGATTAAGGAACGTCAAACAGTGGCGATGTGTATCCGGCTTTCATCGTGTCTGGATACAATGCGTATTTTCGGCCCGCGAGTTTCTATTTCCACGCGTCCCACGGTTATTCTTGATCGTCGGCATCGACAGCAGACATTTACTCCCAACAGTGCCACCATACCTGCCTCGCGTCACGTATACGAAAGACCGGTTTCCTCGCGTCCAGAGACAATTTTAAAGATGAAAACGATACACGGTTACAAGACCGTGAATTTCCGAACAGACAGGAAGGGAAAAGAAAGTCCGAGCGTAACGGGTGAGTTAGGGGGAATCTCGTCATCGATCCTATCGTCCGACAAGCCCGACGTCTATTTTCATACAAGCTAGACTATTTATATACACGGGACAATGTTCCACTTCTATCGCAGGATCGTTGGAACTGGCGGTGTCGCGACCAAACGTATCGCCTTCTATCGGGTCGATCGAAGTGTCCAAGTCGAAAGCCTCCCAATTACATCGATCCATTCGTTTCCATCCGAACGTTCTATCCAGTGGGTGTATTTCTGTAACCGATTATTATGCCTTCGTTCCTCTTTACGAGCCCTCTTTCGACTTCTTTGACGTCAAAGAAACACTCTTCCACACGATATCGTCTTTCATCGGCCACCACCCGGCAACGAACCCGACAACAGTCGAATAAAACCGGTAGGCACGATTGTAAACGCTAATGCGTTACTTAGGCGTCAGCCGAAAAAACTTAGACTTCGAGACTGAAATAGAAACTTTACACGATTCCTCGAAGTTTACCTTAGCTCCAGGAAAACAAGGAACTGTATTTCAAACAATGGCGAATCTATCGTTTTAGCAACATTTACGCATAGGATAAAAGAAATCATTTGTTGTCATAGTTATTGATCAATCCTTTGACTGTGCAAAGTATCTGAGTTATTACTGTGATCGTTCAGTTGCATCGCGTTAAATGAAATAAGAAAAAGTGATCCGTTGTAGTCAAAGGGTTAAAGTACGCATTTCGTGAGCAAATTAATTGGAAAATTAAGAAAAACAAAAGTAAATACTTGTAAAATCGTTAAGTGTCGAGGTAATTACTCAAAATTCCCTGGTGATTCCGGGCAAATCGGAGATTGAAACACGTTCCACAGCTTATCGAACTCGTCGACGAACGGCTTGACGAGTGATTGCTGATTGGTCACCAACACATGATCGAAATTTCCGAAGAACGCAGACATTGTCCAGTTTGTACTACCGGTGATTAGTATTTCGTTGTCTACGATCACGAACTTGTGATGCATCAGTACGTCCAGTCGCTGCATTCGAAGCGGAATACCTGAGACAATAAACAACATTTATTGTTTGACGAAGAAATTTGATTGCGAAATAAGCGAAAAGCACGTACAATTATTATGAAATAAAGCGGTTTGTGCGGCATCGTTACAAGCCATTCTGTTGTCCAATATAACTCTAACGATTACACCTCGTTTATGAGCGTTCACAATCGCCATTGACAACGATTGACAAGTCAACATGTACATGCACACGTCCAAGCTTCGTTCGACCCCATTTATATAACTTTCTAATTTTCTGTAATGATTATTGATTGCTAATTAAATTGAAAATATTTAAAATCTCAACATTCGACGCAACGATTAAAGCGATCACCTTAAATGCAGTACGGGACAGCTATCTCTGTGACAAACTTGCTCGCAAGAGGCGTGGGCTCGACAAAGACTGGAATCCCACGAGAAAAACATAACTTCCGAGATGTTTTGTTTTGGTTCGTTGACGCCCGATTTCGAAATCGCGCAGGTATTCGTGGTTTTTGTCCAGAGGTCATGAAACCTTTTGTACAACTGCCAAACAAGCTCCGAGGCGAGCGCTAGTCCTCCCAGTAGGAACAGTTTATTGCTCTTCATCGTTTTAAACCGAAATGCCTATAAATACAAGAACAAAAACAGAAATATAGCATATATAGATATGTATTGAAATGGAATCTCGTTTGGGAGCCATTTTGAATTACGCGCCTTGAAAATTTCGCGGTATCGCAAACTGACACTGGAGCGCTAACAACGAATATCGTTAAAAAATGTATTTCTCAAAACAATCTATAGCAATTTAATTACAGAAATGCATAAAAATCAGACAAATTTTCTCGTTTAATAATTGTTCATCAGTCGGTAACACGAAAGATTAACTAAAAATTGTTTATGAACATATTATAACCTACAGATGTATTCTTTGACAAGAAGAATGTGAACAATACTGTATTGACGCTTTTTATACAAAATAAATATGATGCAACATACCTAATTACATGTGTTTTATTTTTCTCAAAGGATCGCAGAGTTTTTATTCGATAAAGAAGGATAAATAAATCAATGGAACGCTCACACTTTGCCGCCACTAAAAATCCTATACGTTTTGAAGTTGGCCACAGGCGTTGCCAACATGAAGTTATTGTAAACGCGCCCAAAGCCCGCCCAATTTCAATTCCGTTACCGCCCTAAGGAGTTAACGTTCTCTAAATTTTCCATCACCTGGACAGGATAAAATTTGATGCAAATGAATTATTAAACAATTATTTTTATTAAAGAAAACTGTATATTCAGTCATTTAACCTTGTCCCATTTGCTTAGATATAAACTCCTTGTCCCTATTCCAAAGAATATTGCATATGGCATTCAACTGATAAGAAGAATCAAATATTTCCGATCTCGCAGAAAGTTTATTCGTGTCGATCCTGATAACTTTAGCTTTCCATTTATCTTCAAAGTCTTTTATCTGTGAATCGTCTACTGCAGAACTGGACCATGGTTTAAATCTACAAAAAAATATCAACACCCAACATTATGCAACTACACCCCATAAAAGCAGATGAAACTGAAGAAGATAAAGGGAAAAAATTACTTTGTTCCTATCACTATATTTGCTGGCTTCTCTTTTATAGCTGCCATTGTGTTCATCAAGTATGGTACATCATTGAAACCTGTTGCATCGTCGAAAGAAAATACCGAACATACAGCATCAACTTTGTCTTTGCATGCCTAAAAATTTCAAGTACATTCATAGCTGTTTGCTTAATTTTTCTATTAAATATACTATTATAATAGAAGTTATGCTTCATCAAATTTCACTCTTTTACATACTGGTAATATATGATTATATTTTTTAATGCTCGTCTCCGAAGTATCCCAGAACTGTAATTTAAACAATACAACTTTGTCCCATATTTTAACTGGCCAGAATACATTTGTTTTTTTTATTCCATTAGTTTCAGTATAATTATTAGATTCCTGTGTACCAGCAAGACAGGCTACAACAGAAGTTTTTCCCACCCCAGATCTACCGACCATAAAAATTTTATATGTAACCTCTTCTATCGACGATGGTAAAGGTGGCCTTTCGAGGATCCCTAGAAATTTTGTACAAGTGAGACGACAGTCGAAGAAATTATGGAATAATAAACTACTCGTAGAACCAGTTCTTTTTACCATAAAATATTCTCTTTTTTGATGTGTTTACATAAAAGTGATGCATCAATGACTCTCCTTCTACCGAATGTAACCAGTTCGCATTTATTACATTCATATTTGTACATCGAGAAAAACCGGGAAGATGAAGAAAAAGTGCATATACTACATTTCCATCATCGGTGAATTCTGACTACTATAAAACAGACATTGACATTCTCCATGACATTTCCCGATTTAGTGTCATTTGTCAATTAGACAATTGCGTATGGACAAATGAATGGAAGGTTTAACGATGAATCCCTTTCTTTTACAGTAAAGAAATTATTGATTACTGAAAACTCGAGAAATTCGAATACACTTTTCCATTTAATCGACGCTTTTTACGTAACTGGCGTACACCATGATACACCTTAGGTTTCCCGAAAGAAAATGGCGTCGTAGGAGAAGATGTCCCCACCACTCGATATAATACTACGAAGTAGTCACGCACTATGTTTAATACATCCATTTTTGTATTCGACAACAAGCGAATGCCCTCAAGTAAATGTTTTTCCAGGTAAATTCAGTTGTCGTCAAGTATAAAAACGTGTATACTAAGCGCCAATGCACGGTAGCTCCGCATAGTTGGATCACCACAGCAAGTAGTGGAGACATTTTCCCCTATGTTGTAATTTTCCCTAGGGAAGGCTAACGCGCTCTAAACTGAACGAATCAGAAGTCGTCCCGCCTTGAGGGAACCAATTAATACACTTGCAGTATACCAATGTAACGGGAAGAAATAATTCCGTTAGCGATGAAGTTGGCGTTAGTTTGACTAAATGCCACATTGACCAATAAAATCCATTTACAACACGTAACGCGTTGTTTGCAGTTGGATCGCCATATTGTATATTTTAACGCGGGTCACTGGCGCGTGTATGGGCTTTTCGTGAGATTTTCCGTTGAATAAAAGTGCGTGGCTTCGAAGAAATTGCAACATATCACGCGCAATGGATCCGGAAAAGTTGAAAGTGGTCGATTTACGGATAGAACTCTCGAAGCGTGGACTCGATACGAAAGGCGTCAAGTCAGTGCTTGTTGAGAGACTTCGGAAGGCGATTGACGAGGAAAATGCAAACCGTAGGTCACAACCTTTTTATCTGATCATGTTTACGTTGTTTTACGATTTTTAATATTAGTAGTATCTTTCATTCGGTAACACAGTATATCCAGTTACTTCAATGTTGACAAACAATCAAATCAGGTGATATACCTTCGGCGCGGGTTACTTTTTTCCATTGAATTCCGCTAGAATCAAGTCCGATAGCCTGTTTGCACCCCTATTCGAGATAATCGATAGACGCAATAGATTTACTTTCGATATTTCGATTGTTATCGTGGATGTGAAAAATACGCGCCTTTTCTTCTGTTTACATACGAATTGTACCCGCGTCGTTATTACATCTTCTTATTCGTTATAGAAGAAACTTTATTTCTATGTTGACTTTGATCATTTCTTAGATGAATAATTTTACAAATCATGTAAGGGTGTATTACTTTTCTATTCTAGAAGAGGTGCAAAAGAAAACTGATACCAATGTAGAAAATGATGCTACCAATCAAGAAGACGAGGAGAAATCTACAAAATCAACCAAAATACCACAGACACCAAAAAAATCTAGCAGATTATCTAAAGCAGCTCCGATAATGACGCCACGAGAAGATACAACAAAGAAACGTAGGACTACTAGAGTACCATATTCTAGAAAACAAACTTCTCCAAAAAAGTCAGATCAAAATGATATGTCACGAGAACCATCGCCGGCGGTGTCAGAGTCTGCTTTACCAGAGGAATCTAACGTTCAAGAAGAAGATACCGCTATGCAAGAAGAAGCTACCGAACAGAAAGAGACTACCGTACAAGAAGAAACTGTTGTTAAAAAGGCAATTGTTACCCAAGAAGAGAAACCTGTATTACCTGAAAAGAGCGAACAGATACAAGAGGAAAAATCTGTATTATCTGAAACCAGTGAACAAACCAAAACTATAGAATTATTATCAGATATAAAACAAGAGGGTACAAGCACCACAGAAGTTCTAAAAGAAGAAATAAAGGATGTCGATATTGAGGGAAAGGATGAAAACGAAAGTAAAGTAGATACATCGCAAGTCTCTGTTGTAAAGTCTCCTGTTAAATCTCCCATAAAGTCTCCTGTAAAATCTCCTATGAAGTCTCCTGCAAAGTCTAGCAATATTGTTGATCCGGTTGTCACAGGATCTAAAGACGATACAGGCGACGTAGATCAGAATCAAAAATTGGTCGAGTCCGCTAAGATAAACCAAGAAATATTAGAAATCTCGACCGCAGAAAATAAAAATATTGCATCAGATTTAGAGGGAAACGATACGTTGGAAGTAATCGGTAATAAGTGTGATAAAATGGATGACGTAGAAATGGAATCCGTTGAAAACGAGGAGAAAGAAGATATAAATCCAGTAGACAACGATCGAACTGCAGAATCTGTTTGTGATGCTGAAACTGACATTCCCAAGATAGATGAATCACCAAATGACACAACGGTAGAAGTAAAAGATACAGTTACGACAGAAAGCAATACCATGGAAGTCGAAGAACAATCTCTGGAGGACAAAGATATTTTGCTTGGTAGTGAAAAAGAAATGGACGACGCTAACGTCGATGAGAAAGAAGATAAGGTATATTTTCTATTTTATCACATATACCCCTTTACTTCGTTAATTCTTCATTAATAATCATAATTTTAGCTTCTTTCTAATTTTATACTATTCAAAGACTTTGCTGTGTACCATATTTGGTATTATCCGCGATCTCAGTCAAATGTAGAGGACTACATTTGTAAAATGCTCAAAATTGTACATAATAAACATGTAGATGATAATATACGTTTGAGATCGCGGATCATTTTGCATAAAATCTTATACATCCTCTACATTTGGTTACATGAAAATGTTACTGCACCTACAGGAAGTATTATTCTTAATCATTGATCTATTTTCGTTTACATGGAAAGAATGTAGAAATGACAGAAATTAAACGGAAAGAGGATACAGATGTAGTTACGAAAGCACGTCGCACGAAGACGCCAGTTGTCCACAGGGATAGAAAACGGAAAAGGTCTCCTAGCCCGTTGGAAGAACGTCACGACTCACCGCCGCCTGTGGCAATCGAAAACGAACCGGAAATCGACGATGCAGCTTTAGTTTTATCTTGGTGTATGTTGGTATACGAAC
Source organism: Stelis phaeoptera (assembly GCA_943735885.1). Taxonomy (NCBI): domain Eukaryota; kingdom Metazoa; phylum Arthropoda; class Insecta; order Hymenoptera; family Megachilidae; genus Stelis; species Stelis phaeoptera. The sequence goes on from OX030936.1 coordinate 6,015,550, forward strand.
GAGGATAACCTTACGATGCTTCCTTCGGATGTTAATTTTCTTCTTTCTTTTTTTCAGACGACTCCGATTTGAATTTAGTTATCAACAAAGACGGATTTTTTACCGCCACGCCTATGCACAATGATGGATTCTCACACATGTGGGCCGGTGCAAGAGCATCGTACGGTTTTCTGTGCGGAAAGGTTTACTATGAAGCTAAGATAGTAGAACATTGTCCTGTTAATACAGAGAACGAGGAACACCCGTACGTACTGAGAATCGGTTGGTCTGCTCCGTACACCTCGATGCAACTTGGCGAAGAAAAATTCAGTTTTGGCTATTGTAGCATCGGTAAAAAATTGACAGATAATCAGTACGAGGATTACGGGGTTGAGTTCGGCAAAGACGACGTTATCGGCTGTTACTTTGACGCAACGTCGGAAAATAATATCGTATTGTCGTATACCGTAAACGGAAAGGATCAAGGCGTTGCATTTAATATCTCGAAGGAAGAACTTGGCGACAAACCGTTGTTCCCGCATATTTTGAGTAAAAATTGTAGCTTCGCTTGTAACTTCGGTCAAGAAACTCCATGGACAGAAGAAATTCTGGCAGGCTACGTTTCGATCGGTAACGTAGAACCTCAGTACAAAATTCCTGGGCCTCGAAGACCGGGGAAGAAAGAAGAGTGCGAGGTGATAATGATGTGCGGCTTACCCGCTTGCGGCAAGACTACCTGGGCAACCAAATACGTGTCCGAGAACCCTCAGAAAATGTACAACGTGTTGGGACTTGGTAATCTCATTGATAAGATGAAAGTACGTATTACAGACAAATTTAATGTGTATCTGTTTTATTTCATTTTCCACGATCTGTGTTAATAAATCGATACTATTCAAGGATCCAGAATTGTCTAACAAAGAAGATTACGATGCACAATGGAAGATTCTCATCCAAAAATGCACTTATGCACTGGACAAGTTGCTAGAAATGGCTTCGACTAGAAGACGTAATTACATACTCGATCAGGTATGCGTTCGATATTTTCAAAATATCGATGTTCATGTTTAAAAGAAAACATTGTTTTTTTTCTACATAGACAAATGTGTACCCCTCCGCACAAAGGCGTAAGATGAAAAATTTCTGTGGATATCAGAGAAAGGCGGTAGTTCTAGTTCCGTCGGAGGAAGAATTTAAGTTACGCAGTGCCAAGCACGTACCGATCGAAGGCAAAGAGATTACAGAATCTATATTATTAGAGATGAAAGGTTTGTCTGCAATCAGATACGTGTTTATTTAAATTCCAAGGAATTATATAATAATATATCGGTTAATTTACTTTTTATGTTTTCAGCGAATTTTAGAGCACCAGCTGTCGGCGACTGTTTCGACAACGTTAATTGGATAGAACTGGACCAAGAAGAGGGTAGAAAAGTTATAGAAAAGTACAATAAAGAGGGAAAGGAAGCTGGATATGGTCAACAACAACCGATCAAAATACCGCGAATCGATTCAAGATCAGATGGTGGTCGTGAACACCGAAACGATTCACGAAGTAATCGTGATTATCGTGACAGGCGAAACAACTGTAAGAATCCTGAACGATACAATGGTCAATGTAAAAATATATAAATGAAATCGACGAATAACGTGAATAAAAAATAAATGTTTTTAGATACTGAAAGAAATCGTAATCCTGTTTGGCGCGGTGGTGGTAACATATCGCGAAGAGATAGACCACAGAGGGGTCCTATAAGACACAGCGGTGGTTATGGTCCGCCAGTACCTCGAAGAGGAAGGGGATCTCCTATCCCGTCCGTGCATCGTGGTGCAATGGACCGCAGAGGGGGTGGCGGTGGCGGTGGTAGCGGTGGTGGTAATTTAGATAGAAGAACAGGAAGCGATAGAGGTCGATCACTGACCTCTCGCCAAGGCGGATGGGCTCCAATGTGGTAGTTACAACACATTATATTCTTTATTTTGTTTGTTCTTCTATTTTCACTGTTTTATTTTCGTTGTCTTCTTTCGTTAAAGGAATTATCAAGGATCGCAACAAGGTTCTGGTTGGAATCAAGGTAACTGGTCGAGCGGTCAATCTCAAGGGGGTTGGGGTCAACAAGGTCAACAGAACAATTGGGCATCGCAACAATGGGGCGGTAACTGGAGGGGTTACGGCCAAAATTCATACACTCAGAGCAATTATAATCAAGGTTACGGTAATGGAAACTGCAATAGTTGGAATCAGCAGTATTATAATCAGTATTGGAGCCAGCAACAGCCGAGCGGACAAACAACAGCGACCAGCAGACAGACTGCGAACAAACAATAATCCGCCAAGATAAATTGCTAGAGTGGAATAGTAAGGTATTTAAAGTTTATCTTTGTGTTGAACTTCAAAGCCAAATGAAAATTAACGTATTTGACAAAATAACACTGTATCGCAGAAATTAATGAATTGGTGAAGATTTTTCTTGTTAAAAAGGATTACGTCGTATCTTGATCGAATGATTAACCCTTAAGTAGAATATCGAGGCAACTTCAGACTAATAATTCTTAAAATTTATTCAGTCCACTTAAGGGGGTTCGGTGACGCTGTAACTTTTAACATTAATGAAAATGTTTTTTATATATAATCGTGTATGTTTATTTATTTTTTTTTTCTAGGCAGATAGAATGGAAAGTGTAACAACTGCTCTATTTGACATTTCCACCATGGGATATAGTCAACCCGCGAGATCGCGATGAGGGATATATGGAAAATTCCTGATTTAGAGTGTCGTCAATACCAGGACATCGGTCTTGATCGCGCACACACACACACCCAAATAGATGGACAAGTTTTTCCACGACAATATATTCACATTTTTTTTTTTTTTTCCGTTCGTATATTTTGCAGTGTACGAATTCCAAAGTTATCGCGATTTTAATAACTCGGTCAACAATTTAGATTTTATCGAGTGAAGGCACCGTTACACATGCACCACTATACAATGGTTTATTTTTGCGTTGCAAAAATGCAATACTAAACGAATTATGAACGTTATTGATCTCGTTTGAAGATCGATGATCCCAATTGGAAGCATTGTAACGATAAGAAAAACGTATTTCGTATTATAATGCGTAGTTTTTAAAACGAGTAAAAAGGGGGTAACGTATAATTAACGTCTTGTAACCGTCTTTTTTAATTGTAAAATCGATCAAGAGGAAGAATTCCACGTATGGGTACATTATGCAGTTAGCTGTTAAAAACTACCACGATCACTTTTAACAATGATTTTAATCGCTCTCGAAGAAGAAAAAAAATAAACTCGTGTAAATATGTACAGATTTTCAAACTTACTGCGCGGAGCCGTTTACTGGAAGTCTGTTTATACGTTAATAAGCAAAATATGATGTAACAAAGAACAAAGGGGGAAAAAAAGGGAAATTAATATTCTCGAGACAAAACGAGAGTGATATATATATTGTGTATGATTCTGTCTTATCTTTCTAATGCTAATGATGATGTACAAAAAAAAAAAGAAAAAAAAAATAAGAGAGAATTATCGTGTCACGAATAATAAATTATTATTAGATTTGATTTATATGAACGCGCGTTTTATTAAACCGATGAGATTACCAGATCATATTTTGTGTTTGAAAATTGAATTGTATATTTTATAACATTATTCTATAAACAACAGATTACGGCTCTTGTTACCCAACGTACTTCCTCCTGTTCCCACTTCCTTTTCTATTAACAGCATTTCTCTTCTTCTTTTTCAATTATTTTTCTCTTTCTCCGTTTCGCTTCGCCTACGTACCGCTTTATCGTTAAAACAATCTTACAAATAAAGTATCCGTTTTATTTTATATCTTGTTACTTCGATAATAACGAAAAGAAAAAGAAAAGGGGAAGAAAACATTCTCTCGTAATTACAGGATGATTGTCTTTGTACCTCCTTTTTCTACAAATACTTTGTACAGTTTGCGAGACTTCGAATTAAAGGTAGCTTTTTGAATTTTTGAACTACCCGTGGAAATAATCGATAAAATCAAACGAACGAAAGAGGTTTCGACAATACGACGCTTTTTGTGCACGTTTCACGGGAAAAAAAAAAGAAAGAAAAAGAAATAGTGATTCGAAGTTGACCAAGTTCGAACAATTTTGCTTTCACAAAATATAATTATTTGTTTTCATCTTTCGTATACGATCGAATGAAGATTTTCCCAAGAAGAAATGAATCCGTATACGGAGAATTTACTTGTTGACAGAAGTGTACAAACTTATTCGTAAAAATAAAAAATATCTTCTATTTATTTCGAGTTTTAAATTATTTACAACCCAGATTCGATCGGCGCAATTACCTGCTAGAAATATCCTGTAATCGGTTTTATTCAGTCTTCGCACACGCTTAATGTAAATTCGCCAACGTAATCGACGCCGTTCTGTTGATCTTTGTTTTTAATCTACGAACAACACTTAAATTCAAAAAGCGATTTACATGTACACATTTGTGGTTTACCTATAATGACAGTTAAGAACGCATTCCGTGTTGTAATTGCGCGGATAATTCTCATTCGTAGCTCGCGTAGGTAATTATATCGATAAATCGTAAGCTCTTCTAACATTCTTTTTCTCTTCTCTGCCGTTCCATTTTTTTTTGTGTCCAGTTGTAACGATCTCCTTGTATTTTAAAGGATCATAAAAAAAACAAAAGATACTCTTTCTTTATCTCGAAGCTGCTTTTGTGAAAGTGAAATTCTAGAGTATTCTATTATTCGTGAGCTAGGAACAAGCGTTAATTAATTAGACATACGTAAAAGTTTTAGTCTTTTCGCAACGCTTTGATACAGTTATTGTAAATTCAAACAAATGCCTGCCATTTTACGATTATTTAACCTTTTAGCTATCGTAATTAAATAATTTATAATATTGTTACATGTTTAAAAGATCTTATTCAAATTGCCGCCATTTTGCGTTATCGAAAGATTGTCTGCCAGACTCACGGCATGAAAATAAAGCAAAAACGTGTAAACGACCAAAACTTTTGCATACCCCTAACACATGAATATTAGATTATTTTTCATGATTATTAAATGAATAAAGATAAAATAGTCCGTTCTCCATGCTATAAAAGTTTGATGGTACGTGATCTGACATGCTTGCGTGATTAACGTTGGAAAACGGAAACGGGATTGTAAATAGTTGTGTGTGTGTGTTCATTTTGATGAAAACAAACTTGAACATCGTCGTGCAAAAAAAGCGTAGAAACATATATGTATATATATATAATTAATAATGTAAATAAGACTTATACGTATTAAATAGCTTTCAATAATATGTATTTACTAACTGTGTATAATGTAATAATAAATACGAAATCCTGCGTATATTTCACGTTTATAGCAACAATTCGCTATACTCAATCGCGACAATGAATAAATTAAATATGTTAGTAGAGTTTTTTTGTTTAACTATTAATTTAAAAACCTATGTAAATGTATATTACACTTAAATCCAAAGTAACACTGGGATTATGAAAAATATAATGGTACTTTTTGTGCAACAAAGCCTCGAGTATATATATAATACTCGATCATTTTTGTTTTTCTCTTATTCTGTTGCACACCGACGCGCACAAATCTGATTTTACTTTAATTCCTCGATCCCGAGTAATATGTATATAATAATTTGTACACTTAAACGTATGCGCTATGAGGGAAATTTACAAATTATTTTTTTTTTCTTTTTTTTTATACAATTTAACGATTCTAATTATATTAGAATTGTATTAGAAGTAATAATAGATCTCGTTATATGCAATTCGACTGATACGTTATCTCAGGTACCGGAATTCGATTCACGATCCCGGTCGATCCGTTTCATGAATTCAAAATAAATTCTACATGATCAAGATATTAAAAAAAAAAATTTCGCATATCATGATTCTCGAAATAATCTAAATAGAATCGAACGATTTGATTCTGTTCCCTTTCTTTTTCTTCGCTCTGACGCAAGCAAAGTAAAGTAGTCTCTAAAAAGATACCAAAACTGACGATGCCAAGAAACTATAGAAATTCTATCATTCTATGAATTTTCTATAGTTTCTTACATGTAAAAACAACATATAAAAAAGATCTCGACTGATACAGTATAGTTCGAGAAAAGTGACATTCACTTATTTCTCTCTTTTTTCTTTCTTTTTCTTTAATAAGATTAAATTATACGAATGGACGGGTCGTAGTGTAAGGAAACGAAAACGCGCGTAGCTTATCGTTTTCCCTTGTGTAAATCATTTTTAAACGACATCAATTTACGCGTAGCGAAACGAAACAATCGTTGATTCGATCACTTTGATTACCACGATGGAAATTAATGGCCCATAGTACCGACGCGTTACTTACACGCGTGTGCGTACACATAACACCTGTGTGTAATCGACGCACCGCAAATACACGTATTATCGTTGATGTATAACCCAATGTCACGGATTCAATCCACCTGGCCTCTTACGATTTCGCCTGTTCCTCTCTAGCAAAAACGACAGATCCAAAGGATCCTTTTTGTTCGGCATTTTTTGCAACAAACCGATTAAAATGTTATTTAACCTTCTTCTTTGCTCTTCTCGCTGGAATTATCCACGTAAAAGTATTAACAACATAGCCTAATCAAGTTTTAACCCTCGAAGGCGGAGCCTGGGTCAGTCGTGACTCAGACCTAGGAAAAAGTACAACAATGTTTCTATTAGTTAGATTAACAAATTTTTAAACAACAAGCTTTCATACGCTGCAAAATCTAAAAACTGAAAATAAAATAAAGTAAAAGGAATTTAATTCGGACTGCTCCGATCCCAGTGGCCCGCTACTCAAGGGTTAAAAGATTATCGTTTGAAAACATTATTTCATAAAATTAGTATTATAAAACTCTATTACCTGAGCATACGACGTAGCGGGCGTGGTGATTGATACAATTTCATTCGATCGCCGTCTACCTTTACTCGTAGACGACTTTTGTTGTTCTTTAGCGTGCGTTTTCACGTTCTCGTTCGATTCCGATTTCTGATTAGTATCAGTGTCCTGATTGTTCGTTTTCTTCTTTTCTTTATTCATCTTACCTCCAACCTGTATTCCTTCGAGACTGTGGGGCTGTAAGATTTCATATTTTCAACCGATTCAAAAACGAATCGACAACTTTTTCGTTTGTCTACTACTCACCAAATATGTACGGTAATGCTTGATACGTTGTGGAAACGTTTCGAACGCGTAAGGTTTCGTGCAGACTTGATGCCTAGCCCTGGCAACTTTCGTGAAAAGCCGAGCAGCGCGATCAACGCGGTACTCGCACACGTAAGTATGCTCCGGCGTAGAACCCACCGGTCGTCCTTTGTTAAAAAAAAACAAAAACAAAATAAACAGAAAGAAAATGAACGTTTAAAAACAGAGAAGCGTACAGAAATATATTAGAAGAAAGTACGTTCAATGTTAGAAAGAATAACCACCTTTGCAATACGTATGAGGATCGAGAACCCAACAACGTTCGGCAACCAAATCGCACGGCACTGCTTCGTACAATGGAGCGCATACGACTTCGTTCTCGTAGAACTTCCTAGTTGGCTCGTGGTACGTTTCATGGGGTCTCAAGTAGTGATGGCCAAATACAAACCTTTCTCCTCTGTCGAACGGAACACGTTAATGCGATTCTAATATGAAATATTTAAAGCTGGGTATAGACGAACGCTCTGCGGCATGGAACGAATGTGTTTGGGCAAATATTCGTTCGTTTGGACGATAACGCGAATATGTCACGCGGCAATACTGTAATGCTGCGCAACGAACCAATTTCTGCCGGTTTTCTTCGGGTTTATAGCGTTCGAGCCACAAACCAAAGATACTGAACTGATGGAGAATGCACGTTGAAATTCATGGTTTGTTCCATGCGCGGCGCGTGTTCGTGGTAAAAACGAAACACCGCACACAGGTTGTAATGCCGCACAGATCTGTACCCAGCTTTACGATGATAACTGATTCGGGCAAATCACTCACTCTGTATTTTTCCAGAGTCTTTCGATTCTGAAGATATCCATCTGCTCGTAATCAGGTTTCTGAATGGTTTTGTAAGTATGTTTCTCAGGAGTATCCCTCAGCACGTACACGGTGTCCCCTTGTCTGAGTTGTAAATCACCACGCATCAAAGTAACGTAATGTTTCTTTCCCTCTTCTTCCTCGTCGCCCTCTAACGGTATCTCCAAATCCACAGGACGCGGATGACATCTCTCGCACAAGTAAGATTCCACGCTGGTATCGGCTTTAACGCAATCGCAATGCTGCCAAACGAGACACCGTTCGCACTGAATCATCAAACCCTCGTCCCTACGATGATAACGTTACGTTTCATTAATATTTTTTTTTTTTATTGTAACAATCTCGTATCAACTGACGTTTGCTTACCTATGCAAACCACAAATACACCTGATAACATCTTCTTCACCGGCGGTCGAACCACGGGGAGGTAAGAAGCCTTGAGATGGAGGACAGCCTGTAGCGTCCGTTATCGCGTCCACAAAATCGGGTTTGCTGCCTAAATACAATTTTCGTAATCTAGCCGCGGCGATACCCATTTCCGAGGTTCTTCCAAAGAATCTGATATTGTTATCGAAAAGTTTGATCATGTCGTGATCGAAATGTTCGGCTGTCTTGTAATGTCCCGTTCCGATGCATTGATCGATCGCGGTCAAGTCTATAGGATCCGAGATTTTTTCGTAATAATCTGGCAATTTTCTCTTCGAGGGTAACGTCATGAACGGCGTGCACAATAATTGGCCGTTCTCGTCGTTCGCAGTTGCCACGATGCTGTAAAGATCCTTCAATACCTGAAATTTTGTTAAACAAATTAGAATTGACTAGCGACGAATAGAATTCTGATACTTCGATTTTATGCTAACCTTGGCCAACTTTGCAGTTTTATGAACTTCTGGATCGTCCTGAGCCTGGGCTAATCTTCGAGTTCGGACCGTACGCGTGTTTGTGTTAGTCAGAGCAGTTAACTGAGAGAAAAATGCATCGGATTGAATCTTAGCATCGCCGGGACCCTTGTCTTTCACGGTACCCGCGTTATTGAATTTCGTTTTACCGTTCTGCATCTGTACCTGATTCACTAACGACTTAACCCGTCTAACTTTCTCTAAATTTCTCAATAAGAAACAATGATGTTGCTGAGCGAAGCATCGCTGCTGATGTGACATAGGCTTCAGAATCGGTGCGTTGATCAGATTAGTATCGCCGACTTTTCGAGATTTACAAATACCCTTCGAGTTCACCGACTGCACCGTGTTCGATTTTCGTACGTTCTTTCTCGGTCTTCCTACCGACCTTCTCTCCGTAGGTTCGCACTGGGTCGGAAGAGAAGTAATACTTTTCGATACTCTTTGACTCTTTCCACCTACGATTATGGAACAACGAAACGATAAGGAATACAGGAAAAGTGACAAGTGCAATGGCACAAAATCGAATTTTCATTACCTATCACTCCTCTACAAGCGCTACTACCGCATCTGCATTCTTGTCCTTCGGACGGATTGAACAACGCGAAATTGTAATCGTACGTCAGCTCTTCTCCAGGTCTGATATCTCTGGAAGCGAACAATGCCATCCGCGGAAGCCCATGAACGCTCCACTTTTGCATCTCGCAATTGGGTTCGCAAGAATGGTTCACGAATCTTCCGTCACCTCCCATACGATGTCCGTCAATCACTAAACCTCCGTCCAATTGCAAGCAATAATGGTGCGTGTCGTTGGCATACCTAAGAATACAATAAAAAAAAAGGTATGACGTTTTTATTCGATAGTAGCGTCTCGTGTATGCACGTGAGCATGGATATACCTGGTCGCCATTCTGGATTTGAATTCCCTTTCAGAGACAACCTCCCCGACGTACTCGAGAATAAAAACACCACATTTGATGGACTGCTGTGTCTTCACGCCCCAACCCTTGTCCTCTGTCATGAATTTTTGCAAACCCGGCGCCCATTCGTGTTTCTGTATCTTCTGGTTTTCGCATTTGTCTCCACAGGGACAAAGCTGCGGGGAACACTCGCTGAAGATCATCCGATTGATACAATCGTCACCGCAACCGCTCTCCGGCTTGCACTCGCAAGCTTGAGCCTCGTATAGCGTGGTCGGTTTAACGTCGTAATAAACATTCGTACGAATTTTCCTATAAAACAAAAGCAACGAAATAACATAACGTCGAAATAACTCTGTGAACGGGGACAATGCTATGTTTTCCTTACTTGTAATTCCAGGATGGCACAGACTCTCTGCCAGGTAATCTGGACTGTGTGTGCAGCCACCATAAATCGTAAGGTAACTGAAAAGGCATTTTTCTCTGTCGCAATAATTTGCCACACTGATACGTGGCAGACAACAACGCGGCAGAAGTAGGTTCGGTTGTTTCGCAGACAATTTTATTTTTACCGGAGGTATTGATGTTTTCGATATTGCCTCGCGTTTTCGACTCGTAATCTTTCCCATAATCTTGCAGAATACCACCCTGAAAGTAACGCTTCTTCCATCTTGATTGCTTCTTCCTCGTGTGGGTTGTGCTCGAATGTTTGCCACCTTCTTGATCCTCCGAAAGAAGATCGCTGCTGGACAACACGTCGTTCTCGGTGTCGTAACCCGCGCTACGTAGACGCTTTATGTTCCTAGGAGTGAGATTGCAAGGACTCGAGGAACCTCTCCGTTTCTTCTGATTCCCATTGAAAGCGGTGGAATGTTCGGTCTTTATATTCGCTTGAGAACTAGCGCGTTCCAATTTCTTCACGTTGTCTTCGTTCAATTCGCCAACCTTCTGGCTGGCGTTGTATCTCTCGAGGGACTCTTCCAGAGACGCGTTCTCGTCGTACGACCTTGAGTCTTGGATCTTTTCAAACTTAACGGGACACAATTTGTTGGATCCGTTGTCGCTGTCCGTCTCGACGAGATCTTTTCGAACTCTCAGCTGACCTGAACGAGATTCAGAATGCTCGCGAGCAGACGTTTCCTGTTCCAAGGCACCGGAATTCGCTGAACTCGAATTCAGACAGGATTTCGACGGTACTCGAACAGCGTTATTGTGGCCAAGCTTGATACCAAGTTCCTCGGTGAACGCGTCTCCTATCTCAGCGTTCAACAAAGTGCTTTTGCTATCCAACGTGGAATCTTCGGTAGCTTCTTTGTTCGAGGTCTGATCATCGCTAGCGTTCTCTGCACCGTCCTCGTTGCTTACAGCAACACCTTTGGACCCGTCCGTTTCGCTGACATTCAGAATCCTCTTCTTCTTCTTCTTCAACGTTGGAAAGCCCGTACGGTTGATGGCCTTTCGCCGTCTCATCTTCTTCTTGGTCAACACCAGCACCGCAGTAGAATTCAGTGGATTTGGAACGTTCGAGCTGAGACTGCTTTGCGTTGGTTTCGTTTCGTTGGAGGTTTCCGTTTCGTCGAAACTCTCCGTTACCTGAAATTCAGCCGCGTCCACTTTGATATTTTTATCCAGGCGAACGTGTTCCGGTGACGTATCTCTCTTTTCATTCTTATCAGCTTGGCTTTTATCAGTTTTTAGCGATTTTTCTACAACCGTCTTTTCGCTCTTTCCATTCTTGTCCGCCTGGTTCTTCAAGCTTCTCGAGTCGTTGGAGGATTTCTCCGATTTCTCAGCTTTACCGTCAGTTTTGTCGATCTTGTCGAAAGCACCGTGACTCTCAGCGGATAGTTTCGTGACTGTCACGCGAAGATCCTTCACGATCTTCTTCTTCCTGCGAGGTTGTACTTCCACCTGGTTCAACGGTTTCTCATCCAACAAGTCTGACGATGCTGCACTCGATTTATCAGGGCTTGCGTTTTCGGTGTCTCTGTGCCTTTTCTTCGGGGTGACCGGCACAGAATCTTCTTGAAACAGAGACGCTGAACTACCTCCGTATCTCGTTATCGTCGCTTCGATCGCCTCCTCTATGTGACTCTCCGTAGAGTTTCCCTCGTTAGCGGCCACGTCGGTGCCGCTCCCGTTCGAACTCTGAGAACTGTGCGGACTGGATACATGGTAATGCCTCTTCTTCAAGGGTAATCTCTGTTCATTTGGATTCGAGTTTGTACTCGAGTTTGAATTGCTGTTCTTCGAATCCGTTCCAGACAGCGTTTTCTCCTTCTTCAGACGTCTCTTCAATTTCTGATCGTCGCTCGTGGCGACGTCGCCTTTCCTCTTCTTCGTCAATTTCTTCACGCGGAAGATCTGCGGCAATTCCGAGTATCCGGCGCTAGAATTGTTCCTACCCAGGCTGCAGGATCTGGAAAATTCTTCGATCAACTTCTCCAGCTCTTGTATGATGCAGGGATGTACGCGTATAGGATTCTTGGGTGGTAACAGCAATCGTCGTCGATGTTTGTGATGATGGTGTTTATGGCAATGGTTGTGGATGGGTTGCGTCGCCTTGTCGCATTTGTTGTTGGCCACGTTCTCGACATTTTCTGCCTTCAATACCTCGCCAACCGGTAAAGATATTAAAGTTTGCACGCCAACGCCGTTCGTTTCGAATCCAGCCGTAGTTTTCTTAGTGTTCTTATTTTCTTTTAGAACGCGTCGCGTTACCGGCGCGACGCTCTTCCTCAACGCAGCTTGTCTCTTAGCAATGGGACCCGTACCGGTCCTGTTCTCTTTCAAACTCCTCTTGTTCGAACCGATCGTTTTCCTGTCGCCGGATATTCGATCGCAAACCAATCGCTTCTGCCTCCGTAACGAAGTCGTCGTTTTGTTCCCAACACCAGGCTTCTCTTTCCTTATTTTCTTACACGTCCCGCCGTTACATTTAATCCCCTCCTTACCGTGTTTATTCGTAACATTTCTACTTAGGCACTTGACACGCATCGCAGCACTTCCGTTGTTTCTTTTTCTATTCACCTTTCCCTGAGAACATTGCTTGGAAATGTTGCAGCTACGTTTCTTCTGGCAAACAGACTTGTCTTTTAGCTTTTTAACCGATTCGTTTTCCGCTTCTTTATCGCCCCTCGAAGGGGTGCTTTTCTGTTGTACCGTCGACTTTACCTTCCCCCTTTTATTGGATTCTTCTTTCGTAACCTTTTGCAGTTGAGGCGGAGTCTCCTTTTTCTCGTTCTTCTCGTTCTTCCCAGATTTCTCGGTCTTCTCTATCTTCTCAATTTTCTCCACGACCTCTGGCTTCAATCTCGGCCTACCAGGACCACGGGGTTGCGCGGAGACCGCCTTCGCCGGCCTGCCAGGTTTTCGTTTCGGTGGATACAAAACTCGATCCACGTTTACCGCCGGCTTCGTAACAACCGGTTGCACCGGGGACTGGGTTGAAGCTGGTGGACTCGCGGGACTGATCGCCAAATGCAGAGGACTGTTGTCCACCGACTGAATTCCCGAGTCGGGTGACACGTTCGAGGCGCAAGGATACTCCGGATCGTTCACCTTCTTGCCTACTTTGCTACGTCTCTTTCTCGGTTCCGACAGTAAAGCCGTTTTCTCGACAAACTGTTGCAACAAAGTGGAACTATACACAGGTACAGGGTTTTGATCGGTGTTTTCGCTGGTATCCGAATCGGCTCCAAGCGACATACGTTCGATAGCTTTCGAGACCAATCGACCGCTTTCCGAGTCTTCGAATCCGTCAAACGGAGCGTCTTCGTGCTCTTGGTCCGGTAGAATGGCCGCTAAATCTTCTTGATTGATTTCTTGAAGCGGCGGATGTTGTTGCTGCTGTTGCTGAGATTGCTGTGTTTGTTGTTGCTGTTGCGCGTGTTGTACAGGTAACCGGTTCTCCGATGAATCCGAATCCTCGCCGCTACACTCGGACGACTAAACGGGATTCAAACAAAATGCACTTCTATGAGAAACTCCGATCGAAACGGCAAACAGTCGATAGCGTTACTCCAACTTCACATAATTTAACAATTCACGCGAAAACAGTAACTATTTGCACATTACCTTCGCTCCGCGATTCGCCTTCGCTTTTTTCGACACGTTCTTCCTACTTTTCTCGCATTTCGCTTTCTCCGTATCTTCCTTTTTCGGCCCTTTCATAGTAATCTTTAATTTAAGCGCTCCCTGCAACACACAATTTATACGCTTAATCAACCCTTCACCAGATATTTAACCCTTTCATTATGGCCACCTTAGGAAATCGCTTGGCTCGTGGAAACGCGATTACAGTCGCTTTTTAGTGGTGAAAGGGTTAAATAGGAAAAATTCGAAATAATTCACCGGATACGATACTGTTCTATGTTACTGTGACATCATAACACGCGTACCGATTCAAAATTAGTTTCTTGAATAGAAAACGTTTGTTCGCTGTGTTCCGACGTACAATCCGAATTGGATCCTGTATCCCCTTCCTCTTCGCCGCTGCTCTCGTCGTCAGAATCTGAATTTGAGTCCGAATATGAATAGCTACCTTCTGAACCACCTGAACTTTCTTCGTCGGAATCGGAGTCTTCTTCTGAATCGACGGAATCTGTTCCTAACAACATACAAATTGTTCATGGTAGCATACATTTGCATAGTACGATCATATCACCGGTGACACAAGGAATTCGTACCATTAGGTTCGGTGGTTGGATCCCAACTACCTCCACCCTTTATGGCATCCATGTCAACGGTGGATGGGAGCTCCCTTTCTTGCTCCCCATCGTTTTCCTCCCAATTCCAATTTTGTAATTCTAATTCAGAAGGATGGTGAATAACAGCGCTCCATCCTGAATCACCAGACATTTTTCTGCTTATCTAACATCCAACAGGGCCCAATAGAATACCATTCCTTATAATTTTGTTTATTCATTCAGTTCTTTTGTGATTGTACAAAATACATCTTTGCCGGTACGCTCAATGTTTCACCACTGAACTTAAATTAGCGGAATTCCCATGTTTATGTGGTAACTTTTACCAACGATTTCTTCATTATATAACCATTGTGTTTGCTTATGCTTTACCCATAACGGCGGAACTGTAAAAGTAAATACACAAAACTTTATCGTTCAAGGAATACAAAGCATTCGCAAAGTATTATGACAAATTCTTGTTTATCGATTTAAATGGTTGAAGTAGCGAAACACGAACAAGCTATAGGTCACGTTAGATCGTAGCACAAAGTTCAAGCAAGGAAAATACGGATAAAAAAGCGTAAGAAGGAAAATGAAAATGGAAACTGTGCAAAACTGTCGTTAAACTTGTGACACACTAATACCATAGAAGTTTCTTTTGAGGTTTGAGGCTTGAAATTTCTTCTTATACAGTACCATAGGTGTAAGAATTCTAAATCTTTCGTTGAAATCCGAATGTTTACGTTTTAAGGTCACTTAACTTTGCTTGTAACACGACGTGTCTCGTATCTTTCAAAGCAAGTATCTTGCAGCGCGGGAGAATGCTTATCGCTCTAACCTCGTACAGAGAAAGAGCGTCCAGCGAGAAATCAAGGTTACGGAAAACTCGCGTGTGTCCTTTTATCGATACATGCAACAATTATCTTAGAAATCGTTACCGATAAACGACAATGTCATCGAAGAAATTGCTGCTTGTTGATGCGCGCGTACTCCAACTGTAGGTGCGTCACATTCATGTACGCACTAAATGAAGCAGCAGCATACCAGCAGCCGCGACAATAACAGTGCCAGTTGACGAACCAATGAGACGATGTATCGAGGCAGCAAAGAAAATTTTTTCCCCAAAAAATATCACTCTGTTTACATCGGCAACGAAGCACACAGAAATCTTCGGTGGAACTTCGCACGGGAGAGAGAGAAAGTGCGAGACAGAGAAGACAGAGTATCCAAGGGAGGGAAAAAGAGAGGGAACGAGCGAACGAACGAGCAAGCGGGGTCAGGGAAAGAGCGAGAGGGACAGAACGAGAGGAAAAGGGGGAGAATCGTTCCGGATCGTAGAAATCGAAAAAATAAAAGGCAAAGCACGTTATCGCCGAAGCGACCGCCTAAAGCGGTAAAGAGCGGTGAAGTGAGGGGCAGGCTTAGTACGCGTTTGATGACAGACACGATACCCTGAGACCACGTTACTCCGCATTCCACGAATAACGCAACGAAGATCCACACGATTCTGGATCGACGATCAACCAACGATATTCTCGAAGTTTGCCTCGAACAGACAGCTGTTTCTGTTTCTCGGTCGATGCGCCAGGTGCGTCGGCGACAAGGTCCGTGGAAACTCCTGTGTATTCGAGTAGAACTCAAATTGCCGCGCCATCTGACGTTCCATGACGCCATTATACTGGTCCAGCGGTACATACGAAATGTTAACCTTTCATATTCCTAAATATAATTCCAACGATTTTTCGCACCTTTCGGGAGGATCATATTTCGAATTCTGCAATAAAAAATCTCATGTAAATTGTTCAAAGAATATCTAAATAAAGAAACGTAAATTAATATCGTATATTTGATTTTAATATCCTATTATTTTTCTACAGATAACGACGACAAATCGGATCGCTTTTGTTCTACTTTTTATGCTTTTAATTGCAATAATCGATATAAACTTTGCGAATGATATTCTGTAACCGTTTAAAAAATACAACTTGTCGCGCGTCTCGCAACGACGTTTCTAATCAATGTTCGATCGATAATCTAAGATCGATGATCGAACTTGGAATTGCGTAACATTGTTATCGCATTCATTTTTTCTTTATCGCGTAATCGAAATATCTTCCGCAATGGGAACAAGGTAACCATTTCATCGCTCGATGGAACATCGAGTCGATCGAAAAGTTTGATATTTCCGGGATGACCAGTTTCAAGTTATCTCCTATTTTTCCTTTTCCGGCAACGAAATACGACGATACACGGAGGGTTGTGTACAAATGGCAGAGTGTACTAACGTTCGCAATTCGAGTATTCCCTCTAGGTAGGACATGTGCATCGAGACGAAGGGTGGTAGGAGTATAGGTCTGGAGTCGGCAATATGGCTGGCCAGATGTGCATAGGTAGGGTGTCAGGGTGGTGTTAGTGCTGTACGTTATTTATGTCGAACTACCGCAAATCCTGCCCGAATCTCGCGTGTTTTCATGGAATCGGTGATATACTGTGCAGAAGCAGAAATACGGCTTGCATGAAGGCATAGCATACGCTTCCGAGTCAAACAAACATGAAGTAAGTTCCACGTATACGGCACACAGCATCGAAAGGAGAGAGAGATGGTCTCTGATCGTGTCTCGAGTCGAAGCCGAGCCGAGTCCGGTTTATGAGTTCGTGTACGACTTCTTTTTGCCCTCCGACCATTGTTTATACCTTGGTCAGCCAACAGATACGTTTTCGATGCCTCAGAATTTCCTGTTACTCGAACCGTCCCGATCTTTTCGTTGTATATACCGTGACGATGATTCGGCGTTCAAATCTACTCGAAAGTACGAATCGTTAAAACAAACCTCTATGTTATAGTTTTTATTCAATATTTCCAAAGGTGTCAGTACTTTTTCTCTCACAGAATTCGTTCTTACCATCCGAGTACTTTTTTTCACGCGTTCGTCGATCGGTTTTCATGTTCCTTTACCGAAAATCATCTCTAAATCATCTTTGTATCTCAAAGCATCTCTCGTTTCAACGCCTTTGTGTATTATAAACGCAAACTGAATGCTTCTGTCCACCTTTGCTCGTTCCCTACCCATTTTACGATAAGACAACGCTCAATGTAGTACACGACCCATTCCTTTCCACGCATACTAGTGACAAAAAAAAAAAAAAACAATGCAACATGAAAATTTCACCAAGCATTTGTTTATATTACACGAGAAGTGCGGTCCACACGCACGCGCGTATTTTCACGGTGTCTCGCGCGAACAAGAATCCTTGCAGTTTTCTCGACCATTCCTTCTCGAAGACGTTCTGTATTTTCAACAAAATTCCAATCGAATATAATAAAGAAAAGAACGATAGTGTATACGCGAAAAAAAATATCGTTGCCAATGGTTATCAATGAAATCGTTCGATATCGTTTTTACATGGATTCGTGAGTCACATTATGATTCACGTCGCGTTCGTGCCGATTTGAAACGCGTATCCGTCGCTGGAACATTGTATTTTAATCTTCTTCTCGATTCAAATTCCAACAACGCTTACTCTCTTGTACGTTTTCGTTCGTTTCCTTCGCCACTGTCGTTCGAAGCAGCGGGAATGACGTGCAACAATAGCGCGAATTTTGGAGAGGTGGTCACTCGTGGATCATCCCGATTAAATTTCATCCGTGGAACGTTCTTGAAGGAAAGTCAGGCTATAGGGGATCGGATTTTTAGGTAGCTAGCCGTGTGTGCACGAAGAAAGAACCGCACGCGAGATAAAGAACACGGAAAAGATTGGAGAATGGTATCACGGATACGACTCGACCTGTTATCGTCGAGCTTGTCTGATCGTACGGCGAGGCAGAGGAGGAAGTGGCAGTATCTTTTCGTATTCCGTTTCGTTCTGTTCTCGTTTCGCGAGCAACTCGGTGAAAGTGGCACCGAGTCTGGTTACATTTTTACACGAAAACACACGCAGTTCTTTGGTCGCTTAAAAGAACAATTTTTGTTTTCTTTTTTTTTTTTTACGGACGGTGATTCCTCGATGATTTCAAGGAACGAAGAAACGAGCAGACGATTCATGCACTCCCGTCGACCGCAACGATCCCTTCCGGAAGAATATCGATCGTGGTAGCGGTTTCTTTGCTTACGTTTCGATTCTTGTTTCGGTGGAACCCTTAACTGGTCACGTGTCTGTGAGACGTTCCGTTTCGGGAGAGGTTATGGAAATTGTTTTAACCGTCGTGTGTTTACTTCAACACTTTTAACAGGTTTTTCGGTATGATTTATTAATCGAAAACTGATTAATAAACCTTGGCAATTATTATTGATGTATAACAAAATTGAAATAATGACTGAAAGTAAAGGTTATACTTTCCTGATCTTTAGCCTTTTGCACTGTGTTGTTCCCTCTGAATATTTTAATTTACCAGAATATTTAAAAAATGTGAAATTTTATTTGTATTAAAATATAGCGACTTAAGGAAAGAAATACAAAAATAAATAGATTCACTAATATTTGTAACTCTTTTCTTACAAAATATTGCATTGGTTTGCGCAAGCTTAGCTGGAAAAGTAAAATAGATTCGATGGGGAGAGCCAACAGTTTAATTCGAATTTTTAAATATTTCCCGCTTTTATTTTTGAAATTTCAAAGCATTTCTTTAAGAACTTCGTCGTTTAATCGTCGAAACACTGTAGAAAACTATATTTTTCTATGTTTGCGTTATAATTCACTCCGTTTTATCATTTGAAGGTTAATTACTATTAAGTTGTGCAGTAATAGCGCTTATTTATTTCATCCTAGAGCGATAGGTAACGTGTTAAATGTTTGAGCTCAGTTTATGTAGATTTCTGATCAAATTTGATCGATTCCTAAAAATACGAATCTCACAAATTACACATGACTAGTTAATATTTCAATGGAATATGATAAACGCGATAATGAAAACTGGATAATATCACGATTTTTCTTACGTTTCAGCGAAGTGAGCATATCGTCCGCTCGTGCGTCGGTAATGGTGTACGACGACGTGAACAAAAAATGGGTACCGAGCGGCAGTTCGTCAGGACTTTCGAAAGTTCAATTGTACCATCATCAGGTGAACAATACGTTCCGGGTGGTTGGAAGAAAGTTGCAGGATCACGAGATAGTCATCAATTGCGCGATCCTCAAAGGACTGAAATACAATCAGGCGACAGTCACGTTTCATCAGTGGCGAGATAACAAGCAAGTATACGGTCTGAATTTCTCCAGTAAGGACGACGCCGACGCATTTGCCAGAGCGATGCTGCAAGCGCTCGATGTGAGTTCAAACCGTACGAAGAAATTAAAAAAAAAAAAAAATAATAAAACACAATAACAAAATAAAACAGATGGAAACACCAAGAAACTTATCCATACGTTTTTAAATCGATTAACACTTTGATTGCGATGCTAAAATCATGAAAAGTCCTTTAAATTAATAATCGTATCACCATCACACATAGTATATTATCTTTATGACGGTAAAATAGATGATGAATGGTACTCAAAGTGTTAATTAAGGATCTAGACGTTTTACCGGTTGATTTAGTAATCCCGTTTCCTCCAGGTGTTGAGCAACGGAAGCAACATATCGAGAAGCCTCGCACCAGCAGCGAATACTCAGCAGCAACCGGTCTTTCAACAGCAACAACCTGCTAATGCTCAGTACGATGAAGATATGGGATACAGGTACGTTTTCATCCATTCTGTATGACAATATTCGCTGAAAGAACGAGCATCAATCGTTACGTTTACATTAACAATTCATTGGTTTCCGCAGAACTATGACCAGAGAAGATGTGGCGATCATACAAGAACGCAGAATGTCCCAACAGAGCCAAGGTATCGTACTTGAACACAGTGATACGATTAAAAATCCAAGAACGATCCATCCAAGTATTGTTTTTAATTGCAGCAACGAACAGTCCGAACGCGATTTCTCCTAGTTGTCCTCTCGCGTCTCAACAAGTACCTCCGCAGCCTCAGCAGCAACCGCAACAGCCACCTCCGCAAACTGTGCAACAGCAGCAGCAGCAGCATCAACCAACGGCACCGCCTCAGCCTCCGCAACAGCCGCAGCAACAACAGCATCCTGTACAGCAACCTTCGCAACAACCGTTGCAGCAGCAATCACAGTCGGGCCATCACAGAACCTCGTCTGCTCCGCCTGCCCCGCAGCCACAGCAACAGACAGTGATTCAGTCGATGCAAGTGAATCAGTTGGGAAACAGCGCCGGACAAATGTCGACCGGTAGCGTTCCTCCGATACCGCCCCCTCAGCCACCTATGTCCAACACAGTCCCGCCATGTCCGCCGGCCATGATGAACTTCAACGCACCGGTACCACCGCCTCCGATGATGATGAATCAGTACGCCCAGTCCCCGTCGTCGCAATCTAATTTACCGAGCCAGACACAAGCGCAGTCGATCTACGGTAGCGGTCAAACGAATCAGTACGTGGCCGCCGCGAACAACAGTCAGTACGCGAGCGCTGCCGTGATCGGGCAGAGTACGAGTCAGTATTCCACCGGCAATCAAAATAATTTCTACGGTAACGGTCAAGTCGGTAACGCCTATGCGAGCGGACAGTCGGCAGCGGCGAATCAATACGTTGGAGGCAGCGGTGGCAGTGCCGGTGCCGGTGGAAGCCAGTACGGAAGCAGCAACTCGATCGGTCAGTACGCCAGCAGCGGAACAACGGCGACTGGCCAGTACGCGGTAGGTGTCGGTGTAAACGTCGGCCAACCGAATCAAACTCAGTACAACGTCGTGTCTCAGGCACAGGCACAGTATGGCACGGGGGGTCAGATACAGGCGGTCGCCGCCGCGACGAATCCCTATGGAACACCTTCGAATTCCGTTAATCAGTATAACAGCAGCGGTGGCGGTGGTAGCAGCGGTAACTGCGTAACTGGTGGTGGCGCTGGTAACAGCGTTACTGCCCCTCCACATATGGTACCAGCTGTCAATCCTGGTATTTACGCCGCTGTCGGCAGTGCCGGCCCGCAACCACCTCCTATGCTACCGCTGGCTGGTCCTGCTGCTCCACCTCCGCCTCCTCCACCGCCTGCTCCAAAAATCAACACCGTCAACCTGAATCCGATTTCTACTCCTGCTAGCAACTCTGTGAGTTCCGCAAGCAACAACGACCCGCCGCCGGACTCCAATTCGTTGGCTGCCGCCCTCCAGGCGGCTCGTTTGAAAAAGAAACAGGTTCGTATCGTTTATCTTGACACTTTGAGCGCCACGCTTTATAAGTATCTTAGATAATTACAGATTAGTACGGTAGAAATAGTGTACCGTAACTGGTGTAATTAAAATTATAAGATCGAAAGATTCTCTGGTGTGAAACAATTTTTCTTTGTTCTCTTTTCGTCGACTGATTGTGTTGATATTCTTCTAGTCGTCGCAACAGCCAGTGGAGAACAGCGGTTCGAGTACTAGTAGCAGTGGAAGCGCGGGAAGCGGCGGTAATTATGGGACGTTGGGAAGAGGCGGCGGTGGCGGAATGGCTTCCATGATGGACGAGATGGCGAAAACCTTGGCTCGTAGACGAGCTGCCGTCGAAAAGAAACAACCTGAACCGCCACAGGTTTGTTATAATTAGAGTATAACATAACAACCTGAAACAACCCGGTTGTTCTTAACTCTGTTTGTTGCTTTCAGCAGGAACCTGAGAGTTCGCCTGACAAGAAATCATGGGACAAAAACAATTCGAACAACAAATTCTCGAACGGTGCCGAATCACCGAAATCTGTTCGCAAAAGGTTTGGCTCCGCCTCGGAAGATACACTGTTAAAAGTAAACGGCGTTAACGATGGGGCTGTCCTTACTGCTCAAGAAATGGAGGCGTTCAAGGCGGAGATCATCAAGGAAGTGCGCAAAGAATTTCAAAAAATGAAACTAGAAATCGTGGACGGTAAATATCAAAGAATCGAACTCAATCGAAATGAAAGTGGCACGCTCAGGTTTTAATATTTGGGACGGCTAATTATTACATATTTTTGATGCAATCAAATTCGTTAAAATTGTTTAGATGCAAAGATTTTCAATTACTTCAGTCGCAAATTGGAGAGACAAATCCATCGCAAAGTTTGTTTATACAATTTTTACGTTTTCAGCGGTCAGAACAGAACTGAGCAGAAGATAAAGATGCGACGGACGAGGACCAGTTTCACGTATAACCGAGAAGAGATAGAAGATCACTATTACCGTGTAGGTCAGCCGATACGATCATCGACAAAAGTCGTACGCAATTGTTTTTTTTTTTTTTTTTTTTTACTTCGTATTCGCGAGAATGGAAATGCAGTTATATACACCATGTATATCAGACACGTTTCCGTGTAAGTACGTTATTATCTAATCTAACGTTGTAAGCGAACCGTAATCAAGCCGTTGCTCGCCGGACGAAAGTCGAGCAACCTGGAAGACTTTTGGATATAAAGTTCATTTCGATTCTGTCAATTCGATGCACAAAACACGTTTAGGTACATTCGCATGCGTATTAATCCTCGGTGGTATCGTACAATTGATCTTTTCTTTTTTTTTTTTTTATTTATGACGATTTGTCGTGTTTCGTATCACGTCAACGATTATTCTATTAGAGTTAAATTACGAATAAACTTGACAACACTTTGACGACCGTGCATTTTATATCGAAAAGAAAATTAGCAGCTTTCAAAGTGGAATTGGCACATGAATGTTTATGTATCGAAGTGAAAATGGCCGTCAAGGTGTTAAATCGAAGTAAACGCTGATCCCACGCACAATGGAAGACAGTTTCTATGTAAATATCGACCGAATTCGATTCAACGTATAAAGAGACTCGTCTAGTCTGAAATGCATTTAAATCTGGAGCTAAAGATTTCATTCACAACCAAACTATAAACGTTTTGTACCCTCAAACTAGGTTCTAACGGCTAACGTTCTGCTTCTTTCGTACGTACCACCTCTTCCATGTACAGATTTTTCTCATTAATACGCACAGCTCGATACATTCCACGGAAAACAAGAAAGAAAGAAAAAATAATAATAATAATTACTCGTCTTTGGTACTCGCGCAACAGATGTAGAGTAGAAATTGATCATCGATCGACTGCCACGATTTCTAACGAACGAACAAAACGAATTCACGATCGACGGAAGTTGTTCAAATACGCGAACACACGACTGATCCGTGCGTGAAAGGATTATACACCGATTTTTATATTTACGCATCCGTTCGATCGTTCGAAAGTTGTCCGATCGTCGGTTTGCAACCGATACACTGTACACTACTCTCCGTTCTTATATTTTTTTATCGTCTCTCGTACGATTCTCACGGAACAAGAAACAAAAAAGGAAGAAAAAAGAAAAAACATCAAGTAAATCAACGTTGCAGTTCATATATATTCTATGTATCTATAATATAGCCGTATATACGCTGATCTGCACCGGCTTATTGGCATTTATTGCTTTTACCAAAAAAATATATAAAAAGAAAAAAGAAAAACCGAAAGGGTGAGAGAGAGAGAGAGAGTGGTTTTGAAGAAATAACGAATGCATGCGTGTATGAGTGTGTAACAGGAAGTAAGAAAAAAAAAATAACAAATCTGAGAAGAAACGATAAATCGTGTCCATTCCTGACAGCATCGATGTATTTTTTTTTAACAACATATTTGATAACGATATATCAACGTCACTCGATTCACGATAACGATAACGATACGATACGGTATGATGTGATATTATAATACCTGCGTATCCAGTATTGAATGACGCGAGCAAGCATGAATATTTCATCGCGTAAACTTTCTATTTTTTTTCTCGTGTAATTTCTCCTTTTTTTTTTAATTTTTTTTTTATTTATAAGAAACATTTGTAAACGACTGATCGGCTAAATTAACACAGTTGTTTAATCCTTTGCACTCGAAGTAAAGTTTTCGACGATTGAAATATTGCAAGCGTTTTAACTTTATCTGCTTTGTCAGTTTCATGTATTCCGATACGAATAAACGGTAGATTTCATATTTTGTATTGCGTTCGGGTGCAAAGGATCGAGGAAGCAACGGTAAATGTTCTGAAGCTTGTTCTAGATACTGCTATAAGTATTATCGACGAAATTTTTAATTACTCTAACGCAACAATTTGTCTAGTCGTGTAAGCAAAAAAAAAAAAAAGAACGAAGATCGGAGATGCAACGTTTTCGATAATAAGTATGGCCGTTTAAGGTTTACGTTTCGAAACAACGCTGTCCAAGGGTGTGTCCTAATTACGATACTTTTGTATCTGTGTATAAATGGTTTTCTTCGTACACATTGTCCTTCGGTGTGTTTAACCCTTCGAATGCTACGAACGTGTTACAATTTTTCTACTTTTCTTTTATAATATTATATTCGAATGTACGAGTCCCTTTTATTTAACCCTCGGATGACGGACCACGAAGAAAGCCGACAGTTTCAATTGAATTTTACACTATTTCTTGTTTTATTTCTGAAATTTGATTCCTCAACAATCGAAATATCGTGGCGTGTGTATATTTTCGAGGTCTGGCTCATTGTTGACCCAGTCACCACCGTTCCGAGGGTTGATTGTTTAGCACCGAAAGGGTTAACACGTTTTTATCACTGCAAAGCTTTGGGCAGACAAGAAAAACAGATTAAGGGCTTGAAGATTTTCAAGGAAAAGATTGAATCACGTTCAAATTATATATCAGTCGCAAGATAAGCAGGGAGGAACGATGCGATACTCCCCATAGCGGCGATAATTACATAATCATTCCGACAGTGTTGTTTGCGATCGGTGTAAACAGGCGAAATTTTCTACGTCAATTGTACAATTTCTTTTTTACTTTTTTTACACTTTGTATCGATGTTTACATTCGTTTCGTTAACGAAGGTTTGTCCCCGTTGCTCTTAACACTTCGATGGCCAGTGTAAGCCTAGAGATGACTTATAATCGAATTTCAATTAACACTAGAACTACCGACGTTCAATGGACCCTTACTTTTAAATTGAACTGAAAATATAAAGCAAACTAAATAAAGGATGAAACGTAAACTAACATACAGAATGATTCTTTACCTTGATAAGAGCCAACGTATATTTCGATCGAAGCGTTTTAATCAATTTTCCAATTTAAAATAAGAAATCTGAAACAAATCAGTTTCACCCCTTTGGTAGTTCTAGCGTTAATACTCCAGCCTTTGTACGCGTTATATACAATACCTTCAAAATATAATATTTCTAAACTTCTAGAAGTATGATATTTTGAAATATAAACATGACATCCTAAAATCTCTAAGTTCCTACAAATATAATATTTCTCTTCTTAATTTCCAATCAAAGGAACGATACTTCCAGCCATCAAAGTGTTAAGTTATCCACGATAAATACATATATAATATTACGGTTCGATTGCGTGATCTTGGAGAAGGAAAAAGAAAAAGAAACAACGACTCGACAAAGCCTCTCGTTCGAAGGTGCAAAACTACGTTTAAACTGATTAACAGGCAGGTGGGAGAGCAGGTGCGATTGGATTGACGCGTGTGTGTGTGTCAGCTGACGAATGTGTGTTTCATGTATGCATGTGTGATTACGTGGAAAGGGGGAGGGGGGTGGAAGCGGGGGAGGAGTTTCGAAGGGGAAAGTTTTTGGGCGCGGCAAAGGTACACGTTCGATGGATTAGAAGGGAAGCAAAATGAAATTGCACGGGGTTACGAGAAACAAGCTTGATCGAGAAGAGAGAAAAAAAAAAGCGAGACTAGTATTAGATGCATTTATATTCTATTTAAACATATGTATATTTATATATACATATATCGTACATGGATAATTTTAATAATGACAATGCGCGAGCATTTAAGAAAACAAAAAAAAAGAGTGTTTGTTACGATTGAAATTATTTAAGGGAACGCAAGAGAGAGAGAGAGAGAGAGAGAGCATAAGGCGATAAAGAAAAAGAAAAAAAATGGATTGGCGGATCGCTTATCGAGCCGAGTCGACAGATATTACCAGGGCCATTATAAAAGAAAAAAACAACGGTGTGTATCATAATTAATGTATCAGCAACAAGCAAATACACGTATGACATTATGAGAAGGCTACTTTGATGTGTTACGTGCGACGTAGCGGGAACGAGAAGTCGAAATACCTTGTTTTTTCTTTTCTTATTTATTTAAAACCTTTGCATCCCAAGTTCGATAAAGCGTTTGCTAGTTACGTCGAATCTTTCTGTTCGGAACACAACGATTTCTGTACATTTGCGCGAGTAAAGTTCGAGTTGAACCCTTTCGCTAACGGCTTTCGTACGTTTGTACGTTTTACTCCCCAAAGATAACGCCGGGTCAATTACGATCCAGAGCCAGAAAACATATGATACGCAATAAAACTTTTAAATATAAAAGCGAAAAATAATTTGAAATTGAATTCGAACTGTTAGGCTCGCTCCATGGTCCGTCGTCCAAGGGTTAATCCTTTGACTACAAAAGGCATATATATACGCTCAGTAAATTGTAAGATTTCAAGTAAAAATTAACTTAGCTTTGACTATAATTTTTATTTCTTTGATTTTAAGAAAATAATTTTTGACGACTTTTTGTCGAGGCATGCCGCAGTCAAAGGGTTAATATACAATAGAAACGAATGAACAGTAATTTTGTTCGCCAATTTTTCATTTGCAACGTTGTGTTTTCATATTTAATTATATTTGAGAATTTGTAGCGAAAGGGTTAACCGATCGTCGGGTTTCGTCGCCGTTTCTCGTCGTTGCCCGAATGTATTTCTACAAAACAGCGACGTGTTTCGATACGATGCGAAGACGATGATCTATGCGAGGCTGGGAATGATTTATCAAGGTCGAAGCCACACCTTGGATCAGCAATAAAACACGTCATTTTAGGAAAGATAAAGATTAATCGTCGATAATCGTCCCTTCGCAAAATATTGAAATCTGTTAAAATTATTGACAATTCCACTAAATTAATCATTTTATTTCGAACGAGTATCAATTATTTTGATTAAATATTTTATAACGTAACACTTGGGAGTGAAACTCACAAGAGTCATTTACCTTTGTCACCTTAGGTCATTTTTAATACAGTATTCACTTACAAGAAATACTATCGATGGCTGCTCGCGTGATTTTTACTCTCAGGTGAATTAACACGTTCAGTCCTGGGGTAACAAGATCCAACTCAGTCGAGATAAGGAAAAGTCATTAAATCATAAATTAGGGAACGGCGCTCTTTTGATGTCTCGAGCGCTCAGAAGCGGATACTTTGAGTTTTGAGGCTGCCGGGCATCAAATTACCACTTAAAACGGACCTCCTTTGAATCTCCTCGGGAGTAAATTTACTCGGTCCCGGACTGAAAGTGTTAAGTAAAAAATTCTAAGTAGAATGGACGATTGATATCTATAAAAATTCAAGTATGGCAGTCGAGTGCCCTGAGAGTAAAACTCGTGCCGTTTCACAAACATCGCAATAGACTTCTTAGAAAGAAAAAAAAAGATGTAAATGTCGCAGGTGTAATCGTCAACCTAATAATCTGGTCAGGTTCTCGCGAGAGTTTCACTCTCAAAGCGAATACGTAGAAGAGAGAAACAACGACGGAACCGTATCCTAGACTCGTTCAAGAAAAAAAAAGAGAGAAGCTCGACGAGGCCGCGTAGCGTAATTAAAATTAATTAGCGTGTCTAAGCGAGGAGGATTTGTACGAAATACAATTTAGCAACAAGTTAGCGTATAACGAGGAAAACCACACAGACACACGCGTACACACACACACACACACACACATACACTGTTTCCTAAGACGTATCTTGAAAATAATTTGTATTGTATAAATGAATGACGAAACAATAATAAAAAGTATACGCCCAAAGCCGTCCACGGTATAATTAAACTTTCCCCTCTCCCGGTGGGAAAAGTTAAGCCGACTCGCTTGGCTCGCCTCGTACGATATTTACTTTCCTCGAGTTATATATAAGTGTAACCGCGTGTCGGTTTCGCGAGTAAGATCGCGACCCGATTTCTACGAACCGTAGAATCCCCTATCAACCGACAGAAACATTGATCCGTGACGGTTCACGGATAACCAACCAACGCGACAGTCATCGTCTTATTTACACGGACTCGAACGCCGGCTTATGACTCGGAGGATTGCGTCGAATTTATACTTTTGTCGTTGCTCTTTGATCCTTTGCTACCTCGTGATTCTTTCGTTAATAGATTATAAAAGAAACATGCATCATGAAATAAGATGCTCGACTGCTGTTCACAGAGGCGTAGAAGTTCGATATTGGGTTATATCACTGAATCTTAACAGTTTGACTGGCACAGTGAAAACGGACGTATGTAGTCAGACGACCGGGTATTTGATCTCCATCCTTTTAGGTAGGATCGGGCATATGATAGACTTTTAACTGAGATGACATTACTGCACTAAAATTGGTTTATTACGGTGATATTTTAATAGTTTTTAATAAAATAAAAAGTGTTTCCCTTCTAATGTCATGATCAACGTGTTAAGAATAACAATCCGTTAATTTTCAAAAACCTTTCAAACCGATAGCTAGCATTATCAGCTTAATATTAACGTTATCTACAGTTTATTTCATCACTTCTTTTGCTAATTACTTGATTGTAAATAATTTCGAGTGCCGGTCAGCGGTGACCAACGTGGCAGTCAAAGAATTTTTTTTTATGATTTTTGTAATATAGACATTAATTTAAACGTTATATATCAGTTTAATTTTTGATAAAAATCATGTCGGTATATTTTCTTTCTATTTCATCAAATATATAAATTATATATTTGAAAATATATGATTGTTTTTGTTTGTTTCTTGAATCATTAATTTTGGTGTCCCGTCCTGTATCAGTGACAAGGATTTATATCGATAGGTGTCTTTCGGTTATGCCTCCGTTCTTACAGAAACTGAAATTTCTCTTGAATGTAGGTACTTAGGCTTATCGTGTACTACCGGCCACGATAGGCTTTCCTAAGGAAAATAACAATATAGGAGGCGGCCTCACCATGTTATTGTAAGCCTTGTCCTTTTTCCTATTTTGATGCAGTCACGTGTAATTTAAAATGTTAGCCGGTGAAGAATGTTCCACCATTCAATGTATCTGGGGTAGTATTCGTTCCAAGTAAGGAAGCAAATCGTCGCGCCAAGATATAATCCCTACCGAGTTTCAAGTATAAGACAAACGATGAGTCCTCCTTCCCCTACAATCCAATTTTCCCTGTGAAAGCCTATCATGGCCGACGGTGTACTTTATTTGGAGCCTACCAGCGCTACAAATCAGCTTGCACAACGCCGAAGCAAGGAGGTATCACGAGATACGAGGACGTAAGAATAAAATAAAAAAGAAACGTGGGCGGGGAGGGGAGACATCGATGAAAAGAGGGGCATGGCACCGGTTAGAAGGGGAAAAGAATGAATGACGCATAAAGCGGCGGCAGGATAGGAGGAAATCTAGCGTGGTCGATCGCCGCCGTCTAGTCTGAACGTTTACTCGCGTCGCGAACGGCCGTTTCGCGGATCGATAACACGTCCACGGTATCGAGAAAACGGTTCGTCCGTCGATACGAGAATCGGCTATCAAATATCAAAGCAACGAGTCGGTTCGTTCGAATCGGTCTTCGACGAAAACGCGAAACAGGAGCGACCGTGAAACCCGCTGGCCGAGTCGGTGTGGCGGGAAAAACGAGGTCAACCGTGGTCGGCATCGCGCGGTGTCGCTCACTGGAGGAAGATTGTGTGTTAAAAGGTGGATGCGGCAAAGCGTGGACGCGCTTGCGCTCGCCGATACGGCCACGACCACGCGCTGCGACGACGGTACACCAGCAAAGGGAGAGACACACGCGATGCAGTGAAGTTTTCGGGAACAACGCAACATGGGCTAAGGGAACAGGTTAAGATTGATTCAATCGACGGAAACGGATAACATCGAAGATATTCTGACACAGTGATCGATATAGGTGGTGGTTGGGGCGGTGGTCCATGTGCGACCATGCCGTGGATAGTGGACCGCGTGTGGCTGGAAAAACGGAGCCGTGTTTTCCAACTTCGATCGAATGTTGTCCCTTTGTGCAGAATAACGCGTAGTTTTTGTCAGTAGAATGTTTGATCGATGAAAACTCGTCGCTAACTTTTCGTCGACAATTTTGACGGCCGCGGTGGTATTTGTGATTTTATAGTTCTTTTTACATCGAAATCGAGATTAATAGGAGGATTACGTTTGACGGTCAGTTTTCAAATTGTAAATAGAAATTGAATAAAGAATATTGGAATAAGAAATGATTTGTTAAAGTCGGGGATGATGCTGGCCGTTGAAATGTTAATCCTTTTGGGACCATGGAGACGTTTGTTTCTCTTTGCCGACGAACCGGAGACGACACTCGACGCGTTGAAACGTTGAAATTAGATTGATGCGCGAATCTTGAAACGGAGTCGCGTTACGATGGCAACGACGCGAAAATGCACCAACCGAGAGATTTTATGATTCTATTGAAACGACGCTCCGTGTTCGTAAACAATCAAAATTACTTTTCACTTGGAAGATTAATAATTTTGCAGCGTATAGGTGTTGCAATTTCAGAAACGGAATCTTAAAGAAAATATAAATTTTATTCGAATGAAATCGTGTGAACGATCGATCGACACGCAATCACCGTGTCTTAGACGCGTTGGCAATGAAAGCCGAGCCACGAATAGTAGATGACGTGATACGCGAATCGCGGGAGATGACGCGTACGATGACGAAACCATTCAACACACGACCCACGTGTTGTCGATAATATGATCGATAAATTTCATCGTTTTATCGACGTCGTTAGCGCTAACATTCGTACCTTCGTCTTCCTCGATTAACCCTTGATTGAAACATTTCAAAATCGCCGACGTACGTTCACCAATTTGCCATTTATATTTTTTGATTATTTCAGCCAGGTAAAAATGTCAAACGACATTTAGGAGTACGCAAATGTTGCCCGCTATTGAAATTGTATGAATAATTCAAAATACCAAAGTGCGACTTGACCTAAAAAAAAAAGAGATGAATTTTTGATTAAAGACTTCTTTTCACATCGAAAGAGAAAATAAAACGAGCAGGACTGAAATTAAAATTATACACTGTAGAATGCTAAAGTGAAACGTCAGAGTCAAGGACACGCGACACCAGCTATCCAAGTGTTAAAAAAAGTTAATCGATATGAAATATTTACGAAGCATATCACTTTTTGTATAGCCCCGATAGAAATGGTCTAACGAAACTTCGTAGACTATAGACGAAACGTGACTGTTCCGGTTCATTGACCAATCGATCATTCTTGTTTCAGCATCGAGAGGCGGCGATGAAATCGAACGTGTTCGCGGCTTGGCACAACGGGAAGAATCACGATTGCGGTCACGACCACGATCACGATCACGATCACATCGGTACCGCCGTCGATCCGTCGAAATCAAATCTCAACCGGACTCGAACTTTATCATGAAATTGATAATCCAACGAAGACGATCGTTTTCGAGGATCACTGACGAACGAACGTAGCGCAAAACAAAAAGAGAAACGTAGAATGAAATAAAGGCGATAAGACAGGTGTGGAACAAGTATTAAGAAGAAATAGTCGACGGGTTACGAGACGAAGAGTGTGAGACTGTTTGCGAGCGGAATCGAGACGAGGCAGTGCCGTAATCCTGGGGGTCCAGGGTACACGCATGATCTATTAATAACGAGGAAACATGGTGTCAGAGTGGGGCGCTGTTCGCTAGCGGGTGAAAATAGAAAAGAATGTTTTTGGAATCCAATTGGACTTGGTTGGCCGAACGATGGGGCAATATGGCCGACTTGGCCGAGCGGGTGGACGATCTGATATGCAGTTTCGACTCGGCTGGTGACACGACCATGGATACCTTATCGATGCTAATATTCGGTTGGATGTTGTTCGGTCTGGTGGTGTTGTGCGTCGGTAAATACGTGTACAATCGTTTCGTTTTGAACGAGCTCGCGTCCGGGACGACTGTTACCGCCAAGGACGGCCATATCGTTCACGGTGATAGCGTCGGTGTTGGTGGTGGTGTTGTTAGTGGTGGTGGTGGTGGTGGTGGTGGCGGGGGTGGTGTTGGAGTAGGTGGTGGTAGCAAGTCGGTACCGTTGGGCAAACAAAAAATTCTTTCATCGACATCGGGTTCCTCGGTGTCCGGGACAGGTGGTAGCGGTGCTGGCGCCACTGTTTCCGGTGCCGCTAGCGGTACCACTTCGACGCCGTCTTACGTACCGCCGACTCCACCGGTACGAAAACGTCTTACAGCCAGGAAGACTTCCGGTGCTTTGATCAGCCCTGCCAGAAGCTCCAGGAGTCTACATTTGCCCACAGCGACGGGGGCTGATCCGGATGCTGTGCGTTGGGTGAACGAAGTGATCGTTTGGCTCTACTCAGACCCGGCTATTCTCGACGAATTACTCGCCGTTTGGGTCGCGTCCCTTAACGATTTTACCGCCAATTCGGTCGACCAGGTGAGTGACAGATTCGCCCAACGTTTACGGTTTTGCGTCGGGCATGATTTAATATTGGATTTCGTCGAGCGTGACACCAGAATCTTCGTCTGTTTGTAATCAGTGTTACTGAATGGTTCCAAGAATAGTTCTCGCGATATTATTAGGTCGTTGTGTATGAAACCTGATGAATGGTTTGAACGCAGACTTCGACACTTATCGTTTCTATATTTGCGGCATTGACAAGCTGACGTTGAACATTATAATGACATTCATTTGCTAAGAGATTGAACAAAGTTTACGTTCTATTTGTCAAGTTTCGAAGTGATCGATAAGAGCGAAAGTAATTCAGATTGCAGAGGGTTCAAATGTCTGGGTTCACATGAAATATATGAAGTGTGAAGTATTTTAAGCAAAATTTATAGGCGCTGGTTCTTCGATCGCATCGTTAACCCTTTCGCTACCGTCATCCGCTGCCAACAGGCGCTTTTGTACGTTTTTTGTATTAACCCCTAACAAATGTTCTATTCGTATACTTTCTAATTGAAACAAATTATTTTCGTAATTTTAATATCATAGCTACTTATAGTAAACACTTTTCCTTACTATTACATACTGACGTCGCATGTTCCCTGACACACACACGAATACAAATGGCATAATTCTGTACGTCGTTTGAAAATTGTCCCCAATTTTCCAAATATCCGTCCAAAAAGTAGCGAAAATGAACCACGACGAAACCCTGCTACAAACTGATCGGGGCTGGACTTTGTACGCGTGTGAAACAACAATCGGCGAGACTAGATAAGGTAACTCGACCTTCTCGAGCCGCGTGGGTGTTTTCGAAGCGTCAACCAAAACTCGTTAACCCGTTTGCCGTCGGACAATTTCATGTCTCGTTAACTTCACCTCCGATAATACGTTTTGTCGTTCGACGAGGATTCTTCGTAAATATTAAACATCCGTGTACATTTTTAACTTGCAGCATGGGGTTGGAGTCGAGTTCGTCCGAGTGCTTCCGGAAACGTATCCACCGAATCTGTCCAACATCTTTTGCGAATGCGATTCTAAGGACGACGTGGTAAGTATACTGATTAATGAAATTTAATCCTGAAATCTATAACTCCCTTGCTCGAAAGTGGTTGCCCTAGAAAAAGTGAGGATACAGAGGAAGTAGACCTCACCGTTTGTCTTATACTCGAAGGTTACTAGACGCTGTACCTTGACACGATAAATTAACCAGGTGTCAATTAATTCTTGGGTATTGAGACGAGTGATGGGATTTTCTTCCCCTACGGCGCCATTTTTCGAAGAGTATAACGGGGTAAAATTAGTTAAGAATCACTTCTACGAACGCGGTTATTTATTTTAATTGCAGACGATCACTTGCGACTGCGAGGCTACTCCAGCCTTACAACTGAAAGCGTTCCGCCGGAAGTCCGATAAACTAGAAGTTAGCCACTACCGTGTAAACGTGAATCGTTTTCGCGCTCGATTAAACGTCATTTGCATCACCGAGAAACTGTTGCTCGATTTAAAATGCGACGGTTGGCCAGAGGTTTGATATCCTTCTTTCTTTTTTTTTTTTTCACGCGTAAAAATTCAACGTGCACTTGACTAAACCGTGTGTTTTCGTTAGGTGAAAGTCTCGTTGGCTCAGGTGGGCACGATAAAGAAAGATCTGGACGAGAGCCAGTTGCAGGAAGTGGTAACCGAAATCGTGATAGGCGCGTTAAGGGGGACCAGTGTTCATCTGAATTTATTCCAATATCCGAGCTGTCCACGGCTATGGAGGGAACCGCAGCAAACGCAGCACAGCTTCTCCATGCCCATCCACTACGACAGCATGGTACGTATGTATTTATATCCTTTGATTATCCACGATATCTGTTTCTTTAATAAATCGAATAAGCAAATTTAACCCTTTATACATTCGCTGTACGAGAAAGTTTGCCACGAGTTTTCCGTGAAAATGTTCGGCTGCAAACGCAGTGTAATGCTTTCATTCCAAGCATTCATTCCAAGACTATAGGCGGTGGTAGGACCGAAAGTAAATGTTGTTCTTTTGCAGAACGCTTCAAGTGGTTCGCTTCAACAAATGCGACAACGTGCGCAAGCCCAGAATCAAACAGCGTCCCAACTTCAATATATGACAGCCGAAAAACGATTGCTGGTCAAGGTGGTCAGAGCCACAGAACTTGGTGGCGAGCAAGGTTCTACGGAACCATATTGTATCGTTGAACTGGACGAACCTCCTCAGAAGAATCAGACATCGGTTAAGAAAGATACCAGAAATCCAAATTGGGACGAAGCTTTCTTATTGTAAGTATACTATGTGTCGAGCATGACAGGCTCTTTTCTAGTGAAATGATACCCGTCATTGTTACGTTACCAGAGAGTTACCAAGCACTGTGCCACGGTAATTTTGTAGTATTGGTAGCTAACATTGGTAACTTGGTATACTCTCTGTAGCTAATACTACAATTTGTAGCTTTGGTGTACGACAGCTTTGATATACGGTCATTTTCTAGCATTATAACTAAGTGTGGGAATATGGTAGTTTTGGCATATGGTCACTAATATCACAGTAAGTGGTGAGAGGCTTCTCCTATATCTCGATATTCCCTAGGAAAATCTGCTACTCCCAAAACATCGTACGTCCCCCAATAACATCCCCAACTGTAGGCAATTAGGGACTGCCAGACTCGTCAGTGAGGCTGACAACAACCGATCCCTGCCCCAGACGCCTTGATACCGCTTTTCAAACGTTTATATGTATGTCGGAATCGCATGCCGGACGACCGCTAGCGAGAAACACCTATCCTCGTCGGCCTGAACCAAGGGCGTCTGGGGAGACAGCCAAACGCCTACACAACCTTCCATAAAACAACAATTCACGAGCTACCATTGTTTCCATCCACAGTGATGTAAATCGCAACACGTCCGAAGTCTTGTTAGAAGTATACGACCGTGCGAACAAATCCCAACGATTCTTGGGCCTGGGA
The DNA here is from genome assembly GCA_943735885.1 of Stelis phaeoptera. Lineage (NCBI taxonomy): Eukaryota > Metazoa > Arthropoda > Insecta > Hymenoptera > Megachilidae > Stelis > Stelis phaeoptera. The sequence goes on from OX030936.1 coordinate 6,051,574, forward strand.
ATCGTTGGAATCGACGAGTTGCTCGCGAATCCAAGCCAAAGACAAATAATACCCCTCCAAAATCGACCCTACGAAGAGGAAGACATCACCGGCACCCTAACTGTCGAGGTAAGAAATTCAAGGAGACGTTAACGTTCGATTATGTTTACATATATGTATGGTGTTCATGGTGTCTACGGTGAATCTCTGTCTATCGATCGTTTCGTTTATTCTGTTGGCCTGTCTTTCTCCCCTCTCTCTTTGTCTCTCTGTCTCTTCTTCTCCTCAGTTTCTGTTCATCGAGGGTGCGGAGGTGCCTCAAATCGGGAACAAACCTTACAAGGTGAAGGAGACGATAAAGCCGGTGTCGCCGACTCCTCGTACCTATACACCGACAAATCTCATCAGCGACAATAGTCTAAATTACAACAATGGTAACAGCACACTTATCTTGTACGACTCTACCGTTCAATCCGAAGGGGGTAATTACCAAAATATTATTTATCTGAACCAAAGAAAAGAAAAGAAAAAGGCATTTGCATTCGTGATGACCCCGTTAGTACCTAGTTTTCTTTTTCCCCCTTTTTGAGAAGAACGTTTTGCTTCGATAATTGTGATTCGTGATCGTTCCAGATTCAATACCAGATCTACTTTCTGTCGCGATCACGAAACAAACCACGTTTTGCCCCCTTTATTTAGTCCGCTAGTGGTATCTCGTGCACGTGGATCCGTATTCTTTCAGACAGTAGCTCGCATGAAGTATATTTATGTGTTTGTACATACACGCAGACACACGCTCGTACACTGTATACGTATAGGGTGTCCGCAATTTAAATTTCAAAATTTCATAGATAAGTTAAGAAGATAGGTACTTTGTTTGATTTTCTTATAATTGTAAAGAATTTTAATGAAATCGGTCTTCAAGTAAATTTTTAATTCCATTCTTTACATAAAAGAAAGGTATCATGGACCTATTTTCTTAACTTATCGAAACATTGATACTTAAATTGAGAACACTTTGTACACAATGAAGATTGTTTGCCTCCCTGTCCTTCCTTCTGTCTACTCGGTTGATTAATGCTCCTGTAGCACGATGTGTAACGGTTTTTACGCCCGGCTTCCGGTTGGGAAATATGTACTTTTCCCCCCCACCCCGATTGTCAGTCCCTCGAGGTTATTTCGACTACCAGAGAGTAGCGAACCTGGCGAATAGCGATGACAGGAAACACGATGCTTACATAAGGATGGAAACGTTGCCAAACGCGATAAACCATCTGGTAAGCGAAATGACACGATTACAGCCGTTGAGAAGGGTGCTTGGTAGAACGACGGAAGTAGAACATTTTATTAACGTTTGAGGCTTTTGGGCGTAAGTCGGGTCCGATAGGGAATCGTTCCAAATGTTTCGACAGCATTTAAGATTACTTCATCGGGGGTCAACGGACGCACTGACATCTATTAATATATTATTAATATTATTACATTGACAAGCGTTAGCGTTGTTAAGGACTCATTTTTCCTGATTTAATTATCTTTTCATACTACTAATATTTATCGTACTGTAAAATAGATATCGGTGCGTGTTTAAACCCCCGTTGGAAATAATTTCCTCTTGGACACAGTTTACATCCGACAGCCTAATGACTCTGAGCCGCGAAGGCTCGAAAGTTCTTGGACGGAAGTAGAAAATCGTAGGCTGTTTGGATTTTGGCAGCGAAAAAAAAAAATGTGATAAAAATCCCGTAATTTCGCAGACTATCTGACGAACGGCAACGTGGTCGACTCCCCATACAGAACCGGCCAATCGAATGGAAACAAAGGGACACTGATCGTGCACAGCCAGCAAAGGGTACGCTCGAACGATTTGCACGTTTTATCCATCTTCCTTTTACTAACCACCGATTGATTATATTATTTATTTGTTTGTTGTTGTGCCTTTTCTTTTGCAGCAACCGGAACGACAGGTGGTTAAGGTAAGCCATTGTTTTCACGTGCCTCGTGGTTACACGTCGTCTTTCTTAGTCAACGTTGATTGTTCTGTTATGAATTGCATAATAACACCTTATCGGATAAATGCATAGTATGTCGAGAAAACAGTAAAAATCGTTTATTTTGTTCAAAGTAAGTTCTTATATGGAATTGATATAACGTTGGACAGGGTCAAGGTTTCAAAATATTCGCGTGGATATCGAAAAATTCTAACTTGACGGGTATTAATAATTTAAATTCGAATATTAATAATTTTTTGAACCAGAGGGCGCGAAAATCAGGCTTTCAATGCCTATTTGGCGAGCGCAAAGTGTACTAGAGCCAAATAGGCATTAAAAGCCCAATTTCTGCGCCCTATGGTTCCCGACAAGGAGAGTCTGCTCTTTTTCACGATTTCTTACAATAATTCATAGAGTTAGTGGGTTAATAAAAATTTGAAGTTTTAGAATATCCCATGTGCCGTTATTCACTTAATTTGGCTTCTTACGATTACTTGATTAAAATCTCGAACAGTGTCCAATATCGCATTAATACCAATAGAACTAATTTTGAATAAAGTAAGTGCATGACATACTGTGCAATTAGAATCTGTCCAGTTTTGTTTTATTCGTGTTCATTTTACTCCCCCCCCCCCCCCCCCCCCCACATTTCTTGGCCCTATGCAACACGTTCTTTTCGTTGTTTCTTTTTCTTTTTCTCGCCACCTAGTCGTTTGGATATCGATCAGGCTTCCGTTTCACGACAACACTAATTATCGTCAGTTGAGTGGCGTGTGTTTACTAATTCCACAGGTGGCCCTTACGGAAAGTGGAAATTGGCAAGAAATATCGCCGGAGGTAATTATTACGAGTTATTTACCAGGTTGTATTTTTTTTTAATAACATTGTTGATTATATTTAAATTGAAAAAGAAAACATCTAGGAACAAAAAGAAACCATACAACGAAGCGGTTGTGATCGTAATCGTGTATAAACGTTTGATTTTATCCGTTTCAGCATGGACCAAAAGATACCAGCATCGCGTCGGGACCAGAGAGTACACCAAACTCGTCCAATTCTGAAGGTAAGATCAACCCTTAATTTTTATCTTTCGTAAACCGAATTTTTGACATTTTTTGAAAAAGAAAACTATGTCGAAACGAATTCAGCCCCTCGAGGACCGTCATCGAGGCATTTCAATTTCTTGTTTTTTTTTTTAACACATTGAATGCCACAGTGAAAACGGACGTATGTAGTCAGACACGCTAGAACCCTAATTATTAACGACACAATCGATTAATCTTCAAAGACCTTTCAATTCAATAGCCAGCGTTATTACCTTAACCCTTTCGCTACGGGCGATTTCTCCGACGAGGCGTTTCCGCTGAACGAGCCTCCGTTGCAATTCGAGTAGCTCTGACGGTTAAAAAAAAAAAAAGAAAATAATGCAAAACAAAATACTGATGCTACATGTCCAGAGTAAGATACTCGATGTTCAATAACTCCAATCGCTCGTCGTATGTATGTAGAATACGTAGTGTTTGTAACGATGTATGTAGTAACGAAAGGGTTAATATTAACGCCATCGGTGATTTATTTCATCGTTTCTGTTCTTAATTATTTAATTGTGAAAAACTTCGGGTGCTGGTCACCGGTGACACCCAACGTGTTAACTAATTCTGACGAAGAATTCTACGTCACCCCTAAGAAATTAAAGCTTCTAATACACTTCTATCTAGTAGGACAATTTACTCAACACTGTAGCCTAAGATCTTTGCGAATATCTTCAAAACTAAAGCTGAATATATTAGTTTGTCCCAGAAGTTCCGTGTTATTAAGTTATCTATTATATTCTTCCATTTCTGTGAAAGCTGATCGATACTATATTTTTTCAACACCATTAGACAACAAGTATTGTGTGCAGATAGAGAAGGAAACTTTTGTTACAACCTAATACATTACATGTAGTATATTGAAAAGTTGTTCAAAATATTGTCCTCGATTTTCTACATAATTACCAGAACTAAGTTGATTTTATGAAGTTTCTGTTATTGTTGCTGTTATAGATAGAGGCAGAACACGAAGGAAACGACGAGATTTCTTCGGCACAATAAAGAAACGACTGAGTCGATCGAAGACGAGAAGCAGATCCGTTGGACCGGAAGGGGACGCGAACCACGAGGACGCGCACTCGAGATCGATATCCGCCGATCGAGCTCGCGATCCTGGTTCTGGTACGACTTCAAAATTTTACCACTTAAATTGACGTAAAAAGCCGTCCCTATCGTTTGAACACACTGATCTTTCAAATCATTGAAATACCTGTATCCTGTTGTTTCATACATTTCTTCCTATCTCAAAAGATATACAGGGTGTCCTGTAACTAGTGTAACATCGGGTAATAAAGGGTAGCTGAGACTATTCTGAACAATAATTTCCTTTACGAAAATGTCGGACGGGGCTTCGTTTTTGAGTTATTAATGAAAAACATTGACCAATCAGAGCCGTGATTCGTTCTAGTCCGACGTCCCGGCTCGAAATTACCCTATCACGGCTGATTGGTCAGTGTTTTTCGTTAATAATTCAGAATCGTCTCAGCTACCTTCCATTACCGGCTCCTACACTAGTTACGGGACACCCTGTATAGAAGTTATTCGGATGGATTTTCTTAGGTGTTGTTTGATTTAGAGTAGAATATCTTCCACTTTGTAGTTCGAATTCAGTGTAAATTCTACTTGTTTGTTCTGCTTACGAATCCTCCACTCCATGGCACGCTATATCGGTGAGTATAATTGTGTTGATAGCCGCGATGCAATAGGACCTGTTTCGTAACTCCTTGCATAATGAGTAGTCCAGTGTGATTCAAACCGGAACGTTGTTAAACTTTATGCTACAGTAGATGCTGATAGCGCTCTTAACCCTTTGACTGCGGCATTCTCCGGCAAAAAGTAATGAAAAATTATAGTCGAAGCTGAGTCAATTTTCATTCGAAATCTTACAATTTACTGAGCGTATATATACGCTTTTCGTAGTCGAAGGGTTAATTAGGTTCACAGTTTCGACTTTCACAGCGTATCTTTAGGATCTAGAATCTAGAACGATAATGTCAGAGTATCCCAAAAGATATCTCAATTGTTTTTCTATGTTAATTCGGTTCTTGAAATATCCTTCGAGCATCGAAGCTTCGCAAAGCTTTGTATTCGTGTTTCAAAAATTCCAAAATTAAGCTTCGAACCCAGCCAAACCAAATAACGCTGATAAGGCAATATTTTTGAAGCGTGTGCAACAATAACAAAGTGCAAAGGATCGTTTCGCTTGAATTTTATAGCTCGTTTATCGATACCAGGAAGGGAAGAGCATTCGAGACGATCGAGCTTGAGCGAGGCGTCCGGTATAAGCGGAGCATCGACCAGAACTTACGTTAACGAGGCTTCCACCTTAGTTCTCGAAACCCTAGAGAACGGTGTCAAAAAGTAAATACATTATTCTTTTGAATCAACAGACAGATGTCAGACAGTATTTCATGTATGTTTCTTTTTGTTGGTCTTTCAGGCATTACTTGGTACCGTTGTCGCTGGCACAGAAGAGCAAGTGGCGAAAGAAGGGCACCAAACTTCACATATTCAACGATCACACGTTTATAGCGAAACACATGCCTGGGTAATCGATTACTAACAGCCAATTAATACCGGTACACTAGGGGAGGATACCTCATTATATTCTGTCTTATACTTGGAGGTTGTTAAGAATTATACCTTGACACGATAATTCACTCAGGCCATCGTTCATTGTGATTTCAACTCTTGTGGAATGAATATTAATTAATTGACACGAATGGTAGGACGTCATTTCCCATAAGAATGTCTACAGCCTACAGCAGAGCTTCTTGAATTGTGGATTGCAACGTGATAAAATTTAGGCAACTGTTCGTCGAATTCTCCTATACCGTATAACAAAAATAAATAAGTCAATATTTTTTATTGCTAAGCATGCGACTTAAAGGAAATTCTTTAACGCGTTGAGCGCGATGTCGGCCCTTGGGAACTGACAGTGGACTCTTTGTTTGGAAATTTCTAAATTTTAAGTATCCAAAGTTTCAAATTTCGAACTTTCAAATCTCAATTTTCCAAATTTTTAAATAATTAATTTCCAAACTTCCAAATCTCATATTTCTAAATTTTAAATTTCCAAATTTCCAAATTTCCAACTTTCCAAACCCCAAATTTCTAAATTTCGAACTTTCAAATCTCAAATTTCCAAATTTCGAACTTTTAAGTCACAAATTTCAAAATTTCAAATCTCAAATTTCCAAATATCAGATTTCTAAATTTTAAGTTCCCAAAGTTCCAAATTTCTAACATTCAAATCTCAAATGGCTAAATTATAAATGTTCAAATTTCCAAATATCAAGTTCCTAAATTTCAAATTTCCAAAATTTCAAACGTTTCGTATAGACGGCGTCTGTGCGTGGGACCGGCAGTGTCAAGGTTAAAAAAATAAATGTAGTAATATAATATAATATAATTGGGCGCTCTCTGTCAACTGCTCGCCCGCTGCCGGCTGAACGGAAAAGACAGCAAAATCGCCAGCGGGCTCAACGTGTTAAGAAGCCCTGGTTTTGCAGTCTACCCCCAGTGTACCGACGATGGTCGTGACTTAACGCGTTTGTAAATAAATATAAATGGGTTTTAATAAAAAATTTTCATTACAGTGGAACGGTGTGCGAAGTTTGCAAACGAACGCTTGCGCGAAGATTGGGCAAACAGGGCTACGAGTGTCGAGACTGTCAGATGAAGTGTCACAAACACTGTCACGTCAAGGTGGACAGCATGTGTCCCACGTCTACCATTCAGAGCATCGAATTGTAAGTTGACGTTGTATTTGACATTTTGTATCGTCTATCGATTCTGGATCGAATCGTTTCGCGGGATATCGATTTAATCAACTGTTTTCTTTCAATCCTATCGTCGCGTAAGGTCTCTACTGCCAGTGCTCAGTGAATAGGATGGGTAAGTTGTCGATGACAAGGAACCTTTTGACACTTGGTAATTACGCATGATCAGTGTGTTTACCTTTCTTTCTTTCCAGTAACAACGGAACAAGATATACTTTAACACGTTGATTGCCACGGTCGGAAACTATTTTAATCTCTGAAACGAATTATTAACACTTTGGAAATGTTATACTTTTTGGAACTGAAAAATTTCGATAAAATCGCATTTTATTTCATCGGTCAACGTCGTCTACGATTAATCGTCCCTTTTTCTATCCTTAATTATTTATTTATTTATTTATTTAATGGGTTTTCCCCAAGTTTGTTTTATTTCTAGAAATTACGTGATTAGAAGTTAAACACCTTTACATCAGTTTATGTATGCATACTATTTTTTCTTTTCCTTATATCAATACTTTTTCTGTTTGTTCCCCTTTAGGTCGCCTCTTACGACAAACAGGGGCTACTGTGGGTGTATTCTGCTCCTTTCCCCACAGGGAGTCTTCTTAATTATTAATCAATTATAGAAAATTTGTAGCTCGGTTGATCAACGACCCGTGACAATCAACGCGTTAATTCAAGACGCGATTCTTTTCATTTTTTTTTCTTCTGGCTTCTGTAAATAATAATTACGTTTGAGAATGAGTTTCCCTCCGTGAATAGAACAGAACTCTTCGTCTGTCTGCTCCTAATAAGTATAACTCGACCGCTTGTTTCTATTTGCAATTTCATTGCAATGAAATATTTTCCACTGTTTCGTAGGACATGCGTAAAGGCACCAAGGTTCGAGCGAAGATCGTCCAGTCGTCTCTGTTGACCGAGTCTCCGGTGTTATCATGGCTGTCCAACAAAGACGAATAATTTTCTCTTCTAAAATCATCGGTTCGATTTCGCTTACGTGCGAAAGGGAAATATCGCGAAGCGTTTATCGAGCCTCGTTGCACTTTTCTGTTATCCATTGCTACGCTTTTTTCGATCAATGCAAACGAACACGAACGAGAATATATGTATAGAGACGAGAATACGAAGCGAACGATACGAAACGAACAAATAGTAACAGAATCTTCTTTGAATTTTCTATTCCGTAAGTAATCGAGTCGACAGAAATTATTATCGATGCATTACAGAGAACGGAACAGTTACAGTAATCCGTATTAAAATTGCTACAAAACGTAAATACTTAAGTACAGAAATTGCTATAGAAGGCAATTTTTATTTTTTTTTTATTTTATAACTTCTGGAGGGGGCCACTGATTTCGTGTTTTTATCAAACTTTTTACGTATTTGAATCTCACGGTGAATTGTTTTTAATCCGTTCGTTTCTCCCGTTCGTTGATTTACGTATAAACGAAAATCCGTACGAAACGCGAGACAAATTGCAGAAAAGTTCTTCGACGACGCGTGGTTTCGCGTTATCGAGTACTCCGACGAATCATAGTGCCTCTAGATAACGAAAACTCGTCGTGATCGTCGAAACGTTCTCCGATTATCCCGTGGAAAGAAGCATAATACTTTTGACAATACTTGAGATTTTGCTAAAATTCGATTCGACCGATCGATATAATCGAACGCTTGAAACACGCGCACACTCGTGCCTATCTAATCGCGCGTTACGCCCGTACGGAACAAATTAATCGTAATCTTCGAATGTTACACACTATGATTATTACTGCTACTACTATTTACTATTACTATTATTATCATGATTGTTGTCGTTATTCCAAAACGAGGACAACGACGTCGAGAATACAACACGAGGATGGATAAAGCGAGGAGTAATAAGAAAAGGAAACAACTGTAACGATAATGGTAATGATAATAATATTGTGTTACGTTGAGAAAAATAATATGGTTACATTATGATTCTACGTCGTTTGTACATTATTGTCCGACACCCTTCCTTTTTATCCTTAACACGTTGGCTGCCACGGGGGGTCACCGGTGACCGGAACCCGAAATTTTGTACAATCAAATGATTACCAACAGAAATGATAAAATAAACCACGGATAGCGTTAACATTAAGCCAATAATGCTAGCTATCGAATTGAAAAGTTAAATTTGAAAATTAGTTGATTGTATTGTTAATAATTAGGACTTCAGCGTGTCTGACTACCCACGTCCGTTTTCACTGTGGCAGTCAACGCGTTAATACTTGATGCGTTCGGTGACACAGTGAAAACGGACGTACGTAGTCAGACACGATGGTCATCGATGACCGGCAGCCGAAATTTTGTACAAACAAATAATTAGCAAAAGAAGCGACGAAATAATCTACGGTAGCTATCGAACACAAAGGTGAAATTTAAAAATAAATTTTGATTGTATTCTTAATAATTAGAATTTCAGCGTGTCTGACTACATACGTACATTTTCACTGCGGCAGTGAACGCGTTAAGGATGCAGTCGATTAATTTTCGATAGCCAGCATTATTAGCTTAATATTAACTTTTTGCCCTTGACTGGTGCCTCTGGGACGCCATATTTAATTTAGCGGAGTATTCTAAAATGCGAAATTTCAGTTTCGCCCGTATCAAAATATAGAAAATTAAGGAAGGGAATAAAAATCAACAGATACTCAAATATTTCTAACACTTTTCTTCCGACACGGAAGCGTGGCTGGAAAATTAGGTTAGACCAGATTACGTCCAAAAATGCTTCGAGCGCAAAGGGTTAACGCTGTCCGCGCTTTATTTCGTACTTCTTTTTGTCAATTATTCGATTGTAAGAAATTTCGGGTGACTGACGCAGCGCTTAACGCGTTAACTCGTTTTTTATGAAAATTAAGGAAACGAATATTTGTGGGAATTTGAAAATTTTGAAATATTATATTTTTTAGAAATCTCGAAGCTTGGAAGTATACTTCCAACTTATATTCAAGTAATATTTAAAATTTCTTATTAACATTGCCTTACGATTACCTTTTCACTGGTATTTATCACAAAACGAATAAAGTAAACACCGAAAGGGTTAATATTCGGCACCCTGTCTCATATTAAGACACCCAACCCTCCCTATTTGCAATAATTTCGGTTCGAAATCTTCAAAAGAAAAAGAAAAAAGAAGGAGATCCGTGCTGACGTATCAGTGGTAAACACTTCGGAGGGTTGGAAAAGGGAAGGGGTGCGCTGGATGGAAAAAGCGACGGTATCATCTTGAGCGCGACAGGGGATGTCGAGGTGCGAAAGTGGAGTAACGTCGACCCAATTCGAGGTCGAAGTTCCAATTTTCTCGTAGTTCGCCGAAGCGGGGATTCGAGAACGGGGCGAGGGTAGCCATGACGACGTGACGTAATATCCCACGTCATCGTGAAAGCGCAACGACCCGACCGTACACGTTCTTGTAACGCGGCTACCTGAATGGGGGCTGCGCCGGATTTTCGATTGTCCTCCTTTCAATTTATCCCAACGCCGTGATCAAAATTTAAAGGCTTTATTTTCCTACCCTATTATCATCAAGATCAGATACTGAGAAGATTAACTCTGTGCAAGTAGCACTGTTTGATCGTTTTCAGTCATATCGGTGCACATCATTTCGATTTCTGACTTATCGAACGTCGCCACAGTTCTAATATTAACGGGCCTTATGCAACAAGAGGAACTTGTAGATTTAGATTTCCGTATAGACTGATTGAGCCAGTCTTCGTGGTTCGAGGGATGATCAGACGATTTTTTTTAACCCACCCCAAGGCGTATGTTAAAACAGTCGAAATCGGTCGACGGTCGAGGTAGGCCATGTGCGCCTTGTCAACGCGTTCCACAGTGAAAACGGACGTGTATAGTCAGACACGATAAAATCCTAATTATTAAGGGTGCAGTCGATTAATTTTTCAAATTTAACCTGTCAATTCGATAGCTAGCATTATTAGCTTAATGTTAACGCTATCCGTGGTTTATTTAATCATTTCTTTTGGTAATTATTTGATTTGAAAAGATTTCGGGTGCCGGTCACCGGTGACTCCCGTGGCAGCCAAACGTGTTAAGAGAAGGTTCTTCGAGTCGGGGTACCATAAACAAAAGGGCATTCTGTCGAAGGCGTTCTTACGACCGAGGATTTTTGGCCGAGAGGAATAAAGCCTCTCACGTTTTAAAACACCCACAACGGTTTTTATTTACCATTCATCGGACCCAATCCTGATACTTTCTTACACGTACGTTTACGGCTCGCGTATCAGGGATGGAACGCGTGACGCGTGTACGCAGCGAGTAAGCTCGAAGGGACCAGGCTCGCAGCCGGAGTTTATTCAATCGCGAGCTGAAAATTAGGGCACGTTGTCGACGGCCTTCTCGATGACGCAGATGACGTCATTGGTTTGAAAGGAAAACTAGGACAAACGGGCTCGAAATCGGTGATCGTCGGCCTGGCCGCGTCATACTATCAGAAAAATTCTTCCGTTTCGTCTCCTAGGATCAACCGTTCCTTCTTTTTCATCCCTCGTTGTTCCGTAAGTTGTGCGTAACGAAAAGCGTTATCGGAAAGGGGTATAGCTGGAGAAACGATTATACGATTTCGAGGTAACGCGATCCCCTGAATGAACTATGGTATTTCGTTAAGGACGACACTAACGTTGCGATCTGGGTCAAAGAAGGGTCATGAATGGCGTCGCTTGGCTCGAGTGACGTCACGGGGTGCAAGCCCCTGCAAGTGGGTCACTCGTTGATTCTGTCATGGCCGTAGTTATAAACGGAACAGGGACGTCCTTCCACGTTGCAACGTCTGTCCATGGATCGTGTTCCGGTAACGGACACGTTGCATACGAATGTCCCGCAACCATTTGCCACGAAAGTGGTGTATCCTCTTTTGGCGAACGAGCTTCGATCGAATCACGGATTACTTTAAACATTAAATCTTTTTCAGATTACGGGAGCTGACCACCGTCGACCCATGAATTTGAAAATTTATATTAATCGTTTATTATTTTATTAATCGTTGGACCAGTGGATCGTAGTGGCAATTTAAATTTCTTTTTCATCCCTGTTTTATTCTTCCTACTCAGGCTCGAGAGTTGAAGCTTTTAAATGTCACGAAGGAAATTTGTTCGTGTTTATCGGTTCTAAAAATAGTGCCTTCTGTGGATGATCGAGATTTGAAATTGTAACTGTGAATAGTTTCTTATGTTCTTAACGCGTCGTGTCTATTTTCAAAATATTTCGTTGTTATTATTATTATAACGGGACGAAATGTGGTACGTGTAACTTGGAACTTCTGTGATAAATTTAATTTTCTATTGACAATACATCTGTTGTAATAAATAAGTCATCAAGTAATAGAATAATGAAAGCAATATTGCAGTTTGATCGTCATCATTTTTCGTGAATACAGAAAGATTCAATTACTGTTGACGTTCAATGAAACAGCAAAATATGTGGTCAGTATTCAGTAGATTGGTCGTGAAAAATCGAGAAATTTGATTGAACCGTGGGTAGACTAAATAGTACGGTATTGCCGAAATAGCTGTCTAACAATAAGTATGATATGATATTTAGATCGTTATCTCGGTAGGTGGACGTTTCATAACCGTTTTAGATACATGATGTCTATATCGGTACTGTGCCAGTTTCGGGACAATTAACAGGGCAATATTGTACGTAGAGATGGGTATTCGAATCTCAGTTGAAGACTGACAGATCTTGGAATCGCTGAAAGTCTTAAAAAATCAGGTACTGAAAACATGCAGAATTTGTCACACATTTTCATTACTTTTGATTTATTTCAAAACTTATCTAGATTTTCAAAACCTATTAACGTACTGCGGGCTAAATTGAAAATACTGAAATATGAAAATTCTATTGTGATGATGATAATAATAATAATAATAATAATAGATATACTTGCTACAAATTTACAAAGGGTCAAGGTTCAATAAGCTTCGAGTGAGTTTTGACAAATCCTGTCATTAATTATATAAAATTGGGATTGACGACGATTCGGGAGATAAACAGGGTTCCATAATGATCCACGATCGTTCGAATGAAAAACGTTTATTTAATACGTAAACTACGAGTAGTATCGGCATAGATAGTACTTAATACAAAACATTCAGTCGTGAGAATTGGCTTTTTAATAAGCATTCTCTTTCATTCTCGCGTTCTCGCGTACATTTTTCATTATCACGAGAACTATTGCGCATAGGCGAATAGAAATTCGTCAAAAGGATTATTCATTAGGCGGTTTCTTCACATTTCTATGGTATTTCCTCGCGACGTATCGTACAAGTGGTTGTGTGTTTTTTAATTATAACGTGTGCCAGTTATGTTCCGCGACATTATCGTGCATTCACGCGGTTTTTCCTATTTACAAGGCACTGAAAGATCGCGTATACGTTTCACGATTACGTTCGCCTTTACGTAAACGAGAATTTTTCGACGATACTTGTTTTAGATACATACATATATGCTTCCTGTCATCGAATAAGAATATCGTTGAAACGTAATGATTATCTCTAATAATGTATTATTAGGAAAATAATCTGTGCAATTTGGGAAATGATATATTTCATAATTTGCAAAGTAATATTACCAGTTTAACTAATTGGAAAGGTAATATTTCTAGTTTTCCTAACAGAGAAATAAATATAATTAGGAAATTAATATTTCCAATTTTCCAAGCTGGGAAATATATATAATTAGAAAAGTAATATTATCAATTTAACTAATTAGGAAAGTAATATTTCTAGTTTTCCTGATTAGGAAATATCATTAATTAGAAAAGTAATATTCTCAATTTTTCTAATTAGAAAATATAACTAATCTGGAAAGTAATATACCTAATTTTCCCAACTAGAAAATCTATATAATTACAAAAAGTAAATATCCTCAGAGGTAGTATTTACTATCAGTGTATAAAAAAAAATACTCTTATTCGACGTTCGGTAATGCTCGATTTCTCGCAACCACTCGATTTACCCTGATTTTTCATCGCCGCCGAGGTCGAAAACAACGAATTGTTCTTTTTTTCTCGTTCCCAATACTGGCCGAGCGGCTACCAAATTCGACGGCTCTTACGAAACGAGCGACAAAAAAGTTCGATAATAAAAACTCGTTCATCGTCATTTCGTAGGCTCGAATCTCGGTTGTCCTCGATCGACAGGTTGCATCGAACGAAAAACACGTTATCCATCTTTGATATGTTTAAAAATTACTGTATTTTCTTCAACGAGCAAGTGTTTCTTTCTAAATCTACCTAAAACGTCCAGGACCGTACACGTTGGGTCGAACGTTAGAAGATCGAGAACGTATTTTTCTTTTTTTTTTCTTTTTTTAATATTACACGCACACACACACGATGCTTTTTCATCCACGTAATTGACTCGTGTAACGCGAGTAATCGATGAAATATCATCCCCCTCGCAAAACGATGGTTCGATAGAAGCGCGTTTACGTATAAGAAAGATTCTAAAGTCGACTGGTCGTGTCCTGTTACGTTATCCTCCCTTTTTTTTTTATTCTTCTTCTTCTTTATGCCTTAATTAATTATCGCTAGTGTACATATTTAATCGAGCGTCCTAACCGTTTCTACAAAAAGTACATATACAAGTTTTCACGGTTCTACGTTCTTTCTATAAATCATCTATCACCTTTACGAATAACAGACGAGAAAACTAAAAACGCGTTACGTCCACGCACCCCTACAACATCCTCCTTTTTCCTTTTTTTTAACAGTAACTCTAACCCCGGTCAATGCACCATCAACTAATTCGCTGTCATCTTTACGGATTCATGTTATTTCGTTATTATCTTAACGCGTTGATTGACACAGCGGAAACAGACTCGCATAGTCGGACACGAAATGATTGCAATTGCTAAGGATAAATATTATATTTTATAATGCTTCATAATATTCGATAGTATTAGATTCGTGGCGTTGGTGAGCGATGAAAGTCAAAGTTTTCGTTATAAAAATGGAGCAGAACGATCGAAAACCAGATGACAGCGAAACAGTTAACCCATTGCACTCCGAGCATTTTTTTTTTTTTTTTTTTGATAAGATCGAATTTAATTTATTTTACCAGTAAACCTTCCGAAAAGCAAACGTGTTATTTTGTAACGGAAGAGTTAGAAATGCTTATAAGTCTATTTAAATGTCGTGTTTCAAAATACTCTGGTAAATTAAATATGTCTCGTCAGAGGCAATAACGGAGTGCAAAGTGTTAATATTCAGATTGAGATTACTAACCGTTTCAAATCGGGGTGCGAAGAAAGATGCGCGTTGGATTCTATCCCATCGATTCTTTGAGAAACGACGAAGGAACACGCTTCGTTCTTTGGAATTCTCAACGGCTTACAATTCGTCTCGTATACATTTTGATCCACCCGTTTGGTCGAGAGGCTTAAAAAAAAAACGGCGGCTGAGAAACGTCCGCTGTTCGAACAATTAAAATACGCGTGTAAAGGTCCATTCTAACTAGAACCGTACCGACAACGCAAAATAAAATTCATTACCCCTTCGATTAAAATATCTTTATATACCATTTATTTTCAAAGATATCATCAAACGCACCGATATGTTTTTGTACTGGCTATATAGTCGCAGAGAATCCATCGAATTTCAAGCACCCAATGAAAGTATTTGCAATCAGTTAATTAATATTGCCACTAAAATAGAAAACGCGAAATTAAAATTCCCCACGATTACCATATATAAATTTAATCCAATTTCTTCTTCCCTTAATTATCAACATCAAGATTCATAATACGAGCCATCGTGCGAATAATATCGATCACAATTAATGTTCCGCGTACCGGGGGTAATAAATCCGACGTTATTACGTTATCGATACGATCCGGTATACATGGAGCCCGCGGCGTCGGTTTTTTTAAAACAAACGACGAGCGAAAGTCTCGTTGGTAAAAATGGTCCAAGAGCGGAGGGTCTAGTTCGCGCGATTCACGATCAGAAGATCGCGCAACGAAACACGAAAGTGGACAGGATTAGGATATAAAATAGGATCGTTCGGAATCGGTTGGTTCGATAGAAACGACGTCAGTCTATCGATAGAGAGCCACGGAATCTTGACAGGAACACGGCATCGTCAGTTGCTGGGCCACGTTCCTCGGAACCCTCTGCGTAGGCAAACCGGACAGTCCTCTGACATACGTGTATGACACCGGGCTGCGTAGAATCCTCTTGGGGCTCTTCTTCGCGTGCTTGTTCTCCTTGCCTTCCCACTTCGAGGTTATTTTCAGGGTCTGGAAGGCCCGTCGAAGAGTGTCGGCGGTGGATGATCTTTTCAAGGAGTCGCTGTCGGTGCTGCTTTGAGCGTCCGACGGGCTGGGCGAGTAGGACAGCGATTCCGAGGTTCTGGTCGCTGCTCGGACGTCTTCGGGGCTCCATGATCGAGAGGATTTCGCTCGAACACGCTCGGAACTTCTCTGAACTCCTGACAATCGTTCCTGTGAGCGCGTGGACCGACCACGAAATCGATTCAGGTAACAATGGGTCCTTGGCGATCTGGTCACACGGCAGAGTCGCTCGCTGCTTCCGCGACGAGACAATCTCTCCGCGCTTCCGGTACTTCCGCCACTGCTGCAACCACTGTCCGTGCTGCACTCGTCGTCCCCAAACTCTTGCTTCGACGAACCAGCCCCTATCAGGGGACCGTTCTTTCGCTTTGCTTCGCTCTTCTGATTATCTCGACGACGATCTTCCGCCGGGTCGGTCAACCTCGTGGTCTCCTCCATCTCTGATGGGTTCAGATTGATATCACTGGCGAATAAACTTAGCAGATTTGTTCTATTTCGGTTTGGGTGTCGATTACTACCACTCTTCACAATGAACAATTTGCTCTTCAGAGTGGCAAAACACTCGCGTGTGCAACGAACTCCGCTCACGGATCACCACGTTCACACTTTTCAAATATTCTGCAGGAATTCGTCAATTTCCAATCTCTACGATTCCTTGTTATTTCTACTGTATCGTGGTAGAACTAATTTCTCCAATCCCCAGGCTCACGGCAACTTCTCGAATCTTTATTACTTGATTCGTCTGTTAATAATTCACACACGATTCTATCGTCGTCTGTCGATTTGGCTGTGAGTACCTATCTGTCGCGATGTCGGGGACGGACTGAAACGCGAGGATTCGCGGTCTTCTCTTATATAGGTTGTCGGGTTAAACGGAGGGTGCGCGCATGTCCTTTTGATCCACGTGTGCGCGGCCGTCGCTTTCGAAAGCGTTTTCAAACGTTGTGTTAATCGATGCAAACACCACAACGCCATTGATTCGCTTTCCTCGATCGAACGAGACTTTCTCTAAGGGGTGGTTCATGAATGGCCGGACGAACGCATCCGTGACTCCTGCCGCCGATAATCGTTTTTACCTGCAAGGCTTGTTCCCCTTTTGTACCGGGGAAAAACACCGATGGTGACGTAACAAAGAGGAAGTGTCAAATGGACACTTTGGCGGGAAATCGATTCGTTCGACCGCACTCGAGGGGCGTATTAAACTTTAACACCCTTGTTTGAACACCCACATTATTCCTTCTAAGAGGGTGTTACATTAATTCCTCTTGTCACGACCATCTATATTTGAAGATCGAATAATTCAGGCACATTTTTCTTAATTTGGGAACATCGAGAGGGAACACGGAATACATTCTACTAACAATGTACGCCCTTGATCCCCATTTGGAGATTTTGATTTTTTCACGTACACCACTGGGCGCGAAAAATATATAAGAAGCGTTTGACGGCTCAATGGCATTTTAGACGTATCAGTCAATATTGTTCAAAGCAGATAGTGTGTATTTTGTCTTCGGTTTCAAACATGATATCTTTGCTTTGGTTTTTATATTATAATAAAATACCGTAGAAAAATATGTAATTTAGAGGTTATACATAGTAACTATGTGTTATGATTTTCTTTTCGTGCAACCTGCCACGATCCCCATTTTGGGACTTTTTTTTAAATATAAAATATTTACAACTTTTTGTGCATATGTATAACTTTTCCAGTAAAAATTGTCAAAAACAAAATTCGGGCGTTAATGGGTTAAATGGATGGAAGATGAATATTTTTTTAAGACAATTAACACACCGAGTGCCACGGCACCCCAAATCTACTATAATCGACTAATTAGTAAAGCAGAAAGATCAATCGTACCTTTAACACGTTGAGTGGCACAGTGAAAACGGACGTACGTAGTCAGACACGATAAATTCCTGATTATTAAGGATACAGTTAATTAATTTTCAAATTTAATCATTATTAGCTTAACCCTTTGCACTCGGAGCATTGTTGGATATCTTCGAATCTAATTTACATTCCCACCAAAGCTTCCGAAAACTAAATTCATTATTTTGAAAGCAACTTATGTATCTTTATTCCTTTCGTTAATTTTCTATATTCTAATATAAATAAAACTTAAATTTCGCATTTCAAAACACCCTGGTAAATTAAATATGTCCCTCCAGAGACATCACTGGGGTGCAAAGGGTTAATATTGACGTTATCCCCGATTTATTTCATTCTTTTTCTCAATTATTTGATTGCAAAAAAATGTCAGGCGTCAGTCACCGGTGACTGACGTGCATCAGTTTACATATCGAAAGAATTCAATATTATTAAACTAACTATCTATCTTTAACTTGTTCCAACTGTACCTTACCTTACCTTACTTGTGGAGTCGAAGTTTGTTTGGGGAACAAACTGCACCGATACCATTTCCTTTCCTGCAAGCAGTAAATAAACGAATAAACGTTAGCAACGTCTAGACTTGACTTTCTGCGGAATGTTGTTTAAAACAATATATATATCACATTTTCAGGCTAATATAAAAATGTAACACGGTAGTGAAAAGAGGCTTTGAAGTGGTAGCAAAGGTGTATGCAGTGATAAAAACGGAAGAGGGCGGTAACGAGGGCAAGAGGAGTATCGTATCGCGTTTCGAAGCAGAAAGGTCGATGAACTAGAGGCTGCGACGGTCGATGCCAAAGGGGTGGATGCACCATCCACCGGATGCACCAACGCGATCAATAATTTCGTAGACACTCGCCAACGATGCATATGGATTTTGGTAAACGGATATAAAACTTACTCGATGTTACCGAACGATGACGTCGATCGCCAGTTAATCGTTATAAAAAATCTTGGAGAATGGGAAGAAGGTAATAAGTAACCGAGAAAATGTTATTATGAATATTTGCGACGTCAGTTTGTTCAACTTTTTTGCTACAGCTAGAAATACTATATGTTTCTTTACAGAAACTTAACGTGTCACACCCGTGACGCACCTTACAGTTCGGATGTGACTTATGTCGTTCAAACTTTGATCACGATTGAATATTAAGTTTAATTCTGATTACAGTTTACACAGTTAATGTTTGCCAAGTACGAAGTATATGTTTATCGCCGAAGTAATAAATATTTAGCTTTGACTGACACACCTGTCGAGAAAATAATAAACCCTGGAATATCATATTCTTAAGAATCTAAAGAGAACGGAATATTATATTTTTCAGAAACTTAAGAACCCTCAGAACCTAGAAAGGTAACTTCTAAAATAATTGCCAACGTTCAAAGTTAAACATCAAAGTCACGAATACATAATGCTAGCCATCCAGATTTAAACATTTATTTGCAATCATGACAGATGTAACTTTAGCATGCATAACCAGCGTATTCGCAGAACACACGTTATTCATCCGACGTTGCAGCATCGAACAGTTCTATAAACCTCCTTCTTCGACAAAAGCCTTCGTATTGTAACGTATATACCGAGACAGGGATGCGAAGAAAAATATATATCTGGATCTCGATATTATTGTTCAGCCACGTGTCACGACGCTAAGAATATTGTACCCGAGAACACGTTGTTATCCGGAAATGCAACGTTGACAAGGACCGACTGCATATAATTTTACGTGTAGATCGAATTTAGTCGAATCGATAGCGTGATTTGTTCGTTATCGACGTTCGAGTTGAGATGATTAAATCCAAATTAACGGGGGACTCTGAGCAAAACCACCCCATTCGCGCAACGTACGTGACTGCGAGGACATTGCATTTACCTTTATGTAACGAGCAGGTATTGTCGGCCGCATAATTGATTCGCCATTCGTAAAAACAAAAGTTCCCACGCTTTACTAACTGCAAGTGGCTGCGTCACCCGTATACCCTGTTACCCTTCTTCGTCGAATGGCCTTGCCTGACTTTTGTTGAACGAGTCGATTCGTTTCCCTTTTATCAATGAATCTGTCGTCGGTAACGAGGCAATGGAAATTGTAGCCATTTGAAGCAGTCAGTTTAATCTCCGGAATACGAAAAATGTGTGAATCCGTGGCCTAGACCGACCAAAAGCAGGCAATCTTAGTTCAAAGGTAGTCGAATTTAAAATTAAAAATTTTAGACGATCCCAGTCTAAGAATCGATACTCCTACTTTTATTAACACGTTGAGCGGGGCGTCGGTCCCTGGGGACTGACAGTGAACTTTCCGTTCAATCGGCGTCAGTCTCTGGGGACTGACAGTGGACTTTCCGGTTGGAAATTTCGAAATGTCATATTTCTGAATTTTAAGTTTTCAAAGATTCAAATTTCGAACTTTCAAATCTCAAATTTCCAAATTTCCAAATATCAGATTTCTAAATTTCAAGTTTCCAAAGTTCCAAATTTCGAACGTTCAAATCTCAAATTTCCAAATATCAGATTTCTAAACTTTAAGTTTCCAAAGTTCCAAATTTCGAACATTCAAATCACAAATCGCTAAATTTCAAATTTTCAAATTTCCAAATATCAAATTCCTAAATTTTAAATTTCCAAAGTTCAAACTTTTCGTATGGACAGCGTCGGTACGTGGGACCGGCAGTGTCAAGATTAAAAAATAAATGTAATATAATAAAATATAATATAACATAATTGAGCGCTCGCTGTCAATAGATTGATACCTTTGCTTCCATCCATAAATAAAATTATTCATTATGAATGTCAGGTTGCGTATCGTCTGAACGTCACGAATTACCGCGCGGTTGTCACTCCTTCCAAGTTTGTAAGGCTCGGATTTACCCACGTTGGTACCCGGTTGCCCGTGACTCGTGTTTCGAATTTTTATACAGGAACCATTTGCTTTATAAAAGAAATCGAAGGACTCAAATGGGTCCAAGTAATCCTGAACGGTGGATTAATCTCGGTTAACGGCTCGATTTTATTTTGAGTGTTGTCTATTCTAAAGTTCGGACGGTTCTATCGACAATACCAAAATGTCTTTTCTTAAAAATAGCCTTTAAGTCGCGGACCCATCATAAACTAACAACGAAACTAACAACAAGGATTAATAACGCGAGAGGAGTTTTCGAAACGACCCAAAATCGACTAACAATAAGACACGAAACTATTAAGAGTCATAAGAGGAAAGTTGAAGCGTTGCCATTGGTATGTATACCATGATCGTTAGTACACACGGTGCACATGGATTGCACACATATTTATATGACACAAATGGGTGAAGAGCGATTATTCGGAGTGCGGTCACGCCTACGTACGCGCTTACATAATTGGATTTATAGGATAACAACGACGAATCGCGTAACAACCTTTCCGCGACAGATCCTCATTAACAAGTAAGCAAATGTATAATTGCCGAAACGATAGACGCGCTAAGTCGTCGAACAAATAAGAAACCGACCCTTGGAAACACCTTTCTAACTATAATCGCAACGTTGTTCCATCTTTTCCTACGGCTTCTTGGTTCGAGGTTTTTGTATTTACGTTTCTCAAATTTTTACTCCTCCATTCTACGTCCAATTCTAAATCCAAGTTTTAAATCTTGTATCTCTGGGTCACGATTGACTCGGCTCCTTCCAACCTCGGACTCGCTTCATAAATAAATCAATAATCTTGCCTTTAAACGATTTTATTCAAACCGAGTCTAGAAATACAGAACATTGACGAAGAATCGAAGCAGAAGACGACGCTTCGTGGAAAGTGCAAGGATGCGGTTACTGATTGTTCATGATTAGAAATGGATTGGTCGCATGGGTGGTTGTTGGATGAAAATGATCTCAGCAGCATCGATGATCGAAGTGATTAATATATGTAGCTCTTGTAGATGTAAGACGACGATGGTACGTAGCCGGCTAGGGGAAACGGCGCTGGATAACTGGTGTAGACGAGAGGTGCAGCGATGTTGGAGCTTATGGCCGATAACGGAGCAGCAGCCAGTGGACCGGCGATCAGAGCCGACGGGTTTGGTCCTGGTGCCGGAGCCGGTGCTGGGGCTGGTGCTGGAGCTGGTGCTGGGGCGGCCATCGCGACAGCCAATAATCCGGCGAACAACAACTACGTGGGAAAAATTCGATTAGATTGTACATTCTTGTACTCCTTGGTTCCCTTTCGATGTCCGATTTTGGTCATTCTGACGATTAGCAGAATGCAATGGCAATAAATTTAAATACTAATCACTGGTTCACCAACTATCCTACTTTCCCCCCCCACTATCAATGATTATTTCCCTTAATTGTCTGGAGCAAAAATCGATGAAACTTCGGGTGAAAATTTGCTGGTTTTCTCGAACTCACCGACTTGAACATGTTGATTGGAGGTTTTGCTTGAAGACACGAGCGTACAATGGACAAGCTGAAACTATGATACTCGAAATCGTAAGGAATCGCAGCTTATATAGGGGAAATCGCGACAAAGAAAGATCCTTGTTTCGAGTCTCCCTACCCTTGTACTCATCTCCGGCGTGTTCCACGAAGGGCAACAGCCGGTTGCTTCGAAGCGGACGTTCGCTTCGTTCTTGTTGCTCGCGAGTAATTTTTTCCATGCTCGTTCGACCAATCGACTTCCACCGTACTGGCTTGTGAGAAAGATTTTCCCTCGCGGCGGCCACCTAACCAGCGAATCCTGGATCTCTTCAAGGTTGTGACTAGGCGTGGAACCAGTCGTGTTTCTCGACAATTCGAGCCATTTCCTTCGGTTCTTCGGCAACGAGCAAACTGGTTTTTCCCTTATGTCCTTGCGTCTGGTCGTTTCGATAAAGAGGATCAACGATCCGACAATCGATTCGAATCGTTTTGTACGATATAATTATTTATTTCTCTATCGTGGTCGTTCTTCCTTGTCTCGAGCAACAAATAAGAAACGTTTTATATCGAAAGTTCTCTATTTTCAAAAGATATTGAAATGATTCGATACTTTCGATGCTGAAACGTATAAAATACGGACGCTGAAGGGGAAACGACGTTCCCTCGAGCCAGACCCGACGAACTTGAACTTGAGAAAAAAGCGTTCGCCTTGCCTTGAAGCTGTGCGTCCTTGTATAGAAAAAGAGAAAGAGATAGGGAGAAAGAGAGAAAGAGAAACGTGAGGACAGAAGAAGGGGGATGCGAATGACCAGATCGAGCGAGTGAGAGGCGCGGAAAGAATCGATTAAAATCGAACGATTTAAATAAACGATACAACCCGGACGTAAAAACTAAGCTGATCGAATGACAAAGATCCGCTTCGATGATTTACGAGCAACAAATGCGCGTAGACGTATCGTTAACAACATTTATTTTTTCATATTATCGCGCCGAGGAAAATATATTCTAATATTCTTGCATAATATAGTAGGAAGTGTACTAGATATCATAATTAGTTAAATTGACCAAATTAACCCCCTGACTTACAATATCGTGTCACACGCGTAATGCAGCTCACAGTTCAGATGTGATTTCTGTTATTCAAATTTTGATTACAATTGAACTTTAAGTTTTACACAGTTAATGCTTGTCAAATCATTTGTTCATTTGTTTTACCGTTGGAGCGATAATATTTAGCTGTGACTGATACACCTATCGGGAAAATCGTAAGGCAAGGGGTTAACCAGCTTGATGCAGCACGAGATTTTTAACCCTTTGAATACGGAAAGGAAAACATGCAATAGTTCCCTTCTTCGAAGCATGTATCGAGAAATGTCAAAGATATGAGACGAAATTTCTTAAATACAATGGGTTAAGGAACGTGTCTGCATCACGGTGAAACTATCTAAAGCATCTATACCAAATAGAGAGTAACTTCCAACCTTCAAGTAACTCGTCAGGTGGATACGAAGGCCTAACATCTAAACCGTGTTGCGGGAGGGTACGAGGGTTGGTTAAGTGGATGCAGTTGCATATAGATCGTGTGGGAAGCGCAACGATCCGCGTAATCAGCGTGGCCGTCGTTATAACCTTGTTACGCGTATCTAGCGGGCAGGCACGTAGTCGGCAGGGTTATACAATTGCCCGGTTTACGTAATTTCACGGATGTTGATGGGAAGTTGTCCGCGCGTCCTATGCTTCTCTTTCGACATCAAGGTCATCGAAATCGATCGATCAGAGTCGGTTCGTGCGGCGACGAAAACGCGAGCGGTTTTGAAAATACGCCCACCCGTGGCGTGGACGGAAGAGCGACGAGGGGGCGCGTGAAAACGCGGACAACGGCTAATGAACGCGTTCGGCATTCCAATGCGAGCGAACAAAGCCGAAGGAGGAGGGTCGAAACTTTCGTAAGCGACACATCCATTTTTCGTAAGTCCTCTGGTTCGAACGGGTATAAAGACTGGAAGGTGTCCAACGTTCTGCACTCGTCGCTGCAAAGTCGAATCAAACACACAAGTTCAACATGTTCAAGTTAGCGGTAAGTGGCTGCAACCGATCAGCCGTCGTACTGTACGCTAGAGGGTGATCAGGGGACAAATGGAATAATTTGTCTTCTTTCTGATCTAGACTGAAATCGAGGGGAATCCATTCAAATTTATCGTTTGATACGTCAAATAGATAATTACTAGTAAAATTGCCAGTAAAATAGTTAACTTGCCTTGGCTTTGCCTTGGCTTTGTAATGCACCTTAACATATTTACTTATTGAAAATACTTATCACAGTTACTCATTAATAGCTTATCATTTTGTTGCTTTGTTTGTGCTATGAAAAGTGCCCTTTTTAAATGATAAAATTGTTTAAATATACTCCGGACTAGGTAACTGATTCATACATATTCAACGTGAGTGTCTCAATTTGCGACTATAGTACATTATCACTGTGAAGGTTACAATTATAAATTATTTGCAATATGAATACAGTGAAAAGTGAATACTGCCGCATGATATTTCATGTCAATAACAGGGACTTGCATAGTTTTGGAGTATACCGATTATTCGTTTCCATAATTACTACAAAATTAACAGAAAATAGTAACTTCACAAATATTTCTCATCTTATTTCAATGTATATCAAATACATTAATATTTAAAATTTTGCCATTCTCAAGATCGATAGTAAGGAATTGCTCTATTATGACTTTATAGTTGACACGCGTGAAAACACCTATTAATGTAAATTGATAAAACTATCTGCATATATTAAATGCCTCTGACGCTTATTCGTAACATACAAAATCTAACAGTCAAATAAGATCGATAAAGTGAGAATAATTAAGACAGGGTCAAGTACTTGGACTCATTTGTTATTTCGAGTCGACTATTTTTCCGTTAATTTCCAGTGCATCGTCCTCTTCATGGCAGCCGTAGCGTCCGCTGGCGTGCTGCATCACGCCCCCTTGGTCGCTGCTCCTGCAGCCGTGGCAGCCCTACCGGCGCCCATCGTCACCGCTAGAAGCAGCCAGGTCGTCGCTAGGAATTACAACACCTTCGCAGCTGCCCCATTAGCTGCTTACGCCGCTGCGGTACCTGCTCCAGTACACGCTGCTTACACAGCCGCTGTACCTGCCGCCTTAACTGCAGCTGCACCCGCACCTATCGCCTATGCAACCGCCGCCCATGCAGCACCGTTGCCGTACGCCGCGTTCGCCTACCATGCACCGCTCTGAACCTGAACGATTCTTCTCTTGTACCTCGAACCCTACCGCTAAGTTTCTTGTTTTTATCGAATAAATTGCAAACCTAGACAAATCCAACCGACGTCTTTGTAAGTTTCTCATCACCCTCTCCTTTAATAACCCTTCCAAGTGCCCTCGATACACAAAAGTGAAGGGAGTTATTCGTATTACCAGCGATGACGTGAAGGGTTGATTTGAAGGGGTCTACCTCGTTTCCTAATTGCTACGATAAAATGCGATGGGTTTCTAAGTTAGGCAAGATTTATTTCGCTATGTTATTATTCACTTGTTGTCAGATAAGGTCCGGTGGCATTTGAATTGAAAGAGTGGAAAAGGTATAGAAATTTAATATCTTACCGGGGGATTAAGGTCAGATTACACCACGCCGCGGGACACTAGCGTAAACTGATCTTTATTCTGTCTTTACATAGAGACGTGAATTAAAACAGGTACTGTTAGGAGGGTACCCAGTTGCCAGTTACGAATCGATAATACAGCTTCTAATCAAGGTATAAGCATCACGTTCGAATTATAAACGATTACAGTGTACGATGGATCCACGGTCTTATCGAGTACATGGCATTTAACGTTCGATTCAGCGAAATGAATTTCCATTTTTCAGTTTCATTTGCCGACCTTCGAGGAACATTGATTAACGAAAAATCTCACGACTCGATCTTTTTAATTTGATACAATTTAAAATTTCCTGGAACACGTACGTGGCACGACTTTTCTTTTTAATCGAATTAGGGATACACCACCGTTGTTCCGGTTTACGCATGCTCTGAGAATACGAAAACGATACACTTGAACCGTTCACACGTACGTTCCTTGCGTATCGTTTCTTTTTCCTGCCACTTGTCTCAGGTTTCATTATTATCCCGAAGTTGAACCTGTTGGACGCGACCCTGCCGAGAGAATTAGTCCAGGACAAGAGAACAGTGAGAACAGTATCGATGAACCGAGGGAAAGTTTCTGCGATGAGTCGAAACGAGAAGCAGACTGATGAACAGAACGACAATTCGAGTAAGAAATTCGAGTCACGACTCGTTGAACTATCTTCGAAACTTACGATGTCCCAATCGCTGTCGCAAACGTAAAACGAGCGCGTTTCGTATTTAGAACGTGCGCGAAGCCGCACCCAACATGTATATCGTTCGTTGAAACTGACCCGTGAACATCAACATCTTAATTATACTATCACGTTAATTGGCGAAAAAAAAAAAGAACAAGAAAGCCTAGCTTGCCTGATATCCCGACGAATTAACACCTATTATTCGGCGAAACGCTTAATTAAATCAAAACTGGCTCTCTCAGGTGTACGATAATGTCTTAAACTTACATCATGGGTTAGAGTTAGATTGACGTAAGTTGAAAAGGCCTGAATCGGTGTAGAAATCATAAAGGACACCGAGAATAAATATGCCTTTCCAAAATAAACGGGAAATCGTGTATAACACAGTGAAAACGGACGTACGTAGTCAGACACGATAAAATCCTAATTATTAAGAATGCAGTCGATTAATTATGAAATTTAAACTTTCAATTCGATAGCCAGCATTATAGTTCTTTTCGTTAATAAATTATTTGATTGCGACAAATTTCGCGTTAGCGTTAACCGATACCGTTTCATTCAGCTAACTAAACTATAAACTGTAATGAATCCACGTGAAGGGAAAATAATGAATCCTTGAAGCTTCCAAATAGTATTCCTGAGAACTTAGAAGGCTAAAAATATATTTTGAAGAGGTCAATGGCCTGTTACAGTATCAACATCGACGAGAACAGATCGAACCCCGAATAATCTTCACGAAGCATCTCACACAACAACCTCGAACAAGAAGTAAAAGGCGTAAGGATGATGGACAGAGGGTACCCGAACAAAGAGAGCTGGAAGACGAAGATTCGATCATGGTCAAACGCGGTGATCGACATCGTGACGTCTAGATCCACGCAACTCAACAGGACAGTCTTACAGAAAGAAAGAAAAAAAAAAAGAAAAATAATAAAGAGAAGGTTAGATTCGACAACAGGAGGTAGGGTTAACGTTGGTAATCGCAGGCGTGGCTTAAACACGAGTATAGCAGGTAATTTGGTATGCAGAAGTGCGTGTTCGTGTCGCATCGTGCCGCAAACCAGTGTCGCGAACGTGTAGTGGGAGTACTATCCCGGACGAAATCGAGTATAAAAGAGCTCTAGATAATCCACATGGCAGTACAGTATTCAGTAGCCTTCCACTCGAGTCACTTTCGAGATCAACAATCGCCCAAAACATGTCTGCCATGAAATTCTTGGTAAGTAAACCTCAATGTGACCGAACGATCACAATTTCATTCGGGATACTCCGAGCCTTCGTCAAGTATCAACCGATACTTCCAAGAAATCTAAGAAATACATACTTAAAATGTTTAAATATTTGAAGATTAAAATTACTCAAAAGATTTCTTAATATTTTCAAATCTGAGACAACACACATTTTTCCAAACTGTCCAACGTAAAAATATAGAAATTATATTTTAATTCTGTTACCCCTTACTGGATAACAAGCAGCGAAATTTGTGTTTTCTTCTTACCGACCGAGGCAAAAAGGGTTAACAACGAGCAATGAGATTTTAAAACAGGATTAATATCTTGTTAATTCGTTACAGGTTCTTTTCGCCTGTTTGATCGCCGCCTGCTCGGCTGGTATCTTACACGGGGCTGTCCCAGCTGCAATTCCAGCGGCTTATGCGGCTCCAGTTCCAGCGGCTTTGACAGTGGGAACCTATGCGTCCAGCTACAACGCTCACGCGATCAACCATGCATACGCTGCACCCTACATCGCGAGCCCCGTGCTCGCCCATGCCGCTCCGATCGCGGCATACCCATCCGGGGCGATCTTCGCTGGCAGACGCTGAAAACTCTACCTTAACACGAGGACGAACGCGAAACATCCGGTTCCGTTCGAACCAACTACAACCTCTTCGATCATCCTGGATTCTGAATCAACCTCAACCATTTGGATCATGAATGGATAATATACATCAACATGGCGCTTCTGGATGTTTCCCTCTTCGTCCTCTTTGTCTCTTTTTTCTATCCCTAATTGATCGATACTCCTTTCTATTTTCTATTTGTAAAAAGTTGTAATAAACAGTTTTTTTTTCACACGCAATACGAGCTTTCTTTATTCGATTGTTCAATGAGGCATTGTAAAGTAATAGTTGCGATTCCTAGGTAAAAGTATTATGGCGAATAATATTTCAATGTTTCGAGAAAGAAGCAAAGAAGAAATCGCAACGAACGATTCTCGAAGTTCGAACGGTCGATCGTAAAATAAAAGGTCCATGGTAACCGTGAAACAAAACACGATCTGTTGGTTGTTATTCTTGGTTTCGAGCTTTTCCACGTTCATCCGTGTGTCTACTACGAATCAATCGTTTCAGAAGTTAATTCTAGCGTTGCTTGTAGAAGAATAAAGAATTGAGTGATTTAACCTTATCGAGGAAAAATATTGAACTAAAAGTACGATTTTTCATAAAAATCAAGAAAGATGCGTGAAATCGTTCATCTACAAGCTGGTCAATGCGGCAATCAGATAGGAGCAAAGGTACGATATTAATCCATTAACCCTTTTACTTCGAAGAACGTACATATACGTCCTTGAGAAGCAAATAAAGTACTTTAAAGGTATATTTTTAAGTATCCAAATCTTAATTTCTATTTCAATAAAACATGTGTAACATTTCCACCAGGAGCGAAACGGTTAATGGATTAAATAACAATATTGCTCACGATTACGTTACTATAGAATCTGTGTTTTCTGTTAGTTTTGGGAAGTAATCTCCGACGAGCATGGAATAGATCCAACCGGCACCTATCACGGAGACTCGGACCTACAATTGGAACGTATAAACGTCTATTATAACGAGGCATCAGGAGGAAAATACGTTCCTAGAGCGATCCTGGTCGATCTGGAGCCGGGCACGATGGACGCGGTACGCTCAGGACCGTTCGGTCAAATATTTCGACCGGATAATTTCGTTTTCGGCCAAAGTGGCGCCGGTAATAACTGGGCCAAAGGTCATTACACCGAAGGCGCGGAGCTCGTCGATTCCGTTCTCGACGTGGTCAGAAAGGAAGCCGAAAGCTGCGACTGTCTCCAGGGTTTTCAATTAACCCATTCCCTTGGCGGTGGAACTGGGGCCGGAATGGGAACCTTGCTTATCTCAAAAATTCGCGAAGAATATCCTGATAGGATCATGATGACGTTCAGCGTGGTTCCTTCACCGAAGGTATGGCTTTTTTCTTTGTTTCTATTCTTATTAGGGATGTTCGATTCACTGGAAAGAATCGGTTTAAAAAGAATCGACGTTTTTTTTGTTTCCTTTTTTATTTTTATTTTTGTAAACAGACTTCCATACGATTCTTGTAAAGAATCGATCTTTTATTTTTTTTTACACCAGAGCTCTCCTCTTATCACCAGAGACAGACGCTCCACGATGTTTATATTTTCATCATTATTTCTATGCTTTTCTCAAGTAGTAATGTAGGAGTGAATGTATTTTTACGGATAAGAAAAATCGATTCCCTAATTTAATTAATTCCCTAGAGGGCAAAGAATCGATTCTGGGGAAATTCGAATACCAAAGAATTGAATCGAAATTGAACATCCCTAATTCCATAAATTTGTAAATGCAAGGACTTTGTGTATTGGATGGTTAAAAGACACTGCTTTCAAAATTTTGTAAATTGAAAGGAAACATTTTCTCTCAAAGGTCTATTTATATAAACTGGAAATTTATCCTTACAAAACTGTCGCCTAGAATTGGCTATCAACGTGTTAATAAGTAACACGGGTTACAGGTATCCGATACGGTGGTCGAACCGTATAATTGCACCCTGTCGGTGCATCAATTGGTCGAGAACACGGACGAGTCGTACTGCATCGACAACGAAGCCCTATACGACATATGCTTCCGCACCTTGAAGTTGACAACACCGACTTACGGCGACCTCAATCACCTAGTAAGCGCCACGCTCAGTGGTGTAACCACTTGTCTAAGATTTCCCGGCCAATTGAACGCCGATTTGAGAAAGCTTGCCGTGAACATGGTGCCTTTCCCACGATTGCACTTCTTCATTCCCGGTTTCGCGCCACTAACTTCCAGGTAAACCAATTCTTACGTTCTAAGGGACAGTATTTGTCTAATTAGGGTATAATTTAACTCTTGCATCATTTCTTTGAATCCGCTAAAAAACAAAACTTTACTATTTTTAGCTGATTATTCCCATGGACCTAAGAATATATGGACGGAGTGTTCCGTCCAGGGTTTGTCTTTTTTCTTTGCGTGTGCTTCGCACGCTTCGGCTATATTTGGCTACCCGAATTTTGACGATCGGGACAAACTGAAGACAGAGACGACATTCTCTTTCCTCTTACCGCAAATTTGGCAAATCCCTTGCCCAAAAGCTTACACTACGCTCCGTCCATGTATTCTTACGTCTATGATTATTCCACAATTGGTAATAATTGATTGTTCCGCTTAACGGATGCAAATGGGTTAAGAAATCGAGTCTTTCAATTTATCGCGAAAGCGATTCTTAGGGGTTGAATAATTTGGAAAATCTGGTAATTTGATTCTTAATCTCTTAATGCTTGTATGAGAACAGAGGTTCGCAACAGTACAGAGCTCTCACGGTCCCGGAACTCACTCAGCAAATGTTCGACGCGAAGAACATGATGGCCGCCTGCGATCCGCGTCACGGTCGTTATCTGACCGTGGCAGCCGTTTTTCGTGGCAGGATGTCAATGAAGGAGGTGGACGAACAAATGCTCAACATCCAGAACAAAAACAGCAGTTATTTCGTCGACTGGATACCCAGCAACGTTAAAACAGCCGTTTGCGATATTCCTCCACGCGGTTTGAAGATGTCTGCCACTTTTATCGGCAATTCGACGGCTATTCAGGTGAATCAAACGTCCGTTACTGTTAAATAAAATTGAAAAACAACGGATATACAATCCAGCCCGTATTATAACTTGTAGGAATTGTTCAAGAGAGTATCGGAACAGTTCACCGCGATGTTCAGGCGAAAAGCGTTCCTACATTGGTACACTGGGGAAGGCATGGACGAAATGGAGTTCACAGAGGCGGAGAGTAACATGAACGACCTGGTCTCCGAGTATCATCAATATCAAGAAGCCACAGCGGAAGAGGAAGGCGAATTCGACGAGGAAGAGGAGGGCGAGGGTGAAAACCCTTAAGATTAACCCCCGCTCGAAACGAATGTAAGTGTACGTGTATCCGCTTGAGAATAAAAATGGCTAAAGAAACTGTCTTAGAGTATTTATTACAAGCGGAGAGGTTATTAAAATTCACTTGCAGCTGACAATAATCGCTCTCGGCTCTCTTTAGGGTAGAATTCGCGCAAGAAACTATCCAGAGTGATTGTCGTCAACTGAAAGTAACGTCGACTTGTAACAAATGCTCTCGATAGATTCCTGTTGCGAATTTTATTCTCGGATGGATAGGTACCTTTAATTCTGATAGACACTTGTATATCAAACGAACGATCTTATCCACGATACGTTTAAGATAGCTTCACTTCCTGTACATTACAACCACCTGTAAACACCATTCAACCCTTCTACCCTAGTCCCTTCTTCCTGTCCACTCAATCTTCTCCTAATCCCTTAGTCCGTTCATCAACGTTATCGTATCGTTGGAACTGTACCAATTACGTTTGTAACTTATTTACTGTATTTCGTTGTCTATCCTCGATGCCTCAATGTTTCGATCCGCTATGTAAAAAACGTAGGCTGTTTAAACATTAGATTGTTGAATAAATAAGTACGTTTATTTAGAGCCGTGTCGATTTTGTCTAATTATAGCGTAGTATTGTTCTAATTAATATCTTGACTATTATTATTACAATCTTTTGTAATTTCTATTATTCAGAATTTCGAGTAGCTAATACGACGATTTCTAATTAAGTTATTGAAAGGATATTAATAACGCGAGCGACAAAT
Organism: Stelis phaeoptera; assembly: GCA_943735885.1. Classification (NCBI taxonomy): domain Eukaryota; kingdom Metazoa; phylum Arthropoda; class Insecta; order Hymenoptera; family Megachilidae; genus Stelis; species Stelis phaeoptera. The sequence goes on from OX030936.1 coordinate 6,084,317, forward strand.
TTCTATGGAGATTCAAGCGTCACCCACATATGGCTGACGTAGCAGTTAAAGTGTTAAGCTTGTCATCTTTATTCCAAATCTCAGCCAGGCATAAGCCGTGGTGACATTCTGGTATTATAGTGGTTAACGTTTTAGGCTTCCTTAGAATAGGGGAGGATCCTCCCACTCCCTATAATACTAGAAAATTATCCACGCGTTATACCATTGGGTAGGTCTACATCAAGTTAAACGCGACAAGCTTAATTATTTCAAAGCGAGTTGGTTAATTTAGTTAGTTCAGGAGTGTATTAATCATGGTATCCAGACATACCATTTTCCCTAGTCAAGCTTACGGTGCTGTACAGTGTACAGTGTACAATCATCTAAGGTATCCACCATAAACAAGACGTGACAATTAACACTAAACTTACCGACGTTTGATGTACATTTATTCTCGAATTGAAAATAAAACGTGGATTAACATACATGGCAAGTTTTTATCACGATCGAAATTAAGACGTATTTTAATAAAAGCATCCTAATAAAATAAGAAACACTCGATCGGTGATTTTGACCGCTTCTGTAGGTTTAGTATTAAAGTGTTCAAATAAGAAAATATATCATCCTCGATCCATTGGCAAACTGTTAATTCCCCAATTTTGCATATTTTACAGATTTTTAACGATCAATGTCAGGTACATTACATATGCATACCAATCCGAAGTCTATGAACCGATGATTCATGGAGCAAGGAATCGATTCGAGGCGTGTATACGAGTCGTATCCTCGTTGAATACTGTTCCCACGTTTCACGCGCGAGTCTAGGCGCGTTTGCGTGTTCCTGGAGACTGGTGATACATCGGGAACGAGTAAGGCATACAAGAGAATGAAACAACCGCTTGTCAACGATATTGTTACGCTCGGTACACGGTTCTTCCACGAGTATACGCGTTCCACATTCGATCGGCCGAGGTCTCAGAAATTACATCGTTCGCGATTGCCGAGCCATGAACAGCCAACTCGTTTCGCAGTTATCATACTTATGAATCTTTTCGGTTCCTTTCCTCATGCGTCATGTGTTTTAATATTATTATTAAACGGATACCTTCTTGTACAGCGTCATCTTTCCTAAAGTAACCTATCGTAACCAACAGTTTACCCTAGAGAATTTGACGTCATAGGGGAGGGCCTGCCCGAAAGTTACTGGCCTCTGAACCTAAGAATAAGTTAAATTACTAATATCAGTATTCAAGAATTACTAAGCATTAAACGCGGGTTAGCAGACAAATCGAATACTCGTCATGGGTCAAGTTTCCTTCCCCTAAGCAACCCTATAGTACCGAACAGCGTACAACGACCATCACGGCTGCCGAGTAATTCGGCTACCATGCGTGTCGAGCTCTTTTATAGCGAAACATCCCTCTTCCAAGAGAACTGGTCAGCTTTCGACGAAGCGAGTCGCTGCTGTAATCTGAAAGTCTGCGCGATATCGGACAGGCCAAGGCCTTCCGGATTTGGGCGTTGCTAAGCCCAATCAGCTATCGTCAATCTTTCATATTTTTTACTTAAGAATCGACCTCCGTCGATTCTCCATTCCCAATGACCGAACGCTACAGAAGAACTATAACGAAGGTTAACCTCGAACAAAAAAAAAGAATCTGAAAAATGAGAAAATATGGTGCTTGGAGGACGAACATCGTTCACCGTCGAGCGGTATTTACGAAATACGACCTTGCTATGAAATACGCGGCCAATCGTTGACAAGAGAGAAAGAGAGAAGAGAAATTTAGACGAGGTGGACTGGTTCCGGAAACCATGCTACTCACTGTATCGTCAGAGGTTCCCCCACAAGAGGCAATGTCAAAAATCTGGGTCTTTCGTGTAAATATTTAATGAATAATAATTCTGTTTTCACTCTGCAAATAGTACAAAGTAAGATACACAACGTCCCTTTCGTCCCAACCAGAAATATACCATTTAACGGAAACTAAGGAAAGAGATATAATTTTACTTTCAGAAACTTACAAATTTCGAAAAATTTCTTATTACAAAGGGTGTATGGAAACAAAAAAAGAAAGGAAGACTGAGAACCATTTCAAGTCGTCCATAAAGTTTCGCAAAACGATGTCACAACGCGTCTTATGTATTTCGTTCTTAATTTGCCAACAACTGACCTCTGCTTAGGTGGATTCGCGTCAGTATGCGACGCGACGCACTTTTCATACGCGACACAGTGGGCGTTTCAACGAAAGGACTAGCAATCGTCGTTACTTAATCGGCGTCGCGGGCTCGAAGTAAATACGCTCGGATAACGTAACGCAACGTTATCGGTATTAACTTCGACGGGCTGTGTAGCCAGGTTACGTTATCGTAGAAATAGAGAACCGATTACGGGACAGGATTCGCGTGTATTAATTAACGAACGGTCGGTTAACTAACCGGGGTTATCTGAAAATACATGAGGCGTTTGCCCGTTTTAGATATCGTTGACAGTAAGGACGAAATAAGGTAAATGTCCCAATTTACGATTTTGTAAGATTCAAGTATGCACTTTAACATAATTTACTTACTGAACATACTTATCGCAGTTATTCGTTAATAGGTTGTCATTTTGTTGCTTCCTTTGTGCTATGAAAAGTGTCCTTTTTATATGACAAAATGGCAAAGATATAATAGGGTGTTGGTGTACGAGTTCTTGATCATTTAATACTAGAACTACCGATCGAAAATTAAATGGGGAAAAAAGTAGCATATAGAAAAATCCTTTATTTCTGCTAGAAGCAAGGTATATTTCGATAAAAGCGTATTAATAAATTTTGTAATATAAAATGTGGAATCTGGAACAAGTCATTTTGACTCCTTTGGTAGTTCTAGTGTTAATTCCTCTGTGTCGCAAATATTGACCTACTCCGGGCTAGATTATTAATTCATACATATTCGATGTAAATATCCCAATTTCCGACTATGGTACAGTGTCACTGTGAAGGTTACGATCATTCAAACAAATTGAAGTTGCAACCATTTGCAATACGAATACAGCGAAAGGTGAATACTGATGTATGATATTTCATGTCAATAACAGGGACTTGCATAGTTTTGGAGTACCGATTATTCATTTCCATAATTACTACAAAATTAACAAAAAATAGTAACTTCACAAATATTTCTCATCTTATTTCAATGTATATTAGGTACATTAATATTCACAATTTTACCATTCTTCAGATCGATAGTAAGGAATTGCTCTATCACGGCTTTATACATAGTTGACACGCGTGAAAACACCTACAATTAATTATAGATTGATAAATCTATCTGCATGATATTTCGAATACTCACGAATCAAATCAAACGCTTCTGACGCTTATTCGTAACATACAAAATCTATTACTGAAATAAGAACGATAAAGTGGGACATTTACCTTAACCAAATTCAAATGTACACAAACAACAATGCATCGCTGTTACTGAAATCGTTAGAATCGTTTTGGAACAAAAGCCGCTGCGTTTGAGCAAGAACGGAAAGGGCGGATCGGTGCATAAGGTCGCTGGTATCGTCAATGACCAGTCGTAAAGTAAAAAAGAAAAAAAGAAAAAAGGGGAGAGGATACAGGGCCTTTCGGGTACGTTGCACGCGGATCCAGCCGACTGCCGACAGTCCTTGACAATGTTCTCCCCGCGTGGACGATGGAAAAGAAACACGCGTGGAGACCCTGAACGCGTCGCAGGAGGTAGTGGGATAGTCCTGTCCTGAAACGAGACCAAATCGAACGGCGCGGAACGGGATGGAGCGAAACAGCGATCGCGTGTAATCGAAGATCGCGCTTCATGGTGGGAGAGGTCAGCTTGGCTGAATAAAAGGGCAGCGAATCGGTTAGTCGAGCATCATTCGATTCTCAGCGATCTCAGTTGTTCCGAGTAACGACAAACTCCGCTCATCTCAACCATGTACAAATTCGTCGCGCTGTTCGCCCTCTTCGCCTGCGCCCTGGCCGCCCCTGCACCAGCGCCAGAGCCAGCACCAGGTACTCATGGGGAATTTAGTCACTTACAACTGCCGTGAACCCTTTCACTACGAAAAACGTATATATACGCTCAGTAAATTATAAGATTTCAAGCAAATATTAATATTTTTCATAACTTGTTTGCCGGAGCATGCCGCAGTCAAAGGGTTAACCTCCAGTTAGATTTTCAACGTCTAGCTAGTTACTTTAATTGCTCGAAAATAATTTATCTAAATGCCTTCAATCGTTATTATGCATCTTAAATTGCCTGAGTCATAATTGGAGAGTTAATTCTCTATCCCATCCTAATAGTTACTTTTCGAGTGATTAGTTGGTTAATTTTCTTTTGAATCTGTAGCACCAGGCATCCTGGCACCAGCAGCAATCCACGCTGCCCCGGTGATCGCCGCAGCGCCCGTCGCCGTTGCTCACACCGTGCCCGTCGCCACCAGCTACGCCAACACTTACAAAGTCTCGGTGAAGAGCCCCGTGGTAGCTACAGCCCCTTACATCGCCCACGCTCCTCTGGCCACCGCCGCGGTCGTGAAAACTGCTGCCCCTCTGGTCGCAGCTGCCCCAGCCGCCACGGTCTACGCACACGCCCCCGTCGTCGCACACGCCCCGGTCGTCGCTTCGTACACGTACTGAACCATCAGGAATCTGCCAACGGGTCCGCTTCTACAGCCGCTCTAGTCGACCGTGCTTCTCCGACGACGGTTCCCTAATGGCCGGTTACGCCACGAGAACGCTGTCGGTTAATCATCAATAAACTTTGCTCATTTTTCAACCGAATCGTGCATTTGTTTCCTTCTACGAATCGTCTGTTTCACCTCACCTTGCTTTCCTTCGTTTTGGTTCTAATTTACAGGATGCAACAAGGATCGTTCTTCAACCATAGGAGGATAATATTGTTTATGGTGGATACCTTAGATGGTTGCACACTATACAGGATCGTAAGTTTGACTAGGGAAAATGATATGTCTGGATACCATGATTAATACACTCCTGATCTAACTAAATTAACCAACTCGCTTTGAAATAATTGAACTTGTCGCGTTTAACTTGATGTAGACCTACCCAATGGCATAACGCGTGGATAATTTTCTAGTATTATAGGGAGTGGAAGGATCTTCCCCTATTCTAAGGAAGCCTAAAATGCTAGCCACTATAATACCAGAATGTTACCACGCGTTATGCCTGGCTCAGGTCTGGATTAAAGATGACAAGCTTTAACACTTCAACTGCCACGTCAGCCATATGTGGATGACACTTGAATTTCCATAGAAATTTGTCGCTTGCATTATTAATATCCTTTCAATAACTTAATTAGAAATCGTCGTATTAGCTGCTCCAAATTCTGAACAATAGAAATCACGGAGAAAAATTTGATCAAAATAAATGTTTCGCCTGACCAAGTCTACAGAGCCTTTAGCGTGCTAGTCAAGGTGTTAATAATTATTTCAAAGCAAGTCGGCTAGATTAATCGTCGTCCCTATAAACTCTTGTGACTTACTGCCTATTTATTGCTATTTTTCCTAGGAAAATCTAACTAGTTAGATAGTGTACGATATATTCGAGGTAACCTAAAGTTTACCTATTAAATTTGCTACGAACGACCTACTGTAATATTTTTCGAGCAAGTTTTAAAATAGTTTAAATATCACGTATGTATTCATGACTGGTTGAGATTCGAGACAAGTTGAAGCAAACCTTGTGGAACGAGTCGACAACAGCTCCTTCGAAGATTCGAGAAATTTGCCTGCTGAATAATCAACCTGACCTCGAAGCTGTAGGATAGGACGAGCAAAGTAGTTACCCGGATCAACCCTGCGAACCGGTTACAATCATCGTGCCGATTTTTGTCGTCCAGACAGCCACGCCCTCATCCCTTCTTCTGGTGGGGGTTTCACTGCAAAAATGATGCCCAGTCGTTACTTGTTTGATTTTTTCATTCGCTATCGGTGGACACTTAAGATTCATGGAAAAATGTATTCAATTTTCTCGTAATAAAATACTACTGGTATCAATTATAAGACAATTTTGTTATTAACGACCGAAAGGGAAACAAGTCGCAGAATTCTTTTAAATGGTTTAAACATTTCAAATTTACTTTTGTACCCTTATCCATTCAAAATATTTCTTTCGTTAAGGAATTTAATCCCCTAACTTTAATCGATGTATCCTCGAATACATTTGCCAGATTGGATACATTTGTGATTCTTTTCTCTTTTTTATGCAATGCCTTGTTGATTTGTGAGTTATGGAAATTTTCGTAAACAGCTAATATTTCAATCAATCGCCTTGAAGAATGATATTGCTTCGCGCAGAAACTCTTGTTTTTGCCCTGGCAGTCGAATTCCTGCGAGTTTATTTTACATAAATATCTGAAAATATTTCCGACCAATCGTCAGAAGCATTCTATTTCACGTTCTATGGAGATTTTCAATCGGAGCAAGGGCTCAAGGTGAAACAAAGATACGTGCTAAGTCCCGCCCTCTAAAGTCGAAGAAGAACGTAAGGATGCATAGGAAGTGGTGGTCCCTGCTCGCATACGGGACGGGTTTCCTTTTTTACGGCACCCTTGGGATCTCTATAAGTAGCAGAGCTTCGAGCCGATCCTCGTCCAGAAATAAAGGAGCGTTTCAAAGTGTGCAAGCGGAAATCTCTCATTCGCAATGTTCCGATTCGTGAGTAAAATCTTCAAACGTTATACAATTCCTAAACGTGGCTATCCCTCTTATAATATGGTGTAAAAACTTCCAAATTAAAACACAGAACGAACTAACCGCGTTACAGGGGAATCGATTACATTACGATAAGAATATGCAAACAGTTTCATCGTTCTTAATTAACCCTTTGCTCTCGATTGTTCCATCTGAGGGGACATATTTCATTTACCAGAATATTTCAAAATGTGAAAATTAAGGAAAGCAATAAAAATAAATAATCGTTTCTTCCAAAATAGCGCATTTGGTTTTTGCAAATTTTGCTGGAAAAATTCTCCGAGTGTAAAGGGTTAATATTTCTATACTGCGACGTATATATGCGTTCAAACCGAACCGTCGCACCAACTTACAGATTCGTACATAATCGTCATATATCTTTGACACAAATCGTAACCATAAGTGCGAAGAACAAAGATTTTTAGCATACGCTTCGAGGAACGGAATTACTGCGTTTACTGTGTCAAGCGTAAAAGTGTTCCATCCTCAAAGTGTTAAGGCTATTAAGGATTCATTTACACCTAATTCCGTGGTTGAGAATTTTTCAATTATTAACCATTTGAGGACACAGGAAAAGCGCTAATTATCATAACTTTTGCTCGCTAAATTGTATACAAAACGATAGAAACAAAGCAAAGTCCTCTGTTACAGATTCTGTTCACCGTTTTACTCGCAACTGTCAGCGCAGCCCCAACTCTGCCGCAAGCAGCCACTATCGGCTCCTCAGATATACCCACGCCGTTATCAATATCCACGACATCCGATGAACGTATCTCATCATCATCATCATCATCGACAACGTTGTCGTCAACGTCACCTATAATACGACCTCCAGCCATATCCGCCAAATCTCTGTCCACGATATCGGAAATAAGAACCCCGGCTTCGACCGCGAAACTGACCCAATGGGTGGCACCACCCTATGTGTCATCCATCGCTGCCGCAGCACCCATCCTTTCACCTCTGCAGGTTAGTTTATTATTTACTCGATGTTCCACCGACCGAGACCGATCGCTCGGTTCTTCAACTTACCACCTGAACGCTCGAGGTAACTTTCTTCGGCTTTTTTCTTTTACAGGTATCCGCGTACGCTTACGCGGTACCAGCTCTGGGATCTCTCGAACTGGCAGCAGCACCGTCCACTTACTCGATCGAACAACACGGTTATCGCATTATCTACTGATGTCTTGGATCCACCCGGTAATTCCTTACCTACCAAGCCTCTCGCCATTCACTTTCATGTATCGTGTATCGATAAATTTGTCCGTTCTATGTTGATCATTTTTTAGTGTATAAATTCCTTTCTCTTTGTCATACGATAAAAATTGTTTTTCATACAAATATTGTTGGATTCGTTACATCCGTCCCCTTCCGATTCTTTCATTACGAGCTCGCAACGAAACTTACAGTGAAAATATTGGGTGTCGGAAATATCAATACCTATGTTTAAGATGGTAATTATCACGGGAAACGGGAGCTTATTCTCTGCTATTTTTGTTGTGCAAGATGGAGAGAATAAGTTTATAAGACTCCAGCGAAAATTGTTGATGATCTTCGAGACAGAATCCTTGATTCCTTTGACACTTTGACTGCCAGGCTAAAGGCACTGAAAGCTTCGTTAAGCAAAGTATTTATTTTAATCAAATTTTACCTAACAAGAATATAAGTGAACAAAAGGCATTTGTAATAATACCTATTATTAGTACTATTAATACTACACAGTACACAGGTTAATAGTACATAGGTTCTATTATTAGTACCTATGATAGCCCCAGGGTATCAGGGCATTTGTAATACTACTTATTATTCTTACAATTTTTCGTAATTGCTATTATTCAGAATTCGGAGTACCTAATGCGATGATTTCTACTTAAATAATTGAAAAGATATTAATAATACAAGTGACAAATTTCTATGGAAATTCAAGCGTCATCCACATGTGGCTAACGTGGCAATTAAAGTCTTAAGTAGATTATGTATCAAAACTATTACAGAAGTATATTTGAAAGTGATAATTTGTAATGGTAACAAAATATTTCGATGACCAACAGATAATCTATTCGTCATAGAATAAAAGTTCTTTTCGACGCAAAAAATTGTTGTTCGATACATTCGTCTACCTTTTTCTTTGAACTTGAAACGAAATCGAAAGTGAAATGAAAATAGATCCTGCTTTCTCTGCGTTAACGAAACTTTTCGCAGCGGTAGTTGTGCGACGCGCGAGGAATAATCAATTCTTTCAACCGTGATACGTAATCTACGGTGCATCATCGGTTACAATACATTTCTTATTGAATTCGTATTCATAGTCTTTTCTAAGGTATTTCTCATTTCATGTTATTTCATTTGAACTGATTTTCACTTTATACGATAAATCCGTCAAAAACGATCCCAAATGAAGGGTGAAAACATTTCAATATGTGAGAATATTTGAATACTCTTCGATTTCTATATAAACGTAAAGTTCAACGTCGATTTCACCGCGATTCGAATTTAATCGTAATCCGGCACGGGTAAAACCCGGAGGGTTACGAGAGAAAGAGAGAGAGGGTGGAAAATCCAGCTTACGCAATGCCAGTACAGTGCACCGTTGGTGTTTCAACATTTCCTTTTTACTAACCCGGATCCATGGACATCGTTCAATTAACAAAAACCGATTCGACGAAAGGACAACAATAATACGATACCGTATGAACAAACAGACGTATCAAAAAGCTAAGCAACACTTTCACCCGGATCTCAAAATGGAACAAGCTGCGACAAAAAAGGTCGCAGAGGAGGCGTTCGAAGATGACTATTATATCGGTTATGTTCAATTTTGAAGCTTTCGTCTGTCTCCAAACACGGAACGCTTTAATCCTGAACCGATCGTTCGTTCAGTTTTCTACTAAGGCAATGATCGAAGGAGAAACTGTCCACTTTCGCATAACCACATCGCACATTGTATATTCCCACCGATCTATAATCAACCTGTCTAGTTTTAAACACCAGCGTTCATAATTTTCAGTATATTTTGATTCGTTTGTCTATCGTTTATGTAAATTCAATAATCCCGATAAACATCTTCGTATTTTGACCGATACAGTGGTCCTTAACTTACAGAGGCGTAATTTAATTATTGTCCACGATTTCTACCACTTATTTATTTTGATATGACTATATTGCCATATTTGGTATAATAATATTTCTAGGTTTCTACGATTACAATATTCAGAGATTCTCAAGTTTCGATAATATAATATTTCGAAGTTTCCAAGTTCCTAAACATAGTCCCTAGAGTTAACCCTTTGCACCCGAGTGGTGCCTCTGGAGGGACATATTTCATTGACCAGAGTATTTTAAAATGTGAAATTTAAGGTCTATTTATATTAGAATATAGAATATTATGGACAGCAATAAAAATAAATTATCTTTTCTTCCAAAATAGCGCATTTGGTTTTTGCAAGTTTTGCTGGAAAAGTAGACTAAATTCAATCGTATCTAAAAATGCTCCGAGTGCAAAGGGTTAATAATGTAACCCTTTGCACTCGAAACATTTTAGAAGAAAACTGCCACGAATGCTCGAGAATCCGTTTAGTTTTATTTCTTTCGATAATTTTCTATACACACATTTTTAAATATTCTATTTACATCACATATATCGCCCCGGTAGATGCCACTCGAGTGCAAAGGGTTGAATTATCTTAAAATCACATTCTGAAATACTGTTCTTAACAGATTTCGAATTTACGTAATCTTGTACGGGGGGTCAGGTCGCGGGTTAATTTGAATATCACTAAGGGGAACCGTGATTCAAAGAAAAGATTGAAAAACACTGTTCTAATAGTTGATTAGGTAGGCTCGTGCGTGGTTCTGAGAGTCGTGTATTCTTAAACGAGGACATTTCGTGGATGGATCTTGCGTAAGTCTATTAACGAAAATCCCGTGTTACACAATGTGCTTGCGTACATCCATACGCACCTACGTAGCCGATCTGCCTCGCGCCACTCGTGTCTCGATACAGTCACCGTGAACCTATCTTTTCAAATCGACCCGGTACATTAGCATTCACCCTTTACGCTCTTACGTATTGTTATGAAAATTAATTTTCATTGACCCAATTTCATCTGTTTATGAATGACACCTTTGCAAATGACAATGCCCCCTCGACAGACTGAGTCCGTCCATTAACAAGAACAAATATTGTAGTGGATGGAAACAGTTATCCATTTTACATGGATATTATTTTGGAAAGAATAGAACGCCACGAACCACGTTACAGATCGACACAAGTATCCTGAATACAAGGGAAAAGCTAAATAGGCGACGTTTCGTATTTATAGTTAGAATATAATCTGAGGCTATTATTGATCGAGTCTGATCGAAGTTGGAGGGAATATTTGTTCGATAACACTGAATCCTGAAGGCCTGAGTCGAGTTTTGCTGAATTGTGTAGAACATGGGCTAGTATTATGCAGTCATGAGGTCGAAAAAATTCAGTTTTTCAAAGAAGTGTGTTTTGGGTGCTGGAGCATGAAAGTTGAAAAAAAAAATTTATTCTTAGTTTTATTGACACCCAAAACTTTATCACGTTCGCTACCAGCGCCGCACACATGCGTCGTTTCAATCCTTCCAAATATGCGTCAGTTCGGTTATAAATATAATGTTAAAAAATCCAATGTCATTTTAAGTCATATAAGAAAAAATTTCATGGGATGTGGTTCTAGGTCCGTGCGTAAAATAAGTCAGAAACTACTGCAATAATTTGAATAAAATTTTACATGCATCTTTAATATGAAAATAACCAGGGATTGAACGAAACATTTTTTCATTTTTTCGTTTATAACCTATTTTATAAGCAACAATAGATCGATTTTTTTAGTGAAAATCATGACTGAAAAATTCAAAATTCAATATTTTGAAATACCGAGAGAAATTCATCTACCAACAGAATCTATTTGGTTGTTCCATGTCAGATAACCCTGTGACCTTTTTTCGAAACCTTCCAACCATTCAATTTATATTTTTTTATGAAAAAATTACAAAATGTTCTTGAAATGTTACTCTTTAATATACGTAAAGTTTTAAATAAATCAATCAATTAAATCACTTTTCTTTCGACCTCGTGACTGCATGTAAGCCCTTAACCAAGTGCCACCGAATCATAAAGGACAACTGATCAACTACGATTAAATTCCAAATGATTTGACATAAATTAAGCTACCATTAACCCACTTTGCACTAAATTCTGAAGGACAATTTATAAGAATCAACTAAATCACAAAGACTATACCTGAAACAAGATTATCATCAATCAACCGAGGTTAAATTTTGTAAGATAATTGACTAGATTCCATCGAATCCAAATTCCTACAAACATTGCGAAAACGTTGAGCATGGGGGGTACCACCGGCTTGGCGGTTCGAGGAACCTATCCAAAACGGATGTCCGGCAGCACGATGAGTCACGAGGCATACCCCACCGTAGGTTCTTGTAGTACCACCGTGTTTCTCAGCATCTCCGAAAGGGACGTCTATATAAGATACGAATGGCATCGGTGAACGCGCAGAGTAACCTCGTTCATGGAGAAAGCGTTCGGTTAGAGAGCGAAACTCGACGCATCGCAGACATCCGCCACTGGTTTATTCTCAGATCTTCAATTAGCAAGGAGTTTACCAACACCAGATCCAGGACGAGCAAGGTAACACAACTATCCACCAACTTTTCCTTTTTATCCTACTTTCCTTTCATTTCTATTCCGAACTTTCCCCTTTTCTTTTCATTTCACCTTTATATTTTCCTTTCAAACCCCGTGCGGCCCTTGTTTATTTTATTTATCACGTAATTATACTTCTCTAACGATTCTTCGGTTAAAGTGATTTGTTTGTGTCGTGCAAATGTTACGTAACAACTTTCACCGGGTTCGAAAATTTTCGAAAGAAGCGTGAACAGTGTGGGCGTGCAAGTAAAGGAGACTCAAGGTATCGCGTAAAGACCAGTTTCAACGACTTTCTCCGACATCCTCTCGCTTTCGTTTGTCGGTCACTCGATCCCCATTGTTCAGATCGTTCGTACGATTCACCGACGGTTTGTTTTTACATTCGTATCGTGCCAAGCGGTTTCTTCACCGCGATAGAGAAATTTCTACAAAGTCAACGTGGACGAATCTATCAGCTTGTCCCAAAAAGTTCCTTTCGCTTTATTAATAAACAACGGATGTATAATACTTTATGGTTCGTGTTACGTTATTGAGTCACTATTATCTTCTTTCATTTCTCTGAAAGCTGCATAATACTATATCTTTTCTAACACCGCCAGACAATGCGTTGCGTGTAGATAGGGAAAGAAACTTTTGTGACAACCTAATGCTTTAACCCCTTGCCGAATAACATCGTGACACCCAGCTGACGCAGTCTACAATTCAAGGCTCGTATTTTTAGTATTTGGAAGATGAAATTTTCAGTTAAATTCTAATTGGTGAAAAAATATGACGTACCCTTTGAGAAAGTCGTACGGCGGAGAATCGAAAGGGGTTTAGTCAACGACACGCGATGCGTACTTTTAACGCCTGAATCTTCTTTGTTGCAGGATGAAGTTGTGGGCGCTTTTATTACTCGGCGTGGCCGGGAACAGCATCGCGACTATGGTTCCGATAGACACGCCGTCCTCGTTGAATTTCGAACAGGCAGGTAAACCCGAGTGGTCCTGGCAAAGCGAAGACCCGACGCTGTCCGGTGGACCTGGAAACAAAAGAGAAGTCAGTGGATCGGAAGGAAATGTTGATACGACTTTGGATTTTGTTATCGAACCAAACGCCCAACCAACGGTAAGTCGATACGGTAGAAAAAATATCCAAAACTATATTTTTGAACCAGAGGGCGCAAAAATCGGACTTTTAGCGAGCGTCAAGTATTTTACGTTACTTTATCGAGTCGGGTTGGAGACGAAGATGAGAGTCAGCTTGCGCCCGTGTTACGTACGTTATTTTTTTAACCAGAGGGTGCAAAAATCGGGATTTTAATACCCATTTGGCGAGCGCAAGGTAAAGTAAAATACTTTGCGCCCTAGGGAAAGAATCGGGCATTTTGCGCTCGCCAAATAGGAATTAAAAGACCGAATTTTGCGCCCTCTGATTAAAAAAACAGCATACGTAACACGGGCGCACCCATTTTTCGCCCTTGATAAGTAATATACTATTTGTGAACAAAACTTTTCCATTAGACGCGATTTTTCAGTAAGTTAATAACCGAAATAAATATGATTTTCAATATCAGAATACTCTCAAAATTAATTTGGATTAAAGAGGATCCCATAATTAATATTAAGGAATGTGAATAGATCGGTTTGGAATAAAACGTCAACCATGTTAAACTTGAACGCTTTCTAGGTGGAATCCGTGGTTGAAGAAATTCTCGTTTCGAATCGACAGGGTCGCAACATCGAAGGCTACGATCAAATATATTCGGATCCTGAAGTGAAGAACGCTCTTCAATTGGGAAACGACACGATTGCACGATCGTACATCAGGGATAAGCTGTGTTCCCTAGGATTAATGAACGTAAGTGTTAATTATCTAAACTAAAATTAATTGATACATTAGATGTACAGAATTTATTAAAAATTCTTTCATTCGTTTTCGTTTTCAATACCAAAAAATGACCGACAAAATATAAAAAAAAAAAATAATACTTATAATTAGTTTTAATATACATAAAAATAATTTTAATAATCCATTAGTTTTTCTTCTCATTATTATTTGGTATATAAGCAGAAATAATAAATGATATTATTACAATATCTTCTTACGAAAAATTTGGTGATTTTTAAATGAATAGTGATGAGCTACATTTCTGAAATGTTTCTAATAACAATTGTGCTTAATAATGTTTACTTAATACATTTAACTACAAATATAAGATATTAAAAGTGTAATTTCACTCCATTTAACTAATTTTTAAATTTATAATTTACATTTCTTTGCATAATACTCATCAACTGGTATGCAGTCAATTATTGATTCATTTACCCTATTAGGTACTTGAAATTGTGAATAATGGAAAAACCATAAAACTACCACCTAATGAAATTTTCACTAACTTCAGCGTGGCAATCCAGATGCCAATAATAGAATATCCTAGCTCCACTCTAACCAAGAAACGTGTCAAATATTTTGCAGTGTGAAAATATCGAGGGACGCCGACCATACTACGCACCCCATCGAGGTATACACCCCCAGGACATAATCTACGCCCAACCAGTTACAATTAAACCCGTGGGAAGACCACTGCCAGCAATCCCGGTTAAACGACCTCACGGATCCCTCCTGAAACCAGGCCCACCCTCTCCCGGCTTTATCTCTTCCGGGCCACCACCAGAAGTGATCTACGGATCCGGCGGAGGTGCACATCCTCCTCTGATCTCGCATTTCCCATCTACATCCGGCTTAATCGGTTCCTATCCCTCGTTCAAGAAACCAGGAGGTCCAATTCCGTCGTTAGGCTCGAGGCCCGTGTACGAAACAGGTGCAGTGGGTGAAAGCTTCAGCTACGAAGGCAACGATCGTTTCATCGACAAGAAACAAATCGCTCTGAGACCTTCGTTAACTTCCGAAGGCGTTCAGCAGCATGTTCATCATCATTATCATCATTCCGAGGGCGCTGGATCTTCGTTCGTTCCTAGTACTCAGGGTGCATCCATTGGTTATGGTTCCAGTTACGGGTCAAACATCGACGAGGTCTCCAACTCGGGTCATGGAGTTTACAGTGGTGGTTTCCAAGACTTCGACGACTACAAAAAAGCGTTCAAAGTGAAAGGAAACAGCAACGATGCGAACGGTTTGGTTGGTTCCCTCTCGACGAACAATTACGCCGAACAGTATCCAGTTTACGAGAAACCAGCGCGAGATTTCGCGTTGGGCAAAACTGACGCTCAGAAAACTGGCAAATATTTCTCCCCTGCTAATTATGTCTCTTCGAACACCGTACACGGTGCCTCCAATGATTACGCCGCCTCTGGATCGACTAACAATAACAATTACTTCAATCATTATGGTAACAACAACTTTGGAAACGATTTTTCGGGACACGCCTCTGACTGCGTTTGCGTACCTTACGACCAATGTTCTGGGGAACAGGCTGGACGCAAGGACGACCTGTTTCTACCGATCGATCCCCGTAATTTGAATAAAAATATTGAATCTGAAAACACGGGGACCAACGCAACGTCTACGATCGTTCGCGTGGCGAAAAGCAGCGAGCTGGATGCTTCTCAAATTTCTGTGGAAACCGCTGGACAAGAGGAGATCGAATCGCAAATAAATGGAAGGAGCAAGAGGGATACGAGTGGAGATGAATCTGGCAGCATCGAGGGCAGGAAGAAGGCAAACGGAGAAGGGGTAAGACTGCTCGAATCTTTTTCTTATTTTCGTAGATCATAAGTACAGTAGCCACGGCGATTATCCCTTAACTGATTACGTGCCATCTGTAAGACTGGTTCGTTTCATCTTTCGAAATTTTGTATTAAATTCTTTTTTTTTACTTCTCGAGTCTGTTCAAAATTCGCGTAACCAGTTATAGGTGAAATAGTCGACGTTTCTCTTGCGCCCTTCTCTCCTAATCGCGATTATTTATTACGCTACCACAAATATCGAGTACGTGTGTACACGGGTTTCGCGAATGTGCACAAAGTCGAATAGTAAACGTCAGAGGGCAGGTCCGGGTTTGAAGCACGCGTTTATCGGTCTCACCAGTGGCGCAATCAAAACTTTATAATAAGAGGGCAGATCGTTATAATGTAACAAATTTCAGGTGTAAAGCTAGATCGTGAATATATTTATACTCAATATTAATTAAAAAAATATTTTACCGTTTACTAAAGAAAGAAAGCTTTTAATTTCTTAATGCGGGTTGGCCGGTAGCCCTGACTTCTTCTGATTGCGCTACTGGGGTCTCGTTATGATGTTTCAAATAGAAAACGATAACAAACAAGGCTCGGATCTCTATCTGCGTGACTGTTCGACTCTCTGGTTGCAGAGACTCGATGCTAGCGATCTGGACTCGTCGAAATTAAACGTGAAGCCAACTTGGGGGATCAGTTTCGGTCTACCGCAAACCGGTGGTGGTTCGTACCCGATAGGTGCTCACGATGCCAATGTCCTGGTAAATCCGTACAGAGGTTACGGGCCGGCCGATCAAGGTATAAATTTCGGTCTGGTATCCGTGAATCCTCTGCTAGCCGTGCAATTCACCAAAGACGAGTACGGCGATAAGGTGGTAAAACCGTTTGTCAATTTCCACGTAACGCCTAATAAGTATCTCGTGCAGAAACTCGGTCATCTGTTGTCTCATAAGAAGCAAACGTTACTCGATAATTACGGGACTAATTACGCGCCTTATTATCCTTCGAAACCTGTCGAATTTCACGAAAAACCGTACTACGTGAAACCTCCTCGTTATCCTCCTCATCACGAGTTACATTATCCCCATCACCATCACCAATACTCGGATTATTATCGAGGCGACGACGATGATTACGATTACGATTACGACGAACATTCGTACGATTATAACGGTTCCGCGCGTAGCAAAGTGATCACCGGCGAGGATGTTCCAAAAGAAGGAACCAGTGGGAAAGTATCGTTTCCGAACAGAAGAAAGCGTGACGTGCGATTAACGAATGATTCGACCCAGGTAAGCATCGACGAAATTCGAGCCGTCGAAAGGAGAACAGGAATTTCGTTAAATTTCTCTGGACTATGATGACTGATTCTTCGAGAAATCCCAGTCTACCGTGTTACAATTGTATCTCCGACGAGTTATATGGTCTAACGAGAACTTTAATTTCCTAACAGAGACAGTATATACTTCCTGGTGGTGCACCTCGAGCTTGCGGACCGGGCTACGTGTGCTGTCCGAGGAAACAACCCATCAGAAAACCACAACCTGGTCAGTGCGGAGTTAGGTACACTCAAGGTATCAATGGAAGGATCAAAACTCCATCGTACGTCGACGGTGATGCTGAATTTGGTAAATACTTCCTCTTTCGATTGTCTAATTACCACCTGAGATTGCTTCCTTTTCACATCAGACTAAGCAAATTTATAGAAAAATAGACTTTAGTTCTGAAGAATATTTCCATTGTTCAACAGGCGAATACCCGTGGCAAGTGGCGATCCTGAAGAAAGATCCTACGGAGAGTGTTTACGTGTGCGGAGGCACGCTTATTTCTTCGAGGCATATTCTTACGGCTGCTCATTGCGTGAAAACTTACGCGGCTCGTGATCTTCGGGTCCGGCTTGGAGAATGGGACGTGAATCACGATGTAGAGTTCTATCCGTACATAGAAAGGGACGTGGCTAGTGTCCAAGTGCATCCAGAATTTTACGCTGGTACCCTTTACAACGATATAGCGATACTGAGGATCGATCACGACGTCGATTTCCAGAAGAATCCGCACATCAGCCCTGCCTGTTTACCAAACAAACACGATGATTACACCAGAAACAGGTAAGTCTATACAATATTTTCCCTAGGGATGTCTATGCTGCTCCAAAATGTACTTACTATCTTTATTCCTATCGTCGATACGTAATAAATTTTGCAAACAGGTGCTGGACAACTGGTTGGGGCAAAGATGCTTTCGGAGATTTCGGTAAATACCAAAACATTTTGAAAGAAGTCGACGTACCTGTGGTGGGCAATCAAATCTGCGAGCAACAAATGAGACGGACGAGGTTAGGTCCAGGATTTAATCTTCATCCTGGATTCATCTGCGCTGGCGGAGAAGAAGGAAAGGACGCGTGCAAGGGCGATGGTGGTGGTCCTATGGTTTGCGAACGAAATGGCCGTTGGCAACTGGCGGGTGTCGTATCCTGGGGCATCGGTTGTGGACAACCCGGTGTTCCTGGTGTATATGCCCGAGTTTCTCATTATCTCGACTGGATCCAACAAACTGTGAATCGTTATTAACACGACTCGTCTCGAATTTCGATTTCGATCATAATCCCAAACCTGCGATGTATTTATAAAAATGAGTAATTATTTTTCAATACTGTATATTTGATATTTAATAAGTGTGTATTTATGTATCCACAACGACAAGTAATTTAATTTCCAATGTACTCGTTTTCTAATTTACACGTAAGGGGTATAGTATAATAGTTAGTTTTGTTCTTGTTGAACGTGATTCGAAGTGTATTCGGATCGTTGAGTAATGCATTTTATTTGCAATTTGTTTGTTACGCGATTATATTTTAATAAACAACACGTGATCCTCATAATACTTTTTTTTTTATTTATTGATCAATTTCAATGACACCTTTGATAATAATTGTAATTTAATTGGAGCACTAAAATGGAGAAAGAAAATACCAAGACACCATGATATTTTCTGAAATAGATTAACGTATAGGAAAACAATGATTGGGTATTTAATCTTCAGTGGCCACGTTGCTACAAAAATTAACGATTAAACACCGCAGTGTTTACCTAAGCGTATTATAACTTAAATAGAATACAACGTATGCCCTACGTCCTACGTTATATCAGTCGAGTTATGGATACTCGTACGGACGGGAATACAATATTTAACACTTAAGTAGATTACGTATACATATAATATGCAGTCCTATATCAGTCTTCGATTCCTTATGGAACACGATTGCTTCGACTAATTAGTCATTACGATTTACTTTTAGACATCTGCAGTGTAACCCAGCTTATGAACCGCGTATTAGTATCGGTTGAATAAGCAATTCGTAAATAGTATTCTATAATTGAATCGTTAACCGTTTATCGCACTTTGCCTTTCAGTCTACCCTCAAAAAACAGATTTCATATCCAATACCTTTCTCCGAATATTTTATATTTATATTTATACCCGTTTGCATTTTTACTCCAAGTCAATAAAGTAGTACGCTATATTATCGTGTGATTAAAATACGTCGCACGATGTCACTGTGTTCGCTCGAAGGAGTTGTTTAGATCGGTGGAATCAAGAGGTTACATTGCGAACAATTTGTAAGACGTTCGACAGTGCTGGAAGAAATATGCCGATAAAGTACGTTGGTAGACAGACCTACTACAAAGGAAAACCTTTGTGGGAAATTTTGGCAAATCTAAAGAACTTTGGCGTAGGCAGAATGGTAATACGGAATTCGTACCAAAGGTATCCAGAACCAACTTACGATAGGATATTGAAAGTTGTTGCACTACCGGATACCAGCAAAAATCCACACGTATGTTATTTTCTACGCTTTACTTCTTGATTAATGAATCAAACAAAGGCTGCAATCTATTGTATTTATAGGATTCGAGAAAGGTAATGGCGCTCGTTGAGAGAACCTTCAGAGGTACCACGGTACCAAGGCCTGTACAGATAGATTCAGTAACTTACAAAGCAGATTACATGCTGGTGCCTAAAGACGAAGAACATCGATATCTCAAAAATGTTCAAAAACATATTAAAGTCATGCCACGTACCATGGAATTTCCACCTCTGCTGAAAGAGATATTGATTCGCCAAATGGGACAACATAACATAACCGAGGAACCAAAATTGAAGTTGAAATATTGTACTAAAGGCATACATAATTACAGAATAGCAGAGGAAGGTGAAACTCCCACGGTTAATTTAACCCTAAACTTTGGAACGCCAAACGATGCAAGCATGTATGCCACTATTAAATACGACGAATCGCCATGAATGCATTTCAGAAGTCTGTTTTATATAACAGATTTTGTACTGTAATATCATACACCCATCACTTCTGTCAATTTAACCCTTCATTGCCGTGTATTAAAAACACAATTCATAATGTTCATTTTTCTTACTTATTACAAAAGAAAATAATACACCGAATAACATATAAAGTCATTTATTTTTTAATCGGAAGACAATATTATAAATTTAATATTGACAGGGTTAATTCTGATCCTATCATGGTACTTGAGGGTTAAATTTTACTGATACATTGTTCTCAAATCAGAATACGTTTTCATCCGCATCGTTTTGTACTTGAGAAACATGGAATGATACTTCTCGCATCGGATCAAATTCGAATCTGCTCGTTTTTTATCTACAACCGCATCTTTTGGTAGTATATTGACATTACGAATACGAAGAAATGTTTACCTGATGTTCCTTGCAGCTGGTCGAGTCTACCGAATAGATCCTTCCCAGCTACATCCTAGCAATGTAAGAGATACGTGTAATATAACGTGTAAAATACTGTAAAATAAAGTATATCGTGTACCTTCCAAAACTGTCTCATTTCTTGAACATCTTCGCGTTTTCTAACCAACCATCCCCGGGCGTATCTCTGTATACGTAGTGCTGCATCCTCCTCGGACCACAACCATGATTTCGGATAATACGGTCTAGGACTATAAGAATATAAATAATAAAGCAAATAAAAAGTGCACAGCGCCGGGCATGTTAGCCTTCCTTCAGGAAATTGGCGATGTAGGGAAAAGAAGTCCTACCATTTGTCTCATACTTGAAAGTTACTAGGTGCGATTTTCACCTCTTTATTAAATTAACCAACTACCTTTAAAGTAATTATTATTCCGAATATTAACCGCCTTTAACTTAATAGAGACTTAACTAGTAATTGTTGAAGTGATGCAGTTTTCTTTTCCTACGTCGCCATTTTCCCTAGAGAAGGCTAACATGCCCGGCACTGTACATACAAATCGCGTACGTCGCAGCGACGGACCTAGCGGAGAGTAATAGGGAGCATCCCCCCAGGGTAGTAAAATATTAAAACATTATGTTATATTCTGGAAAACTTATTGTTTTGATTTATTGTATTGATTATACTTACTGTAGAAGTAAATATTGTTTAAAAGACGGTATCTCAAAAACATTCAACATCGGTGAATGTATTTGCGAACGACGTGGATTACGATTCCATAATAATTCCGCGATGTAATCGAGACCATTGAAGCGACATTTTTGTACCTACGATAGTTCACCAGTCATTTCTATAATTTATCCTTAGGTCTTAATTATTTCAAGACAAAATATGAAATAATCGAGAAATTGTCTCGGTACTCGAAGAGCGTTCCACTTTGATGCCTGCATGAGTGTTTCTTCTATCGCCGGTAACAATAGGGGAAAAATTTTTTGTTCCAAATAACACGATGGTAATTGATCATTTTCTTGGCCAACGATCGACGATTTTTCGCATTTTTCGATATTTTTACATTTTATTGGACTCGAAGTTACGCGACTCGGACATTGTCCTTCAATATTTGTTTTGTGACTCTTGTTAGATAATTTGGAGCACATTTGCGTTTATCTGTTTAATTCGAATATTCCGTAACACGAATTAGAGAGGGAGTGACAGGATAATTGAACGCACGAATGTCGTTTGTCAACGGAGCCGTCAAACGACTGAAAAACATTATCGGTTTTCCGATTGAACGTTCGATCATGGATCTTGCTTCGAATGGTTCTTAAAAGTCATCTAAATGCCTAAATGTAATCCACGGTGTCCTGTAGTAAGAGAGCAGCTAAAGAAAATAGGTACGATCAACAATTCCTTATACCCTTTGTTTGAAAGATATGTTCAGATCGATTTGTTTATGCATAAATCACTGCTCAAAGATAATCGACAAAGCTTCCAGCTGTCGAGGAACCATGGCTCTTCAAACAATTAACCACAAACGGCGATCGCAAGGCAGCCTTTCTGACCGGAAAGTTTGTAACTGAGAGGTTGGATGTTGAACGCGACAAAGAACAAAAAAGTTCGATCGACGCCTATGATTCAGACGGTCGCCAGTACGCTTATCGATCCAAAGATCCAGAAAGAAAAACACCAAATGGAAAACGAATCGACGCAACGCAAACATCAATGGGTACTAAAGGAATGAGTGAAGATGAAGAAATGAAAATTCATACCGTGGTTGAACATCCAACAGACAAATCCGTTCTTGAAAGCAGAATAAAAACGTCTGCGACGCAGAGGACCGATAGTGGAGAAGGTAAATATTGATGACACTATTCACTATACACATATTATAGATGGAGCACTAGAACAACACTGGGGGTCAGATTCGCGGTCACGTTCGCGGCAATGGGATCGCGAATCACTTCGTTTAGTTTCGGTGCCTTTCGGCTAATCACGTGATATAACTATCGGTAGCATTTATGACAGTCGAAAAGAATCATTGAGGCTACTATGGGTAGGATTTATGTACATTAAAGTTACAAACGATCGCATAAAAGGAAAAAAAGAAAAAACTTGAGAAAAGGAAAAATCGTACAACGCGATCGTGGCAGAAGTCGAATGTATGAGTTTTTTTTTTAAATCTTTTATACCCGGACCCCGTAAACTCTAGCGACAGGTGTGAGCTTGGCGGGAATATCTTTGAAATTCAAACCTAACGGGGAGCATATTAGTATTTCTGACATATACGTTCAATTTTTTTTACAAATATTTTTATAATTATAGAAATATTGTTACAATTACCCAACACAGGACTCGATGAGCTGGCTGAAACGGATGTACACCGGACGGATACCAAGAGCCATCCTTTAAAACCGGATACTGTAGATAGAATGGGTAGTAAAATGGATCAAGCGAATGGAACTGACGGAATGGATAAAATATCTGATATGCAGAAGGCTGATAGAACGAACGGTAGAATGGAAAAGGCGACGAAAATGGACCAAGAACTGTTGAATCAAGAAATTACAGACGGTACAGAGTCACAGACCGATGACGTGGACAGGGAGGATAGAATAGATAAGACGAAGAAAATGGACAAAGAAACGTTAAAACAAGAGGTTACACACGAGGCGAGAGAGTTTCCAATGTTTCGAGATGAATGCGAACCAAATTGTCCTCGTCGCATATCGCGAAGCAAGTACACCTTAATTAAATATCAACGAAAGTTTCTTGCCCCTTGTTAATAGAATTAATTCGATTTTTGTAGAAAATAGGATACGTAAACTGGAGGAAACTCAATGCATCGTGGACACTTATCTGTTGAACAAGGGTGCTCGATACTTCGACGACGTCTGCACTTGTTCTCTTTCCTGTGTTCTTCGCGCCTTGAGACGCGATCCATTTGTCACCAGCACATTAGCCTCTGTCGCATTATTTACAATAGGTTTGAAACTTTGTTCCGAATTAGACGCCTGGTACTTGCCAATTCGATTCTCATAAACCGAAGTCAATGTAATTAAATATGTACAATTAAAACTCGTACAATTAAAACTCGTACGTAATTCCTTCTTATTTATCTTTTTAACTTTTCAGGTAGTGTAATATTCGATCCAGCCGTGGCCACACTATAATACGCAATTTTAATACAAATTGTAGCTCATTAAATTTATCCCATTTTATTTTGTAGTAAGCGTTTGGTGATGAACGATTATAGTTACTCTAGGTATTGAAAGGGTTAATAATTATAAATTTGAAAAACGGAAAAAAAATTGCTCCAGGTGAGGCTCGAACTCACAACCCCGGCATTGCTCACGTTTCACTGTCTTATAAGTACCGTGCGCTAACCAATTGCGCCACTGGAGCGGTTGGAAAGTCTGCTCCCAATATCTATTTTAAGCCACTCGACCATTAAATTAAAAAAAAAAATATATATATATATCACGTGTACTTTATTGTATCATTTCATTATGATAACATGTCATAGAAAATAATTACAATATATCGATGTTATGATACGATGTTTATCAAGATGAAGAATAATTTGTTATAAACGAAAGTTATATGATTACTCATCGTGTATATTCTGTTAAAAATCTATAAATTATATTTGATTGTTATAAAAAAATGACAGATTAGATCTTGAAACAATTGTGATGAGTAATATTACATCATTGTCTACGTGTACATTTTCTCTGTTTTCTTTCTTATTATGTAAAGATTTGAAATTGATTGATGTATTTAGTTTTTATAATTCATTTATATTATGTATCCATAGGCGCGATAAGCCTATCGATAATAACTTACAGTGTGATAGTTTTGCCTAAATTTATGAAACGGTATTTTTGTTGATGAATAATTCTATCTCTGAATATCAATGATTTTACAAAAAGCTTCGTTTGAGTTATCGAAAACAGTATACGTGCGATTATGCGTAAGTGCGAATGTTGTTGTTGTCATACTTTTCTCGGTCAAATATCACTACCACTGTCACTGTCATTATCAACTACTAAATATGCCTCGTCCAAATGTTGTCATTCCCTTGAAGTTAACAACTTGATTTAAAGTCGCAAATGTAAAGTTGGAAAATAATTGAATTATTTTTAGCTTTATTGTAGTTGTAAATAATTTCTTACTCAACGATGCAACCACTAGTTGCTTGTCATATTTCATCCCTGTTACTGTATTCAGTTCATTTTTTCCCACAGTTTTCCTCCGATAATTCTGTGGATTCACAATTCTTTGAGGATTGTTTAAAATAATATCAGGATTTATAGTCTATGAACATCATCGTATGTAACCTAACCTCTTTAAACGTCACGTAACTAAATAGTTCCGTTAGGGAATCAATTTTTGATCCATCTTCGATAATGGCATACAAAATAAGTTATTGCATGTTACAAGCATTTGTAAAAATCTTAATTACGAATTTATTTTATCATGTATCTGAAAATATTAATTTTTCCTTGTACTCATACTTGTTCCAGTATTAAATATAGTAAAGAATGAGCTGGTTCGATGCCACTGGTTTCGCCAATTTGGCTATGACAGCTTTAAAGGAAGCCCAGAAAACAATTGATAAAGCGTTAGATATCAAAGACGAAGAACAGAAACCCGCAGAAAGTCATAAAGAGGATACATCTGATTTTTTTGCATCCTGGGGACTGAAAAAAGACGAGGATGTCCCTAGTTATGATAAAAGCAAAGATCCTAAACAAGAAACTGCAAACAGTATGTGGGGTAGTTTTAGCGGATCATTTTTTGAATCTCCAAAATTTAATGAGGAGGGTCACGATTCGAAACGTATTATCCATTCAAAGTCTTTGCAAAGTACTCCAACTGAAGATGATAAAATAAAGATACAGAAACTTGTATCCTCCTCATCCTTCGCAGAAGACTTGTCCTCCCAGAAAGGTAAAAAGTTAAGTCCATTCAAGAGTGCCAAACGCATGAAAGAACCCAGAGAGAAGACTAGCAGTGACAAAAATCAGGATGTACCTAGTCAAGACGTGGCTAGTACATCCGCTTCTAGTATTTCGATACAATTGATTCCATCTAATGCTGCTATTACAGAGGACTCAGCTTTCAATAACGATAACCAGCTCGAAGGTTGTTCAGCAAGTACTACGGAAGAGTTATCCAACGTAGTTAAATGTTTAGATGAAAAGGACAAAATTTCTGAGATGCTAGAAAGCGAGAAAAAGGAAGTTTCCGAGCATAGTTCAAATTCTGAAAGTTCTGCATCAAACAGATTGTCCTTTTTATCTCCTGAAAGCGATAAGAAAAGTCTCGAAAGCGTGAAGGTTCTTGGTTCTCGGTCCAATACCGATTGTACCACCACTCCTGAGTCGGATGGCAGTTCTCTCAGTAATTTAGCAAGCCCTTCCACCTTAGGTACCAAAGTGAACTCTGACTCTGTAGAGATATTACCGGACAGTTTAGTTACGTCTCCGAGTTCCGTGGAAGTTTTGGGAGAGTGGAAAAGCGACAACAGTGCTTACATATCTCCAGTAGATCCAGGAAACTCTGAATCCGACTTGGAAAGGGACGATTCGGTGACTCCTTGCTGGAATGACGTTAACGTTGCACAAGCGGGAAGCAAAGAAGTTCAAGCGAATTCTTCATCTTCCGATGTTTCTCCATACGAGTCTCCGATAGAAGACGTTAATAAACCACACGAAAATCTGTGCTCGAGCACTGTGGATAACACAGCCTCGACTGAAACGCATTCAGGAGTAGTATCGCGTTCCAGCAAACCTGCATCCACTGGACACACCACGATGGAAAGTTCGTTGGATAATGTAGAAGTCACAAATGAGCCTGATGAAGTAAGTTTAGCGGAAGATTCCTATACTTCCGCTTCAGAGAATACCATTATGACGATACCGGAAACGTTTCAACAAAAGGGTAAAATGGAACAACCAGTGAACACTTCTTCGAGCGTACAAATGCATGATTTGTGTCCAGATGGAAAGCAAACGTTGAAAAAAGGAAGCATGGATGCCTCTTTGAGTTTAAGTTTGGACTCGTTGAATGAGAAACACAATTTACATTTGCCGATCGAAGCGATCACCACGCAACCTATTCGCAAGTCAGAATACTTTGATGGAAATGGTAAGAAATCCGAAACTGATTTAAGCGGTTTCGATCGGCTGATAAACGCTACCATAGAACCTGCAGAACCCGAACGATACTCTACCGATGAAGCGACGCATCCCTTTAAATCCGACACGATGGATGTTGCTGATCAGCATCTGATGTCAACGGACTCGAGTTGCGAAGGAACCTTGATTGAAAGTAGTTCAGAGGACAATCAGCAGCTGATTCATAAGTCTGAAGAGAAAATTTTGGAACCACCCATAAACGCTAGTTCCTACGTGAAAACAATGTTGGCGGATGCGATGATCGAAAAAGGGGAGATCGTCGAGAGTGAAGGTCAAGGTGTGGATATGCCTCGAGAAAATTCACCCATATCGTCGGAAAGGTATAAATACAACTACACGCGTATACTAGAAACTAAGGTAATAAACTGGTTAATAAATCTGAGTAATTTAAACTGCATTTCCTTTACTTGTAGTCGGTCTGATTTGGTGAAAATTGGTTCAGATCAGACTAGCGGACACACCAGCGGCGACGAATTAGAAACCACAACTTCCAGCGATATCGAAATCATATCCAGGTATAGGTACGGCTATAAATATAGTAATAATTATAATTTAATATAATTTGTTCGTCGCGGACGTCGCAGATATGTGTTATGATATAGGCTATGATTTTCAAGCGATACGGTTTGCAAGTATTTAGTCCGCGGCGAACGCGTTAACGCGTGTACCGTATCATTTATGAATGTATTTTATATTAATCGTTTCGAGCTTAATCGACAAATGATTTCTCGTTGAAAAATTAAGTCCAAACGGCGATTCGAGTTCGACGCAATCTCGTCAAAGCCTGGGAAAATTGCAACTGACCAAAGGCGGTGATCTGTTAACGAAAACCTTGAAGACCAGAGGGCATTCCAGAGAATTAAGCGAGATTAGCGTTGGATCCGATGAAGCGAATGGTGAGATAGAAAAACTGTTGAAACGTATACAGGAAATGACGGAAATATTGGAAGCCAGGGAGTCGAAGCTCATCGATGTTAGCAGAATGAACATGGAACTGCAAGAACAAAATAATAATTTGAATAAGTACGTTTTGCATAATATATAGGCACGTTATTGTTTTATTTTCTGAGAAAAACTTTTCGTATAGACAATTGGATAATTTTGAGAAGAGCGTGGAACAGAGTCAAAATTTGAATCAAATCACGGACGAATATACGCAACGATTGTCAGCTTTGGAGAGAAAATTTCAGCAAGCGATACGAGAACGAGACTCGTTGAGAAAGAATTTGGAACAGTTGAAAGTGGAGGCGGCTACACGTTTGTCCTCCCAAGAGATGTTCACTCTGAGCGCTGAAAAAGACGAAATCATTAAAGAGCTTAGGGAGGAAGGAGAAAAATTAAGCAAGCAACAACTCCAGCACAGTAATATTATTAAGAAATTGCGTGTTAAAGAGAAAGAGAACGATGCTTTGATAAAAAGTCAAAAGTACGTAAGTAGCATTCGTTTCTTTCATTTATCTGTTATTATTTCCTCGTGAAAAAAAACGAACAGGTAAATGGGGTGTAATTTCTAACCAAGTGTAACGTTTACAGGGAACAAATAGAAGAACAGACTTCGGAACTGGAACGTCTGAAAAGATCATTGCATGCGAAGGAGGAAGTTGAACGATCTCAAATAGAAGCTGTTCACACGTTGACGGCAAAGACGAAGAAACAGGAAAAGGAAATATTAACGCTGCAAGAAAAATTAGACAGTGCTTTGCATAAGATGGACGCGTACAAGACAAGTTTGGATGCCGCGAAAATGTCGGTAGAGCGACTCACTTTTCTTCATTTGTTTACATGTTTTTAATCATTTATCCAGTTTTGTTTTTCAGAGATTTAACTGAAACGAAACAGATTTTAGCAGCAACGGAAGCGGAATTAAAGGAAGTGGCGAACAGCGCTGGAGAATCGTGTCAGCTTCTCGCGCAGATAGAAGAGTTGAAGATTAAATTGCGGGAATCCGAGGAAATGCATGTGAAGTAAGTTGATACGAGTAAATTTTCAATAATTTCTAACGTTATTTACTTTCTATCTTGTTTCGTGTATAGAAAAGAAGAATTTCTTAAGCACGAAAACAGCGAGTTACTGAAACGTCTAGAAGCTGCTGAAGGCAGGAGCGAGGAACTATCAGAATCTGTATCGATGGCCACGAAACCATTGTTGAGGCAACTGGAACAGCTTCAAGCGAATTTGTTATATAAAACCAACAATTTCATGAAACAGGAAAAGGCATTGTCGGACCAAAATATCGAGTTACAGACGAAAATAGAGAACTTGATCGAAACCGATCGTTATCTTAAGGAAGAAAATGTTAATTTAAAATCTAAAATATCTCAGTTGGAAGCAAAACTCGCTACCAAAGAGAATGAAAAATCAAGGCTACAAGAATTATATGATGAATTGATGGCTGAAAAGGAGAAACTGGCTGAGCAAAACCTTCGGTAAAAGAAGTAATATTGTACTATGTCGGGTACAGTAGATTTCCCTAGAGAAAATGGCGTCGTAAAAGAATACTACTAGAACATTGCCATACATTATACTTTGGTTAAGTTTGAACGAGGTTAAATACGACAAGTGTTAAATGTAATAAACTTAATTTATTAACGAGGTAAAATTGATGATAGGTAAGGTTTAACATCTAGTAACTTACGACTTCAAGGCAGATGGTATAACTTGTTTCCCCTACGTCGCCATTTTCCCTACGAAAACCTATCATGCTCGGCGCTGTACTTACTTTCAGAGGGAAATTAGAATTACGGCAGAATTTTGTAACGGTCGTTGCGTGCATCTTATTTCCAGGCACCAGCAAACGATAGAAACACTTGAACAGTCGCATTCTTCACAAATAACCGAGTTAAACAGAGAAATCGTCGCGTTAGAAAATAAATTAGCCGTAGAAAAAGCAGCTACAGATGCGGAAAGGCGAAAGAATCATGCGATTTCGGAGCAGCAACAAAATATCGAAGACAACGAATCAATTGATCCTAGTAGTAGCACCGAACAAGAGCCTGTGAATGTTATAAATAGTATTTGGCCGGTAATATTTGTAAATTTTAATTATTTCTTTTTTTACGATAAAATATCAATTTCAAATTTATACATTTTATTGTTATAGCTGCGCGGCTCTATCACCGAAGATAATAATGAAACATATACGATGACTTTCGATAGTATTAGAACAGGATCGGGTAATACTTCTGTATTTGAAAACTTACAAGCTCAATTGAAACAGAAAGATGGTATGTCTGAAGTCTTTTTTAAACAATAATCTGCTTATTTTCGTTAGTTATTATCCTCCTTAGTTAAAACGTCCTATTTACCTTTCTTTTTTAAATATGAAATATTTTTAACTAAGTAAAATTAAAATATTGCATGTGCTTTGTAGAGATTTTAAAGTAATTTAATTTATTTATGTTAACCTCTTTATGCAATGAATATTTTAATTAAACACTTTTGAATTTTTAGGCGAAATACAACAACTACAATGGGAGTTATCACGACGTAACGTTGAAAGGGATGCGTTGAATACAGAATTATCTACATTAACCTTGAAGATCGAAGAATTGAACGGTAAAGTTATGGACGTAACAGTTTTGAACGAAAGTTTGCACGAAATACAGACGAGATACGACGCGTTGTTACAAATGTACGGAGAGAAAATGGAGGAGAATCAAGAGTTACGTTTGGACCTTGAAGATATCAAAGAGATGTATAAAACGCAAATCGATCAGCTCTTAAAACGAGATAGTTGAAATGGTTCTTTCAGATGGAATTAATAAGCGTATTAGCACCATAACGGTATCAGCAGTTTTAAAATGTTACAGTTGCAAAAAGGATAGGTATTTGTACCGTCTTGTAACGAAGTTGCAGAGGATCTGTCTAAACAAGGTGAAGGGCAGTAAACTTGAAGAGACTGATGGAAAATTATGTAGAATTAAGGGTTGTGATTCAACGAGAGGATGTGATACTTTGTTTATATATTCGATAGGGGACAGTTTTGAAATATTTATGCTCTTTGTTCGATCGATTTGACAGAGAAATCTATCTGGACAACTGTATTTAACAATTCCACGTTTCAACGCTTAGTTTCAAGTAAAATCGCTACGTGAAGTTTTGCTTTTTGCAATTTAACATTACCTTAACAGGGTGGACGGTTCTCTGAACGTGTTAAAAGTCAGTGTTTGTGCCTCGACACGCGTGCACACATGCACTGCACGACACGATACATAGTGTAATATAAAGTTTTCGATATTGTAATATAGAATTGAAGTACAATGTGATTTATTAAAAAATTACATTTGTTCGTTTACTGAAAGTATTTATTTTACGTGCCTGTTACTGGCGTACTGATTCTTTTAGACTTTTAGAGTAATCATCGATGCTTGGGAAACAGGGGAAGGAGTTTGAATACAAATTTTTATGTGTATATAGTATATATACCTTCAAATGTTAACGCATGAAATAAAAGAAGAAATGTTTCGGAAAAGGAAGGGTAGTTCCAAACGAGGTGTACGACAAATGAATCGTAGACAAAAAATTCATCTCAGAAGTGTAATTAAACCGAAGGGAATACATCTTTTCTTCATAGTTTTTTTTTTTTTATATATACCGTAAACTTTATTGATTATAAAGTGCGACCTTCTCTCCCTCCCCTTTTCCCTCACAAATACAAAAAAAAAAAAGAGAAAACCAATGACCAAACATTTGATCGTCGTACATTTTCTTTAAATAAAAAAAAAAAAAAGGAACAAATTTGTTTCTGTCGAATATTCGCAACACTATCGTTTCTTTTTCTTCAATGTCCTCTCTATTTCGAACTATCGCAGATCGGTGATCGATTATTACGACCGTTGTTACATAGAATGGAAAATAATTTCGGAAAAGCGATTATTACAGTACTCGTCTAAACGGAGAAACGTGCAATTAAAGGTAGATTTATTCGAATAAAAGGAATCAAACGTAGTTTAAATTGTTGGATCGACCGGAGAAAGCATTGCAATACCATTTAAGAACCGGCGATGAAAATAAAAAATATTAAAAAAATAACGTTCACTTTGTTACTCGATCTTACCTCAACGAACTTCGGCTAATTTAGAGTAATTCTTGGTCCCGCTTTGAATAATTGCAAACAAAATTGATTAAACTCAATAGCGAACGGCAATAAAATTCGACCGACCTAGCGATACATTTGCTAATAAAAACGTTCGAGAAATAATAATATAAATCGTTAAAGAGAAGGGCCGTTTCTTCGAACGAACGTCTGTGGCAGTTAACCTGTCACCGGCGATGTGTTCTCGTTAAAGTTTCGAGTGCCACCATCGACGCGATTGATCGTCGTGCTTCTCCGCTTAAACTTCCAGCCATTGCCTCGTTATCCCAAAGATGTGGCAGATTCTATGCTTTTCTCAAATCTAACATTTAAACATCCTCTCCCCCCTCTTAGTTTTCACCTTTTTCATACAAAATTCTTTGTCGCTCTATCCGCCATATTGAATTTTCGTACACGCGCGTCTTTACAATTTATCTTTCAACGATTTCTGGTACAAGTTTTGTTTCAGATAAGAGAACGGAATCGAAGATGGAGAACGGAGAAAAAAAGAAATTTCGTCGACGAGAGATTTTTTGAGATAATCATAGAATCGGTGCCAGAACCGAAGTTCGATCGCGGTTCCAGGATCATCGGCGCTAGGATATTGTTATTCCCTGAATGCAAAGCGCGCGTTGCTGCTTTTACTTAACGCGGCGTCTATTTTTTTTTTGTTTTTTTTTTTTGCGGACACAGACTTTCTCTTCCAGGCGATGACGAAGAATGCACTCTTCACACCTGGTTGGACAGAGAGCTGGCTCCGTCGAGCGTACAGCGAAGAACGGTACGGACTCGAGTACCGTGTGTGACGAGCATTGAACCATCGACGCGGCCGCGCCGATCTATTTTCGTTCAAACCCATGGCGTCCAACCCTCGTACAAAAGGGCTAAATTGTCGGTACTCTGAGCCTCGCGTATCACGTATTCCACCTGTTCAGCCGTCGTGTATTTGCGATTCGGATGCGGGTCGAAACCTTCCAGCTTCATCCGCACGCGGTGCCAAACGTTCAACGCGTAAGCGTTTCGCTCTTGAACAGCTGAGGAAGAATAAACATTAAATCAGTCGAGTGAATACATTAAACTGAGTGGAATAACATTTACTACAGTAACCGTTCGCTAAATGAGCGAGCGTTTCGTAAACGAGCATATACACACGGTGTTGCAGTTGATCCGCATATCAAGCGAGTGGCCGTCTGGGAAAGGAGCGCTCATGTCATTGGTTGTCCCGTAAAAGAGCTCAAACTGGTTTGAACCACCGAGTGAGCTCATTTGGCGAACGGTTACTGTACAGGGGACACTTTTATAATCTCGATAATGACCTTAGTTTACATCGTCGAAACGTTAGTACGCGTATTAAATTTGGTGCGCACCAAAGCTTTAGTGCGGGCGCGTTTACATCGAATGTACTAAGCATGTACGAATTTAATTCATGTTGATTGTCTCCTACCAATTCAATCTTTTCTTTCAAAGAAAAAGGCTTTCCTCTAAAATGCATTTCATGCGTTTACACCATCATTTGTTTCATTTGGTACGCGTATCAGTTTAGTACGATACTTTTCTTTGATACTCTCGTACCGAATTGATTCAGCAGTGTTTACCTCCTGCGTATTATTTAGTATGAACGTGATACAAATGTACGATGTAAACTAGGTCAATATGTGAGTTTAGGGTGTCCCTTGAAGTAAATAATCATCTAAATTACCTTTTCCAGTAGTTGGATCTCGAGCCAACGGAACACCTTTTCTAGGGCTACCACAGACACCCTCTTGCCTGATCAGTTTCCCTTTCTTCTTCATCGAACCGACGTTCGAAGCTTCCGTTTCGATCTCTGCCTCCTTCTCTACCTCTTTGTATTTCTCAATCATCTTCGCTGAATTCATCTTCTTCTCGTTGGCAAACTCCAACAGTTCATTGTATAAATTCGGCACCGTGGCCGCCATGTCCTCCAACTCTTGTTTAATCATTCTACCTTTGTTCACGTCGAGGATATCTGATTCGAGTTCTTTCACGATCACGGATATACTTTCGGTGAAACAACGATACGAGCAGAGAAATTCTTGCAAACCGTCTTTGTTCTCCTGTTTCACCATACAACGCAATAAAATTCGAACGTCCGACATCAGTCTATGATGTTCGGTCAACACTCTCTGAAGATTCAAAACCCGTTCCCTCAGGTGTTCTTGCGCAGCCAACAAACCCTCTTGTTTCTCCTGCAGTTTCTTCTGAACGTCGAGTATCGCCTCGGAAATGAATCTTTCCGCCTGTTTCAACCAATTCATATCGACGTTGCTCTCCATCTGCAACAACTCGACGAGGCTCTCCTCGATCGCGGTCACGGTGATGTTCAGATTCATCGTCAGTATGCAACTCTCCTCCCAATGTTTCACCAGCTTGACGAAATTCGCGTCGTGAGTCACGCTCTCGGACGTTCTGGTCCTCAGAGCTTCATAGTGCAATATAGAGTTACACGTGCTGATCACGCTGGTCGCGAGATTATGCTGTCGTGTTAGCTTCTCGCAGGAGGCTAGTACCGCGTTATCGAACGCGGACATCACCTCTCCGAGAGCTGGATTCGCACCGGCGGCCCATTTCAGTCGTTGCACCGCGCTGGAAACGAGATTCTGCTGTTGCTCGCGCGCCTCGCATACTCGCGACTGTAAGGCGGTCAGCGCCGCGGCGGTTTTCCTTAATTCCAGCATAAACGTGGACCGATCTGAAAATCAAAAAGATAGTAAACGAGTGGACGAAACAATTTTGATGAAACCGTTAAGAGAAAGGTTACTTACTTAAAGGATTCATTAAATTAACGTTTGCTCTTATCAGTAAATTGTCCTCGTGCAACCAGTGATGCGCAGTCAGTTGCAACTGAAGTCTCTGCATACTGGCCCTCGTCACTTCGACGCACTGTTGAGAGAATCTGGAGCTCTGCTTCCTTCGCCAAGCGCTTTCAAGAGTACTGCTGAGAGCGCTCGCCTGGGCCAGAACCGACCCTGAGAAAAGACCTCTCTTTATGCAAAGGTCGACTACCTTCCTGCACAATTCCTCTAACGAAACTTTGCTCTCAGCCCCGATGTCCCTTTGCTCGATTTCTGTAGTGACGCTCAGCCCCATTCTTTGTAATAAGAAGCACAGCCCGATGGCCAATGTTTGAGACGTGACGCCGAGCAGTTGCCTCGACACGTAATCGGCCGTGAATATTCTTATCGGTTTGTTCAATCGTTCGTCGTCGTACACATTCGCTAAGCCGCCTTTAAAAGCTGTCGCGATGTCCCTGCACATCATGAAGAACTCTTGTATGGTGTGCAATCGTTTGACCAGAAACATGTCCTCCAGAACTTGGCAAGCCGTCTTGTTGAATATCGGCGCGGACATTTCTTTGGCTTCTCGAATTTGATCGATCTTTCGCCAGGAAGATGGGATGTCCAGAGTACTCAAGGTGGCGATCAACGCGTTACCCTCCATCTGGAGCTTCTCGAACAGTCCATTGAAACCCATCAGTAGCATCTGGCCAGGTGTCAAGGCTTCGTCTTGATTGGGCTCTTGAATTTCAGCTGGCCGAGACAACAAAGCCTCGAATCGTAATCGCATGTTGTTCACGATACTCTGAATAACAGCGTGAGGACTGTCCATCTCCATGACGGTGAATCTCAAGTGCATTTCCAGTTGCCCTAAGATGTCCCCCAATGGTATACCAGGCGATAAGATTATCTCGGTTAGTTCGCCGATCATTCTGATCACGGTTGGCTCCTCCGTTATGATAGTTTTCATAGCTTCTGGTAAAATGATCGTATGAAAGTTGTAATTCAATTCTTGTAATCCTCTGTAGATGCAGTCGGATCCTCTGAGACATTTCAGTATGAGAGATATTTTGGGGTCGTTGTTGGTTTTGTGACAATCAGGGATCAAGCTGACCAATTCAGCGATCAAGGAAGACATCAAACGCATCTCGTCCAAGAACCAATCTCCTTCTCTAGAAGTGAGATCGACCAAACAGTCACCTGCACACTTGGCAGCACCTTCCATCATCAGGTATCTCTTGTTCAGAGCGCACAGAGCGGTTATGTTGACGCACTCTAGCGCCCTTTCGGCTCCTTTCTCCCTTCTTAAGAAGCTCTGTATCTGCAGCCTCGATTCTGTGTACGCTTTCTCTATTCTGCCAATGGATTCCGGCAAACCCTCGGAAACCATTCTTTCGTAAGCTTTCTTTAGCCTTTCGTTCGCCTCGTTCAAAATTGCTTGCATCTGATACGAGAACGTTATTATCTGTTGCACTTGTTGATTGTTCGAGCTCTTTATCGGATCGAAGGTGTTTTCGAATTGCGCCATTACATCGTGGCACGCATCGACGCTTCCAGAATTCAACAACTGATTGGACCAGCCGTGATAACGTACTGTTCGATGTTGCGACATACTGCTCAACGGATAAAGGCTACAGATCGCCGAATACTGGCTCAAAAGGTCCAAACAGTTTCGTATCAAAATGGATTGTTGCGTGGCTAATTGAGTCAGCTCGTTTTCCGACTGTTCGCACTGGAGGATCATCTGACTTTGACCGGCGTTTTGTAAAAATTCTTTCACCAGATCAAATACCACGTGATCTTCTTGATTGGTCGACGTTCCCAATTCGGCTAACCACTGGCCCAGTTGAGGTCCCCGTACCGCCGAAAGTGCCATCTAATGTTACGATAAAATGAATAATTGTTTACAGTATCTCTATAACTAAATAAATTATACTTTCCAAAAATGATAATTTCACGATATACAGCAGAAAATGTATCAAACAGTCCGAGAGTTTAGATAAAAAAAAAAAACAATAAAATTGAAAGAACCGTAGGATCCTGTAATCCGAAGACAACGGAAGAAAAATCAAAATCTAACTTACATTGTGCATGTTAATTTGTTTCTCGCAATCCTCTATCTTTTCTTTCAATCCAGCCTTTGCCTTCTCGTGAGCATCGCGCGCTCGTTTGAACGAATTGTAACGTTTGATCACAGAGTACAAGGGATGATTACGACCCATTGCCTGTGCCTCCTTGACCAAAGCAAGCTGTTGATGTCTGTCTTGTAGTAAATCTTGACACTGACGGGTAGCATCGGTTGCTTCGATCCAACAGTTCAAATGGTGACACAACGACGGGAAGATCTTGACCAGCTCATCCCTATTAAAAAATCGATCAATATATTCCAAAATTCGAAACTGAAGTTATTTTGGATGATTCCTGATTATTTTACCAACCTATTTGCCAACCATTCGGCACGCATCTCGGCCGTCCGAACGGCGAACATTGCTCGTGTCAATTCTTGTTCCAACTGTTTTCTTCCGATACCTGTGCACCTTGCTCTGGCTTGGCACGCTCCGTAACTTGCGATGCTATTGTCCGCGCCAGCTCTCCAATCGACCAACGGATCGTAAATAAACGCCTCGAGCAAAGTTAATAGCGTTTCTCGTCCTCTGCGCATTACTCGAAGCGTATTCTCGCATGCTAGACGGAATATACCCTAAAAGAGGTCAAAGCAAACCGCTTTAGAAGATTGTATGTACATTTAAAATAGTCTTTAGTAGATTCCGAAGGAAGTGTGGTCAAAAGAACCACTGGATCCCCCTTCGCTACGCTATTGCTAGGTTTACACTTACCGAGCACTCAGCCGAGTAATCCGCCGAACTTTTTACTCAGCCGAGTCACTCGGTAGGTGTATTCGGCTCTTAAAGGACAGAGCTGTGTAACTTCTAGCTCACGAGCAAATTTCCCCTCCCGAAGTATCCCCACTCCGACCGAAACGTGCACGAGAGATCTCCCGTGCCCTCCCGTCGTCTCGGTTGAAATGGGGATCCCTCGGGAGGGGAAATTTACTCGTGAGCAAGAAATTATACAGGTCTGTTATAGGGCGTCGATAATTAGGCTGCGTTTAGATTATGCCTGTAGCAGACGCGAGCGGTCCGAATTTCTGTATTTCTGACCGTGCCTGTGCCAACTATGTCGTCCGACAGAGAAAACAACCAGTTTCTCTTTCAACAGGCCAGAAACACAGAAGTTCGGACCGCCCGCGCGAGGACTGGCGCCTGCTACAGGCATAGTCTAAACGAAGCCTTATCCTGTGTCAATGATGGCTGCCATCCTTAAACGGAGCAAGTTAGAGCGATCGAGTAAGTTTAGCGACATTTCCATCGGAGTCTACTAGCAAATGGGACTACTAGAATCTTACCTCAACACCAGTCACTCCTAACGCTGTTCTTATATTAGGAGTCATTCTGAAAGGCACCTTTTCCGGCACCCTCAACGTTTTGCCTTTCTCGAAGCAAACGTTGTAATCGATATGCACCACCTCGCCGGTATTCAAATCGACCAGCACGTTGTCCAGATGCCTATCGCCCAGACCAATGATATAACCGATGATCGACATCACGGCTACGGAGTAGGAATAATTTTTTGTTGCTTGCCACCAACTGCCAGCGTTTATGCTGTTACACCAAATCTCCCTGCAACAATAAAGATCAACACTCTTGTATAATACAAAACAACAAAACGAACCAGGAGATGACAATGAAAATAAAGTAGGGATGATTCGATCGTATCGTGAAAGGAATAAAAGAGAATCGTTTCAAAAAGAACAACTAACTTTGCCAACAAATCCTTCGGTGTTTCGGCCATTAACTCGGCCAACACTTGTTTTAGAATTTGAATCGGCCATTCTTTTCTGTTCTCCAGACTAATTCCTCGTTCTTTCAACAGAGGCGTTAGTTTGTTGTAAAACAATTCAGAAGGACGTAATATCGCTGAACTGCCGCTCTTATTTTGCATGGCGGTCTCTCTTTGTTGCCATCTCTTGTAAAGCACGAACAGAGGCGTGACGCCGTCGACCCATTGTATCAAACCAGACCTTGGACCTAACGGTATGACCGAATAATGTCGAGCCCTGTACACCTTCCTCGAGTCGACCTTCTTCGACATCATGGTATTACATATGCTGAGAAACTGCATGATTCTCTCGTCCAAGTGAAGGTCTTCCAATCCTTTGAACAGATACGTGTAAACGTAACCGTCCGAACCGTGGAAAACCAGTTTCTTGGGTTTGGTCTTAGTCGGCAGTATCTGAACATTATTGTCGACAGACTCGATGGTAATAATTTTATTATCATTGGCGGCAACTCCTGGCATGGCGATGCAGGTGCTTCTTAGATTAGCCAACACAGGACTGATGTCGTTCATAGAAAGTGAGTAAGTGGCTCGTCTGTGCACTCGTTGGGCAAGTTTGCTCTCCAACTGCTTCAGACACATGCTAGCGATCTGAGGCTTCGCAGGGTTCTTCGGGTTATTCAATTTGTTTATCGCCTCCTCTATCGAAGGACCAAACTTCTCCTGAAAGTTCTTTTCGTGCGGTGTTTCCGCCGGCACGGAAGTCATAGCCGAGAGATTTTCTAATATAAACACTATCGGCTTTAATATGATCCTATGCTTTTCAGCGATCAGCTTATCCTTCTCTTCGACGCTCAACCAAACGTTGTCCTGCACCTTTTGCACCTCCATTTCCAATTGCTCGAATCGTTTGGAGATTTCGGTGTGGTGTTGACACAATGTAGCCAACCACAATTCGTCCCATAACAAAGTGATTCGACGCAATTCCTTCACCAGTATTTTCACCTGTTCGATGGAATCCTGGATTCGATTCGACAGACAATCTACCAGCTGCGTGAAACAACAATCCATGAACTTCTCTTGCTCGTCTTGATAGACGACAGCAGACGAACTGTCTGTACCGCCTATATCCTCCTCCTCCTCCATAAAATCCAGATCGTTTTGCGAGCAATCTGTTTCCGCTTTCTCGTACAAAACCTTATCGCAGTTTTTCTTCTGACCAGAAACGGCTCCAACCACTGCAGGGAACGTGATCAAGTGCGGAGAATTCTCAGCGACCCTGCACAATAATTCCGAGACACGCGTGCGTACGTAAGACTCCGGATGGCTGAGTCGCGAGAACAACTGCGGTATTATTTCTTTCCAAGGCGCTGTGGGAGTCGACGAGAGTCCAGACTCCAACACGTTCTGTAATTCCAGCGCGTGTTTCACGACTAATCTCAACAATCGAAGAGTAGCCGTGATAGTAACGCAGTCGTTGGCATCCTTGATCGCAGCCAACTGCAGATACTTGAAGTACGCGTTCGCGGAGAGTTCGTAGTATGAATAAAT
The DNA here is from genome assembly GCA_943735885.1 of Stelis phaeoptera. NCBI lineage: Eukaryota > Metazoa > Arthropoda > Insecta > Hymenoptera > Megachilidae > Stelis > Stelis phaeoptera. The sequence continues at coordinate 6,124,590 of OX030936.1, forward strand.
CCTCTTCTGAGCCTGCCTCCAGATGTCTACGAGCATTCCAAGGCGATCAGCACTCGCGTTGCTCAGTACAGGAACGCTTCTCAGTTGATTCTCTATCATGTCCGAGGTGTGCACGTCGTTGGACGTGTCCGTGATGTCTCCTTCGTCGTCCGGGATCGTTTTGCTTTGCGACAGGATCGAGAAGATCGCGTTCAAGTCAGCCTCGTCCGTATCGAACGACAACAGGTCCCGTATAGTCTTTCTGTCCGCGTCGGTCAGCTGACCCGAATTCGCGTTGTCCACGATCTTCCTTCCCCATTTGTAGCACCAACTGGCGAAGCTGTACCAAGCAAACGGCAGATCAGGACATTGGTTCACGCCTAGCTGCGTCAATCTGCCGATTATCATGTCGGAAACAGGTATGCAGCTCGTGGTCGGTCCGAACAACTTGTTCATCAAGCCGTCGTTGTGAGCGGCCTCGAAATCGAGCAGCTGCTCCAGCTGACCGTTCTCGATGCTGCCGGGCTCTTGTTGGATCCACTTGCCGAGAGTAAGCAGAAGAATCGTACCGTATTCACGTAAATCGGACGACTGTTCTCCCTCGACGATGGCTCGTGATATTCCAAGAGTAGTCGCGCTGCAAAGTTTCATCGCTTTGCCGGTTCGTTCCATGTCGTACAACAATTTCGAATACTCGCGAAACGCGCGTATGTTGTTCTTCGACCATTTCACGTGTGTCACGCTCTTCAGAATGTCGTCGGTTACGCGATCGAAGTCGAAATCGACCCGATAATTGCGTTCACCACCTGTTTCGTTCTCGTCGAACCAGCAAAACTCTCGTTCGGATTTCAGGTAATTGAAGAGTTCACGTTTAGCCAGCTCGAAATTACCTTCCTTTCTGGCGGTACGAACGATGTGCAGTCGTAGATCGGCCACATCGTTGTCGTTGAAGGATAACTTCGAGTCCTTCTTTCGCACTCTGCCGAAGTATTCTGACCACCAGAGTGTTCGCGTTAAAACGCTCGAATCCATGTGATCGACTTTCTCGCTTTTAAACAATTCGAACACGTTCTCCTCTTTGGACGACAGTAAGCTCTTTAATCCGTCGGCAGAAAATCGTACCAGTATCGATTCGTTCAGATACTCCGAAGGCACGTTTCTCAAACCTTCTTCCATAATTTTACCCGCTACTTTTCGACAACGTTCGATCTCTTCCTCGAACTGTTCCTTGTAATCGTTCAGATAAATCCTGAGCGCGATGTTGCTCAACGTGTTGCGACATTCGACCAGAGTTTTCGCGCAACTCCAGTTACCTGGCTTGCCAGTCTCTCCTTCCAACAAGTTCCAGTCGGTCAGATCGTCCAGAGGTATAGCTTCGCCATTTTCGAAACTTTTCAAACACTTTGCTTGGCGATAGGTGTCGATTTCGGACGGCAAATGCTTTCTAAGCGTGGCGTTTTTGTCTCGAGCAATGATATCGGCTTCCTGTTGTTTCCAAGCCTCTAATCGCGACCAATCGCTCACAGCTTCGTAACAGTGAGACAATCGTTGCATACAGAAACCGAGTACTTGATTGTCTCCCTCCGGTTTCACTTGTTTCCCTTTACCATCCGAAGAAACATCTTCGGCAACGTTGGCAACCTCGACGCTGTTTCCGCCTCCATCGCCTTCATCCTCTCCCTCTTCGTCCTGTTCAGAATCCCTTCTCGATCGATTATTCGTCACTCGCATATGCTCCTCGATCGTCAGCTTATACGCTTCTGTAGCGGACTCGTAGTGATTCGCCGCTTCTTCCATAGCAGCCTTCAACCACGGAAACTTTCTGTCTTTCTCTTTGGTGTAGACGTAGAGTCCTTGTAACGCTTCTGCTTCGCCTAACATTACCAACGCTTGCGCCGTACAAAGCGTGGCTCTCTCAAATTCGATACCCTGCGTGTTATCACTGTTGCTCAGATCTTCCAGCAACCTCTGACTGTTCCTCAAGGCGCTGGTAGCCAATCCAGAGTGCAACGATACCACGCACAATGCTAGTCGAATACGGTTCAACCATTCCTTGCAAGTCGATCTGTTCGTATGGAAAAAGGTTCTGACTGGTTTCGATAGTGGCAACAGAGCGATCGCACAGCCCTCGGCCGCGTTGTGTATCACCCTTTCGAGGTGTTCGAGGAACTCGATGAACAATCGGACGCGAGTATGTTCGCTCAGTAGATGATCCAAACTTCGTTTTTCTTTCCTGGTTACCTCCAAACTGTACGATATCTCCCGGGCCAATGTTTTCAGGGCACTTTCGATCGACGTGAACGTTTCCTGCGGCTTTCCCAACGAAGTGCGAAGTTTGTTGGTCACGCAGTGTTGAGCCGCCTCGAAACCGGCCCAAAAGTATAAAAAGGATTGATTCACCAGCGCCAATCGGTACATCTTTCTTGTAGTCTCGCTTTCAGACCTATGTGAATACAAACATGTGATACAATTCTTCGGTTAACGTAATACCGAATAGTTTGATCGATTAATATTTAACATTTCCACTTACAACACTGGACAGCACAACGTAAATATTTCGGATAATCCTGAGGCGTCTAGATACTGTTCTTGCAATAAAAAAGCCATGTACGTCTTGAAATGTTGCGCTTGCATCTCTCCGTTGTTGTTTCCTCGCATATGTAATCTTTGAGCGAGAATCAAAGACTCCGTTGAATAACTTTTGATACTTTGATATTTCTGCAAATAATAAATCGTCGAAATAATCAATTTCGAACACAGAATTCTTGTATCGCCACTTTGATGACCTCACCTTTGTTTCTGACAGCACACATTCCTTATTGAACTTCGGTATTACTATATTCAGGGGCACACGGGTTAACAAAGAGCCATACTTTTCCCGTACAATATCGTTTCGCGAAGTTAAATGTAACATCACCAAATCCACGATGTACGAATAAATTTCTTCCTTCCACGTAACGTTTTTGGCGCTCATCAATATTTCAAAGAGACCGCAAACGGCTATGGAAATATCTTGATCGATGGTAGCCCCGCAAGTGACCAGGCTCGCCAACACGTTCTCGTATTCCTTCGTTTTGCTTAAGATACCGATATAATTTTCCGATTGTATACAGATTTCTTGCATCCACGTCGACAAGAGCAACAACGTTTGTTCGGGAGTGTGCTCGTTATAACTTTTCGCGATCAAATTCAGAATTATGGAAAGATGACCGCTGGTGGGTGATGTCGTTGGAACGTCTAACGCTCCTGGGAACATATCGATAGGACGACAAGCGGTAGTTCCAGTTATTAAGCTTGAACTTGGCACGAAATGATTGTATCTGAAAAAGAAGATATTGCCGTAGAATCGCGATAACGAGGCCAATTTCTCAGCGACGATCGTTTCTTATACTTTACCTGGAACAATGAGCATACAGCAAATACAAAATACTATATTGTAATAACGGACTCGATGTTGATAAAGTACTGTCGTACGGCTTCAGTTTAACTGCCAACAACTCCAGGATGCTTGGTTTTAATGCCCACATACCGATGATCGAATTACTTGCGTTCGCTGAAAATATTACGTATAAAAAATAAAATTAACTCACTTTCATTAGCTTTACAACATATTTGATATTTTAGTGCATATATTACCTATGTCGGAAAGTGCTCTCAATAGAAAAATCACCACAATTTCCGCATCGTTTTTTCTATACCTCACATCGGCCATTAACGGATTATCTGCAACTAAGCTTTCGATATCCGACAAAATAAGTTTATAAGCAATTTCTAAATCGGACAATATATAGCGATACGATTCTTGTAGCAACGGGATATTTTTCAAACTAAGCAGACTATGATACACCCCTAGACTGGCGTTTTGAATGGAAATCGAATTACGGAACCTTAATTTGAGTAACACGGAATCTTTGCCAAGCAATTTGTGTACCAGTTCCAGCGGTAGGTTCGCAGAGACTTCCTTGATTATTTTCGAGATTGTATTCAACATGGAAATTATAGTATCGTCCCAGAACACGTTCACTCTTTTCAACTGAAGATCGATAAACTTGTAAAGCAATTCGTGATTTTTTGTTATACGACTCTGAAGGTAACCCAATAATAAAAATGTGCATTCGTTCGCGACTACTATCAATTCTTCCTTTTCTTCGGTCAAATCGAAATTATACTTGGCTTTCAGTTCCATCCATCGGACAACTTTTAACAACGATTCCCTTTCTTTCAACAAAGTCTCTTTCTCGATGTTGTGTTTCAGATTTTTTAAATCGTTCTTATTAAGGTTCAACGACTTAAGCATAGCGACGATGTTCTGTTCGTTCAATTCCAGTTTATTCGAATTTCTGGTAGAAATGCTGCTCACACTTTTTATACGCTTCAACAATTCATCGACACCTTCGGACGTAAGGGCGAAGTTTACGAGCAACGTTTCATTGTTATCGTCCAATTCGATCGCTTTCACGACCGTTTTCAACATTTTCGACAAGCAATCGGATAAAAAAGACCATTGCACGTTTGGTGTAATATTGGGATTCAAATGCTCGGATATGCTCTTCGTTACTGTATTGAACACCGAGATCAGAGACGTAATGCGACGAATACATTCCTTGGGTGTTGGACACGTATCGTCGCCAGGTGAACTTCGGCCAGAATCTGGTAGGGACAATTCCTCGTCGTAGCTTTCCATATCTTCTAGAAACTGTCCCAATAACGTCAGAGTGAAATGTAGATCGGCTATCCAAAATGTCCGTAATCTTTGCAAACTACGACTAGCGTAAGTTGCGATAGCTTTCTGTTGCGTCGAATCGATATGCCAGCCCACCAATATGTCAACTGTATCGCGAAAATGATTCGAAAACGTTTCGGGATAAGATTCCATTATCAGCAATATAGCATCCACTGTGGCTACTAATAGATCAGAACGATCAACATTCTCTAGCATCGACTGTAGCTGTGACATCGTTAGCTGTAACAATTACCAACATATTTCATCTGTTACCAATATCTATCTATGATGGTTTTATTTTATTAAACCTAGAAATCATACAAATACATGCAGTAAATAAGGTGAAAAGAAAAAGACTCAAGTACCACTGAGAATTCTTTTAGCCTAGAAGTTTCTACGTCCAATTTGAAAGCCTCGATAAATGATTTGATCAAAAGGCACTTTAAATCATCCTTCCTTTCCATTGAACATTTACCGAAGACCCAATCCATGTAGCTGGAAATATGAATATAATAAAATCTTACTTGAATCGAGAAGAATTTCTACAACGATCTAGTTCGGTTCTTTTATTTACCGCTTAAAATCCTGTTCGGCCGCGTATCCAACGCGACCTAAACATTTTGCAATTTGTTGTTTCGCTTCTGGTCCAGGACCAGTGTGTAACAAATCTAACAGGCTTTCGCAAATAACATCCAAATTTCGTCGTATATACCTTTGGTTTTCAGACGCTATTATACCTTCTTGCGCTTGTTTACATAACACCATAAAGTGATCGTAATCATCTTCCCGACACAATCTCCTCAAAAGTTTTGAAATTCTGGAATCTTCTGTAATACAGTAAAATTTCAATGAAACATAGATATTACATTTAGGAGTATTTCAAAAGTGCAGCAAGATCGACGAACCATATATCTTTTTGTCATCATAATATTTTCCCTGTGCATTTTCCTGATTTTTCAGCGATTCTTGAAATTTTGGTCTAGGAGGATAATAGCTGGTTTCAAAATTGCTGTCACGGTCGATAGGCGTTTTCTTAAAAGCTCTACCCCGCAACGCGCCCCTGGCACGGTCTCCAGAACTGCTCCCGCGGGCCATTCGAAATTCATTGCGTGAAACGGCACCGATTCTACAACAATCAGATAAATTTAATACACCACGGTAGCAGTTAACAGGGTCATCAAAGAAATATCTTACCTTGATTTGAATCTGGAAAAGTTATGATCGGACGAATAATTGTTTGTATTTCTTTGACAGATGACCAACGTGCCTCTTGGAGTATTAAAATCACTCGCATTATAACCGCTTAAAACATTGATATCTCCTTTCTCTAACACCCCGGCACGATTATTGCTAACAGATTCTTCCTGTATCTCCGAGCACTTGGATCCGCGTAGCTTCGTGCTAATATTAGAGTTCCCACAGCTATTCATTACATTACTCTGCAGACAATCTGCATAATCTACACTTTGCATTAATGGTATACCGATCAAGTGATGATGAGTTTCAATAAGCAGTACAAAAAAAAACAAAAAAAAAAACAAAAAATGTAAAATCACAAGTTGTACAGCTAAATATAGTTCAACATCAAAATCCAAAACTATCACATATTGTTAAGGTTAGATTATTTGTACCTACATCTTTTACATACGAAGATGTTCAATGATCAAAGGATAATAAAAAACCAAATATAAAGTAACGAAAAAAGGAGTAAATTATATCTAGAAATTAAAAGTCTACTATAAAAGCGACGCTCGAATTATTTATGTATAAAAGATACAAATTTGTATATAAGATGTATAACTAATAGCGTAATATCTACTTCGGTTTAATTGCTTTTTTTGGAAAAGCAATATCGTGGTCGCGCCGCGCACACTTTGATCTCGCGTCGAAAATGTTTGGTGCTAATGTTCGAAATAAAGAAACTGGCAGAGCAAAACGGTATTGCAACCGATTTTCCACGCGTTCGATGTATAGTATAAGTACAGACCGTATCGACAACAACCGATCAACACAGTGTATGTTACCTTGCGCAAAATTTCATGAATCGTCGATGATTCGTATACTGTTTTATATATTGAAAAATTTCATCAAATTATAGGTGGATTCGTTGAAATTAGTAAACTCCAATGATGGATTAGAAGGACCAACCACAAAGGGGTGAAAAGGATCAAACATCATTTACTAGCATTTAGCATCTTCCATACTATCACCATACCATTCGTTGATTTCCTTTGATGCTTTGAATGAGAAGCAGATTATGTATCGTGCTTCATATCACCTTTTCATTTTTTAAATTCTTTCTTTCAGATATATTGAAAATATTGTAAAAAAAAACACGATTAATTTTAATAAAATCAAATTAGATTTTTAAAAAAAGAAAAAATAAATATTGAATCAACGATAAATAAGATTTACACAAATTGTGCAACAACGTACAAATATGGGCGATGAGAATGGAAAATATTATTTGGAACGATCGTAATTAGTTCGTACGTACATACATAAGTATTTATGTGCGTAAGCTCAAAACGTTTTTCACATATATTACAAATGAGACCAGATTATAATGAAACGTGATGAAACGTCAAATCAATTAAAATACAAATTAGCGCTGACACTATGTTGCATTTAATTCCAATAACTGATTGGTGCGGAACAACGATAGTATCATCGAAATCATTAAAAGAAAAAGAAATGATTAGCAATAACCTTATTGAGGACCCTATAAATATATCTACACAATTTTTAGAGGGGCAGACGCAATCGTGTGTTAGGTTTGGATTTTAAATGGAATATTGTAAAAGTATGCCCTTGTAATTTAATGGAATTAATTATGTATTTGTTGCTATTTTCTTGCACAATGTTAATTACTTTTATGTATATTTAATTACGGATAATATTTCCATCACTTGAAAACGAGCCTTTAAAAATATTTCTACAAATTATCACCTCATCTTTATGCATACTAAATGCTTCAGATAAACAATTCAGGCTTTTACGATTGAAACGTCTAATGAATAAATTTATTTCAGAAACATTCATTCAACAATACTGTTACTAACAACTATATAAACGCAGTAAAATAATTTTGATTTTAATATTTTTTATTTGGTTGATTAGGATAGTTTTTATACGTTTAATTTTTACTTCCAGTAACTATATTACTTCATGTTCAGTACTTTTAATCACCTTATTACATTTTATAGCAGTGTATTTAAATAAATGACCAAAAGTAATTCAGTTATAGGTTAAATATTCTTTTTTTTTTTAATCACAGAAACACAATGAATAAATTTATATTATTGTGTATTTAACATTCTGACAGTTTCCAAAGTTTGTTGAACTTGAATTTTATCAATAGTTAAATACACCTATAACATAATGACTCAATGTCAAAATTTAGGTATTAATATATTCAGTAGTACAAGACTATGATAACTTTCGATGCGTAAAATTTAGTGATCGTGTTCGGGTTCCAGTTCATCCTCAGGATTATCTTGAGCATCAGGAGTATGAGGCCATAATGAAACCCAATTTTTACTGAAAGTTCCATTAGGAAATAAGGTACAATAATCCTCCAGCGTCATCATTTGTAATGGTAACATATTTTTATAGAAGTCCACTGTTACTTGCGCGTCCTGAGCTATTACATTCAGTTCTTGTATATGTGCTTCTATTTTTTTAGCCTGTAGTAGGAAGTAATATTATTACATGATGTTAATTTAATTAACATTAAAATATGAAATATAAATAAACAGTAAATTTTATTACAATTTCTTTTTTCTCCGTTTCAATCTGTGCTGTGTAATTATCAGGTGGATATGGTATTGATAACGATTCATATTGTTGTTGAAATTTTTCCACCAAATTGGGACTGATACTTTTCTTATAATATGCCCAATCGATCGCTGGTGGAGCTTCAGGTTGAGCCATCATACTGTAAAATATAAATGTGTCTTTATGTCATAAAATATTTCAAAACAGATTCTGTGCTTTATTTTATATTATTGGGAAAATAGTAATTTACATTTGATCTTTTTTGTCATTGAAATGAAGAGTATTATACAAAGTTTGAATATTAATTTAAACTTTCTGTAAGGATGTATTATTTTCTTTGAACGGGTAGGTTATGATATCTTGGTATTATGTTCCTGTGCAGAAATTTTTGTATGATTAATAGGTGACAAAAGTTTATGTAATGTAATTCTTATTCATTTAATTGTAACAAAACAAAGATATACATGTGGAAATATTATGTAACTATATATGACCGAAAAGTGGGTTGATCTTACGAATTTTACTGACCGTTGCAAATGTTGATCAGATTTGGCTTTAAAAGCGATGTACGAAGCTCTTTCAGCTTCTGGAATTCGCTCGGCAAGAGCAGCCCAATTTATTGATTTAATCGCTTTTCGGGACATTTTTGGACCGTTTATCAACTCCTCCCGTTGACGTACAAACTTCCACTGTGTTCTTCCAAACTCGATGAACTTCTATCCCTTCAGCAACTGTATCGACTCATCGATATCAATGTAATCGACATAAAGATTCGATTCGAGAATATTGAAACAATCGATACTTATTTCTATACAATTGCGAGATATTTCGATAAGACAAAATCAGATATGAACATAGATCGATGAATGAATTATACAGCAGAAAAAATTATTCAAAAAACTGTACCTTTTGATAATTACATATGTTTATATGTTTAAAATGATTTGATCATTTTCGAAAACGACACTTGCTGAAATTTTATGAAATTTGATGGCTATCTAATCTGTAATATTGAACAAGAATAAACAAGATTTCTTAAAATTTCGTGCACTTACAAAGTGCAAATTTGGAGCATAGTTTATATCGCACACAATGTTCGTACATATTTGCAAATATACGTATGCGAGTGCACCCATAATATATATATATGTATATGCATCTTGTATACGTATGCACACCATGCATGCATAGATGCATATACATATACATACTGATGAAGCATAGCCGACGACGGGATCGATAGAAGAGAAAGATCGTGGTCACAGGGTACACGAGGTATGGAAAAGGAAAGTAAAATAACGTGAGAGTGGAGGAAGTGAAATGGTGGTTGCGTGTTGTTGGGGTGCTGAGTGACAAGGGTGGGCGGAGCGGGCGGTGTGGGCGGTGATGGTCAGGCGGCGAGCATAAAGAGGATAGGATAATATTGGTGCGCGACCTCCGCGGTAGCTTCAAGTTCGCCGCTTTAATACCGGCATATCTACGATGTAGTTATGCCGAAGAAAAGTACGAGGCATGTGAGAGAGTCGGGGTTAACAAAAAGTTATCATTATAAAAATAATAATCCTGAAATAGCGGCCGAGTCGAAAACGAAACATTTTCGAAGCGTTCGCATTGGTCTTACCAACGGCAAGCGTTGGCTTTCTCTTAAGAAACGCTTAGGTCTGTCAACCGATGAGGATGTTGCGGTTTATTTACTTGATCTTGCTGAATCTGCATCCAGGTAAGTTCAAAGAAATTGTTCGATCGATACAATTTATTTTTTTTTTCTGATACGATTCAAACATATTCGCTTTGATATTAACATTTTCTTTCTATTATAACAGATATTTTTAGTTAAAACTTAAATCTGTTTTATATTATTAGAAAAAAGAAATTGACACTTCTTCTATATCGCACCCAAATTTCCCTCGAATCGCCATGTTGAGGAGTTGATGTTAGGGGATGAAAGTAATCGATAATTATTTATTCAAGAGAAAAACTGTTGCAGATTTTATCGACTTTATTGATTTTTCTTAACTTTAATTTCCAAATAATATACACGAATTTATGTTATCCTTATGAAAGAAATGTTGCGTTTATTTTATCGTAAACGAGAAATATATTTAGATAAATCGATTTTTTTTTTGTAGCACCTGGAGCTGAGTTAGCAACCACTGAAATTTTTTTCTTTTATGCTAATTGCAATTCTTTTTTTCCCCCGTATATTTGGTAATTTATATTCTTGATTTTGTTGTATGTAATATTTTTCTTATGTCACCCCTTTTTTAATTACTTATATATTTTTGTTCGAAAGACGCAGCACTAAGTGCAATGAGGAAGAAGAAAGGGAAATGGATCAGGATAAGGGGGACAAAACAGAAACGATGTCGAATGAAAATGTGATAGAAGATACAAGGGAATCTCCTCGACGTAGCTTAAGGAAACAGAACGCTGGAACAGTTTCAGAGTTTGAAGCATCTTCTGTTGATATAGCTCAAACTAAATTGTCCAATGATATTGAATCGCGTGTTCTGCGTAGCGCAAGATCTAAACACCATAAGAATAAGGCTAAGCATCACAAAGATAAACGGAAAAAGAAAAGACATTTTAAAGGTGTCGGTCGTGCTTCACAAGTAGAAACCCTTAAACCATCTAGCAATGTAACATTGGAGGAAGAGGAAGAAATTTCTATTAAAACAGATAATTCTAGATTACTCAGTGATATAGATGTCAAGTCGAATTTAAAAAATAGTCTTCGTGCTGCTAAGAAGACCATTGAATCCGTTATGGCAAAGACTGAACGCATAGATAGTATAGAGTTTATAGAAAATGTAAATACTAATGAAAATGTAGTTTACCATGAAATTGAAAATGATACGGAGAGAACTATGATGGATAACGATAAAATGGAATGTTCAAAGTCTAATAGTCCAACGGTATCTCCTATTACAGAAAGCATCGAAAGTGTAACGGAACAAATTACAAATTCAACAGGCGGTACAGCTTTTCCTGTTCAGTCAAACAAGACGAAAGATGATGATAATGTCTCAAGCGGCATTCAGTGTGATGATCATCATCGTGAACTTTCAAATGAAAATTCTTATTGTTCAAACATCGATACAACTATGACTGAAGAAGTATTAGAAGATCGAAAATTAAAAAAGAAACGCAAACGGTTAAAGTATGATGTCGAAGAAGAGAACGATGAAAACATGAAGGAGGACTCATCCGAGGATGTTATAGATGATTCTGTGCATAAGCATAGAAGGAAAAGGCACAAACACGCGAATGAACATAAAAATCGTAAACATCACGATGTACGAAAAGCCCCACAGGATGGAATAATCATGCAAGAGGATAAGAACATTTACCCTTCAGCGAACGATACCTTAGCTGTTATGGTTGAGAATCTTCAAACGGAAACAAATGTTGATAATTTAATGTCCGAGCCTCAAAGATTAGCCATTAAAATAAAACTGTGCCAGGAATGCAATAATCGTCATTTACAGGATGCCTGTCCGTTAAACATGCCTCAGTATGCAATTCCAGATTCTATAACTTATGAGGATTGGTTGAACAAGCACCGAGAAAATGTTGAAGTTTTGAAGGCTATAAAATCAGACGATCCAATGTCTGAAGGCTATGGGAAAATAACAGAAGATAACATAGAGTCTGATGATGATTCTGTGTCGAATGAACATTGCAAAAGAAAAGCAAAGGCTCAGAAAGAGGAGAAACAATTAATTATAGATGAAGATCGACCATTGTACTCCAGAGATTCTTTGCCTGATTGTTTTGAGTTGAAAATCACTAATTCAGAGCACGGGCTTGGAATATACGCGAAAAGTTCTATTCCGATGCATGTTAAATTAGGCCCTCTTGTTGGAAGCCCGGTCAAGGAAATGGATATTCCTGACGATTTCCCTATGAGACATATTTGGGAGGTAAAATCAATGCAGTATGAATAATAGTTCTATACACATGATATTCGTTAGGTGTTTCCATGATAAAGGGGTATATTCTTTCTTTTTTTAGATAGATAATAATGGTAAAACCTTGTATATAAGTACTACCAATCCGCTAAAAAGTAATTGGATTCGTTATATCAGACCCGCTGACACGAAAGAAGAAAGGAGCGTGGCTGTAATTATAAAACAAGGAGAATTGCATCTTGTTACTACACAGAATATTGTATCAGGAATGGAACTGACTTACTGGGCAGACTCTCAAACTTCCGCATGGACACGAAAAAATAAAGTAGACAAAACGAGTATGGTATCATCTTTTTCAGTTACAACATCGATAGCGAATGTTATAAAAAGAGTAACTGTATACATTTACCTATGTTTCAAGTAAAACCTAGTCTCATTTTCTTTACTTCTTTTGTGCTTTGTTTAGATTGTGGGGGATGTAATTTAAATTTTGCCCATCCGATATACTATCGTTTACATTGTTGCATCTTTCACGACACCAATTACAGTCTTACCATAAGAAAATACCATTGCAAGGTAGGGAAGAATTAAATTGAATGTTGTATTTCGATTTTCAAGGGTTTCGCAATTAAATGTTAACTCTGTACATCGTCTCTAGGTATGCGGAGCTGCTGTTTTAGGCAAAGATAACATAATGAAACACGCTGCGGAATTACACGCAGGTCGAGGAGCATATCAATGCCAGTATTGCAAGAAATTCTTTTTACGATTGAATTATCTCGAAATGCACCGAACCTATGGATGCGCACAAAATCCGCAACGATCGAGACCATTGTGTGATTTTTGTGGGCGCAAATTTTGTCAACCGCAAAAATTAAAAGTGCACATCAAACGAATGCATAGCGGTAAGGGTTTACGTCAACATAGGATATAAATTATTTCATTTCTATTATTGTTCAATGGATTTGCTATAAATTTTTACAAATAATATTATCGCTTAGATATGTCCGAGGTACTCCGAGAATTTCAGTGTAAACTCTGTCTGAAACTTCTTGGTTCCCGTGCTGCACTCCAACGGCACATGAAGGAGGTCCATCACAAAGACGTTGTTGGCGCTGCAACTTGCGACAGATGTGGAAAAATGTTTCAAAACAAGAGTAATTTAAAAATACACATGTTAACGCATAGCGGAGTGAAACCGTTCAAGTAAGATCGAGATATCGTATTGTTACCGTTTGGGTTTATCGTTACGATAAAAAGTATTTGTATTTTTCTTGATTTTCAGATGCAAAGAAAATAGTTGTAAAGCAGCGTTCACCACCAAACAGTGTTTACAGTTTCATTATAAGAAAGTGCATGGTCTTACGGAAGAAATGATGCCGAAAATTGAACGATCCGTTGCGTATACTTTCGATGCGTATAGCGGTGGAATGATCGAAGATGTTGGTCGCGGCAAGACTCCTCGGCCCAGTAAAAGAATCTCTCAGGTTTGTCTCTGATTCGAACATATTTTATCTTGTAAGTAATAACCTAAAGTACTTGAATGGTGTGCTACTTTTTAAGCAGGACGACAACAGCAACGAAACATCTTTAGACGGTAGTAACTCGCAACACGACTTAAAAGCTGAAACACCGAACAGTTCGACGCATTCGACTATTATCGAGTTCGGAACAAGTTCTGTGCCCAAATACAAAATGGAGCATAACTCGAGAATTCCAACGCCGTCGCTTCCGATGAGCGTGTCGGTATCGGGTAGTCTTGAAACGACCGTGGAAAACGTTCGCACGGACACAGATCTTTACACCACTTCTAGACTACAAAGTAAGGGCAGTAAAAAGTGGCTCGGAGAATTCAATCCTCCGATTACTTCCGACTCGGCCATAGTACCCAACACGATCCCACAGTTATCGGCAAGTATCATTACCGGAAATACGTATGATTTTGAGGATAGTAGAAAAGAAATCGACGAGAAGGTTACGTCGTCGACGAATGCAACCAGAGTGCAAGAAATTATGGAGAATAGTAAGCTAGGTCTGAGTGTTTATAGAAGAACCGAAAGTGCAAGCGCTAGTTTATTAGTCGAAGCGGCTCTCGATGCTGCCGAAAGAGATATAGGAGCGGTGACCAGTCCAATATTGGAGGACAACGATCGTGATACGAATCTTTATTCGATCTCCAGTCAACTACATTCTCCGTTACCTCAAAGATCACCGAATCACTTGGACTCCTATATACAACAACAAGAGGAACTGATATCTCCTGCGCCTACGCCGGACAATCGAAACACACCGCCTACGCATTTACACGTCGATTATCAACTGCATCGGCCAGTTGATTATATCGGTACGCCGAGGACGCATAATATCGATCAGTATTTACACCACGAAGAGATGCCGCGCGTATCCTCGCCGAACAGTTACATTCACATTCAACAGGATGATTTAGTGTCACCCTCGGCAACGCCAAACCCGCGATATCAAGATGTACATCATCACCATCACCACCATCATCACCATCATCATCATCAAATGCCTACAGACAATTTGTCCAGCGACGAAGGTGATTCTGTCGCGCAAAATCTTAGCCTTTCCGTGAAAGAGAAGGCAATGCAGCTGGATCTCTCGACGTCGTATAAATACGACTCTCTCGATCAAGACTTCACCAGAGAAAGATCGAGCTTCGAGCCTCTCGTTCTCAACGGAGAACTTCAAGGATTGGACATGTCCGCCAGAGGATTTCATCATGGTTTCGGTGTTCAGATACAAAATTCACGATATCATCATCATCATTTGTACGACATCGCGGAAAGACAAAGCGTTGATCTTAGCAGGACCGGAGGTTACTCGATATCGTCTCCCACTTCTCTTTCGGTGCCTTCTCAGGTATCGTCCGGTCCTACCGTCGCCGTGACGACTCCTCTGTCACTGCCTTCGATACCAGCTCCACCGCCTCCTCCTCCCCCGCCACCGCCACCTCCACCTCCAGCTCCTCCTCCTCCTTCATCATCACCTCCAGCTCATAGCGACGTTTTAAGGGTCGTAAGTTTAGATTTGACTCCTGGCGGACGGCACACTGTCGATCTCACCCTTTCGAGATCTCATCATTTACACGGATCCGGAGCTCGCGTAATAACCAGTCCCCAATCCACAGCTTCCGGTAATCCACATATCGTACCTGATGCGGTGGACGGACGTATTTTATCTTCCCCTCCACCACCGCTACCTTTGTCAGGATATAATCCGAGTTATCCTGTAAGTCCTGCACCGTATCATCCACCCCGACCAGGTTATCATCATTACACCGGTTACTACTGAGTCGTTCGTCTTTAGTCTCTCCAAGTATTTACGATATTATTCATTATTCTTATTGTTTCATTTCTTTTATTATATACAGAATCTTTTGCTAGATTCTTCCAGATGTTTAAACTGCGATCCACTTGGATATGTATAACTCTTCTAGAGATTTCTTTTACAAAATTTAAGGTTTCGAACTTTGCGAACGAAAATATTGAATCGGTGATGTTTTTTACTTGACATATAAGAGCTAATTACGTAATACCGGTTCTTTTTATTGAATTCGTTCAAAATTATTCGTAGAACATAACCCTTCGGATTAAAGTACAATCCTGGAACAGAAATGCGCACAAAAAGGTAGAATGAAAATGCTGAAAAAAAAAAATGTATAGCGAAATGTGACGTGTATTTATTATTTTTGGAGTGAACATTATTTTTTTAAAACTATTTATGAACAAAATTGTAGGGGAAAATTCGTTGGGCGATTACAAGTACGACACGTAATTAGAGGAACCAATTAATTTCTCATCTCTTGGGTGAAATATTTGTACGATGCACATTTTTTCTACAATTATTATAATGACCTCGAACATGATATAATTACGTTCTTTGATCGAAGCTAGTGTTACTCTGCTGGATAGATATCAACGCTTTACACAAAATGTGACTTAACTTCGAGCGTATATTCTTTTGAAAGAATAGTCATGAAACGTGGCAGCAACAGTATCTGATTTCTTTTCCTTTGCCATCGTTGTTTTCTTTGCAAGGATAAACGAACAAAGAGCTGCGATACTATTTATGCGTATAACATTTTGTACCTTTTCGGAAAATGTTGTAAATTGTGGTTTTTGAATTAGTCGCGACGATTCTTGGTTCAGGGAAAAGAAGAAATCAATCGAGTTGCCTAATGATAGCTGTAAGAGAATCTGCATATAGTGATAATGAAACTTAAATGTTCATTTCTATTCTAGTCATATTGTGCTCGTTTTAAAGTATTAATCGTAAATTATATTGTAACGTTGCGGAGATTGCAAACGAATCGTTCTTTTATGTTTTTTAAAAGTCGAATAGATTGTAGATTGTAGATTAAAAGATTGGCAGAGAAAAAAATCAAGAGATTCGTTTGCAAAATCCACAACTTAGGTGCGCATAGCTTTCGATTCTTTTTTAATCGTTTTTTTTTTTTTACTAATTGTTCATGAGAACCAAAGAACAAGGTATCGTATAATCTTTGTGCCAAAACAAAATGTTCATCACTGTACGTGCGTTTATAACCTATCGATTATTTTGTATCGCGTAAAAATATCCGTAGTGCTAATGATTAGTAGGTACGTAAGCATAAAAAACTAGATATACGTGTGTACGTATGAATGTTTGCGTGTGTGGGTGTGTTTTATGCAGGTGTATATGTATATACAGGTGTATATATACGCAGGTATGTAAATAAGTGGATAGATGTGTATATATGTTGCACATCCTTTAAATAATGCAACGACGAGTTTTTTAATTCTTTTAATTTGGATCACTTTTTTTAATAATTTTATTATTGATACTTTTTTATGCGTTACTTTCCTTTTTATATTTTATATTACGTTTTCGTAATTTAGGGCTTCCCATTTTTTATCGGATCGGTTAAAAAAAAATTGTTTCCGTTGTTTTTATTTTTCGTTAAAAAAAAGATACAAAGGATATTATAAATAAACGCGAAAATAATCAATTTCCCTTCTTGTTCGTCTATTCACGTATACTAGCTATAATTACAGAAGAAAAAACTTCAAGCAACAATGTTCACAAGTACAAAATATAACATGGAATACATTTGTATCGAATTTCTTAATATAGCAAACAAAATTAATAGAATAAAATATAAAGGTAATAATAAGAGTTTTAGTTGTTTCTATGCTTCAAACCGAATGTTCGATAATTTCATTTTCAAATTGGCGCGTACATTCGCGCCTTACGAACGCAGCGACACAACGCGATAAGAAGGAAGCTACGAGCTACTTGCTCCATAAAGTTCCATTCGCCATCTACAGGCAGATTATAGATTGATAGTCGCCGTATCACCGTAGGTGTAATTCCATACATTGCTTCGGAGGAGACCTCCTTGAATTGCCGTGACAGAGAGGAAAATGGTTCATTCGGCTGTACGGTCGTCCTTGCTACGTGGTTCTACGGTATAAATAATATTTCCTACTTCTTATTTCATAGTTTTTTTTTGTAGAGACATTCATTTCCTAACGACCATAAATCTGTTCGTATAGGTGTTATGTAAACGACTCGGTACTTGTCCTTTATGTCATATTTTGTTGATTTGGTTACATAGATTGCGGTCTCAAAAGTAATTATCTTCTTCCTGTGATCAAACTCTAACTGTACTTTTCATCGCTTGTCATTTATAACTGTCCGATAGTTACAGCTCCAAAATTCATCTTTACCTTACAAAATATTTTACCTTTGATCAAAATTCAGAGAATTTTAGTTAAAAGAATAAAAATGTATAAACATGATTACATATCGAATTTAACATCTTTTTTTTTTGTATATCAAGGTTAAGCATTATGCAGTTGCGGCAGCTGCACAATCTTGCAGCGGTGCTGCACCCGAATGTAAGGTATTAAGTAATAAAGTCACCATCGCCGCTTATGACAATAACTCTCCGGTTGCCCAGGTGTCCATTGTTTTCAGGTATTTGAAGTCCAAAGAATATGGTACACACATTACAATGGTATTTTGCTTCTTTACTAAGTTAATACTTTGTTCACAGAGTCGGATCTCGAAATGAAACGTACGATACGCTAGGCATGATACACCATTTACGGATACTATCGGTACTAAGTACCTCGCGAGCGTCTAGCTTTGCTATAACAAGAAACATTCAACAACTTGGCGCAAATCTAATAACCACTGCGGATCGTGAAAGTATAGCGTATACACTGCAGGTTACCAAAAATAATTTGTAAATGTCTTTTTACCTTTTATGTTGCCATCTAAATTAAATTAAATACTTTTTACTACAAAGCAATGTTATTTCGTCGACAGAAATGATACTCTCAAGTTTCTGGAATGTGTCGCTACTAAACAAGTTTTCAAACCGTGGGAGGTTACGGATGAGTTGCATAGATTGAATTGTCATTTAGATTCTATGCCCGAAACAACTGCGGTACTTGAGCTTTTGCACAAAGCAGCTTTCCGTACGGGGCTTGGAAATTCCGTTTACACTCCAAAGCATCAGATAGGTAAAATTGGTGCAGAAACTGTAAGTGGATTTTGTAATTTTTTGTAATCCAAGATATATTGATTTTTCAAATATTTTGTTTTGCTTTTCGTTTACAGCTGCAACACTTTGTCAATTCATGGTATACTGCTCCAAAATGTGCAGTTGTAGGAGTCGGAGTTCCGCTATCAGATATTAGCGCTTTCGCTACAAATTTAGAACTTGGCTCGCAAAATTCCGCAAACGAAGAATCGAAATACCATGGTGGAGAAATTCGACAAGAAACAGGATCTCAACGAACCAACGTAGCAATAGCCGTTGAAGGCGTAAGCATGAAGAACGAGCAAGAAGCTCTGGCATGTGCCATACTTCAAAGGGCGTGCGGTAGCGGACCAAGAGTTAAATGGGGTAGCAGTTCGAGACCGTTGTATAAACAGATTGCTAACGCTGCGGGTACAGATCCATTTGCTGCATCAATTTTCAATGCCAGTTATTCGGATGCTGGAATTTTTGGCGTTCTTCTGTGTTCAACGCCTGATATAGCAGGATCTGTGAGTAGTTACAAAAAGAACGCAATTACTCATTTTATTCGCGTTAATGTTAACTATTATTTTATCTCAGATAACAAAAGTAGCCAGCAATTGGTTGAAATCCATGAAGTTTTCTGAAAGCGATGTCGCTTGTGGTAAAGCTATATTGAAAAGCGAAATTTTGGAAGCGGCGGATAATCAGTCTGCTTTATTAGAAGGTTTACAACATCAAGCTTTGTTTAAAGGACAAGTTTCCACGCCAACTTCTTTAATTGCTGATATCGACAAAGTTTCTGTGTCTAACGTTAAAGCTGTACGTATACGCGATAGATTCGTCACATTATTCCCTTATATTTAACCCTTTATATTCGACGAATTCTTTGCAGGTTGCCGATAAAATTTCCAAAAGTCCTTTAAGCATAGTCGCGATGGGTAATTTAAAAACTGTACCATACGCCGACGAATTGAAATAGATTACATCCGTTCTACCAAACAAGGCAAGTAGCACGAAGTTGATACCGACTCTCTTCAGTATTTTGGAGATCGAGGCTAAGGTATATTGTAAGCTACCAACCTAAGTCACCATACATTTTTAATAATCATTTGCAGCGCGTTGCGGTGACTATAAATGTATAGATATGAATAAAAATAAAAATTGTTTATTCCCGGTTTTGTTTTCTATACATCGTGATAGATTTCTATCGTTAAGTTTATCATATACATTTATATAAAACAGAAAGATATTTTACAACTTCATTTACACAGAATGTTCATAGGAAAAAAGAAAGAAAAAAGTTTCTTAAATTTCAATACAGTTTAATTTCTTCTATTGCATAAAACTTGTTACGACTTTTTTGTAAAAGTTTCGAAGATTTCCCGCTAATGGTCCTTTTCAAAATAGGTCTCAAGTTTTCCATATCCTTAAATAATTGCAGCTGCAAACAAAATTAATGGTCAAGGGAAAAATAATTGTATAATCACGAAAACACGTACGAGTACTTACATGATCATCTAAAACGTAATTTAGTTTATTAAGAAGTGTCGGTACTTCTGGATCTCGCGATAATATGTAATGTTGGTAGTGAGATTCCAACAATAGGCTAGACCATTCGTACAACTGCTTATCGGTAGGCTTTTGTGCAATATCGTCAAGCAATTCTTCCTGATCGTTCAATTTCTGTATTAAATATTGCAACAGCTGAAGTACTTCGTCGAAACTTAAACCACTCTTAAGATACGTCGACAAGGAAACGTCGGAATAAGTGAGACTAAAAATTTTATCAAGAAAATCATTTCTTGAAAGCAAGTTTCTGTTAGTTGAAAAATCATTGGTTGTACCATTTTGCAGGGGTACAAACGTTCCATCAGGACTCCTTAGCGAAAAGATTATAAGATCGGTTAATAATTTTTCTGGCAGGTCTTTAAAATTATTTAGACACCATACGATCGCTTCAACGTCCTTCGATTCTATTAATTGTGGAATTAATATTTCTTGTATCGCGGCGTCGCTCAATCCTTCGTTCACGTAAGACGATATTTGTTTAGAAAGTTTTACAGGCGGTTTCTGTGACAATTCTTCTTTGATAAGCGTTGATTCACCTTTTTCCCAATGGGCCACCGTTGACTCCTGTATTACAACAATTTCGTCGTCCTCAGCATTCTCGTCGCTATTTTTGAACCGTAAAGACGATCCAAGTAAAGTTGCTATTCTTTGAGGTGCCAGATGAAAAGGGGCGATTGCTAAGTGCCTGTTAGCAGCGAGCAATAATTTATCTTCGATCCTCCATAATTTGGCATCTCTTGTGTACAATTTCAATTTCTGAACATCTTGTACCAATTTAAACTGTACATTATAAATCATTAATACAGCACCTTCCTCGGAAACATCAGCACCATACACTGCTATAGTGGTATCGCTTAATGAAGTCATAACTACTGGATGCTTAGTATTAATGTTGTTGATAACACCAATTAATGTGCTCAAATTAAATTCGTTATTAGTTTCTATCAGAGGATAACTGCATAGTTTCCCATGCGACCCTAATAAAAGGAAAAGTATCAAACACAAATTCTTCCATACATTTTTGTATCCAAAAGTAAATCAGAATACTTACACAATGTTAAGAGACAAGCTCTGTTTTTAGTTTGTAATACCGTGTGACCAACTAGTTCTTCCGAATTTTGTTTCACCTCGAACTTTTGCACACGATCTCTTTCTTCCGAATATGTTTCACCGTTGAGTTTAACCACCACACAATTGTAAGTTCCTTTAATTTCAGTTAACAAACATAAACTAATCTTCCCCGCGTTACAAATTGGATAACAGTTCAAAATTTTCTCATCCGTATTTAAAATTCCTTCTGTAGACCATGATTTTCTATTCTTTATAGCCCATTCTAAGGAAGCGGTAGCTCCATCTTTGCGAACCAATACAGGGGGATGTGCTTCGACGGTGAGAATCGTGTGCAAGGCAGACTGAAACTTATAACCTTTTATGCTGTTTAAATCTGTTTCTTCCGCGGACCAAAGTCGAATCTTTTTTTCGTTAAATATCGCTGCATACTGGCGCGTTGTTTCATCATAAATAACTTGCGTTGTTAATCTATCTTTGCTGGTCCAGCTACTCAACTGTTTCAAATCTTGTAGCTGCAAAGATAATTATATCTTAGCTGCATAAAATACGAATACATGTACTAAAAATGAACATTAGTTACTATCGTAATTTACCTTGTATCGAATAACAATATTTCTTCCTAACGTCACTATCGCGCATCCACTTTCCGAATCTCTTTCGACACCCAATAAATTCTGCTGGTCGATCAGTGGACATAACGTATAATATGAATACAATTTTGCCATTTTAAGTGTATCAAGTTATCTCTTCTTTTTACCCACGTTTCGATACCATTATACTTATGTTTATAATGGTATCGCCAAATTTTAAACAGGTTAGTTTGGTACACGCTTGCTCGTGCTCGAGGCACAGAGCAAGTCAAATACCGCGCCCTCTATACTTGCTTTATTTTATAGAATTTTTATACATATTCAAATCCACATTATTACTTTCTAAGAGAACATTATTAAATAATGTATCTTTATACAGTAGGTAAACTCGATTGTGTGTTAGGAATATACAAAAGTTTTAATCTTTCTTCGATGCTTTGGTATAATTATTTTGAATTCAAATAAATTCCCGCCCTTTGATTTGTATCCGAATCATAGGCAATCAGAGCAAGCACTTTGACGGTACAGTTATACATTATACATGATGTGAAAGTACAGTCGAAAGTTGTAAAAGAAGACTGAAACTTTTTCATATTCCTATATAACATCGTAATGATCTTACATTATATACAAGACGATGGATCATATAGCAAACACACTGATTGCGTCTACAACAGAGCGAGAAACGAAGGCTAGGAAGGGATGAAGCTATATATCCTTTGGATGACTCGATCATCACAGGAGTTCGTTCAAATCATTCGAAGAGACGAGCTTCGAGAAAACGGTGAGATAAATTTTATTTTTAATTTCGGTATAAACAATGTGAAAAATGTTTATTTTCTTAACTTTATTTTTTATTTACGTTAATCGACAGGGGGAGAAATTCTACATTCGCGATCAAGATATGGCATCGGTCGTCACCATCGTTGTTCTGGGTCTCTTGATGAGTAAGTAAATTTAAGTATACATATATAGCAAATTAATTAATTATATTTGCATTTTCATGCAAAATTTTACTTAGCATCTTCCGTTTCTCAACTGACGCGCGTTCTTTAGTCCAGTGCATAACATCACGGAGCTCGTAACATCGCGTCTTTCCGTTGATTCGATTGGAATACCAATCGAAAAGATAGCAAAAGTGTAAACAAAGCAAGAAAAGCGCGAGAACGCGAACGTGATGAAAATTGAAATAGGTGCACGGAAAAGTTTCTCTCTTTACAAGTTCACAAAATATCAAAGAAGAAAATAACATAATTATTTTATTCCTGATTTTAGGATTCGATTGCACGATCTGTTTGGAAGTGGAAAGTGAAGACGATCGATGCGAGATAATGATGAAGAAGATCGTTTACGAAGATGAAACAATTATTACCGATAATACTCCGTACAGATTACACTCGACTTGGTTATCACAGCAGTAAGTATTTTTTCTTTTTCTTCAGATGGTCTGGCGAGGAAAATTAAAATTAAATTGAAATTATTTTCAGATGCGAGGTACGCGCCGGACCCAAGTACGTCATAAGAAAGTATAGCTTCTTCAAGAATGGAACGTTCCTACTGTTGCAATACCATTATGCCGAAGAATCGTGCAGCATCGCAACGCACACCGTGGTGGCTCGAGGTTCTATCGAAATCTTGTCGCCCTCCACCGTAATCCCAGGTGCTACTGAAGCCAATGTTCAGTTACATTCGGTACACTTGATACCACTTAACAGACAAGTAATCTAATTGTTATTTAGGTACGTGGTGTCGTTTGTATAAGATATGTTTTTTTCAGAATTACCTCTTTTCAGATCGCTCACAAATTTGGACACAAAATGAATTCGAGCTGCGGTGGTGTTGAAACAAAATGGCGTCCGTACTTGATGCAGCTCATTTATGAACATCAAGCAGATTTATCATCGACCGCGAAAGATTACGAATTGAGCTCGAATTCTCTGCAAAGTCGTTTGTTAGAATTTAAAAAGCGGCACACGTTGGACTGCTTGGAAGCTTTCGGTATCGAGTTCGATGAACTCAGGTTGGTCCGAGTTGAGATTCAACAGTCCAGCTTTACGACAAGTTCCTCGAATCGCAGATCAAACGACACGGACCAAGAGCTCGAAAGAGTGGAGTTGTTGCTTGGCGAATCGACTCGAAGCGTTCGTACGGAAAGAACGGAACGGACTCTGAATCGATTACAGCCCGCAGCACTGTTGCGCGCCGACACTGTAAGGATATCTTCTACATAAAATGTCAATCTAAATTTAAGGAACATTTTTAACGTTACAGGCTGTCGATTGTCCGATTTGTGGAAGCGTGTTTCGTGCCACAGAGTCCAGTCCACCCTTGTTCCATCAAGCTCCATCGTTCCCAGCGGTGATAGGTGGCCGTTGGTTGAGCGTCAGGTGCGAAAGCGTCGACGGAGGTTTCTGGTCGAGGAGGTTTTTCCAAATTTACTCAGAAACTAATCGATGGTCCGCCCGTTGGACGTACTACGCTGATCCCACGTGTTCGAGTCCCGTGTACATGGTGACCGCAGCTGGTAATTACGTTCAGCGAGCGCGAAAACGAGACGGGACGAATCGATTTAGAAGGATCTTCGATCTTCGAGAGCCTGAACGATGGAGCAAAAGGATGCTTAACGATGATAAATTTAAAAAAAGTATCGAAGTGGATCAGTGGAATTTCAATGAACCCCTTATTTCTTCTTTGATTCGAAAAGACTTTGCGTTAGCCTCTGGTACAACCGGATTAGAGTTACGAATTGTCGAGAGTCTGTCGATTCCTGTCAGTAACACGGTGTCCTCTCTTTGCGGCAGTGGTATGAAAAGGAACAAAGAAAGCAAGAGAATAAAGGGAACGTCGATGAAATCAAGGAGAAGTTCGATTTTGAGTTTATGGTCGAAAAATTGCATACCACGAACTGTGAAGGCTCCGGCGACCTTGTTGTTCAAAGCAAAAGTTAGCCTCGATTGGAACGGGGAATATATACTGCTTCTAGCCTCGTGGAAAGATGATCTTTGGAACGCTCCTCTTCGTCGGTGCTCCGGAACAGCGTCAAGAAATTACTTCCGGACAGAGAACAGTCTGCGTGGCTCTCTACACGAGCATTTATATCATTTGCCATTTTCTAGAGTACGCAGTCGATACAAACGACTGAACCGACACGGACGACGTTGGTTCTCTTCTTATTTTTCGACAAGCAGTGTCCTGTTCGCACACCCAACGTTATTGTTTTTTTCATACTGCTTTCTAGTTTGTCAATGAATCTCTGTTCAATGTGGAATGACGAAAATGTACAAATTGATTATTTAGAAATTCACACGTTTGTTTTCATTTAATTAAACGAACTAATCGAATATCGATCATAAACGATATTTGACCGTATTCCGCCCAATGATGCCGTGTTAATGTTCTTAAATTATATTAGAAGATCAGTTTCATGTTTTAACGGGATGTAAACAGCTTGCGAGGTGCTTGTAATTGAACTGATTACTTTAACACCTTGAATGCCACGCTAAAGACGCTAAAAAGCATTTATTTTGATCAAATTTTATGTATTATTATCACAATTCTTCGTCATTTCTATTATTCAGAATTTGAACTACCTAATACGGCGATTTCTAATTAAGTAATCGAAAGGATATTAATAATGCAAGCGACAAATTTCTATAGAAATTCAAGTGTCACCCGAATATACATGACGCGGCAGTCAACGTATCAAACATTGTAAAAGCGACCGATTTAACCCTCGATCATCGTGGCAGCGCCAGATTTGGCTTCCAAAGTTAAGTCTACAGTATTCGCATTCAAAACCATAGCCAGTAGCAAACCTTTTTCAGCATTTGTTATTTTTTTATGTCAGAAGCGAGGAAATCAATAGTTAGTCCTATTATATTATTGAATATTTCTAATTCTAAGCTACAACAGTATCGCTGAAGAACGCTTTCTACTAGAAACAGGAGAAGAAGAAGAAGACAGAACCAGCGAGCATTTGAAAGAAGATGGACAAGTACGAAACGATAGAGATCGTTGGAGAAGGAAGCTACGGCGTGGTGATGAAATGTAAACACCTCGAGTCTGGACAACTGGTGGCCATCAAACGGTTTTTGGAGACGGAGGAAGATCTACAGGTGCGAAAAATGGCGTTCCGTGAGATTCGAATGTTAAAGGTAAGTCAGTATCGTTCCATCGATCGAATCTTTGGTTTATTATTATTTCACTTTCTTCGCCAACAGAAGTTGTGCCACGAGAATTTGGTGAACATGATCGAAGCGTTTCGTCGAAGGAAACGATTGTACCTCGTGTTCGAGTACATGGACCACACTCTGCTGGACGAATTGGAACGTATCGGAGGTGGTTTAGGCTGGGAGATCTCCAAGCAACACGTGTACCAGGTTCTTCGGGGTTTAGATTTCTGTCACCACTATAACGTGAGTTTTATCTCTGTGGAGTTGCGATCTATTCATGGAGCTTAGCTGTAGCTCCGACAGGCTTGAATTTACAAAATCATTCTCTCGTTAGATCATGCATCGGGACATCAAGCCCGAGAATATTCTGGTCTCTTCGAACGGAGTGATCAAACTGTGCGATTTCGGGTTTGCCCGTTTGGTAAACGGGGCGAACGAGTCTTGCACGGATTACGTGGCTACTCGATGGTACCGGGCACCGGAACTATTGGTCGGTGATCAACGATACGGCAAATCAGTGGACGTGTGGGCTGCCGGTTGCCTGTTCGCCGAAATGGTGAACGGGGAACCTTTGTTTCCGGGAGAGAGCGACGTCGACCAGCTTTATAGGATTACCAAAACGCTCGGTGAGAAGAGAATCTCGCGAGTCAGATTCTTGTGGTTTGGTTACGATTTGAACCCTTTGCGGACGAGGCACTTCCAAGTTTGACTCAATGTATGCAGGAAATATCAATAACCTTCAAGCAAAACGAACTTGCCTTCTTAAAGGATATAGTAGAAATCCCTATTACTATATTTATCATTTTTCTTTGCGTCAAGATTACAGCACGATATTTAGGAATTTATATACAAATTTATATGATACATATATCCGTTCATCGTCCGCGAAGGGTTAAGCAGTTTTACACATTCATGTGTATAATATACGTAGGTGGTTTGTGCACGAAACACCAAACGTTAATGGGCGGTAGCAGACCTAGTCGAATGCTGCGGCATACAAGCGCCGACGAGCTGATGGAAATGCCTAGATCAGGGATCGTGTCCATCCGTAAACTATTTCCTACTTGGGACCCGGTTACCGTCGACTTCTTGGCTCAGTGTCTACACATGGATCCAGAAGTACGACCTAGCTGTTCGAAGCTCTTGCAACATCCTTTCTTCCTGCGAGACGATTTTGCCGATCAGTTTCTAGCGAAGCTACTAAACTTTCTGTTAGAAGAATCTGCCTCGAATCCTCTAACGGCTCAGAGATTCGAGGAAAGATGGCAGAATGCTTTGTTCTTGATAAATCGAAGAACTGATTCGTCGAAGAAATTCTGTAACGAGACTTGTGACGATCGGCACGTATTTCTGAAACATTTTTAAGACTACCAGCCCCTGTGTATTTAGGCGTGCCAAGAAATGGGCCTGGTGGGCCTGGGGCTCTGTCGGTAAATGTGTTTAAAATGTCTGGTATCCCGTCGCCGGGGCAAGGGGAATTGTCCGTGGCGTAACAAAGAAAACGAACGAAACAAGTTGAGACAAAGTGAGATACAGCGATATTCTTTAGCGTTCGTTTGTCAGTAACAAGGAACGCGAACGAAGCCGTACTACCTCGTGACAAAGAATGCGCACGGAACAAAATGTGACAAAGCGGGACAGAAAAATTCCCCTCGCCCCGACGGCCGTTTAGACGATGGGACCAGTCCCATCTTCCGCGCGTGTTTCTTATTCTGACCGCAATATATCCTAGAAGACGATAGAAAACAGCGAATTTTTCGAGCACGCGAACTCCCGTAAGGCTGGCAGTCTTTAACAGTAGCTCTTTGGTTTTTGGTACTAACGACGATTTTTGTTTTGTAGATGGCGCATCGCTGTTTTAAAGGACGAATCTTTCGGCATCGTCAAAGAGACTAAATCGGAAGCGATTCAGCTTGAAGGAAAAAATCAATCATCGTCAGAGACATTTTCGAGGGTTGATCGAACGCCAAAAATGTGTCGTTATGGACGTGTCTCTGTTCCGCCAAATACCACCTATTTACGTTAACGTTTAGAAATCATGAACGTGTGATTATCTATTGCAGTTGTGTTCGTATTCGACACCGGTGTATGCGTTACCATTTCCTGTAGCAATTAATCATTTTAAGTATCTGCGATGTGATAAGTAATCATGCAAAATTATGTGCGTAATTTCTGTTTTGTGTATTGTATTGTTTATTTGTAATACGTGTATGTGATACAACGGCACATATGTAGTATATTGGAATAGAATTGTAAAATATGAGTGTATATTGTATGTACATGAATTAACAATTAATTACAGTTATAATATACTACTGATGACTTGTATAACAATTGTGAAGAACTTGGTTTGCGAAATCCCAGTAATCGATTTTGAAATTATGTATTTTATTTGATTCTTAAACAACTGATACATGATGATAAATAGCGATATTAAATGATTATTTGTTGGTTGTTCCTCTACTAATTATTTATTTGCAAAATTATAGTATTTTATACCATGTAAAAAATATTTTATTTTGACCACTAGCGCCATCTATAAGAAAAGCATTGAAACTACTCAATAATTATCGACGGAGATTTCCATCACATCGTTACGCTGTTGGTAAAACAGTTAGACCAGATTGGTAACTATTGGCACCGACGAGGTACTATTAAAGACTGCCAGCCCCTGTGTATTTTGGCGTACCACTAAGTGGGCTCTGATGGGCTCTGGCGGCTCCGTCGGTAACCCGGCGAGCGGTCGCCTCGTGACAAAGAACGCCCATGGAACAAAATGTGACAAAGCGAGACAGAAAAGTTCCCCTCGCCCCGGCGACCGATTAGACGATGGGACCAGTCACGTCTTCCGCGAGTGTTTCTTATTCTGACCGCAATATATCCTAGAGGGCGGTAGAAAACAGCGAATTTTTCGGGTTACACGAAGTCCCATAAGGCTGGCAGTCTTTAACAGTAGCTCGTCGGTGCTATTGGTAACAAACAACAATATTGGATTAATGATCAAATAGTGTAATTAGCATACCAGGAAGTAGTTATTTATCAAATGAATGTGCGTTCCTTTTGACTGAATCGACAGCATAAACTGCCATAAACGATATTTGATCCACCTGTTATCGACCGCTATAATTGTTACCAACAATTACCGACCGCGCAACGATGTAATGGAAATCTCAGTTGGTAATCATTGAGTAGTTTCAGCACCTTCCTGATAGATGGCGCTAGCGGTCAAGATAAAAACTTTTTACACTAAATTTAATTTTACAAATAATAAATAACAATTAGCGCTTACAAATCACCAATTGAGAACAAAGTTTAATTTTTCAAGCAATTTTTCAATACACATTCTACAAACATTAACAGTCTAGGTATTTAGTATTTAGTAACTAACAAATTCAGATACGGTTAAATATTCTCATTTTTATTATTACGTCATAAGAAATATTTCGTTTGGGCTAACGCAGAACGCAGCGGGAGGCGATTGAGACGAAACTGAAAGAACCGTATGTAACGAAATGGGTCTGAAAACTGCTCCTGGTATCAGGATAGTAGAACGTGCAAGGAGGTATACCTCCATAATACTTTTCCCGCCAAATGTGTACAAGATCACAGGGTATAAAACAATCTTTAGTGACACGGTTATTATTACAAAAACCTGAACCTTTATGATTGGTTCTTGAAGAATGATGTCTAGCGAATTTGCTTCATTGGTAACAAATAATTGATCGTTATCACCGAAATCAGAATTCTCAAATTCTCAAACCTATTTTTCGTTTCACCGTATGTATTCGTAATTCGTAATTCGTTCTACAATTTTGATTGGTATTTCGAAAATCAGAGACATTTTATAAACTTTAATGATTTTATAAACGGGTGCAAAGTGCAAAGTGCAAGATACTAGCGATCTTCGCATACACATTTAATACGTATCAAAAATCTACACACGTAGTAATTAAAAAATAAAGTAGTGGTTAAATAACGCTTATATGCTTTCCTATTACGCTTCCGCCATAAGACACATGTCGTAACGTCGTATTCTCAAGAACGGAAAACTACTGAAATTATACTCCTGGTAGCGGGATAGTAGGATAGCAGAAGAGGTGGCACGAAAGTATCCGCGAAATGCGCGCGAAGGGTACGGTAGAGTAGCGGGGGAACCGCTTGCTATTGGCCCGCTGGTTGCTCCTGTTACCCGGGGAGCAGGATAGTCGAGGAGGTGGCACGCCAGAATAAAAAGCGCGGGAAAGTTACGTGGGTAGCATGGTGGGGGGAATCGTATGTGACGAAATGAGTCTGAAAACTGCTCCTGTTACCCGGGTAACAGAATAATCGAGGAGGTGGCACGCCAGAATAAAAAGCGCGGGAAAGTTAGCCGGGTAGCATGGTGGGGGGAACTGTATGTGACGAAATGGATCTGAAAACTGCTCCTGTTACCCGGGTAGCAGGATAGTCGAAGAGGTGGCACGCCAGAATAAAAAGCGCGGGAAAGTTACGTGGGTAGCATGGTGGGGGAAGTAGACTCTGGCGCGCGGTTCTGGAAACTGCTCCTGGTAGCCGGGTAGTAGAATAGTCGAGGAGGTGGCACGGTAGAATAGAAAAGCGCGGGAAAGTAGTTGCAAAAGGGGAAATCGAATAGAAATGATCCAATCTTGCTCCTGGTAGCCGGGTAGTAGGATAGTCGAAGAGGTGGCACGCCAGAATAGAAAAGCGCGGGAAGCGTGCTCCTGCTACCTCCTAATTATTCATGTACCCCTGTTACAAGGAAGTATTTTTCAGACCAATTTGAACGTCTTGCGTTCGCAGTATTACCGACATAAAGAACAACGTTGTTTTATGTTTATGTCATTTGTAATTAACTAATTAATTGTTTTTTGCTTTGAATTATGATGTAGATGTAAATGAAAGATTAAGCTAAATGTTCCAATTAAAGAGCCTGTCCTAAGTATTGATAGTTTATCGTTCTTATATAACTATTATCGCCTTTTTACACTTACCGAAAGGTTTTGCAACAACGTGTCTAATTGCCTATTTAGAACACATTTGAACAGCATTTTGGAATGTTTGTAATACTGACGGATCGTTATAATAAACATTTGGTACATTATCGGTTTATCAAACATATACCGTCTTTATATGTATACTGATATATCAATTCGATGGTTTTCTCTCTTTTTTTTTTTTTAATGTTACATTTATATTTAATTCTATTGAATGATTTTGAATGTTTTATTCTAGGGCTGTTTACTGCCGCCGAAATTGAATATACTTTTAGAAACGTTTGCGAGAACGTATTCGTTTTCTTCTTCTTGTTAGGTTACGCTTTAAGAGATTTATACTTAAAAGAATGTAAATAATAGTATTTAAAAAGTTGTGTGATTGTGATAAGGGTCAACTGTACGATGGACATTTTAATCGTACGTAGAGTGTTGTACAATAATTGTCGATTATGAAGTTCTGTGATAACAACGAATGATAAATATGTAATGTGTACTGTACACTGTACAGGCTTCGAAATCATAAGTAGAATATGTCCGTGTTGAGCAGACACTACGTTTCACGTGTCACTGGCGATACTCAGTAATATACAGCATTGTGTAAACATTATAGAGAAATATATTGATACAATAATTTTCCAATTGTACCAGTTTATATTAAATCTCAACCATCTTATTTTGTTTAAATATTCTTTGCGAATATATGTTATAAATAGTAAAATTTGATTTCAAACTCAACATACTATATTTTTAATTTAGCAAATGTTGCATTTATGTATGAATGAAAATCGAAATTAAAATAAAATAAATTTCATTATATGGTTATCTATATTTAATAATTTTACATTCCTCTGTGATGCAGTTTCGTCATCTAACGACGAAACGGTAAACCAAATAAAACAATTTGATGGCAACATACCGACGTTCTTACATCCATATTTTCTAATTTTGTTTTTTAACATATTAAACGTATTCTGAAGCTCTTATTTTGACGCGTATGCAGTGGAGAACCTACTAAATACTATATAAATGAAATTTCAATCAGAGAATTGCATCCTGTACTTTTGGTCGTAGACGGAATTTATTATCAAGTTGAGAAACCAATATGTGTGGTTGTAGCATATTAATTGATTGATTTTAAGACAAAAAGTTTCATTTGATAACATTAAGATATCAGATATAAATATCGCCAAATAAGCTATCTCCGCTCCCCTGCCGATTCACCCGAAATCTGAATTCAGATGTGAGTGTGTGCAGTTACAAAATTGGTAAAACTGCATACAACTGCATCAATGTAGTGTATGTTGCATTATGTATTCCTTTAGTCCTACTTTCACGTATGGGTATAGTCGCGTTAATTTTTGTATACATATTTTCCGAGAATCATGTGTGTATTTAAAAAATATAAGATTACACATGACGTTGCAAATGATTGCGAATTAAATAATTAGTGCCAGTTATTACCATCTATATACTATAGCTTGGACTACGTGGATCTTGAAAGACTTCGCTCTGTTTCGTTGCACGAACTTGTATATTTTACTATTTTTATGATTCCGCAAGATGATGAGGTTAAGACGTGTTTACTTGTCAGATACCTCGAAGCGAAGGATGAAACGTAAAGATAATTTAAACATAACAGGAATGCGTATATAAAAAGTGGATAATCTTAAGAAGAAATCATGTTTTTCCCTATCGGATGGCCGCGGGTTTTAAACACGGTCGAACCAGAAAACATAACGGCAGTTGTTTGTAACAGGGATAAAATACTCTTCGCTATTTTGACGACGGATGCCCTTACCATCTGGTACTGCAAGGCACGTGTCATAAACTTAACATTACTATTTTACTATCACTATCCTGCAACAGTGAAAGTAAAAACAATTTCCTGTGTCATTTAGTTGTTTGTGTCAAAAGTCTTATTCGTTCAAACTGAATTAATAGGTTTACTTTAATTAGCGTTATCCTGATATTGTTATATGAATCGATACAGAATGAAACGTTTATTTCTTTTCTAGCCATGCGTACCAATTGTATTCATCAGACGAACTCCAGATTCTTTGAAAAAGCATGGCGACAATATTTTATTACAATGGAGACCAGATTCCAGTATGCTGGTTATCGCGGTATAAAAAATAATATATAAAATTAATTTATAATACAACATATGCAAATTAAACACTACTTTTGATATTTTCAGACATCGGATAGTTACCTCTTATTTTATCGATTGTCGGATACTAGTCCGGATGAAAGAGGTCTTTACGAACAAAGAGACTCTCCAGTTACTAGCTTAAAAAGAGATAGTGCTGAACTGTTTATCAAAGAAGTTATTCCTTCTTTAGTTCTGACATTTGTAAGTTAATATGCAAACACATTTCTGGAGTGTGGATATGTTTTGTATTAATTACCATTTTAGGAAAAGGCGGTTTGGGTAGACGGTGGTATTAGTTCTTTGGTCTGTATACGCGACGAACTTATGGTGGCTACAAAAACCAGTCATGTAATACGTCAAAAATGGGATGGCACAGTGAACAGGGATTACTCTCTTGACTTAAGGAGAATACCGTTTAGCATAGATCAACAGATATCTACTGTAGCTGTACCGTTAACTGAAAACAACGTGCACGTTACTGATATTGAGTATTCCCCCTTAGTTGGTGGATTCGCAATTGTGCTCAACACAGGCAAAGCAGCATTTCTCACAGCTGAGTCGCTGAAGTTTGATCCGAATGTATGTTAATTTATTTTCGTAAACATAAATGAAAGATTTACCACATTATTGTTTTTTTTTTAGCAAGTACAAGGAATTTGGGCCAAAGATGTCGACGACGCTACTTGTGCAGCTGTAAATCACAAATACCGTCTTATTGCGATCGGAAGGCAAAAGTATATTTCTTCACGTTTCCTAAATTCGTATCGAAGCGTAATTTTATATAAATCTGTAATGTATATTTTATTATTAGTTCTGAAGGAGTGGTATACTATGTTGATGAAACGACAGGAGGACTAGAAATGTCGCATACATTAAGCTTATCATCCAAGGATTATCCAGGAAAACCAGGTCGCGTAAGATGTTTAAAATGGACCCCCGACAGTTGTGCTATTGCATTGGCGTGGGAAGGTGGTGGCCTGGCGGTATGGAGTACATTTGGTGCTCTTCTACTCTGCAGTTTAAAATGGGATTATGGTTTAAGAGTAGACCTGACGCGTGATAATCCTTTGCATATCCATACGATGGTTGGTAAATTTATCGATGATAATTATTAACATTAATCGTATTTTATTCATTCAATCTCACCTTGTACATGTTGTAGGAATGGTCCGCGGAAGGTTATCAACTTTGGATGTTAAGAGAATCTCCAGATCCTTCGTTGATCGAAGAGAACGGGAATGCAAAAGTTAATTTAAAGCGATCTTTGATACAATTAGATTTTGTAAAAAGTCCTTTGACTATCAATCCTTGCATGGTAACTATAAAAACAAATATTTAAATAATAATGTTTTATATATGTTATTCACTGTGAGTTGCCATGTAGGGTCATCATGGACATTTGTATTTACAAGGTGAAGATAGATTATATTTAAATCTTGGTGGTGGAGTATCTACGAATGCTCCAACTTTTCATCTTGGCAGCGAAATTCCTAATGACTCTATCACACAGACACTTGCAAGTTGCAAACAATGGCTAGTTGTTCCTATTCCCAGTGTGTATAGCGGTTCCAATTGGCCAATAAGGGTATGTAGATATACGCAACATATGTATGTATACGTGTAGGGTGTCTCTAAAAGAGGTAACCAAGTAGCCTTTTAAAATAGCAATAAAATAATAAGAAAAATGATAAAATACTCTAGTTTAGAGACATCTTTTTCTATTTACTGTATTATAACACTTTACGGAAGAACTTTATCATTAAATAAGGGTTTTTTTTCAGTATACCGCTATTGATAACGAAGGCATGAGTATAGCCGTAGCTGGACGAACCGGATTAGCTCATTATTCTTTACCTTCACGTAAATGGAAGTTGTTCGGTAACGAAACTCAAGAACGGGATTTTATCGTTACCGGTGGATTGTTATGGCATAAAGGTTTCTTAATAGCTAGTAGCTATTCAATATTAGATGACAAAGACGAAGTTAGAATATATCCCCGTGATACTCGTCTGGATAATAATTATGTTAGAACCGTTAGAATGCCGTCACAGGTATTACTGCTCAATACGTTAAAAGACAGGCTCTTAACATTTTGTGCTAATGCACAGATCAGCATTTACGATATGATATTAGAAAGCAATAATGGTAAGCAATAGTTGAAAGTCAGTTTATGAATTTATAAAGTAGAGAATCGCGCTTAAAGTATTTTTTTTATTTTAGATGCCGGAAACGTAGAATTAACGAGATTGCAAACTGTAGATATCAGTGGACTTTGTATTCATCCTGCTTGTGTTGTAAGTGCCACTTTGACTACTATACGCGCAGAAACGGCTGGAAGTCATCCGCATCCCGAAAGTCTTCTGTTAAACGTGTCTGGACGTCTCCTTATGGTTCAACGAGAACACTGCACCGATAATCCAGAAGTGGTACATAAATCATATTCGTATTACCACCGACGAGCTACTGTTAAAGACTCTAAGATATATACACCGTCAGAATAAGAAACACTTTGTCACGAGATAGTATGGTTGTCTCACTCTGTTCCTTGTTAGTGACAAACGAACGCTAGAGAATATCGCTGTATTTTACTTTGTCTCAATTTATTTCGTTCACTTTCTTCGTTACGCCACGGACAATTCCTCATGCCCCGGCAACGGAGTACCAGTCATTTTAAACACATTTACCGACGGAGCCTCAGACCCACCAGGCTCATTTCTTGGCACGCCAAAATACACAGGAGCTGGCAATCTTTAATAATAGCTCGTCGGTGGTATTACTAATACATAAATAATTTACCTTTAATATATTCGTTATACCTTACAGCTGTTTACATGTAGCGCTCCAACAGTATTAGCCTCGTACGTAGAAAATGTTTGGGTACCTTGGAGATCGAGAAGAGATAAACCCCATTTAACAGAAGCCCTATGGTTGTTCTGTGGTGCTCATGGCATGCGCGTTTGGCTTCCGTTGTTTCCAAGAAATCACCAAGAGAAAACGCATACGTTTATGAGCAAAAGAATAATGTTACCCTTTCATTTACGCATTTATCCCTTAGCTATACTGTTCGAGGATGCTATTCTGTTGGGGGCCGAAAATGATACGGTACTCTTTACATCGGACACCAATTCTCCATTTTCATTGCCATTTAGTTTATTAGAGCTCACGGTAAGTATAATTATTAATCGTTGTGCAATTAAAATGTGATTAAATATCGAATATTGAAAATCGAAAATTTCCACGTTGTTACTTTTTAATTTCAGAGTCAAGTTTATCTTCATCAAATATTACGACAACTTATCCACCGTAACTTAGGATATCATGCTTGGGAGATAGCTCGCTCGTGTTCCGCGTTGCCATACTTTCCTCATTCGTTAGAGCTTTTATTACACGAGGTATTAGAAGAGGAGGCGACTAGCAAAGAACCGATTCCAGATGCTCAGCTACCTTCCGTGGTGGAATTCATCCGTGAATTTCCGGGAGTTTGGGCTAGAGCGGTTGTACAGTGCGCTAGAAAGACTGAAATAGCACTTTGGCCTTACTTATTCTCCGTTGCTGGACCACCGAAAAAACTCTTGCAAGATTGTTTACAACGTCAACAACTCGACACTGCTGCTAGTTACTTAATAATTTTACAGAATTTAGAACCTTCTTCCGTTAGCCGGCAACACGCTACTTTATTATTAGACGCTGCTTTGGAACAAGGAAGATGGGAACTGTCAAAGGATCTCGTTCGTTTTCTCAGAGCAATTGGTAACGTAAAAGACACGCACAAATATATTCATGTTTACTTGCACCATTTTCATGTATTGTTTTTATTTTTTTATTAATAAGATCCAAACGATGTGGAATCACCAAGAACGTCTTGGGGCGGAACATCAAAGTTAGGAGGACCCCCTCAAACACCACCGCTTTCACCACACGAGGACGACCTGTCTTTGGTGTTAGGAACCATGCAAGTTTCACGAAGCCGAAGTTATAGCACTACAGTGACGCCTAAAGTACAATCAGACTCGGTGACCAAAGATATAGCTCCTTCTTCGATGTTAGAGAAAACTAGAAACGTAGTTATGAGACGGAAAAAGTCTGTACCTATGAACACAACCAAAATCGAAAAGTCTGACAACAAGTGAGTTTGGATCAACGTTCATCGATGTTATCGAAACGATGTTTCCTTGATTAAAAAACATCGTTTTCTCTTTTAGGGAGGGTTCGGCTGAAGAGTTTTTCATCGATGTTATACTACAACGTCATGCTCGTCGATTACTTTCGGCAAAAAGACTTGCCGATCTGGGCAGATTTGCCGCTCGATTAGATTTCCATTTGGTTACGTGGTTTGGAAGAGAACGTGACAGAGCAGCAAAAATAGACGATTATATCGCAGCATTGAAAGCGGTACACGAAGATTTTGCGTTTGCTTACCCGGTGCTGTCTCTTCCAATTTTACAAAAGTATCGAAGGTCCAGCCTCACGTCGTTGCGTTCTATAAAATCAATTAGTCTAGAAACTCCGGAAGATGAGCCGGTGCAATCTAATTTTGCCGTTGATCTGCCTGATAGCGGTTATACTAGTTTACCAAGCGGAAGACCACCGTACACTACATTGGTTTCTCCTGTCGCGAGTTTAGAAACACAATTCCCTGCCGTTGAAACGAAATTAACAACAAATATGTTACATGGTATTTCTATTTCGTTTTTTTTTCCTACATACTGGGAATATATAATAATTAATTGCTGATATATTTTCAGATGCTAATAGTATTCTTAGCGATAGCAGTACTATTTGGAGGGACGATACCGAATCCATTGTTGGAACTGGGGTTGGAACAGTGTGTTGGGTTTCACCGGATCCAGTGGAACAAACAGAGATTCATAATGCTTCGCCCTGTGCGCCGGTCAGTCGTGCAGAAGTACAACTTAGATATTTATTACAATTATTTTTGGAAGGCGGATGCTTAGGATGGGCTGCTGTGCTAGCAACAGTTCTATGCGATGCACCTGCCATGGCCAGAACTGTTAGAGCTGCTCATGCCCCGATGCAAACTTTTGATTCTGTAATTAATTTAAGGGATGGTCTTCTTACGTTAACCAAATGGTCTCATTCTGAATGGTACGTATTTGAAAAAAAGAAAGTATTAGTTGAAATTTGTATCGAAGTAATGAGAAAAAATTCTATCTATATTACAGTTTGGGATACAGGCCATTCATGTCAGGCATCCAGGGTCAAATTTCTTTGTTGAACAGATTGATTATAACGAAGCAGCAACAAGAACAAGAACAAATACCAGAAAGTCCTTCCCCTAGTCCAGCCCCGTCTGCTAATAACAACCAACGAGGAAATTTATCTCGATCTCGACACTCGTCCATTAGCCATACTTCAACGACTACTCCGCTAGAAGAAGAACGGTCCCACGAATTATCGTTAAATGCTGAACAGACTTTCCGAGGTAACTATAGCAATCTCAGCGCTGCGGAAAATAATTCTTCGCAGTCTACATGCGTAATCTCCTAAAACAATACTGTCTTCAAATATATCGTATTGTATTATTCTGCTGTTGAACAGGTACAAAGTTTTTTCTAGAATTTTTCAGCTTTTTACGGGACTTGTTTAAGTAATGTTAGTTGAAAACGAAACTTGTCAAATTACTATTTGATATTAAGTACTCCCTCTGTCCCACAATAATAGTAGAAAAAGAAAATCAATATATAGAATGCAACATTTATTATCAAAAAATGAGATTAAATTATACAATAAATTAAAAATATTACTCCTAATAATAACTTACAAATGCATTCGTCAATAATTCCCGTTTAAATATTCACTTGCTACTATTATTATGGGACAGAGGGAGTATCTTTTAAACTAAGGCGAGATAGAGATAAATTATACACGCAAAACAGCTAATAATTTTCGTATTTTCAATCGCGACATCAGACGTATTAGTTGTCCGTTGTATCATAATTATACATATTATACAGCAATACCTCTGAGAAGTGTTAATATACATATAAGAAAACAGAATGTTACAAAATTAATAATTCTGATTTTTTAAGTGTTTCTATGGCTGTAAATATGTTACTAAAATCGTAGGAAGAGTATTGTTGAAATATTTTTAGAATCATTCTAATAACAAGCAAGCAATTCTTAACAAGAAACGATATAGTTTGATGATACTGCAAATACGCGACTGATACCATCTTCTTCCTATCCTCATAGACAATATATTATTAAATAATGACTATTGATATGTACATATACAATTGGTGTTAGTAGATTCTGGACTCGTTTATGAAGAAAATTAAAATAAAAAATGCACTCTATTATTTTATGTATTACAGTACCACATCGATTGAGTTGTAACTGTATTTTAAAAAATAACTTGCACCGACTGTCATCTATTTCAATATAAATCATGTACTTCGAAAAAGTTATACAAAATTAACATCGACAAAACAATGTATTTGAGTAGTAGTAAGTTAAAAAAGAAAAATGGCCGTCCTGCAATCCAAGTTTCTTTCACGTAGACTAAAGAACTGAACTTTTTATAATCAAACTAAAAACAAAACTAATTACAAAAAAAAAAACAACTATCTAACACTATGATTGATATTATTATAGATGTTGATCTTCTATTAAAAGAACTGGTGTGTCAAATAATATAGATAGAATGATGAATACTGTTTAATAAATTGTAATTTGTATAATATACATTTTTTATTGTCCGAATTAAATAAATGATAGGTACTTCGATTCAACGAGAATTGTAAATAATATAATACAATTAAGGGGTTGTCAGTATTGTTTAAGAATTAATCACACTGAAGGAAGACAGCAATACTCACGAAATAAATTGAAAAAGGAAAGTGATGGACTTATATAGAAAAAGAAAAAATTAAACAAAAAAAAAACTAACAATTTTAACGTTTAATTTACAAGTTCTAGTTTTATTGAAATGATTTATAACGATAAAAAGTTATTATGAATAAAATGATATTATATTTTTTAATAATATAAGTTTCAGTAAAAATAGGAATAGACCAATATACAGAGATATGCAATATTTTATTTATAAATAGATGGAAATGATATTTATTTTATGGTTTCTGTAGATGGTGATGCAATATCTTCTAAATAATTTTTCTACTATAATTATGCTTGCTAAGTCTTGTGCTGACATATATATATATATAATGTAAAAATAATACTGTGTACTATAATTTTAAATCACAAATACTAAAAAGAACGATTTAACTCATTACAAACAGTCAAAAACAATAATCAAAATAATTTGTAAGTGTTTATGTAAAATTAATGTAAACCTGCTATTAGCAAATGGTTAATCGAGAAAAGAAACAACTAAACAAGAATAATTGTACATTGTTTCACAGTTTTTACAATTGAAAAGAAATAAAATTGCATGATTTTTTCTTATGTAGCTACAGATCAAACATGAAATTTCATTTTAGTACCATATCGAGTAATTGATCGAAAAACTGTGAAATACTAATAACAAATTGTTTATATACATACACACATACTGTAACATAGATATTCAAAAATATATATTTTCCCATGAATTGGTCGGTTTGTTAAAATTGATTTATTTAATTGTAAATGTGGCACAGTATATTTCCCAATAATGTCTAAACAGTATAAAGGATTTTTTTAAGCATAAGACTTCAGATTGCTTCGGATACAACATTCTTATATTTATTTATACTAATTTAAAATCACATAATTTCCTATATAATTCATAGTAAACATATACAAATTTATATTCAATATACTTCAATAATACACTGTAAATATTGATTTCATACTGATTTTTTATAAATTGACTGCCCGAACTTTATTATTTTTTTTTTAACACTATATTTCTTTTTAAATATAAAAAGAGTTTTAATCTTATAAAAACGATATGGCAACAATATTATTTTGATTAAATTAACTGAACTCATAAATATTCAAAGAATTCGCATGTCAGAATTTTTACTATGTAAAACTGTATAATGCTAATACTGAACACATTGATGCAGTACGAAAAGGAAAACTTGAAGAAATGATTTGAGCATAATGTGCCTTTTAATCTCTAGGTCAAATCTTTGTATGGATGTTTCGCGACATTAACATTCATTGAATGAAAGACAATTTATTCGCGATGGCCCAAACTTCCTCACCAAACGCTCAAAAATATATAGGCACTGTCAAAGTAAGAAAACGAGTACAACGGTATTGGAACTTGTTTGAAACAATGATAACGTTCAACATCGTTAGCGTTGAACAGGATAAGTTGGGTTATACGGTGCTTGTTTTTCGTAAACAGCTTCCGCGTATGGCGGCGGTTGTGACATTCCTGAAAAATACGTAGTAAAAAGATTCATCAGTCATATTCTTCTTTGGCGTTTAGTATACTGTTGACTGCATCGATGTTAGAAAAAAAGGGAGTAAAATTTCAAACGAATTATTATTATTATTACGATATTCTTAATAAT
Source organism: Stelis phaeoptera (assembly GCA_943735885.1). Lineage (NCBI taxonomy): Eukaryota > Metazoa > Arthropoda > Insecta > Hymenoptera > Megachilidae > Stelis > Stelis phaeoptera. The sequence goes on from OX030936.1 coordinate 6,166,552, forward strand.
CACCTGCTGAACTTGTAACATGCGTGGTTGCAGTTGCATGAGGTTGAGTCGGGTGTGGAACGTTCGCGGGTGTTTGAATTACATGCACCACGCTAGGTACCTGTACTTCTGGAACAAACGTATCCACACGAATGTCTTAGTTTTTGGAAGACAATAAATCAACACTTTGATGGAACCCTTTCCACTCTAGTAAATTTTAAATTCTTTTTTCATATTTAAAAATAGATTACTAATACGCTCGAAAATTACAATTAGCATTTGATGCAGCAGATGAAAATATTAAACCTGAAAATCAGAAATGCGTGACACCGGTCCTAGGATTTTGAAGAATAATAAATGTCTGTAGTTCTACAACCATGCTTTTTGAATTATTAACGAAAAACACTGACCAATCAGAGCGCACGCTCAGCCGTGAATCGTCCCGGTTCGAATTTACCGCGCTCTGATTGGTCAGTGTTTTTCGTTAATAATTCAAAAACAAAGCCTCGTCCGACATTTTTGCAAAGGAAACTGTTGTTCAGAATCGTATCAGCTATCCCCATTTCCCGATGTTACCACTCGTTATGGGACACCCTGTATATTATACCAATTTATGTTATGCTTTAGAATGCAAAAATTAATCAACTTTAATCATTAATACAGTAAAATTTCATTAATAAATGAGCATAGCAATTAGGGAGTATCTCCTCGTTATAACGTAAGAAATTGTAATAATATTTGGAAAAGGACGCGTACTGTTTATTTATGTACAACCGATAAGAGATGTGTTAATATTTGTACATCCGGTGTCACGTTATCGCAATTATGGTTACGCATATATCTAATTCAGTTTCATTCATACATTTGAAAGCATCACATTTATCAACAAGAATGTAATAAATTAATACGCTGGAAGGAATACTTAAAAATACATTATTTTAAAATTAACGCGTTAATCATCATGGGATCATCAGTGACCAAGTAACTAAAGTTTAAAAATTTTTATTCGCATTACGTTGTATTGTATTAATAACGTGACATAACAAATTATATATATATAAGTATATAAATTTGAATAATTAAATAATAATTATTATAATATGCTATGTATAGCAATTTTCACTGTGGATATCACTACAAAGTCAAACTATTTCCTAGATTAAAAACAGTATATATTACACTAAAATTCGTGCACAACATCTATTACAATTAAAATGAAATTTAAATATTCTATCCAACACTGTACCATCAGACGAGAAAAGATTTTCAAATTAACATTTCTTATTATTATATACTAATGCATTTTAACAAACATTCTAGAGTGTGTAAAAATAATAAAAGTGTAAAATATAAAATTTGATAGACTTTGATGTGACAGTGGAGGGAAAGTGTATGTTCACATTGATTGATCACAAAAATATTTATTACATAATGTTACAATTAGAAACGCTTATCTATATATGTTAACGACAATTATTATGTATCTTAAATTTATATTGTTACATAAATTTATTGAATATCAGTGGTTGAATTATTAATATAAAACAGATCACAAATGTAGTTAACAAAATATTTTCTGTGTGTACCTACGTTAATATAAAAAATATATAGTTAAATGCCCTGTTTCTATATGTATTGAGAAAAAACAGACTCGATGAATTCGCAAACGTAATGAAATGTTCCATATTGTATTTATCATTCCCGCTTATGCGTATTAAAATACGTGTGTCAGCGTATAAATCGAGTTAAAATCTTCAGATCCTTCAGCGAAACGCAAGGTACAATATATTAAACGTCGTTCTCCATTTATATTTAATAAAAACACAACCCGTCTGACAAAAATATCTCTGTTTCTTTTGATTTGTTTTCACTTAACGATCTATATCTCTTATACAATACAAATAAAAGGGAAAAAAAATAATAATTTTTATTAAAAAAAAATTAATAATGGAATGTTAATTATCCTTTGCTTACATTAAAATATTATTTTGCAGTTAAATTTGAATTATTACTGCTGTAGTATGCAAAGGATGGAAAGCAATAATAATACTGTAAGTATAGTAAACAACCTAATATTATCGATCTATTGATCGTTATATGTTTTTGAAATAGTACAATTTGAATTCGTTGCTATTTATCAAAATTGAACACTGTAGCTTATGCGTTGGTATAACTATATAATATATATAGCAACACTGGAAGCTATGGCAAAAATGTTATATAGAAAACATATATATGTATATATATATATATATTTAAGTATCAAGCAATAATATATGTAAGGAGTAATACAGATATCCCTCGAGTTCCGTCGATATAACGTCTTGGTTGCTTATTTAAATAATTGTGCGATAATTTTAATTCGTTGAAAATTATTATCACAGTGTATATCTTCTCAGCGAGTTTGTATCGAACTGTAAGCGATTCTTAATCAATTCAATTGAAAAAAGTATGTATGTAATGTGTGGATACATGTATTTTGTGTAAAACTCGACTTACGACGGAATTTACTCATTAACTTCATTGCAACTCGAGGAATACCTGTATACAAAAAGCGAAGAGTTGATATTTTAAAAAATATGTGCCCTGACACACAGTTACGAGTTTCGTTATGTGTAATACAATGTCAGGAGGTTAGAAGATGTGATGAAATGGATTCAGGCCATGGGTGGTCCTACAAAAAATTATACCGTGTAATTAGATACCGTTTTTAACTAAAAAATATAATTTCTTTTTATCAAAATACGTTTTTTTTTCTTTTCGTACAAAACAAAATTGAACATAAATTTAAAATATAAATGCTGGATAATTAGCAAAATATTTCATATAACCAAACATAAGGTGTGCGGGATGTGTGATTAGATTCGCGGTGCTTCGGATCTAGTCGACAAAAATCGGACAAAATCGGCGCGGGATTCAAACTGTCGAGGAACACATGATCGTAAATTTATAAACGTTCAGATTTTAAACTTGTTAAGATATACTGTATTTTTATTTTTGTATCTTTTCCTATTTCAACTTTATGATATTAGAATTACTAAATTGTCAGGATAGCCCAAATTGGCATCAAACAAGATTGGAACTATTTAGTGCATGATAGCCACAAACGGTGAAAAGTGAATTTATTTAATCACTTCAATTGATTGTTCATTTAATAATTCTTTCGTCTAATGGCAAATTCAATTTTAAAACTTTATAATTTCTTTATTTTACGCGTAGTTTTAAAAATAAACACATTGAAAAATCATTACTACCGGAAATAATAATTTAATACGACAAAGTGCACATGTGGTTCGTCATTTCATAAAGCAACAGGGTTGTTTGATCAGCTTCGTCATAGCGAAACGATAAAAAAAAAAAAAATTGCGTTCCCGAGAACTGTGATCAAATCTTGATGACTCATTTGAAGATAAGCGTACTATACTTATAACACTCTATACATAATTAACCCTTTGACAGTTTAATATAAGAAAATGTATAATTGGATTAGTGCAAAAATAATTGCGATTTTGGTTATTTTAAATTTTGCTGCTTATTTTTAAATTAACTTTTACTTAACTATATATTTCCTTTGTTTATTCCTTTAAATGCAAATTTGAGCGATTCTATCGTGAATTTCACAATGGATCGAAAAACAACAGAAACGTTTAATCTGAGGAATAAATAGACTTATTTGTACCTATAATTTATTATCCGATTAGATGCTGATCAGTTGGGTATCTTATTAAAAGCTTGGAACTTCTTAATTGTTATTATCTAATCTTATATCGTTCACCGATTTGAATCGCTCTGAAAATTACTATGAATAATAAAAGTACAGCTTTGTATGAAGAATAAAAAAAATATATATATATTATATGTCGTTAAAAATTGTTCAATTCATGAACAATAATATAATACTAATAAACAGTCAAAAGGTTTAGGTTAGATCGTTACCAGAATAGAATCGGGCCGGTTCGAGCGTGTCGAGTATCGTATCGAGATATCGAATATGTTATACGTCGTATATGACAAAATGGATGTGTGAATCTGTATCCATGTGATTGTTGAAAATATGATAATCTTCATATAAAAACCTTTTTTCTTAACTTGCAAATAAGATTTTCATTTCAATCTATATTTTTAATCTTTATTTTACATGAAGTGCAATATATGTGTGAAACTTTTACTTTATCAAATTTTTCAGAAACACGATAGATTTGGATACACTCGAAATAGTTTCGAGATCTCGATTTCTTTCGGGAGTTATCCGATCTCTTCCGATTTATCCCGATCTGACCCGAATCTCCATTTAAAGACTAGCCAAGTTTCAATTTTTAACCTCTTCACTTATTTATTAATATTCTAAAACTGCTATTTCTAAATATTAAATATCTCATTGTATCTTCTCGGCCATTAAGTGACACGGCGTCGATTCGAAGAGGTTAAAAATGTATATAATTGCTTCTACCAGTTACGGATTAAACTGATGATACCCATGAGAATAGTTACATTTCATAATATGCGGTAATATTTGTAAAATGTATGTATGTATCATAGAAAAATATTCTTACTTCCATAAACAGTTCCAAAATGGCGTCTGCGATACCATGGACAGCAGGAGCAGCACAAGCATGATATGCAAAATGACACTATCAAAACTACAAGCACTACCGTGACGATGATCGATACAATAATCCTGCAATGAAATCATAAACGTTTTAAATTAGTAAAATTGTTTCCCATCTTTGAAATTAACTGCGAAAATTAATACTATTACAAAAATATAAATGGTTTAAAATAATACAAGTTTACCAATTAAATTCTTTACTCTTTATAAGTTCACTATGAAAGCTTCGTAAGTGTTAATTTATCTTTAACAAAATATTGCAAATCTTTGTCAAGTCATGAAACTTGAAACCTACTACACTGACCCTTTAAGTTTACACGAAAGTCTCGACGTTGTTTTCTTTTTACACGGTTGATAATCGCGTAAATGGAATCCGTTTACCCCCATGGTAACCTAGTTTACATTCGAAGATATCGTATGCACAGCGTTAAAGGACAATAACATAGGAATGTATGTTTCTTGATCACGTAAACGGAGTCATGTTTAACCGCGTAAACCGAGGGACCAAACGCTATACGCGGTAAGAAGCAAAACTGAACCAATCATATCGTTTTTCAAGAAAATTACTACTCGCATAAGTAATAATTTTGAACAACTATTTTAGCTCACAATCAGACACGGTTTCAAAATATTATAAAAATTTAATTACGAGTAGGTAAAGATGATTGATAATTATTTTGATTCTAATGAAACTTTGTGAAACTGCAAAAGATGTTAAGTTCCGTAAGAAATACTTTTTCGTCCCGTCGAAATTAAAGGCAGTCCCATGAAATTAAAATATTAAAATAAAATCGATTTCTTCATTTTTATGCGGTCAGGTAGTTCAAGTTATTTTTCTATCTTCCCATAGGAACCATTATTATAAACAAACTTTGTAAGGTATTACCATGTTGATCTTCCCATGAATTCATTAAAGTCGCAGCAATACGACCTCTCTTCAGAAATATCGAAACAACAGTAAGACTTGTCCGATGAATCCAATATTCCCGGACAAGAATCTATCACTTCGGACAAAAAGTTCTTGTGTCCGAACGAGCACTGCATTCCTGCTACAGATAAACGTAATTCATTTTATTTTAACAAAGTACAACAAGGTATAACACAATAGAATTTCGATGATAATTCGATGATAACAAACGATACTGTGAAAGAAATTATTCTATAAAACACACGTTCCTTGGAACGAAAGGGTTAATGATATTTAGCACCGATGACGAAGGTACGGGGTTTAGTTCTATACGATCAAGGAAAACTCACGCAGCGGGCAATGTGTTAAGGACAGTTTATCTTCAACATGATATTTGTATCATTGAATCAGATATTGATACAAACTGTTGGGACGTAAATCATCAAAGTGAATGGGTCTAGGCAGGGCCGGTTACAATTTCGTGGGGCCCAGGACTACCCTGAAGAAGGACTCCATGAACGGGCAATTGAATAAAACTATAGATTTATAATTATTTGATAATCTATTAAGAGGATTTATTAGAAAGATTGTGATAACATAAAATTATATAATACACTGTTTTCTTGAGTTTGCTTCGGCAAATTTTATAATATCGTAAAAATTAATGGTTTTCAGTATATTCAACTCGAGACGGTTGAACAATTTTGTTACTGAAATCAGGGCCATCGTGAAGCCCAGGGCTTGGTGCTACAATCCCACCTAAACCCTTCCTCGATTCGGCCCTGACTCCAGAATAAGATATTTCAATGTTGTCAAGGTTTGCAGACTCATTGGAAAGTCAAGGTAAACCGTAAATACGTACGAATTCAAAGGAAGGACTGGTGTTAAATGCTAAAATAGATAAATTCGGTAAGACAGAATTAATTTGACGTAAACAGGGTCGTCACCTTATTGTAATATAAAACCCGAAATATGATTAAAAAAATAAGAAACAAAATAAAAAGGTTCATATTTTTCCAAATATCTTCCTTTTATACTTATTCTCCTCTTTCCAAAGTTCTTTGTGGTAAGCATAACTGACGTTTGAATTTTCGAAACGTTCCCGCGTAAAGTGTTTTAAGAATACGCTGTAAGAAGTTATAACGATTTTTATTATTATCGTTTTTTTTTTCTACCAACCCGGCGATATTTTCAATAAGATCGAATCCCAGAGATTAGTGTTAAATCTAAAAGCCCAAATTGGAAAGATGATAATCTTGAGTATAAGGAAAATTCCATGTTGCAAGAAGCATGAGTAAACTGAGGTTATGTTCGTGAGCAATTAAGTATTTCCTTTGTTTTTATCTTACAATGACTTTACGTGTGATATATATAATTCGTAATTAGTATTGATAAAGAAAATCTATTTATCAACAGTAGCAGAAGGTAGGTATCAGTTTCCGCTTCTATGAACGTACATATTCCGAGGCGTTCAAATCACGTCACCAGTGTCAGATAAACCGGCCGGAAGTTTCAAATTTACGTTGAAACAAATATCATTCGCAGATTACTTTTAAAAACGTGAATATATATCACAGATATGTACCAAATATGGGAATTGTTGAGAATAAATAAATGTTTTTTAATATATCATAGTAACATTTAAGGAAATAATGTAAAATTTACAAAATAAATGTAATAAGTATAGAATATAAAAATGATATATTGAATGTTAAAATAAAGCATAAAATATATATAATATAAAACAGGATACAAAATATTCAATTTATTTGTTCAATTCTTTATAGATAATGCAATAAGCATATCTAACTGAAAAATTGATATATGCGTTTGGTGAAAACAAATGACGCTTGATAATGCATTCCAAGAATTTTCAGCTAATGCTTCTGACGCAAGCAACCATGGATATTCGCTCGTATTTCAAAATAAAATCAGCACGTAATAAAAAATATTAAAAGTCACACTCCACAGAGTGCTTAACTTCGAACAGCTCTGCCCTCAAACGGTTAATATTAAAAGTAAAGGAAAAATCTGCGTGTTGTAACAAAATTACTGTTAGGAAATATTTATGTTATTTGTAAATATTCGTTAAACAGATCAATTATTAAGCGTGGAAGACTAATCCCAGATGCCGATAGCATCTGATATTGATAATGATCTCCGTGAAAAGTAAGCACGAGGGAATAAACGTAATCTTAGCTTGTTTATACACACTCTAAATGTACGGAAAACCAATGACTCATCCACGGACTAAAGCGATTCAATTGATACTAAGAGTATCTAAGAGTAATTATTTATATCTACCACTTATTATTCACAAGCATGATGAAAAATCAAGCCCTAAAATTTTTGTCTGAACGAATTATAGCTATATATTAATTAAAATCGAATGTACTTTATCTTGTTGTTTGGTATTAACAACTAAAATAGAGGGATCAATGAAAGTATCAAATGATGATTAACGTAACAATAAGATACGAGATTTATTGAATTATAATTGAACACTTACCATAGGATAACCCCAGGTTCGAACAAAGAATGAACAGCAAGGTGGCACGCAACATTGTAAACGATTTTCAAATTAACACAGCACTATTTTAGAACGGGTGAATATCGAAGTATTAAACGCAATTTGAAACACGTAATAACTATGTAAACAAATTCAGTTTTCGAGCAACAAAGAACCAGCAAGCTGCAACTTGAAGACTGAAATGACTCGGTATGACTCGAAAGATGTCATGCTCGTCGTTTACGTTAGTCGAGTGGTACCGAAGAAAGCCGAACGTTTCATTGGAATTTTGGCGGTTAATTTCAAATCATAAAAGAATTTAGCATATTATACTATTGGAAAGCTGTGGTGGTTAACTGTGCAAATTTAGATCAAGTTAACAAAAATTGATTTTTTAACTAGCTTTGCAACATACTCGAAACTTAATTTTTTTATTATTATTATTGGTTTATTTATCACGCAATCAAGGTATAATAAAGAACAACTAGACTTATTCTACTATTATCTATATATTTTTATAAAATATTTATTTTACTATTTATTTGGTACACTGTTAAGTGTTGCAACAAAATAAACAAATTGTTTGTATTGTTTGCAACTTGTATTATCTTTTATACTTATAAAACCCCAAGATACTTCTAAAAGAATTGGTTTAAATAGGTACTATAGCTTTCTAAGTTACAACTACATTCAAGCTGCTCATGTAAGGTTTTATAAGCAATGTTAATCATTAGTACAAAAACATAAGCGTTAATAAATTATAAGATGTTAACAATATTATTTAAAAACGTATCTACCATTAAAAATTAGTTATTATTTAGTATTATGCTATATTTTCATTGATTATATCGCCAACAATTTGACCCACTTCCTTATCATGTTGTAATACAAAACTGTGTAGGTAACCATGCTTACAGAGTTTTGCATTGACATAAGGATGTTCAGATTTCAAATTGTTGTAATATTTAATCGGAGTCCAGCCATCACGATTACCATAATAGAACCATAATCTGTCGCTGTATTTAGAAATGACATCATCATCTCGTTCCTTTACAATCTCCATTTCTTCTTCTGCCATTTTAATTACTCTTTTCACACTGTGAGGGTTTACAAATTGAAGCACTGCTTTATTACACTTTCGGGGAACACCGTACAATGGTGCAAAAATGCTGATTAAAAATATTTGTAAAAACTGTGGGAGACAAAACAAAATCCAAGAAAGAAAAATTAGAAGAACTTGAATATGTACCACCTGAAATGGAAGTACATACATTGTTACAATTGATGTTTTATGATGTCCTGCAACTTCAGCTAACATTAATAGGACTTACAACTTTAGTAAAAAACCATCCATTTTGACTTTTAGCCATGTGTTCTATGGTCGGAAACAATAAGTAACATTTTTCTACCTTTTTGGCTATGGAATCATCTTTTAACATTTGTAAAATCATCCAACATCCTATTGAATGACCAACAAGATGCAACTTTGCATCTTCTGGTACATACTTTTTCACAAATTCTATCTGTAATGAAATTATAGTAAATACAATAATGGAATCTTATTTTTGCATAAAAAATCAACATTTAATTAACACGAGGAACCTTATGTTTTATCTGTGCCATTAAACTATAGTTTTCATTCCAAGTTGAATCACTTGGCATTGTAACAGCTAAGTTGCTTGGTGGTTGTACGTGTCCGGCATGTCCAACCACCCAAACTGGTACTTCGGTAGGAAGTCTTAATTTTAAATTCCTTACAAATCCTTCATAAAATTCTGGAACACCAGGATTCCCAGTAATAACAACTACAACATCTTTTTTACCATTTTGTGAAACACCTTCTTCTACCCAACGGCCTTCTGCAATAACTTGAATAGGTACACCATTCCATCTTAGCATAGCACGGTGCATATTGTATTCTACTGTAATTAATTTTAATTATATATGGGTATTATAATCATGATCATATATATATATACTAAAATGAAAATATGATTTCCTAACCATTAAATGTATTTAAAATATTGTTATCAAAATATGTACATATATATATATATATATATAGATATTATTAAATTTCACTATGAAATTTTTTACTTTTATTTTCTAGCTTCACAAAGTTATTACATATTACGATTATATATAAAATGATGATTATATATAATAGAAAACATATAAACTTACTTTCAACTACAAATTACAGCTGCTAATTTGATTGAAAAGAAGTGAATAAATTGATACTTAACCACTAAATGAATAAATATAATAGATAAAGAAAAACTACAGAAAATTAGTTTATTATTAACTGTAAATAGGTAAAGTATATACAGTTCAGAGTATATATACTTCGACTTTCTTTAATGATAACGTATACTCCAAGTGACTTGAGTATTATGACATTTAAACATACATTTCAAACAAACATAAGAAATTTTATATTTACAATGCTGATAATACAATCGTAATTTAAATTATACTATAATTAGTTTTATCGCAAAATATGTAAAACCGTGAAATCATTGCGAAGTAACATGTTCGGCATGTATTGAAATAGGTTAGGTGAGAGAACGTTAGCCTGGAAACCTGAAGGACCCTGGTTCAAATCCAGATTTCGGCAGTTAGAGTGTCATTAGCAATTAGTTCACTTTTTTTTTTTTATTAGTATACATACCAACTTCTTGCGTTAAAAATAAATTTACAGATGGTTATAGCGAACTCGTCCAGAGAAAGTATGAAATAGCTGTTACTTGAAATTATTCGTATAAAATTTTTAAGCAGATTCAACGAATCTGTATGAAGTTAATAAACTTTTAAATATAAAGAACGCATTTCACTGAACGTAACGAAGTAGAATACTGTGCTAATGAGTACATTACTTTACATGTGCGTAACTCGTTATTTAAGTGTAAATGATTAACAATAGTCTTCTAAGTTCTTTTCATTACAGCAACATTTATGAATAAGCAATTACTGTACATTTAGCATTTCTTTAAATCAATTGAACTAATGATTAGAAGTTTACGTTGACCATTTTACTTTTTATGTGAAAAAATTGTAGAAATCCTACAATTGGTTTGATTGAGTATTAAAGAAAGTTTTTAATTAAATAAGTTAACTTTCTCGAAATTGAGACATACAAAATCGCTGAAAGTACTTGTGCTAATGAAAATAAGTAATCTAAATCTTTTTACTATTACAGGAAATACACTTTACACAAAAGTCTACAAAATAATAAAAAATCTACATAGCATTAAACATTCTCAAATGTTTTGATAAATAACTACCTTAGTATTTTATTAACTATATTAACAACATTAATTCATTCGTATTCGCACGAAATAGTTTCATCGTAAGGTCGTAAACCTTTTCTCGGCCGTTTGTTTATTGTGCGTTATCTTGATTTAATTTACACATAATCGTATCAATGGTTGCGATTGACGCAATCGGTCAGAAGATTGTCATCGGGCCAACTGCCAGAGCCGGCAATTAAACAAAGCAACAGCCCATTATTTTGCTATAAAAATCTGTTTTAAATTTCGATAGGCGACCAAAGTTGGTAGTCCGCCATTTTGGTATCTCTTCTGGCACGATATTTCCCACGGTACAGGGGGAATGAACGAGAAAGAGAGAGAGAGAGAGAGAGATAGGAAGGCGTTGAGTTGTACCAGCGATTCTGGCTCATGGAAAGATGGCGGATGGTAATTTGGATACGCGTCATATTGCCTCTTTTACGGCGCGCATGCGCAGACCGAACGTGTGCGCGACTGCGATGGTGTCGGTAGGCGGGGCAGCATCCAGAAGCAGCTTGTACCGGGTGGTACCCGCATCACTGTCAGCAAAAACCGCATAAAACGGTACCACTAGCAGCTACTCTCTGGTTATGCACCAAGCGGCGAGCGCTTGTTTCGAGTGGTTCGTGGGGCAGGGCGGAAGTTCAAGGTAGCCGCGAACCACAAGGGAAGCGCCATATTGACGATGACGCACACGCACCGTCAGGTATTAATCGGATGACGATTTTTTCCCCTGTATCACTTGAAACTTAATTTTTTAAGACTAACGCAAAGAATCTTCATACTATTTACGGAAAATTTATCATAAACTATTCTTGAACGATGGTTTATTTATAGTACGATGGTATGGGTGCAGGGGAGTCACCTAACTCGGTCACTTTAGTAGCAATAATAAAATTTAATTTTAGACCATCTATTTTCATGCTCAAATTTCAACTGTCATTATACTTATTAATTTTCTGCTATATGATAATGTTACATTATAAAATTTGAGCGCCTAATTTTAGCCGATGCATCATTACACATTAACATAGGTTAGTTTTGGCGATGCAATTGAATTGTATTGATATGTATCGATGCACATGAAATATTAGGAATAAAATACCGATACCATTGGTATTGATAATTACAATTAAACGAGAAGTAGAATCGAAAAATTAAAATAAATGGTAAAAAAATTAAGATTAATGTAAATGAAATGTTTTAAATTTATGATAAACTTAGCTGTACGGCGAAGAGCGTAACTGTAATGATAGTACAGTTTATTTGAGATAGTGGTATTACAACTTGCTTCCACATCGTAAAAATAAAAAAACACAGGTAGATAATGCAATTAGTTAAAGGAGGTGATAGTTTCTTTTTTGTAAATTTAATATAAGAATAACGTAATCTTAAAAATACGTCCGAAATTTTGATTCGATTAATCTTTTCAAAAGTCGCTTAACACAGGCCCCGAGACGAATACCCCATTTGTACTATCCTAAGGACGGTATTATTCATCGGCATGGGGAAAACTTAAATCATAAATTACTCGCAACGATCTATTAAAAGAATTGACTAAAAAGGCTGTAATAACATTTAAAATTATAAATCAGGACTCCCCTAAAGCGTAGGGCCTGGGGCCCGTAGCCACCCTTCCTTAATTCGGCCCTAGTATTCCGAATTAGTACCATGACATTAAAACTTAAAATTTTATGTCACCTTTTACACTTTTGAAATGTTTGAAAAATTGACGTAAACCCATAAAATTCAGGTTTAAATGATTTATTTTAAAACTGACATATTTTAACGATGATTGCAACGACTGAATATTCGATAAACAACTTTCGCAAACTGAGGTTTTAAAATATCAAAATTACGATTTGTTTACAAACTTCATTGATTAATAGATCATTTGCCCCTATTCATCGTGTTATGAATTAATATTAATAGTTTCTTAGGTATCTCGATATTTCAAATTATTAACAAGAGATCCTGTACGATAATAGGATAATACCGTATTGGGAAAAGCTCAAATCAAACCACCTGTAGAGCAACACTTAGGTTAGAAACAGGTATTAATTATATTCTTCTACTTTATAATATAATATCATTATAATTATATATTCTAATTAACTTCTCAAGGACGACGTAAAATTCTTACGGTCAACGATGCGCGTTATCACGTACCGAATATTATTAACGAATAACCACTCCTAAGTACTATAACGAATATCCTAAGTACACGCTCGAAAAATAAATATAGATAAAAAATATAATGATATGCTTAGAAACGTAGATAAAATTAGTGTGGTTAGGATTAGACCTTTTTACGGCCGCCTTATGTCGCAGTTCTTATGTCTCGAACTGATTATTTTTAGGAATTCTATGTATTCTTCGGTAATTATACATAACGAAATCTTAATCCGTTCCTGAATTAAAGTAAACCTTCAGCGGTGGTATGACGTATCGACGCCGGTCACACAAAATCTGTATGGTACACGAACTTCATCCTTCAGAGATTAATACATTTATATTGTATTTGCCTGCATCTTTGCATACTCTTTGCTAAATGATATACAAAGGTTACATGCATAAATAAAGGACATTGACTTGAGCAACATACCTGCAAGTCATTGAAATCGGTGAGGTGCGCCACTTTGTAAATACAGGTAACCTTCGTACACAACACTGTTTATAAATTGTGGCAATCCTTGAATGACACGTCGTAATTTCGATATAACGCGATCTACAAATCGTTGTATCGTTTCTCTTCATTCGCTTTATCACACGTACAATTCTTAATTTCTACAATTTTATGTTAGGTATTTGTTGAACATTATTGTTTATATAATTGAAAAAGTACATCACGGAACATAACCTTACAGTTTTTATAAAATCTGTATCCACGTCACATGATTTCTATATAGAACGCATTATATTTCCGAAACCTAACCTCCGTGTTATACGAGAGCACCTGAATTCGAACGACTGTGTTCTTTCGGAGAACGACGGACAGTTGTCGGATGAATTCGTGTTCTGACAGATCTGTGACAGCTCCTGATGTTTCCTTTCATTTTTAGAAATCGTTATACTTTATAAGTAAAATTTTGACGTTTATTTTCATACTGCTTCTGATTGTAACGAATATAAGATTGATTTATACTACTAGACGCAATGCAATTAAAGATAACCCGCGTATAATGCGGAGGTTAGGTTTCAGAAATATCACGCGTTATATCAGGTTTAGGTTATATTTCAAATGTGTTTTTTTTTAATTAAATAAACAATGATAACAGTTAACAAAAAACATATATTATCCACTAAAGAATTCATGTAATCAAAGGACCATAAACTATTTAACAAATACATAACATAAGATTCTAAAAATTAGAAATTGTACGTGTGGTAAAGCGTATGAAAAAAGGTGATACAACAATTATTATTAGATCGCGTTATATCGAAATAACGACCGTGTTATACAAGCGTAATCACAATTTGTAAACTGTATAAGTACCAAGCTATATGAGAATTTCCTGTATTAAATGAGTGGTGAAACTTCTTTCTATTGCGCTATTTTTCTTACAAAATTCCATCTTGCCCGACAATGTACAATCCGGAGATTGCAATGAAAATCTGGAAATAGAAAAAGCAGAAAAGTAAAATAAGAAGAAGATTATCATTTTTCTAAATATTTCCTTTTACTTTTTCTCCTTCAAAAAATTCTTTACCTCTGCTGTGGTAAGCACAAGCGTCGTTTGAATTTTCGAAGTATTCCCGCGTAAAAAAGTGTTGCGCAACGTTAGTCAAAAATGCGACGGTAGTAGAAATTTTAAATAGCCGATGCAATCTTAGACATTCTTCATAAGTTTTAATAGAATTCATTATTAAAGCAAATCATACAATGTTTTATTTCATTAGTATCTAAAGGCCGGAAGTTTTGGATCAAAACTGGAAAAGTGGCAAGCCAGCGCGGCATTCAAATTATTCAAAGGACATTACTGTATCTTTGTAATTAATTTATTAATTATTCGTTTCGTCACTTTCGTCATAACACGGTTATTATTTAATTGTTATGTGGCTGTTTATTTATTGTATGTCGTTCAGATTAAGTTGATCTTAAACGGTATAATATAACATACATATAACTTAAATATTTAGTAACTTAATAAAATATTACGTTTATGCGAGAACTAGTGACTTTTATTAGAAGTATTTGAAGCATGTATTCACCGAGTAAAATATTATTGGAGTTTGTGATATATGTGTGCTGGTATAATAAAAACTTGAACGGTGTACAAAGTCTTTAAAGAATTACTTGTTTAGATATTTATTTTTTTTAACGTTGCTTCCGTCATAAATTTTACTTTGTTACATATCAATACAATTTGCTTAATGTTTATATCACTTGTAATATTTCTTCAGTGTTAAGTTTAACTCCTCTTTCCTCTAGAAATACGTTATAATTTCAAAAAATGCGGAAAAAGATAAGTTTCGTGATATATTCCGTGGGAGTAGCGACGATAGGTGGTACGAACGTGGCTCGGGGCGTGGTGATGGGGCGTGGCCAAAAGCACGCCCGTAGCCCATCCGGGCGTTACCCCGGTCGACCGGTGCCGTCGGTAGTGGGGATGACTTCATCGAACCCCGTCAGCCGCAGTCACAATTCAACCGTTCGGTGGTGAGTACGTTATAACGTGCCGCGTAACAGGTAGATCTCTTTTTACCGGAAATAAGGATCTATTGCTCGTCGATTGAAACTTAACGTACACGGAATACATCGAAACGAGTCATTTCACGTTTTGCTCGTACAAAAAACATTGTCCAGTGATCTTTTGTCCCGACGAACGAACCGTAAACGCATCGACGCGAACTCCGTTAAACCCAAATGGATTAAAACGTTTCGAAAAGTGATTACAGTGCTCTCGTGTGAAATACGAATCGCGTTGTTCGTATTTAGAAATATTTCCGATTATCCTGTCGGTAGGAAGTGTTTCGTACATTGTATAGCGGCTTTAAGCCGGCCGGCACCCGCATTAAAGGGAATATATTGGAAGCGTCCTAGCTACGGACTCCATTTTTGACTCTTTCCTCCGAAAGAGAAACTTCTTTCGATGCCGAGATGAACGCTCGTTTGCTACGATACCGACAGAATTACTCCGAGAAACTGTAGAAGTTGTTTACCGCTGTGTATCACGACACACTTGTCGAAAATGTAGTTTCTTACGACTCGTCGTTCCAGCACCTTCTTTGGAAGAGAGAAGGACATCATGATACACGGAATTCATTGTACATCGATTACGTTCTGTACTCTGTTTCGCTGAACGGATCGGGGAATCGATCGAAGCACAAAGAAAAAAAAAGGAACAGTTTTCTTTTTTTTTTTCCTTATTGTTTAGTTGCACCGGTTCAGTGACCGAAGGAAGTCATGAGTGAAATTCCGTGTCTCGGAGTGAATGTTGTTCGATGTTTTTCATACACTGTTCAGTAATTTTAACGTGCTCCTTCGTTCCTGTGTGCCGTCGAGTGAAATTTAACGTTTCACGGTGATTAAGTGAAGAAACGAGTGATCACGGTGGTTGTGCGGTAAACGAAAATAATCGGCATCCGACGGCTAACGTTGTTCGTTCGCCCCCCGCAAAGGAATATGATTCTGTGAACGGATATTTCTCGCTATCGCTTGGAGGTGTGTCTTCAAGATGATCGGAACTTATCTTCAAGCCAGGTCCGCATAGTCGCCACAGTGGAGTTCTGCTTAATCGCAGGTAAATATTGTTTTGCTTCACGGTACGTTTCTAATCGCGTACCAAACTTACCCACTCGTCTTTGCTCTCAAGTTACAAAGCGTATACATATAAAAACATATTTACGTTCGTAATTCGTGTCGAGAATGTTCGACATTGCGTGGAACGTTCTTCTGTGAAATATTTTCATATTTTTTTTTACAAAAATTCCTTTGAATTCAATTTTAAGTAGTTCTCATTATCGAATTCTATTTTACGGCCCAATTATTTACAATTCAGACTTCCTTTTTTGATATACACCCCCATCACTTCCTGATATACAATATAACGCGATATTTCTATGATTTACAATTAATTTACAATCAAAGTTTAATTGATAAATGAAATCGGTATAGGACGTTACCAGCATTACTGAAATTTTGAAATATAATTTCGTGTTGTTTGGAAAATACTATTTATAATATTTAGAATTTCGAGGAATTTTGGAATAGGATTTATTCGATAAAAATATTTCAGAATATGTCTTTCATGAAAATAGTTCTTAAATCGTGCTTGATCATAATGCAGGATACATTGTTTTGATGGGCAAACAAATTCTCGTGTTTGTGTTGGATTTAAAATTACTTAGGAACGACGGTGTTATGAAATTACGATTGTTCTCGATAAATCAAGCAATTCTGGTTATTTTGCTGTTGACAATGGGTATATGTAGAGTCGTCAAAACTGTTGGTGTGCTGGGCGTAAATAAGCTGTTTGTAACTCACAATCAGACGGTATTCTTGATCGACGACCCGACGCGGCTGCGTACACAACCATACAAAAGGCATTGTCTTAATTTGAAACAGTTACTTTTTGGTATATTTCGTTACGGTACTGACTATGCTGGTATCTCGACTAACCCTTCCGTTCCGACTGGAAATATTCTATTTATTAATAGAAATTCCGGAAAATATTTTTCGTGAACCTAGAAACTGAAATATTATATTTTTATCGCACTTTTAATATTCACTGTACGTATAATTCGTGCGATGCGTTTGTTTTGAGGTTAATAATACTCTTATCGCATCGCCATTTGAACGCCTTCGAAAAACGATTGTGAATCATATTTGGCATGCGTGCCGTGCGTTTCACCGATAAACAGAAGAGTGTCATACAGTTTGATTGTACATACATTGTCACGTTCTTTCCCGGACAGAAAAGGTTGCATAGTGTGTAGGGATGATATAACAAAAGTACTTTTCCAATAAAAAAAAATCAAGTTATTCACCCTTCAACCTGGCTGGCCTTGAGAGGGTTCTGAACTTTTGTTTTGTAATCTGAATGCAATTGATATTAATAGACCGCAGCAATTTATGCGTTCATGACGTATTCAGGTGTACAAAATACATATGAAAACTTTGTGCTGTTTGTAGGAAGTCAATACAAAACATTTAGAATACCCAAAATGCAAAGAATATGGGGAAAAAAGTACTTTTGTATAGATTAAATGAAAAATATTGGATAAAGATTTGTATTTGTATAAGCGGATTTGTTGATTATAGAATTTCTTGAAATGAAATAAGATATATTACGTATAGGTAATTTGGCAGAACAGGAACAGAATATATTGAACCCTTAAACCATTCTATGATGTAAATTGTAGACGATTAGTATAACGTTTGGGTCAATTCTGATACGTAGATAAACTGGAACAGTCTGTTAAATGAAAATAGACTAGATTGAGGAAAAAATTGACAAACTATTGAGATCCCAGATGAATGACCATTACAATGAACAAAGGAAAGAAATGTTTGACAAAATGTTACTTCTTTGTACTCGTTAATCTTTTGCACTCTTTTAGTAAGAATTTTGTTGTATTTCTTTACTGTAAACAGTTTGTGTTAAATAAGTATTCATGGGAAACAGCACATATCCATTTTTCTTTATTACACGTGTTCATAATGATAATACCTGGATGGAAACTCTAATCTTGTATATAATGACGTTGAGATAGATTTGAGGTAACAGTTCAGACAATAAAACGTTGGGTTTTCTTTGTAAATGTTGGAAAACCTTCATTTTTCTCTCAGCAACATTAAACACGTGGAAGCAAAATAAGATACTTGGATGTTTACACTGTTGGAATTGCTATTGAGAAACTCTTACGCTTAATGTACTTTTTTGTTTGTTTTTGTTATTGATTAATCAGATAGTAAACACGTCTAAACTATAAAAAATGTGGATCAGTTTAAAATATAAATATAATGTAACAAATGAAACATCATTATGACATATTCAATACTTTGTAACAGTACTTTCAAAATTTATTATCAAATGAATTATTTACAATACAACCTTTCCCGCTAATTTTCATTTTAGTATTCATTCAAAAATATACACCTAACCCAACTTTTGATCGTTTCGCTAGATATCCTAACCTTACTGACGAATCTACAAGTAGGCCCAGGACGAAATGCATATTTTCTTTTCTTCTTCTTTTATAACAATTGCCATAATCTTGTATTTGTTTAATTAAAATAAGAATATGCTAATTTAGTTCGACTTTTATTCATTTGATCAGCAAAAGAAGAATTTAGTATACAAAATTCAGGGGATCTTTTTATATTTACAACAGTAATAATAATAGTAATTAAACAAATATTTTAACAGTAACAGATACATCACAAAATTCATAGTGATAAATGACGGATTTTGTTTTTGGGTGGGAAAAGAAAATATTCGAAGCCCTACCTAAAAATACAAAATTCGATATTTTCAAATTTTTGTTATTTGATCAATCTTCTAATAAATAGGTGTTGAAATTTAACGCAAAATACCGCCATCTTTCGAAACAAACACCTTGCTTTCGAAAAAGAGGAAAATATATGATTAACAAGTTTTAATTATTTACCAAATTGTTTCTGATAGAGAAACTCGAATAATCAAGAAAGTAAAACGAATCTTAATCTGCAAGTATAATTTCTACGAAGCGCAATAATCGTTGTTTTCAATAATGATGGATTTCGTAACGGGCATATAAATGCAGAAAACTCCACTCGATCCTGTACATAATAATATCTAACAAACACGATTATTTTCTACTGCAATTCAGTGAAATCGGTTATTTCTTATTTACGTTTTGTGCATATCGATCATGGATTTCTTTCACATTTTTCACCGCGTTTCCATCGCTTTCCTGCTGTACGATATCTGTTTATTCGACTGCGATTACTTGCATAACCAACAGTGATGAATATTTTTCGAAAAAAGACTTACATATTCTAATGTGTCTTTTTTAAATACGAAATCATATCAAACAATGTCGTAATTGATTTATTTTTTCCGTCGAATAATTAAAATGTCCTTAAAAATTATGATCACCAATAAAAACATTCAAATTTGGCGCCATATGAAACGATCTTTATGACGGGTCGTAAAAGTGTTCGCGCTTATCCAATTAATTTGATTAAATAACCGTGTAGCTATTAGATTATTATTCTCTAACCAAAAACGTAATCCCTCAATGGATTTTTGATTAATTCTTTTTTGTGAAAATCAGTAAAAACATTTAAATTTGGCGCCACGTGAAACAATAGTCGGGCGAGGGCGAATAATGGCGGTACGGTTAAACGATTTAACAAAACAATTAGTATTTCGAACCTTGAATCGTTGAAAAAATACAGTTCAATAGGTAAAATTAATCAAAGATTTATTAAATACCGCCATTTTAACGAAAAGATAGTACGCGTCTAAACTTTCGATGAACATTTCAATTCATAAACAAGTGAGGTTATTTTACCGCCAAAAAGTATTCACCATCGCTGCTCGAAATTGTTTAAAATCTGACAAAAATTCTCAAATGGTTCATGTCATTTCATTAAATTAAGAGTTTAAATATTATTGTGGAAGTCAACTTTTGATCGCTATTAGAGGTTATAAATAATGGAAAAGAAAATTCAGCGCCCATATTCCGTTTCCTCTAAATTCTAAATATATAATCATTTTAATTCGTGGTTATAAAGTACCAAGCAATTGTACGCTTAAAATCGAGGATTTAACATTCAAATAACGGTATTCTGTGTAGCGATATTCCAAGTTCTTGTTTCGCAGAACGTAGCACCTCGCAGGTCAGTTTTCTCAAACTTTCTCTTGCACGGTTTAGTCCCGACTGACCCTTTTCCTAAATGCATTCTATGGATTGCCCATCCTTTATGAACGTATACAGACGCGAACAGTACCGTTTCCATTAACAGTACATCATCAACTGTTAACAAAATTACATTATGAATTAAGTTTGCAATTTGTTTTCACACATTTTGCTGTAGTCTGCGTTATGATTTTGATGGGAATAAGAATGAATAAAAGAGATAATTATTTATTTATTTTATTTTTATTTTTTTTTTTTAACAGGTTTGTAGTCGTACAGAAAAAATTATAGAAATTTGTATTATAATGGAAAGAGTAACGAGTGGAACAAATGAAATATTTATTTAGTTTTAATATATCAGTTTTATAGTTGCACAAATGTAGGGTAGCAAGGACATAAAAGGAATATTATATTTTGGGGATTAAACAAGTTTTTAAATATATTTTTTACTTGTAAATACTGTATTTAAGTATAAAAATACAATTATTAAAGTGGTAATCAATACAAGTATGATTCGAGATTCTTAGTACCATTTTTATTTTTGAAATTAATTCATGTATCATTCATATAGGATATTTATTATTTTGTTCCTGTTGTTTATAAAAATTCAAAAATATATCATTTCTTATTCATGGAAAAAAGAACCTTTAAATATTGATAACTTTTCCAAAAATTTGACGTAGTATCGTCTGTTTTAGTATTCACAACTAAATAAGAATTATTTCAAATCTGGCGCGGTTTTTGAATGTACGCAACGTACAGTTAACCTTAAAAGAAAAAAAAAAAGCGACAAATTGTAATCCGTACGAAGCATAAAACCCGTCAGAACGAATGATAAATAACACGTATGTAGCAATTCATAACGTTTTCTCTATTTTCCCCAGTCTAATAAACAATAAATAACAAATAATACCGGGTTCCTTTATTCGACGGAAACTGCCGTCGTTCGGTAGCGACGGTGCCAAACGGACGGGCACGAAATATTTTCCGTTATGGGCAAACGAATACCGTTTGTGCTATAGATTACGAATTCCGGTGCTTATTCCAATCGATTTAGGCAGTTTTTCAAGCGTTAAACGATCGTTGTTTCCCAAAGTAATTGTTGAACGGACGATGTTGCAAATTGGCATCGTTCGAAACGGAAATACATATCTCACGTTTCATTGATTGAAGCATTGCTCAATTTATTTGTTTCAATTTTGTTCCTACTATATTTATTATTGGGTATTAAGATTAAAAAATTCCAATTAAATTCATCGCTTCAAAGAGAATTTATATGTTACATAAAGTACATTCACAAAGGTACATCGTCGAGCATCGTAGACTTCCTGAGGGAAAACGGTGATATAGGGATTAGATTGTCTCGTGCTCGGAAAGTTACTAAAGATTATACTTTGACACGATAATGTACCTAATTTATCATCATCATTATTAAATCAACCAATTCTCTTTGAAACGAATACTGGCCCAAATACATAATACATGGTAATTTTGAAATGTCGAGACGCATGGTGCGACGTTCTTCCGTAATGGCGCCATTTTCCCTAGGGAAGCCGATGCTGCTCGTTGGTGTAGCGCGTGTTCCATTCCTTGCAATTATATTCTTAACCCATTTGCATCATTCCGAAAAGTGGAAAATTGGCCCATATCATCAAAACTTCTTTATATCTGCGCTTCGGTGATGACCGTATGAAAACTGAGCGGCGTACCAAATTTTGCAATTATTGCACCATTTTGTACTTTGTTTGGAAAAAAGAAACAAAAAAAAAACACTGCTCATTTTTGCGAATTCAGTAAAAATAAATTCTTCGGATATTTACGAATAAACTTTACAGTTTTAGTACTTACCGAGTATCAGAAATATTATATTAAACGATTGAATGTAAGTAGAATAATTTAAGTATAGTACGGTTTTTTATTGCAATATCTTATTATACTGATAAACATTCGATCTAAAGAGGATATTGACAAAAAATTTGTATTTAAAGCTTTGAAGTTTATTTCTCTTCGAAATAACCTTATACATGTTTACGTGTATAGTCTGCAGATGTTCTTCAGAAATCGCGTTTAAGCGTTTGCTAAACCAGGGATACCGCAAACTTTTATTCATCGATTTGAATGATATTTTGCGGGTTTATAGAGTGATTCAAGACAGGAATAATGGCACGTCTCATTCGTGTCCAATCGGTTTTTGAAGGTGCGAAAACCAACCTCAGAGTCAAATGGACATTCACAGTTTTTTTCGTACTTACGTCTTAAAATGTTTTGAACGAAAGTTTAACGACAGAAATTCGACCTAATAAAATTAAAAAAAAAAACACCTCAACATTTTCTTAACACGAGTTTATAATAGTTATTGTACCATTAAACTTGTAAACATTTTTCTCTGCTCTTTGTACTTCGAAAGTTATATGCGATAAAAACGGGAATACCAATTTGATTTTGAGATTAGTTTTTCACACCCTTAACCCTACAGGGGGCACGTGTACCAAAATCATAGGTTAATTACATTTTTCCTTTCAGTTACACTCGGTTGACAATTTTAGTGAATAATATAGGGATTTCTACTTCTTACAAAGTTTGGAAGATTTAGTAAGCGTAAAAGGGGTAATTAAAGATATGTATATTTTTGAATATAAATCATAATGACATAGGCCTCTCAGGTTCAAACATATGCTGTTATCTTTATTTCCGAATCGCTTCATAAATTAGCAACGTTTCGTCGAAACCTACCAGTAAAAAAGACTTGTAAACATCTTGTTACCTTCATTAACCGTTAGTAACGTAAAATTTGGCAATAGGAAGCGTTTACATCGTAGTAGTCATAAATTTGATAACTCTGTTCAACCGTCGACAGGATAGAAACCAGTGAAATATAGTACAATTAATATTAGATCGGTCATTTTTTGATTCGTCTGTAGCAGTCGAGGGTTGAGTGATAATTTTGGGTTGAAAAATCCGTAGGTAGATAAACGTAACGCGGGAGAATATTTAACGAAATTCGTTGGCGCAGCTGGGAGCTCGAAGCGAGGTTAGGTTAGACGAAGCTAGGCGAGGCGCGGCGAGATGAGGCGAGACGAACCCAGGCAACATCGAACGTGTGTTCCAAAGGTTATAAAAACCGGTCCTTGGTTTTGCCAGACGAAACATCGTGGCGAGCAAAAGCGGGTTGAAGCCGAAGCACAGGCGATGTTCCGGCTGCTTTGCCAAAGGAACGCTCGGAGATGACGAGATCTGTAAGACGACAGGTTTAGTTCAACCCTAGATATATTACACGTTTAATATCCATACATCAGAAATTGAAGTTTTTCGTTCCGTTTTCATGAAATTCTCACAACTACTATAGAAAGTCTGATAGAAATCCCCCCCCCCCCCCCACCTCTTGCTCCTTAGAGAACCTTGGGAGAACCTAACCTAAAATCTCGCGTCCTTGCGATAAATCGGCCGGATTCTTCCTGATTGATCCATCAATACCCGAAGTTACGTTACTCCGAATGAATATTTATAGCATTGATAATACAAATATATAAATTAAAAAAACTTCACTGTATCTTCGTTCGCTCGAAGCATTACTTTCGACGTAAAATAGTCTGGGTTAAAGTTGACTCGTCCACGTTGGCAGATTGGTTAATCTTCCCGATACGACGACATAATGTTACACGGAAATCAAGCATTCTTATGTAATACGAGTTCCCCGATAAAATTAATGATAAAGTAATGAATGAAAAATCAAACATTAATAATCTGAATGTAAACAAGTACGAGATTAAATTTAACAATACAATTATCCTGTGTATAGTAAGGCTATATATTATGCAAACCAGTTTTTACTTACGATGATATGTGTACCGAACTTTGACTCTGTTTATACGGTTTGTTGGGAAAAAGTTGTTAATTCTTTTCATATTCGATGGTTCAATCGGTGACGTTTTAAAACATGGACACGATGGGCAATAAGAGACATGAAATTATAACGATAAGAATAACAAACAGCGGAGATATATTAGGTTTTATTGTTGGATGATTTGTCCGGTATATGTATTTTTAAGATTCAATGTTAAAATGGGCCCAAAATGAAGGCAGAATTGTATTTTGATTACTTTCGACAAATAGTGCATGTTAAATGATTCTAAGGGTATCGTAATACGAATATGGTGGTAAAAAAAAAATATGGCTATCGACGAAAGTCGACGCTTCGTACGTCGAGAAGGTTAACGCCTGCTCGAAGCTTTGTGAAATACGAGAATAAGGGGCGTCCGGGATGGAGGTCGACCGATTACTCCGTCGATTAATGACGAATGGTTAACGAACCATGAAAATCATTCGACGCGTGTTACCGGGCTAACTTGTCTGGAAAAGATGAGGCTTCGTTTCTCATCGATACATGTATTTTTATCGCGTTTTCGGCACATTTTGTTTCACTCACCGTAAGAGTGATTTGGTTGATTCGTAGATTTCATTATTTGACGGGATAACGATCAAGAAATTGTTTAAAAGTAACATCAGAGTTCTTCGAATTGTTAAACGGTACGAATTGGAAATTTCGAGGCTAGAACAACATTCTGGTATACATAGAAAGTCGAGAAAAAGTTCTTTAGTATTTTATACATGTAGGATATTCTTTTTTATCTTATTTATAGTTTTTGACGAGTGAAATTCTATCGAGTCGGCTTTATAGCTATAAGTACACTATCGGCCATGTTAAACTTTTCCAGAGAAAATCTCGATGTGGAGGAAGAAATCTTTACCATTCGTATTATACTCGAAAGTTAGCAGACATTTATGGCTAGGCAGAATTAATGAGTCGAAAACTTGTAATTTTTAATCAAGTTCAGATATAACCTAAGTATAGTGCGTGGTGAGTTTCATCTTCGGTGCCATTTTTCCTAGGGAAGTCTATCTTGCCCGACGGTGTACGCTAACGAATACCAAGGCTTCCCTAGGGAAAACGGCAATGCGAGGAAAGGAGGAAAGCCCACTACCATTAATAATATCGTAATTAAAAAATTAGTAATGTCATAACTTAGTAATTAGTAATTTAGTAAACTGTAATTGCTAAGTTTGCAATTTTTTAAATTTAGTAATGTGATAATTAATAATCCGATAATCTAGTAATGGACGATAAGATAAATTATTGTTACTCACACAAAATTCCTAGTACCCTCCGAGTATAATTACAATTTTTCCCTTAAGGATGCCTATGATGCACGATAGTATCTGTAAAACTGAGCGTACTTTGCAGATTAATTCGACGCCATATTGGTTTCTATCTATAACCCGATTGGACCATGTAGGTAACCATCAAACTGCTCTTAATTTCCGGTGAAACTATTTCAAAATGTATCTATCGAATGCAATCAAAATCTAACCTAAACCTAATTCAAATTCAGATCAAACCAAATCCGACGGACTACGCATGAAAATAAGAAAAGAAACGAATAACTTACTATATTCACCAATGAACCAACCAGTCCTACCTTTCTTAATAACTATCCAGTTACTTTTTATAAAAGAAACTAGTTAGTTACAGTCATGTAGTTTGTCCCCATCCGTATTACAAACATTTGTTCATATAATTTAAAGCCAGTACTTTTGAATTCGAATCGTTGAAAACCATCAGAAGGTATAAAAAAAAAAAAAAAAAAAAAAAAAAAAAATAAGTTATAACGATGATATCGTAACGGGCATGGCCATAATACGCTCGAGTCCGCGAAATGCAAAGCGTGTACGGTCGTTTCTGACTGTATTACGCCTATCGTGCAGTTTCCCGGTGACGTAAATAAATGAATAAATCATGTTTGGAAAGAACAGCCAAGTAGGAAGAGCCCACGATGTTGATTGGACAAAATTTCGCAATACGGCGCTAAGATTGACGGGGAACCGGTTCTCTTCCCGTGCGAAAGAAAGAAAGAGGGAGGGAGGGAGGGGGAGGTCCTTTTCCGTCCTTCGCCGTCCCTCTTTCATCCGCTGTGGGTCTCGCTCCGTTTGGCGCGCACGCGCACGCGCAAAATCCTCTCGGTTGTCTGTTTTTCGTATACGCCTGGTTCGGACGTTTGTTTTTCTCTATTCCCCCCCCATACCACCGTACCGTCGTCTTCCCTTTGGCTTTTACCAGTCACGTTCTCCAACAGGTACCAGCACGTAAAATGTACTCACGACATTAGTCCTACGCGAAACATGATTCGTGCTGGCGAACGACGTCTACCGTATTCCATGCACACGTGTCTACAGTTGATTTTCATTTTTCTTTCTTTCTTTTTTTTCTTTCTTTACGCGATAAATATTACAGTAGGACTCCGTATCCGCGGGAGATTGGTTCCAATTTCGGCGAATGGCAGGGGACCGTATTCTTGGTTAAAGCGAAAAGAATTCGTGGTAATCTTTTAGTATTGTAGCGTGTAATGGGAGTACCTTCTCTTAAACCATAATTTTCCCCAGGAAAATACACGGTGTGTCCAGTAACAAGCACGATAGGTTTTTTTTTCCTAGGGAAAATGGGAATGTAGGGAAAGAGAATTTCAGATTTCAGCTTATATTCGAAAGTTACTAGGTATTCGTGCCTACGCTACTAAATTATTATTTAGCGTAATTAATTTAGTGATTTTTTAGGGATAGGGTTGGGCAATCTAGTAATTTCGGTAATAGATAATTCAGTAATATAGTAATTTCCAATTTGGTAGATTGCTGAGTTACTAAATTATTAATTTAGTAATTTAGGGTTAGGGGGTGGGTAATGATTTAGGCAATTTAAATAATTTAGTAAATTAGTGATTTATAATTTAATAGTTATGTAATTTAGATAATTTAGGTTATTTTGGTATGAAAAATATTATTTCATTATGAGTAATTTAATTATTAATATAACGACGTAAACACTGTATCATATCCACTCTTGCAACAATCCTATGTACTTTTGATTTATTCTTTAAAGTTTGCAAAGTGTGAGTCAATATGGTCTGGGATCCAAAATGAATTTCATGCCATTTCTTGTTATTAATAAATTATGAAAAATCGCGTCTAACGAAACATCCCGTTCAGATAAATAGACTTTATGTCGGTTGGCGCCACGAATTCGAGAATGCAGAACACAAAATCGTGACGTAAGTCCCGTTTCCTGTTTGGCCGGTATGACCTGACCCTGGTACGACCGTCGACCTGCGGTCGTTTTCTTTCATCGATATCGTCTCTTGATATACAATGCTGGTTATAATTATACTTACCCTACTTAAACGGCTTTACATAGAAATCTATCGATCCTACACGTAACGTGAAATTTTATTTTACCCACGGAAGAACGATATTGGGTCACTTTCCACCCCAAGTTTCGGTACGTTTCGGACACAATAAGAGAATATAATATTTCAACAGTTTGACCGAACTTTACCGAAACGTCTTATTTATTTTCGGCAGAATTGATGGAAATTGATCAAAAGCGTAAGCAACGACAAAAAATGAAAAACCAAGTTCACGCGCCACACTTTTTGCCATCTAAGTAATTTATGATCGCAATAAAAAGGACGCAAGATTTGAACCTGAACCTTCGTTGGGATGCCCGATACCCCAAAGGTACAAACAAGAATGATTGTTCGAAAATTCACGAGTTTTAGGTTTCCCTGATGCATGGATCAGTGCGATGTTCGCGCCATTTCGTAAAACGAAAGAACCAATTTCTTGAAAAAGTCCAAATTAATATCTTAATTCGAATTTGATTACTAAAATTTCAACATTAGAATACCTCATGTTTCTTTAACCCCTACCTGGCATGGTGGGGTCTATTAGAACAAAATATTCAAAAATATAAAAAATGTTAATAAATGTGTTACTAATACCATTATAACTTTATTTTATTTTTCTCTAGAATCCTGTGGCTATATTCCACGAATCATATCCTAATAAGTATTTACCAAACAATGCGTGATATTGCAATCAAATTTGACGAATTCCAAACCTACCCTAATCTTAAATTAGCCTTAACTCTAACGCGGTGAAAGGGGTTGAAGGAGCATCGTACACAGCGTGCCGCGAGAGGAGAGGGCTATATGCGATGCCAAGAATCTAAATGCGTATTCTGTGTGTTTCGCGTGTATGGTTGTCGGCCTTGACCCTCGTAGCAGACACGGAAGACACGCGACGCGATGCCGGAAAGTTGTCCACTTTTACGCGCCATCGTAATCAACGATCCGCGGCCGAAAAACACTGGTTTCGCGCGTCTTTTCTTCCTTTCCATCATCCTCGTCGCTTTCTATCCTTCTTTCGTGTATTCAAGCCCGGCGACGGCTTCTTTACCCCTCTCTGTCGGGGTTGATAGTTTATCCCTGTTTTCGTGGCAATTCTGCTGTATAGCTTTGAAAATTCGGATGCATTGTTTTGGAGGAGAAACGTTACAAATGCTTGTGAATCTGTTTATTCTTATTTCTTTCGTTAATTACCTATGTTCGTTATATTTTAGTTCAGTGTACAGTGCCGGGCATAATAAGTTTATCTAGGGAAAATGTCGATGTAGGGGAGGGAAGTCGTAGATACTGTAATTAATTTGGTCCCAGGGTTCGTTAGCAAATTACTGAAAGCGAGATGGTTAATTTAGTAACAGTAGTTTTTAATTAAAAGAAAAAAAAGAATCAGAGTAAGTTACTAATCGTAACCTAACTTACAAGAGGAGACACGGAAGTATCCCCCTCCGATTTTGATGAAACTTCGTAGGTTTGTTAAACAGGTAAAAATAAGAGACACGTATTTTTTATTATTTTTGTTTCGATCCACTTGTGCTATCTCGAAAATCATACGGGATACATTAAAACTTCTAATAGGAAGGTTTTATGGTTGTTTCTGTATAATAACAGGATGTTAATAAATTGGGCAAAAAGTAATTTGTTTTAAGAGGTGGTTTCACCGATAAAAAGATACGTGTCTATTATTTTTGCCTGTTTAACAAACCTACGAAGTTTCATCAAAATTGAAGGACACTTCCGTGCTTTTCCTTGTTGTTAAACGGGGTTTCGTTCGAAGATAAATGAATACGATTTTTGAAAGTCTGTATAACATTTTCCTAACGACAAGCTGAAAAATGGTGTCTTTTGATACGAAAGGACCAGTTTCGAACGTTCGACAGACCGAACCCAAGCGACTGTTCTCCACAATGAGCCGCAGGAAAAGCATCGCGTTACTTTCGGTTCTGCGGTAGCATAATACTAGCGAAACAAGTTCGACAAAGTGTTGTCTGGCCAATGTTAGCCGTCACATTGTATCACTACGTATCGAATTCCCTGCACGAGCACGCGTAAAGAACCAAGGAGAATTCAACGAACTTGGACCAAGGAAGATCGTGGCTGCGTTTAAAAGGAATCTTGACGTTTATTTTGCGTGGACATAGCTGATAGTATGATTAGTTAATGTCTTTAATATTAATTAATATCGTTGATTATTGCAACAGTTATCATACATAATTTGAGACATATCGTTTTTGGTAATTGTCCTAACCATTTGTTTTGTATTAAAAATATTAACAAAACACGTATGCAGACATTTTTATTAAACTTCAGGCCGTAAATTGATATGCCGTAAGTGTCATTTTGAGATACTTTTATGTCATCGATATGTGATAAAATATGTACGTTTCAAAATTGCAAAGTGTTTATTGTAATTGACAGCCATCTATTTTCTGTTAGGAATATCGAACAATGAACGTATGTAGGCGTTTTCATTAAAGTTCAAGCTTTCATTTGATATACCGTACGTGTCCTTTTGAGATACTTTTATGTCATGAATATTTAAAAAGAAAAATATATTCATTCAATTCCGTTTAACCGTGTCGAATAGTTGTAAATATTATCGATTGACAAATTGTGTGATTAATGTTTACGTAGGATTTAATCTTGACGGGAGCCAACTGAAACATCGGATTCAATTGAAAATCCAATTTTTTTCTTACAACGTTTCTAAATTGTGACTTCAGTCGTAATTGGGGAATTAATGCACTCTTCGTCCTCTTTCTGGGTGCGCCGCTGCAACTGGTACACATTATCTTGTTTTCCATTATATCCAGTCTTTTGTTTCCGTCACGAACTCGATATTTTACACGTTATCGGTACGTTCAACATCGATGCGGACGATGCCCCAAAGATCATTCTGCGGAATCTTGAGGGGATAGAAATTTGGGGCATCGATGTGTGCGGTGAAACGAGCCACAGACATTCAACGACCGTTGAAAATCGATCGAGATTGGCATAGCAATTACCACCTCGATTGGCGCTTCCATCCGCGATAGCGATCACTCGCAGAATACCACGTTAAGCGTTCGTCGGTTCAACCCTCGAAAGATCGGGATAACCGGGTCATTCTTGACCCGTACTAACGGGTACGCCCCAATGAACAGACGTTGAGCACTTTAAGGTTTTCCTAGGACTTTAAGGATTCCCTAGACTATATATGTATTTATATTAAACCTCGGTTAGGTCTGGGTCAACTTAGACACGACGAATGGTTTGGTTTAGTAATTATTTCTAAGCAAATTCATGAATTTAGTAATAAAAGTAAATATTGTGATATCATGAAATTACTAGATCACTACGTTACTATATTAATTTACTAGTTACGATAAGTTATATTAAATACCGCGTCTGCACATAATTCCTAGTAACTTTCAAGGATAAGACAAATGGTGGGAATTTCTTCTGCGATACTGCCATTTTCCCTAGATAAAGCTAACATCCTCGGCGATGTGTGTTAAAATTTACTAAAATAAAAGTTTCTTTTCTCTGAGAAAAAAAGAGTTTAAAGATACCTTTTTTTAAAATTATGTTGTCGCGTTGAATTCCGCGCGAAATACAGTTATAATTCTCCACTATTAAACACTACAGTTGTTCTGTATTTATTACACTTTCCTTATCACAAAAATTTGGAGACAGTTATCAAAGCCTCTGCGACAATATATAATCGTTCGTTGTGTCAAAAATTGAAAACAAGTTTCAATGAAAACACAAAAACTAAAAGGTTGTACGATTAGCACGCTTGCCGCCGTGTCCGTCATCATTGACGGACAATCACGAATTTACTATTATTCAAAGAAAATTTCACATAACACTAAAAATGTATCGTTTAAAATAACGTTAATCCAAGGGATGATAATTCTTAATAATTGCTATTGTAACGTGTCTTACCACCCATGACTATATCCACTGTGCCAGTCAAAGTGTTAAGTGTAGGAGGGCTCGGATTCAAGCGTCACCTACCATATACGACACGCTGCTCGTGTACAAAACGAGCGCGCATAGTACGTGCGTGGATACACATCGTGCCTCCCACTCTTTCCTCTCCCACCTTCTTCGTCTTTGTAGTATTTCTTTTTTTTTTCTACTCCTTTCGCTCCCCCTCCTTGTTTTTTAACTCCACTTTTCTTTCCCTCCCACCACCACCCGCGTCTTTTGCCTCACAGCGTATTTCGCTCGTTTTTTTTCCCGCCTTTTTTCTTCGCTTCTCCACGCGTTCCACGGCGAGCGAGGCGCGCATGCGCGTACACGCGTGCGCATGCGCACACGGCAGACACATCGCACGGAGCCGTATCTCCGCATGCCTGCGCTATCTCCGTCCCGTTTCTTCCTTCTTTTATCCATCTCCGTCGATTTTTCTTCACCTCCGCCTCCTCCGTCTCGGTCCTTTCATTTCCCTGTCTCTTTTGTAACTCTTGTCGCGCCGTTTGTCCCTGTTTCTCCGACGCGCCAAAGCGCGACAACGAATACTTATCGTTTTAATTCAATTCCATCCTGTCGCGAACTTTTTGAATCGCCAGGAGTGTCGGGGGGAGACTACGTTTGTTACGGAAGCGATGAACGTTCGATAGAAAGAAAGGGAGGAACTTTTATTCGCTCGATGGTATCAACACTTTGCGGAATTAATGGAGCTTGCAGTTTTGGAATCTTACAAGAAAGATTCCGTTCATGCTTGGGCGTTGTTCGATTTTTAGTGTTCGAATATTAAAATCTTTATAATTTATGTGAAAGTCATTCCTACATTTTACGACGGGCTCAAAGCGACCCGGCCCAAGCTTTTGATTTTATTACAAGAGGAGGAAACGTTGAAAATGCTAAGCGTTTCGAATCCAGCGACAAGGGGACGGTGGAGTACGCTGTTTTATAATTTTATGACGCTCCATGAAATCAAGGTATCGGGTCGCGTTCCAAGCGAAACACCATCAGTCCCGCAGGGCTCATCAATTAACGAAGCTAACTAGTTTTCTACGAGGCGTCATCGATCTTTTTTCACGGACAAATTTTTTCCTCCGTCCTTATAAATACTAGCCACGATCGAGCAAAGGACTCGGAGGGCGACACTAACGAACGTTTGTAGGCTACTAACGAAGGTAGAAAGGAGCCTAATCGACCAGGATCTTTACTACTCTTCTCCCTCTCTTTCTCTCTCTCTCTCTTTCTCTCTTTGCCAGTTTGATTTCTTTGTGCGGTACACCGAAATATAGACCCTGCCACCTTTGTCCACCTTGCAAAAGGCAATAATCCTATTATGGCGAAGGTTAGGCGAAACAGAGTAAGGGGGGGAAGTAGAAGAAATAACAGAAAACGAAAGAGTAATTTCTTGAAATTCTTTATTCTTTTTTTATTGGACTTCTGTTAAACGTAACACAAGAGATTATATCGTTTCTCTCATTTCATTTACATCCATTTGTTCGATATATGTAGGTGATTCATTTCGTTAACTGCATCGTTTAATCGACGCGAATACTTTCCAATCGTAACAATTATTGTTTCTACTTTTTAGAAATATTTTTTTTTTGTCATTTGTATCTTACTAAATGTTAACAATTACTTACTAAATTACCAATAAATTACTAGATTGTTAGATTACTCGGGCATTAAGTAACTAAATTGTTAAATCATTAGATTACTAAATTACTAAATTATTAAATTACAAGACTACCGAATTATTAAAATACTATATTACTAAAGCCCTTATCACTAAATCACTAAGTAATTTTCAAATAATGAATCGTCGACATTTTCCCTAGGGATAGTTAGTGCACTAGTAGGCACTGTACTAAACTGTACCAGATAAAATCGATTGTAGCCTATATTAAATACAATCACTTCAAGTTTACAATTTTAACGACGAAGAAGAAAAAAAAGAAGAAGTCTCTTGCGTGCGGTTAATATTTAAAATTCAGCCGACAAAAGTGTCAAATTGATTTTTTTTTTTCTCCTCCTCTTCCTTCACTCTCGTGACACACGACTGTTGTCCTGAATGTGCGGTTGGTGAATATTTCATGCGCGTTTTATCATTATCTTTCGCATGGCAGATGTACGAGTTACGCGATCAGTATTTTTTACATGTCGCGGCTGTATAATCATGGCTTTCAATGGGATCGTTTGTTCTCGTGATACACGATTCCTAGGAACCAATTGCGTTATTTCTTTCGCAATGTTCTTAGAAGAGGTGCTTGGTTAGCTTTAATCGTTGCTTTCGATGTTTCCAATGTAGCACAGTGTTTCGAGCAAAAAAAAATAAAAAAGAAAAAATCGAACAAATCTCAAGGTGTTCCAATCATAATATCCTACATTTGAAAATATTCGGCAAAAAAATCGTAGATTCTTTAGAAATGGAGAATAGAAGTGCACTTTTTTTTTTAACGCATCATTTGTGGGATAAGATTTAGCGAAGTTTCTTTAAACGTCACAATACATTTTAAAACAGGCGAAACAATTTCTTGAAAAACTTAAAGAAGATCTTTTAACACGTTGACTGCCATGTCACCCATGTGTGGGTGACACTTGAATTTCCATAGTTTGTCGCTTGCATTATTAATATCCTTTCAATTACTTAATTAGGAATCGTCGTATTAGGTAGTCCAAATTCTGAATAATCGAAATTACGAAGAATTGTAATAATAATAGGTGAAATTCGATCAAAAGGTGCTGTACTTGACCAAGTGCTTGACAAAGGGAGCCAAAGGATACCTTTGTGATTTATTTTATATTAATATATATATATATATATATATATATATATATATATATATAAAAAAAAGAATGTATACGATTTTTAAAATAAAAGAAAAGTATACTTTCTCTCGTGTAACTTCATAAATTCTATAAAAGAGCTAAGGAAGATTAATGTACTACTTCTACAACAAATTCTAGATTTTTTCTTTCTTTTTTTCCCCTCTTCAGTTTGACGACTTTCTTTGACTCGCAAGTTTCTACGTAACGAGTGAAAAGAGTCTTAATAGAGGATATAAAAGTCAGACAGATAAGATTTTATAACGTAACCGGCAACGAAGCTTTTACACCCAAGAATATAAGAATTTTTAGTTTCTATATTACTTCATTCGAAATATTGATTTTATTTTGAAGAATTTTTTACTTTACAATACAATTGATTAATCCTTTCACGCCTAATGTGACACACACGTCATATTTTCCAGCGTACAAAGAATGAATGGTTAATAATTTGAACCTTTCAGTATGACACGTTATAGATGTGCGATAACGCCCGGGATATTATTTATTTAAAATTATTGGAAATGGGCGAAATGAATCGTATAGTCTCTTTTCTATTTTATGTGTTCACTTTATTAAAGAGCTTGGAAAGACGTATTTACTCGTTGAAAAGCAGATGGGAAGTGAAGCGACGCTCAGGCCTACGAAAAGAAAATTTTAACGTCCACTTAAAGAAAGGAACTATGCCTGGATCGTGTTTATTATCCTGGCCTTCGGTGACAAACAGTTAAAGGCCTTTTAGACCTGGTGGTGCCAGTACGGTTTTCTTATACAGACAAAAGGGTAGTGTTTCTCAACGATAGATTCCTTTTTGCTACTCAATAATGAATAATCCAACAAAAATAGAATAATTCCATTTTTCAAAGCATAAGGGATCCAATAATTAGCACTGCTCCGATTTATTAGCAATTTCTTTATTATAAGCTCGATAATAAAGTTTAAATTAAACTGTATATATTTCTGCTTTAGAAAATATCAGTAATTATGTGAAACAAACATTCTAAATAACTGAAATAACGCATATATCGATTACTAGTGCTTTCTGTTAATAACCAAGGATTTTTATTGAAATTTGTATTTAAACAAGGTAACTGGGTTGGAAATTTTATAATAAAAAAAAAAAAGAAAAAATAATTTTTGCATCGGCCGGGAATCGAACCCGGGCCGCCCGCGTGGCAGGCGAGCATTCTACCACTGAACCACCGATGCTTACGAACTCACCTTTCTTTAATACCGTACTTATCGATATGATCGAATTAAAAGAAGTTAGAATCCGATTATAATAATCACGGATAATGAAATCAATCCCTCTCTCTAGTCTTCATTATTCCGTCACTTACACATGTATTTATCATATTTCTGACTGGATCCACCATACTGAACTACATTACTACATATTTTAAGTACTGTGCGTTGCTGGAAGAAAGATTAACGAAAGGAATGCGGGTCCTGTTGGCCGTATTCAACACAATCGCATCGGCTACGAGGTGTCATTTATACGAGCGGTGACAAATCCTAACACAACTCGTGTAACACTCGAGAATTGGGTGGAGCGTTCGCAGTTATCCCTCCTTGGCCCCGTGCCCTCCCGCTAGAACGCATAGTACGTCGCGAAGGATATTCAGTGGTGACACTTTTCAACGATGTTAAGGGATAACGCCACTCTAGAATTTTGAAAAGAATCGATTCTTCTTTTTTTTTGCTTAAACGATGCTTTATTATGCGTAGAATATTAGAAAAAAGTTTTATGTGAACTGCAACTTATTGTAACTTTAAACGCGTTTTTCTCGTAATCACTTGATTCGAACTGGCCGGGAAACATAACTCAAAAAGTTTTTAACTAATCGACTTGAAATTTCGCGGAGTGGTTCGAAATAACATAACTCGGCGAACATCGTAAGGGTTTTTTTGATTAATTAACAACTTCTTTTTTATTAACAGTTTTTACTCAAATTAATTGACTGGCTACGTACGTCCGTTTTCACTGTGCCACTCAACGCGTTAATTTCAAACGTATGAAATCCGTGCGTATTATTTCCATGGTCTGTACCCAATATCTCGAAAATGAAATCGTGTTTGAGCAAAATTTTATTCGATATTTTCGACTTTTTTTTTCACGTGGAATCACCTGCTTTTGTCGGTTGTAACAGTAATCGCGGGACACCCGGTGCACGAAGGATCTCAACGATGGTACGACAAAATCCTGGGCGCTAAATCGATTCGGGAATTGACCGATGACGTTGTTGATAACCGTTAACGAATGCCATTCAGCCGGGCTGATATAAACGAAAGAGACGTTCAATTCTGGGACGTGAAATTCTCATTGAACGCATTATGCATGTGCTCGTTGAGGTGAATTAAGAACGAAGGTGATTGTTATCTGTCGTCAATTATTCATCCGGCTTTTTAATGCACACGGTGCCTCGTTGTGCCCTTTGTTCCCTTTTCGAAAGTCCAACTCGGGGAACGTTTTCACGTTACGTGACACGTGAACCGTCTCGATCATTGTCCAAACGACGTTAAAATCAAGATTTTCTTCATTTCTTTTTGTCTTTTGAACATTGCAAGATGGCTTCTGTCGTTCGAAAGTTATTAACGCAAGATTCGCCGCTTCAAAATGAAAAACCGAACGCTGTTAACCTTTACCTCCAGTTTTCTTTTAATTGCAAAAAAACAAAAAACCGGTTTTCATTATTTCTGCAGCGTCGCGGACGGAAGAATAATAACCGAAGGTTCGCTAATCGATTTTTAGTCTTTTGGTACACCCTTTTGGTATTATTTTAATAATGTTATGAATCGTGACAAAATGTGCAATATAAAAAATATGAAAGTCACGTTTCTGAGTTTCTACATATAATTGAATAATTAAGAAAAGACGAAATTAAGCGTGAATACCTACCTACTACATCGAAAGGTTCAATTTGGAAACTAATCGATTGTATCCTTGATAATTAATAATTGCACTCTGGTACTTAACGTTTTAATAGATAACTTAATAATTGAATAAGTAACCGAAAGGCGTAAGGTGCATTCACTTTTGCAGAACGATTTGACGGACCATGGAGAGAGTTGACTATTTTTGCTATCATTTTTCAAATTTCAAAGTATTTCTGTAAATATCCTGTCGTCCGATGTACGAAAGTCTTAATTGAAAAATAGTATTTCATAATCGTAGAAACTTTAAATATAAATTCCTTCTTTGTTTTGCCAAAGCGAACACCGATGGTTTAATACAGAATCGTGTAAAGAGATATTTGTTTTTTTGAATATAACCATCCATCGTACGAATCATTATATTTTATTTCTGTAGCTGGGTCAGATAGACCCTGCGTTTATTCGGGAAGGGTTAAATCAGTGTGTCCCCGAAATGCATCAGGGGAGGATATTTTCGGAGAAGAAACTGTGGCAGTTAATCTTGCTTGCTGGTCCGGAAGGGTACTTATATTGATCGACGGAAAATACCCTGACGTTCCTTCCCTTGGTTGCCAGTTTTGAAGCTACAATAATTGCCGCATAACTAGTTTTTCACATTTTTTCGAATATTCCCGATTTATTCGAAGTATCTGACGAGCATCCTGAGTATAAAACCTTATCGTGTATATTTTGGTTATCGATGTGAGGATTATTAATTGACGCGTGTTAAAATGGGGTTTGAATATAATTATATTTGAAATTTGAAGAATTCGAATATTCTATGTACTATTTGAATACTAAGTACTAAATATAATATTGAGAATATTTAGAATACGAAATGTTAGAAGCGCAGGATACTAAAAACGCCAGATATTAAAAATATTGAATGTTAACGTTTTACAATGCAAAAAACACTAAAAGCACTGAATATTAAAAACATCAAATACTGAAAACGCCAAATCCTACAGACGGTAAACACTGCAAACACCAAATACTAAAAGTGTTGTACAATAGAAATATTAAGTAGGTACTGAAAATTCCAAACACGTAAAGTATTCAAAATGCTAAAGATTAAAAATATTGGGCACAAACATCAAATACTAAAAATACTTAATATTAACCCTTAATATTACCAGAGTAATTGAAAATATGAAATTTAAGGTTTACTTATCTTAGAATATAGAAAATTAAGGAATAATCATTTGTATCTCTTTTCTTCCAAAATAGCGCATTTGCTTTTTGCAGGTTTTGACAGAAAAGTAGATTAAATTCAATCGTATTCAAAAAACGCTCCGAGTGCAAAGGGTTAATAATAAGCCAGCTACTAAAACAAAAATCCAAATACTAAAAAATACCAAATACCCGTCAAAATACTACTAAAATAATAAATATATTCGACTTATTCGAACTTTGGTCGGCGAAAATTGTACGACCACCCCTCGTACGCGTGTACGCGTGCGAACGTTTCACGTACCTGTGCTTAACTCGCGATCTGATAACGACTAAACCACCCCCCCGTGCTGCAGGGGCGTCAGATAGAGGGTGGTTAATGCGCGTGGTTTGGATGCTCCTTTAGAGGCGACCCCTAAAGGCGCCTTTCCGTTTCGTCGGCACGACACACGATCCTGCCTCGTTTCGAGGAAGTATCGTGGCCTCAAGTTGTTTCCTATTCGACCGATGATAAAGACGTCTTCTCGCTGTTAACGATATATATGCCTCTGAAAAATAAATTTCAGAAGTTTCCAAGTATCGAAAAATATATTTCTACTCTTTATCGATTTCTTTCGAATCGTGTATTATAAGACGCAACGAGTACGAAGGCAAAGGAATAAAAGTAACGGGTCGATCTTAGGCGTCACGTTGATCGATCATTTCCAAGAAAGATCGTATTATTTAAACGGACGATCTCAAGATCTAGAGTCTGCGAATGTTGCCAACTAGCCTTCTCGAAAATCCTCGAAATAGATCGCCGTTTTTCTTCTTCTGGTGCAGCTTGGTTTCCCGAGGAGCGTGCAGACGTGGTGGAAAAAGAAGCTCACCTTTCCTTGGACCGGCCTCTTTGTTTCCATTCGACTCGGACCTGGGTGAAACGATGCGGGATCAAAGAGCTGCGTTTTCTTCCCTCGTGCCCTGTAACAATCTAGGGATTAAACAAAAGCTGGGGACGTGTTGATAATTGATGGGTTTTTTGCGGTTATGTACGTTTTATTGGGTTATATCGTGACAAATTGTCCGATAGGGATTTCATGACAGAAAAGTTTTACAAAATAACGCTTGTGGTATGTTAATTTCAAGGTTAAAGATTGATGAAAATTAATGCAGAAATGTTTCATCGATATCTTTAATACAAAATGGCTGGCTGTTGGTTGTAATCAACTATTACGTTACTGTGCATCTAATTATTATCGATTTCGGAAAGGCAATATTGTGATACGAATTCATCACAGAAAAGTTTCATGAAATAGAACTTGTGGTGTATCGATATGAAGTTTGAAACTTAATAAAAATTGCTATGTAAACGTTTCGTTGATATTTTTAATACAAAGTGGCTGGTTATCAGTTGTATTGAACTACTGTGTTACTGGCTGTCTAATTATCGATTTGGAAACATTCAAATTCTGGTACGATTTCATGACAGAAAAGTTTCACAAAGTAACACTCGTGATGCATCAGTTAGAAGCTTAAAGTTGGAGGAAAATGACCGCATAAATGTTTCATAAAGATTCTTTGTACAAAATGGCTGGTCTTCGACAAAGCAAACAGCGAATCGTCCAATTTAATTTTAACGAATATTCTAAAATAGCAACAAATCCATCGATTTATTATGTTATGGAAAATTTGGACTAGTGTTATAGGATCTGAAACTTTTTTTTTCTTTTGCTAATTTAATTTTTTAATTTCTGAAGATATAAAATGATCTTTCTTTCTATAGTTTCATTTTCTTGGTATCTTTGTAATAATTAAACCTTCGACGGTGTTTGACGAGTTAACTCGTCATTCGATACGTGATCAATTTTCCGTGGGTGATAATAAATTTACTAAATAATCATTGGCTACAAACGTATTAGCATATGTTCATTAACAAACATATACGGAAATAGTTAAATTTAATAGTATCCACGGATAGTTGACTAACTGTATGACGAGTTAACACGTCGAACATTTAAGAGTTAAGTACTCGAATTAGATGAAAAATGTTGAGTTGCCTCACTTTTCGTATTTTTTCCCTTCATTGTTATCGTCATTTTTTTCCTTTTATCAAACTATGTCAGTTTTCATCACCAGTTCTGAGAGTATTTCTGTTTCTTTTGTTTCAGGTAAGACAAGTCTCTTGGAAAGTTCGTGAAAGTTTATTGAATTTATGAGAACGCGATTAATAGGGGATTGTAGGACATAATTTCTAATCATCAGCAACGGACGTGCCGTATTGGTATAAATTGTCCTTTATACTGATTTAATAGTGATACGTGCAATAATAAGTTTCAGTCTTTGATATTAACGATTTTCTCGATTTCTTTGGTTAACCCTTTCACTCCAACGAGCTTATAACGAAATATGTTCGCTGACGGGTCCACGCTGAGGATCTGGTGTTTTTTATACCCTAAATTATGCGATGAAATTTGTTATAGTAATTTGAATTTATTATATTTTTTAATAATACAATTTATTATACGTGGATGTTCATTTTATAAACACGCACGTACACGTTGCTTGAGGAGGAGTTGGAAGGGTTCATTTTAATTTGTAAAATTTTGCGGTGAATTTCACTTTCTCAAATTATACGTGTATTAAATATAAAAATCGATTTTCTATATTTAACATATGCTTGAGAAAGGTTTCTTTCAAATTCTGTTCTATTAAATTCTTGCACGTAACATATATATTCCATAAAACTCTCTTTCAAATTTTATTGTTATCAAAATTAATTCTCTATTCAATTTCTATACTCAACCTACATACTCGATAAAAATTCCTTTCCAAATTACATTCTCTTTCTCGACAAGGTTCGCTAAATTATCAGCAGAATATAATTTCCGAGATGGGTCAGCACGTAATATTTTTATGAAAATTTTTACATAAAAATAACGTAACTAGATGGAAAAATTTGTAATAAAAAAACGAGAAAAAAAAAAGATTTGCATCGGCCGGGAATCGAACCCGGGCCGCCCGCGTGGCAGGCGAGCATTCTACCACTGAACCACCGATGCTTACATTTCACTTACTTTTTACTATTTTATTTATATCCGGCAAGAAACATTTGCATAAATTACAGCTTCGATAAAATTTCCGGAATAACTTAAAAAACGAACCCTTTAACAGTTTATCGCGAGCTAGACTCGGGCAAAGCGTCAAGTGCCGAACAGTTTATCTGGAGCGAGACTCGGCTTATGGCGACGCGCGGGTACTGTTTAGTCTAGGGTCGATATCTACTGTTTACTCTTCGATACCCATTGATCTCTACCTCTCGCTTGCATTGTCTCTGTTCTTGTTTCTCTAATATTTAAACGAAAGGAAGTGATTTTAGTTTTCGGTTCAGTATGACGACGATTTTCAAACCGATCGCATCAGCTAACTCGCGAGTTCAATAGTTTCGAACGATATTGGAAATAAAGACAAACCTACAAGGCAATGTATAGGGTGTTGGTCAACACGGTTCGGTGGCAAAAGAATTAGGAAGAAAACAAGGTGCTACCGTCCGGATTGCAACGTGGGATTATGATTATGTATCCCGTGTTTTATTCACGTGACCCCACTAGAACAATCGGCGTTCAATGTCCACTTATACAGGGTGTTTTCGAAATCGTGGTACAACCGGCAAGGGGGTGATACTACACGTAAAAATAAGTCGAAAAAAAAAAAAAGAAAGGAATAATATTTTTTCGTTTGACGCTTCGTTTTCGAGACAATCGAGTTTGAAAATTCGTTAGGTACATTTGGATTACACTAAAATTATTTGTATTCAGTTATATTGTGATATTAAAAATGAATTTAATATTTTCGCAAACGTGTACCATATTTTCGGCCAGAGGGAGTAATTTTTTTTTTGAACGAAATCGAACTACCGGAATAAGAGGAAAAATCAGTGTACGGGGCGGGTACCGAGCGGAGCGTGGCGCAAAAGGAGTAATAAGAGGACAGATGGGAGGGTAAAAGAGGAAACAAGAAGAAGAATAAAACTATCCAAACCCTGGCGAGGAACCCTTCGAGCGAGGGCACACAAAACGAAAGCGAAAGGGAAAGAAAACTTTGGCGCTGTTCTTCTTTTCTTTCTTACATGTTTACCAGCTCGCTCAGTCACTTAGGGAGTCTCTTCTTCCTCTTCGTTTTTCTCCTCTTTCGACAGTCGATAGTGACGCGCTTAAGAAGAAGTCAAGCGCAAATCGTCGACAGATGATCGCGGCACCGGATAAAAACACCTTGATAACCCGCCAGACAATCCCTCACTTCCGGTTACGACCACCGTCGACGTAAATGAAACCCTTCCCCTTTCTCTTCTGCCCGTGTCTATCGTTTCGTGTCGTTATACCTTAAAAACGAATATAAAATCGGTTAAATTATATTGAAGATTAATA
The DNA here is from genome assembly GCA_943735885.1 of Stelis phaeoptera. Classification (NCBI taxonomy): domain Eukaryota; kingdom Metazoa; phylum Arthropoda; class Insecta; order Hymenoptera; family Megachilidae; genus Stelis; species Stelis phaeoptera. Next base: position 6,210,184 of record OX030936.1, read on the forward strand.
AATCCCTTCTACGAAATACTATGATCTAAAAATGAAACTTGACCGATCATATCTCGTATAATAACGATTTCTATACATGACGAATAGGTATAGAATAATTTTGCAAAAAGGATTTACAGCACCTTGGCTTACGGGACACATTTTTTTTTTTTAATCACGAATTTATAATTCATGCATCAAGGGGTTGAATAAACGTGTAACGTCTCGTGCGCACACGGGAGTGCTTCTTCGTTCGCGAACGGGTTAAAAAAAAAAAACGGTAAATTGTGCTTTGGCTCGGCGATGACTGTCGTCGACTATTGTAAGTGGAGGCACGTCTAGACGTGAAAATGCGATGGTAAAAAAGAGAGAGTCTCTTTTCCTTTTTCTTTCTTTTTATTTTTTTAACGTTTTTGATGTTACACATAGACGAAAACTCGCGTTACCCGCGAACGAGCGCGAAAGAACGTTCGCGAATTTCCCGGCGGCACGGGACACGGTCTGCGAACTCTCAAAGAATTACGAAACGTGAATTTCGAAAATCCACTTGAACCTTTCCTTGCTCGCGATACGATCGACGGATTTTATTTTAATACGAAATTTTCTGACGCTCGCTAACGGAATTCTTGCGAAATCGACAAGAACGACAAAACGATAGTTTTCTTCTTTTTACGTTTAAAATTTCGGCAATTTTGTTGTTTAAAACAAGAAACCACAAGCGAGTAATTATCGTGACTCGGGCTGGAAAGTCGTAGCTGCATAAATTAAAAAGCTATCGGTTAATATGCGGATATTTTGAAGTTAAATGTTTTTTCCAATGTAGTAAAATTGTTGCAGGATTGTTTATAGTATTAAAAAAATATGATTCTTCTTTTTAGTAATTTTATTAATATGATATGAATTATGTGAGGTATCACTGAATAGGAACAATTTTAATTAGATCCTATTATTTATTTAACGTGTGCATAATATTTGAGGAAAATACAGAGTGTACAGAATTAAGGGAATAACAGAAAATAAAAAATATCCATATGATTTAATTTTTTAAAACACGATATACTTTATCTTAAACAATGTTTGACAAAATCAATTTATTAATCACTTATTTCAGCTGGCAGTTTTTATTGACTCTCCCTGTATAAAATATTCTAATTTTTTCGAGTTATTTCACATTTTTCACGATGTCTTCAATCAAAAATTCGTAAAAACAGTTCGTGCAAAAATATTAAATATCTTAGAAATTTGTCAAAAAACCGACACAGGCGAAGAAAAATATCCAATTTAAAAAAAACCCGAAGAGTAACTTTTGTTTTCCGAAAACTATTTTGTACACGCTGTTTCGTTGTTTCATCTTCGATTTTCTTCATATTATATACTTATCGTTTATGAGAAATTACACGAACACGATGTATATTTTTCTTTTTGCTGCCACCTTTCGATAGGTGGTTCGAAAGGCGGTAGGTTTTTCGGAAAAAGATCGTAAGAAAGTCACGCGATAGGCATTTCTCCGTTATTTATCGTTCAGGTGTGCTCGAAATTCAAGGATAATTCGAAACCGTGATTATAAGGGGCAACAAGACATTAGGTGGAAACTATCGTAATCACTGACCCCTTGTAATTGCCGTACTTCCACTTCCGTGGAATGACACGCAGCATTCATGCATTCCTGAGGCATGGTATCACCGAAACCGCGCCACGAATCGCTTTCAACGCGTTCACCGTTTTCCTTTTTCACCACCGTCAAGCAGAAAGAAAATATCAGAAAGTCCGTAGAATTGTACCAAAAATTATACAAATTTGATCCAAACAATTTTTTACCAGTCAGTCATGTTAATTGATTCGATCGTTTCGAAAACGAGGTCGTTCCCGATCTTTCCAATCGTACGCCAGAAGTAAAAATGTATCGTCTTCTATGTTATATTTTCGGGAAAATTGTAACAATAATTCCGTGTCGTTAAATGGTCCAACAACATATCTTCATTTCCAAGAAATTTAGTATTTAGTATTTGGCTGGTATTCGGTACCTTATGGTATTTTAGTATTTGGAGGTATTTGGTATTTAATATTCAGTGGTATTAGATATTTGGTAGTATTTGGTATTCGACAGTATTTGATGTTTGGTGATATTTAATACTTGCTGGTATTCAGTATTTGTTATTTGATAGTTGGTACGAAGTATCCCAAGGTATTTGGTGTTTGGTATTTAATATTCGGTAGTATTTGGTATTTGACAGTATTTGATGTTTGCAATATTCATTCAGTATTAGTAATTCGACGTTTAGGAGTCAGTTTTCAACCTACACCATTCCTTTCGTTCACTTATCTCAAGTCTTACAAACCTTCGGCCATTCAACAAAATTATCCCTAATTGCCTACATTTCAATTAACATAAACGATATATATTTTCAATAAAAATCAACGTATCACCTGTATACAGACGATTACCGCATTACTTGCGCTCGTGTAAGACGATCCAACGACTGCGGTCATTTTCATAATCATCGATAAGAATAAAGAGTCGAAGGATACAGCGAACGGATAAGGGAGGATGAAAGATCGAGAGGACAGAGACCGACGGAAGAGAGAAGCAAAGAGGAAAACAGATATGGAACGTCGGGTAGGAGGGAGAACACCGGTTTTTAAGTAGTAGCAGGCGGGAGGGGAGGATCGGGTGAAAAATTCGGAAAGGCAACGAAGACGAGGCAAAAGCAAAGTGTGTTGGAGGTGGAGACGATGGAAAAGAAGGGGGAGGAAGGAGGAAGAGGAGGAGGAGAAAGCGCCTCTCTGAAACTCGTCGTTAAAGCGGATAGAACCACGTCTCTTCCTTTGGTCTTCGTTCGCCACCACCCCTGTCTATCCCCTTTATCAATCCCTTGTTTTCTCCTTTTTTCGTACAGGGTGTTACAGAAATAGCGGGTCGAACATCTCTCCGCCTTACAATCGGAACCAAAGGTCGGCAAACTTTTCTTTTCTCTTTTCTTTTTCAAACACTTAGATACAGGGTCTTCCAAAATTAACTGTCTTCTCTCTTCCCGTGTTACTTGAAGTATTTATAATAAGACAAGGGAATATAGACGGTAGGAATAATTATACTAGGAAAAATTACAACTTGCAAAATAATACTAGTGAGTATTGACGTCTCGGATAATTACACTAGGGAATATTGACACTAGGGATAGTTACACCAGGGTATATAGACGCTAGGGATTATTTACACCAGGGAAAATCGCACTAGGGAGTTATTGAAACTAGGGATTATTTATCCAAGGTATAATAAGACTAGGGAATATAGACGCTAGGCATTATTATACTAAGGAAAATAACAACCTGTAAAATTATACTAGGGAGTACTAACACTACGGACAATTACACTAGGGAGTATTAACACTAGGGATAATCACACCAGGGTATATAGACGTTAGGGATAATTAAACCTGGGTATATAGACGCTAGGGATTATTTACACCAGGGAAAATCGCACTAGGGAGTTATTGAAACTAGGGATTATTCGTCCAGGGTATAATAAGACTAGGGAATATAAACGCTAGGGATAACTACACTAGGAAATGTAGGTGTATTCCGTCTATGTTCGTTTCTGCAAAATGTTCCGATCATACCAAAATGTTAATCTATTATTTACATTATCTCAAAGTGTTTGTTTCGTGTTTATGTTTTATATATTATACTTTATTTGCCGAACTCAAGTGGGTCACTTGATGACCCGCGGGTCATAGGTTGCCGACACCTGACTAATGGCATCGAAAAAGTGTTCGTTTCGCGTTCCACGGCCCCCGTCTTTGGTAGTTTCTTTTTTTTCTAGGATCGGTACCGTAAAGAAGTATCGAAGGCAGTTAGTTCTAAGCAGGTTATACATATATTACCGTTCGTCATCTATATGCAAATTCAAGGACTGGGACGATTAAAGAAAGGCGGAGCTCGTAATGGTTTCGACGTTGCAGGGGCCGAAAATTGGCAACCTGCTCGTTCGTTAGCTAACGATAAACAGAGGTAGATTTGTTGTATCGACCCTATTCTCTCCTCTTTACAACGATCCGTTATTAACCGAACTACGATGCGGATTGTAAAATGCTTTCTGTACGATCCAGTTTCTTTCGTCGGAAATTTGGAAAGGGATTTCTTTTTCGTTGCAATCGAGGCACACCTAGAACCAAGGGAATGCAAATGATATTTGTCTGATATCGAAAGCTGATCCAGCTTGAATTTCAAATGGGTCTTTGTGACGGTTAACATATTATCTATCGCTTTAGAAGTTGATAGCAATTAAAAATTACCGGGGACAACTTCTTAGCACATTTAACCCTTCGCACTCGAAGCATTTTTAAGTACGGTCGAGTCCAGTTCATTTTGACACTGAAATTTTCAATTGCATTGCATTCGATAAAAATAGAATTCTTTTACAATCAACGATCACCGAGCTGATATAAAAATCACTCAAAGTTCATCGCTTATGTAAAATTCCAATGCCCCCAAAACTTTTGAACAGTAGTTAACCCGGTGACTTTCAGTTCTTCTTTTTCTTTTTCTTCGCCGTTGATCAGGTGGCGAAAAAAAGGGAAAGAAAAAAGATTTATTATGTGAAACCGGTAAAGTGACGCATTTCCGCACGGTAATCGATGCAACGCGAATGAAATCGCGATTCGACGTTCGATCGAGCGAAACGATTCGCGATTTATGCGATCGAGACCCGCTTATCCGGCGTTGTAAAACATTCTGAAGCGTTTATAATTGAACCGGTGAAACGTTTTTTTTTTTTTTTTTTTTTTTTACCAGTCTTGTTCGCACGACGAGTGGAAACTTTTCGTTTCATTCTTTAGATTCGATTCTAACTGAGGCAACTCGTGATTTTTGGCTCGATCGACGTTACGTGTACCATCTTTTTTAACCGCTTTGCGTCCATGGATATATCGCTGATTGGTTTTTATTCGTTCGATTTTTGAAAGGAAAAATTTTGTTCGAATGAAATAGCGTGCAGTATTTTGCCGAAAACATCGGACGAACGATATCAAATATTGATTATTTTTCAACTTCTACAAGCAACAATAAACATTGTATCTTGTTGTAACATATCTCATAGAAACTTGAAAAGGATGCGTAAAAATAGGTAAATATTGAAGAATGATAATTATCTGTGAAACCGGAGATTCTAAGCTTCGAATCGATATAATAAAACACCTCAAAGGCACGAATGCTTATCGAATAAGCAGATTTAAAAATTGTTGTCGCAAAATCCGACGTTTCATATGTTACGACCTAACACATATACGATACTTATCAGTATTAAATTTGATATTTGAAGTGAGAATATTTGAATTTTACATTTTTCCTTTGGAGGTGATGCGGTGCCCATATACATACGAGTCGCCCCTGGAAGTAACACATCGCATCAATCGTTACTCAAATCGGCAAGAACCTAAAAGAATTAAACCGATATCAAACAGCAATACAAATCAAAGAAATTGAAAAAAGTGTTAACACTTTTGTCCGCAACTCTTCTCCGGATAAAAGATCACAGAAATTTTTGCAACGAAACAATCGTACACCGTTTGTTCATCTCTGAGGTAATCGATCGACTTGATACGAAGCCTGCGGTATGAAATGCTTTTCGTCTTGAAACGCTCGACCGGTAACGACCCCAATTAACGGGCGTCCGGAAGAAAAGGAAGCAGTAACGTATGCGAGATTCCAAGAAAAAAAGAAGAATCAACACGAGACGGAGTAAAAATTTCATTCGTAGCGATAGGTTCGCGCGAAACGGCTACTTCTAATCAAATTTTCCTTACTATTTAATTAAACATTACCCGCACGCCTATTGCACTCTCCCGTTATCTAATCCCCTTCAATTACACCGCCTTATCATCGTAATATCCCGCGGGATGATACTCAGTCGTGGTAAAACGACGATAAGCAACACGGGACCAGGAATGTGTGTGTGGGCGAAAAAGGGGAAGGAGAGTTGGAAGAATTCTGAGAAAAATAATCAAAGTTAATTAGAAGGTTTTTCATTAAACGACGATTAAAGGCTTCCAGAGAAATCATCGATCGGCTCCGTTAACAGGTTCTTCTTCAGTTTTATCTTTTACGAATCAACGAGCTTCAACTCGACTCGAAACGCGATTACATTTTTATCTTAAGATATTTAATAATATCTGCACCGTGGCTGGACGGCTCCTTTGTACCCTAATCCATTGGACGTGGAACAAAATTGGTTATATCTTAAGGTTTTTCTTTTGTGAAACTCAGTTTGATTGTACTTTCCATTTTCTTCGTTGGACGGTGCACGAATCTGTTTATTTTTTATATTTCGGAGACGGCGGAAAATTAAAAATTGTGTGAATGAAATTTCAGTTGCTGATTATGATTTGATTAGGGTATGGTGGCCTTGGTACTAAATGGGCGGAAAAAGAAAAACACGTTGACATATTAAAATATTTGAAAGGATTAAAGAATTTTGGCAATTTTCAATGTGATAATTTCACATTTTTTTATTCCTTTTCTTGATCATTCAATATTCTGATATAAATAACAGTTCAATTTCACTCTGGTAAATTAAATGTTCGAGTGCAAAGGGTAGGAGGCAGTAGAATCAGTCGTTTGTCAGTTCTGGTGCAAAGGTGTCCCACAGGTGCAAATAAACAATCAAATTGTCACCTTGGTACCTTTAGCAACAAGTCTCTTTTTTACGATTTACAGGTCTATGATATACATTGAGAAAAGAATCCAATAGGCTCAAGTTTTACTGATAAAACGATGCATCACATGATCGTAACAGAGAAAGGTAATAATTAGAAAAGTCAGTGACTGAATTTGGAAGCTTAACAAAAGTAACGAATATAAAAATCATGGTTTGTCATTTTATTCAGATAATATCGATGACATTTTATTAGGTTGTAACATCTGAAACGTCCTTTAAATAAACATACGTTTATTATATTAAACGATAACAATCACAACAGGAATTATTAAAATCTGTAGATTTTTTCAAGAAATTACAAGTTTTCACGAAAATTCACAAATTTCGATGATAATCGTGGTCTTATTTTAAAATAAAAATCATGTTGATACATATTTCACAAAAATAGTTAAATATTGAAAACTGAAGCTAAGCTTCGAATCGATGTATAAAACATCTCAAAGACACGAATGTTTACCGAACAAGCTGATTTCCGATTATATTATAGTATCTGTTAGATAATATACTATCATATTTTCTCGATACGCCTCTTTTTCATATTTTTTCCAACATTTATCGCCATAATCCTCCAGTTTACCTTGCAGTTGTTTTGAGAGTCTCTCGGTCGAGAAGTAAGATGGTTACCCTGTATTCTGCACAAGCGTCTTTTCTTTTTTTTCTTACAAATTAACGAACTTACACAGTGGACGTCGGTTCGTTACACGATTCGAATGGCGCGAAGCGTCGTTCAGTGCTGAGTTCATCGTATAATAGCGATGATGTAATTCTCAGAGGCGTATGTGTCTCTAATCCAAGGGGGACACGCGTCGTTCGTACGGCGTTGCATTGTAAAATATCCAACAAACGACCCGTATTTACGGTTCACAGAAATTCGTGTAATTTCGCGGAGTAATTACGATTTTTGTATTCGGCTGTTAAAGGACGGGGATTTCCATAACAATTTATCGTCATAAAATGTCTTTCAACTACAAAAGGGTTCAAATGAATCATAATCATTTTCCTTTGGGCTGTTCAATTTTGAATAATGTCCCGTATCTTTAACCAACGGTGTATCGGGTGTTAATTTATTTAATAATCGATAAACTGTACCGCTTACAAAGATACAACGATTCTGTTATCCGTAGTAAAAAATATCTGGTCTTTTTGGGTGGATTAATAAATCCTGGACGGAGGATCAGTGAAACGAGTGTAGGCTGTCATTGTTTCGGGATGATTTTGACAAGTGTTGGGGATGCTTGCGAGGGGGGTGGGGGTGTTGCAACGATTATGAGAATCGCGAACGAAGAACAGGGTGGGGAACAGCTACGAGGAGGAGGGGGTGGGGTGAACGGTGAAGGTGAATGAGAATGGGCAGCACAGGGTGTGACGCGAATGAATGCGAACCAGCGCCATTTTGAAAGGTTACACGGTAGGAAAAGCGGTTTGCAAAAATATAGCATAGGGATCGGTCCGTGTCCTTAAAAGGGGCGATCCTTTATGCACAAATAATATACAAGAAGAAAAATTGCTCCAGTAATAATACTTTCTTTGGAAACTATTATTTGTGTACGCTTTCGATCATTTTCAGTTATTGTATTATTTGTACGGTTGTTTTCCATCCGTGTAATTATTAATAAACAAATGATGTTAATTATTCAAATGAAATGTTAAGTTAGATAAATTTTCCAAATGCCTTTGAATGTTTGAAATTGAGGGTTATTAGAGGGTTAATGTTGGAAGTAGCAAAATGTAAATAATTAGATACATATTTCAATTTGTTTTTTGCTTGGTAATTTTTAACACTGCCGAAGCTTAGTATTTATGATATTCCAAGGTTTAGTATTTTTTATAATGCAAAAGTTTAGTATTTATGATATTACAAGTTTTAGTATATCTGATATTACAGGGTTTACTATTTTTAATATTACAAAATTTATTAGTTCTAATACTACAAAATTTCTAGGTATTGTATAATTTTTAGTACTATACAATTTTGTATTTCTAATGTTACAAGGTTTAATATTTCTAATATTACAAAATTTATTAGTTCTAATACTACAAAATTTCTAATAGGTACTATACAATTTTTAGTACTATACAATTTCTAATACTATTGAATTTTGTATTTTTAATGTTACGAGATTTAGTATTTTTAATATTACAAAACTTAGTATTTCTAATACCACAGAATATAGTATTTCCAATACTACCAAATTTGTAATGTTCCAAAATTTCTAGTATTATAAAATACTTCAGACATTTCAGCCTTCCTATACACGTAATTATAAAACTATTATTGTCCCCAGTTCTTCTATTTTTCCTTAACAGTTCATTTTTTTTCGAACCAAACAAAGTCATTCGAATTCATTACTTTTCGACTCATAAAAAAAAAAAAGAAAAAAAGAAAAAGAAATCACTATAAAATTTATAAAAGCAACGTAAAATAATTACCCTCCATGGTATAAATTTCATCGATATAAAATTACCAGCTCGAGGGGTTTAACGAAAATTTATTACACACTTTGGAGTTATTTTTTCAACGCGAAACTGCCTCGTTTCTGTTTCACACGATCGGTATACTGTACAGAGGATTCCGAGTCAGCGTTTGGACAGATTTTTGCTGTCGTTGTTATTCGACACGGCGTGCGACCGGCGAGAAACGTAAACGCGGCTGTGATACAAATGCTAAACGAACTCGATTTACATAATGAGCAACGTAATTAACGCGTGTCGGTGAATAAGCCGAGATGACCGGCGTAAACCGAAAGACGTTTCGTTGTTTTCCTTTCGTTGAAATTTTTCACATTTTCCACGAAACACGGGGTTCAATCCGAAACGGACAAGAATATCCACGATACGTTTACGTCGCGATTTCGATGGAACTTTGAGCTTTAAATTGATGTACAATAAGTGGTATTTTGGAATAGTTTTATGTCATAAATTTAAATCAGATGTTTAGGTTGTGAAATTATCGTAATACAACTCTATTGTTGGATATAATTAGTAATCAGTCGGCTTGTGCTAATAATATTTAGGTGCCATTTATATTGGTATTTTTGGTAGATTTTGAGCTTTAAATTGATGTACAATAAGTGGTACTTTGAGATATTTTTATGTCATGAAATCGAGAAGGAAATTATCCAAATTAATAGCACATCTACATCGTGTTGTTTAAAGTAATTAATTTACTATAATTAACAACCAGCCATCGTTTGTTAAGAATATTCAAGAGGAATTAATATAGGTATTTTCGGCAGATTTTAAACTTTAAATTCATGTACAATAAATGGTACTTTGAGATACTTTTATCTCACGAAATTGAGTTAGAAGTTAGCCAACTTATCGTATATCTCATCGTTCAAAGTAACTAATCTGTTATAATTAATGACCATCCATTTTGTATCAAGAATATTGATGGGGCGCTTATGCAGTCGCTTTAACGAAACTTTAACCTTTAAATTAATATACCATAAGCGTCATTATAGACTACTTTTATGTCATCAAATTCTGTTTGACTTTCCACGTTTCGAAATCTGCTATTTGATATGCAACAATGTAGTAGTAATGGTTTCGTTACTGAGGTCCAGGGAAAGGAGCAACAAATTCTGGTTGCATTTAATTACAACATGGCGGTGTTACACCTAGCTAATTGGTACTTCGCTGAGAAAATGAGGGTTCATTGTTCTTAGACTTTCTCTGCATCTAAAAGCCACTTAAACCGTACGTTCGTTGAAGATGGTATACCTGTCAAAGACAGTTTTTTTCTTTTTTATTATAAATTAATATACTTCGAAACAGAATGTGTGTTTTACACATATTTGTATTACAGTTCACAGCTTCGTTAAACCTAACAATTTTGAATAAATTTTTATCAAGTAAATGAGACGTTTTAGTCTGATTTTATAGAAAATACATTTACTTCAATTAAGTAATGTTTAACCCCTTGCACTATCATTTTCCCGACAGGTGCGTCAGTCAGAGGTAAATATTTATTATTTTTAGCGGTAAAACAAATCAAGGTGATTGAATTATTGCGCATACTTTGTACTTGGCAAACTGTGTAAATTGTAATCAGAGTTAAAATTAATGTTCAATTGTGATCAAAGTTTGAACTTGTCACGTGGACGTTGAAATTGTAGGAAAAAAAAAAGGAAGTAAGTATATCCAGGAATCACCTCGTATAGACCAGGGTAGCATGGAAACGCACGTTGTTCTCAGAGGGTTGGGGCGCCAGTTGCCTAGCGACCGTTCCTGGAAACCCCCGTAATCCCCTTGGGGCGTACCCTGTGCAACAACCATCAAGCATTTACTCCAAAACGCCTCGAGTAGAAATCTTTTCCACTCGTACGACAAAACGTAACTCTAAATCCAACTTAAGCGACCCAATTTTCTTTTTTATTGCCACGAATTAATCGCTCGAAATATTTCGAAACTGTGAATATTTTTCATTAGTAATTGGACGTATTGAGTAACAGATGATTCTCAAGTTTGCAATAAGTTGTATCTCTTGAAGTAATGGAAGCGAAGTGCTCCATCCTTAATTTTGAACGCTAGAACCTACCAAACGGATCATAACAACTCGCATCAGATTTCTTACTTTAAACTAGAAAATTGATTAAAAGCCTCTTGTCGAAATCTAAGTTAGCCTTCATCAAGATTATAAATATAAAAAAAAGGATATCTATATCTTACTAAAATTACCATTAACTCATTTTTTTCCAAAAGTGAACTTATACAAAAAAAAAACGGCTCAATTATTCTATATATCAGTTTACGTTTCATCCGCCATTTATTTTGTTCTCTATTTCAGTTTGAATTTCGAAGTAAAAAATGGTACGCTGAACGTCGGTAGTTCCAATATTAATTACTATCAAGTTATAAAGTAACTGGAACGGTAGACTCATTGTCTAACGAGTTAACGCAAAAGTTATTTGTCCAATTTCAACAAATATCCAGGTTTCCCATATACGAAAATTTTCGTTCATATTTGCCGTAATTTCTCTTCCATCATCGTTGTCGGAGGATTTTCAGCCGGCTGTTTTCCAACCTGGCGATAAACAAGATCTTATCGAGCGTTCCAGACATCGGAGTGATACTAGGCGTGTTGCTCGAAGGAACGATAATGACAAGGATCGAACAAGATAAAGATAATTATCGTACAACGATCACGGCCGATACCCAAGATCTGCCTATCGGACCGTTCCCACTTTCCGCCCGATCGAGTGAAAGTTTCCCTAAGGAAAACCTCTGGCAGCTGTATCCTTGATCCTTGATCCTTGATCCTTGAAAGGTCTTCCAACGAGCTAGGAAACAGGTACGAAATGTGAATGGAAACGTCGGGATTGCGCGTTTCAGCGCCGACACTTTGGCGCTCGAGCTCGAACGAAACACGAATCGTCACAATGTCGACAACTGTTGCACGATAATTATTGTTCGCCAATATCGATGAATTTACTGACCGATCAATGATTCTTCGATGACAGTTGGTTTTAATTATAATTTTCTTACGGGCGAAACCGGGTCGTTGATGTTTTCGAAAAACTTTTATTTCTCAGATCTTACAAGGAGGAGCCACCCAAGTGTTACGCTCACTTATTTATGAAACTTTGCCATCTTATAGAGTTCGTCCAGCTGAGTATTCCGATACCCCCTTTTGGGCGTAGACGGCCAATAGTCCGGTATTTGAGATGCCTAATACGACCATTTATAATTAAGTAATCGGAAGGATACTAATGATACAGATGACACATTTCCATGGAAATTTGAGTGTTGTCCGCAAATTGGGTGACGTGATAATTAAAGCGTTAATTAAAGAGGGCAGAGCTTACACGCGATCGATGGAAATACACAAGAAGGACTCGTTATATTCTTGTTAAAGCAAATATACGTTTATCGGAGAACATTTGGACCCGCATCTGGTTTGCACGGTCGATGGAGGCGGCTTGGTGGATGCTTAAGGGTGGGTTTACATTAGGCAAGTAGACCGAATTTCTCCGTTTCTGTCATTTGAAAAAGAAAATCACGAAGAAATATAAAATCTATTGGCTATATTCTCGTAAAGTCAACTCTCCTTCTGTACACTACTTGCCTAGTGTAAACCCACCCTAAAGGTTCGCCTGTCCATCGAACAATCCCGACGTTGACCCTGATCCTGGCAAAGGGATGAACAGAGGACTGGAATGCCGTACCTACCTTCGGGCTGCTCTCTATTCTCTGCCACCCTCTACTCCCCACGCTCTCCGTTCCTCTCTTTCTCTTTCTATTCATCCACCTTTCTGTTTTCATCCCTCATTCCCTGGTGCTTTATCGGCGAATCTTTCCAGAGAGATGCACAGCCTTCGGATCGGATCCAAATTTTATGCAATTACGGAGACGCGAAAAAAAAAAAAAACAAAAGAAAAATTAATACGGTGGATACCTTCTGTCCGAATTCATACCTTCGTTATTGGCAGTCGATTGGAAATTTATTTATCACGAAACATTTGATTTTTTTATCAAATTGCGCCGTTTGCTTATTAATGCTGTTGGTTGCGTAGTATAAAATTTGTTGTTACACGTACTCGTTTACTTATTAGTGAAGACGAAACGCGTATATACATATAATTTTTGTAGAGAATCAAATTTTATTAATTCATGCTTCTACGTAGTCTCCTTCCTTATCAATACACGCTTTGAAGCGTTTGAGAAGATTTTGAAATGTCCGAGTGGTTTAAATTACCGCGAAAAATTCTGGAAACATTTCCAAATTTCTGTTTCATAGAACGGGGCAAAATGGTAGACCGAAACAGGCCTTAGGCACCGTCCTCGCTTTAGAGATATCCACGTTCCGCTGCGTCACGGTATCTCCGTCTCTCCTCTCCTCTCTCTTACAGAGATTCTCATTTTGTTTACAAACGCGTTTTCCTCTCGTTCGCTCTCACCTTCTCCAAGAATCGTATTTTTATTACCCAAAGAAATCATTATTACTGCGAAGAATAATTACAAGAAAAATCGTGTCGGCGTACGAAAGTACCGTGCGTCGCCGACTCTGCGGAGAAATAAAATTTACTTGACTTTTCGGACAAGGAAACACGAGTGTCCACACATTGTCTACCGCTGAGAAATGAAACTTTATGATATAATGATAATTAGAGATCAATAGCGGTAACTTTTACTTCGACAGCAATAATCAAAGCGTCGCTAATTGATTTTCAATCGGCTAATCGGTGGTATTGCAAAAGCCTATTGACAGACTTGTGGCAGTCGAAGCGTCGAGTGGATTTTCGGGACGAATGAGCACCCCTGATGGACACAGGAACCGTGACCACGGGGCGAGTAAACAGGCAAGATGGAGAGAGTAACCACGAGGCAAAAGCGAGAAACAGGATCTGGAGAAGGGAGGTGGGAGGCGAACGGGTACAGAAATAAGCAGCCGGAGAGGGATAGGTATAGTTGGCCTGTTCTGGGTCCCCGTGGGTCCCTGTTGGGCCTCTAAGGACCAACCATTCCAACGACGTGTTTCGTCCTCGTCGGTGGCGGACCGACTCTTTGTCCGGGAAGGAAAAATTCCTCGAGTGGTTTTCCATTATTGAGCCGTAATCGGATTTCTTGTTCGGGGGAGGCGTGGTACTGGGGTTACCAACTGGAGGGGGGGGGGGGGGGGGTATAGTACTTCAGGTTGAAATGTGATCAAAAATATAATACTTATCAGAGGAAAGTTATAGAAAATAAATGAACCCTTTTGGTGTATGAATTTTTAATTTTTAATTCTAAATTATATATATAAATCTCTCTTCTAACAAATAAATTTTGATAAAAAAAGAACGCCACTGTTAAATTATAGTGTATTAATTAAGTTCTCAATCAGGAACAGAGTGTAATAGGAGGATGAGATTGAAAACAGATAAGACATTTTATGTATGTATACTTTAACTAAATTAACAGATATGAGGTTAAATTTTCAAATTAAAGAAAAATCATTCAACCCCCTAAACAACCGTGTGAACAGAGTTTTTTTTTGTCAGATTTGAACGATTTTGAAATATCTTGAAATATTCGAGAAAAATGATTCGGATGAATAACTTCAAATTTTACTTCAATTTCGTGTATCTATTACTGTTCAAAAAAGCGATAAATAGGAGATTTCGATCGAGGAGAAGAAAATTAGTTAAGACGATTAAAAGTAATTATCTGTTGCTTTAAATTGCATACTTTGATATCGATACGGTATCGAATAGAATCGTCAACGCTTCGCAACATTTTTATTGCGCAAAGTTACAATTCGCGCTTCATAAAACAAATTGGGACGATAATTAAATGATGCAGACAGTACACTTGACGAAATAAAAGAAAATTATTGGATTTACCAAGGGAATCGAGTACAAGGAAATCTGATTAAAATTGCTTTAATGTTTACCCTTCCCTTCGTTAACGAAGGAGAGAGTACCTTTTAACGTAATTAGGCCAGTGCAATCTAATAACAATATAAAATCGATGCAGGAAGCGGGTTCTCGATTCATCGGCGATTCTTTGCGCGAAAATAAGAGGAAAATGCGAAGTGAAATTTTCCTTACACGACGAGAAAATCAATTTTAAATACTATCTCGATTCTTACATTCAATCTTTCCGGGATTCATCTCGCGAGACTTAAGCACCGAAATGTAATAAACAAATATTCATTTATGAATCCTACACGGGAAGAATGCAACGATATTTCGATCGAAAGTAAATATACAAATTTTGAAAGAAAAATCGGTGAATGATAGAAATGGAAATTTTAACGAAAATTTTTGTTTCGTTTTTGTTTTAGAAAAGTTATATTGTTCGTAATCTGAACACTAAACTTGAAAGGGCCAGCTTGTTGAATCAGCGTTCAATTGGTTGAACAATTGGTGTTTTCAAAATAAAATAAAATTCGACAGGTAAAATTCATAAGTGCGAGTAACGCAGTTTGGATCGATTAAATAATGAGCCTAATCTGTGTAAATTTCCCGTCGCTCGTTGTTCCGACGGTCGTACTTTGCATAAATTTCTCGATTGTTTCTCGCTTCTGGATAATTTATCGAGCGGGCAGGGGATTCGACCGGTGTCCCGAATTTATCGTTTAACCGATACGAGAATCGACTGTCGAATTTGTTGTTTATCTGAGAAAAAAGATTACGCTTCGATTCCTTTTTTTTCTCTTTTAAACAGTAACGGGAGAAATAATGACGGCCTTATTGTAACGATTCTTTAATCCTCGTACAACGGACCATGGAGAGAGGCAAAGTTTTTAAAGAATTTTTTGAGAATTGTTTAAAATGAAAAACGATTTTCTGCAGTTAATCATTTTTGTTCAAGTAATTTAAGTAATTTCAGTTTCGGATCAATATTTATTGAAATACTTTTGTTGTTAGTGATCGTTTGTTAGGAATCGGTGCCCTTTGTTAATTGATATAGAGATTGTGAACAAGATTCATCGTTACAAAATTGTTACCACGAATTTGTATTATAATTATTTTACCCACTGTTTTATGATAAAGTGAATTTCGTGACAGAAAAGTATCTCAAAATAGCACTTACAATACACGAACTTAAAGTTTATAGTTCGACCGAAATTACTGTATGAATCATTTATCGATATTATTAACACAAAATGGCTGATCGCCAATTATAGCAAACAATTTGCTGATTGTGAAGCATATAGAGTGTGACACGAATTCATGACAGAAAAGTATTATAAAATAATACTTTCAGCATACCAATTTGAAGCTAAGAGTTCGACAAACATGATTGCATAACCGTTTCAAGAATATTTTTAATCCAGAATGACTAATTATTAATCATAGCAAACAGTATAGTTGCAGTACGTTGATTTCAAAACAAAGTTTGATCAAATTAGTTGACATAAAAGTATCGCAAAATAACACGTACGACGTATCATCAATTTAAACTTCAAGATTCAACAAAGATAACCGTATAACAATCTCCTTACCATTTTGCCATAAAAGCCGTAAAAAGCCATTAAAAAATAATTGTCACGATATTTTTCATCCAACGAAGACCCAGCCATTTCGTATCAAGAATATTCATAAAACGCTTCCATAGTTAGCTTCGTCAAGCCTTAACCCTCCAACCGATGTGCCCTAAGTGTCATGTTGTAAAACTTCTCTGTCATGAAACTCGTTCTAACTTCTTACGTTTCGAAGCTGGATAATTCTTCTTAGCTCGACACGGTGAAGAAATTCGGTGGCTGAAGTTGTCCCGGCAGAAGGTAATTCGGTTAACAAACAAGGGACAGCCGGGTGCACGCATTATGTTCATTAAGAACACGTGTAACTTGAAATAGTTTCAGGCCCGATGGAACATTCAGGGACTGACCGATGCCTCGTCGAGTAGTTTTACGATAAACCCGGTGGATGAACCACGTCGAAGAACACACAAAGATAGAGGAGGCTCGTAGATCGTGCCAGTGTGTGTTTGCCTTAACAATCAGCCGTCTGTTTACTCAAGTGGACTGTTAGCGAGACATCGCTAACGTAGCGACGCGCCAACGTTACGAGAACCTCGAACATTTTCCCTTTCTCGATCGTGCAACGATCTGCCGTGGCCGTTGCCAAAGACGACCGGAATTCACAATGTTCTTCCAGTTATTCGAACCTCTTCGTATGCAAATCTTTCTTTTATCATTAACTCGTTGGCCAACGATGGCCCGACGGTTCAGACTTTGATTACAATCGAACTTTAAGTTCAATTATGATCCTTAGTAGGGGCAGAGATATTTTGATAAATAATACAACAGGTATTAGTTGCGAAGGGAAAATAATCGGGTCCGATCCGATTTTCCAGATAAGCTTCCAGAAACCAAATGGACTGTGTCGGGAATCTGTTTATTTTTATTCCTTTCCTTATTTTTTAATATTCACTGAAATTTCGCATTCTAGAATACACAGATAAATTAAATATCTTTTACACTAGAACTACCGACGTTTAATGCACCCTTAATTTCAAATTTAACCTAAAATAGAAAATTCTTTATCTTGATAAAAACCAACGTATATTTCGTCATAAGTGTATTAAAATAAGAAATTTGAAGTTTGCTAGTTCTAGTATTAAATCGTCAAAGAACTTAAAGAGCGATCGGTAACACGTACTAAATGATTTCTGTCAAGAATTTAAAATAAAACTAGCCAGACAAAAATATTCCAAGTCCAAAGGGTTAATCTTCTGATTCTTGAGGGTGCAATCGCACCAATATCCTCCCCTCTGTATCCGTCGCAGAGACGAGCGCACGGAGGGGTTAATTTTCGGAAACAGCCGAAGGTTCAGCATCGAAATCGAATTACGACCCTAACTGCGCCATCTGGAATAACTTCGTGCCTCGATGCCACCTGTTCTTCGACGATGAAGAGGAGAATCCATCGTCAGGAAAGAAGAAGAAGAAGAAGAAGAAGAAAGGCGAGGACTTGGCCACGATCGATTTCGTTGCAGCCGGGTGACTCATCATCCTAGCGAATCGTCCAGTCAAGGTTCTTCCTCGTAAGGAGCTTCTCCTCGCCAAGGTCTCTTCTAACCGCAACAATGAGAGGAGAAGGAAAGATATCCTTGAACGTTTTTTTACGCTGGCTCTCGCGGAAAGTACAATTCGTCCATTTTCTGTGTCTTTGTATCTTCCGATATAACTTTTTAATATCTTGACTGCCACGCTAAAGGCGATGAAAATTTGATTATTACAATTCTTCGTGATTTCTGTTATTCTGAATTCGGAGTACCTGATACGACGATTTCTGATTAAGTAATTGAAAGGGTATTTAATAATGCAAGCGACAAATTTCTATGGAAATTCAAGCGTCAAACCCTTAATCTCTCGTCTGGTATTAATTCGAAAGACTTCAGATACGTATAAATGTTTATTCTTTCACTGTTAACCTTTTGCACTCGATTGGTTAGGGGTCTTCGTCTGAAGGGACGTACGAAACTTACTGGAGAATGATCGAAAGTCGACTTACGAATGTTATTCGAAATGACAAGCAAGGAAATTGAAATGTTGTGTACAATTTATCTTCAACGATAATTTGCTATCCCAAAAGTTCGATTGTAGTAGAAGCATCAGTCCAAGTGCGTCCAAGGGTTAATCCCTTAACTTACCATTTTCCCGACAGATGCGTCGATCAGAGGTAAATAATAATTGCTTCGGTATTATAAAACGTATTAAGAAAATTGAAATATTACGTATGCTTCGCGTTTACGAGGCCTTGATTGTAGAAATTGTAACTGGAATTAAATTAAAAATTTGATCGTAATCAAAGTCGGAACCAAAGAAGTCACATCAGAATTATAGGTTGCGTCACGAGTGTGACACGATATTGTACGTTAAAGGGTTAAATATTTTTAACAAGTTTTTGCAATATCTCAGGTCCGCCGAGGACCGACAATCGAACGGGCAGTAGAAACGCTCAAATGTTTTACCAAAGGAAGTGAAAACTTAGAAAATTTTCTACTGATTTCTCCCTTTTTCTTTGGGGGGGTGCTAGAGCCCCACAGCTCTCCCCTCAGTGCGCCGTTGAACCCTTTGCACTCGAAGCATTTTTGAATACGATCGAATCCAGTCGACTTTTCCAAAAGACACGAATGCTTATGAATCTATTTAGTTTGATTTCTCTCGTTAATTTGCTGATGCTTCAATTTCGAGCGCAAATGGTCGATATTCATCGTTTTATACCACGAACAACATGATCCGTGAAATTGTTATTTGGTCGACTGTACGCGTTCATATTTTTACGAACCTGTGAACCTTCTTCCCTGTAATTCGCTCGATCGTAATCTCACGACAGGTCCATAATCCAGTCGCTTTTATTTCTTCCGGAGTCGGGTTGTATTGCTCCTCGTCACATCTACCGTCGCACGTCTTTCCATCTCATTGACACTATTCATTAGGTTTCCTTCGTTCGCGTCTCATCTTTTATTCATAATCTTCGTTTATACAGGTTGTCTCAAAAAAAGATAATAGAAGGAAAGAAGGAAAGACTGGTCGCATCAAACTTCGCGGCCGGGCAATATTCCTCGAATTAATAAACTTATCGCAATTAAATGGGCGTTGGAATAACGCTTGTTTTGTTTTTTGTAATTTTTACACTTTTAGAACTCTACGAATATATTTATTTATTATTCATTTGGAGCATGTAGTTTGCGACACTTTTAATTACGAATTGTAACAGAAAATTGCTGTCTTTGAAGGGTTAAATGTACTTCTTGGGTTGAGATTTTATGTTAACCCTTTGCACTCGATTGGTGTCTCTGGAGGGACATATTTCACTTACCAGTGTATTTTAATACGTGAAAATTAAGCTTTAGTTTGATTAAAATATAGAGAATTAACGAAAGGAATAAAGATAAATAGATTCATAAGTATTTGTAAGCGTAAAATTTGTAATCGATTCATAAGCAACCGTGAAGATCGATTTGTAGAAATAATTGTTTCATCGTATAGTGCAAATATTGCCAATAATTGAAAATAATTAATGATTCGTATACGGTTAAATATCGTATAAGGGGCAATGCCGATTTAATCGATAAATAAATTAATAAATTAACGAAATGCCTGAAATTACGCCCAGTACCGTATTCAAAAATAAATACATATATGTACCTGAGAAAATAACTTACGAACTTTCTTATTTTATAAAAATACAATAAAGATGACCCTCGTATAACACGGTTGTTAGTTCTTGCATGATATCGTGTTACACGAGTCTTTGTTACGTCAAACACGGAACTGGTGAAAATTGGAAAAAAAAAAAATCAACAAAACCCCTTTTTATTTTCTTAACGTAATATTTTTTCCACAAGATCCGTTATTTCGACGAATTTTATCAATCGTAAAATCAAGAAAGTTATATTATTGATTTTCCACAGTGAAAAATAACGGTGTGCCATGATTTATTTTCCAAATTTCAAATTATTCTGATTTTCAAGAATTTGCTGTGTTTATGATTCGTTTCTATTGTGAAGTGGCCAAGTTTCGAAAATATTCCTAGAAAATATTCCTGCTCTCGTATCCAGCATCGAATTATGCTCTGCAATCTTTAAACACCCTGTACGCATTCGTATTTCGAATTTCCATATTTTAATCCGAACCGCGACAAATTGAACGTCCACCTATCCATATCAATTTCGAATCTCCTCGTGAAAACACCGGGGACATTAATTGACCATTTCCCTTCACTTCCGTTGGCAATCAACTTTTTATTATCATTCGTTATCGTTATACGCGTTTCCGGAAGATACACGGTGGCCGGCCGTTGAATTAGGACCACGTGCAAAGATTTCAAGAATCCAGACGATACGTTTTGTTTTTTTATCGTTTTGAAACCGCAATTGTATTTCTGTGTAAGTGTATTTTCGCGTCGAACGCAATCATATTTTACCATTTAGGAAAACTATTGGATCGTATTTATGATTTTTCTAAGGAAATATAGTTGAAACATTAATTTGGAAATTAACCCTCTCCAATTTTTCATCGCAATTTTGATATAATTTCGATGGAATTTATATTTTTTCAATAAGTCGCCCCGTTTCAAAGGATCGCCGAATACTTTCGACCGCTGTGTGCGCGTGTGTGTTCGCTGTGTTAATTAAATGCAAATACTGCGGTATTTGATTCGCGTTAACCGATATTTGAACATTGTCGAGTTTGATCAATAAAAATTGAGCGTTTTTCTGTTTACCCGGGAAACTTAAACTACGTTCGATCCTGTTCAGGATAAATTATTTTATCATTTTCTGTGAAAATTCTTGGAGAAGCACGATTTCTTCATTCATACAATTCTTTGTATTTGAAAAATACAATGGTTCAATAGGTTTATCTTGAAAGTAATCGATACCTCGAAAAAGTGTTACACCCAATCTGTTTTTTAATCGTTTCGTAAAAAATATTCCAGGCAATATTGTTTCGTCACCTTTCTACGGGAATATCTCCGAAACCGTAAGAACTAGCTTGAAACTGTGAAGAAGTAAATTGTAGCTGAACGTCCAACGAAGAGATTGATCACAGGATCCACCCTTCTGCGTGAAATCATTCCGGAAATATGAATAATATTCCAAAAATTTGTAAACTCTGAAGTCTCCAACGCCGAATTCCAAATTTTACCATTTTATTGATATCTTCAAAACTGTTTCGCATAGGGCGATGATCTTACAACCAATCTCTTCGTTAAACATCAAGCTACAATTAACTTCTTTACAGTTTCAAGCTAGCTATTGCAGTTTCTTAGATATTCGCGTAGAAAGTTGACAAAATAATTAACTTTTCTGAAATACTTCTTATATAATAATAGTTAAAAACAATACAAATCGGGTATAATATTCTTTATTCCAGGTGTATTGTTCAAATGAAATTTAATTTTTCTTACAAAGACAGCTGATGTTGGTTCGTGTTTTAATGAAATTCCTTGATTGTTCAGAAACGCGAGGCAAAGAGAGAGAAAGAGAAAGAGAGAGAGAGAGAGAGAGAGAGAAACGTCGAACATAAAATATATTCGGAGGTGCCAGTACCAATCTCGTCAGATCGATTGGAATCTGGAAGAAACGATCGTTTCTGATCGATTTTCTGATTTCTGGTGAGTCAATTTTTTACTGTCAATGGTTTTCAGCTTCTGCTATTTTTGTTTTGTTTTTCTGTTCGAAGATTAGTCTTCGTGGCCGATTCCGATGAGATTTCTTCGATCGAATCGATAATAACTGAATACACACAGCAATTTCGAAACATTTTAAATGATTTTTTCGAGAAATTCTAAAATTTCACTGCAATTTACGCGTGTTACAGTAAATAAACGACAGATCAACGTTAAATTAATTATTAGAACTAACGATTTAATAATTATTGCTTTCGAAAATAACTCCAGACCCGTAAACCATGCAATTTTCTTCTTCGAAATGAAATTTCTCAAAAACTGCGCTTACCAGAGAAAAACGATTCGCAGGGTTTATCGGTGTTCGATATAAAAATTGCGAATTGAGGATCGGAACGTCGAGGAGCATCGGATCGGTCGAAAAATTCCTGAGAACGTAGCAACTTTGTCTTTTACACGATAACACGAATGTTTTCCTTCATTTTTATTGCACGTTTTGCACGAATCAAGTCCGCCGCGTCGTTGCACTTTTCGTATTTTCCGAAGATCGCCAAGTGTTTGTGCAGTTCTCTTAGAATATCGTTCTTTCGACGTGGCGCAACTAAACGATGGATTAATTTATGAAATTTCATGGAAATTGATTCGATGAAACTTCTATCGTTTGACGATTGCCAAGCGATAGAATACAGTGGGTTTCGATGTCGATTGGTATTTGAAATTTGTTTTTTCATCGTTTCTGTTGTAGGATAATTTCAGTGGCGATGGACGAAGCTTTGGAACATAATTTTCATACTTTTCTTTCGATGTTTTTATTATTCTGTGGCCGAATAATTTTTCATTCGGTGATTGTTGTAGTAATCGTTGTTGTAAAATTTAGATTTTAGATTTTTAGATGATTAGCCCCTTGTCTTATGATATGGTGAGAGTACAATTTATTGAATTTTAAGTCAGATTTTAATTAAAAATTTTCACAATTCAATTCGTGTGTAAAAACTTATAGAAGAAAGATCGTAAACCAAGGGGTTAATGAGAACAGAAGATATTTAATTCATTTCTAATTAATGAATGCAGTTTCTTATTGCAAAATTCAGGTGCATGTATGTTAGATGTTAAAACAATAGAAATATAAGTTGTTAAATTAATGTTTAATTAATAACAATTTTCAGCCAGTAATCGCAAGTATAGACAAAAATTGAAAACGTTGATTTCGAAACATGAGGATTCTGGCGCAAATTCATGACATAAAAGTATTGCAAAATAACACTTGTGACACGCCAATTTGAAGCTTAATCATTGACGAAAACGACCACATAAGCGCTTCGTGAATATTTTTAATACAGAATGAATAATTATTATTTATAGTACAACAGTCGAGTCCCGTTACGATACTTGCATATTGATACAAATTCATGACATAAAAGTATCGCGAAATAACATTTACAGCGTATCAATTTGAAGGTTAAAGTTTAAAGAAAATGACTATATAAGCACTTTACAAATATCTTCAAACCAGAATGATTGCAAAGCTCGATACTCTTTGATGATCTAAAAGTATTTCAAAACACCACTAATGGAATATTCATCCGAAGCTTAAGGTTTGATGAAACGGACCACGTAAACGTTTGATGAATATTTCTAGGAAACAACGAATTAACTTTTGTACTCTTCGAACTATTTCTGAAACACTGGAAACGAGGTTGGTTTGGTTAAACATAGATGAAATTATACACACGATGAAATTGAATTTCACGTTCTGGAAATAAACCGGTGGTGAAGATTTATTTAAATGTGACCCGCTTTTGGAAATAGATAGGGAAGGATAAAAACGAAAAATACCTATGCAAGTTGGCGAGTTTCTGCGGTATATTAATGGGATTGGAGAAATGAACGCATATAAAGCCATACAGAAAGACACAAACTTACGAAAATTGAAAATTTATAAACGGATAAGTGAGAAAACGGAATTAAATTGTTGTATATTAAATGGCAATTTCATGACATAAAAGTAGCACGAAATGGCATTTGTAGCGTATCAATGTAAAACTTACAGTTTAAGAAAATGACTGTATAAACGTTTTGTTAAGATTCTTAATACAGAATGGATGGTTCTTCGTTAGAAGCAATAATGCATTAACTAATTTAAATCTTAGGTAATGCAACGTTGCTTCTGACCAAGAACCAGCTATCTTGTATTAAGAATATCGATGAAACACTTATGTGGTTATGTTAACGAAACTTTAAGCTTTAAGCTGATATGCCATAAGTGCCATTTTCAGGTACTTTTATGTCATAAAATCGTGTTGGAAGAATATTTCATTGTTTAAAGCAATTAGCCAATTATAATTGCTAACCAGCCATTTTGTGTTAGAACTATCGATGGGGCGGATATGTGGTTATTTTTCTTACACTTTAAACTTTAAATTGATGTGCTATAAGTGCCATTTTTAGATACTTTTAATTCACGAATATTACGTTAAATATTACCCAACCTAACAGGGTGTATCTCATTTCATAACTGATCTGTTGCTTATTGCAGCTGACAACCAGCCATTTTGTATGAACTTTAACTTCATTCTCATTCTTCAGACTTTAAACTTCGAATTGATACGCCATAAGTGTTACTTCGCGGTACTTTTCTGTCATCAAATTCGATCAGACTTTCTATATTACGAAATCGTTATTTCTTCCAAATTTTTCTAAAGTCTGCCAACTCAAATCCCGTCTCTTATTTTTATCGTTCACAATTCCAAGTATCCGGTGTCTGAACAGGCACGTCAGATCATTCCTCGTAACATGAAAATTGAATCGTCGCTCGTGTACAAGTGACGTGGCAGCGAGCGTGTTAATTGTTGCATAAATTAAGCGAACATTAAATGAACGAACATACAGGGTGTCGACGCTAACGTGTGACAGTCGCGATATTTCAATAACTATTGATGACACGAAAAATTGTTTATATGGAAATTGTAGGATAAAATGGGATCTAATGATTTGGCGTTGTCAATAAAATAATAATCCAACCTTTCGTGCAAAGTTACACGTACTACCAAACTCGTGTTGAAAAGGGTAGTATCAGAGCAGTTTTGGAAAGCAGGAAAGGGTACAAAAATATACTTTCCCGAAACTTGCCCCTTCAGAGCGACGTTTCTCGATTCATCCCTGAACGAACGTATAGTTTCGTGCGTTTTCATACGCTCCGAAAGAACATCTCGCAACACGATCGAGAAAATCGCGAGCATCCACACCGGTTGTTTTATTGCGGATGCAATAAAAGTCGCTGCACCCTTCCACGGTGCATCTTGCGCTCGCCTCTTCTCTTTCTATAGGTCGTTTCACGAGCGGCTTCCTTTACGATAAGGAAAACACCCGTTTCCTGGATTGTACAACGAATTCTGTTCATACCTCGGCGAACAGCTACGAACACCAAGTATGCAGATCCTCGGTGTATAAGAAAATATATTTTCTCGAAACAAAAAGGCAGGTTTGATTTGACATCGGTTCGGGGATGATTTCGGTCCAGTTTCGATGCTTTTAATAAGTTAATGAGAATTTATCGAGCGAACGTTAGTTTGTTTGTTTTGAAAGGAGGAAAATGTAAATTTGAATGACGGAAGCATCCTCTCGCAGTCCCTTGTACACACAATCGATGGCGGACGAAATTGGCCAGATGGGCGAGATACAGGGAAATTGTGCCAAAAATTTCAATCGTATTCCATTAAACGTCGTCCAACGGGGAGCAATTATTCATCGACGCCGGATATAATGAAACGTGTCTCGGAAAGAAACAATCTAGTCTGGCGGTGATTAAAAAATCGAAACGGTACTTCGGGTTCGGTCCGAATCGATAAACGGGCCGGTAAACGAGTCGTCAAACAGGCTGGATAATTTTGATAAAAGGGAAAATCGATTCTGGTACTTTGTTCTTTTTTTTTTTTTTTTAACACAATTTCGAATCGTGATAGTTGAGATTAAAAAATCGATCTTTGATCACTCGAATGGGTTTATTAAACATTTCAGAACATTCGAAAGATTTTACGTACGATGATAGATATTTCTTTTTTTTTTTTATGAATTAAATTAGTTGAAGATAATCAAAAATTCATGACATAAAAGTATCGCAAAATAGCACTTGTAGCGTACCAATTTTAAGGTTAAAGTTTGCTGAAAATTATTATAGAAATGTTTCGTCGATATTCTTAATACAAAATGGTTGGCTGCTGATAGGAGCGAACAGTGATCGATTTCGAAGTACACGAAGTCTGTCACAATTTCATGACAGAAAGGTATCACGAAATGTCACTTATGGCACATGAAATTAAACGTTAAACCTGACCAAAAACTAATACGTAAGCGTTTCGTGTTTATAGTACAACAGTCGAATCCCATTACGTACTTGCATATCGTACGATCGATTTCGGAATATATATGGTTCGACGCAAATTCATGACATAAAAGTACCGCGTAATAACACTTATGGCACATCAATTTAAAGTTTACAATTTAACAAAGAAAGCTGCCTAAGCGCCCCTTCAATATTCCTAACACAAAACGACTGGTTATCAATTTTTATTAACGGGCTAATTAATATACTTCTAACACGATTTCATGACGTATAAAAGTTTCTCAAAATACCATTTATCATACACCATTTTACAGTTGAAAGTTTCATCAGAATTGCTGTGCAAACGTTCTTATTATTCGAACAAAGATCCATTCGTTGTTCGTCGGTTTTTTATTCAAAAATTATTCCCAGATATGCCGAACTCTTTCCATCTGACTCGGTTATGCAGTCATATAGTCGGATGGGATTGCAAGAATCAGTGGCAAAAGTTTCGCTCGATATTCCGCAGAGAAAAGCATTTTTGCTCGACCGCGTTTCATTTCGCGAAAATGAAAAAGCGTCGATAACTCGCAAGTTATTCCTTGTTCGGTGAAAGGGTAGCTGGTTTGTCTATCGCCTTTCTGTTACCCGATAGCACCGTTTCACGGCAATATCGTTTGTAAACGAGCATCCAATTTGATCTTCCCTTCAGAAGATCAATATGTATAGAAACCGAACGATTATCGTTCTTTGTTCGCGAGCAACTTTGACGAGCAGCTGTTCGATCTCGTTGTTTCGAAATTTCTGAAAGATAAAGAGGATCCAACCGTAATCGACAGCAGGATCTGTGTTATTCGTTATTCGTTAATTACGCACGCGTTTGTTCGTATTAGTCCCTTGATGTGCAAATTAAAGGAAATTACTATTCATTTCTCGACTATTTTTGTATAATCGAATAATTATTCAAATAAAAGATGAAACAAACCGAGCAGAGTATTATTATTCAAATAATGATGTAAGAATCGAATGGGAAGGTTAAATTTGAAAATTAATCGATTGCGTTATTAGGGTTTCATTATTGTGTCTGACTACACACGTCTGTTTTCGTTGCGACGACGTGTTAACAGAAAGCATAATATTTATATATTGCTAAATACCGTAAGAAAAATCTTATAATTATTATCTTAATATGTCTTGTTACTTCTGTACATCTTCATCGTCTAATTTTAGTTGTATTATTTTCAAGCTGTAACGGATACTTGATAATGTAGTAATTTGTAGTGATTTATTAAATCGATACTTGGTTATTCACATAAGGATCGAATAAGAAAACAAAAACACGATAATATTTTCTTAAAAATTGCATTACGCATTAAAGCTCGTACGTTTCGCGTTTTTTTTTTTTACGTAATTTATTCCAATCAGCAAAAGTCAGAGGTCTTGTTTTCCTTCTTTGTCGATGTTTCAAATTCGTCCTAGTCACGCGAAGGATTTTCAAACATCGTTTTGATCTTAATTCCCTCGGCTATGCAAGAAACGCGACGAAGGCTTGCATTTTTTTTCTTTTTTTTCTTTTTCTTTTAAATTGCACGCCTTTTTTTCTATATCGCTTATCTTGATCGACTGGAAATATGTCATCAAACGTCACGCGAAGAACTTAACAATCGTTTCTTGGTAAAAATATAGGGATACTAAAAGGGATCATTTTGCCTCAAGTATGGGGTAAAATAATTGATGAGCTTTAATTATGATTTGGAAATTTGGTAATCTGGTAATTTGGTCATTTGATGATATGGTAATTCGATACTTTAGTAATTTAGCAACTGGATAACTTGGTAATTTGGTAATTTAGTAATTTGTTAATTTGGTACTTTAATAATTTGATAATTTGATAATTTAGTAACTCGGTAATTTGATGATATATTAAATTAATAACTTAGTAATTCGGTGACTTGGTAATCTGGTAACGTGGCAATTTGGTAACTTGATAATTCGATAACTTGACAATTAGGTAATTTAGTAATTTGGTAACTTGGAAACTTGGTAATTTGGTAATTTGATAATTCGATAACTTGGCAGTTTGGTAACTTGGACAATTTGATAATTTGGCAATTGGGTAATATAGTAATCTGGTAACTTGGTGACTTGGTAATTTGGCGACGTGACAATTTGATAATTTGATAATTCGGTAATTTGGCGGTTTGGTAACTTGGCAGGTTGGTAACTTGGCGATTTGATAATTTGGCAGTTTGGTAATTTAGTAATTTGATAACTTGGCAATTTGGTAATTTAGCAACTGGGTAACTTGGTAATTTAATAATTTAGTAACTTGATACTTTGTTAATTTAGTAACTCGGTAATTTGATGATACAGTAACTTACAGATTAATAAATCCGGTGACTTGGTAAATTGATAATTTACTATCTTAGTAACCTAATAACCTAATAATTCGTTAACTCGCTGATTTCAAAATTATTCAAATTTCAAGCAACTTTAACTCAATTTGAATCTAACTTTTTCTAATCTTAATGCAAACCTTACTATTTTTTATCAAACCACGACACAATCAAAGAACCGACGAAGACTTACGTTTCACTAAAAACCAATTTATCCTGTATTAACAATTTCCCTTTTGCTATTTGATTTCGGACCCACGAATAACGTCGACACGTTCCTCGATCTCGTCGATTGTGCATGCATCTTTATGATCTTGGAAGAAAGAGAAACACGAGTCGGTTCTTTGCCACCGTAGAAGGAGAGCAGGCTTTGAAGTTGAATCTGAAGTGGTTAGGCGAAGGAGGGGGCGAACGAGGGAGACAACTATCTAAGCGAGTCTATTGTTGTGTCGGGTACTTAATATGCATTTCTCTCAGGGGCGGACCAAGGCTCTCCCGCCTTCGCTTTTCGCTTTCAAACGACTAACAAACGTGAAAAAAATCGCCGCACCTTTATCCTTTAACGTGTTCATCATCTCTGTCAACGTTATATAATTTCAATAAATTCTTACACCGATAATTATAAACAGATATCTATACGTTGCGCGTTAACAAGTTTTTGGTAATTAAAGTATTTAAAAAAATATTGCAAGATGTAAATAACAATTGCACTCGTGTCAGACGTATCGTTTTCTAATTATGATCATTCTGTTGATCAAATTTATTGCCGAGGTACGATTTAAGCAACAACTCTTGAAATACAAAATTATGTAGAATACTTGAGAGTCAATTTCTCTATGACGATAATTTTTTAACAAATTTTGGGTTATTGATCCAAATCTTTATTACGCTATTTACAAACATTCTACTATGTATAAATAAAAATTTGAAACATTTCTCAAGTGATTTATTGCTTGTGAAACATCTGCAAACATAACAAACGGATGAAATGTAGAATTTTTGAGTAAAAACTTAAATTTGGAGAAGGAAAAGTCATAAATAATTTCAGTTAATCTAGTCAAAAGATTAAAAGATCTGAAAATTACAAAAGTCATTAAAGGAAAAGGATTTTGATTAACCTTCTTCGAATGTTATTTTATCTACGACAAAGAACATGATATAATAAACTCAGATTCCTTTTCTATCATAATTACAAAGGATTAACGTGGTTGAAGTCCAGTTTTGCGTTTGAATTCATCGAAAGACGATTCGCTGCACCTGTTGCGAAATACGGCTTGATTCGCGTCGAAACGAGAACCTTCTTCTTAATTTCAACGATGCGTAGTTTTGCTTTATGCGTCTTTCCGTCAAAGCCCGGTTTCTCCCGAAAATTTCAGCCGAGCCACCCATCGTCGCTCCGCTAAAAATCGATACGTGTGTACACACCTATACGTTTCTGTGTGAACGTACGTATATACAGTGGGCGATCGAATTAATATGAATGAAAAGGAAAATTATGCTTTTGGTGTTATTACGGAACCAAACTCGTGCTGACCTAATCCATAATTTAGAATTTAAAAACTTTTAATTTGCTTTTACGCTATTTCTTTGTATAAAGGGTTTTCCTTTGAAAAATCGAATACTTTATTTTAATTAAACCACGATTGCACGTATTTTGAAGGCCTGGGTTATAATTGATCCGATAGCAAAGTATCCTGTTTCTTTCAAAATGAACCTAAAGGTATACTATTTGAGTATATTTTGATACGTTTGCAGTGTTGGTTTATTTAATCGGTGTACAATAGGAGGTATATTTATAACAAGTTACTGTTATTTGTTGCTTGTCTGGATTATCATTTATTTTAGTACTGGTGAATATTGTGGTTTGTAATAAAGAAAAGGTACAGTTATAAATGTATTTTTAATTACATTCTTCGTCAAAGTTTGAATAGTTATAATTTCAAAGTGTTCATAATAATCTGATCACCCACTGTACACGGTTTAGAAGGTGGCACGTGTTTCGAGAATAGGGTTGCACAGGATTGCGCAAGCGAGACGACCTGGCAAATTGAGCAAAAAGGGAGGCCAGGAAGTCGGATAGTCCGGATATGGGTAAAGATATGGGCGTACTGGGTCATTTTTGCGTTTTTTTTCCCGACGCTTTTCGTTTTTGTTGATGCAATTTTCAACGGGTGTTCGCCTTTTTAAATGGTTAATTGTTCGAGCGTACATTGTGGATGATTCTAGGCTTTTCTACTTCTGGGTTAGGTTCGGATGCAGTTGACTGGGATGAGCATTTGGCTTGGTAGTTATTTCAAATGGAGTTGGTTTATTTCGTAATGGTTAGTGTTAGATTAGTAATCTGGTAAGTTAGTAATGTATTGATTTAATAACTTAGTAATTTGTAATGTAGTAATTTAATTGTTTGATTTAATAATTTCCCAATCGTAGCAATTTAGTAACATGGTAATTTGTAATTTAGTCATTTGATAATTTAATAATTTAGTAACATAGAAACTTGGTAATGTGGTAACTGGGAAATTTAGGCATTTGGTAATCTGGTAACTTGGGAATATAGTAATTTGGTAACTAGGTAATTTGATAATTTTGTAATTTGGTAATCTGGTGATAACTTATCAGTAACTTGGCAATCTGGGAAATTGATAATTTAGTAATTTGGTAATCTGGTAACTTGGGAATATAGTAATTTGGTAATTTGATAATTTGGTAATCTGATAACTTGGGAATATTTAATAATCTTGCATCTTGGGAATAGTAATTTGGTAACTTGGTAACTTGGTAACTTGGTAATTTGGTAATCTGATAATTTGGGGATATAGCAATTTGGTAGTATGGTAATTTGGTAACTTGGTAATTTAGTAATTTTGCACCTTGATAACTTGGCAATTTGGTAATCTGATAACTTGGGTATATAGTAATTTGGTAACTTGGTAATTTCATAATTTTGCAACTTGGTAACTTGGTAATTTGGTAAATTGGAAACTCGGGAATGTAGTAATTTGGTAGCTTGGTATTTTAGTAATTTAATAATTTGGTGACTGAATAATTTAGCAACTTATTAACTTAGTACCTTGGTAATTCAGTAATTTAGTAATTTGGTTATTTAATAATTTAATAACTTAGTAACTTTCAAGGGGACCTTGCCATGAGATACCTTTCGATCTTGTTCATTTCTTATTATATACATGTATACTATAATGCGAAATCTGCCGAATAATCCGACCTTTTAAATATAGGCGCATTTTTTATCAGTTTGGGTCAATTATCGATGTATTTCCTTTAGGCAAATTCATATATACAGTAGCGTAGTAAGTCGATACGATACGAGACTATAAGTTTAGGGACTAGAGCTCAAATCTCGGAAAGATGAATTTTAATCGATTTATTGTTATTTTTTAATCTTTTAACTCTAAATAGTTTATTTCTTCGCGACCTGATATACCAAAACACAGTATTAAACGAAAGAAACGAAGTATAAGTAAGATCGTATATCCTTTTCGAAGTTTTGAGAGTGACTAGGTACTTAGGTCCTAACAGCGGCCTAATTTTGTGATTTCTCCCGCTGCCGGAGCTCCAAGGAAGTAGTTGAAGATGGGCGAAGGACCACGGGGGTGGTGAAGGGTTAGAAGAACAGGTTTCCAGGTCGGTTAGGGTATGAGAAGGATCGCTACGAATCGTGACTACCTGACGACGCTCGGGTTTGGCCAGAATCGTAAAAACTAAAAACCACTGCTCTTATTTATACCTTATTCATCATAAACGAACACTAATTACAGAATGCTCAGTTCAGAAATTTCCTATCAAATAGAATAAAAGCATCGAATCATCGGCAACTTCGAACATATACATATTTATATTTTATAAACGCAAAATTTCCAAAATGTGACTTGTAACATTTAAATACAAAATCAAATCAATTTTCTCAATTAATTTATATATAAATAACAACACTTAACGCAACTTCTTCGTGACAATAACACTAGACTACAAATTTTCCAACATTTCCGGACAAAGAAGAACGTTCCAAAAACGAAACCGAAAGAAATCAGTATTTTCCAACACTGATGAAACAGGAACGAAAGAAAGATGAGTAATACAGAGATCAGGAGATGAGGAAGCTGCGATGTATCGTCGTTCATGGAAAAAAGAAAAAGACGGGAAATAAGGGTGGAGGGAACGATTGATAGAGGTGGATCAAGAATATAGAGTGTTTTCAGTGTGTTGAACGAAGCGAGAGTGTTTCATTTCCTTGTCAGGGGATGAGTTACCGAAGGGATGGCCTGGGGGGATGGTTGAGAGGCAGTGGAAACGAAGAAGGGGTAGCAACAGGTCGGCAAGCATAATGTAGACTCTTAGATACACCCAGACACGTACACGTTCAGGTTTTATATACACTCAAACGTATTAAAGTCTGTTAGAAAGTTTTGTGTGTCTTCAAGTCAGAACTACATACGTGTTATCGAAACAAATTTTCGTTCGAATAGAATTTGAAATCTTTTCTATCTAGATATTTTGATTTGAATGGAACTTTTGTGAGATTGTCGGCCACATCGACCCACCTACATTTCTTTTATCAGGTTAGTAATGGAATTTACCATCCTGGAATTTAGTAATCTGGTGAATCAGTGATTTGGTAATTTGGTTATTTGTAATTTAGTAGTCTAGGAAGTTGGTAATTTAGTAATCTAGTAACTTGGTAACCTAGTAATTTGGCAATTTGGTAATTTGTTAATTAAGTGATCTAATAACTTAAGTTATTGATTTGGTAATTTAGTAATTTAATTATGCAGTAATCTAGTGACTTGGAAATTTGACAACTTGGTAATTTAGTAATCTAGTAACTTGGTAACCTAGTAATTTGGTAATTTGTTAATTAAGTGATCTAGTAACTTAGCAAGTTATTGATTTGGCAATTTAGTAATTTAATTATGCAGTGATCTAGTGACTTGGGAATTTGAAAACTTGGTAATTTAGTAATTTGGCAATTGGTAATTTGGTGAGCTAGTTTAGGTAACAATATGGCAACTTAGTAAATGAGTAATTTGGTGAGTTGTAATTTTGTAATCTAGTAACTTAGTAACTTAGGAATTCGGCAATTTAGTAATTTAGCAATCTAGTAATTTGGCAATTTGGTGTTAAAGTAATTTAGTAATCTGGTAACATAGTAATGTGGTAATGTAGTAACTTATTAAATTAGTAATTTGACAATTTTGTAATTCGGTAATTTGATTATTTAATAATTTACCTTACAAAATCAGTAACTAAAATTCTTCAAATAAGAATTTTCATTCGAAGAAACTGGGTCGTAAAGTTGGATCAATTACAAAATAGTCTTCAAAAATTCCGTAAAACTTGGATAAAACGTGCATCATAAAATATGAATTTATTTGCAGTGCCAATAATTTGATATTTTATTCTAACACTCGCACCGAAAATTTCATCTCTGTCACGAGCCGTCTTAATTACTATCTGATTAACTTAGAATTCTGACGAAAAAAAAAAAAAAAAATATCAGTAGTTTGGTTAAACATACGTTTATGTGGATTTAAATTTAAGCTCATCCGTGTTCCCTGTCCGGCATGTCCTGTCTCTAGCAAGAATTTACGTCCAGAGAACTCGCCACTCGAGGGGTTAATGCGCTTAACCCTTTCCCTGCGTGCGACGTGCATGTGCGTGGTCGAGAATCTAGAATTAATGGTGTAATGTGAGTGTATATACAGCGGTATGTACATTTTTTCCCCTGAAATCTTCGAAGCGGATACTAAACAAATTATAAACTGCGTATAGGTTTCAGAAGATGCTATAAAAATACGATATTTTTGTTTCCTATCATTTCGAATCCCTTCTCAAATAATTAGCTGTACATTTTTAATTCATCATTCCTTATCACGGATAAGAATATCAGGGGATAATTGTTTCAAATTCAAATAAATTCCCGCCTTCTGTATTATTGAACAAAATTGGTAGCCAAATCGTGGAAGATAATTTGATAATTCAATGATACTTTATGAAGATTTGTCTACCCCTAATAGCAGTGTTATAAATAAATATTTACTTTGATTACTCTGATTTACATGCATGGTCATTGATAATAGAAAGTGGTACGTTTCGTGAAAATAATGTATTTTCAACTTTTGGCGATTAATATTGTTATTATTTAAAAGTTTTGTTTGATAATCATATAATTTATTAAATGTTTATTCATTGGCGCTCTATTTCAACTAAATAAAAATCCTTGGATGCTCATGTTTTCTCGCGGCCGAAATAGCTCAGTTGGGAGAGCGTTAGACTGAAGATCTAAATGTCCCCGGTTCAATCCCGGGTTTCGGCAAAAGTGGTTAAATTATTTTTTTTCCTTTTTTTTTTTGTAATCGTTAAATATTCTACCCTCTGAATAATGCTGCAAGAATCTGATCGGAAATTTTCAATAAAAATTGAATACGTTACTTCAAAATCATATGACCGTTACAGTCAGCCTTTCATATTATTTAAAATAAACATTCGCAGTATAAATGACGAAGAATTTACAATAAATAAATAAATGCTAAAAAGATTTTACAGAGATTTTTCAAAATTTGTTTAATACAGCTTAGAAAACACAAAAGGTAGATTAAAAATCTTTTTCTTCATTTTTTACCAACAAAGTAACCCAAGGCATCACAAAATGAAACCTAGTTTCATCCAATAATTCTTATGTTAAGGTTCTTTTTTTGGTGGTATTAACATGACATCACTGAGCCTGAAAGGGTTGATATTTCGAAAAATGGAGAAAGGTGTTAATGAATTTGTTGGTATTGTTTTCAGCCTCGGGAGGGGGAGGTTCGATGTTGGTCCCTCCCGTAGCCCAAAGTGGGACTGGGGATCGTCCCGTGGGCGATACGGGTGCCCGGGCTCAACAGACGCCCGGCCCTGCCGCGGCAGCAACCCTATGGCCCTTGGCGCCTGCGCAGTCCAATCAACTTCCGAGTCAACAGTCCCAAGGTATTCCGCCCCTGGCTGCCACCCCTGCACCGGCTCACAATCAAGGTACACACACATACACACTGCCATTTAACCTTTCGCGGACGAAGCATTATTATATCAACCCTTTGCACTCGAAGTTTAGCCTATTTTTTTTTTTTTCTATACTTTCTATGGTGAAATTCTTGGAAACCAAAAGGTTTTTGTGTTTCGAGAAGAAAAAGTTTCAAATATTTATGAATCTATGTATTATTAACTTGCTGTATTCTAATATAAATAAAATTTGAATTTTACATTTAAGAATTCTCCAGCAAAATACATATGACTCCCGTAGAGACGTGAATCGAGTGCAAATCTTCTTTTTTCGTATAAACATAATATAGAAGTTGATGTTATATTTTTCAAGTATTTAATGAACATTAAAAATGATAAATGTTTATAATTGTTCAATATTTCAATCACGATGTTTGCGTATTTGTGAATCAATATTTGTACGATTAATTACAATCGATGGTATTCTTAAAGTTCTTAAAAAAATACACTTTTGAATGAAATTTTTCTTAAAATCGTTTCACAAATAATTTCTTGAAATAAAATCAAATGTTTAAAATATATAAAATAAAATTTGTAAGTTTCTTCAGCATACTATTAGAATAAACAAAACATTTTAAGTAGAGTTAACCTGTTTAAAGAATTGAATAAATTTTGCCGCCAAAATGGCTGGAATTTAAATCTTGGACCGCAGATATTGAGATTTCGTGTTGTAACAATTTTAATAATTTATTACACAAAACAGAAAGAAGACAAATAGATTAGTATAAAAACGTAGATCTTAAAATATTAAAAGCATAATTTTATCAATGAAAATAAAATTCATTAGAATCTGCGGAATTTTGTTTAACAAAATTCAAACATTTCGTGATCTTTTCGGAGCATGTTAACACTGGAAAATTAAAATTAGAAGCGAAGAAGAATTTTTACACTTTTTGAATGATACATAATTTGATTTCGAAGATATAAGTATTTATTAAAATGTATACGTATTTAGAAAATCTTATGTGTGTTGTAACTTCGTGGAACACGGTTGTAGCGAATCATGTCTCAGCGGCCGAAATAGCTCAGTTGGGAGAGCGTTAGACTGAAGATCTAAATGTCCCCGGTTCAATCCCGGGTTTCGGCAGGTGTTCTGAATATATTTTTTTCCTTTTTTTTTAATTTGCAATTGTCGTTAATTCATTATTATTAATAGTAAAATTATTATTTACAATTATATTATTATTTTCCTTAACGGAAAATATTGAATTACTTATTAACTCAACACATTTCGAAGTTACATTAGATTTTTAACCCATTAATATCAATTTTTACTTCTTTTGTGATTAAATTTTTTTATTTTGTTAGTTATTGTTACAGTCGGGAATTAATAGGATAATTGCAATCCTAAATGAACATACTTTTTTTTTTTACATTAAATTTCATTAATCGAGATAAGATATACTAGAATTTATACATTTTCTTTTTTCCAAGAAATTCCAAGAAGTTCTTTAATTTTATCTTCGTTGATTTATACTTCACAAAAACTTGAAGAAAGACGCGTTTAAATACATGTAAATCAAACAATGTAAAGTTCATAATAAATACGCACTTTATCGATCAAAATAAAAATCCCTAAAATTTGTACATTTTGTTTGAAAAAATGATTATAAACGTTTCATGATTTCTACGAAAATCGTGTTGATTTTTGCTTCAATAATAATCCAAAAGAATATATATAAAAGAGGGAATGTTTATCTTTATAATAAGATTTCCGGAAAAAAGAATACTTAAAAATTTAATAGAATTAGTCATTTTATATGTAAAACCTTGGTAGAACGCAATTAGAAAGGACTGATTTTCGTTCGCCGAAATAGCTCAGTTGGGAGAGCGTTAGACTGAAGATCTAAATGTCCCCGGTTCAATCCCGGGTTTCGGCAGGGTGTTACATAACTTTTTTCCCTGCACTTTTCCGCCTACATAAATTCAGAAGTACGGTATAGGATCACTGGATTCCCAAGAGCCGAAATAGCTCAGTTGGGAGAGCGTTAGACTGAAGATCTAAATGTCCCTGGTTCGATCCCGGGTTTCGGCAAGTGATTTTTTTTTCTTCCGTTTTTTCTTGCTCTTGTTCCAAACAAATAATACAACGATTCTGATATATTTTTCAAGACAATTTACAACTTTTTCCCAGGTTAATTTAAATAATACTTTGTCGAAAATTTTAATTTCTCTGAATCGTATTTAACATTACACGTTCATTAAAATATTCATATTTGAGTTTTAGTTATATTTGTTAATCGAATTAATCGGACGTAATTTTAATAAATTCAGTCAAAATTAAATTGTTCCGAATGTTCCTTGTCAGATTGCAAAATATTTTCTTTCGGCTTAACATCTGAAATACTTTTCTGTTTCCACGGCTGAGATCATTAATTTTTCTTAATAAACTTCAAGATTGATTTTAACAATTGGACGTTTCAATTTCCATGATATTTTGATCGTCGCGTCGCAAAGAGCAAAATGTAATATAAATATCTTGAAATATTCTATCATTAAGATTATCTA
Source organism: Stelis phaeoptera (assembly GCA_943735885.1). Classification (NCBI taxonomy): domain Eukaryota; kingdom Metazoa; phylum Arthropoda; class Insecta; order Hymenoptera; family Megachilidae; genus Stelis; species Stelis phaeoptera. Next base: position 6,248,719 of record OX030936.1, read on the forward strand.
CAAGATTTTGAAAAGCGGTTTGTTTAAACATACATACAAAATATATAAATTTCTTGAATCAGCTCCGGCACGAAATATGACAACGTTAAGGGTTGTTGATTACATCAAAGTAAATTTCAAAATCATTTCTAATTCGAACAGCGTATCATCTTAAAGAAATTAATTCGAAATAATTTTTCGTTGAATTTTATCCAACTTCTTAATGTTGTTACAGGTGTGAACCGTTACGGGCTGTACTCGTTATTCCCCGGGGGTGGCGGGGGTAGTTACGTCGCGGCGACTCCCGCCACCCCTGGACCACCCACACCAGCACGAGCTTATCACGCGACAACACACAAGGGTGAGTCTTCAACTATATCACTATTCCCATTTATTTAGTAAATAAAAATCAGATTTTAATCATTTCACAGCCGCACGTTTCGTAGAATTTGATTTTTCCACTTTCCATCCAGTTATAAATAACTGCTTCTTTTCTATTAAAATTCAAAGTAAATAAAGTAAAGAATTTGAATAAAGCGGTTATTTGAAATATTAAAATATAGTTTCTTAATTTTAAGTTCCCTAATTAAGGGAACATAATCCTCTAGGGGAAGAATCTTTCACCACTTGTCTGAATACTAGGGAATTATTACGTATTATTTCTTCAGTACACAGAAAGTTGGTTGCTAGGTGTTTCTAGTAATTTTCAAGTGTTACACAGCGCCATTTTCCCTAAGAAAACTTAATTGTCACAGAAAACATTATCTGCCAAAATTATTTATCAGGGACTTTTTATTAATAATTAATTTTTTTTTGTATCATTTGTATGATGATACTACAGTAAAGAAATATAAATGTCCTTAGAAAAGGACAATGGTAGATAATGGGTTTAATATCAGGTATTTTTGTATTTAATTTCCTGCTTTAATATTAGTTTAAAATAACTGCGATAAATAAATTCAATTATTTATAACTCCCTACACGACACTTGCGACACAAATGAAGCTTAATTTTATCCTCAAATAATCATTACCATTAAAATTATTAAATCAACAAAATAGCATAAACGAGTGACTCGATTTTCCTACGAACGTTAAAAAGTAAAAAATCCTTTCGCAGTAACAATCGAAATTTCGTACACGAACAGGATTTGAAGTTCGATCAATTCAAATTCTCGGACATCTCGATGTCAAAATACTCGAATAATTCGAGTATCCAATTTCCTTATTAACCAAATTGAATTTCACCGTCGTTGCTGGCCATCGTTGTCCCCACGATTAAACGAGGATCACGAACCGAACGACGAGCCAACTCGTCGAGCACCGTCGAAGGGTTAAAGCGTACAAAACATTTCACGACGTTGGGAAAATGAAACAAGAAATTGATAGGACATTTTAACGAAAGAGGACAGGTTTCCCCGGAGGGGAAAAAAAAAAATAAATTCGGGCAGCTGTTCGATTCGATATCGAAACCTTCGAGGAGTGCGTGGCGATAATTCGTCCGGCAAGATGTGATCTAAATGAAATAATACGCGACCCGGCATTAATGATTGTCCGACGCGTGCTGAGCCTATCACCTGCTGCAGCTGCTTACAAATAATGGGAAATTTTCGGCTGTAGATTAAGGGCGACGGAAACGCGTTGGACATTCCTTTGATCGCGTAAATGCGCGAACTATCCGCTTACTTTCTTTCATCGGATCATCTGAAAATGACTTGCTTCAGATTTCATATAATATTTCAAATTTATTTGAGGCTACAATCATTTATCCACGTTTTATTAATTATAACGTTATCTCATTTTTGAAAAACATTCGGCTTTCATAATTTCGCGGAACACCGGTTAAGAACCACTGAACTAATTAGAGTACGTTTCGAATTCCTGGCTACCTGGCGGGCTCGAAGGGATGTAGGTAAGGGGGGGCTGTTCTTGGACATTTTTCTCATCTCGAGTGTCGTGTACCCCACGCCGTCCTTTCACGGGCCCCTACGCACCGGCACAATGGCGTAATTATGCAATTAAACCGGGTGAATGAGGCCCCCTCCCTACCTTTTTCTTGGCTAGCATCGAGAAGGGGAGAGATGAGAAATGCTTGACCAAATGCTGATTGTGAGCCCTTTGGCTAGTTCGATAAAGAGGGAACGAGCGAGGGTGGCGAAGCTTCGTCTCGTCCTAAACGATCTCATTGTCCGAAGTGTAATCCAAAACGACCCCTGTGTCTACGCGTGCAGGCAGGCAGGGGGGGGGGGGGAGGGGAGAATGGAAAATATATTGAAGAAACACGTAAGAATACGCGCGAGGCGAAAGGATCTAGCTTGACCCTTTGATGAACACGTTTCTTCTTATTTGGACGTCGGGACTGCAAACGGTTTCTGTACTTGATACGCACTTTTTTTTTGTTACTTATTCTGTTTTTCTATGGTGCTCGAAACTTTGGGTTATTTGTATCGATAAGAATGGAGTTTTCCTGCGGAGCTATCTCCGTGACAATTAACCCTTTCCGGCAGAAATTAACTTAAGGGGGAGGTTTTTTTTTTCGTGAAAGATATTGATTATTTTACATTTTTGTGAAAATGGAAGAGCGGAACTAACTAATTTGAAAGTTTGTGTATGTTTGTGTCATGCTTTTGTTAAGTTATTTAAATTCTTTCAGTTCATTTTGCTCACATGTACAATTCTTATTTACGATAGTGGCAGTTGACATATCTGTCCTCCGGTTTATCCGAAATCAAAAATTCTCGTTTTCAATATGGCATTTTAAAAAGCTAACGCTAATTATACAAATTTCAACTATTCAAATATCAACATTTATTGAATTATCTAATTATATATGTTGAGTGGTGTAATTAGTTAATAATTCTCAATTTTTCTGTTCTTTCCGATGCTGCGGATCGTTTGTAGAACGAACAGGTGAGTCTAAAAGAAATCAGACGTTTCCGTTGTTTTCTCATTTATTTTTAACTCAGTAATTAGGGTACACTGAACGCCGGTAGTTCTAGTGTTAAATAAGAACGATAAATTGGCTATAATAATTATGACAGTGTATTATATCTTCAGAATGAATAGATAATGTAAATATATTGGGTTATTGTCCATGAAAACTAAAATCATCCCTGACACGAATATTGATCGAACCGGCAGATTTAACAAATTGGCTAACATTATAGAATTAAAAATTATGGGCACCATAAAAATGATATTGGATTACAAACATAGGCGTTAGGTTCCTTACAATTAACTCGAAATACTTAATTCCGAGCGGCTCTGCGTATGGGCCAGTTAACACAATATTGACCGGCGATCTTACACACAAACTATTTCATGTCACCGGCTATTATTTCGTAATTGAACGTGGAAGTGGAAAACAATCTAAATAACCTATACATAAAAACCTAAATACCAATAAAAGGACTAAACACGGTGAACAAAGCTTTTTGCAATATTCTATATTGCCCAGCATTTCAAAAATTAACTCGTGATCGGTCAACAAGGTTTAGGCATAAAAACACGAATTAACTCGTGACTTCCTGGTCCCGGCGATATAATACATCGCGCAAATAATTAGTTTCGATTCATCGTCGACCATTGCGAGCGTAAAAGAAGAATAGATCGATTAATCGTTCGGATTCTGTAGTTTCAGAGAGCGTGTTCTCCGCCGCTGTCGGGGTTGGCGTGGGTGGCTACACCTGGGGTGCTCCCACACCACCCCCTGGTTCACCCTACAGCCCGGTCCCGGTGACGCAGCTCGAGCTGTTGGCTAAGAATTTGGCCAATTTGGCTCCTCCTGGTCAGCAGGCGCTCAGTCTTCAGGGTGTTGGCGTGAACGTTGGCAGCCTGCATCATGCCCAACACACTCAACACACACAGCACACCCAGCACACCCTCAATCTGACCGGTCTTCATCATCTCCATCACGGTGAGTAATTTCGAGGAAAAATTCGAAACGGATTTCTCGGTAAACAGACTTTGAAGTTATAAATATTTGAATTTCAAATTGTCAATGAAAATCGGTCTAAGCTTCTGTAGCCGCAGAATCATTTTGAATTTGATTTTTTGTTAAAAATAATAGAAAGATGGGATTCAGCAGGTAATTCGTTCGGTTGAGAGAAAAGGTCGAACGGTTATTTTCTGAAGTAACTTATGCAAAATCCTAAACAAAGCATTCCTGGTTCCAAAATATTGGCCAATAAACTTGTCGCCTTTTCTGTCGGCCGACCGTAACAGCAGAGCACCCTGTCCGTCTATACGAGGCGCGGCTTTAACATTTTATTGCTGTGTCACTAAATGCCGCAATAAAACGGGGACTAGGTATTTTATAGAAGAAACTTCACAGAATACGACGGTAATTTTTCCCGATTTTTTTAGAAACGCGACTACGAAATGGAATATGTAACACGATAATTTTGTTTATAATTTTGAATATTGGAAAAATGATTTTTGAACGGAATAAAAAATTTATTTTGAAAAGACGATCTCTTCTGATTATAATAGAAAAGGAATTTAATCGATACGATAGATAGTTATCGAGATAAAAATTCAAACGTGTAATTCAGTTTCGTGAAAATGATCAAAACGGCGATATTCAAAGGCTTGTATTTTTTAAAGGATTTTGAAATTGGAGAAACGATGACTTAAGCTCCTCTTAATTTCACGCGAAATATATTATATATCAGCGAGAACGAAATTGGGGGCATGGAGGGGGGAGAAATCGATCGATTTTATCCATTGTCCATTCGAAAGAATTTGATTCTAATATTATCTCATGTACCTCATAATTATATTATCTCGTTTGTCTTATCTTGCTATTCGAACAACTAAGGACTTCGTACGATGTTCATCGGAATCTTTCGAAATGGTCCAGTCGTACGAAAAAACTTCCAATCACGCAACCTATCTCTTTAAACGCGATCACAGATATCTCGAAGTCGACGAAACTTTTCTCGTTCTCAACTTCATCGATCGTAACAGATCGCCGAACGAAAGTTATGCATTCAACAAGTTCGGAAAGAGTTTAATCGTTACACGATTGCCAGCCAATTCAGTGTTTCCGCTTGAGTAACTTCGAGGCAGCCGAGCAACGGAGGCACTTCGTTATGAAATCGTTTTATCGTTAGAAAAAAATATATATATCTACTGCAGCAATTAATATTGCATTATTTGCTGTTTAATTTGTTAAAAAACGAGGAAACTTTCTGGCCCATACTATACAAGGTGCGAAGAAATAACGTGTACAAATATTTGCCAATCATTTTTTTTTTCTCTACTTTCTTAACATACAAAAGAACAGTAACAAATCTTGGAAAAAACTGTTGTTTTACGCAAGAAAGACTAAGGTAGTTGCACTTATTTTGTTTAACCTAGTTAACTCGAGGGGGGAAAAAATGGAAAGGATAAAACACATATTGAAAAATAAGCTTTTAGTTTTTATTAGTCAAAATTTACGACGGTATGGTTAGAGGAAATAAGCATAACACTGTCTAACGAGTATATTCACTTGTATTTATATAGAAAATTTGGAAAATTGGAAATTGTAAATTTAAAATTTAGAAATTTAAGATTTGGAAATTTGGAAAATTGGAAATTTAAAATTTAGAAATTTGGGATTTGAAAATATAAAATTTAGAAATTGGAGATTTGAAAGTTGGAAATTTGGTAATTTGATATTTAGAAATTGGAGATTTGAAAGTTCGAAATTTGGTAATTTGTAAATTTGGGATTTGAAAATTTGTAAATTTAAAATTTAGAAATTTGGGATTTGAAAAATTAAAATTTAGAAATCGGAGATTTGGTAGTTCGAAATTTGTAAATTTAAAACTTAGAAATTTGGAAAATTGAGATTTGAAACTTTGGAAACTTAAAATTTAGAAATTCTCAAACGAAAAGTCCACTGTCGCCGGCTGAACAGAAAGTTCACCGTCAGTCCCCAGGTACCGACATCGCGCTCAACATCTTATTGTTAAATAAATAACACTTCGTTTGTTCAACATTCTGAAAACATGCCTCAATTAACCAATACTAAACCGAACAAATAATCGCTAGCACAAAAAATTGCGAAGAATACAATAAAACAAAAATTATTTCGTCGCACTACGATACTTTCGTTGTACGATACGTTGAACTTTGTCCACGTCATTTCCTCGCACCCTGTATAAGGTCACGGAATGAAATGAAACACCTTAAATCGTAAATATTCGGATGAAATTTCAATTGATCGATAAATTATTCATACAGGGGGACTGCATCAAAACGCGTTCTCTCCACAATTGTCCCTGGTGACCGGAAACGCGCCTACGTTGACGATAAATAGTTTCTCGTCACCGAATTCGACGGGGAACGTGGTGCCGACGACGGGGGTATTGCTCCAGGAATACCAGTCACCGACAGCTTCGACGACCGGATGTTCGATGACGGTGAACGGAACCTCGTGCCCCACGAGCTCGACAACGAGCACGATGGTGGTACAGGGTGGTCATACCGGCAATCAGGTTGTCCAGGCCGGCGGCAAGAAACGGGAGGCCTTCCTGTCCAGCCAAGGTCAGCCCGTCAAATTGGAGAACAAATCGAACAGGCAGCCCTGCGTTTGCAGGAACAGCAACGGTATGTATGTTCAGTTATGCTAATCGAAGGCCAGAGGAATTTTGAATTTTTTCAAACTTCGATTTTTTTTTCTCTTGTATTTAAAATAAAATTCTTGAAGCCTAAAATATGGCATGGAAGCCATATGGATTGATAATCGGTGATTTTGTAAGCAATTAGGTGATGGAATAGAAATATAAAGGTAAAGAATAGAAAGTGTTTGTTATTCTGATAGAAAGTATTCGAGATGTTTAGTAAAAAAATATTACGTTTATTAAAATGTTAAATATCGAAATACTAAGATACTAAAATAATAAGACGCTGGAGTAGTAGAAAACTGGAATAATAGTATATTATTATAGTAGAATACTAAAATATTATAATATTAGATTATTAGGGTACTAGGATATCGGAATATTAGAATACTGAAATATTACAGTATTAGGATATTACAGTACCATAATATTAGAATATTAGGATACTGGGAACTCAGGATACTAAAACAACAGAGTACTAGAATACTAAGATGTTAAAATATTAGATTACTAGAATACTAAAATACTTGAAATTAGAATACTGAAATATTCGATTATTCGAATATTAAGGCACTAGGATATTACGATACCAGAATACCAAAATATTATATTACTAGAATACTAGGGTGCTGGGATATTGGGATATTAGCCTACCAAAACACTAAAATACCAAAACATCGAAATATTAAAGTATTAAAATACCAGAATACTGAAATACTAAAACATTGAAATATTAAAGTATCAACATACCAGGATACTAAAATACTAAAATATTTAAATATTAAAGAATTAAAATCCGAGGATACTAAAATACTAAAATATTGAAATATTAAAGTATCAAGATATCAGGATACTAAAATATTAAAATATCAAGATATCAGGATACTAAAATATTGAAATATTAAAGTATTAAGATACCAGGATACTAAAATACCAAGGTATCAATATACTAGAACGCCAAGACACCAAAATCCAAGTACGTTAAAATGCTAAAATATTCAAACATTAAAATACCATTATAAGTATTTAAAGCTCTAATACTTTTATATATGGGCTGCAATGAAATCACTTGAAAGCTTTCTTTTTTTAATCAAAACTTCGAGGTGACAGAATTGTTGCATAGCCGAGAAGACGATAAAATCTTCGTCCAGTTGCATCGGAGCGCAAAACAGGAAATACCCGTGCTTCATTGTCGTTTACGCAATTGACCACTGCTACCTTGTAGGGTTGGACGACTGTAAAATATCAATGTAAACTTCATGATTGTCGTTTCAATGAGACGTTTTTCATCGCTTCAACGAATCACGTTTGTTACGTAAGCCGTTCGCGTTTGATTCCTAGCGAATGGAATCGCAGCCTCTTTAGCGAACGGTTTATTCGTAGCAACGATTTCATGCTACAACGTACAAGAAAATATAAATTGCTTTCATTAACGTCGAGATGATTAAAAACGACAGTATTTCCGTATACAAGTTTCTCGTTCGTCTTGAAATTAATTTAGAAGAAACAACCTTTTCTTCCATACTTGGGGCCGGAACGCTTTCAACAGTTTCTCTTCTCAAAAATGATATAGTATCCTGTGTCGTAACACGAGTATCGATGAAGCGTTTACACAGCCATTTTCAGGAGACTTCGAGCTTTCAATCGATATGGTACAAGTGTTATTTTGAAATACTTCTATGTCATGAAATAGTCTCACAAACTATTCGTGTAATACGCAGTGACTTAAAAAGCAAGAAACAGGATAGCGAAACAAAAATCGTAAAAGCAATCGATGCCTACATAATCGTTTCTATGAAACTCTAATTTTTCATTTGACGTAGTACAAGTATTATTTTGAAATACTTTTAAGAAATACTACACTTTTTGAAATACTACATGAAATCGTCTTAGAAACTGTTCGTGTAATATACGACAACTTAATAACCAAGAGATGAGATGACAACAGAAAATGGTATAATTTTATTTAATCAAATTAATATAGTTTTTTCTTTTATGAAAAAGCTGTAAGCTTTAATTTGACGCGGGACAGATGCCATTTTATGATACTTTTATGTCATGAAATTCTGATTCTAATGATTAAGAATTTTTCTTCGACCGGTCGTTACGTTAGTATTGTGTTTTACGAGCCGAATCCCGATGAGAATCGAGGAAGGAGATCGTTTTCACGGTATTTCGTGCAATTTACCATGCAACGAATCGTGGCCGACAAAAGTCGTGGGAAGAGACGAGCGTCGCCACGTGGTGGACAGGAATGAATCATGAAAACGAAGCGTAAAACTGTCTTGGCCAAGAAGACGCCAAGAAGAAACTGGCGGACAGACTCTTGCAATAAATATAGAAGAGGGCGAATTCTTGCGTAAGCTTGTACATCTTTCCCTCGTTGCTTTTTTCTTCTTCTTCACATTTTTGCGTCTCCTTCCTCTTTGTCCGCCCCTTTTCCCGACCCGCCCCGCGAGGCTTCTTCGCGACACTCTTTTGTCATATGTATGTACATATTTCCTGGCGCTTCTTGGAGCCGGTTCAATCAGACCCGCGCGGATTGCTTACAATTTTCGAACTCGTGCCACATTGGTTCCTTTTACAAAATATTACGTTATCGATTCTTTGATTTTTGACGAATTTTTTGACATAAAAGTATCGTAAAATATCACCTACGTTACATGAAATTAAAGTTTAATGTTTGAAGAAGAGAAGCATATAAACGCGCCGTCGGTATTTTTCATGCAAAACGGGTGGTCGGTCGATTGTAAAGAACGATAGGATACTTCTGGGTGGTTGAGTATAAAATATGTGAACAGTTGATTTTGAAACGTAATCGATGACATAAAAGTATTTCGGAATTACGGTTAAAGTATATGAATTTGAAGCTTAAAGTTTAATGAAAATTGCTGTGTAAGCGTCGTTTGGATTTTCTTATTGCTGCAACAAATATGCCGTTTTTTGTTGCCAAATATACTAATGTAAGTTGCAAAGTTGTTAAATTATTAAATTACGAACTTACCAAGTCACTAAGTTAAAGAGTTACTAAATTATTAAATTACCAACTTACCAAACTACTACATCACAAAGTTACTAAGTTACTAAATTAGAAAATTACTAAATTATTAAATTACCAACTTAAGAATTACCAACTCACAAATTTATTAAATTACCAAATTACTAAAAGTCATAAAGTCACTAAATTACGAAGTTTCCATTTCCGTAAATTTCTAAATTTACTAAATACCAAACTACCATAATCACTAAGTTCCAAAGTTACCACGTTACTAAATTACCAATCTACCAATTCCCCCTACCCCCTTCGCTCCTTATCTTCTTAATTACCTAAAATCATTCAATTTTCAATTATCCTTTAAAACCATCATATATACATTCGAAATCCAATCCAAATTAAAATTTCCTTCGACTCAATCGAAAACCCACGAAACAAATTAATCTTACAAATTAAAAATCATTAAGACTCTCTATATCTACCCTTCCTATCAAAATTACTCCCTTAATTTCTCCTTCAAACTGTCGCCATACTGCTCCTCTTCTGGAAAAATCCAACAATTCATGTATCAGAACATTGTAACAAAAAATAAAAGAAAAGATTCAGATCGTTAGGTACGGTGGCTCGATAATGGTATAGAAGGGGGGGCATGAATTCTGCCGAGAGTCATTATAATTGTTCTGACGTAGCCACGCTTGGTGGCGCAAATGATAAGATCAAGATTGCCCTTTTCTCTCTTTTTATTATTATTTTTTTTCTTTTTATTTTTACACATCGTTGCCCGTAGAATCGACGTAGGCGTTATTCACGCGATTGTTGACTTCGTTAGGAATCCTTTTTATTATATTTCGTGGCTCGTTCGTTCAACTTTGGCGTCGGTTCGATGAACGTATGTTTTAACACGTAAATACATCATTTTACGGTGGAAAAGAATTGTCTGACGAACTGCAAGCATTTCCAGTCAGAATCAACTTAACTTCGAGCGATGATTTTTGTTTCGTCGAATTTTCAGAAAGAAATTTGGTTTGAATTTTGCCACGATCGAATTTTCCGCGATAAGAGGATCTATTTTTCATTGAATTCTTACGTAATTTCAGGTAAGACCAAGATTGTACATTCCGATGCAGGTTGCAGCAGGACGCTTCCCGTCGCCTCGTCCTGGAACGGGCAGGACGCGAATTGCAACGGGAACAATGGTGGTAACAGTATGGTAAAAAGGGAACCGTTGGGATCAGTGCCGTGCCAGGTAGCCGAGGTCTCGACGTCCCTTCATGCCACCACCACTTCGGTGAAAATTGAGCCTGTCTCCTCGAAATCGGAAAATGGTGAGTCAGTTTGTTCAAATTTCTTACAGGTTGTTACAATTTATTCAACACTAGTAACCACCAAAAGTATCTATACATTTATCATCGATAGTTCTAGTATCGACCCTTTATCCACCCCTTTGAAACAACATGTTAACCCTTTGCACTCGAAGTATTTTTGGATACGAAAGAATCCAGTCTACTTTTCCAGCAAATGTGTTATTTTGGAACAAAAGAGTTAGAAATTTTTATTTCTTTCCACAATTTTCTGTGTTCTGGTATAAATAAAACTTGAATGTCGCGTTTCAAAATACTCTGGTAAATTAAATATGTCATCTCAGAGGGGACCAGCCGAGAGTTAAATTGCTGCTTTTAATAATAAACGAATATTACCTCTATTATTTCTGTCATTGATAATCTTATGTATCTACCAGTATTAATTATCTCGAATTCTCTTTTATCGAGATCCATTCGAACAACTAAATTACTAGAAACAGTTAAACTTAAACCATTTTCAGTATCAAAGACTATCCTTAAGCCACAAATATTCTAAAATAATATTCCAAAAAGTCAATAAAGTATTTTTTCCAATTACCAATTCCACAGAACTAATAATTATATCGTGACAGGATGATAACACGAATTAACTTCTGTTCGAAAAATCGTGAGAATCAAATCTACCCCATAAACACCCGAAATAATTAAAAAATTTAAATTAAAAAACCTTCTTTCTTCGATTTTAAGAAAAACATTTGTCAGAAAGTCGATGTGTTTCTTATCGAGAATTTGTATCGTTTCTCGGCCAATCCGGTGGCTCGCAGGGACGTGTCTAACCTGGGTGAAAAATTCTTGATGCGGGGGGGAAAAAAAAAACGGCACCGCCCAGACGGATCGGGGCTGCCGCGTGTCGATTAATTTCTGCGGCGGGCATACAAGCAAGGGGGAGGAAACGAAAGGGTTGAATGTTGGAACCGCGATCGACCAATGAGAGATCGAGCACGTCGAGTGGAAGCTACTTCGAGGGCTCCCTTCGAAACGTCTATACGATTCGTGGACAAAAGGGTCTCCTGTGACAGGAAAGAAAACGAAGCACCGACTTCTTCCCTCGTTAACTGCTATGCGCTCCTGGTTGTTCGAATTCTATGTATAAGTCAACTTATTTCTTTTTCTTATTAACCCTCGATCGGAGTTTGGAATTAAAGTCACTTTGATTTACATCGGAATTAGATTCATTAACGTAGAGCTTTTGGGTTTCAAGAATCTGGGATGATGCCCCTACATTTATTTTTTTTTTGTATCGTATCGCTGGAATTTAAAATATTAAGATTCTATTTTGGATCGTCCTGTTGGGTTAACTCGTTATCCAAAGGTTTGCAACTTTCTCTTAATTGCAAAACACCGAATTTTCATTATTTCGGTTGCGATGTAGACGAAGGAATAATAATCGAAGGTTTACTAATCGGTTTTCGGTTAACAATGGGTGTTACCGGAAAGCCTGTTAATAGGCTCCCGGTAGATAAAGTGTTGATATGAATTTTTGGAAGGTATTTTTCCTTGAATTTCTATAGGAATCGCACTCCGTACATTTCTTTGCACTCCGAATCATTCTGCACGTTAGCAACTAGCTACTTAGCGCTAATTTGTGGCAAAAACGTGCATTTACGAACCCTCGTATTATTTAGTATAGTTTCGAAACCAAATAACGTATTATAATGATAATGGACTAATTGGTTAATTCCCCGTAATCACTAATAAACTTTAATGTCCCCTGAGAGGGGACAACGGAGTGCAAAGGGTCAAATCAAATAATTTCATTCGAAGTTGGATAACCCGACCTCCAACCATAATATCTTTTCAATCTAAACACTTGTCGTCGTTCAAAACCATGTTTCCGAGAAAAATACCTTTAATTTCCAAACGATGATCCTCTTCCTTGGGACTCGGCGATTGCTGGACCCCTGGTACTTCTGTAACGAAAGTGTCGAGAAACAAAAGAACGAACCAAGAAACGACGCGGTAACCGGTGTACCGGACCAAAGATACAACCGTTCGTTACAATATTCCCGACAAGATATCGTAATCGATTCGATGGGTGAAAAGAAAGTGGTCGCGATAAGAAACGGCAAAAGGAGAATGTCGAAAAAGACAGCGGAACGGGGAACGTTAAAAAGTACTCGTAGAAGGGTGTGGAAGAGGAGGAGTGAGGGTAAAGGTTGGAGGGTGGGGATCGTGAAGAGGAGAAAGATGTGGGAAAATAATGATAGAAGAGAGGAGAGGGAGGGTGGTAGAAAGGGGGGAAACGATCTTGTTAAGTAGGAGGTGCGTGGCACGCATGGCGACACAAACACAAGGCGTGGCTCGAAAAAGTCTCGACCCGTGGTTTCAAATCCTTTTCATCGGGTTGTACACACGTAACTTTTTCTTTTTTTCTTTTTTTTTTTTTTGTAACGCGTTTGCCGACCGTATGAATCGGCGTTAAACGCGTCGAGGCCATTAAAAAGTTTCGTCGGATGGCACAGGTAGGCCTCGATCAACGCGTTTATTGCCGGTCGAAATTTTTGAATCGTTCGAAGCCGTGTACACGCCCTTACTTATTTATCTACCCCTTTTGCGTTCATAGCATTTTTTTTTTTTTTTTTTTTTTTTGATAGAATACGAGTCCGATCAATTTTTACTTTTTGATAATTTAGTAATTCGATGATTTTGTAATTTGGTTAGGTTAGAAATTTAGTAATTTAATAATTGAGGAATCTGGTGACTTAGTAGCTTAGGAAGTTAGTGATTTGGTAGTTTAGTAATATAGTAGTTTAGTAATTTTATAATTTCATAATTTAGTGATTCGGCGATCTAGTAACTTAGTAGCTTAGTAATTTTTAACTTAGTAACTTAGTAGATTTGTAATTTAATAATCCAGTAATCTAGTAACTTAGTAGTTTAGCAATTTAGTCGTTACGTAGTTTAGTAACTTAATAATTTTATAATTTAGTAATTCAGTGATCTGGTAACTTAGTATCTTAGTAATTTTTAACTTAGTAACTTAGCAAGTTATTAATTTAGTAGCTTTGCAATTTAATAATTCAGTAACCTAGTAACTTCGTAACTTAGTAATTACTAACTCAGTAACTTAAACAATACAATAACATAGTAATTTGCTAACTTAGTATTTCAATAGTCTAGTAACTTACTAATTTTCCTAATTTCCTAATTTCATAATTCAGTAACTTAGTAACTTAACAATTTGCTCATTTTTTCACTCGTCGGTAATTTAATAATTAATTAATTCAATACTTCAGCAATTCAGTAATATGATAATAAACGATGATTTAATTACCCCCGATGATGTATGTCCCCGTAATGTCTATTAAACTTTCAAATATAACACAAATACTTACACTTTCCTATCTCCCCATTACCATATTCCCTAGAAGGAACCTCACGTTGTTCAACCCTGTACGGATCACCTTATCCCCAGAATATCGTTATCAAAAAGCTAAATACTCCTCCCTTTTTGTTTATTTAATACACACGTTCGAACCAAGTTTTTCCAGGAGTGCCAATAATTTTCTGACTCACTGCAACGTTACGCGCGTCACACGAGTAAAAAAACGTGAAACGGCGACGTGTGCGAAGTATGGGAGGGCCGTCGTGAGAATTCATTCGGCAGATCTGATTCCAGTACGTGGCGAGAATCGATTGTCGGCGGCGCGTTAAGGGGATATCTCCTCTTTCTTCCTTTTCTTGCATTTCACTTTCGCCCTTCGTTACTTTCGGCTCGGTTTTCGATGGACTTTTCGTCGTCGGGGGTACCCGTGATGGCCACCGGAAGCGGCGGACGGATACGTCGATAGACGAACCCTGTACCAGCATCACCGAGTCCAAGGAATTAACCCTTCGACCGTTCAAGGCGTGTATATATGTAACGTGGGCATTGTGTAGAATGTCTGCAACAAGTTTCGATGAATCTATAAAATGTCTAATCCTAACTGTAACCTAACCATAACGGGCATTCTAAATTGAACGATTTCGTGTAAAAATCAACTCAAATTCGACTATTTTTAGTCTGTTTGATTTCCAACAACAGATTTTCTTTTTCTTCGAATTCTCGTCAAAAAGGGTTGAAGAGAAAAGTTAGTGGTACTTGAAGAGATAGTGGAAGGAACTCGTTTGATTCTTTAACATAGGAATTCACAAAGGATGGATAAATAGAAAAATCGGACGACGAAGTTTGGGGAATTTCATACGAAATGTGTTTTGCAAACATAAATATCGAAGACCTTACAGGAGTTTCAATTTTCTTATCATTTTTTGAACTGAAGCAAAGTCGGATTAGAAGAAAAGTGCTGGAATACAAGGCAATGTTAGGGTTAGGGAAATAAGTAGTTGTGAAACAATATTAAAATGGTGATAGAACGGTTTTATATATAATAAATGAATCAACGATTAAACAATCGTGCAAATATTGTTACATAATCTTTTCGTACGTTATTCGAAACAACTCTGACAGGTTCAAAGTAGACAGAATTTATCGGTGTGGACTGTAATTTCGGTAACTATTCCTTGGCTGTGCACGGATTACAACTTTCAAGGATATATATGGCACGAAGCTACAGGAGACATACCGATTACACTATCTAACACGTGCACTCGCCGACGATATTTGCAGATGTCGGAAAATTATTAACCCATCGTTGCATTCTTAAATTCCATACACCGTTAACAGTCTCGTCAGGAAGGTTTTTAGATAATTAATCCTTCTGTATCGATTAAAATGATTACACATTGGATACATTTTAATTTATAAAAGTGTCTCAAAGTTTATTGCAAGAAATATAAACGTTGCGATATGATAAATGATTTTGATGTAATTAGGAAAACTATGGTGTGATATTATAGGTATTTTATTGGATGTTACGATAATTTGTGTATAACGACATTTTGATCGGGCGCAGAAAACGTCAGGTCTGGAAGGTAATTCAACATGATTAAATTAGTTAGTTATAAAATCAACAAATTATTAAGTTACTAAGTTAAAAAATTATAAAGTTACTAAATTATTTAGTTACAAAATTACAAAATTATTAAGTTCTAAAATTACTGAATTACTAAGTTACAAAATTACCTCCAAATAACTAAGTTACTAAGTTAAAAAATTGGAAAATTATTAAATTACTGAGTTACGAAATCACCAGATTACTAAATTATTTAGTTACAAAATTACCAAATTACTAAGTTGCAAAATTACTAAGTTACAGAACTACCATATTGCTAAGTTACAGAACTACTAAATTACTAAGTTACCAAATTAATAAATTGCCAAGTTACAAAATTACCACCAAATTACTAAATTACTAAGTTAAAAAGTGGAAAATTACTAAATTACCGAGTTACAAAATCACCCGATTACTAAATTATTTAGTTACAAAATTACCAAATTACTAAGTTACTTAATCACCAGATTACTAATAATACGTTACAAAATCACTAAAATACTAAATTACAAAACTACTAAATCACTAAATCGCAAAGCCGTAAGAAATCTCTTACTTACCCCAAACGTACGAAACTGTTGATATACATATGTACATCTGTTCACAGATTTCTATTTAATCACAACGATATCTTTTGTTTTAGGGATCGTGATGCCGAATGCGGGGGCCGGTGGTGTACCAGTCGGAATTGCAGTCGCCAGACAAAGATCACAGCATCAGGAAACTTCGACCTCGATGCGCAATGTTTCCTTGAGTCATCACACCTCGCATCACGCGAGTTATCATCATTTCCAACCGGACAATCTGGGTAAGTCCACGTCCGTTATTTCCGTTCTGAACCGATCACGTGCCCTCTTTTCATCGACACATTCAGCCAGGGAGGTTTATCGATGATCCACCGATACAGCAAGGTTTTATATTAAGGGGTTTTTTGTTTCTGGGTAATTATCCAGTGAAATGTTTCCAATTTGTCGTCCATCTTTACGCTCGAATCTTTATAGTTAAAATCGAGGTGTATTGGAACACTGGAAATTTCTTTTTATTTATATACGGATATGTATTACCTGCAACGTGGCGCAGAATTTTTCAGAAATCTTAAAAACTGTAGGATCGGTAATTTTATCGTAAAAGATTGAATAATCGAGAAGTAATAATTCTACGTTATATCATTGATAACGCGTTGTTATTAATGAATCGAAAGGAATTTTTGGGTTTCGAGACTCTGATCTCTTTGCGTACACTGTTTAAGAGATATCGAACAATTCCGCCACTTTTGGAACATTTTTAATTCGAAAAATTCTGGAACTAAGGTCAAGATTAGTTGTGTATTTTCTAAAAATATTGAAACGTTTCATTCATTAACTTCCCAGAAAAAAATTCTCAAAGAAAATCGATTGTTTGAACTTGTCCGATAAGTGCACCCCCTTAATCCCCTGACCTGGAATTTCATCCCTGGAAGATGGTTCACCGAGGCAGCAAATATTTCACCCTTGCACAATATTTTTCTAATCACAAGAAGAAGAACATAACTTGTTTTCATTAAAAATTTGTACAAATTCTGTTTTTTCCTTTAAAAAAATCATCAACACCGCTTAATCAAAGATTCCTGCATCATAGAACATTTTATTCTTTTTTTTATAAAATATGACAGAATCTGATCTTGATAATAAATTCACAATAATCTGCTATTTCGACGAAAGTTAAAGAATTTTGTAATTTAAAATAAGAAATCTGAATCGAGCCATTTTCATTAGTACGATAATTGTAGAGCTAAAGTATATCAAATTACGAGTGTTAAATTATGATTAAATATTTCAATACAGAGACGAAGAATATTAAACAAAAAATTTCTGTAGATCAAAATATTCGAATATTATTTTTAGAAAAACACTATGTATCGTTCATTATCGGTGACCCTGTCTCAGGTCCATTTTGAACGTATATGTAATACTAAATATTAAAGGATAAAGTACGACCCTGGCTGAAGATTTCAGGTCCTCGGATCCCCTAAATTATCATTTACTTTAACCCTTCATAGGCAGTTTCGCTCGTAGATGGCACAATTCTTCGAATTCGATTTTTTTCTCATTAACAGCATTAATTATCTGACATAGCACTTTCGGTCATTGATGGCACAAACTTGAAATTTCTTTCGTTAACGATTTTTAACACTACGATTTGCTCTAGATTTCTGATTTTACGTTACAAAATTTATTAACACGCTTTTGATCAAATGTAGATTAATCTTTGTCAAGACAAACAATTTCTCTACGTATCAATATATATTTCATTCCTTATGTATTTCCTGTTTAATTTTATTTTCAAACGTCGATAGTTCTAGTGTTAATTATGGACGAGTATCACAGGATATTGTTCAGATTTTGTTGAACGTTTAAAACAGTCAGAGAATTCAAAGTGAATCGACTTCGTACGAAACGAAAGAAAATATGTTCGCCTATGAAGTGTTAATAAAAGATCGATTTTATTACCTTGCTATATCGTGACTTCCCTAAGATGATGTCTCAAGACATCATCCGGACGATGGATAACTGAACTTGATGTCTTAAGACAATCATCCAGGGCTGAATATGTGAAAAAATGACCAAAATCATATTTGATCCATCGAAGTTGGATGATACCTTCAGCGTCGTCATGTATTTAGAATGCTGAAGTGTACAGTGACGGTGCAGGAGGTGTCATGGCCACTCGGATAATTAATATTTTATTTATCTGGAGTCTGTTGACAGGCTCTCCATCGAAAAGCAATCAATAGAGTTTTGATTGAACTAACGCAGCCTTCGTTTGACATATAAGACAAAGGTACCAGTGGTTGATTACTTTTCGTGAAAAGATATTTAGAGCCGAGGACAATCGACGGGCCTAGTCTTGCATCGGTTAAATTTTCAGATTTTAGCTAAGTTTCTTGTCCAAACACGATTCTTTAGAAATGCATCCTTACTTCTAGATTATTTCGTCGAAAGAGAACTCTCACTTTTGACAAGTTTTGTAATTCAAAGTAATCGTTTGGGTTAAACTTTACTTTAGGGGATCCACGATTTTTGACCTTTTTTTTTATTATTATTCTATAGTTTCTGATGCGTAGAATCTGAAAATGCAAGTCTTTAGGAATTCAGCGGTTAAATGCACCGCCTCCCCAAAAAATCTAACGACAGACCAACTCACAAGGGAACATCGCGAACCGTCACTCCTGGATTTGACGGAAACTTTATGAGTTTATAAAGTAATCCAAAACAAGAATAACGGTATGCTTCATTTGGGCCAAATCGCCCTTTAAGGGTGCAAAAATTAACCTTAAATTCAAATCGGCACTTAAGCTTTTTCGCGTATATCTCCTAAAATACAAAAGATAGAAAAATATGTTTTAAGTAAAAGTTTAATAGTGAAACGAGCGTTACAAACCTACATTAAAAAAATTAAAAATAACGCAAGACAAATTTTGTTTTGAAAGAAAAAAGAAACTTTTTCAAAAATTTTCATTACGTAGGTTTGTAACGCTCATTTTACCATTAAACTTTTACTGAAAACATTTTTTTCTATCTTTCGTATTTTAGGAGATATACGCGAAAAAGTGTAAGTACCTTTAAAGAGCGATTGTTCCCTTGTCAGAATTCATTTAAAAGCTCAGATTACTGTCGGTAACATAGAGAATTACGCTCACTGGATAAAAGTCCATTTACAAATGCTTGATTTCTGTATACGCATAACTTTCAAACTAATGAATTCCTACGAATCAAAATAATGATCGAAATGTCAATAATTTTTTATCTCTCGACGAAAACTGTAGCCGCTAAAAATAGCAAACTTTACACGCTCATAACTTTTTAACCGTTCAATTCCTAAAGTTAAGACTTGCATTTTTTCGATTCTACACAAAAAAAAGTGGATCGCAAATTTGATGTCCCCTAAAGTAAAGTTCAGCCTCCGTTTGGTTATCGTTAGTATTAACGACAGAGTATTATTTAATTATAAGAATTTTCTCGACGTGTCGATCACTGGTACCTTTGCCGTACATTGAAAAACCTTCGAATCGATGATGTTCCCTCCCGAAATGAAAGAAACAATCCGTGCCATTGGTGTCTTTCTGTCACGACTTTTATCCGTTTTCGATACGCAATAAACGTTTCAGGGACGACTACATTCGCGCGTGTGTTAAACCCGGCAAAGAAAAATTCATTCTAGGCTAATTACTTTTCATACCTGTTCCACCTTGCGCCGGTATTGTTACCGCGCCGAGCTTAAGGCGCGTTCGTTGCGTCACCGTTACTTCTAACGATACCTTTAAGCTGGTTTCTTACAATCGGCTCTGCGCCAGTCGTAATGGCAGGCTGCTGCTGATCGATAAATCCGCGAACAGGGTTGTAAATAAAGTATATACAGAGTTTCGATTTCGAAACGATCTCTATCCCGTTTGAAGAATCCTAGGAACACGGCGTTAACTTTTCAAACGAAACAGAGAAGGTTTCGTATTCCGGTCGACGCGTTCTGGGATTTGTGGGTCGCGTCGTAAAATTTAGCCGAGCAGCTACCATTTTTACAGCAGGTGTACGATCCTTGAAGATAAGTGGTACACGCATATGCGTGGAACAGATAATATACAAGGTGCTGTTCGTGACGCCGAGGAAACCCGCGATAAAAGCTGTAAAAAGGAAACTTTTGATAGCTCCAAGAAGGAACGATATCGATAAGAACCGACTGGATAAATTAATTAACTGTTTCGTTGCAAGTTATTCGTTATTGGGGGACGGGACTCTTCCTTTCTCTACAATTTGTTATCGCGTTTCCACGGGTCGCTACGACAAAAGCACTTGGTGCAATTTTATTCTTGACAATCGAGTCTTAAGCCGGCTACTGCGTAATTGATTTTTATCCTGGCGGTAATGATGCAAGTATGAAAATTTACTGGTTGGTTTGCCTCTTTGAGGATTTTTGGATATTGTCGGTTGGCTGAGAAATCAATGAACTTTTTTTTATGATAGGTATGATACGATTAGAAAGATACCTGTTGAAAATAAGGATTGTAGTTTTTAATCTTTGGCTACTGTTACTTCATAATTTTGCACGGTCGGTATTTTTACAAGTTGAAAAATTGACCCTCGTATCAAGTCCCTATGAGTGAAATTTTCGGTCATTCAATTTCTTCATTTTTGAAAGATCTCAAACTTGAAAAATTCGGTAAAAATTGCTCATACTTTCGAACAAGCTGCTCAAAATTCGAAAAAGTTGTTCAAAATTGCAAAATTTTGAAAAAATCTCAACGGTTCCTTTTACCTTCCTTTTCATGGGGTGCGTTCTGAAAAAATAGGACTTTCCGAAGAATTTATTCCATAAACACTACTCAACTATAAAAGCTGTAAATTATCGTAAAAAATAAATGGTCAAAATTATAGTCAATTTTAAATATTTCTTCGTCAAATTTGTTATACCTGCAACCAGTAAGACAGTCTTTATTTTTAAATTGAAAATATTCTCAGATTCTTATCCGTTAACAAAGAAGCAAATTCATACTTAAATCCTCAAATTTTCCTTTAAGGCGGTGTAATTTTCTTAATTTTTAAAAATCGAATCACTCGGAGCATTTTTCCTCCACGTTATCATCAAAGTTTCAAAAATCGATCTCCGTTAATTTCCTATATACTAACATAAATAAAATCGAAATTTCGCTAGAAGGTCAATAAACCGGGTCATATTCAACCGGGCACGACTCGAAAGATTCTTTTACAATAATCTACGATGTACCCCCTTTCCGACAGGACAAAAACGGCATCGATCGATAAACTAGATTCTCCTAAATAAATTCTGGAAAATATCCTTTTTCTCTGAACGGCCGAAACCATGCATCCCCTCTACGGGGTTTTTCAGTTCGAATTATCGAGGATCGATTCCATATTTTCGACTACACAATTTTTAGACGTTGCTCGACGAACAAACACAATCCCGATCGTTACCGGTCGGAAGGATTAAAGCTGAAGGTTTTTAATCGATACCAGTCATCATGCATGCAACGAGCACGGATCACTTGAAACGCCGGCGTTTTCCTCTCACAGATTCTATTCCCGTTTCGACTTTCCCCCTGATCGGACGCGTTCTATCGTAATTATCGAACGTCTGCTGTTTCCCCCGTCCCTGTTCGACGATATTCAGTCGCAACCTGTGGAGTATCGATAGTTTTTCGCGCGACCGACTCTGCCCGGCATCTTCGTCTCGAATCGGACCCTTTCCTCTTAACGCGTTATCCACCGGTCTAGAATGGAAAGGATGAGGGCTGTAATTAAAGATTAGAAAGAGCGATGCGTATTTTCGATTGTTTGTGAATTACAGGGCAGCCAACTTTCTACTGTGCGTTGCTGGAAGGAAGACGAGCGAAATGAATGCGGTTTCTATTGGCTGTTATTCGTGTAAGAGGATTCGAAATCTGAACGAAATTTGTATAACGCATGAGAATTGGGTGGGGCGTTCGCCAGTATTCCCCCTTGCCATTATGCTGTCCTGCTAGTCTTGTTTCCGGCAACGCACAGTACTTTACTTACCTTTACTTACCTTTACTTACCTGAAGCTTGTTAATCCTTTTGTAGAGGTTCTTTTAGATTATGTAGGTAATTGCCGCAAATAGTTTTACTTGTGACGGTCCGAATCTTTAGGTTTCTAGCAATGCCTGTACCAGGTGTGTCGTCCGAAAGAGAATATGGTTGTTTTCTTTCTCGGACTATATATACAACGACTCTAACCTGGATACGATTCATAGACAAGTGGTTCATAATAAGAGCTATTATGGCTCAGAATTATTCAAAATAATTATACTGGTTGTCCAAGTGGGCCAGTATTTTTCAAGCTGGTTCAACATAGCTTAAGAAAGTCGTAGGACAAATTAGTTGAAACTAATTTGAGCGGATATGATCACCTCCTGGGCCCGCTCAAATTCGCTAAGAATAACTATACCTTGATAATAGATTGCTCAAACTTACTAAATCAACGCTGAAACTTTCGAACAAGCTGCTAAAACTTGAAAAATTGGGTACAAATTGCTCAAATTCTCTAACAAGCTGCTCAAAATTGCTCAAACTTTCGATCAAGCTGCTCAAAATTGCTCAAAATTCGAAAAAGTTGCTCAAACTTGAAAAATTCGGAAAAAATTGCTCAAACTTGCTAAGAAATTTGCTCAAAATTGCTCAAACTTCCGAATTCGCTCCTCAAAATTGCTCAAAATTCGAAAAAGTTGCTCAAAATTGCTCAAACTTCCGAAGTCGCTCCTCAAAATTGCTCAAAATTCGAAAAAGTTGCTCAAACTTGAAAAATTTCCAAAAAATTGCTCAAAATTGCTCAAAATTACGAAGTCGCTCCTCAAAATTGCTCAAAATTCGAAAAAGTTGCTCAAACTTGAAAAATTTCCAAAAAATTGCTCAAACTTGCTAAGAAATTTGCTCAAAATTGCTCAAAATTACGAAGTCGCTCCTCAAAATTGCTCAAAATTCGAAAAAGTTGCTCAAACTTGACAAATTTCCAAAAAATTGCTCAAACTTGCTAAGAAATTTGCTCAAAATTGCTCAAAATTACGAAGTCGCTCCTCAAAATTGCTCAAAATTCGAAAAAGTTGCTCAAACTTGACAAATTTCCAAAAAATTGCTCAAACTTGCTAAGAAATTTGCTCAAAATTGCTCAAAATTACGAAGTCGCTCCTCAAAATTGCTCAAAATTCGAAAAAGTTGCTCAAACTTGAAAAATTTCCAAAAAATTGCTCAAAATTGCTCAAAATTACGAAGTCGCTCCTCAAAATTGCTCAAAATTCGAAAAAGTTGCTCAAACTTGAAAAATTTCCAAAAAATTGCTCAAACTTGCTAAGAAATTTGCTCAAAATTGCTCAAAATTACGAAGTCGCTCCTCAAAATTGCTCAAAATTCGAAAAAGTTGCTCAAACTTGAAAAATTTCCAAAAAATTGCTCAAACTTGCTAAGAAATTTGCTCAAAATTGCTCAAAATTACGAAGTCGCTCCTCAAAATTGCTCAAAATTCGAAAAAGTTGCTCAAACTTGAAAAATTTCCAAAAAATTGCTCAAACTTGCTAAGAAATTTGCTCAAAATTGCTCAAAATTACGAAGTCGCTCCTCAAAATTGCTCAAAATTCGAAAAAGTTGCTCAAACTTGAAAAATTTCCAAAAAATTGCTCAAAATTGCTCAAAATTACGAAGTCGCTCCTCAAAATTGCTCAAAATTCGAAAAAGTTGCTCAAACTTGAAAAATTTCCAAAAAATTGCTCAAATTTGCTAAGAAATTCGCTCAAACTTTCGAAGAAGTTGCTAAAACACGTAAAATTTGAAATAAACTGCACCAAATTTGCTAACAGATTGCTCAAACTGTCGGAACGTCTGTTAAACTTTCGAATAACCTGCTTATACTTACCAAAAATTGCTCAAAATTGATAATAAATCGCTCGAACTTTTGAAAAATTCCTCAAACTTACTGGATATTCTCGGAGCAATATCAAATGAACATTTGATATACTTCTTATGCATTTCTACTCGAGTTTCCATCACAATTATCATTAACTATTGTCGATTATCATTAACTAATTAACGTTATCAAACGGTACCGTATTAACAGTACTCACAGTATTAACGTTTCACCAAGGAATCGATAAATCGTTTGCCAGCAAACACCAATTGTTCCAAACTAATAAATCCAACAATAACCCAAAAGTGAGAGGGGAGGGGGTGGTAGGTACCCGTACCAAAGAGAAAGTTTTGAAGGCAAAGTAAAGCGTTGTTGTGACAGGACCTTTACGCTGCTCAAACTGAAAGCTATTCTACATACGTATACGTACCTGGTACAGGCATGGCCAGAAACCTAGAAATTCGGACCGTCACAGGCAAGGCTACTTGCATAGTCCAAAAGGACCAGACATGGGCGCGTGAACGCTCTGGGAGCGGCAGTTTTGTCGGATGTATTAAGAAATGATCGTTTATACTACTTAATTGGCACTCTATGTGGAAGGGGGGAATCCGCTGGAAGAATGAAAGTTGAAACGCGACAATAAATGCAGTGGCGGCTCGTGTATAGGCACTGTGGAGCTGCAGCACTATTTCCATTTAACGTTATCGATAACATTTCATATAACGAGTCCTTTTTTCTTTCATTCTTTCTTTATACTTGTACAAGTATGTTATCGATAGTATCGTCCGATAGAAAGTCCGCGGCGAAGTATACCCGCATGCCAAGTGTTAATATTCCTCATACCATTACGCATCGCGCTACAAGAAAAAACTGAATACTCAAATAACTAACTAATTACCTATAACACGGAACAAACCCTCCTTGGTACCACAACGATTTCCGTTTGAATTATTCTTTCATGCAACAAGTAGTTTAGAAACAAAAATATAAGCGGTACGATTAAATGACTCACCATGTACGGTTGGGTGTCCATAGGGCGTCGATGATCGTATCGATCGTGGATAACGTTGTTTCTGTAATTGAAATACGAATGATAAGGACGGGCAAAGAGCGGTGTGTCTGACAGGAAGACAGGAATCTCCGTCGTGGCCGTCACTTATTCCCTCTGGTACAATGCTGAAATAGTATACTCGGTACACCACTCCATTGTTACCAGCCAGATAAAATGGCAACTCGTGTAATGGCAGGGGGGGCAAGGATTAGTCTGACAAGCGGAAAACATATTATTAGCTCTTAGGAAAAAAAAGCTTCCCAGTTCGCTTTTTTTTTTCTGAAAATACGGGGTGGTCCCGTCACAAATTTCTCGACCGTTTAAAATTTTCTAAACTTGTGTTTTTACAAATTTTAAATAGAATTTAAGACCTTCGCAATCAACTTTCCGAAGTTAGTAATTTACGAGTCATTTTTGTGCAACCGAATGGATAAATATAAAGTAGAGAATAATAGGTGAGCAATTCTGCCAAAACTGTCACGGATATAAAATTAAATCGATCATTTTCGTTGACGATAAAATTCGGCCAAGGATAATCTGTTTTTTCTTCAAATTCTTTTTTTACTTTTCAAAAAAAATTGTTACCTGTATCCCTAAAACGGAGTTAATTGTAAACGGATTCATCGTGATTCGAAGTTGAAATAATTAACCTGGCTCCGCCAGCGAGCGATCGATGCTCTGGCACTTAAATCTAATTTTGAGATTTCAGTTATTCCTCGAAATGCCACGCGAACGAGGTGTTTGCCAGGTATGTTCATTTTTTCTTATCAATCGTTCTTCCGAGGCAGAAGTTCGCCTCTTTCGAGATCTAAGTACTTAATTACTTCTTTTGCGTATCGTTCGTTCATTCTTCTTCCTCTTTCATTTATTCATTTATTTATTCATTTAGTTAAAATAGTCCAAATGATATCGTTCTTAAAATTCACCAACCGCTCGATCGCAAGATCGTTTCCGTTCGACATAACGGTGTACCTACTGTATCAGTACGTAAATTCTGACGATAAAAAAATTCTCTCCAAACACTCGAGTCATCAATACCGATGGGACTATTTTGACACTGTAATCGGAAGAAATTGATAATTCGTAAGTACAGTAAGAACTCGTTATACGTTCGCGATGTATAACCATTCGTGAACCTATAGTCAAATTTTGGCTTAAGGTTAACCAGCAACAGATCGAGGCATTTTTATTCAGATTAAGTTATCAGCTTCGAAAGTCAATTTTTACACAGAACGAGAAAGTAGAATACACATTTTTATTGTAAAAAAAAAGCAACACGACCAAGACGTGATAGAAAATTGATCTCACACTTATTCGGATATTCCGTCGTACAAGGTGTTCCAAAAGAAATGTATACATTCTTCGGGTGTTTATATATGAGAAGTTTTAAGATGGCTCTGTTATTTAAGTTTGGTTCGATATCGAAGGAACGTAAATATTTCCAAATAGTATGTTCTTAAGAATTTACAAACTTTGAAATATTATTTTCTTAGGAATTTACAAACCTTGAAATATTATATTCTTAGGAATTTACAAACTTTGAAACATTATTTTCTTAGGAAGTTGAAAACAGAAATATATAATTTTAGGAACTTAAAAATTTGTAAATAATAGATTTTTGGACGCTTAAAAATTTACAAATATTGTATTATATTTTTAGGAATTTGGAAGCATAGAAATATATAATTTTAGGGACTTAAAAATTTCTAAATATTAGATTTTTGGACGCTTAAAAATTACCAAATAGTATATTCTTAGGAATTTACAAACTTTGAAATATTATATTTTTAGCAATTTAGGAACTTAAAGATTCCTAAATATTATATTTATGGAAGCTTAAAAATTACCAAATAGTATATACTTAGGAATTTACAAACTTTGAAATATCATATTTTTAAGAATTTAGGAACTTAAAAATTTCTAAATATTATATTTCGTTAACGAAGGAAATGGAACTGCCCCATTTTTATATTAACACATTGTTGATCACTCACGAGTTAACTCGTATTTGCACTTGCATTAGCCAGAGCGACATACAATATTGCAATAGCTTTGTCCATCGTGTTTAGTCGTGTCCGCATTTATTATAAAAAAAAGATACTTTTCTTGGTACTTAAGTTCTATGTACAAATAAAGTTCATTGAAGTTTATTCAGACTGTTTCACATTCAATTACGAAACAATACGCCGTTGACACGAGTCAAATCATCTTACTTTCCTATATTTTCATTACCTTTCAATCATCTTCCGATTTAAACATAGTATTATGAGTGTGACGTCAATGATCCCCCATTTTTTTTTTCTCAATAAAAACCACCTTTCACTTTCTGATTTCGTGTAAAAATCCCGAGTCGGTGTCTCAATGTCAATAAAAACCTTCATTCTGTTGTCAAATTTAAGTCAAACTTTGAATGAGTGATTGCATGTACAAAAGGTGATCGAAAATTGATCGAGAAAATTACAGTGAACCAAAGTGCGTAGATATTCGCTGACAGGGTAACAACCTTCCAACGATCTACATATACCGGGCGTATCGTTGAATAAAATCACCAATTACGTCGTAATTAATTAATTAATTAATCGTCGTTCGATTCTCGGGCGTGTAAGCAGATTTTACTGTATTTTAGAAGATCACTGGATATTTCCTGTCTGATGTGAAGAGAGACAAAAAAAATTGCAATATCATCGGGCCTTGTTATTAGGTGCGAGCACAGCCATGGCGGTAGGCGGTGCGACCCTGGTGCATTGTGGAGGAACCGGAGGGGATGAAAG
Organism: Stelis phaeoptera; assembly: GCA_943735885.1. NCBI lineage: Eukaryota > Metazoa > Arthropoda > Insecta > Hymenoptera > Megachilidae > Stelis > Stelis phaeoptera. Next base: position 6,276,823 of record OX030936.1, read on the forward strand.
ATCGGCCCACCTAACCATTCCCTCGGGAGCCCTGGCGCCCTCGTTAAACGCGGCCCTCGGCTCCAGCCTGAATTCCAGCTTGAATTCCACGTTGGGCAGCATCGGTGCCGCAGCCAGTGCAGCCACCGCCGCCACAGCCGCAGCCACGGCTGCATGGCCGCCAACCTTATGGCAGTATCCCGCGGCTGCAGCGGCCGCTGCAGCTGCAGCTGCAGGTGAGTCCCCGGTTTTCCCTTTCTTCTCCCTTCTTCAACTGTTGGGAGAAAATCCAAGATGAAGGATTTTGACAAACCTTTGCGCTCGAGTCTGTGAGAATATTTTTCATTTTATTTGGGTAAGGTCTTTCGTTAACCCTTTTCAGACGAATGTAAGAAATGATTGATAGAATTTCGATTGTAATTAGCATTTCATATAGGCTGGTTAATGATGAACCAATGAAAAGTTTCTTTTGGTTAAAATTAAGGAAGCAAAAGTTACAGTTAGAATTGAGTGAACTTTTATATGAAATTTTATAATTAACCCCTTAACCTACAACTACGGGCATAGGCCGTAGTACGATGATCGGGCCAAACGTAAATATTACGGGCATCGCCCAAAATTCTCGAACGTAAATCGTAGGTTAAGGGGTTAAAACCATGTTCTATAAATAAAATAAACAGACTAATCATAATTCAACGTTTATAAATCATCAGTATGTCAAACGAAATATAATTACTTACGAATACAATGATATAAAAAACACTACGATAATGACAACACTGATATAACCTACAAACTTCTTAAGTTTGACTACGAAAAGCGTATATATACGCTGTCACGAGTCTATCAATATATACGAGAGACGAATGTATACGCTCAGTAAATTGTAAGATTTCGAATAAAATTAACTTAGCTTTGATTATAATTTCTGTTTCGTTGATTTTAAGAAAAATAATTTTTCATGATTTTTCATGCCGCAGTCAAAGGGTTGAAAAACGATAATAATTCACGATTGTTAGGTTGCAACTGTGGACATTCACGCAGAATAATATTCACACGAGAGACAATGTCGCTCATAGGGTTGCCAACTGTGAATCAGAAGTTCACAAGCATCAAATACATCATAAAAAATTAATAGAATCTCTGTTTAACTGTGTTTTCATTTAAGAACTAATCGTTGTGTAATATTTCAGATTTATTTTATTAGTAAAAAAATGGCGAAAATTCAAAGTCGATTTTCTCGAAAACAAAGGATGGTACGAAAAAATTTTATTTTATATTTCCTCTGGACGTGAAATTGAAAATTGAGTTGACAACGATGAGGAAAATGTACTATTATTATTGCATGGATTTCAGAAGGCGTACATATACGTCCTCCGCACTCAAAGGGTTAATAACAGATATGTTCAGATTTAAGAAAAAGATGTTCGAGTATATGCACTAATGATGCAAATGGTTAATAGAAAGTTAATTCTAATGTAATTTCATGATTTCTTCTGAAATTTGTTACAGCAATGCCGATGGAACCAGTCGGTTTTCCACAAATGGGTGTTGGACTTCAGGGTGGTTTGCAGTTGGTCAGAGATCCAACGACGGGTCATCTTCTTCTTATCCACGCTGCAGGTATAATGTCTTTATTATAAATCATATTTTGAAAATAAAATAGTGTCAAACGTTCTTCGAATATCAATTATGAACCGTAATAATTGATTCCTACGCCAATTAAAACGTTACTTTCAATCAAAAATGAAAAAAAAACCCCATAAAATCATCATAAAATTATTAAGAACGAATAAATTTCATTTCTAAACATTCTAACATCGAATTTCAAACGTTTCAAGGTATCTTAACCCTTGGCACTCGAGTGGTGCCTCTGGGGGGACATGTTTAATTTACCAGGGTATTTTGAAATACGAAATTTAAGTTTTATTTATAGTAGAAAGGAATCAAAATAAATAGATTCATAAGTATTTGTGACACTTTACTTCCAAAATAGTGAATTTACTTTTCGGAAACTTTGGTGGAAAAGTAAATTAGATTCGAAGGTATCCAAAAATGCTCCGAGTGCGAAGGGTCGTTTCAATCAAGTAAAGTGGTACATACAAATTCAAATATTAAATATATCCACACATTTCCTCGATAATTTCCATGCAATAATATATCAACCCCTTGATCGATGATTTGCCCGACGTTCAATATCTCAGTATTAAAATAAATATTGTGTAAACTGTGATTAGAATTTAATTATAATCAAAATCTGAAAGTCAAAGCGTCACGGTATCATTTTTCAAGTGGTTGAACAAAATTTCGACGAATTAAAAGAATAAACTTCCAACATTGCGCGGGTGTATTAAAAATGATATTTTTGAAGAGGAGGAAAAAAAAGGGAATGTTAACAGTATGTTGGTGAATTATGATATGATATTTTTGAAGGGGAAGAAAGGAACGTTACAATTTTCTGCCAACAGAACAAATGCAACAAGCCGTGGTGTGGCCAAATTACTCGAATCACAACAACGGAAACGTTGCACCGCCACCCCTTCTGCTTCCGCCACCGCCACCGTCTCTACAGCTACTGAGCGACATCGGCGGCGCAAGGTTGGTTCTCACCGAAAGTAAACGGAAACAACAGAGTACTCTGCCTATCGTGAAGATTGAGGCAGACTGCGGTGCCAGTCCTACCACAATAATCAGTGAGTACCGTGTAATTGATCTTTGCCATTCGAATTTATTTTATTATTAACCCTTCGTTTCATGACAATTTCAACCCCTTGCCCTACCATTTTCTCGACAGGTGCGTCAGTCAGAGGTCAAACATATATTACTTCAGCGTTAAAACAAACCAAGGAAATTGAAATATTACATATAACTTCGTCAAACATTAACTGTATCAAATTGTAATCAGAATTAAACTTAAAATTCGATTGTGATCAAAGTTTGAGCTGTAAGGTGCGTCACGAGTGTGACACACGTAATTGTAGGTCAAGGGGTTAAACCCGAAACAAGATACAATTTCGAATAATGATTGTGCTGAGTTTCTTAAACTACAAAAAGGAAATTATTTATATCCGTTTAGATCACTTTTTGTGTACATCTGAAGAAGACAGATTGAATTCTTTTCGGCCTGAAAAGACTGTAATCAATCCTTTCGCTAGGGATAGAAATCACGTTTTTAAAACATTTGTACACTGAAATATCCTGTTCTTAGAAACCTGGAAACTCGGAAGTATATTTTTAATCTACTTACACAAACTTGTACACGCGAGGGTTCATTTCTCGAAAGATATCAACAATTTTATAATTTCATAAGTATAAAATATTCCTAAATTTCAAGATTAAGGGTTCGTCCTTCAACTGCCAAGTGCTTCGATCAAAACCCCCCACAAAAAAAACTGTATTAAAATTAAAGTTAAAGTTACTCGAGCGTAAATATACGCTTCGAGATTTGGATAGCGATCTCTCAATAATCCAAACGGACAAAAATACCAAAGAAAAAATTTGTCATACATCCAATACTTTCAACTCCCTTACGGAAGGGGTTAATAATTTTACTCGTCAATCGCGTGGCCAAAGGGATAATTGAATTAGGGTCCACCAACGAATTCATCCTGTAACGTGGAAATTCTAAATCCCATAGCGTCGACAGAATCAACGAAGGCGTTGCAGACCGTGACTTCAATGACCGGCACCCTGGTCCCGGACACACCACTGGTGACCACCCTGCACTACTACCCTCACACGCCCGCATTGGTTCAAATCAGCCAGGCAGAACCGACGCATTGCAGATCACAGGTAAAATTCATCTTTTCAACCTTTCCCTTCCTATTTGTCGATCAACCAACCCCCTTCCTCACCTGTCAAATTGTACTCCAGTGACAACCGAAAGGGAACAGAGCAAACTCTGACTAATTATTCCAAACTCTGAGCGCGGTCTAACCATTCGCATAATCGCATATTGTGTACTAATCACGCGCAAACCCATTTGCATCGCTATCTGCATAGATATTGCTAACCGGATCATTGTTGACCCCGTGATTCCTTTGCAAGGTTCAGGCTTTTCCTTTATTTCATTAGTTTCTTGTAAAATACTGGGTGTTAAAAAAAAAAACTATTCAATATTTGAGTAAAAAAAACCTTGGTAAACATAGGTCGAAAGGTCAATCGTTCCTGAGATATAAACATTTTCGTTTGGTAGTATCATGATTGACTTACTACTGGACTTTCGATATTTACAGAAGATTTTCCACGTTTTCTCCAGGACCAAGGAAATATGCCATTGGCAGAAAGATTATCCACGTGGTACATGCATGATGGAGCACCACTTCATTTTGTGCGTTAGGGTCCGTTTAGACCAGGGGTGGCCAACCCAAATGATTCTGCGGGCTACTTTGGAAATGCATCATAAACTCCGTGGGCCGCGTATAAAATTATACATATACCCTCATATTAGATTTAGACTCACTATAGACATTTTTTTGGAGTGAAAAATTGAAACATAACACAGGCAAAATAAAGAATATTATTTTAAAATCAAAGTTAATTTTTGAATATATGGATGCAAAAATAATGTATTTTTTTTTTTATTAATTCATTGGTTTTCACCAAAGTAAAAGTGTGATGATTCACGCGGGCCGGAAAAATGTTTAAGGCGGGCCGCGGGTTGGCCACCCCTGGTTTAGACTATGCCTGTAGCAGGCGCTAGTAAAGAGAGAAAACGATTGTTTTCCTGTCGTCCGACAGAGAGAAAATGTGAGATAACACTTAAACACGGTGTTCGGTCAAAGGTGGATTGGACGTTGTGGACCAGTTGCACCCATTGGACTTTTCTTTGTTTTTTTTTTATGAGGATATTTGAAAAGCCAAGTGTATTCCTCGCCGATAAACGACTTAGAAGAATTACGTAACCGAATTCATCACGCTTGTCAAGTAATTCGATAGAGATGTGGAATTTTCGAAGATGCCACGTGAAAAATCTTCAATAAATATCGAATGTCCAGTAGTAAGTCAATCATGATACTAGAAAAGAAAAATGTTTACATCTCAGAAACGGTTGACCTTTCGACCTATGTTTACTAACCTATATTCCATATAAATATTGAACGGTATTTTATTAACACCCTGTATAATTTTTAAACTTTCTATGTAAGTTGAACACGAGTGTGACTTACTCTTCTTTTTTTTGTTTTCAAATTGCTTCACATTAACTTGAGAATTATTAGAAGAATTCGGAAATGAGCACTGGATACTTGTTCATACTCGCTGTACCCAAATTTTATAACAGGGTAGTATAATTGAAACAGTTAAGATTTCCACTAACGATCCCCTGTCACACCGTAGTTCTCACTCCAGGCAGAATTGAACGGAAAATGAATTAAGTCCAACCTTGTCAAAAATTCGTCGCAGCTTCACACTCGCCAGATCACTTTATCCCCGAATGTCCTGCTTGTTAGCAGCGAAATTCGTTTTTGTCGAAGGCAACGTCCCCGGTGTCCTGTCTGACACCGCCCCCGGAGGTGCCGACAACGATCCACGCGATCGAGCCGCCGGAAGTAGCCCCGATAGTGGGCGTGCAGGATGCCTCGAACCAGACCGACGCACCGGACACGGAGGACCAAGAAACCGGACTGATGGCCGAGACTTGCGTGAAACAGGAGCAGAATCTAAGCACTTGCCAGCTGCAGAGTTCCGGGAATCTGACGACCACCACCACGAACCTGACGAATCTGACGAACTTCGAGATCGTGGCCGCCTCGCCGGAGAAGGTGTGCAACGTGGTTCGTATAACCACGACAACGACCACCGTGAACCCCGGCGTGTGCAGTATCGTGGGCAAGGTCGACAAGGCCGAGAACACGATCATCAATATGGCCGACTGTCCGAAATACTCGATCACGAAGGAGTGCAGGAGCGTCACGTCGATCGACAGAACGATCGAGCACGTGGTCGCCAGACAGATCGACAGGGAGTACGAGGACAAGGCTCGTGTCGACGAAGAGGACGACGAGGCCGTCGTGGAGGACAGGATGTCGCGCAGGGACGTGAAGAACGGACCAAGAATCATCGAGATCACCGAGGAGAACTGCGACAGTTTCCATGAGAATCTGGAGTTCTTTGGAAGACGAAGGGATCGTTCATCGGATAGGCAGAAGGAGAGGAAGAGATACTATGCCGCGGAATACGAGAGGGAGCAGGAGAGCGAGACTGATGCGAAGGAGAAACGCGAGGTAAACACCGAATATATATTTTTTTTTTTTAAACAGTTACATTACTGTTACATTATTCTACCTCGTTCGTAACATCAATCAATTCTGTGCCTCGATCGAAGAAGCGGCAATGTCGCATTTTTTTTTTTGCAAAAATGAGTCAAACAATTCTGTTATATATAAAACATGATAATTTAAAATTCGTATCAGAACTGTGTAAAATTTTCCTGTTTAAATCACATCGAGTATTTTTCACTCTTTTCGCGTTCAATCCTTTCGCAATCAATGTTAAATGTGCAGTTCTTTACACTGTTGTAAATTTCCATTTTTTGGACATTTTACGTTAACAGAATAAAAATTTATTCGAAGTGTTTTAAATATCAAAGCTTCGGATCTAATGGATTGCTCGCGAAAGGGTTGAAAAGCGAGGGAATCGATGACCAAGCGACTTTTAGAACAGCTATAGTCGCTGCAGAAATATACCGTAATAATAAATATTTGCTTGAGCATATGTTTCTGATCATTTTTCAATCTTTCTGCGTTAAAATTTGGAAAATTTTGAAATAAAATAAAGTGAAAAAAGAAACCTTTCATTTCCCGAATTTCATACTATTTTTATTTAAATTTGAACACTTAACATCGGTTGAATTTTTTTGAAATTGACAATGTCATTAAAAAATACTGTCCTTGAAAATATAAGTGTACCTGCGAAATGATGTTAGTGTATTTAAAAAACGGAACATTAAGAATGATTTATTACTTCATTAACTGATCTGTTTACATAAAAAATGATTGAAACTAAAAGTGTACTATAGAATCATAAATATTCAAACGAATCATTACTCCACATATCACATTTCAAATACATATAGTCGATGATGTAAGTGTTTTTATACCAGATATTTCCAACGACTACCTAAAAAAAAAAAAAAACCATATACAACGAAGATATTACCTATAAAAGAATCAAGAAAAGTATAGCACTGTGCTAGTTCCTACAGAAATGGGTTCATGACAAACACAGTTCTACTTTATCACCCAACGACCTCAAAGAAAACTATCAAGAATTGCAATTTGTAAATTCAATCCAAGGACAATAATAATACGAAGAAAAATGTTTTTACAGGCCGAGGATGTCGCTAAAGCGACGGAGAATCATAGACAAATGACCGTTGCGACGGGAGACGTTGAAAAGGACGCCAGAGCACAGACGAAAGAATCCAACGAGTCGAGAGTGGAGGTCGTTTGCCGCAAAGATCCTGTCCCGATCCCTGAATCGGTTGGCCGTCCGCAGATCACAGTGAAATCGTTCGATATGCCGAGCATCGATTGCGAGGACCAGGTGGAACAAGTGGTGATCAAACAGGAAGCCGAGGAATCGTCGTTCGAGGATTGTCCGTACAGATGCGAGGCTGTCTCAGCCGTCGAGAAACCGCGGTGTCCGGACACGTTGAAGAAGCACACGGTGGAGAAGTATCATCCTGGAATCGAGAACGTGGTGGAGAAGCTGAAGAAGAACGCGGTGGCGGCTTTGCAAGAGTCGACGCCCCCGAAGGCGGACGATTCGAAGGAGAAGAGTGCGAGAAGGCAGCCGGAATTCACGCCAAGGAGACCGGAAAACGGGCTGAAGAAGCATCTGTTGAGGTTCTGCGAGCTGGCCGAGAAACAGGAAGCGCCGAGGGAGCCACCGGTAGTTCAGAAGCGTCCCCCGCCTACAGAATCCTCCTTCGACTCGCTGCTGAACTTCTCCAGAGACTGTTGCCTCAACAACAATAACAACAACGAGGCTAGGAACTGCAACGACGGCGTCACAGGAGTCGACGAGAAGCAGCCAGCCGTGGTGAAGGAGGAGAAAACGGCGACTTCCGACGCGTACGAAGTGACCCAGCCGAGCTGCGTCGAAAGCGTCACCCCTAAGAAGCATCGGAAAGTCGAGGTAGCCGAGGAGACACGCGCCCCGACGGTGGACACTCAGAATCTTAAGCCCAGAATCGCCGGCTCCAAACAAAAGCCCACCGTCGACATCAGTGGACTGGAGTTACTGTCGAACAGCATCGAGCAGCTGGAACAGTTGAAACCGGAAGGCCAGAGCGGCAGTGAACTGGAGAACTCGCCGGCGAAGAGTAAACTGACGTCGCCGCAGACGGAACGCAACAACAACAACGTGAACAGCCCGTTGGGTCTGTTGTGCGCCCTGGCGGAGCAGAGGTTCATGGAGGAAGTGGTCGACAAGGTCCCTAGGAAACTGAATCTCGACAGTTCCGAAGAGATTTCGCACGCTAGCAGACTACTGTTGAACCTGGGCAGGACTGCCGTTCCGGACAGGCAAGAAAAGACCACGGAGAAGAGGAAGTACGCGCAACCGGAGGTCTGCGAGGGCTCGAAGAAGTTCAAAACGAACGAGTTCGAGGTGGAGGAGCCTTATCAAAAGACTGAGACGGATGAGGTGTTCCGGACGAAGGAGAAAACGAGGAGGGGCCTGGAGTTCTGCGAAGGATACGGGCTCGAAGGCGACCAAGTCTTGTTGTTGAACAACGACGCCGTTGGCAACGATCTTTACAAGAATTCTGATTACGAGAAGAATGGCGCTTTCAGCGAGAAAGGATCCATCGACGGCAACGTATCCGACTCCGATACGGACATGTACTGCGAGAAAATGTCTGAGATGACCGAAGAGGATCACGCAAACATGGAGAGACGACTCTCTGTCGGCGATTATCGCGATTGCCACGATTACAGCAACCTGCAGGCTAAGCTGGACGCGAAGAAGTTCATTGCCAAAAAGGGACACGTCGATGACGATGGAGAATGGCCGAACATGGACGCCATGGAACTCGATATGAGGGTCAGGTTGGCTGATATTCAGCGACAGTACAGGGAGAAGCAAAGGGAACTGTCGAAGTTGACACCGAAGAAGGACGAGAAGAAGAGCCCCGGCAGACCGAGGAAGAAAAGCCAATCTTCGAGGTAAATTTTTTCATACTTTTTGAACGAACTATCCGTGCTAATTTTTTTAGTAATTTGCCAAGGTCATCGTTCTGATTAGTGTTACGAAAGTTTCAAGTTATAAATAACGAACGTTGAATTTCTCTAGATAATAATAACTCTCGATATATTCTCAACGTTATAACCGTCTTAAATTAACTGCGAATGTGTTAACAAAACTTTGAATCCGAACATCAATATTTATTGAAAAAAAATATTCACAGCTCCGAGCACGGCCCGCTTTCGTCGCCGCCGATGTTGGAGACAGTGTCGTCGCCGCACAAATCCCCGTCGCCGTCGCGGGAAGGAACACCGCCGCCATTGACCCCGACCGTGCTGGCTATGCCCAGGTGTAACGTGAACTTGGTGAAACTGGGCGAACCGAGAAGTCACATTAAACTATTGGACAGTATACCGAGCATTCCGATTCCGGTACCGCCAGTGGCTTCGCCGATTACCGTATTACCGACCGGCAAAACGTCGCAGGACGACGATGACAAGAGTTCGGTAGGGGTATGTTTCAAATTTCGCTCCGCTCGTCAACTATACGGGGATCAATTCAATCTTTAATAATTATTTAAAAAATTAAGTTTCCAATGTCTCGTATGTTAGGTTTGAAATTCAATTATTGACCTTACCAAGAATTTTAAAATAGAAAAATTATGGTTGCTTTTATTGAAAGCTGTTGTATTTAAGTTTTGATAAATAATTTTACAAAAAGACATTTGTAATGATATTTGATTATTGAAATGTTTATAGATGGGATACGATACATCGTCACCAGCACCTACGGTCGCGAGTTCAAGTTCCGCTTCGCAGAAGCGAAAAGTCGGTCGGCCCCGGAAGTTGATGTGCACTTCGGGAAGTGTGAGACACTTGACGGAAACGATAGTCGCGAAGAAACCTAAAAGCAAGAGTTCCATCGTTGGCTACCTGTTGTCGAAGAACAGGCATCTTCAGGCGAAAGTGAGTAACATTACTAACACAGGATATTATCCAATCAACACGAACTAATTTTGATACAATTCCCCCCAAACTCTAGCAATTTTTATTCTTTTGCATCGAATATCAAAATCTAATAAGATTTTAATCAAATGTATTCAATAATAATATTTCAACTTCACTTCGCACAAGATCTGAAATATCCTAGAATCAAAATCCATCGAACCAAAATTGCGTTAACCTTGACACGTGTCGATTGCTCGACGTTCCTTGCGAATCCGATCGATCGCCGTAAACTGTGATGCTGTGTTTGCGAGCAGTACGCGAGTAAAACTGGCTATACTTCTCTGCTCCTCAAGACCGCGCTGTCTTCCATGAGATCTTCCTCCAAGAGTCACAAGTCCGCGAAATCGAAGCCGAAGCCCGCCAAACAGACGCCGTTGCACAACAAGAACGTGATCAGTTCGATCATCGCGGAGAAAGCGAAGCTGAGCCAGGAAGTGAAGCTGGAGAAGCAGAGCAAAATGAAGCCAAAGCTGAAGGCCGAGGCAAAGGTGAAAACCTGGGAGGACGACGAATCCAACAGCATCGTGGAGAACGTGCTACCGGAATTCACCGTCCAGGAACCGATACAGGTAATTATTCGACCTCTTTTTTTTGTTAAAATGATCAAATGAAAAATTTCAAAATTTCGAAGACAAATAATTATCGCTTGGGATACGTTAAGACGTTTCGGCTCGTTAAAATCATTATTTAACACGATTGAATTTTTAATGATCGATTAGGAGGCTCCCGTGGACACGCCAGAAAGCATGGAGGCCGAGCCGGAGAAGATCAGACACGAGAAGTCGAAGAAGAAGAAACGAAAGTCCAGCTCGTCGTCTCCGTCTAGGCGCAAATCGAGCGATCGAGAGAAGAAAGAATCGAAGCGTAGGAAATCGCTCGAGTGCCAAGAGTGCGCGAAAGCAGCCAGAGCCGAGAAGACGGAAATCGTGAACAGATGCAAATTAACGTCGGCACACTTGGCCATTGACCAGCTGAGAGTCTTGACTGCGATGGGCGGTCTATTTTACGCCGGAAGACTCAGCGCTGTCCAAGCACCTGACGTTTATGCGATCACATTGGACGGCGAACGTGGCAATAGACCTCACATTCATTCCAGAGAGGAGATTCTACGAGATGCGGTAAATTAATGTTGATTTACGCCATTTGTTACAAGATTATATTCGGGCACCACCATGCCTGCTCGTAGATCACAATTGCTTTCAAGGTGGGCGATCCTAAAAACGAAGCTGAATCTGAGCAATTTCCATCAGAAGAGATTCTAGTTAACAATTGAATTTAACTATTGGAGCTACTGTAATCCTACGGAACTTTAAACTGATAATTCTTAGTATTTTTGACGAAACTATTACGGAAGAGCTGACTTTTAGTGCGAACAAAGTTTAAAAACAACAACCATTGTGTCCGAACAATTTTGTGATTTTTTGTTGATACGTTATTGCACAGTTTATTAACGCACAGTATTAACGTTTATGGTTTTCATCATCACAGATCGTAGAAGTTTGTCCCAGCTCGACGAAGGAGCTACCGCCTGGCACAAGATTGTGCGCTTACTGGAGCCAACAGTACCGATGTTTGTACCCAGGCACTTCTGTTGAACCTTCGGAACCGGATCCAGAATTGGACGAGAAATTTGTCAGTGTTGAATTCGATGACGGAGACAGCGGAAGAATCGCTTTGGATGATATCAGGTTGCTGCAACCTGATTACCCTGTTGTTGGTACGTTTATTTGGTTTAATTTGTCGATACAGCGGGTTGCATCTCAATATTTCTACCTTTTTGGTTCGTACCTCGATTGTACGATACTTATTTTGTTGTATATTTGTTGTTTATTCATAAAAATAAAGATTTCAAACTCATTGTGCGACCAGTAGCATGAATGATTAATTTAATTCAGAGTGTATAGATATTGATGAAATTGAGACCTAACCCTTAAGTGCATTGATTTTTCCTAAAATTGCCAATTTATGTTTACTTCTTCATATATTTGTTTCTATTTGAAAAGTTCGAAACTCTGAAATTTATGGCACTCGGTTTACCAGAAATTAGTGACAAAAATCCTATGTGTACCAAATGAAAATATTTTAAGGATTACATTTCTCCACATAACATTCCGTTTGTTTTGCTATAATTTACACACTGGATAAGTCATTTGTAACAGGTGATATTTCGCCGAATTTTTCAATAAAATCAGATTTGCCATTTCGGTAACATAATGGTACCTAAACAATTACAGAATATGATCCCAATCCGTTGTTGTCGCTGGGCAAACGTCGTCGACAGACGTCGGTTTCGACGGAGGACAAACGTTCGCCGAACAACAGCCAGCCGGTTGTTTCATCCAACACGAACAACACGATGACCACCGTCACGTCCACGACGAATTGTTACGTCACGTCGTCCGACACGCCGTCGTTGGAACGACACAAGTCCGAGGACATGGATTCGAAAGAGCTGGAAGAGTATCGTGAGAGAAAGCGTTTGAAGAAGAGGAGAAGGGACAAGTTGAAGAGGTTGCAGGAGGCTCAGGAAGGGAAGAAGAAGCACAGAAGGCACAAGTGTTGCGAGGAACACAGAAAGCACAAACACAGAAAACACAGGAAGCATAAACACAAGCATAGCCATCACAGTAGCCACAGTGATGGAAGTCACATCAGGTTTGTTCAGTTTATAAACTAAACAATATATTATTTCTGGACTCTTTTTAAATCATCACTTTTGACCAACCCTTGTATCGCGAACCGTGTTCCCGATGCTATTCGATTTTGATAGATATCAGTTCTGACAGTTATTTTAAATCCATTCTTTAGCAGCGGGGAGAGCTGTTGCGGCCAGAAAAGCGAGGAAGAAGTGGCGAAAGAGACGGTGACCAAAATGGACGAAGAAGTCGAGGAAGAACCAATCAGAGAAGAAGAAGAAGAAGAAGAAGAAGAGGAAGAGGAAGAAATAATCCCAGAACCGATCAAGGAACCGATTCGAGAGGAGAAGCCCGAGAAGCCCAAGAAATCGGACAAGAAATCGAAAATGCGTGAACGACAAGAATCGGTGGAAAGTCGAAGTAAAATGGCCGCGTTCCTGCCAGCCAGACAGTTATGGGGATGGGCTGGAAAGGGTTACCGACGACCCGGTGCTAAAGGCAGAGCCAAGAAACAATTCTTCAGGGCGATTCAGCGTGGCAGCGAGACGATTCAAATCGGCGACAGCGCAGTCTTTTTGTCGACTGGCAGACCGGATCGGCCATACATTGGACGCATCGAGTCCATGTGGGAAACCTCCAGTTCCAACATGATCGTGAAAGTCAAATGGTTCTATCATCCTGAAGAAACTGTGGGGTGTCCTACGAACTTGAAGTATCCGGTAAGAATTTGATTTTCAATAGATTTTTATTATGAAATTTTCATAAAATACTTCTAGTAACTTAATTAATATTGAAATAAAACGATAAACCCTTTTTCTTTATTTCTTTTAATCACTTGTAATTGTCTGAGTATTTCTGTGGCTCCCACTTTCTTTATCTAAGGGAGGTCGGAGTTGTGCTTCTTCCAATTCGCAATGGATCATTCGTTCAATCGCGTATTAATACAAAATATTTCTATACGAATCTGCTTAGGGTGCTCTGTTCGAGTCTCCCCACATGGACGAGAACGACGTGCAGACAATTTCCCACAAATGCGAAGTGCTGCCTCTTCAAGAGTACACGGACAAGCTGGGCAAAGAGCCGCACAGATACCTGACCATCTACGACAACAACGACATATACTATTTGGCTGGCTACTACGATCCGACCACGTACCTGTTGACCATGCAACCGGGTGTTGTTTGAGAACAGCTAAAGCTGACGATTAAGTTAACAGGCGTTACTTAATTGTCGTCAGCCAATATATTTCTGCGAAATTAAAGGAAGAAAAAAACAAACCGCCGCGCCGTCTGCGAATCGAAGGCAGACGAATCCACACGTTGAACGATTTCTCGAACGGATCGAACGTTCGTGGATCACAGACATTTCGGATCGTATTTCGATACGATCCAGCTTTCTCGAAAGACGTTTTTGTAATCGACAAGCGTTTAAATTTGTTATCGAACGTGATACGTTTCTCCTATCGATTTTTTCTTTGTCATTTTCCAGTGGTTAATTGTATTGTTACAGTGATTTAGTTATCTCCGAATCGGGCCCAATTGTTGATCGATGGTTGTACCGTATTATTTTCTTTTTTTGCTTCGGTTAAGTCGAGAGATTTTAAACATGTGCAATGACACGTTGTTTGAATTTTTGCGAATTCTGAGACTTTCGACCATTGACGACGAGGAAGAACGATTGAGTATCGTTCGAGCGTTTTGTTTCTTCTTTGTTTTCTCTTCGAGCTCGTTTATTGTCGAATAAGAAGTCGACGATTAAGTAAAAGGAACAAACACGTAAATATTATATATATATACACACAGGAGAGATGCAATATATGTATTCCGAGTGGCATTACGAAGATGCCAATAAAAAAAAAAAAAGTTTTATCAATTGTAAATAACGACGCTTAGTATTTCTGTAAACTGTACATAAACCGTTGAGCGTGATTAATCTGTAAGCGTAAATCAGATTACCGTCTGATCGTTAATCGTTAGACCGGTGTTAAAATATTGTTGTCCGATCGCAGGAACAAAAACCACACTTGCATACGCATACGTATCTTGTATTTCGATAAAAAAAAAACGAAGAAAACAACCTGTTCTGCGACCTAGCTTCGAGCTTTCAACGATTCTTTCCCAAATACTCTTGAAACTTACTTAGATCGAACGCTTCGCGTTTCATTCGATCTCAGACTCTCGCAATCTTTCCGCTTCTTTTATTCTTGTATTTAACCCCTTCGCCTTAAAGATAAATCTTGCTCGTGGAACGGTTCATTTCTCGTTTCGACATCGATTACGAAGGAAATGTTTGTTTTCTTGCGATTCGTGTACATAAGATTTGAAACGCTCTTACTCCACGGAGTTGACTCATAAAATTGTAATCAACGGACAGCGACTGTAAGCCGTCAACCTGTTAAGAATCGCCGAAGAGCATCCTTTTCTTTTTTTCTTCTTTTCTTTAAGTTCATCGACGACACGGTCGTTGCTGATACAAGACAAGGTGCTACACGATCTTCTTTCCGTTTGCTACGGCGCCCGTTCACTGTTTTCAAGTTGTCGTTCGAAAGCTTCATCGAATCGAGACGCGTTCTTTTTCTATCCGATCGACGAACCACCGTTTTGACCGAAGTACAATCACCAGAGTCGATTTTCCGCCGACCACGGGTCGAGATCCCGCGTCTGTTCGCGAGACGAGGCACGATTTTTAGTACAAACTGCAAATACAATAAAATAGCCGTGCGTTTCTTCTGCAAGATTTCAATCTCGGCGTGAGAAAAAAAAAGTATTCGTCAAAGAGACAAAGGAACGGAACAAAAAAAGAAAAAAAAGGAAAAAAAAAGAAAAGAGAAAAAAAAACAAATGGAGTACTTATATTATACATATAATATCATGACGCTTAACGATTGTCGTCGTGTAAATAGAATTTGATCGTAAGTGTAATATGATCGACGAGCGGCAATGTCTTAGAGACACCCTCCAAGATCCCCAATAGAATTCTATTTCTATTTCTAGCGTTACGTAGGTTGTTATTCTCCGAGGTCGATCGATTCGATCGCGTACAATGCGTACAATCTGTACATGACATAGTATTTTTTCAAATATGAGCAAAAGAAAAATCGTGACGTGAATGAGAAGGGGGAAAAAAAAAAACTAACGAGAAATCGTAGTCGAGAGATTCTTTTTTCGGCGCGAAAAGGAGCACCGTTTCGAACGACAGAGTCGAAGCGCATTCACGAATAACAATAATTATTCGAATGTAAACCGACTTCTGTTGTCCGCGAACCGGGATAACGTTTTATCGCGCGCGCGCAAAAAAAAGTGTCGTTTTTGATACGCTTTCGATTCTTGTGCAAGCCTACTCGTAGGACAAACGTAGACGAGGCACATATTCGCTTGTAGATTTGTAAATATCTTAGTTCTTAGGTGGATGGAGATAAGTGTCAGCGTCCCTGGCCTTTTTTTTATACCTTCTCGATCCTGTGTTTCGCGACAGGAGGAGAAAAAAAGTAAAAATGAAAAAAAAAAGAGAGAGAGAGAGAAAGAGAGAAATTCAACGAGAATGCACGTTATTGTACATACACGTATATACGCATAATGAATTAAAAAAAAAAAAGAAAAAAGAAAAAAAAAGAAAAGACACCGACATTTCGCGACGAAGCTACTTCTATCATTCAAAAGTATTAAAAGTACTTGTTCAGTTTTGCGTACATCTCGAACAAACATTTCTTTTTTTAAGATATACGCCTATATTTACGATAGAATAGAATACTCTTTCCTTTGTTGGGATGTACGGGCTTCGGGAGAATTCGGCAAGGTTCGTACCGCGCCGAATATGGATTCCGTACTTTCGCACTGTTAACGATTACAGCTGTAAAACGATAAATATTCAAACTATTCGAATAACTCGGGTAATTGTGAACCAGAAATATCTTTGATTGAATTGTTTGAACAGTTTGAATATTTGAATTTTCGTTGCGGTCTTGTTCGGGAGCCGAGTGTTCGACTTCGGATCCGTTCGGCAAAGATCGGACGCGGTCGATTTGAAAACTACTGTTATCCTCTACAGAGCTGTTTTGTGAAAGTTATGTTATCATTATTTCGCTTATTTTGTGTGCATCTCTGGGCTAAAGATCGTGTATGTAAATTCAATCAAAGAAATAGACAGATTACAACATTGGTAAGCAAATTTTATTGTTTGCACTTTCCGAAAATGATTCTTAAATTGTTAAATACATGCTCTTACACTTTGATCCTTGCTTTCTTGTTTTGAGATTTCTGAAATAAATTTCCAGTAAATTTTGTTCTTTCTTCAGTTACATTTGTACGATGGATGGTTTCAAAATTAAAATAGAATTAACATGAAAATGGCGTTGTATGGGAAAAATGTCCTACCACTTGTCTCAATACTACAGAATTACCACTTTAATTATGTATTTGAGTTAGTATTTAAAAACAAAGTAAAGCGAATCATGCATCAAAAGATACAAATCCTAGTAATTTTCTAGTATAAAACAAGGTGGTGCCTTATTTTCCCTTTTATTCCCTATTTCAATCTATTTGGAGCATTCATAAGCCTCCCTAGGGAGAACGACGATACACACAAAGAAACTTCCACCTTTGCTCTTATACTGGAAAGTTGCTACGCATTTATGACAGAACCTTACTAACCTATAATTTATTTTACCTCGTTATTCAATTAACCGACTCGCTTTGAAGTAATTACTAAGCCCAAATACTCTTCGTTTTTAACCTAATCCTAACCTAACTTTGCCGTAATGCGCCATAATTTTCTAGTATTAGCACGAGTGGTGGGGAGACTTTCACCTAAAGGTGCCATTTTCCCTAGGGAAGCTTAACATGACCGACAGTGTACGTCACTGGTTTAGAATGATCAAATAATAAAATGAATCAACGGCAAAACGATTTAATTCGAGTTTCGATGAAAATATTAATCGTCCTAACACTTTTGAATGGTAGTGTATATACATTAGTGAAAAAGGGTCAAGTATAGTATGTAGGATGTTTCTTTTGATAGGTTTAACTCTTTGAGGACGATCAACAAGAATGTCTTCGTATATATTATTAGAACTTATGTTAACATTGTATAATTTCTACGCAAAAAATTAATAAACAAATAATATCTATATTATTTTATGCAAACTGTCTCAAGGCGTAATGAGAGATCGTGATGGTTCGAAAATTGATCAAATCCTTAATAATTAGAGCAACCATAAGAATGATTAAAATCACAGATTTCAGATATTTCTTTTCAGGAACGATAAAAGTTATATGAAGTTTGGAAAAATTAATTTATATTATAAACTACAATTTCTTTCGTTAATACTTTCGTTGGAACGCGATTATTTAAAATTGTCCAGAAAAAGCAATTTGACTTTGAGTTTCCCTAGCAAGGCTTTTGAATACGTCCCCGGTTTATTTTGAGTTGTAAAAATTATTTAAAGTTTCTTTTTGCAAAGTGTTATTCATTTTCTATCCTTTGTTTATTTTTCAAATTCATTTTCAATTTAAATACGGGTGCAGGTTATTCTAATATTAAGAATTTTTCAAATGTTCACATATTCCCATCGCTCTTCCGTTAATTTTTCGGTAAAATTTCATCGTTTAATCCCTCGTTTCTCTTCTGCTCCAATTTATCCAAAATTCATCAAACGGAAATAAATTTTCGTTCTTCATTCATTTAATCGTCAGAATCTTTCCAGAATTGAATCCTTCGATCCTCTTTTGTTCCATTCTCTATAGAACCCGTAGGTTTATTCGAAATACGCAGAATAAAAAGAAACAAATTTACATAATAATTTTTATGCTCATCGGTCGCCGTGAACGAATCAACGATCCATTTGCTGTCATTTTTATCGTTCTTGCGTGGAGAAAAAGGGAGCGAATATGAAATAACGTTCGCGAACGTGAATTTGTATATTTTGTGTGAATGATTCGAAAGAGAATGAAAGAAAACGAACAAAGATAATATTTTATTCTAAAGAAACGATGTTATATTATATTTTAATAACCGAGCCGATTTAACGAGCTAGTTCGAGTAATTGTGTGCAAATGAATGAAAGAAAGAAGAAGAAGAAAAATTAAAATTGGTGTAAATCAAAATTCAAAATGGGATTGAATTTTTCAGTTATTCTGTAGATTAACCCACGAACGACGGCGACTGGGTCGTTAACGACCCGCGGCCACGGAACATGGATGATTGTATTCCGATTAAAATTAAGCAATCTTTCCAAACGAAAGACTTTTCAACCAGCCTATGACTACTAATATTTGAATATAGAAAGGCTAACGATCCTTAGTACAGCTACAGAAATAAAAAGGTATCCAGTACTGGGATAAAATTCAAACTGTTTTCTTGATAAATGAATTTTTTCTACTTACGTTACTTTTCTTGCAAACTGACGATATGCGTATTGACACTTCAAGTGCCATCGTTTTAATGAAAATTATCTTAACCCTTTCATTTCTAAATTATTAAACAATTCTGGACCACGCAGCCAAGGGAGTTCTCACAGAGTTCTCCTTTTTTCAAAAATGACATTTCACGAACGAGCCAATTCTTGAAAGTTTAAATAATTCATCGAATATTTGAATGGAAATTATCTTAACCCTTCCGTTCTCAAATGATTAAACAACAATTGTACCAAAAACTGTTTTCTTTCATTTTTATCTTCGTTATATGAATCTTAATGTCATCCACTCTTTTGTTCTCAAAATAATAAAATAATTTTATTTTTCCATTTTTATTGAAATATAAAATGATTAATTTTTCGAGGTTTCCAGAAATTTTACTAAAAAAATGCACCTAATAATATTAATAATTTCGTTTGTAATTCGTAAAATTACATGCACTCGACGTGTTAAATTAAATCGGTCCAGAGTTGGCGACAAACGATCGTAGATCGAAAGATTTATCGATTCGATCGTGTGTCGGAAAATTGTTTCGTCGATCGTACAGAAGCTCGGCAGAATTTTCTTCGATATTCAATCATTTTTCTTTCTTTTTTTTTGTTGTTGTTTACGAGAACCAAACGAATCACGTAGTGCCCAAATTGTTGAGAGTAAAAAAAAAAAGTGTAGAAAGGAAATTTCTGTGATAAAATAGTCTTGTTGGCGACGACGCTTTTTCGAGCCAAAAGGAAATTGACAGTTAACGACAGGAGCAATTTTGCAGAAAAATCGACGGGAAAATTGTTCCTCATTTCTATCGAAATAAACGAAACGAAGGGTCGATGAACTTTTGCCTGCTTCGTTAACCAGATTGAAGTGTTCGTTTGTTCAAGAATGAATTGAAACGATAATTGTTTAGCGCACTAATGAACACCGACAGTTTCGGATTTTTCCAAACAGACCCCTTCAATCCCCTGTTTTGTTTGCTCTGTATTAAAAGTATAACGATGAACATTTAATCCTTTCATTAATATTTTTACAGTCACGTCAGTCACATGTGGATGACGTTACAATTTGGATAAAAATTCGTTAATATATGTATTTAACCAGAAATAGCCGCAATAGATACTTGAAATTTTAAATAATGGAAATGGTAAAGTCTTGATTAAATTTTTAATTATTAACCCTTTCGGTCATGGTGTCCTTATATAAGGACATAGTGAATAAATGCTTGGTGTATCTAAATATGGTAAATTTTATTATTTGTAAACGTTGTCCTCATATTGTCACAACCATAGAGGTTCACCCTTGGGGACCTCCTCAGAAATATTTGATGCAACTGAAAAGTCATAATTTAATTCGAAGAACTGTTTAGCAAAGGAATGATTTTGTCTTTTTTCAGGAATAAATAATTCGTGATCGAAAGGGTTAATTAGCAGTTGATTACTTGTTAATTCATAAATTATTAACGAAGGTGTTAAATTACTGAATTTTTGTATTTCCACATTTACGAAATAATAAATTTTTAAATTATTAAACACTAAGTAGTAATAAATGAATGATTAATTCTTAAATTATTAACTAAATTGTTGAACTGTTATATTAATAAATTAACAAGTCACTAGTTATTAAATTACTAATTTACTAAATTTCCAAATCACTAAATTACTAATTCACCAAATTTCTAAATTATATCTATATTTTTATATTATTAAATTACTAAGTCACCAGTTACTAAATTCCTAAATTACTAATTTATTCAATTTCGAAATTATTAATTTATTAAATTCCTAAAAACCCCAAACTATTAAATACTAAATTACTAAATTACAAATTTACTACATTCCTAAATTACTAGTTTATTAAATCCCCAAAATATTAATTACTAAATTATTAAAAATCACTAGTTTATTAAATCCCTAAATCACCAAATTAATAATGACTAAATCACTAATTTACTAAATTCCTAAATTACCAATTTACCAAATTCCTAAATGCCTAAAAATCGATCAGTGATCATTAATCAATTCAAACCTAACTTAGGTTCAATAACCTAAGGCATAACAATTTCCAACCATTAACATCAGTCATCAATCTTTCTTACCCGATGTCGTCATTTTCCTTAACAAAATAAATACTCAACACCGTGCCAAGAAGAATAACGAATCGACATCTTTAATAAATAAAAATCATTTCTAACAGATCTGTAAGAAGTATGGCGATGGTTCATTGATCTTTTCCAAGGGGATTTATCGGTTCGAAACTAACCGGATAAAAATGTAGAACAAAATCGAATCGATCGACACACATCCAAAAAAAGAAAACCATCTCTCGACGTCTGACGATCAAAAAAGAAAGATTACGTGTTCTCGAAAGAAAACGAACAGAGTTGGACGATTTTCCAATAAAACAAACTCGTTCCTCAACAACGAATAATCTCTTATCCTTTGTCGATTAATTTCTTAATAAAACAATACGTAATATTGGAAACAAGAGATGGTTTGTTTTCTCGATTTATTTCCATCCAATTATTTTCTATCCTCGTTCGTTTGGAAAAAAAAAAATGATTGGACAAAAATCAGTAGAAAAACACACCAAACCTTATTTTCATTATTATCAACAATATACAATATATAAACAAAATAAATTATTCGTTGTTCATCGATTCGTCCAACTCTAGAAACGAACAGAAGTGTGCGTGTGCGAATACGAGGCGTGAAATACGCAGGGTGTCACAATAAAAATTGCACAACAATTGAAATTGCAAAATCTGTAGTCTTACGACCATGGTGTGCATCATTCTTGGGACACCCTGTACAATATCGAATAGAAAACGATCATCGTACCACATATGCTTTTAGACGAGTCAGCCCAGCCGTTTATAAAATAATCCTACCACCGGTGTATTATTCATTGTCTCGGTGTTACACGATTGATTAACAATCAGTTAGTTGTCCAATTTAACACGTCTGCGACAAGGATACATGGATCAGTTGGGAATTTAACGCGCACACACGTTTGTTAACGCAATTAACGATAAAAAGTAAGACGAGAGAGAGAGAGAGAGAGACGATTATGCAGGATGTTTCAAAAGTTGCATTTCTTAAAAATTCAAGATTTTCTTTATTTTAATCGAAAGCGAAAGTATTCTGCGACATTTTGCAATCGGTTGTTCGATAAATTCGTTGCAATTTCGAAAAATGTACAATCAATAGCTTTTATACGAAAAATACAGAAGAGAATTTTGTTGCAGCGTTAAATTATTGTAAAAACGGGAACAAATTATTAAAATTAATTAAATTATGTCAACAAAATTGCAGGAAACTAAATTTGCTGATAACAGAAGGCGGACTTAAAATGTACAAATGAAAATTCACATTTATATTATCGTGTCGTTTGCGTTCACTGAAAATGTTTGTTACCACTTTTCGAAAGCTCGAAATTTAGACAATTTATCGGATGGAATTTTTCACAATTTTGTAAACAAATTCGCCGAATACTAAATTTTCTGATAACAAAAGGTAAAATATATTTAATAACATAATTAATGCCATATTTAACACACCATGCGCGAGAAATTAAAAGAAAGCTAATGTTGCTTTTATATGAAAAAGTGAAAAAAATATAAAATTTCACCCAATAATTTCAAGTAAAGTTTACAGAGATTATTAGAAATTAATAGAAATAACCCTGGGACCTAAATATCCAATCTTGAATTATTTACGAAACAATAAATTACGTGGAGTATCTTTGAAACATCCTGCACACCCGCGAGATATTTATATTGTACACTTGCACGCAGATTTGATGGAAGAAAATGTAAATCGGAGATGCGTGATTATCTTGACGTCTATCGTCATTGATTTTGTACATATATATACATCGATGACGTGAAATCGAGGGAAATGTAACGAGGAAAAAAGACAGGAAGAACTTTTGTTCGAACAAAGAGAAGGAATACCGATTTCTGTTTACTTCTGTTAGTTAAGTACTTGGATTAACAATAAACAGCATATTAGATATAAATAAAATACGGAATGATTTTATCCCATCACAAAATTTTACTCATTTCTAAAAATATAAGAATACACATTACCAGTTCCTGTTATTATTATACAAAAAGCTGAGTAACGATTTATTTAAGTATATAAAGTTTAACACTAGAACTACCGAATCAGTCAAAACGACTGGTTGAGGGTTTTTCTAAAAATGAAATTACAAAATTTATCAGGATCCTTTTAGTAAAATGTGTATTAATTCCACTTGAAAATCACTATACATAAAACGTCGCGTCGGTAGTTCGTGTTACATGTTATTTCGAATAAATTTTTCTTTATTATTTCCTCGATACTTCGTTATTCGTCGAATGAAGGATTTCAGATTTCTTATTTTAAGTCACAAAATTTATCGAATAATTTTATTCTCGACTCGGAAGTAGTCTTGCCACATTATCCACCGTTCTGGAATGAAGAAACAAGCCCTGCTACTTTATAACCTGAGAGTAATTAAAAATTAGGAGGAATAATCCTTAAGCATACTTAACTTTTATTGCTTCGTCGGTATTATAGAGGAAAAACAAATAACCAGAGTTCCACTAATTACTTTTTAATTAACAATCGATAACACCTAAAAGCCTGTTAATAAGCTTCCGGTAGATAGTGTTAAGTATCTGTTACGAGTGCTTTTAATGAAATAAATGAAAGAATTCCGAAATAATATATTTGGATGACGTGGCAAAGTGTTAAATTGCGATACAATTTTTCACACAATGTTTCTTAATTTCAGCGTGAAAGATCGAACTGAAATTTAGACTAATTTTACAAGATTCACGGATTTATCGAATTTCATTCACTCAAACAGCCGAAGAAAATTTAATTATAACGATATTGCGAGAGAGAAGTGTGATCAGATACCGGCTTCGAGTCAGATCATTGATTTTTATGAAGTTTTACTGGATCCGATTCAACGTTTGTAAAGTAGCTGTTTCCTTGTATTTCTTTTCCAACGATTCGATAGAAATTTAACATCTGCGAAGTTTAATTAAAGATATTGAACGAACGTGACTTAATAGACGTGGATGTACAATATTTGTGCTGGTGAAAGTTATATTGAATTTTTTAAGGTTTGATAAATTCTCTAATGACGTCTGTTGATTTTATTCATTCTTAATCATTTCTATCGATTAAGTTCTATTAATTTCCTTTAATTTTTGATGAATTTTTGTAATTTTTCTATTTCTTTTTTTTATTAATTTTATTGATTTTGTAACAATTTCTATAAGCAGTTTCAAATTTCTAGCATTACAAATTTCTATTAATTCTTAATAACTTCCATGAATTTCTGCTAATTTCTACAAATTTTGTATTAATTTCTACCTATTTTCGTTAATTTCTATCAATGCTTACGAATTTTAATAATTCTCGTTGTATTCTATATATCTTTAATAATTTCTATTGTTCTTGTTTATCTAATGTATACTAAATTCATTTTTATTAACTTTCATTATTTTCTATTAACTTCTACAAACTTCGATTCGTTTCTGTTAATTTCATCCTGATTTTTACCAAATTCTATCAATTTCTGTTAATTGCTGCTAACATCGATTAATTTTCGTTCATTTTTATCGATCTCTACAAATTTCAATAATCCTCGTCAATTTCCATAAAATCCTAAGCTATATTAATTTCTATCAACTCCCAAATACTTTCGTTAATTTTTCCTTGAATCGCAACTGCTTGTAACAATTTCCATCAATTTTTAATCACTTTGTGTCTGTTGCTTTCTATCAATAATTTCTAAATGCAAATCAAAGACAATAACGATCGAGAGCTCAGTATGAAAAATAATAAATAACAGTTTCCATTTTAAACTTATGTTAAAGATTGATGAAAAATAAAGTGGTTCACGAGTCGTTGATCTGCAAGAACGTTTCGAGGAAAATTCCAGGCAAAAAGCAGAAGGAGAAAATGGCGGTAATAAAAGGTGCTCCTATCACAGGTAACGGCCGACAAAAATGGCCCATAAGGGAAACCATATTGCAGCTCTGCTTTCAATATCTTCGCAATACGAAATCCTATTGCTTCTCCTAATTCCAATTTTCTTATTTCCCAATTATTCCAACAAAACGTCAAAACAAAAGATTATCATTAAATTTCAATATTACTCGATAATTCTTGTAATTTATTTTCAATTTTAACCCTCTGCACTCGAGTGGCGTCTCTGAAGGCGACCTATTTAATTTACTAGAGTACTTTGAAATGTGAAATTTAAGCTTTATTTCTATTCAAATATAGGAAATTAACGAAAGGAATAAAACTAAATAAATCCATTAGCATTTGCAACTTTTTCCTTTTAAAATAGTATGTTTGATTTCCGGAAGTTTCGTTGGAAAAGCGGACTAGATCTGTACGTATCGAAAAATGCCTCGACCGCAAAGGGTTAACACCAGAACTATCAAACGGGTCGAAATGACTTGTCCCAGATTCCATATTTTTATATTACAAAATGTATTACCACACGCTTTTATCGAAATATAAGTTGCCTCTCGTCAAGACAAAGAATTTGTCAATATGCTAATTTACATTTATTCCTTTACGAATTTCGATATTTATTTAATCTTTTTTTTTTTAAAGTATAACTGGACATTGAACGTCCGTGCGGACAAAAAAGCTGTAGTACGTTAATCTAAGAAACCTATCCCATGTTAATAGGGTAGTAAAAAGGATAACAATCCTAAACTATTTATTTATTCTTTCTTCTCAATGAAAGTAGAAAATAAATCTATATGATAGACAAATACAACGATATTTGATATTGAATCGAATCGAATTGAAACTGAAGGTTGTCTTTACTTAAGTCTTCATAATATTTTTGGACCGAGATATGTGAGTGGAGGGGGGTTAAGAGAGAGGGAGAGAACGGAAAGAAAATAAGAAATAATGAAGATTGAAAACGAAACAGTCAGTTGACACAGTTAGAGTGAATGAAACATTCAGTACCGAAAAAAAAAATATCGTTTAAGAAAAGAAATTATTCTAAACTTATTAATTTAGTAATTTGGTACTTTGGAAATTTAGTAACCCAGTATCCTAGTGATTTAACAATTTAATCATTATAATGTACAGTATCGAGTATCTTAGGCTTTCTTAGGGGAAGATACCTCTACTACTAGTATCAATACTAAAAGTTACTAGACGCTGTACGTATTGACCATCATCGAATTACTTAATTACTAATTCAGTGACGATAATTACCGAATTAATCACCTTGTTTCTTAATAATTATTAAACCGACTACTGAATACTCGTCGAACATATTTTTAAAATTAATTATCAAAAATTATCAATATCATCGATACACTGAAAGCCTATCAATAAGTTTTTCGATACCTTCGATCGTTGACCGAAAACCAATAAAGTAAAAAACCTTCGATTACCATCGATTCGTTCACGATTCCATCGAAATAATAAAAATCAAGCGTGTCATAATCAAAAAGAGATCGAAAATTAGAATTACGTTTTTCGAATCTTTGGTTGTTATAATATTTCAATTTCCACCGGTAAATAAAGCGTCGATTGTCAACCGGTTATCAAATACTGATACAAACCATGAGGTAATCATTTTTCCACGGATAAGGTAGCGTACCTGCTTTCTTCGGTTTTTTTTTTCGTCCGTTTCACCCTCTTCATCCAGTGGCAGAGCAATTTTCTGAACGTTACAGGTTTACAAGGAGGCCTCGTGTCGTTTATCGCGTGCTAACCGGCGATTCGATCGAGTTAAAGAGGGTCCTTTTAAGACGTTACGTTGCCATGGGCCACGTCGTCGGCACCGATAATTAGGAATCGTTTACGTACACGCTTAAGTTTCGTGGACGTCGACTTATTCTGCAGAAGCGGACCATAGAAAACGTGAAGGTTTCTGCATAATAGCCGACTATTGTTGCCCCACGTCTCGTCGTTGCTACTAGCCCGGCTCTCGATCGTTATTGCCGTGAAACGACGAT
Organism: Stelis phaeoptera; assembly: GCA_943735885.1. Lineage (NCBI taxonomy): Eukaryota > Metazoa > Arthropoda > Insecta > Hymenoptera > Megachilidae > Stelis > Stelis phaeoptera. The sequence goes on from OX030936.1 coordinate 6,304,025, forward strand.
ATAAATTCCTCGTTCGTTCTTGCTAACCTCGTTCATTTATAGATCGAACTTAATAGCCGGTGATTGACCGTTGTCAGGAATTAATTAACTTCTTTCAGAATCGAGACAGATAACTTATTTATTCAAAGGGGCAAGGAATTCGAAAAATTGATTCTTTTGTAGAATTTTTTCCCCGGGTAATTGACGAGTCAGATGTTTCAATCTTTTTCAGAGGATTTATTCTTAAATTTTTTGAACTAGAAATTCCGCAAAATGGCGGAATTATTTGGTGAATTTATAAAATCAAAAATTCCTATAATTTGACCTAGGATTCCTTTCAATATCTCGGTTATTTAATTTATTGTAATAGTTTCAAAATCACAAGGTGTAATTTTCGTCTTCAAAGCGTCGCCATCTCAATTTTTCATATTTTTAAATAATTCTAACCCGAATTGTGGTTAATACATTTCCACGTACGAATGAAAAGGAATTTTTAGTTTTACATGTTCCAATCACGGTTGTTTGTTCCAATGCGCCCGGTTCAAAAGATACCGAAATAACTCCGCTATTTTGCAGTGTTATCGATTGAAAAAATTCGAGTGCAAACGCAAGGGACAGACACGCGTCCCCTGAAAAGATTCAAACGTTTCGTTCAGTAATTACCTGGACCAATTATTTTCAAACTTATTTTATAACCATTTTTGACATTCCTAATCGCCATTTGCTACGTTCAACAATAATATAACAACGGCGAAATGTATAAACAATATCTACGCACGAATCTGAACAATTTTCATAGATCAAGTTCTGTTCTCGAATGCAACGTGCAAATCTATTCTTAATCCGGTGTTAATAATTTGATCAACCATCGAATCGAACGTCGGACAATATTTGCGACAAAGTCGACGTTGTTTCATTTTTTGAAAATCGTACATACAACCGGATCTCGACGAAGTCATGCAAAACGAATCGTGTCCCTTTCAAATGGATATTGATTTTTCTGCCGATACATGACGTATCATCCGACGTACAAATTCGCTCGCAGATTGCTCGTATCCGCGAGCCCCGTCGAAATGTAACGCTTTGTATAATACTTTACGTCGTTCACGGAAATCCGCACGGACGTGTGTATTTATATTTCACGGCGAAATCGAATGGATGGCTTGTCTCCATAAAATTCCGACGAAAATTGTATGCCCCTTTTTCTCCAACATTAATCGTTCGTCCTGGATTTATATCGTTCGCTTAAGGATGTACAGGGTGTATAGAATAATAGTGCCGGATTGTTGAGATTTTGTTAATAGTTCCGTAACATCATTACTATTAACGTATATAGCCGCATATACAAACAGATATATGAGTGTTAGGAACGATAAAGATGTTTATGTAATACAAACTTCGGTATTATACTAATAACGATATAAAGGAAACACTGTAATTACAGTTGAAATGAAAACTGCGTGGTATCGAAACGATCGTTCTAGAAAGTTAAATAAGTGAAGGTAGCGCAGAGAAAGAAAAACGGAAGAACAATTATTTAGCGTATAAAATTTTGAATCGTTCGCGAGCTTATAGTTTTGTAAGTAATTGCAATTTGGAATTAACATGAGCTCTTACAGAGATTTGCTAAATTCGATGCCTCTGTCAACTTAAATGACCAAAAACGTAAAGATGTCATTAGTGGCATTGTATTGAAATTATTTGTAAGTGGTTGTTAAATTGTTAGAAAGTATATGTAATTTCACTTTAGAAGATTATCAATTCGAGAATGTTATAAAAGATATAATACAAAGAAAAACGTAATAATAACAAAAAATAAGGTCTCGTTAGAATTACTTTTTAAATTCTCAATTTTTTATTTTCTTAGGTTGAAAATTAGGTACGGTTCTATCATAAAGTTTATAAAACAGGCATTAAAATATAATGACACTTCGAGTCAAAGGCTTTTAAAATGCTTTGAAAAGGTATAAACACATGATTTATAGTAAAAGAAAAAAAAAAACTCATGAAATCATTGAAAAGGATTAATCTCATAAATCTTAAACTCTTGGCTGGGACCTTACAAGCCAGTACATCCTTAAACCCATCGGTTCGGCTTGTTTTGAGGAACACACTGTACCAATAAATTGTGCTCGAATTCGTTGATTATAATGATAAGGGGCGATAAAGGAACAAACGAACATTTACAGATTCCAGGGAACGGTCACATATCCCCCCTACAAATTATCATCGATTTTCACGGCTCGAAAGCTCCATTATTATCACGTCTTGTTCTCACAACAAAAAAATTATTTCCAACAAACGAGTACGATCCACGATTCGTCGTTTCCCTTGTCGTTCCCTCTGAAAATGATGAAAAGCGAATCGCAGGGACCGGCGATAGCGAGCCATTATTTTCCGAGAAAACTACACTTCCGTATAGATGCATCATTATATCCGGAATCACAATGGGCGTTCGCGTGTCCCTTACCCTTTCGCCCTTCTCGATTCGATGCCCCCTTTGCTCTTCAACCTCACGTTGCCCCCGCTGCCATTATTCCTTTTTGGTTCATTTTCGTTTCCGGCGCGAATCCATCCTGCCACGCTTTTCACACACCCTTCCCTCCCCAGACCCCCGACGCTTCCTTTCAACAGTGTTCAGAACCGCGAAACGTATCTATGGAAAGCCTCTCGAACCAAAGGAACATCTAAGAATATCCGTCGTGTTGTTTTCTTTTGTTGGTTTTCGCCGACGATCTTCTCGAAACAATAAGTTTAGCTGCGAACCGAACCCAAACCGCGGTAACTTCGATTCAGAGTCGTAAATTGTTTATTTGGAATTTCGCAGATGCGTGAATTGGCAACTTCGGGAAACTTAGATACTTTAATAAAATTTTTTAAATTCTCGAAAAATCCCAACAGGCAATGAACTGTATTTTTATAAAAATGCAAGAACTCTTGAACAGAAATATTTATGGCACATCGACCATTCAATCTTCGAAAAATTCCAGTATCAAATTACAGCACTACATAATGATAAACATTGGTAACTATCGCTTTGATATTAAAATTTTACACGCGTATAAAATTGAAATGGTAATTGAATTGCTATGAAATCGAAGGGTTGTCCGACGTTTCTTTGGTTTTAAATTTGATATGCATCAATCCGTACGAAAATCGAATCGCGACGCACAAGAAAATCCTAACCCGAGCTAACAAACAAAAGGCAGAGAAACAATTTCCACGAATACCACTGTATGATGGCACAAGGATATTTGTAATCACTATGCTCATTTCGAATGATAAAAAATACAACCAATCCCCGTGTCGTTACGGACCATTCGTCTCGCGATACGATGGGGATCGGAGGAACCATAAAGCATGCGACTCACCGTTCGTTGACTTGCATCACTGCGCTCGCTGTGCACCTTTCGGCTGACTCGTACCACTGCCAACCATCGTTGTCAGGACCATCTGTATCCAGTCGAAAGAAGAATCCCTCCGTCTTCTGAAAATTGATAATTGCAAAGGTTAACGAACTTCTTTCGTCGGTTATTCTTAATCGTGTAAATTGTTCTTTTTCTGACATACGATAGCTAACGAATTTTTATTCGTTACAGGCGACGGCAAGCCTTTTTGGCTGTGGGTCAAAATCAACTAAAATGTGACTATTAAGAAGACGTTTCGGGTCAATGGGTATTTTTGTTTTAAAATAGTTCGTGAGTGACTAATGAGATAAGTTTTATTGAGAAAACTGTTAATCTCTTTTTAAACTAAACATGAAAAAACAAAATTCTAATTCTAATTATTATAGAAACAAATATAACTGTCAAGGTTTAGTTCGTTAATATATGAACTTTATTTACGAGTGGTTTCTTTGTTATCGATGGCTTGTTAATTAATTTGTGTTTTTGAGATTAGGATGTAGTGTCGAGTATGATAAGTTTTATCGTTTGAGTAATATTTCAATAATTACTAGGGATTATTAAAAATAGGGGTATCTGATAACCTTCGTTTCTGCAAAATTCTAATCACACCAAAATGTTAATCTACTATTTACATTATCTCAAAGTGTTTGTTTCGTGTTTATCTTTTATAATTTATTTTTATATATTATACTTTATTTGCCGAACTCAAGCGGGTCACTTGAAATTATCAAATGGGTCATAGGTTGCCGACACCTGCTCTATTAGTTAATAAAATATGTTGAAACGTATAATATAATAAAGTGTGCTAAAACGTATGGAGAACGACACCAAAGGAACGTAGTAATACGTGTCAAAATGTACAGGGAATCGTGCCAGAAAAATCAATAATAGATGTTAAAACATACAATAATACGTACTAATATATCCATGCACGTGTATCTAATTACACTAGAAGGCATGTGTACACGCGTTCGATGCATGAGAATCCATAGAAGAAAATACACGCACACACAATCACATATGGTAATACACAAACTACAAACGAACACACGATTTGAAATGTTTTATCGATATATACACATATGATGGCTGAAGGAATACGAACTCCTCGAGGGTCGCGGCAAAACTGATTAAATTCGACCCTCTTCGAGTTCGAGCCGTAAATAATAACAAAGACCGGGCTGCTTGGTAGTCTGTTTACATGAACGGATTATCGGCCACGCATAACTGATGAGATCATTCAAACTTATTTCTCTTTAATTTTTCATTTTATGATTAGTTATTAATCCAATTATTCTTTCTATTAATTTTGTAAGTTTTATGTATAAAGGGGTTACGGATTCTTTTTTTAATTATTATGTGTACTATTTACAATGTTTATATTTATAATAATAATGAATTTTTTTTTTACAACTATTTATTAACTGAATTATTATATATGTTGATTTCGTAACTATTGCGCACGAATGGATTATGAATTCTTCATTTAATTATTATTTATACTATTTATACTCCCGAATAGGGTTTCGAATTTTCGTTTAATTATAATACTGTGCAATATTAAATAATAATTATTATACTTTATTATGAAGTCTCCAGCTTATCCTTTGTCTTTTTTACAATTTTTCTATAATATAATATTTCTAACAGATAATTATATATTTATTATTTCTCCAAGGTTCGTGAAATTATTTTCTGTTAAAATTTCACTCATTCCCTTTTTCATTTTATCGCAATTAAGATACCGGATAAAATCTACGAGACGAGAATCCATTTGTTACTTACAGAATGAAGTAATTTCACATCGTCGCCGTAATTTGCACATAATCATTTGCGATAAATTGAGAATGAAATCCGTCAAATGACGAATCAGAAATTACCGTCGCGATGCTGTTACAACCGCAACGGTTTAGCGAATGCATTAAAACAGTTTTCTTTGAGAAAGGAAGTTGACGTAGTTCAGTCATGTAATAGCGAAGAAATACTAGATCGTTCCATTTCTTTTCTTATCCACATTGAACACATGTTTTAACAAAATTTCATAACTTTCTTTTACAAAATTACAAAAAACAAAAATGAAATCAGTATTTATGAAAAGAGTCAAATAATTTTAGATTAATGTATAAGAAATTTTATAATATAGTGTTCAGTAATCATAAATTCGAATATGTATCAACCAGTCTTCGGCTACCAACTGTCTTCTTTTTTATCGAAGTCGTAAGTGTACCAACAACCCCTCGACTCGAGTGTAACGAAATTCCGATTCGATTTGCTGTGCTGCAAACTCCGGCTGTTCGTTAGAATGAAAAAGATCGTCCAAAGTCCCCGGGACACGTATATAGGTTGAAGAGAACAAACACGAGCGGAATGTCAACGCAACCACGCGTCTACTTTCATATTCTTCGAATCGCGCCGATCCAATGCAGCCCCGTTAGGTACCATCAGAAAAATAAAGGATGACGACTGACTTCTGTCCGTATTCCTCAAGCAGAATAGCATACACGATTTCTCCTTTCGTCTTCCATTCTCCTTTTACGAGCCCGACCGTGTCGTCGTCTCTCGGGCTCGAATCGAGGGTGAACCTCGGGGCGAAAGTAACCTTTTATTTGAGCCCGCAGAAATATGAATTTCCACTTTCTGCCCCGCCATTCGATACCAGACACGGCAGGAATGTGACGATTTTTGGCATTTCACGCGAATCGTTGAAGAAATACCTTCTTTTCTATTGTACTTCGAATTCTTACTCTTTCGATTGAAAAATGTACGTTACGTTATTTTAATTTCGTAGGTTTCAAAAATATCATGAAATATTGTAATTTTATTAGACTCGATTAAAGGTCTTGTAAATCTCAAGTTTCAATTACCTCTGAACGTGACAATACTGCTTAAAGAACCTCGTATTGCAGCGTCCAAATGTATATTATCATTTTTCAAAGGTTGTAATCTTAAAATATAAAATGTATGTATAATTATATGCTGATACTGTGCGGCGAATAAATCTGTAAAAAGAAGTCAAAATATTTTCCCATATTTTTGGTCAATGAACAATATAATTTTTCGTTCGTATATCAATTCAGGGTATTATTGTTGGTTTAAGGGAAAGAAAGTGGATAAGAAGGCGTCCTCAGTTTCGTAATAAAGGATTCGGGTTAAAAGAAATTGTAATTAATCGCGAAGAACGTAACCGAGGAATTGAAATCCAGGGAGTAGCCACTTGTTTACACAGGGAATGTAATTTACGCGATATTAACGAAAGAAAAGCCCCGTTATGTGATATGACAAAGCATTCATTACTTTGGTTGGGACAAAAGGAAAGGATAATGTAAAGGGAGGGCGGCGATTAAAACGACCCACCCTATTATTCGAATGAATAAAGGAAATAATATTTGAGAACCACTAAAGGATTACTTCTTACTTTACAGGCTTCGTTCGTTCCTTTTACCGTACCTTCAATTCGACCATCAATGTTGCCTTCGAAAAGGTCATTTCTTGAGTAACAAACACTTTTTTTTATTCGTTTAAAAGTGTATTCTTTTATGGTCATGCTTCATTTTTCTGCCAATCTTTGTTACCAATTTTTAATAATACACGATAACAAACAGAAGGTTTGAATTTGAAAGTTAAGTGATCGTATGACGATTAAATGGTATTTCAACATATATAATAACTGCAAATGTTTATTTCAACTGTGACTGTGGATATGTGATATTTAAGTTTCTGATTGCTATTCGAAGTAAAAAAAATGAACTTGATTTACTAAAGAAAAAGAAAAAGCCAACGGTACACGGAGTTCCCAGGCGGTCACCCATCCAAGTACTACCCGTGCCTAACCTAGCTTGACTGCGGTGATCAGACGAGAACCGGTATGTCCTAAGTAGAATGGCCGTTGGTTGTCAGACAAGATTCTTCGCTTCGAACGACCATCGAAAACCCAAATACTGCGCGTTACGATTCAAATACACATGGAAATTTCGTTGATCGTCAATATTTCACAGGTCCGTGTTGAAACAGAAGAAAAGGATAATCGTGAACAGCATTACTATTTCGGTAGCAGTATAAACGAGCAAATAATAATAGGTTCATTGCCATTGTGGCAATAACATGTTTCTCTAGCAATCAGCTGATTGATGGAGCAAATTTTTATACATATTTTAATTATAATATGCAAGATTTGAGTTGCTAATGGCCCTTCGAAGTGAAGGGTTGTGTCTGCACAGTCAACGGCCATTCTACTTAGGACATACCGGTTCTCGTCTGATCACCGCAGTCAAGCTAGGTTAGGCACGGGTAGTACTTGGATGGGTGACCGCCTGGGAACTCCGTGTGCCGTTGGCTCCCTTTTTTTTTTCCCCCTTTAAATTAAAAACTACATCCGAGATTCTAATGCATAAAATTCTCTCTTATCAAATTTTATGTATTTTAGTAGAGTGGCTGCTGCAATGAAAACGAACGTGTACTGTAAGGCGAAGTACAATTATACAATTTTTTAATAACAGTTCTGTTTAAGTTTTAGCAACCTCAGGCCCGAAATGCACGTACAAATGTCTATTGCAGTTCGATTAATTAAGCTTCAATCATAAAATTACATAAAAATTCAATCCTTGATGTGCTAATCTTTCCACGTATCATTTGCATAATTAATATAACATTGAAGCTTCAGTTACTTGGTTATATCAAACTATGATTTAAATTGCAATATGAGATACTTGAAATTTTCAGTTGGAATCGTATCATTCAATAAGCATCATATTACAGACACTTTAGCACTGAATTCAAGCCTTAAAATTATTTTGTGCCAACTCTTTCAATTTTAATCACCGAATTATCCAATAAACTTCAAAAAATAAAGTGACGTAGGTTTTTAATCATTCAAAAAGCAATGAATTCTTATCGATGCATTATTAAGGAACGAGTAGAAACTAGGATCGTGTCTTTATACGCTGATATCATCATTCAAAACCGTACGGTGGCGTAGAGGAGTGACAGTTAATGGCTCGCCTGACCTTTGAAGCGCACAAGCGAGCTAATCTTGTTACAACTGATCAATAATTAATAAACTCGATTAGGTCTGAATTTTCGGGAGACTAACTGTAGCTACGAGATGAGTCTCGAAGCGACATCAGCTTTGATGTTCAAGCATCTTACATTCACTCAACGTGTTGTTGCATTTGAGAGCAACGATTTAAAAGATTATTTTTCTGATGAACTCTAAATCTATTATACATATATTACATGCCATTTGCATACTAAATTAATAAGAAATTGGACCCTTGTAGTCCAACTGTGCTCTGTATGTTACATTTTCCAGTTCAACAAATAATAATCTTAGATCACAATTTTTTACTGTATTTGAGGTAATTCTTTGAATCTCTGTGTAACGGATCTCGACTTTCTGTGTAATAGAAATTATTGCATTCCTCCGAATTCGGGCGATTTTGACGCGAAATACACGCAAAGACGATGAATATATTTGTCAGTTTAATAGGTAAGAGGACGACTTTGGAAACGCGGTGAAGACGCGACAGATTCTTGCGTTCGGTGGATGTAATTTACGGAACGTTCCAGAACCGGTCGAGCAAAATACAGAATTTTCGACAAAAGCGTTCGACGCCGCGTGTAAGACTGAAGGGAACTATGTGAATTACAATACGCGAAGGGACGTGAAACGGGAACAATTCAGTTGCTCGCACAGATTGTACTTGTATTCGGTATAACGCGAATTATGAAGTGAAGATTACAATCATTGCGAGCAATTTGAACAGCAGATAATTGAACGCACGGTAATGTCACTCGACGCGATTTTGTCTCTAGTATTTGGCTTTTGTATCGAGCGTTCGCTAATGCTTCAAGGACTCGTTGGAACGCGCCAATTAATTAAAATATAGTGACGGTATAAGTATTTTGGATTTTTCTTTACATCCTTGTTATTTTATATTATTATAATCTGTGCAGAAATATAGGTTCATCCTCCTAAAATCTCTTCAGAGTTATTTGGTTGCTTTAAGATACGAACAATTTAATACAAAAGAATTTTATGGATTGAAATCTTGGATTTAATTTTTAATCGAAGGGTAAAAAAGAAAACCAACAGTCACCCATCCAAGCTTGACTGCGGTGATCAGACGAGAACCGGTATGTTCTAAGTAGAATAGCCGTTGACTGTGCAGACGCAACTCTTAACTTCGAAGGACCATCAAAAATTCAAACGTCGCAGTGAAACTGGATGTATGTAGTGAGACATGTTCAAATTCTAATCTTTTTTGGTGAAAGTTGAGAACCTTACAGTTACAGGATTTGCAGCCCCATGTTCAGCGACTTCGAATAAATTAGAAAAAGGGTGTTTATGGAATTGTTGGTTTTATCGGTGCGGGTCCAAAAACTGCAATAAATGACTGATTTGTTATAGAATTTCACCCGAATCGTGTGTAATGTTTTTTTTTTACACGTATTACACTTCACAGCTAAGAAATGATGAAACATACAATTGCACTCTTCGTACTACAAAGTCCTCAATTATCAACCCGCAATTTTGTACGATCGAATAAATAAGAAAAATAAAGACGAAGCAACCCACCGACAGCGTTAACGTTTAGCTAATAATCTAAGCTACCAAACTGAAAGAAAGTATCATAAATAAATTATAAAAGTTATTTAAGAAAAATCAATTGTCAAAAATATCACTATACCTAGCCGTCGTGTATGAGTGTATGAAAAATCATTTTTTCTTCAATATGAAATGATTAGAATTTAAAATATGAGGTACTGACAAATATATTTATCAAAAATGGTAATGATTCTTCGTCAATCAGCGAATACTGATAAAATTTCACGATGAAATCAAACGAGTTTACGACACATGCGATTATTCGTCAATAAAGGATTCGTGTTCTTTGAGAAATGAAACGTGAATTATTTAATACATGATAAAATAATGATCCGTTCACGGGTGATTTTCGTTTAAACGGATTTTAAGCATTCACATCGAAACGTGAAAATTTCACGATTCCCGCTGTTCATACATAATCAACTTCTAATTCCCCGATTTCGGATAAAACACTCTGTTTGTATTATGAGCTCAGATATGGTGCACTTGTTAAAATATTATCGCAGCGGAGATAAATGAATTTTAATGAAAATTCATTATCACTTCATGGATAAAATTTGGTTTATTTAACTCTGTGCAAACAGAGTAAATATAGTAATAAAATTATTACCCACTTCTTCCTTCGCTCGCAGTACATAATTAACTGTTTTTTTTTAGTCACTTCTGGAATTATTAATCAATCAATCACCGTTAAACCCTCCCAACTCTGTGCACACCATAATATGCATGACATTTGTTTACAGACTGCGCAATAAATTATTAATTTTATGACGTAATAAATATATCAGTGCATTTACATAATTAACTCATTAGCCTTGGACATTGGAGCAGTTACGTGACACAAGTCTTCGGACTGGAAACAGGAGTTTGTTCGCAATTTATTTGTTTGTTTTCTACTTTCTGTAGAAAGTGAAATCATAACACAGCATCCATAATTCCCAAAAGAAATCCCAGTTTTAGCTCGACGCGAATCGCAAAAATATTCCACGCTCAATGGGTTAAGAATTAACGTTGATCTTGTCGTTCATTGATTCGAGTAATATACAAAATAAGCAAATTTATGTACATAATTTAATTTAATTTTATTATAAAAAAAAAAATGTTCTTTTAATCTCAGTGAACAATAATTCACATTTTCTTCGACTTACGTTGCAATTGAACTAGTCAGAATAAATTCGTCGGACGGTTAACAATTTCCCGTTTGATCGATGTATTTAATTAATCAGAATACGTATCACGAAATTTACATTCCCTTTGATGGAACGTTTGTAAAATAAACAGACGGTCATCGACGAAAATGATCGTCCCGGTAAGATAGAAATGCAAAAGGACCCTTAAAAAACCAAGTAATTTATAAATGTTTATATTTGCTCGACGTTTATTTAGTTCGATGGAATTGATGCAGCCCTTTGAAGTTCCATCGAACTACTTATATTTTCTGCAGCTCGCGCGTTTCACGGTTAATTAATTAACCGATGCGCAATTACGTGGTGATCTTTCTATCGATAATCGAGCAAAGCAACCTTGCAACGAAGAACAGTAATTACCAGACCGTTGATGTTTGTACAATCTTCGGATACACTAATTTTCGTGCACTATGCAAATTTTAATTAATAAATATTCTATCCAAACTAATCACTCGAAATCTAAGCACTGAGGTATAAGAAATAATTGTTATGACTATGATGGAAAAAACAAGTCGTTATCGTAACTATCTTAGATTAGGTTAGGGTCAGGTTAGAGCTAGGTTAACATTGTAAATATCTCGAAGAATACGACAATTTATATATTCAGATAGGTTTTTCCAGAACGACCGAAGAAGTTCAAGACGATTAATTGGAACGAAATCCTGTGAAGTTCCGAAACATTTTGTTGATTGCATCTGATCGGAACCCAGGCAACCGAAGCCAGCAATTAATTCAATCCCTTCCGTCTCTCATTCCGTTCCTTTTTTGCCCGTGTTCTTTGACTTTCTCCCATTATTTCTCTCGTTCGATTCGTCCTCCTCTTCAAACACTCAGCTTTATGTTTTACCTTTCTTTCATTTGTTGACACCTCCTCGTTCTCCAGTATTTATTCTTTGACTTTTTTAATTGAAAACGGATCCGTGCTGTTCGTTGTTCGTTGAGATACAACGGGTCCCAAGAATATTTATAAGATTCTATTAATTGGGATGCCGAAACGTATTCTGTTCATTCGACACGTCGAAATGAATTTTAAAATCAAATACACTGGGCAAAGTGGCTAGTAACCTTGGAATATTGACGAAAATGTATGCTCCTAAAATATTTCAAAAATCTGAAGTACCATCTGTGGTATTCTGGGGCACTTCCAGACCTTACAGTACCAGTCACAGTTTAATGATTAGATATTCATTAAATGTTTCAAGTATCTATAAGAGTATTGATCCCTGCAAGAAGCACGAAAACAAGGATTCGTTGCTCGAAAGAATATTCCAAACAAATATCTCGTCCGATTATAGAGAACCGCTTCAACTTCTTCCTTGCTGCGAAATTTTACGGTAATTTATAAATTGAAAAGAAGGTCGGGATAAAAATGGATGAACAGAAAGTTCTTTCGGTCAATAAGAACGTTGTGATGATATACTTCGATAAAATTGGAGAAGAGGAAGTTTTAATTAGAGGAAAGAGAACGGTAGTAGTTTTTTGACGAGTGTGGAACTGGATAAAACTAGAAGAAATATTCGAAATAGATATTTTATGTAGGCGGCAAAATGTATGCAAACGAAGTATTTGTTTTGAATGGTTTATTAACATTTTGAGGTTCAAAATGTATGACGTTGATTTTTTAATATTTACTGGTTTTGGTTCGTTTTCGTTTGAAATATTTGTTTCAAGAATTATAAAATTATAAAATACTGTAACATGAATGTACAATACCTTTGTATTACAAAATTGCAATCTCTAACAATTTTAATATAAATCAAACATAAAATTAATATAATGTAAAATTTAATAATATTTTTGCAAAATAAAATGAATAAATAATTGATTTGAGTTACGTGAATAAACAAGTTAATATATTTGACTATAATATATTTGAAAATAAAAAATACTGCAGATGGATATTCAAATTCACGAAAGGAATAAAACAAAAAGCGTCTTCTTTGTTCCATCGAGAAAATAAAAAACAGATATTTAACAGTGGAAAGCAAACGATGGAAAAAAGGGAAAATAAGACCTTTCTTACACACGAACCGTTGGCAAACGAAATTACAATGAAAATATTCTTTCGTTGTACTTTATTTTCTTTAATTAACGGTCGTTGGTATTCATAAGCGTATTGTACTCGACCCGTTGGTCGTTGTTCATCCGGAATCCATTAGAAGTTGAATTTTTGGCAGAGAACTTTTGTCCTCGGGACGAATAAATATCAGAAGGGAATAAATCTCTTTGGAAGGGATTTTCTGCCGTTTACTCGATCGTATTTGCTTGCAGCACGATGAAATCGAGCCACCTGTGACGATTTTCCACGGCGAAAAATTGAAAGAACACTGCCTTTGACTTCTGTACCCTTCGCAAGCCTGACAAAAGGGCAACTGAAATATGAAAATCGACTGCCATTTCTGCCCTTTTCCCTTTCACGTTCTATCGTCTTCTGTGCAAACGTCTCGGTACGTTTCGAAAAACGAGATTGAGAATTCTTACTGAAAACTGCTAATTTCGGGAAACAAAAAATTTTGTTCTGTGACGGGTTATGGTATTGTTATATTTAATTTCTTTCTTAATTTTAAGATAACTATCAGGCGTTCCTTCTAAATTTAACCCTTTATGGCACCCTTCGTATCTGGACTCGTACGAGTAACAATGAAAAAAATTTTAATTACAAAAACCAAGAAATCTTTTCGATTGAATTTATAATCTACGAATATTGAATAAAACACAAAAATTTCGCTAAAAGGGCTCGCTGTCCTTTTTATTTATTAAAACAACAGCAATCATAATTATTAATATTTGTTATATAAATTTCTTGGAACTAGAAGATACAACCTTCACGATAAAGTAATTAACTATTATATGTATAACAAAATGAAAGACACGATGCAACGAAAAAGCTAATTAAGATGGTTGAATAATTAATTCTTGAACCAAATTGAAAATCGATAAATTGCAACGTATGTTTTTTTTCCTTGCAATTTTGCATACCGTATTGCGATGTATTCGGTGCGATGGGTGAAAGAGGTCGCAAGCTGTTCAATTTATAATTTCCTTTGGGGATCAGAGAAGCAAACGACGAGAGGAAGTTTCCACGGAGAACGACCAACTATTTCCAACGACAGTTAAGTTTTCCATCGGGATTACCGTCGTTTCCACTTAGCCTAACCTACCGCAAAACTCTATTGACACGGCTACAATTTCCTTTCCCGGGATTTAGAAGGTAAAGATTATCAACGTTTCATACTTCTTTCATTTCTCTTTTGTCTTCCGCACATACTCCGTCGTCGAGCACTTTGTCTTTGTCCTCGATGTTTAATTTTTATCAAATTTATTTAAATTCTTACTGTAAATTGTGATAAATTCTCTTATTTTCTATGACTTCTGTTACTCATTTTTATCTTTGTATCTGTTTCTAATCGTAGGTTTAGCAACGAAATTTTAAGATTTTTCACAAGTTTTGTTGGAGATTCTGTTAATATCGCAACGATAGTGAAAGACAGAATATACTGGGTAGAACAAAGATTGTTTACAGAATTTAATTGATTCTGTTTACAGAATCCGAGAGAACGTCGGAGAAAAGTTTCCACGAAATGAGCAGACTTATACAGGCGTGTAATGTACAAAACGCAAATTATCCATAATTCTGTAATTCCACGAAAGAAAATCTGACGCATTAATAATCCAGCGAAACTTCGAGACGAGTTTTTATTTGGCATCGAAATTATTTCGTTTACAACTTCGAAGGGGGATAAAACACGTCGAATTCCCAACGCGATCGGAACGAGTTGATGAAGTTTCAGCCAAGTTGGACAGCGAAACTTTACGACAAAGGGATGGAAATTGCAGCGAGATGGGAATTTCGAAGAAATCGAAACCATTTACGGAATAACAAGTGACAATGTAGTTTCCACGGAAGAAAATAACGTGCAGGTCAAGTTACGAACATCGTTTTCAAGTTTCGAACACGAAGTTTCGTTGCACGAATGTTTCCTAAACACGACTTAAACGGGGCATCCGTGCCTCGAAGAAAAACGTGCTACCTAGAGAATTCTCAAAGACTCAACTGTTACAAAATTCGCTACATTTTTCGTTTGTTGAAGAATATTAATAAAAACAACCATAGTCTGGAACAGAATCATTTAATGTTAAATTATCCGAGGGTGTGTGTTCGTTTGAGAGCAAAAATCATGCTACCAACTATCGAGAGCATTTATCGAGAGTCACTTTTGGAAAATCTCTATGTTTACTAAGACTTTTTTACCCACAAGGAAAGACACGGAAGTGTCCCCCTCCGATTTTAATGAAACTTCGTAAGTTTGTTAAGCAGGAAAAAATAAGATACTTTTCTTTTTAACGGGGTGAAACTACCCCTTAAAGTCTCGATCTACTTGTGTATGCTACTCGAAAACAAATTGCATTTTGCCCAATTTATTAACATCCTGTTATTATACACAAGAAACCATAAAATTTTCCTATTAGCAGTTTTAATGTATCTCGAGTGGATCGAAACCACCCCTTAAAGTCGTTTCTCAGCCGATAAAAAAAAATACATGTCTCTTATTTTTGCCTGCAACTATTGTGATAATTATTTCCACTCCCACAACTTTCAGTCGACAACGATCGGTCAGTGGAGGCCAGTGCAGAAATTTGACTTTCAACTCTAAAATTTCCATTGATTTTGCATCGATTCAACATTTTTTTATTCCAAACATCGATTAACAAATCTCCGATCGTTACTTTCAGTTCATAAGAAAACTGAAATAATGAAAATTATGTATATTATAATTTAGCTGAACAATTGTTGAGTTACCAAGTAATATTCCATTCACGAAAGAAAAAGGTAAACCGACGTACGACGAAGATTCTATTCTGATATCTAATCCTCCCTTTGTTTGAGAAAAGGTCCTCGCCGCTTTGATGGCCACCGCAAGGGAGATTAATGATCCCGGTTTTCCTATTATACCTGACATCGATTTGTCCAGGGAGCAGAGATTGGTTCTGGTGTAATAAGAACACGTTGTTAGGTACCGGTAGTTATACTCTTGATTCCCTTTGATCCGATCTCTATTAAAATCCGCTGTACACACCGAATGATCTATCGAATTTAATAAAACATTTTACGAAACCTCGAGGCAATCAAGTTTGCATTTAGGTTCTTAACGCATCATCCGTCGATACGAAATGAAAAAACTAAACGCTGTTGCTTTACAATTTAACGGTATAATTAAAAAATGAAGAACAGTCCTTGAAAATACAATTGAACGAACAATTCCGAGTGTTTGTAATTTACTCACCCCTTATGGTACATTATCCAATAGTCATAAAATGAATGGGTTGGAAACACGTGTCGCAGTTGTAGCTTTTTTTCGATGCTAATAGCCGCATCGTAACGGTTAATTCAACGTCGTCAAAAACCCGATCGTTTATCGTTATTGAAAGATAATTTTACCGTCAACGATGATAACAGATATTACGAGGCCCGCAGTATCGTTATCGTAACAGAACCGAAGCAACCCTGTAAAATGTTATTGGTCCCGAATCGTATGCTGCGTAAAATTTCCATGGAATATTTCGATTCTATCCTTTCTTTTTTTTTTTCTTTCTGTGCTTTTAGTCGGTTATCAACGGTCGTAAAAGGACTCGTACGATTAGAACTGTATCGATGATTGCGCGACAGATACAACGAAACAAAATGAAATATTGTGAATATCTTCTTTCTACTATGGCCCTTTTGACTATTTTTATTTAAAGAATTTCTGCAAATAGTCTCTCTTTCATTTGGAAAACGCTGATAGGTGGTATTTTACTATAATGGAAAATGGCAATATTGAATAAAGAAGACCCACCTCCTCCCGTTTAATACTAAAAAGTAATTTTAAAATGTTCGAATTTTGAGACTTCGGGATTTTAAAGCTCATAAGCTCCCGAATTCTGAAATTTGGAATTTTAGGTTAACCCTAGCCTAACCCAAGTTTCATGTTTGGTAGTTCTCATATATATTGAAGGGCTTCCTTCTCCTATATCGTAATTGTTCCTAGGGAAGCATATCATATTGCAAAGTGTAATTATTTATCAATTTGAAGAAAAATACAAAAAGGATCACATTAATCATTTCAGGTTATACCATAGTAGCTTTACTTTTGACGAATTTCAAGTATCTATACGAATAAATAGAACAATTTGAAATCATTTTAGGCAACTGATTGTTATGGCAATTCGAGTGTCACTCAGAAACGACAGAAATTTCATTTGAAAAATTTAAAGGGTCGTCGATGACACATCCTAAACAATTTCTATCGAAAATTAGAACCTGGCAACACTTTGTATTCGAGAATTTCCAGAGTGTTTATGGGCGTCAATGGAATTATACTGTAACTACAGAAATCTTAAAATTAAAATCCTTCCAAAGGTTGGAATACCTTAAACGTCATAAATTACATCTTATAAACATAATCCTTACTATTTAATCATCCAAAGCTAGGTTAACAAACTCAAATTAACCGATTTTCAAATGGGATAAAAACCAACTCGGTGTGCTACAAAATAATACCACATTCAAGCAGATTACATTTCTGTGCCCGACAACCAGGCTACCGTAACTTCATTATCGTTACTTTCTCGCAGAGCAGAAAGTTTCACGGAATTCGTACGATTAAATCACTTTTACTTAAAACACAACCTGAACAGATCCCTGCATCTTTGATACTTGTTTCCATACTTTTATTTCCAATCGAAATATGCACCCATGTAAAAATAATCAATATCAAAGCTTACGTGTAACCGTTAATCAAGTTTCATATTTAACGACCTAATAAAACAGGAAAGGAACAATAAGATAACGTACGTGACTCAATTTTTCAAAAGATAAAGTTCGGCTAGTCTGGTACAGATTCGTCAAAATTATTTAGCACTCAAAGGGTTGAATAATGAACAGATTTACACAGTGTCAGGAAGACTACAGTCTAAAGTGTTCCTTCTCCAACGAATGTTTCAGCAACTATCTCAGGCATCTCCTTTAATTCGACCGAAAGGGTGAACATTATTGATAGGATTTAGCGTGGGGAATCCTCTTGTACGCTCGTGCTCTAGTTACTTTCGTTTGTACGACGTGTACCTTCGCGATCAGCCATTCTGTATGCCCATACAACCGCGGATGTGTCCATCTGATGCATTTTCCATTTCGTCCATCCGTCCCTTAACCGATTAAATCTGATGCTTGATAAGGGATCTTGATTTCTTTCGGGTTGCCAATTAAACACGTTAACCCTCTCGTTATAGAAACGAAATTCTCATCGTTTATTAAGGTAATTTTCATCGCTAATATCTTGTCAAGTTAATATTACCAAATTGTTAATAGCGTTATTAACACATTGACCGCTACGGTGGTCATTGGTGTCCGGCAGACGAAATTTTTTACGATCAAATATAATTAGGAAAAGAAACGATGAAATAAACCGTGGGTAGCGTTAACATTAAGCTAACAATGCTGGCTATCGAATTGAAAGGTTAAATTTGAAAATTAATTAATTGCGTTCTTAATAATCAGGGTTTTAACGTGTCCGACTACGTACGTCTGTTTTCACTGTGGCATCCAACGTGTCAAGTTACTATTAATTTTCTTCGTTAATGATTCATATCTTTATATTCTTTCATATTCTCTATAAAAGATTAAAGAATCGACGAAATGAGAGAGAAAACGAGAGAAATCGCACAGAGAGAGAAAATAATTTTCTGCGACCAGCAGAGGTTCAAAACAAACGAACAACCGAAAGGAGAACTAGAACAAAATATTCTTCCTCGGTTTATTATATTTCCTCGCATGGGATATTAAAATACTAACATTCCGGCATTCAACCGTAATCAGAACCATAATCATCGGCCAACGGAAAAGACTAATTATTACCGTCAGTTTTATAATCCCCGGTATAAACAATTTCATTAATTCCTGAACGCGGACGAAATCCGTTCGATATTGTCCGTGGAAAACAGGTGTTTCTCACGGCTCCCGTTTGTTTCGATCTCTCTTTTCAATGCTTCCTGCATCGGACGTATTTGTTTTCGTTTGTTTTATTCCTTCCCTTTCTTCAGGACCCTTTCCCGAACATAGTACACCCTCTGTTTTCCTCCAATGAAATTAAAACACCCCAGCAAGCGTGTGTACTTTATAAACAAAGCCATGCTTTTAAACAAAAAGTTGCATTGTAAACATTCAAATCTTGCAGCGATTCATCTTCTTTCATTGTGGTCAAAATAAAATTGAATTAAGAAGTTCATTTCGTATTTCAAATTAACTTCGTTCGGATGTAGTATCGTTTGTCTTTTATTTCTGAAGAAAAATAAAATTGTTGGTATATTTTTGTGGTAGTACGATTTTTCATATATTTTTTAACGAAAAGTTTTCACTTTTCAACAACCTCTTTTGAAAATAGTAATTTCAACTATTACATGTTTATTATTTTATTCGGATACATTTTTATTTGGAAAAATCATATTCCAACAAATATTTATTTAGATTCAGTTTCGTACGACTGAATATTTATTTATCTTTCAACGTCTAGCGTAACATATGATAAATAATGTAGGGTGTGAAATTTTTAAAATTTTCTAAATAACTTCAAGCTTCGATCACTAATGAGTTTAGCTTCATAAGTAACATAACAGTTTATTTTGAATTAATTACAAGAAATCATTTTTTTCTAGGAAAAATAATCCTCCCTTAAACGATTAATGATACATCAAACTGCATTTATTATCCCTGTGTATTATTTGTTATTTGAATAAAATTTTTCTAATTTTTCGATTAATTTTCTAATTTTTCACTGAAAACAAGGAAATATGCTGAATCAAAGTGGACGAAGAAGAAGGTTATTCAAAATTTCAGCGAAACACGAAAACACCATTTACAAGGAAACCGGATTTCGGAAGCTTAATAGAGAAAACGACCGTCCGGTCGTTGTTACGAATTTATTGTTGCATCGAGAATCGAGCAACGACCATTACGGGGTTAGAATTTTATAAACGACCACCGTCTGGTATTTAACCATGTTAGGTCAACGCCGGCTGTATTTCTATGGTGAACTACGAACTTTTGCGGTGTCGCATACCGCGACATTGCTAACGAAAATAGGTCGACGTTTCTGTGTAGCAGGAACGTAGCTTATATTTTTTTCCTTTTTACAGTAAACCACAAAAAAGTATCACTTTTCTCCATTTTTACTAATTCTTGACGTCAACTTCTGTCACCTTCATTCGAGTTTTATATTATACAGGGTGTTCATTAAAGAAACTCAGTTTCACGGTTTCTCGATCATTTTTCTCATTTATTTATTATTCAAGATTATTCGAAGACGAGGTTTGTTTTCGAGCAGAAAATTTCTAGAAATCGAAAATTAATTCTTCTGATTTCTAAAAAAAAAAAAGCTCAAGTCATTTCATCTAATTTCAAGAAAGGTTGTTTATTTAATTTTTGATTCGAGAATCGGAGGACAACATTTCAACGTTTCATGGTTTCAAGAGAAAAATACAAGGTATCTCATTTATTTATTATTCGAGATTGTTTGAAGACAAGTAGAAATTTACTTTTTGGTGTAAATTAACACTAGAACTACCAAACGGGTCAAAATGACTTGCTTCAAATTTCTTATTTTAAATTACAAGATTCGGTAAAACGCTTAATAGATAAAAAATTATTCTATATGTTAGTTCACGTTTTACTCTATATTTATTCTGTTCTCTATTTGAGGTTAAAGTCGATAGTTCTAGCGTTAACCCTTTCACTGTGGCCAGAGATATTATCTGTTTAGGAACTAGAAAACTCTGAAACTTTGGAATACTAAATTTCCAGATTTTTACCTAGTAAACTAATTCTCTTTAATCTTAGGCTTCCGAATTACAATACCAATATTACCCGTCATAAATATTAACAATACAAATCGTAAAGAAGTTGGCAATATTAATAAAAACAAAGTTTCGAATATTATTTACAATAAACATTAACAAGATAAATCCTCAATAAATCCCACAAAAAATTCACCACCCTCTTACTTTAGCCCTTTGCGGTCCAGCGTCGAGCGTGACTCGACATTAGTTTCTATCACAGGCAAACTGCTACGTAGCTTCGCAAACATTTCTAAATTACCAATTAAAACAAAGAAATAATTGAAAAATAATTCGGACCGCAAAGAGTTAGTCAACATTGCGAACGAATGAAACGAACAAGTTAACCGATCCAACTGTTCCATTCGAAAGTAACAAGTGCTTCAAGTACCCATTCCTATGATCCAGAAAAGGGTTAAAATTCCCGTCACGAGACAAAGTGTTAAACCGGCGACTCAGCTCGTTTCTCCTAAAACAACTATCTTCCCAGAAGCGTTCCCGGGATACGAGTCCCGGAGCGAATCGAGTGTCTCGTGATTTGCCGGCAAAGAGGAGCCAATAGAAGTGGAGTTACCGAAGAGGGAGCATCGAGGAAGAACGAAGGACCAGAAGCGACACTGGGGGCGGAAAAAAAAACAACAAGACACACAAATGGATACATGGATCGACACTGGAAGAAAGAACAAAAGCGTGCGGGTACAAGGGAGGAAGAATGAAAAGGACAAGATAGAGGAACCTGGTTTCGAGGAAGCTTAACGAGTGCACGTACAACAACGTACGTTTAGTATGGTCCCCAGCATTCGTGGGCAAAGACAGAAGCTGAAGGTGAAAAGGGGACGAGGCATGATGCTTCTGGTTTTCTAAGGTTGGTACAGAACAACCTTACACCGTGGCTGGATAAACAAGCGGTAACAAGCTACGTGTTTCGTCTTCGGATTGTTTTTCTTTTTCCTAACGGAACCCCCTATGACAAATCCACCCCAGGGATACCGGAAGCTTTACCTTGCCTTTGCAACGGTCTTCCTCTTGATATCCATGAGACGCCAAACGTGAAACTGCCACTTTCGACTTTGCTTTTCTCCGACTGCCAAATATGGCCCCAAGGCAGGGGGTATTAGAACAAACGTAATTGGTTTTGTTCGTTCTAGCGTATATCGAAATGTTCTGTACGGAAGCAATTAATACTACGAGACCCAGGTACCGCTGGAATTATTACCACGGTTGTTGTTTCTTAGGAGATATTTTTATTTTTTGTTATAGAAGAATGATTCCTATAATTTATTTTGTTTCATTAAAGGTACCAATCTAGGGGGGGAATCTATTTTTAAATTGGAAATAAAACAGAACAAATGAATAAATTTAACAATAAACAACATTTCGGTGAATAAAAAATTGTTTTCTTTAGTTATTTATGTATCTGTCAAGACTTTCTATCTCCAAATACAAAAAGAAATGATATTTAACAAGCAGCCTAGATATTTCCATATTTCAATTTCGTGGTAAAAAATAAATGGAAGTTGCCTTTTAATTCTTTTCTCCTTCAGCGTTACTTTTTATTTCTCATTACGCACGGTGAAGTTAGCTAAACGCAAAGTGTTTAATTACTGTAATTATTATTCCGCCGGAGAGCAGTTTATGAGAAGCAACCATTTCTGAACAGCGAGGAACCTTACAATTGCAAGCGGACAAAAACAGATAGGATTATAAAAATCCTTGACGAAATTGACAAAATAAACAACCATCGTTTTAGACGCAAATTACCTCGATTTCTTTTATATTTTAACGTTGAGTTAAAAAAGAAGCATAATTTTGAAATGTCCTAAAATGGAAGTAAAGTATTAATGCTATTAAGGGTGCTCAAGAAATATTGAATTTTAATCCTTCTTCGATAAACATCGCTGTTTCAAGAAGACCGAAAGATAAATATAATGAGAGCGATACGTATAGTAAAATTACAGTCTAATATATGTAATATTTACCCAATAACTAACAATTAGATATTCCCGTCAACATCAAACCCATTTATCTTAATCGGAATTGACGAAACGGAGACATCTTGTTTGCTACGCTCGTGTATCTGCTCTCGAGAGACATCGCCGATGATACCACGTATCACGATTCACTTATCATACATGTATTTCTGTATAATTGTCAGAAATAACTATGCACTACAGAACATTCCTTATTCAATTACGCGCACGACAAATAGCGTTTCAATTCTCAGGCGAAATACATATAGAGCGAGATAAATATGAAATCCATGCCAATAAAAAAGATGATCAATTTACTTGTAATACAAACTGAAATTGCGTTTATCGAAGAAAAAAAAAAAGTCAACGATAAACGGAGTTCACAGGCGGTCACCCATCCAGGTACTACTCGCGCCTAACCTTGCTTGACTACGGTGATCAGAGAACTCTTTTTCTTTATAAACAATTTATTAGAAAATTAACACGTTGACTGCCGCAGTGAAAACGGACGTGTGTAGTCAGACACGTTGAAATCCTAATTATTAAGAATATAATCAACTAATTTTCAAATTTAACCTTTCAAATCGATAGCTAGCATTATTAGCTTAATGATAACGCTATCCGTGGTTTGTTTCGTCATTTTTTTTGTTATTTATTTGATTGTAAAACATTTCGGGTGCCGGTCACCGGTGACCCGCGTGGCAGCCAACGTGTTAATAATAATAGTATGTATATTTATATATTTAATGTAGATATATAAAGGCACTTAACGTGTCTGTGCAGTAGGTATTTGCAGCGCCAGCTCAGTCTTTGGAGCTTAATCTACTATTTTGATTAGTAGTCATGGAGTTCGCTAGTTAGTTTATATATACGCAAATATTGCATATTGCGATTGAAATACGTTTGAAAATCTCCTCTGCTAATTCATTGACTGGATTGGAAATTCATCATAACCCAAGGGAAATTAGATGGAATTGCAGAAAATAATAAGTGGAAAGTTTAAATGAAACTATGGCACTCTAAATAGCTGCAATTGCAGTGTATTTTATTACACTTCGTTGATAACACGATCTACTGTTCGTACAAATATTAGGAATTATTTCGTTTGGGAATATTCTGTTTCAATGGCTGTTTCCAATTTATCGATTGTTGCTTGTGTGGCATAAATTTGATCTCTAATATGCGACTCCAGACAGAAGATCAAAGGGTAGGAGGTCTAGGGAACATAAGAGGATTCAACGATTAAGATCATTTTCTCTCCCTTAAAGCTTAGGTTTGTTTCAACCATAACGAGTACTCTGTGAAACGCCGTATACTTCTTAATAAGTGATAAAAGATAATTCGGGAAGCTCAGAAATTCAGTTTATTCTAAAGATAATATGAACTTAAATTGACAATCACTTTTGACAATCACAATTGACAATCACAAATTGTACTTTGTAAAAATATTATGATTTTTCACGGCTGAATAAACTTTAAACCTGTTGGCACAGTGAAAACGGACTTATATAATCAGACACGTTGAAATCCTAATTATTATTCAGAATGCAATCGGTTAATTTTCAAATTAACCCGTCAACAAAAGTTAACGCTGTTTCTAGTTTATTTCACCGTTTCTTTTGTTAAAGTACACAAGGTTTAATTTTTCAAGCGAATCGAAGAGGCTCATATTAATAATATCTTAACACGTTGGCTGCCACGGGGGTCACCGGTGACCGGCACCCGAAATTTTTTACAATCAAATAACTAACAAAAAAAATGACGAAACAAACCACGGATAGCGTTATCATTAAGCTAATAATCCTAGCTATCGATTTGAAAGATTAAATTTGAAAATTAGTTGATTATATTCTTAATAATTAGGATTTCAACGTGTCTGACTACACACGTCCGTTTTCACTGTGGCAGTCAACGTGTTAATAATTAAACTAAAGAGGACGATTTAACAGGAACTACATTAAAAATATTGAATAATAAGAAGTTTCTGTTTTCCAAGAAATCAAAGGAGTATACAAAATGAAGTCTTGTTCAGAAGCACTGTTTCTACGTACAAACTTCTTTCAAACGATGTATTATCAAACTTGAAATTAGCACCACGGATAGAAAGGGTCGTTAACTTAATCCTTCTCTTGGATCAGTTTCAACTTCTGCGCATTGCGGCAGTAACTTGATATTAATAATTCCGGCTAGTATCGAGATGGCACGAAGAGAAAACAGATGGAAGCTGAACGATGAAACAGCGCAGACCGCGTTTCATTTTCTCCGTTCATTACCAAATCAAACATCACATGGTTAATCAGCTGTTTCAACACCCAGGCCGATCGTTTCTCGAAAAACTGTGAATAAATTCAATTTCCAGTTTGATGGATAACGGAGATGAAATGGTCTCGAAAAGGTAAAGGATGTAAAGAGGTGGCAGTTCCTTTTATTATTGCTACTTATCGATAAAAATCGTTGATAATGTATTACGTAAAAAGTTTTTTAAAAAGGATTTTAATTCTATAACGTTTGATTCGATTATTTTTGTAACTCAAAGGGCTTGCTCTGTTAAATAAAACGTGATTGCAGTTAATGCAATACGAATGTTCTTACTGGTTTTGAAATAATAGAAACGCTCGATGTACAGCTTATTTCGAATTAAATCGAAGAGCCGGTACCGCGATTGTTTCGCTTATTTTTGGCGGAATTTTTGTATCCGTAACTGTCAGATCTCTTTTTTAATTATCTGCTCCCGCTATCCTGTTCAAAACTCCACAATAAAATCCGCCGTTTCCGTTCTACGGCTTCCTGCAGACGAGCTAGAATATTTCGACTCCCGGAGGAAGTCACGGCGAAGGAATTCTATTCGTACGGCAAGCTTTATTGGTCTTGTCGGGAATTAAAAAACGAACGCATCGTGGCAGGAATTATTATTAGACGAATGGAAAGAACTCCGTTCGATGATGAAATATTTCGAACGAAAATAAAGCGAAAAGTATAGCAGTGTGTTCGTAGATTTTGATTTTGTGCAATTAAATTTATCATATATAGTTCAAATTATCATTTCGGTACTGAGCTCTTCGAATCTTGGATATATTAGAATTATGACTTTTAAATTTGTGTCCGACATAGCTAACAATGTTAGGCGCGTCGTTTAATAATTCGTATTCCTTTGATGACACGTCTCTTCTATTTCCTTAATCATCATAGAACCTCGTTACGTTCAATTATGAAAGTATCATATCGTTTTGTCCGACGGTGCAAATCAATGAAATTCGATCGTGTGTAAACAAATACGCGAGTCAGTATACGCGGGAGTATAAGAGATTCGTATGCATTCGGGGCTCTTTTTTTTATAACTTTTATATTTCGGAGAGGGAATATTTCAGTTTCCGCTGAGGGTAAATTAGAGTAATGTAAAACGGAGGGTAACGTTCAGGTAGCCAGTGATCTCGGGAGGCCGAAACAACCGCGAAAAATTCCTACGGGACCGTCAGAACTGAAAACTCGATTACCTTCCTCTGTTGTTTATGTCTGACCTCGGGCAGATTGTTTTCGAATCCATTCTCATGGGTATTATAAAGTTATAATTCCAGAACTGAAATTTAGTTTTAGATGGTCTTACTCTTGGATACATTGTTGAAAAGCCGATTGTATTAACGAACTTTCAGCTATTATTATGGAATAGATTAGTTTTTAATATCGTCTTTCGCAAACGCTTTTCAATAATATCAAATACGAAGAGCTAAAAGATATATTTCCCGGGATAGAAATAATTTTGTTCTATTTACCGAGCTAACTATTACCGTGGGAATGGATTGTTTGTGTTGCTGGGTCAGATGGAAATCAACACAGTCGGCGAATGGTTAATCCATAAATGGTGATATATTTGTACCAAACAGTTGTACAAATGTGAACAGAATGAATAAGATTTGTTAAAAATTAACGAGAGGTATTTGATTAAAGAACGAAGCTGATGGAGTAACTGAAAGAAGTCAAATGTATCAAAAATACATTTAGATAGGTTCTTTCCTGTGGAAATGGATATGAAAGGTGTAATTCCAAGCTAAAGTTATACAGTCTCGTTATTGCATGACTGTTGGAGGTACAAAAAATTGTTTATTTAAAGAAAAAAAAAAAGGAAACCAACGGCACACGAAGTTCCCAGGCGGTCACCCATCCAAGTACTACCCGTGCCTAACCTAGCTTGACTGCGGTGATCAGACGAGAACCGGTATGTCCTAAGTAGAATGGCCGTTGGTTGTCAGACAAGATTCTTCGCTTCGAACGACCATCGAAAACCCAAATACTGCGAGTTACGATTCAAATACACATGAAAATTTCGTTGATCGTCAATATTTCAGGGGTCCGTGTTGAAACAGAAGAAAAGGATAATTGTGAACAGCATTACTATTTCGGTAGCAGTATAAACGAGCAAATAATAATAGGTTCATTGCCATGGGTGGCAATAACATGTTTCTCTAGCAATCAGCTGATTGATGGAGCAAATTTTTATACATATTTTAATTATAATATGCAAGATTTGAGTTGCTAATGGCCCTTCGAAGTGAAGGGTTGTGTCTGCACAGTCAACGGCCATTCTACTTAGGACATACCGGTTCTCGTCTGATCACCGCAGTCAAGCTAGGTTAGGCACGGGTAGTACTTGGATGGGTGACCGCCTGGGAACTCCGTGTGCCGTTGGCTTTTCTTTCTTTTTTTTAATTAAATTTTACATCACCAAATTCATTGCTACAATGAAAACGGCTGTGTGTATAACTATAACTGCAAGAATTTCGAACACATTTGATTAATACTTTGACAAAAGCGCTGTTTATGTACTTAGCAACGTCAGATCTGTATTAAGCTTAAACGAAATCGATATATTTCTTACGAATTCTGTGAACGCATGGTCATAATTATTTTTGTACATTAAAGATGATTAACCCAGAATTATGAATTAATCTAAAGATTAATCTCGTTAAATTGTTATAACATCCTTTGCTCCCTTACGTATCTGAGAGGTTATGAAGCGTCATAATCGTTTCCACGAATAGCTGTAACACTTCAAGCTGAATAAAATGTGCGGTTGTTTATCGGATGAAACTCATAAAGAGCTCAACCAATAAAGAGCTCAATTTTATGCATTAACAAGCGGCTGTGCCGTTTTTATCCGAGCGTTTTACAGCTTACTTCGATCGCTTAAAATAAGAGCGCTTCAGCTGCCTTTCGTTCAGAAAGTTAAACCGCGCGGAAATGTAACGTTAAGCGGAAGAGTTTTGCGGACGGCAAAGAAAGGGAGCAGATAAAAATGGGGAAAGAGCAGAGACGAGCGGAATACGAAAATAAATGTACGAGTAGGAAAAAAGAATGCAGTAAAATGTAGTGAATAGAGGACGGGCAAGATGGTAAAAAATATGGTGGATGCAAAATAAAGATGCATAAAACGGTGCGCACGCAAGTATTAAACACCTGGATACTTTCAATTTGTTTCACGAAATCGTTGTCACGCGACAAAGACGAGATTTTATGAATCTCTTTAGAAAATGTAGAAAAGTTGAACAATTAACTTTTTTGATTTTTCAAAAAATTCAATAACCTGTACTCTATTTGTCTTATCTACCTTAAAAATTCTGAACCCTTTTTTTTTTATCATACTATATACGCGAGTCATAATGGTACACAGTGGCAATGGTTGGGAAGAAAGTTGAGAATTTATGATAGAAATTTAATATGTAACTTCAAAGTTACACGTGTGCACATATGAGCACACCTGTTACAGTTTCCAAGCCCCCATCCCTTTCACGTTGTATTTTGTGTGCTCAATATATTAATTGTCACAATGAAAATGGACATCTGTAGTAAAATATATTAAAATACTAATTATTGAACATACTAGTGGATAATTTTTAAATTTGAGCTTCGAATTTATTACTTTACATTACTATTAAAATATTAATTAAATCTTAATATAAATCTTAAAAACTATTATATGTTTCTTTCAAAATATTTCTTATCAAAATAAATTTCATTAATAGCGTTCCATTAATGTAAAATAATTAATTTATAGTACTAGAACGTTCCCCAGTGACTTATTATAGACACGCAGTACGTTCCCCTTTCGACACATTTAAATAACTATTTAGGAAGTTTTCATTGCATTATTCCAAAATTCATAATCGTGAAATGAATCGAATTTTTAAAATTGTTCATATGAACAATTTCTTTAAAAAACCAGAACCCAGCTCGTATCGAGTGTAAGGTCATATTCTCAAAAATATGGCGGTTAAAGATTACAAAGTTCGAGAAACAAAATGTTCAATTATTAACCCTTTGGCATGGTACGTGAACTTTCAAATATTACTGTATGAAATACGAGTATCGCAATATTTAATAAATAACCATCGTACCCGAAACAGGAAAAACTATAATAGTTTGATGTTACAATTTTGATTAGCCTCGGAAGTTTTTTGATACGCTTCTATAGGGGCTAACAAGACCGAAAGGATTGAAACGGGAGGATATACGGAAAAATCAACCAAAAAGAAATCATACGGGCAGAGGCGTCGAGTGTTCCATTCGAAACGAATCAGATTCTTACGCTGTTGAACAGGCACGAGGCCGCGGTTACAATTTGTACGATTTGTTTACACGCGAAAACTGTTTGCTCTGTGGTCAACGATCACCTCGAATTTCCATTTGTGCTCGATGGAGCGTGTAATGTCTGCTGTTTGACGTGACGCCGTCACGCAACCAACACGGGAATTTCGACCTGGTTACAGGGGATCGTGAAAACCCGGGAAGAGCGATTGAAAACTCACGATACCCCAGATATGTTTAACCATTTCAAGACGGACTTTTCTATTTTTCTATTTTCATGACATTGATTATAAAAAAGCAGATTAAAAGCTATCTTTTGTTGCTTGCCAAAAAGTTTCGTGAAATATGGTCCCACTTTTAGATCCCTCATAAATTAAAAAATACCAGAATTGAACTTTACTTGTTTCAAAATTCGTTAATTTTCTTGTTTGTTAACTGCTGATTAGAAATTACGAATAAGTCGCTATAGAAAAAGTGTATATTAGCGAAGCAGCATATTCAGAGGGCCAAAACCTGCGAAATTTTGAAAGCCAGTAGTATGACAGCTCATGGAGAATGGTGAGCGTGTCTGGTAGATAGTTGATTAACGCGGTATGGGCAGATTTTGACCCTGAGAGATAAGCTACCAAGAGGGATGGACTTGAATCTCCAGAGGTAAATGTCACTCAAACGCCAGTCCACATTCGAGGGAATCACATTAGTGTTAATTACATTTCGTTGTATTTGCATACGCACGGCGGTGAAGTAAAATCGTAGGTTTTGTGAATTTTTGGAAATTCGCGATGCGCAACTTGCCAGAAATATTTACGAACAGCCGCAAAGGAAAGGATAAATGATTTCGAAGGAGCGAAATCAAAGTTATCGTATAGTTTAATAAATGAAATTCAGTAATAAATTTGGCACCACGAAACGACTTTAAAAATGGTGGATAAATAAATAAAATTATAGTTTTTAGAATTTTGAAATATTAATGATAAACTATCTGTAAGAGTACTGTAATATTTAAAACATATTTTCCGAAAATCGCTTACCCCGATCCCTGATGCTTGATTCATTTAATTTCGGAAAATGTAGAATTCTCTAAGAACGGGGTTTTTATATTCGCTTGGATCCTGACAATATTTTTTACACTTCTTGCATTATAACATAACCTATTACTAACAAATACTGTCAAAGTCTAACTATATACTATTACTTATTTAAATTAACTCCTTATTGCATAATTTGCCGTATAATATACGATACAAAACAAATTTTCATCGTTTGTTATTAATATAATACGTTTTATATTGCGAGAAGTTTTATATTCGGTTCGATATTAACGTCAATATTTTTCGTGCCAAAAAATACCATATCTTTCGTTTCGTATGTTTTGTGCGGTAAGGAATTAAAGAAGAAAATTAAAAAACTCACCTTATTCGTTTTAATTGATCGTTAAAAAGGCCACAATGAAAAACAAGCCAGGATTTTTAAAGCGGTTCATAAGATCCATCTGCATCAACAGGTTATCTATACGGTACGCGAGGGGATAATGATATTAATGAGCGTTAATCTAATAAAGGTTAATTTGGGAATATCAAGGGTTAAGTTGTTAAATTAATTACCTAGTTTGTTAGCGTAACGATGGAAAAAATTAATTCCGGATTACGACAGATCCGTCCGCCTAGATGCACACCGCGGAAGGAAAGGGTACGATAGGTGGGGCGTCTGTCGCGTGGGTGCATCTAGCGCGCGAAAATTCAAATTCGATTTACTTTTAAATGCCATTTTAAAGTCATAATAATTCTTTTCAAATAATTTTTGATATATTGTTTTTATGACATTTAATGTCTGTAGTTGGATTAAATATTTGATATTATCATTTATAACACTTCGGCTACGACGCTGAAGCCATTTCAAATTTCGTTGGACAGTAGTTTTATTTATAACAAATTTTGTTCACTGTTTTCTGAATACTTCAACTACCTATCACGATTTTTAGTTAAACAAATTAAAGAATTACTAATAATTTTGGGAACCGTATATTTCTCTGACGTAAGTCGATTCTTTGAAAATCAAAAGTAAGACATTGCACACAAAAATTTAAAATATTTTATCCTAGTACCATTTTTATCCAAAACATTTCGAGAAATCGACCGATGCGATAAAATTCGACTGAAAAAAGAAACGCTACGCTAATGCTATTAAAACAGTCACTTGTTTGTGGTTTTAAATTTAAAACGTTTCATATAATAATTTCATAGGTATATCTCACGGATTATTAATGTTAAAACTAACATTAAACTAAAATACCATTAGAATAATCGATCCAGATGCACGTAGTCCCTTGATCAAAGAAATAATATTTATTCACAATCCATTAACAATAAATGAGACAGGATAATTACTTCTCAAGCTCTTTATAGCCTATGCACCTTATCTTGTATTTCACATTTTCCTTGAATATACATGTACACGCAAAACTTGTTATCAAGTAGTGGTTCATTACTATTCTTATTTAAATTTCGTATAATTAAGGGTAACATTTCATCATCCTTTATCGGCGGAATAAAGTGCGCACATGATTTTTATGAAATACGTTTTTCAACCACGCAACGTAACCTGCACGAAGCTTAAAATTACATTTCAAAGTACATACATTGTTCATTGTTTTTGCCCATCCAAATAGCAGTAAAATTAATATCTGCTTACTAAGTTTTAACTTGAATTTTGAAAATCATAACATGGTAATAAGTAAGTTAAAACAGTACAACTTCAGGCAGTGTTATTTGTATCAATTTTTCGACGCAAGTTTAGGGAAATCAAGGACTTCGTTATAGAAAAGAAATATAATTAGCCCTTTGCACTCCGAGCATTTTTGGATGGGATCGAATCTAGTCTACTTTACCAGCGAACCTTCCGAAAACCAAACGCCCTGTTTTGGAACAAAAGAATTGCAAATGCTTATCAGCCTATTTAATATAAATAAAACTTAAATGCCGTATTTCAAAATACTCCGGTAAATTAAATATGTCCCCTCAGAAGGGGCAGCGGAGTGCAAAGGGTTAAAGTTTCTTTAACCTTTATGAATTTTCAATTGCTTTTTCCAATTTTTGATTGCTTTCATCATGAAAACGAAAATATAATCAATTATATAGTTTATTTCTTTTATTATCACTGTAGAAACGCCTTTGTCTTCTTAGTGCATTACCTTGCTTCATTTTGTACACCGATGGTCTTCACCGATCAAAGCGATGCTGCGGGTTGTCCTCGGCCAGTTGTCCCCGAAGCACCGACATTTTTCCTTTTCCTTCCTGTAACTGACTTGAAACGGATTTTCTTAAGAGCCGGATTCCATCTTGTGGGAAAAAAAGAAAGAAGCTGGATCTGGTTGAGCAAGGAGGATTTCTCAGTAGCCATTTGCTCGGTTTCACTGGAAATTTTAAATTGATAGCTACGGGAGAATCGAAATTAGTCGCATGACAAATTCAACTTATACAGGATACAAAGAAGCATGCTTCAAGTCGATGTTAATCAGTTTCATAAGATTTATCTAAATGAATACAAATTTAAATCAACGAGGTGGACTTCCTTCAGTCCCTTAGGTCTGTTGTATTGTTAAAATTTAAAAAAGAGTTAGTTAACATATTTTAATTAGCATTAACGCTTTGCGGGTGGAATAATTGAAAGCCAATTCAGTACATAATTAGCACAATTGACAGCTGCCAAATTAGGAATTATAAAGTATTCCTAGTCAGTTTTTAGCAAATTCACTGGTCATATATTATATTTAATATTAGAACTTACAATTATCCATATTTAACAATAATTTTAATACTAAGTCTCAGTCCTTCGATTCTAATCGACATTATTGTAATAAATTGTTAAAAATTCCTAGATATTTATTCTACCTTGACTACCTTGTTTAGTCATTCAGAAAATTTCCTCTTATTATGTACAATTTCATATATTCCAATACTACGATGCAAATTTGTGTTTTCTGATATTCAGACCGAACAAAAAAAGATATTAAATAGGGTTCGTTATGCGAAACTAAATGGTAGCCTTGATTATTCAACGTCGTTCAGTTCTATGTATATTCTTCTAAAACGAATTTCCTTTTTCTTCCGGCACGATTGAGCGATTCAAAGAATGAAAAATAGTTTTCAAACAGCGACGGGAACAGAGAGCGGGATAAATATTTAGAAGGAATTCGAACAGTAAGCAATTTGGTGTCCGCCGACGGAAACGGGAAATATTCCACGGGCATCAAGCTAATTTTTGCGATATTCTCCACCTCTTCGTGAATGAATGAGGTTCGTTTGCGAAGAACTATGCCCGCCTCGCTGTCTCAGAAAGATATATACGGATTTATTCGACTCACGTCGATAATTTCGAAGCCTGGGACGAACACGAAGCGGTTCGTTTTCACTTGAAAAGAATTTGTTACAAAATTGGCTGAAAATTTGGCTAAATGTGTCTCGTTCCTTCTTCCAATACCTCGATGAATACAATACATACTGGATTTTTCGAAAAGTTGATTAAAGAATTTTAATTATAAAATTACGAAATTAATTAGCGTTCTTTATTTTTTATATGCCAATCGCTTTTGGTATTGGCTGTCGGCCAGTAGCGGATCCAGAGGGAGCCGAAGAGGGATAAAATTAAAAAGAAATTAAAATTAATTATCGATTGAATATTGCCAGCATTTTAATTATATTAGATTTGAACGGTGGTGT
This sequence comes from Stelis phaeoptera, assembly GCA_943735885.1. Taxonomy (NCBI): domain Eukaryota; kingdom Metazoa; phylum Arthropoda; class Insecta; order Hymenoptera; family Megachilidae; genus Stelis; species Stelis phaeoptera. The sequence continues at coordinate 6,338,336 of OX030936.1, forward strand.
CGTTCAAATTTCAAATACACCTTTACAAATTTCCTGCTACAAATTTTGGCGTCCAACTCGAAACCATATCAATTTAAAACGTGCCTCTGGAATCTGGTCTTAGAAATTTCGTTAACGATTAATATTTCTGTAGGAGGAGAGCACGTTTGTTGCGTGTCACTTTTCCCGGGATCAGACGTAAAGGGTATTCTTTTCTCCGGCAAACGACCGACTTGTCTACGTCTGGCCGAGGTTCTTTCGACGGACGACTTTCGACTCGACGGAATAATAATTCGGATCGTGCAAAAGAGAACGCAGGCGTCGATGTCGTTGCCAGAAGAACGGATTTGCAGTTGGCAGGCTACCGAGAGACAACTTTCTGCGAAAGTTTTCCCGACCGACCGGTCCAAACCATCTATCTCTTCCCCATTCGACTACTTTTCTTATCTTTGTCTCTTTCCATTCGGCCTTATCGCCTTTGCTGCTTTCGTCCGGAAGCTCAAAGAGGGTACGAACGTGCCTGGAAAAATTCCTTGGAAACCGAGCTATCCTTTCTAACTCTCCCCCCTGCATCGTGTCCGTCCTATCCTCGGTCTCGGCTCACGAAAATGGACATCCTCCAGATAATCCTTTCCTCTTCGATGGACTTCATTCTGTTCGATCAACTTCCCTTGATTACATGATTGGTTACGTTTCATTCGACCAACAATCGAATAATTCAATCCACTCGGCTGCTGCCGATCTAACGATCTTGATGAAATTCTATCCGGCTACCGATACGATCGCTTTTGTTTAAGATCACTGACGTTCCTCGAATCCTAGTCGCAGAGACTTTGACGCGCGCCAGCTTGTTCGATGCTTAATCCGTTGTTTCAAGGGCAATTTTTGGTACAATTTTTACTCTGGTGGACAGTATTGATTGCTAGACGATGCATATTTATGGAAATATATATTTCTATCAATTATTTTCTATCACCAGGCGATCGAAAACCTTGTTTTGTAGTTTTTGAGTATATTAAGGATTTTTAATGATTTTACATATTTGAATATGTTAATTAAATTTACCTCACATTATTTCTGAATTAAACATAATTTTAGGTATTAAAATATGTGGTTATCGAAGATGAGAAATCGTGGAGTTCAATCATGCAAATTGAAATTGGGGAAGATATCTGTTTATTAATTAAAACTGCTGAAATCTGATCTGTTATACAATAATTGTTTCGTGTTTCCATCGTGAATTAAACAATCAATTACAGATCTGCAAGATCGGAAATAAACATTTCACGATTTCAGACCAAACTATTGACGTCATTTTTGATATCGAAATTGGAGCTTGTGACAGACACGATATATATTATAGGGGCAGTATTGTTCAATAATCAATGCCTTGAAATTTTAATTCCATCAAATTGAATTGAATTTAAAAATTCAAGGAGGATCAGTTACCCGTTCAATTATCCACGGTAATGTAATGAGAATTCAAATTTACACGAACCAAATATTACTGAAATTGAAGAGAACGGTGTTTCCGTTATTTCCATAGGTCAGTGTTAAAATGGTATCATTCGAGATACAATGAAACGTTTCTTGTATCATAAGGGAAAAAATAAACACAAATGCAGGGGACAGAATGAGAAGAAATAGGTTGTATGATAAAAGCCAATGGGACGAACGGAATTAATATAAACAGGAATAAAAGTCGTACTATGAAAGCGGCAGAATGCATAATCGTAAAATATATTGCAAACGGCGAAAGGAAATATCAATAACTATATGAAAATTATAATTATTAAATAATAAACTTTTTCGAGGTTTGTCAAATCCCAACTTTTATAAGTAATTTTAATTTTGCGAGTTAGTTCAATTTTATTTCATAAGCTTTACAGTAATCCTATGAATATTATTTTCCAATAACATAATGTTTTATGTATTTAAAAATTCATACGTTTAATTCCGTCGAAACATCTGATATGATTTTCGTAAAATTATGTATCTTTTGAATCTTGCTTTAAAAAACGGCCTAATAGAAACAGGCAATTACAAATTAAGTGAGCGAAGAAGGGAGAAATGGTGAAGGAATTTTCGCTCCACTCTGTATCACGAAAGTAATAAAGCTACGGTCATTGTAACTAGCAGAAAGAGGTCTGGATGAAAGAAACGTACTTCATAGCAGAAAGACAGGTGCATTACAATAATTACTAATTGTAAGGGTAACGGAATATTAATGAGCGAAGGAATTACCTCGGAGCTTTATAACCGAAGGGACGGAACTGCGTCAGTTTCAGCAGTGAAACGGTTGTTAAATAAAGCAAGCACTGGAAGAAAGTCGCAATTACATACGGGAAATAAACAAGCATATAAAGATAAAAGAACACGGAAGTTCAACAGAGAAAAATGATGAAATGTTTTATATTCAGTTTGCAACTAAATTCGTTCATAGAATTATTTATTGAAATTTCATTGCTACTAATTTTCAAAATGGGGTCGCGAATTTAATTGTAATAAATACAATTGCCAATATTTTGCATCAACTATTTTCTACGAAAAGCTAATTAAAAATGGCGATTAAGGGACGTCCACCAATAACCTCGAGTTTTGCATACGTTATCAAAATTAAAATACTTTTTGTCTCACGAACAAAGTACAAATATTAATAGAGAAAACATTAAATATAAAAATACTGAAAATACTTTGTTTTTTTTTCACGAAATATTTTGTTTGCTTAACGATGGAGACCATTCCGTGAACCTAGTAATCCAAACCTAACCCATACCTAACATAATTGTATAACATTCAAGAAACCTCGATACAGGACACGGTTACACTTTTTGCACGAACTTTGCACGTAAGTTACCCGCATTTTACATCTCTTATTGCTGCAACTGGGTCAAACCGATTCTACATCCACCGTGCAAGGGTTAATTTTAGGCGCCACAGAGTCTTCCTTTTATACGTCGACGAATAAACTTGCAATTGGATATTTAGAACTTGAATTCAAATACACGAAATAATATTTCAAGCTGTAAAAAAAAAGAATCGTGGAACGATGAACTTGGTACTTTTGAAAAATCTGTCGAAGAAAAGAATGTTAACAATATTTCATGACATATCCATTCACGTTTAAAATCACTTGGTATCTACTCAATAATAGTGCAATTTTGCATTGTATAGAAATGGAACCCAAGATATGTCAATTTTTACTAATATTTTTCAATTAACTTCAAAGGGAGTTCTTATTTTCAATTTCAAAAGGAATAAAAATGATAAAATTATGCTACTTTCAGTTTCCAAGTCGTGGTGATTGTTAATAAAAACAACGTTAAATGTACCTAATGTTTGAAATGGTACTAGGAATGATTATTATCAACGTAGTTAAAAAACCAGGGATTTTTGAGAAAAAATTGCACTTCAAATTGACGGAAGTTTATTTAACAGAACTAATTTATTCACGCAATTGGGACGAGTTATAGTATATGCCATTTAGTTGAAGGTAGAAAAATGGCAGAGAGAAAAGTTGAATCGTGCAACAAATTCTGCTTTTTATGCGCCCAATTTTTTGCTACAAATACAACGATAAACCAGTTACTACGCAGCTGAACCTATTTTAATAAAAATAAAAAAACCAATAATAAAAACAATTTACCGACATAATCAATGTATCCATTGTCGAAATTCCACGTTTATTGTTTCGAATATTTCTCATTCATGATATTTGAATGCGATTCTTTTTTACGTCACACATTTTCGATTACTGCTCCGATTTTCAATATTTTCCCACTCCTGTTACTATTTCCGATGATTAAAATTGTCCAGATTTTAATTAAAAGCGAATGAAACTCGAGTAATTAACGAGAACTCAGTATCCCTTCCGCGGTGCTTTCAGACCATGCCGTTAGTCGAATTAGGGAATTTAATTGGCCCGAAGAACGTCCGGCATCCCCTTTCGCATAATCACGCCGTTGTACTCTGAGATTTCGATCAAAGTCCAAGATAGGATTCAAACGGGAAACGGGGTTACCAGCTGAACCTTATTCGAATGCCAACCCTATGAATGAACGGAACGGTATGCAACGTTCAACGTTCGTAAAATACTCTTTCCTTCGTTCTCAAATTCAACATCGGTCCACGAGGAAACTTCCTCACCATCCCTCAACATATGATTACAAATTAACATTCGGCCCATTGTGGATGTCGGAAACATTCTCCTGGCGACAAGTGCAAGAAGGTAGCAGCACAATTTCAAGAACGAGAGGAATGAAAGCTAATCCGCGCAGTGTTCTACCGCTGATAAACTATTCAAGCGACGAAGAGCTACCGAAGCCGTTTCCGCGTTACAACGAGCCAGTTGACACTTGTTCAGTGTTGCGAAAATGAATTGGTTATTCATGGATTATCTGGTGGCTTTCGTGCGGCGAGGACGGCTTACATCGATGCCCGGGAAACGAATCGACCAGCCCCGTAACGAAAGAAAGAACCACTCAGGATTTTCTTGCGCTTGTTCGGGGCTGAAAGACACTCGAACGCTGAATAATCCAACAGCCAGCCAAAGAGATCCTTAAACCCCACAAGGATGCTTTCTCGATCGTGCTTTGAACAATAGTTGAACGTTCTTCGATCCGTAAACGCGTGTCAATTATACATCGAAGGTAAATCAATGAAATATTTCTTAAAATTACAAAACTTATTTGTTTCTAAACTTCTGAAAATCAGTCGTGTAATTCAACAATTCTTGTATACTTACAATATAATTTCGAGTACAACACTGTGCGTTTAAATATTTAATCGATTTCGTACGACAGAGCCGAGCGGGCGATAATTTTAATACAAAAACGACTCGTAAGCTTGTTCCAGTTTCAATGAACACTTCTTTTGCTCGGTCGGAAGAAAATTGCAGTAAAAAGAGACGGAACTGAAGTATTCCAGTTTAGAGTTCGGGCAAAGCTGCCATAAAGAACGGTGCTCGAAGTGGCAGAGATAGCGGAGAATAAATGTATCCAAGTTATGAAGATAACGGATAATTTAGGGTGGCCATAGAGCCAGGAAAATAAAATCATTTCTCCTTTCGTTCATCCTGATCCCGTGATACGAGCAAGAATTATGTTAAAACGAAACCGTATAAACTTTTTTTGAGGATGTATGTATACTTGTTCGAGGTTCGAGAATCTGCGGCGAAGAATATTCTTCGACAATTTGTGTCGAGAAATGTAGAACATTGACGAAGTTATAAATAAAATCGTATAGTAGCATGAGATGGCAAGCGATTGGAAGTAATTTAGATCTTTGGGAAACGATTTAAATAATTAAATCAATCTGTGAAACGATATTTAACGAGAATTTGCTTGAAATTCTCTATCTGTTTATGAAACTTTCAGTATTTTTCACAAAATTCAACCGATAAGATTATCTATCATACAGATGGACACTTTTGTTATTTTTTAATTGGCAGAATTAAGGGAAGGATTGGATGTTGAATTGAAGTTATCATTTTAATGAATCAGACTGATAAAAATAATAATTAAGTAAAGTTTCTTCGGTGTCTGTTAAAAATTTCTAATTGAAATTAAATTAAGAAAAGAAATATAATATTTTTAGGAATATTATTATTTTCAGACCATAGAATTTTCAAAATATCTATTATATTTTTGGAAACTTGAAAATTTTAGAATATTATATTCTTAATACAATATTACATTTTCTTTGTACGAAAGCATTCGTTTCCCAAAAACATGGTATGTCCGGTTGAAGGGATTAAATACCGTGGGCGAAAATGAATGTTAATTTATTTAAATATTTTAATTAAATAAAGCAACACAATGTGAAGAATATATACAAAGAGGGATGGTTCCCATGTTAGCTCTGCATCTTCCACCACAAAAACATTCATTTTTCACAAATAGCAATATCATAGTTTTTGTGAAAATATTTACTTGACAGAAAATGAATATTTTTTAAAAAATATTTTAAATCATTATTTAACACTTTTTGACACGCTTTGAAGGCATATTGAAAAATTAAATTGTTTTAATCAAATCTAAAAAGTGATAAATAACGATATAAAATATTTTCATTAAGAATATTTTATTATCGATAAAATATTTTCATCGAAACCTTTTCACACCCCTTGTAATCCTCATTTCTCGTCAAATAAATATTTCCACAAAAATATTCTATATTATCTACAAAATAATTAGAAACAAAAGTCCTAATCTTTATCCAACACTTCGGTGCAATTATTTCAATTTCAAGTAAACTCCCGCCTTTTATACCACTAAGCGATTAATGCAAGAAACAAGGACAAACTTCACCCCTGATCCTTAACATTTTTATCGAATAAATTCAGTACCTACGCGATCTTCTTTGATCGCAACAAATTGCACGACAAAAATGAAAGAAAAAGAAAAAGCAAAAACAACGACGGTAAAGCATGCTCGAGTAAAAAAAAATCGAGCGTCCCGGACGAGGGGGCGTCGCTGGTTCGACGGTCTAATAAACGGAGGGTACAAGCGGAAGGATGTGCCCGGGCGAGCCGAGTTGTCCCGTAGCCGGCAACTTTCGGCTGTGTCGGCTAAACAAAACAGAAAGGCTGGGACCTGAATGCATGCATCCTTAACAAATTATTCCACCCCTCCCCAAGTTTCAGAGGCACGCGCGGCTAACGGTTCCTTTCTCGACAATGTCCTGCATAAATCTACAGACAGACCTTTCCTCGTCCCTGGTCGCCGCGAATCAATCTTCTCGACCTGTTCCACGTCAAAGGGAACAGGACGTCTCGTCCTCGAGAAAACATCCCCTTGGTTGCGCCGTTCTCTTTTGCTCGCGATAAACTTTGCTTATTAGAATTCGGAAGGGGAAACGTTCGATGCCGATGACTCCTACTTTCGTAATTTCGAGCAATCGGTTTAAACGGAAATTTTCAGGGCTGCCAGATTTAGTTTTGGTAGGTTGGTTCAGATGGCCATGAAAAGGCAGCTCGCCAGACGGAACGATCGAATTCCTGCCCACTGGCATACATATTTAATCTGGACAGTTCTGACCGGGTTACCAGTAGTCGTGAATTAACTCTGGAACAACGGTGACTGGGTCAATCTTGGCCCAGATTTAACCCTTTACGCTCGAAGCATATTCGAAAGAAATTAAGTTTCCAAAATCCAAAAGCAGTATTTCAGTCGAAAAGTGCTACGATTTCTCGAGAATCTATTCAGAGTTATTTCTTTCGTTAACTTTCTATATTCTGATATACACAAAGCTTAAATTTCACATTTTTAAATATTCTGTTAAAGTACATATGGTGTCGTAGAGGCGCCACTCAAGCGCAAAGGGTTATGGGATTAAAATGAAGAATTCAAATTTCCAAAAGCAAGAGCTTGTTACAATAAGAAGAAATCGTGTAAGACAAGGAAAATGAGAATCGAAGCGAATCTAACTTCTAAATTATGCTTTGGTATGTTAAATATATAGGTTTGAGTTTCTAAGAGTACTCGAAAGTTTCAGAACCCTCGAAAACGTAATATTTCGAAATCTCTACCGTTTCTTTTCTTCATTTTTATTAAACGAAAATATGATGTTTTCAGCCGGAGGATCGAAGACATTTTGAATAAATTAAATATTGAGAAGTATTTCTTTACATACTCCGCATATTCGCGTTTGATCACCAATCGGCCGTATCCTAGTTGTCTGACCATTCAACGGTACCATTTTACTTTATCTGCTTCTCTGACAACCTTCTTCCACTTGTCTGAACTGTCCACTCGGTTACGTATCAACCACTTTGCACTTGTTTGCCCTTTTACCGATCCCGTTCTACTTATTTGATCACAAAAAGACCGTGCGGCAGGATCCACGATAAATGTTGCATAGGAATGGAGTTGAAAATGGAATAAATATCATGAATACTGCAGAGATGACCAGTGACCCGGATCCTGGATTTAATGTAAAGTAAAAGATCCGAAATAGATGGAAATATTCTGGTTATTGGGGTTTCTTATACTTCTATTCGATAATGAAGATTAAATTAAATTTTATATATATTTTTGCCTTTTCAGTTCTTACACGTGGATAGAAAATGTTAATAATTATTATGGGAAACATATAAGTGTCTAACTATTATAATTCTTTTTTATCATTATTGGAGGGATAATTAATGAGTTATTATTAAAATATATTTGAAAGCATCGTATAAGCTAGTTATGAGCTGAGATAGAAATAATTAAAATTTTTACGAATATTATTTTCAAAAGAAAACTTTTTATCTAAATAAATTTTTAGATTTCTAACGTTAGTATGTTAATGACTAAATTTGTAAGTTTCAAGATTTTTAAATTTGTGGATTTATAAATTTTTTGATTACTAAATTTGTAAATTACTAAATTACGGAAATATTAAACTTCGAGATTACTAAACTTTTATATTTCTGCATTTCTAAATTACTAAATTTCTAAATTACCAAATTTGTAAATTTCTAAATCACTAAATATCTAAATTACTAAATCACTAAATTTCTAAGTAACTAGATTACTAAATTTCAAAATTTCTTAATTTCTAAATTTTTAAATTTCTAAATAATTACTAAATTACTCAATTTCTAAATTAGTAAATTTTTAAATTTCTAAATCACTAAATTTCTAAGTAACTAGCTTACTAAATTTTTAGATTTCTAAATTTGTAAATAACTGGATTACTAAATTTTTAGATTCCTAAATTTGTAAATTACTACATTTCTAAAAACATAACAGGGTATTTCAGAGACCCAAAATTCCCCAAAATACAACATTTCATTAACCAACGTACGTATCACTTTTAGAAACAGGAGTTAACGAGGGGTTTAACTTGCTTATTGACTGACCCCCCCTCCCCTACTACACAGTACGAAGTTAACTCTCGCACGGAAATTGGGTCAATTTGACCTACAATCAAGTTACAAATTCCATTCCCTTTGTTGTCAAATGTATCGTTTAAACCGAAATTCTGTCATATCCGCAAATATCTAGTATCGAATTTAATAATTATCATTATTAATTTTCTATTACACTGATACGAAAACTGCGTGTTCAGTTTTAAAACGAATCTAAATATCATTTATGCCTTTTGTGTACAATTTAATTAAAAATAATAAAATCTCATTAATTTCTTATTAGAAAATTTTGCAAAAATATTTGACGTTTATAGAGAAATCTATAACTACCGAGGTTTAATGAATTGTTTGACCTAAAATATCTAATATAATAGAAAAGTGTTTAGATGAATCAATAACAAAAGTTTTATGACACGATATCGTTCAAAGAAAATTAACTTTTAAGCAACTGTTCTCACGTATTCCCATATACTTTTTTACGGCTTTTGTTCGTCCAACGTCATCACTTCAAGGAGTCAGCTGAAACGTGTTGCGAATTACGATTTCCTGGCTATCACATTCCCTATTAAATAAAAAATAAAATGAAAAAAAAAAAAAAAAATGCAGTAATTGCAGTCTCTAACAATAGAACACAAATTTCCTTCAATTCCATAAACTTCCTAACAAAATTTATACAAACAACAATTCAATATAAACTTATTATACCTTTATTAAATATAATTTATAAATAATGTACCATTTGTTACGATAACTTTCTTACTTTTAATAATTCTCAAATAAATATTGCACGATATTGCAAGGAAGGAAACAGTGCAAAAGAAATTCCTTATTCTTCGCTAATTGCTAAACAAATTTTTAAAACTATTAATTACCAAAAAATTATTTAGAACTATTATTTCTGATATTCGATGTAATTAAATTATTTTACTCGATACGATTCCAATATAAAAATTAGTTATTCCTACACTCCCAGTCAACTTTTCTTACAGTTTCTCAACAATTGTAATACTGATATTTAACAACGTTTAATCTTATTAGATATTTAAATTTCAATCAGAACAGCATCCATCAAAATGAATGTTTTCTTCTTTCTGTAAAGCAATATAATAAAAATATCCAAATTCTCATATTCCAAGCGTTGGAATAACCCGACGAATTGTACGATCGTGAGATCGGTTTGGAAAAAAGATGAACGCGTCCAAAGGCGTCCAAGAAGTCGGCGGTGTCCTGTTAAAAAGTTTTTTCGCTGTCGGGAAGTTTTTCGAAAATACAAACCGAACACGAGCGACGGTGCGCGTTATACATCGGTCACGTTTGGAATCGAAAAGTTGCACACCACGGAAACACGCCCGACCGGAAGTTTCCTCCGAGTTTCGACCGTGTGTACTCATCAATGAGGAATGATGGAATTATAAGGGTGTAAAGAAGAAGACGAAACAGAGAAGAGGAGCGAAAACTCGTTTAAAGTTGCGAGAGCGAAGGAAATAATCGAATGAATCACGGATTAAACTTAACGAACACGGAATAGCTGATAAACCTTTAACTACTACAGTGGGTAGTTAATTTTTTTATTAGACGGTTACTTAATGATTAGCCGTCCGCACGTGTTGATGGCCATTTTAATTTGGAAGTTAGAAAAAAGAAAGATTAAAATGAACTCTGAAAATTTCAATTGATTCATCTAGAAATTTTACGAATTTGGAAATTTAAATTCACTACAACACTAAATTTACTGATCATTAATTTTACTCTTTTGCAAATTTAAATTTACTAGAATACTAAATTTACTAATCCCAAATTTCACTCTTTTGAAAATTTAAATTTACTAAAAACAAATGTTACACTTTCGAAAATTTAAATTCACTAGAATACTAAATTTCCTAATACCAAATTTCACTCTTTTGAAAATTTAGATTTACTAAAAACAGATTTTACACTTTCGAAAATTTAAATTTACTAAAAACAAATTTTACATTTTCCAAAATTCAAATTCACTAGAATACTAAATTTCCTAATGCCAAACTTCACTCTTTTGCAAATCTAAATTTACTAAAAACAAGTTTAAATTCACTAGAATACTTTTCCTAATCCCAGATATTACACTTTCGAAAATTTAAATTTACTAGAATACTAAATTTATTGACTACATATTTTACAGTTTCGCACCACGTATCATACACTTTTAGAAATTTCATTAAATGGTTACAAGGAAATATTCTAACATCCTTATATCAATACTTTGTATTACCAAAATGTATATTTAATAAAAAAATAATTAAAAAAAAGAACAAAACGCCACGAACTTGTATGTTACAACCAATTAAATACTTCATAAATTTTCACGAATTCAAGCATTCCAAATTTGACGCGTCCATTTCGAAGTTTTCCTTTGGTGCTGAAATAAAATTCCCCACCGTACAATTCTGCCGATATTACATTTCAAATAAAACTTATGAATTCTCGTGTCAAAAGAAATCTTTCTCGCCGCGAACTTGGATTACAATTTGTTAATACCGTCTCAGGATTTCGAGCATCATGAAAATCAACATAAATCGTTTGTCGAGTCCCTGTAAAACCCGGGTATTCCCTTTAGGAGAACCATGGGAACGAAGGCTTGGAAATGGTTCGGCCGGAGGGTAAATATAATAGAAGACTGGTACTGTCTAATTGTGGTGGTTACGGCTATCACTCGGGGACGATCGATCACAGCCGGTTGAAAGCTGTGCAAACTGTTCGACGAATTTCTTGGCTTCGACTTAAGAATCGCCCGCGGGAAAAACTGAACTGCCCGAGCCAACCAATCTTCCATCGGCAAAGGTGGTTCGCTTGCAAACCAGGATCAAGAACCATCGAAAACTATCCCCCCCCCCCCCTTGTCTTATTAAATTGTACAAATACTCCACGGTCGCGATAAAATGCGAATTTTTCATCATTTTAATTCAAAAACATTGCAATCTTACGTATTCAGCTGTACAAAATTTAATATTAATAAGATTGCATGGCAAAGAAAAATGAAAACTAAAGTTGACACGACAATCTAAATCTTTCTAAACTTTTATTCAGGTGTAACAAAAGTTCTTGGTGTTTTCTTTCTTTATTGCGATAAAAATGTTTCCAAAACGAAGTATTAGTATAAGAATATAAAATCTAATACCATAACAAAACCATTACTCTCCTATAACACTATTGTTAGGTTGCGTGAAACTGGGAACTAGTATTAAAAACAAAACTACGTTATTTTCTCTTAATAATTATAAAATAAAATGAAATATGAAATTGAATATAATTTTCATTCGTCGGTGCAGAATCATATTCTAGAAATTTCGTGTTATAAGGGGATCTTTCGAATTCTTGAATTCCAATCGTGTTGTACGCGGGTCGTCGGTAACGTAAGAGTGACAAGAACTAAAATATCAAATTAAGCATATTTTTATATATGAACCGTTCCGATCGATATCGTCCCATCGTATAAACGACGAATCGAAGCTTTACGAATATTTGAAGAAGCAGGCACAGTGACAGTGATCCAATTATTCTGTTCGACAAACAGCGGGAAACTCTCTGTCCGTATCACGTCGAACGAAATTCATCGACACCGTCTACAGAATCGATTTGCAATTCAAATATTCAGCCTTATCTTAGCCTCTCGAAATCAAGATCACTCGAAACGAATAGTACAGCCTGATACTGTACGATTTTGCATAAAAAACCAGGTTGACGATTAAAAAAAAAAAATTGAATGCAAGAAGAGAGAAATTCGATAGTATTGAAAGAATTTTTATTTGAGCAGAAGATTATTTGTTAGAAATTTTATTCATTGTTAATTGAAAAATTATAACAGAATTGTTATACGGTTGATTGAAAAAACGAGGAGGTATTTATTATTTGTTTACTAATTAAATTTTAATAAAAAATCATATTTTTACTGCGATCAAAATTTGTGTGTTTTTTTTTTACAATATCATTAACATTTCTCAAGAGGGTTCGAGATCAAATAATATATTTTGGAGATTCTTGGCAAAATTAACCCAATTAGCATTCAAGAATTAAAGTTAAAAAAATTCTCCGATCGCAACAATATGAAATATTATAGAAACATCCAATTGTGCGCAGATCTGTTTTCAAATGAACAATCGGATTATTTTTTATCCGTATTCGGCGGCCTTTCTGATAACGATAAAGAATGTTCACGTCGTACCAATACTTTCTCCCATCTCAAAAGAAAAAGCTCGACCTTTTCAATTCGCACAGTTAATGACGATCTGTTTTTGTGCCGAACTCGTACTAATTAGCATTAACGAGGTAACGAGAAGTGAAATATACACGAGACAGTAATTATCGAAAATCACTTAAACGAGGAAAGATAATCTACTTGTATACTTATAATAATAAAATTGGAAGGATTCAATCGTCAGATCACACTTTTGGGTAATTAAGAAGAAAGAAAAATTTAATTGCAATCGATCGAAACCGCGCAGAAAATAGGGAATAAAAATCTGATTACTGTGGTGTATGAAAAGAATCTTACTTCTAGATAATTTCACCTGATATCATTGATTAGTCGATAAAACTTCGAAAAAGAGAAATGATCAAGATTTTATCCATCATAGGCTTACTTCGATCGAACCATCGTGGCTTCCATGCTGAAACTGACAATCTTTTTTCGAAATAATGTGTGTTCGTTAAAACTTTGCTTATTATTGTAAATCACCTTTTATGGTAATTAAGAGAGAAGGGTTCTGGATAACGAGAGCAATACCTGTGTTAGGATAAAAATTTGAGAAACGAAGCTTGGAAGATCTGCTATCGCTAAATCTAATTTTTTATAATATTATGGAATAGAAACAGTCATTGGAAAATACTGTTTTATTAAGAGGCAGGGGGGGATATGTAAAAAATATCTTTCTTTTTGTATAATTTGATAATTTCACTTCTTTGGTCCTCAGACGATCATGGAGAGAGTTAACAATTTGCATTTCATTTTAAATTGTTCTTCATTTTTATTTACTTATTTTCTATTTCTTTTTTTAATGGAAGTTGCATGATACAGTGTGACTTTTTTACTTAATACTTAAGTAATAGTATGTTTATTTGGAACCTAATAACTTCGTATATAATTATTAATACTTAATTATTTAACCCCCTGCACTCGGAGCATTTTCTGACGCAATCGAAACTTTTGAAAAGAAAAAGTATTACCTTCGTTAATTTCCTACATTCAGGCATAAAATAATAAAAATTTCACATTTAAAAATTACGAATTAAAGTTCGTAAAAGAATTGAGTCCTCGATGGCATAAATAAAACTTCCCTTTCCTCCAAATTTCTATTTCAATTATTAAAAATTGTAAACATTCGACGCAACTAGCGATTAAATAATATAATTGGCACTTCAATGATCAACTAAGGATCCTTATTGCAAATTTAAAATAGCAAGATACGTTAAGAACCTTGCTCACAAAGGGTTAAAAATTCAGCTGAAATTTAAACGAACAAATCTGAAAAGAAACCTCGGACGACGAACACCCGTTGAAAGAATTCTCCATAAATAAAATAATAATTTCAACACGAGTTTAATCATTTCTCCGCGGAACCCATAATTATTCCCCTTTTGATCCATGTTTTTGTTTCAGTATCCATTAAAGACCGTCCCCGCCGATCGAGTGCTTCGATGTCCAAAGAAAACAGAACACGATTCTTCTTCGATCTTTAATTGCGACTTCCGATAGAATCAGCGAACAATCACGAAACCCAACAACGTTCCTCTCGACATCCGTTCCAGCAGTCCTTCGTTCTTCAGCTTCCACTTTCACAGTTTGTCATCTGTTTCAACGTCATCCATTGAATCGACAGTACGTGTAAATCCGAGGTTGGTTTCATTTGGAAAGGGTTCCAAAGGAACCTTCGCTCGATGGAAAGGACGAGTGTCTTATTTTCGTGCTAACGAACGTCTTGCTGAAGACGAATCGATCGACTTTCTATGTTTAACGATCTGACTAGATGTATGCACGTGTTTGCTTAATTATTAACCCCTTGAACTCGAGGTATTTCTGGTAGGATCGAGTCTAGTCTATTTTTGAAGCGAAATTTTTGAAAACCAAAAGCTCTGTTTTGAGATGAAAAGTTCAATTTTTCAAAGTTCAACAGCGAATTGTGGATAAACTACCGATCCCATCGAAAAACGCTACAGAATTTTTCGTTTCGATATCTCGCCATCTATCCAACGATACAGAGCTCTTCAGGTAATTATTTAACACACTGTATACATTACCCAGAATAATACGATTATAATTCCAATTTTATTGTCTTCCTTTTCTAAAAGAACCAGTAATTAAAACTACACCATTGTTGTTCCGAACCATTTAAGGATGGGTCGTTTAACTGTGCCAGCTGAATTTATTTCTAAATCGTTCGTTGCATAACAAAATATTGAAACAAAATATCAAAGAAGAATTAATTATCATATTATAGCTTGACACCAAACATCAGTTCCAAATAAATTTAATTAGCACAGTTAATTATCCCACGCTGTAAGATATCAATATTTCTATAAAAAAAAAAATTGAACACCACTCCCCTTCTTGTCCCGTGATCCTCGGTCTGACGCTATCAGTTTCATAATAGGCGCAGAAGTATAATTGAAATTTCAATTCAGAAAGTTTCGATCGCAACATTTGGACGATGAAAATATTCGACGATTACCGGTAGTAGGAAATATGTTTGAAACTCGTGCAGTCATACCTTTCACTAAAGCAAATCGATAAAGAAGCCGCGATATATTGCTCACGAGGCATGCATAACAAACGAAGAGGCTTTTGCAAGATGGATGAGCGCGAATGTAATTTAAAAAGGCATCGGTTGTGAATAGAGTAGCCGGCATTGAGTAACCGAAAGGTTTCGTCCAAAAAAAGCATGTCTTATTTGATACGCATTCCGATTTATACTGTACGTGATTCGATAATTCTTTAACACTCTCACGGCCATCCGTGAAATCGTTACACGAATTACAATGTTCCTTTTCGACTGAGATCTTATAATTGTAGTATTTATACAGTCACACTTATGTTGCATAATAATTTGTAACATTTTCTTAGGGTACGGTTTATCCTTATTTTTCGACGGGTATTCTTTATTTTTATTAACCATGAGTCAGACTTTAAAAGAACCGAATAAATACATTTTATAAATAATTTAGCAATCATAATTATAGCAATTATAACCAATTATTTAATTAACTTGAAACGTGTTAAATAATATTGTCGAATTTATCTCAAATTTACTTCGAATTGCAAAATTAGCCACAAGAAACAGTAAAACTCATTTGTTCTTTCGTACATGTTTTCGATAAACTTTGATAAACCGTGTGTGTTGGTTTCAATTTTCAACGGTCAATTGTGCAATCTAATTTCGAAAATAACTTTACTCCTCATTCGTCACACCTGTGGCCATATTGCAAAATGGATTGTCCATACCTTCGGCGCAGACACAATATCCAGGTTTCATTAAAATCACGGAGGGGGATACTTGATTAACATTTCCTACGTGTTCTATCATTCAGTTCATCAGCGTGCCGTTATTGCCATTAAAAATGCACTTTCAAATGACGGTACCTCGATTATGCTTACCTGGGCACGACCCAGATTTAAGTTAGATTCAAGCTGCACTCAACCAAGTTTTAAACTAAAGGCTTTCGTACATTTAAAAATAATATTTAAGCCTCTGGTAATGGAGCACTGATACATTAACGGTTTAATTTGAATTATTTTAATCTTCTGAATTTCATACTATTCCTTCAAATGTTATTTTGAAATGTTGGAAAAGGAATTTGTTGTTATTTAAGATTTAAATGTTTCTACAGATTCTTGTGTTATTCTATCGCAGACATTGATAAGGTAAATTAGTATAGAACATTGCTAGCTAAACAAAGAAAGAATAAAGTATACTACAGTGTACGCTAAAAATATTAGAGCTCTATAATTTATATATTAATTGGGGTCTTTTATAATCCGTAACATTTCTGATTAAAAAAACTTTCAATACTTAAGATTCGTATGTCTTCAACCCTCTCGAATAGAAAATCCTAAATATCATTTAAATAGAGTAATTATTCTTAGCCTTACACTATTTCATTTCAACTAACAATATCCAAATATTGATCTCTAAAAAAGTAGAAAACATAACATAACATTTTCTTAGATAACAAAATATAATTATATTTCGATAACCCAAATAATTTTGCGCCGAATGCAATTACACTTAATTATGTAAGAAAATCACTGAACTATCACTGAACATAGGATTGCGATTATAGGGGACTAATTGTAAGTATTTATTTTGTTCTGAAATGATTATATCAGAATCACAGAAAAATTATTGTGATTAAACTTAAATCAACTGCTATTTCATATCTAAAATGTATAGGGTATTAAAAATGTACCCGAAGAGCTTTACATCACAGAAAAATCGAATAAATATTTAAACCGCTTCTACAAACTATACACGTTACTAAAAAATTAAATTTCAATTGTCACCGTCCCAGCATCCCTCTGTCCAAGGGTTAAAGAATCGCTTGGCCAACTTTCAGCTTGTAATGAAGTTGCGGGTACAAGAGGCGACACGAGGATGCACGCGATTGCAGTGATGCATGGCGAGCATTAGGCAGACATCGCGTACACGCGTACGCTGAACCTTGCAGAACGCGGTTATGTGGAAACGTAGCTTGCACCACTTACTTCCAAGTAACACCTCACCCTTCCACAAGACTGTGACATCCCCAGGGGCTCGTACCTCAAGCAACACGAAAGCCTTCGGTTACGGATATTGAATACAATGCATTCGCCGTTTGATTATCTCGAAACAAGTGCGTAACATCAGAAAACAATTATTGGTACAGTTGTTTTTAATCCTTTCGCTACGACAGAAACGCTATGTTTCTTCGTGGTAATTAGAGAAATAAATATTTTTGGGGACTTTGTGATATTGTATGTTCAGAAGCTTGGGAAGGTTGGAATGTTATATTTTTGAAAGTTTTCAATTCGAAGTCGCGAAGCTGAAGATGAAGATATTTTGTGTCATATGCGACACTCTGATGATTCTTTAAGAATATTATAATCAATGCGATTTCAGGGTAAATTATTATTTTATTAGTTTTGAGTTGTGAAAGAAATTTGATGATGTAACTGTGTTGGGGTCAAGAAATATTGAATAAGGATTTGAAGTTGATTTAAAGAATTTGAAATAACATTTTGACAAAACTACAAATGCAATTCTAAGAGGCCCCGACCGTACTGTTGTCGCTCGCCAGGGGTCCCACAATTCTTCAAATAAAAAATATTACAACGACGACGAGAAAACCGTAAACTTCGATTTCGACGAGTTTTTTTTTTTTTACTTTGTTTCATATTTTGCTTTGAAATATTCGTTGGAAGGTAAATAACAATTTCATTCAATTCCTACTTACGTAGACGCGAAATAATTCGGATAAGAGAAAATAAATAAAGTGTCAGAAACGGAATAAGAGAAGAGATGCGTAAACAATGTTTTAAAGAAACAGTGCGAGAAATTAAAGAAGAGGAATGAGAGTAGCCAGGTGTCATAAATTGCACCCAGTGGAAATTAAGTTGCAACATATCACGGTCCCCTGGGTGTACCAGTGAAATTACACGAAAACCACGCGAAATATTCTGATATCTTGAAAAATGTTTATTTGGGAGGACGAATGTGGGTAGCTAGGTAATCATTAATATTTCATTAACGAAGCAATTATTATAAAACGTATATCAAACTAATAACATCGTTTGGAAATTTAATATATTTAGAGTATAAAATTTGTAAAAATATGAAAATTCGAAGGTGCATGAAATTATTAAAATATTTATAACACGTGAAAATTTCTATCGTTTGTCGGAAACATGGAAGTCATAAATTACGTTCGCAGAGATAATTGACCGAAGAATATAAACACTGTTGTCTACTACTGAAATCTTAACACAATAACTAAACTGTTTAATTAATTGATAATCTGTAGATACTAGAATATTGAAAAATGTAAGATTTAAGTGTTACGTATGTTAGAACACAGCAAGTTAACGAAAGAAATAAAAGCAAGCTTTTGAAACTTCGTTCTACCAAAATATTACAACCCAATACGACGATGTTGAATGGAAATTTTTGTAACGAAAGGGTCATACCATTTCCCTCCATTGAACCAGGAAAATCTCCCGAAGTACATCTTTCAAAGTATACCGGTGTTATTGAAATCCGATAAAGTTTCGCGCATTCAACACGTGTAAAGTTCCCTGTCGCGGCCACGAGCTCCCACGAGCCGGCTTAGGCAAGTGTTTACGAAGTTCATAAAATTCTATCGAGTTTCTTTTAAACCGTGGGCGATATATCTCATACTTCCATCCATTGTGCTCCCTTTAACACTGGAACTATCGAACCGGTCGAAGTGACTGGTTGAGAGTTTCTTAAATTAAATCACAAAATTGATCAAGATGCTTTTATTCAAATGTACTGTATACGCTAATAGATATTTCGTTCTTTGTTTACTTACTTTTCTATTTTATTTTACACTTGAATTATAATACAATCCTGAACCCTCGTTCGAAAGTATATCGACCCTAGTTTCGTTCTTACAACTACCTGGTAATTTGAGAGAATGGTCAGAAATGTAAATAATGTATTGAAAAATGATTGGATGTTTGTAAACGGTGTACAGTTGCACTTTTAACCCTTTGATTACGAAAGGCGTATATATACGCCCTCGTGAGTCTATCGATACACACGAAAGGCGTATATATACGGTCAGTAAAATGTAAGATTTCAAATAAAAATTAAGTTAACTTTGGATATAATTTTGATGACCTTTTGTCGGGGCATGCCGCAGACAAAGGGTTAATATCCCATATTTCTAGTTAAGTGTGTTGAACGTAAAGCAAGTACAACTGGTATTAGAAATATTCCTAATACTGGGGATAGTTCTGGGGGTTTAAATTTCAAACCGACGTATCGTATGTCGTCAAATGGCGTCAAATTTTGTACATTCGAAATTTGAGATTTCACATTATGTAATTTGGTAAATTGCGCGGAACATCGAAGATTTATTTGTAAAACGGATGCATTTTGTATGGATTGATTGGATTGGCACTAGGGTACAGTATTGAGTCTGGCACCACTATTTATAGAAAATAATTTCAGGATAGTCTGCAGAATTAATATTGTCCAAAAACATAAATTATGCGATACAAATCAAATTTTACGAAAGTTACCATTCAAATTTCAAGAAAGCACATTTAAAGCACAAATCTGCTTAAAACACCAATAACTGGGAATCTTATCCTATTTGAGAAAAGGATGAGATATTTAATATAATATTTAATCATATTAAAAAATCAGATTGAGAGCGTCATTCCCTGAATTAAAGCAACCGTAATAACGAACGAAAGAAAACATCAGAAACAGAGTGACTTTTACTCGGAACATTATTTTTAATAACAAACAATATTGACAGGTAAATTACGTTCACGGATTTAAATGGATCGCCCCTCTAAAATCGTATATCGATCCCTCCTATAACCCGAGTTAATGCAAATTGTTTTCGGTCGGTTCGTTCCACATTTATTATTTCCAAGCGTAAAACTCCATAACGCGAAATAAACTTTAATGGAATATACGAAGGCTCGGATCTCGATTTAACTAAACTGCCTCGATTTTGATAAGCCGGTTAGTGGAGACCCCCCCCCCCCCCCCCGTTGTAGTTTATATTGTCCACAAGAACTGATATACATTTACATTTTTATTAAGGCAAATCTCGATTATTCCGCGTAATTAACGTTCCCGCGTTTATCTAACGTATATATATTCACGTTATTTCGCGGAAATGCAAATTTAATCTCGGCACATTTTATAAACAGCATAATTATACTGCTTATTGCTCGCACGTGACCCTTTGATATCGCGGTTAGATTCAAAACGCGGTTGAATAATGTTTGGAAAAAAAAAATTGTAGTTTTGAATAACAATCGTAGATAAGATACAATCGTAATTAAAAATATCGTTGCAAAGAATGATCCAAAAAAAGTTACCTGCCTTTTTGGTTTTAGGATTTTACAAGTGGCAATGAATTTTGTGACTAAAATAATATCTTGCGGCGAGACATTGTGCCGACGATTAAAATTCAAAGAAATTCGAAACTCGTTCATTTTGTTAAGTTAATTTTAAAAGTATCTATGCCAATGTGTCAGCAGAAATCACGTAATTATAGGCATTTTTTTTGTTGGTTTGTTTGTTTAATGAATTAATGACGATACTGTATTAATAGAATACTGATACCATACTGATACTACAGTTTTAATAGAAATTGCATTGTTAAGACCACTATCACTTTTTATTTGGATTAATTAATCATTTTAGCTTATTGTATAGTATTATTACTATAATTCCGTACTGTAATATTTAGATTTTGTGGGCTATCTTCATTATTTATATTATTCTTTATAACATGAATCAGTCGTCATTGATAAAGTGTCGCCCACGGACAAACGTCAAGGCATTTAAGGTGTTAATCAGAAATTTAGGCGTTCTCAAACGTGTTCAATTTAAGAAACCAATAAAATACAATCAAGTCGGGTTTCATCCTCACTCATTTCTAAGAATGTGTATAATTATTTACACAAATATATGACAGAACCTTCCTTGAATATTTCCAGAACAATTTACGTATTCTTTGTCTCCATTCAACTTATACGAAACGTAAATATCGATCGGATGTCGTAGATATAACGAAACGTTGCACTTTCTGTCACCTTCCTACGCGATGCTTTTTTATTTCAATCGCGTTCGAAAGTTTTACGACCTAGGTCATCATCGATTGCGACTACCAATGTACCATCGATTTGTTTGAATGCAAATAGCAGTTAATCAAATAAGCGCACGAATTAATCGACGAACGATCTGGGCCAATCGTGACCCAGATTTAAGAAAAATTAGATGTACAAATTTTTCAAGTGGAAAAATTTCGTGCATTACTAGATAATATCAAAAAGATTTAAAAAATAGATTGAAATTGCTACTATCCTAAGAGTTAAACCACTTGCTTTTTCTCTATTTTAATAAAATAACACAGCTGTATATTATACATATGTAATTCGATGCAAGAAGTATCAATGCCATACTTTTGTAAAAATGTAACCTGAAAATAAGTACAGTGTTAATATAAAAATATATTAAATAACAAACAGCATAAGCTTTGGTACTCCCATTTTATATTAAAATGAAGTTTGAAATAGCAGAAACGTCCGAATCAGAGATCCTCGAGTGTACTATTGGGACTCTCCGCAAACACCTAATATTTTAAATACTAATTGGGTAATAAATCTATCATCTCATAAAATCGTCGTTTCAAATAAAAATAGTCTAGCACTTGGTACTTCTTGCACCAATGCATATACTTTTGTATTTCATACAAAATAAAATACTTTAAATCATTGTCGGTCGAAACCGAACCGTCACAGCACCTATAAATTCGTACATACACATTTGAGAAATATCGTCCCATATTTTTGACACGAATTTAACACACGCTTCGAAGAAGCGAATCACGGATTATTTTATTCGAAATAAAAATAACAAACGGTTAAAAATAATACGAATCACATAAATTGTTCTTATCGTATATCCATCTTGTCTCCTATTATCCTACAAAACGTTCCAGAAGGATAATACGCGCATCGGTCGACCTTACGAGTTCAATAAAATGAAAAGGTTTGATGGCTGAGCAGACTCGTCACCATCGACGACCTTTCGTGTTGAACAATGCCGTTCCAGGAGGCTCGTCCGAACGAAGAGCATTCCCATTGGTGGAAACGTTCATCGTACGATCATCGTGACACTTAACACCACTTGACATCGTTGAATATCAGTGGGAATTGACTCGATGGAACGAGGACACGGCCGCTAATTCGTCTGTTTACACAATTCCCGCTCCTGACGATTGAATTTCGCAGCGACGAAACGCTCCTTCCTCCACCGTCGATCGGATCCCATTATTCTCCATTTTCGCTCTTACGGCGCCAGGTAAACAGCGGACAGAACAAATAGACAGCATTTTCCTTTTTTCGTACAATTGCTCGCAACGATAAGGAATTATGCGCTTCGTTTCTTTTATTCGACGCAAGAATGTAATTGTTTTAACGTTCAGACTTCTTGCAATTAACACGTTGGCTGCCACGGGGGTCACCGGTGACCGGCACCTGTTTGTTACAATCAAATAATTAACAACAGAAATGATCAAATTAAGCTATAATAATGCTAGCTATCGAATTGAAAAGTTAAATTTGAAAATTAGGTGATTGTATTGTTAATAATTAGGATTTCAGCGTGTCTGACTACCCACGTCCGTTTTCACTGTGCCACTCAACGTGTTCAACGCTTGATTTTAACACGTTGACTGCCACAGTGAAAACGGACGTGGGTAGTCAGACACGCTGAAATCCTAATTATTAACAATACAATCAACTAATTTTCAAATTTAACTTTTCAATTCGATAGCTAGCATTATTAGTTTAATGTCAACGCTATCCGTGGTTTATTTTATCATTTCTGTTGGTAATTATTTGATTGTACAAAATTTCGGGTGCCGGTCACCGGTGACCCCCGTGGCAGCCAACGTGTTAACAAAGCTTGCCAGTGCTTCCTACCTTCTACGCCAGTGATTCTCAAAGTGGGGTTCGCGAAAAATTGACGACCAGTCAATTTTGTTTACCAAATATTTAATAAATTTACTATGGATCGTTTGGAATACGCTAGAATACTCGTAATAAAGGGGGTCGCGGGCTAAAATGTCTGAGAAACACTGTTCTATACCATAAAAGCGGAGGGGATGCTGAGATCAGGTGTTTTCAGATGTCGCTAATAGGTTCTTTAACTATGGTCCGTGAAACAATTTTGACCTTAACCTTAACTTCGAATAACTCGTTTAATCAAAATCCCAGATAGTGAAGACTTTCTGTATTTGTTGTTTCTGAACCAGTTATTTTTATTCAACTGCAAATACGGAAAAATAAATGAAACAATGCTATTTCTGGCATTTTTATTCTACAATATATCCGAATAAAAATGTTCATCTCTATAAATACGCAAGACCATTCGTTAAAATAACCAGCGATACATTTTCACCAATATTTATTACAACGTAGTGTGCCTATGAGATTATTGAGCCAGAAATTAAGTTTCAAGGGGGTGCCCTAAATAATTTACCACTGACTGTATTTAAGAACCATACAGAGAATCAAAGAAGTTTGGGAGCCTGGGAGCAACAATTGAAATTTAATTTAATAAACCTTCACATCTTTATTTTCCAGGATATTATTTTCCTAATGCCCAATTGCAGTCGAAATATTGCACTGACGATGGAGTTGCGTGTACCACTATCCACTTATGGCCAGGAAAACAACAGATTCAATTTCGAAATGGTCGAACTTGACTTTGCCATCGTTTCCATCGTTGTAATAATTTTCATCCGTTTTGCTACGGAACGTGTACATTTAATCTCCCACAGTAGGTAACAATCGGTTTCCGCGAACACGCACCGTTCGTTCGTAGCGAAAGTATTTTAATTGGATTGACCTAGAGGGGTAGGAAACGCGCGGGACAAAATCAACTCGCTACAATGAATAATATTCATTCCGCCCCCACCTATGTCCAGCGAACGATTGACCAACGTTTTTGATCATCTACCCAAGCACGAAATTAATAATGAACGATCTGTGTGCTGGTGGAACAAACGTTGCCGCGACTCGATTGTACGCATCGAACCGATCGTTCCTGGTGATCGTCGATTATAATAAACACGGCACAAGGTACAAAAGGAAACTTTTAATCATCCGATTCTCCCGGAAATTGGCTGCGGGTTTGATCGAAAATCACGAGAGGTCAGTTTTTGATTGCGAAATTTTTAATTCGAATAATGATCGATCGTCGGTCAAAGGGGAAAATTGTTGAAGCGGGAAACATCGAATTAGAAGTAATCCTGTTAGATCGGGATCTCGATTAATTGGCAGCGTCACGGCAACGAAGAAAACATGGTCGCAAGTTTCGACAACGTTGTTGCGGCACGTCGCGAATCCGATATTAACTTTCCCGTCATTGACATCGGGACGTCCTAGATACGAGACGTTTGCGAATCGTATTTACAAATTGAAGACGGCTCGTGCCGGTCTATAGAGCGTCTTAAAACTTCGCCGGGAACTGCGATGAATTAATTAACTCGAGCTTGAATCGCTTCTTCGAGGGCTGAATCGTCGCTCGAATCCGTTTGTTCGATTCTGTTAATTCGGCAAATTGGCCAATTATCCTTTTCAATTATGGTAAATGCTCGTATCCCTTTGTAGACGCATTACGTATCCCATTTCTCCACACTTTGTAACAGATCCTATCGTTTCGAGTTTCCGAAAAATCTGTAAAAATTCTGAGATAGGTCGCGTCAAGTATTTCAATATTCCAGGAGAAAAATGAAGATTTGACAAAGAACACAGGAACGATTGAATATAATGGAAATTAAAAGTAAACACGACGAAAATGTATTTTAACGTGAAATACGGAATCGCTAAATATATTTGAAGATGACAGTCATTGATCGATTGATTCATCTTCAAAACGACCGATTGAAGATGAAATAAGTGCTTTAAAAACAGGATCGCTTTGAAGGCAACCACTTCGCTCTGCGGGGAAGGAGAAAAGAAAACAGACAAACAATAAAGAACTGGAAAGTAAACAGTGAACGATGAGTTTGCTTTTCGTTAGATAAAATAAGAGACACTCCAGGAGCGCTTTCTTAAAGGGCAACTACTGGTATCATTTTTATGCTTTGCACTTATCCCTTACGTACCTTAAATATACCTCAACACCTAAGTCATAATACAACGAAGCAAATATTGTGTTGCAGAATATTTTGAACTTTGAAAATACAGAGTATCCCTAACTCGAGTAATCTCTCATTATTTGTAAAAATATCAAAAAATGCTTCGACAAGTTCTTCCAAGTATTTCCTCGATGTTTTCTCAAACAACAAACTGGTTGAAAGGTGCTCGAATCAGAACACTGTGGGGCACCCTGTGCAAGCACATCCGAAGACACTTAACAATTCCCTTTCAAAGATCGTATTTTTATCGCAGCTTCGATAAAAGTAGTAAAACAAATTAAGTGGGATAATACGGTGTCACGTTGCCTGGCGAAAGGGTTAACGTACCCGCGAGAGCAGAGGAAACGTATTAATTATACAAGCAGGTTTCGTAGACGCAGGGTCGACATGAATATTCTCAAGAAATATTATAAGACGTGCTCGCAGTCTGTGTGAACGTAAGTTTCGTGGCTTGATATTTCAAGAAGGACAAAACGTAAACGATGTTTCGAAACTGTCGGCTTATTCGACGGACAACGGTACACGACGAGCGGCCGGGATCAGAGATGAACTTTCGCTGATATTTTTTTCATGGCGAACAACCCTCGTTCAGGATTTTATAAGCTCGCGTCTGTAGGGCACGGATATTCTCTCCTGGCTGCGACGAAACTTTCGTTTAACAAAGCTGGATATTTCTGTGAAACGACACCGTCCGAACAAATTCATCGTTGTTCGAAAATTCTCTTCCAACTGTACTCATCTACTTTTTAAATCGACGCCCCATCGTGTTTCCGTGTAACGGTGCTCTTGTAACACGAACGACATCGATGCGTTTGCGTGAATAAAACACGGACGCAGAGGGTGAATAACGTCGCAAAGTAACTTTTACGTGTCGGAAACTGTCAGTGGTAATGGGAAACAATATGTTTGGAGTTATTGAGGGGGAATGACTAAAACTGATCCAACGCTCTGTGGTACTTGCGGAATTAATATATCAGTTAAAGGTGTACTTATAGAGTGCCTAGGATATAAGTATAGAAGTAATTATTGAAAACTTCCTCAAGAAGTATCAAATTTCCAAAGTATCAAATTTCGAACTTACAAATCTCCATTTTTCAAATTTCCAAATTTCCAAATTTGAAATTTCCAAATTACCACATTTCGATCTTTCAAATCTCAATTTTCCAAATTTCCAAATTACCCAATTTCAAACTTTCAAATCTCAATTTTCCAAATTTCTAAATTTCCAAATATCAATTTTCTAAATCTTAAATTTCCAAATTACCACATTTCGATCTTTCAACTCTCAATTTTCCAAATTTCAAACTTTCAAATCTCAATTTTCCAAATTTCTAAATTTCAAATTTCCAGGGTTAAACTAGCCGCAGAATTTTCTATTATTTTCAAGCCGTGGCTCCAAAATACAGGGTCGTAATAATACATTAAAATTCATGCGTAAAGAGTCGGTTTATTTTGTTGACCGAGCGAGAATAAAAATCAAAGTGTCAGGGTAAGCAGGTAACGATGCCTTACATCCCACCCGATGGATACAGGTGAGAAGAAAAATCGTGGCTTTAGAAAATTCCCAGGAGCACGATATAAAACACTGGCAATAGCGTTCAGGGCGAATAAAACGGGTCCGCGGAGTACTAAAAGATCGTTTACGGCTCGTGCGAGTCTCTTCTTACCGCCAGGTGTCAGGAAAAGATATTAATTCCTTGGGAAATTAATGTTCCTAACGAGTCACAAATTATGCGCGATCTTTTTTGCTTTCAAACTTAACACGGTTATAGATTTTTGACTAAAAGAACTAACAAGGCGAAACTCGAGGCAAAATATCTGGAAAGATAATATTACTCGTTAATAAAGAATAAAATCGACGAGTTTTTGTATTTTTGCAGAAAATTGTACGAAAATAAAGTACCCTTGTCTCTATAACGATATAAGAATTATTTTATATCTTTCCAAAGGAAAAGTATTTTATTTCTTGATATTTTTAGAACATTTGATTGTCAATTTTTAGAAAATTATCAAACGTAACTTTCGAAGATTGCAGGAGGTATTTTTATGCACTTTGGATATTAATATATACGAAAATTGTTTGAAACAGAATATATTGTTCTTAACAATCGATTTATTAATTATGAATTGATATAGAATATAATTATTTATTTATTTCAATGGGTTTACCCTAGGTTTATTTTATTCCTGGGGTTGGCGTAATTAGAGGTTAAACACCTGTATTTTGCCCAAGAGGATTTACATCGGTTTATGAATAACTACTTTTTCTTTTTCTTATTAATACTTTTCCTTTTTGTTCCCCTTTTAGTCGCCTCTTACGACAAGCAGGGGCTACTGTGGGTGTATTCTGCTCCCCTACCCACTGGGATATAATATAGAATTTATGAGAATAAGATGTATAGGTTCATATAATGATTCAAGATGGTTGGCAATGTATACTGTTTCACCATTAAACTATTCTAATCGTTGCAATAACGCGGCAGATACCACTTGTAGAACTGAAAACTTCTTCAAGTACATCTCACTTAGTTTCGAGAACGTTCCAACAGGTACATGTAATTAATTGTATGACACTTGGGTTATGTATTAATTAATTATTCCTGGTACTTCGAGCTGAAGTTAAAATTGATATGAAACGTTGTTTTCGTTAAGTAAATATTGTATTTATACGAAGACAAATATTACTTAATTACTAAATTACTAATTTACTAGACTATTAAAGCACTTGGTTACTAAATTACTGAATTACTAAATTACCAAGTTGCCAAATTATCAAATTACTAAGTTACTAAATTATCGAATTACCAAATTACTAAATTACTAGGTTGCTAAATTGCTGAGTGATTAAATTACTAAATTACTAGTTAACTAAATTACTAGTTTACTAAGTCACTAGATGATTAGATTACTAAGCGACTAGAAAATTAAATCACTATATTACTAAATTACTAAGCGATTAATTATTAAGTCGCTTCGTTACTAAATTATTAAATTACTAAATTACCAAATTACTAAATTATCAAATTACCATATACCAAATAATACAAAATTACAAAATTATCAAATGATCAAATTGTCAAATTACTAAATTAATGAGTTGCTAGATTTCTAAGTTATTAAATAACCAAATTACAAACTTACTAAATTAATATGTTGCAAGATTGCTAGGTTATTAAACAACCAAATTACAGAAATTACCGAATTACCGTGTTATTAAATTACTAAATAACTAAATTAACATATTAATAATAACTGGTAATGGAATTTTCATCCCCTAGCTTTCCAATCCCCCTACAGAAACCTACATAACTCGCTAGTACAATTATTCTTCAGAGAATCTGTTTGCTTTTTAAATAGCACGGTTACTGTTTGACGTGATTGTAAGAACCAAACACGATTAAGCTTACGTTTAGGATACCCAGGCGAAAGAAATAACGAGACAAAGTTTTATTCCATTAGTTCTCGTCAAGTCAGACAGAATAGTTAGGGATTCGGAAGAAAAAAACATGCTCGATTTCTTAGCCGGGTTGTTAACCGGCGAGTTCTTTCCCCTCTGGCGGGCTGCTAATTATCCTTATAGTTTCCAAGAGACTGCCACCACCAACGCCATAACCCACCCGCACCTTTTCCAGCTACCAGACCGAGTGCTAAGCTTACGAGTTCGATAATCTCTACCTCTTTCGCGATAAACCGTGATTTATGAGGTTTTCAGCGTCCCTAGGCTCGCGGATCCGCCAACTTTTCGACAATGAAAAACACTATTGGCCGCAGTTACTTACCCGCGAGAACTATAGTTTCACCGACCTAATTCGCGTCGAATCTTTCGTTGGAAATCTTTCAAATCCGTTCCACCAGCGGAAAACCTTCAGTTTTAGTATTTAACACGTTGGCTGCCACGGGGGTCACCGGTGACCGGCACCCGAAATTTTATAAAATAAACCACGGATAGCGTTAACATTAAGCTAATAATGCTAGCTATCGATTTGAAAGGTTAAATTTGAAAATTAGTTGATTGTATTGTTAATAATTAGGATTTCAGCGTGTCTGACTACACACGTCCGTTTTCACTGTACCAGTCAACGTGTTAAAAGCGTGAAAATTAACAATTCCAACTAAAAATGACAAACAACCCTATAACAACGTACGGAAATAATTATTTTCCCGAAAACAATAACGCTCAACGATTGCGCCATCAGTTGCAAAACACCAAACTCAAACATCGAATAAAATACAATCTCCCGATCAAATTTCGTTGCGTTCGATTTCCCTACTGTCCGTATATCGTGCACAGACACGAAATTAATTCCGGCACGCTCAACTGGCGTCGAAGGAAACCACGTGTTCGTAAACGTGTTAATAATTTATCGCTTCCGACGCAACAAAACGTTGCGATGCAGTCGACGGTAATCGTATTTCCGTGCGGAAGAATCAGATATGGCGCGTGACGTACGCGATGGTCCGAGAAAAATTGGAGGGTAAAAAAAAAAAATAGAAATGGATGAAAAGAAAGAGGGAGAGACAAAAAATAAAATATATAGGGATGGTAATAAGAGAAATCGTTTCGAAGCGTGTTACAACGTTCAGTCGATAAATCAGAATTTATCACGACGGAATGATTACCGGCTGTGAGTTTAGAATTTCACAGTACAATCAAGGAAGAGAATTTATTTTTTGTAGATGCGACTCGATACGATCCTTGGCCGACGATGATCTCGTGCATGACCCACTTAAGTTCTTTTTCACACTTACGAATGATCGTTTCGTTTGTTTCTCTCTTACGCGTTTCAATATTAACCGTTTATAAGCGGAACGACGCAAGTTAGACGCGAAACATTTGGAAACAAAACGGGTTTTAATCATTGGGAAATAATATTTAAGGCAACGGTAGAAAATTTGGAGATTAAAAATAGAATAGAGTAGATAATGAAGTTTAAATTGTTCTTTATTCTTTTTCTTCGTGATTAAAATTGTCTGTAACATTGCAGAATATTTTTGAATAAATTTTAGAATGTGAACACCATTTTATTAGCCTGCCAACAGAAAACATAAAAATTCTATGCAAAAGAATAATATAATTTGTTGTGTGGATTCGTTTCGTTTAAGAAGATATCTGCTTTTGTGGAATGTTCATCGTCGAAATTCGATAGAAACGTATTTTCATAAGATAATAACAACAGAATATCATACTTAGTTTATTCAATGAAAAGTTCGAAAAATCATAACATAAGCAATTAATATTTTCATAACAAAGCAACTTGTCAAAAATAATACTTAAATAACAATTGTTTCTATCATACCCTCACAGTACTATTTGATATTTGTCCCAATAACGAAGAGCCCCTATTTATATTAATAAACAAAATATCTCTGCTCGCTTGACACAAAAATTGTATTTCCAAGAATTATTCTTTACATATAATCGAAACTTCTGATGTAAGAACGTTTCCTAAAACAGTTCCACGTCTAATAGGTTACAAAAAAAGCCTATTAAAAAGTTCCACAACTTTATCAATCCCTGGTGAACACAGTACGATACATAAATTTATGGATAAACTAAATCAGCTACGCTGTTTGTCCGACCGCAGGGTTACGTGTACCACGTGTCTGGCTGCACACTGATCCCATTCTACTTACCTGACCGCGTATCGTCCCAGCACTACTTGTCTGACTACTCACCGCCCGTATCCCACTAGTCTTGCCGGACATCGACCCTATTCTACTTGTGTTGTCACGTACTCGGTGTACTCGCCTTGTCTGACTTCGGCAAGTAGTGAAAGCAAGTTTGAGCGTCCCTTTGGTTGATCGTCACGGTAGAAACACCGGAGCGGACAATAATTAACAGTAAAATGATTTGATTCCAATCTTTTATTTTGTATCAAAAAATTAATACACTTTTGTCGATTAATGCGTATATTCGAAATCAGTAATTCCAGTGTTAAGGGAATGAAATTCGGGGAAGATGGTATTAATAAATGACACTTAGAACAATACTGTGTTATTCGACTATTATAAAGCTGAGCTGGACAAAATTAAATGAGAAATAATTGATCTGTCGAATGCATTAATTAGAACAAATAAATGTATATCCCGATAACAGCCAACACCACCTGCCAAGTACACCAATAGGCGTAAAATTGAAAAGCTCATAAATGTCCACGAAACGTGCGGTCGAACAACTATTAATTTACCCATTTTTTCGTGTTTCGCGTGTAATTCCGAAGCCCGCGATTCTATCGATACACCCCCGAAAAATGGATTTTTAGCTCCGCAAACGAGCATACATACATCCTCCGAAATTCTGCGTGAAATTCGAGCATCCTGGAAACGAAACCGGGTTCAGACATCCGCGACTTAATCTGATGATTTGAAAAATAAAGGGCTCTGGCAAATCCTTTGTCTAACGAATCCATGGAATCGTAAAAAAAAAAAAAAAAGGGATGAGTCCACCGAAAGCGCATTGTTCTTCGCGATTCATCGACGCAGGTGCATTAGGTGTATTAGCCGAAATCACAGGATAGAAAAGCGGCGTGAAGTAACCGGTGTTTTGAATGGAGGCAGCCGCGTTTGTGGCAGCTGCCGAGTCCCGTGCTTTCAAAGGGAAATCGTGGCCGATTTTTTCGCTGCTTCGGTCGTCCCGGCTGTAGATATTTTTCGATTCAACTGCTGCCGGTTACATTACGGGACGAGTCTTTTATTCGGCTGCGAAGAATCAATGGGACCGGACGATATTGTCCCAATGTCGAGTGATTATTTAACTCTCCGTTCCATCGAACGAGCATCTATCGATTTTACAAAAACGAAACCTTGAAACTTATTAAAACGATCGATTCGATTCGAGAACGAATCAGAGTAAGAGAACCCGTGAGAAATGTTTATCGAACGTTTTGTCGGTCACGAACGACACGCCGAACACTTTGGAAATTAGCAGGCTTCCGGTATCGGTTAGTTGCAATTAATTAGTCTTCGAAGCAATTAAGCTTTCAATGGTCCCTTAACAGCCGAGGCATCGTGGCTTCCATCAAATTATCGAGTAATCAAACTAAATTTACATTTCCAACGGGTGAACAACGGCCTATCGATTTTGAATAATTATTCACATATTTGCGTTGATTTTTCGAACAGAGTCCACGTTTTAAGGCTTCGAGAAACGGATCGCAGACGAAATCGTTTTACCGATAAATTGATGGCAGAAGTGTGATCGGATATACGTGATATTTAATTTTGAAATTAAATATAATCTTCTATTTCTGATTTTATGGCAAAATGTCGAAGGTTGATGAAGTTTAGATGAAGTGTTACAAAACCTTGCTGTTCTTCAATAAATAATTCATGAAATAGAATAAATTTGAATTTTTACCGAAGTCTTAGACAAAAATCTATTTTGCTTGCAGAAAATTGCAGCAACGTATCATTTATTTTGCACGTTTTCCATATTTTAAGAACATATGCAAAACCAGATTTATTTGAAAAAAGATCAATATTGTTTACTGAATTTCTGAAGAAATTTATTAAAAACTGAAACAAGATGTTCATACATTTAACGAGAATCGATCGTTATCAAAGAAATGATCAAAAACATACGTCACTTGAATTTCCATAATTATGAACACTTTTTCCTGGAATACGTAATTTCTTCGAAAAATAATAAAATGTCCTGAAATTTTCAATTTCAATATGAATAAAAGATTGTATAAAAATAAATTTAAATATCCATCTCGCTTCGTTTAATCTTATTTCGAGAATAAGTTTATTGCCAAACGACCTCAATATTTATCAAACTACCGTAATCAAATCTTGAATGGAAACATTATATAATTATCTCCTGAAAATCTCCTGAACAAATTGTACAAAATTTTTAAATTGCAACAAGCACCCATCTTTTTTTACCATTCACGATTATTAATTGCTCGGTGATTTCAATAGTTAATCGATCCTGTTGAAGCATAATGAGCCCGGGTAGCTGTGGCGTGAATCGTGTTGTTCGACCGTAATGGAGAATTTATTGCGGCTTGTACGGGTGCTGCATTAAATTTCCCCCCAACGTTTACACGCGGGCTAATTTCAAATATATTTTCCTAGATTTTCACGGGTTATGAAATTTCAACAATGCACGGTGCCGCCTAAAAGCGATCTATTCAGAAAATATTGTTTCGACCACTAAGACTATACAAGACACGAAAAATAAAGTATTAAGAATGCTAATCATATTCACAGCTGCTTTGTATATTTTTCCTTCCGTGCAGAATATGCAAATGTAATTTTTTCCAATCAATTTTTATTTGTCTTGTATTAACCATTTATTCATTGAATACACTGATATCGAGCTGTGTCAACGCCACCCTTTGTGGAATTATAATATTTCAACGCGTAGGAAATTTCTGGCAAAGGAATTTCATAAAAAAAAAAAATTGTTTATAGTTGTAGTTAATGGCTGGTCTTCAATGGCCAGTGCCACATAAAGTACAATCCGGGTATATTTTTCTATTTTTAAACCTCTCCTATTTCGAATTTTCTTTGACAATAATTGCATATGATGTCACTTGGAAAATGCATCTTCCAACTTGAAATGGCAAAGGAATTTGTCCTGTGAGGGCAAAGGTTGAGGCATGAATCAAACGATTCGAAAGCTTCTTTATCCAAGATGCAGATCAAAATTTGTGAAAGGGAAACGGCCATTTATCGAGCGACGAATCAAAGTGGGAAAGTTCATTTTGGACAGGGGCTCGTCAACCATATGAACGATTTCGGGCTATCACGATTAACGGCGCCCTTTGATCCGGTCGGGACCGATCGATTATATTTAATCGAATCGTTTCCAAAAGTTAAACGGTCCAATCTGCGCAAACGTATTTTCCAATCACGGTTCGCAAAGCTCCTGGAGCGTTCAAAACTTGTCCGTTTAATGATAAACCGCAGGCTTGTAATCGAGCGGTACGATTAATTAAAGGGAATCGGGAATCTATATTTCTACGATTTAATTCGTGATATGTGGAAAATGTTTTCGTATAGGAGATTTCTATGTTTGAACCTCTAGTGAGCAATGTTAGACCTTCCTAGGGTAAACAAAAAATACTGATCGAATTGAGAACCTTCGATTTTTCGCAGTCGGTTAAAAAATGGTATTTTGGGGGAAAGAAATTCCATCGTACGTCTTATACTAGAGTTAATTAATAAACTACTGATTTAGCAATTCGTAATTACTAAGTAAAGTGAAGTGGTTTATTTGGCAATAGTAATTTAATTAAACTACTAGTTTATGAATTTAGAAAGTTCAGTAATTTTGAACATTTCTATAATTTTAGTAGTTTTAGCAATTATTAGTAATTGTAACTTTAATCATTTCAGTAATTTTAGTAATTTTAATAATTTTAGTAGTTTTAGTAGTTTTAGTAATTATTGGTAATTATTGTAATTTTAGTAGTTTTAGTAATTATTAGTAATTTCAATCATTTTAATAATTTGAGTAGTTAATTATAATAATTTTAGCCATTTCAGTAATTTTAATAGTTTGAGAGATTTCCGCAATTTCAAGAATTTTAATAGTTTGAGGAATTTCAATAATTTTAGTAATTTTAGGAATTTCGGTAATTTTACCTATTTTCCCACCGCGAATTTTTAACGAATCCCACGCAGTGCAAAAATAAAGGTTTTTGGTTTTGCAATCACAATCCTACAATAATTATATTTTCTCAGTGTAAAAAATTACTCAAACCTACAAAAGTTATTTTTACCGATTTTTCAAATTACACCAACCCACAAATATTATATTTTCCAATTTTAATCGAGTATAAAGTCCTCTCTTCATTTTAAGAAAAAGGTCGCGTTTGAGGGTGTTAATCGGGTAACTGGAGCACGGTGCAGGAAATATAATAATAAATTTTTGAAGCTTGAACCGGAACAACACAAATGATTCTGTCACCTGGATGGCGTGTTTAAAATTTCCCCGTGTTGAAGTTCTTGTTGGCGTACAAGACTATCCCCCCTAATTCAGCTTGCAAATTTAAAGGTAGCAACCGGGTCGAGTAAACTACAACCCCACATATCATATCCACCCCGGGGCTTGCCTTGTGGCCTCGACTAGCCACACTGACATATATAAACCAGCAATAAACACCGTTAGGAGTCCTGCTTCTTCCTGTGGACTCATACACAGGAATTACGTTGCAGACACCCGCTTCTTTATGTCCCCGTTTCGTATTCCACGCAATGCGACCCGATCAGTCGTCTCGTTTACAGTCAAATTATCATTTCACAGGTGAACATTGAAAAGTAATCCGGAATAAAGCAGTGATCATAATAAAATTTGATAACCTGTAATCGTGGATCGAACGATTAACCCTTTGCACTCGAGTGGTGCCCCTGGAGGGACATATTTAATTTACCAGAGTGTATTTATAGAAGATTAACGAAAGGAATAAAAATAAATAGATTCACTTCCAAAATAGTGAATTTAATTTTCAGAAACTCTGGTACAAAAGTAAATTAGTTTCGAAGGTAATTTAAAGGGTTAATTTACCTTTTGATCATTAAGCAAATTAACGTTGATATCAGGTAACCGATACTTAAAATACCTGGAACACCAATTTCCAAATAAAAGATCGAAGGGTTCTACAAGATTCAAGTTAAAATAACTCCTTCACTAATAATTTTTCGTTAAACATAGGTTAATACTTTTTTATACAGAATATTAAGCTCTATCAATGAACGTATAGAAAAATGTATGTTTCTATTTGAAAAAGTAAGGGTGATCTTGAAATCTCTGAAACTCTACAACTTACAAATAAAATGTTCCTACCCAAATTGTAACTCTCTTTAAACTGAACAATTTTTATTCATACATTTCTTTCATATGTGAAGAAAGAACAGTGTAGTGTACAGCGGACTACTAATTCTGACCGTCAGAACGGGACTTCCGGTTTCTACGATGACAAAATCGCAATATTTCGTGTCGTAACACTAAAACTCGCTAATTTCTAATTACTCTGCAACGTTAATTTGATTTTATGGAATGGAACAGATTGCCGAAGATTGGCAAAACTTGAAATACTTTTCGATCCGATATTTCAGGATTTTAACAGGGCTAACTAATACAGTGGTCACATTAAGAGACAAGGATCCACGTTTCTAACAGGATCGGAGATACGTCGATACCTGTTACGTAAACTCAGTTAAAACTTTCCTTTGATCACCAGTCAAATTAATGTTGACCAGTCTGTTCAAACAAGATTGAACATGGGAATATTTGAAGTATTGAAGCACATATCAAAATTGTGTGCAGCTTCATCAGAAACAAAAAAGACATTATTGATGCAATTAACGATTTAAAATTCAAATTTAAAAAATTCTATAATATTTCGATGTTTTGTGCCCTAAAACAGTGGAGTTGTTTTTCCTCTTCCTGTGTGATTGTCTTTAAGATTGACCCTATCGAAGTCCAAAAGATATCGAAAACACGCAGGACTATTTTGCCTCTTACCCTTCGGGTATCGTCGCGATCGTAACGATTTTCGAAGTCGTAACGCGTGTGCTTCAACCCCCGCGAAGCTCAGCTGTAATTCCTAATCCGATCGGTATTTCAAAGCTTCATCCAGGATCCGTAGAAATATCCGGCCGTATCGCGTAATTTATCGGCGTCACGAAGTCGCGGGGAACAGTATCGTCAGGAGTAATCTTCTCGCAAAAATCGTCCCGTATATTTCAATTTCTCATGCAAACAACCGGCATTAATCGGAACAACGTGGCTCGATCGGCGCGTTCCCCTCTGTATTTATTACGAAACGCAGAAATATCCTGTCCCTTAGACGTACCATTCGTTTCGCAAACGTATTCCTGTCGCACGACGATAGCGGTTGTTAAGGGTATTAATTTAACGTATTTATTTCCCCCGCGATCGTAAGGTTTCTCGTCCAAAGAGGATCGGAATATCTTCAGCGAAAACGTCTTCTGAACATTTTAATCCATCGTTGGCAAACATGTTTTTCGTATTCTGTGGGAAAATCGAGGTCGTTCTTCGGGTTTCTTTTTTAAACATTTTAAGCATTGGGAAAGGGTGAAAAATCTTGAAAATTTCGTTTGTGTCATCGAACACCCAGCCTCTCGTAACTAGTTATTTAGTTATTATTTACAGGAATAGTTATTTGGAGAAGAAATTATCTCGTCGTAAAAGATACATTGCCTGGTTCCAACAAATTGCAGCAAAAAGCATTAAAGATTATGATTTAAAATTGTATTTCGTCAAACGTAGAAAAACAACACAGAAACTTTCTTCAAATAGATTTCTTGAGCACAACTACTTTTATGATCACTTTTCAATTAACACAGCAGCACATACTGCATTATAGTATTTAGGTCAACACCCACTGGGAGGGGGTTGGAGGTCCAACAAACGTTCGTTTCAGAAAATATGGGTTCAAATATTTAAGATACAAAATGAAAACAGCTCAGAATTTTATTAATCAACAAAGATGTCTGAGAAAGAATATTCGGGTGTACGACGTTGATTGATTCGTTCGGAATTATGATGTTCCGATACAGGCAGAATAAGAAAAGGAGGGAATCGTCTTGTCAGCATTTATTCATCGCACAATATCCCGAACTTATATCGCGGCAGTCGGTTTTCAGACGTGGACATAAATATTATTCCTGCGTACGACTTGATGGTTGCAGCAGCAACGATAACTCATCGTGGAACGTTTCG
Organism: Stelis phaeoptera; assembly: GCA_943735885.1. Taxonomy (NCBI): domain Eukaryota; kingdom Metazoa; phylum Arthropoda; class Insecta; order Hymenoptera; family Megachilidae; genus Stelis; species Stelis phaeoptera. The sequence goes on from OX030936.1 coordinate 6,376,786, forward strand.
GTTTCAGATAAATTTCCAAAGTTTTCTCGCTTATACTTTCCTATCGCGAAACTTTCCCGCAGCATTTCCCGATCCACGCGAACCTTTCTTCTGTCAGATGTTTCCACGATATTTGAAGCGAGAACCGATAAGAGAGTGGAATAAACGGATTCCAGGATTCGCCGGAAATTTGCTCCGCTTCGCTGTTTATTGTAAACTGTGGTAACTTTTGATTGACACCACGAGTTCGATATAATCGAACGATTGAAAGTGACGATTAATTCGGAGGATTTTATGCACGAGGTACATACGTCAACTCTTCCGCCAAAGCGTTCAATATAACTGTAGATATTTTTTAAATAAATTCTGTTTTTATTACACAAGAAATTTTTGTATAATCTCCAATGTCAAGTAAAGTATTACAAATAATTTCAAAAATGATCAAAAAACACCTCGTTTTAAGTGTGTTACACGAGTTTCCTCCCTTAATCTTAATTGTGCTTGATTAGTGTACTGTATTTAAAATTTCAAAAATTTGTAAACATTGAGCAATAATCGTGCAGTAAACGTGTTAACAAAAGTAGCGATGAAATAAACTACAGATAGCGTTAATATTAAGCTGATAATGATAGCTATCGAATTGAAAGTTTAAATTTGAAAATTAATGGATTGGATTCTTAACACGTTGGTTGCCACAGGCCACCGACATTTTTTACAGTCAAATAATTACCACCAGAAACGATAGCGTTAACAGTAAGCTAATAATGGTAGCTATCGAATCGAAAGGTAAAATTTGAAAATTAGTTTTCAACGTGTCTGACCACACACGTCCGTTTTCACTGTGGGAGTCAATGTGTTAATACAGTAGTAAGAAAACGTGTTAACCATTCTACCGAATTAAAACTATATAACTGTCACAACCGTGTGTGAATGACACTTAAATTTCCATAGAAATTTATCACCTACATTATTAGCACTCTTTCAATTACTTAATTAAAGACAGTCGTAATTAGGTGCTCCAAATTCCGACCGATAGAAACAACGAATAATTGTACAAACAATAAGTCTGATAAAAATAAATGTTTCACAGTGTCAATTCGAAAGATTCCTAATTTACTTCTAACTAAACAAAACGATAACGAGCTATCGATTAAGAAAATCTCGTACAATAAGAACACTTTGTTTCGGGAGGACACTTTCGATAGTTTCACGACGTTTCGAACGAAACACGCGATCGGACGTCGACAGAAGCTGCAGACGTTGATTTCGAATTACCTGGCGTACCAGAGGTACGATGTCCTGGTGTTCGCCGTAAGAGAGCAACGACAAAGCATACAATCGAACGGGGATTGTCGGTCTGCGGTGAAATCGAAATTCGAGTCGAGACCAGCGATTGGTCAGGAACTTTGTCGAGGTCTACTTTTATGGGTGATTCGTGGGTTGCGGTCGAACGGTTGGTTCGTTTGGGAACGGAAACAGACGGACAAAAGCGATTCGAACAGGACGCGGTGTCGAAAGATTTTCGAAAAGACGCTTTTACTTAATTCGAAGTTAAAAATTTTGTTGTTTCAATTGTAGTGTCCGCTACAGTCATAGTAATTGATCAAACGATAGTCTTGTTCGTTATTTTGAATAGGAAGAGTTTTCTCCGATAAAAGAAGGGAACTTGATTTACATTTAGATCTTTTTATTACAGTCTAGGTTTTGGTAAAATCGATTAGGAAATAAATACTCATCAGATTACAATTACTGATGTCAATGTTAAATCGGAATCAGTATAGTTTCAAAAAAGATATGTGCCGTGATCATCCACAATTATTATTCTTAGCGTCGTCTATTTCGGTTTTAAATAATCCTCCCTACACGTACAATGTTATTTGAGAGCCGAAATCGTGCAAGAAACTCTCGAGAGCGTAACCCTTGCTTCACAGATTCATTTAATTAAATTTTCAAGTGCCTTGTGTTTGCTCCGATACGCATTCCTGATTTAAAGGATACCGCTGCTACCTTAAGCACCAATTAAAAGATTCGTACAAAAGTTGGCTTAACGCTTTGAGTTGGTCATCCGTTTAACGAGAAACGTTCTTAATTATTCGATGACAAATCTTTCTCACTTTTCTGACAAATTTATATTGCGTCTAATTGTTAGAAGATAAATATTGTACGCGTGGTCGTTGAAAAATTTCTTAAAAATGATCAATTAGGTTGGTCGAAAAGAGAACGATGGATTTTAGGAATTTCTAATGATTTAAGTATCGATCAGTCGGCATCGTAGTTAACTAGAACGAAAGGGAAGTCGATTTGCCAAGCCAGGAGCGAACACGATGGTCAAATTGAAAACGACGAATCGATAGCCCGTGGAACGATACGCGCGAACGGGCCTGCGAACACGAAGGGTGCGAGGTTCGCGGTGAGAAAGTCTCAAAAATACGGTTGATTCGATCAGCGGTGATCGACGTTTTGGAATCGTCGCCGAAGCATCGAAGCCGCAGACCGACGCGGCGCGGATGAATGCGACGAACATGAAAATCCGGCGTCGTTCGCTTCGCCAATTGTACAGGGTGGTAGAGAAAACGTGATAATTCTACTCTGAAAAAATCAGTCGAAAATGTAGAATAGAATTTTCTTTTGTAGGTACGTAGGTCTCGTTCTGGGGAAAATTGAATTTGAAGATTTGTTTGAAAGATACTCTTCGAGATACTCAGGTATTGTAATCTACTCGTCATACTTCCGATTAAATTCATTGATGATTTTATTAATTGTTAAACCAACGAAAAAAACAAAAATATAGAATTATCGGATAAACAATTTTTGAAATTTTATTCTATATTTTTAATTTATTTTTTTCGTGTAGAATTATACTCCCTTCAGGATTGTACCGTGAACACTGGGACACCCTCTGTAACGGGTTAGCCCTTTCGATCGGCAAGAATTTATTTTCATCGAGTATTTTTATTCGATGGATCAAGAATCTGTTAACCCTTTGCACTCGAGTGGTGCCTCTGCGGCGCCATATTTAATTTATCGGAGTATTTTAAAATGCGAAAATATAGAAAATTAAAGAAGGGAATAAAAATAAACGGATTCTCAAATATTTCTAACACTTTTCTTCCGACATGGTGCGATTGGTTTCTGGAAACGGTAGCCGGGAAATTAGATTAGATCCGATTACGTCCAAAAATACTTCGAGTGCAAAGGGTTAACCTTATCGATTGCTGAAGGCGTATACAGGGTGATAAAGAAATAGAAGTCTAGCAGCATAGACCTTTAGTTCGACAAACCCCTTCAGGGCTGAAGTCTCTTATATTGGCAACTTTGAATGAGTTTTTATTTATCTTAAACGATTCAACAAAGAACTATTAAAATTTTGTGATCTAAAAGAATTAGTACAATTTTAGATCTGTAATTTATGTATTATAAAAACGGAAAACAGACATAAAGGGATCTCTTCGAGTTTGTGAAAAAAGCTGAGAAAATATTCATATTTAATTCTGACACGTTTGAAAACTGTTTCAAAGTCATAAAAATTGATTTATTTCTGGTGCAAAATGTCTCGTTTCTGGAGACCTTATATTAATTATAATATTGTATAATTTTGTTCTTGATAATTAACATAGTTGTTCAGAATTAATGCAAGGGTTAAACATAATTTGCCCTCCTACAATTTCGAGCATAAACAATCTTTATTCATGTTACTCAATTCGATCAGTAAATATATATTTTTTTCTACCCTTTCGAATATCTTTTCAAAAGACAAGCGACACATCGAAACATTTTTCCTTCCGTACATCGCTTAATCAACGAGATGTAATGAAATATAAAGTTCGAGAAGCGCGCGAGGATGAAAAGTTGTTTCAGTTTACTTTGAAATATAATTTTCAAACTCGATTTTGGTGTTCGACCAAATATGACCAATCAAAATTGTCGAATAAATTAAATTTTCGATTACCGAATGGCAGTGTATAATTCATGCCCCAAAAGCGGTCTAATTGACGCTTGTAATTATCGTAAAAGCGATTAATTTACAAATTGGCAAGCAACCGACATCGGGCAAACGTAAAATTAATATTTATGTTATCGGGTATTGCTTGGTGTGTAAACGCGCTAGAGAAACTGTGCGAATAGTGTGTGTTTATGACAAGAAATGTGATTCCGTTTTAATCAACCGTGCATTCCCATTTACAGCACCACTGTGATTCAATTTATCTAGAATCATATCGGTTCTTCTGCGTATTTTTATGCAAACAACTTATGAGAATAATCGCATTAAAATCGTAAACGTTAAAATTGCAAAAACAGATTCTTAATACTTGCGGCGGCTCAAAGATTGACAATTTTTCGATCAAGTGTTATTTTCATTTTGTGCAGAATCGCGATGAAATTCGAATAAAAATATAAAAACAACGAAGAAACTTATCAAATACATTATTAATATACTATATTTCAAGAACCTAACGATCCAAGATCCAACAGAATCTAAATTAAAATGAAATATACAAGTTCCTAAAATCAAAGCATCATATAATATTTAATCCTTAAGAATTTGAAAAGTAGCAACAGCCCCTGAAATCTAATCAAACCGTTAAAATAATATAAGAAAATTTGGCTGATAAAAATTAGGTAAGTTATACATGGTGTCCCATCACTGGTGTAAAAGCCGGAACAACAATTTCGGCTTCGTTTCTGAATTATCAACCCAAAAACACTGACCAATCGTAACGCGTGAAAATCGTGCGTTACAAATCAGAATACATTTCTGTACGATTAAATTTTAATTAACGCTATGCTCACATCTATCGTTCGCGTTAACGTTACACCACCGATCGAAAGTCAAAGGGAAGCAGACGAAGATTTAGAAGCCGGAAAATCGAGCGGAGGTTAATTTAATTGAAACGAAACGCCCGTAGCGATTCCCCTAAACGGTTGTCGGATTGATACCGGTCGGCGGTGATCGAGCTCCGACAAATCAGGATGTACGTACGTGGCTCGAACTGTCGCTGCACAAAAGAACACGAGCGAGGGAAAGAAAGAAAGAGACATTTTTAATCGTCCAACTGTCACCGTCAGAACCACGCCGGTCGTTCGTTTCTCTCATTCCTAGATTTCTTTCCCATCGTACGTCTCTGTTTTCTCCCTTTGCTACCGCTCGTTTCAGCGTCACGAATTCCCTGGCAATTAGTGTTGTTCCATTCGTAAACGATTTTTCATTCTTGTTCGGATGGAAAAAGCTAGTCGCCCAGCGAACCGATGAAATTTGATTTATCGTGACCGGTTAAATATTTTGCGAAACCCTTCGGATCCCGTTACCTTCTCCCTTTTGTGTATGCGTACACCCTCGTGAAACGATTTCATTTCTTTCCCATCAATCGAGATCCGACGAATACAAAAAGGAGAAATCTGACGAGTCGTACAGTGTCAGATTCTCTATTGGATTCAACCGTGATTCCACGTTCCGCGAATTTTCTCCGGGAAAGGTTTTTAATTGACTTTTCATTGCTTGCCCGTTCCGTTCGACGTTTCTCCTTTTTCTAGGGGGTAGTTCGGGGACGAAGCGGAAACGGAAGGATCGACACATTCCCTTTATACGGGATGCGGGGAAAGATTTGAGGAAAACTTCGAAAACGATCGACACTTGTCGAAGCAGAGATGAAAGTTTCAAGTTTTAACCCTTTGCGGGACAAATTATTTTCTATCGATTTTAGATGCGAACTGACGGGAAGTTTATTAATGTTGCGGTTTGAAATATAATTTGATGACATAAAAGTATTTCAAAATTGTAGTTATGGCATATCAATTTAAAGCTTAGAAGTTATTGAAAATTAATACATGAGCGTCGCTTAGTTTTTGTTTGTTATTTATGATGAGCGAATCGTTTTTTATCGTATATTAAATGAATTTCGAGACAATTACATGACATAAAAGTATCATGAAATGGCAATTATCATACGTCAATTTAAAGCTTAAAACTAGACAAAAATAACTGTACAAGCATCGCCTGTTTCTGCTCATTGTTTATAAAGTTACAACATTTTTCGTTGTTACCCCATCCCCTGTTTATTATTAGATGCACAACTTCTAAAACGATTTCATGAGATAAAAGTATCACGAAATGACACTTGTTGCATATCAATTTGAACCTTTAAATTTGCCAAAAATAACTGTATAAGCATCGCCCGTTTCTGCTTACTTCCCCGCGTGCAAACGTTCGAATAAAAAAAGAATTCCTCGATCAATTTTAACCTTTCACCCTGAACATTTTCAAATTCAAACGATTAATTAAATAATTAACAGCAGTAAGGTCAATTAATACTTTCATCCCCGCGAGGATTTAGATCCCTCGAAAAAAGGAAATTATTAATTAATTTTCATGACTTTTTATTATCCGTTCACAAAATAATCAACCATTCGACAAACGATACGTATCGATTTTCCACGACCACTTCGAGCCTCTCCATCGTGAAAATAAATAGAAAAAGAAAAAGCTCATTGATCGTCGAGCTTCCTTCCCGTTGATGTCGTTCTGAAACGACGAAGGGTAAAGGAAAAGGGGTCTTCTTTCGAGCGTTTCAACATCCTTCTGCAACAATAACGAGCGTTTCTCGCCTCGAATCGATCGCGATCGATGAGCAGATGTCAACAGAGGAGCGGTGAAAGAGGAAATAAATCGACGGACGAAGTGGCTATGTTCGGTGGCAAAATGTGAACCAGAAGGGACACCAGAAGTGGAATGACACGGTGGAGATGGGGGTGAGAACGGAAGATAAATTGTCAGACGAAAAGAGGGTGGAAGAAGAAATGGTAGAAATTGGGGGGAAAGAGATTTAAAATTGTAAAGCACAGGTAAGGGGATGGAAGTGGGAATTTATCTTCTCGAGGAAACGAAAAGAATAAAGAAATAAATAATAAGGAAATCAAGGCAGGCCTAAGAAGAAGGTGGAGACAATGAAATCAAATAAATGCTTGGAACATTAGCAACCTTTTTATGGCTTGGCTTACGACGAAAGGCCACTTCGTCATATTTAATTCGAACGAATTTATTAATACACAATTCTGATTATAGATTTGACACGTTCATTGTCAAATGATAAAATGTGTGGTAATAAAAATTGATAAATTAAGGGGTTAAATTTGACAATTAATTGCCACAGTATTTTAAAAATATGATCAATAAATATGCAAATTTAACCTCGCAACTTGGCATTACGGCACTTCAATGCGTTATCATATTTAAATTATTATATTTCAATTACGATTATTGCCGTGATATTTGCCTTGATAATATTTCTTTAAATTTTTAACGGCAAATTGGAGATTTGAACACTCATTTAATTATAAATACCTGGCAATTTGGTAGAGTATAAAATACAATCGAAACACAACAGGAGTACAATAACAGACTATGGTTGGTCTGCCGTTACAACGCGTTTCTCTTTAATTATCTTAAATACCATCGTATTGATTTTCCTGCGGTGGAATAATAAGCTACCGCTCAGTAATGTCGATGTATTATCATACGTCGTTGATCCAACATTTTTCAAAAGAAGAAAAAAAAAAGCTAAATTATATACTCAGATGCTTATACACTGTTATTTTAAATTACTAAGTTACTAAGTTTCCAAATTACTAATTTAGTAACTTATAGTTAGTATAATAGTAATTACTATATTGCTATATTAGAAATACTAAATTACCAAATTTCCAAATTATCAAATTACCAAATTCCAAAATTACTATACTGCTATGTTAGGAATATTAAATTACCAAATTACCAAGTTACTAAGTTACCAAATTACTAAATTTCCAAATTTCCTAATTACTAATTTAGTAACATAGTATAGTAGCAATTAGTATCAATATATTACTATATTGCTATGTTAGGGATACTAAATTATGAGATTACCAAATTTCCAAATTATCAAATTACTAAATTTCCAAATTACTAAGTTTCCAACTTACTAAATTACCAAATTACCAAATTTCCAAATTACTAACTTAGTAACTTACTATACTCACAGATGCTTACATGCTGTTATTTTGTATACTTATGGTACTTGCATTAGTCGTAATAATATCCATCAATATTTACAAAAAGATACCAATTTGATAAATAAACAACTAAAAAATCAAGAAATTTTTGAATCTGAATTTTATCGAACCGTATACAAAATTTCATCAATTTACCCAAATAATTTGATGAATAATGATAAATAATGAAATTTATATGAACTTTATGGAAAAGCGTATTTATCGTTCAATTGTTTCTGAACCAATATACCGCTATAATGTAAATAAAAGTCCCTCGGTTTGGTCAATTTGGAAGATTTTAATGGTGTACGTGTGAAAACACGTGTGGCACGACGTGCAATTATTTGATATCAAAATATAGAGTAATCGAGGTCGAATTTTTCCGCAAATGATGGTGGTTAACTCGTTGGAAATTTTATACTCGATCAACAGACGAAACCGGTCAGTACAGATGACAGGAAATATATGAAAATCGTAATTACCGTCACAGTTAATAACGAGTTTGTTGGTAATCAGTTTAACGAATATTAATTGTTTGCAGAAGCGTGGATACCATTAGCTGGAACATTAACTCGGCATGTTATTTTAAACGGTAATGATCGTTCCAAATCAGCATCTATTACTATTCGAACGTTAAATATCTAAATCCTATTTCAATCATCAATTCCGTGTTATAACGAACTTCTGAGATCAATCGATATTTCTACCCGTTATTGACACAATGGGGAATTTTATTGTAAAATTATTTTTCTAGTCATTCAAGTTACGCAGTAATACATAGAAATTGTAGAAATTATAAAAATATAATAAATATTACAGAGATTAGAATGCTTCTAGTTACAAAATATAAAATTTTTAATTTTCATAATATAAAATTTCATATTCCATAATTTCTATCATTTTGATTATAATTACAAAATATAAAATTGTACCTAACAAAAATTAGATATTTTATATTATATTATTAAAACATTGATAACATCTCATAATCTGACATTTGTATAATATAAAACTTCATATTCTTGTAATCAAAATGTTACGAATTTCTACAATTAACAAAAATCTTGACAATAATGTTAAACCCCAAAATTTTACATTTTAATTTAAAACCACATCATTTAATTTCAATCGAATATAAATTTTCCATCCTAAATCTAACTATTGTTACCTTTGCCTTGAATCCGGATCGCATTTCAATTAGGCTAATTAGAACCTGTATCCTCCAAAGTCGAGATGTTATAATCAAGATCCTTTCGCGCCAAGTTTTCCTCGAATCCCAAAGTTAATTATATACAATACATCACGATATGCCCCGTTGTAAAATGGTAGGTGTTCGAAATGTTCATTAGCACCTAACGTCAGTTTGACTCCACATCATTGGTCGAAGATTAATGGTCCTAATTACGTTTACGCTAATGCACGAACCCGGCGCATAAACGCGCTTAGAAGAATAATTATCGCGAAATCGTTAATACGTGCGCACCCTTACGCGTTGAATTATACCGTGGCATTCGTTATCGCGATTGGCGACATCGCATAATGTCGGCACGCATCCGGTTACACGTGTGTGTCGCGAATAATTGCGTTCTGAGCGTATCTAATCGTAGGAACGAGTTCGGCGTGAACAATCCGGCGAATCGCGACAAATCCCCGGTTAATAGTTTCTGATCGTTCGATTTCTATTCTGGGTATTTTGCGAATAGGGAGGAAGGTGATAATATGGACTGGGATAAATAAAAATATCGATTGTTCGGGTAAAAAGATTTTGTCCCGTAAGATTATAAATAATAAATTAATAAGAGATTAGCAAGTTTGTTTACTAAGCATGATTAAACGAGAAACTATAATAATTGTGAAATACCATTTTTTCTATCAAACGAAAGGCTCTGTATCCTTTAATAGTACCGTTTATCATTTATTCAGAAGAAACCGAGCCACCCCCGTCAAAACTGGCACCGTGGCAGTCTCGTATCTTGAATTAATTCGTGTATTATTTATCTGGCGTGAATTATGCAAAAACATTCTTGCTACGTGTTTGGAAAAAACTGTCGAACATCGAATCGAGTGACGAAATGTACATTTTTAAAATGTTAAGTTTTGATCCTTTAAATTATTTACCAACAACGAATTGTCGAACGTGTTTTGACAATGACGTCGAATTAAAACGAGTTGAACTAACAAATTCTCTCGAGTTCTCGTAATTTTCTTCACCTTCTTGTTGGTCTTCCGGCTGATACTCAAAGGACGAATAAATGAATAAACAGTAGCAACGAAACGGAATTTTAGATAGCGTTGAATTAAATGGACACAAAAGTATCGTCTTCCGTCAGGTCCTTTTTGCCAAGCATCCATACGATTAACGATACGTGTTCAATTTTTTGGAAAATTCCTTTGCATTCTTCGCTACGGTTCATTTTCCTTTATTCCATTAACTGTTATATGTATTATATTTTTATTACTATTTAATTTGATAACAATAAAATTAACTATGTTTCATTATTCACTTATTCCCTAGACACCACGAACGGTTAACGCTAGAACTACCAAAGTGGTCAAAGTATGACATGCTTCAGATTTCTTATTTTAAATTGCAAAATTTATTAAAACGCTTCCGTCCAAATATATAATACGTTGGCTCTCTATATATTACTTTACATTTCATCTATTTATTTTACTTTCTATTTTAGGTTCAATTTAAAAGAATGGATGCATTGAACGTCGGTAGTTCCAGTGTTAATAATACAGGTGACAGATTTCTATGGAAATTTAAGCGTTAGTGTGATCCGCCACTCACGACGTTAATTAAAGAAACGTAACTTCGGATTATATATATTAAATTATTATTCATATAAGAAAGTTTGATTTTTATCCGTTTCAAAATGAATATTTCCAACGAGAAACCGATGGCGTCGCGCATACGTGACGTTGGTGATAAACGCGTTAAACCGAGTTTGTTCGAGCAGCAATCATGTTAATTATGCTACTCGATCATAATTCCTGGTAACCTTTGACTGATAACCTATTTCCCGAACCGCGAACCCGTTTCAATAATGACCCAGACGTAGAAACACGTATTTCAACCATTAAACGATACAATTTTTAAAAGCAAAACCTTCGTGTATTAAACGAAAGAATGCTTCGAAATTTCGAAACCGAAAAGCAGAAATAATTGAAAGTTCGATTTTAATTGTCGGCTTTCTTCATGGTCCGTCATTTCATTATTGTTACCGCTAACGGATTGATCAAAAATTATAATGACGTTGGGGGAAAAACGACTGTTTCCGGATTTACACGGGTTTTTGTTTAGCTTTTATACGTCGATTATCACGATCGATCAGCCGTGTTTATCAATAATTGCTTCTGTTGAAAACGGTTTAACGAGGCGGCAGCGATTTCGCGTTGAATTTCGACAAATCCGTTCGGTCGACGGGCCAAAAAATCCCATTGTTCTTGCAGTGACACGACGGTAATGATGACGTAAAAATACGTCCGCGTGGAACAATGGTTTTTTTCCCCTCTTTTGAAATTTTCTACTGCATCGAAACTGAGATAACATTAATTTCAAACAACATTTCCAACAACTTTTTTATTACCAATTCGATAAAATGATCGTTGTAGGTTTTTCATGAAAAATTGTAGTCGTTTGGGTCATTTCTGAAATATTTCTCTCCTTAACTATGAAAGAGCTTAACCCCTTCCCGTGCTTTGACGAATCTGACTCGCGACGTACTTTGCAGCTCAAATGTTACAAATCTCACTCGCACTGTCAGCACAGTTGACTTTTAAGTATAATTCCAACTATAATTAAGATAACAAACTATTGTTAAAGGTAAATTGCGTGTAACATTTCAATTTTCCTGCTTTGTTTTAATACTGTGGCAAGAAATATTTATCCGTGTCTGACGCACTTACCGAAATAATACCACGGCAAGGGGTTAATTAACATCTCAACACTTGCGTTCATAGAAAAATCCCTATTTTAAGAACAGGTACATTTCAATACTCTAATCAGGATTATTTTTTAAAAAAAGAAGCTTGACAGAAGCTGTACGAATTTTCATTTCCTCCGAAGATTCCTTCGTTCGATGAGAAATTTATATCCAGCATTAAATAGAAGCTGGGGCCAATTACGATCGAGGAAATTTATCGTAAATATGAATATTTATATCGGCCCCTTAGTTATAATGGACGACAGGGCGGGTAGGGAGGAGGGATAGGAAGATAAAATTACAGTTTCAATTAAGAGATCAGTAAGTGGAAAGGTGGAGATAAACGAACGAAGAGGCACGTTTTCGCGTAAAAAGTTCCTTTTAATCTACGAGGGAAAAAGTCACGATGAATCTACGAAATACGAGTGGCTGTCGGTATATACGGATAAAAATAATCGTTATTTCTTTCGCAGCAGTGAGAATTTCTTGCTTCAACGTGCCATCGACCGTCGGAACGAAACCGTGCACCGGAAATACATACATACATATGTATATAATACTGTATATGTATGTATTTCAGTCGGCGGATCGTCAAACAAATTTAGATTACCGAAAATCGATATCGTGCATTTTTACATGAATTTCCATTCGGAAATTTTACCTTGTACATCGATTCATATTTAAATTCTGACTTCTTTCTCGACTCGTGTTTCAATTATTTAACAGGCGTAATCGTTCGGTTCGCGATATCGATTTTTTTTTTTTTTTTTTTATGGCGAAAACTCATGATTTATATTCGAACAATTATTACGTTTATTGAATATTGATACCTTATAATCGTTCATCGTTCTTTGTTGAACAAATCTTGTAACTTTACTTCGATCTAATGCAAAAATAATTTATATTTCATGAGATGCATAATACTTTTGGTCAAGGTTTTATTATGAAGTGTGAATTATTTCATTGTGACACGGTATTATGAGTGATTTATTTCAAAAACTAAAAATTACATACTTCATGCGTCAGTTACTCTTTAATTTCAATGAATTACATTTTAAGTATTATTTGAATTAAAATTATAATTATTAGTTTTTGATTCATTCAATTAAAATGAATTTGAAGAGTATTTCAGAAGAATTGATAAGACTCCTAATTGTAAGATCAATAAATGTTGTATTTGTGGGTAATCGAATTTTATTGGTACCCTATATTTCATTCGAAGAGACAGGAAAATTGCATCGTGCTCGTAATTCCTAGACCGGTGCAAGGTCGGCATTGTGTGTCCCGGAATTAAGCGTTCTTTGTTGCTTCTTGATACGAACTAATGTAACCTTCCCAGAAAGCGAGACTAACATTTGTCCTACTACCTACCATCTTAACTTTACGAGTAGAAAAAGAATGAAGATGTAGAACGTTCGAGGAACAAAAGAATTCTAAGTTGAACGAGTCCCTGAAACGTTAACGTAACGTATTTCCCTTCTGTATAATCAGTATTGGGCTTGATATACGATATCAAGCAACAATTAATAATCAAAAAGAAAAAATTATAAATTACTATATTATAATTACTAAGTTACTAAATTTCCAAATTACCAAATTACTAAATGTCCAAATTTCCAAATTTCCAAATTTCCAAATTACCAAATTACTAAATTTCCAAATTACCAAATTATTATACTGCTATATTAGGAATACTAAATTACCAAATTTCCGAATTACCAGATTACCAAATTACCAAGATACTAACTTTCCAAATTACTAATTTAGCAACTTACATTAGTATATCAGTAATTAGTAGCGATAAATCACTATATTACTATATTAGGAATACTAAATTACCAAATTACCAAGTCACTAAATTTCCAAATTACCAAATTACCAATTTACTAAATTACCAAATTACCAAATTACCAAATTACTATATTGCTATATTAGGAATGCTAAATTACCAAATTTCCAAATTTCCAAATAACTAACTTGGTAAATGAATAAACTAATAGTAATTACTGGTGATACGGTTTCCACCTCTGTATCACCATTTTTTCCCCCCAGAAAATCCAACATTGCGTCGTTCCGACCATCAACTCGTTATCAACGATACTTCTGTAACTCATCATCCATTCTACGTCTACAGAAGCGGAAGTTGATAAAAGAATGATCGCGCTATAAATCGTAATGAAGCGAACCTGTGAACGTCGAGCGGATTTTCTGGACATGGCCGGGCGTCGACAGTTCTGGCCGTAAATTCCAAATTAGCGTCGGCCCTGCCATGGGACTCATTTGTCTTCATCCAAAGTTATCGTACGTACTTTTGTGAACACGATACAACGGGCGTCGATAACCGAAATTATCGATAAAAAAACGAAATGACAGGCATCAATTCACTTTGAATGCCGATCGAGTTTAACAACAACACAAAAGAGGGTCGATTGAATGCGAATTTCATTTCCATTTTTTGCTTTCATCACGAAATCATTTTTTGAAGATGTTACGATCGTTTCAGAGATTAATAGATACCTTACGAATTCAATTATTATATTGGCCACCATCGATCAGACTAATTATTATATTAAATGTGTTTTCGATTCTGTGTTTGTAGAACAGAATTGCAAAATTATTGGAGTTAATATTAAAAAAAGTTATCGAACCTTTTTTAACTCCTTCGTGGGCATTGGGAATTATTTCTCCTACTTTCAAATTATTTTTAAATAAAAGGTAAGAATAGAATTTGAATATATACTATCGTTGTATTTTGTTTGATATTAATTATATCGAAATTTGTTACTTTTTCGTGAAGAAGGGTTGACCTCACGAGAGGGTTAATCCGATGCCTTTGTTTGGTAATAAATTTGAGTAACCATTAATTGTAATGGAAGAATTCTTTCTGTTATTTGTAATTGAAATTATTGCTATAAAACGATGCTCCATTTCTTAACCGATTTCAATTCATATCATTTAAAAGCAAAAAAGGAAGAAAATAGCTCATATTTTGAATAAAAATATCCAAATACAATTTCATTAAATACACACTTTAGGATTAAAATGATCAAAATTCACAGTATTACGATTTCAAAATCAAAACAATCTATTTCCTTGACGAAGAAAATGAATCTGGATGGATCATGTATCAAACAGAAAAATCCAAATACACTTCTCGGGGTTAAAATGATCAAAACGAACGCGCAAGAAGCATGATAATTGTACATACATGAGGGACATTGTAGGGTGCAGATAGTGTGAAATTAACACGTCAGACGGATGATTGGTTGACACAGTGGGAACGTTTGTCATAACGGATCACGTGTCCCGTTTCCTTAGTAAGTTTCGATCTTGATGTACGGCCACGGCGAAGTTTGAAGAGATCCGCAACAGAGCAACCCTTGATAACACGCAGCTTTCGAAGCGAACGGATGCTTCGATTATTCCTCTGGTGCGCCACAATTATGTCAAATTGTTCGTCAGTGACCTGATCTTTACAAGACACGAGCCCGTTCGTTATGAAAAATGGAACTAATTTGTAACAACAAATTAAAAACTATGCTGGAACAATATTTACAACCAAGAACCATTCTATATTCGTTAAAAAATAAAATAAAAAATCTTACGGTTCTTAATTAACGTGTAATATTTGTCGCAATGAACATTGGATAAAATCAGATAAAATCGAATCGTTTACAATTGCTATTTGTTTCAACAATTGATGTTTCATTACGTATCGGTTTCTATATTAATTCGTATCAATTGCTTGATCGTGTGTGCAAACCTGTTCAATTGTTCAATCTGAAGGTACTTAAAAAGGTACGTTTTTAAAACATACGGTATAACAAGTGACGAATGAATCGTTGCTTTTTAATTCAATCCTCCCTTTTTCCAATTGATACGAACGGTTGCCAGTTGAAAAAGTTCCAATTAAACAGGAATTACTTTTTAATAGCTTCTTTTAGAACGACAGAACGTGGATGTCAATGCGTAATCGGTTTATCAGTTTGCGTTGAATTTGTAATGAAAATTCGTAACGAACTTTGAACAATGTTTCAACAGAACATGACAGATATTCATACGAAAGAATCGATATCTGATTTGTAATATATAAAAAAGAAAAAAAGAAAAAACATAGAAACTTAAAGATATTAATTAAATATAAAATATTACGTTGCTTTGCAATTAAAAAATTGATGCTGTAATAAAAGAAACTGTATACTTTGAAAAAAATTATCAATATATAAGGATATTTATCTATATTTGTTTTAATTTGATAACTATTGTTACTTTATAATTATTACTTGTTAATTGGTGTTATTTTACAATTATTTTTTTGTCATTATTATTTGCCGATTGCTATAATTTTGTTAATATGTACTATTTGCTAATTACTATTATCCTGTAATTATCATACGCTACTTATTAATTTTGTGCCATTATTATTTTCTAATTGCTATAATTTTGTAATTATTATTTGCCAATTACAAGCCCTTTTATTTCAACAAATCAAAAGACTAACGACAGAGAAATCATTCGTGAGTTATTCATCTGATCTTCCTGCCTTTATAATTAATATTGTTCCTTCCACTTTTTATAAATCACAATATAACTATATTTCTGAGCTAAGCCAACTTTTTCTATCATCTTTCCCTTATTATTACTATTCACAACGTAACATCGCTATTTTAAAATTCATTTCTGAAACCTTTCTTATTATTACCACTGATAACTTTGAAATTGAGAAAATCATGAAACGATGGGTCAATGATAGTAAGTTGTCCCAAAATCCTATCGTTAAAAGGAAATTTCAGCTATGCAAATATAAATTGTGTATCACCGTTGCATATTTAGTTGGCTGCCTCGTTTAAAAGTCACGCTTGGTTTGAATAATGGAACACGTAAAGTGTACTGGAAGTAACTCTCACGAGTGTTTTAAAATATGTACCTATTAAACAACTTATCATTTGATGTACCTTGAGAGAAACACCTTGAATACCAAATAAAATAGAAACACGTGTTACATTGAATTTCTTGTACGCTCTCATGTTGTTACCGTAACATTAAAATCATCCTGTCTGGCAATCAAATTTTAATAAACGCCAGGATTTCACAGCAACAAATTTACAACTTACAATATTATTTATTATTGCTAGATCGTTCGTACAGATGCGTTTTTTATAAAAAATTGGTGGAAACCTGTATACAAATTTATTTTTAATATCCGCTTTGTATATTTTTTGCTTTTTGGTGAAATAAGAAATTTCTCGAAAACATCGAATAATATTTGAAGTATGAAGAATTCATTTTCAATACAATCACAGACAGAATTCGGAAATTTAATCAAAATTTATATTATTTAACATAAATTCTTAGATATTGTGCCAAAATTATCCAAATTTGCAGTACGTCATAAAATTATTACTAAATTAACAACAGTCGAATTTTTATAAATAACAATTAAAACTTTAAAGCTTTTTTCAAGCTTTATTTGACGAACCACTGTATCTTGTAATAAAGAAACAGATCTAGACCGTCGTTCTTTAATAACTTACGTTTTCAGAATAAACATTTACACTCAAAATAATTTTGACCTGTACCCGACATTTATTACAATCAAATAATTACCAAAAGAAATTTGAAAATTAGTTGATCCTATTCTTAATAATCCAGATTTCAATGTGTCTGACTACACACGTCCGTTTCCACTGTGCCACTCAACGTGTTCAATCTCCAAATTAAATCCGTCGTCTACAAAGGATTAAATTCAACAAAAATTGAACGCATCCAGGAAATATTCTTATTCCGATCAAGAAATTTTTAACGAGTATTACACCAGTCCCTCCATTCACGCGGTAAATTATAACTCTACGAGGGACGAATATAAATATTTCAGTAAAGAAATAATTAACATCCCTAACACCAGAACCCTAAACAATAAATCGTGCCTCCATTTAAAAAAAAATTAGAATAAATAATTGTTTACCCTTTTCAAACCATATCCCTAAAAAAACAAAAATAAAAAAGGAAAGGACCTAAGTACAGGGTTTACACAACCGTCACAATCACGTTCTTTTTTTTGTCTCTCTCGTTTCTTCGTGTAACGAGGGATTAAATCAATCGAGTGAGGATGGTCGGGGTTATTTTGCAGACCGTCAATGACCGTTACGGAACGGTAACGAACTGCAGGCGGGATCGTTAGGGTGATGAATCGGCACGCGAAGGGTTGGCTGCCCTGGATACAGGCTGACACACCGGATGACGAAGGACGCGTGTAAATTACACACGTACCTGGTGACTCGGACGATGACTTCCTGGAATCTGGCCAAACACGGATGAACCGTGACGGTAAAAAGACGAAAGAAGACTTGGAAAAAGACAGAACACGGCGTCCAAAAATCCTTGGACGGTTTATTATTATTTTTTTTTTCTTCGAGTGTTACGTCGTTACGAATAAAATCTTTTCCGGTTTACTACGTCTAAAGGGGTGCATACTGAAAATAATACAGTCGCATTGAAGAAAAGTGTGCTAAAGTTTCATTATATCATTCCTGATATAAAATAACGTAACTTTACTTTGACACGAACACGGTTAAGTTTGTGGAAAGCATAAAACGTTCCTGACATCTGTATCACATCTGTGTGTATTATCAGTTAAACAGCGAAGATTACCGATTTCCTCGTCTTCGTTCTTCTCTTAACACTTTGGTATAATTTCAAACGAGTTACCGAGTGTTGAAATCATGGAAAACAAAGGAAAATGATTTATAAAAAATATTCTGGAATAATGTGTGAAATTACTAATGGTGTAATTCTTTGTAATATACAATGTTTCGCTACCGATCGCAATTACTTTCAAACCTAAACACTTTAACCGTCACGTCACCCATATGTGTGTTACGCTTGATCTTGCGTAGATTGTCGCTTACATTATTAATATCCTTTCGATTACTTAACCCCTTGCCGTGCCATTATTTTGGTAGGTGCGTCAGACATGGATAAATATTTCTTGCCACAGTATTAACACGTTGACTACCACGGGGGTCACCGGTGACCGGCACCCGAAATTTGTTACAATCAAATAATTAACAAAAGAAACGACGAAACAAACCACGGATAGCGTTATCATTAAGCTAATAATGCTAGCTATCGATTTGAAAGGTTAAATTTGAAAATTAGTTGATTATATTCTTAATAATTAGGATTAAAACGTGTCTGACTACACACGTCCGTTTTCACTGTGGCAGTCGACGTGTTAAAACAAAGCAGACAAATTAAAATGTTACATGCAATTTACGTTTAACAATAGTTTGTTATCTCAATAATAGTTGGATTTATATTTAAAAGTCAACTGTACTGACAGTACCAGTCAGATCTGCAACATTTTAGCTACAAAATGCGTCACGAGTCAAACTCGTCAAAGCACGGGAAGGGGTTAATTAGAAATCATCGTATTAGGTATTCCAAATTTGAAATAATAGGAATTACTTGAAATTGTCAGAATAATGGGTAACATTTGATAGAAATAAATGTTTCGTCTAATGAAATTTTCACCCAAAGTGTTAATTAGCTAAGTAAAGAATTCTTAATAATATGATTAAAAATGTCACACACGGTCGAAATTGTTAATACAATTTGTCGGATATTTAGCTAACATTCTTTCGTTAGATTCTGGGTTCAGAAATCTCAGTAATAATTATTGAAAAGATCCAATGTTTTGGACAAGTTGTACACGTCGAGGAACCGGATGTAATCGAACAAGAGCGAATAGAAACGTTGAAACGTTCGAGAACACGTCGTATTTGATGCTTCCTCTCGTTCGAACGTTTCATCGGTACGTCCGCTCGGTTCTTTGACGCCGACGATTTTAACACAGCTGAAGCTTAATTGTAATTGCAGATTCACCTTTTTCCTACACCGCCGAGTTTGATAAGGAGATTCCACCCCGTCTAGACACCGCCGGTACTTTACTCGTCTATCCTACTTTCGAAGTCTGCCTCATGACCACTTTCAACGATTTTGCAAAAAGCTTTGATAAGATTTCAACTGTTCACTTCAGAAATCTGTAATCAGGCTGAATATCATCTTGCATTCGCAATCAGATCATTTCTCGACGTTTCTTCGACCCTTAATTAACCATCTACCACACGTCTCACAGACACCAAACAATTTTCCAAATTATGTTTGTTCCTTACGAAAATACAAAATCCATGAAACGTAAATGGTTGTTACAGAGGTAATGTTTATTTTCGAATGTTCATTTTTATGTAGATAAAGAATTTAAATTTCTCCCTGGGTTGGATTTTATTAGAGAGGGTGCGTTAAATGCGAAACATAGAAAATCGTGATCAAGAAAAGAAATTAGACTCTGAATTTCTTAATTAACCCCTCGTCCTACGATTCTTCCGACAGGTGCGTCAGTCAGAGCTGAATATTTTATTACTTCAGCGTTAAAACTAATCAAGGAAATTTACACGTTAACTGTGTAAATTGTAATCAGAATCACATCAGAATTACAATGTGACACGATATTGTACATAGGTCAAGAGGTTAATTACGTACTAACGTAATCATTTTTCAATCTTTTCAATCTTTTCAGAGGACACGTATTTAAAGTCTGTCTTTTTTCCATAATTTTCTGAATTAAAAGTATTGCAAAATAATAGAATGACGAGAAATTTTCATGAACGCACGAACGAACGGCCAGGTCAACTTGGACGAGAAAAGGACGATCCGGGAAACTAAATTCGGATCCGTCGTGGTCTGTGTAGATTTTGATGGATACTGTCTCCAATACTACGTTCGCCAGCACGTAGCCGTGCAACCAACCACGGTAAACACGTGTACGAAATTCCCTTCGACCTCCGTGTACGTGTTTCGCGGTGAAAATCCGCCAGTTATACTTGACAAAATATATACAGGGTGTCGTGTAAGGGTATACACCAGGCAAGTAGACAGGTCCGAATTTCTCGGTTTCTGGACTTGTCTGTCACCAGGTCTGTCGCATAAAAAAGAAAATTGTTCTTTCCATTTTTTTTCCCAGCGAGGCGGAAATATTGTACACGGAAGAAATGTGAAATCTATCGGCTGCATTGTCGGAAAGTCCAACTTTATATTTGGCAAATATGAAATTATAATTGTTGACATTCATCGATGCCTCGGAAAATTCTACGGAAATATTTATGAAGATTGCCTTCCGAAAAATAGAAACTTTTGCTTCCTTAATGTTTCTTTTTAATATCGATTGCTGAGAAAATTCTACGTAAAACAGTATTGAAATGTAACGTCCGAAAATCCAATAATCCGTAAAATATTTCAAATTTCGAAATGGAATGTTTCATTTGAAGTTTTTATGTATCTTCAGAATTGTTCATTGTTTCTTCCGATATACTGTTTTATCTTTTTGCACAGAAAGTTCCAAAGTACCAATTTACGTCGCAAGAAAGGTATGTAATTTTTTTTAAAATAAAACAGGAGAGCAAACACTTGAGAACGTTGTCCAAGTACGACGTCTGCGGCCAATTATTTCGACAAGTCACTTTACCCATGTTTGCGAGTATAAAGTTTATGAGGGGATGAATTGACGAAGCGTAGGGGATGGATTTGACCTCTTTAACTGACCATAGAACAGTCTCTTTTTTGAAAACCTTCATGATGTTCCAACGTTAAAAACTCGACGTGCACTCGAGTAATTTTGATAATAGTTTCCGAGTGACCTCGCGAGGCCAACCGCCGGGGGGTTGCAACAAAATGAAATAAATACACTGCGCGCATTTTGTAACGTAACAAAAGCGTGCAAAAAGAATGTAAAGTAAATTGTTTATAACGCGTGAAATTAAGAAAATACGGTAAACCGTAGCGACGTAATAATTATTTAAAAACATGTCCTAAGCGATACAAAAATCAAGAAAATTTCAGATTGTGATTATAAACAGCATTAATATTGTTGTAATTAATCATTTTGCTCACATATTTACTTGACTCGATTAATTGAGAAATTGTAGTATCAATTGCACAAGGTAAACCATAAAAGATTAATTCATCGAGATTGGAATTTTTATTTAATTTCAATCTGAAAATTATGAAATTTTCTCCAGTTTCTTGATTGCTATTTTGCTAATTATTTCAATGGAAATGAGACAATCGTATATCGAATACACACTGTAAATTACCATGTCATCTTGATTGTAAAGCTAACGAGCTAAAATACATCTTTAACACATCAACTGACACGGTGAAAACGGGCAGATGAAGTTTAAAATTATGATTATCAAGATTGCAATTCCGAGGCTTATTTTTTAATAAAATGCGATTATAAAAAAAACTCTTCGATTCAAAAAATAAAATCAACAGCACACGGAGTTCCCAGGCGGTCACCCATCCAAGTACTACCCGTGCCTAACCTAGCTTGACTGCGGTGATCAGACGAGAACCGGTATGTCCTAAGTAGAATGGCCGTTGACTGCACAGACACAACCCTTAACTACGAACGACGATCGGAAACACAAATATAATACCAAAGAAATCCAAACTGACCCAAATATAACACAAATTTCCCTTAATAATCCACAAAATACTATTCAAAGAAAGCCAAACTAACCAAAGTCCATTTTCAGTAGAGAAAGTCAACGCTTCCCAAACCCAGCAGTAATTTCATTAATCACAAATCTCTTTAACTTTCAAAAAAACTTCTAACATCGTACCGAAAATTTTCCTACTTGGAATTTATCTATCGGTGCTCAAATTTCATGCCATAAACTTCGAGATAATTTTTAGAAACGAGTATTTATATAATTTACAAACACTTGTGAACCGTTAATTATCATGAAACTTACAGACGCATCTTTTATAACCGCCCAACCATTTGGCTCGAAATTAGTTCGACAAACCCTTTTCATCACGAGTCGATTCAGCGGGCAAAATGCGTGCACGCTTGTGTCTCGCGAACCGGAAATACACGAAAGATACTATGCGCGTAGATGGTGACAAAGTCGTGAAAGGCAGCGCCTCCGAAAGCTTGCCGACCACGATTCTTGGAAACTTTTATTAGCCCCGTAACGAGCTTCAACTTCAACCCTTATAGGGCAAAGTAACGATTACGAAGAATCGAGAACACCACGGGCGAAACAACAGGGGAGGAAAATGGGACGAATTCATGGCACGTAAATTGCACGACGGTCGAGTTCGCGAGAATGTGTCATAAACGTTCGAGGAGGATTACGGTGCAGCTGGTAGCGTCGTGTCGGACAGAAACATAAGTTCCTGACGAACAGAGGGATCTTTCGTATCTGGACATTTGGAATTTTAATCTGAAACGATAAGTATGGAAACAGAAATATCGTGAAGAAAGAAAACACCTGTCGAAAGTGTTATTTGGAGATGCAAAGGAGACAAGAAGATAATAGCAATTTATTTTGACGAATGATTATTTTTAGTGCACAATTTGGGTGAAATCAATGCTCCAAAGTCGCGTCGTTCCTTCGTAAGCTCATAAATGGCTTAGGATAAGTTTTGTCCCATTGTTGGAGCAAGAAACCTGTCCATGGACCATCACCGTCGCTTTGACAAGACGTTGAAGAAGAAACTTCAAATCGATCACGATTATCCCTAAGTTCTTGAAGCCCTTCCAGCTGCGACAGAAATTTCCACGCCCTTTGTTCCCTCGATATCGAAAAGCGTCTCAGAGATAGAAATTGATGGAAGGTCAAAGAAACCGTATAAAGGAACCGAGAAATTGATAGAAGTCGAACAACTGCAATCGGCAAAGTAGCAAGATGGTTCCATAATGGTGGAAGTCGGCCAATTTTTAACCCTTCGAGTTCCTTTCTACAGTCACGCGACATATTTTCAAATTGCTCTTTTAAAGGCAGAAAAATGTAAACAAAAAAAAAAGAAACGTTTAAATATACATAATTAAATAATTATGTATCTGAGAATATTTGGTTTTTCTTTATACAGGGTGGCCCGTAACTAGTGCAGGAGCCGGAAATGGGGGGTAGGCGAGACGATTCTGAATTGTCGTATGGGGCTTCGAAATACACTGATCAATCACAGCGCGTGGACGTTCGAATTAGGCTGGGCAAACGCGTTTTTAAAGGAGGAACAAATAATTACAAATAGTATCTACGCAATTGTTATTGCGGAGGATGGGCTAAATCAGATAGCTAAATGAAATTTATTAATTATTTGTAAGGTAAAGGTACCAGTAGTTAACCAGTCAAGAGAAATTTTCCACGTGAACAATGGTAATCGACTTTTGAAAAAAAATTAAGTTATACAAATTTGAAAAATATATTTAAAAAATTCGGTAAATGCTTCAGAAGTTGACCGCTCTTAAAAATTCAAGAGCTAGTCATTAACTAGTGAGAATTAAATTAAATTATTGTGAGAATTTAAACAGTAAACAAGTCATTCGCGAAATATTCGCAATGTATGAAATTTTTACCTGAACCATACAGGTATTTTTAACGGAAACGTTAAGGCAAGAAATATAACGGCATTGTTCCTTATTAGTAAGCATACTTCACTTCACGTGTAATTGTTTTAAAAATTTAACCGACAGAAGTCTTTCATCTTAAGTGCACAACTTATAAAAACCTTATTTTTCTCGTGTTTTCTAAAAAATGGTCAACTACTGGTACCTTTACCTTACTCGTTGTTTGGAAAAAAGAAGGAACAAAATGTGGAATAACGATTTCGCAATGAAAAGCCGTCTGTAACGTTATAAAAATTGGGAAATAATTTGAATTCGACTTACCCATTCACCTTACAGGTTGGCTCTATCCGTTGACAATGGCCATCGCACGTATCCTGACCAAGGAAGGACGAAGACCTCATGACAGAACAGTTGATGGAACGATCCGGTCACTGAACCCTTTTCATTCATCACAAAAGTATTTCACTTCACAATCCTTGACACTTGTCACTTTCACATTACAACAAACGCGTTATTCCATCCCCGACGTAAGTTTATTACGCCATTAAATGAGCGATTACGAAATAGACACTGTGAATTTACACGATACATTTTGTATTACGCGATACAAAAAAAAAGCTACGTAAATAACGTCGCACGACAAGCAATCCGTCCCCTCGTCGACCGGCTACTGTCCTCATAATTTGTTCTGCGTACTTCGTTGTTTATTTTTTTTTTCTCCTCGATGATCTGATCGAATGTGTCAACAGTCGGCCGTTTTCGGGATACGTTACGTGTTTCTTAAACACGCACAATAACAACCTGTTAAGGATCAACAATCGGGGAACGAATAACGTGTTTATTGTAATGCGAAAGTGACAAGTTGTCGTAACGATAAAATTATTTAAACCGTTAAGATATTATTACGTTTCCCGGAATGTTTCGTGATCATTTGTTGCAGACAAATTCCCGAAACTAATAGTATAATGTTTCGAAAAATGTCCTTCTATCGCTCATTAATAATTCCGGCGTTTCCGTGGCCGAAACACGTCGAAACCAGCGCATTTCGGTTTTTGCATTATTAATGGCTTGTAGCCAGCGGAAACGCGGACAACCATGCAACGTTTTTATAGGATTTCACCTGTCGAACATCGTTCATCCCGAGTTCTTATTAATTACTGCCGCGTAATTTAATACAATGTACGGTAACGAGGCGTAATTTGTACGCTCAGGGCAATGCCGGGGGAAAATTTCGGAAGCTTAACGTCTTCGATTCAGCCTCTTGCAATTAATATTGCAACTCGATTATAATTAGTTGTTTATATATTTGGAAAACGGTAGAAATAATAAAAATAATAATTCGTAAATTATTTCCCGAACGAAACAAGAATTGCATGGTTTTTGGAAAAATATTCATTAACACAATTGATTTGTAATACGAAATGCACTTTAGTTTTTTAAATTCTTCAAAAAACTTTTGTAAAAATACGAAATGAATATATTTCAATCCTGATCCTTTCGTTTCTATTGCAGCCAAATGTGACAATATGAATCGTTAAATTAACACGTTGACTGCCACAGTGAAAACGGACGTGTGTAGTCAGACACGATAAAATCCTTATTATTAAGGGTGCAGTCGATTAATTTTTCAAATTTAACCTTTCAATTCGATAGCTAGCATTATTAGCTTAATGTTAACGCTATCCGTGGTTTATTTAATCATTCCTTTTGGTAATTATTTGATTTGAAAAGATTTCGGGTGCCGGTCACCGATGACCCCCGTGGCAGCCAACGTGTTAATAAATCACAAGATTAAACATCAATATGATTCAATTTTTTTTTTTTTAACACAAGCGAATTCTTAAATAATTTCCTTTAAATTGCATTAATAAATTAATGAATCGCACAATGGAACATTAGTGTTATTCGCTTTTTATTTGCTATCCTTGATCGAATAACAGTTTTCAATAATAAAATAAATTCACCAATAATGTTTTATGTTTTATTTCTCTCCCGTCATTTGCCGCAATTCTTTTATTCATTTTAAACAAACTGCTGTTCCGAAATACGTTGCACGCCCTCTGCAGTTAGAATTAAACTTAAAATTCAATTACACCAAACAAACGATCCAGGTCTGTCACATTTGAACTATAAATTACGAACGTGACACAGTGGTACGAGCTTTAGCAGGAATTAATGATTGTATTACCGGCGCACGACGAGATACGTCCTATAAAAGAGAAGAAAACTCGTTTTCCGCGACGGTTGCGCTGTTTCTTCCGAATCAAATAGGTGTACGAAACAGGTACACGAAACCGTGGCAAAGAGAAATGTAAATAGGAAACAGCGGCTGAATTTTTCTCGTGGAAATTCTCTTACGCGAGAAAACTGCGTTCTAAAGAACAGAAACAGAACGTGCGGCACTATAACGAAAATTACATCGTGACCGATTAAACCTTGCTCGCGTTACTTGTAAAATTCAAATTCTTATCTTTCCGCGAAAGTAGAAACAGCGTTTCTCGCGTTCCTACGATTGCACGATTTTTTGTTTTACGTTTTTCTCGTCGCGGAAAAACCAGCGGCAAATGACTTTTGCATTTTAAGTTTACTGGAAAGTATTTAAATTAATGTTTGATCGGTGACGGAAAATATATCGTAGCTTTCATGTTTCTGAAAGTATACTTCAAACATATGTATTTCGAAAACAACCTCTGTGTTTATTCGTTTTCGTGCATTAATTCTCTTGCGAAGGTACGAGGTCTGTTAAAATAAACAACCAAATCGATAAATAAATAAAAAAGGAGACTGGCAACATTGGATGAAAAGGGTTTCCATCATACGACAGCCATAAACTCGCTATCCGCATTCGCTGGAAATTTTAGTCCATTACTGTTCCCAGTTATTTTTCCGAATGCATTTTTAGTGACGCACGGA
Organism: Stelis phaeoptera; assembly: GCA_943735885.1. Taxonomy (NCBI): domain Eukaryota; kingdom Metazoa; phylum Arthropoda; class Insecta; order Hymenoptera; family Megachilidae; genus Stelis; species Stelis phaeoptera. The sequence goes on from OX030936.1 coordinate 6,404,047, forward strand.
ATAAAATCGAGCAACGTTATTATATCATGAAATTTAATTCGAACGACGAAAGAACCGAACGGCAAGAATATCACAAAATGCAACGAAATACTTTCTGGTTCTATTTCAAAATTTGTACAAATAATTTATGAAGTTCGTATAATCGATCATTAAAGTTTTCCTTGCGAAAAGGAACGATAAATTCCGCCACTTTCTGCCATCCGTCTAACGAAACGCCAACGCAACAAAACGGAAAACTTTCTCCTCGTTGCGGTCGCGTTTCATGAAACATGGTCATGAAACTTTCTGGTTCGAGAGAAGACAGGACTTCATTTTCCTTCTTTCGTTTTCGGAAGGAAGTCAGAATCCGTACAGTCAAGACTCTCGTTCGATAAACAGGGAAGATATATTTCTATCGACACGTGTGTTCTTGAGAGTGAAACTCGCGCTAGAAGCTGTCGAGAGTATTTCTAGCAAGCGGAGATATATAAATGGAGAAAAAATACTTAAAAAAGCAATTAAGACAAAATTAAAGTAAATTATTTCTATAACCCTGTTAATTTTAATTTTGCTTGAGACATCGTATGGAACTTGAAACGATTCGAGTATACCTTGGACCACGGAGAAATGATAATAATTAGGACATTTTAAGCAAGGATCGTCACGCGTGCGATTCGTTTGAAGTACATCTCTATGGCCTGTATTATAGGTTTGGTCTTTGTGCTGGGGACATTAGCTAAGTTTCCGTTTCCCAGAAATTCCCACTCCTGCAGCCTCGAGCGCGGAAACTTATCAAGAGTCTACTGTACACTCTAGATATATAGGTCACCTTAGGGATGAATTAACTGCCAAGTTTTTGCAGACGTCCCTCAGGGCTCCGTCTGTACTTTGAAACTCGGTATACGAGACCGGTTGCTATTTCACAACCGAATAATAAGAGGGCAGTAACAACTTTTCATCGAGTTATCCCTTTCGAAGCGATTTTTCTAGAAAGTCGTATCATTTTTTAAAAATGGTACATGCCAGTCCTAACTAAATATAATTTTCTTAAAAACAAAACAACTTCTGTCAATCTAATGTTAGTTCAGTATCGAAAACTGAGGATAAATATATGAATAAACATAAAACAACCGTCTTCGTTTATTCCAAAAGTGGCACACTCGAGAAAGTATAATTCTAACTACAATCAAACCTTCCTTATCGCGTTATAGGAGGGTTAACCCTTTCAGTGCCGGCGTAAGAAAATATTAATCGAATTAATTTGAAGATTTTATTTTACATACACTGCACAATTTGAAACTAAAAGGGTTATAAATCCAAAAAATCGCACGAATAATTCCACGCTATTCTACCGAAATTTTTCTGCATAAAAGGCTGATGTTGCAGAATACCAGATGTTGCTATTGCTCTACTTACGAGCGTTCATGGTGTCCACATGGGGAGGGCAGCAATTTCGTTGATTAATTCACCTTTGAATATCTTTTTTGTTTGTTTCACGCCTTTGTTCCCGGATCGAGCTACACCGGTATTGTTGCAATACCTCCGGGAAGCTCGTAAATTAACGATCTGCCTCGAACGATGTCACATGCGACGGCACAACGCTGGATAAACTGGGATACGTGTCAAAGCTCGACGAAGGGACGGAGGGGTTGGGAGAAAAAGCGATTTTTCCGCGTTCAAAGCGTATTTCATCGGGTAACGTTTACGGTTTCTTGCTTTGTTCATCCGCCATTCTCTTTCTTACGGATATTGTTTTTCAACGCGGTCGCAGGGAAATGCGTTTTCGAGAAGATTTAAATCGACCAACGTGTAATCGTTTGAGAAATTAGCGCGACGGCTCGTACGCTTCGCCAGGATGATTTTTCTCCACCGAAGAGAACTTCTTTTCTTTCTCGACAATTTGTGTACCGGGTGTTCCGGTTCGAACGACAACGGATAAATTAGCCAGCGAGCTCAAGAAGGGTTGGTCAATTATAAATTCTCCCTTTTCAGTGATTATTAAGTAAACGAATGAAATCTTTTCAGGGATTTTCAGGCTGTATCTTAATTTTATCTTCGTGCATTCTTTTGTGCTTCGTGTGATTTTTTAGTAGCGACTGCTTGACTTTAGATACTTATAAAAATTGAATAAAATAATCGTACGTTGTATCGTAGATAACTGAAATAATGTGCAAAAATTTGAAACTGAACAGATAAACGGTTTTCGAAACAAGATATTTTGAAGGTTGCATAAGGAAAATGATTAATAATATTTCAAATGTATAAATGACTAAATTGACGAAAATATAATTAAGCAAATTAAAAGAAATATCTGAAATGAAATTTAAAAATTTCACACTCTGTACATTAAAATAATAATAATAAATTATCTATAAAATTGCCACAATATTCCATCATACGTAATGTATGTTTAAAAATTTCATCGTACCAATCCAATTGTTGTTGAATTTAACAGAAAATAAAACTACCGTTCCCCAAAATTCGAACACTGAAAATAAAAAAACTGTCCATGTTACTGTGGCTGGAATTTTTGAAGCTGTAGGTGTCCTAATAGAGGGTGAGTGAATAAAAACTACCATCTAAAATAACTCCTTATCTATCAATTTTCCAAAATATCGAAATAATCCTGAATTTACCAAATTTCAAACGATTAGTTATTATTCGTCTCACCCTGTATAAACAGCGTAGGCAGTGTACCTTCTAAATAAAAATATCCATTACACAATCGTATCTTTTAATAAACTCGTTTATTCGACTTATAAATAAATAAATAATGAGCTACGCGATACAGAGCACGAATTTGGTTGACGCCGATTAACAAGAATAAATATTTCGTTCAGAACATACATACACCTCTTTCGCGTTGAAATGATTAAAATAATACTTGCATTTCGATCAAATCGATGAAACAGAAAAATTCGGCCCGTCGATTTATTCATCCTTACGCAAATATTTTCGAACGACAAAATATTCAACCGTCATCTTTGTCCCGTGACCCCGTGTATCGCGACGGGGTACACGTGATTACTACTAAATTGGCGTTTAATATCTACTATGTACAAATCCGATTAACGATTAACGGTCGAGCGTGATCGCAGGGACTGAAATAATGGCGCTGGTGATGACTGTTAAGAGTGGAACGAAACGCGAATGTACAATCTCCTTTAAAAGATGCCATTTTATTGTAATATTCTGAGCTGACGGAATAATAAAATATTTCTTGAAAATTCCTTTTCCTCGAATTTGTAGAAAACCAGAATGTATCGGTCAAACAAAAAATATGTAACAAAATTTCAAACAGTGGACGAAAGTTGCCTTTCACCGTAATATTTCTTGAACAACTGCAAAATGTTTTAAATCTTTGGAAACTGAATTATTTTTTTTTTTTTTCTATCGAATTTGCAGGAAAACAGACTTCATCTGTCAAACTAAAATTATTTTTAATTCATCAGCAGATATAAAGCTTCAAATTTCGAGTTTCACCATTTTACAGCCAAATTCGAGTAAACCTTAAAAGTCTTTCACAACGTTCCAAAAATTCTTCCGTCAGAAACGATCAATCTGAGAGAGCAAAAGTCGAATTTTATTTTCTGTTAGGAGACAATCGTACATTTTCCTCGTTTTCGAACCACCCCAACGACGATACTCGGCTCGTAAAAAATCTCGTCCCATTTCGAGCACGGTGATCACAACGCGACCGGTGACCACGAGAAAAGGAACGTTAAATTAAAAGAAAACGGCCAAGATTAAAAAGCACCCGAGTCAGCGTTCCTCGGAAAGCCTTCGACGGCTTCATCCGAGAGTTGGGTAATTGTTAATCCTGGCCCTGTACAAAAATAGAGTAATCGCGATCGTTCTCGACGTCAAGAGCCGGGTACCATACCCCCTTGTTTTCTTTTTTTTTTTTAATCATTCGCTGATAATGCTTTGCCGTAGTACTAAAATCGCCGACTAGAATTCATTCTCAAAGGCAACGTACAAAAGTTCCCGGCTCGATATTTGTTTCAAAGCTGTCTGGGAAATTTTGATGTTCAAAGTTTCTCGTACAATATTCTAAAGATAAACGTAATTTCAATCAATAGGACTTCCATGCTACGAACATATCGTTTATTAACACGTTCATACGTGGACGATACTTGCATTTTCACAGTAATTGAGAGATATCCATAACAGAAATATCCATATTAGATACTCGGAATTGTGGATGATAGAAATAAAGAAATTAAAAGTATCAGCGAAGAAAATTTTCAACAGATTAAGATTCAAAGTTAAATTTTGATTCCCTGTCAGATTTTCATTTTTATCAGTGAAATCTTTTAATAGTCGACAGAATGACCGACTTTAACAGGTAAATCCTTAAAGTAACTTGAACAGTTTGCATATAAAAGATTTAATTATTATCATAGGATTCAATTCTCAAAACAGTTAAAAGAATTCTTTCGAAATAAGATATTTCATATCAAAATCGTATTTCCAAATTGTAAAATGGTACTTCTGTCAAATTTGTCTATTTTTTTAAAAGCCCTATAGAATCAGTTCGTTACCGGAACATCTGTTTATAGAAACTGTGATTGTTCTTTTTTTCCCACCAGTTTGCGAAATATAATCAGGCAAGAAACTTTTGTACCTTTCCATCGTAGACAATCTTTATAATAATTTCTCGTTAACGTTCGAATGCTTCATACGATTATAAAATTTCCTGTTACTGTTTCATTTAAATTTTTCTGACCCAATCATTGCGAGCTTGCAAAGTTGGAAATTTTGAATTATTCCTTCAGATATAATTGAAGCATCGAACGGAGAAAACAAATAACCACGGCAAGTAATTTATAGGATTATCGGCTCTTTCTCGATCGAGAATCGCCAACCGCAATCTCATTTAAACTAATCGTTTAAAGCTTTAGAATCCATTACGTGGAACTCTGTTTCGCTTCCGAGTTTTCTCACACTTCCACGTAAAAATCGGTAAACACAGTTACTCACTATAATCGTAGAATGTTTCGCGAAATGCATCCTTCCCCATTTCCATTATACAATTTATATCCATATCCATCGTTCTCAATTCAACCTTTATGCACCATGGTAGATATGGCCCGGAAAATTGATTCTATAATTCTATTTGCTCAAAGCTACGAAGTGATCAATATACAAATAATCCAATAATAAAAATAATAATTTCTTGGTGAATCTTTATTCTGATTAATTTCAAAAAAATCTTTCACGATGACTTGTTTTTTATTTTGAGTAAGATTTGTGAAAATTTGTTAAATGTTACAAAATAATACAACTTATACAGGGTGGCTCGCCTAACGTTATCTTTATTTCTCAACAAAGAACGGGCCAAAATACAGCAGTGATAATTCTAATTTTTTTAAGTCAAATTTTCAGAGAAATCAAGCCTTAATACTTTCCACCTAAAATATGTAATATAATTAAAATAACTGAGCGAATCTTGAAATCTCTGAAAATTTTCCACCTAAAAATTATATCTTCTTCGATACTATATAAAATAATAGGACTGGTATTAAAACGAACGAAAGAATCGATTTTCCGTTTCTAAGCCATGGTAATTAACGGTTAATTGTGCCGATGATTATGAAAGCGGTGTAAGTGACAAATTCTAAGAACATCGAGTTTCTATTTCGTAAATTAATATAATACAGAATGAGAGAAAAATTCGATCCTCATAGAATTTCAACGCACATCGCCTTCGTAATCAGTACAATTCGTAATAACATTAATGACCAACTTTAAAATCAAATTCTGGAAAACAATCCACAGGAGGCACCTGTGGTAACAAGACGAACCAGTGATTTCTCGTTACGTAAACTAACGAAGCGGACATTTTGCACGTATTGTTCGATTGAACACGAGTATTCGGTGGGACGTATCTCGATCAACTGAAACATCGAGTGTCTATCGTTTCGTCTCTGTAATCTCTTGCAACCTTTTTTATTTTTTATTTTTGTTGAAATGTAACTCCTTTTTAATTCAATTCTTTGATACACGGTACCGTCCAAAAGTATCAGAGTTCGCGGAGAAAATGGAACGAAATTGGCACTTTGTCCTTATCAAATCGTGAAGCTGTAATTTTAATAATACGTAAAAATGAACAAACTTTATTTCGAAAAGAAAAGAAAAGCAAAGTGTCATTGTTGATTTTCAAGTAATCGGGATGTTAAAAATATTAACAAGCTTCGTTCTTTCGTTATCCGAAATGAATAAGCACAGGTGTTTGTTCGATTTATCGTAGGATAGAATACTTTTGAACGGTTGTTGATTTACACAATGATTTATATCTGCAACTTGTTCAACATTTTATTCGTCGTCTTGGTCAGCAGAAACGAGAGAATCGAGTGCACCTTTGAACATACACGCTGTTAGATCGATGCACGTGATATTTTAATTGCGAAATAAATTGGAAAAATAAATATTCAAGTACAGCACGTTGGATTCGTTTAAACAGATTTTGTGTTTTAAGATCAGTGGAATTTGTACGTTTCTCCTCAGAAATTTTGTACAAATTCGGGAAGATGAAGTTTCACATACACTGATCCGATGAAATCAAATGGCATTACAAAAAGTCGATCTAACAAGATAGAGAATCGAACGGCGCCTGACTAGCAGTTTTAGAAAAACAATTGATGGTAATAAATAAATAAAAATACGTAAATAAAAAAAAAAACAGACAATAAATGTCACGAAGAGAAGTGACCGTTCGACGGTAATGAAATGGGAAAACGTCCTTTTCGTTTGACGAAAAATTTATAACAAAAGATTGTTATGTTCAATAGAAAACCTGTATTTTAATTTGCAGCAACAACTGACACAAAAAGGGTAGGGTACACAGAAAATTGTGCTTTTTCTGTCGATAATGATTGTTCATCAAAATTGCTAGACTGTTCAGGGTTATGACTAGAATAGCAAGATAAAGTGTATCTTAATTAACTTTCGTTATTTTGGTTAAGTAAAGGAAGAAATAAAGAAATGTGTTGTAAATAGAATACATGTAATGATAATTTTCAATATTTAAGGAGATAAATTAAACAAAGTAAAATTTCGCACGGTACTGACCCAGCAGTGTTAATCCGTCCAGCTCGGCTGGAAATATTTTTTTTTTGTTTTTAAGCAGAAATTAAGTTTGAAGGAATTTTGAAATATTATATTTTTAGGTATTTGGAAATTTTTAAATAATATTTTTAGCACCTCAGATAGAACTTGTCAAATTTCCAAATAATATTTTAAGAAACTTAGAAATTTCAAAACGTTCAAATAATATTATTGAAACCTTAAAAATTTCGAAATGTTACACGTTATATTAAATATTTAACCCGCAACTGGTGGAAGTCTGTCAAAAACAAAATTCAAAAACGACAACTCGCCTAATTTCCAAACACAATAATATACCCATAATACCATCTCAATTCTTTTTCTTAATAATTAAACAAGTTCTAAAATCCCCGTAGAATTCTATAGACTCCATTCCATTTTCCGTACAATAACAAAAGATCATACCAATTCACGGTATAAAACTTCGAAATTTCAAAACGAAAAAAGCACAAAAGCAAATCTGTAAAAAAAAAAAAATGAAATTTCCACCCTTTCGTGATAAATGGTTGGCGTAACGTTTGTTTTCCTATTGAAAAGGAAAATAAGATTCGTGAAACATCGTGAAACGTTCGTTCGGATCGAAATCACATCGATCCTCGATAGAAACACGATTCGCAAAGGGCTGCTGATGAATCCTGCGGGTTTCAACGCGCAGACCACACATTGACCGAGTCAATTAACTCGGCCAGTAATTACTCTGCGATGTACACGAGTGTGGATACTAAATTACAACTGTGACGAGCGAATGAAAGGCCAGAGACACGGTCCCTGTTCTTTTTCCCCCTTTTTCATTCTCGGCCTTTTATTCCTTTTGTGACGTTTTCACGGTGGAGACAAATTTGATTCATGAAAGTTAAATCTGGATGGTTGAAAGAAAACTGAACAGCACTTTTGCAAACTATTCAATTAAATTTTGTTAAAAAGATAGATACGTGGTATTTATACGAGAGTATTAACGATATCCTATCTTCTATGAAATATTGATAAAAGAAAATTGTTGTATAACATTTTTCTTCGAATTTCTTTCAAGAAATTATAGGAAGACTTTTTAGATCAATTTATACGATCTTTATATTTTTGGTATTTTATATTAAAAAGAAAAACAAAATATGGAACAAAGACGTTACAATTGGAGAACATAAGACAATTCGATCTCAAAAAATGATATTTTGTAATTATTGCTTATTTAGATTTTGAAATTTGAACCTACTTATTTAACTCTAAGAAAGTAGCTGTATTTTCGAAATAATCTACCTTCGATGTTTGAACTCTGTTGACGTTTTGTTTTAACCATCCTTTTGTAATATTTTTCATCATTATTCCAACTCTTTGTGAAAATCTACTGTAACGTGTATTTCTATGAAAGATAATAAAAGCATGAAACATTTTCCAATAAAAGCTGCCTCCTGGACAGAGATTTATATTTTCGTTCAGTTTCAGCCTCGATGTGTTCCAGGATTGTAACACACGAAATCATCGTCCATAGGACAGACACGGTTGACATACACCTGGCAACTTACTATTTACCAATATAGTATCTCATCCAACATGGTCCGAAGATAAACCAGTAACATTTTGTTGACAGGCAAACTAATATTGGGCATCTGTCTTTGAAACGATGCTTAAAGGTTTTGTCAAATATTTGACGAGCTTTCTCATCGATCGATATTTCATACTCTTGTTAAATTCGAGTTTTTAAAAAGATAGTAAAAATTACAATTACTTCGTTCCTGATACCACTAATATCGTTTAGTTTGTTCCTTGCCAACATTTTTTACAATATTAGATTGCTGTTTGTCCAATATCTAACAAATCTAGTTTTCAAATAAGAAAATATAAAAGTGTCAGGATAATCAAACAATGTCAAAATATCTCATTAACTCGGGAAAAATTGTTACAGCGATAAACAAATTTTCTGCAGATAGAAAGGACAGCAAATTTGGGATTCTGTAAGATAAAATTTCTCCTCTGGCTGATAGAATCTCGTCCACGTTAACAGATCCAAGCTGTATAATTCAGATTTCGACTTACTTTTTGAAGAATCAAGAATGTCAAAATAACCAATGTTACCTTTAACAGCAAAAATAATTGAGGCCTCGAAGACCAAAAGAATGCACGAGACATTTAACTAATATCAATTTAGTCATTATCAAAGCTACTCTAAATTCATTATACCGATCTAAAAGAAACAAAAATATTTCTAAGAGGTAAAAAATCATTTCACGTGTAAAAGTCATTTCTAAACAACTTTCTCATTAAAAAATTGAACAATTATTTTATTTTACAACACTCGAACCACCTTTGCCTCATAATACTCAAAACGATGAACTTGAGAATCCTCCAAGAAACATTCAAGGATGTTCCATCTTTGAATTGGAAATAAATTTATGGGCTATCCTGTGTTCAATTAAATTATTTACAATATTGTGTTCAAGGATTTGGAAAAAGTATCATTTGCATGCTTTTGGCTCTGGGCGGCTCGATTGAAATTCAAAGGGCAACATCGGTAAGTTTACGGCGCACAGTATAGTGCTGTTTCTATGGAGAAAATGCAAACCTGCCACTGGCAGAGAAGCTGCCATTCGGATCGATATCTTGTGTGTCGACGAGTTGCTCATTTTACGATAGAAACGCGGCTGATTCGAGGGATGAAAACACGATTTATTCCTTAAATCCGAGGGAGTATCTTCGATCCCTTTTCTCCCCAACGAACGTATCGTTTCACGATGGTTTTAGATCGGTGATTTTTACGACCTCCGACGTCTTGTTTCTAGACGTTTATTTGTAAAAATTTAATGAAATTATCGACATTGGAGACCAGGGTGGAATCAGTATGATTTCTAAATAAAACACACTCTGAGCTATGTTTCATAATTATTAATAATCAATTGCTACACCCCCATTTTACTTCGATTAAGATGATATTTTCACCTTTAACTCAAAAACTACCAGCAATTGATTTTCAATTGAAAATAAGATAGAAAGAGGACACAATAAATTTAGACGAGAGCATGTTAAAAAGTTTTGATCATTTGAAACGAAGAACCTGAAGAAAGTCGTTTTAACCAGTTTAGCAGTTTCCGTGTTAAAAATTTCCAAGATACTCTTGAGAGTGTCAATTTCCAGAAGCTGTTTTAATTCTTTGAAAGAAGAAAGAAATGCACGTAATTCTTTCTCCCGGTTGTTCTGTAAATCTACAAACTTCCTTGCAAACTTTATCTTCATAAGAAAAAAGAAAAAAAAAATGTTAATTCTCCATAGAGTTTATAACTCAAGAATCGGAATTATGCTAAAGAATGATTCAAAACTGGACCAAAACTAACGAACCTTGTTTAATCAAGATGAATTTTCAGTTCGTTAAATTGCAAAGAAAAATTTGTGTGTTGATTAAAGTAGCTGCAACAGGTTGTCCCGATAAGAAAACAAATATCGAAAGAAAAATAATCGAATAATGCGTCAAGGACGATTCCCATATTAAAACAAAAAAAAAAAGCGTCACGTACCAAAGAAACAAAATCCTTCTCAGCCATAATTTTTCCATGACCGTGGCACGTGTCGTGCGGCAAAAATCATTTTTCTTGAATCTCTCGCAGGCTGCTTGCTATTTAGAGTCGAAATAGAAACGGTACGTGTGCGAAAATCACACCTCGTCGAAGCAGCTGACACACGATCCATTTCCTCCCCGTTTTTCCATTACATCCTGTCCCCTGCCCGCCCCCTCTCCAAACCGTTCGATCGATCGGCTCCCACCTTTCCGATTAGAACATTTCTTGGAACGATCTCTTTCCCGCCAAAAGCGTATCCTGCTACTTGCGTTCACTCTGGCGCTGGCTATTTCTCTCGTTCGCGTTCTTCTTCTTCGAGCTTCAACAAACGAAACTCGGATTCTTAACCCTTTCGTATCCGTGGACGAGATATTTCGCGGTCGTTGTCCAACTAATATTTTAGATGATACTGAGTCACGAGATTAATCGTTTTAATCCTTTGATAAAATACCAGAAGTAATAAATTTTGTTAATATTAAAGTAAAGTCATGTTTATTAACCGGAGGACCGTCTTACGGTGCAAAATATCATTTAAAATTGACGAAATGAAAATAACATAAAATATCGAAGGATGATAATTAGCAGTCAGATGAACGAAATATCTCGTCCAAAGGGGGTTAACTCGTTGTTCTATTTTTCCCGACAGACGCGTCAGTCAGAGCTAAATATTACATATACTTCGTACTTGACGAACATTAACTGTGTAAAGTAATCAGAATTAAACTTGAAATTCAATTACGATCAAAGTTTGAACCGAATACGATAAAGTGTGACACGTTATCGCAAACCAAGGGGTTAAACGATTTTAATAATATCCTTGGAGATCGTTCGAAGCAGCCTTGGAGAAGACTTTATTTTAGTTCGATACACCTGCTCCCATTTCACGCCGAGGCGATATAATATCTTCCCGATTGCCTTTCTCTTGCCAGAAGGAAAAACAAAACCGCTCTTCGAAACAACAAACTTCGACCGTGTCTTTTTCCTCTCCCACGCGTCCGTCCATTAAATTGCTATCGATCAGACGGAAATAACGGCCGCGAGTCTCTTTTCGTCCATCGCGCTGGAAGTAATTCTTTTCCACCAGCCACCGCCATCTTGGCCTGTTTAAAAATGATAACCGGGACGCGTACCTGAAGTACGCGTCTCTTTTCTGTTTCCAGTTCACCTGGCCACCGTGTACGGAGATAATTTCAACGTCTGAACGTCGGTTAATTTCACCCCGATTCGTGCAGCGGACGCTTTCGTTCCAGGAAATGGCGCACAATCGGTCCCTCGTTGCTTTTCCAACCCTCTGTGCCACGGATTTCTCTCCTATTCAACGCTTTTTCTCTATCGACTCGTGCGTTCAAGCGCCGGGCACAAAGTTTATTTATTCGCAGGCGTTAAAAATACTTTATCCTCGGCGCTTTTGTTTCCCCGTCGAAGATGACTAAATTCATGCTCCATGATCATCTGGCGGCAACAAAATATACCGTATTTGTACTTTCAACGACGGAACACGTCGTCGTGAACCCTTAAGCCTTCCTCGATCCTCTGTCGCGATAATTGGTGAAACGCTCGAAACGAAATTTCCTTTCGATTCCACGCGGAAGCTTTCTGTTTCAAGAAAGCTTGTTGAAACACATCCTCGAAAACGACTGGTCGATTCGAGATCTGGAGTATTCGTCATTCTTGATAACCAAGATAAATAAAGACCTTATTTCGACCGCGAATCGCGGTCCTTTCTAAACTCGATGCTCCCTTCGTCCACGCGAGATGTATCGTCGATTAAGAATCTTGATCGTCCATCGATCGTCGATCCTTCGTCGCCTATTTCTTCTTCTGTTCGTCTAGCCTCGCGTTTGGCACGAATTCCGGGCGGAAGTTGTGCACAGAACGTATGTGTGTGTGTGTGTGTGTGTGTGTGTATGTGTGTCTTCTATCCCTCTCTTATTGTCCTCCATCGATTTTATCTGTTTTGTTTCTTTTTATTCTAAACCCACTTCGATAAAGAGTACTTGAGGAAGGCTCGCGTGCGCGTGCCTCTTTCTCTGTCTCTGTTGTTTCCTCAATTTTCTCGGTGAAAAATGAAAAAATACACTCTGAAGAACGGAGAACGAACGGAGGGCCTCAGTTTCAGCAGGGCGCTCGCGATCCACGGAAATCGTCCCCTTTTCCCGTCTACGAGTGGCTGCTTTTGATCGCCTTACGTGAAGTACCTCGAAAGCACCACTAACGCCACCGCGACCAACGTCGTGGCGCTAAACGTGTTTGCACCGCTGTCGATCGAGCACTCCTTTTCCGTGTACACCGCGCAATGTTCCTGGAATCAGACGAAATTACGCGATGCACGATTATCCAGGCAATTGTGTTGATCTTCTCGATCGTAAGAAACGTTGACGCTTAACACATTGTGCGCTGTGCAGACGTTGATTACTGAAACGCCGAGTGAACGCTACACTGAAGGAGCATTTGAACGTTTAAACATTACTGGACTGTTAATAATGTTACCGATATAAGGATTTTGAGAATTATATCAGCCGTTGAGCTTGGGTTAGATATGGATTAAATTGAACACGATGAGGATTCGATATGGTAATTACTTCAAAGCGTGTTGGTTGACTTAGCCGTTGAGTAATTTACTAGGTTGGTAATTTGGTAATTCGATAATCTAGTAATTTTGTAGTTTAGTCACTTGTCGATCTACTGATTTGGTAATTTTAGTAGTTTGGTAGTTTGGAAATCTAGCAGTTTAACGATTTAGTAATTTAGTGATTTGGCGATCTACTGATCTGGTAACCTAGTGATTTAATAATCTAGTGATTTTGCAGTTTAGTCATTTGGCGATCTACTGATCTGGTAACCTAGTGATTTAGTAATTTGGCAGTCTAGCGATTTAATGATTTAGTAATTTGGCGATCTACTGGTTTGGTAACCTAGTGATTTAGTAATCTAGTAATTTAGTAGTTTCGTAGTTTGGCAATCTAGAAATTTAATGATATAGTAATTTAGCCATCTACTGATTTGGTAACCTAGTGATTTAGTAATCTAGTAATTTAGTAGTTTAGTAAATTGGCAATTCAGTAATCTGGCAATCTACCGATTTGGGAATCTAGTGCTTTAGTAATCTAGTAATTTATTAATTTGGCAATCTACTGATTTAGCAATTTAGTGATTCAGTAATTTAATAATTTATATATTCGAGTATAATAATAATTAAACATTCGAGCATAAGGCGAATGATGGGATTTCCTACCCCTATCGCCATTTTCCCTAGGATCTACGATGAACAGCACTGCACATACAATAGAAAATCTGGTATCCGAATTAACTAGGTATTCGAATAATCAAACAATTCCTTCGCGTTAATCAATCGACAATTTGAAGGTTCCATAATAATGAAGTACCAACGGTACAATGTGTTAAGTGTCACAACAGGATCAAACTTCGCTCTCTCAGAATTAAATGTATAATTCTCTCCATCAAGAATACACACAACAGCGGACAATACTGATACACTTGCAAATAGGTGCAAAGCAATTATCAAGGCTCGATCGAAACAAATTATTAAAATTAACATCTAAAATAATGAACAATATTTAAAGCCAGAAAACTATATATCTGCAATCAAAACTTGTCCAACGTGTAAACCAATTCGCAGATAAAATTGATTTTAAAAATTGGAGCTGCCACCTTCATCTCTTCAAGCTTTTTTTTTTTTTTTCACGAACGACGTGACATTACAAACATATCCGAATCTGTGCAATATCTGACTACGACGATAACAATCTCTAGCAAAGCAGAAATGGCAAATATTTACCTTCAGAAGCGAGCTCGACACTCTGTCAAGGAAGTCCTTTGTAAATCGAGCCGTGTCATCGCCGCATTGCCGACGAATCGTATGATGGGAGCACTCCAAATACTCCTTGAACCCACTACAACAGACATATCCCCACTTCTTTTAATTTCCACACATTGCTCAAACCTTCTGTCTATACGAGATACTAAAACTTGATCGTAAACAAATGCTTGCCACCTTTTCGTTTCCTTTTGGTTCTAAACGTACGAAGATCCGCAATAAAAATTCAACTTTATGGAAACTAAACGTCCCGTTTAGCCATTTATATTTAATTACATTGTATCACTTTTATTCGTGCAAATGTATCGTTTCTACGCTTCAAAGTTAATTAAAGAATCAATTTGGAAGTTTCAAGCAGTCAAAGGGTTAAATTAGGGTAAAATTGATTGTACCGACGATTTTATTATGGTTTGTGTTATTGATATTTATCATAGATAATTTGAAAATGTGGTTCACAATAATGAGAGTTTTCTAATTAAAAATTAATCAGAAAACCATCAAGTTACAATAAATTAACAGCGTCGCATAATTCCAACGACTGAGTTAGAATTTATAACCACATTAAATGTAAATCTCATTCTTTTACACCTTACAATTTTGCGTGATCATTATTTTTTCTGATCTTTGAATAAAATCACTACCCCTTCTGATCATGTAACAAAAAGTTTGATCGGACGATTAGAAAATCACAGATTCACAATTGGCAGTTAAAAATACAAAACTTAAAAGAAACCTGATCCCTCTAACATTTTCTACCCTAACAATCGTTGCATTAACCAATTGTCGGTCGTGTCGAAAAAACCCAACGCATTTGAACGATTTTCAGCCCCGTGTACGTAGCATCGCTACTTTCTTTTATAAGTGATCCAAGTAAATAGATTTTGTATTTCGTAAACGCGGGAATAAACGTTCCAGCTCATTGTCAGTCGAGATAAGGAAAAGTCATAAATCATAAATTAAGAGGTTTTGAGTAATTTTACGACCTCCTTCGAATCTCGTCGAGAGTAAATTTACTCGGTCCCGGACTGAAAGTGTTAAGACCAAACGCTATCGATCTTTTCGCATCCTATTCAGAAATCGCTACTGCGCTGTTTGGCTTTTTCCGACCGTGTTTTTTTAAAAAAAAAAAACCTCTGATACTCAAAACGATTTTAAACAATGGAGCAAGTTGAACAAAAAGGAGACAAAAAAAAAGAGGAAAAAATGCAAACGAAAACGTAACACAGGTATAACGTTCGATACGCGTCCGAGCTCATTGTGGAAACGCGTTCGTGACTGCTATTTCTTCTGCGTTTGTTTTTTGGCCGAACCATGCGAACACGAGACGATGGGCGAATGCTTTTCACGCTGATGGCTGTACGTACACGGGGTGCCTAATGACATTAGCTTATCTCAGCCACGGTCTGTTGCAGCTTTTGAGACTGTGCATCGTTCGATAGAGGGTAGAGAGAGAGAGAGAGAAAAAAAGGAAAACGAGTCCAAGATACGAGCACGGATAAAAGCCAGGGGAAAAGGAAGAGGGTGATAGACACCGGGACAACGGGGAAATGGAGGAACAAGAACGATGTACAGCGAAGTGAAAGATGATTGTGCGAAATGGGGTGAGCCTCGTCGGTTTCGATGATTTGGACACGATTCAACCTCCTGATTACGGTACGATTTCACGAAACGGTTGGGAACGTTCTTTTGTCGGCGTTAGGGAAAGGGAAATTATAGTTGCTTGAAATCTTAACACTTAATGGCTTATATGCAGTCGTGAGGCGGGAAAAATTCGTTTTTTCAAAGAAGGGTGTTTTGGATGCTGGAGTTGTGCTGTTGAGGATCCTCGATATGAGCCTGCAAGTTCTTACATTCATTGACAGCCAAAACTTTAATCACGTTTTCTCGGAACTACATTTTTTTTTTTTTTTAGATCCGTACGCGATGAAATTTTCTCTGACGATTTGTCTGGAATTTGTGTAATAATTAATATATCGAAATAAATTTTCTTTTTCCACAAATGATTCATGATTCTTTCGCATTCCCTGAAAATATTGTTAAAAAATAGTGTCTTTTACGAGAAATACATTGATTTTCCTAGAAAAAGTACAACTTCTAAAATACATGCAAACCGGACGATTAAGTGTTAAGATTTTGACAATATTTGTGAAAATTTAAATTTTCTGCTAAAATTACACCCAAAATTAATCCTCAAAACCGACGCACAGAAATATTAACAACTGCCTTTCGAACGACAATTCTTCGTAGCAAAAAATAATTAAACTCTGTACGCGCTGTAAGTCCTTTTTCCCCATATCCAGCGGGCGAATACAAAGAGTTTAGTGGAATAAAAAGGGGAGCAATATTTGCGAACAGAGCTAACGAAGCGACGGACAACAGCGAGATAAAGAAAATATCGAAACACGGAGACAGGAAAATATAGAAGAGGGATCAAACGAAGTGGAACATAGTCAAAGAAAGAAAGGACGCACGGAACAGAGGGAGAAACGAGAAAATGAATAAAAGTGGAGTAAAAAGAAAAAATAGCCGGCGTAAAAGGAAAAGTGACGGATGCGGTGGAAAGTGAGCAGAGTAAGGGTGGCAAAGGCTGAGACACGCCAGAGGAAAAACGGATTTCAAACACATCCGGTGTGTGTACCACACACGAGGGGGGGGCTCCTTTAACACTCTTATTCCATAAATTCAATTGCACTCTTCGCTGCTACGTTTTTACGTTAAATCGTTTTATTTTTTACACGCGTCCTATCGCGTTCAACATGCTTAACAGAGTAACCCGTTCAAAGAGAACGCTTTCGAGCATCGCCTACTGCTACAACCTGCCGTGTAAGTTTTTCTTTTTAACTTGTTTGCTCGTGCACGGGTCGGAAAAAATGTATGACGATGTGCTGCGAAACAAATGGAATTGAATCTTTGATATGTAATCAGGGGTATTAGGCGCGATGATGATTACACCGTGCAAATCTTGAATGACTTTTTACGATCGAATAATTAACAAAAGAAGCGATGGAATAAACTGCAGACTGCAGATACCGTCCAGCTGGCTATCGAACTGAAAGGTTAAATTTAAAAATTGATTGATTGTGTTCTTAATAAGTAGAGTCGGAGCGTGTCCGACTACACACGTCCGTTTTCACTGTGGCAGTCAACGTGTTAACGCTGGAACTATCGGCGTTCAATGTACCCTAACTTCTGAGTTAAAAATAAATTAGAAAATAATTACGAAATAAAATGTAATTGATAACAGCCAACGTATAACTCGACGAAAGCGTTTTAATAAATTTTCGAAATTAAAATGAGAAATCTGAAGCTAGTCATTTTAACCCGTTTGATAGTTCTAGTGTTGAACTTTGAAGGATGGATACTTTGGGACAATTCGGAGCCATAGAAATTGTTTTGCGATATTCAAGGGAAACTTAAGAAACTAAAGGCTGCACATTTCATAGGATTTTGGACTTTTTGCGTTTTGTAATCGATAATATAGACGATCGAGAATTTTTCGAATAATTATGAATGGATGCTTCGTTTAAAGAATGCAACTGCTTTATCACGATGAATCGCGCGTGTCATTGAAAATTATTTATTGTTCCACTTTTCTTTTCGTGGAATTTGTATATTCTGTCAAACATTTAAAAGATTATTTATTTAAAACATTTCTTCCATAATCATCATTTTTTTTTTCGTTTGATTTTTTACGATACAGAAAACACCAAAGTAATTTCTCAAATTTTTAACAATTTTTTCTCTATCGATGTCGTTCGTAATATATCAAAAAATCACGCAACAAAGGGTAAACACCATTGTGTTTCAAAGGAGACATTTTATTGTGGATAAATCTGAAGTTTCGTCGTCATTTTTTTTCCCTCGCGAAATTGTATCATTTATCGACGTGAAGAAATTACGAGATTAAAACGTTAACGTTAAAAAGTAAACTCATTTTGGAGCCGAGGAAAGAAACGATGTTCGGTATCGTGTGTAAATCGACGGCGGATATCGCCGAGACATTAACAAAAGTCAAGGCTATAATATTAATCGCGATTTGCATACGACGGTGTACGTGTATTGTTACGAGCGCGTAACCGTGCGTCACTTGCGAAGGGTCACAAAAAAAAAAGTATCCCACAGCTATCGAAAACGATCGACTGTCAATCGTGAATAACAAGAAATCGCGATTATTCATTCGGATGAACCGTGCGACACCTCGGACGACCGTCGGACACGTGTCCACGATTTATCAACGAAAATGTAATTTTTATTAACGGAGGTATCGTAATCAAATTACAGCTACAGGCTAAGAAAGTGAAACTAAGATTGTGAGTTTCAGATGATGATAAAATAATGATAAATGGTTAGTCTCTGTCGCTGGATATCCAAAGCTGACGACTTTTCATTGCAAACCGCTCATTACGGAGTTTCGACCCATGCTTAAAAAGGTCAGGTTACGACGGAAGTCTGGCGCTACTACGCACGAAGTATTCCAGCAAAATGTTAACAAAAAGTATACTTATAGATGATATTTTATGTATTATTTTCGTTTCACAGATGCAGATTCTATAATAAATGTTTCTACGAATCTTCGTACGATTTTTTTGACGAGAAAAAATTGTGAAAAATCTACAACCTTGGCGAATTAAAACAGAACCTATCGATAGCTTCGTCCATTCAGCAACAAAATCCCTATTGATAATAAAAATGAAATGATAACTGTCACTCACCAGCAAATAGACTTGAGGGATCCGTTCGGGCTCGCCGTGTTATTTCTTCTTTCGATCTCCTGCGTGGTCCGGTGATATTTCTTGTGGCAAAGCTCGTACTCGGGCTGTACCTTTTGCATGCAAGGAGCGTGCTTCAGGAATTCTGCGAACATTCAGAAAAGGCGAACGATGAGATTGCCTTCGAGCCACGATACGAAAATTGAAAAGGTTTCGCCGCAAAAAAAAAAAGGAGAGAGGAAAACATTTTAACGTTTTCTCTACAATCAAATTACATTCGAGAACCTTACTTCGACGTAACTTTTAACAAACGATATTGTATTTTGTCGTGCAACTCTATTGACATTGAACTTTATACACGACTGGATAATTATTTCACGATATACTGCAATATTTTAAGTTTAGAAAACGAAGAATTGTTCGGAATTCAGTTCAGACCGTTAACTTTCTCCATGGTCCGTCGTCCAAAAGAGAACAGACTCGCAGATGTTCCCTTGTTATTATGCCGAGAAATCGGAAACTCTTGGAGCAAAGTGTACAAAAAGGAGAACAGATTCATGGTTTTCGATCCATGGTTCATGTATCGGCGGATAATTAATTTTCTAGAGTATTTCGTTCGCATCGGTAACGTTAATAGCAGGGGCGGCGTTAGATGTCAATTGAACCTGTTTTTGAAATCCATTACCAATATTCATCGACGAGAAGGATCGCGAAAAAACTGTACACACCTCTGTACGCAGGAATCTAGCTGCTTCGTGTTTCTCGTGGCTATCGATTTTCGATATCAACCCTTCGACGTTGCGATTAAAAACGAAGGAATCAAGGCGCCAGCTGCGGCACGATTCGACGAATAAACTCGTTCGACGCCGATAATCGGCCTCGTTACCGGTACTGCACTCTTAACGAGACGCTAATCGCGTAATCGATTTCGAGATAGCCGTACAGGTCGAACTCGATCATCCCTCAGCACGAGGGCTCGTGAAATAATAACTAACTCACCCTTTTGCGATTAAAAAAAAAAAGAAACGAATTAAAACATCTATCAAATTGAGATCTTTGAATCAAAAATGTCTCAAATATACAATATTCTTATTTTTAAACTTAGGTAGATTATTTAACACACTGTTTCATGCTATGTGAACAATCTAGAAAGTTAGATATTAATTTTGACTAGATCGACTAGATTCTAGATCGTTTGTTGAATCAGATATTTGAAGGTTTAATAAAAATATATGTTTCAAGGAACTTTCAAAGGTATATAAAATCGAATCGAAGTTAAAAACATGGTTCATTGATTGTTTGTTTCTTTAATTCTTTAACGCTTCGAGTGCGACAGTGAAAACGAACGTGTGTAGTCAGACACCCTAAAACTCTAATCATTAACGACAATTTCAATTTGATAGCCAGCATCGTTAGCTTAATATCAACGCTATCTACGGTTTATTTTATCATTTCTTTTGTTAATTATTTAATTGTAACAAATTCCGGGTACCGGTATAGTCTGAATAAAAATTATATATAGTTTAACCGTGCACACTTCGGACACGAAATACTCTAAATTTCTCTTCTGATATCGAGAAAAATAAAAAATACTTTCCGCCAATGAAACCAAGAACGCATCCACGAGATCGGAAGCAATTTCCGGCGGAAACGTTCGATACGTTCAAGAACTTCCGCAACGCGGTGTATTTTCCATTTGACAATTCAACATGCCGCGAAAATCGCAGAATACGACGAACAGGATAACGAGCTTCGAACAAGAGCGCACGTTCTCCAAAATATCTCGAGGGATCCCGGTCGAATCCGGGAGTAATTGAGCAAACAAACGAACGGCCACCGAGCAAGGATGCATTATTTCGTTTTCTACTATGCAAAACTACGCGAGAATCATAATAGTAAACTCGGCTGGAATTGTACGGCTCGCAAAATGATTCGTGACTCGTTTCAGACTCGAGTATAACGAACATGTACAATACGTTATCCAACGCTTTAGGATTTTCGGTTACTATCGATTGTTAAAATCCGACTAACAAACCTCTGACTATTATCTTTTCAACAAAAATTACGTGCGCTTAAATCCTTAATTACTGTTAACCCTTTGCACTCGGCTGTCCCCTCTGAGGGGACATATTTAATTAAGCAGAATATTTTAAAATGTGAAGTTTAAGTTTTATTTGTATTAAAATAAAGAAACTTAAGGAAAGAAATAAAAATAGATTCGCAAATATTTGCGACACTTTTCTTACAAAATATTGCGTTGGTTTTGTGAAAACTTCGCTGGAAGAAGTAAACTAAAAATGTTTCGAGTGCAAAGGATTAAATTATTAAGTCAACAATATAAACTGCAATTCTTGCACCTCGATAATTTGCCAATTTAATTCGAAATATCGCAGTATTGTGATCAATGAAATAAATAAAATTAAAATTCGATTCGTATTGAAAAATATGAACCAGGTTCGTCGCGTTTCAACTTTGACTTGCGTAACGACTGTGACACGAAGTTACGAGACAACAGGTCAAATATCTCAGTCGTGCGGATTTATTAGCCAGTTAAATCGATTCGTTCTATAATTGAGGGTTCTCCGAGATTCCCGAAGACAATCGGACAGATTCTGAGATATCGACGAGTTAAGAAGCAGAGTTTAACCAACAGGTATTCAAGATTGTCAGGAATATCGTGAATGTGTCCATCTTCGGTTTCTGATCGATTCAGCGAGTTTCGAAGTCTTGACAAGGTAATCAGAAAATATTTCACTCAAATAAGAGTAAAAGAAACTTTCCATCCTCGGATGAACTTCACTCCAAAACCCCTCCAAGCATCCCTTCTTTAATATTTCTTATTTAACAGTCCACGTCGACAGAAAAATTTCCAAAAACCATTTCCTTATTATTCCTTTCCTAAATTTTCTATATTCTAATGTAAATAAAACTTCAATTTCACATTCAGCATGGATTGATCAGAAATAGCACGACAGTCCAGTTACTTCACTTACCATCCTGATAGGGACCATCTTGACACAGTTCCATGACCACCTTGTTGATGCCAGCGTACAGGGAATTGAAGTGTTGCCTTTGTTTCTCCTTCATGCAATCGAAGGTGTACGTCTGGATGCACTTCATGCCAGCCTCGAGGTCTCTGCAATACGATAAAGGATTCTTCGTGACGATTACGGTCATCGATTTGCCGATTATAATATTTCGGGAGGATTGACTGAAGAGGAAGAAACTCGAAAGCTATCAGTTTGGAGAAAATTCTTCTGGTACGTCAGATTTGATGAAATAACAAGGTAAGATAGGTTGAAGAGCAGGTTGAAAGAACGAGGATGTTCCAGAGAACTCGTTTAAACGAAAGATCAAACTGGAATACAAATTGTTCCGGTTGACTTGAGAAAAGTTTCGAGTCATTCGGAAGACAGAGTATTATTTCGGGAAAAGGAAAAGGAATACTGCACAAGATGATTTATTTGCAACTTTCTTACGTCTACCGTGAAACCGTGAACGAGCTGAAAATTGAATTGGAAGACGAGTTGATTTAAATTTGTGTGTGTTCATACGAGGCGAAAGATTTATGCTTCGAGTATCGCGGTTTAAGGTAAGAACATTTTTCTCGGCTTCGGAATTGTACGATGAAAATTCTCGCGCTTGAAATTTAAAAAAAGTGTGGTGAACTCTGACAGTTTATTTCTGACGGAAATATCTTTTGATTAAAACATTTTAAAAATTAACGACCTCGACTCTTAATTAAGACAAATCTATCAAAGATTCATATCCCAAATTACGGTTATGGTTTGGAAATTCCATTTTCAAAAGTACCATCCTGAGGAAAATGCTGTTAAAGGTTTCGAGAAGAGCCAGGTATCGATTGGTGTCTGTTTCAAGTTTCGCCAATAAGAATTTTTGAATAAAATCTTCAAGAAATATAATTCAAACTGAAATCGTTTCAAAAATCTATCAAACTAGCAGATAAAATAATGAAAACCACGGTACTAAAAATAGCAGAAATTCAATTAGCTCTGAATGATAAATTAAGACTAAAATATTTCTTTATTAGCTAATAATAAAGTCTAATTAAACCAACGATGCATCAGATTCCCCGTCCTATATTGCTTATAATGCTTATGAAAAATGAAACTTATTTAATAATAAACTTAACGAGATTGAAGTTACTCAAAAAGATGCAAAAAGTTTCAAGATCTTAATATCAGGGACAGCTTTCCTTATACTGAAGGTAAAATCCTGGCAAAGGAGGGTAAGAACTTCCTGTTAACGATCAACGTCGCCAGACTTATTTTTCAAAGTAATAAATTACTGTTTAACGCTTTTTTTAACACCTTTTGGGGACTGTTTGCGTGATAACCGAATTTTCAATGTTTGTTCACAAAATTCGGTGCACGCGTAGCCGATAAGATTATCTATCGTGTATCGAGCAATTTTCATTTTATTTTTTCAGGCCTTCGTTCATTAACGAAGGCTCCATCATATTATATTTTAAGCAGTAATAATTTTACCAAAAATAATTGTTCTGGTTACATAGTAGTGAAAATTTTATTTTACAAAAGCGTCCAATAAAGATATCTTTATTTAATTAATATTATTCCATTATCTAATAACTCAAACCAGACGTACACACATTAAACTCAACGGCCCCAAAAAGCAACAATTCCGCTGTAAAGAAAAAGAAGAAGAAAATATTCCAACGATAGAAGTCGAAAACAATTATTTTGCCGTTGCTTATTGAAGAGATCGTCGACAATTTTTCTTTTTATTCGCTTTAATCTTCCCTTCGTGGTCGGGCATCGCACCCCCTAACCGTCGAGGGTGCATCTAAATTTCAGATTTCAATTTCAATTTCACGCGGCCGAGAAATTGCAGAAACGACGGAAGTACCACGCACGCGAGACTCGATGCTTTTAAAATTTCAGATTATCGTTGGATCACCTATCCCTGGGGAGAGACCGAGGTCTCAGGGAGAATTCGAATTTCAACCGCTTGACTTTCTTTCCTGTCGACGACAATAACAACGAAGTTTTCCTTGTTTCAGGAAAGAAATATTGGAAATCGAAAACAATTGAATATCGATTATAGTATGATCCGTACGGGGTTGCATACTGAATCGAAGAATTCTTTCAATACTGAACCCCTTCCATGATTTTGTAAGAAGAATGATCATTTCTGAAGATATTTAGAAGATTTTTTAAATTACTGAGATTCATGATTTTGTTTGATGAATTAATTGATCTAAAGTATGTTCGATTTGATATTCTTTACGAAATAAAATCCTTATTTATTGATAAATATTACACAAGCCACGTGCGAGTACATTCGATATAATGATCATAAATAGTGATCTCTTGCATTCAACCCCTGCTCCCTCAAACAGTCCACGATATAGTACAATAGAAATATTTTTCCCGTAGAATTTTCTTTATTAGTACAAAAACAATATGAAAAGTTGGCATAAAAATTATCCATTTAACTTTAACCCCAGATTACTAAACTTAAATCAACGTTACTGTGTCATTAATCATTCGACTCATCGATTACAAATTGAAAGCATGTATACTTGCTATATCTCCTTTATTTATTGTAAATAAAATAGCAGAACCGAAGACATGATTTATTAATTCTTAATCAGAAAAATAGAAAAGCAAGAAAATTTAATTTCGACGAATGTTTAGTGATCTAGGGTTAACTTTAAAAGATTTGTCAAACGGCCAGGTTTCGTTTATCGGGATTTCGTGATCTCGTTTTCCACGGGACAGAAATCGCGGTATAATTTCCCGGCTAGGATAACTTATGGCTTGCCGAACCGGTGTTACCGTCGCTAGTTGGAAAATCACGCGCGTTCGTACGTTCGAGCATTTTATACATATACGAACGTTCTATCGCCTGCTGTGACTCTCCTATCCCTCCCTTTCCCCTCCAAAATTCCCTGAATCCCGTTACAAATATTTTTCCCTTCGATTCCATTTTTTCCAAGTAACGTTGATGCAATTTATTCCAACGTAAAAGTGGACGCTCGATTCTCTGCGGTCTGTTAATTCGTAATTTTTAATTGAAAAAATAGCGTGCACTGAATTGTATGAATAAATTTTAAACGAACTTTATATTACGGTATGTAAATTCATAAAATTTGATTTGGCCGGGAATTAAACTACAGGATTATTTATCAAAAAATAAATTTCCATGTTTGCCATGGATTTTCGATCTTTCAGCTACAGAATAAAAACATAGAATTTTATAAATCATTTAATGGGTATTATATTATTTTACATTTAGAATTATGTAAACTGTTATGGTATATATAATTTTATAATATATATTGTTAAGTATATAAAGTAACATTTTATTAGAATAATGCTCGTCTCTGAAGGAATATAATTAGGGTTGGGTTAAGGTATAAATATAAATGTTTGTAAAAGAAATCTTCTAATAGAAACATTTTTTGTAAATCATTTACAAAAAAGTCTTTACTACAACTATTTAAATTATTAAAAGAGTTAAAAAAAAATATTCGTTATTTTCGTGTCACTACACAAAACGAGATCTGATGCTGTTATTGCAAAATAAAAACGACGTATCGCGCGAAAATTTCCACTCAGTTATTTTCAAATAAATATCGCACCGAACGAAACTACGATTTCATATTAATATTTCGAAAATCATATCAACGAATAAATTCAACCAGTTGATTCTGATATTAAAAAAGAAAGATACGTATATATCCTCGAGCGTCATACTGTTATTGAATTTTTGTCCACGTTATTTAACACGCTACACCTGTCACGGAATATTTTTCCAGCCGGGCCGACGAGGCAACAGACGAACAACAAGCTATCATCAAAAATATCACTGATTTTATTTACTTTTTGTTTCATACGCCACAGTTTCGTATCCTTCTTGGCAAAAAATGTATTGCATTTTGATCATTCATTACTTTCCTTTAATAAATTCATCGACGGTTTCTTTACGCGAGTAGTTGTAACGTAATTAATAAGTTGGCCCTTTGATTGAAATTCGTTAAACATCGAACGAAGAAGCCGGGTATTTACGAATTAGTATTTATCGTTTTATAGGTTTTATAAAATTGATAAAGAAATTTGCTGTAAATTAAGCTTCGAGGATTATGGAATTTCGAAAACTACATCCTTTTCAATTACAACTGCACGAATTAACATTTTCAAATATTCGAGAAAATTAAAATTGTGTTATTTAAATGATAGATACAATTTTTGTTAATATATTTCAAAATTCATATATTCCACGACGTTATGAGAGAATGACAGATGGGACATTTTAATTAACAGGTTCAATTCACAATTTATTCATTATGAAAGAATATAAAGTTATATACACAAAATTCCATTCTTTAACTGAAAATATTTCACAAATTGAATAAAACTGATTTAAAAACAATGTGTGCTATAATTGTGTGACTGACATGATAAAAAAAAAAAAAAAAATAACAGATTGTCCCGGCAATGTACGATCATTAATGTTTTCGAGGATTAAGCAGGAACTTTTAACAGGCTGTTTGAAACTCCAAGGAAATCTCGAGTCCTTGCTTCCTGAAACTTTTAGCAAATTAAGAGGATGGCCTATTAGAATTCCCTTTCAATCTTCGGAACTAGTTCTGGGGAGGAAAATAAGGTGAACAGCCGATCGATTCGTGCGAGTATACACGCGTAAAAAATGCAAATCCTTATTAAACTTTTCGTCGATTGATTCAACAATTAATATCACAGAAACCCCTTTTCCCCTTTCGTACCATTGAAATTCTAACGAGCTTCGGTCGGCAAGAATGTTGGAACACTCTGTCGAAGTTCAACAATCGTTTATTAAATAACTTCCCTCAAAGTTCTTCGACAATGTCCGACGGTTGCCGGGAATTGGACGAAAAACCGGGATATAAATTCATCATCGCTAATGCAACGACAAACGAACGGTTGCGATTCGTTTAAACTTGAAACTATATATCTACTATTCGATTTCGCGTCTGATTAAAAACGTTCTGCGCCAGCGTTTCTCAATATTTTCGCGAACGAGACAATATTTATGGGACTAATTAATTTGTGTAATCAATATACAACAAAAGTACGACAGGAGGCACTGCTTCGATGAAAGATTCAATTGTGAAATTAAAGTTTGAAAATTATTAGTCATAAAATTTCATATTGTTCGAATTCGACTTTCATCGTTCGCAAAGAATATCGTTTATCGGAGGATTAAGGAACAAATTACTGTGGCACTAGCTGGTGCCTCTATCTAGAAATTTTTCAACGTGAAATTTTCATTGTACGTACATTGGAAAAGGAATAAAAACAATCTGTTCGGAACAGAATTCTTGGATGTCAAGAAATGTAAAGGGTTAAAGAGCGATTGGTGGTTTTCTCAGACCATTTTCTATAAATCGTTGAAAGAAAACTTACGGGCACAGTTGTTGAAGATGCTCCTTTTTCGTTGCGAAGCTGAGGTCGTTGTTGCTGATCCTCTCGAGAGGCCTCACACATTTCACCAGCCTTTCGTGACCGCACTCTTGGCTTCGACAACTGCCGAGCACTGAAACAGAGAGAGAACACTGAAATAAATGCACCGTTTGGAATGCTAGGTTTTCCTACGGAAAAATCCGATCATTTATCTTATACTGAGAAATTATTAAGGATTTTTGTTCAGGCGCGACTATTAACATAACCCATCGTCCATAAAATTACGTTACTGAATTTACTAATTGATTTTGAAATAATTACTAAGCCGAATACTTGATATTTTTAATTTAATCCAAACCTAACCTAGGCATAATATATAGTAATTTCTTTTTTTGTATTTTAATAAGTGGTATAGGTATCTTTCTAGGGCATCATTTTCCTTAAGGAAGTCTATAGTAACTTTTTAGCATTATAATCAGTGGAGACAATACTCTCCCAAGGCGCCATTTTCCCAAGGAAAGACTATAGTATTCCATAGTGTATTTTTTCAAATTATTGTAAGATAAATGTGTCAATTAATAAATCAATACAAACTACTGATACTTCATCTCGTTTACGTAAATATTAGCTTTTAATATCATAAACGAACGTTTGAAGTATTTAATTCGATTAGTGAATGTTCAGTACCTCGAATCACGTTGATGCTTTCATTACTTTATTTTATAATGCATAATTCAGTGATTAATAAACGTTTGTTCAGTGTGAAACTGGAATTTACAAATGCAATAACAAAAGGAATCCAAACAATAGAAATTTCAGTGGATTTTGTCGATAGTATAATGAATGGGGAGGATTTCTCACAAATTCTTATATTATTAAATGGAATGAAATATCACGATATTGAATTTGCAACCGTTGTGACAGAAAATGTAATTAATAAAGTATTAAAAATTTTGTGAAATCTATAATAATGAAGTGTTTGTGAATGTTATATTAAATTTTAAAGGGCAAAAGAATCTTAGAAATACTGATTCAACTACAACAAATATTATAGTGGATAAATATTCTTCTATAATAATAATTCCAATTGATTCTTTTCCCTTTGAAAAGATTAATAGAACGTTCACACAACATAATTAATTCGTTGGATACGGAAAGGCTTTAAAAATTTTAATTTAAACAAAAATAACAAACAAGTAACATTCCTCGAACGAAGTTTTAATCCGTTGCAAACATTTCAGCTGGTTTCACGACTTTTTAATCAAATACTGTTAACTCAAAGTGTTAATCAACACAATTAAAAGTAGTCCTTCAGCAAATAAATTTTAAATCAACTGTGTGTAATTGTCCCTTCAATTGCAAGTAGAAACGATCCAATGCTAATTGAAGTAGAAAATTTTCAACGGAGAAAAAACGGTTTGAATCGTTAAAAAAAAAAAACTAAGCAGAAAAATAATTCAATTTTTTATTCTATAGAAAATTATATTGAAAAAAATCTAAGAAGAAAAATGATTTACCATATTAAATAGAAGAAAAGTAAAATGGATATTTTGAATTATTTCTCTGCCATTTCTGATATATTAATTTGCAAGAAGTTACGCATTTAAGGGTTAAACATTTAGGATAACTTCCGTTGTAAATGGATTAAAAGGGAAATCTTTTCGTGCCTCACTTTCTAACGAAATGAGTTACGAAAATTTTGAAACAAGACAGGAAAGATCGAAATAGATGTAAAAAGCGCTCTTCGGAAATGGACAAGCTTCGAAACGTTTCCCATCTGTTCTCGAGAGCGCCACTTCCGGCTTAATCTTTCTCCTCGTCGTTTCCTCGGAAAATCATCGAAGGAGAAAAGTCGTTCTTGACCCGACTCAATTCCTCGACCCAAATTAATCGTAATGTCTCTGATCGAAAGGATGATTCAAACATGATTACTAAAATCTTTGGTAATTTTGGTCAAAAATTCTATCATTTCTTACATCAATTATTCGATCATAATTGTAATTATATATTTTTCGTATTAAACACGAATAAATGATATATATTTCGATGAGTTGCGTAAGTTAGTTTAAATGTTAGAGGATCTAAAACAGACAACGTGTATTTAAATTATTCCAAGTATCATTTTGAAATACTAATGGAAATGTGTTCCGAAATTGTAGATCTATTAATATTTGCCTAAATTTGTTTAATTAAATTTACCTGCAGAAATATATGTGTATTACGTGTTGAATCCCTGAATAAGATAATTTATTCAACGTGTGTCTATTTACAATTAATTTCCAACCGTGCATTCGTCTCGTCCGAGAATACCCTTTGTGTAATCAGGGCAAAGCTGGTGGTCGCTCTAATATTTTTACCCCAATTTTACATAAATGCCAGACCAAATATTTCGTTTATTATCCCAGTTTCTTTCGTCACCTATCAGCCCGATCTCGTGAATAATTCGTTACCTATTTTAACGCATATTTCAAACAAAATTTCTTTAATTCTAACCTCTGACATTTCCGAATAAATACGAATTAAACCCTGTATATTTTTTACGAATCTATTTTTATTTTATTACTTTCTCCATTTAAACGATTTTAAACTCTAACTAACCCTTCCGCGCCAGCCGGAAATATTACACATTTTTTACTAGAAATTAAGCCAAACGATACTATCAATATTTTTACAACTCAGAAATTTCGAAATATTGAGACTTTCGAGTAATAGTTGTAGAAACTTGGAATCTTAAAACCATGTAACTAACATATTTTCTATATACCTGAGCATTAATTTTTCAAGGGAAAGGCTACAACACTTATCGAAAGAGTCACAGGGCGAAGGGTTAAGTATCTCTTGTAATCTATTGAAATTACATGACGATCGAGCCTAATTCGAAGCTAGTGAAAGATATAAACCGTTCCGTTACAACGAACGAAAGGAATATAAATCGAGGTTCGAGGCCGCACGCAGTATACGGATGCACTACTGCACGTCCGAGCAATACCAGCTTGATCCACTTGAGCCGCCTGGTTCGTCTTTTTGCGAGGATTAAAGGAGATTACCCGTGGCCAACACGGTCGCCAAGCTAACGAGAATTTAGCCAACGTTGCCATAAATCGACTGCCATGCACACCTGCTCGCCCACTTCCACCCACGTTACACACAGGCGACGTGTAATGCTTTGTAGTCAAAGATCCTTCGAATCGAACAACAATATCGAATGCACCCTTAAAAAATAAGAAACATTTCGAAAAATAGTATACAATCAACGAACGTGAGACATTTTTGTCTGTCGATATCAACGATCGTATATTCTTTGAAATTTCAGGCAACAGTTTCATTTTGAAAATTTAACACCTTGACTGCCGTTGACAGACACGCTGAAATCCTAATTATTAACAATACAATCAATCAATTTTCAAATTTCACTTTTCAATTCGATAGCTAGCATTATTAGCTTAATGTTAACGCTATCCGTGGTTTATTTTATCATTTCTGTTGGTAATTATTTGATTGTAACAAATTTCGGGTGCCGGTCACCGGTGACCCCCGTGGCAGCCAACGTGTTAAATACACAGGATGTTAAGAAATTATTTGAAGAGCTCTACACCGTTGGATCGATCAGGGCAAATCGAAGCGAAAAGTTCTGTAACATTTTTCGATGGGATCAATAGTTTGGCCACAATTCGTTGTTGACATTTGAAAAATTGACCGATCAACGTAGAAAGGGATCGCTGATTGGTCAATTTCTCAAATTTTCAACGACGAATTGTGACTAAACTACTGATCCTATTGAAAAATACTACAGAACTTTTCGCTTCGATTTTTTCGCCATCTATCCAACGGTGGCCATAATAAGTAACTTGCTGTATACTTGCAACTTGAAGTATTTAAATTTGAATCTGTTAAATTCCAAAGTTTCATGCATCCGGATTAACAATTTTTTGTATAAATCGAAATGAATTCGAAACCGTTTGGTTTCGGTTCAGTGTCCTGATCACGGTACATGAAGAAAAAAAATCAAGTGCAGCAGGAAAAATAGAATCGCGAAAGGCCAAAGAAGGATAGGTACCGTGTCCACCTGTTTCGACCGACCAAACAAAACACCGTTAAATCCGAATTAACTTTCTTAATTTAAACGAATGGTTTTTTACCCGTCGCTGTTACCCCGGGATGATAACTACGCTCGTTTGTCACCATTAAGTATCCCAGAAAATGCGTTTCCGGTGTTTCGTTTCGGTTCGGAAAGAAAAGTTTCGATTTCAACAGTCTATGTGTTTGAGAATTTGTGCCATTCGCGTTTCGCAAATATCTGAAGCTAAACAAACGAAATTAAAGACGGGAAGTCGAGCAGTTGTTATTTTTAAACTGATTAAAAGAAAAAAGAAAAAATGGACAGTGGAAAAAGTTAGACATTTATGGGAAGGGTTAAGGATTCTATAACACCCAGAACGGTAACAAATCGTACGAATTTTCTACGGAGCACGATAAAACCGAGTTTCTCGTTGAAAGAAATCGAAATTAAACGGAACCACCGCACAACAAATCGCTGTTGCGCGTAGATCGTACGATCGAATTCGTATTCTGTCCGAAATTGTTCTGCATCCCATTGAATCGATACTCGTTGGTAAGTGCTTGCGCGTGTAATCTCGTTTGGCACGCAATGATAGGAAGCAATGCCGTATGGTTAACCGTTTAACCATTCGAATTGGTTAAACGGTTGTCGATTAATCCCCGTTCCCGTTTAATTAACGCCCCACCTCCACCCATGGTTTCGTTGGATTTTCGAATAAAATAAACCATTCTTCTGGCTCGACAGTTTTTTTTTTTTTTTTTTTTTATCACTCGTTCTCGCAAAATGATACACTTTCACTGAAATTCCATCAGATTATTCTCGTTTCTGTTTTGTGCAACGATCTCTGTTTTGTTTGATTTGACGATGTTTTCCAGAGCTGTGACCATCGCTTCCAAATGATTAAACAATTCTGCCCTGCTTATCGCCGTTGTCCTAACATTTCGAAACGTGGAAGAAAAATAATAATCCAAACCGTGAATCAATTAACACAAATAGATTAAACTATTTACAGATCCCTACGAAGCACGTAGTACGTTTCAACTTTGGTTAAAAGGTAAAAATCATATCGAATTCTAGATATTTTGAGATACGTTTGAAATCGAAGAAATCATGGCTAGGATGTTTTAATATATTTTTTGTTCTGTCTTTATCCCTGTTGTGCGAGGTTATAAAACTCTTTCAATCTTTAAACATTGCATTATGACTGGCAACAGTTGCACGGACCATCCCGTAGAATTTTATGAAGCCTGGGAATCGGGAGCACAATAAACGATCTCTTTTCAATCTCTTTTTTACTTTTTTCCGCTCAGAGCATATACGATAGCCGATTCGAGTTTTCAACGTCGAGCACACAGGTTGATGCGGATCGCAGCACGATAATGGCCATCACACCTGTACAACTGCGAAATACACTTTAAAACAGAACACTCGTGCACACGGTGCAAACACGAAAGACAGATCAATCTCGACCGACACAGGATTATTTTTCTCTTCAATTTTGCGTCCAATGAATGATTCTGAACGATCCAATACCCGATAGCATTGTTTCCACCAAAAGTGTCAAAAGACACCTTTTCAAATTTGAACCAGAAATCATTTTCAAAGTTCAAATATTTTTCCTCGATTGACTTTTTCATTTATCCCGTTATAATTGTTGAATTAATTCATTTCGTGCTAATTTGATTTGTATCATAGATGTTCTGTAAGATTATTTGGTAATTTTATTTATAAATGTTACCTCAATAGAAAAATTTACTCATTATTAAAGTATTAAACTGAATTGAAATTTTGTCTACGGAGCTTTTTCAATTAAATATACAATTTTGAATAATTTGTAATATTTACAACGGTTTGTTAACTGTAGCATCGAAGCCGTTGAAAATTTCATACATTTTTACCATATTTAACACGTCGAGTGGCACAGTGAAAACGGACGTACGTAGCCAGACACGATAAAATCCTAATTATTAAGGATACAGTGGATTAATTTTCAAATTTAACCTTTCAATTCGATAGCCAGCATTATTTTAACGCTATCCAAAGTTTATTTCATAGTTCTTTCTGTCAATTATTCGATTGTAAAAAATTTCGGTGACTGACGTGGCGCTTCAAGTGTTAAACGATGGATCTCAACAGAAGATCAGGTGTCATCCAGGTGTTAATAATAACCTAACATGGCAATAAAAAAAAACACAACACTATGTCAAAAATCACAATTTCCCATTTATATCATAATCTATCTACTCGAAAGAATGAATTTCTCTGCTTACGGTCCTAATTCAATTTCCCCTTTCATAATAAGAATCTTACCGTTCACAGAACAGAATAATGACACTGAAAACTGATTTTCCGATCTCCTCCAAATTACCCGAGAACATCCTTGATTACAGCCCCCAGGTCGTACATCCCCGTTTCCTCAGAACCGACCGATACAAATCCTCTGTTTCCCGTTCACTTCCGAGGGTGTTTACCACTTTGCTCGTTATTTCAACGAACCGAGGCCTAGGAAGGAATTGATGTTTGCCAGTGCCGACTGTTCCCTCGTCGAGGCAAAGAGGAGAAAAACGGGAACGAAAGATGAAGAAACGACGTAACGAGGAATCGAGAGATATTTGTCGAAGCACGAATCGCGCGATCGGGTTCCATTTTTCCACGGTGCTCGATAATTTCCGCCCCTCGACGTCATCAATCGACCCGTACACGTCTTTCGTTCTCTTATTCGAATTGATTCCCGATTATCGAGCCTCGCACGGAAACGTCGACTCGGCACGATGGTAATTATATCCGTCGGCGAAATGCGTTAAACGCGAAACGAAGCGACTGCCGCGATCATAAAAGCACGGCTAAGCGATTGAACGATTAAAAGTTTCGCCAAAGTTATCCAACTACGGCTCGTTCGGAATACGTCGGTTGTCGGCGATACAGCCGAGGAAGCAATTTCTACTCGAACAAATTAATCTTGGAATTTTATCGTGACGGAACGTTTGGCTAATCCCGAATGTACAGGCTTTGATGTTTATCGTTCTTGCTGACTCATTTCGTAAGTATTCGAAGAACTTTGAAACTTCTGTATTATATTTTGGAGTAATTTGTCCACGGTTCTGTATCGAAACGTTCGGATAAAATGATATTAACCGTGATCTGAAAATTTACGGGGTTAATTCTTAAAGCAATTGATCCTCCAAACTTTGAAAACAAATTTTATTGTTTTAGATCTGAGATATTTACTCAAGAAAAATATAAATACGGAGGTAAGGCAAATTTCGTTTACCCTAACTTTCGAGTTAAAAATCAATTCTTTAAATAAATTCAATAATTCTTAATCTCGATAAAAACCAACGTACAACTCGACAGAAGCGTTTTAATAAATTTTGAAAATTAAAATAAGAAATCCGAAGCAAGTCATTTTGACACGTTTGGTAGTTCTACTGTTAATTAATTCCAATTTCAATTCGTTTCTACAGTGATCTGTGCAAACACCTTTACCGAGAAGATATCAAGCATTCCGTGTATCTTCGTCCTTGGATTTCCGTTTCGACAACGGCCCATTTAAATATTCTATCTTCCTTTTACAATCTGCATATAATTATACTATCTAAGATCTTTATAATATTTCGGATATATTTAGAAAGTCAAATTTCAGAATAATTCAAGGAAAACCCCGCCTATGTACGATCGATATTAAATTTCATACAAACATATAAATTTTTATAGAAATATCTTTGGTTCAGAATTCTTTGGAAAGAAAAAAGAAAAAAAAACCGCCACCAACGAATCCTCCTGAAAAGAGGATTCAGAACAGTTTGCACTTTTAAAATTTGAAATTGTAACCGAATGTTCGTCGTTGCAAAAATTGCACGTTTTATCGAATACCCTCGGAAGCAAAGAATGAAATTATAATTGCTCTGGTTCTCCTATTTTCTGCTTGTTTGAGTATTCATGCATTTCATAATCCTATTACAACGCGTAAAGGTACAACTGTTACGGGATGCAAACGGATTATCTTGGTCCTTTATGTTTGTTAATTCATAACCGCGCGTGTTGGCAGCAGAATTTTATACGACAAACCTACAAACAGTGGATTCCTTAATCTATACAGATCATCAATTTATTAAGAATTAATGGGTTCGATTATCAATTGGCAACGTTCTGGCATGCCCTATACTAATTTTCCATCATACGATGCAAATAGAAGGGAACAACAAATCGAGACCGTACTTTACCCTGAAAAATTAATAGAAAATTTAAGGTTGTCGAGCTGTAACTTTCCATATTCAACACGGCAAATTATACATAATAATAAACGAACATCGTGCCACAGAATTTGCTATTTAGAAATATAAATATCCCGAGAAATATTTTACCTGAAAGTGTAAAATATAATAAAATATAATAATTTGTATTATCTACTAACAGGGAATCATATGTTATCACCTCCTCCCTGCTGTTGAATTCTCCGAGCCAAAAGGAAATATCGATCGTCTCAAGTTGGCGGGGAAATGCAATTTTCTCTGTCCCAAATGTAGCCGTGTCGATGATGCGCTAGTAAACGAACACAGGATCGTCGGAGCTGTATCCTTAGCTTGGTACGTATTAAGCATCAAAGACAAAACGGATAAACTGACGATAGTAATTTCGAGCGGCACACACAGAACTTCGGATTGGCACGATTTACCGGAGACAATGAAACATATCCTTCTCTTCGTAAACGGAGCTACCGTGATCACATTTACCGCCGAACTAGTGACGATTTTCTTTGAAACAATTAATATTATACTTCGTGGATGAGATGATAAACTCTTTGCACGACACTCATTCGACGGATAAAGAGATAAATGATTGATGTACAGGTATGGTTTGGGAAATATGTATATTGTAGAATTTTGTGAAATTTGTGACAGTAGCACGAAGGGGATTGGAGGGGAAACGATACTAGATAATCTGATTGGAATACTTTTGCAATTAACCCTTGAGCAGACTTTTCATTTCAGTCGAAGACGACGATTATTTTATCAAGTGATAAGTATAGAAATATAGTAGTATAGAATAATATTAAAAATAATAATTTTAGCACAGAAAATAATTTAATTTACTAAAATATTTAAAAATGTGAAACATCGAAGTTTTCTTCTAAAATAGTGCTTTTGGATCTTGGAAGATTTACTAGAAAAAACATAATTCTCCAGATCCACTTTTCAATATTTCATTCTTATTACAGCTTGTTTTGACACCCTTGTGAAACAATTCGTTTTTCTAACGACTTATAATAAATTGTGGTTTTCTCACAACACAGTGCTATTAATTTACAGTGACCGAAAATGTTAACATCTTTTGTATTCGCTGTACCTCGCACGAACCTTTGTGAATTTATTCCTGACTTGGATAATTAAAAACGATCCTCTTCCCGTTTTCCCATTACGTCACGAACAAACATTCCCGAGCTTTTTCAGCTCAAAGTATACGTTTTTCAAGCCTCCGTTCTGAAAACGGACACGGAACTGCAGCTTTTCGAAACAATCAGCTGTATTTACGATGTTGAAAAGTGCACGCGCGAAAAGCCATGCAATGAATACCGGCGTTCACACAGAGGAGAAAAGAACCTTGTCGTTAAACCACGTATAATTATGCAAATACGTGTTTTTATGAATCAGTTTTCTCCGCCCAGGTAATTTAGAATTTTATCTTAATTCGCACAGTTTGCATATTTTGCACGTTCTGAATGATTTGTCGAATGAATTTCTTCTTTTTATACCAACCGTATAGTTAACACGAATTTTACGAGTTTTAGTACGTTATACGTTACGACTTGTAATTACTATCGATATTATGGTAATTGTATCAGTGTCTGATTATTTACATTGACGGGTTTATAATTCTGGCCGAATATGGATATTAACAGAA
Source organism: Stelis phaeoptera (assembly GCA_943735885.1). Taxonomy (NCBI): domain Eukaryota; kingdom Metazoa; phylum Arthropoda; class Insecta; order Hymenoptera; family Megachilidae; genus Stelis; species Stelis phaeoptera. The sequence continues at coordinate 6,441,615 of OX030936.1, forward strand.
ACATATACGAACCCCGTCCGATCGCGTGTGCACGATTCAGGAAAATTCAATTTGCTTCAAAGCTGTGTTTAAATCCGATACACGGAGTCGTAACAGCTAAACCGTGGCAATCTGTATAATAATAATTAGTATCTTGAGCCGGAAATTTGATTTCGAACGATTTGGTGAATCTGATTCTAATTTTTCAGTTTTATCCTGATATTAGGTCGTTAAATATGAAATTTGACGAATGGCTACATTTAATAGCATAAATGAACTACCATTGAAATGATCGAATCGAGTAACCTCCTCCTTTTCGAAGTCGGTTAAAAAATATATGGAACGTGCTTGCCATACTTCGATTGGAAACGAGTAACTTTTATTATCCAAAAAACGAATAAAGTTTATGTTCTATTTGTCACATTTCACACTTAACGATCCAATATAATACAAATTCGGTTTAACACGTTGGCTGCCACAGGGGTCACCGGTGACCGGCACCCGAAATTTGTTACAATCAAATAATTAATAAAAGAAATGACGAAACAAACCACGGATAGCGTTAACATTAAGCTAATAATGCTAGCTATCGATTTGAAAGGTTAAATTTGAAAATTAGTTGATTATATCCTTAATAATTAGGATTTCAACGTGTCTGACTACACGCGTCCGTTTTCACTGTGCCAGTCAACGCGTTAAAGATAGCGCGCCTTCTTCGTTAACACTAAACTTTCAAGTTGAAAATAAAATAGAAAAATAAATAATTAAATAATGAAACCTATACTATAATATATACAACAAGTCTTTATGGTGATAAAAATTAACACTCATTTTAATAAAAGCATCGTAATAAATTTTGTGAATTAAAATAGTGCTGCAATATTTAATATTGTGCTAATATGCTTACAAATCAACTACTCCAACTAGCCAATAAATAATAATAGTTCATTTTAATTTGTAATTACGAGACACTGTAAAAAATTATAACAAAAAATAATCATCAGTATATTTGATACAGTGATTAGTACTATGTGTATCAATAATTGACACGTTACAATGGCAAAAAGAAGAACAGACTAGAAATATTTTATCCCTTTACAACGTGCGGTGATTTCGAATAAAGTTTCAAGAAAAAGCATCGATATTCCGGTCTGTTTTTCCGTGCTGAATCTACCACGAGGTCGATCAAGTTTCTTCCCCTAGCGATATCGTTTACGTGAAAAATACCGGTATCATCCTGGAAAAATAGAGCGACGTTTCACGATCGTATCGTGATGTAACTTTACTCCGTTACACAGTGATACTCAAATCGCGTAACACCTTGCTATTACATTTCAAACAAGATTTGCAGCGTTCGTGTTTGAAAGTAATCCGCAATCGTTTTGCCCATTTGTTGGTCTACTATCCTTTGATGAAAATCAATGGATTAATGGTAATTGGGAGAGCAAAATTTATGGAAGACTGTCAGCACAATGGAGTTGGACAGTTGGAAAGTTATTTGTTATAGTTGTGAATAAATTCTGAGGAGTTTCTACGATTCCAGCGTGGCACACGTTAATCAATGAATCCGATGCCAAATGTACCTTTCTGATAAAGGGTTTTCATCAACGTCATCATTTTCACAGTAACTTTGCTAACAGACAGCACACATAATTATCCAGGATTAAACGGGCAACTTCGGGAGTTTCTTTCTTCACAAGTATAACGCGAAATGTAAATTTTTCTGTCTGGTCCCGGTTGAAAATTCAACGAACGACGTCAGCTTTTCGAGAATTAAGTGAACCGACGAAACCTCAAACAAGACACGGCCCGAAATTTCCTTCTCGCACGACGGAATAATTAGTCGCTACTCCCGAGGGATCCCGAGTCAGTGTCAATGGAATACGAAACCATGATTCGCAGCTAGGTATGTTCTTTGTGCACACAAATCCGAGAAGACGCTCGAACAAACTTTAACAAGCGCAACTTTACTTCGTTGGCGTATATCTCCGTTCGAACGAGAACGGCGCAAAGAGAATTTAACGGATTGAAACGTTTCGAGAACCGGCGAAGATTTTGTTAATTGCTCAGATTTCGACGGTTACGATCGGCTCAGCCGTTGAACGGAGATTCTTCGATTTTTAACCGGAATTTGGCGGGGAAAGTAGCCGAACAAGGAAGGCAATTTCGTGTTTCTAACGTCGTCCATGACGAAAATTCTTAATTAACCTTCAAAAAATAATATAAAGCACTGACGTCGGATGTGATGTTTTCATCGAGAGCAAACCAATTCTGTTCTTTCGATTCATCGAGGCAGATTAAATGAAAGAACAGTCATGCGCGATTACAGGAGCGTATATACACGAATAATGAGATTATTAATCGATACAGCTGACACGAATGAACGGAACAATTAATATAGGTGACAGGATAGGTGAAATGAATATAGCAAAGCAGGAATCTATGAATTAGTTCGACAGATTATAGTGAAGTAGTTCTAAAGAAATGAATAAAATAATAAAATGAATTTTCATTGAGATAATCAATCATGTTGAGAACATTTTTTATGGATATGTTTTCCAGATATGAGTTTTCGGATTTTTTCCCGTTTTTTTTTTCTGAGATAGCTTCACATTTTAGGCCATATCTCGAGTTAGAAACGTCCGATTGGGTCGCACAAGATATCATATCAAAGGTAATCGAATCTCCAACAATCGGTTTTCCAATCGGTTCAATAGTTTAAGTGTTACAGGCCAAAATATACGAGAAATGTCGATTTTTTGGGCTAAAATAAAAATCGAAAAGTCACTCTATCGCCATACAAAAATAGAAAATGTCACATTATGTCCAGGTTCTTATTGTTCACGTATAGATTGCACTTGTACGAAGAAAACGAGGTATTGACGAAGAAAACCTACGGATAAATACCAGAGTTACGAGCAATAATAATTGAGTAATGGTACAAAAATTTCTTCAATGTGATTTTCGAGTATAGCGGGCCAAAATACATAGGAAAAATATAGTGGCATTAAATGTACCGAAATATTGTTTCATTTTGTAAACCAGTGTAATTACCGAGTAATGTTAAGTTATCCCCTGATTCCTGATTTTTTCAAAATTAAAAACACTGCGAAATGGCGTAATTATTCGCTATCTCCTAAACACAGCATAAGATCTTTTTCCATATTTTAATTATCTAATTATCGAGGCTAGTCTACATTTCATCCCTTACTTATTTTCAATTTAAAAATAAAAATCGCATCTCTTTTACCGTCATTTTCGAAACACACGTAATCAAGTTTCTAGATCATACGCAGGGTGTCCGTGTCTTCAACCCCCGACTTCAGCGAGGGTTAACTGTCCTAGGAGTCTTTCCAAACAACTTTCTACCGGACATACTCGGGTGAAAATCGTGAGTCAGCATACACGCGAAACGCCCACGTACGATCGCATAAGTACAGGTCACAGTTAGAAGGAACAGCACGCTTTGATGTCGTCACTGAATCGCGCGGATTCACGCGTGTGCGTGCAAAGCGGTCCGCAAGGCCAGACCACGAGATGCCTTGCGATTGGTCGTACCAGCATCGTACGATGGTCCCGTCTCGTTATAAATAATATCCCCCCCCACCTTTGTCCTCCTCGACACAATTACCATGCCGGCACCGTATCGCTGCGTCAGCGCGTATACGTTGACTGGATACACACGCACGTTATACTATTCTGTGCGCCACAACTGTAACAGAATCTCAAGAATTTTCCACCTTTTAACCCTTTTGGTACCATATGGCCACCGGTGCCCGAATAACTTACACATTTTCGTGGTTTTTTTACGAAAAAACTTTTACTATTACGGTTAACTCGTTCCACCTGGTATCAAAGACACGTGGCATGCATCGAATTAAAAAATAAAAATACAAAATTACGATTGATTAGTTGTTACCAACTTTATTAACCCTTTGCACTAGAGTGGTGCCTTTGAGTCACCATATTTAATTTATCGGAGTATTCTAAAGTGTGAAATTTCAGTTTCACCCGAAGGGAATAAAAATCAACAGATTCTCAAATATTTCTAACGCTTTTCTTTCGATATTTAAAAATGCTTCGAGTGCAAAGGGTTAAACGTCCGTCTTCTTCCATTTGCCAATTATTCGATTATAAAACCTTCGAAACGTCGGCCACCGATGACCCCCCGACGACGATCGACGCGTTTAAAGGGGAGACCCCAATTGACGAATGCAAATTCATGTAAATGTGATCTTTTCTTTTTTTTAATTACCATAAATCCATTTGAAACTTCGACGATATTTTATCTTACTCGTGAGGAAAAAAACATAGCTGACGCGCAATATTAAACAAATAAATGATATTCGTTTGAAATTCATTGACTGTCTGGTGATAAGTTTCAAACGCATGCGAATGCTATCTCTTTGCTCTTCGTGACGAAGCGAAAATTGTTATGCAGGTGGTAATTTTCACCTTGTGCTTACACAATCGGCCGATGTTCCGAATTAATCTAGTAAGACACTTAACAATCATTTGACGTTCTCAATTAACAGCGAGCTGTTCTCTAGGATTTGTTTGTTTGCATCATACTTCGTCTGGGTAAAAAAAAAATCGAACTAAAAATTTGCGAACTTTTAAATTTGCATTTTCATCCGATGATATTTCACTTTTTTTGTAATATTCTAAAAGAATGTTTGGTAATACGGATAAAATAAGAAATATACGGAATATTTAAATTAGGGAAATTTTTGTAATTTTCTTAAGAACAAGGATGGAAATTAAAATTTACATTACTGTTGTCGTTCGCCAAAATAAAGAAAATAATAAATTTCTTTTATAATCTATGAAGATGGAAAGAAAATTTCGTATTAATACTACCAACTTCCGTATTATTTATATTGTATGTATTTATTATAAACGATACGAAAATTTGTGGACTGAATTGTCTCAACTCGACCTTTTTTTCTTCTGTTATCAAATGTTTCAAACGGAAATTTGTTCATGAAAATGAATAATCCTTTCAATTCTTTCGCGTATAATTTCATCGATTTCGTGCTACAGTTAAATATCAATTAAAAAAGCAACTTTCTGTTCGCCATTAGAATACGACAAGCGCGAAACGTGTACATATCACCAGGTTGCGGCCCAGACGGTAACACCGTGAAAGTGTATCGGGTTAATGAAACTTTCTAACTGAAACGATCCTTTCCCCCTGCTCCTTATCGCATCCTCGATGATGCTTAGCTTCATCCATTAATTGCAACTGATAAGCTTCGCCAGAAAGAATCCCCTGACTGCCGCATAACCCATTAAACTATATCCAATTATCAGCCTTTTCAATGTTGACTAATATTGGAAGAGGTAAAAATTTGATATCATTCCCGTTACAAATATTTATTCCGAATAATGATGATGATTTCTTCAAATTTCTATCGTCAATTTTTCAATTGCCTGTATCAACTACCTATCTCATGACATTTCATTTTAAACGTTGATAAAAAAAACAGAATGAGATTAAACGACGTGGATATTCAAATTGGTCTGTCAGACAACTCTACAAAAATAATAAAGTATTTCGCAATGTTTCCAACTGATTTGAATTAGTATTAATGAATAACCTACCTGATTCCCGTGTTTTACAAAAAATCCAAGACACGGAAAAATAACATGTTTACCGGAGAATTTCCAAAATTTCTAAGCCAACCTGATGATTTTCTCAGAACGATCAATTAATCAGTCCATCGAAACGCGAACGTGACTATGTCAGCTCGCAAGCTGCGGGATAATTACGCGATCGTGTGGCTAGACTTCCTCGTTTTAATCGGCGCGATTGATACTCACCAGACACAACTATGCGTGGGATTGAATAAAAATATCTCGTACGATGATAAACCTAAGTGGAAAACAACGATCCACGATAACACGGTGTACGCATGTCGATGCAACGAAATCGTTTACGAAGTAATGAATGTTCTCTTATCACTCGTGCCGCGGCAGACTAAACACAGACGACTATTCCAGATACACGTAATCGGTATTACGCCCGAGAGAATCGTATTTATCTATTTCCTTAGAGGCAAACAGCTGTAACTACGATTCGTCTTTTCTCCTATTCAGAAAAAAAAAAAAGAATTGCTGAAAACGTCAGAGCAGAAACGTCTTTAAGCTTATCGAATTACGAAAGATATTTTCATTCGACACCGATGAAAAATAGAAAATATAGCGTGTTAAATTTCCAAAATCGAAATTCTCGACCAGCTCGTTTCATGGAGCATCTTATGCTCGGGTAGCGTAATAATTTTTGCCTACTCAGCTAACCGGGTTGAAATCGACAGCCCCGCTAGAAATTCGGGGGAAATAGGATTAACCGGTAGCGAAAATCCAACCCTGGCCTTCCGCACTTTAGCCGGCTATCTTGTCCAGACTGGTGAGCATCCCTGCTCCCACGACACCTCTTATTATTAGTTCTCACAATAGTAATAGAGCTAGTTACTACAAGGGGACGTCGCACAACACCGGTCAGGGTCACAAGGGTGCATTAAGTTAATGAAATTTGTTAATGACGTCGTAATTGGCCGCCTGGGATAGTAACATAACAAAATCGATTGTTTGCAGCTTCATTAAGGATCATCCTAATTATCTCCCTTGTTCCTCAAAATACGAAGGAAGTTTATTATCGATATTTTCGTGGTTCAAAAAATTGTTCTTTTAACTATAAAACATTTCTATAAAAATTTAAATTTTCTACGTTTTCGATTAGAGATGGTGATGTCCGATTTCTAATTCGCAACATAAGGCTACAATAATTTATTTGTTACGCTATGCCCGAATCACAACGGTGCTAATTAATCGAAGCAGCTGATATGCCTGACAAAGTTTGTAATATCCGAGAAACATAATATTTCCATTCGATAATGGAACGCTGGAAAACGTTATTCGATGCGAAACAACACAATCGTGCGTCACGTACGCGTTTCAGTTTCCTCTTTATGTAATCGTTCTATGAAATGATTGATCGCGGCTAAATGCGCCGATCTAACGTGTAAACAATACTACTATGTTCGTTTAACCCTTGATGCTTGAACAAATGGAATTATCAATTGTAAATTAAAAAGTTAACTAAAGACTACTGTGAGACTTAAAAACTATGAGATATACTCCAAAATCTCCTATAATCCCTTAGAATTTCCCTTAGAAATCCCTGAAATTTTGTCCAGACGAATGACAGCCTTAGATAGCCTCGTGCGTAAAATGGAAAATTTCTTTGAAGCAAGTAAATCAAAATCATAAAACAGTACAACCCTCTATATCACCCGTAACGATATGGTCTATCTCCGGATTTTATTAAACACAAAAACGATATACGGAGACAATTTTAAATTTCACACAAGTTTAGCAAAAAATAATACGAAGTAATTTAAAATAATTCACCCTGATTTATTAAAGGATAGAATAGGAACCAACACAGATCCAGTGTCTTTTTAATATAAAACTAACGCTGTTTACTATCACGTTCGAAAATGAAATTCAATTAATTACTTCGATCGAAATTACTTTCGAAACTAGCTGGTTACATTTACGGTACGATAAAAAATGAGAAGATATTCAATTGTACCATGTTTTCAAACAAACACTGTTATTATCACGGTACGATCGATGCGGATGGAACAATATCAAATACGGATAATTTCCATAAATCGTTAAACATCGAACAATACAAATACAGTTTGTATCGATTCGCGAGCTGTCACTGTGGTCAGCTATTAATAATCACGTTTGATACGACATCGAGATATTAACCCTTTCGCTTCGAACGTACATATACGTCCTTGAAAAGTACATACTCGGGTGTAAAGAACATCGTAAGTACCTTGAAATTATATTTTGGAAATTCCAAGTTTGTAAGAACATAGTAATTCGATATTCATCAATTCCTAGAAACATAGTACTTCCAAAAATACTAATATTTCCCGTTGGGACGAACGTGTCCACTGCGACAGCCTTTTCCCTATCCATTAAACAGAAAACCCAATTATTTACATACTCGAATCGATTGAGCGGTCATCGAACTGCCGAATTTCTGTTTAATCAAAGGCCATTCGGTTTAATGAAAATTACTGGACACGGAAAAAAGTTCGTCGTCCGATGTCCGGCGTTCGTTATCTTCGCCAGACTAAACGGCTATGATAACGCTGTAATCGTACATTGTCGGTGTCTGAGCGAATTTCGTCACAGTGGGAATGACAATAATGAAGATAACACGAGCCACATGGACCGGATACGAAATGACCTTTTCATCGAGCAAATTACGATCCGTCCGTGAGAGATAATGGTCCGTTATGAGTTTGCATTTTCAGAGAGGAGAAGAATTTAAAAAAAGAACTGTGAAAAATTAAAGTGACACTCGGGCTTGCCAGGCCGTAGGAGTGTATCGGCATCATTAAATCAAAGAACGATTGTGTGAAACGGAGCGACTGAGTTATATTTCCATCGTCGTTATTCTGATACGAAACGAGACCGTTGTTAATTAACGCGGTCTTTTACGTGTTCAATTCGGAACGGCAGCTTTTTCATGAAGATTGATTTTTCGCGTAATAAACGTTGTTCGTTAAATCAATTGTTGCAGATCGTATGGAAGAAGGATTTCTTTACAAATGATTTTCTAATCATCGTTTCTCGTGAATATAAATAAAAAACGTGACGATAATACGGTGACTTTATGGAAAAATCTATTTATCATTTGAAGAAGATCGTGCAAAAAAAAAATTGTTAAACTACGATTCGCAAAGTGCAGAGATGAATATTCATTATTCGGACAGGTGCCAAGTATTGTACAGCAATGGAATAATTAAATTAATTATTCGTTGTGAAAGTTACTTTAGTTAAATACGTATTACGTTTTGGAAAAAAAAGCTGGTGTGACTTTATATAAGTTTATTTTAAAAAGCGACGTTTCGTAATAATATGTATCCTTTAATTTTCATTCTGTACGAATATTATTCAAATTTCATTAGCCATTAGAACAAAATGCTGATAAAGAAAAATATTAATAACTTTCGCCAAATTATTTTGACAAAGAATGTATTTATTATTCATATTTAACCCACCACGTACCCGTACATCGAATTTATACGGTATTTTACATGAAACTGGTCACCACGGCCAAAACAACCTATCAAAACGGAAATGTCTTTATTCTGAAAAATGCTTCGACGAAGAAGAACGAACGAGAATAAGCTGCAAATCAAGTTTCTACGTCACTGAACCAGAAACTATTCGTTTCAGACGGGAACGATATCGTGTGACGTAGCGAATCATTTTATCGGAGAAAAACGATTTGTGCTTTTAAGTGTAACATTAATCGTGAAAAACGAAGGATATTTAAAATTCTAGAGAATATTAATCACGCGTCGATATCCGATACTTTGAAAATACCGAATAATACCCCGTCTCTTATTCGACACGGGTGGACGCTATCGAAATTAATAACATGGATTAATTTATAAAACGGTTGAATTTCATGAAAACTGAAATACGCTTCGAGCTTTATTAAAGAAACACATTCTCAAACGAGAATTCACAATTCAGGAAAGTTCAAAGAAACCGTCTTTTTTTAGTCCATCAAATTGAACATTTTTAAAATGACAAATTTCCAAGTTAAAAAATCTATTTCATTCCACGAATTAAAAGTTTCAGGTTAAAACCGAACAAAATTCGTGTTCTGAGAAATTTCAAGCTTTGGTTGGATTAATTGAAATATTTCGGTCTGCAGGAATTTGGCCGTACAATCCGATAGAGTTGCAAACCGGAGCGAAGGTAGCCTGATTTTCCGTTCGATCGAGAAAAGCAAAAAAGAAAAAACATAAATGGATGCACGAATGAAAACGGCAACACAATCGATACGCGTCGAAATCAAGATGATCGAATACCTCGCGGGAGTTTCGAGTTTATTGTTTTTCCATATTCGCCCGAGAATTGTTGGATGGTCATGTTGATTACGTCTCGTTCGGAGGAAAAAAAGAAAAAAAGAAAAAGAAACAAAAGGGTAGAAGTTATTCGAACGAAACGGGGGCAGTAAAATAAACACGAAGCCACTTGTGAACGGGCGAATGTACATCCCGATTGCATCGTTATTCGTAACAATAGTTAAAGGAACAAAGTTTCGATGATCCGACGTGAACTCCAAGAGCCGAGATTAAGGTATAAAGTCAGGAGTATCAGTCGACGGATGAAACGTGAAAGACTCGAGCAAAACACTGACCTACCCCGATATATCTCCTAACGAACAGCTTGTTGAAGAATCCTCTCGACGTGATTAAATTCTGCCCACTCTGACGTTTGCATTCACCGTTTCATCGAAAAGAATGCAATTTTATTCGTCCGCAATTTGTTCTTATCGATGTTGAAAAGGAACATAAAGAGTATCGAAGAAAGCGTATTTTTAATTGATTCAGAGTTTATAAGTTTGAACGTATACCGAAGGTGAGCTTGTAGATTGTTCTTCCCTAGGGATTATTTACATTTGCATGCTTTTCCCTAGGATTGATTTGATTGATTTGATTAGTATTTTATTGTGGAATATTAATATTAAGTAAAATAATTTGTCTACGGATTCGTTTTCCCTAGGAACGGCTACCGTGCACCATAGGCTTCCATAGGGAAAATATCTCGGTAGTTCCAAATTCCTAGATAAATTATTATCGTGTCCAAATATAGTCCCCAGTAACTTTCAAGTATAAGACGAATTGTCACTCTGCTCGTCCCCCTATATCGCCATTATCCCTAGAAAAGCCTAGTAATTTTAAACCGTGTATATATAGAAATTAATAAAAAAAAAAAAAAAGAATGAACTAAAAATTCATGATTAAACTTAAAATATTGCAATATTGCAAGTGATAATAATTCGACTAAAAATGTTATCTTGAAGAAAAGATGTCACAACTCAATATTGTTGATTTCTAAGAACTAACGAGTTAATTAATTTCCAGTCGACGACCGATAGCGTCGAAAGGACTAGTTAACCGTTTTCGGGTAAGCAAAATACATATTAAAATTCAATATTGAGGTTTAAGGTCGTGCTTTTATTTTCACGTACAATGAACAAAAAAAACAAATGTATCCGCATGGTATTCGTTACCGGATATTTTGCATAATCTACTCGTTTCACATCTTCGGTTACTAATCGTTTGACTCTCAACTAACAAGATTCTTTTGAGAAAAAAAAAAGAAGGAAAAAGATGTTCATTGTGCGAATTGGTGAAAAAGAAACATTTTTTTAAGATCGTCGCATAATTACGTGCTTTCGACGGGTGTTCGGTTTACACGAAATTTCAAGGTTCATAGAATATATGGGAACCATCAATCGTTTCAGAGCCTGTAAAGCCGAGATAAAAGTAAGTAGACTTCTTACAAAACCAGTAACAAGCTTATACTATTGTTTGCCTGAAATATTATGTGCCTGCGTTTTCTTTGAATCGTTCCTTTCAAAGGAGCCCTTTGCGTCACGACAGATGATCAAATTAGTCGAACAATATTCAACAAACAACTATGTAAATTTGTAGGGTGGTCGAAGACAAAAAAGACAGGTATTCAAGTTCGAAGGGTGAAACGGCTATTATTTTTTATTATTATAACACAAGTTAAAAGAGAATTTCATTCAATACGTACGCGAATAAAATATTATTCCTCTATAACTGAAATCGAAAAAGGAGTGCTGAAAATTTTTAATCACCATTAAAGGTGTTCAAGCGGAGAGATGGTTGTTTTATTCCTTTGAAAGGGGGAAAAAATGACGTGTTAACAGCGCGACGGGTGATAAATTCAACTGGTCGGATCTGAATATCGCGTGATTCCAATTCGCATTCCGGGAATAACGCGTCCCTGCGGAAGATGAAAGAGACTGATGACCGGACATCCGTCTATCTTGGTCGGTCGCGTGTATACACCTATACGAGAGGCCAGTTACGAAACGCGGGGAACTCAAACACGTTGGAGAATGTATAGCAAAAGAAACCGGCTCTCCTCGCGACAGAGAACGGCCAGCGAGGAAAACGAAGCCGAGGATGTTTTTTGAGGCTTGAACACAAGCATCGTTTACTCGGATCGGAGACAACCTTTGACGTTTATCCTCATCGATGACACCAGTGACGGCACCGAGACGCCGAATTAATCCTTTCGTTCTGGCTGATAGAAACGAAGGAAAGGAATGTGTAATAGCTTCAAGAGTTTAGAAACATTTTAAGAACCCTATTTCTTAAAAATTGGGGAAAATGATATATTATATTCGTGGGTAGCTAGACATTTTTCAAATAAAAACTTAATTTCTTGGAAATTAAGCCTAATTTCTTAGAAATGAATATAATAAATAAATAATACTGTTCGGAATATTATATTTTTAACGCATTTGTGATATTGATATTATAAATTGAGGTGGATAAGAAAACCTAACAGATGTTTTTAAAAATATAACATTTCTTGGTGGACGAAGAGGTTAAAATGTCAATTTTGTGTGAAATAATGAATTTTCCTCGTTGATTTGGTAACTAAATCAACTCCACCTGATATACTTACATATTATTAGGTCACTGACAGGAAATACGATTTTCCTTATTTGAACAATCGACTTATCGAGCGAGTTTTCCCTTTCATACAATGCGATCAAAGTCGAAATTAAATTCAAGTAAGAAGCATGATTTATACGTTTAATCCGATATTCCTAAACACCGAAAATTGATCAGCATACAGTGACCGGCATAATAAAGTGACCATTCTATATCGTATACAGAATATCTCAAAACTAATGTTTTTAATGAAAAAGGATCCTATTATTGATTTTTTTTTTAAGGTTTACTGTCACACCAAAGGTTTGTTACAAAAATTAAAAGAGTATTTGCAATAACAAGAACTTATAGCTTTATTTTAACAAAACAAGCATTTTCATATATGACAAAAAAAAGTGACCACTTTGTAAATCTTAATTTATACTCGAAAGAAAATTAAATTTATTATTTAGTATCGGCTCGTTTGGACTTAATGACTGCAGCCAATCGTCTGGGCATGATTTCGACCAGATTATGTAGATGATTTGGATCGAGACTATCCCAAGCTCGCTGTAGCGCATGGACGTAATTATTTTTGTATGTGACCCTAATTTTGTTCACATTTTTGTCCAAAATCGACCATAAATTTTCGATAAGATTCAAGTCTGAGGACTGTGGAGGCCAATCAAGCAGTTTTATGTGGTGGAAGTAAAAAATTTCTTTGTTATTTTGGCCGTATGCTTGGGATCGTTATCTTGTTGTAAAATAAAGTTATTCTCCAAGCCTAATTGGATCAACGAAACTTCCAAAAATCTCACGTAAAATATCGATATAAGTGTCAGCAGTCATAATTCCGTCGATTTTTATTAATTGACCCACGCGTTCCCAAAAAAAAACAACCACAGACCATGATATTACTTCCGCCATGTTTTACCGTTTTCTGAAGGTGACGATCTTCAAGTTCTTCGTCAGTTTACCGCCACACACGAAGTCGTTGTTTAAGTCCGGAACTCGGTTCCAGAACCCCACGGGTTGATTTGTAGACTTTTTTGCACATTCGAGTCTCTTTTTTTAACTTCCCTTATTAATTAAGGAGCACTTACGCGAACAAGAACTTTGTAAATCTGCTTCCCGCAGTCTCCGGGGCTGTTTTTCTTGGGAACGCGTGGGTCAATTAATAAAAATCGACGGAATTATGACTGTTGACACTTATATCGATATTTTACGTGAGATTTTTGGAAGTTTCGTTGATCCAATTAGGCTTGGAGAATAACTTTATTTTACAACAAGATAACGATCCCAAGCATACGGCCAAAATAACAAAGAAATTTTTTACTTCCACCACATAAAACTGCTTATTGGCCTCCACAGTCCTCAGACTTGAATCTTATCGAAAATTTATGGTCGATTTTGGACAAAAATGTGAACAAAATTAGGATCACATACAAAAATAATTACGTCCATGCGCTACAGCGAGCTTGGGATAGTCTCGATCCAAATCATCTACATAATCTGGTCGAAATCATGCCCAGACGATTGACTGCAGTCATTAAGTCCAAACGCGCCGATACTAAATAATAAATTTAATTTTCTTTCGAGTATAAATTAAGATTTACAAAGTGGTCACTTTTTTTTGTCATATATGAAAATGCTTGTTTTGTTAAAATAAAGCTATAAGTTCTTGTTATTGCAAATACTCTTTTAATTTTTGTAACAAACCTTTGGTGTGACAGTAAACCTTAAAAAAAAAATCAATAATAGGATCCTTTTTCATTAAAAACATTAGTTTTGAGATATTCTGTATACGATATAGAATGGTCACTTTATTATGCCGGTCACTGTATCTGCGTAGCGAACGATTGAAATTTGAGTGAATTATCAAATTCGAATTTGAATCTTTATATGCAATTTAAAAAAATCCTGAAATAATTCAACCCAGAAAACCAATATAGCGTCAAATTAATTTAATTTTCAAATTAGTTCATTTTTTAATCCCACCCGCGAAAAATTACCAAAAATTATCAAACAAGTTAATAATTTTACATGCCTCGAAATTTGACCGAATGCACGACTGTATTGGAGTGCGGATTTCCACGAAAAAAGGTGGGAAAAATTAAATAACGAAGTTGTTTGAAATTTCTAAAGAGGTTCGAAGCCATCGCTACGAGGTCTTAAGGTAAGGCCAGGCGCACGCCCATCCCGTCGTCCAATCAACGATCACGACGTCATCTCGTACGATGTAACGGAGAGACTCACCCACGTGGTAAATATCGTGTTATTTTAGTATCGCACTGCAACAAAACCTACCGATCGTACGTTCTTGTTCTAAAACGATCATTCTAGAATTTCGCGATCATTCCCCCCTTCCCTTGAACGATCATCGCCAAATACAATTTTATTTTATTTTTATTTTTTTTTTTTTTTCAATTCCATATCACGACGTCAGCAAACGTAAAAACATATGGGATAAGAGCGTTTTCGATTGGAAACGAAGATTAAATGAAATGTTTTAAACACTTTCGACTCGGGAACGTAAGAAATAGAAATCGTAAGCATACGCGATAATCGAGCACGATGTCGAAACCCGCAAATTGATCTGTTTATTGCGGCTTGATTGAATGAAATCAAGGACAGACGAATGCTGTGTAGGTCAGTTAATCGTTAGTCACCGAGATGTCGCGGAAGTTGTAAACAAATTTACGAATTCACGAAGCGCAGCTGCCCCGCGACATACCAACGGCTTGGCGAGAATATACAATTGGCAAAACAAGCTAGGAATAGGCCGAAAATAGCTAAAGATAGACCGCCACGCTGACGATGCTTCCAATACCGAGCCAATCGTTCGAACTTACTGCACTCAAGACGCGTTCTTAACCTCGCGAAATCGCTCCGAACGAAAATTACATCGCACGCGACGCGTTACGCGAAATCGAATTTTTCACTTAAAACACCTGCGTTTCGTGGAACTACGTATAAAGACGCGTCGTTCGATTCGAACGACGCTCGAAACAAATCGTTGCAGATTACTTACAAGAGTAGAACGCAGTCATGAAGAGGGCAAGCCAGGACAGCTGTTTCTCCACGAGTTTTCTCATCTCTGAAGTCGTTCGACGAAGTTTCTTTCTGTCACGGATTCGGCTCACTCGGACCAAAGTCGCAATAAACGCAAAACTCGAAACAGTTTCGCGCACCAGCAATCGACTGTTCCTCGAACACTGGTTCTATTCCCCGGCGAATGAATGTTCGTGCAATGAAAAAAGGAATGCGATTCACACGCGATTCCGTTCAATGCAATAGGCAAATGTTTCCAACGTACTGAAGCAAAATCGATGTACTCGGGCAACGTGCAGTCCGCAACTCGCGGCCGGTTGAGCACAACTGACTCATGGGAATGCTTTTTGGCGGCACGAAGCTTTAAAGGCGTGCGCCGAGTGCGCATGCGCGGATCGCTCACGCCACTGGACTTGTTTGGTGGGGTACAAGAGAGAAACTGCTTCTTTCTCTTTTCGCGCACGGCTATGACGTTCTATCTTGTTACGCGCTGTTTTCTGCCGAACGGAACTAACGCTGGCGCCGCTATCATTACCAGCTTTCGTTCGAGGCTACGCGCGGGATCATTAATTGAATGCCTTCGCGTTGAACGCCGACGGTAAGACCTTCTGTTGCCTGGCGAACGGAATTTAATTAAGAACAAGGGTTTCATTGTTGACGGACAATGGTGACAGGTAATTAGCGGATTTAGGCGGAATACCGATACGCCTCTTCCCGATCGCGCTGATACAATACGTCACCGGGCGTTTCACGCGCACACGTAAATTTCTTTCGATTTTTACGCGAAAATATTTTATAGCGCAGCGGTTTCCAACCTTTTATTTTTTTTTTAGTAGATATAATAATATAGGCGCGTTTTAAATAATAAAAACTTTATTATATAAAAAAAAAAAAAACTGAAACTACTATTAACAGAATAATATACGTACATGGATATTTATTTTTATATTAAATTCTTTTTAATCATTTAAACCGACGATATGGCATTAATATTTAACGCGAGGGTTGGTGTTGTTTATTGACACAAAGTTTATCAAATCTTGGCGGCAATGTGGAGAGTGAAAATTAATATTTTATTCAAAAATTTTCGCACCTCCCAGGTTGGAAACCGCTGTTGTGTTCTGGGCACCGATTCTGGGTTAATGACTTGTTGGTGTAATATTCTATATTTGCGAAATTATCGATTTTTCGAATGACTCACAAGGGTTATTATAATAGTTTACTAAAATACTTTGTGATCATTTATTTCGAACAATTGAATGAATAACGCAATTGATGATTAGTGGTGACACATATTGTCATATGCAAAGCTTTAATCAGAGGTTTGAAAATAATGATGATGTCGATTTCGATTCTTGAAACGGTCAACGAAGAATCTTTATTCTGAGTAACTATCCCAGGGAACAGTTTGAGCTATTCATTTACCAAACTAATTAACTCCACGAAAATAGAAGAGGAATAATTAATGAAATATATGTATAATATATTATACAAAATGCAATTGTAGAATGAATTATTGCAGGTGTAAGTTTCAAATTCAAATTCAGCGTGCAGCTGATATTTAAAAAAAAATTCAAAGTAGTTAATCACTTTCACCTGTAAATGGCTCATTTGTATGTATCGGTTTTATATCGTTTTATAATGAATTTTTATATTTCGCAACTTAGAGACACGTGTCACATATTACTGACTTTGACGTTCAAATTCACACCTTTGGTTTACTTTTATCTACTCTGTCAAATACCAATTACTATTCATTAATTAGTAATTTCGTAGCGTACGAAACTCCCGCGTATCATTCAATTAATTACCTCTGATTAAGTAACAAGAAGGAACTGTAAATTACAGAGGTCACAGATCCCATGTTAAAATTTTCCAAGAACTTTCTGATCTTGAACAAAGTTAAAAAGTATCAGTGTCGCAAACGGCGAAGTTGTAAGTATCAGTTAGCAATTATTGATCGATGAATATTAATTTTCTCCATCTTCATAAATAATTACAATTTTCTTTTACCAATCCATGTATCGTAATGTACGACTAATTTGACGTTAATTGCGGTGATTATTTGTATTCAGTATCATTTAAAATTCAAAATAATACAGTGCAAGTAGCAACTTGCAAATCGTTCAATTTTATACATAATCAGTACAGAAACAAAATCATTTTACTTTATTCAGCGATTTATTTATCTTTATTTATTTCATTGTCCATTACATATTTCAACTTTTTAACTGAATATAAAAGTATTGTGCAGTGGTATTAGAAGCAAGAATTAATTTTGAGGGATTTTCTCAGCAAGTTCTGAGTTTTTGTCCATTCATTTGTACGATTTTGCGTCTGTTAATTTTTTTTTTTTTGCTTTTTGGCTGCCATGAGCGTTCTTCATCACTGACGCAAAAATCACCATTTTTTAAACGATCAAAAGAACTCGTTGTACATTTTAATATGCTTTCGATGTTTTTTGTTATTAAAGAATTGCAGTAGCGAATACCAAACATGCTTCATCGAAAGTTTCGTTTATAGTATATTGTTATTGCACGATTTCTTCGTGTCCGAGGGGTTTGTTTCTAGCAATTTATTGAATTTGCTGAAATTGATTTCAGTATCGAGGAAACGTTGATATACATTATGCGATAATTATGATTGTCGGATTGTGAAAGTGGGACAACTCAGTTTTCAGAGTAGTTTCGACTTTAAAGCCAACTATGCGTTGATAGAACATTTATCACAAACTCTTAAACCTTATTTATTCGTAGATAAAATTTTTAATTCTTACTCGGAGTCCTAATCTTGACAACGTGTGCCAAGGCGGAGACGGTTAAGGGTACCTTAATCCATCAATTTCCAAAGATAGAAAGTGCCGAATATTCAATGTACGTAACACTTCGGGTAAAAGATTAAATAAATATTGACTTATGTTATGATAAGTATTGCTCGATGTAAATAAGTCGTCGATGATGAATAAAAATTGACGACACAAAACTCGCAACAAACTGCTGCGTATACTTTGAGTATTTAATTGGCTAATCTGAGTATTTATCTTTACGTTCGATCGTGCCACGCTATTTGCAACGTATATTATTATTTTCGATCCGTCTACTGTTATTTACGCAAACAATCTTAAGCATTCCACGGATTCTCGAATTCGTGTTACGTCACAATCAGCATTCGTTGAACCGTCCTGATAGTTGCCAATCGTATCAATCGTGGCCCGGTTATTACTTAATTATTATCCATTCGATAGAGACAATAATTCACATTATTTAAAGGTACACGCACAAAAGGACAGACACGTAATTTCGTATCGATACAGAAATTGAGGTTCGTTACGGTGACGTGATAAGAGGATTGGTCCCTGTAAGTAGATTACGTTTACCAGGGAATCGTGAATACCTCTCGGTGACTCAGGACCTCGTGTGACTTCGATTAAAAATCGTTATTAACATTTTTAACCAGGAAACAAACTGACCACACTTACAAATTATAGTTTGTTAACTATGCGAACTATGTAATCTAACAAGTAGTTGATCCACTGTCGTTTAATGATGCATTCGTTACGCGCTAATGACGCAAATCTTTCCTGAAAATGTTTATTAATGAAATTTTTCCTTTTATTCCTTTTATATTTGCTACTGTTTGCTACGTTTTTGGTTCTCTTTTAATCGAGCATGGAAATACCAATAAATACACGATGGACCCATTCTGCTCGTACATTTACGGATCTATGCAACTTCAGCGTTCGCTGTTTTTCTAGCTGGTCGAATTTGGAGCATGCAAATTTCCAATTTGATTACATCAAACCGGTGACCAAGGCTGGTCACTGAGAATTCTATCCACAGAGGGGTAGAGTAATTTGAGGAAATAATTCGGTGAAATTCGTGACTATGACTCGTTCGTTATTTATGGATCTTTTCATATGTTTGTTTTCATTTATTCCCTTTATATTATATTTTATCCATTCTAATTCGACCTCGAACAGGATATTACTATCTTTTAGTGATTATGAGTAAATATTACTCATAAATTAGTATTACCGATTAATTTCGAAATTTTTATTAAAAAGTAACTAAGCACTTTAAAATAATTACTTGTCAAGTTGAATCTAATTCAAACCTGATTCGAATATAGTATGTAATAATTTCCTAGTATCGTAGTAAGTGATAGGTACATCGTTAACCATGACGTCATTTTCCCTAGAAAAACTCATCGTTCGTTTTAATATTCAAAAATGGCTAAAGTATGGAATCTGAGCTAATTGAATTAAACCCGATAAGTATTCAATTTGGTAATCATTACAGAGGGAGTTAATTAATCTAGTATTATCATGCCTACACACAACGTATAGTAACTTTTGAGTATAAAAACAAATAATCAACACCCCCTTATTTACAGTATCATTTTCCCTAGGGTAGTCTACGATATTCGACTCTATTCTTAAAATTGTACTAAATTCAACCGAAGAAACCCACATTAATTTCATAACGTTTTTTATCAACCGTGCGCAGTCGTTCTTCCCCATCTTTCGGTAAATGTTATCTTCCACGTTGGAACAATAATCGTTCCACGCGAATCAAAAGTTCGCCCGTCGAATTTTAATCGAACAACGTATCTGCGCCGAGTTCGTATAATCCGACCGAAAGTCACGATAACAGCGAATTTTCGCGAGCACGTTCGCTACCAAAGAATTAGATAAAAAGAAACAAAGGTAAACGCGGTGTATCGGGAACGACAAGATTTTCGCATCAGAAAAACAACGACGCGTCGCCGGATCTGGGTAAAAGCGAAACTCGTAAAGTTTTACGATCCCGAGCGAATTCCACCCCGTCTACGAGCAGAAGGCACGCGTCATTGCTCTAATTTGGCCTCGAACAGGATTTCGTGATCTCTTATAAACAATTCGTACAGATTCTTGGAAACAAAGTTTTCAAACATTCTCTGTTCCCATGAAAATTCGATTTTTAATCATATTTTGTGCTGTTCAAATTGTGAATAATTAAATTGTGAACAGCTTATTATTTTTCTGGTTTCTTTGTGCTATGAAAAGTGTCCTTTTTATATGATTTAAATTGCTTAAAAATGATTATTTATGGTAAATACAGAATAGGGCGTTGGTGTACCCAAATATTGACCTACTCCGGACTAGATTATTGTGTAAATTTGTCGATTTGCGACTATAGTACATGTAAACGAATTGAAGTTGTAACCATTTGCAATATGAATACTGCCGCATGATATGTCATGTCAATAACAGAGACTTGCATAGTTTTAATTACTACAAAATTAATCAAAAATTCGATGCAATTTGTTTGAATAATAACTTGACAAATATTTCTGAGCTTATTTCAATGTATATTAGATGCATTATTATTTAAAACTTTCGATAGTAAGGAATTGTTCTATCATGGCTTTATACTTGACATGCGTGAAAACACTTATTAATCACTTAATCGCTCCCTGTGGGCGAGAAGAGCAGAACACACCCACAGGAGCCCCTGCTTGTCGTAAGAGGCGACTAGAAAGTAATGTATAACAATGTAAAAATGTATTGTAAGCGATTTAGCGAATAGGCTAAAAGTATCGCAGGGAAAAAACGAAACGTTTTGAAATACCCCCTGTTTGGTAATAAAGATGTGTCAACCTCTAAAAAAACGCCATCCCCAGATAAGAAATGTAAATCTGGAAGAAAACCCTTTACTTACTTATTTAATCACTTAATCATAAATAAAACTACCTGCAAGATATTTCGAACATTCGCAAATCAAATTCAATGCTTGTGACGCTTATTCGTAAGAACGATAAAGTGCCAATAATTAAGACAGGGTTCCTAATTGGGACATTTACCTTATATATTTACAATAATTTGAATGTAAAGATATGTCCTCAGCCTTCGAGTCGTTAAACATCGGTGTTGATTCTGTTTGAAGAATTTATCACTGATTATTTGATGATTGCGACTTTAATAGATGCCATACATTAATTTTAATTTTGCCCATACTTTGCATATTCAAAGAGAAGGAATGCGTGACGTACACGAGTCTCGTTAAACATCGGCAAGGAACATCGTTCGACCGATGATAAAACCGCACAAATATTTGTATTAATATTATGGGAGTGGGGCCAAAATTTAACTGCGTCAAATTTGCTAATAACAATCCAGGGATATACTACTTTACTTTTATATGAATCGTAATTATTATGATTTACGTTTTACATAGTTGGTTTAATTTGCTTTATTACGTTTCGCAGGAAATTCGCATTCGGAGGATGCTTAGAGAAACATTTACAAAATACATACCCACTCCAAGCATTTGTTAACGCTAGAACTACCGAACCAGTCAAAATGACTGGTTGAGGGTTTTTTCAATTAAATTATAAAATTGATCAGGCTGCTTCTAATTAAAGTGTGTGTTAATTTTTATCACGATAAAAATCTACTGTATATGCTACTATATATTTCATTCTTCATTTATTTATTTTCCACTTGAAAGTCAGTATACATGAAACGCCGGTAGTTCTAGTGTTAAACGAAATAAGTTGTTTTGATTAAAAGAATTTCAACAGGAAAAGTGTATATAAGTATAACTATCCTTAAAAATGAAAAACTACCCTTAGCTTGAAAAATCATATCCCACTCGTCTGCAAAACCCCTTTTGTAAACGTGCAAATGTATAGACACACGTTTCTTCTCTCCATTGAAATTTGTTACGTTCAATGTGTCAAGCTTTTTTTGCGCCGATTTATAACATTTACTCGTTAAAGATCTTTTGAAGTTTTTCACCGATGAATACCCAATGGCGTCATGTTTGATGAATCTGATCCAGCAATGAGAGTATCTCCCATTTAACCTTTGTTTGCATAATGTATGAAACGGAATAACGTATGATTTGTGGAGTAAAAAACCAGCTTCATTCTTATTTCACATCTTTCTTCTAACCTTTTAATCGTAGAACACTTTGAAAAGGTGTCTTCGTAAAAAGTGTCGGCTCTTGACTAGTGGAAGACACCTTCATTGTGAAAATAAATTATTTATCGTGTATATAATATGTCATTTGAATTTTCTTCCGCTTCAGTTTTTTTAGGTAAAGCATATTGATGATTTTTCTTTAATGATTCGACGCAGAAATTAATGAAAAGGATAGAGCCAATATTAAGTTAACAATAAAATGAAAGTTGCTCGATCGCAATTCTAATAATTAACACTTTGGCCCGTCTTACCACTTTGAAAATGAATAACGGTCCAATAATAAAAGACAATCACTTGATAAATTTTCCGTTTCCTTTGGCTGATTAAACAATTTTTAATTTTCTTTTTTCGTATAAGCTTATCGCACACTCTATAGTTTAATTACCGACGCGAAATCTCAGTGGTTCGATTAAATTTAGGCTAAGACACTGTCTCAAAACTTCAAATCATATCGTTTGTCAATGAAATTTTAATGTCTCATAGCGTTCCTTTTATATTTTGAATGAAATTTGTCGAGAACTCTTTCGACAACTCTATATCTTGCGAAAAATATCGACTATTGAAGGTCGAGCAGCAGTCTGCCCTTGAAAAGTTAGCTTCCTACGGAGAAAATACTCGGAAGATCGTGGATTGTTGAAAATTTTAATGGAGGAATAATCGAAGCAATTTTTCTTCGCCAACAGCCCATCCTTGGCCGCGATATTTGAACAGCGTTATCGACGCACATCATTCGATATTGCCGTTTCGTCGGCGACGTCCTGGCGCCCCACATCCCTTTGAATTTCTACTTAAATGTGTCGTTTCCTTTCTTTTCCACGGAAAAGTGTACACGTTCGTACAACCGTCCATCCTCGTTCCTGTTTTAACCTATTTTCGAAGCTGATGTCGTAATTTCAATCCTTTGCTTGTGTAACACGTCGATTGAATATACACGCAGAAGTGGCAGACCGCCACTTTGTCTTCACAATGTTTGAACATTTTTAGTTAAGAAATTCAATCGATTCATTTTGATACAAATATTCAGCGTTCGTCTTTAAAGGGTTAATGTTTCAAACGGGCGATAATGTTTAAAATATTTGTAATGCGTAATTACAAAAATATTGTAGGAATCTTCCATGAGTGAAAATATTTGATTTATTAATTTACAATTGAACAACTGCTATTACAATTATTAAAATACAATAATTATTACTTATTATTGTATAAAGATACAAAATAAAAAGAAAAAATAGAATTTGCAATCCCTTCGCTTGTAGAAGTGAAAAAATAATTACAACATTAAGAATTGTGACGAAATAAATCTCACTATTTATAATTTACAGTTTTAAGTTCTGTTATAACAGTAACTATATGTGCACGAATGATATTTATATCGAAATACAATAATTAATACAGTAAAGAAATTATACAGAAATTAATCGGTAAGTTAACTTAAGAACCGGATATTTGTATTCTACAATTATAATAATAATTATAACAGCAAATCCTAGTATAACATAATATAACAATACAATTTTCAACTATTCAATTTCCTTCTCCTTTTACAAAACTCCTCCACAGCTCCATCCATAATTTGAAAATTGATTCAATTTTGAAGAATCCCAGGCCCCCCCCCCCCCCCCGACCCCCATTCTGGATCCATCACTGTAATAAAATGTGTACACATTTTATCTGGACCAGTAATTTCTCAGAATAATTATATTTTCTATTTCAACTGTTTTACCTGGAATTGACGCGGGAGTGCTGAAACGAAACGATTTCATTCATCGTCGCGTACGAAACACTTTATTCACGGTTATCGTTCGCACCGTGCGATCTCTTAGGAAGTGTCCCGACGTTTTTTATTTCTTTTTCTTTTAACGGAACGTGGGACAGCGAACACGTGATCCATTAATATTCGCGAATCGCGAGCACGGACATTATCAGGAGACCGCTGACGTGAAACCGCGATATCAAAGACGTATTTAATGTTGGTACGCGCATCGGATTCGATGTTTCGTCACGATAATTTCGCTGATTGGTTTTAAATGATGTTTCGTAGAACTCGCGCGATGAAGCAACGATATTATCGTTGTTAGCCGATAACCGTCATTCATCGGCGAATGATTTGTTTAAAAGTCATTAATCGCTGAATAACCGTCGTGGAATCGTCGGGATTTAATCTTATTATAATTGAACGATCAAACGACGATTAGTTGAAAATTGAAAAAAAGAAACAGGAAATATAGGTCGACTGATATACATATTTCTACGAAGAGGTAAGAAAGAGGTAAAAGTTTAATAAAATGAAGATACTAACGGTAATAAAATTTGTATTAAATTTTATATTTGTATTATATTAAAATTGCTATGGAAATTAAGTTATCAAGTATAGAAATTGTTAGAAGAAGCGATTTTATTTTGTAGTATAACATTTTTTTTCAATTTAATAACTATTGGGTAGGGAATATATCTTATTCAGAGTAATATATTCATACACTGTCGACTATCATACACTTTCGTGGAGAAAATGGTAATTTAATCGTAAGCAGTGTGGTAATTTAGATATTTGATTCTTTGGTAATTTGATATTTTAGATATTTGGTAATTTAGTAATATAGAAATTTAATACTTTAGTAATTGAGTAACTCGGTAATTTAGTAATCTGGTAATTTAGGAATTTAGTAACTTAGTAATTCGATAATTTCGCAGTTTAATAATTTAATACTTTAGCAATTTAGTAACTTAGTATTAGTAACATGGTAATTTGGTAATTTGGTAATTTAGTACATAATTTATTAACTCAGTAATTTAACGATTTGGTAATTTAGTAATTTACTAACTTACTAATTTACCAATGTACTAAATCACTAATTTACTAATCTAATAATTTGGCAATCCAGTAACACAGTAACTAGTAAGCCAGATTTAGCAAATTCGCTGTTCCCAGTAACTTTCGAATATGAGAGACGAATAATAAGGTTTCCTTCCCCTCTCGCGCCATTCTCCCCAGGAGAAGCCTATCATATGTTCACGAAAACATGATCTTCTATTTAAAATACTATATTAATCAAATTATATAGATTGAAGCGTTTCAGAAAATATTCGCATTTTCATTCAACTTCCTCTAAAGATTTTTAAAACTAACGTAATAATTCGAAACGATAACGTTACGTACCACTTTATACATATATGATTATATTTAAAGACGATATGAAATTTTGTTCAACTCCAGAAAAGAAGTTCCTTCCTGTTTGTGACGTCTGAAATGATTTAACGAAGCCGGAGCTGGATATCAAAAAACTTTTAAGACAATATCTATATCTCAACGGTGATAGGGGGAGGTGTAACCGTGTAGCTCTTTAAAAAAGTTCACAAGTTGGAATTAACCCAAACTTTACGACCAGTCTAGTTTTTTTTCCCCCCGGTGACAACCACACCGGCTGTCTATAAAAAAAATTGCGGATTTAAACTTCCACGTTTCACACGATAATATTTTACAGAATTTTCTGCTCGTTCTTTATTTTACAACGTTCCTTTAAAGCCGGCCGGTTGTGCAACACTTATTTACCACAGATAGTTGTATGTAATGGAGTTTCAGCTCGAATTTTTTGAACGGCAAACAAAGTCGGTAAACAACAAACAAGTGGTACGAAACGTTCCCACGAAACTACGGGTTATAAGTTAAACACGTGAAAATGAAGGTCCACGTTTTCGTGTTGATAGAACGATAGATTTCTGCTCTTCATAATGCTTGTATGTATCTTTTGATAGATTTAACGGTGAAATAATGATATTTGCGCACGTTCGCCTTTGATTTCGAAGGGGAAACGCTTTGGAAATTTGAACGATAACGTTCTACTCGAACCGAGCATTTTCCTTCAAAAATTAGTAAATTTGTAAGCGTTATACCTTGAAAACTAATTAAAATCAGGTAAATACATTAAAGGTCAGTGAATGGGTTTTGAAAAGCACTATCAAATAGTCTGTAAAAAAAATATATGGTTCCATTTAAGAAACGGAACTTGACTATCGTACCTCGTAAAATAACAATGTAAAAAAATATTCGTTTCTACCAAAACATGCTTCCCATTTTACCATGCAATATTAACAGTTTTTTATACAACCAATAATTTTGCAGTAACGGCTCCATAACACTTGGCGTGGGACACCCTGTATACATTAGTTTTCCCTCCGTTAGCTGAACATTTTGTTTCCTAATTGACGATTGTTATTCTTCAGGTGTACAGGGTGATTCGGTCATTCAGAAGAATTTTTATTACAAATAGAACAGAGTGAATTAAATTTATAAATATAATAAAGAATTTTCCTCCCAAAAATGACCAAACGTTCCTGCTGCCAATTAAATAACAAAAAAGGATAGCAAACTTTGGATAATTTATAGGGTGGTTGTTCTAATTACTGCCACCTTAAACTTTTAACGTAGCTTTATTTAATTATTTCACGCACGAGACGAAAAGTCGTCTCAGTTTGTAACGTGTTATTTTCACATCTTCTTTCCCTCACCGATTTCATAAACAAAGTCCGAGCGGCGGTACATGTACAGAAAAAAAATGTTCAGAATCGTTGAAGTAAATAATTACCCTAGTTTCATACATTAAGCTCGAAGATACGATTAATAAGTGATTAAAGTTTGCAAACTTTTCAGGGAAAGAATTACAGTCCATTCTTTCTTTAATATAATTTTATCATCACTTCCGAATTATTTAATCACGTTTTCGACACTCAAATTGCATATTCACTTTTCAATATTAATTTTCAAATTCCAGATGCATACAGGCATATTGAAATTAATCTTCAAATTTGATGTTGAATTTTATTCGGCTCAGTATTCAGTATATTTTATCTCGAAGACGATATGAAACTTAGTTTTCTTTATTTCGTATTACTTTAAATTGGAAGTAAAATTAATAAAGCCTATGAATCAACGTTTCGATCAAAGTCAATTGTACAAACTTTTGAACTAACAACTTTCACAGAATTAGTGGTAGAAAATATTAAATTTAAATTGTCGCATCCTCAAAGAGTTACTACAGGGTGTCCCAAAAATTGCTTCGTGTTTATTAGAATTTCAAAACGAAGCATTTAGATTCTAAGTATAATTCTTGGTACTTAGTCCAAATAGTTGCGAATTTGTTGGTTCGGCTTTGACGGTGCAAAAGTTCCGCGTACTTCTATTATCCAAAACTCGTCGTTTCCCGTCCAGACCATGCTTATCGTTGGCCAGCATTTCAATCATGATCGAAGTGTTCCGCCAAATTGGAATATTTAAAACCAAGCTTCGGCACAGTAACTACACGCTTCGAAGTAATTTTCGAACTCCACCTTGGAATATGCATGGGGTGTCGTGTCTTGCTTTTGTACATCGACCTACCTAGTGTTGTTCGAGAACGGATTGAATACTCTTCGAATGGTCTTTCTTTTAATCATTGCTTAACCCATTCAATTTTATTTATATTTTATTCCACTCGCTTGTTACAATGTCCACTAGTTTTTCTGTTGCAATTAGAATTTCATAGGCTGGTTAAAAAGAAGCCAAAGAATTATAATAAAGGATACTAAATAACATCGAAATAATATTTTAATTTTAAGCGTACTTGAAGATTTTAATTTTCTTAAAGGAAAGTAATTTTGCTCGGATTTCGGTCGAAGCATGATGGATTAAAAGGGTTTGAAAAGGGTGATTGATAATTTTCTGAATACCGAGTAGAAACGGAGTTTCAAGACTGGCGAGGAACTGGAGAACAGAAGACGTTTTGGGCTGAAACGCGGTTTGGCCTAACTCCTGGGAATCTCGATTCGAAACTATCTTTGGACCTCTGGCAAGACGGTTTGCCTTCAACTGGATTCCTCTCTCTCTCCCGGGATCCTATCTATTTCGTTCCTTCGTTTCCCCGCGTTTCGTTTGCCTATCCGTCCTAATTGTAAGTTGAAATTCGCAACTACCTTTCGGGTTTCTCAAAGGCTGACTTAAGATTTCAGGAGCCGTCTATGGATATTTTCCCTATTCAATTACCCTAATTCAATTGAAAGATTTTATTCCAAGAAAATTTTCTTTACGAAGGAGGCTGCAATAAGGTTTAAACCTTTACCACAAAGTAGGAATGACCTTACTAAATTATTTTTCTGCGATTCTGCGTTTATCCTCCCAGCCTTCCACTTTGAATGCAAAAATCCGGAAAAGACACAAAACGTTTTGTCGGTTTTTTTTTACCAACCGGTCTGCTAACTTAGCGAAAATGGAATAGATAGCGAAAACGAATGGAAGACGGTGCCAAGTACCAGCAGAGAGGGAAAAGAGAAAAATGGACACCATGAAAAGTCGACAGAGAAATCGTTGCTTTTGCAGCTTCTTTCCTTTCGCAATTACCGTCATTTCTCGTTAATGATTCTATTGTAACGTTTCATTGCAATTGTGATTTTAAATAAAAAGTAATTAAAATTAAGTTTATTGATTAATTTACTGTGTAATTTTAATTGTAATAATAACACTACTGTACGAAACGATAAATAAATGATAATTAATTTACAAAAACAATATTTATGTTTTCTTACGATTTCCTTCCAAACCATTTCAGTATAACACGATTCTATAGAATAGTTAATAAATATTAGGAGAAACAAGCAGTGAACAATGTTCAGTGAATGAAGAAAATTAGGCGTTAATTAAAAGTATATTCCATGTGAGAAGATCGAAAATTTGTTATCAAATGAAACCAGAAATCCCATTTTTAGGTACCCTTTAAATGTAGAACTTGGCCTTAAAACTTGCATACACTTCCTCGAGAATAAGTATCTGCGAATCTAATCGTCTTCCGGGTTTATTCTCAAACTTGATTGAATAATAAGTCGTAGGAGGTTGTTCTGACATTTTGCCAGTAAACATAACACGCCAGATCGTCATCGGGTGAATATCCTTGTAAAAACGAAAGTTCAAATTGCGCGCAATTCACATCCAGCGTGAATTGAGATAATTTCAGTTCAAACCCGGAAGTGACCTCGCCGATTTGGCAGGACGGTATTACAGCTGCTTTTTCCTCTACAGAAATGGTAATACCGATATATACGCGGCTGCCTGATGAAAGCGAGAGGAAGCTGCTTGCTATTGCCATATATTTATGTAACTTGAAGACTAATACAAGCAATATGCTTTTATATTTGTTTCGATTCGAAGTACTTGAATTTAAATCCAAACAGCCATTTTTTAAAAACCAAATTCAAATCTAGATCGGACTACCACCGTACTTTATATTAATTTACCCATATATTATAACAATTGGAATTTTTCAATTCAATGTATAGACCATTTTATTTCATATGCGATTTAAGATTTCGTTTAATAACTACTTAAAACTAAAATTGATACAATATAGTAGCTCTTAGCTCGATATCGCATTCAAGAGATCCGTAAAGACTATGATTCTTAGAAGATTTCTTGAATACGATATCGATTACCAGATCACACCACGTGGAGGTGGCTACTACAGTGACCCGCCCTAACGCCAAGTCCCAACCACCCTCCGTAAAATACCTCGTTTATCAAGTTGTTGCCAACCGGATAAACGAGTTTAGACTCTACTTTTTCGCGTACAGAAGATAGACATACGGCGCGTCTATCTTCCAACCCCCCATACACACACACAGGCACACATTACAATAAATTACTTAAAACTAATTTCTAAGTAACGCTTCGATTATACCCGCGTGCAGCGCGCCTACACGCGAGCGGATACGCAGCGTCCAACATAGAGGATACCGAATGAAAGCGAACCGAAAGAAAGAACTTGATCAATTTTACGTAAAACTAAAGTTACTTTAACGAGAGCGAAATAGAATTTGGCATATCGTCGAGTAGATTGGTGCAAGTTTGAATAACAAGAGCTTAGAGTTTAACGCAAGTTATTCGTCAGGATGCTTAACATCGTGGCGAACAACTCGCGCTCGATGCCCACCCTTCCTCCCACGCACGGTATGTATATATTTATACAGAAAAATGTACCGATCATGGACAAAGAATCCGTGTCATACATTCGGATATATACTGATTCATTTTACTCGTTCTTATTCACATATACATAAAGAACTTTGATGATGATTATACATTCTAATCAAATTGATAAACGGTAGCGGATCGTATCTCTAAGTGGGGGTACTGCAAGTTTCGATCAAATTAGAATATACGAGACTAGAATTTTATACAAAATAGTGGAAGTGTATAAGGTGAAATGAAAAATTTCAATCGAGTATAAATCAGTAATTGTGTATCTGTAAACTAGAGCCCCCATTTATACGTGTACGCGTGTAAAGTCGTGTAGAAATCCGTGTATCAAATACTCGTGTCTATATTACACGGATACACGTGTATTCCACGGTTATCATTATTCTGAATTACTTTTCATGTGTAAATAAGCGAGAATTTATTAATTACACGTGTACGCGGAATTTATTTGAAGAAATTTATTTGAAACACAGCTGTAAAAAAATGTGAAACATTAGCATCAAAATGCAGGAAGGATTAAATGGAATAATTTATTTCGAATAAAACCATGAAATAGAAAAGCTAATTGATAATGATAATCGAATAGAAAATGAACGAAACGATAACTTAAATAACAAAATCCTGAAACAGAACATATAATTAACATCATAATTTCAGAAAAGAAATTAACAAAATAACAATATATATACACAGTGCAATATTTTAAAATACCTGTGAAAATCTTTAAATTGATTCAAAAAAAGAAAAAAGAAAAAGAACCTGAAAGAAAATCGTGGTTCGATGGTTGACGAGCTCGAAAAATGTCGAGCTCGAAATTTCGCGGTATCGTTTCAAAATGAAACGAGATAAAACATGTAAAACAAAGACAAAAATAATACAAATTAGCGAGCATAGTGACATTAATAGTTCCCCTCTTCTATGGCAGATTTGCCGGGGCTCTTCAGCATATAGCTTCTTCTTTCTTCGGCTAAATCAGCCTCACAAATATCACTCACGAAATTTTACGTCCCGCTCAAAAACATTCTTTACTTTCGTGAAATGAAAGAATAAGCAAACATTCGTGAATCCGAAGTATTAAATTAGCAACTAAATTCGCAAATAAAGATATAAAAATCACGAATCTAATTATCAATCTAACATTTCAGTTTTCACGAATGTTTGCTCTCTTCGTATTTGACAAAAGTAAAAGAATGTTTAAGCATAAAAATGTATTTGTTTAATTTTACACTTCACTTCACTTCACTTCACTTCACTTTAATACTTCATTTTTGCAATCGGGTCTAATACCACGACTACGACTTACAAACTAAGGCTTGGCCTTACGAAAAATCGAGACTAAGAACATTAAAACACAATCAATTTGCATTTGAATATTTTCATTCGATTTTTCGTTTTCTTCAAACCCCAGATACAACTTTCTTATGTATTTTACCAAAATACAGAAAGCTTGCTCTGGCCCTGCCTACTTAAAAACTAAGATCAATCACACCAGAAGTAAACTACCTGCCTGCCTGATGCTATATTTAAAAAATTGGCAAAAATCATGTACACCAACACAAACACTCCACGATTCTCACACACACCACCCGGGTGCAAAAAAGCCTAAACCTAGGGAGAACGTCCCGGGACGTCTCCGACACCCGAGTTCAAATTTTCACACACACACACAAGCTAAATATATTCCTGAAATCGACCAACAATCGGTAGTGAACATTGTGCAAAAATCTGAATTTAATGAATTTTCGATCTAAGTTTCTCAAATTTAAAATAAGATCAAATGATTCTAAATATAACTGAGCAAATACTTTTGTTACTTTGAAATAAAGAGTTGTTTTAAACCCACACAAGTTCCACAACCTAATCACACACACACATGTGAAACTTATGAGATTTTTCGTTCACTATCAGATTGTCAGTCGCAAAAATATTTTAAACCGTGTCCACCTGCCCTCGCTCATGCGAGTACATCTAATTACCCGCATGAGTTTCAGGCATAAAAATGTACACGGCCAACAGAATCTGTACTTACTGTGTTTCTTCATGTTTGCTGAAAATCCTAAGCTAAAATATATGATTAACAACACAGAAATAAAAGACAGTGTCGACATCAAGAGCGATTTCGATATCAAAGTGAATGATCTAAATATAATCGAAAGACATTCATACTTGGTACTTTGATATCAAAAATCTACTCATCGCGAAATTCTTGTACACATGGTTTGTTCAATCTTTTGGCTCGAAATTTGGAAATTAAAAAATGTATTCTGAAATCGGAGGGTCATCCGACTTCTCTACATTTTTATATTTAAAATGAATTAAAGTGTACAAGAAAACCCTAGCCTGAGCTAACAAAAGAAAAACAATTTGCACAAATATCGTGGTATAATTTTATACAACGATATCCGTGGTCACTATGCTCGCTTCAAATGGTAAAATTACAACCAGTCCCCGTGTCGTTTCGGACCATTCGTCCTACAACATGATGGGAACTGGAGGAACCGTAAAGCATGCGACTCACCAATCGCAGAATCTCATTACAGCTCTCGATTGACCCAGGATTTGATCCAAGATTTGACTCGTGGCTGACCAGTCTGACTTTTGGAAGGTTGTGGGCACCCCTTTCCTTGGATATCGTCGGAAGGACACCCCTCGTTGGACTGAACCCCAATCTGAAATTTGAAATCGCACAATTCGAGATTATTACCTTGTCAATTATTGGCAATTATAGTTAAATTCATACAATACATTTACGAACACGTACAAGTAAATAGTGAACTCATCGTGGACAAATCGTGTGACTAAATATGTTAACACATGCATAATTATATCAAAATCTACACCTGTACACGTATGAGTGCATGCACAATCGCATAAGGAATCATTTGAAAAAACGTGTAATTAAATATGCTAAAACATGCACTAATACATAGGGAACCACATAAAAAAACACATGGGCATACATGTGGACACATGCACAATCACGTAAGGAACCACACCAGGAAACACATGATCACATATGCTATGTACATGTCCAACCACCTCAGGTGTCACACTAGTAAATGTGCAAACACACACAAAGAAAAAAACACGATAAAACACCCACGGTAAAACACACTAACCACACGTGAGGTCAGATGTATGAATCCTCCAGCTGTCAGTTCGGTTATCGGTACGTGTTCGATATTAGATGTTCACCCCGACGCGGTTGTAATAGAACTGACAGGTCGTCCCTTTCAAGTTCAACGACAAAAACAAAAAGTGGTTACGGTGGCTGGCGTTGCCTATTAACTCGGTAATGCTCGTTACTCCGTGACGCTATTGTATCAAAATCTATTGAAATTAGGTTCACTCTTACTTTATTATGTTTTCGTTGACTTTTTATTGTACGGTTGTAAATATTCAAATGTTTATGAATTTTATATATAGATATACTGCAATTATTACTTTCGAATCGATATGGTTAAAGTTTTATTTAGCTTTTATGCAATATTCCGTATTTTGTTATATAATTTTATAATTTTTTTATATAATTTTTGAATATACGCATGCAATACAATCGATTGTTAATATTTGACATTTGTATAAGCTACTTTTAAAATACAGTTATTATATATTTACACATTTTTTATTTTGAACTTGTTAAATGTTATCTTTTTTTAGGATTTACAATTTGCTTTCGAGTGAAAAATCAATTTGTATAAAAATATCAGCATGAATTTTTACGTTTATGTTACGTTATATTATAAAATCAATTTATGTTTCTAATTTCAGTTCATTTTTATTATTTTATTGATTAATTACGTATCATCTTCCTCTAATTAATTTTCTAAGGAAGATATCCTGTCAGTCTAAATTGGAACTCCAAAAACCACGGATCCTTTATCATATTCAGTGTCACTTATGACGCACCATACGCGTCTTTCTATGCAATCTAAGACACACCATGTGTGTCCGATCAAAAAAATCGTAAAAACTTATCCAGTACATGGGATATGTTTTTCGAATAAGATAAAAATATGGGAAAGGTTCAACGCGTTTACTGCAAAGCGTGTGAATATCAATAAAAGATACAGAAATTACACTCAGATGTAGAAAATTATAGTTGTAAATTACAAATATGCTTCGATTTCTAAATTAATTTTATGTATTACAATTTTTAAGGTCAAAATCATTAGAATTGGTAGTTCCCCGCAGTTAGTTCCTAATAAATGCATGCCTAAAATGCATCCAACGTAACCTACAACCGTCGGAAAATGCATATTAAAGATGACGCCACTGCACGAAGTACTGTTGGGAATTCAAGATAATGGATAAAGTCATGTTCTTTTTACCGATCGAGTAATTTGCATCGTAACTTATTCACTGCGAATAAAGAAGGATTCACTACCCTTTTAGATGAAAACAATGTTCAGAAAAACGATTTTTTATGATTCGAAAGATAAGCCATCCCTCTAATATATTTTTTCATTTTTTCTACAATTACAGATGAACAACCTCATGGTATACATTATTTACGAAAGAATTCTTTTCAACACGTTGCTACACAAAATTCCAATAAACTATCATTACAAAATTTGAATCTTTTACTACAATTCCTTTTGAACAACATATACTTTCGTTTTATTGAATTATTTAGACATCGTACTGTGTTGTAATTAATTATCATATTTATATTACAATTCATTGAAAATATAAGATTCAAAAAATTATTAATAGTAGTTTATTTTTCCTAATCGATATTGGTACATAATATGTATCTATATTACCAGTGTTCAAACACAATATAAATGTGATTTACGAACAACCAGGGAATGGATCTGTTCTGTTCTTTCTCAAAATAAACTGAATTTTTCTTTCCATATCTTCATCGTATATAGCTTTACACTTTTCATAATTTATTCTACGTCTTGTCTGTGTAGGTTTCTCGTAGTATCTAGTACGTCTAAATTGAGCGAAAATTTCTTCTTGTCCTAGGATATAATTTAATATGCGTGCTGCTTTCTCAACATTGTTGTCCTGGACCATGACTGTACGGGCTAAGAACTGAGCATGCCGTTTCATACCCATCTGAAACAAAACATTCAAACACAGGTGGCTTTCAATGATTTATCGAAATCATTAAATACAGGATACGTTGATTTTATTCACGATCTAATATTTCATTTACAGTGCAGATGCAGCTGTACTGCATGAAATCACCAAGGCACAACACCATAACAAGTAAATTCAGATATTAAAAATAGCTTTACAATAAAATAGTTACTGTTTAAGGAGTATTAAAGCTGATTTTTACAGTTTCTACTTTATTTCGATAATAAATTAACTATAACTATATAATCACTAAAATATTTGGAGGTTAGGTGCTCTTTAAAAACGTAATTTGAATAATTTAACAGTTTCTTAAGTTAATGAGTAAAATTAGTGAAAATCATTACAAAAAGCTTGAGGAATACCTTGTATTTTTAATATATATGTGCACAATTGTTTGAATAAACTTTAAATAACCAAAGAATTCAAATCGCACAACACAGCAGACTAATTTGAACGCTGCTTCGATAAGTATCGATATATTTCTAAGCGCGGTTCATTTAAACGCTTTCAAATAATGGATACATTACAAAAGGATTGAAATAGGGAACAACTCGTTTAAAATAATAAATATTATCGAAGATACGTATCTCATAATGTTTAATTTATATATATGTGATAATAATAATGATTTTGATATTAAAAGGAGCGAAAATATTGATACTTACTAATATTTATCTTCAATTTTTATTTGGATAATCACAATAAAATTGCATATGGCCCATGGAAAACATGTTCAGTAGCGTAATAACGATGAAGTACAAGATTAAGCAGGAAAGAATCTGAATGTTAGTTATCAAAAATTTACATATCCGCTATAACAAAATACTGTTAATTTAAATTTTATTAGGTACGTTAATAATTATCACAATTACTTCTCGATCTTTCAAGTTATATCGAAATCCCCAGCGACATATGCAAAGCCAAATCGATAAGGATATCAAAAGCAAAACCACTGAAAATGGAGTAGCATATATGTGTATTCGAAACATTTGACTTTAACAATTTTACGATTTTTGATTTTCTTTACATCCACCTTTTTCTATTGAGTTCCACATCCTGCAACGTTTAACACCATATATTCTTGTTTCTATTATTTTTCATATTTCATTTGACATTTACCTTTCGATTCGCCGACGTGAAAGAAAACATCGATTTACATTTCATTAATAATTTTCTTTCACCTGTGAAAGTCATAATATCATCAATATTACGTCGACGTTTCACGGGAAAATTGAACGAACGAACTACAATTTTGTACGCTTTTAACCTAAGATTTAGAACAAAGGACTATTAACGTTCGTACACCCTCCCTGACACTTATACACGGTGTCCCGTAATTAGCGTAGCAGCCGTAAATGAGAGGTAGCTGAGACGATTCTGAACAACAATTTCCTTTACAAAAATCTCGAATTGGGCTTCGTTTTTGAATTATTAACAAAAAACATTGACCAATCAGAGCGCGCTCTCAGCCGTGAATCGTTCTAGTCCGACGTCCCGGCTCGAAGTTACCCGAACACAGCCGAGCGCGCGTTCTGATTGGTCAGTGTTTTTCGTTAATAATTCAAAAACGAAGCCCAATCCGACATTTTTGTAAAGGAAATTATTTTTCAGAATCGTCTCAGCTACCTCCCGCTTCCGGCTCTTACATTAATTACAGGACACCCCGTG
This sequence comes from Stelis phaeoptera, assembly GCA_943735885.1. Taxonomy (NCBI): domain Eukaryota; kingdom Metazoa; phylum Arthropoda; class Insecta; order Hymenoptera; family Megachilidae; genus Stelis; species Stelis phaeoptera. Next base: position 6,478,888 of record OX030936.1, read on the forward strand.
TATCAATTTTCCTTACAAGTCCTAACATCGCATCGACGAATATTCAGCTCTGAATAAAATCTCCGCAATATTACGTTCACTAACTGAATATATGCATACAAGATCTGTATTCTAAACAATTGTTTGGTCGATATCTTGATATTCGAGGAAGAGGTTAGCAACAGCAGTGGTATCTTTCCCTACAATATCAAGTGTTCATTCCTTTTTACAATTATAACTGAACAACTATGCCACCGAAGAGACGAAAGAAGGATGTTAAACAGATATCTATAGAACAACTACCAACGTAAGTTTTAAATTGTTAAACACTTTGTATTACTTTGAATTTCTAAAGAATCCAAATAAATTGATTTTAAAATCAATTTAAATAAAATTACGTTAGGAAACCATGCTACTCTTCAATCGTATAAATAGAATTATATTAATAGAATGTTTTAAACGATGAGTTCAAAGTGCTGAAACGATCCAATTAATACATAATAAGATGTGTTTCTTTGAATTCTTAAATTATATTTAAGTTGTATTTAATTATGTTTAATTATACTTAAATTGAATTGAAGAATTATTAATTCGATTTCGATGTGAAAAAAAAAAAAAAAAATAAGGATCGAACCAGATATCCCCGAGCTGATAGAAGACGAGCCACCAAAACCCTTGATATCAATAGTGACGGGGCAACCATTCGGTCCTCGGGTTCGTTATATCAGTGAAAAGAAAGAGGAAGAAAGTTCCGACGACGAGGCTGAATCCGAGAGCGACGATGAGCTGAAACTCTTGAAGGATGAAGTGCCGGAAGTGCCTTCAGAATTCTGGCATATACAAAAGCTTATCAGGTACATGAAAGCGGGCAATCAAACAGCGACCATGGTGGCTCTTTGTCTTTTGAAGGATTACGACCTTAACAGTAGGGTAATTTATTCATTTGTGTTATTTCATCCAAATTAACCCTTTCGTTCGCGAAAATATTAAACGACCGTGAAGAAAATTATTTCTTCTTCTATTTACAGCTTTGTCGTACGATGTAAATTTTGATTTGTTAATTATTTTAATGTTGACATCCGTTTGGTGGGTTACGAAATTTTCTAAATAGAAGAACACTTGAAAATTGGGACAATTTTTATCTGAAAAACGTGACGAATTTTTCAAATTTACTTACGTACTATATATTTTATATGATTATCAAGCAAACAAATATGGAATACTTTATAAATCGACCGTCAGTTCTCTAGATATCTCTTCCATTAGTTATACTATTAGGAGTTCTTTAATTTATTCGATTAGAAACGCTCGTGACGGCTATCCGAAATTATAAACAGTGTCAGCAACGAAGTCCTACGGAGATAATAAACAAAATTCGTGAAAATTAAAACTACTGCATAATGAAATTTCCAATAGTTTCAATATGAAGTTCGAACGCTTAGGTATCTTTCTTGATTTTCTAATTTAAAATAAATTGCCGTATAACTGCAGTCAAAATGATAGGATCACAAAAAGAAATGATTTATAAAAATAAAGTTAAATAAATTGAATCTATTATGGTGAACAGGTCATACAAAAAGCTATTCAAGAAATGGGAGGTCTGGAAATCTTGGTAAATCTGCTCGAGACGAAGGATTTAAAATGTCAGAACGGTTCCTTGAAGGTTTTACTTCAAATTGCGTCCTGCACGGAAATGCGACGATACCTGATCGATCTCGGCATCGTAACACCGTTGATTGATATGCTGAAGCATCCAGCTAGAGACATTCAGGTTGGTTTTAACCCTATCGCTAGAAATATTATATTTTTCTTTTTTATAGAAATTTAGAAACTCTGAAACTTTCGAATAATATTACGAGAATTTTCCTTTAACATATTTTAATATTTTTCGAGGACTATTCTTCTCGAGAAAAAAAATCATATCTTGTAATTAATTAATAATAGTTTTAATAACAGTCAGCGATTCTTAGCGTGATTTAGAAAACGAAGAAAACTTGGCATCCTAAATTATTTATTACTAATTTTTCTACATGAAATCTGTTACTTTCGTTGATTTAATTGTTATCTGTTTTTGGTACGAAGGTCCTGGCTGCAGAAACCATGGCTATCGTTGCAAAAATAAGAAAAGCCAGGAAACAAATACGCATTCGTGGTGGTATTCCTCTTGTCGTGAGTATCTTTGCAAATATCTGTTTTTAGGGCCTTTTGTTAAAACGCCGAACTTCAAAACATCGATAACGCTTTTTGATGACATAAAAATATCATACACCAACATTTCTTTACGATAAAATTGATCAGGATATTAAATAAAATTCACAAATGTGTAAAAAATACCAAACTTCTTAGTCCCTCAATTTGAACTTTTAAGAATTTTCCGATTAAAAATATTCTCAATAAGATAACGAGATAAAATAAATCATACATCTACGGTTGTATCTACAGAACGTTTCAAGAAACTTTTCTCGTTTTATATTCTTCCGAATAATGTAACTAGAACCTTAGAAACCGAAAAATATTCCTTCAACATATTTTAATATTTTTCGAGGACTACTTTTCTTGAGAAAAAAAAATAATGGTTTTCTTAGCGACTAAAGATATAATTAGATCGCTAAAAATCTCGTCAGCGATTCTATCGATGATAATTTTAATTGTCTTCGTATTATTAATGAACAAAATTCGTATTGTTTAACAGTTGGACGTGATGGACGTACCGGACGCTATTTTGAAACGATCCTCCAATGATTTGAACGAAACTAACAAGGAATTAGTCGCGGTTGCGATAGGTTGTGCCAAGGTTTTGGATTCTTTGTGCAGCAGCCCGAAAGTGAAGAAACAGCTTCACAAACACGGAGTGGTGAAGCTTATGGAACGTTTTTTAAAATCTGAATGCACTTCTCTAATAATACCTATGATGGGTACTGTTCAACAGTGTGCCTCTCTGGTATGTCGTGTATCGAAATATTTAAACACTTCTAAAAATTACCTACACTATCTAATCAAAAGTTTCTGTAATCGAACTCGTTTTATTTACTTGATCCTGCGAATGGCTAACACTTTTGATCTTATATACAAAGATTTTTATGAAATTACGAACATCGTACAGTTTGTATATTTTGAAATACAGCCATGTCACCCATATTATCAGAATTCTTAAGCGTGACAGTCGAAGCTTCAACTATTAAAGTTTTATCAGTCAATTATTGAAAACTGTTGTTACAAAGTATTTGTTACGCTTCCCTTTCCTTCAAAATTGAATCAAAGAACACCTTTCTGTCGCTCGATAAAAGACGTACCCTTGCTCTGGAACCTCCATTACATTCACAGGAGATTTTTCAAAAAGCGTTCGAACACACAACCATAATGCCTGCCGTGGTGAAACACTTGAAAAAAACCGACAACATTAAACTGAAGGAAAACTGTGCTTTGGCTATATTCCATTGCGGTCCGAACAAGGTAGCGAGGGATGTTGTTCGAGAGGCAAGCGGTCTGGATATGTTGTGCAAGCTTTTGCAAGACAAAGAAGTATGCGCGAACAAACGTCTGTTGGCTGCGGTTACAGGAGGAATTTGGAAATGCGCTATAAGCGCGGAAAATATAGTGAGGTTCGATCAGAATGGCTTGGTGGCATTGTTGGTACCATTTTTGGAAGAACACGAAGACGAGGATGTACTGGCACACGTGGTGGGAGCATTGGCTCAGTGTTGTAGGAATCCGCTTAACAGGGATGTCCTGAGGATCAACGATGGTCTACCAAAGTTGGTAATTATAATCACTGTCGTGAAAAAAATTCTTCAGCATTTAATGGTGAATTATGAAAGTAATCGAACGGCGAAGCCTGGGTCGATTTTAACCCCGGCATAAGAAAAACACTATGACGTTTCGATTAAAATTGATATAAATATTTTTGAGGAAACAGAAACATTTGGAAAATGAAATTAAACCAGAAGTTATTCCTATTCCGACGGTTAGCCTTCCAAGGGTTAATACGAAGTTAATCGAACGGAATAATTTTATTATTAAAGATCTTGGCACACGCTTCCAGACTTAAACTAACTTATACTCATAATTGCATCCCTCGGTATAAACAGATAACCGAAATTTGAAAATTAATCAATAGTACTCTTAGTAATTAAAATTCTGATGTGTCATACGGTGACGATTAACATTTCAACGAATATCTAAATTAAAATCGATAGAAAGTAAAAAAGAATTACAGAAGAAACTAATGAAATACTAAGTTTCTTCATTTTGCAAATATTATGACACATTTTATACCGTTTAAGAAAAATTAAGGTCCTTTCGATTCAACCCCTTGCATTCCGTTGTCCCCTCAGAGGGGACATATTTAATCTACCAAAGTATTTTAAAATGTGAAATCGAAGCGTTATTTATATTAGAATATAGAAAATTTAGGAACGGAATAAAAGTAACTATAGATTCATAAATATTTGTAGTTCTTTTCGTACAAAATGGTCCATTGGATTTTGGAAACTTTGCTGGAGAAATATAGATTCGACGGTATTTCAAAAAATACGGTAATTAAAAAAATGTCTAAACAATTATAATTTACACGTAGATCAAATTGTTAAGTTCGACGTACGAACCGCTCTTGGAGAATATACCTCTAGTGATCAAGGAGTGTGCGCAAAATGAACAATGCATGGATACTATCAACGACCCTGAACACATTCTGGACGGTGTCCGTTTGGTTTGGTCGCTATTGAAACACCCGAGCGACGTGATCAAAAGGAATGCCTGTTTCGCTTTGGTTCCCTGCATCAAATACGCGAAAGATTCGCCGGAAATGGTGCGGGCGTTCGTGGGTGGATTGGAGTTGACGGTTAGCCTTCTTCAGAGCACCGACACCGAGGTAGTGAGCGCTGTGTGCGCAACCATTGCTGAAATCGCCACCGATCCAGAGAATCTGGGTATTCTGAGCGATCATGGCGTGGTGGAGGAACTGTCGAAGCTGGTAACAACGGTAACTATTGCCATTTTCATTTAAGACACTTGTTCGCCGAAATATCAGATCGTTCCCGGCAAGAATCAAAGGAATCTATCATGTTCTTCAGGAAGACGAAGGTTTACGAGCAAATCTGACTTTAGCGATAGCTTATTGCAGCGAATGGGGAGAAAATAGCTATAAATTTGGACAGTTGAACGCGGTTGGCCCACTTATTCGCTACATGACCAGCAAAAATAAGAATGTTCTCAGAGGTGTTTGTTTAGCCGCGTATCATTTAAGCAAGGATCCATCAAACTGCATCACCATGCACTCGTCTGGTATCATAAAGGTACAGTGAGTCCATTTTTCTATTCTTGTTATTGGTATATCTATCAGGTGTACGTCAAAATCTTTCAATCTTTAACCTAATTTAAAAATTACGAATGGTTTGGTAAACAACAGAGGATCGTTGCCTGTTTTAGTCATTGGTATTTAAATTTAAGAATGCTATTGCACTGTAATTAGGTAAAATTCAATGTATTCGTGATATTTTCTACGAATCGTGACGCTGAATATATTCTAACGATGTATATAATCATTAGTTTCTGATTTCTGATCGATAACCTTTTTGTCATTATTTTTTACAGCATGTATTACGATTGGTAGGATCAGACGATCCGGAAGTACAAATCGCTGCCGCGTCCACGATTCGAAATATTAGAAAGCTGGCTTCGACAGCTGAAAAATTGCACTTCAAAGAAATGTATGTACTTAATCATATACAGGGTGTCCTAAAAAATGAACAGCCCCAGAAACTGCACATTTCTTTTCCACCGAAACTGTTCGAAAATTCTGTTGTTATGGGGTATAAGCAATTGAAAATTGTTTGACGAAGTAGTTCTGGAATCAACTACTCGTTATAAAGGAATTTTTAATTCGTATTGGCATTAGGAATCCGCAGCTTTTGAGGTGTACACTGTTTTTGGAACACCCTGTATGTATACCTGTATTTTTCCTAACACAGTCTTATTTATTGTGATATAATTTCTAGAAAAACATTGGATGAAACTAACTTCCTGCTATAATCTAATAACCGTTCAAACATTCAACGGAACGATAAAGTTTAATCGAAGAACACCTTTATATTGATGAAATTCATTATGATTAGCACGTGTGAAACAGCAAAATAAATAAATAATTACACTACCAGATATCGAATAAAATGTACATTATTATGGAATATTAAAAATAGATTAGAACGTTTTTCGTTGTAAATAACCAACTAAAGATTTATTTTAAAATTATTTACAGCCTTGGAGTCGTAAGTCAATCTCGTTATTTTATATTAATTGTAAGTTAACACTATTGAATCTTAAAATAAATGAAATTCCTGGCAATAAATATAAAAAAAAAAACATGGCTAAATTTTACGCGGTAGATAGCTCAGAAGATAGAGGAAAGTGCGTACATAATAACGCAATTTATTGCAACGCGATATCTTAATTAGTTCCTGAGATATAGGGCTTCAAAGTTTCTATAGCGGCCGGCGCGTACGGGGGTAACCCCGAATGGGCCGTAGACTTTTTTCTAGGAAATTCATATACGCATTTCCAGGAATAGTAAAGGGTTAGACGTAGACAATGACCACGTGACCGCTACGCTAGACACTCGCTGTCTGGGTCCAAGCGTGAGGCGGCAGCGAATTTCTACAAAAATTACGTTTGTCTTCACACGACGATATCTCAGGAACGGATAAAGATATCGACGCAAATCAAAAACCGAATTAAAGTGGAAGATTCCTACTTTCTTACGAATCTAACTTTATACCGAAATTCGAAACAGGACTTTATTGGCAGTCCTTTGAACTTTTAGTAATTTTAATACGCGTTTCTTATGCAGTTTAACATAGTTTCTGACTTTCAATCGCTTCTAACGATAGAATATTATTATAAATATCTATCACACGCATTATTAACGATTCTTTCGTTTACTCAAAAAGAATTTTTGGAAAAAAATACAACCGACTTCGGAATGTACCAAGAAGGACGAAATAATTTTAATTTATATTTCGGAGACGGCGCAAAATTAAAAATTGTGTAAATGAAAGATATGGTGCTAATATGAAAATATGTAAAAGGATTAAAGAATTTTGACAGTTTCCAATATAGAAAATTGTTAATTTTGCGCCGTCTCCGAATGCAATTTGCATTTTAATATAATCAATAATGACAGTGTTTGATATAAATTTATATAACAAATCTGCAAATGACCGCGATTCGCGAAGAAACCGAATACTATTGTATTTATCGCAATGAAATAACGCAGAATTGAAAAAATAAATCGAATTAAAAATAGTTCTATTAATTTTTCATGAAATCATAATTTAAATAATGTTACAATCCTTTACTTTTTTGTTTTATTTGTTTCAGTAGCGCCATCTGTGATGGTATCCGTAACAATTGAACTATATTTCAAGCGTCAATAAATTAGTGTATGTTGAATAATGTTCTTAAATGTTAATGTATGGATGTTAAATTGTATCTAAAATTATTAACTAATGCATTTGTTTCTAACCTTGTGGATAAAGGGTAATATTTAAAAGTAGGTACGTGATTCATAATACTTTGCTCATAAAGCATTCGTCTTATCCTAAATGTTTAGCGATTACTATTATTTAAGACAAAATTCCTATAAAAGAAGATAATATTATATTTAAGGAAGGCGGGCAAAATTATTTGGATTCGAATATTGTAATATCTTTTGAATGTTTAAAATCTATCGTTTGTAGGTTATATTTGATCTCGTATGAGATAAGAATTAAACACTTGAATATAGTGCCGTATTTATATTTATTAATTTGATCTGTATATTTGTTTGAATATAATTTTGTAAATATATTAAAGAAATAGCATTTTGATAGAAATATTGAGTTATATTGTTATGGTAGATGTTTCATTTTAACCTTTGTACGTTGGTTGTATAATATTGTGTTAAGCAACAACTTCTTTTATAAGTGTTACGTTGATGAAAAAGGGAATACAGCACTTTATTTCATTCGAAGGTGGCTCCAATATTTAATCATTTGTAATCACAAAGACTACAACATAGATTTTCTAAATTACAAATAGCTTGATCTAAATTAATTATTAAATGGCCTTCGCGTTAGATTCTGGTTAACAACTTTTACAGATAGCAAAATTTATCTTATAAATTTGAAATTTGTAGTATTATTGGACGAAGTATATTAAAATAAATTAATTTTATTTATTGAATAATGATAACAAATAAACCTAAATCATCTTTTGTTAGAACAGTTTTCTTTGTATCGTATGGTAATGATTAAAATGGAATGCCATCATAAAAAACTAAAAGCTTTTGTTAACGTATTTTATAATAAATTTTGTTAGAAATAAAAGTATTTAAAAACATGAAATAAATATTTGTTGTTTCAGGAATTCAGATTAAGTTAGCACAGTAAATAGAAAGATATAATTTTATCAAGATGATTTTAACATTTTTCTATCTGATAGCAACATCAATTCAATCTAGAAGAATTTTGTTTTTAAAACAACATTTGTACAGATTGTTACAAAGGAATACAGTCAATTATCCGTCGGTTATGTTTTATAACAAAACGTCATTAAATTCCTGCAAAGGTAATGTACAAAGTGATATTATATGACACAATATAATGCAATATAATATAATTATAATGTAGTGCGATATGAAATGTTTCCTTGATCTTTGATAGTATTAGAAACTTTGCAAATTATTTGTCCATTTATGCAGTATTATATCAGTTACATACCTTTGTAATAGGTTTTCTAGTGCTACTTAGTAAGTAATTTAAAATTCCAGAAAATAAAGTAATTTTTAATAATGTAGTAAAGGTAACTTAATTCGCTTAACTTGTAAATAGTTTTAAATATTCAAATGATAAATGATCACATGTATATCACAATTATAGAATTATTAGATGTTCTAATAATTACAATTTTAATTATCTCGCTTGCTGGATACATTTAATTACTTATATTGCATTAGGTAGCAATAAAAATTATAATTTTATTTTAATGATTCTGCATGATGCAGTTTTATACAGTTAGATCTTATATGTACACTGCAAATTGATCCTGTTTTACTTTTATGCGTTACAATAGAAACTTATTACACATTTCCATACACCAGACACGCACAAAATTTATATAATAGTTTATTTCTTTAGATTTAGATTGTTGAATAATTAATGTAAAACTAGAATGAATTCAATGACTTTAGAATCTTAACAATATTCAAATAATTTCTCTTTATCTTTTATCAAGCGCTCCTATTTGTTTTGTTGTTACATCACAATAATTACTGTGTTTATTTCTGTTATTTCCCTCATTTCTATGACCCAAATATTATTATTTTACTCAAGATCGTATTAAATAATATATTTTCATGATAACAAAGAATTGTTAAGTTGTTAAATTATCATCAAAGGATTAAGATATAAATTATGTTTCTTACAAATATTGTTTCATCACATTGATTTAATTTATCTAAATAACTTTCTTTTTTATCAGACAAAAGAAATATTATTTATAACTATGATCTGGCATTTTTTTTTATATGTAATATTTTATATATTGATTTTATTATATGTAGTAATTATTTAGTTCTTTACTTTTAATACTGTTATTTATTTAACAACACTGATTTAACATTATATTTATGTACAAATGTATATATGAATATATGAAATAAAATTCATATACAATTATTATTTGCCTCGTTATTGGTTTTGTATGATTATATGATTACACTTGTATTGTACTTATAGATAATATGAAGTATTCAGCTTAAATAAAACTTCTGTTTGTAAAAAGAAAGTCTGTACATGTTTAGTTTATTTGTAAAATAATAACTGATCGAAAATAGGACGTTACTATTTGTTTTGTTATATCTCCAAAATATACAGTGGAACCTCTAGAAATATAAAAGAAATACCTGTATGTATGTATATTATATATTTTTTTATCCGGCAAAACGATGGACTCAGGAATAGTCGAGGTTCTGTTGTATATTGCCCTTTTATATTTTATTTTTGAACACGTCATAGAACATTTCTTTTTATATTATGTATAGACTACAATTTTAATACTTGATATAAGTACAGGGTGATTAATCAATTCTGGACAAATTTGATTTGAAATAAAAGTGTAAATTTGACTGACTTTCATAGAACCCTGTAGAAAAGAATTTGTCGGTTTACTGATCATTCTGTACTTAGTTGCATCGCAAATTTATGTTTAAAGATTATTTGTAACGAAATCTTTCGCCTATTTGTGCTTCACAGAATTTAGAATGCACAATTTTATTTGAAATTCTTACCGCGTTCAGCGCCACGCCAATTACAAAATAAACAAGAAACAACAAAATGTGTTATAATAAAAATTCAGGAACATTGCGAAAAGTAATTTTATTCTAACTATTTTGATAAAAAATCCAAAAATGTATGATACCGTTTTCTAAATTTAATGCTGTCGGTTCTGCAGAATCAACGCCGCCTGAAATGAAAAATTCATAATAAAAAGAGACCAACATGGCGCTTAACGTGTTAACCATATTATGTATGAATATTTATATTTATTCATTATTTTAAGAATCAAAATCGCGCGCAGACGACTGCGAGAACGACGAATTTATGACTTCTTGTTTATGCGAGAATAAAAATGATGCTAAACTTGAAGAATTGTTATGGTACCGTGGTGATACAAGATTGTGCACGATATACCCCCAAGTATGCATCAAGCAATCGTACTAATATAAATGATATACATATACATATATTATAAATAAATCGTGTTAAATCGATTACTAAATCAATTAATATTTCACCAGCAAAAAGTTGACATCTCAAGTTGGTTAACGTATCAGTACGGGAAAACGTATTTTCCCTTGTACACGAACAATCATTGTGGAACTTTGTTCCATTCCGAATACAAGCTTTATATTCTTGTCGAGGCTGATCTTGAAAGTTATAAACCCCCGGCGACGACTAAAGCCACAAAGGTACCATTTTGTAATTAATATAACTACTACTCTGAATGTGATCACTCGACATAACAAAAAAATACCTTTAATTTAAAGGAAATGAATTTATGTTTCTTTTAGAAAAATTATTAGATAATTAGAAATTCTGGTGTATTTTATAATTTAATGGGTTATAGTATTTATTGAAATAAAATTACATAAAATGACACTCTCCCGAGTTGCCTCGAAAAGATTTCAGCCGTAGGTCGGTTATTTATTAAAAAGTTATTAACAAAAAAGTGTTTCATTCATTTTTCCAATTACGTAATTGTTTCTTTTTGTATATTACATATTTACTGTGATCACATATTTACCTGTGATGGTTATTTTATTCTAATTAAAGAAATTCCTGATTAAAGTAAATAATAATCTTGCCTAATAAAATAACACAATTTTGTCACATAGGATAAGTTATGTAAGAGTACAAGCATAAAGATATTTTTAAATAAATTATATCTTTTAGGTTGAAGATTATGGTATAATTATTACATGGACGGCTGATAAAAATATTGATTTCATCATAGAATCTGATTTAGATATGGTTGCGAAATTTTTGATCGCAGCGATGGAGGGTCAATGTTACATTAATAACGGCTTGTTACTGAAACGTATCGAAAGTACGTAAGAACGTCGAGTTTATTTATTAAAAATGTTCAGACTGAAGTAGCTGTATATTCTTTCAGCTGTCCTGATATCAGGAAAACCTTGCCTTTACAATAACGACTTATTGAATTCGCCTCCAACTAAAAGTAAGATTTTTAAACGACTGTTTAATGTTAATCAATATAGCTTGAAATTATTCTTTCAACATTACGCTTATCGTTGAATGTCTTTTATATCGAGATTTATTTCAATTGTGAGTAGTTTTAGCAGAATATGTTATTTTATTTTGAAGGGTATCGAATACGACTGGCAGTAACTGTACCGTACGTTAATGAATGTTTAGGAATAAATCTTCCTTCGAACCATTAAATAAGGCTTAAAACGATCGAACCTACGGTAGATATTTTTCTTTTGATTTTTTTTTTGTTTTTTACACTCGCCAATGTTTAACAAAGCAGTGTACACGTATTTGTACGATATGTGCGATAATAACAAAAGAGCTGTAATAAGAAAATAACTTTGTAACGCTTGATACGATATGTTGTGTATATAATTCTAACTTAATATTTAACATTTTATGTGTAAGCATATTTGTGATGAAACGTTTATAGTATTAACAAACAACAGTTAAAAACGAAGACTATACATCTCACGTGTTATCTTTTGATAAGAATTTATAGATGAAGCGGACTGGGAAATGCATATAGAAAAATTACGATCGTTAAGCAACACTGCCAAAATAGCTACGGAACAATGTAAACCGGTTGAAGTGAAAGAACTTCCGGCTGTAATAGTGTACCCAGAAAACACAACGATCGGCGCAGAAGTAGTGCGATTTAACCAACCGGCAGTTTCGAGTGAAACTCTAGGTAAATCATGGATACGTTGATATTTCTTAAATTTTAATATTAACAAGAATTCAATTTTTAACGTTAGAAAGTACAAGCAGAAGTGAAGTTTCAACGCCAGTTTCCACAAAAGCATCTCAACAAGAGAGCGATCTGTTGTCGAACACGATGCAAGATTCCTCTGACGATCTCGTTGAATGTCAAGGTGTATCGCGTTCTGGTAGCAAATCGCTCGATATGCTTGATAATCTGGAAGAAATATCGCAGATCAAGCAGTTCAGACAAGCCTCTTGCACCGATATCAAAGATACAAGCAAATTGAAACCAACAACTTTTTACGATACAGAGGACAGCAATGTAGCATCATCTACACCTAGTTTCAAGTAAGTGTGATGCTAGAACAATAACAAGTAACAGATATTTTGACCGGCAGCCGAAATTTGTTATAATCAAATAATTACCAACAGAAATGATCAAATAAAGCACGGATAGCGTTAACATCAAGCTAATAATGGTAGCTATCGAATAGAAAAGTTAAATTTGAAAATTAGTTGATTGTATTGTTAATAATTAGGATTTCAGCGTGTCTGACTACCCACGTCCGTTTTCACTGTGGCAGTCAACGTGTTAATACAATAGCAGTGATACTGTGCGAGATTGTTTATAAGCATTTCGTAGGCAATCTAGGTCGTTGACAGTACAAACGAAAGATTTAAAGATTTGACATAACGAACGCTTGTATGATGTGCTAGATATTGTGATAAATATTTTAAAAGTTTTGAAAGCTTAAAACCGAAAAATAACGTACATAATTTAGTTCGCCTACGAAGGGTTACTAACTAAAGCACACGGTTGAATTCCAACTATAAAAGCCTAAACAAAGCTCAATTACCTAATAAACGAAATAATCGCTAACAGCGAAATTAGTCAATAAATTAATAATATTCCATTATTAAATGGAATAATATGGCGCGTATTAAAATGACCCAAAGTTTACACGGCTGTCGACAAAGCACCGTTTGAAATTTTTCTACAAAATTACATTCGTAAGATAGTGGGAACCTTGCACTTTAATACACTTTTTGTTTTACATCGATATATCTATCCGTTCCTGAGATATCGTCGTATAAATGGTCACGTGATCATTGTTTACTTTAACTTAAAATTTCTTTACTTTTCAGAACTTCAGTAATAGAAATCACACAATTGTTAAACAAAGGCGTACGACCGCCAAATATTCTTATATATGCTGACAGTGTCGTTGCACGTAACAATGTGAAAGACGTGTTAGAGGAATCTCTGGGCACAGACAAGTATGGTCATTCTCTTTCATGATTTCCAATTTTCAGTATTGCGATCATTATTTTTTCAAATCTTCTTATCACGAACAGATACACTATTTACACGCTGATGCCAAAAGAAGCGTGCAACGACGCGTGGATAGAAAACGCGGTTTTGGTTGTTGTTTGTGGAAATGTCGGCAACGAGATTGGAAATCAGATTGTCGAATATATTCTTCGCGGTGGTAAACTGCTCGCCTTGTGTTCCGATATAATACATATCTTGCTACCGTCGTTCAAAACGGCGGAAGTACGCGAGAACGAACTCGTTCATTTCTCTTACGGAAAATGGAAGCATGTACGCATGATGCATCATATCTTCTGTTATCAAGCGTCACCCGTAAGGACGAGGTTTTCTCAGGATCACGAGGACATCAAGTAAGACACTTATCTATTATCTCATCAATTTTTCTAATGTATAAAAGAAACACAAAAACAGATGATCGTAAGACATGCTGTTTGATGAAAATTTAGGTAAAATTAAGCCATGTTTCAAATATTATTGCTAAATAATTGGTTTGAAAAATAACTCTGTTTTTTTGTTTTTACAAAAGAATGTATACTATGATCGAAGCAATTTGTTTTATTGAATATCTAAAAATTTGTAAGCTAGGATAATGCTAATCTCAGTTTTTCTAGGAATAATTTTGCGGCAATCAAGCGGACTTTCCTCTAATTATAATCGGTCGCAGTAATTTTCAGAAAAGTTCATTTTCAGAGTGTCCGGTGTGTCCCCTCCAACGTCAGCGAACGTGAAAGATAAGAAAGGTAATTCGCATTCGTTCGACGTGAAAGTGCTGGGAACGGAAGAAACATGGCATACGCCCAGTATTTTACTGGCGATCCTTGCTGGGAGCGGTGGTAAAGTTGTTTTTTCTCAAATACATCTGGAAGTGGACCCGATGCAATACGAGCTGGAGGAAAGTAAATTCAAAGCTTTGAAAGAGAGCAATGCTATCAGATTGGAAATATTCAAGGACTTGTTGAATGTACATCTTGGAATAGAACTTTGCGGTCGTTCGCAAGTGTCTGCCACTTACACACCGGCGTTCTTTCTGGGACGACACGAGGTGCGAAGTATATTAAACGGATCAAATAATTTCGAAAACTAGAAACTCCATTTGGAAAAGAAAAACTTACAGATGCTTATGAGTCTTATTTTTTTATCCCATTTGTATATCATATTCGTGCTGCACTTCTTCAAAACAATGTAAAATAACAGAAATCAACAATTGCTTTGCCTTCCAACCCAAGGATTAGAAAAAAGCTTTTAAATCTTATCTTGCCAAGTAAATAAAGTAAGAAATGTATTTTTGCAGTTGAAGTTAGAAATGATGGAAAGACTAAAGGATATTATGACATCAGACGACACTTTGAAAATGTCTAAATTGGAGATTCAGTTTTGTCGGGGTAGTACGGTTCCCCGTTCAGCGTCGTCGTCATTCCTTCCCATTATGGTATATCAGTGTCCAGACAATTTCTCAACCGTTGAATATTTCGAGGTAATATTTTTATCGAAGGATTACAAATGTACAAACATATTTATGATGTAATGCCCGTTACAGAATTTAACTACGAAGGATTTGGGTCGTTTGGTAATATATGCAGGTGTAATGACATCATCGATGGATGTGTTAAATGGTCATCAGTTACGCCATGGTTTGGCTGTTATTGTTCGTCAGCAAACATCGGGGCGAGGTACGTGCATAAATTCTCTGTTAACCGTTTGTGCACCCTATTCGAAAATAATTGTTCTATTAAATAATTTAGTTCGATTATTATATAGAAATTTCATATTTTCAATGTTCTATATTTGCTTCCAAAATGCAAACTGAAAGACTTTCCGAGCCTACTGTTTGCAAACGGTTAACTGATATTTGTTTCTACTAATTAACTGAAAATTTTCTATAAACACAGAAACTAGGCATCTCGAGTGGATTGAATCTTAGATTGGTAAAATATCTTACAGGGATCTTCCCTTATTCCTAAATGAATATTAAATGAGTAACTACATGTTATTATTTTTCATTCTTTGCCATTTGTATAAGCGTGTGACGATTTATGAACAGGGATATAAATGTATTTGTACTTTTAATCATTGATCCACTTATTTTAGTTAGATCGATGGATACAGCCGCCATTCAAAATTTGGTGTATGATCGTACATTTATTCGTTATTTAAATATGTAGTAACAGAGTTAGTCTTTGAACCCAGCAGAAATAATTTATATACAGTGGACACCTCGGTTATCGTGTGGTTTGGCCCGATTAAGCGGGTGTCCCAATTATGCGAAGTGCCACGTAAATATAATAGTTAACGATAGAAAATATATGCGTGCAGTTTAAAATGACAGAAAACAAACAAATTACAGCTTAAATCGGCATACAGAACGAAGTGTTTATTTAAATTTTAATCTATGGATTAATAAATATCCATCGGTGACGGAATTAACAAACGATTACGCCTTGTCTTTCGAATCAAACGTACACCGTCTCGAAGCACTGCATTGATTAACTTTGGACGAAACTTAAAAAGATAAAGTAACGCAGAGTGGAGCAAAAGAAACACGCGAAATTTGAAAAACGATGGCGCAAATAAGCGGAATCCACTGTAATAAAATAATGAATTTATGCGATTAAGGGAGGGGAAAGAACGCGTGGTTGAGTCCGGATGGATGTGCAATGTTCTCCCTGCAACTTCACGTGCCTGCTAACTCGATACTTGGAAATCGTATTTCGATTTTGCAACATTTAGTTTCTGTTGCGATCGTATCGGCGATTAAATCTTTGCCCGGATACGAGGTTGGTATTTTTATTATAATATTATGTTAAATTATTCCCAGTTGCGGCCTCCTTTTCCCTCGATATATATTCAGATAAGATGTTGATGGTGCATAATATATATGGGGGAAAGGGAAATATTAAAATTGGGTGACTTAATTTTTTGTTTTGCAATTATATTCCTTGTTCAGTTGTTTCTTGACTATTACTTTGTTTTCTATAAAAAAAAAAAAGGTTTACACTACAAAAATGTATTATTGATCATAGAATTCCTTTGTATGGATTTTTTACACCCCATATTTAATCTGTAATTTGATTTTATTAATCATTGATGTTATTAATTTTTAATAACAGGAGATTGATCTCAGATTGAAATGGCCTAATGATATTTATATCGGTGATTGTATCAAAATTGGGGGTATGATCGTAAACACACACATCGTATCGGATCTTAATGTCTGTAATGTGGGTAAGTACAAACATGATTTATTATAAGATCTTGTTACCCAATCATTTCTGTAAACTGTTGTTGAAATTTCAAGTCAAAGAAATGTTACAAGGAATATTAAAAAAAAAAAAAAAAAAAAAAAGAATTATTAGAAAATACTGCTTCTTCGGCTCCAAAAGTGTAATAAATTAAATCGCAAAAGCAAACGGCTTGGTTATCGCTTTGTCTTCGTCTCTCCTGCTGTTGTTGTGTCACTCTCTCTGTCACAGCACCGTTGGAGAGACAAGGATCTATCTACCCTCGTTTCTAAAATTTCATCATTTATACACGAAACGTTTCCTCCGTGTGTAATCACATTAATTTCTAGGAGTTGGTGTGAACTTATTTAATCAAAAACCTACGTGTTGCATTAACGACGTCGTTAATATACTGAATGAAAAATATAATAAGAAACTGAAGAATATATCGTACGAGCAATATTTTGCTGTTGTATTTAACGCGATTGAGAAATGGTTGGACATTGTACAAAGTGGTGATGTAGATCTCTACTTGGATGCTTATTATACGTATTGGTTGCACACGTAAGACTTTTACATTTCTAGTATACTTGTAAAACGATTAAATATTATTTGTATCGTGAATTTTTTCACGAATAATGAAATAGATGAAATTCTTACAAATTACGCTTAATACTTTTTATTGCAGCGATGCGGAGGTGACGGTGTTATCGGCATCGGGTGTGTCGCAGAATGTTAAAATATTAGGTATAGACGAGTACGGATATTTACGTGTTCGAGGGGAGGATGGTAGTATATTTACCGTCCATCCCGATGGCAACAGTTTCGATTGTCTGAAAGGTCTCATAGTCCCTAAATAATTAGAATCTCATAGAATTACGACTTTGTTGAAGATATTCTGACGATTGATTGTATATTGTTGTTCTTTTTTATTTTTATACGTCATCGTGTGCATGTATGTTAAATCATTGTAAGCTAAAACGAAAAAGGAAAAAAGAAAAAAAAATGTAATCGACCGATTGTTGTTCAACTTGCTACTCTAGCTTATAATTTATTTATTATCAGTCGCCTATGTATAAAACCGTTCGTTCCGATCGACGTTGTTGTTACACGATTTGATGTAATATTTTATCCGACGAGGAAACAATAAAACAGTTTGTTAAGTAATAAAGAATAGCAGAAATACCGTCTGCGTGGTTGTTTATTGATCTCGAACGTGTGACGTTTGTTTTACAGAAGTTCGGGTTACAATGAACTCGGTTGATTGGCACCAGATTATAAAATTGTATTTGAAAAAACAAGAAATGTTTATAATTCATACCTTCGTTAGTCTATGTGTACATTAATGGTATTCGTTTCTTAATTTCTCATTATATCATTTCGTATACAGGGTGGCCCGTAACTAGTGTAGGAGCCGGAAATGGGATTCTGAACAACAATTTCCTTTGCAGAAATGTCGTGTGGGACTTTGTTTTTCAATTATTAAGGAAATACACTGACCAATCACTGCGGCTTTTATTAAATTAATTTAATTAACGTTCTACCGAGCAACGGATACAAATAATTATTAATAGTATCTACGCAACTGTTATCCCCCGAGGATGGGCTAAATCAGATAGCTAAATTGAATTTATTAATTATGTGTACTCGTTGTTTGAAAAAGAAAAGGAGGAATAAAATGTGGGAAGGTGCACCCAGAATTTTTCGCAAATGAATAACGATCTCGCAATGAAAAGCCGAGAATTGGGATATAATTTGAATTCGACTTACCCATCCACCTACAAGTTGGCCCTGTTCATTGACAATGGTCGTCGTACCAATTCTGACCATGGAAGGACGAAGACCCCATGGCAGAACAGCTGATGGAACGGCTCGTTCACTGAACCCACTTATCCACGACAAAAGTATTTCGCTTCACGATCGCTGACACTTGTCACTTTCACATTACAACAAACACATTGTTCTTTCCCCGATCAGTACATGTTTAAAAATTACGTAACCGATCCCGAAAACGGCCGACTGTTGACACGTTCGATCGAAGCATCGAGGAAGAAAAAAATAAACAAACTACGCAGAACGAATCATTAGAAGGGTAGTAGCCCGTCGACGAGGGGGCGAAACGCTTGTCGTGCGATGTTGTTTACTTTTTTTTTTGTATTGTGACAATTCAGTTTTTCCCGAGAAAACAGTGTCTATTTCGTAATCGTTCATTTGACCGTGTAATAAACTCTCAGGGGCCAGGAAACTCTGGTTAGCCGCGATACAAAACAAATCTGTATAAACAACGCCGCACGGACGAGCGTTGCGTCCTCTTGTCGACCGGCTATTGCCCTTATAATAATTCGTTCAGCGTAGTTCGTTGTTTATTTTTTCTTCCTCGATGCTTCGATCGAACGTGTCAACAGTCGGCCGTTTTCGGGATCGGTTACGTAATTCTTAAAGATGTAGTGTTCGGGGACAGAATAATGTGTTTGTTGTAATGTGAAAGTGACAAGTGTCAGCGATCGTGAAGCGAAATACTTTTGTGGTGGATAAGTGGGTTCAGTGAACGGGCCATGGGGTCTTCGTCTTTCCACGGTCAGGATTAGTACGAGGAGCATTGTCAATGAACAGGGCCAACTTGTAGGTGAATGGGTAAGTCGAATTCAAATTATATCCCAATTCTCGGCATTTCATTGCGAGATCGTTATTCATTTGCGAAAAATTCTGGGAGCACCTTCCCACATTTTATACCTTCTTTTTTTTCAAACAACGAAATTAATAAATTCAATTTAGTTATCTGATTTAGCCCATCCTCGGGGAATAACAGTTGCGTAGATACTATTAATAATTATTTGTATCCGTTGCTCGGTAGAACTTTAATTAAATTAATTTAATAAAAGCCCCAGGCCCCGAAGCTATGCTCACGTGGCTGTGATTGATCAGTGTTTTTCCTTAATAATTCAAAAACGAAATTGCAAAGGAAATTGTTGTTCAGAATCGTCTCAGCTACCTCCCATTTCCGACTCCTACATTAGTTACGGGCCACCCTGTATATTCGATCTAAACATACAAACATGTAACAAATTGTACATAGTTATCTACGGATACTCGAATCTTTCTTAGAATACGAGGTGTGATTGCGTTTGAATAAAAGTGTCAGGAGCTTGACTGGAAATATTTAAAAGAGATAGAAAAAGGATTACGAATCGAAAATAGCATCGCTCCAAATTCGGCTAACGAATTTCTAAATTATTTTTGTTTTTCCTTTTTTTTTTGTTATCACACATTGTACATCATGTTAATCCCCTATACACCCGAGTAAAATAGTTCAAACGTAACAATAAACTGACCCTTAGTTTTTCTTCGCAATATTATCCATCAGGTCACCACTTCATCAGGGTGTATTTGAATTTTAATCGACTAAATTACAGATGCATTTAATCGCTATATAACAATCTTTGCAAATTCCAAAGCACACCGAGAGTTTGATAAATTTCTGACCTATCGATTAATCTTGGATGCAGTTTCGGATAATTTCTTTATCATTCACTCTCGCGATCGTTCGGGTCGCACGACTTTTTCAGTTAACTCGAATTGAGTTACCTTTTCTAGATGACAGAACATTTGTGTTGAGTCTATATTTTTCGTTGTCTACCCTTTCGTGACGATCGTCCTTTTTTTTTCTCTCGCTTAGTCTACGCATAGATTAGATCGCAAACACCCATGGTTGATTTATTTTTCGTACGATTTATTGTTCGGTGAAAAGTTGTTTTTTTTTTTTTATTCAAATATGTGAAATGTTCTTTGACGAATAGTTAATCAAATAATGCTCAGTCGTTAACATTCAGTTCGAGTGGAGCTCGTTAACACGTTGATTTGTTAAATTTCAAATAAATCAATTGCGTTTATATATGTTTTGTTTGTTTTCTATGGGGTTGTTCACTTTAACGATAAACATTCATTTATAAAATTATCTCGAAATTCATTGTACGAAGCTTGAGTATCGAAATTCAAATTCTAATTAGGAGAATCACTGAACGGCAAGAAATCATTCTTTTTTCTTTATTAAGCTACTAATTAGTTAATAACGCGTCTTGGGTAATCAACGTGTTAATCACCGAAAAGTATTGCGATTAATTATTCGATTCACTCAAAGGTGTTTTGATCTTCTTAATAATTACACAATATATTTAGACACGTGTAAGATATGACGAATACAACTAATCATTTTGCTGAAATTTCTTTAATTATTTATTCCACGCAACGTTTAGTCAAATTTCGATGCTAGATTTAACGCTCTGTCAACTTTATAACGAATTTAAAATATATAATATACAATATTTCTCACGGACAAAATTAACAATGATAGATTTGTACAGTATCTATGTAATAAATAAATAAACATCTATATATACATGTAATTAATATCACTAATACGATAGTTTTTAATATAAATAACTAAACGAACGCGTATAGTGTTCAATATCCAACAGGCCTTTTCTTAATTTCTTAATCTTGGCACTCGTTTTGTTAAAAATTCACGTTCACATGCACACACGCATACACACGAGCGCACCTATATCTAATTTGATTTTTTAAACCACTATTTGATTTTTTCGAGTCGGCAGTTATATGTCTTTGTAAGAGTTCACGCGTCTTTACCGCGTTGGACATGTTATTTTCAATATCATTTTGTTTGTATAAATAACACGTATAATTATGAACCTTGACGAATCTACCGCGACAACGGAAATATACGCACAAAGTTACAGTGGCGGATCCAATATAATATTTAAAATTGAAATTTGATAGCAATTTCAATATGATACAAATTATAATATTGCCAGCATCTTCATTTTTATTCAATTTTAATCTCTACCATTCTTCCCTTCGTTCTCCATAACGCGTAAATAATTCATCGAATAGAAATATTAATAATTTGCAAAAAGAAAGTTTCAAACTTTTCAAAGGCTTCCTGATCCGCCCCTGGGTACAGTATATTGTAAAATCTAGTTTCTTTTTTGTATGCAGTTTTTGTAAATGCAAGAAACGCAGTAAACTATTTATTGGAATGTTAGTGCAGTCATAATGTTTCAATCTTTGATTCTCTCGAACGATATTGCAATTCTTTTTTTTAAATAAAAATATCTCGAAGACGTAATACTTTTATTGAATAACTTCTTGGAATAATTGACAAACTTGTTAATAACAATTTCGTTTACACCCTTTCTCAATTATGTTATCTTACCGTAGGTAATTTTATCAAATAAAAGTGTCATATCGATATACTTGTATAAAAAAAAAAAAAGAAAACTACATTTTGGATAAAATTACAAACTAGAGAGTAAAATTTCTTTTTTTTTTTATCTTAAAATTCTCTATCGACGTTTCTGTTTTTATCAATCCTTTTGCACGGCGAGTTGGTTGCAAAAGTTTACATTAAATGCAGCAGACGAAGGTTTTCAAGCGTTCATATATTTTTATTCATTTATTTATTACTTGAACTATTAGAAAATCTAATCGGGCATATGTTATGATACTTCTTTTTTTTTTTACTATGTTTCTTGCATCGTATTTTGATTCGTTGCAGATACATTACTGAACACGATGTATGTTAAAAAATAGTATACAATTAACGAACGTGAGAAAAAAAAGATATATAAAGGAACGTTAATCGAAGCGAAATTTGAGGCAACAGTTTCATTTTGATAATTTCAATACACAAGAAGGTAAAAAATATACCGTTGGATCGATCAGGGGAAATCGAAACGAAAAGTTCTGTAGTATTTTTCAATAGCATCACTAGTTTAGCGATAATTCGTTGTTGAAATTTGAAAAATTGACCAATCATCGCGCAGTTTAGATGGCTATCCCTTTCTACGCCGCGCTGATTGGTCAATTTTTCAAATTTCAACATCCCATTGAAAAATGCTATAGAACTTTTCGCTTCGATCTTCCGTCATCCATCCAACGGTGTACAGCTCGTCAGGTAATTTTTGAACACCCTGTATACAGGAGCAATCGATAAAAGTTATTACCGGAAATAACTCTTTGTCTATCAATATCATCAAAAACTCCTTGTAATATAATTTTTTTGTAATTAAAACTGTCACTGATGACGCTTCGTGGCGTCGTGTGGATTGGTAAAAACATTCCTTTCCATCTAAAGAAATTAAAGTTATTACCCCCGTTGATAAGGTGTAATTTTATAAGTTTTTAATTAATTTGGATTGTTTACTTTATAGTTCATTAATTATGTACTAATTCAGCTGGAAGATTCGAAAGACTTGTTTCTCGAAAACTGTTCGTCTTAAAAAGTTTATACAAATCAATTTTTTTAAATTACATTCATAACAGAAGTATCTACATTTTATACGTTCTCTATGAAATTTAACAATAAATTGATTAGTTAATTTTGAAATGAAATGTACATGGAGAAATACAACTGTAACCGGTAACAGTAAGAATTTATAATGAATGTTTTAAACGATAAAATTTGTATAAATTCTGTAGTACTACGATGATATACAAAATTTGAAAGATTGCTTTGGCGAGGTGAAGTAATACGTTACGTATATAAGTTACAACATAAGTATAAAATATTTTGTACATGCGTTACGAACTTTGATCGAATGTCGTAATGTCTATTAAGTATACAGATAACCCTCGTATAACACTTCTTCGATCAACTCCCTTATAACACGGGATTCCTGCAATATAGTCTCGTTCCAAAGATCCGAAATAAGAAATTTTGTGGAAAAAGTATTCGATTATTTCCTACCATTATTAAGTTTAATTAAGTTTAATTGGATATAGAAAATAATACAACTTTGTTAGTTTTTGGAATGAACATAATTCTGTTTTTTTTTAGCACGGTATATTTCACGAACCTAACGCCCGGTGTTATACGGAGGTTGCTTATTTCTAGCGAATTAAGATTATTATCTTCGTTTATCGAGTGACAGGGATCGATGCATGATTTATATCATATTTGATGTAAATGCGACGAAGAGATCGGCGATATCGTGGTAAAATCAGAAACTACGTTAAGATTAGGGTTTCCTTAATTAAGCTACGTACACGATTCGACGCGTCCGTTGATCGGTAATCTTCCGAACGAATTGCGAGATTGAAAAAGTATTTTGGCACTGTTTGTTGATCGTGTGTAAGGAAGAGACATTATTTTTGCACGTGTACGTACGTCTCGCCGATGAATCTTGTGATTCACGATGAAAAATCGGAGAAAGTCGGTGAATCGCTGTAGACGTGGAAGGTTTGATCGTCGTTAGGAAATCTGTTCGCTTCCATCTTATGGGACATCACTTTGTCGGAGATGCTGCTGATCGTTTCCATGCGATTCTTACGCGTTGGATCAGTCGACTCGAAACAGCGATAAAAAAAAATACAAATTAGTTGATTTTGCTGGTTGGAGAGAAACACTTTACGCGTTTAGAATTTTTCTAAAATAATAAAAAATTGGCGATTAAAATGATCGAAAGTACCATTTTCACAATTATAAAATTTGATTGGTTTTTAAGGATATTTGTAGAAATTCTTAGTTATTGGTACCGAAAGTTGGTTATAAATATACCGGTTATCTTAGTTATTAATAAAAAGTTAAAAATATGCCAACCATTCGGTCTCTTATCCCACAATTCTAAATACCAATCATACTGTCATCAATGAATCTCGAAATTTCCCAGGTATAAAACTTCCATCTATTCGCGACGAATAACCATTGTGTTTATTGCAAATCTAATCGAGCTAAATCAAATTTAATATTACGCTTTTGTTCGAATCTCAATCCTTTACATGTTGCCGGCAAGTACGAAGTCGACGTTATACTCAAACCTATACGGATTATCTGTGTTTGATTTGAAATGAAATTTGAACGAAACACAAATCACCTGATCCGAATCGCTGGAGATCGATTTGCGGCTTAGATTTCGGCCAGTGTCAGTGAACATCGAAGGACTGGATATGTCTCTCGATTCTGACACTTCTTGGACAGTGGATAGCTTGCGATCATCGTCGTCGTCGTCATACACCTCCACCACGGTCTCACGTATTCTCGCCTGACACTCTAGACAGGGAGGGAGGTGTATGAGAGGGACCTAGCTTACCGAGGTCTCCTCGACAGACGGGCTCGCCAGTGCTTGTGTCTCACCGTTGGCATGTTTCACTTCATCCTGACCTGTACGTGATCCCGGTGGACTGCTCCGTGAACACGAGGTCATGCTCTGCATCGTTTGACTGCGACCGGCAGAAAATCGCATACTGCACGCTACGCGATTACTGCATTGAAGTGCCCCAGTCTAAAACGGTGCGTTACATTTTACATGGAAAACGGACTGATTACGCTCCGGAAACATGGATGGTGATTAGAACCTGTTTAACTATCAGGAACGAAAAATAAATAGTTCGCACCGACTTTTCGTCGTGTATATTCTCGCGAAATATTCTCTTTTAAGCGATCGAACCATTTACAGAAGATATTAGGTATAGAATGTAATTTTTAATTGATAATGGTTAAACAATACGTATTGATTAATACGTATTGATACGTATTGATACGTATTGATACGTATTGAAATTTCTAAATTTTTAGTTTCCATAGTTCCAAATTTCGAACTTTCAAATCTCAATTTTCCAAATTTCTAAATTTCCAAAATACCAAATTTCCAACTCAAATTTCAAATTTCTAACTTTGAAATTTCCAAATATCAAGTTTCCAAATTTGAAGTTCCCAAATTACCAAATTTCTAAATTTCAAACTTTAAATTTCCAAATTTCTAAATTTTAAATCTCAATTTTCCAAATTTCAAACTTTAAATGTCCAAATGTCCAAATTTCAAATTTCTAAATTTACAATTTCAATTTTCCAAATTTCTAAACTTCGAATTAAAAAATTCCAAATTACCAAATTTCCAACTTTCAAATCTGAAATTTCCAAATTTTTAGTTTCCATAGTTCCAAATTTCTAAATTTCCAAAATATCAAATTTCCAACTTTCATATTTCAAATTTCTAAATTTTTAATTTCCAAATTACCGAATTTCTGAATGACAAATTTCCAAATATCATGAATGTAATTAAATGGTTCGTTTAATTCGAGTTTCGTTAAGATCCTTAGATCTTAAAAAGAAATGTTACTTACATTGGCATGTCCGGGTCGAACGTTCTTGTAGGGTTGAAAAAGTACCAAATATACCTTCGGCGTAAACAGGCAACCGAGAGCTACTGAAGCAGAGATGTTGATGCACATGCACATGCTTGCTATTTGTACCTGAAAATTTACCTTTATTTGTTCCTTATTTCAGGTTTGAAAAATGAAATGAACAAAAGGTAACAATCTTTCAATTCTCGCTTTAATCTTGTACAAATAATCTTTATAAACAAATCAAGTGCTACAACTTTCGTACAAAGGTTGAAAAGTGTGGTAAAGTTGAATGATTCAAGAACGAGATAAAATTTTTAAGAAATAAATAAACATTCGGGGGAAAATTCTGTTTGACGTGTAATTAGTTTGATGGATAAAATATTAACATCATTTCTGAAATTCTTAAAATATATTTGCAAATATAAACTTTATCACACTTTACGCAACAAAAAGTATAATATAAATAATATTTAATTAAAAAATGTAAAAAATCTTTTAAAATAAGCGCGATAATTAAAACGAAACACGGATAAATAAAAAAACCTTGTTGCCTGAACATCCTTTTACGTAATAAAAAACAGAACAAATCAATTTTAATTAATAAACGCCAATTAATCGTATACTACTTGCTGTATGAAATGGTTTAGAGAAAAAATTGGATGGTTAGTTTTTTCTGTACACTCTACGGAAAATAGCACCGTAGATATCCCCACCATTTTGTTTTAGTAATTTTCTAGTAACTGTAATGAATGGTGTGGACATTATATCCCATTCCCTTCCATTACCTTTAGTACCGGTACTAAAATAAGTCCCATAATATTATTATCCGAAGGAATAATGTATCAAAAATTCACCGTCATACGATCTCTCTATCATTTAATTTCTCTCTGAACCATTTTATCGTACAGTGGATGAATTACTGAATTGGTATATTGGATTCGGTAAGAAAATAACAGAATCATAAAAATCGAATAAACACACGAAAACACCGTGAATCGATGAATAACCGTCAAACCGAACTTAATCGCCTAAAAATACCGACCTTATAGTCATTGTTCGAGCCAAAGTAGATGGGCACGAAAGCTAACCATACAATGCAGGTCGAATACATTGTAAAACCAATGTATTTAGCCTCGTTGAAATTCTCCGGTATCTTACGTGTTTTGAACGCGTACAGAGTGCACATAAGTATCAGGAACATGTTATATACAAGGGACATCATTAGGGAGAACGTGGACACACGGCACGTGAGCACGGCTGACAACGGATACGGATGGATTTCCGTGGTGTCCGGTGGTTCGATAATCAACCAGACGATGGCACCGATTAACTGCACTGCAGTGATCCCTATAAAAACGGGAATCACATAATAGCATATCAAGGTTCACGGTTTACGTTGTTACAACAATGGACATTGCGTTAACAACGTGCGTTTAACGCTAGAACTATCGAACCGGTCGAAATGATTGGTTAAGGATCGAGGATGCTTTTATTAACACGTTGACGACCGGGTATTTGATATCTATCCTTTCACGTAGGACCGGGTATATTAGTATAAATTGTTAGTAAAAAATAGATAATCCAACAGTATTTTTCTCTGATAGTTTGTTTAAAATCAACGGTGATTTTTATTTTAAATCGAAACCTTTCTACGTATTGGCTTTTGCAAATGAATTAAGAAACTACCAAAAAAAAAAATGTATTAAGGTGTAAAAAGAAAGATAAAGGTTCCCTTTGAAAATTGTAAACTCACCAATAGCAATCACGACCTGGCTTTTCGGCGACGTGTAGGATGGTCTTTTTATACTCTTTGTTCCTTGATTGAATATACGGGATATCCGGTTCGTTTTAGTCAGTATCGCGCTATAACAGATACTTAAACACAAGCCCAGACCGATTCTCAGATAAGTGCAATTCCACGTCGTCGGTTTGCTTAATATCACGAAGCTCATCCCATAACACGATAGAATTCCTACTAACAACACGTAACACAATTCACGTCCCGATGCCATGATTACTGGAGTTCTGTTAAAACTGAAACACCATAAATCGAGTTTAAGAAACATCCTCCTGTCATTTTTCACTTTAACACGTTGACTGCCACGTTACTCATATTCGGGTGACACTAGAATTTCCATAGAAATCTGTCGCTTGCATTATTAATAATTGTAGGCATCGTGGAAAAAAGCGGACGCCGGGAATCGAATCCGGAACCTTAGGGTATGGTAGGGTAGGGTATATCCATATTTCGGGTATGGATTCAATTACTTAATTAGAAACCGTTGTAATCGCCGAAGAATTGTGATAATAATAGATCTTTGATCAAAATAAATGCTTTCGCTTGGCCAAGTTTTCAGCGCCTTTAGCGTGGCAGTCAAGGTGTTAACCTTTAACAGAACTGTGCGACTTTCAAATTGCAAAATGATGACTTACAGCTGTCGTATTGAATAAACTATATCTCACAATCTCTTTACGACTATCGTTTGCTTTCACGGATATAGAAAAGACTTCCGAACAGTGGATATCGTGAACCTACCGAATGAACACCACCGTCGTGAACAAGGTGCTCGATATACCGATGGACGCGAATATCAAAGGTACCAGTGCCCACGGGCTGGACCATGGGATGACTTCCGCCGTAAGTTTGATGCAGCTTGTCATCGTCTCGTCAGGAGCGTATCCTGGACCGCAGCTACTGCAAGTATCGTTGAATACGTAAGCGTCTTCTCGACAGGCCACACAGCTCCAGCAACAAGCCTCCTGAAAATATCAGCACGAAATATGAAATTCGAACAGGAATATTATTGACTAAAAGATAATCGTGAGTAACTGTTTCCTTTGTCAAAATGTCATCGGTTATTTAGAAACGAAGAATCATCTCAGCGATCGTCCATTTATAATTCTGTCATTGGTTCTGGAATACCCAGTATAATTGAGTGATATGAAAATTCGTTGTAAATTCGATTCAACGGGGACCTGAAAGACTTAATCAATATACACGTTCATGGAACAAGGGAACAATGTCCCCACATCGAAGGAGCAACAGATAAGCCAAATTGGCGAGCCGAAACTTATCCAACGGGGAAGCGCGGCCTTGAGCTTAATCCCTTAGGTCGGGGAAAGAGATATAAGGGATGAATGGGAGGGTTTACCGCGTGAATCTTTCCCAAAACAATACGGGCTTAGGGATCCGTCCGGGGTGGAAGTTTGCGGAAAAATAACCTTTAAGCCGCCACGGAAATTGCATGAAAAAGAAAGACATAGTGGGCAATTTTTTTTTTCTGTTCGCTTTTGAAACAGTTGATTAATCCGTTAAAGATAGTTTGCTTCAGTTACGACATTTCAGCATCTGTTAATGTAAGGAAATGGTGAAACATCGTAATCGTTGATATTTGTTAAGCAATTTGCAGGAAACAAATCGCTGGTTTTGATTTCCTTCGATCGAATACGAGTGACGTATCGTTATGAATAATTTCTCTTGTTACTTGCCTGAAAATTACGAACGTGTCCCAGCGGGCAATTATCGCTGCACAAACTTCGCGGAATATGCATCTCGCCGATACCTCCCGCCCATTTCGTCATGTTAATGTCGAGCGACAATCTAAGAACGTTTTTAAATCGTCGTTTATTTTTTCTTTTGTATAAAAATATTGCAGAGCTTGTCCGTTCTCATTATCCGTATCGAAATACTTACTCCTCTTTCCATGTGCCGATAAGAACGTAATCGAAACGTCCATCTTCGTTCCTTTGATACTGATATATATTATAAAAGCCATAAGCGTCGCCGTCGGATTTAAATTTAATTTCCGTGCCCTGACGACCTAAATATTGTTTGGATAAAGTGTGAATTAACGTTTAGGAAGAATACAGTGCCTTAAGACGAGAATTTTTAATCCTTGAGTAAAATCTCTAAATTATATTTTTTTCAAATTGTTCAAATTTTTCTTCTGTCTTTAGAGAAAGAAACGTGGCACCTTAATTTTTTCTACGGTCTCTTAAATAATGAAAAATGAAAAGAAAAATTCGATTGCCTCCAGAAATTAATTCGGTAACTGCATATAAATAAAGTTACAATGTTTTGAAATTTTTCTTTAAAGCATGATATTAAAAATTGATGGACGGAGAGTCAATAATGTATTTGTTGCTTACCGACAAAACTAATGTTTCGAATATGTCGAAGAAGTTGTTGTCCATCGGGCGCTGGACGAAGGTTTTCACACAAATAATGAACTGTCCCACCATCGTTCATACATTCTTCTTCGATTAAATTATGAACACCGTGTGCCATTGCATAAACAGCGTCGACTGAAATTGATTGAGTATTTCGATTCAATATTTATCTTTGCAATTGATATTTGATTAATGTATATTGCACGAACAATTGAAAACAAGTTAAAATTGTATTCGAATCAGAAAATCCGTGGTAAGCTTTTCAGAATTCTAATACTTTGTATAAACTGTATAATTTTATTAACCCTTTCGGTGGGAAGAGCGAGGAATAAACATTCAAATCTAAATAATATTGCAAATACGTTAGAAATAGTGTATTTATTCAAGTTTCTAAGTTACTAAGAAAATGATTCTTGAAAATATATTTCAAAGTTTCTAAGTTACTAAAAATATAATTTTTCAACATTTTTAAATTCAAATTATGAAAAATAATTATTCAAATTATGATATTTCAAACTTTTTAAATTCCTAAAAATATAATTATTTAAATTATGATATTTCAAACTTTTTAAATTCCTAAAAATATAATGAAGTATTCAAATTATGATATTTCGAAATTTTTAAATTCCTAAAAATATAATTATTCAAATTATGATATTTCAAAATATTTTAATCCCTAGAAATACAGTTCTTCAGAATATATTTCAAAAATTTCGAAATTCCGGAAGATATGGTATTTCTCAAAATATGATATTTCCAAATTTCTAAACTCCTAAAGATATGATATTCTTCAAAATATGATATATATCAATATTTTAACTTCCTAAAAATATAATTTTTTTGAACATATTTCAATATTTTGTTAATCCTAAAAATATAATCATTCAAATTATATTTATAAACGTATACGTTTAATCCGAGCCAAAGGGTTAATAACAATTTAATATTTATCTACGTAAGTATTAATATTTAACTGTTCAATAAAACACCAGGTACATCATAAAAAGATAATTATATTCTATCCCATTAAACAAACTATGCAATTATAATTTCCAAAGAATAATTTTTAAATTAGCTAAATACAAAAAATATTACTCACCTACAAATGGCACCAAACCTTCTTGTTCGTAATCGATCAGCTCCTCAGTACCGGTACATTGTGTCGTACCCGTGAAATTTTCACTGAAACTGCATTTATGGTGTTGCGACCAAAATTCACGGAACCAAAGATTTCGACAATTCACCATTTTTCCAGGTAACTGTTTGTGCGGCACGTTAATCTCGGTTTGACCATCGCATTCGTTGTCCACCCTTGGACGAAGATTTAAATAATAATCGTCGAAACCTATGAATATTAGTTTCTTTGAAACTGTTCAATAGACCGGTTCGTTGATAGTTATGGATTTTTATTTCCTAGACAAAAAGTTCTGCCATACAGAATGTCTGACAGAATTCTATCAAACAATGTTAACTTTCACAAAAGCTTATTCTTTCCTCGAAAAATCGATAACGGAAGTTACAACCCTATTATTTCGAATCCCTCAATTATTATTCGACGGGCTGTTAATCCATTTCATTCTTTTAACGTTAGAATACAATTTAAGTAATTGATATTTTGAATTCAATTATATTGACAGAGAAATGTATTTTCTCTGGCAAATATTGAAACGAAACAGTATCTGAACAAAAGGTTACTTGTCAAATATTTTTTAATGCAAATATTATACGCGTGTACGCGTGTCACAATGTTAATAAATAGATTAAAAATTTTTAAACACCAACAGATTTGAATAAATAAAAAAAAGAAGATTGACTTAAAAATGATAATCAATAAGGAATATTAACTAACTTGGCCAAACATCGGCATGAAAATATTTTGACGTAGTGGTCGTAAATATATTTGACACACATGTTTCTTAAAATGAAAATCGACTCTTGTCGGAGGCATTCAATTCTCGCTAAATTAAAGGAAACGGTAAAACGGTCTGTTACAGTTTCTACCCAATTATACTTTCAATCGATGTCCTTTATCAGCCATGAATCGGTCGAGCGATATTTAAACTGTTTGATTTAAGTCTGCTACGCTCCTTTACGGCGGAGAATTATCGTAGGGGAATTTTCTCGGCTATTTTGCCGATCGATTTTTCCCGTTTCACAGGAAATTAATAACACGTAACGTAATGCAGTTACGTAAATTGAAGTTAAAAATTTACGTTTCTTTGAGCGTGAGCGCGGCGGTATTCGAGTGTAAAATAAGCACGAGTAGAGGAAATTAGGGCAAAAAAAAATGTTAAAGTTTCCTGTACAATTTACGTTCCGTTGAAATTTTTCTCTGAAATTAGAATAAATTATGCTTCCTGTCCTCAAGTTTCCTTTTTCTTTGTTCTTGAGGATGTTTAAGTAAATTTTGCAATATAATTCTTTTATCATTAACTGAAGCTCCCTTTTTTTTCCATAAATTTCTGTGCTTAAAAATTATATTTCAGAAAATCTGGTTCGATCGAAATACAAATTTAATCTACTTTAAGATACTTGTGAATTAAAATTATATTTATATATTTCGAAATGGAGACAAATTGAAACTTTCTTTTTATAACAAATACAAGTCATTCGTTTTCATCCGAAGTAAGTGTGTACCTGAATTTTCTAACAGCGGGTAGTTTGACTATGCCGCAGCTGTAGAAATAATAAATATGAAAGTTCACGTTTACCCATTTGCCAAGTTTCACATATAATCTTAAGCCCATTACTTAAACATATAATTAACCCTTTGCACTCGAAGCTTTTTTACACGTAATCGGGTCTAATCTAATTTTCCACCTATGCTTCCGGAAAATGCATTATGTCGGAAGAAAAGTGTTCGAAATATTTTAGAATCTGTTGATTTGTATTCCCTTAGAGTGAAACTGAAATTTCGCATTTTAGAATACTCTGATAAATTAAATATGGTGACTCTGAGGCACCGCTCGAGTGCAAAGGGTTGAATAAATTGAAAGTACGATTACTTACCTTGAAGAGACGTTCTGTAAGGTAAGATCGTAATTGCTCCTTCGGCTGCAAATTCTTGATCCCTTACCGGATACACTTTGGCACCCCACGAGTCACTTCCTATCCACATGAAATGACCTGTACGATTGGCTCGAACAGTCGCTTGGAGGAGCTTTCTGAAAAAGAGAGAAATAAATAACAGATTATTTTCATAATGTCAATCGATTGAAAAGTTCACTAACAAAAATCATGTGATGTCGAGGAGGCCACAATAATAACAGTTACAATTTCTTCAATTTCGCAAATTTAATACTTTCCTTTTGATTAATAATTAATAGGGTAG
The DNA here is from genome assembly GCA_943735885.1 of Stelis phaeoptera. Lineage (NCBI taxonomy): Eukaryota > Metazoa > Arthropoda > Insecta > Hymenoptera > Megachilidae > Stelis > Stelis phaeoptera. The sequence goes on from OX030936.1 coordinate 6,512,569, forward strand.
AATCAATCTTGAAACCATTGAAAATTCTCGAAATTCAAACTCACCCAATTTTTATAAGAACCCGTTGCATATTTCAGTGGAGAAAATTTGACAAACCTTTTCATGGAAATTTTAAATGAAAATTATTATTGATACCCATAATTAATGTAACGGGTATACTCGATTCTGACCGCTTTAATTGCTGATTAATTTATACAGCATATGAAATTCTTATTTGTCATACTTAGACGCGATCATGATGTTTTTCTAAGGCAACGAACGTTTACGAATTCGTCAAAAAATTGATTATATTTTGGGAGTTTGATCAGATTTTTGATCATTATTTTAACTCGACGTTTCAGGTGGTAGTTTTTACCGACTCACCCTGTAGACGAAAGTATAATCCGTGTGTAACGGTTGTACGATATATCTTACTGATTCGATAGCATTGAATCAGCCCCTGACACTTTTAGGGTAAAAGGATCTGGATAACATTGGGGCGGTCGACGAAGTTTGAAAGTTTGATTAATGATTTTCATGGAACGGTCGTATAAAAACGATTGACAGGCGAGAGATCAATTATTACCTGATATTATCCTCGTCCACGAATAGAACAACCCCTCTAGCATTGTGCTTCGAGTTGAGTCGTTCGACAATTTTGTCGAAGTCCTCGGTTTTGGCGTTTCTTAAGATTTTCTCGCTGACTGCTATGCAGATACCGTATTCCATCGATAATGAGCTGAAACTTGCGATACCCTGAAAAAAAAAAAAGAAATGTATAGAAACAATAATATATATAATGAATCTTTCTCAGTATTAACACTTTACCGACCGGCAGTCGATTAATCGACTTATATGCAACCGCTACCGATCGGTAAAGTGTTAAGATAAGATATTTCGAAAAATTGTTTAAAGGTATGATTTGAAATTTTAGAAAAACGAATGAAAGATAGGTATATCTTTAGAAGCTTAGAAGTTTTGTAAAATGATTAAATTATATTTGTCCGTCGTCTGAAGCTTATTAGTTAAAATTAGTGAATCGACAATCAAAAGTAACGCCACCATTTGGCAGAATATCTGTATTTTTTAATACAAACGAAAATATATAAATATTATTATATTACCAAGGAATATGGGATGGTTAAAAGGTATTAATATTTTAATAACAACCCGAGTGCCGTTTCGATTTCCAGTTAGTTCAATTTCCAACGAACCAGTTTTTCAAACGAACGAAAAATGGTCTGTTAAATTAAGAAAAATCATGCGTCCAAGGGTAAATGTGGATGTTGCGGTGATAAATCGAGCATTAAAATTACTGCTGAAAAATGAAATTCTTTTTTTGTCCGTACGAGGAATATATAAAACTTAATTACCTTTTCTCCGTAATCACCCTCGACTGCGACCGTGGAAACATACTTCCAGCCGAGCTGATGAATGATTTCCACCATCGCTTGGGCTTGAAAATTATCTGGCGGTACCACTCTACTGAAATATTCGAAGCGACTTTTATCCGACAGTTCTGTGCTCGTCGATGCATAGCTTATTTGCGGTATCTGCAGTCAGAGTAATTAACGTCATTTCGCTTGTATCCCATGATCCGGAATTTTAAACACGAAAAAGATACCGTGGAGCATGATAGGCTTTTACAAGTTTTCAACACTACATTTTACGTTTCAAATACGGACCTTGAACAGCCTTAGGATATTGGCAACCATGATGGAGACCACGCTGAAAGAAGCTCCTATAACACCCGTCACGGGTTTATGGGGCACGTACATCGGTGGCTTGTCGTTCTCACATTTGTATTCCGTTATATCCTGAAAAATGAACGAAAGACGAATCACATTTATACGTATTTTTTTATTCACATTCACCCCTGCAATAATTTCGAATATTCTAACCGGTGTTTCGAATAAAAGCGACCGGAATCATTGAAAATCATTTCTACAGTCGTGCGATATACGGTGCCTTGAAACAGTATCGTATATGCGCGCGAGAAAATGAACGTACTCTCGCAATCAGTTTGAAAAATATCGTTTCGGAACTAATGGGTTTAAAGTTTGTTCTGCAGTCACCCGATGAATAACGACTAATTCTGGTAACCTACCCTTAATGTCCTACCGCCCCCCACCTCTCCAACACTTGACGCATAGGTAACATTTTTTAAAACTGACGAGGATTAAAGGGGGACTCGTTCTGAATCCAATTAGAAATAGACTGATATTTGCAAGTTCTTTTACAGATTTGAAAATTTGATAAGTCTCCACACAAAGTTGAATTTAAATATGAATTATTTATCATTAGTAGAAATATTTTCATAATGATAATAATAGCGACAAACTGGTTGTATTTTTTGGAAATTTAAAATATCAATTATTCATAATTCGTAAGAATATTTCAATAGTAATAATGAGAATAGTAACAAACTGGTTCTGTACCTTGGTAATTCAAAATATGAATCGTTCGTAATTGATAAAATTATTTTTACAAAATAATCCATTTCCATTTGTTAAAAAGTTACACGTTTTCTAAATTTCTTATATTATTCCTCAGGGGCGTTTCGTCCCATGCCGTTGATGGAAAATCGCGTATAGGTTGTTCTTTTTTTTTTTGTATAAATGGAAAAGAATATCTTTCTCACGTGGGTAGATATTACAAAATCAGAGATATTTTAAATTCGCACAGGAGACATTTCGTACCAAAAATTCGAGATAACTCACGAACCGGCGGAATTACACCGGCGACCATAGCCTGGAATTGTTCGTGATTTATCAATAAATAAAAATAAAAAAAAAGATGAAATAAACCACAGATATCGTCGATATTCGACTAACAGTGCAAAATACCATAGACTGTAAGGTAAAATTTGCAATTCAATCAATCGCATTGTTAATAATTAAGATATTATTGCGTCTTACCACGTACTTCCGTTTTCACTCGTCGTAGGCATTGGGAATTATTTTTCCCACCCGCCAAAGTCACTTAATAATAAACTAAAAACAAAGCCGTATTCTCGCGCATATCCTATTTAATACTAGCTGATGCTCTAATAAAAATTCATGTGAACCAAGTCAACCTGCTACTTGTATCGTCTCAAAAATGATGATTTTTGCAGTTTGTCCGAATTTTCCAATTTCCCTTTGTAACTGTCTCGACCTTTGTTTCCTGAAAACTTTTCCAGAACCACAACGAACAAAATAAAAAAAGACTTACCCATATTATCCATCGTTCGAATCGTGAGTCATGGTATCTAATTCATACAAAAATCCCATAAAAAGAAGCACTTTTCATTCTTCCAGGCAACTTTTCCAATTTTTCTTTCCCTATAAACCGTATTCGGACAAATCGGTCCAGCCGTTCTCGAGCGAGGCGCTTACCAACGAACAGCATTTAATTTTTATGTACATAGATAGATTATAATTATTTATATCGACAGGTTTTCTCGTCAGAAAATGTCGCGTCTACGAACGGGGTTGAAAAGTCAAAAAAAGTCGAGGTTAGCTCCGTCATGTTTTGTTATCTCGCAGTTCTGGATTAAATAACTCCGGTGTATTTGAAGGTATTTAAAAAAAAAAAAAAGAAAAAAGCAATTATTTACAGTATCGTGGACAAAGTGAAACGTAAACCACTCAACGCGTTAACCTACTTTGACGAGAGGCCACTCGGTTTCCTTCCGTTGCATTGCCGTCAATAAAGTATACACCCTCCATAACGTAGTTCGCTAACTTTCTGAGACATTACCCGACTGTTGTTGACGTACAAAGTACGCGGGCACACGACGTGCCGTACAAAAACACTTTTATTCAATGATTAAGTACAGGTACGTACGGTGAGTGTACTCACGCCGGTGCTCCACGCGTTTGCCGTTTAAAAAGCCTCACGACGTACCGAGTTGTTCGCGTTAAACATTCATACATCCTTTCCGGATGTCATTATCCAACGGTTTCCGTTCGAAATTATAAACGTTTCTATGAAACTCGTAATTTTTGATACGCTCGAAAGAAATGTCGGTTGAATTATACGAAAATATTATTCGTGCAGTTCGTTAACGATACGAATTATTTATTCCTAACTATAATATTTGTTTATAACGCGGTTGATCGTTTCGATGGTTGCATAGAAATCGTGTCGAGTGAAATCAAAGCAAGGGTGGAAATGGAAGTGTTTTAAGAAAAAATTAGCAATTTTCCGCCCTGTTATTAGAGGGTTGAGTGTGTAGATTTTTACTCTTAAACGAATGACTTTTCTTTGAATAACGAAGTATTCAGAAATTGTTGATTCAAGGATTTAATAATTGTAGGAAGATAGTTTTAACACGTTGGTTGCCACGGGGGTCACCGGTGACCGGCACCCGAAATTTTTTACAATCAAATAATTAACAAAAGAAATGACGAAATAAACCACGGATAGCGTTAATATTAAGCTAATAATGCTAGCTATCGAATTGAAAAGTTACATTTGAAAATTCGTTGATTGTATTGTTAATAATTAGGATTTCAGCGTGTCTGACTACCCACGTCCGTTTTCACTGTGGCGGGTAACGTGTTAATACGTTGACTGCCACAGTGAAAATGGACGTGGGTAGTCAGACACGCTAAAATCCTAATTATTAACAATACAATCAACTAATTTTTGGCTAGCATTATTAGCTTAATGTTAACGTTATCCGTGGTGTATTTGATCATTTCTGTTGGTAATTGTTTAATTGTAAAAAATTTCGGGTGCCGGTCACCGGTGACCCCCGTGGCAGCCAACGTGTTAATAATATATTTTAAAATTATTACTTTATATTCACTGCCACAGTGGAAACGGACGTATGTAGTCAGACACGATAAAACTCCAATTACTAAGGAGGCAATTAATTAATTTTCAAATTTAATAGCCAGTTCACGGTTTATTTCATCGTTTCTTTTGTTAATTATTAGATTTCAAAAAATTACGTGGTGGCGAATGTGTTAATAGATAGTAATCTATTCATATTTCATCAAAACTGTGGGAGAAATTTATTTTCTTTATTCTCGGTAGATTTAAGTGGTTGATTATTTATTCTAAATGACGAATAGATGACAAACTGCAGGCGGTTGATTAAACCAGGGCTTCAACGTTCGATAGGCAAGGATTAATCTACTTCCCCGGAAGCACATTTAAGATTGATCTACCAGATAATTTTAGAAACAACGTAATTTTCAGCCGTTACTCGACGTAAAATAAGAAACGTTGGTAGATGAGAGTTTAGCCCGATTCTATTTTTAATCGAGAATAATATACGTTTTATTATAATTCTGGTATTTAACCAAATTTGAGATTTCCAATTTCAAATAACGAAAATATTTGTCAATTGATAAATAATTGATAAATAAATGATCGTGTACGAAAGATATCATAAGCAAGTTGAAAAATATATTTTTAAAGTAAATTCTGAAAATATTTCTACGTTTCTAAGTTTCTAGAAACATAATATTTCTTTTCATTATTTCTATGAAAGAAATATAGATCTCAAAACATACGTTAATTTTTATGAAGATAATAAATAAAGTATAATGACACTACCGGAATCGTTATTTCGAATTTTTACAACTCTATTCGAAAACTGCCATCACTTTTTATATTCATAAATATTGTTACAATTTGTCACTTTTTAATGCTTCAAAAAGTCTACGAAACAAATACAAAGTAGTAACGTTTCATAATTAAGTAATCGCAATATTATTGTGTACTTTTTTGCTCTTAAACGAATGTTATAAATCTTTCCAATTCCACTATTTTCATAATAACGTGCCCCAAAGGTATTATAAAAATGCAGACGTTTCTTTAACAGACTGTAATTTCGTTAAAAACCTCCCCCTTTCAAAAAGAACCAAAACGGTAAAAGGTTCAACCTTTAATCTACCGATCGTAGCAGCTTTGTATAAATTTTCTGTAAGTTCCATAACTTTGCAATATTATCCAACCAACGTAACAATAAACTTGTCCAGTCACGTATACACGAGTGTACTTTTCATCCTTTATTTATCTATTTCTCAGTCAAGAAACTTCTCTTATCTTCTTTTCTCAATAAAGAACCATTAACATTTCCCTTATTCCCTTACTTTTGCCTAGGAAAAATTCACCAATTTGACGAATTTTATCGGCAGGCCCAGAAATCTATTATAAAAACAAATAATATTTCATTTTCAATGGCGTGTAGTTAGGGAGTGTTCGCAAAGTTTGTTTCGATATTATGACGGAATTTTCATTATTTCTACGAACAAAAAAATCGGTTTACCTGGTTCATATAGGACCTGACGAATTCCATGCTCTGATCAAGGGCGTAGGTATCGCTGCTGCAGGAGTCGAGGATAAGGGCACCCAAGGTGGTGTTCGGCAATAAATCATTGTCGGAATTTATCTCGTCGAGGGCATACAGCATCGCCTCCAATCGTTGCATTCCTTTTTCTTCTTTCACCGCTCCGCACGGTGATTGACCGATCGTGCCCGACACCTATGAATAAAAATATCACGATCTATGAATAAAATACATGTATAATACGGTTCCGGGTATGTTGCAATGATCGCTCGTTCGCGAAATTGCCATTTCAGAAATGACCGTGGTGTGGGAGGGAAAGAAAAACTGTTTCAGAATTGCGCGGGACGAAACATTTGTAACAAAACACCGGAATACCTTTGTCGTTTTGGAAACTACGAAAAACTGATAACGACAAAGGTTGCACGGTTTCAATGCTGACGATGTTGTTTTTTCAACGTTGTAGTTTTGAATTTTCTACCTCATCGACGCTCTGTTGGTACAGGGGAGGAAAGCTTCGTCGTTCGTTACTTTAGCTAATAGTATGGTACTAATTAATGCGTGTCATATTTAACTTAATTCCAATCTTACGTAGGCTTAATTCTTGATAGTTATATCGGTGGTATTAGCAATGCTAGTTAGTGAGATTAGTCAGTGTTAGTGTTAATTAGCGGTATTAACACGTTACCCGCCACAGTGAAAACGGACGTGTGTAGTCAGACACGTTTTAATCCTAATTATTAAGAATATAATCAACTAATTTTCAAATTTAACCTTTCAAATCGATAGCTAGCATTATTAGCTTAACGTTAACGCTATCCGTGGTTTATTTTATCATTTTTGTTGGTAATTATATGATTGTAAAAAATTTCGGGTGCTGGTCACCGGTGACCCCCGTGGCAGCCAACGTGTTAACGATATTGGCGATGTTAGTTTGCGACATTAGCGATGGTAATTACCGATAATTGGCGACGTTGGTTTGCGACGTTAGCAATGTTAATTAGCGATATTAGCGATATCAAGTATATACTAATTAGCAATTGAAAATAATCCAGACCCAACCGAAGTTTATTAATACATAATAATTCTCAAGCGATGGTACGCGTGCTTGAAAAATTATTAATATTACTAACATATTCGAATTAGATACGGTTATTAATTGTTTTATCGAAACATGGCTGGATTATTATAAATTTGAACATGTAGCAAGGGCAATTGTTAATAACTTAAAATACAGTGACGAAGTCATTCGAACACAATTACTACGAAAGAATTTTTCTTCTTCAGTGTGTCAACCCTTCATTAGAAATATTATTCTTTCGTTACAAAATCAGCTTCGATCGCAAACTTCATCCGTTCGTCAAAAGTTTCTTAAAATTTCATTTCATAAAACGTCGCGGTTGTTTTCTCCTTGATTAACGGGTTTATTAGACGACAACTCGTGGACTAATTACCCGATCGCGATAAAACTTGGTACTTACAATGAAAAGGAGCCGTACAATGGAAGCCTGTTTGCAACCTACACCATTCAATCCCTTCCTTTTCATTTCACCCTCGCATTAAGAAGCAAGCATCGTTAAGACCTCGAAATAAACTAAAAAACAAAGAAATTCACAACTTTTCAATGAATCCTAAACTGTTATTAATTTTAAACATAAACTTGTTGAAAATGAAACACTTACGATTGAATGAACGCAAAAGCTCATCAACAACAAGTGCAATTGATTAATTGGACGATGAGTCGTCTCTGAAATAAGTTCGAACGTTTTAATCTTGGCGTGCAAAATTTTGATATCAGATCTGTGTTCTCGGATTATTCGTTGAATCGCGAAGTTGTGTGTATTTACCAAAGTACTCGAGAACTATCTGAGAAACTGGAAGTTTGTCGTACAACGGGGTTCACGGAAACACGGTGAAGTTAGAAAAACTTGAAAAATAGATATCGCACGAATCGTCGAAGGAGAATGAACGGGATAGATTTTCTACGGTATTTTGTCTTCTTCGTCGACGATAAGCTGCAGCTGCGATAACACGAACGATGAAATGTGAATTATTGTGAATAAAAAGATTGAATCGGCTCCGGAACGATATTAGCGATTATTTAGGAGTTAAAATAATTTCAACTATCGTTTAAGATAATTGAACTAGACCAGAGGTGGGGAACGTGTGGCTTTCATAAAAACTAGCTCTTGTATTAATTAATATTTAATTATATAGATCACGACTTAATATTATTATTTTTCTATTGTATTTCTTTAAAACGAAGTAAATTTATTTAAAAATACTTCTACTAATGTCATTTTTATTTGAAGTGGTATTCGAATATGTAGTTGTTTATTAAAATAAATAAAAATACCAACAGTGAAATATAAAAAATTATAGCGGCCTCCTTTATTACAGTCTAATTCAAATGTGGCCTCTAACGATAGAAAGGTTCCCCACCTCTGAACTAGACTTTCAAAATACTTTTCCGTAGAAATTATATTTGTATAAAAATGTACAAATCGAAAGTAGTTGTCGCAAGAAATGCTTTATATGCATTTCTGATGGCAACAAATGTCATGAATTTTCCAACCAATCATTTTCACTCGTACCATCGTAAAGATATATTTTTGGATGACCTTATTCGTTCTTCCACCCTGTATACCGTCGTGTTAATAATCGTATTCAAATGATATCAATGTCAATGCTTAAACGTTCCAGCATAAAACTATTCCGAATTTGCACAACAGAAAGAACGATAAATATTCATAGCAGCGGGTGTGCGATTGCATCGAAACGCTGAAACAGAATGTCGGGATTTAAATAAAAAGAAAAGAAGAAAAAGAAAGGTCTTTGAATTCTGTCCGTGTTTGCATACGCGTGCTCGAAGGGTTTCGAATTTTAAAGACAGATCGTAAGGAGATTAATCGAAACGAAGGGTGACTTCGAAGTCGTTGGAAATCACAGAATACAGAAGTTTATTGAATCACGATCAAAAGCAGCTCGGTGGGGGAATAATCGATTCAATGTCCGCGAACTAAATGACAAATCACTGTAGGAGCTGGATCAATATCAGAAACTATACCGATCACGATCGTAGCTTCCTTCCAAGGGAGGAACTAATTTTTCAATTTTAAATTGATTCCTTTGGTTATGATAAATGTAACGATCTTTACGATTTCTCTTCCTTGAGAATAACGACCAGATTCTTAAGTTGCCTCGATGATAGGACAAGTACCACTTTCTTTTATCTCCAGAGAAAAATATTGCCCGAAGGATAGGATTTCATGGAGCTACAAGAAAACGCAATGAACGGTTACGTCCTTTTAGTTTCTCCTGGATTCCTCGTTTTTTCTTTCGATAAATTAGAAAAACGAAACTGATGGAATAGTGAAACTTGATACTGGAATGGAGGACCGTCGTTCGTTTCGGAATAAAATACATTCACCGAAGAAAAGGAGATTCGTTTATAATTAACACTTTATCTACCGGAAGCCTACTAATAGGCTTTTCGATACTACCCCGCTGGTGACTGAAAATCAATTAACAAACGTTTGACTATTATTTTTTTCGTCTTATTTCGAGAATAAATGGAAAATACCCTAATTCTCAATTACCATCAAATTATAAAATAGTAGGGCTTACTTCTCCATTCTAGAACGGTGGATAATGTGTTAAGAAAGGAAATAAAATGGACCGTTTGCATTCCATTTATACCGGAACGAAGTAAATTTATTCGACGATAAAGTTTCAGTTACATAAAAATTCTAATTAACGTCACGAGATTTGAATAAGAATCTCAGCAACCGATTTCTCTTCGAGTACGTCCACATTGTGATCCACCTTCGGACACGTTCGTGATTTTTCCAACTTTCCAGCAGTTACTCGATCGTACGTCCGGCCCCGCCGTAAATTCTCATCCCGGTAACTTTTCGGTTTCGCATCGAAACTTTCATCCTCCAACAGTTTCCTGGTTTTACATCAGGGTTCGACTGCGGTGATTCCATTCCCAAAGGTTTCCTCGCTTCATCCGCGTTTCCAATAATCCCTCGATGCTCAAATTAACGAACTAATAGATCGTGTTCCTTTTGGGAAAACCTTCCTCGATGCCGTTAGTATCCGTTAATCTCCGTGAGAAAAAATAAATTTGGGTGTATCTGTCAACTGTTGCAAATGGACACTCTGCTGAGAATCACTCTTACATCAGTTAATTGATGAAATTCGATCGTTAATTGAATCTTTCTCGGTAATTCCAGAGATTCACGAGGGATTTGGACCAAAATCTGTCTGTTTTTGTGTCAACGAACAATGTCACAGTTGCACATTAATTATCGTTAATTTTGATGAAAGAATAATGCGTGAAATATGAAATAAAATATTTTTAACTTCAATTTTTTGAAATTTGTTCAATGTCTCGTTTCTAATGGAAACGAAATAAATAATTGCTCATAAACGAGGACATTGACCGTATTTCTTGGATTGAAAATAAGAACGTTTTATAACTGAGGAAGACTTATATCTTTCAGAAATATTACAATCAATTACCAGGAAAGGTAAAAGAAACAACGATCCTTGAAGAACAGAGAAGGTGTTATCCTTCAATAAGATAACGCGAAACCGCAGGTATCTTTGAGGGCGCATGAAAAAATAATGAGTTTGGGTTGGGAATTATGGTTAACCGCTCGTCTTATTCTCCCCCAGACCAATGTAGTGTCTTCCAATTATCATTTATTCAGGTCTTTGCGAAGCTTCTTGGAAAGAAAGGAATTCTCGAGCCACAACCGGGTTAAAGGAATCATAAATGAATGAAGAAACGTGTTGAAACTTTATCCGCAGGATAACAAAGGATCGGACAATCAGAGAAATTAGTATTATCGACTAATTCGAGGTGGATGTTGCTTTTTGTAATTATTCCTTGTGAGGAGTAACAACATTAATTTAGCATTCCAGGGACAAAATTATACGAAGGCGGACAAAGTAGTCACAGTGGTACCTTGGATACAACGGACAGCATGTAAGCAGATTACACGCACTTTCGCGATTTTATAGAGTTAATGATTAAGAAACAAGGAACTTCAAGAATCCAAACAAAAATTAATACATTTTTCAAACCATATCGTCCGAAGACGAATAAAGTGCAATTTTGAAGTGTAATTAGAATGTAAACTTTTGTTTACACAAATAGCTTATTCAGAAAATTTATTTTTATACAGGGTGTTTCCGAAATCGTGGTACTACATGTAAAAATAAGTCGGAAAAAAATGGAATAATGTTTTCTCGTTTGACGCTTCGTTTTCGAGAAGATTGAGTTTGAAAATTCGTTAGGTACGCGTGTACTTACAATAATGCAATTTCCATTGCTGCTTGCATCTGTATATGGTACGACTTTAATTAATAATTAGCCGTAAATTTCAATAATCGATTTATTCTAGTAATTTACAAACGTTGAAATTCTTGCTCGACGAATTAGTGATGCGTGAATCGAAATTACCGTGAAACTTTTAATTAGTCGTGATTTTGATTATTTTGGGCATAAACTATTTCTTTCGCGTGACTCCACAAATAAAAATCTAAAGTACCCGACGAATTTTCAAACTCGATTTTCTCGAAAAAAAAAAAATAATCATCAAACGAAAAAATATTATTCCTTATTTTCGACTTATTTTTACATGTAGTATCACCCCCTTGCCGGTTGTATAACGGACTATATCGGACACCCCCACGCCCGCATTGGTCCGTTATATCAAGGTTCCACTGTAACAAGAATGATATAATAAAATTCTAAAAGTCTTCCTAAATATTTCGATCGCAGTCAATAAAAAGTTGCAATTCAACACATTTGAATAAACATAATAATAATTCGATTACGAAACAATTTCTTAATTCAAGAATAAAACGATATTTATAATTCAGAATTATAACTATTATTATACAAGGAAATGTACACAGAAATATTAATAATTATTTATTTAATAACAAACTACCTATAGAATTAATAAAAATTGAAATAAAGTGGAAAAGAAAATAGGATGATCTCATCGTCAAGTTCAGGCAGAGCCAGCATAATTACGTCGAGGTAAACAAACTACCAAGCATCCCCGGTCTTTGTTATTATTTACGGTTCGAATTCGAAGTGGGTCGAATTTAATCAGTTCAGTCGCGTCTCGTGTATCGATAGGAGTTTTAAAATCGTGTGTTCGCGAGTATGGTATTCTATGTGTTAACATACGTGGTTGTTTGTGTATCTAATGTGTTCTTTTATGCTACTACACAACTGTCTGGAGAGGAAGAAGCATTTTACTGCATCTTCTTCCGTCGATTCCCACGTGAGTAGACACGTGTACACATATGTTCTCTTGCGTGCTTTCTTATCCGACTGGATGTATTTTATAGTAATGCTTTCGTTCGTGTTTTAACATCTATTACCGAGTTTCCCAATGCGGTTGTATTGCTACGAAAAGAAATGACGAAACAAACCACGGATAGTTTTATCGTTAAGCTAATAATGCTAGCTATCGATTTGAAAGGTTAAATTTGAAAATTAGTTGATTATATTCTTAATAATTAGGATTTCAACGTGTCTGACTACACGCGTCCGTTTTCACTGTACGTTTCAACATATTTTATAATTTAATAGAGTATGATGTATTCGCCCAAATAGAATCTTCACAGTATCTTATACATTCCTAAATATCGTGTTGCAATCTTGACACAAAGAAAAATAATAAACGTAGAAGTAGGAATTTCCAATATATCCTTTAAGAAGGCAAGCATTTATCTTGCTTTAAGTGATCAGTTTGTGTCAAACTTGTAATTGCCTCGTCCGCAAAGGGTTAATTTATACGAATTCGATTGCTATCGTATGTCAGAAACGAACAATTTACACGATTAAGAATAACCGACGAAAGAAGTTCGTTAACCTTTGCAATTATCGATTTTCAGAGGACGGAGGGATCCTTCTTTCGGATGGATATGGATACAGATGGTCCTGACAACGATGGTTGGCAGTGGTGCACAGCGAGCGCAGTGATGCAAGTCAACGAACGGTGAGTCGCATGTTTTATGGTTCCTCCGATCCCCATCGTGTGAGATTGGTTGTATTTTCTATCGTTTGAAGCGAGCATAGTAATTACGAATATCATGTTTCGATGTTCCAAATAGTGTAAAACATCCTCGGGTTAAATGATAGGTAGCTCAGAATCGTAACCTGTCTCCTGAGCACCAAGATTTTATTTTAATTCTTTCACAATTAATCGTTTACAATATTTTTTCGGCTTCACGGATCAACCCATTCACTGCCAGGCAAATTTAGAGCGTCATGCTGTGGGCGCCAAGATTTTATTTTAATTACGATATCTCGTAGTTAGCAGCGAATGGGTTAAATTCCTGAGATATGGGGCTTGAAAATCCGCCTAGCGTATCGTGCGAGCCGATTGTAAGAGGGTAACTACGAATGACCGGCGTGAGGTAGATTTTGTCTACCGATAGCAATGGCAAAAGGGTTAACCTCTTGCCTTACGATTTTCCCGTAAATATTTATTGCTCCCGCGTTAAAACAAACCAAGGAAATCGAAATCTTACGTGTATACTTCACATTTGACAAGCATTAACTGTGTCAAACTTAAAATTCAATTGTAACGAAAGTTTGAACGACAAAAGTCGCATCTGAATTGTAAAGTGCGTCACGTGTGTGACACGATATTCTAAGTCAAGGGGTTGAGAAAGTAATCTTTGGAACTACCGTCTACTTGGTTGTACCACTGTACACGTACCAAATACACCTAACTAGTACAGAAATTATCGAACAAGTCCAGCATCGTCGAAGTATGCAACTCGTCGTCCGAGGATTAAAAGGAACAAGAATTTATTGGATACTTATACGTGGAAACATTTCGTTGCTCGAACGATCCAATAACGTTCGGGATTACAAAGATATTAAGGAGTTATGGAGCTCCGAGGCTCCGTGCAAGGAATACTGTGGGCACGAGAGGAACTCGTTATCTCTTTTTCAAAACGAATCACACGAAAAAGCGATGTAAATGTCCGTCTTGTTCCCTCTTTCGTTTCGATTTGTATGATATTTTATACGCGATACGGTTCTTAGGAAATCATTCGGTACGTTTCCTTTGATAACTGATGGATCAAAAGATAAATATGCCGTTTTGGTAAATAGTATAAAGTAGAGGATATTTTTGATGAAAAAGGAAACTTTGCGTTTACAGAATATCAAGTGAATTTTAACTTTGTCGTCAACGTCGCACGAGATGAGTTGGTTTAATAAAAATGTTCTTTATTCAATACTTACAATGAACTACGCGCACGGACTTCTTATTGTACTCTTTTTCTCGCGTTTTTGGTCCTCCTTTTATAAGGGGTTTTTGGTAGGAAAAGTAGTGATAGGGGTAGGTGGGAGAGCAGTGAGGGTTTTCTGGAAAAAGAACGCTGGAAGGCAGTCCCGGATACATAAATATCGAGGTTTTCGGAGAATAGGTATACAAAGGGCCTTTTTCCAAGGATATCTGATCGGAAAGGCAGGAAAAAGGGTCAGGATACATAAAATATGTATCTGAAAACGGAGAGTGCGTGGTTTGGGACCGTCGTAGAATACTTAGCAGGAGCTCGGTCGACAACTTTAATCTTAACCCCTTGCCGTGGCATTATTTCGGTAGGTGCGTCAGACACGGATAAATATTTCTTGCTACAGCAGGAAAATTAAAATGTTACACGAAATTTACCTTTAACAATAGTTTGTTATCTCGATTATAGTTGGAATTATACTTAAAAGTCAACTGTACTGACGGCGCGAGTGAGATTTGTAACATTTGAGCTGCAAAGTGGGTCACGAGTCAGATTCGTCAAAGCACGGGAAGGGGTTAACAAGAAATTGTTTTTTTCTTTTTATCAGAATATGCCATAGCCAATGGGTTAGATTAACCCAAAAACAAATAATACTGGCTATCGATCAGTTCTAAGGGCGATTTACTGCTTCACGTTTATCGTTATCCCAGCATTAAGTTTATTCTCCAACAGGACAATACCCTCGTCTACACGATAGGGAGCACAAAGATATAACTCGACGACCGTAATGGTGACGTCATGGCCTGGCCATCTCGTTCACTGGACTCCAACCCAATTGAGAATCTGAGGGGGGAATTCTTGTTCCTGACGTTTATGCGGATTGTCGTCGATAGAATTCGGTGGGTGAGCTCGAACACTACGGTTTGGGCAATATGGACGGGAATTAACTTTTGATCTTACTCAAAGCATTCTTTGAAAAAACAATTGAGAATTTATATTATTTATATTATCATGATTCGAATTTGAAGAATTTGTATATTGAATTAAAAGGATTTGAATTGGGGAAATTTTATACAACTTTAACGTTATACACATTCGAAGTTTGTAGTATCGTACGCTTAATTTAGGAAATTTTTAATCGCAGATGAATGTTTATGTTTCTCTTCGTATTTCTATAAATATTCTTCCAATATATCAATTGTTTTTAACCAGGATTTTATCTCGCAAGATGTAAAGATAATAAAAAGGTCTGTCAAAATTATGGTTCAGAACTTTGCAAACCACAGAGTTCAGGTTTAGGTGTAATAAAAATTTTAGGAGCACGGTGGATTCTGAGATTGCATTGGCTCGGTGATGTATTATAATAGAATTAAATAGAATATTTGGTCAGACGTAATGGAAACGATGTTTGAAGATATCGATGCAGATTTTGCAGCCAAGAGGAAAAGTACCCTAGGTCTTACTAATTTCAAACTGAAATTAGACTTTCTTTTATTAATTTTGATCAATGTCATCGAATCATCTTTATTGTTTCGTCGTGCTATTTAATTTTGTTCCTTTCTCGTTATTGAAACGAGGCATTCTTTTAATCAAAAATTGATTTGGAAAGCTTGAAATTCTCGCAAAATTTGTGAAAGAAAATCTGGAATCTCGGGAAATAAATTATTCAGAAATTCGGAAATTCCCGAATATAGAGGAAGCACAAAGTTGAGGATAACGCAGGCAGTCACTCTTCGAGCTGAATAAGCAGCAAAAGTATGGCGAGATATGTTGTTTACTCGAGTAAAGATTGTTACAAAATTGCCGGAGTTCTTTTTATTAAGAGCATACTTTTTGTTAAAGAAAAATTGTTCAAGTTTGATAATTAAAGAAATCGTCCTGAAATTAAAAATTGAATTTAAATCGAAATTCTATTTCGTTGGATTTTCATTTGCGGTCCAATATTAAATAAACATTTTACGTGAAACAACATATAAATCTTTTAAAATTTAAAGGAAGAATATAACATTTTCATTCGCAAAACAAGTCTATGATTTTTGTAATGAAATAACATTGACAATCAATTAATATTTTTCTACCACTGGTAGTACTAGTCGGTGAAATTATGAAAATCCGAAAATGGGAAGCAAACAAACGCGTGGACGACGAATTTCTAAATTCAATTTTCCTGAAAGGGAAGCTTCCGATAAACTCCTATTGTATATTTCCGGGTTTTTTATATTTGTAAAATTCCCCACCCCCACCCTCGCCCTTCGTTCAACCCGGTTTTACCATCCATCCGGCCACGGTCTGTGTAAATAGAGATGGATCAAACAATAGGAATTCGATCGCAGTCGTTATTACGTTATCACAATTTTCTTCTGTTATCTTTTTTTTTTTTTTAGTCGGAATTAAAGGGAACATTCTATTACAATGATATTTCATACAGTAATTACTGGACAGATATTGAAAAGAAAGAAACATATACGTATCTTGGAAAGTAATTAAAATCGGGTAAATGCATTAATAAATTCGTTTGAAAACAAATACGAGGTTCCATGTAAAAGACGAAACTCGACCATCGGATCTCATAAAATAACAATGTAAAGAGAAATTCGTTTCCATCAAAATATGCTTTCCATTTATGGAATAACAGATTTGTAACACTTTGGATGGAACGTCCTGGAAATTAGGAACCATTTCGTTAAAATTGAGTCGAACGATTCGAGGTTTATTGAAAATGTAGAAGAATTAGATTTGACGAGGTTTCTCAATTTTGAAGAAATGATAAAGGTTCTTTATTTCGAATAAAAGAGAAAATATAATAATAAAAGATCTATCAATCAATAAAATATTAATAGTGACAGATATAGTTAACGATATGAAAAAGTATCAAAA
Organism: Stelis phaeoptera; assembly: GCA_943735885.1. Taxonomy (NCBI): domain Eukaryota; kingdom Metazoa; phylum Arthropoda; class Insecta; order Hymenoptera; family Megachilidae; genus Stelis; species Stelis phaeoptera. Next base: position 6,529,988 of record OX030936.1, read on the forward strand.
AACCCATATTCTTCACCAGAATCGATCATTCCTGATAAATTAACCCTTCGATGGACAAGACGGCTGTGGCAATTCTTTTTTCAATCGTCCACTGGGACGAGAAGACCATTTCTGTCAATATTTCAAAGTTTCTTCAGGGGCAAAAAATCCCTGTGGCTGAGTGATACAGATGAAAAATGTACCGCTTTTGACGCCGCTATTATTCGAAAAATAAAATATAGTGGAACGCATTTAAGCCTCGTAATTTAATAAACAAATTTTTTGATAAAAAATACAACCGACTTCGCAATGCATCAAAAAAGACGAAACTAACAATTTTCTACATTGGAAATTGTCAAAATTCTGTAATTCTTTCACATATTTTCACATTAGCAACATTTTTCATTAACACAATTTTTAATTTTGCGCCGTCTCCGAAATATAAATTATAAAATTATTTCGTCCTTTTTGGTGCATTCCGAAGTCGGTTGTATTTTTTTTCAAAAAATTCTTTTTAAGTAAACGAAAGAATCGTTAATAATGCGTGTGATAGATATTTATAATAATTTTCTATCGTTAGAAGCGATTGAAAGTCAGAAACTATGTTAAACTGCATAAGAAACGCGTATTAAAATTACTAAAAGTTCAAAGGACTGCCAACAAAGTCCTGTTTCGAATTTCGGTATAAAGTTAGATTCGTAAGAAAGTAGGAATCTTCCACTTTAATTCGGTTTTTGATTTGCGTCGATATCTTTATCCGTTCCTGAGATATCGTCGTGTAAAGACAAACGTAATTTTTGTAGAAATTCGCTGCCGCCACACGCTTGGACCCAGACAGCGAGTGTCTAGCGTAGCGGTCACGTGGTCACTGTTTACGTCTAACCCTTTACTATTCCTAGTAATTCGTAGTACGCATTTCCTAGAAAAATGTCTACGGTCGCGCCCATTCATAATTACCCTCGTACGCGCCGGCCGCTATACAAACTTTGAAGCCCTATATCTCAGGAACTAATTAAGATATCGCGTTGCAACAAATTGCGTTATTATGTACGCACTTTTCTCTATCTTCTGAGCTATCTACCGCGTAAGATTTAGCCATGTTTTTTTTATATTTATTGCCAGGAATTTCGGCGCCGTTGAATGTTTCGCGTTGACCTGTGGGGTCCTTAATGCGTCATGTGTTTCCTGTTAATTTAGATTCAAATAACATTTAGTCGATGGAAAATGTAGAAAATTTGCATGGATAATCGGTCGCGTCTGTCGGAGAGTACCGTTGAAAGTTCAATTTCTCGAAAGTAAGGCTATTAGAAAGTTTCTCAAAGTCTCAGAAACGTAATAAGTGGTTTAATTCCCTTCGCCCCTCCGAAGTTAGGAAGTAATGAAATTCTCTAGGACAATGAAGGCAACGAACACAATGGGCACAGGGTTACTTTCCTTCGTTTATTTCAAAGAATCTATTATGAGATTCGATGGAAATTTACTACCTGCTCGTGCATAGGGAAGATTCCGCCAAGGATTATGTCACCGTTGATACGAATCAGCTTCGAGCCATCTTCGTCGTGCCCCTTTCGATTGTGACACTCGCTCACGACCAAAGAATACGATATCCATGTTAAAATCTTTCCTATGGTCATCTTGTTCGTTGGAATTGCGATGCTTTGCCACCTGAAACAAGACACAAACGATGTTTCACGTTCACATCGTAAATAATAAAAAATAAATAAAACTATAATAGTGGGTGTTTCTGTCAGGTGACATAAAAAAGTCGATACGTTTAGGAATTTTTTTTTTTGTAGGTAATTATTAAATGAATCGTTGCAATCTTTTTTTATGATTTTTTGAATTTTCTGAATTGAAAATGTTACAAAATGGCGGAATGGCTCGCTAACTTTTGAACCGGGTGTATCGCGGTACATGTTGCTGGACGCCATCGATGCTGGGGATTGGAGAATCAGAAATTCCTTTCGAAGTATAAATAAAAAACGGAGTAGAATTTTTGAAAAATTATTGAGACGATAGCGCTTTGAGAACGGAACACTCCTTTTTGCGAAAGAAAGTCTACTTCGGACGGCTGTAAGAAGTGAAATAATTATGATATTGGGAAGATATACACTTTTGTTAATAAATCAGAAGGAATTTTTGATTTTGACGATTTTTCTAAGAAATTAATTAATTTCATTTGGTTTCGTTTCTTTTTCAAACGGCGTTTCAAAGCGGAACAAACGTGACGTTTATAAACGTAATAATACCTCGGTAAAGAGGGTAAAGTTTGCGCAAATACGGAACGAGAATAGAATTTCACTGTCGGCGTTCGTTCCACGACCACCATTTGGCAGCGAATGTTTTCTGCCGGAAATGGGAAATGGAAATTCGTAGTCACACCCTATCGAAGGATTGCTTCGGGTCGCCAAACGATTCTCCGGTATGACCGAAACCTGGGAGCTTCGGTCTTAAACGTATCGGGTAACGCTGGCCGATATTTCCCTGTAAACGAATCACGGAATAAGGTGAATGTCCCAAAATTGGCGACTCTGTGCTTCAACATATTCACTTACTGAAAACACTTATCACGGTTACTCGTTAATAGCTTATCATTTTTCTTGTCCTGTTCTTTTAACATGATAAAATTCCTTAAATACCATAATTTATGGTAAATATTTAATAGGGTGTTTCGGGTGTTAATAGGTATTCGTAGGATCGATATAGTAACGAATTGCTCTGTCATAGCTTCGTAGTCGACACTATTAATTACTTGATCATAGATTACAATGTAGATTGATAAAATTGTCTGCTTGATACTTTGAATATATACGAATCAAATTCGTAACATACAGAACGTAGCAATAATTAGAACAGGGTCGATAATTGGGACATCTACCTTGTATAGTTCCAGGTTGATTTGAAATTTCAACGATATGATATTCCGTACAATTTTAGTATCTGTTATATCGTACAGAAAATTTGTGTTACACACAGAATTGTTCGAAAGAAAATTTACAAATATTATAAAATCTATTCTGATTTTTAAAATATAAAAATTTAATTTATATATTTATTTAAAGTTAGTGGGTTAACCTTCGGTCATTTGTTATATTTTTCTCTTCTTTTCTATTTCATGTGTTTCGTTCGATTTTGATTGTCCATAATTTTTAATGCTTCTTTTACGATCGTAAGTCTGTAAATTGCCAATAAGATTTTTACTTCCACCAGAGGGCTCCATAAATTACTAGCGACCTAGTTTACTTCATAGGTTATTAGTGACCACGATGCATTATCAGGTCCATACCCTGTTCTACTAAAATAACGATAGATCAGAATCCTGATTATTATAGAAACCAGATATCTTCGTGAAATTCATGAATTAACCCGAAACGTAGAAAAATCTAACGAATAGCTCCAGTTTCTTCTTCCGATTACCAACAATAAAATTTGATAAACAATTTGTAGAAACAGAGCTTGATATACTTAAATTTTCACACCCAATTCAAGTAAAACTTTATTCGAAGGAAGCTTAGTTTGGGAAATAATAATAAAACTTTTTTTTGAAAAGTAGCTTTAATTTGAAAAATAATTGTAAAATAAAATATTCTTGTTCACGCGATTGTTTACGATTTCATTGCATATCGTTCAACTGAAGTGCTCGAGAGGCATTTATAAATACTCGACAACTCGTCGTTCAAAACGCGTAGACAATATTCACACGCATCGGTGAAGTTATCGAGTTATTTTATATTGACTGAAACCACCAGAACACCATCGTTCTAAATAAAAAAAATTTAAATACTCTGAGAACACTCGTAGTTAAGGGAAATTTTTCGGTAACAATTAAGGGATATTCAAAAATTTCGAACAACTATTTTATTTTCATTTCCAAACGAAGTGTAACAGTTCGTTTTGTTATAAAAAGATTTGTATGGAAAGATTCTATTAAATTAATAGAAGAAATGTAGAAATTACCGTACGAATATTTTGTATTTTTATCGTTTCGTTTTAAATTATAATAAATAAGTATTTTTCCATGTTATAGAATCTTTAATCCTTTAGTGGTATTATGATTGATTTCAATTCTACAATTTTATGATTGTCAAAATTTGGAATATTTAATTATAAAAGTAAACTATAATTTACTTTTGCATCATTTCGTTAAATAAAATTGGAGGTTGTGAGCTTTCCAACCTTTGAAAACTCATCCCCGTAATTTGTTACACGTTCAATTTTCAAATCGGTATTTGCAATGGCTTTAGAGAATACTATATAAGACGCTCTGTATATAATTTGCTTTTCTGCCCAAATTATAAGCGAGCGATAAAAAAAAAAAAAAAATGAATTATTGAAGGGATAATAATTCAGTCAGGAATCGGGTATAACGGTAAAACAGAAATTGATTTTATTCAAGTTAAAACGAGCACGGCCAATTATTTTGAATAAATAAAAAGCTGAATTAACGAGTGTATGTTGAACGTATTGTTGTCACAGCATACGTATTCCAACAAGACGACAATGCCGCTGCAATGGCGGTCTATTGAAGAGTTCGTAAAAAAGCTTGGTTTGTTATCGATTCGTTGAAACAATAGTCTGCTAATTGTTTTCGGTTGATTACAAAAAAACTATCATGATCGATCAAGTACAAAGAAAATTGTTCGTAAAAGATTTTACCTATCCTTCATCCTTTCGTTTTTGAAAAATATATTTTTGAGTTTCTAGGTTTCTGCGAATATAATATTTCAAGATTTATTAATTTCGATTAAAAAGTATAGTGACGGATGAATAAATTTTTCTTGGAAGGTGTTTCTTTTTTGTTTTTTAGAAGATTTAAATATTGCTTCTAATATTTTAGTATTTTTATCTGATATCGCAGTCTCGATAATTATTAAATTCAGATCGATTATTTTTGTATTGCGAGAAATTAGAATAATTACATTGCCTGTTACCGAATAACCTGTTCTATATAAAAAAAAAGAAGTAGCATAAAATGTCTTAAAATTAATAAAATTAAAACACTAGAGCTTCCAAGTCAAAATGACTTGCTTCAAGTATCTTATTTTCAATTATAAAATTGATTATGATTATTATTATTATATTTCCTATTATTCTTCACCCCCTCCCCTGGAACCTCCACCATAACATAACTTGTATCATCGAACTGGTGATTCTTTCATTTCAACGCGAAGCAAACACACGACCTATTTCTAAAAAATTCCATCTCTGCTTTGCTCGAAAACTTTATTCCTTCCCATAATAGTTCCACGAATGACCTAAATAAGTGGTGATCATTGTGGTGACAAATTTATGGCGAAGCGAAGTTCCGACGGTGGTTGAACAAAGTTCCAACAAGTTTTCTTTCTGCGGTTCCCGCGACAAAATTATGGCAGCTTCTCACAATTGTGCCCAGGTACTTCTTCACCATCAATTGTAATTTATCCTGAACAAACAGAGACTGCCGGTACTCTAGCTGTTCTAAATTATGAAACTTGAGAAACATCTACGGGGTGTCCAATTTAAATCGGTCCTTTCGAATATCTTGGAAATTGTTGATTACATTAAAAACAGTTTTGGACAAAAGTTGAATGGTTCCAGGAGGCTTTATTATTAAGTATTATTAGCATATTAGTACCTGGTATCGTATTCGTTGCTGTGTTATTTGATTTTCACAAGAAACAAAGCCTCGTATAAAAATAAATCATACTTCACATTTATGTCTTACTTTCACTCAGAGAAACATTCTACACCCAGCTGTGCCATTAGTTACAAAGCACTCTGTACGTTATAGGTTGAACGTTTTCAAGCTATCTTCGACATTTTTATCAATCGAAATCTCGAACACGTTCGACCGTAAATGGCTTCAAGATAAAAAGAGTTAATCGGTCGTTTGAAATGGCAGTAGAGTGGGTTGAAGACGATCAGATTCGAAGTAAAGGTTGAGCAGCAGATAAGAGCAAAACGCTTTGCAGTCGGGCCACTGTCGAAGTGAAAACGAACGTAAAGTACTGTATCTAACAGTATTCGGATAATCGTGAAAGAATAACGTTTCGATACATAGGATACGTTTGATTTTTCCATTCGAACTTTCATCCAACTTCGTTTCCATACAAAATGTCCTATTATTATAACGAAGAGACAAAGTTTCCGGTTGAAATTGTACGAAGAAATTAGTTTTTTGTTCATTTCTGTGGAACGAGATTTTGCCACCTCTTCTTTATTGATGTATTAAAAAATTATTATATTGTCGTGTGTATTGTTAAAAAACTATCAAATTTCACAATATTACGAAATTGTCACGAAACAAATGATAAATTTTGACGAGTAATTCGCAAGATCGATTTAATATATTAACAGGTGATAAATGTGAGTTTAAAAATTTAATATAATCGAAAATTATTATAATTTGACAATCGGTTCCAGTTTACTTATAGAGTGAAACTGTCGAAGACCCAAAGCTCTGTTTTGAAAAGAAAAAATGATAAAATCTTATGAATTTCTTCATTTTGTCAATTTAGTATATTATAATATAAATATAAAGGTTGACCCTTTCGTTTGAACAAGTTATAGAAAATTAGGAATTTTACAAAATAGCATGAATATTTGCCAATACAAATAATACAAATTTTCATATATTCTTTATGATAAGTACTCGAAATAAAAATTCTAAACTCATCGGTAAATTATGTGTCTTTATTATGCTGGTACGACAACAGAACAGAAGTTTGACGAAATTCGGGTAAAAAATATTAAAATAATCCAAACGAAGCCGTTGCAACGAACTGAAACGAAGATCATCAATAGTTGACAGGCGTTACGAGTTTATTTCGGTGAAATAATAAGTAACGAAACGAAGAAAGGAAACTCAAGACAATTTGAAACTATAAACTGGCGGAGTACTACTCATGGTTGCATCCACTGTGCCAGCCGACGTGTTAAATCGTCTAAAAGTTCCTTTACACAAGAAACGTATCTCAAAATTTGATATAATAATAATTTAAAATAAGTTTCGTTAATAAAAATTATTAAAACTATATTATTTATTTCCGAAAGCGAAACCGTGCTGTCTCAATTATTTAACTGTGTTGTGCGAGGGTCGAATGTGTAATAATTCGCGGTATAATAAAAATATTTAGTAACAGAATATAAATATCAGATTACATTTTGTTACTTGAAGCAATTTTCTATTAACTTTGTACGAAATAACAAGTCACGATAAGAATGTTAGTTCTTAATTTAATCAGAGCGTCAAAATCAATTTCTGCCTTCTTTATACTTTTTTCTTCCCCCCAATGAAAATAGAAAAAGACGTTTTCCCTTTCAGCAAAAGTTTAGCTAACTACTAACAAGGTCTCTCCTTTAAATCTCTTTGATCCTCCCGGCTTGAAATTCTGCAAGCAAAGTAGGAAGCTCGGTTCGGACGATATATCAACCATCGTCCTTCCGTTTCTTTATTCTGCCCTCGTTGTTCTTTCCGCTTTCTCATAAATGATTCGTCGAAATTGAAACTTCGTAGAAAGGCCACGATTCTTGTCGCACAGCTCGCAACCTTTACTTTTTAAGAACACCTGATATCCAACTTGATTTCGTTTACTCAACTTCGGTCGCGTTGCGAGAAATTCATGGCATCTGAACTTGCATGGCACGTAGCCAGCCAGAGAACTTTTAACGTATCACTGTCATATTATTGGAACATATTCGGAGCCTGACTTTTGCCAAGTGATACAGTAGTGGTTCCGATGTAATAGTTGCGGAACATCGAGGACCGGATATTAATCATCGATGGTGGTTCGATCGACAGAGAGATAGCAATGATTATGCTATTCGAAGAAAAATAGAATTATGACACGACTGCTATTGGTGCCAGGCGTCAGGTAACAGTTTTGATCGGGCTTACATCTCCTGAAAGGATTTTACTAATTTAATTAATAGATTATTTACTAACAATAGTGAAAAATAATATTGTATTGTTCTTATATGTAACAAAAGTCAGATGGTTTCACGACAATAGGAAATTTTATTAACCCTTTGACTACTGTTGGCGCCAATAGGCGTCCGGATCAAATGTCGCCTGTTTCGTGAATAATTGCCGATTTAATATTTGATAATTGTTCTTATGGTAATGTAAGCCTATAGTGGTAATGTAGATTACTTTAATGTAATAGAATGCAATATTTTGAATATTTTATTATACTTCGTCGGAAATGCACGCCTAACGAAAAACTTCGCTGTTCTCGGTATACGTCGCGACTGAATTCATACCGTACAGTACGGCCGGTGCGTGTCCAAAGTCTGCCGTAGTCAAAGGGTTAAAAAGTTATTAAACAGATCGATTTGATTCGAAACGATGCATCAGATTTAATATTTTAATGTAATTTGGATAATTGAAACTGCTCGATTGCTGTTTATGATTGTAAACAGTCGACTGTGACGATTAATTTCTGGGACAGATTTCACAAGTGCTGCAGATAGCAAATCATTATCTTCTTTCACTTCGCTGCAAACGAGGAGACACCTATCACTGGCTACAACTGTTTCTCGCTATCCCCGTTTCGAACGAACTTAAAAGAGACATTATCTGAATGTTCTATCCAGGGTCGGGTTAAGATTCCACGAGGCTTGGGGCTACTCCAGTCGTAAATTACTTGTACAAATTTGTTGGCAGAATTAGGGACAGCCCTAAAGCCTACGGCCTGGTTCTTCTACACCGATTTTAATGTAATTTTGGAATAAATATTCGATTTCTTTCTTTATGGACGATTGAATAACAGCCGCCAAAGTTACCGTGGGTTAGAACTGAATATACATATAACGTATAAGACATAAATTCGTGTTACTTTCTTATATAAATGAAAGAAATAATAAACAGTGGTTCGAATAGAAAAATTGGAGATTTAATTTTGACAGTGCCACGTTTGACTTCATCATGGTGCTTAGAAATTAACTGGTAATTGGCTGTCAAAACATTCACACCGGATAATTAGATTTCAAGCGAATGGATAATATAATGTATGAACAAGTTTCAAATGTGTCAGAGAAGATCAAATAGATTTATGACGTTTAAGGGACCCCTCTTTTCTACCCCAATGAAAATTAAAATTTTCATTTGGAATTTAAGAAATTTGCAAATTTAAGTACGTCGAAACAAAGTTTGATTTTGAACTTTGAAATTGTGGTAAAACGTCCTTTCTTTTGATAATCACATAAAAGTAATATTTTGAAATAAAATTATGCGATCATATTCTTCATGAAAACAAGTTTTATCTCGTTTAACAATTATTTCAAGCGACAGAAACTTATAAACACCCCTGAGACTCTATATTTGGTCGACGTTCCAAGTTAATCCATATGTATGCGATTGTTTTGGCACTTCCGGCAGGTGGGCCAATCAGGCTAATTGCCATACCCTTTGAAACTTCGGTAGAAGATTCATCTACGTAAATATATGCGTAAGAACAGGAAATGTTGAGAACTAGGGAGCGAATGATTTGTATGAAAATTTCATCGAACGACGGTGCCCGGGTCAATTTTGACCCAGATCTAAGACACATACTACAGTTAAAGATAATAAAGTTAGATGGCACAAATTTTTACTCAAGAAAGCTCCCAATAATTCCTAAATAGTATCTGTAAGGTAATAGAGAATTTTGAAAACGAAAATAACTGTGGATTTTCCAGCGATCACACAAACTTTATTTTTATTTTCTATTTCCGGTTTATAGAGAAACTTAAATTATTTCAGGGACAGGGAAAATTTGGGGGGAGGGGGGCGTTTTTAATCCTTTTATCAAAAAGTTGAGGAAACCACTGATCTATTTTAAAATAGATAAAAACACGGTAATGTATGACTGGTTTTTTTTATACAAAGTGTGCCAATATTATATATGAAAAAATTAATTGAAAATATAGAATAACATTTTTTAATACGTAGCTCTGTTTTTTTAAATTTGTTTATGACGTATTAAATCATTACAAATTGTTGTGGTTAAAATAGATAATTCGTTCAGTGAAATATTAACCTGATATACTGCGGCGATATTAACAATTACATTTATTAATTCGCAACGCCAATTAATCATCGAATCATCGGGAACATTAAAATTTTCAAATTTCTTGAAATTAAACAGACATTTTCCGAAGAATTTCCAAGCTCAGTTTTCTCGACAACAGAAGCCACGAATAAAACAGGTTTTCGATTTAGTTTTCATGTAAAATCATCCCCGTTTTTGGTGTGCTTCGAACATCGATACACCTTGTATATCAGGAAATTTCATTTAGTAATACAATAATTTTTCTTCCGAAATTGTGCAATTTGAAGGGAAAAAATTGGGTTAGAATCATTTCGGTTTCGTCAACATTTCATACATTTTTCTCTTTAAAATGGTCCTGCAAACTCCTAAAAAGGTGGTAGATGCAGCCATTTCTGGAGAGTACGAAGGAAGGAACCATTCTTTCCTATCCAAACTGTTCCACTTTTTAGTCCGATTTGCCACATGTGGTCGAAAGTTGTCTCGATGAGAAAGAACGCGATTTTTCTTCGACAAATACCATCATTTCTCTTTTAATGCCATCTGTAATCGTTTCAATTGCTGACAATGAACCCCTATATGGTCGTCGTGTCAAATGAATTATTCATTGCATATCTCGGCAAAGATTCTGGAGTCAAAGCGTTTTTAATAGCAGTCTTTCCAAATACGATTCAGTATCGATTCATATTCTTCCATTTTGGACAACTAAAATTCATCAAGATCAAGATCCTTTAATCATCAGTCCACGCGGCAAAGAAATGATTTCAAGCGCACAGATATCTTCAACTATTTCCATACGAAATTCTTTCGAAAACGGAAATAATGTCCCGTCACGTTGAGATGGTCGAATTCGAAAAATCTGAGAAAGAAATTATGCCGTCCGAGGTCAACGGATGTACGTTCTATTTGCCACGCGTGCTCGCGTCCCGAGTAAACGTCCGGAAACGAGGATTCCGAGGGACGGAAAGGACGAACACACGGGGTGGGACGCGCAATAAATCACGAACAGGATAGTTCGGGAGAAATGGAAGTTGACGGTATCCGTGAAACGTCTCCTCGATCGGAAGAGCTGCATAATGCACGACGCGCGAGTTATATAAGCGACGGTGATCGTGAAGCATACAGGCATCACTTTGTCTGTAGAGAAAAAAGGACTCATCGATCGATACGAGAAAAAAGAAAATATATACTGAACGAATTGAGTAACATGCTCCTTTTCGAATTCGGTTAAGAACGTGTGGGAACCAGATTATGAAATTTATAAAAGGATTTATGAAAGGATGGAGCAAACAGGGAGAACTAATAATAATTAAAGTACCGTCACAAGTCCGAATGGGTTAACTGGTTCGGTAGTTTTAGTGTTAATTAACGAAAGGTGAAATCGGCCTAGAAAAGGAGTTATTTACTTTTTGATAAAAAATAATCGCAATTTCTTCGCGTTATAACCTGTGTACATCGATTCCAGATTATGATTTCAAAAATAACTACGATAAACGCGAAAATAAGAGATAATAATCGTTTCTGACAGGAAAGGTTGATTTCGTGCCACGTTTGCGTGCACAATACTTCCGTACCAAATAACGTGATAGAGGCACTTGCTCTTTTGTAGAGGGAATTAACCCGAAATGAGCTTTCAGAACGATGCTTAGAGGGATGTACTACGTACACAAAATAATAATAAGAGCTTCGATGCTCCCGTATGGAATATCGTTCCAGGAATATCCCGCAACCGAATGCATACACTGTAGAATTAACGAGCCGTACGTGTGTTCGCGTCTTCAACCCCATTAATACCCTGTTGTAGTCGCAAACTTTTGTCTTTTTGTTTTTTCCTGTATTACTCGAACAACGGAAGCCGGATGAAAGGTGACCCAGATGTTTTTAACGAAGGATTTTTATACGTTGGAAATAAATAATATCTTAAGATTTAACACGTTGATTGCCGCGTCACCTATATTCCGGTGATACTTGAATTTTCATAGAAATCTGTCGCTTGCATTAGAAATCGTCGTAATTAGGTATACTCGAAATTCTGAATAATAGAAATCACGAAGAATTGTGATAATAATAGGTAAAATTCGGGAGAAACAAATGCTTTACACCTGCGTCAAGGTGTTAACGGATAAATTGAGTATTGGAGAAATGATACTTGAAATACTTGGAATATTTGTAAACTGAACGGTGTCAAATATTACCATTATTGTTGATACATTTGCTGATCAAAGTAAAGGTATTCTAGATGTGTAAAGCGGTGGTTAAGTTGTGCCAGCACCGAGTATGGTCGAGAAGGAAGATCAGAATAGATTGTCTGGATCAGACTTCAGGGCCTCGAAGGTAACAAAGGAGGTGCAAACTGTTCCCCGGAGGACGGTGCTAACCGAGGAAGAGGCTGTTGTTGTAAAGAAAGAAGCTCTGTATGGTCCTGGCATTGATTAAATTGAACGAGCTGTAACTTTCAAGTTTGCAGTTTGTTTTCTTGAAACATCGAACTCTGACCTTCCTCGCATTGTAAGGACCACAGATTTAGTTCGACAATCCCTTAACACCCCTTGATGAGTGATTAAAATGAGAATTTCTTTATGAACGTCAGTCGCTCGATAAATAATTAAAAATATAAAAGAAGAAAATAAATATTATATTGAAAGATAAAAGATTAATATTTTTGTAACAAATACTTGATAACCATATTTTAATTTTGTTCTACAGAATATTAATGAAAATTTTTAATGTAATCTGGAGTTTCAATACCTTAAACGGTATTAGGTGTTCGACTTCTGGGATGTTGTATTTAAATCCAGATCATCGGATCTATGATTTCAATGACCACTCGTATTCTGATAGATTAATCATTACAGATCCCCTTATACACGGTTTTGGACGTAGGCTCCCAATAGTTTAGAGGAGGATTAATGTTGAAGTTTCAGGAGGTATTGGTCTACTCTACTGTAGCAGCTGCTTTCGAGTGTAAAAACTGGAGCAGCCGGTTAGACACTAAGTTGCTATTGTTTAAAAATTCTGTGTATAATTTGTATGTAAAGTTTCTGATTTAAATTTTATATAATTAACACTTTGATGTATTCGTGAGTTTGGTACGCAAACCTTTTACGTACTGTAACCCTTTCGCTTTGACTGGAAATATTATATCCTTTTTAATATAAATTTAGAACAGAAATGTTACATTTTTAGGAACTTAGAAATGTCGAATATTTATATTGTTAGAAACGTTGAAACTTCCAAATAATATTTTTACAAACTTAGGAACTTGAAAATATTTTTAATACATTTTTAGGAATTTGGAAATTATGAATATTACTTTGCTAGTATTTTTACAAAACTTGGGAACTTAGAAATTTCGAATATTTATATTGTTAGAAACTCCTGAACGTCCAAATAATATTTTTACAAACTTAGGAACCTGAAAATATATTTTTACTACATTTTTGGAAATTTGGAAATTTGGAATATTACTTTGCTAGTATTTTTACAAAACTTGGGAACTTAGAAATTTCGAATATTTATATTGTTAGAAGCTTCCGAACGTCCAAATAATATTTTTACAAACTTGGAAGCGAAAGAGTTAATTCATTTCCGTTCACTATATTCTATACTCTATACCAATCCCAATTTGAAAATTGGTAATTTTATGTCATAACTTGTAGAATCTTCGGCACATCATTTTCTCACAATCAAGAAAAATAATCTTTTAATCAACAATCTGTTTTTTCGATACGAAAGGATTTCTGAAATTGCAAAATCAATTAATTCCATAATATAAATTTAAATGCCAATACGTGGTTCGAGAAGATGTGTTTAAAAATTGAAATTGAATTATCGATTTAAACGAAAGGTATAATGAACATTGCACGCACTCAACCGGAAACGAATTTAAGTGTAATTATTATTACGTACACCCGATGAAACCGAACAGTATCTCTCATTTACTATCGGCGGCTATCGACAACAGGTTTTTTCTTCACGTACCTATATTTATGAATCGACAATAACACGTGACTGATTATTACTTCGCTTCTGGCATTACTTTAATCAGGTCACGCATTCAATTGCACGAAACGAACCTATGGTATGATTTAAAATTCACACCGTTACCTTATCGTGCTAACAAGCAATACAAATTCACATGCTAATAACACGCTTCAACAGAATCCAACTTTTTTTGTTCTTTAAATCACTCATACTTCGGTAGATTTTCAGACGATAGATTAAAATTCACGAGAAATTGAATTCCGAAGAAAGATAATATTTTTGCTACTTTGAGGTAATAGTTGTATAATCGCTTTTAAATCGTAATTATTTCATCAACTGTCTCGAATAAAATGATATAAGTTACATTACGTAGTAAGTGGTTTGAACACCCATTGAAGCAAAAATGGCAGCCAATTTTTACGGATATCTTTTAATTTACTTTAAAGATTAATTTTTATTCACATTGATAACATATTTGAATAAATCCTTGATTTTGTAATATTTTATCGTACGATTCTAAAATAAAATAATTATCGGTCAGAAATTGCAAAAATACATTTGTTGTAACAAAAGTTCGAAATCACCTTCACTTTTGTAAATAATCCTTTTTATAATAATTTTTTCTCGATAACGCGTAATCAAAGATCAAAGAATTCTTATTAAATTATAAATATTCTTGTATCAGAAAACTTTTTCCAAATAATTCTGTACAAATGTTTATAGAATCCTTGTCATTTTCTCGGTGCAATTATTTTATTGACACATCCCGTATAATTTAACAATTTGTCACCGATTAACGTCGCGCTCAGACAAGAACTGAGCAAGCGAACGTCGTTCCAAGTTCTACACTAGTAGCAAGTCTTCGATCTAAAAACACCCTAATTACAATCTTAATGGATTCACCGAGGCACGTTCAAATCCTGGTACAAGCTACTAAAAAGCTTTTAATGACAAGCTCAGCGCGAAAAGTAATCCTGATCGAGCGCGACCGTAATATTTTCACTGTCACTGCCACCTTTCAGAAACTTCGATGCATTGTTTAACCAACCCTGAGCGGTGATTTTGTTTCCCAAAGTTGGGGATGAAAGATATTTTACTCAACGTTCGTCAAAATATCAAAAAAAAAAAAAAAAAAAAAGATTATGAAACAAGTAATTTCTTCGGTTTGCAATCAAATTATTAGTTTTTCATTTCGACGCAAAAAGATTGTTGTATCATCGAAATTTCATAAATGTCTCGAGAAACTTTTGCACACTGATTGGAAATTATGAACTCGTACGATTTTCAATTAACATTATACGAAACTGACGCATCGAACGAATCGAAAGTTCACTATCGCAGGAAAAATGTTATTCCATTCGGTTCGATTGTTAAATGACGAACAATGTAGCATAAATGTCGATATGGCGCGTATGTATCCATAAAATAGTGGTATGTTGATCCGAGTAAATTTATCCTCAAGGCCGGAAAGTATACGACTAATGGAAACTAAACTCTTTCCACCTATGTACGAACCCACGTGGAACTGACGGCGGGTCCGGATAAAATGTGTATCTAAAATAGCGCTTTCAGCAGACGTTCGATCTCCGACGAAATTTTGCCACGAAACAAAAATTATCTTTCTCTTCGTCGTGCTCTGTGCCGTTTGTTCAACTTTGTCTAACTCGTTTCGAGACGTATCTTTCTATTTTACCATTACAAAAAAAATATATATATATACATTATTTCCTTAAAAAATTAGTAAACTTGTAAACGCTATATCTTGAAAACTAATAAAAATCGGGTGTATACATTTAAGGTCAATGAATTTGTTTTTAAAAGTACTATCAAATGATCTGAACAAAAATCTACAGTTCCATTTAAAAAACAAGATTTAATCCTCATATCTCTTAAAATAATAATGTAAAGAAAAATCCGTGCACACAGAAACATTCTTTCTATTTTGCCATGCAATTTCTATATAAACAATTCTTTCTGACATGAATACTTATTGCATAACGGGACTGTATCACTTAAGCGCGAACACACTGTATAATGATACTTCTTTTCGAAGTTGGTTAAAAATGACTTTTCTTGAATTTTTTGCCGGAAGGTACACAAAAGATGACTCTAATTAACCGTGCTGCTAATAAACATCGATAATTTAAAAAAAAAGAATAGAATTCATTTAATGTTTCAACTAGAAACAAAGTACATTCCTTTTTTTTTGTAATTTCTCTGTATCCAAATGTACTGTTGGTGTTCAAACACTCTGTACGGGGGTATCAGATGCAAATATTGATCCAATGTTACATCAGTGTTTGATTGATGTTATTTGTAACCAAAAAGGCGATCCATCATTGGTTAATAAATTCGAGCCTCTTTCACCGTTTTTCCATCGAGAATATCATATTTTCTAGACGTCGTTCGGAATAATAAAAGCTTTCGTAAAAGAACAAATCGGGTCTAATTTAATATTCCAACTATCCTTCCAGAAACCAAACGCACTATGTCGGCAGAAAAGTGTTAGAAATATTTAAGAATCTGTTGATTTCTGTTCCTTTCCTTAATTCTCTATATTCTGATACGGATGAAACTTAAATCTCGCATTCGAGCGCAAAGGGTTGTTGCGTTACGCATTGGGATTTCACAAAAGTTAGTTTATGGTTCGAGTTGAAACGATTACCCAGTATGGTTTTTGTTTTCGGTTAAAATTCGCGATACACCCCCTGTTATTTTGTAATCGACAATCTTGAAACCACTTTTCGAAGGATCGGACAAAATCTCGTTGTATCTGATTTAAGGTTCGTCGTTCTAACACCTTCCATTCCGGTCTTCAATTCTTTTCTGTTTGTTCGGTGATTGAACTCGGTTAAACAACGAATCCCTGCCGTGGGGCAACAACAGTTTAGTGTCAAAGTTTGAACTGCAATCGAGGTAGCCAGACGCAAGTACCTACATAAACTCGATTGCATTTCTCGTCGTTGAATCCAAACGAACACGTTTAAATTCATTGTTTAGATACCGTGGTTGTTTTCCTTGTTTGACGTCCACCCTGTCATCGATACGTTCTTGTCACACGTTTCAGAAATCATAGGACACGTGTTCGTTTTGATATTTCTTAACCCTTTCTGTTAAGAACATTTTTTTTTTTTATTAAATTGTATGGTGAAACTTTGGAGAATCCAGCAGCTCCATATTGAAAATAAAAGGGTGCAAATGTTTCCTTTTGTAGTACGTTATTTGTTCGAAATACCAGCCGTCTGAAGGAAATTCTGATACAATTAAATATATAAGATGTTTCGTTGGAAATCTAATTTGGCGTGCAAAATTATTTTAATTGAGTAATTTGATCGAATGCGAAATACTTTTGGAAAACAAGTCATTATACAATATAAATGATTAATACAGTTTATCACATTGATCAACTTTTATGTTGATGGCCGAATTAAAATAACTGAAAAATAATTACTGCGTAAAATAGCGACATTAATTTGAATATAACAACCATTATATTTATATAAAAGTAATGATTCTAACGAAGTAAAAACTTTAAACAGCTACAGGATTAAAAGATATAAAGAAAGAAAGCGCAATGTCGGGTTTTTCTCTCTCGAAAGTAAGGAAAAAGAAAAAAAGAAAAACATCTGGATTTTATGAGCCTCTAGAAAAGAAAAGTTTATTTTCCGTACAATTTCCTAAAAGGAACAATGCACCTGCTTACTCTGTACTCTTCAGCTGTAAAATAGCATTATATACTGGGTGTTCATTTTTATTAATGCCCGTAAAAACACTTTTAATTCTTTCAAGGCAACGAAATCCGAAATTTTTCTATTTGATTTATTTAAGAAACAAGGTCGTCGACAAACGACTGCAACGTACGCGTAAGACGGGAACAAACTGCAAATTAAACATTGGAAAAACTTTGAACAGCAACAGTACGTAATTAACGGTTAAACAATTACAATAACTTGCAAATGAAAAGTATACTACGCATTCATACACATACGCAAAAGAAGGAGTTATTAAAAAATAAATAAGAAAGGAGACGTTCACAATGATTGAAATAGAATGATTAAAAGACATTCTGGCACAGGGGAACATTTAAATTCTTTCTGGAAAAGATCGTTCAAATTACAGGATCCTCTCGCTTCTCTTCCGAATGCTACGGGAATTCTACTTTCGATATTTCAATCGGATGGGAAAATAGTAAAATAAAACTTTGCACGATTCGTTATTTAAAATCATTTTTGAAAGCAACCAAAAATTGCTTTGAAAATATCAAAAACGTAAACGAACAGTTTGAAACTCGATATAAATCGTTGCCTCGTCCAAGACGGATGGTCGAACGAGAATATTTCACGGTAAACGTTATTAGTTTCTGTTAGGAAATTGATTAACAAACTTTCGAGATTTTAAAACTGAACGACGCCGGGGAACGTGCTCCCGAGCTCGATTAACCATCAAAGCGAAAGAAAAAATCGCGACGGGACGAAAACACGTTACGGAAGTTTCGAACGTTTCCACGGGAAAGTACAGCTTCCGACGATAACGAATCGAGGGCTAATCTAGCTACGGGCACAGTTAGCACCCGGTAACGGAGGAAACTTGATTGACACGAGTCAAAGCGTGTGCGACCTGGTCGTACGAAAAACAGTTAATCGTGACGGGCGAAAGGGATTTTTGCTCGTTTTCTTTTTTTATTGGCAATCGTTACGACAAGGCAATGGTGTATTTACTAGTTTACACGAGGAAGGAACGGTCCGTCGATAGGAATTCCAGGAGGATACTGTTTCCGGTTGAAGCGCAGGAACCATGGTCACAGTCACTACAGGCAACAAACGGGCAGCCACTACCAAAGTATTCAGCATTTCTTTCGTCGTGAACGTACACTGGCTCGTCCAGGATAACCGGCGTCCGTTTACTGACGTTGACGATCCTCTTCTCTCTCTCTCTCTCTCTTTCTTTGTCTTCTTCGTTTCCAGAAAAAAAGGGGTATGGAGAAAAGAGGAGAAGCTGTTCTCTTTTCGTTTTTCCTCTATCCTTCTCTGTTTTCCACACCCCCTTCTCTCTCTCTATCGCGCGCACACTGTCTCTCCCCGTTCTTCCCTTGCTCCGAGGTTCGTTCTTTGTCACTGATACCCGAGAAGCAACATAGCGAGGACGTCATCGACGAAAGGGCTCGAAGCAAGGACGAATGACCGAAATAATCGACGACAGACGCGGTTGCTACCACGGGGTAGACTAAAGTCGCTACCAGTGACGAACGGATTCTTATAGTCGGTGGCGTCGGGACGCATGCGTCGATCGAGCTACGAGCCGCCTAGGGATGGGCCGGTGGTGGTACGGTTTCGAAAAAGAGGTGTTGATCCTCTCCTCTCGACCGATCGACTTTTCATCGTCGGATGAGCCACGAAAACACCTACTCGATAATTTTTTTCTTATTCGCCTTCTGGCTATCTTCCTCTATTTTCTCTCGCCGATTCGATACCAGCGATGCCTCGCTTTTGCTTATCGCAGCAATTGCAGGCATCACCTTTATGTATCTTGTCGGCTGAAACCGAACGAACCGATCCTGTTGTGGCGCGACCATTAATCCAATCCGTTTCAATTAATGACGGTTTTATTTAAACAGCTCTTTCTGGATTAAATAGATTTTAGTCCCATAGGAATTCCAACGCCTGTTTTGATAGATACTTGAATATTTGTATAACGGTAAGAAAGTATCAACTTTTTCGGTACGAGGGACGTATATGTTCCAATAATAATCATAAGAATGTTAAAAAACATAGTTTTAAGTTTGTCGATTTCTGAATGCACAGTATCTTAAATATTCTGAGTTACAAGAGTACAATAATTATAATATCAAACGAATGGAAGATATAGGATGGATTCTTGACGATACGTACCTGTGCCGAAATGATAGGCAATTTCTGCTACTATTATGTCGGGTAAGTCGGATCAAACGCCACCCAGTATTCGATTTAAATTGTTAGCTCTTTCCATGGTCCGTCATCCGAGGGTTGAAAAGTTGCTGGAATAATTCTGTATCACCACAAATTTTATTAATACAATTCCCCGCACAATCTCTTCCACTTTCGATAAACAGTCTGCAACGTTTCAAAAGTTCTTGAAATGCACCAGGGAAATCATTCGGGATGGCTTCTAAACAGCTCGTTATTTGACTGTTTTTAAACAGCTCATTATTTGACCGTTGGAAACAAGAAAGTATAGAACCCATGATTTTTGAACAGAAATGACGAATTTAGCCGAACATATTTAGACAAAATACAAATCGTGAAATTTAATTTCCTAAAAACTCGATTCAGCTACTGTGACCAATTGTATTAGACTCGAGGCAATCGTTCGTTATCTAGGCGTGCTCAAAGTAATTCGATTGATAGCAAAAGTGAGTATCGAGTTACACGGATGGCTACGGTAATTAGCAATCGAGTTAATTAAAAGGTACGAATCGTTTGATTGTATTCGATGTAAGAAATCAGGAGATCGTTGTTTTATTTAATACGAAGGGTGTTT
This sequence comes from Stelis phaeoptera, assembly GCA_943735885.1. NCBI lineage: Eukaryota > Metazoa > Arthropoda > Insecta > Hymenoptera > Megachilidae > Stelis > Stelis phaeoptera. Next base: position 6,550,474 of record OX030936.1, read on the forward strand.
AATAGGGTTCGATCGAACGAAAAATTGAAACTGGAGGATACGAATTATGGACAGGCGTGTACATCGTGGTAACAGACAAATGTATCAAGTAGGGCTGGCAATTCTTGAAAGATTGATGACGGACTACGATTCCTTTCATCGAGTAATGTGTGTTTTCCGTTGGATGTTATAGCTTTCTACAGGTTGGGGCGAATTCTGAGAGAAGCGTTCAATCTTTCATGTGCCAATCACCAGGCTAGCCCTTTTTGTGAAAAAGAAACATTTCTAAACAAGAATGTAATGAATTATTGTCTAGGCTATCAAGATAATACGTATCTTTTCATTTAAACGAGAAAAGTTGATTCCATCGCGTATAATTTCGAATTCTTATAACAGATTTTTCATAGGAAATTGATAGAAACTAGAGAGTGCAAAATTGCAACATTTTGCCATTCATTTAACACTCGTTTTATCAATCATGCGTCTTGAAAATATAATAAACTTTGATTCACAAGTTTCGATATTTCTCAAGATAAATGAAACATTTTGTGCAACCTTTTCTTTTATCAAAGTTTTTAAAACTTTGTACCTAATGATCGTGTTTTCCCATTGTAGTTGATATTCGACTATTTTTCCACGAAAAACATCCAACAGTGTTTCGTGCCATGATTCGTGGAACGAAAGTTGCTTAGCTGTACCTATCGATGGGGAAGGGAAATTGGAGGGGGTGGCAATTACACGCGAAAGAAGCAAATAATTGAGAGCGGAGAGGTATTATTTCTGGCAATCAATCATTTCAGCACATCCCGTGCTTTATATATTGCTTCATAGAATGTTGCTTCGAACAATGTAGCAAATGTTTTATAGCTTGATTTATTTCGCATTATAATTTCCACCTGAACGTGCTTAATCACCGGCAGGTTCGTCGGTGTAGTAAAAATGCTTTTGGTTAAAAAATGTATACATTTGTTTAATCAACCGCGAGACATTCTTGTGAAATCTTAACGAATCAAAAATTGGTTTGATAAGTGGCTGATGGTAGATTGAGAAATTTTCGTAAATATCGAACTAAACATTGATATTTTCACACGAATTACAAATTCTTTAATTTGAACAGAATCGCAAATCTCGGGCACAACGGTGATTTATTTCGAGCGGAATGGTTGGTACGGTTTTCATCTCGTACAGTACGACTGTCTTCTGTTCTAAAATATATATCACGCCCAGTTGTGTTTTTAGTGAAACATAGTCATTTGTGTTCAGTTTTTCATTTTTATCTCGATACTTCACTCAAGATTCGATAACGGTGATAACATTCCGAGAATACATGTAAACAAATATATAATCATTTTCTGTTAGTAAATTGGAGAAAAACTCGTACGTTAACGAGTTAGTATCGCTGGGAAATTGGATGGCCAGGGAGGTAAGTGAACTCGTAATGAGTTTTGACCGCTAATAAACCATGCATCGGTAGTCCCGGTACAATTTAGAAATTGAAGTGAAATTTGAAAGAATAGATTTGAAAAAAAAAAGAACCTCGGACATCGAAATATTGTAGATCAAGGAACTTATTATTTAATTGCAAGGTAATCAAAGAATTGTTCGTCAAGTACTGATGAAGAAACTGAAGGGAATTCTTAAATCTTAGAAATTTTCGATTAACAATATTTTTTTAGTATAAATTGCTTTGTCGTAACTTTAAGGATATTTGGTTTAAAAATACCTCGCGATCGTTCAGTGCTATCTCTTAAGGGCTCATTTTGAAGAGGAAACTTCAAGGAATATGATGATATTTTTTTCCAAATTTAAATCACCCTGGCCTATCATCGAATAAAACGCAAAAATAGAATTTGTTTATAGTTTTCAACATTATAAAGTTAATTATCGGGGTTGACAAAATTATTTTATAATAACCCAATCCTTCCTGTATAAAACAAAGAAATACTTAGCTCAATCGGATAAATAGTTTCCGAGAGAAAAATTCATAAGTGCAGACCGTTTTCGTCAAAATGGGCAAAAATTGCAAATTTCGAAGGCCTGTAATTTGGCATGAAATAACCCTTTTGCCATTTCCCGACTTGAATCTTCGATTTTTATCCTTTTGAAAGCCGGAAAATTGCGCTGCATTTGTATCAAATTCATCGAGTAATCATTTAAGGTATCTTTTGCTGAAGTGCAACACTTCGTTTGATTCGAAATGTCCGTAGTATTTATTATTGAGATATTCCCCTTACCATCCCCTGAAGACGCCTTCTTCAACGAAAGTGCATTAAAAATTTCACTCACTGCAACGGAGCTAAAAAAGCTTCTTCAATGAGAAAAAGAAGGAAAAGGAAGATTTTTGGAAAAATATGAGACTTTCGTGTGGAAGTTTTCATTGCAATCTCTCGGATTAATATCAGTCCGGGTTTTATATTATAACGAGATGGCAGCTCGGGTCATAACATGAAATTTCATGTTAACTTCATGCAACACTAAAGGCACGATTTCCATTATCACGACACGATGAAATTTTTATGCGGTTTTTTTTTCAGGCAGTTATTTAAATAAACATGACATTAAACGAGATGGTTCGGACGAGACGGTTGCTCAGTTATTCCGATGTTATACAACAAGTTTAATAAAAATTAAATACTCTAACATACTCTTTTGTAAGTAGGAAATATAATTATTTATGAAATTCGATCCTTTAACAATGATTTTTGCATCAACCCTTTTAGGGGTAAATTATTTGAAAATTAAAAGAAATCGAATAAAACGTGATTCGGTCGTTTCGACTTCATTTATCTACGTTAAATCGTAACACGTTGCACATCAGGTGTATAACGCAAAAAAAGCGCATAACACACTGTGTAGATGATAATTATGAATTTAATACGAACAGTAAATATAATAATTAGCCGGTGCAGATGGAATTTTTAAATAAATCAAAAATTAAAGATTACAAATTTTGAATTCCAGAGTTCATACGATTTCTTTTTCTTAATTGGTTATGATCAACATTTACTTTTTTTTTGTGGTTCGAAAACGACCCTTCGTTTATTGGACATGTCAGTCGCAGGGCATCTGTCGTTCGTAAATTAAAAGCTTGATTGTTGGAATATCTGGAGTAATTAAAGACCCATTTCTGTATGGTTCGACGTGATTGAAAATTCGACAATTAATTATTCTTTGCTCATCGTTCATTTTTATAACAAAAAATGATAACATTATTTTCAGACGAAGAATACCTTTTCGGGAGATTAAATTTTTCATCCACTCATTTGAATAATAATTAGTATATTGATTGTACTCACGGTTATCGAAATAAGTTTAATTTAACGCTTCAGTTGGTTGTGTAATTTAGTGGTGCTCCGAGTCTACTACCCTTCTTAGCTTATTAATTATTTGACGAAATTAAATTTTTAACGCTGGTCACCGGTGACCACTATACCAGTCGTTGTATTAAATATGTATAAAGACACGAGCTTTTAACCTACTTGTTTCAATTCGTTTGAAAGTACGTATAAAATTATAAACTTAAAAATATATTTTTGTGCAACTGGAATGACATTCTTCGGACTTATTTAAAATAAATTTTGTTTATAACAAAAAAAAAGGAGGAAGATATTTGTTAAACAATAAAAGAACAGCTGTTTCTCCATATGTTTATTCACATTTTAACCCTTTGTTGATTACTGACATGCGTACGTACCAGTTAATCTTTTGGTTAATATATTAAATTATCACGTTGGAATTCGGAATATGTGGATTCTCCATATTTGAATTTCTTCGGTTTGCCGCACAGTACTGTCTCATAAAGGGGTTAAGTATCAGTATGCGATGGTTTATAGCAGTGGTTCTTAATCGGTGTTCCGCGAAATTATGAAAGCCGAATTTTTTTTTAAAATGATATAATGCTGTAATTATAATAATAAAACGTGGATAAGAAAATCGTGGATTAACGATTGTAGCCTCAAATAAATTTCATTCATGAATATTAATTTTATTTTTTTCTGTTATGTAATAATCAGTTTAATTTTTAATAAAAGTCATGTCTGTGTATTTTTCTATTTCATCAAATATATAAACTACATATTTAATAATATATTTTCTAAAATACAATATTAATTTCTTCGCGGGATGTTTGGTGTTCCGCAAATTTTCCATACAATGAAAAGAGTGTTTCCTGACTTCAAAAAGATTAAGAAACACTGGTTTATAGCGAAACTTCTATCGAAACGATCGCTATACTTCATTTCACAACGCTGTGTTCGAAACAACATCTCAAGTGTTTCGAGACTGCTGCGGACAATCGTGATACATTGTCTGGAAACATTGCGTCCAAGTGTAAACTGGACTGAAGAATTCCAAGTTTCAGTTATCAGAAGCAGTATTTTCTAAAAGACTTTTGTTTGTTAGTTTCCATCGTTTGTAAGACGAGCTTTATCTGTTCACATAGATCAGTCGATGGAATAATTGGAACATGGTTAAATAGTATCGTAAATATGAACAAACCTTCTTTATTATTTTTCCTGCAATTAATTACACGACAGAACATTCCTTTTTCTTTTCTTTTTTTTTTTTTTTTGCAAAGTAATCATCAAATTATTTATGTACGAAAGACCCTTCGCATCAAGGTAACTCCAACTATTTTTATTACCACCTACGTGACTCCGGAACAATTTGCCACCTTCATCCCTCGGGCAACCGATAGCCTTGATTCCCGGCATGCTGTGCTAAGCTACTTTTAACCTGGCTAATTGTGATCTACGGGAGTTGTATAAAAAGAGAAACCATTTTAATGAAGCAATTAGCTTACGATCGAAATTGTCAAATTCATTTAATATTCGTACAATTGGCCCTTGCTGTGTAAACGTGGGTCGCTTTCATGTCCGATGGATTTTTTTTAGCGGGAAATAATTCATACGGTGTCTTCAAATATCCTAGCTTGAGGGTATCTCAAAAACTTTGTTAAATAGATTGTTCAAACATATATCGTAAGTAGTATAAAGTAAAATACGTGAATCTCACGAATTAATTCCGGCACGATTTATGTTATGAAATGTTTATTATAAGCAATGTTCAAAAGTATGAAATTCAATATTCGTTGCAATTTGAAGGTAAAAATAGTGACGTGGTTGGATAACTGCGAAAGGCGAATATAAAATGTAAAACATCTCCCAGGTGGCCGAAATTGGGAAATTCGACGATATGTTTAAGTTTTATCGAAATCCGACTTTCTAAATAATTACCGGTCAGTAGTTGATTAATAATAATTAATATTTAAATTTTTCGTACTTCGGGAAGCGTTTGTGTTTGGAACGGAAGACGCCAGATGGCGCCGCGGCATTATGAAGTTACGCCAGTAAGGACACGTGCGGACTACAAGCTCTATCTACAGTTAATAATTGGATTTTATGTTGACGACGATATTCGATAGGAAATAAGTCGCTTACCGCGAAATGTGAAATGTATTTATTTCTGAGGGACGGAAAGCACTGTGAAAATATTATACGTGCACTGCTGTATTTGAGATAACAATGAGCTGGGAAATTAGTTGTGCCGATATGTGTCGTGCGTGCATGAAAGTTGACGGCGTTCTTCTTCCTATGTACGATGACGACACAATCAGTCAGAAAAATTTACCTGATAAACTTGCCGAACTTGCGTCTATACAAGTTAGTAATAATACGTTTTTCTTGTACGTTTTCGATTCTTTACCGATTGTATTCAATTTTTATCGCTATCGACTTTGTATCCGTAACTTCGCGATATAACCTCAAACTACTATTATCAAAGATTCAGTTATTAGATATAATTTCTGTATCTTGTATTTTAGATAACCTTCTGCATAGATAATACAATATTTAAGTAGGATCCAATCTTATTTATTGCAGTTAATGTATAAACAGTTATAAAATGTTAAGAGCAACTAATTCGCAGTTATATACAGTCGTTTAATTTTAGTTCTGTTTAATATTATTAAGAAAATGTCTATAATAATATCATGTAGATGTATATGCATATTCTTTTAGAAAATTTAATTCTATAAATAAATCTACAATGTTGCAAGAAATTTCAAACTCGGTTAGGGACAACTAGTTTAAGTAATGTTTTAAAGGTTCTTTTCTTTCTTATAGATTGATAGATTTGATGGTTTACCAAATATGCTTTGTGCAAAATGTGCTTATCGCACTGATGCATTTTATGATTTCAAACTGCAAGTACAAGCTACTGAAAAAAAGCTTCGTAAGATGTTTGAAACACAAGTTCATTGTTCCATAAAGGTAAGCAATACATTATTTTGTTGTCGTGCGACTAATAGTTATATTATATTAAACCTGAAATGTTGATTGAAAGTTTCTTTTAATTCATCATTTCCTTCTTTTTCCTTACCGCAAAATAATCAATACTTCATCAGATAATAACAAATGTGTAATTACAGTTTCAATATTACATTAACTTAATGAAAGACATCGATAGTTTATTTCTAAATTTATATAATATTTTGTAAATTCAAATTATGATGTTAGATATCAAGTAGATAAATGTTTATCGTATCACGTTTTAATAGATTATGTTATAGATTATGCATTTTGTTTGCTATTGTTGAAAGAATCTTTCAGTTTATTTTATACAGGCTTTTTATTATGATTTATATAATGTTTTTGTCCTACATCAGTGATATCTATTAAATATGTAAAATAGTATTATAATGAATAATAGTGCCAATGATGAAGCCTTTTAAACTTAAACGAATAACAATTTATCGATGTAATGATAGTGTAATAAATGATTCATATTGCATCATAATAGAATGATAATGGGCAGGTTAAGTGGATTTAAATAGGAATGACATCGTTTCATATGCTACCTGTTTATCAAGATAGCAAGTACAAATTTTAATGATAACGGTTAAACGATTTTAGTAGGAAATATGATACCAACTAAACATTAGGAGTCGAACTTACATTGCTAATTGTGTTTCCTTATACCATACATGTTGTGGAACAATTGCTGTCGCGGATATTATTTCCTGTAGATTATAACTTCTCAGATTGATCCAGTTGTATGGCTTGTGTGTGTTTGCGTTTCCTTGTTTCCATAAATCCTTTCATGATCGTATACTTAAACATTGCTTGGATGCATCAACACCGTTTCGAATTGGTTCGTATTGCCTTTCAGGACGAAGCAGTGGGCAACGATTTCGAATCAGAATGCGCGGAACAGTCGAACGAATCGTTGACGGTAAAATTGTTAGATGATAAGCATAAAGACGTTAAGATAGAGTGTAGTACTGACGATTCGGACGAGTTTTTGGTGGAAGAAATTCACGGGAGTGACAAGGAAGAACAAACACTGGAGTTCGATGTGTCCCAGTTGGTGGGCGAAAATGCAGAATTTGATAAAACCGAAATGTCTGAACTGAGAGGCATCATCATTTCAAAGCTGTCGGGGGCGGAAATGGATCAGGACAAACGATTGAACAACGAGATACCCGAGGAGATTTCGAAAATCTTGGAATCACAACAATTAGATTATACGATAATGTATATACCGGAGGAAGGTGTATCTTTGGAGCACGTTAACGCCGACAATGCGTTGTCCTGCGATGCCGCCATCAAATTAGTGAACGATAAAAAGATAATCGAGTCCGAGTGTAACGGCGAGAGTTTACACGACTCGGTGAACAACGAAGAGTTTCTCATAACCGTGTGCGACGGGAAAATTAAGGAAACGGAGGGCAAAGGGGAGACGACCTGGAAATCCACGATTCCGGAAGAAAGGGTGAACGGAAGCAACGGTCGAAAAGTTTCGCTGGATTCGAACCAACAGCAGGCGGAAGAGAGCGACGACTCGGATTCGGATTATTTCGTCGACCCAAAGGACAATATATTAGGTAGCTTGAACGACACGATCACCAGAATAAAGGAGATCAAAATCACGGACGACTTGATACAGTATCAATGCACGCTGTGCTTGCAGAATTATGACAAATTAACCGGTGTCTTGTTGCACACCATAGACAACCACGTGCCCAGCAGTGGACCCTTCTTTTGCGTAGTGTGCGAGAAAGACTGCGAGAGTCATCGCGACCTGCGGGCTCACGTGAAAACGCACACCGGCCAGCTTCCTTATTCCTGCTTCATGTGTAACAAAGCGTACACGATGAAGAGGTACCTGAAGAGGCACATGGTGTGTCACACGGATTTTCCCAGGCACCGGTGTCCAAAGTGTGGCTCGAGGTTCAAGGTGAAATCGGAACTGGAGTCTCACATCGCCACGCATATTCGAGGAGCGCCTTACGCCTGCAGTCAGTGTCCCCGCTTGTTCAATCACAAGGGCAATTACAAGCGACACTTGATCACTCATTTGGACCCTCAGGGCCTTCATTTGCCCAAGTATCCTTGCAAGGTTTGCGGCAAGAGGTTCCTCAATAATCGCACCCTGGAGACGCACATGCGTGTCCACACGGGCGAGAAACCGTTCAAGTGCGACGTGTGCGGTAGATCGTTCTCCCAACAGGGGAATCTGTTGAACCACGTGAGAATTCACTCGAATCCACGTAGCTACACGTGCGAGGTATGCGGAAAGCGATTCAACCAGAGGGCAACCCTGAGGGATCACAGCTTGTTACACACCGGCGAGAAACCGTACGTTTGCAACGTGTGCGGGATCGCGTTCACGTTTAGCGCCGCGCTGAGGCGCCACATGTGGACTCACACGGGCGGTAAACCGTTCGCTTGCGAAACCTGTGACGCTCGTTTCGTCGGCAAGTACGATTTGCGACGACACATGAGGATACATACCGACAGGCCCAGGGCGAAACGGAGGAAAGCCACGATTAAGTCGAACGACCCGCAACAAGAGATTAAAGAAGAAATTGTCCCGGTCTCCGAGCATCCCGATACAGAGACCATCCTGATAGAACAGGTTCTTCTTACCCAGGACGTCACTCAAGTTGTACAGCAACAGGAATCAGAAAAGGAAAACGTCGATGCGCTTTTTAATCTGATACAGTACGGTTAATCACCGTACCAGCTGTTTTAATTGTACATCTTTTTGAAAAATAGGATATGCAATTTGTCGTGTACTTACAGTCGAACAATTCTCCTTCTTTTACAATTTTATTCTCGTTTGTTTCGTCCTTATCACTTTATTTTTTAAATGAAAATATTACATCGATCTATTTTCAAACGATATTTTGTATATTTTGATCGCATGTGCGTGGGAATGCTGAATAATACGTAGATTTTGACTGCCGGGCTGTCAAACAACGAATGTGAGACTGAGGGAAAAAGAAAATGAACTTCCGTGGCTCTTTGGTGACTGTACATATCTCATTTTTTCGTACTAGTTTATTCAAGAAGTACGTGTCGAGGGACAGGCGAATATTTTGAACTCATCTTCGAGTATTACAAAAAGAAACTTTTCCCCCCGTATTTTTTCTCTTATAAAGAATATACAGAATTTGTGTTGAATACTTTTAGTTTTCTTATAGAATAGTCTTTTTTGAGAATTTATTATTTTTCATCGAAAAGTATTCTGGTATTCAGGGAAGATGATCAGGCAAAGTCAATGATAATTGTCACTGCGATATTTGGAAAATATGACGAGTGTATTAAACTTTCCTATCCAGGTTTATGTAATTTGAGTTTGCTCATTCTGTACCATGTGCGCGTCTATAGCATTGTTGTAGCACAAAATCAGATTTTGTCAAATTTAGAGAATTCTTTTAAATCATTGTAGTATATGTTTGGATTAACGAGTATAATACAAAACGTAGAGCTCCTTGGTAATTCCATCGAACGTATAACAGAACTTTGTAAAGATACAGTTTTAATTTGCTCATAGTGAGTTTTTATTCTTGAGTCCAGCGTCTTTGTTTAGGATTATTACAGAAAATCATTGTTGCATGAAAGTGCAGATATGCGAATTGTTATTTGATTAACCCAATTACATCTTGTCCTCGTGAGAAATTATACCTATACCTGCATTTTTTACATCGTTCCTATCCAAAATGCGACGAAAATCGTTACAGCGCTTCAGATTCATTACCGCGTAGGATTGTGGGGGTGAAAAGGGAATATGAACGGGGTTATCGACTATTGAGGTTGGACCACCAACTCTGAACCACCGTGAACAGAAAAAGGTTTGTGATGAAGTGAGTCCGTTCGTTTTTTTTCCATTGGAAATGTTTATAATCTAAATTCCAAGAACCATACGAGTTTAATAAAGATAAAGCTGCCACTCTTAGGGAAAGGGAGGTCTTTTTACAACGAACAGTAAAAGAATTTAGTGCGCTTTGCAAATGACTGCAAGGATAAGAAGGTTGTTAATTAACATCGGTAAATTACCGACAGTGGGTTCTTTACCGACGTCGGTATGTTACCGTCATTCCACCAGAATTAGTTTATCTTCTGGCTATCAGATGGTACCACCAGTATCGTTTGCGGTGCTTTGCATAAGAATTACTTTTTCTGGCTTTTACGCCTAATTATAAAAATTCGAGGATGACATGGATAACCATTATAAGCCTTCTTTGTATAACCGTAAGCAACAAATAAGCTTGAATTTCTACGGTTTCATATCGCTTATTAATTATTTTTCGGGATAGCAAACGTATTTACTAATTGCTTACTATATTTTCGTATTATTAGATATCAATTTATAAAAGCTTAGTTAAAAAAGTAAACTGGATTCGATCGTATCCAAAAATGCTCCGAGTGCAAAGGGTTAAAAGGAAGGGTGTGTTAAATGTTAATATTTTATGTCAGGGAAAATAATATACACGGTTACAAGAACTGAAATATAAATTGACGAAAGAATCTACTTCATTTGTGCAATTATCAATTTTCAGGGGATACGGATGACCGTAATTTCAATCGTACGATGGACGACGACGCGGCAGTAGTACGAGTCAAGCTAAAGGTGCACATCGGGTGCAGTGATCCGAGTCAACGAATGGTGAGTCGCATACTTAATGATTCCTTCGTCATTTTTCAGGTTTTCCGTAAAATAATATATTTGGCAAACATACAGTCGATCAGTTGACTTCTTCCCATCGCGTAAAATTCACAGTTACCAATTTATACGTCGTAACTTTTAAATAATAGAATGAACGAAAGTAAAGTAAAAATAAAGCATGATACCGATGGTCATTGCAATTTTTATTAATAACAATAACTTGTTGCGCATTAAGCAGGCGGTAACAAATTTTCACACATAAAAGTAGCTTATTGAAATAAATTGTAAAGCTCACAATTTTATGATTTCGAGGAAAAAATAAATTTTCGGCTCTGTTAGTTTCTTTGTTTGTCACTAAATAGCGCCATTACCACTGATTTTGAAAAGGTTCATTTGTATGAAATTAGAAGCTTATTATACTAATGATTCTATAAAAGAATTTTTGCCGTTCAGTGGAGATTAATAAGGAATTCAAAAAGTGAAGTTAGTCAGTTTGTAACGGGTTAATTTATAGATCAATTAATTAAATAGTATTTTGATCGTGTTCAATATTAATAGTTGGCGTAATTACATTGTTTAAACAGAAGATATTTTCCATATCATGAAAATGTTTTGATCAATAAGATTGAGTTTCTGCTTCTCCACAATAGAGGGGAGCATGATGTACCTTTGGGACATTGCAAAGATACCACGAGAGTTATTCGTTTAACGAACTATTTTCGATTACCATTAATTATTATTTGTAATTTTGATAGTTACATGATTATTCTCGATACTCGTTGTTTAAATAATTTCGAAACAGTGAGGTCGATAAAAGGGTTTAAATCTCAGGTAATTTCTTTAATTTTGTACGGATTTGTAAAAACTTAAAATGTTTAATTCAAATTAATAATTCACACTGTTTGTGGGAATGCAATATTTATTTTTTAGGTAAATATATTTGTTAAAATATTAGTACACGGAGATGTAGTAGTGTTTTTCACAAATATTATCATTAACAGGCAAGCATCGTGTTTACTATATTATTTCCATATTATTAATTATAATATTCAACATTTTTTTCTTTATTATTATAATCGTGCCATTTTCTTTACTGAATTTCTGTTCACTTACGTTACAAATTTTTGACAATATATTTAGTAATTCTTCAATAAATGACGATGGCTTTTTTTTGCATATTTGACTAAAAATATTTAACGTAGACTGTATTAACAGCGTTAATAAATTCAAACGTAGTAGTTGAGAACTTTTATACCAGTTAAAGAAAACAGACATATAAATTCAACAAAACAGATTTTATTGAACTATAAACAAAAATTTATATTATTCAAATAATACGTGTCAAATGTTTACACTCTTTTATCGTGGTTTTTATATTCTACAAATGTTATTATTTAATATTTAAATTCTCCTCATTTTTCTTATTCCTTTATGTTAAAAAATATCAATTTATAATATTATTACCCGTTCAAAATATTTCGTTGGAAATATTATAATTTAAAATATTATGATCATATTTAAAATATTTACATTTGAAAATTCGTTATTTTTGTTATAAGTAATCGTACAAAAAGTAACACTGTAACGTCATTATGAAATGCAATTAAAAAAAAAACTCCAAATATTATTTTCTTCGTTATATAGCTGTTTTTTTTTCTGTCATTTCAGCATTTCATACTATATTAGTATTAGTAAATTATTATCCCCAATCAAGATGAGAAATTATTTTAGCAGAAACTTCACAATTCCACTTACATGTTTCATATCGGTTCAATTATAAAAACAGCCCCCCTCCCCATTGTTCGAATACAATAAATCGAAGAATACTAATAAATCACACAATCATTCACATAAAATGAACACGTACAAGATTTAAAAAATAATACTCATTTGAAAAAAAAAAATCTAAAGTCGATGAAACTCATAAAACCGCTAATAAAAATATTTCCAATAGAGAAATTGAATAAAAAACTGGAAATAAAATATAAATTACTACTGGCTGTACATAGTAATAGCTTGAGTTTGACGATAAATCACTATGAAACATGCTTTCGGCACAAAAACAATTGGAATACGTTCGAGGAATGCTGTTTATCAGGTTACACCCGGTGGTTCGTTCACTGCGCGAAGAATACAAAGGGAAGTAATCTCTGTTGCAAGTTCGATGAGAAATTTCACGAGATGGGACAAAAAATTCGAGATGCTGCTGGTCGCGCTGTCGGCGCACGATTGAATCTCGGTGCGTCGCGGTGGCGGTTGCGCAACGGGCGTGTGCGCATGCCGCGCATGCGCGGCCATACTTGTGACGCTACAGTGGCGCCAGTAATGGCGGCGGAAAACACGCGCGCACGCCAACACCGCCGCCGGTTTGTTTCTCCACGCCTCTACCTCGCCTCCACCACCGCCACCGCCACCGCCACCGCTCTCACAACTTGTGGGTAAGTACCCTCACACTCCAATCAGTCTGCACTCGCATGTCCACGAGGTTGCTCGCACGGTCTTGCCGCCTTCCTCTCGTACTCACCCCTTTCTCTCTCGTACCCGGCTCACCACGTTTAGTGCATTATCAGAGAGACCCGTTACACGGGGTGAACCGAGCCACTGGTTGACGCACTCGTCGGGTATTGTCAGTCGTCGAGAGGTTAGGTCAGAGTGATACGTCGTGGCGGGAATTACATGGCTCGTTTGAATTTTGAATCAAGCCGAACCGTCGTCTTGTCGTTAATCGTTAATCAAATGCCGTCGAACAGGCTTTAACACGATCGAGGCTGCCTCGAACGAAACGTTTCGACGGCTGTCAAAGAAATTCGGCACCGTCCAACGCGAAACGTCGAACCGCGTGACACAGCCGCATTGAGGTTAGGTTGTTCCTCGCCCGTTAACGCGCCTTTTTTGAACGGATTCACTCGTCACGTTCGCTCGGCGACGATCGATTTATGCGGATATTAGTGCGAACTGTTTGGTGATAACGGCACCGTTCTCAAGTGACGGATTCCGAAGGACAATGAGAATCGTGGAAATAGAGTGAATGTTTTCGAACGGACGTATTTCGTGCAGTGACATTTTCGGTGCACAACAAAATGTACGCGTGGTGGTGATTCATATATTCATTTTATTACGTTCATTTGTTACACGTGCCGATTCGTACCCTCGAATTCATGGACTTTAATTTCGATTCGTTGGCGGTTGTCGGGAAGCGATCGAAACAAAGATAGCCTGTTGCGTCGATGCGTTGCGAGCGTTCAGTTTTGCGCGTTGTCGCGCGCAGATATTTTTGTTCGATGCTTGTTCAATCGACGACAATGGAACGAAGACATTTGACTTTTTAACGACGCCGTCAGTACATTTTGCAATTTTTTTTTTTTTTTTTTAATCATATCTCTCGAAAATTTGATTCGTATCAGAGCCTTTTAAACCGCACGAAAATCTTCGAGCACGGATTAAAGAAAATTAAATGAAATCATCACATCAATTCGTGCCGCGTTTCATTTACATTCTTCATAATTTTTATGTGCTATTATACACCGTTTCATTTTAACGGTGACAAGACTTCCAATCATTGTTAAGTCACGTTACAGAAAGTTTGAAAAATTACAGAGCGCTTTCATAAAAACACAAATAGTTCCGTTTAGACTGTTTTTATTTTGAAAATACAAAGGTTCTTTTGTAATATGCTGAGAAGGTTTTGTATTTTACTTTGAATTCTATTAATGCATTCAATATTTCGTCTAAAGAATGATAAAAGAAAAGTGCACGTTTCATAGTAACACCATTCTCTTCTTCTGAACATTTTCATACACGCGATTTAGGTATTTGATTCTCAATAAATTATCCTCTGTTTTTGTTGAACGTCCAGATATTTTGATTTTAATCGTCCAATTATACTCTTAACGACTATTATTTAATCAAAGATGCTGAAATTGTAAATACGACAAGTATCGTAGGACTTCTGAGCGGCAGAGTACCGACGAAACATGGTATTCCATATCAAGATTGCAAAATGTACTAACAATCTGTAGACTGACAGTCGATAAAACACGAACAGAATCGAAGATATTTGAAAATTTGCACAGTGAACCGTGAGTCCGAAAATTCACGATCGATCAGTTGCTCGCATTTGAATTTACATAATTTAGAAAAGAAAATCGCCGGATGATAAATACCAAATCGTTACGAGATTTCGTTGTCGAGAATGCGAGCACGCGACGCGTTCTTTGGTTCCTCGGCTTCTTTTCGATCCGACGCGCGTTCAATTCGAGACGCAGAAAGGTCGATAGAATCGCGATCGATGTGGCCACTTGGTGGATCAAATTCGATAGCCGTCGATGAAAGACAAGAAGCAAATTGAAATCGGTAATAAAACGATCGAGTGATCGACTCTGTCTGAGTTGAATTGCCTTTAAACGCTTCTAACCGGTACGCTTATCGGATACTTTTAAATTCTCTGCAAAAAATACATCAGCCGCGCGTTGATTGCCTAAAATGTTCAAGTAACATCGATTCCGATCTTGAGTTATTAGAAACGGAAGGGAAAAGTATATTTTTTTGCGAAAGAAATCTTGAAACACGTAGAAGTCCGAGGAACCACTGTTAATTTGTGCATCTTTTAAATGTCAATGACGTTGGACGAACGAAAATTCAAATTTGTCGAGGCAGAATTAATGCGATGCTAATACCGTTCGTCGTCAAATCGAATTTCTTTTAAGTAGATTGCAGATATTTTGGTACAGGTACTGTTATTTCTGAAAGTGTTCGATCAATTTTTAAAGCAGAATAATTGTTCCAAAATTGAACCGAACGATGTCAGCTTTCTTGAGAAGCTATAGAAGAATTCATTTTCTAAACGAAGTGTTTTTGTTATTTTGAAGTAGTTTAAATAAAATAGTGGAGATTGCTTTTCATCCGAGCCAGTAATGAAAATTTTGAAAGCACGTTTTGGAGATCGATGTTAGTTAAAAATGTTAACTAGTTATGAGTTACGAATGATTATTGGTTGTTTTGAATTACAATTTTTCACGACTTTTCATTGTGTAATTCTAATAAATCTGATGATTCTTAGCATTTGTCGATGTCCGTCGTTTGTTTTTGGGAAAAAGACCGTAATTCTGTGCAATTTTCAGTACGAACGATATTAGACAAAATTAGAATAAAAAGAATGCTAAAAAATATAGGTACATCGAAATATATTCCTACGCCTTTGAATTTCTAAAAATGTAATATTCTGATGTTTGTAAAATTCCTATAAAAAGTATGCCGTAATATTTCCAGTCAAAGTATGTATTTCGACTGCTAGAATTTCCTAAAATTCAATCGTTTCGAAGCTTGGAAGATAATTTCTAATTTACCTATAGTTCGATCTTTCAATGTTCATTTAAGAATTTCCAAAGGAATTCCTTGTCGAGTCGATCACTTATAGAATAGCCTAAAGGAAATCTGAAACGTCTTTCTTAATTTTCATCCAACCATTGGAACGAAACTCGTGCAAATTGCGTTGAAGACGCTCGATTTGATGTGGAACGGTGTTCGCACTTGTGATCGACGGTCACGGTTCAATTCTTTTCCGACAACTTAGCACGCCACGTTTACGACTTGTCTCGAGCAGATTCGCGGGTAAATCCACGTGGCACAAGTGTCCAAGGAAGAAGAGAAATGGAACACGCCGATTGTATCTGTTCTAGATGGATAATTCTGCGTATGTGCCGAATCATCTACCGCCGCCATCCCTGGTCGTATTTTCACAGGCCGGGGGGCTGCCGGAGGCTCTGAGAATGCAAAGACCCTTCAATCCACAAGTTAGTGTCCCATTATCCTTGTCCACGCACAAACCTAAGCCTGTCTGTTTGCTTCTCTATCTGTGCTTACTCCCGAGCGAGAATCTGGCGAAAATGATATTTGGGACAAGGACGATTAACACGTGAATCCCCCTCGTTAAATTGGCTTCCGTCTTCTTTTCAAAACCCTGGCGGGGGGTTGTTAGTCTTCCTAACAGAAGTTACCAAAAATTTATACCTAGGTACGATGATTGATCCTTTCTTGAATTGCGGGGATCCAACCTCAGATTTTGTTACTTTTTGAATGTCGCGGAGGAAATAGTGGTTTCTGAGAATTTCCTAAATTTGAAAATTCCAAATCCATACATTTTGTTTTGGTAAGCCACAGCTAAAGTGGGTATGATTCGTGGTAACTTTCTTGGATTATAAAGAACGGTGAAGATGACTTTCCCTACGGTGCTATTTTACCTAGGGAAGTCTGTGTTGATCGACACTGTGCTTGCATGGTTATCTGGAAAGTTTGTGTCGATTTTTGTTGTAAAATATAACTACTGTAGAGTTGTAGTAGTTGTGGATTAAAGTTTACGAAAGCGTGTGTTTCTGAAACAGAAATCAACAATGACAATGGCACCGCTATTATTTTAATTTATACAATCTTGTGACATCTCTCTGGCGATTTCTATGCAAGCAAACTTGTTTAGTTTTCTTAGAAGATAATTAGTTTTGAATACCTTCTTTATTCGTTTTAATTAATGAATCGTGATTTTTATTGATAAGCGAATCTGGGAATCCTTGGAATAGGTGATAATGTCTTTTTCACAAATCCACTTTTCCTCTTCCGGCATTATTTCAAAACATTTTGCATTGTAATTAAAGATACCGAGAAATAATAATCGTGGGAAATTATAACGGTTGTTTCTCTGAAATAAGAGAAAGAAATTTACAGAAAGTAACCCTTAACTGTTCTAATTGGGTGGTACCACTAATTCATCATAGACTTATAAGAATTTGTATTTGGATCAATTTGACAAGATATATTCTACGAAGAAGCAAAATTGAAAATAAAAATAGAACAGTTTCATCGATTCAGTTATCTTCCACCAATATTTATTTACCGATTTTACAACGGAAGGTTAAAATATTAATGCTACAAATAAAAATAAAATGTTCTCTTTAAATGTTGATTCTTTTGTATCTAGTTTTATACGAAATCCTGTTTTATTAACACCCGTGTTCGTTCTTGTCTCAAATCTCGTTGTAACCAATTCTCGCATAGCAGTGCAAGAAATCAAAGAATCTTGTATATGTATTTGAACGTGCCTGGTTCCTCGAAATTGATATTTTTTATTTATTCGTGCATGGAAACAGAAAATTAATTAATTAATTACTAGTAACTAGATTTTCTCCTTATTGTGAATGTAATTTTACAAGTTTTGATCAATTACGATCGTTGGCTGTTCAATTTGTTTCGCAAACACAGAATGGTCAGGATGACAGATTTCAGATATTTTTAGTTTAAATGACAGAACTTATTAACACGTTCGTTACCACTTCGAAGCAATTAAAAGTTTCGTTAAACAGTAGTGATACTTTTAACCCTTTTTAGGATCGAAGTAATTTCTAAGGGAATTTTTTTAAGCTGTACTTTCGAAGCAAAATTGAAACGTTAAAAATTAGTTCAGTATTTACAATCGTGACGATAACAAATATTTTGTTGCTTCTATTACCTATAATTCCAAGTAATTATAAATGAAAGGAACCCAACATAATAATATTTCATCCAAAGTTTGGGCTACCAATTTCCAAATAAAAGAGTTTCGTGCATTAAAAATTGAGACAAAATCAAGCATAAAATCAATTTTATATTATCTCCATTTCGAAGAGAACGGGCTTGGTAAAGAACGTGTTATAATCTTTTGTCAAAAAGTATATTGAATTGTGTCGAGATAAAAGTCTCCATATTTTATTTATCTATTTCTCCAGCTCCAAATGTTGGCTCTTCTGTTAGGAAACAAATCTTGAACAATGTTTAATGTATTCGTAGACACAAAGATCCATGAACCATTATCGAATGTAATAAATTAAGTATTCGGGAAAATTAGCTATAAATCGTCATCGCGTGAAAGTCAAAATTAGCAAAAAACTGCTATTCATATTTCTATTTTTTTCTTTCCTTTCTTTTTTTTTTTTTTTTTTTTTTTAATTCATTACGATTTTTCATGCCTATACAAGCATGACGAGTAATAAAAGGGAGCCGTCCAATCTTTATGCTTCGAAAAATGTCAATTTCAATGGGCCAGCTGTAATCGCTTGCAATCGCTTCGACTGGTAGCCGCTTTATGCACATCGATGGTAATTAATGCACGCTCTAAATAGGGATTTTGTTGGGAATGTCTGCGAGCACGCCGGTGTGAACGAATCCGTAAATCGTAGCTCGCTAACCGTGCTAGATAATCATTTGCTTGGCGGTCACAGTATTCTCGTAAAGATCGAAATACTCGATCGTCGCTACACACCGTAAGTACCTTGATACACTTTTTATCTTTCAAATCGAACATTTCGGTCATCTTCAAATGATCTCTACCGTTTTGAAACGAGGAGATAGACACTGTTACTTCGTAAGTTAACAGTGATCGAAGATCAGGAGATTTTTCCTGAATCGTAGCTCACCTAATTTTCATTATTTCAGCAGCGATTGATAATCGGATAACTCCAGCAGATCGACAGATTTCGAGCGAAAATTACTATTATTTAATCATTTGGACGAGCCTTAATTTTATTTTAATAATAAGATATAAACGCGAGACGTTAGAAATGTACAGAACCGATAGTTATCGAATGATGAATTATTTGAACAGCGTGTAAAATGAGAAATACGTAATTTGATATAATAGTTAAATAAATACGTGAACGAGGGGACATGAAAACAATTGCTCGACACGATGAGATAATGAAATAATATTCGTGGAAAACGTTGAAAAATGTATGTTTTCAAAGTGCTTATTAATGAGCTCGTTTAAATACATGTCGCAGAGGTGTATTGCATTATTGAAACCGATTGAAGCATATGGCGGCATGGAATAAAAACAGAGTATCGGCTGCCTTTCGAGACACGTACCGGGGAACGATTGATTGCAATCGAATAATAAAACATTTGCAGCGTATCAACATTCGGGGTCGCTAAAGAAACGAGATAATTTCGTTGGAAATTAATCGTTGCGTGCGCGACTGTGAACGAAAAAGGACAGAAGCGGACGGTGTGATGAAAATAGAGGAGAAAAAATGGCATTGTAAATATTCGAAAACCCGTTCGAGTCATTAGCGCGAAATAAAAAAAAAAGAAAGGAAAAAAAAAGAAAAGATATGCCAGCTCCGGTTCGTGTAATTGAAAAGAATAATGAATAGCTAATAAATCGGCCGATTGAACGGAGATGGGAAACGAAGGCTCGCTGGAACCTCATTTCCTCCCGTAAAAGAATAATAAACTAATCGTGCGATACCGATTCTCGTTTAATTTGTCGTTGCCGTCATTATTGGACCTATGAAAAGTTTAGTCCCTCGTCGATGGTTCACTTTGTTCCGATTTTCCTCCAGGTTTGATCGCGTCGGAGATCAACCCTTTGTGCTAGATTGAGGACTTTAATCATTTTTGGTCCAAATGTTTTTTACGTTCACGGAAGGAAATAGCGAGGTATCTTTAGGGTTATTTGTATTTTTAAATCACAACAAGATTTTAAGACGTGTTAGTCGCAGCGATATAAATGTGAGACAGAAAGTTTTGAATTTATGATAGAAATTTGGAATATTAAAGTTACACGAGTCCATAGAAGTGTAAAAAAATCGTGGTTGGTGATTTTTCGAGGGATTGAAACAACGAATTACAAACAACATGAAATAGGTAATTTTTTGATATTAGGAATAATTTGATGTTTCATAATCTGTCGTAGAATTAAATTACAATTATTATTAAACGGAGAATTTTTATAATTTTTTTAGTTTTGGAAAGTAATAGAACGAACAGTTTTATAAATTTTAACAAAATTTTACTGCCCTCTTATTTTGGGTTCAATTTGTAATCACTAGTCGTCGATTAATATTCCAGCAGTGAGCGTGTTAAAAAATAGTTTTGATCGGTTTCGAATTCAGAATCGTCAATTAATAATTCGAAGGATTGTTAGGGAACAGCGGTAACATTGATATTTTCTACGATTGCTTGCGAAACGTATCTGGTAAAGGGTAAAGTTCTAAAGTTGTGCAAATACGATGAAACGTTATTGAAAAACGGCATGAAACGGATGCCGTACACACAGTGAGAGAGAAAGATAGGATAGAAGAGGGAGAGAAAGAGAGAGTAGCTACGTGAGCAGGAATATTGATCTGATAATGCGTAAGCATTGTTCAAATATTAGTACTCGATTTTCGATCGCTAATAAGTAGGAACGTTTCCATTTCTCTTTAAAATATTGTACAACAGATTCTATTGTTTTCTTTTTTATGTTTTTCTCGTTCACGAAAATATCGTTTGGATTTTTATGAATGTTTCAATTCGATGAAATATATTATTGATCCGTTGTCGATAACCGAACGCATAATGTTGACACGGTTATAAATATGAAATGTTTAACGACGTTACGATGCTTAGTGTGCGTTAGGAAAATATGACGTATTACAAGGCAATGGCTAGTCAATATTTAGTTGCGATTAATTAAATACCAATGTTACGCCACATATGATGTTACACCGTGTCGGTAAATATTAATCGTGTGGCTGAATGTGCAGAGAAACATCAACTTATTTAAACAAAAAATCTCGCGGCTTTAATTAATAATTGTAACGAGGAATCAAAGCAGAAATGAAAAGGAATAAACGTAAACTCGGTAGATTGTCGACTGTGTTAATTTTGTCTAATATTCTTGAAATATTATAACTTATAACATTATAGACGTGGTGACAGATTAAATATAAATTTCTGTTTACTAAATCAAATCAACTTTAAACGGGTGTGAAGAATTATGTAATTAATATATTTAAAAATAGACCTGAGCTGTATTGAAGGTGATACATATTTATCACTTGATACATATGATATATATGTTAACCTTCTCTAGGGAAAATGGCAATGTTCTATCACAGGTCTTATATTCGAAAGTTACTAGGAATAATTAATCCAACCTATCCATTACTAAATTACTAAGTGGACCGTTCATTTTGAAAGTGGTGCAAGTCCATTTTTTGGTCCATTTTTTTCTAGTTATAAATATAAATTTTACACTAATTTTTTTTTTAATGGATTTACACCACTTTCAAAAAAAAAGAACGGTCCAAGTCGTTAATTAGGAATAAGTAATTGCTATGCATTCGAACCTGGTTAGGTTTTTAGCAATTAATATAGCTATATTAATAGCTATTATATAGTAGCTAATTTTATTATATAATAGCTATATAATATAGCTATAATAATAAAATAAAAAATAGCAATTATTATATTACTGAGATAGTATTACTAGATACTGAACCATTAAATTAGTATTGTTATAGTGTTAGTATTACTGATTAATGAAGATCTAACCTAGGTTTAACATACATTAATTACTAAATGACTATTATCATACCATTATCGAGTACCAATTACCAAAGACCTAACTTAAATTTAATACCTAGTAACTCGGGTAATATCGATACGAGTGCTATGTTCTTTCTCCGTCACCATTTTCCCTAGTGAGGGCTACATTGCCCGCCTCTGTACACTGCTTAATATCCAGCGAATAATTTCAAAACTTTGCAATCTTTTCGATTCAAAAAATCACGAAACAAATATCAAAGTAAGATCAAAACGTTTCACTCACTAATTAGCCAGAAAATAATTCCCCCGATCAATTTGTTCAATCCCTCGGACAATTGAAACCCCTTTAATTGCGAACCATAGATGAAATTAGGGTTAATAAATCATACCTCCATAATACGATACCATGGATACCACAGATTGCAAAATCCCAGAAACGTTATTAAACGTTTCAAAGACTTGGATGTTCTATTATCGGGATCTATT
Source organism: Stelis phaeoptera (assembly GCA_943735885.1). Classification (NCBI taxonomy): domain Eukaryota; kingdom Metazoa; phylum Arthropoda; class Insecta; order Hymenoptera; family Megachilidae; genus Stelis; species Stelis phaeoptera. Next base: position 6,573,223 of record OX030936.1, read on the forward strand.
ACATTCGCAGAGATGACATTTACCGTGGCCCGATGTTTCGTCATTACAAACGTTACAAAACAGAACTCGTTCATTTCCATCCAACCATTTACTATGCCAGCTTAATAGACTCGTCAATCACGTCGAATTGAATGATACAACCGACGGTGTACAGAGAGATGGTGAGTAGGGCGGGAGGGAGGAGGGGGGAGTAGAAAGCTTTGCGTTTTGACGGATTATTATAACACACAGTGGTTTCGCGTTATTAACAGTATAATGCCATATTGCTTCGGTATTATACGCTATTTCAATGTGCTCGAATTCGTACGGATACCCGAATACTGTCAATGAGATATCTACTCGTATAATACGATAACTTTTATCCATGAATTCTGACGCGCCACGTCAAAAAAAAAAAGAGAGAGAGAGAAGAAAAGGAAGTACCCCGTTAGTATCGTGATAATGATTTTCAACGCGAACAATTATATTCAGAAAATATTCTGTTACGTTCCGCGCGATTGTTCTAACGAAGGGATTTAATGTCGAATCCGATGATCTTTTTTCAATTTCATTTTTTCAGCTGGAAAAAAAACGAACAATCTTTTAATAATGTAATTGTTAGGGTAGTTCGCATGAAATGGTTTGGAACGTTTTTTATTCAAAATATGATAGGTATTTGATTGAAATAACTTTTTAATGAAAAATTTTTACCTCTGAATTTCTTAAACTAAAGCTTTTTATTTCTTGCGTTTAAATTATTCTGTTTAAATGATAAATTAATTTTTTCGTTGTATTATTAATATTTACATTCGTGAAGATAGATTGTCAGAAAATTCCAGTTCTTCGTTGCTTAACGAATTTATTTTTGAATACCTTTTTAACGTATAATTAATACGATTTTATAATTTTCAATTTCATTCCTTTATTGTTATGTATTCGTTACATATTTTTTTCTTTTTTTACATAAAGAAAGATAATAATATATTTAACAGTACATAGCGAAAAATATGATACTGCGGTTCGTTAAAATGTTAGAAATTTAAAAATAGATAATTACTCAAAAACAAGTGATTTTTTTGTTGTTGATTAATATCTGTAGAACAGTTACAGTATTGGGAATAATATCATAATTATATAATCTCGAATATGATACAGTATTATTTTGAATATTAACACACACTTTTTTCACCAAAAAATGTATATAATTAATATTCATGCATGCCAACGAAAATTTCTACCTGTTACAATATGAATTATGTTCATCCTTCAGTTAGTTAAAATGTTCAGGTTTGGAAACCCATAATTTCGGGTAACTGCCAAAAGCGTCCAATTAAACATTTGATAATTGAAAAGTTATTCGTTAGAAATAATATTATTCGGTTGGTGTGTTTGGTAACTGAAGCTCGGTTTAACACTTAGGAATTTTGTTACATTAGGTACCTGCAATTATGGGCGACAGAAATAACGATATATTGTAAATTAAATAAATAATATTCGTTGGAAATAAAAGTGCCATTACTACGTTGCAGTCAAAGTATTCACACATTATCTATCGCTTTGAAATGGAAGAATATTTAACAGTAATTAAAGATCAGCAAGAGTAATCTTTGCTTTCAATTTTTGATCAATAGAGCCCGCCTAACATTCAGTATATAAACGAAAAATGTTATAAATCAAAGTTTTATTAATTGGCTTCCAGTCGACCAGCGACAGTATCGAGAAGCCTGTGAACACTAGAACTATCGAACAAATCAAAATCATTGGTTGAGGATTGCTTAAATTAAATCACAAAATTGACGAAAATGTGTGTTAATTTGTTATCTGATAAAGACTTCTTTGATTCTTTGTTCATTTTTCTAGTTTATCTTCAACCTGAAAGTTAAATAGCTTTCCGGTAGACAAAAAAATGTTAACTATCAAACATCAACTATACGTCACCGCTATAATCCACGATATATCGTGTTTCTGTTCAGGTGACAGACTCGAAGGATCTACAGGTGCCATTCAGCACAGCGGCATCTTTGGGCTACGGTTTGCACCATATGCTCCACCTGCCACCGCAATTTCTGCACCCTTTGGACCATCGTTTGCCGTTCGGAGGGTTCAGGCCGCTCGGCCCGTCGGCCTTCGCGCCGCCGAGCAAGTGTCTCAAGGTGGAAACCGGAAACGGACCGGTGACCGGGTCCGGATTGCCAAGCATCAGTTCCCTTTCGAGCATGTCGAACATGTTCTCGCCGTCCTCGTTATCCTCGGCCAGCGGGGGCGGTGTTGTGTCCGTTTCCGGCGCGTCGGCCAGTATCGGTGGCGTCGCAGGGGGCGCGGGGAACGCAGCCGGGGGTCAAGAAGGGGCACCACAGAGCCCGGCCGGTTCGACCAGCCGATCGCCAACGGGCACCGGAACCGGGACCGGGACCGGTTCCCTTCCGAATCGTGGCGCCACTCCCGAGGACGAGGATCGCGACACGAACGCCACCCCAGGCTCTGAGAACACCGAGCGCTCCACACCCGAGGAAGGACGACCGTATCGACGTGAGTCTTTTTATTTTTCTTATTTATTTAGCTCGTGTTTCTTCAAAGTATGTGACATCTCTTCACTGCCAATATTTATCGATCTTATTTAACTTACTGTTTAATATATTTTGTAATGGTACCATGGTGCAAATGGTTATGTCTGTGAGTTGGTGTACCGACACCAGTATCTATAAAATTCTGATATTAGCTGAGATAATTATTCATCCTCGATTCATTTCTGATACAGAAGTTTCTACTATTTTTCATTTCTTTCCTGATACATAAATATCAAAGTTTGCGTTTAACAATTCGTCAAGCTTCATATTTAATGACCCAATACCTTTCGTGTATTTTAAAATGTTGGACTATAAATTTGTGACCGGATATGGAAAGAAACTTTCGGAACAACCTACTATTTACGTTTAAAATCACGATGGAAAAATATCTTCCGTCAAACGATTTTAAGTAATTTTAAGTATGCTTGACAATTAACCAGTCACTGGTTTGACAGAAACGGTACACAGAATGTCTTGGTACGTGGCCGCGTTTAATAACGCAGCCGGTCGGTTTCATGATTTTTAAGTTGACAAAGGCTGTGTACACAAAGAGCAGCTGAAACATACACGTACACAGAGGAATTTGCAGAGGAGGAACCGCGGAGATTTGTATGCTTAATCTACCTAAGTCGTTTATTTGAATTTTCGAGGAAAAGAGGAAGGGGGTGTCGGGGTAGGACGGGTTCGAGCCAACAGCTGTGCCGCATCCGAAGAAGACTAGCACGAAGGGTTTCGTTTCCCATGTGTTTGCTTATTTTTTTCCCCACGCAGTCTTAATTACCGAAAAATTGAGCCATTCGTTTTTCTTGGCCACGATCTCGCCTCTCTTTCTCGAGCTGGCTGTTTATCGAGCATATCTTTCATACCTGTTTCCGTGCCTCGTTTCTCCCCCACCTCGAAGAATCGTCGACTAACTATCCGCTCGGTGAATTCCCTCTTGTTAAAATTAAAAAAAAAAAAAAGAAGCATGTAGCGGTCGAGATTCTTTTTTTCTCTATCGTGGCTAATTTTCGTTTGATTGCGAGAGGCGATGAAAACGAAAAAGAAAGGGTTGGAAAAGGTCGAAAGTGTGCGCGACCTTGGCGTCAAGTTGCTTTTTTAATTTTACTTTTTTTCTTCTTCGTTTTTTTTTTTCCACCCAATGGCCAGCGCTTGGGTAACGATGTCCTTTGACTGTGGCGGATCCTGTGACGTTAGCCATCTGCTAATTAGTACGCATTCGCTTTGTGGTGGTTCAGCGTGCGTTAAAATAGAAAGGACACCGATTGCGTGAAATTCTGTCCGAGAGGTTTTCGAATCAAAAGTTTCTTTCGTAACCTGTGTTTAGATTGCTCGTTTATATCGATTCCGTTCTGTCGATGATCGATTTACGTATCTTAACTCGTTCATTTCTGTAGATGATTTTTTCTTTTTGCTGGAGAAATATATTAAATGCAGTGGGAAATATTGGTACAAATTTTGGATGGTTTAAGTTAAAAAAAGAAAGAGATATTTCTATGGTGTTTATACGTATTTTTGATTATATCGAGATATTCTGTGATTTTTTATTATTGAAAAATATATTTTAAAAAGTGAGATAACACTAGTACTACTTTTTTAACCAACGAAACGTGAAATAAATTTTTTTTTTCCATTTTCATTCATTTGTAAATAATCAAAAGCATAGCAACAATAAGGTATCAAATTACCTTAATAATGAATTACCTCCTTCGTTCGGATGACCATCCATTCCGTATATATTTCGAAATATCTTGTTTAAATACAAAATATTTAATTATACATTAATAAAACATCGAAATCGGATCTTTGGTCTGCGTTTCTCTCTCTCTCTCTCTCTCTCTCTCTCTCTCTCCGTGTGTTTGCGTGTACAATTTTTTTAATCCGTTGAAATTAATTGCGTAATCGAGGTTGGCGAGTTTGCGGGGAAAATGATGAAATGATCAGCAAATAATTTAATCTGCGTCTGTGAATTGCTCGTGTGTGTTTCAAACTCGACGATGCATCGTAAATGATCGGGATGATCGTTCGCTCTTTTTGGGCAGCCGTATCGGCCATCGGTATTCAACGTATCGATGTATACCTATGCATAAAATATGTTCATAATCACGATTGACAGAGAATCTTGGTAAATAGTCTCATTCGCTACTCCGTTCGCGAATTTACACTGTCTCTATTTGATTCCGGTCGACGAGGAAAAATTCACAACCAAATATTCCACCGATCCCCATTAATATTCAAATATCACCGTATTTAACTAATTATTCCTGAACATCCTCGTTCGTAATCATACGGTTTCGATATTATGGTCTTTTTTTCCAATTTTTTGATTATGAATGCTTCGCAGAAATAATCATTCAACTAATTCTGTTCGTTTGATCGAATTTAGGATTTACTTAAAATGACTTGCCTCAGATTTCTCGCGTGAAATCACGAAATTTATCGATACACCTTTGTCAAATTTAGTTTAGAATAAAGAATCATTGTGTATAGTAAGTAGTTTAGGTTTCGTTCTTTCGTTGATTCGGTGCTTCGAATTATTTGCAATTTTAACAAATATTACGATAGAAACTTTTCAAATTAATATTTCAACTTTGAACCGCTGTCATTTCGTTCCAGAACAGTTTTCCGAAAAACTGTCCCTGAATAACTCGTATATTCGGGAAAATTGTGATGCAAAAAACGATTGTAACACAAAACGATGATATCAGACGTAGAGGGGAATTATTATTTTTTTCGTTAGCGCCTGAACGGGCCTCGGAAAGGGGCGTAACGCGTGGATTTTCGCGTCGGAATCGAATCGATTGGATTGTAATCGCGAAACAGGGACAAAAAGGTGGAAGGCGAAAGGGTCGGGTGGAACAGATAGGTGCACGGAAATGCAGATATTTGTCAGGAAATTGATAACTCGAATAAACTCGTCGCGAAACGTTCAAACAATCTGGCGAACGGGACGATTTTACCTCTTCTCCCGGCGGCAAACTAAACTGTTGTACGCTCGTCCTGCTATATTCGCGTACACGGTGAGGGGGAGAAGGTGCATGGATATTACCACGGTTCGGTATAAAATTTATCGAGTTATCGCGATATACTATTCGTGGAACCGATCACCCTTCCACGAATTCTCCAGTTATCCACGTATTTTTCGTTAATTCCATTGTGCAACTTTTGCGCAAACGTTTGCTGCATTACGCCAGATTGCGTATAGATTACGTCGTAACTTGGACCCTGGTATTTTTCCCACGTACCGACTCCAATAACGTGATAATTATCGTCGTGTACGGATAATATTGTCGCTGTTTTAGTTTACATACGCTTTTGTTATTGAATCTTTTATGCAGCACTGGCGATCTTCGTCTTGGAATATTTATATTCGCAACACTTTTTGTTTGTTAAATGGTTCAATTATCGCCTGAAGGGGTGAAGGGGATAGAGTCGTTGAAAAAAATCAAAGATGTCTAATTAACTTAATTTGTAGAATATTAGCGGATCTTGTGATTTTATTTTTCTTAAACAGTTAAGTTGATTTTAATCTTAAAATTTACTGGGTGTATATATACATTTTTTTTTTGTAATACAAATTTTGACAAGTTGAAACTGTTCTGTTGTATTCAAAAATGAATACTCGTACATGTCTGTTAATATAATTGCGTTCAGTGCGACTTATCTATTTTCGACATTTTTATCATCTCATTTGGAGGGAAAATCGAAGGAATTTTGTACTATTTTGAAACTTTCCTTTTCACTTTTATCTCTGTGTACTTATAAAAAGTAAATTGTAAAACGATGGTGCGAATCTTGTTGCGATTTGGAAATAGAAATACATTCCATGAATACTTTACCACGTCTGTCCAGAAACTCAGGAAATTGAAATCGCAGAGAATTAAGAAATTTGAAATTATTCCATAAGTAAAAAAATCACGTAACAAGCTATCGAGAGCTCCTGCTGCGAGCAGACGCTATACTGAAAGTCGTTTTAGAAATATAAACAAAATACCATTTCTGTCCAGAAATACAGAAAATTCAAATATTTCACGCTAATTTAATAATAATAATAATTGAAGGTATCGGAAGAGGTTTAATTAGAACAGGTTGAATTGTTGACCGTGTAGATCGGACGCAGTTAATCGTTCAATTACTTCGCAACGTTTTACAAACATTGAAATTTCATCGGCTTTGGAGAATCTAAAATTCTTGGATGTTCATATTAACGTGGTTGTTTTTTTTTTTTTTACGGGAACATAAAATCCACGCGAATCGACAGTTTAGTGATAAACGATGTGCGTGCAGTTGTGTGAACAGGCGACGATGCACTTTTCACTGTTCCGTGCGAAAATGCAGTTTGCAGTCGATCGCCGGTACACACGATCCGCATTTTATTTCACTCTTTGGTTATTGCATATTAATTTTTATTTGATCGTTTCGCACTGCTATCGCGAGACGTGACGGGAATTAATTAGGCCAGATTCGGCGACATTTTATACTTGAAGCATTGACTGTTATAACATCTTTTTATCCGTCTTGATTAACCCTTCGACTGCGGCATGCTCCTGCAAAATGTTGTCAAAGATTATTTTCTTAAAATCAAAGAAACAAAGAATATAGTCAAAGCTAAGTTAATTTTTACTTGAAATCTTATAACTCACTGAGCGTATTGTATATATGCCTTTCGTAGGCAAAGGGTTAATCAATCCATAGAATAGTCTGTACAAATGTTCATCAAACATAACTGTATTCGGTAGAAAAATAGCTGGGTCGAAAATGTTTTTTCGATCGAAGAAAAGAAAGAACATCGATTAGTGATCATATTAACACGTTGACTGCCACGGGGGTCACCGGTGACCGGCACCCGAAATTTTGTACAATCAAATAATTACCAACAGAAATGATAAAATAAACCACGGATAGCGTTAACATTAAGCTAATAATGCTAGCTATCGAATTGAAAAGTTAAATTTGAAAATTAGTTGATTGTATTGTTAATAATTAGGATTTCAGCGTGTCTGACTACCCACGTCCGTTTTCACTGTGGCAGTCAACGTGTTAATAAGCTACATTGAAACACCATAGGTATAAATAGCTTCGGATCAAAATCTAACTTCAGTCATGCAAAAATGTAATAATCTGTCGGTTAATATCTTTCGAAACACGAGTTGCGAATATCTGTATGATTCGTTCAAGTTCTTTTCTTATTGGTGGGTAGGTCGAGTAAATATTTTGCAAGAAAATAATTGATTTTTTTTAGCAAGACTTTTTTAATTATTTCATTCACCGTGAAAAAAATATATTTCTAAGTTTCTTAATTTCTTAAAAATATTATTCGAAAGCTTCAAAGTTTCTGAAAATATAATATTTCGAAATTTCTGAAAAAATATACCAAGCTAAAGGATTTTTGTCCCCACCTTTTGCAACGCATTGTTGGCGTTTAAAACGGTACTGATCGTAACGCATCCCGTACAAGATGTTAGTGGAAAAACGTCGGGTTGAAATGGTTTTTCGCGGCACGTTTGCTTCGGGATTGCTAATGGGCGTCTCACGCAGCCACCGTAAAATAGAGAAATCATTGTAAAAGGTCCCGGCCGACGTCCACCCTTTCGCTCGTTTCTCGCGAGCTAAGAGGAGGAGGGTGGAAAAATTTGATTACCAAATAATTCGTAGGACGTGATAGTAAATCGCGGCGTGGCTGGGTTGTTCGTTCAAGGAATACAAATGAGAGGAGGATAGGCTGTCCGTGTGGCCGGTGGTCGTAAAACCATGACGAGACCAACCTTCAACCAGCCGAAAAGTCTCTCCACCTTTCTTGTCCCGTCGAATGTTTGAATATGTATGCAGCCGCGGACTAGCCAGAACAGTGAAAATATTATGCTAGTCTCGTGTAACTCTTATTGCGTTGAAACGAAAAAAAAAAACAAATTGCAAAATGTTATATTTCTCTTTGCTTTTAATTTTTTGATTCTATTCTAATTTTATAACCCTTCAACACCTCCTCCAGGGGAATAAATATTATTTCTTCGTCGTAATTTTCCTAGTAATTGTAGATATTTACGATGGATGTGTCTCGCAGCAATTTGGAAAATTTAAGTTTAGGCTCTAAATTATTGATTATCGATCCTTTTTGGGCGCCACATGTGTCGCAACAAGCTGATATTTTTAGGAATCTGGGAACCTTTGTTTTTTGAGAATATATATTTTAAGAAAAAGCAAATAAATCAAAAATCGATTTTTCGATTTCAAATCAAGAGAAAAGAAGAAAATCTGTAACTAGTGAATAAAAAATGATAACATCTCAGAAACAATTGAATTTTCGACCTACGTTCGTTACGGTTTTTTTTAATCCAAATTTTATGCTTTATACACCATATGAATCTTGAATAATTTTTCTTAACGCTCTACGTGGTAACACGCGTCCGATCCGGCGCAAGTTTGGCGTGATATGAAACGCGCCACTTTTTGACAGGAATTCTTTCCGCGGTTTCGTTTTATTGTCCAGGGGGAAAAAACGATCGGTAATTGGTCTGCGATGTCGCGATTCGTCGCCACGCTATCACGCCGAACGCAAACGAATATCAGAACAATGGTTCGGACACGGGAGATACGCCCGTAATAACGTGTGATCGTAAGGGCGAGGGAGTATGGTCGAGTTTACCCCTCGGTTGGTCAGCTTCCGATTGGTATAGCCCATAAGGCACCCCGTTTTGCTATCCTTCTCTGGTCCTGTGACGGTTGAAAAAATGCAATTAAAAATTTTTGACGGTAATATGGGTCAGAGACACAACCGTCATCCCCTCTTCTGTCTCTTTCGATCGTGCCTGCAGGTCTGCGTTTTATATCCTGGCGTGGATATTTTTTGTTTATTGTTTTTTAAACGCACGCTTGCTGTACCTTTCGATCACGTTTATCCAATATTAACCGACACCGTTGTTTGGAACTGCAAACATCAGCTACGGTGAATATTTATGATTTTAATTGAAATAATTTAATTTCTGATTTTTGAACCTGCTTCGCCACCAAATTATATTACAAGTATCTCAATATTTAATTACGATCGGTAAGTACACCCTAGATACGTTCCGGAAAAGTTGGCCGTAAAGCGAAAAGTCGTATAACGAATCAATCATGTTGATACAAACCTGTATAAATTCAATTGGATCTGTTCCAATTTTTTTTATAAAATAATAGAGTTTTTAGTTCATAAAGCATTTTTCAACGAAACATTGTGGACAGTAAATCGAAAAAGTGCCATAATTAAAAAAAAACCGTATAGCGAGGTATGGGTGTATTTTGGAAGTTATTGTAATTTCTATTTAAGAAAATTTCTATTTACCCTTAGGTACCGTGGCAAATTCTTCGGAAAATTCTTAGGAAATTCTTATCAATATTTTTACAAATTTCTATCATAAATTATTATTAATTTCCCACGTGTCACTGTGATTCAGGCACTCCATAACTGTTTTTAATAATCAATTCAATATTTTGAAAGACATCTCACGACTTCTGTTTGAAAGGATAGAATATTCTGGCTATACAGGGTCGGTAAGAAAATAAAGAATGGAAAAAAAGGTATTAGGTGTTTCGTTATCCGTTATTCGTCGTATCGTGGCCGGGCAGCAGGCAATGGAATGCCGATCATTTGTAACTCAATAATTCTACTTCGTTTGTAATCCGGTAATCTATACTGGGGCTCGTTATTCACGCATCGTAATGAGTTTCGCGTTACGCGCCTTTTCTCGCTACGGATGGATGGAAAGTTCCTCGTAATGAGTTGTCGATACTCCTGCTTATGGATGTTTGCGATAATTGTAACACGGGAAATGTAACGCAATTTCCCGAATAGAACGAGGCACGTCTGGTGTTTGATTTCCTTCTCTGTACCTTCTATTATTCGTATATTAAAAATACACCCGTGTAGCTTATCTTGTTACGATGTTCAAAAGAATTCATTGTACGAGAGTCGCAAAAAAGCACGTTTCTTAAAATGCAATAATTTTGGTTGGCATCTTCCATTCTTGTTTTCTTTTTTTCAAATTTTAATTTAAAAGGGTAACGTGTTGCAAACCGTGGTAGAAATTTATAGTATTTTTAGTAACATAATATATTTATTTAGGAATGATACTATAATAATAATGATTCTAATTTCTGTTATTTCTTGTTACGGAAAACTAATTTTGAAACGGGTCGGTTTATTTTTGAAGAGTGTCTTCAGTTTGTTATAAAAGCAAATTGTCGATTGAATTAGCTTCTTTTTTCAACAGAAATTCCTTAATATTTAAGTTTGGGTGACGCGCTTTGTCTCTTTAGAAAGCTACTTAAAATCAGAGGTATCGTTTAAATTCCACAGTAATACCACAGGTTTCTTTTCAAAATTGGACTAAAATCAAAAACTATCACTGTTATTAAGAACATTCCTAATAGGCACTTGAAATGCCTATTTGTTAAAAATGAAACCCGTACCTTCAACGTGGCAGTCCAGCTGTTAATAAAACTATAAAAATTGTATACAGTCCGTCCCAAAACATTCGCCCACCTTAAATGCTTCTTACGGAAATTTCTAAAAATCCTAGTTTGGATTGTACGACGAAGAGTACGACAAATCACTCAAACCTTTGTGTCGTGTTATACAGCGGCAACTTAAATATAACATTCCGCTTTATTTCGCTTACATTCTCAAAATTTCTCACTAATATTTTATATATGTATTATTGACTAACGTATAAAACCTTCTTCGCCTCACTTCGATCAAAATATTATTATATTTCCTCTAAGCTCCGTCGTACGAGGGTTAAATGACCTGTTCCGAACTCCACCCACCACCTTATTCATTTCTACATGCTTTTATCGGTGACAGGAAGTACGGATCAATCTTGGGCGATGAATGGATCGAAGTATTCTTAAATTAAACCCAATTACGTAAGCAATCGAAGAAACAGCGTCGCTCGCGAGGTTGACCCAAGTCTCAGGTGTGCGGTGACATACGATTCTCATTTAGCAGCACGATCAATAGTGATCTAGATTGCGGGTAGTTCTTAATATTCACGACTGTATCGAATGTCCCGACGTATACTATTTCTCGCGTGCTCATTGAATTTCAACTGTCGACCATTATTCGACGCAAGAAATCCCGAGTGAAGTTTCCTGCCAAAGAGATCTGCATTCGATGTCCCCGTCATCGTGAATAGAGAGACCAAAGGCCGAAACGGTATTTCTCGTTTCGTCTTCGATAGAAAGTGTGCCGTTCTTCGAAAATGGTGGCGAACCGCCGACGGAAGTGGGAGAGGCTCGATTTATTATAGGAAAGTAGAGGGCAAGCAGGTGCAACGTGCAACTGCGACGACGTCGAGTACGCTCCTCCCGTGATAGCGTGTATATACGCTTGGTATCAGAATGGGAGAAGAAGTAGGAGAGTGGAAGGTTGCTCAGCATTGGTGGCTCGGTTGTATGCAGTAAAATAACTGAGACTCTCGGTGTCCTCCTCCTTTCAACTGCAGCCAACTAGGCGGAGCTCTATATACGAGCTGCATGTGCATTGGATAAAGACTTCTCCGCCTGGGTTCTTGCGCAATCGAAAGGACTTGCGTTTTCTCTCTAGACACCTGGATTTCATCGCCCTCCTCCTCACCTCCCCCTCCTCTGTTGCATATTTGCGCCCGCGTACACGCTTCTTGCCATGTTCGAGTATACCAGCCTTCGAGTCTTCGTAGTCCTCTGCGACAACCTCTTTACCCGGCCCAACTGCTTGTACAGTCGATGGTTGTTAAGGACCACTTGGTATTTTTTGATATTTCTTCGATTTTCTGATAAAATCGAAAGCTTTGTAGCTACGTTTGTTAGGCTGGAGGTATTAAACGCATCGTTAGACGGTGATCGTATCTTTGGACCCTTGAAGAATTAGGGGGAGTATGATAAACTATGTGTTGGTTGAATTTGGAGTATTTTTAAGAATATCGCATTCTGGTTCACTTGTTCGGGAAAAGGAGTTAATACACAGCTGTATCGATGTACATTGTCGGGTATAATGGGTTTCTTTGGGGAAAATTGGGATGTAGGGGAAGAAGGTTCCACCATTCGTATTATACTCAAAATTGGAATAACTTGGTTTTATTGAATTACTTGAGTTAACATTGCTAAGTGACTGAATTACCGGTTGCTCTAAGACTGAATTGTAGTAATTTAAAAACGAGTTGATTTTTTCTTTGTTATTCTTGTATCAACACACTGACTATTATGAAAATTAAATCCCTCTCAGTTGTATTTATTCAAAATCATACATTTAAAATTAAAAGAAATGTTGACACGCGGAAGCATTAGGTTGCAAAGGGTTCATATAATCAAATGATTTGCAAGAAAACGAATGAAATATCACGGTTGATATTTTCCGCAAAATTCCAGCAGATTAACGTTGCATACCCGGCTCGTTAATCGACATTTCTGGATTAATACCATTCGAGCGTTTAAATCGACCTATAATTTTCGAGTAGAAACGTACTGTACCTATGAAACCTTGTGTTCGTTTAAATTATACCCTTTTCTATTTTAATCGTCTAAACTTTCAACTATTTTTTGTTACATATTATTTTTGCTGACGTATGAAAATTGTACGCTAAAAAATTAGGAGCTTAATTTCAGAGGACGGCACAGAACGAAACAATTTCTTAGATATTCTTCACAGTTACACTTCAGCGTCGATATGGTGTACTGATTTCATTCTAAAGTGTATTTCGAAGCATCAATCGTTCGAAAGGTATTATTTTCAGATGACAATTGCAACGTTGCGAAGAAAACTTAACGAGCAAACTTATTTCAGTTGCATTTAGTGACAAAGACGCAGCTCTAATAATCCAACGAAAGGTTAATTCAGACTTCTACAAAGTTAAACACAATCCACCTTAAAGAATACAGTAGTGTACCCGATTTTGATTGAAAAAAAGAACGAAAACAGCAGTCTGGTCTTGTCCTAATAATCCGAAGAAGCGTTAATTCACCTTGGTCGTTTCAGTCCGATCCAGCGTAACAAATAAAGGTGGATGAAAAACGAAAAGATCAGTCTGGTTTGGTCCGAGTATCGCGTTACCCACGCTACTTGTCTTATCCGTCGTTTGCGGTGTCCGCCCCGTTAAATTCGGTGGCGACGCTTCCAACGGTTCGTGTACCTTTTTCCCCTTCATCTTTTTTCTTTTTCTCTTTATTTCCGTTTAGCCGGCTCTCGCGTTGGAAACTGTATTTCCAGTTGGTTGCAACGTAGTTTACGAGAAGAGAGGGTTACGCGAGCATAGAGGAAGAAACGAGCAAAATCGTCATGGCGATGGTTCAGCACACACACACACACAGAGATACACAGACTTTCTCTCCGAGTTTCTCTCAGCCTCTCCCACTCGAAGCGTATACTCCTACGCTTCGTTCTCCTACTCTTTCAGAAGCGTCGCGACGCTTAACGATCCCAGCTCCCCCTCCCCTTCGTCCATCCACACGTTTCACCGCCGATATAGAAATAGATGCTCCGCCTCCTAGACGAGTTCTTCTCGTCGACGTCGTCGTGGAAGAAGGTGGCTCTCGTAACCGCGCCGTGATAAGGCAGGAGGGAGACAGAGAGAAATAGATGGCCAGACAGAGATGGAGGGAGAGAAGTTATCCGCCACGTGGGTGGATCTAGAGGTAGGAACCTCTTTGAGAGAACCTGGGCGTGGTGAGGGAGGAGTCCTCCTCGTTATCGTACACCGCGACGACTCCTTTATGTTCCCGATATCAGACTGGACTGACGTCGTCCCGCTGCCACCTGCACCTGTCTGCAATTATCCTCTTACTGTGCGCACTTCGGCCTTCCTGGGACACTATATTTTACCCCATGGACATTCTTCGAAAATGTTTCCTATTCGGACGCTCGCTCGTTGTCTCGATAGTTGACCGATATTCCGTTTTTGGTAATCGATCGTCGCTTTATCTAGCAACGTTTAGAATTTAACTTCGAGCTGTTAGTTAGACATATGACGTTTGAGGGTGGCAAGGCGGTTCTGTCGCTTTTTGAGTTCTTGAAGGGTGGGACTTCCTTTTGATTTAATATAAATGGTATTGTTGATAGATGGGAGGATATTGAAATATATAGAGACATTTTTTGGTGTTATAGTATCCAGGGATCGATCCGTGTTTTTTCTTAACCTTTTCCTGGGCGCAATTGAAGTTTTGATGGAAAAGGAACCATTTCGACGGAAATAATATTACACGGGGTATATGTGTGTAGCATATTTTGTTGTCGCTATAAGGCAGCGCATTCCAAGTGCAAACATACGAGGTGTGATTCGCACGCTATTTACATCCGAACCAATCCATCTTTCTTTCTTACGATGATACACTTGACAACGACGTATATAACGATTGGGCGCGTAAGTAAGAGACATTTTGGTTAGTTCTGCGATTTCGTAGTCGTGGAAATGGCAACGCACCGGTTCACACTTCGCTAATAATGAGTTTTTGGGGGGAAAACGGAGCCACAGCAATGCCGCAGCCACCGTATTCGCTGGATTTGGCATTCTGCGACTTTTTTCTATTTCCAAAAATGAACGGACCCCGCTTTGCAACTATAGAGAAGGTAAAGGCAAAATCACTGAATTATTCGAAAAAGTGGGTCTTACGTTTTGAAGATTGGAAACAACTCTAGCACGTGTATATTATAGTCGATAAGGATTACCTTGAAGGTAGCCGTGTCAATATTTATGAATATCGATCATTATGAACTTTTTGATCACATCTCGTATATTTTCATATTGTTTGTACAAGTAAGTTTTCGCTCCCAAAGTTTAGCCAGCTCTCGAAACGATGCTGTTAATACATCGGGCTGTCGATGAATCACCAATGACCCATGGTGTTCATCAAAAGTACACCTTCAACCCTTAACTACTGCAGTGACCTCCTGAAGGACCCCACATGGTTAAGTAATAAACCATTTTGGGTGCCTCGGTAGTCTTCAATCAGTAGTTTCCACCTATAAATATCTCTGCGAACCATTGCATGGAGCAAGTTTCTGATGACTTTCCAGAGTCATCGTTTCGAACGAACCTGCCTCGTATAATTTCCAAACTCCACAGTACCGCGTCCGATCAGCACGCTTGGTTCAAGAATTTGGAAGCTGGGCCTGGGTCCCTAGAATTGATGCAGAAACGTCGCGGTCACGGCCGATCAATTTGATCGGCGCAACGAGCCATCTGTCACGCGGCCGGTGCAAATTTGAGAGCCGCTGTTCGCGACGCATTCGTAGTCGCCGCGAATTTTCTCGGAGATGCGTTCCACGGATTCGTATGCGAATCCTCGGGCGCATACGTGAGCCGGAACAACCGGGAGAAAGCGAGACGGTGAAAGGAGAAATGGCGGGGTACAGAGACGTGTGTACGTGCAAGGGTGGCGAAGCGTTTTGCAGTAAACGGGCCGCGTTGACGTTCCGCGCGGAGCAACCGGACTCGTGACAGAAATTACTAAACGGTCGGAAGGGGGGTTGAGGGAGGGGGGAAGAGAAGGGTGGTCGATGGGGTGGTGGTACACTCGTAGGTCCGCGCGATTCGCGAACATACGTTGTTCTACGTGTTCACGCACGTATTGTACGTTTCGCAAATGGGAGCAGCAGAGGAATGAAAGGACGAGGGCGCAGCACGCGGCTGAAACCGAAGGACACAGAGGTTCCAGGAGGGCCTGAGGCACCGGGGAGAGAGGAAGCTGGTCAGAGGGGGAGGTTTGAAGCGTGCGAGCCTCGCGCATATTAATCTGTTCGACCGCACATCAGCCTCCGCTTCGCCTCTCTCCGAATCTCGTTCGTTCGCGCACTTCATCTCCCAACCCGTTAACCGGTCGCGCACCTACGCACAACGCCTGCGGGAAATTGGCAAACTGCACTACTGCCAGTCCGCCTTCCTCTTCCTCTTCCCTGTCCTCGTTCCTCGCGGACCCGCCGTCGATCATCTGCCCATCGCCGACAAATTGATATCGTTTCTGGAAAACGTTAGTCGCGCTTTAGTTCGATCAAACTCCCTCGGCGATACGATTATAATTTCAATTTTTGCCGCGCGAACGCTGCGTTCGTGATTTCACGCGTGCGTGATCGAAGTTATTTGTAGATCGCTGAGTATTGCGTCGGCTGGGTGTTGAGCGTTTGAAATGTTTAAAAAAAAATCGAACGTCCCGCCGCGTGCGTATTACGGTCTGTCATCCGCTTTTCGAATGCTAGGAACGTTGAACCAATTGAAATTCACAGACAAATTTGTGAAATTTCGCGATGAGTGATTCTTAATTTCAATCCTAATTTATTACTAATATCTATTTATACGATTATCCAGATTCGACAAGAAATATTGATCGTTCTATTCGAACAACGGAATGTATTTTTCGATAACAGTTCACTTATATGACCCCGTTCATAAACGAGTGATTTGAAACCGTCGGGTTAGGTGGTTGACCTTGTTCAAGTGTTAGATAATAAAACACCTTCGAAAAGCGTCGTGTTAAGAGGGGGACATAAAAATTCCAATAAAGAGTTTGAAGCAGCTTAATTTGAAATGGCCCAGCAACTCTGTAGCTTTTCTACTTGAAAGTTTAGATAGTAAGAATAAAAATTAGAAATATACAACAGCCATAGGTCGTCTGGCTGAACCCTCAACTCTTTGCACTCGAAACATTTTTGAAACCTTCCAAAATCCAAAAGCACTGTTTCAAAAGGAAACTGCTACGACAATTCACTTATTTCTATTTTTATTGTTTTTTCCGCTAATTTTATATATTCTAATATAAATTCAATTTAAATTTCACATTTCAAAGTATTCTAATAAATCACGTACCTTGCCTAATTATTATAAAGATCCTATCAGATCGTTGATAATAAAATTACCGTGTCATTATACAAATAAAAAATCTGCGTGAAACACCGACATATTTGTACACTTTGTACATTTTGATCTAACAGGCCGCTTACTTTAGTTAAGGGTCGAAATACCTGATCGAAAGATTGGCAAGGATTTTTACGACTGGAAACACGTTCGAGCGTCAGCATGGGTTGGTGGTCGGTTTAGAAAGCGAGTCGCAGAAACGATCGAGTAGGTGAAATTACGGTCGTGTTCCGGTAACGAGTTAAGAGGCGGTCAGAGGGGGGGAGTGGGTGGGTGTCGAAAGGATTGTGAAAAAAATACCGACGGAGAAACGGCGGCGTCGATTCGGTCGGGGCAAAGAGAGGCAGAAATCACGCGTGCGGTTTGCGGCCAGCATTTCTGACCGCCGAACGCCAAAGTTCGGATTGAACTGTCACCATCAGCCCGTGTACAGCGGTACGCGGCACGACCACGTGTCGTATATTCGTTCGTAATAACTGCGGTCGACTAGTCACGACACACTTGCCCGACCAACGTTTTATGGCCAACTAGCGACGCAAGCAATCCTGCGTCCCCGATTTTTCTTTTCTTTTTTTCAAGGATTTAATAACACCCACCGGCCCGATCTTCCTCTTGTCGATTCGAAACGATCCTTCGTGGGCGATCTGGATCGTTGATGGCAAGCTTTGAATTTGGATAAAACAAGCGCTGCTAGTTTATAACCAGTAGTTTCAGTTTATTCTCAATTGTAGGATAACTAACTTTCATTCTTTCAACAGTATCACAGACCGAAAATTAATAATCAAAGGTTTTAGAAACTTGAAATAATGGAGTGGGATAAATCTGGCAGTCTTAAAGCTTCGATATTTTTTAAAAACACATATCGAGGTAAAGGGTCCTAAAAATAAGATCTGCGATGGTTTAATTATGAAATAATTCATCAATCATGGTATTGAATAAATTTTTGGTTACATAAATAATCGTGAAAGGGTTAACCAGCCCCTTAACAAGATCCCACTTTATTTAAAAAAAACCTAGTCTATAAATTGTCACGAGTAAAGTACAAATTAATTTCCATAGATGTGTACAGTACAAATATAGCTTTATGGTTGATTTAGGTTGCTATATGGTCATTTGGAAACAGCTACGGTGGTGACCGGCAGCCGATATTTTTGAAAATCAAATAATTAACAAAAGAAGGGACGAAACAAACGGCAGATAATGTTGGCTATCGAATTGAAAGGTTAAATTTGAAAATTAATTGATTGTATTCTTAATAATTAGAACCTAGCGTGTCTGACTACATACGTCCGTTTTCACTGCGACAGTCAACGCGTTAAACTTTAACTAAACTCCGAGAAAGTAACTTCTTTTCCGAATATACCTTCTTTTTATAAAGAACGTTAACTGCAGCTTTGGATAAAGAAATTTAAAAGTATATCAATTCTATCCTCAAATAACCGATTATTTTAAAAACGTAATTTTCTCGCGATATTAAAAATCGTATCTTTCCATGGTTAAAATATTAAACACTTGCTGAACCTTGGAAAGAAAATAGCGTAGGTACGGTCGGTTTGTCGACAATGGGGATTTTCTGGCTGGAAGCTATTTGTCCAGTGTTATATCGTTTTTTTTTTCTTCTTCTTCTTTTCGTCAGAAACTCGTAGAAGTACGGATAGAGGTTTATATCTGTATATATGGTGGGTCATAAAAATACCAACAAGAGCCAATAGGTTGGGTATTATTAGAAGCTCAAAGCAAAATTGTTCGGTCGTTTAGCTGCTTTCTGTTTCTTTCCCTGCTTTTCGCTTCGGCTCTTCTCCCGTGTTCTCATTTTTCTCGTAGGGTGACGATTTCGGACAGCCGATCACCCAACTTCCCCTAATCCACGTTCAGAGACATTCCCAGGAAACGATCCTCCTGGGACGATGTTTTTTTTTTTCCAAGAAATAGATGCTACATGCGATGCATCAAAAAGAGATTCGTTTTCCTAGATAAATATCAAAATTTTGTTGGTTTGTTTTAACCATTTTAACAGTTTGATATTTGTTCAGAAACTTTTGATGAAGATTTCATTTCAATTAAAATCGTGCGAGTGAAAAATAATTACTCCATTTAAATGATATTTGGAGAAGATAGGCATGTTAAACACTCCATAATTGCTTATACTAGGCTACTTAATTCGATTGCCTAAATGTTTGGAAATATTTGGCAAAAAATTAAGATTCTTCGTTTGAAGCGATTAGGATAAATAAATTGATCCTTGATTTAGCTCCCTAAAAAGCATATGTGACTAAAAAGCATAAAATATATCAAATTCCATCTGTCTCATAATATCCTGACAATTAAATCCAAAGAATGGCGGATAGGACTAACTTTCATCTAAAATACTCACTCCGTGTTAGCGTAATTATTATTAAAAAATGTATATAATCCTCCGTCGTTTCTAAAGATAGATCAAATTAACATTGCGATCGGAATAATATACCAGGCGATGCTATTATTATCGAGAAGGAGGGAAAGAAACAACGTTGGGCGTAAAATATTGGTGGAAGTGAATCGTGGAGCGGCTTAACGCACCTCTTTGTTCGTAGGACGCAACGAGGTCGTTTTCAGGATGATACAGAAAAGGAGAGTAAAGAGACGAATTAGAGAGGGGGCGGAAAGGTTAAGCCGGGGCTGGGCTAAGCCTACCGGAGTAAGACGTTCCACCTTTAGCCCTTTACTTCTCGTGGCGCCTTTCGGGATATTTACAACGTCGTCGAGCGGCCAGAAGCTCGGCTCGTGGAGTGAGAAATGGCCCCGTCGACAATTAACTGAAATCACAGCGGGCCAAGGCGGTTTGTCACTGTCTGACCCTCCGACACCCCTCCTCTCGCTACCAGCTTCCTACTTCACTGACATTGGTATTATCGTTAGTGCTACCAAGAGCCGTTCACGTTACGGCATTCATCATCCTCGCGGATTCTTCGTCTTTGCATAAGAGAAGTACCGAGGACTTCTTTCCTGGTATCGATTACCCACGTTCGATCCTCAATTCCCAAGGGTGACTTTGACTCTTTCGCTATAACTTGTCTTTTTATAAATTCGTGATTTTACTTCTTTCTATCCGCCAGTTGTACGATTTCTACAGTACAGAAAAGAAGAGAATTGGTTGAAAATGGAAGCAAATGTTTACTCGTAGCGAATAAATGAAAATATTCAGGAGTTAAGTTTAAATAAATATCTGCTTGATTCGGGCTATTATAGTTTTAAGAAAATTCATTTATTGTATTTAAAGAATGTGAGCGAGTGTCTGTGACGCAAACGAGGTGTTTTAATTAGAAAACATATTGGACTACCTGTAAGTTAAATTTCTTAGTAATTCCATTTGTCACGTTAAAGTTATCCTGCATCTCCAAGAATCCTAATATTCTATTTCATTGTTTCTGATATAATTCTGAATAATAACGTCGCGGATTTCCACGGAAATTCAAGCGTCGCCCGTATCCGAATCACATGGCAGCCAAACTTTCAATAATAATTAAAAAAAATATCTGAAACTTTGGTCTAATTATAATTCTTCGATTAAAAGTACAAAATAATAATGATTATTCTTTCGATCGATTAAAGTTATCTTTTTGATCGTCAAAGGGGAAGACGCGGAGCAAGATTGAAAGTTGGTATCGGGTCCGTCGAAGATAATTTATCGATTGAAACGAAACGAGACGAGACGTAACGTGACGAAATAGAGTAGGAAAAAGAGCAGCCTCGGTGGGAAGGGAGGGAGGGGGGGGGGGGGGGGGGGGGCTCTTCATCAGCGATTTAATTCGTGAACGGCGGCACGGCTTCGAGTTTATTTATTTTTTCGCCGGCTCGTGACCGGCGCCAAAACGAGGGCGAAAGAGGGACAAGATTAAAAATCCCCTAATTACTTAATCGCGTTAGCCCGATAGGACCGTGTCAAAGAGACGACCGGGTCCTGCTTCTGGTTGAAGCATCCCAGAGAGGTTACCCGCTTCTTTTTTTTCCCTCCCCCTCTCTTCTCCTTCGTCTTCTTCTTCCCATCGTACCTCTTCTCTTTCTATCGTTCGTTGCCAATGTTCGACTGTATTATTTGCCGTGTCACCGTTGCTCGCAGATTCACTGTCGGTATCGAACCCTTTCGCACTTGACCACCAGACCAATTTCGTCGAATCGTGGAACTGCTGGAAAATCGTCAGACGCGATAAAAGTTGAAATTAACGGATTTGATTTTGTTGGTCCGAATGCCTTTCGTTTCGATCGAAAGTTCTGCTTCGCAGAGACATTCGAAATAAATATGTTCGGGTCATTCGTTTGATTGTGAAAAAGATGGTAATTGCGTTTTGATAATTCGAAGAGTTCTCAGTGGCACGTGTTAAGCGATTGCTGTGAAAATTCGGAAGCAAGATTACTCGTCGCTCAAATTGGGTTGATATAAGAGAGTCGAGTAATCGGACCCAGGCAAATGTTCACATTTAATTATTGTTAAGCATTTTTTGGTAACTAGAATAATACTCCTGCGCTTGTACCGCTTTTCAAATCACACCATCTTTTAACCAGGAAATTGAAAGTAAATCGTTTACCTTTTCAAGATTAATGGCGATACCATACAAAAAGAAATATCGTGTTATGAAAATTATTTGATAAAATTTGTTTCATTACAAATCACCAACTTTTGTATTCTTTTAGAAAAAGAAACGAATGCTTTTAATCTACTTTCAATGTTTCGTAATGAAATTGTATAATCACAGTCATGAAAATCACTCGAAAGTTAACCAAGAACGATTGTTAAAGTTCTGCAAAAGAATGATATAACATCGTTTATCATATTGTGCATTTAATGTTGATGTTCGAAAGTGGCTAATTGTCAGCTTATTCTGTTCGAAATGGCTCTGAATATAAACCCGACTTGGTCTCGTCCGAAAACGACGAACACAACCGTCTCGTTCGTCAAAGGGTTAAACATGAAGTTGAATATCACACACTGGTGTGCTCTCGAACAACATTCTTACGCGTTATAATAGAGACAGTGGTTACGGCTGTTGCAACTTCGGTGCTGCTTTCTTCTTTTTTTTTCGCGTGTGTTGGCCTCGAGGCTTTGTCGTTCTCTAACATTTGACAATTATTCGGTAATTTATCAAAACGTCCGCGCACAATGGTTCCCAGCGAGTTTCGTGCAAAAGAGATGCCCAACTGGCTGTCTTCCTTTTGTGAATCTCCCATGTAAGCGGTGTTCGCGAAGTATTCGTTCAGAATTCTTCTTCTTGATTCGTGTTCTTTTTTTTTTTTTTCCATTGGATCGCGATTTTAAACAGGATCGAGTGTTTTTTTTATTTAAAATTAAGACAACAGATGGAATCGTTCCACGATAATTTTGTTTGAAAAATCAGGAAATGTACAAATAAGTTTCAAGACGGTATTGGTTATTTTAAATAATAATGCAAAATAAGAACATTTTCTTTTAATTATTCAGCGATGTTAAATTTGTGGCACCGGTCTATGATGATCCTCACTGTAAACTCTTTTTTTTTATACATAATTTTGTTTGCAATTAGAAATTTCAAGTAATTCGATATTAATAATAAATTATATTAGTCTTCCATTTTCTCAGAATACGAATTTTATAAATATATTGTGCATCGGATCTTTTAACACGAATGAATGATTTTAAATAATCAAAATTGAAGGAGGAATAAATCGTCGTCGATTTAAAAAATAATTTTTGCTGAAATTACAAATAATCCTTTGTAAATACAAACGACAAAACTAACTAAAGTCAGCATACATTTCGGTAATATCATTTTAATAAACTTCCTAATCTAAATGAAGAAATCTGAACCAAGTTATTTCGATCCTGACCAACGTTTGCTTCCTGCAATTCGGACGTAAAAATGATTAAAATATTTATCAAGAATTCCACGACGCTGTGATAAAGAAATTATTTAAAAATCCGTCCGTATTTCAACGTTTCAAAGTCTTTATTCGAAATCGTGAATAAAATCGAAGATAACGGAAACTGGCCGCGACGTTGTGGGTGCATTATTCGTCAGAAAAAAAAAACGAAAAATGTGGTAAGGTTGGGGCAAGATCGCGCGTAACAAATGTTTGGACACCAGGTAGACGAATGTCCGTGGCATGGAACGTGCTTGGAACAAGGAGCGCACGGCTTCCAAGGAACAAAACTATCTCATTGTGTGTTAATACGTTTTGCCGCTGCCGGCTCGATTTCTCTGCTGTACCGTGGCAACTGCCACTATGCATCTCGCTGTTACAACGCTACGAATCGCGACACCGTCGGTATCCGGCCTGCAATTTCAACTTTCGTGCCGTGGGGTGAATAAGGATATTCGATGCTCTTATTGTTGGAAGTATCGTGAAATGGTTGAAGCGAGCGCAGCACTTTGGATCGAAGTAAATAATTCATTAGAAATTGTTCGATAAATACGGTAGAACCTGTGTAAGACGAAAATTTTCATTAAAACCTCTGTAAGTCAAAACAGAAGCTTATCCCTGTAACTTAAATTCAAAATACAGTCGGTAGGATGACTGGTTCTAATCATCAATTGTTTACGTTTTAAAAAAAAAGGGCAATTCTCTGTGAACGATCGAAGAAATAATTTATAAGGAACGAGTTCTCGGATTGCAAGCTATAATATTTCATTCTCTTTACAAATTTCTTCGTGAAAATGATTGAAAACTTGAACTTGTGTTTATCAGACCTTTACAAGCCTGAAACTCGGTGTATCATCTATCTTGGCGCGTTTGAAATGCTAACCCCTCGTGCAACACGTTGGATTCTTAAGAAAAGCGATTTTATTGCGAATCTTTTTTAAAGCATCTGATCGATTGATTTATTTAAAACTTTTTGTATATAAAAGAATAAGATTTCAGGAACGAAAAATATTATAAATTGAATGGTTAGAAGCAGAAGGCTAATTTTAATGAAAATATTCCTATATAAGTTTGATTGGACTATATAATTATAGGTACCAACGATACAGGTGCCAAAATTCCAATTTCTGCAAATTTTGACAACTTTGAATACACCTAACGTTAACGTTGTTCTAACGATAAGTAGTTTTCAAATTGTTCACCGACTGTTATTATATAAATAATTAGCTAGGATAAAACGTGTTCATAAACTATATTCATTATGAAACAACTGGATGGAACTGAAATCCCATGAACGAGCTATATATGAACACATTGACCGTCAGAGTTGAAATAGCCATAATTAGTGCGGCAAACGATAATACGGATTATCTGGGATATTAAAGATTAATTGGTGTGTGTCTAATGCTTCAATTAGCTATTTCGAATCACTATTCAGAATTTCGTTTCTTTATTCTTCAATTTTATTTGAATCAGTTCAATCTGTAATACCAGACGTTGTGGACCTCGGTGATAATCGGTGTGTTAACGTTTAAATTTTTAACGAATGCTGCGGTAACGTTCATCAAATCAAATATGCACGAGAAATCACCTCGTTCGTGGTTGTATTACGATATTACGATCATAATATCACCTGGTTTGACGTTAATATTTAATAATATTAAGGTAATTACTTGTTTTTGTTGGAAGATGTTTAAAACGCTTTGTCTCACAGACCGAAGCTATTAAGAATTTTGTTGGGTAATAGTTTTATTTTTTACAATTTTTTGTTGACGTAGAAAATGTAGAATCTTTCATGAAACTTTGTTTAATATTTTCATAGATAAATAAATTTATTCAATACGTTATTTATTTCTTTGAAAATTGACAAAGTTAAGGATTTTTATTTCTAAAATTCAACCAAAATATCAAATCAAGCACAAACATATAAACACACGTTTTAGAAATTAAAAATCAAAGTCTTGAAGTTTCTTTGAAAGACAAAAGACAATTTCACGAAGATTTGAGAAGGTCGCGCGAGCAACCGCCTTTGAAGTGTCCTGTATATGAAAAAAGGTGTTTTCGAAGTAATCGTTGTATGTTTGTTTGCGCGCGAATACTGTCAGAACATCGAACCACCTGGATCTCTGCTTGTCTTCTCGCACCGTTTATTTTTCGTTTCAAAGTTCCTCTTGTCGGTGACGAAGAAGCTCTTTCTGTCGGTCGGTCCACGCCACCGGAAGCTCTTCAAGCTTTCTCGCGCAAACTCGAGTATACCGACGATCCTTATAAATTTCATGCTTTCTTCAGCAAAGCATCTTTCGTCCCCGATCAATTTTCTTTCACCAGTTGTTTGATCGTAAAATATTTCAATCGAAATCGTGTATGTTATTCGACTATTTTAAACTTTCAAAAAGAAAATGTTGAAAAACTCTGTGTTTATTATAGTGTACGTTCGCAGGACTTCTAATAATAAAAATGATTTGGAGAAAAGTCAAAATTCATTTCTGCCGTCAACTGTGGAAGCCTACTAATAGGCTTTTCGATACTACCAGCTGGTAACTGAAAATCAATTAACAAACGTTTGACTATTATTTTTGTCGTCTATAACGCTGTTGAAATAACGAAAGTTAAGCGTGCCACGATCGAGAATAAATTCTCAATTACCATCAAATTATAAAATAGTAGGGCTTACTTTTCCACTCTAGAGCGGTAGATTTTCGAATGATTTTTCAAGATTCGAACCGTAATATCAGGAGCTTCAATCGAATTTATAGTTATTTCATTTTTGATTAGTTAGTAAATGCAATTTTACTGAACAGAAACGTGTTTTGAACGTAAGAATAATAATATCGACGAAGAAGAGATGGAAAAGGCCATCTTTGTACGGCAAATTACTCGAAAATTCCCGGACCAATTTTCAGCAGATTAGGAGGGAGAAGGGGGGATGTTGCTCGAACATCCTCTTAGGTTTAGCACGTTTAGCGAGTATGGGGGGAGGCGAAGCCACATATTGGATCATATCGTATCTTCTCACACTCCATGAATAATGCATCCAAGAGGTCGGCCCCTCTTGCACCCATCGTCTCCCTTTCCTGACCATTCTCTACAAGCTATTCTCCTTCTTACCATTCTCTTCACCTTCGATTTTCTCGTTTCTCTCTCTCTCTCTACCTTACCTGCATAATACTTTGGCCAGTCGCGTACCGAAATCTCTTCGTAATTAAAGCTGCCATATATTTCACTTTAATCGAGCAGATTGGCCGGCTACCATTCGCCGCGACGATTTATCATGCTTTGACTCTGCCCACCTCTACTCCCCCTCCTCTCTTCGCCGCCTTCTCGCCGCTCGATCGCATCGCGAGAAGATTACACGCTCGGAGAGGTATTCGCGAACACGTGTAATTGCTAGATTTCCGTTCGATGAGATGCTTGAATCCATATTTCATCCAGCGTCGAAACCCTTTCGCTTTTTTTTTTATTTTTATCTTCTTTTACGTACGCGTGCTTCTTGTTTGATTTTATGCTCGTCCTACGATGCCCCGGTTTGTACTGTTCGCTACGTCGTCGCAGGTGTAAATTGGTAAGAATTTACGAATCAAACGTGAGCTTTCTACGATATACTTCCTGACACTTTGTTGACTGTCTGTTGACTGAAAATTGATAAAGTTTCGATTATTTTATCGTCGGAAACGATTGAGTAATGGAAGTTAGGTGTGGTATGAATAAACAGAAATTGGAAGTGAACTGATTTTTTCATTTCTCAGTGGTAGATGACGCGTTGCAATTATATCAATAATATCCCTGATCAATCTTGATTCAAAAATTGAAATATGGATAATTTATTGAATTTTCACCAAAAAGTTCGATTGAAATATTTTTCCAAACAATTGCTTGAAGCTTCCCAATCGTGACGAGTACATTCGTGAAAGTTTGACAGATCGATAATTCGATTTTAGAAGAAAATTATTAATAATTTTCACCGGAACCGTGTATCGGTGATTTTATCGACGTCGGTGGAAACAAAACGGTAGGGTGTGATTTTTTTTTCTTTCTTTCTTTTTCGGAAAGTTGTTCGTGTTTTTGCTCGCGTTCAGGCCCGGTAGCCAGTGCCGTGAAGGCAAAGGAATCCGGTAGCCCTTAAATCGCGCTAGAAGCAGCAGAGTCTCCTCGCTGTCAGAGTCTGCGAGGATAAATCTTGGATTACCACGCGCTCCCTTTCGCGTTGCTCTTCTCCTGCACTTCAGCTTCCTGAGTACCTGGCATCTCTCGATCTTTCTTCTTCTTCTTCTTCTTCTTCCCCCCTTCTCGAGCCCGTCTTTCTGCCGTGTCTCCCTTTTCGGCAACACGGGCTTAACACCGCCGTCTTATAACCCGCGACAATTCGAAACTACCTCGCGACCCCGTATTAAAAGCCACTCCACTGCTTTACACTTTTACACTTTTATTCTGTCCATTAATTCGGTAATCGAATTAATGCGACTGATACTTCAGAATTTTATAATTTCTTTTTCTTTTTTTTATTGTATACACATATTTATGGTGACAGTTGTAAATAAATATACGTTTGAACTTTTGAAGCAAGCTTACGGAGGTGATGCTTTTGCTCGCACGGAGTGTTACGAATGGTTTATCAGATTTCAAACGTTTCCGTGAATGTTTTCCCCGGTTTCATGGAAAATTTTACGTTGCATCGTTGCCCTCGTAAATCACCTGAAACACCGTGAACTCGAATAGCAATAACTCGGGAAGTAAGCGAGATAAAAAGAATGTGTAAAATGCATGTTACGCGGAAGGTTATGACAATTGAAGAGCTGCGAACCGCTCGTCGCTATGACAAAAAATTCGGTTACTTTTTGAACAGACCTCGTGCCAGGATTATTCGTGCTTTAAAGGAATCTGATTAAATAGTATAAACAGTTACACGCGTTAATCCAATGTCCTTCTGTTTCCTGTGCTAACATTGCAAACGAACAAAGTACGAAAAGCAGGAAACAAAATAAACGAATGAAACAAGGAGAAAGGAAAAGTGTTGCAAAGTATTGGGGATGAACGGCTGATAAGGCAGAGGAGCGTCGCGCAACCCTCCTCGTTTTCTCGGTGATCCGCGAGATGCCACGAAGCTGCCTTGCTAGAATCTAGTCAGACATCGCTTGCCGGGAGTACCTCGAGCGAGCCCTCTTAAATTAATTACAGGGAAAAGATATCCTCGCATCCGATTCCCCTGCTACCACTGAAGCGTCGTCGAGCTCGCTCGAGAGTCGGGCTTGAAGTGAACGAAAGAGGGTTCCCGCGTACTACTCTCGGCTACGTTCGACCGAGTGTTTAACGGACGGGAATCCTCGTTAAAAGGAGAAAAAGAACGGCCCTTGACTGGAAAAATTCCCGTTCGTACACTTTGAACGATAAGAAGATTCTAAACTGCGACACTGGGCTCTTCTTCATATCTCTTCACCCCCCTACACGCAACGCTTTATTTAGAGTTCCGGATTTCTTAAATTTTCCAAACGAATCGAACAATATTACGACGAAGACTTCTTCTAGTGTTGCATATACATGAATTATAATTTCGAAGGTGGTCGCAATATTCGGTTGTATCTTTCCAATTTATCGTATCTTAGTTACGAGCCTAAGTTAGTACCAGAGTACTGGTGTTAAGTCCAAAACAAATGCATAGAATTCAAATAAGAATCTAAGTAGTTTTGAAACGAAATGTTCTCGATCAAAGTTAACTAGGAAAATTGGTAAGTTTCGTGGCACGGGACAACATCGAAGCGGGTACACGCGTATTCGAGCAGAACGAGGAGGGTAGGAACGGCCTATCGGTATTATTCCGACCAGTCATCGGGACTTATGCCGCTTATGGGATTACACGAGCATTAGCAGACAGCTTGTTCTCTACCATTCTGTACGAGATCCCTGATAAAGCAAAGTATTTCTACCAACCTTTTCTCACCCTATCCCAATCGGTTCTATCTACGTACTTTTATATTTATTTCGTCACTGTTATCATTTATCCTTTGCCAATTAACTTCGTCAGAAATTTCCGACAGGAACTGTTTATTCGTTAAATATTCTGAATTTCGTTCATTTTCGTAACGAAACGTGACGTTGTTTATGGAATGTTGTATGGCAAGCGTCGCGTCGGCAACCGTTTTTGAAGAAGACGGTTCGAGTGGTATGGGTATTTTTATTTTGAAATAGTCCGTGAGTGAGTAATAAGATAAATTTTATTGAGAAAACTGTTGCAATATGCTTTCAAACTCTTTCTAAACTAAACATGAAAAAACAGAATTCTAATTTTAATTATTGTAAAAGTAAATATAACTGTCAAGATTTAGTTAGTTAATAATTTGTGAACTTTATCTCCGAGCGTTCTCTTCGTTATCGATGGCTTGCGACACGCAAGTAACGAAGATATTAGGTTAATTAATTTGTGTTTTTGATATTGGGATGTATAGTGTCGGGTATGATAGGTTTTCCTATAGAAAATTGTGATATAAAGGAAAATTACTAGGTAGTATTAAACATAGGGGTATTTGATATCAAGGATTATTGGAACTAGGGGTAATTACGCTAGTGGATATTTACAATAGGGATTATTAACGATAGGGACTATTTTCACTAGGGATTATTGACCCCGGAGAAAATCGTACTAGGAGATATTGACACTGGGGATTGTTTATACTAGGGAATATTGAAACTAGGAATTGTTGACTAAGGAATATAGACGCTAGGGAAAATTACAACCTGCAGAATAATACTAGGGAGTATTGACGCTTCGGTTAACTACACCAGGGAATATTGACACTAAGGATAGTTACACCAGGGTATTATAGATGCTAGGGATTATTTACACCAGCGAAAACCGCACTAGGGAGTATTGAAACTAGGGATTATTCATCCAAGGTATAATAAGACTAGGGAATATAGACGATAGGGATAACTACACTAGGAAATATAGGTGTATACCGTCTATGTTCGTTTCTGCAACTTTCTGATCAAACCAAAATATTAATCTATTATTTAAATTATCTGAAAGTGTTTATTTCGTGTTTATGTTTTATAATTTATTTTTATATACTATAAATATACTTTATTTGCGGAACTTGAAATTATCAAATGAGTCACTTGGTGATCCGCGGGTCATAGGTTAATCCAATTAAAATACAATTTCTATTCTTTCTTTACGAATCGTTCATCATACACGCCGTTTGAGATTTCGCGCTCAGTTATCTCCCGAACTATACTTAATTTCAAAATGAATTACTACACCGAAGGGCTAATAAGACTTACAAATCAGAATGTTTCAATCGCAATCAGAGTTACCTAGACAACAGTCCGATTACTTTTCTACGATGCCAAGGGGAGGATCGAGATTGCTTGATCGTTTAACAAGAAAACATTCAATCATCCCCGGGTCGATGCAAGAAAGCCCGTTTTAACGACACGATAGTCACCACAGTATGCAATATGGTTTCTCTTCTCGAATTACCCGCTCCACAGTTTTTCAGTCTCACGATACGTCAGCTTTAAGAGTAGTTTGTTGTACGTAAATGCTGCAAGTAACACGAGTTGGGGCGAAGTAACGCGATATCGCGGTATAGTTTTAAATACGAACTCTCGCCTACTCTGTATCAATGATTCGTCTGTCGTCGATTCTCTTCATTGTCCGTTTACAACGATCCGTGGTGTTTCCGAATTAACAAAGAATAAAAGGAGAAGAAAAATGTTAACGACGGTATCTCGGCGGAGGATCGTCGCGAAGGTGAAGCTCCCAGGCCGGTATAATTTATTTAATTATATCGAATTCAACGTTGAGAAGCGCGTGCCTGGAGTTCTCACGGTAAGGGGCAGACAATAAGGACATTCATTCGTTGCTCGGTTTCTTCAGGGTCCAACGTTGGCTACGGACAAGCGGTGTTTCTCCTTAGGTCTTAATCGTTCACCACGGAATGCGCGTTTAATGCAAAAGAGGACACAGGCGGCTTGTGTTTGACTTTGCCTGTATTTTCTCCGGCTGTCCCAACGACACCGAGCCACTTACTTTACGAGCTGTTCGATACCTTCCTTCTTCACCTTCTTCTTATTTTTCCTCTTATTTCCCTCGGCTTCCCTTCTATCCGGCTACCAACGATCTTGCGAAATCTCGAGAGCACCGTTCTTGACGCTAATGATACCACCAGAAACCATCTTTCCGCCTGTTCGTTCTACCTTATCTAATTAAATCAACTTTACAGATCGTTTGGCACACTTTCATGCATCTCTCGGTGCTACTTGTTGTAGCAGGCTTGAAAATTATAGTTTACATTACAGGGAATTATCACTTTATGTGACAAGTGCTTCGTCTCCGTCGGTTATTAGAATTCTTGGTCATTTTTCGAATATCTCTAACAGTTGTTGAGCGAATGGATCGAAGGAAGGCGGAAAGGAAAACAAAAAAAAAAAAAGTGGACGAAGAGCGCAGGGGAAGCATTACGGTCGAACGCTTAGAGCCGGACGCGAAACCACACTTTTACTCAATGGGGTGTAGAGCATGGTGGTGGTGGTGGTGGATAGGCAGTAATAATACGCGAACAATATAGGTTGAAGTTGGGTAGTGTACAGGTCGACGTGACCGAGCAGTACCCCATTGCGCCTACTCTCTGTGTATGAAATATCAACCACCGTGAAACTTGAACGTCCTGAGAAACTTTTGGGACCATCCTTGCTCGACTCTTGCTTTCGTTCGATCACCAATCTGCCGTCTGGGTCGCCGACGTTGAAACATCTTGGGAATTTCTATCAGAAACCGAGGAAACTGGCCGGTCACGATCCACCGAAGCTGGAAGATGGAACGAAGCTGGTCACTAAACTATGTCCCGAGTGTATCAGTCCTTCGCTGTTCGTTGCTTTATGAAAAAGTTGTAAAATTAATAAAGAATCCAACGACCCGCCATCTCGTCTCGTCCTCGTTTCATCGAGCTCCGACAATCTGGGGGCCTGGCTCGTTTGAAACATGAATATATGGAAATACTAACAAACCACCCTCTGCTTATTACGAACATCGCTCAGCTACGTACACAAAACAGTTGCTTATGATAAAAGATCTGAAGATTATGAAATGTCATAAATTTTCAGCGATTTGTGTCAAAATTATTTTCGTTATTATCGCAGATCCGCAAGATTTCTTTCGATGTAGAAATTATATTCCAGTCTTTTTCGTAGAAGCCTGTAGCAAGTGTTGGTGCCTCTCAGGCGCCATATTTAATTTGTTACGTGGCCGACGGTTAGGCAGCTCTAGTGGCCGGCGGAGGGTTTCTGGTAAGGGAGGCCGCGTAACATTTATTTATTAAGAAAAAAGTCAATACAACCCGAGCGGTTAGATTGTATTGTTGTGGGAACCGTCACTGGTATTCACTGGGATTTATAGAGAATGCTAATGTGGGTTTGACACAGTAAATATATATTACAAAATCAGTCTATTACAGTTGTTCTGTCGCGAGTATAGGTGTGTGTGTTGTATATTACCTATTCCGCTGGATGCTCGGTTTTGACGCACTGGCAATGCGGGGTGTGTGTGTGTGGTTGGTACGGATGCCAAATAGAAATACAAGCAAGTTCGCAGATTCTATAAGGTTCGCTTTGATCGAAAGGGACTTCAACCCGATCTCACTAAATAATAACCAACTCACGATTGTACACGAAGTGCTCAACGCTAGATGAACTTTGGTACTGCCCCCGAACGTTGGTACCGAAGGGGTTTATATACTACTCCGAAAGGGCAATCTGGTTATTACTTAGATAATCGCATTGGTCCCATCTGTTTTTCCAGAAATGTTTAGAGTGGTTGCAGCTGGTGTTTAATCATGATGGTCCCACTGCTTTCCCAAAACGTATGGTTCTGTTATCGCAGTGGGCCTTCTGTTTGTTTCAAGTGCAGGCGGCCTGTTTGTATTAGAGTTTTCCTTTTCCAGATGTTAAAAGGATTCGTTTTTCTAGAGGAGGCATATGTTTGATAAAACGATCTGCCTACGTGACACCTCCCCCCTTAGAAGAAACATTGCGGTTATCGCGATGCTTTCTTTTTTGAAAAGGAAAACTCGTATTGAGTGTATTACAATTTGGTGGTGTAATGTAATATGTCGAGTGTGGTGTGTAATGTAAGTGTACTTATCGCTATGAGCAGTGATTTCGGTAGATGATGAGCGGCAGGAACTGTCGGATGGTCGTTTGGTTGTATTTGCCAGAGTCCTGGGCCCGGAGTTGATCAGCGCCGTATCCTGGAGACTAACCAGAGCGGTATTGGATCTGGTGGTGGCGGGACTCGGTTTTCCCTCTGGCACTGCAGCCTTGTGAAGATGGTCTTCATGCATTCCTCGCACATGTAGGAGGCTTGCACGTGGGTTATAGCCTCATGGCAGCGGTCACAGGTCCCCACTGTTGTTGCCAACTCCTCCGTCCAGTGCAGTTGTACCAGGTCTACTATTGTTGTTCCCATTATGCAGTTGAAGCAGACCACGCCAGTGTCCGTCTTGCAGCACGAGGCGCGGACGCACATAGTGGTTGCGAGTCGCATAAGCATTCGGTATCGTCCGGTGGTGGCTCCTGCCCTCTTCTTCTTTAAGTAACACATTCTATTACAATTTGTGGAATGGTTCCCCGGTGGTGTTCGTGGTTTTTCTGTTGTCGTCGCCTAGGTGCGCTCAGAATTTCGCCACTTTGTCCACATGAACAATGCCAATGCGAGCAGAGTTGCTTAGTTCGACGTTCTTAACTGTGTTTCTCTTTTTAAGGATGTCTACTGATACATCTATGGTGCCGGGGCTGTTTATATACTTTCAAGAGCCCTTGGGTCACCCCACTCTCTCCAACCTTAAGGGAGGGGTGTGTATGAACGGCTATGGTCCTTTAGAATATTGTAGCACTTGGTTTAGATATTGAGGGGTTTTCCTCTGGTATTTTTATCGGCTGTTATATTGCGAATCTTTATGGTATGGGTTATTAATTCTGTTAGATAATCTCCGTATGATTTTAACTTTTCACCGGTTGGGAACGAACTTGGTTCACGGGCTGGTTTTCCGAATACCAATTCGTATGGAGAAAAATTTGTTGCTTCATGTACAGATGTATTGTACGAGAACATGGCAAATGGTATTAGTAGATCCCAATCCTCGTAATTATCCATGTAATGTTTAAGATATTCCGTTAGCACTATGTGGCTTCGTTCTAAGGATCCGTTGGTTTGTGGTCTGTACCCAGAAGTTGTGATTTGTTTGATTTTAAATATTTCCGACAAATTTTTCATTAAGTTTCCAATGAAACTGGTTCCTTTGTCCGTTAATATTGCTCGTGGGGTTCCATATATGGCAATGAAGTGTCTTGCAAAGGCGTCTGCTATTGTGGTAGCTCTGATGTTTGGTATTGCTACAGCTATACAATATTTTGTTAGACAATCTTGCATTGTGAGAATGTACTTATTTCCGCTAGGTGTTAAGGGTAAAGGTCCTACGGTATCTAAAGCAATTTTATCAAATGGTTCTATTGGAGTGTCGGTAATTAACATTGGTTGACGAGTTTTTGCTCTAACTAATTTTTCTTCTTGACAACTTGTGCATTTTCTGATGTAATTCTGTATGTCATTATGCATTTCCGGCCATTGATACTTCGCTCGGACGCGTTTATAAGTTTTCGTGATACCTTTGTGTCCTCCTACTAAACTATCGTGAGCTTCGCGAATTATTTGCAATCGATCTTCCATGGGTGGTGTGGTGGTTGAGCAATTGCATATAATGATCTTTTGTGTTGTTCTTGCGAAGACTTCTTTTATCATCTTAATCAGTTCATTAGTCGGCAATTTATGGAAATCTCCGACTGCTGATATTCTAAATGACTTTATTGGGTTTTGATCTAAAAGGTGTTTCAGGTTCTGGAGTCCGTTTAATATATCTTTGCTTTTTCCGGTGTCGTAAAAGTTTTCGGCGACCACTATACTGTAAACTTTGTGTAAGCCATTTGCTGATACTATTATGTTTCCTTTCTGTGGTTCTTCCGACAAAAGCTGTTGTAAATTTATTGTTTCCGTGTCCAGCAGCAGCTTTCCAATGGGGGTTACTAGGTTACAATCCGCAGGTATAAAATGTACATAGTGACCTTCCTCGGCGGTCAAGGTACTTGAGGAAGCAATGATTTCCGGTGTCTGTATCTGCTGCGGTTCTTTTCGCAGGTCATTTTCTTCCGTAAAAAGTGTGTCCGTGTCCAGCTGTGCGAACGGATAAGGGTCAATGGTGTGGTCAAAGACTCCCTGTGGTTGGTGAATTGTCGTTCCGATTATCCTATTAACAGGTTGAGGTTGTAAAATTTCTTCATTTGTTGCAGGTGATACTGAGATATTAAGTAAGTCTCGTTGCGGGGTTTCAATTATCGTTTCTTCCGTAATGGTATTTTCCGATGGTTCTTCGAATGACATCAAATTTACATCTTCCTGTGTCGGTGTGATTTGAGTGGAGTTTGCTTGCGGGTGGAAGCTTATGGTTTCCATATGTTCGTCTGGCATGTTTATCTCACGCGATAAGTTAGGAAAAGATCTGGGTTTATTTGATATTGGAGAATGTTGAACCTTTCCGAGTGCTGGTTCTTCATCTGAGCTAGTGTTTTCCTCCTGGTACTTCGGTCGTCTTTCCCTGTCTCTTTGTAGTTGCCGCACGCGGAATCCTATTGAGTCTGTGTCGAGTTCTGGTTTGGGTCCTAATTGCTTGTAGTCGGGATCTTGGGGATCTCGAGGTATAAGTGGTAAGCAAGATGATACAGGATTTCGTGATAGCGCATCTGCGTTCTTGTTCACTTTTCCCGCTTTATGAACAACCTGATATTCGTATTCTAAGAGTCTGAGTCTCCACTTCATAAGTCGTGATGTCGGGTCCTTGACAGAGTGTAACCAGATTAACGGTCGGTGGTCTGTGACGAGTGTGAATTTTGTTCCATAAAGGTATGGTCTAAAATACTGCACCGCATAAACCATTGCAAGGCATTCCTTTTCAGTAGCAGAATAATTTCTTTCAGCTTTATTTAAACTGCGGGATGCGTAGGCAATTGGGAGATCGTTTCCTATTTCTCCTTGACTAAGTACAGCTCCAACTGCGTAATCTGAAGCGTCAGTGGTCACAATGAACGGTTGATTAAAATCTGGATATTGTAGAATCGGTTGTGTGCAAAGTTCATCGCGTAAATTTTCAAAACTCTTTTGGTGTTCTTCAGTCCAGTTGAAACGAATTCCCTTTCCTAGTAATTGAACTAATGGTTTCGCTTTAACAGAATAATCTTTAATAAAACGGCGGTAATATCCAGTCAGTCCCAAGAACTGTTGGACATTTTTTTGTGTTTTTGGAGTAGGAAATTCCTTTACGGCTCGAAGTTTACGAGGATCTGGTTTAACACCATCTGCTGTTAGAATATGTCCTAGATATGCAACTTCCTTGCGTAAAAATTCGCATTTGTCAATCTGTAGGGTAAGTCCGAACTCTCTGAGTCGATTGAGTAATTTCTTTACTTTTATTTCGTGTTCGCGTAATGAAGAAGAAAAGACAATCATGTCGTCCATGAATACATGAACATTTTCTAGTCCAGATGTAACTCGATTCATTAGGCGTTGGAACGTTGGTGGTGCATTTTTCAAACCAAAAGGCATACGTAAGAATTCGTAATGTCCATGCGGAGTTGTGAATGCAGTTTTCGGACGATCTTTAGGGTCCATTTGAACCTGATGAAATCCATTTGCTACATCGAATATTGTGAAATATTTCGCTCCTCCCAGTTTATCTAGAATTTCGGTAATATTTGGTAATGGAAATTTATCGCTCAAAGTCTTTTCATTTAAGGCTCGAAAATCAATCACCATACGCCAGCGTTTGTTACCCTTAGCGTCTGGTTTCTTTGGTACAATCCATAAAGGGGAATTGTAGGGTGAATTAGAAGGCTGTATGACTCCTTGTAATAGCAGAGCTTTTACTTGACGTTGTATTTCCTCCTGATGTACTGCTGGATACCGGTATTGTCTTGTATTAATTGGTACGTCGTCTGTCGTATAAATTGAATGGTAAAAATTTGGCACTTCTCCTAGTTTATCTCCGGGTAGGTAAAATCTGTCCGGAAATTCGTTGACAATATTGAATACGTGTTGACGTTCTTCTGCGTTGAGATGGTCAGTTCTTAAAAGTTTTTGAATTCGGGTTGCTCTATCTTCTGACGTCTCTTCGGTTTGATAAGAAGTGATTGGATCGTCATCTGACGAGTCATAAATATCGTAAGGATGAATATGTTGTGGTTCAATATCTATTTCTACGTCGTCCTCTCCAGTGTTCGTAGCTAATGTGTAACAAATACCATCGCGATTATAAACCGCTGCTTCGCCAATGTATATTTCTTCTGGTGTTCTAAGTCGCGGTAAATATCCCTCCTTAATGTTAGGATTGGCTATGTAGATTGCAATTGTTTTTGTTGTTCGAGCTTCGATACGGTGTTTAGTCGTTTTCGGAATTTTCTGTTCAGCTAAATCTTTATAATTTGAAAAACGAAGTGATCGAATGGGTTTATCTTTCAACACCAATGTTCCGTGATAATATGAAATTTCTGCTTCCTCTTGTAATAAAAATGGGCTGCCTATAAGTCCATCGGCTTCTATGGCAAGTTTCCTACAACGTAAAATAATGCAGGCTTACCGTGAATGTGAAGGATTGTGGTTCCTATGCTATGGACAGGTGGTTTTGTGAGTCCATGAATTTCGATAACTTCCTTGGTGATACGTTTGGCTTGATCTCCAAGAGCGTCGCGAGTCACTAAGTTAACTGCTGCACCGCCATCAATTAAGAATTCACCTGTTTCCGATTTTAACTCCGGAACTTTGATTTTTATTCTCGGGGCTGGGGTTTCTTTGATGAGGATCCTTCCGTGAACCTGACTGTCCTTTGGCGAGGTTTTTCCGACTCGTTCATCGTCTCGCCTTTTCGGTGAACGTTTTCGGAGTTTAAAGACTTGTTGGATTCTACTGATGAGCCTCGAGAGTATGATCGTTGTCTGAAATTACGCGGATTTCTTCTGCAACCTCTTTCATCGTGTCCTTGACTATCGCATCGCCAACAATATAACTGCGAAGTATCGCTACTCTCGTTGCGTTTCAAGATTGTAAAGCCTTTCCTATCCTGATCCAAATGTGGTGAATTCGAACGATAGGAAGGTGAGTTCGATTGGTTTCTATGTCGTATAGTCCATGCTGATGCACGCGATCGTCCTTCTCTCTCATCTTCAGAGCTGGGTGCTCTCCTCTGTCGATCTCTATACCGGTCGTATCGCGTTGGAGACTGGGGATACGAAATTTGATTTCGACGTTCGTTACTGTAATGATCTTTGTTGTACCGATCTTTTGGTGATATGTTTCGTGTCATTCCACGACGATTCCTCAGTTTTCGGTCTACTTCTAATACAGCATCAAAAGCTTCTTCCAGGTTTTTAATCTGTTTATTTTGTGCTGACACCTTAAGAGAAATACGGTCTGGTAACCCGTCCAAGAAGTTTTCCAAGATGTCTATTTCCATTTGTTTAATAATTTCATCCGAATTCCTAGGATACTTTTCTTTAATAGCTCCTCTTGTACAGTAAATAAGATGACTTGTTCGATCGATGTAACTTCTTAGGCTTTCGTATTCTCGAATTTGAAGCCTGGCGATTTCCGCTTGAAACTGCGATAAGCTTTGTCCTGGTCCGAATCTTTTCTTCAAATGTTTAATTAACGCTGATACCGAAGCAAATTCATGTTCTAATGTACTTCTTCGCGCCGGACCGGTGAGTTTAGTTAATATGATAGTAAGATATTCGGCTTCTGTTCCCTCGGGAATCAAAGTTAACCCATCTTCTACCAATTGTGCAAAACGTGATAAAGGTGGATTTTCTCCATCAAATTGTGGTATCGTTAGAGTGACATTTTGAATACAAGATCTTTGCGTCAAAAGTGACATAGAGTTTGCGATCGAAACTGTTAAGTTCATTAGATCGGCTGAGGTAATATTGGCTTGTTCATTCGCCATTTTCGAATAGATTAATTAAATTGCTTAGAAGAGATAACTAGGAAAACTAGTATACAATCGATGTTGAACAAGGTAATAGCTGGTTGTCAAATATCCACGAAAGTAATTATTACAGTGAATATAATCTAAGTGACATGTATCCCACCGCTGTCACCAGTTCTGTTACGTGGCCGACGGTTAGGCAGCTCTAGTGGCCGGCGGAGGGTTTCTGGTAAGGGAGGCCGCGTAACATTTATTTATTAAGAAAAAAGTCAATACAACCCGAGCGGTTAGATTGTATTGTTGTGGGAACCGTCACTGGTATTCACTGGGATTTATAGAGAATGCTAATGTGGGTTTGACACAGTAAATATATATTACAAAATCAGTCTATTACAGTTGTTCTGTCGCGAGTATAGGTGTGTGTGTTGTATATTACCTATTCCGCTGGATGCTCGGTTTTGACGCACTGGCAATGCGGGGTGTGTGTGTGTGGTTGGTACGGATGCCAAATAGAAATACAAGCAAGTTCGCAGATTCTATAAGGTTCGCTTTGATCGAAAGGGACTTCAACCCGATCTCACTAAATAATAACCAACTCACGATTGTACACGAAGTGCTCAACGCTAGATGAACTTTGGTACTGCCCCCGAACGTTGGTACCGAAGGGGTTTATATACTACTCCGAAAGGGCAATCTGGTTATTACTTAGATAATCGCATTGGTCCCATCTGTTTTTCCAGAAATGTTTAGAGTGGTTGCAGCTGGTGTTTAATCATGATGGTCCCACTGCTTTCCCAAAACGTATGGTTCTGTTATCGCAGTGGGCCTTCTGTTTGTTTCAAGTGCAGGCGGCCTGTTTGTATTAGAGTTTTCCTTTTCCAGATGTTAAAAGGATTCGTTTTTCTAGAGGAGGCATATGTTTGATAAAACGATCTGCCTACGTGACAAATTTATCGGAGTATTTTGAAATGCGAAAGTTCAGTTTCATCCGTATCAAAATATAGGAAATTAAGGAAGGGAATACAAATCGACAGATTCTCAAATATTTCTAACACTTTTCTTCCGACATGGTGCGTTTGGTTTCTGAAAGCGTAGCTGGAAAATCAGATTAGACCCGATTACGTCCAGAAATACTTCGAGCGCAAAGGGTTAAAATTATAAAATGATAGTTGGATCAGCGTTGGATATTAAATATAAATTTCTTACTGTAACGAACATAAGTTTTTGGCATTCGTCTGTCGGATTCTGTAGCCGTAATTGTTAAACTAACATTGAAACGGACGATTCGGAAGCCGCCGCTTTTATGTCCCCGTTTGTACTGGCGGACTTCCGCCGTGGGATAATACGGTTAACCACGTTGGCCATTAGTCTTTCCACAATCGATACACGCCGGCTGTTACAGTGAAAATCGACGTTGATTATCATCCAACAACCTCGATGGCTCTCGTCCACTTTTCTCCTCTTCATTCACTTGTGATTTTATAACTGATCAAAGAAACAATATCTATACCGACGTGTAACGCGACATTCGTGTTCTTTAATCCTTGCGTGAAACTGGGAAAATTACACGAACGAGAAATATAATTAATTTCAGGTAACTTTCAGGTAGATGTTTAAGGAAATTGAGAAGTTCTCGTGAAAGTGATTATTTATTTAGATTTTGGGTTAAAAGTATAATAGAGAAACTTTAATTCAGTTTAACAATTTTATATTCGGTTCAATTTACCAGAGCATTTTAAAATGTAAAATTTAAGCTTTATTCACGTTAAAATATTGAAAATTAACGAAAGGAAGCATCTCTTTCGTTCTAAAACAGTTCATTTGGTTTTTGGAAACATTGCTGGAAAAGTAGAGTAAATTCGATCGTATCCAAAAACGCCTCGAGTGCGAAGGGTTAATAAAGTAAAATTGTGAATTTTCAAGTTAAATAAATGTAGTTCCACGCTTCCTTTTCACCGCGTACTTATGTCAGAATCGACTAATTATCCGTGCTTTATTTATCGTGAGTCTCAAATTTTCGATACGAAACAGAAGGTAATGTGTCCCATTGACTTCCGTTCAGAAGTGTTCGTTAGATCTTTATCGGATCAGAAAGATACCAATTACACATTTATTTTAAATAATCGACTTTCGAGCTTCCTTAGTAGATTCAAGCATACTTGCAGAAACTTAGTATAGTTTCCAAATTCAGTTTTCGTTTTTGCGTGGAAAGACGAGTATAATTCTTTTCATTGTCCGTTTCTGTTTGGATAACAAGGTCTCACGCCAAGAACCGAGCCGGCTAACTTGCCGCAACACAATCCACTCTCTGCTTCCAGTCTGAACCTCTCGTCTTCTACCACTTTTCCCCTTGGTGTCCGTGCTTCTCTTTCTTCGACGTGTTGTTCAGCTTTGCGAGTGACTGAGCTTGCCTTCGAATACGAGCCAGGTTACCGTAGTTATCAATCATTTCGTTTCAATTATTATATTGATTCAAAACGTCATTTATATCAAAGTCTTCGAGTTGATGGTAAAATTCTTGATCAATTCTTGATAAACAAAGAATACTATTCCTATGATTGTGTGTCTGCCATTTAATCTACAAAACACGATAGTCACAAAATTATATTATTTTATCTTATGTTATTCCACGGGCAGTTAACTAGTCTATGGGTGGACGACTCTCCAATTCAGCGCCGGTAGCGAACATTAATCAATTTTAAAATATCAAACAAAGCTTCCGCGTTGTTCCCATCCTCGGATCAGTTTCAAACCAATATCATTCAATTCTTCGAATCTTTTCCGACAAAACAGATTTTCTAAAATGCTAGATCCCATCTACAATCAAACGTTTCTCGTAATTTCTTGAAAAACCCCCAAAGATTGCAAAGTGATCGATCTTCCAACCAATATTCCCCCCAACGATAAGTCTTATCAACTGATATCTCCTGTTTGTATTCCTGTGAAAGTCTTTCGATCCCCTTTTAACGAAAAAAAGAAAAAAACATCTTAGAAAGAAGCGAAATGGAAATGCGAAAGTGAAGGTCTCCTAACATGGGCGCAGGAAACGATTCCGAAGCGTGCGATTCGTTGGACATTGCGATCACGGCAGCTGACAGTCGATCCTGCGATCTTAATCTGGTCAGCGTGCTCGCGAGAAGAGACGAGGGGAATGATGGTAGCAGAACCCGGAGAGGGAGACAAAGGGAGGGGAAAAAAAAATCGGTAGCTGGTTGATTGGGAGGAGACGGGAATCCGTCTGTCGGTTTATACGGTTGAGAGATCGGATCAAGAAGCTTGAATAATTCATCGAGAAAGCGAGACTCCTCTAGTTTGGCCTCGGTGCTGCAACCACTGACGTTGTTCCTTTCCTGTTTCAACTGTTGGTCGTTTCGATTTCCTCCCTGCGCCTTCGTCGTATCCCTGACACCCTCTACATCACTGGATCATGTAAAATTCCGCGGGGTATTCTTGTTTCTTAACACATTATACGCGAACGATGGAACATTCTATGTTTACTTCGGAGATGTGAATCCCATTAACCGTTTAGAGAATTTTGAGAAATTGCCTCGAAGCTGATTTGCAAGCTAATCTTACGAGTATCTTGAAAGTTACGGCAATTTATACAGTAGTGGAATAAAATTCTGGACACTTCAAATTATTGACTAATTAGTTTTCTAATTTCAGGGCGTCGCTTATGTATAAAAAGACTATTTACGTATGTGTTTCGACATTTCAAAAGAGGTACAAAAGATTAATTAATCGGCTAATTCACAGAACAAAAATAACATCTCAGTTTAGATTTTTTTTTTTTTTTTTTTCTTAAAATTTTAAAGCATTTACAAATCAAATCATGCGAATG
Organism: Stelis phaeoptera; assembly: GCA_943735885.1. Taxonomy (NCBI): domain Eukaryota; kingdom Metazoa; phylum Arthropoda; class Insecta; order Hymenoptera; family Megachilidae; genus Stelis; species Stelis phaeoptera. The sequence goes on from OX030936.1 coordinate 6,616,361, forward strand.
ATTACAATAAAAATATTACGGTATCAGTTTAGCACAGCAACATACTACTTTATTCAAAGTGTCCAGAATCAATTCCACCAGTGTATTTAACGAAATTTCTATTCGCTTTGGAAAGCCTTCTCGAACGACGATGGTCAGCCAATCGTGACCCAAAGAATTTTATCTGAATTTTGAATTTCATACACATCAACATTTTAAGATTCTTTAACGTATTGCTACTTATTGTATTTAATATTTGGAACGCGACCACCGTCATCTGCAGAATTATTTATCGACAAAATACATTCCTTTTTTTATACAAAATTTAATAATTTTAGTCCTATTTTCACCTGTAATTATTCTTATAAATTTTCCTTCGAATATTCTTGTTCGTCAATAATCGATTTGCGAATGACTTGCAGTCGGACGGGAAAAGATGGTACGAAGATTTTCAAACAAAGTTCTTTCGTATGAAAATTTCCGAATTTTTCTCGTTAACTCGAAGAGAACATTTTCTCCGTCGAGGTAGCCGTGAAACGTTCTTAGGTCCTTAAAGACCAGAAGGCGGAGGTAAAGAAAGGAGCCGTCTTTTGAGGTTCTTCCCGTTGCCTAATTGTATCGGGTGTCTTAATCAGCATGTAAGCTACCTAAAAGTCAAAGGTTCTTGAAGAAGGTGGGGAAGAACCGAAGGAGAAAAGGAGCTTCTCGCCGCTCTGCATCTCAAAGGATGAATTTTAAAAGTGTGTTAAGCCGCCGGCATTATGCCCGCTGTATTTATCCGCCTCGAACATGAATTTAGATTGTGACTTAGGCACATTGTGCCTGTTTCCGTCTATGAGATCATACGGGCCACCTTTTTTTTTTTCGCGCTGCTTGTTCTTCAAAGCGATTTTTGTTACTGGGATAATTAGCTTTAGCTGTTTCATTTATTTTGTTAGGTTAGCAAACACATTCGCCGGCTGTTCGTTGATTAAATATTATTGAAAAGTTTGGATCGCGTTAAAAACAAGAAAATTCATGACATAAAATTGAAGGTAATAATTAAACATATTTTCAATATACAGGGGTACGAATTTAATTAGCATTGTACGAAATCTTTGAATAGACGTTGGAACGTGTGGAATTTTATATTGTTGTGCTTCGTTGCTTCGTGCGAGGAAAAGGGATGGTATTTTGCGCGTATTATTAACAATTGATCGTACTTTTAATTTCGCCGATATGGATTTATATATCGTGGGGTTGTTGGACACACAGAGGACAGAACAGGGTCTTTCGTAATCAACCATCCGGCACGTGCTGACTTTCGGCTAGAAAGCGACGTAATAATCTCGTAAACTGGAGAGCGTACTAATATCTGTATATTAAACATCCGAAAGATCTTTCGAAATTACCCTTGTCAGTTCGTTTCCTATGAAAATGACTGCATAATTTTCTCCACGGTGTGTTAAATATTTCAAATTGTTTCATCGTTTGTTTAATATATTTCTACTTTGCGCGATCTTCGCGTGGAAAGTCGATGAATATATACAGTGGGTCAAAAAGGTATTGGCACACCTTTTAAAACACAATTCCCTCTTGAATTTTTTTGAGAAGCTAGAAGAACTAGTTTACTAGATGACAAAAAAACAAAATGTTGAAAAAGTCTCAATCGGTTGAAATTATGAAGGATACAGTGAGGATCGCCTTTCTCAACTTTTTTATCCCAGCCAATAATGAAAATTTAAAACATACTTTTTATACATTTCAGTAAGTTGTATGTATACACCAAGTTTCATCGAAATCGGTTAACGCACCTAGAAACTACAAACAATTGAAATTCTCGAAAATCGCAGTTTTTCACCTAAGAACGCGATTAATCATTCTCTTTTTCAACATTTTTTTTTTTTTTTGCCATCTAGTGAACTACTTCTAGCTTCTCAAAAAAATCCAAGTAATTCGGTCCAATCTCAAAAGAGGGAATTGTGTTTTAAAAGGTGTGCCAATACTTTCTTGACCCACTGTACATGTACGTATATATTATAACAAAACCTTCTTATTATTCTGTTAATTGTACTTTTCAGTTTTTTTTTTTTGTAATAAAGTTTTTATCATTTAAAACGTGTCTATATTATTATATCTATTAAAAAAAGAATAAAAGATAGGGAGTCCCTGCTGTAGGGTGCCGTTTCTGGCGTGCCACTTATTCGCCATGTTGTTTGTGTACGATAATATCTGTATGTGTATATAATGTATAATTCTAATGTATTTTCTGACGACGATGACTGATGACCGTTATTATGTGGGTGATTCTAGTGGGGCCTGTGTTCGGGGGCCGATGCGGCGCGGAGGCGCTCGGGCTTGGGTTAGGGTTGTCGCTGGGCCCAGCCTACAGGTTCGCTCTGCCCCCGGGACTCGCTGCCAAGACCACCCGCTGCCTTGTATTCGACCAAGGTAGGCCTACCAGCCATCTTCATTACCCCATGCTTTCTTTAACCTCTCCCAGATAGAACACGCACAATTAATTACAGCTACTTTTCAATGTTTCCGATCCGTTTCGATCCGGATACTTCAAGTTTCACCACTTTTTAAACTACCCAAGTAACATGTCTGTGACGCTTACCAAAACTATACTCGAACAGTAACACTGATCGTAGACCAACGTCAATTATTATTGTGCGCTCAGGGGATTAATTAACACGTTGAGCGCGGAATCGTGTTTTGAGCACTTGACGGTTGAGCGATCAATTATTATTGTACTGTGTTATATTATAACATTTGTTTTTTAAACTTGATCGACACCGCCCATACGAAAGGTTTGAAGTTTGATGATTTAAAATTTAGAAGTTTGATATTTGGAAATTTGGAAATTTAGAAATTTGTGATTTGGATGTTCGAAATTTGGTGATTTGGAAATTTGAAATTTAGAAATTTGAGATTTGAAAGTTCGAAATTTGGTAATTCGGACATTTAGAATTTAGAAATGTGATATTCGGAAATTTAGAAATTTAAGATTTGAAAGTCCGAAATTTGGTAATTCGGAAATTTAGAATTTAGAAATGTGATATTTGGAAATTTGGAAATTTAAAATTTAGAAATTTGGAAATTTGAAATTTAGAAATTTGGAAATTTGAGATTTGAAAGTTCGAAATTTGGTAATTCGGACATTTAGAATTTAGAAATGTGATATTTGGTAACTTGGAAATTTAAAATTAAAAAATTTGGAAATTTGAAATTTAGAAATTTGGAAATTTGAAATTTAGAAATTTGAGATTTGAAAGTTCGAAATTTGGTAATTCGGACATTTAGAATGTAGAAATGTGATATTTGGAAATTTGGAAATTTGAAATTTAGAAATTTAATATTTGGAAATTTGGAAATTTAAAATTTAGAAATATGATATTTGGAAATTTGTAAATCTTAAATTATAAATTCAGAAATTTTGAAAATTGAGATTTGAAAGTTCAGGATTTTGGAATTTTGGAAACTTAAAATCCAGAAATTTGATATTTGGACTGGAAAGTTCATTATCATTCCCCAGGGACTAACGTCGCACTTAACGTCTTAACACCGTTGATCGGATAATTAAAAAATACTGTCGATTCTTTTTTCTTTAATTGATGAAACGTTCTATCTGGGATTGGAAGGATTCATAACAGCGCTTCTCTAACAAACCTGAATATTTCTAACTGGTTGGTGATCAAGAATTTTCATTCAGTGTTATTCGCACGGTGATTTCGTTCTACGACATTAACGTTTTCGTTTATTCAAACGAACGAACGTTAACGAGATCTCGTCGTAGTTAACAAGCACACGAGCCGACGTAACACGTCCTCGAATCGACAAATCATCGATAATCCTTTACATCGTCAAATTCTAACGTTTCCCATCCGAGTGCTGATATATAGTAGGCTTAACAAACTTTGATCGCCAGGCTAATTTGGCGTTGCAAGCTGACAAGATTAGCCAAAAATTTACTATCGTCTATTTGTTCGCTCATTCTATGCCAACTCAAACAGTCGCAAGCATGATAACCCGTCGATTTCAATCGAAATACTTTTACATGAAAAAAAAAAAAAATGTAAAATACTTAACCTTTCGTAATCTGTTCAATTCATAATTCTATTCAAGATCAAACTATTTCATTGATTATTATTATCGATTCTGTCACTAGTGGACGTTTGAACCTTCTGTGTCGAAATATTGGTTTGACGAGAGTGCGAAAACAAATTGATCGATTATAAAAATCTGCGAACCGTACGAATTAAGATGTATTCGTATAAAAATCCATAGTCCAACGATAACAATTTTACGGTTAAGTCTGTTGTCGTCGAAAGGCTTATCGGTAGCCATTGATCCCTGCAATCCAGCTACAAGATCGACTTGCTCGTTTGCACATACTAAGCTCACGAGCTACGCTCATCTTCGTGTCCACAAATCTAACAAGACCGATTGTAAACGGGCTTGTGCTTTCGTCAGTAATGGTAATGTACAATGGGTGTACATCAGACGGTTAAGCGTCTGCGAATAATCGTCTGCTTATCGTTAGAAAAGTGGAGTCAATTGAAAGAAAATTCCGACTTTGTTATAATACGTGTTTTAACGACCCCGGGTGTCGTCATTCGAAAATTTTATCCAACTGCTATCGATGATTACACATAAATTAGGTGTTTTATCATTTATAAGGCGTAATTTTTCGATTCGAAAGCTTCTAAATTATGCATTCGACGAGGAGAGTCAGCTCGCGTGTTCAACGAAGAGAGCAACGAACGACTCGTTTCGTGTCGCGGCTCTGGAACGACGTCGATCCTGCCAGAACGAAGATATTATTTTTCATAAACGCGGCGTAAATGGTCGTTTCGCATGATTGCATGGGAATCCGGCGGGATGAACGCGTTTTCTCGCCGCCGTTCGGCTCGAGACGAAGAGGGTAATTCCGTGGATCCTATTTAGTTCCCGCTCTTGTTTCTCTTCCGTCTGACACACGATCTATACGAATATATATACATATATACGTCGGTTCCGAAAGAACAACGATGCAATTGCGAAATTGCAAAGTTAGGGTTCAAAGATTTTGATAGGGATTTTTGGTACTCATTGCTTGATGCTGTTACTATTTATTATCACCACTACCCTTGTTATTAACACTAGAACTAGTAAACAAGTCAAAATGACTGGTTGATGGTTTCTTAAATAAAATCAGAAAATTGATCAGTACGCTTTTATTAAAATATGTGTTAATTTTTATTAGGATAAAGGCCTACTGTTATTTTTCTATTTTATTTTCCACTTGAAAGTCGGTATGCATAAAACGTCGGTAGTTCTAGTGTTAATGTCACTGCTATCGTGCAAAAATATGTCTAATTTCTCCGTTGATGTTTATTGTTAAAACTTTGAACATATAACACCAGTTACCTACGTCAGATTTCCACTTATCTTTATATCGAAAATAAAAAACGAAGCACGAAATACACAAAGAATGAAATATAATAAGTTAACACGTAGAAGAATTCTTTATCTTCACAAAAATTAATCTACAGTACATTTGGTCAAAAGTGTCTTAATAAAAAATCTAGAGCAAATCGTTTCGACCAGTTTGATAGTTCAGGATTTTTCCAAACTTTTGGAAAACTTCAAACAGAAAGAAGATTAAAAGCGAATTAACTTATCTACAAGGTGTACAAAAATATATATATATATATACCAACGAAAGATGAAGTTTTCTGACACACCATTGTATACATGCGTTGTGGGGGGGAGGGGTAACGATTCGAAGGGTTAAAGTGCAGAGGAAACGAGACTTCCGCTTTCCTCGGATTCGTTTACTTTCTATTGCTACGTTTTTATCGAGGGATGAGATCATTATGCCGTTCTTTTTCTCACCCTTGTTCCCTTCGTCCCCCTTGGTGTAACGTCTTGCATCTCGCCACCTTTTCGGCCAACATCCCCCTTCGCTCGTTTCCCCTCCTCCCCGTCAGTTTGCTTCTCGCCTCTTCTCGCGACAGTAATTTTACTTAATTAAATTCCGTTCTTTCTGCCTTTGCTACTACGACCCCTCTGGCCATACACATCCCCCCCCCCCCCCCCTGTCCTTCCATCGCCCGGCAAGGATCGTCACTGATTTTTCTCCGCTTTACGCCCGGGCTTCAAACGATTTTTCCACGATCTCGAACTCGTCAGGGTTAGCTGAAAGCGTCGACGATACAGGACGGAAACTACTTCGATATTATAAAACAAACGTTTAAAAATTAGGCGAACGATTTAATAATATGTATTATAATATTATTCTTTATTATCCGAGGAATTTGTATATTTTTGACGAAGCTTGAATATTCTACGTACATTATAGGGATTTAAAAATAATAATTCGATTCACTTGTCACGATTGTTTTTTCGAAATGTCAGGACATTTGATCTAAGGATGTTATATTAGTTATCTGGCGTTTTAAAATTGATAAATACCTTCTTCTATCACATTGTTAATTCTACGTTCCGTTAACTAGATATTTTCTGTCGTGATTTTCTAACCTTTTAACGCCATTAAAATTCAATTTCCTTTTATATTGTCTATTTGTTTTTTTTAGACAAACGATTATAATATTTCGAATAAAGAAATCGTCTTTTCTTATTTCTTACAACTTCTTAAATAGAAACCGAATTAAAATACATCGTTGTAAGAAAAGAAAGAAATCTCAGCAATAATTCGATTCGAAGGTGTTAACAATCGTGTCTGGCAAGATGTCAGCAAGGTCTTAAACGGTGGGGAAAAAAATGTCTAAAGAGTAGGTATCGTTCGGATAATGTTTTTTTTTTTTTGTTTCTTGCGGGTACTCGTTAAACTACGTAAGAACGAAAAGGGTAGGGGAAAGGTGTAAGGGGTAGCCTCGACGATAGCCCGGAGGGGGTGGCTTCTTATTACCACTTCATCTGCAATTAACATTTATGGGCGGCAACTGTCGGCTGGAAAAACTAATTAAATATTCCGTGCCACCCTGGATAAGGGTGGTTGTTCCTTTACTTACGACCTTGACTGCCTAGAATAAGCATCGCGGAGACACGAAATAAAGAGATAAGAAGTGAAAATATTTTATTTAAGGGTGACCCCGTCGATTAAATAACGTAATTCATTGTTATCCAAGGGATCTTTGCGAACTGGTTCGGATGTGAACACGAAATAGAAGTACGTTTCAAGGAACCTACCATTTCTCCAGCCTTGACTAGCTTCTTACGTAAATCTGTTTATACCCTTTTCACGTTTTAATCGTTCATGACGCTGTCGGTGTGTTAACGGTTGTATTTTTTAATAAAACAGTACGTTTATTTTTACGCAGATCGATGCTTTGTCTAAGAAAGTAAGGTTAATTAAAAAATGTTGATAGTTCGTGAAATATTTTTCAGAATATTTCTGAAGCTTGAAATTTTAGAATTAAAATATTCTAGGGAATAAGGGTATTTGCATTTCTTTCGGATAAATCAATATCAAATTTAAAATATCACATGAAATATTGATCTTTTAAATATTTTATCTTAGTATTTTTTGCACACAGAACGTTCCAAAAAATGTCACTACCGTTTAGAAAAATATCTGTGTGGTACTTTTTTAACCGTTACAATTGTTGACTAGGGAATATAGACGCTAGGGATAATTATACTAGGGAAAATTACAAACTGGAATATTATACTAGGGAGTATTGACACTACGGACAATTACACTAGGGTGTGTTGACGCGTCGGATAACTACACTAGGGAATATTGACCCTAGGTATAATAAGACTAGGGAATATAGACTCTAAAGATAATTAGACTAGGGAATATTGAAACTAGGGATTGTTGACCCTAGGTATAACTACACTAAGGAATATTGACACTAAGGATAAGTACACCAGGGTATTATAGACGCTAGGGATTATTTACACCAGCGAAAACCGCACTAGGGAGTATTGAAACTAGGGATTATTCATCCAAGGTATAATAAGACTAGGGAATATAGATGCTAGGGATAACTACACTAGGAAATATAGGTATATACCGTCTATGTTCGTTTCTGCAACTTTCTAATCAAACCAAAATATTAATCTATTATTTAAATCATCTCAAAGCGTTTGTTTCGTGTTTATGTTTTATAATTGTAGTGGCCGGGCTAAGGGTTCTAACTAAGGGTTCTAACAGAATCACACGTGTTGGCGTCGAAAAGTCTTTATTGTAACTGAAAATTTATGATCGCGTCTGGACACGTCGCGTCGGGAGGTCTCGCGCCCTCTCGATTGACATGCATTAATTAATTATGTAGGTTACCGACTCCGGGTACTATATAATTTGTTTCTATATATTATACTTAATTTGCGAAACTCAAATGGATTACTTGAAATTATCAAATGGATCATAGGTCGCCGACGCCTGATTTAAACAGTACCGTTTTCCATATTCAATCATCAGTTCAATAAATGAACGAATAAAAACGAATCTTCTTGTATCGTTTATTACAGAAATCATAGCCAGCCAAATTAATAAATCTTCATTTTAAACATCCTACAAATCCGATTAACCATTAATTCCATCACGTGCCAATTTCGTAGCATCAAGTTATTAAAATCCAAATTTCTTTTATATCTCAGTTAAAACACAGCGATCGGCAAAAGATATAAATTTTCCAAGTAGGTACTTGTTGCACCGTATATGGACAAGGGTTGAAGGCTCGAAGGGGGGGGGAGGGGGGTTAAAGGGAGAAGAAGTTACAAAGATAGCAGTTGCAACGTAAAACGGACATTAGACGGCTTTGATGAGGGTTATTATACGGTGGTGAAACGGGACGCGACGTAAAGAAAAGTCGTTTACGCGTGTTGGCCAAAGGCGGATGTTTCGGCATGGGAAGAGATCGCCGATTAAAAGCCGCTTCTTCCGTGTCGGCAGACCGCGGGAAGTATTTTTAAGGGTCTCCCGCGGATCGTGGCCGACCAACCCGGGAATGTATAAATTTTAACGGCGACCATGATGTTGCTTCTTTAATTTCCTTCTGGTCAATTTCGGTCCCGCGTTACTACCTTTCCTAGTACAGATTTCTTTTTCTGCGCTTTGAAACATCGTCGGCCTCCTCCGTCGCGTTCCCACGCGACCTTTGAACTCTGCTGGTCTTTATTTAACCCTCGTGGTTCGGAGTCGATCCGTGAATTTAGGAACAATATAATGATGTCTCGAGTTGGATATAAAACTGTTGAAATACGAACGCGTAGAAATCAGAAATATATGTTTCGACAGATTTTTACGAACGTTGGGGTAACAACAAGCAAAAGATGCCCTTTTGTATTTTTCGAACGGATCCTCGAGCTCGATGATATTTCCGCGTGTATTCCGGCCGCTTCAAAATTTAATCTGAATTATTCCATGAAAATTACGCATTACAGGAGCGGGGCGGGGGGATGGTCGGAGAAGCTTTGTAATCGCCGATCGGATCGAAACAGTGCAACTCAGCATGCGCATAAATTCATATTTTATCAGAGAATGCATTATGCATCGTTCCGGCATATTTTAGCTGTAGTTTTTGCTCTGTTGCATTTCGCCCGTATTAAAATGAACCGCGGAGTTTTGCTGTGCAACGTGTTTTTAATCGTGCGAGTTATAGACAGCTTTTGTAAACGGTACCAGCCTCGATGCTCGAGGGAGAGAGAGAGAGAGGGTGCTTTTCGTCCTCGCCCCCCCCCCCTCTGTACCATCGCAATCCCCTTGTCCGTTCATTTTTGAACCTTTCGTTGTATCAATCCGTTGAATTTATAGAATTTTATTTATCCTGTTCCCGTTTCGGATTGCTTAATAATTTTCAAACATTCAATATTGCATCCTTTTTATTGTAGAAAGAATTTATCCTTTCAAAATTAGTTAATAAATATGGTGACATCGCTTTATTTTAGAAAGTTTATTGGATACAATTTTTTCTTTTTTATTATTGTAAATTATCAACTGAACTTTTATTTGCCTTCTGATATTTATTGTTATTGTTTTTTTTTTTTTATATATGACTTCGAAATAATGTATTTGATTTTTATAGAAAATTGGAGATTTTCTTTTTCAATTTTTATGAATGAGTGGATTAGAAAATATCATAACTTAGAATCTCTCATGATCTCAATTCCAAAAATATTATTGCGGACAGTAGATCACCCCAAAAGAGTTTTATCAGAATTTCATCCCTTTGATTACTATTTATTTTAATCGCATCTGAAAAATTAACTGAAAAATAACAGAAATAGACTTAACGAATAAACAATCGAAAGGTGAACGTTAAATATTGAGAAATGAATCTGCAACGTGTCGCAGGATTGTAAAGCGACGGTTGAACGAAGTAGATTTCTTCGGGCAAGAATAATTAAATCGGTAATTAAAATCGAGAGAGGATACGAAGGGGGATGATGGTGTAGCTGGTTCATGGGTATTTTCTTCTTTTCAGACGGCAGGGAATAAGGCGAAACCTGTTAATTTAACGTAATCGTTCAGAGTGACTAAGTAAGTGTGCGACGTCGTGCAATATTCTTTATTAAAATATCGAGCAACTGTCCCGTGCTTCTACTTCGTTCTGCTTCCCTTCGAGTATCTTACCCTCCGCCAAGTGAAACGTTGTTGTCGTGTCTGATATAATAAATACCGTTTAAATTTGCTATTTCTATCGAATTTATTATACTATTTATACTATTCGATTTTATTAAAATAATTCAGAATAATAATATCTTAGAATATGTAAGATAAAAACAAAACAAATTGCATATATTCAGTGTGTCTCTTAAAATACTGGTAAAAAAAACTACTTGAAATGGTATAAATAGTATAATACGTATAATTTATGATACTGTTGTCTATATTAATTCTTTTCAAGTCAGTGTATTTGTTTTAATCAACTTTAATTAACTTTCGGTTAATATTTTCCTAACCAACCCAAGGCGATACATAAATTACTATACAAAATAATCATAATAAAATTCAATATTAACTAATTTTAATCAATTTTTTAATATAAAAATAAGAAGTCCGAAGCAGTTCGTTTAATCCCTACTGGAATTTTCAACGCCACCCATTGTTGACTGAAAACCTTAAAACCTTAAATTGTTTAGGTCGTACAATAAAGAACGTAATTCTTATCCATAAGATCCTCTAACCAACCATCATTTTTTTTTTCTTAATTGAATTATTCGTGTTGTCTTTTAAACGAAACGAAAACTTAATCGTACGAACTGTTTGAAATTGTGACCATTTTTATTTTCCTTGCTCTACGAAATAATCACGAGAATGGATTTGAATCAGTCTGGTTTTGAGCTAAAAATTCCCTTGCGACGAAATAAAGGGGAAACGAATTTTTCAGAAACAAAATCGAAACGAAAGTCCTGTGTTCAGAATTTGAAAAATTAGAACGAACCTGTTTGTTTTTTCGATGGAGGCGTGTGTCGAGCATAATCTACCCTTGCAACGAAAATGGCCCAACGTTACAGACACCCTTTCGAGTATGGAAAATGTTTTGCGTTCCCCGCTGATTTGTTTGCTTTGTTCAAGACCGGGCACGTCGATCGAAAACAGTCTGGTTGAAAACATATTTCAATATCCGGTCCCCACTTTCCTTTTTTTCGGCAAATACACGTTTCAATATCCATTTCCTATATAACCTGCATTTTTTCGGAACAGCGTTTTTTTTCCTCCTCGTCTCTCTCTCTCTCTCTCTCTCTTTTTTTTCAACTCGTTATCGAGGTATATCGACAGCACGTGTATATACGTCGCGAATAAAACGCGACTCGCGCGGGCCGACCGCATCTCTGCTAGTTAAAATCGCATAACAACGCGTTTCTGATGCTTTTCACCGCATTCTGTCTGCATGCACACGTACTGCTACTGACCTACTTAATTTATCCGACGGAAAAAAGGACCATCGACACCGTTTCATTGCATCGGAATTGGTGATGAAACTGGACTGAGCTGTCCTAACATGTCATCAATTGTTCTGCGACGAAAAAGTAAACCCTGTTACTTTATAATTTGATGGTAATTAGAAATTAGGTGGGACTAACCCTTGGTTTCGGTTTATTCTTGATTGCAGCACATTTACGCTTTAAAAGGAAAGAATGGTAAATGCTAATGGATTTATTTATTTTTATTCCCTTCGTTAATTTCGTATATTTTTAATAGAAATAGGTTTAATTTTTCGGGTTTCAACAGTGTCGTCGAAGGCTTGCTGATCGGTTTTCAGTTAACAATGGGTAGCGTTGAAAATTCGAACAGATGAAGCGTTAACATCGGAACTACCAATGGGATCTAAACGAATTGCTACAAACTTCTTATTTTCAAATACAAAATTGATTAAAATTAGTTAAAATTGAAATTTATTATAATTGTTCCGTATAGACAATTTTCTACATTGGAAATTGTCAAAATTCTTTAATCCATTCACATATTTTCACATTAGTCTCCGAAATATAAATTAATATTATTTCGTCCTTTTTGCTAAATTCCGAAGTCGGTTGTATTTTTTTCCAAAAATTCTTTTTAAGTAAACGAAAGAATCGTTAATAATGCGTGTGATAGATATTTATAATAATATTCTATCGTTAGAAGCGATTGAAAGTCAGAAACTATGTTAAACTGCATAAGAAACGCGTATTAAAATGACTAAAAGTTCAAAGGGCTGCCAACAAAATCCTGTTTCGAATTTCGGTATAAAGTTAGATTCGTAAGAAAGTAGGAATCTTCCACTTTAATTCGGTTTTTGATTTACGTCGATATCTTTATCCGTTCCTGAGATATCGTCGTGTGAAGACAAACGTAATTTTTGTAGAAATTCGCTGCCGCCACACGCTTGGACCCAGACAGCGAGTGTCTAGCGTAGCGGTCACGTGGTCATTGTTTACGTCTAACCCTTTACTATTCCTAGTAATTCGTAGTACGCATTTCCTAGAAAAATGTCTACGGTCGCGCCCATTCATAATTACCCTCGTACGCGCCGGCCGCTATACAAACTTTGAAGCCCTATATCTCAGGAACTAATTAAGATATCGCGTTGCAACAAATTGCGTTATTATGTACGCACTTTCCTCTATCTTCTGAGCTACCTACCGCGTAAAATTTAGCCATGTTTTTTTATATTTATTGCCAGGAATTTCGCCGCCGTTGAATGTTTCGCGTTGACCTGTGGGGTCCTTAATGCGTCAAGTGTTTCTTGTTAATTTAGATTTAAATAACATTGGTTGTTAGGAAAAGTAATATACAAACTTGAAAATTGTCGTCCTCCTTTTCGAAGTCGGTTTTAGACCACCTTTTATGGCGTTAATAATTTTTTTTTTTTCCTGAACTGTGTACCAATTTTATTACACTGTTAAGTAAAAACGCCTTAATAATTCTTTGAAATGAAATTAAGATTCGAATTAAACGAAGATTAAAATATTAGAACATTATTTTGTCACACGTACTCGAATTGCCAAGGAAGAGGAAATTTCAATTAAATCACTCTTGTCTTCATAAATATGTGATGACGCGTTGCTTCGATTAATCGAATCAAGCTTCAATCCCGTGATGCTATTACAGGACATCTCCCGTGTCGGGTAATCGATCGAAAAAACCACTATCCCCTTTTCGTAAATGAAAATGCTGTCGTTAAGAATTAGTATCACCCTCGTCTTTGCTGTCTCTCGAAATCAAGAAAGAATTGACACAGATTTGCAGTCCTAAACAACTAATACCTAATTTAACCAACCATCTTCGCGATAACTCTTAAACAATGTTGCACAAATACTCCGTCGAAAGTGTAAGACAATAATTAACCTCCGTATTTGACCACTTTTAACGTTCGCGTTAAAACACGCGACATCTTTCATCGTGGATGGATGCCGGTGCAAACACAGCGTATAATCGCGATACGTTACTATTTGTCAGCAGGTCGTAACCAGCCATGGGTGGAGGAAACAGTGGGTATAGAGGGTGTTGGTGGTAGTCGAGCGATATCGGGGTCATAGTTGTCGGTGATTGGGTGAGAGAGAGAGTACATTTGGCAGTATCCTGACTTTGTGTGCGAGACACGGGTGCCGGTTGTCGAGCGCAATCCACGTAAGCCCCTCACACACGATAAGCATCCTCCGATAACAGTCAGCCATCCCTCTGCCCGGTTTCCCTAACCCTGGCCGGTAACGCGTTAAGGGGTGAAAGCTTTAAATTTTCCACCAATTTTCTTTAAACTCGCCGGGACGGGAAAACGCGTGAAAAAGAAGAGGACGGAGGCCGCGAAACAATCCTGGCTTTGGTGGCGCGAACAAGGCGACGCTGGAGATAGCGGTGTGACGGATAGCGGCTGGCTTTTCGAGGGACAACGAGAGAGCTGTTTAGAGATTTTCGAAATGATAACACGGTTGGAACACGGCACGGTTCGCATGCGCGATGCTAAATCTGCACACATGTGCGACCCGCAACCGCGGCCACGGGGATTCCCACTGATTTACTTTCCTCGCTAACGCTTTTCGCTCTCTGACATCCTCTCTAACCGCCCAGCCGCCCGGATTTGTTCCTCCTGCATAACCTCGGCGATCGTTTCTTTCCACGGCATTTTATTATGGGACAAAACGCAGCGTACGATGTGAAATTGTTGTTCCTTTCCCCGAGGAAGTGGCAAACGGGTACGATGCTCCTCTATTTCGATCACGGAAATATTCTCGTGTCAAATACAGTTTATGCTATGTTCTTTTGCTTCTTTTGGGTAATGAGTCAAAGTTTGTACGAATTATTCTATTTGGATGGGTGTAATATTTCGAACTGATGTTGTTTAATTTTTGACACCGTGAACGATGGAGACGAATGACGTTTATAAATGTATAATGCAATGACGTCTGAGAGATTTGTGATTAATTTAGGTTTGGGGCGTTGTATAATGTATACTGTAAAATTATAATTGGTACGTGGTACGGTGAACAGAAATAAAATCAATAGTATTGTAAATAGTGATGCATCGAAGTTACGAATATAGTGACAGTTATAGGTTTTTCTAGGGAAATTGTAATATAGGTAATATACTTGAAAATTAATACAATAATACATTGTATTAAATACATAAGACATTGTTAGGGAAGTGTAATGACGTCAGTCGTCAAAGTGTTAACGAGAACGATCTTATTTAGTTAATTACTAATAATTCTATGTATCACAAATCAAAGGAATTAAAATAAAATACAAATATCCTAAAACGGAAGATTTTTGCTTTGAAAAATTTCTTATTCGAAGCACAAAAGATCTTTAAATCTTAGAATATTGAAAACCGATTCGTATAAATCGGGATAGAAAACTGAAACAGACAAAAATATTTATTTTCTACTGAAATTAAAATTTTTCAACCGTTCCATAATATGATGGTTCCCGTTATTAGGGGTGTCGTATTAGGGATGGCAATCAACGTTTGGATGAACGAAAACATTCAAGAATAATATTGTATTTTATTTAACGCAAACCAATAATTTTGCTCGTCTACCTGTTGAATTTGATTACGGGATTCAACTGAATCGCAAAACAAACTATTTACGTGTAATGCGCATCGTTGTGGGAAATTACAGTGGGGCAATTCATAATGCGATTGAATATATTCTTCATTGTTAACCTGTCGAAGGATGAATTTATGAAAGGCAAGAAATAAACATCATATAGTCATATAGTATTTTTCATGCAACTCTAAGGTTTGATGATTTTATCAAACACCTGACTCATTATGGATGTTAATAAAATATGTGATTTTTCTTGAAAGTTTCTCGTTCTACTTCAGTATTGCGCATTCTTCGAATTTGAAAATTAATTAGAATCATTCATTCTACGATGTATAATTAATGTGCAATCTTCATTTTATCAACGATACAGTTCACTTTTGGCGGACGATCAACGCATATACAGGAAGTCCCGTAACGCTTCGTTTTTGAATTATTAAGCAAAAACACTGACCAATCAGAGCCGTGATACGGTAACTTCGAGCCGGAACATCGGACTAGAACGATTCACGGCTGAACACACGCTCTGATTGATCACTGTTTTTCGTTAATAATTCAAAAATGAAGCCCCGTCCGACATTTTTTGCAAAGGAAATTTTTGTTCAAAATCGTCTCAGCTACCTCTCATTTCCCGACGTTACCGAATCGTCGTAGCAACTTACAAATTGCTAAATATATTCAACAAACATTGTCCTATACTTTTACACAAATGACAAGCACAAGAAGAAGGGAATTATTTCTCATTTCGTTTCAAAATAAATAATACTCTTTAAAACAATCGCAGTCTATATGAATTGTTGAAAGTATCTTTCAACGATCCATCGAACATAAAATACCCACGTTTCCACGGTAAGGGTTGATATATCGAAAAGATTCGATCCACACGTTTCGAGTGAAGGGGAAAGAAAAAAGGTTGGACGAGCTGATCCGAGGTGGGAAAACGCTCGAGGTCTTAGGAGGTGGATAATAACGATAATGGGTCGAATCGTTAGTGCTTGGCCGGTTAGTGGATGGAGAGAGATCGAACGGTCGACCATGAGAGGGAAAGAGGAAGGAGAGAGACGTCGTGCTCGTATGAAGTACTATCGTAGCTGTCGCGTGGGCAGCCGCTTTATCGCTTTAGCGTCAGATTAATAAGCCACACGCTCGGCAGTAACGGCACCCACACGTTCGCGTCTGCGTTGGCCGTTGCTCGCGTCTACACGCAAGGTGCGCGCAATCGGTGTACGCTGGGGGCTGCTGGCGCATAAAGTCCGCGGGCTCGCGTGCAAACAAACGGCGGAGCCGGGCGGACTCGTGACCGTGCCGGGCACACCACGCTGAAAGCCCTTGGTATTTATTTTATTTGGCTTATTCGTTTCCGGCGACGTTACATCGCCGTTTGCTGGAATTCAATCTCCGCCCGTGCCAGTGTGCCAAACACGCTCGCGTGCACACAGATTATGACCGCGTGTGTACCGAGAGGGTTCGGTCTCGACCGCCTCCCCCCACACACCACCCCTCGTGGCCGTGTTTCTGTTTCTCCTTTGCGCTCCCGCTTTTGTGTGCAAACGAAGACAACGAGGGCGTGCGTGGACTCTCGCTACCACCCTCTCCTCCGCGGGCCTCTGCATGACATATGATCTTCCATATTGCCACGGTACACAGGCTGCTCACGTACGCCACGCTCGTGTGTGTGTGCATCGTCGCGCAAAAAGCGAGCGGACCGTGCTGGCACGCTGCTGCGGCGCGGCGCGACGCGCCGTTTACGCCGAGAAAAGGAGGGAACCGTTTGTCACCGACTGCTCTCGGTTCCTGCGGCTACATTATATCTCGCCCTTGTGCGTACCCGTGTGACTCGCGCTCGACTACAAATAGTAACGCCGGTTTAATGAAAAAATCACCTGAAAAGAAGTTATGGAGCCGAGGCAAGATGGAAAACGTCGTGATACCGCCCCCCGAGGGATACGTGTCCGGCGGATAAATTTTCGCGAGACGCTTTATTTTCCCCCCTTGGTTAGGCTGCGGATACTAGAGTCCCGTGGATGAAAAGTGGAATTGATAATTTAATACGTAACTTCGTTGTATTTGTTCGTTGTTAGCAGATGATCGATGATAAATCTGAGTTTGCTTCTTTTTAGTGAAATTTTAATCGAATCTTTAGGGTTGATTAAAGGTGTATTCTACCATGTGAGTTAAAACAGTTTATTTTAATAAACTGTTTAACTCACCATGTGAGTTAAACAGTTTATTAAATGGACGTATGGTCAGACACCTTGGCTGCCACGGGGTTCGCCGGTGACCAGCACCCGAAATTTTTCACAATCAAATAATTACCAACAGAAATGATGAAATAAACCACGGATAGCGTTAACATTAAGCTAATAATGCTAGCTAAAAATTAGTTGATATTGTTAATAATTGGGATTTCAGCGTGTCTGACTACCCACGTCCGTTTTCACTGTGCCAGTCAACGTGTTAATTATTAACGACGCAGTCAATTAATTTTCTTTGACCTTTCAATTTAACTCTTCAGCGGTCCGTGTTACTTTCGCCGTTTTAATTAATTAACGTATTTGTAAGACATGGCGTAACATTACAAAAAATACTGTTGGAATCACTAATTCAGTCGAAGCAAACAAAGATTCTTGGATTGCCTCGACCTCTGAACGAGAACGATACTCGACGCAGGACCGCAAAGGGTTATTAGCTTAATATTAACGCTATCCGTGGTATATTAATTATTTAATTGTAAACAATTTCGGATTCCGGCATTTTTAGAAGATGTCAGGCAGAATCTTAACTTAATACGTTAACTGCCACAGTGAAAACGGACGTGTGTAGTCAGACACGTTGAAATCCTAATTAATTATTAAGAATATAATCAACTAATTTTCAAATTTAACCTTTCAAATCGATAGCTAGCATTATTAGCTTAATGATAACGCTATCCGTGGTTTGTTTCGTCATTTCTTTTGTTAATTATTTGATTGTAAAAAATTTCATATATTTTTTATTTATTATGATTATAAGATTCGAAACTATTCACTTGTTTAATTTCAAATCTTTATAAACCATTTCTCTTCGTAGTGAGAAAAGAAACTTCCGATAAAAAAAGCTTTACGTTTGAGATCCTTAATCGTCCTAATTATAATTAACATTATAATTATAGATCTGTCATGTTTGAACTATAAAACGCGTCACAAAGGTGAAAAGGGTTAAAAAGCATTGAAAAAAAAAAAAAGGTAACATGTGTAGATCGTAGTTTGGATAACCCTGATTTTCGCGGCAATTCGAAAGAGGATGGGAACATCGAATAAGGGGTGGTTACCATAAAGCACATAGCACAAGTCATCCATGGCGCGACTCTTTGTTCGAGTAACAATATAAGGGTGAATCGCGGTCGGGGATTGTTTGTGCCTCGCGGACGATGGGTGGAGGGTGAGGGGGGGGGGGGGATGATTCCACCATTTATTACAGCGACATTCCAACCTGATAATACTAGGAATACGACTGCTAACGCGGGGATGCCGTTTCGTTCCTTCTCGTTGAACAAACTAAGACGCGTGTAATCGCGGACGGGGGAAAATTGCGTTTCCGTCTGGACAATATTGTTCATCCCCCTTTTATTTTCGATATTAGTTAATATGCTCGGTCAAATATATAACGTCGGGGATGATTTTGTAAAAATGCGGAAAATGCTCTGTTTTCGTTGGTCGTGTTTAGTCAACGAGTTTTCTTCAGAAATATAAATCTTATTAAACTGAAACTTTATTATTCTATCAGATTGTATTCTATAAAGTTGCCATTTTTGAAAATTCAAACTTCGTTTGATCCAAGCTTCCAAAATATCTCGAAATTTCTAAGCTTCTATAACTATAGTATTTCATTTCTTAATTTCTATTCAAACGAACAGAGATTATCGTGGTATTTCAAATTGGTCACCTTTGTATCAGAACAAACCCACTCCGTGTATAAAAAAAAATACCCCCCGAAAGAAAGGATAAATTTTCGATTGTTTTTCATGGATTGGTCTGTCGATTAGCGGACAGTGGGGGGATAATCGAGGGTTCGTTGTAGTTTTTCTCCCGGGGAACCGTTCGACCGGTCTCGCAATATTTTCGTTTCATTGACAAACGTTGTTTTGATAACACTCGATCGTTGGATACCACTCTTCCTTTTTTTTTCCCCCCTCCTCTCCACCCCGAATGAATATGTGTGTTCTGTTCGGTCGGATCGCTTGGCGCACCGGATGATTTGTCTCTAGTTCTCGTTCCTGTCGTCGGCCGCGTTTACATCGATTTATTACGCGAAGCTTTCGAACCGTTTCCGCTCGCGAGCGGGGAACGCGAAACGGCCGAACGGTTAAGTGTGGGTGACGAGACACCGCAGAAACCGAGTTTTGCGGTGCTAAAATCAATTCCGTGTTTGCCTGTCAATTTATCGCTAATGGCCGGCCAGGTAACAGCTGATGATAACGCGATGCTCCCTACCAGTTTGCCTCGAATGTCGATTTTAGTGTTCAAGCATCCGGATGGCTGTTACCTCCACGATTGTCACCGTACTTTTCGATCGTCCGCCGATCTTTTGTCGTCGATTCGGTGAATCTAACAGAGAGCTCTTCGAGATATGAATAAGTTCGTTAATGAAACGAATATTGAATCGTTGCCTTTGAACTGATTTGAACAGAATTATTCTTAATTTCTTTCTTTGTTTTTGTACGCAAAGCTCTAGTTAGAAATTATCCAACGATCGATTACGCTTTTCTTATCAAATTATGTGTATTTAATTTCTTCTTTTAATATTTCGTTATGCCTTTTGTAATCACGAATTTTTTATTTTCTACTTCGGATTACCAGTGAATACTTACTTACTGTACTATCGATTTACATGTACCTTTATTTATAATAGAAAATAGTGTATTAGAAATGATATATTATCGGCCTTTGGTAATTAGTGGGTTACTTAAACCACCGTATCAAGTATTTTACTCCAAAGAGTGCAGAGAAATGTACACCATTTCTAATAGTTTCATTTTTCCAAAATTCCAAATACTGCCTGAATTTTATTTAATTCCATAGCAAAATTGGCAACGAATTTGTGTTAAAAATTCGTAAGAATAAGAAAAAATAAGAAACGTGATAGCTCTTTCATCCAGTCACTGTATGTGTCATTAATTAGGACGAATGTTTATTAAATATCCTAATCCAACTTATTTTCGTTTTCTCTTCCTTATCACTCAATTTTTCATTCTTACTTATTCCATACCAATTTCATTTCCCACTTTTAAAATTACGAAAGGATCATAATACACGAGCAATCATTTATCCCCCAGACTTGAAACATTCCGATCCACTAATAACAATTTAAAAAAAATCGTTAAAAACTAGTCTCTATAAATAGTACATACCGGGGCCCACGGTATCCAGCCGCTGAACCATCAAACCTGAGCGTATTCACGTGGGTTGATCGGTATAAATTGATATTATAAATTAAAAGAAGAAAAACGACCCGACCAGGCTACCGAACGCTATAGTCGTAAGATTTACTATCCAACGTCCCCTTCTAAAAGAGCGGAAAGATGCCAGAAAGAAGGCGTTCGAGAGTGGCGGCGGGGAGGGCCGAGGGAAGGGTATCCGTACAATGGCCCGATGATTTACGCAGATATAAATACCGATCGTCGTATTCTTTTTTGGACCACGGAAACTTTGGCCACCGTTCGTTGGATCACAAAGAAAACCAAGAATCCTGCGGGCCATACGAAGATGCAATATCATGCCGTTATGACGGCCCCGTGTATTCGAGTAAGGTGCGTAGGGGTGAGCCACACCCCCCACCCACCCCATCGCCATGGTGTGTATCGTAACGCGACGGTACACCCGCTCAGCACGGTACACACATCAATCACCGGCATTTTAATATCGGCTAACGTACAATACCACCGACACCGATATTCCGCGGTATTCTACCAACCCTCTCCTCTCTGCTCGCCTGACCCCCCCTCAAAAACTGGTTTTTATGGCGAAATTCTTCTAATTCGTTCTTCGACCCACACCCCTACGGATACCCTTCATCCTCCATCGAGCTACGACCGCACCGTTCTCGATTCGCTTATTTTCTCCAACCCCCTTGCGTCTCGAATCTTTCTCCGCTAATTGCTTGCGTGTCTGATAACAGCTGATTTAACCCTGTGACTAAAAGAAGGAGAGGGCCACAAGTGTGATGCTGATTTTTTGATGAGCTTTTGCACGATGATAGAGCTTGAGAAACTGAAGCTAATGATAATGATTAGTTTATGAGATTTTTGTCGCGAGTTCCAATCCAGTTGGACAGAATTTTTCAACTTGTTAGAATATTTCACTTTTTCCTTTTTTTTTTATATATAAATATATTTTTTCGCTGTTATAATTGATTAATAAATATTTTTGAACAATTTTATTTAATTGTTGCTTTGATTTGTACATAATGGTGTTTTTATTAAAACTACCATCCCGGTTCGTGTACAACTTATATCCAAAGCAGCAATTAAATAAAATTGTTCGAGAATATTTATTAATCGATTATAAACACCAAAAGAATATATTTATTAACACGTTGACTGGCACAGTGAAAACGGACGTGGGTAGTCAGACACGCTGAAATCCTAATTATTAGGAATACAATCAACTAATTTTCAAATGTAACTTTTCAATTCGATAGCTAGCATTATTAGCTTGATGTTAACGCTATCCGTGGTTTATTTTATAAAATTTCGGGTGCCGGTCACCGGTGACCCCCGTGGCAGCCAACGTGTTAAAAAAAGAAAAGGAAAAAGTGAAATATTGTAACATGTCGAAAAAATCTGTCCATCTGTCGTAACATTAAATATCTCATAAACTAATCATTATTATTAGCTACAGTTTTTCAAGCTCTATCATTGTGCAAAAGCATCACACTTGGGACCCTCTCATTGTTAGTTTTATTCTTTCCCTTATTTTTCTCTAGATTCTAATACAAATAAATCTTCTCAGAATAATAATACTGAAAATTCTGTGACATGTAAGCAAAGTTACCGATATCCTATTATTTTATCTTCGAAATCTTTTTTTTTTTTTTTTTCAAGACGAAATTTTGGTACCAGCGACCTCGATCGTTTATCCGTTCGTTTGTTTATCCATTTCTGAGCGAGACAGGATACGTTCGAACGCGTCGCCACAATTACGGAAATCACCGGCGAAATGTGCATTGATTAGGTTGCTGGCGAACGGAACGGTGCGGTCGGCCCTTTGTACTTGAGTGGCCGCGATACACGTTGCATCTGTTAGTAATGCGCAATTAGCAGCCCTAATCGTGAATTTAGGCCCGGGCTCGACGAAGTTTTACCACGGTCGTTCAATCACCCGCACTCGGTCAAAGTACATTATTCTTTAAAACTCTTCGAGACTCGTGACATTTCATCAAACTTTGGGATTTTTGCTCGGCTTTGATTGGCCCGCTGTAACTGTCAACTTTTTCTGCTGTACATCGTTAAGTACTTCTTTTATTCACCGTTTCAGGTACTTAACCCCTTCCCGTGCTTTGACGAATCTGACTCGTGACGTATTTTACAGCTGAAATGTTACAATATCTCACTCGCACTGTCAGTACAGTTGACTTTTAAGTATAATTCCAACTATAATTAAGATAACAAACTATTGTTAAAGGTAAATTGCGTGTAACATTTCAATTTTCCTGCTTTGTTTTAATACTGTAGCAAGAAATATTTATCCGTGTCTGACGCACCTACCGAAATAATGGCACGGCAAGGGGTTAATAGGAATATTTTGAAGCAAATAAATGAAAAAATTCTTAATAATATGCTTAACCCCTCGCGACGCACCCTTACAGTTCAGATGTGACTTCTGTCGTTCAATTTTTGATCACAATTGAATATTAAGCTTAATTCTGATTACCATTTACACAGTTTTCATGCTTGCCAAGTGTGAGGTATATGTAAGAATATTTCAATTTCCTTGATTTCTTTGAACGCTGAAGCAATAAATATTCAGCTATGATCCTAGATGGGTTAACCCTAGATAACTAAACTTAAATCAGTGTTACTCTGTAACTATAATCATTCGACTCATAGACTACGAACTACAAAACAAGTATATTTTTATATTTCCTTTATATTACAAGTGTACAGCTTTGCTTATCACTTTCGGATAACTCATTTTATTATTTATAAAGGTACTGTGAGTGAGGTGGTGTGAGCATAACGGGAACATCTCGAATTCGCAAAACTGACAGGAGTGGGTAAATATTTAATTATCTAGGGTTAAATGAACGTATTTGACTTCGTAGAATATTTTACATAAAGAAAGTATTAGAGCACGATATAAAAAGAAAAATCAATGATTCGTAAGATGTATGAAATTTTATTACAATATGGAGAAGAATTTCTTCCGTTATTTTGGCATCGCACCACGTAAACATAAAAACCTACAAATATCAGTAATACTCTGATCCCGCATGAAAGGTTATTACAGCAGTGCTGTTTTTCATGAATTCAATGCTGAACTTCATTCGTGATTCGCATTGTAATCACCATTTTCAACTTCCCTCGAAATTACAAACTTCGATGAAACATATTTATTATTAATACAAATGAATTGAAATCCCAGCGAAATTTAAAATTACTTCGGTATTCCAACACGGAGCGGTACCTTCGTACACACAAAAAAAAAAGAAAATTATAAATTAGCCAACGAAAACAACAGTGTCGTTGGAAAAGGTACGAGAGGAGGAATTTTTATTGATCAAAATAGGAAATAGTTCGACGGTGGTGCACAGTTTGATAATTAAATTTCGTTTGTTAGTTGTCCAAAATGATCGATGAACACTTGAGTGTTTTTTGATTTTTAGATAGTACTAACCCTTTGTTATCAGAAATATAATATAACATCGCGTTGAATGAAGATAAATGGGACGGTTATAGTATAAAGTTTTCCACGCAATAAATTACAAATAAACTCCTTGATCTTCCAGTGTAACAAACATGATTATTTTTAACGGTGTAATAAATAATTGAGTATCTTAATTAATTGCAAAAGATTAATCTTCTCGTTGCTACCGAGCCTAATTATAAATTATTGTCGTTATCGAATTCTCCGCACTTGTAAGCCCACGTTTGATATTCTAAGAAAAATAATTATTCAACGAATCAGCGTTGACGGTGTCGAACGGTGCCGTATCAACAAAAGAGTGCAGCAGAGTGGTTGAATTTCATTTTCACGAAATAACATAAATATCGACGACGCGAAACAGGGGAGATCGATCCTTTTATAATCCATACATTACACAGGCCATATTTTCCTTTTTTATTTGGAAACAGTTTCAGGCTGCAACGGTAGGGGTGGTGACCGGTGTCCCTGTGTGTACGAATGTAACCGTACGAACACCATCACGAGTGGACGGCCCGTGACCAGAGATGAAATTCACCTGGAAACACGTGCTGCCCTTTTTCGCCTCGTGACACGGTGTGACGTAGCCATTGAGAGGATTATTTCTACATGAAAAACTGATAGCCACTGTTCGGTCGTGCAAATCTGCGCGCATTATATAACGACGCTACTGCGCCCTGGCAGTACCGTCCCAGGTTAGATTCCAGATGTGGAAATTTAAAGAATTACGAAATTTCATGGCACAGGAAGCTACAGAATCCACCCAGTCCTCTGTGACTCGAATCTTTCAAAGAAAAAAATGATCAGGTGTCCTGGAAACACTTGCAATGCTGAATTACCAATAAAATTTAAGGGATGATAATTATTCCACGGGAAGAATATCTTGGGATTTACCACAGAAGGTTAAAACTAACATTCGATACGATATTATAGTTTTCGACTATAATTTCTTAAAAGTTATTGTTTTATTGATCCTTTGTATTCTAAAATACGAAATTTCAGTTTCACTCGTATCAAAGTATAGAAAATTAATTTCTAACACTTTTCTTTCGATATCGTTTGGTTTCTGGACGCGTGGCTGGGAAATTAGATTCGAGTGCAAAGGGTTAAATAACACCCGGTGAAAATTTTTCCGATATTCGGTTAACGTGTGTGATGTAAATATTTTCGATGGATTCTGGTAAACATTAAAGTCTTTATCTTATGACTCATGAGCTATCCGATTGTTTTAATGAATATAATAAAAAGGCCGGGGCCATCGGGGAAAAATATCTGGCGCTAAACGAAAATTTATTGCGGCAATATTTCTAAATCCATGTTCGACTTTCCACCACCGTAATCTGTATCAATGAATCAGCCCAATTAATTACTAACCTTTCGATTTTGTTCGAATAATTGTACCGTTCTGTCGATCACAATTTATTACATCTTGTTCTTCAAATATTTCATGAACATTAATAATTTAAGGAAATAACAGAATTTGTATGATTTTTCTAAGTGGATATCGATTACATTATTTTCCTTCTAACTTTTGCTGATTTTCGTGCAAATCAAAATAATTTTGATAACTCGTTAATTGACAGATGTCTTCTGTAAAATTCTTTTAGACAATTTATCACGAAATAATCGATCTATCGAATTGTAATATAATTTTATTAATATTAAATTTAATATATCACTGGATGGCTAATTCCTCCTACTACGATATTACCAAATATATTACAATCCCAATAATTTCAATTTCTGTCAACATCGACACTTTGGTCATAAAATTCTTCAAACGTGATAAAAGAATATGTATTTCGTATAAATAAAACGAAATTCCCCGAATAAAGCGTCGTTGATGTGCAAAACATTTCGAATATCATAAAAAAGAACCTGTGTAACGCAAGCCGCACTTTTAAAGCTTGAAAAATATTCATAAACGCTTTTCGATGTTGTTTGGATGGCGTTTTTTACCGGCGCTCTTGTTACACGAAGTCATATTAATTTGATTGCGCGTTTTATAGCCGATACTTAAAACAAATTAGTTAATGTTCAAGTAACACGAGGATCCGTGCGTTTTACAACGGTGTTGGTTTTCAAACGTTTGAAAATTGATGCCGAACCCATAACAGAAAAAAGAAAAAAAGGAGACACAAAATAACGGGTCAAAAGTTACTTTCGACATGCTTTTTCAGCAATTTTGTTCGCAGCTTTCTATCTGCCAAAGTACAAATGTATCGAAAAACTGAATTTCTTTCTATTTCTCTCTCTTTGGTAAGGGAGAATCGGGTTAGTTCAACGATATACGTTACCGAATCGCGGGATATCAAAAATAAAAATGAACGCTCGAACCTTTATTTTAATAGGATTGGAATTATTGAATTAAAAACATTGGAATTTAGAATCGTTTAATTATAATCGTAAGTTTGTTGAAAGATATTTATAGTATACGTATTCCGGCTTGAATTATGAAAGAATTCTTTTTGTTAAATTCGTGGAACCAAATTTTGTGTAGTTATCGAGATATTTAAAATTCCCTATGTAAATTTTTGTTTCAAGAATGCATAAGGGTCCAGGGAATGGGTAATTCGACGCGATTTTGCAATATTTCTTCAACGATATAAAAAGGAGTACCTAGATGCCTAATTGCCTATTAAGTGTGTTTGATTAGGTTAAAGATGTAAAATATTGCATCGAAAGGAAGCATCCACTCGGTGTTGCATGAAATGAAATATCAATAGAATTTGATGTAAAACAATTTTAACTTATATAATAACGTGATAAACGGATGATTTTTGAAATAATTTATGCTTGTCAAATGTACTCCGGATCCATAACCATGTAACGTATCGATGGAACATTCGGGCTCGAATGTTTCGCTTTGATTCGGTTCCATTTGGGAAAAGCACACTGTCCCTGTATCGTCGGCACTGTCAACGGTCTCGCCATTATTCGTGATAACGTTGGCTATATCAGGTTTTCGATATTTGAAATTTGTGACGCGTGCCTGGCGCCAAGTTCGACCCAGGGCCGTCCACACTTTCGCAAAAGCTTTCGTACGACGCACGATCCAGCCAGGTTAAATTTCAACCGCGCTGAAAGCAGATATTTCAATTGACAACGTTATTCCGAAACGGTTGTTGATCATCCCCTATGATTGTCGATGGATTGTATTGGAAATTCTGAAAATTCTAAGCCTTCCCCGTGGCTTGGAAACTTGAAATTTATCCTCCACATATTTTTGTTTTAACCCTTTAATTGCCGACAGAGACAAAGTAATTTTGATGAGATTTGATTTATTAATCTTCGACCCTGTTTCACCGGCACTGTGAGACTTTTCAATATTATTAACATTTATGATGAATAATACGGCGATGGTTTTGTTTCGATTATTAACACATTGACTGCCACGCGAAAGGCGCTGAAAACTTGGTCAGGCGAAGTATTTATTTTGATGAAATTTTACCGATTATTATCACAATTCTTCGTAATTTTGTATTATTCAGAATTTCTAGTTAAGTCATTGAAAGGATATTAATAATGCAAACGACAAATTTCTATGAAAATTCGAGCGTTACCCACATATGGCTGACGTGGCAGTTAGTGTTAATTTTTTTGAAGTTTTTCCACCCTCTCGAAATAGCTTTGGGACTATCGAGCCCGTGGGGTTCTTGTTTCCCGAACGCTTCGAGAGTTGGTGGAGGGAACACGTCGGATTACCCGACAGGAATATCATTTTATTTGACGTTGAACTCATCGCGGGATACATTTGTTATTAATTAATAAATGCCAGTGGTCGCTTCTGCATAGAGCTATCGGATTTAA
Source organism: Stelis phaeoptera (assembly GCA_943735885.1). Classification (NCBI taxonomy): domain Eukaryota; kingdom Metazoa; phylum Arthropoda; class Insecta; order Hymenoptera; family Megachilidae; genus Stelis; species Stelis phaeoptera. The sequence continues at coordinate 6,644,515 of OX030936.1, forward strand.
AGCAAGCTCTCACGCCATCCCCTTCCGCCCTTCCCAATGACTGTTCCTCTTCCTGTTACTCCCCTCTCAGGCTTTCGCATATGTGCGAACACGCTGATTGACCCACCGCCGATCGTTCGACCGTGAACGCAAACGAATGACTCGGCTACTCATTTTACACCCACAATGGAAAATTCGAATTTTCCCTTTTTTTTTCCCCCTCCTCCTTTTCAACGTCTGTTTTCAACATTTGCGATGATGCCGGACTCTCATTTTTGCATTTACCATTCGCGTCCACTCATTTTTTTTTTTTCTTCGGTTCCGTTCGTTACTTTGCTCCTCGGTGGGAGTATTAACCCTTTTACCGGCGAACAGGGACGTATTAAATAGTAGAACGTCTACATTTGTTATTTTCAATTTCGTACTGGCTTTTCTCTTTTGTGTTTTATTACACTTTTCGCTCTGAAAGATCATCGTTAAGGTAAATGTCCCAATTAGTGACTCTGTTAGATTGAAGTACACGCTTTAACATATTTCGCAGTTACTCGTTAATAGCTTATCATTTTGCTATGAAAAGTGTCCTTTTTATATGATAATTTATGGTAAATACTTATGTAATATTTAATTCCTCTATGTCCCAAATATTGACCTACTCCGGACTAGATTATTGGTTCGTACATTTTGGATGTAAATGTCTTGATTTAGGACAAAGGTTACGATTATTTAAACAGATTGAAGTTGTAACCATTTGCAATATGATATTTCATATCAGTAACAGGGACTTGCATAGTTTTGAAGTACCGATTATTCATTTCCATAATTACTACAAAATTAACCAAAAATTCGATAGAATTTGTCTGAATAGCAACTTCACAAATAATATTTATTAAAATTCTGACATTCTTAACACGTTGGCTGCCACTGGGGTCACCGGTGACCGGCACCCGAAATTTTGTACAATCAAATAATTAACAAAAGAAATGACGAAACAAACCACGGATAGCGTTATCATTAAGCTAATAATGCTAGCTATCGATTTGAAAGGTTAAATTTGAAAATTAGTTGATTATATTCTTAATAATTAGGATTTCAGCGTGTCTGACTACACACGTCCGTTTTCACTGTGGCAGTCAACGTGTTAGGATCGGTAGTAAGGAATTGCTCTATCATGACTTTATAGTTGGCATACAGGAAAACACCTATTAATAATTACTTGATCATAAATTACAGTGTAGATTAATATCGAATATTCACGAATCAAATTCGTCATAACAACGATAAAATGCCAATAATTCAGACAGACTCGCTAATTGTGACATTTACCTTACCACGGATTCTTCGATAAAACGGAGATTTGCTAGAACAACAATAAAATCCATATTCGATTAGTTTCTTCTTTTTTTCATTTACAGCGGCTGTTAAAAGATCAAAAACCGGATCTACGTTGGTAAATCGTTGTTCAAACTCGCGTCGCGGTCCGTATGTTGAAACAAGAAATCGGATTTCGTCGGGACGCGTATAAAACCGGGCATGATAACGAGTCGTCCCGAAGTTTCCCGGAAATTCCAAGTTTTTCATGCCGCCCCGTTGAAGTTCACCATAATAAAATCATTTTGCGCGTCCGTTCCTTTCGTTAATTACTAATAATATTCAGACGATTCGCTCGGGAGGATGATGGGGCGGGGGGTAGTAGAAGGGCGCGAAATATACACGGAGGGTTGAAAAGTGTTGGCCAGGAATAAGAGAGGAGAAAACGGTCGGCACCGAGGTATTTCCATAGGCAAACAGAAGACCGTAGGATCGGTGGCAAGAAAAATGAATAAAATTATGAAAGAAGGGAAATTTTCGAGAGTAGACGACGTCGACGGGAGGGAGGGGGGGGGGGACGAAGGCGAACCAGGGAGAAGAGGAGCACTGTCAGTCGTCTGACAGCAAGGGGATGAAACGTGCTGGAAGAACGAGCAACACGAACCCACCAAGGGTGTTTGCCATACGATTTTTGTAACGGCGGGTGTAAATCGTCGACCAGGAAATTCTCCACCCTCTTGATCCCCCCCCCCTCCTGTTTTGACGCGTTCTTTGCGTCTACGTTGGCCGAACGGCGGCGTCGCTCCTTTGATTTTGCGCTCGCGTAATTCGAAATTTGATAAGTTGGTAAAATACACCGATGGGCGAACGAGACACTATTTGCACCGCCATTTTCTGAGGTTTATTCGTGTTCGAGGTTTTTACTCTGTGAGATATTAAAACGTAACGTATCACTTTTCAATAACGTCTTATTTTAATTCAGAAATGACGGTAATTACTTAACGCTGCTTAAGTCATAGTCAATATTTACCTTGATTTGCATTTATTTCCAACAAGAAAAGTAGATTAGAAAAATGCTGTCCTGGTTTAATTAAAACGCAGATTATACGTTTCTGCGAGTAATTTCGAAGCTCGTTGGTTAATTGTAATAAATTATACGAAACATGAGTATCCGCTAGAATAATTAGTAAAATAATTATATCCTTTTATAAAGTTATAAAATATCAATCATTTTAATCGCACCCTTATTATTATGAGCATTAGAAAATAACGGTTCGTAACCGATTGTAAAATTAATTACCAATTAACATTGATTTAACGAAGGATGAGATTGGTACGAGATAATAAAAATACGAGCACACGAGCGTGCAGGATTTAACAAACAAAAGAGAACGATGAAATACTGTATTTACGCGTGTGTCGGAAAAATGTTCTAGCTGAAAACGCGAGAGCTCGAAATTCACTGTACACACCGTGTTCCCTCGCGCTAAGATATTTTTAATATTCACCGAATAGTTTGGTCGCGGCCTCAAAGGATTGAACTCGCGTAGAAATTAATAAATCGGTGAAAACGTTCGATGAAACCGACCCATTGTGATATTATGTGACAACGTGGTTGAAATTTTCGAAATTTTCCTGAAAATAAATCCCACGACCGACCACTGCGCCCGTGACACCATTACCGGGCCCACCAAACAGCTACTTAATTAAGATTAATTACCTCGTTTTTCCCAAACTTTGCGAATCCGTTCCGTCGACGCGAATATATTTCTTTTTTTTTTTTTCTTTCTTTTTTCTTTTTTAACAAACAAGTATTGTACGTTCGAAATGAAATCTCGTCGAAATTCTCGTTTGAAGATCCTGCTAACGAACGTTTTCGTTTACGAGAGTCGACGAAAAGGGGGGGAAACACGAGGGGGATGGAGATACAATGATCGATTGCAATTGCCGCATTCATATGCGACAAAGTCAGTGAACGGCCCGGTGGATTAAATAAATTCCATAATACTCTCCACTTCGATGCTCGATGAATAATACGTGCTTCCGCGTATTTATTTACTAGGAACACAGGCGAACACGTGCTCGCATACGGACATAAGTACGGCGGGCGTATACAGGGGCACGAATTTATAAAGCTATTACGCGTGCCGCTCTGTCGATCATCGTCGTGTGCCGTTTCTGTCCCCCCTCTAAATATAACGTGGATTCGCGATTGGAACCGGAGGGTTTTAACTAACAGAAACACGCACACAAAAAAAAAAGGAAGAAATGAAATTCGCCGACTTGACTTTGGAAATATTCCTTTCGCTTTATTAATAAATAACGGATGTATAACACTTGATGACCTATTGTCTTGTTCCATTTCTCCGAAAGCTGCAAATATTTTTAACACCGACGGAAAGAAGATTTCAATTTTATATTTTTATATTTCAACGGTCGAACTATGTGTTTTAATTCTGTTTCGACTGTTTCTGTAGATATTATCCTTTTAATGTGGCCGTTCTGTATTCTTAGGAAAACGGTGTAGTCGTTGAGCTGAATTCGATAACGTATCCAGAGAAAACATGTTACACCAAATTTCAACCCTGTACCTCAACTAGGAGAGTAGTTATATGGAAAAATCGAAAATCCAGTATTTCCCCCATTTTTCCTATTTAGTGACATGTAAAAATTCTGAAAAAAATCTGACACATTGCAGACCCGACAGTGCATATTAAGGAATTTCTTCAGATTTTTTCATTGCAAACTCTGGTTTTAAAAAATAAAAAACCATGTCCCATGCTTCTACGATTTTTACCCTAACCCTTTGTTAGAAATCTTCATCGAACTTCCCGAGAATCAAACAGTTAACAAACAGAAGAAAGAAAAAGAGGAGATTTAAATGCTTCGTTTTAGTTGGAACACAATTAACTGTTCCGAGTTCAATAATTTCTGCGATTTTAAGGAAGAAATCTAAAATTCGTCGTATTTTATCATTTTGATTGTTCGAAACAAACTTATTAGTAAACTTAACGGTTAGCATCACCTGAGACGACCAGCTTCTTAACGAGAAAATCGAGGATCAAGGACGCCGCCGTCTCGAGGCGCAGAACTTCTGTCGATTTGTCGCATCTGTGCACGTTAGGAAGTTACTATGTTAGCCTGCTACTTAAATCACTGCCGAGAAAGGGACGGATGATGCCTAGTTTCGTCTTTCCACGTATAACCTCGTCAGAGGAAAGTTCATCCCCCTGCCAGGCTACGGAGACAACCAACTCTTTATTACACCGTAAAGTTTTCCGCGATGGACACGTGTTTCTGATCGCCATCAATCCCCTTCTTGATCCCTTGGAACACACGGGGCACCATCGTTCGTCCGGTCTTTGGTTAAAAATTGAGGTGTTCGATGGGAAAAAGTGGAACGTTTCTGAATGAAAATCAATTCGAATGTTTATGGTATTTTAATTGACGCCTGTGTTTTCGCATAAATGGGGCAAGATGGTAAATGCGCTTCTGATTATTTGTTTTAACACGTTGAGCGCGATGTCAGTCCCTAGGGACTGATGGTGGACTTTTCGTTTGGAAATTTTCAAATATCAAATTTCTAAATTTCAAATTCCCAAATTTCCAAATATCAAATTTCTAAATTTCAAATTTCCAAATTTCTTCATTTCTAAATTTTAGATTTCCAGAGTTCAAATTTCTAAATTTTCAAAGTTGAAACTTTTCGTACGGGCGGCGTCGGTGCGTGGGACAGGCAGTGTCAAGATTAAAAAGTAAATATAATATAATTATTGAGCGATAAACCGTCTAAGGTCAATAAGAATTCTCAAAATAATGTTACAAGTGCAGAGATTAATATTCCTCGACGTGTCTTCACGCAAAGTGGCATTTAGCTCGATTCCAAGATTCGAGGTTGCAAAATTGATGTGGCAGTTGAGTTAACGTCAATGATAGGCATTAATACTTTTCCAGTTGTTCCACGGAATTCGGCGAGAATGCGGAATAAAGGTGAAGCGTGATTCGGCGAGTTAAAATTAGATGTTCGAAGCCGAAAGATGGAACGCACGGGGTTGGGAAGGAGGGGGGGTTGTTACAGCCGCGGACGTGCGGAGCTCAGAGAGGATGGGGTTAGAGTAGACGGATAAAGGGGATGGAGAAGCACCATACGGACGAGCCATTTAAACTTCTCACCCCCGAAACCACACGCTTGTCCGCATTCTGACTTATACCAGGCATCGTTCACCCCCGTCGTCGACCCTCCTCCACCACCCTCACTCTTCATCCTCACTGGCCGCTCTCAGTCACCCCTTACTCTCTCGCTATTATACGCGTTTGACATTCGCCACTTCAACCCTCTTCGACTGTACGACGAATCGCTGTTGAAAACGTAAACGGTGTGCTTCTTATGCTTCTGTTGCTGTCTTCTTCAAAAATATTGCGACAACGCTGTTCAACGTTATCAAGGTTTGTTCACGGTAGACAGTAGCCGGTTAACGTGACGCAAATTTTGCACAGTTATTTATGGGGTCAGTATGGATTTTTTTTTTTTTTTAGAAAATTTTTGATTTTTAAAATCGAGAATATGAAGTTTCCGAAGAAGCTGAAAGAATTATTGAAGGATTGAGGGTGGGAGGCTTTTTTTATTATTCGTTAATATTTGATCCTGTTTTTAAACAATTTCAGCTGCAAAGAAAGGTCGAAAAATTCATGCGTACGCCATTTTGTTTTTTCTAACTACAGCTCCATTTTAGAATAAAGTACTCGGTTTTTTGTCGTATCATTACTTCGATAAATATTTATTGTCACAGAATTAAATCAAATCAAGAAAATTGAAATATTGCATACAATGTACGTTAGTTCGAGTCAGATTTGTAACATTTGAGCCGCAAAGTGCGTCACGAGTCAAACTCGTCAAAGTACGGCAAGCGTTCATTCGCTATCATTCACTAATATTTTATAGATGACATGAAAATAAGTCAAAAATTCGTGAAAAAAGACTAAAATATCCCTAATATTATTTTGCACAAATTTCAATTTTAGAAATGTATCCATATCTTTTTCTATTTTCCAATTTTGTTGAAACAGGACAATAATTTTAAATATTTTGCATAATTTCCTTTGCTATTAATATCCTCTGTCTATCATTCTACAATTCTCGAATGAACGCGCCTTTCTTCTTTACAAAAGTTTCCTAAAAAGCATACAGTTTCAGTAAATTATATTCTCAACAGGATCGTAAAATTTGTTTTTGAGATTTGCAGGGATCTATATCGTTACAAGTTTTTCAATTACAATGAAAATACGAATCAGGTTTGTCAAAATCGAATCACGGGGTGCTTCGTGAACGTAATATCATATCATCGCACAATAATTACGAACAAATAAACGACAATGCAAAGTGATTAGTTGCCGAAACTCCTCGATCATTCCAGACGAAGGACAAATTGGATTAGAAAAGATTTCCTTCTTCGTAAGCTGCTTGGTTTGATAGGAAACCATGTGGGTACGATAATGGTCGATCGCCCGTGGTCTTGGTATCATGCGGGAGGGATTAATTCTCGAAGATACTTGGACACGTAGGGTGATCCTGTTACGTTCACACCTTGAATACCTTCCAATAAATAAACAAAGAAAAGAAGTAATTACAATTTAAAAATACCCGTCTAATAAACAGTAACAGCAAAGCTTTGATTTACTAAAACTATACCATCTCCGTCAAAATGACGGGTGTCTTATTTTAAATCCGAAAATTTATCAAGATACTTCTGTCTAAATCAGTGTTACCTATTTTCAAGATTTGCTATTTTCTATTTCCAACTGAAAATAAGTATGTTAAAGATCGAAACGTATCGAGCACGATTACTTTCGATTCGAAATCGCCAATGGTTAGAGAATCGTGTCACGGCTGTCGGCACGGTCCACCATAAACGGACGTTTAGTCTCCGCCCAGAATGGCAACGTGTTCATAAATCGAGCGTGTTTGGGAAGGATTTGGTGTATTGACCGCAGTCGTGACAGAAATAGCCGGGCGATCAAGGAGGATCAAGGAGCGGAAAAGTCTGACGTGGAATTGCTTGATGGAGATTCAAGGGTTCGGGTTGTAGGTCGGAAAATCTGCGGCTTTTATGAATGACGTAGCAGAAAGAAAAAAAAATGGAACGGGAGAATCGCGGCGGACAAGTTCGGGGCAGGGGTTCGCCCGACGGCTTAACCCGAAGTGTCAGAAGGGTGATTAGCGAGCATCGGTACGCGTTACGTTTCGACAAGGCTCGTTCACGAACACCCTCGTAGCCGGCTCGATCGACGCGCTGACCCGGCAGCTGGCTGCTGTCTAATCTTTCCTCGATTATGGGGCTAGATGTAAATCAAACACGATACCCCGTATAACCTTACCTACCTAACGCGTACACGCGTATCCGTGTTCGCGTCCGATTCCCGTTAAAACTCGGATCTTTGGCAAATTTCCCTGTCCACCCGGACGCTTCTTCGCCGTGATTTATGAAACGTCGCGTCGATTGGAAGGACCCTGGTAACGCGACGGTCGATGTCGTACCGTTTCCTGTCGGGCGACAGTAGAGCGCTTAGGAGGGAGGTTTCCTAGGGAAATGATGATATGGGGGAGAAGGAAGCCCAATTGCGTTGAGATATTTGAGAATTGAGGAGGTGTAAACATAGGTGGGATGATTATGAAATTATTAGTAATTTGGTGGTTCGGTAATTCGGTAGGTTGGTTATTTGTTAGTCTAGTAATTTGGTAGGTTCATTATTTCGTAATTTGGTAATCTAGTAATTTAGTAAGTTGGCAGTTTGGTAATTTTGTAACTTAGTAATTTATTTAGTGACTTGGTAATTTAGTGATTGTGTAAATTGGTAATTTGGTAATTTTGTAAGTTAGTAATTTATTAGTTTCGTAATTTGATATTTTGATAAGTTGGTAATTTTGTGATTTTGTAATTTAGTAATTTAATAATTTGGTAATTTGATAATTTTGTAACTTGCCAACTTTGTAACTTAGTAATTTACTAGTTTTGTAATTTGGTATTTTGATAAGTTGGTAAGTTTGTGATTTTGTAACTTAGTAATTTGGAAATTTGACAATGTGGTAATTTAGTAATTTGGTAATTTGATAATTTTGTAACTTAGTATTTTGATAGTTTGGTCATTTACTAGTTTAGTGATCTGATAGTTTAATAATTTGGTAATTTTGTGATTTTGTAATTTAGTAATTTGGTAACTTAGGAATTTGGTAGTTTGGTAATTTAGTAATTTGGTATCTTAACAGTTTAATAGTGTGGTAATTTAGTTACTTGCCAATTTGGTAATTTAGTAATTTAATATTTTGTTAATATATGTATTAATTAGTTAATTTACTAATTTGGCAATTTTGATAATTAGTCCTTCAGTAATAGACGTTATCATTCCTACTCGCAAATTCCCATTTTCGTTAGAGAAACCTAATCTTCTCAACAATATATGTATATACATAGAACAAAAAGTTTCGATACTATATATTTCTAATTTATATATTTATAAGATAATTTCTACTCAATTATTACACTTGCATTAATCCGTACAATACTCTGTTAATAAAAGTACTTTTCTTAAACCTGCAAAAAACGATCAAAGTTATATTAAATTGCCAACAATGTAACTTAAATGGAACGTCGGTTGGAATTTCTTTGCAACGAGTGTTTAACGTCGAGTAATGAAGAAGAAATGCTACAGCGTTCAAGAAACAGGACAGAACATCGAGTCACAGGAAGCCAAACGAGAGAGATAGAAAAGAAGGGTAGAAACCGCAAAACAAGTTGAGATAATCCGGTTATCCAATTGATCCCGGTTCGAGAAGCTATTCAACTAATTGTCTTTCTCGCTGACTCCTTCATTACGTAGTAGCAACTTAGCTCATTTTAATCGTTCTCACCTCGCACGTTCATTATTCGATCTCGATCAAATTTTTCGTGAAAATTTCGATTCGGTTGAAAAAGTTGAAAAAGAAGCTAATTCTTCTGACTTCAAATAATAATTCATATCGTTTGGTCCGTGACCCATCCTACAATTCAGATCCGACTTTAATCACAATCTAATTTTAAGTTTCACAATCAAGGCCAGCCAAGTGTAAAGTGTGTATAATATTTAAATGTTTCTTTATTCTTTAACATCGAAACGATAAATATTTAACTCCGACGGTCGCAGCCTTTGGGAAAATCATAAGTTAGAATTCTGTTCGAAATGATGTGATAATTTCGTCTGTTATTTCATTACTTTGTTCCGTTCGAATTCGCTTTTGAACAGCGACATTGATGGTACACGCACAAAGTTACGAACGATACGTTCTGTTACCCGGCGTTCGTCGAAAACGGTCATGGATCACACGAATTTACTTGCGCGTTCAGTCGCACGATTTACCTGCGGTGAACCATCCTTTACACGACAGAATAACATTAATTATAAGCGGAGGTGGATGTTTTGATTTCATCGCGCAGCAATTAATTCGTAATCCGGATGCGGTTCGGCCGCAGTGACATTATACGATTCGCTCGACCGAAAATATTCATGCACATGGAAATACCGTTACGCGTAACTGAATTCGACCGAACGACGATCCCTCTGTTCCTTCGCGGTCTTCGATTTTGTCGCAAATTGCTCCCTAATCCTTTCGTTCGGAACAATCGCGACTTGATCGACAATTATGTTCTTCAAACAGGACTTTTTGTCTTTTTCTTTCAAATTTCTTTAACCCCTTGCACTACAATAACGTGTTGTCACACTCGTGACGCACCTTACAGTACAGGTGTGACTTTTGTTATTTAAACTTTGATTACAATTACATTTTAAGTTTAATTCTGATTATAATTTACACGGTTAATGTTTGCCAAGTACGAAGTATATGTGTAATATTTCAATTTCCTTAATTTGTTTTAACGCTGAAGCAACAAATATTTAGCTCCGACTGACGCGTCTGTTGGGAAAATGATAATGCAAGGGGTTAAGGAAAAATAATTGACACCCTGTTCCGATGGAGATCAAGCACCCAAACGTTTGCTCAATTTAACACCCTGAAATAAAATGATTTTATCGTGCCGTTGGAAATATTAATATCGTCGACAAAATTGTTCGTCGATATAGAACTCCTTGGTTAACTAATTTTTGCAAACCTGTCGTTTTTTTTTCGTTTTTAAATTTAAAAAGAAAATGAATTTCGTTGATCATTGATGTCACCGTTCCAAGTTTATGAAGAGATGGAACGGGGGATGTTGAAATCGGAAAAGCGTAAGAAAAGATCAAGGAAAAACGTGTTTCGAGCGGGAACGGTTAAGCGTGGTACGTTCGTTCCGGCGAATCGTCGCGGCGTGAAACGAAACGGAAGGCGAAATCCGCTCGAGGGCATCGAAGAAAGAGGTCCGGCGGATACGTTCCTCTTTCTGCTAAAAATACGCAATCTTGCGGCCTCGTCAGGCTGAAGAATTGAAATACACGTACCCTCTTTTCCACACTCCTCGTCGTTCCCCTTTGATATCGTTTACCCATAATCATTTAATTTTCTCGAAGCGTCGCATCTGTGTGCAACATCTTCCTCTACCTCGACGGAAGTCTTTTAAAACCTTTAATACATCCTCTTACCCTTCGAGGTTTCGAGGAACCTTTCTGATACATCGATTCGACGATGTTTTCAATTTCGTTTTTTATCTGACAGGAGATAGCTTAAACAGGTCTGTGTTTTAAACGCATTTTTGTGATTTTAATAAAAGTTAAATAAGATCGATTTGAAAACTGATTATTCCAATCTGGTTGTTTTGGGGTAGTTTTGTACAAAGAATTTTTGAAAGTAATTTGTTTCTTATGTTTCGTATTAAAGTTATTCGATCGAGTATTAAAAGTGGTCGTAGAAGCACGGACGATCTATAGTTTGTTCAAAATTAGACTCTGAAGGATATCATTTATTATCTTGGATAACGCTCGAGTTCCCATAGAAATCCATTTCCTGTATTGTTAGATAGAGGAAAGTTATCAAAATCGTACCATTTAAGATGATATGTCTGTTCGAGAATTTAGTTGAGCAACTACATTTTGAAAACAATTGTTATATCTTACATGCATTAGCAAAGGAAATAATACAAAGGTACGATTTTATCTCGCGTCTGTCGAGCTAGCCACCTTACTTTGCAAAAATAAAAAGACAAATACATGAAAATTATGTATTTCCGACGTGACGATCAAAATATTAACAAACTATCGGTACCGAGATTCAAAAGAATTGAAAAAGATGAAATGTCTCGCAATCAGGTATCGTGTTTTGTGGGTGTCAGTGACGTAACAAGATGGCCGATAATGAGGAATCTTAAGAGCGAAAGAAGAGGATGGAGGGATGGTATTGTCGGGACCAAGGGAGGATGCCTGTTTAAAGTGTCAGAGGACAGTCGGGATCCCGGTCGGTGACGGATAACAATGGCGGGGAAACACTTTCGATGCAAAATACGAGATCGACGTATTTCTGCATCAGCACGCCCGATTCCGATCGGTTATTGAATCGTTAAGCCGCGCCGGAATAAAGAGATATATCCGGGTAAACGATACCGTGTATTTCTTACGACACGACCCCGTCTCCCTCGTCCTCCCTCTTTCCCGCCATTCGTTCGTCGGTTTCATCCCCTATCGAAAACAGAGCTTCCCGTCCTCGACGGTGGACGTCGCGTCGTCGCGATGCGAATACGACCGCGAATAATATTTCCGACCGCTAAAACGTGTCAGCTCGTTGATCCCCGTTGACATTTGAATATCCGTGGCTCCCGAGACCCGGTGAATATCACCAGCTCCGGGCGATATCACGGAAGCTCTGGCGAATCGGTCTGCCGATACCTTTTCGCCCTTTCCCAAACGTGAAATCCATGTTTCCTTGCGTCTTTATTGCTTGATAAAAATACATTCCCTCGTGTCGTGTGTGCTGGAGGATATGTGTTCGTTGATATTTCTGAGATATAATTAACCCCTTGCACTCCATCTAGTTTCAGATTGAACAATTTAACCCTCCACGCGCTCCTGGAACTATATTAATCAAGATATTGAAATTGTTACGCAACCGGGAGAATGTTGCTATTATGGGAACACAGGTTGCCTTTGAAAAATATCATTCCTTCCTTTTGATTAAAAGAAGGACAATTGTACCTCTGAATGTATTAAATATATTCAAATCGCAGAAATGAATGAAGTACGGTTTGTAACAGTTTTCTAATAATTAAACATAACTCCAGGAAAATTATTCTTTTATTTAAAGAAAAATATAAATTCATTATGAAACATCATTCGGTTAATAATTAATCACAATGAAAATTATTGTTGGTATTGAGTTAATGCTTCGTTGTGATTAATTGATTGGACGTTTTACTTTCTGTACTATTAATAAGTTTTTTCTTTTTTTTTTTTATTAAACTTTAATCGATTTCTCGCGACGCATTAACAGTGGCCGCTTTTAATTGCCGAGCTGTCGTATATTTTATATTATTTCGATAAATTCGAGTGACGAATGTTTCCGCGTACATTTTCCGTGATATTTCTGTCCGTGAAATATAACGGCCATTATGGGGATGGAATATTGTGATCCTTAAACCATGTTTGATTACACGTTCTACGATGAATAGAAATTATCTCAGCCAAATTTTTAAACGTTATTATTGTAATAAAACAAATAAAATTGAAAAATAGTCTTTGATATTTTTATATTTAAAATTAAATATCTCAATTTTCATTGGAATTTATAATTCTTGTATCATCTGTTAAACATTAATTTTCTAAATGTATGTATACTTTTCTTCTATGGTATTATTTGGTTTTGATAGTTTATGAAGAAAAGAATGAAAAATGGAATTTTTATTAAATTTGTCTGATTACATTGGAAATAGATGGTTGATTCTGGAACGTCTTATAGAATTAAAAATTTGACAGTGTAAATTAGCTTTTTTAACACCCGTGGTGCCGCTTAATTGACCCTGATAGGCTGTCATAATTATTAATACCAAAATTAAGAAGAGATTCACAAATTTCTTAGTAACAACAATAACCAAAATGTCCACTCGTCTAATTATCTAAAGAATTTTTCCGCCAAATGAAACATCAAACTATCGTGTAACCCTGATTAATAAATTTTGATTAAAGTAACATTCAAATTTATTATTATATTAATGCTGTTAGATAAAATTGCGAAGAAAATTATTTATTTCTTGTTGAATTACTACTTCATAAATACTCCCAATACTCCCATAAATATGTAACGTACTCGATAAATATCAACATTTTTCTACTACAAGAAATTACGAAAGAATCCGGGCTCGATTTGAAACCTTTTTTGTTTTCCTCCAAAGTAAAACGTTTATACTTATCCGAATCCCAAATAACATCATATTTATTATTTACATGAAGTTAATATAAATTTATTTCGTATTCCCGATACGAACAATCCTTTACGCTCGATTAAATGAGAGGAAAAATGAAAAACGTTGAAAGGACGAGTGTATTTTAAAAAATTGCTTTACGAGGAAATGTGTTATATTTTACTGAAATTTATGCCCGTCCGTTGAATATAAACACGCCTGATCATTTTTACGCGATAATAACATGTTACCATTCGCAACACGGTTGATCTGGAACAGAACGGGTGAAGTTCTCCTCGCCGCCGGTTCTTGTAACGGGAAATCATTTCAACAGTACGTTATACATCGTATCATAATCCTGTAACGAACGACTTTGTTGCATCCGGAGATCTTCTTACCTCCGTCTAACGAGCGAAGATAAACGGACAAACGTATCGACTTCGAGCAAACTAGTTCGTTTTTACGGTCCGGTACAGTTAAGCAGCGATAAAGTTGCTCGCTTCCAATATTCATAATATTTCGAAGCGGATTCGCGATGGCATCGAAGCGTTCCGAAGAGAGGGATGTTGTTTTTCTTCTTCTTCTTCTTCTTCTTTTAAGCTTTTACGCGTTGCAGAAATTCCGTCTACTTCTATTTGTATGAAAATGCTGGCTTTTATGCCGGACGAACATTAACACATGCGGGTATTCGAGACGGACACCGAGAGGACATCAGAAATTGTTGCTTCTCATAGTAGTCGCGAAGTGGACGTATTTTATATGAGAAATGTACAGGGTGTTAGATAAGTACGGTACGATCGGAACGGACCTTGTAGCAAGAGGAATGTAGCTCCGATCTTGTTGATTTTGAATGAATTAAAAGGAAATCATTATACTATAGCTTTTGTATTAATTAATATTTAATTGTATCGATTACGACAATTTGAAAATTAGTAGAATTAACACGTTGACTGGCACAGTGAAAACGGACGTGGGTAGTCGGACACGCTGAAATCCTAATTATTAACAATACAATCAACTAATTTTTAGCTAGCATTATTAGCTTAATGTTAACGCTATCCGTGGTTTATTTGATCATTTCTGTCGGTAATTATTTGATTGTACAAAATTTCGGGTGCCGGTCACCGGTGATCCCCGTGGCAGCCAACGTGTTAAATAAACTTCTACTTAATGTTATAGCGGCCTCCTTTCTTACTGCCTAATTTAACGCTAAACTTAACACGAGCGGTCAAATGATCGTTTTTAAAATTTCGTTTAGAATTTCCTGAATACGACGTTATTGCACCGTTATTTAACTTCACCACTTTTCTTATACAAACATTGAAATAAACACTGTTTATTTTTAAATATAAAAAAAAATATATTTTGTTCATTACCTAATTGTTCATAACGTTAATAACGAAATGTCGGTAAGAATAGTGTTAAATGTGGCCTCTGATGGTAAAAAGGTTCCCCACCTTCGTTAAAAATGGAATAAGAATTGTAAACGTAGACATTAATTAATTTCACTTATTCATTAACTAGCAAATTTTTTTTTATTATTTTCTCAGTGATTCGTTATTTCATTATTACCAGTACTTCTTAAGAATGTGACTAATGAATATCTATGGAAATCTGGGTGTCACCCAGATGTGGGTCACAGAATGTCACAATTGAACGAGGTGAATTCGATCCCTCGTGACAAACGTATACTTAATAAATTATTGATTTATGCTATGAATTAATTTTTACGTACACAGTAGCGCGTCGTCCAAGGATTCAATGGGAACAGATGTCTGTTTAGAAATTTTGTGAATTCACGACGGATTTAGGCTCGTTCGAAAGATCGTCGACGAATGACTCGAGAAAGCAGTGGAAGCCGGCAGTTTACAGCACTGGTTTGACACGACGATTAAGCGGGAAATTTAACGATCGATCGGGCTAACCGAGGTCTCTCGGAACCGAAAGGCGACCAAATCGACGGATCCTTTAGCTGCGTTTTAAACTTGTCGCGATACGTTCCTTTTTAAGAAATCCCCTGCTCGAGAGGGACGACGATAAATATAAGTCATCCTGTTCTGAAATGACGCTGGACAATCATTTTTTTCGAATAAATAATTATTTAATACGTATAAGACGTACTGAATTTTATACATTTTCCCGCGTTCAATGTCCTTTCGCGACCGATGTCGTCAAGATGTTCGATTTCTAATTTACGATCATGATTATAATTAATTGCCACGGCGGCGCGGCGTTGAGACTTTAATTCTTTCTTGAACTTGCGTAACTTGTTTCTTGTTTCTTCACACAGAAATGAAACAAGGAACAAAACAAAATCCTAACAACTTGTTCGTATATTTGATAAATTCTCTGTTTCCACTTTACAAATTTAATTTATTCAGAAATCGTTAAGATTGTTATGGTTATTTATACAAACCTTTTATTTATCGTTTACCCAGTTAAACGGCAAGTGACATAAAAGATGACAGACAAACGAAAGATTTCTTTTCTCAATTTCTCAATTTAACATTTCTTTTCATAACGAAAGACAGGTTACTAAACGTGCTAAGCGGAAGAATTTTTATAGCATACTCTCGGAAACTACCAATTATATCGTTGCAGTCAACGTACGACGTTAAACGTGAAAACAGAAACGTCAGAGTTAAGAAATATAATATTTGAAACGTTCCAAGTCCCCAGAAACAGAACAATTTCAATATCTCCGAAAGTACGATACACGTTTTCTAAACAAAGTACAATTTCATGCGAAACGAAAGGGTGAATCGGGCAACGATCGACGGAATATCGTTAACGACGGATGGATACCTCGTCGTCGGTGGATTCGAA
The DNA here is from genome assembly GCA_943735885.1 of Stelis phaeoptera. NCBI lineage: Eukaryota > Metazoa > Arthropoda > Insecta > Hymenoptera > Megachilidae > Stelis > Stelis phaeoptera. The sequence continues at coordinate 6,660,978 of OX030936.1, forward strand.
ACACCCGTTGGATTCGAGGGGAAGTAGGATAGGTGCGTGCACGCATGCAAATTTGCAAGTTTGTTGCTAAGAGCGCCGTAAGGCTGACTTGTCGTTGGTCGGCGTGAGATGTGGTCCGTCAAAAAGTCGTAAAATCCCGAGGGTAGCATCGTTTGGTGTCCGCGAGGCGAAAGAAGAGTTTTGCTGAAGTCAGGAAGAGAAGAGAAGAGAAGTATCGCGGTACATCTCGTAGACATGGCCACACGTAGCCAAGCCGAGCTTTTGCCCGTCCGCGTTTATACCGGTGATCTTTAAAAAAAAAAAAAAAAAAAACTCTTCCCTGTCGGTCGTTTCGATGCTGTCGCCTTGAGCGTTGAGCCTCGTCGAAGATAATAAAAGTTGGGCCCACCAGTTCGACCAGGATGACGACCACGGACTCGTTTCACACGGCGACAACGATTCACAAATGTATCAGTCTTCGGAGAACTCGTTATTAACTCCTTGCGCTCGAAGCATTTCTCGATAGGATCGAGTCTAGTCTATTTTTATATTGAAATTCTTGAAAATGAAGAAACAGGCTTACACATGTTAGTGATACGCAATTTATATAAATGTGATAAATTATATACACTTAGGTATAACTCTGATATATAATGAACATAAAGTTGATTAATTCGGTGGGTTGCGTGTCGATAAATATCGTTAGTTCATCCATCATACACTGGTGGAATGAATTCTGGATACTTTGAATAAAAATATATTCTTTATTTCATACTGCTATGATGAATTGATACCGTAATATTTTTATTGTAATTTATAATGTTTATACTTAATATTGTCGTATGATTTGGTTTGTAAATGTTTTAAAATTTTAATTTAACAAAATTCTTCGTATTTGTTTCGGTGAAAATCTTCGCGCAATATTTATTAACCCTTTGCACTCGAAGTGTATTTGGATGAAATTAGATCGGGATAATCCTTCCAGCAAAGTTTCCAAAATCCAAAAAACACTGTTTCAGAAGTAGATAGCTACGAATGCTCGAGAATCTATTTAGTTTAACTTCTTTCGATTGATTTTCTATATTCTAATATAAACAAAGCTTAAATTTCACATTTTTTAATATTCTGGTAAATTACATACATGTCGCCGCAGAGGCGTCATTCGAGCGCAAAGGGTAAACATTTTTGTCGTAAGCTTTTCGACTTCTGAGAATAAGAAATAGCTGTTTGAAATAATAACTCGATCTGTAATTTCCATCACCTGGCGTATCATTCGAAAATGTGTGTTCCGGTGATCATTTAAAAATAATCCTTAACAACAATGGGACACCCTGTGTAAGAAGAAATAAATTTAAATTGAACATCTTCGTTTCATTCTGGATTCGAATTCGCTTTTTAAATAAACCTTTACAAAATATATTAGAACGTTTATTACATGACGCTTTGCCGCATCCGTTATTAACGTCTTACCTCTGAGGGTGCATTAAAAAAGGGGGCAAAAGCCAAACGAGTGAATAAAAAATCCACCAGTCAGATAGAAATGATAGTTAAATTCTTGATCAGGCAAAGGAACACACGAAACCGTCCCCGTTCGCTACTCGTAATTAGCCGAGGTAGCCAAACGGTCAATGTCTTTTTCGTTACTTTATTAGCATCAAGTTTTTATTAAACCACCAAGAAGGAGTCTTGTATAAAAATAATATCAGCGTAAAAGTCGTGCGTTTCTCTTTCCGTGCTTGATTTTTCGTTTCCCCAAAAACAATTCCCGCCGGATTGGTGGTCTCTTTGGAGAAGGATCATTAGACCGAAACAACCCTCGTCTCAATTAATTATTATACTGTGCAAGATATAACGTTCGAACGATTTGAAGGAATTCGTAAAAATATATTTTATTTTCCTTGTTCGGAAGCCCAGGAATTATACTGCGTTTTCGTGTTTGTTGAATTATTTATATTAAGGCTCAGTTATTTTTGAATTGCATTCGAATATTAAAGAATTGCCAGCTTGTGTTCACGGCTGTGTATTATCCTTTTATTTTATGACATTCGCAATCAATTTCTAAACGTTACTGATTGCACTTACTTAAAATTGTCGAAAGTGGAAGAAGTGTACAGTCGTCTAGAGCCTAGGGTACCGGAAGTCAGGGTATAGCTCCGAAAACACGTCCGCTATCATAAATGCAGACGGGGTACGCGATGCTCTATTGTGCATTTGGGTTGTTAATTAATATTGCCGGGAAATCGGTCGGCGAGCCAACTAACGGAACTTGTAATGAATTTGACCGTTGATAAACTGCGCATCAGTATCCATTCTACGATTTTGGAATTTCCAATGAAGCTTTTAAAGAGGGAATTTAATAAGAAACCTTAAATTTTGTAATGATGAGAGTATATTGTTCGGGAACAGAAACATTCTCTATAAATTATAATTCCTTTCAAAATTCCTACGAAATTGCCCCTTTTTGTCAAAATAATTATTTCACACACAACAGTGAGTAATATAAAGGTAATTAACATATTTAAAATGATATTCTTTACTGGAAACAGTTTTACGCATATTTTCTCGTACAGAAAGACTGTACTGGATTTGCAACTAACAAAAACGAAAGTCTGAAAGTGTGAAAATCATTAGATAGTAATAAAACATAGTAATTTCTGTTTACAAATATTAATTGCCGGTTACAATCAAATAATTAACGAAAGAAGCGTTGAAATAAACCGCAAACAACGTTAATATTAAGCTGGTAATTGAAAGGTAAAATTTGGAAAATGAATCGATTGTATTCTTAATAATTAGAATTTCAGCGCGTCTGACTACGTACGTTCGTTTTCACTGTGCCAGTCAAACGTGTTAACGTTACTGAAAAGTTTTGCCATTTTTTCTTCTATATTTATTTCTCAAATGAAATTGAAAAAAAATAGATAAATTTGAAAAGTTATTCGAATTGCAATAACTTTTGAACAGGTTTCGCAAGCTTGTTCAAACTTTGCACGATCCTTTATTAATATAATACATATCGCCTGACAAAATTCGAGGAATTTGACATATTTTTCTCCTAAGGGGTCATACAATCTGCAGATTAAATTGCTATTTTCATTCTTAAGAAAAGAATCAATGTTTTTTGATGATCAAGGTTTCACGTAATCCTGCAACGTGGAGAGTTTAGGATGTAAAGAAGGCGACGCGTGCAGAGGTTGGGCAGGGTAGAAATGGTTCTGTCCACGGTTTCAGGCGAACCAATGGATCATCCAGTGTTGAACGTGCCTCCAGGATTCGGTAGTCTCGTCGCCCCCATCGGGTCGGGTTCTCGAGTATAATTTATCCCGTTATGCTAATCGGGACGATTTGTCTAAATTAAAAGGCGCTCCGCGTTGATCCGCGGTCACGCACGCCCTCATTTTCGTCCATCCAACCCTCTGTCATTCCCGACGCTGCCGTAAACACCGTTATTATTGTATCGAAGCGATTTTGGATTATATTATCGTACAATCCATCGGATACACTCGTATCCGATTCGTCGTACGAAATCATTTTAATTTATATTTCGGAGACGGCGCAAAATTAACAATTGTGTTAATGAAAGATGTTGCTAATGTGAAAATATGTAAAAGGATTAAAGAATTTTGACAATCTCCAATGTAGAAAATTTTTAATGGTGATGTTATTAAGAATCCCACAGGTCCACGCGAAACATTCAACGGCGGCGAAATTCCTGGCGATAAATATAAAAAAAACATGGCTAAATTTTACACAGTAGATAGCTCAGAAGATGGAGGAAAGAGCGTAAATAATAACGCAATTTGTTGCAACGCGATATCTTAATTGGTTCCTGAGATATAGGGCTTCAAAGTTTGTATAGCGGCCGACGCGTACGAGGGTAACCCCGAATGGGCCGTAGACTTTTTTCTAGGAAATTCATATACGCATTTCCAGGAATAGTAAAGGGTTAGACGTAAACAATGACCACGTGACCGCTACGCTAGACACTCACTGTCTGGGTCCAAGCGTGCGGCGGCAGCGAATTTCTACAAAAATTACGTTTGTCTTCACACGACGATATCTCAGGAACGGATAAAGATATCGATGTAAATCAAAAACCGAATTAAAGTGGAAGATTCCTACTTTCTTACGAATCTAACTTTATACCGAAATTCGAAACAGGACTTTGTTGGCAGCCCTTTGAACTTTTAGTAATTTTAATACGCGTTTCTTATGCAGTTTAACATAGTTTCTGACTTTCAATCGCTTCTAACGATAGAATATTATTATAAATATCTATCACACGCATTATTAACGATTCTTTCGTTTACTCAAAAGGAATTTTTGGAAAGAAAATACAACCGACTTCGGAATGCACCAAAAAGGACGAAATAATTTTAATTTATTCAAGCTTTGGCTATATTGAAACTATTATTTTTTCCTAACAAAAATTTACACCCACACCTTAAATGCCTTATGGTGTAACACACCTTATGTTTATTCATCAAAATAGTCGGAAACACTTCGGAAAGGATAAAACAAAGTGCCCCGCCCTGCGCGGATCAAAGATGACGAATGGCGGTGTTTTGGCAGTGTGTTCCGTCGGTATTTCCACTGGTTCTCTCCAACACTGTCACACTCTCGTAAAACCGTGCAGGATCTTCGTCCCTGGGAGGGGGGGGACGAGGATGCACGTGTTATCACGGGTAAATCCCGCGGATGATGAGACTTTAGCTTATTGTACCTACGGTAACGTTTCCGTGTGCGCGAGTGTATAGGGGTTGGCGGAGGGTGGTATAGGGTGAGAAGAGGTTAACTCCATGTCGACGGATTTGTTTCTTCTTCGAGCGGAGACGCATCTTGGGAACGGCGGTGGTCAGCGCCGGTCAGAAATCCTACTCTGTTCGAGACTCGCCTGCGAAATGAGATTTCTTTGAGGAAAAAGTATATATTCCGGCTAACTGACAGCGGAAACTTTTTTTCCCTGTGTACTGGTGTCGTTCGGGCATCGGGAGGTTTTATCCGCTTTGTCACTTTTATCGTGTCATTATCTACCGGTCTGATACGAATACACGAACACCGTTGCTTTGTAAACGAAAGCAATCCTTACTTTCGATTTTCGGTTGATTGTAGCACGCCTAAATTTGATTCAAATAATTACGAAACATTCACCCGATTGGTTTTCCTTTCGTTCGATATGATACTTTAGAAAAATCTAAAATAAATTTTGTCTACCTTAGCGATCAATTTTCACGGATTACTTTTCCCACCGAAGCTTGCAAAGTTCAGAAACACCGTTTCGGAAGAAAATAGCCACAAGTGCTCACGAATCCGTTTCATAAAGTATAAATAAAACTTGAATTCCATATACCATCCCATAGGCGCCACTCGAGGGCTAAGGGTTAATATTAATCCCTTTCCTTATAATACCTACACTTTAAACGCGACAAATGCAGTTCGTATTCAATTCTAATCATTACCGACGCAGTCATTAATCGTTAATGTCCTTTATTTTAATATACTCTCCGAGAATCATCGTAAGGCAAGGAATTAAAATCTTGTAAGTGTGAATAAACTTGATTGTATCGCCTTGTGGCGCGTGTTTGCACGCATGTATGAACGCGTTCGAGGATGACTGACAGGGAGGGTGGGTGGGCAATCGATAAAATCTTTTTGGACGTTCGTGCAAACGAACCGTCCGGGCTGCGTCGACCGGGGCCTGTCGTTTGGTGACGACTTTATCGTGGATTAATTATGGAAAATTAGCCGATCGAACGTATCGCGCCGGAGGAAGCGGCGTGATTGGGTATTAGCACTCCCATATTTGCTGCCTCGCTTGCTTGACCTGGCAACGGCAATAACGACACCAACGGACCGGCACTGGCTGGCCATCGGTAACAGTAGCATCAGCATCGTCATCATAGTCATTAACGATCCCGGGGAAGGGATGAGAAACGATCAATCGACGAAGCTCGCCGTTCCTTCGTCGAACACTTATTTTACATTAATACTTCAGAATAATTGCATCTCGTTTTGTGTAGATTTGTAATTAAGAAGGGGATTGGGATATTTATTTCTACAGTCACTGGTCATCGAATTAGAACCACGTACGAGAATTTCATTTTTATGGCTATAACATTACGTCATGTATGGAAAATTGTGTTAGGTCGTTCAAACTATTAAGTTGTCGCAAAAGTTTCTTTCCCTATCTACATACAACGCTTCGTCTAGCATGGTTAAAACAATATTAGTATTATACAGTTTTCGAAGAAATGGAAGAAGATAATAGGTCCAAGTGAATCGTACGTAACTCGATAACGCGACACGATACATAAAGTATTAGAAATCCGTTATTTATTAATAAAACGAAAGGTACTTTTGGGACAACCTAATATTACTAAATATGTTGATAACGATGTATGCGTAGCGATTGATTTGTTATTATCGTGATGATAATCAAATTGTGTGGGTGAAGAGCGATCAATGCGTAAAATTGTGACTAATTTTACACCAGAAATTATTTATCATTCCAAAGTTAACAAATTTCTGTCACAATTAGTTCTAATCAAGCCTAATTAAAACACAAGAAATTCCAAAGCTTGGATTAATCACTTTCACCCGTGAAGCAAAAATAATTGACCGAATAACTTCGTTGTGACTTCGGTTATAATAAACGAGCCAGTAATTATCAACAATTAACATTCGAGAGATTTTGATACGGAACAGCGTTGATCGAATTGTCAGTCATTCGATCGTTTACGCCAAACTTGTGTATAAATTCTGAATTGCGCGCATTGTCTGTGATTTACATCTACAAGTGTGGAGGTTACCCCGAGGGTTAATCCGCTACACGCATGACGTCCCTCGATAAACTCAGAACCGGATACGTAGCTGACACCGCCGATCTGCTCTTCGGCATGCCACTCTGCAACGTCTGTCTTTTCGCTGCAACTCCATAATTGTTCGAGTAATTCGTCATAATGTTTTGGACAAATTCTTTACGACCTGTTTATTATCAAAAGACAAAACACCTCATGATTAAATACAGGACATAGACATTAATCTTGATTCGGTTGTATCAAATCCAGTTGCACGAACAGTTTCATTGTGGTTCGTTAAAATTGATGTAAATTGAATAAACTGTGATGAATCTTTCGTAGTAAAACTTAAGCGGACGTTAAAGAATTAATAAAATAGAATAAAGAAATAATTATGGAGTTAAAATGCGTTAAAATTTAATTTACGTTCTAAAATATGCTTTCTGGCCTGCCATAATTTATAATTGCCACTTATCTATTATCTACAATTAATCCTAGAATTCAAACGTTGTTTATACACAAAAAGACAGGAAATTTCTATCTTTAATTGTTGTGCATTTATTAATATTTTTCTGGCACTATGAAATGCTAAGTTACCTTACTAAGGATATAAAACCACACCTGTATGCGTTCTAAGGTTGATATCGATCTCATTCAACTCTTCGAAATGCATTTAAGTAACTTTTCAAGATTTCCACTTTCCAAGAACAACTACTTTGTATTCGTTGCACCTTCGATGGGAATCCTGAGGGACACGAACCAACGTAGGGACATAGGGGTAGGAGAGAGGGTGCGAGGATGGAAGACGAGAGAGAAGATACAGGTTTCCCGGGGGCGGTTGATGAGGTATTGATGATAGGATCGCGTCAACACCAGCTGAGCCAATTACACGCCTAAATCTCCGCTCTCCTCTCCTTCTATCGCCCCATTCCAATATCTCTTTTCACCGACAAATATTCCATTCACTTTTTTCCCTTCTTTTCGTCAATTTTTTCCTTATCATACATTCTTTCTTTTTTTCCGAATCTTATTCGATTTGCAGCAAACTCTGTTCCTACTTATCAGATTTTAACTGAGAGTATCGCTTTTATTGCACATATTTTCAAGAATTTTTTTCTCGTAGTAAAATTTATTTTTGTTTTTCAACGTTTTTATAAATAACAGTAGAGGTTTGAAAGTAAACGAGGAAAATTTTTTTGTTTATCTTGAAAATTAGCCCTGCTTTCACTTCAAGTCTGGACTTTGGGGCATTTGAGAACAAAAGACTAAGTATTTTATTATAAAGCGGAGCTGTAATTACGGTCCTTACCTAAAACTTTCACCTCCGATAAGAAAAAACAAAATGGCGTACTCATGAATTTTTCGACCTTCTTTTACAACTGAAGTTATTAAAAACAGGGTTAAATATTAATGAATCTTTTCACTCGAGGCACAGAATAATCCCTCAAAATTTGAACCCAATCGGTGCAATAGTTTTTTTTTTAAATGAAGTCGATAATGTCGTAAAACCTTAAAAAAAAAAAAATCTTCAACTTCTTCAAGAAAATTTTTCGAAAATAAATCAGTGACGATAATTTTATCACAAAATTAATCAATCCCCTTATGTAAGTGTCTTATTACACATACAATAATGAAATTTCCTAGCTTTCCTGCGTCGTACGAACGTCGAAAAGATTAACGTTCCACCTTGTAAATTCGAAACTAATTCGACGAAACACCCGATACGTGCATTCTGCGCACGTTTTGTAGGCCATAGCAGAAGTCGAAGTTATCGAATCGTTACAACGTCCCCCGAGCTAATAACACGTTTCTCTTCTCTGTTGCAGGTAAGTGATCTCATGTATCCTGGACTATTAGCCGTCAAAGTGGTAGAATGTCAACCCGTTTTTCATCGGCGACGATTTTATCTTTATACCTGCGACACGCACCGTAAGTAGGTGGGATATGCGATTGGGATGCGAATCGGCGAGAAGGAGGTAATAAGAAAAGTATACAGAAAAGAAAGAAGAGAGAACTATCCGGGTATCTTTCGACGCAATTGCCGCGCAGGAAATTGTATTCGTAAAGAAATCCGGTTTTATTACGATATGTTTCTGGTTATCGACGCGAAACGATTTCGCGTTACGCATAAAAGTTTGATCAAATTTCGCGGGAACTCGTAACGCCGTCGACTTGGCTGGCAAATTGTCACGTATTGACATTGTTGCACGCGAGTATCGGCCGCCAGGTAGAAAACCAGACGAATGATATTCGTGTACAGGGTGATCCTGGTCGAAAATTGCCCGCTCGCTTCTCTTAGGTAACCGAGAAATATCCGGCGTTCTTCCGATGTTGAGAAGGAAGTACGCGAATGGTGTGGGGAAAATGAAATAATTACACCGGAAGCGGTGGAAATAGTTTTGAACACCGTGTGATCGAGAAAAGAAGGATGCTGGGAGGATCTGTTGTTCGCGGAAACGTTTTGGCATAAGGTGAAAGGTGAAGCGAAGTGTGGCAAGGGTGGAAATTTGAAGGAGGAAGAAGAAGAAGGGCTATTTGTCGTGGAGGATCTTGTTGCCGGTTCTGAATAACAAACTGGTCGAAATAACAAACGCGTCGGTACATTGAAATAGCCCCGACGGCCGTATCTCAGGCGCATGGACCCTACGGGGGTTGGTAGCGAGTAACCGAAGGGTGGGAGGGATGGTTAGGGACGGCTTATCGAGAAAGAAGGAAAAGAAAGAAGAATCGTAGCCGGGGAGAAGGACAACGATCCGGTTGGTGGGTGGATGGAAGATGTTGTCGGTGTCGAGGCTCCTTCTCTCGCGAAATCGCCTCCCAAATCTCGCGTGAAAATTACCCTATTGTGTCGGGGCCGACGTTCTACCTTCCCCTCACTCCCCCGCCCCTTCTGGCAGCCAACACCCGTATTTCATCCCGCGGGTTACATAATCGGCTTTTTGTTTCACCTTTTTATCCCCCTACCTTTGCCAGGGAACGTCTGTTCTCTCTTACCATCCACGGCGAGCATGCAAAGCGTGGCGAAGGACGGCGAAAAAAGTGGCCTCTCTGGATATCGTAAACTTCCTCCTCCTTCTACACCTTTTCCTCTTTCTTCCTTTCTTTGGAGCCGGTCGATTTGTTTCCGAGCACCTCTTCGTGGCTCACCACAGACCCCCAGGATCTACCAAATCGACCGAGCTTCCTCTTCTTTCTCGTCCGACCGTTCTGCTCTCGATCTCTCCATCACCGAAAGGACCTCTTCTTTATAGTTTCTATACCTTGCTCCGTTCTGCTTCTGTTTCTTCAATTAGAATTTGATTAGTTTCTAAATTATTATACGTATATTCTTTTGTTCTTGTTTGTTTTTGTGAATAGGACAATTAGTAAAGGTAATTTTTAAGAGATGTTGGTACAATTAATTGCAATGCGACAGCAATCTTTCTAAATAGAAATTAACCAGTCAGCTGTGGCGACCTCTTTTCAGAGCGTGCACCTGTGACGGGTATAATACGGGGATCCATCTCAAATTATTTATACTTTTTATTTGTTCGTTTTATTTCGTTTTCATCTCCAAACATTCGAAACATATTGAGATTTACGAATGTATTCTAGTTTTCGTTAAAATTACAAACTAAATTTTACTCATGACGGATATAGTCGTCAAACACAGCCGACTGGTCAACTAAATAGATACTATATGTTTCAGTAACTTGGCCTCTAGAAACCTTGAAACATCCAAATAATATTTCCACCACCTTAGAAACCTGGAAACGTATTTTTAACGTATCGACGATAGTTTCTGTACCCGAGCGTTTATTTGATTAGAAAAACTTTTTTTCGCGTTACACGAAATCGAAATTTCATTCGTCGGAGGGATCGTAAAGTCAACCATATCCTGCCACCCTCGTTCGAACGAGGAAAGAAACGCTACCAACTTATCACGGTTTCTTATCCGACAACTGTTTTAACTTGTCCCGTCTTTCCGCATCGTCTTGTCAAACTTTTTTGATCGTGTACTGGCGACATTGTAAGCAGGGAACTCGAACCGTGCAGTATCGCAGAAGAAGATTGAAAACTGGCAAAAAGTGGCAAGGGGAAGGATGAACGGGGGCCGTCTCTTATTGGCAAACTTGACCGTGAGCTTGTTTGCTGGGTGAGGAAGGGCGGGTAAAAGTGGACTGATGTCTCGTTAATTTACAATTTGCCAACGTTGATGCCCGCCATCTGCTGCCGATTCACTGTGGTCACCCTATTCCATGCCCCCCCTCCTCGTGTACCTGTATCGGTGATCGTTTTGTCTCAATAACCATAACTCCGACGCATCGAAGCTGGCTGCATCATCGAAAAGCGAAACACGTTGCTCAAAATACGTGTACGTTTTCCATTTTGCTCCGACGTTCCCTTTCTTGCCGCTGTTTCGATGTTGCCCTGAATAGAAATGGTCGGTTCCATGGATTCTCGACACGGGATGGGCCAGGGATTTTTCATGATGGATGATATTTTTGATCGGACACATTTTCTTCGCTTTCGAGTTTTTCGATTACGTTCCGTAATTTTCGTCGACTTTAGGATGCGATATCGTGGACACCTGAATAATCAAAATAGATTTGATTAATTAGATAAGACGAAGCGTTCAAAGGGGATAAGTTTATTTACCGAAGGGAGAAATAGGCTATTTTCGTCACAAGATTAATATTTAAATCTGATTTAATTTTAAACAGACGTCTGCCTGATAATGAATTTAATGGAGATATTCTTTTGCACGGTAATTCGATACAGAACTGAACGAGTCCTTTCGTTAGTAAAGTTGAAAAAAGAATTTATTTACCCGATGATTCAATACGGAATGTTTTACCACAGATAACACTTGGAATAACATCCAAATTATTTATAAAGATATTGGCAATATATGTTTGCCAATTAACTGTAATTCCAATTTCAAGAAATCTTACACGACCGTACAGATAATAATCTTTAAAATACAATCTAAAATAATTTAATAACGAACAAATATTGTTCAATAATCAAGTATCTATACAAAAATTATTTGTTGTCTCAATTGCTTTCATTTTAGTTAGTTACTTAAAAAGTATGAATATCTTGTCTACTTTTCTCTAACGAATTCCAAGAATTTAGGTTTATGTGCATTATTAAATGAACGTTAGGGAACAACGTTCAAGATCAACATTTCTACGACGAACATTTATGGATGAAGTCATCAAATCGTTTAGACAAGGTCATAAAACGAGAAAGACATGTACATCTAAGAAGTTCGCATTGTGGTTTCTTTCAATTTACACGAAGAAACATAACCTGCTGGATCCAGCGATTCTAGTTTCTTGTTATATCGCTTTATTAGACCCCTGATGTATAACCCGTATCAGTAGAAAATCTCGATGGCAAATGGTTCTTGCTTTAATAAATGAAATCCTTGTCTACATCATCCCAACTCAAAAGACGTTTAAAAAGAACAGGTTTTCCTCGTGATGCGATCAGTAATCTTGCTTATATTGAAATTTTAAGATCGATATAAGTATCCACTTTTCTGTTCATTGTTACACGGTCCAACAGTTAATTTAATGCTTGCGAAATAACACACCAGCCGTAGGAGTTTATTGCAAGGAAAAGGATATTCCACGAATCGATTTTATTTCCTTATTATTAGATAAGGGGTGTAGTAACTTTCGAATGACCAATGCAGGCTCATTTTTGATTCGGTTCGTTCTGTATATTTGCATATGTAAGGACTTCTTTTTGTATCTGTATACACTTTGTTTTAATTGGGGGTGTTTTCGTTATTTCAGATTAGTTTGGAAGACTTCTATCTGTCGGATACCGAAAGATATTTTATCCTGGATCAAATGTTCGTAATGGTTTGATTTAAAAATAATTTGGCATTTTAAGTAAAATTTGATTACCTCGTCAGTGAATCAAAACCTTAATTATTGTTAATTAATCTGTCAATTTTAAACACTTTTTAATACAATGTTTTCGATATTCTTTGAATATAGAGTATATCTTGACATTGCACCAATCACCGTAAAGCACCGTAAGTTTCCCTAGAAAAAAAATGGTGCCATAGGGGAAGAATATCACAAAATTACTATATATTACAGAAATTCTTTTATTAAATAACAAAGTAAAATATAGTAACTAGTAACTTCCCAGTGCTTTTCCCTAGCACAGCTTGAGTTGTTTTCTTTTCTATTCAAATAAAATTATTTCCTATGCGACCCAATTAACGTCAAATCTTAAACATCACCCTTTATAAATCCCTATATCACTATTTTCCCACGGGAAGCCTAAATTATAATACTTGTTCGCCTGTTTTATTAAAATAAAATACACCCTATACAACATTATAAATATTAACTTTTACGTATCATCGGATAACTACCATCGCTATTCCAAGTCTTTCTTTCTTTCTTTTTTTCCGCTAGAAACATATTCGTTCCAATCTAAATTGGCGGCTTAATTTTTTCCAATTTACACCCATGCACATCCCTCAAGCACCACCCGTAGGAATTTTTACGAGCAAGGTTATAAAACGTCGAATGATCAACGAAACGGAAATCAGGATCGAAAAAGGGAAGATCCTTCATCGTGCATTGTTCGATCGAAAAGGAACTTTAAAGACGTCTTTCTTCCTCCGCACTCGGACTCGAAGGTTCGCCAGGTTTCTTCTTTTATCATTTTTATTGGACGCTGTTTCGCTGTCGTTATTGAGGCCCGGTCGGGCTTTATAGTTTACAATGCCGGTGTTATTCAGTAGGCAGAATATGACACGATAAAATCGTCCCGTTTGCAAGTGCGACCACTCTTAACGCGTATACATTCCATCGGTATCATAAATTCTTTGTTGGGCTCAAGTATTTCAAAAGAACGACGAGAATTTTTGTGGAAAATTCAATATCGAACTGTACGCTTTTCCGAGGCTTGTGGACTGCTTCTTTTTTTTTTTATCGTAAAACCGAGTTTACGCGTGACAAATAATATTCGTCGAACGATCCTTGGAAAATCCGACGATACCGATTCTGGAAATAATGATTCGTGAAAGTCTGCGTTTAAAGAATGGGTTAATTCGATTGTTTATCTGAAATCTGGGACTCGGTAATGTTATACTTAACACAGATATTAAGTCAAAGAGCGATTCGGGTGGCGAGGTCGGACACGGGGTGGACGGTTGGTCGTAAATCTGCGATCGTGGACGTTTATGCTCGTCAAACTGAACGATATGAGGCGTAAATAAGTTGGCTGCGAACTTGAAACGCTTTGTACCTTCACGAAATCGTTTCACCCCGCGTTCCTCTTACGTGGCGACACCGAACTCTCCCCCCTGTAAACACCTAAGCTGTTGGCTGTTTGCTGTAAATCATCGTTATTGCTTCCAGCTGATTGCTTTTAGGATATTTTTTACCTCGGTCATTCTTTCACCGGTTGCCTGACTCTTTATCCCTGTGCCACTTTTCCTTTCTTTCTTCGCTTCGATCGGCCATCACTTTAACATTAATTATTGTGATACAATTTCCCTTTCTTCCATCGTTTTCATTTCAAGGACTTTCAAAAATTTCTTCTTTATTTTCGTGAAAAAGAAAAAGCTGTGAAATTAATTCGTTCGTAATCGTTTGAAAATTGGAATGAAAAATATTTTCAGTTGAATACGGAATGAATATTAAAGATACGATATTTATTCGAGAATCTGTTAACATAGATATATAAACGAGGATATAAGTTTCAGCGGTAATAAATGAGATGATTGGTATCGTAATAAAAAGAATAAAAATGGGGGAACGTTAATTTTCCCATTAACAGTCGCCACTCGAATAGCAGTAAATCTCGTGGACCCCCAAACGAAGCCGATAAGTGATTTTTCTAAGGTTCTACTTGTAATCCTTGCCGCCGAGGGTAACCTTGCAAATGGCTTTGTGGCGGAAGGATATTAATGGGGAATGATGAGTGTCCACGATGATTGAACTAAAACCGCAATCCAACACCCCTTACGAAACCATGGTTGTTTGATATTCTTGCGTTTCTTTCCATTTTATTAAATATCAACACTGCGAATGTGGTCATTTATATAAATCCGAATTCAACTTTGTTTGCACGTTTAATCTGCTAAGTATTCAATTCGGTAGAATCTTGTTAAAATATTTAGGACAAATTTATTTTCTCATACTGTAGTGGTATGAATTATGTTCACTGTTTAAATACGTTAAATATCGAAATGTTATCGATTCAGATAATATTGAATCAGTGAATTTTGCAATTACAGTAGTGGAATTAATTCTGGACAGTTTTAAACTTTTACTTAAATTTCGTATTTATTCAAATTATTGACTAATTAATTTTCTAATTTTAGGGCGTCGCTTATATAAAAAATACATACTTTTGATACACAATCGAAGGAGGTACAAAAAAATTGAATTAATTCGCTAATTCACATTATGTGACGTTTCGTGTTGCAAGGCGTAGAAAATTTTAAATTAAAATTCTAAAACATTTATAAACCAAATCCATTATAGTATCAATTTAGCATAGCATCATGAAACAAAGAATATATTGTTATTCAAAGTGTCCAAAATTAATTCCATCAATGTATAATTAAAATAATTATTTATCGTATTTCCCGTTGGACGACGGTGCGCTGAGACAGCGACGATCTCCGCCGTTAATTATATCTTATTTCCAATTTCTACATTTTATATTATTATTTCAAACATTGTATTCTTCCTAAACGATCATCGTATGTTATAACAGCGGCACAAGTAAAAATTCCTCAGAAATACGAAATGTTTCACTTGTTTCCTGTTGTATCAATTAATTCACGTTTTCGTCGCTTTGGTGATCAGCGACGCGCGTACCAATTAAAGAAAACAATATTAACTCCCAGTTTCCTCGTTGACGAAAAATCGATGAAGTCCAACAAAGAACCAGCAATTAAGAATCGCGAGGAAAGAGTGATCCAGCTACCGGAGTCTTCTTCTAACGAGGATTAAGTGACCAAGGATCCCGTGGCTACCGTTGAAAGTCTCGTATTGAACGTCGGACGTCCGAGGATCCTTTGAACACGGTGGATGCTGGTAGCCGACGGTGTCCCGGACGAAGGTGAAGGCAGTGGAGCAAGGAGGGGTTTTCGGGGGGGTGGGCATCAGTCAACGGATTAGCGGGATTAGCCCTCGAGGGGGACTTGTTAATTGCTCGGTAGGTTGCCAGTGGAGAGGACGAGCTCTCTGGATACGTGTAGGGAGAGGGCAGAGAATACGCGTTCTCTGCGTACAGACCGAGGGAGGATACAAATCACGGCAGAGTTACGGACTTAAGGAGGCTTACTAGCTCTGGTCGCGAACGTCTTGTTGCATTTGCAACCGTGTACCTGGCTCTTGCATCGGGACGATCGCATCGGGATACAAAAAAAAAAGGATCGTCTTCGAATCTTACGAGAGAAGTAAACGTCGGTAAAGTTGTATAACGATGATTTTGGACGATCAAAGAGGATCGCGTTTAGTAATATAAACAACAGATTTGAACTTAAACCGTTCAGACTCGAATTTTAAAATTATTTTTATAGTAAAATTAACTTAAGTTGTGTGAATGAAGGAAACGATGTACTTTTTACGAAAATATTTATTTATTTGTCATTTATGATCACTGGTAGGTAGGTACATTGGATGTTGAAACTTAGTTTAAACCTATATGTGATAAAATACAGCACGAAAAGTATTATGTACATATATTACAATGTGCATAGGGTTCAAAGGGGTTAAGGGGGGAGTTAATTTTTTTTCGTGACAAGAAGAGTGTAAGTTTGTATATGTTTATATTATACTTTTGTTAATTTCAAGATATAACAAATTTTCGTCATTCACTGCCACGATAATAATACGTACAAATATTACATTCTTTTTTAGAATGATTTACTGCAATTTCTGTTTTCATCTTTCACACGAATTGCGGAGCCACCGATTTTTTGTGATAAATTCACAATGTATGAAAAGTAGGCAACCCAAACTCTTTCAATTGTTACAATGCTAGATTACGAATAAATGTTACTTTTATTGGTGTTACCCGGTTTTCCCCTAATATAGAAATCTCTACTTGTTCAGATTGATCCTACAGAATTCTCAGGAAAATTATGCTTCCAAACTTGAGATAAAAGGCACAAAACGAAACCTTAAACCTTAAACCTTACTCTTGATCATTTTCACCTAAATTCTCGCCACTTTTGTACAAAATAAACTTGCCCTCCCCCTCTCCCAAATTATTTCTCTAAAAATGATGAACGTCTCGTAAATTATATAAATGTAATTTGTCCGAATTGGCTTTCAACAGCAAGAACACGTTTTTCGGATAAGTGGTATCGCGTACGCGTACGTACACGTAATAACGCTATAACCTAATGGACGAACGAGCGTATATGTCTAGTATAACGCGTAAAGCCGCAGCCGTACATCACGGCTAAATCGCGATCCAAAAAATATACAATACCTGACAGGGATCCTGTTCCCGTCATCGCGGCTAACAATGTGTACCGCATCGTCCGGTATAAATGACATTCACTCCACGAGATGTAACGTTTCCTATCTCTCTCTCTCTCTCTCTGTATCGTTCTTTCCTTCTTTTTGATTCCCCTACCAGTTAGCGACTGTAAATTTTCGCTCCACATCCCCTGACCCCATTTCTGTTTTCCCCGGAACACTCGGGATGTCGTTGGAGAAATGTTCTTTCCGGTCTTCTTCTTCCACTTCTGGGACCGATCGAAGGTTCTTCTTGACAGTTTTCACGTTTGTGTCTGGGGAATTTTTTGATCAACGTTTTATCGTATCGGGGTGTTTTCAGTTTTAAGATAAAGTGTGATCGATTTTTGCAAAAAGTGTTGGATAATTTTATTCGTAATTGTATTTTGAAAATCATAATTATTCATATTTAGAGAAAGATGCTTCATAATACGTAGATGTTGATTGTGAGAAATGATTATACAGGGTGAATTATTAAACACTGTGTTTAATTAAATAATTGTAACTGAATCAACGGACAATGAGTTATTTCGGGGGTTGTTTTTATCGGCTCAGCTTGTATATTAAAAAGAAGATACTAAGCTTCAAAATGATACATAAAATAATATGTAAAAGAAATTGAACAAATTCGTATTTTACTTATTTCATTAGTTTGACGAATAAATTCGTGGCTTATGTCAAAATTACCGAGATTCTGTCCTAGAAATATTAAAAACTAGCTTTGTCAAAAGTATCGATCGCAAGAAACATCGTAAACCTTAAAAATATATTTTTAATTCTCGAAGTTTCAAACTTTCCAGAAATATAATATTTTGTTCACGAATATCTATGTTTTCTAACTTTTTCATTCGTTTTCATCGAATACCACGAAACAATACTCTACCACGAAAATAATAAGTGAAACCCGGTTAAAGATGTCCCTATTCGAGGATGTAAGCGGTCTTGTCACGCCGTTACAGGGTTTACAGGGTGCATTCGGGGTTCCATAGCGAGAGCTATTATGTCGCATTTCGTTACGTCTCCCAATACAAATACCCCCGGGGGCGACGCGTGTGATAAATCAGACTTTTCGTACAATCTGCCATTATGCTCGCCACCCCACTGACACGAATGGATATCGAGAGACGCGTGTGCAATTCTTTTTTTTTCCCCTCTCTTTCTAACCGGTTGTCCCATGTGTTCGACCAGCAGAGAATGAAACAGAGAGACTGAGAGTCCTTATAACCGGCGTAACTTCCCAGAAATTATGAAGAGTTCCACGACTCGAGATAATACCACTTAGTCTTAGAATTCTGTCGAGCTCGCACTGTGAGACGGAAAATAGAAAATTGCTAGCGGAAAGGGTTGATGGGTCGGCGACGGAACGGTGCCACGGGACATCCAGGGGGAGATCGGATCGATACGGTTGCACCGGTTTCCGATGCTCGCAGCAACGGGATGACGTATCCGGTGAAACGAGAAGAAAGGATGGGTAGAGTGGGTGCGAAGAGAAGCCGCAGACTATTAAGACGTTCGCGCCGGGATAAAAGAAAGCTGTTGAACCCGGGGAGTAACAAGAAGAATAGGAAGAGAGGACGACCGCGAGGAACAGGAGGAAAAAGAACGAAACGGACCGAGAAAGGAGGCACAAAGTAACCGGAAGATGAGGCCGCGGATGAAAGGAGCATGAAAAGGATCGTCGAAGAAGAGAAACAAATAAACGGGAGCGGGGATGGGTTGGAGGGAGGGAGTGGGAGAAACGTCGAGCAGGATGAAAATAAGAGTGAAAGGCTAAGAATGGCGGCTGAAGGACGGGAAGGGAGAGAGAGGCAAAGCGAAAAGAAGCCACCATTAAAATGAAAAATGACATTCTCGCTGGCATCCCCGCAGAGGTCTCACTTGCTCCGCTCGGTAGTTACATACCTTACCCCTCCGGTCGAGCAAACAGCCTCCCTACTTGGAATTATTGGTGATTTTTTAAATCTGTTAAACAGGCCTTTCGACCGCAGTCAGCCAAGGGGTTCCCCCCCTCCCCAATCCCCTTGTCACCCTCCCCCAGCCTCTGTCTCATTCTCTGAACGGATCACCGACGGATTTCAGTTCCCCAATGTTCTGTCTTTCTCTCTCTTGCTCGACGAGGTAACGCCATCCTTTTTTAACTGCTTAACACCTTGTTATTTATTTTTTTCAAACTTTACGCTTTCCATCGACCCTCCCGATTCCTTTGTATTCGCGACGATCCTGGACCACTTTTGTTGTCGATTTTAAAAAATTCGCTAGTGTCCATTCTTTGCACTCCACCCTTTCTCGACGGATGTTTGAAGATTGTTTGAAAGAGAATAGAAACTAAGGTATTAAATATGAATTAACACGTTGGTTGCCACGGGGGTCACCGGTGACCGACACCCGAAATTTTATAAAATAAACCACGGATAGCGTTAACATTAAGCTAACAATGCTAGCTATCGAATTGAAAATTTAAATTTGAAAATTAGTTGATTGTATTGTTAATAATCAGGTTTTCACTGCGGCAGTCAACGTGTTAAATAAAATTGATATTTAGCTGTTGATACGATGTATCATCGATTTGGGACAACGACAAGGTTCTATGGCTGTTCAAGCTAATACGGAAGTATTAGACGGTTTCTCTGTTCTGTCCTTTTCGTTTCTTCGACGATCACCCTCCGTCACGTTGTTCCTTTCTCGCCGTTGAAGAGCCCTCTGGGTTCCGTTGCTGCTCGTTCGCTGGAAGATTAGCCGACCCCAGTTCGGAAGCATGGCCATTTAAGCGGGCAAACTTCGACCGAGCCCATGATTGCGTGTCTCAGTCGGCACTCTTAACAGAATAAATTGCTCGTTTTGCAAAGACCAGGAACTTCCATCCCCCCTCCACTCTTCCAGTGTAAATCCTTCGAAAAGAGTCAAGGGTTCTTCCCGTCTTTCTTTTACGCGCACGCCTTGCTTTTAATTTATTTATCCGACAATTAACAGGCCATTTTATCTTGAAGATAAAAGGACGTTTGATGACCGAACCAAAGCAGATGTTGAATGTTTCGTGGATATTGAAATTGAAATTTGAAATAGGCTACTTACTGTTTGAAGATCCTTTCGGTTTGTTAGTTTCGGTACTGGTATTCGAGTCTGAATTATTCAAATTTCTTACAGCTATAATGTAGGAATGTATTCGAAGTATTTAAAATTAGAATACTGGTGTTTACGATGAACGCTATAATGAAAATTTTTATTTGAAATTCGATTGATTCGAATCATTTGAGAGGTAGGAATTTTTGTGTCTGTTTGAAATTAAAATACAGCAAAGGATTGTATCCTGTTAATTGAATTATTACGACTTAATTGTTATAATGTGTTTTAATTGTATATATTTTAATGAATATAGAAGGATTTAAACCATAGGGCTTCGATGAAAATAATTTGAGCAATTGGAATCTGAAATCTGTAGCGAGAAATTGTATTCTGATATCTTAATTATTATTACGTGTTTTAATCGTAAATATTCAAATTATAATAGTTACTTGAAATTTGCGCTGTGCTGAAAATTCAGATATTTGAAATTATCCGAATATTTGAATTTGTATAATTCAAAAATATCAATTTATTTGTAATAATTGTTTATCCCATTATTTCTTTCGTTCAAATTTGACTATAGAAAATCTTCGAGGAAACACTTGTCTTAAAAATATCTATCATATGAGATTTCAGTTACAGATAATAATAATAATGTTCTTTTATTACATATTACATTTCTGTGAATGTCGATACATTAATTTTCTCTTGTCCAAATTCGAAATTGTCAATTTTTCGTAATTTCACATTGTACGCAGCAACGTTATGATTAAATGAATATTTCATTATTTTGTCGTCTTGAACATCAGGTAATTATTTTTAAAATTATTTCTCCGAATAAAATAGCACGGTTATCATGCTTCGTAAACGAAATAATTATGAAAATGAAATTATCATTTCAAAGTTTCCCAGCTCTGCAACAGATGCAACAATACAAATAGAAGTTATTATTTGAAATGCAATTAAAATTTCGACGAAATTCATTTAAATCAAACATCTATTCAGTTAAACGAGCATCCAGATACGATATTTAATTATCCTTAATTAATTTACGAAATGATAAATGATCCAAATAAAATTACGAACAAAACTTTTTACAAATTTTCAAAGCATGCAAACTGAAGAAATTGAAGTAATACCTTTACGTAACTCTAAAATTTCATTTAGTGACATATAAAATTCAGAAAATTGTTATTTTAATAAAAACTTATATACCAAATTCTAGTTTAACACTTATATAAACACCTAGGCACCAATTTCTATATTTCTCTCAACAATTGATTTTATTCCTGAAGAAAGTTGACAAAATCACTTGTCAATACAATTCCTTGAACGCTTGTGCGTTGATTTCCATTCTCAAAATAAAATCTTTCATAAGACACTTTAAACATCGAAGTTACAATAGATTCCTCGATGCTTGCTCATCCACCGAATGATTAATTCGGTAACTAATCTACGAATCATCGTCCACTACAGCCAATCAAGACTTTAGATCTCTCAGAAGGTAAAAGATACAATATTTAACCCTTTGGGTCAAGATATTACGCCACGATATTTAGACATTTATATACACGAAGATTCTAACACAATTAACGAAGGTTAACACAATTATTTACACCCCTCCCAGTTACGAACGGGAAGGGAGGCCACAAAAATGGTGAACCAACAACAGCTGTAACATCGATGAAATTCCAAAGTAACGCGTGCATCGAGTCTCGCGAGCCATTTATATCGTTGTTTCGGGATAATTTCTCGACTGGCTTCCGGTTTCCTTTCTTCTTATTCCTCTTTCTTTCTTTTTTTTTTTATATTCATTCGGCGACAGACGGAGGGGTGACGAGTACAAGGTGTTGGTTACAGAGGGGACACGACAGGTCCGACTGTCGGCTAAGTGGAGTAGCAGACCGAGCCTCGGAACAACAGAGCAGTCGAAGGGAGTGACGTGAGTGACACATGGCAGCGTTGACAGCTCCTAGTCCTCTTCTTCCTCTCGTCCCTGCCCTCCGGACACCCTCGACAACTCGTCCAGTCCCGGGCTCGCTACGAACGTCATTAGCCTGGTACAATCCATCTAGGATATACATATATCTCTGCTTGAACTGATTTTCCTCGGATCTCCTCGTCGACGGACAGCTCGGACTCCCGTCTTTTGGTTGCTCGTTGTAAAGATCACGCGAACCGATGGTAAATCGAAGCGGACAGAATGCATTAAGCCTCGTTTCCTGATGCCAACGGTGAATAATACAACGATACACCGACGAACGTCGATGTGGCCGAACGCTTGAATCATTCGATAATAGGATGGTTGTTTCTTATCTTTTCAATGGTGAAAAAGAGGGAAAGTCGGAAAGGATTGCGTCGATTTTCAACCCTGTAAGAGAATTTTCGTCGCAAATCCCAAGCGTGAAAATACGAATGATTCTAAATTTAAAATAAAGACAAAATAACAGTTATCCTGATTTTCTTGAGATTTTGTTTGGTAAAGTGCTGTCAGTTTTTGCATTTCGTGTGATTTTTGATAGTTCCGCTTCAAAAGATAGTCGTTGAATAGGGTAGAAGCCCTGTAACTGTGCTCATCCCTTTACGATTGATTTCGAACATTCTTTGGACGATCCAAAACAACCGTCAACAGTGTTCTTCTTCGAATCGCATCTTACATGGTAAAAACAACATGGAACTTCCATCGGTTCGTCGAACGAGCGCAATTCACTTATTATTTCTCCGATACGATCACTTCCACGTGTCAAAATATTATTTAAACTCGAGACAGGTCACAGAAAAAGAAGTGGAAAAAGTTTTAGGAAAGCGGCGCTCGTCAAAACAGGAAGAACTTGTCAGGACGTCGATTCCCGAGTCCGACGACGGATAAGATGAATTCCGCTTCCAAGAAAAGAAACTTTTCAATTATCCAGTTAACTTGCCTATAACCGCCGTGTACGTACTATTTTTCTTGCCGAGGGATCTGGACGTTTATCGTTGTTGGCTTCATAGTCGGATATATTATACGAATAGAATTCCCGACAGGTTTCTTCTGACGAAAAAAAAAAGAAACCATTGCCTTTTAAAGTCAAAATCTTGAACCGATCCGACGAAACAAATAAAACTCGTGACTTAAATTAATTATAAGATTTATGAGCGTCGGGTTAGAGGGGTTGCAAAGTGTTTCCTGGTGTCATTCGTTTCTTTCGATGTTGTTAAATTGTTATTGTTCTATTGATCGTTTGATATCGATCTTTCTTTAAAGGCTGTCGCGGGTGAAAATGTTGTTACGAAATTTCGGAACTCCTGAGGTAATGCCAATTATTCAGGTGTTTATTTAATATTTTCAATTTTTCTACGTAGGTAGACGAAAGTGTCCATATTTCGGATGGTCGTATTAAATCTATGTTGTCGCCGTGAGCGAAAAATAATTTTTAAAATATAGTAAAAGCCGAGTTTTTGAAAATGTCAATCTCGAACGCAGCTGAAGTACGAACGTGATAAACTGTATTTTATTGTCGAGTTGGAGTGTGATTGTTTTTTTTTGAAGATTAATTTCACGTGTTGATTCAACAATATTTTTCGTAATGCCCTAATTGCAGATAACCGAAGTTAGGTATCTATTTTAATTCGAATTATTTCGAGAGGCTAGCTTTACAATTTTTTTTGTTTTTTGTTTTGAGATTAAAAAACGAAGAAAGGAAACGAATAATTTACTATATTTGCATTGTTAGTTTTATTTTATTTTATTTTTAACATGATTACCCTGAAATTCTTATGTATCCAACATTACGACCTCTTTGTTTCGCTCCCAGAAAAGTAATGTTTTGCAAAAGAAAGATGATCAAACATTTTTTTTCTTCACATCGGGTGTTTAACGTTTTGAAATTCTAACGTATGTTATTCAACGTATCAAAGGTTTAATACTTTACCCGAAATATGGGCACCTTCTTCTACTGTTCTATTCTTATAATGAAATTTGTCTAAGGATGACATTGTACGATCAACTTCCTATAAAATACAACATACAAACCATTCGCATAATATTTTCTCCTCAAATTTCGGGCAAAACATAAAATTCTCCGAAACTCCAAAACAAAAAACAACCATTACGAGCGGAAGGGGTTGAAATGATACTCCGAATTTTAGTTGTAAATTATTCGAACATCATAACACGGGTTCGACATATCAAAATAAACAGAACAAACCGATCTTCTGTCAAAAAAAAAGAATAAAAGCGATTCGATTCGCATGAAATTGATTCGACAAACAAACGTAGCTCGTGCACGGGTTTGAGCGATGGTTTTTTCCCCCGTCTGGAAAGCGATGGACAGCGGAGACTGTCTTCGATTCCGTATTGACATGTAACTGTCATCGATAGGGAGTACCAGCTGTTCGGTGCGGTAGCGAAAGATGTTTCTTGCGCTCAATGACAACCGGTTCTCGAGACGATTCGAGAGGGAACCGAACGAGCCCGTCGAGTATCGAATCGACGCGACAACGGTCGCTTCCAATTCCGATCATTGGAGAAAAAAAAAGAAATATATATAAAAAAAGGTGTGCGGCTCCTCTTTGGAACCGTGCGCGACTCGCGACGATTTTCTGCTCGACGATTCGATAACAGCGGTTTCCCTGCTTGCACGCGTCTGCATTCCGTCCTCTTGCTCGCCTTCTTTTTCCATTTCGGCTCCGGTAACCCGCTTTCTTCTTCGTCCCTGGCATTCTCTTTCGGCTCACCATCTTGCTGCTTGGAACGCTTTCATCTTGTCGCGACCGTGACAATAGTTACTTTTAACTGTTTTCAATCGAAGCGTATTTGGATGTAATTTAGTCGAGACAATCGTTCCAGGGAAGCTACGAAAATTCGAAAGCACTGTTTTGGAAGAAAATTGCTACGAATGCTCGGAAATTTATTCAGTTTTATTTCTTTCGGGAATTTTCTATACTTTAATATAAGGAAAGCTTGAATTTCACATTTGGTAAATTACTGTCGTCTGTTATCATAATTATAATGGATTACTACGAAGTTAACAGACAGCTTCTGATAGTATAATATTGGTTAGGGTTAGGTGTTATAACGAAATTTTGCGAACAATTAAAGATTGTAATTCATACGACGGTTGATCATTTTCTATCGATTTACTGTTATAATATTTTAGATAATATAACGATCGTAGCAATAATAATTTTTGAAATATACTTTTCCAAAATGACGAGGTGATAATAAATATCAATAAAAGTCTACCAATTAATCAATATAAAAACTATGCATTAATATATCAGTGTCACTTGGATTTTTCACTCTAATTTTATTCGTTTCAATTTTAACAATCGCGTTGTTTCATTGCTCGATCATCGATGGACGAAAGTTGCCGTAATTAGTATTAATGAAGAATATGGGATTAATTAACACCAACTGTGAAAGCATGTTCTTGTGTCCTAAATGTTTCCTCGTTTGGTGAACTTTTTTTTAAGGTTGTTAAGCTTTTGATGCGGGGAACGAAAGACGAATCGATGCCAATGGCAGATTACATTGAGCTTATGGCTCGTGAGAAACTCGAAACCTTCCGAGAAATCGAAATAATCGGGACGCGGGGTCTAACCACTTTCCTGAAGGAGTCATGAAACCAGGCAAAAAAATAAAAAGAATAATGTCTGGTAGCAATTACGATTCACGATTTGGTCGAAAGCAATTGATAGCCGATACGAAATCGTTAATTAAACGAAACTTCTGTCCAATTGTTTGAATTAACCGAACTGTTACCATTCGATAAATCTGATTAAAAGAAATATATGTCTTTTCTGTTTCTTATGGATTTCGAGTTAGAAAATGGGATTAAAAGATTGCTGAATTTTCAGGGGTTGGTTTCGTAATTTTTGGAATTTCCAAGTTCCAAAAGAAAAAGATAAGCGCTACTACTTTATAATTTAATATTAATTAAACAGTTTAGAGGGTAGTCCCTAGTTTCAAATTATTCCCATTTGTAGCGGACTTAACTTTTCTTGTTTCAACAACGTTTCAGACGAAAAAACTAGTTAATTAAAGGTTTACCAATCGGTTCTCAGTTAACAATAGGCAGTATTGAAAAGACAATTAATAGGCTACCGGGAGATAAAGTGTTGAGGGTCTGTTTTAAAGCAACAATCGTTCAGAAGAAATTTGCAACGTGGAATTCGCGTTCCAAATATTCTGTAAAATGTTTACGCATTTGAATATTAACCCTTCTTGAATATTTTCATTGCAAAATTCCTATTCTTTGATGCTACTCTGGAAAAAATGGAACATTTTACATTGGAAATTGTCAAAATTCTTTAATCCTTTCACATGTTTTCACATTAGCAACATCTTTCATTAACACAATTGTTCATTTTGCGCCGTCTCCGGAATATATTTTGGTGCATTCCGAAGTCGGTTGTATTTTTTTCCAAAAATTCTTTTTAAGTAAACGAAAGAATCGTTAATAATGCGTATGATAGATATTTATAATAATATTCTATCGTTAGAAGCGATTGAAAGTCAGAAACTATGTTAAACTGCATAAGAAACGCGTATTAAAATGACTAAAAGTTCAAAGGGCTGCCAACAAAGTCCTGTTTCGAATTTCGGTATAAAGTTAGATTCGTAAGAAAGTAGGAATCTTCCACTTTAATTCGGTTTTTGATTTTCGTCGATATCTTTATCCGTTCCTGAGATATCGTCGTGTGAAGACAAACGTAATTTTTGTAGAAATTCGCTGCCGCCTCACGCTTGGACCCAGACAGCGAGTGTCTAGCGTAGCGGTCACGTGGTCATTGTCTACGTCTAACCCTTTACTATTCCTGGAAATGCGTATATGAATTTCCTAGAAAAAAGTCTACGGCCCATTCGGGGTTACCCCCGTACGCGCCGGCCGCTATACAAACTTTGAAGCCCTATATCTCAGGAACTAATTAAGATATCGCGTCGCAACAAATTGCGTTATCATGTACGCACTTTCCTCTATCTTCTGAGCTATCTACCGCGTAAAATTTAGCCATGTTTTTTTTATATTTATCGCCAGGAATTTCGGCACCGTTGAATGTTTCGCGTTGACCTATGGGATCCTTAATAACATCATCATTAAAAATTTTCTACTTAATCCTTTTACATGTTTTCACATTAACAACATCTTTCATTAACACAATTTTTAATCTTGCCCCGTCTCCGAAATATAAATTAAAATTATTTCGTCCTTTTCAGTGCATTCCGAAGTCGGTTCTAAAATTCCAAATTACTCCGCCTCTGAGATCCAGAATTTCAAAAATTACCTTAATTAGAAATAGACAGAAGCGTCACGAATAAAAACTAAGATAATTATTATTCCATCCAACTCGATAGAATCGTTCCTCTACAATAAACAATGAAACAATCCACTACAATTATTATACGAATCGAATAATTACTAGAAAACTCTATCACCGTTTCTTCCCGTATGACGTAACGCGTGTGAAAAATAACCATTAATCCGGGGCCGAACAGCTCGTGGGTGGATAATGACGATGCTCTTTATATCATTCTAACCGAAGTACCAAACATGTCGTGCGATAACGTGAAATACTATCCGTGTCCCGCGACAACACTAGGTGAATGTAAACGTCGGCGAGTAAAACGCAAAAGAGGGTATGCCCCCCCCGCGTGAGAACGAAGGTGCCAGATCGTGCGTGTATAATTCAAGCAGGTACGAGGTACCTGGCTACCCGATTAATGAATAATCCGTAATGAGGATGTGATGGCCGAGAGACGCGGGCGACAGTCGGCCACGCGGGTGCAAGCGAGAAGAGGAACGATAAAAGGGGGCCAGAAGAGGAAGAGGCAAGAAAGAAGCACAAACACCGGCGAGTATGATTTAACGATGGTACGGCAATCTTGCCGTGACCATTAAAATATTACCAGGCGCGAAGAGGATGCCTCCTCCTCCCCTGGGAATCCACGCACGATCCGGAACCGCAACGTTGTAATCCGCGTGCCGGGTGTACATGCAAATAAGCTCAGAGCCTTGTTTTTTTTTTCCCCCCGAGCATATTATTTCTCGCCGACGAGGAACGAGGATTAAGAAGTTTCTCGGGAAGAAACAACACGATCATGCCGGGTATGCGTTTCCCCCGGTGTGGTTTCCGTGAAACGGTTACATTCCCCTTTGACTCCCCATCGTCGTGCTATGGTACATCGTCTTGGACATCTTCATTGGGAACCCCTACGTCGATGCTCGGGATAGATGTTTTCTTAATTTTATTCCGTGCCCCGAACGACACCGGACCCTTCCACTTTACCGCGTGATCTTTCATTTTTTTTGTTTGGAAAGGAGGACGCTCGTTTGTTGGCAATTTTGCATGTTGCGAGGAGAATGTTGCAGAAATTTGTTAGGTATTTCCTGTTTTAATGCGTGAAATGATTCGTGAAGTATGGATACATTGGAGCACCATTGAGTTTCTTAGGGAAAACGGGGTTTCGGAGTCGGGTATGTTGTGCGAGAAACGGAGAACGTCCCGAGGGAAATTTTTAAGGAATTTTTGGTTGGATAATTATTCTTTAAGTTGATGAGTTTGTAAATGAGTTAATTAATATAATTACCATACTGGCAAGTTACAAAATTATTAAATTATTGGACTAGAAAATTACTGAATTACTGACCAAAGTACTAAGTTTTTAAATTATCAAATTATTATATTACGAAGTTACTAAACTGTTGTATTACTATAATAAATAGCCTAATTATTAAATTAACAATTTAAAAACTTACTAAATTATCGAAGCACTAAATTAGTGAATTTGCCAAATTATCAAGTTATTAAGTTAATAAGTTACAAAATTACAAAATTTTCAAATTACCAAACTAGAAAATTACTAAATCACTTAATTATTAAATTAACAAATTACCAAGCTAAAAAATTACTAAATTACCAAATTATTAAACTACTAAATTACTAAAATACCTAATTATTAAACATCTAGTAACTAACACTGTACTCTTTTCACAGATTTGGGTCGTAATTGGCCTCAGCCACTCTAAGCTTTAAATTGTCCCAAATTCTAACCCAAATCTAATTTTAATCCAATTTACCAAATACATAGTCCACTCTAAACCAAGATGGCGCCAAAGTAACCCACGCGTTGATTCCCAAACGTCAGACTTATAATCCTGAATTCTCCTCCTCGAGAACCATCGGAACAAGGTTAATAATTTTACACGCTCGAAAAACGAAGTTCACCCAAGGATTTTTCCCCGTAAAAAAAATCAAAACATGACGGTCAATTAACTTTCACCGGACAGTGAAGCAACGTACGTAGGATGTCCCGCGTGATTTGAGTTATGACCGAATCGTTGTATGGCGTGCAAAAGAGAGTCGAAATGGAAGGAAAGGGAGAAGAAGTGAAACAAAAAAAAAAAAATGAAAGATAGAGGCAACAGCAGCAGCACCGGGTATGACTGTTGCTGTCGTATATAATAATCGCATAAAACAGATACGCGCGAACCAACCAGCCCACGAATATATTATGTTGCCGCGGCTAATTTACGATTATAACGTACGTGTATAACTATCATTGTTGATATACTGCCACGGTGGCGGCGCTGGAACAGCCAGAAGCAAGCGTGCGTAGACGGTGTTCGAGAAAGAGACAACCACAGAACTTGGGAGAGGCGGTAGGGGATACAAAAATGAAGATGGAAAGGTTAAGGACTGCCTCGAATTACTTCGTTGCCAAGTACAGTCGTTGAATTGCGTTTCGGTGTAACGTAATCTCCTGGACAACGCGTTTCCGCGCGCGGACCCAGGGGCAGAAACTTCCCCGATAAGAATCGACGTCGCCGTGCTTTCGCGAGGAGGATATAAAAAAAAAAGGGGTGACAATTGGGATCGTCTTATTGTTATGGGACGCTAACTCTTACCGGTTAATCAAACCTCGCGTTAAGAGTGTCATAAAAATGTCGGCTCGAGATCTTTTGCCTTTTTTCTTTTTGTTTCGTTGAGTGGATTCGTTCTTGATAGTTTGAGAGTTCGGGAGATAACGCGGGCTCCCTTTAACCCTTTCGAAACTTACGGCGCGGGGATGCGCATTGGGTGAATGTAATTGCCTTTCGCCTGGAAGTGTTTGGTGCATGTTAGGACTTTTATAGGGAAGTTTAACCCCATTTTCTTGATTGACTTAGAGAGGAACATTGTGTTTTTATACAGAAATTTTGAAATTTTGGATTAACGCTCATAGAAATTTAGTAATCTTTTTTTTCCGTACTATACTGCATATTTGATACATTAGTATAAATTCTGAAATTTCGAACTATTATATTTTTGGAAACTTGGAAACTTTCTAATGATATTCTTACAAAATTTGTGAGTCTGTTTGAATAAAGATGTATATTACCTGCGACGTAATGAATAATTTTGTTCAATAAATTGAAAAGAAATATGGGAGTAGCAGCTTTTTGAATACAGAACTTTTTCTTTTATTAAAGATTATTATATTAGTATTATAGATTATTTTAATTGCAAAGTGATGTATAAATATTTGAAATTTTCGAGATTTACTAGGAATCTTTCACGTTATAACAATTATTTTACATTTTCTCGTTGCTTTAGTTCGTTGTAAAAAGTTTAAAATTTTATGAAATCGTCAACGCTACTTTTCGCCGTTTCAATGTAACTCGTCATAAACAATATACCACATGACTGTCGCCATGAAATCCCCACATTTTCCAGGAATTTTACAAAAAGAATTGCGTCAAGCGAAAGTTGAATTATATTCGAGACTGCATAACTTTTGTAAAACATTTTTGTTTTTGTGTACGCGACCGTTATCCCTTATTTTATCATTCGGTCTAACTATAGCTGTAAATATTCGTTTTTTAATGCTGACAATTTATTTTTATTTGAACGAATCGTGTAGTAAAAAACATACTTTTGTTTATTTGTATGACAATGGGAATTAGATATTTAATCGATCGATTTTATAACATAAAATAAAACTTATTAGTGGACTACCGAAATTTAGGATACATTTGACCCCTTAATTCCTCTTCAAATATTAAATAAATTCACCTATTGTAAATTTTAATCTAGTTAAAAAGGAAAAGGATTATTTTATTATTTCAAAATTCATTAATTTGTCGATTGATAATATATTTAATTTTTTATATTCGAATGATTAATAACAGAAAAGCGAAAATAAACCTTCTATGCAAGCTGCCAGATTGAAAGATTCTGTTTAAAAATGAATCGTTTGTATACTTAATAAATCACGGTTTCAGTGTGTCATCGTATAAGCATAATGAAAAAACCTCACATCTACAAAATTAGAAATATATTACACTTTGTTCTTAGCCTATAAAATGGACGAAACATATTACAATAAATGACTTCAACTGCTTAAACATTCCCAGTCCACTGATAAATAATTCCACTAACATAAAAATAACAAGAAATAAAAATATTACAAACACTATGCTGTGTTGCTTTGTGTTTTAAAATTGGAAAATTGGAAAAGAAAATTAAATATAAAAGGTGTTGAAATATTCAATTTTTACGTTTTAAAAATTTCAATAAAAATATAGTACGTTACCATTACTGGAAAGAGAGTAATCGTTCGTTGATTCGTTTTAATTGAATCCTGTTTGTCATTCGTAATCGTGCAGTATCCCTTCGTACGAGTCGCGAAGGAAGAACGTTGTTATTGCGAGAAAAATTCGGGAAATTTCGCGGCCAGTTACCGATTCATTAATTAAATCTGTCGATTGAAAGCGATCGAAACGTACGAAAGATAATCGAGATAATATTCGAGGGTGGCGGGTCGCGTATAGAAAGAGCAATTTTTCCGCGCGATGCGATCTGTTTCCGCGTCTGGCAGCTCGTATCGTCACTTTCCGGATCAGTGGACGAGAGAACTGTTAGCATCGAAATTGATCATCGTTTTTTTGTTTTTTTGTTTTTCCCCTTGCAAATAAATACCGCGAAAAATGGAAGCACCCTGCTGAAAGATAATTTATAGGCGCTAAAATTTCCCCATGGCGATTTATCGCTGGCCGGACTGCGATTTCCACCTGCTAATAACAATCGTTGAAACGGTGTTTAACGCCGAAAGAATATTTTCTCTCGTCGAAATTCGAGACAATTTATTTGGAAAAAAATAAATAAATAAATGATAAATTCATTATTTTTATCGATACGAGTTGTATTTCTGTTTTTATCGGTCGTGTTGTTCTTTTTTAATGTTTCATGGTTATTCGATGATAATTTATGCACAGATATGTATTATGAATGCTTTTTATCGATTTATTATGGGAAATTGTAGTTAAGGTGATGAAGTAGTTTGTTGTATTAGAAGACGATATTTTGGAGGATTAAATTTTAGGAATGATGAGATGTTAGTTTTATTTTATAACGTTAATTGATACTTTTTGAGGTTTTGTTGGTTTCTTGGAGAGAGGGGAATAGATAGAACGATATGAGGATGATTAATGTAGTATTTTGATTTTGTTACCTATTTGATATGTTCATTTTAATAATCTTTGGTAGCTTCGTTCTGTAATTTGTGGTACCTTGATTTTAAAGTTATTCTTAATATCTCAATTTTAGTAATTTTTTATTATCTAAATTTTAGTAATTCCTAATATTTTACTTTTAGTGATTTTTCGTATGTTAATTTTTAGTAATTTTTAGTATCCTGGATTTGTTAATTTATAATATATTTTTAGTAATTCCTGGTATCTTATTTTTACAAATTCTTTCGTATTTTAATTTTATTTATTTTTAGTATCTTAATTTTAGTAATTCTTAGCATTTTACTTTTAGTCATTTTTAGTATCTTAATTTTAATAACTATTAATATCCCAATTTTATTAATTTTTAATATCCTAATTTTTCTCGTTATTAGCACCACAATGTCATTTATCTTTCGTCCATTAACTTTATTAATTTCATGTATCCCAATTTAAATAATTTCGCCTTAATCAACGACAACAAAACGAAGAAATAAGAATTCCACCTCGTTCGATCCAAATCTGACAACAAATTATCCCTCTGTTACAAACTTTATATACCCATTCGTAAAAGTAATAACTCCGCGTAGAATTTTTTCCTAATTCGCTCCGACTATATGTTGTACAAATATTTAACGCTTGATCGGTGTATTGTTCAACAAATTCGTGCCTGTAAGAATCGAAACACGGTTCAGGATAGCATGGCGATTCCGTAAGAAGAGTGTTCCGTATAAAAAGTCGAGAGGGGTACGATGGAATTTGTCTCGCGGCGGACAAATTGGCGTGCAACGGGCGAATTATTAATTATCCCGGGATCCTTTTTTTGTTTCCACCCGATGTTCCCGTCGAGAGACCGTCGAGTTTCTCGCTCGTTGACAAGCCACGACGAAATGTCCTGTCGATTTATTTATTAGCAGCTCGCCCCAGACATGCCGATCCTCCGACACGAATTCCATCCAC
Organism: Stelis phaeoptera; assembly: GCA_943735885.1. Taxonomy (NCBI): domain Eukaryota; kingdom Metazoa; phylum Arthropoda; class Insecta; order Hymenoptera; family Megachilidae; genus Stelis; species Stelis phaeoptera. The sequence continues at coordinate 6,694,743 of OX030936.1, forward strand.
GACAACTTGATTCAGCTTCGAAGCCACGCATTGCTTTATTACTAAATTATCGTACACTTTAGTTTTTCTCGCCATCTTGTGCATCCTGTTTTTCTTTCCTCTCTTGTCGAGTTTCTGTCTCGATCTGATTTCTCAAGTTTCTTCGGTACGAAGGAAAATACACCGCTGAAGCAAAATTAAAATATACTTTATGTTTGATAACGATTTTTAGAGCGACGTAATTTTCCTTTTATGAAAATTTTGTGATCGAAGCATGAAACGTTTTGTTGCTTCTAGGAAATTATGTCGATTCTTGTTTTAAAGAAATCTAAAATGAATGTTTAAAAAATTATTAAAATAGAAATCAGAATTTGCGTATTTTTTCAGGCATAGGTGCAGTTCAAAACAATTAAAAATTATAAATATTAAAAAATTATAATTGAACTCTGAAAGGACTGTAAATCATTTTCCACGGCCGTTTATACGTTTTACGGTTTATGATGATACAAAAATAGTTATTTTAGACCGATTTCAGTTTCAGAAATAAAAATGAAATTTGTATTACTGTCGTCTCAGTGGTAGTTAGCTGCCAAAGGGTTAAATAACTCTCAAAAATTTCATATCTTTTGAGTATTACAATCTGTCATAAGCGGTTATAGATGGATTCGTCCCTGATAACGGGTAGAGATACGAGAAATCAAGGTGAACGCGTTGGAAGACCTTTGTAATTGTCATATGTATTATAGAAACACTTACCTTACGACTTAATTAACGATGCTGCCTGTTTTTCTTTGCGAAACAAGTAGGTGAAAAATTGAACCTGAAATCTGTGTTAACACGTTCGCCGTCGTGTAAATCATCAGGGTTCGACGCTTCGAATTTAACTCTCCAAAAATAGATTGTTGAAATAACAATGATTTCAATTGGATCTTGTTTTTATTCTCTATATCTTTAGCTATTATGAATTTCCTACTTTTGCTGAATTCTGTATTTTTGAACTTTTAATTTTTGAAATTTTTGAAAATCTTAATATTGCACATTTTCGAACCTTCAATTTTCCAAATTTGTAATATTTTGAATTTCTATATTTCTAGTATTTTGGAATTGTTAAACATTTAATTTTCGAAATTTTTTAAAATCCTAATATTGCTAATTTTCGAACCTTTAATTTTCCAAATTTTTAATATTTTCAATTTCTGTATTTTGTACTATTCTAAATTTTCTATATTTCTAGGATTTGAAATTATCAAACTTTTAATTTTCGAAATTTTCTAAAATCCTAATATTGCACATTTTCGAACCATCAATTTTCCAAATTTTTAATATTTTGAATTTCGAAATTTTAGTGTTTGAAATTGTTAATCCTTTAATTTTACAAATTTTCTAAATATTTGATATTCTGAATTTTAAAATTTCCAAACGAGTTAACTCTTCATGCCCAGTTAATACATTAAAATATAATAAAAGACCAACATTTGCCCAACTACCAGTTATTAACCCTGCTACCTACCAATTAACTAAATTATGATTTACCGTGTATTAATTTCTCAAGATTTACGTATTTAGAATCGTAACTATCTCTTATAGAAAAATACTTCGAAGTAAACACAATTGTTTTAAGTCGAATAGACGCGGAAAGAATGAAAAGGATGAGTGCACATTGACGTATTACCATAAAATTAACACATTCTTCTCACACCACAAGCAGACTGGCGACAATCATGAAATAATGCGACCCACGCCACCAACGTTCCAAATTGCGTGGTCGTTGTTGCGGTTTGTCGCAACCCCATTTCCACCCCATACGTATCCTCCTCTGTGAAACACTACTTCCGCTGCTGCTGCCTTTTTCTTTACCAGTTCTCCAAAACATAATCGTGGTTAAAAATCTTTCGTACAAATCGTCACCGGATTCATACGTAATTTAGGCTACGGACAAAAGTACATAAAATTTATTCTGAAAATAAATAATAGTAATAATAATTGCGGAAAATAAATAAATAGAGAATGAAATATATATTAGCATATACTGGTAAAAATCTTGATAAATTTTATGATTTAATTTAAGAAACCTTCAACCAGTCATTTTAGGATAAAAATCCGTTCTGATACAAGTTTGACATATTTTTAAGCAGAAAGAAAGAAATAGCGAATAATCTTCATGATCTACAGCTCGCAATAGACTATCGATGAAAGTGTACCAATTTGTACTCCTTCCTTAACCCTTTGACTACGAAAAGCGTATATGTGTATATGCGCCCTCACGAGTCTATCGATATATACAGGGTGAGGCACTTAAAACCGGCCACCTGAATAACTTGGTTGCTATTGGTGGTAGGAAAAAATGCTTCGGGTCAAAATTATTTGGTATCGAGGGGCTGATCACCCGATGTTACTAGTTTTTTGATAGGTGGAGGCGTCATGGAGATATGAAGGTATGTTTTTTTACATACATTCTAATAGAGTATTTCAAGGCGAATACAATAACCTATTGGGACATTCGTGGTCTGGGTTAAACCAATTGTGATGGAAAATCATTTACTTTGAGGCGTGCTTGACGCCTCCACCTATCAAAAAACTAGTACCATCGGATGATCAGCCCCTAGATACTAAATAATTTTGGTTTGATACATTTTTTCCTATCAGCAGTAGCAGCCAAGTTATTCGGGTGGCCGGTTTTAAGTGCCTCGCCCTGTATAAAAGGCGTATTTTAAACTGCAAACTTGAAGATATAAATAAAATGTAGAATTGTATAAAAGAAATTTAAAAAATTGTATTGTTAGATCATCGATCTAATAACTTCAAATTTTATCTATAATTATGTTATTTATATTTTTATTAGGATATCACAATTAAAAAATTTTCTTATAAAATATCTTAAAATAATGTGCCTTAAAAAAAATTATTTTACTTTTGAATATAATTTATCTTTCTTTGATTTTAAGAAGATAATTACCGATGACTTTTTCCCGGATCATGCCGCAGTCAAAGGATTGAAATCAAGGAGCTCGAAATCCTGTTGGTCATCGAAAGATTAAAACGCAAGATCAGATATTCTAGATTTGAATGTTTTCTCATTTTTCTGACGTTTAACAATTCGAGGATTCCGAAGGCACGCGTAATATCCTTCTTGATGATCGTCGAGCGACAATCGTTTAAGAACGGGGCGTTCCTGGCCGGCGGATCCTCGAGAAAAGGAATCAAGGAGAGCGCTCCTGCGAACATTGTAACGAGAACGAGCGTTTTTAATAAGCGACAATTAGCGAACGGAGAGAGAGAGAGAGAGAGAGAGGCCAAAGGACGTCGTCGTGGTAGGCGTGCTCGATCTCTCCTTCTTCGAGCGACGAAATTTTACTCCGGCTGCGTTTCGAAGGAATCGATGTCGCCCCAGGTACGCGTATCCTTGATCCTTGTCTGCTTAGGTTGACTCGTAAACCCTGCAAGATATTGCATTTGACGTCGACGAGAGCTCCGCCGCGATTCTTTAACCGTTACCACCTTAAATCGTAATCCGTGAGAAGGTGATTAGGCGTTCGCCAGGAACGGTTACAGTTCTGTGGCTCTCTCGGGGATCGTTAAAGATCTCGTTAACGACATTACCTTTTTTGCGCTCCGATACAAAGTATACCGACGATTACAATTTCCGCCAGACACGGTCCCGATCCTTCGATTAAGGATCGCCGTTTCATTTCTACGGCGTACAAATCGTTTCCCCATCAAACGTCTTTCCCGTTTCGATCAATTACGAAATCTCATCGGCCCCGAGTCGAATTCCCGTCGGAATTTTTGATTCGGTTAACTCGACTCGCCGCGAACGAATAAACTTCAACGTCGCGAGTTTTCGGGAAAGTTTCTGCATCTGTGATCGTGGGAATTATTGTCGACTGTATATTTGTTATTCCTATTTTTCGTCGCGTTTTAAAATATTTCTGATATATTCCTGTCGTGATCCAACGTAGTATCGGAGGCGTTCCTTTGTTCTTTTATTAATTTCCTGAAGTCGAATGAGGATGTTTTAATTTCAAAATATTAGTTTTTTATATTAATTTCCAAATTAAAATTACCGACTTCCGACCAAATATATTTAAATGAGTTCGAAGTTATTTCTTCGGGAAAGGGTTAACGAGAGTTGATCGGTGCCGTTTGGTACACCCAGTAGAACGGATTGGGGTGCGCCAGCTTGATACTTTCTTGTAAATTGTATTAAAACGCCCGTCTTTTACGACCGTGTAAAACTACCTACACGAGCATTCTCGAGAGTCGAGGATATCCTGAAGAGGGGTTCGAAAGAAGGCGACCATGCACGGAGAAACACGCAACCACGCATCACTCTCCTTGTTTATTTATTTTCCTGTTTAATTTTATGCTCGTAGGTGCATAGACGTACATTTCACGCTTCGATTATTTGACGTATAATCTGTTGGAAATGTTTCGAGCAACGCCATGTTTGGATACTGCTTGAGACTTGATAATCTGATTGCAAACTGAAGAGAAAATAAATTTTCATAAAAAAAATAGATATATATATATAGATTCAATTAAAATGACTTTTATATGATTCTTTATACTTCATTTATTTCATGATCTTCTAACTGTAGAATTGCTGATCAATTTTTCAAAGAAGCATCCACCATTTAAATAATCTTCTTCACTGCATGTTTGCTGAGTTTATAAAAATTATTTGTTAACACTAGAACTACCAAAGGTATCTTATTTTAAATTGCAAAATTTATGAAAACGCTTCTGTCGAAATATACGTTGGCTCTCTATATGTTAATTTACGTTTCATCCTTTATTTACTTTGCTTTCTATTCTAGGTTTAATTTAAATGTAAGGCTCCATCGAACGTCGGTAGTTCTAGTGTTAAACACAAATGCAATTATCTTTTTGGAATATCACCATTGTTATGTAAAATCTAAGTCCGATTAAATTCTACAATTTCACAATAAATCGTGTTTTCGATACAATAACCATCTCGAAGAGGCAAACAAAGCTAACGTTAGCGTTAGCCTAACCGCCTAGAAGAAGGAACGAGCAGACAGTAACACTCGCATAACACATGGGTGGCCCCGTCGAAAATCGGGGTGCTCGTTGAACTCCCCTCATCCCTCACCCCTTTTCTCGTATCCTTACGATATTGAATCCCGATTTTATGATGCCCTCGCGAGAGAACGGTCGCGGTGTAAACTTTTATTCGCGAATTTGGAAGGAATCAAAGCGAGGGGAATAGTCATGGCCGAGGACAGAGCTCTGCGTGAAGAAGAACGAAGGGCGACCGAGCGTGGAAACTTATGCGCGGATAAAAGCACGGATTGAGTGCCGGTTAATACAAATGCGTATCGATGTTAAAGTCTACAGGGTACTTCAAAACATCGTCTTCTTTCAACTTTTAACGAATCTTATCGGACGAATCGTGACGAAACGATTGATGACGTATTTCGTGACACTCTGCGATGAATAACGTAGTAGATGTGTTGGTTATTTTTTAAGCTTCGTGTGAATAATTTGAAAGAAGACGAAACGATTTCGACTTTGTTTCAATCGTTGTATCTTTAACCTGATTACCGTTCAAATTTTGTTATAATATATTTAGTAAAATAGAAATATTAAGGACTATAAAACAAAGTACAGTAGACTCTCGTATATCGCAAATTTCTATAACGCGGTAAAGATATCGCGGCCACTGTTTTCGTATAACGCGATCCCTCGTACAACGCGTATAGATGTCACTTGCTTTTATTCGCGAATTCCTACAACGCGTAACGTATTAACCCTTTGCACTCGAGTGGCGCCTCTGAGGCGACCTATTTCATTTACTAGAGTATTTTGAAATGTGAAATTTAAGCTTTATTCCTATTAAAATATAGGAAATTAACGAAAGAAATAAAAATAAATAGATCCATTGGCATTTGTAACTCTTTTCTTTGAAAATAATTTGTTTAATTTTCGGAAGTTTCGCTGGAAAAGCGGACTAGATCTGTACGTATCGAAAAATGCCTCGACCGCAAAGGGTTAACCGCGTTATACGAGAGTCTACAGTAGTTCGATCAGACGAACATACCGTATCGCCACCAGGAAACTGATCAACTTTTGTTTAAAATATTTTTACGTCAAATTCTCGCAAGTACTTGAAAAATCGTGACCAGTATTACGAAGAACACCCTGTATAAAGTAACAACGCCTGTCAAATATAAAATTACTTTGAAACAATTCTAGAAATAAAAATCTAACAAACAAACAAATCTATAATTTCCGAAGAAGAAGAAACGGAACAAATCCGTCTATGAATTTTACTCATCCTTTTCGTGTTTGTTCTTCGCTCCTGAAGTGAATCCCACACATTAGAATATACTCTGCGCATCGCACACACCCGAGTAGAATATCAAATTTTTACACTGCCCATCATCCATCGAGGGCCTCGATTAAATCTTTCTTCCCTGGAGCGCACTCGATTACACGACAGGAAGGTATAAATACGAACGCATTGGGGAGAAAAACGGGACGTTTCGTTGTCTTGTCTGATATACCGTTCTTGCCGCCCATTTCTAAATGGAGTTATGCAGAAACACCGGTATCCAGGATGGTAAGGGCGGTGGAACAGCCTCGTTGGTTTAGCAGCGTCGATTAGAGGGCTGTTAAAGGGCTCGTAACAGAATGGCTACAAAGTAGCGAAACCGTTTCGATGTTTCTTCTCTTCTTGCGTTCGGTTTCTTTCTCTTTTCGTTTCTTCGTGTGGTTCGTTTGAACCGAACCAACGCCGCCCAACTGCTGCGGCGATAGCTATACCGAAGCATTAATTAATAGCGACCGCTTGCTCGAAACGGTACTACGGTACCAGCCATCCTCGTTTTATGGGCACGCAACGATTCGAGGATGTGTCCGAAGTACTCTCGAACAGTGCTGTAAAAGTTTTCGAAAGACCGACGTAGAACAACATTCCTTTTTTTTCCCGATTTTACAGACGTTTGTCCGGGAATTCTTTTCGAGATTTTAAAAAATCATCGCTTTTGAAATTCTTGGTTTTCAAGTATTTAAGGATGGATCCTCATAATTTGGGGGAGTATGAAATATTATTAACATGACTTTTAATATCACAATCGACGTGGAACCTAATTGTTAACAGGAAAAATGTTTCAGGCAAAATGTAGAATATTGAGAGGGATAAATGATTCGAGGAAGAATTCTGATATCTAACCCTTTGGATTATGGAGTGCCTGCAACCTGAGATTTTTAAATCAACCACCCTTTAATATGACTTAACATAATTTATACAATCTGTTATTATCTCGTCAGGTTTTTCAAATGGCTCCAGAGAACCATCTATATTTTTCAGTCCGAATAAGGGTTGAAGGTTAAATCGGCCACCAAATGATCACTATAAACGGCAGTTTTCGTGTTCCATGACAGGGTGTTGGTAACAAACAATTAAGTAAAATCCAGCCACTGTAGTTAACCCGTGAGATGGAGGAGGGACGAGATACCAAGGTTCGGGTAAAAGCCGGTACCGACTAATATCCTTTAGTCTTGTCCTTATTATTATCCTCCCCTCAACTGCGCCTCAAGTGCGACTACGCTGTTGGCAACGAGCCGTTCCCCGTAAGCAGCTGCCTATAGATATTAAAGTACGTCTTAACCCTAATTTTAGTGACTAATTTTAAGCGAGAACGCCGGCCCGATCCTTTAAACTTGGCCCACGTTGAAATTTCATTTCGTCGATATTCAGCCACTTAGACATCTTCCTTAGCTATCCTTCTATTTACAGGCGAATAGAATTTTGTTATTTGTTAACACATTATCTACCGCTGCGGAATAAGGAAATAGACGGTATTATTGTGTAATTGAACGGTAATTAATAAGTATGATAGATATTACAACCAGAACAAGGATTGCTTATTTTAACCGGTTAACACTCAAAGATGGTATAAACTCTGGATTATGAATTCTAGTTTTTGCTATGTTAGAAATGATACTTTCTCGACGTCTAGGAATTAATTAATAGCAATTACTTTGATATTTTTCATCGGTTACGATAACCATTGTTCCTGTTCGTTTTCAATTGAAAAACGAAGTAATTAAGTTACATGTAATATAACGATTAATTACTTTTAAAAATGCTCCGAATCATAATGCAAAGAACATAATTTTTCTAGTTTAAATGTCATATAATGATTCTTTCTCAAAAACTGGACCGTCTCTTCTAAATTTATTGTATCTATTGTGTAATTAAGTATCACACTTGCAAATTGCAAATAGATGACTATTGTTCGCTAAAGCAAATCATTAAATTTTATTTAACGTTTCATAATGTATCTGTTCGTTTGGTTTTCGAACGGTGAGCGATATGTGGAAATGGTCCGGAATATTATACATGTATAGCATCCGATATTAACCGCATTATCTATGTTTTCTGAATGGAACAATCGAAAACAAGCAAGACAAATTAAAAACCGCAAGCAACGATTTCAAACTGTCCGCGAAAGGAAAAAATTAAGACGCTCCAACCGCATTTTCTTGAAACTTAATATCACATTATTTTTAACATCAAAGTGACGAGGCAAGAAGTTATGAAATACATCCGTTTCATAACGGGTAGATATTATTAAAGAAATAGAAATTTTTATATTAAATTGAAGAAATATTATTGTGTATCTTGCGACGTGATAAATGATTGTGTTATGTAAATTGTTTAAATTATATTATTTCTGTCGTATGGATAATGGGTAATACTTGTGGTACTTTTTGATTGGAAAGTTTGGTGTAATATTTGTTATTGGAATTTGCGAAAATAATGGAAATTTTGTTGATTTATTGTGTTATTTCGCGAGGTGTTTTTAACGTGACTATTTTATCCCTAGAATCTAGGGTTCATTTGGGGTCTTGATTTTAGATGATACTTAATATTCTTTTAACACAAAATTTAGTGAAATTTACAATTTTCTACAAATTGGTATATTTGAAGAAATTTCTATTATTAATTTATATTTATTTTAATTGTTGGTAGTAATATTACTATTAATAATTATTAATAAATAGTTTATTTGCCTCGACAAATAAACGAAAAATCAGAATCTTTTCAAGAACAAACACGAAATTCTGGAAAGGGTTGTGAAATGCTAAGTGTTATTAAAAATTATTAATAAACAATTAATCATTTATTCTAAAATCACAAGAATATGTGAAAGATCTAGTTTGCAAATAGTACATTTATTTCCCGAGCGATAGAACATTTAAAAAAATAAAAACCTAAAATTTAACTTAAAAAAAAAAGTCAAAATAAAACATACAGTGTAAACTTTAAAATTTAAATGAAATTAAAAAATAGGATAAAGAATGTAAGGATAATTGCAGTAATATAGAAATTCGATATAAACTTCGGAATTAGCATAAAATGAAATAAAAATAAGATAAAGAATTTAAGAATGAAATTTACAGCTTTTTTAAGATCAGGATCTTGCAACGAGGATCGAACGTTGCAATAATAATTAAAATGCACACGCATAAACGATCGATGTTCTTTTTTGATACATAGTTGAGCCGGAGGGATTGAACATTATATTGATTTTTGTCGACTGAAAGGCACAGAGTGGTTCGTATCCATAAAACGTAGCCATAAAACCGCAAACGTTGATCCTGAATAACATTCTGCGCGTTTAATCGAATCTGTATGTTAATTAATACCGGGGACTTTGATCGGGATTGTGTGCATACCTCTTCAATTTCATATCCCATCTTCTCCGTTTTATGTTTGATATGTGTCCAATTATACCGTATTACAATAATGCAAACTAAAAACTTATTTTGCTGCAAATTCACATTTGTGCTTGCAAATTTTGCCTATATATAACCCGACGTTTCGCATATTAATGCGCACGCATTAATATATCCGGGACGTACACTCGTTTTCGGTTTGCGCACGGAATTTAAATAACCCAGTCGCCGACTTGGATATTAATTATTTAAGAAGAATCAGACCTTTTTTTTTCAGCCGTCTCTGCGGTGTTTTAACGATCCGAGAAGTTTAATTGCTCGTTGGAGACAAAGTTGAAACAAGACTTCTTTTTATTCTTCTTTAAGATTTGTAAAAGAACACGGAGCAGAACGTGATCGGTTTTCAATTTAAAATCTTACAAATTCTATTTTTATACAATATTATTGACGTTTGATAGATATTTATGAAAATGTAAGAGTTTGAATTTTTAATACGAAACTTAAGTATTGATAGAAAAATAATAGAGGGAAAGAATTTCGAAATTCAAATTTGAATCAAATATTTCCAAAAAAAATAAAGAATGTAAGAACAATATTTCTTCGATTACTTTTTCTAAAAATATGATATTCCAAAATTTCCAAGCTTCCAAAAGTATAGCATTTGTTTTCTTAATTTCGATTTCTTAGGTTTAAGCTTACAGTGCCGAATCTTGCCATATCACTTTCTTTTTTAAACTTATACAAAATCACGAACACATAAAGATGAACAGAAGATGAATTCTTTTAATTTGAACCGAAAAGGATTAATGCCTCTAATACAAACAGCAAGATGTGACCTTTTCTCTCTTTTCTGAGAAATCGTGAGATTGTTTCTGCGCCACCGTCAGGGGGCCCAGGGTGCAAAGAAAACCGGGGACAGGTGTTCGAAACACCGGAAGCCTTTGGACGCGCCGCTGCATTCTGCTCGATGCACCGATAAATTCGAAATCTGACTTTTGACTGTATAATCCTGGCTTGGACCTTTTCACGTCACTGGGAAAGTCCTTGTGAACGGATTTACTGAATAAAACCTTCCTAAGACTCCGGCAAACCTTCAATGGACATCCTTCTTCCATTCACTGTCGATCAATTTGTACAAACTTACGTTCTACCACAAAGACCTTCTCAAGATTAAATACTTTCTTTCTGCGATCTTAACAGTTCTCTATTTTTATTCTCGTTATTAATTTAATATCGAAGAAAAAATCATTTTGTGTCTTCGTAAAAAGAGATGATGTTGTATTTTTTTTTTCTTTTTGTATAAAAATATTTTTATTTATACACAGAAGTTAATAATAATACGAATTTCAAAAATTATGTTTGTATGTAATATTTTAAATTATCTTTTTGTCTCATAAAAGTTGGATCGAGCTATTTATAAAAATTAAATAATTTGGATTAACTTTTTTCTTATACGATAATAGTAGGGGGGATTCGATACCTTTTTCCATAAAATCTGATGCTTTGGTTTGTTTTGATTAAAATCGTGTTGCAGAAATACGCGTGTTACAAGTGGATTTCCCTGATTTTCAACCGCAGAAACGCATACCGTGTTATAAGAGGATTTTCTCAATTCTCGAACCGTGCTTTGACGAGTTTAACTCGTGACGTACTTTACAGCTCAAATGTTACAAATCTGACTCGTACTGTCAGTACAGTTGACTTTTAAGTATAATTCCAACTATAATTAAGATAACATAGTATTGTTAAAGGTAAATTGCATGTAACATTTCAATTTTCTTGCTTTGTTTTAATACTGTAGCAATATTTATCTGTGTCTGAAGCACCTACCGAAATAATGACACGGCAAGGGGTTAAGAAGATATTGCAGAAATACCGTGTTAAGGAGCATGAGCGTCCGCAAGGGGGAGCAATCGGGGCACTTGCCCCCCCCCCCCCCCCCCCCCCCCGGGTAGAGAGTCGGATGTCGAATATAGCATCTGTCGTCACCTTCGCTACGAACTCCGTTTCTTTCTCGATTGACACCTACCTTGTCGCGGTGAGAAAGCTTTATTAGGTGTATAAATACATGGCATACATTCGTTAATGAAGAAATGATATTTTATATCATGCCCTTCCCCTCGTAAAAAAAAATCCTGCGGGTGCCCACGTTAACACAGTATTTACCACTTTAGAATGAAAAAGGAAGCCGTATTACTACATGATTCGATAGTAATTAAAAATTAGAAGGAGTAACGCGTATTTTCCATTTATTCTCAATCGTAGCACACTTAACTCTCATTATTTCAATAGTGTTACAGACGAAAAACTAAGAATCAAATGTTTGCTTATCGGTTTTCAGTTAACAGTGGGTAGTGTTGGAAAGCCGATCAATAGGCTTCCGGTAGATAAAGTGTTAAGGAGGGTGGTTGCTTGTACTATAAAGTTCGAGTAACACTTGCGTAACGCTATAGTAAACAGTACCGTGCTGAGTAATATTACATTTGAATATTCCAAAGATCCATAACAACACATCGTAAAAGCAGTCGTGAATAAATAATCGTTGTTTGAAAATAGCGAAACAAGTGTCAGAGTGACATGGGACGGTTAGAGGTGTGTGGCGGGGAGGGGGGGTTGGAAAACGAAGGTTGAGAAGCGTTGAAAGGGAAGAAAGGTATCCTGGTATCCGTGTATACGCCGCTGACATCTGTATTAGCAAGATTACCGGCTGGTTCTCGTGGCAGAGGGTTCTGGTACGTGACGAACACCCGGTCCCCGAACATGCAATAGGTGTGAACAATGATGATACCGGGGCGGGGAGAGTTGGCCAAGGGATATTTGGCTCTTTGCTCGACATGAATGACTTTGTATATAAGTCCACTAATCTGTAGGCTCGCATAAAGCCGGCCTTTTGTGCACGGCCGGTTACCACCAAAGAGTCAGTCAGTCAGTCAGTCAAAAAGTTAGTCAGCTGGTAGTAGTAGCTGATGGGGATGCTTTCGATTAAATCGAACAAAGTCATTTGAACTGACCTTAAATTCATCATTTATCCTACACGAGTTCTGTCACGAAATTGATATTTAATAAATAATTGTTGCCGTTAATTTATAAAATAGAACGAGGTCAATTAACGTTTTAAGACGAAATTCTTTGATTCCTGTTCTTCAATTTTTTATTTTAACTTTCTGATTTTTCACGTGAAGATTGTATTTATCGTTTACATTTTAGAAATGGAACTTTCGTGTTATTTTAAATGTTTTGAAAGAAATCATAGGCTGTTAGTATGAATATTAATATTGATAATGTTTGTACAGTTTATCGTGTCTCTTGTTTTAATCGATAAAAGCACAACTTTGTTTAATTATGACGAATACGAATGACTTTCAATTTACTCTTCAGTTTAATTATTTTTCACGCAAAAGTTAGCAAAATAAAATTTCAAACTCCACCGAAAAATTCCACGAATATCTCAAACATTAGACGGAATCTCGTTTCGTCGGATCGAAGCGTAAATGAAGGAAAGTAGAAAAAAAAAAGCATGGTTAGATTCGCCAGATACATCCATAGAAGCGTCTACAAATCTTATTGGAGAGACTAGTGCCAACAGGGGTACCCGAAAACCGCTTTCACCCCAGGTTTTAGCTCCTCCCTTTCCCCGTCGGTTCCGAACAGTCAACCAAGTCACCCTGACAGACGAGCATGCCATTATTAGTTCGGTTTCGATGGTGCGCTAGTCAGTTACCCGGTACGACGCTTTTCCGACCCTTTCGGGACCGTGAATGGTCACTTCGGGCCAATGTTCCCCGGGGATTGCGAAATTTCGGGATGTATCACAATTTCAATCTGGCTTTTCTGTGGAACTTGCACTGTGAGTAGCCGACCGTTCCATTTCGGTTCGTTGTGCAACTGTGCACTACTGTACCGATGTGACAAATATAGTGTTGTAGCAGTAGTGCGGTAGTAATATACATAGAGGGTGTTCAAAAATTACCTGAAGATCTCTACACCCGTTGGATAGATCAGGAAAAATCGAAGCGACAAGTTCTGTAGTATTTTTCAATAGGATTAGTAGTTCAGCCAGAATTCGCTGTTGAAATTTGAAAGATTGTCCAATCAGTGCGCAGCTTAGATGGCTATCCCTAAGCTGCGCACTGATTGGACAATCTTTCAAATTTCAACAACGAATTCTGGCTAAACTACTGATCCCATTGAAATATGCTACGGGACTTTTCGCTTCGATCTCTCCTTATTTGTAACGCCCGGTATATTTATAAAAGTTGAACGCTTTTTAATTATTCTGTAAATAATGACTGAACTTTCAGTAATGAACGTTCGAGCATTGGAAATCAAGTTACTCAGAATACTTTGCATACACATTATATTCTGTTTAAATTGGAAAATCTATCGCTCATAAAGATTAATTATATTTATTATACTGAATATAATTATGTTGTATCGTGTAACTTTTCGAACACCTCGCGTATTTTATAGTATAAAGAAATGTTTCATTTCTATTATAGAAATCTAACATTAGATAGTGGAATGGAGCAATATATTTTTCCTTTCGTGATAAACGGCTGAAAACAATGAAGATCAAATCGAGAAAATATCAAAAACGTTATATAATCCGGGTCAAATGAATGGTGGAGCTGTGCCCTCGATAAAAGTTATTTATTCTACATACATAACTCTTCCGATAGTTCAAATTGCAGTTTTCCATGTCTGCATTTATCTCTATTGACTTCCTTTCATGTTTTGCCACACAGTTTTTCTAAAACGTTCCCAGGATTATATTTGTCTTTTTGTTTTGTTTTTGGAGCTAAAGTACCTTATTCTTTGAAGTTTGTTCTTTTATTGTAATTTTTATTTTGACCTCGAATGACGTATCGTGGGCCAGTCGTGATGCAAACCTAGGAATACAGTGATAGTTTGATTGATAGTAGGTACAGAAATGTTTCTAGAGAAATATTTAAGATAATGACAGTAGGTTTGGTGAATGAAGATAAAATACAGCAAAGAATTTAATTGATATTGTCGCTGTGTAAGAGTTAATAAAATTAATAAGCTTGAAATACTGATAGTAGTATTATTCCTTTACAATATTATACAATTTTCCAAAAATTAGACCAAAATAATTGAATTTATTTAAAACGGTTGATATGCTTGAATAATTTTGAAGAAAATTGCAATTGATTCAAATCGTTAAGGAAAGAAATATTTTCTTTGCCTTTCGTAACAAAAATGTGAAAAATACGCTTTGCGGATGAAAACGATTGTATTTTGTTAGAAGAATGTGAAAGAACACGAAAACCGATAAATCGTACGGAAATATATAAATACATTTTTTGGAGTCGCGAGAAAATAAGACTGATTTATCGAGAGAGAAAAAAAGTATAACATTTTTTAAGGTTTATTTATGTAACTGCGATGTGACAGATTAAAAAATTTATACGTTTGGACGATCCAGGATCATCTGATCGTGTAATTAAAACGAATAATTATTTTGTTTTTCTTCGCGCAAATGTTACAGTATTTTTACTGTTCGTAAATTAACAGGATTTTATAATTTTTCCATATTCTGTCGAGTTGCGATTAAAATTTCTGCATTTATAGAAGCTGCAGACGAAATATAATACCATCAGTAAATTTATACGGCAGTAGTAGATCTAGCGTGGTCCTTCGAGGTCTAAGAATTTCAAGTTTATCTCCTTGCAGCCCTATGTTCTCTAATTTTTATTTTCTAACGTAGATTGCCTTTAAAATTGACGATCAATAAGAAACGAAATATACTTTATCTCGTGGAATGTTAACATAGATTTCGACAAAAGATTGAATGAACCTTCCCACGTTATTGGATAATTCTCAGGTTACTGATCCTCGAAAGTCAGAAGTCAAATTTTAATTTAGACCACATTGTGGTGCTTTCTTCCCTGGATTCTTCGCGTACGCGAATTGAGTCGTTCGACGGTTCATCAACATCTGGAAGCGAAGGAATTCTACCGACAAGGTAGACACTCGGTCGTGACAAGAGCTTAAACCTGGGCAACGATAGGCCGAAAAGTCAGGCTTCCACCTGTTTTATGACGGTGTAATTAAACTGCGCGTCCGAGGACAGAGTTTAGGTTGGCTGACAGTGTTTCGCATCGGCACGATGGAAGCTAATTTATAGAGAAAGGAAGGGAAAAGAATTTAAAGGATGATGTAGGAAAGATAGTTGGACAAAGACGAGGAAGGGGATCGTGGTATTTACGATGGTGGCTCTGTGTATGCATCGAGGCATTATGGGGTCCATGGTATATCAAAGAAAGCCGCCTTTACAACGGAGCCGTATACTGTTTACAACGTCTGAAATCTTACATCTATATAAGAGCTTCGCGGCGTTCGTACCCTGTCTTGTTCGCCAACAATCTTGTTCCTGACGGATCTACCTGTCGATTACGATTCTTTCTTTTCGTTTTTGATCGCCGTTTATTGTATTCGCGATCATCTGCGAATGCTGGAATCGTTAATTTTGTTGGGAGAGTTAACGGATGCGTGGATTGGTAAAAAGATGCGGGGGTCAGAATTCAAAAGTATTTATGGTACTCGTTAAATGTAGAACTGAAGGAATTTGAAGTGATGGTAATGTTATTTTAATGGATGTACACTTTCATTATCGTTGGTAGTAATTATTCGATAAGTCGACTGTTTTTGTTAATTACAATATCAGTATAGTTTGAATATTAATATCGAGTCATCGTAATTACCAAATTTTTAATGGCTCCGTAGAGGAAGGAAACTTTTTAAATCTATCGAATTGGAGTAATTATTTGAAAGCAAGTAGGTTGATTTAATAATGGTGGTTGTTCATTTACTGGATTTGTTGATTTAGTAATTTTACTAATTTGTTATAGTAATTTGCTAAATTGCTGAGTTACTGAGTTACTGATTTAGTAAATTGCTAGAATTAGTAATTCTGTATATTAATAGTCAGTAATCTGGTAGCTTGCTAATTAAATAGTTTAATATTTGGTAATTTAGAAATTACTATGCGTTACTAAATTAAGAAATTAATCAGAGTTATGGTAATATAGCAACTGGTATTTACTAAATTAGTCATTTGAAAGTTACTATGTATTACTAAGTTAAAACATTAAATTACTAATTACTAGATTTCTATATACTGAATTACTAAAATTAGTAATTTAATTCACTAACTTGATAAATAATTTAGTAACTTGTAATAATGCCTAGTAACTTTCAGCTACAAGACGAATGATAAGGTCTTCGTATCGCCATTTTCCCTAGATTATCCCCCATATCGTCATTTTCCCTAGCAAACACCAACTATCCACTATTCCCCCCCCCCCATACCGCCATTTTCCCTAGCAAACAGCAACCAGCCACTATTTTCCCCCAAATATCCAATTTTACCCCATATCGTCATTTTCCCTAACAAACACCAACTATCCACTATTTTCCCCCGAATATCAAGTTATCCCCCATATCGTCATTTTCCCTAGCAAACACCAACTATCCACTATTCCCCCCCCCCCCCCCCCATACCGCCATTTTCCCTAGCCAACACCAACCAGCCACTATTTTCCCCCAAATATCAAATTTCCTTTAAGTCCTCCATCTTTCATACCCCTATTTTCCCTAGCAAACACCAATTATCCCCTATTTTCCCCCAAATATCAAATTTCCTTCATGATTTTCCCAAAACATTTACTATCAAATAAATACCATTTCATTCGCAATCATTTAAAAACAAAATTCTACCAAACGACACCCTCTTACGAAACCCCTGAACACCGTCAAAACTGAAACGACACGTCGTACGTCATAAAGTTACTAATTAAACGAAAAACGAGCAGAGATCCGTTTGAATACATGCCGTATATTAATGAGCATCTTCTGTAACGTTCCACTTTGTACAGTACCTACACCATATTGGTATTTTGAGCAAAAGCTTTGTGGACAGGTGCGATGTCCGTAGGTGTCGGCACATCACACGGCAAAACGGAGGAGGGTTTGAACAACTAGTGGATGGGGGATGTAGGGGTGTGCAGGGTGTATCCTCCTGCGCGTACCTTTGCCCTGTTTCTTCTCTCGCTCTCTGCACACACGCTATTCAGGCGTAACGGAGAGTTTAATTAATATTCGCACAGTGGGTTGGCTTGTTTGATTAGCTTCGCGTTGCGTGGCTTGATGGGCAGGCATGCACCCGCGTAGAACGCGCATAGGCAGAGAAACCCTGTGTTACACGGGGCTAGAGGGAAGACAGAGAACGAAGGAACAAAGAGAGGGTGAGGTTTGGTAGAGAAATAGATGTATAGGGCAAGGGGGGGTGGTTCGGGTTGGGGACAGAGACAGAGGATACAGAGAGAGGCCAGCCAACATTCCGAGAGACTATGTACCAACTGTAATATCACAATCATAACCAGACCCCTCGTCAGCTCGTCCGTCTGTCCGTTCGTTCGTCCATTCGTTCGTTGCGTTCGTTCCGTTCGTTCGTCTGCCGCAATGTCCTCACGCTTCACCGATATCAAAGAACTAACCGCCGCGCCGCTCGTGACGTTTACGTTATGCCCGTTATATGACGTGTCCTGTTTCTGGTCAGGATTTTTCCTTCCTGTAAAATACCAGATGCCTTCTTCGGTTTAACCGTTCGCGTTGCAAATTATTCGTTCACCAATGACGTACCACGTGGGCAAAGTAGGATGAGAGACTCGGTGGTTAGACCATCTTTATTCAGCGATACAGTTTACTTATTTATTTCTTGTTTAAGAAATTGAAAACATTCGGAAGATAGTTAGATCCATTATTTAGAATTTAGAATTGGACTTTTTGCTTTTTGGTATTAGTTTAACCTAATCTAGTTTAATAAAGGAAGTAGTTCTGGGGATTGTGAAAATTTTGATATGGCTCATAAATGACCAGACGTTGTTAGATTTAATATATAACAACCTAATGAAGTCTATTGTTTATTGATCGAATTAAACACTGAAAATTGGTATATGTTAGGCTGGTAACTAAATCCGCAAGCCTCGATATTTGGGCGCCAAAATTATTTAAATTATCGATCGAAATTTATCATCGTAAAATAAAATAAAATCCTCAGATTAATTCTACTAATATAATTTCTTACGTCGACGCTGAAAGAGTTAAATTCTATCGTGAAGGAATAAAATTCCAATTAAGAATTATTTCTATAATGGTCACGAATTTATTCGAGATTTTTATTGAAGGAATGGATGCTTATCGCACGCGTATTATCATACGCCAACGCTTGTTTCTCCGGTACAATCAATAAAAAAAAAAACGGCTTGTTCGGGTGAGGTAGAAGGTTTAATGATTTCTTGCGATAATAGCGTTCCTATCTGGCGCTGTATTTCGTTTTGATGCACAGACAGATATCTCTATTGTCTTCTGGGGACAACGATACCGTCCATAACACCGGACTGCTGGCTGAATGTGTAGAACTTTATCAGTCTTGTTCCCTGGTAAACGATACGCTGCACCTCGGACTCGATGGTGTGTGTGGTCTTTCATATTTCTTTTTAATTCACTCAGTATTTATACTGATTCTTGTGTCTAAATATTAGATGTTTTATCAAAAAATGTTGGATTTGTGTCGTGGATCAGCTTTTTCGTTTCTATATAATTACTATAAATAAGAAGAAAAGGTACTAATGCTCATCGTGATAATGACTAATAAAATTAATGTGAGAGTTTTCTTCAGCGTCCGTTGCAAAATGGATAATTTATGAAATAATAGATCTACTATTGGATAGATATGATAAAAATAAAGTAAAGAGTTATAATATAAAATATTAACACGTTGGCTGCCACGGGGGTCACCGGTGTCTAATAACTACCAATAGAAATGATAAAATAAACCACGGATATCGTTAACATTAAGTTAATAATGCTAGTTATCGAACTGAAAAGTTAAATTTGAAAAT
This sequence comes from Stelis phaeoptera, assembly GCA_943735885.1. Lineage (NCBI taxonomy): Eukaryota > Metazoa > Arthropoda > Insecta > Hymenoptera > Megachilidae > Stelis > Stelis phaeoptera. The sequence goes on from OX030936.1 coordinate 6,714,356, forward strand.
TAGTTGATTGTATCGTTAATAATTAGGAATTCAGCGTGTCTGACTACCCACGTCCGTTTTCACTGTGCCACTCAACGTGTTAAGAATTTTTAATTTCAATTTTCTTAAAAGATAAGCTTCTTAAAACATCGACCATATTTTGAAAAATATGTATCGAGATCTGCCGTCTAAAAGACACCCAGATCTCAAAAATCTGTACCTTAGTATTCGGATCGTAAAGCAACAGAAATGTTCGTACACTGAAGGAACGTTTTATAATTCCCAGAACGAGAACAAAAGATGATTGCAAAATCAATTGGAATCGTTAGCTCTCTCCATGGTCCGTCGTCCGAGGGTTAATACACTGTGGCTGTAAGTGTCCAGATATAATAAAACCTTGAAAGACCATGCAAACTCGATGGATATAACGTTCAAAACACTGGGGTCGTTCGAATCCCAACGACTCGATGGAACGGGAAAAGGTGGCAGGAGGCCCACGGTGCGTGTTTTGCCCGATACCATAACACAACGGTAGAAATCTACTTCATAAAAAATGTTCTGTTGGCCAGCAACCTCGTTCGTCCGGCCTCGTGCTTATCTTCTTTATCTGGCAAAGTGGCCACCTTGCGGCGAGAAAACAGCGGGTCAACCGCGGCACCATAGAGAAGAAAAAGATTCGCTGGAGCTTCTGTGGATTTACATTGGCAAATGGACGACGACCCGTTTCGGGGCCAGTAAATCCTTGGATTCCTCCTGTCGTCCCTTTCTTCCCATCTTTATCCTTTTGTTCGCTGCCTCTCTTACGCCCCGTCTCCTTCGAGTCCGTCCCAAAGAGGGACATTCACGTTCGAAGAATTTCAGAACCTCGAAAATGAATCAGAAATATAATCATCCGTTTTGATTGAAAAAACGAGTGGACTAGATTCATGGCTCGAATTAACTAAAGATATTTGATCGAATACCCGTGTATCGATCGAAATGAAACACCCTGTACGCTGGATACGTATCGATATGTATTCTCCACCAGAGACTTATGTTACAGCCTCGAACTTGACTTTGTACGTATTATGCTCCGTAGTTCGTCTGTTGCAACACGTACATTGTAACACGCCCGAAACAACTCGTTCGCCGGCGCGCCAATATTCATAAACACGTCTGGCAGCCGGGAATATCTTATTCGATGGTCTTTTATACAGGGTGGGTCGTAAAAGATTTTCTCAAAAAAGAAATAACTGTTCGCCGGTTTGATAAAACGTTTTAACAAGCCCGCTGTACCAAATCTGAATCATTTGCAGTTCTTTGATATCCAGCTCCTGTATCGATTTTTATAGATTCTACTTCTTGCTGCTATCCTCGTAAAGAAGTTTAAAATATCCTGAATGTGTTCAATTTTTTTTTTTTTTTTTTTTTTTTTTTGAGGTTGAACCGCTTCTTTCGATGAACACGTTATCGAGACGAGTTGTCGATCGAGATGTTAAATTACCAGGCGATCGGCAACCGGCGCAACATGCAACCAGTACTTGGGAGCAATAGAGGTTGAATCGCGAGGAGAGGCCCACTTATATAAAGCGTAGCGATGATATATAAGGGATTTGTCTCTGTGGCAGCGTCATACGTCACGTCGCAAATATTAACTCTGATACAGGCCATTCATTCACTTAATTACAAACAGCCGTGATTTAAGGGACGCCGTGCGGCAGGGGGTCCAAACCAGCGGCCACGTTTCAGTAGGTGTCCGAGGTGTAGCTGATATGGTGTAGCTTTCTTTACGATCCCTCATTTACACAACAGGATCCGGAGCCACTTGGCCAAACTTATTCTCTTGTTCTCGGCCCCTGAACCCCCCCTTTTTCTCTGTACCTTTCTATTTTGCCTCGATGATCAGGAAACTTTTGGCTGTTCGATCGTTAATTATTTTGTACCGTGCTTGCGCTAGATTTGTGACTTTTATTAACCATTGATAGGTAATCTGGTTCTTTGATCTTGACTCGCCCTTTAAATTTCGTACTTTGATAATCGTATCAATGGGTTAACAGTAGAACTACCGTACGGGTCGAAATGACTCGGTTCTGATTTCTTATTTTAAATTACAAAATTGATTAAAACGCTCTTGTTGAAAGTATTAGGTTGTCCCAAAAGTTCCTTTCGTTTTATTAATAAACAAGGGATGTATGAACGTTATTGAGTTACGTACGATTCACTTTGACCTATTATATTCTTCCATTTCTCTGGAAGCTGAATGATACTATGTTTTTTTTTAACACTGCCAGACAAGGCGTTGTGTGCAAATAGGGAAAGAAACTTTTGAGACAATCTAATATAAGTTGGCTGTTATCTTGATAAACAATTATTTCTATATGTCTGTTCACGTTTCGTCTCTCATTTATTTTTAATTTTCAAGTAAGTATATTAAAACAAAGCAAAATCTTGAAAATTCAACCAAGTAAGGAACGAGATAATAGGAAACGCGATGATTCGATTCGAGGAACAAGATCGTGAGGCAGTTGTCAGGATGTGGCAGGAAGAGGAAGCAAGGAAGGACCGATAGAAGAAAGGAATGTCTATATATGAAGGGACGAAGGGATGCGAACGCGGTGGCGCGTGATCCTGCACATCGGCCAAAGGAAAGATTACCATCCGCGTCCGTCTTTTTCCCAAAAACTGCGTGCCCTCTTCTCTTTGTCGAACCCCCCCCCCCCCCCCCCCCCACCACGCCCCACTGTCGCTATGGAGCAGGAAAATTCTTTGATATTAAGCGTGTGCGAACAACCCGAGGGGTTGCGAATCGGACAATCCGCGTAGATACAGATCACTCGAACGAGCAACGAAAACAATCCTCCTCGAAGGACCAAGAGTGGACCGAAGGACTTGCTTCTTTCTCTTTTCATAAATAAAATGTTTGAATTTATTTTTCATGATCGATCCACGATTTCAGATACTGTTTCCCAGGTTTTCAGACATCACTGTATATTTTTGTTCGTGTGCAGTTACTTCTAGCGCGTTAGAAGAATTGTTGAGAAATAATGGTCAGAATGAGGAATTTTAAATGACTTTAAAATTTGATAGAAGAAAAGAATTGGTGCAGTATAATTGTAAGTGTAATAAAAATAATATACTGTATTTATTGGAAGTAAGACGAAGAAACGCGAGTTTGTGGATTTTATTAGGGTGGGGTAGAGAAATATTATAAAGTGATCAAAGTAAGTTTAATTGATCTAAGGGTTAGATAGGAAACGTTGCAGTTTTCGTTTGCGTTGATATTCTTTTGCCGTGGACAGTTGTAATCCATTATTAACACGTTGAGTGGCACAGTGAAAACAGACGTACGTAGTCAGACACGCTTAAACCCCGATTATTAAGGACGCAATTTTAATTAATTTTCAAATTTAACCTTTCGATTTGATAGCTAGCGTTGTTAGCTTAATATTAACGCTACCCACGGTTTATTTAATCGTTTTTTTTATTAATTATTTGATTGTAAAAAAATGTCGGATGCCGGTCAACGTGTTAAATTCTTATGGTAGAATGGGAAATTTAATATTTTGGCCACGAACGTATATAGTTAAATAATTCTTAACCAACCGTGTTGATCAAATGACAGTTAATTAACAAACAAGAATTACTACTCATTTTTAACCCTATTCAGATTTATTCAAAGAAATCAAATCAATTCGAAATTTTACACAGGTCTTTCTAACAATCTAATTTCTATTTGAAAATCAAAAACTCCATTCTCGATAGAAAAAAAAATTACAAATATTTATAAATCCCTATATTTCAATTTGCCGCGTTTAAAATCCCCGATGAATTTCGTTACAATCAAATAATTACCAACAGAAATGATCAAATAAATCACGGATAACGTTAACATTAAGCTAATAATGCTAGCTAAAAATTAGTTGATTGTATTGTTAATAATTAGGATTTCAGCGTGTCTGACTACCCACGTCCGTTTTCACTGTGCCAGTCAACGTGTTAAATTAGTTTTGCTGAAAATCTCAGCGAAATATCATACATTTCCACGTTTACCGAAGTGCCACCTTGAGCCGTAAACTTTCAATCGTAGGTTTGATGTACAACAAAGACCCAACTGTGGAAGTAGTAAAAACGAATTAGGACACCCTCGACGTTTCTTCCTGCATGGCTCGAATTTATGCGCGAATTTCTTTGCCTGACAACGCGTGTCGCGTGGAACACATCTATGCCGGATGGAGCAACGGGAGAAATGAACGGTGGAAAAAATTTGTAAAAGACGAAGGAGAGAGGGATGACACGACCGGGGTAAAGAATTACGGCGCGAAACAGGGAGTCGAAACGATATTGGATGAAGTATTTATTGTCCCAAAGTAGACTGACGTAAAATTGAACAACACACACTGAAACGTTGATCAAAATCTGTGTTAATTAATTATTTTATCTAGATTAGATGATGCCTAAATCGTTTTCTAATTTAAGTTGGGTTAAGTTTAGATTCTAGCCTTGATTAGGTTAGGTTTCATGTAAAAGGTACTCGAATCAAAGTTAGGTCAGACTTTAAACGTGACAAGCTCATTTGCCTAGGTATAAATGCTTAGTAATAAATCCTATGATCTTCAACAGTATGCAACAGAAATATTGCCCAGACGAATAACTTTACTTGGTGCCTGTGTAATGGATTAATTACCGGAGTTTCTTTTCGATTCCTTGCGGAGATAATTAAGTGGTCGATTAAGATCGGGATCGTTTATACGGCAGGTGCGTTTTCATCGGTATAGGAGATGAACTGTGCCAATAATGATCGCCTCGATACGATTGCCATTCTTACCGCTTCGTGAACTGCCGCCCCATTACGTTCTACGAGAACGGCCAACCGGCTGTTTCAATATTTCATCGACGAGATGAACATCGGTGTGCTCGTATTCCTTTCTTTTCTTCCGCCTGTCCCGTTCGTTCGCCGCTTGTGTTGTCTTCCTCGTTGCTATCGTTGAATCTTTATCCGAAATTCATTATTTATCAATTTCGAAACAGATTTTTCTGTTTTTCTATAATATTTTCACGATCTTGATCACAACATTTGCTTAGTATCGATTAAAAGAATAATAAAAGCAGGTTCTAGGTTTTTGTAAAAAAGTTGTATGATCCCTGGTCCCAGTATGATACCATTAGGTATTTGAAAACGAAGCTTACGTTTGCTGAGGACCGAACGAAGGAGTAGCCACGGCCCTGGGCTCCACCCTTTAGGGGCCCTTTTCACTCAGTTTCCCAAATTCTTCTGTCACCCGTCGTAATGCTGAAAGATGATATCACTCAATATACCTAGGTTAGGTCCTGTTTTAATGATTATCTCAGAACGAACTGATTAATTTATTAACACTTTATCTACCGGAAGCCTACTAACAGGCTTTTCAATACTATCCACTGGTAACAGAAAATCAATTAACACGTTGACTGGCACAGTGAAAACGGACGTGTGTAGTCAGACACGTTGAAATCCTAATTATTAAGGATGCAGTCGATTAATTTTCAAATTTAACCTTTCAAATCGATAGCTAGGATTATTAGCTTAACGATAACGCTATCCGTGGTTTGTTTCGTCATTACCTTTGTTAATAATTTGATTGTAAAAAATGTCGGGTGCCGGTCACCGGTGACCCCCGTGGCAGCCAACGTGTTAACAAACGTTTGACTATTATTTTCTTCGTCTATAACACTGTTGAAATAAAGAAAGTTAAACGTGCTACGATCGAGAATAAATGGAAAACACGGGTTACTCCCCCTAATTCTCAATTACCATCGAATTATAAAATAGTAAGGCTTACGTTTCCATTCTAGATTGTTAGATAACGCGTTAAGAAAATAAAATGGCACAAATGCCGAAGAAGTTTCGCAAATTGAACGGCAGGATTTTAATTCCCAAAATTGTTCTCTGATCAAGCGCAGGATGTCTGAAAGGAATTAGTAAAGGATCGTTTCGCAAAGGTAGAAGGTGGTTGATCGTGGCGGTGTGTTTAGGGGCAGTAACCCAGCCTATCCAGCCGACAACAGTTGCGGTTAAATGCCTGAGAGAATCGACGATGGTGATGCCACGCCGCGAAACCACCGACACAACCCTTTCTACCCAACGAACCATATCGAACGATACGTTTCACCACACTTATTGTCGACTTGAATTTCCAATTTTTGTTTTTATTTCCATCGTACGAGTATCGGATGCAGTCTGCGTGCTCTTCGAAATTTCTACTCTTGTATGTTTCTTTCGAATACTTCTTTCGCGCTTGTCGCGCCAGAAATTCAATCTTCTAGGAAATGATAAATTATACACGGCCGTTCTACGTTCAAAAACATTTTCTCATCTGTGGCTTCGTTTTTCGAGAAAATCGACTTTACTGTTTGTTTAATTTTTAAACAGAGCAGTTTAGTGAAACGACTAAATTTGAAGTTACTGAATCGTCATTAATTGCAGGAAACTGTCTGTCTTCCAAGACAGAACGATGTTAAATTGTCGGCTGTCTAAAAATTCCACTTCCTCGTTTATTAGAAATACAAATCCACTATCCTGGTGACTTCGAACGAGTTTCCTTTCGAACTCAAGCATTTGAGATTCTTTCGCGGTGGAAACACTGTAGTGGAAATGGTAGGGGTAGATGTGGCGGAAAGAGGGGAGAAACACGACAGGGAGAAAGAGAGAGACTCGGTTATTTAATTAAAACCGGATTATACGTGGTAGGTAGGGGTCTATCCTACATCTGTAACCACCAACCTGGCACCATCGATATATACTAATTGCTCTATCCGGATTAAATGGCCGTAAATACTGCACAAACTCCCAGCTAATTACCTGCAGCTTGTACCTGAATGATATAGGAAACGGGGAATTCTTCTTTCTTCAATTTTTCATCAGCTCACCCGTACGGGACACGATTAGTGTTCCTTCTCGAGAAACTTTGTAATTGCTCGATTCTCATTTCTCGAGAAACTTAGGTTTCGAAAATATGGATTCTACCGATAACACTTACACATCAGAATTGAGGAATTATCGTTAAGAAAACAATTCGAATTTAGCCCGAATCAAGAAGAAGATAAATTTCAAACTTTAAAAAAGGAATTCTATATACAATCAAGCCAACATCCACTCAAAATGAAAGAAATTTCTCCACAGCCACAGATGTTATTACGAAGAAGAACAGAAATGCTTTATGCTTTTAAAAAAAAAAAAAAACTGTTTTAAAACAAAAAAGTAATTTGTTGTGTATTTAATATCTGTTTCTTTATTTGCACTATGTCGATTAGACGGGAATGAGCATTTGGTTAAAGTTTTGTTTGTAAACCTTATCCTATAAATATAAATTTTGCAATATTTATTCAAGTTCCCTTCGATTCTCGAGAAATCAGGAACGCTAGACACGATACGCGAGAATGTACGTCGAGAGTGTTATAAATATTTAATTTACGCGGGAAAAATCGAACGGATGTCGATGATTAATTTGCGTCTGGTTATAAAACGGGTGGTATTAAATCTTTTCTTCGTTCTGTTTCCTTCTGTCCCGTTTCATCCTGCGAATCATGCAATGATGAAAGTTAGGAAATTCGTGGTCCGGTGTGCTTCAAATTTATCACCATTGTAATAATGAAACAAAACGAGAATCATTTTCCCTTTCAATAACAGTCTTCGAAATATTTTGATACAATTGTATCAGCGTATAAGTTTATCTTATTATGAGGTTAAAATTGGTCCAGGTTAAATGCTTAAGGGTAGTTTTAACCCTCGTCCGTCGAAGAAATATTTCGCCAGTGTCCTCCCGACAAAACTTGATCTCTTCGTGTCCCCCCTTTGCGCTTTCTTCTTCTCGTTTCTTTAACCACCTTCAGACGTTCCGTCCCTTTTGCAACCAGCCATCGTCTTTGTCGTTCACCCCTCGTTTTGATTAAACGACAATGCTTCTTTCCCTTTTCTCGCGGGGCTATCTTCCGTGACCGTGACCATAACCGCGTTATCATTTACACTTTAGAACGGCCACGGAAGATAGAGTGGTCGCGTATCTTTAATTAAAACAGACGCCGGGCCTAGAAGAGCGAAATAAAAATGATCCTTTTCGCCTATGCCGCAAGGGTGCTCTGTTATTAAAATACTGGTTCGTCGGGAAGAGGTCTTCTTTTCTTCACGATTTTTTTTTTTTTTTTTTAATAAAGACAAGTGTTTGTATGGAAGAAATTTTTTTATTATTTGCAATTCGAGAATTTTGTCAAATACGTGTGCTGCGATTAATACATTTTTTATTTTAGGGAAGCTTGTAAATGTTTTAAGATTTAGGTTTGGATTTTTGAATATCTTGAAATTTAAGTTGAAGTTTTGCAAACTGGCGAATTGTTAATTTTTTATTTTAGAAATGGAGCTTTTGATTTTCGAAATTTTCTCTGTGAAATTAAGAATTTCACTGTAATTTTACAGGGAAATAAGAATTTTCAAATATCTTGCAATTCAAATTTAAGTTTTATTTACGTAGGAATATTGCACACTGGCAAATTGTTAATTTTTTGGTTTGAAAATAAAGCTTTTGACTTTTGAAGTTGTCTCTGATTAAAATTTGAATTTTATTTATGTAGAAATATTGTAAATCGATAAATTGAAAATTTTTTGTTTTGAAAATGGATCTGTAATCTATTACAGAATATAATTAAAGTAACTGTAAATCTAACGTAAATCAATGATTCCTTGATCATTCAATAATTGAAATTTTTATTAGGATCAATAATGTATGCTTATACATCAAAAACTGCATGATATACTTTATAATATTGCAAATCAATAAATTGGTATTTTCCATAAAACATCCACAGCATTGTTACTGATCCAATCCTGACCAAAAGTGTAATCATTTCGTGATTAAGAATTATTGGATTAATCGCAGCCTTTGATTACTTCTCTTATTCGTTACTCAATGATTACTGATTATTTAATAATCAGTAATTATGATTGATACACCAATTTCACGTTAATCGTAAATTTCAATCATTAATCAGATTACGTTCTGTATAATTCTGTCGATAAACGTACCTTTATTGAAGCTATTTGCTTTAAAATCAGCTGGAGATCATATTAATCGTTAAAAATCATTACGGGGTCAAATATGACCCTTTACGTATCGAAGTTGAATTTGTATTTTTTCAAAAATAGTATCTCATATTAACAATATTAAAAATGAAATGCCTTTTTTTAATTCGATTCAAGCTTTTCTCACGTTCCCCTTTTATTGTGTACTATTATCCTCCCCATTTCTTAAGATTGAGAGATTTTTTGTGTTCCAAATGAGAAATTAAAAAATTTGATATTCTGATATAAATTAAGTGCCACGAGTTTCATATTATTTTGAAATGCTTAGCTTTCGATTTGTCCGATTTCTAATAAATTGGAAATATTGCTTTGGAAATTTAACTAATTGATATTTATATTACTATCGAATTTTAACACTAATTATAAATCAAAACTTAGCAAAATATTGAATTGTTCTCTTATTCTGCAAATTCAAGCGATAAAATTCAAAATAACGCAATTATAATTATTGTTATAATGAAACATCATTAAACATAAACTATGCATAATATAACACATAATATAACAGCAACAATGAAAATCAATCAGCTTATAATCAAACTAGAATAAATATACAAAACTGAACACAGTTCAACAATTTACCTAAATCTTATCCCATCGGTCAAAAAATCTTGCGTTTGACACTTTAATTGCCAGATTAGTCACGTGTCTTCTTTTCAATCATCTTAATTAGAAATAATCGTATTGGGTAATGAAACTTTCGACATCCTGCGTTGACTGGTAAATCTTCGATTATTATAATTTTTCGAAAGAATAAAACGAAACTTCACGATTTCTAATTCCTGTTCGATCATAAACCAACGGGGCTTATTTTCTCGTTCCAGATCGTTAGATATAACGTGTTAAGGGTTGAATGGGATTTCATAAAGGGACACCCTGTATAAAGGGGATCACGAAACGAATCCGCATCACCGTTGTATTTTGCATCGCGATTATTTCCAATCGGGGCAATTCCGCAATGCCTATAAAAGGAAGCAGAAGGTGTCTGTTTCAATAAAGAAAGGAAAACGGAATATCGAGTGCGGGGACGCGGACATAAATTTCCCGAGTCTACCTAATTGAAAAGGGAAAAAGGAGAGGAACGAGGCCGGGCACCGAGTTCCCGACAAAAGGCGGAAGAAAATCAACGTAGAGAGGCGAAACGACGAGAAAGAAATGGCGAAGGAAGGGAAACGCTTCTGGATATGTTAAACGGCTGGAAAATAGCCGGTTGGCATTCTCCAAATAAACGACGGCCAGAAAACGGAAGGTGCATACTCTAGCATCCCGGGACAGCATTCTTCCTGTCCGAGTAAACTTACGATTCTTACGAACCCTCTGCGACAGGAAAAAGAAAAAAGAATATGTCTTGTATCGATCGATTTATGAGATCGAATTTTCTCGAAAACAAAAACAAGCTAAGAAAAATTTCATTTCACATTTTCGACTTGTTCTTTTCTCATAAAATTAACCCCTTCTTGTACTCGACTTCGATTATAATTTTGATTTCTTCGATTTTAACCCTTACCGAAACAATGCCGCCGTATAAACGGATTGGTACTTTTACTTATTGGATCCGATGCCGCGGATATTATATCATTTTTATTATTTTGACATGGATATTAGGATGGGCCGAGAAAAATGAAAATATTTTTTTCATGTCGTAATACTGGGGAAAGACAATTTTTTTTTTTCTTTCTTTTTTTTTTACTTACAATTTCATGAAGGAATGAAGTTGGTGATTCATTTCTAAAAACAAGCTTTGTTAACGTTCGTACGTTAACTTGAAAGGGGCTTAACAGGTGTAAGAAGTCAACGGAAGTTTATTTGACTCCAGCGTCCGGAATTTTCTTCGTAAGCTAACATTTTCAAGGCTCATAATTCTTTCGAACGACTCGTGCGATGAATATTTCTTTCAAATACGAACGACACGGTATTTAAAATTTGTATCGCGCGTATATTGAACTTGTAATGTTTCTGGTACGACTTTTAGTTCTTTTTTTAACCTCTTCCGTTTCTAAATATTTCAACCACAGTTATCTGTCTGCACTCGATCTTTTTAACAAACTGCCACGTCGCTCAAACGTGGGTGACACTTGAATGTCCATAGTTTGTCGCTTGCGTTATTAATATCCTTTCGATTGTTTGAATAATAGATATTATAAAGAATTGTAATACTTGCACTGCTTTGGCTGAACAAGTTTTCAGCACCTTTAGCGTGGCGGTGAAGGCGTTAAGAAAAATGTTAGAAAATTTTACATCGACGCGAAAAGAAACAAAAAGATTTTATGATATTGATTTTTAGCCATTTTTCGCTTACAAAGTACCTAAATATTAAATTTACTTAGAAATATATTTATTCTGGTAGAATCTACTATAAATGAATTATTTCCAAATTTTTGATACAAGTTTCCTTTGGAAGTTGAAATACTGTCATCGATTCCTAAGAAAATTTCCTTCCATGAAAAACCCCAAATTGCAACACTACTCGATTTCCTGGCCAAAATCTCAAAATTCCAAATTTCATAATAACAGCAGTAGAAATGTTAACACTCGATTCACACTTTGATCACAATTGAATTTTAAATTAAATTCTGATTACAATTTACATAGTTAACATTTGCCAAGTACAAAGTATACGTAATATTTCAATTTCCTTGATTTGTTTTAACGCTGAAGTAATAAACATTTACCTCTGATTGACCTGTCGGGAAAATCGTAGGGCAAAGGGTTAGAAGTTTAATCTTTGTGGTAAAACTTTAAAACTTCGAAGATTCCGAAGGACTGGAACTTTAAACGTGGCTGTATTATTTTGTTACAGGTAAAAAGAAATTTCCATCGGATCCATCCTGTTGTCCAGCATGCGGTGTCACCGTAAGGCCACAGGAATTGGAGCAGCATTTTGCCCAGGAACTCGATCGACTTTACAAAATATCCTCGGCTTCGTCACGAGCAAGAGCATCGAGGTCGAGCCTGCCTCCAGGACATCCACAGGATCATCCCCATGGGCCAATGCTCCACGCGCCATCGGCCGCTGATGGAACGCCCCATGGACGATGGGAGACGTACAAAAGGATCAAGGCTAATAGACAGGTAATTCGATACTCGTACTTGTCATAATCAGACGCGTATATTTAAACCAGGAAGATGATTTTCATTGTTGAATTATTCAACAGTTATTTATTAAATTTGTTCGTATCAAAATTATTGAACGATATTTGAATAAGGTTTTGAAGAATAATTGTTTCGACTGGAAATTTTTATTTTAAATAGAGATTAAGAAAAGAAATAGTATATTTTTAGGAAGTTACATATTTTTTTTAATAGAAATTAAGAAAAGGAATACTATATTTTTAGTAACTTAGAGATTTTGAAATATCATATTTTCTAAAATAGGGATTAAGATCCGAAACGCTATATTTATGGGAATTTACAAACTTCTAAATATTATATTTCTAGAAACTTAGAAACTTTCAAATGGAATGACATTTTTCAAGGACTTATATATATGTTCTTCGGAACGAAATGTGTCAACCACTTTGAATTAAATACGAACACAACAATTTCCGTTCATGATCATGGTCCTTTATTCTGTCTGCAGGCTAGAATTCGTGTAAAGAATCGAAAAAGAAAAGCGGACGAGCCTTCGTGTCCGGTCTGCAGCGAACGATTGTCCGGTACCCCGGAAGAATTGAATCAACACGTCGAGAGGTGTCTGAAGAAACACAATAATGGTAATCCTGCGAACCAAAACAATCTGGACGAAGAGGAAGTGGACGTGGAAGGCGACGCTGAAACTTTCGAGGAGTACGAGTGGGCCGGACAGAGAAGAGTGCGAGCAACCTCCATGCTTGTCGGTGGATTTTCTGGTGAATTTCATTTTTAAATTCCCTAAAATTTGGCAAATAAATCAGAAAAGGGTGCAAAACTGGATTTAAATTATCATCTTAACGTTTCATCTACTAGAAGGCTATCGGTAGACATTTCAATATTGTCGATGGTTGACTGAAAGCTAATTAATAAATTTTTGATTATTACTTCTTGAAATATTCGAAATTATCTGCCCTCCTCTCAATAGAAAATCGAAAGTGAGGCCTAATCTTTAATCGCTATCAAATCACAAAGCAAACTATTCATTCACCGCCATCCCAGGATTAATGATAATCAGTTAATCAATTTGGACCTGCAACTATTTTATAAATCAACTAAAGTATGATTTCCTACATATTCGACTCCCATCTAAAATCAGTTACACAGAACAATGAAACGGGTACTTGGATATCTTTCTAAAAACGTTCCTAAACAACCAAAATGTTCCAACGTTTGTAACGAAATATGGCGTCGTTAACGCAGTTCGAACGAATTCGAAGCCGTAGGTCTGGCGACGTCGTCGAGCAACCGTTCGTCCGCCGGCGGCAATGGTGGATCGAACCAGCAGGAAGACGAGGACGTGGATCTGGTGGTCGACGGCGACGACGTGGCCGAGTTCGGACCAGCACAATATTCGGAGGCCGACGTGATCACGCCCCGTATGGAGGGCACCCTTAGGGAGCAGAAGGAAAGAGACGCCCTTCGAGAAGCCGTGATCTCCCCGAATGCGCCGAACACCCCCCACACACCCCACGCGTCGCACACGCCCGATCAAATCGGGCAAAGTTTGATCGAGGTGAAGCCCGAGCCGGGCACCACCGGGTCCCTGGGTCAAAACGAGCAGGAAGAAGGAATCTCTTCGTCGCCCAAGAGGGACGGCGACACCCCGGTGATCGAAGCTCTCAAGGGTCGAATCCGGGAACTGGAGACTGAGATGCGTAGCCAACCATTCAAGTGTCTTATCTGCATGGTGAGCCATTATCAATTATACCAGTGATTCTCAAAGTTATTTTTGTTTCAAATATTTTATAAATATACTATGGATCGTTTGGTAACGATAATATTTTAACACTAAACCTAGTGAAGCTATCAAAATGGTGTGTTTCTTATTTTAGATCAGAATATTTATTATGATGCTTTCGTTAAAATGTGTGTTAATTTTTATTAGGATAAAGACTTGCTGTATAATATGTTAGTATATGTTTCGTTGTTTATTTATTTAGTTTTCTATTTTATTTTTAATTTGATGGTACGTATGTATAATACGTCGGTAGGTTTAGCGTTAACAGTGACTTTTATTTCATCCATTAACACGTTGAGCGCGACGTCAGTCCCTGGGGACTGACAGTGGACTTTTCGTTTGGAAATTTCCAAACATCCTAAATTTTAAGTTCCCAAATTTCCAAATTTCGAACTTTCAAATCTCCACTCTCCAACTTTCTAAATTACAAATTTCCAATTTTCGAACTTTTAAATCTCCGCTCTCCAACTTTCTAAATCAGAAATTTCCAAATATCAAATTTCTAAATTTTAAGTTTCCAAAATTCCAAATTTCAAACTTACAAATCTCGATTTTCCAAATTTCTAAATTTCTAATTTCCAAATTTCGAACTTTCAAATCTCAAATTTCTAAATTTCAAGTTTCCAACTTTCCAGATCTGAAACTTCTGAATTTCCAAATTTCAAATTTCCAACTTTCTAAATCACAAATTGATAAATTTAAAATTTCCAAATTTCTAAATTTAAAATTTCCAAAGTTCAAACTTTTCGTATTAGAAGAACAGATTCGTTCTAAATTATTCTAAAATAAAGCCATCGTAAATAATATTTGTAATTTTTCGAGAATTTTAATATTTGAGAATTTTTTATTGATACATTCGAAAAATCACAGAAATGTATAATAAAATAACAAATGCTTTGTTTATGTTCTTAGGAGCAATATAAAAAACCGGTGACTTCCGTCTGCTGCTGGCACGTGCATTGCGAGCAGTGTTGGTTGCACACACTGGTAAGTTGCAAATAAATTAAATTATTCTATCGACGAACTCTATTTTTCTCTATTAGGTTGTTACGTACGAAGTGTCCGATTTTGTTTCGTCAATTTTTTAAATCTACTTATTCGATAAACGTTCGTGTCTTTCAGATGTTTCGTACATCGATTCGAATAAGTTTCATTTTTCAATATCTCCCTATTTGTCCTTTTCAGGTTTTTATGAAATATGTATCAACATGATTCGTTGAAGGAAACGTGCAGATTCTAACGATTCTTATTTTAAAATAAGACTGTGATTTTGTTTAGATTTCTGTGAATCACGAATAATCGTAATTTTTCCGAAAATTGATGAAACGAAAGTAGAATACTTCTTGAAAGAAATGTACAGATTTGAACCATTAACCTTTGCAAAAAGTCACGAATAATTGTTTTCTTATAATCAAACACTTTACCCCTTTCGTAGTCAAAGGGTTAACGTTTAATATAAAAACTGTATGTTTACATAAAGTTGCCATTATAAATCGGACATTTCGTGTGTGACAACCTAACACCATTCAACGGTCGATCTTTCCAAATTATCACTCAAACTACCAAACGTTATAAGAACGCTTTATTGAAAAGAAACTCGATAAACATATTTTACCAATTCGTTTCCTAACTACCGAAAGTTTGACGCGGACTACGAGTTATTAAATTTTGTACAATTTTCGAGGAAGAATCAAACCTGTTCCTTCGTTTTCAATCTGTGAGAATAGAACCTTTCTTCGCCAAGTATTTGATTTTCCTGATCGATCTCCAAAAGAAATATGTCCATGCAAAACGTGCCGAAGATATCGTTGTCGCTTTCAGGGTGCGAAAAAGCTGTGCCCGCAGTGCAACATGATAACGTCGCCGTCAGACTTGCGACGTATCTACATGTGAACGGAATCGCGTGCCAAACGAGAGGCCATCCGATTGCTCGAAGTGAAGAAATCGGTCGCTGTAAAATCGTTCTAGTTATCCTCGTAACCGTTGTAAATATCTGTACATAATTTGTGCGTCCCGTTGAACTAAAAATGAAAAACGAAAAAAAAAAAAAGAACGATAAAACTCCTTTAGATTCACCATGTACCGTTACGCACTGTAAGCGTTTAGTAGATTAAAACCGTGAAGGGTGCGCGTGAATGGTATCCCGATGAACGAACTGATCAACCTTCTTCTCTCTTTCGACACTTTATTTATCGGTCAGAATTGAAACGGACAAACAACGTCGCTTTCAGATTTAACCCTTTGCGCTCGGGTGACGTCTTCTGAGCCAAGAATATTCGATTTGCTGGAATATTTTAAAATGTGAAATTTCAGTTGAATTTTAGCGAAATAAATATTAATGGATTCTCGAGTTTTCTTCTGGACGATTTACCGAGATAAAAATCTCGACTTAATTATATACGAAACTGGTTCGAGTGCAAAGGGTTAAAACGGTCGGTTAAAATTGTCAATTTCTTCGTAATCGTAGCACGCTTCATTTTGACGATTTCTATTCGATTATCGACGAATCTGTGATGATCGAAAGGAGTATTGATTGAGAAGTATCGTGAAGTTTAATAGGCTTCCGGTAAATGGAGTGTTGATTCTTTTGATGATGTTTGTATTTTTCCGAAAGAAATTCTCATAAAATTGGAGTTGTCCCTAATTTCAATAATTTTGTTAATGTGTTGCTGATGTTGTTACTCTTGAATAGTGTTGTGAAGGTTTTGAAGAAGAGAAAATTCAATTCAATTCAAATGAGTTTGCGATCGAATTGAAATTTCACTCGGAAGAGTTGGTTCTTTAATTATTTAAACTGTGATGAGTCTGAGAAGACTTAATTAATTCGCCTTGGCTTAACCCCTATGAACACCATGCAAAGTCTAACCTGACCCAAACGGATTTCCAATGAAATTAAAATGATTTTTAATTATTTAAAATATACAAAGTCTAAGCTGACCCAAACGGATTTCCAATGAAATTAAAATGAAATTTGAAACATTAATCATTTTAATTATTTAAAATATACAAAGTCCAAGCTGACCCAAACGGATTTCCAATGAAATTAAAATGAAATTTGATAGGCTAATTTTCTTAATTATTCAAAATATGAAAAGTCTGAATTAACTCAATTAATGTGACCTAACCGATCTAACCGAAATACATTTTCAATCAAATCAAAATCAAATTTGAAAGAATTATTATTTTAATTATTTAAAATATGAATGGTCTACCTTAACTTAATTAATTTAACCCAACCTTAACTGCTTTCTAGACTATAGAAGATCTAACCTAACCCCTTCTTAGACCATAGAAATTCTATAATTTTAATTGTAATTATTTAGAAGTTTAATCTAACTCGATTAATTTATCCCAACCCTCTCTCGACTGCGCAAAATCCAACCCAACCCAAACACATTTTCGATTAAATTAATCGAAGACATCAAGGGGTTAAGTGTGGTGTGCAGAGAAATGAATTGTTCATAAAAAACAACCCACCAAACGCAACCTTGAGAACACTACTCGGAGCGACGACTGCGATAAGATATTAACACGTTGACTGGCACAGTGAAAACGGACGTGTGTAGTCAGACATGTTGAAATCCTAATTATTAAGAATATAATCAACTAATTTTCAAATTTAACCTTTCAAATCGATAGCTAGCATTATTAGCTTAATGATAACGCTATCCGTGGTTTGTTTCGTCGTTTCTTTTATTAATTATTTGATTGTAAAAGATTTCGGGTGCCACCGGTGACCCCCGTGGTAGCCAACGTGTTAAGAAAAGAAAAGAAAGATCGAAATCAGAATCGAATTAATTTTGATAAATATTCTATTTATCCTTCCGAATCGATTAAAGCTGCGAGAGCGGACAGATGAAATTCGTTGAACAGCATCTTCAGACGGTGATTAGCAATCGAGAACTGACTCGCGCGTACCTGAATGAATTTCTAGGTGTTACATACTTCGAAGGATTAGTGTCTACCTTAAATTCACCGGATCTACTGTTTCTCCCGTAATCCTCTTCTCTGGAAGAGATCGTAATCTGTGTCCACGGTTCACTGCGTTCGATTCACCAGCTAACAATATTAAACGTTACACCGTTTCTTAATCGAAATATCCTAACATTTTTCGTTCTCCGATGATATTCTTTACAGCCCACCGTCGGCCAACAACGTTTTAATACGCTAAAAATGTGCCGTTTCATTTTCTTCGAACAAAAAAATGATAACAATCTCTATTCTGGAATCGAATTATCTGCGAGCTTGTGTAGGATATTTCGAAATCTGTGTCCGTTAAATATGATTTATTTCGATCGATGATGATAGCCGAGACTGAGATGCAAAAGAGAAATAGAACTCTGTCGAAGAACCTGCCTATAATTCACAAGAAAGGAGACGGCTCGGTGAATCGGGTGGCGAGGATAAGATTCAAATTTTCAAATTCAAATAGATCTTGTAGTCCTGTGTCGTTTCGGAGACACGAGCCGAGCTCTCTGTCGAATTTCTGAGGGGGGGGGGGAAGAAATAAAAGGGTAAGAGCCGAAGAAAATTGAAACGTCGAATTTACAATAATTAGTTCAACTTCTTGCGCTCGAAGAACGGTAATGATTCGTCGTTTGGTTCTGATGAATTGGATTCGCATTAAAAAGAAAAGATGGTTTCTCGGATTAATTAACACGTTGACTGGCACAGTGAAAACGGACATGGGTAGTCAGACACGCTGAAATCCTAATTATTAACAATATCAACTAATTTTTAGCTAGCATTATTAGCTTAATGTTAACGCTATCCGTGGTTTATTTCATCATTTCTGTTGGTAATTATATTTGATTGTACAAAATTTCGGGTGTCGGTCACCGGTGACCCGCGTGGCAGCCAACGTGTTAAATATTAATTTTATTGTTGTGATAATAAGACCAGAAACATATTTTACGGATGATAATAATATTTAAATATAACTTTTATTAAAAAAAAAAATATATGTTCCTTGTCTGTTTTTGAAAATTGTTTAATTGGGTGAACAGCGAGCAGATTAAAAGATTGATTTCTCTTTAGAATTCCTGTTACTATCCTTAAAGATAAACGATTCGAATGGGTGATACTAATTATAAGCTGTAAATTAATTAAAGCTTCAAATTGATTTTAAGCATATTTCAAAATGAGTAGAAGATTGAAAGTCATCGATCCCTGACACGAAAATAGAAGATTAAAAATAAAATCAAATAACACGTAGAAATATCGAAACGATCAAATAATCCTTGTAACAAAGAAACCTTCGAGCGCAAACGGTTAAAATTGTTCGACGTATTAACCCCTTGAAACCCTGAAAACAAACTCCAATAAAATAGAATTGAATAGTATTTATATACAAATTAATTTAAGAATACAATTTTGATATATTTATTAATTTATTCGAGAAATCGTATCGATAGATAACAGTACCAGGGTCGTTTTCTTTTTTTTTTATTTTAAAACTCAGTTTATTATATATTTGTGAATACAATTGTAAGGTCTGAAGGGGTTAAGAGTTTTCGAAAGGGAGATCGAGCGTGGCAACATTTTCTGTTTCGATCAAGAGTTTAGATTGGACGTGCATTTTCCTCGCGTACCTCGAGGACGTGCTTGTAAATATGTATACGAACAAAATCGAGGCAGACAGAAGAAGTCGACTTCCCAATGTCGCGACCGTTTGTTCTGTAATCTAAATAAAGCGATCATGGAATGTAGAACACTTGTTTACGGTCAGTCTTTTATTATTCTTCGTCTTCTGCGGCCAACTATCGAGGGAACGCTTCGTCAACCACCTGGAGAACGGACAACGGTACGTATCGTATCACTTTTCTTAATAATTTTACCAGTAATTAACGCGTTAACAATTTAGACATCGAAGGTCTATAATTTTACATGAGAAATTCCCAAAGGGGCCCAGATTGAAGTTTGAGAAAAATTTATTGTATTACAGGGGGTCTATTAAGGGTCGATGATAAATTCTGTTCTATTATTGTAATTATTATATTTTTAGATATAATTCTTAGCTTTTCCTAGCTTCTTACCTTGGTTGAGGCTGGATTTAGTCACGTTCATAATTTATTAAGAACAACTGGAAATCGGTTAAACGATTATTGTTAAGTAATTTTACGTCTGATATAAAATGTGTGATGGAAAAAGCATCAACCGTGAATCGTACATAAAAGCGGTGTTTCAGGGATAATTTGAACAGAAATGTTTGAATAGATTTCGTAATTTAAAATAAGAAATCTGAAACAAGTCTTTTTGACCCGTTCGATCAGTCTACTGGTCAATTTTATCGAGTGTTTTATATGTTCTTCTGAAATTTCTGTGAATGTTTTCAACACGACACTATTTTGGAAGATTTCTCTCAATTTTATATAAAAATTTCCCAAACGTAGCAAAGTGATCATGGCGAGAGTTTTAATTTATTAATTGCGTTGCAGTTATCGCCAATAATTAATTGAATCTGTAATGTAATATGATTTTATTTTCAAAGTATTTAAGCATCGTGGATAGAGAATCGTTGGTATCGAGTGATTAATATCAAATTACGTATTTTTGCAGCGTGTAATCAAATATAATAAATACGATCGATGTCGAATAAAAAAAAACGAATGTCCAATTATTCCCGTTAAACACGAACTCGTGTGATTATTTGTCAATGCGAATAAATACATTGTTTGCATTTCAATTTTCGGACATTGGATAATGAATTATGATATTTTTTTCTTTTTAATTAATATCATATAGGAAGTTTTTTCGCGATGTGAAATAATGATTCGTTGATGAATATTTTTGAATAACACAATTTTTAACATCCCGTGCGAATACCTTCGTATGTTAATCAAAATAATTCTTTTTAAACAATCGTACTAATCGGCTCGTTTGTCTTAATTTTGTGTGTACGGTGAATAAATAATTCAATTTGCAATGGTAACTGGATTTATTTTAGAATTTGACACTCGACATTTTCGAATTCACGGTGAAATTTAACACAGTTTTTGGAAATTTTTGTTTTAAATCAGCAGAATGCCAGTCGACCAACTTTTTGTGAAATGCATATAGAACAATATTTAAGTTTCTATTTCAACTAAAATATATTATGCGTTTCAAATATCCGTGAATGTGTATCCAAAACCCTGATACAAAAATTGTAATAATTCTTCGGGGGAAAAAAATTCCTGAAGAGATTTATCGACGCCCAATGTACACTACCGACAAAAAGTTTGGAACCACCTGCAAATTTCTCCCCAAAACCGAGTGTCATAAATTTTCTATCGTTCTATTGATAATATAGTAGATATTAGTCTGCAGTTCATATTATCAATCGTTTGAAAACATGAAATAACAATTTGCAAGAAAAAACAAGCAAAGCATTAACCTCTTCAGGGATGATTTTTTAATGATGAGAAAAAGATGATTTAATAGTAATTCAAAAAGCGAAAATAATGGGGAAAACAATAAAAATTCACAAAAAAAAAGTAACGTCCACATTTGTGGCCGTTATAATTATTATTATAAAAAAACTAAACGTCCACATACGTGGCCAAGGGCGTGAAGAGGTTTAATAACGCTTTATACGATTTTTTTAGAGAAGCATACCATTTTTGTTGAAACAATTCTTTTCTAAAACAAATAATTTCCCAATCTGAAGGACCGTTTCTACCCCATAGGTTTAATCATCGATGCGGATAATCGCAGTTAACCCCTTGCAATGCAATAACGTGTCACCTTACAGTTCCGATGTGACTTCGTTCAAACTTTGATCACAATTAAAGTTTAATTCTGATTACAATCTACAGTTAATGTTTTGTTTTACCACCGAAGTAATAAATATTTAGCTCTGATTGACGCAGCTGTCGGGAGAATGGTAGTGCAAGGGGTTAGAAAAAAATACGTGAAATATTTTTCAAAAGATTACCAACCGGATAAGTTTCATTAAAACCGACGCGTTATACTTCGGTGATGTCCTTCGTTAATTCACATACCGATTCCAAACATTTTGTCAGTAGCGTACGTTTACTTTGAAATGAAAAATAAAGTAGATAACAAAATATATTCAGAATGAAACTAACGTAGTAATTCGAGTATACAATAATTCTTTGCCTTGAGAAGAATCAACAAAGTTCAACAATTTTGTGATATAAAATACGAAATCCATAGTAAATCGCTTTGACTTGTTTGATAGCTTTTGGTGTTAAAAAATAGCCTTCGATACTTGAAAACTAATTGAAGACTAATGGTGCCCTTATTTCCACCAACGTCCTCAATTTCGACGATACTTCGCAAACTCCTCTCTGAAATTAACACCAAAATGACGTCGCACGCGTTATCCAGCGTCGCCACGGACCAAATTACGTCCGGTTTGCTACGCCGGAAATGGACGGGTTCCCCTGGCTGGCAGAAGCCAGTCCTTCCCGTTTGCTCTCGTTAACGCGGTAAAAAGAAGTATGATTAAATTAACAGCCGCCGATAACAAGGTTGGTTTTTCGCCGCAAAATGGCTGTAGCCTTTTGCCTATGGCTGGAAAATGGCTAGGTACATTTTTCGCGTATGGATCCGACCGTTCCCGGCAAAAGGAGACGGAACACACCTGGGAGCCGGTTGAAAGACAGAGCTCGACCAAAGGGGCTAAGGTGGTAAGGTAGAGGGGGTGGAACAACGTGACCCTGGGAACAAAAAAGAAGAAATGTATAGAGAGAGGAGAAACGAAGGTTGGAAAAGGTCCGGGAAAGAGGTGGGATTGTAGGTGGAGGCGGAACTGAAGGCTCCGCCTATGCTTTCCAACCTCCGCCACCTGCCTCCATCGGTTGACCTCTTTTTAGTTCACGTGTTGTGTTACCATCTTCCACGGGTCATCGTTTCCGACCTATCCTCCCTACCTTTTTCACCTCCTTCGAGGCTCTGACCGTGTTACGGGTTCCTCGTTCCACTTGGCTGACCGACGATGTTGCTTGACGCGTTGATAGGGTTGCTAACAGACGTCACGAAGTTAACGTACAGTCAAACGAAGTAAATTGTACTGGGTGTCCGGCCCTACAATGGTTACCAACGAATGAATAATCTGGATTTATCTAGATTATTCGATGATTGTCAATTATCACCAACTGCGGAATAATTAATGATTTTGAGTTGGTTAAGTTAGATGGGACACCGTATATAATGATTGGAATTATTTGGTAAAACTTTGTGTGTAATTAGTATAAAATAATGATATTATTAAATCGTGGGTTGTCAATTGTGATTGGAACAGTTATTTATTGTATCTCATATACTTTTTATAAGTGAAAGTTTACGCAGTGTGCCAATCTTTGCGTTACCCTACCGATTTAAGATCGAAACGGTTAATAAATTAATCTAGTTATTTATTATTGATCGAAAAGTTTTCCTACATTTTTTTTTTTATTACTGCCAAGGTGAAAATGAATTGCTTCAGATTTCTTATTTTAAATGACAAAATTTATCAAAAGATTTTCTCGAATAAAGAATTGTTCTACATGCGAATTTTACCTTTCATCCTTCCGTTTATTTTGTTTTTCTATTTTATTTTCAATTTGGAAGTAAGAATGCACTGGACGTTGGTCGTTCTGTAGTGTTAATACGTTAATAAGGGGTACGTTTGACGTATTTGATATCACTGGTTGCCACGTACACGAGAACCTTTTCAATCTCCTTTTCGCAACGCCATTGTTCTCGTGTAATTCGATTTTCGATCAAATTAATGCAGATTATTTTTGTTCGTTTCGATAATAAATATTGTATTATTCGGTTTGAAAAGTTTTCGTTCCAAATAATCGAATGAAGGAGAATATGTGGTGGATATTTTGAAATTTGTTCGTCAAATTTGTATCATAAAACTGACGTGACTGTTTGAATACAAAATATCGGTTGACGTGGCGTTCAATCGATATAACCTGGCTTAATTCAGAAACGTATACTTTTTTCATACGAAATCTCGACATCAGCTACACGTATAAATATATATTTTCGACCATTGAAATCGCTACGATTTTAATTAAAAATAAAAAGAAACTGAATTTCCGATGGAATACGGTAACATAACAAAGGATCATTGTATTTCCACCGAACTACTCGGTGTGTTAAATTATGAATTTTGACGAAATATTCAGACCTTGAAAGAGAATTTTCCGACCTTAATATTTGTATCCGTGTTACCATATGAATATTATCAATTGAAATTATTACTGTCAATATTTATTACGCTTGTTTTAAAAATAGATACTGATCCCTCGGACAATGTTACGATATTCCAGATAGTGTAACACAACCTGACGATAAATGTAAAAAAGACATACAAAATTTGATATAACAAAGCTCAGAAGACAGGCAAAAGTGTGTACTCGATAACGCAATTTGTTGGAACACGATATCTTAATTAGTTCCTGAGATACGAGGCTTCAAAGTTTGCGTGGCGCCAGGGGCGTAAGAGGGTAATTATGAATGGGCGTCGTGACGTAAATTTTTTCCAGGAAGTGCGTGTACGCACTAATAGTAATAGTAAAAGGGTTAAAGTAAACACTGACCACGTGACCGGTCACGTGACAGTCATTGACTGAGTGCGAGCGAGACAGCGACAGCGACTACCATCAAAAATTAAGCTTGTCTTCAAACGACGATATCTCATCAACCGATAAAGATATCTTCATAAAACAAAAACTGTGTTAAACTGCAAGGTTTCTACTTCCTTACGAATGTACCTTTATACAAAAATTCGTAACGGTGCATTGTTGACAGCCGTTCAAACTTTTACTCATTTCAATACGCATTCTGACTTACGCTTGCTTCTAACAATGGAATATTATCAATTTTTTGATTTGTAAGATAATTATTAATATCATTGTAATCGTCGGTAGATCGAGGGTTTCGATTGACTCTTAAACGCTTCCGATTCGTTTCAACCTTACCGAACACGAACCGTGAAATCTCGCGTGGAAAATTGATAAAGGTTATTCGTAAAGGGGACACAAGCATCGCTGGATAGAAGAGATTTTTTCCCCCGTGTAACCACTTCTTTAAGCTGGTGTATCGTTGGAGACGCGATTTTCTCCGACGATTGGAATCGACGCAAAGTCGGCGCGAAACGCGTCGGAGGCGTCGGAGGCGTCGGAGGCGGTGGCATCGGGACGATGAAGGGCGGTGTTTCTGAGAGGAAAAGCGAAACGGGTGGCGGGTACGACGGCGCAAGTCAAGCACCTGTTTTCGACGCCTGCGAACTCGAGCGTAAGGGAGCTATGAAACCGGATGCGACCGCCTACCATCCTATCGAAACGGCCAGGATTCGAAGCTCGTAGGACCTCTTCCACCTATCCACCGATTTATCTAACCGCTTACGACCACCGATAACTTCACTGCGCGAAACAGCCAAACCAAATTTCGAAGGGGCGAAGAAGAAGCCTGTTTCCCTTCTTTTCGCCCGTCACTTTGAAGATAGACAGCCTGTTATCTTTTCTACAGACACTCGCGATTCGATCCGGCCTCGCATCTTCTCCTCCTGTTTCGTTCAGGATAATACGCCATACTCGGTGTCGTTGGAATTTGATAATCGTACACCGATGGGCTGAAACGCGTTGCGATTAGATTCGAACATTGGCAAAACATTGGTATTCTGTCTATCAAGAAAGTCGCCTCTTTTGGGAAATTGAACGATTTAACTATCTGGTCAACCTGTTTCGTTGACTAACGAACCTAAACGCGACAGTTTTTAATTTCACTATGAGTACGGTGCCGAACAGGTTAACTCTTCTTAGGGAAGATAGCGATGTATGCTTATATACGCTTATATACGAGAGTGTTGGATAATTTAACGCTAGGTTTACCAAGGTGTCTACTTTTAGTTAATTTTCTTCCAAGGGGTCATTTTGACCCTTACGATAGAAATAGGTATATGTCAACTCATGGTAAACCTAGTGTTGATAACGAGGTCAAGTGTCGTGGCATGATCCTTAGTAACTTTCAAGTAAAACTACAGTTCAACGACTTTGGTGTGAAAATCGAGTATTATTAGAAATAAATTGTTGCACAGAATATTCAAACATTGTAATGATATAATTTTTATTGAAAATGTGGATCCTAGGCTGATGTACACGTCGATGGATCGAGGGGGTTGATAATTAAAAAGAAGGATACAGGTCTGTTATTTTTGAATACTATCATCGATCAAAGAAGATTAGGCGCTTTAATTATGGCTGATCAAATAGGTTCTTAAATCTATTTTCTTAAAATCCTGTTTTTTTTTTTTTTTTTTTTTTTTTGTAATTATTGAAACCCACTATTATAATTCGCTTTTTAATCTGTTGGATTGGTCAGAAGGTTTCCTCGTTATTTTTTTTAGAAAAAGTTCAATCGCAGATTTTAAGACTGTGTTTAAAATTGTGTACAAATTGCAACTCACATTTTAGAGAAGTGGATTTAGAATACATATCTGCTTAATAAGTGGCAATAATTGAATACTTTACTCTATATTCGTATTTTTTCTAAATATCAACTTTACGATAAGATAATGATTAAATTAACGGCTGAGAACTGAAGTTAATATTCACAGGACTTTTTCTTCTATCGTTATCATTCTGTAATTCTGTAAAATATTATTCATTATAATATTTTATTTAATAAACATAATATAATAAAAGGATAAACTAAAAGAAAATATAATGTTAATAAACTGAAGTAAAATACATTTTAACAATATTACTTAAAAAGCAGGTAAACGTGACTGAAACGTGTTTAAAAGATCGTATTAATTTGAATCGTGTAAAAAAGTACCGCTTAAAAAAAGACCCGTAGCGTACATCGTATTTATTTGAAGAAATAAACTGAAGTAGAAATTAATATTGATAAATTAAAGCAAAATCAGTAAAGAATATTATTTAAAAAAAAAACCCCCGAGTAAATGTGAATGAAATGTTTTTAAAAAATCATGTAAATACAATACAAAACGTGTACATAGAAACCGCGTGAATTTGAATCGTGTAAAAAAATGCCGCGCAAAAAGAGACCCCTAGCGTACATCATAATTATTTGAAATCGTACAAACAAACGTGAACGTGTTGCCATAAATTCTTCGCCCCTTTACGATAAAAGGCACCTGCGTGATTATTCATTGTTACGGGTGCGATACACCTAACGATGACAGGCTACGGATTGTTTACTTCCTGTTCGAGAGACAAGTTTATTCGATGAGAGTCAGCCTACCGTTCGAGCTTTCATTTGTTTATGCCGCCAGTTTCGACGACACCGTGTTTACATCAGTTCCGATAGTGAATCGTGATACCAAGTGTTTTTCGCAAGAAATTCTGCTGTTTTAATTACCACAGTGAGTAAATATTCATTTATGCTTAGCAGTGATCAATTTGAATACAATTATTTTACTTACCTTCGCCTGATGGTGTTATAAGTATCTTCAGTGACGCATTCAAATCGAAGGGGATTAAGCATCCCCGAAACATACAATTAATTCCTAAATTAAAAGCTTAGTACAAAGCAAATAAATTTGATTTTATTCGATAACTAAACTCTTATAATTGCTTAATGAATTTTGTTGAATTTGCTTCAAAAATATTTTTTATTCCATTCAATCCTGAGTGCGCCACTTAGTGGTACAAAGTACTGGATACATAGATTGTTAGTGTTATAATGTTTAATGTTGATTGATAAGATTTATTGTAACATAATGTTAAAATCTTTAGCTGTCAATTTTATAAGATATCTACTGATTCGGTTAATGATGAATCATCAATATAAATATGTATATTCGTTGAACATTGAACTTCCAATATTTATACAGTTTTTCCATAAATATGAAATTGATTTGATACATAATTGGTAATTTGTTTACTATTTGAACTTTCGAACAATTCTGAGCCTGTTTTAAAAATATCTAATGCGTTATAATTTTGAAAGTAACAAGTATATTGGTAGCATCTAATAATCAAAGAATTTTCATCACTACTATTTTCATTATTTCTCTTTATATAAATGACTATCGCAGACTTGAGTATTGATTTGAATGAAATATTTAAAAATGATATTATTTCTTGTAAGGTACGAAATAATTGTACCTTTTGTTAGGATAATTTCGCTATAGATTTATAAAATGCGACAAAAAATAAAAATTTGTTATAATAAAGGAAAGCACACTTAGCGATTCATTAATAAACATATTGTTTATTTCTTGTATGTTTTATAATAATCGATGCTTTTAGTTTGCACTTTTGTTCGATATAATTACATTAAAGTGACGTATCACACAGTAGAGAGACTAACAGTACATTTAGAGCACATTTTAACAGAATAAATTTATCTGAAACTAGAATGGAAGGCACAGTTGGTATTGTTTTTTATATTCTTAGTTTTTTCAAACACAAGTGATCCACTTATTTGTCCTCGTCGCTTAACATGTTTATATCATTCAGATCTAACATTTAATTACCCGATGAACACAGTACACTGGCAACATTATTAACAGTTACAACGAAGCTACATACGTACCATATACTTTACATTTTTATTACATATTTGGTCGAAACATGTTTCATTATACTGTAAATATTTTTGAGAAGTGCTTATTTGCTATCATGATTGAGAAAATGGCATCTATATGTATCTCATCTTTTGTCAGAACAAAGCTATATAAATTAAAATATAATTAACAGAGTAATTCTGATGCATTAATTAATCAGATACAGGGAAATTCCAAGTGCCTTAGATATGTTGTTCTTATGGTACTGTGATTTGATTTTTTTTAAATTGATTCTATGATATGTGGAAATATTTAAAGTAGACGTTCGACTGGTAGTGGTATAAATTATTACGGTTCACACAATATGCGCAGAAAGCATTTCTTTCAAACACGTACGTCTTTTACCTAAGAATGTTACAGAATACATTTGGAATAATTTTCCAAAACTTTTATCACTGCAGGACTGTTCTTTCCAGAAAAGAATATAATCTACCACCCAAAATCTTAACTCGCAGAGGTTTCCATCTTTGTATCATTTTCTTAATTTCACTATTTCTCAGTTATAATAGTAAGGCATTTCCAGAAGTATTTACAGTCCAATCGAACATATATTCTGGCCACGGCTAAAATTGGAGTTTACGTAGCTTCGACGTTGTGATAGAATATACATATTCGAATATTAAATGTCAAAGAAGGGCAAATAAGTGATGGGGACAGATACAGACACAACTGACAAAGCTTTAAACTCACGTCTAAAGTGCTATTCTACGGAAGAAGCTTATTTGTACTTCGACTAGTATCTTGAATGTTCAAATTCCTCTCGATGTAACACACAATTATTATAGTAAATAATGATAAAACAATTGGTACTTTTACTTCCATCGTTTCAGCATTCATCGTTCTTATTTTATACATGGTTCCTTTGTTTTCGTCTAATTTTTCATTCTAATGTTGGAACTATTATTGACGCAGTATTAGAGTTATAGTCAGAATTTAAAGTGTAACAGTTGCGGTTCCTTGTCTTGGACAAATATACAACAACTTTCGATCGAACATTAAAAGAATTATAATTACAGGAAGACGAATTTTTCGTGATAAAACATCATGTATCCCAATAAGAATATTCGTTATCCGCACGCGTTCCATCGTATAAGAATACATTTTGTTCTGCTAATGTTTAAAATAAATAGATGTTATAACGGATGATCATCAAGAATACGTGTAAAGAATCGTTGAATAATTAGCGTATAAGAGTTTGGCCACAGTATTTCGTTTTTTTTTTTTCGTTCCTTCTCGCGGAAACGTTTACACCTCGACCTTGTACGGCGATCCAGGGATATGGTCGTCTCCCCATTTTACGATAACTATGTATTCCCCTCTTTCTCGGACCATGTAATTTACGGTGTAATTATTGCGTCCCGTGTGCTTCATGAACACCTCGTCGCAGGGTCCTTTAGGTCCGTACATGCCAACGTACAAAATGTTATTGCCTGCACAAGGAGAGAATAGGAATGAATATTTCGTTATTCGAATATCAGTAGAATTCTTATTTGAATTTTAAATAATTTAGATAATTTGAGTGTTTCGTATCGAAACTAGGTTGTTTCGAGTTTTCAGAAGGTATCAAAATTTACGACGATAAAAATCAAAATTCGGAGGAATTTATTCCGATAGAAATTATTCTTCTGCGACTCGTATTATAATTATTTATTCGTTACAAATTGTCTTACGGTTAATTGGAAATTATTTAAAATATGGAATTTTCGAATATTAAATTTCTTTTGTAATATTGTGATAGAAGTCACTTATGAATGATAATATGATCGGTGTAATCTTTTAATATTAACAGAAATAAAATGTTGGGATTATAAAGTATAATAGAAATTTGTAATTATAATAGAAAAATAATACTTTACCGGCATCGCTAGCATTAACAGTGAACTGATTTTGTTTTCCTAGGTAAGCCTTCTTCAGACCCATCCCTTTGCTCGTGACTTTGCTGGCGTCAGATTTGAACAAAGGTAAGACTGGCCCAGTTTGTTTTGATTTCGATATTTTTTGAACAGTTTCGACCAGGATCGAACTTGATTCTTGCGCGCCTCTTTCTGCCAGATCCGCGCCTAAAATCAAATTGTCCGTGATTATTTCTTCGTTGTTTCTTAACAAGAAATTCTATCATCTACGCTTTTTCTTTTAAAAACTTCTTTTAAAAACAATGCTGATAAAATTATATTAGATCTTATTTAATTGCCTGGCATTCGATTCGCGAACGAAAGTTTTTCTGAATTTGTAATTAAATCGACTGGTTTCGAATATTGTTTGAAAACAACAGATCTTTAAATGTTGCAGTTTCTGTCTATTTTCATAAAAACGAATTAGATTTTTGTCGAATTATTTCAAACTAGGACTATTTTTAATAACCACTAGCAACATCAATCATAAAGACATATTAGCAATAAAAGTAAAAAGATTTTCATATTATTTATAATAAATACCAGCAACACAAGTTATCAAGTTTTACCATTCTACTGTTTGAATAAGTGTTGAAAAGGTTAAACAAATTCGAAACCAGTAAAATGATGACTTAAACCCCCCTTAATTTCACATAAACTACGTCATAGTTGAGTTTGAACAAAATTCATGGTACCAGTACCAAGGAAATATCGATTTACCTTGAAATGACCCAACTATACTTATACCCTGTATATTTTCAAACTCTGGTATTCTATAAATTCATAATAATGATACTAACCAGTGCACGGAACCTTGAACGGTGAACCCACGATGTGGTATCCGTTGTACTTGATACTGATGTAATAATCACCGGGTACCAAGGGTGTGTACCTAACTTTGTAACCCTCTTCAACTTCCGTGCAGTCCATCGCGACCTTGCTCGGTCCATCGATGGTCACGTTAAGCGCCCCGCTTCCGGCGTTGCAAGTGTCGATGATGAAGTCGGTTTTCTGTCCGGTTTTGATCTCCTTCAGACCGTTTCCGTACGCGTGTATCGCGGCCGGATCGGCATCCACTTTTCCAACTTTGATACGGAAAGGGCTTCCGGTTATGTGAACGCCGTTGAACTTAACGTGAATGTTGTGAATGCCGTTTTCCCGCGCCATGAATCGCACCGAGTACGTGTCCGTGTCGATTGATTGGATGAAGCAATCGTCCTCTACTCCGCTCGGTGATACGATCTGGAAACAATTGAAACGTTTTCGTAGCATAAAATATATTCTGAGAAAATTATAATCTTAGAAGTGCTGTTTTCCAAAGACCTGGAAATTTATTTCAAACGAAATTTTGTGTAAATAGAATAATTATCGATCGTTATCGAAATTTGTTAAAAATCCCTGCAAACAATGTCGGACTAGGCTATCCAGTTTCTTGGGCGACAAGTGGGCTCTGGCTTTGAAACATGTATTATTTTGGGGAATTTTTTTCTTGGTAATTTATTAACTGAAATGCTTCAATCTTTTTAGAGGACGTAAGTCTGACTTTCGCCTTTGTTCACCAATTTTTTCAATTAGAAATGTTACAAAATGGCGGTGTTATTCGCTATCTTTGATAGAATGGAACGAATCTTTTGATGATAAGGGTTAATTGGTTAAAAATGGATTAAATCGCGTTCCGATCTAAATGAATCATTTCGGATTATGCGACTGGCAACATGTGGCGTGAACCCACGCGAGATGACACGACATCGTTGTTTCACAAGACGAAGTTATTTACAGCAGCCGCTTTTCGCAAGGACTCGGTTACTAAAATTGTGTGGGTTTCCAAGAACGACGAAGGCCTTTAAAAAGAAAAGAAAAAATGCTCCATAAAGAATTTTGGACGTTCGACAAAAATCTAATTACGTCTCTTATATTTTGCATCGAAAAAAATTACCGCAAATATTGAAAGGAATTATTAGAAAGCGTTCGTTTTTGGGTAAAACGTGGTTATTCGTCGAATGTGATTCAACTGTTGCGTTATTAAAATGTTCTAATTTTGAAATAGAGATACGTAATATTATTTGATCATTAAAAAAAGAAAAAGAATGAAAGGATTAGCAGCTAAGTTCGAACATATGGAATGATAAAAAAGAGGAGTATTACCTTCGCGTCTAATTCACCCTTGGCACCATTTTTACGAACGAGGAAGGTGGCTGGTTTGTCTGGCTGAACATCGGTTTCCGGAAACTGGGCCACCTCGAGCTTATGGGCATCGCCCATCGCCGGTGATATGTAAACCTTGTGCGGTGAATCGGGTATATGTTGATCGTTGAACTTCATTCCAACCCTGTATTCGCCTGAAAATCGAAAACCAAACAAATCGATCAAAAAAATCCATCTGATTATTAACCAAATGCAAAACCAGCACACCGATATCCGACCATTATTCTCGCAGCCATCTTGCTCACTTCCTGTGAGCACTAGCTGCATGGTGGCAGTGTAGGTGCTCATCGTTTACGACCACCCTTATTCGTTCATTGTACCCAAAGTGGACGAAGCTCGGACAAAGTATTTATCTTCGAACCCTCGATATCGAAAGGGCGGGCAGGAAGAAATTCGAACGATTCAAAGGATGGCCGAAGAAGAAGAAAGATAAAAAGGAGGAAGATGATGAACTGAACGCAGGCCGAGCGCGAACCGTTATTTTCCTCGGCCTGATTCTAACTTCTGATCCCGATTCGCCCACGCTAATCTCTCTGTCTCGTTTCTGGCCGGCTCTCCGTCCTTCTTCTTTTCTGACGCCCAACCCTCGTTTGATGCACACCGTCCAAATATAACGGCCACACTAATTCATGTCCAGCGACGCCGCCGCCCGCCAAAATATGAATCCACCTTAGACGCAAATATAGACGACGGTATTTTGGGATTCTCGAGAGACCCGTCGAGGGTCCTTGTCCACCGGATTGCCCGAGTATGTGCGATGTGCTTTCGATCCAGAATATCTGAACGTTGCAAGTCTCCTCATTCATCCGCAGATACGATTACAATGTTGCTTAGGGTGCTTCGATGATGGAATGTATCAGGAAGAGGCGGAAGTTCCGTCTACAACGGAGGATCGACGCGTTTGCTACCAGCGTTTAATCGGGAATTAATTAATTTTTTTTTATCGTGCACCGTCGTTTGTGTATTTTATCGTTAATTAGGTTACGGGACGTATTTAAGTCTGTATGGTCGAGCGCGACGTGTTCGTAATATTTGATTTAATGAATTTAATAGGAGAAATGGAATGTTTATGGCGCCGAGTTTTTATTTGTGTAGGTACATTGATAATTAGTTATTCTTGTGACGGGTAGATTAAGGAATGTTGCCTATAAAAGTAGGTAAAATTATTTCTTTTTTTCGATTAGGCGATTAAGAAGTTAATTAATTATTCTGATAACTGAATTTTAATTCTGTTGCTTAAGACTACAACTGGCACTGAACCCCATCCCTAGTTTTCAGTTGGAAATAAATTCTAAAAATAAATAAATGAGTAATAAATAATTATGTATACTCATTCTTTTTGATAGAAATTACTTAAGAAATCCATGATTTTGAGGGTATGGTCGTTTCGGCATTAATTAATTGTTTTCCTTCCAATCATTCTAGCAGTAATTTTGCATTTTGATAGACATGTTACTTAGGATCTTTTTTTTTAATACAAATAAGTAAAGTAAAACTCACAGTATTAATTTGAAAATATTTTCATTTAAAAGATCAAGTATATTAGAAATATTAATTTTGCATTCAAACAATTTTGAAGTAAAAATTCATCCTAATTAAAAAAAAAATCCTTGAATAATTTCATTTTTCTGTTTGAAATTTTGATTAAAAAATTAATTATTACTCACAATTTTTATTCAAACGGTCAACTATTATTTCATCCCTTGATATTAATTAAAAATTGCGAATCCTTGCTTTTAGTTTTGTTTTCATTCCAGCAGTATTATAAACGAAAGGATGATAATCATTCAAACAGTTGACGATCGATAATACTGAAAAATCTAAGT
This sequence comes from Stelis phaeoptera, assembly GCA_943735885.1. Taxonomy (NCBI): domain Eukaryota; kingdom Metazoa; phylum Arthropoda; class Insecta; order Hymenoptera; family Megachilidae; genus Stelis; species Stelis phaeoptera. Next base: position 6,748,752 of record OX030936.1, read on the forward strand.
CTGTGTTACAGTTTCATTAGGAATTATGTCGAACCCTCCGTTCGTTACTTTGCAAAACACTAATTTCGTCCGTGACGTACTATTTTCGCATGGAACAAGGAACAATAAGTAGTCAGAAAGTTTAAGTAACCACTATTTCAAGTACACGTTCGCGGTTATCGCTACTATTTTACGCGGATCGCATAAACGTGATTTAGCATCCTAGCCAGACGAGGTACAATGTTACTTATCCGATTGAAATATGAATCCCTCGGGTTGGCGTGCATCCATGACCTGTGACAAGCGGATATTTACGAACGCCTTACAACACTTTGAGGTTGGTTTCATTAACGATATCGTGCGATTTCTTTAGATTTATTCGTTACAGAATTAAATTACCCGATTCCCTTCCCTCGTTTGATTTATACCGGTAATTTAGACTGAGGATGTTCATCGCAAAAATTGAAAAACGATGAAGCCTTGATAGAAATTCATTTCGTCATTAGATGTTGATGATAATTTCAATTTATTAATAATTTTGTCGTTTTCTTTTCAAGTTTTTATATTGTTATATTTGAATAAATATCTATCGTTTATTCGTCGATCTCGTGAAATTATTAAATGTTCTTCTTGAAAGGGATGTAAAAGTTGATCGGTGTTAATGAATTCTAATTATATTAATTGATACCTTAAAACGTTAATTGTTAAGGGTACGATTGATTAATTTTTTCTCGAAAAGAGAAGTACTTATTAAATCAAGATCATTGCATTTTTTATCATTGCAGTCATAAAATTTTCTTACTACAGTCAACTTTATCAGTAAATCCAGATTTGGAAATCCAAAGAACGGTTAAAAGCATTTGACTTGGTGTATGTTAAAAAGATATGTAAAAGGTGGTACCACCATAATACCACGCGGTATTTTCGTCATTTACAACGAACAGATAATTCTACAATTAATCTTTTATCATTCAGTCTTTTAACCCTTTTGTCTGCATTACCCTATGAATCAAAACGTGCCAATGTGAGATACAAAGACAGCAACAAACTTCGTAATTAAAAAGAGCTAGCAATAAAATCGCTACATCATACACAGATGGTAACGCCGTGACACTAAATTTGAAAAGGTCCAGGGGGAGCATGAAGTGAAAAAGTACTTACCAGGTTCAGAGACGACGTAACTGACGTAACAGCTGCCATCCTTCCTGTCCTTGAAGTCAATCTGAGCTTTGCTAGGTCCCTCGACCGATACAGCCAGAGTTCCAGCTCCAGCCTCTCTGGTCCAGATGTTGAACTCGCAAGGTTCTCCCTGTTCGCCCCTTTCCAGGCCAGGACCGCCGGCGTGCACTCTATGGGCCCCGCCGTCCCTCAGGGGACCGACGGTGAACTGGAAGGGCGATCCAGGGATGTGCATCTCTCTGTAACGAACCGACACGGTGTGCACCCCGAGCTCCTTAGGCACGAACGCCACCGCGTATAAACCGTCCTCGACCTCTTTGATCTCCGCGTCCCCGGTGACGCCTCCGGGCGAAGTGACGGTCGCTGCCAGATCGAACGACGTGATCCCAGGCATCTTGAAGGTCAATTTGCACTGGCTACCAACTTCCGTGATTGGCACGGCCTCTCTCTGCCGTTGGATCTTCTCCCTCTGACGATTGCTACCCTCGCCGGTTACCTTGACGGTGAAGGGCGAGCCTTCCACGTGGTGGTCGGCGAACTTCAGGTTCATGATGTAGTAGCCGGGTTCTGTGGGCTTGTAAGAGATGTTCAAGGTGCCGTCTTCGTTGTCCTTGCACTGGATCTCGGCCTTGCTGGGTCCTTCCATGGACAGCGAGAGACCGCCGAAGCCAGCGTTTCTTGTGTCGATCGAGAAAGTGTTCTCCACGTGCGTTTTGCCCTCCTTCAGACCCGGGCCCGAGACTTTCACCTTCTTGGCGTCGCCGACCTCGCGATCCTTCACGTCGATCTTGAACGGCGAGTTGGGGATGTGTTTGCCCATCTTCTTCACGGCGACCGTGTGCTCGCCAGCCTCGCGGGGAGTGAAGGACACGCACATGTTGCCGTTGGGCATCATCTTCAGGAAACACGGTTCCTCCAGGCCGCTGGGCGCTGTGATGGAGGCGTTCAACGATCTGATGTCGGAATCGGTCACCTTTCCGGGTAGCTGAACCTCGCTCGACGAACCGACGGAGATTTGATTCCTCTTACGACCCTCGCCTAGGAAATCGGTAGTTTAGTGGCTGGGTTAAATCTTTCTGCTTCTTATAAGATTTCCATTTTTTCTGGGTGGGTTTGATAGTTTGATGGTTACATGTTTTGCGTAATTTTTGACCCTTACGAATCGATCTGAAGATTTCATTTTTAACGACAGTTCAAAATTGATACAAACGTGAATCGCAGTGAAATTATTGTTTGATGAAAATCTGATGAATTCAGTTGAATATTGTACCTGTAATTTTGGCAACATAAGGGCTGCCCTTGATATATTTGTCGCCGAATTTGACAGTGATTTTGTATTCCCCTGGAGCGGTTGGTAGATATGAAACCGACACCGTTCCATCCTTGTTGTCGTGGCAGGATATCTCAGCTTTGCTCGGTCCTTCGACTGCCAACGAAAGGCCACCGGCTCCGGCTCCTTTTGTGGAGATGGTGAAGTTCGCGGGTTCACCGCAAACACCATAGATTAATCCTGGCCCATAGGCTGTCACGTAACCGCTCGCCAAGGAATCCACGTGGAATCTGAACGGCGAACCTAATTAACAAGAAATGGGATTATAATAAATACCATAATAAATACTAAATAAATATAAAGTAGCCTAACTAAGATTGAGGGATACAAAACGTAAACTTAGCTTTTTATTATTATTAATTTCTGTTTGTATGATACGGAACATTCTGCGATAATTTTCAGGGGCTATTTTTAATATCCTACAACGAGTTAAAATTACAAAAATTTTTCAGAAAATTTAAATTTCTTTTAGCCAGTATTCCTTTGAATTCCAAACTATGTATTAAAAAAAAAAAAGAAAAATTGTGGATTAACAGTCTTGTATATAGCAATGAAAAAATATGGTATATAAAAATTGTTTGTTTTACATCCCTCGGTCTTGTTTGGTCTACCATGTATACCAAAGGTAGCTGTAATTACTGATGATAATTGTTTCCTTTTTTCTTCGATAAAACTATCATCGTTCATTGATATTTTATTGTCATACCTTGAACGTGTTCGCCGTTGAATTTGACAGAAATTTCATGCTGTCCTTCCTCCCTTGGATCGTATTTAAGGGACACGGTACCATCATGATTATCCTCGATCACTGGTTTATCCACATTCCCGCTTGGCATCTTTACTTCCGCTGAAATAAAACGATACATTGAGAATTGAAACGTTATTTCAATTAATTTCTGTCTAAGATATATTTAACCCTTTCGATCCGATACACATAAACCTTGGTGTATAAAAGTTACATTTCAAAATTTACTGTACTAAATATAATAATTGATACAATTATAATGGAATTCAGTATTTTAAATGATTTAGACAGCAATTTCTGTTAGCCAGAGAAAATTATGGATTGATGGAATCAATTAATTAAATTTATTTATTTGAATTTTAATGATTTTTACTTGACTCTGTGTTGCATAAGATTCTAATTACATCAAGCAACAAGTTTCACGTTTTTGGATGGTTTCTTTTTTTGTTTTTTGTTTTTGTTTCACTTTAATCATTATTTGTACCATATTCGTTTGTCTTCAGAATTTTTCTAAAATTGCTACATTGATTTTTATTCGTTCTGTATGGATAATTAGTAATTGAGTGGACAAAAATAATAAGTGATTTGGTTTATGATAAATCCGAGCCAAGTAGATTAGCTGTATAAAACAGAAATTATAGAAACTTATAAGATACAAAGAATTAGGTGTTTTGAAAATAAAACTTGAAAACTGTTCGAAGAATAGAATTGATTTGTTTGGTTTGTGAATATCAACGAAACATGATCATTTTATAAGGATTATTAGAGACTTTAGTTCTGTCGAAAATCAAGAAAGGAAATGAATGAAAAATAAATGATTTTTTGGATTAAAATGATTCATCGACGACTGTGCGAAATATATTAGATCGTTCATTAAATTCTGCAGATCTATTAACCGCAAAGTTTGTATGAAATGAAACAATTTCCATCAGTTTCTGTCATCTTCTTCCGTTTTTCTGGTAAAAACTGGATTTTACGATCTTAAAATTCTGGTCGTATAAAATCGAATTCCGTTAATTATATCGTGATAGAAAGTGACTAATGTTTGATAAATAAGCTGCAATTTTTAATTATCCGTAGCTTTTACGGGCGTTAATTAATTTTGAAGAAACTTAACACTGGTCACGCCGAGGTCGTTGGAAATTTCATTAGCTGGCAATTTTATTTCCAACGAATATTATCGTCCATAATTTCGAGTATCTGAAACGAGTACTTCCAAATAACTAAATAAAAGAATTCCTCATCAAATCGATGACGGTTTTCTATACAGAAAATTAGTAGTTTTTGGTATCCACCGTTCAATAGTGTACATTTTTCGACTAAGGTGACTGAAAAGTCTTACGATCCTCGGAACTCAATGAACGACCCAACAGAATTTCCCATCCAGTTAAACCTTTTTTCGTTTGCACGTAGAAAAGACTCTGAAAAATTAACGGAGAAAAATCGAGTCCTGGCGGCGTTTCCTGGCTCTCCGGATCAATCCTGGTGTAACATACGGGTCCGCGTTCAGCATAATCGTATTGACTGCACGTGATTATCTTCAATCCTTGCCTGTAGAAGGTCGACACCTCCTGCCACGTGGTTTCGACCTCCTCTTCCTCCCAAACCATTATCACGAAGCTTCAATTCGGTCGACTCACGATTAACGCAACTTAATACGCGCGATCTGTCGTAAAATCATCGAGATTCGTTCGTTTAAACACGAAGCTGACTGATTACAGAGATAACATTAGCACCCTTCACTCCCGACACGTCGTTTTCCTATCGTACCGTGTGTTTTTAATAATAATTAGGCGGTGATTCCTTTCGAAGGGAGATCGAGTCGCCTGATCGTCGGAGCTTAGTGTAAAATCAAACGAATGAGAAATTACTTGGGAATTATTTTTTAATGTTAAATTTTGACTTGTTCCAGATTACAAAATTTATTCAAACTCTTTTAAAACTAATTCACTAGTTTTCTATTTAATTTTCGATCGAAGTATGAATGGACATCGAACGCCGGTAGTTCCAGCATTAACCCTTTTAATTAATCGGAGAATTTTATGATGTGAAATTTAAGTTTCATTCGTATCTCGGACTCATAAGTGTTTGTGACACATTTGGTTTTTGGAAGCTTAGCCAGACAAACAGACTGGACCCGATTATATCTAGAAATGCTTCGAGTGCAAAGAGTGAAAGTTCTTTTTAAAGGAGTAACAATAAATTTTATTCGTTGATACTTCAGATATCAATCCTCGAACGAGTGTGTAATAAAATTTCATGCACATCCGATCATTTCGTGTTTAGAAAATATATCGACGGTGTAAACGCAGCGTGGCACGAATTTATGAGATGACCTAATACCTTGAAGTTCCAGAGAATTTCGTCGAGTGTCAATAATTGCGTTATTATTAGGGGTGTGCAAAGATTTACGTTGCCAGTATACGATGCAAATCTTTTATTTTACAATTCCTTCTACTCATAAATTTGGAGCACTAAAAGACCAACATTATTTTTAACATTTGCTTTTAATTTTGTATCGAAATGTTCATAGTCTTTAAACAATATCTTTCTTTACTCGTTTCGTCGAGCAAAAGGTGAAATAGTTCCTGCACTTGGAACGCTTACTTTATTCATAATAATATGGAGAAGTATTATTTGTAGAATCTGTAGTTTATGAAGGGCTATGTTATAGGATCCAGATACTTTTTGTTATCTCGAATAGAATGTTATATTTTTTAATCTTTGGTGCAATGGATATTGGTCGGACTTTTCCGCGAGCCATCATTAAATGTGGCGGTAAAATAAACATTCTTATATTTAGAATATAGGACGTGGAGGATCAGTCTCGTGGCCAGCTCGTTCGCCAGGCTCTGATCCCATCAGATTTCTTTTTCTATCGCGAAATGCCACCCGCGTCGAAAAATACGATGCTTCGCGTAATTAAAGGAACGTAGAATTTTTACTACTTACTTGTACTATAGTTGTTATTTGTGCCAACAAATATGGGACAGTATTTCTTAAATGTATAAAGGGTTTGGCGCGGTATTGATTTAAATTCAAATGTTCAACGAATTCAACGAATTCAACGAAGTTAATCGACTTGACAAATGAACGGCTCGAATATTTCTGTTCGGAAACGATTTAAATTTTATCGAAAATTATTTGAGAGAAACGGAAGCTTTTCTATTTAAAAGTTTCTAACGAAAGCGAGGAGGCAAACGTCTGCAATTAATTCGCAAGGAATTATTGTTATTGAATTTTAAGCGCGTCTCTGGAATTTCGACGAGCAAAACTTTACAGATGGGAAAGAAAAGAGTTTAAAACGAAAGCGTATCGTAAAGTTTCCGCCATTTCTAAGAATAACCTCTTTGACACCCTGCGTTTCGAAGTCGCAAAACCGAACGGCAACCGCAATATTTTCCTTCGCGGAAAATTCTGACGATTAATGTTTATAGACGCACGTTAAATACGAAAGAAATTGTGTCGAACGGAACTGTTAACAGCTTGATCGTGATCATTTTTTGACGATCGATTCTTTCGATTTTTGAAAGAAACGCGCTTTTGAATTTTCGATTTTGGAAAATAATTTGATGGAAAATTGGGAAATCGAAACGAGGAATAATCACCGTTGAACGATCGTTAGAAAGTGGGAGGATTGTGATTTTTTAGTGCTGCCTGTAAATTTTGGTAACTTTGATGATGATTGGTTAAAATAAAGAGAATTTCGTAATAAAAAATATGACGAAGGGTTAATTAGAGAGCGTGGATCCTTTTTCATAGTAAGGAAATTATCGTAATAATTTCTGTTATGTAGATTTTTTATTTGGAATTTGTATAACTTAAGATATGTTTTTTTTTCTTTTTTAATACCAAAATGAAATCTAAATGTTTAAAATATGACAACTTTGTCGCAGTTCATAATGTGACAGATTTTTGATTATATGACAAAGAAAACAACTTTCAAAGTTTAAAATTGAATCGAAATAAAAGTTTTTTAACGAAACATTCAAACTTAAGAAAATATAATTTAAATAATTATTACGATCAAATTATTATATATATATGTTTTTTTTCCCACGAAAAGAATTTTATTTAAACAACCAACTTTCTGAGAATTAATTAATGAAGACCGATAACAATTAATTGAAGATTAGAAATTGACCCTGATTTTTCTATAATAATAAAAAGTCAATTAAAAGATTAAATCGTTACAAGTAAGCGTAAATGGATGAAATTTTTTCAACGACAAGAATCGTTTAACTTTTCCGCTGAAAAAAAAACACACAGGAATAAAAAATGTTTACGTTACTTTTGTGGCTGGGTGATCCTTTCTTCTTTTATTCGCAACTCTTTCTTTTCTTCCTTTGTAGCACTTTTATATCAACAGCTGTTCAATTTCAAACAGATACTTTCAGAAACTGATTTTTGTCTTATCGAGAAATTCAGTGACGAAAACAAGAGTTTGCGCAACGTGGATTATTGATTTCGAGCGAACAATCGAATTTGCAACAAAGGTTTTCATCAGGAATTAAGAATTTCTTTGTAGAACAAAAAGATGTTCACATTATTTATAATTATGCGATTATTTTAGCTTAAGAACTTTATTTTATTACTTTGTTACTTTGTTAGTTATAATATTTTTAAGATATCGATTTTTATATTATTCTAATTACTTATTTAGTGAAAAAAATATTCTTGTTCGTAGGCTCAGAACTAATTTGAAACAGAAATATTATGATTAATTATAAAAAAATTGAAATCGAACCAGTAATTTCCTTTTAAGTGAAATCATTTTTAGGGAAAACAGTATATCGTTGGTTCAAGTCTTACTGCTCATTTTATTTCTTTTCAAAAAGCTAAATAACGTTGTCTCTGAAAATAATTTCATTCACAGTTTGTTAAGCAATTCACATAATTGCATTGGGAAGAAATTGTATTTTTAAGTATGAAAGAGAAATGATACACCTTGTTTCAATGTACCGTGTTAATGACCAAAAAAAAATGTATCGAATATTTTGCTTAAATTTCATATTTTGGCAAAGTTTCATCAAAATCGATGTACACGTCGCTTGAGCAGCCTTCCTTGCTCGTCAAAATTCGGCTATTATTATACTGTGCCGCGGACGTATTAGAAGCTGGACAAAATTAAAAAACTATAAATTCCAAAATTTCAAAACTAACGAGAAAATGTTGATAAAAGGAAATTATTATAATCTTTTATCAACCCTTTCCTTATCAAATGATTAAATGACTGTTAAAGGTATTCTATTTTTATCCTTATCGTAAATAGTTTCTTTTACGACATTTTACGACATTTTCCTTTCGCCACCTTTAACGAGAAAATAAACTCTGATTGCATGCAATAATATATTTTTGATTAATCTAAATATGTTGAAATATGTACACGTTATTCGTTTTCACGAAAAGAATTCTTTTTTAACAACTCACTTTCTCAAAATTAATTAATTTCAGATCTGTAGCAATAAGCGATAATTGCAAGTTATTTTTACTTTCGAAGTTGAGATATAATAGACGATGTTACTTCATAATTTAACAGTAATTAAGGATTGGGATTACTTTGGCGTTTCTGTGAATTACAACACGCCTGATTTTCTTTGTTTCGGCAGTGTTGTAAACGAGAAAGTAATATTCAAAGATTTACTAATCGAATTTTAGTTAACAGTCGATAGCACTGAAAAAAAAAATCCTATTAATTGGCTAATAAATTGATCCTGACGTTGAAAATTATCGTCGCTCGAAATCAATGTTCCACGATGTACGATGACTTTTTTCGGACACTGTATGTATCGAGTGTGCGTTGCATAGTTGTTCAATAAAAGAGGAAACGACTTTTCGGCCGATCGTGACCCATTCACGAGAATTATTGCTTAATCCACCGCTTAAATATCTTACGACGCTTATAACGTATTAATAAAATCTTGGAATGCGTGACGTGTACCGTCTGATGGTCGTTAAAAGACAATTTTATTTCTGTACCGGATAATAAACCCTCCGACGCGTAATTTCAATCGGTTTTGCTATTTCTGATAAGAGGAATGTATTTTGAAACGAGTGAAATTGAATCGAAATTTGTTTTTGTAAAAATTGCAATGTAAGTTTGTAGTTGAAAAAGAAATTTGGATCTTGACTTTTTTATAGTATTTTGAGGGTTCGCTAAGAGCTTTTTTTAGGGTTTACTGAAATTTATATTTCCAGTATACTTATTATGTATATAACATGAAAAATTCTTTTTATATTATCAATTTTGTATGATTCGTGTTACAAATTTTGGGGTATTTTACAAATTTGTAAATTTGCAAATTTTCTATATATTCGGATCAAACACCGAAAGGGTTAAAGTCGTAGAAATTCGTGGATAGTTTTCTATTTGATTTTCGAGGATCTAGTGAAATTATACCAAAAGGTTTGATATAATTCTAAAAGATATATTATACTAAAAATTGTTATTTCTGAAAAAATATATTTGACCAAAAAGTATTATTGCCAAAAACGTAGATATGTTGCTAGGAAATCAAATTATACCAAAAACTACTATTTCTAATATTCCCCAGGAAATTAAATTATACAAAAAAATACTATTTCTAATATTTCTTGAAAATATACTATTTCTAGTATTTCTAGAAAATTAAATTATACCAAAAACTACTGTTTCTAATATTTCTAGAAAACTATGTTACACAAAAACCTAATATCTCTAGAAAATTAAATTGTACCAAAAACTGCTATTTCTAATATTTCTAGAAAATTAAATTGTACCAAAAACCACTATTTCTAATATTTCTAGGTAATTAAATTATGCCAAAAACTATTATTTCTAATATCCCTACAAGGTTAAATTATACCAAAAACTACTGTTTCTAATATTCCTAAACATCGTTCCCAAAATACCAAAGACAGTAAAGAGTCCGTATAACCCCGATAAAAGAACAATTCGAGCACTTAATTATCCTTTCGAACCCATATTTATATCAAACGATATACTATTTTCCTGCCAATCAATCGAATCTTGCACAATTCGTCGGAAATCTATGAAAATGTTTCGTGTCATGAGACATTTCAGCGGTGGTGCATGCAGACACAATATGATCCTCGAAACGTTCCCAATCGAAAATTCTCAAATTGTTCATTCTCGAACTCGTACACGACGAAGATCAAGAGGAACAAAAGTAAAAGAAGAATAAAAAAAGAAACGATCGTTCAGACGACAACGAAGGTCGAAAGCGCAGGTTGAAATCGTGGCAGGAGGATAAGACCGACCGAACGAATTTGTACACCGTAAAAAATCCTCGGGATTTCTTCTCCAACGAGATACGTGACGACAACGCTTCTCCCAGATTTAGTTTCCAGCCGAATCACAACGTTAATCGACTTCTCGAGGGCACATCTCTGGCGCGACTGACGATCGAGCGGGCAAAAGAGGAGGATTGCTCGCTGGTAGCCGGAGCTAACGATGCCAGAGTTACCCGGGATATACCCTTCTCTTCCTTCTTTTTTATTCTTTTTCTTTTATTTATTTCTTTTTTTTTTCTTTCTTTTCATTTTATTTGTCTTCTTTTCCGGAACACTTAACCGGCCGGCTCTTGACGTTACGTGCCCCGGTGTCCTCCTGTCTCTAATAAATCTTTCTGTCTTTGTCACTGATCTCTCGTGATCGGCGTCGAGGAATTTTCTTATTTTCATCCGGTATGTTACGTAATCGCCCGTGACAAAACGATCACCCCATCCCTGGATAAGACGAATCTTTCAAACGATTCTTCTATTTTGTAAATCGAACCGTCGTCGCATTCCAGCGACCAGAAATATATCATCCTCGGCATGGTATTTTCTGCTATACGCGAAATGGTAAAAAAAAAAGTTATATTTTGTTTTGATTGGTTTATTTCTTTAATGAAATTCTACCTAGGACGACGGACCATGGAGAGAGATAACAATTTCAATTGAATTTTGAACTGTTTCTAGAGATTTTAGAGAATAAACAAAAGTCGTAAGATAATGGAGTATTTTCTATTTTAAACAAAAATATATGTAAATGGATAAATTTGGATTACTTTGATTACTTTGGATAAATAGATGATAAAGAAAAGTAAAGTGCCTGATCAATATAATAATTAAGGTTATTTAACATTTTTCGAGCTGTTCGATTATATTCATCGTTTTAATATTAATTAATAATTTTATCTCATAAAATGGGAAATTTTCGAAATTTGCTGTTTAAACTTTGTCAGCGATATATTTTAAACAAATATCGTTTTGTTTCTATTCTACAGAAAGAAGCCATGAATTTAAGACAAAAATTTTCAATGCTATATGGGAAATATTTATTTGGATTAACTTAAACAATTTTTTTCATTTCTAATGGTTCTGTACTTTGTACAACTATAAAGATCTCTAGGTGTAATTAGTTATTTAACGAATGTTATGTTGGACAGTGTACCTCGTATTTGTCACATTGTTCTGCCATGAATATAACATATTGAACAGCTTGTAATGTAAGATATTTTATTGGTTCTTGGCAATATTCTCGCGTTAATAATTCAGGTTTAACGATCTTATATTTTTAGATCGAACGGATATGTAGACGTTTCCAATCCCTTAGTCACGCTAATATTAAATCTATTCTACTCGACTGTTTTGTTTGGTCACCGTTTCAGTGACATCCACTTTAAATCGAGAAATATTTCATGAAATTTATTGCCCTTTTCAAACAGTTACATGAATTCTAATCTTTTCAAGAATTTTTAAGAGTACAAATTTTAGTTTAAGAAAATTGAATATTCAATGTAATTAAATATTTTTAAGTTTTGATAGTTAATTATTCATGAATCATTTTGTGTGATAATTTTAAAAGTTAGTTTTTTCGACATAATTCATAAAATTTTCTATTCAATATAATTTGATAATTTATACTAAATTTCATGTTACTGTGTAATTGAATATAAATTTAACATCAAAATGACCAATCGAGTATTTCTTATTTTAATTCGCAAGATTTATCAGAGTACTTTAAAAACATTGCTGGCTACGGTAGTATACGTTTCATTATTTATTTATCCATTCTTCTATTTCACTTTCAACTTGAAAGTAAGTGCGCATAAAACTATACAATCCAATATTTTCCGAGTATTTCACAAAATTTCCTATTTAACATAACTCAATACGTTTAATCGTTCACACAACATTTTCAATCGTTTCACCCTTTGCACTCGAATGGCGCCACCTGTCTTCTAAAATAGTGCTTTCGCGTTTCGGAGGATTTATTGGAATACGAATCTCGACCTAGGGTTAATTATTTTTATTTCTAGAAATTATTTTAAGCTACCCGATCCAGCTCGATGATCGATACGCGACGTAGATTATGTAATTCATTCTCACGCCGAAAGAATCCCGGAATTCTTAAGATAGACAGCAGGAATTTGGCGCGTAAAATCCTAGCCGCTGCTTCCACTTTGCGCAGGAAGTGGCCGAAGAGCGGATCGGTTGGTCGTTGCGCGTGGAACCCGTGCCAAGGGTAACACGAGTAACACGAGAGTAACATGAGAAATCGAGCCACGGCCCTCTTGACTAATTGCAAACAACCGTGTCGCGATGAGTTTGAACGGCGTTACGTTGTTCGTGCCACTTTTGCTTAATTAAACGTTTAATCGACCCGAATCGTATCGAGATTATTGATTGGAAGAATTCATTCACGATTGACGAGTTATAGAAACGGTCTGCAATGACAAAATAAGCCCTTGCTACTTATTCGTAACTTGATATATAGTAATTAATTCAAAAATTAGTAATCCCAATTTTCTAATCCATCCTCGATCATAACCGAGAAACTGGAGGATACTCGTTGATATTTTTTGATGAACCGATTGGCAATTTTGATTTTTGATGAAGGTGTTTTTGAAGATTTATAGCAGGTCGTTGAATTGGTCTCGACACCAGCTAAAATATTATGATTAACGTTTAAAAGATCGAAGTGTTCCCCGTTATATTCAGATTCGTGAAAGAGTGAACAGTCATCAACTATTGTAGGAAACATTTTCTTGCCAGATCGTTGGAAATGTCTGAGAAATCTCTGAAAGTGACTTTTTGGGGCCAAGATTAAAAATAACTTTATATCGACTTGTTTGACCAAAATGCCGTTAACGTAGCTAACGTGAATAATTAAAAGAATGTTCAAAATGATAATTTAAAATTGTAAAAATGCAGTTCTTAACACGTTGGCTGCCACGGGGGTCACCGGTGACCGGCACCCGAAATTTTGTACAATCAAATAATTACCAACAGAAACGATCAAATAAACCACGGATAGCGTTAACATTAAGCTAATAATGCTAGCTATCGAATTGAAAAGTTAATTTTGAAAATTTCAGCGTGTCTGACTACCCACGTCCGTTTTCACTGTGGCAGTCAACGTGTTAAAATTCGCATAAGAATTTAAAAGTAACAGGTCTGAACTTTCATGCGAAACAAGCCTCATGTCTGAAAGTTTAAATTGTTATAAATATTGCGGCATTTGTACGTGGATTAAATAATGTTCAGGATTTAATTAAATAACGAAAATATGACTATTAATATGTCAACATTTATTCAAACCTGTTTTATTTCGTGTTCTATAACGAGTTCTTAGAGTAATTAGTTTCGTCTTAAATTTCTGAATTGTTTCTTCAGATTGATGGAAACGATTAATATTTTGGATTTTGTATAGAAAATCGATTGATGTATAGAAAATTTCTTTCAAAAGGATGAAACTTGAAGAATTCAATTTTGGCCACGAAAAGCAGGTCTCCAGCTCACTGTACGCTGACGAATGTACATAGTTCCGCACATCCGGGGTCACTTAATCATCCAGTATTAATATCATCACCTTCCTTCGACGCGCAGCTGTCCGCATCTTTCTCCCTCTATACATATTTCTCTTTTTTCCTCTGGTCTGGTTTTGCTCTCATTATTTTCCAGCCAAATCACTCTGACTACCACGAATTTCCATAGAAAGATCATAAATTCTTTCATCTCTTCGGTTCAAGATATTACTCGGTGAAAATAATGAAATAATATTGAAGGAATAGAATATAAAATTTGTTAAGAACCATATTACTATCGAACTTGCCTTGCTTAATTAGAAATATTTTTAATAAGTACCTAAATATTGTGGCAATAATGGATAAAATTTGTTAAAAGTAAAACTATTATCCGCAGAAATTTTCAGTACCTTCAGCGTGGAAGTGAACATGTTATTAACCCTTTCACTGCGGCATGCTCCGGGAAAAAGTCGTGAAAGGTTGTTTTCTTAAAATCAAAGAAACAAAAATTATAATCAAAGCTAAGTTAATTTTTCGTATATATTGATAGACAGTGAAAGGGTTAATATATTTATCCGTTTATTTGCGTCGAAAATGAATTAGAATTCGTCGAAAGAAACGTGCAGATTTCGACGATTCTTATTTCAAAATAAGACTATGATTTGTTATGATAAATTATCATCGGAATTTTTTAATATTAACCTCTATAAAAATGTCCAAAATTCGAGTATTCAAAGTTACGGGCACCAACTATACCGATCTTATAAAAGTCTTTTAATACGTATAATTAACCGTTGAAATTTTCTATGAACAATTAATATCCGTCAACAGGGTTACGGATATGCTGCTGGTTACAGTGTTTATTGTTTGAGAATACGTCTGGTACTAAAAGTACAAACATCCTTGAACAGCCTCCAATAATACTTGTCGGAGCATTCTAAATTAAAATTGAATTATCTTTGGTGGATAAAATTCATTTACGTTCAAATTTATTGCTAATAGCCACGCTAATACGATATCTCATTTGCCAAATGTCAACTCTGCCAACCTGAAAATCCAAGAGTTCTTTCATCGTGCTTTTGAAAATGGTTTTGGGTGGCATTACATTAACACTTTGACCGTCACAGTGAAAACGATTAAAATACTAATTAATTAGAATGACATTATGTTATCAGTTTAATATCGTTGCTGTTAACACAGACAACGTTCGTTTCTGTCAATAACAAATATCGTCGAACTGAACCAAACAATTCATATCTATACGTACTCGCTTGCCGGAATAATATGTACTTAAAATATTTATCGAATGATTGTTGATTCTTTGCTATATTTAACGAGTGTACGCAATAACTTGCGGGTGGCATAGTTGCCGTAAAAAGTTGGAAATTCTTTTTTCACAAATTAAACAAAAATCGTGACCCAAAGCGAAGAATTTAATCCCTTACGATAGCCACCTAAATGCTGTCTAAAAACCATTGGTACTAATTATAAAAGGGAACTGTACATTTTAAATAAACAGTATCAATCTTATCCTTATCGTAGTAAAGTGTGTTTGAAAAGTTTAGAAAAATACTAAAGTTGTTTGAGGTCAGATCACGTTATCGATCAGATCCATCCCTATATTTATCATTTAATCGTTGTTCCGATAAATATTCTTTTCGATGTGTTCTGCGTTATTTTCTTCTTGATGTAATAACTCAAATTAACCGTATGTTTCGACAGGATCGAAAGGGTTGAGATGTTGATTACTTACATGTTACAGTGCCGCCGGCTACTGGTAGAGGGATGTTGTTCAATCGAATTACGTTGAAATTCTTCTTCGATACGCTGGAAGTTTCGTGTAAACTCGAACTGTGCTGTTCGACCCGTTTCTCCTGTCTTTGACGTGTTCTCCTCGCTCTGTGAGTTTTGTGCGTGCTGTGCTCGCGATACTCCTCCGAAGCCTGAAACATCGTTTTAATATCGTTTCATCTGCTCGAAGTGTTACTAACGGATAAACAATATTATAATTGTTATTAAAACAATTTCGGACACTGAAGTTTCTGTTGTTTCAATATTTTTTCTCTGATACAAGAAAGTATCGAAGATTATTCTGTTGGTGTTTATTTTGTGACAAATTTCTCGTTCAGATTTTCAAATTGAAGACTTTAAACAAAACACACTACAAAAGTAATATTCAAAGGACTCTTATAAAATTTAAAAAATGAAAATTCTTCTCTTAATCGTATCCAAATTGTACCTGTTTCACATAAAATGCTCCTAGGAATTGATTCGTTGCATTTGAAAAAAATGTATGGTCCTACAATCGTAGTACTATCTAAATTATGAACTTTTTTCCTCTAACATTTTTTTCTAATCGCAATGTGAAAGAAGTTATAAATTTTAAGAACTGTACGGTTCATCCTGTAGGCGCCGGACTATTTACGGCTATTTCTACTGCGGCGGCCAGCGTGTTAACGCGTTTACCGCCGCAGTGGAAGCGGACGTTTGTAGTCAGACACATTGGAATACCAAGGCTCGTATTTAACGCGTTCACTACCTCAGTAGAGACTGGTGTGTGTGGTAAGACACATTATGACACGGATTAATGATTGATTGAATAGTAATGCGTTAACTGCCGCAGTGAAAGCGGACGACTTTAGTCAGACACGTTACTCAATTAATTTTCAAATGTATCCTTTCACTTTGATAGCTTGAATTATTAGCTCAATACTTACGAAATCGTGTGTTTTGTTAATTATTTGATCTTGCTATGGATACTACAATTTTGCAGTACCTGAACCAATTTTGAGTCTCGTGATGGAACAATATGTTTTTTAATAATCTAGAGACATTTAATTCTTTCATAGAAGAAGTTTAGAATTTCAGAATTTTATATTTGATTATAGTCATTTTTCCTAGGTCTGGGCGACGATTGACCCGGACCCCGTCGTTCGACGGTTAACAAAGGAAAATGTACACAACACCTAAGGGATTTTATTCGCGAACGCGGGCTAGGAATTTCTGAAATCAAACGATAGCGTACGGTCACAGCTCATTACGATAGAATCTACGTATTTTGAGACTGGTAGGAAGCCAAACAGCGCTGCGTGTAAAGAATTTGTTACGTAACGCCGACAGAATGATCGCAAAACGTATGGAACACGAAAAATTTATCAGGATCATCGTAAACTGGTCTGCTTCCTATCATATGCTGTCTAATCAAATCGGTATTCGTGAAAAACTCATCCAGCTGTTCGTTCCTCGGGTATTAAACATTGTCACTGATTTAATGAGGCAATCAATAATTATTACTGATTGTTACGAAATAATAATAGGAAATCAATATTTAAGTTGTCCAAATTATGACTAATTTATTAATCATTGTAGCAGGTACTTGATTAACTCGTGGAATTGAATATTTAGTACTGAGAATATCGATGATACGTAAAAACTGTTATTATAAAAAGAATATTTAATATTTAACAGGTTTCTTTTAATCAAAATAATTTTAATTAAGCGTTACATGTTATCCTCATTGTCAGTGTCATACTTAACATTCACTATTCGTTTGTTTTATTTCTTGTTTTTTGTTGTATGTAAATTTTGTTCTTTCTTTTTTGTACATTTTTCTAATTTATTAACCTGGCTCGGATGTTACGTTGAAAGAAATTCAAAAATCACGTGAAAGATACAGGAAAAAGAATAATTCATGTTGGTGATCGCCCTTATGGTTGTGGGAATATTTTTACAGTATTGTTCACACTTCCTACCGGACGTCGAAACACGAAGATTTTTTATTGAAATTAAAAAGGACAATTGTAGCCAAAATTAAGTTAGCTGTTAACTGACGTATATATACGCCATCGGTTAACACTGGAACTAACGACGTTCTATGGTATACTGATTTTCAAGCGGTAAATAAAATAGAAAAATAAATAATTAAATTTTAACAAAATCATGCTGATAAATTTATTGTTAGTGATTTAATTTAAGAAACTCTCAACCAGTCGTTTTGACTGGTTCGGTGATTCTGGTGTTAATAAATATTCATACAAAGACGAGATGCTTTGAAATCACTGGTGGAATAACTTCGGCTTAATACAAGTTCTCTAAAATGGGATCGAAGGTGGTGCGAAAAGGCGACGAAATCATGGTAGTCCCAACCCTCTTAATAACCTGAAATGTTCTCCTAGCTTGTCCGGGTCGTCGTTGTGTTTCGCGTTTAAATCACTCCGATGGTTAATGCGTACCTTAATTTGTGCGTTTAGGGTTTTGACAGAGACATACGACAGCAGGAGCCAGCTAGGATGGTTAGCCGTCACGAAACTCGTGCTAACTGGCGATCATTTCTAGCACAATACTGAATTCGATGCTACCATAATAGCAGGCGAGCTCCCCCACCCACCCATCCACCTTATAAAACAGTGAAGATGATTAATTATTGTTAGACTTAAGTCAATTTAAAGATAGGTCGACCAGTTGCCGATTTCTATTCGTTATTTAAATTATACGGTTCAAGTTAAGCTCCGATCGATTTTTCCAGAAGAAGGAAAAACCTTTTTCTACGGGTATTTTGCAACCCCCTTTGTTACGGGTATTTTAGCGTAGGCCAAGTATGGACGCGTGAATGCTCCGAGACAGACAGTTTTGTCGGATTTATTAGAGAACGATAGTTTGTACTATGATGGGAGGAGTCGTTGGAAGAGTGAGAGGTCCCCCTCGCTCTCTGTTAGGGTCCTTTTAGACTATGCAAGTAACTGGCGCAAGAAAACAATCATTTCAGGCACGGCCAGAAACTCAGAAATTTGAATCGTCACAAGCAAGGCCACTTACACGAGAATCCAGGCTCCCAAATACTACTATGTTCTATCCCAGTGTTTCTCAAACCTTCTGATCCCCGACACCCTTTGTTACAGGTATTTTAGCGTAGGCTGTTAATCATTAATCATTAAACACCAAGCTATTCGCCGCATCCCAAGCGATCCATAGTAAATTTATAAAATATTTGGAGAAACAAAATTTTCATAACCCTTCTGGATCGATATTAGGATTTATTACTTTTGTGTTTGTATAAACAGCGATGATTGCGTTCCATTCTTTGTTCCATGAACTGTAATTATTTTAAATTCAGATGAACCTGCACTTTTTTGCGTTATTGAATACCCAAGTCATAATCAGTTAGACTCAATACATTTTATTCTTCGTTCAAATGTTACCTTGTCAAAATTAAATCCATGATATCTCTTTTGCTCGAAAATGGATATGTATTTTTATTTTTACTCATATGCAACAATTTCACCCTGCCACTAATAATTACTGTTATTAAGCAGTTTTTAATAAAATTTTGATATCTTTCGGCGCCACTGTTGCATTCTGTCGAGGATTTAACCGTCAACCCTGTAGAATAAAAGAAAAATTACCTTCCCGATCGTTTTCGATCGCCGTCGTTGAACAAATAAGACATCGGACAACACGAAGAGAAATGCGTAATGCAACCACTCCTATTAATTCGGTACCCGCCACCGTCTTCCCACCTACTTCGGATCGTTTCTGTTTATAAATTTGGGAAAGCCTGACTTGTACTCGAAATAGTCTAAGAGACGCACCCGTGTACCAGATACGTATTGAATTTCAAATTGGATCGAGCAATAAATCCGTGTACAGTTCTTAACGATCTTCTCTGGATACTCGGACAATCATTCCGTTCTTCTCTTTATCCTTTTTATTCCCCGTTTAACGTCCGTCATAAACCGAACGGATAATTTTACCTCGCTAAAATTATGGCAAGATACTCCACTCGTCTCTCTGCGATATCAATTGCTTCCCTGAGAAATTTCATATTTCCATCTTTCTAAGTTTTAGATTTAAACGAAACATAGTTGCTTGGAAAAGCATCGGTTCTTTGACGGTTGGACTTTTTATTTTTATCGAATTTTACCTATTATTTTTACAATTTTTCGTTGTATCCGTTATTCAACATTCGGAGTGTCTGATACTGGAATACTAAAAGTAGGGTCAAATGTTAAAACGGTATACCTATTTTGAAATTTGATCAAACGACTTGAAATTTTTGTCCGAAGCTGGAATAATTTACCTTTTTTTTATCCGGCTATTATCTCGCCGAGAATTGATGAAAATTGTAGTTTTTTCGGCCGAGTGTATACGTCCTAAGTGCATTGGCCGATTTTTTCTTATCAAACTTACAAAATTTGGTTTCTTTTATCGAATGTATGTGTGTTAAATTTTCGTCACAGGATTGGATAAAATACTCTTCGTAACTGTCTATGGTTAAAAGTAATAGAAATAAAATATCGTAATACAACCGTTTATAATTTAAAATGTGACCACAGTTGATGTTTCATTAGACAGAAGCTTTTCGAAACGCAATTTTTTTCTGAAAATCATTATTAAACATGTGTAACCTTAATCTTTGCGTTTTGATCTTTTCATTGTGTTCCTGAAATTGCCAGCAAATATATCTATTACGTGCCACAAGTTCTGAAACGATGAAAACGAAACGATACTCTTCCCTATCCATAAAACCGTGCGACGAAGATTTAAAGGCTCAGGTGTTCGACTAAACAAACATTTATCGTTGTTACACGTATCGTCGAATTAAACTGTCGATCTATGCTAGAATATTTGATTCGCGTCTCGAAGCGCGTGTTCTCGTCGTTATTCCTGTTAGTCGAAATATCGAATCCTTAGGCGTCATTTGCATAGTGATGCATGCTTTATCGTCGCTTTGATGCCGAAGCACAGCTGTTCCAGGGAGCTTTAAACCGGTCAAAAGACAATTAACGAGTTTGCTTTTGCAGCGAAGCAACGCGATCTGTCAAACGTCCAAGTGTTTTGTAGATCTTTGCCACGGTAGATTTAATCGTTAATGATTCGCAAGGAAAATTTCTTTTCGAAACGAGACGTAAACAACGATTGCGAAAGTATCGAATCCTTGAAGAATATTCCGTATCTTTGATAGTTACAGTTTCGTACATCGTTTAAACGATTTTTAATTTAATTATCGAAATTGTTTGGAAAAAGTTTCATCGTTTGTTAAATATTTTTAATATTTTTTCAAGATTTTCAAGGAATTTCTGATTAATATTTATTTTTCATGTAGTGCCTCGGTTTGATATTATAATCGATTTTTTTTGGGTAGAATATTTTTATTGCTTCGTTGAATTTAATAAATTTTATAATTTTAGAATATTCAAAATATTAAATAGAATCTAGATTTGATTCAGGCAATTAAGTTATTTCGAAATTATTAAATAAGTTTTAAATAAAGAAGAAACGGAGAGCTAAGAAGTGACAAGAAATTTTCTATTTTTAATTTTCAGAATCTGTATTTAACTCTGAACGTCTGTAGATATAAATCAGTCTGTTATTCCTTAAAATGTCAAGTGTTACAGTTATTTTTTCGAGCCTGAAATCACTCAGAATATTTATTTGAAAAACGAATATTGTTTCAGTGTTCATTGAAATTTTCATGATATTCTTCGAACATTTAAAGCTTTCACAGATATATGTCATTTATATTGCATAGTTTGTTTAAAATTATTTAATAAAAGAATATGATAATTGTGTAGTTAAATATTATCAAGTATACAGTTTGAAATAAAATGTATTTACTGTTTTACAAGATTTTGCAAGATAATTGTTTAAAGGACGAAATTTTTTTTAATTGAACTGATTTAAATAGAATTTGTTAAAATATAAAATTCTTTAGAAATTTATTCCAAGCTTAGGGAATTCTTCACAAGTAAACGTTTTAAATGCGTAATTTAACAATTTTGGATGTTAAAAATGTAGAAATTAGTAAATATTGCGAGTAATAATTAGGACGACGTTTGTGCTGTTACAGAATTTCACACGTCAAAAGGTGTAATATCTGAAAGTTAAAAATTACAATAGTTACTGTTATCGACCCGAATGTTCTACATTTTTGAAAAGTACTTTTAAAGATACTTATATTTCTAATAAAAGTTTCTAATAAAAGGTTACACGAGTGCATAAAGAATTAAAAAATAATATTGTTTTGAACTGTAATATTTAAATTTAAAATAATTCGGGACGTAAGGTTGTAGTGAAAAAGTGACTTGGATTATAATTCTTAATCTGAAAATTTGTAATTTTAAGTTAAAATATTGAGAAACTGCAGCGAAGACAATTCACAATTTTAAGTTAAAGTATTGAAAAACTGCTGTGAAGAAAATTTATAATATTAAGTTAATATATTGCAAAATTGTAGCGAAGGAAATTCACAATATTGTAAGTTAAAATATTGAAAAATTGCGGTGAAGAAAATGTATAATATTAAATTAAAATATTGCAATAATACAGCGCAGATTTTGATTTCAAATATTGAAAGATTGCAGCAACGAAAATTCTTAACTTTAACTGAAAATATTATAACGATCACTGTCGGGGGGAAATTCACAATTTTAACTTAAAACATTGCAATGAAATAAGTAATATACCAAAAAAAAAAATATCATTAAAATAAACCCAGAACTCTTCGAACTAATATAAAACTGTAAATCAACGTTAA
The DNA here is from genome assembly GCA_943735885.1 of Stelis phaeoptera. Taxonomy (NCBI): domain Eukaryota; kingdom Metazoa; phylum Arthropoda; class Insecta; order Hymenoptera; family Megachilidae; genus Stelis; species Stelis phaeoptera. The sequence goes on from OX030936.1 coordinate 6,771,311, forward strand.
TCAAAGTTTCAATAAAAATCGACTCATCCCCACGTTTCTGTTATTCCGAAACGAATCATAAGAATCTCCAAACGCTTCAAGTTTTCCAACAACGTTGCTTCTAAAAGATTTAATCGAACTCGATGGATCGAAGCATGCGAACGAACGATAATTAATATTTCGTATCTCTCGGTCGTCTACGTACCTATGGAAATTGATCGAAACTCATGTGTGGCACCTTCGTTTATTCGATAATTACGTGTCGAGGTGTTTAATCGTGCGTCGAAAAATCCACATGAAAAGAAAACGGGGTCTCGGGCAATGTCAAAATCAAACAGAAACTATTCGAATGGATCGTCGAGGCGAACTGTCTCGCTGGAGACTAAAGACGACAATACAATCCTATAGTATACTTTTGCCTCTATAGTTAGACACCCAGCACCCCACCATCTTGTGCTAAGGATAAGCATAGTGTATCTTCGATGAAAATCTAACAAAAGACGGATGCTGCGGCCTGTTACAATGCCGTTCGTTTCTTCCCTTCTTCCCTTGCCATCGAGCCAGGTGCAAGGTGTTTGATATTTATCGTGGCCAACGTTTGCCAGCTTGCTTTTGATTGGGAACATACGTTTATTGCGTGCAAAAGTCGCAACACGAGCCATAAAATTCGAGGATTCGAAATGATTCTAATTGTTTGAACGTTTTGATTGACGAACGCATTTTCTTGGTTCTAAATAAAGGCGTGCGTTGTCTAATTACTGTTACGAACGGGAAATTAACGAGTTGGCGGAATACGCATTCGGTAGTTTTAGGTTTCTGTATTTTTTAGAAAATTATTCAGAAGATCGTATTTGTGGCCTGATGAAAGGAATTTTAACCCGGTATTACATTCTCGAATAATTGTATATTGTGTACAAGAAGGTACTGTTTGTGATGTAGAAATCATGTTTGGAATCGTGTTGAAAAATCTTGTGAAAATATAATAACTGTAATAAGATTGATTTTAATAAATAATCGTGAAATTAGATAACTTGAATAGACACAATAATGCTAGCTCAATTAAGACGAATAACTCTAAAATTATAAAAATCTGATTGAAATTTTGATTAAAATTATACGATTCGGTTCAGGTAGTCGATAATCCGACGACGGTCAAATTTAATCAGTTTTGTCACGAATGTCGAGGAATTCGCTTGGGTACGGGTTTTCAAATCAAGTGTTCATCGAACGCGTGTACACCTGCCTTCCAGCGTAATTAGATACATCTGCATGGATGTATTAATATGTTTTAACATGTGTTATTAACTTTCCTGACGGGTCCCTATACGTTTTAGCACGCTTCATTATACATTTCAACATATTTTATAAACTGATAGAGCATACATTAGAACAATTTACACGATTAAGTATAACCGACGAAAGAAGTTCGTTAACCTTTGCGATTATCAATTTTCAGAAGACGGGAGGGATCCTTCTTTCGGCTGGATACAGATGGTCCTGACAACGATGGTTGGCAGTAGTACGAGTCAGCCGAAAGGTGCACAGCGAGCGCAGTGATGCAAGTCAACGAACGGTGAGTCGCATGCTTTATGATTCCTCCGATCCCCGACACGGGGATTGGTTGTATTTTTGATCATTCGAAATGAGCATAGCGATTCGGGGAAATTGTTTCTACGTGTTTCATTCGTTGGCTCGGGTTGGGGTTTTCTTGTATCGAATTTGAAATTAAATAAACGTCGGATAACCCTTCGGTTTCGTTGTAGTTTAATTATCGTTTCAATTTTATACGCGGTGCAAGAAAACATTTCGTGATAAGCAAATTTTAATATCAAAGGGATAATTACCAATGTTTCGTATTATATATTGCATTTAAAATTTTTTAATAGAAATTCAAATTGTATCAAGGAAACTCGCGGTTCCACGAAATTATCATATTTTATAGAGTATCTATTATAGAAAACTCTTAACAAATAAACGTTGGAAGGAATACAATTGGAGCTGATGGTAATGGTTACTTACCGTGAACGTGTAAAATCCTTCCGGTATCGGTTGACCGCCAAATTTGATGCTGAGGGTGTAATCCCCAGCATCGGCGACGGTGTAATATATATTGACGGTGCCATCTCCGTTATCCTCGATATCGATATCCACGACCTCGCTGAAAACATTAGGAAAACGTTCTAATTAGCATCGTTTTTAATTTTGATTGAAAATATTAACACAGCATGAAAACATCAATGAGATAAAATATAATAAAATAATTTCGGATCGCACGATGCTTACTTTAACACGTTGAGCGCTCTGGAAACTGAAAATTTAGAAATCTAATATTTGGAAATTTGGAAATTTGAGATTTGAAAGTTAGAAATTTAATATTTGAAAATTTGAAATTTAGCAATTTGAGATTTGGAAAGTTGGAAATTTTGAGATATGAATATTTGAAATTTGGAAATTTAAAATTTAAAAATTTGAGATTGGAAAGCCGGAAATTTGAAATTTAGAAATTTGAGATTTGAAGGTTCGAAATTTGGAAATTTGAGATCTGAAGATTCGAAATTTGGAAATTTGGAAACCTAAAACTTAGAAATTTAAGATATCGAAAGTTGGAAATTTGAAATTTAGAAATGTCAGATTTGGAAAGTTGAGATTTGAAAGTTGGAAATTTGAAACTTTGGAAACTTAAAATTTAGAAATTTGATATTTGGAAATTTCCAAACGAAAAGTCGTGCTCAACGTGGTTAACGTATTAACAATTCTTCCTATGCGTACAATAGCAATCAAGAATGAAGAATTTGTGTAATGAAATAAAGCGATTTAATTCTGTCAAATCGAAACGTGTTAGTTCCTCGTGTCTGAAGGAATCGAAAATTTCTCTACGATTTCTGGCTCCGTTTATGAGGTGTAAACGTATCAAAAATGAAGTGCCGTCACTTCCGGGGAGCGTGATTTAAACCGATACATATCTGTTTGCATAACCGTAAACGCCTACACGATATTGTCGATACTAGAACGGTTTTCTCGTTCGTTCTAAGAATAAATATATAAATATTTTCATATTACGAATTCGATTGAACATTTGTTTCATGAACATTCGGAATATCCTCAATTTTAATACGATCTGTTGATAGGAACGATTTTTCAATTGCCCACATTTTGAGTTTCAAAATTCTAATAAATATCAGATCAATTTCCATGCAAAATCCTTAAATTTACAAGATTGAAATTCAGTTGAATCGAATAAATTTATTGCAATGTGGGAACATAAAATACAGATAATTTCCTGAAAGATTAGATTAGAAAAATATAGTAACTTTCTCGTTTTTCTCTGTATTTAATAGAAATTTTCGTTTCCAAACGCTTTATTAATAAAAATAGGATAGTGCAAAGGGCACTATAAAAATATATCAGAAATAAAATGAGGACAAGAAAGAAAACAGATTTAAAAAAGCTGTAACACGGTTATGAATACTGAAATATAAATTGGTATTTAGCAATCAAATTAATCGTGCTTGATATCATGTTATTAAGTAGATTTATCTAGTTTCTTCTGGTTCTCGTGTTTCTGACATCCAATTAATAAAAGTCGTTGAAAATTCATCGTCCATGCGAATCTCACAATCAGTTGTTTTGTTAAATTTGACAAACGTCCTAGAATTTTGCAATAATAGTGCCTATAATATATTTGAAATTCTCTATGTAATATTACATAAATTCCATAAATGTTTTTTTTTTTTAACTATATTATTTCAAAAACTTCATCACTGCCTCAGTATTTATTTTTAAATAGTGAATTTTTCGATGTCTCTTGATCCGATTTCCTAACGGTGTCTCTTCGATGTAGCTCGGCTATATTTATAGAAGCTACTGTTCTTTCTCTTTTCTTTGCGATAAAAAAAAAAAGACGATACATGTGTGAAAATAATTTTCACGCGTCAAAAAATTCCTTTTGGATTATAAATAAATGTATATTATCTGCAACGTGATATAGAATTTTTAAAAAATATTAAATTATAGTTATAATTATATTATACATTTTTATTAAAACAAGAAAACAAATATCAGTTTCAAATTTGGATAACGGATGAGACAGATAGCGACAGGTTTAATTAAATTTTTTATTCTACTTTATTTTTATTTTTCTAATTTTCTATTATTACTTTGCTGGAAAATTTTATTTTATTGAAAAATATTATTTTCCAAATATATGAATTCGTTTTTCCCGCGAAAAAAAAGTATTATAAATAAATAAAACAAATAATCTGAGGTAAAACAATATTACAGGGTCAGGGTTAGGTCCAAAGTAACAACCAGAGGTTAGGGTTAGATCCAAAGTAACGACTGATCGTCAGGTTAATATATTTCCTTTATTTCACTCGATGAAAGCAATGAAAATCCTACCTTCCGGAAGTGGATCGTATACGACAGGTCACTGCACCTCTTCCCGCATTTTCAGTGTCCACAGTGATACAATACTCTTCACCCTGAGCTAGAGTTTGTTGAATACCCTCTTTGATTTTGCACTGGTCAGCTTTTCCTGTGGAAACGCTTTGAACATTGACAGGACATCCAGACACCTCTTTACCTCCGTATTTAACATTGATCTTATAACGACCACAATCGTCGGGCAAATATGTCGCCTTGTATTTTCCATCGCCCAAATCTTGAATTTCAACCCTGCGAGGAATTTGATCTGGACCCTGGAAACAGACGTCGTCTATTTTAATTTTCTGAATTTTACAAGTAATACTACTTTGAAATCTGAAAGTTTGTGTTCCAAAAAAGAGTCAAATTTTGGATTCGTTAAGAATTTGACAGATTGTTGTGTAAAGATGTTTTCTATTAATTTTTAAGTTTGATGAGTTAGAATCAATATTTGCAAACGTATTCATCAGAATTCTTCGAAAACAGGGAGCAATTAATTAATTACGACAGCCAAAGATTAATTGCCATTTATGACAAAGATGAAATTTTTGCATAAGATCCTGATTCAACGACCAGAATCAAGTCACTTGACTGTTTGTGAATAATTATTGTATATTAACCCCTTGAAATAAAAACTGAACAGTTATGTGCAAGCTTAGAAACAGAACATTTTATTTTTACAATTTCCATTGCTATATAACATTTAATCAGGTTGATACTGCCAATGTTAATGGACAATAATTAAGTAACATTATATAATAATAAAAAAGACGGAGGGAGGGGGCCGTCCAGCGAAACAACGAAAGGGAAGAAGTGTCACGAGTTTTGACTGAGACGTCAAAAGTTTACAATGGCACATGAAATGAATGACAAGGGGTTAATGACATTGCCGCAGAATGAATCATCTTTTATCATTTAACCAATCATACCGTCGCCCACTTACCAGAACTTGAACTTCGAGGTCTCCATAGCCGGCTTTGGAAGTGTCCACCACGAAATCGACCGGAAACGAAGCGGTGCACACAGACCCGACCCCAGGACCCGATAACACGACCTTATTCGGCTCCACGGTCGGCAAAACCTTCGGTTTGAACGGACTTCCGGGTATATCTTCGCCGTCGTACGTCACTCGTACTTGCAAATTGCTCCCAGCCGGTGGCGGTTGATAGATCACTTCGTACAAGCCATCCCCGCGATCTTTGATTATAGGATTCTGAACCTGACCCTTGTCGGTCTTCAGGGTGATGTCCAGCTGCGCTGGATTACATTTCCAGGTGTTGACCACGAATTTCGCCGGTACGTTTTCTCTTACGGCTTCCAATCCGGCACCGTACGCGGTCACTTTGCTCGTCTCCGTGTCGTTCACGATTGGTATTTGAAAAGGGGAACCAGGGATGTGTTGGTCCGCGAATTTTATCGAGAAATCGTAGTCCCCTGGTTCGGTCGAGATGTATTCCACGCTACAGGATCCGTCGTAGTTGTCTTTGCAAGTCACCTTCACCTCGTTGCTGCCCTCCACCGAGAGATCCAGACCACCCTTGCCAGCATCTGAACGTACATGAACAGTTTAACACACTTGAATGTCATATTTTCCAGGGACGGATTCGTTAACGCCGACGTATCGGTTTGAACCAATTAGGAAAATGCTGAAGCGAGTTTTATCTTATTGTTATCTGCCTTGAGTTTCATCGCGACAGATCCTAATTACCCACCTTTCGTTTCTATGGTGAACGTGTTGATTTTGTTCACACGTCCCTTTTGCAAACCGGGCCCGTACGCTCTGCATTTGCTGGGGTCGGAGATGCGTTGAACGTTGACGGTAAACGGGGAACCAGGCACAGGAATATTGTCGTAAAGTATGTCCACGGAATGTCGACCTTCCTCGAACGGTACGTATCTAACCAAATAGGTACCATCTCCTTGGGGGATGATTATCTTATCGGTTATGGCACCGCTGGGATTGTTAATCGTACAGGAGACCTTGTTAACGTCGTTCTCCGTTTTCCCGATTCCGCGTGTGTCTATCGTGAATTCCGTCGACTGATCGACGCATATACCTGAAATTGACAAAAATTAAATGTTTAACGTTCGTAGCATATGATGTAGCAATCCGTTGTTTTTTTTAAGTTATTTTAGATTGTTGATACTAAAAAAGTGAATTTACTTTCAACGATATTGTAATCAAAATTAATTACTATAATATTTAGGTGGGTTTGATAATCGTATCGAATTTTTATTACGTTAACTATGTTTTATTATAGTAGTTTTGAAAGTAAATTAATTTTTATCGTAGCATAGTAGTTATTTAACTGACTTAAAATTAATTCAATCTACTTTACTAGTTCTAAGAAAAAGACAAAACTAAAAATAGAAGCAGTAGTGTAACAAAATCTTCAATCGTGGGCGTGTAATGCTGTAAAAATTAAAATAGAACGATACCGTAATAATAAAATAAAATGCGTATATTCGAACGGAATTAAGGGCGTAATCGATTAAATTATTAGCGAACACCACACAGCAAACGATGCATTTGTTACTGTTGCATTTTTGTCGCTTAGAAACTTACAATCATTCATTTCAGTAGAAAGAATTCAAAGTTTCAATAATCGCTTCGAAGTTATGATAGCACCTGTGGTGAGGGATATAAATTTCGCATATATCTTCTCACAGTTAAAAGTACGTTTTTAAGACATTTTCTGTCGAATGAATTCGATGAATAATGTTAGTTAATATTCGTACGTATAAAATAATTAATTTTAAGACGAGCATGCTGCACACGTTAAAAATCGACACAACACTTCACTCAAAGTATTTTATTGAAATCTTGATTTCTAGCAACCGAGAATTGAACTAAAATGGTGCATATTATGCATAAGTGTATGCAATAATTACAGATAATAACAAATAATCGTCTTCTACATATGACTACAAAATTACAGCAATTCGTAGACTATATTCTGCCCCCCTGTCTGCCAATGTTTTCGTTTTCCAAATATCATGAAATATACAAAATTTGGGGTCTTGTGTATTAATTAAGATCGTGTTTGAATTAAAACTTTGTAACAGCCTACAAATAATTTAACTTATTAATCTGGATTCTTCCTGAATATTTCAAAGTGTTAGTTAAGACGATTGAGTTAATAAAGGTATTGGTCTCAAACGGTCGACACTGGTGTTCAAGCTTCGACCAAACGCGTTTCATACCTCTCGCTATCAACGCGGTAGAGTCGGAAAAGAAAAAAAAAATTAGGGAAAGGTGTGATACACACAAAATCAAAGCAACAGCTCAGAAAAACAGGATAAACGGTACCGTTCGGTTGTATGCCGTTCCCGGTGACTTTGATCTTTGAAACGTCGGTGTCCTTAACAACGATAGCCTGGAACGGTGATCCGGGTATATGCTTCTCGTTAAACGTGATATTGATCCCGTAATCGCCGACTTCCGTCGGCAGATACGCCACGGAACAGGTACCGTCGCCGTTATCCCGGCAATTAATCGCAGCCTCGCAAGGACCCTCGACGGTGACCCCGAGGCCACCCTGTCCGGCTCCACGGGTGTCGATCACAAACTCGGCTGGTTTGTTCACTATCCCGTGGGACAAGCCTGGACCCGATGCCCTCACCTTGCCCGGATCGGATCCGTGCACGCAGGTCAGACAGTAAGGCTGACTCGATATAGGCTCACCGCCAAAAGTGATCCCCAAAAGATACTCGCCTAGCTCCGTCGGCGTAAAGTTTACCAGGTAACCGTCGTGTGTCGGCACCACGTGGGCCTTGACACGATTCCCTGACGGCGATGTGATCACCACCTGAAAGTCGGCCGCCTTCCCCGCGTCCTGGGTTATCACCCGAAACTGCTGCAAACTGTTCACCGGAGCCGCTACGACACCATTCAAGGTTTCTCTGATTTTCGTTCTTTCGTTTCGGTCTTTCGACTCGTTCGCCGTGTTTGTGTTAGACGGTTGTTGTTAACCCTTTGAGCGCCGGGGACGTGTATACGCGTCAGCTGATAATTATAGATGCATACTGTGGACGGGGTAAGGTTCCTAATATTGTTGGCGCTTCGAGTAGTTCTGTATGTTAAGCCCACTTTTTTTCCAGACGCAAAAGTATTATTGGTATTATAAATTTTCTCGCGGTTTTTTGTTTTATATTTGGCTGATATTGATTTTTGAGAATGTTTTTTATCTGAAGTGCTCCGCACTCAAAGGGTTAAGGTACACATACTCCCTGACACCTTGTGTCTAAAATACCAACGTAATCAATGGAATTTGATTAATTCCAATATTCAGATACACCAAGAAACTGATGGCAACGAAATAATTCATGTTAAACCCTGTATTGATTAATCGTTTCTTGCTCCACTAGATAATTATTATCGCCCCCCGCGTAATAATCCGAATTCTCCGATGAAACATATAAAGTACGACGATATTTTGAATAATTATTGAAAAGTGAAGGAAAACAATTTTACACTTACTTCGAGCAAGACCGTCAACTTTAATCTTCGAGACGTCGACGCGTGGTTGAACGTTTATCTTTATTGGACTCTGGGGTACTTTCAATCCTCCATAATTTAAATGCACCATGTAATTTCCTGGCTGGGGTGCGACGTAATCGACGGTGTATATACCGTCCTCGTTATCCGTGATCGAAAACAGGATCTCTCTTCCCTCGGGATTTATCATGCTGACGTGAAGCTCACCCGGACCAGCTTCGCGACAGTCGATGTTAAAATGCGTCGGAGTATTCGATTTCACACCTTTCTCAAGGCCAGGCCCGAAGGCTTGTACCATAGCTGGATTTAAGGGCGCTTCTACCTTCATTCTGTATGGAGAATCTTTCGTAGCTACGCCACCGTAGTTTACCTAAAATCATAAATTATGAAGGAATGATAGATTGCTCTAGAGAACATGGCGATTTAGGGAAAGTAAATACTGTTGTTCGTCTTATATTCGAGAGTTACTTGGTCCAGGTAGAATAATTAATTTAGGGGATCGTCCAATTAACTTTTCTTTTCGATAAACTGATCGACTCAGTTAGGAATAGTTACTAAGGCAAGCACTGTTCAAATCTAGTTCAGGCACGAAGGATAGTAATGGTGTACCTAAGCTGAGGGTGAAGCATAGTAAGTCGCAAAATTCGATGTACGTAAGCTAGGTGTGGAGCATAGTAATTCTATGAGCTAGGTATACCTAACCTAGGTATCACACACAGTAATTCTCAAAACTTATGTATACCTAACTTAGGTATCACACACTGTAATTCTCAAAACTAGGTATACCTAACTTAGGTATCACACACAGTAATTCCCAAAACTTAGGTGTACCTAGCCTAGGTATTTCACACAGTAATTTCTCCAACCTAGGTATCGCACATAGTAATTCTCAAAACTAGGTATAGCTAACCTAGGTATTTCAGACAGTGATTCTCAAAACCAGATATACCTAACCTAGGTATCACGCACAGTAATTCTCAAACCTAGGTGTACCTAACCCTGCTACTACACGTAGTAATTCCAAAAACTAGAAATACCAATAATTCTCAAACCAAGATATAAACTGAAACAATTCTCAGAGACACCTTAATACACCATAAGCCATTAGAGGTATCTCAATTATAAACATTAATTTAGAATAACAAATCATTTAACAATACGGTGGCTAAGAGTATACACACGACTGCAAATGGTTAATTTTTCATCTTATATTCCTGTATCTGCAATTGTCAGATGAATATAAACATTATTAATGGTAATTAATTTACCATTATGACGTGTTGCGATCCAGACGTTGGAGTATAATTACATTGCACGGTTCCATCGTGTTTATCATCCAATTGAACTGGAACATCCCTTCCCAAAGCATCTTGAATGGCAACCTCCAAAGGTGCCTGACCAGCTTTTTTAACATCCACCGTGAAAGCTGTTGGTTTTCCACTAGGAATGGATTTTGCTTGTACTCCAGGACCGTACACCTCAACCTAAGACATTCCTTCCTGTGAATGTTTCTTACGTGTAGGCATGGTATTATCAAATATACGGTAGAGTCGCTTTTATCCAAATTTTACATGCAAAATTTCGATAATTCGATGATTCTTCTAACATATTTGTTCCAGGGTTCTTTTATTGTTAAATTATGAATCTTCAATGTGTCTAAAATATTAAATAAACTTGTTTCGATTTGAGTTAGGCCACCTCACAACCTTAACTCATAACCCCAACTCATTCAAAGTAAAGCAATTACAAATCCAAGCTTTTCACCCCCATAAAACATTTCAAAGGTCACTCAGAATGATCATTGGAGGTAGCCTAAATCCTACTTGACACAAGAACGCTGTACTCATACGATGAAAAGAATATCCGAAGGAAGATTCTGCTGTGACAGAACGAAGAACAAACCTTCTCAGGATCGAAATCAGCTTTCGGTACGATATTCGCGACGTAAGGTGATTTCGGAATGTCCTCGTTGTCGCAGAGTATATGAACCGCGTATCGACCCGGTGCGGTCGGCAAATAAGACACATCCGCTGTTCCGTCGCCGTTATCGTGACAGGCGATCTTCGCCTTCGATGGACCTTCGATGGAAAACCCAAGACCGCCCGTTTCTCCGTTCGTGTCCACGGTAAACTTGGCAGGATAATCGACGACACCGCTGTGAAGGCCTGGACCAAAAGCCCTGATCGCTGATTCTTTGTAAGGGCCTACGTTCACTTCGAAGGGTGACTTGTGAATCTCTTGTCCGCCGTACGTTATCATCACCATGTGACGTCCCTCTTTTATAGGCGTATAGTGGCACTCGTACGTGTTGTCGTCGATCTTCGTCATACTGGAAGAAGATCGTTAAACTGCGGGATGTTTATGCGAGTGAAACGTACGAAAGACGAGGCGTGCCCGACGTAGATTCGTGAATTCGCACAATTTAGAACAGGTGTCGGCAACCTATGACATTTGATAATTTCTGGTAACCCGCTTGAGCTGCGCCAAATAAAGTATATTGTGTAATAATAAATGATAAAACATAAGCAGGGTACAAACAGTTTAAGATAATGTAAATAATAGATTAATATTTTGGTTTGATCAGAAAATTGCAGAAACGAACGTAGGTGTTATATGTCTATATTTCCTAGTGTAGTTATCCCTAGAGTCTATATTCCCTAGTCTTATTATACGTTGGATGAATAATCCCTGGTTTCAATACTCCCTAGTGCAGTTTTCTCTGGTGTAAATAATACCCTGGTGTAATTATCCCTAGTGTCAATATTCCCTAGTATAATTATCCCTGGCGTCTATATTCCCTAGTCTTATTATACCTAGGGTCAACAATTCCTAGTTTCAATATTTCCTACTGCAATTTTCCCTAGTATAAATAATCCCCAGTGTCAATATTTCCTAGTACAATTTTCTCCGGGGTCAATAATCCCTAGTGAATAAGTCCCTAAGTACTAGCGTTAATTATCCCTAGCGTAATTACCCCTAGTTCCAATAATCCCTGATATCGAATATCCCTATTTCTAATAATCCCTAATAATTTTCAAATATCACTCAAACACTAAAACCTTTTACCCCTATATCACTATTTTTCCCAAGGAAATCTATCATACCCGACACTATACATCCCAATATCAGACTGTTTCAAAATGAAAATACCCATTGACCCAAACCGTCTTCTTAATCCTCCGAGCATCGAAATTCTACGCCCCGTGTCAGAGTATGATTTCCAGAGGGTTACCAGTCACGTTGTAATTGATTTTAACCCGCAGCCAAAAAAAAAGGGTTGCCGACGCCTGATTTGGAATAATAATAAATTCGGTTGGAGGATTCAAATAACTTACTTCACGGGACGATTCACACCTCCGGGGCCGATCACCTTAACACTCGGTACGTCTTCGCCGGCGCCTTTCGTCACGATGACGAAATCGGCGTCGTCCTGTACCCGAACCCCGTTCGGCAAAAGTCCTCGGCCGTAGGTCCTGCATTTTTTCGCATCCGAGGCGAGGCTCACGTTGACGCCGCAAGGACTTCCGGGGATCAGTTTGCCGGCGAAGAATATGTTCACCGAGTGCAAACCCGTCGCCGGGGACGTGTAATCGCACCTCCATACATCCGGCGATGTTTGACGCACTTTCACGGGCACCGTCGTCTTCGAGCCCTGGAAAAATTGGAATCGATTTTTCAGCTTCGATTTTTATTACCGAATATTTTTCGTCCTGATTAATTGAATGATGTTTTTTTTTTTTTTACCTGTGGATCCAGTATGATCACTTCCGGTATACCGCGTCCGGCGTCCTTTGTGTTTATCTCGAAGAAGGTGGGTTTGTTAACTATCACACCCTCCGGTTGTAATCCTGGACCGTTTGCTGTAACTTTTCCAGGATCGCCCGCCTGTGCCTCCACGTTGACCACGTAAGGACTCTTCGGAATTTCTTTGCCGGCGAACAGTATCTTTATTTTGTGTGGTCCTTCCTTCTTCGGGGTGTACGACACCGTGTGCGTGAGATTCTTGTCTTTGTTGAAGTGAACGTCGACCTGGAAGGATGGTGGATTATTATTGTTATAAGCCCCTCTGGGACGACATAAGTAATTTACTGGGATGTTTGAAACTGTGAAATTTAATTTTTATTTGTATCGGGATATAGGAAGTTCATGGAAGGAATAAAAATAAGTAGATTCGGAAGATTTTGAAACTTTTTTCTTTTACACGTTGACTGCCACAGTGAAAACGGACGTGGGTAGTCAGACACGCTGAAATCCTAATTATAAACAATACAATCAACTAATTTTTAGCTAGCATTATTAGCTTAATGTTAACGCTATCCGTGGTTTATTTTATCATTTCTGTTGGTAATTATTTGATTGTACAAAATTTCGGGCGCCGGTCACCGGTGACCCCGTGGCAGCCAACGTGTTAAATAGTGTTTTCGAATTTTGGAAGCTTCGCAAGACGAGAAACTTAGGAAATTTTTATTATATCCAGATGGTTGCAGAAGTTTTTCTATACGAGTAGTTAATCTATTTTCTAATTAGAAATTGCTAGGATTATTGTTGAAACTATAATTCTTGAATTCGTTGAAATCATACGATGGAATCTTGTTCTTTAATTAATTCACAAGCTGAATATCTAATTAATATAACTATTTCCTGTGTGGTGGTCAACCACATTGTAGATAAGAACCTCGTGTGTATAATTAGTACAATACAAACACGATCAATGCAGTATTTTAACCCTTGGATTATATCGAAGAGAAACCAACACAGGGCGATAAAAAAGGTGCATAACTTTTTAGGATTCTAATTAACGTAGGTCCAAAAATTAATATTTCTCAATCAGCGAATTCCTTAATTTTTCCTTAAATCAAATTTTTAAGGTTGTTTAATTCTGACACAGTTTCAATCCATAATTTGACAATGTTCCATACATTTTTGCCATCTCAATGGTAATTTATTGATGCTATCGCCGTAAGAATAACAAATATCAAAGCTTTCTGATTTTCAAATATTTCTTTGTTCCAAGATATTCCGAACACACGAATAATTTCACTCCCCTGATTTCTATTTAGTTACGCCAATAGACGGACTTTTTGATGATAATGAATTATTCTTACGGGTATTTTGTTTCCATCCGGGTCATCCACGACGACGTCGACATTTCCTTTGCCGGCAGAAAATGTTTCAACGGTGAAATTAGCCGGTGCACCTACCACTGGACCGGTTGGTTCGATACCAGGACCATAAACGCGAACTCTGTCACAGAAATTGTATGCCATTAATTAATAATTAACAATTGCTGCGAAAGTATCGCAAAACACTAGGAACACCCGTTTCGTGAAATAAAAATTCACGCGAAACAAATGTTGAATATTAAAGCTTCAGAAGGTGTTGGGATAACCTGATTGCCTGCGCAAAGGTTAAAAGCAGGGAATCACCGTGACCTAATCGTAACTTTTGGAAATATTACTATATCGTGTGGCAATGCTGTCAGAAAATTAAATTAATATGATTTTCTAGCCCGAAAAAATGTGTAAAACGACGTAGGAATAATATCGAAAGGGTTTCAAAGGGTTAACGTTGTTTTACGTCTTTTAATTTAATTACAAAAAAATGCTAAGCGTACGTATTGCACTTAGGTATTCGTTCGACTCGTTATCGGAAGATACGTGGATAAATCATCAGCCTAATTAGAAAAGCTTGTAACTCCGCTTCTGTCAGAAAATTCTTTTTTGATGCTGTCTGATACGGACACTGTTGGCGTTTCCATTAACGACGTCTATCCCTGAATTTACAATTAGCTAAAAAGCTTAAGGTTAAAAACCGTCGTAAAAGGATCGTTAACAAAATACTTTTATCGCTTGAATTATATAGTTCTCGATTTGTATCTTCGCTGTTTGAAAAAGGTGCATCCTTTAATTCTCAAACGTCAAGAATACGTAATTTCTGTCGAAAAATCAAAGTACGCATTAAGCGACTGATAAACTGAACGGGTAATGAAGGAAGAACACTTTGTGACGAGAAATCTATAAAAGATTAAAGTCCTCGTTAAAAGATCCAATTAGAGGAAATCGGAGAAGAAATGATGAAAAATATATGAACATTAAAGATTAAATGTATAGAAAAACGAAACTATGACTGTTTATTCAATTAGATTCTATTCTTTAGTTAAACAAACGGAATCCATTGTAATAATAAATTAGTCGACTATGTTTGATCGAAGAAGTTGCGATAGAATTTGGGAAATTGAAAAGTAATGTTTAAAATCTTCAAGTTGAATTGATTTTTTAATTATACTGACGATACGTGATGAACAGGAAATATTTCTGTTGTTTGTAATAATAGCGAAAAAATGTTTTATAAATAGATTGCATGACACCGTAAGGTGACATAATATTATAATGGAGATATCTTCTTTTTTTTGTGTGGGTGATGGGTTTAATCGAGACTTCGAAGGTCAGCTTCGTGTTTTTTAAATAGAATTCTGCATCTTTTATCTTTGGTATAATAGCTGTTACTTGGACAACTTCCGCAAGCTATCGTTAAAGGTCATTTAAGGTCAAATGTGGTGATAAAATAAACTTTCTTATATTTGGAATATTTCCAATGCGGCGCCGCGCGCCGTTGTTCTCTGTCTTATTATCACGTTTATTTTATTATTGTGTTGTTACAATTAGTGCGTATATAAATTATCTTGAACTCGGGTATTTTTTGATAAACAATTTTCTCATTTCGAGTAGTTGTTTCTTAAATTTTGATATTTTGAATATTTTTCAGTTTATTGATTTTGCCATTTTATAGATTGTTATTTCAATCATTTTGCCATTTTGTCGACTGTCATTTTAACAATTTTGCCATTGTGTAGATTATCATTTTAGAAATTTTGCTATTTTCAATATTTTTCAGTTTATTGATTTTGCCATTTTATACATTGTTATTTCAATCATTTTGCCATTTTGTCGACTGTCATTCTAACAATTTTGCCATTGTGTAGATTATCATTTTAGAAATTTTGCTATTTTCAATACTTTTCAGTTTATTGATTTTGCCATTTTATAGATTGTTATTTTAATCATTTTGCCATTGTGTAGAAATTTTGCTATTTTGATTTTTCACTTTATTGATTTTGCCATTTTATAGATTGTCATTTTAGAAATTTTGCTATTTTGAATAACTGTCATTTTAACAATTTGACCATTGGATCAATTTTAATTTTAACGATACAGAAATTATTTAATTTCGTTAGTTTGCCGTAATAATATTTTCTTATACTCGATATAAATAAAGGGTGTATTATACTGAACAGTATAAATTTTATTAAGCTTTAAAAGACCCTAAAATAATTATAACAATTTCGTCACAGAATGTTTAACTTTGACCCCGAAGCAATGTTCCGCTAATCTGAATGAATCTTTGAAAAAATATTTCTCCAAAATTTATGATTTATAAAAAAAAAGAAAGAATAAAATATTATTTTTCTAAAATTCTAAGCAACAGTTTTACTGACAACAATAACTATTTGCCATGCGATTTGAGTTACAGCTTAAAAAAAAAAAAAAAAAAATAATTACAACTTTGGATTACTTGCGCAATTTGTTAAAGCGAAACACGAAACAAAATATACAGCGTGTCCCGTCTGATTTGAACGCGTTAATTAGCCTCCGTTATTTGTCAAAATATACAAAAACAATTATATATTTTTTTCTGTATATAGAATTGTTTTATATTTAAAAAGTACTGGGATACAACGTTTATCGAATCAGCATTTTACGAGATATTTTATATTAAGAAATGCATAATGTATCCAAAAACCGGTTTGTGTAAAACATAAAACGGAAACAAGAAATGGAAATCTGTAAAAATTCTCCACAGAGAAAAGAAGAAATATTACTGCTGTGTGATTTAACTAATTTTTTTTTTTAATAATAGCGATAAAACTCACGTTCTCTCGAATGTTTAGTAAAATTGGAAACACACCATTAGGTGAAAGTGACACGCGTGTAAATTTCTATTAACAATCATTTTTATATTTTAACAGATAACGAGGGTGATTAGATTGGCTCAATTTCGATTGGACACATTTCAATCGAATAATTGAAAAGTAAATAACAGCAACTTGTGCACAACTATTATAATTTTTGCGCGACTTACCGCGGTAGCGGGCCGCTGCAACCGAGAAATAAAACAAATTTATTAATCATTAGATTGATTTACTTTGAAAACTTCACGAGTAGGTTATATTACACCCAGTGAATAATTGTTTCTCACTAATGGTTCATTAAATCATACCATGTTACCTGATCATATGCCAAAAAGATACTCTTACTTTCGTGCATTTCGTATTGTGACTACTTTATGTTCTAAAGATCGAAAAATTTTCATCTTCGATTGCTTCTAGTAGAAATGGTTAGGAATATTTAGAAATATATTGTCGTAGGTGTACGGCAGTATAGTAGGGTATAGTATAGTAAATACAATAATAAATAATACTATAATAGCAAGTTACAGAAAAGTTGCTTACCTGTTTCGATTGGTACGTGGTCGAAGCGGCGCTCCTGATTTTAATTTCGCCTTCGGATACTGAGCCAGATACGTCATCATTGACATTTCATCTATATTTGGATTAACAAGTTCCTCTGGTTTGATGAGCTAGAAGCATATCCAAAAGCATCACATTCATTAATGTCTCATCAACGTGAATAATAAATATCTTTCTATTCGTTGTTCTGCACTGGTACACCGTCGAGCACTAGTCAAAAGTATCGTTTCAAAGTAACTTTCAAGTACTGAAAAATATAATTCCTGTATCACCATTTTCTCTAAAAAAAAAAAAAGTCGGTGATGCTCGATAGTGTACTGATCAAAGGTATCGTTTCTAGTAACTTTCTAGTACTGAGAATTATCCTTGTACCACTATTTTCCCTGGGAAAAATGGCACTATAGATATAATACTAGAAAATTACCACATATTATCCCTAGAATATACATTTCTTACGGAATTTTAGTAAAACGTTTATTTTAGGGATTCAGTTATCATCGGCTACTAAAACTTATATATTTTCCCCTAGGAAAGCCTAGGATTTTCCCCTAAGGGGAGCTATCCCTAGATATTTATCGCTAGAACATACATTTTTTACGGAATTTTAGCAAAACATTTATTTTAGGGATTCAGTTATCATCGGCTACTAAAACTTATATATTTTCCCCTAGGAAAGCCTAGGATTTTCCCCTAAAGGGAGCTATTCCCTAGAATACACATTTCTTACTGAATTTTGGAAAAAGATGTATTTAAGGGATTCAGTTGTTATCACCTACAAAACCTTGTGTACTTTCCCCTATATTACTATTTTCCCCTAGGAAAGCCTAGGATATTCCCCCGAAGGGAGCTATCCCTCAATATTTATCCCTAGAATACACATTTCTTACTGAATTTTATAGAAACATTTATTTAAGAGATTCAGTTGTTATCAGCTACAAAAACTTATATATTTTCCCCTAGGAAAGCCTAGGATTTTCCCCTAAAGGAAGCTGTCCCTTGATATTTAACCCTAGAATACATATTTCTTACTGAATTTTATAGAAAGATTTATTTAAGAGATTCAGTTGTTATCAGCTACAAAAAAACTTATATATTTTCTCCTAGTAAATTCTAGAATATTCCCCTAAGGGGAGTTTAACCCATTTGCATCCAAGCGCCGAATATTCCGTGATCCGCGACTGTCTGCTATCACCGAGCGCGCAATAATCCGCGCTTATTATAATTTTATTTATAAAATAATTTTTGTTTTTTCATTTTTATAAAAAAAATTAAAAAAAAAATGTAAAATGCGATGTTTGGGACCCTTAAGTAGGGTCATGATGCAAATGGGTTAACTATATCAAAAGAAAAAGAGAACACGTAATATAAAAACCTGTGGTATTTTGAGCCAATCATCGGCAAGTCCCATCGCCTCGGAAGCATTTTGTATCGCGTCGGTTGGGTTCCAGTCTTCCCAGTCTGGGCAAAGACCCGGGGCAACGGCATCCACCAGGGCACCGACCGCACGCCCATCGTTCCAATCGGTAGTGAAATTGTTAATCTGCAGATCCGGAAGTTTCGACTGGATCCAACGCATTAGCCTCTGTTTCGGCGTTGTACGTTTGTCGGATCCGTTCATTTCTTCGCCCTCCCACTTTGGCATCGAGATGGAATAGTGAAGGATCAGCGTCCATATTAACCCAAGGATCAATTTTAATTTGCAGTCCACTATGTCCGATGAATCTGTAATATAATCATCAAAGTTCTCATCAAAGTCGTCAAAAAAATATACAATCTTTTTTATTCGATCCACTGCACTTGGACCATTTATATCTATTTATTCTTATTCCTTTCGTTAATTATCTATGTTCTAATATGAATAAAATATGTCGCCTCAGAGAAGTCATTATAGTACAAAGGGTTAGTATCTCTACCTTGGGACGTCTCAAAGGTATTAAGGACTATTTTTTTGTTTTTGAATTCAACGCGGTTGCTATCATACCTAACTCTAACTCCCCCACCACGATTTGCATCGTGATTCAACATTGCAACAAGGCGGGAATTTATTTTCATGATTCGTTGAAAGTGCATTCAGCTTAGTTTCCTCGATATAATCGCGTTGGTAGCGAAATATTAATATAATTTCAGTAATATATTCATAAACCGTTGGTAATTCGAATACCCACAATATCAATGTTCAATTAGTTGATTGGCTGGCTCGAAACATTTGTTCTTCAAAAATGAAATTCATGATTCGATATGCTTTAAAAGAAGATTATTAATATACTTTAATTGAATGAATTACACTTATTTGTTTTGTTTGCTTTTTTTTTTAAAGCACGCTTACTTTCAATAAATATATTTATTTAGGCCAAATATTCTGCAAATAATTTTTATCAACTGCTGTATATATTTATTTGACCATCACAGTATAATATATTATTCAATGGAAGTTTATAATGAATGTAATAATTTGACATTGTCAAATATCGTAACAAATGCTAACTAAATGAAATGTATAATATTTGACATAAGTCGAATCGTTAAAAAAGTTTTTATGAACTCCTCTTAGAATCCAATACGTACGTTTGAAAACTGTTGAACAAAACTGATGAGAAACAAGTGTTTCCAGCTATTCCGGAAGGAAATAACTGTATAATGATACAACAGTCGAGAAATAACGCTTACAGCATCGAAGTGAATCAACCTTATCGTTCTGGGAAAAAAAAGATTATTTAACCTTAACACGAGACGCGTAAGAATACGAATCTGAGTTAATGTAACAATTGAAAGCCACGTCACCTACTTGCGCCCAGAGGCTGATAGCATTTAGTAAGATAATTATTTTAAACACTGTTTAACCCTTTGCACTACGATAACGTGTCACACTCGTGACGCACCTTATAGTTCAAACGTGACTTCTGTCGTTCAAACTTTGTTCACAAT
This sequence comes from Stelis phaeoptera, assembly GCA_943735885.1. Taxonomy (NCBI): domain Eukaryota; kingdom Metazoa; phylum Arthropoda; class Insecta; order Hymenoptera; family Megachilidae; genus Stelis; species Stelis phaeoptera. The sequence goes on from OX030936.1 coordinate 6,791,662, forward strand.
TGAGTATTAAATTTAATTCTGATTCCAATTTACACAGTTAATGTTTGCCAAGTACAAATATGTAATAATTCAATTTCCTTGATTTGTTTTACCGCTGAAGTAATAAATATTTAGCTCTGACTGACGCACCTGCTGGGAAAATGGTAGTGCAAGGGGTTCAAATATGTTAGATTCTGTTTAGTTTAAACAAGATAACGTTTGAAAGACCCGTTGTATCAAATGAAATATTTTATTTTTAGAGGTAGACGTATACTTTGAAATAAATAGAATTATTTACCATTTAGTTTAACCTTATTCATACTTTAAGGATCTTACTTGAAATATTTCAAATGGTTACCAAATGTAAAGGTTCAAATTTCTTTTTTATTCTTCCAACCCCATATAAAGTAAAGTGAGTTTAAAAGACATTGAGAATATGTATATCAGAACCAATAATATTTAATTATCTTGGTGCGTATATTTAACATTCTTAGAGGTATTGAAAAAATTATTCGAATAACAAAGGTCGTATAAATTTATTTAAATATGATAGAGAATAAAACAGTTACAGTGTGTGTGGTTAAATAATTTATTTTGTTCAAACGAATTCGAAAGATAAACATCTTTTTAATTATTAAATTTTATTTTTATATATAATTTAATTTAATTTAATTTATTTTTATATATAATTTAATTTAATTATTAAAATTTATATTTATGTTATATCGAGATTGCCATAAAAGGCAGATACAGAATATTTTGTGATATAAATTGTTTTTTTGTTTTTGTTTTTTTTTTTTTAATTTTATAACTCTTGAAAAAGAACAATCACCCCCATCGCCCCCCTCTGAATCCATCACTGTCCAATTTACAAATTATCGTGATGGTTTCATTTACATCCGTGTTTATCTCTTTTTACTTTCACGCCACGTATAAAAATAATCGAATCGCCAAAATATTTGCATTTATTTCCTATAATTTGGAAAGGGCGGGAATTTGATTTGAACTTAAGACTAAAACTACCAAATGGGTCAAAATGACTAGTTCCAGATTCCTTATTCTGTATTACAAAATGTATCAAGATGCTTTCGTCGAAATGTAAGCTGCCTCTCACCGAGATAAACAATTTTTCTATCCGCTAATTCTATTTTGTTTTCTATTTGATTTTCGATTTAAGTATAAGTGGACATTGAACGCCGGTAGTTCCAGTGTTAAGATAATTAAAAGTGTACAACTTTTCACGTACACCCGTTATTTGCTTCCTTTATACAAAACCGGTGTTACGTTATTAATAGTATATGACAATATGACCATGTTAATCGTCGTTATTTATTTATTTTTTTTTTTTCTTTCCCAACCAGGATTACATAAATTCCGTAAATAGCCACGGTGTCATTTTGCCATCTTACTGCGTTCGTTCACACGCAATCAAAACACCCTCGTGATTATTATATTTACGGATTTCATTAATCACGCATCAATTTCGTCATCGCCGATGAGTCATCCCGCATTTTATCGCAACGATTATTCGAACGTTTTCTCGCTGCCAAGTTGAAAACCTGACAACACCGTGCATACTAGGGAAACCGAAACGTCGAATAAATGCATTTTACCGGACGAATTTAGACGAACATGACTTGGTGTTGGTATTTTTAGCGCGACATTGTCTCCGCGCTGGTAACAAAATAGCAGGCGGATAACCGTTGGCGTAACAACTCGTCCAAAGTATTTCGAGCAATATCATCCTCTCTTGTTCGTGATCTTACTCGAACAAGATTCATTGAACAGCTATTGATGCACGGTATTGCAGTAAAAAAAAAAACCGACGAGAACACCCGTTAGACGATTTCAAGAATCTATGAGACATATTTATCTGACTTTTTACTTCGTTCTAGAATTTTTCGTTCGAATTAAAAGCGTTGCAACGTACTCTCGTTTTGTTTCTTTTCCGCGTTAATTCAAAGTCTGCAATTTTTGTATTATTTCATCTAGGGCATAATTGTGAATTATAATTAATAAATGTAAAAGTAACAAAAAGAAATCGTAAGGAATTAAAGTATAAGGTAATGGTGATCGGATTATTAAAATTCAGGCACGTGTTAACCAGTCGTTTGAAGAAAAAATAATTGAACGAATTGTAACGTAACGAGAACGCTTCCTGCACAATAGGTTCTTGTTTCAGACGAGATTACGTTGGACACACTGTAAAACAATGACGATCTTATGTTACCTGGCCGCTATTTGCACGGATCCGGTATAAAGACTGGTATACGGGGTGGTACATGCAATTGTTTCAAACTGCTATTTTTTTTTCTTTATTACTAGTGCAGTTGTAGACATAAAAAATAATGTCAAGGGAAGGTGAAATTAATTATTCAAGAAATATCACTTTTCTGGGATGTAGGTTTGTTTAGAAATATATTTATCTTTGCAGCATGTTTCTATGTTTATTGTATAAATATAATTTCTTCTAATTTCTATATTTAGAAGCACAGTGTATTTAAGAATATTTATTTTTACTTTGTGAGCCGTATTTTTTTCTTTAAAGTGGTATGAGTCCACTTTTGGAAAAAAAAAATGAGTTAATCGTACATTCAATGGAGCACGATTTCTTGATAAGGCAATCAAAAGAATCGTAGCTATGGAATGTTATCGAAAAAATATTTTCCTTGAAACTGGAATAAGCCCATTAACAGTAGAACTACCAGACGGGTCAAAAATGACTTGTCTCAGATTTCTTATTTTACAAAACGCTTTCGTCGGAATGCAAGTTGGCTTTTATCAAAGCAAAGAATTATTCTATATCCTAGTTTACATTTTATCGTTTATTTTCAATGTACAAGTATGGGCACACTGTATTCGACTCGCTCGACAGTTGCAGCGTCAAGGATTCCTTTCTTCAAAAATACTTAGGGTCCGTTTAGACTATGCCTGCAGCAGGCGCCAGTAAAGAGAGAAAACGATTGTTTTCTCATAGTCGAAACGAACCCTTAGGAAGAAGGAAGATCGTTATGACTCGAAAAGATGGACTCTTTGACAAGAACGCAACTCTTTCGCGTTATCTGACCTAGACACACATACACAAACGTCCAGGTACGGTTTGTTTGGTAGCCGATAAAATTGACAGTCTACGGCGCACACGTATTCAGTTGTCAGTAGCATTTGCTCCTTAACTCGAGTGTCCATGACGTGTTCCCCTCGACCGTATTCCATCGCGTGTTTAGACGATGACGTCATTGATGGCTAACCGGTTGCGTCACGAGGCTGAACGCGCATCGGACGCCCGGCACCGGAGATGACCTCCAACCAATCTCCGATCCTATCCTTCTGACTACTCTTTCTGACCGGCCTATCTCATTGGATCACACAATACGCGGCCTTCTTCAAGATTTCTAAGTCGACCGATCGAAGTTTGAACAACAGACGAGCTCGTTTCCTTTACGATTAATAGAAATACACGTTGTACGACGTGTAACCAATCGGACACAATGGTCGAGTATATTCGTGGATAGATAAGGGTAATTTCAGTGTATCGGTTTTGATTAGATATTGTAATCCGTGATATTAGGTCAGCGCCCGTTCCAGGGGCGCCATTTTGGTTGTAAGTGTGAGACAAATATTGATGTGTTAAATACCTAATTAACACGTTGAGTGGCACAGTGAAAACGGGCGTGTGTAGTCAGACACGTTGAAATCCTAATTATTAAGAATATAATCAACTAATTTTCAAATTTAACCTTGCAAATCGATAGCTAGCATTCTTTGTTTCGTCATTTCTTTTGTTAATTATTTGATTGTAACAAATTTCGGATGCCGGTCACCGGGTGACCCCCGTGGCAGCCAACGTGTTAATAGAAAATTTCACGTATCGATTTTTTCGTTCGTTAGAAATTTACAGTGTTTAACGTATTTATATCGTTTATGTCTAGAAGCTAGAAAATATATTCTTAAACGGCGGTAATTCGTCTTTTTGCTCGGAGCGACGTAACCGCTGGAGCGGGCGTTGTGTTAGGTGTCAAACGGTTGCACAACTGTTTGTTGGAAAATGATAAGACGATCTTTCGAGTACCTCAGCTGCCTCCACAACAAAGTGAACCTGTTATTAACACTTTCGGTCCGGGACCGAGTAAATTTACATGTAATTTCATGTGTCAAAAGAACGCCGCCTCCTAATTTATGATTTATAGCTTTTCTTTATCTCAACCGAGCTTGAACGTGTTCAATTATTATTCTAACCGGCATCGAGTCCTCGCCTAAACCCCCTGTCGTACAGTATTCAAAAATTGAGAAGAATTCAAAGTTCCTGCGTAATAATCCTTGTTTTATTCATCGTTCGTTAGGTTTTCCTAGCTTCTTTGCTCGGCTTTCGCGCAAGTAACACCGTGTCAGCTCGCTAAGTGTTGATATAATATATAAAATAAAAGAATCTTGCGGGTACGGTGATGGAAGAGCGAAGTAACATTTCTTTTCTCGGAGATGGATTCAATTGAGTCCATGACAAAACAGTTGAAAGCCGTGACGAAGGTCAGAGGTGAGTCAACGAGGTATTGAAAACATGGAGATCTTCCGCGAAAATATACGTGGGCATGTTTGAAAGGTGATTTGACAAGTGTCTGACAGTATTTATTCGTTTCACCGGAGGCATGTTACTGTTGGCTTGAATTTCTTATGGTTTAAACACGTATCGGACTGTACTTCCGAAAGTAGATGTATGGATTTGAAATTCAATCCTTTAAGAGTATTTTTTTTTATACGAGCGCATCAGAATTAAGGAAGGTAACATTTTTACGTTTTTTAGAAGGTCAAAGTGATATCTGTCGACCACGAAAATATTGACGATATTGTTGAGAACTGAATCAGATATTGGAATGATTTTTTAAATTTTGATTATTAGTTTCTTAATTATTAGATGAGGAGAGCTTGTAATTAAAAATAAGAGAATTCTTGTACATTGACGCAAAATAATTTATTAAAGTATTATTAAAATCGATTGGGTTGAATGGGTGACATAAATGAAATAGTAATTTAAAAAAAATGATAAATCTTTCTTATTGATTATTGTGTTGATAAACAGATGAATTTTTAACTGAGAACGAAACACGATGATAAGCTGAATTTGGGAAATTTGAATCGTTATCGTTCGAAGATTATTCTTTCGATCTGGCAATAAACCGAGCGAGCGTAAATGAATTTTTTTCTTGAAAGAAAGTAATCTTATCAGGGGAATAACGAGCATGGTATGCAAGCTGAAACCGAAGATGACGTCCCGTTTCATACCTGAGCAAATTTGACCTTCACCCGATACCTCTATCTGCTTTCACTTTCTTTCATCACCATTCGGGCGAACTTTGGTGCAAATTAATTATTCACGGCCAAGAAAACAAAATAAATACGCTTTTTGTGTGCTCGAATTATATTTGAAACAATCAGTTTTAGATAATAATCTGAGTATAAAAGTACATCCAATTTTTGATACTTACTCGAATTAAAGTTTAGTTGTTCAATTTAAAGTGTTAACAGTTTTAATAATAATTTGAAAAGCAACTCGGTGAAAGGTGAAAAAAACGAATGGCACACTATCGCTAACTATTATTTTCAATATTATATATTAACCATCCTGTGCTCGAGTGGCGCCATTACCGAAGGATTTTGAAATATGGTATTTCAAAAGTTTCGCGGTTCTTTTTAAAATGGAACTATTTCTTTTCGAACGTTACAGACTGATAGTTGGTTAAAAAAATTTAAATTTAGATAAAAATCAGACCAATTGTATCCATTCGACTGTGACAGTTAATATGTTGTATCGAAGACCACGAGAATTGATTATCTGTTTATTGAAATTAGTGTAATAATCTGATGATTGTTTTTCGTGATGGCAAGGAACGTGTCACACGTGTCTCTTCTGTTTCTCAGAATGATAAGAACGAACGTACGCGACACGTATAGTTAGTATTAACGATTAACGAAGACTACCGAAGATTAAACAAGAACTGGTCGAGATCGGCTACCAGCACGTCCCTTCCTTCGGGATAATACAGGGTGCGGTCGAATAACGTGTGCGAACGGGCCCCGAGGTGATTCCTTATGAAAACAGATAAGAACAAAATCTGGAATAACATTTTTTTATTTAAGGTATTAGTTTTCGAGTAAATCGAGTTTGAGAATCCTTCGTTCGTTGATTTTTTTTTTTAGAAATCAAATTCTGCGGACTACCAATTGTTCAGGCGTTAACACGTTGGCTGCCACGGGGGTCACCGGTGACCGGCACCCGAAATTTTGTACAATCAAATAATTAAGAAAAGAAATGACGAAACAAACCACGGATAGCGTTATCATTAAGCTAATAATGCTAGCTATCGATTTGACCGGTTAAATTTGAAAATTAGTTGATTATATTCTTAATAATTAGGATTTCAACGTGTCTGACTACACACGTCCGTTTTCACTGTGGCAGTCAACGTGTTAATATAGAAAATGTTGCAACTCGGGGCTGTAAAGTGTGTGATTATATTGATAACGTGAGCGTTTCTTAAGAAATTGTAATTACCGATGATTACCAAAGTGCTCGACGTCGGATTCAGATCGCAATCTGTAATGGAGAGAACGGAGTTGAAGAGGGGGGGAAACTTGAAGCGAACTTGGCCATTTCTGGCCACATTGAAAATGGACATGTGCTGTAAGACGGATTGAAACTCTTGGGCACGTTTCACTGTCGCGATGAAAATGGACATTTGCGGTAAAATGGATTAAAAGTGTAATTATTAACCCTTCCGTTACACACATCTCCGTCGGTAATCAGCACTGTGAGTTGTGCAAGTTTGTGTGTATACTAAATTGCTAATTTATCTATTGGGGAAGTTACTAGATTAATGATTTAAGTACTTGGAGGTTACTGATTAATTTAGAATTTTGGAAATTAGTAGACTACTAATTCAATCGTTTGAAAGTTACTTGATTGATAATTTAATCGTTTGAAAGTAACTGATTTAGAGTTTTGGAAATAACTAGACTGTTAATTTAGTCGTTTGATGGTTACTAGATTACTAATTCAATCGTTTGAAAGTTAGGGGGTTATTAATTCAGAATTTGGGGAATTGCTAGGTTACTAATTTAGTCGTTTTAAACTTATTTGATTGTTAATTTAGTCATTTGAAAGTTGCTAGATTACTAATTTCTAATTATGCAAATAACTAAATTCCTAATTCAATCATTTGGAAGTTACTAGATTACCAATTTAGGATTCTGGAAATAACTAAATTCCTAATTTAATCACTTGGAAATTACTAGGTTATTAATTTAGAATTCTGAAAATAATTAAATTCCTAATTTAATCATTTGGAAGTTACTAGATTACCAATTTAGGATTCTGGATATAACTAAATTCCTAACTTAATCATTTAGAAGTTACTAGATTATTAATTCAGAATTTTGCAAATATCTGAATTCCTAATTTTAATTATTTGAAAATTACTAGATTACTAGTTTAGGATTTTGGAAATAACTAAATTCCTAACTTAATCATTTAGAAGTCACTAGATTACTAATTCAGAATTTTGCAAATATCTGAATTCCTAATTTTAATCATTTGAAGATTGCTAGTTTAGGATTTTGGAAATAACCAAATTCCTAATTTAATCATTTGGAAGTTACCAGATTACTAATTTAGAATTATGCAAATAACTTTAATCATTTGAAAATTACGAGATTACTAATTTAGAATTATGCAAATAACTGAATTCCTAATTCAATCATTTGGAAGTTACTAGACTATCAATTTAATAATTTGCTTATGTTGATCATTACTAATTTACTTAAGTGTTATCACGATTTACAAAAAAAAAGAGGCGTACCAATAATTGAAAGCACGAATTAATTTCCTATTATCATCGTATATTTTTATTCCATCTTACCTATAGGATAATTGTACAATTAATAAATAAATTGTACAGTATCTACATAAATTATCCACATACTATTTCGTTTGGAGTATTTCACGAAGAAATTTCAGCTCATTTAATTGTTCTTGGCAAAAGATTCATTGTGTAACACAATAAGTGTATTAAACATCGGGTTACAATTTAAGCAGTATCAAGTGGAGAATAAAATAGTGCCAAATAGGAAATTGTATAACACGAAATATTTCGTGTGTACAATTTTGGCAACTCTCTCCTAACCGAGACAAATCAGTTTAAACAGCCAGAGGGTCAAGAAACGACTTCAGGTCATTGTAAACAAGTTTTATAAAAATTTAAAAAATCGTCACGAAGATTAAGCGGTTGAATATTCGACAATTTTGTCATAAATTGTCCTTATAAATCAATCCAAAAACAATCTTCTGTTTATTATAGTAATCTGAGTAATTACACTTTAATTAATAATCATTTTTATAAATGGAGACTTTTAATATCATTTCTCTAAAAAACAGAAAAGAAATGATTCGAAAGTTAAAAGTTTGGTAAATAATTTTTATCGATAAAAAGTTATCGGTTTCAATCGATTCCCCCTTTTGATACTGCTGCTACGATAATGAAAATTGATTCATATAAATCGTGATATTAATGAGAAATATCTTCAGCATTATAAGAAATGATTTTAATCGAATACATGCATCGTATTTATAAATAAAATAAGAAAACATGAATCTGTAAACGACGTCTTACATGTTTATTAAGAATTGATTCAAGTCTGGTGTGATATCAATTTAGGTATAAAAATAAGTGAAATTTTACAGGGAAATGGGTCTTTCCCCAGAGGTGAAAGGTCGTTCCGTGGAATAGACAGATGTGCCTATGACCTTTTGCAATCACACCAGATAGCCACGTTCTATATTAATTAACCGTCAGAATTTTATTTTTCCAAGTGTTCTGAAACGTTTTCCGCACTAGAATAGAAGACGTGAAAGAATACCGACGTTTTATGTACATTTGCATTCGAGTTCAAAATAAAGTAAATAAATAGGTAAATAAAGAATGGAACATGTACTAGCATATACAGTAAAACTTTATCCCGGTTAAAAGTAATCCACATTTTAATAAAAACACCTTAAGGGGACCGGTATGGATTTATTTTTGAAAATTCTTGATTTTTTTTTTTTTTTTTTTTCAAAACAACGTTTTACGGTATAACTTTGAAAAAACTATTGCATCGGTTGAGCTCAGATTTTGAAGGATTATTCTGTACCTCGGGTGTAAATATTCATTAACATTTAACCCTCAGTTGTATAAAAAAGATCGAAAGATTCTTGCTGAAAGTTTTAGATAGGGGCCATAACTGGAGCTCCACTTTAGAATAAAATACTCGGTTTTTTTGTTTTCATATGCTCCAAAGTCCAGATTTCGTGTGGACGAGGTGAAAGCAGGGCTAACTTTCAAGATAAATAAAACAATTTTTGTCATTTACTTTCAAACCTCTGCTTTTATGTATAAAAATAAATTTTACTATGTGAAAAAAATCCATACCGACCCCTTAATAAATTTTGCGATAGAATTTCAACTGGTTCGATAGTTCTGGTCGAGTAGTGCCTCTGAGGCGCCATATTTAATTTATCGGAGTATTCTAAAATGCGAAATTTCACTTTCACCCTAAGGGAATAAAAATCAACAGATTCTCAAATATTTCGAACACTTTTCTTCCGACATAGTGCGTTCGGTTTCTGGAAACGTAGCTGGGAAATTAGATTAGACCCGAAAAGGTTAATTACACACGGTGTACGAAAAATCATCATTCAATCCAAGGAACATCGATTCCTCTAATTCCCCCAAAAAATAAGTCGAAAATGAAGAACGGAAACTGCTTGTATTTACGAAACATCGTATTCGCGAAAATTAACACTGAAACTATCAACGTTCAATGTACCCTAACTTTTAAGATAAAAACAAATTAGAAAACAAAATAATTAAGCCAACTGACATTTCTGCAAAAGCGTTTTAATAAACATCGTAATTTAAAATCAGAAATCTGAAGCGAGTCATTTCGACCCGTTTGGTAGTTCTAGTGTTAACATTTGAGGTTCCCTTGACGTTGCTACGAGTTAAACGACCATGAACGCTCGTTTTCGATGTGCCAATCGGTCCGTTAATTGCGGCTAACGTGATGCTTCTTTACTGTTATCTTAGCACCGGTGAGATACGATCGTACAATTTTGAGACACCCTGTATATCGAGGACTTGAATCGAGCGCGACCTTGCATCCACTGACCGTGTAAGTTTCTCAGTATGTGTCATCCAGGGGTTAATACACGTATGAGGTAATGCAGAATATGTTATTCACCGTGATTACGTTAAATCACGGATGACGGGGCCATTTCTGACCCATGGAGGCTGCACCAGGTATCGTGCAACTTCGACTGAAAATTGAAACTATTTGCCAGAATATGTACACGCGACTTTGCCAGTCTACAGAGTCGTTTTCCATTGAAATAGTCTACAGTTCTGATTTGATTTAAAACGAAACTATATGAGACCATAATTATGAAAATGGTCTAACAATAAGTCAAAATTAAGAAACAAAAAATGAGATTATCAGTTATTTCGCGTCACGTCGAATGCAATCCTTTAAAAATAAAAAGAGACACTTTATGTTGCGAGTTTGCCTTTACCGTGGTTCTTGGCGATTAGTATGAAGATATTGGATATTTGTTTTTACTATATTTTTAATAGGTAATTGCTAGTGAGTTCAATAATTTAGAAATTATCGAATTAGTGATGTAGAAATTAGTAAATTACTAAGCTGGAGATTACCAGTAGAAATGAGCAAATTGTTAATTTAGAAATTGCCAAATCACTGATTTATAAATTACCAAATTACTAATTCAGGAAAATACCTAATAACCAATTTAGAAATTACCAAATTACTAATTCAAGAAAATGCCAAATTACTAATATAGGAATTATCAAATTACTAATTTCGAAATAACCAAATTACTAATTCAGAAAAATGTTAAATTACTATTACAGGAATTATAAAATCACTAATTTCGAAATAACTAACAATAAATTACTAATTCAGAAATTGCCAAATAACTAACTCAGAAATTGTCCAATTACTAATTCAGGAAATTACCAAATTACTAATTCAGAAAAATGCCAAATCATTATTTTACAAATCCCTAATTAAGATAAATGACCAAATCATTAATTTAGAAATGTATTATATTATTAATCGAGCAAGCCGTCTTGTTTCAACAAAACGTTAGTCAAAATACCCAGAAATGACTGTGATTATTCAAAGTTTTATTTAAAGAAATTATAATACTAAACAACACGTCATCAAAATCATCAAGATTTATGATGTATCGAACTATTTTTATACATAGAATTTCATATCGATCATACGAATTAATATAAACACGTATTGTAAGGTTAAGAACTTCAATGGTTCACATTTAATATACCATAAATAACAAAAATAATAACAAAAAAGAATTGAATCGGAAAATGTAACCCCGACGAATTCGTCAAATTATTCTTCGAGCAATTTCATGCATGTAATCTGCTACCCATGCGAATTCTTTATTTCAGCTCCAAATCTGCACAGGCTAGCTAAATTGTTCACCTAGGCTCAAATTATGCAGACAAATCGGTTTCCACTGTTTATCAAAGTAACACTGTTCACAAATTAATATCACGCTTTTTCTATTTTTCTTTCTTCTTTTACGTGCAATTTCATCCCCGTACAGTAAAAATCCATGGGACCAACTTCAAAATATGACCGATAAACGAAGAAGTAATATCAATTTACAAGTTTCACTGGTCCCATAGACCAAAGTCACGAATTCTACCAAAAAAAAAAAGAAAAAAAGAAGAAAAAAGAAGAAATTTTTTGAGCCACGATATTTAATGATCGTGACAGCAACGAGTTGAAGAAATCAGAATATAAAAGAAACAATCACTCACCGATGTTAACGATCTTGATTCCCTCGTCGGCCAAAAATTTCAGAGCCACGGACACGTTCTCCAGCTTCTGGGATCTGAAAGTGGGCCGTTGAGTGTGTTTCGGAAGTTTCTTCTGTGAGAGCACCTCGAGCAAGGAGATCAATCGAAGCCCGTCCGACAGATCCGACTCGAGATCATCGATGTGTTTGTTCGCCGATTTCAGACTCTCGTTCGCCCATCTGGTGAACGTGTTCTGCTGTATACGTTTCCATTGTGCGTCCTCCTGCAAATCTTGCTCGAACATCTCGTAGTCTTCCTCCTCGGCGTTCTCGCACTTGACTGACTTATCGTTCTCGCCCATTTTATCGGCCGGTTCGTTCCTACGGGACCATACAGTTGTAATGGTGAGCAGAAATGGTGGTGGAAATTCACCTTGGTGTGCGTGCACACGTTCTGCGCAGTCACTTCACCTCCCCGCTAATCCTCCCGTCTGCGATGGCTTTCGTTACACATACATACATTCGCTTTCTCTTTTTCTCCACTTTCTTCTGTGTATGCATCTTTCCTTCTACCGGACGATTCAATTTTTCCCGCCATACGACACCGCTACAGAGCGTTCCAAGAAATCAGGCAGCTTGGATCGAGCGTAGGCACGTTTCGGGTAAACGGTGTTGGGGGAGGAAGGAGATTTTGGCGCGAAGATAGGTTGGTTGTTTTAACAAACCTACTTGATAGGTTGGTAATTAGATTTGTTAATGTGTAATTTGGTAGTTCGGTGATTATCGGGTGAATTTAGCGAATTATTATAGTTATGAAGTAATTTTGCACGGTATTAAATTAGTATTCTAGTCGTTTGTAAATTATTGAATTAGTGATGCAGTGATTTAGAAATTTTTTAAATTTGTAATCTAGCAATTTACGAATGATCGAATCAGTAATTTCGTGATTTTCAAATCAACTCAATTAGTGGTGTGGTGATTTTCAAAATTCAAAATTAATATTTTAGTAATTTCCATATTACTGAATTATTTGATCTAGTAATTTCCATCATCGCTAAATTGAACAGTTGCATTGATCTGATAACGTTCTACGCCTGCCTGTTTATACAAATTCTACGTTAATAATTATTTAAATTGTGTATACGTTTCTTGGAACGCCCTGTACACGTTATTACGGCAATGTAAGTTTGCGTACGAGTATTTTGTTGAATAACTTTTTTGGGGAAAGTGTCCTAAATTTTCTGGTCCTCGATATGTACGACACTGGCAGCGAACAGGTCGACAATATTTACCTAATCTGTTTACACACGTTGTGTTTATTGCTCTTATATCGCGAAACTTCGTGACAGTGCCGTAGTAAAGAATAGACAGAACTGGGTACCATTTAATATGAAAAAAAGAAATATTTGTGGTTCTTTCGACACCTTTTAAACAAAGAAATACGGCCGAATTTTGATTGCTCAGATTTGAAGAAATTCTTACTTTTCTGAAGGAAACCGGTGATATTTAAATTGCCCTATGCTCGATAAATATAATAGGAAATTAATCGGTTCCGCGACAGTTAAATCGGGACAAACGTCTGAAAAGTTTAGTGCCAAGATATTTTTAGAATGTACAAACATACATCTTTTTTATCAAGGTCCAATATTACGAGGGAAGATGAATTTTGTCAACCGAGAATCCTGTTCGAATTGTGAAATAATTTGATAATGATAAAGAGGAGTTAAATGAGGTAAGAAAATTCGATGAATTGAATAATATTTTTGGGATTTTTCTTACAAAATAAAACGGCAAAACGTTTAGGCAATTTTGATGGGAAATTATTATTTTGGGGTAACTCGGAATAATTATTATCATGGCCAAGTATTCAGTTGAGAACTTGTCACATTGCTGTATTACAATTTTGTTTGTTTAATGTATGAACTTTGAACAATTTGCTCTCAAAGAGATTAAAAAAATTCTTTTTTATCATTTTCGCTGGAAAGGGTTAAATTGGGTGAAACCCTTTTTCTTTTTTCCAGTTGGCAAACAATATACGTATCGCCACCTATTCCTACACTTATTAATTGAAAGATGCAATTAATTTTGATAAAATGATCTAAAATATTAGGCTGGCAACTAAATTCGAGATCCATCGGTGTGTTCGGTGTCAAAATTATTCGAATATTAACGTAAAATGATTGAAAAGTTATCACAAATATTGCAAGAGATTTATTCGAACGACGCTAGGGGGAAAGAAATGAGAAAATCACGAATTTAATTGCCAACCTAATACATTATTTTCATAGAACACGTTCGACTAAAATCACCGATAATCTGAATTAGTGTCAGATATATTTTGATGAAAAATCTCAGACAATTTGTCCAACCTAACATCGATTGATTGAATTCAAAACAAATATATTTGTGAATAACGCAAGCAGTGACGTGTTAATTAACACGTTCAAGTTTCGAAATAGAATAGAATGCGTTGCAAATTTTCTTCTGACAATCAAAGGGAAAATATATAAATTTCTCGTTGCAGATTAATTGTTTCGAACAGAATTATTTTACTCGCGTTTGAAGATCGATTCGATAGAATCTACGAAAGGGTTCAAACGCGGATCGAGTTTCGAATTGTGTTGAGTGTATGCAAATTGCACGGTGAACAATAAAGAACGTTGCTAAGGTATGGGGTGGGAGAAAGTATAAGGATAGATTATACTTTCCAATACCTATTGTCCTGTTATTTTTAGCCGCAACCAATGTAAAAATCGTTGTACGTATTTGTTCTGCGTTAATTGAAACGAAATTGTTTGTTTCATCGGTAATCGTTCACAGCTACCCTTCGATGGTAAAAATTCTATAATATCTTCTACGGATCTCAAAAGTTTCAGAATTCTTTTAACCCGTATTCGGGTGACACTTGAATTTCTATAGAAATTTGTCGCTTGCGTTATTAATATCCTTTCGATTACTTAATTAGAAATCGTCGTGGTAGGTACTTCGAAATTCTGAATAATAGAAATTACGAAGAATTGTGATAATAATAGGTAAAATTTGGTAGAAATAAATACTTTTCCGGATCAAGTTTTCAACGCTAACGTGGCAGTCAAGGTGTTAAATAATTTTCACATATGAATTTTTATCCCGATTTATTGTTTGTTGTAAATCAACGTTTGCCAAACACTGTACGAGGGTTAACTGGATTATCGGGACGGATGAAGTGTTCTATTACTTTCGAGATTGAAATTTTGTAAATTAAGTTTCACGAAATTCGAACTTCACCAGGAGGAACCGAATGATACAGCAGACATTGACACTACGAACGGTACGTCTGTTTCGTAGCTATAAATACAGAAAACGAGGTGCGAACTGAACGCAAAGAACGAAGATAAAAAAGTTATAATTTTCTATGATAACGTAACATTATCCACCGTTAATTCGTTTAAAAAAAAAAAAATAAACTTCTGTGAAATCAACAATCATCTTAAGTTACCTTTGAAAAAAAAAAAAAAAAACAAAGAAAATACTTTTAGAAAAATACAAGCTGCGTCATTTAACCGTGCCACTTTTTGCTCGAAATTGATAATTACGTGTTTGACACGAAATAAATTATAATACACAAATAGAAAAATTCAATGTTGCCTTCCAGTGGCGTACTCAGGAGGGTGGGAGCTATGGGGGCACTATCGTCCCCCAAAGAAATAAAGATCTTTTCTCTCTTTATGATTAACTCTATCATTGAAATTCGCTATTCTTTCACAGCAAATTTTCGCTGTAACCACGACCGACGTAATTCAAGAGCTTCGTAAAAATGAACAGAACCGATGAACTTTATTTAATCTGCATTGAAAATATTCTTTATCTGTTCAACTCAGCACCGTCCCACGAATAAATTCTGAGTACACCACTGATCTATGAAACGTTGAAAAATTAACAAACCGTAATCGCACTCTCTGCTCGGTATCGAATGACTTTCGTTTGAATTATTTTTTTCACACCGACAAACAGTTTGGAAATCAGTTCGGATGGCACAGTTAAACAATTCGATTTTCTTTTTTGCGATCGAAGGATCGATTAGAGGAGGTATTGATCCACTACCTTGTTCACAAATTACTGCAAAACTTAGAAACAACTTTGTGTTTGCACTATTTATGAATCGTCCCGGAAACGTGACTCACACTGTTACACTTTCGAACGCACAAAAATCTTGGCGGCACAAGGGACCATCATTGAATTTGTAATCGAAACTTGAACGAAATATATATATGTATATATATATAAATATATATATATAAAGAAAAGAATTACAGAAAGAATCTTTTACACCATTCGTCGCGATTTACAAAGCTTTACTGACGTTTTACTGGCGCCGAATTTGGAAGAGAGGGAAATCGTAGCGACGAACTCCGAGAATAGCTGTCCCCTCTTCAACACCCTCCTACTCTATGAGCAAAAAAGAACTGTATATGTACGTACATACGTGCAGGTTGATCTGTCCGATTCTTCCTCTTACATTTCTCTTTCCTCTGTTTCTACTTGTAATTATTGTCACTTCCTTATTGATACACCTGGGTGGGGAACAATTGGAACACCCTTCAAGGTACCTCTGTTAAAATTGGACCGATTTTGTTCGCGAAGCTGGAAGAATTGGTTTGGTCATTTTGAAAAAGATTCAATTGGTCAAAGTTGTAACAGAAAAGAAACACTGTCTTATCGACTATTTGTTTAGTTTTTAAAGAAATATTGATGTACGAAATTGGGGAAATATTTTATAGGATTTGAGTGAAATTATAGTGATATGTACGGATCGCAGAGACCTACGTACGATTTAAATAATTGACCATTTACCTAATGTACCTAATGATGTAACATCGGGAAATGGGTGTAGCTGAGACGATTCTGAACAACAATTTCCTTTGCAAAAATGTCGGACGGGGCTTCGTTTTTGAATTATTAACGAAAAACACTGGACCAATCAGAGCGCGCGTAGAGAGCGCTGGACCTATCACGGCTGAGCGCGCGCTCTACTCGCGTTCTGATTGGTCAGTGTTTTTCGTTAATAACTCAGAAACGAAATCTCATCCGGCATTTTTGTAAAGGAAATTGTTGTTCAGAATCGTCTCAGTTACCACCTATTTCCGGCTCCTACACTATTTACAGGACACCCTGTATATGTCCTGGAAAAATAAGGGTTCGCACATAAAAGAAATATATTTCTACGAAATTTGTATATAATTGATGTTTAGAAATTTATAACAACGTGGCTTTAAATTTAATTTTCTACTTCATTTTATTTCTATTTCCTAAGTTGTATACTATATTTCTTTTTTTCTTTAATATTATTTGCCAGTGTACGAAATGTTTTTATTTAAAAGTTTGTGTAACTTCAATCGAAGTAATTAATCATTGTTTTAAATAGATCAGATGAATAACAAATGTATGTATAATTGTACATATGATCTATTTTTATTGCGACTTCTTGCGATTTGTGTATCTTCTATTTTAAATGATTCAGTTTGCCGCGGAAATTTTACATCTCATGGAATTTCGTGGGAGTCAAAACTGACGTCAACGAGCAGCAAAAAAAAGTAACGCAATCACGAAATAATTCAAAGTAACTAGACTCGATATCGAACAAGTGTAAAGGCGCGGTGACTAATTTCCAATTAAAACACGCTCGGGGATGCCGTGGATCCACTTAAAATTGATTTATTTCCCGGCGAACGTTGTGGCTGAAATACTGTTCCCCTTGCGAAACGGGTTTCAATCTTCCTTTAAATACGGTGTTAACTTCTTTAGATATCCATTGGCGGATTTAGTCTTCGCAGAGCCCCCTTCCATTAAAAAGAAATGAATTTTACTCATAAGCAAAATACAAGAACGTTACCATTTTTGTTAAGTCCTCGAGTCTTTCAAGTATCTATACAGATAACTGAAAACTCACAAATATGGAAATAAAAATTATATACCATCAGATGCCAATAAACTCTGCCAAATCCACCACTGTAGATATCATGATTTGTTCCAATCTCCAATCGCTTTTGCAAGATTACCAAGATCGTTTTTCAATGTTGAACAAATGATGAGCTGGCACGAAATCAATATCCTTATTGTCAGCTATTTCTGTTCATTTTCTTTAGACGATAAAGAAAACAAAATATAAGATTTCTTGATTAACAAGAACAGTTTTTTATTAAAACAAAGTACAAATTATCAAGGCGATGTTTAGCTATTGTGCTTGTAGAAAAGATATGATATCCAAACTCCTTGTATTTGGTCATTGTATAAAAATTATATGATCATTCAGATTTTACAGTATTCCCGTCCGTTTATGAAACCCTTGAAAAGATTGAATACAAAATAGAACTGGTACGTTTATGCTTTTACCGAAACAACTGCTTTCTTTGCAGCTTCATCTAAATCGCTTGCTGTAAGAATTGACAGGTCACTTTCTGCGAGAAGTTTTTTTGCTTCTGTTACATTAGTACCTGATTTAAAAAAAAACAAAAAAAAAGGATAATTATTAATAAACTGTGCAACCAAATTAAACAAAACCAAACAAACTGTGTTTAAATTAAGATATAAACAAATCAAGCAATAAAAGAATAATTACCTTCTAGTCTAACAACAAGCGGTACTTTAAGTTGCAAGTTATGAGACGCTGTGATGATCCCTTTTGCTATTGTAGCGCAATTTACAATGCCACCAAACACATTTACAAGAATTACTTCTACTTTTGGATCTAAAGGTATCAAATGAAAAATTCAAACGCTAATCCATGTTTTAGATACGGTAATTGAAAGCTTTTGCAAAATTGGTAAATGAAACGCAACTGCTTATTTCGATGTTCATTACAATACATACCTTCGCTCAGAATTTTGAATGCTTGATAAACTTGATCTTCTTTAACGCTTCCACCCACATCTAAGAAATTGGCTGGAGATCCACCGTTTAGTTTAATTATATCCATAGTAGCCATTGCTAAGCCAGCACCATTAACTAAACATAACATACGAATTCAAATTGACCGTAATATAGTTTTTATTTAAACTACTAATTTGTTGTAATATTAATTTACGAATTATCGACGTAACTTTTCATAGTACTATTAAAGAACATACCTAAACATCCTATATTGCCATCCATAGCAATATAATTTAGATTAAACTGTGCCGCAGCTACTTCTCTAGGATCTTTTGTGTCATCATTCTCTAAAGCAAACAAATCCTGATGCCTGAATCTAGCATTGTCATCAAATGCTATCTTCGCATCAACAGCAATGACTTGTTTATCCGCGCTTTCAACCAACGGATTAATTTCAACTAGCAACGCGTCAATGTCTGTGAACAGTTTCCACAAATTTTTTAATTCGTTTATCGCCTTCTGTTGCATGACAGGATCCGTGAAACCGAGAAACGTGCTAACGTCTGTAGCTATACTGTCGTCAATGCCATGGTATATGTCTAGCGGTATCGTTTTAATTAATTCTGGACTTTCTTCGGCAACTGCTTCAATGTCCATACCACCTGCCGGCGAAGCAATTAATACAGGCCCATTGTGCTCTCTATCCAAAAGAATACAAACGTACGTTTCACGTGCAATATTTACAGATTCAGCTATCATAACTTTCTGCACTAATATGCCATCTTTTGATGTTTGCTTCGTGATGAGACGATGACCCAACATATTTTTCACAATATCCGCAACAGCTTTACGGCTATTAGAAAATATACAGTACATGATATGCGTGTTCTTATACTGCAATTTATAACTATGCTCTTACTTACTCCTTTGTAATATGCACACCTCCTTTAAAGCCATTATTGAACCAGCCTTTCCCTCGACCACCAGCTAACACTTGAGCTTTTACAACGTATTCATCTGCGTCTATACAAAAAAAAAAAAAAAAACAGAACTGAATATTATACTTAAATATAAAGTGAGCACAATAAACATAGATAATGTAATTTAATATAATTATTCACTGTAGTGTCCAAAATGAATTCTTTTTGAATATATTACAACTGAGAAAAATTTCTCTCGATAAACAATCTACCTGCCAATTCTAAAAAAATTTGAAAGCTAGTGTAATTACTATAATTACTTTATATTTCATAAGCTAAAAATTTTATTTAATTTTCTCAAAAGTATATTCAAATTTGATATGTAAAGAATTGAAAATTCCTTTTTTACTGTTGCTTTTAAAATTTGTCTGTAATTTATAATTTAGTATATTAAATAGTTAAAATTTGATGGATACGAAATATACATGCTGCATAGAAAATAATGTTATAGGAAATGTATAGGATAACAATGAGACTGTAAAAACAAAAATTACAGAACATGATAGCCATATGTTTATTAATACATTACAACCCTGTATGTACAGGAAATTGTATCCAATAAATTTTAAGTGAAATACTAACGTAATTTTTCTAAACTGCAGTTTGTTTTATTTAAATCATCCACAATGGCGAAATTTTGTACAGAAACACCGCAGTTTCTAAGAAGTTCCTTGCTCTGGTATTCAAGTAAATTCAAATTTCTGGTTTGTTTGATATTAAAGAATGAGTTTTTATTCAATATTTGAATCGAACACAATTTTCGGCTTGCGATACGCAACATGATTAACCTTAAATTTCCAACTTCACGAAGAAACAAATTGCTCGTTTAAAATTATTCACAACGCACGGTAATCGCGATTAATAAAAAACATGATTTATCTCCGCATATATTTTATTGTTTTATTATCAAGTTTTCGTTATACTCGCATTGCATATAGGATAGTTTGATAATTAGATAAGAAAGTAATTTGTATACGATGTAAATGAATTCCTTGCGAATGCGTTTGATTACTCGACGGCAAAATGAAAAACTGTTTTATTAACGTATAAACTGTTTATTGCAAACTGGTACATACTATGGCATGTATTCGGGTACAAAGTTCGTGAAAGTCCAGTGATAAAGGTTTAACGATAAAGGCAGTACAGCTTGTTGCACGTCCAAATATTAAAATCTTTTCTATTATCATATTTTTAATGTCATATTACCGTACGGTAATCAAGTTAATCATCCAAAAATACATTGCGCAAATCCTGCTATTACGTCTGAAAGTTTTAATGATTTTAGAAGCTGAAATTATTTTAAAAAACAGCTGCCAACGGTGTTCGTGGTGTTATCTAGCGGCGATGAGGGATACTAAATTTAATCAGTCGGCGTCTGAGTGAGATTTATCAACGTCGATAACACACGCATTTTCCAATTTTGTTTTTAATGATTTAGACAAACCCTGATGTCTTTAGCTCATCAGTTGTTACATGAGAATGTTATTTTATATGCTCTGATAAGCTTAGGCTATTAAATAATGCAAGAAAGATGAATGAAACTTCTCCACGTTTGGTTCGCTGCGCTACCACTAAATGTCGGTAGTGTACGATGCCCGTGGACTGCATGTTTTTTCAATTTCAATAATTAACACCTTTCTGAACCACTGATTACGTTTTTCTAATGAGATTTTGAACATAGAACAAGATGCACGTATCAGAAAGACCAAGATGTTGCTTATTTTTCAAAAAACGCGATATTCTGGTTTTTAAGTTCGACCGCTCGCCGTTAGATGGCGCCACGCGTACCGTTTTCGGCGGCGCCACGCGTAAAATCGAAAATATAAAAATATAGCTTCCCGAACGGTTTTAATTTATTAGATTTCTTTTTTTATCATTTAATTTCTTTCATAAACCCTCTGAATATTAAACAGTTGTTGTATTTTTAATAATAACGTCAAAAATGATTATAAAATATGCTCAAGTTCGGTACAGGGTAGAATACAAAGAGTCTTTTATATTTTAAAACGTTTATTTTACTTACAAAACAGGCAATAAGATGTTGTTTACGAATTGAATAAAAAGGAATGAAATAAAACAACGTGTAGTGTAAACAACGTATATGCTTTTTATTTCAGTATTGAACATTCACTAATGTGTATACAATATAATATATTTGTATGTATAATATATAATAATAGTAATAATAATAATAATTATTATTACGTATACAAGTACATATCGTTTACGTTGCTGCTGTTTAAATGTGTACACGCATACGTATGCATTTCAATTAATTATAATCTCGGTATTAATTACCCTAATGTTTAATTTAATTAATATACTGTATACCTCTCTATATTGTTATCTAAATCGTGTGTGTGTGTGTATGTGTCGATTAATACAGCCCTTAATCAATTGTAATAATCACTTGTCTCTTTCGTGAATAAAATCTCAATCTTATACAAGATATCCCGTAACTAGTATATAACATCAGGAAATGAGGGGTAGCCGAGACGATTCTGAACAACAATTTCCATTGCAAAAATATCATTGGCTTCGTTTTTGAATCATTAACGAAAAATACTAACCAATCAGAACGCGCGTAGAGCGCACGCTCAGCCGTGATTCGTTCTAGTCCGACGCGACGTTCCGGCTCGAGGTTACCCTATCACGACTGAGCGCGGGCTCTACTCGCACTCTGATTGGTCCAGTGTTTTTCGTTAATAATTCAAGAACGAAGCCCCATCCGACATTTTTGCAAAGGAAATTGTCGTTCAGAATCGTCTCAGCTACCCCCCATTTCCCGATCTTACACTAGTTACGGGACACCCTGTATATATTATATGTATACTTTACACATATACGCGTAGAATTGTAACATCTTTTTTTGTATCCTTTTTTCTTTTTTCTTTTTTAAATCTTTCTTATACGCACGCGTATGTACAGAAATTCCCTGTATCTTATTTTTTCATGTTCATCTAAAAAAATTACCTACTCCTATGTGTTCGTTAATCAACCTACTTAATTAATAAACTTCGCCTTTCTTTCGCATTACGATTCTTCTCGTTTTATCACAATTACATGGTATTATCGTGTCGAACGATTATTTATTTAACTTTTCTTTCATCCTTTCGTTTATTTGTTCGAGCTTCGGAAATTGTTCTTCTTCTTTGCCTTCAATTCAACTTTCAACTTTCAGATGTAGTAAAAATAGAAATGTCGTGAAATTGTATATTTAATACACGAGTATTAGATATATCTCATTATAACTGTTAAATAATAATATTAAGTATTACGTGTGAAATATTATATAGTAAATGGCACTAAATCCTACATGTAGTAAATAATAGTAAACATTAATGGTAGAATAATAACGTTAAGTATCACACGTTAAGTAGTACATAATATTAAATAATAATATTAAGTGATAAACAATATTTAATATTTATGTAATACACTTATTTAATATAAAAATATATCCGTAAATATTGAAATTCAAAGACATTGTTTGTTATTTTAAAAGGACTACAATTAATTATGCAAAAAACGAATAAGAAAAAGAAATTCTTGGAATAACTTCGAGTTTATAGTCTCTATTTTCTAGTTTATTTAATTTGTTGAAACAAAGGCGATTGAAGTCGACAGAATTGAACCGTTTACTCGCATCGTTAATTTCATTTTTCTTTCTTTTTTTTTTTTCCTTTAATTTTCACAGCTCGATCAATTGTTTATAACTAATTATCATTAACAATATATTGGATAGTGATCGCTTAACAATCATTCTTCTTTTTTATTGCTATTATTTCGTTCATTGACTCGGGATACTGTGAGAAATGGCGCTGAATGACACGGTACATTTTTCACGTTAAACAGTATACCATAAATCTCTATCGTTATTATCTAAAAATTATCTTCTAGCAACAATTATTCATCAATTCATAACAAATCGAAAGATTTAAATAACTGTTTAATAAAATCTTTATTGGGTGTGGCAAAATTTGTAGTGCAAATGATAATGATTTGTGAATAAATGAATCGAGATCGTGAAATAAATATTTCTTGTTCAGAATTTCGATTTCTAGTACAGATATAATTTAACTGTAAATTTATCAGTTCTTGAAATTTTATAATAAAACTTTTACAGAATACTTTTAAATTACATAAAATTGTATAAAATTAAATAGACGTTCTTACTTATCAAAAGTACGACTATAAACACATGTGTAAATATTTTTCTATTAACAAATAATAATTACAAGTACCTATATGTACCCAATGAAGTTATAAAAAATTTATACAGGATGTTAAAAAATGACCTCTGCACCGTTGGATAGATCAGGGAAAATCGAAGAGAAAAGTTCTGCAGCGTTTTTCGATGGGATCAGTAGTTTAGCCAGAATTCGTTGTTGAAATTTGTAAGATTGACCAATCAGCGCGCAGGTAGAATGAGACGGCCATCTTTGTTGCGCCATCTAAGCTGCGCGCTGATTGGTCAATCATTCAAATTTCATCAACGAATTCTGGCTAAACTACTGATCCTATCGAAAAACGCTACAGAACTTTTCGCTTCGATTTTCCATCATCTATCTAACGATATAAAGCATTCTGTATAAAATTTCTAGAAAATGAAACTTTAAACAAGAATAATATACTGTATTAGTTTGATTTATTTTTACACAAAATATGATCATTTTTTATTTGTACCACGAATTTTAAGTTGTTAGTGATAATAAAATTAGTTAAATTAGCACCCTAATACCTTTTGTTATTTAACGCATCAACTTCAAAAATGAAACAAAACTGTATAAAACGAAATGAAAAATTCCCACGTTAATTTTCAATCAAACATTGCATAAAATTTATCATCGTTAAATATTATTTTGTTAAATATACTGTGATAAACAATCGAAATTGTAATATTTGAAACAAGAAATTAGGTTCACTAATAACTGTTCGTATAAACTTGCAATAAAAACTATTAAACATTTGTTCGTATTTAAAAAGAGGTAGAATGTTAACATCATCTTACATTGTGCACTAACTTATTAACACCTACTGTGTATAATTTTATTTTATATTAAAAATTATAGTAATAAATCATTCATTTAAGTATATAAATTTGTAATTTAACATTGACCTGTTTTTAACGTTCAATTTTGACGCTGAATATTGGATAATTTAATATTGCGAAAAATTTTGCACTTAACACATTGTTGATGGTATGTCGTGATTATATTAACAGAAATTATACAATAAGCGTATTAATTTTAATGTTAGCAGTGTTGAAAACGTTCACCAATGCTAAGAATTTAATATTATTGAAAAATAGTAAAGCTGTGTAGCTAAAATCATAATTTTTTTTTAAATTAGACGTGTAATTAAAATTCTAATTCTCCAATTACCTGTGTAGCTAAAACCGTAATTCTTAAAATTATCATTTTTGAAAGTTAACTGTGTAGTTAGAAATTGAGGCGTTGGATGGAAGAAGGGCACATACGCCGAAATGCCGTTTCGAGATAATCGACTTCAAAGTTTTCATAATTGAATAATTTAATAAGTATCAATACTTTTAAGTCAAATTTTTGTAAGAATGTAGTTACATGTCTTTAAAATATAATAAGCATACAAGTCGAAACGATTTAAACGATTTACGGAAAAAGGGCACATAAGCCTATGTGCCCCTCTTCCATCCAACGCCTCAATTGTATTGTATATGGCATAATGAAACAAGAATTTCTATTACAGAACAGAATTGCTTTTTATAGCAATTCGTATATTTAACAATGTAGCTTTTATAAAAGAAAAGCTGCGAGAGGAAAATTTTAAACCCCCATAAAAGAATTCAAGAATATACTTTTACAATCACCGTCTTATCCTGAATAATCAAAATGATTAATAATAATAACCCGTATTAACGCTAATATTTCATTCGGTCAACAATTTGAAAACCAAAGACCACAAAATTCAAGTCTCCCATCAACAATGTGTTAATACATTTTATTTTTTGTATCAAAAAATAAAAAGAAACAGAAAATGACAAGGTGAAGGATTAAACTTGAACCACCCAATTCAACGAATAATCAGGGGGATTCAGAAGAAAAAAAAAAGGGAAGAAGAAGAAGAGGGGTAAATAAATAAACAGACAGACGTTTAAACAAAATAATCCGTGAATTTATTAAAAATAACACAGGAAAGAATAAAAGAAATGACAACAACAAATCAGGACAATGAAGCCGCACTAACCGGTTAGGACGATCATCTAATTAATCAATTAGTAAATCAAGTAATCGTAACTTAACTAGTAGCTTATCACAACCGCGGGTGCTTCTCTTGATTTTTATTCCTCTATGTACTTTATTATTTTTTTTTTACTTTTCTACTTTCAAGAGAAGACCATTGGTATTGCCATCACTTCAAGTTTATCTGTTTTGTCTCACGTGGGTCGAATTGCACGAATCTATTCTCTTTCGACCATGTTGTACAATTTTACGATCTCTTCTGTTTAACCCTTTCGCTTTTGTACCTTTGCGCATCTACCGTTGGAAGTGAAATTCAATTTTTTTTTCGTTTACCTTGTTTTATTTTCGGTTTTCAAACTTTTTACCATCAAATGTTTTGTTTGATATTATTTACATAATATTGCAATAACGTTGTTCTGTTTCAAGCTATTTGTATAATATTCTAATAATATTGAAATATTAAAGTATTTGATATATTTAATAGGAATTATTTAAATATCCAGATATTTAACATGGAACGGTGAAAATTTGAAAAACGAAGTACATAAACATTATTCGCCAATGTTTGATATCTTGTTGAATAATTTGTACCATCTAATTTGAATTAAAATATTGCTGTATTTTCTCTAAGTCTTCAGATCCGTTCAAGGGTTAAATTATTTGGTTTGTCCGTCAAAATTTATTTAAAATTTGAAAATTTCCTTTGAACGGTCGGTGTTTCGAAATTACACGTTTATTACGACCAGCCCCCTTACCTCGATTGTCCTAATTAACACTTCGAAACATCGGAAGAAAAGGAATGAAACAAATTAAATTATTTTTCGATTCCTACAAAACACACACGCGATGTATCAAATTCTGTTTCGTCAAATTTCATATATTTTATAATACCTCGAGAAACGATCAGATTATGGACATTTCAATTAAGGAGGACAGTAGTATAATCTCGTTCCTAGTTGCGAAAGGGTTAAATCTCTGTTTATTTATCGATTCAACGGTAGAATCATAAATCGACGTAATAATAAATGTAAACTATTTCTTCCTTTATAATTTAATTTTTCAATTTGCAAATTTCCTGTATCTTCTGGTGGCCAGCGTTACCAAAATCGTGTAATAGTTGCGTTTCGTTTCGTATTGGACGTGAGTCACGTTTTCCCTCGCGAGGCAACGCTGCCAGCATCCAGCATGGCAATCCGACTCGTCAAAATCGTCCCTTTTTAAAGGATTAAAGTAATTTGATTGAAATCGTATTTTTTTTTTTATCTACCGTTGATTCGTCACAGTTAGCTTATATTTTAAATTACAATACTTCGATGTTGAAAACGACGAAACGTTAAATAATAAAATATCTTAGATCGTCGAGAAGCTTTCTTAACAATTTTCCCACGTGACGCAAACGTTTCGACTCCTTTTATTTCTCTCGTGGAAGTCGTTCCTTCTTTTTTTCTCTCTCTCTCTCTCTCTTTCACTCTCTTTTTTCGTTTCTCGTGGAAATTTGATTTCAACGAATTTTAACTTGTAAACTATCTGATGATTAAATAATCGAAGGGTCTGCAGCAACGAAACAGTCCCGTTTTTTTGTTGTTGTTATAGGTATCGTTTTTGGCGAAGAGAACTGTGATCTTTTAGTTGGTGCAGGAATAAAGTTAAAAATATCAACCCTTTCATTAGGCATAAAAATTTGATGTTTTTTTTTTCGAAGACTTCGAAATTTTAGAACTTTATAGTTTTGAGAATTTAGAATCTTTGAAATTAAGGAGAAAATGTGAGAAAATATGTAAATTATTTTGATTGAAAATTATATAACTCTCATGGCAATACTAACAATAAGTAACGATAAGTAATTTTTTAAATAGAAACTGAAAAACGTATACTATATTTTTAGAAACTTTGAAACATTCAAGTAATATTTTTAGGAACTCAGAATCTTAAACATATATTTTTAACGTACTTATAATATTTTTTTAAATGAGTTAAACAATATTTCTTTAGATCAATACACGAAGGATTGTCATTTGATAATCCAATGAAAAAGTAAATAATCAAAATGAAATAATTACGTATCGAAAGTATGTTTACAAAGTGGTTGATATTTTTAAATAATAATGTTTGCTGCCGCTTTAAAGTCGCCTTCTGATCGCTGCAACCCCTTCGATCAGTTTTTTGCCTACAAAACAATACAAGTTCCGATCGAACGTTTGTGTAAATAAGTAACGAAACAGTACGAAGGAGTTAAAACAGAAAATCAATATTTCTCAAGCAACAAATCGAAAACGAAAGAAGAAAGGTAAAATTTCTTCTCGAAATTCGATCGTGGAATTCAATTTGAAAAAAAAAAAAACAAAAAGAATGTCCACGTTTAATTGCAAATTGTTGTTCGATGTGTGATTGAGAAACACCTTTATGTATAATATATTATGTATACACACCCATTTCCAGAATGTCTACGTATTGTTTAAACGATTATATTACTTTTATGTAAACGAACAACAACAGCTTCTCGATCAAAAGAAAGAAACTTAGGTAACTATATCTTCTTTGTTTCCCTACTTGTTCGTAGAAATAATAATAAATAAATCGTATTTTTATTAAACGAACGAACATTTTTCTTCTGTTTAAATTCTGTTAAATTATTCGATTATTTCTGTTCACTGTTTGGACACGAAAATTTGAAATTGTTTTACCAGGTATTCGATTATTATTATTCGTAAAGAAATAAATTAACCAACTGGTTTTCCTTTGAAATATTCGTTTCGTATAAATAAACACTGTTACAGTGAATAAATATTTATTACACCTATACATCTGTCTTATCACACGGTAACTATGTAAAAAGTCTTTCTTTGGGGAAATAAATCATTCAATTCAGGGATAAGATTATTTATGCATCGCTTTAGCTCGCGTTCTATTATTTGTAACGAATTTTTAAGTTAAATACGATTGTTAATTCTGATATTTTCATATCTTCAATTTTTAAGTTGGAAATTTTTATATTTTTATATTTTTAATGTTTTATCGACATTCAGTTTCTCTGGTTGATATAATTTGTTGATAGATTTATTCATTTTTACGTGTTACACAATTCTGTAGGGAATCGTTGTTTCTTTGATGTAACGAGATGAGGAATTATTAATTAAAAGAAAAATCGACGCAAAAATTATTTAGATTTCATACTCTGACTAATGTATCAAATTTGTACAATTTTGAATTTGCAAATATCTAAGACTATCTGTAATTAATCAGCGCCACTTTCCACTCTAATTGGGGACACAAATTGACCAAGAAAATGGTTAGATCGACGACGAATTTGTTTGCTCTTAAACGAACAAGACTGGAATTCAAAGTTATTCGAATAATTTTTATTATCATGCACTTTTTGGAAATATCTGTCCACTTTTTTTGTTTTAATATATTTAAATACTTCTAGAAAAATAATATTTGTACTCAAAATGTCTCGTTATTTACATAATCGATTTTCTTGATAAAGAAAAATCAACAAAAAATATAAAATACAAAATCACAAATTCCAAGGCAAAAATTAAACAATTTCTAAATACTCTTCGCAATTATTTATTTCGTTCGAAATATTAAATTAAACTATGCACCAAATGCTCTGATTAACATAAAGGAAAAATTTGAAGAACTCCGTTTCTTTTCGCCAGAAAATTGTAATTTCCAATACTGCAACAATGAATAAACGTTAAATATCAATAGAATAAAGAATAAAAATGAATTCAATAATTTCACTATAACAAACTAAAGTGTATGATTTTCCTAATTGTACGAAATGAAGAAGACAAATGATATAATTTGAATTTAGCCAAAAAAAACTTGTAAAACAGAGGATTTTTATCGATTTCTTGACACGTCGTTGATCCTCCGATTTTCTTCATCGATTTGAATTAATACGGCTAATTAGATACGTCTACTTAGGCTTAGATAATTCTATGTAAGGCATGGAGTATGTCATTTCGTTATCTGGTATCTAGATTATTCGTATATCTGTATAAACTTTTCTGTTCTCTTTTCTCACACACGCACACATGTCTCCCATTATTATTTTTTTTTTTTACCCCGCTATATTTTATTAAAGAAAAATTCGCGCATTTTTTTTGGTCGCAAAGTTTATTCCCTCTATTTATGCACCATTCCTCGTGATTAATTTTAAAATCGTTTACCAAAAACTATTTGAACCCTTTTCTTCTTTTTTTTTTTCTTTTTTCTTTTTCTTTTATTTACTTTCGCTTAGGTCGAAAATGGATTTCAGATAACCCTCCTACAACACGTACTTCACGAACACTGCAGCGTTTGAAAGTTTCGATGCACAGTGTTTCAATTTTGTAGTAATTTTAATTATTATTTTGAATCGAAACATTCTTAAAAGGAGTAGGATAGAATTTTTCTTTACGTTGGTTTACTTTCGAATCTTATGAATTGTCGAAACTTCTGCTCGTGCTGTAGAAAAGTTACCAATAATAAAATTTATCCTTCCTGATGATTGATCTGATTCCATGAACGAAACCTAACCCTGAAGAGTGGAAGTAAAAAAGGCTGCAAGTAAAATGTTTTAAGAATATATGTTTATATCAAAGTCAATATTAATAAATAATAACGGCGGTGTTATTAAAATTATCCATACAATTTTTCATATTTTTAATAAATGATATAGGACGTACGTTTCATGACTAGTTCTCTAAATTAATTCAAATAAACCTAAAAAACATCAAAACTCGGAAAATATTGTAAAACGAATACCGCGTTGCACTTTTTACTTCCACTTTTCAATTTCTTTCTATTATTCTCTGGCTAATATTCGAATGTGTACGCGTATGTGTTTCGAGGCGATTGATATCGCTTCGACATGATTTTCCATGAAAATCACAGGAGGGAAGGGAGGGGGGAGGGGGGGACGAAAAATTCTCGAACAGCTAACACCTTCCCGCGTTTTACCTCTATTTCATCTAAGATTTAAAATTCCCGCGGATTCTCAGCCCTAAGTTAATTAGCTCGTTGATCAGTGACTAATTTGTCGATCACCTGATAATCAATAATTAACAATAATTAAAGCTGATACGGACGCGTTGATTAATCATTTGTTAATTATTCATTATTAATGCAACCATCCATCACAAGGGTTTCTTTCGTTACCTCTAATCACGTAACAATAATTATTATTATCATATCGATACATATTATAATAATAATTACTATCAGCGGTATTATTTATTTATTTACAAATCATTCGGTTGTACGAAAAATAAAAGCAACGTAACAATTATTATGATCCCGATGAAACAAAATCGTCTTTCTTTTTTTCGTTTCAGAAAAATATTATTAATAAAACCCTGATAAAATTACAGATACTGTTCATCAATCGAACGAATTTTAAATATTATTTGCAAGTTTTTTGAGAAATGTTTATAAAACTTATTGCTCGAAATCTTTTTTTCTTTTTTCTTCTTCTTCTTCATTTTCTATACGTATTTATTTAATTCGTTTGACTAGACATTTATAAGCAATTACGTCTGTTCCGATGGTCAGCTTATGACGGTAAAAATCAACTCTGTTCACTCGTATAACTTTCCGTTAAAACGCACGAATATTCGAAAACGTCGTCGATCGAATTTCAAAGACTTCCTTCTCTTTTTTCCCCCGCGTTAACTTCGAACACTACTCGCTAGTTTAGAAAATTTATTGCTAAAAGTTCATCCTCGTTAACGTGTAAAATCTTCCGTTCAAATTTTCAACGTCGATATTTCTTTTGTTTTGTTGCGCGATCGATCGATCGATTCTTTTAAAAGAAAAAAAAAAAGTATGAACAACAACGAAGTTTTAATAATTTGATAATCCTATCTGTACATTTCATTATTTATAGATATTCTGTAACGTTCGAATAAATAACGAAAATTTTCATCCAGATACAAGAAAGATCCTAAATTATTTCGAAACCGTTTGCCGTCCCCGATGGCGGGGAAACTTGACGGGTTTGAAATGCGCGCCTTTTTAAAAGAACCTACTAAAGAAAGAAAATATCAACGATAAACGTATATTGCACTAGTTTTATACATAAAATATTCAACAAATACTTTTCTATTAAAAACACTTTACCGAGATCGATCCATTTTAATTTGCAAATAAAACTCTAACGTCTTACTTGTTAAAAATCATCAAAATAAAACATTTCAAACGCATATTGTTTGTAGGCCTCGCGTTATTCGATCAACATCTAGACTAAACATATAGACTCTGTTTATTTTATAATACCAATTATCGAAAAATAATTAATTGCACTTCTTTTTTCGTTTCAATACGTCGATCGTTCGTTAATCGTATTTTTAAACAAAACATCACAGAAAATATATATATAAAAAAAAAAAAAAAAATTGAAAAGAAAACGTTTCGATCTCAGTCAATCTTTGCTTTTTGATTAAATTCAAAAGTCAACGAATAAAAATGAATGTTTAAACGATAAAAAATTGATCAATCGATTCTTTCCCCGTCGAAATACCATGTTTCATTTGTTTAAACCTTTCGTAGGCCTTGTAAAAATTATTTAACTATTTATGTGTATATATATATTTTTTTTATCTATATTATATACATACACATATATTGCATATGTATATATGTACATATATATATATCACCAAATCAACAAATAAATATCCTAAATATATTAAATATCGTATAATATATGCTCTCCCAACAAATAATATATAAGTTCTCATCTATTCTCGTTAATAATAATAATTCAATATAATTATTTATGTATATATGTATATGTAAATGTATGTACTTGTATACACGTCACTCTCCGCACGTGTATACATATACGTACACAAATATGAATTTATTTATTTATTTATATTTATATTAAGAAATGAATTGGATCACCTCTTTCAATTATATTCGGTTCATTTGTCTACTTATCTGTTTAAATCTTAGGCGTTTATCTATACGAAAGTGACTACCCTTGTTATCCGGTAGTTTTTCCCTTTTTTTTTTTTTTTCTTGTTTCTTCTTCTTTTGCCGTTAATTCGATTCGTAAACAGCACAAAATTGTTACAGAAAACTTTGCGAGATAGAAAAAATAGTAATCGAATTTTTGGAAACACCTTTCTCCCGAAATTTTGTCGAAATCTTTCTAATGCAACTGAAAGACCGTTAAAAATATTTTCTTTTAAACAATTTCACGCTCGTTCGATTAGCAATTAAATTCACGAACTGTCGATTACAGAGGGATATCAAAATTATGATAAATATGGGAAAGATTATTACTTCGAATGGTGGTTAGAAGAAGGAAATTCTCAAGGAGAATACACGAAAGCCGTGTATCTGATTGCCTAATTGAATAGTGGATCGATTAAAATCCGATCACTATTTCCTCGACGTTTCTGTTCCAAATTGTGAAACAAACATAAAATATTTCAAGAAACGAACTGATTGTTCCTAAAGAAAGGAATAATTCTTCCTTTTGTTGCCACTGATCAATGGTATCGATCGATAGATACCAACCTCTACCGATTCAACGTTCAACCCTTTCTTTCGTTCTTTTTTTTTTCTTTTTTTTTTTCTTCTTTTTAAGCTTGCGTTATAAAGAAACATAAATTGTATTAGTTTGTTTCCCTAGATGATAAAGTTAATTAAAAATTAATCAGGCATAAATTCAATCCGTTCCTTTATTATCCTAATTTAACTTGTTTAATGCCTTTCTAAAGGGGGTCGCTAGTGCTATATCCGTTTTACTCTTAATAATGAACGAAATTTACTCTTCGTTTTCCCTTTTCTACCCTTTCTCAGTTTTGAGAATTTTTGTATCGTATCACGTTTCCTACGGATTTAAAGATCGATCGCATTGATCTTCCAGGGATGATACTTTTTCTTAAATATGCCGCGTTCATTTTCTTCTCGCTGTTAGTTGTATTCTTTTTTTTGTTTTGTTTTTTTAGAAATTTTCCGCTAATTTGTTCATATTCCAACCATTCCTGCGTGTTTATTAAATCATCAAATTTTTAATTTTAGACTTGGATCGTTCCTCTACCCCTTGGTTCTTTGCCACATTCAACCCTTCAACGCCCAGTATGGCTTTGAACGCCATAAAAAAAAAACCCCATAGTGTTGAAAAATGGACAAATGTTAAACAGAACTATTCAACCCTACTTAGCATACGATGGGTCTAAGAAGCCCCTATTATGTTTTATCTTACAAAATATACACCTTTTCGTACAAAATGAAATTTCCCAATTGTGCAACAACTGTAAACCGACCATCGTAGTTTCAAAACACGAGATAATAAACTTGTCGGATACAACAGATACTCTGTAGAGTCGATTAAATCGTTAAATCGACTCGAAGAAGTAATTTCTCCCTCCACGAAACATGTCTGAGCGTCGAAGGGTTGAATAAAAAACGGGTCCCATAGACTCTTTGCGAAAAGTCTCGTCGATTCTAAAGATTCGCTCGAAAGCCTGCAACTATCCGTTACGAAGAAGAAAACGTTCCTCTCGTTTTTCCATGCTCTTGAAATGTGATCAGATCGGTAGACTGCGATCGTCACACCGTATAAATGATTTCGTAAACTTAACAAATTAACCCTACGAGCTTCGTTGTTCCGATTGCAGGTGGAATCTTCGAAAGAACACGGTACATACGTTATTATTTCGACGTTCCAGTTGTAACTTTCAAGCGGTTCCATTGAAAGTTATCAGGGCTTGGGGTTGATCGGAGGATATGGCCAAACCCGATCGAAACAATTGCCGTGTTGCCGGATAGGTTGTCAGCCAAGAATGGACGAAGTCGGAAATATATTATAACGGTCGCTAGAAATCGGCAGAGTCAAATGAACGCCGCGTTGTTCTTCGAGAATGGTTCGGTTGCACGTTCAACGCACCCCTACAACCTCTCACTTATCCTCCGGATTTGCTCTCGGCAATCTTTCCGTTTCTTGTCTCTCGCTGTGAACAGATTATCATCGATCTTTCCAGATTTGTTTCTCTTTTCTTTATTCGTATTTTGATTGTTCGTACAAGGTAATTCATTTTGGAGCCCATTTTCACGGTGGTCCAACCATCGATACGAGATCAAAAAGGAGGTAGGGATAATTTGAACGTATAGAGGACGTTAAGTCCTTCAAATGTATGTTGCTAAGGATTTTAAACGTTTGAGGTGATAAATGATTGAGCATTGTATGAAACACTTTGACGAGTATCTGAGAAATTTCTTTCAGATTTCTCGAAATCATAAAATAGGAAAAAGATGAATACACCCTGGACCAGGCGTCGGCAACCTATGATTCTATTTTTGTTCTGTTTAATAATTTTATTGGTTATAGTAAAAATTTCTTTAGATTATTATGTATTTATTATTATAATTTATATTATTGAATTTTTAATAAAAATTATTATTGGCATCAAGTGATCCACTTGAGTTCCGTAAATAAAATATAATATATGAAAGTAAATTATAAAACATATAAACACGAAACAAACACTTCGAGATAGTGTAATTTTTCACAGTGCAATTTCCTCTAGTGTAAATAATCCCTAACGTCTATATTTCCTAGTGTAGTTATCCCTAGCGTCTATACTCCCTAGTCTTATTATACCTAGGGTCAACAATACCTAGTTTCAATATTCCCTAGTGCGGTTTTCCGCACGTAAATAATCCCTAGCGTCTATACACCCTAGTGTCAATATTCCCTAGTGTAGTTATTCGAAGCGTCAATACTCCCTAGTATAATATTGCAGTTTGTTATTTTCCCTAGTGTAATTGTCCCTAGTCTTATTATACCTAGGGTCAACAATCCCTAGTTTCAATATTCCCTAGTGCGGTTTTCCTGGTGTAAATAATCCCTAGCATCTATATACCCTAGTGTAGTTATCCGAAGCGTTAATACTCCCTAGTATAATATTGCAGTTTGTAATTTTCCCTAGTATAATTATCCCTAGTCTTATTATACGTAGGGTCAACAATCCCTAGTTTCAATATTCCCTGGTATAAATAGTCGTCTTAATAGTAACATTTCAGTTGATTCTGACCCCCAGCCAAAAAGTGTTGCCGACGCCTGCCCTGGTAAACTTTGAAATATATTTTTATAACATATCAAATATTCTGTTGGAGAATCGAAGTAGCTTTTAGTTCAGATATCTCATGAACGATTGATTTCTTTTAATATTGCACCTCAACGCCTTTTCTTTAAATTTAATTTAATTTAATTGAAAATGTGACTTTCGTATGCCTTTCAAAGGTTTTCTTTTTTAACCACAATGTTAAATAAATGCCAACGTTACCTGCCCCCCCCCCCCCCCCTAATATTCTACAATTTTAACTTATTTTTCCATGTTTTTCATCAATTTCGTGGTATTTGTACTGAGAGATTTAAATTGGATCATCTTTGCAACGAAAAGGATAATTGTTACGGTTCATAGGAATGTAAGATAAAATTGGACTCACCAAATGTATCTAATAGATTTCATCTTGAGTGCCGTCGAGTTTTCTTTGCACTTGTAAGCCAACACTTGCTTGACACTGCTTACATCGACTGTAGGAAACCTCGATGTCACGTAGGCTATAAAATTCCAATTAAAACGATCTCTTAGTAAAATACAAAATATTCGATACTACCTAACATTTCTATCTATTGGAAAAGAAAATTCCCTTTCGTTTACAGTTCAGAATCATTACATTTCTATAAATAAAAAACAAATTTTGATTAATTTTCTCAGAAAGGAATTTCTATTATCTTCCTTTGACGGACAAAAAGGGCATTCTATATACATGGTGTCACATCTCTTTGTTATTTTGTTATTTGTAAAGTTAATTTTCAAATGATCTCTCCCCTCTTGGTCTAAATACACGGTGTCCCGTAAGGGAATAATTCTACACGAAATACTTAGTCGAACTGTGTCATACGAGGCACTGTTTTCGAGAAAATCAGCTTTTAATTCGACTACGTTAAAGTGACTATGTCATCGATTCATGAGTAGTAATAATAGCATGAAATATTTCAGATTTATTTAATTAAAGCAGAAATTATTGAAAATACCGGCCGATTCGGTTCGTATACAGATTCGTTCAACCATGGTTGTCGACCAAGTTCAAAATTCAAAGTCGATTTTAGAATCACCCTCTGCTCGCTTGTACCGTCAATTACGGGACACCCTGTATAATTTTGCAAACAGCAAAATAATTAACGAGGCTCGAGTCAAGTGGAAGAAATCAAGTGTCAAAAATTGTTCTGTCATTTTATTTCCTAAATTCTCAGAAAACATAAAACTGTTCTCACGAAAACACAGGTGATAAAAAGAAATTATTCTGACTTGGACTGTATCAGCATCGATGGGGTTTAAAAAATTATTTCTTTTCTCACGTTTTACACTGACATGATTCTGTGCCAAAATTTTGTAACGATATTAGTAGAAATACGAATACTCACATATGATAGCCTGTACTTTGGCTTTATCTAGCGCAGGTTTCACCGGTCTTTCGGTTGCAGTTCCAGCTCGACTCCATCGTTGCCCTGTGACCGAGCATGTGGCTAACTCGGTGGGGCTGAACAAAATTGCCGCCAGACCACGAGTCAATTTCCTGTAATCACTCCATTTCACAGCCCTCAGTTGTTCCTCGCAAACTGCTATACCCTCCCCCAGGTGTACCTGGCAACAACAGAAAGCATTCTTCTGAATCTTCTGTGAGAACCGAACTCTCTGTTCCACAAATAAAAAAGAAAGAAAATTCGAATTTCCGAATTCATCTCATCGAATGAAAAATTGCAAAATTAACACGTTGACTGGCACAGTGAAAACGGACGTGGGTAGTCAGACACGCTGAAATCCTAATTATTAACAATACAATCAACTAATTTTCAAATTTAACTTTTCAATTCGATAGCTAGCATTATCAGCTTAATGTTAACGCTATCCGTGGTTTATTTGATCATTTCTGTTGGTAATTATTTGATTGTACAAAATTTCGGGTGCCGGTCACCGGTGACCCCCGGTGGCAGCCAACGTGTTAATATCGTGTCGTAGAGAGTGAAATCTGTAGTTTTGAAGATAATTACCACGCCGTCGGAGGATGATTCCTCGAAACCACGGAAAGCAGGCATCGCGGCCGGAGGTGTAGTTCTCATGTCCAAGGGTAACCATTCGCTCCTCGACGGTGAATTACTCTGCATAGAGGGTGATCCGTGTTTTCCACCCCTAGTTCCAAGCCGCGGCCTGCCGCGACGTACCCTTCGACCTGAATTATATTCAAACGACATATTTATGCATTTACATTCTTACTTTTCTTCTCCTGAACCTGCGAATTCTTAGAAATTCCATCGATCAACCCTTAAGTACCATGTGCAAAGTTAAATTGATACTTCTCCTTCTGAAGTACTCCCTTCGATTAATTAATTAGAAAGAGTCGTACCAGGTAAGGGAAATTACGAATAATAGAAATAATCAAATATTGTGACTTGAAAGCGTTAAATTATTCAAATGGATTGTTAATCTTTTGTTACATTCAAAAGATTTGAACAGATACGTCGAAATAAGAAATGTGTATTACTGAATTTTCTATTTCTAAGGGGAGGTAATTAAGGGTTGATGAAATGTATCTTATCCTTTGTGAATTAATTCACTACTTTTCTTTTTTAAATAAGAATATTATGGTAATATTGCTGTACGATTTTTCGATGAGATTATAAATCTTTCTAAAATATATTTACCTGAGGATAGAAAACGTGGTATTTAATTAATCAGCGAAGAAAGAGTGAGAGAGAGACGAAGAAAATGTACAATAATACATTCAGCAATATTTTACAATTTTACAATTTTCTTTCTGACGATAAACTTTATATAAAGTTTATAATTATTACAGTGTGTAATTAATTTTCATTCGTTTAACTGTATATCAAATCTTTCAGATGACCGAAATATATAAAAACATACGTTTTTAACGCAATACCATTATTTTAAGATAGTCGAACAAATAAATTCAAAATAAAATTATTACAATCCAAGAACAAACAAAGCTCCACAACTAACAGTACATTCAACTAATTTGAATCATATTAAATCCTTCATTAATCCAAGAAATTAAATTAAAACAATCATTTTATATAATATTTCCCCTTTTTATCAGCTTAAGATAATTTTTTATTTCGACAGAACGACGTAGCAACTTTCAAGTATACTCAAGTAGTCACAAGTTTTCCAATATACAAAAAGGAAGAAGAAAAAGAAGAAAGAAAAAAACCAAATAGTGTAAATCAATTTCAAACAATTTTCCCTGAAAAGGGTTGATGTATAAAGTACAAAATAAGTATATCGAGGCTGACGTACAAATTTGAATATCTTTATTCACTGATATCTTCTCGCTGACAATGAAAAGGTCGCAATACAATTAACGCGTATCAGAACTCTGGTACAAATACACGAACTAACGGAATAGGCATGAAAAGTGATTAAGTATAAGAAATTCACGTAATTAAACGCGTATTCGTATCAATGTCCCGACCACGATAATTACCTAATATTAAATACCTTTCCCGAAACAGATTTTTCTTCGTCGAGAAAAATGTTTCTTTAAGTATTAGTCGAGTTTATATTGCGAAACGGGAGTTCGATCAGACAGAAAATTATGAAATAATAACGAAAGCGTTTCATCGGTTCGTTCTTCTAAAAAAAACGATATTTATTTGATTTTTTTATTCGATTTGTGGCGATCCAATGTCACCAGAATACCTCGACCGATAATTCCTAAAGAATTATTATTTATTTATTTTGACTGTCGTTGATTTAGCAAAAGCAAGATTGTCGATTTTTTATTTAACAGAAGATGAAAATTTTGAACAGACAGGAAGTTTGGATATAAGTATCTTGAAAAATGGAATAGAATCGTGTACAAAGAATCATCGAATAAAATAATAATAATTAATAATTAAAGTATGCGTTCTTTTCCCCTTGGATGCTTAAATCCGGTATATTTTAATTATTGCGTCGTTTAATTAACATCGATTAAATAAATATTAATTTTCTTCATTTTGCTGATTAATTTAAAAAACAATACTTATGCCGTAGACGTAATATTATTCATAATAGAAAGTTTTGTTTAATCTTTGTGTCTCCATGAAAAATTGTATACTTTGTTTACAAACAGTGATTACTACAATTAATTTATCGTATCCAAGGTTCAAAATTCTGTTAACAAAAGGATTAACAACCTTTCAAGAATAATTAATATGAAAATCCATTCTGTGCAAAAAACCAAAACTGTTACAAATCGAATAAAAAGACATGATTGTTTATTATTACAATTTTCTGCCGAAACAATGAAGGAGGATCGAACAAAAAATAGAAACTCGAATAAAAATTCACAGGAAAAGTTTGAGAACCGTTTACAAAATCATTGTTCCGAATACATATTGCTTGATCGAATCGATGGATTAATCAAATAATTTATTATCCATGGCGGTAAGTTGGATGTTCCCTTGATTAAGGAATCAGGGTGTAATCGGAAAAGGAACTTTATCGATAAATTTCTGAACCATTTGCAGTCGGAAAATTTTAACGAACGAAATTCATTTATTCTGTTTCATTTTTATCAAACACTTTTCTTGTTAAATAAACAATAAAATTCAATCACGTTCGTATTTGTACGAATGCTTACTGATTGATAATATTATTCACGGGTAAGTTAATCATCCAGGGTGAACAATAAATAATTAATTATCGTTGAGATACAAAATTTCCTTTTCCTTCGTACGATTTTTAATTATCTATTGTTTACAATGATTCATTAATTAATTAATTATAGATCAACATATTCGGACAAATAAATCTGATCGTAAATCGTATTAAAATGATATCATTTTATATTTTACGTTTGACTGCAAACGGTTTACAATGTTTTCTTCCCTGTTCTATTTTCGAAGTTCAATCTGTACAGATAATTGTCCGCTGTAAATACTTAATCATCCAATTATTATTTATCGAAATTGAACGGCCCAGAAGAAATTCATTCCTCGTTTCTACGCATCTGTTACGGTAAAAGAAATATAACTATCCTATTTTATATCTAAGAAAATATACTTACTTTTTCTACATTAACGCGTTGATTATCACAATGAAAACGAACACCGAAACGCTAATAATTACCAATTAATTGATTTTCAAATTCAAACCTTAAACACCACGGCTGGAAAACTAAAAATTCATCCTGTACCTTTGTAACGTGTAAATACAGGTAACCCTCGTACAACACGGTAGCTTATTGCGTGAAACGAGAAACTTCGGTTCCAGGAATGAACAGAATTAGATTATTTTCTTCGTATACCCAATCGTAAACGATTAAAAGTAACAATAACAATAATTAAATTTTTTTTTTCCACAAAATATGCTATTTCGGTTTCCTCGTTTCTGGATTTAAGAATACCGTGTTACAAGGTAATTTTCTTGAACCGACACTGTGTCGTACGAGTACCGTGTTATACGGGGCATACATCTGTAATTTTATATCATTTTTATTTTCACACATTTGTTCGAAGATTTCTTACAACAAAAATAAGACAAGGATAAACTGAAAAATGTGTATCCACTTTTTAACAGGGATTTAACGCCGTGGTAGTTGAGGATTAATTACTAATTATTAGATTGTATAAAATTTGTTGACACTCGTGGTAATCAACGGGTTGAATGAAATTACAAGTAAGTGGATAAACGGTTACTCATGATAAACGTCGAGAAATAAAATTAATCGTAATTATAATTTTAATGTTACACTTATTTACTACTTATCACATGTATTTCAACCACATTCGTCAGAAAATAATAAAACAGCGTTGTCAGGTGAGTTACCTCGCGAGGGAAAACGTGACGTCACGTTACTCCCATTATGACCAATATACGAATCGATCCTCCACAATTTCCAATTGTGTACAGTACGATTCATGACGTCATTAGTAGTTCATTAATTATAGTAGCCCCTCGACCTGATAACGCTGATAATAAGGAACAAAGGATATCACCTTTCGACATCGATAGTGGCGACAAGTGAAAAAATTGTATATTTTAGAGAAGGTTTCTAAAATGTATAATTTTCAAAATACTAAATGCAGGACTTGTTAATTATGTATGTAACAGAAAATTGAAATATATTAACATGTTGAGCGCGACGTCGGTCCTTGGGGACTGATGGTGGACTTTTCGTTTGGAAATTTCCAAATATCAAATTTGTAAATTTTAAGTTTCCAAAGTTCCAAATTTCGAACTTTCAAATCTCAATTTTCCAAACTTCCAACTTTCCAAATCTCAAATTTGTAAATTTCCAAATTTCCAAATCTGAAATTTCTAAATTTCAAATTTCCAAATTTCCAAATATCAAATTTGTAAATTTTAAGTTTCCAAGGTTCCAAATTTCGAACTTTCAAATCTGAAATTTCCAAATTTCTAAATTTTAAATTTCCAAATCTGAAATTTCTAAATTTCCAAATTTCCAAATCTGAAATTTCCAAATTTTAAATTTCCAAGGTTCCAAATTTCGAACTTTCAAATCTCAAATTTCCAAATTTCTAAATTTTAAATTTCCAAATCTCAAATTTCTAACTTTCCAAATTTCAAATTTCCAAAGTTCAAACTTTTCGTATAGGCGACGCCGGTGCGTGAGACCGGCAGTGTCAAGGTTCTTTTTGCGTTACTTAACAATTGGTATTCAAATTATAAAAAAATACAACTTTTGCATACGCTTAACAATATAAACCTTCGTTCGGTAAAAACAAATATGAAATTTTGTTCAATTATGTCGCCCCTATCAACCCCAAGCAACGATATAATATTATAAAAAAAAATAATGAAAGAAAAACACATCTTTTTAATTTAACAAAGAATTATCCACTTACAAGCGTACCCCTTCGCTTAACGTTTAATATAAATAAAAAATAGAACAAAAATGTACACTTAAAAGATAATTACAATTATCTGTTCAGAATTACTCCCTAAGTACAAAAGCTTATTCTTACGTCTTGTTGTGTGACGAAGGTAAGAGGAAAAAATCAAAGCGATTATTCAGTCGTTCGTGTGAATAGCTATGAATTATTCGTATTTTGTTAAATAGCTATATGCTATATCACTCGGGACAGTTTATGATAATAATAGTTTCTAATAAATAAATTCGCTTGGATTTTAAGCGTCGAAAGATTTCTACACCAGGAACGAGAAAATTCGAAGCAAATTTCACTTAAAAGTGTAATTTTTTTTTTCTTTTCTTTTCTTCTATATATACATGCAATTATCTTTTTTTCTTGCTTTTTTCTTTTTCTATGTTCTGAATGAGAAAATACATCAAAAATTTCAATTCCAATTCCTTTCATTTTTACTTCGTTCGTCCATCAATATTATTCATTCCTTGTAGAAATTTTAGAATTTTTGTTTTTAATTTGAACGATTAATTTGTTGGAATTTTACTTTTTTTATTATTATTATTATTAGTAGTAGTAGTATTTTATTTTGGGTATCTACTGGATCCAATCGACTCCGCGGATCTTTTGCAAATAAAAATTCCTTGATCCTTTTGAAAAATATTTCACGAATTTTCATCCTTTAATCACTTTTATCACTTAATTCGTATTCAAAGGTAATCTACGCTATATTTTACATCCTTCAATTTTTCTTCCCTTTCTTCTAATCGAAATTTACCCGAAAATTTCACACGATTATTCGTAGTTCCATTTTTCTTCTCATCCCATACTTCGTTTTGCAAAAAATCCACAAGTCCAATTATTTTATCTTCGAATTCTCGGTAAAAATTCTACGATCTAATTTTTCACGACTTTACGGTAAAAACTTTTTCAATCTAATTGTATCGTAATTTGTTACAAAATCCTTGAAGTACGATATTTGCATTAACTCTCGAAAAAACTATCAAAGGCTTAAGATCAAATATTCAGAATATATATGTAATATATTCGGCAAAAAAATTACAATCCTATACTTTCTTCAATTTCTTTGCGAACATTTCAAAGACGCAATATATTCGATTTTTTCTGCAAAACAATAATGCAGAAACTTTCTTTTTTTTTTTTCTGTCGAAAAATTCTGTTTCCCCTAATCGGGCAATTTATGTCTTTTTTTGTTTTCGCAAAGAACCCTGAAGAACGGTAGCCTCTACTTATTGCAAAAATGCTTAGCTTCAATGTTTACAACTAATCTAGAAAAGTTCTGAGGAGATCTACGATTAAGTCCAAATTATCGTAAAATTG
Source organism: Stelis phaeoptera (assembly GCA_943735885.1). Taxonomy (NCBI): domain Eukaryota; kingdom Metazoa; phylum Arthropoda; class Insecta; order Hymenoptera; family Megachilidae; genus Stelis; species Stelis phaeoptera. The sequence goes on from OX030936.1 coordinate 6,835,804, forward strand.
TATACGTTGTTGATTCTCCATTTTCGTGCATTCAAATTTGTAATCCTAATTCGTTCGATTCGCCGACCAAAAGAGTCTAAACCTGAAACGCTTGGATCGACTAAGAAAATAAATTTCGAAGAATTTCCTTGCATATACAATTTGTTAAAAGTCGGAAGTTGAATTTCGATAAAAGAAAAATGAAAAAGGATCTCCTACAGTAAGTTAGCAAAAACTGTTGAAGTTCTATCATTTTTTGGATTCTCGTTCGGCAAAGTCTTGTTTTTTTTTTTCACTGAAATTTGCAACCAGGTTTCTTATTTAACGTAGAAAGCAATAATTTACAGCTGTATATTTTTTTTTCTTTTTTTTTTTAGACGACTATTGCCCAGATAATTTACGTTACCTTTTTTCTTTTCTTTTTAGATGAATATTAATAGATAAATATCTTAACTAGTAGTGCCTATTTCGTAATAAAATGGTGCATATTATTCTCCTAAACTATACTGAAACAAAAGAAACAAATTCAAATAAATAAAAGAAAAAGAAAGAAATACTTCCAAAAAATCATGTTAAAAAACGAATTCCTCGAATGTTAACAATAATCGTTGACTATCTTCGCGAAAAGAAACTTATATTTACATTAATTTTTATTGAGATCAAAATCGTATAAAATTTCTTTCAGACACAAGGTAAATTCTTCAATCTTTCAATATAAAATTACTAACTAAAGTTTATCGTATGCTCGTTTCAATAAATCTTCTCCAGAAATCCATGCTTTCCCTATCTAATTAACAATAATTGCTCCAGCCATGGATACAGCATTAGCAAGTCAATACTTTTATAAACAAATTATCGATAAAAGAAAAGAGAAAAAAGAAAAAGTTTCAATTGTCATTCGTGAAAATAAAAATTAAGAAAGTTGTAAAAATATTAACAATAAAAACTAATGATTTGAAATCGAAACGATCGCCGATTGAAAATGTTTTTACAAAGAAAACAGAAAAATGATTTCGTATATCCTCATGCGATTTTTTGTTTTCTTTTTCCTTCTTTAATACTGATGCACTAACTACACTGACGCTCCAGAGATTGCACTATCGACTATTCCGCCTTTACAGTTATAAAAATCACTATTAAAAAATATAGTGAAATACTGGTCGTTTGAGTACGCTATCGAGTAGAAAATCCCTTACATTAGACACGATAATGATAGATATATATAGTTTTCATAGAAGAAAAAGCGTGAGATACGTACGTTTATTTATACCCGTGTATTTTCTTTGTGAAATACGTAAATATAAATAAATATATCGAATATCCGAAAGGGAAGGAGAGGCGAGAACTAAGAAATACGAGAGATTAATTTGTTAATACAATTAGCAGATTCTATGGTCGCAATTTCAGTGAAGTATATCTTCGCGATATACTTGTTTCCTTGTTTCTTTTTTCGTTCGTTATCACTTTGTTTGAGAAGTGTCTAAAAATGATCGCAATTTCTTCAGACGGTGCCAAAAATCTGAACGGTTGAATAAATATTCGATTTATCCTTACGCTTCAAGGATCATTTGGTCGTATGTTTAAAAAGGAATAAATTAGTTCCTTTCGAATACGTATTTTTCAAGTCTGAAAATAGAATTCGTTTGTTAACAGTTTGCCTTTGATCCTTCGTTAAATGATTTTTGAAATACTTGAAACGAAAGTAGGATTTTGAACTCTTACGAGTGAAAGTAATTAGAAGAAAATTCTCTGTGTTTTACAAATTTAGTTAAACATTTTCGATATTTTTTCGGTATTAATGAGATATGCAAGTCACGTTTGTTTAACAAAATGTAATTATGGGATACGATTTAAAATATTATATTTGTGGCGAAGGATTAAATTGATTGTATAAATTATAAAGTATGGACGTATCATTCATTTTTTTGACACCCTGAAAAAATTAAGGTTAAAACCTTAACCTGACTAGATTGTATTCCTACGAATCATTCTTTAAAAAAAAAAAAAAAAAATCTAGTTTCCATTCGCCTCCAAAATGGAGGAATTACTAATTGTTCCGAACGAGAAACCAATTAACCCGACTCTTAATCCTACGATTAATTACTAACTCTCGAGTACACAAGTCATTATAATTTACAATATATACAACAACTAAACGAATACGCTTCCCTCGAAAAGGTCGAAGTAAAAAGTACGAAAACGAGGAGAAACCTAGAAATTCAATCGAAATATTCGTCTGAACGTACCTTAAGTGATATTTTGACTAATCGCGTCGCGAATAAATAATAAAACAAAATAAATAACGATTGCAACGAATCGATTGATACAAAATGAAACAGGAATGTTAATATCCGTAACTACTCGTCGAATGTATACAATTTTTTTTTTCTTTCTTTCTGTTTTCTGTTTTCATGTTCTTTTGTTTCTTTGATCGATAAAAAGAAGATATAATTGAATCGAAAATTAGAAAGTTTATAGCTTTCGAATTTGAAATATTTTTGGATTTTCAACTTTGTTCCACGACGTCGTGTTTCGGTAAAGTCTTTAATTTTATTCAAATTCCAAGTTTCATCGGTCTCATCGACTTCCTTTTCGATTTTTACTCCTTAAGCTCAAGCAAGCATTTCAACTTTCCAATTTTCAAATCGCCCACCGGTCAAAGGAAAGATTTTCTTCGGGGGGGGGATTAATAATAAAAAATCTTGCTTAAAAATGGTGCTTTCCCCAGACTTAAGACGATTCCCTAGACAATGAATTTTTCAAGTTTCGTTTTGTTTCTGTTGTCAATCAATGAATTATTCGGTGTCTGATGGAAAATAGTTTTCTATTGGAATGTTCGATGAATGAATTGAACGAATCAATCAATCAATCAAACTAATCGGCTGATCGTTAGATATATCACTTTTAATGCCCAGCGAAAGACTGCGAGTTGGAGGAAGAAAAAGAAAAAATGATGTCCCTGTATAATTGTCTGCTTTACGTTTTCCTTCGTGTTTCGATTCACCGATTCTGCTTTGTCTGTTTCTATGCATGCATTCCTATATGCGGCTCGCTGTTTCTGTTTGATTCTGGCTATGTGTAGGTGTGTGCGATATATGTATAATGAACATGAATCTCGGACTGTGGATCCGATCTATACAGATCATCTTGTAAACCAATGATGATTAACATGGGGATACAAAGTTTAAGTAGGAAAAAAAAAGTGAAGTAGCATCGATGATGAATTAATGCTGCTTAACTTCTAAAATGAATATTAGGACGTTACGAGTTAATTAATGTTAAAAAGTTAAGTAGCATCGATATTGCTATTTAAGTCTTTAAATTAATATTAGAAAATTATTGATTAATTAATAATACGTGAAACTTCTCTAAATTAATAATAGAAAGTTATACAGGATGATAGTAAATTAATGCGACTTAAAACTTCGAGAATTAATATGTTCGAAGAGTTGTTGGTTAAAGAACGTGAGAAAATTTTCGAAATTAATATAGAAAAGTTATTACTTAATATTATTATTAGAAAGTCTTCTAACTTAACAACAGAAATTTATATAGCACTGATAGTAAATTAATACTGGCACAGTTTGATAATTAATATTGAAAAGTTGTTACTTAATCAGTATCAGAAAGTTATATAGGACTGATAGTAAATTAATACTGCCACAGTTTGAAAAGTAATGTGAAAGATTTTTACACGAATATGAAGAAGTTAAGTAGCATTAATATTACACTAATTATGCAAGGCAACAAACAGAAAGGTTGAATTCCAAATAATTGCGATCGTCGAAGTCGATACGTTAAAGTTAATACGTTCGATTAATCCAAAGTATTGATATTATTAAAAGAAATCTAATTGAAATTAATACTTTCTTTCTGTAAGAACTAGAATAAGTATGAACAATCGAAATTTCAAATGTGTATTTTGATGAAAATAATGATTGCATGCTTTTGTAAGTTTCAAGTAACTTTCTGTTTGTTAAATATGTTAAACGATAAAAGGAAAGAAACGCGAAATCAGATTAAAACGTGGAAAGGAACCACAGGCCGAGGTTTGCAACAGGCTGTCAGTACAACAATCTTAATAACATGATATGCAACATTTATATCCTAATCTTAGATTCAGTAAAAACTATGCGCTGGGCACGAAGCTCACTCTCTCGCTCTCTGTTTCACGCGTTCGATAAAAACAAAAAAATGTAATAGAAAAACCCTCGGAAAAACGTTGTGTAACAATAAGAAAAAAGAAAAACTATCCACGTACGAGACGAAAAAATTGAAATCGGTATGTTTTCTCATCTCTGTCGTGGTTTTTAATGCGTCTGGTTTTCATTTCTATTCTTTTTTTTTTTCTTATCCTTCTTCTGCTTTATCCTTTTTTTTTTTTTTTACTTTTAATGTCTTTTTGTTAATTTGATTAGTCGCAGTCGTTGCGACTCCCGGCACTATTGTAAAACGGTATGTAAATATACTTATTATAATAATATATAGCTGCATCTATGATTTGATTGTAAATCGTGAGGTAAGGAGCCTGTGTGAACGGTGCGATCAATTCGAGAAACATTACGATTTTTCTTCGAGCTCAAAACCTGTTAGGGAACTTTCAATAATTTTTCGAATTATTCAGAGCTGTTATAATTTGTGATTAAACAGACAAACGAAACGCCGTTATGTCGTGTGAAAAAATTAATCAATCGTTCAGAAACGATGAGAGATTAAAAGGACTCGTGTACACTGTTGAGCATCATAGACTTCTTTAGGGAAATTAATATTATTACTAATTATCGGTAATATTCGAGAATTAATATAGGCATTAAACCTGGGTTAGGGTTATGTTCAGAAGTTAATTTTTAAACGAGCTGGTTAATTAAAGATACTAATCACTAAAAAGCGCTGTAATTACTGAATTAGTAATTTAATGATTACTAAAACAAGTAAATTACTAAATTAGCAATTCAGTGATAGTAATTATTAAATGGCGTTGTAACTACTAAACTAGTAATTTAATAATTACTAAATCCCACTGTAATTTACTAAATTGGTAATTTAATGATTACTAAAACAAGTAACTACTGAACTAGTAATTAAATAATTACTAAATGACGCTGTAATTACTAAATTAGTAATTTAATGATTACGAAAGCAAGTAAATCACTAAATTGTCAATTTAGCGACAGTAATTATTAAACGGTGCTGTAATTACTAAATTAGTAATTTAATAATTACTAAAATAATTAAATTACTAAATTAGCAATACAGTGATTAGTCGATCAGCAATTTAGTGGTTACCGTATTAATAAATTATCAATTATTGAAATAAGTGAATTACTAAATTAATCCATTACTAAAGCAAGTAGATTACTGATGTAATCATTACTTTGCTAATTTATCAAATTGGTAATTCACCGATCCAAGCAAGTTGATTAATCCAATAATACTAATTAATAATGTACTTATTTAAAGCGAATAGAATTTCTTACCCCCACATCGTCATTTTCCCTAAAGAAGACTAATTAATAGTAGAAAAGAATGAAAATTCCATAAATCAATATTTATAATTGAAATTATAGTTATCCAAATGATTATTGAATTACTGAAAGTTCTAGGCTCTGATGCGAAGGATAGAAACGAAAAATTTGTCGAAGAGATCGCGCTCACGGAACTATTGTCATCTGTAAAATATAATATAAAAGATCCTGAGTTGTACTGTTGTGGTACTATGGCTATGGAGTTCGGCGATGTCTAAGATGGCTTTGTCTCTTTTCGTTAATTCTTAAACAAGTTTATACATATACGTATGTGCGCGTGCGTATGTACGTAACTGTTTACAAACTTTATAACGAATCCAGCTAAACGTGAAAGAATATTTCACACTTTCCAATTATAGAGCGGCAAACGTTTTCAGATACTGGTGAACAAAATTGAATGTGCGTGACTTAAAATATATCGTCACCCCATGTTAACCAGTATCTTAACACGTTAATGGATAGTTACAAAATGTAACTAATATCATTAACTGACCAATCAATCAATTAAATTTATCCAATAATACTTTTCAAACCACTTGAAACGAATTATTCCATAATATAACAGTTAAATTGTTATGTAGTAATAAATTTTGTAAGCGTATTTTTATTACTGAAAATTGAGCCAAAAAATTATAATGGTAATAATAAAGCAACAATAACAATAATAAAAGAAAACTAGGAAAAGTAAGTATAATCGATATCAAAATACTTTGCAACAAACAAATAACAATACTCGTACAATACTTTCATTCAAGAACTAACAACTGCGTACACAAGGTAATTGTGTACTAAAGTATTCAATAATTGTATGCCTCTCAACCTTCAGACACGTGTAGAAATGCTCAGAATTCATTCATACAAAGGTATCAAGCATACGTATGACTTGCGACTGGTTGAATAAGGTATCGTTTACATAAGAACGGAAGGACTTGCTATTAGGTATTTAAGACCGGGTAATAAAGAAACTACAAAAGAATATATGATAAAGGACAGCATATTAACAGACAAATATAGAAAGTGCAATCTTTATGTTGGGATGTAAACTATTAACTGTATTTAAGAATACAGTGATATTAAGAAGCTCATACACACAAATTCAAACAAGCAACCAACCACACAACCATGTTACTAATACACACGTCACAGCCAATCATACAAAACCCAACACAGAAAATATACTGACAGACAAAATAGAGAACAGACTAGATACAATATTAATTGACAAAAAGATATAACACCATGCATTGACGTAGTTGTATCCAGTGATCATAAAATCAAAACCAAGAAGAGATGATAGTCTGTCGGTTCAGGAAATTAGAAGAATATGGATACAGGACAAAGTTACAGTCATACCATTATCGCAGGCATTATGTCACAAGCGTTTGCAGAAAACTTCCAATCTACCAGCATACGTTCACTCACTCGTACAAAAAGCAATGATACTAAACGTAACAATAAGAAAATTTCTGTAATAGGTAGAAGCTTCATAATAATACTGTTTGCAATGATTTTTTAAAAAAGAAGTCTAATAATACTTTGAAAATAATTAACTAATATTAAATTCAAAAAATCATAGCTAGAACAAAGAAAGAAACATAATACTTTATAGTAACATGAAAAAATGCAGAATGATTGCTAGTAATACGGTGGTTTATCAAAGAACAATTTACCTCACCGAAGACATGAGAAAACAAAGGTAATTAATTCGGCTCTATAATATCACATTAGAGCGTGTAAGAAAATTTACAGGAAAAGCCACCTCAGACACAAGCCTCTTATAATATATTAAATTCAATCTGCTGCATCACGACGGTTTCCCGTCGATAACTGTCAATAATAAATTCTCTGTAAATCTGTTTGAGCTGTAAAATCGGTTGGCTGTCTATTGCACCGTTAAACTGCTACGCGGTGAAAAATATATTATAATATGTTCGTACGTCGTTCTGGGAGTTTCTGTGCGTGTGCACCCAGACGTGTGACGTAATCAATAAAGTAAATATAATCCTCTGTAAGAATATAATATCGTTGTAAATATCTGTAGTCTGTATAACACTGTATAGCATCAAATAAAACAACAAGTTATCCTGGCTCGCGGAATAATCAGTACGAGGTGGGATGGCTGCTCCACTTGCGGCGATTCTGTGGTTTCTTTCTATTTTTCTTTTCTTTTTCTGTTTCATTTTCATTCTTTCTGTTTAAGGATACTTTCGCTTTTCCTTACGACGAATAGGCACGGTACCTTTTGCGATATGTCCTTTGAGGACTATTGTTTCGTTAATTACTGTAAGATGCTGTGAAGAGATTACTCCATCAAAGCGATGTGCTGTGTGGAGTTGTAAAGTAATCCTTTCAATGTTACTTTGTTAAAAGTAATATGTATGCAGTGCATTGATATTTCTGTATTATAATATTAGAATGAGATTCCAATTGCCGATAAACTAGGAGTACAAAATCTTGTCAAAGTTACTAAATGCTTTTTGTAAATATTTACAAATAAGAATACTATTTCCGTCGCTGATAACTCAGTAGTTGAAGCGACGTTAAACCCTTAGGAAAATAAAAAAAATACTACTTCTCATAAAATTAAATTAAGCGAATTTAAACAATGATATTCATCTTTGAAATAAATCTGAGCACCTCATATTTAACTCTTTTAAAATGACCTTCTATAATCATTACATAAAACAGTATTTGCAATCCACAGTTTATGGTTTTCTTTTATATTTGGAATTAAATAAGCTTTCATGTCATATGAAAGAATTTCATAAAAAATAAGAATGGTATCTTTGCAAGTTTCAATTGCAAGTATTAAATACTACTGAGAATTCTTTAATTTTATGAAATTTTAAAATATTCCCCCATCACAGCACAAATCTTTAATCTCTTCACCGCACATAAAGTTTCTCTTTGAAAGACCACGTTCAACTTCATTTGCAGTTTTCAGCTGCCAGCAACTGGCATTAAGTCTACTCAACCAAAAAACTGTCACATATGGGCTGAAGAAACTAAGGCGCGTTAGTGGTATGCAGCATCAAATTGCATCATGCTGCTTTGAAAGTGCTTTGATTCAACATTGGTCTGATTGACCTCATAAGCACCATCTTGGAATGCTCTTGATTTGTTCTCCAGAGTCGTTGCTCCTGTGCTCTCTTCGACCGAGGCTCTCGGCGCGGAAAAGGATTTGACAGCATCAGTCTGTTGTGCCTGAATTTGTAGATGCGTTTGAGCTCCGCTTTGCTGCTGCGCTTTTGGTTGTTGCTGATAGATCTCTTCCTGACGATGCCTGTCCGCCACGCTGAGCTCATGGAAGCTGACCAGGTGGCGCTTCAGGTAGAGCTTGGTCTTGAATGGCTTGTTACAGAGGGGGCATGTGACACTCTGAGGGTTGTGGATCAGGCGCATGTGCTGACGCAGGTTCGACAAGTTACTGTACATGCGGTTGCAGACAGGACAAGGGCGTGGGTCCAACGAGTGCAGTTTGCGTAGGTCAGCTGCAACACACACACAACTTGCTCTAACCCGGTAGAGGCAGCACGGAGAAGGAAGTTAATCTTTTGTTGTTTTTTTTGAATGGATTTATGGGTGGGGTCTCCGATTTGCCAGCCACCACCGGACAGCAACAACCAGCTGAGAAACCCTAGCCGCACGACCACTATACATTCTACCTAATTTAGTAATGGGATCACTTTTAATATCTCAAGTCAGTTACTATTACATGTAACTAAATTTATAGTTATAATAAACTACTTAATTTTAAAGCATTTCATTGCATGTTTCATAACTTTTTTATTTTAAGATATTAACTTCTCGAACAATCTTTCATTTACTTATTTACATAAAAAAATATATAGTATTAAATTGTTTTATTTTGAACATAAGTTCGCTACATTAAATATATGTTAAATAAAAATATAAAAATAAAAAATTATGTGAAATTATATCCTACATATCTTTTTAAATATAAACATTCTAAAACTCTTTTGTAGAGATAAAGAAAAAAAAAATTTTTTCTCATTTTAATGTTCAATTATAATCAGCCTGTAATAAACACAGACAGAACATTTCTGAATAACATAATAATAAAGAAAAACTTGTTACAATTATTTAGTACAAGAGTTTCTAACTTCATTTATTGTGTTTCAAAAAAATTTCAGAAACAATACTGTCCGATCCCACTACTATCTGTCGTGCGCACCATGATATTGCGCGTTACCAACGCACACACATCGGAGACAAATGGTAAGCGTGTGTTATTGGGAACATGAGGCGTGAGAGTTCGCGCTGCATCATCCGAAATTATTCTACAATTGTTTCTTGACAGCAACACCCTTTACGTTTAAAAACTTCCCTTGACATGTACAATTTAATTCATTTCAAATTTTTCAAAACCTATTATTATTACAATAACAAACAAATCGTTTCTTTATATAACTCTTTCTATTATGCAATAATTTATAATGTACATATGTAGATAATATCCATAATTGCACTTTAAACTGGTAACAAACGACAAACAAAATGAAAAAATTAAAATTTACGTAACATATCGAACTTAAGCTATAAAACCACGATTAAAAATGAATACGATTAAAAATTCGTATTAAAATTAAAAAATTATAAACACTTTAATCTTCTAGATTCAGAATTTAGTATCGTTGGTTTAATGATTTAATGCAGTAGAATATGATTAGTGAAGCCAGACGTTTTTTTTTTTTTTACAATTTTTTTTAATTACAACACCATAATTAAACACTAACCTTAACCAAAAAGCTTACAACAAAATTTTGCATCAAGCAATTGCTCTGCTATGTATGTCAAGTTAGGGTGTTCTGCCATAGGATAAACATGAGTACACAGAAAAAACAACGCCAATTAGATAAAACATATACACAAAAAAAAAGTTATTTTAATTCAAATAAATAAAAAAATCTATACGAATTTAAAATAAAAACATTTGTTTTAACATGTTTCAAAGAATTAAAAAAACTAACCCTGAGAAACTATTTAATAGCCTCCAATTGGCGTGGCTTCTACAGGACAAAAACGGAAAACGTGGAAGCAACGGGCAGGCAATTTTGCCAGACGGAGGGATTTCTTTCTTTTCAACGTTTAAACTCTTCTAATTCTTACCTTTTCAATGCATTCGTTTGTTTTAATTTAAGAAACTACGTTTAAGTATCTAATGAACTTACAAAAATATTCAACAAACATTTGACAACAAAAATCAATCATAATTTATAAAGTTAATATACTCAAAAAGTGTATAGTATTGCTAATAAACAAAATTGATTGTAATCTTACAATATCACCTCCAACTCTGGCAAACAAAATGGACAGGTAGAGAGCCCGAGTATGCACACGCAGCTGACTTTCTCACACAACAGCCGCAAACTGCACTCCGCCTGGATGAAATTATCAGATCGCCTCCGAGTGTCAAATGTCTCTTCTTTTTCTTTCTTTCTCTTCCTCTCTCTCCTGTCTTTTTTTTTCCATATTTGCACACACATACGCGCATTCTCTCTATGTCTTTCTTTCCCTTTCTCTCCTACCGCCTAGCAAGAGCTACCGAGCTACACGAGCTTACCATTTCAAACCGAAGTTCCCCTTCTCCTTCCGTCTTTATATTCGCATCCAAAAAATTCTCTCCGACATGATCGGCTAGGTTGTTGCTGTTTGTAATGGTGCTCGCAACTACCAAAGAATTAGGATTGGGACGGACAATCCACTTACCTTGTTGCTCTTGATTTAGCTCTGTACTGCCAGCATGAGATGGCCCTGGCATTCCACCCTCCAATGATCCACTACTCCCGCCACCACCACCTCCTCCTCCACCCCCTGCTCCTCCTCCTAGAAAAATATTTACATTGGAAAATATAGACCTTGTTACATTCCTTTCGATGAAAGCGATATTTTTTAATTATCCAAAAGTACAAAAACAATTTCCATTGTAATATAAAGAAAAGTTTTATTTATAATTACCCTGGTAAGAAGGAGGATACGATGGTAAAACTTCCATGCCACCATCAAGGCTAAGAAAACCACTTGGCAGTGCATTAACCTCCTGCTTTGGAGAACAATCATCATCGCTTCCATATTCTGGTAATTCTATTTTTGGCTAAAATATAAAAACTGTATGATAATTGTGCTCGTCAAATGTATGTTATTTATCTATTGTGATCAAAAGAGAGTTACCGTAAACTTGGAGGAACATAAAATACTGAACGTAGAGGCTCGAGTAAACAAACTAACCTCAACAATATCGAGATCTTTGTAGCAGTCAAGTTGAACCTGTGGCTCGATTAATGGCCGTGTGCGTGGCGTTCCAGTTGCACAGCCCGCCGCAGTTGGTACTGGACTAGATATCTGAGGCGAATCACTTCGTTTGCACAGCCTTTTTAACGGTGGAGGACTTGAGGCTGGTGGAGTTTTGCTACGGTCCTCCTCTAAATTTGGTGAGATCAGCCCACGGCCGTTTGATGCGTGTATGTTGTTTGTTTTCAAATGCTTAAACCAACAAATAATACCAATGAGTTATCAGCATATAATTCTATAATCTAGTACTGCATTATTTGATCTCCACCAAAAATTATATTTAGAAAAATACATTATTCATATATTTATAGATTCAAACCTTTTCGCTGTTGTGCTGATTACTTTGAGAGTCGGTGAGGCCACGGATTTGCAGAGACTCAGCAGTTCGTAAAAATGTAGGTAATTCTGCTTGAGATATGTTAACCTCTCCAGCATACATGAATTCCAAGAGTGACTGCAGATGCTCGAATTCCACATCACGCATAAATATTATTGGATGCTTGCATGGATTTGTCTGTAAGTATATATTTGTATTAGCTCCTATACTCATTTATGATAAATTGATCAAAATAAAACTTGGAATCAATGGTATATTGTAAAAATATTAAGCAACAATGTAGTGAAATTTATTATTACAATTAGAAAAGTAAAAATACTGGATTATAACATTAGTTGGTAGTATTTTTTTCTTTTAGGATAAAATTTTTTGCTATGCAATTTTATTCGTGTTAATAAATAGCTGTTTCCTTTTGCTGTAATATTTGTTTTATTTTAATGATTTTTCAGATTCCAAGTTTCTTTTTCATACCATAATTAAAATTAAACATTATTACACATTATATTATATAACTTCTTATAGAAAAACAAATATAAATCTAAAATAATTTGAATCTATTACATAATTTATAACGATAAACAATGAAAAAGTGTTATTCAAAGTACTTTATTTCATTATCTAACTTAACCAATCAAAGTTTTACAACATTTACTGACTTATGGAATCTATAAAAATGATAAAACATGTCTACACTGTAACTAAAACATCTTGATATCTTTGAGTAAGTCATTACTTCAAGAAAATAACGCTCAATGTAAATATATATTTGATATAAGAAATTTGTTAGGTATATTTTAAAGTACTAGTGTATAATCCATTAAACACATATTTGTATGATAACTGCATAATAACACTGTACCAATTAGATGTGCTTTACATGAAATTTTATGTCCATTGGACCTTATCTTTCTTCGACGTAAAATTCTTTATTAATTCTTCATTTTTCATATAAATTAATAAGATATGTGAAATATATGTATACATACAAATAATATAAACATAATTATACATAAGCAATACATTCGACAACTTCTTACATCTAACAAACTAATTCACAAACTGCTTATGAAATTAAATATTAAAATAAAATATTTGAGCACTTGTTACACGAGAACCTATATAATTGTTATTAAATCTCTATACATTTGAAGCTATATTAAATATAAAGAAGAAAATGAAACTTAACTTATGATTTTTAACTTACTATATAATTTCTGTTGGATTAGAAATTCTGCTGATCTTATAATCGATTCCGATGAAAATAGAATTTCATAAATATTACAAATACATTTGTACAATCAAAAATTATATGTTGTTCACCATTGAAACACTGTATTCTTAGATGAACTTTTGTACCTTAGGCTTCAGAACTATATTTATCAGACCTACAGAATTAATGCGCAAACAACTCAGATATTAAATAAAATTATATAGTAATTAATCATATTCAAATCATTCCAGGAAAACAGTGGTTCCTAATAAATAAATAACATGTAAAACAATGTATTCCTGTGTAAAGCATTTACAAGAATGTGTAAGAGCATTACAATATACTGTCATACAATATATGCATGAAGATATTAAATAAGAATTCGAAATCAACTACATCTAAATCAAAGCATGTTTCTCAAAGGTAGAAATGATCGGTTAAGGGGAATGAAGGGGGAGGGGGGAAGACATCAAGCAACTAGCACCGAGTGAAAGACGGGGAAGGTTTTCTAACCTTGAACAACTCCTTGAAGTAAGGGCTGCACGCGGAGAGGACAACCTTGTGCGCCTGGAGACGCCTACCATCGCAGGCGAAGGTGACATCGACGAAATCCTCGTCATCTCTGAGAGCCTCGAATTGGCTGGTGATATTAGCTTGAAAGTTGTTCCAACGCAAGCAAAACTGCTGCTGGCTATCCGTCATTCTCCTCGCTCGACTCCCTTCAACCTCCTCTCTCTCCCTCACACTTAAGCCGTGAGCCCCCCCACCACCACCCACCCTCTATCCGTCTCTTTCTTACTGTCACCTTCTTCTACTTCTATCTTTTTTCCTCTTTTTCTTTCTTACTGTAGACAGCGTTGTTCTTTCTTCGTCGCACACTTTGACTTCGAGTGTATCTTTTTTTGTCTTTCTTTCTTGCAGGAGACACTTTAAAAATTTTCGAAATATATTGAATACAGAAGATTCATCGAGACGAAGAGGGTGAGGGTGGTTACGCAGGTGAGGGCGGCCTGTTTTAGTGCACTCTCGTGCTACTGATTTGAGATGAGGCTCTCATTACTCTGGAAAAAAAATGGTAGGTGCAAAAAGTGCAATCGATGACTGAAGAGGAGGTGTGTACGTGGGGAGAATCGATAGACGGCTTACCAACATTTAAGCGATAAATAAAATAATCGCTACTTTTTGCTAGTATTTCAAAAGTTATATACTCTATTTATATTACACCGATAAAATGAATAGCAGCAAAATTCTTGCTAACTATATTCTGATATAAAATATTAAAATGAAATACCCACATTTTCTAGAAAAATATTTATATTCATTAAGTTACCAGAACAGCTGCCTAGAGTTTTTTTTGTTTCTGTGTATGTTCTGCTTTTTTTTTGTACAAAATGACAGTATACTACTTCCCACTAATGATAATATAATTTTATTTAAATCTTTTATATTGATATATAATGATAGCCACTAGTGATCATTTATTAAAAAATAATTATAACAAAAAGAAGAAATTTGCAATCATTACTAAAATTTTAAATTATGTATAAAATATTAAATTTTTATCTAGTACTTTTTATGTTAAATCGAACATTTTGTAATAAAAGTTTCTAAAAACTAACATCTACTAAAATTTAAAAATTTATTAATCTATTTTTGATTATGTATATATATATATACATATGCACAAAAGATTTATAAATCATTTACTTTTTTATTTTCTTTTTCTATTTTTACAAACGTAACTAATGTTATTTTTATATGAATATTCATTAGCTTTATAAAATATTTTACAGATTAAAATATTGAAGATAAATTAAAGTAATAATGAATATTTTACTGTAATTATTTTCTGATATATTTTATAAAAAGTTTTATTAAAATTTAATAAGTAATGTAATCATAATTACCGTGAGTATTTGTATTTATTGTATTTTAAATTATACTGTTATTACAGAAAATATTTGATATGTACTTTATTTTTACATAATAAAGATTACGCGCTAACTTATCTGTGCATCATTAAATAAAATTAATCTTATATGAAGTAGTAGAAGTAAGAAATTAGCGCGATGAGAAATAATATTAATAATTGACGTGGGTAAATTAAAACTGATAAGTATGAGTCATACAGAGCAAATATTGTAATTTGAATCATAAATAGTTGTGTTAAATTATTAACCATTTATATCGTTATCTTTCGAAAGATAAATTGCAATCGCAAAGGAAAACTTTATTATCGTAAAAGAAAATATACGGATAATGTGTCCGTGATTGTAGACAGCATTTCCATAAACCGTCCTGTTCTAAATTCAGGCAAATTTTACTACCCGGTATATGCTCGTCCTCGCAGCTTCGGACAGCTTCGGGCCGTCATGAACGGCCGAATTTTCTTCGCAAAATAGTTATTGATAGAAATTTTCCCCTCGCTTTGTCGCGATAAATGTGAAGAAGATTTAATAAAAACGCATGATAAATCCAGGAAACTAACAATTATGTGACGCAAGCAGAAAATGTCAGAAAGACAGGTGAGACTTCTGTTTTTTTTTATATTTCTTTTAGTCTTTCGGTTTGTTTCTCCTTTTTCCTTAGTATTTCTTCAATGAAAATTTGTCGAAAATAAACGAAAATAGTGAAAAATCGAGTTCAATAAAAGGACTGTGATCATTGTTTTTAACCTCGTTGTGAAAGGTTACTGCGGACAACTCAATCGATATATTGTCCTCGAATTTCGTTTTCCTAAGAAACAATGAATATAACAAACCGTTTGATGATTAACAGACTTTGTTGTCGGTTCTCAAAGTTTTATAAAATATTGAGATGTTGTTATATCCTCGCTTAAAATTGTATGTTAGAGATCGAGCGATAAATCGTAACCCTTATTAGGTTATCCTTTCTTACAAATACATTTTTTAAATTCAATTCGATAAATATATGAATGATATTATTAACTTATTTATTTAGAGAATTTATTGAAAGAAGTAAGCAAATTCACGTAGAATAATTGTTTGTATGTTTTTGAATACAAGGTAAACTATTTAAATTTAACTTGTTGGTTGTTTGTTTTCATAGTTACAAATATTTTTAAATGTATTTAATACAAAAAATATTGAAAAACTCATTCAAATAATAATATTAGATTTTTTTATAATACTGGACACTGAGAATAAAGTGTAAAACTAATTAACAAGGTTATTTAAATAATATTTACATATGTTTTAACGAATGTACAAAAATACATTTCAATGAAAAATTATTGTAACGAGATCTAAACATTGAATGCTAGTCAGTTTCAGTTTAATGTAAATTATTTAATTTTACAACTTACGTATTAATAATTAGGATTAAAGTATTTTGGGTTTTATAATTAAAAGTATTATCCCTTCTGCGGATGTCTAATCATATAGATTTAAAGATGATACCTTAGATGTTAAGATACAAATCTTTTAAATTTTCAAATATGCTTTATATTCGAAGCATTTTTTTGCACAATATTTTAATATCGTATACCATAGTGTACATGTAATTATTATTGGTTTATAAAGTGATCTTTTCGTAGCATTTGTAACAATAATAGTATTTAATAATTGTATTAAATTATTAAACGACCGAATGTATCTGTGAAATAACCATATAATATTTTTACTGTTGCAGAATTTGTGTATTATCTTCTTTTGGTGATCGTTGTGGTTTCCCTAGCGGAAACCAAAAACACTATACTACGTCACGGTAAGTTTTTCAATAACATTGATTTCTTTTAAATAGCTTTTAATCGTTAAATGAATCGATCGACAAACTGAATCATATAATTTTAATGAACTTATTCCAAGTAATGAACTTTAAACGTTTGATTTCTTTATTGTCTCTCTTTATGCTGACTGTGGCGATATTTCATAATGCGCTGTAGCGTACGTCATTTACATTACAATAATTCATAAAATTTTAATAAAGTAAAATTCTTAACCAAATCAATAGGTTATTGGATAGAAATTATAATGAAAAAAGTTAATATTCGATATTTTACCTTACTGTTTAATGTATAAGGAAGCAGCTCTACAAAAGTATGTAATTACTGAACAATTGGAAGTAGTATTAACCACTGAAAGATTAACAGCACTGTTGCACCGTTTCATACACCTGTTACTTTAATCTTAATATAGATAATTAGAATGGTATAGTCCCATAAAGAAAAACAAAATCAATAAAATAAATTAACTGGTGATAAGAGAATGCCAAAGATAATTTGGCATTTGAGATTCTGTTTTATTTATTCTTCACGTAGCATATTAATGCATATTTTAAATAATTCTTTGGTGTAAAATTGTTTCGAAATTCCAGTACAATAAGCATTTGATATATTTTCAGTCTTAACTTGTAGAATCATATCTCGCTCCCATTTCTTAATACAATTAATTCAAATATTCTTTAGAAGTTTTAATAAATTTCTCTCGTAATTTCTTCAGTCTTTTATTTCAAAGCAACACGGTTTTATAATATTTTTCTTTATAATCCTACATATAATTTTTAAACTTGAATCGCTTCACAAAAATGTAATGTTAAGGTTTTATATTTATATTGTCAAAATCATTATTTTTTATTTTATTATCTCTAATTCTGTCGAATTTGAAGTATTTTTGATCGTAATTTTCGCTAAGAAAGGTGTAGAAAAATTGGTGGATTTTTAAACTCGACTGTACCGGTTATCATGTTTGTGTGAAATGATAAGAGTCACGGGAAGAAAGGTAGCCTCGTTCGTTGGCGATCGTAGGTGTCCAGAAGTTGGTCAGAAGTTGCCGGTTTCGTTCAAAAGTTTCACGACATCTGTGTTCCTTTTATTTTCTGACGTTTCATTCGTACACCATAGGAAAGAAGTGAAAGTTAAGCAAGTCTTGATCATCCACGAGCTTCCCAGTATCCTTCGGATCGTCGAAGGGATCATTAAGGCCGTTTAACTCTCCCCAAGCAAAGAAACATTAAAATTTACATAATATAACAGAAAATATACACAAGTTTTTGTAATCTTTATAATTTGGCGATTCGGTGCAAAATTCTGTAATTTGAGATTCATTTTTATCAACGGTGTTCGTAGATTCGTTGTTGCTCTTTGTTGTTAAGAAAAAGAAAAGGAAGTAGTTATTCTAGCGAATAAAAGGAACACATTGGTGAATCAGTGACTAGGACTCAATTTTATTTCAAGTGGCAGACGTATGTGTAGTGGAAAAATATTCTTTGAGGTGATTGTTTGCAATCGTTTTGAGGCAAATGTTGCTCAGAGGGATCGCGTTCGCGGAGGCGAGACGAAATTCCGCTAGACGTATTTGGAAGCCTCAGAATAATTCCAGTTGCGAAAAGGAGAACGATGGAGTTTTTTCGCGTAATTTGGGCTCCAAAACGAACCCTTATCCGCAATCGATCGGCGATCATAACCCGTCTTCTTCTCTCCCTTTTGTAAGTTCTTTTTTCTTTTTTTCTTCTTTATAACAGATTGTGATTTTGCCTTAGAAATTATAACAATCGTACAGGTCAGTGTACAGAATTTTATAGTTTACTTAATAGTATCTTTTTTTAGAGTATATTAATCTCATAAAATGATAAAAATTAGGAAATCATACAGCTCGATACATTATGTTTTATTTTTATTTGAATCAAAATTTGAAAGTTTGGGTTTTTCCTGTTTCCGATCAATTGAAGAAACAATAAAATTGAAACTATTGTTACACGTAATATAATTTGAAAACGAGTAAAAAAAAGATCAGTATTGGTAATGTATTTCATAAAATTTGATTATTAAAAGTATAGTACATTTGTGATTGTAAATATACTCAAAAAAGGATTTACAATTTTACAGGAAATACAAGCTTGCATTTGTTCATTTTGTTCTTATCATGACACGATAATCTGTTCGATGATAAGATTGTTAGGACAATTTTAACATAAGTGAATAAAAAAAAATATATATATATATATATATATATGTATATCTTAATCGGTGTAGTACATTTCCGTAGTAACATCGTGCGAATGCGATTGACAATTATAAAGCACGTAAAGCAGGTGAACGTGACCGTAGTCACGTATGATCCGGTCAAACAGCAAACCGGATTGATCATGAAAATGTTTCTTAATATTTACCAACTGTTCATTACAATTTACACGTCAGAATGAATCTGTGATTGTTCCTTGTGAAATAGTTTAAAATAATCAAGAACAATTCCAAAACAAAAGACTATTTAACAGTAATTAACAATTATAATTACATATATGTATATGGTAATTATTATGTGATAATGATTCTTAAAAGTCGTATCATTTTTATTCTATCAGATTGTATTATTTTTGCAATTAATGATTGTAATTTATGTTACATCTAATTGTATTCTTTAACCCTTTACAGTGCAGACATTATTTCATTTACCAGAGTATTTGAAAATGTGAAATTTAACGTTTATTTATATCAAGGAAAGCAATAAAAATAAATAGATTGATAATCATTTGTATCTCTTTTCTTCCAAAATAGCGTATTTGGTTTTTGGATGTTTTGCTGGAAAAGTAGACTAAATATCAATCGTATCCAAAAATGCTCCGAGTGCAAAAGGTTAATAATTGTAATTAGATATTGTAGTTGAATGATTTGTTTGAAATAAACCACTGAATCTCAGATTGTTCATCTGTAATTAATAATTATTATTTGGATGGTAATAATTACCCAAAACTGTAATTGTTATCTGACAAGAATTCCTTAAACTCGAGTTTACGTGATTATAATTAAAGTGTAATTCTTCTAGTTAATAATTACAATTTCTGTTATAGCGATTATAATTAGTACACGTTTTCCGTCCTTTTGAAATCGCCACCTTTAATTGTTAAACACTGCTGCGGTCTATTTGAATTCGTCGCAAAGTCAACCATTTGTTCCAGCACACTTGCGCGTACTTACATCATTAAATTCAGCTCATCGTATTTCCAACAACTACGGCCACGTTTCTGTTAATAGACGGGAATCATCGTAACAGTAATACATTGGCTTTAAAGTAAATAGTTTCCCCGATGTTGAACTATACGTGGATGGAAATTCATGTGTATAACTCGGTTACAGCAGTGTTTTAAAAATTGAAGGTGATAATTTTCAATATACATTTAAATAAAATAACCATTACCCAATTTATCTTGATGTACATCGAATGACGTTAAAGAAAAATCCTGGTAATTTATGACTTGTACAATTTCACTAATGATATTGGCTTAAGCCTAATATTATGGGACAGCGAAGGAAATTTCTAAAAAGAAGTCAATAGTTTTAGAAATTATGAAAGTTTATTACCAACCAGGTACCGATTTTAAAAAAATGACCAGGTGTCGCAGGACATTTTCACAAGTTCGACTCTTTTTTTCCCCAGTTTCTCTAAATACGTTTCGAAGATAGAAATTAGCAGATACAGTGTATTTTTCCACGTTCGATGTTTTATTATCGGACGGATAAAAACGCGACAGAAACTGAATACGTTCTATTTGCGAAGCTGTTGCAGCCCGAGGGAATATTACTCGTAACTTGGTTTTTTTTCTCCCCTCAATTTCCATGCTGGTAATTTTTCTTCGTAAGATTCATAATACGCTCGCATATCGTTATGAATATAGATTTTAGCAAAAACACTACGTTATGCAACTAAAGTCGCATTGGATTATAAAAAGATTTTCTCGGCTAATTTTACCATCTTTAATTTTTCCCTTAATCCTAGTGAAAATAACCGATTGTTTAATGGGAACTTCTATGTTAAACATTTATTTTGGTAACGTAAATCAGAGTAGAAGCATATGTTTATAAGAAATTTTTAAATCTTCATTTAACAATTTCAAATCGCTTAGACGCTACCTTATTTGGACACTTTTACGTTCATACACGTTTTCAAAATAAAAATTATTGCAACAAATATGAATTGTTAATGTTGTACCTGGCTGTCCATATAAGAGTTAAATGATGTACACTGTCAGGCATGAGAGACTTTTTTAGGAAAAATGGCACCGTAGAAGTAGGTACCTTTACCACTCGTCTTATACTTAAAAGTCGCTAGGGATTGTACCTAGGTTCTTTGTGGATTAGGTCAATCATGACAAGTATCTGGCTTAGTAATTTAGTAACTGTATCTAATAACTTTCGAGTATGAGACAAATAGTGGGACTTTCTTTCCCTTGGAAAACTTTCCATGCCCGACAGTGTAACCATAAGCTTCCTTAAGGAAAATGGTTCGATTAGGAAAGAATGTCCCAATGATAAATCAAAGTTAAAGAGAATTATTTCATTTAATATCGAAGTAAATTATCGTGTCAGGATATAATCCTCAGTAATTCTCAAGTACAACACTACCTATATGTATAGTCTTTATATCATCATTTCTCCTAGGGTACCCTGTGGTGCTTAACGGTGTACTATGTAACGCGTTGTTTGTTTTGTTGTACAGGAAGGCGAGACGATATCGTTCGTCGCCACAGCGTCCAAGCTGGCCGCCGTGGAAGATGCGGCTCCGAAGGGGCCCGAGGCTTCGATACGATCGAAAGCCACCGCTCTCAAAGTCTCGCCTACGGCTAGGGCAGCCCTGCAGGTCCTTCGATCGCCCAGAAATCGAATACCAACCCCTGTCACTCCACCTCCGATAACCACCAGGGACGCCGAAACTATTACTGGTGAGTTGCGTTCGTTTTACTATCATTTACCTTCAGGTTGAGGCCACGTACAGTAAAATCCCTCTACTTGGCCATCCCAATCGAGTTCTCGTTTTATTATAATGTTCTTTATTACCACACTGTTGGAACAACAGTTTCTGCTAAAGATTTAAACGTCTGTGCTGCTTATTCTACAGGGTGATTCTGTTGCTAATAGACTTCAAAGGAAGTCTATGTTCTTCGTCACGCCATAGGAGGACGGCATTGTTCTGTGTGGATGGCTACCGTTATGGAGACGACTGTATAACACACTAGTTTGTGAATATACTATAGTACATTGCGTAGAAAAGCTCGGTGGCTATTTGCCAGTAGGTACGCACGAATAGAGCGGGTAGTACTTGCATTGGGAAATAACTGGAATAGAGTCGTAACTTAACCTACTTCAGCACCATTTTTCTGTGTTCCATAAACGTAATACGAGTTATCACATTTGATCAAATTTAATATGTATCTGAAAAGTGGTACAGTTTGACACTGAAAGTTTGTTCCTATCAACAAATGGCTGTTATACCCATTACGGTATCAATTTGCCAGTTAGTGTATTACATAGAAGTCTGTGATTCGAGGTATTCCAAAATAAAGGACTTCCTTTGGGGTCTACTAGCAACAGAATCACTCTGTATATTTGGCACTCGGTGGTCTCGAGTTGTTGCCAAATAGAGAGACTTTACTGTAAAGGTGCGTTCAGACTAGATCGGTGTCTGCACCAGGTACGTTGTTGAATACAAATGGTATTTTCTTTTCACGACACAGGTGGTAGAAGTAAGGGTGGGTTTATATTAGGCAATGAAAAAGAAAATGGTTTTTTTTTCCTATCGAGCTGGAAATATCGCACGCGGACGAAATATGGAATCTATTGGCTGTGTTCTCGTAAAGTTTATCCCTCGACAGAAACCAAGAAATCTGCACTGTACACTTGCCTAGTGTAAACCCACCCTAAAGGCAAGAAACCCAGCTGTTTCAGTCGACTTCTGATTATTGTTAATTGCCTAGTCCGAATGCAACCCTGATTGGAGTCAGAGAATTCGTAATGAATCGGGGTGAAAAGAATTATCAGCGCGATAGCTTGGGTGAAGCATGTTTTTTTTTTATCTGATAAGCATGAAACTAATTTCAAGTCCTTTCAAAATTAATTTTACCACTATGATATCAGCCTTCAATGCGAATAGATAAGATAAACGGATGATTTAATCGTTTTCACTTGTACACTTTTTTACCAGCGATTCTTCTGGTCGTATTTTATTGCACGCATTTATGAAATTTTTTTATTTATTTCATGCACCATTTATACTATATAACCCGTTGAATTATTGTTGATTAGTTCATGATCTTCTTAGAATTTTCATCGAAGGACTAAAATTTAGAAAAGGTGTCAAGATGTCAAATGTATTTCGTCGTGGCAAAAGTTGATGAATTTGTAAAGTTTTTAATTCACTTATCGATTCACTTGATTTGGATAATTATATGTTTTAATCCTTTGCACTCGAGTGGCGTCCCTGGAAGGACATCTTCAATTTACCAGAGTATTTACATTAAAATATAGAAAATCAACGCAAAGAATAACGATAAATAGATTCAGAAGCATTTGTAACTATTTCGTTCTAAAACAGTTCGTTTGGTTTTTGGAAACTTTGCTGGGAAACGTAGACTATATTCGATCGTATCCGGTTAATCCTTTTATTCCTGAAGTAAGTTTCTAAGAGTATAATATTCCAAAATTCCTACAAACATATACTATTTCTTCTGTTAATTTCTATCAAAGAACATAATATTCTTGTCCACGGCGACAGAATGAATATATTTGAAAGATTCACACGAAAAGATAGATATTCAACGACTTACCCGCCTCTCGAACCGCGAGGAATAATCAATGTTCGAATTCTTTGCAATCCTTTGACGAGCAACGCTTCGAACACTGAATAAAATCGTTTCACTTGCTTAAAATCTTCAATTCGAAATGAACTATTGGAAAATGATGTGCACGTTGAAGAGGTGCTCTAATCTTGGTGAACTCGAAGAAGGTACTATCGTCCCTGTTCACGAGGACGAGTATTTTATGGTGGTCCGTGAACCACCATGACAAACCACATTCACTGCTGGCAAATGATGATTACTTCTCTCGGTCATTATCATCATCATTATCTTTAGGATCATCATCGTTGTCGTGGTCGTTGTTGCCGTCATCATTATCATTGCCTTGGATGTTCAAGTCGTCAAACTAACACGTATGAATAATCTTTTCTCTGTTCGAAATAAGAAACGAGGATAGGTCGATAGAACATTAATATCTTTGCGTGAATATCGCTTAAGTGATTTTTTTATTTTTTTATTATTATTACCATTCGTTATCCTTCGTGATATTTTTCTGATACTAATTTATAATTGCAGTTTTGAACGTTCTCTTAATGCCCGTTGATTTTGTTACAGAAACGAGATATATCGGAAATATTGAATTGGTTTCAATGCATTGATCAGGAACTGTATAATCGAAAATTAGAAAATCTAGAATCTATCATTTCGGCGAGTTTCGTTGGTCTGGTGTTCAATATTCAAAATAAACACGGAGTTTTGAATCAGCTGTTAATACAGTTTTACGATTCTGACGGCGATGCCGAAATAACTAACGCACTTTGTTGCGTGGCTCCGAGAATAACCGACCTACAAAGGGTCGGTCATTTAATGCTCTCCTAACGTTGTAAATCCATTTGTTCATCACCAGATCAATTCGCTACTCTATGAACGAAACCGAAAATGTTATTAATCCTCTCCAAGAATAATGTATTTATTATTAAACTTGAATGAAACTTTTCGCTTCGCGACACCGTCCATTAAACTTAACTTTAGAGCTACCAAACGAGTCAGAATGATTTTCTTCGGATTTCTTATTTTACATCATTCTCTTTTTCGTTCATTTCCATCTGCTGTGTTATTAATTAATTTCAATTTGAGAGTCGGTACGAAAACTCTTATGCATTAGTTTCTTAATAATCTCGGTTTTAATATAAAGAGATATCTAAAGTTGCCAAATTTATTATGAGATTGTTAAAATTCTTTTATTGAAATATAAGCTGATTTTTATTCTAGGTGTAATTTAATTTTGATCCTCGGCAGTACTATTATTAAAAAATCATTTTTGCATGAGTTATTGGGCAAATTATTTCTTAGCAATAAGAAAATACAGAATTCTATTTATTTCAATCTGAAGATTCGTCATTTTAATTCAACACTGGAATTCTTATTTCGAATTGCCAAATTTCTTAAGCTACTTTTGTCGAAAAGGATATTAACTAAATCTTTTATTATTTAACCCTTTCGTGAGTAATTTTGTATCTTAGGATACAATAAAAACAGCGTTAGAATATTTCATTCAATTTATTGAATGTTCGACGAACAAAATTTGATGTATCGAAGCTTCCATCGTCGATTGACAAAGCGACTGAAAAGAGGATAAATCGAAGGGAAAATTTGTAGAAATCGATCTTTTTACGATCGATCTATTCAGGGTTCGTAAAGAAACGAGACTGGCCGAGGGCCAATAGATTCGTGCTATTTTCTTCTGCCTCTCTCTCTGTACACTAAAGTTCTAATTCGACCAGTGAAACCGCGCGAAACGTTTCTTTCACTCTGTTAAATTCTATTTTCACAAATGTACCACCCTGTAAATTAATCTTGTACTCGTCCCAGAACAGTTACTATTCCTAAGAAAATTTCGAGAAAAAATCTGATAAGTGTTTCGTGAAATTTTAAATAACAAATTGTAACGTGATACGACGAACTCGCTCCGTCGTCAAATACGGCGCTAATATTTTCGTTCATTTGATTGGAACTTCATTTTTCTTCGTACGTTACGCAAGTTTCTGTTCGAACGGTTATACAATAATTTCGCGCGTCTCGTTCGTGTAACGTCGAAAAGTTGAATAACGTTCGTTCAGTTTTCGAAACGAACGAGTGTATCGATTAAATACGTGCGTAAATATTCGTGTGTCGAAGAATTTGCAAGTAAATCAAGTGATTGTGAACAAAGGGCATGTGCAGGAAAAATGAGTAGACGTTATTAAAGGTTCGAATCGAGGATTATGTACCTCGGTGGTGGCGATTCAAAACGGCCCGCCGGCCCTGCCAGGCTTAAAAAGATTCTTGAGAAAAAGGAGAGCATTCTGAACAAGTGGAGAGATGGTACGATCTTTTATATCGTTTTTTTTTTTTTTCTTTTTATTACGAGATAACTGTATCCAGTATGGCCCGCTTAAACCCATTAACGTCGGCCCATTATTTCTGGGAAAGTATTAAAATATAGTTTTGATATAATCAGTATTCCTACGGATTGTAAACATCCTTTGCGATGCTTAATTCATCAGTGATTCTGTCTCAGTTATTTAGAAAATTAAAGACGCTTGGCACTCTGAATTATTTATTAACAATTTTTGAAACCGTCGAAAATGGACTTTGGGAGTTCTTATGAGCTTTGCTTTTATACTGGAGTAAAAAAATTCAGAGATTTGTCGTTGTAAATTATAATTAAGGGCGGGGAAAAGTTTCTGTAGTTCGTGAACGCTACTGAAATTCTATTAACAATTCAAAATATTAAATTTAGGCGTTAAATAAAAAAAAAGAAACATTAATTCTTCGTATCATTAACGCGTGGGAAGATATGTTGAATTTTAACAAAGAAAATTGTCTCGCGAACTACGAAAAGGGGACTGATTTCGTTTCAAATATTTTAAATTTCAATCTTGGCTTTTATAAAATTGTTGTTACGGTGTTTTGAATTGTTTTATTCGAGCGGCAGTGGGGGACGTTTATCGACTGCGAGCTGCGTTGTGTTTCGTTTATCAGCTGCTATGTGGCAGCACCTGTGACATCGATGCATTGCGCGCCGCAACCAGAGGACCACCCTAAAATTTCGGGAATTTTAACCCTTTCAGTGTTTGATCCGAACCTCGTAAAAATATATTAACACGTTGACTGACACAGTGAAAACGGACGTGTGCAGTCAGACACATTGAAATTCTAATTATTAAGAGTACAATCAACTAATTTTCAAATTTAACCTTCCAATTCGATAGCTAGCATTATTAGCATTTCTTTTGTTAATTGTTTGATTGTAAAAAATTTCGGGCACCGTGGCAGTCAACGTGTTAAATAATTTTCATATTATTACTATTACTATTGAGAAGACGGTTCGGGTCACTGGGGATTATTTATACTAGAGTTAATTATACTAGGGAAAATTACAAACTGTAAAATTATACTAGGGAATATTGACGCTTCGGATAATTGCACTAGGGAATATTGACGCTTCGGATAATTACACTAGGGAATATTGACACCTGGGATAATTACACCAGGGTACATACACGCTAGGGGTTATTTACATCAGGAAAAACTGCACTGGGGAATATTGATGCTAGGGATAATTATACTGGGGAAAATTACAACCTGCAATATTATACTAGGGAGTATTTACGCTTCGGATAACTACACTAGGGAATATTGACACTTGGGATAATTACACCAGGGTACATAGACGCTAGGGATTATTTACATCAGGAAAAACTGCACTGGGGAATATTGAAGCTAGGGATTATTCCTAGGAAGCTAGGTTTTATTATCCCTTTCGCGATAACAAAGTTAATGTCCAGCGTAGCGGACAGATACAATGTTTATTTGTTCTTTCATAACGCGTAACTCGTCTTGTGCGATTCTGTGTACGTATTAACACGTTTCCAAGAACAGCAGAATATAACAATACACTTTCATTTTTAACAGTCGAGGATAAGATAAAGTCGATATAAAATATGATACTTCAGAACCTTGAAAAAAAAAAAAATTAAGAAATAAGACCATTTGCCCATATCTTTAACAAGGGAAAAAATACATAAATTGTTATATTTCTAATTAATCGTCGTTACAAAAACTGCAACTTTTTTTTTCCTCTCTCTCAATAATGCGTAGTCGAGGTTTGAATTTTAACGTAAGGAAAATGAAAGATAACGGAGAAATGAGAACACTAATAATGTTATCAAGTACATCAAACAATATTGATAAGAGCTGATAAATGTATGCAATTATTTGATCCTGATTTTTAATATATAGTGGCTAAATGAGAGTTCTTTCAATGATTAACACGATCGTTCCTAAAGAATTACAATTAACCCTCAGATCCAGGATTGGATTAAGGGGGGCTTTGGGGGAGGACCTCGATTTATGATTTTATATTTTATTACGCATTTTATTATACATTCTCTTGGTAGATTGTTGTAAGTAAATTATGACGATGCATACCAGTTTCTCTTTTATTTATTGGTTCAAGAGAGACCTCCCCGGGCTGCATGAAATCGCAATTCGACCCTGTTCGAATTAAACGCTTCCCGAAACCGATAGAAATTTCTTTGAATAGAAATCACCGCAACTTTCAAAATACTTATAGTATTGCATTGTTTGCAATTTGTTGATAATTAAGTTTATTTTCGTAATATTACATTCACCAAAAGATATGAAATATATAGTTACTGATTTAATTTTAAAATCTGTTTATGAAGGGTTTTATCTTAAAATTTTCCGAATTCCGAAATTTGTTTTCTATTTTCATGGAAGAGAACATATAAGAAAGAAGATTGGCAAAGATAGCAAAACGACCGGAAAAATCGTGTATTTTCTTAATTACCCACATTATTATTAGCCGGATGGTTGTCTATCAGATCGAATAACGATCTACATAAACGGCTTTATATTTCTAGATACTTCAGCCTGACAGCGTACGATAGAATCGATTACGCCAGTGTTTCTCAGTAGCAAACAATTGCCTTTATGGATCAAGATTTTATTACTCTATCGTAATTCGATTGAGTTCAATATTAAAATGAATCAGTTTTCCTAGATAATAAATTTCCAAACAAGGACTTTATAAAATTTCGATTTTTGAGAATATTAAACATGGTAAAACCTCGGACCAAGAATAAATATAATATTTCGATTAAAAACAAGATGCGCAAATTTTCAGAACAGAGAGTTTTCACAGGCTTCTGGATAATATTCAAAATACCAGAAGATAAATTGAGAAATGGAAATAAAATGTAGTAAAAAATTAAATTTAAGTCCAGGGGTTAATTATTGGTATTATTAATTTATTGTGATTTTGGAAAAATGGAAACGTAATATAAATCTTCTAATAAATGAAAGTAAATTTGACATTTTGTTAATTGTAACACTATCAATGCCATACAGCGATGTGTGCTATTACGTTGTTATAAATTATTTTTGAATTTATCGTTTAAATGATTTTTATTTCAGAAAAATTTGAGAAACACGACTCGTATCGATGCATCGTAGATCTTGTCTTTGTAAGCACGCGTGTCGGGGTTCGATGGCCGTAATATGAGAAATCGAGTTAGACAGAAAATAGTCACTTTCCAGCCTTATTGTCATCATCATTATTTTTTATGGAAAAACATAATAAAAGTCATTTCATGAGCGCGTTGCAACATACGGCTTATAACGTTCAGGTTCAATGGACAAAATACCCATAAACAATGTAGTAGTGAAGGTTCTTAGGACATTATATTTTATAGAAGTTATGGATCGATAAATTTTTGCTTATTAATCCTCGGATCGTTAATATATGCGGATATTTCATACTTTTCCATATCTATTTTTCATCGTTTAAATTCTAAAATATCTTCTTAAATATTATTTTTGAATTATACGAAGATCTTTCGTTTGAAAATTTCATAATGAACACTGGTGATATAAATTTTACAAGGACAGTGAACATCGAATGGGTTAATTCTACAAAATTTGGAATTTTTGTGTTTAAGATACTATGAAAGTTTAGTGAAATATTTATGCGTTGATCCGATTTGAAAATGAAATGTAATGGTGAAATCTGGATGTAAAAATAAAATGAAATCTGTTGCAGAGGTATGCAGTGGCGATGAACTACCGGAAGTCGAGATCATCAGTTTGTTAGAGGAACAAATACCTAGGTATCGTCTACGTGCCGATACTCTTACACAGTTTCAAGGTAAATATTTATAAAAATTTCTATATTTCTATATTTGAAATTTCGCGTTATATTATATTTTTATATGACTTGTAATTTGCTAAAAATTCTACTGTATTTAGTTAATTGTTCTACTAATTTCTATTTAATATTCGTTTTGCACAGGATACGAGAACGCTGATTGGTTTATTCCATCGCCGGCCCTAAAATCAGTCGACGCCGACTTAAAATTATCACCGGACCAAATCCGGGAAACCCTCAACTATTTCAGTAAGTAATTGTTTATAACACCTTTTGTTGTGGGTTTTTTTTCCGTTGTGTTTTATTCGATAGGGTAAGTATTGTCTGTTTTATACCAATTTTGAAACCCTTGTAGAAATTTCAAACTTGTTAAATTAAATATTATTTTAAAAAGTTCTTTGAAAAGGCATTGAATATTGTAGAAATTGATAATATTGTGAATAAAATTTGAGATTGTTTAATGTTATCGTTCAGCCTCTTTATAAATTTGCTGTTGATAATTTGAAAAGAGATTGTAATAAATTATGAGCTGTGGTGATTTTCAAATTATTCGCGCCATATTCGGAAAGATTAAATTAATAGAAACTACAACACTGTTAATTCGTTCAAGTATAATTCTTGCAATATTCAATATCGTAAGTGAAGAATTTAAGTAATTAAGTAAAGAAATTGAATTAAGAATTTGTCACGATTTCTTTTCATATTTCTCGCGCCAAATTCAATAAATTTGAATAATAGGAATAGAAAATCTCAAATCTTAATAAAACAAAATAAACCAATCAAAGAAATTATTATACGTAAGGTTTCAAATGAAGCACTTGATTATGTTTTCGTACCTTTTAACCAATTTCAAGTTTTGGTAAGTTTCTTCTGATGATAAATTACAAGATGTAATTGCATCTTTGAACGTTAGGCTTTTGAAATTATTGCCCGCCATTATTAAAGATTTACGATTAGGTAGTTGCGGTTTAACTTTGTTTTCAAATGCGTCATTCCCATAGTTCTATACTAAAAATTGTAAATTATTTATCAGTCTCGTAAATCACGTTTATAACTTGGTCTATTTTTTTCTCTGTTGCGATAAGGTAGTATTTTCAACGATAAAGGTGCGCCTGCATCATTTACTTGTTATCGTTAATCTCCGACGTTCTTCGAATTTCAAAATTTTGTGAAAGCTTTTTTGAAGCCAATAACAAAGTTTAAATGTTTGATAAATACCATTATTCAACGATGAGATAAAGGTATATTTAAATCATTCGAAATATATTTTTTGAAAAGAACATGAGTCAATACATGTGTCATACGTTTATATAATGTGTTAATCTTATAAGAATTTTCATTTGTCAACACTTCCTTAAAAATCATTGAATATTTTGATCAACCATTTTGCTCTCCCGTTCAGATATTGACATAATATAATTTTAATTATAATCAGTTTATACGCAATTAAACTTACCCAAAAAGGGCTTTGGTTGTTATTAATACATATAATTAACAGAATATTAATTCTACTATTATAATTATGTTTATTAAATATAATGAAATAGCAGTATTTATTTCTGCACAAAGTTAAATTTGATAGACTTTTAAATCAACCTTACGAACCCTCTCAAGGCGGGAATCTATTTGAATTTAGATAATCGAAGAGAAAAGTCCAGAGCGTTTGCATTTATCAAATAGATAGCAGTATATTTTCTAGAATTTGAAGTTTATGTGAAAGAATATTTTTAACTGGAGTTTGTAAGGACGGTGTTTACAACAATATTTTTAGCAACGTACGTTCTTTATTTAAAATAACATTTCTCGCTTCATTGATAACGAGTCACATGTAATTAGGCGCTCTTTCTCGGAGCGTCCAATCATAACAGCCGCCCGACAGTGTTCTCAACCAATTAGAGCGCTGAACCCCGGCACTGCAGCTGGAAATTTCATAGGTGTACTTCAGTCGCCGCTCGTCCTCCACGTTGGAAGGATGTTCCGCGTGTCTGTCGTCGTGATGCGAAAAAACTTGGTTAATGTTATGTTTCAAGGTACCTAACGTATCTTTGTGCAACGTTGTGCGTTAAAGAAGTGTACTTTTTTCTGTGAAATAACGTTTGTGCGGGATAATGAAGTGAACTGACGCATCCAAGTGCTCTTCCTTTCGTTTTACATTCTTATTCATGCCGTGTACTGGTAATTCAAATGTGTAACTTTCTGTTCGTTATTCCTAACGAATTTTGAATTTTGTAAGTATTTAAATTTGATCTATAATATGCCCTTGATGTTTTCTTCTTTTTCCCCCGTAAATTAATGCTGCAACGAAAATTCGAAATTTTAATTATTTACCGTTCTCAAAAATAAAGGTAAAAAACGTTAACAACATTTATTTGTAATAAAGTATGTGTAGATATAACACAGTTAGGTCACGAGGGATATATTGACAGAACTATAACTATATGTAACTTACACATGTCGTATTATCTCTGCATTTAATTTTTTATGAAGGAAAAGGGTTTATTAAAACTTCATGTAACATCTGCAAGATAATATTACTTTTATAACAATAAGGAGTGTACAGTGAAATCGTCATTTCAGAAAAATTCTGCTGTTTTGTAAATTTTATTAAAGTTAGGTTAGATACCATCCGAAAACGATGTTTTAATTATTGATTCTAGTTAATTTATATTTATTGTTGGAATAAAGTATGAAATATTTGTATTGAAAGATATCCTTCTGCTAATTAAATCAGGCTATAAGTTAAACTAGTTTTCAAGAGGTGTGTCAGATTAGATTAGGTTAGGTTAGGACTGTAAGTGTAGAACATATTTTTCAATTTTTTGAAATAAAAATTCACAAGTTTTGTGTATTGATACATTAAAATGTTAGTAGTATTAAGAATAATTAATTGGGTTGAAACTAGATTCGTTTGTATTAGAATTTATGCTATATATCTATAGGTCATGCACCAATTCTTTGATTCCCTGTTAACTTAAAGAATTGATCGCGTTCCATGACCAAATTAGTATTGTAGAATTTTCATTATACCCATATAATTTCTTATGAATTGTCTATGATTTTTACGCATCATTATTACATAATTTTATAGCATCTTTTAATCTTTGTAAACAAGACATAGATAACAGAAAATGACAAATTTCAACACTTCCTTTTAAGTGCAGTCCGAAGATTCAAGAACTGTTATTAATAGCCTTTCGTTATTAAATAGAAACTTTTAAAATAGAAAAGAGAAATTTCTACATAATGTTATTCATAGAAATATAACTTTATTCTGTTAATTGTACACATCGTATATCAGGAAACAAATATTACATTTAAATGATCAGTTAGCAATTATTCAGTGGTAGAGGACTGAATAATTATAAATTGAACAGATAGCTGATATTTGATAATAATTTAAGATCAATCTTGTACAGTTTATTACAAAATAATTTCTCAATTCTTGCAAGTTTGCTTTTATGATTCACGAATACAAATGGAAATATAGTGCACTTTAACACACTTAATCGATGCAAACAGAAATAAGTTATACATTACGCCAAAACCCATAATATTCTTTCAAAGCGATTAGAAAGTTCATCGATTTGCATTGAAAGCCTACGTAGTCTCTAAAAAGACAAATTTCCCAAGATGTTTCTCAGCCATTTAAACATTTCAATTGAATCAGCTTTAAAGGTATGCCTTATCCCTTTTATTTCTGTAAACTAAGCAACCGTTAATTTGCCATATGATGCACAGGGAACAATGAAAAGAAATTTCCCAGGTGGTGTGTCCGATTCCGTTGGAAGATTATGTAATAATCGTTAGGTGATTAGGTTCGTCTCGTTAAAGAAAAACCGTGTAATTCTTTAGGGACATTTCCTCTCGCATAGTTGAAATTACTTTCTCACAGTTCCGTGAATCGAACGATACTGTAAAAGAAAACGTGAGATACAACGGTTTATTGTTTGAAGAAATTTCGTCCGGGCTGTTTCGCGTCACGTTATAGCCTTTCATTTAATTAATACATAATTAATCGGTAACTACCGGAAACGTTGTACGACCGATTTTCACTCGTTATTACGTACGCAGAAATGCGTGAGAAATTGATTTAAAGTTCATTGTGATATTTGCATACTGATCCTTGAGATATTCGTGGTATCGAAAATCTTACAGAATTTTGTAATTTCACGTTATTATTTGATCGATCGAGTCCGATATCGATCACTAATTATCTGGTCTTAATATTTTAATTAAGATTGTTGCATAGTCATGTACTTACAGAGATTTAGAATTATACGGCACAATATTGTAACACAGTCACACAAGAATTTCGTTTTGGTAATTTGTATTTGCGTAAATTACAACAAAATGGCAGATACAATAATCAGAAATAATTATAATTAATTCTATTGGCTATAATTTTATAATCTTTTCGCAATAATTTCATTTTACACTCTTCGAAAGCAGAATAAATACACTTACTGCAAATTTCAATTAAATTATAATAAAATATAAAATATTGCAAGTTAGTTTAAATGGAAGTCAATAATTTTGTTGTGCCGAAATTCATTGATATAACAAATATTGGTGCAATTAAAAAAGATCCTAATCGAGGAATTTTTAAGATTATTTAAGATTAATAGATAACAGATTCTTGTAAAAACCCGCGTACTTCCCAGATATTGGGAATGTGGCACCCGGGGTGTTAACGTGACGAGTATACTCGTCAAATACGATCAAATGGTTGACAATATCAAGTTTTTTAATTATATCTTGTTGCCATTTTTCTGTATTTTATCAGTTTGCAGGGAATATAAGTGCAAATTAATAAAGAAGTAATGTTTGATCGCCAGTTTTATCGTTGACCGCAGAATTCTTATCGATCAATCAATCACACGTATTCGAGTTTCTGATCGATCGATTCACCTTATCAGTTTGCTATTGTACGTTCGCTTTCATATGAATTCACACAAGTCCTTACTTCTTACTGGTACCATGATACGCTTTCAATTGTTTTCCAATTCGTACATATTATTTCTGATATAAAAGATACCGCCGCGTTTCACGTGTTCCAATAAAAACATCGACTCGAAATGATTTTATTGATAAACAATACAATTAATCACTAGTAGACGAACAAAAGAATACATATCTATTAGTTTCTCGGTTGAATTAAATGAATTAAATAATTTATTTGATTATAAAAGGAACGTGGAAGGTAGAAAAGATTTAAATCTAATAAACTTAGAATAGTACCAATATTAAAGTTTGTATTGAATTTATATTACATTAAAAGAAATTGTTTTACTATTAAATGTTATTAAGAATATAATTTTTTACTTAATTTTATTAGAACTCTGTTTTAACCAACGATCTGATTTCCATTATTTTTTCCTCCGACGAGAGAAATATAATACGCTTTCGTAATTATCGTTGCCATTAATTTACGGGGAAAATAAAAAAAAAAGAAACAGAGAAAAACAAATGAAAAAGCATCGACCTATTTGATTACCATTTGAAAAGTGTATCGTTTAACAGTAAACGGATTAATCGCCGTGAATGAAACGGGAACGAGGAGTAATAGAAACGTTGCCAATAAAAACTTCTCCAATTTTAGAGAATTCTTTGTGTAATGCGGAAAGATTGAAAATCCTCGATCGTGTTCGGATCGAGAGTCGATTATGGTGACATGAGCAGCGATAAGAACTCCGAACGATCTTTCTTGAAATCCGGGAGAACAGCATCGATATCGAAGGAGAATTATCAAAATGTCTCACGGGAAACGAGTAAAAGTATCCCGGACGAGCGTGCCCGAGGAAGTGGCGTTGTGTCAGAGAAAGATTCCCAGGGAACGTTGGAGGATTCCCAGGAAGATTCATCTTGGAAGACAATCGAACGTTCCCAAGACGATTCCGCTTCGGGCGAAAGTCTTTTAGAGCGTATCGTTGCCAGACAAGAAAGTGTTTCTCGCAAAAAGAAGGATGTCGCCGGTGATAACAATCCATTGACTTCCGGGACATTGAAATCGGAAGCTCGTGACAGTCCGTTGAAAAATTTTACCGATAGATATTTATGGAAATCGAGGATTTCGGATAAAATGAACGAATCGTCGAAGTCGGAGAATCGCGACGATTCTTCGAGTTCTCCGCGAGCACCGACGTTCAATAGTTTGGCTCTGGACGTCTCGTACGCTGGCTTGGACACTTCCGGTTATCTCGATCTCGAATCCTCGAGAAGGTCCTGCGAAGACGATACGCCGGAAGTCTGGGAGGATTTTAGCGTGGTGGAATGCTTGGATAAAAAACTGTTGAACGACGAGAGCACACCGGAAGAGAGGGTCGAAGCGTTGAAGGAGATCCTGGCGGAGACTGACATACACGAAGGGGATGGGATCGTTTCGGATTTTTTGTTTCACGTTGCCAAAACGAAACACGGGAAGATTTATATCAGGGTTATTAGAACGATGCTTATCAACCGAGGTAGGATATACGAATAATTAATTTATCTTATTGATCGTTCCGTCTGTGCTCTTAGGGAATCGGATGGAAATAGATGATTTAAAGAAGTGTCTGTCTGCGGTGGGGTTATGAATAGAAAACGTGTCGAATTTATTCGATAACGTTCAGTGTTTGAAAAATAATTCAGACATCATTTGAGCTATTATAAATAATATTGCTGCAAATAAATATGAAATTTATTTATTAACACTAGAACTACCGAAGGGGTCAAAATGACTCGGTTCAGATTTCTTATTTTAAATTGCAAGATTTATTAAAACACTTCTGTCGAAATATACGTTGGCTCTCATCTAGGTAAAGAATTATTCTGTATGTTAGTTAACGTTTCATTCTTTATTTATTTTGCTTTCATAAGGGTGCGTTGAACGTCGGTAGTTCTAATGTTAATAAATTATCAAAATGTAGCTTTTCTCGGAATTCTTATTTTTCTGTCAATCATATTTTTCCAGAATTTATCGTAAATTATTTGTAAGAATGATAATCTTCGAAAATTTGATATTTTGATTTATTTAATTTTTGCAAAATATGAAAGTTCCTCGGTGTGGAGCGCTAAGAAGGTGTCCCGTTTTGGGGATCAATAAAATTAAAATCATTTTTAATTTTATTCGTAATTTCCAAATCAAACGGAATCGCGAAAATCGCTGGAAATTCGTGAACTTTTGCTTCGAGGCAACGCGCCAGAAATTTTTGGTGGGTTATTAATAGTTTTGCCTTTCGAATAGAGTCGTAGCTTGTTGTAAAGTTATCGGAAAAATCAACAACGGCGGGTGTTCTTTGTTCGTTAGAATTGTTGAACACGGAAATGGTACTATTCACGTTATCGGCAAACGGAGAATTGTACGAGTTCCTGTTACTGACATTCCTTTTGGTAGTTAATTGATCGATATCGTAAAGCAGTGTATGTAGAGCAAGTCTTCTTGAAATTACATTATGTATTAAATAGTTCATCGACTAGCATTTTTATTCGGTAATATTCCTTTGGTGTTACAGTAACAAAATTATTAAAAATTTCTGTTTCAGTTATATAATTTGTGCATTTTTTTTTTTTTTTAATTTATTTATTAAAAAATTAAATCATAATCCGCATGAATTTAAATTTAAATGGATTAATTGTACGTTTTTGTTTTCTTGCCCGAGATAAGTTGAATTCGTTCGACATTTTAGAAGAATTACTTTAACAATGAATTCCCCTCTCATTGAGTTATACATTCTGTTTTTGTTCGATGTTTTAATAGAATTACGATGTTTAATAGGATTAGTCGTCGAGTAATAGTCGTTGCTATTTTTCCGATATAATTTTAGTTTATTTAATGTTTTAGGGTGATTGTTATATGTAGTCTGCTACTGTTTGAATTTCCCTCCCGTTGAATTATGCGCATCTTGCGCGCGCAACCTGTCCTGACAGCTATGCGTCATGGCGCCGTAGTAATTTCGTCGTTTCTTTCATTTCTCTCTTCTTTCATGTTTTTTAATGAAAAAGAGCAGTTATTTTATCGCTTGACGTTCGTGAACGATCGATCAATATATTAATTGGTGTTTGTATGAATAATTGGTTGTTATACATTACGAGCTTCAAGAATACTAGTGAAATGTGCCCGGTGAATCCTCTGACGTCAGAGGCAAAGAATTAATGTGTTGAATGGTAAGTATTTATTTTAAAATCGAGTTTTTTCCGATAATCTTTGAAGTGTATATCGTTTATGAACTTTGTTCACCTTTTCCGCTAGTTATAGCTATCATTATTTTAAATCACTATCTCGTCATTGTAAAATATACTTGGACAATAATTATTGTATCTCAAATTTTGAATAATTACAAAGAAATTTTCAAAAAACTAAAAAAACAACAGTCAACCATACAGTTCGTTTTGCTTAGGTCTTTCTGTGCAAATCATTTTATGTCTTTTCGCAGTTATTTTTCTGCGTAAGCTTCCTACGTAGACGCCATTTTTAAAGCTCCGTTCAGCCTTTAACCCTTCTATTTATTTATATTTTTTTTTCTCCCCTATCTAAAGAGCGTACATGATACAACGAGAATACGTTTGATACTTAATTACTTTAATCGTATATTTTCGCAAGCTGAAGAATTTATGTTTAAAAAATGTACAAATATTGGCTGATTAATATTTATTTTCACTTCTGTAAATTTTATTGTTTTTCTTTCAACCTTTCTACGTTTATAAATCTTTCTGCTAGTATATTCTCGTTTATACAATCGATGATTTATTAAGGTGAGGTTATTTATTGTTTTGGTGATTATATTTGAACAGGAAGAAATTAATGACCAAAACAATGTCAGTTTAGCTTAGTGTGTATTTTTTATCGATATATCCATAAAAAGTTACACAATACGAAATGGGACTAAGAAGAGAATTTGATAAAAGTCTTACGATTACTTCGTGGAATCATGTTTCACGTTTTGTGACGATCAGGAGATTATTTAGAGGTTAAGTTTGTCTATGCGTTATGCAACCTTCCAGATTAGCGCAACGGAACTACTGGCGCCAAATTACGATTGTTTTCTATCATTATTTACAATTTACAACAATATCACTGTTACATCATTTTATGATTTTATTTTGATCCTTGTTTCTTAAATCAGAAATACTGTATATTATCCCATTTATGCGTAACGCGAACAATTATTTTTAATTGTTTATACAAATTGTTCGCACAGTTATTATCACGAGGTATTCAATATTATAAATAATGGCACAATGGAGCGCAAAAAGATGAATTAAGTCCGATTCCGTTGAATTTAATTTTCTTTCACAACGTAAACTACGTTGAAACGGAGCGCCGGTCGGGAATCGATGTAATGAAATGACGACGTGTATAAGTAAAGCGCAAAGTTAGTCGTACAAGCGGACAAGTATCGTCGCGTAGTTACATCTTTGTTCTCCTATTAATAAAAGATGAGAGTGTCGTGCACTCTGTTTATCACTCCGGTGCATGTTCTTATGCAAGCCTGAACTGGTGGAAAAATCAATAATCACCTGCTACGTTACCACCTAAGACATTACGTCACGAGTTTTTGCGGTTAGTTTCGACTGTTGCATTGAAAATTAACCAAGATGAAGCCCAAAGCAGACCATCACACTTGTAGGAACGTTGAAAAGTTAACCTTTGAGAAGTTCCAAGGGAGGGTCGAACATAATATCCGTATTTCTCCTTGTTTCAACGAAACAATGTGTACAGTCCATTGTTAATTTGATCTTTTTATCAGAAATTAATTGTATTTCATGATTGTAGGCAGATAAATTAGATGTCTTTTTATTAATTTTAAGTTGTTAACGAAGGGAGAGCACGACCGTGAATTCATCGATTTAACTTCACTTTTGCAGCTACAAAGGTGAAATAATTTTCAAGATATAAATAAATTTTAAAGATGTCAACGTTTGTATTTTAATTTAAGGTCAAATTATAATACAAAAGTAATGATATATTATTATTTCAATTAGAGAGATTATAATTATTGGTGTGTATAAAGATTGAAATAAATTAGTATTATTGTTATTATTATTCATAAAATAATATTAAATATAAATTATCTAAATTATATTGTACAATTGAGTATGATTAAATTCTTTATTATCTTAATAATAAGGAATTAGTATCTATGTGTTCGTGAGGTTTTTAATGTTCACTTGAACTACTTAAATGTAAATTATAATAATTGCTATTGCTTTTAGAGCCAAGCTTACAAGTTTCAGTTCTGCTGTATACTTTTCCTGACATTATTTTATTTCTTCGGTAAAATTATACTAAATATCGCTTCATATTTCAAATACGCAGAAGCCCCTGAAACTTAATAAAAAATTTGTTATAATATGTAAATTTTTTATTAATTTTTCTGGGAGATTAATTATACGTTTGTATTCAGCATTTAAAAATATGAAAAGCTAATAAAATAAAAGATAAATCATAACTTTAATAATACAATCTGAATTGTTGTATATAAATTTTATATTGATTTGTTATTTTTATAATTGATGTTAATCGAATTTGATGGAAAAGTATATTTTCAATCAGTTTTGTTGAAAATTAGAATAAGATGCGAGGAGAAGGTAATGCAGTGAGAGAATTGAACTTCCGACCTTGATTCGAAAGCTATCATTTTACCACCGGGGCACGTACAACTATAATTTTAATTCACATTCGAAAGATTAAGCTAAACATTCATCAAATCCTTAAAATACAAATTTTATCCTTATTTCTTATATAATTTCAAAGTCTTCTGTAATCGTGCAAAATTTTAAACGATTTCAAATAAAA
Source organism: Stelis phaeoptera (assembly GCA_943735885.1). Taxonomy (NCBI): domain Eukaryota; kingdom Metazoa; phylum Arthropoda; class Insecta; order Hymenoptera; family Megachilidae; genus Stelis; species Stelis phaeoptera. Next base: position 6,876,679 of record OX030936.1, read on the forward strand.
ATATTTATTTTATTTGCGATGAAAAATCACTGAAAGCTCAGAGTGATCGAGTGCAAATTTTCCTAACGAATGAATTATTCAGTTCTCCTTCAAATAATTGCAAATGGAGTTTGATCATCGTACGAGTCATTTGTTTTTTACCGTAGATAAACAAATACTTAACACATACACTGCCGCTCAAAAGTATGTGGACACTTCCTTAAGTATATAATAAGTTCCTAAAAATAGTTATAAAATCGTGAACGAATATCACTCGGTTTTATTTATTTTAATTTGTACTATTTTAGAGAATATATGTGTTCAATAATTTATTAAATATCTTATCTTAAATATCTGAAACAATATTGATCTTGATGGGAAGGAAAAGCTATCCTGCATTCGTATTTCATGTTTCAAAATATTTATATTAGTCTTTGAAACATTGTAGACCAGACTGAACCGATGCAGTCATCGTGAAACAGAAGAAGCATTACAATTCATTCGCACACAGCAGAATATAATGTAATATTATACCCACCGTGAAAATATTTATTTATAATAATAGGTTTCCACATACCAGGGTGTCCACATACTTTTGAGCAGCAGTGTAATTAGCATCTCAATCCAGTACTTGTAAATGGATTGATATTTTTCTAAATATTTATTTTTTGTTTTATCATGCATTTCTTTTTTCAAAAATAAATTTGTTGCATATTTTTCCCTTTCCCTGTTCTTGTGTCTCTTATGGGTTTACATCTCTTACAATCTCTTTCATCCTCTTACCAGCTGCTACTCACACCTGCATACCAACATTCTTCTACCTGTATACACTATCGTTCAAAAGTATTCACCTATCGTGAATTACGGGCTGTCCTACATAACTTACGGAGTTTGACATTTGTAAAATTTAAAAGAAGAGAGTTTAAAATGCATAGAATTATAAAAGGTTTCTTCCACGTAACTTGACCAACTCAATTTTTTCTTTCCTTAATTATTGAATAAATAATGATTTCTTTAATCATAGATGATATAGTGTCTAAAAGAACCTTCGAGATTTAACTTTGTTTGTGTAAAGTTTCAAAGACATTTGTGCGCTAGTTACCGAGCTTAAACTTTGTATGTAATTCTAAATGAGAATAAAGTGTTATCGTTACTGCATTGTCACATCTTCGTTAAATCAGTTAGGCGATGTAATTAGGATAATTATGATGGAATACAAAAAGATAAAAATGTTACTTTGAATAATCAAATGTTTATTGTCTTCCTCATTTTTGTACATAATATTTGTCATCACTGAATTATACAGATAAATGGAGAGAAAAGAAATTTCAAATGGTAGAAAATAATTCTCAAGATTTACTGAGTTTTAAAAGATTAATAAGAAATTCTGGGTGAATAAGTTTTCCTGACAAGGAAACTTTTCATTTATAGAATTAATTAATGTGTTAGGAAGTATGGAATCTAAATTTTGGTTGGAAAAATTGGACATTTGTCTCGGAAATAGGGAAAGGTATAAATAGGAAGATACTTTTGGGCAGTGGTGTACCTACATAATCCTATCCCTTACCCCTCCCCCATACACTCCTGCATTCACCTACATTTCCCATCACTCATCCCTGCCATACCTGTACTTTCCCCTAGAAAAACTAGTTTTTTTTTTCCAATACTTTCTTTTATGTGAACACAGAGTGACCTTCCTTGTAGGAATAATTATTAATTTATTTTATTTCATACAACAGTATTATTATCGTTTCTGTCACTGTATATTAGAATAAACTAAATTTACAAAAGTAAGACAAATAACTAATTTCGTAAACGTTCACAACGTTTCCTTTTCAAAACAGAAAACAGTAAAAATGAGCCAGGCTTCGATGATATAAAGGATTAAATATTGATTGTTTCGTCTGTTATGCCTTTGTCTACACCCATTTTCAAATGGTAATGATTTTCTATCTGGTCTGTTCGTTCAGGTATCACGATTTGCATTCTCTTTGTCCAAGTATATTTTATAATACAGTTCCAGGGCCTTCATACGATACGAACACCTCATATTAAGAAGTAGCATTGTCATTCTATTTCTAAATTATTATCGAAAAATTTACGTACACGAATGCTTAACGCTAGAACTACCGAACCGATCAAAATGACTGGTTGAGCGTTTCTTAAATTAAATCACAGAATTGATCAAGATGCTTTTATTAAAATGTTTGTTAATTTCTATCATAAAACTTCGCTAGTTCTGGTGTTAAACAACCGTGTTTCGTATCCTAGGATACGATATTTAAAGGAACAAGAGATTTCATCCGAAAGAAATAATATTTAAATTTCTTTTTCCTCGAAACGTTCTTCTTTCAATTGATAGAAATAAAATTAAGTTTCGAGATCAAATAAATTCTACCGTTCGGAGTCGACGATAGAAAAAGTACAAAGTAGCGTAGCTTTGAAATTGGTTTTGAAAGAAGGTCCTGGAAATAATTAGGTATCGTGGAAATAAATACAGCTAACGAATCAGCGGTTTCTCCCGATCCTCCCTGGGTTCCTGGCCGATCCTGGCGGAGGAAGAAAAAACCATTTCGAACAATACGCTCCTGGAACCGGAAGAATCTTCCGACCAGGAGCAACCGGATACCCAAGAAGATGATCCCTATGAGTACGACGAGGACATCAAACCCTCGAATGAGGTTTCGCCGGAGAACGACGGGTTCCTCGAAGGAAATTATCCGAGCTCCTCCACGATACCAGCACGGTGTTGGGGGTGTACCGGTTGCACCGGGTTACACACGCCGATTTTCCTGCTGGCATCTTCGCCGTCGGAGCCATCTTGCACCTGCGTTTCTTGTCAGTAATTCTCTTATCGCCCAGGAACGACTGAGAACGGCTTTGAGCTTCTTTTTCTTTTATTTCAATTCAGTTTTGCTGACATTTTGTACAAAAATTATCACGTGTAATATAACTGCTTGGTGTGTTACTGAAAATCATTGGAGAACTGTATTTTTTATCCTCTTCAGAACGTTTGACGAGTTGGAACGTTTGAATGCCGAACGATGGATATAATTCGGTAATATTTAGCAAATTTATTTTTGGCCAGCGGATGCTGGATCAATCGTGACCCAATCTACCAGATATATAGCAGGATATTTCAACTAGACTCGGACTCTTAGATTTTTAATCGGATTATTTTATACGTCCTCTTTTGGGATATTGATCGTCCAAATCGTTGCTCAAAAGAAACAATATGATACAAGGTAATCTATACATTACTTTTCCATTGAAAAATTGAATAACCTCTTTTTATTGTATATTTTCAAATCTTCTTTTTTTTTTTTAACATTTACTTTCTGGAAATTTATAGTAGATACGGAGCATAGTTCTAGTGTTGTTGAATAAAAATGTTATACGACTTTTGGAAAAGTATAATAAAATATCATTATATTCCGATAACCCAGATACTTTTTATTATATTTTCTACTTTCTTAGTCAACATCTACATTTTATTTGTTTTTTATCAAAGATGTGAATGCAATTTATGAATACCTTGATCATTCGTGTATATTTGAAAAATGTAAGTGATTTTTCATCCCTACCAAACTTATCTACATAAAGTCGCTCGAAAATGTACATCTTTTCGAAATTAAAGAAGTCGTGCAATGAGGGTTAAGATATCAGAGATATATTTATAACATACTTGCTCAAACCCGCATGTAACGTGTTAAAATAGCACTTAACACGTTCCCTGCTTCGTGGGGTCCTACACTATCCACATTGAACTTTCCGTTCAGAACATTCAGTGTTCTCGCTATTAAGCGTTAACATTATCAGAAAATATCGTATGAAATCAGATGTCGATGGTTAAATATTATTATCAATACAAATTTCTTATCGTGGGGCGCCTGGTCTTATTTTTGTTTTGTTTTTCTTTCCATTTATCATGATTTCATTATTATTTCGTTCGTTTTATCTTCATAATCTTTGAGTTAAAAATTTATTCAATTAATCATATATCCACGATATTGTATAAATTAACAGAAATTTATTTCTCACAATTTTTGTGCTTCATGCTATCTCATCTTCTGTATTAATATTTAATGAATTATACATTAAATACAGAAATTAAGTTGAATTTTTTATTTCTATGCCGTGGTACTTAACCCCCGAACGACGGTCCATAGAGAGAGCCGGCACTGCCGTGGGTGAAATTTCACTTCGCCAGTTTTAATATTATTAAATAATTTAAGAACTGGTAGCATTTATTATTTATGTATTTATTCAATATTATCAGCAGTGACAATGTTACGTAGGTGCTTCGCTATGCTTATAATAATTTTTGTCTAAGGGTTATATTTTATGATAGCCTTTGAAACACCAAAGCATCCTTTCAAATATTCTTTCGTCCAATATACAAAAATCTTGTGTTTAAGTATTTTATTTCTTAACAATTAAAATACTTTTTCTACCTCATGGCCCATTATTGACCCGACACTTCACCCGTTCGTGGGTCCAGAGTTCAATACTTCAAATCCTTATTCATACACAGATAGTAGAAACTTTTTTAGTAATACCTCTGTATGAATTATTTCAATAGAAAAATTAATTTCAACGTATTGGGAATGCATGCGGTTGAAATCTTTTCTCAGGAATTTTCGTGAGTCATTTGCGTGCTGTGTACCCGTGGTTCACTTTTCCTATTTGTTTCTCTGCTTCTCGCTCTTGACCTTGTCCGTTTATATCCCTCGGCGAAAGGGTGAAAGAGCAATGTCATTTGGTCGAAGTTTGCGATGGCGAAAATTTCAAAGGGGGCCCTTTTAATTTTAGATTTGTCGCAAGCCTTCCTTTCCAACCTCGAGGTGTACTGACATTTTCCTCAGAAGTATTTTGACAAATTTTCAAATTATTTCTCCACGTAAAATCACCTCTTTTCTGGTTCTGCTATGAATACTGAAATTCCCTATATTAAAATGTATAGTAATATTTAATTAGCACCGCTAATTATTATTGCATAATTACATTTATGCACGCTTTTTTCTTTTTTATAATTGGAGGCACCATATTGTAGAGAAAATATTGTCACTTTGATTTTTCTTGTAATTAGCATAAAACAGAATCTATAGAAAATAAAGTTTAAGGCGTTTTATTATTTTTAAGCATTTGTTCTTTTCTTTGTGTCAATTTTGTTTTTGGTAAAATATTAACCCTTTCTTTCTCTTAATTTATATTTATAGAAAAGTTGATATTTCTGGCGAGATCGAAAGGGTTAAAAACGTGTGTTTGTTAATTCTACGTGTACAGTGTGTAATTTTTAATAGATAAAATTGTTAAATAACGCAATGCGTATGAAATTTAATTTTGAACCTTTCAGTTGCAGATTGTAGCTTCTTGAAAGCTAAAGAACCGTACAGTACTTAATGTACAACAAAATTGACTAAATGAAAGTTATTGCTTTCCAGAACACGGGTCAATAAATGATTCATGAATGCAGTTCTATGTTGCTGCAATAAAATTGCATGGAAATCCTTTAAGTTGTTAATCAGTACCCACTCACTGTCTATTATTGATCCAATTAAACTGCTACTTCTTTTTTTTTTCTTCTTTTTTTTTACGATGAATAATTTGTTTGAGTATCATTAAATACCAAGATATTGTTAATAAACATTTTATACACCTGTGATATGTAAAATTAATACAGTGTGTGGGTTAAGTATAAATTCCGAATATAATAGCCAGGTAATTTACATGTAATTAATACTTTCACTTTCTCAAACTGTTTTGTTATAATTAGTGTTACAAATATTAATAAATGTGTTATTAACAAATCTCGTAGACTTGTACAGCTTTAAGGGAAATATTATTTAAATAAACTGTAAACGGACTGTTCTAAGTACATGTTAAAAAGATATGTACCGATCGTATAATAATAAATCATTCTTATAAATTTCATTTATACGTAGCCTGAATATCATCCGTTATAATAATCTGTTGTCAATGTCGGTATTATATTTATATTAAATAGTGTATCACATCGGTGTATTTAATAATTATATTCTGATTTAAGGAAGAATTTCAAAGATCGAATGATATGATAAACACATATTAATTCGTTACACGTAAATATGTTATTTATTGAATTTAACATTTTATCAGCATACGTATTTGTCGCATAATAAAAATAATAAATCACTCTTGAAAAGTGACATTTTCAGATTAATATCATATGAAATTTTATTAAAAAATATTGTGTCTGCAGTTTGTACAATATTTTTTTAACAGAAGATTGCTAAAAATGAAACTATATTTCTTATTATTTATGGAAGCTGTATATTTTTGTTGGCGAATGAAAAAGAAATTGTTTGTTGTTTAGTTTTTTGAAACCAATTTTCGTCAACTCCTGATTTTTCATGTTTTTGAAAGAAGCGTTGTTTGGCTGAATAGGATTGAAACGAAGTGCAAATTTCAGAGGGGAAAAAAGCTAAGAAACATGATTCATTTGGTCACTTGAAAACGGGTTGTCTTGAAAGGTTTTAAAAGAACAACTTTGTCCCAGACATCGAATCCCATTATCCTCGCTAACAAAGATATTTAAAGCACACGGGCTAAAGTTGCAAAGTAAACGTCATACATGACCAGTCGTTTCTCATTCATTTGCATCTTTAAATATATACGTATTCAATTAGGCGCTCACTAATAAAGAAAAACACAAAAAAGTCTAAATCGATTTTGCTATACTGGCATTTCGTATGATACATTTAGAATTTTATTACGCGAATAAAATCAGTATAATAAGTTTTAAAAAATCTACAAAATTAAGCTATTATTTTAATCTCGAGAGAAAATGTATATTTTCACGATCGATTAATTTTCATACTCGAGGTTGCTATTTGCTTCCTTACTTTATTAATTTAATACTAATATTATTCAACATCTGTTTCTTTATTTTTGTTATTAATTATTCAGTTATACAGAATTTTACACGCCAGTGACCGGAGGTGTTCGTCCCGTTTGTCAACGTGTTAATTAATCAGTCATAATAAATCAACGTTGGTCGTATCTGTGAATACTGAATAATCCATTATTCGAATAGAAATAAAAATTACTATCGGATAGTAATTTATAGTAATTTATTCGGCGAATAACTTTCGATTACGAATTATGAGTAAAATACGTTAACAAATAAGTAAATATAACGTGTTATTCGTTGAATAAATATTTTAATTCTAATTTATTAATCAATACAATTACATATAAACCTTCGTAGACTGACACGTTACTTTTCTCTTAACGCCCATCAATTTTATTATTCGTGCTGCTTGTAAATTTGTCACTTTTAATTATTTATCACTTTGTTATTATGAAACACTAGCTGATGTTATTGTAAAATAGTGGTTTTTTTTTTATCAGTTTCCAAAGAGAAAAATTATTACATAAATCGTCGTCTTTTTATTTCAGTTCTATGTAGCAGCCGGGTGAGCCAAATGACCAAGACCTATAATGATATAGAAGCAGTTACAAGGCTTCTGGAGGAGGTAAGTGTGATTCGTTTATATTTCATGAATTTTGATTTTTCTTTTCTAACCCGTTAGAAACCACGAAATTATAACAACTTCGTCATAATAATTTACGGTGATCAATTGTTTTTAACCATTTCTGTACTAATTAACACAGAATATGGATGGTTTTGCAAGTTGGGTGAGAAAAATTCTTTGGAAATAATTGTATTAAATGTCAAATTATTAGAAAATCCTATTTGACAAAATTAATATTACCGGGTCATGGATGTCCAAGCACGGACGGTCGTTTGCGTCTTTTTTCTCGAATTTTTGAGAACTTTAATAATGTTAAATGTTTTTTTGAATTTCCTTCCTTTTTTTTCTATGTTTACCATGAACAGTCTTTGATACGTTTATAATATCTTGTTTAAGCAGAACGAAAAGAATTAAGCGAGAAGGTATTAAGTGATCAAATATTGGAATTGATAATTAATGCGAGTGCGAGTCATGCAACGTTTCGTGGTATCTTCGTGGAATAATTAATAGGAAATTGAAGGGAAACGAAACAGGTACACAGGGAATACAGTGTATTAACTTATGGGAATACCGTGAATTTGATTACTTTGTTTGTATAAATATTGAATATTGTGAGATTTAAATTTACTATCGTGAACAGTACAAATATATCCAGAAATTAAAAAATGATATGATAACAATTGGATATTTTTCTTTCTTGAAACAGTGAGAAGTTTACTAAAAACTCGTAGATAATCTGTTTCAAAATATTCCAAGTTTACACGAAATTTCATGCATGCTTTGTTTTAAAAGTTCTAAAAATCACACTTTTTTTAGTTACAAAATGTCCTGTCAGCGATAGGCCGCGTTTCAATTAACCGTTCTTGCATAATTGCTTTAAACAACTGTTAAAGCAAATTGTCTTTTATCGTTATTTCAACAAAGCAATACCTATCTCTTAGTTTTCCTTGAAACGTGATACGAGTTGTTCATGAAAAAAGAAAAATTGATTTTATATATTATTTTTTTCTTTGGATCGTTTCAATTTTAAACCCAAGAAAGCTTAAATTTCATTCTCAGAAATCGAAAATCTATTATTTTATTACAGATATTAATAAATAATTAACGTCCATGGTAAAGGGGAAATAAATATTTACGACACAAAACCCATACCAACATACTCTGTATACACAACTTTTTATTTTTAATAAATCTCTATAGAGAATAGATTTACTTTAGTCCAGCGATAAAAGTCTCGCGTGGTAGTTACTAATTCTTTTCTAATATTTTAACGTTTATTTAATATACAAATAAAAACGTAATTTTATGATTGAACAAGAAAAAAATCAAAACATGGTATATGTCTTGATTTTCAGAAAGAGAAGGACTTGGAACTGACCGCACGTATCGGTAAAGAATTGTTATCGCACAACCAAAAACTCGAGGCCACGGTCACCAGTTTAGAGTCCGATTTGAAGGAAGCCAACGAGAGGATCACTCAGCTCACCCATGAACTTTCCAAGAAGACAGAATTAATTCAGATACTAACGAACGATGCCGAGGAGACGAGCTCCGAAACGAGCACGCCCACCGGATTACGCGGTATCAATCTGGACATGATGCAGAAAAAGATCAGCTGCCTCGAAGATGAGAACAAACAATTGAGAACCGAGTTTACCAGATTGGTGCACGATGCTGATAATTCGGAGGAACAGGAAGCTAAACTTGTCAAAGATATCGCCGCTCAACTCGGTTAGTCGTAAATAGACACCATGAAAATCACTGGAAATGTTAATTGGGGGTCTGTTAACGGATCCGTAGCCTACTGTATAGCAGTATAGCAGTACTACCATACTGATGATGATAGTAATAATACTATAGTAATAGCTACTAACCCTAAAAGAAATATAGACATCATGAAAATCACTGGAAATGTTAATTGGGGGGTCTGTTAACGCATCCGTAGCCTACTGTATAGCAGTATAGCAGTACTGACATACTGATGATAATTGTAATAATAATATAGTAATAGCTACTAACCCTAAAAGAAATATTAACGTCACAAAAATCACTAGAAATGTTAATTGAGGCTCTGTTAACGCATCCGTAGCCTACTGTATAGCAGTACTAACATACTGATGATAATAGTAATGATACTATAGTAATGGTAATGTAGCAGTAGTTATACTGGTGTAACTTCTATTCAAAATGTATAATAGTACTAGCAGTACTGCTGTATTACTGTTGTTATATTAATTATACTGCTATTCAGCAGTAGCACTACTCGGTACTATTTATATCATGGTAGTATAGCAATGTCAACGAAACTAAAATGCTTGAAATCTTATTTGCAGCAAGCGCAAACATGGAAGTAGACGGAATAGCGGATGAACTTGAAAGGCAAAAGGAGGAGAATCGATTGCAACACGAACAGATCGTCAGTTTGACCGCAAAATTAGCCGAAGCGGAATTGAGACTGGCACAATTGATAGCCGAACATGACGAAATGGGGACTACTTTGCTGATCACCAGGGACAATCAGAACACCCTGGCGAGCGAGCTGGCCGAATTCAAAGATCGATACGCAGAGGTGTGTCCTCGGGCTGAATACGAATGACCGAATTACTTTTATATTATTGTTTAAGATCATCTTCTTCTAGTGCAGAATGTTTTTTTATAAAGAGAAAAATCATAGTGATCAATAGCTTTATATTAGATTAGGTATATTACCAACTACTTACCAAATGAATTACCTTTAATTCTTATTAATTGACAAACTTGAATGATTTAAACGAAAAGTATGCAACAAGTAATGCCATTGAAATTGTTTTACTTTGCAAGGTGGTGAATTTATTAGCGGAAACCCAAGAACAACTTCGTAAACAACGAAAAAGAGGAATGCCGACAGTCAGAGGCGGTTCTTTATTCCCCTCGATGGGAGCTGCCCCGCAACCAGATTCTATCGCTTCTGAATTGGAATCGTCTCTTTACTCTGAGCTCAGCTTAGATTCCGGGATCAGTGCTGATAGGATGTACGTTCTTCCTTTATCTTTCGTTTAACAATTTAAGAACACAAGCAATGCAATCGTGTTTCTTCCTATAAAAGGAATATTGCTTTCTGTTTAACGTTGATAACATTGCTGCTTGGTTAATTAAAAATTTCGATCAATCTTTTTAACATCCCATAGACCAACCTACAAGAAAGTTTTCGAAACGGTGAGGAGCGCTTCAAGAAGTTCTTATACAGCTGAAAACAATCAGTTCCCGAGAATCGGTTCGATGACTACGTCAACTTTGTCTACTGGTTCTACCGGGCCACGTATGAGTTGTGGACAAATTCGACCTCTGGCATCGATGTACCCTAGTTTGGATTCTACCGGACAAAGCGATTCAGAAGGCTCTCTTATCACGGATTCTGAGGATTATCCGTACGTTTCATTCTCTGTTATCGGTGTATAAAATGAATACTTGCGAAGAAGTATAAATGCTGCTGTTATTTTTAACCGTGAAACACTAAGCTATATATTAAATCAATATTTCTGTATACTTTTAGCGGTCCACAGAAGACGGGAGTACCAGGAGCTCCTGGAGCTGCAGACCTTGAGGCAGCTCTTCGTAGATTGACACCTGCAGAAGTTCTCACCAGACGTGCATGTCTTAGCACCGGTACAGGCTACAGTTACGATTACGACACTGGAGCTCATTCACCCTCGACTTTCGTGCCGCTCGGTTGCAGAACTCCGGATAGTATTATGTCCACGGGAAGTAGCGGAAATTTGAGTGGTTATAGCAGCGGAAACTCGTGGAGGATTCCGGAGAAATTGCAAATAGTCAAACCTATCGAAGGTTCACAGACGTTGCATCATTGGACTCAATTGGCTACGCCTACTTTAGGTAACATTCTGTTAATTTTACGCTGTTGTATTTGACGCTTTTAATTTTACCGAAAGTGGAACAACTGCTATAAACATTACTGTTTTAATCGTAGATATTTTATATCGGTGCTTTGTCTTTCTATCTAAGATATCGCTTTTGTGTTTTTGAAGGTGGTCTTTTGGAGGAACGACCAGGTGTCAAAACACGTGGAGGGCGCGGCTTGGAAGACTTAGGCCTTGTCACTTTCACATTGAGTGACCTTGAAGAAGACGAAGAATACATGAATCCTGGAAAATTGTTTCAAGATACGGGCTCCATATATACCTTCACTAATAGTACTGTACTTCATCCCGACGATCACACGAGCGTAACTTCAAGTATTGTGGGTAGTAGAGTTGCAACTGCGCCTAGCAGTGCTTTGAATTCTGGAATGAGCACTCCACGTACTTTAAGTAGAAGGAACTCAACTTCAACGTTTTCAACGACCCTTGGACTTGCGAAAATGTTAAACGAAAGAGGTATTTATTAAATAATACTCCCTCTGTCTCATAATAATAGTAGCAGTTAATGAATTTAATTTATCCCGTAATAATAATAGCAAATCAGCGGATGAAATTAGAAAAATAATTATAATTCGTAATAATTAGGTTAACCTAAAAATTGAAAGATGTGCCAAAACAAATGACAGGTGTTATGGAACATTGATTTTGATCGAAGGCTTCGCAATTTTGTTGCATTTGCCAATGATTCCCGTTTAACTATTCACTTGCTACTGTTATTATAGGACAAAGGAAGTATGTAATGTTGTTCGGGACATTTCATTTGAAATATCTCTGTAGACATTGTTATTCTGATACATGAACATCCGTTAACGTGATTGAAATATTCCATAAAATACAGGTATAAAAGCAGTAACACCTTCTTCTGCGAGAACGCCAAGCGAAGAAAGGAATTTCACGCCTACCGCAACACCTTGCAATAGTCCTGATGCTAGTCCTCCAGAAAGCCGATCCAGTTCACCAATTCGAGACAGCGGACTTTCCCTGGGATTGTTATCCAGCGGAGCAGAATTACTAAAAAGAACGTTTGGTGGAGAACCAGAGGTACGCAGCATTTAAAGTTTTAAATACTTACTTTGTACAGTAGTCATTTTAATTGTGAATGTTTGTATTTCAATGAGGATTGTATCTTCCAGCAAGTACAAAGGAAACGAGCGGTAATCTCGAGGTCCGACAAAAAAGCACTAACCAGTATCCGTTTAGTAGAAAAGCTCGAAAGAATTGGTATCGATACCATAATGGCTACCACGGTTGGCTCTTCCATCTCTCCGTTAACGCTTCAAGGTTCTCTGTATACCAGACGCGCCACGGAAAGTCCTATGGCTCAATTAACCTTCCTGAAAAGCTCTATGTCCTCGAGTGGAAGTCAAGAGAAACTTTCGCCTTCTTTCACTTCGAATGATCCGTCGTCGACGAAACGAAAAGTGATTGGAAAACAGGACGAATCTATGCCGAACAGAGAATCAAACAGACAAAGGAGAACTGGTGCTAGGGCCACAAGACCCGATCTTGGACGGGTTACGCCTGCAGTTCCTGTCACAGTTACGAAAGAATCTCCTGCGCAATCTGCTTTGGGAACTATTAGCTCGCTTCTATTCGGACGAAAGGGTGGATTACTTTGAAAGCATTGTTTTTATTACGCTTTAAGTAAATTATGAAAAGTTCAAATATGGTTTTAATAGGAAGTAATGGAAGATTGTCGGAGCGATGGTAAAATGGACAATTTAACATTTTTTGTTGTTGAATTTTGCTTCATGATATTACTTTGACGAGTGTTATAAATCAATTTTTTGTAATTTTTCAATTTTATACATCAATTTTAACGTATGAATGTAAGGTAAAATCATTTTCGCGTATAATCAAAAATGTTAAAAATGCATTATTGGAGGATAAATCATTTATTATCTTCGTGTGATTTTTATCATAATTCGCGTTATAATATATCTATTAAAATTGTAAGTGAATCAAACACGCAACTCTTTTATAGTACCTTCATTTAGGTATACTGCATATTTTTATTGCAAGTTCATCATATTTTACATAAAATATCCATCCTTGATGATAATTCATTTTATTTATCTTGTGACTTAATTAAAAATTATTTTTTATCTTATAAAATATCAATGTGAATAATCATTATTACTTGATAATAGTTCAACATTCCTTTAGCATCAATACTTTTTTTTGAAGTCCTGTACAAATTTTCCTATTCAAATATCGAAAAATATTTCAAATATTAAAAAGTATAAATCTGTAATTGAATATTTGCGGAACCTCATTACCAAAATGTGAACAAAATGTTATGTAGTACAAGAAAAAAGCGATGTAGATTATTCCAAAACTTACAGTATTATATTTATAGTTATAATTTGTTCGACGTTTATTTTTTCAACGCTCCGACGATCCGCAGTTACAAACAACTTGAACAACCTCTTTATTAATTTTAATTTCACAGGACAGCTATTTCACAGTAATTACTTTATTCGTGAATGATTTGTATTTGAGAAACAGAAAAGAAATTTGTTCGTTTAGTATGATTTAGTTAAAGTTAAAATGGTGTTCACGGTTAAAATGGAGGTCAGTCTAGATGGGTGAAAATAAATAATTTGAGGTTATTAGTTTATACATACGTAAAACAACCAAATGGGAATAGGAAGTGTATCATATAAATTAATTTGCATTGTGTAGAGAGTAACATAATGTTGTAGTTGATACTTAAAAATAAGTAGAACGTTTCAGCCATGTAATTACGAAATACTGCATACTTTATTTCAGACAATTTTTATAAATGGTATTGGCATTTCGTTAATTTCGAAATGAACTTAAGTTGTTTCTATGAAAACATTTTCGATTCACTTGTTATTAACATGCATCACGTTTTATTACTGAAAAAGTTCGGTTTTCGAAAGGAGACAAAAACAAAGAAAGGAGAACTACGTTTAATTAGTTTCAAATTTGTGTGATACTTTTAGTCATAATTTCGTGCACGTCAAAATGCTCCCGACAAAAAAAAAATAAGAAAAAAATAACGATGCTAGAAAGCTACTTAAAAAGAAATTGCAACGTTAATAATGCACTTGAAAATGACTACACATATAGTCGACCGTGATAAAAGATAAGTAAACTTTATCAACAAAGTAACGAATATTGTGTGAGAACATATGATCGACTCAAATAGTAAAAAAAAAAAAGAGTTTAATAAAAATCGCAGCGAATTTTGTAAGTCGAAGCACAATTTTTAAGGACAGACGTTTTAGGGTGCTTTAAATTGTATTCTTTTCTTTTAATTAGCTTAAGAAATTTGCCATGAATTGATCAATTACGTTTTAGATTAATTAATTAATGGTGGTGCTATTGTTGGTCTTTTGCAAAAGACCTCACAGTTAGTGCTAAAAATTAATTATTTAATCGTTGATTAATCAGTGATTATTGATTGATTATTAGTCGAACAGAGATATTTTTATCTTGTTGACTGGCTTTTTATCCAGTAAATGACTATTTGTAAATAATTAATAAGGCCATAAGAAGTATTTGTTTCTATCCTTACTGTATCAACCGTGAATATTTGAATTGGAATCTAATTAATTAATAACAACTTGAATGTAAGCGATGAATTTCATTGAACTAACAATTGTACATTTTTTAATGAATTGATTAATCAATAATCAGTCTATCTATAATTGATCAATTATTTTTGTAAATAGTAGTCTGGGATTTTCCTTTTATTTTGTCTCTTTTTTTTTAATCTATTACGGTTAAAAAAAATTGATTGCAATGTATCGAGTGAGTTTGGTGATGAAATCCAATTTTATTCATAATTGGACCTCTGTCTTGTATCATAGAAAGGATTGTTTAGCAGGTGCAGTCTTGTAAATAGACGAGTACAGGTTAATAAATTATATTAAAGAATCGGAAAGAACTTTTATTCTCCTTCAATCGCTGACTATTTGAAAGGGATCCGTGGTAAATAAAAATTGAAGAGCCCCTGATATAAGCAAAACACATTGACTGCCAGCTACGAATATACTCGTAGCTGGTGCAACTACTATTTAAACGTGTTAACAAAAGAAACGATGAAATAAGCTGCAGATAGCGTTAATATTAAGCTGATAATGCTTCCTATCGAATTGAAAAGATAAATTTGAAAATTAAGTGGTTCAGCGTGTCTGACTACATACGTCCGTTTTCACTGTGGCAGTCAACGTGTTAAATTATACTAGTACCTGATTTTTTTTTAATTTTGCATTCTTTTTAAACTGTCTGTAATTTGAAGTTGTATTCAAATTATTTATTTATATGCATATTGTTAGTTCCAATGTCGGTAGTAAGTGGCGCTTGTGGCGCTGCTGCGTATCAACAGAAACGTCAACACGAGGTTTCAAGCTGGTGTTTTACTGATATTTTTTAGTAATAGTTAATTAAATTTTAATCAATTTTTCTGATAAATGGAGACAGTTCGGCCATGTGGTTGCAAAGGAATAAGATCCTGTCTTCTTTGTGAATCTGAATACAACATTGTGAAACCTGATTTTAAAGCTTATTTAGAGGTTATATTTGTTTGTATTTAAATTCAATAATATTTTGATCGAAGTTTGCTCTTAATTTGTGGTTTGTGTAAAATATTGGTGATGGAGATTAGTTATTAGCATTAAACAACAAATATCATACAATAATATTAGCAAACGTTACTTTGTATATTTTATCATAAGTAATTTTTATTAGTTCATGTAAAATTATTAGTTTGTATATCGAATGTATCAACTTTTCTGATTTATCTTTTTTTTTTTTTTTCTTATTTACATGTAATATGAAATGTGCAATATTTTTCTTTTTCATTTCATATTGCTGCAACAATAAACTAATCGTTTAATATTTTAGAAATGTTCCAGTTATGTTTATTGTCCACATTGTAATAAATCATGGCCTGGGTGGGATGCCGATTTATACAAAAACCATCCAAATCACCAGGGAGAAGCGATAGAATTTCCCGGTGTATACATACAGGTATTTATTGGGAACGTAATGCCTTAACATTATTTTTAAATTTTATTATAAAGATGTCAAGACTTTTACTTATGATATAATTTTCTTTTATTTCGTGTGAAAACTACTTCTTTATTCAATTTTTGTAAATGTTTTATTAAGTTAATTAAGTACTTCGACCTTAATATTTAAACAATTTTATGGTGAATACATTTCATGCGGTAAACGTACTTTTATGTTTTTCATGGTCTGTCACTTGAACACGGATGATATAAAAGTATGTATTTAGCAGACTTGTGCTGAAGAATGGTTTTCGTTTTTTAAACAATAATCATGGAGCATATATTTGAGTGTAAAATAAGAAAACTTTCATTAAAAAAAAGAAGTAGTTTTCGATTTATTGCAATTTTACTGAATTACTAAATTCCCACGAAATTCAATAAAAAACACCTGCCACACGCATGAGTTCGCAGCGAAATATACCCACATGCATTATATTTCAAATGATTCATTTTATTATTAGCTATTTTAGAAGCAATATTTTTGAAATATTTAAAAGATTAAATATATGATTTTTTTACAATCAAATAGTTAAATTTTCTCAATTCTGGAGAGATTACTTCATTGGTGAATGCACTTGACAATATTCCTTGGGAAGCTTCTCAGAGTGGAAGAAGAAAACAGGTATTTGAAGTAACATAATTCGGATGTATTTATTTTTATAACGGTAAACCATAAACTTCTAAGACGCTAATTATAAATACCTAATATAAATGTAAAGAAATACAACTTATTTCATAATTATTACATTTGCTAAAAGGGCTAACAAAAGATAAAACAAATTATGATATAATATTTAAAATTCAGAACTTTGGTCCAAAATGCAATTTCAAAAAAAGAAAGCTTCGTTTGGGTTCCTTTGATGGTTTTCCAAAGTCTACTCAGTTTGTGCAAGAAAAATTGTCTAAAGTACCTATACTCGCCGACTTCCAAACAGTAGAACAATGTACTTTAGAATACGATCCATCGAGAGGAGCTTCGATAGATCCCCACATTGATGATTGCTGGATTTGGGGTGAAAGAATAGTTACTGTCAATGTTATGGGTGACTCTGTGTTAACGATGACTCCATATCATGGTTTAGATACAAAGTACAATTTAAGTAATATTACGGAGTATTCTACAATGTGCAAAGATTTAAAATTTGATGTAGAAAGGAGAAACAATGAAGATGTAGTGATAAGACTGCCAATGCCAGAGGGATCTCTTATGGTTCTTTATGGTGCTGCAAGGTAAAAGAATTTTATTATTGCATGCGCGTAATTAACCCTCGGATGACGGAACCAAGTTTGTGCTGACACAATCTATAATCTATAATTTAGAATTTAAATTTAACTATAAATTTCTTTTCATTCCCATTATATAAATTTTACGCTATTTCTGTAGATATTGTTATTCTAATATACATATAAAAGAATGAACCTTTCGGAGATATACGTCGATAAACTAGCGAATGTTAGTTATTATATATAAATATATATTATCTGGTTGAAACAAATATTAGACGTATATTTTATAGGTATAAGTGGGAACACTGTGTTCTGAGAGAGGATATAAAATCTAGACGAATTTGTTTGGCTTATCGTGAATTTACACCACCTTACTTGAGTGATGCATCAGAAAATAGGGAAGTTGGAGAAATTTTGAAACGAGCCCTAATTTTTCGATGATATATAAATAAAAATGTTTTAAAACAATTTATATCAATTAATTGTATAAATTGCAAAACAATATTTAATTGTATATAGTGTATATTAAAGGACAAAATAAAAATTCATAACTAAAGTTTTTGTAATTAAAAATCTATTTGTATTTTTCGTATTTCCAGTTATTTTTATGAATCGAAAACAGTTAAATTAGATTAAATATTTTATATACATAATTGTGGTGTATCTTTAACAGTTTTACTAATTCTTAAAGCTGAATGAATCATTATTTTGAAAAGCGTACTTTTAGGGAAAGGGGTTAAAAAATAAAAATTATTTCTATGATTATAACCAGTATTATATAAAATCAAACATATACAACTAATAATCGTAATTACAAAATTTATCATAGAAAGGATTAATGTTATAAAAAGAATCTTCATATTTTACCCACTATCAATCTTGGTCCCATCTTACGAATGTCTTTTACGTTATTAATCAGGATATAACAACTATTCAATTTCTAGATTACTTATAAAGCAACTTAATTGATAAAAAAAGTAATTTATCAAATTAAAACTATGGCGTCAACTTCATTTCTTAATTTTTTTTGTTTTTCAATTTTAAACGTCGCGCTGAAAAGACAGAAGTAGCACCTTCTAGCCGTGCGCGGCGGAATTAAGAAATCAGAAAATCGTGTTTTTCCGAAAAATGAACCGTTTTTTTCTTTTCTGGCCCGTTGAAATGATCCCGTAAAACTCTAATTTCTCCCTGTGGAGAGGGGAGAAGAATTCTCCCACAGTAACCCCTGCTTGTCGTAAGAGGCGACTAAAAGGGGACAATAACAAGAATTGACAAAAGAAAAGACGGCACACCTTTAGTGTGGTTATTTCTCACGCCGTCAGATGGCGCCAGTTGTGTCTTTTCGGCGGCGCCACATATAAAATTGAAAAAATAATTAAAAATAAAGCTTACCTCGTAATAAATTAATTATTTTATAATAATATAATGTTTTCTCTCCCTTCTATTCAAATTATATGACCGTAGAAACGTGTTTAATTATTCAAATTAATATAAATCTATCCCTTAGCTTGGTATTTCTATATCAAAACAAATGTATTACAGTAAAATATCAAATTTTTGATTATTCAGTTTTGTCATGTTTGAGAAAATTCCACAAACAAGTTTTCGTTGTAATGGATCCACTTAATTATGTTAATAAACTGTTACAAATTAATTCTTAATTTATTAATAATTCTGCAATAACATATACAATTATTAATCGGGGTCCCTTTAAAGCGTACGGCTCGAGCCTGCTGCTTCAGCAAGCATTCATACAGAAACGTATTCAATCTTTTATACATGTTATCTACAATTGCAATTCTATATAAATACAGCATAATATAAGTCAAACTTATTACAACGAATTCAAAATAAAAGAATCTATATATCTACAAAATTTTAATAAGTAGCATTATTAGATGCAAAGAAAATCTGTGGATATGAATTTGAAATAAAAACAGAACTGAATGTAAAAGTTAAATAATACAGAACTAGCAATTTTCATACGTGTCAACGATTGAAACGCTTAAATACTTCAGAAAACTAAAATACTATTATAGAGAGGAGAATATTTTTAAGAAATTGTTAATTACAAATTTATAACAGAAATAAGTATACTAGGGGTTCTTTAAAGGTTCAGAGGACATGTAAACAACTGGGAAAGTGGTAAAGGGATCTGATTTTCCCAATGGTTGATAACCATTGACTAAGCTTTCCCTTAATTCCCATTTACGTCTTTCCCTTTCTGTCTTCTGTCTTCTTATTGCTCGGCCTAACATGCATGCAAACATTATTCCAGTCAACTGAAAATAAACGCAAAATAAAAAATTAGAATAAAGGAATACTATGAGTTTCCTTGGAAAGTTTTGTTTTATAAAATTTTCATTTATATATTGCTATTTAAATTCAGTCTGTGGTTTCATATTGTAACAACAATAAATGGAATAAATATAAACCTGAATAAGAGCAATGGCCACTGCTCCGGTGCTAATATATAGTGCACTCCTGTGAATGATAATCGAAAGGTTTTTAATACATCCAGTTGCGTAAGGAGCCAGGGCAATGTTCTCATTGTCCGGAGTATATGTAATGTTTTCGGTAATATCTGCCCATGGTCGACAAGATTTTGGGAGATCCATTTGATTTTCATTCATAATATTTGTCCAATCCTCGTATCCATTATATCCACAGCAATATAGCTGTTGAAGAATAATTGAATAATTTAATTGAAAAATAAAAAAAAATTGTAATTCTACTAAGAAACATAGAATTTTATTCAGCTTTTATTTCTGATAAAAAGTAATCTTATCTATTTCCAAACTAACCACGCACATTCTAGTGTATTTTAACAATGCAAATATTACCCTCGATTGTAGAAAATCAATAGCATCTGTAGCCTCTGCATTTTTCCCATATTGATGCATGGTAGCATTAATTTTCTCAGCAAGAAGACTCCTTATACCGTCTTGAAGAGTATAAGCTGCAATCGCAGCAGCCAATTCCAATATAAGAACAAACGACAGTGATACTGCAAACTGTAAGCATACAGATATTTTTTACTTTACAGAGAAAAGTAAAACGCATAAGTATAAGTAAGATATGTTAAAAGTATATGACAATAGATAAATATAGAAATGTACAATGCTTACCACAAGAACCATACAAGTACTTTCTCTAATAGCTCCGCAACATCCTAGAAAGGCTATCACGAAAACAAAAATTCCAACAACGATTAATAGAGTCGCTGGAGAAAAATAACTGGAGTCTAGAAAGTGGGAGAAGTCCTCGTAAACTGCATAAATTGTTGTTCCAACAGATATTATCATTATCCCCGTTAACTGTAAACATAACAACTTAGTAAGAACTTAATGAAAAGTAGACAAAATATATAAATACAATAATCTTGCTATATAAAAACTACAGAATCTTTAATTATTTTATTATTTTATACGAATGATACATAAAATTATTAAGTATGAGACATTTTATTTCACTCTATAAGCATGCCTGCATTCTGAATAGAAAAAATCTCTTAGTAATGCAAAAACTTTACATTCTAAAAATATATTATATACAATAATTTGTGGTATTACATTTCATATTAAATAATACTAATTCAATATGTAGGAAGCTGTTAAATTAAATATTTAATATTGTTTAAATAAAACAACGATATGAAACATAGTATTTAGAAGAATTCTGTATATTTATATCTTATTTCGAGAATATTTTTGAGATACGATAACTTATATTTTAATAACAAAAAAAATTATAAACAGTGTTTTTAAAGAATAATCTGTTGATAACTCAATTCGAATTTAAATTGTTCGTCATTATCAATTTTTTAAATAATTCGAACGACGCTGCAGTTCCCTAGGACAGGGGTTGTCGAACCCGTATCATTGAAAAACCGATTTTCTTTTATTCCATATAAAAATATCTGCAAAAGAAAGACAATGGAATCCCGTTATCAATATCAAAGAGATTATACAGGTTTATCTAAACTGATAAGACAAACCATTTACGTTTGCAAGGTAACAGTGTCCAAAGTTGATACCGATCACAGAATACGAGAATTTTCGTACATCACAGGAAATGATAAATCCATTTTGACTAATTCATTGTTAACAAGATACGAAAATTGTTATGACAGTCATTGATAAACGTATCAGAGCAAAATTTATAGCTTCATGAAAATCATTTATAATTTTAGATACTTTTTTAATATTTCGACGTTCTTCATCTGATGACACTTAAATACAGATTCAATATTTATCTGTACAAATTCTCAGCGTGAATGCAATTTATAATTTTCAGCAAAAGATTCGTTTTTTTTTCCCCCAACATGTTAGAGATAATAAAAACAATAGTAAAAAGGGGAACAAGAAGACATCGATGGCCGATGTAAAGCTTCTCCACAGTAATATTTAATTTATCGGGGTCGACCTCACCCAGTCGATATATCGATTCTGTTGCTCGTTCGAATGGCGACGCGCAGCTACGATCACGGAGGGTTGACCTAACTCCCCGATTCTCATGGCTGGGGTATAGTTATTCTCGCGAGGGAAAATCGACGTGGTTCGTAATTACAGTTGTGGTCAGCCTCGATTTCATTCTTTCTTTCTATACTTGCATCACGATTAACGCGTATCTGACCATTTACTCGTTTATCGCGTTTTCCTCGTTTTAACTGTTTCAACGAAACATGTATAATGCGAGCGACTGCGTGCTCACAATACCTTATTTGTCAAATCAATATATCTTTGTTCGATTATTTGTCATCATAATTTTAATTACAAGTAGTTTAATTTAATTAACTTATATACGGTAACAAATATATAAACATACATCTTTATATTTATTTACGTGTATGTAAAGATTTATGATTTCATATCATATTCTGCTCGTTTATTCGAATAATTTTTAAATTAGATTTCATGTTTCTATAAATACTACTCGAACGATAATTGATCGTTCCGTTACTAATGATCACATCTGTTTTTTCGTCGATCTCGAATTAAATATATAAACATATCGAGTAAAAGTTTCATTAGGCGTTTAAATAGAACAACAAATTATTAATACCCGAAGAAATAGTAATTAAACGGAATAATTTAAATGTGACAAAGGATTCGATAAAAATCGATCGTTGCATGGAATCTTGTGAACGTAACCTCGATCGATTCGCAAGATATCGCTATCCAGTGACTCAATCCGATGATGAAATAATCTGAATTATATTTCCAAAATGCAAATCGTAAATGATTTATGTGACCGATCGAACGGAAAATAAATTACAAAACTAATAAATTATCAGTAAGAAAATTGGTAAAGAAAGAAGCAACGCAATTGATCGTAACGTTTTTAACGTAGCAGGTGCCCAATCGATACAATCGAACGAACATTTTGTTTGATTAATCGACTGGACAGAGGTCGACTGTGCTCGTTGTGGAAACGACGTAACATGGTAACGTTCAACAGGACACGTAAAAGTAAAGAAGATAAAATGATGTGGTTACAGACCACGAAAAGGGAGTTAACCGCGCAAAGCAGGTACTTGATGCAGCGTAGACCGACATCGAGATGTGTGGCAGCCATTTTGGTGCACGTTCTGCAGGAGTCCTTTTTACACGCAGGTGCACTGCGGAACAGCACTGTTCCTTCTCTCTCTCCAGCAACGAGGAAGAACCAACTGAACGTGGAAAACACCTAAACTCGATTCGATGTATCGCATTATCTACTGATAAAGACGCGTACGTACCGACGGCACACGTAGCGCTACTTGGTTACGTGTTTTTACAAATGTGCTCACCTTTTTTTTTTTCCTTCTCTCTTATACGCCTTGTTTTCTTTTTATTACCCGTTCGTGAATTACGTATATTTGACATAAACGAACAAAACGTAAAACGCTGTATTATATCAATTTTTAGCAGCGTATGCAAGAACGAAAACAATCTTCGTTTCGATTAGCATCATAAATAATTTTGTTACTGTTTCCGGCATATGTTTGCTATGACTGTATATTCTTACACATTGCAAATGATACGAATACTTTTCAATTGTTTTATATTTTTAAATATTTATTCCAAATTGAGATATGATATAACTTAGACGATAAAAATTTTATTATCTTATCTTATATCTATTTCCAGTTTATTTGAGTAATTACTATTTTTTAAAAGCGATGACGCTTATTGTATTGCAAATACTTAATCCGCGACTTTTAATTGTGAAATTTTCAATTTGATTTTGACCCTTCACCCAAGAATGCCTGATCTAATATTGTCTAATGTAAATCTTGAAATATCGAAAAATATTTCTGTTGGATAATATCTGACAAGAAAAGAAGATTACGTATAAACGATCTCTATACGGTTAAATCTCTAAGCAGCTCGGTTTTAAAACAATCGTATCAGTTGTTTAAGCAGTGATCTATTTACAGTGAAGGGTTTCGATGTGGTCAGGCGTTGGACATCGACCGGTTTCTAAGCTCATGCGTGAAAACAGCATATGACTCATGCGTATAGTCGTGTGGGTAATTCAGCACACGTTCATTATTCATACACAGAAAAGTATTACGAGCCACATATACACGTTAAACTTTATTTCATTGTAGAGGATCGCTTACCTCGTTAAAATAGTGTTCAATATCGTGATACACACTTCCAACGAAAGCAATGCGACTCAGAAACGTATGTTTTCCAGCAGAAGACAAAATACTGATTTTGAACATAATTGAACATTGGTACTTATACATAAATTAGGTTGTCTATGGCATTTTCTGACAATGATACCCACCGAAATTAAAAAGATGTAATTTAAAGAATGATACCAAAAAAAAGAATATAATGGGGTTAAGTTAAAATTGGAGGTTACCGAGGAGTCTCATCTTATTGGTATGCTAAGGATTAACCGAAATAACCCTGCTGTGATCCTTAGATCTTTTTTGACCCATCAGATTCTCATTTTGTATTTTTATTTATTTAATTTATACATTTATGCAATGACGCAACGATCTATCATAATTTCTACATAATCATGCCTTAAAATCTTATATGTTTATTGATCTAATTAAAATTCAATCGTCCTAAAAAATACGAGCTGTATGCGTCACATTTGAAATGTAGGGTTCGTCACGAGCGTGACACGATATTGGGAAGCAAAAGGGTTAAAAACTTTTGCTGTTATCAGAACAGTGGAATGTGACTGTTCTCGTATTTTTAACTTTATGAGTACGTAAGCTTACGTTGCGTGCTAGTAACAGAAATTGTTACACGAAAGTCTTGACCCGACGCGACGTAAACGAGACACTAATCAAATTAAAAAAGAAATCGACAGTATAGTCAAGTTTCCCAAAGAAATGGGCCACATTAAAATGAGAAGAACAGATTAAGAATTAACTAAAGAATTAATTCCAATTAACAATTAATTAAACCAATCAAAATTAATAAGAAGTTTATTTTATGTTTAATATTCTTATTTTACATATGTCATCCTTTGTTCACTAATTAAAATCTCGCCAGACGTTTACATTATATTTTAATAAAAATATACATTGATATATGTATATACTCTATAAATTCACTTTGGACATATAAAATATTTGATTTTATACGAACCGCGCTTTTTAACAAAGTAACACGGCAACGATGTTTTTTTGCTTACAATTACGTTTTAATTAAGAGTATTTATCACGCGAATAATCGACTTTATCAGTTCTGATACATTTCATACGCTTTCATAGCTGTTCTTGATCGATCGTGCCAGATAAACTGAAAACCAAATACCTATTGCCTGGAAAATAAATAATAATTGCAATGAGTATCCTACTATGGTATAAAATATTAAATTTATATTTGATATTAACGTTCAAAGTGTTTAATTTTAATTACCTGAACGAAAGCAATACCAATGCCAACGCCGCCAAGTTGTAGAGCATGGGACTTAATAGAAGATAGGAACTTATGATAACAGCCCTCATGATATACAGTCTCCGAAGAAAGGGTGCAATTTGCATCTGTGAATTCTTTTGGATTGTCGCAGCACGACGCAGGAATGATCGACGCATTCAAACTGTTCGTCCATTCGGATGGATCGTTTGTTCCACAACAATGAAACTGAAACATAGCCATGAATCTTACCGCTTCAGTTAAACTTTTGTCGTTATTAATATCTTGTAAGTAAAACGAGCTGACTGCCATAGTGGCAACGAACAGTGTGTGATAACGCACACCGATTAGCTAATTTTTTAATTTAAACATCTAGTTTATTCAAATAATTTTTCTGGTACCGGTCATCGGTAACCACCATGGCAGCCAATGCGTCTAACACATGATCGTAGATATAATACTTAACGCAAGAAACTTTACATCGTGTTGAACTTTGTCCCAGATTAACGTTATATCCGAGTTGTTCTTATACATCTTCATTGTATCCATCATTTTGTCTTCAATGATACTCGATGCTCTGGCGCGCAATACGTATCCAGCTATACCACCTGACAGTTCCAAGATAAAAACGATGACCAATAACGACGTAAACTGCAAACAAAGAAAATAATAATCATTCAATATGTTCTACATAAAGCGATGAGACTGAAATCCGGCTGAACGGAAAGTTTACTGTCAGTCCCCATGAACCGACGTCGCGGTCAACGTGTTAATTACGTTTTAATTAAGTTGCAGATATATTAATATTAATTTAGAATTACGGGAGCATAAGGTTGCATTTTTAAACCCGTTCATTTCTCTGAAAAATCGGTCTTATTTTCAACTTTGATTATATAACGTTCCACCCAAAAAAAAATTATTCATTACCGTAACTATCATGCAATAACTTTCACGAATGGCGCCGCAACATCCGAAAAAGGCGATGAAGAAGATAATTGCTCCGATCACGATGAGCAACGTAGGAACTGACAAAAATTTATTATCCAGGAAATGCTGATAACTGAGGTAGACTCCATGAATCGCAATACCAACGGACAATAAAATTATGCCCGTTACCTGAAAATAAAAATACGTTATTTATAACATTTTTCATGTAATTTTAATATATGGTGTAATAAAATTTTGTTAAATTGTAACACTTTACCGACCGATAGCCTATTTATAGGTTTATATGCAACCGCTACCGGTCGGTAAAGTGTTAAGGTAATTAATATCTATATAAATAAATGTTCAGCCAAACGTTCTATTTCAACGTGTTAATCGAATAAAATGAACTGTCCCTGTTTACATGGGAAACTGGATCAATAGAAAATAAGATTAAGTGTTTTTTATATTCAATTACCTAGTGATGGGAGAAACGAGGCTACAACGAAGCCATGGGGCAAACACCTTAAATGATTTTATCTAATGATTGTAAATTAAAACAGTAATCTTCAATTTTTATTAAAACGTTAATTCAATAAACATCGTTCAACTTAACATTTAAAAACTGTATAGAATAATTATAAAACTAATTATAAAACTATATAGAAAATTATTTTATACATTTTCACTTATCTTTGAACTAATTAATTTAAATTATCAAACATTCATTAAACATATAACGTACGTCATACATCAAGCATCATTAATTTCTTGTTTAAAATTTTCTATCACTTATCATTGTAAACGATAATTATTAACTCGGTAAAATAACTGAATTAATAATAAAATATAATGTAAAAATGTTATTTTTCAGAAGTTTCAATTATACAAGTGGTATATATTCTTTAAAAGAAATTTGTTTTCAACTGCTGCGGTGTCCGAGCGGTTAAGGAGATGGACTTGAAATCCATTGGGTTCTACCCACGCAGGTTCGAATCCTGTCCGCAGCGTACTTTTTTTTTTTAATATTTTAAACAAAATTATTTTGATATTTACTAGCAGTTACACATTTTCAATTATATTATTCAAATATTTGCATTCGATATGAAATTTACTTGGCAATTGGTAATCATCATATTAAAACAAAAAGGCAATTTAATATTTATCACGTTAAAATACACTATAAATATTTCTTATTAACCACTATTTATTTCAAACAAATTTGAATGAGAATACGTAACAAACATTCCTATGCAAATGGAAATTTTTAATTTCCCTTTTTATTCCACCATATCATTATCTGTATGTACTGTACGAGGGGATACAATATCAATGAATTCAGCTCAAATAACCGCGATAAAAAAAAAATTATTAAAAAAATTCACCATTTATATGTGCATACGCATTTATACGTTTATGAATTTCTCCGAATTCTTTAAATAGATTAAGTGAAATTTGTAGCAGACAAACATGATTGTAGCATATTTGTCAAGTGTTTACTCCAAGGAATATCTATCCTTAATTATAAGAACAAAAAACAAGACGCAATATGTGTACATATGTATATAACGCCCATTGATATATCGAATAATGTGTGACGCACAAAATGATCTACAGGAAAAACAGAATATTTCCCTATGACTAAGAGTTATCTGCTGTTAATTTTATATTTTATTCGAAACTTCAATCCAAATTACATTTAAATTATTACCACAACATCCGTAAGGATCAATATCGATACTTGTATCAATATTTAGGTTATATGAGGTTAGTAAAATTTATACAGAGCATTTTTTACAATTTATCGATGAAAGTACAAGATGCAGAAAGATTACAATGAATCTACAGTATTTTAAGATTATATAAAAACATTTCATGCATGAGAAACATTTTTAACTACTTTACGTATGATCCTTCGATCAGAAATCATTTAAAGACAATTCAGCGTTTCTTACGTACCAACGCGGATGTAACGTTAAACTTTGTTAGATATTTCAAAAATTTGTTAAATAACTACGTTCAAAGAATTACTAATTACGCTCGAATGTCATATACAGGATTAAGATAATGAACGGAAAAACAACTTACAACGAAGAGCAGATTGAAGACAAACATAAGATATTTGACACATCGTGAACCAATAGATAATTTCATAGTGTTAACCATTTTTTTTATTACTAAAAAAGTAAGGTATTATTTGATCGTGCAAGATAAAAAAAGATTATAAAAACTTTGTTATTCTCCAGCTTTTTAATATTAAAAAATAGCGCACAAACTGGCCAAGAACATTATACCGACAATTCACTGGTTTTAGACTGTTATCGCGTGGCTGCGTATTCAGGCGCATGCGCGACTGTAATGCACTTAACCAAGGATACGAAACTTAAAAGGTTACCAACCACAAGTTGTTTTTTTTATTATTATTATTATTATTATTTATTATCATTATTCTGACTTTCTTCATTCAGCCTAATTGAAAACCTTCAATAGGTGAGATCATAATTATGTAAGGGAAATTCGAATTGTAAAAGTGAGGCCGAGGAACTATAAAATCACGTGCCAACATCCTTTTTTTTTTACTAGATGTCTTAATCATTTGAATTCAAATTTCTAAAGATCATAAAATATTATTTCCTTCTGCTTTGATGGTAATTCAGTTTCTTGTATATTATTATAAACTATATTTAATTCTAAAATGCTCATACACAAATGATTGTATTAAATTATAAATGTTTTTGATTCTTATTTTGTACAAATTAATAAAAGTATGATTTGTTGAAAATACTTCGAAATACAGGTTATACTGAAATCAATAAGTAGTTCGCATGCATACAATTTCTGAAATTTTATATGAAAATTAGATACAAACTAAATCAATTTTAAATTTTAATAACTAATTCTTCCAATTTTCATTAAATTTTTTTAATATGCCGTTCAACTTAATTAAAATAACTATTCAAACACTTACAGTGTTATTTTTCTCGTAATGTTTTATGAATTCAAATTATCAACCAAAGGCAGATTAATGAATATTTTTGTACTTTTATATTAACTATAAAATAATTGTAATGACAATTATCGATTTTCGGGTAGTTACAAATAATAAATATAGATAGTGTATAGAAAAAAATAAAATTTAAATCGATAATAATCATAAGGTAAGCGTTGTATCGAACTAGAACAGGTGACATGCAATGCATCGTCCCTATTGTAATGCAAGGAATCAATGTTAACAGATTATAAGGACAGACCCAACTATACCAACATGCATTGCATTACAACACCTAGAATCTTTTACATATTCCTGCGTACTGGCTTAGAACTGAAACATAATAATTTTGAAATGATTTTTCCCTACTCTTCTGTTTTATTATTTGTAGAGCATTGGTTTCATATAACAACAATTTGTTACAAAAACCAAACACGTGGGCAATAGCTACATCATAAAAGGAAAATATAAAACATATCATTCAGCTGGTGTTTTTAATTGAAACATACAAGTGGAAATCCTTAGACGATATTAAATTAAAAATTTTACATTAAGTAATCGGAAGACAAATTTTCTTTAATGTTTTAAAAAGTTCAAAGCGATGTAATAAAAAATAAGTTATACGATTAATGATTATATTGAATATAAAAAAACTCTTATTGTACTTTATTAAGCGTTTTACTTACAGTTGAATTATAAGTGGCAATAAAGTTTTATAAACATCATAATGTCAATATAGTAATCGATAATAAAATTGCACCGTTATTCGCTATGATGCAAAAGGTGTGCTGTCGACGAACGATGTTGCATTGTGTGTGCGCAGGGCCGTATTATTACTTTTCTACGGTACGCATTTTTTTTTCTGCGCAATATTCTGCATCTTACCCTTATATTTAGCAAAATGCTGTAAAACAATATAAAATGTAGATCATTTGACCGACTTCGAAAATGAAGAGGTTACTCAATTCGATCAGTATATTTTTTTTTTATATTTAAAAAATCGATAAAATTCAATTATTATCAATAATACAATATCGAGTATTTCCGATTAGAAATTATAAAGTTAAAATTTTTAAATAATTAACGCGTAACATTTTATTTCAAGAATCACCTATAGTAACAAAATATTTAAATGAGTATTTATATATTGAATTATATACAATAATTATTATAGTGATCAAAATTAATTTTATTTGTATGTTCATAGATTGAAATATTAAAAAAAAGAACGCTAAAATTGGAAAGGCATGGTGCTGGGATAAACGCAGTCGATTCTGAGTAAATTATTGGGAAGGTGCGCGCGCATCCAAGTCAGCCAGGGTGAACTGATGAAAATACGGCTATTCCTCCGTGAGCTGTCGTAGTGTGCATGACCTGTTATACATAACTGCAACATAATATCTATAAAACGACGCGTAATAGGTCTTATTCTGTTTTCTTGTGCTAATATTAACAACTCTTGTGGTCAATTGTCTATTTCTCAGCGAAAGTTAACAGTGAATTCGGCAAAATGGTGTCTGGCGGAATGGCTTGCGTCAAATATCTAACGTTTCTTTTCAACTTGATATTCGCGGTGAGTTCTCCATATTGTATTTACCATTTTGTACACTTTTCTGTAGATTTTGATTGTGTTTGATGTTGTTGTTTTTATTTTGCATTTGTTATAAACGCGCTAATTGTTATTTCAAGCGAATCCAACAAGTAAAATTAATAAAATATATTTGATTCCTGTTTTTAGTTCAATGAATGTTATCATAATTGTATAATACAAATATCCGTTTCACTTAAAAGTGAAAACTCGGATCAATCAAATGTCATTTTGAATTATACTTGTATTGTTATGAATATTTTTAAAAATAACGCGTTGAATCCATTTTATTTTTTAACAATTTAACTGTAAACGCAAAATAAAAATATTTCTTTCTAGAATTTCTGTTTACAATGTATGTATATGTATAGTAATTGCGACATTTTCGATATCAAAAAGGTTTATTAAAATTAATTGATTAATTTTATTTTGAACCAATTAAACAAATATTAATTTTGTATGTAACATAGAGGCATATTTTTATACGAAATGTGTTGTTTATATTATATTATTGCACGTCTGTTTGTAAATATATTATATATTGGTAAAATTAGTGTAGATGCAAAAATTGGGATGTTTTCTTTTATTGAATTGGGTAATAGGTACCTCAGAAGGTTTTTGTCCTGCACAGTCACCTCACCGTTTCGTGTTCAGACGTTTTTACGGTGAATGAGCCAACACATAAGACAAATTGTTGTCTCCGACGATTTCAAAATGTTGATCGAAAACTGTAATTCATTCGTATTTATTGAACAAAAGTAAACTTGGTGCTAAAGCTTCCAGAAGTTACTGAAAAATATTATAGGGTTTTCGAATGTAATCGTAAACCTTACAAATGTAAACGAACGAATGACGCAAGAATGTCTTAAAAAATTTAAGATTCGCGACGAGTTTTGTAGATGAATCATGGGAAGGGTAATCGAGCTTTGTGGACAACGATATAAATTAAAGAATGCTATTGAGAAAAGGATTCAACGTGTGCAAAGAGACCATACAGAAACGTACGTAGCAGTGGTGGTCAAATTTTGTCACAATAGCGTCGAGTCGCATTCTCTGTATCACAGAGTCTGTATGAATGGCATACATATAACCTACGCATATTTTTGTATTATATATCTTTTCGAAACAATAGGTTTATTATTAGATTAACAACTAAATTCACGACATCCATACCTATTCCTGGTGAAATTATGTTACAGAATACAACAAATAACAACTTTCAATTCAATATTCTTTTACTATCAATATGGTAATGTTCGTTCTTTCCATGATAAAATTCGAACGCTTTTAAGGCAAAATTAATTAAAGGACCAATTAATAATAATAATAATAATAATAAAAAGTTTTCGATTCGTTTTTCCATTTCTTTATGGATTTTTGACGTCAAATTTTATGCAAAACAATAATAATATATCATAAATAGATTGAAGCCGTAATTTGACCACCCCTGAGTATGTATATAGACAGTCTTAGAAAGGCATACAGAGTGGGAAGACGGTTACCGTATGAGCCCACGGACAATCTAACACGCCAGAGAATCGTCGCATGTGTCTCGCTCCTTGTTTGGAATAAAAATAAATCGATATTAGATCGTTTATTAACTCCTGATGAAAAATGGATCACTTGAAACAAATTGAAAGGGCACGCGAAATTCTTATCAAAATTATAAAAAAAAAATTAGAATATTTAGATAAGAAACTTTAATCGATTTTCCGCATTCGGTTTATTATTTCCATTCGATTATCATTTATCTCTGATTTTGGGAAAAAATATTTGACGGATAAAAGTTTTCAAAACAATATCGACTGTAGCCCCAGGCCTGGCAAACTCTAGTGACGGTATTGATTCTAATCGGTAGGAGAAGAAAACTTAGGATAATTTCTATAAGAAAAAATTGAATTAAAAATTACCATTTGTTCAATGTATGTCAACAAAAAATTGGTATTTTTCTCTTGTTCATTTTTCAGTCAGCTAATATGGTACTACTGTATATGCCTTCATTTCATTATTGTATAATCATTTCATTATTATTATTAATATTATTATCACAAGTATAAATTATTGTTAAATTTTTTTGTTTTGTTACAGATCACTGGAATCGTATTTATCGCAGTTGGCACTGTGATTCTTGTGGTTTACAGTGGCTACAATAATTTTATGGACAGTTGGTTCTTCGCGGCACCAGTATTAATGATTGTAGTAGGTGCTGTTGTATTTATCGTATCATTCTTTGGTTGCTGTGGTGCTGTTAAAGAGAACCATTGTATGATAATAACGGTAATGTTCAATTAATATTTAAAGATTTAGTATTTCAAACAAAGTATGCATTCAGTTACATAAGTACGATTTAGAAGATGGCTATAATTTACGTTTCTTTATTTGTTTTCTATGTAGTTCTCTGTACTGCTTCTTTTGATCTTTGCAACGGAACTTGGTGCTGGTATTGCTGGATATACAATGCGAGGAGAAGTCCGTACAATGGTAGAAACTCGGTTGAATACCACTATGAGAGAATATTCAATCAATGACGATGTCCGCAGATCTTGGGATATCATGCAGCATGATGTAAGTGTATATAGATATATTTAAAAAATATGAAAGATTAACAAATTTTGTGACTTGAAAATAACTAAGTAACTGTATTTATTTTAATAACATTAATTATAATCATTTATCAATTTTTATCCCTTCTAAGCTTGAAGTTCTAGCAATTATACATATAAACTTAAATTTCAGTTGAAATGTTGCGGAATGATTGATGCAACTGATTGGGCAAATGTTGGATTCTCAGATAACATGGTACCAAATTCTTGTTGCAAAGAAGTACCAGAAGGAAATAAATGTGACTCAAACTCAGTCCATGTATATGGAAAGGGTTGTATGAACAATCTTCAGTCTGCTATTGAAAATAATGCTTTAATTTTGGGCGGTGTTGGCATTGGCATTGCTATTATCCAGGTAATTTATCAATTTTTTATTAAATCTTGTAACTTCTATTTATATCCTGTAACACCGACAAGCTACTATTAAAGACTGCCAGCCCCTGTATATTCTGGTGGGCCCGGGGCTCTGTCTACTCGGTCGCCGGGGCAAGGGGTATTTATCTGTGGTGTAACGAAGAAAGTGATCGGAACAAATTAAGACAAAGTGAAATACAGCGATATTCTCTAACGTTCGCGTTAGAGGAACGCGAACGAAGCCTAGTGTAACAAAGTGAGACAATCATACAACCTCGTAACAAAGAACGGTCACGAAATAAAATACGACAAAGCGAGACAGAAAACTTTGCGGATATGCAAACTCCCGTAAAGGCTGGCAGTCTTTAACAGTATCTCGTCGGTGATTGTAATAACATAAATATTATATCAATACACAGCATGGTTTAATTGAAAAAAATTTAATAAGAATCTTTTCATTTCAGTTAATCGGGGTAATCTTTGCTTGCTGTCTAGCACGTTCAATTCGTCGCGAATACGAGACTGTGTAAGCAGACAGATATCCTACAATTTTAATGTCTACAAATTGCACTCAGACTCAGAAATATGCTCTTTCTTTCTCTTTCACATATTCATGCATCAACTCTTCCTACGTTTCTTCTTTAAGTAACAAGGTATTGCACAAATTGCACATTATGTATCTTTTTTACAATGCTGCACAAAAGCAACATACAAAAATTTACTTTTGTATAAAATAACTATATCTTCGTTGATAATATTATCAACACAATAAAACACTATTTTGTACTTTATTATGTATGTGTAAATAATCACATTTCTTTTTTTTTTTTTTTTCTTCTTTTTTTTACTATTGTTAATGTTGCTATTATTGTTACTACTACTGCTATTACTGCTTTTGCTATTATCATTACTATTATTATATTAGTAATAATAATAATGATGGTAGCATTATAATTTTCATCTGAAATTTTATTATATATTGTTCTATTTTGATTATCACAATTTTGATGCCAATCGAGACAAATCCATTTTGTGCAGTAAGATGTTACGACTGTTTTTTAAAGACTGATTACTTATTCCATGTCGGTGGGAAAAAAATTTATGATATTTTGCTTAGTAACTGCATGCAGAAATCTCAGAACTGAAAACCAAAAACATATGTACGTTAAGACCTTAAAGTTGGATACATGAATATTTAATATGCTTTTCGTTACTAGTTATACCCATATGGTTTTATCATGGAACATAATCTTAAATATTTATGCGTAGTATTTAATGTTTTATTAATCTTACATTGAAATATTACCATAGTTTATTAAAGTATTAAGCAGACATTTTTTAACTTTCTACAGTGAACTTAAGCTTTTTTTATAACCCTGTTAAAAATAATGTGATAACATAATTTTTCACGCTTTGTATGGTATTTTTTTTTCTTTTTTTTTTTTCTTTTAATATGTTTACAAACAAAATATAAAAGAATACCAAACAAAGATAAAAATAATTTTTAATTAAACAGAAAGAAATAATATATTGAAAAGGTACTATGGTTTAATCGCCAAACAAAATATAAATATAATATTTATCATACATTTCTAATTACTTTCTTTAATTTCTATCCATCTTTCATTGATTTCTTTAAAGTTTAAATATTTGTACTGTGTATGGCAGACATTGAAATCTTTCGAATTAAGAAGAAATTATTCGACCGATCGTGGTCAACTGTTTTTCTTCTCACAGTACTGTTGTCTCTTACTTGATTAAATCATTGTATCTGAAACAGTAAGATAAATGATTGTCATATAAAAAAAAAAATGATTTAAGAAAATCTCTATTTATCTAAGAAATAGTAAGGTGTTCCATTGTTCATATAAAAGTTTACATAATGTTGACACAATAAATTATTTATTATTATAAGCAGTGAACATAACAGTCTGATATAATTGCACAGCTGTATATTAAAAAAAAACTTTTTCTGAAGACAGTTGGATGTATGTTTGCCGTATGTTTTCTGCATTGATATAAATTCAGTGCTATTAATAAACAACTGTGTTCAATTAACACCGATGCTGTATGATTCTTTATAAACTTAATTTTTAATCTTATGCTTTCCATAATCTGGACTTGAAATGTTTTACAAAGAATTTGTATAGTTTAGAAAAAGTAAATGCTTTGTATTTATGTATGTAATTTACTTGCTATTATCCACAAATTATATTTCTGTTATCTTACCTTGTCCAGCGCAATTAACATGTCATGAACACAGGAAAAAGTATTGCCAGAAATCTATTCTAGTGACTCGTCACTTTACGTTGATAATTACGAATTTTCATTTAGAAAACATACAAACAAAAATAAGCAGTTAATGGCAACCATTTTCTCCGTGTAAATTATTTGTTAACCGAGACTTGTGTCTCTATCAAAGATGGAAATACTTTCATATCGTTCTTATACTTTTAATAATATTATAATGTTTGTGAAAAACTTTTTAAATATTTTTGTGAATTTAAGAATCGAAGAAGTTTCGAAACATCACATATTGTTAGAATTCCTTATTTTGGAAAGCATAAATCGTGCACCTGTCGCTTCGCCACGAACGGCATTCAATGTAATCTATTAGAAGCTATGTGTGTGGGGTCACAGGAGATTTAATTGATTTCTACTTCCAGCGAAACTGCAGCGCACTGATTCAACACCCGTTAGGAGGCATTATAAAATATATTATTCGTCGTGCATTCATTAAGCGAATAATTCTAGAGTCGTCGCAAGACCATTTACTTGGCCATAGACTAAACGATATTCATCCGCAGTCTAGGTTAAGAAGAAATCAGAGTATCGGGGAAAATAATTCAATGTACTGCCATTATCTGCCAAACGATTGAAACCAAACTTCTGTTTCTTAGACTATGTTATATGTGAAATTTCAAGTCCACGGGCATATGAGAATGTTTGAAAAAGGATTGGGAAATAACTGTATTTGGTAGACTCGTTAAAATTTTGTTTAATTTCTCATAATTATACAAAAGCTGGATAAATGTTTTGCCCTGGTATGTTTTAATTCAATTTCCATAATGTGCTACATCTTTTTACCGTAAGAGATATTTCTATCCAGCTTCAGATTTTAGATACTTCTTCGCGAACAGTTTTTCTTTTCTTTGTCTTGTAGGATATAATCCTACAAAACAAAAAAACGAATTTACAAATTAGCATTTTCATTATCGCAAAAAAAAAAAACGAAAGTATTTTTAAGCAGTTTTACAAATTGTATTTAAAATAATTATGCTCTTTTATATAAGGTCAATTTGTATAATTTTAGTATTAACGAAAAAGAGAATTATTTTTGCATTTTGCAAAATTATTCGAAAGCCTAGAAATAAAAGCATATAACAAAGAAAAATAAAAAACAGAAAAAGTATTTAAAAAAAAATATATATATATATACGAAATTTAACAGTATTAATTGCTTTTTTAAATAATGTTATATTATATCGTGACTTTTAGCAAAATAATTATGTTGGGACCAAAATTCTAATTTCTTGAACGAAATAGAACGATTCAATAGTTTCACGACAAAAGATAAAGAAAATATTGCGACGACAAAAATTTTTTATCGTTCACGCAGAATAGCTTCCAAAAGTGTTACAAGCTTTGTGAAAGTAAAAAAAAAGGAAAAAAAAAATTATATATGTATGGCATTGCGTCGATTTATCGAATTTTATTGTAATTTATTGCAATTGCGATTGCAATTATTTTTTCTTCGCCTAAAATCTCGCATATTTTGATTAAAAAAGAAAAGAAAGTTGAAATTTGTATAATTAATTGTTTGATCAGTTTTAAAACAATTCGAATTGTTTGTAATAACAATCATTTGTCTTTCATCATAAATAAATTTATAGTCATAATAATAGCAACCACAATAGCATATTGAAATGTAATTATATTTTGTAGTTTAAACAATTTTGATATTATTATAAATGATTTATTTTGTTAGCGTATACATTTTATTTATTATAAATTGTTACTCGTTTATTTTAAATAGGTGTGATTGATTTATCTTGTAACTTGTTTAAAAATCTGATCGATCAATTAAATGACTAACTACAGATAAAATTAAGAACAGTTTGTATTTGAACTTCCTTACGTGTATGTTTATAGTTTATATTTTTTCATTCGAGAAAAGATGTGAAGAATATAAATGAAATAAGCGAGATTTCAATAACGAAACATCAGAAGGGAAGAAAGTATATACTTTTTAATAGGTAATATTGAAACATTAAGGTGTGCCTAATGTTTTACAATGTATTTAAATCATTAATTAACTTATTAACATTATCAACGAAA
The DNA here is from genome assembly GCA_943735885.1 of Stelis phaeoptera. Taxonomy (NCBI): domain Eukaryota; kingdom Metazoa; phylum Arthropoda; class Insecta; order Hymenoptera; family Megachilidae; genus Stelis; species Stelis phaeoptera. Next base: position 6,915,025 of record OX030936.1, read on the forward strand.
ATAATCGATTAAAATAGCTATTTATTATTTTGATTAATGCTAAGCGCTTACAATTGTTCGCTCCTTCAAGCTAACAATTCAGTATGTAATAATTTTTTGTTGTTCGCTTAGTTGTGTATTCATCTTTTTTTTGTTTGTTTGTTTTGATTGTAAACTGTTTGTTTTAAGCTTTACAATTTTCTTATGTTCTGTCTTAGAATTTATACGGTTAATGTTTTAACTCGTAGACTTAAGTTGCATAAATATACACACGAATAGGATATCCATGTTGAAAGTAACTTCGATGTATAGGAATTTAATTTTAAATTTATATTAGAAGTTACACATAGTGATGTATTGCGTGTTAAAATCATAAAACTTTAATATTTGAACAAAACAAAAGGAAGAGAAAAACGTTCTCATTTAATGATAATATACTAATTAATGTAATTTCTTAAAGAACAAAAAGAAACATTGTAAATTATTAATGAAACCAAAAATCTGTATTTAAATGTTTTATATTTAATGATTGGCTAACAAAGGAAGAAAAGACTGATCATAATGTAGTTGAATCGAAAAGAGAAAAAAAGAAAATGTCAGTATTAAATGAGAAGTAAACGATTGCTTTTTCGTGACGTTTAGTCTATTACAATATTTTTCTACTTGTAATTTAATGAATTGATTGATTAATATATTACTAACATTCTTTAGGAGCCAATCACTTTAGCACATCTTGTTCGTATAGTTTTTATCCATATTAATAAAGTATGTTAAGTAAACGCAAAGTTTGTTTAATCACAAAACCATTAGTTTTGTTAATCTTACTTAAAACCTTGTAGTTCTTTTTTTGGAAAAATTGTATTCAATATTTTTAAACCGAGGTCGTGCTAATTATTTCATAAATTCATCATCATTCTTTTATTTCATTCAATAAAGCATTAGCAGAGAACGAAGAAACTTGGTATAAAAATATTTAACTCAATATTTTAACAAAAAGAAATCAGTAAAAATTCTATATAATCAGTTTTCTTCTTTTATTTTATTTTGTATTCACTTATAAGATTAGCAGACTAACATTCATTACTTATAATAAGATGCTCTTTCGTAACGTCTTATAACTATTTGCGGAGAAGAGAAAAAGAATGAAAATAAAAGTTCACAGAAAAAAAAAAAAAGTTAAAATCCTCCAAACATTCAGACATTCATTGATACAGTCTTTGAATTTTTACAGAATTTCTAGTTTACAAAGGTTTACAGTTATTTGAATTTAGAATGTTTGAAAAAATCTTTTGCTTTTGCTCTTTTTATGTAATATTTTAGACGGAACACTCTTTGTTAAAAATGTTTTTAATCTTTGAACATTTAATTACAAAAGAGCAAGTTCTACGTGCGACCTATGTACAGTTTTAGGGGTCCAAAAGATTTGTAGATCAATGTTTTTTTTCTTCTGTTTTTTCCAAGAACCTCACACAATATATTTACAAGAATCTCAACAGTAATTCAGATCAAATAAAAGTGAAATGCTTTTTTTTTGCACCGTATGATCCGTACAGTACTTAATTAATCAACTAGTGTGAATTTTTTGCTTTTAAAAGATTTTTAATTCTATCATTTATATCTATTTGTGATATATAACACTGTGACATTAATCGATAAACATTGTTTTTTTTTTTTAATCATTTCTACAAATTTGTTCTGTAAAAGGAACAATTATCATTATGTATTTTGTAATCTATTAAAATTACTTGAATAATTAGTCGACATAAAACGTTTATTTTACAATTTGAATAATCAATTTGTTTTTTTCAATTCATATTAAAAAAAGAACACAATTTTATATATAGTCTTTAGATAATACCGTTGTTTAATAGTAATTTCAGTAATATAGTAGACAAAAATTTGGTGAAAACTGTAATTTGAAATTCATTATTAATATACAGAAAATTATGTCTATTTACATTTACAACGATTGAAATTTTATGGGGCCGATTATATTGTTGATTTAAAAAAGAGAAATCTCAAATTATTAAAAAGTTCAACTTCGTGAACTTTAATTAAGCGTTATATTTAAGTAATTGCAATCGCCACTCGTGTATTATTTAATGATAAATCGCTTTTAATTATTAGACCTCTGAAAATCTCATGACGACTATTCATTATCGAATAAATATAAGTACGATAATGTTTTTGTATTCGAGTAGAGTAAGTTTGATGTAAATAACTGTTATTTTTCTTTCTTTCTGTCGCATTTTGACGAAGCATTTTTTTTTGTTTTCTTTTTTTTACATAATTATAGGTCTCAGGATTCGTAAAATAGAGAATTGAAAAATTTGTAGGGCCCCTTTTGATAACTACCAGCTTAATTACAAGTCGGATTATTCGTATTGTTCATAATATTGCCTAACCTATCAATATTATTTGGTACTACCAATGGACGTACCATTTTAAATACTATCTCGTCGCGAATTCTTAAAACGAGCAGATGAACGAAACAAGCAGAGGACAAAAGAAAATAACGGAAAACTCTTACTTTCACCCTTTTTACTCTTGAAGCATTTTTGTTTCACCGCAGTCATAAGTGAATTGGCATCGTACAAACTCGTTACTTCAATTATTTATCTTGTTTCAGAAGATAAAGCATTTTGCTCTTGGAAGACATTGCATAACAATCTTTTATTTAAAAAACTTTAGGCAGTAACTTTCCTTTGGATATCTTGACAAAAAGCCTCACTGTACTACAAAAAATATTACTTTCTTTCCAGTTAATATTAAACATATAATTCTGTAACAATTCATCGTTAAAAAAAAAAAAAAAGAGGAAGAAAAATTGAATAACTTAACACAAGTATTTTATTTTTGCTGGAAAGAAAGTAATAGAAGGAAAAACCTTCCATTTTTATCGATTTATGTAACAATTCGAAAGAATAAACCTGTACCAAAATGTATCAGGATATTTTTTGTGATTGTATTGTGCAGCGAATCAAATGTATTCGTAACAATACAGTTTGGAAGATATGAATTTCACCTCAAGAGTTTACAGGGTGAAATGGAGAGTAATGGTTTGCACGTACACGCACATTCATTCATCTTAGGCACATTTACATACTCGATATAAAAGCACATCACAATGACCGAATCGACGATCTCGAAGAGTCTTTCATTTAAAGCAATCCTTCGATCGACATACATATACAGACGATAAATTCTCGAAGGTGCGAAGAGCCATAAGTATGATTATTCGAATGATCAGTTTATCAAATTATCGATTACATTAAGAAAAATGACTTCACACGGACAGAAATTAAAAGATATTAAATTTTATATATCTTCATACAACCGATCTAATTCTGACATTAAGAAACTGATCGATTGAATAAATTATTGATTAATCTAATTTCTTATAAACCATATCTATGTTGTATAAATATAAATGCATAAACTTTCTTAACATCTTCCCTTAATTCACTTGTACCGAAGATAAGAAAAATGTAATAAATAATTGTAAGTAAAATGTAAATTACAAGGATAACATTTCGAATAATCGAAAAAACACGGATTACTTTTGATCGATTTTAATTAATTCACTAGTAAAATGATTTGATTAACTTTGATTAATTCATCGAGACTAATTGATCAATTCGAATAATCAAATCTTTAATATAGATAAACAGGCTCCATTAAGTGGCCGTTCTTCAACTTGAAAGAACGGTGATAACTCTTTTTTTTTCTTTTGACAAATCGTTCATGTAGCATAGCGCTTAGTCCAAAGCCGTGCTATACGATCATGTTCTTCTCTGTTCTGTAGATACTGTGTTGCTATACTTCCTACTAAAGGATCCGCTGAAATGTACAATAAACAATTTATCGTTTCATTTTTTTACATAAATTATTTGTTTAGTTACAAACTTTTGATATTATGCTAAGAATCAAACTTTCGCTCGTAACATCAAAAAATGTACCAAAAGTTAAATTTCGTCATATAGAATTTACTTAGAATTTAATGTTACAGCGGATTACTAAATTTAATAAAATACAGTAATTTGTTATTGCAAATAAGGCTATTCGAATGAAGTCTACAAACTGAGCAGATTTAATGATTTCCCCCTGTTTTTATTAATTTTTAATACTTTGTAATTACGTAAGAATATATGGAATGAACTTTACCTGGATTACAGTCTGTTAGGAGGGAACAGATGGACAATAAAACCTTGGAAATGGTAAGCGCAGGTGACCAATTGTCCTTTAATATATCTAGACAAATTACGCCTTGACTATTTATATTGCAATGATAGATACGCGTTCGGAATGTGACCTAAAAGTATTGTTCGAAATGAATAATTAATAAAATATAAAGTATGATCGTTTAAATAAATTATTTTAACGACTAAAATATACGATTAACATACCTTTGGAGGTTTGAAAGGATATTCTGGAGAAAAGTGTATATCCAAGAAGAATACTCCGCCCTCGTAAACTGAACCAGGAGGTCCAAGTATCGTTGATACCCATTCGTATAAATTATCACCCTTAGGTCCTGCACTATAATAAAATTATACAAATTATTTTTAAGTTTAAATAGAATTTATTTATATAACATCGAATAATTTGAAAACAATAACTAACATAAATTATAGAGTAATATCTGAAACATTACTTCTAGAAATACTAAACTTGGAACTAGAACTATAGGGGAAAAAAGCCGAACCTGCAATTTGGTGGTGGGTCTAATGTGATTTCCGCCAATTCTTTTTGTATCCTGCGACAAGAAGATTAGTTTTAGACTGATCACGAGTCTCCATGGCAGAGTTTAATTTTGGATGATGGATGTGCTACCTTTTGGCAGATGTTCCTAAAGCTTTTGACATCTTTGGATTTGGCTTTGCTTCTTTGCTCTCTGGCTTATTGTCTGCCAGCGATGAACCACGCCCTCGGCCAGTTCCACTGGAACCTGCGCCTGATGACATGGCTCTGAAATTATTTTATTTTATTACAAAACAAAAACATTAAAACATAAATAACATCGGTTATAAGCAATATTTCTACTCGATACAAATGATTTGTAATCGAACAGTTATATAAAATTGTAAATTATTATTTGAACAATAGAACAAACCTCGTGCCCCTGGTTACGGACGCCAAGAACCTCGTGGAACAAGGTACACGAATAAGGAATATTCTTACTAGCAGTGATAGTGTACCCACACTAAGAATCAACGAATGAGTAATTCTATAACCTAAAATTTGATTAAAAAATAATTTTAATAAAAGTCGAAGTATGATCTTGAACGTAACAATGTAAATCTAATGTCTTCTTTGTCGCATTGAACTGTTTTTAATAATATTTATTTCAGAATTAATTAAAGCAATTAAAAACTAATATAAATGCATTTCTAAGATTACAGAATAAATATAAATCTTCAAAGCATTATATTTAAAAAATACAATGTTACTACAAAACAAGGTTACATACTTCATAGTTTTTATTGACAAAAGTAATGAGCACCGAATTATTAACATTAATTCGCAAAATTGATACCTCTATTTTTAAGAGAAAACTAAAATAAATTCAATGTATAAATATCGAACCGAACTCGGTCTAAATAAAAATAGCAAGAATAACCAAGCAAATATAGTAAACACTAAACTTACTGAACATTTTGTTGATTCAAACTATAGTCGATACAACTTTAAAACAGGACTTATTAATACAAACTTTATAATATCTGGAATATCGATAAAACATAAAATTATATATATTTAATGAAAATCTCAAGAATAATTGTCAAAATGTAGAAGCTACAAAAATATATCGACCTTTACGAAGGAACAAGTTGAAATATATTTATTAATTCGCTCTCATTAACAAATCAACCTATCTGTAAGATCTTGAAACGAATTACTTCAATTGAGTAAAAGGATTTGATAATTGATCAACGAAAGATCGAACCGTGATTATTTGTGATTTCTGTATTAAAAAGAGGATCACAGAACCATTCATGATTCAGAGGAAGAGGTGTGTTACCTCGTCGGTGGAAGGGTAGCCTCTTGATCGTTTGAAGATCAAAATTTGAGATCGAAAATCGAGTTAATGGAAATTCCGAATGACGCGGGCGAATCCGTTGTTGCACGTACTGTTGGAAGCGAGTATGCTCCTCAGGTGCTGCTGTGCGGGCTAGCGGGCTTCATCGTCGCTCTCATGTCCCGAAGTCACGATCGCGGCGTCCCTTTTCCCTCGGCGAGCGCCGAAACGTGCGCATCTCTGCGTCGCCGGATGTTGACTCTATCGCCGCTGCGGCGGACGTCGGTAGCCAACACTCCTAGATGGATGCACTATCGGTACAATTATTTAGGAAAATGCAATGCCAATCCATCTTAAAAAACTCTCTAGATTATTTTTTTTTCCTTTTTTTTTATATTACGTTATAATCTGTTGTAACCTTTTTTCAAAAAAATTCCTTTATTATATGACCTTAGGGTTAGGTTATGTCTATGGTTGTAACTTTTCTTTAAAAAAAATTCCTAGATTGTTTCGTTCTTTTTTTTTCTAGTCCAATCTAACTATTATATAGTTAGGTTAGTTTAGGTTATGTAAAAGCATGTAAAAGTGAATTTTGTATATATTATATTTACTATTGCATTTACTTAGCATGAATTATAAAATTATATGTACTTTACCTCTATTTCATTAAAATTTTAGCTCATTTAGAAATATTTACATATGTACAAAATAATTTTCACACGAAATACCACTGTAATTTTGTGACTACTAGAAATTTATAAAACAAATTTTATAATGAATATCATTATTACATTATCAATTTTGATTTTAAAGAACATTATTTCACAACTTGTCGACTTATTTTAGTCGACAATTACTTTTCCCGCGTAAATCGAAGTATTTACGATTTCATTGAAAAATTCAAATTTGAAACAAAGAAGGATCGATATATCGAAACATCGGTGTATTATAAATCGAACTTTACATATCGAAATTCTTTTTATTCGTTTTTCATTGTTTATTGCGTTATTTCTTCAAACCAATCAGCGTATACTTAACATTCAACATCAATTATAATTCTGTATCTATATCTAAAACTATGATATGCTTTGCTTTCAATTTTCGCGAAAATAAAATAAATAAAATAGAGTATATCAAAGACCAATAACAGTCTATAGATTGCGCAAACTTTAGTCGTTCGAGTTATCTTTCAATTGCAAACATGGATTCATAATTGTTGAACGCTTTTCTTTGTTATATGATTAACAGTACTCAAAAGAAGAAAATAATTCATAAGTGATTATACAAACTCCATTTTTATACTTAAAAAAAATGTACAAAACTATATTTACAATAATTCTTCTGGTTCATCTTTGTATTGCTGGTAAGTCATTATTTAATTATTCAAAAGAACAAATTTTTTCTATAAATAAACGTTCAATTCATAGCCATTTCGATTCTAAAATGAATTATTTAAACAAAATCGTTCAATTGTTTTTTTTTTTTTACATATACAAGAAGTTTAATTTTAAGATAACTTCAAATGTTTTTGCATTCTTTGATAACAAATGACGCTATATCGAAAGAGATTTTTTAAAGTCGTAGTTCGAAAATTCCAAAGTCCTCTGTGTATCTTTTACACGCGCATTTTTTCTGTTCTCGCACAAAATTGTGTTATTTCATTCAATTGATAATATACTTAAAAAATCTGAAAAGTTATAAGAACATGACCTTCGAATAACCTTGAACTCTAAGCTTACTTTTGATTTTTTTGAATAACTTGTTTGACGAATAATATATCGGTTTGTTTGCAATTTTTATTGATTTATATTTACAATTCCCTATTTTCTAAATCAATCAAACTGATGTAATAATTTTGTATGCTTCAGAGGAGGATGGTAATTGTCCTAAAATCATTAAACGAGGCGAATGGAGTATGGTGGATGCAACTAGTGTGAATTACTTAATTATTCCCCTTCCTTACGCCATAATTCATCATTCGGTTACTCCGGAGTGCAACACCAAATCCGAATGCATTTCAAGAGCCGAAAGTATACGCGCCTTTCACATGGATATACTTAAATGGCACGACATTGGTTACTCTTAAGTATCTTTTTTATATACATATATTGAGTTGGCATTACACTGCCCTCTTCCACCGATAAGTTAAAATATTTATGCGTTATTTTTCACGTTTCCAGATATGAAATATGTGAGGTTAAAATATTTTTATAAGAAAATTAAAATACAATACCCATTTTGTGAATTAATTTCAAATAACTGAATTTATTTCTCATAAATATTTTAAATAACGACTCTTTATCTTTCCTCGAATACTTCAACGTGTTAGTCAAGACAAATATTGTGCTGTGTAAATTGGTACAAATTTCGTGCATAACACGAGTACAATTTTATTTTTGTATCAAACTCTATGAACACGTAGTTGCTTTTATAGGAACTGAAATTTCTTATATTCATCGGTTTTTATTTAATCAATAGATTCTTAATCGGTGGCGATGGAAATATATACGAAGGTGCTGGTTGGAATCGGGAAGGAGCTCACACGTATGGATATAATAAAAAATCCATCGGGATCGGTTTTATAGGAAACTTCCAAGGTATACTGTTTAATCCCTTTTTATTTTATAGTATTATTTATGCAAATCCCTTTGCAACTTTTGCACCAGTCTGTATAAGATTTTTCTTACACCTTGTCCTGTAATTTTATTTTAATACTTGACACTGACGATTGAAGCACAGCCGAACAGACAATTAAAAAATTCAGATGTGACAATTAAGTCATAAGTTACTCCTCAAGAAAATTGATTAAAAATGCTGTGACATAAAGAATTATCGATACTCGTCTGAAGCGTAGTCTGTAACCGTTATAGCCCCACCGAGCCCGCTCCCCCCTTAATTCGACCCTGTGTCGTATTTGTGACTTTGAAGTGTAATTTTTCACATTGTCATCCTGTCGGATAAATCTTCCCCTCGTAATTTCTTCTGAAATCAAAAATTGCAAGATCCATTAATTCCATAAAATGCGCGCCCGTCGAAGTATTAATCGTTTCAATGAATTTTTGATTTAGATAAACCGGCAAGCGACAAAATGATAGAAGCAGCTCATAAATTGATCACCTGCGGCAAATCACTGGGAGTACTTAGAGAAAACGTTCGAGTAATTGCAGCTAGACAGATTCTAAGTACTGCGAGCCCTGGAACCAAACTTTACGAACAGATTCAAAATTGGCCAGAGTGGGCTGCCAGACCTTAGCTACGATATAAAGTGAAACTCTTTCGTAATTTTGAATTCATGTATTAATGTTTTCAAATATTATATCATACGTGTATATGTATATAATTATGTATTCAACGATTTTTTGAGGCTATATATGAATATTATAATATTCATTTTCTATTATATTCATTATCATAATTAATGAATTATTATTTCTGATTACTATTTCTTAAGAAGTTATTGAACTCATTACCATTTATAAATAATTCTATAACAAATTCAATTGAAACTAAATTTATGATAATAGAAAAAATTATACGAGTTGGTAACTACATAAATGATTATAGTAAAGCAATAATTATTTCTAATATCAATATGAAAGAAAAGATGGTATAAGTCAATTGAAAATATTTTGTACTGGAAAGAGTTTAAATGTTTCGTTTAGAAAAATGCAATTACAATAAAATTTAGTTGTAATGTAACTGTCAGGTGTGAATCCGTGATTATATTTTACGCTTCGCACGATCTTGCATCGCAATAAACTTCAACGGGGAAAACACTCAACCTTGAAACCTTTTTGATTGATTTTTCACTTCAAAATCTCTTTTCGCGCATCACAGTCTATAGGGTGGCTTATTAATGCTACAAAAACCCACTATTATCTACTATTGGTACTATAAAAGTGGTGCTATAATTATTACCAGTGATACTGTCAAAATTGCATTATAATTATTAATGGTATAAGAATGACACTGTAACTATTACTATTAATATTATAAAAATCGCAGCGGAACTATTATTCTCGCTATTCATTATTTTTTCTTTTTTTTTCATAATTAATTATTACTGTTAATTCCCTTCTTTAAAAACATAATATTTCTTTTCTTAATTTCGATTAAAAAATATGGTACATATTTCCAGTTTAACGCTGTATTCTCTTTTAAACAAATCAAGATCAATGATCCTCTTCTTCCTCGATAAATCGATGAAATTATTTTTTACGAGTTAAGTGCAAAAAATCAGTTTCTACGTCGAGATTGAACAGGCATAAATATTTATTATTTACAAATTTTCTATTTAAGCGTTCTGTTTACTCGTTCGAAATGTGCCTTAACGTTTACAATGACCGGCATCAATGGTCGGATCGATCGTTTTCGACTTTTTTTTGAATATATATCTTCATTTGACAAAAAGAAAAGAGAACAGATATATTTACCCCATGCTTTGGAAAAAAAAGGAAACAGCAAGGAGTGGTTGAAGAGAACGAGAATGTAACCAGCCTGCCTTGAAAATTGATGCGTATTCGCTTAATATATTGAGCCCCAACTTTCTTTGTGATAAATTTAAAAAATACTACGTTTCTTTCAATCTTCTTCTTTTTTTTTTTTCATTTCAATCAGATGTTGTAATTAATGAAACTATATATATGCTCATATGATTGTGAGGTGTGATTTAAAATGACGATTATTTTTCTTAAAAGTGGTTGGTTAAAAAAGTTTTTTGCAAAGATATATTGTATCGTATATTAATGTTTCAGGAAGTGTGAAAGATTTGTCAAAATTCTTAAATTATATTAACCCTTTGTACTCCGAATTATATTTTTCAATTATTTTTTTTTTTAACTAGAAATTAAAAAATGTCGAATATGACGCGACATAAAAATCCCTAGGATAATTTGTTAGAGAGTTTATAGGTTTTTAAAATGTTTCTATATAGTTTTATTACTATATAGAAATATCTTCTATTTATTTCTTATATTTTATATTAATTCCTGTGGCAATAAATTTTGTTGGAAAACCACAATGCAGTGTTAAAATATTATTACAGAAATATTGTTTATAGTAGTATAGTTTCTGTAGTTCTATTACTGTACAAATATTTTCTATTATCTATTACATGCAAATATAAAATATTTGTGATTAAAATCTGAGCAAGAAGAAAATAAGTCACCCTGTAGATTATAAGATGCGCAAAGGATGTAATAAATGAAAAATCGACGAAAACGGTTCCAAGGCTGGATTTTTCGCATCTCTATTGTTACCAAAGGAAAGTTTTAAAATCGCATCGCGATTCTCTAATAAAATTTAGCATACTCCAATAATTCAAGGAATTTACAAGCTACGTATAATTAACCCTTTTAAAACAAAATACATGTACGTTAAAATAATGTTGACTATCTATTTAATTTACATTTTATACAACAAAGATTAAACAACTATAAAACGTAATTAACATTAACATTAGAAGGAGTTCATTTTATTTGAATAAATTCGTTCGTAGTTCATATCACTTTATATATATTGAAGAATCTATACTGACATATGATTTGAATTTAAATACACGTAGTAAACGGTTTATGTATTAATTATCTGGCGAAGTTCTTTCTTTATTTTTATGTCTTTTTATGGGTCCACTCTGTCCATACAGTTTTGTGCGTCGAAGGTACGATACAGTATGTATATAAAGGCGATCCTGACCGACGCAACTCAGTTTTCAGTATGCTGCGATCGGTGCACTTGGTGAGTAAACCTGTCACCGTTTGTCGAAATAATTCCGATACGCGAATTCACAAACAGAAAACTTTATTATTTTCTATTTTCCAGTATTCTGTAATCATAATAAAATAAAATTCAATTTTAATTCAATTACATTGCTCACCAATCATTTTGTACTTGTAAAATTTAATAGATATATTATTTATAAATTATACTCTTTACTGTAATGTATTTGTTAATACATGTCTGGCTACATTGTTTTTGAACAAAGAAGATATAAATTTAACACATTTTGGCGCGCAATTTGAATCGCATACACATCGATAGGAAATCGATGGCGTCACGTATCTTTCAACGTGTTCGGGTCGCTTCTGAATCTGCCATAGTACTTAACCTATTCCGATACAAACATTAATCCTTTTCATGACCCAGTATTAACCCTTAAAAGATTAAATATATTTTTCTTTATTCGTTTCGTGTAAATAGAAAATAACAGTCTTTATTTATTTACAGATTTTTCTTCTACTGGCGGTGGTCTTAGTGGCCTCCTTACAAGATCCTTCGGAACCTGTTAACCCGGAGGATGGATTATCCCCGAACAATTTTAACGACTTAGATGCTGATGCATACAATTGGGAGTAAGTGAAAATAATTAAAAATAACGGTGTGAACGAAGACGATAACAAAAGAATTTAAGGTGGATTCTGGCGCGAAAGTCAAATGGAAAAGCTGGAACATTAGTATATGTTTATTTAAGTTTTAATGTTAACAAAATCTGATTCAGTATCGCATTATATTTGAAGGTATTCTAGACCATGGCGTTATAATGGTTGGAAAGGTGGTTGGGGTGGATCAGGTGGATGGAGAAGTGGTAGTCGTGGTTGGAGTGGAAGAGGATGGACTGGAAGAGGTAGTGGATGGTGGTGAAAGATGGATATACTATGACGATAATCACGCTTTGATAATTACATATTTTGTCATTTAATTCTTTATTGTTCCAAAATATAATCTATTCGCAAAATTTTGTGTTCAGTTTAGAATTTTTTCTTTGTAATTTTGTTATTTTCCTAAAATAAACTTTTGCATTTTTCTTTTGCAATTTTACGTTTAGTACATTGCTGTTCCTATTCCATTCCTACTATCAGATAAGTCAATTATGGGTCCTTTCACAGCTCAGGCTTTAAAATAGTTTATATTATCTTTATTACTGTTGCTATTATTAGTATAATATTAGTATTGGTAATATTTATATACTTAGGTGCATGTGTCCTTGCAATAAAAAGCAACATTAACATGCTTCATAAATAATTTACACTTTTTCTTTGATTTTGTAATTAACCCTTTCGTTATGAGCGCCGACTATAGTCGGCGAACACCGAAGACTACCGACCAATGATGTCAGACGGGCCGGGTATTTTCGCGCATGCGCAGCAGACATTGCATCAATGAAGTATACGTATGGACAAAAATACTATAGGCCATTATAGTGGCGTATCGTTCAAATTGATGGTACCCACGGAAGCCACTGTAGTGGCATACCGTTTCTAAAAGGTTAAAAAGTAAAATATTCAGTAAACTTTCGTGTATAATTACGATTAGTAAAATTTTATTTACAATTATCCTTTTATCAAGGCTCCATTATTTATAACAAATAAATGTAACGATCTTATTATAAATATAACAGTATTGATTATTATCAGCATGGCTTAAAATAAAATCACTGATCACTCAATTATTTTATATGTACATGTATTCTTATATACAATTTACTTTTAAGCTTGAGTTTAATTAAGCCTAGAAATTTTATTCACCAAATGTACAATTTATAATTTTGAAATTTGTGAGGCAATTTTAAGGAAAAAACAATTTCCTTCGATAAAAAAAAAAAAGTAACGTGTTTATACATTTGTAATTTAAAGATAAAGTTAAAATATTCTTAACAGTCTAACTGCCATTTAAGCTTCCAACTTGTTATCCTATATTACTTACATTACTAGCGTAATTAAATTAAGTTAAAAAATGAGATTTTATATTAAGGTAACCTTAAACTAGACTTTGTACTTTATTAATGCATGTAAACGCGGTAATGTTAAACGACAAAATATTCAAAATCATTCAACAACGTCTAAATCGTTCTTTTTTCATACTACGAATTAAAAAATGATTGAATCAAAAAAGTGTATTAATTGTTTGAATAGTTTCAATTTTGATATTGTCACAAGTTAAATTATTAAATACAATTATAGATTGACAATAATAATATAACAAAACTGCAGTAAAAAATTGAGCAAAATTTATTATTTTCTGAATTGAACAATTACGTGGTTTATACAAAGTTCTATGTAATGTAATAAATATGTACGAAACTATCTTCCATTTATAATAAAATTGAGTACTAATTAAGGAATAAAAAAGAATATATTTACGGTTTTAAATTTAGTTTAACTACTTCTTGACGTATGACAGAAATGAGTTCCTGATTTATTAAAAATATAAATCTCAAACCTGCAATCTGAAAAAAAAAAAAAAAAATGTTACAAATATTATGCGTGTCTTGTTAAAAAAAGTATCGTTATCATTAATATCGAATTAATTTCTTATTAATATGAATAAAGAAAATCTGAATACCTCAATTACGCTATTATTGTTAAGTTTCATTTTATTTCCAGCAAGAATAGGTCTGCTGTCTACAAAAATTGGTCTCTTTCCTTCTGAAGATAAAAAGAAATCTCCGTTATTTCTTAAACGAATAGTTCCTTGTCTTCGTGAAACTTTCCATGCCGGTCCTTCCAATGTCAAATCTACATCTACACTGTGATCTTTTGTGGAACGACCTACAGTGATCTAAACGAAAAATAAATAAATATTTAAATATATAAACGACAAGAAACTGAAGAACCATTAAGGTTCACGTAGGAATTTTGAAAACTTTACTGCCGAAAATGAACATTAAATAAGAGAATATATACATTAATTATAGTATTATTAATTATAGTATACATTAAATAAGAGAATATTACCTCCCGTGATCGCATTAGATATCTTACAAGTCTTCCCCTAAGTATTGCTAACGTTTGATTATCAAAATCTGGTGGATTTACGCCCGTTACGCTATCAACTAGAACTTGCCATCTACTTAATTCATTTTCTAATACTTTTATTTCTCTTTTATTTCTCCTGTCCGCTGCAGTAAGTTCTGCGTCCACTAACTCATCCCTTTGTTCGATCAATTCCGTATCGTTAATCATCTCTTCCGCATCAGAAAAATTAAGGACGTGTTCACCTCTCGGTAAACTTTGCACAGTTTGATCAGGCAGTAAATGATATTGTTTCATTAATTGCCAATGCGCCAACAAAGCTTTTGCAGTTCTAGCAGAATAAAATGCATGGGCATTTGCTTCGAGAAGTTCTTGAAATACTTCCAATGTTGGCTGAGAAGTCTAAAATAAAAGAAAAAGTTAAAGATTATTAGAAATATGTTGATCAATAGTTATTATAAAATTAATAGCCATTCAATCTAATAAGATATTTAGTTACCGATTTTATTGTACCAAGGAGATCTTCTTCCGCTTTACTATACAAAGTTCTGGCTTGTACACTAGCAATTAATTCTGGATGTAAGTTACGCATAGCTTGTACTGCTACTCGTGAAACTGCGCTGTCATATAACAAAGCATACCACCTTTGCTGTATTTCTTGCAACGTAAAGCGACAAGAGAACTTTGTACCTCTGTGAACCTGTTCAACATCAATACTTTCAGTGTAATACTATAATTATATTTGTAATTTCAAAATATTCTTAATTTAGTAAGAAACGTTTATCGTATGTCTTTTACATTAATCTTATAAAACTAATGTACATGGTGTTGAACATCTTTAATATAAAATTGAGATCAATACCATTCTTAAATCGTTTGTCTGTTGCACACCAGTGATTAATGCCAAATCGTCTGTCGGTTTCCATCTTCCTAAATCTTTTGTGGCATTCACCGAATGCGAATGATTTTTACTCTTTTTATTTTTCCTTCCAGGAGCATTCGAGCCTCCTGGTCTACTTGTTCGTCGATTGCATCTATCTGATTGAGAAACATTTGCAGAAACTTGAATAGGACTCGGAACATTTTGCTGAGGTACAACAGATTCCATTGGAGCGGTGGAAATTGAAACAGTTCTGGATCTAGCAGTGGACTTTGTACTCGCAGCTGGAGGTTGTAAATTAAATGTTGTTTCAACAAGTTCATCATCAAATTTTCTGCGTTTTATTGTACGTGAAGAGCTATAATTTTAATAATAACAGTTAAACATTTTTATTGAATTGCATTTTGTTAGTTCGGTAATACTTTCTTGCTGTACAATTAATTATAATTATTAGTTAACTTTTGTACATTCTGTTAAATAACATGCAAATATTAAAACTAAACATACAAGGCGATGTTTCTAAAGCATTCGACTGAATTATATTCATAATTAAAGAACATATGAAATAAAATTATTCACACAAAAAAGACATTGGAAGATCAGCTTTGTTTTCTTTTTAATTCTTAATCCATCTTTCTTACACAAAGTTATCTTTTACATCTTCATATATCTTGTTCAGCTTTAAATATAATTCATTCTTTCACCTTGAAAACATCAGACTACACGATTAAAGAAATTATTTTTATTTCATAATTTATTGATATTCCTTAATACTTATATTAATATCATTTGAAATTACCAACAAGTAACTACTATTAATTTTAGTAAAGTTTGATACGTAGTAAAAGCAAATATAGCAAATATTGTTATTTCTATTATGTACAAGTATTAAAAAATAAAAATAAATTCAATATTTTTCTAAAAGCATATTTCAATATAGTTTGTATAATTATTTACAAGATATCAAGAAAAATGATATTAAGATCAGCAAAATAATATTCATATAGATAAGGATTTAAGACAGTAAATTATTCTTTACTTTATTACTAACTGCTTTCAATAAAAATGTTATAAGATTATTATTCATCAAATACTTCTTGGTGCAAACAAATATTGCAATAATGGCAAACCATGATTGTACAAATTTCTTCTCTTACAGACAAAAAAAATGATAGATTTTCTAATATTTTTGATAGAAATGAAATAATTTATGTTAATTTACATAGCTGCAAAATTTTTTTTTCTAAGCACAATGATGTATACTACAAAATACATAATTAATTGTACCTATAAAAACTGATACAAAATTAATAAGCACCTTCTACGTTTTGTAGACAACGGATCCAAGTTTGTAGATTCAATAGGTATGTTTAAAAATCCATCAGTACTTTGAGAAAATCCATGATTTACACTCGAAGGAGTTGGAATATCCATAATTTTTATAGGTTACTTTAATATAAACAAGCAATTACTATTATACAAGTAACTTATGTCATTGTACAATTAATAACACAATATTGACCAGAATCCAATAAATATAAATTGTTAATCAATTGCATCAGTTTCTTAATACTCGTTTAAACAAACAACTGAAACGTTTTACACTTTATACACAGTAAACATTTATTTATCACCAGAATTCACAATTTTACTAAACCCATATGGGTTGCCAACATTCTTAAAGAAATAAAACTAGCTTCTACAGCACGGCCACGCACGGCATATGGGTAAATCGCCTTGAAATGAGGTTATTTACGTTACATGTAAATTACATGTAAATTACGTAAATAACGCAAATAACGTAATTTTATAAAAACCCGAATAAAATATAATTTTACACTAATATTTTACTCTATCTCAATATGCTCGTCGCCGTCCTGTGTCACCGATTCATCCAATACAGGCGGCCCTCGACTTTCGCACATTTTTAAAAATTCAATTTGTTAAAGATTTTTGTCGATAATTGTGTATTTTACGTACCCATCACTGCCAACAACAACTTTCGGTAGTAAGGGATGAAAGGTATAACAATAATTAATACTTAGTGTAATAAATGTAATAAGTTATAGAGTTGGTTATAATTATTATTTTCATTACTATGTAAATTACTGGTGAATATTCATTTGCATTAGGATAAAGTTATTCTTATAAATATTATTTAAATAATCATTTTTACTGTTATGTTACAGAACTCAACATGGCAATATCACACTACCAGATGCGCTATCTTGGAATTCATCATCAGAATCAAGCTGCCAAATTGTTATACACTTACAAATCAATAATTGTACCAAATATTGTATATTTTAAAATATTATACATCACTGACACACATATTGTTAACACAGTCAAAAATTGCGCATGTATATTGAAAAATTTCAATAAATATGTAATAAAATGGTAAAACAGTTTATTAATTTAAAAACCCCTCCAAAAATCCAACAACCCAGTTCAAGTAAACAATCACCTTCAAAGAAATTGCGAATTTTTACATAAATCAGAAAAAAGAAACATATAAAACGAATTTCGTTGAGTAGAGAAATTCTTGGACGATGACGTCACCAAATTTCTGAGAATTTGATCAATTCTGAGAAATGACGTCAAATTCCAAGAAGTGGCACGAAGAATACCTCCTCACAATTTATGTTCTCCTGATACAATATTTCAAATTCAGGCATTTCGGTTTCGCAATGAGGATCTCAGGAATTCCTGGAAAATGACGTCACTTCTTGGAATCGGCCAAATTCTCGGAATTTTGATGACGTCAAATTCCAAGAAGTGGCACGAATACCTCCTCGCAACTTATGTTCTCCTGATACAATTTTTCAAAATCGTACTTTGAAATTTCGCAAACTCAGTTCTCGGGAATTCCTGGAATTTGACGTCATTTCTCGGAATCGGCAAAATTCTAGGAATTGACGTCATCAAAATTCCAAGAAGTGGCACGAATACCTCCTCGCAACTTATGTTCTCCTGATACAATTTTTCAAAATCGGACTTTGAAATTTCGCAAACTCAGTTCTCGGGAATTCCTGGAATTTGACGTCATTTCTCGGAATCGGCAAAATTCTAGGAATTGACGTCATAAAAATTCCAAGAAGTGGCACGAATACCTCCTCGCAACTTATGTTCTCCTGATACAATTTTTCAAAATCGGACTTTGAAATTTCGCAAACTCAGTTCTCGGGAATTCCTGGAATTTGACGTCATTTCTCGGAATCGGCAAAATTCTAGGAATTGACGTCATCAAAATTCCAAGAAGTGGCACGAATACCTCCTCGCAACTTATGTTCTCCTGATACAATTTTTCAAAATCGGACTTTGAAATTTCGCAAACCAAGTTTCGGGAATTCCTGGAATTTGACGTCATTTCTCGGAATCGGCAAAATTCTCGGAATTTGACGTCATCAAAATTCCTGGAAGTGGCACGAATACCTCCTCGCAACTTATGTTCTCCTGATACAATTTTTCAAAATCGGACTTTGAAATTTCGCAAACCAAGTTTCGGGAATTCCTGGAATTTGACGTCATTTCTCGGAATCGGCAAAATTCTCGGAATTTGACGTCATCAAAATTCCTGGAAGTGGCACGAATACCTCCTCGCAACTTATGTTCTCCTGATACAATTTTTCAAAATCGAACTTTGATATTTCGCGAATCAAGTTCTGGGGAATTCTTGGAATTTGACGTCATTTCTCGGAATCGGCCAAATTCTCGGAATTCTGATGACGTCAAATTCCAGGAAGTGGCACGAAGAATACCTCCTCGCAAGTTATGTTCTCCTGATACAATTTCGAGATTTTAACGAACTTTTCAACCAAAATCGGTTTAAATTTTACTTGCAAGTGTTATCCGTTTGCCAATTGTTTATTTTAATGTTTATTGCAATATTGGTGGCTAATTTTTAAGTTGGAAATGGATAATATTTGGGATAAATAATATAACAAGTATATAATTCTTTTTAACATAATATTTTTATTCAATAAATTCAATTATTACAATAATTGTTATAAATTACATTGTATAATGCGCTTGTAATAGTATGTCAGTATAATTCATATTTCTACATTATATATGAACTAATTGCATTTAATTTTGCAACCATATAATCTTTTAATCCATTACAAATACATTCTTGCACACATTACATTACATTCCAATACATTCATTACAGTAATTCTTATTTATACTACTTAATCAATACAATATATTTGTAACAGTATTAATAATACAGCAGTTCTATATACATTAATATACATACTCACCTATACCTATGCAAAGTGAAGTTTGAACAATTTTTGTATTCAATAATTCGTTTTCCGATTTCGATTATTTGATTTCCCAATTCAACAATTTGATTTTCCAATTCAATAATTTCATTTCTGTATTCAATAATTATTTGATTTCCCAGTTCAACAACTTGATTTCCATTCCATTTCAACAGTCTATATTTAATCTACCATTTATGTGACTGTGAGTTTGTTTATTACTTCTCATTGTCAGTACATATTCTGAAAAAAGAGGACATACAAATTTGAAGTAAAAGTCGCTTTTTTGCGCGAAGTAATCACTTCTTAATTGTTTTACTGCGGCGCACCTTAGCAAAAAATCTGAAAGAATTCAGGAGTAACAGTCATGCTAATACGTTGTTACCACAATAATATAAAAGATGTGCATCTATATCTTCCATAGAAAATTGCATTTTTTTCGATTTTTTACGAGTTTTTATTTTTTACTTTCAAGTTTCAAATTTTTTCGCGGCTCCTCCTACAAGACTGTGCGAAGTATGAAGTCGATCGGATAACGGGGAAATGTGCCGTCGAGCTTATAGACATTAAACTAATTAACTAAATATGAATAACATCAGTTTTCTCAATTGTCTTCTATATTACTAATCACATAAAAAAACGTCTTCGACAAAAAAACATATTTGCCAATTTGTTGTCTGCTGCTCCAATCAAATACACCATAGATCTACAAATCCATATAAACAGGATGTAGATGTAAATTACTGCATAATTCGAGCTAACGTCACATACCGTATAAAACATGTGTGTATTTTACGTACCCATCACTGTGTAGCACACATTTCCCTCTGATTTTTAGTCCCTTAATTTTGAAACTAGATACTATATAGTTTATAAATTCAAAAATAGTAATTCTATTAGAAATCTCAGAAAATATTAAATTAAAACAAAATGATTATTATGAACAGTAAGAAATAATAATAATACTATATTGAAAGTTTTGATATATTTAATATAAGTAGATACTATAAAATTTAAGTATCTTTGTACTACTTATTACTGTCTTATGTAAAAAGTGCTGATCTTGACTATAAATAATTTTGTTTCAATATACAATATGTAAGATAAATTTTTCAACGTGTAAATCACATAATTTTATAAATATATTGCATCCATCTTAGAACTATTTATTGATACTTTAAATTAAACTTTCTTCACACGTAAATTAACATAAATTTAACATTTACAATAGCGTCAGTTTTAAATATATTAGTATATTAAATATATCAAATTTAATAGGAAATTTCAACTCGGCAGGAAATAGATAAATAATGAATCAGGATATACATTAATCTTTCTATACTTGCTTTTGAATTTCAGAATCATTAATTGAAAATCGTTTTATAATTATAAATTTCTTTTAATCGATATAAAAACAAATACGAATCGTAATTAAACATTAAAAATAAAATTATTTAATACGCACAAAAAAAAAATTCAAATACTAATTGATTTTGTTACTAACAAAAAACATAATATTAAAAAACAGGTGTATTCGTAATATTTATTATATCAAACTGGTATTTTCAATACCGTCAGCAGTCTGTTGATAATATTTAACTACAAATTGATCAACTTTGTCCTTTGTGTTAACATAGTCTGGCGATTGAACTCCTGTTTTTATTCGACATGCTTACGTCTGTGTAAATACATATCATGTAATTGGTTACTTTTTCTTTTTAAAAAAACGTTTGGAGATGTTTTGGTTTATACAGTTGTGTTTAATGAAAATTTTATAAAAAGTAATCGGCTTGAGGCTTTTTACTAGGTATTCCTCGACTTTCTTGTGGTGCTGCTTCAAATATTATGAAATCTCGGTGAAGGTGCTCATTTAATTCTAATATGGCAGCTACATTTCCGCATCTATAACAAAAATATTTTATTGAAAATATGTAATATTTTTATATCTTTCAAACAACGTACATACCTGTAACAATAATTAGGTGCTGACCAAACTGTTAAAACGGTCTCGTTAAAATGCCATTTAAATCCTTCCATAACTAATTGATGTGCTCTACATATCATATCAATATCATTTGCAGTATTAAACTGTGCCACAACATCGCTTCCGAAAAGATAACCGGCTCCGCGTGGCGAGACTCCCCAACCTTGAGTGTCTTCTGGATCTGACCAAAGTAAATCACACATCGGACCATCGTGTGGAACCTGTGGAAGTTGTTTAGTTTATTATATACAGTTTGTATATAATGTAATTTAATTCTTTTGGCATAAAATTATATAGAATTCCCACTTACTTCTTGTTTTCTGTCTATAGTTCTTATTTGATCAAGCGTTTGGATACTTGGAGATAGCCCACCATGAACACAAAATATTTTCCCATCGATTATCGCGGAAAGAGAGAGGTAATCGAATATTTCAGTACAATATCGCCAAACTGTAATGCTGCCATATTTACGCAAGCATTCATCATAGAAGCCATATACTTGCGTAATTTGTCGGGACTCGTGATTGCCTCTTATTAATGTAATCCTATCAGGATAACGAACCTGTAATTAAAATTTAAATACATTAGTACATATGATTATATTTAAATTACAATCATTTATTCCCTATTTATAAATTTCAAAACTTATAACTGCATTAAGAATAATGCTTAGAAATTGTACTAATCTTTGCTCTACAATCGTTTGTTACATTTCTTAGAACTATTAAGCCGATGAATATAAAATTTGTATAATTACTTTTAACGCCAAGAGAAGAAGGAATGTTTCAACGCTATAAAATCCTCTGTCAACAAAATCTCCCATGAACAGGTAATTTGTTTCTGGGACAGCCCCCCCAACTTTAAATAATTCTTTCAAGTCATAAAACTGTCCATGAATATCTCCACACACCTAAAAAAAAAATGATAACTTTTATCAACTGTAATTACAATCATTCCTTTTCTCTCATTTTTATAAAGACGTACAGTGACTGGAGAATCGACTCTTTGCACATTACTTTCTTCGATGAGAATTTCGCGTGCTTTAGCGCAAAGAGCTTTAACTTCAGCTTCTTTGATGATTTCACATTTTTTCAGCTGTTCTATTTGTCGATCCAAGTCGCTAGAATCAGCCATCTTAAGAAGTAATAGCCTTTACTGAAAATAATATCCATTAGCTTTTATTAATTATGCAATTATATATGTATAATCGATCAAATCTAACTTTATAAATTTACTCGTATGAAACAACATATTTTAAATTCAATTTTATATTTTCAGATACACACATACATATAATATATACACAATAAAATAAGGTGTTTGAAAAGGAATAAGACTTAATTTATAAAATGATTAAGACCTAAATATTATACTGATAACTAAAATAAATATTTAAATCTAAAAAGAGATAAAATTTAAAGACAAATAAAAATAATGCCATATATATTTAATTAGAAACATTCTTATCAATAATTGAAAATGTTTTATGTTTATAAAATGGTTAGACTATTACTACAAGAAATCTTTTGTATTGTCTATAATACGAAACTATGAGAAAGTTAAATATTATTGTATATCAATTTATTTATTAATTTATTTATAAAAGTAACAGAAAATATCATATGCTAAAGCTCGTATATTAACTTTATTCAGGAAAGAAATTACCGTACATTTTTGTTTTGAAAGGATTTGAGTGTAAAAGTATTTAAATATATGTTAATTATTTTCAATATTTTTATCAGACTTGTAGTTATAATGATAACTTTCCAAACGGATTATCCGTATTATCAAAAATTCACTAATCCATAAAAAATATAAAATACAATTTATGTAAGCAATTGCTGTTATCATAAGATGTTAAGTAACAATTTAGCGAGAAAATACATGATAATAATTTGTCCAACAGAAATAAATAATATGTTTAAAGGAAAAGTAAACGTTACCTGATCAAGTACAAAAAGCGAGTACTACTTCGCTCAATAAATAAAACGCATTTAAAGAATGCACATGCAACTAAAATTTGTTTACGTTTATTTCATATGTATTAAAATCTTGACGACTGGTTATAAACAAGTAAAAAACTTTTCAATAAACGTCGAACATCACGATGTAACTGACATTAGAAACAGAGAAGCCGAGAATAAAAATTCGAGTAAACTGGCATAGATTAAAACAAACTAAGAAAAGAAATTGGAACGAATTTATTATTTCTGTTTCAGATTTTATGCTATAGTAACATGACTTATTCAGCGAATCTACTATTGAGAATTCCCCTTTAATTTATATCTATAGCAACAGCAGTTTCACTAGATTCAAATTATTGTTAGCAAAACATGTTTAGAATGTAAATTTAACAGTTTTAGAAAACGAAAGAGAATTTTTTATTATTATTATCTTTTAATTTATTATTCAAATATTTTTTTCAATCACAATTATTTCTTTGCTTTATAATGATTATCAATTTAAATAAGAATTGAAATTTGTCATGTATCATGTCTTCTAAATTCTAAATTATAACTTAAATCATTGAAATTTATTTATTTCTATTATATTTGTGTGGTCATTTCAATATTCAATTGTTACCTATGCTTAAGAATGTATTATAATAAATAACAATATATCCAATATTACTTACACAATAAATACTACATGTCAATAACAGTTATTAAATTATGAATGTAAATGAATAGAATGTATAAATACATTTTGGTTTATTGCATATACATTCGTGTATGTAATTTTCTAAGTGAAATGGATATATATTATATATGAATATGATTGATATGATTAAAATATTATTTATTGTAAAATTATATGAATACTACAGAATATGTTTACTGTTTTCTGTAATTGTAAATATAAAATATAAAATTTAATATAAAAGTTTTTTAAACGTCACAATAATCAATATTTAAAAAATGGAGCTCTGTTATGCTACTTTAATTTACGAACTAATCACACGTGGCGCTAACTTGTATCTCCTATTAGTGGGAGACTGTCTTTACGGATCTTTCGTTGAATACTTGTTTTCCTTTTTCCTCTCTCCCCTCTCAATAACTACAGTTGTATGTACTCTTCCTCTCGATTTCTCGAAGATTTCCGCGTATCGAGTTGAGTTCAACGTCAGTGCGTACCATCCTAGACATTCTCTATTTGCATAAACAATTGCAGTGTTTAAAACATTAATGATTACATTCGGCTCAAGTTTATGAGCTGTTAAAAAGAAAACTATAATAAAAATCCTTGCAGTATTTTTCTTTCTTTTTTTGTCTGTTCTTCGTTTTAATTTTTATTTTTCTTTCGGTGCATAAGCGCGAAAATATCGGATAACGCAACGAAGTTCCAACATCGATGTATCGATACTAAAGACTCCCGGGGGCGAGGTTTTGAGACAATAGTTTCTGAGTGAGGTTACATGGACTCATTGAAATGTCGTGGTTCCTCGAACGACGGACTTACGATTAGCTCAGGTATGTTTAATTTTTATATAATTAAATTGCGATCAGGTCGTTTGTAACGGGGAAAACACGCGATTTTCATTAGTTCTAAAAAGCAGGTTTTCTTTGATTGTTGCTGGCCCGATTATTTTAGACGATGACGTGCTGCTTATGTATACTCGACACCTCGTATCTTTACTCTACCCGTGCCGCATTCCTTCGGTGCAACTGTGCGATGTTTGAGTTAAACAGGATACCAACGTTTCCACTTGTTAGTGTTTTCTATCTAGACGTTGATATATGAAAAATGCACGAAAAGAACGTACACTGATAATAATTTTATGAGTGTAACAATATTAAATATATGAGCAACAATATAAACCCCATGAGATATATGACACGATGTTTTGAGCAATATCCATATTGACTATTTTGAAATAATACGATATATTATTATTTAAAAATACAGAAATTCCCAGAAAAATTTGTATACGCTCTACTAATACCATGTAATATTAAAAAAAAAAAAAATGTAAATTATCGACGGAATGTCAGTCAAATAAATGTCTTCTCTGCATTTGACTAATAGTAATTACTACTTATAACAATTGAACTTAATAATATTATATTTTTACCTTTATGTGTATTCTTAATTCGTTTCATAATTTTAATTTTATTTTGAATCATAAATTAGGAATCTTTTATAATTTACTTGATTTTATTTTAACATACATGATTTATGGTTACTTTTAAAGTAAAAGACCACCTACGTTCAATTTATTCTTATGAATAAGATCGTCCAGTATAATTGTCTGCATTCTTGTTACAGCTGTAAGTTCGTTTCATTTTTTATTTTATTTTCTTTATTTCTTTTGTTTTTAATATTTTACGCGTTCAATACTCATTATTTAGCGTGAATTCATTTTTTTACGAAAAATTCGTTCTTTTAAAATTCAAATAATAGCGGGAAACCTTTCTTTAAATTGAAACGGAATAATATTAAGATAAATAATACTAATTGCAAATGTTTTTAAGAATAAATAATTTCTGTTGATAAAATAGACAATAATGATTTTGCTTTCATAAATTCTTTTGTTATATATATTCTAAATCCTTTTTTTTTTTTTTAATTAGGAACTCGGAAGGATAGGCGGGTAGGAACAGTTAAATTATTTCCCTCATAGAGCGCAGGTAGAGAGGTTGTTTCCTAGAAGTAGAATGGTTTCCTAAGTACATCATGGCTTAATAGCATCGAGTTAGCTTAGCGTTAGGTATGGTCGAAAATTTTTTATGGTTGTGCATTCCTACACTATCTTGAAAATTATCTACTCCCTTGTTTCTTGTATCTTTTTACATTTCTAATATATACTATTAACATTCTCTTCATTCTTTGGTATTTTGGGCTGTGTTTTTATTTCTTCAGATATTTTTTAATTACGTATGTATATTTCGAAATTATTAACTTATTTATGTATAGTTACATTTACTGTTGTATTGAACACAAATCTAAGTAAAATCGACACGCAGTAGAATAGAATAATTTCGTTACTTCGGTGTTTAATCAATTATTGTATTATTTCATGGGCGTCTAATCGCAAACAACAGGTACTACGTTTTTCTTTACGAAAATATTTTTAACCATTACTCTATATTATTAACAAATTCAATTCGCAACTATATTATTTCTTTTTAAAAAAGCAACTTGTAATAATTTCAAATTAAATTTATCTTGCTATTAAACGCATAAAAGGTTTTTAATTTGTGCAGTCTAATTATTTTGTGTGAAATAGCCTTAAGTCGGTAAATCTTCTAGTACGCATGCGTTGAAAATCCGCGGTTAGATTAATCCTATGATCATTCGGCAACAGACAGCTTGGCACTAGTTTCTAAGCCTTTCTGCTCTTATCTCCGTCTATAATAGACAACAGGTCTGCTACAGTGGTTCTCAAACTTATTTTTGTTGCGTTAAATACTTTAATTTTTATTTTATTTATTATATTTAATATGTAACATATAAAATTAAAAACAAAGTATATCGGGATAAAAATTATACATTTATTAAAAATTTTGCCGCAAATGTATATGAAGTTTAATTTATGTTTAAAAAGTTCTGCATAATTTTTTGTTATATTGTATCCAATTTTAAATTATTTTATGTAAAAATTAATACTTCAATTGTTGTATCACTTAATTTCTATTTTTATATAATAATACATAAGGTAATTTGATTTGTATTTCCATAACAAAGAATTATTATAATTTTTTATATGTAATATATTCTACATATAGGTATAAATTATAAGAGGTAATAAAATTAATCTTATTAATTACATTTTTCCAAGTATAATTAAATTAAATTACAAGAATAAATGTAATATTATATACAAGAGTAAGATTTATATTTTATACATATTTAAAACAAAATATATGTACTTCATATAAAACTAAGAGGTTTTAATTATTTCTATTATTAGGGAGGCAACATCCGTGAGCAAATACATCACAATGCGCATGTTGCTGCCACTGAGATTGGTTTTCGTCGCAGCAGGTTTGCTGCTGGCAACTACCAAAGCAAACATGCGTTTACACTTGCATTCTGACACTATCAATCATTTTGCCATCGGTGAACGTGAACAAGCAATTGCCGGAATTGAAGCTAGCCTTCTTTCGCTTCTTGGTTTTGTCAAACGGCCAAAACCACAAGGTCCAGCTTATGTTCCAGACTCGTTGAAAAAACTTTATGTCAAACAAAATACCATTGGTATAGCTGATATTGCTAAACCAGGAATCCATACCAGATCCGCTAATACAGTTCGCTCTTTTGCACACATTGGTAAGCATATCGTATCTTTATAATTAAATAATGATTTACTAATGTATAATATTACATATGCTAATTGTGTTTTCTCTTTTTAAATATAGAAAGTGAGTTGGACCATAAGTTTCAATCTCCAAACCGTTTTCGGCTCTCGTTCGACTTAAGCAGTATACCATCAGGAGAAATATTACAAGCTGCAGAATTAAGTCTTTCTCGTGTACCTATTTTAAACGAAGAAGATTCCGATCGCAAATCGACTAGAATACTTGTATATGACATTTTGCGTCCTGGCATGAAAGGACAAAGCGCTCCGCTCTTACGTTTAATCGATAGTAAACCAATAAATACTAGAAAGAATGACACGGTCAGTTTGGATGTTCATCCTGCTGTGGAAAGATGGATGAAAGATCCTAAAAATAATCATGGACTCTTAGTGCATGTACGTGGATTGAAACAGGAGCATGTACGTTTAAAAAGAAGCGCAGACGAAAGAAACGATACATGGGTCGTTAGTCGCCCAATGTTATTTACCTACACAGATGATGGCAGGTATATAAAATAACATTTTCTATATTATTTTAAGAAATTAATAACTCTAGTACTTTCAATGTTGTATTATTTAATTATCGTTAAATATTACTTAGGTATAAAATGTCTTCTGCGAGTCAAATAATGGACCGTCGTGCTAGAAGAGCTGCTCTTCGTAAAAATCGCAGGAAAGATGGCCGCGAGAATTGCAGGCGACATCCGCTTTACGTCGATTTCGCGGATGTTGGTTGGAACGACTGGATCGTTGCTCCTCCCGGTTACGATGCTTTTTATTGTCACGGGGATTGTCCTTTTCCATTGGCAGATCATTTGAATTCTACTAATCATGCAATTGTTCAGAACTTGGTTTACTCTACAAAACCAAGCATGGTGCCAAAAGCTTGTTGTGTACCAACCGCGTTGAGTTCAATATCTATGCTATATCTTGACGAAGAAAACAAAGTGGTTTTAAAGAATTATCAGGACATGGCTGTTCTTGGATGTGGGTGCCGTTGACTATTTGCTAACTGATTTAGTAAACTATTTTAATAGTGAAGAATATACGTGCAATAAAAACGAGCATAGTTGAAAAGGCATAAAAAGTTGAAGGAATTATTCGAGATTTCGTCAGATCGAATTTCAAGTAAATAACTTTTGGAAGGTACATTGAAATGTTTATTAAATGATTGCACGCATAGGATTTTATATTTGTCATATGCAGAAACGAATTCAAATAGTCCAAGATGTCTAACTTGTCCTTTATTCGTATAAAATAGAGGAAGACCTGAAAGATTTTATATTTTTATACATAAACATTTTAATCCATTGATTGATTACTTAAAAAAATAATCGATGATTACGGGATTTATTACAAATGAAAAGAAAAAAAAAGTTTTAACAATCATAGTGTTAGACAAGCAAGATTTTAATCCTTGTTTGTACATGTGCCTTATTTTGTAGCATTTTACAGTTGAGAACGGAAGGAAATATTCTCGAACGAGGATTTAAATCGAGGTAAATACGCGCGCCAGAATTTTAAGCACCCCTTCTCAATAAACTCTATTTAAAATTCTTATGTTTTTCATATTAAAATGAATAATTAAAGCGAAACATACACATTATTAAATTATTAATATAGATTTTATTCAATCATTAATATAGACGAAGAAAACTAGCTTAACTTTATTTTAAGAAATACTTTGTGCACTAAGAATTTGTAACAACAATTTAAGAACGCTCATATATTACACATAATTAAATATTTCTGAAAGTTTTAAACAACGGTACAATAATCGATCTTATAACAGAATGCAAAATATTTGAAGTTGTATTTTTTACGATCAGATACAAATTAGATAAGATACAAATATTGAATCTCAATCTGCTAATTGATTAAATTTAAATATATAAAAGTAGTTTAAATAAATGAACCTTCGCCATCGGGAATGAACTGTACCTGCATAAGAAACGATTATTTATTCTGTTAGAAAAGAACTTCAAGCACGTATATGTATTTATTTATACAAGAAAGAAAAGAAAATGGTCGTTAAAAATTTGCTAATATTTGTGGCGCGCGTCGACCTGTAAAATCTGTAAAGTAGATAAAACTAAACAGGGACCAATGTAAATAGTACGTCTGTATAGTGAATTAGTTTGCATAATATTCTATTCGATGTTTTTATTAATATTTCTATGTTCTTCGAATGTAATGTACACAGATATATTGCGAATGTAAATAGTGAACAACTTTTAATAAATATATATGTTAAATTACATTTATGCTTTTGTACTTAAAAATAAACAACGATTATAAGAAAACAAAACTAACAATTAATAATTTATATTTCAGTTTACAATTAGGGTATATGATCCTTCCAATACTTTAAGAATTATTTAACGGATATAGAATAATAAGTATTGTATAAAATATGTAACAAAAGTTTTATTCCTTTATACAATTATACACTACATATGACAATACATATTTTTGTTGTTATTGTAAATGTAAAAAAAATATAGAAGAATTATTTCAGTCTTTAATGCCAAACAAGGACAATAATCGAATGATTCCCTCGAGTCTTGTGTAATGGCAGTGCGAGGTAAAAAATCATTTTCATAATTGTAAATACATTGTATATTGTATTGTACGTTTTTGTATTATGGTGTACAATAATGAATCAATTTATACACACACAAGATATGTATGCCAGATTTTTCCAAACAAAATACACCAGTATATTTTATAAGTAAAAATACGGGAAAAATATACAAACATTAGCCACAAATTTTGTATTCTTTATATATAGAATTATATATACTGTAGAAACTGAAAGATCTGAGCGACTTCTATACAGGGTATCCCGTAACTAGTGTAAGAGCCGAAAATGGAGGGTAGCTGAAACGATTCCGAACAACAATTAACTTTGTAAAAATGTTGGTTGCGGCTTCGTTTTTGAATTATTAACGAACACAACTGACCAATCAGAGCGTACGTAGGGCGCACGCATAGCCGTGATAGGGTAACTAAGTGCGCTCTGATTGGTCAGTGGTTTTCGTTAATAATTCAAAAACGAAATCTCAACCAACATTTTTACAAAGGAAATTATTGTTCGGAATCGTCTCAGCTATCTCCCATTTTCGGCTCCTACACTAGTTACGGAACACCCTGTATATTCTTTTTCTTTTATTTTTACTCACAGAATAGACTGCTGTGTATTTTATTAAGCGAACCCTGGGACACTTTGTATATGTATTATACATATATATTTGAATTTTGAATTTAATTCGCTAAATATCCTACATATTTTATGGCACAGTCCGATTACGAATTGTAGGAACTGTATTACTTTGCATTCTATGTAATTATTTTAAATATATAACTTAAGTTTTCCCACTTTCGTCAATGCTTGTATAAAAATGCAAATAAATACAGAATTATAGATTTAAGTTTTTTTTTTTCTTTTCATTGTACAATTAAAAAGAAAAATGTTGCTCTCAACTAATGCGTATTTTTAACGTTTGTTAAACTGTTCTTTTCAATTACGTGATTCGTTACTATTATTTTGATTTCACTCTCGTTGAAAATAATTTTCAATTCTTCTAACTATCATAAAAAACATTAAACTATCGTTACGCTTACTATTATAGTTTGTAATACAAATCTGATATGTTTTGTTTGTAAATTTTAAATTTACACAAATTCTCGTACAATTACGCGTATCTATACTGCTAGAGTCAATTTTATAATAGTTAAAAACGTAAAAAATAGTACTGATACAAAAAACTGTTCTCTTAAACAATCTATATCTTAACGGCTAAAAATCATATACAATATTTATACATTGTTACAATATTTACAGCGTTTTATAATTAAATCACTTACAAGTACATCGTAATATTATGAGGCACAATGGTATAAACTCTTTTAAAGGGAGTTCAAAGTCTTATTCAAATATAATCAATATTTAAAATAAAATTAATCACGTAAAAAAACATGCTTTTCAACATTTCGTTTCTCACGAAACGAAACAAGTTTTTGTCCGAATAATAAATCACAGAATATTTTCTTTTATCCTTGATTGTTATTGCTTTTGATTTCTATCGTTTCTATAAAACGATAAAATTACTTCTTCGTGTAACTTCGATTATAACGTACGAACAAATAAGATATTCAATATTTATACTCGATCAATTTTGAATAATAAAAAAAAACGATTTTCTAATTTGTGCACAAATAAAATTTAAATATTTTAATAGAATGAAAAAAAAAAATATATATATACATATATTGATTCTTTGGAAAGTAAAGTGCTAAAAGGTTTTAATGAAAGTTTAAGGAACAGGAGAAGGGGGCGGTGGAAGAGGACTAAAATAAGTAGAAGATCTGGAACTAGGGGATGGAGGACAACTGATTCCTGCATCACTCTGGTAAACAGACCTTGGAGTAGGAGGTGGGGGATAAGGTTCGCTTTCGTATCGATATCTTGCTGGATAATTAGTATCCGATTCGTCACAAACATCGGTACTACAAGGAGTTGGGGGTGGGGGCTGATTTATACTTCTATAATGTCTATAAGGTTTATACCTGGATGCGTTACTGCTCGAGCACCTGGTTGAATTAGCTGTTGTCGCTGGACTCGGAGGAGGATTTAACGTTTCTTGTGGATAACCCCCCGCAGAGCTACCTCGAGTTGAACTCGATGCCCCTTTAATTACACAATTTACATAACTATTCCGCCACGGCAACAGTTGTTTTTATCGTATATCAATTCTTATACAGGGTGTCCCGTAATTAGTGTAGGAGCCGGAAATAGGAGGTAGCTGAGACGATTTTGAACAACGAGAAACACTGACCAATCAGAGCGCGAGTGGAGCGCGCGCTCAGCCGTGATAGGGTAACCTCGAGCCGGGACGTCGGATTAAAACGAATCACGGCTGAGCGTGCACTCTACGCGCGCTCTGATTGGTCAGTGTTTTTCGTTAATAATTCAAAAACAAAGCCCCATCCGACATTTTTGCAAAGGAAATTATTGTTCAGAATCGTCTTAGCTACCCCCCATTTCCGACTCCTACACTAGTTACGGGACACCCTGTAGATTTATAAAATTATCAAAATTCCGAGAAATCATTTCAAAGTCACAATAATAATAATGATAAATAATTTAAAACATAAAAATATAAGTACCAAAGAAACTTACCAGTAATATGACTTCGATCGTAACTTGATCCAATACTACTTCCATTCAGCATCGACATTCTTACAGACTCCATTCCTAATTTTAAATCTTTCCTACAGTTCTTCTGTGTGAACATCGGTTTCACTAATCTTGTCGGTTTCGGTGACAAAGGATCTCCAGCTGAATCGTGCAAAATGTCCGGTAATTCCTCGTTATTTATAAATTTCCCTCTGCAGTAATAAAATCCAAAAGCAATCGCGGCGATCGTTGCGATCAATCCAACAGGCACGATAATCACGTAGGTGATTTTTCCAGGTTCTAAGGAATTATTTTCTTGCCGCGGATTGTTTGCTGGCGTACACGCGGACGTAAGCTCGTCACTACCATCGGCACAGTCGTCCCAACCATCGCAAAGAGCAGAACCAGAGATACAAACGCCATTTCCAATACATTGAAATTGACCAGGACGGCAACAATGAGCTTCGTCAAGACCATCGTGACACTGTGCTGTTCCATCGCATACCCAAGACATATCTAGAACATTTAACACCATCTTACACGTTAAATCTGCTATTTTTACGTTTTATTAAATTTATATCTTAATATTTTTACCAATGCAATGACCACTTTGACATTTGAATTGTTCACGACTACAAGCTGGACAACCTAATTCGTCGCTTCCATCGGGACAGTCTGTTTGGCCATCGCATTTCCATGTCGCTGGTATGCAGTCTTTTGCTACGGTAGAACTAGGAGCCGCACAAGTGAAATGATCCGTTCCGCAGGCTGGCGCAGCTCTACAAGTCTTTTCGTCTTCGGATAAAACCAAAGATTTAGGACAAGAACATCTGAAAGTAATATTTATCGATTTGTTTTGTTAAGAAAAATTAGAAAAATAATAACATTCATGTAATTTAAATTTTAATGTTACCTAGAAGAAGTGGTTCCAATACAAAAATGAGAACATCCTCCGTGATCTCGAAAGGGACTGCAAATGTGTGTTTTCATTATATCTTCTTGAGGAGTGTTCACTGTAATTAAATCTGTAAGCACTTTATTCATAATTATTTTTCTTCCGTTTCCAAACTTGTTAACGCGTTCTAAATTCGATGTTTCTCTGTCGAACCAATAAACGAAATCAAAGAATACAGATAAATAAACCGTCGATCCTTTTCCAACAGGGGAAACCAGAATTCTTCTATTATTTCCATCAAAATCGGCACATTCGATCTGATTTCCATGCACCCAATAGACAATGTTTGAAGTTGCATCAACTGCGATGCTCGTCGGTGGTTCAAGATCGGTTGCTATTGTAACCCTTTCTTTTCCATCCATCTTACTGCGCATTATTCTCATTTTTCTTCCAACGTCTGTCCAAAAAAGCAGCCTCTTCTCCGAATGTATCGCGATGTTCCTTGGTTTTTCTCCGTCGCCTTTAACCACAACACCCAAAGCAGAACCGTTGTCAAGTTTTGTAACATTGATCGCATCGTTTACAGCACACGACCAGAATAATAATCTTCCTAAGGAATCCAAAGCAAGATCCACCGGGTGTCCAGAACTTCCAGAAACCATTATACTAGAGTGTGTTTTATTTTCCAGAGTCTTTCTGATAGACAAGGTTCGACCATCTATCCAATAAATCTGCTGAGTCACAGGATCAAATTCTATAGATCGTACATTTTTCAAACCTTGAACTCGAAGAACTACGTCCGGGCAGTCACTGGTATCGGGAATAAAACGAAAAATTGCATTGCGCAAACTGTACATCATAAAATTCTTTGGCCCTATACGAAAAAATAATAAATTACCATATTAAACATACGTGATAATATATACTGTATAAATATTGTGATTATTTAATTACAAGAAGTATAAAATAATCACAATTATAAGGAATTGAAACGTATACCAACCAGTACAAGTTTCGTTGTCTTCTCCCAAATTGTAATGAGTAGGACAATCGCACTTAAAAGAATTAGATACACTTTCATTCTCTCCAGGCAAAGCGATACAAAGGTGACTGCAATTCCCATTTCTTGTTGCGCAAGGATTCCATCCTGATTGTCTAGAAGCGTGGTAAACTAACAAGTCTGTCACAGATTCTAATTTATTATGTATCTTCGCTCTGTTTGCTCCAGTAGTTTTATTAGCTTTCTCTATATCGCCTATCAATAAAAAAATAAAAAAAATAAAGAATATTAGAAAGAAAAAAAACAAAAAGAAATACAATCAAAATTTTCAATAAGCAATAATTATTCAAAAACCTGTATTCCAATCTGTCCAGTAAATATAATCTTGATACTGAGTAATACTAAATGGATAGACAATGTTTTGTGTTATAACTGCATTTCTTTTTCCTGTACGTAAATCGAAACTATCGATAGCTGGGGTAAATAAATCCGCCCAATATAACTTTCGTGCTGAATGATCGATCGTTAAACCATTTGCTCTTCCAATGTTAGAAAGTATTACGTCACGATTTGTACCATCTAAGAATGATCTTTCTATGCTTCCGGAATTACCCCATTCAGTCCAATACATATAGCTTATGTAATAAAATATAAAAATTGTTCAATTTCGAAATGAAGTTGTTTCAACATAAAGATTTAATTGAAAAATTGATATAGCATAATTACCCTCTGCTGGGATCGAGAGCTAGGCATCTAGGTTCGATGATATTATTCCAAATAAGAACTTTTCTACTACAACCTTCCAATCGAACCATTACTATTCTCCGAGTACCGGTATCGCTCCAATATAAATTATGAGCAATCCAATCTATCGCTAAACCTTCTGGTGTTTCTAAACCGAGATCAACAACGCGTTCCATATCCGAACCGTTTATAAAAGCTCTTGTAATTGTTTTCAATTTAACATCTGTCCAATACATACGATTGTCTGCTATGTTAAAATCCAAGGCGCTAACACAAATAACAAGGATATACCGGTAATGAATACTTAAGTTATTTTTATCAAGGATTTTAATGATTAAATATAAAATTTACCTTGCATCTTTGACACCAGTCAACGGTATAATGTTGTCGTTGTTTACGTTCTCGATACTGATTCTTCCGATATTTCCTTTTCTTGCAAACAACATAAACGCATCGGGCACGACACAAGTTTTTTTATCTTTTGTTAGCTCGTATTCAATTTGACAAGCGCATACATATTTGTTTTCCGGTCGATTTAGACACAAATGACTGCAACCGCCGTTGTTTTTCACACAAGGATTTGTACCATTAACTTTTCCTAAATGAACCGCCTTTAAACCCATAACATTTGGTACTTGATCAACAATTACTTCTCTTTCGCCGCCTGTAAGTTTATGCGCCCTATCCACGCTTCGTCGTTGCCAATCGGTCCAATATAAATAATCCCCGAGTAAACTCAGTCCAAAAAGATGCGGGAGATTATCTGTGATTACTTCTCTTCTATCTGTACCGTCCATATTGCACACTTCAATTTTATCCGTCTTCGCATCGCACCAATAAATTTTCCACCTAGCAAGATCTAAAGCAATTCCATTCGGCCAAACGATATCTTTGGTTATTAAAAGAGTACGTTCAGTTCCGTCGAGGTTACTCCGTTCTATTTTTGGACGCTTTTCATTCCAATCAGTCCAAAACATCCACCCATGCTCCGGAGCCAGAGCAATTGCCCTAGGTTCAACTAGGTCTTCGTTTATCAATACTTTTCTACTCGTGCCATTCAATCGAGCCACTTCTATCCGATCTGTTCCTGTATCGGTCCAATAAAGATTTCTGGCTAGCCAATCAACAGCTATCCCATCCGGATTCCCCACTTCGGTAGTTATAATATTTTCTTGATTAGTACCGTCCAGCGAAGCTCTACGTATCGCACGCGCTTCTTCGTCAGTCCAATAAAGCATTTCTTGCACAGGATCGAAATCTATTGCTATTGCATGTTTAATTCCTAAATTTGTTAAAAAAAAATAAAATACAATTTAATCATTACGATATTAAGCCATTCCGATTCGTTATTAAATGAATTAAGAAGTTACACATAAATATGCACAATGTAGTAAATTATAACAATTATTAGAGATATAATTACTCGGTTATTCAATTTTAAGTTCAATTTGTTCCATTAGATAAATACGAACAATAGATGTACCTGTTAATGGTAGTACAAAGTTGGTATAATCAGGAGAGTCCAAAGATATTCTACAAATTTCATTTCTTTGAACTATTAACAGTAATTCTTCTGGTCCTTGGGCGCAAGTAAAATTGTCTATCAATTTAACACCCGTAGGACACGCACAAGTATATCCAGGTTCTGTCATGCTCAGAAGACATAAATGCGAACAATTTCCATTGTTCTTTTCACAGGGATGGCTTCCACGCGGTTGTCTTCTAATATCCCAAACTTCTATATCACCAGGAATATATTCGCCGTGTAACAATTCTCTAGGATGTGCCTGATTTTGCCGCACATCGTACGAATGCACGCACCATGTTTTCCAATCGGTCCAATATAACTTGTGATCAAAAAATGTCACCGCAAAAGGATAATCCAATCCTTGTTCTACTACTTTGCGTCTATTTTTCCCATAATAATCCATCACTGCGATGAACTTCAGTCTACCATCCACCCAATAAACCAGTTCATTTTCATAATCTACAGTTAAACCGTTTGGCCAAAATATATCATCAGAAATGATCACTTCTCTTGTCGACGGATCTCCGTTCATTGCAGCTCTTTCTATTTTAGGTACATCGCCCCAATCGGTCCAAAAAAGCATGCTTTTCATTGGTACAAGAGCAATAGCTCTTGGTTGATAGATATCAGTCCAAAACAGAACTTTCCTATGACGTCCATCGATACTGGTCACTTCTATTCTATTTTTTTCTCCGTCTGTCCAATACAACTTTCCCGTGTACCAATCGCAAGCTAAACCGTCAGGAGAAATTAAACTAGAATTCACTATGATTGTTCTTTCACCCATGTAAGTTCCATTCGTTTGAACACATTGAATTATTTCTAAACCACTGTCCGACCAACATACTAACTCATGCTCAAAATAAAAATCTATAGCTGCACCTTCGGAAAGATCTTTCACAATAGTAGTCACTTTGTTGGTACGCGAAGCATTAGCCATTCTAATATCCTTTTGTGTGACAAAAAGAAGCGTCGGTGATCCTAAAAATAATAATTTATACTATTAAAATGCTTTTCAATTTCTCATCGGTATAATACATTATATGAGAATTTTAAACTACTTCTTAGCAAAGAAAAGTAAAGATTACATTATATAATACTGTTAAACATTAATAAAGAACTTAAAAACTATAAAACCTTAGAATAATATATGTATATATAACATTGTTATTGTGATACAGTTGATATTGTATAACAATATCATATACATTTTAGTAATAAATAAGAAATTATAGTATAACCTCCGGTTGAAGTGAAATAAGCTTACCATCAGAGAAAAGAACAAGTCTAAAAAAACACGCAGTCAAGATAATTATTAAACTGATAATAGCCATTCTAATTCCTTGTGGCGGTACTCCCCGCACTCGCCATCAAAGGGATATACAACATACAACGCGAAACCTAGGCCAACATCGTCTCGCAAGCTCGTAGAGCTACCTATTCTCATATATATATATATATATATATTGTATACACGCATATACAACTTCCGACGTTATTGATGTATATATAACTGGATACAGTGTAAATATAGTGTATGTGTATGGCGTCTTGGTATAGCTGGGCTGTGTGATATTTCAAAATCGCCATCTTCAAGAATAAACCATTGATACTAAAGTTTCTGCTTCGAATGTGTATAATTTTATGCATATTTTGTATATATTGTACATGTATATTCTTTATATGCATGAAAATTTCAATTCATAAACTAAACGTGTAAAAAATAATAATTATATATATATATATATATATATATATCACATATACCATACATACAAATCTACTTTTTCATTCATCATTGTACTACATACTTATATGTATGTATAGTTTGTATGCAGGACGGAATTATAAATATTACGATCGTATGTTTTATTACAGGATTGCATAGTGTTGTTATCGACACTGATATATTATATTATCGACAGCGGAGTTTTACCGACATTGGTACATTACTAACATTGTTATATTACCGACATTTCACTGCCTTTAGTTCGTGTGTGCGCCGCCAGATGGCACTGTGATTACTGTTTTGGGGCGCCACACTTAAAATCGAAAATACAAAAAAATTAAGTTTCCGCTGTATTAAATTGCTAATTTTATAATAATATACTGTTTTTCTGTTGCTACTGTCCGAATTATATGATCGTAGAGCCTTTTTTTGTCATATAAACTGGTATACAATACGTCTCGATTCCAAACATTGCATAAACTTCGCAGAAATAGAAAAGAAACAGACAATACAATATTTATTGTATATGGTATGCTATGAGTTTTCCCTTATGCGAGAAAAGGATGCATTTTGCATCCTTTTTATCTTTCTTCCTATCCATACCCTTCTTCTTATTATATATTGTTCCCTTTTAGTCGCCTCTTACGACAAGCAGGGGTTACTGTGGGAGTATTCTGCTCCCCTCTCCACAGGGAGGTATTTATTGTATATTCAGTTCATTATTTAAAAGTAAGTGTTTCGAATGTACTAATTATAATAAAATTTCAAATTTTATTTATTTAGTTTTGTTATGTCAAAGGAAATTTCGCAGTCAAGTTTGCGTTGCAATGGAATCCACTTTATATGCATAAATTATACACATTCGAACGAGAAAACCTTAGTATCAATGTCCCTAACTAGAGAGCAGAGTGGTTTATTCTTGAAGACGACAATTTTGAAAAATCATACAGCTTGGCTATACCTACATCGAATTGTTTTAAATCGTAAACATTACAAAAGGGTGTTGTTACCAGCTCATTCCATCATTATTTTATTATTTATTGAATAAAATTTACGTATTAGTATCTAAAATCTAAATAAACTATTACTTAACAAGTAAACAAAAGAGCTTCCCTTTCAGAAATTAAGAGAGGTTTTCTATAACCTTAGTGATAACACAGATATTGTAACATAACATAGGTATCATTAGTTTATATATTTCAATGTATTATATTTATCATATTATTACGTACGTGTAGTTATATGATATATGTGTATTTTGTGATATGGTTTAAATTTTTAATTGTTTATGTTATAAATGGATTTGTATTATTTCTGTTTGAATTTGTTTGTTGATACTTTAATGTATTCGTTAATGTAATATTTTGTATCAGTATTAAAAACTATTTCTAAACTACTTTAATTATTAAAATACTAAAATTACAGAGAAATTGTTGCAATGGCAATGTTTCCCCCAGATCCAAACTATCTTCTTCGCGGTGATATGGATTGCATTCACTGTACTCTTTTTCAAGTTACTTCCAATTTAGAATGTCTTTATGCAGGTACAGCTGCAGGCAATGTTCATATCTGGGATTTAAATGTAAATAAAGCATTTTTTAACATTTGTCACATTTTACATCTCGTATCATTTTATACCATATAAAATTTAAGATTGAATTTTTTACTGAAATACATCATTGTTGAATGTTTAACAAAATTTTTAAATAAATAAAAAAATAATGGTTTCTTCTGTTAAAGACAAATCGAGAGTTGTGTCGAATTAGGTCAGAACAGGACCCTTGTTTAAGTATACAAAGCTTAAGTAATGATAACTTGTTCATACAACACAAAAATGGTTTAATAAAAGAATATAAAAAGACAGAAAGTCAATGGGTATTAAACAAATCGACTGACATAGATTTTTGTCATTATTGCAGGTATATATAATTTCGTATTGGAAACAGTTTTATACACATAAAGTAAAAGTTTTATAAAATATTTGTTATCAACTGTAGTTTTTTAATAATAAAAACATTTCACTTAACATGGAAAATAATATTGTGACAAAATTTAAGTTTTCCTTGTTATTTTCTGTTAATTAATTATAATTATTTTAAATGTGTACAACAGGTTTCAAACATTTTCTGAAAATGAAATACTTGTACCGCTTAAGGAATCTGTTATTGGAATATTATCTCCAAATACTTTTAATATAGAACTGAAATTGAATTCTTCAGACTTTGAAAAGCTTGGAGATGTAATGGTGATCAAATCATTAAAAAATGAAAAATTAGTACTTGTTGGCTACGAAGGAGGAAAGTTAATATTATGGGATATTCGAAACAAAAATATTTTAAGTTCTCTTACAGTAGAAACATGTCCAATGTCCTTAGATTTTGATACCGGTTTAATGAAAGGTATTATTGCTGGACCTTCTGATCAGTTACAGGTAATAGCTAAAGAAACAGAAAATGGTTACAAGTAGTAAATTTACTTTTACTGAATGTATTTTTCAGTAAATTGAAATATTAAATATTTTATAATAATAGATAATATCTGTAATAATAGATTTTTAATTTATAGATATTCAATGTATCAGTCGATCACTTGTTACAAGATAAAAGCAAAATAACTCTAAAAAATCCTGGTGTTTCCGTAATCGCAATAAGACCCGATACTAAAATTGTAGCAGTTGGAGGATGGGACAGTAAAGTTAGAATATTTTCATGGAAAAGTTTGAAACCACTGGCTGTTTTAAATCAACATAAGGATACTATACATGATATTACTTATTCTCCGCAAAAAGTAAAAACGTATGATGATAAATACATAATGGCTACAGCCGCTAAAGATGGATACATAGCATTATGGGATATTTATAATTAAATTTAAATAGAACAAATTAAGAAACAGTTCGTTTATGAATCATAAATAAACATAAATAATTGTTAAAAGTTATAAATTTAGCACAATGTATCAAATATATTTGTAATTTTTTATCTATTTTAATAAATATCATATTGCAATTTCAGTATTATAAACGATGTGTAATATTTTTACTGATTTATATAAATAATGTTTGTTTATAACTATATATGTACAATTCCTGTACTCATGAGTACGGACTAACATTTTCATACGTTCATAATTCGTTTACTAAATTAATATGATTATACATCTGAAAAAATAAGTAAAATAATGATAAATAACTGAAACATAAGGATAAGTTACAAAATCATAATAATAATAAGAAAAAATCCTTATAAAACAATTTGAATTATGTAAGACATACATGTATATAGGTTAATACCTTAGATTCAGTTATAACTGTTTTAATAATTAACAAATAAATTTGTATAATCTTATTATGTATTCAAAAACATGTTTTCAAAGTAACGTTATTTTTAAGTTACAATTAATATTTATACGATTATTTGTTGAAGAATGATACATTTCTGACTTGAGGTTGCAAATAGATGAATTAGGTTTTTACATCGAGCACATATATAAATAAATAACTTTATTAAATTAATATATTCGAAGACTTCGTTAAATTTAAAACTAACAGATATTGTTTGAAACAATATTTTACTCAATTGTTATTTAAATATAACATCATACCACCACTGGAGATAGGTTGATGCCTATTACAAAGTGTATTTACCTTTTTGTCTGTTAAATAAGATGTTAACGTAATAAAACATGTTTTTTATCAGTGGAAGATTGTTCTATTTCAAACGAAATCTATTATTACGAATTTCAAAATATTCGAGTAAAAGTAAAAAACAAACGCCGGCTGAATATTGTATGGAATTAATTAGGTATGCCTTGATTAACATTATGATTGTTTTGAACATTGTTAGTATTAGAAAATTAAGTTGTATTCATTGTTCTGTTCTAATCTTCTGTATTGTTGAATAAAGTAACAAAGAATTTTTCAATTATATAAAAAATGACATTTGAATGTAAATCATACAAATTTGTGAAAGTGTTGATTATCTAAATTACATATATAAAATGTTTTTTAAACCGAATAGAAAATTTGGTTACATATATATTATCTTTTGTATTGTTAATATTTTCAGAAAACATGACTACGAAAATTTTCTATGTACATTGTTACTACCGCTTGAAACTAGATCCAGCGCGTTTGCAATCCATGCATTCAATGTTGAAGTGGCTCAAGTAAAAGATCAAGTGCACGATTATAAAATAGGAGAAATGAGATTAAAGTTTTGGGCAGACGCATTGAATAATGTATATAAAGGAAATCCTCCGAATAGTCCAGTTATGTTAGAATTACATAGGGTATGGTTTTATTTTTTCCATTTTATAACGTATAATTATAATACAATATTTTGTTTAGAGTTTTATCGTAAATTTCATATCAATTAAAAGTTGTAATATTTGTAATAAGATTACTTGCAGGTGTTGCAGAAGCGTCCCCTTTCCAAGCATTATTTTAAACGGTTGATCCATGTACGGCTAGAAAGACTTCGTGATTATTCATTTGATACTATAAATGCAATGGAAAATTATGCAGAATATAGCGCTTCTTCTGTTTATTATCTTTTATTAGAAGCTCACGGTATAACTAACATTCATGCGGATCATGTTGCAAGTCATATAGGCAAAGCGCATGGAATCATTAATTTACTTCGATCGGTTCCTTATAATGCCAAACAAAGAGCGAACGTGTTACCACAAGATATTTTGATGAAGCATAATGTTTCTACAGAAGCTGTATTGCAAGGTCACTCGAGTCAAGATCTCCAAAATGTAATATATGAAGTTGCTTCTTGTGGAAAGCTGCATTTAGATGCTGTAAGTATTTCTTTACGATAAAATTGTATTAAAAATGGATAAAAAATAACATTCTATTTCCATATTTTAACGCAAACGATTTCATTTGTAGGCAATATCTCTTAAAAGTAAAGTAGAAAAGAAAGTGAATGTAATTCTTTTACCGATAGTCTGTTTAGATAGTTATTTAACAGAATTGAGAAGAGTTGATTTCAATGTTTTTCACCCAAAGTTGCAAAGAAGAAGTAGTTTACTTCCTTTACGTTTGCTCTGGAAAAAATGGGTGTAAGTAATATTATTTATAAATAATTGTTATGTATTATTTATCTTTAAATAAATATCATCTTAATACTACATAAATTGTGAAATCGTACAATTATTTCTATAAACTAGATTTTAAATATTTACGTTTAATTCAAATAAATCATTCTGTTTTATACATTATGAAAATAGTCTGTGTAATTTTCACAGTCCGTTTCTACAGAATTAAGAGATAAATCTCCGGTACTGCAAGGAATAGTAGGTATATTTGAACCCTGAACAGTGAATCCATGATAATCTTCTTTTTGCGATTCTATAGTTGACGATGCATTCAGATGAGAAGATACCAATTCGCTCGTAGACTTTTCGTGCTGAATATTAAAATCACTTTGGGTATCCAAGCTTATAAGACTAGTTTCATCCTCTGCCTTGCTAACATCAAAACTATCGTCACCAATGAAAGATGGAAAATCAAAAGTTGGAGACGGTGTAATACAATCCTCTATTAAGGAATTCTTCGTATCATTTTGCTGCGTAGAACTATGAACTGTCGTAGAACAAACCTAAAATCAGTTTATTAATTACCGTCTGTTTATAATAAATTTATCAATTGCGAATAATAATTTACTTGTGGAATAATTGGAGGTGGTAATTGATAACTTTCGATATCTTCACAGTCTA
Organism: Stelis phaeoptera; assembly: GCA_943735885.1. Lineage (NCBI taxonomy): Eukaryota > Metazoa > Arthropoda > Insecta > Hymenoptera > Megachilidae > Stelis > Stelis phaeoptera. The sequence goes on from OX030936.1 coordinate 6,960,005, forward strand.
AATTTGTAGGCAATCTTTGACTATGAATGATTAACAACGGAGTTCTGTTCAAAACTTCGTTTACTTCTGATTCTATTTCTTCTCGAAATTTTAACATTTTTTCTTTTAAATTCAGCGCTTCGTTCATTATCTCTGTATTCTTAGCTTTCATCTCATCGAGAAGCGTTATATCTTCGCACATTAAGTGCAAGCTCTACGTAAATAATTTTAATAAATTACATGAAGGTATACAGTTAATAAAAATTTTGAATAAAGAAATTCAATATGTACTTCGCACATCATTAAAGCAGATTCCCAAGTATTGGCAGGTACACGTTCCCCAGACATATAAGCATTGAAATCTTTTTCATCCATATTCAATGACTCGGCTGTTAAATTTTCAATAAAGGATACTGCACAGCACTAGAAAATGTTATTATTTTTTTTTTTTCAATGTTACATTTCTTTTGTCGATATAGGTCTTAACAGAAAACTGTTATTTTTAAATAAATATTATCATAAGTTTTACCAAGTTTGTAAAGTAATATCCACCTTCCCCGGTCATTAATCTGCTTGCATTACAAAACCTGGTAATAAAATTAATGTTACTTTTAAGACGAGCAGGATTAGCTTTCAAAACAATGAAAATTAATGCTGGAAGAAATTCATCCGCAGACGCAGGCCCGCCAACGGACTGTTGTAACATTAAAAATATGTTTCGGCAACAATAAATAATACAGGAAAGTTTTTCTTGCGGAGCTTTAGCAGAATCCATATTCAATAAATCTGTACCAAGAAGTACAGTGATTAAACAAATTTGAAATTAAGATATCAACTTAATGTTTTAGAAACGAACCTGTTATCGAAGAATAAACAAGTTCTCTGACTTCAGAACTAGTTTCGTGTATTCGACATTCCAAATTTTTCCCGCTAACCCAATTTAATTGTCGAATTCTGTAAAAAACAAAATCTTACCATGATGTTAATCTGTAATTTTACAAATTTCGATTATATACAAAACAAACCTGTTTTGTATGGCCAAATCCTTTTCTTCATCATTTGTAAAGGGAGGACAAAAGAGGATTCTGTAAAGTAAGGTCATTGCGTATCTTTCTACATAATCTAACAATTTTTCTTTAATTTCTGGTGTTATATCTGAAATAATAAGAAACAAAAATTTTAGGATTATTATTGGTTTGATTCCAAATTACTATAATTAAAATTGTTTATACCTGCATATTTTGCACTATTTTCCAAGCGTTTAGCAAATACTTGATAAAAATTTTGTGTAATCTCCGAGAGTTCTTCTGTTCTTTTAACATCCTTATTCTGCAATATATCAATTATAAAAGAATGCATACACTTCCTAACGTCCTTTTCCACCGGTGTTTTTGCAATTATGGCTATCAGATCACGATTTTCAGTTTTTACTTTCTCCAGATCTGGATTCTCTTTCATCAGTTCATAAAATAATTCTTGGTATCCCTGTGCTTTTACCAAAAATTATAGCTTTTTGGATAATTGATTCAAATAAATGATAAAATTAATTTTAAATTTGTTTCTTAATTCAGTCGATAAGAGAAAACTATAGCAAATCAAACATAAAAGTAAAATATTAGAATACCTTTTGAAACTGGTTTTCGAAAAGATATATTTAACAACTTATACTTTTTTTCTTGTTGTACTTTTTTCTCTTCATACCTTTGATGACCACTAATGGTACTTTTATTAGAAGCGGCACTGAAATATTAATAATTTTAACTATAATATTAACAATAATAACATTAACAGAATTCAAATATCGTAGCTGTTGTTAATAAAATATAAAAAGGTAAACCCTTGTAAGCGTTAAATAATTTTAATTGCACGATATAAATTAATTAATTAACGTACAAATCATATCCTTGTCCATAAACATTAGCTTCAGTTTGTGATCTCTGTTTCTGCAAATATTCTCGATGACATTTGCTACAATAACCTTCCCATTCAACATTTCCGTAAAATCCACAACCATTTTTACACTTAAGATCGGCTTCATCAATTCTTAAAGACGGCGTTTTTGTTGAATACATTTTGATGATTGTTTCTGTATATTTTTATATTTGCTTTTCTGTATAATTTACATTATGCATTTATTAAATTCAGCGTTAGTCATCATGCAGATACTGTATGTATAATGTGTAACAAATAAGAAAACGCATGCGTGAACGTGGTCTTGAAAATGTTCTCGAGTTGTTTCACATTTTACATTTTTGTAAATAATTAATGAATATTTATACATTTAATATGTCGTATTTGTTTCAAATAGTAATTTTAATTAATATTCTAAACTGTAAGATATCTGATTCGAAATTTATGTACGTTTTACACATACAAAACTAGGTAAATAATTTTTATGCACATAAAAAAGTGAACAAATGTTTTACAATTTGTAATTATAAATATTTATACTACAAACTATGAATATTTTTTTTCAAAAGAGGTATAGAAAATGTCCATTTAGTGTTTTAAATTTTACCGCCTATTGTGTTGATTTTGCAGCAGAAATGTCTGATCGTTGATCATGTCTGATGTTCAAGAATGAAACAAAATTGTAAGAGTTAAAATTTTCTATGTCTGATCAGTAATTTGGATGTATATACATAGCCAAAAGATGCATTGCTTAAGAATGTTATATTGCAAAAAGGTATATCTTTATGTATAAATAAAAACGATGCGACATAACCTAATAAATTATATAAAATTAGATTTTGTTAAAACGAATTAAATTACAGTTATAATTAAATTGATACCATTAACTTTACATATATAAGATAATTTTGCATTTATTACTTTTATATTTGATGTAATCCTAATTAATGAAGTTTCTATAAATTTATTAAAATATTCTAATTTGATTACATAGTATATGTGTATAATTTCTTTTCATTTTATAATGGATGATACTTATAAACTGTTCGCAATGAAAGATCCCGTTGCCCCCAACATTGAAACATATCCCAGAATATCAGTCTGTAATTATTTATGGCGCAAGTGTTTCAATGCAACCTCAGTTTCGTCAATTTTGTAATAATGTTCGTCTAAAAGAAGCACCTCTTCAAAATATAATGAAACAAATGGGAAAAGCTGGATTGGTTCAAAGAACTCTATTGCGACTTAATTTATTTAAAACTAAGTATGTAAGTATAATTATATATTATTACATTTTAAGAATATCTAATAATATTCAGATATTTCTGTGAGCTAATTATATATATTCTTTCCATTTTAGCGATTAATGGCATTAGGTTTTACTTTATATAGTAACATAGCTGACAAGCTTAATTATCCATTATTTTTCAAAGGTATTCTTTCGTATTAATTTATTGTTAATATAGTGCCAAATAATTAGCTAAAAATTATATTTCTTGTTGTTTATTAGATTTCAATATGCCAGATACCTTTTACTCTTGGTTTCTTATCACAGAATTACATGTTTGGATGTTAATGGTACGTTATATGGCCGAAGGTGATAAAGGTAAACTAGTTAGAAATAATATTGTTGAAGCCATGTGGAATGACGTTACTATAAGGATTGATAAACTTGGTGTAAGTAATATAATTAATTTTAAATAATTTTAAATAAATGTGAGTAACTTGAATACCTTTAATAACTCTTAATTATTTAATTTCTCTATATTTATATTCCTATTATAAAAAATAATTATTTTATTTTTTGTTAGTATATTTCTTCTAGAATAAAAAAGAAAAATATAATAGATATATCAGAACAATTTAATGCCGCTCTGATTGGTTATGATGAAGGAATTTTGTCAGATGATAAAGTATTAGCTGGCGCATTATGGAGAAGATACTTCAGTTCAGAATGTAATAATCCAGAGCATCTGGAAAAACTTTTAATTTATGTAAGAAAACAGGTAATGGCATAATTTTTTCGTAATAAATTCGTTTGCATTATTATAAAATTATATATAACAATTTAATTATTCTATTTTTAGATGAGTATACTAGATAAAATTCCAACGGAGGAAGTTTTTGATCATTCAAAAATAGAATGGATAGATTTGGAAAGCATTAGATGAAATTTATTGTAAATTTGTAAATAGTTATTAAATAAAGTTCGTATAAAAAATATATTAAGTTCATATTGCCAACCTTGATTTTTAATCATTTTAATATACATACATTTTAATGAAATGATTTTAATTTTTCAAAATATCATTACAAACTTCAAATTTTTCAGTGGTTACAATTACTTGACATAAATATTTTCTTTTACAATTTAAGTCACAGCTAGCTTGTAATGAAGGTTCTGCTTGTTTATAAAAATTCCTGTAATTGAATAGTTCGATATTAAAATAAGTAGATCTTAGTATTGAGTAATAAAATTTACACTTTAAATATCTTACCTGTAATATTTGTTTAATAGCGTTTCATTTTTTGTTGCTGCAAAGAACCAGGTACTTAGAGATTTAGTAGATAAATCAGACAGACCATATTCTTCTTTGAAGGAATATGATTTATACCATGTCGGTCTTACATGAGGATGTTTATTGGCTGACTCGAGATCATACATCCAATTGTGATAATCGGTTACTGCCTAATGAAAATTTTTAACATTTTTTGTATTACAAAAAATGTTTAATCATATTCCAATTTAACAGAAATACATATAATAAAATAATCATACTTACATAATTACTGCCATTCACTGTATAAACTTTATAATTTGGATTCAATTTTGAATAACTAGTTATACTGCCACCATTCCAGGCAACATTTCTGTCCATATTATCAGAATTATAAAATATTACTAATTCATCATTATGAGTATGTCCATTAAATTCAGCTTTAATTAAATGAGAAAATCTGTTAATTATTCTTAAATATTCTCGTTTCCATGTTCTTAAACAACTTTTACTATTGATGGGCATATGAGATAAAATATGTACAAACTCTCCATTTTTCTCTGCATCGAGAAGAGTGTTTGCAAGCCATTGTAATTGCTCAGCAGGATATTTTGGATCGTACCAAAGCCACCTAAATAGAAAGAAACAAAAATGAAAGAAGGAAAAAAGTTATCTAAAAATTTTGGTGATTATTTTATAATATACATTATATAGTATGATTTATTTTGATTGCATACCAATTATAAGAGTAGCAAATATTACTATTTAAGGCTATGATTCTAAATCCTTTTTTAGGGGTGAGGGTGTAGTACCCTCCTTTATGTATAGTAGATCGTGTAGATTCTGGTAACCAATTATAATTAATCCATAAATCAGCCAGTAATTCGTATACCCAATTTGTACTTAAATGTTCTTCCGTTATATTTACCGGTGCAAATCTGTGCGTAAATCAGGAAATTGGAATTAAAGTTTATTTATTTACAAAATTTGAATTGATCGTATCGGTATTTCATCCATTTTTTAAAATTAACTCACTGATTAACGGGATGTGGCTCATGATTTCCAAAAATTGGGTATACCGGAGTGTTTTTAAAAGTATCATGAATTTTATTATAAATTTTCTTAAGACTTTGTATATTTCCTTCCTTTGAAGTCTCCCATATTCCGTGATCTATTATATCTCCGGTAAAATATATAAAATCAATGTTCTGAGAATTTAAAAAAAAATGTTATTTCAAATTTGATGTAAGATTGTTTGGAACTATTAATTACATTTTTTATCATACTGAGATTCAGATTCATTAATCAAAGTAAAGCATTTTTTACAGCAATGGCATTATAAAATTGCTGATTTCTAGTATTCAACATTTTTTTATTATTATAATAACTACTATATACGCGTCTATTGGCGCGAAACAGTGATGCCAGACGGGACTGAATTTATCAGGCATGCGCGACTTTTCGTGACGTCACGATGCCGATTACAGTAACGTATCAAGTATATCTGATGAGCACGGGACCCGGATCCGGGGCTGAGATAAGATTACAGTTAATATAACGATTTAATAATGATAATAATGATTTAAAATATCAATTGATCCCTGGCAAGAATAAGTTTACGAAGCCATTTAACATTTTTCCTTTCAATTTACTTTCCACCGGCAACTGCCAGTTTTGTCATCGGATTAGTCCCTAGCTTTGGTTTTTTTAAAATAACCATTAAATTATATTTCAGTTAGATGTAGAAAACTCGGAACCATGATATTGTAAATGCCTTGTTTTTAAATCGAAAATTAGTGGCATTATAGAACCTCATTTTATGCAAACGGTTACTTCACTGATGCTAAATTCAATGCGCATGCGCGAAAAATTCACAACGCCTAACATCACTAGCGCGAAATTTGATCGTTGGTGTTATACGGATTGCCGATTTCAGGCGCTTTATACCGAAATGTTTTCCGTACCAAATTATATTTTAATATTATGTAATAATTTATATCTGATTAGAATAATATATAATACTATATCCGTTCATAATAATTTCATCACTTACTATAAATCTTTCATACAAATTATTACCTTATGAGTGTCATTTACATGAGTCAATGCATCGACGACTGCGTGCCAAGGGGTATCGCAGGGTTCATACTCTCCCCAGAATCCGGCCAATGAATTTACTCTGGTACTATTTTGACTCTGCCTACAGCAAATTGGTTCTCCGCATTTTGCATTACCGTATGGTTCGTAAAGAGGATCGTAATGAATGTCCGTCAGTTGCAAAATTTCTATTTCTCTCGTCGTTTCATTTTCAGGAATCATTACACGAGGATCGTCATTTATATCGATACTCCAGTCAAATTCGGGGTCCTTTAAGGGACAAGACTTTGATTCTAGGACAACACCACAAATCGTATCAGCCGTCAAGTTTGGTCTAGAATCAACTATGTGCAAAATGACGGGCTATAAAAGTCGTTAAAACGATTTGTAGACTCACATAAAAATAATACGTGCAAACTAATAAATCAATGCGATTCGTATTACCAAATTTAGCTCGATGACACCTTCACAAACTTTTTTCATTTGAACGTTCAGTAACACGCATAACTGAAGTACTTTTTCCTTTATGTTTTCCTCGGACATGCCTTCGTGTCGTAGTTTTATATACGATCTCAAAATTCCTCTGCATATCAGACAAATCCCGGTACTTCTGTCCGCTTTGAAGGATCTCCAATCAGAGTTTCGAAGTTCGAAAGGAATTTTTAACAAATTTATCATCCGTCTGAACAACCCCGTTATGAAGTGATGCTTTGTCCATCCTTCGATTTCGTTCGCGAACGATGTCGCATTTATATCTGCCAGTTAATTCATTTGTCATTTATTCATGTATTCCAGAATAGAAATTTGAAGTATAGCGGTCGAAAAGACATACATACTCAGAAATAGTTATAACAAATACGGACAATATAATTCTTTAAAATGTTATAATTTTTAATTGTACCTTTGAGTTTTTGATTAACGCCATTGACGGTAAATATTAACACACAAAAAATAGCACACTTAAGCCACATTGTTGATAGATTCTTCGCTTGCATTGTGATCGATACTAATCCGATTTGATGTATCATCCACGCTTTTATCTTCTCAGCTTCTTATTCCGATAAGTTTCGTAATAGCTAGCTTGGTAACATTCATTTACAGAGATTTCAAAATCTGTCCACAACGACGAAGATTAATTGCAATCAACTATATATATATATAAATTTTATTATATATTAATAACTATAAATTATATATTATAAAATAATAATTATAATAATAATAAATAACTATATTATACAGTCTTGCCCGAAAATCTTAGGAGATTTATACAAATTTCATAAAATTCTAAAAAGGAATTATTTGCATGAAAGGAAATCAATTTTTTTTCGTATTTTACAAGATTAACTACATGTGTGATAATGTATTCAAAATCTTGTCGAAATTATGAACAATGATAACAATTATAGTTGGCAATGTTCTGGTTATTACCACTTTCTTCATTTTTACTCGTGAATAAAGTTTGAATTAAATCATACCTAGTTTTGTCTTTGTTCTTTTATAACAAACTAAAAAGTCCCGGAATAAGAAGTGCCGACGGTAGTCTCGTTTAAGCCGGAAGTGCTAGAGAATTTACGAAAGAATAGTTCAAACAAACAACAAAAAAATAAATAATTTAAACGTGTAAAATTAGTGTCCTTAGTTTCGAATGCTGACATCATATTTCAATCCTTCTTGTGATTCAAATATGAAGTGGCTTCTCATATCAGATAGGATAAAATTGTAAAAAAAAATAAGGAAATCTTTCGCCCATGAAAAGAAATTGTTACTACTGTGTTACGATACTTTTGATACCGTTCACATTAACTTTTCTTATCTGTGAAAATCATGGAAGTAATTAAGTCGACCGCGTTAATTATTTCTGTTTAATTAGCGTGAATCCTTAGCGATTAATTACATAAGTAAAAAGAAGATCTTGCTGTAACAGTATGACTAATTGTTCAGTATAAATGATATCAACGTATGTTTATAGATCACTTGAAAGAAAAAAAAAATCATATCTGAAATATCTCAGAGGTTTAGAAATCCGATAACAATCTAGTAATTGAATTGCGTTTGTTATGTGGAACAAAAAAAGAATTCGATCAAAAGTATATATATAAAATAAATTCTGTAGTAAGCTAGGTCAAGATAAGTATACATTCTTATAATTTAATCTGACGCGTAAAGGGAATCATGGATCATGGTACTTATCTTCTGATATCTTAGATTTTAGATAAACGTTTACCTTCTTTCGCGATTAATGATCTGTCATACGACTGAATTTTTTAAACGGACAACGATTCGAACAAGCGCCACGTAAAACAAAGCCATTCTTATGAATGATTGCCAAATTTAAACAATAACTTGATCTTGAACCGGTGTTTCATGTATACCTATTTTAAAACTGAAAAATAAATATACAGGGTGTCCCGTAACTAGTGTAGGAGCCGGAAATGGGAGGTAGCTGAGACGATTTTGAATAACAATTCCCTTTGCAAAAATGTCGGATGAGGCTTCGTTCTTGAATTATTAACGAAAAACACTGACCAATCAGAGCGCGAGTAGAGTGCGCGCTCAGCCGTGATAGGGTAACCTCGAGCTGGGACGTCGAACTAGAACGAATCACGGCTGAGTGTGCGCTCTACGCCGCGCTCTGCTTAATAATTCGGAAACGAAGCCCAATCCGACGACATTTTTGCAAAGGAAAAATTCTGACTCCTACACTAGTTACGGGACACCCTGGATACACACGGATTGGTCGAATTGAAATATTTCTTGGTTTAGAGTAGTTCTTAACCCTTTCGTCAACGATTGATTTGAATCAAAGCTTCGATACTGCAAATCGACGTAAAAGTGTCCGAAAAATGGATCCGATTTTGAAACAAATTTCGAAGAAAGGTCATGAATTTATTCACCAACCTACCATTACTTTAAATATGAATGCAATCACTAACTTTCATTATATTTATGAAAAATGTGAGAAAAAATGCAAAATGAAAGAACTGCAAATACCAGACACTGTTACCATGACTTAACAAAGGAAACACTGGAAAGTAATTCGTTAGGCGCAGTATTTGAATGTTTTTCCAGATAGTAGAATACACAGGAATTGAATTTTGATCGGCCCCTTAGGTGTAAGAGCGATAAAAATTAAGTGGGTCGTACTTGTCCCGCTGGTCACGAAAGGGTTAAGCAATTTAAACAAGCCACGTATCAAATGTTTGGCCTTCCTCATTTTGTGGTTGCCTGCCTAAAATAATAAAATAAAGTTAAACAATGTAAATTAATTTGAAATCATCATTTTTATGGATTTATACCTACTGTATATTTATCACTGACAAATGTTTCTTCAGCAACATTGTGTATTTGTATATTTCGTTAATATCGTGTATATGTATATGGTGCACGATAAACTCGAAACGATGTGGAGGAATATAATGTGGAGAAAGGTTTGTCATAATGATGCGCCGATGAATACACACAGTATGTCAGAAACAATGGAATTAATAATATATTAATGGAATCTGTGATTACCTCACTTGTATAATCGCATTTTTCAACAATACCGTGTGTAATCAGTAATTTCAAGGTAACTCGATGAAAAAGCGACTCATTAAACAGAGAATGTTGAAAGGAAGAGTAAGAAATTGAAAAGTGGAATTATCATCGTTGCCCCAAGGCTTACCTTGAGGGCACCGAGGAGCGCCCCGATGGTTCAGGGTATTTCGTGGATAGGTTTTATGTAAGTCGTTTGTTTCCATCGAGGAGCGGTAAAAACAAAAGAAATATTGCAACAGCGATAACAACAAAAGTGATATTTCGTTTCAAAATACTCTATCATGCATCGTCACTGTCTTATATGAAAAACACATGCGCACGAAAATAAATGCTGCGACATGCTTAGACGGTTCATTTTTGGCTGCAGTCCTTGCTGAAAAAAAAAGCAAATTCGCATAAACATGAAAATAATACAATATGTATATAAAACAGTTGTTTCTCAAACATTTATTTTTAGACACTATAGGTCCTTGTTTTCAATTCAGATCGTATATGTATAACTATGTATACCAATCGCAATAAGTTGTTTATTCGTAGAACAATTAGTCATATTTTTATCCAAGAAACTTCTGCAATTTTGTTTATTTACTTTCCTTTCGTTACGAAATCGTGAGATGTCGGCAAACAGTCGTTTGTTAATAATTGCTCAAATAAATGTTTGCTCAATTAACAACGATTGCTCGATGACACATCAAATAATGATGCTAAACCATGTTGACTGTAATACAAATAATATAAATAAATAGTTACCTGTGTTACCGACTTTGTAGCTTTTTTAAATATCAACCGCCCTGAAAGTTATGGCGGTTTTTTTAAAAGAGAGCGTTTTATCATGGGTTGTATCGGGATAAACTCGTTTTCTGCTTTACAAAGAGAGGTTTCTAAGTGTAATACCCAAATTTCGATATTTGATTCGATGAGTTCTTTATCTCTAATTCTTTACGCCCCCGCTTATATTTCAAGCTCATGTTTTGGCGCTTGAATTTCCACCAGCTATACTTTTATATGATTCTAGCTTTGAATAAGTGTAAAACACAAGCTTTCGTTTGTTTACCTGCTTTACTAATACATTAATTTGGAGATCACTGTCAAAAATTGTGCTTTCAGCGCCATATAAGTCAAGTTGTCAAGTAGTCAAGAAGCAGTAAAAAGTTGAACTGCGATATATCGATTATAGTTCAGCATTACGTCACTAGATGGCAATGTACAAACATCTATAATTTCCGTCACGAAAGAATGTATTCGTATAATTTTTAGATTTAGTTTCATTAGTAATTGAATTTTATGTGATTATAAAATTGGTTTTGTTAAGTTTTAAAACATAGAAAATGATTTTTATTTAATATAAGAATAGTGCCCCGGTCACCTATGCACTCTCTAATGCACCCCTATTAGGTAAAAACCTACGCCTTTTTGAATTTCCAGAGAAAATGGTTCTTTATTTGAACAAATCGCTCTCTTCTTATTTTAAATGAATTTTGAAGGTAAAACAAATCTTCAATCACGTTACTTTCTGAAATATATACATTTAATAAAACTTTTCATTATACTTATATTGAAAATTTGTATTATAAAACTTGGGGTATTTCAATATTATCGATCACAAGATCATCAAGCATCTCTTCAAGAGTGATCTGTGGACAACTTAAATCAGATAATTCATTAGTATCCACTGGAATTACTTTTTTACGATCTTTGAAAATGTTTATATGTTGTCTCATTTCTGGATCCTCCTCAATGTCTTCTAAAAATTCGTAATAGTCACTGAAACAAAAATAAAATATAAAAAAATAAGTTACGTGATAAATTATAATTTAAAAGTGTTAAATGTGTTTAAATAATATTAAATTGTGGTTATACAATTCAAAGAAAAATATAATTATCCAGTGATCAAAGAATGATATTGACTAATTGATTTTAAACTTTAGTTGCCTAAGTTGCCTTCGATATCTCGATCTTTCGATCGTTATTTGATGTCCGGCATATATTCAAATAATAGAACGCGGAATTTTGTCAAAAATAAACGCGTTTGAAAATACGATATATTTTGTTAAAACCCTGTATTATTAATAAATTATTGTCTTTTATTATTCTATAAATTAACCGGCACAGCAATATAATGCAATAAAGAATACTGTTTCCTTCGCGTAAAAGTATATTTAGACTAAACGAGTAGATACTGGCTCTTCTCTAGCCTTGGTAAAATTCATATGTAAATAAAAAAATATATTTTTTCAGAAAAACAAAAATTTAACTTACTTGTTATCTGTAGCCATGCTGTTATCATCTTGCAACATATGTTTTAATTTCCAAGCTCTCATTCTGCGTCGTGCTGCTTTGTCCTGTGTGTAACTTTTCTTTGTTAAAATTACATCTGGCACTAAATCTTTATTTAATATCTCGAAATTCTCGTCGTTAATGTTACTCTCGCCAAGAGCATACCTAAACAATAAAAATCACTTTGTAACTTTCAAATTATATTGTTTGCTTTTTTCTATTCATTTAGCGTTTCTCGTTACCCTAAAACAGTGTCACCAGGCTTTAATATGTAACCAAGATGAGTACGTGTATGGATTGGATTATCATTAATTCCTAAATCACAACTTCTAACCAACCATACATCCGAAATAACATGCTGTAAATTAAAAATAAGACCTTTCATAATAATTCATTTATTTTGTATCGAGGTTATTATTGTTTTCTTATTTAACAAATTTGTATTAGAATTTGTTAATACTATTTACCTTATTGGAAATGCTTCCTTGTCCAGGAAAGAATTTTCTGTCTTTCAATTTTATTTGTTCAATATCCATTACTGTATATTCTACTAACTGCTTTGGATTACAAATACTATTGAACGGATGCCTCCAATACAGTGTTGCATTTATTTCTGCAACTAAATTAATACCACTTTTTGTGTAAACTAAATTTTGATTTAAGAATCGAATTTTAAAAATATACAAATATTTTAGATCGCACATACTTTGTCCAGTGGATACATCAATTAAGTGTACAGAGTTTGTAACTTTGTATACTAAACAAATTGGATTTATTCCTCCAAGTTGATGACTTAATTTCTTCGAAAGACACACCACGCTATCCCTTGATACTGGAACTATCTCTACGCTACAACAGAAAATAAAATTGAATGTAGCGAAAACAAAGCAATTTTTAATTCCGAATGAAGTTAAATTATATCAGTAGTACATATGTAGTATACCTGTATGTAAATTTGTAATTGTATATATTGCTATGAATATCATGTGATATCAGCTTTTTTGAATGATCATAACGGCAAGGTATTACACTTGAAAGAAAATCGACCATTTTTCGTGCTGCTGCTTCATTTGCGAAAAAGAAGTCAAGCCCCTCTACAAAGATTTATTAAACTTGATAATGATAATTTTTTTTATATAATTCACATTAAATTTGAAAAATTAATTACCATGAATAGGCTTTATACCCAAAGTTTGTTCATGTGCCTTGTACTTCAAAATTAATTGCTCTAAATAATAAAATGTTTTTTTATTTATCGCTCGTTGCCGTACTTGTACCTATTAGTAAATAAATTGAATAGTAAAAATATAATTGATTCATTATATTATAATAGATTTATACGTATAACAAGATAATCACCAAAGCACGCCAATAATCTTTTGCTTCAGTTCGATGGCAATCATCGCACATCTGAGAATTTACTGTATATTCAACAATAAATACTTGTTGTAACACTGCGCCACCCATTACTTCAGCTTGTACAGTTAATTTTACCTAAAAATATAACACAGTAACCAAATGATTAATAACAAAATGATTAAATGAAGAATACCTTTAATCTCATAGAATGAGGCTCCGTCCATACAAATCCAGCATCAATTAATTTCACACGATTTAAACCCTTTAATCTTTTCAAACATAATGTTAACAACTCTCTAGATTCTAAAGCCGCATGTATCCATTCTGCGGGTGGTTGTAAATATCTGATTAAAAATTTCAATATTTAGAATGAAATTAGAAAGACACGACCAAATAAGTTTTCTTCTTTACTTAATATTATTACCTTTCACATCCCTTACAAAAATGGATTGTCGCTTGCTTTGGAATGTTTTCCGTAATATCAACTTGGGTCCGTAAACATGGTACACATGTGTTTGTTGGATTGGGTTCTATACCAACACCACACATGCAACATAATCTAGAAGCACAGTTACGTTATATTTAAATGATCTCAATCGTGTAGATTGGGGTTAACGTTAAGTATTTAATAAAAATAGAAATAAAGAAAAAAAAAGTAAAAGTTTTTAATAACATAATCCTTTTTTAAAGTTATAAAAATAAACAATTTTACAGTTAACGAAGAATTATAAAATTTTACTTTATTTTAAATAAATAAATTTTAGAATATTTAAGGTTATGTTTACGTACACCATTGCTTCTTCCAGAATAGGTTCTTGTAACGCTTCCATTATTTATATTTAGTATAAAGCTTTGTAAATATTTTAATTGGATGCACTTAAATGAAATAAATAAAATTAGGCGATAGATAACTATTTAAATAAATGAATTCTGACCACGTGTAATTGCATATCAGCAATGTGCAAGTGGAAATGTCATATATATACACATATAGTCAGTCACTAAAGGCTATAGGCTATAGGCTATAGTCTATGACTTTGGAATCTGGAACTTCCAGACTGGAAGTAAAGAAATATCGTACCAAAGTACATACAATAAACGATTGAAAAGCTAGTTATTTTATTTATTTCGGAAAATCACAGTAATTATCAGTTCATAACTCACATATTATACAAAATATTTAATACTACACAATTGAGTTAATTTAATGAAAACAAACCTTGTTAATTATAGTTTTCACTTTGGTTTAAAAACTATTACATTTATATATCAATACTCAAATCAAACAATTAACAATATCAATGTTTAAAGTGATACAGAAAATTTTTCAACTTTAAATAAAAAAGTGTACTCCTAATTGACAAATCGTTAACAAAAATTTTATGTCAGTATTCCAACAATTTTAAAAATCAAATCTTCTAAAAAATTTGTTATTTTCTTTAATACTTTAACCCTGATTAAGTCCTGGTCCATGAAGTTCAATGAAACTCTCTAAAGAACGTGGTACATGTCCATAATATGACAAATTGTAAGCTTTCACTACTTTTGCTGCCATACATTTCAATGATAATTTTGTCTGTGTCCTTAGTATTATTTCTACCACACCTGTACACGTACAAATAATATAATATAAATATTTATTTAGTAGCTTTAAAAAATTACGTGTATATCTTTTTATACCTTTAGTGACAGCATCATAGGGAGTTTTTCCACTACTGTTTACAGTATCCATGTGTGCTCCAGCTTCTATAAGTTCCATAATAATGGAATGAAGAGTCATAAAGTCGCTAAAAAATATTTAAAGATTATTTATATTGTATATACGAACATGTACAAATTTTTAATATGATTCAGAAAATATAAATAAATTATAACAATTTGAACGACAAAGTCAACAGTCAACTATACCTGACAGGTTTTCTGTAACTAACAATGACATGTAATGGCGTATTTCTTTCATTGTCCATTGCATTCACATCAGCACCGCACCGTATAAGTAGTTTTGCTGTCGCAGCACAGGGAAATCTGTAAAATGAGTATTTTAAAAATCATATTAATATATGGATAAAAAATAGATTCCAAATTCTAAATAAGGTATGATTTCTATATTATAAAAATGGATATAACACAAGAAAAAATGTATGTTTTGTATTGTTCTTGAATAAGCTTACTTGCAAACGTCATTGGTATGGAAATCGTCAACGGGAGTTTCAGCATTCACTGCCAGATGTAGTAACGTTTGGCCATCCTTCAAACGTAATTGTAGAGTACAGAGTTTATGAACTAAATGACACGCTTTATTTTTATCTTGCTCCTCATACCTATTTCCATTTAATGTCAAAAGTTTTGTTAATATTGTTAAAATATATAATGTAGTTGTTATATTTGACTCCATTTCTTCCTGTAATTTTTAATTTAATTAAAAAGATTATTTATACCGACTAAAATCAATCTTATAATATAGTCAGACCGATACAAACGGTATCATTCAACCGCAACGATATAAATCAAATTCTTAGAACTGTTGTTTTGAACTTACAATATGTTGTTCAATGTCTTCCTCAGAATCAGGATTATTGATTTTAGATTTATTATGACTAAGTTCCGTTACACTAGCTTCTAAAACACTTAATACCTGAGCGAAATCAAGATCTACTCCTACGTGTATCATTTGTGAAAATACCTGTAAAAAAAAAAAAAAAGTTAAAATAGAAACGTCAATGAAATGAAAAAATAGATGATACATGAAATATATTCTTTGGTAATATCATTCAATGCGTAAATATTTAAGAATACCTGTGCAAACCTCAAGAAATCTTTCACAACTGATATATTGTTTAATTGTTTCAAATAAAGAGCATGAAGCCATAAATCTATACATTTATCAAATCTAGCATTATCCGCAAAAACTGCTCCTCTGAATATAACATGATGCGGTACTTCTGGATTATGTTGTCCTAATATCGAAATTGAATAAGATGAATAACAACGAATTACACTACTTTCTGTAATTATCTGATTCGTGAATTATAAAAATAAAAGTAAGAACCTAGTATTCTTTCTCGAACGCATAGCGATTCCATATAAATAGCATTTTGATTATATCTAATGCTTTCCAATTTCTCTGGAGTCTCGCATTCTTTCCAATTATCGTACGCTTTTATAGTATCTCCCAGCTTTTTATGGACAATATGTTCAGGATCACTAAATCTAAAATATCAAAAAGTTATATAGCTTTCGAACAAAATATTAGCTTAATTTTATGGAATAACGTATATTTACCTAAGTTTCATGCCTTTCCATAAATATTTGTATGCTTTTGTTAGACAGTAACTTCCTTTATCATTGGCGTAAGAAGCACCCACAAGTTCGTATGCTTCAATTATTTCTTCCTTAGTAAGTTTTGCATGTTTGATCAAATATTCTACAACTTCTGCTTTGGTACGTTCTGCTGCTGCTATTAGTGGTGTCATTCCGCTAATATTTTTTGTCATCTTTGTTCCATATTTCAATAATTCAGCTACTATATTAGTGTGTCCACATTCGGCAGCCAAGTGTAACGCGGTAGCACCACAATGTGCTTTCTCATTTGGATTTGCACCCCTTTGTAAAAGAAATGTTACCTGTTTTGAAAACAATTAAAAACAGTTGAAATAATTCATGCTGAAACTATAAATTAAACAAACAACTTTTATTTATTAAAATAATACTTACTACATCCAAGTGACCTTTGTACGCAGCGATCATTAAACAGGTATTGTTAAACTGATTTGAAATATTTATATCTGCATTATGTTCAATTAAATATTTAACTACATCTAATCTTCCATCGAAACAAGCAGCCCTCAAAGGTGTAGAAAGACTTTTAGTAGGATGATTGACATTTGCTCCTGCTTTTACCAATGTTTTTACAACCGTTAAATGTCCTGCACCAGCAGCACACCAAAGGGCGCTTGCTTTCTCGATAACGTATCCATCGAATTTAACAGTTCCTTCTTGTTCTAAATCGAGTTTAAATTTATCAAGTAATATTTTCACTACTTTATCATGGCCGTATCTTGCAGCTATTATTAAGGGTGTACATTGTTGTCCATCTTCTTCTAACACTTTCTGATTGATCAGCTGATTAACTTCTTCAAGTGATTTATTACTAACAAGATCATAAAGAACAATAGCCATTCCATCCTTAGCAGCATAATACACTCTTGTCAAAAGTTCTTGGTCTGTTGAATCTTCATTTGAATTGACAGTTTCCATTTTGTTTAATGTACCTTTCAACAATTCTTTTTATATAATAGACATCGTATAAAGCTACTTTCACTGCTATTGTTTCACCCTAATGAAAATCGTCGATGTCATTATAACCTCGAACCTTTCACAAATGCACGTCGAATTTTAAGGAAAGGTCTACAAGTTATTTTAAGAGCATACGAAAATATATCGATATTCTTGCATTAAAAACAACGTTTCACTTTATTTAATCTTATTTAGCGTTGACGCAGTTATTGCTACTTTATTTATAACTGCTTTATAGTTATTTTAATTTTAAGTCATTTTTCCTGTTTCAAAAACATTCAAGGGAAGATTGGAACAAATATTCGCTTTCTTTGCGATCAACCCTTATAATTAATTGACACTGTAATCACAATTCTAGAAAGTAAACAAGCAATATCTGAATTACAAATCTTCCGTAAAAAAAGTCCAATTTACATACAATTTGGGCCTTGATTTTTGAAATTTTATGAACTCTTATTTAAAATGTTAAAGTAGCTGTATATAAATTTTATGAATCATTTATTAAACTACGTTTAAAATTTTACGTTAGTTTTTACATTGATTCTTATAAATAAACAAGATAAACAATGTAAATATAAATTATTTAAGTGACATTAGTTTTACTGTTTATTAGTATGCTTTGGTATGCTTCAATTTACGTTTGTATATTTATAAATATTTAAACAACAACGCAATTATAAGTTTATGCAGATAAATTCATCCTTCAGTGCATATACTGTACGTATATACATATATATATATATATACAGTACGTATGAAGGAAGAACCTTCGACTATAAAATAGTCAAAGGGAAGAACGGCATGACTGCACACGACCGAAAAATCGAAAAAGTGTTCCATCCAGTGATGAACTTTCGTGGGATTTTTCCCTCGCGGGATTCCTTTCTGCGCATGCGTAAGCTGACGTTACAGCTACATGTCGTCTGCTACCATACATGTATCTCAAGCGCAAAAAGAGGTGCATGTAAGGGGCCCTTGCAGTAATGTCAGACGGGCCGGTTTTTTCGCGCATGCGCGGTCAAAATGACCGTTAACGTTAACAGTGACCTATCTAATCTAAAATCTATGGGATTCTATTAGCATTCTGGTATTCTTTAATTTTTTTGCCAAATAAAATATTTTATTTTCTTATTATATATTTTGTTTCTTTACTGGGATACAACGGTACCCTAAATTTTAGTTAAATGTATACGGCAGTGAGGACTGCAGCGCTCGCTCCAGTGCGCATGATCAGGAAAATCCCACGAAAGTCCATCACTGGTTCCATCTAGTTTTTCAGAGTTTGTGATCTGTTTGAAAAGGGGCTGCTTTCACTCCTCACTAGTGTTTTTCCCTAGCGGAAGCCGAGTTTGGCGGTCGGTGTACTACACACATCTTTATGTATGTACTTGTATCTTTTAAACTATTGGTTTCCTAATTTTTTAACTTGCATTTTTGGACTTTTCAGGTCAAAAACTACAAGATTTGATAAGTTTTAACCAAAATTTTTTGGGCCCCTTAGACAAAGTGCAGCCCAATTATTAACAATTCATACAAATATAATATAAAATGGCTCCAGTGCCATTGGAGGGTCATCAGACCCCCGTAACTAATAACATCCCACAGGAAGGAAATCGCGGTGGCTCTATTTCTCTTGGCATGCTAATCGATTTTATAATACAACGTACTTATCATGAGCTCACAGTTTTGGCCGAATTGTAAGAAGATTTATATTATTGATATTTTAGAATTCTTTTAATAAGAATACAAATTAAACATCGATGAAAACTGATTTAATTAAATAGAAAGTAAATATAATTTGTTCACAGATTACCTCGAAAAACTGATATGGAACGTAAGATAGAAATTTACAACTTCTCAGCCAGAACCAGACAGTTATACGTACGATTATTAGCATTGGTTAAATGGGCTAACAGTGCTTCCAAAGTTGATAAATCTGCGGTACTTTAACACTTATTGTTTTTTTCATTGTTCTAGTACTGTTTTAGTACATTAATATAATTATATATACGTGATAATTATGCGACTGAAAAGAGATTTCTTTAACAGCATATAATGGCCTTCCTGGACAAGCAGTCTCTACTTTTTGTTGATACGGCTGATATGCTTGCAAGGATGGCTCGGGAAACATTAGTACATGCCAGATTACCTAATTTTCACATTCCTGCTGCGGTTGAAGTTCTCACAACTGGAACATATAGTCGTCTGCCAGCATGCATAAGAGTAATCTTAATTAACCATTATTTGCTACTGTTTTAATGAAAAAGATTTTAAATTTAATAAAAAAATATGTATAATTTCTATTATAGGAAAGAATTGTTCCTCCAGATCCAATTACCCCGGCAGAAAAGAGAAGTACTCTTCAGAGATTGAATCAAGTGATTCAGCATAGATTGGTAACTGGAAACTTGCTCCCGCAAATGCGTAATTTGAAAATTGAAGCAGGAAGGGTGACATTCCTTGTCGAGCAAGAATTTTCAGTATCTCTTACAGTAATGGGGGATGGTCCCGCAGTACCGTGGAGGTTACTGGAGCTGGAAATTTTAGTTTCGGATAGAGAAACTGGAGATGGAAAAGCTTTGGTACACCCGCTACAAACTCGCTACGTGCATCAAGTATTGTTTACTTCAACAAATTATTGTGTTATTAAATTTCTTTTCTTAATTATCTTTTATTACAAAAGAAATAATTTTAATTGCAAGGTGGTTCAATCAAGATTGGCAGAAAGTTCAAATCCGTTATCCGAAGTGTATCATATATTGCATTACTTTTGCCAATCGCTACAACTGGAAGTACTTTACTCTCAAACGTTACGGTTAATACGAGACAGGTTGGACGATCACATTCACGTCGACGAATATACACCGGGAAAATGTCTTTTGGTGTCATATTGGAGAGAATTAACTAGCAAAGATCCTCGATCTGAATTGGGATATAAACTTTCGGTGCAAGTAGATCAACACGATCCTGCAAGACCTCTCGCGATAGTACATGTCCCATCTTTGGGCAGTAAAGAAAGTGAAATAGCAGACAGAGCCATCAGATCGGATCAGTTATCGATGGAATGTTTATTGGTACACACAATTTATGTACGCACCAGAAGCAGATTACTAGATTTGAAGCAGGAACTGCAAACAATGTTGAAAGATGTTGAGTGTACTTTGGCTGGTTCGCCCGCAATTCTTTCTGTTCCGATTTTGCAACCTTGTTTAAGAGCAGAACATTTATTAGTTACTGTCGATACTCATACTGGAATGTTACAATGTCACGTACCTCAGTACGAACCACCTTTGGTTCCTGAATTGACCGCTGCTTTAAATGGTGATCACTCTCGTCTTCCAACTTTAATCTCAGAACTCAGGTAGAACTTGCTTCGTTTTATTTTTTTGTTTATTGTTCCGTTATTTTATTTCATTTTATATTGCAGATTTTGGATAACGCAAAGGAGATGTGAAAAAACATTGCAACATCTTCCGGCAACTTCTCACGAACGTTTACCCGTACTTCTTCATCCTGATCATCCGATATCAAAAATTAGCAGGCATCGTATGTTTGTTCAACTTCATCGACACCCTACAGTAATTTTGATAGTTGCATTTAAGGAAAAAGAAACTTCACCGTGTGAAATCGAGTGCTCGTTTTATCTTGCGGTGGTAAAGCACAGTTCCATAGAAGACGATCCTCATGATGATAGTATTGAAACAGAGATACCAAAAATGTATTTGAAAGTACAAAGTTTAATCGAATTTGATACCTTTGTCATAACTCATGGTCCCTTTACTAGCGTCGATAATGGTAAGCTGTAATTATTTATATAACAATACACAATAATAATGTACGAGAAAACTTGAATAACTGTTAAATACATTACAGAAGCTATTGAAACAAGTGCTAAACGAAGAAGTACAGGGCCTAGTGGAAGAACTGACGCTGGCGCTATATTACAGAACAGAAGAGCCAAACAACCTGCATACTTTATTCCGGAATTAGCACACGTGGTTGCTCTTTGCGACGAAAGAATACCTTTTGTAACATTGGCGCAAGAGTTAACCAGAAGAGACATAGCTCATCAAGGGCTTCAAGTAGAGGCAAACGCTACCGCGTTAGTTTTAAAATTGGTTCAATTACCTGCACCATCTTCGGCAATCAATAATAGTTGTGCATGGTATGCGCTTCTTAAAAGATTACTCAGCGTTTCGATTAGAGTGCAGGGTAAAGGTATGGCCAAAACATGGATGGCTGAATTCGTGTTTTACGGTAGTCCGTTATCCAGTAGTCATCCAAAGGAACAAGGTAATCTATCGATAAATAATTTTATTAAATGTTTCACAATTAACCTGTTTCAATTATTTGTAAGTGATCTATAATAATTTACGTTAGGATTACGAAGGCCAGTGTATTTTCAATATGAAATGGGAACAGCGGATACCGTATCGCGTACCGTAGATGCATTACTGAACGATTGGGCCCAAATTGTACATCTGTATTCTATCGTACACGATTTAGCAGAATATTTCAAAATGGGTATGGTTTATGATTTTTTATCGAAAGAAAATGTGAATACATTTAATATTAATAATCAACTTAATTGTATATGTGTATTGCAGAAAAGTATAATTTGCGTAACATGGTCAGTATAAAGTCATACAACTATAGTAAATTGGTCTTAACCTATGGTCCTAATCGCGGAGCCACCGTTACCATACAATGGAGTATTAACGACAAAGCTTTTAAATTAATTTTTGGAAAAAGTAAATATTATTTTCTAATCTTTGTCAATGAATTATCTTTACAGTAAATTATGAATATTTTTATTGCGTAGGTCCGATGAGCACTACCAGTAATGCTCATTCAATCATGAAGGAACAACTGGAAGCTCATCTAAATAGACACAGAAATTTGGCGCAACTTATACATATTCTTCATGAAACACTTCAGCCCCTTACCTCGATTAGCAAACTACCTACAATTCCACAACTTTGTGTCTATAATTCGGTACGATTTCAACATTTCCGTTTATTAACAGAGTTATATAAGACTTATCGTATACTATGTATTTTAATTACCTTGTTCATAATTTTTATTTGTATCCTTTTCGCAGAGACCTCAAGTACCGGTGCAAACTTTTACTATTATGCCGCAGTGTGTAACTCTGGTCAGGATTGCATATCAAGGTATGTACTGTTTGGAACTCCGTTTACGAGGAGGTGGTTTAGTAAGCTTGCGAGATGGAGCCTACAGCCGTTTCGATAGGAGTTACGTCGTAGATGAATTTACTCCTACACAAGGTCTTAAGGTATCATATTGTTTATGATGTAAATTAATTTATGATTTATGTTTTATCGCGTTATTATTGTTTTTTCTTTTTACACAGGCGTTTTTGTCCAAATATGTGGACGAAAGTGCAGTTTTCCGTAGAAGATCTCAATCAGAAGATGATAATCCTCCTTCTCCTGTGACAATGGATAGCGATGGTGGTAGTGGTAGTGGAAATGTAGGTTTCCTAAGTCATCATAGAAGCGGACCACAATCACCTGCTCAGCAGAGGGATGGTTTAAGATTCCATCCTCCTCTGACTCCCCCTTCTGGTAGTAATCCTCATACTCCAGCCAGTCCACATACCGCTAATATAACGCAGGTAATTTTTATACCTTTCTTTCAATTTATTAAACAAAAATTTTTTCATGTTATTTATCTTCAACCTTTATTTTTCTTTACTTTTTTCTTTCCAGACAAACCAGCATCAAAGCTTCGGAAGTAGCCCAGCCACTTCTTTCAATTTGGCTTCACCTCCATCGCTCCCGCCCAATACGCCTAATATGTTGCCACATCCTTCACCAGGTTCTGGACTGGTTGCTAACAGTCCTCTTAACCCGATGCACGTTCCAAGTCCAGCTGGATTGATGCCAACGTCTTCGCCAGGACCCTGCAGTAATGTTCAAGTGGGGCATTCTCCTGCCGGATCATTCATGCAAACTGGTAAGGAAACTGAAGGAGACTTTCTAGTGGTATTATATAAAATATCCCTTTGGACCGTGAAAGAATTTTATCGCTGTCAATTCTCAAGAGAACACAACTTATAATACTTTTGGAATCAGAGAGCGCAAAACTCAGGTTTTTAATACCTATTTGGCGAGCGCAAAGTACCCGATTCTTGCCCTAGGGCGCAACGTATTTACGCTCACCAAATAGGTATTAAAAGCTCAATTTTTGTGCCCTCTGGTTCAAAAAATAGCGTACATGATACGGGCGCAAGGTGACTCGCACCCTCGTCTCTATTTGTCTCGACTCGGGCGCCGATCACCCATTTTGCGCCCTTGGTACATAATATATTTATATGGTTGATCCTATAACGTTCAGAAATTTTGTTTATATTTCTTAAATCATTATACTTTGTTTAGGTCATATAGATGGGAGTCCCTTTCCATCTTCACAGAGTATGGCTTCACCGGCGGCATCTAATTGGCCAGGATCACCCAGCGTTCCTAGGCCATCTCCAGCACGTCCTGCACAGAGTCCAGGACATGCTGCATTGCATAGTCCTCAAGCCTCTGATCATAAAACTGGAACACATATTTCAAGAGTACTCCCTCAACGCTCATGGGCAGGTGCTGTACCCACTCTTCTCACTCATGAAGCTTTGGAACTGCTGTGCTGTCCTTCTCCGCACCCGTCCGGACTTTCTGGCCCTGATCTTTCACCGCTCGAAAGATTCCTGGGATGCAT
This sequence comes from Stelis phaeoptera, assembly GCA_943735885.1. Taxonomy (NCBI): domain Eukaryota; kingdom Metazoa; phylum Arthropoda; class Insecta; order Hymenoptera; family Megachilidae; genus Stelis; species Stelis phaeoptera. Next base: position 6,984,688 of record OX030936.1, read on the forward strand.
CTACATGCGTAGACAGTTTCAACGATTTATTCAGACCGATGATTGTGTAAGAATTGTAATTTTAATCTGCTTACTTGATATATTTTATGAAAACATTTTAAGTAGTGATTTTATTGTAATATGTTTTTTACAACATAGTAATTAATATTTTAAACAATATTTTCAGTTAACTGCGATAAATAGTACAGAACCGGGAGTTGTACACTTTAAGGTTGAAAGTCTACAGTGTCGAGTTGGTTTAAATCCACAACATTTACAATCGCTTCATATTAAAGTACAACCTCTTCCCGAGCATAAGGATCAATGGACGCTAGAAGAATTACAAGTAATTTATATTGTATAATTGATAGTTTGATTTTATTTTTGTCAATTTTTCTCTATTTCCTTTTTATCTTTTGCAGATTATAGAGAAATTTTTTGATACAAGAGCAGCAGCTCCGCCGTATAAACCAAATACGTTGTCCGGTTTTGGTAGAATGTTAAATGTTCCGTTTAATGTTTTGAAAGATTTTGTACAAATTATGAAGTTGGAATTAGTGCCTGGATTAGCGCAACAACAACAACTTAAATGGAATGTGCAATGGTGCTTAAGGATTCCACCGTCTGGAACTCCTATTGTACCTACTGGTATGGCTGCCGTGCTTGTTTGCAGAAATAAAATCTTATTCTTTGTAAGTATATATCACATTTGTATTACTCCCTCTGTCCCATAATAACAGTAGCAAAATTATGAAATTAGAAAAATAGTTATAATTTGTAATAATTAGGTTAACCAAAAAATTGAAAGATGTGTCAAAACAAATGACAGATGTCATGGAACATTGATTTTGATAGAAGGCTTAGCAATTTTCCGCTACAACATAACTTACAGCTACATTCGCCAATAATTCCCATTTAAATATTCACTTGCTACTATTATGGGACAGTGGGAGTATTAGGTAGTAAACCAATGGATTTTTGCAATAAGCGATTAAAAATTACAATCCTAATAGAATTTTGCTGCTTATTGTTACAACATAATATTTCTATTTTTTTTTTTCCCCCAGTTGCAAATAACAAGAATTGGATTACCATATCAAGGAGAAACACCATCATTGGTTTTACCATTAGTTTATGACGTTAGTACAAATTTGACCCAGTTAGCAGAGAAAAGAGATCCGAGTCCAGCTTCTGCGATGGCTGCCGCGTCTTTGCAATTAAAAAGATTTGCTGAATACGGTGCGAATCAGTCTGAGTGCTCGCTCTTTCCAGCTGTTAGGGACCTGCTAGCTAATTTGACCCTTCCTTCAGAACCACCGGTTATGTCCCAAGTAAGTAAATAATATATTATATTTGTTACTGATAAAAAACAAATAGAGAAAATGTTGCGCGGAATAAAGCCACACACTGACGTTTTGCGTTAGCTTTAATGTTAGAACACAACTTAGTACACGGGAAAAGAAAAACGCTTACAGACGCGCGGACTTGCATGCTAGGAGAGTGGAAAAAGCGCGAACATGGAAAAACAAAAAAGCACCGCCTGCAAGCAACGCGCAAGTGTTGCCAACACGCGATTTGCCATTACTTTCCAACAGTTACTTTGAAAAATAAAATACGCACAATTAATATTAACAGGTAGTCCCATCACCAGCTGGTGGACAAGTGACACCAACACAACAGATACAAAGTCCTGCGATGCAATTGCACTCTCCCATGGCTGGAAATCAAGGACCGCCGCAGGCACCGTACGGGATTCAAGGTATGCCTCCAGTGGGAATAATGGGCGGACCACCGCAATAGGATATGCTTTACTCTCCTAGCCCCTTCTGTCTGCCGAATCAGTCGAGCTGGATCAACTGAATTCCGCTGTAATGTCCGTTTTATACACGAATAATTTTCTTGTGTTTAACGGACAAGTTTGGGGATCTGTAGGAGAGTTTTTCCATTAAAGAGCTTGATTTGTACAAAGTCGGTATAAATAGTAACTGTAAAAAAAAAAGAATTTCAGCCAACAGAAATAGTTTTCGTAGCTTAATTTACGGATAGATGGAGCAAATTTTATTTTAAAATAATTTTTAATTGTAATTAATCCCATCTATCCTTCGGTTATATTTTTGCACAAATTTACATTCGTTGTACCGAGGAATCAAAATGTTAAATAATTAATAACTTCCTGTTTTTTTTTCCAATAAAAATATCAAATATTAAGTTTAAGTATTTAGAAATAGAAGTTTGATAAGTTTAGTAGTAAACTTAACAAATTGAAAAAATTGTAGCTATGATAATCGAAGAACTTTTTCTTTTTATTATAAAAGTGACTGTGATACTAGTTCAAGTGTAGGATAAATGAACTTTATGATTATATGTAGAATGATTGAAAACGATTTGTAGCATTCAGGAAAATTTAGCTTTTAATTGTTTAACATACTGTAAAATGTACATAACTATGTTTATAATATTCTTAATGTAATGAAGTTTATAAAGATAATTATTAAGATAGTTTTGATGTTATAAAAATTTAACAAATATAAGATAATAAATTTATTTAAATAATTTTCACGACAAAAATAATTCTGTTAAGATCATTCCTTTTAGTATTTTAAACATATTAGTAGGATAAAATATTTTTTGCATAGAGAAATATATAATTTTTTCATGTAAAAAAAAAAGTAACAAATATTTACATTTTTCATACGATAGGATTTAAGGAGAATTTTTTTTTAAGTGTACAAAATTTTTATCACAATTTTTATACATTATAAAACAATGCAAAATACATTATATATTATAAAACATTATAAATTTAATTCTCTTATAAAGAGGGGGATTACAATATATGTTATCTGTACACACTAATATAATAACGGTAAATACAACTTAAAAAAATAATGCAATATAGTATTCTGTGTCAATTATTTTATATGTACATACAAAGTAGTTCAGCGCAAGCATATGTATAACTTTATAAAGCCTTGATTCTTAATCTCATTTATCTGATTTTGCAATCAAGATGTTTCATTGTATTGTTACTTAAATTGTCGAATAACTTCTCCTTATAAAAAAGTGAAACAGTGTTTTAAATTCGACAGAATATTTTAACGATCAGTTGAATCAGACTTTAATCTGCTGGAATAATTACAAAAAAAAAATGTATATAATATATTTGGATTTTTATTTATATAGTAAGACACGTTCGAAAATGTTCTCAATTTTTCAAAAAAGTAACAAAACATAATGGAGTACGTGGTGAATATATGTATATATATCCTGGGCTAGTTTCGAGCAAGCCTAAACGAAAGATTCACTTCTGTGAAGAAAGGAGCCAAGAAGGTGCGAAGAGTTCGCTGTTAGTGTATCGGGTCAACAGCAGCACCAACAAGTTACAACTGGAAACGAAAATACGTTGTGTGCTCGATGTGAATGCACAAATGATTGCGTGAACTGCTTCAGTTCGTTATTGAAAATATTTGCAAAAATTGCACAATAGTAAGAAAAATATTGGAATCTTAATACGCTATTATTGCTACTGCGTAGGTATACAAAAATCTACTTTGTATAGAGTTTTACCATTTTAAATAAGTAAATCTGCTTACATAACTATAAGTAAATATAAATAAATGAACTTACATAAATAATAAAAAATATATATCTTCAATATTATAATTATTAGATAAACTTAACCAAATACAATTTCAATAACAGAAGATAGCGACTTTAATTCTGATTTCTATGTTACCTTTTTCTAAGTAATATCGATAACAATTTTATCCAGAGGATTTCAATGCCAACGTTAAAACCACGATCAACACAAAATAATTGTTTACTTCAATTCGAACAAATTTAAAGATAAAGCACTTAGTTTTCTATGTCTTACTTGAAAAATGCAAATACAACATCTCCATTGTTGTTTGTTCACCAAGCCTGTTTCGACGACATGTCGAGGCAAGCTAAAAGAACGTTTTTATTAAACTTTCTTGAGAAACGTTTTGACTTCTCTGCGTGTTTTTCATAGAAACTAGTTCTTTCTAATCGTTCTTCGTGTTATTAACAATTGTTCTTATCCGATCCTCCAATGGGATACTTTTTTTTTTCCGATTAAGAGGCGTCAGTGAAAAGTGCAAGCCTACCGTGTTGTGGTCGCCAATAACAGCAAGCTAGATGTAAAGCTAAAATGATGACCAGAATTTCGATAAGTGCTAGTCCAATTCCAACACCTATTACTATTGCCTGGTTCGATTCAATTGTCCTCATTATGGCTTTATAACAACCCTACAATACATATACATATATATATACACATGCAAACTTTTATCTACTTTCCTCATTCGTGAAATGAATGAAGATCATTCATATGATGGATGTTTCTATACTAGTTTAACTATATGTTTATTATTACTGATTATAAATGTTCTGACCTGTAAATAATAAGAGTTAACAGAAGTAGGGTTGATAGGACAAGATGGATCTTTCAACATATTGTTCTCCTTTATACAACATGCTTCTGGAACAATTTTGTCCGTTGATGTCCAGTTTGTATTCTCTCGGAAATCCAAATAATTATCTACTCCACAGCAGTGAAGCTAAAACATAAAACATAATTTTTAATACTTTGACTGCCACGCTAAAGACGCTGAAAACTTGGTCAGGAAAAGCATTTATTTTGATCAAATTTTACCTATTATTATTACAATTTTTCGTAATTTCTATTATTCAGAATTTGGAGTATCTAATACGACGATTTCTAATCAAGTAGTTGAAAGGATATTAATAATGCAAGAGACAAATTTCTATGGAAATTCAAGTGTCACCCACATATGGGTGACGTGGCAGTTAAAGTGTTAATATTCATTATCGACCAAGTCTAATCTACACTATCTAATCAATTTATTTAAATTTATAGACTCTTAATTGAACTTTTAACAACCTGAGTCATTATACCATCCCAGCTAACTGTAATCGCTTCTGCATTATCAACGTTGCTGGCATAATATTTAATTGTGGACTTCAGAAAGGTTTGTGTAGTTTTTTCCGCCTAGAAGGATAGAAATAAACGGTATTAAATTATTGTTCCTTAATTAGAATTTATATTATTTTGTTGTATCAAGACTTACATCGCCTTTGAGTCCAAAAGCTAAACCTACTACAACACATTCCAGAATTAAGATCAGAAGAATAAGAACACCGTACTGTAATTCAAAGTATAATTATGTTATAAGAGCGCTGTTGTTTCATTTCTGATGGTATCAAGTTACTTACAACGCAAAGAAGGCATCGAGATTCAAACATAGCTCCACAATAACCTAAGAAACTAATTAGAAAGGTAAGTGCTCCTGCCAAAATCAAGATGTACGATATTGTCTTGATGACATCTGCATCCGTTTTGTTCTATAATAAAAATGGAATTTAATTCAGTCCTATGATTACACAGCTTCAAGTTATCTTATATCACTATCGTATCTCATCACTATAATTTAAAAATACTAATACTACATATTAACAATCATATAATTCTAATACAAACTGACTAAATTTTTTTAATTATAATTTAATATGTTTTATAAGAATTTGTATTAAATTTTTGATACTTTAATATTATTAATAAATTCATAATTGTTAAAATAATTTATGCTGATGTCAGGTATTCATTTTTATGACATTCAACCATAATTTTCAAGGATGATTTTTGCAATGACAACTCATAATTTTTTCTTAACGCAATATTTGCATAACGTCAAAAATCTAGTCTCCTCGTTCAGTTATCAGTTCAAATTTCAAAAGGAGATTACGTATTACCTATTAGGTAATATGTAAATTTTCGTCACGATGACGCGCGAAAGAAATCAAAATCGTAATTCGTACGATAAAAGTTTGTGAATAGAAAGTGGTGGATAATTATGTTTTTCTCGGCAGTTAATTAATTGGCAACGCTTTCGTGTCGCAATCAACGAAGCGTGAACTAAACAAATTCTTTAACCAGCAACAAGGTAATCGTTAAACGCATTTCACCACAAAAGAAACAATTCGACAATTTACGCTTAATATAAATTAAATGACACATTATTTATATTTTTTTAATTTGAACCCATATTTGAATATTTCGTTCCAGTACCGCCTCTACCACCGGCCAAATAGGGTATTTCCAGACTCCACGTTTCCAAATTTTAAAACTATATTACTATTATAGCAGCAAAAAAAAATCTAACGAATAAATTTATCATCAAATTTTATAACAAATGACAAACATAAGTGTGTTTTAATTATTGTTTTATACATAGTTTTATTAGTTCGAGGGTTGTATGAAATAAAGAAGTAAGTTCATCCGTTTTCAGTAAAGTCGACTTTAGCCTCGGGCCTGTTAAATCCTAGGGGTGGCACTGTCACTTTTCCCTTTTCAAATAAATCGGCGCTTCTACTTTCTTCTATTCATTAATTGTTGATTATTATTACGCGTATAAGAAAAAACCTTAATATTTTGAGTGATTCCTAGTGACTACAATTTTTTCATAATACAAATAAATACTTATTTACCATAAGACCTATTTCTATGTGTTTAACACTTTACCGACCGATAGCGGTTGCATGCAAGCCTATAAATAGGCTACCGGTCGGTAAAGTGTTAAGTACCTTGGTTTATAATAGGAACTACTATCTCGAAAATAAGACATTTTCTACCTCTGAGAATTAATGGATTAATTATGTTATCTTTCATTAATTGTACGAAGAGAGAATAATTGGTTTCGCGATAAGTGTCTTTAAAGTTTACCAGAATATTTGACTGATCAAGCTTGCCGATGACATCAGCAAAAGAATTGCTATCGGCGCACAGCCAAATTCCAACGGCCAATGCAGCTCCACCGGCTACCTAAAAACAAACAAATTGGACTTCTCATCTTGTTAATTAATCTTTTAAAAAAAGAATACAATGATTTCTTAGAAATGTTCGAGAAACATTTGCGCATTAATCGAAACGATATTCAACAGTCCATGGTTTTAGAAATTGCTCCGACATATCCAATGACAGAATTTTCGTAAGCGCGAAAGGGGCGGACGCCTTGGGCCCCACATAGGGGGGTGCTTAAAAATGTTCGAAATATTCAAAGATTTAATATCATTTTTGGTATTATTAATACTTTGAGGATACTTAATTAAATAAGTATTAAATTGTAGCTAACGAGCGGCAGAATAGACAGAAATCAAAACTTAACTTCGTTCGTTAAAATGTTAAAAAGTAAACATCCAACGTAAAATTCAACCGTATCACGCGATAACGTAGATTTTTTTTTTCCCTAGAAAACGATCACAGAAAGTTGCAACACAGATTTTTTTCACGCAAGAAAGGAAAATAGCTCCGCGTGTGGTGCGGTGTTCGCAGTGATTCTCAAAACCCTTTTCATCAAACTTTAAAAGGCTTTCGTATATTGCTAGACGCTAGATAAAAATATCAGCTACTGGTATAGTTACCCTATATTAGTACAAAAAGTACTAGTATTATTATTATTATATTAGTGTATTAGTATATTTTACGGTTTCTACATTAAGCCACATTTTCTTGAATACTTTCACCCCATGACTTTGTGCACAAGGTTAAAAATAACGATAGATTTGTTAGATACGAAACAGATTCGTGAGTTTAAAATTTAGAGAAACGTGCGCGTGACCCACATTTTCTATGCATGTTTCTCAAACATAAAGATTTATAAACAGCTTTTATGTATTTCTTTTGTGAAACGAATTTTTCTTTTCAAAGAATCACAAAAAAAAAATCCACTGAAAAATTGTTCTCTAAATAGTATTAAGTTGGTAACTAAAGGCTCTTTCCTATGGAATTATTTACTAACCCTTTTCAGAATTTGCTTAATTAAGGGGCTGGTAAATATTATTTAAAAGTGGGGGTATATATATTACTATTATTTATTATAAATAATTTTCAAAATCTTTTGATGTAACTAGACTGTGAATTTATAACATAGACTATACAAAAAATATATAGGAAAATGAATATGTAAAATTAAGGATGCAGATTAAATCTAGTGATATAATATCACTAATACGTAGAAATACGTACATACAGGATGAGTTAATAATAATTACCAGCTGAAATAACTCTTTACCCATTGGCTATATCAAAAAATATTTGCAATAAAATTTATAATACCTCAGGAGTCTGATCGGACGAATATATTTGAATTTTCCGATGTCTTATATTTTCTGAGATATCAAGGCGTCCATGAGTGTTTTTAACTCAACATTTCACGTGATAATTATTATTTACTTACCCCTGTATAATAGATATACTCACAAAGAAAACGAAATTGAAGAAACAGAGGAAATACTTGGCACACTGCGAAGCGCAGCCCATTTTGGCTTCGTTCACTTCAACTGTATCTGTAATTAAACCAAACACACACTTTCTTCAATACTTTCCAATAGAATGGTGCTACTTACGGCAAAAACACGATATGAATTAAAAATAAAGTCATTTTCGTTTCATATATGTTTCGTTCTGAATACCAATTAAAATTTTCAGATTATAATAGTATTTTATTTAGAAGTATTTTACAAGAAAATAAAAAACGGTGAAAGAAAATATAGAAATCCGTCGCCCATACAAAAGTTAAACGTTAAACAACATTTACTCGAGGTAAGGGAAGAAGTTGGTTTACCATCTGTATCGTCTTCTTGGCGTCCCAATTACTCAATTAAAACATATTTGTCGTTGAAACGATCGTAGGCGGGAAACAAAGAGCTACGAAAATTGGCCAAATTAGGACGAATTTCTGTTAATAAAGAAAACGTCTTTTGCATTTCTACTCGAATATCGCATCAAGGACTGTTACGTTGTTGGATTCGATTTTATTCGAAATAATTAGATGCTTTAAACTTTCCATGGGTATGACTTAAAAAAAAAATTTCAATATAAATAACGATATGACAACTAACACGATTTGATTTAAATGTCACGAATTTAAAGTTAAATGTTCCATGAAAATGACCACATAAACTTTCTATTAACTTTTATAATATAAAATAGCCGATTTCTAGCTACAACAAATAATGATCAATTTCTAAACGTATAAAGTCTGGTATGATTTGATGACATAAAAGTATCGCTAAATGACACTTATGGCATATCAATTAAAAGCTGAAGGTTTCATAAAACTGGCTATTCAAACGCCTCAGCAATATTTTTAATATAAAACGGACAAAATCAAATATCAACCTAGAATTAATTGACTATCACGAAATATCATATCTTTAATCCCTTACAAATATATCAGATGTAATTGCAAGCTGACAATTTGCAATTTTCATTCAAATTAATTTTTTCGAAAACCGTGTACACGAAATACAATTATTGCCTACCGAAGATTTATCAAAATAATAAGTACGTCTTAAACTTTTCAGTGTTTTTAATTTTATTTACAACAGCAGTATCGCCATTATAGCCTGAAGTCGTAAACGATTCTTTATTTGGATCTCGAAACGATTTCAATAAAAGGCTTCAGCTAAATCTCAATTGATTACAGCCACGAAACTGTGTGGAAAGGAAACGAAAGTGACACGTTAGGTAGAGAATAAACGAGAAACAGTTTATATTTTCACAGAAGTGATAGCTTTCAATGCATGACTTAACAGATTGATTGGTGTAATTGTGAATACAAGTTGTATCTACCATACAACTGCTATGCTTTATGTATCTTATTAGATATAAAAAAATTCTTTGATTTTATTCTACGTACATAATTTAAGTATTTTATAAATCACATTATTCAGTAAATTCTAGTTTCTTTTATAAATTTGTTCGATAAATGCAGTTATTCACAAAAGTAAATAAGAAATAACTTGAATCTTTTTGAGAATTTAGAAGAATTAATTTAATAAATAAATGTGCTTTAGTAATTTTGAAAAATTGTAACTGGTCAGAATTTGGAAAAAAAAAGAGGCTCCATTTTATAATACAATCTTTCCACCACAGTTTATAATAAAAATTTTTAGTTAAAAATTAGTTTTCACAATCTTTAATGCTTTATAACCTATAGGTGATCACATAATCGATTTTAATGAAATTTTTAATCTGCGTATAATTTATAAGGAATACGTAAAAATTGTAGTCTCCTTTTACAAATTTTTACTCAGTTTTTATGTCATGTATAAAGCATGATTGAATTATTAAAACATTTGTTTCCTATTTTCTATGATTCCAATACCAATCGCTTAACAATACAAAAAGGCAGGAATTATACTTTGCGAACACCTAATGCTTAAAACTACAAAAAGTAACTTTTAAATTTTGACTACAGACTCAGAAGGCAGTCTTTATTATTTTCTTCGGGATTTTGGCCAGTTGCAATTTTTTCCAAAATTACCAAAAGACGTTCACAGAATTGAAGGGTAATCGAATACTTTTCTAAGTAACCGTATCTTTCTTTTCGAATAACAAATGAGATAAAGAAATAAAATTGCATAAAAAGTCGAGATCGAAAACAAGAAATACAAAATTTTCTTCGTTACTCGTCGTTTGATTAACGTCCAATATTGTGTTGCATAATTGTGAGCAGCTTCTGCCACGGTAGAAAAAGCAACTACAATGATTCTATTCGTCTCGAAGGGAAATTAACACCCGCAAACCTTGAATATCTAAGAACATACACTCCGTACGTCCTTGGATTGTCTTATACGTAATGTAATAGTTGACAATCTAGTTTCTTTTTCCGCTAGCATCTCAGAATTACTCCTCATGCATACATGCAGTACCGGACAAATGTATCTGGACATCAGTTAAAGCAACTGAACTAAACGACTTTAATAATTATTGAAAAACTGAAAGAATCGGTATATTAGATGTCTTTTCATTATTTTTTTTTTGAGGGGGGGGGGGGGGCTGCAATCGTTCGCAATTATAAAGAGAATAATGGAGGCTGTTTTCTTACATTTTCATTTTAATTTTGTCTGCTGATTATTAATCGATATTCTTCACTCCATTATCCCCGATTTTTGAGAAATTTGATAAATAAAAAAAAAATAAATCGTACTTTTCAGTTTTATTCTCGGATCAGTAACGTTTAGTCATCGATGACACGATCAACATGTATCTATCCCATCCATATTATTGTATTTTAATGTTCGTAACAACGTAAGATTTCTTTGTCGTAAAAGGTAAGTTTATAAATTTAATTAAAAAAGAAGTAATCAATAAGTACTTTTACCGTTAGCTTTAATCCTTGGACGGGGGACCATTGAAACGACTAATTCTCATTTAATTTCCATTTTCTAAAATTTCTACTAATATTTTAAACATTATTTGCCAAGGTACGACACCTTTTTATTTCAAAATTTATACATCACTGTGTTTTTCCTAAAGTTTCGATCGCGATAGACCCAGGCTCTCAACGCGTATTCAATTTGATGAAATCATTTTTAAATTTCAGCATTTTCTATTTGCTTAATTTAACATAACCCATCACTCGAATTTACACCAGATAAACTGTTATCAATATCAACAATTAAATATCTGCAAACTACTGCTTCCGTTTTATTTGAATGACAAAACTGTGTAATAACCAAACATCAGATTCAAGTTTATCTAACTTACAGTTTGAGCAAAGTGAAAGTATTAAAATGTAAAATAAAACGTGCCATGTATTACGTTAATGGCAACCAGTCGTTGATTTTAAAAAGACGTAGTATCACGTCAGCAGCAACCTGCTGCTGATAGAGAGAGAGAGAAAAAAAACCGTATTAATACGTCAGTGGTTGAGAATATATAAAAATACAATGATCAACATTGTGTAAGTAATTTTAACTGATATTTTCCATATTCCAAACTTTCACCAGCTTCATTCAGACTTCTGTTCTTTCTTATTTTTCAGCTTTCACTTTCTTTTTTTCGAAATAGAATTACCCATTCAATTTCGTGCAAACCATTCTTGATCCCTTCACTTCGAAGTGTGCACTTGAACGCTATTTCTTCAGATCATTACCAATCGCGGATAATTGAAACCGGGAATACAGAAGTCTAACTAAATTGAGTGTAACTTAACTTAAATATAACGAACTATGTGTATACAGTCTAGATATAACCTAAGTTAAGTTAACCTACCCATTAAGCTTAAGTTAGAGCTGGATTGAGTTAAACACAAGTATAGGGTTTAATTTAGCATAATTTAGTAAGGTAGTTATTTTATTTTTAGAATAATTTAGTAATTTTTACATTCCTGCTTAGTTTGACGAGCTCAAAATTTGTAATTTGCAGAATATGGGAGCTCATAAATAGCTCGTAATTTTCATGTATTTGTTCTTTTATTTTTTCAAGACGGGGGAGCTAGCTCGACAGACATTATGCATTTAAGGATATAAAAAAAATGAGTCGCTGCTACGAGATCGTGGATTTCTTGAATAAGTGCATTCTAACAACATTATGCAACGAGAATACGATATACATTTGTGAGTTTGTATTACGTCATCATCGAAAGTTGTCAAACTCGTTGAACTGCTAAAATTAAACGAATTAAATGCCGAACAAATAGCCTTTAAATACGACCACTTGGACGCTTGGGTTCGACGAAAAGTATCTTTGACTTTTCGTTTGATGAAAGTATAATATTTACGTAAAACGTGGAATCTAGAAGTTCAAGTGGTTATATCACAAATGTGCGTTACAAAATTGCTTTAAAGTTTCCTTGAACGTAGATAAGAAAATACATTTAAATATCGATGAAATTTCAAAAAGGATATATCATTTGGACGAAGCATTAACCCGTGGACAATGGGACTGATACTTCTTAAGACTTCCACAATAATGAAACATGCAAGCTTGAAAAATGTTAAGAAAAAGTTATAAAAATAAATGGTAATTATTACGTTGAGTAGAATATGTTACTACAGACGTAAATTTCATCTAACAAAATATAAAATACATCGATTTCTGAGAAAAATTATTTATTATTTCACGTCAAAGTAATTTTTGCCCTTTGTTGTTGAGTTAAGCCTCAGTTAAATACTTTGGCATTCAAATTTGAGAAAAGAGTAAACGTAAAAGTATTTTACTAGTTGAATGGACAAAGTAGTATATCTTACAAAAGTAACGTTGAATAAACTACTTTAGAGGAAAAGAAGAAGGAAAGCGCCCTGTTGACCGGCTATCAAGTCTGCTGACCCAATTTTGGTTAGTGTCATTGTCCTCTGGATGAGAATTTACCTTGCCAATTGTTCACTTCCAAGAAGGTTACAACTCTTTTCCTTTTTCTTTTTATTGCTCGTAGTCTTTTCCTTTAGCATCCGATAGCAACCAGTCCTCGTTACATTTATACTTTTACGTAGAACAAAGTACCCAATTACTTCAGCGATTAAAAAACGATATTTCATACAAAATTTAGAAATATCTCAGAAACGATCGATTTTCTTGACACTGTGCTTCGATACTTTTTTACGTGGAATATTCTGAAGAATCGATCTATGTAGAAAAAGTATGCAGTTCCATTCAAGAAAAACAAAAAAAGGTCACTGAAATCTCGGAGGTGCCACGATAACGTATCTCCTCTAAGTACATGCGGTACAATTCCATTTATCTAAACGTGTCGGGGGACAGGACAGTTCCCGATAATGAAGGTTCATCTTCCCCCTTATAACATTTCTTAATTTCGATAATGAAAACTAATGCACGGAAAACTGAATTCAAAGATATCTGTAAAATTTGGTGAGACCGCTCAAGCTTCAATTCCATGGAAGAGGCTGGGTCAGACGTGACCCAGATATACGAGGAGAGTACGACATGCTTCGACTAAAATTGTACACCGAAGAATAATATTTAACCTTCGAAGGTTGAAACTGGAGACCCAAAGATTCATTGATAAAACATTTTCTTACATCGAAAATATATCTAAAGAAATAATTCAAGATTTAGAAATCAAAAGCATAAAAGTATTTAATATTAAATTTTTATTGTTTCTATCTAAACGATTCGAGGGTTAAAAATATTAAGAAGATAAAAATGAAATAGAAAATTTAAATTTCAATTAATGCTATCCCAAGGGCTTGTTATCTAAAGGTTAACGCAATTGTATTCAGTATCGCGTTCATCTGTTCTTTGTGATCCAATTTATTCTGTATACAAAGAAAAAAATGTTTGTATACATTCATTATCACATAGTACTAGTGCTTCCCCGGTCACAGCTCATGTACAGGGTGTCACAATGTTAACAGGCATCAAAACAGAATGCTATTTGGGATAAGAAACCCAATAATTAGTGCCTCTTTTACATCAGTCACTGAATTAAACAGTTATTCGAATAAAAAATTTTATTAACCTTTCCAGGCTTAGTGGTATAATTCTGGCACCACTTTTATCAAAATTATTTTATATCAAATACAATGTAGTGGTTTTATCACGGTATAGGATTATTAGATAAAATATTCTGATTTTAAACGACTGACTAAAGGTTTATTTTGGAATTGTTTACTTATCTTGTGACACCGCTTTCTATTCGTTTGCTAAGCTTCCTATTAAGTATATTTTGCAATCTTAATATAATAAAGAATAACAAAATATCTACCTTGAAACGATTGATAATGTAAGGTAACAAACTGAAAGCTGAAATTGAAAAATGAATTAACCATGTTCTTAACAATTAATGTTTGAACGTGTGAAATCTTGAAGGCGCCTCATAATAGGTACGAAACATGTTCCTCTTGAAATACAGTAGTTCTGTTAGAAATATCGTTCAGAAATTAAATAATTTAGCACATAATTGGCTGAATGTATTACAATCAAAACAAAGTATCCTGCAGCACTATAGAACACATCTTTATAAATAATTATGTAAAATATGGGAACGAGCGCAACGAACATATGCGTTTATCTAACAATCGTTCTCGTGCTCATTTCCTAATAATTTCTTCCTTTTCATTTTTACTTCACTGCGTTCAATTACACGTGCTCGAAACTTTCTTGTATTCCATAACTTTTCGTCGTACGGTGACTAACTTACTGCCGGAGTTTCCTTAATTCACTAGGAAGGTATCATTATCAAAGAACCTGGAAACGATTTCGTTTTAACTCGTTAATAATCAATGTTGCGTATACGTAACATTTTACTTCTTTTGCGATTACCAATTTTTATTCTATTTACTACCTACTCGTGTTAAATAAATACTGTAAATATTTATTACAATTATAACAGGTATTACGCCAGGGATCCTTGCCCCCCCCCCCCCCTTCCTTCTGTGTGCGTCACTGATTACAAGTAACTATTTACCCTAATTATTGATTTACGTATGTATACGTTCGTAATAAAAATTTAGTACGTTACGTAAGTGCATAGAGGATTAATGATAGAAAGTAATATCTTAAAAATAATATATTTTCAACCCCTATGAATTAACATCAACGGGACACCGAAAATCCACAGTATTAATCAAAGATACATTTTTAATTTCACGGGAAAAAAGTATTCGACGGCTAAATTTTGAAACGAAGTTGTAACGAATACAGTATAATAGTAATTTTCTATAATTAAACGTTAGAATTGAATTTTTCAAATCGTTCTTAAACATTTCTTGTAAACTTTAAATTGCGCGCGCTACTTAACGCGTTAATGGGTTAATTTGTAGAATATGCCAGCAAAATTATATGCAATATATGTGTATTGAACGGCTAATAGTTAATATTAAATTACTACTTTTAAACAATATGACCGGGTTATAAACTCGACATCAAAGAGAAGAACTAAAATGGACACTGACTACGGGACCGCGATGTAACTCGGTCTAATAGCTTCCTGATTATTTCGTGAGCCGCTCAGCTGATTTCCTCTCCCTCCTGTTACGATCGTTTGAACCCTCCTTGTTACAGAGACGACGGGTTATTTCTCACGGAAAATGCGATGACTCACGCATTTGTTCACAGATCATGTAATAATAAGTGCAAAAAATTACTTTGTTCTCGACGAAAGGAAATATTCGAATCGATACCAGAAACTCTGCATATACAGGGTGTTTCAAATAGTTTCCCTACCTATTATTAGGTACGACCCCCTTTTAATACATTCAAATAACCCGCCTCTTCCTTTCACACCAGATAAGGTAAATTTGAAAAACATTAAAATAAAGTACTTCAAAATGGGTTAAATTTTGTGAGATTTCTTTCGTATCAACCCTTTCGCCTCGGTTGGGATTAAGAAAAGATATGCTATATTGTTAGTAATTTAGAAATTTAGAAGTATTATATTTTTGGAAACTTTGAAACTACCTTATAATATTTTCAGAAACTTGGAAATTAAATTTTAAACATTAAATTTTCAAGAATATCAATATACATAATCGAGCATGCTAGGCTTCCCTAAGGAAAAATAGCTCGGAAGTTACTAGCCACGATAATTAATTTATCCTACTGTATATTTTACCACCTTGCTAAATTAACCAGATCATTTTGAAATAATTACTAATCGTATTACTTGTCGCGTTTTATCTAATTCAGACTTAACCTTAAGCATCATTTTCCCTAGGGAAGGTATGGTACTCCATAGTGTACAGAAATTTAGGCAATATAAGATAAATTCTTTGTTAATATCGTGTAGGGCCATCACTGGCACTTAATCATGTAAATTGTGAATAATGTTTCACAGAATATTCTACTACTCTTTATGTATAGTAATTTATTTTAACGAAGCTGAAGAAGAATATCTGGTCCTAACTTTGTTCATCCTATGAGACATTCCTTATTTAAATTCAGAGTTATATAAAATAATTCCCCTATATTAAATGTCATAAGCAGCCTTATACAATATTTAATAAACAATTTTCCAAATTAACGAGGTATTTCCATTATTTGTCCAACCCCACTGACATTTTATTAAAAAATTAATATCTCCGATCCTAGAATCAATCTCTTCGATAATTTTTAAACTATAATAATCTCTGTTACAGTACAAAGCTAATTATAATAATTTCGAAGGTATTCCCATAAAGAATTATTGTAGATATATATTAATTTATAGTTCATCCTTTAGTTCTATTTTATTGTCAAATAACAGATTCATACGATATAAAGCTACTTTTTTTTTCGTCAATACTAATTTATAAGATGCTTGTTAAACGGCTTTCTTTTGCCATATGTTTACGGGACTTACATATTCATCGACTCCTAAAGTTCTTTTTGCCTTAAATAAGGAATGTCGTGTAACTGGTGGTGCAACCTGAAAGGTGGTTATTACACACGAAAAAAGTACGTCCAAAATGTAGAATGAAACTTTTTTCGTGTAAAGCTTTCTTTCGGGGAAAGAAACCGATTTAAATAATAATTTGACGAAATTATTATATTCATTTTTTGTTTTCCAATAATGATAGATACACGGAAAAGAAGAAACGTTTACTTTTTAGTCATTTTCTTTTATCAACTTTAGACGCAGCAAATCCGCACTGTTGAATATAATTCGTGATAAAAATGATTGAAATACAAAAATATTTATGCTCCAAGAATTGGTGCATGGGCGATAAATTACTTGTAAATTGAAATTCAATTATTCGTTAACAAACATTTCTCTAATTCACCTTTTGGAAATCTATAAAATTAAATAATTTTTCTTTAAATAAATTGACAAAACAATACATTTTTTGTCATATGTAAGAATTGAAAAATATATTTTTCTCTTTCAAAATCGAAAACGTCAAGTACCGAAGGATTAAAGAAACAATGAAGTTTCAAAAGGTAATCAAAATTACGTAAGTTCTTTGCCAGTTACGATACGCGAATAAACAAATCTTTCGATTATTCTGTACTTTATAAACTGAATAGTGTTTATTCTGTATGTGAATGTTGTTTGTCGAAGACGGGGTGAAGCAACCCCCAGGGAAAACATTTTCATTCAAGCCGGCTTAAGCACGTAACGTAACGAGGGCATTGACGTCCTACAAAGTGCATGCCATGTGTTGTTATGGAAACACAATTCATCACAAAATCAATTCTTCTTTTCACGATCACTTATTGCTTTACCAATATTATACAAACACTCTAAACAACAAAATAAATGTTCTTTCTATAAAAGGTGTTATTTTAGTTCGTAAAAAAAAAGTTTTACTTCTTAAAAGTGCCGAAATTTTTATTCGAACTGAAACTATAAATTTTATTATTAATTGTGGAACAATTCATACGTTTATTCTGATGAGAAAATTTCCAACGTTGCATACAAGTATTGTTTGAAGACACGAAAAACTGACTGCTACGCAAATAATTGAAATGAATTATTATCTTATGTACAGTATTGAGAGTTTTAACTTTCCCTAGGGAAAACCGTGATATAGGGGAAGGAAACCTATCGCTCGTTTTATATTCGAAGGTTACTAGGTATTATTTCTAAACAGGTTAATTAACCTAACTCATCATCCATTTGATCTATTTAATGATTAACCAACTTACTTTGAAATAATTAGTTAATCGAATACTCGCCGTGTTTAACCATTTAAGGCTCACTTCTGTAATATTACATATATCGCTTACCAACTTAAAATGCTTTTTTATTAAGTTTGACGAAAATATATAATTTCCCTTTGTACCATTCGAGTATTAATTACGGACGAGATTAGAGGACTAAATAAATTATGGCTTTTTTAAATTACAATAAAAAAATTAGCGGAAATTTTAGTGAGTTTTATCCGAAGATTTGGAGGGTTTTTAATCTAGATCTAATCTTCGTAATTCTTGAATATTTAGATCGGTGGTTGGGTTTCTTTCCCCTAACATTTTTCCTAGGGAAGCCTATCATGCCCGACAACGTACATACGTGTAGTGAAAGTTCATTTATTTATTTATTAAGCGAAACTGAATATTAACGAATAATAATTATGCTCGAATGCATGCGACCATTAATATTTATAATAAATATTCCTAACATAAATGACAAGAAAGCTGGCAATATAAATAAACAAATTTCCACATTATTTATAATAAATTCTAATTAATATCAAAAACAATTTTCCATATCCCCTTATTTTATTGAACACGAAAGATTAAAGGGGGGAATTTAATTTTCTACTTAATCCTTTCAGTCCTCGCCAAAATAAATGGAAATCTTTTTTCGCTTAAATTATATTACATAATTTATATTTTAAACAATGTAGAAATGTGTATCTTGCACATACAACATACGGACTGAATATCGAAAGAATTAATATTTTAAACAACCAGCAAGGGATACTGCAAAATAAATAACAATATAATGTATGTAGAAACGATATGCATACATAGTTTGAAATTATATTCCTTCATTTTATATTATTTTATGAAAGTATATACAACCTATAATAAACAAATTTCGAATTGAACTTTGGCGGCAAACGTGTTGAATAACAATAAATTATTCTTTTATCATTACGATCGTTATAATTCACTTATTCAAACGTCACGAAATAAAACGGAAGAGCAACAAGTGGTGGATAATTATACATCGAAAGGATTTTATCGAAAAAACTTCCTTTCTTAACCTCGTCGACCTGATCTTATCTCAATTGGATTTACACTCTTCAGGGAAATGTATTGTCCCTTCGAATTCTACAAGGTGTCCTAAAAATACGGAATAAAATCTATTTGTATAAGGTTTCGTTTTCTTTAAAATAACAAAGTTTATTTCTAAACTGTTCAAACGAAAATTCTGATAATTCATTCGATCAATCTAATTAATATTATTAAAAGGAAATATCGAAATCAAATATCTCGAAAACGAAGCTACAAAAGTTATAGGTTAAGCCCGTATTCTTCTTCGTTTCTTTTTGTAACCTGAACGTCGCACATTAATTTAACAGAGAAATGTAATTTGAAAATTATTTATACGATATTCAAGTAAAAAGGAGATAAATATTTATTTAAAATCGTGATAATATATTATACTATCAAAATAAAAAGAATAAACGCCGTAAAATGATTGATAAAGGAAGGATAAGGGCGAGGGGAAGAAGGGTACGCGGGAAGGAGGGTGGGAGGGAGAGAGAGAAATTTCCAAGAGAAAGTCGTGTACCTCATTATAAAACGTACATAAAACAGTAAATTGTCATCTGAAATTTCAGCTGTAACATCAATTTCCTTATTTTTATAATGTCAGAAAAAAAGTAGCTGTCAAAAGATCTCATAAATGTAATTTTAAAAACTTTGTTTCCAAATCATAAATGAATCACATACATTCCATAATTTAATATTGCAATCTATTATAATTCTTAATTATTCAAACGGTGGAGTAAAATTTATTTTTGAAGCTACTTTCTTCAAAGTACGACTTCCCAATTTTAATCAAAATTTTTAACCAAGAGTTAAGAAAAGTAATGAAAATGAACGCAGATAAATGTTTAAAATACGTAAAAAAAAGCTGTAGGAGAATGTATATAAGATATTTAATAAATAAATAAACTTAGAATCATTCGAGTAAATCATTTTTATCGTCGTCTAAATGTTTTATCCTGTACTCGTAAAATCGCATGAATCATCCGCTTGTTGCTTCGAATTTCTTAAATAAATCTAAGTAATAAAATTACGGATAAAAAAGGAAAACAATTGTATGTTATTTCGTCATAATGTAAGACGCATTTTACGTCAAGAACAATTGAACCGAAAATTTCTACGTCGTATGACAATTGAAGAATAATCCTTAACGAAAGATAGAAAAAGAAAGAAGGAAAAGAATAGACTTACGTTTATGATGCTGCACCTAAGATTCTCCAGCAAAAGATATTTCACCAAGCTTGAAGATTAATACGAACAACACATTTCACACCACATCACTGTTTAATACCACTATGAAAATAGAAGAATCGAATTGTAATAATTTTACCGGCGTCATTCGTGCCAACAAATTTTTTAAGATACAAACAACCAAAGAAACGTCGTTACTCTACGCCGTTTGCCGCGCATCTACCATAGATACCTGTCGCGGTAGTCCTCCCACCAATGGCGGCAACTTTGCAGTGATTGGAGCGTCGCCGACTAATCATCAGCAAGCTTTTTAAACATCGACCAATCGCATTATTGAAAATTTTGCGCCACTGCACCGATATATACGGCGTGTTTACATAAGTATCCAAAACAATTTTTTTTCTAACTGTTTACTTATACATACATCGTTGTGTGTATTATTGTAGATACTAAGTATATATCTAAAGATACTATATAGTTTTGTATACAGCAAAGAAATTGCTGTAATAATAAGAAAAACAATAAGAATCATGAGAATCAAGTTAAACAGTTATATATATTTTACAACATGTAAGTAGAATAATGGAACAAGAAGGATTATTCTTGTACCTGTTCCACTTTATTTACATGATATTGTTATGAAATCAATCTTACATCATCTTTTATTTGTGTACAACTTCATCCATTCAACAAATTTTACAATTATTTATAATTTAAATTTGTTACCTAGCTTATTAATATCATTTACGTACATATATTTATTGCAAGTATTACAAAATTTAATATAATTTGAGTGTTGTTAGTTAATATATGATGCTTCCTATGAATGTTGTTTGTATTTCATTGCACTTTTTAATTTTAAATGATGAACAATATTTTGATTAATTTTTATTCTGGGAATACGTTTCATTATTTACAGTGATTTTCTACAAACTATAAACTAAATATGAGTTACATTTCTTCAATCTTTTGTTTCATACAGTTACATCAAAATCGAAAGCTGTTTAATAATAAAAATGTCTACGTTTCGTTATTCAGTTTAATAAGTGCAACAATAAACTGTTCCAGTAGTGCAAATTAAATTCCAATAGAATTATTTAAAATATCCTATTTGTTTTTTAAATAGACTATTCAAACTTTTTTAAATAAATTGCAAGGAAAATTCAAAACAATGACTTACTAATGTTTATTATTTCAAATATTATTGAAACCCCAATCGATTGCCAGAAACCTCCATTAAAAAGTTCATGAAAACTGTACAAACAATTTCAATGAGTTAATGTTTATAAGTGTTCTTATTTTCAATAGTATTAATATCAAGTAATATATAAGTAAATTATTATCTACGTTTGTCGTAATAATTTATTATAATTATCTATCTACTGTTTGAACATTTTTCATGTTAATTTACAAATGAAATACTCTCAACTTGTTAATAATTTACTTATAAAAAAAACAAAAAAACAAAACAATATACGTAAAAAGAACTGAATTGTTGAAAATATGTAACAGAAATGAAAGAAACGGTGATATTTAAATCTTAAACCTGTTAATGTCAATGAACAAATATATATATATACACACATATATATATATATATATATTGTACATATTTATAAAGAACAAATATAATTCTGCTATAATTTAATATCTTTCAAATTGAATGAAAAAATTAAACAATAGATTTTTCCATTGAATAAACAATTTCATTAATTTTAATATAATACAGTTAAATAAACAATTTCGTTAATTTCGATATAATACACTTTTTGCCAACTAGCTGTGGCACTGAGGAAAAGTAAGACTACTTTTTAAATCCCTATCGATCTTCATATCGCATTTGTCCATGACACTGTTCTCGCAAAGAATTGATATTTTAGCATTTTGTATAGATTTGAAACGTTTGGGCAACTGTTCCGTATTATCCAAACTGTCCTCGTCCAGTGTTAGAGGCTTTTTGCTAAGTGTTTTATTAAAAGGCTTCACGATCAAAGTATCCTTTCGCGTTACGTCCTTTAAATCGTAAATAAAATCTTTATTCAAAGGTTTCATTTTATTTCGGATAGGACGTTGCGGTTTTAAATTATCTGGTACAGACATATTGTCACTATCTTTTGAATCAGAACAACTGGATTGTGTCTCATCATCGTTTTTGTTTTGCCTTTTGGAATTAGAATTCTCTACAGAGGTGGTTTCTTTCTTTTCCATTTTTTTCGTGGAGTTTACTTCAGAAGATCCGAAAATAACTTCCATAACCATTTTTCTAACGTCAGGATCTAATCCCAGGGTGCTTTGTTCTTTGATATTAACGTTCAACGCCTCTTCGGTTTCTCCATTTATATGAATTATTTCTTGAGGTGGTGGACTTACGTGAATTACTTCTGCTTCTATTTCATTTACTGTTTTTTGCTCTTCCATTTGAACTTCTGATTCTACTTGTGGTTCCACGCATGGTTCTACCTGTAATTCCACGCATGGTTCTATGCGTGGTTCCACACATGGTTCTGTACGTTCTACTATAACTTCCAGAGTACCAGACTCCTTCTGTGGAGTTGTTATGTCCACTGCCAAGCCTTGATTGGGTACATGTTGATCATCCGGGATCGGAGTTATCATGTCTTCTATGATGACACGATTATTTTGAGCATTATGCATTTTATTACAATGCGCTACACAATCACATTTGACGAAACATTTAAAATCACAAAGTTTACATTGATAACGGTTCCAACCAATATGAATAGCAGCATGTTTCCTTAAATTAGTCACCGACATGAATTTTCGTTTGCAAGAAAGGCACTGAAGTTTCGGAAGATTTATCATCGAAGCCACTTTCTTCTCCATTAATAACATACGATCCACTTTTTTCATTTCTGTTTCTCGTTCAATATTTATCTCCATAGATATGTTTTTTGTTGCATTTGCTGAGAATAAAAAGTTTCTATCACCGGAGATATTTTATTACAGAAAAATGAGTAAAAACATAATATAAAATTCATAAAACAATTAGTATAGATAAATTTGAACGAATATTACTTACTTGTACTGTTACTCAATTTCTTCGGGCCATCCTTGTTTTTCCTCTTTTTACTTCCAACATTAACCTTTTGTTTACTTACATTGGTATACACGATCTCTATAGGATCAGTGATATTATTTGCAGAAGGAACGTTGTCTTTCTCTGCAGTTTCTTGTATTCCATTTGTGATAACCGGCACATCTTTTTTATTCGGTTCATTCTGAGAATCTGATTTTTCAACCTCTAACTTATCCCAATCCGCTTTACTTAAACTCGCTACGGCTTCTACACGAATTGGTGTTTCGTTACTATTATTAATTACAATCGGAATAGAAGAATTTTCGACATTCTTCTGAATTTCCGGATTAGTAACTATATTTTCCTTTGAGATAGGTTCTGGTGAAACTTTACTCGTTTTCTTTACTTTAATCGTGCTTTCATAAGCTGCCACACGCCTATGGCAATATTGTGAATGAGCTGATAAAGCTGCCTTTCTATCAAATCTTTTCCCACAACCTCCACATCTCTGTAATTCTGTATCACATTCTAAATGATCCATCCATTCCTATAAGAATACTATGTTTTAAATTAACAATATTTTAATAGTAATCGAAGCATGGCAATTAAGGTACCTGAGTTTCATTAACTAGTAACGCATCGTTCATTAAGTTCTTGTTGGCATCTTCTTTTTGCAAGTCTTCAGCGACAGTTGTGTCCCTGATGAATGCTTTGTCCTGAATCTGCGGTCTAAGTTTCCGTACTTGTTCATTGGATTTCCTATGAACTATATATCAGCCTGTTAAACTTTATTTAAAATATTTTATACCAATATTACTTTGATAATAATTAAGCCTTATTTTCAATTTACTTTTATATTATTGCAACTTAAACCTCTTTTTCTGATAATTATCAATATTAATTAAATTTAATGTTAATGAAATCTAACATGTTTTTAATTCTTATACCATTGTTACCTACCTTTGAAGAGATGTCGATAAACACTCCAGGTATTTGCAAATGTACTAGAACAATAAGGACAAGGATAACATAACCTATGAGATGTATGTAATGTTCTTGTATGAACAGCTAATGTTTTCTTTGTGGAAAACTTTGCATTACCTACGAATCAAATGATATTAAGATTAAGATCCAAAGTAACAATTTTCATACAACTAGAAATATTGAAATGTAAATATTGATAGAAAAAAAGTATCCAAAAATAACAAAAACATACATATGGAACAGGTAATATCATTTTCAAGTATTTTATCGCTTCCTTCTTTATTAGTAGCCTCAGTTATGCCATTACTATTTAATTCTTCAATCGGTTGTACAAGCTGTCCATTCGAATCTAACATTGCAGTCTGTCCATTTATCATATCTTTCAGCTCTGCTACCTAAATATCATTGAATTTACGATGAAACAGTTTATTTTACATCTACTTTGTTAATTTATTTACTTCTACTTATAATTATTACACGTAAAAGTACCTGCGCTTTCATTAGATCCGCGTGACTTTGATTTGAAACTTCTGATTTAACAGTTTGATAAACCGCTGACGAATTGGATTGCACAGATTCCAAATAGACCCATTCTGTATTACTTTGTAAATTTTCTGTTTGTTTTTTCTGTAACATATTAACAATAGAAGTGAGATCCTTCTTCTGTTCTTCTTTAATCACTTGGCTTCTCAAAATTCTATCATTTCCACGAACCTCTTGAAGCAATACCTGTGGCGTTTCATTATTTGATTTGCTTTTATAACTCTGTAAAATATATAGATGTATATATAATATCTGTACATATATGTATGTTAATATGTGTTAATCAAGTTACAATTAAAAATAAATGAAACTTTTACAATTACAATACATTGTTCATGTTCTCAGAATTTGCTTAAAAAATATGTAAAATACTATAAATACAAGAGTAATATTACATAAATAATTTTTATTTTTTGTGGGTGTACTTTATAACCCTAATGAATTTTTAACTTTGATATCTTGTGTCATTTAATAATTTAAAATGCTTTTGAAATGCAGCAAATATTTAAAACATTTTTTAATGCAAAATATATGTATGCATTGAACATAAGAAATAACAACATTTAAAATAAATCTGCATTACAAAAGAAACAATGTCTTATGTATTACTGATGTGTAATTATGTTAGTATTATACGGATTAGTTTTTTCATTATTTGATCTTTGTATTAAAATAAAATAGAACGTACTGTATCATGATCATTGAAAGAATTCTTAGCAAATGTGACATCAAATTTCTCTTTACAATAAATACGTTTATGCGAGATGAAATTAACCAAACTTCTAAACAGGCTTCGGCATATACGACATTCGTATACCAGATCACATTCGTATGTTAAAATAGATTTAACTTCCTCGCTGCCACTCTCTAAAATTTTGCTCGCACGATACAAATTTGAAACACTTGTATTTATCGGTTGACTTAGCTGGGACAAATCTGAATTTCTAGGAGTAACTTCTGTAGGAGGAAATTTAACTTTTCCAAATTTGCCATTAGGTTTCTTAGCTTTAGTCTTTGCTTTGATCGATTTCATTTTCCATAAATATCGCAAGTCCCATATATTATCTCATCAAAACTGAAAAGATAAATGTATTGTATAATTATGTAAGCATAATAATATTGAATAATCGTAATATAAGAAATACTCAAAATCGGTAAATTATATAAGATACCAGTTAATTAAAAATAATAGGAAGAAAATCAGATGTCTCAAGGAAGAAATAAAGTAAGGTAATTATAATAGTATACTAGAAAGTAATATTTAAAGAAATTCAAAGATTATGTATCAAAGATATATTTTAGAAATAATAATTTATCTTTCAAGGCAAAACAAATACTTTAAAATTCGATAAAAACTATGAATTTAAAGGTGAAACAAGAAAAAGCATACAGTAGGGATGTACCGTCTCTCCTGCATTTTATTGCGTAAAAATCGATTTTCACTTTTCAGATTTTCAAGTTATAAAGAAAATAAAGTACTAAGAAGCAAAAGAATCTCTTAAAAATAAGTTTTCTCACTAGAAAAGTGCGTGATTTAATTCTTCTTAAACAAGACGGGTTGCGATTTCGATCGAACTACGACCTCCATTTTTCCAAAGCGTATAGAAGTTCTTGGCTCTACCACTTCGGTGAAACGGTACCGTGGGCAGCACTTTCAGATGGTTGAAGAATAATTTTGTTTCTTGTTCAAATTTTATTATATGTATTCAACAATTTTTAATAAAAACTCAGAACACTTTCAATGTACAGGAGTAATTCAACGTACTCACGACACAAAGCAAAAGTTATATGTATTCTTTCTTCAAAATTTAGTACAAAAGGTTATGTCTTTTAAATTTTTAAGATAAATTTTTGAGAAATTGTATTCAATCATATTGCAAAATAGCAGTAAGATTTATCAACATAATTATGATGAATACGAATTATAGGACAAGAACTTTCAAAATAATGTAATAGAAGCAAAATGTATAATGCTATTATTGAATAATCATTGATATTAAAAAACAACTTATTTAAAAAATAATTTAAATTATACTATGTCTTTAAAATCTATATATGTAAGCATTAAAGATCTATCGTACTAAGAACTTATAAATTTCGCATTATACATTACCTGTGCAAATATTATACGTATTCTTTTCACACTTATATTGTTTAGCAACGAATGTAAAACTATGAATGCATTTAATATTTATGAATAAATTTTATTGTACAATTAGTATTATTCCACATACGCTAGTAAATGTTATGTAGTAATAAACATAAAATACTATAAATGTTTATGTACTGTTGATAATATAATTTTACAAATATGATCAAATTTTGTACAGTACAAAACCTTGTAGGAGTTAAAATAGTAAAGATATATATAGGTTTCATTTATTAGTTTCATGATAGAAACTAACAACTTGTAAATGATCTTACTTATTACTTGTACGATCTTTATTAATTAACTGTAATGTTTTCCAATCACATAAAATATAAAAGATCAAATGTTTATAAAATTGCAAAATGAATTACTTAATATTAAGATCATTATGATATTAGCGGATAAACTTGTATGTGATAGAATTTATTCTAACGAACTATAAAGAAATATAAACTTTAATTGTCAATTAGAAAGCTATTACAAATTACTGATTTATAATTATAATTACATTTATAATTAGTTCATAAATATTGGTCCCATAACATATTTATAACACATCAAACTGTTTTCTGATAATTTACAGTTATTTAAAATACTATTAATAAAATGTTTGCAATATTTATTATGTTTGTAATATTTGTAAAATTTTTATCATAGAATTACTAAAAAGAAAACAAAAATTTGAATACAGAAATTTATTGTGTGACCGCGCATGCGTCGCAATTCGGCAACTTTTTCTCGTGAATCCATTCGAAAGAATCTGCGCTTCATATTTTTACGTTTTTCTAAACTTAATGATTTAAAAATGAACTTCAATTGATGATAATAACTTTTGCGAATAACAACGAAAATTAAGATCAAAAAATGGTGTTGAATGATTGTCCAGACTCGGACGTTATCGGTTGTGGATTCAGTGCTTTTAAGGAAATTGATGAGGTGATTGCTTTAATTTCGGAATTGAAAAATGTTGATCTCACACCGAGTCTTGTTGAGAAAAATCGAGATCGTTTCAATTTCATTTTGTCACAATATCAAGATCAAAGGCAACTATTGGATCCTTACTTAGATGACATTGTGCAGCCATTGATTGGTATCGTTAAAGATGAAAATTCTACAGAAAGCATAAAGCACAATGCTTTCAAATATATTTTTACTGTTATGTCTGTGAAAACGTACAAGAACATTGTTACGTATCTTCCGCATGAGGTATGTTACTCATTTAATCTTATAACATGATTATAATAACGTTTAGATTTTGAAATATCTGATTCAATTTAACATAGGTGACAGATCTTCTTCCGGTCCTGCGAATGCTAGAAAAACAGGATGTAAACGATGTAGAAACATGGGAAACTCGATACGTACTTCTAATTTGGCTTTCTATAATTTCAAAGATACCATTTCCACTTTCGCGTCTAGAAATATCTGATGTTACTTCTGAAGAATCGATAGTAATCAGAATTGTGAAGATATGTAAATTATTCTGCTTATCGAAAGATGCTTGCGCTGTAGCTGCAGTTTTTTTAATTGCCAATTTCCTAACAAGATCAGATGTTAAAAAGGTATATTTGAAAGAAATGATAATGTGGTGTTTACAATGCGTCGAAGATGATCCTTTCAGACACGGCCCTTTAGCAGTTATAGCTGCAATATTAAAACATAACGCAAGGGAAGATGTTAAACCGCACGTTCAAATAATTTTAGATAATGTTTTACAATTTCATTTGAACGATAATCCAGCAGATCTCATTCGGAAGTTTGGAATAAAGATCGTACAAAGGATCGGTTTAGTGCTATTAGGAACAAAATTAGCAACGTGGAGATATCAGAAAACCAGTAGACCCATATCTTTACTGCCTAATGCTAAAAATAGTAATACTATAGAAAGCATCGAAGAAGCTAAAGATATTCCATTTCATCAAGAAGATCAAGATATTCCGTCTGCGATAGAAGATATTATTGAACAACTTATACAAGGACTTAGAGATAAATCAATCACAATACGATGGTCCGCTGCGAAAGGTATTGGAAGGATAACAGCAAGATTGCCGATAGATTTAGCGGACGAAGTAGTAGGATTCGTGCTAAATCTTTTTTCTGGTCGAGAGTCAGATTGTGCTTGGCACGGCGGTTGTCTAGCGTTAGCGGAATTAGGCAGACGTGGACTTCTTTTGCCTCATCGTTTAAAGGATGTGATACCAGTAGTTGTGCAGGCATTAGTGTTCGATGAACCACGAGCTTACGGATCGATTGGTTATTTAATCAGAGATGCTGCGTGTTACGTTTGCTGGTCCTTTGCAAGAGCATACGATTCCGATGTTTTTCAGCCTTACGTTAAAGAAATTGCAGCTATGTTATTGGTCGTTACTTGTTTTGATCGAGAGATTAATTGTAGAAGGGCTGCTTCGGCAGCGTTTCAAGAAAATGTCGGTAGACAGGGAAATTTTCCGCATGGAATAGAAATACTTACCATCGCTGATTATTTTGAAGTTGGCGTTAGAAATCATGCGTATTTGAAAATTAGTACACAAATTGCACAGTACGAAGAATATATGAAACCTCTCATCGATCATTTAATCACAAAAAAAGTTACTCATTGGGATACAGCGCTTAGAGAACTTTCGGCTAAAACGCTCTTTAATTTAACACCTATCGATCCGAACTACATTAAGGACACAATTTTACCAAAATTGTTAGACATGTTGAATTCTATTGATTTAAATATCAGACACGGTGCAGTATTAGCTATTGCAGAGATTTTAGAAGCGTTATACAATTGTTTCAACGACAAAATTGAAAACATAATTGGTACGTCGGCTGTAGAAAATATAAGAAGCGTAGTGAACACTTTTAGAAAAAGAGGACAATTCAAAGGCCTCGGAGGAGAGTTAATGAAACAGGCATGTGCCGTACTTATAAAGAAATGCTCTATTGTCCATTTTCCAATTTCCAGGGAGATTATTTGTAAGTTAACGTTATCATACCTTGTATATATGTATTAAGTATCATTTGGAATAAAACTATTAAAGTTTTGTTCTTTTTATGTGATATAACTTTTGCAGATGACTGGCAGAACCTCTTGGAAGAATGTTTGGGTCATGAAGTCTCTACGGTTAAAATAAAAGCTGCGGAAGCGCATACAGAATTTTTTCGAAAATATTATGCCAATTTAGATAGCGATGATCGTAATGCTGTTATTAATCGTTATCTCGATAATTTACAATCGAATAATCAACTAATACGAATTGGTTTTGCACAAGCTATAGGTAATATAAAAAAATATCCAAATTCTTAGCTGACTGAATACTATCTTTATTTTTTAATGAAAAATTTTCTTAAATTATATCTATCAGTTTTCTTTGGTACTGTTTAAGTAATTTGGACTGGAATTATCTTATTAAATTATTAACTGTTGTTTAGGGTATTTTCCTTTGTTTATAATTTGTGAAAGAATACAAGATGTAATAGAGGCTCTCATTAAATGTACTGAAATATCATCGAGCACTTTAAAATGGGCAGAGAGTAGGAAAGAAGCTATCCATGCGTTGATAATGGTATGTCAGACTTTGGGAGTAAAAGAAGCAGGTTTGTTTTCTTATTGTATGCAATTGTCAAATATATTATATTAGGATTAATCAAATGTTTAGTTACGAATATTTTTATATTTTTATAGATAAGTGGCAAGTATTCGTACCCAGCTTATATCAATGTTACTTAACGGCATTGAAGGAATATACGATAGATAGCCGTGGAGATATAGGAGCTTGGGTGCGAGAAGCAGCTATGACTGGTCTACATGTAAAAATATTTTCTCTATTATATTAACCCTTTGCACTTGAAGCGTTTTTGGATATAATTATGTCAAGATTTATTTTCCAGTAAAGCTTCCAAAATCTAAAAGCATTATTTTAGAGGAAAATTGCTACGAATGCTCGAGAATCGATTTCTTTTTACTTCTTTCGTTAATTTCCTATATTCTAATGTAAATTAAACTTAAATTTCACATTTTAAAATATTCTAGTAAATTGCATACGTCGTCCTGGAGGCGCCACTCGAGTGCAAAGGGTTAAAGTTAAAGTTATATTTAGTTTATTAATGTTAAT
This sequence comes from Stelis phaeoptera, assembly GCA_943735885.1. Taxonomy (NCBI): domain Eukaryota; kingdom Metazoa; phylum Arthropoda; class Insecta; order Hymenoptera; family Megachilidae; genus Stelis; species Stelis phaeoptera. The sequence continues at coordinate 7,016,157 of OX030936.1, forward strand.
ATTTCAATGAATAATCATTGAATAATTTTAGATGCTGACTAATTTAGTATCGCAAGGAAAATTAGTTTCTGTATTAAACGAGGAGTTAATGGCAAATATAATTGGAGGAATTGCACAGCAAGCTGTTGAAAGAATCGATGGAATCCGAGCACAAGCTGGAATCGTTTTCAGTGCACTTATTCATAGTGATCCTCCTCTACCAAATATTCCGTATCACGAGGAATTAAAAGCTATTTTTCCTTATAACGAATGTAAAGAAAATATAGAATGGCGAATGGAATCCGCTACTTTTCCACGATTCATCAAGATGTTATCTTATCCGCCGTACACGGTGAGCCTTATGCGAGGAATTATATTTAGCGTGGGAGGCTTAAGTGAATCTTTGGTAATTATTCTCCTAACAAATATATACAATTAAATGTTACTTTTGTTGTTAACCTTTTGATATAAAACTTTTAATTGTTGTATCCAGGTTAAACATTCTAGCGTTTCGTTATTTTCCTATTTACAACAAATAGATGAGCCAGGCCTTAAAAATTTATGTTACAAGATTTTACAAATTTTCGAAGAAAGTCATAAAAATGAAAGGATGATTACATCGTTGTTGGCCTTTTTGGATCGTTTACTTAGCTCTGGATGCATTCAAATTGTTCTCGATGATTCTGAAAATGGAATTGCAGAACGAATATTAACACTGCTCAAACAAGAAATAAAAAATACAAGCAATACTAAATTGTTAATTAGCAGTATAAATGTTTTCTGTCAGCTCCTACAGGTATGTCTATGTTTTGTTATTTAACGTAGCAAAAAGTAACAATATTTTTTTAAATCATCGTACAATTGTGTTTCAGATACATGGGCCAGTCTCGAAGAGAGCATTTTGCCAACTGAGCATTTTTCTTTGCAATAAATATAAATGTATACGAAAAGTAGCCGCTACAAAAACATACGAAGCTTTAACTCTGTACGGGGAAGAAATGGATATATCGGAACAAGATTTAAGTCAAATTTTGACCGAATTAAATGTTACCGACTGGGAACAGTCGGTATCTGAAATTCGATCGATAAGGAACCACTTGTGTGATTTAATGAAAGTACCTGCCCCTATCGTGCAAACTAAACCAATTTAAATCGTGTGCTTCGTTTTCATTTAACTGAATTGGTAAGTGAAATTTTTGAGGTAAAAATCTTCTTTGAGTATGATATCAGTTCTTTATTAAATAATAATACTTTCATTTCACAAAATATAAAAATCACTTTTTTTTTTATCAAAGTCAGTATATAAAGAATAGCTTAACAATATTCTTATTATTATTATTTCACTAGAACAATATCAGTTACATATCTAATCATTACGAAAATGATTGAAGTATTAGTAATTTAACAGTTGTTTTTGTCATATAATTGCAGTTTTTCCTTTTCAAAATTTTCCAGATTAATTGTAAAATTGTTCTGTAGATAATAAGTTAATATTTTTGCACCGCACTTTTCTAAAATCCATTGTTTTACCCACCAATTATTGTGGTCGGTCTTGTTTGTTAATGGGTTTACTGGCAATGGACAGTCGTAGTGTTTTTTATTAATAACTTTTGCTTTTTTTTGTTTTTGTACATTTTCACAAATAAAACATTCAAATTCTTCAACATAATTTCCAAATTCATTACGAAACCATCTGTTATTTTTTTCTAATGTTTTTTTCAATCTTTGATTAGGTATATCATAATTATCAATTAATTTATGCGACAAGTATTTATTATACTTAATTTCATTATTCGAAAGTTCATGTAAAAAATTCGCCAAACTTATCGGATCTTTAAATTCCGTTACCGAAATGGCAGACATATTATTTGGAAGCCAATCCTAAAAGTCAATTACAAATATTATTTAATAATTTAATTATATCATTATTGAACAAAATGATTATTTTTCTATTACTAATACAGTGGATTCCGCTTATTCGGTTCTCGTGTAATTCGGCCCGATTAAGCGGCTATCTCAATTATGCGGAGTGCCACATAAATATAGTGGTTAACGATAGAAAACAAACAAACTACAGCTTAAATTAGCATACAGAACGAAGTATTTATTTAAATATTAATCCATGAATTAATAAATATCCACCGGCTAAAACAATGTAGGAATCAATTAAATTATTCAAAATAAGAAAATATTGAATTACTTTAAAAAAATGAAAGTATTCTACCTAAAATATACATGTAAAATCATTAAAATAACAATTAAAGTTTAAATTTGAATACCATAAATGAAGGTGATCCATAATATATAGGTACAGATCCAACGATAAGGGGCCTCCACAATTTTTCCGTGATATAATCTTGACAGACTGCATTTTCAAAAGCTATTGTAAACTTGTAATTGCCGATGAAAGAGAGAAAATCCTCGCTATTCAATGTTTCGAGGTAATTTTCCTTCAGCCTATATTACAGTTACGTTATTTGTAGAAATAATATAGTTAGTATGATAACTGTTTTCTAAATTTACAAAAGCATTCCACCTTATATCTAATTCAGCGTTATTTAAACATGTGCCATATGAATCAACGCGTATGTGTTTCATCAATTCCTTTACATAAATATCTCTGTTACTCGCAGTATCACAGTCAGATTGTATGTAAAGCAACGGTGCAAGATTTTTTGTATGCATTAATTTAGTTTTGTCTTTTGTTGAAACAAAATATTTTTTACCTGAAACATAAGAAGATTAATCCATTAAGTAATTAAATATTGCAAATCCTTACAATGTTTTTTTTTATATATATTAAAATAATTTGTGTTGAAAAATCCTGATTTTGAATATACTACACAATCCAGTTTTGAGATGATAAAATACATTGAATTTACTTAATAATTGTGTAATTCCAGGTAGATCTATAAGAGTGAGAGGTACGTCACTAAATCTGCTAAATGTTGAAGAGTACTCAAAAAGTTTTAAAGTTTGCTCTTGAACTAGGATGGGGTTATTCCTTGGAGATTCTTCGTGAAGTAAACCCCACCCAATTTCATCGGATTTCCATTTTGGTAAATCATTAATTTGAAAAGCGCTACCATAGAAAAGAAAACTCTGAAAATGAAAACATACGTTCATCTTCATTTCTAAATAGATTAATTTATTTTAGAGAAAAGTATGGTTAATCTATGCATTTTTATCTGTGAATTTAATAAATTTTAAGTAACATATTTCACAGCAGTAAACTGATTGATTTTTACTTGATCTGCAATTTTCATCTTTGCAAATCAAATAGTTATAACTTGGTTCATCTATTTATATATTCATATTACTTTTATATTTTGATGATATTGCAGCGATCGATTACTTGTAAAATAACATTGGTAATTTCCACAATTTCTGAGCTTTCCATCAGTTCCAAAAGGAGTCCACCATAAAATTATAGGTACTTCTTCTAAAAGAAAAAAGAAAAGAAACTATATAAAAATGAAGTAAATGTTAATATTTTTCTAATTTTTATACGTTATTTTACACACATTTACAAGAATATTGATACATTTAATACATTTTATATACCTGAATGATACAATTTGTTATCAACTTGAATTGAATACATCTGCAAATTATATTAGTTGTTTTCAAAATCATAAACCTTATTAATTAGTAATAGTGTCATTGTTCAATTAATTTTTAATACTTTTATAAGTATTTGTACTTCAGTTTTTTGTACATGCTTGTTGTTTATTTAACGATTACTATGATAACAAGTATTTTTGACGTATTAATATATTATCGATTAATTTAAAAAATGTATTATTAATAACAATAAAATTTGTATTATATTAATATCTTTTAGCATTTTTAGAAAGTATGTAAATATATCAGTAAAATTCAAATCTAATGGTATAATTTAAAAGATAATATACTAGAAAAAAAGTGTTATAGTTAGCTATTTTTATAGCATGAAATTATTTTTAACTTATAACATATACAAAATATTATGTTGTATATTACAAATATACCTGATAAATTATTATACTTGAAGTGACAACAATAATTGTCATAAATATACAATACATCTTTTTGTGAGAGTACATTTTTATAATTTTATAAATTTAATTTTTATTTTTATTTTAAAAATCAATGAAAAGTATGTATGAAATATCAATTACTGCATTTTTTTTTTTTTTCGTTTTTTATTTAAAGAGAAATGTGGTAAACTCTTTCTTATATTTCATTTTTTAGTTGTATGTATTTAAATTACAAGTTAAGGTGCTAGATATTGTAAATTATTCTTTTTTTGCTTATTACTATTGAACTGTAATTGTAATTTTTGTAATTTGTTTATATTTTGTTGTATCGAATAAATGTATTAAATTGGGACAATATTAAATTTTTCGTAGTTTATCCTCCATTCTAATGATGTTTTTATTCAATTTTGTATCGAGTAAGAAACATACAATTCAATAGTAACAAATTCAACTGATATAGTTAAATTAGAGGTTAAGTGACAAACGTCATTTCTTTCCGGTAAACACCCTTCCTTTAAAAATTGGTATACACAGTACTTGTATCAAACAGAAAATATATAAAAATAAATTAGGTAAAATTTATTAAAAATAAAAAAAGAAAAAAAATTAATAATTTCTTCTTATCTACAATATCGTCATAAATATAATGGAATCTGTTGCATTTATTGCAATGCATAATAAAGCCGCGCATTTTTATATTATGAATTTAATGTTAAAAAATAAGTACTTTATTCTGCAACTATAACCGGATTGTTTTTTAAATTGTAGAAAGCAGAAGTACAACTTAAAAATGTGATTCTATGGAGAGCGAGACCACAACTCGTAAGTACCTAATATGCCTTATGATAAACACGGGCCTGAGGGTGTCCCGCCTAATTTAAAATACCTTAATTATTTCTGTCATTTGTCTAAACATGAAAAAAAAATTCATTAACAAATGTTATATGGTATTGAGGACACCGTAACGTAGCAGTAACAATGTTCTTTTACATGGAGAATTTTTAAGGATTTCTAGGTCGATTTTATTTTCGTAAATTCAATTGCATATATTCTTTATTTTTCACAAAACAATCAGTTAGTGCCCAACACTGATATGGTTGAGTGTACATACATACATGATTCAATTTTAATAATGATGACGATTATCTTAAAATAATATAGTAAAAGGATAACGTTGCAATACTGTGTCTCGAGAACTTCTGTTCATGAAACCACAAATAAGTAAGATATTTTGTTGATCCCATTTACGTGATCTATCATTACATTTCACAGAAAAGGTGTACAGATTTTCTACAAATACGCGTGTAATATTCTTTCTAACCCATACACACATGGTGTACGCGTGAACGCACACAAAACTTTCTAAGAATTTGTAAAGGCAAGTCGGTCATGGTTACGATCACGGTTGCAATCAGGATTACGATCACAGTCATGGTTACAGTCACGGTTCTGACTTTTCTTTGGCGGTCAACGAACTCTTTCTTCTCTTTTTCTACATTTATTCTTCTTTTCCATCCATAAGTAACAGTTCCTTTAACGACGTCGCTCGATGCATCTAGGCTATCGTAAAAGGCACTTCTTCCGCAACAAATATACTATGCTTATTGATAATCAACGAATTTTCAAATATAATATTGGCATTTATTTTATGCTTTAGCAATTATACCATTTAATGTACAAAATTGTGTTTTGTATAAATAAGTTTTTAATATACACAGTAACTCATGTTACTTGATTTGAATAGTGAAATCACTATTTGTGTTTGCCTTTTCCGCAAATATAAATATAAATATAGTACATTTAGTACTTTAGTGAAATTTAAAATTTGTATAATTTATTTACACTTGTCCTAAAATTGTCTTAAAATTTATTCTGTTAGCGAGGAGAAAGAAAAAAAATTTTAAACTGTTCTGCGTCCGTGATTTGTGCAAAAAATCAAATTGATGTTAGCTTCTTGTTAGACACGCTCGAAAGTCTTACATTTCCTATGCGAAATTGGATTCAATTTTAATCAATGAGTTAATTATTTGCCCAATACTTTATACGATTTTTATATACGTATATGTGATAAAAAGAAAAATAGACAATTTTTAATGTATCATTTGAAGCAATAGAATAAACATTCTATTTTATTATTTTTAATTAAAATACTAATTTCATATTTCTTTCTGCAAATGTTTTCCTTGTTTTCTCTGTTATATATAATAAATATATTTATAAACCATTGATACAGTAGAAAATACAATTGATTAAACTACTGATATAAAAGAATACAAATGACATTTACAACTAAGCAAATATTTAACATTCATATATTATTTCTTGTAACGAAATTTCATAGAATTAATCATGCCTTTTGTTGGAGAGAAGTAAATAAAAGTGCAACGTTAGGATAAAATCGTGTACAGTTACAGAACAAAGTATCTTTTTACAATAATTTGTTTATTTGATACGTGTCTATCTTGGAACGTTCCATTCGAACTACATACATCGTTCACGCTATAATATTTTATGCTTACACGTACGGCAATCGAAATATTTTGTATCGGGAATTAACACAATTAAGAACGAGCCACGCACCGTTCGCTATTTTAAATTAACGAACTCTAAAACGCTCTTAAAAAGGTATAATTATCATCGCGGAAAGTTTATATCGCAACATAAAGAGGACGAAATAACTGTATATCGTTTAACTGTATCTAAGAGGATTAAATTGCTAATTAAGTAAACGCGTATTTCTTACACCAAAACAAAAAAGGGAATGAAAATTATAAATATTATACATTTCTATTTGTATTCATTTCATTATTGTATTTTGTACAACATTTTTTTACAAATATTAACCTATAATCTTTTAAGTATACAGTATAAACAATTATTTTGGAGCATTTATAAAATGAGTGTAACTGGTGTGAAAATAGAGCAGTGAATAATATCTGAAATTAGAGAAACTCGGGAAAAGAAATGTGACTGACAGAATTATAGGGAAAATGATGATCACAAAAGTAGGGTCGTCGATCTACGGTTCACGGTCCTTCGGAAAGCCGACAGTTCGATGTATGCTCGTTCCCCACCTTTTCCTCCTTCTGTATCCCCTATCATTCGCGACCCCCTTATTAAAACAGCGCACGCGCGATATTCTAGCAGAATTTCACAGGGCCGTATGAAATCAGAGGTGTACGCATTAGATTTGTTTCGTTCAATTTTGTCTGTTAAACAACAATCGATATATTTTATTACATCTTTTAGAAGTTTCTTTTTAATAAGTTACATCGCGTTCGTAATAATCCGTTTGTTGAGCATTAACTGTATCGATAAACGGATGCAAAAATCCTGTATTATTTCTTACGAATACTGCCGGTTCTATGTACAGTACTGTCTCTATGGTGGAATCAGATGCTGCGCATGCGTGAGAAATCCTGCGGGATCTTAACACAATCGGAGAAGAACAAGCGAGTTAAGTCAGTTGCTGGGTTGTCTGTGTTTTGTGACGAATATAATTCGCTGTTCGTGACTTGTACTTGCCTTGCGTACATTTTTCTGTTACTTTTTCAGTGTTAATCCACGACAGGTACATATATGCATACATATATATATACATTTCCTTTTTGTTCGACAAGTAAAACCATAAATCTACTTAGCAACAAGAGCATAACGCCTTTTAAAAAATTGTCATTCCATCGTCCTCAGCAGGTACATACCTGTATACTTTTTTTTTATTTTCCCATTCAGTCAATTATCTATTCATTGTTAAGTTATACATTTGTATCGCACATAGATAAATTTCTACAATTGTCTTCAATCGCGTCGAGCGCTGTCAATGCATTAACGGACATTATCTGCACACCCTCCGGGAGAACCGATGTATTACTATTTATTGTTCAATTGTCTTCGTTAAGGATATTCATTTGAAGTTATCGAATGTTTTTTTCCATTTAAACTGTGCATGACAATGTGCTCCTAATAAATTTTCACATTAAAAAGTTAAATTCTATTCAGTAACGGTGTTCAATATTATATTGAACAGTTACTGGCGCTTAGATTTTAATTATTTTAAATTTCGTATTGATCATTTAAATCTCTGTACTATCGTTCGTGTCGCTTTAAATTTAAAATGACTCGGACACAGCCTATTTTGATTGAACAAACGAAGCTCCAATCATTGTTCCGGCTTTCTTATCATACTATTGATTTTGTTTACCGTTTAATGAAAAAGTTTTGAATTTCGAAGTTATTTCTATAAATATTGAAATCATAGAATATAATTACGTACATTGATCTGAATTCAATAATTTAAAAAATTTTGCAGTAAACTTTGGCTAGGTAAATATTTACTTAAAGGAAGCGACAAATAAATAAAATTATAAGAGAAATAATCAGTTTCATTTATGTATATATTTTTATTTATACAATTTTCGACAAGTTTACGTAGGTAAATATTTCGCACATTTAAACACTGTTAATTATAAAGGGATTGAAAAATTCGAATAAGAAGTATAATAAACATAAAAATTTTTAATAGAAAAAGGTGCTGTATACTTTGTTTTGCAACTGATAAAAAATGATTGTTAGAGTTAAAATTTGATATTTTTACTCGAACAAAAAAAATATATGTATAAAGGACGAAATAGTCCTTTTAACATGTTCTGGTTGGAGAAGTTGGCCCCACCCAGGCGGAAGCCACGTAGAAATGAGTCATCAAGTCGAGGGTTGAAAATAAAATATCTTGGGGGACAACAAATTTTTTAGGACAAAAGTAGAAATGTCCGAAAATAAAAACCGCGTTATCTACATATAAGTATCATACTCGTCCGGATAAGTCGGACATGTATGTCCGTACAATAGATTTCCAAGTACAAATGTTATTGTAAACATTTGTTTGGTACAATAATGTATTTAAATAAAAACGAAAAATAATTATTTAAAAATCACGTAAATGATAAAAATTATTTTGTATTTCAATTTAAAAAATTCATTACTTCCGTTTACTGCCAAATAATTATTTTTATGTTTATCTTTGCATATTTCTTTTAAATTGTTTGCGTGCGGCGGGATATTTGAAATGATTCGTATTTTATTGTTGCAGAAGTAAATCCGTGGAATTTTCACGGCACATATCTATTTAAATTATCCATTAATCAACCAAACTAAATGATGCAGGCTAACGGTTCTGAAAATATTGGTTCTGAAAATACGAACGAGAAAACGGGATGGACGGTAATTATTAATTACTTATTTTATGGTCTATGTTTTCATAGATACTGTTTTATCTTAAATTCCTGAAAAAATATTTCATTTAAAAGGTACACTTTTTAATTACCTGTTGCAATTGTTTATTTGAATTAATGTTTCCTTTTCATAATAAAAATTCCAATTCATTATTGATGTTAAGTTGCAATCATAATTATTTTTCTTTAATATTACTTAATTATTTTTAGGTTGGATTAATAAACGGAAAATTTAAGTACCTTACAGCTGAAACGTTTGGATTTAAGATAAACGCAAACGGCTCAAGTTTGAAAAAAAAGCAATTATGGACTTTAGAAGGTAGCGAGCAACAAGTTTTCCTTCGGTCTCATTTAGACCGTTATTTGGCAGTGGATCAGTTTGGAAACGTTACCTGCGAAGCAGAGGATCCTAGCGATCCTGGCTGTGCTTTTCAAATTCAGCTAGCTTCTGATGGTATCTAAAATTTTGTTTCATTATATAAATAAGTTTCCTAAAGGAAAAAGTCTCCGAATCTTCCATGGTCATGATACAGAACAAAACTCATGAATGAAAAAAATGTTTTCTTGAACATTTTAACTGTGTATTAATAAAAAAATTAATATGTTCAAAGGATAAAACTTAATAACTTGCAAAATCTTGAAATTTAAGAAATATATTTTCTATTCATGTGTTTTTACAGGAAATGTTCAAAATTTAAGTTTGTAATTTATCGGTAAAGATTAGCTTTGACAACAAAATCATCCGCCGCTTCCAGATACACGTTAAAAACACAGTCTATTATAACGGGACATTATAAACTGCTATCGGAGATGTCCGAGTTATATCAGTCAAAATAATCTCAAGAATTATGTACCATCTGTCAGAATTAATTTTTCGTCAGTGAGCTAAAAATCGAAATTTTGAACATTTAATATAATAAATGTAAATGTAAGACATTTCCGAAATCATTCTCAACCCTCTTATAACATGGCATTTTATGTGCATATCTCTCTTTTTTTTTCAATGTATGTATAATATAAATATAAATAGTGTTTTCGTATCTCTCTTATGTTTAGTACTATTTTAAGTAATCATCTCAAAATGTCTTTCGTCGACTTACGAGCGATTTCTTCATTTCGTGTTCATTTTTTTCGTGCAACTTATGATCTACTTATTACGTCTGGAACGTCGATGATTGTTGATAAGTACAATTTCTTGGGATACTGTTGTGTAGTAGGAATAATTCCTTTTTATACACGACATCAATTTTAATCAAAAAATGAACTTTTTGTTTCAAACTAGGAAGCGGTAGATGGGCTTTGAAAAATATTCAAAGAGGATATTTCCTGGGTTCTAGTCTAGATGAACTTAAATGTACCGCCAAAGCTCCGGGCGAAGCTGAATATTGGCTGGTGCATCTTGCTGCTAGACCTCAAGTAAGTATCTTCTTATTTCTTATGTATTAAAAACTGAAAAATTCAAAACTCTTTACTTAGTTATAATTGAAGTACAATTAAACCATTATTTTATCTATGTAAAAAGTAACACGTCAATTTTTTATCATGGAAGTTAAACCAATAAAGATTTCGAGAAATACCGTAAAAGTTAAACTTAATTTATAGGTAAATCTAAAATCTGCGGGAAGAAAACGTTTTGCTCATTTAAGCGCGACGCAAGACGAAATTCATGTAGATGCACCGGTTCCTTGGGGAGAGGATACACTTTTTACTTTAGAATTTCGTCCTGCTTCGATGGAAGACAACAGTCAAGAACATCCTAAATTTGAAGGTGGTCATTACGCTCTCCACACTTGTAACAATAAATACCTTGCACGTGATGGAAAACTCTTAGATTCCTGTACACGAGATTGCCTTTACGCAGCTGAGTTTCATGCTGGATTACTTGCGCTCAGGTTAGTTCTATATTTATTTTCTTCTTATACCGTACATATTATAAACTCTTATTTGAGATTATCTTCTATATAAGTGATAAAATGAAATTTAACATAATTTCAAAGTATAATAATAAAATTAATGTAACGAATTAGAGATTTGTACGGAGCATATTTGGCACCTATCGGAAGCAAAGCTGTTTTGAAATCAAGATCGAACACGGTAACAAGAGACGAGCTATTCTCTTTAGAAGAGTCATTGCCACAAGCTTCTTTTGTTGCTGCTTTGAACCAACGATACGTATCCGTAAAACAAGGTATTTTATATTAAAATAGTGTTTGATTACTTGTAGTAACATACAATGGAATTTTTAAACGTTATAATTTCTTCATTTTTATTTATAATCTTCGAGTTATTAAAGTTTTAAATACAGTGGATTCCACTTATTTGGGACAAATTTCAAAAAACAGAATCCAATCAAACAAACAGCCTTAGTTTTCTTCATTCAATCTGGACATCATTCCGCTTATTTGGGACAAATGTCTGTAGTTTTTACATTTCAAATTTTTCTTTCGCTCTGCTCTGTATTACTTTATCTTTTTAAGTTTCGTCCAAGGTTAATCGTGTACGTGTGCGAACGTTACGGATTTGTAGAACTTCGGAATAAGAGGAATCCACTGTATTGTTATAAAAACCTCTTCGGATAGTATCAACATCCATTGTGGTTCTAGGAGTCGATGTAACAGCTAATCAAGATGAGATCTCTGGCCATGAAACTTTCCAACTGGAGTTTGATCGTGTAACTAAACGGTGGTACATACGTACCATGCAAGATCGTTATTGGAGTCTCGAAGCTGGCGGTGGAATCCAAGCGTCAGAACACAAACGTTCCTCTAACGCACTGTTTGATTTAATTTGGCAGTCGGAGGACGGTACAGTGGCTTTGCGTGCTAACAACGGCAAATTCTTAGCAACAAAGCGTTCTGGACATCTCTATGCTAACGCAGATTCTGTAAACGGCATGGACTCGGATGCCAGCAAATATTATTTCTATTTAATGAACAGACCCGTTTTAGTTTTACGTTGTGAACAAGGATTTGTCGGACCCAAAAGCGCATCTAGTCCAAAATTAGAATGCAATAAGGCTGTCTATGAGACTATCAGAGTGGAAAGATGCGAGCGTGGAATAGTTAGATTTAAAGGTAAAGTATTCTATACATTTTATTAAGTAAACTGTGTACGTTTGGAACGATACAACACACTTTTATTCGCTTGAATCCGTATTTGTCCATAATAATTTTTCAATCTACTAATGAATTAAAAATTACAGAATACGATAGTAAATGCTTGCGTAAAGAAAATCGTTTACTTTATTCATTTTAGGCCAAAATAACAAGTATTGGCATCCGGATAGCGAAGGAGTAACCGTGGATTCCGACGTACCTTCCGATGGATTTTATTTGGAATTACGAGAACCCTCGCGCATTTGTATCAAACATGTCGACGGAAGATACCTTACCGCAGGAAAGAATGGAGCACTACGTCTTGGAGAAACAGATTATGAATCTGCTACAAAATGGGAATTTTAATCAGCCGAACGATCATACGTAATCTATGTTCTCTTGAAACTCTTTTCAAACCTATTTTTTCACGTATTTAACCGATATAATGTTCAAATTTAATAACAAAAATGAGAGAAAAAAGTAAATGTCTAGTCCAAGTAATCTGTTGTTAATTTAAGTTTCATTTTCTGTTGCGTATATTATATTTCCCAAAAAACAAATATAAAAGAACGAATGAAACAGCAATGGTTAAAATATAAGAGTTATATATCAGTTTGAAGTTTCAAAAGAACATAGCTAAAACTTACTGCCCCTTTTTATAGCTTCAATGTAATCTAATATAATATTTACAAGTACGGGAAACACTCGTATCAAGTACTTAATTAGGAGAGTACACTGTGGAATTAATTTTATACGTCTAACTGTAACTTCCTCCATTTATAAAATATTGTATAAGACTGATCACTCACACGTTTTACAGAGTAATTAACGATTACTACATCATTTCTTAATTAATTTAAAGAAATATTTAAATACTGACTTAATTATTTTTACAGACAAAGTAACTGAAGAATTTTTTGACCAGAAAATTGAGATTTATAATTCGACTCAATTTTTTTATTTGGGATATTATTTATTTTTTCAAGTTAACTAAAACACTTAACTGATTGGTAATTTTATACGCAAACACTAACAATGTATTTTTTTCTTTGTTTGTTTGTTATTATGTAACATTAAAGTTTCGGGATAATATTGTTTTTAATTGAAATCGATAACATCAACCGTTTATAGTCATTATTAGTTTTGTAAATAATTATTTTAGGTGTTTCATAATTTTTGTGATTTTTCACAATCTGTAATTATGATATAAAACAAGGAGAAGCAAAAGGAAAATAATTTAACCAATCGTTTAAGTGTTTGAAAAAGAATTTATAGCTTTTCTAGTCTTCGTATTAATACTAATATTAATTCCTAATTCTTGAACTTCTGTGAAACACTGCATACACTAGACAGCAATATTTCATGGTACGTCGATAAGTAACGTAAGTTTTCAGTCGATAAAAATAATCATTCCATACAATAAATACATTTGTTTTTCTTTTTTTTTTTCCATTATTACTCAAGAGACATGTACTAACATAAACGCACAAATGTGTCATTAGTGTAAACCTGCTATCTAGTGTATATGCATAAAAAGAGAATAATGATGCAATAATCGACTTAACATGTAATTTGAGACCATGCTTTTTCTATGTAAGAATTTTACATTCCGTGAGCTGTGCAATGGTCGAAACATTCTTACAGCTATTTTTCCGACGAAAGAAATTACATCGGAGCCCGCTCAGAAAAAAAAAAGAAAAAAGAAAATTCGAAAGCACACGTTTTATACTGTTTGATATCAATTTTATCAGCATACGTAATCTATCGCTTAGCTTGTAAGATTTTTCTCTTTTTTTGTCGAGTTTCAATATTTTTAATGTATATTGAAATTTCTAATTCGACACGAAGAGAAAAATTATTTTTTGATATACCTTTTATCTTTTATACAACACTTTGTTATCTGCTCTCTATTTTTTATACATAAATGAAATTAATATTAAGATCGTTACTTCAACGAAATTATCTGTAATTTATGTTATTTATCATACTGAGGAAAGCGGGATAAATTAAACGCATGACATAAACAATAAATTCTGCTATTAAAAACCTACTTTGTTACACATCTTTGCAACATCAGCATCTTCTTTTTCCTCTCGATCACTTGATTTAACCCATGGTCATATAGACAGGTAGCGAACGAAGAAGTGGAAGAAAGTAAACACTCTACTAGTATTTATTGATAAGTAATAAACGACATAAAATAAATAAATATTATTAAAGTCAACTTTGACTAATCTAATTGTCAATTAGATTAAAATTAATTGTCTGCTACACCAATAAAATCAGCCAGAGATCTACAAATCCATACATGTACAAGGTTGTAGGTGTAAATTACTTATTGTTACTGGAATAAATGTAAGTTGTAGAGTATCGTAGTTGGTTGTAATTATGATTTTCATTATTTTGTAAATTATTTATGAATATGCATTTGTATGAGGATAAAGTTATTCTTATAGTATTATTTAAATAATCATTTTTACTGTTATGTTCCAGAACTGAACGTGGCAACATCACACTACCAGATACGCTACCTTGGAATTCAGCATCAGAATCAAGCTGCCAAATTGTTATACACTTACAAACTAATAATTGCACCAAATATTGTATATTTTAAAATATTATACATCACTTACACGCATATTGTTAACACATTCACAAATTGCACATGTATATTGAAAAATCTCAATAAATATGCAATCAAATGGTAAAACAGTTTATTAATTTAAAAATCCCTCCAAAAATCCAACAACACAGTTCAATTAAACAATCACCTTCAAAGAAATCGCGAATTTTTACAAAAATCAGAAAGAAGAAGCATATAAAACGAATTTCGTTGAGTAGAGAAATTCTTGGAATATGGCGTCACCAAAATTCTGAGAACTTGATCAATTCTGAGAAATGACGTAAAATTCTAAGAAGTGGCACGAAAAATACCTCCTCGCACCTTATGTTCTCCTGATACAATTTTTCAAATTCAAGCATTTCGATTTCGCGAAAGAGGTTCTCGGCAATTCCTGGAATTTGACGTCATTTCTTGGAATCGGCAAAATTCTTAGAATTTTGATGACGTTAAATTCCAAGAAGTGGCACGAATACCTCCTCGCAACTTATGTTCTCCTGATACCAAATTTTCAAAATCGGACTTTGAGATTTCGCGAAGGAGGTTCTCGAGAATTCCTGGAATATGACGTCATTTCTCGGAATCGGCAAAATTCTTAGAACTTCGATGACGTCAAATTCCAAGAAGTGGCACGAATACCTCCTCGCAACTTATGTTCTCCTGATACCAAATTTTCAAAATCGGACTGAGATTTCGCGAAGGAGGTTCTCGAGAATTCCTGGAATATGACGTCATTTCTCGGAATCGGCAAAATTCTTAGAATTTTGATGACGTCAAATTCCAAGAAGTGGCACGAAGAATACCTCCTTGCAACTTATGTTCTCCTGATACAATTTCTCAAATTTTAGCATTTTGATTCTCCTCATACAAATTTCCGGTGTTTTTTATATTTGCGCTTCTAAAAATACGAGGTTGTAGGAATTTGAATTTGGTAGGATTTTATAAATAAATAAGCAATGTTTATTTCTCTTTTTTTCTTTATTTTTACCCTTGTTTGTACAACGAGTAACTAAATTTATCTTATGGCTAGGTTGTTTAACTTACAATTTGTATAAAACGCAATTTATAGCAATCTTATAATTAATACTGTGATAGGTATTTATATAATTATAGTTACAAGTAGAAGATGTGAAATTTTATTAACATTTATGCAATTTTATCGCAATATACAATTGTATTTTACAGTATGTACAGTATCGCGTGAATAAATGGTTATAAATGGTTAATTTCAGAGTATTCTAGTTTCACCCGTATCAAAATACAGAAAATTAAAAAAGGGAATAAAAATCAACAGATCCTCCAATATTTCTAACATTTTTCTTCCGACATAGTGCGTTTGGTTTCTGGAAACGTAGCTGGAAAATTAGATTAGACCCGGTTACGTCCAAAAATGCTTCAAGTGAAAAGGGTTAGTTATACTAAAATAATTAAAATCCTACCATTTTTTTAATATAAATAAATTAAAGTTTAGATATTCAACAATCCATCACTTTATTATATTCATTAAACATCACTTTCAAACATGGATAAAAAAGAGGTATCAATGGTAATTGTGGCAATTTGAACTCCATATAATCGTAAGCAATTCCAACGTTCGATACTGCCTCTGGGAGAGCAGGAATCTTTGAATAACGTTGACTAAAATGCGTCAATAAAGTGAATTTCGCGTTCATAAATTTTCCAGCGTTTATTGCTTCGGATGTCGTCGAATGCAGTTTCCGTTTTGCCATGTTCTCGAGACCATCTTCCATTGTAGCTTCGTGAATTAACAGATCACAATTTTCACCCAATGTTACAAGATTTTTACTAAACATTGTATCACCGCTAAAACAAAAACATGATAATTGTGGCTTTAATTTCCAATGACGAATTATGACATCATTTATATCTTACCTATAAACAATCTTTTTATTATTCTCAAGGGTGATAGCAATGCCAAATGCAAATTTACAGTGATTAACAAAAACAGTATCGATTTTTGCAACTTTTAATAAATTGTACAATAACATTTCATAGGTCATGGACAATTTATGCTTATTTAAATATAAATCGAAAGTGTTGATTATGGTGTACTGCTGTGAAATAGATTGAAATTGAGTGTTATAGAAGTTTAGCCATGACATCATGGGCATCGGCAGTAATAAGTACAGCTTCTCGTCTGTTATCTTTCTCCTTTGTAACAGTAAGCCGATGAGACCTAAATGATGGTCTGCGTGTACATGAGATACATAAATTGCCTACAAAAAGAAATTTATGCCAAATTCTTGCATTAAAAATGACAACTATAATGCAGATTTTGTTAATTTCTTATTACAGCGTATTAGCTATATCGTTTACCTTAATAGTACGTAAAATATGGTTACTTTCCGAAAATCCGTAAAACCGAATTATTTGACCAAAAGTGCCTTCTCCGCAATCCAATAAGATACTAGTATCTTCATCGATTCTTAAAAGAATGCTACTTGTATTTCTAACTTTATTAGGTACACTGCAACCGGTACCCAACATTACAATTCGAGGATAATCGGAAATATTATTCAAATTAAGCTCTGCTGTTTTTTTATCAATATTAATTTTCGTTTCCTTTAAAATATCTTCAAATTCAGGCATCTTATAAATTTCTTCAATATATGATTCCTTGTTTTTATGAATATTACAAGTAGTCAAAGTTTCAAGTTGTGGGCGTAATTTCACCGTTTGTATTGCTTTCGCTCGATGGATACGATCATTTTGAGTCTGAAATGGATTATTTGTTAACTATTTAAACGTGTAAAATTTTCTGCTAAATTACATTCAATTTAAATGGCTAGATTTGGTTCGATATCCTCTGTTACTATTTTTTTATTTATAAATACCTCACCTGTTTATCTTCTTTTAAGGGATCCTTACTCAATAAAGGAAATATTTCAGGATGCAACATATGTAACACATACTGATTTTTATAAACAGCTTCACTACCCATACAGGTATTTTCTTCGTTTAAAAGTATATGTTCCGTTTGCGGTGAAAACTTTTGCATCCAATTCTGATACTGCTGGTCATTTAAAATGTTTTCAGGAGTAAAATGAAATATACAAAAAACTTCGTTATTTTCTTCCGCTAGCGTTGGTTGTTGATATTTTGAGAACGCAGGATGATTCACCAGAGAATCCAAGTAATCTTCCTCGGGACACTCTACAACTAAAAATAAAATCCGTTGAAATATTTAAAAAAATTGTATTTAAATAAAATCCTTAATAAAAGATAAGTTCATGTATTAAGATTATAGTTTAGATTCTAAACTTTAGAATATTAGGTATGTCTATTTAAACCACTTATTAGTATAATACTAAGCTATTGATATTTAAGCTTATATAACAATATATAATATTATATATAACGCTTTAAAAAGTACCTATGAAAGTGGTTTTGGGGCCATCTGGTTCACAAACATCCTTATAATTAATGACTGTTCCATCTTCTTTTGTTATATCGAATCCTTCCTTTAGCTTACGCCTAAGCGGCCCCTTTTCTATACCATGTTCATTACACTTTTCTATCAACAATTTTCCACGTCTTGGATGAATTTCACAAATATAACATATTACGCTTGGAGTACTTTTTGGTTTTTTTTCTACATCTTGCACCTCATGTATGATTCTTTTACCATTTATGTTTGATTTGTACTGCACATCATCCGCTTCATTTTTCTCAGTATTTGTGGAACATTTTGTTAGAGGAACATACCAGACTGTCAGTACATGATCTTTAAATGGCTCCGACTCATTGACAGGAGGATAAGCAATTTTTATCTGTGATAAATGTATAAATGATTCAACTGCACTTACAAAATCATTAAATCCTTCGGGACTATGAATATTTAATATCTTTACACCATTATCTTGTGCAGTTAAGATCATGCCTGTGAGTCCACCAACATTTTTCCAAGCAAGATTTGTTAAAAATATATGATCTAATTTAGATACTTTACAACGATGTTCTTGACAGAGACGTTGAGTGCCTTCTCCGCAATTGAATAAATAATTAACTTGATCAGTCATAAGAGCTATAAAAGGTGGGTTTCCAGGTGCTCCGCTTCCGATAACCTATTATTGAAAATTTAATTTAAAATTTAAAATTTAAATTCCATTAAATTTAATCTATATACTTTATTTATAATATTGATTAATATTTTAATTACTTGTAACTTTGCATTATTATGGACACCTTTGAGCAACCCAAGTTGTTTTTTTTGACGCATTATTGTTAAGTTAAATTCCATCGCTGTGTTCTTAGGTGACTTATGTTTAACACTGATCTTTGTATGTGCATTTCGAACAAAGCATGTGAAAAAGTGGGTAGTAAGTTTAATCATTACCAAAATATTGTTATTATTTATCTACATTAGTCAACTTAAATTAATGCGATCAATATATACATGTAATAATTGTTATGATTAGATTTTAACATTTCTATAATAGAAGAAATGTCTCAATTATTTAACAATCATAGAATATATCATAACTGTAATAATAAACATATTGCAACAAATAGTGATTGTTTGATGTTACTTTACACTGAACACTATTTTTCATTTACCCAAATTACAGAAACATAAAAATCTGTGAACATGGCAATTTTTCGTAATAGTTGCAAACTTTATTTTTCTATGAATAATTAATTATTAAATTAAGAATCACACATTGGAAATACGGTTCCCATGTAAAAATAAGTGTTGGTTACACAGGTTACACAAATCATGAATACACGTGGTTACACACCACTATACATATAGTAAAAGCACAGTATATACTGTGGTAAAAGTAAAATATATACATACATATAATACTCAGTTTGTATATCGTGTAAGAACGAAAACTCTTGCGCAGATCAACTGACTGAGCTTACAACGCCCACTATTGCCCACCTGTCACTCTACTCCACATATGGCGGGCAATAATATATAGTATGTACAAAATGTTTACACTTTGCAACTTGACAAAAGAATTCAAATGATAAAAGTTACTTGAAAGCAGTGCTGAAATAATATTGTAACAAAATACTTTTGTTTACGATTAATAGAAAGAAAGTATAGCAACATTCTGTAATTTAGAACTGTTATTAATTATGAATTCACCAAGATCACCACAAACTCCTCTAAGTTTTGAACTAAAAAGGATTATAAATGATAGAAACGTTTTGAGTGTGAGGAGTCGTATGAAAGGTATAAACTTGATGAATACGAAACAATGTGTTTTATGTATTATTTTATTTCACATATTAAATACCTTTATGTTTGTAGTTCTTAACAGCCTAAATGAGAGTAATCAAAAACAACTTGAAGAAAAAGAGAAAAATTTGAGATCACAAGCTATTCACGAAATACTAACAACAGAAGTTACTTATTTACATCAATTGGAGATATTAATGGAGGTATTTTTTATTTACTTTTAATAATATTCAAAATACTACATCGATAGTGCAACATACATATGTAAATATTTTTCAGTATTTTATACAACCTATGTTTGAAAAGAAGTTATTAGATCATAATCTGCTTTCAACATTATCTGAGAATATAAAAACATTGTACAATGTTGGTGGAGAATTAATAAAGGAATTAAAGGAGGATTCACAAAACATTGCTGCTGCATTTCATAAATTGGCTCCATTTTTTAAGCTGTATTCTGTGTATGCTTATGATTATGAACAAGTTTTATGCTTATTACAGGTAATCGCTGAGTAATTTATTATTGCAATGTATAGTTGCAAATTAGCCATATATAAAAACATTTCTTTTATAGATGAAACAAGAAAATGATCTTGCATTTAAAAGTTTTATTAATGGGCAAGAAACAAGACCAGAAGTTGGTAGAAAATTACCTTCATTATTAATTACACCAATACAAAGAGTACCTAGATACAAATTACTATTGCAAGAAGTTTTGCAACATACACCTACTAAACATAAAGAATATAATCTTTTGCAAGGTATGTATAAAGTTAAACTTTATATTATTATAGAACAGTATTATTCAAATTTTTCTTTTCTAAAGTTTGTCTAGTTGAAATTGAGAAAGCCGCAAGGCACATGAATACTTTAATTGAACAACACGAAGAGACTCAGAAATTATTGAAACTTCAAAGATGTATTTCAAATCCGATTAATTTGGTAAAACCTGGTAGAAAATTGATTAAACAAGGAGCATTAATGAGAGTTTCAAGACGTGGGAATTGTGCGTATCGCAGATATTTTGTCCTGTTTGATGACATTTTATTGTATTGTAAAGGTGATCCGCAAAATTCATTAACGATATGCTGTGTTTTACCATTAAATAAGTGTAAGATTGAATCAGTTTTGAGTGGTGGATTATTTCGTGTTACTTGTTTAAACGAAACACTTTTACTTTATTCTGAGAAAGAGGATAGCAGTTTATGGATAGAGGCAGTACAAAACACTATAAAAAAGGTGCTTTTAAAAGACTGTATTCCTGCTTAGATATTTTATGTATAATGATTAATATAAGCTGTTCTGTTCTGTTAGTATGTAGAGTGCAGGCAAACTTTGAGAAAAGATAGTAGTTCCAGAAAACCATTGAGACACAATAATCTTAATTTATTTCCATCTGAAAATATCCCGGTAACTGCTGGTAAAAGGAAAAGATCAGACGAAGACGAAGAAACAGAAGTATATATAACTGTTTTTAAATAAAAAATTTCTTTTCATTCTGTCTGAATAAATAAGGTTTTTTTGTTATATATTCAACAGGTTAACTTAAATGCTTCAAAAATTGTGTATTTGAAAAAGGACAATGAAGCAGATGGAGATACACAATCAGAAAATAAATGTTTACTGTTATTGAAAAGATTTAAAAAATTTAAAAGTGACAGTGATCATAAACAAAATAGATACTGCCTGCAAAATATCAATTGTGTAAGTTGAACAATAATTTGTATAAATAAAAAAAGAGATGGCTATCATCTCTATCTTTATACATATTTTACAGAATATTGCAGACACCGAAAACGTGCCTTACATACAAAAAAGCGGTACATCATGTATATCCCACATTCCTTCTTTCAGTACTAAACGAGAACCTTCGACGACATTCAAATCTATTAGCGATTTCTTTTCCTGTGTTGGGTCGTCGGTAATAGAATTTTTTAAATTTAGATAATGTAATTTATTATGCATATTTGTAATAAAATTGATGAAATAATATATTGACTAATTAAAATCAGATCATTTATTCCTTTCCTTCTTAATAAAGTACTTAAAACAAGACGATACAATTGAAACATGTACATATTTAGCTTGTGTAACAAACATACGGCTTTGCAAGTTCGAAAAGTAATATATTCACGTCAAATAAAAAAGTTGGATATACCAATTGTAAAGAAATACTTACGATATTTTTCTGTGGATTACTTGTAGTTTGCTTCGTTCATCGGAATAATTTCTTTTCAAAAATAAACATTATTTAGTAAAAAGCTATAATGTTTCGAGTTCGATTACGCGCTGTTAGTTCTGTAGTTTCGCCACTAGACGGTTACAATATTTCCGTATCCATGAATCAGTCAAATTTACAATATTGCTAATAATTAATTAATTTTTAGTTATTTAAAGATGAACATGTCACTAGTTATTTTGCTTATATTCAGATTTGCAGAACTATCTGTTAAAGCAGGAAATATTTTTAAAGAATTCTAAAAATTCTATAATTCCTATTTCCCGCGTAAACGAGCAATTTTTTATCACTCATTCCAGTGGCGTTACCTGAACAATTTGAACGGTTCGAGCGAGAAAATTCCAAAAGTTGAAAAATACAATAAAATTTGTATTCAAAATGTACTTAATTTATGTTTTCATCAGATTCGACTAAATGCATGTGGATATCTTAATAAAAAATTCATATATTCTTTATAATAGAAACAAATTTTAAAATACGCGCGCTACAGTAGGCGTCACTTTAAAGCAGGTGTTGGTACGCCATCTTTCCCGTCCCTGCTCCGAAGGAAAGAGCTTTGAATTGTAGTTTGTAGCTGCTGATTAAAAGTGCGATAATTAAATGTTAAATACTTGTTTAAATTACTTATTGAGTGTAAAATAACGTTTGTGAAAGTGTAAATTTTGCTGTCCGTATTGTTTTTGTTGTTCACTGCAGTTTTGAACCCTTTCGGCGAAGAAAATTATTCGGTTTGTCCAAGGTAAGATTTCAATACTCAAATATTTTGAAATGCATGTTACAATAAACCATTTTTTACGTTTTTCTTTCTTCAGATGCGTACTTTTATGATAGTGAAATGTTTATTCTGTTTCAATTTTGAATCAATTTACATTGCAGAAATATTTCTATGTTTTGTGTACATTGTATTTTAGTATATTGTTTTATCATAACTTTTAAGTGGATAAACAAACAGCTGAATAATTTTCACAGAGATATTTACAGTTTAATTTATAAGCAAAAGTAAATGATTAATAAAGAAGGGTTTGTTAGTCAGTTTGTGTGCGAATTTTGCCAAAAAACATTTTATTCGCTTTAAAGAAACTTTATTGTACAAATTGTAAAGTTTGGACAAGCTTATCATGGTTGAATATATAACCAATAAATTTCTATTAAATACTAGTGAACATGTATTAGTTTATGAATAATGGCAGTTTTGTAAGAAACATGTTTCTGTTCTTTGTCTTTAATAGACAAAGTATTATATTCGTTATATTGTTTTGTCTTTGTTACAGTCCACTGTGTCAAAATTATTCAGTTTTCTTTTGTTCTTCTTATAGACTACCACATAGTCTTGGTATTTTATAACTAACGATATAATTCAGAGCATTATAAATATATAATGCTAAACAATTTTCTTTTGGTAATCTATATACCATGTATATATTACATTGCAAACATTGCATTTATTTACACGTATGTTTTGTAGAATCAAAAGGATGTCTTTAATATAAATTATTGTTGTAATAATCTTTTTGATACAATGTTCTGCTCCAATTACATAACACTAACAAACAACGTTAGTTTACAACAAAAGATGTTCTTTTGTTGTTATGCTTTAGATATTTTATATTGTCTTGAATATTTCAGAACACTCGGTTATATTTCACTTAAAGAACAAGTTCATAATATATATTTTACTTTTGTACAAATCCGGCTTATCAAAAACCTGTATTATTATGTGACCGAAACAATGTTATATACTAAAATGTTGTTTTTAGTTAGAAAACAGAAGAAATGAAATGTTTGCATTAGTTGTAAAAAGTATTTCATATAAACATGATTGCTATTGCCAAATTTAGTAAAAACAATGCCACGTGTTATTTTCTATTAAAAAATGAGCAACAGTATTCACCTAATACTGTTTGTAATCAGACTTGCAATCAATGTATTTCTTTATTCTTTGTCAGTTATCAATGTTATATGTTCAGTAAACATGTAAACCTTCATTCTCAAAATCTTGATGAAAAATTGTTTAGCGTGTAAAAAACTCATTTATATTTAAAACAGCATTAATGTTATTAATAACGTTTCGCCTTGTATACAACGAATAAGATAAAATTCCTTTCAATCAGTTCGATCGTGAGCACATTCGTAACATCGTTACTAGACGAATTTCTTCTGTTTCATCTCCGCGCTAAAAATTTTATCGTTTTTCACTTTTCTCGGTATCGCAGTCTTTTCGTGAAACTTGATTAATTCTTTTTATTCTTAATCCTGCGAACAGTTTCCGCAATTTACCGTTGTTTTAACTACAAGTGAGAGTAAACGATTGCAGTTAGAATTTTTTTTTTTATTTCTACATGAAAAAGATTTCAATTAAGGCAGTGGATAAATTGAATTTTAAGAATTTCCAATTTGTTTCCACAGTGTTAAGAACAAAAATTCAGTTATTCGAGGATTATTATATCGCATAATTACAACGAATATTATTAATACTTATACAACTATACAGCTCAATCGATTCGCAGTCTCGATTTGCTTTAAATTTGGCAGATATACATTGCAGTCTTTAAAACAAACATCTCTCCTTTCCGTTGGCAAGCATTTTATCCGAGGGACAAGTATAAATAATCCTAATATCTAGTATGTCGTAGCAACAATAAATTTCATACCTTTCTTTACTTTGGTCTTTTTCCTGTACAATCCACTTAGGTAAAAATGTCACGAATGTCGTACGAACATTCGTTAAATCAATCAATCGTCAAGCTCGTGTCCTGTTTCTTTTCGTCCAGTTTCATTTTCACGACCAAAGGACTGTTCGTTTTCAACAAATTTGCACTCATCCCGAGACTCGAGGCTGGCAGTCGATTAAAAGCTTTTTGCGAAAGTGTCGAAACTTTCTTGGAACGTTCATCGAATTAAACGAGTCATTGATTTACCTATGAAGATTCTCACCGTCGAAAAAGAAAAAGAAAAAAGGAAAGGAAGTAATTCACCTATAAAGTTGGACATGTTAATTAGAGTTGAAACACTTTATCGTTCGTGGACTAATTCCATCTTCTTCGTTCACTTATTTTCATCCGTGACGAGCGAATCACTTGTCGCGAAATAGTTTTCTGCTCGCGAAACTTGGTCGGGTTTCTTCGATCGATATTCATTCGTTAATTTATCGATCAATCGTTCCAAGCTTCGTTTGTTCCCATCCGGTGAACGATGAAAGAGGCTTCCGGTCGCGTCGCAAGCTGTAACTCGTTAAAAAGGGACTGAATCGCCCATTCAATCGCCGACTGTGTCGTGGTCCTCTTCGGTTTCCGTTTCCTCCTCTTCGTCCTCGTTGTCCTCGCTTTCGATGCTTTGTACCAGCCTCGCGTATCTGTGAAAAAGAAACAAAAGTTGTGATGAATTTGATCGATTGTTTTAATCCTTTCATTCCGACCTGCGTGTGTATACGTTTTCGGGAAATAAATGGTCTCGTATGTACATATTTCGAGGTTTCTAAAAATATATTATATTTCAATTTTTTTTTTTAATTACTGTTCAAAAAGATACAGTATTTCTAGTCCCGAAGCGATAGGATTAAATGCTAGTATACATATCACTATGGCCAAATGATAGTGTTGTACCTGACGGTATATCAGACAGGAGTAGTTTTTCTCAGCGTGTCGAAACTCCATTCGCTAGCCCTAACCGGGGGTGGTGGTGGCAGTGGTTCGTCTAGGTCAAAGGTCACGAATTCGTGTTGAACACTTGGACTGTATTCTTCTTCCTCTTCCTGGAGAACGTCGGCTGTTGTGCTAACCTGCGTTCAATTGAATTATCTTTTTAGAGTACACACTGCCGAATAGAATATCCTTAAGGCAATCATAAAAAAATGATTTTCGAGAAAGTGGTACAAGTTGTTCAAAGATTGCTTACCGTTTGAGTGGTAAGATCACGGGGGAATTGTCTGGAATAATCATGGTAGTCCAAATTTGGCGGCGGTGGCAAAAATTCGTCGAAATCGACGTGATCCACGGAATCCCTGCTGAAAAAGTACCTCTTCTGATGCCTTTCGCACAGGAAACCACTGTGACCTATTGTCGCATGATTTGCATGATGCACGTGGTGATTGTCTAGGTGATACACACCCTGAAATGAAACGTTATCAAAAAGGAACAAATATCCTTCGTACGTAACGAAAAGTTCCGGCAATATTTAAATGCAAAACGAAACTCATCGGTGAAAGGTTATCAACGAAATATCTCTTTATTTCTATGTATAATTTATCTTGATACGTGAATGACTCATGAATTTTTATAAGGATCTATCATCCATTCTCTGATAAACTATGTTACTTATGCAATTGTGAGTAATTTTGTTAAGCACGCAAAAGTATATTTAATTAAAAAGAAAATTAAATTTTACAGACAGTGGTATATTGAATATGTATATTGATAATGAGATTTAGTACTTGAAAATATTTTCAATGGATTTAGTACAGTAGTTAAAATATTGAAGTATGATGATGACAGTGAAAAATTTGAAGACTATTCTATCTTTTCTTTTAGCTAGAATTTCATAATCGATCCTACTTTACCAAAATACATTAATCTTAAAGGATATTTTTTACATTTAAGTTTTGCATTTAAAATTGCGCTCAATACTAGAAGCGTTAAAGGTGCATTGTTTCCGGGAGGGGAAGTAGGTCGAATGCATAAAAGATACATTAAACCCTAATCTGCATAATTATCGTGCGCATGTCGTAGAAAAAAAATCCTGGTTCCCCTTTTATTAACCTTTTCATTGTTTCTTGTTTAGAACTTACGAAAAAGTAACTGCAATCCACGTTAGACAAAAACGATGATACTTTTTAATAAATTTTTTATCCTTGTCGAATAAAGGGAAATATATTTTAATTTTATTTCCCTTTCCAACTTTTTTTCTTTCACAAGTGGCCCTTAATTTTTCGGTATCAGTTACGTTGCAATTATAATCAGTAATAAGAATTGAAAATTATTGTAGCTTAGTATTTTGTATTTGTTACTCAGTTTTGAATTGTTCCATAACGATTTCTTTAAGGGTTCGCGATGAATTATAAAAGTAAATTAAAAATAATATATTAGCTCTTTAAACCCAAATGTGGCTTTTGGTCTACTCAAAATCAATCATTGGGTGCACGTTAATCGTTGATAATTTTAGCGTTAATAAATTATCGAAGCTGCTTCAGTTTATGGAATTTCAATCGAATAGGAACAATTTAAAGTCATATACAGAGAAGATACGTGCTGTTGTTAAAAATCGTCATAGTATAAAGAACAAATACGTTATTGTGTAGCGAATAGATTAATGGTCGGTGGTATGGTTGACCTATTCTACTTGCGGTTTCTTGTCGGAGAATATTACACTTGCGGGGATAATTCAAACAAGAATGAATAAACAGAGACTGCACGGATCATCGTACGCCATGAATTCTTTTTCCATTTGTCCTTTCTTCCTGTTTTTTTCCAACCACCAGCTCGTGTTTGCCATGTTTTTTTTTTTCTCTCGGTTTTCCTCCGTTCCCTTGTTTACTTCGCAATTCACGTTTTATTATTATTGTTCGACACTTTTTGGCATTTATAACAGGTGTCTTCTACAACCACCATTTCTTTATTTCGCTCACAGACAAGTTTATTCGAGAAACAGCTCAGAATCTTTCCATTTCGAAAATAAAAATTACAGAATCATGGAATGGAGAGTACTTGGAGTTTAATCGGGGTACTTTGGGTTCGGTTTAAACTTTCAGAAGGAGGGAAAAGTGCGGTACTTCGGATCGTTCGAAGTGGCTTAACGAAATTCCCGCAGATTTCTAATCTCTGTACTATCTTTGGTTAAGGTTCTTATAGATCCTCGGTACTTTTGCAAACGATTCCCTTTTTAGTCAAAGAACATTGTATTTTGCATCCTGATTCAGTTTCATTAAAACTTTCACTAAACTCTTCGTTAAAACTTCACTAAAACTTCGCTTCATTAAAATTTAGTAAAATTATTTAACTACCTGGGTTACGCATGTTTAATTTCTTTATTTTAACCACAGTGTGAAATACTCAGCATTTATCTATCTTCTGCGTGGATAATGAAAATTTTTCGCTCGAATTCTTTATTTGAAAAATATAAAAATATTCGACGATTGGGAGGTCCGAAGCGGTTTCGCGATATTTTCATAACATAATAAAAAATTGTTAAAAGATAATACAGAAATGGGTTATCAACGTAGGAAAATACAAGTATTATTTTTATCTTTTTCGCGACAAAATATTACAGTTTAATGTTTGTATTTGCCTTTGAACGTTTGCCGTGTAGCGCAGGATCTCTTCATTCGGAATAAATTGGATCTACCGACGAATTGGGCGTGTCATACAGTACAAATAGATCGTAAAAGGTGATTCTTTTTTTCTTTTTGCGTTGCACGATAAAATGTATGTAGAGGGACGAACAAAAATATGAGGAGTATCATTCGTTTCGGGATAGAATGGCGTTGCACCAAATAAGATCTCAAATACTCCGAGCACAGAGAGCCGTAGACTCGCGTTACGTTTCGTTTTCATTCGGTGTCTGTTTACCGGTTAAATGTAATTTACCCCTAGCTGCCGGATCGTAATTCACTTAGACTAAGTCGCTAAATTTGCTTCGAGTCAGTTAATAGCCCGCCTAAGATTTAATTGCGCTGTCGTGAAAGGGATCGTACAAAAACTGTTAAAAGGTTTTGTTACTTCACTCGTTTCCTCTTATAAATTTGCTCAACATAAAATTACATTTTTGCATTGCCTAAAGTTTATTTCAAATCCACCAAAATTTTATCACGGGGGATTTAAAATTCATTCGAATTAAAATATTGGATTTTATAATTAGGAGGGGGCGGGGGACCACCCCTAATCGACAACGAGTTTATAAAACTTTTCATATCATCTTTGAATGTTTCTTGTTTCTACGAATTTTCTAGGGGCGTTCGAAATGTTAGGTATATGCAGATGAGGGTTTAACAATTAAACGTGCCGTTTAACTTGGACAGAATATTCAGCGAGTTGCGTTTCTATTCGAACAGATCTTTTGGAACTCGTATGAAAATTTGTCGATTTATTCGCAATATTTAGCTCAGTTAATTTAACTACCCGATCGTTCAGGTATAATTACCTTGGAACATCGTAACCGCTCGAGACTGATAGAAGTGTTACCGAGAAGATTTACACTGAGATGTATCTTCGCCGAAGATGAACTTTATTACATCCAAATTTGTAGTTTACGCAAGATGAAGTTAAACCACGTAGACGTTTAACCGAGCTAAAAGTTCGTTTGCCCGAAGCTTTTGCTTCGTCATTAAAACCACGAGATTCTAGCTGAATCTATCTGCGAATAAGTTATCCGTTTTGAAATCTTCGAAGAAACTCGAGCAAAAACGCGTGCAAACGGTTCGCATGATTGAAATGGAAATTAATTTTAAATAAAAGAACCGGGTACAGAATCTTTCTTCGTGGCATTTAATGTTTTAAAATACGTCAAAATTGATTTTGAGAAAATGATTGCAATTGCAGATGGTTCAATGGTTTCGTTATCAATTTGCATAGACATTAAAATAAACAGCCTCGACCAAAGTTATTTTATCACTTTGATATTCTGCCAAAGAAAGACTAGCAGATTCCAAATTGTCATAATGAAAACTTTCAAGCGGGTATCGATTCTGTCCAAGTATTATTTTCAGTTTTTCAAGCATAAAAATGAGGGTTAATCTGGCGAAATGTTAAGAAAAGAAGCCAATACTACCAACCCCGTAATTTTTCCGTCTGGAATCCCTCCGTACCAGTTCTTTTTGGTGCCAAGAGATATACAAGAAAATGGCGTAAGTGCCAGCGACTTCGGTCGTGATGAAGCCACTCACGTACAGCAGAAATGAGAATCCGTACCTGTAGGTGAAGGGCGGTCCCTGAAATCGCAAGATTGCGACGATGCTGTTCATTCGTATGAGCACGATACGGATAAGAAGCAATCTAAGCTGCCAGAGAAAATATAAAATCGAGAATTTCATGTCTTAACTTCGTTCCTTCGCACTTACACCTTGGATCTTGCTCAACGTTCTAATTTATATTTAAATTCATACGTTAGATATAATTTGGGTTCTTCAAAACGCTGACCGTAAATACTCCAGCCCACGAAAATCCAGTCTTTGAATTTTCGAACATTTCAGTTATTCAAATAGCGAAATATTCGGTAAACCTCGAAATTAATGTAATATAATCTTGACGTGAAATGTTCAAACGAGCGACGGGCTAAGTAAATGATATATGGAAATGCTAAAGTCATTTGGTAAGCCATATTTCACTGACCTGAAACGACGACCTTGGTCTGAGTTTACTGCCAACCTCAGCTTTGAACACAGATATGTACATCACCATTCCTACCAGCATTAACAAACCTGAAATGGAAACCAATTTAATAACTTAAGCTTTATCTCTGTGCAGCAGTTCTCGCGACAATTTCACACAGACTGGCCAGCTTGCGCAAAACGGATTGTTTAAACTTTAATCCGTCTTCGTACTTGGTCTCATTTATTTATCTATAAATTTTCCTTGACAATCATTAAATAACCTTAGCTACTAGCTACTAATTAGCTCCTAATGTCACCGGACGGTCGATTTCAATCGAAGAAACTTGATTAATATTTAGTGAGTTAATTCGCAAAGCAATCAAAGCTTACGCGTCCTATGATGGGTGTATTTGTCGTAATTTCTTGAGAAGTGATGATTTTATTTCAAAGATCTCGTTTTTGGTAATGGTGTTCGTGTATTCTTAAAGAAAAGTGGTGCACGCAAAATAGTATGTATGATATAATCCGGTGTACTTTATTACTCACCGGAAACTATGAAGACCACCCCAGCGACAAAGACGCAAAGTCTGTGTCTCGGGTGACTAACGTGAGCAGTGAAGTAACAAACTTCAGCCAGCACCAGCAACGATGTTGCAGCGAAGAAGAACATCGCCGACTTGGTAACTGCGTCTGTGGATAAAAAATATTGCCATGAACCAACTGAACGAATGGGGAAAGTTCGCGACCAACATTTTTTTTCCCCCTTTTCCTCTTCAAAACTATCCTTCCGTTATTACAAGAAAATATGAACGCACCGACAAGAAGAACGGCTGCGAATAAGTGAAAAATTCATGAAATTCAATCAATTTTTATCCTTATTCTAACGTACAAGCACGAAACGTTGCTTCTCGTTATCGCATATCATTTTATATCCCTGTTTGCATATAACACAAGTTCGTGGACGCGAAACTTTGAGTGAAAAGTTATTTTGACGTTAGAAAGCTCTGGTAACACCGTGTTAAAGAAATACATAATGTTCAATGTACCAAAATTGAATGAAAACCGTGTCTTGATATTTTGTATTTCTCATAAGTGAACAAAGAAAATTGAACTTCTTATTCAGCAGGCTTTATCGCAAAGAAAATTAATTTTCCTAGAAATCTGATGACCATGCTCTTGCGTTACAGACGTCCTGATAATTTCCTTCGATTTCACGTTATCGGGACTGGTTCCATTTAATCGTCTCCATGGTATAACATAAAAAAAAGAGGAGGGGACCTCGAGGTGGACAAATTGTCGAATCCAGTTTATCACGGGAGATAGATTCTCGTAGCTGAAAGCATTTACCGCCGAATATTTTACGGCCGTGTCACACTCCAGTTTGGCCACGGACAGAGGACACCTAATCAACCCCCTTCAAAGGCACACATCCCCCCCCCCCCCATTCCTGTCTGTCTCATGATGATGGTTATCCCGTTCTACTCACATGGTATTGCCATGGTTGAATCGCTAGGATCCGGGCTGTACTCCTCGTTTGGAAAATAGTCAATGCTTGAACATTCGTACTCCATTCGCGAGCCTGCAAAGCAAAACGTAAAAAGTACACGATTCGTGTATTAGCGGCGGTGTATGGTTGGCAATACGGACGCATATTTTCGTAACACGTTAATCTGACAAATTGGGCAATGACAAAGTAAACGCGTCCTTTAGTTTTCATCGTGCATGCTCGTACGACATCGTGGTTCGGTGTCGTTCTCTTGGTCCCCGGTTTAACTTTATAGCTCTTTCATTTTGCATTCCATTGTCGACGAAAACAGAGGCAGGGACGGGTCGTTAGTTATGATGCATCGTGTTGTTTCTCGGTCGCATACGTTGCGTACAAAGAGCATAAATTAGACGTCGCGGACGGTTTTATGAATCGTGGTTTACGCGATGTGTTCTTCTAATTTCTTGCGACGAAACGAAAGGGTTTAAAAGTCGTTACGAAAAACGTTAAAGTGTTGAGGGGTAAGAGGATGAGTAACGTTGGAAGAACCCTGAGATTTTAAAGAAAGCGAAGAAAAATTTTGAAGATCAATTCTAATTGTTAGCACTATCAATCTTTTTAATCTTTTTTTTTTTTTTTGTTTTAATTGATTTCTACCTACAATACATCGTTTAATTACCTAAAGATTGCAGTTGTTTCGAAAGAAATCACCGGATAGAAGTTAGATGAATTCGAAGTCATAAGAGGAAACGATACACGAATGTAATTTATACGACGAGAATCGGTAAATTACTCGATCTTCCCTCCTGGTCGTCGAAGCAAGCCCGCCCTTTTTCATTTCTGTCGCGTGGTTTGAATTTAATTGAAACGGAGACACCGGGGAATCCGTGACCCGTGAACTTTGAACGCCTCTGATGCTGGTTATTAGACTAAAGTTCGTCGCAACGATTCTGTTTTATACGATTCGATTTAACACGATCGATATCGGCTTGCCACCCCAGATATAATATCTTCTTGTTCATACTAAGCTTCCGTTACACGTTGACCGGAAATAAAACGCCAGATACTTGGTTCTGGCACGATATTGCGAAGAGAATTCGATGATTAATGTGTTTACAGATTGTCTTCGCCTCGAAGCGTGATCGTAAATAATTTTATCGATATTCTCTGAAGATTTTATTGCAGTATCGAATAATCAGAGCGCCTAGTGTTGTACGAAACTAAAGAAAAATCGTAAATAGAGACGGTAGTCGCAATCGATATTTCTGTTCGTGAACATGCAACTCCGACCGATAAATTTCATTGGAATTCTTCCTTGCATACCAATATTGCGTATTTTACGGATTTGTTCTCGTAAAGTCTGGAAATCAGTACAAAATCGCGAACATACGATACTCGTAAGGTATTAAAAAAAAATCCGTATCAACGTCCATCTAGTGGAATCGAAATCCGAAAATATGAAATAAATCAACGGATGTGTGCCGTTATTTTATCAAACGAATGTTTCATTCATCTCCGAAAAAGCTGAAACCGCACACAACTAAAATATTGTTATTATGGAAAAATTAGTAAATCATTAGTTAAAGTAAAATATTCCACCTTATGAAATCAACTTCAAGTTGGAATAGGTAATAAAACACGCTCGTATTTTCACCGTATTTACCTTCGACAATTATCCTTAACGTATTCGGGACCAACGATGCAGTGTATGTGCTTTCTGCTCTATCTATCCGATGCAACCGACGATGCACCAGGTGCATCTTGTGCGTAATTTAATATTTTCGGTCGGTACCTACATTTTCTATTAAAATTGTTATCTAGAAATTTATGTAGTTACTTTTTTTCGAACTTCCATATCATCAAATCCAAGATCTGACACACGTAACACTCCGATAATAATTAATACGACATGTTATAATTAAAAAACAGAAAGGTCCTGCCTCCTGAGGATCAAATTCTAACTGCTTCAAATTCTGAAGCGATGAAAATTAACGAATTCTGGCGCATGCAAGGAGCATAATCGAAACCCTATTCGGAATTCCGAATAAACTCGGAGGTGTCGTATCTGACTATCAGAAGCGTTTCTAAAAATGATCCGCAAGGGAGCACGAAGCGAGGACTTTCATAGTTACGCGACCAGCCGAAGGGTGTGTAGGATTGTCGAAGGGGGAACGGGGAATTGGGTTGGCAGGCGTGGAACAGTCATTTCCGGTTCGTGCCGGAAGTCGGCCGTATTGCCTCCCTTCGACGGCTGAGAATCGATATTCCAGGTTCGTTGCCGACGTGCCCACTGACAGAAGCATATAACAGAAATAATAACTCGCCGTTCCTGTACACGGCGCGCTGTTGTGATCATTGTTCAACCGTGACCGAAGAACCGGATGCGCAAGACCCTTTCGGCAACTTTTTATTTCGATAATTTCGCGTTCCTTCCTGCTGGTTTTTTCTCCTTTTTGCCAAAACGGAATTGTTCGCGCCATCGAGTTTTAAAAGCTCGAAAAGTTGGTATGCACGGCCCAATTTTTTGATGTTTATGAAAATATTTTTCCCTTGGATAATAAGAACTTTCGCCGAATGAAGGATTATGAAGCCGCTCGCCGGAGAATTCCACTTTTTTTTCCATTCCTGAATTTCCCTCGAGCTTTATGCGTTCTAATTTTCCTCCCCAATACAACGTGGCCATTAAAAAAAAGAGAAAAAAAATCAAGTGATAAACAATCCTTTGTAAACCGTGTCTGATCATTGTAGTTGATGTGCCTTTCATTTACAACCTATTTTTCACCTTTCCTTATCTTTTCACGCTTCTCGATGCGCGAGCAAAATCATCAAATCTCTGCAAACCGAATGCGAACGGATCGCAAGTTCTTAAACTAAGAGAGAACTTTTTTAATCTACGGCTGTAATTGGGAAGCATATCGTAAGCATTTTAATTAAAAGAATATTCGTTTCTTAGATCGTACGCGAGCAAGGCGAAACGAAGTTTCCCTAGTCCCGATGTTCGGATGGGTCATTTTAAAGTAGAGAAAGCAGAATTCAGCCACGCGAGACCTCGAGCCGCTGATGAAGTTTTACATCGAAATTGGATCGTCCAATTTATAACTGCGATGGGAGAAACAGATACGTGAGTGTGACCTGTATACCCCGGTGTGATATTATTTAACATCAGCTTGGCTAATTGGCACAAACGGATCGGGCTACCTTGGTACGCGCCACCAAGACACCCAACCAGACACGATTACTCTATTAAATGTCCGGGAACATTTGTCACAGAGCAGTGAGTTTTAATGCCGCGGCTCGCGATTATCTACGGACCTTGTATTCGATAACAACGGTGTCCGATTTAACTGCCGTGAAGCCGAGGTCACGTCCGCGGGTTATCAGCTTCAAAGAAACAGTCTCTTCCAACGTTTCGTCTATGACGAGGTAAATGACTTTTTACAAACGTCCTTTCTGTTGAACAGTTCATTATCCTACGATGTGGGACGTAGATATTATTACTTCAATGCTATTTGTTCAGCCGTCGTAACAATCGCAGGAGTTTAATTTATTGCACAATTGTGTTAATACAAAGTCCAGCCGTTATTTGGACTCACCGTCCTCATAAAATCCAATTTTTCAAGTCAAGGCTTTTCCTGGATAAGCAGCCGATATTTTCTTGTATCCCAGACAGCCTTCCTTGCGTGATTTTCGATTGTGAACAACGTAAACCGAAATCCCCTTGTAAATTTAGTTATACTGCATCTTAAAATTAAGAACCTTCTTGTTTCTCGGAAAAAGTTCCAGGTAATCAGGTTTCAATACGAATTTTAGATGTCTGCTAGGATTTAAGTATCGGTAATACGTTACGATCATTTTCCACGTGAAATAAAGGCACTTGAGAAAAGATGTCTTAGATCTTCAAAATTTCGGACGATTTGCTGGAAACATCTATAGACCGTCGTCATCTTCTATACGCAATTTTCTTGCCTCGTTCCTTTCCATCTTGACCGAAAGAGAAAAAAAGAAAAGAGAAATTCGTGTCTCTTCGACGGAGATAAGACGTTATCCGGTGGTTGAAGGAAGACGAAGTCCTCCCTCATCGGTACTTCTATTTCTTTTTCGTTTATTTTTTGATCTGTTGGCATAGCCGAGGGGCCAGCGTTGCTGCTGGTAGGCGTGGAACTACTAGAGATCGAGCGATGGCGGTAGTTGAAGGAGAGCGGTTTCCGGTGCCCTCGGTAACGAGTCATTTCCGACCCACTGTACTCGTCTCCTTTGGACCGATCTCCCACCCCATACCGTTATTCCCATCGAGAGATCTGGACCGGAATCACAGAACGCTTTGCGAATATTATCGGTTAAATGCTTTCTACCTTCGTCTCTATCGAGGGAAAATTTCAGCTTGTCAGAAATAGATGGAAATAAAAAGAGATATAATAGGTGTTACAAATAGGACTGGTAATAGGAATATTGTGTTTGGCTAGAATTTTCGGTGTAATCACAGTGCTACGATAATATTATAGTAGGGCTCATAATTGAATGAAAACACAGGAAACGTTGGATTATAAATTAATAAAGCGAAGAGATTGCAGGGGATGTAATATAGCTGTAACACGGTAAAATTCTTATCACGTAGCGTAAGAAATAACGTTTTGTTATATGACATTACGTGCACAGTATATACCTAATTCCGTTTCATTTCATCGCGAGATAGCAAAGTGAAATGGCAAAACGCTTTCCGAGTATTATGAATTAAATGCCATTCCGTTGTATTCTCCCGGGGACAGAGAAGATTCCGCGACAGAAAGATCTTGAAAAGCTTGCAATCAGTTATCAAAGATACACCTGAATGGCTTCGTGGCGAACCGTATTCTTTTGATGCTGAAATGTGTTCAACAAAAGCTCGTTAAATGATGATACAATGAAATACGTTATCATTAATTTTTGACACCGATAAAAATACGAGATTTTAGAATTCGTTGAATTTCTTTTCGTAACTTTTTTGATCTTTCGACCGTGAACATTCATTTCGAAAACGTTATAAACACGAATAGATTGTTGACCATAACGAAACATTTGCTGTTTCACCGAAGGACTGCAAATTACAGCACAGAGATATCTGGCCAGTATCGCGGGTCCGTTTGTACATTAATATGCAAAACTCGGAGCACGTATAGCTACGTGTCCAGCGATACAGCAGTTGAGCCTGGACCAGCATACATCTCGCCAGAAGTGCCACGAATTATGAAAGTTAACAGAAAATAAAAATATTTATAATTTTCATGTCATGAAGAATAAGTAATACGCGACCGTGTAACCTCTGAATTGAAATTACTAAAAACACACGTGGATACGTGACATTTTATTATCGTCGAAGTAAAATAATTTCCTTTTTTTTTTTCCAAACTTTTAACTAATAGAGTAAAAAGAAAGATAAACATGGATTTTGTACGTGTGTGGAGAATTTGGGGGAAAAAAGAAATCGCGCCGGACAAATTCCAGTAGAAACAGACGTCATTATTCAGCCATAAGAGTTCTCGTATTAAAGTCTGGCTGGCTACAACGTTACTCGAGGGAGCTCGCAAGTCTTGCCGGTTAAATATTCAAGAAAACTACGTGAACCGCTATGCAAAGTAGTCAGGACTGTGAAATGGGCGACGATATCTTGAGGTCGTCGAAATGAAAGATCTACTTTCTAAGAGTACGGTTTCGGCGATGGGAATTTTACTCGTGGAACGTTTCGTTCGTGCACGAATTAAAACTTGGCCGAAAGCAACGTGATATAATGGAAATAAACCGTTAAAGCTTATCGTTTAATTCCATCAGACTAATGTCTGAAAAGACCCACAGGACGTCGAGAGTGTTTATGAGCAGATAGAAGAGTTTCAAAATACGTGGTGCCCGAGAGGCACTGGAACTGAAAGTTAATCCCCACAATGAGAAAATGTGGAGGTGACGAAATTAACAACAGATTCTGTTAGTTGTTTGAACGCTTTAGATCGTTCAACGTAAACCTTGTACTTCGTTTTTGTTTTCAAAGGCAAACTATAGTAATACCTATATTTCTATAACATTATCCTTTTTCGATAACTCCTTTGTCAAGTCGTCCCTTTCGATTTGGCTAATTACTCGCCACCTTTTATTCTATTTTTACTTTAGTATAGACTTCAAGTGTCAAGTATCAAATTGAATCAAGTGTATTAAAATTGAGTTAAAATTACAATTTGCTTAAAACCGATTTTTTTTTTCACTGTAAAATGTTTAAGTAGAACAAAATTCGTAGACCAAACGAGTTGTAAGTTGAGAAACTCGGGGTACTTCATGTTTCTGAAACGATGGGGTCGTTCTGGTCAATAAGCAACGTTGGTCGTACATACGATCGTGGCTTTTACTCCTTGACACGGTTTCTAGTCGGGCAAAAACCACGAAAGACATGAAATTAGATTCCCTTAAATGCGATTTCCGCGGTGGAAGTTCTTAGGTGTACTTTTGCAAAGAAAGTCTCAAACAATTTTCACGGTTTCCTACGGTGCATCGTTTTTCCTATCGACAGTTTTTCAATTTCCGTTTATCATTTCCGTTGTCGTATCCGGTTTCCACTATATCGCTTTCTCGAACTTGATGCATAGAGCATAAACGGATCGGTTGTTACCAGATCGCGAAATCTGTGAAAGGGGGTCGATAATACACTTTCTGTGACATCGAAATTGACTTAAAATGGCTTTAAGAATAAGAAGGCAATCGGGGAGAAGGAGAAGGTATGCTTGTTACCTACCTTCATGTTGAAACATTGACAATGAAAGCCATTCTGTTATAATCCGTTTAGTTCAATAAAATTTATTCCTTGATTTGACTTTTTGATTTTGTTCCATATCGCATTTTTAGCGCGATTCGGAAGTTGGTCTTTTCATCCGAAGAAATTACACGATAATAAAATACTTTAGCTTTTCAAGTTAATCTCCGTGGTTTCTTTTTATCGTTGTTTTTCTCTTGAATTGTATAAGCTGATTATGATTTAAGCTGATTCCGGCAATTATAAGAAATGTATAATATTCTGTTTACGGAAGCGACAAAACATTAAGCCGAGACTAAGCTCTTGAGCACTATGGATTTTGGTAATAATTTAACGTTCCTGCTGTTTTACACCAGACTTATTCAGGTATTTCTCACTCGTAAAACTGCCGTGAATCGTGTATTCAACAGTTGCGGTAGAAGTTTTTTAAATGCATTGGCACGAAGGAATAATAATTTTTTGACAGAAAATTGTGTATGAAAATTTCGAAGTTCGGCGTATGAAGTGAACCGGAAGTACTTACTTATGGCAACGCAGACCCTCCACAACCCGCTGTAGGTAACTTTGCTGTCAGGTTCCGCAGAAGCGTTCGATGAAGTTTTCGGCAGTTTTTCTTCCGTTAGCAGCCACTCTCCTGTACTGATGGCAACCGTGACGACGACCAACGATAGCATGGCGGAAAGACCGGAAGCGATACCAAGACCACCACCACCGGCGTTATTGCTGTTTCCGTCGACAACTACACTGCCACCAGATGCACCGGTAACAACACCTCCAGCACCAGCACTTGAAGAACCGGCACCGCCGAGGTTCTCGCAGCACCAACAACAACAAGACATCACCACGTGCCGCCCTTTTGTCATGGGGGCATCCCACCACTCCTATAATGGCTGTTCTTTCCTCTCTTCTGGAAGCTTAGCTGAATTTTCTTTTTAATGAAAATCAAAAGTATGCTCATTCATTTGGTTTCGACGGAAATATGAATTATCGTCCAGCTCTTTCTTCCAGGATTTCTTCTTGCATCGTTATTTCGAAAGTTATGGATGGAAGTCGATATTGGAAAAGTGGTTGGTACTGGATTCCCGTCCGTTAACAGTTTTCATCGATAATGCAGTGGAAGTAACGGCAACAGCTTATTTCCAGCAAACTCTTCTCTCTTCACTGCAAACTTTTGCTCGTATTTCTTTCCCGTTTCGTTTTTTCTGTGCTGTGTCTTCTTTGTTTGAAAAAGATACTCTGAAAACTTAATCCGTGAAAGCCTCAAGGGGGGTTCCCTGTAAGCGCAGCTATTGGCAAAGGATAGGCTTCCGGGCTTAGCGGCACCGAATGGTTGATAAAAGATTTCGGGATCAGGATGGTTCAAACCAGCAGCGAGGCGAAGCCACCCTTCTTCGAATATCTCGATCGTTGCATTTCGTCGTTACGCGAATAAATTCTTCGCAAAATGAATGCTTTGGCGTCGAAGAGAAGTTTACAGTTCCATGATTCTAGCGACCAAAGATCAATCTCTTTTCTGAAAGTTGCGAGATTCATTTATAATTTTGAAGTCGACGTCGAGCAAAGTTTGTTCTTCAAATATTGCGTCGCACGCCTCGAGCATAAGGTTGTCTACCATTTATTACGAACACATTGGTTGACGTATTCTCAGTTAGGTTTGAGAAAGTCCTCGAGGGTCGCACGCCCTTTCGGCTTTCTGCAAGTTCGCAGTTTGCAGTTCGAAGTTCGTCAAGGTGGCGGCAGTCGTCCTTTCTCAAACTCTGCAACAGAAAGCGTCAGTCTGGGTAAGATTTATGAGCTGCGCGTACAACTGTTGGTCGAAACATTTCTAGAATTTAAGATGCATTAGCCGAAATTCATAAATCTTCCTATGTATGGATCGCTGATGCAGGAATTTGTGAAACTTGAATCGACGCTTAGGAACGAGTTTATTTATATATATATATTCTATGGAAATTTTACAAAAGCGTCCAAAATCTCAATTTTTCAAATACTTGGCCACCGATTTGCGTTTGAAATATTGAAATTTCAAAGTCACACACAATTTATTATATATCAAAGTAGACGAATCGACAAGGAAATACATGTAATTATAATTCAATTGGAACTTTATCGATACTCCCAAGGCACAAATTGAAAATTGTTAAGTGCGTCTATCGTTCGAGCAGATTGCAATACA
This sequence comes from Stelis phaeoptera, assembly GCA_943735885.1. Classification (NCBI taxonomy): domain Eukaryota; kingdom Metazoa; phylum Arthropoda; class Insecta; order Hymenoptera; family Megachilidae; genus Stelis; species Stelis phaeoptera. Next base: position 7,057,279 of record OX030936.1, read on the forward strand.
AAAGCACGGGTCATTATGATACACGGATTTTGAGGATGGCCCACAGCGAAGCGTGCAAGAGCGTTGCGACAGAGGGCCGCAAGATTGTCAAGTGTCAAAGTCTCGTTGGATTATCATGCCTTCTTGAGTTAGTCGACTCGGCAATGCTCGAGGATCCTCGACGAGGCATGTTCGAGCTTTCCAGCAAGAAAAAAAGAAGCCGAGAATTGGAGGACGGATACAAGGAAAGAGACTACGACTATCACCAACACCCTGGGCCCGCCCTTACGCGTCTTGTTAATCTTTTAATCGTAATTGAATCGACGTATCGGAGGCCACGAACAGAAATTGCAGTTTTTTAAGCCGATGGCTGGCAGAAATTTTACGGGGTTTCCTATTAGCTTAATCCGTGAACTCGCCACGGTGTACTTTCACGAATGCCCTTTGGGTCGCGACTTTTCATCTAACGTCACCTTCTTCCCATCTACCGCCCACTTTTAACCCAGGGATCTTATCCCGTCGAGGATTATCGAAGCTCAGACTGGTAGTTCGCAGTCGGATCTTTCGATTCGCTCGCGGTCGAGATCGATTGAAACAAAAGGAAAAATCGTGGAATTGGCGTACGACGAAGCCCAACGTTCGTGACTCAACGATATTTCGATTTCGATATTTCAGTCTCTAGACAGTTGAGGATGTTTTTTCTTTGAAATCAAATTTTTCGAAAACTTGGGGTGCTGGCGAAAAACCATTTCAGTTTTTCTTCTGTGATTACTCGATTTCGCTAATCAGTGGTTTAATAATTCAGGTTTTACGGTATTTTATTTAGATAACAAGAGAACAAGTTAAATAGATATAATTAATATATTTAAGTGGTATTGTTGAAAATACATCACGGCTTGATCGGTGTAACTCATCGACGACGAAATTTAGCCGTTCGTATGGAAACGCACGTCTCTCTGTAATTTCGGTTCAGAATTATTTGGTGCCGGGAAAACTTCCAAAGTGGCGTTCACAGTTGTGACTCGAGGATGTACGCGGTAACATAGGTGTCTGTACAGAGGGTGCGAATGCATGTCGCGGTTTTATCGGGATATCGTTAGATAGAGAGAGACGGAAGTTCTGTAGACTGGTTTCACGTGGCAACACGTGACTTCCAGTTTCTGCTTTTCGAGTGGATGCTTGATAGTCGAGTGACTTTTCCAAGTTACAAGAGCCGTCGCTGAGACTCGGTCGCCAAACTTGATTGCAAAATTCTCGTAAGAAGACATCGAGAACTTCTTGCCCATATACAATATCTCTCGAGTCTTTCGTATTACCCTTCAATACCGCATCATTCGATTAGTTACGTTCGACGCAGTCGTTTGACAAATGTGATCAATTAGGATGACGTTTGCGTAACTCGTAATAATTGATTGCCGTCACCGTTCTGTCCGATTAACGTGTCAACCGCAATGGAGATAGATATCAATTCAATTTCGCCGAATAATTGAGAAAAAGAAGTCAAAAAGAAATATTCCAACAATAAGCAAGTAGCACGCGTTAATAAAATTGTAGAGATATGTATGTTTCATGCATTATGTTAGAGATGCGATACGATTGAAGTAAACAGCAAAGGAAATTTAAAATAAGATCCAGTTTCCACGTATACAATATTGAAGGATTTACGAAGATAGACGTGTTTGCTGCATCGCGTTGCAATCCTTTATCTCGTCTACGTGTTTCACTGAAAAAGAGAGACGTGCTCCCTTTTCTCAGACAGTAAAATGTACGAAACAAGAATAATATACTTTGAATACAAATTTCGTTGCTAACTTGTTTAAAAAAAGAATTGGTTTCTAGTAGAATCAGCCTGATTAAAAAATACAGAAACCCAGTTTAATTCCCATACCAGAATCGATTATTTCACGTAAAATGATTTGACGGGATGTATATTACAAATACTCGTGAAGTTTTTGAAAATTTTCAGAAGTCTCTTGAAGGAGGCACTCTTCGAGTTGAGAATTCTCTGCGAGTTTCGTGGAACCTACTTCGCGAAAAACGTTTGGCCAGGTTATAAGAAGCTTCTGTACTTTAGTGCATCATGAGAATGATTCAACTTCTTAATTTGTGCCGTTTGAGATGCAAATGCGGCTTCCTTGCTTTCTTCGCCTAGTTTAAAACAGTATTTTCCAAGCTTCTTTTAAGTTGGGATCAGACGCACAAGTTTTACAATTAGCATGGTACACAAAGAGAAGTCAAATTATAATTAAAATATTATAACTAACAAACTGAGGTTGAGGATACACCAAATTTCATCCTATTTTGCTATGTGATTGTAATGCTGAATTACAGTCCGGTGGTTCAAAAATTACCGTAAAGATACACGTGAATGGATAATAATTATCAAAAATTTTATCATGGCATAGGAAATATCTGACAAGTAATTTTGTTTATTAGATGTGTGTTCTTTTAACGAGTTAAGGTTTTCTTGCCACAACGACTGTTCATTCTTCTGGTAGAAACTGGCTAGGTATCGATCGTGGTGTTTTTCAGAAAAGCTTCGTTAAGTACGGATAATGAAGCTACGATGAGGCGGAACTGCGCCAAGCGCAAGCAGAACTGCTCACTCGCGAAGCATGCGGTTTAAGAACAAGTAATCGTGCAACCGGTATCATTGCAATCACGTCATTCGGCTCTAATTGCAATCGGTTTTCCCATTATTCATTACGGTTACCGAAACAAGGCCGCCGTCTCGTGGAAAATCGTTCTAACTGGGACCCGTTCAACGAGAAAATCTAACTGTTCTTTTGCTCTTCGTTTTCCTTTTGTTATCGCTAATTGGAAATCTCACCGCGGAACGCTGTTCTTGCAAAGTGCACTTTTTGGCATGGTTTGTGAGTGAAATACAAATTGTTACGATGCTTTTTACAAAACTAGGATTTTTCATTTAATCGTCGAACCTGAAAAATAATTTATTCGATTGGACGAGGAAGAGGATTATTCAAGTTGAAAATATTATAAATTCAAGCAAATATATTACATCAAAGTGCAACAGTTTGACTTTGGTGGTAAAATTCAACTACTTGACAATTCGTTGGACGATAAAGTAGCTTGCATTCAACAAATTACTGTGTACCGTGCTCGTTTTAAATAGCATTAGACTGTGACTCGAGGAATGGGCTGATTTAAAACGAAGCTGTAACTTTTTACTTTGACAGTGGAACCTTTCGAAAATATAATCTCCTTTCGTAACGAGGTACATCGTGGAATAGAAACATCTGAAATAAACGGGCCCTTTGAAGCTACGATGAAAACAAGGTGTACTAGTAATAGTGTTACGGAGTTAATTAATGCTTTAGAAAATACGGAGAAATGCATTTTTGGTTTGCGTGGAATCCACACCGAATTAAACCTGCCTCAAAACTTTGCAACGCGTTAAAAAGTTTTAATGGTAGATGGATTCTGGATCCATTAAAACGCGTCTCGTTCACGGTTATTCTGTGTAATACGCCGTGCGATATTTTGCAGTTCACGATTTAGGAAGCTTACCGGTTCTATTCTTCTTTGACTAGCGTCTAATTAATCGGATTATAAGTAGCGTCAGCGAAATTGATTTTTGCCAAAGGAAGCTGAAAGCACTCATCCTTTTCACCAGGGCAGCCATTGAGTGCCACCTTTTCCTCACCTTTTTTTTTCTTCTTTATGGACTGTCAGAGACTCTGAAAACTGTTTAATCCGATCTCTTCCGTTCTTTTTTTCCTTTTTCAACATTAATGTTAACATGGGAAATTTTCGATAAGATTGGATATTTTTACAATTAGCAAAAAGTCACCGTTTGATTTTTCGCTTGTATCGGATTTCTATTATCATTTACTTTTTCCTTTTAAAGAGGATATTGCCATTTAGAGGCAAAAATTAGTGGACCAATTTTAATGTTTTCGTACATATTTGTTTGGATTATTATTAGAAATCTTTGCCAATTGATAAGTCAGTTAATATGATACATGATTTTGTAAAAACTTCATTGTACTCATTTCTCAAACAGAAATAAATATATGTGAAAAGTTTCCAGATTCTTAGTCCATCAGTTTTTCGTTCTAAAGTTCGCCCGAAAGTGATTCTTCCAAATGGAAACATCACCCTAAGATTTCCAGTCGATTTCACTATACGATGGTCGTGAATCATTTTATTCGAAAATTCAGATTTTGATCTCTCAGCTTTTTTCAAAGATTGATACAACAATCAAGCCAGTACTTTCTTCCTCGTGTTTCTTTTAATGAAAAATATCGAGAGCGCGGCACAATGCCAGACTTTTACTCTCAGATATTTTTAAAGGCGGTTTTCGATCCTCGTTCAACGAATATTTGCTCTACCGCTGAGGGAAAATTAATAAAACTATACCGGTTTATTTTGCGAAAGGTATTTTTAAAATGATCGTTAAGAGGGACATTCTACGATCGCAACATTTACCTGGATTTGTATTTTCAAGAGGGTCTTTCTATTCGGGTGATATTTTTGGTCGTCGAAAGATTCTGTAAGCGAGCCGACAAGCGTTGAGGTCAACCCCCGAGGGTTAGCGTCGTCCCTGCCATTTATAATCATGTGTATCCCCGCACACAGAGAATATCTGTGAACGTGGAAAGGCTGAAAATTTATCGAGATCCCTGTAAGACAGGCAAACGACCCGAGTAAACTTGCTTTCGCTGAAAATTCAAATAATGTTCTGCCACCAAGGAGGGAAAGTCGGAAGTTTATTGCGTACGCTTTATATTTTTTTCAGACAGATTTAAACATAATTGTGTGGCAAAGTGATCGTGTAACTTCATATGTACCTACTTTTTATTTCTTATTTGAATTTACTTTCTAGACTGGAAGTATCATAAAGAAATAACTTTCGAACAGATTAAGCAGTGGTTAAACAAAATGTAATTTGTACATTTATTTTTGAAGGACAATGCTTGTTGGATTTTGTAATAAAATTGCTCAGGATAGCTCTATTTCACTGTCACACATGCGGCGCGGCGTGTGCAGGAAAGGCTGAAATAAATAGGGTGACCCGCACAGAAATACAATCATCTGTCTTGCCATTTTTGTTCTTACGGTAACTTCTTTGTTATTGCTCCCTAAGCGATGCAGCATGAGAAAAAATTATAGAAGGAGTCGGAAATTGAAAGCGTGCCTTGGTTCAAGAATGTCTTGGAACAAAGAATACGTTTGTTACAAATTACGCTATTTGTTACGTATCTTTTAACGAAAAGTTAACACGTTGCATCTTGTAATTGCAATATAAAATGTAACTCTTCTTTTTATATATTTTTCTGATTACACTGAATTCAAATCTTCACGGCAGCTTGGCGTTTAATAAAACATGGAATTTCGCTGAAATATTTTTTTACAAAGTTTCTGGTTTATGTCGCAATTATCCGAACATTTTTACCGTTTATCCGCGGTACTTGGGAGCAATTTTTCCTTAATGGTTTCTGCGTTCAAATATCACGTTGGTTGACAAGAGTTTCTACACAGCCGGTGATGTATTATGAGCGCTCCCTAGGGTTCGATACATTTACCTCTGGTAATTGTACCTACGCTTGTTTGGAAAAACTCGGGTATGCGAATAATTTCAACATAAATTAGAAACAACACTTTACTTGATGAGAAATATGATGTACGAGCCTGCAATCGATATCGTTATACTTATAACAAAAACAGTTCTTCTAATAATTGTAAGTAACTTTGATTCGTAATTTGATGAAATTCAAAATATTTCATTAGGTTAAATAAACTATCTGATATTAAATTAACACATTTTGATGAACAACATCGAACTAACTCTGTCAATGAAAATCGACGACGAAACGATCATTTAAAAATCAAATTATCCTTGATTTCAGTTTATGATGTTCCGTGTAGTCGTTGAACGAAGGCTGTCTGAATTCAAGTATCTCGTTTGGTCGTCGAAAGGTTCTCGAGTTTGGTGGCTGGTTTACCGAGGGCCAACATTCTTGTCTCTGATGATCATTCACCTGCATGTACTTATTTCTATGTGAATGCAAAGCAACGAAAAAAAGAAAAGAAAAGAAAAGGAAATGTGGAAATATTTTCTAAACGATCCAGTTTGAAGGACTTCCGTTCGTCGACCACGTAAGCTCAGGGAGAAGTTAACGAGCGCAATTACATGGAAGAGAAAAACATTCGGAAGTTTTTAACCAATACTTGCACCGCCAAAAGTGGCACAAAGATTGTAACATTTGTCGATCCTCGTGCCAGCCAAACTGTATCGCAGATAAAGGTTAAATTGTTTTGTCCTAAGGGACGATGAATTTCTGTTGAATGCAACTTTCGCAGAATCGGAACTTTAACGAATTTAGGAAACAACGTTAAGATTAATTACTTCAGTGTTATAGAATTTTACAAATTTTAATCTCTCGTTCATTACTTCGAGCCTAATGTTCCTATATGATAAATATAAATTTATTACATTAAATTTCTATACCTTCCAAGCTATTTACAGTATTGAATTTTCATGCAAATTAAAAACGCGAAATTATTAGCACAAAGTAAATATATTACACGTTAACGATCTTGAAGCGTGAAGCCATTAATCCTTTCGTTAGTATGGATGACAGTGGCCACCCTTCATTGAGTGATCACTGGTTATCGAGGGTAACTACACTCACCCGATATTATTGATCGCCTGTTGTATTTATTAATATAATAGAAAAAAAAAAGAAAAAAGAAAGCAGTGGGATAGTGCAGAATAAAACGTGTGAAATGAAATAAGCCGAAGTATGCATATAAAACGCTTACGTTATTACAAGTATTAATATCATAAACGTTTCGTTGAAGTAAAGAAGAAACGAAGATTTGTAACAAAATGATGCGTGTACGCATTCTTTGATCGAAAGGATCCTCGCGAATCATGAAGTCATCGTGAAGAATATTCCTGTATATGGCCGTTTTCCGCGCGGAGAAAGGAGAGTGCAGGAAGTTGGATGTTTTATTGTTAAAGAGGAAGAAACAGAGGAAAGTCGTGGTTCTGTTCATGGGTCATGAATTGTAAAGCGTCGCTGTTTATATTCAGACATTCGAGACCGGCATGGCGCGGCGCGGCGTGGCCACCGCGTTTCGTGCCAGCTTCCGGAAAGCGATATCAAGAGAAAAGCGAAGCGACGACGTTAAAAAGGATCGCCGAGCCCTGCTCAAGAGAGATTCTGGCATTTTAATAAATTGAAATTCAACTGCGAGAGCGAAGTCGGAGAACGCGTTTCGATTGCACCGTCGATAAAGGGACCCACCGTTCGAGAGGGTTTGAACATTTCTGGATATATATTATAGATTAAAATACCCTCGTTCTGCTCGATTTATCTCGAAACGAAAGTAGGCTCGATTTCGTTCGTTCAAAGCTTCGAATCGCTTCAGCGATGCTTATTATTTCGTACGACAAGAATCAGGCAGAAATTTCATTAATCAAATCGGTATTAAATGGTGCGTCGTGGTGATGCATGCATCTCTTCCGGAAATGAAGGCGTGTTAACGCTTTGACGGTTGCATATTTTTCTAATTCTTAGATAAAAATTTCCTCCATTTTCTATGAAACATGTATTATAGAATTTGGGTCGACAATGAATTAATTCGGAAGATACTCGAATTTTTCAGAGTCGAAAGTTGTTCGTTGGAGAGGCACGTTCGGGTGTGTTATGGAAATTTAATTGCTTAGTTTAACTGCATAGTTTACGCGGTATCCTGTACGTGTTAGATACTCGACAATGTAGAGTATATTAGAAGTGTACTGTGAATATTAAAATAACCACGATATGCAAACTATGTCGCAGGGTATATAGACGTTAAACACGTCGTAGAATGTGTTGCCGCATAGAATGATGTTCGCGCGTTAAGTATCGCAACGTGGAAAATTGTTCGCGTGGAACGTTGTTGGGGAGAATACTACCAGGCAGAATAATGTGAAGCATATTTCATACCTACCCGCAACATTTATTTCGCCCAACGATATTTTTTTTTCTCCCTTGGATTTTCTAACTTTCCTAGTATATTATAATATTCAACGTCATCTTCCAAAATGGTCGATTTAAGTTAAATTGACATCTGCAAGTTACGTTGGTAATCAGTCTCGAATTCTTACTTTTTTTTCAGAAAACTTGAATCTTTTCATAATGCAGTCTAATTTAAAATTAGATATCGTGGTGTCATTCACGGCCAAGAAATTGCAATAAGCTCCCAGAACGATAATTCGAGAACGAACTGGTGAACTTAAATTAGTTTTGTCCGATATGGTCCAACTTCTGCGATACAGATGCAGTAATCAAACTAAGAAAAAAGAAAAGGAACGGAACCAACGTTAACACCTACCATTTTCAATTCAAACTTGTATTAGTGTGCAGAAATCTCCCGCATAACGTAGCATTGTTTTGTTATTTGTGTTTCTTGAATTATATGCAAATAGCGTTATGCATTTTGAACTAAACACCTGGTGAAAATGAATTTTTTAACGCCCTGTCGTTTTAATTAGACTGCGCGCGAATACACACTTATGACACATCGAAATATGCAAAATGTAAGAAAAGATGTTCAGTCGTTTGTTTCACAGACAGATGGATATAACAATACGGAAAAATCCGTATGTACCTACGTATAATCTGGTTCATTCGTATACATTCGACTGGTCGTTCACATTTTTCCGACTCTACGAAATGGAAAAGTAAAGCTGGAAAGTACAAATGATCTATCGTAGGACGGATCGCGTATCGAAAATCCATTAAACGAATGTGTGTAGCTCGAGTTGAAAGAACAGTAAAAAACTTCAATCGATGTCTTGGGCGAAAAACGTTGATTCGAACAAGCGAGGATTCTTCTTCGATCCTGTAAAAACTCTGGTATCGTTGAAGTAATGACCGAAATAAATAGCTTTTGATATATTGATTACACAGGTGATCCAATTGCAAGTAACTGCGAACTAACACGTTGATTACTTCTCAAAAACTACGGCAAATACAGGAAAAAGATTTATTAATAATTCTGCAGTAAAAATTAGTTCTTTCTTTTTTTTTTTTATCAATTATTCGAGTATATATCATTTGAGGTGTTGGACAACCGTGACCCCCAAGGTGTTAATATTATTAGACGTTTAAACCAGTTGAAATGCTGTGTTTTCTTTGGTCAATGAAATGTTACGCTAGTAATGGCTCCGGTAACTAAATTAAAAGTAGCCCGAGTAAATGTGCTAACGTCTGAAAAGAAAGCCGATTGTACGGGTACCCTGATGAAGGTAACAATGTTGGCGAACGGTCTGTTATAAACCTGCACTTTACGGGCACGTTAGTTAGAAAGCCGGACTTGTTCTGCAATTAATAGCCAGAGAAGAAGAAACACTCGTGTTAATTGGAATAAAAGCTGTTCGCACCTGTTCCTTGTGCGCTCAGTGGGAAATTTTGTACTCGCAATTTCCTTTTTTCTTTTTTTTTTTTTAATCTGTTAACTCTGGGATAGCGAGGCAGACTTGTCACTTCGATAAACAGAAAATACTTTGATCAGTGATCTGATTAATGGGTTAGGGTTGAGGTTAGAAGATTTAGTAAGTACCCCCCTTGCAGATTTAATGTAGACACAAAAAAGTTTATTTTGTCGGATAATAATTGCAATTTTTACGGCTTGTGCATGAAATGTAGGGCTTCGCAGTTCTATCTCCTACATCGATATTTGATTTTTCCTTTTCGATATTTTAATACTCAAAATCATAGACAAACAACGTTCCATTATTAAACATTGAAATATATCTTTTCGAATTGCTCGAGATACTGAAATTCAATGACCGTGTTAAAGTTATGCAACTAGCGATCAACACGATTGCAGTATGTTTCCGTGTAAGTTTCCCAAAGCGAATTGTACGCTGATTTCACGTCGATAAATAATACTGTTGATTATATTGGAGGTCGAAAGGTACTGCAAAGTTCCGCAAGGAAAGTGGAAGGGGAATTCAATATGCACAAATCTGCCTTTGAATTCACAAGGATCGGATAATTCTCTTTGCCCTAGAGTTCTACCTTCATTAATGGAAACGCCAGGAATTCCTCAGTGAAACTGAGAAAATTCTTTCGACTTTTGCTACGTTCGATTCCTTTTTATGATCCTTTCGCTAGATCAATCACCGAATCGAATGAACACCATCCCTGAAATACGATTCCCTTTTTCCTTCGCGACAACTGATTCTTCTTCGTTGATCTTTTCTTTAAAAATCTCCGAAATAATTATATCATCAAGAAAAATTTCGTCAAATTTTACAGAGATTTTTCGTACACGAGTTGCACCAATTTTGTACGCTCACTGTTCTTTCATCCCAAACTTCTTATTTTTTTCATTTATATTGAAACACGGGCACATCGGCTAGTTTACGGGGAACGTTCTTAGTCACGATTGCCATCCCCGATAGTAACGGACGACAAAAAAAAATAGGAATGTAATTTATTTCTGAGCACCGCTCTAATTTTGAGCGTACAAATAACTTTCCTACGGTAAATGAAATAATGAGAATTGTGGCTTGCGATTTTCCTCGACCAAAAGCTGGGACCTTTCTGCCTTCTGTTCGCACATACACATATGTACACGGTCATGTACCTGTGTAGAATATGCTTTCAGGAAGCTGGGCAAATAATTTCGCGTCTCATGTAAATGTTATCAAACTGATATTATGTCAGATTTGTAATTTGTAAGTTTGTCTTTCTACATCACTTTTTTATAATTAATATACCATAGAATACTTATCTGCATAAAATTTTCTATGAAAAATAAAAATTCTATTCTTTACTTCCCGCAGCGTTAAATCATTCGAAATTTAATTTTATTTTTAAATTGAATGGCCTGATGAAAAGTGGAATGGAGAAAATCAAATGACATTGACTATCCTCGTTTCATTTTCACGTTTTTACGTTTTCTCTTTGTTTCTTAATTGCACGTAGGAAATATTTTTGCTGTAATAAATTTTATTAATTTCATCATTAGTTTCATTGTTTAGTTTCATTATTGACTACTGGTAGTTTTTCAGTGCTTTGTGTGTAACGTAATTAAAGTTCGTAATTCTCCGGATTAATTTTTCAGTATTTGGGACAAATTCATTTAAATCGTGTGATCAGTGTGTATACTACATCAAATTCCTTATTGTTTATTGAATAATCCCTTCGTTTTCGACGTTAATGAAATTCTTTTATTGGAATTGAATATTTCGAAAACGTTTAGCGATACAATGCGCTGAAATTTTGACGTGAAATATAGATTTGTTATCGTTTTGTTTCCCGGATGATCCGTGCACCAGTTATTTACAAGAATATGAAAAAATATTGCACCGCTGTGCGAGGATTAAATTTTGCTCGTATGGTTTTTAAAAATACATCGAAATATTCACAGTGTCAATAATAGTCCGTTACTGTATGCTATTCTTTTTAACGACAAGCAAACCTTCAATCACCTTATTTAACATATCCAGGCGATTGTTTGAAATAAAAGTTTCGTATTCATGATGTTCCTTCATCAAGGTTCAAAGCTTCCTACAGACGAGAAAGAATATCGTTTGCATGAAATTTCGAATAGATAAAAAAGAAGTCTCGTTCCAGCCGCAAGATGCGAAAGTAGCTGTTATTGGCATCGCAAAACCAAACTCCGACAATTGGCAAGTTTTGAAAGTCGCTGCTTTTCAGTGATACCAATCGAAATGTCTCGACGAAAATCCATTTGCAGTATATCATAGGGCCCATATATCACGTGAAAATTATCGATATCGCCGACTTGATTTACCGTGCCTTAACGGTAACTTCGAATCGAGAAAGTTGGCCTTCGAGAAATCGAGAAAAATATTTTCAGCGCCTTGAAATTAAAGAACCAGATACCTGAATCATGTACAAGGTTGAAATAACAAATATTTTACAGTTTATTGGAATTGGAACAGAGAGGAAAATCAGTAATGGTTGGTGGACTTAATTTCAATCTCGTCAACGTAAAGGAAGAAGGGTGAAATTTTAAAAAGAGAGTGCAGGACACTGGTAAAAGAACAGACAAGACTGTCGACGATCGAAGAATTCGGCGGTCGTTTGCTGCAAGCGGTATGTTCTTCAAACATACCTGAAGTTCCACGACGAGTTCTCTACGCTTGTTCCCAACACCGTCTTCAGGATGTAGTTTATTGAAGGAGCGTTAACTCTTTGCGGACGTAACACTTCTAAGTTCGGCACAGTATTATTAACAATTTCCGTGTTCAACGCGTGGATCATTAATCTCTACTTTCCGCAATTATAACATAGGACAATGGTTGAGTGTATGCCACAAGTTCTATCCCTCAGAACAGAATGCTCCGAAACGCTACGAAAATTGGTAGCTCATTATTATCTTATTATGTAATTACATGGCTTCTCATTAACATCGTTATTATGGCACCGAAGGGGTCTTATTGTTCGCTAATGAGGACTTTTGGTTTTCTTAACTCTCAACTACCATCGAATACAAACTTAAGATTGACTTGAATCTACTTGAATACTTGAATACATACTTTCGAGCAAAGAAACTACAACTTTATGGCTATTCATATTCCACCGATGGAATGTATCAAAAGAAAGGATTTGTGGAAATATTGGACGCTGCAGGCAGACTTGTCGGAAGGCATGCAACGACAGTCGGATTGTTTGCATTCGGAAGTGGTCGCTATCAAATAGTTTCAAGAATTTTTCTATCGTAACACGATTTCGCGATCGGAGGATGTTTCTCGTCAGGAAGAGAATTCGTGGCACAGGTACGAGTGAGCCATCCGCAAAGGGTTGAAGATACTGGTCTCTCGCGCGCGCACCTACGATCATCCCTTTTCTCTTTTCACCCCTACGCTCTCGGCACCCTCCACCGATCACCGACTGCAGCAGCGAGTTGCACACGGCGCTGCGACACTCGCAGTACCGCGCTTCCTCGATCGTTAACGCGAAACTCGTGCACCGAGTAGCAACACTGAAATGCCCCGACCGAGAAGAAGACCGGCTCGCGTACACACATGCACACACACGCATACATATACGCACGCACCACCCCCGCTCCTCTACGAACCGTTCTCTGACCTGAGCAATCCTTGCGGACGGTGTCGAAGGATCGCGCAGGAAAAGAACGTTGTTTCTGTCGGCCGAGGGAACGAGCGTACCTGCCCGCTGGAAGCAACGAATTCGACTATCGGACGACGCCCGTCGACCGCGCACCACCCTCTCGAAAGCGCGGCGAGACGCGCGCGCACACACGCGGGAGAAACGCACCGTTGTCGGAAGAAAGACGTGCGAAGGATAAGAGATTCCTTTGGCTGCGAAACACGCGGGGAAAGGGTCTCTATTCTGCTCTGCTCTGACAATATTTGGTCCACGCGTCAGACTTGACAGGATTGCTTCCTCTTTCCTTTCGGTTCTTTTCGGTACAACGATCGATCTACGATTGCGGTAGATATCGGGACATACAATATACTTCTTACAAAGTTAGGAAAGGTATTGGCTTATCAAGCCGAACGTGTGATCCCCGGAGTGCTTCTTCTTTTGGTCCATGCGCTGGGCTCGCATTTCCAAAACAATAGCACCGGTAGAATAAGAAGGAAGTTTTGAGAATAGACGGATAAAGTTGGAGAAAGATCCAATGACGTGGTTACATGGAATTGCAGAAACCATTGAATATGAAACGCTTCAGACAGCACGAAGCAACACCTGTCATGCTTAAATTTCAATTACCTGTATGTAGATGGATCATAATATCGCGATTTTTCCTATATATGATTTTGAGTGCAGATTTTGTCTGACGTAGATTGGTGGATGATGGTGAACCAAGTAATGGAGAAAATTGAGGGAAAAAGAAAAGTGTGAATGGTATTGTTTTTAGATGGTTGGCGTAGTGTGTGCATTACCCCGATGAAGGGATGTATCTCAACTAACTTGGTGCATAGAAGAAAAACATGAAGAAACTTATACTAATTATTGTAAATTGGCCCCGCATTGGAGAAGCTAAAAGGGTATTCCCATTTGTTGGAATCACTTTTAAGCGATTTATGAAACACGCGTGTTTTCGTTTTAAGAAACCAAGGTGACATTTTTATGCAATTGCATGAAGAACGAATCAAAGGAATGTTAGAAATTGCAAAGATAAATGGAGACAAGAGTAAGAAGATTTATCTCGCACGATTCATCGGACAGTTGATATTTTCCGTTCGAAGGAAAGAAAGGATCGAGTATCACTGACAATTTCCAGTAAAGAATCCACGGAATGAAACGAAAGGATAAGAGTTTGTAGTTTTCATGCACCCGTACGAGTCAGTATAAGATATGAAATATATTCGACGGAACGATAGAAAAGGGAGAAGTGCGTGTTGAAAGTCGAAAAGGAACAACGAACGAAAGAGACCTACAATCGTGTGTGTACCTATTTGATCAGCACGCGTAAAGGTGGAGCGTGTACGAGGGAAAGGGGAAACGAGGAGGGCTCGGTGCGCCTGACTGTGAGAGTAAACCGCTAGCGAGCGTTCATCCTGCAAAAGGGTTTCAACGAAAGTTCCCCTGGATTCCCTCCATCGAGAAGGATTCCCTATCCCACCGATGCCGAAGCGGAGAAGGACCTTTTGCGCAGTCTCCAGATCGAACATCCTGCCATTGAAAGCACGAGAAGCTCGCACTAACGAAAGAACGAGGGGGTTCGAAAGGCTCTTCTACAAGGATGAAACATTCCGACACGTGGGGGTTTGCGGAACTCCTTGTCGATGAGATTTCTCGATAGACGTGACTGCGGAAAATGAAGAAACGAGTCTCGAAATTTAGCGAACAGTGATATAACGAATCGAATATTAATTGTTATTCGTGCAAAATTCTCGTTCGTCGTTTTCTTGGTAATTTGAATCGTAATCACCCATTCGAACGCTATCCTGGAAATTGTGGAAAATTCTTCCAGTTAATTTTTAACAAATTTAGTGTACTGTTGTAATATTTAACTCCTGATACAGTAGACTCCATTCGAAGTGTTAAATAAAACAATCGTATTTCCAGTAATTGCAAATGTGATGCAAGTGTGTTTGCAATTTTTATAGATAAATGGCTTCAATGAAATGGGACAACTTTCTTGCTGAAGAGAACTTCGTCGTTTTCCTAAAAACTCTGTTAATTACAGTTTTAAACCTTAACTTTTTCGTTTTACCCGTTTAAAACTTTCAGTCTCTGATTATACCGTAAATTGTATGAATTTGTTCGGATCGATGAGAGAGGGATAAAAAAATAAACGAAAAGGATTTAATAGATCACTTGATCGTCAAAGTACCTCTGATTTTATACATTTTTCCCAAATGATTTGATAAAAATAAAGCACATGAATTTCGATGTTACCAAAACGGGAAAGTTATATCGAAATGAAATTGAAATATTAAATGGCATTTGATTCGGTAACTTCAGTTTACTAAAATATTTAATTGCAGTTTCGCGTAAACACGCCGAACGTTGAATCAGAAAATAAACATCGCGTGTCATCAGCGAACTTTGATCTATAACTTGCCCTGTATATATAGATAAGAAAGTTTTTAATTCTTACTACTGCATACGAATATCATATATTGCACAATTGAAGTAGTATTAAGACGTGTTGGTTATAAAAATCTTAATTATTTTTCTTTACACAATAATCAAATTAGGTAATCAAATGTTTAGGGAATAAGTTATTAGGTATAAGTTTAGTGGCTAATTATTATAAATTTTCTGTAATGAAAAGAAGATGGAGATAATCCTCTTTTCTAATCTTACGACGTTACAATAATAACAGAATGACATCATGGTATTGCAATGCACAGTTCGCTGATTCAACATTTTCCAGGATGTTTGAAACGGTATTTCCTCTCGATCAAAATGTATAAATTATAGTTGTACAAATTTTTCATTATTACAGTGTTCATCGGTTCTATACAGTTTCTCGCAAATGGTACTTTCAGAAAAATGAAAACTGAAGATCAAACGACGGATTGGTGCTTAACAATTATTGTCGACACGCTTTTATTACTGATCTCGCCCGACCGGTTTTTTGTTTTTCGTGTTTTTCACTGACAAAACGAAGAACAAAATAACGATAAACAGTCTGTCATTAAAAAATCGAATCAAAACAAATAACGCGTGTTTTTGATTTCGCCCGAACTATTGTGTTGCGTTTCAGTGTCCGAGTGCTTTTCGAAACTAGCGTGAAAAGAAAAAGTAAGAAAGAAAAAAGGAAGGAATGTACTATAAAATTGCTTTTTAAACGTTAATATTTTTCCGTGCGTCTGAAGAATCGTTGACGTTAATGGCTCTTAACTAACGAGTCATGACCCCTGTATGCCAGTGAACTATGTAGGTCAATTAAAAAGATTTAAACTTCACGAGAAAAACTGCAACGTAGTAAACGATCGATTTTCCTCGGTATTAAAAATGCTCGCAACATTTTCATTTTCCAAATGCTGTAAATTTTCAACGTAGGTACTTGAGCAACAACATAAAATATCGATTTTCTCGTAGAATTTAAAATGTTAAGTGCCACGGTGAAATGTGTAGCGAGCTAGAATGTAATTTACAATAAAATCGTTTCAGCTTTTTAATTTAACCTTCACGTTAGCATAATTATTAACAGGTTGAATGCGACGGGGTCTTTCACGACGAGCACTGCAAATTTATTGTAACAGAATAATTCAAACAAAAAATGAAGTAACGTTAATAATGTATTAATTTTGTAACATAATAAGTGGTAAAGAATGTGTAATGAAATTTAAATTGTCTCTATTTCAGCGGTCTGTCATCCAGGGATTAGTACTACTCAAAATTTTCTTCAATGACCCGAGATTGTATTCAATTGATCGCGTTGGTCATTGATGATGACGTTCGACGCGTTAAAATTAAATTTCCCTCGATGAAAGATATTTTTCATCTCCTTTGCGATCGTTAAAGTGTCACAACGCTCTTCCTTCTTTTACGTCACGCTTTTCCACGTCATAGTCGATTCTGTTTCGGTGTTGCTCTCGGTCTCCTTCTACCTTATACCGTTCTATCAATCCCTCCTTGTCGTACCCGGAGCAACGTCATGTCAGCAACGATACTCCATTTCACTATACGTAATACGTAGTCAGTGTTATTCTGACAACGCAGTCGAGTAGACGTTCTTGTGTATTGTAGTGAAGAAAAATTTTCAAGGTACGTGTACACAGCTTATTGTTGCCTCATCTTTGCATCAGAATTTGCTCGTGTTATTCGCCACAACTGAAATTATACAGTAACGCAAAGGTGGAGAAGTTAAGTTCTTCTAGGTATTCCAATGAACGACGCAATTTGTGATTTTGTTATAGTGTTTCAAGGTCGGCGCAATTAAAAGACCATCGTTTCAATGCCGTCGGTGTCTTGATTAATCATGTATCAGCGTGAATGCTTGACTGAAAATTACGTGCTTCGTTTTGTATTAAGTTTCCTCGATGGAATTTGAGGTTAGGTTGCGTCTTTCCAAGGATAGAAATGACGATTGAGGTTAGGACGCGCGAGCGAGACAAGGACGGCGAAGGAAAAGGATAGCCGCGGAACTGGTTTTTTTTTTAAATTGGAATTCTCCAAATTTGATACCTTGTGCTTGACCTTCTTTGTGAACAACTTTCGACTAAAAAAATTTAATCCATCGTTAATAATACGTGTACAGTGACTAAGTCTTATTTGTATTCTTGTTCGTTGTACTAGTTTCGACGTGTTTATCAGTTCGTAATCACATTTCTTGGAATCGTGACTCCGAAACCAATCTCGTATTGTCTTATAATCATTTTTTATTCCGTGTATGTGATAATTAGAATTCAGAACATGAAAATAAATTTATTATTCTAGACACAAATGTGCGTAATTAATACACTGCATGATTATGATTGCTACTTCATTTGGTATTTATGTGTGTATAAATTTTGTTGCTGTAATCAGATTCGTCCCATTCTTTATGGCTGTTGAATCTTTTTTTTTTGTCTGAGTACAGTTTTTGGTAAAACAACATGTATTTTAACCAAAGTATTTTCCTGATAATTTTATTGGAATTAATTTGGTTATAAATATATAATTAATAAGAATGGAAATCTTTTTGTTGCAGACAATGTATCCAAAATTTACATTGGGTATCCTGTTGGGAACAGTTTTGCTTATCTCCTCGATTCCTGATGCAGCTTCCTATACCAGTAAGTAAAAATTGAGCGGTATATCTGAAAAATTCATTTTAATCCGATGCAAAAGATTTCTCCGACATTCGTGGGATAATTGAAACCGTGCCGTGATTCGATTGCCAATGGCTAGTCGTTCGATTTGATCGGCATTAATTGGAGCTAATGGAAATAAACGATGGTTTTTAATCTCTAAACCCGAGATGTAATTACATCGGCCTTCGCCCGTAATCGTTGTCTTTGTCCTCTTCCTTTTCCTTATCTTGTTAAACAGGGAAAAAGGAAACCGCAGTAAGAACCAGAAGATTGAACAACCATTCGTTGCTATGCTAAGCAATCAGTTGACAATAAAAATAGGGTTGAACGATTGCGATGCCTTCTATAAAGTACCTAATATTAATAATAATAACCCGATACTAATTGAAATATTAGATACCTAAGATGCCTGATTATTATTCAGATTTATACCCGGAATGGTCTACCTATGCTTTAGAAATTTTTCTAACTTGAG
The DNA here is from genome assembly GCA_943735885.1 of Stelis phaeoptera. Classification (NCBI taxonomy): domain Eukaryota; kingdom Metazoa; phylum Arthropoda; class Insecta; order Hymenoptera; family Megachilidae; genus Stelis; species Stelis phaeoptera. Next base: position 7,075,947 of record OX030936.1, read on the forward strand.
AATTAAAATTTGCAAAGAATAATCGATGGACGAGACTGTACAACATACACTAAAGAAATTTAAAATTGGTCCAATATTTGAAAATACCAAGCAAACGTGATTAACCTATATTATCTGCAGTTGCCTAATTCATTTCGTTGCTTTATGAAATTTTCAAAAAGATCGTTGTTCATTTGTTGAACATGCCAGTAATACGCATTATAAATCACATTCATCGTATCAGAATCATCGTTAAGTAATGATTCTACGTAATCAAGCAGCACTTGTTAGAGGCCTTGTAAAAGGACACGTTTTTCGAGGCGCATTCAGATTCGCTTTAGCAGCAGAGCTGCTTCGTTAATCGTTTCCACCGAGTTAACAATTATTGCTCCAGTCATTTTTGTGCTGCCATGCGATTCATTCGCCACTTTTGTGCAACTGCAATGAAATTGCCGCTCTGTCTTCCCTTCGTTTTTTCCACGATTGTAAATCATTGGTGCAGTTTTTGCCCGGTGCTTTTGTGCTGATTTTTAATGAATTATTACGTTGCCGCGATAATAATCGCGGCTTGGAACCCAGTAACTTTAATTCAGACTAGTTGTGCGCTAAAATTTGTTAACCAAACACTTTGAGTTGGTGAAAGTTGTACAGTTTTATATATTACAAATTATCGTAGTTGCATGGCAAGAGTTAAAATTGTATTCATCGGAGCAACGTTAGTAATAAATTGGAAGAAACGAACGTATTTCAGTAGAAGGTTATTACAAAATATGCATCAGAAGGTAAAATAAGAAAAACTGCAATTATTTAATCCGCAGGAATTGGTAATGGGAATTATGCAAAGATAGATGTATTTCAATGACTACAAGGGAACTCGTTGGTTGCAAACGTAATCAAAACTTTGGCGAACAATTATTTGGCCTTATAAAACTTGCTGTATCGAAGTTGAAAACTTAATTTCTGGCCGATCTTCTGCCCAAGCTTTCCTGGAAAGGATGGAAAGTAAAATCCTACCGGACCGATGTAATTTTACAATTATTTTGTAACTTCTTTCTTATAGTGATTTTATAGTAGATTCTATACCTACTTCATCGAAATGTTATTTATCAAAGGTTTGAACGTTATCGAGATTAATTATCAGATTAATCAGAGCGTGCTGAAATAAATCTAGTGAAATCGTGTGAATGCTATTCTTTTCGAACTAGATAATTAGAATAGTTACCGAGGGAAACAGTAACTGATTGTTTCAGGACGTATTATTACTTGGGTGTGATCGGCGAAACCTGATTGCACGGTAATTAAAATTACGCAACACCTGTTTTCAATGTCCTTCGGATCGTAATTGAACAAGTAATCTTGCTCAATCTTGTTTGTTTCTATTACGTGTCTTCAGCTACGTTTTGTTGGTTTATTAAACGGAAGAAATTCTACACATATCTATGTAAAATTATTTAAACGGCGTCACATTGCATTCGATTGATTGAATCTGATTAATCACCTGTCCTTAATTACAGTTGTAGCTTCAATTACCGTGCAGAATTTTACTACCAAAATCGTTTAATCCTTTCAGCACTTAATCTTCGACTTAGACCTGTGAGACGTATCAAAATTTTAAATTAAAAATTTTCGTGTATTAAGCAAACAATATTTAAAGGAGTATCGTATCCGACTAGGTGATCCACCCTCTAAGGGTTGTAATTGTGTTAAAAAAAAATAGAACTAAAAAAAATAAGATTATATTTATTACCTTCCTTGAATCAGTTTCTAAGAATATTAAAAGATATTCGTTAAAGGTAGACATAATCTTCGGGTTTATCGGCCTGAAAGGGTTAAAATCCCACTTTGTTTTCGTACAATGCCTTTATTGTTCCGGTGCTCTAGCCATTTGTCTTTTCTTTTATTTCTGAATACGATAAACGTTTAAGAACAATTAGGGAGAGGATCATTAGCCTGGTTTTAATATCTCCTTTCCTTATCCTGTCCACATCCTCTTTCTCTTCATTTCTTCGCACGTTTCCAACACACACATATATAGGCAAATGTAGGAGGGTAACACGGGAACTTGGGCGTTAACTCGGCAGCTGCTCCTCTTTCTCGACCTATCTTTTCCCTTTTCCCTTCTATTCCTGGCTTTCTCTTTCCCCTTGGTGTCGGATAATTGAGAATCGATGGGGTTATACGGGGATGACGTTGTGGTGCTTGAATAGAATTACGATTATCGTCGTTACGTCAACGCGTGGCTTGCTTGGATAACGTCCCGTAAATATGCTATAGAAATTGTACTCTTTATTCTTGAGAAAATTTATTCATATTACCAGTTTCATTCACTTTTACCAAGCAAAATTTATCTTTCAAAGTCGACGCTGATAAGGTTATTTTATTGAATGTCTAGTTGATACCTGAATAACTAAAATATTATTTTACATTTTATTTTTAATACGACATTATATTCTTAAATTAATACTTGACACGACATTAAATCATAAGGGACACTGCTAATGCTTTTGATGTAGCGACGTAGAGTCGAAGAAGTACAGCTTCGTAGTAAATTTCAGCATAGGGCCAGGCTCGCGTGTAAATATTTAACGTCGGTAGTTTGGCGAAGCGGGCATCGTTTATGTGCACCTCTCGCACGAGACGGAATTAAAGTGTCCAAACGACCCATTCCATCGTCGGTATCGAAAGCTTTTCATATAAATCCCATTTATGACGAGTACCATTTTCCGTGGCGAACTTTTAATGAACCATATCCAATCGCGGGATCGTGGCTTACTACTCGAACTTTCGCCACTAAACGAAACCAGCTGACGAGGGTTCGTTCTCTGTCCACAGAGTACGGGAGGACATGCAAGGACATCGGTTGCATGAGGGACGAGATCTGTGTGATGGCCGAGGATCCTTGCTCGATCTACCAACGCGATAACTGTGGTCGTTATCCTACTTGTACAAAAGTTCATCCAGGCGGTAAGGATACGATTGATCTTTTTCTTGATATCCCTCGTATGTCATCTTAATCATTTTGCGGTCGATAAATGATATTATATTTTTTGTTCGTTACACAAGCTGGGTAATTAAAAATTATTACAGTACACGTGCAATTTTGCTACTTAATGTATAGTTTTGTTTCGTCAAATTGTCGATTTTGAAACATTCAAAGTCTGGCATCATTTAATGGCAGACGTTTTAACCAAACATTTTGTGTTAAGAATATTGATGAAACATTTATGTAGTCGTTTTCATAGAACTGGAAGCTTCAAATTGATGTATTATAAGTGTCATTCTGTGCAACTTGGATGTGATGAAACCATGTCAGACTTGACACGTTCCGAAATCAATCGTTTGATGAGATTCGTTTGAATATCTTGAGAAGTGATTTATAGGCGTGCATCAGTAATATTATATCATTTTCTGAAAAATGGATGTTCGGGTGACAGAAGGTTATTCCATTATTTCGATTTATTTTAAGCTACGTGTAAAATCTCTCTCGCCCCATTTACACCGCGATTTACGGCCCATCCTTTGCAGAAATGCTGATGATTTTATTCCCATCGACACGTGTATATTCCGTCGAGTTCGGTTTTGATATAATTTTAAATGGACATTCGATATTTTGTAATGCGCATCTGCATGTCACATCGTGTAACGCGATAATGTTGTATTATTTCGAAACGGCAAACGATGAATATTCAATAGTTTCATCCTTGTAATTGTATCGCCATAAAAATATAATTTTCACGTTTTAACGTGAAAATCACCATTAACGTTGACAACAATCAAATCCGTAGCTAGTTTAATGTTTACCAAGCCGACTGATAGAGAGTATTACTGTTCGACTGTAATTCTGCTTTGATTAGAACATTGTACGATAGCAGCGATGCATAAATTATTGATAGCTCCATTACCCTTTAATCAATTACGCGCTTGTTAAACCCTAATCCATCGTGTGTTAGTTACTGATTAGCTGCATATGAAATTACACGGTTGATATTTAAGTAATATTTCGTTAAATTCCCAATTAATCACCGATGAATAATTATTAAACGATTTAATTTATGAACGTTCACGTGGACCGAATTTTGTTCGACTGTTGCCAGGATATATTTAATGAAAATTCGATAACGTTCTGTTTGCAGGGGCCAGTTGTGCAAGCACCGTTTGCGGTGAGAACGAGTACTGTAAAACCGAGAACGGTGTGCCTACCTGCGTGAAAAAATCAAACGCGATTGGTGAGTTTCTCTTAAATTAATGTATCTCTTATTTGACGTTACCCCGCGATGATTGATTATGCATGTACATTGGTTGGCCGGCATGAAAATCGTAAAGCATCGCCGAATGTCCGCGTGTAAAATGCATGAAACCGAATCACACGGTTCGCGGAGAGGTACACAATAGCGACAGAAATTGTACATCTCTCAAATGAGTTGTCATTGCGTTTCGTGCGCAATTTTATCACCTTGTTAACGATTTTGTCCGCTGAAGTTGATTTACATTCAACGTAAATACTTTAATGCGAATTAAATTTATGTCATAATTTACGTAGATTAATTTGATACATGTTCATGCAATTCTTCGCTATTGCCATCCTCGCTTATCTCGCGATGAAAACAGCTTTATTGCTAAGCTTCTTTTCTCCTGTGTTGGGTAATATGTATATCTTTCTAAATATAATATTTTACTGATCCAACATTGTCGTTAGGGACTTTGAATCTTTTATTTAAATCGTTCAAACCTTTGCCACACAAGAGGAGATTAATCGTGATTCGAGCAGCGACACCACGTTCTCGTCTAATCTGAACATCAAGTCGTGTTGAGTGTAGATTGCAATGATAGCACATTTTATTAACTCTTCCGGTGTTCTTGATCTTGAACATCGTTCATAATCACTCGGTGAATTGATTCCTTTTTTTTCTGTTCGTGCAAATTTAAATTGCCTGATTGAATAAACCTTATCGCACGAATGGAATCGAGTATTTTTGATCATTCAGTCGTGTAATGGAACTTCTTTTCGTATCGCGGAAAAGTAGTTTAATTTGTTATTTGGAGACGTATTACCAGGTGTAAAGTGGTGTGTAACGCGCACCCACCAAGAACTTGTACGATACATTTTTTTCCCTTCTCAACTTTTGCGAACACGACCTTTCCATTATCGCCACCACCTGCACACGAACGCGTAGGCGAGCGTACGCTCACGTAGCTTTATAGAATTTTGGAGAAATAATTGCTCTAGACCGTATAAACTTTTAGCATACCATAGATATCGAAGAAAGTGTGTCATTCTGGTAACAAACGAAATAGATTTTGGTACCGTTAGAAAATACTTGGCAAGTAAAAATGATTCTGCATCCGTTTATCAATTTTTGAAATTATAATGTTTGGCAATCAAGTTGAAAAGACGATTCAGCAAGTTACAAGCGCGAAATAGGAATGGTTTCTCGTTTCTTTTCTAACATTTTAGCCGGAGAATTGCAGCATGCAGCATGGGCACCTTTTATGTTTACTTTTAACACTTTTGTTCTTGCACGTGCGTAACAAAGGACGAAACAACGGCACGACTTTTGAAAGTCCTTGCTGCACCTTCGTTAAATTAACTTCATTATAACGAGTAGCTTTAAAATCTCCAATTTTCCCTCAAAAAGATTTTTAACTTGGATGGTGTGTAGCTAGTGTTACCATGTATAAGAGAGTCCCGTCTCTTCCTCTTTTCTCTTTGGATTAAAGATACTGTTAGAGTGTCTGTGTGGTTTTCGCACTTTTTTCTCCATTCTTTTACCGGAGACGGTTCCGCATAGTCGAGTCAGGACGTAGAAGAGGACAATATTTTCAGGATACGAATCGGCGGGCGTTTCATACGTAAATGGGCAACGAACCAACACCGACGGCGATCACGATAAGACCAGCACCAACAGTGCTAGCAATTCGAATCCTTACGCGAATGCTAACGCACCGGTAGCCCCGGCTGATCCAGCAGGTGGATATCGTCAAGTGAATTCCGGCAGCAATTTGGGTTATCCGGCATATCCTAGTAGTAACACCGGCTCTAACAACGGATATCCAGCATATCCTAGTAACAGCGGCTCTAACAACGGATATCCGCCTTACCCGTCGTCGAACCAGGGGAATCGACAGCAAGACTTGGGATATCCGCCTTATCCAACGCAAAACAGGATGCCCATGCCTGGATATCCTGGCCACTCCTCTTATCCACCATATCCCGGACAGGCTGGTTATCCAGCGCCTCCAGGATATCCGCATCAGTATCCTGGATATCAGAATTATCCTTATCCAAATAATCAGAATCGTTTGCATCATAACACCCTGTACTCTGGTTATCGCAAGAGTAACGGAATGATGCAGACTTCGTCTTTGATGATGATTTGTTTGACCAGTTTGATTATGGTTGTCGTAAATCGATCGTGATCACGTGGAGGTATTCGTTCTCGAAGGTTTCTCCATTCTTTTGTCCGTCTTGACCGAACGATGTAAATGTAAATAGATTGATATCGTACGACAAACTTTTGCTCGTCGTGTACGAATATGTAACAAGTTTGCGAAAGTATCGTACAAAAACTTCCTTGCGTCCAACATATACAGGCAGCTTATTGCTTTAGCGTATTGAATGATATTTGATCAGTCAAGGTTTCATGTACGGTTGTTCGCGAATGCATTTGAACGCTTGAGTCTCGAATCATTAACAAATGAAACGAAGCGAAAGTGGTAAAAATATTAAAACAGACGATTTATTTCCAAATACTCGATTAATTAGTGCTTGGTTGAGCTTACGTTGTAATTTGAATCATTCAGAATACGATCGTTTCATTTTATAATTCAAATTTTTCACTTACCACCTACAAATTTCTTTTCTACTAGTCATCAATAACTCCATAGTGTTTGTTAACAATTTGGGATGCAACGATTCGAATATTATCGTGTGCAACTGTACATGTATATGTGTATTTTATGAAAACACTTGTGATGTTACGATCAAGTAATTTAACCCGTATTACTTTTATTAATTGATTCTTTTTACATCTTCATTAACTAACCATGCGGTAGCATGAATTAATTATACTTGAGATTCAGAGGAATGGGTTGTAAGAGATCTTGATTAGGTTTTGTTATTGCATATTTCGATATACTCAATAATATTAACTTCTTCCAATAACTATTAAGTTTTCCAATTTGATAAAATCTTGTCGTCTACCAACACGAATACCGTCGTTAGTGCCGTGTAATCCTTGGGATATAAATGTTGACAATATTATTGTTTCGTGTCGTTATCGCCTAGTATTCCTTATTGATATTATAGCATGGGTTTCCAACAACACAGTGTATCGCGTGCCTTCCAAAGTGTCTTTCAGCACATTAATTGTCTTCGTGTAAAGCATTTATGGTTAATAGAAAATGTGAAAAAGAAGGGATACTTCAGTTATAGAAAATAAGATTGTCAGAAATGTTACAGATACATCGGGCTAATTAAAATCATCGCAGTTTGAGACGAATATCTCTTCTAGTTTGTCTAATCCCTCAAACGAAATGATTTTAATAAGCCAATTAACTTGGTACCTGATATCACGGGTTTATTTAACAAGAGAATAATAATTTATACAGATTTTCTTTTTTTTTTTATGAAACGTGCAATTGAGTGTCGCTATCAAAGACGTTTATTTTACGAAATATTTTAACTGTCCGATAAATAATATTATCACAATATTGGCGAAACGTCGCTGATGTATCTACAATGCATAGATGTATAAAATTCATACTATTCTATTGATGTATGTATATATGGACAATGATTGCAATTGATATAATTGCGCCAATAATGAGCCGGAATAAAGGTAATGCTGTTTCTATCAAATTCACGGATTTCCTGTAATTACCTGTCACCCGTACTCGGTGCATAAGCTGCATCCGACCCGAAACAAGCTTTGGAATTAATTCCTTAAAGCCGGAGCAAACAACGACCGATCTCGTTATCGTGTCGAACCCTGACACCTCTTATCGGTTTCAACAACCGACGCAAATGTACTTTGTAGGTCACAGATTTTAAACGCTGCACAGTCATTTCTCTTTTATCAACGTTTCTTTCAGCGATCTTTTTCCATTTTTTCGATATTGTTTTCATGCTTTTGTCGCAAGAAAATCGTCTTTATAAAAGCTATTCGAACAATTCCATTCATCTTACAATGCATACTTTACAGGCTATTTAATATTTTGTATCGATTCAGCGCAGCTTCGCGTTTTTATTTTTTATTTTTTTTTGTACACTAATTACATTTTAATAATAGGTATTGTGTACAGATCGGGAGGAAGAAAGGGTTCAGAACGTTAAGAATGGATAACAAAAGCGTCGGTGCTAATATTATTTAATTTTTGTATTATTATTTACGACGTTTGTATATCGAAATAGTAAAAATTGTAATAAAATTGAACAAAATTTATTTTAGTGGAAATAGAAATGTTTCACGCCATCTGACGAGTGCTATGTACCCTTAACATTCTGAACTCTGTTTTTACCACCATGTATTGTATATACAATATAAGTGCATATTAAAAAACTCAAATTTCCGTATTCTATGTAGCTGATATTTTCCTAGCTATAAACATATAAGTTGTACAAATTGAAGAGTGGACGTTCAAAATAACCCAGAAAGTACTATCGCAATACGAAACGATTATCAGCGAGATTAAGGTGCATGCCTTAGGAACGCGCCTAATATACCTTAGCTTAACATTGGCATGTAATATTCATATTAACTAACAAATTATTATACGGCCTACTAAATCGACCGATCAAATTTAATTACCTTATAGATTGTCGAGTAATGTATTTTAGCAGAAAGAAACCTGCTGTACTGTCTCTAGTTTGTTTTTGAACATGGCATGATTTTTGACTGCCACTCTCCAATTTGACAGTCTATCCGACACGAAGACCAGGACGCGTTAGACCTGCCCCGCCGACACCGCCGCCAAGATCGTCCTCTTATGGATTTGGAGGAAGAAACACCGGTAACTCAGGATCAAGGAACACCATTGGCGACGGTTCTATTTTTGATCGCCTGTTTGGCAACGATCGTAAATATGGATCGTATGGTGTAACAACCACCACCACTCCCAGAAGCCGTGCTCGTTTAGGTGGCAATGGCTATTACGATACCCATACATCATTCGACGAACAGGGGAACAGAGTTTGGAAATTTTCCGGTTAATCGATGGGGTCAATTACCGTTTCGCCAGTTACTTACCTTATGCTTAACTTTGGGACCAGATTTTTTTACCTTGTCATCTGGAAACTGCAATTATCGTGAAAACTTATGTACTTAAGGAAATAAGCGTAATAATTTTCTGTAACTTCTTTATCCAATAACGTATAGTCGTTATCAAGTTACCATTTAACGAGTTAATTATCTTGTGCTTAACTTTGAGGTCAGGTTTTTTTAGTTTGTAAGCTGGAAACGGAAAGCGGGAAACGCAGTTATCGGGAAGAAAATGTGTATTTCAATTTTTCATTTCATCATTTTACTTCTACTTTGTTTACAGTTTTGTGGATGTTGTTATTCCTTTATGGATAACTGTGGCTTCTTCCCTTCTAGTGCCATGTTATATTGCTATTTTACTATAAAGAGGAAACACACAATTTTTGAAAAAATAATATTTTATTCAATGTTTGACTATAAAATATTAAAGATCTTGAATCTATAGTATTTAGCATTATCTTTTCTAATGAGTAGATTTTGTATAATTAATCAAAGGAAACATCGAATAAAATATTATATATACAATAATTCCAAGTGCGTATTCGCTTTTACTCCTTGTATAGTTGTACTAGGTGCATAGGTACTCAATAAATATTTAAAATACCATCTAATGTACTGAACAAATGTATTAAATATACGCAATTACCAGCATCATCTACTGTATCTTCCTTCATTCAAATTGTGTTCATTCCTTTCATAAAACACTACTAAAATCATCATTGAAGCGAAAAATCAACATCAGAGGATTTATAAGAATTAACATCATTCCTAACATGCGGAAAAACGAGAACATGAAATTTGCACGATTCCATTGAAATTCGCATAGCTCGGCTTTCAAAGTGTAACAAAATTAATAATCAAAATTCGGTGGCAATCTTGTCATGCAAATAACATCGAGAGCAATCACGTCACCTGAACACTTTATAATTAGCTTGATAACACCGTAATCGAGATTGAACAGTGACTCGATCCCTGGCAATAATTTTCACAATTGGGTCAGAGCATAGCTTGCCAAAAGCCGGAAGGAATAATCGCACACGAATAAATCGAAAATGGTAAAAAAAGCAACAAAAAAAGAAAAAGAAAAAGAGTTGGTCTCTGCATGGCATGGGGCACAATTCGAAATCGGAATATTTCTAAACAACTAGGAGGTAGATAACGAATTGTTCGCAGAGTTCGATGACGGCGATAACAAAGTAGTCGCAAGACGGCAGAGCAACACGGAGTCCGCAACGGACGATGGGTCAAGTTCGTTGTCGGTTAAGGGCAGACAGACGCAGTCAGGATACCCATCTGGAAGTGGATATCCCGGTTCTGGTTCATCCAGGAGCATTTATCCATCCGTAGAAAGTCAACGAGGAACCGAAGACACCTCGAGTAGATCTGGTTATCCTGCTGGAAGTAGCTCTTCCGGTTACCCATCCAGTTCTGGTTATCCTTCCAGCTCCGGTTACCCATCGAGCTCGGGTTATCCTTCCAGAGGTAGCCCGTCTGGTTATCCATCCAGCTCTGGTTATCCCTCGAGTGGTTCTTCAGGATATCCAGCAGGAAGTTCTGGTTACCCGTCGCAGTCTGGAAGTTCCGGCTACCCCTCGGGATCTGGATATCCTTCGAGTTCTTCAGGCTATCCTGGTTACCCGTCGCGCGGCGGTTCAAGTTATCCTTCAAGTTCTCGAGGATATCCATCGAGTTCTGGTTATCCTGATGGTTCGACAACGAACGAGGAAAGCGTCAAAAGGGTGGATGCCAACACCGTGAATGCTGGATATCCTAGCCAAGCTCGACCCGCTCAAGGTGGTTATCCTGCTCAAAATCCTGGATATCCTGGTCAGTCTAATCCGTATGGTAATAGTTATCCTGGTTACGGTCAAGGTTACCCGCAGGGATATCCATCTCAAGGTGGCTATCCTCAAGGATATCCTCAGGGTTCTCCTCAAGCATCCCCTCAGGGATACCCTCAGGGAGTTCCTCCAGGATATCCACAAGGTTATCCACAGGGATACCAACCTGCAGGATACCCAGGATATTATCCTCCACCTCCTACCACTAAGAAACCAAATTTTGGAGATCAGTTAACCAATTTGGCTAGAGATCTTGCTGGGAAGGTATTAACTCAGGCGATCTTAGACAAAGTTAATCGTAAATATTAATTTATAGTTGATATATACGTTAAAAAATAGTTTAGTAGGTGTGACAATTGTACACTTGATGCAATGTATTTGATTTAAAAAAAATATTGCTTTCTTAATGAAATTACTAATAAATGGTGTGGATTAATCTTCGAATAAAGCTGATAATGTACTTCCTGTTTGTTTTATATTTTTCTGGTATCAGTTTTTTTTTTCTATTCTACTTAATTGATTCTCTTTCTTTAACAAAATGTTTACTAATTTGATATCGTTTAACATAGTTATCACGAAAAACTTCTGATCTATGATAATTAAGGAGAATCGTTCGAAGCAGTAGTCTGAACTAAATTTGCCTGACACGTTTAATTACTATGCAATAGGTGTGCATGACACATCGTTCCAGGACAAGTCCTAGTACAATTCACCAAATTAGTTGAAGCACCTTCTATATCTAATCGATCGTCGCTTTCAGACTACAGATACCAATTTCCACATAATTGATTTTAATCGACAGGTATTCGTTGGCTAATTTTGAAATTCTTGATTGTTCACGATTTACTGGAAAACTATAATGCTTTACTATAATTTTCATTAAGGAAAAGGGTGATCTGTTTTTTAAGTAATTTGAGGGGATTCTTTCAAATTATTTTGAAATCTAAAAATTTTATATTCCTCACTATTCCGTGTTAGATTTTTAAGTGCATCAAACATTGAATATTGATTTGCAATTTTTATATAGAAACATACGAATTACTGTGCGAAGGTACAGTCGCGTCTCCATTTTAACGACCGAGAAATGAGATCGATAAAAGCTTGTGGAGCTTCGCAAGGGTGCTAGATGCCTCTTGCACCCTGTGGACGGGAATAATCCTACATCCCTGTTTCAGTCAAACTCGAAGACGATATTTCTTCGACTCTGTTTCAGCGATCAGCACAGTCGTGCCGCATCAACCGTCGGTTGCGTATCTTCCTCGTCGTTTTTAAAATATAACACTTTCGTAGACGCGTGATATTTATAATTAAAAAACAACTAAACTTCGACTAAAGTGTAATTTAAAAGATATAACAATCTTTCTAACAATTTCACATACGTATCAAATAATTTGAAAAAAAAAAGAAGAAAAAAAAGGAAATGTAAAATGAGAGTAATTTCAGAAAACAAAAGTACTAGTGTAAATTTCTGTAAAAAGCAGATAGATCGTTTTTGAGTGAAGTGTTTTGTTGAAAATTCTATAGAAAAGCGATTTTTTTAATTTTCACGTCGATGCTCGAACACGTGCATTCACTTTGTGTGAACTTTTTCATTTTCCAATAAACTTTGTTTCTATTCATGGTTTGTTCGAACAATTCCATGAACGAACAATTTTTTATTCAAAATTTGGGAACAATATGATGTTCACGAAATTTAAACGGAAATCATTCGTCTTCGAATTTTACAACGAGAAAGTAACATTCCGTTACATTCACGTGCCGATGCTTGGAATATCATTTAATCGGGAACAAAGTATTCGTCATTAAAAAGCTTCTTAACAACAGTGGAAGGAAAGTTTCTTGAATGATACGATGATAAATCGCAGGAGACGCGGTGCAGATGGTTCAAGAATACACTTTGCAAAGGTTTCTTCAATTTTTGACATCTATCGTTCGTAACGGCAGGAACATTGAGTCAACCGTGACACAGAAAAGTGGCAGACGGAATACAAGTTGTTCGATGATATTGTCTTTATAATCGTCCTCATTAAATCGAACCATTCTATTTATAAATCAAAGAAAGTTTAGACGTTTGAAGCCAAGAAATCTGTTACGATACGATCGAACGATGTTTCCCCTTTTATAATACCACCTTTCGTTCGCTGGATAATTAATTCGACGCTCGATACTAAAGTCGTGTTTCGGGCGCGATAAACTATATCGAGATCTCGATCGTTGACGATTTTATTTGAAGAATAAAGTGCGACAAAGTGCGATATTCGGGTGTGCAAACGCGGTGCGGGAGGAAAAGACGAACACACGCTCGGATGTTTTTTCCCTTCATTATGTTATCGGCAACAACAGTGCTTCACCGATATTCGCCAGGAGGATATTTGCCGAACAAGACTGGTGGCAATTAGCAACGGTTGGACCAGCAATCATGAATCGATCTATCTGCATCAGTTACGCCTTATCAGGCTTAATCCGTTAAAAGGAAGGCCGGACGATCGTTAAAGCCCGGCTGATATAAGCACGTGAGGGCTGAGGTAATTAAATGAAGATAGTCATAAATTTCATTAATGGTCAAGCGGGATGGTGTTACACGCGTTACAGCCTCAAGTCACGTGTTGTACCATCAATCTGTCGATCGTCGATCGCCTGTGACCAAAATTTTGTGGAATTATAAAATTTCGGAGAGTTTAATGTAGCTGCGACAGTAGGAGAGTTACATATTAGTTTTATTTAACTTTGATAACTGTAAGCTTTGTAATTATTAGTTTTATCACTTTTTTTCTTTTTTTCTTTTTGCTAAGCAATGGAAATATCAGCGTTTCAGTATCGTCGAATTAGGATTTCTAATTAGTAAAATTACAAGGTAAAATATCTAAATAGTTAATTTGATGCCTAATTTAAAGCGACGATTAGAAATATTCTTTAGACGAGTGGAAGATGTAAGGATACGTTTAGATAACAGGTGTTCTTCTTCCTTTCTCGTAGAATCAGATAGTCGCAGGTAGGAAAACAAAACGTGTACGGTGAAACTAACACAGAGTTACGAGTTCGCAAGTTTACATTATCCCCATCTTGGTGCTGTAAAATTGAATCAATTAATCATTCGTGCGAGAGAAAAACGGAGGATGGAAAATTTGAGGAACACGACAGGGAACACGTTGTAAAACAGAGTTTATTACGCGACAATAAGGGAACGAAATGAAGGGGGAAGTTTTTTATTCTTTTGTTCATGTACCGTGTCGTATCTTTGAGTACATATTTCTTTTTTTTTTTTCTTGGTATAAATTTATTATTCGAAACGACGCTATACATCAAACGCGTGTACCGAACAGTGATAGAAAAACAGATCTGTAATTCAGTTCTTTGTCGTGAAAGTGTGTTTACGAGTTTAATTTTCAATAGCGATGGATCTTCAGTCGATTCAGAAATGCAATGTAACGTGAGTCCACGTATAAAGGTTTTCCATTATTTTTACAGTTCTCTGTTGCAATATGTTATTCGATGAAATTTCGCCTGAAATTGTATAAAGTATTTCAGTACATCAGAGGTTCGTTGGAAGTTCTGAGTCTGCATAATACCTTTAGTGAGTTTATAATTGCTTAAATAAGACTCAGAGCTAAATAAAGAATTCTTTTAGCAAAGGCACAGAAGTGGGGCTCGCACGTGCTCTCGGCGTGACCTGAATTTTGATAACGCATCAAAACTAGCCAAATACGATTCAAAATAAGTCGATTTTTTATTCATCTTTTTTATTGTTCTTTTCATGCTCAGATTAATTCACACCAATGAAATATTTATATCATATTGAAAAAATTGAATTACTTACCTTTGAATTTGATAAAACGTGAAATATAGAAAACTGTGCATGTGTAATATTGTTTTACAATTCGTATAAATTCATGCAACTGAGCACTTAATTTGTTAAACATTCGTTGGAATTTAAATAACTTCGAGCTTAATTTTGTCCTTCTATTCGAAGCATAGGGTACCAAACACTAATCTTTGATGCTAGATGTGATTGCAATAACAATTCATTGGAGTGATATTAAATAATTCAATTCGTATGCGACAGACGGCACGTAATTTCATTCGATTAAGGGGCCTCTTAGAGGGCAGGTGTTCTTGAAGTATATAAACGCATAGCTTTGCCTTATTGCGAACACTCCTCTTATCTTATGTTCCCCATCTTACGATGTGGCAATTTGCATTTTCATTTGCATTATGGGGTTATTTGAAGCGATTATTTTTATAAGAAACTTGAAATGTTTTATACGTATTTGTTCGTATTTACATAAATCTGTTGTTTGATTTTCAGATACGCGAAGAGGAGAATCAATCCAATCCCTGTCGAGAAACGAAGAATTATCATAGAATCATAGTTGTACAAAATAGCGGATCAATTACTAATGAAAATTATATAGAAAATTCGTGAATCCAGGCTACACCGAACAATGGTTTCTCTACGAGACGCAAGAATGAATCGTATAAATAGGTTGGGCTGACACAGAAAGTTACAAAATATCTTTAGCATCATAGAATTAGAAGCAACATTTCCGAGCAGAATGTATGATCGTTGAAATTCTCGAAGAAACGAGAAATCATGTAGAAATTTCATCTGAAATGCGTCGGTAAAAATCGATCAGAGAATTTCGCAAGATTCATTGTGATTCAAGCTTGGATGATCCGTGGATGGGATACACGATGCTTCAAGAGATGGACATCCCTTGGGACAATTTCATCGCTAATCTCACGAACGATTCGCGCCCGATGAACGACAACAGCTCATACGAATACATCGAGGATCCCGAGTTTAATTTCAATCGTCAACAAGTGGAGAGAATCGTGGAAGTGGTGGTACCGATATTTTTCGGTATGATCGGCATACTTGGACTCATCGGCAATTCGTTGGTGGTGATCGTGGTAGCCGCGAATCCCGACATGAGATCGACCACGAACATTTTAATTATCAATCTGGCAGTGGCGGATCTGTTGTTCGTAATTTTTTGTATTCCATTCACCGCGACCGATTTTGTCCTGCCGTTTTGGCCGTTCGGCAACGTCTGGTGCAAGATCGTTCAGTATCTAATCATCGTCACTGCCTATGCCAGCGTTTACACTTTGGTGTTGATGAGCCTCGACAGGTGAGTTTATCTTCCTACTTAATAATAAATTAAGGATTTCGAGGAAAAAGTGGCGTGTGCCAAAGAAATTTTTTATTAAAATCAATTAACGTTCCGAATAATGATAGTAATCGTAATTAATTTTGGTTTTAACGAAAAATCATGCTTACAGTGTTATCAAACCTTAAGCTTTGAATTGATATATCACAAGCATACAACAGCAGACTTTAATTTTTGAATTTTGTATCAAATTTGTAGTATTACGATTGATTTCATTGATTTGCAGACAGGCAAATAAAATAAGACAAATTGTTCAATAATTCGAGTTGTAAATTAAATCGTTCGCCCTTGGTAAACTTGGTAGATTGTACGAGCTACAATGATATGTTAATCGTGCGATGATGCAGATGTTTGAGGGAAGAGATTGCACAACAAAATTCGATTCTCTACGTAACTTGCAAGGATGTAATCTATTCTTGCCTCATAGGTATCAGCAGTATTTCCGGTTACGTTTCCAGAACACCGTATGCTGTGCACCGATGCAGATTGTAGAATCACGTGTTTTACGTTGCACGTGCAAAAGAATCTTGATTTTCTCTCGAAATGTGCGAGTCGTTCACTTTTTATTTCTTATGAGAATTTTCCTCCTGTAATTTGGCATTCCCAGTATTTTTTCCCTCTTTTCTTTCCATTTACCTCGAGCGCCGTAGCGGCATCTATTTTCAGAATTAAAAGTGCTTGAGACAGTAATTAGTTCGATTAATTAAAAAAATAATAGTTGGCAGGTGTTTTAATTCAACGGTATTATAAAATAGCTTTAAAATAGTTAATTAATGATATTATAATTTGAAATAAGATTAATGTTCTCCCATTGGGATACCGTTGCTTCGATTATACGTATGTAGTGGGTATCAATGATCCTTCATTCATATCACTCGGTATATAATAATACACGAGGGATTTTGGTGATACGCACATTTATCTTGTCCGATCGTTTAATTGAATTTAACCCTTTTTCTATAGTTGGTCATACATGTCACATTTCAAAATTTCATTTATTTCCGGTTATGTTGTACCATATATGGTACATTCCAGTTTTAATAAAGAAAGAAAAGGCCTGTGCGGAAAGGGGTTTATGATTCAACATTTTTTACTATTTTCTATCGATAAAAATAAATATTCATGTTGTTATTGCATGTAATAGGTAAATTATACGAGAGAACATCGTGTTTTCGTTGTTACAGGTATTTGGCAGTGGTCCATCCTATAACATCAATGTCATGGAGGACGGAAAATCACGCGATCGTCACCATTTGCATCGCATGGGCGATGATTTTTACAATATCCACGCCCGCCCTGATCGTTCACGGCGAGGTAAACTCAGTTACATATACATAGAGCTAATTGCTTTGCCCTACACGGATTTTTTCCTCGATTAAATGCACAAGTGTTGGAAACATTTGTACATCATATTTTACGTTTCCATGTTTCGTTTCGCTCCTTTTTTTTTTCTTTCTTTTTAATTTAACGTATTTCGTGTCACGGGAGCCTTAACGTTTGAAAACGGGAGCCAACGTTATAGTACTCTGTTATCAGAACACTCATTATCAAGATTTTTATTTCCTATTTTATTTCCTTTCATGCACACGATGATTATCAAAGTTTCAGTTTTATATAGCGTTCTTTATCCATTTGCAACTATTTGGCTCGAAATACAGATGCACATATAAAGCTTCGAAAAGTTTATCCTGCTGGCTCTAATAACAGGATCGAAACCATCGATTCTTATTTGCTTGAAACTGTGCTTTCGATACCTAAATGTCATAGGTCACTGGTTTCATAGCACTGAACGTGTTAACTCGGTTGAAAGCTGTAGCACGAGTATATCGGTTATCATCGTTTAATTTATCATTGTTGCGCGTACATCGATCTCGAAGACTTCCTCTGTTATCGAACAGTGGGATTGGATTCGATATTTCAGTCTTTTTTCGCTTTTTTATTGGCACGCCGCTGCGCCGATACGGTTAGCTCAGACCAAACTGCACGAACGCAAAATATTCTGTCGAGCCAGTAACCGTGATGGTATTTTTGATTCACTCCTTTAGTCCAGTTATTCGTTATCGATTCTGCATGATAACATCAACGAGGGAATTTCGGTGGCGTAACATGATTAACAATCCGATTATCTACATTCTAAAAGTAATTGCAGAAAGTTGAATTAATTTTCTTTTTGACAAATAGTATTCTAGCAATGACGTTACAAAATTTAAGTGGATCATAGGAATATTCAACGATTCCATCTGTCCCGTAATTCCTCAATGAGTGTTCTCGTTGTAATTAGTTTCGGATGAAATGAACGCGGTCAACTGCGAACCGTAATCGCTCTACTTGAACGTTCGCTATAAACCTGTACATATAAAACAACGACACGATTTGTTTCCACGTTTGATTTTTAAACTAGATCTTGGCACTTTTACCGAGAATGAATATATCGAATTAGTAGTTTTTTTCATTTTATTTCGCTAACAATTGAATTGGAAACTTCCACTTTTCATCCCCTACAGAAGTATTTTGTTTATTAGAATTCAGGAAATAATGATTCCTAATCACAGCACACGTAATTTTAATTAGCAACCTTCTAGCACACATGAGCCCATAATTATTATGAAAGTGGGCCTAATTTATATACATATTTCTTGTTTCGGGATATTTAAAGGATTGCATTTGATGTGATGCGAAATAACTGATAATCTCGTTTTTGGTTTTAATTTTGGCTTAGACCACTTTCATAATTATGGGCTCATATGCAGTAATTTTTGTATTTCATTGCGATAGCATTGGAGAATAATTTTTACTTTTTCATATCGCAAATTTCATTGAAAGTTATTAGTTTTAACTTGGAGTCCGTGTACCGTGTACTGTGCAGAAATAAATTAAACAACACTGGTGTAAAAAAGAACTCCTATCAAAAGTTACAAATACGTGGCACCGGTCGACGAAACGTAAAAAAAAAAAAGAAAAAATGTGAAACAAATTGATGCAGTAAAATTTAATCGATTCGTGATAACGGAAGAGACGAATGGAAAATTGGTTGTAATATTTTTGAAATATGTAGATCGCGATACAGTGAACGATCTGGACGGTAACGATAGTAGTTCCGTTGCAAATTTCATTGAATCCCCCTCGATGCTTTCAACTCATCGTCCTGCATTATGCGATTTTCCGCGATTCTGCTAACGGAAATGGCACAAATAACCGTAGCCAACTACGATGAGATCGCTCCACCTCAAATAGTTCCACTGTATTTCAGGTTCGTTCGTTGTAACACGTGGCATTTGACACAGCATGGAATCGCAAATAGCGCGGCGCGCGTTTTGTAAATCCCTTCGATACACGTTTCGGTTTAATTCAAGCATTAGCCAGAGGAATTCTATCGAGGCGATAAATCCGTTTAAACCCTGGCGACGATTAGAGCGATTCTGACGCATTGCAGCTAAGAGTATTTCTTCTTTCCGTTGAAAGAAATTCTTACTAATTGAAAAAGAATCGACTTCGTTCCCATTATACATATGTATATGCTGGCTATTTTAAATAATGAATCTTCAGTTCTTTCTTTTGCTCTCTCGAATATTTCAAAATGTTAATTGAATCGATCGTCCTCTAAATTTAAACTCGTTTTAGTTCCAGGACGTGGACGATTCGTCATCGAACAATCTGACGGCCTGTCGGATTCTGCCACAGTACAATTGGCCAATCTTCCAAATGTCATTTTTCCTGCTGAGTTACCTGCTGCCGCTGATGCTGATATGTTTCTTCTACATTTGCATGCTTGTCAGATTGTGGCGCGGAGAACGCGTCAGCGCGGAAAGCCGACGCGGAAGAAGACGAGTCACGAGGCTGGTGCTCGTCGTCGTTGGCGTGTTCGCCGTTTGTTGGTGTCCTATTCAGGTTGGTATTACCATCAACCATCTAACGAAAATTGACACTGATAAGGTTCCGAATTTCATAGCTATCAAGTTCTGAAACCTAAACTTTCGTGCTTTGTATGATATTGAAAATTTCTTTGACATAGATTCGAAATTTTATGACGATGAAACTTCTACATCGAAACTTTTGACTTTACGAGACATAGAGAATGTCTTTAGTAAAGAGCAGCGTTAATGAAATGTTATCGGAAAGAGAGATAACAATGCTAGGATTCGTAATTTCGTGACTGTAAAATTTTGAAGACAGATCTTTCTATTTTAGGAAAGGTAAAGAATTTATTTATAATTTCAATAGTTAAACGAACGATCTATTTAAAATTACAAGTACCTTTAAAGATATTTTATAATTTTACGAACCTCCTCGAACGAGGATAGATGGCGTAGAATAATTTGTCGAAAAGGAAATCACGGTTCTTGTGGTTTCGCGTAAATCAGCCGGGTGTCGATCGAAAATGATGACAGGGTATTGAACAGCATCCGTGTGTTTCGTAGGACGTTTCGAGGGAGACTAACGATAGGAAAAATGTATGACCGATACCAGCGGGATGTAATTAACTGCTACGCTATTCGTGGTAATGGAGATGGAAGATAAATTGCAAAAGGAAATTATACTGTGAAATTCGGTAATTCCGGCTGTTTCGTGAATAATGGGGAATATTTGAATGAGGTTTATCGACCTATTTATTTTTAAGTTTTATCATCAACTGACGTCGGAATGTCTGGCCTGAATTCTGCTTATGACATAATTAAATCTCGAACGATTTCATTACGAAATACGATGATTTTTTCCAAATAAATCTTATTTAAAATTAAAAAAGATTGGACAGAAAATTTATAATATGTGTATTTTTTGTTTTTCGTTTGTAGGTAATCCTGGTAACCAAGTCATTGGACTTGTATCCGTTGACGTCAGCAACGATAATGCTACAAATAGCTAGTCATATTCTGGCGTACACGAACAGCTGTGTAAATCCTATTCTCTACGCTTTTTTGAGCGACAGTTTTCGAAAAGCGTTTCGAAAAATCATTTACTGCAGGCCACAACCGGATCAGAACAGGCAACTGGGACCACTGACGAAAACTACGAGAGCTGCCAGTACCGGTGACGTCCTTTAGGTGAGTTACTTCATCCTTCGTTCCACGTTATTTTCACTTCTTTCTCATCTTCGGGATAATGAGATTGCTTGAGTTTCTTTATTGCAATAACTTTGATTATAAAAGAATAGTGGTTCCGTGTTGGACCAGCGCTGCTGAAGATTTCTAATTACGTAATCAAGGTTAATTATGTAGAGAATAATCAAAGCTCAGTAAGGTAAACATTTTAGTTTCTGATACGAAATTTTTCTTTGCCAGACGGATCTGTTGGAAGATTTTGCAGAAGCTCCGTTCACTCTTCTCATTTTTAAATTGTAATCAAAGGATACTGTGAATTACGTTCGTTTCAACTTTTCAACTTTAATTACAGAAACAGTTTTCCTTCTTATAAAAGAAGACGGTCAATTATTTCGTATCACGACTTAATTATATATTTCGTATCATGATTTAATTATGCAAAATTTAATTATCATACTTTTCTGAACTCGAAACATTTTCAAATTTTTAAGGAGTGTGAAATACTAAAAAACTGAATTTAAAATTTAGCTGTTGAATATTTAAAAATTTGCCGCCTATGGAAATGCAATTTTTCTTTTGAACCATATTGATCCACAGAAAGCAGCATGGTTAAATTATGTTATGTATTTTTTTTTTTTTTTTTTACCTTAGGTCGTTCTCGTCGACCTCCAAAAAAAACCTTCTTTTGTATCATGGACGAGTTCAGGCGCTGTGAAAACACGTCCTTTTCTTTCTTTTCTTCTTCGGGCGCTACTTGTGTCGCTGCAGGCGTAGATTGTCAAGTCGAAAATGCAAGGCCATCAAGGCTGTACTCGTAGAAAACCTTGCTTATCCTGGCCTTGCTCTCCAACCCTCTATAAATTATGTTTCTCGTTTCACTGCGATTTTCCAGGCTATCCAACTGATCTGGTAATCGTGAGTATCGCTTGTATGTTGAAATTTTTGACTTTAATCTTTGGAAACGCCATTTAGTGAATATTGGATCAACATGGGATCGAACCAGAGGAACGAGTACCAGGGAGATCGAATTGATTTTTAATTAACACAGAGAACGGAAATTTTATTGGACCGTGTAACTTTAATTTTATTACACCCAAGAGGAATTTCATTACACGCCGCGAGTTGCACGCGAATGTCCTACAAATGATTAATCGAGATGAATTTGACTTTATTAAATTGTATAGCTTTTATTTTTTTTTGGTGTCATACGAGAAAATGTTAAGAAATTCCTGGAATATTAAATTAGTGACATCAATAGCAGAATATTAAAGAGATTGTCGTGCACAGTCATGTGGCTATTTTAGTTTGTTCATTTTTCGAAATTTCTTCACCGGTGTTAAGCATGAATCTCGGTTATTCCCAGTGCAAGACATCAGAACATCAGAAGTTTCAGGGTGGCCATTCAGGGTCGACGAAGCACCGAAGCTTTGTTTCATTCGCCTGGCGGAATAAACAGATAACTGGGTGATAGTGAAGGGGGTTTTTTCTCTTTTTCTTCACTTACTCGCCGGCTGCTTCGTTCACAATCTTCATCCTTACTGATACCGTACGATATAACTTAGAAGCTTGAATGTCTGGTGGTCGAGGAATAGGTACGAACATAAATTACGGAAGCGTACACAACATCCCCGACGGAACTGCTCCCGGAGGTTTTGTAGGATGAGAAAAGGGTGAACGCTTGTGTAAGGAGGGTGGAATTTACAGGGAAATGGGTTTACCGAAGACGTAAACGTTCCTTGATAATACCCTAGGACATTTGTCTATTTTTTTTTTCCATTTTTCTTTTTGTCAAATAACGTTCGCATCAGAGCCATCTGTACGCAATATTGCGAGTATGCGAACATCTCTATCGGTTGTATGGCAATCTTCTTTAATAATATCTTATTATTTTTAGTTCAGTATATAATAATTTCATTAATATTACATATCCCTAGTACGTCAGTCGATACTTACAAAACGCATCAATTATACGGAAGTAAAAGGATAGTCATAGTTTACCCGTTGCCATCTTCAATGAATTATATTATTAACCGTTTTATCGATCGAGAGTCATAAAACGTGTATCAGCTGATCAAACGCATGTGTGTTCGAAAGAGCTGAAAAGTTTTTTCATTAGAGCACGCCCGATCGCTTATACGGTGTATATACCTTCGCGAAAAAAGGAAGGAATTCTGGAAATTTGCTGACTCGATTAACATAACTAAAGCAAAGATGAGGCGTGTCCCGCATACTGATATCGTCGAAAGAAAAGCAGCGTCGAAAGCGGGAGAAGGGTTGGCCATGAACATAATCGAAAAGAATCCATGCAATCGATTCGTCGTAAAAGAAAGAAACGGTATTTTCGAATGTATCAGACGGGTAATGAAAAAGGGGAACCGTCGGCAGAAGGATGATCGGGAGTCAAATCAAATTCGCTAAGGTGGTAACAGGAAAACGGTGCCGTACCATAAATCAGGATGGTAGTAGACACTTAAGATCAGATTACGCGGAAGATGTGCAAATTGAAACGTGATTGTTTTAGAACGTCGACGAAAATCCGTTTCCCTCTGAAAATTCTTTCTGGAATATAACTCGTGTAATATGTAATTCAAACGTAGAATCAAACTGTTTCTATTATATTTTCGTTCGTCTGGAATCGTTTGCGAACGTTCGATTGACTTTCCTGTACCAAAGTGTCTAATCCTTGAAAACATAGATTTTGCGTGTTACCGATTTTACAATTACGATAAGCGTGTGGTCATCAGAGTTACAGATGTGTGGTATTAATCACGAAAACGTTCAGGGATTTTCCAAATCACTAACTAGAAGGTAACTCCGTTTTATTATCCCGGAATCGTGGAGGGTCATTTATTACTCTACTCGAAATACCTGGTCGTTGAGTTCCTTCCACTTGCAAGGTAACCACCCGACTTACAGATGTCCTCACAAATCGCAACAAACGTAAAATAACCAATTAAACTTCGTAACTCGACTCCTACTGAAAACATAGTTAACTTAAACGCCAAACAACAAAATAGACTAATCCTCTCGGGTTGCGTTTCGGTAAACGTATAGTTTTGTTTAGAGACTTTCTCGGATGGTAAGTTCGGTGAAAATGTTTAAAATAAAAGCATGCTACATTGAAATATTATTATTATAATCAAAAGGGTGTGTAGCACCGTGACGATTATAAAAGTAGGTAAAGTCTGGAAATTTTTTTGGAAACCTTCTGCTTTACTTGATCTTTCTCTACGACAAGATTGACATACCATCTTCCACGATCTGAGGGTAAATGTGACGTACACGTTGCCGGCGTCGGTTTGTCAACAAAGGGGATGAAAAATTGGCTCGGAGCTTTCGCGTTGTAAACTAATGTCGAGGCTGAAAGGAAAATCGAATGTCAAAAATTGTATTTTTATACACAAGGGAAAATATCAACTTCATACGTTGGGATTAATCTTCGCCGACGCAAGGTGTTCTCGGCCTCGTCTTGCGTTTAATGAGATTTTCTCGAACTGTTAGGCCAAAATCAATACCGTCAACTTTTTCGTCGGCGTGCAGGAAGAAGATTGATGGAGTTGCTGATGATCAACGTTAAACAGGATACCAGGTTGTACCAGACACTAATGAGACCTTGTAGGAAGTGCGGTAGTTGGTCGTGTCTCGTTTGCTACTTAACTAGGCCAACATATCTAACTTGAAACCGTTAGTTTCAAATTCCCAATTACGTCGCGATAAGTGAATGTTTTTAATATCGATTCGTTATAATTGATGTTTAATTGTATTATGGTATAAATATACAGGTTACAGGAAACGTGACAGTTCAAAGGATTGATCAAACACGCGTCTGCGTGTACTATGAATACGTAATTGTTTGATTTCCGGAGGGTAAATCGATTTCTTTGAACCCTCGGAATTACCAGCAGGTCCCATATATCATTCACGCGTGACGAGACGGCGAAAATGAAATACAGTTGAGGAAGCAATATCGTTACGCTTTTATCAAGCATTTTTTTGATTGATCGTCCGGGATGAGCAGAATACGAAAGCATCGTTGGCGTCGATTCTTCTGGACCCGGGCTATGATGAAGGAATATCTCGGGGATACCAGGTCAACCTGTGCAATCCCACTTTTGAATCCACGGCAAGATAATAAGCCGTGGTGAAGAGGAATGAAACTGGGAGGGAGAATGGTACTAATTTTAGAAGTACTGTTCGCCAGATGCTTGGACTTTTCACGAAAAGGTCGTAACGTTCGTCGGTTTTTTGCAGTTTTAGCCCTTTCCGTTTGAAAACGGTTTTGACCTTTTTCTGCTTCATTGCAACATTGTTCCGTGCTGCATTTCGAGGCAAAGAGGGATGAAACACTACGTCATTGTTTTAGTTCGAAGATGAAATGACATTTTCGATAACTTTTGTCGTAGAATTACTGAAATCATCCCCCTGAGAACATCCCCCGACAGAAAATTGTTGTTTGTAGAATTTTGATCAATAATTCTATAGAAAGAAAAATGAAGTCACATATTTAATTTCATCCTAATACAAAGTTTCGAGTGCCAAGCTTGTTAATACCGAACGTATCCAGTAACTTGGAAAAAATATTGTAATCCAGAAATATCTAAATCGTCTAAATTTGTTAAAGAATTCTTGAAATTTCTAATTATTTCTTTCCCCGGTGTAATAAAACCTACATCGTGTTAATCTTTCCTTTTAATTTTTTACGACGGAAGGAACGGGATATTCCGATGAGTGCAATGTTCGTTCTCTAACCGATCGTAAAATACACGACTGCATGGTGTCAAATATTTCAAAAATGACTGGTGTTGTAAACTTTTATTACATTTACATTCTTGCTTCGCTCTTTTCTAGCTCCGTAGGACCTCCTGGATTAAAGAAAAATATTTCTAATTCCTAGGAATGCAACGATTGACGCTACACATATTATTCGAGTCGCATCGTCGCTAGTTTTTATTAGTCGTCAGAGTATTTTTCTTTTTTCTTTTTGCGAAACAGGAAGCAACTGTTTTTTTCCTTTCTCTTTGATATACTTTCACCTTGATGAAACGGTCATCAAAGTCGATGAAGAAGGATCGAGTTAAGATATAAAAAATAAGAAAAAGAAAAGAGGAAACGAGAAGGAAAGAAGAAGAAGAAGAAATAAATAGACGCCTGGAGCACCGGCACGAAATCCTCGCCACTTTAATCTCTCTCGAGTTATTTCCATGATGACGGCTCCAACTCAATTTACTTGTTTATAAAACGTTTTCAGGAGTTAAGCCAGGCTAATATTATGTTCAGCGATCTTTCAATTATGCGTAATTATTGCTACAACGCATTAATTTTTTCGATTCTTAATCCTTTTTGTATTTTTCTCTCGTCTCCCGGTGTTCACCCTTCGAAGTTTACAAAGTTTATTTTTATTATTGTAAAGCTTCGCTAAATCCAAAAGCCATGTTTTGGAAAGAAAAAGCTACAAATATTTATGAATCTATTTATTTTTCTTTCTTCGGTTAATTGTCTAATATGACTAAAACTTGGATTTAAATAGGGGCGTCAGTCGAATGCCAAAGATTGAAATCGTCAATCTAGCAACATGTCAAACAGTTACCTCAGTTTTTCTAATAATTGTTTAATATTTGGTCTTCACACACCACTGATATTGTGAATTATGGAAAATTCGCAAGATCTATGAGCCTTGTTTATACGTACGAATTGCTTGTTCCATTTTCAAACACGAAGGAAACTGAATTTACGGTATCACGTTGCATGCCAACGTTTCGGGGGCGCAATGTCGTTATTTTTAGGTCCCCGGGGGAAATTTGTCACAGGAAGTGGTAAGACAGCAGAGATTTTGCTGCGAGTTTTGTTACGTGACACCAAGGAAAAAACTTGGCGTTCTTTTTTCAACGCGAACTGAGAATTTTTAAGCCCCTCCGCTATTGTTATAGTCGGATCCACAATCTTTCTCAGTCTTTTCGCTCTTTCTCTTGCTAATTCTCTGAATTTTATTATTATCACCTTTGTTGTATGCGTGATGAATTGTAACATTTTGAAGGAAATTTGTGTATTTTTTTTTTTTTTTTACTGAATTTGCGACCTTTGCGTATATATTTTGCATAAAAATTATTGAAGTTTTATCACAGAAAAGTAGGAAAGTTTGACTAATAAAAATTACTACTCGTTGAATTTTAACTATCAATTCTGAAGGAATTTTAACACGAGCATCAGAGAGATTTTCTTCGAACAGTTACGCGTTTTGTACGGGAAACAGAAGATGACGAAAGCAAGAAATCAGCAAGACGTCGACTCAAAGGAAAGTTGGTTGCTTTTCTCAGTTTGCAGCATACAATGAAACATCCGCGAGCCGGTTTATTATTGCAGGTTCATTCAGCAAATGCCGCATGGTTATAGTAACAATAAACAATAAAAAGTAAGACGTTTGTTTTAACGAACGCAACTTTGGTAACGCGGCGTAACACCGTTTCGCTACTTTATACTGAACGCGAAACTTACGTTACATATGAATTTTTCTTTTTATGACAACCATATTAAAAAAGTTTCACAGAAAATCATAAAAAGCATGCATTTCAGTCGTAATTTTGGGAAAATACCAAATGAAATCACTTTTTTTTTTCTCAGTACATCACGGACGTAATATATGTCCTTTTTTGCATTTGTACAGTGCGTTTCCGTAAAATATTAAACTAAACGAAGAACGATGCCCCGGATTTACCTTCCATATTTTCTCATAATTTCACCTGAAAATTGGAAACGAAGAATTGGTCCTTTTAAAATTAAGAATTCTAATTTCTGCGGTTAACTCCATGGACGGTGGGCTGCCGCTAAAGTAGAAATATAAATTTACTTCCTACTGTTTTCTTTCCCATTTTCTGGGCCCCAATTGTCTCAAGGATTAAATCCGCCAAAATTATACGAGGAAATTGAATCCGTCGATCATCGATGTTAAGCAAATGGATAATGTGCTCCAATTTGCATATCATTCCGTTAACTGCGATCGAGATATTTTGCATCGCTAATATTTTCCAACAATATTGTTTTTGGGAAAATATAAAGCTTACGAATGTACATTTAACATACCGTCTGCTAAATTACTAGTGTGACACGATATTTCATCGCGGGGTAATAAAATTTCTGTGTAAATTGATTCTTGCATGGTCGACAACGCTAACCGGTCGAGCGTTACGCAAAATACCGCAGAAAGCTTTTAATACGATGAAACAGCGAAATATCGATCGGTGACACGTTTCCGAGATCAATGGATGCGGGTTTGATTAAAGTGCGTCGCCTGTTTAGCCGCGTAATTTCGGCAAACGAGCGATACTCGTAAAACTCGAAAAGGCGAATCGTATAGGTTTTATCGGTAATTTCAAGTAGCCGCTGGAAAATGCGAATCATCTTCCATTTCTCTGGGAGGTTGCCGCGACAAACTTTATTCCTTACAAGCGCAACATCTACGACGAATAAAACTCGGCCACCGTAATAATGTGAAGCCGCGATACTAGCGGAAATTATGCTCGATACACTTTTGATCTGTCCTTTTCGTTCACGAAACAAGTAAAAAATTGTATACCTTTGGAAATTTTTATAAAATATATAACTCTGAGAGCCTGTAGAATATTCTCTTTTCCCGCAGAGTGCGTTGAAATAGAAATTCTCAAATCATCGGAATAGCGAAGGAGATTCGTGTCATTCAAGAAACAGACGCGATGGTTTGCCGAACAAGGTAGACAATAACAGAAACCGTGAAACCGATTCGTAAAGCACAAGCGCCGGGCCTGAACGTTTTGTTACGGGAATAGTTATTTCGAGGGACGAACGATAAATTTAGAAGAGCAACGAAGGTAAACTGGGAAACGAATACGGAACTTCTAAGATGTTTTAATGATTTATATTGCAGCCGTCGTTCCGGACGACGCCAAAGAATAACGCGCGAACTTTTACGACTGGCAATCTAATAAATAATCGACTGGTTCATAGAAGTTGTCCAGTTTAAATCAATCCTAGAACATACAACGCAGATAATCAATTTTAACTTTTTGACATTAGTTTGACGTATAACTTTTTATTTGATCGTCCTTTACTTTTAATAACCTCGGTCATTTTCACTGTTCTTTGATTTCTAAATTCACCCTGCTGCTGTCACCCCCATAATCCGAAGAAGGGTTAAACAACTCGTCTGAACAAATACGATACTTTTGTGAATTGTATGCAAAGTAACAGTTAATATTCAATATTCTACTAATCTTTTTTACACTTCCGTCGAATTTCTAATTTTACCCGTACATTCTCAACTTCTAGTATCTTACTTCGATGGAGGTATTATTTCGGAAGTACGATTTGGGCGTGTGTATTTCATTTGTTAATAGTTTAGGATACGATTTCACGAGCAATTGTAAGTTTATATTGCTTCCGTACGTTTAAACTCGTCTTCGACCATTAACAGGGGTCGGGGGGGGGGGGGGGGGGGGGGGATGGTAAACATCCGAATAGGAGTTCCACATTCCGCAAAGTTCCGCAATTATTTAACGGTAAACGTTCGCAAACGATGGATCCATAACGCGTGAAGTTTGTGCTTTCCGACCACGTTCGGGCATCGGAAATGAAAATGCACAACCAAAAGTGGACAGTACGGACAAAAGGAACCGGTGGCACATTTTTCTGATGATTTATCGATATTATGTGTCGCACACTGTACACGATATTGGCCCGTAGAAATATCACGAGCACGCTGCTGGTCAGTTGTTAACGCAATAATAACTGTCGTCGACAGAGAAATCACGGTTTGCGTTTACGATCAAAATGTAACCCTGGTTTAGCCTGTGGCTTCTAATACACTCCGAATGGTGAAATACATATACGTATAGAGTCATTTATCCAATTTCACCGTGTGAAACCACTCGCTATCGGAACGAATGGATTTTTACAAAAGCCACGTGCCATCAAGCCTTATTTCGCTGAAATCAAATGTAGGTATTCCATTTCTTAAATTTTTTTTCTTTCCGACCAGTTGCGAGTTTATTTTGCTTCCATTTTATTAACTTCTCAGAAATTTTTATATTTTTTATATTTCCTTTAAGTAACATAATTTAACAAAGAGGAAAGGGATAAATCGATGGATGTTTTTAATAATAAAGCCACAGAACAGATTGCTTATCGTTCATATTCTTTTTTTCTTATTTATCCCGCGGTCATTAATCTTCGAAATAATGCAGCGATACGAGAGTAATGCCTACCTGGTTCCATTTATGTAGGATAAAGTTTTTCAGCCGAGACAATATCGCTTACTCGATTTGGCGCTCATCCTTTGTGAAATCAAATGAACTTTTACCTAATGGAAGTAAATTGATGAATTTCATCTTCAATAAAGCTCTCTTGTTCCATTTTTAGAAATACTTCTATTCGTTACAATTTTCATCCTCTTTTGACAACCAATTACATAATAGTCCTTGAAAGAATCTAGCAGTAGGTACAATGTCGTTAAGTTTATAATAAATTAATGAACTATGTTTGATTTAAAGTTGATAACCGTGTTGAATGTGGCAACAATTTTCGTGACTGTCGTAATCGTAAAAAGGGTTGATTCTCTTGAGATTATCAGAACAATGTAAATGGTTAACATATGTGAATGGTTCGTTTCAATGCAAATGCAGCTTGCTGGCTGCGCTTTGCAGATGCAGCAATTCATTCGAAATTGGTTCCGCTTACAGAAAAGGAAGCTACAGTTGCCGGTATAAATGATCGAAAAGATTACCTTTCGGGAGTTTCTAACGCAAATTGCTTAGCTGTTACGTGAATTTATCTAATAGTTTTTTGATCGAAACTCTGGCCTGCGTGAAGATTGTATAACCCTTTTTGAATCACGTTAGCATTGATTAATTTCAGTTTTCTTTCGTAACCACGCAATCCTCGTTCTAACAGTCGAATTTTGTACGAAATTGTTGGGTGGTTAAATTCTTTCGTACATCGAGTTCGGGTTGAATTCGATTTCCGGATCGAGTCCCAGAATTCCAAGGTGTAGTGGAAATCGAGGGAACGTCGCTCGAGATAGGTTGCACGCGGAGAAAAGTGTTTGCCGACCGGCGAAGTTAAATCGCATCGCACAAACCGATTCACTTGATATTACGTATGCGACGATACCAGGTAAAGTAGCGTACGTTATTCAGGATTTGTTAGTCTTCGTTGTAAAATGTCAGAGTGAACGATGTTCAAATCATACTGGCTTTTCACGGGCCGAGCAAACAGACCCCTCGACATTCGGTGCGGAACACCTTCTTCAGAAATCGATTTTTCGCGGAGTTGATGGATGGTACACACGGAAAATAAATTATATTGAAAATGAAATTATTACGTTGGCAAGCAGGTTCGCGATCTTTTTGTGTATTTTGTTTCGAAATTCATCGAGATTTGTCGCAAGAAAATCACAAACTCTGTAATTATAATTCAAACTTTCCATTCGCAATCTTATAGCAAATGCAGTTCATTTAGTTATTTCGTAATAGGACAAATTTCAATTCGAAACACGGCGATTGAGTTAAATTAAAAATAAATGAGCCCTTTTTTAATCATTTCTGATTTCCTTTTCAAACTATTTGGAAATAAAGCAATTTCAGTATATTAACCATGATAGAAGAAAGACACTGATTTATCCGAATACGAATATCTATGGATAAATTGGTTTCGGAAAATAATGAGAATTTTATTTCATATTTGACCATTTGGTCGGATCGTTTCGCGATCAGTTTCGCTATCGGGGCAATTTCAGCATCCCTCGATAAGGCTCTGGTCTCTTTGTATCATCAGGAGATTCTCTTTGTATACTTACGCAATCACCCGAGGCACATAATGTTACTACGGGGTACTGTTTTGCGATTCGGATCATTTTCATATTTTACAAATCCGCCTGTTTCAAAGGGAAGTAATCGAGATACAAAGTGGAAGATAGGGAGGAGGAAATAACGTACAGTATAATGTTACCATATTTGCAGGGAATTCTACGTTAGCTGAGTTTCTAATAATATCGATGGGAATGTAGGGTTTTTTATTTTATCTTTTTATTAAAAACATCTATTTTTATAATAACATTGATTGGTAAAAGTATATGTTGAAATTGTATGATACTTTTAAAGCAGACGTGTGTTCCATAAATTTTGCCAGTAATAAATCAGGCTCTTGCGACGTGAATAAATGGCCAATAATTCACATACGTACTCGTATAGGTGGTATCGTAACAAATGTCAGTAGGTAATATTGAGGCTGATTAATCTGGTCCACCTTGGGTTTCGTCATGATACTGATTTATCTTGTGTTATCTTCTAATGCAACGCTATCAAACTGCATTAGCTATTGTGCAGCATTCTAATGGGTTGTGCAAATACAATTTATATATTTTAATAAAGGGAAAGCAATGAACCTTCAGTATTGGAATAAATCTTTTAGATCATTATTATTAAGAAATATTTTCAGGCAGATCCTATATTATTTGTTGTATTATCTCTAATTAAAATTTAAACTTCGATTTTATCAATACGGTGAATTTTAGTTGTAGACCCATTTTCCTATGGACGAAAATTTATTAACAATTTTCAGTATTATGTATGTGTTCTATAATCGGGGTCACGATTGACCCAGCTCCACCGTTAATACATTGGATATTTGGTTGTTTACATTATCATTGTTCGCTCCGTTTGTATCTACCAAATTGTCCTGAATCATCTCGAATTGCTTTCGATTTCTTTGATAACTATCGTAAGATTTTGTCCGTAAAAAAAAAGAAAAGAAAAGGATAGTCTTTACTCGGGGTAAACAGAATTGGTCGAAAGAAAAACGGCACCAAGGTGGCCAAGCTCGTAAAAAAGAAAAGAGTAAACGAATTCACATGGAATTAACGCCGAATGAGAAAAATAAGGGTGGCGCCTAATGGAAAGTGCTTGTACTTATCCTGGTCACGAAATAAGTCATCTAAAAATAGATTAGACGTTTCTGCTTACTTCTATCGTGACTTCCTGGTGAATTTGGTGCTACGTTTCTTTCCTTCCTCCACCGTTTCAATGACTAATTTATGGTGCTCGTTATCTTGATCAAACCCCATACAGTATTGCTGGACTTTAGAAACAGTCGTCTTTTTTTCTTAAATTATTTTTTATATATTTTTTTTTTATATTTTAAATTATATTTTATATTTTTTTATATTTTATATTTATTTTATACATTTTGCGCATTTCTCACACGTAATATAGTATAGTTCTCCTCCTGGTAATTGTTAGTATGAGTGTGTAAAATGTTATTTTATTACATTAGTCAAATTAATGTTAATTTTTGTAAATATAATCGAATTTTCGGATAAATCTGTTCATCTGTGCCGTTAGTTCATGCGATTGATTTAATTATAAAGCTTGAGATGCAAGTCGGTTAATGGTTTGTCAGAACAGCACGCGGTGTATCGACAAAAGCTTCCAGTACAAATTGAAACTCACCCTGTTCGTGTTTAAAAACCGTCAGTTATTGTTGAGACGAACCTTTGGTCTCCCCTTTGGCCGAATCGTGTGTTTGATAGGATCTAATTTCGAAGTTCGGTGTGCCGACGCTAATGGCCATTGTTCATGGTGTCACCACCGCTAATATATAATCAGCCCACGCTGTTTGCGCTCGACGATCGAAAAATATTTAGCATACTCGTTTTTGATATCATTCGAGCGAAATTTAGCCATCTTTCCGCGCTGTAATTCTGGGTTAGGAGGCTTAGCAAAGTAGGCCGAGCCGTGAAACCGACGGAAAACTTCTCTCGACGAGGATAAGAGGGCCTATGGTAAGTACATACATTACCTTTCCTTGTCATCTCTGTCGTCTCTGTCGTCGTCGCCGTCGTCGTCGTATTCCCACTCCTTTCCTGTCTTCAGTTGCTTTTACTTGGCCGCTTATTCTTCTTCCGCTTTTGCCGTCATCGATCTGTGTACCCGTCATGGAGTCAGTTCGCTCTTACCAACACTTAACGAGCTGCTTTTACGATACATCGTCCGGGATGATTGTCTGAAAATTTTAATCGACCCCAATTTCATGGTAAAATTCTATCCAACGGTTTTTCTTGTGACCCAGTTTTTCTTTGTTCGTTTCTCATTCACGGTCGACGAGAACAAAACATTTATCAGACGATGCCTTATTAATTACAGTAAGGTAAATTTAATTAAAGTTAAAACCATAAAGATGGATTTGTGCTGTAAGATACATTGAAATTTTAATTAATATCAGCACTGACAAGGGCTTTTGTAATGGCTGGGTTATTTACACGTAAAATACTTTATTAATTACAAAAGATGAAATGTGATTTTTTTCCCCCCTTTTTCTCGATGTGTCTGTTTCGAAAGATGTAATCAGAAGTTTCACAGCATGCGGTAATTAGCGAAGATGAATTTTGTGAAGATATTTTTTTGGTTGATCCATTTGCTTACTGTTTCAGATCAGAGATCCATCGACGGCGAATTCGTCCAATAAATCATCTTTTATTTAGAAATCTAAAGGGTATCCTCGATTTTCGATATTAGTGTAAGATGGGATGATTGTGGTGTGATTCCGTACGTTTTGTGTCGTCTAATCTAAAATAACAGCGAAACGAGTTTAATCCTTCTAGTTGGGCTAGATCGGTAACTTGAATTATATTCGCTCTATTTCGCGAAGGAATCGAAACAGAAGTATCAAAAGTTATTCGTTTCGTGTTTTCAAGTTAATATTTTGTACAGTCGTGAACCACGTACACCGAGCAAATTGTGTACATAATGCTTGTAAGAGTTAAAAGAAGAGTGGAACCGTAAGATTAAGTAACTGATTTAGTTTAGTAACGAAGGTTTGAACGACGATTAACAATCTAGAATTAAGAGACACAGAGAGCAGTTTTTTCGTTTGTTCGATGATTGTGAAAACCACGAATGAGCTTACAACGATCGATCCAGTGTCCCTTGTAAATTTGTTCTTTTTATTCGATCTCGAAAGAGTTCCTTGGAAATTTACGGATCGCGGCAGATGAGCCCCTGCCGTTTCCGCGAAACCAGGAACAGGGATAAGATTCACGTTTCGATAGTAATTTCATTCATGATACGACAGTTTTTTTTTTTGCAGCAAAGCACCATAGCTTTAAGGTTGTAAGTTATAAGGACAACTCGGAGGCTTTGTGGAGAAATGTCCTCGTACAAGTTGTAATGTACGTATATCAATAAAGATGCTGATGTGATGCAATAAATTATCAACTTCTTGTTTTATATATGCTTTGCGCATTGTTTCTGTTAGATTTGAAACCATTTCCATTTCCAGATTTTCCAGTGTTCCTGTGTAACTGAGTGAATACAGCATGACTGATCGAACGAATGTTATTCTTTCGTATTTCAGGTTCTTTGATAAAATATTAGCAAATATTAGCACGCGTGGAGTGAAAATCATCATTTTAATTTAATATTACAATATTATTTTTCATAATAAAATATCGGATAGAAAAGTTTGATACTGTGTGAAATAATAAAACGATTTACAGGAAATTTTTGGTAATCGAAGTAGTACAAGTCAATGATTTCCGGCACCTTAATTATTTTATGTTTACAGAGAATCCGTGTTGAACGCAGTAGTATGAGTAAATAATTATGGTCACGCTCAATTGAAATTCACTTTAAATGTCTGTTTCATTTGTTCCATCGTAAATTTATAACTCAATAATTACAATACTCGTTCTAAATTCTTATAGTTGATTCTATTTTGACGAAGGCACACGTGTTTGACCGAGAAAAAAAGCGCATGTTCCAAGAATGATGGGAAAAGAGGTCGTATATCGTGGATCGTACGGCAGGTTTAATTTGCAACGAAAATTCATTTTGTTCGATGATTCGACAAAACTACAGTCAGCCGAGGGGAGGCATAATCCGGAAGATACGAGTATCCCAGTAAGCGGTGGTTCGCAGAACAACAACGATATTTTCCATTGGTCGCAACAAAAACCCGGGGCTCAGCATTGTTTGTTAGTCGATGGTAATATCTGTGTGGCGAGTCAGCGTGGAAAGAGGCTTAACGATACGAACGTTCAGGAAAGAGACTAATGATAGGCCGTCGAGGGGAACTCGAATGATTTCCTTAAATTGGTTAATGTATCGGAAAAGAGACACTTATCCGACTTCGACTGTGCGCATTAAACGGCGGAACCACCCCTGGTAATCGCCTCGGTAAAATTAATTCGTCAATAATGTAAAAATTTCATTAGTCATCCGATCGTCGATTTTTCAGGATTTCGTCTCGTTAAGGACGACGACAGAACCAACTTTCTGGTATATACGTAAGTTTTAATTTTCCCTTTCAATTTGTTACGGTATTATTTTCTCTTTTATTCGTCAAGTATGTAGGAATTAATTGGAACGAAATGTTTTACCGATTGCCAACTTTTGATCAATTGATTTCAATTAGTTGTCGTTTGAGATAAGGATTCGATTGTTTCAATATCGAAGAAATCATGTGATCGAACATAAATCATCCGATATGTTCGTTTATACATGTTAAACGAACGAACAAATGGCTGGATTACAAGTTCTTATGGAGATTCGATGTAAGGTTGAAGGTTCTCGAAAACCACAACCATGGGTGGAGAGACGTTATCCATTATAAGACCATCGCCAAGAGAATTTTCAAGCATTGCGGTGAACCCGTACGGAGTCGTCCCGAATCGCAGGATCAACGATATCCTGCTGTTAGAATTTGAATGGGATACTATCCTCCGTGAGTTTGCCATTACCGACAAGGGAAGATGTTTTTCTTCGGGCGATCACCGCTTTTTCGAAAAAAAAAAAAAAAAAAAAAAGTACACGCATTTGATGTTTCAAGGGAAAGAGCAGCATCGTACATATAACATTTTACCTTTTCGTTGAGAAACCACGATGAGAAATCGGATGAAAATTTCAGTGTGTCTCAAGTTACCGGATTAAAATTTCATCCCCGAGGTTCATTTGGAGGGACGTGTTATTTTGGGATGTTTCGCTATGGTGTGAAGGCTAATGAATATAGACTTTGTTTGTCGTTGACACGTGCGGTTCCCGAACACCCTACTTAACGCGACTGTCGCTCAACAAAATTATCCGAAGACGGTGTGATTAATGGGATTAGCTAACGTGTGCACAAGCGAGAAAATTGGGTGACCGTTAATGAAAAGTTAACAATATTTTTAATCACCGATTTTTATGAAAGACGACGACCAGAAGATTGACTGTGTATATTTTTTTAATTAAAATTATCCTGATACGAGAACAAGTTTGCAGAGAACAATTTCTTTTTTGTTTCCTTGTGCGAAGGGTTTCAGTTATTTCGACCACTGTTCCGTCCGAGTAACGAGATACGTTTAAACGATAAATTACACGAGAGGTATTGAATTTCTTTGCGAATTAAATTAAACACGTTTCATTGAACGAGCAACAATTAACGAAACTGTCTGCTTGTATTTTTTAAAAGTTCCTCGAATTACGAAGTACCACTTGAAAGGGAAAGAAACTTCTTTTCAGTTAAACGAAACACGCAAGTTTCGAGGGAATGTAGAATAAAGTACGAAATATGGAAATTTTGCATTCAAGAAGAAACTTCGTTCATTAAAATTATATTATCCAATATTTTCGACTGCAAACGACGAGAATCGAAACCCTGTTATAAAGGTTTTAAGGATAAAAGGGGGGAAAAAAAAAGATGTTGGTAACCATATTTATCTTAGCCACGTCGCATTTACGGATAATATTTCAAGGGACCCGGAGTACATCCAATATCGCGCCAAAAAATATGATGTGCACCGATGCAACGTGACGCGTTACGTTAAGTTCATTACACCGTGCCGAGGCAGTATACCGTCGTAAAAGTTGTATGTTGTCGTACGTTAAATCTTGACGACACGCCACCCCATGAAACTTCAACGTAATGCAACAGGGTGTACGTAATGTCCGTTCCAGACGCACCCTTTTCACTGGTAGCGCGTATCAAATGCGGGGATTTGTCGAACCCTTTCTTCGCCGAGAAAATCGACTGAACGGAAAGGTTTTTGGGTGGAAGAGGTTGGGCAATAACAACGCGAAGAAGCATAAAAAAGGAAGCGAGGGTTTCGAAAAGGGGTAGCTCGAAATACCCGGAAGCGTTTTGTCCGCAGAGGAGAAGAATGCCACCCGCTGCTGCTGAAAGTTTTCTGCTTTGTCAAAAGATCGATGAACTCTGCCCTTAGCGGCAGCGAAGAGGAAAAACAGAGAGGAACACCCCTGGATACTCGTGTTGAGGGATTGGAAAGCAACAAGCAAGTCTTTCGGACGAGAATGAGAACAACGAGCACGTCTGCGTGGGATGATCACGTGTTTTGATCCAATTGTGCTTACGATGATGCTTTTAACCCTAAAATGGATGATTTTTTCTTCAGAAATAATTCCAATCTTCAAAATTGCCAAATTGCCAAATTGCCAAAAATCATGCGAAAACTGCAGATTATTATTTAATCGAATCAGCCAGTGTGAAATTTTCAAACAAACGCGACCAATCTTTAATCTAACACCTTCTGTCTGACGTTTCGTGTATTCGTACTACTGACAAGTAGTAGAACCAACGTATTTTCTCTATCGGCAGCGTTTAATCCTTGATACTCGATAATTACGGAAGGAAAATATTATATTTTATGATAAACGCTACGACGTTCTGTCTTTTTAACGAACTTTATGATACTTTAAACAGCTTTTCTTACGGTATGAGAGATTTCAAGTTGCTTCTAAAACGATAACCCAAGAGTATGAAATGGATCCGGCATTAAACTTCTATAAAGTTTCGAAAGCTCTTACCAATCTGAACGATTTGTACTCGAGACAACTTTTAAAATATTATTCAAAAATACAAATCCCCTTAGAAGTTTTGCTTCTTCCAACTTTTCGTCTCCTTTGCATTTTAATTTTTCCAAACGAACGAATCACTTCGAGTTGAAACCGGTACAAATTGATTCGCAAGTGGCACGAGTTATTCGAACGTTCTTTTATCACCGATTTTATGCTTTCGAAATACGTATCGTTTAATTAAAAAGAGCGATGGAAGCAGCGAATGCAGGATGATAAATCCATTGTCCGTGGGTCTCACGGTTAAACCCGATCAAAGAAGAACAGGATGATTTTGACGTGCATCACGATGGAAGCTTTTCGCGCGGTATATGAGCTGCCTATTTTTCCGCAGAGATGAAGAAACGCGGATTGTAAAAGAAAAAGAGAGTAAAACGCTTAAGAGCTGAGCGTTGGAAGGAGAAAAGGTTATGGTTACCGGGTATAATACCGCTTTTACCGTGGCCTGGTATCATTCGACGAAACGAGACCCACCTGCTTCATATCTGGATTTTCTCGCCAGCGTCCCTAACGTGCCACAAATTCACCAAGATTTCCCTCCTAAGCCCAGAAGCTTTTGTGCCACTTATTCGTTATAGTTACACGAATAATCCCGCGAATCGTCTTGAAGCTCTTTCAGCCACGAACGTGCACGGGTACCACTATACGTTCGAAAAATATTTTCAATCCTCTTTGGTGTTGTTAAATGAGAACCAGACGGATAAGGATCTGAATACTAACCGCGCGTCGTAAAATGTGCAGTTTCTCGGAATTTTTCTCCACTGATCGTGTTCGTTTGCGTTTGTTTCTTCCCTTTTCGAGTTCGTTCGTTTTAATCACAGGTAACGAGGGAAAAATGCGTGGTGTGTAGCACGGTGATGTTTAAGGGGGCATAATTAGGAACACGACCGCGGTACAATGATAATTGCTGTTGTGAAAGTTAATTTCACACCGGCGCGGCGGGTGTGTAATGTCAAACAGTGCCCATGTAGTCTGGTATAATAAGGATTATTTGTTACAATTTATCATGTTGTTCATTGTTGACAACGGTCGACATGATCATACGCCAACGCGCAGTGGAAACAGACGTGTGTGACAAGACACGTTAAACCTCCGAATGCTTATGCAAAATAGGTAAGAAAATGAGGTCTAGATTTTTCATTTATCATACATTTTATAAATATTTCACAGACTGAATTATTAATAACTTTCTCGTGTTTATCTCACGGTGAAATGAATAATTCCTCGAATCTTCAAATGTACATTTTCAATTTGCAGCCTTGTATTGTTAATACTAATGGCTATTGAAAAGGCCCCATTTATTCTGATGTATTGTTTTTGAAGACAACTCTAAACAAATGGTTCCATTTAGAAGATACGATTGAAATAGAATCTAAAATTAGATTCAAACTCAGAGATGTATTGGATTAGCGTGGACCTGATGATAAAATAACAAAACCAACTATAGCCGAAACCCTCGCTGGATTACAAATGGTTAGATACATTATGTATGGGCTTTGAATGAATTACCAGTTGTGGGGTGTCCGTGTCAAGCAAACAAGTCAAGGTTTCTCTAATTCATTTTGGGGATAGTGCAGTTTCGGAGACGTCAGACCACAAGTCGTGAGGACATGATTTATATCGTACTCGTGACACGTTCGAAATATCGTATGGGACTCTAACGTGCCATAAGTCACGCGATGAAATCGGCCTTGAAATTTGCCCCGCAAGATGTGCACATCGAGCCAACAAGTAACACGCAGAAAGGCAAAACGTGTCACGATCAACCGGCGGTGAAACGTACACTACAATTACACTGCAGTGGTTAGGATAATCTAGCAGTACGCTTGTTTGCTTAACCGAATGATTTTTTTTTTTTTAGCAAAAGAAGGTGCACGTATGATGGAAAAATTTGTGTGCCAAATGTTTTTGCAAGTTTTAAGTTATAATTCTACATAATTTGTATGGTCTGAGAATTATTTTAATCATTTTTACTTAACTGTAAAAACTCGTTGAATTCGTCACGCAACCACAACGATAAACCAGAAAATAGTAAGCTGAATATTTACCTTATAAGCTTAGAAACAAAGGATCTTATATTCACGACCATCAAAGGGAGCTTTGGCGTTGAAACAAAATACATGTTCAATGAAAATGTGAACAGCAGGGAGAAACGTCAACACGAGGATAAAACGTGGTGGAACCGTAAGTGATTGATAGGTCTTGGTAAACACTGATGAAATGTGTACAAAACGTAAGCGTGACTGTAAGTGACTTTTTTATACGTATGTACTCGAAAAGTTTGTGGAGTAGAGTTTTTCGCGTCGAAGACATTCGAGCAAACATCAAAGCGAAAGGGGACATCGTGAAATGGAACCAAACGTATCGGATGAGAGAACAATTTAAACGTACGTATCGCAATTGCCGTTAATCCGGAGTTGGTATCGTTTCGCCGATATTAAAAGACAATATTTATCTTGGACACTGCTGGAAATTTATTACCTAGCAAATAATAACACCCGTGAACGACAGCAGCCGGTGAGATTCTTCGATTCGGCGTATCCTCTCAGCATCGATCAATTAATTTTAATAATCTGTTGTTCCTCCGTGAGTTCGCTTAATCGAAATCGGATTTGGCCGATTGTTATTCGAGGAAAATGCGAAAATAAACCTGCCTCGCATCCTGGCATCAAGGTTATTTTAGACGAAATTTGTTTATCGTCCGTATAATAATTACCATCGACCAACCACCGTTAATGCACGGGATTTGTTGTGGCCAAATTTCGTTTAACAGCGACCGTTCGCTGTAATTGGTATTATAACGACACCGTGGTAACGTTGGAATAAAATAAAATCATGACAACGAAAGGAGTCGATCGGATTACAAATTTCTTTCGACGTTCAAGAAAATACGATTCGTGTCAAATTCGAGTCTCGCAAACTTTGAAAACGTCATTTAAATCAATTTAATTCAATCAAGTTCTACTAGAATTAGTCTTCGCAAACGACAATATGCAATATCGAGGGAAAAATGTCTGTTTCGTGCCAGTCAATAACAGAACGTGACGAGACTAGGTAATGCTGAATGAGTGATATTTTTCGTTGCTCTCGTATCAATGCAGTATTTCTCTCGCGGGAATGCGGAAACAAGTGCTCGTTGAAAAATGATTCTCTTCTATCAATAGGAAATGATTAATTCATTTAAGACCCCGAGAGTCAATGCTATAATTCTAGCTCCTCCAGCGACAGAGAAAATTAATTTCGTTTTATTAATAACTTGTAAAATAGAAGCGATGAAAGTGTAAAATTAATTTATTTTTCAATTGACTTTTATAGCGGCGAAATAGTAATATTTCATCTTGATTTACACGAAGGAAGAGAGGTATCTCTTATCGTATCGATACAGGTCGATCAAATTTTAACCAAGCACGCCGTTTGTGTTAGCTAAAGCATCAAGCGGAAGTTAAAGTTAATCATGTTACGAGCAGTCTAAGAAGTTTGTTCTTCTCAACCCGTCGACATCTTTGCGTTCGATCAAAACAGATACGAGCGATGAATCTAATTTTCCGGATATTTAACCGGGACACTTCATCGATCTGAATATCCTAGGGAAAATTATAAATTAATGTCTGTCATCGTTTCTTAATTCCAATAAATAATGCAGAAAACGAATAAAACATTAAATCGTTTGCAAATACGATGCTACACGATATACCATGGTTTATGAATCGTTATTCCATAGACGTAGTTAAGAAAATAGCAAATTAGAATTTATATTGTTTAAAGGTAAAAAATTCACACTCCAATCGTTCTTCCGCTTGAAGCGTATGAATTCAGTGGCGTTGATTACAGCTCGTTGTAATTTTCCTGCCACATTGGGGAAACCTATTGAGTGATTCGACTACTAGAAATGACATCGGTTCGTTTGAAGATGTAATCGTTAGTGGCTGATTGAATGACTTCTAGTCAATTGAACTTCACACAAGTTACACTCTTCGGTCTGTCGCTTCGTGAACCTGAAGAGGGGGATTCAGTTTTCGATGGAGAAAAGTTTGAACGACGAGAAACGGTAAATCACGGCGGTGTTTGTAACGATGCATTTATTGCGATATTCTCGTTACTACTTTTTGACAGTGATCAAAATATGTATGTGATCGAATCAAATGGATTGGGGAAAAATTGCATATTTTTTAGACGTATAACATCATAGATATAAAAAGTAACTGACGAATTGCAGTCATAAATATATTGTTATATCATTTTTAAATTCGACTGAAAGTTTATGTCAAAGTTTTACAAAATAATTAGTAATTATCAGTAATTTATTGTTTCATAGTAAAAAGAATATTTGTATAAATACCATTTCTATATAAAAAGATTCATTTGCTCAAATATTTATAGTCTAATAGTAATATATTTTTTCGGATATCTTCGTCCTGTTCTCAATTATATAATAGTTTTAGAACAATTTTATGATAAAAAGAAATTTTTCTTACGGTTCTATTGTTTTAAAAATATAAATTTGCATAAATAACCATAATTTACTTGTAATATATCTGTTTAAATAAATTCGAAGTTTCGTGGTGGCTTTCGTCCTTATCCCCACCCCACCGGTATCCAGGTTAACGAACTAAGCCGAAGGCGGCATTCGATTTGTTGACGTCGGAGGAGAAGGATGTATTGGCAGCGCGTCTATATCGGTACACGTTTCTATACACAGATATCGATGTCATTCTGATCGTGTTATTGATTTTCAATTGTCAAATCTCGTTCAATATTCATAACTTTTTAACGAAAAATTCAATTAACATTGCGAAAGGTTCTGATTGATTATCCAATTGATTTCAATTGGTTTTAATTAAAATATTTTTAATTATTCATTGAGTTTGAACATTTTTTAGTTGCAGTTTGGCTATTTTTATTTTAATTTCGTCGTATTTTTAGTTTGTTGTAGATTGTAGATAACCTTTGTTGAGACGTTGGAACCGGTAAGATGCGACGCCATCTTGGTTTCGGATAGTATGTCAACTTATACCGGTCGTTTGGTAATAGTCTTCCATTCT
Source organism: Stelis phaeoptera (assembly GCA_943735885.1). NCBI lineage: Eukaryota > Metazoa > Arthropoda > Insecta > Hymenoptera > Megachilidae > Stelis > Stelis phaeoptera. The sequence continues at coordinate 7,120,146 of OX030936.1, forward strand.
CTTACATTTATTATGAATTGTTTATTGAATCGTCGAAATCGTATAAAACAAGAAACGATTAAATGAAACATTTTGTACATTTTATAACAATTTATTAGAACATTATAGATTAATAGGAATTTTTTCTATTTATCTGAAGAAGATAGGGACAAACGAAAATAATAACGATTGTTTGCATTCCTTTACCCTAACCCCACCCTTAATTAAGCTGTTCTTTCAGAGATTGTTTTGGTCGCGCGCAATGCGACCAGTCGAGTCAGTGTTTGTGCGTAAAGTTATTGTTTTGATTTTGCGAGGCGAAGGGGCCTTGGCTAGTGTTACGATTGTCCATTAGATCCACGCGAATATAGAGTCAGTGTTTGGTACGCGTTATAATTTTCTTTTCAAAAATCATCACTGCTCCAATTTTTTTTTTGTTTTTTTTTGTTACTCGCGAAAATAGAATCAGTGCATCGCTGAAGAGGATGTTTGGAGTGATGCTACGAAAGACAACAACGTAAGTATTATTTTATTTTATTTCAAATGAAAGCACAGACGTACCAATTTATAATAATAACTATTTATAATGGAATGTTTGTCAAAATTGTCAAATCTCCAATTAAAATTGTCACAACATTGGGAAAATTTTATTACAATTGTAAATTATTTCAAAGTTAAGCCGAGAATTAAATTTTCTCTTGTAATTTAACACCATGGCATACCAATGCTCAGTTAGCACTGATGGCATGGACATATTAACAAACAGTAACAACGGTGAATAATTTGTAAATTAATTGCAATGTTATTTATTTTGTTACAGTTCCTGTACAATTCTTTGGGCTGACTGGATCTTCCTTGGTGGCATCTCCTAACGACTTCCCATGATGTCGTTCCTGAGGACTTCCACGACAGTTTTTTTCTGGATAGCTGCCTCCTCCTCCATGTCTACAAGGTGCTTAATCTGTTGTTTTTCTGCGATTGGTGAGTTGCATGCAATTTTTGTTCCTCCGGTCCCCAGTCATGTCGTAGGACGAAAGATCCAAATCGGCACGGGTGACTGGTTGTATACGTGGTTTTTTGGCGAGCACAGTGACCACGGGTATATTTATTATACCCGTGAGTAGTAACTTTTTCTTTTTACTGTTTCATTTAGTTCAGGATAGGTCTTCTTGTACTTCGCGTTAAATTACTTCAGATTCATATTTTCGATTGGATATTTGGGGAATACACGAATGTCCCTAAATGTTCCTACGAATATTAATATCAAAATTTATAATAATGAATTGATGAAATTAATGATTTGTTACATTTAGTAGTCGAATAATCTTCGATTTTATCATTGCAATCAATCTTTAGTATTGATAGGTTCAACACAAGTATTACAATTATATTTAATGCTGATTTTCGAATTTATTTTGTTTTGCGAATTTGTCAGTGGTGCAGACATTTAAGTAATAAATCTTTGTTCCATATTAATCCTTCGTGGGGAGTATATTTCATGTGCAAGAAGACATTTCGCGGCGGGCAGATTGCCAAGTCATAGCAATATTCTTGAACACCCTTTTGCGTTATCTTAAAAATTTGCTCTGACAAGGTAATCGCTCATAACTTTCAAAATAATTTGTTTTTCATTATACAAGATCTTCTTATAACGTTTCAATTAAAGTTGCCCTTTGAATAAATCAATCTCAATTAAAGCTTTGTTGCTCAACTTTTCCTTTTTCCATTGAACTCTCGTAATCATAAGGTCGAATCACTTTCATTAAATGTTAAAGAAAATGATAGAATATTAGGCCGTTAGATATGTTTTGCACTAATCATTCTTTCTTAGTTGAGGATTTTCAGATTTGACCCTTTCCGTGTTCATTGCGAAAGCCCGTTCACGTGCCCAGGTGCTACTTGGATGGGTGGAAGCGATGGATACGATGAATTAATTTTTAAGATAATTTGTGCAGCGACCGGCAATGTGTTAGTTTATCGTACACGACGTACTTTCCACGCATGTGTGTGTGTGTGTGTTGTTAGGCTGTGGAATTGCGTCGTTAATAGAATTTTATCAACTTTCCACCCAAATACAAATTGCAGGTTTTATGAAGTACGTCACACGTCTCATAGAACATCTACAGAATCGTACGAATCTACCCAATATTGAGTCAATAAATAATTTGTAGCATAATTAAATAAATTCGCTATAATCGCTAACCTTTGCCAGTCGATTTCAGGAAAAATGGTACGTACATTTAGTGTTTGTGTGAGATCAAGCTCGGGTGTCGGAGGCGTCCCGGGACGTCCTCCCTAGTTTAGGCTTTCGTGCCCGGGTGTTGTGTTTGAGAATCGTGGAGTGTATTTTTTGTGAGAATGTGTGATTTTGCCAATTTTTTAAATATAGGGTCAGGTAGGCAGGTAGCATACTTTCTGGCGTGTGTGATTAAATTTAAGCAGGTAGGGCCAGGGCAGGTTGTCACATTCTCTGGTCGGGTAGGCACGTTCTCGTGTGATCAACCTGCACCTGGAATCATTTGAATGATCGACGATGAAAAATCTTTGATTTTCCCCGCTCAGTTGTTCAAATCTGAAGACTTTTGAAGACTGCTCGAGCTTTGTCCGCTTGCCAATCAGTATCGTGATTTATTATTTTGTTTTACATTTCATTTTTTTGTGTTTCGATGACAGGTCTCGAGCATGTAGATGTAAGTTTCAGTTGGACGGACCGTCCGAAAAACAGAAGAGGCCAAGTGCCGAAGAGGCCCGGCAAATTTTTGCCATCGAAGAGGGCAACTACCAATGGCTTTGCATCTTTCGATGGAAGGTCATTTTTCTTACTACTTCGTCACTGTGCTCGCCTTGTAGTTGTAGCAGTAGATTTTCAGATGCTGACCATGGACATTGGGCAAATCGCGTTTTGATTTAGTGTTGCGAATTTTCAATGAACGCGGTTTTTTTATATTCCACTAAATTAACTTCCACTTTTAATCATAGTAGAGTCTCTAGTATTGCTATTTATTAGATTATTATTAAATTAACTTTGATGATAGTGTTGCGACTTAATCAATACGCGTTTGCTTTGTATTAATTTGAATAACTTTTCAATCAGTAAACTTTCATTGTTAATTTCAAGTTTTTCAATGTAGCGTTGCGATATTGGGTTGCGATAAATTACGGGTTGCATAGTTCTCTTAATAGCGTTGCGAATTTTAAATAAACGTGTTTTGTTATGCTTTTCATGAAATTAATTTTTCTTTTTAAAATCATAATAGAGTGTATATATAAAAGTAGTTTTTTAAATTGTAATCATATTTCCTTCGATAATAATAGTCTTTGTAAGTAATTTTCCAATTGATAGACTCATTTAGTGTTGCGATTTTTGGATTTTCGCGTTTTTTCAGCACTGGGACCTCATCTTACAATTAGATGTTTTGTATAGGCAAGTTGTAAGTTTATGGTTAGGTAGGACAAAATATCAAATGTCACGTAGTTGAAAAACAGAAAATTATGCTTAAACACCATAGTGTTTATAGGTAGGAACATTTAGTTGATAAGACAAAAATATGCAATTGCACATCACTATTGAATTTACTACAGGACACTTCTTTATTTTTTCACTTAATAAGAACTTAGCGTTATTAAAAAGTGAAGTTCTGTTTATGATTGTTTCGGCACATGTTCAATTTACCCGGGTAGAATTTTCCAAAAATAAACACCTCTTGTTACTCGCTTGCAAAATGATCGCAAATGTTTTGGAAACATGTATCAGAATCAGGACGATGGTTTGCTTTGAATGATAATAAAAATTTGCGTAAAAGGAGGATGGATGGGGCTCGGTTAGGGCGGGTTTCCAAACGCAGCAACCTCCTCACGGTGAGACCCGGAAATCGATATTATTTGTTTTATAATTTTCAATTACATCATCGCCAATGCTTTGATACAATTGTTAATTTCATGGTAAATAATATCGAGCAAATTGGCTACGATTGTTCCCATCTACTCCTTGATTTATTTGATTCATCAAAGTTACACCTACAGATATGACGTGTTTCTGATATTCTTTAGTTTTGTGTTATACGTTTGATTTAATGATGATTACATTCGAAGCAAATAACATAACAAAGGATTTCTTGTTCCCTAAGCTCCTTGTGCCCGAATTCAAAGGGCTAATGAATGAGCGTTATCAAATTAGTTCCAAACCATTGTTCCTAGGAGAATATCGAAAATATCATTAGTCGAATCGAGACAATACCACCTTTGAGCGTGGAAAGTTTTGTCCCTTTTGCTTGTTGCTTGCTAATTGAGCGGCAGCGATGAAATCCTTTCGAGTTTCGTGAATTCGTTAATTAACTGTTCAGATCATTTATCGACTATTGTTTAATCATCCTCTACGAGGTTAGTTATGTAAATACATTTAGGAAAATGTAAATTTAATTTTTCCTATAAAAAACGTTTCGGTAAAAATAAATAATCGTGTTAATTTTGTTTTTAATTAACTAGCTTTTATAATGTTCTAACATTCGAGCACACAAATTTTTCTTTTGCGCCGCTCGTGTATCATTTTCAATGGAACAGCAAACAGTTTAAATTGAATGAGATCCTCGATCCTTTCGCCGTCTTGCTTGTCAAAGTTAACTCTGTCCGAGACATACTGGTTTAAGCCGTGTCTGTTTATCCTGACAAGGATCTTCTGTTAGTTTCAGAACATCCTCAGATCCCCGACGAAGCCAGGTAATACTAGCGAAATGTTGGAAGAATCCTCATTGAATCATCTGAAATCCTTAAACCCCCAAGCTCTAGACAGGGATAATTTTTAGACGTTATCCAAAATAAATATATGTATATAATTTCTTTTCCATCCTGTCGAGAGATACTTCTTTCACGTTCGTCGACCATGTATGGATTCCGACCTTGGTCGCAAACCAAGCGTGTATCCATACAAGTACGTATTGATGATTATTAAAATGGCTTCATTCATGTTTTTTCGTTTCGAGATATTTTCCCTCTTAAATTATTCCTTTCTTTTGATACATTCTTCCATAGCTTAAAGTTAGTGGTAAATTCAATTTTTCTGTTACTTTTAACTTGGCCCAGTTCCTTAATTACTGAAATGTATCGTCGCATCACGCAAGAAACAACGAAAACGAGCTTTGCATTCAACATGTTCGCCGTTAAACGTTGTTACGCTATTTTCTATTCGGGTCACGCGTACCAAAAACTATTATACAGTTTGAAGAATGAGTGTATGTTATTTCTTTTCTGGTTCTTTCTGAGATAGAAATTTATTTATTATTAAAGTGCACGTCGACGGTATAAAATGAATCAGTTCGATGTCGTTGCACATCCTTTCACCCGATTGCGTGCAGAATAAGAGGAAACGAAACAGATAAGATCGAAGGGAAAAATTGTTTTCGTTTGTTTTAACCAAGAGAGAATGAAACGAAGCGGCCAAGAGCAAAGACGGCGATGGTTGTTTTGCGCCAAGTGAAAATCCAATTTCGAAGTGGAATGGGATTTTAGCGAATCGCGGAGAGGACAAGGGTTACGTGATTCCTGGGGGCGAGTTGTACGCCCGTCATTTCACGGGGGAAAAAAAAAGATAGTAGCGATGTTTCACGTCGAAAAGGAACGAAAGTTCGAAAGCATCGGTGAAAGCTTCGATTAGCCGGATTCTGGCTACGGGTTTTCCCTCTTATCCGTGAGATCAACCGGCCGGATATGGAAATTGAAGTTCGTGAATAATACGTGACGCAAAACAAAAAAAAATGTAGTGAGAGAGAATTTTCGAACAATGCACGTTCGAAAGAAAGAGCATCTTATCGATTTCTTGAATATTTTGGCGACTCGTGAATATCATGTATAGTGATCGAACCGATACGTATTGATAGAAAATATTTAATAAATTCGATATCGGAGTATTCAAGAGGAAGTGTCGAACGGTATAAAAATTTCAGGTATTTGGTATCAGTTTCCGACATCGACACCAAATTTTTTTTTTATTATTATTATTATTATTATTATTATTATTCCCTTTAGGTGGTTAACGTCGCATCAACTGCTAGGTTATTAGCGACGACTTAAAGTGTAGCTTTCTGTGTGTTATTTTACAATGTTCTGTGTGTTTCCTTGAAAGTTAGAAATTTTTTAACGCAAATTGAAAAAATTATTTCACATCAAACGGGTGTCAATATTTTCAGAGGAATATCAAACGGGCATCAATTTTGTTCGATAGCCAAATGTTTGATGGCACGTGTTCGATACGATATCGTAGTTTGTGATCCAAGAGTCGGTACTATCGATTCGATATCGTTCCGATCGCCAGCCGTCGGTGATCAATGGTAAATTTATGAAGATTCCCCGCGAAAGGTACAGAATCGTGGATGGCAACGAAAATGAACGTGAAAGATGGATGACAAAGGGTAAAATCGGACGAGTGTATTGTACGCGAACAGACGAGGGAAAAGAAAATTCGTGGAGATAAGTTTGTGGGAGCGTGGAGGAAACGCGATCGAATGGTCAAGGTGGAAAAAGTTTTCCCGAACTGTTCGAGGATTCGAGTGTTCAAGATTTTGCGAGGCTCGACAAGAATTTTGATTTCGGGGACGAGTGGGTTTTGTTCGTTCGTTCTCGACGCGCAAAAAGGGGAAATTACTTTTTGCGAGTTTCTTTTTTTTTTTCGCGCGTTGATAAAAGGGATGAAAAGGGTGAGCCAGAAATGTCTTGTTAATCTGAACCTCAACGTTTATGGAGTTCGGAAAAGGGTTGGGTTTTATGATACGTCTGAAATACGAGTGGTTTTTGCTTGGTTACCGAAGAAGAAATTGATTGACTGGGAGTTAACCCTTTGGATCTGATGTACTTCGTTCGTTAACTAACTATGACTGGTATTATAAAGGTTGGTTTTATTGATTTATGCTGTACATTGAGTGTTGAGGTAGCGAAGAAATTGGTGGAATTTCTCGATATATTATTTTAACAATATTTTGAGATCCAACAATGATATTTGTTGTTGGGTGAATTAATAATTACAATTACGGTTTAAATTCTACGAGATGGCTTCGTGTTTGAAGTCTCCTAACCGATGGAATGAAAATCGCACAACAATAAAGTCTGGAGCTTCTGTTCTTGATTAAATCGTCAAACTTTGTGAATACGTTTCAAACTTTGAGAATCTCTCGTTGCACTGATTTAGCGTTAAAATCGCATCGTAGAGATTCTTGTATAATTACCGGATCCTTGAACTTGGAGGTTTCGAATTTCAAGGCAAGAATTCTATTTCGTGAATTTTCAACAAATATAGCCTAATAGTTTTATTTTAATTTTTGTGAAAAAATCGATTTTCATTCCATTGACAATTCTTTTAGAATTTTATTCCATTACACAATATATTCGTTGAGAATAGTTGAAGCTGAAAACACGAGGACCAAAATATCCGAAGTTCCATGGAGAAATTAATCATCTCGAGGAAACATTCTTCGAATTTTCTGGAATACCACTTTTAAACTCCCGGCCCGATTGTCCCATTTTTCTCCGGCATAATTATCGTACTTTCTCTTCGTAGGAAAATAGATGTTAATTCTTGAAGTTTCGCAGATAGCCGGGTGCAGTGTTAAGTAGAATAGATTCAATGAATTACCGAAAGAACGGAAATTCTTTTTTTCTCTGCGTATCCTGAGTTTACGTGTTTCGTAGTATTGTACCAGCTGTTTGAACAATATAACAACGACAGTAAAGTTCATACAAATCTTTGGAATATATTACAACGGTCTTTGCCCAAGTCGAAAAGTTTCAATCCAACTGTTTGGCCGGTTTTGGGAAAAATTTCTTATCGATAAAATTGCAATAAACCTGTTTTTCGGTGAGAACATTTTTTTTAGCTTTTCTGATTAAACTTTGAATCCCGAAATTTCGCTGGATTTTCATTCGTGCTTCTTGGAATTGAAGCTTCGATTTTACACGCCAAGGAAAATTCGTTCAAATCGGAGTATGTGTATTTTTTATGCAGTTTTGTAGTTTTGTTTCATACTGGTTAAAATAGCACGCCAATCGCGATTGTTTTCAGTCGTTGTTTTTTATTTGTATGGACAATTGTAACAAAAAGTTTGCAAAAATATGAAACATGCTTTGATAAATTTTGCACAAGTTGCGTGTGGATTAAAGCAATCGAAAGCGGAAAACAAAGTTTAATCGTTCTGGATTCTTGAAATGAATAAGTTTTTACTTTGCGATTTTGTTACGTTCATGGAATATTAATGAGGAAAGAATTCGTTGGGTAATTTAACACTAGCACCGGAATGAGTTTTCTTTGTCCATTAAACTGATAAAAATCAACCCCTTTCAACACCTTCAATCTTCGACCTGTTCTTTGCCAACCCCCTCCATTTCAACCGACCGTTCCATCTTCTGCCGTCTGTTTATGCCTTTAGATTTTCGATTAAACGCGAATTTTGTTCCTTGAAATTGAAAAGGAACAGAAGACTTCGATGGTTTTAACAAAATCTCATTAAAATCGTAATTACAATTTCATCTTAACGGTGTCGTTGCAATAATGAAATATCGCGAAAGACCCGAAAACGACACGCAATATTCCAACCCCTGGTTCGCTTTTTCGTTTCATCCTGTGTTTTTCATCTATCATCCTCTTCCTTGTTTTGTTTCGTCCACTGTAGTAATTTTTCTTGGCTCTGTAAGAGGCTTTCTCTAACAAGAAATGACTTGTGCTTCGACAAAGTGTGTTCGTTTCCATCAGATAAACGATGTGTCCTATTTGTCTCACAAAATGGACGAGCGAAGAAATAAATTCCGATCTGTTTGAATATTCCAACGATATGAACGCTGTTCGCGAATTAAAAATTACCCTTTCCTTGCGTTCGTTCGAATGAATGCTAAATAAATGGTAAATAAAGAAAATTGGAAATCGGAATTTACGAATTGCTCGTCGTGCGAATTATAATTAATTGGTTACGTCACAAGGTAAGGGGTTAAATTGAAACAAATTTAGACCTGTTCAACGATCGGATCCGTATTCGTGTTTAAAAAATTTACTTGTATAATAAAATATGCCGTTATAACGCTTCAATTCGCCTTCATTTCTTTTACGAGGGATCGTTGGAATTTAATTAATATTTCGAACATGTACACACGATTATGTGTACACGGTCGCGTAGTTTACTGCACAACCGAGAGACGAGACGTACGGAGAGATTTCTGTCGACGACCGGCGAACCAAAAAGCGTGTTATGCTTATCAAATTTCCCTGAGTGCAAAATAAAATATGCATCTCGTATCTGTTTTTTTGTTTTTTGTTTTAACGAAATTCTATCTTCCGCTCGAGGGTTTTTTCATTCGCCGGGAAAAACGTGGCACAGCCATTCCCACGAAGACTTTATCTCGTATAAGTTATGTTGTTCAAAAATTGGAGAAAATTTTTGGAATTTACGGCCAATAATAAATCTTTTTCAAAAGAGACCTTTCTCACGTTTGATGGATATCCGTTGAAATTGACAATGATTTTGGTTTATACCAAACGTCGGTGGAAAAGCGACCATCGTCGGTGGAAAGAGAGACACAAGCGAATGAAGCAAGCAAATAACAGATCCTTGGAACACGACGAGCTAAATGGATCAATGTTGGGCGCCACGAAAAGGAATAAAGGTATTATTTTCGTGGTCATTGGGTCAAAAAAGGACTCTGTTGGTCGGTTAACAGGCTCAACGGGATAAAGGACAAAAGGGGCGAATGGATGAAAAGATGGGTGCGAAATTAAGAAGAGGAAGATCGATGGGATGAGAATTTTTCTGGGCCAAGTACAATAAGAAGGCATGCAGTTTCGATAGAAGTTAATCAGATTTCGAAATGAAATGGCGGAATTTAATTAACCATGAACGTGATCAGAATTGACGTGCATTGACACGGAATTGATTAGGATTTGGGAGATTTTCGCTTGACACGGGCTGATAAAATGCTTTGTAATTATGGTATTTACGTCGAATCAGAAGGATTCAGTTCATTCAACGTTGGATCAAACGTTTTAACCCTTTTGTGTTTTATAAATGTAAAAGAGCTGGAAAATGGACACAAATTGTTGAATGTTCTTTATATGTATATATATATATATTTTTTTTTTTCATTACAATATTCGTTTTCATGGACTAAAATAATAGACGAAACTTTGTTAACTGTATGCATTATTAACGATTCTCTAGGAAACCTTTTGCTACGTGAACTAACATGTAAAGACACCAGGGAGCACTAAACTTGCGATACTTTGCTGGGGTCATATAACAAATTTACAACGAAATAAAGGAATCACCCCTCTAGGATACCTTAGATTAAAATATGTATTTCCTCGTGTAAATTGCGTTCATTAATTAACGCGGCGCAGGGCACGGGATAAATTTGCTTTGAATTTGAAAGTATAATCAATGTCCATTATTTAGGAACATCAATTTTTGGGGAAATACTTGGGGATGATGGGGAACCACGCGAGATGTTCCGTGTACAGACTGTTTGTGGATCATTCTTTCCCCTCGAGATCACGTAACCTCTTTTAGTGGAATTTTTTTCGTTGATCCCGTACCTGGTGCATCGATAAGAGGAAAACGAGAAAATGAAATTCAAATCTTGTGAACATAGAAATACTTATTTCGTTCTTTGCTTTTTCTTCTAACAATATTGGGCAAAGTCTGGTTCGTTTACTTGGCAAGCTTGGATTTATTTTCATCAATAGTAAACGATATTTTTCTCGTCCTTGTGAGATGTCTGAAATACACGTAATTTTTCACGTGTCCATCGATCAATGACTTAAGGAATTTCCAATTTCATCTATTTGCGACACAGCGAACGGACCCTCGCCTCTCTCAAAAGAGTCGACGTCCCTTCGCAATTAGCCGTATTCCCCTGCTCGATGATCGATCATTGGCAACAAGCATTCCCATCCACGCGAACTGTCCGTTCTCTTCAGCCTATAAATACACGCGACGAATCGAAAGGAAGAGAGAAGAGGAAAATGAAATGCACGCGTGTATCGCGCTCTTTGATCTCGCCTATTTTGCAACCGGTTACGCGCCTGGCCCGTTCGCCATTCTGTTGGCGTTCCTTTGAACAAGCCGTCTCGTTGTTGTCAATGGAAGGAAACATGTTGTTAAATATTCCAGCTGTACCGCAAACGTTGCTCAGATATTGAAATTTCCAACTATATCTGAACGAGAATAGGAAATATTGAAAGCTATTCAAGATTTATTCACCGACATTTAGAGTTGACAATTTGGAAGATTAACAAATAATCTTATTTGTGGAGAAGAAATGTGGAATATTTACAGTTTGATAATGATAAATGAGGGTAGTTTTGTAAGCGATGGCTTCGAATAGCAGTCGATCTATAAATTAAGCCGGATGTAAGGCTTCATTACCCTTGCTTCCAAACTTTCCATTCCCGCCTGTCGTATCCTGTTTCTTCTTTCACTCTTTCAGATTCTACTGCTTCTATCACCACCTCTTTGTCACATTAGATTGCTTCCTTCACATTCTATTCTTCTTACGACCTTGTCAGGAACCTAACCCAAAAGTTGAGTCATCGATTCTTTCGTCGTTTTACCATCCCTTCTTGCACCGATCGATCTTGTAATACATTTAATTGGTTATTTATGAATTTTGAGCGGATTAGTAATGTTATTCACAAGTATGCTTATGTTTCTCGTTTACATTTGATGCTTGGCGTTTAACCGTGGTAAAGAAATCTTAATCTATCTTGGTACAGGTGCTTTATCGCTGGAAAATTTATTATTCGTATTATTGAGGGTATCAATGAAGGTCGGGGACAACATCAATCATCGGGATTTGGTTAATACACCGAATATTAATCATATTCGTGCCTTGTTGAGCCGGGTGTACGCAGACTCTGAATCTGGATAATTGATGAAGCTTGGTTTGGTTTTCTTGCGACTATTGTTACGTCAAGTAAAAATGATCGGGGTTTACTTGGAAGTTTCATATTATCACGAATGGTAGACTTTCTGTGGAAATATCTTATAATATTGCACGGTACATAATACGATCGGTGTATTGTATGAATTCTTAATAGACTCCGGCAAGGGACAAGTTTTGTAATGACAAAGCGAAGCTTCTATATTGAATTTCAAACTGAAAGATTTAATAAAAGCTCGGTATTACGCTTCACGTTGGAATAATTGAATCTGTGTACAAAGGATGCCGCGAGAAAAAAACGTTAACGCAATACACAAAGAGGTGTTTTTTAATTTCGTTAAAATCACGCATGATCCATCGCGAATATGAATGAATTTCGGCTGCGGTGGCTCCTGAATCTGTTAAACCTTAATCCGCGGAAAATTGAGTAGCGAGGACGGTTAAAGTTGCAAAATCCTTTGGAATAATAAGACGAAAGCATGATTCCTTGTCTATCAACGCGATCAAAGGCTTAGGGCAACAATTGCTTTAGGGCAAGACAATATCCGGTCTATGGCGACACGAACATCGAAGGGATATAGAGGATGTTTGCATTATCGGCCTTCCACGGGTCAGTGTCTCTGCATATTGGTCGCATTAATCACTGATTTCATTATCAACACTAACTGCCTCTCAGAGAATTTGCATGAACTTATTAATGATGGTTATACACGGCGCCAGCTTTGCGTTGCGTGTGTTTGATTAATATATTAACATTTTGATAATCACACGTATCGTGAAATCTTCGATTATTGCCATTTTAGGTTTCTTTTTTCTTATACTTGTCTTTTTGTGAAATCGGTCGTCAACGCGTTAATAATGATTAAAAATCAATGGAGTTGTTAGCTCTAATAGCAATCGCGGGTGCTCATAGTATCGCTAACGTAGCGCTGAATTCTTTTACATTTTTTCAAAGATTGTTTTAGAAGTTTGTAATTCTCTTTGATTATACTTTCAACAGAAGTTGGTAAAATTTCGAAGAAATATAAAAGGATCGAGGGCACGAAGAAGGTAACTTTGTTACTTCAGATGAAAATTATTCAGTAATAATTTCCATATGAAAATTTCGATGGAAAATTTTTCATTTCTCGCTTCATGTCTTCATCAATGCTTTAATCAGTTTTTATCCAACCAATTATTTCTTCGATATTAACAGTTCGTTTCGAAGTTTGTACGCATAATTAAAATTACAATAATGGAATATTTTGCTGTTTTCGATTTCCCATTATGAATTATTTACGTTATTACGCAGTCGTAATTTACCTGGCCAACTAATTGAAATTGTTTTCGCAAGAGTTACTGCATCATAGAACAAACAGCTTCATGCTACAAACCAAGCCGTATTATTTTATAAATGTACCATTTTTGGCGCATGATGCTGGCGATTAATCATTGTTAATTAATTCTGATATCTCTTGGGTAGGCACTGTTCAACGCGTGTTAGCTTAACAGTGGTGCAGGAATTATTATTCATTGTAAAAAGTGTACGATAAGGATTAATATGTCGGCTGCATTCTTTTCATTGTCGGTCGAAAGCAAGGTAGTCGTTGGCTTCCATGTGCGAATTTTCATCACTTTATTCTGTTTGTTCTTCCTTGCAATTATGATTTTGTCAAACGAAAGGGAAACAAGAATCGTGCCCATAATTATGAAAGTCATATATTTCTTGTAAAAAAATTACATTGAATAAATTTAGTTTAAAATAATGTGGTGTGAAATAACTGATAAACTCATTTTTTTTTTTAATTTTGACTTAGACCACTTTCATAATTATGGGCACAATTGTTCCATATGCGGAATGGTTCTCAATCAAAACATATGTTTTTATTTAAAAATCTTCGTACTTACTTTTTTAATTTTGCATCCAACCGACTATCGTTTTATTTTATTTGTAATTAGAAAAGATAGACACAGTTACGAGAATACGCTTAATTTCCTAAAGGTAGTACATTTTTAAGAAAGCAAAACATTGCACGAATTTTACCGACTTCCCGATGTTGGAGTTTGATAAGAAAATCACGAATATCCAAACTTTTATTAAATTTTAAGGTTGGCACGCCCATTTGATAGTGGATGAGAGAATTCTTTCAATAGATCAGGATTGAAATATATTGAATTTAAAGGTTGTGATCGATATTCATCGGAGAATCAGGTCAATGGTTATTGCTCTGTGAATCTGACACGAGAAAAGAAAAGTAGATTGATCAAAGAAATTTAATCCATTGACAGAATTATTTGCCAAGTTGAACGAACCCAATGGTAGTTCTCGTTGCTCCAAATCCAAAATCGTGAAATACAGTCTTGAGATATTTCTAAACTTTCAATTATTATTTATTTAATCAAGTTTTGTTCGCATACTACTGTCTGATATTGAAGCAAAGGAAACAATTGGATCAATATTTTGCTGATGCATTGCTTTTGAAATAGATTGTTCAGAGTGTACAGAATAAATAGAATTTTGTTGTTTCAAATCGTTCGAGAAAATATTTGGTTGAAAAACATTTATTTTCATAAATATCCGCAGTCCAGCGGCAACGTGGATTATTATCTAGAATCTGTTTAAATATCTGTTGCCACGGTAAATACACATAAATCTAGATTTCTGCTCGGAGCATTAGATTCTCACAAAGTCGGGCAGCAAATTGTGCAGCCGTTACACTAACTAAAATCGCGAACTTTGTACAGTACTTCATCTTCGTGGACTTAACAGATTCAAAGTCAACGGAAGTTTGTTACTTCGGGCAAATTTTCATTTACATCCGTAAAGCTTTGCTTATTGCTATGCTTGGTCTTTGGATAAATTATGCAAACCGACCTATCACGGGGGGATGTTCCTTTTGAACGCCATTAATCTTACTTACTTTGTTCAACGTTGACTCTCTCGAAAGGCAAAACTATCTTTTTAGTATGCCATCCAATTTCCATTTTAAATGTCACGTCTTGATAACAGAATCAAAGTGTTTTGTCGTATGATTTTTAATTTTGATCAACTACCCACCCAATGGCTGCTTGTGCTAATTTAGAACTTTGTAACTTCTCGGTATTTACGTCCGGGTTATTATCATGTAGGTATTAGTATAAAGATTAGAGGGATCAATGACGAAAATGACGATTTTATTCTAAAATTTTACGAACGGTTAAACGAAGATGTTTGATCGTGTTTGTTCGATGTCCAGAATGAACACACGTCGAGTAGCATGATGTTTTTGAGGAAGCTTAAAGCTTGTTTGTTTGTTGGTTTAAGATGCAAACAAGCAGCGACGAGGAACGCCAATCTTGGCACGAGTTTTACGAAAACAGATCGAACGGTGAACTTTATCAAATTCTCGAAGGATGAATGGCTGGCACTTTGGTCCAGAGATTGGCCGATAAATTTTCACGAAAATCGGAGGGAAAAATGTTTAGCCGTGCAAGTTTATTGGGTCGGAATGTTTTTGGTCGCTTAACTGACCAGGCTGTAAATTTCGATCGAAGCGGCCGAAAGTTGGCTTGGGACGTTAAACGAAGCAGCTTGACAGCCGTGGAATGAATAGTTCGAGTGCCGAAACGTTAATGGCTCCAGAAAACGTTTGTAGACGGATTTTATTATGAAGCATCAAAAGTTTGCGTCGTTGCTGTTTTAGAAACCAGGTAACGTTGTTAAGCAAATGCTCAATGCAATGCGAATTTTCTAACTCGACGTTGCTCGAACATATTTTCCTTGAGAGCAAAATTTGTTATGATTTTTTTGTTTTTGTTTTGTGAACATTGTGGAAAAGCTGCGTTAAATATATAATTCTGTTGGCAATGAGTCAGATACCTTAATTAATAATTAGGAAACAAGGAAAAGGTGAATTCAAAATTCTTCGTGTATGTTAGAGAAAGTTAATCTTTTTATTTAATTATAGAGTAGAAAATTTTCTGCTTCCACTTATGATTCGATCAGACTCGATATTAAGTCCAATTTTGTTCGAATATATCGAGGAATATATGGGGTAAGGAAAAATTTCATCAGGAAAATCGGTGCATCGAAAACCCATTGAGAAAATGTGAAGAAGGGAGAAATCTCCCTCTCGACGCAGGACCTCATTCCGTGTGTTAATGGTATCGTTCAATCTCGTGCTTCTTAATTCTCTCGTGCTTGCTCAGCTGTAGATTTCTCGTTGCTGTCTGCAGCTGTTGCAGGCTGCTCTATTCCTTCGAGAACCAATCTCCCCGTTTTTCGACTGTCAGCCCACCAAGCGGCTGGAAAAACGAGGGGGAATAGGATTTTTATGGATTTTCTTATGGTCTTTGTGAACAAAAAGTATCCAACAGACAAGACGAATGTGCACACGCGAGGAATGATTCTGCAATACTTCTTGTTTGTTCTTTTTGTACAACACATGGAAATGCGCGGAATGCATTAGATGTTATGGAGTAGAATAAAATGCGCAGAATTCGCATAATGAAATATTCGAGCCTAGTTATCAGAGTATTACCTGAATGCAGAAAACGTTGTGTTTTTCCTTATATCGGTCATGTTGCTTGATTTTGTTGGAAAAAACATGCGGTGATCTTCGATACGGCACGTTTGAGACAGTTGTAAATTGTTTATGACGCTCGAGCGTGTTCCATTTTTTTGTTTATTCGCATCGAAACGATAATTTTCTGTGATTATTTCTGTAGAAAATTTTTGAACTGATTTTTTTATGAGCTTTAAAGATGTATAAAAATAATTGACAGCATCGGGTTACCTGTTCTTCGTGAAGCTTTAAGTGCTAGAACTATCTTCGTTCTATCGGAGATCATTTGTCTTCATTTTCATCCATTTGTTCGTATCGGAAATCATATTTCTTGAATCGTTCGCTAAAATTTTCCCATCTTCGAAGACGATCGCTGTTCGAAATCGATCCGATACGAATCGCCAACAGAATTGGATCTTACGGCATCTGCAGTCGAATCGAGATTACCAATGTATCTGCCAAACGACGTCGTTGCAAGATGTAATATGGGGGTAGTGCACTCTTTTTCGAAACAGCCACCTGTAATTCATATCGTCTTTATGGCATTTCAGCAGGTATCTTCTCTTTTCTTTTTAACACGACTTTAACAAAATATCTTCGTTTAAAATAAAAAACATCTGAAGTCAGCTGTTTTGATCTGTTTGGTAGTTCTGGCGTTAATCTCATTGCGAGCAACACGATTTATTTATCACTCGGTCGTGCAAGTCGCGAATGATACGAAAAGTAGTTAACGGAACAAAGATCTAGTAAAATTTACTCAGTTGAAATATAGGATTTGGAGGAGATTTTCGTAAAGGCGGGTTTTTAAGAGGGTGGAATGCAGATTAAGTAGCAAGCATGCATGGGTGCATTTAGCGTGCATATACATATGACATATATCATCGTTAGCGGTGAATATTGTGTGAATTTATGATGGTCGATTATATTTCCTTTCGAAAGGTGTGGTAACCTCTGGAATCAAATCATGTCCTGAGATTTGTGAAAAGCACAAAATCAAAGCAAAGCCTGAAGTTTGAGGAAAGTCTTTTTATTATCTTCGTAATTGAAAATTTCAACTTTACTAGTAAATCGTACGAATTCGTCGAAATTGATTAATAAGAGGTTTATGTAATAGTTTTTATGAAACTTTACGCTACAAATTGATATACCATAAATGCTATTTCACAATAATTTTATGTCATGAATTCTTATCAGACTTTCTGCGTATCAAAATCTGCAATTTGATTCGGCAAAACACACCCTTGTATTGAAACTATTTATAAAATTTTATGAGGAGGATTTGCATGAAATCTCTGTAATTGTTTCAAGAACTGAAGTGCGTGCACTTGTTAAAAAGTTCTATCAGTTTGCTCAACAGTTTATATGAAGGAAAAATTTCCAAAGAAGGGAAAGTCAGGTACTAGTATAATGTTTCAACGTGAGAAAGGAAAAAATCAGTCTGAAAAGTTTAGTGCTAAGAGGTTGAACTCGCTGGAAACGTTACAAGCGTAAAGTTTCCTCCTGATGGGAATCAACTTTCCTTTCAATGTTAACTCGTCCTATTTGATGAAAATGCAAAGAAACTGTGCATTATCTGGAGCGTTGTCGTGCTGTCTGGAAATACAGGTTTCGTGTCAAATGTTGAATGCTTAATTAGAAGGATATCGCCAAGCGTTTCTCTGGAGACGCGAGTCTAGATAAAGAGTTTTATGACTCAATCATAATAGCTGCGTACAGTTGAGAGAAATATTTGTATGCCTCTCTTGCGAATTTTTCTGGAATTAAAATTGCACCGGACTATGTATTGTACGAACAATAAGTCATATTACGTATTTCACGTATTCCACGTATGAACTGGATAAAATCCTCGGTTCCTAATTAATTCTGATTCGCATTAATCTCATTTCATTTCAATGACGTTTCTCGTTCCCGATTTCGTTACTACGTGTATCTGATCGTGAGTAATAAAATTTCATTTGGAAAAAAGGCTTCAACCAAGAGGCGAAGCTTCACCACGTTCAAAAGAATAAATTTTGTTGATTTAACTTTGCCCTCCTTGAAAAGACCAACTCTTTTTTCAAATTTATATTGGCACGTTTATTTATTCATTTCTCGTAAATATTCGCGATTTAATAATCACATTTTGTCGTTTATTTAGAATATTGATTCTAAAGAATGCTTTCAAAGGAGAAGTGAAAAAGCACGCTTTTAATTACGAACCTTTTTTACACGTTACGCGGAAAGTAATTTCATTTGAAACGAGATTTTTACGTAGTTTTTTCGCCCGATGTAAAAGCCACCTTGCAAAATCAACGAAGTCGAATTCGGTAGGTTTGCTTTCGTTCGGGGTATGAATTTAATCGGACACGGGTCAACGATGCAGACGATTTTGATTGCACCTCCATTTTCGACCGGTCGTGTTTTATCAAATAATTAATGCAGTTACTGTTACGGCTGAACAAGCCGACCCTGTTCGTACGAAATAATGAATCGTGATGAAATTATAGTTTTGATTCGATGCCGAAGTTTAAACGAGATTTTTCAGTTGCAAATTGCCCGATATGCAATTGCGTATACTTTGTACAATTGTATCCGGCAATTTACGTTGACAAAGCAACTGTTTCTGCATGTAACTCGAAACGATTGAGTTTAATTTATATTCCTTTGTGCGATCGATGTCTCTGACAAGTCACGGAAAGTAAAATTTTGAATTACTGGCCCGAGTGATAAGCAGGAAACCATCGCGACCGTGTTTTAAATACGATGAAAATTTCTTTATTTGGGTTTGCTAAACCGCAAATTTAAGGGATTGAAACTATTAGCAAAATTTTATAACCCAATGAAAGGGTCAGACGTACTGCTGCTTTCGCGATGTTACTCACAGCTTCTTTTATTGCATACCACGTCGATTCACGAAGGGGAAAATATCGAGAATTGATTAGGATTAAATAGTGATGAGAAAAGAATTCGTAGTTTGCTTCTTCTCTATCGTCCCTTATGCATTATTCCGCGTCAAACGAAACGACAGTCGGATGTTTGTCAGCCGATAATGAAAATTCCGAACCAAACCATCCCACGATCATCAAATACTTTCTCGTATGGTTTTGATTCGTATCCTTGTAGATTCTTCATTCGTTTGTCCTTTATTATAATAACGTACGTTCATTTAGAATCGATAGCTTGACTTTCTAATTAAATTGGAAAACAAATGGAAAACTTAAATTGAAAAATGAGGTAATTGTAATTGATATAATTAATTCGAATTTTAACGTGCTATGCTGTACAAGGCTGTTTCCACTCTGACATTTAACGCGCGAGACGAACTATATGTTCTCAATCGAATTAATCGAATAATTATCACAAGTATATCCACGTACATGTAACGCTGAATGGATATCCCATGGATCATGCAACACAACCTATATTTCCGCATTTGGAACATGATTAAACGCGAATAAGCAAGATTAAATACCATTCAGTTCGAAAATAATTAATTTCAGTGGAACAAAGTAATTTTAACAAAATCCTGTCAAAATGAAATTCCATGAAGTATGGAATTCGTGAAAACAGGAATTATTTTTCCGTACCAAGCAGCGAAAAAAGGAAAATAAGATTATAACGCGATGAGTTCGTAAAATTTTCAGCTGAATTTCGAATTCATTTTCGATAGTGTAATATTATATTGGAACACTTTGTATTTTTGATCAATATTCTCGTTTCAATATACATATAAGAAAGTAAAACTGTTCCCAAGAAATGCATAAAACATGTGGTTCACCGATCATTGAGCTGTACCACTGAATTCACAATGCACCTTAGGGTTTTCGCTGAAAATTGATCTTCGTACCACTTTCTGCTCATCGTGAAAAAAATTTCTTTGTGTCAATATATTACAAACTTTGTAAGATGTCTTACTATATTACAAACTTTGGTAGAAATAATTTGGAATCCGATCTTTACGTAGATTACGTTTATAATCGTTGATCGAGGTGCACAGAGAATTTATTAATTTGTTAAAAATTGTTTTATAACTCCTCGGTTTTGTGTCAATTAATACCGGGTATAAAAGTTTGCAGTTTTTTCCTCGTATATTTGAATAAGCGTTTTATTCTGTATGATTATTTTCCAGTAAACATGGTTTCGTTGTTTACTTCTTTTCAAGACAATAACTATATACGGTCAAAAGTGGGATAATAAAGAGAAACTATTGGCAGTTAAAAAATTGTAGAATCATTGGAATTTTTTTTAGCAAATGATTAGTTAAAAGATACATGAAAAAATATGTCAACGTCAACATGTCACAATACAAAATATGGAACACTTTATCACGGTTGAATGAAAAGCCCACGGCTAAGAGGAAAAATATACGTTTGACAGATTAGAGGAATTTTTGTTATTGTAGTTAGGATCGGAATTGTACATCTCAATTTTCTTGCTCGACACGCATATGACACGATCGCAAATTTGTTTACGGTTATGTTTCCTTTTTCGTGCTGCAATGATGTAGTTTGTTACGCGAAACACTACGGAACCCCGATACAATGCTATTTTTCTTCGAACACCGATACGGAAGATGTCCGGTGTTTTCTGTTGTATGATCCACGATAAAAAAAAAAAGGAGAAATAGTAATAGATTGCAACGATAGATTGAAGATTTTCTAAAAATTTCTGGGAAATTCTAACCTTGCATATTACCATTAACTTTATGCATTATTAAAATGGAAAAGATTGTAATTAACCCATTTAAAAAAAAATTGAAATTATTCATCTGAAGCTGCAACGTCTGAACCAAAGAATAAAATGTGTTTTGTAACTAAAAAATATTGATAATTAAATGTTTGAAGTTGGAAGAAAATTTGATCGAATCTGGATATTCCCTTTTTTTATCGAGCATATAAAACGCGTATATACGATGATAAGTATTTCACGGTATCAACGTAAATAAGCTTCGACGGACGATTAATTTACACGCGTAAGATATTACTGTGTTCCGTGTCAATAGATCCGGTAATTAATATTGAGTCCAGCGTTTGCAATTACTCGTATTTCTCAATTAAAGACGAGGGACCAATTGATCGTGAATTTATGAAATGTATACGTTTACGTGTTGTTGTTCATCGTGATTTAACGCAACGTCAAACGTTGTACCAGAACGATTCAATTGATGCAGGGCAATTCAGCTGACGTACGTACATACCTGCACACGGTATATGTATATGTACATACATCGATTCTCGTTTTATGCATACGGTTACGTTTCAACTGAAATAGGAATATTTCCGCGAGACTTTCATTGTGCAAAACCGACAAAGGCCATGTACGAATTGTCCACGTACAGAGAGCTTTCGATGTAAATAATCATCAAACGAAAGAATTTCTTTCCTCCCTTTTTTTTTTTATATGTATACCGATTCTTTCGCTTGTACTGTAATTCAATTCAATGTTTCCTTTCTAAATTTCTAATGTAATAAATAGAAGCCGGTTCTACGATTTTTATGTTTCTCGACGGATAAATAATTCTATTTAAAAGGGTAGAGAAATGAATTCTGGAATTTTAGTATCATTTTAACGAGGTGCCGTTTCATTCTCGGCGTTGAAACGTTAAAGAATATTTGACGAAATATACGAAACTCGAAATTTCCTGTTTGAAATTAAAACGTATCTTTTTGTCTTTTTTATTATTCTTGTCAGAAACATTCTACCTTGCGTAAATAAATTTTACATTAATCCGAAAGATTGGACCACTCCGCAAACGTGAAAAATGAACAGAAAGTATGACGGAATGGAAAAAAAATGCGCAGCGGTGATATTCATAGTGGAATTTGAAAAAAGGAATAAGAATTAGGAAATTTGGAGAAAAAATTGCTGGCGAAGGTATATCCTGGCCGTCGACCACCGAACAATGGCGTCATCGCGATTCGACGTTTCGGCGAGTTGGCAAACCGCCTGCTTCTAATGCATTGCCCGGCTCCATTGTTTCCAGTTCATCACGGATAAACAAAGCTACGGATAAAAATGTGTATCTGGTAGTATTTTTCTGAATTACAAGTGATACATATGGATAAAAAGGCGGATCGAACCTATCCGAGCTGGGGGGGTAATCAATGTTCTGGTTCTACAAAATATGAAAAGTTACATTTTTTAGTAATTGACGCTTCGATGGATGCACCTTTTTATACCCGATTTGTACTCTGGAGCTTCGGTTGTGAAATGAGCATTTGTTCAAAATCAGTGCTTTATTAATTTGTCAAATGGTAATTTCACCGTCTACGCTCTTTATTAATCTAGTAATTGATAATTTGAGAAATTAGTAATGTTAGAAATTTGCAAAATTAGTATTTTATTAATTTGTCAATTGGTAATTTTGCAATCTAGGTTACAAAAGCTCTCAAGTTATATTGGGAGACATAAATTCTTAATTCCATGACTTTGAATTTCAAATTCTCTTCACAGTAGTGGAGTAATATCATATCGTGGCCGTAGTAAATATACGTTTGCTGTATTTGTGTTATTGCTTAATCGTGTAATTTTGTGCTAACTGTTGTCCACCAAAAATACACAAACGATAAAGTAGGACTAAAGTTAATAATGTGTTGGTGGTTCCAGTAATTTGATCGGCCGGTGTAAATTGAATCATACAACAAAAGTTACATTCGCAGTCTGGCAAATAGTTTATTGTTATTAGCGAGAAGAAAAGAAAAAGTTGTAAGAGAGACATAGGGGGGGGGGGGGGGGGAGTCGAGTTAAGGTAGCCTGAAACGATAAGAAGTTCTTTCCTCGGTTGGCATCTCGCCTGTGCACAATGCATCGTTGCGCTCCAACTTTAGTTTTGTCGTTCCATATGGAAAAAAGAAATAAAAATGTACGGTGGAAAAGGACTTTGTTCCTTTATCCGTTCCTTCTTTCATTCTGGCTTCACGGGTAGGAAAAAAAATAAAAAAATAAATGACTCTAGATTGGATTACTTTTAGACCCGTTTCGAGCTTCTTTGCACGAGGGTTCAACAGGATTACGAGATACACGTTGGTGAACAGGTGATCGAACAAACTTTACCACTTATTGGTTACCCCGAAAGAGAACGAAGTTTGGTACGTGATGACGATGATAATGATCGAATCGACGCGACGACGCCTTGAAAGTTCAAGGGCCAAATATGGGAGAAAATTATTAGACTTTGCCAAAAACGGCAGACTTATTCTGTAATCTTATGACGATTCGACTGCGGGAATTAAGTGGGAATGATTGAAAGATTTTTCCTCGTGAACGAAAAGCACAATCCTCTTCGAGTCGATTAACTGGCAGAAAAGAAGTTAAGCGTTCGAACGTTATGGATTTCTAACTTCTGAGTAACTTTGGAATTTGTTTGAAAGACAATCTTGGAAAGGGAGTGCGTTTGTCCATGATCCAGTTCGATTTTAAGAAGAATTTTTAGTATCAAAGATTCATAGGTTGTTGTTTTGAAAACAGTGTATACGCACAGGTAGTTTTCGATAACGAGTAGCTACAACGTACCTACCTATCTCGTGACAATATCGAGTCGAAGAATTTATTGTGTCGTCGTCGTAGCGACGTCAATTTAGTTGTAACCGTGTAATCTAAAAAAAACTTCCCCTTCAGCGGTAAGAAACGGCGATATTTTACCGATAACGATGACGTTCGTGCAAACCGTAGAAGTGAATTTCTTTATCCATCAATTTCGTTAATTCGCGCTTGTGTTTCCTCGAATTTTCGCATCAATTTTCCTCAGTTAATTTGTAGTACAGTCCTCGCGTTACTCGATATAAAAGTTAATTAATGAAGTTGGATTTCATTATATCGTTTTTCATTGTTCCGCCATAGAAACACGATTGAGCGAATCTGTATGAAGGAAATCAAATTATGGATTGAATAACCGTGCTAAAAAGGCGAATGGAAATTTTTACGAGCGATTTCATCAACGAAGAAAAATCTTTACAGGGTTCGTGATTGCTTTTATTAAACCGTGAAATCGTCTTGGTACCATTTCGTCGGGACTTTTAAACTTTCGTCGTGGACATTTTAATCCCGTTCTGAATCGACAATAAATTTTCTTATCGTAACAACTAAATATTGAAAGTAAAATCATATCTCTTTCTAGAACGAGCAGAGCTTTGCTCGTAGTCACTTGCATCTCTCAATTAGTTTCATAATTCCTCGTCGAGGAATCTTAATTTCCATTTGTGCGAAAACGGCTGAAAGCTCGAGCTGTCGTTAGCAGATGCTTCGATCGCATTGTTTCACTCTCGTAACGCCACCTGATTGCTTCCGATAACGTTAGAAAATCTCGAAGAGTACCGTCTGTGAGACGTTTCGATGAAAACCATCAAACGCCAGGCCATCGATTACGTTTCTCAATAAACTCTGTAATTAGCCGCACGTGCCCTGCGTAATCAGGCAAATCGTTTACCAACCGAATGAAAAATTGCAATTTTCTCTTTTCCTTTTGGTACTGTGAAGCTTTATACCTGGGTGTCTTCCAGAAACCAAGTTGAAGAAAATTCTGTTTACGATTCATCTTTGTACGGTTCTGCCTTCCATGGTGTTAATAATTGCAAAATGGATACACGCGACACATGCAATTTTACACGAACGAAGCTTGTATCAAGAGCTAGTTTCGAAACAAATATCGTTACTAGATCGAATGTACACCCTATCGGGAAGGATGATATTTTCCGTACGATTCCGTATTATGTGCCGAGAGTTCACAGGTTGAAAGGTACGAGCTACGTTGAGCGCCGTAAGGTAATATCTTTGAGAGATACGAGCGCCGATTGCTTTTCCTCGAGTTACAGAATGACGTAAAGAGCGTGGCAAACTATAAAATTTAACTTTGACGTTACGTCATGTTGTATTGTGCACCGAATACAATGCTATATGAGAAATAGAAGTCTTGCTGCATCGATTGATATCGTTCCATGAAGCAAGACACAAGTTGATAAAAAAAAAAAAGAGTTTAATTAACCCGTTGTTAGATATCATTTTTCATAGAAATTGATCGCGTATTTCTAGGCAATTCATACCTTTCCCAGATGCTGGCGAACAATCGTTGTTGTACGAATCGTTAAATCTTTGTTAAGTTGATGCTGAGTCAACTTTGATCCAAGATTATTTTAACATAGGTTGAATTATTTCTAATCTCAAACGTCGAAACTTTGGAACTTACTCCTGGAAATTTGAAATATTATAATATATGGGGTAACTGTGTCCAATATGGCCTATTTAAATTTTGGACAATTTCGCGAGGGAAGGAGTTGAAATAAAAGTTCGTAAGTAGAAATCGATGGAGGAGGCTTTGCGACACTTGCTTGAGAAATTTGAAACCGGTCCAATAATTTAGGGTATTTTAAAGTTATCTCGCGTTACGTGCACGACCAAAAATATATATTTTGTAAATTAGTATACTTTAAAAAGTACTAATACTTAAATTACATTTGGTCGTATACGAGAACTTTGATGGAAATTGTCAGTCAGACATTTCAACCACCATGGAAATATCATATTTCAAAGGGTAGATGTTTGACGAATGGAAAAGGAATTTCTTTGGCAAAGCCCTTTCATCGAATGCAATTTTCTCACCGTTTGAAACCCTTTTTCGCGCGAGTGGTATTAGATCGATGCAGCGAAGAATTGCTTCGACGAGTTTTGTGACTTTCCTCGTTCGAATGACGCAAACGTTGAAATTGTGATTTAATTTTGACAAACCGGTTGCGATAACCAAAACCCGCCGTTCCACCGGTTACAACAGTTTCCGCGTGTTTTGATTTTCGAAAATATAAGCAATTACAAACTTGTACCGAAATATTAATATTGAAGGCGATTATAAGTTTGACGGTTAATTTAGGTGAAAAAGCTAATCAAGCTGACGGTTGACACGGTTACTTTAAACGTGTCGTGCAATGAAAAGTTATGTTTCATTTTAGTTTTAATTGAATTTAGTGCAAAAATTGTAGCCGTTATAAAAATGGAAGTTAATTTTTTATCAAGTTACCTAGGATATTTTAAAGAAATTTATCGCTATATTGCACATTGCGTATTCAGACTCGTTCTATTTTATCGTTAAAGATAACAAATGCTTTTCCAATGGGTTAAGCAGCGTTTCGTCTTTCTCGAGGGATACAAACCACAGAAATTCGTCCACAGCCAACAACTATCCGAGAAAATTATAATACTTTACAAAACACTTGGCGAAACTTGGTTTCGGAAGATTATTCAAGCAGCTCCGAAAGCTCCCGTGCAGTTCGATTCGCCGCGCCGCAGAGTTTATCTGTACCCGTTCTGGCCAACTCTCTCTGTTTGTCGTGTACACGTCTCGAGCACCGTTTGTTGAAAGCCGATGGCGCTTGCAATTGAGACATCTGTTAATTACTATGGCTGGCTGTGTCCGCCTCTGATCTCCGTTTCGGACATTCGCCTTGATTGACGATTCATCTCATTTCCATAAAGATATTACGTGTAGAGTTGGCGAAAAGGTGAAAGTGAACCCCTCGCACGGTATGTAACCCCTGTCCCGAGGATATCGTTTCCGCTTTTCTAGACAAGGGTTTGCGTTCACTGTTGTTGACGGGTCTTGTCTATTCGCTTGATAAAACGGTTGCGAGTAGTTTTCCTATTAGTTTCTCGACAGCAATTATTTTGTGTGATTTATAGAAATTAAATCGTTTCCTATCGGCGTGAAATGAAATAAAATAAAATAAAATAGTTCAAACCGTGCCGCGCCGCGCCGTTTTGAAAAAAACAAATCCAGATCTTCATTGGGAATCGTAGGTGTCATGAATATATTATTATACACGTACTATGTGCTTAGTAATTGCTAATTCTGTGCCGTACACGTATCAGATTCCAAGCAGGAGTCTCGAGTGCTGAACATTCAGACATCTGGATCTGTTCGAATAGACTGGAATCGCGATTTTGGGGAAGATGTCAGCTCCAGGAAAACGCTTCAACGCTACTCGGTACGAGAAGCTGAACGTCCCTGTCACGTTTCCGTTCACATTTCAGAAAGGTGGTTGGAACGAGATCGTGTTACTTGATAATGCACAAACAGAATATATCAGGTCAATGACATTGATTATCGTATCATTATTTGATTCGAGATCGAATCAACAATTCAAAGAACAGCGAGTATATAAAGTGATAAAATTATGTGAGATTCTATATTTCGTATATTTCAAACATCGCATCGATGGTTTATATCGATTCTTTGGAATTCAAGAAATTGAATGTCTTGTTTGCAAAGGTACAACGCTCGTGACTAGCCGTACGATAATTAGGTATAGAAATTAGCAGATTAGGTCTGCTTTTATTTCAGCAAAAGAAGCAAAGGAATCGTGCTTACGAACGACTGTTCGACAACGATTTTGTTGCATGGATTGCAGAAAAATTTCGGAGCTATTCAACACTGATTTCGATAAGAAGTTGCGAGAGCGTACGCGAACGCGAAGATTTATCGAAACGCGGGCCGATAAACTGGTTGGCTGCGTGAAAAGCGCTGAGACGAAAGTGTGAAAAAATGTGTTTTTTTTTTTCGCATTTTCGCTTTTAAACTCGTACACTTTTTACCATTACTTCTTTTTATACCTTCGATCCGTTGAACAAACATCACCATGCCGCGCTATGAAAAACTAACCTTAGTCTGGAGTGAAACTAACGCTATGCGCGTATGTGTCTTTTATAAAAATGATCAGGCGGTGTTATGTAAACGGTCGAGAGGAACGTTATTAAGAGTAACTCAGCTTACGTAAAGCCGAAGAATGTTAAACGACAACGAATACATCAATCGATTTACAAATCACCGGAGACTCACAAATTTTCGCATCGACGGCAAATTATGTACACGTTTCCGTGGTTTATTGCCAAAGATTGAAATCCGTCGGCACCTTTACGTAAACGATCCAATCAAGGTATCATGATAATCGTCATACAATTACGATGAACGATTAATTGAGTCAACGATTAAGATTCGTCAAGATTAGACGGTAACTCGAGAAACGTAATTTTGATTCGTTCAACTGTCGATATTACGTAAGCCGGGGTTAATTATTTCCGAAACATGCAATTATTTATTCATTCATTTGATAAGTGGATAATGATCCTCTTTTGGTGCAGTGTAATACAATTTTAATACCGGTTACAGGATTACAGAATCGATCAAGTCGGATGTTGTAATTATTGGCAAAATTGCAAATACTTGAATTTATAATTTTCGTAATTAGTAGATTGATTAAGAGCTGAATAAGAGCGCTTTTCAAACTGGTTTTGCTGGATGAATTGTAGTTATTTTTTAAACAGATAATAACAATCTTTGATGACACGAAATGTAATTGTCTGGAACTGAACTTTGATGCAACAGAAATTCTCTCTTAGGTTTTGTTAATAACAAAATTTGCGGAGAACGTAGAGTAACTTGAAAATCGCATTTGCTTTTAAGAAGCTCTTAATTATTCTCCTTCTTTGTCGTCGTGTTCCATTTTCTGAACCAAGTAAAACACAAAGAAGACTTTTACGACTCGTTACAGAGAATCAAAGTAGGGTTGAGCTTTTGATGACTAAAAACAACATCGATCGGTTCGTCCAAGGCATTAATTTCGCGGCTGGTACCGAGGCGTATTTCACTTACTCGAAACAAGTGTATTATCAATGATGAATTGTATTTCCTACAATAAATTACTAATAATTTTTGTGTTGCGCAATTCTTGATGGTTATCGTTTGTTCAAAGAATTCCGTCGTAACGAAAAAATCCATCTGAGAGAAGAGCAAGCTTTTGCGGTAAATTTTGTCTTGGATTGTTCGTTTTGTCAGCTGTCACGCTTACATAAACGCTCGCGAATTAACGTTTCATTTTCTTGTGTGCCATGCCGGGAATGTTAAATCTCCGCCGAATTAAGATTCCTTTGTTAAACGAAACACGAAAAGCTTTTCCGTTTAATCCGCATCCTCATTTGAATAAATGGTAAGCGAGATAGTCGGAGAAAATACAGGAAGAAAAAATTGATAAGGTAAAGGGACAGTTAAAAAAACCAGGATATATTTCACACGATTACATAATGGAATTCAATAAGGTCGGTAATAAAGATTCTAAGCGACGTTTGTAATTAATGCAATCTATTTAGGAAACGGTTCTGCGTATCTAGGATACGTGAGCTGCTTGAAATTACCGGACGCACGATAAAAACTAGAAATTGCCCGTGATAAATGCATATGGTGTAACGGGTATTATTGGAAAATCGGGTACGAGTGTCTTCTGTCGAAGAACCCGATCGAAAGGAGAATCGAATTAATAGAAAAAAAAGGAAATAACAACGCGTAATACATAGTTGAGATGTTATGAATTTCTTTATTTTACTTTAAGATCTTTTTCAATGGGGAAGTAGAGGAGGAGGGTATCTATTAATGGTCGAATGGACATTAATAAGTTTCCTTCAAACTAAAATTGTACGCAACGCAACATTTGACTTGTTAATGTTGGCGATTTTGTGTCGCTTCATAGATACAGGTGCGAGATTTCCCAGGTTTCATTAACGATTCGTATCACGTATCGCCCGTATCGGCCAAGTAGCCCGATCGAAATTCATCGTGACGTTCGAATAATAAATAATAATTTCCTGGAAATGCTCACGTTCTCGTCGGGCAACGTTTTATCCACGATTGTGCTGATACCACTGTCGAAATTATAGACGGGCTATGATCGTTGCGATAAACCAACGTGAACTGGTTGTTCAAGGATGGGCTTAATTAATCACGAAATTAGCAATTGACAAATGCACGAAACATGTTACCACCAAACGATTATCCGTATAACATTGTAGTTTTCGCGAAAATACTTGGAAGTATTCATTTCTGCTTCTAAAGCACAAGTGTTAAGACGTAGTATACATATAAGATAAAGCATAGAATATTTATCGGACAGTACATAATTGCTGACTGCGTGAAATATTTTACTTGTTTTGAAATCGCAACATACCGGAAATTATGCGTACTGATATGTATAAAACTTGGAATTTACGCTTTTTCCTTTTGCATATCAAAGACACGTTTCATCCCCATGTAAACAGCGTTCACGAAGAGTACGAGATCGCTAATCGTTTCGATGTAATTTTCTTCAATTTCATCGAACGCGTCTACATATGAAACGAAGAATGGTTTTTCTCGAATGTTAGAATTCTTATTTCCGCATAGGTGTGTTCGTCGGACAGATGTTTCCTGTGTGATAAATAAATGAAACTGGCACGATTTTTCTCATCGTACTCGTTGCAGCCAGTGCCTTCTCGCTCGACGCCACACCTCGAGATTATCTGAATTATTCATGGAAAAGAATGGGGATATTTGTATAAAACAAGTGTTGGTCGCCCAGGAATATTTGCTTAAAAAACACCGGGGTTAATTTTTGTCCACGGTGCCCCCTTTCGAAATAATGTAATATTCATGTCTGACGGAGATAAAATTTTATATTGCTTTTGTAGATTACAAGCGGTTAAATATTGTTAATATTTTCTCAATTTTCTAGTGTTGGATGGAAAATTTTGTTGGTCGATTTTTACCCTTGTGTTCTGGAGTGCTCATGAATGCGCTGACCAATTAGAAAGATAACGCTTGCTATTTCTTCATACTTTACGATAATGAAATGAAAAGTTACATGAACACATCGATATTGTAGACTGTTTTCTTAATCTCTCCCTGATGCAAAAATTAATTTTCGTATCACACAGTAATGAAATGTATACGTTATTTCGATAAGTGTTGTGTAAGAAACGCGTTTTAATTCATTTTCTCGGACTTATTTGTTTGATTATAAGCTTGCTAATCGCGATATATTCTCCTTCCTTGCATGTCACGTTGTCAAACTTATAGTTGACAGTTCAGATTGCGATATTCCGCATAACCTTTCGGGTTGAATAATCCATATTTTCGGGAAGCTCCAGGAAGTTTGGATTTCCTAAGGGTACAAGCTATCAAGTCTTTAAACGACACGAATCTCTTGATATTCCAAAGGAAGAAGTTCATCAATTCATCAGTCGTCTTATCTATTACATATTCATGTTTTATCAAATGCACCGAAAGAACATTCAGATAAGTACTAATTGTAGACGCTTACATATGTAGAAGAATATAGGTAAAAAACTGTGATAAATGTCATTGCAATATCAGTTCGTAAGAACAAAATGCTTATTCCATCTTTATAATTCCAATCAAGATAGTCATTTCATTTTATGTATAACAAAACGGTATAAAATTAACCCATTTTTTCTTTTTTGTTGATATTTTTCAATTTATTTCAAAAACTAAGGGTCTAGATGAAAATCTAATCATTCCATGTGATAGAGTGGACATTTCTGTTAAGGAAAACATGAACCAGAATTACAAAATCATGTTTCATTTTTAGCGAGGTACTCAATGCCGCGCTGGCGCGGTGGTCGCCTTGCTCACTGCTTGGCATAACGCAATAACTAATTGTGAGTACCACTGCCGCCGCTGCGTGTTTTGCCGAACTATTTCGCTTCTACACTAAAAACGAAACATGATTTTGTAGTTCGGCTTCATGTTTTCCTCAGCAGAAATGTCTACTCTATCACATAGAATGATTAGAGAGATATCATCAAAAAGTGGTGCGTTTTTGGTGTCTTTCTCACTTTGATCATTATTTAAACATATTTAAATGTTTATAATGTAATAACAATTTATATCGTTTTATTCAGGAAAGTTCACAGATTTTGCTCGTGTCAAAAGCAACTGAATAGCTGCTATGGTAAAAGCACAAAGTATCTCTAAAGTTGGAAATTTGCGATTTTCTTTTTTAAATTGATTTTCTCAAAAACCGTAGGTTCTGGAAAGAAACGGTTTTCAGATTCGTATTCAGTTCGCAAAAATCTATACGAATTGCATATTGGCGGGTCATAACATTTTTTACATGTTGAACAAAATGTTAATTACATACAAGGTCCACTTAATTTCTGACATCAACAAAAATGAAAAAATATG
Organism: Stelis phaeoptera; assembly: GCA_943735885.1. Taxonomy (NCBI): domain Eukaryota; kingdom Metazoa; phylum Arthropoda; class Insecta; order Hymenoptera; family Megachilidae; genus Stelis; species Stelis phaeoptera. Next base: position 7,152,531 of record OX030936.1, read on the forward strand.
TTAATTTTATTACTGTTTTGTTATAAAATGAAATAACTATCTCGATTGGAATTATAAAGATGGAATAAGTATATTGTTCTTACGAACTGATATTGCATTGACATTTATCACAGCTTTTTACCTATATTCTTTATTCTTCTACATATGTAAGCGACGACTTAAATACCGACGCGACTGTAACTTCTTAACGCATCGATCATCATTAATTCGACTGATGGTCCATAACATCAGTTTTATTCGGAACCTAGAAAGGAAATGATCCTTAATAATGTTATCATAGTCACATCGATTCTGTCACATCAAGAATCGTTGACTTTGAAGGTGCTTTTCTACGGTGATCTGAACATGATTTGCCAAAATTTTCACGCGTAGGTATATGAATCAACAGTTCATCGCACTATCGTCCTTTGCTTTATCGTCACGGAAGCGCTTATCGGGTCAGCCAAGTTTCCTTCTTTATCCGTTTCTGTAAATTTAGGGTCCGACGAAAATTATCGTGTCCGAGGAATTAAGAATTCGTGTCGCGTGCTTGGCCGTCGTTGATCCAGCGACGTTCGAACGGCGAGTAACAACCAAGAAAAACACGATTTCCGCAAAAAGTCTTTCGCCTTGGTCGCCGTCAACGTGGTCGTCGTAGGAAGATAAACGGCGCTTAATCGACAACCAATCAGACTGGGGGAGTGTTCCGTTGTCAGACCAATGAACAACGAGTCGTTATCAACCGTCAGACTCAATATAACCGATCGCGAGTCTTGTTCAGCTTGCAGAGGGTCTGAAACGAGCCCGAGCGAACTCATTGTTCTTTGGTTTTTGCTCACGGCTCTCTGTTGTTGTTATTGTCATCTGTTTAGAGTTGTTTGTCAGTCGCGTGGTTCGTGTCAGACAACGACATTGGTGGGTGCAAGCAGCCAGCGAACCGTCAGCGGAAGGCTGTAAACGCGGTCTGGCGAGAAACGAGACCGCGCGGCGTGTTCGTAAGTGGCGTTACACCGTGTGTATCAGTCGGCCGTTTGAACGTCGAACGATTCGGCCGAACGTGCAGCCAGCTACGACGACGACGACGACACGACTCGACTCGACTCGGTTCGTTTCCAGTCGGAACGGTACGGCTAGAGTTCATCGCGTTTCGCAGGGTTCGAGGTTCATCGAGACTCGAGAAATCGGGTCAACCACGTGACCCTGTTGGTTCCAGGAAACAGACACGATGCCAGATGGACTTTTGCTCGTTCTGCTGGCCACGATCGCCGCCTTGACCGATGCCGCCTCCATCGGGCATGCCAGCTTCAAGGCCACGGACTGCGAGAGGTGAGTGAAAGGGAAACCGGACGGCGAAGGTACTCGGCGTCGTCGTCGCCGATTCTTTACGAGACGCGTTCCTTCCGCGCTGCAAATAACGCCATCCGTGGACACCATCTTGGTCCCTAGATACTCTCGCTTCTCGCTCTCTATCGTTGTCGAGTATCGTTTCCGGTTTGCTTTCGCGTTCTTCGCGATCTTCGCGATCTTTGATCTGGCATTTATGGTTATATGATCCATATTTTTTGATAGTTTTATAGAAATAGTTTGAACTGCGCCATCTTCTTGATTAACATAACGTCGAATACGTGACTCAAGGTTTGAAATTGGGGTTGAAGAATTGAACTGTTGTACCTCGTTTATTATTCTCGTGCTATTTCAAAGTTTGATCAAGTACCTTTTTCCACTTGATTGAAGATGCACCTTCGGTGAACCATGTGGTTCGTCGCTGGTCCGTGTGACATTTTTCGTGTTGACACGTGTTTGCTGCGGCGTGGAACATGTTTCTTCGTACTGTCTCGAAGATGCAAGGGAAGGAAATGCAATTTTTTTCAAAACGTAGAAACTACTAAAACATCTGTCGCAAAATTTGCATAAGATGTATTAACTCTGTTCGCAGAGCATTGAATTTCCTTCCTTTTGTTTTTTTCTATATCGTACAAAGGAATTAATGTTTCTTTCTTTGAACGTCTTAAGCTTAACACCATATTAATATTTACTGTAAATAGTTGTTTCTGAAGATTTTGTATCGAGTCTCTCTTGACGATCTTTAAGTGCCTTACATCCATTGATAAGCAAATTCGAAATCTTTTCAATTTCACTTCCACAAGAAACTGCATTCACGTAAACGATCGTGTTATCGTAGTAAATAAGTCAGATTTAAGTCGGACATTTATAAATCGTTAATCGTTTCCGATTAGTATTAAACAATGAATATTCGGGTTCATTAATGAACGTATTTACGTTACTCCGTTGATGAAATTTATGATGTTGCAACGATTTTGACCTTTTCTTTCCCCCTAAAAACTTTTGCTTGAACGAAACTGGAATCTTACTGGTCGAATAGTAGAGAAAGGTCGATTGTTCGTTTCGTGACACTTGGATTGATTGCGTCCACGAAGACGCAGAACGAGGAGTCAACGTCTCGCGAGCACAACGATAATACTCGAGAGCGGATTTAATACTACCTATATGTTTTTACAGCAGCTTATACCGTTGACGCTTTCTATTTAAACGAGTGGCATTTTCCTTTCACCTCACTTGGCAAAATTATTTGGACCATGCCGCTATGGAATACACACCGCACGAGATACTTAATATTTCTTTTCCTTTTCATTCAGACGTCTTATTTCAAATTAGAGCTTTTCCATAGCTCATTCTTCCACGTAGCTTTCGCGAAAAAAGTTCCATCTCGAGATATCGAAAACAGTTGTTTTTGTTGCCAGTAGTAATCACACCCTGCAGCTATTAAAAAGTTAATGATAACAAGGTGTTCTACACGGTAGATTTTATCGTCGACAATGCAGGAAATGAGTTAGAACAATTTACGTAGCTTTTTATTCGCGAGATAGCATCAGAATATCCAAATTTATTTATACATACAAATTTTATCTCACGAATCTTTGATTTGATCGTTCTTTGAATCGACGTTTCGAAAGATTTGTATCTCCTGAAATTCATAAAAACGATTCGTGTATCTCTGTTCAGTTTTAACAGTCGATTTTTACAAATTTTGTTTGAGTTTTTTTTTTATATACAAAGAACGAAGATTGAAATGTAAGAGAACGAAGCTACCACATAGCAAAAGTATCATGAGCGTGTTCCTTTGTTCTATGATCGATTCTATCTTCCGACAACGTTAGTCATCCGGTTGCAGCAATCCAGCAGAGAATTTGATAGATTCTAGTTGTTTTGCTGCTCGTTTATTTACGGTTTATTGCGTGCCTGTACACGTAGCAAGGCTGAAATGTGTTCTAGAGCCGTGTTCACGCTATAAGTAGCACTTAGTTACTCCTTTTATGCAATCGTTTTACGCATCCGCACCTGTCATTATGAGCTATTTCTTTTCGTTTTTCTTTTTCCTTCGTTCGTTTCCACGTTTATATGTAGAAATAACGTCGAACAGAACGGGAATCGAGGGTATATCGTGATGACGATCAGATCGATAAGATTTGTTACTCCTGTACACGCACTTTGCACTCGATACAAAGATTTGCGCAAAACTTCTGCTCACTTACATCGGTTTATGAAATGTCAAAGAAAAAAATTGTTTGGCAGGATACTCTACGCAATTTAAAAACTATCGTTGTACTTTTTTGTATAGTGGAATATATTTATTTGACAATTTAGGATTTGGCATCTGTAATACTTATTTATAATTTCAATTGACTGGATAATGAGTATTTTATATTTTAAACGTACTCGCAACTTTTATTAATCTCATTTGCATGTACTGTTGCGAAATTTTGATAAGAAATTGGTAGGCTCTCGAAACCTAGTATGAAATTAATTGGCCAATATGGTAAAATTGTATTTTTAATAGATATATATTTTTGGGAGTGTAAGATCTGCTTGTTATGTACGTTAAATCCAGAATACTTGATAATGTAATTGATAGCTGTTTACCCAGATGCTTCAGAAACAATATTTTTTAAAATTCTTTCTTGATAAAGCTCTCTAACATATCGACAAGCTTGTTGGTGTAGTTGTCTTTGATCGATTTTTCAACATTTCCACAGAGTAACGAATAATTTCGAACATCTTCGGGATAGTACAGTTAACGTGTACGACTTGTCAAAGACAAACGTTCGCCCTGGTGATGCGTTTGCAAAATTATAAACGCTTGTCGTAACAATTTCATCGTCGCAATTACAGCGGTCGTTCATTTCTGTTTAACTGTGTTCGATGCAGTTTATCTAAGCGTTCAAACGAGCCTTGAGTATAATCACACGATGGTCGAATATCCTTGCGATTATTTTGCATTTCAACCTCTCGACGGAAACATTTTATCGGTAATTAGTTGTTTCCACAAACAGTGTCACTCGATTAATTAGTATCGACGATTAATTGGTATCATACAATGTTTGCTTGGGATGAGGAGCCTGCGTCATTAAAATTTTTAAAATTTCAAAAATTTCTCAAGTTCGATTTAATTCAGAATTTAACGCGGTAAAAAATGTAATAGCAATATTCCTGTCAAGGAATATTTTTACTTTATTTTTATTATTTCTGAATAAGGAATGCCCACCTTAATCGCTAATTACGACAATGAATGTTGTAACGTATTTCGAGCACGTGCGTCCGACCATTCACGAAGTCCCAATACACGAAACATTGTTCCGCCTGAATGTTATCAGTCATCGAAGATAATTAATTACCGTCGATCGTACACGTTGGTTTATCAAACAGACCGTGCGATTTATGAACGACCGATTAAAACTTTTCTCGATTTATACTTTCAGGATTGTCTCGAACGGTTGTGTATACATATACTGTGTTTGAATGTCTTTTCTTTTCGTCATGCTTCGTTTTTATTCTCTCCTTCACCGCGGTAATTGAGGACGACAATTATGCAAGATACGCGAAACGGAAGTTTTCACCTCGACATGAATTAATTTCCTCAGATATGAAATTTAGATATCGAAATTGCAAAATTTGAAAATTGCGTCGTCTTCTTGACGATTCATCGCACAATTATTCATCCTCGACGGTTTCCTAATTACACGATCGCGTTTTCTAATCGATTCGTTAAACAAAGCAAGGACATTCAACGTTCGATCCATTGCCCCAGAATCCGATTTTTATCGAGAAACCCGTGGTCGAGGTCTGAAAAAGAGGAAAAAAGAGGGAACAGCGCAGCACGCATGAAAACGTTCGGATCTCGTTTACTGGCATAGCTTAAAATAACGACGATAATGGTGTGCTGCACTTTCGACTTGCAATTATGTGCAATTGAACCGACCTCATTCTTCCACCATGAATTCAGTCCAATAGCTTACCTTCCTTCCAGTTCAAGGCTAATTCATAATTCATTGCCGACCCGTGTCTCGATTTCTTCTGTTTCGTTGTTCGCGACAACACGCGACGGACACACCTGTGACGTATTTCTTGTTAAATTCTATAAAACCGTGTCACTTTTGGATCACGTGGCTGTGCGCAGTTTTCGAAACAATTAATATGAGCGTGTAATACATTTGCATGAACACAATTGAACATTCCAGACAACAGCGACGGACGTTCGATGTTATTTGTTGCAAGGTTTCAAGCAATTCAAGTTCGTTCCAATTTCAGATTATTTTGATTATCGAAAACGAAGATAATGAATTGACTGATCGACTGTGTTTTCAAATTTATGTAGAAAGATATAGGAGGATTTTCAAACGAATACGTCAAGTTTTTGCAAGGAGTAAATTTTATTTAAGATACTTTCATAATTTTCAATATTCGAAAAGATTCGCAGCGATTGCTAGCCCGTCGCTGCTTGATATTTCCGTATTGACTGTGATAAACACAATTGATATAAATTTTTGTTTGGTCTCTGTACTTCACAAGAACAAGAGGAGACCAGCAAAGTCGTTCGCAAAGAGATAGTTTCAATGGTTTGGCATACTGCAGTCGAGGTCTAATAAATTCTCGAAATTCCATAGCAATAGCAGAAGTTTCAACTACACGATCCGAAACGTTCGAAGAGTACCCAATGGAGTAACGTCGGCATGGTCAAAGTTTTGTAGATTTCACGGTGGAGAAGAGGACGGTTGTTTAAAATTTTTCCCCGTCGATTGGTAGGAGAAGTTCCCGTAGGTTTGATAGCAAGGCGTCGTTTGCAACGGAAGTACAGCCATTTGGTATAACGTCAGCCATAAAGGTCGCTTTACGATCCCGATGAAAGCCGACTCGTCGATATCCCATAAATTCGCTGCACAACTCGATGTCAAGGCAAAGTGGCTGGTTGATAACGGCGCCCCGTTCTCGTTATCCGTTGAATTATAATATAAAAACCTATAGAATCTCTGTTTAATTCGGTCGGACGAATCGTAGCCAACTGAAATGGCGATAAGAACCGTGAGAATGCATCGTTTCTATCCGATAAGGATTCGTTGTTTCTTATCTTCCATGGCTGCTTTCACGAGATCGATGACTAGTTGACTTTTAGGTAGATGGTGGATCCTCTATTCGGTAACTTGGTTTATAAATGGAAATTAAACTCGTAATGTGATCGATACGTTGACCGACACAGTGGAGACGACCGTGTGTAGCAAGACACGTCGTAATTGTAATTATTCGCTTTTTAATTTAAGCTTTCCGCTTGTTGTCTGGCTTAGCTACTTTGGTAATATTGCCATTTAAAATGTAGTATATTTAAAATATTATTAGTGCTAAATATTATTATATGGAGTGAAATATTATTAATAATATTCGAGGTGTAATTCTGTACTTTGGAATTATAAAATTAGGATTATTATTATTATTCTTAGGTATAAGTCTATAATTCAGAATTATAATAATAAGAATAATTAGTAATCGATCCTTGTAAGCTGTTGTATACTACACACCCAATGTAACAAGGTATCACAATTGTAACTGGAATAGTCAGATCTCGGCTAGGCTGAAGCTCGACGTCCTTGCCATGAATTTATTACAAAATCTTCAATTGTCTCACTGATTGTGAATGAGGGTGATAATGTCTCTTTTATCTCACCTCAAACGAGTTCATCGCGCAAAGTACACAAACAGCTTTATCAATCGAATGTTCCTAACAAAAGTTTAATTGTTAAGTTGGGATAGTCAGGAGTAGGTATTACATGGTGGATTCTCGTTTTTTCATGGTTCTTCGAACTCCTCCGTAACCAGATTCATCGAGTTGGTCGGAATTACTCCTAACTCAATGAAAATTGAACCCAGTGTAATTAGAATTTTCCCAGATAGTTCCTGAAAATCGGGAAACTCCAACACGAAGAACATTCGAAACGGACGTGATACGAATCCAATCAACGCCAGAAAATCATCACATCAAAATCGAGAGAAATATCAAAGTTACACGAACAACCAATGTTCGGTACATATTTGTTATCGATGATTCATTTTTTTTTCTACTCGAAATTCGATCAAATCTGCGCGAAACTCTAATTACATCTAACATTGAAATGTTTTTTCGATTTCGCACAGAAACAGTTTTACCTAGAACATTGCTGACAATACGAAAATCGTAGGTATTTCTTTTAATAAGTTGATCATATCATTTTGATGACTTTTACAAAAAAAAAAAAAAAAAAGAAAAAAAAAGGAAAAATATCACCCGTCTTTCGTTCGTACAACCATTTATGTAACGTCTTGTATAAATCAGAGATTTGATTGGAAGTGGTGTTTTCAGAATCGAACTCGATTCGCCGACGGGGTTAGCAACAAAATAAATCCGAAGTAAGAACGTCGGAAGAAAGAAAAGCGACCGAGAAGCGATAGACAAACGCGAATCGGGCTCTTCAATTGACCCGTGAAACCTCGGAATAGTTCAATCTCGTCGTAGCCGAGCGAACGATAAACCCTGGGTGGAAAGGTCAAATTACTTCGACCAAGAGAATCAATTCGATTGACTTGGTCGCGGTGGAAGTCGATTCATAAAAAGGGACTTAATTCTCCGGAGGATCTCTGACGTTTCAACAATGATTAAGAAAGGTCGAAGGAACCCTCTGGCAGACACGATACAAGAAGAAGACAGAAAAAAAGTGTATCGTAGAAAGGGATACTCTTTCTCCTCTTCAACGCTCGTGAATTGTATAGGAAACAAGTGCATTATTCGATACAGGAAATTTGAATATGGCAGTTTTTCTCTGCGTTCATTCGGAGTTTGTGGGAGCGAGCTTTTCAGAAAAATTGTTGAAGGAAATGGCAAATGAAATATTTAATTATTAAATTTTGTGATATTTTGGACTTTAAGCTAGACTGTTTAATATTTAAATGCTTGGATAGATAAGTACGAATTAACTGTTCGACGGTATTAACTGTTCCTTCAGTATTTATTTATGTTCAGAATAAGCTCATTTTACAAAACCTTGGTACACTTTGAAATAATTGATGAGACGATTATACTTTATCTTGGTAATCATTTGCTAGTTGTTGCACCGGTAATTACAGAAGTACAATTTTTTGCCATTTGTAAATAAAGAACAAACATTGTTGTAGCATATTTTGAGGTTCGTTTAATATGAATAAATGATAAATGATACATGAATAAATGATACAGTACAGTAACGGCGTCTTAAATTTTCCAGCATTTTACCTGTTGCTTCGAGCAGCACGTCTACCTGTGCTGAAAGGGTACTCCTGTCGCAGATTTTAAATTGCGAAATGCGGGTAATTAAAGCAAAATTTGCCTCGGTTTACATGAATTTTCGAACTTTGAAAACATTTCTTAAAGATCGCTGGTTTATAATGATCATTGTCTCATTTGGAAACAGTGTTAAACGGTCATTCTTTACTCGCAAACAGATTTTCAATCAAGTTTTGCAACATTGTGCTGTTACTATTTCAACAAATTTTTCCATTCAGCTGTGACTTAATCCTCTTCAGGTTGTAAATAAGTACCCGTTCGATTGGATATCTTTTTACCGAGTTTATCTTATCGATTAATCTCAGATTGACGTTCGGTATTAGGTCGTTTCTCGTTTTGTGTTTGAACAAAGCGAAAGGAAGTAGGTTTATCGCAAATATACTTAACAACCAAGAATAATTTTGAACAGGGTTAATATTGTTTCAAAGACGCTTCAAGGTGGCAAGCTGAAAGGTTCAATTTAGAATAAAATTATTTATTAATATTGAAGTGTTGGTGATACTTTCCTAAATTTAACGTTTCATCACACCATCTTAATTAATTCAATTTCTCCAGTTGAAGACTCATTGTTCGTGTTTCAGACGAAACTTTACAATCCGACTGTGCAACATCGTGCCCAATAATTCTTTCGTTGCATTCTCCTGTAAAGAAGGATCGTTTGAAATTTTCCGGAACAAAGATTTAGTCGTGAGCTGGAAAACGATGTGAAAGCGAGCTGTTCGAATTTCCAGGCAAAGGGGATTTAGCTGGCAAAGGAGACGGGAATTGTGTACCTCCTGAACGAAGATTTGTTCGAAATACTATTAAATGCTCTATTTTAACTTCGTTTCTAAAATTAGAAAATTTTCTACCGGCTAGTGTCCGTTGTTTTTGTTATAAAATATTTTGTCAGGCGAACAGAATGAATTTGTCGATTATAAGAAACAAAATTTATTTCGAACAAACTTCTTCGAAACGTTCGGTTCTCGAATTCCGAATTTGTGAGTTCAAGTTTTAACGATAGTGGAGAGCGGAACATTACCAAACAATTCGTTTCAAAGTTCTGAATGAGCGTTCGTACGAAGGGTAATTTATGCTGAATTATGTCCCTAGGATCCGGAGAAAATAACACGGGGAGAAAGGAGAGTGTTGATTAGGTCGATTGAACGAGCGTCCGTAATACGACGATGTCGATTTCACGGAATAACCTTAATCAAGTTGACGTGGTGGGGGGTACGATGGAAGGGGCTAAAAATATTATCACCGGGGAAACAGAAAAGAAATAGCGATCCAAGAAGCATGATAATGAGGACAGGGTTTCGTAATCACGATTTTGTCCCGAACTTATTTGCTCTTATCTTGGAAGATTCATCCTGTTCCCTCGTTTTACAACCGAATCCGTATAATTCTGTCGAAAATCGTGTAAAGTTTCAAATTAACATCGTGTACCATTATGACTCGATTTATCGATTAATCTTCTGATAATCTTATGTCGGATTTGTGGTTTGTTCTTTGAATTAGTTTGACAACACAAAAATATCATTTTCTGTTGATCTCGTTTCACTATAGAGGGTTGATATATTTGAGCAAATTTTATTTTTTTTTTTTTTTTTAATTATTCGGTAAGAATTTAGTGATTTTTAGAATGCTTTTGTTCTAGATGGATGGGCGGTATTTGCTAGAAAATTTGGTGCAAATTTAACGAGATAATACCGGTCGAGTGATGCGATAATAAAGACGAGGGAACAGGTTAGCTCTAAAAAGATTCACGACCCGGACGAAACGGTTTGCTTTACCCGAAATATCCTCGAAATGATCCAACGAGTGGCTCCGCTATGGAGAAGAAACCACCCTGAAATGGAGACTTCGTGATTTATTTTATCGTTGAGTTCCGCGAAGTGTCTCATATATTTCCTATCTCCTTTCTTCAGTTTCCGTGTCCTGAACGATACTTCCTTCTTGCTTTACTTCTCTGAAACGTTGAAGCTTTATTTATCAAACCGGGAAATCGGAACGGGGGATTCCCTTTAAACATACTCGAGCTACGTTTCTGTACGGTGTAGAAAATAAACATTTCTATAATACAGGTGGTGTTTTACAGACACAACGTATCGAAAAGTTTTGTGTTTTAGGCTGAGATTATCGGTTAATCAATATTTCAGTAATTTTGATTAAAGTTGGATACGAGGCGTCTAAAATATCGGAGAAAAAAAAGAACTGAAGGTTTCTTTACGTGTAAGGCTGTTTTACGCAATGTTCACTCTGTCTCGTTTTTTTTTTTTTTTTACCTAATTACGAGAAACTCGTTTGAATCCTTAATTAAGAACCCTTGAGCCTCTCTACTTTCGGTCTGTAGCAACACGGATGAAAAAGATGAAAGAAAAAGTACGCCGAGCACGATGAAATAAAAATAAAGTTAATTAAAAATTGAAACCGGGAAGGGATTTTAAATAACGTTACAATACTTGATATCAAGTATCAAGATCTTTCACCATTTTTTTTTTCTCCGATTAATCAAATTTAATGTATGAGCTGAGATGAAAGTTCGGATACACGTTAATGTATACGCGTATTCCTTCGAAATCCTAAAGAATCTGGGTCATCCATTACAAGTTTGAAAGCATGCACAATAGAATTTCATCAATCAAAGGTGGGCCTTTCGATACGGCCCCCGCCCCTGAACACACTGGAGATAAAATGTAGTCGGTAGAGTGAGAAACCATAGTAGGGTGGCGTCGGTCGAGAACCTCGACAGGTTCGTAATTCTTTTTCTTCCCCATTTTTTTTTCCGTTGGTTCGCGGTGACGAATATAAAATTAGGAATAATAAGACACCGTTGTGATATCGTCGTTTCCCACTTCGTATTTTGACATATTATACAAAACATTGAAAACTTGGTGTTCTTTTTCTAACGCGAGAAACACTAACGTCGAAGGAAAATCTAGATAGAAACATAAAAGAAATTCTAAAAGATGTAAATGAATAAATTTTCACTAAAAAATTCCGTTTGAGTTAACGCAGATAAAAGGTAATTCGTGGATCTAATCTGTTTTCAGTTTTCAGTGAACAGCGGAGCTGAGATTTCTTTCTTTAAACGACACGCGATAAGGCGGCTAACGTGTATGGAAAAGTCAATAGACAATACGAGGCATATCGAAAGAAAAAAAGAGAAAATAGCTTTACACTTTTGCTGTAATTATGCAACGATGATAGCATTCGGATATCGCTTTGTTTGCTCGTTATTTCAATAAATAAACCCACCGAGTGTAGAAATTTACACGCACGAATTCAGTAGTCGTTTCTGATCAATTCTGAAAGCTCAAGTTAAGTAATTATATGTTTAACAAGTATCAACAACCACTTGACGAATTAAACCGTCGCACTAAAATTCGATTATTTTATATTTCAGTTAGTTGTAATAATAAGTGGAAGAGGTACATTTTTAAAGATTTTTAAAGATTTTTAAAGCCTTATGCGATTTTGTACAATCTACAGACTGTACAGACTGCATTTGGAAGCAGCTAAAACACGCAAAAGGAAAAAAAAAAGAATCGGCGACTAAAAGCATCGCCAGATGGTTTTTTCATTAGTCAACTTTGTCGCCAAATCCGAATTACCTTATCACGGTAATTCGATTTCGTTTGTTGTGCATACAGAATAGTAGACGCTTCGGTAGTTACGTTTTTTTTTTATCTTTCTAGAACAACGTGTAAAATCTGCAAAACAAATAAATCTTGGCTTTGTTGCGCAATATCGGACCGGGCTTGTCTGTACACGAGACTCACTACTAGTAGAAACAGACAGGTTTGATCAGACAACCGCGCCGCTCTCGACGATAATACAATATTTTCTCTCCAGGAATTCTGGCAAGATTCGATGACACGAAAGTATCGCGAAATTACATTTATGGTATACCGGATTGAAGCTTGAAGTTCAACGAAGATGACTTTCGTCGATATTATTAACACACAATGGCTGGTTATTAATTACATCCAACAACGACCAATTTCGAATCATACGAAATCTGAATTAGCTTTGGCTCATGTTATTATTAATTTGATAACATAAAAGTATCATCAAATAGCAGTGATGATACATTATATTGAAATTTAAAGTTTGAGGATGATGATTACGCAAACGTTTCGCCGATATAAATAATATGAAATGGCTGACAAATATCCAAGTTCCAGTTACTTATGCTTGATCACTTTTAAAGTATTGCACGCTCGGTTTAATCGATTTTTCTATAACTAAATGGCTTTAAGTATTGCATAATGGACTTCGCGCCAGGTCATACCGCGTTAACAAGTCTTTTGATACGACCGAAATCGGATTATCGAGAATAATCGGCTCAGAACGAGAAGTGCGGGTAAATAACAACGGTATCCCTTTATCATCGATTCGTAACATTATCTGCAACCACAACTTGCTAGCTGCAACATCGATTACAATAAAAAAAAATTGATACATTAGAAATTAACGTCATCTCCAGTCGAACGCAATAAAACGATCAAAGGTCAAAGAATCGTCAGCGAGAGATATTCCTTTAAAAATATATATCTGACGTATTTAACGCTTCAATTTTTATGTTTTCAGCAAAATCTATTGCACCGGGGAATTATTGAAAACGATTCAGCTGGCTGAAATCTTCCCCGACAGCAAAACGTTCGTCGATCTTCATCAATTGCACGATCCAGAAGTGACCCTGTCCAAGTGAGTGTTCAATCTTAATTCAATTTAAATTGGAGTTTGATCGTAGCTCTGATTATCGGGAAGATAGAATTCCATGCTTTAGATCATTTATTGCCTCAAATTTTTAAAATCTTGAATTTGCGTAATAACTGTACGTGTTAGCACTTCGATGGTAGATATCACGTATTTATGATTTCGATATGTGACATTCGAAATTACCATTTTCTGCCCTGTTAGCATTGCGCATTAGCTACAATTTGATAATTGCTAATTTCCCAATGTACTGTACGGCAATTCTTAAATACAAACTGTATTAGTTACTCAGAATACGATTATTTCATTTTCCAATCAAAGCAGAATTAAAAAAAGTCGCGAACGTCATGAAATGTGCACCCGTCAAAGTGTTAACAACGCGTGGACATGTAAAGAGGTGAGGAATCACGGTAAACGGGCGTGTTTTTAAATCAATTTACGCGATCGTCAGATAGCTAACACCCATCATGAAATCACCTGGACCGTTACCACGTTTATGATGTTTCGCTTTACGACAATGGGTTGCGTTCATTTTCGTTCAACTTCGTGATATCCGACATGGATCAGCGGTTTGATCTCGCGATGGAAATTGCTCGTAAACATCGAGGGTAATAATTTGACAGGCTTTAAGATTGTACGACATAAAACAAACGTGTAAATGAGAATGCTTTAACACTTTTACAGCTGCATATTTTATGGAATCAGTGGGTTTAGTAATTTCGTGTTTCTATTTACTTTGACAAAGATATATATTGCTGAGGGTGATACGTTTTAGATGTACCGTGGTGTTTAAATTGTAGGTAATTAATCGAGAATATACATGGCAAACAAAGCTTTTCTGCAAATCTCCTACGAAATAATATTGAATATTTGTTGGATTCGAAATTCACGAAACGAAGCAATATTTTATTTATTTCCAGTGCAAATGCAATGTTGTCGTATTAATATTATTGTATTGAATTTACAGTAACACTATGGGTAAAGTATTGCTTTGGTTCGCAAAGGGAAATATCAAATATTTAACAGAAGTAGCAAATTGAAAGGTTGAATCGAAAACATTGGAACCGCGTGTAATTTCTGGTTTTGTCACCGGTCACCCTACCAGACATAACCACTTTCATCGGACAGTTAACGGGTAAAACATTTTTGTTTTTTCCTGGGTAAAGGAGAAAAAAAGCTTGTGGGATTCGGAAATTGTAACAGTCGAAAGCATCGATCGTTGCGCTCTATTTACTTACGCTCGTTTGCAATTGTTCGATTGTCCAGTCGGATTTCTGTCCCCGCACGGGCAGAGATTCATTGCGAACACCGGGTCAAATAGTTTGGCCATTTGACACCACCTATGACCAATCAGCTAACCAATCGGTTCTGTTTCTGCCCGATCAGTTTCTACCAGCTGATGAACGCGACGAATAATAAACCGAGTCGAATGCAGCTGGCCCGATACGTTAATGAGAATTTCGCATCGTCGAACGAGCTGACGAATTGGACGTTGCCGGATTGGACGGAGAATCCCTCGATTCTGAAACGCATACAGGATCCCAAGTATCGGGAATGGGCGAAACATTTGAACGACATTTGGAACGATCTGGCGAGAAAGATGACCGACGACGTGCAGAAACATCCTGATCGACACAGTCTGATTTACGTGAAAAACGGTTTCATTGTTCCCGGAGGACGATTCAAAGGTAAATCTTAAGTAATTTTAATATACTTGTAAAAAGTGTAATACTTACAATTAGTACAGTCAGCAAAAGAAATGTTAAAACCGCGAATTTATTATTTGTAATTGTAATCGAGCATAATTTCAATGACAGTAGATGAAAGTAATTTACTTTAAGCTTAGCATAAATCATAATCTATGTATTTCAGTTTATTTTCGATGACGTATTGACAATGGACGCGTTCAATTCAGCAAACTCGAAGCGCATAATTCTGTCGGAAGATTAATCGTGAATTTAATCGATACACAAATCCTCTAGTGTAAAAATTACTTGAAAATTTCCTTTCTCCCAACAGAGTTCTATTACTGGGACAGTTACTGGGTGATTGAAGGGCTGTTGTTATCCGATATGTATCAAACTGCCAGAGGAATGATAGACAATTTCGTGTACATGGTGGAGAAATATGGGTTCATACCCAACGGGGGTAGAATTTATTACCTTATGAGAAGCCAACCACCCCTATTACATCTCATGGTACGTCGTACTTTTTTTCGTATTAACTTTAAACTTGTTTCATTTTCATTCGCGTGTGTGCCATATCGTTGGAATGAATTTATTGTTTTAATCGTTCGTCGTCGCTAATGCTTCCCCTACGCAACCTAAATATGTATAACAGATACGCTTGGTAGAATATTCTATTATCGAATCTGTGAGTACAGCTTAACCTCTTTTCACATGTATAAGAACGAAATTTTGTTTATTCGCAACTGGATCATTCTCGTTAAGCAAATTAACCGAGAATTCATTTGATAAACAGGCTCCGCGTTGAATGACAATTTGATGTTCGATTTAATTGAAGTCGCATCGATTAACGTTAACTGTGGTTCCACTTATTATTCGCGTCATCGCAATTCGATACACACTTCGTCCGCCACGATTGTTATTTAAGTTGTTTTCTTGTCCCGGCGTGTATCTAATCGATGAATTAATTTCCTGCTTACGTTCGGACCTTGTCATCAACTGCAAGAACTTTCCTTCGGTTCGGATTTCGTGGGGAAATAATAAGTCTTATCTCGTAAGCGAGAAGTTTCCTCGAAAAATATTCTGGAACCGGAGCTGCGGCGACCGGGAGTTCCTCGTCCAACGACGATCATATCGATTTCTGTCTTGAATTACATACATTTTCCGACGATCGAGTTGCCAAATTCAACCGAGTGGAAATCTTGGAGGACTGTCCGTCGACTTCGAAGAAAGGGAAATAAAGAAAAGTTTTTCTCGAGGGTGGTAAATTGTCCCGGAAGTGAAGTTTCTCCAACAAGTAGCTCGAACACGATGTATGGTGATCGAGTTCAGCGGAGTAGTTCAGGAAGTTTTTTTTTTCGTGGAATGTTTATTCTATCCGACAACATGTAACTTTCTATAATCTGGAATTACCATTCCAGGTGTCTTTAAAATAAATTCGATGAGAAGAACGAGCCACGAAAATTCTTTGAGTCACATTTTCGTTGGTAATGGGAAACCTCCAGACGAAGAATGTCTTTGGGGATTTCGGTGCATACATACGAGCTACTCGTGGCTGGTTCTTTGACAAATCGAATAATAATCTGAAGTCCTTTCGTGACTCGAGCGTTCGTTGCCGTGAATCGCGTTCCAAGAAGCGAGATTTTGGCGTATATGCTCTTCGCAAAGTAGATTCGAGTCACGGATTGAATCTAATGTTTGCTCGGGGTCGAATCGAGCCAATAAACCGATCATTCCGATTCCTTTCATTGCGGGTCCGCTGAAATAGTGGATTAACCTGTGAACAGGATCGTTTCTATTCTGTACGCGTGATAAGAATAAAAATGCATCGCGTTCCGTTATTTTCGCTGTTGGAATTATTTCGAAACCATTGACCATTACAGAATAAAATAAAAAGCCATTCATAGGGGATGGTTTAAAGTTCAAAAATTAATATTTTCCATGTTCATGAGATATTGTCGCAACACTTGAAAGGTATTGCAATAATAATAATAAAGGTAAAAAGAAAAATATAATTGCATATCTTTTTGAAATGAACAAAAACTATTTGGCACGTACGCAACTTCGATGACGGTGTAATAAATGTTTCCCAGGAGAGTTTCGCCTCACATCCTTGGAAAGTTCGACATGGTAGTGTCTACTTTCCAATGCAAGCAACCCTCTAATGCAGTTTCGTTGAAGGCATTCGATTGGACGATCGTTGTTCGTGTCAGTGTGTTTATTCCAAAGTTTCGAGCAACCATCGACAATATTGTGAAAGTTGGCAGATAGTACACAACGTTTGTTGCTGAATTTCTATTTCTATTCTTAGGTTTCGAGATACTTGGATTTTACTGGGGACTACGAGTACCTTGCCACGATCATACCCATGCTGGAGAAGGAATTTGCATTTTGGCAGCGTGGCAGAATGATTGAGGTCTCGAAAGATGGAAAGAAATACAAAATGGGACACTATGCCGTCCAGAGCTCCAGACCACGACCAGAAAGTTACAGGTAATCGTTTTGCTCTGAGCCCTGCAATTCTGAGAGCTTTGTACCGAGTGACAGGAAAATTAATGACCCAACTTTGACGATGTATTCTACTCCTCCTACGAATACAAAATATTTCGCATCGAAATTTCAATATTTTGTGATGTTAATAAATTTACGAGTACTGACATTTTTTTTTTTTTTTTTTTTTTCTATTAAAAATCAAGGTAGAAGTCACTTACAGGGATTGGTTTAGTTACCTATTTCTGTATCATTCTACAGAGTGCATATTGCACGATTAATTTGTTTGGCGATAAGATTGTTTATTTTTACATTATTTACGTATCGTGTCTTGAAACTTAAAAAGAATGTGTAGTATTTTAATCTGTTTTATCGTACAATTCGTTCGGTCATTTAATTATAAATTGTTCTCTAAAAAATTTCCTCTATTTTCAATCCTTTCTGTTATCTCGGTGAAAGTACAGACAATTTGTAAAAAAATGAACAGAAATCTGAAGTCTCCTAATCAGCTTCCATTCCAACTATACGCTCCTTATTCGCTTTCCAATACCACCAATACGACCGAAGTTCGGTTTTCATCCGCTCGCATTTTAATATTCGAGTAAAACTTATTCGAAGAGATATTCTAGGGTGAGGTTTGGCTAACTCTTTGGTATATGCGTTCGATTTCAGAGAAGATTACAACTTGGCCCAGCAGTTGCCCGAGAAATCGCGAGACTTCTTTTACAACAACATAAAGGCGGGTGCCGAAAGCGGTTGGGACTTCTCCAACAGGTGGTGCTTGACAAACAACAAAAACGGGATACTCAGTTTACTGAACATTAGCACGCAATACATTATACCTGTCGACCTTAATGCAATTCTGCAACAGAACGGACGGCTTCTCAGCGAATTTCACACCCTCCTGGGAAACAGTGCGGTAAGCTCACGAAACTAAAGCTGACAAAATTCTGTCTATAAATCAATGCGGACAACGTGCCGCAATATCATTATATAGTTCTATTAACCGCGATGCTCCGATTATTTAATATCATTCAATTTATTGATCCGTCCGAGTAATTGAGTCGAACTTTAACCCTCTCACTACGATCATCAATGCAGCCAAACTCTTTCGTACGGTCTTATATCGAATTATTTAATATAACTTAATATGCGAACTGAAACGAAGTAATTTAATTTGCAACTTTTATTACCTTGGGAATTTTTATAATCAATTATTTTTCAATTACACTGCTATACTGTACACCTATTACGCCCACTACTTTTAAAGGTACTCGCTTTATGTAGCAATATAATTAAATACTTAATATTATATTGTATACTGTACTTTGTATTATACGTATACTGTTTATAGAAATTTATGTTATAGGATACGGGTACTGATTATGGGACAGGGGATAATTGATGGGAAATAAAGTAACATATTAGGTTTCTCTCAACGCCATCTGTCTTAATTCAGTCTTCTGTTATTACTCGGTTCGCGTCGATCTGTGGATTATAACGTGTAACAAGATGTCTATTTCCTACGATCGAATTAAAGAACAGTTCGAGGATAATACCACATTATAAATAAAAATTAATCTCTTTGGGGGAACTGATTAAAGAACAGTTCGAGGATAATACCACATTATAAATAAAAATTAATCTCTTTGAAGGAACTGATTAAACGTGACGTAACAAAAAATCACGGGGAAGGTTTATTACAGTTGTGTTTGATACAAGATAATCTGTTCTGAGTCTCTTGTTTGTTTCACGCTTTCCCTCGTTTAATTCGTCTTTTTCTTGCGTCTCGTTCCTCGAAACAGATGGAAGGGTACGCAAACGCGTGAAACAAATAGGAATAACAAAGATAATAAAAAGGGTCATTACGTGTAACGATCGAAGCTTTTTACGGAGTAGTTTCTGATATCCGAAGATAATGCAAAAATATTGTTGTCAGTCTTTTGTTTTACATTTTAATTAACTCGCATCTGATTTCTTCTTCCAGAAAGCTCAGTATTACGCGAAAATCGCAGCAGAACTTCAACATGCCATCGACAACGTCTTGTGGAACGAGGAAGAAGGGATATGGCTCGATTACGACATGAAAAATAACAAATCAAGAAACATCTTTTATCCCTCGAATCTTGCCCCGCTGTACACGAAAAGTTATAATCGGCATCATCGAGAACAGTTGGCTTTGAGCGCTGTAAAATACCTGAAATCGCAGACCATCGACGATTTCTTTGGTAAGCTCTTCGTAGTTCATTTTATAAATATCGAAAAGAACGTGTTCTTTTGTAACAAAACAACGCTTTGATCAGTTTCAAAATTGTGCCAGCCATAGTCACGAACATTCCATTCACCATTGGAATGCAATCGAATGGAAATCGAGATAAAGAACGGATATTCGTGGCTATTTTAGTTACTGGAAAAATATTTCATGGAGTACATAAACAGTATCGTTAAGTATAGGTCGTCTTGCCCTGTCTCGTAGTATTGTGCATTGAACTGAACTCTGATAAGTTTTACTCGTGAAATATTTTACCAAGGCACAATGCACGTCGGTTTACGTGCAGAATCCGGATAGTTGTGAAAATATGACATATTTTAAATCAAATAATTGGTTATCATTATTAAAATGTTTATATCATTCGCACCAGTATGCTTGTCGAATATTGTATATTCGTTAAATATATTATCAACCCGACCTACATTTTATACGTTTCTCAGCAGCTGTGTCCGTCAGAATTAGCTATTCCCTGTTGCAATGTTCAAACAAACGCAAAATACGCATAACATGACTATGCAGATTATAATCAGAACTAGCGGTAAACTTAAAATTCTCACTGTGCTGCAAGCGACATCAGCAAAAGCTTATAAAATCCATTAAAATGTTTTGAGGTAATTTGTTAGTTTTAATAAGAAGGGGAATCAAAGAATGATTAAAAATTGTTATTTGTTAACTTTCAATTAATACTTCTGAGTCGATTGCGACCATCGTGGAAAGATAGCAGAAGACGTGCCATTCAAGATGCATTTCGTTTGAAATCGATATCTCAATTGGTTGCCGAGATACAACGATTCAAAGTGTAGTATTCGTTCGGGGTTGTGAATGGGCGGACCCAATCTGTGACCCACATTTTTTTTGTAGTAGTACTAGTAGTAATAGTAGTAGTAAAAAAGGATGACTCTCAGTCAGCGTCTGTCAATATCCAGCCCCACAGGTGCCGCAAGTGAAGCAGGTCAATGACTGGTCGCGACAGGGACGATATTAAAATATTCAAAATTATGCTCCGCTTTAAACGAAGATATCTCCTCAACCGAAAGTGATATCGACGCGAAGCGGACTGCATTTTAAAGGGGAAGGATGTCTGCTCCTAGCAGTGTTAAATTTATGAGAATATTCTGAGCGGTCGATGCGATATGATCTTTTAAAGTTGAAGCAATTTTAATACGAGTTGGACGTTCCTTTGATGGTTCATTTATTTATTAATTACATGCGTTAAATTTTGGCGCGGTAAAAACTTTCTTCATAAGTTTGGTATTAATTTTAGACATCTTGTGGTCACATTTGTATGACACGTGTTACGTTTTCAAACGAAGTTCTTATAATCGTAGGTGTAACGTTACTTTCTTGGAGTAAGTTTGATTGATTTTACCGAGAAGTGTTTCGTCTCGGTGTTACAAATAGACACGTGCGCGTAATAAGGTTGCTTTAATCAAATTGTTTTTATTTCGTGGTCGTAGGCGGCACACCAACGTCACTAAATCAGACGGGTGAACAATGGGATTTTCCAAACGCTTGGCCACCACTACAGTCGTTCATTGTGATGGGTCTTTACTGGACCGGGGTGAGAGAAGCGATAGAATTCGCCGATGAACTAGCATCCAGATGGCTCAGCTCTAATTACGTTGGCTATGTCGAAACTGGAAATATGTTTGAAAAGGTGAGCTACGGTTAATGCATCAGATTGTCAACGAAATTTGCGACTCTTTCGCGCAATTTGTTCCAAAATTATCCGAATTCTATTGCAGAAGGATTGAAAAATTGGACAAACATTGCCAAGGATTGTCGATTCAAATAATACAGTTAGTTTGATCGACAATCAATAAAATAATTCTACGTATAGGAGAATTTATCTGCTACAAAAATTTCTACCTTCGTATCGCAATCGAAACGATCCAAATTATTCGCTCAATATCGTAGAAATTCTTCGCGACAGTTTAAAATGAATTACTAGCAATGCTGAGGAGAAGAGACTAATTTAAGCTCATTAAGCTGTCAATTATTTGTACAGTGTGTTTCGGATTCATCAATTTCAAGAATTTAGTTAATTTCGATTCACGTTCGAGATTACATTTGAAACAGAATGTAATATCCCAAAGTCGGAAACATTTCGACCTGGAAATAAGAGAAATCGTGGAAGGTGAGATTGTAAGCAGACTTCTGGCGATGTAATGGACAAAGTAAATGATTGAAACGTGAAAGAACTTTCCAAGAATTTGATTCACAATTAAACAGAAAAGTCCTATTTTTCGAAAATTTCTTCTTAGATGTTCCGGAATGATTAGAATTACCAAGAATAAAACAAGAAAGAAAAACATAGTTGGTTCGAAGGAAAATAAATTCCAGCGGGAATGTAAAAGCAAGTTAACCCGTCAAAATTTGTAAAGCGTAGTTTCGTTAAAAATCGACCGACAGAACTGATTTAATTAAAAGTTTTTCTTCTTTTTTTTTTTTACGATGCAAGTAGTAAAAGCAGATACACCTACGCTGAAGAGCAATTTAGTAACTTCTTTTTTCTCGCGTTTGAATTTTTTTTTTTTTTTATGTCACCGCTACTGACGAATCGTGCAAAATGTTGCTGTAAAATTATCCTGATTGAAACAGCGTTTTATAAAATTCGTGTACTATAGTCGAAAAAGTTAACTCTACATTGACTTTGTTTTCTAATAAATTCATCATTCGTTGTTCTTTTATATTTTATACGATAAGAGGTGGAGAAGTATTATGTTAGCTTGATTGAGGATATAAATTATTCTAACCACGATTCACTTTACAAATTCAGCATTGCCACCTATAAATACGTATTCACGTGCTGGACAAGATGTTCAATTCACCTCTGGTACATGAACGAGGCTTTATGGCATCACTTTGTTGATTGAGATATGTCTTGCCTTGGAGAAAGGGACTATCGGGGATAGATGCATAAATTCTCGCTGAAATATTCCCGTTCGACGAGAACGTCGGCCTGGCGTGAGTTGGATTTACTGGAAATGGTACGAATCTCTGTTCATCATTTTTTATCGGTCTGCGAATGTTCGCACGGCCAGAAATCGTCTATTCTCTTTCCAGTTTGCGCGTCTTTTTAGCCTTCCTCTTGTTCTTTCTTTCTTTTGTTTTTGTACCGACCCCTTTTTGTTTCTACGTATCACGAGAACTCGAAAAGGATGGCGATCGTATCGATACGATCAGAGTATTTTCTCGTTTCTATCAGCAGGTAACCTTGACCTATTAGTACTTAAAGCTATGGTTCAAGGATTCTTCTTATTTTCTGTCTAGGGGTGTATTTATATCATAAGTAAATACTATAAAGTAGTAAATAAAATAATTAGTAAATACGGCTCTACAGAAAGTACCATATTGAAAATAAAATATTTGCGACCATTGGGAACTGTAAAAGGTTAATCTCGTTTTAAATATCAAAAGCTTATAATTTCTACGTGCCAAGAGATATAGAAATGAAGTATGCGAATGCTCATTTTCACCAAAAGATGGACTTGGAAGTTTTTGGGGAATTATAGCGAGAAATCGATATGTTTGTTAATCAATTTTATAGTTCCGTATTTTATAACGTGGTTTTGAGTTTCTTTTTTCTGGGGCAAAAAAAAAATGAAAATACTTTTCGGTCGATTCAATACGATCGTCATAGGTGGAAATCATACGGTGTGTTGGTATTTCGTTTTCATCGAGATATCCACGATCCAAAGGAAAATTTATGAAGCCAACCTGTCGGTGGGATTGCGGGTGAAAAATATCGGCAGGTTCTTTCTTTTTTTCTCTCGCAACGCACTGTTTTTTACTTTTCTTTCGTGACAGACAAGACAAACCGAATGGTGTCGTATTTCAAATGACTGTCTCTCCTAGGGAGACGTTTTATTGATTTGAACGTTCATTGTCTGGACAAATTGAGAATTACTCTCGGTCACATTGATAATAGCTTTACTTTCTCTTAGGACTTTGGTTACTTCTCGTATCGCAAAAAAAAAGAAACAGTCTTAATTGAATTTAGAACGCAAATGAAAATTTATTGATTCCATGTTCTATAACGGTAGAATTTCGAGAGCAGATATATTTTTAATTGCAGTAAAGAATAGAAATTTGCTCGAAATGAATTGTAAGTCCATTATTACGAATGTAGATTCAATTAAAAGCGAATGTCTCGTTTTTATCAGGATATATAGTAATGAAATTAATAGAATTATCCTTAGGAATCAGTCATCCCCTTAATCGGTAAGGCATTAAAGAAATTACGAGTGTCCCGACGATCTTGGTCGGAATTGCTGTGAATTAATAAAGAAGATTTAAGAGAGTGGCGGTAATTGCAGTTTTATACCCCTAGCGACAATAATTCTCAATGAAGTTCGGGAAATATCGAAGAAAATTATTGCCGGCGTTAACGTTGTTAGACGAGAAATTTATTGCAGTGAAAACCCGTATCGAACTTGCTATCATACGAGAAGTTATTATCAAGGTAATTGCTATTGCTAAAAATTTTCTTTTCACCTTACTACTCGCACAATTTGATGGATCCTTCGAAACTGAAACTTTCCAACAAGGTTTCTGGTTTAAAAATAACTATTTTTTTTTTGTAGCCAAATGGTTTCGTAACGAGGCACGTAGGAACGTTCTGTTTGATGGAAAAATATCTCCGGTTAATTTCTATTTCTTTTTTCTCGTGGAAAAATATTGTTTCTCCGATAAAGAGTATTCTCGGTGCTAATGAGTCTGTGGAAGTAGCTTTTTTTCGATCCCAGAAAGATCATTTTAGCGAATAATTGGTTCGATTCTCAGACTAATCTTGCGTTTCGCGGGAAATCCTTGAGATTCTCGGAAAGAAGATTTTCTCTGCGTTCTTCTGGGACGCTTTTTAACTAATTAAATGCGATCTCGTTTGACTTGAAAACGAGAGAGGACTAACGCGAGCAAATGCAAACAACGTTTCTGTAAAAGGCTAATGAATTTTTGATACGCCGTAACGAAGCTTTCTTTCTTTTTCTCTAGAAACTTTATCCCCGATTTGCTTTAAAAACGAACGAGCACAAAAGGTACGGCAACGAAGAATTTTCGTTGACTACCGGTTACTTTTGACATTATATCTGCTTTATGCATGCGTAATTGACGCAACAGAAAGAGAGAATAGTGATCGATGCTGGTTCTTCGTTCCTTTTGTTCAGAATTTCATTAAAAGAAAAAATTAATCCCCGTTTGACGATCAATTTGGTAAACTTTAATTAGTCATCGGTAGTTCGCCATTCGTGCCGAAGTGTTGATTCTTGTCTTTTTAATCGTTAGAATTTCTAAGTGGAACTCGTCTTTAGTATATTTTGACTCTGTTATCTATAAAACATGAAACTTCAGTGCACGATAGCAACCTCAAAAGTTAACGAAGAAAGTCGATCGACGAAGTAACTTAATCACTTTCGAGAAACGAACCATTTGACGACGAGTCGTGCGACTATTTACGATAATTGGTCTTTTAATTGCAGTACAACTCGATTTCACCCGGTCAAGGAGGTGGCGGAGGGGAGTACAATGTTCAGACGGGATTCGGCTGGACAAACGGGGTGGTCCTCGAGTTTCTTAACACCTTCTCGTCCATCAGGCTAAAGGAACCAAGGAACAGTAGCGATTTGTACATGGTGGGCGAACAATAACAGGTGAGAAGCCTAGGTTGGTGAACGTAGAACAAGAAGGGATGATTTTGAAGAAAAATTTGCAGAACTATGTTGTAAAATTGAAAGGGTGTTATATACTGCGTTTGTTAACTCTTTTAGTGCTTAATAATGTGACACGATGGTAAAGTTTTCGTTTATATTGTTAATATTTATTATAATATCTCCGTAATATCTTGGATATCTTGCAACGTACAAATTAAATATGGAAATGGATATGTTACTTTCAAGAAATTATTAGGTTTTTTCTTTAAGTCGTACTTCATTTTCCTGTGATCAATATTCTTACGATTCTGTTGCAGGTTTCAACGATGACAATGCAACGCGTGTTTTCCAACGAATCTAGTCTATACGTAAAAAAAAAATAAAAAATAAAAAAAACACCGGGCAGAGCGTTTTGCAAAACCCACCGTTTATTCAATGCAACTCCAATGATGCTTTAAGAGAGTCTTCCTTCTCTTTGCCTTAAAAAATTGTGATTAAACGTTATTCTTGTTAACCGCGTTGGTGGTAGGTGTTTGTACTTACAGTTGAACGCATTAAGATTTTTACCTGGCACAATTATCCGATTGAATCTTAACGAGAAACGAACGATTTTTCAATTCTGTTTTTGCAATGTACAAATTAATATTCACGTTCGTGTATCGATTTTGCAGCTATCTTTACATGAAATTAATTTACCACCCTTTTAGCATAATCGAAGAATATTTATTGGTGTCGAAATGGAAACTTCGAATGGTTACCGATGTCAGTGACATCATGATAATGTTTTATTTTGTTTTTCTCTCTTTTTTTTTTTCTTTTTGTCGAGCTCGACAAACGTGTACTCAACATAACGATAACAAACACAAAGTATGATTGCGTGCAACTCGTCAGTATTGTAGTTTAATGCTAGCCGTAACGATAAGTTAGTAATGTTAATGGACAGGTTTGCTGTTGTTTGTTGTTTAGAGAATGGCGTTGGTTAAAATAAAAAGATACTTTATCTTAAGCACTTCGTGTATTTCCAAAGAACCGTTCTGTCGACATTGTTGAGAATGCAGAAAATGAAAGTGTAAGGTGTAACGAAGGTTCAAGGGAGACGAATCGATATTTTAATGCGATATTAAACGAAGCATTGATCGATAAGAATAAAAACCGTGTGCGTGGATGGAAATAAAGGAAAGATATATAATTTATCATACGGACAAATGAATTCATTTTCTTTACCTTCTTTACAGAGAACTGTTCGCTTCATAATTATGAAAGTAGTAAGCGAGAAACTGCTGCTTGTTTCAAGGGAAAAGGATTCAGGTGAGAAGTCAATGATATTTGCCTTCGACAGAATATGATTTGTTAACAAAATTATCATGGTTTTCTGGGAAACAACGGTATTTTACGAAAATGGATTGGTACAGAGTACAACAAAATAGGTAATAATTTATATGCATAATCTGCTTAACATTTAAATGTGCGGGTATTATCACATGGTATTTTGATGAAGTATATAAGCTGTTTTCAGAGTAAATTTTTAACGATATTCAAAATCCTCTGAAAGCGTGTTATATTATATTTGAAATTAAACAAGTGTGTTTCTACAATCTGTAATTTGATAAATGTGCTTTTAAAAAATTGAGTATTTTTGAAATTTTTGATCCTGAAGATGAATACATCAGTTCCAGAAATATTGAAACATTTTTACAGATATCTTAACTTTGTCACACATTCGAAACATACGTGAAAAGTCGGATTTTCGGTTGGATTTTTCACACACGATGAAAAGCGGTGGATTTCGAGTTTTTTTCAAAAATGAAAAAATGAAGTTTCAATGGTATCCGAGAAAAATCGATACGTATGTAGTGGTCAAACAAAACTTTATTGTTGCACGCTGCTGCACAACTATACCCAGTGATTCGTGGTTTCAGCTTCAGAAACACATTTTCGATCTTATGTCCAATACCGTTTTTAACAAACCATAAGTACATTCGAATCTGAATATACGTGAAAATTTCTCGTTTTCTGGAATTCAGTTTTCATGGAAAATATATTTATAAAACACGTAGATGAATGAAAAAGTTTCATCATCCACGAAAGGGAATAATTTTTTAGCTGGAACTTGGAATTTAGGAATATCAGGATTTTTGAAGACTTCCAAGAGTGTATAGAATTTTATAATCTGGTAAACTTAAATCTTAGCAAACTTTTATTTACAATGGCAGTTTTCTTTGTATCTTCTATCAAAGTGAGGTATAAAAATCTTATATTTATTGGTATAATTTACACTTTCTGATGAAATATTGTACACACTTTAATCTCTACGTGCATAAAATACATTCGTTCAAGCAAAATAACGTTTTGAACGCTCGGACATTAATCTCAGACAATTAATTTCCTGTTACCGTCTTGATCACTCCAGTAAACAGTTAACGAGCATGGTCATTAATAATAACAGTTCTCCTAAATCTTACAAATTATATCGTCGTGTTTCTTCTCCGTTCCTTGAAAATACATGTATAATATATACGTATATGTACGTGTAGCAGCGAACGGAAAAAGTAGGAAATATTATTCCGTTAATGGAGCACATTTGCGCCCATAACAAGTATCATTATTTCTTCTGTTTCTCGCCATTGTTGTAGCCAAGCTTGAAGAAATCTTTCAGCGCAACGTTGAACGTTACGGTAACAATACCCTCCACCTTCATGCGCGTGACTGCAATTATAAAGGAAGTTATTACTCGGGGCTACCCCCGGTTCGTACCTGGATGAAACATCAGGTGCGCGAATAGCTTTCCACCACGGTTTATAGCGTTTGTAAATCTTGGAAAATAAACTGTTTTCGCGTTATGCCTTTTCACTTAAACCACTTTATTCTCGGTTATTCTTCCGGCCTTGGGAAATCATAAAGTGTTTGCTTATGAATTGTTCGTGCTACCCTGGTGGATATTGAAAACGTGTTTTCGAATGCTTGAAAAATATCGGGTATCTCAGAATGTTTCTGTCCGAAGTATCGTTGAACTGAATACGAGTCTTTATTAACGCGTTCGCTGTCGTAGGGAAAATAGACATATTCGAACTTTGAATGTTAACAGCATAACTAATTTTTAAACTTGTGGTTTCGACGTATCGGCAAGTCTATAATAGTAATGGCAGTTTTTTTTAATTAAAATGGTATCCCATGCTTGGCAGTGAACGCGTCGATTGTTCTCAATAAATTTTTTTCTGATGTTATCTTTTTTTTTTTTTAGGGACTTATTGGAAATTAATTCTTCCCCGTAATTATTTAAATTTGCAAATTCAACCAATCTCAGACAATTATCCTCTTTCAAAGATATTCAATTGAAGTGTCACAGAATGAGAAACTTAGGTTGAAATTGGTCGAATCTGGGAATTGGGAAAACGTGCAAGTTAATACATTCAGCATGTTGTGATGTCCCTAATGCGTTATGAATCTTGACTGCGATTAATTTAATGTCACCGGTACTGGGTCATTGTGAACCAACGCGAAACGCATCAAAATATTGCCTTACGTTCCCTTCCGCCACCTGAGGCCAATATCGTTGGATCAATTAGCTCTGGCCTTCGACCTGTTAACCAGGCTGCGAACCGTTGTAACGTCGAAGAGGATTCAGGCACGTACACTGATACCCTGTCGATTTTTGTATGTCGTTATAAATCGAACGGTTGATTAATTAAAGGGCTTGATTAAATAAAGGGATTGAGCTTGAACAATTCGAAATCGTAATTGCCTTTTGATAATTGTTAGATCGAAAATATATTGGTACATTCTGTGGGGTATATTTTTTCACAACTTTGCAAATCTTTTGAATATGTTAATACGATGTTATTAAGTGCTTTGGTGTATTGAAACTGTGTTAATAAGTTGGATAAAAGTTATGCGGTGTTCAACGTGATGTAACGTGATAATACGATGAGATACCATAATACCTTTTTTCGTGGCGGCCAGTTTCCAGCGGTAAATGGCATACTCCATATCCCCTGATGACATCGTGGCCGAAGATGTCCAGACCGTAAATCGACAATATTAACTGGGGCCCTAAGATATAACTTCGTGAAAAAGATTGGTAGGATTACATGTATAACAACACCAGTAAGTTGCAAACATTATTCTCGAAATTATTACTTCGGTATAGCACGATGTTAAATAATCACAGATGAATATAATTTTCAGTCTTCCTGCATTTAGAGAATTTTTTTTACTGTTCGTAGTTTCAATTGAATTTTGTAATTGTAAATGATTATTCATTGCCGAGAGAAACAAGAGAGCTCGCAAGGATCAATGGTGATTTTAGCCGAGGATTATTAACCTTGTTAGCATAAATCCGAATTAGTTAGATTCCTATAGGTGCAAATGGAAACGAACAGGATCAAGAAGTAAATTCCCATCGAGGGGGATTAAACATCACTTCAACTTACATCCATGGGGATTGGTGCTTCTAAAGGTAATTTCCAACGGGAAATTCCATACTGCCAGGTTTCGCGGATCGTTGCTGCACTTGCACATCTGCGTCAAACCTTCCTCGATACCCTAACGGAATCAAACTAGTGAGTATCCTATATCCTAAACTTCAAAGTCTAAATTGATCATTGCTTGTTACAATTTTGAACCAATGTCAGTCAATTTTAATTCGTACAATATTCTGTAACTCTGTTATCCACGCGATGGATTGAAAACTAAACGAATGACTCACGGCAATGACGCTCCATTCGGGTCCAAAGTGAAATCCGTACTTGCAATAGGCGTTATTAATTTCATAAAATTCCGCGTATTCGATCGATCCTGTGATCGATAACAGAAATTCACCCTCGACAGACATTTCGATTTACACTATAGTATAAAAATTGAATGATACCAACGAGGGATACTTCTTGAACGAAGTGGAGAGGTGCTTCGTGTTTGTTCTTCAGCGACGTTTTGTACACGGTTGTGAGAATCGGTTGTCGTGGTAACGAAACATGCGCCCCACTTTTGTCGAACGTATGGCGTGTTTAATGGTGAAAAGAGGGAAATTCATTGGGACAGATGTGGAGGTATTTTGTATTTCCTTGTATTTTTATTCGGAAACGTTTTGTACACACTCCGAAAATTATTGAATTTAAAATTTAATCAAACTAAATTGATGCTAACTTTTTCATTTGAAAGTTAAATAATACGGATCATTAGTTCTCCGAATGTGAAAATGCTGATTCTGAAATTTTTGTCAAGAATTGTCATAGATACGGCGCATGCGAATGAAACTAATTTTACTTTCGAATTTAATGTCTTATGATCGTTGATCGACAATCGATAATGATAAAGAAAACTGATGAAGTGGTGGATTATTTTACTTTTGACGAATAGTTTTGATTAAAATGGGGATCAATCTTTTGGAATATACCTTCCCTGGCAAAAGGGTAAACGATTCCACATATGCTCATTCATTCATTTAATATTTAATTGATGATCAATTTTGAACTAACCAATGTAAGTTATATAATTTCGAGGTTGTACGATCTCTTTAAACATGATTCATGGTATCTCGTAAATCTTTGGAAACTTAAAAACCGTCCACTCGATTAAAATATTAGTTCAAATCAATTTTCGTTCGTTTGCAGAATCATTAATTAATCGTGTAGTTTCCTTCATTAACGTCAGATGGTAATGGCTTCAAAAATTAATTTAACAGTCGCGAATTTGATAGAATCTTTACTTCTTTATTCCAAATAGGAAATTATTAATTTTAGTTAATCATAAACTGCAAAATTACTAAGTTTTTCATTTTAATTAATACCCAATGGGATAGATCCAGGCTGATCAATTTTTCAATCAAAAACAATATACGAGAACGACGAACCCAAAGGGCAACGAGAAGAAAAAGACATTTACAATAAATGTATTTTTTGTTCGCTGTGCGACCTTTTATTTAATTCTGTCATAACAACGGCAACAGTTACATACATCAGTCGTATCTAGAAAACTGTATAATCACGATGTATTCTACACCTTGAACAATTTATATACACAGAAACTCGCGTGCAGCGACGAAATCGTGCGATTTCGACGTGCCATAGGCGGGGCTGTACACGATTTCCAAAATGAACACATTTGGCACGACGAAATTGCTTCTTTCGTCGATACGCGCTAAAGATTCTTTTTTCTTCTTCAACTTTACATTTCTCGTGATCTTCGAAGTTCTATCATTCTCTCTTTATCGATTCGATTCGTTTCATCTAAGATTATACATGTACTATGAACTTGTGTCGCTAGATAATAAATGTTACCCGATTTGTTCTTCGTTTGCTCATCGCGACGAATTGCCGAATGTTCGACGCGTGTTGAGATATTGTCACGAGAAACGAAAAAAAAAAAAAAAAAAAAACTGTACACATACACGCACCAGTGTCGTACATATCGATGGACGTGTTCTCTTTTTTTTTTCTTTTTTCTTTTTTTTTTAAGTAAAATCTCCTTTCTGGTTTCCTTTGAAACGCTAAACGGCAGCATTCGTGGCGACATTCACGATTTTTAGTTTCACGCGAAACTACCCTGGGAAATTATAGCATCGTATCGAACGATCGTTGGCATGCGTGCTGGCAATAAATCGATACGATAGCATGCAACTAGCTACGAGATATCGTGGACGTCTCTCTCGAACGACGACGGTATTATCGAGATTTATTCCTAGATCTTTTGGCGAGTTTACTGTCCGCTCGCGATCTCTTTCATGCGGTTCAGAGCCGAGCCCGCCTTGAACCAGGATATCTGTTGCTCGTTCATGGTGTGATTCAAGCTGATGGTGTCCACTTTGCCGTCTTTGTGTTTGATCTCTGCTTTCACCGGCTGAAAATAGATGCGGCTAGGTTTTAGTTCATTCTGAGGCGATTTACTTATTCGATATTCCATGTAAATATTATTAGGTTTTTAAGGTTTTTAAACTGAAAAATTTGGAGGAATAAAAGCTTGTAATAATTACAAAAATTTTGACTTGGAGCTGTGTTTAACTGTATAGCAACAAATTAATAGAACTTTTAAAACAGCCGAAAATAGTTTACTGAAAGGGAAGAACATACCTTGCCAGGTGCGAGATCCTTTAATCCCAAAAGGCTGATCTTATCTGTGGGCTGGATTTTGTCGTAATCACTGGGATTAGCAAAGGTCAGAGGCAACAGACCCTGTTTCTTCAGATTAGTTTCGTGAATACGCGCGAAGCTCTTGACAATGATGGCTCGGCCACCAAGGTGTCGTGGTTCGAGAGCAGCGTGTTCCCGAGATGATCCCTCTCCGTAATTTT
Source organism: Stelis phaeoptera (assembly GCA_943735885.1). Lineage (NCBI taxonomy): Eukaryota > Metazoa > Arthropoda > Insecta > Hymenoptera > Megachilidae > Stelis > Stelis phaeoptera. Next base: position 7,185,241 of record OX030936.1, read on the forward strand.
CGTCACCAACGGCCACCCATTTTACACCTTTCTTCTTGTAATCGCGAGCTACGTCGGGCACCTTGCCCCATTCGTTGGTCAATTGATTCTTCACGTTATTCATTTCACCATTCTCAGCATTTGTAGCACTGCAAAAGTAATTAACTTTACCCGTAGCTTTATTCCAAGGATTTTTTGTTAAATGTCTAAATACACCTTTGAAGAAATGCAAGACTTACCCAATGAACATGTTGTTCGAGATGTTGTCCAAGTGTCCACGATACTTGAGCCAGGGACCAGCGGCTGAGATGTGATCGGTGGTACATTTGCCTTTTACTTTGATCAAAATGGTCATGTCGGTGAGATCTTTGCCGTCCCATTTGTCGAACGGTTCCAGAAGCTGCAGTCTGTCGCTCTTCGGGCTCACGTCGACTCTGACTTGGCTGCCATCAGCTGGCGGTGAGTCGTAGGTGTCCATTCCAGGGTCGAAACCGCGACTTGGGAGTTCATCGCCTTGAATAATAAGACTTTTGTAAGTTTTGAATAGAAACGTTGATTAGCAGAAGAAATGTATTATTTTGATCGTTGCTAATCAAGTAATTAACACGTTGGGTGCCACAGTGAAAACGGACGTACGTAGTCAGACACGATAAAATCCTGATTATTAAGGATGCAGTCAATTAATTTTCAAATTTAACCTTGCAATTCGATAGCCAGCGTTATTAGCTTGATATTAACGCTATCCGTGGTTTATTTCATAGTTCTTTTTGTCAATTATTTGATCATACAAAATTTCAAGCGTCAGTCACCGGTGACTGACGTGGCGCTTAACGTGTTAAGGGAATGGGAGATTGGTGTTAGCATATCTTGCTACGTATCTTCATTTCTGATTGTAACAACTATTAGTTTCCTTATTGTGGGCTTAACAATTTGAACACCACTGTCGTTTGATATAGTGTTACCAGGCTCAACCTTGACATCTTGTGAAACAAGATCGTTTCACGAGAAAACCGTAGCCAGATCACTCCAGCAAATGGTAATTATCACGCGAAATGAATAATCCAAATACAGATACGAAAGAACTTTGTTCCTTCCGTAATCACAGCAGACAAAATTGTGTCGTTTTCGCGTTATCGATACAGACATACGAGATAATCTCCGTTATTAAGCAATTACGCTCAAGATTGATTCAAGTCTGAGCACGAACGCAATAAAAACATTTAAATCATTTCTGTTGAGGATGAATGTCTGTTCGAGAAAAGTGTTTCGCAACATTTAAAGTCAAATTTAGCAACTCTATATTTTATTTTTACCAACCGTCGGACTCGATATTCATTAATCGCACGCAGACATCTTTGACGCGTTATGAAACGAATAACATGCGTGACTCATGTGTAATTGCATGTAAATTAACGCCGTTATCGCGCTTATCGGTTCAATCGTTTCACGGACGAACATTGTGTCTGCATAATTTGAACTTTCTGTTTGTGCGAAAACATATGATAACACACCTTTAATGTGTTAAAGTCGCACGTTTCGTTTTTACAATTGAATTTTTCGGTACTCGTGTTATTTTAGAAAATTAATATAATATTAATGCTGTTTAGAATTTTCCTAAATTTTCATTCCCAATTATTCTATTAATACCAAATACGTGATGCCAATTATTACTGACACTAAACATATTAAAGGTATTCGTATTTTGAAATCATAAGATTTTGAATTTTCGATGGAGATTCGATACGCTGTCTGAAAGTAACGCGAGTATATAAAGGGTGGACAAACATACCGAACGGGTCTTTGAGCTGGAATTCCTTTCCATCTTTTCCTTTGAGCTTATCGGACACTGGATTGAAATCCAATCGGCCAGCGATCGAAAGAGCAGTGACGAGTTCAGGGCTGGTGACGAAAGCGTGTGTAGCTGGGTTGGCATCGTTGCGACCCGTGAAATTACGATTGTACGATGTGACGATGGTGTTTTTATCTCCTTTCTTGATGTCTTGACGATCCCATTGACCGATGCAAGGGCCGCAAGCGTTGGCGAGAACGGTACCACCGAACTCTCGAAGGGTTTTCGCCTGAAAAATGAATATCAACGATTGATAATACATAGCTGGCAAAAGTTATTTCGACAAGAAAATGATATACGATTCGTTTATCGTTCTTTGCTTGCGTATTGAAATTGAGCAAACAGAGTATTACTGTCGCGTTGATTTGCGCAACACGTGCGATAGAAATTCGAAGCTTTTTACCGAACAAAGTTATCAACGAAGAAATAGGAAAATCACCGACAACGAAATTGTCAACAGTCTACATAGGTTTTTGCATTGTTTCTTATATCTGGTAGGTAATGATAAAGCGTAAGAAAATTTCCAGAAAGATAAAACGCAATGATCCTTGATTTTAATCCACGATCGTATAGGTGTTTTTTTTTTTTATTGTATCAAAAACGAACGAGCTTGTATTTTTTTTTACACTGTCAAGAATATATCGATCCGAACCAAATTAAGAATTGGCGTGGGTTAAGTTGTTCGCCGTCAAGTTGACATGTACCAATATTTGGCAACGTGTCAGAGAAAACTAAACTACAATCTTTCAAACGAAATTGAAAGTTTGCGATTGTGAACGCAACAGACTTACGATTCCGTCACGTTCGATGGTGGCACGGATTTGTTCTGATCCAGGTGTAACATTGAATGTAGATTTCGCTTTCAATCCGTGTTCTAGAGCCTGTTTCGCGATATTCGCACATCGACCCATGTCTTCGTACGAGCTGTTTGTGCAGGAACCAATGAGACCGACCTTGATCTCGTTTGGCCAGTTATTCTTCTTGGCAGTTTCACCTGGTCACGATTAATTATAAATCATGTAGTTATTTTCTGTTTTTTTTTTTTTTTTCTTTTGTTGATCTGACACCTTCGAGGGATTCTTAATTTCTTCGGTAATATCCTAATATCATAATTTTTCAAGGGAAAAAAGTATACGGTAGTTAACCTTTTCGAAGACGCACTTCGAGAGAACGTATCTTTTAACGTCTCGTGACAGATATAACAGATATACTCTGTGAATGTGAATATTCACGGGTGACTATAGTCACCGTCGGTACATAGCGAGCGTCAGGCGTTGGGTGACTATAGTCGCCGTTAGTAGCGAAAGGATTAATAGTTTGCTAAAAAAAAATAGTCAATCCGTTGATATTGGAACGAAATTGAAAATTCCAAGGTCGACGCGCAACCTCTCAATATCGTATCTTCGAATTTTTTGTAATAGAAGATTGGAAAATGAATTTCAAACGCTATAGTAATACTGTCGCGATCAAATATCCCTTGTAGCTCGAATGCCCAAAGATGCCTTGACTTACCGACCCACAAGATACCTACCCAATTTGGAGATGGGATGTGCAAGATCTGGCGTGAACGGTCCATTCACGTGTGGTTCCAAGGTGTTAAGATCCAGTTCGATGATCTGATCGTATTTCGCCCCAGAATCGGCAGTCAAAAGGCTTTCTTTGTGTTGATCGGCGGCTCCAGCGATCTCAGACCGACCGGTAGCCTTCAGATAATCCTGCATACGATAGTTGTACGGGAAGATGGAAGTGGTAGCACCGATTTCAGCACCCATGTTGCAAATGGTCGCCATACCGGTACAGCTGATGCTATCGACACCCGGACCGAAGTATTCTACGATCGCTCCGGTACCACCTTTTACCGTCAGGATACCAGCAACCTTCAGGATCACGTCCTTGGGGCTGGTCCAACCCTTCAGCTTTCCGGTCAATTTCACCCCGATGACCTTGGGGCATTTTAATTCCCACGGAATGTTTGCCATCACGTCGACGGCATCGGCACCGCCGACACCGATGCAAAGACAGCCCAAACCGCCTCCGTTTGGCGTGTGAGAGTCGGTACCGATCATCAGCAAACCGGGGAAGGCATAGTTCTCGAGGATGATCTGGTGAATGATACCGGAGCCGGGATTCCAGAAACCAACGCCGTATTTCGCGCCAGCTGTCTTCAGGAAGTTGTACACCTCCTTGTTGATATCCTTGGCACGCTTCAGATCTTGCTCACCGCCGATCTGCGCCTCGATCAAGTGATCGCAGTGAATCGTCGAAGGAACTGCGACTTTGGGCAATCCTGTGTGGGGATTACAAAGATTATTAATCGTTAAATGACTGTTACTTTGATTTAGTTTTTTGCGATAAGCGAAATAGGTTTCTTGGATGTAACGTTCGCTAATTTGGACGACAGGTATGTAGGAATACGTGAGAAATAAGAATTGTGGTATCGAGAGTAAGTCGAGGGTGTTAAAGATATTAGTGAACTGATAGCAATGTTGGGATTAGAGAAGAATAAGGATTTTGTTATTGCGAGCAAATACAAGATATCTGACTATTTTATCCACTTGCTACTGGCAATGCTAAAAAGAAACCGTAACAACAATATAGGAATTTGTGAAAAATAAGTACCGGAACTGATGAATTGCAACATGGCCATCTGAGCAGTTGCATCCTGCATCGCCACACGATCTGGTCTTAGCCTGAGGTAGCTCGTGCCACGAACGACTTCTTGTTTGTTGGGCTCATCGATATGAGAGTACAAAACCTTTTCGGACAGGGTCAGTGGCCGGTTCAACCTGCAATGATTTCATTACGTTCAGTCAGAATTTTCTAAACTTTAAACTGCCCCCAATTCGATAGTTAGGATTATGGCTGACTCGGCATCCGCCGTTCAAAGGTTAATCCCGACAGTTGAAATTTTTATCGGTCAGATTATTATTTTCATCACCTTTTCTTCACAATTTTGAGATTCTCTTCCAATTTGTCGTACGGAAGGTAACAGCTCGAGTCGAATTTCGACATCGCCACTTTTTGAGCGGCGAAGCTCAACGGGCTCGCGCTGAAGCATCTTTGTTGAATGTCTGCCGCGAATACGGCGAGCCTCTGTAACAATAATCAATAATCAATTCGATTTCGAACGGTTCATTCAATCAGGCACGAAGCTTTAATATGATACAAGATAACAGGATTTCTATTGACACGGCAATCGTCAGCCTGCTGATAAGAAAAATTGATATTTACAAATGCGAGATTATATCTGAATAGATAAAACGTTACGAACAATCGAGCAGGCGTCACGACGTGATGCAATAGAATAATTCAACAAACATGTTACGATAATAGACTCGGATACCTATTTCTATACTTTTTACTCAACTTGTTGCATATAAGTACATATGACGAAACGAGAAGATTTGTCTGTATACATCAACAGTTACGTAATATTCGTTTATTCTCGCTCGTAATAAATTCAAACGAGCGCGATTTTCTTTACACTCTCAATCAAACTAAACGACGTTTTTATCGCGATAATATGCATAATTGTGCCGTGTGCAATTATTGATAGTATAGGAAAAACGGTAGATTCCAGCTATCAATAAACATAGTATCTATTAGCGTGAATTAATTTAATGTTTTTTTTTTAATAACACAAGGACAAGAACTTATTTTCCATTCGACCGTACCCGCCACAAAGTGTTCGACGGTTCCTGCGCAATGGCCGAAAAAACATAACCTCAAAATCTCTGAAAAGATGTATATATAATTGACACATCTGTATATATGCTTCCTACGGGATTATGTAACTTGAAAATATCATTTCGCACCGTTAACTTTGGAACGAACTCGTCTTATCGTTATCAGTCACTATTTATTCCATTTTGGCTTGTGATTTCGAAATATTTCGAGTAGTTGCACACGCCTTTGAAATTCCCTATTCCACCAAACCCGCTAACAGAAATCCTATAAAAGTATTCGATTTTAAAAAAGTTTCTTGAATTCTAGAACACTGACACGAACAGGATCATTTTTTATCGACACGATTCAATAAGGAACGAACTATAACTTAATTTAATCAAATTATAATCAGGATTATTGATGTACGTTTGACGGAGAGACGTTAAGAAGATAAAAATAATTGTAGAAGTATTCCGACGAACCGTCAATGGTACCCTTCGAAATGACACTTCGACCTTGACGAACGGGGTCGTGACACTTAAAATCGAGCTTGCCTGTTGTTCGATCGAAGAAAAAAAAAAATTAAAAATTCAATTAGATTGAATATCTATCGGTGTGCTTCCTACCTGGCCCTTAAGGATTCGTGTACAGTAGGACATCTCGTCGACGAACGATGCCTGTCGTCGCGTCGAAAACGGTTTTCGCAGTGAGTAGAGGGTGGCGCAGGCGCGAGGTAAAAGGAACGATCAAGTGGTAATACAAACAAAAAAACAAAATCTTCTTGTGGCAGCCCTTCTCAAACCGGCCACTAGAAGAACTGAGAGAAATTCAGCTTGGCTTCCTCGTGTCGATAGGGTTCGGCCACGCATGCGCCCCTTTTGCGACACAGAACATACGGTTTGAATATGAATTTTCCGAGAACGATACGGTAGCGCCTCATCTTATTTTGCCGAAATGTATTCTGGGTGATAAGGCGGTCGGTCGTTTATTGAGACAATCACCGCGTGGCGCAACGATCGCCAGAGTTTCCGAGAAATCCACGTAGCGCCACCGTCGTTCATGAATGAACGTAGTTGATGTTGATTCGGCGACGATGCTGAAGGGGGCATCACAGACCAGCTATCGATCTCATCCGAACGAAACGGTAATTCTGGAGTATGAAGGTGCGTCGTGATACAGGAGTTAATTTTGAAGTGGATTGCTTCTGTAATTTGGAAAGGGCGGGGGGGAGTCAGTTATCATCCAGTCGTTGCCACAGTGGAAATGGACACGCGTGGTCAGACACGCCGAGACGTGTCGTCATAAATTCAATTTCGACATATTAGAGAAATGGTATTTGAGGAAATATAATTTTATAATTAAATTTAAACTTTGGATAAACAGAGACTTGGTTCTGTTATCCTAGAGATCTTTTGTGATTTATTTTCTGCTATTTTAACGAGGTATTGAGAGTATTATGGAATGGAAAATATCTACCGGATATCGTCTATTATTAACCTGGTATAAAAGAACAAAAAAATGTTGGTAACTTTGATATATGAAGGCGGATACTGCGGTACATGTTAATTTGCAAAGTTTCAATATCTGAATTGTGCGCAACGATAGTAAGATATTAGCGGTTGATATTCATTGATTCAATAGGAATTTCATCATTTTACTAGTATCTTGCACGCAATTGGGAAACACGCAGAGATAATGGTCGATACGGTGGATTAATTTTATCTAACGATTCAATTACGATGAAACACCGTGTAGTTTTTTTTATTCAAGTTTCTAAAACGGGAAATATTTTCGTCGTGCTTACACGTACGGATAATTCTATTCCAGATTATATCTTAGGATGTAATTATCGTATGTCAGGCAGACAAGAATCTTTATCAACTTGTACTTTTGCTTAACTTTGATCTGACAAACTTTGAGCACACTTGAGCACAGAAATATATCATAATTTTACAAAACTCTGACGATAATCATCATCATTTAATCAGATTGATAGTATCGTGAAAATTGTTATATTCTACGTGATACTACTTCAGCTTACCAATGCACAAACACGTGGAAATAACGTTTCACGATATCACTGGTTCTTCATCTAATCTGATTTGCAAAAATTGACACGATTTCTGTACGGTGCTCGAGTCATAAAACGCATGACCATGTATGTTTTCCAGGAATGTGTTACGCGATCGAACAAACTAGGAATAAATGTTTGGCAAATCGTAGCCATCTATCGATCTGATAAGGTTTTGAATTGTTCCAACATTTATTCCTACGATGATAAGAGGGATTTTATTCGTGACCGGAAACTGAACGCTTCAAAACTCGCTAATGAATTGTGAGTTTGAAAGTGCGAGCAAAAAACTTTCGATCTTGACTCGGTTGAAAGTAGAGATACATTCTATCTTGAAAGGAACCTGACGATTGGTCGGAGAACACAGAACAAACGCGTTGTGATGTGTTCTTTCTATATCGATTCGTTCGAAACAGACGATCGAATCGCCTTGGAAGGCGAGCAAGTTAATTACTCTAATGAAACGGGATTGATCATTTCTCTTCCGAGATGATAGATATGATTCATCAAAAAGTATCCTGAGAATGGACATTTCTTGTATCGGAAGAGCTGAGAAATTGTGCAGGTGTGTATCAATCCATTTAGATTTAGATTGTTTGAATTTACATTGTCGTACGATGAAAAATTATTAATCTTATAATTCTATTCGGTCGTATCGTAAGGGAAGAGAAGGATGTAATTTTCAACTTAAATACTAATAGAGTTGAATAACAAAAAATAAAAACGCCACGAATTTATAGATTAAAATTAAGAATCATGAGTTAATCGAATTACTTGAAGAAGGTGTGACGATTAAAGGAACACAATGTATTGCAAGGTTGTCAACTTTGTTCATCGATATATTTCCACCCCATTACGACATTAAAAAAAATCCGACATCCTATTGTTACAGTGTTCTCTTTGTTAAGCTACGATTATAGAGGGTGATCTAAATATTCGTCCTGTGAATGGTACAGCTGATTCTGTATTGGAGAAAAGACATGCAATCTCATTCTGGGAATGCGTAGGAACGATAAAAAATCCTTTCCGAGTAGTATGAGGTCAATAATGGAATCGATGTAAATTCTTTTGAAGAAAGAACGCAATTGCATTCTCCTGTACTGTCAGTCGTTCATTTTCTTTTTCTTCCAGTTTTCAACCTTCGAAGCTGGGTCGGTTGTGAACCAGTCCTACGAAACTTGTTCCACGAAATTTCAATAAAAAATTTGACGTGTTAATTTTTAAACGAATGGCAATCATAAAATATATACATTAGAAATAATATAAGATTAATTGATGTGAAATTAATTACTTTATATTTTTACTATTCGAATGATTCACACTTCGAAAACTAACAATAAGTAGGTAATTCAATTGCGTCGATTTAGAACTACTGTATGTAATTTTTGGCAAAAGGTATAAGCAATTTTTTTTACCATTTATAAATAATATTAATCTAAATACGGCTTGTGTGAAGTTTAAGTGTTTTATGTAACCTTGTTTAATTTTTGTGGATCAAGGTATGTAGAATTAAGCCTGAAAGGGTTGAGAAATAAATGAAAGGCGTAATTACGAAGTGAGTTTTATTTGATGGAATGACTTAGTGTAAGATGTATAGAGACACGAGAGTTAGGGGCTATTGTCTAAAACTTGAGATTTCGTAAGACGACAACTGGCACGCGTCTGAATTCCATCAGGTTCTTTGTCGTCAAACGGACAATCGAGAGTTGAATAAAATCGATTCACCGTTGTACACGCAGGGTTAAGAGGGTATTATAACCAGATTACACGGAGCTGAGAGAGAAGGCCCCCAATGGGTCCTTGACATGATTAACTCTTGTTGTAGGTGGACCATGTTTCGACACGGTTGGAGTTGATCCTGCTTGTTTGTCCCACCGACGCGACGCGAAGCGTCGTTTCGTTGTCGATTTTATTATGTTAAACAAATTGCTTTATTCCGTAACAATCCTATCTGATTGTTTACGCGATACACTTTAAAAATTTTCAACGCTAAACGAATTTTTGTTTCCTCCGTAAATTATCATTTATCGAAAATTGCAATTCTTGGAAATCGTTGTGAGTTATTATAACAATTTTGTCATCTTTCACTTTGCGTTGCTTACAATCGAAATGTATAATAGATAGGAAGAATTGTCGACGGACGAAGGACTTTCACGCACCGGCCAGTTACTCGTAATAGAAAATTACGAAACTTGGAGTTTCAAGGGTGAGAATAAAGCTCCGTTCGTTCCAAACAAGGCAACGTGCGTCTATCGGTGTTAATAACAATGACAAACGCGTTTCGTTTTCAGAAACAATCTTTTACCTTGATACAGTATCTATATCGAGGTTATAGAAAATTAAAAATCCAAACAATTGGTTAACGTCTCGTAATTAATCGGTGTCTAATTGCTTCCGCGATTTTCTCGTTGAATGAAACAACGGTAATAATTGGAAACCGTGATTAGTGGCTTCGTTCCACAAGGACGATTCAGGAGTTAATACAACGGAGGTTGTACAATTTGATCTTTTTAATTATATTTTAATTACTCAAATTTTTGTTTCGTTTCTAACGTATAGTACTGGAATCTGTCCCCGATCAGTGCAATAATTTCGTTACTATTTTCTCATTTTTATTATCTTGTTTTTCCTTGCGATTGTTTTCGAGCGAAGTACATCCAGTACGTGTAAAAATCGGTAGTCCTTCGTGTTGTAAAGAAAAGGAATTAAATCAGGCTGAAAGTAAACGAGTTTCGACGTTATCTGACGAAGGTCTGGGTTAGGTTTTCGCCAAGAGACCGGCCTTGTCGATTTGACAATGTCGATACTATACGATCGGTCGGGGTAACGAAACGGGGGCACATTAAAAAGTTGGCGCCAGGATACGTTGCATCACCATTTTGGAAGTCGTTCCGGTTTCGTGTATATCGTCGCGCGTTGAACGTGTTGTTACAACGCGTAAAACCTCGAAGAATTCCTTATTGTAATAAAACGATGCTTTTTCACGATCGCCGAATTAAAAACGCAGCGACGAAATCGTAGAAATGCGAAGATTTTCCATTCCCCGAACGACTTGTCTGGAGAAAGGAGGAATAGCGTCTGATTTAGTAATCAACCACAATGACTGATCTGCTCGATCGATGTTGAAAGACAAAATTTAGAATCGAACGTGCCTGCTGACTCGGTGATGTTTATAGAATGTCGATTCTGGATGGTGAGTAAGTAACTTGCAAATTCACCTTCGTATAGGATTTAGAGGATTGTGTAACGCTTCTTCGAGAATGTGTCATGGTACTTGGAATAAATCGTTGTTCCACAAACACTCGAGTCAAATTACATCTCACTTCGAACCTTATGATACTTGTATCAAAGTTGAATCCGGTGATCGTACTCGAAATTTTCTGGTACGTTTCCATTGACTGTCACAGTGGAATTGGTCGCATGTGGTAAGATGTTTAACACCGTCAACGTGTTAACAATCTTAATTAAATCATTTTGGATATTGTCAGCTGTATTACTGACTTAGTCGGTCAATAATTTTTCCAACAGTGGTCAAACTGATAATCCTTTTCGTTAATAATTTGTAAGATCCTGTTCAAAGGTTTGCTGTAGACCCTCATTAGGCCCTTCCTAGGATTACCCTAGGTTTTCCTTAGGTTCTCCCCAAGCTTCCCTAAAGCCGAAGTGAAAAAGTAAGAAATTTCTTCCCTAAAACTTATTCCTAAACAATACATGCCTCTATTTTATGTATTTCAACCCCATGCATTGGACACTGACGCGAAACCTTCATGGTCGAGCTATCGCCACGGTCAATCGACACGCTCGACAAAGCACCACTGTCAACGTAGCTTGCCTTGATCCAAAGCCGTGTTTGTTTCCAACGAAATCACCCAACAACTGCTCCTTTCCCTGGTTACGCAAAAGTGGTGGACGCGTGGAAAATCGGTTGTTGATCCGGGGACATGAATTAGTCTTACAAAACGATCATTAGTCTGTCAGGTGGGTTAGACTCGTTGTCCCCGTCGATTACTTTTGCCCTGTTAGTCGAACAAACGCCTCCGGCCACTCTGGCGAAAGTAATAGTTCGCCCGGAGCTGATTTACGGAATTACACCCCCGCCAAGCTGGCGATTAATCGTGGAAAACGTTGATGGATCATGTAATCAATCGTTGATTCTCTTTTTTTTTTTTTAGCGTGATATTTCTGAAAACCGGCGACACGACAGTTGATGGATGAATTATTAATTCCTTGTTGCTTGGACGGTCGTATGTTTTATGGAATCGTTGGATTTTTATGATTTTATGTTTATTTGGTATGGGAGCTTTTGGAATTGTATAATAAACGCCACAGAATAAATAGCTTTGAAATTATGTTAAAATATATTTACTGTGCAAATTCTTCGATTACTTTGGGCACTTGGCAATCTCGTAAGAATGGTGTGAGCTGAAATATACGCACAATTGCTAATATGTCTTTCATCATTTTATCGAACGTTATTGTTCCGTGGCGATCCAATTTTCTTTATCGAAACGTCGATCGATGGTTTACGGTGTCACACTCTCATGAATTATGGAAATGCGCTCATCTCACGGCAGATTCGTTTCGATCAAAGTGTTTGATTAACGATCCTCACCGGCTCGTCCCAACGTATTCGATCGAATCAATTTCGAACGCTCAATCAATCTCCATTTTCGGCAACACCGATTCTAAGACTATTGAAAACAACGAGAATCCCATGGAGGATCAATCGTGACTTGCTAGACGATGATTCACGGCAATGATTGCACTAGACTTTGGACAAGTTTACGGATAAGGACAACGAACTTGTCCCTCCAGCTGAGACGTTGATTCGTATGCGACACACGTAGCTAAGAACGAGTTGTTTCTTGCATTTCAACTTGCTATACTATTTTCAATATTAGCCAATTCTATTTTTTTTTTTTTTTTTTTTTCCAATAGAAGGATGTTGGCAATTTTCCGAAAATATACTTTCAATACTGGTAATTGGACTGTAAAGCAAGTACCTATTATTTTATTTTGTATATTTTACGCACTTTGTGGATTTCAAACTTGTCATATTGATTTCTTACGAGGTTTACATATGTCCTGATTTTATATGGATTGATTGTTACAATCGTGTCAGTTTCTAGAAAGTCATAGAAAGATTCAGTCGGAGTGCCGTGAGCTATTAGTACACAAGTTCACTCTCGTTTCGGATCGTCCATTCTTTCTAATCTTACCAAAGACGATGACTGGAATCAACTTTCTTTCCTGTCTACGACGCTCATTGAAAACTGGATTCTTTCTCGGTCGTTTTTGTTTTCGTTCATTTTTTGCTGGACACGCCGATCCGACTCGACGGCAATTAAATGTCGGCGAATCTGGTACTTCCCACTCGGTTCTGTTTCACGCAACCGATGCCCGATATGTGACGACAGAAAAAGAAACTTACTTTTGGTTTTCCAAGTTACACGTACACATTTTGCAATAACTATTTTGTTATTTATCCAAGGATGCGTGCCACTGCCACAAATCTGCTTTGAAAGGATTGACCTTTGGCCGACGGATGCAGCTGAACTTGGACGCTAACGTAATAATTTATACGCCGGACAAATAATACGTATAGGAATATTTGAAGATGGTTGTACCGGTTCCAAAGGCATCTCCCGTTGCTATAGAAATGGGGTGCCATGGCGAACGCGTGGTGTGACGTAATTGTGGAGAAAGTAGAGGCAGATACGTGGTCTCCTACGAGCGGACATCTCGGTTGCTACCAGCACCACCGCGGTGCTGGAATGCGAAAAAGCGAAATGCGTTCAGAGGTGGATCACGAATCGATTACGTAAAAAAACGATTTCGAACACTCTGCTCGACCGATTCAATGAAATGGTGTTACGCCCGGACGAAAATGGATCTGTTAACGTGTAATTGAAGAATCGTGTAAGCACGCTCGAAACGGGACGACGCGGGATGATACGCTTTTCAGAGATCGTGGACAAAAAGACGGGGTGATTACAGGGTTATTTTTTTATTATATAAAATTCGACAACTTACAATTTAACAATTAACAATTTTTAATCACTATTCGAGTCGATCTTCAGCTATCTTTGTGAATTTGTGGTGATGTTAAAAATGCAATTTAGGGGAAAAGTCACGAATTTCAGTTGCCAATCTAATATTTGAACAATTCTGGCTAAAATCAGAACTTAGAAATCTGTAATAAATTTTTCTTGAATTATTAGTGATATAACGTTTTTTTGAAACCTTTCACTGTCGGATACATTTAAAATATAAAGTATTGCAAGGGTCGAAAGTGAAGGTATACGAAAGTGACTGATGAAATCGATGAATTTTATTTTTTATAATTTGATTACAGCAAATAAATGATCCCAGTTGATTCGAAGGTACCATAGGGAACATTTTTATCGCGCTGTCGAAGGAACAGTTAAATTTAGCACGGCAATACGCACCATGGATCGTAAATAATGATCGTATAAAAAATTTGTATCTCCGATCATGTTAAAAACTTTGAAATTTACGGTGATAAATGCACTGTTTGCATTCTGATGTTATTATGAAATCGTAATTTGGGAACGTGGAAATATATACATGTATACACGTGTATTTTTATCGGATCGTGAATTTCTCGACAGGTTTCGAGTTCACACGGAAACAACCAAAGATGAAATTATCCTCCTTAATGATTGGACATTCTACGATGATGATACTCAACAATTTCGCAACTTCGTCCTTCGTGCGAAGCAAGCACCGTTATGAAAAAAAAAGGAAAAAATGACATATTAAAATACCTTTTTGTCCTTCCTCTTCAAATCTAATTGCTTCCTTTTAACTGGCGTCCTTGCACACGTGAAATTGCGGCGACGAACTGTTCGAATTGCGAAACGCGAGGTTACCTTTAATAAATACTTGTCTACAGAATTTGCAACAACTCGTTTCGATCACAGTTTTTCAGAGTCGTCGGTTTGATTCGATTAATTTTTCCCTTCTGAATTTATCGATGGCAGTCGATAAATGATAAGGAAAACTCTGTCACGGATGGTGCAAAGTTTGTGGTGAATATTAATTATTTCAAAGAATTCTATTCACCTTTCTCTAGCGTATGCAATTAAGGTCTGCACACGTTCTTTAATGTGGTACGTAACGCGCGTGACATTTCAGAATTTTATTTAAAATTCTCAACAATGTCTATCTTCGGTGTCCTCAAACACAAATAGTTAATTATCTTAACGCTTGGTAATTAGCCGTTGAATGGCGGGCTGTCTGAAAATATGACGATGGTAATTTGAACTTAATCTGTGAACACTTTCAAATTTGCATAAAAATTCATTTCAAATAGTGCAAAGAAAACACCTTAACTGCGTTGCAATTTTCTATACACTGATTGTGAAGAATCCCTTAAGCTGGGTTCTGCATTAATCCTTTCGATATTATTCGAAATATTATTTTTCCAGTGTAACTTTACCATTTGAAGGTTAAAAGTTAAAAGAATAGAACAATGTAATGATTGCAAATTTTTGAGGTTTTTGGATTTATTTATACACGAAACAGCAAAGACCCGACAGACCCTGCATTGTCAAGGTCCTGGCAGCTCCTTCGATGATGTAATTGGATAAGAATTTCGCAGGATAATTTACGATGTACAATATATGTATATGTACTTGGCTCGTAATACACGCAACGATTATGCACATGACCATAATGAGCAGAAGGTAAACTTCATTTTCTGGATTCTGGCTTGTAAATGATTTTACAGTTGGATCAATAAAAAATCAATCATATAAATCAACGAAGTAAACTTCACGTGTAACTTCGTTCCGATCAATTAAAAGCGATCATAATTTATACAGAGAGGCAATGTTTAAATATGAGGTGGGTAACTTTGGGAAATGTATCATATACATTTTTTTCTTTCTTACGCAATATATTTCAAACAGTTTATGTTGCGAGACACCCTGTATATTTCATGGAAGGTGCGATCCTGTTTCGACCGTTTGGTTCGGTTGTTATCGAATGCAAATAAGCTCTCTCTCGGCGAGAACTTTCATATCACAAAGGAATCGGTTCGTCAAGAATCCACTTGGCTGAAACAAGTAGCTCGAAGCCCCTGGGGCTTATCTTTGCCGTGCCTTTGTCGACATCTTAGGATTGATTGCTTCTCCGTTTTCTGCCTTCGGACCGTATAAATTGAATTTCTTCCCGAACACGTTCGTCGTGACGATTTTTGTTAAATCGTGTGAATTTTTGGAAAACCCTTCGCAATCGTATCCTACGACATCCACCCTGAAAATCTCCACCCGATCTGAATCTTCTTCTGCCTTCGGAAGAAGAAAAATTTCAAGATTATCTTGAAAAGGATATGTGTGTAAAGTTAATGAGATAATGACGTTTTTAATTTGCGTTTCTTTTCAAAGATCTTAATCTTTACGAGTCCGTTATTCTATAAAGCGGTGCTAAAGTGTTTTTTTTTTCTCTCCTGATACGTTCAATTATATTTGCATGCTGTTCCCTTGAATCGTGTAAATTAGTCGCTTTGCACGGTACAATTTTACGTAATACCTCTTATTTTCTACTTTTACACGATAATCATCTTGATCCTTAAATAGCCATTTCGGAACAATTAAGTTATTCGATCGATGGACTACATGGAATACATTGCTTCCGTTAGAATTGAAGTTTAACGAACGCGTATCGAAGGATTGCCCGTAATCTTGATACCTTATATTCCTTTTATTGGTTAAATGAGAAATGGCCTGTGAAGCAGTAAAAATGGCAACACACAAGAATGACCTTTTATATTATACATGGGCACACCGTACGCCTGAAAATATGGTTTATGGTGGCAGCGTGCCTTTGTAAGTTTGCCCTTACGTAACCGCCGTAACTTTATATCCTGGCTTTACGTGGCCCTCAGGTACTTGGGCGTGGTACTTTTTCCACCATAAATTTCTTTTATATCGAACGATCGTTGCAGATCGATCAATCTGCACGCTCTCGACGATATAGACATATTTCTTCGTGAAACGGAACAGAAATCGCACAGCTTGTCCGTTTCCTTTTCAAGATTTCAATCTACGGACAATACTGTATGGACCGAATATTTATCCCCTCTTAATATTTATATCACACGACTTCGATGTGTCCCGATATGTAACACTTTCTTCACGTTTGATCCTTGAAATGTAAATTTAATACGACATATGGCATCGAAGAGATTTTCAATGTTGCACAAGAAATATAATTTTCTCAACTGGTACCACTTGTGGTACGAGAAATTCGAGAAAATTGCCTAAACTTTTCCATTCGTTCGTCAAAAACAAATTAGAAAGTTGACGCTCGTCTGTCACGACACAATTGCGTGGAAAATTCGACTCGATTAAGGTATTCGTCGCGCGTATTCTCTTAATTCGACTCACAAAAGGCTTACGTCCGCTTCGTCGACCTTGCGCGTGTCTTCGAGATCCTTTTATTGTTTCACGGTAGGATATTTTGGCAACGAACGAGTCTCGTCGGTGCGCCAGAAGGTCGTGGTTCCCGTGTAAATTACGAAGACGTGGTTACAAGCTCGGCGTTGAACCATACGATTTCAATGGCGATGCGTTGGCTGTTTTGACAGATCGGACGCGTTTACCGAGACACCAGGCAATTCCCTTTATTCGCAAGTACAAGATTGCCGGTTCCGCGGCGTGAATTCGTAAGATAACCTTTCAAGTTTTTCCGTGACGCGCGTCGGTCTGCTCCGAGAAATTGTCCGCCGTCAATCCGCGCCGGATTTAATTTTAATTCTCGTTTACGTAACCGAAATTTGACAGGGTATCAGATTTTTTTTCACGCTTTCACCCGCGACGATTTGACTCTGAAATGGAATCGTAGTAACGCGTCGATCCGAGCATGTTCATGCGAGGCACGTGGATCCGTAAGGAGTTTCTCGAATATAATTCTTTAAACATCGAAATATTTGGAATTGTTAGAAGTTCGTCTGTCACGGTGCAGTCTTTTTGGTCCTATACGAGTATACATATGTACGTGACGTTAGCGGTGAACGTGTTAAGTTCGTAATAGTGAACGAATCGAAGGAATTAATCGTTGACTTACGTTCGTTCGACACCGTTCAATGAAATCATCGATTTTTTTTTTTCTTTCCGATAGTATCACGTTCGTGAAACGGACCCCGATGATAAAGCGGAATGTTGGTTTTATTGATACTTTACATCAAGCCCGTGAATTGATGTTAAACGTGTTAAATACTGGTTGAATCGGTGTGTACAGTTCTTTTGAATGTGGATCATGTTTGATCCGACTTCGAGTTTTATAGTATCTCGCGTGATTTGTCGTTAATGAATTTAGCGACAGTCGAACCAACGCAAAAGGAAGAAAAAATATTTTCCTCGTCACGTAACGAGACGTTTGCAAACGTTAACGGTGCTTGAGAAACGAAACCAACCCACAGGCACAGGTCGAGCTTGTAACTGGTGGCACGGCCAGCTTAGACGCCCACCGAGATGGTAGGTGTCCCCTGTTTTCAAGTGGCCACGGCCTTTTTACGCTCGATGCAATTTTCTATGAGGTTCCTTTCCCTCGTTGCGTTTGTTGCGTGCATTGTCGTTGCTCGTTGCACCAGATCGCCCGAAGCACGGCAATGATGGACGTGTCGCTTTTCTTTTCTCGTCAAAGGTGGACACCGAAGAAAACGTTTGCCACGACTGGCTATCAATATCTGTCCGACCTGTGAGATTTAGTCGCCAGAAGCGGAAATTTCGAACGGTCCGGACCTGTCGCGTTACATTTTTCGATACAACCGATATACCTTCGATTCGAATTAAAACAGAACGATTGGTTTACCGGCTGAACAAAAAGGTGGGTTATTCTTTCGAGACGTCGCAATAATTCATTGAAATTTTGCCGCTCTTAAAATATGTCGCCGATTCCATGTGGTAGCCGTTAAGTCTGCCACAGAAATCACGACATAATGTTGTTTGTCGCTGTTCTGGAAAGTGACGTAATTCGTAGGAAGAAACTGCAATGGCGCGAAACGTGTGCACGCAGACCTGGATATACACGGGACGACCTTATCGAGGATGATTCACCCGAATCATCCATCTTGCGTTTAATGCGTGGGTCCGTGTGATATTTTATCGGGAGAGAATCAAGCATCTCGGATCGAGATTCGTAAATCTGTGATTAATTCGAATATTCACCTTGACACTGGATAAAACGCTTTTTCTGCAACTTGGAATGGTTTTCGGGATTCTTTGCTGAGAATTTATGGCTGGTGGAATGTTACTATGTAGGAAATATCGTGACAAGACGATACGTCAGATTTCTTTTTAGAATTTTTATCGATTCGTGGAAGTTTTCAAATTTTTAGATGCATTCAGTGTATGTTTAAAAAAATTGATAGACCGTCAAGAAATAATGGAAAGCGATCGAAAACGTGAAGAAATGGTTATATCGAGTTTCTAGCATTAACTTTCCATTGATTTACGCTCGAGTTTCTCTTATCGGGAAAATCGAATTGATTAACCATATCTAGCCCGGTCGTTATTCTGCCTCCCGGAACGAACTGTTCTCATGACTCAATGACGGTACCGATGACAATCTCTTTCCAACAATCGGCGTGCACAGACAGTCGGATATCGAGACCCTTTTTTGGTTATCGCCTCGATTGGATCTACCCTCACGATTTAGTGAATTTCTGAAACATTACCTTTTAACGTGTTGCATGTGCCGTTAACGTCACCCGTTCTGCTCTATAATTAAACTCTGTGCAGGATGGTAAAAAAAAAAGTATTATGTATAAACATTAGTCAATACTATATTTATAACATTGACACTTTTTCTTCGAAAGAAAAAAAAAATTCGTTACATAGAAAATATGGTAGAGTTCCAGAAATCTTAACAAATTTATAGCTAATTAAAAAAAGTCAATAAATATAGCATTACCTATAGGTTAATTTATTACCATAACAAAATTTATTTTTGATTGATCTCATTGTGTCGATTATGGACTGATCAAAGTACCGAATTTTGGGAAAATTTGATAAAAAGTTACGACAGCATCGTAATCAAAAAACGCTTTAAAAAAGTTCTTCAATTCACCAAATCACAAATGAAAAAAATCGTCATCTCCATTGAATCAACGGCATTCTCGGCGCTGTTGACGCGTTCTGAAGTTATCTATTTTGGAATCCGTCATCTCCGCGTAAAAACCTACTCGCTTGCAATTACCGGGCGACCAATGGTGCGCCAAACCGTGCCGTGCGAGAACAATCGCACATGTGTTTAATCCATTAGCGAGGGACAATAGGTATCACGGTGAAATGGAAATGCTCGGTGACGTAACGTCGAGTCGCGCGAGAAACGGTGATCATCGTTGATTAGCATACGTCGCGGATTAATCTGTCCGCACGGGAGTTTATCGTGGATACCGGACAAACCGGTAAACACGTGTGTAGCATCGCGACTCGAAGAGGATGACTCGGACAACTCGCGCGAGTAGTCGAAGACAGGCGTTCGTGACGCGTGCCTCTCGATCGATCGTGATTCAGGTACCCAACGATTTCTTGTCTTTTTCAGAAATAACCAGAGCACAGGACACCGTGGAAAACGTAATGAAAAATTCTTGAATCATCACTGTGGAACGGCGTTTCGTCATTCGTCGATGAGATACTTTCTTCGTGACGATTCTACAGGATAAATCATTTCTTCTTTTTTTTATCATGCGATGGAGAGTGGATTTGATACGACCGTACAAATTCTGTGCAGATAAAAGTGTCTCCGTGTCGTTAATGAAGTATGAGGTCCTTGTCGATCTTTCATTTACTTGGTGAAAAATCTGCATAGTTTTTTAATTAATATTTTGATATTGGAGCAGAATTATTAATGTGGACGACAGGGATTCGAAATTTGCGTGGGGGTTCGAAATTTATCTTGGGGAATTCTTCTGACACGAATCCGTGAATGGGGTCTTAATTGTTTGGCTACGCATCTTACGTAATCGGCTCGGTTTTTCCGCCCCTACTATCAATAAACATTTTCTAAAATACCGGCTGTTTGTCGGATCGTACACTAAACGCTCGAATCAGTTGGATCAATAGCGCGAAGCATCGGGAATAAAAATTTGCTTTTTGACCATCGTCGTTCGCGAAACGGCGAAAATTGACTCGAAGTTTACGTGTGTGTTCACCTTGATCATCTGACACGGAACTAGGGTTTAGTCATTGAAACTTTTTATAGAAAAATTAATGTCCAATTTCTGATTTTATCATCTGCAAAATATTAATACAGATAATTGCTTTAATCATTAAATGTATAGTGTCATCGTTCAAGGTTACAGTCATTTGGTAGTAATATCATATGTTAACCTTTAAATGCCGCCACCTGGATCAATCATGATCCAATCTTACGGAAAATGCAAATACCTCCATTAATATTAAATGCAACAAATTTTCTATAAAGAAGATTCTAAATACTGGAATATATTATTTAAAATTCGTAAAATGAAAGTGCAAGGAAATAAAAAATTAAATTTGAGTAGTTGCTGCCCCGACGGTCCAATGGTTAAATATGTTCTGTGCACTTTTTGGCACACAGATCGACAAGATGAGAGCAATTTATTACTGTTAGATGAATTCGTGCGTTTAAGGGTTGATGCATGCCTACGCGTAAATACAAGAGTGAAGTAAGAATCTGTTGCAAGTATACCGTACGATCGTAACGCATGCAGCATGCGGTTTAGTCACGTAGTAGCTGGTTCGAGTCATCTTATTTTTAAACCTGCCGGCGTTGTACAATACCCACGTATGTAAGTACGTGTAATACGGAAAGTGTCCGGATCTGGGCCAGTCTTGTCCACCCCACCCGAACGGACCCGGTAATCCGGTGGTCCCAACCGTCGCGTTTATCCGATCTCCCATCCCCGCCCCTTCTCCTTCCTCCTTGTGTATCTACCTGATGTAACTCCATCTCCCGCGAAGTTTTGCTGCTCGTTGCCGCGCTTCCATCCGATCGGTTCAGGGTTTACTAAGAGACCACGAATCCTCCGAAGGTTCAGTGCGAAACGCGCTCTCGAACTCGAAGGATCCTTCGACTTCTTCTTCTTCATCATCGTCGTCATCCTTTGATCTCCCTTGTTTTGGGCTTGACAGACGAGAGGACTTTCCCTCCTTGTTGGTACTCGCGAGTTAACACGCACAACCGAGGAACCGCTCGATCTCGATCTCGATGAACGACGATCTGGAGGATCGAGGGTCGTTTCTATCGGGACTTAAGATCGCGAGAAACTGTTGTTGCTGATCTGAAGAAGATCCTTACGAGACGGTAGGAGAGGAATCGACGGGATGATCGACAGGACGTGGTTGGTGGTCCTTTTTGGGCTGCTAGGACTTTGTTACGGCTTGCGTAAGTCTCTTTGAGGATTCTTTTCTTTTTTTTTTTTTTCGAGCAACGTGTGGGCGGATGTGATGACTGGGTAACCGGTGAGTGGGTGTTCCTTTACTTTAATGGGGTTTCTCCTTGGGTTGAATTTCTGTCATTCTGTGATAAGAATTTCTAGTATAAATTATGGTAGTCAAAGGGGTAAATTTATTAAAAAATTGGAAATTTCACCTGAGATAAGAGAAACTTAGGTAAAATTCAGATAATTCTTGAATT
Organism: Stelis phaeoptera; assembly: GCA_943735885.1. Lineage (NCBI taxonomy): Eukaryota > Metazoa > Arthropoda > Insecta > Hymenoptera > Megachilidae > Stelis > Stelis phaeoptera. The sequence goes on from OX030936.1 coordinate 7,207,455, forward strand.
AAACAATGAAATTTATATAATATTGATTTGATTGATGTTTTTATATTAGATGTGATAATGTTTTTTTTTCTACGTCTAAGACTTTTTTTGATTCTTTAACTTTAAGATCAATTTCTTCCTCTTCGTAGTACAAGAAGTTGAGAATGGGTCTGTCACACTGGTGTGAAGTTGAACGTATCAGTGTCCTGTTCATGAATGAAAATGATGAATGGAGGTGTCTAACGAAGTGTTTTACTTGATGCAAATGAGATTACGGAGATAAGATCGAATTACACTAATCATCGTTCGAGCACCTTGCAAATTTTCAATGAAACTATCACAAATTATCTATCGTATCATAATTTTTACTAATATCTGTATTCAATTATGTTCTAAGTTCTATTTCAATAATTCTATTACTTTTATAATATCCATTTTAATATTTGAATAATTCTGGCAAAATTTCGCGCGTCTATCAAGCGAAGAATACAAAAATCTTGAAATATAAGAAGTAAGTACATAGTGGTACTTTAAAAGTAATTTCAAGCTTTCCAATAATTATATTCGATTGATTTAAACTTTTCTAAGGTTAAACTTAAAATCATTAATTTTTCGCTTTCTAGGATCAAAAATATATATCCCAAAAACTAAAGGTGTTAATCAAGCAAAACAGTGGTGTTGCAGCACCGATTTAACTATTACGCTAAAATTACGTATCCTTGGTTATTAACACCTGTAAAGTCGCGTGACGTTGCCGCTAGTTTTCCTCCTTAATTGAAACGAGAGCCATATTCGTGATCAAAGGCGAGGCTGATCGTTGCTCTTCGATCGTTTGCTTCTTCTTTTTTTTCTTCTTCTTCTTCTTCTTCTTTATCGAGAACACACGGTGTCCTCTAAGGTTAGATTGCGCCATCGGCAACTGGAGCAACGATCCGTACAAGGACGGTACCATTTACGTCATTCAATCCGGTCGATCTTCGCCTTTAACGCGTGCAAAAAATTCGACGAATGCGTTCCAACGATGGGCGGGATGCGTTTGTACAAGATCGTTGAAAGTTTCGTGATACCGAGCAATTTATAAACGATACTTTCCTTTTCGAGCGCAGTACATCCGAGCGTTTTCAACGCTTTCTCTGTCCGATGATCCCTCTAACGAATTAACGATTACGTTTTTAATTACAATCTAATGAGAATTTTGATCTTTTCTTGTATACCGTTTAAACGATGTTCAGAACTTCCGTGTAATACAATAGTATATTATTAAATTAGCAATTAAACATGCGATTTCTATGTTTTTCTTACAAAATCATTTCTACTAATAATAATTTGTATTAGTTAAAAAATGAATAGCGATTAAGTTTCATAAAACCACCCTCTATCCATTGTAAGTCTCTTACTGGTGGTAAGAGGTTCCTTGTTGAAATTAAAGAAAGAAAAATTAAAATTGCTTTCATTCACGTTATCCGTTACATATTTTGAGAACTCTGTTTTGCAATTTAATTATCACGAAAAATTTGATTTTCAGAATCACATTCCTTCGATACTTTCTAAAGAGTAATGTTTTTTACAACGTTGATTTAACATCTCGAATGACGCGATGAAATATTTGATTATTATTTAATAATCCTGACGGGATAATCCGTGAACGGTTGTTTTCTTGTGCATGATTCTTCTTTTTCTTGTCGTCAACTGCAAGGCTGCGTGGCTATGTAAACGACTATTATAGCAACAGTTGCATAGCGTACGAAGGATGATGTCAACGGCAACGTTCAATCAATGTATATAACAAACGGAATCTCCGAACCTACTAATTTTCGGCTTGTATTTTTATTTCCTCTTTGTTTATTGCGCTAGTCTTCATGGTCGTGGAAGATTACGTATCGATATTATTCCTTTCCAATTACTTTTGAGTAGATAATTGAAACAGATGTTAGATTTAACAATTGTTATTAATGATTAGTTCCTTAAAAAAAAAAAAAATCTCTCAGTAATACATAAACTTTGATCATGTATTTCTTACTAATTCGAGAGAACAGGATAATTTTAATGATATGTATTTACTCGAAGACTTGTGTTCACTTTTTATTACCATTGGAGGAAGAGAGACGCCTTATTTGAGCCGTGAAACAGTTTAATTAACAGGTCCACACGTTTACTGCACCGGGGATTACCAATGACTAGCGTCACGAATTGAGTTTGGTCAAAAATAATTTCGAGGAAAGGATAGAATTTGAAATTCAATATTCCAAGTGGAAGGTCAATGAATTAATTCTAAAATTTTTTATGATTTATGTAATGCACGACTGTTTCCCCTGTGCCAATCAGGCGTGTTAACATATTATCCGTACAAATTAATATTATAAGGAGTACCTGAAGAATACTTCCTTTTACTAATAAAGCGTTAATCGTACTTGACCCTCGCCACAATGAATACAAGGTTGTTTTTTAACCCGGTTACAATTATGGATTAGGACGATCCAGAATTTTTTCTCGACTCAATTTTCTGATCGGAACAGATGTTTCAATCCAACTTCGATTGATTTCAGAATGCCCGAAACAGAAGATATCGCCAGGCAGAGAGGTGGTGTGTTACACTTCCGTTTCCAGCGTCGACCAACTGACCGAGGCCGTCTGCAAATGCACCACTCTGGTGCAACAAGGCTATGACGTGCGAAATCTTTCGATTTCCGGTAAGTCCCCAGGCATATTTCATCCGCTATTATTGTCGCTATAATCGTATGCAGCTTGAAACGTAATCGGATAATTTTCCAACGCGAAACGTAAATCGTTTAGAAAACGAATCCCTTGATTCCCGATAATCGCGATGATCTACGATAAAGACGATTATATCACACGGTTTCTTATATCATCTGAACAAGGATATCGTCTTGAATGAATTACAAATAAATCATCTTACGATGTTACACGAAAATGAGATGTAATCGTTTTGTTCGCAAGACCGTGTATTTTTATGCATTCGTAAATTTGTGACTTGTTTTCGATAGAAGTGCATAGCTGCATCGTTGCATCTTGCAGAAGGATATCGAAATCCAACCACAATGGACGTATACTTTTACGTTCGTCGGTATCGTTAGCCTCGTGAAATCGATTCTTAGGTGATCATCGTCGAACTTGAGCAAATGCATCATTTTTTTACGGCTGTGAACGAAAAAATGTTGTCTGTTTTAAAGAATGAAAAAAAACTTTCATAAAAGCACATTGATTCTTTTTCTTCTTTTTTTATTTTTTGGAATTTTACCTATTCTAGAAATTTTGAACTATGCAATGATTCAATTTTGCAAAGAAATAAATTTTTAAAAATATCGAGTATAGGCGTTTAATTAGAATCGAAGGTTTTCCTTGAACTGAATGAATAAGGCGAAAAAAAATGATTTCAATAGGAAGTTTGTATTTATAAAATCAAGGCAGAGACACGTCCGATATAAAGACATCGTTAAAATATTCATACAGCACAATGCTTAATGAATATTCATGCGGTTCGATCGCGTTAATCTTCAACGAACATTCGACATTTCGTGTTAATAATGTTTGGCTCTGAAGTTTCAACGAGTCGATAAATTCGTGTACCTAGATTAATAAATCGCCTCGAGTCAGTTTTATGTTGAGCAATCTTAATTTCTTCGTTCTTTTAAGACACTTGTATGTAAAATATTGAAGTAGATCGTTGGTGAATTGTATAATAAATCTTCAAAGAAATTTTCCTTATTTCATTTTAAAATTAACTAATTTCTACTATTGCCTTTTGAAAATTTAATCAAATTTGTTATTGTTCGATCCGAATTTAAGAAGAAAAGCAATTATCCGATTTGACAAGTTTTAATATAATTCTGGGGTAAAATAATAATTTCAGAATTTGATTCTTTTCCCTTTTTTCGTTACAAATCTGTGCAACGTAACTCGGCATCCAATAAACAATATATGCATAAAATTACCCACTCGGTGTTAGCGGTTGTGTAAGAAAAAATTGGATTTCGAAATTTCACAAAAATTGATTTATTATGTATAATAGCGAGCGATGGTCGACGACGGTACGTCACGCGTGAAATCCAATATTTCTTTTGTACACCGCGAGATCAAGAACGAAGGTGCAGAGAATTAAAAAAAAAAAAAAAAAAGAAAAATAAAATAAAAGGAAAAAGAAAGACAAGAAGAAGAAAAACATGAAACGAAAAAGGCGTCTTGTTTGTGACATAATCACGCGAAAACGAAAACCTCCGACTCCGATTCTTCTCTTTTCCACTGTTGCAGCCACATCTTTGCCATGAATGGTCTCGCTCGACCGTCTCGTTTCGATGAGAAAAATTTCTTTGATAAGGAACGTCAATTGAAATTGAATCGCAAGGACACACCCGATGGAAACCAGTTCTCGGATCACGACACTTTTCGTTTTTCACTTTAACCGGTTATACTAATTAACCTTCTTTCGTAACAAATGAAATTGTACTCTTTATTCTCTGATCGCCGGGCTTCATACTTTGAATACCATTAGCCCACATTTTCTATCCTGAATCGATGTTATATGGGCTAACTTTTAATTAATAACTCTTCTAATCTTTAGAGTTTAGTCTAATGGTTTCTGTTTGTAAATTTCAATTTTCTAGACAATTTGTTAAAATTCTCAAAGCTTGGGTGAGCCGTAGTTACCCTAGCACTTAGCTATCTATCTTCTAATAAAAACCTTACAAATTCCTATTTTCCACGTTGTACGTAAAATTTTCAAATATGGCAGCTTCGATTCCAATTGGTCGCCTACGAAAGTATTGTGATCTACAAAATATTATTACAATATTGAAACATCACACTTAGTTAACTATTCTGTAATATTAATCTAATTTACTTTTCCGTGATAACATTTATATGAAATTTTGAAATGTCAAAGCTGCCAAATTGACTTCACTTATATAGGAAAGGGTTGTAGTTCAGAATCTTATTGTTGCAAGATGTTTCGATCACTATGGAAGAATGGCACGTGTTTGTGTAAAAAAAAATTTCGTGCATGGGTGTGGTTAATGAGAACCGAGGACACTCGAAAGTGGTCCTTATAGACGATCCACATATGTAACAGACATCACTTTCCCTCTCACGCACGCTTGAATTATATTTTTTCTTGCTACCGTCCATTTGATTTTTTTTTTTTTTTTTTTTTAATTTCTCTTTTTCTTCTCCTTCGAGACTCGATCTCTTCGTAAAAACGTTGAGCGTTTCAAGGAATAACGAGATCGCGTTGCAGTTCCATGAGATTTATTAAAATCCGACTTTCTCTCAGTTTGAGAAGCATGGGATACGACGGCGAAGGATACACGAAAGATTTATTTTCTTTTAAGTATCGATTCGTGCGACTGCTTGTACAAACGTAATCGCTTGTTGAATGGATTATAAGAGAATGCACGCAGTGGATATAATTGATGGGACACGATGGAAATTTCGTGAAACCTGTTCCCTTGCAAACCCATTTTCGCGTGTAATTTCGATGGAACAAGCGTTGCGTATGATTTACGAATCGTTTTATCGAATTTTATTGCTTTTCATTCGTGATTTAAACTCTTAAACAGAGCATTATTTTCGATAATACGTTTGAGGGAAATTTGGTTACAGGTACGTCTTTGATTTGATACAAGTTTTGTATGAATAGAAAAATATGGAAATATAGAATGGTAAAAGATTAATTGGATATTTAATTGCTTAAATTGTTAGCAATGGTTTCGCAAAATCAGTCAAGAAAAATACGCGAAAGTTCATGATTAATAGTACAAAGTTGGTGATTTCATTTCACCTAACACCATCGTGGCGAGATTCAGAATGAAAGGAAGGCGGAAATGCTTGTGACCATTTTTTACCATTAAATGTCACAATAGCGATGTTTGCTTGGTGATTAAACACGTTTCTTTCATTTCTTTTAAGAAACTGTGTACTCTCAGTATCATGATACATAAGAAAGCAATGTAAAAAATAAAAAGCAACGCTAATATATTTTTACGAAATTCAGGATTTTATTTTGTACACGGGAACGTGATTTTTCAGAATTCGAAAACTTTCGAAAATCTCTGAAGGAGATCAATCCAGCTTTACAATACGTGATCTCCGTTGACGACTCTGGAAAGACTCTGAGGACTTCCGGTACCGTCCGTCAAGAGATCACGGCACGTTTGATCGGAATTTTGAAAGAGGTAATTCATATCGATGCGGGAATCGGTAATTGCCTAATTAATAGTAATTATTCATTTTGCTAGGTCGATGGAATTGAATTGAACATGACAGCAGGTTCCAAGGAACGTTTGGTGCATTTCGTGAAGGGTTTAAATGACGAGATGGTGAGGAAATCTTACGAAACCAGAATTTTTATGGTTCTACCTACGAAACCTGAAGAATTGGCCAAACAATTCGATTTGAAAGAGCTCTCGAAGTAAGTCCTCGATTTAGTTATTATTTTTAATCGAATCTCATGCCGACGATGGGCTATTGAGATAGTGTCAATTTAAATGTTATTTTTATTTTCTAAACTTTTAGCTACTATGTATTTTCGAGAAATCTTCATTTTAAATCACTTCACTTCCTTTCGTATCGAATATCTCCTGAATCAAGATATTAATTTCTCTAATTAAGTGAATATTTTGAGTCAAATCACATCAATATCCTTGAACTAAATTATCCATGCTCGAATCTTTATAAGTATGCTTGCAATACAATTGTGAGTAATTAATCAAAATTCCACGTTTGTATCTCAAAAATACATCGCTCAAGTGAAAGGCAAATCTTCAGTTACGAATCCAAAGGTAAATTAATCGTGCTTTGGGGCTAAAAAAAAAGAACAGCTTTTTCCTGTTCGGAAAGAAAAAAAGGCGGTTCGCTTAACGGATTGAAGTAACTTCGTTCATTGAATTACGATACGTGTCGTTGGTGCAATTAATGCCATGAATTATTGACTAAGGGAACGAATGAAAACGAACACCGCAAAAACTACTCATCCATGTTCGGTGTATCTGTCTAACCTTGTGCCAGTTGTCGGCTCGATACGGTGCCGTCAGGAATGCTGCAACAATCCTGATGCACCAGTTGACCGTACCGATTGTTAACCAAGATCGATGACACGTCTTACAATCAGCGAATTGTTCGCGAACAGTCATCGAACTTGTCTTATCATTGAATATGGATGAGCATCGCGTGCGGAGGTCGATGAAAACGAAAGTTGTCAACGGAAATCGGATTATGACAGAAAAGATTGAGCACAGTTTTCGATAGTAATTGAAATACTTTTTTTTTTTTAATTTTTGTTATTATTATTATTATTATTAACAGTTTGATACTTTTATGTAAGCACGCAGGTATTTTCTTTTAATAAATTTGTAGGTTCTTGTGAAAATATTCCGAAGCTCTGAATTCACATCCTCTGAATGTGACGGTTCCTTAAAGCAATTTTTATTATTTTGATTATTTACTTGCAACAGGAAAGAAAAATAATATTCTAACGATTTCAGTCCATAGCCCAAACTCTGTATTTTAGTAGAGGATCAATGTCCTAGACGCTGTCCACATACTCGAGTTGATGTTTTTATTTTAAAAATTGTGCACGAAATTTGATACGTTAACATTTTGGATTTTTGTCGTCAGGTACGTGGACCTATTTACGATCCCCACGCATTATTTGGTGGAAGATGACGAGGCTTATCGCACCTTTCATCCGTCACGTTTGATGGGTCTGTTCGATATGTTCAACGCGGATAATCTGATCGATTTGATAAGCGGATTGGGAGTTCCGAAAAGAAAAATCTTGGTATCACTGCCGTCCAGCGCGTACGAGTTCATTTTGAAGGATCAGGACGATAATGCTCCAAGGGCACCCACCGAAGACATGCAACCGGTTATCATTGATCAGAAACGGGTATGATGTCAACGTTGCTGACGCTTGACTGATTGACAATTTAATCGACCGATTAACTATTCGCAATCTTGGTTTTTCAGCTATGCGATTTGATGAATCAAGGTGGATGGACCGTGGAAAGAGATGAAGATCTCACTGCACCTTACGCGTTTAAAAATAAGACTTGGATCGCGTTCGAGGATAAAATTTCAGCCGGTATAAAGGTACGTTGCATGTATTTTATGGGTTATTTTGTAATTAATCAATTGTTGATTAATGTTTCAGGGGAAGTATGTGTTGCTTCGTGATCTACCTGGACTTGGTATACGAGATGTCGAAAACGATTCCAAAACGAAATGTGGCATGCCTCTCATTTACGAAGTTCATAATTCTTTCACGGATTTCAAGAGGAAATCGAGAGCTGCTGTTTTGAACGCTTTGGAAGATGAATTGCATGTAAATAAATATAATTTTTGTTAACAGTGATTACCCTGTTTGAGAGTTAACATCAATCGTTAAATACGGTCTCCCTTTTATTGACTTGACATTTTTTAGATGATACGAACCATTATTCAATTATTAATATCTCCAATTATTAATTTATAGTCTGCTAAGAATTTGTCATGATATAACAGTTTATTAATACAATTTTACAATTGTTCTGTAAAATTACGATATTTCTCAGAAAGTTATCTTACAAGGAAACTTTCAATAATACAGTCGAACATCGATAGATGGCGATGCGTATTTCACTCTGATTCCTGTTTAAATCAGTCGACTTTTAATTTCAGCAAACTCAACTTGAATATCCAACTAAAGTTACATCGTCCAATTTTCGGGTTGTCCGTGTGGTGGATACCGAAGGACACATCAGGGCGGTTCGTGAAAATACCCAGACTGAATTCACTTGTTCTAGACAGGGCTACTTTGTTCATCCAAAGAGTTGCAACAGGTACTGCAATACTTCCACCAAATTCCACTTCATTTAAGTTACAAGAATCTATCGTGAATTAATGTTTTTATTAGATTTTATCGATGCGTTAAATTCAATCAAGAGGTCGAAGACTACTCCGTATTCGAATTCGACTGTCCAGCTGGTTTAGCTTTCGACGAAACTACAGAGGTTTGTGTCTGGCCTGGATCATTGTCCCAAGGATCTCCGTGTCCCGGAAGTAGCGAAATAGCGCCTGTGGCTCGAGTAAGATTCGAATGTCCTTCAACCCCTGGATACTATGCAGATCCACAAAATCCTCGATGGTTCTTCGCCTGCATAGACTTAGGTTATTATTTTTAACTTCACGAATCTCTGTAATCCATTTTCAAAGAATTGACATTAAATTATATTTAACATTTGGATTACAGGAGGCCCACATATGATGGCCTACGAGTTTCGTTGTCCATTCGGTCTCATCTTTGATGAACATAAGTTGGTCTGTGAATGGCCTTGGTTGGTGGAAGGTTACTCCGGCAGTGGTTACACAAGACCCGAGTATGGCTCTGGATCTACTCCAGCCACTGGTGGATATTATACAGGAGCATTACCTAATGGATTCTCGGGAACAACCGGTTACCAAGGTGGATCCTCTCACGGATACGCAGGAACAACGGGATTCCAAGGAGGAATATATCATGGTTCGAATGGCGCTGGATCGACTGGAACGATAGGTGGAGGATACACTGGACAGGCTGGAGTTGGTTATACTGGATCAGGTGGATACGCTGGAAGTGGATACTCCGGATCTCCAGGAGTAACTCAAGGATCTATCGATTACTCTGGATCCACAGCAGGAGTAGCTGGCCACTCAGGAGGTGCTACTGGAGGCTATGGTGGAACAACTGGTAAAGGAGGCTACGGATCAAACACTGGCTATTATGGATCTGCTAGCACGGGATACACAGGTGCAGGACAAGTACATACTGGCACTGGATATGCTGGAGGCACAGGACAAGTGCACACTGGCACTGGATACGCAGGAGGCACAGGCACAGGACAAGTACAAACTGGCACTGGATACGCAGGAGGCGCTGCACACTCAGGAACAAGCGGAATTTATACTGGTACGATAGGAACAGGTTATACAGGATCAACGAGCAATATCCATGGCGGAGGATCTGGAGTAAGTTATACAGAATCTACTGGTGGAGGATATCAAGGATCGACTGGTGGAGGATATCAAGGATCTACTGGTGGAGGATATCAAGGGTCTACTGGTGGTGCTCACGGTGGATCTGGCACAAGTTATACAGGATCTACTGCCGGAGGATATCAAGTATCCACTGGTGGAGGATATCAAGGATCGACTGGAGGTGCTCATGGTGGATCTGGAATAAGTTACACAGGAGCTACTGGCGGGGGATATCAAGGATCTTCTGATGGAGGATATCAAGGATCTGCTAGTGGAGGATATCAAGGATCTACTAGTGGAGGATATCAAGGATCGATTGGAGGTGCTCATGGTGGATCTGGAGTAAGTTACACAGGAGCTACTGGCGGGGGATATCAAGGATCTACTGATGGAGGATATCAAGGATCTGCTGGTGGAGGATATCAAGGATCTACTAGTGGACGATATCAAGGATCGACTGGTGGTGCTCACGGTGGAGCTGGAACAGGTTACACAGGATCTACTGCCGGAGGATATCAAGTATCCACTGGTGGAGGATATCAAGGATCGACTGGAGGTGCTCATGGTGGATCTGGAGTAAGTTACACAGGATCTACTGGCGGGGGATATCAAGGATCTACTGATGGAGGATATCAAGGATCTGCTGGTGGAGGATATCAAGGATCTACTAGTGGAGGATATCAAGGATCGACTGGTGGTGCTCACGGTGGAGCTGGAATAGGTTACACAGGATCTGCTGGCGGAGGATATCAAGGATCAACTGGAGGCGCTCATGCTGGATCTGGCACAAGTTACACAGGATCTACGGGCGGAGGATATGCAGGTTCAACAAGCAATGCACATGCAGGAGCTGGTATAAGTTATACGGGATCTACTGGTGGAGGATATCAAGGGTCAACTGGTGGAGTTCACGGAGGATCTGGAATAAGTTCCACGGAATCTACAGGTGGAGGATATGAAGGATCGACTGGCAGTGCTCATGGTGGATCTGGAGAGTATACAGGATCAGGTGTTTATATTGGATCCACGGATACAAATTACGTGGATTCTAGTAGCCAAGTTACTGAAAGTTATAGCGAATCAGGAGTTAAAGGAGGCACTTTTGGTTCACCTGGAGTCAAATATCCAGGACCTACTTATGGATACACGTCACCAGGATCATCTGGAGGAATCGATTACTCAGGTTCATCTACCGGACAAGCAGGGACAAAGTATTCTGGATATGATATAGGAGGTCAAACTGGTTCCTTAGTACCTGGCAACACATTTGGTACGAGACCATCCCAAACAACGACATATACTTCTGGAGGTGGAACACAATACACCGGAGTAACTGGCGTCCATGGACAAATACGTAAGTTTCCGTACGAAAGTAATTTATCTTCATCGTTTATTGAATTAAACCGGTTTATTTTGATTTCGCAGCTGTGTCCACTTACGTGCAGAAACCTGACGGACCACGTTACAACTGTGTGACTTGTACTGAATCTCCTAAACTCTCATCTGATCAGACTTACGTAACAGATGGTTATCTTGCAAGCCACGGTGCCTCTGATTCTGGTTCAACCTTTTACCAAGGTACCGGTGGATACAACGTCAGCTTGAGTGGAGGCCACGTACCTTCTATCGGAGGTGCAACCTATCAAGGAGGTGTGACCCCCACTGGAAGTTATGGAATCGCAGGGAGTGCTGATACCAGTGCTATCATAACAGGACACAACGTCCAGGGATCGATTGTCACCGGAGACTCTTCTCCAGGAACCCTTGTCACTTATGGACAGACGCCTGGTGCTGTCCTAACAGGATCTTCTGAACAAGGCACCGTAGTAGGCGGCGTTAGTCATCCAGGATATACTCAAACAGGCGCAGGCAGACCTGGATACGTAGTCAGCGGAGGTGTCAAAACCGTGTACCCTGGATCAGCCAGTCCTGAAACCGTAGTATACGGAACACCTTCACCAGGTGTCCAGTTAACTGGTGTACCCGGTACTGGAACCGTCGTAAAGGGACAACCGAGTCCTGGCATCGTCCTAACAGGGCAAACAGAACCTGGAGCTTCGATCGGCGGTTCAGTCGAGCAAGGAACGATCGTTGGTCATCATGGTTACACACAAACAGGTTATACAACGCAGCAAGGAGTTGCCGGCACAGGTTACACTTACGGAACGAAGATTAAAAGCGTGCCATCAACTTTCGACACCGGTTACAAGACGAACGAGTACCACGATAACGGTGGACGTGGTACGATCAAATTTAACAATGGCGATGTAACAACCAAGTACACGGAGAGCGACATTCCGGATTACAGACCAGCTGGAGGTACGATAATCCCTGGCAGTCTTTTCACAGGATCGACACCAAGTGGATTTACGAAAACTGGATTCACCAAGACAGGATTCACGACACCAACTTTAGGTGGTAGTGGTAGTTACGTGATCAGCACTGGAAGACCCCGACCCACGCCGAAACCAGATAATATTGGCGAAAAGGCTTTCGAGGGTAACGTGGTTGGATACACGAAGACGTCGACCGAAAGTAGCGTTAGGGTCGTCCCAAATCTTCCTTCGACGCAGTATCAAGGTGCTGGCCACATTGACACCTCCAAGATTACCTTAGGTCCATCAAAATCCACCGGTTACTCGTATCCTAAACCGAACGTTCCGTTTGTGACGGGCGTAACTTCGTCTCCGGTCGGTTCAGTTTCTCCGACGGACAGCAATGTCCTCACAGCAACAACTCCAACTCCGTTCTTGAACGTCGAGGTGTACAATACCCCGAAGTTTGGTACCTCTACATCGGTCACTGGATCACCTGGAATCGTGAACACCTATCAGAAACCTACTGGCTTCGCCCATGTCACTACGCCAGCTACACCACTGTACACAACGGGACCACTTGAGAATTACAAGACAACTATCTTCCAAGCGGCTAAAATTCCAGTTATAACATCTACGGTCCATCCTGTAATCGACACCGGTTACAACACCGTAATATCTTCAACATCCATACCAGTGACCTTACATCAGGATCAATTTGGTGAAAACGTTCAGACTGGATCCGAGTACGATCAGACCCAGTTCAACTATGGAGCTAAATCGTCTCAGGTGGCTGGATATGGGCAGGATTATATTTCTGGCACGACATCATCGTCTATATTTGAAGTACCGTCGAACACACAGTCACAGGTTCGTTTCTTCGTGGAACACTTGCCTCTTTTATGATATTGTAATATTATTATTATGTAATATTATTATTTTAGATAAATTACGGATCATCCGGCGCCGGTCATTTCGGTTCAAGCTCGAAGAGTGCATTCAAACAACAATACGTGACACCTTCTGGCATTTCAGAGTCGCCGAGGCCACAGGTGAATTTTTCAAGTGCCATTTTCTCAGCAATATTTCATATAACCAGTACTTGATGAGAATGTGTTTAATTTCAGACTCAGTACCTTCCGAGCAGCACCATTTTACCAGCCATCGGTGTAACCTATAGGAAACCGTTCACCTTGCCAAACGTGACACCTGTACCTACGAAAATTTGCACGGATGAATCCTCCGGCCTTGGATCAGGATCCATCAACGGTGGATCTCCCACAAACGTTGAAATTCCCAGGGACGAAGTTGGAAAACTGATCACCAACTACAGAGGAACGACCAAATATGTTCCAAGTCAATACGATGTTTACTCTTCTGGATCATTTGGTGGATCATCCTCATCATCGACCTTCCAACAAGGTTATGGTTCAACACCAGCTTCAGTCCAGAGAACGCAATCACCCTACTCTGTGACGAATTATCCCGGAGGCTATTCAAAACCCTCTTCCATCACTACTTATCAATCTACCGCCACATCCACAGCCGTAGGTAAAGGAAAGGTGATCGTCAAGTGGAGCGACCTTCATCCTTTACTTTTGGGAAAACTCGGCGCCGAGTGCACCTGTAGAGGAGATCCCTTCGCCAATCTTCGTGGTCCAGGCTCCAAACTGATCAACTCGTCCAAAGGCAAAGTGGACCTGTCCAACTACGACGAGTCTGAGATCTACGTAGACCTCGAAAAGGATGGCTCCTACGAGAAGAATGATTATATAACCAACTACGAATCCTCTCCAGATGGCCCAGTCAAGGTCTGGGACCCTGAACTTCAGCAGAAAGCATCGTCCGGTTATTCGTCCAGCGTCAGCTCTTCGACGAATCTGGGCGTTCGCGTCAAAGCAGCAGCCTCTTCTCAGAATTTAATTACCGGATCATTGAGTCACGGTTTCACTGCCAATCACAGATCTGGAAAGAGTTTGAGCAATATCGATTCCACCCAAAATAGAGCACAGTCTTTGGATCAACAAGAACTTGTACCGTTCGGTGATTCTGAGGAAGTTATAGATGGCGCCACAAATTGCGCCAGACCAGGTCTGTTCCGACATCCCAATTTCTGCAACAAGTTCTACGCTTGCCACTGGGACGAGTGGAAGAAGAAGTTCACGCTTCACATGTTCAACTGCCCGGTGCATTTAACCTTCGACGACGGCGCGAACGCTTGCAATTGGCCCAGCATGGGGCCAGCCTGTCAGGACGATAATTTGTTAGTTTAAACGGTTCACTGTCGACAGATGATTCATTTTGGACACGAAGAAGCCTTCGTCGTTGAAATATCCAGAGCAATAGTGTAGCTGAAATGCGGGGCATGGTATCAAAGAGTTTGGTGTAAACTTGTTATTAGTTAGAAGTAGCTGCAGGCAATCTCTTTAGTATTACGTTCGAACCGTTAACGCCTGAATGAATTATTGACTCTAATTAGGATGCCAGATGCAATATTAACGAATTTGGTCGGTGAATACCTATCTTTATGCATAACTTACTTTCAGATTCATAGGAATTAGAGTTTGGTATCCATCTGTTACTATTAGGGATAGTTTTCTTCGACAATTTCTTGTGTATCTCGTAGGGATTTTTAATTTGCTAGCTTACAACTTTGAAATTTAACATACAGACTCAGGTGTATCCGGAATAATGAATCAAGCATTAATTTCGTAGAATTAAAAAATATCATAATAATTGCATTTCATCGACGTTCTTCGACAGGAAACAAAAGGCCGTGAAGTAATGTTTAATTATTACGTGGGTAACGGTTTATACTGAATTTCTTTGCATACCATTGAAACGTTCACCCGAACGAGCGTAACGGAGAATGCTTTCTCGAGGTGACGAGGATCAAGACACAAAGAGAAGAAGAAAGATCCAAGGCGATCGAGGTGCCAGCACGCGAAAGCACAACTGTGTCCAGAGTGAAAGTCAAACTATTGCTCGACGATTCGAATCGCGAGTAAGAATCATTGTAAATAACGTCCCCTGTTCCTCGAAATTTGTAAATAACCACACGTTATACGCCCCTGATCAAAATGAAATCGATCGGAACAAAAAACGAGTAGGTCCAAAAGTATTAAAAAAATATTTTGCAAGGGTGCTTAGGGGTTTTTTTTTTATAGATGATTATCGATGATTTTTAGTTCTTGTATATAATTACGAAATGCAACGTTTGCACGAATTCATTGATTCTTTAACAATATTTTGATTTCTCACGGGGAAATTTCTTTTAATACTTTTATTTGATATTTGCTCTAATTTAAGCTTGCCTTGATTCCGTGTTCATCTCGTTCCTATCTTTCCTCGACCCTCTCGCTTCTTCTCGATGCAATTTATTATTTATTTACAGCTTATTATCTCGTAGGTGTTAAGGATACGATAAATCGATTGGATTCGACAAGAATCACTTTGTACTCCCTCTTTTGCACAATTTCGAATCGAAGCTTCGACAATCAGTGCCATTTTATCGTGGTCGTCTAATGTAATATGTTATACGTGTACGAGTGTAGAATAAAATAGTAAAGACGTGTCAAATTCAATCCTGTCTACTGACGGTTTTATTAATTGTTAAATGAAGCGAAGAACCGCCTCGGGCTAAACTTTCGTTTGTCCCATATAAAGTTACAGAGGCGTGGTAACTTTCCATTTAATGATAAAGACGGTCGGTTAATCACGATCATCGCCTGAACGAGATCATTGATTATTACTGTAAAGCAACGTGGATAAAATTATTTCGATCCGTGTGAGTGATGATTCTTTATTTTAATCGAGAAAGTTTTTGAAAATCTTCCAAATTAATTACCATTGAATGGAATGGAGCAATTGTGAGATTGGCTTTAATTAAATGTCCCGATAACATGAACTGTAAGCATAGAAAGCAATATGCTAAATAGGGATTCATAAAACGACGGTTTCGAAAACAGTAAATTTCTTTTCGCCGTCGATACTTGGGGAGAAAAAAAAATAACTTTCAGCTGACGAGAGAAATTGAATACATCAACGACACATGAGAATCCACGTCTTTATTCGCGGTTAATTATAAAAACATTCGAAATGCTGTAATAATTTAAACACCGGTAAGTTCCCATGTGCTGTTACTTGCATCATAGGAAAGTTTCAAATAACGTAATCGATATTCTATCAGATTGAATAACCGTTACCCGGTATTCGTCCAATTATTATTATTCCTGGAGATAATTTTCTAAATTTCACGCTATCTTTTCGGATATTATTTTCCAATTGGTCGAAGCGTTTCGTGTACGAATCTCGGTGTATAATTTTAGCAAAAGCACCCGTTTGTTTGATTCACCTTCGCCATTAGTTGATTAAAAGAAAGATATTTCTTTTCCCGTTGGTCTTTGAGTCGTTTCCTTTCTCGTAAAAGGAAACGAAGAAGTCGTAGGGAGAAGAAATCGAAAAAGGAGGTCACCAGAAATAAACCGTGTCGCCGATGTCCCACTGGTACATTTTCGTCCTCTTCGTAAGTGGGAAATGACACACAAACACCTTTGTGTCCTTTGCTTAACTACGATATCAAAATCTATCCTTCTTTTACAGAATATCCTTCTGTTGCTAGATTTCGGCAGCGCAAAGGATGTAATTTAAAATGAACCAGATTGGTAGATGTTGTATCGCGGGGCTCAAAGTGCTATGATCAAGCAAAAGAGGAAGCAATTTTGAAGAAGGAAGAAGGAAGGAATGATTATAAAATTTTCTTTAATAACAGGTTTTCACGAGAACTACTGACCACGCGATAACTACTATTATCGCGACTTTCTGATACTTTCGTGTATCGTTTCTAGTGCAGTTCGTATATTACGCAAAATTTTTACTTTCTCCTAAAGAAAAATATGTCACGTAAAAAAACGACAGATTTTTCCGCTAATTTTGATCTAAACTGTTTGAATCGTTCACCTTAACATTCTGAAATTTTAAACTTTGAGAATTATTTAGGCGTTTTAACGACCAGGAACAACCTCAGCCAAGTTTCGATGAATTTTCTTATGGTATAGTATGGATTGTAAATCGTAGAAATAATGTAATAGTGTGTAAAAGATTCTACGAAGTTAGCTGGTTTGAAAACCGAGAGTACTTTGAAAAATGGATACAACTAGTGAACGCAACATGGACCCGAAGAACAAGCTGATACGACCGAGATAACTCGAACCGAAAGTCAAAGTGAAAGTTATTTTTCATGGCATGAAGCAGTCGATCTTATAACCTGGAACTTTATTCTGGCCAACTGATTAGTTACATATCTATAAATTCAATATACAAGAAAAAATTCAACGTTCGTTACCCCGTGTCCTAATTTTACCACCAGACGTTATTGTGTGCCAAAAGAGAGAAAATTCATTTGAATTTCACGCTAAATGTAGTCTGTACTCAATTTCTAGATAATCTCAAACGATTAAGTTTAATGAAGATTGCATTAACTTGATGCTGCATCGAAATGTCATTCGAAAGGCTGCACAAATTACGCATACTTTGACACGAGAATAACGTACGTTCATTTATCATTCATTCGACTTCCGTGAACTTCAAGCCACTATCACCGTATGAATGTTATCACTTGTACCATTTACACATGGAAGACTTGAAATTTCACAAATTTCGGATTCTCCGTCATCCAACGATCAATAAATTTACAATCGCCAAAATCAGATCGTTCTCCAGTAAAACGGAAACTCGAAATATGTATCAATGACGTAATCAATTTTCATAGAAGTATTTCCATCTATAAAACGTTCAGTCATTAGGCACCTATAGAACAGATCGCGTGTAATCACGATTGTATCATGAAAAATATCGCGCAATCATTTTTGGAATCCTCCTTTCTAAATCGTGCAGATTTGAAAACCGGTATCATAAGAGGTAACTTTACATCGACATCCATATATACATCTCTGTCTTCGTTCAACGCGGTATCAGAAACGGTTTGCTTCGAGTGCATTGGGCCATCCAGTAGTCGGACTGTCGCTATCTACCCGACGAGTCCCCCTAACCAACAAAGTTTAAACAAAGTGGTGGGAGAGAGTTGATGCAAAGAACAGCACTTGACACGAGGAAAGGAGTGGTAAGGAAGGAGGTGAGAGAGGAAAGATCGGAGGTGGCGTCAAGACCAAGTTGTTCAGACTGCAAGGTGATATAAAGGCGTACGTCGACTTCACCTGGTTTAACTTTACCTGGAACATCGAACAGCTGCGTTGACCAGCAGAACCGAGAACATCCGCCACTGCCACACCACTTTTTACCATCATGTGAGTAGTTTTATTGATTGATCTGATCTAATGGATCGTTGCTGTTAGAAATCGTTTTCGTATGGAGTCGCTTATGAAAGTTACTTGCTTCCTGAACTTTTATAATAGATAAAGTAGACAGTTGGGTCCGTATTTTTGAAGCGGTGCTGCAACTATAGTTGGATACTGGCTTTGAGAATTTATGGGTTACGTTGGATGATAATTCGACGTTGTACGCGGAATTGATAGAATATTTAGCGTGGCTGGCGTCTCAAATGTTTAACGAATGGAATAGACACGTTGGGTCCATATTTTTCAAATAATAGGTACACTGACTGTAGGAATATGCTAGTTATGAGAATTTATAAATAAAATTAGAAATGAATTCGACGACGTATAATTCAATCTGAATTATAAGTACTCGAACGCTTATATGTTCGAATAAAACTTTGTTCATCGCGGTGCTATTTTCTTCTCGAGTTTGAACGAGCGTCATAACAGTGTGACGATAATCGAATGAATATTCATAACACAACGAAGGAAACGAGCGCAATTTGCATCCGTTTAACGTCTCAGTTTTCCACCTCTGAAACGTATTTCAGTTAAAAAACAACGAATAGGACGAACTTGTTGAGAATTTTTAACTTTTATTCGCTTTTATAAACGTTGGCAGAAGTTGTCTCTAGAATATGCATACGTTTTATCTCGTTAATTTATCTTCCACAATAAGTGGATAAGATGAGCAATGTGACGTTCTAACACTAAATCTATTTTTTTCTTCGATATATCTGTTAAACGTACAGGAAATGAAAGATGATACGATCAGTACATATGTTGCAGAAAATATAACCGCTTGAGATCTGCCAGATCGGCCAGAGCCGAATATTTGTTGTTAAACTGTACGTGGTACAAGCTTTATGTAATCGATCCATTCAAAGTACTTCTGCGAACGACGATAAAAGTTGTTCCGGGCCCGATTTCGTCATTCGACAAATGGCCTTGTCGCAACGAACAAAATTAATTCAAAGAACTCGACGAACAATCGAAGTATGAGGAAGTTAGTTAACGGTGAGATTTGATTTTTAAAGAATCTCTCAAAAATTGGATCCATCAAGCTACGTTATTAGTTGATCGATACGCAAAGTTTTATTAAATATTTATAGGATTAGTTACTATATGGAAAATAATATATTCTGATCCTCTGAAAATTAGTGGGTTAAGTCGATGTTGATTACTAATTATTACAGCAAAAATATTAATCATTGCGGTATTTTATACTGTTATACTTATAAATACTGCAAATTTCAGCAATAATTGAAATATTTAACATTCAGAACTGCATTCATACCTGAGACAGTAAAGTTTCTCTCTAACGCTAATAATTTTTATCATAACTTGTCTTGTTATTCATACCCGCTGTTTCTGTGGTAACGAAAGGGTTAACTGAACTCGTTCTTACACAACGATCAAAATTTATTATCGATTGTCCGGTTTATTGTTATTCCGATCAACGTGGGCGACAGAAACGTGTCCCACGTGAGATCCTTGCCTTGAAGCCCGTGAAAGTGAAAGGATTCTTGATTTTATCTCCTGCAGGTAAATGCGATCCAGGGGTTAAAAGTGCATCACACCGGTTGTATTAAGGGCATACGATAGTTTCCATTACTTTCAGGACAGGCCGTGATAATCACCTGTATCTATGTATATCTCAAACACTTTGTATAATTTAATAAACTTTGAGTAGTATTCATATTAAGTTACTAATACAAGTACAGTACATTCTACAGACTGTTAAGAAGCGAAGAAAGGCGATTAAACAAAAGAAAATTAAGCAGAATTGGTAACGATACCGTGAAGTAGAACTTTCTCTCTGTGTTAAGTAGAAAGTTCAGTTCGACTGACGTGGTTGATCATGCTTGACAGATTAAATGTTGCTTTTTGCTTTCATCGCATTTGGTATGCGATTAATAGAGCGGGATCAGTGATAAATTATCGCAATTCACCGTTTCGGTGTACTGATACAGAAAAAAAATCTCGATAGTGATAAAAATATTTCCATTTTGTTTTCCTTTTATGATTTACGCTTTCAAAATATAAATTTATGGGGAAAATCTTAAATGTTAAATAATACAATTTCAATTTTCTATATTTAAACCGATAAGAATCGTCGATAATATTTTACACCATAAGTCTAACCAGCCGGGAATTAAATATCTCTTTCCTTTACATATTTCGAAATTAACACTGTATCATGATTATTATCTGAGGATTAAAGATGCAAAGCGGAAAGTTACGATCTCACCAAGACGATCAAAACCTGTACATTCGAAAACGAAAGCACGTTCGGTGATAAAGAAAAGATCAAGTAAATGGGTCGGCAAGAATAAAAGAAAAATAAGATGAAGAAAAAAAGGGGAACCGGACGGCAAAGTAGCCCGAAGCAGTGAAAGTCTGAAACCGGGTTGAACTTTGCCGAGAATGGTCACGCTGGTGATTTAACGCGATACGAAAGAAAATATGAACGGGACGAAATCATAAAAATATACCCCGTACGCCCACTTGAACTGTTACGTAACAACGAGTCGCCAGTTTATTTTTCTGTCACAATCGTTTCAAACCGTAACTGGATGACGTATGAATTTTCATAACATTCCGACTATTTTAATGAGATCAAATTATTTTATTAAACACTTGCAAATTTTCCCAATTAAATGAGAATATATTACATTTATTGGACATTAAATGCATAAACAAACTGTAATGATTGACTTTTAATATATTTGCAAATTTATAAATTTATTATGATTTTAACATTGAAACTATGGCATCAAATAATTTTGAAATAAGTAG
Organism: Stelis phaeoptera; assembly: GCA_943735885.1. NCBI lineage: Eukaryota > Metazoa > Arthropoda > Insecta > Hymenoptera > Megachilidae > Stelis > Stelis phaeoptera. The sequence goes on from OX030936.1 coordinate 7,228,888, forward strand.
ACAAAGTGATATGATAAATTTTTGAAATAGTTTCAAATTTATATGCTCGTTGAAAATTTCAATGTTTTAAGTCTTTCCACTCTTTCAATTTTCCTTTCATTTCTATTCACCCTTTCTTTTATGTAACTAGATCGTTGGTAAAGAATGTTAATTGCTCGTGGATTCGCGAATAAATGCACTTCGATAGAAAAGATACGAATCGCGATTTGTCCTCGTTAGGATAGATTGTATCGATCAAATTCATCGTTCCATCGCGTGAACAAAGTTGCAACATGCATGCAACCTTTCATCGAACAATTCTACCTCGGATTTAAAAGTCATTATACAATGAATTTAATGAAATTCTGTCGAATGAAGTCAATTTATGTATCAATCGATGTATTTTGTGTATTTTTTAAATTTTTATACTGAAATTTCAAAATTCAGGGTGGTGTGGTTGGTGCTGTTACTGGCAATAGCCACCCTGGCGGAGACAGCGGTACCGGACCCACCGACTTCCGGTATCACCACTGTCGGCTCTTTGAAATTGGCAACAGCCGCTGATTGCGCTGGAGTTGTCGCTTTTTCCGCGACCCAAGCTTCTGTCGATGTGAGTTCGCCTTTCAATTCAATCTAAAACCAAATTTTATAATTATTCTGCGAAATATTCATGTTTGAACCATCTATCTACTAATATATTCCTGATTGATTACTAAAGTGCAATGTTAAGTGAAATATTATTGGTATTCAACATCCTTGTTTTACAAATATTTGACCAAACTCTTAGCACCAGCCACCGTCAACAAATGCAAAATGTTTCGACCTTGAGACATTCTGCAATTCACACCTGCTGACTGGTTAAATATTTTTTCTCTCTCTTTGCTTTTGCAGCATGCCAAAGTGATACTGTCCGAGACACTGGTCGACAAAGGCGTGGGTTACGTAGCCCAAACAGGAATCTTCATCACTCATTGTCCAGGCTTGTATCAATTCAGTTTCGCCGGTTATGGTAGCACCGATCTTCGACTCACTCTGAAAAGGAAACTGAACAATTCTGACAGCTGGAGACCGGTGGTCAGCGCCGGTCCAGGAGGTGGTGCTAATTTGGTTTTACTGGACGTCGAAGCCGGGGACCAAGTTGCCATTTTCGTGGATTCTGGAAAGATAGCTGACAGCGTCACGTTCTCTGGCTATCGAATTGCCAAAAAATAATCGAATCGTAACAATGATCATTCGTTCGGGCACCTTTGGAAAGCTTCGTTGAACGCAAAGACGATTGAACATTGGCTACGGAATTGTTAAAAAGTCAAGAATCGCGATAATGATTATTCGTTCGAAAGCCTTTGGATCATTGATCAAAATGAGGCTGATCGCGTCGATCGGGAATCTGTTCAATTGGAATATTTACTTTCTCTATGTCTGATTGGTAAAACGACTCGCTTCAGATGATTACCATTGGATCAATTAGAGTTCCTGATTTGAAAATGATCGACCAGAGCGATTTTTGATCTTCTCCACGAACCTAACGCTCTGTGATAGCCCTCTTTCTATGCTCATTTCTTTTCTTGTCGTCTTGCAATTTCACTGATTAACGCTTTGAAGACCTTCAATTTTAATAAGGAATAACATAAATAGCTAATTATCATAAAAATCGTATTCCATATTTATTGAAAATGTTATTATAAATTAATTTTCTATTGAATATTCTTCTTTTATCTTGCATTAATGTAAATCATTGAAATTGCAGGATACTTTGAAACACTTTGTGATCGGTGCATCTTTTTCTATTTCATTCTCTGATTATACCTTCAAACTGTAAATATTTCTATTTATCTATTTATCTTTCCTATGTTACTTTTATTCTATCTATTCTCTTTTTCCAATTTCATTTTTCGTCTTCTACCTCTGCTTTTCTTTTGTAAAAAATTTGCACTTCTATTTCTATCTTTCTTTGATAAAAATTCACTTTACTCTTCTACGTACTGTCTCTTCCTCTGTTCGTTTCTTCTTATTTCTATTTTATCTTTGTTTTCGTAACTCTTCTTCTTCTGCTCTAAGCACACTTTCTTCGAATACCTATCATCAGTATTACAATTGTACAATTGATCGAACTTGCCATAAAACGTTACCGTGAAACTGTCATCACTATTTCTTTTCTATTTTCTTCAAACTTTCTTGCCTCCAATATTTCTTCTATTTTACTTTCACTCGTGGCTCTGTAATTGTACGCAAATTTCTCTGACTGGTCTTTGCTATGCTGTTTTTCTTACTTTATCCTTTCAATGACACACTTTCTCTGCAATTTTCTTTTATCTTTTGCTATCTTCTTCTATAAAACGTGCCGAACTACCTGAAATTAAACATAACAGTTTATTTCTTTATCCACGTTTTCTATTTTGCTTTATTTTATAATCTTTTTATTCTGATTTCTTATAATTTTATTTTCTTACTCTCTTCCGGTTTCACTGTTCTTTCTTGTTCTATTATTTCCTTTTCTTTCTTCTACTTTCTGTCTTCCTTTGTTCTTTTTAATAATCCGGTCAATATTTTCTTCTTACTACATTCTTCTTCTTTCGTTTATTTATCTATCTATACGCTGTTTTGTTATTTTCGTTCTGTTTCTATACTTTGCACTTTTATTCTCTTTCTATATCTTCCTCTTCCACTCTATTCTAAATTTTCTTCTTCCTATTTTATGTCCAAAATTGTATTATATCCTACTGTCTACTTCTTTCCTATCTGTCTACCTGCTTTATTTATGTTTCTCACTTTTCTACAAATTTTATTTCTTCTTCCATTTTCCACTCAATTTTCTTCTCTGTCTTGTTCTTTATTTCGTTTCTTCCGTTTCAGTTTCAACTCTCTTTCCTTTTCACTACTATACCTCTTCTACAATTTTCTGTCTCTTTTCTTATTTCTTCTCTTCTTCGAACAACCTTTTGCCTCATGATTGAAATTATATCATAAATTTGTTAAATATTTGTCGTTGAAACGCGACGTATCTTCTAGTCCTGTTATCTGTTTAATGAATACGACTGTAAATTTGAATACTCCAATAATGTTGTGCATTGTACTCTATAAGACATCCCTTTTTTTTTCTTTTTAAACAATTCTTTTATTACACTTATATTCTTTCCGTTTCTTTATACTTTTCTATATCTGTACCTCTGATGTTCTTATCTATTTCTCATTTTCTATTTCTTTAAACCTGTCTATCAAACTTACTATTGCTCAATTTCTATTCTTTTCTGTCTTTCGCCGCTATTCTTCTCTATTCAACCCTCGAACATCAAAACTGGATCAACCACGACCCACAAAATTGATCGTTCAAATTCTTAAACGAAATAAAGAGATAGTCCATAATTTGGAAACTCAATTTTTAACTGTTCGAGGGTTAACAAAACTGAACAAAGATTTGTACATACAGAATCATTCCAATTCTGCCACACTTACGACAATGAGAAACAAGCTTGTTGTAAAATAGATTTTCAGTCGTTGTCGACTTGGAAACCATGTTTCTTTTCAATCTTTTCTCACTTCTAGTCTGATCTTCCCACCAATCGAGCCCACTTTACATGAAAATCCACCCTGCGAAAGAAAACACGAATTCTTCCGCATGCTGTGATCCTCGAGTGCTATAAATATCAGTTCTACTATTATCCTTGTTCTATATATATATATATATATTTTTTTTTTTACTGTAGCAGACAATTGCCTTCTGTAATTCGTAACGATTGTTTAATTTCGATTTTAACCCTTTGCAACAGTTATTATTCTGACTTGATAGTTTATAAAAATACTATAATTGTTTTATGTTATATAGATGAATAGGCAAAGGGTTAACAAAAGAATTGAAGACACTTCAAAATACTTGAATATTAAAAGTGGAAAATTAAGCAATGGTTACTCACTATATTTCGACTACCTGATTAAAATAAACGATCAGCTTCCGTATCTCTGTCTTCCTTTTTAAACGTTCTATTCTACCTTCTCTGTCCACCTGTTTCACAATTTTATCTGTCTGTTTCTGATTCTCTTCTATCTTCGTGTAAATATCGAAACTCGAAAGCTTTTCAAGAGAAAATACGGTTCTCTCGTTTCGCTATCACAGCGGTTACGTTGTCGAGAAGTAGCTAATCAAATTGGAAAAAGAAAAAGCTAGGTGTCGATAGAGAAAAAAAAAAAAGAAAAATGAAAGAATTCACTCGTAATTACAAACGGTACGCCTTTCGTTTATTCGATTCATTCACTGTCGTAATAACAATCTTGTACTCTTGGAAAAAAAGTGAACATAACAAAATAACAAGAAAAAACTTAAAAGATCTATCATACAAACATTGTAACGGATTATTTTTATATAAAAGACTCCTTCCTGCGATTCCAGAATGAACAATTGATCAAATGTTTAACTCCACGGTTCCGCCCAAAACTCCTTTGTAATTTTCGAGAACAGGATAGACTTCCTCTTCCAGAAATTCAACCACCTGTTCAGGTGCTCTGCCGACGAAGGTTCGAGGATCGAGAAGATCGTTCAATTGACCCAGGATCGGTTTGAAGTAAGGGTCATTCTTGATCCTGTCGACTAAATCGTTGTCCAGACCGTGTTGTTTCACCTGTGCTCCAGCTTCTTGTGAAAGCACCCTTATCTTCTCGTGACAGACCTATTACACCGGAGAACGTTTAATATTTTATCGAGTATCCTGATATATCTCGTTTAAGAATAAAAATTGACGGGATGGTAAGAAAAATTTAAATTACCACTATACGAACGAAAATTTTATCCAAGTGTGTTTTGAGGATTTTATTTATTAATTTGCATAGTAGATTAATTCTGAAGACCATGATATAATTTTCTTGACTTCCGTAATCAAGAATCTTACCTGTCTGTCACCTCCGGCTTTCACCATAGCCATTATTATGTTCTCCGCGGTCATGAAGGGTAATTCTTGAGCCACGTGTCTGGCAATGACCTTGGGATACACGACCAGACCCTCGGTGATGTTCTGAAGCGTCATTAATACAACGTCAGCCGACAGGAACGCTTCCGACAAGGTGAGTCTTCGATTCGCTGAATCGTCCAGGGTCCTTTCCATCCATTGAGTCGCGGCCGTTTGCAAAGCATTGTTCGACAGGGTCATTAAGTGTCTTGCTATGCTGCAACACCTCTCTGAACGCATTGGGTTTCTTTTATATGGCATTGCACTCGATCCAATTTGAGTGCTTTCGAACGGTTCCTCTAATTCTTTCATGTTAGCCAGAAGCCTTATGTCGCTGCATATCTGACAAATAAATATTCACTGATAAGAAGAACATAATTTACTATTTTACGAAATAGCTAAGAATAATTAATCGTGGTATAATTTTCGAAATTATAACAGCATTATAATTGTCGTTACATTTTCTTTCGAAATTGAAAATAATTTATTTAACTAGTGTGAAAATGATGCCTGTTACTTTATGCACGGTAGAACCCAAGGAACTTAGCGCGTTCAAGCATTCCACGTCAACTTTTCTACTGTAAGTTTGTCCAGTTACGGGGTAGTGCTTTTCAAAACCGGCCATTTTGGTTACCAGTCGATCCAATTGCTTCACTTTCTCTCGATCGCCTGTGAAAATATGAATTAGAATTTTTCGTCGTTCAAATCGGAATTTTATACTTCGAATCGTGTTTACCGTTAAATAATTGAAGGAACGAGGCTTGAGTACCGGTGGTACCCTTCACACCTCGAAACTTGAGATCATTTCTGGCCCGTCGAATCGCTCTTTCGTCCATTAAGAGATCGTGTAACCAGAGTGTGGCTCGTTTCCCCACCGTGGTAAGCTGAGCTGGTTGGAGATGCGTGAATCCTAAAGTTGGCAGATCGCGATATTCCATGGAGAATTTTGCCAGACGCGACAATACGTTCGCCAATTTCGGTAACAGTATGTCGAATCCTTGGCGTAGAATGATCAGATCCTTCGAAAGTAAAATTTCTGATGAGAAAAATTGTTAACTCGGCGAAGGATATCTAAGTAAATTTTTAGCCAATTACCGTATTATCGCCGACATAGCAACTTGTTGCACCTAAATGAATTATGGGGGAAGCTTTCGGGCACTGATTGCCAAAAACGTGAACGTGCGCCATAACGTCATGCCTCGTTGCTTTTTCTTCCATTGCTGCAGCCTCAAAATCGATATCGTTAACGCGGGCCTCCATTTCACTGATCTGTTCCTGAGTGACAGCCAATCCAAGCTCCTGGAATGACAACATCATGTTTCAATTCCAAAATGTCATGAATCCAGTTTCACAGTTTCAGCAAATACACATTCTCAGATGATCTAATTTTAATAACGTATTCTACCCCTTCTAAAGATTTTTATTTTATTTGCCCTACCTTTCCGTTAAAACGTATAAAACTATCGTTAACTTTCCGACGAAAAGCAATCGTTTTAAATTTGTTAGCATAGATACATGGCGCTAATCGTAAAGAATCTGGGCATTAGAGCATCAGAGCATCGAATAACAATAAACTCAATATTTCGATGGCATCGAGCAACATTATCGTTGGTGATAATACGGTATGAATGTGCAGGTGTCTTTCTACGCGTTCTTATCCCTGTTTCGACGTACGCTCTATCATCTGATTAGATAAAGAGGGCTTGGTGCTGGGTCGAAAGCACTCAATGCGACGTGTAACTCATTCCGTTCACCTGTTCTTGCCGTGAGGAAGGGTTCGCGTTCAACAAAAACAAATAATCATGGTGTCCCTGGAAACAATCGCGAGTATAGTGATCAAAGTGCTTAAACTGGTGAGATGACGTATTTTCTTTTCGTTTGTGAAATTAAAATTGAGTGATCGATGTGAAGAATGATTAACTTTACGAAAAATATGAATGATTTTAAGAAATTCAGTTCTGTCTTTAAAAAAAAAAAAAAAAGAAGAAAAAAAAAACAGTGGTGCTTTTATTGATTGACTTATTAAGATTAATTATTATACAGGCTTTCTTTCGAGTTTGATTGGATAATGACACAAATAGCCATATTGTTTACATAAAAATGTAATAATTATATGGAATTTTGTCGTAAGATCGAGTTAACTAAGAAAATCGAAATTATTATTCAGTGGTGCAATGCCTTTGGATTGATATATCGTCACAATTACACTCATTCAAGAAACATTTATACATGACTCTATGATTCATTTCGTTCTTTATCGTCGTACGATAAGGAATCCTGTTTGCAATGTGATACGACGCCCTTTTTACGAACCATGCTGTGATATAGTTGTACCACTTTTCGCTAAAGTTAATTCCCTTTTTCTTGCTCATTTAATTAAATCGTTGCTATTTGATTTGATTACCGTCATTCGTTTACTATTTTTTAAGTAAAATTCCTCATTTGTTTATGTTGAACTCGTACGTGTGCAAATTGCTCTGTGCCGGAATAAAATGGATTCTGTGCAAACAGAATTTCATTATTACCAATGGATTTAATTAAAGTGAAACGATGGATAAGTGTTGACACGTTCAATTGCCTTTTTCAGATCATTAATCTGATAATCCTGATCCTGTATCGAACAGGATACAAGGATGGAGAGTTTTTGGGTGTCGGTGGTACGTGGAACTTGAACGAGGATAAAAATCCAGACGCAGAGATCGTTGCTTCTGGTGTTCTTGTGGGTTTCTTCATATACACCGGTGTGGTTCTCGTCACCTATTGTTTTGGAAGCACCAATCACAAGAAGACTCTTGTTGTAAGATCAAACATCAGACTTTATATCGAAATCAAACGGAACTTTTACTTTTAATAAGAACACTGTGATTATTTCTTCTATGCTTGGGTCGCGATTGTCCCATCGTTCGACGGTTAAAAGTTAGATTAGATTATCCTAATGTTAAAATGATAAATCTAATAGATTGATATATTTTTTTTTTAGGAAATTCTAATGAATTTTGTTGGAACCTTCATGTTCGTTGCTGTGGGTGGCACAGCACTTCATTACTGGAACGGTTATCAACCAGAAAATAAATTTGATACGATTGTTCAGGAACGACAGGTAATTACGAACTTTGAAGATTTTTTAAATTAAGGATTTATGAGCTCGATAAAATTTATCGCATATTACAATGGCCTTTAAGTTGGAATGTTTTATAATTGACTGCTTTACATTTTGGTTAATTGATTTTTAGGTGGGCTTAGCTGTCGGATCGCTTTGCGTTATCGAAGGTTCAGCGTATCTGGTGGATTTGATACTAAGTTTTCTCCATTTTGCAAAGAATCGTGATGAATTCTTCGATTGAATCCAACTCTTCTTTTTTTCTTCTTATGCGACATCTAGAAATTTCCATCTTATTTAGATCGTAACGTAAGTTCGTAGCACGGAAGAAACTTATAATTCCATTCTTTTTAATTTGAGAATGCATAACTTTTAATTTTGAATCAAACGACTGTTTATTAATACGTTCGACCGTTATTTATACATATGAATGGAACAACATAGCAAAAGATGATTTTCTTTTTTTTTCAAAGATAGAAAATCCTACGAACTTCTGTTACAGCCTAATACATTTACTCATAAACAGCATCACAATGAGTTAATAATAATCAGTGACTGAGAATTCAAATTTCAAACATTCATCACACATCAGATTTCTTGAGAAAATCCTCCATCTTTTAGAGTATTCGTTTTTAATGAAAAATTTCGTTGAACGACCCAATATTTTATACTTGAATTATCGATAAAGTATATTACTAAATGTAGGACGTATTATTTAATTTTTATATAAATGTTACGATAGTTTTATCACATCGACATACAAGTACACTTACTGTATGTAACAATGACGTTTAAGAACAAATAAAATCGAAAAATTAATTAACATCCTTGTATTTTGTCAAAGGTGTCTTGATAATAACTTCAAGAAACGATAATTTAACTATACGATGCGAGTATCGATGTTCGAACTTCAAAGCAATTGGTGATCAATTTGATGAAAATGTTCGAACAAATACGACGACTTTTCAGAGACTTCAGTTTTCTGTTGAAAATATTCGAGCTGGTAAAATGAATGAATTTTTTCTTTCTGTTCAATTATTGTGAATATTTCTTATGATTCGTCATTTAGCTTTTAGCATCTGTTTGTCTGTGCGAGTTATCGAAATACAGCGAATACACGATACCAAGATGGTTATGGGTCATTTATTGCATCGATTCGTCCACGTACGCTATCGTGTATTTTTCTATTGCCATGACACACGTGTTTGAGAAACCACGAAAATTACCAGTCAGTTCCATCATACTTTTCTTAATAAATTAGATAAGTACTTGAAACGGGTAATAATTGCTTGTTTTGTGTAAGTTAAAGTAAAAAATAAGGAAAAGCTTTGTTAAATTTCTTTTTCAATTATACTTTATTTTGTGAAATACTTAATAAAGCTTAAAACAGGTTTTGACAAATATATACTTTTTCCATTTTATTTGTAGGAATTCACGTATTTTGCCCTGGGAGTGATTTTCAATTTCATAGGCGGAGTGGCAGGTATTGAAAGAGCACGGAATGAATATTCAGAAGATCCAGAAAATTCTGAAAATCGAAACGAGTTGAAAATTGGCTTACTGTTGATAGGTGGATGAATAATTAATTATGTACGATTGAATTTGAAAATTAATTTACTTAACTCTCAATTCTTATAAATCATTTACAGCTAATTTTATCGTTTTGTTTCTCGAAACTGCATACCTGACGTACATTGAAGTTTATAAGAAACGAAGATTAAATCCTGCGAGTGATAATGTTCAAACAACGAATGCATAGCATTTCATTTTATTTCGTTTTTAAAAAATTAAGATTCATCAACGATTTGAAATTATCATTTTACGATTATACATCGATTTGGGACGATCGATTCTTTGAATGTTCAAACTTTTCACCAGGTCAAACAAAATATCGTCGTGAATTTCTTGAAAAGCTTGTAATTATTCTCAATTTCTCTATGAAATGGGTAATGTACCGATTCCTTTCTCCAATTCAAGATTAAATTCATCGACGATTGACAAGAAATTATTATTATGGAAAACGGTGTCGTTGGTTTGTTTCATAAAAATAAAAGTTACAATTTTATCGATCAATTATGTTAACACTTTCGCTACAGTCAGAAATGTTATATTCTTAGAAATTAGAAAATTCCCAAATATTAGATTCTTAGAAATTTAAACGAAGTTTTTCGTAGATCTATGATATTTTTTTGCACGCGAAAGGGTTAATGGAATTTGTCAGATTTACGTGGCTCAATTCAACGGTTAATTAAAATTACAAAATGGGACTCGTTTCTTCAGTCTGCCTGCACAATCGGCGCCGTAATATACACGGATTCGTTGGAACCATATTTTGAAGTTCCAATTTTCGGAATATTGGTCCCAACTTTCATAATTGGCTACATCATAATACATTCATCAGACATTATCCTGTTGCTCATGGAAGAAGAATATATCTTTCTCGTGAGTAAGTGTAAAATAAAATATGATCAAGAATATAATTTTAACAAAAATAAAGATTATAATTGTTATCATTCATTATTCAGGAAACATGCTTGTATGTGATTGGAGCAATTGGAAATCTAGCCTGCGGTATTTATCAATTTTTCAAATGGGTCAAATGGATACTTGATACCCAACGAGATCCTGATCCAGATTACAAGTACGTTTTTTCTCTTATCATTATTAAAATTTAATCAATCCTTAATGATTTACAATAAGAACAAAAAATGATTATAATTCCTCTGGTAATCAAACTTGAAGATAATTCTTAAACAATTTCTTTCAGTATGGCAGAAATAATAATGGCACTTGCCTTCTTTCTCCATTTTATTTCATTAAGTGCCGTGATGATTCACCGTGCACTTCGTTGGCGCCAATCGACCATACCAGAAGAACAATGGTGATCCATTTTTTTTTTCACAAGAAAGTTCATTCATAAAGTCAGCAAATAAATCTAAGCAATTTAAGATTTACGAAAACGTAAACACGAATAATTAGCAATAAACGTACACACGAATAATAATTAGCAATTGATTAAAACAGAAATAAAGTGAATGCTTTGAGCATGAAAAATTGACAAATTTACGCTTCGATTAATAATTAAACGATGTCAAGGTTAAAATTAGTAACGGTTTGAAATTAAAGAGAAACGCAGGAAGTCTTTTTAAAGGAAATAAATTGATATAAAAATGTCTACTTCTCGCGGTCGTCTTACAATAAAACTACGGTCTCCCATAGAGGGTCACAAACGGCCACGAGATGCATCAATTAATCTACTTGACCTCGTAATCGTCTCGAATGACCGGCACAATCGTACACCCACGATCCGGATAGATAATCCCGTTAATTACCCAAGTTGTCAGTAATTTAACCCTTTTTAGTATTAATTTGAGCAACGAGCAACATTTCGAAAACGAGCAAACAGAAATCATGGTAATTCTCAAAGTCTACATTACTGTACAAATAATATTTTCGTAAGTACAGTTATTTTCAAGAACAAACTATTTGCGTTATACAAAAATCATCATCCAGTTCACATTACAGAAACTCCCAAATATAATTGTTCCCGTAATCACGTATTACCCATTAATTTTCATAGTTCGAAAATCATATTATTTTCTAAATAGGTACTTGTATATAAATATTTACCTGTGATATCTCGGATGTTTTTAACGGAGTCTTTAAGACCGTGTAAAAATTAAAAACGATACGTTTGCTGCACGCTAGGGTTAATCATGAAATCTTTGCAACCGGAAGTCGTTGACTATGGTTCAAGATCGACAGGAAGATCGTACAATGATTGCAAACGACGATCAAAGCCGCACCTACTGACCTAGTGAACACGTAATCTTCTGTGTGGGTGTGTTGGTTATTCACACCTGCACAAATGACTGTGTCCGATACGTTTGCCTGCACGTAGAATATAGGATAGTTTTTCTGTAATAGGAGTAGCAACACGTTAAATCTATTACGTAATTAGAAAATAATCTGTTGCTGGTATAAATTGTTTGTGTCATTCACAATTCTTTTTTTACTCTTACTTCTTGTAACAATGATTTTTTTTTTTATCTTACTATTGCAAATTTTAGCGATGGAACAAATGTAGGTTAATTTGTTCTTTCTTTTTTTCTTTTTTTTTTTTTTTATTCCTTTGTTAAAGTTTCTTGTATGGAGTTAGAAATTTATGATCGATATCGGTTATAAGAAAATAATGCAACATCACGACTTGCGCTTGTTCCATATTTACTGTATGTCAAATTATTCTCTTTTAATATTTGTACTACTTCACCTTTACTGTGTCATGGTCGAATTGTAACATACTAATTTAGATGCTCGGTGCCAATTACTGTACACTGAACTCACGAACTCTAGTTATCAGTAGACTATAGTCTTTTCAATGTGCAACGGTATTGTACTTAAGATACTATATTCCTATACTATACTATATTCCTAACCACTAAAGATATAACTAATCACTAGATAGACTAATTATAAGGTAGTCATAAACTTTCAATTGGTAAATAATTAAATCATTTAGAAATTGAATAAAATTAACTATAATCTATCTAAATACAACACCTGTATATGAAATTTATTGACACTTACAATTAGATTTAAATAATTGAAATACTCCCTTCAAAAGCAACGTATGTTGCTTTATCAACCACTTGGAATTCAACCCCCGAATATACCTATCTTTAAAAATACATTTATCGCCAAACGAGTATTGCAATTACGCCATTTAAAGGGTTAACAGCATTCGAAGAACCATGTGAGTCATTGACGAAGGAATTTCGTTGCGATGATCTTACCAGACGTTTATGCGTATTCGAGAAAGAAACGTACTGCCTAACGAAACTCGATATCGTCGGCTGAAATCGAGGAAAAAGGTACTATACGGGAATCATTTCGCAACGTTACCCGATGGTAACATGATTCAAAAGGTGTACCAGGGCGGCAATCGTAATGTGCCCTACGTGCTTTCGAAGGTTTTTGCACGTGCACACACCCGTAATTGGTTACGTAGTTACGTGCAAAATTATACACCGTGTGTGAGTCACGTCAGCTCGAGCACGGTCCGATGCGTGCTTTCGTATCCCACCACCAACGAACACGTGTCCGCGAATTAAATGCCACAGTTACCTCGCCCTTCGTGGCCAACCTCTAATTACATACATATATACCTACGTGTCCCTTGGAAATCGTAACTCGTACGCTTCCGGCATTCGAACGGTCTGACTGTGTCCAATTTCTACGCAACACTTGAGACAAGATTTTTACGCGGGATATTTGTTGGACAATTTAAAGTCAAATTAATAAGTAACTTAAGGTGAGTACTGTAGTTTAAAGATAGAATTCTACTGGTACCGGAATATTCCAATATTTTGATATTGACCGTTTATTTTAAAAGTGGTGCAAGTCCATTTTTTGGTCCACTTTTTTCTAGTTATAAATATAAATTTTATACTAAATTAATCACAAATTATGTGATATCTCTTTTTTTTTTTTTTTTTTTTTTTTTAATGGACTTACACCACTTTCGAAATAAACGGTCCAATTATGTGAAAGGGGATCGATCGTGAGTCGAATTTTTTAACGGAAGGCAATCGTGTATTGGATAAATAATAATCGAAAATGTAAAATTCCTATTTTAAGAGGTTGCAAAATAAATGTTACTGGATTGTTATACTTGATATTTAAAATTGCAACTCTTCAAGGATGAAACCTAGGTTAATCGCACTCCAAATCTACGAAAATTAGATACACTTGTTACGGGCAATGCATTTAACGTAGGCATTTTGTAAAATGACCGGGCATTGTGTAAAATGCTCATTACGGTTAGGCTAGGGTTAGGGCTCTAGGCATTTTGTATAATGACCGGACATTTTCTAGATTGCCCGAAACTTTTCGGCCGGTCATTCTACACTTGCCCGTAACAACACTAATTTTTAATAGAAAGACATTTGAAGTATGAAAATAATCCATCGCCAAAGGCTTAAGTCGTTGCAAAATATATCTATTATAATTTACATAATACTGCATTTTCTCATCGTCAGTATTGTTCCCCATTGGCCGACTGTAACAATCGCTGGAAAAAAAGACACATAATTGTTAGCAGGCATCGTTCGTCTCAGATTCTTCGTGTTTTATCAAACATCCTATACGAGACAAGGTAAATATACCGACCGAAGCTTCGTGAGACAAGGAATACCACCTGAGACATCGTTCGAAATCGATTCCGAACGTGTCAACAACAGTAACATTCTTTATTCGCGAGATTAGCGTTCGAGGAGAACAATTAAATAACGATTGCGCAATCGTAATTAGCCGGAACGTAAAATGAGGGGAAAAAAAAATGGCGGGTAATTAATCAGACATACTTTTACGAGGCACAAGAATATGACTGCGACACTGCCATGCGGTGAAGCTGGTTAAACAAAAGTCGGCAAACTGCCTGCGCAACTTGCACGTTACATACGACATGGACTGTTAGTGTGTCACGCTTGGCCTTCCAGTTTAACTCGCTCCGCGACACGGTGTGGAGCTGCCCGCTTTGCCCGCGATTTTCCTTCTATGACAGTACATTTATTAATTAAACCTAGGTAGGCTAATATAGTTTCGCACAATTCAAAGTCAAGTTGCGTCGTTTTTAATCCCTTTATCGTTTCAAGCTTTCAACAAAATCTGAAAAGACTCTGACAAATTTCGTTTGTGCTGTCAAAAACCCAGGTTGCTTATCGAAAGGTTAAAAGAAATTAATTGATTCGCTTGTTGTCTTTTTTTTTTTTTTTTGAGGAATAGCAGTGATTGAGGAAAAATATTGAACAGTGATCGAGTTTGTGAACCGGCAGACGAGTGGAGGGTGGTATATGAAATCGTTGACCAACGTGAGTATTAATTTCAGCTCTTATATAGAACTATTCGTGAGTATTTGAAAATGTATTGATAAAGATTATTAAAACATTAAATTTACGATTTTCATATTTGCAATAAGTGTCAGGCAAAATTTGAGATAATATCACAGTATTTATTCTTATTGAACATTGACAGCACTTAGAACTTATTATAGTCTTCCTTGAATTATACGTAACTTCAGAAACTAGTTACACGCGCATACATACAAATAAGTACTTTGCTATTGAATCACGTTTACGATGGTTGTGTAATCACTACGCACAATATGAATAGAAACTGACAATTCACTATGTCCAATTCGAAGCGTGATTCGTCGAGGGAATAGAAATTTGCAATTGTACAAAATTTCGTATTGAAAATGAATCGTTATTTAAACATTTTATCCAGCGTGTTTTCGTTTCAAAGCAATTTATACCGCCCCAATCTATGTCCACAACCTTTCCCCATCAACTGCAACATTTATTTCGTTGGTATTAGGGTCGATGCGCTTAATGAGCGGAGATTAACATCAGGGAGTGGAAGGAATTGATCGTGAACGAAATACAGAGGGTGAAATCTTCCAAGCTGGGTGACAGAAGAGGAAAACATCGTAGAGTCAGAATGGCAGACGAAAATCAGCAGGATCAACATGTTCCCAAGGAGCGCGGGATAATCAGACATGCGCCGTTTATGATGAAAATTCTTGAAGTGGTAAGTGACGTCAGTCACTTACTAATAATTTTAATTACTTTCATTCACAATGAAAGATATTCTTCAACTTTGAATTAGTCATTGTTTTTATTGCAAAGAAGATGGTAAATTACTTTATATTACTTATTGTTAGTTGTCTAGATAGATATTTTTGCTACTAAAATTCTTAGATTGCAATCGTTGGTGACTGATTTCATCGTAATATTATTGATATTTGTCGACAGATATTCGGTGTGTTCGCGATTGGATTGATTGTGGATCCACTGAACTCGTTCCAAAGAATCTTAACCAGATCTCACTTCAAACTAGACGATGCTGCGATAATTTACATCGCCATAGCTGGTTACATCGTAATCAATTCGTTGTTCATCATTTGCCATTTCCTTGGAGATCGGATACCTAAAAGAACGGTAAGTCCTCTAATTTCAAAATTGAAGGAACGATAATTAAAATAATACGAGATAAAAGTATCTGAAATATGAAACAGTTTTTCAACAAATACCTTTGTTATACCAATCAATAAAAAAAAAAAACTGATTAAAATCGAGCTTCCCGTAGTTATTGCAAAAAGAAAAAATTCCATAATTCCATAAAAATCTTTCTTACGTTGAATTCCTGGCAAGTTTCCACGGTCGGTATCCGGATTACGATGACACGTGGCATGATAATAAATTGATGAAATAACGCAATGAAAGGATCGCGTGACGATCCACAAAGGGATCGGTATAGCGACACGGGGTTGGATTTATTTCCTACGTTCGGTGTTTTCGATATATAGCTTCACGGGGGGAGACTCGAAGTTTCCGGTTAACCTGTCCCATTTGCACAGCTGAGTCGTCGCAGAAACCGTAAGTCCCGATAATAATTAACAGATGCGTCATGTCCTTCGTACGTGCGACGATACAATAGTCGTTGCTTTTGTAATACGCGTTATTCATAATGGGATCGTTCGCGGAGTAAGTCTTCCGATTCGAAGAGCCGGGACATTTTGAAACATTGATACGAAAGTGATTAAAAATGAATCTAATTTAACTCGGATAGGTTTCAACTGTTTTGCGAATTTTTACGTTTATTATCAAGCGTAATTTATTCGGGAATTTTCAATTTTAAGACAAGTTGTATTTCAATTGAAAAATATATTTATTATTCGGTATAGAATGTTTGACTAAGAAATTATTATTTAACACGTTGACTGGCACAGTGAAAACGGACGTGGGTAGTCAGACACGCTGAAATCCTAATTATTAACAATGCAATCAACTAATTTTCAAATTTAACTTTTCAATTCGACAGCTAGCATTATTAGCTTAATGTTAACGCTATCCATGATTTATTTGATCATTTCTGTTGGTAATTATTTGATTGTGAAAAATTTTGGGTGCCGGTCACCGGTGACCCCCGTGGCAACCAACGTGTTAACGGATTTGCATCTCGAGTCAAATTAACCGAAAGCAGTTCTTTTTCGAGATTCTTCTCTTAGAGATTATTCCATTTTCCCGCCGTTTGGACTTATCGTTAGAATTGCGTTTTACTTATCATATTCAAGCTGCTAATAACGAATGTGAAATATTTCTTTGAATCTTTGTTAAAAACTAAAAGAAAGAATTTTGAAATACAATGTATTCGAATACTTGTGAGAAATTCCAGAAAAATTGTATAATATCAGATTTTGAAAATTCGATTATTCGCGTGCTTGTTCGTGGTGTCAAAAAACGATAATTTTCTAACATCCTTTGCACTGTTCGAAGGAGGCCACGAAGTCGTTCGCTTTCCCGTTAAAGACCATAATTATTCCACGTGTTATCGCGGCGGTAGAACGTGTACGGTAATAATTATCGCGTTTTTCGAAAGAGCTAGTCAGAACGATCGTTAAACGACCATAAGCGTCGGGCGAAATGTTGATAAGACGACGCACCAGGACTGTGATATTGATAAATTATGAATTTTAATCGAAGTAGAACGGAACACGTATATCTGTGCCTGTGACAGGTATTATTATCATTGAATCCTGTCTAAAATCGTATGAATTATATCTTAATGCGTGTCGATAGGTCACAATTTATAGATTTCTTAATTTTCTAGACATAGTAACATCACAAGATTTAATTCGTTAATATTAAATTATATTCTTCGATCGATACAGTTATTAGTTGAACGATTCTCAATGCCGTTTACGAACTATAGAAAAAACAGTAAACCTTCATTAAGTAGCCTTGAACGCTTAAACGCACCTTTGGAATAAGAACAACCATTAGACATCGCCTCGTAACATTAGATTGATAATTAAGTTAGCAATATGCACGCCTATTTTGCTTCCAAACCAATAATATTTATCGCTTACGTAAAAAATTACTATCTGTCGAATTTGAATTCATAATTCTTTAGAAATTAAACCTCGAAAGTTGGGGATTTAACTTCAAAACTAATAGAAAAATAATTCTTCCTAAATTCATAATTGTTCAAATATGGTGTTATGGAATTTATTTAACGAATATTAGAAATTTTTCGATAAGTAATGTTCCATAAATCTTCGAACAAAAATGATACAATTTATCTCATAAATATTAAAGAATGTTAATATGCAAATTGTTTTATAAGATATCAGGATTTGTTGAAAAGTGTTCAAACATAATTCTTTGTAATAAAAGAAATATGTCTTTGTGCTTTGATTCATTTAGTATGCATAGTTGGAAATGAAAGTGGATCATTGATCTCGATGCAATTTCAAGCACCATCGATCTGGTCTGATTACAGCTGATATTGTTCGCCACGGTGGGTGCGCTTCTACACATCGTCGCCGGATCGGTGATCGTTTATGACTGGAAGAAAGCAATGAGCCCTTATTACCACAACAACGAACTCTATCCGAGCAAACAGTACATGGACATGTTGATATCAGGTGCCGTGTTCACGTTCGTCAACGCATTGGTTTTCATCGCTGAAGTCTTCTTCATCGTCAGGAGCTCGACCAAGAGCTTGGAATGAAGGAGAACCCTAACGAAAGTGCCACCTAGTCTTCAAAATTAACAATTTTATGAAATTTGTCGATTTGAAAATGTAAATCTATATACGATTGAAAATGAAATTTGGAAAGTATCGGTTTTAGAAAGAAATAGACCGTAAAAGTATGGCAAATGTTAAGAACCGTGATAACTTACAGACACTGGTTAATTACGTTTGGGAACAATATTATAGGAATTTTAAAATTAGATTGTCCCAGAAGTTTTGTTCGCTTGTATACAAAAATGATTGATTCAGAGCAATTTTTAGGGAAGAACCTTTGGGACAAGCTAATACACATCCACCGTATGTGTTCTTGAATTAAAAAAAAAAAAAAAAAAAAAAAAAAAATGATTAGATAATAGCGAGACATTAAATATAGCCCAAAGTTTATTTTATAGATTATATTTTATTATATTTTAAACGTTAATTTATTATCGTTAGCCCTGATTCCGTCCAGTTTTCTTTTTTATAAAATGTAAGCAACGTGTAGGATAAATGTTACACGATTAAAGGTGTATTAATGAAATACACTTAATTAAATGAAGTTTGTTATATACACGATAATGTAAGATTATGATTTTTCAATTTACTTTCGTATTTGTTGTAGAATTAATAGTTAAGGATTTTCATTGTAACTTACGCCCAAAGATATATTTTTAAGATAATGTGAATCTCCACCGAAATACTATAAACTTGTATTAATAATTAGTCTACGATCCAAAGCGTATTAGCGTAGCATTAACAACGGTAAAATTTATTTATACACTACTAACGTATCACTTAATTTTATACGTATTTTATAATATGCTGTGTAAACTTCAACCTCAGAATTGCCATGAATATATTTAGACAGTATGGATAGTATATTTTTATCGTAGTATTAATTGTAGTCGTAAGATCGTCGATTCTAAATTATTGTTATTGCGGGCGTTAAATGTTACACGAAATATTAATGTGTCTTTATCAAAATTCCGTCCAATTCTGTATTAGATTTACAATAAAATTAATCGAAATATTGTAATAAACGAAATATTCCGCTGTATCATGTTGTAAGTTTAGTGTATAATAAAATTTATTAATAAATCTTTATTAACAAATGATGAAGCTACCCACAAGGTATAGAAAAAAATCGCGTATCACGGGTATTCTTCAGATCATAAAATCAGTAAGTACATGTCAAATGATAATGATTATTTGTGGAGTTGAATAACGCAAGTTGTAACTTATTTTTAAAATTAATTAGTATATAATACAAATTTTATTTTGACTGTTAACGCCATCTATGAGAAGAGTGCCGAAACTACACCACAATTACCGACTAAGGTATCCAAGACATCCTTGTACAGTCGGTAATAGTCAGTGACAACTTGCGACGGTCGGTAACACTTACTAACAATTACCGACCGCGCAACGATGTTTACGAAATCTTAGTCGGTAATTGTTAAGTAGTTTCAGCACTTTTCTCGCAGATGGCGCTAGTGGTAAAAACGAAAATATTTTTTTCAAATAGTATAATTTTGCAAATAAGCAACAATTAACACTAATGAACCAATAAAAGAATACCAACGAAGAATCATTTATCATTGATATCTATTATTTTATTATATATTAGTTATTTAAGAATCGAATAAGATTGAAAAAGAATACACAAACATTTGTACGTACTAACATTTATAAGCATAGTTTAAGTCATAAGTTAACAGTAACAGTACAAAAGATGATGTATTTTCAATGTATTTACAACTTGTATAGATCAGAAAGTATAAATAAATGTAAAATAAAAAGAATTTACTGCATATTTATTTAAAAAACCTTCTCAGAACAATATAAAACGTAGGGAAACATTGCACAAACGTTTGGATACCCGAAACTTAAAAAAAAACCTAAAAAGATGTTTAAAACAGCGAGAAATCGTAAGATTGGTAAAATTCCAAGAAATCAGGAGTAATTTAAAAAACCCGTCAGAACCGTAAAACATGCCACCTCCTCACAACTTATGTTCTCCTGATACAATTTTTCAAACTCGAGAGGTTTCTTGAAAACGGTTCCGGGCAATTCCTGGAATTTGACGTCATCAAAATTCCTGGAAGTGGCACGAATACCTCCTCGCAACTTATGTTCTCCTGATACAATTTCTCAAAATCGGACTTTGAAATTTCGCGAACTCGGTTCTCGGAAATTCCTGGAATTTGACGTCATTTCTTGGAATCGGCCAAATTCTTGGAATTTGACGTCATCAAAATTCCTGGAAGTGGCACGAATACCTCCTCGCAACTTATGTTCTCCTGATACAATTTTTCAGAATCGGACTTTGAAATTTCGCGAACTCGGTTCTCGGAAATTCCTGGAATTTGACGTCATTTCTTGGAATCGGCCAAATTCTTGGAATTTGACGTCATCAAAATTCCTGGAAGTGGCACGAATACCTCCTCGCAACTTATGTTCTCCTGATACAATTTTTCAAAATTGGACTTTGAAATTTCGTGAACCCAGTTCTCGGGAATTCCTGGAATTTGACGTCATTTCTTGGAATCGGCCAAATTCTCGGAATTTTGATGACGTCAAATTCCAAGAAGTGGCACGAATACCTCCTCGCAACTTATGTTCTCCTGATACAATTTTTCAAAATCGGACTTTGAAATTTCGTGAACCCAGTTCTCGGGAATTCCTGGAATTTGACGTCATATCTCGGAATCGGCAAAATTCTAGGAATTGACGTCATCAAAATTCCAAGAAGTGGCACGAATACCTCCTCGCAACTTATGTTCTCCTGATACAATTTCTCAAAATCGGACTTTGAAATTTCGCGAACTCGGTTCTCGGAAATTCCTGGAATTTGACGTCATTTCTTGGAATCGGCCAAATTCTTGGAATTTGACGTCATCAAAATTCCTGGAAGTGGCACGAATACCTCCTCGCAACTTATGTTCTCCTGATACAATTTCTCAAAATCGGACTTTGAAATTTCGCGAACTCGGTTCTCGGAAATTCCTGGAATTTGACGTCATTTCTTGGAATCGGCCAAATTCTTGGAATTTGACGTCATCAAAATTCCTGGAAGTGGCACGAATACCTCCTCGCAACTTATGTTCTCCTGATACAATTTTTCAATATCGGACTTTGAAATTTCGTGAACCCAGTTCTCGGGAATTCCTGGAATTTGACGTCATATCTCGGAATCGGCAAAATTCTAGGAATTGACGTCATCAAAATTCCAAGAAGTGGCACGAATACCTCCTCGCAACTTATGTTCTCCTGATACAATTTCTCAAAATCGGACTTTGAAATTTCGCGAACTCGGTTCTCGGAAATTCCTGGAATTTGACGTCATTTCTTGGAATCGGCCAAATTCTTGGAATTTGACGTCATCAAAATTCCTGGAAGTGGCACGAATACCTCCTCGCAACTTATGTTCTCCTGATACAATTTCTCAAAATCGGACTTTGAAATTTCGCGAACTCGGTTCTCGGAAATTCCTGGAATTTGACGTCATTTCTTGGAATCGGCCAAATTCTTGGAATTTGACGTCATCAAAATTCCTGGAAGTGGCACGAATACCTCCTCGCAACTTATGTTCTCCTGATACAATTTTTCAATATCGGACTTTGAAATTTCGTGAACCCAGTTCTCGGGAATTCCTGGAATTTGACGTCATTTCTCGGAATCGGCAAAATTCTTAGAATTCCGATGACGTCAAATTCCAGGAAGTGGCACGGAGGATACTTCCTCGTAACTTATGTTCTCCTGATACAATTTCGAGATTTTAACGAATTTTTGAACCAAAATCGGTTTAAATTTTACTTGCAAGTGTTATGCGTATATCAATTGTTTATTTTAATGTTTATCGCAATATTGTTGGCCAATTCTTAAGTTGGAAATGGATAATATTTGGGATAAATAACATAACAAGTATATAATTCTTTTTAGCGTAATATTTTTATTCAATAAATTCAATTATTACAATAATTGTTATAAATTACATTCTACAATGCGCTCATAATGGTATTTCGGTATAATTCATATTTCTAAATTATATATAAACTAATTGTATTTAATTTTGCAATCATATACACTTTTCATCCGTTACAAATACATTCTTGCACACATAACATTACATTCCAATACATTCAATACAGTAATTCTTATTATATATTTGTAACAGTATTAATAATACAACAGTTCTATATACATTAATATACATACTCACCTATACCTATGCAATGTGAAGTTTGAACAATATTCTTTCGAATTAACATTCGATACATCGATGAAACACGCCAATAAACAAAAAACTAGATGACATATAAAATATTAATATATCTGTCGAGGTTCGTTCGATGATACGAAGCAGGTGATACGATTCCTCGTTAAAAGCAAGTAATCATGCAATCCCAAGGTTAACTTATTCAGCAAATATCTTCTCTCTTCGTGTTGATCCTCTTCCTCGAGAGGACAGGATGTAACTAACAATTTTCACACCTCCAGACACAAGTAATTCGGTTCAGCGTGCACCGTCATCAAAGTTGAAGAGATTGATTAATAGAACATCAAATAAAAACTGGACCCACAAGTTCATCAAACCACTTATCAGACCAGTTAGAATACTACAATTCGTGAGTGTTGGAAACATGTATCTGAGCACAAAACTACATACCGTTAAAATCATTTTATTCAATAAATCGAACAATGTGTTTTTGCTCGATTAGCTAGTGGTACTACTGATATTCGCCCTTGTAATTTACACGACAGCCTTGGGAAATGAAAATGTATCGTCCATAACTTGTATTCTACTTACTGTACTGTCAGCAGTCTACGCGATGGTCTTGGCAATCGACATAATCAGTCAACTCAGTGGAGGAGAACTACAATCGATTCCAGTAATTATAAAAACTTCATTTTATTAATCCGTAACACCTTTACCCTCGAATAGCGGGGTTAAAATTCAATTTTAACCTCCTTTCCATTCCAATTATCTAAATCTTGTACTCTGATCATTAGATATCAAAGACTGCCAACTGAATCGTTATTTTAATATTAATCCGAATACATATACTGCTTGCAAAGTAAATATACCAGGTTCACGAAATTAATAGTTTAATTCTAATCGAAACCCGTCACAGATGTTCATCTTTTCCTTGTTTGGCATGATGCTCTTTGGAATCGCTGGAATTTTACTGACATCACTTTATTCCGTGGTTGCGCTTTGGTACATATTGACAATACTGTGCCTCTCGCTTCTCACGTGCGTCCTCTTCGCAATCGACGTTGTCACGGTACTCGTGTAAGTGTTAAACAAACCCGATTCGATCGCAAATTTTACGACACTACAATTCTGTGCCAGATTTTGGAGGCAGAATTGCGAATTTTGCAAGGAACGATATTGCACGAATCAGCAGACGGAGATACTGTTCCAAAAGAGTGACCTTTGCCACCCTACGTGCTCGGAGGTAAGTTGTATTAAAATAATCAATTATTTCAAAAGATATCAATTCTTGCAAGAAACTGATCTGTAAGCTTACGATTGTAGGGTTGTGGCATCGAATAAATAAATTAAAAAAAAAGGAAATACATGATTAGACACAATCAGTCTTACCGCGATGTTAATTATACTTAGTTCGAAGTAATCTATGTTCCTGGAGTACAAACGTTTCTTTTAAGGTGTCTCTGTGCAATCTAGACGGTCAAGTACGACCTGATGACCAGTGTCAGCAGCATCAAAGTACCTTCCGGCGACGAAGAAGCGGCTCCTGATCATAGTCAAAGAAAGGTCGGATACGGGCGTCGACGACAATACGTCGATTGTCCCACCAGTGCTCGATCAACGGCCGCTCTCGAAGTTGCCAACATTCAAACCGAACAGAATCCCACGGTCAACATACAAAGTCAAGTGAGCGACCATTCCTATCGTTCACAGACTATTTTCGATCGATTGTATTTGACGACCAACATTTGATCAGACTCAACGAGAAATAAAAGAAATCCCGGTGCAAACCGTAAGCAAGTGCGAACTGTGCAATCGACAAATACCGATGTTTTCAACGTCCGTGGATCCTGCGCAACAATCGATGCAACAAACGCCCTGCACAACCTGTCCTGCACTTATGCAACTGATTCGTGCACCGTGTTGCCCGGGGTTCGTATCCTAAATTTTCTACTTTAAAAGAGCCGAATATTTCATTCATTTTTTTTTTTTTCCGTTAAAATATCAGAATCTATAGTGCGATTTAATAAATACTGTACTTTGGTCGTGTAATAATAAGATTTATGCGTTGCTCTGACTCGAATAAAACAGTTCAGTTAATTCATTTTTATTTCTGGAGCGTCTGAAGTTTCGGTTATGTCAAGACAAAATTCGATTTACCTATAAACGCAAGAGAATGTTAATTCGTTTCGATTTACGAACAGCTGCAGATGCGTAACAGGGATAATTCAAGTGTCGCAGCAGGGTCAGCAGCAACAAACGCAAGGAAAGGAGCAATCGAAGGATCAGAAACCGATCAAGGGATCGAAACAACCGCAGCAAACGGTGGATGAAAAATCCTACGAAATTGTGACGAGTGAGAAACCTCGAATTCGTCAGGTTCCGAGTACAGGCGTTGATTAGAGAAACAGAAAAGCGATCCCACCTCTCCACAAAAAAAAAAAAAAAAAAAAAAAAAAATATTACATTTATTCTTGAAAGTTATAAAACACTCATCAAAGAAAATATACGCGATTGAAAGTTGTACAATGAAATGGTTATTTTTTAAACGAAACAAGATTATGTCTTACGAGCGATGCTATTTATAGTGCACGAGCGAGACGTTGAATTCTTCAATTTTTGATGGTTTTTGCTTTAAAGGTGACAAGGAGGATCCAAAAATGAAAGGAAGGCAGGGGACCATCACCAAACTCACCCTTGCTTCCTATTCTGTTACACCCAATCAAACTGACAATTCTTGCCAAACTACCGTTGCGAAAGATGCAAAAAATGCGTAAGTAATTTTGTAGATTGTATGTCACCTATATTTGAGGGATGTATGAATTTGAATGATCCATTTAACGAGGTTGAATTAATATTTCACGAACGAACCCTTGACACGTTAACAGAAAGAAGACAACCGAACCGACGAATGAAAAGAAAGTAAAAATAAACCTAGAGAAAAAGGAAAAGGACGAAGTAAAAGAGGCAGCGAAGAAATTACAGGAAACGGAGAAATCAAAAACGACGAACAACTCTGCAAGAAAATTATCAAAAACCATCCCAAAGAAACCACCAGATCCTCCAAAAAGAAAATCAATGGAGCCGGAAGAGAAATTGCCCGAAACTGTTCCGAAGATTGCAGAGGTATCTAACAAAGAATCTCCGAAAGAAATATTGAAATCGTCTGATGAATTGGGAAATACACTCAAAGAACAATCGTTGCAGAAAACACTACCCGTCGGGGAAATCGAAGAAGAATCTTTAGAAACAATGGGTAAAGGAGATGAACCGACAAAGAACTCGCTGTCTCTTCCCGACACGAAACACCTGATCTCTCCGCCGAGGCTGGTGGCGGAAATGATAGATCGTTTGCAGGAAATCGAAGGAAATAAGCAAGATGTGTCGCCCACGAGTGACAACGCGAAGAAACAGGCTTCAGTATTGCAAAAGGTTGGGGAAATTGACGCGGCAAAATCGACACAGAAGTCACAGACGACCGTTGATAACGCGGTCGTTCGTAAACTGACGTTGAAAAGCGAGGATAGTGGAATCGATTCGAGTATTGTTACGCTCGAGAGCAACAAACTGTCGACCTCGCACAAAACATCGAGGGACAATTCAAACACGGATGGATACTCTGATAAGAATAAATTGAAGCCCGACGATAAAAAACGGGGACAGGACAAGGTGGAACGATCCTCGGGTAGCGCTTTAATACCTCATCCTCATATGGGAACGCAGACGTAAGAGAAAGCAGATTAAATACCATTTTTGTCTGAGAGTCTGAGATGATTTTTTCATGACATAAAAGTATCGAAATATGGCACTTACGGTACATCAATATGAAGCCTGAAGCTTCCAAAAAATGGCAACCTAAAGACTTCATCAGTATTCTTAATACAGAGTTGCCTATTCTTGATTGGAACAAATCGCGTTTTAATATCCATCACTGTTCGTTTCAACACCGGACCAGCCATTTTGTATCAAAAATACTGACGAAAAATTGACATAGATATTTTTATCGAACTTCAAAGTTTATATTAATATACCGTAAGTGCCATTCGACGATACTTTTGTGTCATGAAATCGTGTCAGACTCAACACGTTCCAAAATCGCCCACTTGATACGCAACATTATTCTGTTTCCAATTCTTATATATTAAATTCTGAATTATTATTTGATAAAAGTAACGTGGATACGCCTACCAAATCCAAAAGGACTCATGTCTTCCAAAAGAAGAACAAAGTCGAACCAGCCGAAGTCACGTAAGAAAATCCTCTCAAATTCATCAGTAAACATTCGTTACAATTTATTTATTTATTTAATTATTTAGACACACCGAGACCGATGCTCAAACGTTGGGTTACGAAGCTCAGTCCGAGGTTAGCCCATGTAGAATCCAGACATGAATTTTTGCCCTAAAGAAACATCCACGAAGGGAACCATATAAATTTCTCTCTACGGTTCCATACAATTTTTTAAACAAAGAATGACTTAAACAAAGTATACGCTTTTAATGGCCTATTTAACGAATAACACTCAGTAAAATATTTTATAGAATTCGTTAACAGAAAACAGACGAACGTTTCCAGCGAAAGGTATTGATATTTGTTCAGATTGCAAAAGAATACAGGTATATTTCAACGCTTCTGATTAATAATACGTTTATATTAATATCAGCTAACGCTTTGTAAATATTTGAACAGGTACCTACCGCATCAAGTGATTTTCATTATTACAGCGTTTACAGGGACAAACGTGGACGATTTTACTGTGAATTTTGTGCCACCCCAAACTCGATCAAAGTACCACGAACGATCGAAAATACTTTGTGTATATTTCTTAATTTATATCTAATAAATCATATGTCCATATAGGTATTGTGTAAAAACGGTAACGAATGCAAGCGTTTGAAGTGTGCAGGTTGCAGAAACTTTATACGCACGAAACCAAGCTACGATTTGCAAGATGAAATTGTAAGACTGGTATACGTCTTTAAGGCACGTTTAAATTTTATAACTGATCATTTTTATGCTTGCAGGGTTCTCGAAGCAAGCTTGACAATTGTCCAAAGTGCGGACAAACACAAGTGCAAATAGCTTCGGTATCATCCAATTAAATTAAAACAGCAACATTAATTATAAGTTCAGAAAAGTGTAACTTACTGTAGATGGAGTCTGTGTATCGGAAAAAAAAAATAATAATTATGGGTAAGTAGCGATCAATCGAATCATAAGAATTAATAATTATTTTATTGCAAATTTAGAAATTCTGTAGAATCTTTGGTTACAGATTTTCATGTGAATATCAGTGAACAATGTAATAGTTTTATTGTAATTTTAAGAATCTTCTGCGAGTATCATCAAATCAGTGTGAAATAGAATTTTGTAACATTATACCATGGAGAATTATTAACCATGCGAAATACAATTTGAAGAGTTCGAAAAATCATTTATTTCTTTCAAAAAAGTGAAAAGAGCGCATGAACAAAAATGTTACATAGTCGCAAATGATTGTAAGATATTATAATGTATTGTAAAATAATATTGTACCTTATTTAATATAATATTATGTTCAATGTTTCGAATAAATTGTAACTTCACTTGTTTGTTTCGCTTTCCCTCCCTTGTCGTGACAATACGTTTGATTAGAGAGAAAAAAAAAAAATAAAAATAAAAATAAAGAATCGAAGTTGGAAATATTTCAACGTTTCTTGATTTTTCCAAGAAAAAAAAAAGAAAAAAAAATAATCATAAGAGACACTACAAGTATGATTAGAAAATAAAATGATATAAAGCGATTCTTATAATTATAATAATATAACAAAAGGAAAACGATCTAGTTACTGGTTACCATTAATATAGATTAAATAGCCTTTGGTATAAAACGTGTAGCAATAAACTGCAAAATAACGCAACACCTAAGATACATGCTTAAAAATTAATGCTAAATGTTTGTTACAAGCTTCAGAACCTTGATTGTAAAAAATTACTAATTACCAATTACTTTTCTTCTTTAAATACTAATTAAGAAAGTCTTTCGATCGTATTGTTAACTTGCTTAAAAAATGACAGAAAAGATGTAAACTTTTCGGAAAACAGGATTGAGATAATCGTTTCAATTGTTACAAAATCTATTTCGCATAATTTATATAAAAAGAAAAAAAAATCGGGTTTTAATTGTTGCAGCTTTCGTAACTCCGATGATATTTGAAGTATGTCACTTTTCTAGCAAATCGACGATATTATGGCACACGTTCGGTATCGCAGTCAAATAAAATCTGCATACATTTAGCAAATCTTTTTCTTTGCGACCTATTTATAAAGATAAGCAAAGCTACGTCGAAAAAGTTTCTAACATTTCCATTGAATATTTTCTTGAACTCGTGTTATCGCGTAGCAAACAATCTGCCTTATATAATGGCACCCAACGAAGAAATCCAAAGATTAAAATAATAATTCTCTGCTCGGCAGTCAACAGTTTGATATCAGAGTCAATTTAAATTTAATCTTAGACCTCTTCGTTTTCGTTTCCAATGCCTTTGAATATCTTAAAAAATGTTAAGTTGAAACAGTACCATAGGTTTGGGTAGCAAGATTTTTCAATCAAAATAAAACTAAAAACTGAAAAGTTCGTGTTTCCTCATTTTCCAACGATGTAAACTCAAGAAATGATAAATTTTCTAAGGAAAAAAAGCATAAAAATGGCAAAAAGGCGTACCAATACTTCAATGATTATTAATATACTAATTGATATTATTACTGACGAGTAATATTACGTGATCTCAGGCGGTGGTTTAGCTTCAAATTCTTCGAAAATTTTCCCCAAATTGCAGCCTATCTTCTGCAAATATGTCCTTAGGATAAACCACATAATTCATGGGATATCCATAGAAAAATTTATCATCAAAAGTCGACGTTCTAACAAAAGAATCGGGCGAATTCTGCGAATTAATCATCAGATTGTTCGATCGTATAAAATCATTGGATAATTTCATGATTGTCTGAGGTTCGTAAGGATAAACCTCGTTGGACAAGGATCCAGGGACACACAATCCAGGATTCTGACCCATCATCGTTGTTTTAACACCGTTTGAAAAATTTTCATGATTCAAGGATGATCCTCCAACATAATTTTCATAATAATTCGCCAACTGACTATTACTAGGTTGCGATCCAATCAAACTATTCGCGTTACTAATATTTTCAGCACGAATCTGTTCGTCATTTTTATATATATTTCGTTGCTCGTAATTATTACAATTTTTCCCATCATTTTCGTTGACGATATTCAAAACTTCCGAAAAATTTGGAACAAGACTGTTCACTGGATTCCAAGATCTTGTCGAGCTCGACTCGGAAGAATTCAAACCCTCCAGATATATTCGACACTGACAAGGACCGCCTATTTTATATTTACAAAAGTCGCGAGACGCGTGGGGCAAATTTTTAGCGAAATTCTGGATATTTTCCAGCGCTCTGAAAGCACTCACCGAGGATCTTCGTACGTCGTTTAATTTCGATTGATTCAAATGTTTCGTTTTGCTCAAAAACGTGCTGATCGACGGCAAAATAGCGTTCGACGAATCGTGTTTTTGCGCGAAGCTCTTTTTGAAATTTTTATGCAACAAAGACTTGTCCAAAGTGTTTCTCAGATTACCATTGATATCCCAGGTGTCTTTCATTTTCTGTTGTTTCTTTGCTAACTCCGTCGTCGTCGCCTGATGAGGTGACAACGAATATTTCGATGGACATTTTTGAGATGTATATTGATCGATTGAACGATCGAGATTCTTTGAGAAATTTTCCTTGGCTGCTTTGATCGGTCGACCCTTTTTAATCGTCGGATCAAACGGATTCTGTGTTCGATAATTACTTTGGTTGTTTCGTTTGTCGAAGTTGTATTTCGTTTGAGCGGCCACTTTCTTCGTTTTCATTGGTTCGATAAAGATTTTTGTGATCTGCACGTTTCCGTGCTCGTCGCACGTTCCGCTCTCTTCGTACTATAATTCGTTGAAAATTTGGGAATTTGATTGAACGGAAGATGCGAGATTTCATGTTTTATTGTGATCCGACGAAGAGAGTTTTCGTGTTTCAGAAATTTCTGATCTATCGTGGATTTATTTATTATGTTTACAGGGCTTGTATTTGGGAAATTCGGGTGTTTGTAAAATTCAGATATATGACAAATTCAAATTTTCGATAATTCTAAATTAAATATTTGCCAAATTAGGCTGTATTAAACATTTAATATTTCTAAAATTCGTAAAATTTAGATATTCTACCCAAAATTACCTACCTATCAAAACGATACTATAAAAACACCCATATCAACTGGAGCACGCACGTACACATCCAATCAATAAAAAAAAAAAAAGGAAAAAACAAAAAAACAATAAAGAAAGAAAAAACTGATTATTCTGATACACCGTTGCAGCATGCGAAACAAATTAGTTATTATAATTTGTTCGACAAATACGAACCATTTCCGCCTTAGCCAAGTAAATCCATAGTTTCCGCCACGTGCTGAACTTGTGTTGCTCGCTAAAGTTGTAACGCATTTCCTTCGAGGCGTATCTAGTCGCTAATGGACTGCGATAATCGGAATATTCATTGTTCAAAACCTTCGACGCACTCATTTTCACCGAATTTCACACGAATTTATCAACGATACGATAACGAAATTTAATTTCGTATAATACGAAAACGAGCACGTACTACGATCAGCTGATCGACTAAACTTATCTGACGCTGCACATCCTCTTTAATGGCTACCGACGCATTCGTGGGGCGCCTCTGGCGGTAAAAGTATCAATCAATTCATTCAAACTGCGTTCCTAGGGTATTCATTCATTTTTCTCTTACAAATGGAAATTTTCAATAAAATTGCTTCGACAGAAGAAAAAAGTTTACCGATATTTTTTCTTTCAAACATCTCGAAGAGAATATTCGTGAAAATGGAGAAGAATAAATTTGTTAATTGTAAGAAATTAGTTTTTGCTTTTCAAACATTTATACGAAATAACGCTACACTTTGTGAGCATTTGAAAACCAGAATCTAATATAAAATTTTACAAAATTTCTAATATGAGTATTTCAAACTGAATATTTTCTGATTTTTAAGTTGAATTTGTACATTTTAATTACTTAATCAACATTTCATCTGCACCACAGAGAGGCAGTAATTACTCTAATTACCTTCCCCCCCTCCCCCAAAGACCGAAAGTAGTGATTCTCATCAAGACAGCGAAATATAACAAAAGCAATTTTTTGTACGGATTTCATAGACAAGGTTTCTAATCCTTGCGAATGGCAATGCCACTTAAACAGACAAATCAACAAGGGAAAGTACCCACGTTCCATTTTCTCATGGGACCATAATTGATCGCTGTCATTGTTCTCGACGCGAAAAAGAAAAAAAGGAAAATCATATTGCCGTTAATTCCGATTTGCAAACACCAACTCTCTTCGTCGAATTCGGTTCGTTGCGATAAAAATTAATATCAATCACGTTTCGTCACAATTTTCGAATAAAATAAATTAATTAATACGTACCACGTTGGAAGGGGCTACGTTCGGATTGGCCCATTCCACGTTCACCTCGTGGTTCTTAAAAAGTGTCATCGATTCGGGCACTAATCTTCTTCTACCCATGGCTGCGCCCCGATGGGTTTTGTACGAAACCAACGCGTAACTGACGAAACCATTCGCGTTTCGATAAACTGCTACCTTGTCGACGTCATCAGTGATCTCATAAATACGCTAAAAATAAAAAAAGAATGTTATACATTTAATTCTGGATCTAGTATTTTGCAAATGGAAGCACAACTTCCTTAAATTAACGAAAATTTTATTAGGATTTTTACTGTCGTTGGCACCTTAAAACGTGTAACTAATTTTACTTATTTTCTTTTACTGAAATCTTGAACACTAATATTTTAAATATCCTTGATACATGTTATTAGTAACTCATGAAACCAATTTCTATATTTTGTAATAATTTCTAACAAAAATGAACATACGACATTGCTACAGGTTTGCAAAAGTATTCAATTCAAGAAAATTAAAAAAATATTGATATTCCACGCGAACAAATTTCTACGGATTCTTATCCAGAAATCAATTACGAACTATTTAAAATAACAAACCTTGACAATAGCTGTGGAATCGATGCTTTTTGGCAACTGGCTGAGATAAAGTCGGCAATTATTGATACTGGCAACGACGCCGATCCTTTTTCCAGGATAAATTTCATACTGATCCAATTCTTTGATCGCCCGTGCCGCCTCTTCCTCGGTGGTGTACATAATGAAACAATATCCTCTGTTGGCGCCGGAAAAGTCCATCATCAAACGCAGCTCGTATATTTTTCCAACCGAACTGAATATGAAAACGATCTCGGGTTCGTAATAATTTCGAGGGATGCTGCCGACGAAAATTTCGCACTTCGGCCCAGGTGGAGGTCCTGTCCATTCTGGGGGAGGACCAAGCTTCCTTTGTCCATTGATTTGCGTTAACGTTAACTGAGAATCGGCTACGAATTGTAATAATTTCATACTGGCCTCCATTTGATCCTTCAGGGTTGGCACTTTGCTGGGAATTCGTAATTTTTGAAGCGATTTTGTGCCATCTGCATAGGCTGGATTTAATTGAAAGTGTTAGTATGATTTTTAAATTGGATATCTTGTATATTAAAATATTAATATACCATAAATATTTCTATAACTTTGAATCGGTATCTAAATTCTATTTAATTCAAATATTAATAAATATGGTATCTAATTTACCTTAATATTATACAATATTTCGATCGAACGGAGAAACTGTTATAAAATGTAAAATTTCTGGGTTCATATTTTAACATACCTTATGACACGAATAAAAAATTAATTTACTATTGAAATTTATGGAAGTAAATTTTCAATAATTACACACACGAAATTGGAAAATTATTCAAGGAACCGGCGATTTCATATTTCCAATTTCTCTATACTTTATCCAACAAACGCACACATTCGCACACTGTACCGTTAAACAAAAGACGACGGCGGAACACGACGACAATCAAAATTCCAACGGTAATTTC
Organism: Stelis phaeoptera; assembly: GCA_943735885.1. NCBI lineage: Eukaryota > Metazoa > Arthropoda > Insecta > Hymenoptera > Megachilidae > Stelis > Stelis phaeoptera. The sequence continues at coordinate 7,262,763 of OX030936.1, forward strand.
AACATATGATAATAAAAAAAACAAAAAAGCAACGCAACTATGTATAATCGAATACGATTCCCCAAACGATATCCATTTCTCAGAATATTACAATATCCTAAGAATTGTATTATATTTTCAAGTAATCACTGATACTACTTACCCAATTGTTTCTTACTATCTTCCTCGTCATGATTTTTAATAAAAAATTCCGACGTTTCCTGAACGTTCGAACCAGAGCTCATTGTATCCTGATTATTTTGACTTTCTTCATTGGCATTAATTGACATCTTGTAACTTCCTTTATAATAATCCCCGACTGATAATATTAAATTATTATTTTAGACTATTGTTTTATATTATTGTCTCATAGTGGAGGGAAAATGGTCTTCAATTGAGAAATGCTGAAAAACCAAATTGATTTAGGAAGTCAGATAAGAATAAGTAGGACACTGAAAGACGGAGATCGAGAATCAATAAACACAGGATCACTGTTCGAAGGAGACTGATGCAGAAGAGCAGGGCTGTCCTGTGGGTCAAGTTTACGGGGATCAGATGGCGCTTATTTCGGACTAATGTCATTGGGTAAATTCGTTTCTTTCAGACCTTGGAGGGGAGCTAATATTCGTCTCTCATTTCATCCTGTCAATTTTTACCTCATTGTTCGATCTACGTCGTTCTCTTTTGTTTCCCTCATCATGACTTCGTCGTCTGTATTCTGGAACGTACGAAACGTAATTTTCTTAAAAAATATACCTATTCTGAATCTTCCTTTTATACCATCTTCACCGATATTGCTAATTTTCTGTTTGATAATTGAAATTCTGAGGATTAGTTTTTTGCGTATCGAATAAAATTAAAAATTTCTATTTTTGACAATTTGGATTATTCTTTTCAATATTATTTTTTTGCTGTACGAAATTTAACATTCGAAAGTTATGTAGATTGATTAATTTATAAACTTTGGGTTATTATCGAGCCGATTTCTACAATTTGAAAATTTACATTTTATACATATTTTCTTGTAAACGGGAGTTTGACGAAGAGTTTTTGTATTTTATCCGTAATAGAAAGGTACTTACGGTGAACAGAAAACTTGTAACTAAAATGACAAATTAATTTACCATTTCTTGATGAATTATTTGAAGCATTTTAGATGACCTCGTTTGCTGATGGCACGTTTGTCGCCCGGCCAACTTGTTGCTTGCTTCAGCGTCCTTTCTGTTACAATGTTTCAGAAACGCCTTCAACAGATCAAGACAAAAGACAGATCGAACGGAATATTTCGAGTTTATAAAATATATTATGAGATTTTATCAAAATTTCCTATCTTTCAATATTTCATACACATTTTTTTATCAATTTTCTTTTGACGAGGTTTGTTTCTCTTTCATGAAAGAATCACCAGGTTTCCGGTAAAATAGACAACTACATATGTACATACCTCAATTTGAAGTTCGCAGATGATTCACAGTATGATTCAATAAAAAAATGATAGCAGGTAGGGGAAGTTAAACGAGCAATTTGTCGTGTCTCGTAATTTTTTACGGTATCGAACATTTAATCAATGTTTGTGTCATGTTTTACATGTCATGAATCACCTAAACTCTAAACGCTAAATATATTTTCGATTATATTGATATGAGTGAGATTTGAAATTTATTAAATTTCGATTCAAGATTCAACGTAGAATAAAATAAAAAATAATTCCATTTTATTCTACCCTTCTATCTTTTCAGATTTCAATTTGAACACTTTCGTAGGCAACCAATTTAAAATCTGTTGCATAAATTTCTCGTACAAAGTAGTCTTCAAACTTAGAACTTGAACAATATTCTTTGGGTATAAAGTATAGAGGGTAAAAAGAAACTAAGCGGGGACGTGTACGTTCGCCTTGTTATCGAAAGGGTTAACAGAACGCTATCGAACCGGTTCAAGGTACAGATGGTTAGTCATTTCCATGGTGTTTATTGCAAAAATTCACACCGTCCTGCGCCAATGCACCTTACGATCGTAGCATTGTTGTTACCTGCAGTACGCAGACCTTATTACGTGACAAGGTGTATAGCTTGTGTAAGTTGAACCACGATTCTCTTTATCTGTTCAGTTGTCGTTCGGGCGCGTCGCGATTCGAGTCTTCTTCTCTAAACCCTTTCTTTCCATCAATTTTTCACGTCAAATAGCATAAGAAAGTGAGTCTCGCTTATTCGTTCGTCGGACATTAATTTAATTAACTGCAGGTTTTCTTAATGGAAAAAAAAAAGATAAATTGATAGTATTGGCATATTCGACTTACGAAGATTGTGTGATAATTCTAAAAGTGTTAAAATGTTAATTGTGTAATAAGGAATAATTAATACGTTCCATTTGAAAAATTAAATTAAATTTAAAAGTAACTATTGTCACGGGCGAATCGCAATTCTACATTTTCTATTATTAAACGTTGCAACTTTTTACAAATATAACTGTCGAAGCATTAAAGCAAAATTTGAAAATTTAACGAACCCCTTTGACACATGGTCTGAAATCTTTTTAGCTTTTTCAAAAATTCACCACCGATTATATACTAATTTCCACTTACGATCGATTCAAATTTATTCCGGTCAATCCGAAACGTTTTGTAATATATTTCACAAGTACAATTTTTGTGCTCTTACAGAAGTTACTTTGGTAATGTGACGAACGAAAGTGAAAATTATGCAAATGGGTCAGCGTCGTTCGCTTCTGTGACTTTTTCTTCGTACAGAGAGACGTTCTTCTATTCGCAACATGTGGAATCGCAAAGTGTTCATCAGAATTATCGAAGTGGTGTGTGAAAAATAATATTGGTGTGTCAAAATGATTGAAATGGATCTGATAAAAATGATATTTCACTTGCAGATACTTTGTATCGCCTGTGTGGTGGCACTTCGAGTGACCGACGATGAAAGTCGAAGGGTGTTCCATTATTTGAGAAGTCGTAGCAGAGAATGGTCACTTTTGAACAATGTGACGTGGGGTGCAATAGGTTCGTTTATTTTATATTAAAATATGCAAGGAATACGGATCTGGAATAGTTTTTTTAAAAGATAATTTATACTCGAATAGTATACGTGAAAATTTATTTGCGTTACCAGAGAAATAAAATTATACCATGTTGGTTGCAATAATGATCCCTCGAACCTACAATTTAATCGAATGCAATCATTTGATATTTCAAATATCTTTGGCCCTGTTTCATCGTTCGAGTGTTAATTAAAGAATAAACTAGAAAGTTAGGGGATAAGAATATTAAAAATTAGAAATAACGTAAACCCTTTGTCTTTGATTAATCTAGGCGCCGCTCTTGCAACAGCGACCTGCGGTGGTTACATAATAATCACGACTGGTCTTCTTATTGCTGCAGCTACAGGAGAGCTTGCTGGTCGAAAAACGGTAACCATTACCAGATTTTTTCTTTTCTTCGTTATTTAATGCATGAGTCACGACAAAATATCGAACATCCATCCTTACGAACTCTTCATTTCTTTCTCGTTAAGAATTACGCAAGCAGTTACAGGTTCCCTAATAGTCGTATTGTTTCGGTTGTTCAAGGTATTCTTCACGGTACTGCGTCCTTCAACGACAACGATTTTATCGTACACTCGTGTTCCATTCTTTGATGAACATCTTGGGTGCAAAAATTTAACCTTCTGATGACTCGATTCGCGATTAAGATCATTGTTCGTCAACATCGAGGATTCCAAAAACTTATAGCATCACTTTTCAATATTTTTACATTTTATACTTTGATTTTTGAATTTATGTAAATTCCCAACTATTTGTGTATAAGGTTCTTTAATTCTGGAAAATCGTATCAAAGGCACGCGTCTCGCTTTACATTTGAAATAAAACAGTGAAAATAGGATTCGAATGATCTCAAAGCAAAATCTGTGAAAAGGTCTTGATTCTAATAATTTGCTATAATTTTCGACCTGTTTTTTTTTTTTAACCCTTTGCACTCGAGTGGCGCCTCCGAGACGACCTATTTAATTTACTAGAGTATCTTGAAAAGTGAAATTTAAGCTTTATTCCTATTAAAATATAGGAAATTAACGAAAGGAATAAAAATAAATAAATCCATTGGCATTTGCAACTCTTTCCTTTTAAAATATTGTGTTTGTTTTTCGGAAGTTTCGCTGGAAAAACGAACTAGATCTGTACGTATCGAAAAATGCCTCGACCGCAAAGGGTTAAATAATTGCCATACATTTTTAATTTCTTGAAACATGGGGCGAGTTAACTTCGTCGTGAGGTAACAGCGCAGGTAATTAATAAATTATTAATGATAGCGTCCCAGGAAGACATCATAATTGCCCGTATAATTTCTACACAACAAAAGATCCTGTATCGTGATAAATCAATGAAATTCTTCAGCATTTAAGCACCAACGATTCTTCCCAAGGCATAACATCAGACACTCCCACGATGTTAATCTCGAGCATCATTTCCAATATCCTTCCTGGTTACGAGCTACCTGTTCTATCGACACTCCTTGTTCATTCACCAATGGACAAGAGTGTAAGAAAAATTCTTCTCTCAAGGATTTGTTTTTTTTTTTTGCGTTCAATGCAGGTCGACGCGAGAAATCTTTTAAATATAGAGCACACGTCTCAACCATACCGTGAGAATAATGGCAATGGTAAACCAACTGACATCGTCATTAAGGGGCAAGGTTAAATATGTCCTTAACGCAAGAAGCTTAGGAAAATAGGCGCATAACAACATCGTTGGAGATCTAGCCACGTAATACACGTGTTGTCGTAATTTATTTAATGACTCATAACTGGGGATAGGCTGATCACGATGATTCTTGTATGCAGATTCATTGAAATTGTAATTTGCATTAAAAAAAAAAAAAAAAAAAAACGGAAGTAGAACACGTTTAACTAACAAAATTGAATTTATCGAACACTTATCACTGTTTCAATTGACGAGAAGAGAATTTCCTTTAATTGTAAAGGGTATAGAATTCTTTTTTCTTTTCACTTAGGTTTAATTAAGGATCTTTATTTAGAAATAAAGGGTTTGTGTATGATTAATTATGTTTCTGGAGGTTTCGTAACATTCTGTCTATACTTTTATGCTGAAACTTTTTTGTTGTCTTAGGAATTGTTCTTCCTTGGACTGGGTGTTATTCTTTTCGGCATTGTTGGCGCCTTGTCTATGGCGTCCATTGAGAACGTACCTGAAGATTTGATTGACAATGCCGCGGTTTTTGGGGCATTGTGTTTATTGACGGCGTTGGTTTTCATCGCTGATTTGTTAATGAGCACCCCAAGAAAGGAGGACAAGAAGGGTATGAAGGAACGCTTGACTAATAAAAGAGGTAATTTGGAAAAATTAAGGAAAGTTAAAAGTACAAAATTTGTAAAGTTTCAAGATTCCAAATCTAATTTTCTTAATTGACTAAATATTTTTCTCGAACATCTTAGCAAAGCGTCAAATAACAACCTTGACAACGGAAAAGGAGTCGAAATCAGTAAAATCTGATAGTCCAAAAGTTACGAAAAAGGACGACAACGGCAACATCAACGATGGTTTCGAAAAAATAGAAGAACGACATCAGAAAAGCTCAGCTCAAAAACAGTCCGAGGATCCTCGAAGATGGGAACACACGAAGGATCCGTACAGAGACGAAGGGAATGAAAATCGTAACAGCAAAGAAGCGAAAGAATATACACAGAATTTTGAAAATGGAATAGCTCTCAGGGACTCGCAAATGTATCGAGGCTCTGAGACGCAAAAAGGTTCGAACAGAGATTCTTATAAAATGATGCACAGAATGGAAATGCCCACGGTGGTCTACAAGGCACACGATATTTATCAACGTCCTGTTGACGAAGTGGATACACCTCGATTTCCGAACGAAACTAACGGCAGAGGTGAAACCATGTTCGCGAAAATAATTAATCCCGGCGTGAAGATCATGAAGGTCGAGCATGATATTGATGAGGCTACGTTCGATGGTTACAGGTGAGATACCAGCTGTTCATCAACGTCTATTAACACGTTGGCCGCCACGGGGGTCACCAGTGACCGGCGCCCGAAATTTATTACAATCAAATAATTATCAACAGAAATGATAAAATAAACCACGGATAGCGTTAACATTAAGATAATAATGCTAGCTATCGAATTGAAAAGTTAAATTTGAAAATTAGTTGATTGTATTGTTAATAATTAGGATTTCAGCGTGTCTGACTACCCACGTCCGTTTTCACTGTGGCAGTCAACGTGTTAAAATTTTCAATCATTACTGTCAATATTCTAATATTGTACGTTTAATCCCTTGGTTTCTGAGTTCCTAAAAGTATAGTATTTCGACGTTTTTGAGTGTCTTAAGGATATAATATCCTAGGATTCCTAAATTCCTAGGAATATAATATTTTGAAGCTTTTAATCTTCTAAGAATATAACATTGCAAGGTTCCTAAATTCCTAAGAACATAATATTTTGAAATTTCCAAATTCCTAAAAACAGAATGTTTCAAATTTCCTAAATTCCTCGAAATATTCTGAAATTTCCTGGTTTCCTAAAACTATGCTATTTCTTTCTTCGATTCCTATTATCAAATATAATATTTCTAGCTGGAACGAAATGCTTCAATTTCATCCATTCTGTCGACAGATATTCTGACACCAGTCAATACGACAATGTGCCAATTCGAATGAAAAGAACGTCACCAAAGAGTCAAAAGAAAAATAGAGACGTGTCGTTCAACGTACCACCTCCTCCAAAGGGTTACGAGAAGGATACTGGAAGAAGCAAAGACGAGATTGAAATGCTCGAAGAATGTTTTAGTTCTCTGAGAACTGCAAGCACTGGAACACAGACGCCTAATCTGAGGACACCCCCGACCCCAACTGATCCTGGATACGTTCGACATACGGCTAGCAATTGGCCACACGAGATAAAAGCAAAAACACCTGGTTCCAGTCCTAGTCATACAAGGAACTGATCGAAATTGAAGCTGAATTGAGAAACGAAGAACAAAATTGCAATTTTGTATCTAATTTTTAGAAGGTGCTGTACGTCTGATAAGAATTATACTATTTCATAAGAATAATTATATATTTAAAGAAATATAAAATAGAATTGCGGTTTTTTTAATAAATTTTCAAAAGTTTCAAAATTCTTCGAACAATTTCAATATTAAAAGTTCGACTACATATTAAATTGTATTTTTGAGAGTGCTATTCATCATATTTTGAGTAGTTTATAGAAAACTTAATTATCATATTTAAGACTCTTTCTAATTTAATCTTCTGTTTTTATAAATATTTATTAGAAGTTCGATTGCATTTGTTATGCATCTTTTTACCATTTTTTCTTCGTTGTCTTTAAATATTAATAAATAGGAACTAAGTGCAAATATACTGTTTAACCATTGAATATTGATACGATATTTGTTTCCAATACTTATTGTTAGTAAGTTGAAATAAATCTGAAACATAAATTCTTCGAAGAAGTATTTAAAACGACTTAAAAACAAATTCTTAATATAATATTCGTACTTACAATCCGGTGGCGTAGAAAAAGAGGGAACGAACTGCAAAACATGTTTTTCTTATATGTAGAAACATTTTAATATAAAGTATCAACACCTCCGTTCACATCGATACGCATACATACAATTATCAATAATAATGTCTTCCTGTGTTAAACAATATAACCGCAGCTTGTTAGTTTCTAAGATTAAATTCATTAATCGGATTTACAATCGTTCAGATAGCTCGTGTACCGTGTCGATTCCTTTTCTTACATTTTGTATAATATAAATAAAATCGACGTGGTTTTGGATCTTGTCGTCCGACGTGATCGAGAATTTCTTCCCTTCGAATCGACGAGACTCGTCGGTATGAAAAGAAAAAAGAAATCAACCGGAAATACCCAGCAACGACGTACGACATTTCCTTGAAAATCGAGCTAACTACCGAAGTATTCATCCTGTTCAACTTTCTTTCACGCGGTTCTCTCTTTCTCTAAACGTTTCTAAACGCGTATTTACAGAGTCGAGAATAATTGCTTAGATACTTGAGCATTCGTTCCTCATCCTCTTAATCGTCGTCTCCCGTGCATCAACGTTCAGCTTCACAAAAATCGATGCCTCACGCTGGTGGAAGAAGACGAAAAATTTCGTGAAGGTATCTTTCTTTCAAAACCGTGTACCTTCAGATTAACAATATAATTTCTACTTAACGAAACTTGATAATTGGAATGTTATTGGATCTATAATTAATTTGACGCATTTGCATCAAGATTTCTGGTAGAAAATATTCCTCAAAATGTCGTATAAGATGTTTGCTTGAGTTTGTTCTGTTCTCGTTTATTCTTCTTGCCTTCGACAACTAACTAGATGTATTTACAAGACTTTCCAAGGGCATTCTTGTACTTTCCATCGAAAAATCTGAATCGAGTCGTTCCAGGGATTAATAAATAAATAACAAGAGAATAAACGTGATCCTAAGGTTTCTTCGTCTGGAATTATAATTCCTCTCCCCTGGTTCCTTGCTCGATGAAATCATATTTCCTCGTTAAAATATTCAGAACATCTTGACGAAACATTTCAGATAATAAAATCATTGTTATCACCGTTCTCCGATAAGTTTCTATGTACAAAATTAATCTTTTCATCCAACAAAATAATTACTATCTTCTTTCGACTCGCAATCGTTAAATTCCTATTTACATTGCTCTTACCGTTCGATTAATCATCGACGAAAGAGCATTATTATTCGGAGTACCCGTCAATTGAATCAGAGTAATAGTAAAATGCAGCTAGAAAATTTTATCTCATGCCAAATCCAATTCCCGACCCTTGAGCGTTAGTCGCTCTTTGTTCCATGGTGATGTACTGTCTGATTAATCGCGAAATTTCGTGAGCTTGTTCGGTTTGAAGCCTCGTAATACGTTGCTGCATCAAATTTCCACATTTCATGTCCAAATAAAGGGTTCCCTCCTCGGATTTCACTTTTCTAGTGGAGATCACCTCGGAATAAGGGTAGTGGTACAACGTTTCCTACAATTAATCAACAATTTTTCTATTTACCACATTCATCAGCTGCTAAATTGAAAATTGAACGTAACAATTAAATCACTTACGTGCGTAATTAAATCAATGAAGTGTACACCGTGTCTGTTCAGTGCTAAAATATGATCGCCACCCTTCTCTTTGCCTTCGGGCACCCTTTTCACGGCGAAGAAACTGGACCCGAATAATGGCCATTTCCACAAAATTTCTGAAACACAAATAGCGTCGATTTGTTGAAAAATTTGCTCGTTTGCATTCACGAGCTGATTTTAATTAAAAAAAAAAAAAAAAAAAAAAAAAAAAACAACACTTACCAAGCACTTGAGCCTTGCAAGCAGCTACTGTATTATGTTGCACGTTGTTCCACGCTTGTTGGACCATGTTTGCCCATTGTTGAGGCCTTGGATCTCTCAAACTGAGCACTGGTTTTGGTAATAAATATTTAATTTCCTTGGTGGTCGGTTCGTGGCCCATATCCGCCGCCCTATGCAAAAGAGCTGCTATTTGCGCCATATCATACTGAAAGAAATCGAGAAGAAATGAATTGAGAACATAAAAGAAAAATTTGATAAGTTGTAAAATGATGTGAAAGACTCACTATGACTTCTTGAGGTAAATGTTCCCCAGGTAAGACCAATAAGAGGCCTTCCAGATAGTCTGGAGCAATTTGATTGAACACAACTTCTATATACAGTGGTGCATCCAGTCTAAGAGGATAGTACCAAACGGATCTGAATACGACAAAAAAAAAATTGTGTTACCCTATGAAAATATTATTCCGGCTTTAATTATACGACCCGATGTAATTAAAATACCTGCAGAATATTAAGTAGAAGACTTGATGATTCTTATGAAGTTCCGTGGTTACATCCAACACATATTCGTCTCTTGCTAATGGCATGGTAAACGCATCACCGTCGACGATGCAGTATAATGAGAATTCATCCATTTCATGGGGACTTCTTACGGATATTATGTTGCACATCTCTTCGATGACATCCTGTTAAAAATGCACAAATGATTGAATGCGTTGCATTTATTTCGGAGACAAGAATTTTAAAATACGCGCTAGTATACGCCTACGGCAATTCAAATATGCGCGCGCAAGGTGGCGCCATAATGAAATATTTTTACCGGCGCGGCGCCAAATTTAAGTTTACTTTCAGCCGCCAGGGGGCTACAGCGTATTAATGTATATGAATTGAATTTGACGTACAGTGCAAAGTGCAAAAGGAAAGGAAACAACAACATTCCTGCAATTGTAAGTTGCTTAGTTTGTTATCTTTAGGTTAAATAATACCTTTGGATATTTTCTTACGTTTCAAGTTGTATAATAATAGAATGTGAAACGTGAATGTTCGGCTATAGTAAGCGCGCAACTTGCAAAGTTTCGAGTTAATTATTAAGGAATTGTTTTCGATTAATAATCACGTTTTACAATTATTTACGTATATATTCATATTCGATTACTGATGATTATTATTTATCGTGACTATAAACTTTTTTTAATAATCCATACATATATTCCAACCTAATACCCTAATTTTTATAAATTTATTACTATATACTGCTTTGTTTACATTCTTCTATGCTGTATTTGAAGCTGCAATATCTAATTAGTATCTTATGATACATTTTGTGAATAATTTTCTGCTTTGAAGTTGTGTAGTGGTTTATGAATCTGTTACTTTTAACAAAATGATATGTTATCAGCCTTGAATTATTTTAATATAATAATTAGTAGTTTACCTGCACAACTGTTGTACATTTTGTGTTGATAACCCTCTCTGTTCCGCCTGGGAGTCTGTAAATCTGTCTCTTCGCATTTCTGCCAGCACTAATAGCCATAATTTCATCAACGCTTGGTACATTTTTCCTTCCTCCATATTTCACTGTTTTCCTGAGATTCTGTAGACACACAGTGGCTGTTCCATGATATGCTCTTCTCTTATCATAAGCAGCAGTTTCCAGGTACTTGGTCAGATAAGGTCTCAGACCATCGCTGCAGGTAAAATAAGCAGCAACGATGCTGAAGATTCTCCATCCACGTTGACAACTATCAGGATTTGGACTCTTGTTGTTGGTGGTCTGTTTCATTAGTTGACAGTACACTTCATCTCTGAGGTGTTCATACTTATGACAGTGCTGCAATGAAATTGAGATTGATGAAAATGAGAAATTAAGTGAATAGAAACTAGATTACTTAATGAGGCCTCGAAGCTGTTCCTTTTATAGGAAAGCAATCACATTGGTTGTGATTAAGGAGAAATCTTAAGAAGCTGTAGCTGAGAGCAGATTAAAAGTTCTTGCAATGAAAGCAGACCATGAAATCACTGTCCTACATTGAAATTATCTCAGCACATTTTACCATGCTTGTTTTTATTTGTGATTAAAGACGATGTTGAATATAACTTTCTAATACCAATTATATAGCATGACACTTTTGCAATAACTGTCATAGAACTTTAAATTACTCTACAGCTTATGAATTGATTCGCCAATTACTCACCATCAGAATAGTGTAAACGCATTTAACTTCGCTGGTGTCCGGAGGCAGGGGCTGATCACCCATGTATCTCATCAGGCACAGGAAACATTCCACGGCTAAGGCACTCAAATCTGCATCCAGCCTCAACAGACTTTGTTCTATTGGCACAGCAGAGTATTTTACAAGATCCACCTGTTCCTTCCAAGTCCATTCCGCACCATCTTGTTGACCTTTGCTCTTCTTGCTCTTCTTCTTGCTCTTCAGAGACTCTATCACCTTGAGTGAACCGCTTATAGAACCATCTGCAGTCTTCAACATCTCAAACCTGTTAACAAATGATCGGTTTACTAGCTAGATTCTCATATAACTTCCTAAATTGCATAACTTTTCTAAATTTAACAAAGAACACAGGATGTAGCTAATAGAATGGTTAGTCGTGGGATGTTCAAAACGTTAGTTCCTAGTATAATTGCAAGAAGGGACTGTTAGAATCGATTGATCGAAGGAACGGGACTCCAAGGCGACGTGAGTGATAGTCTTCCAAAACGGAAAACGTCTGGTCAAAGGAGTGCTAAGCCTTAAAGGGGATTCCCATTGCAGGATGCTGGTACAGAGAGGAAAAAGTCCCGTTCAGAGTACCAGCTAGGTGGTCGCCGCTTGTCAAAGTCGTGTTTAGGAAGTCTTTACTCTAGTTAGGTGTTTTAATGATTCTTCTTCGACTTAATTCTGTACCTCGTCGATTCGTTATCGTTTTTGCAATTACAACTGCATCTGTTCATTTGTGTTCCTATTCTTCGATTCAGTTATTTCTGAATCAATCTAATTAATTTCAAGTCGGTCTACTATTTTCATTTTTCTCCAACTTAAACAATATTTTATCACATCAGAACGTACACAAATTTTAGATATCTGTTCGTTTGAAACCCGTCAAGTTTAAACAGAATCCTTTATCTTCGAGATAACTTCTCCAAAAACACTTTCTTTGAAACAAACTTGCTCGATGAATAAATTTGATTATTCTGCCCGCGATATGAAGTACTTTGAAATGTTAATTTATAAGGTATAAAAAAATTGTGGAAAGAAGGTATGGTACACTCGTTAGTCCACGCGTTCACCAAGATGGTCGATGCTGTTCTGAGGGTTCTAAGACGTTATGCTTTCTCAACACGGTCTGTCTAAGTTTCTTGCGTAAGAGTGGCCAATTAGTCTCCTAACATTAATTTCTCTTTTACTACGGTGTCTTGGTTTGGTAAAAATGTTTTTGTCACGGTTTAGAATCATCTCTGTACGGGATCGCTTCGATACTTACTAGCTTCTTGCCTTAAAGTGCACAGCATGTAACAGAATTCGTGGAAGAAAAATGCATTAGAATTTCTCTCAATATATTATTAAATACATTGTGTAAATTTTGAAAATTGTTGCTTCCAGGGACCTTAGTATAAATCTCAAAAGTTTTGTAGAAAATGAATAGAAAGGGAATGGAATACTAACTTTTCTGTGCTCTGCCTGAAATTGAGCATGGCATATTGCAACAGAGAGTGTTTTCCATCGTTGACCACCGGTCCGCTCTCGTAGATGCCATCTTCTTGCAGCCTGCCGTTGTCTTCCGGTTGCCTCCATTCCTGGTTTGGACTGAGTCGTTGGTTCAGCTGGTTTTTCTGATGGTTCGTCTGGTTCGCAGCCGACACGTGGTTCGGCACACGACCACCGGACACGTGGTTCTCGTGGTTCGACACGACGTGATTAGATTGACCGTGAGATTGCACGTGATTCGGCGTGCCATGATTCGCCTGCGATTGAATCGATTTCGTGATCTGCGATACGTGATTCTCGTGATGGTTCGGCTTGTGCAACGGCTTTTGATCGATCTGTAATCGTGACGATAACATTTCATTAATTTCAGCGTATAATCGAAATTATTTTGATTAATTTTGATATTTTAACCCTCTTTTCACTTCGAAACAGGATTCTTGGCATCACTGAGCTAATAGAAAGGACTAATTCTGTTAAATATCATGCTTTATTTGTTCTGTAATTCCCAAGATTTTTAACTAAAATACCTGCAAGACGATTGCGTTATTCAAATTTATCGCCGAAAGTTTTATGAGGTATTAAAAGGTTGAATGCTAACGAGCAGCAGTTCTCTTTTCCCAAGTGATTTGTGTCGAAAAAAAAGAAAAAAAAAAGAAAAAACGTAATATTAGTAACACGACAGCCATCAGAAATCGACAACGTTTCTTTGGTCCTTTATATTCGAGCACCAGCCACTTATTACTTTGTAAATTACGGCAAATTGTGGGTTACGTTATTGCAATATCATTCCTGCAACGGCACCGTGGAAAAAAATTACGCTACAGACGAAAGAAATCACAATTTACTAAATATATGTGGCAGATGGAGAAGCAATAATGGCAATCGGACGAGGATAGAAATCATTCGACTTTCACGACATTTACGAGCGTCACGGCAACGCAAATAGTATCGATTTGCTTTCGTAAATGACTCCATCGATCGATAAATCATTCTTTTCGCAAAAATTAATAAAAACTAATAGCGACTTTTTCGCACACCTCGCGTCAAAATTATTCAAAATCCATCGCGGTGGAAAAAGAAATCACTACAAGTGTGCGAAGAAACGATTATCAATTTCGGTGCCTTGGAAATTGTTATTTAACGAGGTTTGATCAATATTTTCGTGGAAAGAGGAATGCGAAGGTTGAATTGGCAATTTAGTAGTTGATAGGTTGTTTCGAAGATTATTAGTTGGGGCGTTTGATCGAGGTCCGTTCGTTCGATAAAACGAAGAAAACGAAGGGAAGAGGATCGGGTCGAATGTGTTCTCCGCATTCCTGGCTCGATTCTGGATCGCGTGCAAGGAAACCCGTTTTCTCGAGAGATCGATCGACAGATCCCGAGATATTCGCCACGGCCTCGGTGAAAAGCAGGAAATGCAAGTCGAAAGAGAAAATGAATAATAGGAAAGGTCGAGAAACCCTGTTGTATATCACTGACGAAAGCGGATCGATAATAATCAGGATCTTTGCAAACGTTCTTTTACATCCTTAAAAGAAAAAAAAAAAGAAGTGATCTTCCAATCAAGATGAAGCGACGAAATTAAAATGGCTGACCACTGTCGGCCAAAGGAGAAACAGTTGCCAAAATTTTCGTGGCTCTAAAATTTAAAAAGTCTTAATTTCAAGATTAAAAGCTTCGAGTTAAAAATTTGATTGCTTAACAATCGAAATATTGTTTGGATCATGGTTGATCGGTTTTTTTTTCAAGAGTTAAACAGGCTTTTAGCAATAATATTTGAACACTGACATGTTATTAAGATTTTGGTCACTGTACAAATGAAAAGCTATCATTTCATTGGTATTTATTTTGCATTGTATGGACAAGAACGTTTAATGGATATATAATTGTCGCTTTCTTGGTCAAAAGTGAAACGATTTCCTTTGATCCAGTTAGATTAAGTGGGAACCATGTGAAAGTTTGGTTTCGTGTATCATTACCTCAAGTATTCTGGTGCAACTACCGAGAATAAATTTACAGAAAATTCAAAGAAAATCTGGTCAACTAACATGATACCTGTGTATTTATACATATTTAAAGCAATAACACAAACGTTTATAAGAGATTTAAATTTAACGAAGATTAAAATGATTTTGTAGTATGTTGGACAGTTTGTCAACGAACAATACCCGGTATGTCGATGCACACGAAATACCTTGCTGACAAAACCTGAATGTACCTGAGCAAGCAGGATAAGCAGATGTCGACCCTGACCCACATAATCGTTAATGCATCGAGATATAATACGCTGGAAGACGCAGGCATGTATGTAACATAGTTACTCTAATGGTATTAATAAAAACAAGCATCCAGTCGATTTTCTCCGGCCCGTTTATAAAATAAATTACTTTACAATTTTGTCGATGGTGGTTTTATGCACGAGCATCGTGCAACACGTTCGTAATGGTTATATGAAATATTGATGAATAACCAGATTTGTGACAGGATTTCTTCGATAATTCATTAATCTTTGTTTTTTTTTTTTTTTTTTTTTTTTTACAAGTGAAGGATATTTAACGTGTTAATCAGGCATGACGAATTAATCCGTCATTCCATCGATCAGTGTTCAGTAATGGTATTTAGTTTTTCGAACGTTTGCTTTTGAAAGAAGAAAATACAATTCTATTTGTACCTTTTGTGGACAAGTTTATTAACCTCTTGACACACAAAAGTTGGATAATAGTTGGCTATATTCCGAATTTACTTCTTTCTATTTTAATTTAAAACTGCATCTCTTCACATTCATTTCTTTTTTTTATTACGCCTTCGGTAGAAACATGACCCAGATAAACTTGTTACTGAACAAAACTAAAACGAAAATAACCAAATACCACAATAATTACCGTATTAATTATTACGATAGCCTGAAAGTCAATTAGATGCTTTGAATTGCGTTGCATAAAAGTTTGATTTCATCAACGTCCAATTAACCCGAATGCTTGAAATAGAAAAGTAAGATGCGCGAAAAATAAAAATGAATCTATTCCAGGCGTCGTAAAATTCTAATTCGTTGTTCGTTAACCTTAATTGGCCGAGAAACGATGCCTTGTAAGGTGGCACCATTAATTCCCCTTAAACATTTTAATGGTTACGCTCGTTACACTCGGCACAGCTTCAATTACGGTACCTTTAAACCGGCAACATTTAACTAATATGTTCACGAACAGGTCCGATTATGCGAAATTGCTCGACGGTCAAACGTTTTGCATTCCATTCTCTTACTTTTAAATCCTTTCTCGTCATCAAACATTGAACCTGTTCAAGGGAGACTCGTTCCAAGTGGTTATACGGAAAATTGATTTCCTACCTCTTCAAAGGTCGAGATTCAAGTGTCATCAAGGACACGGTGACTCGTTTTAATCGAAGAAAGAATGTTTGTCGGTCGTAAAATATCAAAGTTGACGACCCTGTTTCTCGGGTATAAATCCCCCCGAAGGAAAACTGCATTCGAAGGTGTTTATCGATTGTTTATGCATTAATTGTGCCGTCGATCGACTGTGTCTGTCGTGCAGCGTTTAAAAAATACTTGTAAAACTGTTTTACAGGTCAGTACAAAATGTACGGCATTTCAAGGTTAACCCTTAACACTTTGGCGACCATTTATTTGGTAGAATTTATGGTTTTTGCAATTTTATGGCCCTTTTGGTATTTAACAGGAGATAATATTGTGTTTGAAATTATTAAATTACTAAGTTTTATATTGTAAAATTGTAAGATTGCTCATTTTTATATCGACCCTTCCAAAGTGATCAATTAGCATTTGTCTACGTTGGAAAATTATTGTAACTCGACTGGCAAATATAAATTTTATACAATAATATTTCGACTAAAACTTGGAGTACGAATTTTTTAATAAAAGAATTTCACACGTCCGAAGTTAATATTTAGAAAATTGAAATAGTTATGACTAGTTCAATGATCCATCCTCCTAGGGTTAAACTAATGTCCAAATATATATATTTGAAAACTCTCTATGATTATTAAAATAACTACGAATTGAAATGCAACAATTTACCAAAGAATTGTCGTCTTCAATTTTTTATAACGCGACAAACTTGAAATTCTCGTAGGAAAAGCGGAAACGAAGAAACTAGGCAAGACTCGACAGGAGTATTTATTAATCGAGGACAAGAATTTTATCGTGACCTGGTAGCTCTTGACCTTCTCGTCGAGTTTCTTCAAGGTCTCCTGTATGGTGGTGAGCGTCTTGTCGTTCGACTTCTCCTCGGCCTGCGTCTCGTTCTGTGTCCTCAGCTCCTCGAATCTCTTCAGGATCTCCCTGACGCTTAACTTACTTCCATCCGCGTTTTCCTCAGCTATAGTTTCCATCTTGGATACCTTCTTTTCGCCGTTCATTCGACCAACGATCTGTTCGCTGTCATAGAAATCCTGTATCAATTCGTTCACCTGAACATCCTCGCCATTCTGTTTATGTCTGGCCGGTGATTGAGCTCGATACTTGATCTCGAAACATTCGTTGCCCTTCGTAGATGCTGACTGACCGATATTCTTCGAGTTTCTTAACAGACAACCCTCTTCGAGTCTCAATTGTTCGATCGAAGGCTGAGATGGAGGTCGATCGTTATTTCCAGATGAAGTTATGGAACTCATATAAGGTTTCTGATCCAATTTGGACACATCGATCCGTGGTATGTTCTCGTACTCGAATTTTGGTTGATTACACGTCTTGGTATCTTTGGAATCTTTCTTGGTGGACTCTAGGATCCTTGAAATCTGCTTCACGTTGTTTTTGTTCACATCCAGTTTGCCAGAATCAGGGGACACCTTTCTGTCCTCGTGTTTCTTCTTCCTCTTGCAATCGTCCTTGGCGAAGAACTTGATGAATTTGTTCCTGTGCTCGTTCTTTGTACACTTGTCCCGATTCGAAGCCTTCTCCAGGAAGGCTCCGGAGTCGTCCGTCTGTCCATACTCGTCGCTGCTTAATTCGGACTCGGACGACTTCACCAGTAAACTGTCCGGAGAATTGGTCTTTCGATCATCGTCGGAGAAGTTCCTGGACTCGAACTTCCCGACGAGATTGCTCAGACTTTTCCTTCGAGGACCGAGTTTCGGATCCGGATCCTCGTAGTGTTTTCTGTAATCTTCGTCCCTGAAGAACGAGTAATCTGATCTTTTTTCGATCTTAACTTCTTTTCGATGATCGATGTTCTTTCCGTTTTCGTTCGTTTCTAATTTTCGCAAAAACTCCGATCTTCTGATCATTCGTTGGACATTGTTGAACGGCCTTGGCTCGATCTTACGAGACTCGTTTTCAGAGACTTCCGAAGGATCGACGAATTGAGAAAGGATCTCCGGTCGATGTTTCTGTTTCTTTCTCAAGGTTGTGGGAAGCTCTGCCCAGTTGCTGGACAATCTTTTGGAAAAGATCCCCTCGGTGTCCGAAACCTCTCTTTCCATTTTTGGTCAATCGATTCTGGATACTGGACTGATCGGATCAATTGAAGGCATTTGAAGGATTCGACGATGTGGATCACTTTTCTCGAGGCACTGTTATCCTAATTACAATGGATTCGTCAATTCAGACGTTAATTTTTATTTTATCGTTAATATCGAGGGAAATAATGGAACAATTCTTGAATGTACCGTGCACGCCGTGTCTTATAAAATTATTCTTTTCTATTTTTTTTTTATCTGGGATAGATTCCTTGTTAAATGATTATAGAATGGTATTAACACGTTGACTGTCACGTCGAAGCTGTTGAAAATTTTAATAGGTAGTAATTTGACTTTTACCTAATTTCATCCATAATTTTTACGATACCTTATTATTTCTATTATTCGTAACTTCGATAAGGGGTATTTTTAGGGGTATTTTTAATTAATAGGGGTATTTTTAATTGATTAAGCGAACAAATTTTTATCGATGTTAACGAAAGTGTTACGCGGTTAAGTGATTTCTGATAAAAAATAAAAAATAATTCGTCGTCAAATTAAAAAATTGACCGGTCATAAAACACGTTACACTTGATATATTAAAAAATTTTATCCATCCGATATGCAACAACTTAATCATCGACCTAATTATTCCGAAACCGAAGAAGATCGTTCACGGCCATGAACTTTCTTTGTCGATGGATTCAGCGACTTTTTACCGCTAATTACCGAGAGAAAAGGAACCAAGCGCGATATTAAGAAGTCACAGAGAAACTCGATTACACATGTATCGCGTAAATTAGACAGGTTGTAGCGTTTCGATAGCTCGGAATCGTTGATAGATCTTCGAAGCGGCATAATTGTCGTGATTAAATTCCTCGGAGAAAGGTGAAAGAAATCGTGAGAAACGTTCACGGATATCTGTAACGAATAATTAAAGGAATACCAGCGGGAGAAAATTAAGAAAAGAAGAAAAAAAAAACAAAAAAATAGGATACGCAACGTCGATTCGAGAGAAAGGCAAAAGTTTCGGCTCGAGGAACCTGTCCGAACGTTCGTTTACGGGCTTTCCGTCCGAAAACGAAGCTGATCCGCTTGAAACGCAGCCGAGTGCTGCCCTCGTTATGGACACGCAAAAGCGTGAATGTGGATCACGGAAGAAGGACCTTCTCTTCAGGGCCTCTTCTGTTCGTGAGAACATCGACGAAGAAGCCTCATCCGTGGGACCGTACGAACAATGTACACTTTTCATTGCAATTATTTTCGCAGCTAACACAAACTCTCCTTCGTTCCGTCATTATACGAGAAAGGCCTACGACTTTCGTGGAAACTCGGCTTGTCACGGGTACACAGAGAGTGGAAAAAGGGCTGCCTTCGCTTTTCACGAATACTCCGTTTCCCTGTTAAACTCAAGAAAAATAACGGAAGAATCATCGACGGACGATTGCATAATTTCTATTCGTGTTTAATTACTTTCGGGGGAATCGAATTTTTAATCAAATAATTAGAATACCGGTAGAATTAGATTTTAGAATAGTCGAGTTTAGAAAAATATTTGAAGTGTTTAAAAATTTCGTTACGAATATTAATAAAATTTGAATTTCAATGTCGAACGGCAGAATTGTTTGAACGTTGGGTTGAAATCTTATTCGAATCAGATATCGAAGAAAGTCGAGTGAAATCTCATTAACCCTACCATTGTTTCGTTTATTACGAATCATTCAACACCAACATCCTTTAGGTGTGTAATTTCTATAAAAACACCTGTTAACCGAGACACAGTCCGTGCAAAAATATGGAGCTTGTCATTTAATTAACGAGATGCAACAGAGCAGAACGGTACAATGCTAATTAGCCGTTTCTACGCCGATTGTTCTTGTGTATGCCCTTTGGCGGAACGAATATCCTCAAAAAAAGAAAAAGATTCTTTTCCAATTTGCTACAGCAGAAAGAACACTGATCGACCCAACATCCTTGAAAGGATATCTTATTTCAGTTCTGATTTCTCTTTTTTTCACGAATCAAGCTATATTTCAATAACTTTTTTCAATAATTCAATCACTCTAAAAATTTTTATTATCATCGTCTCGCGTCGCAATTACCTGTACGCGTAATTAACCGTATTCGCAATTGTCTCGCGTCGTAAACGTACGTGTAATTAAACTGTAACTATAGGTACCTCATCTATGATTAATTCTGTATTGTGGTGCTGTCGAGCTTCACTGATTAATAACAATGAATTCAATTGAATCAAATAATCAATGCACCATTGACACTTGGACAACAGGAAGGTAAAAATTAGAATCGCAAATGATCCTCGTTTGGTTAGCTCATTCCTCCTCGTGCATAGGATTAAACTATTAAACCAAGAACGATGGACGTTTTGTGGGTCAGAAACTCGTCGTCCAGCATCAGTCCGGTGACATACTGACTAGAAATAACTAGATTCTACTTCCTGCTTTTTCCTCGACTCGTCTCTTGTGTTCGAATCTGGGTTCCCTCCTCTGAGTTAGCATTTTTGCAAATTCTCGAGGTGAAAACGCCACGACCTCGCGTTACGACCCGATAATACACCAGACCGTCCGTCGGATCCCGTCATTTTTATCCCGTTTGTCAAATTCTACATTAACAACGACCGATCATTAAAAATTTAATGCTATTCCCGATAAAAGGTGCGGTGCTGAAACAAGTTTACGATCAATCTTGCGCCTGTTATTCTTCAGCCCCGATCGAAGATCGATATCTTGGTCACAGACTGGTTAGGTATGCTGACGAGGACTACGCAACTATTCATGGAACGCGTAAACCTGCGTACAGAGGGGGGGTCGTTAACGATCTTTCACGAGGCTCGATAGCTTGCGTAAGGGAAAGATCAGGATCACACGCCTATTTTTTTTCCTTTCTCGCGGTGGATCCTTCGTCGTGGAACGCCGATGGAAAACGACCGAGATACCTAGCGAGCCTTTATTACTTTCAAACCGTATCTTAACAGAATTATTATCAATTTACACCAGGCTTTGCATTCGTTTGTATTAATTTTATCGTTCGTGCACAACGCGGTTCTAGGTTATTTATGGTACATCCAGATTTATTGATCCTCCTTCGATTATCTAGTATCATTGTTTCTAAAATTAACAGGTACTAACGAAATTGTCTGGTAATATTTAATTATTCGAATAATTATATCAGTATGTACTGAAGTATGTTTGAATTAATATTTTGTGGAGGAATCAACTTTTGCTTGGAAATTAAATTTGCTGAGAGATTCAGCAGAAGATTTTTAATAAAGATTCTCGTTTTCTGTTTTCAACGAAATCGATCCACTTTCTCCGTCTAACTAACCGAATAAGTAAGACATTTTCCAGCAAGTCCCTGCTAGCCAATTATGTAGAACTTTCGATTGCAGATATGAAATTTCTTGAATTTACCCTGCCAATTTACAATTATCCCGAACAATACACTTTCTTCGAATTAACAAGACTTCGATTCCCATTCTACAGTCATTGATAATACTTTTACACAGGTTTCATTGATTCCATTGTTTAAGATTCCAAGTATTGAATACGAGAATTACTAATTAAGTAAAAAGACTGCTTATGAAATGCAAGTATCAGTCACGTATGAATAATCACTCACATACGGTAGTCAACGTGTTAAGAATTCCCAAATATGTATGGCCAAACATTTACAGTATGTTCTAGACAAAAAATAATTGACAGAAGTATAGCGAAGCCTACTAATATTTAGACACCAAATTTGGTAATTTGGTAAATTAGTCATAATATTTTCCGTCGACACGTAATTTTGTTCACACGGTCATAGATAGAATAATCTAGCAACGATTACTTAATTATTAGTGCCGATCACTGTATTCAGGTTCAAAATTTCGGTTCAACATCTAAACGTAGAAGATTGTTTTCAGATAGACACGGAACATCGGCATTGATCGGCAACAATGGACCAATCTTGCAGGTATCACGTCATCCCCGGTTTGCATCACACGATCTAAGCCTGGTGAACGCGAAGAATGTCAGCACGAAGCCGTAATCAATATTTTAAGAAGGCATGGGACTCTCCCGTATCCCGCAACGGAACGCAATTATCCGGCAAACGAAGGGAGGAGTCGAACAGCCATGATACAGGTAAACAACGTTGTTTCTAGTCGTAATTGAACCCAGCGACACAAATACCCGAGATTTCGCCATGACACTGGCAAGGGGAAACCGATTTATTGCAACAGGATCGAGATCGAGATGGACACCGTTATTTCACTGTTGCCTGTGAAACGAAACTACGCATAAAGGTTCAATTTACATCGTCGAACATGTAAATGGCGAATATTCTACGACTGTGTTTACAGTGAACCCCTTCTGATCCAGAAAGTTACTCAAGACTTTTTATCCTACTGTAACGTCAGTCACCGTAACTGAGTAGGGACTAAAATGAGCGAAATCTCTAATTCTTAATAGAAATTAATGGAACAAGAAAACAAAACATTTGTTAATTCGCGAATGAATAGTTGAGCGAAAATATAAGTCATACAATTCTTTGTCTTGATCAAAACTTGATCGTGTTTGCCAATGTTAGGGTGTCAAAAATTCCTATTTTTAGGCGTTAATTATTGATGAAAGAAATCTAACCTTCGTTCTTGGCATCTGTATCTTTCATTTAAACGTGTATCGATCGTCAGGAGTTTCAAGGTTTCCTCGTCAGGATTTCATAATTCACGTGTTGTTTTGTTTGCTGGTGGATGCTTGGTCAGCATCGAAGAGCGTGTTTTATGCAAATTTCGTCAAAATACTCACGTTCGCGGTAATTTATTACGTTTTAAGAATTCTGTCGGACAACTTTTTTGTTCCGACGATGTCGAAACTTTTTTTTACTCGGAACTGGTAGCAAAAATTCAAGGTAGAGGTTGGAAACAATTTTTTTAGCCTGAAATTGCAAAATATTTTACATGCGAAACCGTTACCGCACGAAAGCTTCGAATAACTATTTCTTTCCAGTGAATATACTTTTTCATATAAAGGGTTGAAAAATTGACGAATAGCTGTATTACAGAATGTTTCAGAGCATAATCCTTCTTCTTCTTCTTTCTTTTTTTTTTCCTTTATTCAGAGTCATGCACTATTAATTATAAGACCGCCTGCTGATTTCACGCTACCACACAGTTACTGTTATACGACCGCGTACATGGTGCTTGCTTTTGAGGATGATACACGCTATCGCGATAATTATCTGTAATCGAATGACGAGCCGCCAAGAGAAGCGCCTTTAATGAGCCCCCTTGTTTAAAGAACGACCGAAACGGACAATGAACGTGTCGTACTTTAAGTAGCGTGAGAAAAAGTATAATTTTTAAGTTTTGTGGCAAATTAACCAACCGTTCCAAAAATTGGACCAAGAAAACATTACGGAATAACTTTGGTGATTAAAATAACTGCTATGGAATAATTAAATCTTTTACGAAAATTTTATATAATCAATATTAGAATTATATCGTTTATGTAAGATAGAAACGATAGCGTGTCTTAATTTTTAATTACTCCAATTTTTCCTTAAAGGATTATGTACCAACTAGCAAAGTTTTGTGAGTGCTAAACTTCGAAATCCTTGAGAACAGAAACCTCAACTAGCGTAAGAAACGGAGGCAAAAAAAAAAAGAAGCGTGTCTTATATAAGACGATAAAAAGCCAAACGTGCAAATGATCGATGCAAATCGAACTGCGCAAATTGAGAAAGAAAAAACAGTTACGTGTTCCTTCAAATGAACATCAGCTCGACAAGAAGCTGACAGGACCTGAAACTTTGTTCCATTACATTTCTTTTGATCAAAACTCGTAACAAATTCATAACATTCTTCTGTTAGTTACGCAACACGCTTTTTCGATACTCTTTCTGCTCGACGTTCCATCGAACCAGGTGAATGGTTTTTCAGCGCTCGGTAGTTTTAGCAATTAGTTCTGCCGTCTCTAACGTTATCGCGATAAATATGTATATTATCGTGCAAAAGAACTGATACGTCTTTCAAATGCGCGAAACATACGTAAAACACACGATTGACGCGTTGACCCTTGGACAGGAGACTAATCGGATGACAACAATTTAAATAGAATTTTTTTATGTATTTTACTTTTGATTTTCAGATCATTTTAAATGAGAAATAGTGGGTTCGAGTTCATTACTCGAAGGTTAAATTTCTACCCAGGTCCCACATTTGGAGTTTAACATAATTATTGAATCACGACAATTTATATATGAGAAAATATCTGATCAGAAGACATCCGATCAAATTCTAAGCATGAAGGGACCGCATCTCCCAAAAAAAGTTCCTCAACCACACGTTCTCGTTATTCGTACACTCCAAACAATTCTACAGAAGGCACGGTACATTCAAGACCAGGAAAGGGGGATGGAGTGTCGAAACGAACCGTGCTAAGGGTCTCACATGTCACTTGTCCAATGGCACATCACTGGTCACCGTGCAAACGCGACGAAGTTTCTCGGCTTCGTGGTACATGCGCACAATCCGCGATGAAACACCGTATCTCTGTATGTGCGTGTGTGTGTGTGTGTATGTGCGTGCGTGTACCCCACGTTCCTTGAACACTGTGCACACGATGACGACAACCGATGAACTGAAGAGAACCAAGCCGTGGCTCCTTCCGATAGACAAAGTTGCTCCCTGCTGGCTGCGCTCCGACCAGCCGGCACCTTCGAAACTCCGAACGATATATCTGGGTCGGTGGCTTTCCACCGGTGTGTGGCCCCGTGTACGTTCAACACGGCAATGGCCATTCGATACGAGGCTTCATTTGTGTTTACCGGTGAATCGAGCGACGAAATAAACGGGTGGGGAAGTTGCGGTTAGGTGGGCAAACACGCGTTCCCAAGGTGCAAAAATGAACGCATCGAGAAAATTGAACGTGTCTTTGTGAATTGATTTTAAATTGATTTGGGAACAATTCGGTTAACACTTTCGACTGCTAGAATTTCCACAGGAATCCTTCAATAATAGGTGCTTGAAATGATAAACAACGAAGTATTGAGAAAATAATAAATAAAATGACCACCTAATGTAGCTTCGGTGTGTCGGTAAAAAATATTAAAGGCTGCCAATTTAATTGTCAATTTAATACAGTGTAATAATAGGAACGTCGCGTCGTCCCGAATGTGTTAATTAGAATTTCTGTAACTTATTTCAACGGTATCGTTAAATGGTCGAGAATCTGTCGATAGATTCCAAGGATTGCGAGTCGTTTGTTCGCCGTGAGACTCGATTACATGGTTCTGCATTCTTCTGCATTTAATTTCCTCAATTGGTATGACAGAACGGCGTTGGATGTACAGTTTTCTATTTAGGAATGCACCACGCGTGCAATTCAGCTAGTCAAGCGTTTAGCAAGCAACGGAAGAATGGCTAGCTTAAAAGGCCAATTAACATAGGTCAGTGATATTTATGACATAACCACGAGGTTTCACGTAGCTCCAAGACATACAACTTTCAATAGGATGTATCTTCGTTAATAGTAATTAAAAAAGGATTCTAAACTTTGTACTTTCCATGCACGAAAGGATCATCGTTCGAATCTTTTCGTATTATAATTGCATCCAGGTTTCTTAAGAAGCGTTTTGTTAAGCAATGTAATATATTCTGTCCGAACGGCAATAAGAAAATTTCATGTGCAAGTTAAAAAAAAAAAAAAAAAAAGGAATGAGAAGTTCCAGCCAGTTGCGGCAGGAATGCTCGTTTATTTCGTAACTGACAAGTGAAATTTCCTGATCGTCTTGTTCCATTAAACGCCATCAATTTTATTCGATTCGAAATAGAGAGTAACGGTGGAACGTTCCCTCGTTTCATATTCGTTCCACGTTTTCGTAATAATAAGCTCGATTCGTTCGGAAATTTAACGCGTCGAATGAAATTGCAATCATTTAAAATACTATTAGTTTAACACTAGAACCCTTCAGTGTATTCTTATTTCAAAATTAAAACTGAAATAGAAAACAAAATAAATGAGAGATAAAACGTAAACTGACATAGAATAATTCTGTATCAAGATAAAAGCCAACTTATATTTCGACAAGAAACTTTTAATCAATTTTGTAATTTAAAATAACAAAAATCAGAAGCGAGTCATTCTAATCCGCTCGGTAGTTCTAGTATTAATTTGCAAACTTTCGACAGTTTGCATAAATCATATAATATTAAGATTATTTGAAATTTTCCGACTACAAGTATCTAGCAAAGTAATAATAGAAAAAGGGTTGAATTACAGGGTTCACGATTCTCGATTAACCAAATTTCAAATTGGTGTTAAATAAAGGCTCGATCTTTAGCGAGTTAACGATACTTATCTTTCTTCGTAATATTATACAATGTTTCCCAGTGAAAAATTACTCCCCGTAATTTTCACGCTAAACAATCACGAGATACAATCTATGTACGAAATGCAAGACGATAAAGTTGGATGGTTTTGCTTTGAAATCACGGCGAAAGGGGGTTGCCATAAGTTTCCATCGGAGACCGCAAACTGGGTAACGGGAAGTAAATTAATCCGGTTGAAGGTAAATTAATTAATTCGATATATACGGTTCTTTTTTCTAGGCTAGTGTGCAGCCAACACTCGGTATAATTGAAATCCTCGCAACTGCGTGCCTATCTTTTCGTTAATTCGTGTTCTGTTTACAAAGGAATATCATTTCGATCATTGATCGAAATTTTATCCAATTTTCTTTTTCAACGCGTTGAGTGTATCCCGTGTGTCAAACGATTCCCAATGAAAACTGGCTTGAAAGGTAAAATTCGTAATAAAATAGAAATCGTATTCGGAAGGGGGTAGGAAAATGTCGGAAGTGATAGTCGTACACCGGTCCGATGGTCGTAATTTCCTCGCTCGATGGACACAGATGGCGTGAATAAAAATTTTTGCTCGTGAAAGTCACGCGTGTGTCTCTTAGCACTAAAGTCCATGGAACTTGTTGAAGTTGATGATACACTCACTTCTTTTTATCAATCTTATGAAAATATAATACAGTAGAAACTCTGTTATCCAAATTAACCCCTTGATTATGGAGTACTTTGTATCGAATTTTGAAGGATTAATTTTAGAAAATTTGCATATAAATGTAATTGTAAATGACCCAAAATTTTTATACACTAGTAACGTTAATTTTGAATTGCCAGTGTGTCCATCGTCCAAAGGTTAAAGGTTCATTCGCAGCGACAGTAATTCATCGAAAATTGTCCCCAAGATTTAAAATTCTTGCTCGAAGTCGCTGGTGTAAAGAAACTACACAAAAGATACGTGATTCATGCGTGTTCGTGTAACAGCAGGCGCACCTGTCGTTAACGGAAACGAACGATTACGCTTGGGACCCTTTTCAGGGTCCCCTATGATACTTGGGCCTCTACAAGAAGCGTCCTGAACGTTTGGACACCCTCCTCATTCCTATTTCCCAAAATACCGTGGTACCCTTTTTAGTCCCTTTACATGTCCCCGTATTGTCTTTTTAGTACAAACAGTATTTCTCATGAATTTTCTAAATTTATCAATAATTCCAATAATATCGAAAGCTCTTGTTCGCAGGATTTTGATAAATAATTTCATAAACGTTTAATTACCGATCTGATACTTTCGTTTCTTGATCATCTTCGATAATTATTCTTTTGGAGATCGACGATTAGGCGAAAAGCATTCGGATGGATTGTTTTGTAATTGAAATTTTTAATCAGATTAGACAGACGCGTTGAAAGTAAGAAATCTTGCTAATAATAAATTCCAGAATAATTTCATAACCATAGAAAATTTCACTTTTATTTCTTCAATTAAAAGGATCCTTCGTATATCAAATTCACTTTCTGTTAGTTCAATGATGTGGTTTTTTTTTCTCGACTGTGGAGAGGAAACAAGGATTTGAACAATTTTTATACAAACACGAGCCACGATTGTCATTATTTTTCCACCGGAAGGATCCTTCTGAGATCTGAAGGCTAGTTCCCACGTTTCCACGTACATATACGACCCTACGACCTCCATCTTTCTCTTCGTCTATTCGATGAAATCATTGATGATTTAGCAACGATTGCGATGAGACATAGAGCTACGCAACCATTGTGCCGTCTTCTGGGTAATATATAGCGAATTGGTGTATTACAATCGGTCTTTCAAGCTTTTCTTTTTTTTTTTTTTATTAAAATTCTAGCTTTGACGACACTTCAATTAACATTGCGTATAAATTGAGTTTTGCGCTTGCGACATCGCATTATGATTGCCTACTATAGAGTAATTTTCCAATAAACGTGTTATTTCGAGTGATATCGTCATGTTTTACGGAAAATTTCGTTCCATCATGTATAATCATGAAATTATTAAATTATTTTCTAACGATACTGTTGAACAAGGCCCCAAAGACCTCGTTCAACAGCAGCCGTTTTTCCCCGTCGCAGAATGCTGATAATATTGTATTTTGATCGCATATTTTAGAAGAATTTTTCAATAAAAGTATGTCGCTTCCAGTATTAGATCGTTGCATATCAAAGTACTACTGTTAGATTGATTTCGAAACGTAGAAAGTCAGACATAATTTCATGACACAAAAGTATTGCAAAATACCGCTTATGGTATACCAATTTAAAGTTTAAAGTCTAATTAAAATGACCACATAAATGTTTCGTCAGTACTCTTACTATAAAATGGCGGTAGAAGATCAATCAAATGATCGATTTCGAAACCTATGAAGTCTGACACAATTTCATGACATAAAAATTTCGTCAAATGGCACTTACGTTATGTCAATTTAAAGCTCAAAGTTTCACGAAAACGACCGTGCAATCGTTTCGTCGATATCTGTATTATTTCGTTATTTTTCTGTAACTTAAATGGAGATGGAATTCCGAAAGTATGCGGTTTAACAACGGCAGATGTTTGCACACCACTTTTTCTATAAATTCGATGAAATAGCAATTTCAGAGGCTTCCATTTTAAGAAAACTCGATCCCATTTCCGCGCGATTCATCGTGAAACGTTTTCAACGCTTTCTCGCTTGCCGTTCTTCCTGCACATGATTTTCTAACGAGTCGTGTTTTTCTACAACGTTCTGTGTTCTTTTTTCTTTTTTTTTTTTTTCTTCGACATCGGAGGCGAAAAACAAGGCGATCGTGGCGAGCGAAATCTTTTCCCTGAACGATCGTGATCGTACGCTCTAAAAGGCGCTCGTCCTGACCGGAAAGTCCGGTCGACTCTCAGAAAACTCTCCCTCGGTTTCGCGATTCGGAGACACATTTTCCATTTCAAACGTCCTCCGTTTCGTAACTCCCTTTTCCTACGCGAAAACGAAACTCGAACTTGTTTGTTCTCCACCTTGCACAACCTCGAAATACTTTTGCCACTCCCCTTGGAATTGGAAAAAAAAAATCCTAAAACTGAATCTTAGCCCCGAGCCGTCGAAGAGAAAATATCAAAGTCTCAATATTTTTAGCATTTAAATACAGAATATGGTGAAAGATATATTCCCAAGGTAGGACAGAAGCCTTTCTGCATCGAACCCTTTGAACGTGGGACCAAGGTGATTCATCAGGAACAGCTGTGGAAGTCCCCGGGACGCGTTCAAAACCGGGAAGGACACCGAGGAGGGAATTTAGGCTAGACACCGAGTGTCAGAGCGAGATAAGGATCGTTGCCAGGGCCATTAGCAATTCAAACGGTTTCCGGCCACCATGCCGGCGTGTATTGTGTGTACGCAAGGAAGAAGGTGTTGCCTCTGGTAAACACGAGTTGCTTGAACCCTGAATCGCTCGGAAGAAGCCTAAGTATCCGTGAGCCTGAACGTTACGTGGCTTCAGCTTCTGACGAGCACGAGTCGAAGAGGCTGCCATGCATGCAGCCGTGTTCATCCGATCCGCAAAAGTGCTTCTCAGAAACGAAAAATGAGGAAATTAACAATTTCTATGGCTCGATTTGTACTAAAGTTTCTTGGTGATTCATCGACTGCACCGTTCGCCGATGGCTAAATATGAATTTGATCACATAAAAGTATTTGAAGATGGCACTTGTGGCATATCAGTTTCAAGTTTGAAGTTCAAGGAATATAACTACGTAAGCGGTTCATCGATATTTTGAATGCAAAATTGTGGAGAAGCAAAATAAATGTAAGTTTTAGTATGAAATTATTGATTTCGGGGCTCAGGAAGTCAGAGACGATTTGATGACATAAAAGTTTCGCCAAATGGCAGTTATGGTACATCGATTAAAAGCTTAAAGCTTAACGATAATAACTACGTAATTGTTTCCTTAATATTCTTGATGCTATAGAAGTACGAGGCATCCTGTCGTATAAAGGGTAAACGAGTGAACTTTCTTCCTCCGTGGGAGTCGAACCGTTTGATCCCGACCGATTCGATCATCACCACCGGTATGACGATCTTTCTTTTTCACGGCACGCAGAAACCGACAAACGTAGATATCGAATTTCTTCTAACTCGTGTTCGTCGTGCACTTCTCTCGCGACGCATCGATACACCTGTGTCGCAGGTATGAAGTGTTTACAATCCTGAAGAACCCTGTTTATTATACGATCATCAGAAAGAGAATAAGAAACTTTATGCAAAGAAGACTCGACACGTCTCTTCGCCATCAATAGAGACGATTTCGTTGATTATAGCCGAAGAAAATTGTCTCAATTGCGAGAAAAACGGTAGTCAAAGGATTACCAGTGAAAGTTATTTTGCACGTTTACTCTTCGTTGGCGGAAAAGGCATTGGAAAGGTGTCAGACCGGTAACAAATTGTTGTCTGTCGCTTTTGTCACGACACCAGGTGACGACATTGCTCACGAAGCAACATGTTGCATATAATAACCGATGCTGGCCGGAAGAAGTCGGCGTCTTCTACGTTTAAAATATCTGCATGATAATAGACGATTACATTCTCATTTTCATCTTCCAACGCGCGTTTATGTTGATGAATCTGGTGAATTTAATTATCCTCGGCGAACCTTTCGTTTTCCCGTTCGTCCAAACAAACACCTGTTCTCGGGTGAAATTGTGAACGACAGTTAGCACGATAAAACTGGCTCTATCATTTTTACGATTCTGTGTTTTGTGAATTTAAGGATGATTGACGAAGATGGTTACCTCCCCCAGGGAAATGCGATCGTACAGAAATTTGATTGATGGAAATAATTAAATTAACGCCAGTTAGACGCTGAAGTGAAAACGTGTACGATAATTGTTTCGTTTCGCAATTTAAAATCTTTCATTTTGTACCTACGAAACAGATGTTAAGCGTTATTGAAAAAAAGAAGTGTACGGTACGATTTCTAAATCTAATATCGCGAAACTGATTGCACGTGAATCAAGGATGATACACGATCATCAATTACAAAGTCATCGTCGATGTTTGACAGGTGTTGCGTTAAGATGTTTCTGCAAAACATCGAGTTCCAGTCATCCGCTTCGAATACGACACAAAATAGGACGAAAACTTTCTTCCGGTGATAAATGACCCCGGATACATTAAGTATTCCTTAAGAGAATTCTGCGATTCAGAGGGAATTGAATTCACAGTCTTTCTGTGTATTTTATTTCAGAACTTCTTTGAATTCTACGTTTCCGGGACGTTTTAATTTCCATTTTTCTTAATTCTCATCCGTTCTGATCGTTAATTCGTTCGGGTTCTTAAAATGTATAATTTCTCGTGAGACTGCAGTTTATTGTACACGGCCAATTGAAGAACTAGGGTTCGTAAGCAATATTTTATCTTAAAATATTCAACGTATTGCAATGTATTCAAAGTTTGTTCCTTTAAGGCAGATCTGGAACGGCATAAAATAATTTTGATTTGGATTTGCGATTTGTATATCAGATTTTCAAGCTTTTGATGTAATTTAAAGTTCGCAACACAGGGCATCGAATACCCATCTTTAATTGCTAGCAAAATAACTTTAATTTTAATCTGAAATTTGGGTGCTATAAAATTTCTAACATTTTCTAGAATTTTTGGAATAACACATCCTTTGTAACCCAGGTTATCGAATACCCGTCGTTAATTATTAGTAAAATAATTTTAAATCAAATTTTCTAGAATTCCACTACTTGCTTATAATTTTAAATAATTTTACAGCAAATTTTACAGCAATATTCCTCAGAACATGCAAACTAATTGGAAATTTGAACGAAAACGGAATCGAACTCCTTTTTCTTTTTTTTTTGTAACTATCTCGAAAATTCTAACGGCACGATACTGTGCAATGTAACGAGGCAACCTCGGCCAACGCCTAGTGTGAATTGCGTTTCCAGTGACTGGTCATATATGCTGGCCAATGCCTCTTTCTTCTGTTCCTTCTCTTGTCCAACAGAAGTACGTATCGACCGTCCGTATCATCACCGTGCAAAACGATTTTCGATCGATCCTGATAAACAACCATTCGACAACGATCATCGTTTTCTAAATATAGCGTGCCGATCTTCAAAATGGACAACTTGATTCTGCGATTCCTGGTAATGTCTCTTTTTCGAGCATCAACCAGCAAACGAACTTCTTTTTTTTTTTTATGGAAATGAACCAGATAGGGAAAAGGAAAGTGATTCGAATCACGTAAAAATGGAAAGTGCAAATTCGAGAGAAAAAAAAGTGAAATCAAGTCAGCACCGCGCGCCTGTATACACGTATGTACGTGGTCTGTTTCAGAGAAATCTTGCGGCTTGCTACGCCACTGATCGTTCAATGTAAAACGATATCGTTGATCGATCGATCGATCCCACGTTCGCAATCGAATTTGATTCAGGGTGGTTCAAGTGTCGCACGAATATCGTGCCACTGGTGTTAACGTTCAATGGCAGACCGATGAAAAGGGATATCTTCTTGTTTCCTTTCCTGCCTTGTCCTCTCGTGTGTTGTCCATGAATGAATCTCAAAGTGTTACGAATTGGAAAATATTTAAGCCTTTGACTTGAAAGGACGTATATATACGTCCTCGCTAGTCTATAAATATATACGAAAGGCGTACATATGTATACGCTCAGTAAATTGTAAGATTTACTTACGTTTCTTGGATTTTAAGAAAATAATTTTTCATGATTTTTTGCCGGAGCATGCCGCAGTCAAAGGGTTAAAAATGAAGAAATGTCTAAATTAGGGAATATTAAATTAGAAAATAACTAATGTAGAAAATATGATTGCTAATGACCGAATTTCTAATATCCAACGGTTAAGGTACGCACTTCAAATACGAAGCCTGATGATTTATATTTGTGATCAGAGATCGAAGGCTGATTCTTAATAGGGGGACCGTTTCTTGTCGAGATAATGGCACCGAATGAAGAATGGATCGGGGTCGAAAGGGGATTTCGAAATAACGGTGAAACGAAGCATCAAAATACGTTTGTACAGTCGACGGTACAACGACGATCGTACGAGTTCCTTTTATGATAATTAATCGGGATTCCATTCATACCACCTGACAAGATTACATGCCATTGTTGCGTACACTCTTGTTACCCGACTGCCAACCGCCTTATCTCGGATTGTTCCTTTATGACGATGATAACCTTTGTTTTACGAACGATGTCGAACGTTTCGTAACAGGAGAACAATCGATCTTGAATTAACCCTTAACTACTTATGGTTCAGAATTTGAAATATAATATCCAGGATATGGTAGGATTAACATCGACCATTTATGTTTTTATATTGGAATTGATTCGATTAATTCTTGCTTTGATTGAAAATTGTAATAATTAATTCCGTGAAAGTCACGGATTTTGATTAACAACTTTAATATCTTTCTAGTTGTATCTCGATTTTCTTTGGTTCTTTTTAAACACACGGTAAAGGTATAATTTGTATGTTAAAAGAAATAGATGCGCAAGTTTCTGAAACCAGTTTACACCGTCGGAAGATGAATAAGAGACAGATTAGAAAGTAGTGTTTCAAATAAAGAGATAACAGAAATGACCCGTTCTAAATTTAAATACCGAGAGGAACGAGTGTTAAGAACCTTTTAGAATGCATACGAATATCATTAACCCTCCCTGTGTCTTACTTTTTCACCTGTGTCTTGTTTGGTCGTTGACTTTTAACACACTTGATTCGGTTGAGTTGAATATCGAATCGCGATTGCTCAATTTCATAGTTTCACATCATTTAAATTTTTCTCCAATTACCGAAATCCTGTTACGTATGGGCATGGATTATTTATACATAAGAAATCTTCAGATTCTTCGAGTTACTTTATGAAACCAGCGTTACAGAATTAAGGGAAATAATTAAGAAGCTTTCGAAACTTGCTGATAACGAAAATGCAGATAAGTGTAATTATACTATTCGTAGTATAATAGTTTGAATTTCAGATCTAAATTTTATTAATATTCCAATTTGGATTACTTGACTATTCGAATGTCACAAAGTTATTCAAATTAACCGAATATTCAAACATCAAAATTACTCAAATTCCATCCCAAAAATTCTACCGGTATTTGGATAGTCGAATAATCGGAAATATCCGAATTCTTCCACTGGTATTTGAATTTTCATCAACCCCAGTTCGAAGGACGCGCATGAACGGTACCCTCGGGACGTGGTTACCTCAGGATCATCGTTCCACGAGGAAATCGTGGGTTCGTTTTTCGATACCCACGCATTATCGTGCTGGAATGCGACGTCCTGTCGTTGGTGTTGGACGTATACGCCCGTAGGATTTTACCCTGTTCGTCGTTTTATTTCTATTCCATTGCGCTTATTACAGCCGCGTACCGATTTCCACACGTGCGATCGCGTTACTTCATCGCGTGTTCGTGTGTGCGCGCGCGCCCGTTCAGCGATTAATTGCGCAAAAACTCAGTTGCCGACCTTCGAGGATCTTGATGATCCAGCCTCGATTAGAAAGATCGGATCTCGGGGAGAAATGGAAAAAGAAGAATCGATCGATGCCAGAGAAATCGTGGAAATCGTTCGATCGTTTATGAATGAAGCGGTTAATTATATTGGGTCATTACGAAAATTCTTCTCTCGTGTTTTATTTACATTCTTCAGGGTATGTGCTTTTTGCACCTTGATGCGCTTCATTTTGCACGTTTGCGGCGCAAAAAATTGTTTAAGAAATAGCGAAGAACATCAAATTTTTAAAGCGGATAAAATTATCATAATTTCGTGGATGAAGCGGGGACGTTAGTACGTGTGTTTGGTTAATTATAAAGGATTCACGAGTCCAATCGGTTAGCGGCTCTTTGTAACGAAATCAACGAACGTGGAAACAGATGTCGAAATGTTGTAAAAAAAAAAAACGGGAAAAAATAGAAGGAAATGCTTCGTGTATTAGCATCTGCCGAGCGTATTACAAAATTGCCAAGGGGATCGAGAGAGATTGTGTGTAATTACAATTTCTAGCGCGAAATTCTTTACGAGCGTGCGTGCAAACTATGTTTCGCGATGTTCGGAAACGCGAATCGACACAGCTAACGGTTATACCAACAGATTATCGAAGAAAACGACACGCAGAAGTCGGTCAATCACTGCTTACCGCAGAAATTTCAAGTATGCCCGATCCTTTTTGTGTGCTTTTGCAAGAACTTTAATAATGTGCAAGAAAACTTTGACTGCCGTGATTTTATAATTTCGAAATATTCAATTCGAAGCTTTGCTTAAATTTTTGCAATTTTAATAAATACTCCGAACATTTCGTTCCAACGCGTGTTTATCGCGTACTTCACACATCTTCGTGTGTCGTAAATTCATAAACATTCGCAGTCTACTTATTACGAATTCTTCTGCATATTCTAAAACCGGAAACATTCGACCCGTTAACCCGCGGAATTTATGATAACCGTAGCTGCTCGCTATTTTTAAAAAATATTGACGAATTTTTCCAAATAATTTAAACAGGGGACTTTAGCTGCCCCGGTTAAACATAAATCGCAATTTCAAATTATAATTTTAATTTTCGATTCGAATAAAAGATTGAGTAAGTAAATCACTCACCAGTCTGATGTAACTGTTGATCATTTCTGTCAGTTGTGGTGCTCGGTTTGTGTGCAATGGTAACCTGACACCGGATGAAATCTGCATGACACACACACCGGCCCTTGGCGAACTCACGGACACGATGTCCTCGAGAGGTAGTGTCTCCAGGATGATCAGATCACCATTCGGAGTACGTTTTATCAGCCGAAGGCCATGATGAGAGATCGCCACGTGTTGAGTTTCTGGATGTTGAGGTCCGATCTGGAACAGAAACGTAAGATTAATTAAGCCGAAGGCGTGATGAAAGCAATTACACGTGGTATAATAATTGTAGCGTTACGAGCTGTCGAGGATAACAGCGTTCCATGCGTCGAAGTCGGACTAGCAATGAAACTTTTGTATCCTTAATCATTGTATTTACCATTCGTGACTTTCTATTCGAGAATTTTCACGTGTGATTAGCCATGTATAAATTCATACGCGATAGTTATTAGACGTGATTCGTAGGTGGAAAAAAAGGTGAAACGAATTTTATGCCAAATCTAATTTTCCCTCGTAGAATGATCGCCAGGATAAACAAAATAGTCGTGTTCACTCTGGTGAATTATAATATGAATTATTCAGAGATATTATAAATTAATTTTTGAATTTTCACGAAGCCATTTATTCGTGATTTCATTAACAATCCCTTATTATTTTAGTAGCCATAGATTTTTGCAAAAATAATTAAAATATTAAATAACGATTGACTCACCGACACTGGGAATATCCTGGCGAAGTATAAAGGCCACTGTTTCGCCATATCGACCACATTCTTCTTGATGGTGATCTTATGTTGGGTGCTCTGCAGGTTATCCAAAGTGATCCCATAATTGTCCAACATCTTCAGCATATTCTGTCTATCCTCTTTTGTAATTCTGATGTTGGACGTGGCCAGAACATCATAAGCCACCTGACAAAACACCAGATGCAATGCCAAAGGACTGTTCAGCGTTTCGTTCGGTGCAAACACCTCCTTCTTCACCCTCAACGTCCAAGTGACCCTGTTGTACGTGAAATGAGCTGTGGACGTTTGAGGGTACAGCTTCGTGTTCACCACTTCCTGGACCTTCTCGATTTCCGGTTTTTCGGCTGGTGGCATCACTGGTCTCAGAAATTCTGGCCACTCTTCGATCTCTATTCTCTCCATCTTGTCGGTACGATTTGTCGACGCTATGCTCGATCTTCTGTCCACCTCACGATCCAATTTTTTGAAGCTTTGACGAGCGGCAGCGAATGATTCCCTGGTGTTTGGCATTACGCCAAAGTCCCGCGACGATGGCATGCCGAAACTGTCGCGTGACTTTGGCGACACGTCCCTGGTCATTCCAAACGGGTCCCTCTTGGAGCTCGAGTTCTCAAATATGTCCCTGGCGTATTTGGGATCGAAAATGTCCGAATTTAAATCGCGACGCGAATCGAAATCCGAGCTTCTGTCTCTGGCTGAACTCGCCAAGTCCGTGCTGTCTTTTCCATAGAAATCCTTGGATTTTTGATCCTGGGAACGGGATTTCTCGAAATCGTTCCTGTACTCGTGATTCTCTCGGAGATGCTGCTGGGACGCGAATATGTCCCGGCTTTGACTGAACATGTCACGTTGGTTTTTAGCGAAATGCTCGAATGTTTCTGAGTCTGGGGATGTTCTGAAGGAGTCGCGGGATTTTGGCTCCACTGGAGCTGGCGGTGATCTTGGTTGGGCTATTCCTGATTGACTGAAATTTCATAAAAACACTCATACATTAGGACTTATTGTTAGTTAGTTGGGCATCGTTTGAATAAGCTCAAAATAAAGCATGCAAACAAGGAATAATTCTTATTTCATTTTCCATTTTGTATTGAATTTTTCTTACTGGACAAAGAAAAGGAAAGAATACCTATTGCTGTACATGCTTCCGCCTCTGGGGCTAGGAGGTTGTGGAGGTGTAACCGGAAGCGGAGGTGGCACAGGTCTTTCCATCCTTTCAATTTGAGTTCTGACTACCTGCGCTTGAGTCATCATATCTGTCGTGCCTTTCGACGTTACGCTTTGCGTGTCATCGGCTGTGGAAGCGTAATCGTCCCATCGTCCTCCTTTTGATACATCAAACATCATCGAACCTTCTTGATTAAAAGAACAAATTATTTCTAAATACAAGGGAAAAGTGGGATGGGTGGTACAACCTTGTTCAGGGTGATTTTACATATCTTAAGAAGCTTAATGCTTAAGAATCTTCTTATGCTGGTTTCAAGGATTATTATAAGCTTCTTATGGAAAAGTTTTATTCTATTACTTTTACGTAGAAAATTGCTCTTTCCTTGGGTGTACCACCATGTTCTACCACACTTCGCATACGAATCTTACCTAATTGTTGCTCAAGCAAAAGTTTCCTATTATCCTCCAAACGCTTCACTTTACCATCCTCGCGTGGAAGAGCTGGTTTCTCAGTCGTTTTTGTTGACCTGACACTGTGATTTGCTGTCACTTTCTCCAATCTTTGACGCATCTCTGAACTGAGCTTCAATTTCCCTATGCTACCTGGTGACGGCCTCTGTGCACCTACCTCTAACCCAGATCTAACAAAGAGACAAATTAAAAAGAAGAAATGAATCTTCTCGAAAGAAAAAGAAAAAAGATTCAAGCAATTGAAAATATATTCATACTTGGATTTCTTCTTCTTCTTTTCCCCATCTTCTTTATATCCATTTTCATGTTTGCTGATCGGGGCTGGCGCATGGATCATCGTCTTTTCTTCAGCTCCAACGATATTCTCGATCTCGAATTCCTCCCATTCTACGGCACCCTCTGTGCTAGGCTCACCGTCACCCTGATTATATTCTTGATACTGCGGGGTGATCTTGCGTTGCTGATGTTGCTGGCGCATTTTGAACTCGATGAAACTGTCCTGGCTCTGATTTTCATTCGAATCACTAGGTGGTGGCCATCTGAAGGAATGATTAAATATAATCGTTTTCCAGTGTATCAAATTCACGTTTAATTACTTTATTATTGAGAAATGTCTGATAGTTGATACTCACCTCCATTTACCGATTCGAACAGTCTTGGCTCTTCCGTATGGATCTAAAAATGGCCTCGATTCCGAAGGATCGTGCGACTCTAAGGGTGGTGGCATCGGCGGAGGGGGTGGAACACCCTTGTTGTTACTCGAATTCGATAAATTACTGTCCACGCTGCTCTTACGATTCTTCAATTCACTCAACACGTTTGTAAAATTGCTTTGCACATTGTTTTTATTGGTTGCGGACCTCTTAGGATCCATCGAGGTGGATAATTTTTTGTCGCCCGCTTTCCTTTCGACGATCACTTTCTTCACCGCGTATTCCACGCTAGTTTTTCGCACCATTTCAGAATTCTTCCTCGGCGGACTTTGGGAACGATGAATTTGTGCTTTCACCGTCATTTCCTGGCGTTGACTGTTGATTATCGGTTGCGGTGTTGCTTGCTTCTCCGTCGACCATAGTTCACCGTCTTCCGGTTCTCTGAACGACACCTAACGATCCCGAATTTTATTACAGACACATATTATGATTTCTAATTAAGTTCGTAATTGTATTTTATTTTACAACGTGCTACAAATGAATTTATTACTCGTGCCGTTATGTACAGTGCTGCCAAAGATTGTAGATTTTTGTGTTTTATATTAATATTTACAGAAAGAACATTCCGAGTCTTTAATTCCAATAATTAATTAAAATTAACTTACATTTTTACAAAAATGTATTAGGTCATTTCGAAAGGGCAAACAGTGACCTCTGTTATTAGTTGAAACGACAATATCTCAAGATATATAGTCGCGAATGGATTAAAAGATTCATAAACCGTTCGTTACGCGTCCAACTTTCTACGCACAATTAGAGAAACACATAATTATATCATTTTGTACAAGTCATTACCGATTACTGATCGTAATCGCCGCGTTACATTCTCCCACACCACTGTACACCAATCGACTCGACAAATCAGTTTCCCATAACCAGTTAATATCTCCGACATATGTTACAACATAATCGAGTTCAAACAGAAAAACAGACTAATCGACATTGCGTCGAGTTATCAATATTATATCTATATACACGTATTGTTTCTTTTTTTTTTTTTTATTTGTTAGATGAAATCATTAGATACCTTGGAGTAGCGTCCAATAGAATCATTGGGCCCCATTTGGGCACCGTTTTGGGGGGCTGGGGGAACAAGATTCATACTGGAGGGGCCTGCGGACAACACCGTGCCCTGGAAACACACACCCATGCCGCGATGCGGCTCTAAAAGCCCACCAGGATCTCTTCTCCTCTCCGGGGGGGAAATGTAAACGCAGAAATCGCGATTTTCACTTCGAAAAGCCCGTTTCGTGCGATTTTATTGCGTAACAACAGTGGTATAGTGTTAGTAAAGAGTTATGTGATCGTGAAAGTGACGCGTGTGGAACGATCGCTACTCGTTCCTTCCGATGACATTTAACATGCGATTTTTCATTTCCACGCGTGTTACAACATCGTGATGTGAGCATTATTACTGTGCGGCAAAATGATGCTGCGTACAAGAACAACAACAGATATTTTCATTTTTCTTTTTTAACAAATATCGAAATGTATCTATGAGAGTCTTATTACTGTGTCGTAAGTTCTGTGCGTTGTGTTTGCTTCCGCTTCACGATTATTTTCTAGGATTATTTTCTTTTTTTCGAAAAAGAAAAATTCCTAAATAGATATACTACTTTGAATTTTAAATAAAATTCTTTTCGAAGCAATATTGAATACGTTCCATAGGTTTGGGTCGCGATTGACCTCGGTCCACTTGGTATTTAAAAAATTCTTGACAAATCTACTTAAAAATTTTCATAATTCCAATTTCCCGAAGAACAGGCCAGAAAATAATCGAAAAGTTTATTTCGCGTCCCATCACGTCGATATTACTCGTATTTAATCAGTTAATCGTTGATAATGTCTCACCGGTTGCTGCGACGAATTTTGAGGGTTCTGAACGAGCAGTTGTTGAAGAGCTTGATTCTGCGCCAACAGTTGTTGTTGAATCTGCATGTTCTGCGCCATGGCACTCTGAAGGAAGGCTCTCTGCAAGTTTTGCTGATAGGCCATCATGTCGTTGTTGGGATTGGGAGGTGAATTGGGGTACTGAGGAAGGCTGAGTCCTTGCATGCTGTAAATCGGGATTGGCATGAAGCCAGGGTTCATGTTCATGTTGCTGCTCTGTGCTGGGGGTACTTGCTGAGGGCCGCTAAACATTGGCATCATCATAGGGGGTGACATCATTCCTGGTGTAATGGCACCGAAGTTAAAAGTCGTGTTCTGATTCGGTATGTCCATGTTGCCTCCGCCTTTGATCCTCTTTGATAATTCCTCAGCTGTGATCGTTTCACTTTCACTACTGTTCTTCATCATATTCTGAATGAACTCGTCGACGGTTCGAGGCGTTTCTAGAGCTTCAAGGATTATGGCATCGCTCTGAGATCTATCTTCCTTTGTACCTTTGATGCTGGCCGCCAAACTTCTGGCATCGGATAGCTCGTCTAAATTTCCATCGAGGACGGGCATGAAGAGCTCGTCCAGGAACTGATCCACGTCCGAAGCTTGACTAGGTACCCTAACTCGTCTTACGTGCGACGCCAGGGAAGGAGCTTCGCTCGTGTCAGACATGGCCGAGGATTTCACTCCGTACTCGCTTTTCTCTATGTAGGCGCGACTCGATTGACTGCCTGGCAGTGCTCGTTTACCTTCGAATTGAAATATATAACGTTTACACCTAATCCTAACTTATCCCTAATATTTAACCTTAACTCTTAAGCGTGAAGCTTACAAATCTGATTATTAATCTGATAATTATCGTTAACCTTTTCGCTATTAACGATGATTGTAGTCACCCAACGCCTGATGTTCGCCATGTACTGACGGTGACTGAAGTCACCCGTGAATTTTCGCATTCACAGAGTATATCTGTTATTTCTATGCTTACCAATCGCAGGTGTTAATAATTTACCTCGCGTCACTAGACGTTAAAAGATACGTTCTCTCGCCAGTCAAATTTAAGTGCCATACCGAGGCAGGACCGTAGCGAAAAGGTTAATGCATCACTGTATGAGTTAGGAGCTTAAGGAGTTCTCAAATTTTCATTTTCTTTACGTACCAGGATATTGAGATTTGATAAACCTCGTCTGGGATCTAATATAGCTGCTCTTGTCGTCCTCGGATCTTCCAGTTTGACTGACAGACTGAATATCAGGATACTCAAAATCGATAGTCAGATCCTCTTCTTCGATATTTGGTTCTGTCGTTCTTGTTATCCTGCTGTATTTCCTTTCCTGCGCGATTTCGTTTCTCGTCATGTACTCGACGTTGCTGACCGCCGATGTTTCTCCTATCCTTTCCAGACTGTGATAACGTTCGTTTAGTTTCGACGAGGATAGCCCAAGATTAGCTAGCTTAACCGGCGGTGTCACTACTTCCGGTTGAAGTAGATTGTCCAGACTACGGCTACGTTGTTTCTCCTTCTCAAAGTATCTGTCGTTTAAGGCGGATTTTCGGGATAAGCCAGTGTCTGTCGTTGTTTCTAATATTCCTTCGTGTGATTGTTTCCTCATCTACGAAATAACGATTTTAATCATTGTAAACGTTTTTAAATATTATTCCACATTCTTTGATTACGTTTCATTTAAGCATTGGTGTCAGTTTGCAACACCTTTATGTCATGAAATTGTGTGTCATTAATTAAATCTGTAACAGGAAGCGTGACTCACCGATGGTTTGGATACAGGGGGTTGTGGAGGAGGAACGGCAGGTCTTCTGGGTGACTGAATTTCCGGCTCGACAGGTTTATCTATAACCTTAGGCAGCGTTTTTCGTTCCAGAGGCTGGAAGGTCTTCAGAACCGGTGGTTCTATTTCGTGTTCCAGCTCCCGAATTATCTGCGTATGCTGAAACAAACGCCACAAAAATACCATCACACGAACCTACGAAAAGTTTAAACACAATTGCACTCACTTCTCTCTTTTTAATGGGAGGGAAACTGTTCTTCCGTTGTTCCAAGAACATGTGTTTGGCAGCCGGAAACGCTGGAGCCAGTTCCATTTCTGAGATCAAATCCAGCACGTAATCGAATCCATTGGTTTCTGTGACAATGGCATCTGGACCATCCAGTTGGTTCCACAGGGTAATGGTCCAGCCAGAATTCTCCACGCCATGATTGTGGACAGCAAGATTCGCCAGTTCCTCGCAGGTTGTCCAGGAATCCACGGCGCAGGTGACCGTTTCACCTGAAAATCATTTTCGAGCTGTTCAAAGATTCTTTTTTAAAAAATGAATCATAATTTTGGATAACAATTACTTTCAGGTTTTCTATCGTTACTTTAAATATTATTGAAATATTGGATTGACTTTGATCGAAATATCTATTTTTCCTGGATCTGATTGTGAGTCACGACTCGCCTAGGTTAATTTTGCTTTCAATTACAAACACACACTTACCGTCATAGAAACCAACGCTCAGCGCCATATTAACTCGATTCCTGTTGGCCCTCCATTCCAACACACACGGTGGATAATTTCTCGGCACGTGATGAACGATTTGCTGATTGTTGCTCATTATTCTGAACATCGTTCTTTCACCTTGCAAAAGTTTCCTCTGACAATAAGCTTTATAGCCGTCGTACGCGTGATCAGACACGTACTTCAGGAAATACTTGAACAGAGTGGAGGATGGTTGAAAGGCTGATAAACAATTCGATAACAGCAACCAGCCTCTCTCTTTGTTCGCGTCGTTTTCATTTTTCCAGGTTTGATTGGCCAATTGGCACAGAATCTCGTCCCTCAATTTCTCGTTCACGATTCCTTTGTTCACAATGTAATCTCCCAGCGCTTGTTCCCTTTTGCCGCTCAGATTATTCTCGTTCATGAATCGCAGGATCATTTTGAAGATCATCAACGAATCTGTGTAATCTTGATCCCTGGCCTTCGCGAGGAACGGTGTTTTAATCGGTTCTCGTTTCATGCCGAAGATGTGACTCTTAAAATAGATGTTGGTGAATTTTGAGAACTGGTGTTGATCGATGTCGTTCGGTAGAGTGTAAGTATGGTGCATGGGGATCACTTGACCCACCACTTTTAACAAGTTCCTTTCTGTATGCGTGGGCTGCCAGTCTGTGATTATAAATGTTACCTATCAGATTTATTTGTATCACAAAATAATACCTAATATATAACTATAACTAGCCAATTATTATGGTTTGATCTTTTAAAGCCATGAAATTTAGAATTGAAAAATCTATGTAACACTAAAGGTAGTTAAATCTGAGTAAGGTTTAGGGTTAGTTAGGAATGTTTCTGATGAATTACCATCGAGTTT
The DNA here is from genome assembly GCA_943735885.1 of Stelis phaeoptera. Taxonomy (NCBI): domain Eukaryota; kingdom Metazoa; phylum Arthropoda; class Insecta; order Hymenoptera; family Megachilidae; genus Stelis; species Stelis phaeoptera. The sequence continues at coordinate 7,307,596 of OX030936.1, forward strand.
GCTGTAAATAAAGGCTAGTTCAGCAGGAATTTCTAAATGATTCACACCAGCCACTGCTCTAGAGGTTCTCTCTTGCTCCTCCCTTTGTTGCTTCGCTTTGGCTCGTTCTTTACTGGCCCTTTCGATCTCTGCCCTCTTGGTCATTTCCTCCTTCAACACCTTAAACTTCTCGCGTTGCGTTTTGCCTCTGTATATCTTCTGTGCCATGAGTACAGCTTTCTTCAGTGCTCTGTACTTCTTCCTCTCGCGATAACCACGATACACGGCTTGGATCAATACTGTGCTACGTGAAATGTTTAAGAACCTTCTTCTTGCCAGGAATCCTCTGGTATACCTGTATTATTATTCAATTGCACATGAAACTTTGGGAATTTTCATAATTTTAGTTTGATTTTGGGGGGTGAGAATGAAAATTTACGACTCTTGAGAATTTTCTGGTAAAACTCAATAATTTGTAGCAATAAAGAAAATTGTAATTAGTTACCTCTGAACAGTTATGGCCGCCCTTTCCAAAATTAACGCTCTATTATACTCCAAAGTCCTTTCCAAAGATTCTCTCAAAAATACCCTGGTGAGTCCCAGTTGGTATTGCGACTGTGCTTCCTTGGGTGCAGCTTTGTCCAGAATTATGCGACAGAGCTCCTTATTTGGCGCTCCTCTGGGCAGATGGGTGGAAACCAGATATCTGTATCGATCCACGAAATGTCCAAACAGAAGTCGAACCGGGTATCCAGTTTTTCGGATTCGAATGGTCTCTAGCATTCCTGTGTATCGTAATTGCTCGAGGACGCATGGCATGTCGAATTTCATGGGCGCTTTCTCCGTGTTCGGTTTGATACATCGCACGAACCATGGATTGCATCTGTACGATTATTTAATAAACCAAAGGATGTAATAAAATTTAAATATCTACAAAGCGGAATGGTTTTGCAGATACCGAGGTTGTTTAGATTATTCGGATAACAAGGGTTTGAAATACATCTTACTGAGACATGGAATCCAAAAGTTGCTGTAGACTGTCATGGAACCGAGCAGACACGGTTGGTGTTCGTGGTTTCATGGTGACGAATCTGCCATTTGGTTTGTTCATGGTTTTGTTCGCCTCGTGGGTTGTCCTCACGTGCTGGAACATTTTGCTGACCATCTGGAACGAAATCATAAAGGTCGAGGGATTCTTAACGCTTCGAGTCTCGTGTCATTTATGCGCGAGTGAAATTTTGTTCATTAGAAAGAGTTCGATGTTAGAAACGTGATATACTAAATTGAAGGATTTCTTTTGTAATTTCAAGTTAAATAAAAACTCACCGATATTTTACTGCTTATTAATAACTCCACCACGTCTGGTCTCAGCGTGTCTCTGTTTTTATCCAGGAAACCTTCGACGTTGTACCAAACTTGGCCGGCATAATGTTTGATCGCAAACTCGGCTGAATTCATTCTAGGTCTCGAGTACAGTTCGCTCAGAGCATGGTTGTAATGACACTTCTCCAGGAATGAAAGATCCGTCGCTTTTGGAAAATTACTTTCGTCGTCCAGAAGATGAAGAATACCGACAGGTTTCTTCGCGATCAGATGAATCACTGGCAAATTGTCCTGTGTATCAAATGAAAAGTTTCTGAATTTCAACAACACCTTGCTCCGATAGTGAAGTTTGTTAATTTAAATATTTCAGTTATTAGAAAATGTTATTGGTTATTTTCAATTTCGAATTAGCTACTTTTCCCTATACTTTTTATTCCAATTATCAGAAGTTTTTAACGAAACGTCGCTTACCGTATAATTAATAGTAGTCCAATCAATTTTCTCCTTGGCATACTCTTGTTGCTCCAACTTGAATATATGTTTGTTAAAATAAAATTGAAGATTCTCATTTGCATAATTGATGCACAGTTGTTCGAGACTGTTCTCTGTGAAATTCTCGAACCCAAATATATCGAGTATCGAGATGGCTGCAGTTTGTTTTGTTCCTTTGTAAACTATATGATTCACACGAGCAACTAGCCATGAAAACAATGAGTTGTACAAAGCTTTGGCAAATGCATCTCTGGCGTCCAAAGCTTGGTCGATGTTCAATGCTGTGAATACCCTTTCGTTTCTTGCTTCCTGCGAACGAAATTGAACACCCTCTGATGAATATTTTTAGTCGTTTGAATTTTATTTAAACTCTAGTGTTATAAAACTTTCAAATTCTCAAGACTTAGAATTTTTTAAGTTTTTTTTAATAATAGAATTCTAATATCTTTAGAATCTTAAAAATATGTATAAAGAATTCCATGTCTGGAAATTTGTAAAACCCAAAGTAGTAAATTTTATTTAATTCCAAGTTTCGACAGCTTCAAAAGTTAGAAAACTTGATCAATACTCAGACTTAGAATTCTGATAAAATTCTCTGTATATTGAAATTTGAATAATCGCTTACCGTTGTTTTGGTCGTGAGTGCTCTGATGATCCCATCAGAATTCACCTGAAGAAGATGAGCAGCCCAACGGATCTCCGCATCCGAGCCAACCTCGACGCCTTCTTGGCCGTGTCTCATCTGCTTCCGGTGAAAATAAACGTTCCCAAGGTGCAACACGCTAGCTAGGATCTTAAAAATAGTATCCTGTTCTTCGGACGTGAAGCCTAGAACCTGCATCGCTGACAAAAGTGCCTTGAAGTCCTGAATATCACTCTTGCCATCGATTTCACAGTTTCCACCCTAATAATTCGTAATTATAGTTTGACTCTTAGATCGGGAATAGTGTTACGTGTATATTGGATGTTTCGATTAACCTGGTTCAAATAAAAGTATTTATCCGGCGTCAGTAATCCGTACTTGTCCCTGAGCTGCTGATCAAGACCGGCTAGAAGCTCGTAGAACACGTGGTAATTCCTTTCTTCTGACGCCTGTGTCACGATTCTGCTTTTTTCTAGCAGATACTGAGTTATTCTTCCACCTACGATCACTCCACTGGAAAGGATCATTGAATTAATCGAGGAAATAAGTCATTGATTGCGAAGAAATTATTTCTTGGGTATTCTTGACGCACGCGACCATATAAAGGTGGGAAAATTTATTTTCTCACGTCGAAACTCGAAGAAACGATGCAAAAGTAGTTGCAGAGATACTCACTCTCTGAAATAAACCTCCAGATATTTTCCGAATCGACTGCTGTTGTCGTTCCTCGGTGTCTTAGCGTTCCCGAAACTCTCCAATAATGGCGTCGCCTCGAGAATCTGTTCCGTGACGAGATTGTTTGGCGCCCGATTAACAGCAGCCAGGTATTGCATTACAAGTTTCGTGGATTCCGTTTTTCCCGAACCGGATTCACCGGAAATAACCACCACCTGATTCGCGCTGGCGTTATTTGCTGCAGTTACCTGGCTGTACGCGGACGAACCGACGGCGAACAGATGACTGGAAATGCACGATGAAATTCCGTTATCCGACAAAAGATTTAAGCATAATTTTAATTGCGTTACCCTTGCGTTTTCTGACTTAGCAAACTTTCGATTTCCAAACGTAGGAAATTAGAACAGCGGTGCTTAAGTTGAATTAATTCAATTGAATTTGGAATAAAAAAAATACGAAACTCACGGTGGCAGGGTTCCAAGTATCCGTCCTTCGTAGAGTTTCACCTGGTCCAAGCCATAAATATCGAACATTTTGTAGGGATTCACAGCTACCAAAATGCTCCCTGTGTACGTCTGTCGTAAGAAATATTAATTGAATTACGATCAAGCTTTGCTGATAATTCGTAATAAAATATTATAGAAGGAGAACACTTACGTATATTAATTCCTTGTCGTACCGGATCTTCAGATTCCATAATAACGAGGCTTCGTTCAGGTCGCTGTAATTACAATGACGTTTCGACATTGACGATTCTATTTCATTCCTTAATCGTTAAATGAAACTTACGTTAATTGAATCATATCCTCGACTCCATTTTGTCCAAGATCCTGTCTCGGTTTCACTCCGCTCAAATTTGTCAGGGTGAATATCTGCGGCTGAAATTAACGAAAATATTCTTCTCTGAAAATTGCTTATTATTTTCAAGGAAGAACCGGTAACAATTCAGAATATTTCGTCGTGATTTAAACTTAGAAACCGATATAGCATAAGTACTATTTTGTAATATTTTTATGTCATCGAATCGTGCTAGAATTTCTGCGTTTAAATTCTTCAGCATCGATTTTGTTGTTTTGCAATGCCACAAGTGTTGCCGTGGCGCATACGAGCGCACCTCTTCTTCGTCCTTGCAGCCGAAGACACTTTCCTTCCAGCGTAACCTTGACTTTTGAACAGCGTCATGTTTCAGAGCGTCTCTGCCTAATTCTGATTTCCCTCTTGACTCAAACAAACCTTTTCTATACAGTTATTGTCCTTAATCAAACTTGAACACCCTGAAGAATCGATAGAACAACCAATTAAATAAACCATTTACTTATTAACTGGGTGCATTGTCATTGAAGTCACTTTTCTGGCCACATCGATAAAATATTTGCAAAACTCACTTTAGAATTCTTTGTATGATATCTTTTGAAGTTATGCGTCGTTTTCGAGATGTTCAGGTTTGGTTTCTGTATTCTGGAAGGTTTCGAAAGGAAAGTTTTCCAAAGTTGGCGTTTCCGAACGACGTATCATGGCAGAACTTTCTTGGCAACGTGTTCTTTTTTTTGCCCGATTTTCTCGACGAACGCGACCTGATCTCTGAGAGAATGCGCGATAAAAAAGGAAGATTCGCGCGAATTCACATAAGACGCGAAAGCCACTCACGTGAGACTTAACCGGATACCGAGTTGCCTGCGTTTGCAGTTGCAATTCCATTGGCGTCGCCTCGTTTCATACGTAATCTACTTAGAAAACGTTTAACGCTCTGACATGCACGTTTATCGCAAACAAACGGAAACCAATCCCGTTACCAGCTTCTAACCAGCCTCGGGAAATCTGAATACGAATATACACCAACAACTCCTATATTTTTTATTGTCGTCTAGCTAATTAAACAATTGCAAACTCGATTAATCCAGATCGGTTAAGTAAAGATTTATCTGTAAAATTAATTATCGAAGTCGATTTAATATGAATAGAATTGAAATTGATTTAAGAAATAATAGGCTGACGATTAAATTCATGACCTTCGGGACTTACGAACAATTTAACGTGCGGATCAAACTGTTAATCGGACGTAGGATAAAACTAATGAAACTCGAGTGTTTCATTCCCGCGCCCCTGTGCACCGTCATCTGTATAATGGGACACCATTGAACTAGACTCCGTTACCAATGCACAACAATGCTTCGAGAAATCGAATACGAGACGCAATCACCGAGGAAAATAATAATCAATGGTAAGTCGACGCGAATGAAACGTATTTCAAGCTCGTCAAATGAAATTGCATTCATGTTAAATTTTTAACGTTTCACTTGCTTCAATTAAACAGATGGGAATTTTCTTTAGCAAATGTATTCGTGTTCGGAATATTGTATATTTCATTTTTTCAACGTAAAGAAGAGACCAAGTGAAAAAATCGACGAAAGTGAAAGACAGGAACGCGAAAATACTCGACGAACATCGATTCCTGGCTGATACGTTGTCCTTGGAGCTTGAAAGTGTACGAAGGTGTCGCAAACAGGCGATCAGCGTGCTGCCCCTTTTTCGATATGCACTTTCACGCTACGATCGGTACACGTCGTCCGATTGGACCCGGTGTCGACGTAATTTTCCAAGATACCGAACAGGCCACTTTCGCGGAAGTATTTCGCGGTATTTCGCGAAGTATGCGCGGCATTCGACGCTACGATTCGACTTTCTAGTCCCGACGCATTTGACTATATCCAGTTAGGTGACCATCGCGGAAATCTTGTTGCATTTTCGTTTCTCTTCCTGTGACGCCTTAATGAACCGATCTTTTCCTTTAAAGTTTTTAATTCGAAAATGTACATAGGTATTTGGACATGATTTCATGACATAAAAGTATTGCAAAATAATATATATGCTATATCAATTTAAAGGTGAAAGTTTGATGAAAATTACTGCGTAAAGGTTTCGTTGATATCTTGAACACAAAATGGTGAAAACAGGGAATGAAATCATACTTACAATAATGTAATGTAACTGCTATTACGTTGATTTCGAAACATAGATAATCGGACACGATTTCGTGACATAAAAGTATCATAAAATGGCCTTTATTATATATCAATGTGAAGCTTAAAGTTCGACAAAAAAGACTACATAAATGCCTCATCAACATTCTTAACACAAAATAAATGGTTTCCTGTCGAAGCGACCTTCGACAGATTTCGAAACGTACGAAGTTTTACACAGTCTTGTGGCATTAAATCTGACAAAAATTGCAGAAGAATGTTGTTTACGATACTGTTAAGAAAACGCGAAACTGAACAGTAAGGATAGCGGGTCTTCTTCTTGGAAACGATCGACGACGATTAAATTGAAGAAATATTTCCAACTGCCAACGCTGTTCTCGCGAAATTCTATTCTCTGTGCCATTGTTACCGCGCCAAATGGCTCTAGTAAAAAGTCAATGGAACATAGTAAAGAACGTCGACCAACCAGCCTAGCCGAAGCGAGCGACGCTTTAAGGAAATGCAGAATAACCGGTTGTTCCTTGGCCTCGAAGCCAGACCCCGTATTGTTGACTAGCGTGTATCTTAACACACTTCCATCGTGTTTCTCTGTCCCTTTGCGATAATAACGCTCTCCGGACAGTTTCGTCGTCGACCCGTCTGAAGGGTGAACGGTAAATCCTTCGATTCTTATTCAATTCGTTGCAAAAAAAAGGGCAAATCGTCACGAAGAACTCATTACTACCTCTTACGCATCATAATCGAGGTTGTGTCACATATCTTGCATAGCTTATCCGACCGATCGTTTGAATCGGTAATAATTTACACTCAGACTTGTCCTATTTACGTGGCCCGAGCTGATGTTTTTTTTTTTATTTATCGTGAGAATGGAAATTGATTTCATACCTTGCCGGCTATCACTGCCTGCACGGAGAGAACATTGGCTGCCCTGTGGTATTCCAAAACTTCTCCTGGCAGCACGTGGCCGACGCCAGGGTCGAACCACACCAATTCACCCTGAAAAACGAAAGATTTGATTGTAATTTGTGACAAAAGTGAGGATCACCTCAGACGATATCTTAGAATTGGCAGACATAGGTATCTATGTGCTCTGATAGAACTGGAAGGGTTAATTTTCATTCGAATTGGAGAGTAATTTTAGTTTTAATAGTTCCAAAGATTTAACCAAATTATTTGTAATGTTTCCACTAAAATAGATAACAGATCCTTGCAAGAATTCATACGTCACATATGGGTTAAGTGATACGAGAATCCAAGAGATACTTGGGAAATAATTCATAAAGTAACGAGAAAGATTGCTTTCTATTTCCACCAGATATTCGCTTGGAAATTTCTTATTAATATATTCTTAACTCGTTCCATAACCCATATCATTTTTTTCTATCTTCTGTTCAATCACTGGCTGAAATTTTTCCAAAAACTTCGTATGCTAACCGTTTTCATGTTCCACGACGGATACGAAGAAACACTGTCAGCCTTCGTCGTATCGTTAGAAGACTGAACCTTCCTCTTCCCCGTGCAAAAGCCAAAAATGGACGAGGTCGTGACCGGCGAACTTGAACGTCCGCTGTTAGCATCGCTGTAAGCTCTGACATGATTGTTGGCTGATTTTTTCACGTAGTTCGATCTCTCCTTGCTCTGTTTCGACGAAATACCTGCCTCTTTGCTCGATTTTCCGCGATAATTGATCCCTGGCGGGCTTTCGGTCGAACACTTTCTCGAACTTTTCACATAACTGGGAAGAGTGGTCGTCAGCCTGGTGACCGAGCCGATCTCTCGATTCGTCGAGCGAAAGTTTTCGATCAACCTGCTCTGAGACTTCGATCTGTGCTTCGTCGATTCTTTGCACTTCGTTCGATTGCTGTCCAACCGAGAATCCCTCGTACCGACACCCTTTTCACAAGGATCCTTCTTTTCCTGAACATCTGACTCCTTGCTCTGGTACGACTGACTTTCTGACGCAAATTCCGACTGAATTTCGACAGAGTCTTCTACCGATTTCCCGGCCTTCCGGTTCGCGCAAGGGTCCTTCATATTGTCTATGATCCTCTTCCGGGACATGGTTCGTTGTCCAGCCTCTACGTCAGCCTCGAGCCGACCGTCAACACCATCTTTCGAATCAGCTTTGTTATCGTGGCCCTGAACGCTCTTCGACGTTTTTCGAGACACTTTGGCGTAAAGCGCATTTCTATGGAGATTATTAGTTCGCATGTCCACCAAGGGAAAAGTAGCCGTGTAGTACGGTGTATCTGGTACAGGATCTCGAAGATGTCTGGTGGTGGTTTTGAACTCCACGTCCACGGCTCTTTCTCTGACTTGTATGCTTCCTGGTCTAGGCTGTTTGGCCAGACTGTTCAAAGACACCGTAGAACCTCTGATTGTGGCTGTATTGCTGGGCAACGAGTTTTTCCTTCTTCGTATCCTTCCATAAACGGGTGGTTCCTTCCTGACTGCGTCCTTGGCCAGCCTAGGGCTGGCCCAATCCTCCGTTAACCTGGATGTCCTCGATGCGTGAACAATCTTGGGCAAGGTCGACGGTCTCGGCACAAGGCCGCGGTTAATGTCCTGCTGCTTGTTGGTGACTGTCAGGAAATCACAGGCCGACCTGGACTCTCTCTCATCTTCTCTGCCCCACCCGGTGTTCCTCGGCCTCGGGAAACCGGTGGAGGTGCCACCTTTCGCCTCTGAACTTTCTAGCTTCTCCTCTCCGTGATTCCTGACTCGAGAAACACCTATTGGAACGTCGACACTGGCTCGTCTGTGTATTATGTCCTGTCTGGAGACTTTTCTCGATCCTACACCAGACTGTGTCACCTTGCTCGACTCCCTGTGACACCTTCTAGCTATGGAAGGTAGAGTTCTCGGTCTATCCAGCTGATCCCTGTCGATGTCCGTGGATCTTCTTCGTCCGTGATGAAGAACTTCGCAAGATCTCGACGAATTCTCTCTCTCCTCCTTTTCCCTGCTGTATCGTCTCAGAATTTCTTTTCTGGACACCGTCACGTCTCTCGGAATCGTGAAATAGGCCTCCTGGTTAGGGTGTTTGGAGTCTGATGGACCATAGTCGGGGTCCAGGTGCCTTGGCCGGCCGGAAGTTTGATACCTTCTAACGCGTTCCGTCGATCCGCTGGAATTCGGAGCGGAATTCGTATCTGGGTCTGGGCCGGCGGAATTATGCAACGCGCGTCGAACGGATAACGGTTCCGCGGCGGCGTAGAAAGCTCCCGAGCCCGTGTTTCGTGACGAAAACCGATTCCTCGAGGTCGACGATCGCGTAGACTTGACATCAGCTTTTTTGCTGTTCGCCAACGTCGACTCCATGTTATCCACCGTCGATCAATGTTCGATTTTAATCGACATTGCGCATCGAGACTTTCCTCGGGTATACTTTCAATTTGCCCACTTTTTGAAACCACACGAATATACTTATTTCGTCCAGTTTTTCATAAAGAACGGGTGGCAAGGTTTGAAATTGCAGGAATATCCCATGTCCACGACCGTGCGCTCTGTTAATGATATTTTTAAGGACAACACTAACGGGAACGTCAATTAAATCACAAACAGACCACGAGGCGTATAATTTAACGAAGTTGTCGAGCGTTTCTCGGCCTACACCAGTTCCATTTAACACCGGTTAACACTTGACCTTATCACTCGCAATCGTGTCCGTCGCTTTCCCGTCTAACCGGCTAACTGACAGCTTTTTACGAGACGCAAACCCGTAGGACAATTTTCTCACCGATATCGAAGTTCAGCAACGTTTTCCTCGATCGCAGCCTTCGTAAGTGTTTCAGAGTTCAAGGTTAATAAATGCTCGAGGCGCTTTTGGGTCGTTGGTCTTCTTTCTATTTACAGAAAGCTCGTGCAAACATGACCCAAAAAGTGTACAGAGCGTCTCGTAATCAAAGACAGCCGTCAGCAACCTTAGTTTCGTTTTACGATGTCATCATAATTTTGGATTTTTTTGTATCAAAAACTGAGAGTTCAATCGTGACCCAAATTTACGAGACGTTCAATTGTCTAAACCAAAGACTTTTCTATATTAAGACAGTAATATCGAAAGAAATAATATAAAATTCAGAGAAACGAGGCAACGGGACTAAAGTGATTGGGGATACATTTTCGAAAGTATTTCGAACTTTCTGCAAGCTATGTGTATGGACTCGTTAGGTTGATTTTTAGCGGACAAAAGGTAAAATCGTTTGAAAAGCCGGACACGTTCGGGCACAGATTTGAACCGAACCTCGAGCACGACACCGTGGTGAATTTTAAAATCACTTAAAGGGAGTTAGGAGGCCACCAAGACGATCACTATTGGGAACATTGGGTCAGCAGTCTCGAAAAATCTGTGCTGGTTCCCCATAGAATGCGTTAACGGTCTTTCGATGACTACGTTTCGGGAATACGTTCACGGAAGTTTCACCGTCTCGCAACACTTCCATAGAAAATCCTCTGCACCATGTTGGATATTTGAATACGTGGATCGGATTCACTCGAGATACCTGATCCGTTAAAAGAAATCTTCAATTAAATCCGCCGCTCGGCACACTTTTTCTCAAATCGTCCACCATGTAGCTTATACCGTTCACATTTCGTTACCGAATAAAACAGACTCCAAATTCAGCGTCTACTAACAAATCTTTGGAATTTTTCTATCTCCTGAATGCAACCTGTCCTATATTTCTCTCTTTCTCACAATTCCACTCGTCCTTCAACTCGTTTCACAGGCTAGTTTCACGCACGTACACGTTCCCATGCCTTCTCCGAGATGAAGACGAAGAAAATACATATTTCTTCCGAAACTCTCGAAAATCCCGACTTCGAAGTCGGATTTCCACAGCTCGTGCCACTTCCTGGACGAGAACAAAAAAGAATCCAGATCCAACTGAAACTCCTCCAAGTATTCGTGGAATGATCAACGATTTACCGTCACTAGAATTTTAGAGGGATGTTCGGAGGGTGAACAAAATAAACGCTTTCTTTGTTCGAGGAGGAATCGAGTTTCACGATCCGGACGCGAGGCTGTTCGATGCAACACTGGAAGTTATACGCCTCCTCTCCGCAACAATTGCTGTGTGTGCTCGCATTGGCGTACAATTTTGTTTCTTAATTAAAACACTAGCTAATTAAATCGACGATGACCATGCGTCCGTCGTAGATTGTTTCTTTGAATTTTCACCACCTTGCGTTTGAACGATCCGGTTCGTTGTTTTCGCGACGATTTTATTCGACCGTCGGGGAACGAAGTGGTTTTCCTCGGTGAAGCTTTTCGCTGACTTTCAGTTTGAAACGGGAAAGAAGAAGTGCTGGCGCCAGTGTATCGAAGTGCTTTGGGGTGGAACCAAGCGTGCCTCTCTTCTTATATAAATTACGCGCTAAATACGCGTACGCCTACGTGGAGGTAGCTGGATATAGGCTGTGGCCGCCGGGAAACGATTCTCTAACTAGCTACCGTGGCGAGTTGCAGAAGCGGCATGGACTGTCGATGGTAAAAACCGATTGTGCTCGTAGAATCGTTCGAACTACCTTCGTATCGTGTGTTCCATATTATAAAACATAATCGTGAGTTGTATGCTGGCTTCAACTATTGGAAGATGAATCAACTTTGTGACGGATGCAGGATCGTATCGATCCGCAACGGTGTTATTTGTTATAATTACGTGCAAAATCATGGTGTTACACTGAAAGAAATTATCTTCGACGTCTCGTCGTGACACGAATCTCGGTTGAGGGTTAATCAAGACACCGTAGTCATCGGAATCATTTGAAATCGTTTCCCTATTGCGCATGCAGATTCACCCGAGTTCTCACTTTTACTCGAGTCTAAATTACACGGGGGTCCAATCGCGCCTAATGAGTTCGTGAATAATTGAGGAAGACATCGTCGCCAAGCAAGCGTAACCGACTCGATAGGAAATTGAAGTAATGTAACGCACATCGTTTCAGCTTCGATAATTAATGTAGCATATTTCCTATTCTGATTATTGAATACCGTACGAGTCATCTTTATCGATTTTCTTCGTCCTGATAATCAATTCAGAATACGAAATTCGAAGTATCGACGTTTTCGAACGTTCGGTCCGATTGGGGACAGGATTATTGAAAGAAAATTAGCTCTGTAACTAGTTCACCGTTCTATAATGAGTTATTGTGCTCGGTCACATCTCCCACAAGTGGCGTACACTTTTCTATTCAAATAATTGGCCTCCGTTTGTTCGTTAACTGAAAGCTATAAGTTATTACGTAAGCTGACACGCTTGCGTATAAACATCACGAAGAAATAATTACTTAATTTCGTACAATTTTCATCGAATGTCTAATTCCAAGAATATTATTTCAAGCTCGACCAGCTTCTTTTCACCTGCACGCAATGCGTTTTATTAATTGGAACATCGTTGCACATGGTCGTTGTGTAATATTCTACGATTGAAAGTTTTAAAAGTTCTAGACATTAGACGTGGGTCTGTTTCGAATTTGTATGCAAGCTTAGTAATTATTCCAAACCGAGTTGGTTAAGTTAGTCATAGTAATTAGTGGTGCACTGATTTGGTAATTTGGTAGTTGCAAATTTAGGAATTTAGGATATTATTTATTTAATAATTTAATAGTTAGAAATTTAGTAATTTATGGAATTATTTACTTAGTAATTTGGTAGTTAGAAATTTAGTATTTTACGGAATTATTAATTTAGTAATTTAATAGTTAGAAATATAGTAATCTGGTAGTTAGAAATTTAGTCTTTTAGGGAATTACTAATTTAGTAATTTAATAGTTAGAAATATAGTAATTTGGTAGTTAGAAATTTAGTAATCTAATAGTTAGGAATTTAGTAATCTGGTAGTTAGAAATTTAGTATTTTAGGGAATTATTAATTTAGTAATCTAATAGTTAGGAATTTAGTAATCTGGTAGTTAGAAATTTCGTAATTTAGCAGTTAGAAATTTCGTAATTTAGGCAATTATTAATTTATTAATTTAGTAGCCAGAAATATAGTAATTTAATAATTTACTAATAGATTATCACGCGTAGGCATGAAAATGCCTAATAACTTCCGAGTACAGGACGAATGGTAATTCTTCCCCTACGACGCCATTTTCCCTAAGTAAACCTATGGTATTCGAGAATATATGACGGTATGGTTTCCACAGTAGTATATTCGCGAGTATAATGGCAAGTAGAGTGGGATTAGGTCGTCAGACGAAGCAACGCGAAGCGCAGAGGCATTCGAAAGTGGCTGGCTCGCAAGGCGACGCAATTGCGTGTGCACAGATCATTGACTCCAACCACGCAACAATCGTTGCTACGATCCTGACCACGTAAATATTGTGCAACGCCACGACCAACCGAAAGCTGTTCATTATTTTCGACTTTTTTGTTCCATTTTGTATTTCACCAACAACAATGTATTCACGTATTAATTTTATTCCCGCGCGGTTTAGGCGTGACTACACGAGTAACGTAAGTTTGTATCACACAATGGGAGAATTGATGGCGATTTCGCTTCTGAATTGCAGATCATCGAGAACTTTCGTGTGGATATTCAAATTTTCTTCGAACGTGTCTTCGGTTCAGCAGGTTGGTTTGTAAATTTGGGTAAATTGTGAAATTCAGAGGTTATTTTTGTAATGGATAAAGGTAGTAGTGTTTTAGTTGATCTGTCATCTATTTACTCGGCTAGTTACAAATAATTTTGATAAATATTCGATTGACTTCACGTAATTTGCTTTGAAAGTGGAATAAAAATTGTTGTTTGTAAAATTCTACATTTGCCAGCTTAATAAAGAGCTGAGTATTATAAAAATAGTACACTGTATTTATTCTGAATGAAACTACTGGTTGAAAAGATTCTTCACGATTATACGGTAACATTTAAAATGTTAATTGATATTTTGGAAATTGACAAAAAAAAAAAAGGGAATGGTAAAATAATTCGCTCACCTTTTGCCACTCAGTGTACATCTTGAGATACCGTTAATTTCTTATCCAAAGAAGATAAGCTTCCCTCATTTTGCAAGAGCAGGTGAGGTTGTTGTACTTCGCTTCCTGCAACAAACAATTATTACTGTTAATACGACTAACGAAATAAAACCAATAAAGTTTAAACCATAGTTTGTTCGATACAATCACACGATTAACTAAAAAACAAAGAAGTAGATTCAAATTTAAACTCAATTGACCGAATGTAACTGGGTCAACCAAAGTTCAATCCATAGAATGACAACTTTTCCACGGATTAAAATGTGTCAGTTCCGAATTTAAGAGAAATCTGCTGTCCGTTCGTTAAAATTGAATACAAATCAGTGAATACAATTAACATCAATCGGATTCATTTTAAATCTTATCGAAATTCTGCACAATTTGCGCGTTACACCAAACGAACGGCCAAATAACGTCACAGACATCGCAGGCACGTGATTGGAAACGCCAACGAACCGGAAACACCGTGCACCGTCCGATTATCATTCGACTTCCGGTATCGCTGGCAACCCTAAGTGCGAAGCAACGGTTAAAACACGAGAGAAGTTCGAAGGCTCGACACTTTAGCCATCTTCAACGATTGGATGGAAAAATGATTAGGTACACCGGTCGTGCATTCAGATTCTAAATCGCGATGGGAATACGAAACCATCGATGGTTCAACGTCGTGTTTACCATTCGAGAAGAACTGATGGATTCCAGTTTGGTCATCCGTGTTGACCTTGAATTATATTCGACCCAGTGAAACGTGGATTTTTGAAACCTGGGTTTCAGAATTTTTAAGATACACGTATGTTTTTGATTTTAATTTGAAATAGATATTGATGATGAATAGGGAACAACTTGATACTTCGTTTTGAAATTAAAACTTTGAGATTCATTAATGAAAGCAAATATTTTCTTTCTTTTCTAATTGCGTGATTTGTTCCATGAATCACTCCGTACAGGATGTAATCAGAGATTTCTGACCAGGAATATGAAAAGATCGGAGGGTTCCACTTTAAAAAATTCCATAAAACAGAGTTCAGTAGAACAGAAAATAAAATTTATGAATTACGTAAATTTATTAATATTCTTAGAACACTTGAATCGTTCTATGAATCCATTTTATGGCATTTTAAAAGGCGATTATTTAGAGAAATAATTGTTCAATATACATACAGAGCCATTGATATCGATCTATACCGTGTCAGAACGACCAGAAGCGTTGCGAAGCGTTCTGTATTTGCGCGAAGAAACGATGCTCTGATTCGAAAAAAAAAAAAAAAGGAAAAAAGTTTAGGTATCACGTTATATTCTCATGATTCATGATCTTGTGCAGGATCATTGGGACAAAGAAAACGACCGTCGTTTTCTCGATGTATTTAGAAAGCAATCGCTATTTAAAATCGATTGGTTCGCGTACCGAGAATACCGGAACTGTCGCAAGAAACGATCTGTCGTTTCGAAAGATGAAGTTTCTGTCCCTCTCTCTGTTGCCGATCCTGCTGTGCTCGAAACGTTCGATACCGTTTATTGTTCAGGAGAAAGTGGGAGAGAAGTTTAACCCACGATGCGTAAAATTTTCGTATAAAATATTTCAGCATCGCGAAATTGAACCGTTCGAAATTTCCCGGTGCATTAACACGTTCTCGTGTCTTTTAAATTCTTCGGTTTTTATCTCGATGAATATTGCAACGTGGCGTAACGCGAAGATTTATAAATGTATGGTAGTAATATTAAATTTAGACAAAAGTGAGCTTGAAATTTTCTATTTTTGTTTTTCTAGATAGGCATATAATGATCAAAGGACGAGATGCTGGAATTTTACAAAGTTTCTGTGACTTGAAATATTAAATTTACTTTTGGTATTGCATTGAGCATTGTGTATCATCGAAATCGAAAAGAATATTTCACGATAGAAAGTGGAAATTTCACCAACTGTTACGTTCAACTAAAATCGTCCATCTCATCCTCGTTATAGTCATACAAAATTCAATTCGTATCGTCGAAAATCAAAAGGAAACCTGTACATCGATTACTTCCTTTCAAATTCTTCAATCATCTCTTGGATGCACAACCAAATACCCTGATTTTGAATCATCTTTTTACACGCCAATGAAAATAGTTTCGAAGATTTCAGAAAAGTATCCTAAGCACCAAAGCTTCATATTTGAGATTAAATTAGTAGAATGACAAATTATGTAAGATCGACTCAATTTCCATCCAACACGAACCGAATTAACCGTGTTACAGAAAGGGCTGACCGTCGCGTTCGTTCGACGAAGTTGTAAACATTTCAATGTCAGTGTAAAAAGAGATTGGTTAACCGTCCTATCCATTTCTCGTAGTCAATGGAACGCGTACTAAGGATACGAAAGGACAATGGACAATCGACGGTGTCGAAAGGCCAAATTACCGTCGCCATTGTTCCCGTCGTCGTCGTCGTCCAACTTTTCCTTCCAGCCAACACGCCTCTGCTTATATCCCGTCGCGAGCGTGTACGAGCAGAGGCGACCGATCGAGGGTGACTAACCAAATTAGCATAAGATTGCAAAATACATTCCGACGGTTAGATAGAAGACAGAAGGACACCAGGACGTACTCTTACTGCTAGATTTATCCGCCCGATCGGTCCTCTTGATCCGTGATAGAGAAACTATCCGTGAATCATCGATATCGCAACGGTATCTCAAACTATATTATCGGTTGTACACTTTTGAACAAAATGAAATTGGTAATGATGGATTGTTTGCACAAGTGTGATAGAGGTGTGATTGATGCTACCAGGTTTTTGGAAGAATCGAAATTAGGCCACGATAGTTTACCGAAGTTTGTTGTATTTATAGAGTTGTTGATTTATAAGATTAGGAAATTAGGAAATTGCTATGATGATTATTGGTGTAATATCTATAGAATTATTATTTTAGGAAAATTAGGAACTGACGAATATTTAACTTTGAAATGTTAAGCATTTGGGATTTAGAAGTTTCTTCAAAGATGGATGGTTTAATATTAAAATATTTGATAGAAAATTTTATAGAAAATTACGAAACAGTTTAGAGTGTATATATTTGTTGCATTTGTGGATCTATCATTTTAGAAAAATTAGGACGTAATGGATTTTTAATTTTGAAGCATTTTAGGTCGTTACCCGAGGTCCCTAAGAATAGCTTAGGAAATTAGAAAATCATTGTACTTCTTAATTTAGCCTATGGTATTTAATCTTCCATAGAGTCTCTAAGAATAAACGTTTCAATCAAAAATAGCTTAACTTTCCCCGGTAAATATAAGTGTCTGCATTAAATCTGAATAATATTTTTAAAAACACATAAAAATTGCACTGACCTGTGTCACATTAAATCCTCCAATTTCTCATCCTAATGGAACTATCCATGAATGAAACGAAACTATTCTTCCGCGAACAAAAAGCAACAATTCTAACGTTAAACAACAGAAACAATATCCAAACTATCACGTGAAACCAGCTCATTATATGTAAAGAAACGTCCACTTGAAATGTAAATGAAAAAATTCCGACGCGTCCTTTTATTTCGCGCAAGAATTCCTTATAGGTAGAGGATTAAAACGCGTCCTCTTTCAATGGAGGTCGACATAATACTAAAGGCATAGAGCGGATCGTACGGACACAAATGACCTACGAATATTCACAGCTGTGTCCAATTCTTTAACTGGACGAAAGGTAAAATTTACCCGACACTATGATACATGAGATACGGTCACTGACCTTGTAAACAAAACTTGCTCTCTCTTATAATAACACTACTCAATACATTGTGTGCATTTAGTGATATTTTTTTCTTAAACGCTCTTCCACGCGTGTTGTCTTTATAGCCAAATGATTTAAATCGTAAATTAAGGTAAAAAAGATGAATAATTTCATGTAAATCAAGAGTTTGACGTGTGATGTGAGTTATAGTCTTCTGCTATTCATATTTTCGCATCTGTTC
Source organism: Stelis phaeoptera (assembly GCA_943735885.1). Classification (NCBI taxonomy): domain Eukaryota; kingdom Metazoa; phylum Arthropoda; class Insecta; order Hymenoptera; family Megachilidae; genus Stelis; species Stelis phaeoptera. The sequence goes on from OX030936.1 coordinate 7,325,616, forward strand.
AAATTTTGAAAGTATTGTAAATATTCCATTCAATTTTCACAGAAGTGTCAATCGCAATGATGGTTCGAAATTTGATTGCTTAAAAATTGAACAATTGTGAAAAGTATATCCTATGAATTAGTTAGATATAAAATTTGACAAACGCATAACTGGAAATTTGAGAATTCAATTGATTCTACTTAGAAATCAAATTTGGCAAGCACATAGAAATTAAGCTAGATTAATTAGAAATCAAATTTGACGAATATTTAGTGTAAAATTTAATTAGATGTAATATATTTTATTTAGTACCTCAGTGCTGAATTAAACCAATTTAAACGGGGTGTCTGAAATCGATTGCGTGTTATAGAAAATTTTCTTTTTATCATTCCGTGACCCGGTGGTATTAGAATCAGAAGGTCTTTACATGGAACGGTAGGCTCGTCCCAGAAAATAATACGAAATTACAGCGACAAATCGTCGTTGCAGCTACGATACGGTGAAATAAGTTTTCAGGGCAGCGAATAAATTGCCTTCCGTTTCGTTGAAATGGTTAATTTGCTTCTGTCAAATCGTTCAGCAAGGCAAATTGTGCATCGTATAGCTTGCGAAACGCGGGAGAAAGAAAAAGAATACAAAACGTACAAAAATAATTTCAAAGTTTCGGAATTCCTAAATTTCGAATTATTAAAAACATGGGTAATTAATTGTCAATAATTTAAGCTTTACGACAGCCAATGTGTTAATAAGAAATTAAGTCACATCGAAAAACATTGGAGGGTTTCTGCAAGCGCAAAGTCGTCAATGAAACTAATTCGATTTATTCAAAGAAATAGGATATTTCTTGCAAATTGAATGGAACATCGACAAGAATCGGAGAAAGAGAGATGTTTTTACGAGACAAAGGCACGAGACCGAATCTAACATCGAAGAGAATCAGGGTTTCGTCGAGCAAGTATCGGGGTCAAACAGAGAAAGCAGCAGCTCAACTACAGTGATACAAGGATCTTATGTAATTCATAATCGCACCTCTCCTTTATCGAAATAAAAGACACGCAAGGGATTATTTATCTCTGGCAGCATCGTTGTAAATAACAAACACCTACAACGCACGTTATCTTCGTTTAAATACATTCATCGTTTAACCCTTTCAACGCTAGAATTACCGACCAACCAAATAAATAAGAGATGAAACGTAATCTGGCGTATAGAATAATCTTTTATCTTGATAAAAGCTAACAACATCGTTTCAATGAATGTTGTTAATTGGAATAAGAAATACGAAGTAAGGCATTTTAACTCGTCTGATAGTTGTAGAGTTGACCTGACATCAGTATAGTCTACAGGCAAATTTTTTATTTAAAAAAACATCATTAATATAATCAGTGATTATGTTGAAAATTAGAAGAATTTATATGTACGGAAAATCCTTTCGGAATTATGTTCGATTTTATTGGAACACGATGGATTTCAAGGAATTAAAACAGAGCGTATCTGTTCGCCTCTGTGTACCAATTAATTATATCGGGAACGATTTCTATTGCCGCGGGATTATTTCGCAAATATTGCCGAGATTGTGCAAATATTTATTAGTTGCCTTGTAATTGGAAGAGGTTGTTATGCGGCACGTTGAAAGTTCGATTGCGAGTGATACGAAACGAGTTAAAATTCACGGTGAAAGTGCTTCCTAAAGTCAGCTACTTTATCGATGCAATGATTGGGAGTTTTAAGAGCAATAAGCGTGGCGAACGAGGATAAACGATGATCTCCAATTTGCGATAGATTGCAGTGTAATTGAGACAATGTTTTTATAGAAAAAGGGTAACTATAATGAAATATTTCATTTCTTAAGAGCTATGCATTTAGTACTCCTTTGATTTCTCCGTTTATGTAAACCGTGTGATTATGCACAAGGACAAGTAATAAAATTTGTCATAATTATCAAAGTCTTTTGACTAGGTGTGTTTTAAAATTTGGATGAGATCATTTTTTTCTAGGACGTAAGTATCTTTTATAAATTTGGATATTCCTAAATTAATATGTTACAATTTTCTAAATTCCTAAATTAGTATTTTACGTATTTCTGAATTCCTAAATTAGTATTATGCCAATTTTACAAATTTCCAAATTCTAAAATTCCTAAATCAGTATTTTACAAATTTTACAAATCTCCGAATTCTCAAATTCCTAAATCAGTATTTTAAAAATTTCTAAATTCCTAAATTAGTATTATACCAATTTTACAAATCTCCAAATTCTCAAATTCCTAAATTAGTATTTTAAAAATTTTACAAATCTCCAAATTCTCAAATTCCTAAATTTATTTTAAAAATTTCTAAATTCCCAAGTTTTTAAATTTCTAAATTTTCAAATTCTCAAATTCCTCAACTATTATTTTACAAATTTCCCAATCCCCAAGTTTTTGAATTTCTAAATTTCTAAATTCCCATATTCCTAAAATCTGAATTAAGTAAAATATGCATAAATTAAGAAGGCATTTCTAGTTGCAATCGCGTGTCGATCCATTAAATACTTCGAGGCTAATCTCTTTTCAACACGTTCGAACTTATGCGTGACATGAATGAATGTTAATAACGGGACAAGTATCTTTCTCCAGCAACAACCGAAGAGGTCACACGATTCACTGTCCTTGAATACTTTCGCCTAATCGGGCAACTAGATCGAACTGTATCTTGATCTTGTTACAAAAAGAATTGAATTAAAATACTTAGACCCCGAATGATTAATTGAAACATTAAGAAACCAAATTTTTACTGGCGGTATCTTGATGCATACATTCTAAAACGAATAAAGAAACGAACATTTAACAAGTTACATTGAATTAATTCGGAGAAAGTTAGGATTTTCTTCAAGGTGTTAGTTTTTAATTTTTCTCTGCTTGTTTTTCTTTAAACAAAGTTCATTACAAATGGTACTTATTTTTTATCCAATAATTGTATACAAAATTACTACAAAGACTGTGAATTTAATTTCTAGAATTACTGTGTCTTTAAAAAAGTAAGCTATTTAAATTTTCCCAGCGGGCATCATCGTAAATAACCATGACTGCATTATTAATAACTATGACTCACAAGTAGGTAGGCTAATAACGAAGAACATCATAAAAAAAACCTAATAGTTTTTTTTTTTTAACCCTAACGTCAAGAACAACGGGTTAACCTGTCCTCAATACCATCTTAGTAAAACTGTATAAAAAAGAAAAAGGTATTTCCCAAGTTTTTATGATAATCATCTTAAAGTACACTATCCCATCAATTAACCCCTCTAGAACCCTCGTTAATCGGTTCCATTTTCTATCGAAACGCAGTCCGAGTGTATTAACCCGTGCTATATGGAAACCGCGTTACAAGAATACCGTATTATAAGAGGTCTGTCGCAATTTTCTCACAATGTTATATCAAAATCGTGTGTTCGAAATACCGCGCCGAAAGAAGGCTGATTATACTTCGATGATGTAAGTCATTGTATTCGAGAAAATGCACGAAATATAAATTTCGGGAGCAGTTTCGCAACATTTTGTTATTTTAAGTCGAACGTCGTCCTTTAATCGTTACAACATCGTACGTATTCGACGCTGGGCAAACACTTGCTAGCTTCGGCGGGTATTATCTCATCGTCGAGGCATTTTAATTCCCGTATCTTTGCGGGACACCGTTGTCCCGTAAAACGAGTCAAATTCGTCGGGTCAACTCGACGATCGGCAACGTGACACGTCCAATAGCGTTCCAGACTCCACGTTCACGACAGAGAAAGGATACGGTCCTGAGAATCGGGGTCCAATGGCATTCAGCGTGCCACAGCATCCGGACGACGGAATACCTGGCGTGTCTTGGCTGTCACGGTACACCGCGCCATTTTAAAATCGATCGAACCACCTCGTCGAAGGGGGAACGCGTCCGGCGACGCTGAAGAGGCGCATGTTTTGTCCGCTCGTTGATGTCTCCGCGCGTACAATTCGTGTCTACTCACTTTCGAAGCTCCTCGACGAGTTTTCCAAAGCACCTTGCGCCTTCAACTTCTCGGTATTACGTTCCAGAAGACGTCACTGCGAAGATTTCACTGATCGTGTGCACGCGATCCAGCCACGAGGATGGAACAAAGGGACCGATGGAAAGGAGAAGTGAAACGAAGAGGAAAACGAAGAAGCGACCGGTGCTGTGCCGCAGGATCAAGATCCTCGGTTCTCGCGACCGATAAATTTTCACTGGTGTCACTGGAACTAGCGCGTTTTAAGGACGTGCCTGGACACGGTTCCAGGACACCTGAACGATTTCGAACGTTCCCGGACGACCGGACACACCGACTGGCCTCCTCGACGCGATTCTGGATCGTGGTATGCGGCTGCTCGACCTCGCCTAAGAGGACTTCAGTTCGAGCGAACGGCGCCGTGGCGCCACCGTACGCTCGCTCTGTACCGTTACACAAGTTACAGGTGGCTCGTGGAGGACCCCTTTTGTTAGCCGTCGGTGTATGCTGCGTCTACCTGTCTTCCTTGCACGGTTCTTTCGATGCTTGCCTGTCGCAGGTGTGCACAGGTGCATACCACGATGGGTTACCGAATGCACGGGGTCAACCCTCGAACGGACGACCCCTCAGACGGGTCGTCTAATCGGTGGCCATTGTCCTCGTACGGGACTACCCGGGACCAGGTCCGACTTTCTGGCTGCTTTTCACTTTTGCTCAAACCGGGTCTCACGTTTTGTGGGTCGACAATGTCACGGAAATGGGCGATGCTAATTTAATGTTTGATGGAATGCTTTTTGAGACTCTATACTGTATGTATGGTATCTCATGGTCTTATTTTTGGAATTTTGGAATTATATCTGCGGTGTTTGAACAGGGCAGAGTACTGGATCTGGGGTTCTTTTGTGGGAATGAAGTATTTTTTGGGGCTTCTTTTTGTTATCTGTGGTTTCAGTTTTGAACTTATGATTCATTTTGGAATTCTAACCTTTTTGAATTTTTGAAATGAGTAGCTATTGGAGGATTACTGAAGTATTTAATAAGTAATTAGGACATGGAAACTTACAAAGTAAACTAATACAAATTAATTACTAACCTTGACCTTCGTTAATAATTAAGGATTACGAAACACAAAAAGAATATCGAATACTTTGATTGGTAATTTAATGAAAAGGGAAAGAATGAAATATACCCTGAATATTTATACTTTTGTTTGTAGTTTAGCGATGCGAACACCTGCACTGGTTCAACTTCGGTATGCGAGCAATGTACCATAGATTTCCACTCGCCGTTCATGTGGTTTCTCGAATGAAATAAGTGCTCGATACTTTCGTATAAAAAGAGCAACCTTCGATCATAGAAAACCACAGCTTCGAAGGTTTTACCGTTTCGTTATTACAAAATGTTTAGTCATCATTTCAGATCGCTACAATTCATTCACTGAACCTCGTAATTAATGTAAGAATTAAAGTCTGAGGAAAACAAGTTCCTTTTTACATTTTTTATTTAGTATAAATTCCTCATGCAATCAATTCAAGAGGCAATTTGTGCCATTTTCTGCTCGCATTTTCTCAAATACAAGTACAGTGCTACCAATAATGGTAATTAAAATTAAGCACTGATAAAAATGTATTATTTCGATTATTTTTGTGGTAGAACATAGTATGTAAGTTTTGGTGAAGATCGATGATGGATTCATCGAATTGATTTATGAATTAGGAAATAGCAAAAATATCATATTATTAAAAGAAAAACTTTAATGAGCTAATGACAATGTGCTAGCCCTACTTTTTCACATTTTTAAATTCATATTACGACGAGCTCCGAAAACGATATATGTGGCGCTATCTCGTGGTGAGCTATGAAACTACGAATACCGAAAATCGCGCGATTTTTAAAAAAATGAGCGACTTTTGTGTATGTATTTTTGATTCTGTCGAAATAGTGTGACAGCAGTTGAATAAAGAAAATTAGAAAATGGTGCCATCAACGGTTACTGAAATACTATCGCCATCCAGCGACGAAAACCTCGAATCATCCGTATAACTCGCCTTTTGCTGCTTTCTTTTAACCTAATAAGGCTTTCTGTGGCCTCGATGTTTATCAGTTAATGAGAATAAAGCCTACTTAATTACCGGAATGTAATAAAATAGGATTTAATTGCTTGAAAATAATATAAAAGCGTTTTATACCCGTACTAGATACAGTCGGTATCTAGTATCGCAGTAATTTGCTTTTTATTTGTATTAAATGCATTCTTTTTGTTATAACTAGTTCTTATTTAGCGAAAGAGAACGTCACGTAACTTTTGAGATTTGGCAGGTCGATAATTTTAATAGTATTATATACTTAAAGATGGTGCTACTTACGTTGTCTTTTACAAATTCTGTTAGAAATAAAAACCTTCGCATAGATCGAGATACATACAGATATGCATGCATGTATGTGTCGAATTGTCGAATTACATTACGGTTCCACATCAGAAGTCTTTATTTTTTATTTTATTTTTAGTGTGTAGCTAAACATTAAAATCTAGAGCGCTGAAGAAGAATGATCTTTCAATAACAAAAAAATAGTTTAATTTGACCGATGTGTAATTGCCGATTTTTCCTCAGCTTTGTAACACTCATATTATTAAATATTAATAAAATCATTTTAAACCACGGCTGCGGCGTACTGTAATGGATTATTTTCTTTCCAATGAGCCCTTTTACAAGCGAAAATATTCTCACATAAGGACGAAAAGTTGATTCCCGTAAACCTGTATTTTATATTAAATTTGGCGGTAACGTCGCCTCCCTACCTTATCCGGATCTAGACCTATAATATCTTTTACCAATTTACTGTTAATCATTTTTATTTCCACGTGTTACTTTTATTGTAATAATTTTAAATTATTCAAGTATATTTATTAAATTGAAATTTGCATGAACAACAGTCGGCAATGCAGCGACTAATTTTATACACACGCAACCGTTCAGTACTTTGAATTAGTTAACTGATTTTTGAATTTTAATAGTTAATAAACTAATTGATAAAAGTAATAAATTTCAATATATATATATATATATATATAACAATAATTTATTTAACAAATGATCGTAAAATTAAAAGTTATAACGAAATAAGTTTCAATAGAATAATCCCAAAGTGCAAACAAAGGTGATTACCCGTTTTTGTCTCGAGTAAGCAAAGCCGATTAAGGAGACAATAGATCACCGAGCACAATGGGTTTTTGTTCTAACGGTTCGTCCTTGCACGAGGTCACACTTGATCAGTATTCTAACGACTGTCAAGGTGTTCACTTCTAATCAACTATCACACACCAGTACGAGTTATCAATTTTGACATACGTTGCATGTGGTCATCCATGGGCTACCATGTGTGGGGTGCACGTGCATGGGGGTACATGAGTGCATCTCCTGGTGTGGTTCCCTGCGTACCTAGTCATCCGTACAATGTGTTCTAATGTGCTCGGTTATGTGATTGGATACACGTGCATGGATACATTAGTGTGTTTTGTGGTGAAGTTTTTTTATGTGTTTAAACAATTACTAGTGAATTTTCTGGTGTGGTTACCTACGTGTTTGTGCATGTATATACATATTTATTACCGAGTTTTCTCACGTGGTTCCCTTCACGTTTTAACCTATATTACGGAATTTTTTTACGTGGTTTCCTACGCGTTTATGCACGTGTATACATTATATATCACTAATTTACCTGGTGTTGTCGCATATATTACTATAATTTCCAACATGATAGAAAATATTTACGCGTATGTGTGGTTATACGTTTCGGTGCATGTTTCCCTTCGTAGTTTTGCGCGTTTATAATTTATAAAGTTGCATGTGAATAAATAGAAATTCGTTAGCGGTTGCATGTCAAAACGAAACAATTTAAACGATTCAAAATACGAATTGATAATAGAAGCTTGTTAACCTTTTCAATTATCAATTTTCAGAAGAACGGACCTTCTTGCGGTGGATCTGGATGGCCCAGTCACGCAATGGACAATGCTGCGACGATGGTACGAGCACCACTGGTCAACCATGGGTCATTTCTGGTTCAATCGAAGGACGCATGGTGGTTGCAATATTGGTGTAACGGTACGAGCAATACTGATCAACCATGGGTCATTTCTGGATGAATCTAAAGACGCGTGGTGGTTGCAGTAATACAAGTCAACGATCGGTGAGTCGCATGCTTTACAGTTCCTCCGGTTCCCATCATGTCGTAGGACGAATGGTCCGAAACGACACGGGAACTGGTTGTAATTTTTCTTCTATTTCAAAGCGAGCATAGTGACCACGAATATTATTCTACAATCGTACAATAATATCCGTGCAAATTGTTTCTCTGTGTTTGATTTATCTTAGCTCAGGCTAGGGTTTTTTCTTGTACATTTCTTAAATTTAGTTTCTAAATTGAAACTCAGAATACATTTGTTCGCCTCATTTTAATTCATAGTTGAAAGATTTAACAAAACAAAACGTGTACAAGAAAAATTTATTTCGCGATACTTTGATATAAAAATTGTTAAATTAGAGAAGCGTACGATTATTAGTTTTATTAGCTGTTATTAATCATACGTTTTAGCTCAGGATTTTCAGCAAACATGAAGAAAGCTGGTAGGTGAAATTTCTTTTGGCCGTGTTCATTTTTATGCCTGAAATCCATGGCGAGTGCTTAGATGTACTCGCATGGACGAGGGCAGGTGGACACGGTTTAGTTTTTAAGTTTGGTATTTTTTGGCGACTGACAATTCGATAGTGAACCAAAATCGATATAAGTTCCACATGTGTGTGTGTGGTTAGGTTGTGGGACTTGTATCGATCAAAAATCTGATAAAATTATTATTTAGATTATTAGATATTTGATAGAATTCAAGAATTGATTAGCTTTTACATTTGCAATGTTCACTGTCGGTTGTCAGTCGATTTCAGGACAAAGGTATGATTTTCTTAGAGTGTGAATGAGGATTTGAACTCGGGTGTCGGAGGCGTCCCGGGACGTTCTCCCTAGGGTTAGGTTTTTCTCGCACCCGGGTGGTTTGTGTGAGAATCGTGGAGCGTATGTGTTGGTACGAATGATTTTTGCCAAATCTTTTAAATATAGCATCAGGCAGGCAGGTAGTTTACTTCGGGTGTGAATGGTTTAGATTTTAAGTAGGCAGGGCCAGAGCAAGCTTTCATGTTTCTCTTTTCGTTCCGATAAAAACACGTGATAAGCTTGTATCTGGGGTATCAAACACTGAAAAATCGAAAATTGAAATTAAATTGCAAACGAAATTATTTTTAAATATTCTTTATTTCGATTTTTCACCAGGCCAAGCCTTAGTTTGTAAGTCGTAGTCGCGGTACTAGACCCGACTGCAAAAATGAAGTATTTAAAGTGAAGTGTAAAGTGAAATAAAATTAATTCTTTCGCTCGGATATTCTTGAATGATTTTAGAGAATTGTTGGTTTAATTTCGCGAATACTTTCTTTTTTAATGTTTAATGGTAGATATTCTACATTTTTAAAATCGAAAGAATATTCGAGCAATCGTAAAATTTCGCGAGTGATATTTGTGAGGCTTGATCGCCGAAGAAAGAAGAGGCTATATGCCGAAGAGCCCCGGCTAATTTTGCCAAAGAAGAGGGGAACTATTCAATGATTGTCCATCTTCGGATGGACAGTCATTTTTATCGTCACTATGCTCGCTAATTTTTGCATTTTTGTTTTGTTGTTTTGTTTTACAGGTCTTTTTTTTATATTTTTAACGGTGAAATATTAAGCTCGATATTTTACGAGTTTAATATCGTCTTTTTATCACTTTTTCGATTTATATTGATTTATTTCAAATGTGTTTGAAATATTTCAAACATTACAAGCACTTCATCGAAATTTTTATTTTATCATATCCTCCGAAGGTTATGATGTCAGTCATGATTTTTTCTTTCAGAATTTGATTATTTAATTTTTTAACCGACCTCGAAAAGAAGGAGGTTACTCAATTCGACATGTATGTTAATTTTTTTTTTTTGATGTACAGTGGCGTGTAAAAATATTCGAACACCTTTTAAAACACAATTCCCTTTTTTTGATATTGGACCAAAATGACTTGAATTTTTTTGAGAAGCTAGAAGAACTAGTTTACTAGATAATTAAAAAAAGAAAATGTTTAAAAAGTGCCAGTCCGTAGAAATTATGAAGGATACAGTGAGGATCACTTTTCTCAACTTTTTTATCCGAGCCAATCATGAAAATTTAAAACATACTTTTCGTAGATTTGAGTAAGTTGTATGTATACACAAAGTTTCATCGAAATCGGTTAACGCATCTAGAAACTATACAATCAATTTAAATTTATGAGAATCGCTGTTTTTTTTTCACCTAAGAACGTGATTAGTCATGATCTTAGGTGAAAAATTGCGATTCTCGTAAATTTGAATTGCTTGTAGTTTCTAGATGCGTTAACCGATTTCGATGAAACTTTACGTATACATACAACTTACTCAAATCTACGAAAAGTATGTTTTAAATTTTCATTATTGGCTCGGATAAAAAAGTTGCGAAATGTGATCTTCACTGTATCCTTCATTATTTCCATGGACTGGGACTTTTTAAACATTTTTTTTTTTTAATTATCTAGTAAACTAGTTCTTCTAGTTTCTCAAGAAAAATTCAAGTCATTTGGTCCAATATCATAAAAGGGTATTGTGTTTTAAAATGTGTTCGAATACTTTTGCACGCCACTGTATATTCGCCGTCTCCGAAATATAAATTAAAATTATTTCGTCCTTTTTGGTGCATTCCGAAGTCGGTTGTATTTTTTTTGCAAAAATTTTTTTTTATCATCCATTATTTCTGAGATTATACGGTATCAACTATGTATTCTGTTTTCAGGGTTTTATTTTAAATTAATTTCTATTTTACACAGGTATTTTTATCGAAGTATTTTTAAATTATCAAAGATTCTACTGTAGTATTATTTGTTTCGGACAATTAAATGATACAAGCAACGTTATCAACGCCGGGTTAACACCTTGACTGTCACGCTAAAGGCGTTGAAAACTTGGTCAGGCAAAGCATTTATTTCGATCAAATTTTGCCTATTATTATTACAATTCTTCGTGATTTATATTGTCCAGAATTTGGAATACCTAATACGACGATTTCTAATTAAGTCACTGAAAGGATATTAATAATGCAAGCGACAAATTTCTATGGAAATTCAATGGCAGTTAAAGTGTTAAACTGACTATGAGTTTAGGATTTGATCTATTACTTCGGGTAAAGAGAGTTCCCTTTCTTACTTTTACGTTTATCGGCTTAATTAATCAACATCTAAGACTATCAACGATAGATGCGTTTGTTTTAAGTTAATTTAAAGTTAATTCAATTACGATAAGCTAGTATTTTATAATGTATACACCGTGCGTGGGAGGATGGGTGGGCACGGGGCGCAAGTTCTTCGTCACCGGTACCTGACGAAGAACTTGCGTTTATTTTGTAAGCACTTCCTATTTTAACTTGCATTCGTCTACTCCATGATACCTTATTTAATTATTCTCCCATTTATTTCCAAATTTTCTCCTACTATTCGCTCTAATTCCCTGATTAAATAAATTTTTTTTATTCGTCCGGTATCCTTGATGTTAGACGCAGCATACTCGCTCGCGTGTAAGTGCACTGCACGCGAGTTATGGACCATCCATCGATCTTTAATGATCGTAAGACATCTTCCATCGATGGTACCAAACCTGAGTTGACCAAAAGGGATTGATTGTGCTGTGGCTCGGGGTGGTTTCGAGTCGGGGGTGCTGGCCAGTACCCGGGGCGCGCCTGCGGCTTAGATCGATGGTAGTATCGAGACTACCCGATCTGGGTCGGGGTCTGTGGTGGGATTCTGCCTTGGTCAGACCCCCTTTCAACGGGGGCAAGGGCAAATGGGTCCCATCATGGATCCTCGCAGGCGACGACCTCTCCTCACTGGTTGGTACGCTTGGCTCGAATCAATTCCTTGTTCACGTAAGCCACGATTCAATCATCTTCTGGTCCACGAGGGTAGGGTGCTGTTGGTTGAAGATGCTGGTTACTAGGGTTGTTGGATGGTCCGAGTGTGTTGTGTGCACGTGAGGATATTTTTGGACGAATGTTAAGCTTCTTGCTACTCTTGATTTTCAATTTTATTCGTTCTAAGTTTCTATACTTTCAAATATTTAATTTTACGCTTCTGTATTCTCAATTTCTTTATCCCCCTTGAATTCTAATCTATATTTCTTAAACGGTAGACGTTTGACATAAGACGAATGCAATGTTAGAATAGAAAGTTGCACTTAGGGACCTCGGATTAGTTATTAAGTTAGTTCTAACATATTTTTATGAAAAATGAATTTCAAGTTTAATGTAATACTAGCTTTAAATTATAATACTGTCCTTCTCTTCCGTCCTTATCCATCATTTCGAATAGAAAGCAGACAAGAAAATATTGTAATTGAATGTAAGATTTGCGTAACTTGTGGGAGGGAGGGTGGGCAAATAGGCGTAAGTTCTTCATCACCAGACGGTCTGGTGGTGAAGAACTTGCGCCTAAATTGTAAGCGCTTTCGATTCTAAGCTGTACTTGCCAACTCGATGATTTGCCAACCTTTCATTCCGTTTTGGCTTGTAGCTTTAATTTTTCATATTTTTACGAACAATTCGCTTTCGTTCGGTATTCACGAAGTTAGGCACAGCGTTACTCGCTCTCGTGTATGCCGGCTGCACGCGGGTCATCGACCATTTAACAATCTTGGTGATCGTAAGCCGTCTTCCATCGATGGTACCAAACCTGAGTTGATCAAAAGGGATTGATTGTGCTGTGGCTCGGGGTGGTTTCGAGTCGGGGGTGCTGGCCAGTACCCGGGGCGCGCCTGCGGCTTAGATCGATGGTAGTATCGAGACTACCCGATCTGGGTCGGGGTCTGTGGTGGAATTCTGCCTTGGTCAGACCCCCTTTCAACGGGGGCAAGGGCAAATGGGTTCCATCATGGATCCTCGCAGACGACGACCTCTCCTCACTGGTCAGTACGCTTGGCTCGATTCAATTCCTTGTTCACGTCAGCCACGATTCAATCACCTTCTGGTCCACGAGGGTAGGGTTCTGTCGGTGAAAGGTGCTGGTTGTTGAGGTTGTCGAATGGCCGTGAGTGCGTCGTGTACACTCGGGGATACTTTTGAATTGAAGTGAATTTTTTTTTATTTTGCTCGCGTTTATTAATTAACTTCATTTTAAATTTCTTTTCCCTTAATTTTTCTTTTCAATTTTCTTGATTTTGCATTCCCTTTTATTATCTTAAAATTTTTTCAAACTTAGTTTCGTGATTTTAACTTTCTTTCTTCCAAATTTCTTTGCTGGCAATCGCTCGAAATATGACAAGTACAAAGTTAGAGTAGGAAGTTGCAGTTAGGGCCCTTGTAATTATTATTAAGATGCTAATAAATTTGAAAGTTCTTTATTACAGGTCATCGTGGGAGCGCTGGACATCGTGGGAGCCCAGGACATCGAGGGATCTTAGGTTTATTTTAAGATATTTATAAGATTATTGTAAGATTATTGTATGATCATTGTAAGATTATTGTATGATTATTGTAAGATTTATGTAATTAAATTAAATCCGCGTGGGAGGGAGGGTGGGCAAATAGGCGTAAGTTCTTCATCACCAGACGGTCTGGTGGTGAAGAACTTGCGCCTAAATTGTAAGCGCTTTCGATTCTAAGCTGTACTTGCCAACTCGATGATTTGCCAACCTTTCATTCCGTTTTGGCTTGTAGCTTTAATTTTTCATATTTTTACGAACAATTCGCTTTCGTTCGGTATTCACGAAGTTAGGCACAGCGTTACTCGCTCTCGTGTATGCCGGCTGCACGCGGGTCATCGACCATTAAACAATTTTTGGTGATCGTAAGTCATCTTCCATCGGTGGTACCAAACCTGAGTTGACCAAAAGGGATTGATTGTGCTGTGGCTCGGGGTGGTTTCGAGTCGGGGGTGCTGGCCAGTACCCGGGGCGCGCCTGCGGCTTAGATCGATGGCAGTATCGAGACTGCCCGATCTGGGTCGGGGTCTGTGGTGGGACTCGCCTTCGTCAGACCCCCCTCACACGGGGGCAAGGGCAAATGGGTTCCATCATGGATCCTCGCAGACGACGACCTCTCCTCACTGGTCGGTACGCTTGGCTCGATTCAATTCCTTGTTCACGTCAGCCACGATTCAATCACCTTCTGGTCCACGAGGGTAGGGTGCTGTCGGTGAAAGGTGCTGGTCGTTGAGGTTGTGGAATGGCCGTGAGTGCGTCGTGTACACTCGGGGATACTTTTGAATTGAAGTGAATTTTCTTTTACTTTTGCTCGCGTTTATTAATTAACTTCATTTTAAATTTCTTTTCCCTTAATTTTTCTTTTCAATTTTCTTGATTTTGCATTCCCTTTTATTATCTTAAAATTTTTTCATACTTAGTTTCGTCATTTTAACTTTCTTTCTTCCAAATTTCTTTGCTGGCAATCGCTCGAAATATGACAAGTACAAACTTAGAGTAGAAAGTTGCAGTTAGGGCCCTTGTAATTATTATTAAGATGCTAATAAATTTGAAAGTTCTTTATTACAGGTCATCGTGGGAGCGCTGGACATCGTGGGAGCCCAGGACATCGAGGGATCTTAGGTTTATTTTAAGATATTTATAAGATTATTGTAAGATTATTGTATGATCATTGTAAGATTATTGTATGATTATTGTATGATTATTGTAAGATTTATGTAATTAAATTAAATCCGCGTGGGAGGGAGGGTGGGCAAATAGGCGTAAGTTCTTCATCACCAGACGGTCTGGTGGTGAAGAACTTGCGCCTAAATTGTAAGCGCTTTCGATTCTAAGCTGTACTTGCCAACTCGATGATTTGCCAACCTTTCATTCCGTTTTGGCTTGTAGCTTTAATTTTTCATATTTTTACGAACAATTCGCTTTCGTTCGGTATTCACGAAGTTAGGCACAGCGTTACTCGCTCTCGTGTATGCCGGCTGCACGCGGGTCATCGACCATTAAACAATTTTTGGTGATCGTAAGTCATCTTCCATCGGTGGTACCAAACCTGAGTTGACCAAAAGGGATTGATTGTGCTGTGGCTCGGGGTGGTTTCGAGTCGGGGGTGCTGGCCAGTACCCGGGGCGCGCCTGCGGCTTAGATCGATGGCAGTATCGAGACTGCCCGATCTGGGTCGGGGTCTGTGGTGGGACTCGCCTTCGTCAGACCCCCCTCACACGGGGGCAAGGGCAAATGGGTTCCATCATGGATCCTCGCAGACGACGACCTCTCCTCACTGGTCGGTACGCTTGGCTCGATTCAATTCCTTGTTCACGTCAGCCACGATTCAATCACCTTCTGGTCCACGAGGGTAGGGTGCTGTCGGTGAAAGGTGCTGGTCGTTGAGGTTGTGGAATGGCCGTGAGTGCGTCGTGTACACTCGGGGATACTTTTGAATTGAAGTGAATTTTCTTTTACTTTTGCTCGCGTTTATTAATTAACTTCATTTTAAATTTCTTTTCCCTTAATTTTTCTTTTCAATTTTCTTGATTTTGCATTCCCTTTTATTATCTTAAAATTTTTTCATACTTAGTTTCGTCATTTTAACTTTCTTTCTTCCAAATTTCTTTGCTGGCAATCGCTCGAAATATGACAAGTACAAACTTAGAGTAGAAAGTTGCAGTTAGGGCCCTTGTAATTATTATTAAGATGCTAATAAATTTGAAAGTTCTTTATTACAGGTCATCGTGGGAGCGCTGGACATCGTGGGAGCCCAGGACATCGAGGGATCTTAGGTTTATTTTAAGATATTTATAAGATTATTGTAAGATTATTGTATGATCATTGTAAGATTATTGTATGATTATTGTATGATTATTGTAAGATTTATGTAATTAAATTAAATCCGCGTGGGAGGGAGGGTGGGCAAATAGGCGTAAGTTCTTCATCACCAGACGGTCTGGTGGTGAAGAACTTGCGCCTAAATTGTAAGCGCTTTCGATTCTAAGCTGTACTTGCCAACTCGATGATTTGCCAACCTTTCATTCCGTTTTGGCTTGTAGCTTTAATTTTTCATATTTTTACGAACAATTCGCTTTCGTTCGGTATTCACGAAGTTAGGCACAGCGTTACTCGCTCTCGTGTATGCCGGCTGCACGCGGGTCATCGACCATTAAACAATTTTTGGTGATCGTAAGTCATCTTCCATCGGTGGTACCAAACCTGAGTTGACCAAAAGGGATTGATTGTGCTGTGGCTCGGGGTGGTTTCGAGTCGGGGGTGCTGGCCAGTACCCGGGGCGCGCCTGCGGCTTAGATCGATGGCAGTATCGAGACTGCCCGATCTGGGTCGGGGTCTGTGGTGGGACTCGCCTTCGTCAGACCCCCCTCACACGGGGGCAAGGGCAAATGGGTTCCATCATGGATCCTCGCAGACGACGACCTCTCCTCACTGGTCGGTACGCTTGGCTCGATTCAATTCCTTGTTCACGTCAGCCACGATTCAATCACCTTCTGGTCCACGAGGGTAGGGTGCTGTCGGTGAAAGGTGCTGGTCGTTGAGGTTGTGGAATGGCCGTGAGTGCGTCGTGTACACTCGGGGATACTTTTGAATTGAAGTGAATTTTCTTTTACTTTTGCTCGCGTTTATTAATTAACTTCATTTTAAATTTCTTTTCCCTTAATTTTTCTTTTCAATTTTCTTGATTTTGCATTCCCTTTTATTATCTTAAAATTTTTTCATACTTAGTTTCGTCATTTTAACTTTCTTTCTTCCAAATTTCTTTGCTGGCAATCGCTCGAAATATGACAAGTACAAACTTAGAGTAGAAAGTTGCAGTTAGGGCCCTTGTAATTATTATTAAGATGCTAATAAATTTGAAAGTTCTTTATTACAGGTCATCGTGGGAGCGCTGGACATCGTGGGAGCCCAGGACATCGAGGGATCTTAGGTTTATTTTAAGATATTTATAAGATTATTGTAAGATTATTGTATGATCATTGTAAGATTATTGTATGATTATTGTATGATTATTGTAAGATTTATGTAATTAAATTAAATCCGCGTGGGAGGGAGGGTGGGCAAATAGGCGTAAGTTCTTCATCACCAGACGGTCTGGTGGTGAAGAACTTGCGCCTAAATTGTAAGCGCTTTCGATTCTAAGCTGTACTTGCCAACTCGATGATTTGCCAACCTTTCATTCCGTTTTGGCTTGTAGCTTTAATTTTTCATATTTTTACGAACAATTCGCTTTCGTTCGGTATTCACGAAGTTAGGCACAGCGTTACTCGCTCTCGTGTATGCCGGCTGCACGCGGGTCATCGACCATTAAACAATTTTTGGTGATCGTAAGTCATCTTCCATCGGTGGTACCAAACCTGAGTTGACCAAAAGGGATTGATTGTGCTGTGGCTCGGGGTGGTTTCGAGTCGGGGGTGCTGGCCAGTACCCGGGGCGCGCCTGCGGCTTAGATCGATGGCAGTATCGAGACTGCCCGATCTGGGTCGGGGTCTGTGGTGGGACTCGCCTTCGTCAGACCCCCCTCACACGGGGGCAGAGGCATATGGGTCTCATCATAGATCCTCGCAGACGACGACCTCTCCTCACTGGTTGGTACGCTTGGCTCGATTCAATTCCTTGTTCACGTCAGCCACGATTCAATCACCTTCTGGTCCACGAGGGTAGGGTGCTGTCGGTGAAAGGTGCTGGTCGTTGAGGTTGTGGAATGGCCGTGAGTGCGTCGTGTACACTCGGGGATACTTTTGAATTGAAGTGAATTTTCTTTTACTTTTGCTCGCGTTTATTAATTAACTTCATTTTAAATTTCTTTTCCCTTAATTTTTCTTTTCAATTTTCTTGATTTTGCATTCCCTTTTATTATCTTAAACTTTTTTCATACTTAGTTTCGTGATTTTAACTTTCTTTCTTCCAAATTTTGTTTGGTGGCAATCACTCGAAATACGACAAGTACAACCTTAGAGTAGAAAGTTGCAGTTAGGGCCCTTGTAATTATTATTAAGATGCTAATAAATTTGAAAGTTCTTTATTGCAGGTCATCGTGGGAGCGCAGGACATCGTGGGAGCTCAGGACATCGAGGGATCTTAGGGTTATTTTAAGATATTTATAAGATTATTGTAAGATTATTGTATGATTATTGTATGATTATTGTGTGATTATTGTAAGATTTCTGTAAAATTGTTTGTAGGATTATTGTAATATTTTTGTAAGTTTTTTGTAAAATTTATGTAAGATCTTTGTAAGATTTTTTTAAAATTAATGTAACATTTTTGTAATATTTTTGTAAGATTAATGTAAGATTTTTGTAGGATTTTTGTAAAATTAATGTAAGATTTTTGTAAGATTTTTGTTATGATTTTTGTATGATTTTTGTAAGATTTTTGTAAGATTTTTGTAAGATTTTTGTAAGATTTTTGTAAGATTTTAATAAAATTAAGATGGGTCACGTTCGTAGCCACCTCCTCGTGGTGTGACTTGGTAATCGATTTTGTTCTCTAACGATCTTTGGTAACATACTTAATCGTATCTTTTGATATAAAATTATAAGATACTTGATCTTTAGAGAATGATATCGAGCTAAGAGCTACGAAACATTTTGATTATTTTAACACATTTTCCATTCACGAATACGGAATGTATTTAGTCTGTTATTAAATTTTCGCTATAATTCCGATATAATTGTAAATAGTACATAACAATTTATGCGCTTTGGAAATAAGAATTAAGAATTTCGTAAAAATGCACCATCACTATCGCTAGTAACAAAAATAAAGTAACTGACAAATAAATGTCACAAATAAAAAAGAATGTTACTATCGGCAACAGGTTTAAAAAAAAAGACAACACTTTTTAAAAAGGAATAGTCTAATTTTTGTCATTTATTTTTGAAGTACGTCGATTCAATGGATTATCATCTTTCGAATGAGCCCTTTTTCAGGCGAAAATATTCTCACATAAGAACGAAAAGTTGATTCCTATAAATCTGTATTTTACATTATATTTGGCGGTAACGTCGCCTCTCTATCTTATCCGGATCTTATAACCATGGAATATGTTGAATGAACTAAACTTAGTTCAGAAGTTTCGCCGCTATATGGCGATTGTGTTTCAGTCCCATCCAAATTTTCTTTTCTAATATTTTCAAGAAAATATTTAGCCATTGTTCGTATTGTATTTAGCTCATAGAAAGACAATCTAGTATCAGAAAGGCGGGAGAATCGTTCAATTTTTCCCAGATACACAGTTTTCTATTTCTTTAATACCGCCGCTCGCTGCTAGATCGCACCACTTGTACCGTTTTAAAAATAAAAATCAAAAACATTAAAAAATCAATGTTCACGCATTATTTTCAGCTTGTTTAACGAATTATTCCTCAATAATATGATATTCTCTTTCATTATTATGCAAATTAAAATGTTATTAGTGCTAATTAACAGCGTAAAAGGTAAAAATTCAGTTACAGAGAAACTACATATAAGTTACGCTAATTTAAAGCATAAATGAATATTGCAATATAGCTGCATAAATATTTGATTAATATTTCACGAAATATCTACTGCAGGGATATTTATAAAAGAAATCTTCATTATGACTTTGGATATTTAAATAAAATGTATTTACTTTGTTTATTTAGCAATTGAACGTACAAATTTAAATCTGAATAACCTGAGTTAAGTCTTAGTTTTATAATAAAGAAGCATCAGGTGTCGGATTTTGCTGAACATTGGTAACTGATAAGGAAGGGAGTTTGTGTCTCGTAACTATTGTTGAAAAGGAAAGAATCTACAATATAATAATAATGTTGGAAGATTTATGCAGAGCATAAATAATCATATGAATTTAATAAATTAATATTAAAACGTTTGTGTTGTCAAGAAACATTAGATGATGATAATTGTTTAAAACAAGGTTAAATGCCACCCATATAAACTATATGAAACAATCATTTATTTTAACAGAAATAAAACACCATTTTTTTTAATATCCTTGTTAGAAGGAATCAATTATTGGTTTTAGTTTACTCTGAACCGAAGTGTTGGAACCATCAATTTGCTTATGATAATACTATCAAATCCTTATCAGTGACATTTCAAATATTTAATCATCCCACAGTAAGAATTCACAAATGATAAAAGAGACATTGAATCATACTTAGGTACCAAATGGCAAAAATTACAAAATCGAAAATGGAAATGTAATATTCTTAAATGCGTTAGAACAAAATTCGTAACATTTATAATATTATATTTTTAAAAGCTTAAAAAGATACTAGATTTGTAACCAATTTACATAGAAATCCTACAAAAATATTGTTTAAACACTTCTGTGTTCATACATAAGCAAGAAACAATAAACTTGCAAATAAAATTAAAAATGTTTGTTGTACTTGTCCTAAGATGCAATATTTAATATTTTATTTCATAATTTCAAATGTATCACCATACGACTACATATAGGGACGGAAGTGTATAAGAAAAAAGAAATAGGCGAATAGTAGAAGGTATATCGAATTCCCGATGCATATTTCATGGTGTCTGACAATTTTTCTATAGATTCAAAGAATTATTGTAATTCCGGGTACACGGGGCGATACCCTTCTTCGATTGATATGGATGAGACGGGCTCGACTTTTGATATACGCTCGATTTGAAATGGAAAATCATGTCTGGATTGGATTCGCACGTGAGCTGAAATAAACTGACACAGGGGCAGGTTTAAACCCAGTCGCTATATTTGCCTGGCCTAGGTGTATCGATACCAGCTTCGGCATAATGCTGTGTGTGCCAGAATTGATATACAACGATCGTTACAGGAAGCCCAACCACTGGACATGCATAAAATTATTAACCGTGCAATGAACCCGGTTACACTTGATTATTTCGTGCTGTTTCCGTTCCGATGGTACACATTTTTATTACTTTCGTGAGACCTCGATTTTGCACAGTGTTCGAAGAAACGTCTAGAAAATTGTTGAGGCGATCAAAGTAGAAATTATTTAGGAAACGTATTGAAACGTAATAGAAATAAAAATGCATGGATTCATTACTTTCGGGTTTTGGGTTTCAAGAATTTTGCTATCAAAATAAACTAGACTTGATCCTATGAAAAAAAAAAAAAACACTTCGAATGCAAAGGGTTAATTTTTTCAGAACTTGGGAACAGCGGATGTTTTTAAAGAAATTTCGAGATAGTATAAATGACGTGCGCTTAAATCAAATAAAATTAATTTCTTCAGAGTAGTTACATTATCCCGACCCAATTTCGTCGAGTCCAATCTAACAATGCCTCTCATCCCCAAAATGTTCCTTTATTTTCGAAAAAAAGAACGACCAACGAAGAAGCTGTTTTTCACCTCCATCGACGATTCCGTCCAACTAATTCCAAAGTTGGTCGCCGTTGGTCCGCATAAAATTAAGGAAATCTATCCGCCAGGCCGAAAGTTATCCCCTCGGGCACGAAAAAAGAAAAAAAAAAAACAAGAGACTGTGAAGCTACGCTTCACAATGAATATGAATACAAAGTTTCCAGAAGAAAGCGCGACGAAGAAGGAAGTAAGAAGAAAGAAAGAAGGTGGATATTGGTGTGAGAGGGTGGCAACAGTAGGAGAAAAGGAAGGCGAACGGACACGAGGCTGGCTCCCTGGCAGCAACTTAAATTGACTCGATAAAAGTTCGCAGAATAAAGCGGCCCTGAGCTTCGCCACTATATCAGAAACATCTGCCAAACGTTATTACAACTTTGAATAAAGAACGGCGCCCATGGTGGCGGAGGCAAAGGGGGTGTTAACCGGTTGAAAAGAGAAAAAAATACCCCTTCTTTCCCGTGTCCGCGAGGAGGACGACGACGACGACGAATAGCAACGGAATCCCTGGCCTCGTCCCTGGCGTGCCGAAACTTTTTCGTTCTTCTCGTCGATCGTGAGAACTTTGACGATAAATCAAGTCGTTATTTTAATTTTTCCACGGCGCTGTATTAACCGTAGCACGCCATCCGTTTGCCGACTTTGTTGCACATTTTAATTTTCACCGCACGATTTTCTTTTGCTCCGTTTTAACGTTTATTGTCCCGCGACGCATCGTAAACGCACAGATATGCTCGGAATTCTAAACCGGCGAGGATTTGCAAGTTTAAGGGAACGAATTTAAGAATTTGATTGAGATTGTATAAATTTTGGAATAATTAAAGCGTGCGTAGTTTGAAAATCCGAGAATTCTGTTGTTCTTTCTTCCGTTCTAAGTTTAATCATTTTTGCGATTCTACAATATGGGTATCACGGTTTTGTCTAAAATCGTAAAGTTGCTCTGCAGTAATGAGATTAAAATTATTTCACATTTTTAAACATCAAAAATCTCTATGCTTCAAATTTTCTATCGTTAACAACTTGAATGCCACAGTGAAAATAGGCGTGCGTAGTCAGACGCGTTAAAACGTTAATTATTAACGATGTAGTCGGTTCATTTTCAAATTTGATTTTCCAATTCAATACCCAGCGTTATTAGCTTAATATTAACGTATTTCGTCGTTTTTTTCATCGTTTCTTTTCTTAATTATGTAATTGTGAAAAACGTCGGGTACCGGTCACCGGTGACCCTCGCGGCGTTCAACGTGTTAATTCTACAACAACTACAGGGTTGGGACACAAATTGACCGGTCGAGGGTTGCAATAATACTAATCCCGTAGTATTAGTTAAAATACCAGGTAACGTTAATCAAACAACACGGCAGACACTTCCATAAAATTCATGATTAACCATCAAGGATTCCGCTTAAGCAAAGATCCACCGATGTCCAGAAAACGGATGAAATTTCCATATCCAGACAAATCAATTAAAAGATTTGGATCAGGATGGTCGACAGCGAATTATTGAAGCGAGAAACAAAGGAAGAAATCGAGCCGATACTTTGTATCTCAATTTATAACGCGAGTTCGTTTCTTTCTTCGAGCTTTTTCAATGGACCCGTCGATCTCGTCCGAGGCAATCGTTTAACAACGTGAAATCGTGAGGCCGACAATTTCACCGGGAAGCAAGCAAAAAGAAAAAAGAACGAAGGAGGAACAGACGAGATGTCCATATCTGAACGAGGATCTTTTGTGGTGGCTTCTGGTCTTCGTAGCTTGGTAACCGTCCGATGCCGATATCTTTCGATCGGGCTACCTTTCCTTTCAACGAGAGATACACTTCCCTCTCGTCCTGGTCAGTTTCGTGCCTCTTTTTACCCTTTGCGATCAACGTCCTCGCGGTTTTGTTCGGTAAACAAGCCGATGATTGTTGCGGTCGAACAACGTTTTCGTAACGGCACGCCATTTCTCGGTCCCTGTGAAAAATCCATTATCGCCGCCTCTCGCTTGGGAACGCTTTGTCTCGCTCGCGAGACATTCCGCTATTACGGTGTCCGATGAAAAATTGTCCGATCCTATTTTTTACACGGGGATGATATGACAAATGAACGAATCGAGAAGTGAAAGGTTACTTTCCGACTTTCGTCGATGTACAGGCAATTGTTACGTCTTTGGGAAATTGTAAATTGGATCGATTTCAAGTTTTTTGAACACGCATCGTAAAGTCTTCTTCGTCGATTTCTACTTGGGAATTGTTATTTTAACTCGTAAAGATTTCGGTGGGCCATGTTATATTTCTTCGATTGGCAATTAAACTGTACAATACCAAATGGATATGAAATTAAAATCCATCGTCATATTTTTCTGTTTTAACCTTCCAGTGACGATTGAAATCCTCAGACTCCAAACAGTGGCTTCTAATCTTTATTTCATCGTGTTACTCACTGAAACTGTGAGTCCCAAATAATTTTCAGGACACACCGACAGAAGTAGAGTTAATTACTTTGGTTCGTCCAATCATCGGTCCAATCGAGCCAACTTCCACGATACGTCTAGCAAAGCCTGTTTCCCGTTCTCAATTGATATTGCCAAAGCCTCGAAGAAAGTGACATCCACTGGAAGGAGAAATCGATCGGAATTAATCGAGTCGGGATCGTAGGCGGGGGAATAGGGTTAGGGCAAGATTTCTGACGATTTAATTCGAGCGAGTCGGGTGTTTCCATCGTCGCCTGGCAGCCGTGGAATCGAAACTCGGTTTCGCTTCGATTCCAATTGATAGGCGTTGGACGTGAATCGCGTTCGCAAGCCAACGTTTCGATCCACGGAACCGGAGGATTCCGTGGCGACCATTAGTAACCGAATTAATTAGGCAAATCGGTAGCCACGATGCAGTTACAATTAATCTGCACGGCGATTCCGCGAGCGTGCACCTCTGTTTTCCGAACGATGTACATTCTGCGGCGGGTAATCGTGCGGTTCCACCATCGACCGTTTCTCTGCCTCGATAACAAAATACCACCCTCCGACTTCCGCTGGTCTACGATCCATTGTTTTTGTTAATCATGGACGTGCCGGTAATTGAGATACGTTTAGAAAATTCGGGTTACGTGTCTTCCGATACCCTGCCACTAATTTTTCGTTTCTGTCTACGCGGGATTATTTATTCAAATGTAATAGCTATAACAATTCTCGATCGAAGCGGACAGTGTTCGAGCTGAGCCTTTCGCTCTGTGTGGAAGTATATTTTAGGAATTTAGGAATTCCGGAATATCATATTTTTGGGAATTTGGAAATTTTGAAATATTATGTTAATAGAAACTTAGGGCCTTTGGAAATATTATATTTTTAGGGCCTTGGGAACTTGGAAATACTATATTTTTAGGGCCTTGGGAACTTGGAAATACTATATTTTTAGGGCCTTGGGAACTTGGAAATACTATATTTTTCGGAATTTGAAAACGACGAAATACCATATTTTCAAGAAAATTGTTGATGCATCTTAGGGCGTTGAGAACTTGGAAATACTATATTTTTAGGGCCTTGGGAACTTGGAAATACTATATTTTTCGGAATTTGAAAACGACGAAATACCATATTCTCAAGAAAATTGTTGATGCATCTTAGGAAAGCAACTAGAGACAACCGTTAGAGGTTATAAACGGTACGTTGACCACGTTTAATCGAATATTTATCTCGCTCTTCCCATGGATGACGTTTCCGTCGTCGTTATTTTATCGTTATTTCCGGCACATGGTTAAGCGAGAATCATTACTCGCGGTTCTCGGTATCGGATACCTACGATCCACTCTCGTCATCGTTTCTTTCCCTCCATAAACCACCGAAATTAAGTTACGAACTGAAATTACAGTCAATTGAATGATAATGTGCTGTAGTATCCAATCAGTACTTTTACGTGCACTTGATTTTCAATCAAAGACATAAGTTCCTTGAAAAAAGAAAAACTATAATTTAATTAACTAATCTAATTTCTATCGTCGATTACATACTTATTACACTGTCAACATTTGGCTAGTATTAATTATATTGTCTATACATTTACAATGAAAGATTCAAACTCTCTGTCAAGATTTTCCAGTCAATAACGAAACTCCTGAATCGTTAATGGCGGTTGTTAACTCAAAGAATACAGGGTGCGAGGAAATAACGTGGACAAACATTCTCAGTCATAACTTTATTATAACATAAAATTTGAAAAATTTATATTTAGCAAGAATATCATATACATCTAATAGTAACAAAATATTCATGTGCTTTCGAAGTGGCCACCCTTGACGTCGATACATAGTTGCAAACGTGTTTTGAAATTTTCGGTGATGGGCCGCAACTCCTCCGGCGATAATCGGTCCCATTCCCGACGCAGCGACTGCTCCAGCGACTTCAAACTTTTGTGGTGCTTAGCACAGGCTCTAGCCTCCAAAATCGACCACACGCTGTAGTCCATTGGATTGAGATCCGGCGAGTAGGGCGGCCATTCCGATGATGCGATGAAACCCGGAAAATGGGTCTTGCACCACTCCTGAGTCGTTTTTGCCCTATGGGCCGGCGCGGAGTCCTGCTAGAAGGTCCAATGCTGATCGCCGAAGTGTTGCTGTGCCCACGGAAGCACTTTTTCCAATACTTGTCGCCGATACTCATCTGTATTGATTTTTACTCCCTGATTTAACAAAATCAGGGGTGTTTTGCCGCTGGCGCAAATTCCACCCCAAACCATGAGAGCCTGGGGGTTTTGGCGATGTTCGATGATGGCAGACGATCCAGGGGCTTCTGCGGACCAGTATCTGTCATTTTGGCGGTTGTGCGCTTGCTCCACGGTGAACAACTTCTCATCGGTGAAGAGAATCGTTTCCCAGCCGATACCTGCGGCCCGGGCCTTCAGATGGCGGCATCTTTGCAGCCGCACGCGCTTGTTTTCGTCCGTGAGGAGTTGACATTTTTGGAGTTTGTAGGGCTTCAGTCCAAGCTCCTTTTTGGCTATTTGTCGCACTGACCAATCGCTCATTCCAGTCTCGCGTGCAATTTTTCTCATGGAGGCCCTTGGATTTCGCCGCACTCGCTTCCGGATGATCTGTCGGTTCCTGGACGTGTTGACGGTGCGCTTTCTTCCTCTACCCTGACGGTCGCCATCATGTCCAAGCTCTTTGAATCGGTTAATCGCTTTGGACACCGTCTGTCGAGGCATATTGAGCAGACGAACAATTTCACACTGACGTTTTCCCTGACGAAATAGCTCCAAAATAGCACTACGTTTATTTGGCATTCTGAGACCATACATTAACTAAACAATACAAAGCTGAACAAATAATTACTATCACAAAACAGTGTGGAGAATTCAATAAAACAAACGTTATTTGGCTGCACTGCAACGCTTTTGTTTTAGGACGCATTGAACTTTGTCCACGTTATTTCCTCGCACCCTGTATGGATCGAACGTTAATTCGAGAACAGGAACGGGGCAACGTGGAATGATTCAGACGCTCATTGGCCACGAAGCCTCGGTTAGGTACCGTTTCGAACATCAATAACGTCTAATCACCCTGACGTAGAACCGATCCAGCTTGGTGCTGCGGTGCAATTTCGTCCTCTAAGCGTACGCCACAAATCACACCCCGACGCGATTTCGGGACCCCCATTCTCGACATTTAAACTCGGCCGGATTATGGTGCGGAGCCTCTCTTGCTCCTGGCCGATAATTAATCGCCACGATCCGTTTTACGATCGCCTCTAATCACGCCGCGGAAAAGAGTTTCCAAGAGATCCGAAGTGCATTTTCGAGCCACTGTCTCATCCGGAAAACCAATTTCCTTTTTTTCCTCTGCTCGTTCGACCGAGGATTTGTTAGGGTTCCCGGGCTCGTTCGTGAGCCGGAGTTTAATGGGTGAAATTATTTCCTTACCTCTTTTCTATTATTCTCAATTTGCTTCTTTTTAAACAATTTCATACTGTCGAATAGTAAGTATGTGACTTTTAAAGGTAATTGATTTTTATTGCCTATCGGGGAAATAATTAGCTCGTCTTTTATTTGTAATTCAGTATTTTTTAACGAAACAGTACTTTAGTAATATAAATAGTATTTTAGAGTTGATTGCCACGTAGAATACTATTTTAATATTATTATTTACCGTGCATTATGGGCGATGAAATTCTACAGAAACTCGAGTGTCACCCATTTATGGGTATACTGACATAATAACGAAGAAGCTGAACTGTAATTAACCGAACAGTAATTAATTAAGATAATCGAGAGAAATGTTTAGCATCAAGAATTTGTAATTAATAAAGACATTAATCTCCCGGTGTAATCTTTCTGATCTTGTAATCACCTTCCCCGAATCGTCGATCGGTCGCCGCTGGTGAAAGAATGAAAAGAAGCCCAGATTATCTCAACTGCCGTCTGATTCGTTTCAGATAATTATAATTACAATTTTGTCCGCAAAAAAAGCGTCCAAATCTTTTCGATCCCTGCTCTCTATCTGTTACACCTTTTAATAAGGATTTTCTTGCGTTTATCCCTGTGTCGACCCTTCAGAACTGCAGAAATCGTTGTCCCATGATCGTCCGATCGGAAGGGATAAGAGAAACATATTTATTTCCAGATGAACCGAGGCGAATAGCGGAGACGTGATGCGGAAACGATATCTGGATGTTCGCGAAAATAACAGAGGCTTTGTATACAGTCTCCGTAAAAAGTTTGATACGTCGCAAATAAATTTAAACATGTCTGTCTAGATGGTTTATACGATTAAATAACATTTCTGTTGTAAAGTGTCACTACCAAAGGCTTATTTCAGTAGTATGAGAATTTTGGAGCGAATCTTCTGTAGCCTTTTATTGTGCCAAATTTTTAACTATCATTACTTTAGTATTCTGTGTAGTTAAGAAATAGTTTCGTTACAAAGTTTAGATACCCAGGGTTAAATATCGTCGGCAGTATTTTAGATTAAAAATTCAATTAACCGGCACAGGAATTCCTGGAAGAATCTTTTTCATTAACGAAAGCAACTGCCTTCCTC
Source organism: Stelis phaeoptera (assembly GCA_943735885.1). Taxonomy (NCBI): domain Eukaryota; kingdom Metazoa; phylum Arthropoda; class Insecta; order Hymenoptera; family Megachilidae; genus Stelis; species Stelis phaeoptera. The sequence goes on from OX030936.1 coordinate 7,354,013, forward strand.
TGTCAAATTTAAATATCGCTTTGGTATTCTATTTAGAATTAAAAAATATTTTTATTAAGAAACCATAGACGTCCTATGCCGAGTATCAGTGGCAATGAATTTAATTTGAATTGAATATCGATTTTAATTTTGTTATATAATTATCGTGTCGATAAAAGGTGTCGTGATTTTGACCCGTAGTGTACCGAAATTTTTCATTTCGCTTGTACGTAAAGTTTTATATTCCGAGGAGACAGTCGGGATGCCGTACATCTTTCTGATCTCCAATCGAGCCGTCGCTTAGCGAAGCGTGAAACACATTTGCTCGAATCGTGGTACCCTTAACCACGCAACCTCTTACACACACCATGGACCCGTTGCTCGGTTTCTGTTCAAGTAAAACCCGACTGGAATACTGTATAGCCGCTATTCAGCCATCTTCTGGGAAACATTTGCTGAACACCTTTTTCCCCATATTCCATGAGATACGCTTCAGGTATTTAGAGAATTCTTTTCCCGGGATACGTTTATGGATGTCCATTTTCAGAATTATGTATATTGTGCGGAAAGGAACGACGTGAATCGAGTTTTCTATTACTGCAAAACATCTACCGATCGTAGATTTCCAATAATCTAGAGTGCCATTACCGTTCAGTAATATCTGTCCATAATTGACCAAAGCAGTCTTTCGTGTCTGTTCAAACAGAACATACGTTCGATCAGCACAAAAGAAATAATTATGAGTATGAATGGTAAACATTTGTAAAATATTCCTTGGAAGAAGGTATCATTATTTATCTCTCTGTATGTGTATGGCTATCGATTACAATTTTTTTTTATCTTTTAGACCAACGACTGGGTGCACTGAATCCGGTCTATTCGACTTGAAAAAATAGCGATTATTAATTGGAACAAGTTTTGAATTGAGATCTACTAATCAATTTCTACTGCTATAAATTCAAGCGTGTCTGACCACGTCTGTAACTACTTACAGACGCTTCAGAGTGATGTTACTCAATATTTTCCACTCTTTTCTTATTAACCCTTACACCCTATTCAACTTTTGATCACACTCATAATCTTAAAAAGAAACCAAGTCTAAAAACCAGTGAATGTTTTATTCTGAAATTATTAACAATTGGTTAATTAATTCCGTCAGTTACCAGGAATTTTTCCAAACACTGTCGAACATAATGTAAGAAAATGAACGATCAGAAAGGATTTCGATCGAATTGGAAGAGTGATCCGATCCGAAGAGATACATAGAAGTAGCGGTAGCGGAATTGAGCGTCGGATAATTGTTTCGAACAATCCCGGGCGACGCTTTTCGTCGGTTTCCATGGCGACTTGCGCCAGCACTCGGTTGGCAATCGAAGTGTACACCACGGTTCGGTCTAGGGTGGGGATTTTACCCCTCTCTCCGGATGGAACCCGGCGGGGGTAAAGGAGTCGGGGAACACGTAGGCGTAGGCGGGGCAAAAGTTGAACGAAGAAGTTGCGTTCGTTGGAAACGCCTCTTCCGCTGTTCGTTCCCCTCGTTCTGTGCAACGTTCGTGGACGAACCCCTCGTCGAAATCGTTTCGTTTTTATTATCGCTCTTAAAACAGTCGAGCCACGACGTCGGCAGAGCACATCGATCCACATTAGCTCCTAATTTCACGTTATTACCCCCACCAGGTGGACCGAGCGCACGACCAACACCTCTTTGCCCGGGACACTTGATTTTTCAGTTTTACCATCTTCCACCTCACCCTATTGTTCTTTGCGGATAAATCCTTCTAATTAACTGTTTCAACTCGTATCTGGATGATGTATGAATTTTTATACCGGTCACTTGTTTTTAGCGGAAGGCGTTTCATGCTGTAAATTGTTACATGTATTTTACTAGAAAAATAATATCTATAGGAGTATTTCGAAATTTAGGAAATGGGGAAGTTTATTACTGGATGTGGCATTAACAGTTACTTTTGAAACGTCCGGTATGTTCGATCGTCAACTTTTTAGAATTCGTTGTGGATGATTATGGTACACGATGGAACATCGGTTGGAAATTAGATGATGGTGGTTCGTCGAACAGTTTAGGTATGTTTTAGTGAGTTCGAATGTGATTGAGAGCGATTTGGTTCTATTGAAAGGGGATTCGGACGGTCGGTGGTCAGACAATTATATATTTCAGTTAATTTTCAGGGAATTTGTCTAGTAACTTGTCATTTTTCATTTCTTAGATTATTCTTCTTTATAAGTAATTCATTTTACGATAACATGAAACTTCTGGAACTATCGAACCACCAGAAAACTAGCTTCAGGTTTCTATATTAAATTACACAATTTGTACTGTATATGCTATCGCATATCCTCCTGTATTTTTAACACGTTGACTGCCACAGTGAAAACGGACGTGTGTAGTCAGACACGATAAAATCCTAATTATTAAGGGTGCAGTCGATTAATTTTTCAAATTTAACCTTTCAATTCGATAGCTAGCATTATTAGCTTAATGTTAACGGTGTCCGTGGTTTATTTAATCATTTCTTTTGGTAATTATTTGATTTTAAAAGATTTCGGGTGCCGGCCACCGGTGACCCCCGTGGCAGCCAACGTGTTAATTAGGAGGGTAAATAAATCGTAGATGGTTCTAGTGTTAAAGAAATTAAAATTTCTCAAACTTGTTAAACGACGGATTTGAAACTTGTTACAATATTTTTATCGCGCTTCGTACGGAAGATTCTTGAAGCTATGGTTTGAGTAATCGAGTGACGAGGTGTTATCATTCAGCGGCTCGATTTATACATCTCTTATCACGGTATGCTTCTCCTTTTCATTTCGGCTTCTCCATCCAGAACCGTTGTTCCCGCCAACGTGTTCTTTTATTATCAATCAAGTCCCTTCAACTTGTTCCATTCGTACAGAATATCAAGAATCATTCGAATAATAATTCTACTCGTCCTTCGATCCGATGAAAGTTATATTTTTTTATTTTTTCCTTTTCGCATAATATTACTTTGTGCACGATGACTTCACAGATACGCCGGTTAATGTAACACACCATTTTGTCGGATGGTTCCATCAACCGATTCATTTCCGTTTCTTTCATCGACCTCGATCGAACGAGACACGCGATTAGATTCAACTCACGAAAAAACTTTGGGCGTTAATCGTGAATCGTAACAACGATGAGAAAAGAAACGGAGAACGTATTAATAACGCGACCAGCGAAATAGGAATCTTTGCCGTTTCATCGAAAATAGAAGAGATTTTGCCTGTTATCAACGATGCCCATCGTTTGTAGAAGGTCTGATAGGATGAAACAGCGACTCGATTAACACGCGCATGTGCCGGTAGGCGTATATCGACATTTATTGCCTACCATTCTGGTCGATAATAGGACACATGATGCTGCGTAATCAGTTTACTAGCGAGAATTGCTAAATCTCTTGGCAATCAGTTTGTTTAGAACGAAAGCATGACGCATGGTTTTGAATTCCAGGATCTGCGGTTGCGATAATGATGCTTTAAATTCAAATACTTCTGCGTTAATCTCTAATTTATCACAATTTTATATTAACAGATCAACTGCAACGGAATGTCAGCGGTGATTAATACATCAGATGTATTGTAATGGAATTGTTAATTATAGGAAAAGGAAGGTAAATAATATGATTATTATACTAATAAGGTAAAATCAACGACAGTGCAATTTGTTCTCATTTGAAAATAATACTTTGACTGCCACAGGATTTACTTTGAATAATTAAGTTAAATTTGGTAATTAATTACTCGTGTCGTTAATAATAATCAGAGTTCGAGCGTGTCTGACTACGCATGTCCGTTTCCACTGCGGCAGTCAGCGCGTTGATTCCCCGAAGTGATAGAAATTCAAACATTTCATGGTAAAAATAGAAGAATTACCAAATTAACTGGGATCCTAATAGAAACTAACGTCATAAAATATCATTGTCGTTTTGCCATAAAATTGCACGGAATAAAAAGGATATATTTGACCGTAATTGTAGCCGCGTTAAATTCTACTCGTTGAAAGTCCCAATAAATTACAGAGACTTTCGTTGCTGTTATTCCCGTTGCAAATGAACGAGATGTCCATTGATGCACACTCGCGTCGGCGTTTGTTGCTCGCGAAACAGAACAAATGACCGACGGTAATTAATTTACGTGGACAAAACCAGTAACACGTTCGATGCATGCAAACCGTGCGTGCGAAGAGGAGCCAGTTTTCTCACGCGATATCGTGTATATACGTATTTGGACTGGGTCTTAATATTCCATGGTGTTCCTTCGATCGTCGTGTTTTATCGCAGGTGTCTCAATCCTGCCTACGTAGAAAACGCCGTTTGTTTTATTTATTTTTTGTATTTTATATTCCTTGCTCCTGATTTATCGAACATCAACCGAATATTGATTACTTTTTACTTTTAACTCGATCCACGATATCGTGATTTTTATCACAAGATAATTTTCTTACATTTTGCCACGAATCTCTTAAATAGTTTGACGTTGATTGGCAATTAAGTAAATTCTACTAAAACTGAGAGCACAGTGTCCAAATTTGTACACAAAACGTGCCACCAATTTAACGTTTAAAAATTTATGATGGTAACATTAATCGATTCGAAAGACGGGGACTTGTTACGTAATTTCGTTCCAAAAGTTGGTTTCGCAGAATTTTTATGATATCTGGGCGTGGATGAAACGATTCAGGTATCTCTTTTCCAAGCCAATGTAAGTTAATCGAGTAAAATGAGGCTGGAGTCGATGAGGATGTAATTAAAACGTTTCATAGGGGGCCGCAATGTGTCAAACTTGGGTGGAAAAGTGGAACGGCACGTATATACATGTGTTTCTCGTGTTCCCGCGAAGGAACAGCTGTCTCTATTCGCGGTGAATCCCTTGGCAGCAGGAAAATTAGGTACGGATTCCTCTAGTCTCGATCGGAGATGCCCGTCACGAATTAGCATTTATATCACCGTGGTACCGCGCAACGAGGTGGAAATGGAATATCCAGAACGCCGTGATAGAGATTCACCCGGGTCTTCCCGCTGCGAATTAATACGTCCCTGTCTTCCACAACTGAAAATCGATCGTCCCCTTAACCGGTAATCATGCGTTCAACTTAATTAATCTTCGTATCCATCGATTATTTTACTGTTTCGATCAACCACACGGTGTTTGTTTGCTTCTCGAAACACGTTGCTGCGTACCTTCGTGTTTGCAGAAAACGTCTTGGTAATCTCATATCATTGCAAATGTTATATTGAACATGAACTTGCCGATAATTAAGACTAATGCGACGAAGATTCATTTTTCAAAGATATCTAAAATTTTCTGTGTATTTTGTTTTGAAATTAAGGAATAAATTTAAGAAAATTAGATATACGTAATAAATACCTACACTACCGTTCAAAAGTTTGGAAGCAGTTACATTGTTTAGTTAACGCGTTGACTGGCACGGGGGTCACCGGTGACCGGCACCCGAAATTTTTTACAATCAAATAATTAATAAAAGAAATGACGAAATAAACCACGAATAGCGTTATCATTAAGCTAATAATGCTAGCTATCGATTTGAAAGGTTAAATTTGAAAATTAGTTGATTACATTCTTAATAATTAGGATTTCAACGTGTCTGACTACACACGTCCGTTTTCACTGTGGCAGTCAACGTGTTAAACAAGTAATTCTGCAGTAATATACTATAAGTAATTATCTATGGTCCTGTTAGTACAATAAAAAGCAAACTGTTACACATGTTTTTAAAATTTTGTTTAACTGCTTCCATACTTTTGAACGATAGTGTATATAACAAGAGAAACCATCTGTTAAAATATGAACCCTGATATAATTTTGGTTCCTTAATCATACCAATGATAACTTTATTAACGCAAAGGACGAAGAAAAGTATGCTCACCGTCATCTTGTTCATCAAAAGCGGAAGAAAGTGGTAGAGAAAGCTCGACGTTAATTAGCAAGACAATTCTCATTAATCACGTTGCTCCGATTCCGGAATGTTTTTTTTTTTACACGAGCACGTTGAACACGGTAATTAGCGATTCATTTTCTTCGAGCACCGTCTGCCTCGAAAGGGAACGAACAGCTTCGGCAACACGACGTGTTATTCGATTCTCGTACTCCCACGAGAATCATACGCGTTCGTTGGTGACACGAAATCGATCAAGTTTAACCCTCGAACGACGAAGCCGGGTCAAACATGACCCAGACCTCGAATACATGTACCTCTGTACTTCGATTGTTAAGCAATAAAACTTCTAAGAACAAGAGTCGATTTAAATTGTTAGATTTCTTCATGGTTCGTCGTCCGATGGTCTGAAGGCGATTATTTAATTAATACGCGTTCCTGGACCAGGACATAAAATCTTAGGGGTAAGTCAAGGTTTCCGTCGCTCGTTCGTCAAGTCGCAGGCCACGCCTAATAATTACCGAAATCCTCGAGGTTTTCTTTGCTCAACACCGTTTCAAATCACCGTGATCCGGTATGCGAGTCGTTGCTTCGGGTGAATCGCGCACCATCATCGTTCCACGTTACCATTAGGACGTTTACCATGGGCCAGGCGTATATACGAACGTACGTGGAAGCATTTTGATTGTGAAAACAACGAGAGGTCGATGCCACGGGCTACGAAAACGTCCCCGTGGTGGCTCGTCAAACAAGGGACACACGTCAGCAGCACACCCAGGATAGCCCCCTTTTTCGGTCCTGCGGGACCGACGCGACCGACCACCGGAGAAAAGATCGATGGAAACGATAAGGAGAACGTTTTTGATCGGCCGCCACGTCGCGTTAAGAGATGATCACGATGGTCGGACACGTTAATTACGCGATTCCCTCGCCAGATCCCTCTCGACACGACGACGGAAGCTTTGTTCAAGGGGATTTCTCTGATGATCGTGTCAAAATCATCAGGATAGAGCGTGCGAAATCATTGGTTAAAAAATGAAATTTTTATTAATATTTTGGTATGCCTTAGCATCTAGTTACTAGAGGGAATTATTATTTATTTTTCCATGCATACAGTTTATCAAGCTTAGGAACGTTTCATCAATTATTAAATTATCAAAATTCAGCATTTCACGATATAGTACAGAGGTGGGGAACGTGCGGCCTCCGTGGGTTTCTTGTGCGGCCTTCATAAAAGCTAGCTCTTGTATTAATTAATATTTAATCTATATAATTTATATAATATAATTAATTATATAAATAATAGAATTAAATAAACTTCTACTTAATATTACAGCTGCCTCCTTCATTAATGCCTAATTTAAATGTGGCCTCTAATGGTAAAAAGGTTCCCCACCTCTGATATAATATATTAAAAACAGATTTCATACAGCACTCACCAATCGTCGTTTTCTTCAGTCATCTTTACTCACGTACCACTTTATTTACAATAACAGCCTGCGAATTGTCTCATAAAATGATAATAAATGATAAATGTAATTTTGTATTGTTTTCTTGGGAAACATTGCGGTGGTAATAATTTCATCGCGAGTCCGTTCGATTCTTGTTTCCCGTTTTTTCCCTGTTCGAGGACTTCCTCTTGTCTCGTCGTTCGCTTTTCATTATCACCCAGCACGGGATCGCGCGTTCTCCGCTTGAGTGAGACATAACCAGCCGGGAACGGGCTGTACAACCTAACAAGACGTACAAAATAAATTGAGAGACGCGAGATTAATGAAACACCCGTAGGCGGCGGCGAGCTCGAAAGGAACGCGGCGAAAAAAGAGCCGTGAAACGAGAGAAAGAGAAAGACAGGGAGAAGGAACGAATCGAAAGGGAACAGAGAACTCTTGTTACGGCACTTTTGCGTGCTTCGACACCGGCACGAATCGAGTCCCTACCCTGACTGGTTATCCTAATTTACTCGTTTTTAATTAGTCCTTGCCTATCTAGCTTGCAATCGTGTATCAGGTTCTTTTTGCTTTTTTTAAAAAATCAATGGTGAAATGTTGATTACGCTATGACAGGATTTGGTTGGATATTTTTGAGCCCCTTATTTAAGGGGAGGAGCTTGATAAAATTTTGATTAATTAAGTTATGTAATTAACTATAATATATGAAATTTAACAATTTGTTGTTTTACAAATTATCGCAAATGGGTGGTGGATAATTTTATATAGAATACAAATTTAGGATAATCGACAAAATAATTCGTATAATTGATATTAGTTATTAACACTTTGGCTGTCGCGGTGGTCACCGGTGATCGGCACCCGAAATTTTTTGCAAACAAATAATCAGATAGCGTTAATATTAAGCTGATAATGCTAGCTATCGAATTGAATGGTTAAATTTGAAAATGAATCGATTGTATTCTTAATAATTAGAATTTCAACGTGTCTGATTATATACGTCCGTTTTAATAAATATTGAATATGAAAAATATCGAAATTTTCGTCATAATGAAAGCCCTTCACTTGTACGCACCATAAATGTATTTCGAAATTATGTACAATGCAGTTGTTCGTGTTTCGATCCATAAATTTTGATAACGAACCACGCCCAATAACAGAATTAGAAAAAAGAAGAAAGAGTTCGAAATTAACCAACACCGGTTAACCTTCCATAAACGTCCTCGCGGTCGAAACCACACGGAACGAAAAATTGGTTGGTCGGTTGATTGTTTCACGACGCGTTTTTCCAAAAACCAATTCCGCTCTTCAATGAACGAAACGCATTCCGCGAGAACAAATGAAAAAAAAAACAGGAAGAAATATCCCCGAAACACAGTGATGGAACTCAATCTACGTGGCGTCGCAAACATACACAGTTGGAGCCTCGTTAAAAAATCATCACCGAATTAAATCGAGTTCGCCTCTTTCCGCCGTGTAAACAACTCCCCCTACGTTCTCGTATAGATTTGGAAAGGGGAAGGGGGAGTTGAGCAGAGGGTGCGAGAGAGATCGACTTTCGGGACAACGGCGGCTGCCTGACCCTCAATAATAGATGGCACCCCTGGGTACCGCAAATGAACCACGAAATGCTGCCGGTGCCCAGGACCAACCTGTCATAGGTCCTGCCGAGACGCTGCACCATCTGTCCACCGTTGGTTTCGGATGCAACGATGCACTTCGATAGATAACGCGGAATTCGAGGACACGAAGCGATCGTGGCTTCACGATCGACGTTTAACATCGTTCCCGACGATCGTTTATGACGGACGAGGCGTTGAAGGGTGACTCGTCGAGGGTTGACCGATTAGGAACACGCCAAATGGCGGTCGCTCGACAAATGTTACTGTTTCGGCTGATAGATCTTTGATTTCTTTAATGATAAATAGCAGGTGCCTTGAATCGTGTTTCAGCTTTTGGGGGTAGTTTGATCGAAAGGCTTTTGTTAATCGATCCAGTATCCAAAGGGGTCGTGTATTTTTATTTTCTTGTACCAACCAACTACGATGACGAGGTTTGGTAAATTTTTGATAGCTCGGTTAAAGATTTTGACGACTGTAATCTTTCATCTTCTACGAAGTAGATCAATTAAGCACGTTTTTTCAGCTGTCAAATCATCGAAATTAAATGGATCTGGTAGTTTGAACGATACATAGATTTCAGTCGTAAAATTTTTGTAACGGTTGTTCGGTGTCGCTTGACCAGGTCATCTGAAAAGTTTCTAAATATCACACTCATAACGATCAGAATCTTTTCATCGATTACGATCGAGGAAAGGACAATGGGTGGGTCTTTACGAGGGATCAGCAATCGTAAATGCGCCAAATGGCGGTGGTGTTATGCGGGTCCGCGGATAATCGAGCGTGAAATTTGAAAATTTTCATTATTGTCGTTCCTTTTGCTTTAGTGCACGCCGAACGGAATTTCGAATCTTGCCTAATGTGCTTGCGAAGAGCGATTTTAATGCGTGTACACGCTTTGGAAAAAATGTCCAAATATCGAGTTTTCAAATTGACAGCAAGCTAAATCAATTTCATTTTTAAAGAATCTGCACATGAAAAGTTAAATTTTCACAACTACACTACACATAAAAATACCGTTTGTTATTTATTTTTGTTTTCTTTTTACATGAATTGTATGTACTTTTAAAAAATTCGCAAAGATCGGCCTCGTTCGCGTACGCCCTATTATAAAACTGAAATAAAAGATAGTTTTAAACGTTGCCATGATTTTCTCTTTAAAACGGCCGAAAGTACACGAGCTTTTTAAAACGGACAAACAAAGCGTACGCTTTTGAAAAATAATTGCGAACGCGTTCAGAGGGTAACAGAAGTCGTTTTCAGGGCCATTATGTTACGTCCGCATAATTAACGTTCCTTCCTCGCAATTTTCTGCACGCGCGATTACACAGCCGGGCCGGCTAATTACAATTTTCGCCGGGTAATTTAAATTATTTCAACGTGAACGTCTAAAACGGACACGGGTCCGAGCCATTGAAAAACAAAAACAGAAAGAGAGGAAAGAGCAGTCGGTGGACCGTGCTAGCCAAAAATCCGCATCGTAAATCCTCGGACACGCTGCCAATCAACTTGATGGAGAATCGGTGTTTTTTTTTTGTTTATTCCTGGTCCCGAAACAGTACATTGTTAGCCCGAATGTGTGCTGTAGCCCGTGCAGAGGGCCGAGAGAGGGGGAGACGAGTAACACCTTCCCCCTTTTCCGTCGTTAGCTAGCGTTAAATTAGAACTGTCATGGCGGAGTGAAACGCGTACCAGGCTCGAAAGTTGAACAAAGAGAGAAAGATTGGAGAACGAACGGAAAACTATGCTTTCGAATATTTAAACTTATCCTCTTGGAAATTGTTCGAAAAGTTTACTAGTTAAAAGTCGAAGAATCGACCGAAGGTACCGATACTGGGTCACTTTTGACCCAATACCTTGTATCGTCATTTCACGCGCTTAGATTATATTCTTGTTGAACTTTGAGCATCAAATTGATACACCACAAGTGTTATTTTGCATCGCTTTTATGCCGTGAAATGTTGTTCAAATCACCATTCTGCTCCCTTTCTGAATCGTGTCGTTCATCTTATATTAAAATTCCTTTTGAAGCGCAGTTTTCTTCAATGAATATATTTCACACTCGGCAAACGAGTTTTTAAGGGAGACAGAAAAAAAGGGATGGATTTTTCGGAATTTGACGGAGCTCGTGTCCGAAAGCGATTAAAAATACTTGAGCTTGGTGTACACTCGTTTTGCAGCCACTTCAATTTCATCGTATCGTCTTTTTCATTCTTTTTCGTCGCGTCTGTTCTGTAAAGTCTTGCGGTTAACCGTGACTTTATAACAGGACGATTATAGAGCGGAAAGCTAATTTCCAACTAGCCGAGCATCAACTACCTCTTTGCCCGCTTTCTCTGCCCCTCCTGTTTTCGTAGCCAACTTCGTTAATGTATAATCCGGGCTGGCTCCCCGGGGTTGCGTTGCCGTGATATAAAATCAGTAAGCTTTAGTAAATTTCGTTTAAACAATCCAGTAAACAATTTTCCGCCGCTCTGCACGGCAAAGTAACGGCACCCTGGTGGCACCTGTACGCCAGCAACACTTTCTACCTCCCGGCGTTTACCCCTATCGTCGACCTCGTTCAAACCACCCCTCGACCCCTTTCCTCGTCCCATCTTTTCCCTTTGCACTTCGACCTTCTAGTTCGCGGAACAACACTCCACAGTGTCTATCATCCTGGGATTAATCCGATTATGAGTCGACTCGATGTCGCGACGCTTTTATTAAGTTACCCAACTAAACTCGCGACCTTTGTAAAATTATTCAAATTTTCTCCCATAGGGATACAAAAATCACCGCAAACGCGGCGAGAGATTATTCATTTGAACGGTTAAACTCTGCGTCACGGCAATATTCGACTAAAGTGTACATGAAATGTTTATCTTTATTGGGAATATGCAAAGGTTTGCACTGATCGTAAGGGAATTTGTTTCACGCAGCGAGGTGTTAGCTTAATTGTTATTTAATTTAACATTTTCGGTTGATATTTTCAGTTACCAATGTAATTTCAGTAGCATTCAAATTGTAGTTTATTCAATTTATTTCACTCTAATGGTATATAGAATAGCGCTTTATTGAATTTTAAGAAATACGTGTAGTTTTCAAAGGAAAGACGTTCGAATAAAAATTGCGAATCGAACGGAACGATTCAACGGCAACGAATAATCTATCATTTGAACCAAACGTCGCTTCCGTGGACTAATATTTCCTCATCTTCGCAACTCTCCACGCTTCGTCACGTTTGTCGTCCCTCTAATCGCGCCCGTGTAAATTACTCCACGAAATTTATTTTTCGAGCAAACGTGATGCAACGTCGCACCCCGGGGAAAAACGAAAAAAAAAAAAAAGAAAACGTAAAACCTGCAACCGTATTGCTATTTACGCTCGACGTATTTTTGCCGCTAGAGTGATAGTGATAAAAGTATCTATAACTCAACCCTCCTGAAAAAAAAAAGATGAAAAATCGAGAAACAGGCACAAATCATCCAACGAGCAGGTGGGAGAAGGAGGGGATAGGAATGGGTGGTGGGTGTCCCCGGGGGATATCGAACACGGTCATAAATCGCAAATCAAAACGTGTCAAACGGGCCGGCCGCGAAATTAAAAGTGACGGGCGAACGGCGTGTATTGTACGCGGTTGCATATCGGCACCGTGCAAAACCGGCCCTCCATAATTGTGAGTTACGGTGATCACGCACCGGCATTTATTTATTCGCGATGCCGCTCGTTATTTATGACGAAAATGCATCAGCGGCTGTATCTGGTGGGACACACCGTACCCGCGTCCACTTTCTGCCATCGGTATCGATGACGAGCCGATATTTTATCGGGATTTTCGAAAAACACCACTGTCGCATGCGAATTAGACAACCAGGGACCAGTGCCATCCTCTGGAATCATCCCTTTGCCCGGAAGAATATTCAAATATTGGGTTTGATCGGTTCTAAGTTCGATTTTTAATCTTTTCGACATTCATAATCCTGTAAAAATCTTCCCTTTGAGAAAATTAGTTTTAGAACCCTATCATAGGAAGTACTTTATCGTACCTTTCTGTCACCGAATCCTGCCATTCGCTCTCTAACAACCTATGATTAAAAATGACCGGTTTCCATCTTAGAAGCTGTCGTAAGACGGGCATAAATCAAAGAAAAGAAATTTTCTGACGAACAATTAACTCGCTAGTTCTCAAGACACGAAGCCACCATCTTTCTCGAAACGTTTGCAATGTATTTTTCATTACCCCCGAGTGATCAAGAACTTCTTCGCTCCTTCGAGACGAGACTTTTTCCACCATCGAACAAACTTCTCTTTCGTTTCGTTGAAAATTTCAAACGTGTGCCTCGACGAAATATTAAGAGCCAAACGGTAGGGATTTGATAGAAGTTGTAAAAATGGTCAGTGAACCGTGTTTCTCGAGAGAGGGCCCCTTGAGTCGACTAGCCAGGAAGCCCACGGAATTATTTATGGGGGTTCCATATGTTGTGGCGCGAATCGCCACCGAAAAACAGACCCGATCGACCCATCTGGTCGAACGTGGTGGCGATCGTAATGTCCCGCCGGTTATCACCTATAATTTGAGGTAATATATTACCTGGTAATTCGTTGCTCATTGGTGTAAGATGCAATTACCAAGGTAACAGGCGCGTCCATCGCGAGAACACGTTTCACGTTCGCCACATGTTTCCATGGACGATCGCTCGGCGGGGACCGGGCGGTTCGTCGATCGGTGATTTCGATCTTGCCTAAATCATTTAACAACGCCACCTTACGCCCTGAATAACTTAATCGGGCAGGTGAACGCCGAGAAACACACCCTGTTTCGGATCCTCTTTGTTCGGTATCGAATTGCAAATGTTACACGATTTCTTTGCCTTTATGGCTTCTCGAAACTGACAGTTTCATTTCAGAAAACGACTTAATTGGATCTATTATACCGGGCCTTGTCCGTGCATCTGTGGTTTCCCAACAAGATCGTAAAAAGTTACGAAGCAATTTTCATTTACAGCGGTTGTGGATTAATTAAGGAATTATCTGTTATTGAACCTTAGACGTGAAAAAGATTTGCTAATTCACAGGAATAATTTGAAAATTGTCATTTATTAATATACGATAGAGTTCGTGATGTTTCACAGCAGTTTCGGCTGTTAAAACGAAGGAAGTTTTTAGTTTCTAAGAAAACTCGAAGGGAAGCAATTAACTTTCGGGGGTTAAATACCTACCCTCCTTTCGGTTGGCGCTGGTTCACGCGGAGATAGATTAGACTCGTAATAAAGTGCTGGGGGTGTAGTCACGTTGGAAACGGTCCACGAGGGAGCCACTAAGGCACCGCTCGTTGGAAACTGGTCTGAAACAGATTTAAACTCGTTTCCTCGGGGTTGCCGCGAAACTTTCTCGCGTTTTAATTAGCGAACCGACTCGCCTCTAGGAAAATCCTCGCGCCTGAGCGTTCGAGGAAATTTTAAATAATCTTACCCTCCTATTCGATCTTTCACGGTCCAATGCTGATAAACGTCAAAGAGGACATAATAAAATTCCCTTCTTTCGTTTTACGGCTTCGATTAACTTTTCGATTTCTTTCAATCATAAAATGATTTCAAAGGTTATCGAAAACAATATCTTTTTTTCGGATGATGATAAATGATCTATATAAAATATGTAAAATATTAGAAATTTATAATATTATTGGAATTAAAATGAAATTAAGCTATTTTAATATTCTAATCGAAAGTCAGGGATTTTTACATTCTATTCTATCCACACTAATCTCTTTTAAAATATTAATAACTCTATAGGAAAATAATAATAAATTAAATTTTCTTCTCAAAGCGTGCCACGAATAATTGATAAAAATCGAATAGATCTTCTGATTAAATATCGAAAGAAAGATGATACCGATAATATCCGAGGGTTCGAGCAACGAACGAACGGGGAAAGAAGAGAAAGAAATTCGTTCAGTCAGCGGGATAGAGGTAATTCGTGAGGAGAAATTACTTAACTCTCGGATGATACATAAATTAAGTCAGAATCGTAAAGGGGTCCGTGGCACAGTCGCAGCCAGTTAGCGTGAGGGTGCCCCAGGGGGCTGTACACCCCTGCTACCGTCGTTGCTGTTCTCCTTTCTCGCTTACACCATACTGCACTTCTCTGTCTATCGTTTCCTCTTTGTCCGTCCGTCTGTCTCTTGTTCTCAACCCTTTACGATGCTACGCCGTTGCCTAATAGAATTACCCTCGGAGCTGAAGTTAGTCGTTACGGATTGAAATTGCCATAGCATTTTTTTTTTTAAATCTCGTTAATTAAAGCACCGCGATCGGTTCTCGTTCGATTCTCATCCTTGTACGGATTAATACCAACGATCTATGCCATCTTCCTTTTTCTGATTAATTGGATTTCGATGATTGTATTGTCTTTCTCGAGCGATCGTATTGCATGTTGAGGGTGACAATTTTCTACACATTCGAAAATATACATTCCACCTTTTTGTTGGGACTGTCAATTTTGTGCTGTTCGATTCTGTTATTATAGAATTTCTGTGTCTCGAAATCAAACATTGTTCATTTTGTGCGAAGATAATTAGCTTTTTATACTCGTTTTCAGTAAGCTTTAAACTTTCAACCCTTTCGTTACTACAGGCGACTATAGTCGCTCTCCATAAAATGCCGTGTATTGTATTATACATATTTAGTTAGTTAACAAGTTATTGAACATCGAGTATCTTAACTCTGGATATGTAGCGCCAGTATTTTGTTTTGCATCATTTTCTTTTTTTCCTAAAAAACCCCGTCAGAGCTACTTCAGCGGAAGTGCCTCGCCTGAGAAACCGCCCGTAGCGAAAGGGTTAATTGATATGGCAAAATTTAAATCTGTGTTAAGAAACAAGTGACAAATTTTCTTAGGAAGCTCTTGAAAATTCTAATAACTTGATTCGCAAGGAAGAATTCTTTAGATCGGTCCCACGCTACAAGAACCGCCCTCCAGTTAAAAATCCCCCCCCCCCCAAGGGCTGTTGATCCCGCATCACCCCGCAATCTCGTTACCTTACATCAGGCCCATCAACCAGCACCTTCGTGGTCGCGAAATTACCACGATTTCACGCGTCTCACGCGTTTAATTCGTCCGTCTCCCTATTCACCCTCGAAAGAAATCGATCAGGGTTGAAGAGGTTGCAAAGGGGCCCCAACAAAAACACCCACAGGTCCGGCCCAGACTCCATTAAACCTTAAGTCCCGTGTGAAACGATGCGTCATTGAGATACATGGTGATCTTCCTAATAATAATTCGTCGTGTTCGAGACCCTAACCCCCCCCTTTTGTTCGCAAGGGGTTGTCGCGACGGCGCAAGTAAAACAGGGGCGAACCGAATAATCGTGGTGTATCCATCGCGGATTACGAAATATGTTCCCTAATCCGCGAACGCACGCCCACCGTGGCTTCCTGTGGCCGTTGTCCCACGGGAATCGGGATTATTGTCTGCGATAAGATAATTTTTTTTTTTCTCTCTCTCTCTCTCTTTCTGCCTCGTCGCGAAGGGTGGCCTCGGGGAAAATTGGAAAACGACGCCGCAACGTCGCTCCGCGGTAATAACGATGGTAATGAGACGCCACGAAGATCGGATCGTCGACGAAGAAAAAGAGCTTGATTTTCAGCGTCGCTTTTTTTCCCCCGACGGAACATTGAATCCTGACGGATTAACCCTCCTAAACAATCTGGGTAGAATTTTTCCCGATATCTTTTGAAAGCTTACAACTGTGAAAGGAAATAATCGTTCTTGGTAATAATTAAAGGGGTTGTTAAAGCTAAATTTTGTACAATTTTTTTTAAGTTGAACGCGTGTCAAATTTTGTGTCGACTTTATTCTGCAATTATTTGTAATTTGCGGTTGGATAATAAATTTTTAATCAACCAACATTCGTGTAATATTGTTCGGACTCCGTGTCGCGTTCGTACGCGTTTTATTCGAAGAACAGAAATCCAGTGACGCTTATGAATATTTATTCCGTGTCGTTGGTGAAATTCGTGGTGGTAAAAATTCCGCTTAAATTTGTCCGCGGTCGAAGGCAATTTTCCAAAGAATTCCTTTTAATTAAGTATCGCACGAAACCACTGATTGCTTTGATTTTGTATATTTCAAATTGAAGGAAATATATGTTCAACAAATTCAATTTTATCCTTTTAAAGACGCGATCTGAACATCGATGTATAAATGAACCTCTTGCAGTTTTAATTCAATCGAGTCTAGTTTATTTCAACAGCGAAGCTTTATTTTGAAAAAAGAAACGAATCTGTTTAGTTTGCTATAAAATAAGATTTGAATTCCTTATTAAAATATTCTCCGGTTAATTGTCCAACGCAACGGGTTCAATTTGGAATTTTGTTGCCACCAAAAATTTCGTGCAAACGTTTTTTCATTCAGCCAGGGATGAAACGTGGACGATCGGCGTTGGATGTTCAAACTACTTATTTATTCCCGTCTAAAATCTCATTCTGGCTGAAATATTCGCTCTATACCCAACGGTACGTGCATTCGCCGTATGATTTTTCATTAAAGTGTCTCTCGCAGCTGAGATATGGCCGGCACATTGAATGTAGCTACTCCCACGAGTGCGAGCGAGAGGGAACGGTGTTGGTGAGGGGGGATGTGCGGGAAAATTTTGCGGTATAAAGCGTGCGCATGGGAGAGAAATATATATAACAAAAGCCAGGAGGGAAGAAGAAGATACGTATAAACGAGAGAGAAACGTTCGGAGGCCACGTTTTGCACAATATTGCGCCGGTGATGTACAGCCGGCTCTCCGTGTTCCCACGAGTGCGATAAAGATGGTGGCATGCAAAGTTATGCACCACGAAGAGAAATGGCCGAATTATCCTCCGCTTTTCTTGCAAAATTCGTTTCGCCATTACTGGCCTCGCGTTCGCGTTTCCTGGCCTCTCGAGTCCCAGTCGAAATCGAGCCATCTCGTACGTGGAATTTCCTTCGAAGAGGTATAACAATTTGTTGAGAAATTAAAATAAATTTTTATTGATTAATTATGAACGATTTTTCTTTTTTTTTTTTTAGATCTCGTGTCGTTACGTTCGATATTTTAATTATTTATGAACTGAGGTTTAAATTAGAGATAAATGATATGTAATTTTTTGTGTTAATATTTTGTAATTTATTTCCTTGAAAATTGGTCGTTTTGTGGAGCAAATCTCCATGAAATTTTATTTAAAAGATCCCAAATTCTACAAACAATGATGATTATTTTTATCCAATAAGCGAACGAATGACAAAACGATACGTTTATAAAGTCAAAGTTAGCGTATAATGTTCTGACAATCAATTCGTTAGACACTCACGATTTTTGTCGTGTACAGCTCCACTTTGTCGTCCATTTTCGATTCGAAATAAATGCAACATCATTGGCAATCGTCATTCAGCGACGATGGGTCCTTTTTAAACGCAGGAAATATCGAAAGGTACCCTGTTCCTTTTAACAATAGAGGGTCGAGAGAGGCACTCGACTTTCCCATTTCCTCGACAAACGAGCATCGTCGCGAGCAACCGCGACAATGGCCCGTCATTTTGACTGGCACGCTCGACCGGAAGTCGAGGCTAATGTGTTTGATCAGGACGACCCGACACGAGCGTAGGATCCTCGAGATTCGTTACGGAGAACTCGATATCCGCTTAGCCACGTTCGCCGCCCCGATTTCTCACGTTCAAGAATAAATATGTAACGATATACCATGATCGATATATTCCTTCTGAATCGAGTGCCAGGTGCGAGGATCCCGGTTAAAGAATTTTTATGCTAATGGCTGGTTCAGCTTGATTTGAGTCGGATTTTGATATAAAATTGAGATTTGTTCCATTTTTGAAAGTACTTTGATATCGTCTTGATACTTTTTGAATAATCTTTTCAAGAGTACTCATTTTAAGAGTAGCGCACGATGATATTTGTTTGCCCTAGATACGTATTGCAACTCGTGTATATTATCATGGAATAAAATCACCTAATAAATAATTCCTTTTGAAGAGACCAAAATCTCTATATCTCGCTCGAAGTGTCTTGCATTCCGCCTCAAATCCTTGGAATCAGGATCGAAACGAAAATTCATGTTTGAGCTGAAGAATCAGAAGATTCATCCCCGGATGCTCCAAGGAAGTCGATTTCGCATAAAATATCCTATAAAATGGTGGAAACATCCGAAAGATCATCGACCCGTGATAGCGTTCTAACCGAAGACGAGCCAGGAAGATCGATAATCCAAATTCCCAGGCATTCTCACGCGTGCGAAAAGAGCAGGAAGAGAGAGAGAGAGAGAGAGAGCTGAGGGGGGTCCCTGAAAGTCCATTGATTCGCGTATCATCGTAATTTCACGGCGCGTTACCTACGCGAAATAACTCGGGGGACCGTGGCCTCGTCGACGTCCTATCCCGGCTTCGGCTTTAAACAAGCCACGAAATTGGTTTACTTTTGAGCTGGAAGCCACCCCGTCGTCTGGCGAGCGCGACTTTTCTCCGTAAACGAAGAAGGGCGACAAAAGGGAGAGAGGTCACAGCCGTCTCCCACGGGCTTCCGTCAGGGAATTAGCCTTTTAAATTGGCTCGACTACGACCAAACCTGTCTATGCCTTTCGAAAATTGAGCCACTGAAACGATCATTGGTATCCGTGCTTTTGTTCGTCTAACAAATCGTTATATTGATAGATCTGACCCGAAAGGGTGCTGATATTTGGTATTTTATATATCCGAATTTCAAGTATAAGTACAATTTGGTATTTCGAGCTTATCGGTTTCTTATCGTTCGATCATTGTTACGTCTTCCAAAAAGACGGACAGAGGTCAGTTGGACCGGTGGAAAATGGTTCGATCTATGGTCTCGTAAAGCTGGTTGCACGACGATCTCACCCCCGTGATCATTCTCGGTCACCACCACGTGTCCAGGAATAGCGATGGACAGAGAAACGAATCCCAAACATATTTTCGCCAGCTTGGCAAATTCTCTGGCTTTTGGTGTGCGGTATCGGTGGCTGACCACAGGAACCACCCCCTGTTCGAAGCCTCTCCCTAGGGGATGTTATCCTCGTGGTCTTGGCAGGGATTTCGATCCGCAAGTAAACGCATCCTGAACGGACGACGAAGGAAAGTAGAAGAAGGATAGAGCCGACGAATGGAAGAAGATGGAACAAACATGGCCCGGATGGACATCGAGAGGGTTGGAAGAAGATGGACGGAGAAGGAGAGGAAAAAAAAGATTAGGACACGAGGGTGAAAAGGGGTGTATATCTGGACGGCAAAAGTCTACGTGGAGAATCAGGCTGCAAATCCCGTAATACGTGTATCTACATAGCCAATGGAGAGAGAGAGGGGTCGAATTCGTTGCGTAGCCCGCGGCCAAATTCCCATGGGTGCCATAACGGGCCGTCCCCACCCTTCCCGACACCGGGATGCTATAGGACCGCGAGAATAACCGGGTCCCCTTTGCTGTTATCGCGTAGCCAGCCACCAGGACCATATGGACAAGTGCATACGCGTTAAAGACAACCCTCTGTTGTTCGTGGTGGTTGCTTTTTAACCGATTTTATACGGTACGTCGTTTCGACGATCTGTATTTGTTATCTTGTTAAGAGTAGCACTGTACTGTGCCTAGAAAAACGACACAAAACACTTTCTTCATAACCCTTTGCACTCGAGCGATGCTTCTGAGGCGCTATATTTAACCCCTTGCCGTGCCATTATTTTGGTAGGTGCGTCAGACATGCCACAGTATTAAAACAAAGCGGGAAAATTAAAATGTTACATGTAATTTACGTTTAACAATAGCTTGTTATCTCAATAATAGTTGGATTTATATTTAAAAGTCAACTGTACTGACAGTACCAGTCAGATTTGCAACATTTGAGCTATAAATTGCGTCACGAGTCAAACTCGTCGAAGAACAGGAAGGGGTTAATTTAACGGAGTATTTTGAAATGCGAAATTTCAGTTTCACCCGTATCAAGATATAGAAAATGAAAGAAGGAAATGAAAATCAACTGATTCTTATATATTTCTAACACTTCTCTTCCGACATAGTGCGTTTGGTTTCTGGTAACGTACGAAACAAAAATGCTTTTTAGTGCATAGGATTAATTAACAGGCGTTGGGAGAAGATTTAAAGAAATTGTTTTGAATCTTTCAATATTAGATATTGTAAGAAATTTTGGATCTTCTCTGTGGTGAAATTCACGAATACATGTTTTATGATTGATCTTCAAAGTCCAAGAAGGATAGGACGTGGAAAATTGTCGAAGCAATCGATACGAAGGAAATATTTACCAGAAGAAATATCTATAAAGAGAGAGAGGAGATGGTGGTCGAGGGGGGGGGACGAAAGAAAGGAAACGTGACGATTCTTTCTGATTTCCAACACGGGGGCGGGGAAACGCGAAAACGATATCGCGTCTACGTATCCCTCGAGGGGTGCGATGGTTATTTTTATTTATGAGGAAACCACCATGAAAAGGGAGCAAGCGACGGGCGACAAAACCCCGTGGCAATCTGTTGGGATTTCCACAAGTTGAATTCGCTTGGTCGGCATGCCCGGGGCGTGTCAAAACTTAACGATAATCGTGTTTCCTTTTTCTACTGTTGCATTGGCCAAACCAGGAATGGAATCCTGCGAGCGACGCGCCGGTTCGATTTACAAATTCTATCGCTTCGTTAACTTTCATCGATACGTTTCGTTGGCGATCGTTCACTGAAATGCCACGAATTTGTGCGCCCGATAATTGAATGTACGTCGCGCTGGGAAATATTCCTGTTGATTATTATAATGTTATTCGATGATATTCGATAAATTGTCAATTTAATTCTTTGACGACCAGTGGAATGTGTAGGTCTATAATTAATTATTTTTATCCTTTGAAGAATTTCTTTTCAGATAATTTTTAAAGTTTGTCGAAGTGATTTATAAAAATTGTCGGTCGTGGGCGAGTTAATGGAAAAGTCTAGTTTCACGTTAGTTATTGTTAGGATTATTTGTTGATGATGATCTTGTTGACGAACAAAAAATGACAATCGAGAGGATTGTATCTTGTATCTCTTATCTGGACTCTTCTTTCATAGAAAAAAAAAAGGGGACGGACGAATATTTCTTACGCTGTAATCTTTGGAGAACTTCTGGTGTCTGTCCTTGTGCGAGATAAGGGGCTAATTAATTTCACTGCTAATTGCTGTTAAACACGATCGTGTCAACGTTAATTGGTGCGTCTCGTTACGTTTCTTGTGAATCTTTAGTTTCAGGTAAATGTACATTTCCCGGAACGATTTAACTTTCTTTCTAATTGTATCGTATTTTTCCAATCGTTAAGGTTACTTATTATTTATGTAGATTCTTGGTTTTTTAACTCTATCGTTTAGAGAATGTTAGTTCAATTTTTATACAATTCTTACACTATTTATTAATAATTTTATTCACTGAGTCTCTTGTTTTGATCACATACCAAATGACTAATTTCCAAACTCAATAATTCTGACACAATTAGATGACATAAAAGTATTTCAAAATGGCACTTACGCTATATCAATTTAAACCTTGAAACATGACAAAATAGTCACTTAAACGCACCATTAAAATTCTTAATACAAAATAGCTGGTCGCTGCTTATATCAAATATTGACGAATTTCGACACTTAAAAGGTGTCTGCTCGTGTCATCAAGATTTCACGGCATAAAAGTATCGCAAAATGGCACTTGTAGCGCGTCAATTTAAAGCTCAAACTTCAACAAAAATATCTACATAAACCATTCCTTGATATTTTCAACACAAATTGGTTTCCCGTCGAAAGAAACGACTCCAACGACTTTATTCCACCCCACTTTGTCAGGCAAACGAGCAATCGATATTCAAAGTCGAATTTGCAACTCGTTCCCCGGTGAGTATCGTTCCTTGGCCCTGGTAAGATTTGCCTTTTCACCGATCCTATCGCGTATGAAATATTCGCGGAAATCCCGACGAGAATTCTCGCGCGTCTCCTGGAGAATCGCGTGCCCGTAATTGGCCGTTCGCCAGCTACTCTCCTCGTGGTTGGAAACCGGTAACGAGGAGGAAATTTTTTCACGAGAACGATTCCTCGGTTCTTACGATGCCGTGGACGTAAGGACGATCGCGTCGACTAAACCGTGTGGCCCCTGGCCCTATTTGTGTTTCGGTAACACGCCATTATGCAGGCGTGTTTGCACGTAGAAGCGGATAATTTAATACCAAACAGATATCGGCCGAGGGGCCAGCAATATGGAAATTGATCTGGCTATCGTCGAGAACGCCGTAAAACAGATAAAATACACTTCGATGGTAGATTATCGATGAAAAATTATAATAGTTATCCGCTAAATTAGCTTTTCTTATAGAGCGATTGCTTTCGAACCGTTCCATCTACGAAGGATTAATAAACCATACTGTCGGATGTAACTGTAACCAGAGGGTTAACAGTGACACGTCAAGATCGCGAACAGAGTTTTATAAAGTAGAATTTTCTAGAATAGAAGAAGATTATGAATTTGATTTGAAATTAGCGTCGTTATTACAATGGGAACGCTTCAGGGACAGCAGACGGCTTAACACCCTCGTTCGAAGGCAACGGTAAGCTTGTTGGGGTTGATTTGCTAAGCCCGCTAACAAATAGAAGGATAGATGGCGACGTTCGAACCCTGCCAGACGCCAGTAACCCCGGAACAAACGTACCAACCGTGATACGACGAATTACACGCGGATCAGGGACCACTTTCAGCCACGATTCGATACACTAGACTATGATATTATACCGAACCGGCTGATCGTACTCCTTATGGTACCCAAGATGATTCCGGGATAAAGGAATCAGAGCTGAATTCAACGAGCATCTTGTTCGATGGGACGAGGGATGATGTTTTATGGCGCTTTATCGTCGTCTATGGTGATATTAAATTGACGATTCGAGGGACTGTGTGTGGAAACTGTTTTTAAGATCTGTTCTATTTTATCAACAAGAATAAGAATAAAAATGACTTATATCGCTTTATAATGCTATTATAAATTAACGCTGTTCAGTTTAAAAGCAAACACAGACTTATTTCCCCAACATGATTGTTATAACATGCAAATTCAATAAATTTCAATTTTTAATCGAAACTTTTCTCATTTGCCAGCCTCATACGTTATAGCGCAGCTAGATCGGTATTCGTATTAATAACCCCAGGTGTCCGTCAAGACAGATCGCCATAAATCGACGAAAAATCACGAGGTTAGATTCGCTTCCCTCCCTCACGGGGTACACTAAATCAGACCGTAAAAATGAGCCAGGAAACACGGTGCGGAAATCTCTTGGATCAGGCAGCATGGTGGCGCGAGCCCGCCAATTTAAAGTTACAAATTCGGCCATAAAAAGAGCGGTTGGGTCACGCGTACCGTTTTGGAAAGGAAAGAAATACATCGACCAGAGAGATGAAGGATCATGAAAGAGACGGTTAAAAAAAGAAAAAAAGAGACGTGCACCGCAGCGGAAAATAAGGGGGAGTTGGTTTTCTGACGGACGAAAGAGAGAAAAGGACGAGTTGTCTGAATTTCCACCCTCGCTCGACAATCGAGCTCGTATTTTCCGATTAGAGGGTGGCATTCACTTATAAGCCATACCATAACACTTGTCCGCCGGCTGTTATGAGCCCTTACAGATCCGGCATACAAGGGGGTGAGCAAAACGCGTTTCTCCTCTGTCGTGTTGGCGACGCTGCGCCGCGACGCTCGCGTCCAGGGGGACAGATTTACGGCCACCTTGGGTACTGATTTACTCGAGGTTACTTACGAGGTGGTTGTTGCCCGAATGGACCGCGTTGCAACCCCCTAAAACACCATCGTTGCGAGCATGCACGCTAGTTGGACTTTGGCCTGGCCACATGTTCCATTTCCAGCGTGTGCGATTGTGCGCACTCGAAATACTCAATTCCTGAGTAAGTGTTTTAAACTGGCGCACTCGTAGAAGTACGAGAAAGATGAAGGAATTAGCGGACAAATGGAACACGTTCAACTACTTTTATTTTTTTACCATGACTGCAACACTAAAGACGCTGAAAGCTTGATCTGGAAAAGTATTTATTTTGATCAAATTTTACAAAGGGTTAAAATTGCATTAACATAATGTTAACTGAATTATGTTGCTTGTTAGAAGAATTGAATTTTCAATCCTGCGGATGTTTTCTTCACGAGAAACGTAGCGGAGATCACCAAGGAAGAAAGGAAAAACGCTTCCAACGTTTGATCTCAAATACTGATTGTTTGATTTATATAATTTTCAAGCCTGCCTGTCTCGTTATTACACAAATCACCGGTTGCTACTTTAATACATAACGTGCCAGTTTGGTAAAATGGAAATTACAGTGGAACGTGAATACGATTATAACTGCATCCTTCACTCCTTATGATTATGTCAATCCGAGATTGTGCACGTTCAAACGTGCACCGCATTTGCTATAACACAATTTTCGTAGCGGTTTCTTGGATCCTTGATCGATGATTGTGTTAGCCAGCAGAATGTTTCAAATAACAACCCGCCCGTGAACCAAACAAAAGTACAAAAGTGTGAATCGTATCAGGAAAATTGATCCATTAAAATTTTTTCGTTCCCAGGTATGGTATCCGAATGTTTTGTCATCGATAATGCGTTGTTATTTTTATTGCCTGTCCTTCTATATACTGTTTTATGAATTTTGTCGTTATCAAATTATCGTCCGCTCAAGCGTTTCGATTTTCTGCAAACGAAATTTAGTAAAATATTATAATATCGTTTAGTATTAATTTAGAATTAATTTGAATAAATTGAAATTGATTAACTTAATAATTTAGGCAATACAATAATGTTCGATTTAAATTCCAAATTGCCGAGTATTCAAATTTCGTATTTGGAAGTATCCAGATTTCAAATTCGGATACTCGTAACAACGAAGAACGAAACGACATCATCTGTATCAAAAATAATAAGCGTAATTTTCTTTTCGACCGACGTAATAATCGAACCTCCCTCAGTGGTAGACGATTTCTATTCGTTTTGTTATGGAGGGAACGAGAGGGTTGATCGTCGTAAATTCAGTCGACTCTTTCGAGGTTAAGGAAGATTCAACGTGTTATAGGGACGTGGTAGGGGGGGGGGGGGGGGGGGGCAGGTGGAGAAGAAAAGAGGTGACCAGGGTAGAACGAAAGGATGCTCGTAACAAATGGTCGTTTCCTCGAGGGGTGCCATGCTCCAGCTCGTCTAACAAGGTGTCGGACGCCCCGGGACGCTTGGCTTTCATCTCGACCGACTGGGAATCGACTTTATCTTCATCTCGATGCGAACACTCACGCCGTGAATCCCGAGTGAATCACGTACTCGAATTGATATTACCGCTGGATTCCGTCTTCTTTGTCGTCAGGTGTCTCTATCAGCCTGCTCGCCCGGCTAAATTATTCCCCGGACATAATCGACTGTCCTTACACCAGCGCCGCCATTATTCCCGCTTGATTTATTTCATAGCCGGATTAACGCTAATGGCGTAACACAGCTTTCCCTACCGATGCAAATGCATGTTAACGTCGTTTCCGTCCGCCCTTATCGGACCCCGTTGATTGCATCCGCAAGAACTCCTGCAGTTGTGCGCCCTTTTTCTTCTTTTTTTTCCTTCTCTTTCTTTGATGTCTGTGTTCTAACATCGCGTTGTTCGCCGTCGTTATTAATTTTACAGGCAACGATTAATCGGACGTTCGTTCTGTTAGCAGAGCGTAATTACGTTGCGTTTCTGCGAAAGTGTTCTTTTCGTTGGTTTTATTTCTGCATTTATTCAATAGAATTCCGAGCTGCGCGCTGTCGTAATCAAGGAAACTGTTCTGCAAACAAAGTATGTACTTCGACGCGACGTATGAACACTTTGAGGACGATCGACGCGTATATGCGTCCAAACCGAAGCGTCACAACAGCTTACAGATTCGTACGGGATGATTTTTTTATGGTGAGAAAACGATAACTTAATTTATATTTTTATTACATATACACAGGGAAACAATAAAAATTCACAAAAAAAATCCACATTTATAGTTATAAAAAACTAAACGTCCACATATGTGGCCAAGGGCGTGAAGAGGTTAAGCACCATCGTCCTATATTTTTCACACAAATCATAACCATAAGTACGAAGAACAGACATTCTTAGAAACGACTGCTTATTTTATTTTGATTAAATAATATTCCGTGTGTTTACTGTGTCAAGCGTAAAAGTGTTCCGTCCTCAAAGGGTTAAAAGTTTCTTACTTTCTTTTACAGGCATTAATTTGATCCTTTTGTTGAAATATTGATTTCTGTTTAAAATTAACAATCACTGTAAATATTAATTTACTTCTTCCAAATTATTTCCCATTTGAAAATAAATACACATCTGACAGTGATTTTTCTAGCGTTAAAGTTGTCGAAACTTTGAATGCCCAGTATTTTGAATCTTCTTCTTTAAAACATGTTTAATTTTATTCAAATAGAATTTTTCGTTCTATTTAATTACAGCAACAAATCTTCTAACATGCTAATAATATCTATTAAAATTACTCAAAGTTTAATTCATCGAAACTTCGAAACTGTTAATGACATTGTAATACGAATACCATCGTTTGAAGCTATGAAGTTTCTCGTTTAATGTGCTTTCTGGTTTGTCCCGATATCATTTCCGGTTGCTGAGATATGATCGTTTAAAGTAGATCATAATTTTTCAGTAGTTGGCTATCGCTGTCTCGCTCCCATGATCGGACCTTGCAGTCGCACACTACACGTTAGTGACAGTCAGTCATTCATTCATCGTTTTTTTTACTACTGTTAATATTAAGCGTACGCATTTCCTGGAAAAAATTTAGGTCACGGCGCCCCGCCCGGGCGCGCCCCCCATTCACCCCTTACACGCCAGACGCTGTACTTTAAACCTGTGTATCTCTGGAACCGCTAAACCTATCGACGCGAAACAAAATGCGTTATCGTCAGTATACCTCTCCTTATCTCCTGAATAATAATTTTCTAATTTCCTAAAATTTTTGCCCATTTCATCAATGATGGTGTACGAAGCTTTTATTGTTTGACGTAGACTGTCAAATGCAAAGTCTACAAAGTCTGTGCCAATTAATGTAACAAAGATAGACGTGTATTCAATTTATGTGTGAAATCGTGATCGTCGCGAAATTTTATGGCGAAACGATTTCTTCGTCCGTAAACTCGGCGAGCAGGAATTGTCGGCATCGCGAACGGTCATCTAGGGCCTGGAAAGCGTTTAAATACCACAATAAAATTTCGCGAAGCAGAGCGGCAGTAATGGCGAAGGAACAAACGAGAATGAAAGAAAGGTTGAAGGCACGCTTTCTTGCCGCCGTTTATTTTAATTTCGCGTATACGCGGTACCGTCGGCCATTCCTTTGTTCTGTCGGTCCGTGCCGCTTTTATTTCTTCCCTTCCTCATAGTTTTCCTTTTCCATACTTTTTATCCCCGGGTTCAGCACACTCCGGCAATACAGTTGTTACGCTGGCTGATGTTATTTTAAGACATTCTACCAGCGAACAGGCAATTATTCATCGTTAATTCGTTTCACGCCACTTTAATTCCAGGCTACGATTCAAGTGAATGTTTATAGGTTGTCAGATTGTCGCAGTTTGTATCTTCTTGGACAATAGAGTCGTGGAATTCGGAACTTTTCGTTACAGTAATTTTATTTCTAAACAACACACTTTTCAATATTTAATAATTTAAATTTCATTTCTGGCCACGATTGCATCGCAACCATTTTTTATCGGAAGAAGGAATCGTAGCTTTCGTCGATGAACTATGAATCGACGTTAATCAAAGATCGATCAACAGAATCGGTCTACCCTCGTCTCAAGACTATTCCATTGTGAATGACCACCTCGCAACGACATCCCTTTTCCCATTCGTCGCTTTATAAAACGATCGATCAATCATTAAAACGTTCGATGATCCGAAAAGAATCCATACACACGCCCCGAGGCCCGTGTAACCTTGTTGCAAGCACGGTCGGCAAGCGTTGTATCCGTGTAATTGCCAGTCCGAGGCGGACAAAACGTTCGTAATTAAAGAGCACGGCCGCGAAATGTTTCCAGGTTGAAAGAAACGATATTTTATACGGTGGTTCCAGCATCCGTGAAAAGCCGTCGGTGCATTGTCGGCCCCGCCATGAGAAATGCGACTCGATGGGGAGGGGTGAACGGAGTGGCAAGGAAGAGGGAGAGGACTGCGAGATTGTCGGGGCATAAAAGCTACCGTGGTGGTGCCAGGACGTATAACGTTTAACATTTAAGCCTTTAGAAGGTTGTAAGGTTGGCTCTCTGTAATTATCGCAGAGGCGCGGCGCCTTGAGGTCTTCATTACGACGAGCATCCTTGTTATTTCTCCTCTCTGTACCGCGAGCCTCTTCTGTGTACGTGTTTCGCGCTTTTGCTAGTGTGAGAAGACCCGTCAGAAGTAAACGTTTCGGTACGGGCGTCGTAAAGACCAGCATCGGCGAGGAAAAGAAAAAAAGAAAAAAAGGGAAAGAAGCGTTTCTGGTTGCTCGAACAGAGATGGTCGCTCGAGATGAAAAATATTCTGCGATTAATTGTTAATCAGATCTTTGAAGTATTAAGATTAGAACGGTGAAAGTATGTTAAGTCGTTTCGTATTCGTTGCGTACGAAAAGGTTCATTTACTTGGTAAAGGACGATTTCTGGTTTGTATAACGATCGTCAAAGGTGTCTCGTCGACGGGACGCTCGGTTCCGCGAAGCGTATCGGGGCGTGGAACACGACACAGACCCGCGGTTTGTAGGAAAATCATGTTCCAACAGGCGGCAGGAATTCGGTACGGGACGCCATATTTCAGTTAAAGCGTGCGGGGGTGGCGTTCAATGCCTCCGATCCGGGTTGCCATGGCAATTAATTACCTTCATCCCTTCCCGTCGCATAGGTACGCCTATAACGGGTGTGCTGATCGCGTTCCAAAGATATCCGAATCTGTCTCGGCCAGAGTTGAACCGTAAACACGTTAATTATCATGGACCAGCTCCTCTGCTAATTACTAATCAGATTTTTTTGTATCGTAAAGAAATCTAACCATCGTTTCGATCATTTCCATAGGGTGAAGTTAGTTAACATGGTCAATGACTGTTTTTGATTGTTTGGAAAAAAAATAATTTCGATTTACACTTGTGTTGCTCTCATTTTTCGTTTCGGAGTAATTATTTCTTGGAATATTTATGAATCTACCTTTTTCCTGTAAAATAAAGTATTTGTTACTATATTTTTCGTAGCGTTGATTAACTTTACTGAATAATTATTTTCTCAGATTGTGATTAGTTTCGATAAAATTAGAAGTGATTGTTTAATTTTTTTTCTTTGTTAATCTTATAAAGATGTTGGTGTAATTTTGATACACCCGGTATAAAATAAACGTAGCAGAAACACTGGTTTTCCCCATAGTAGCTACCGGAGATAATAGTGTAACTGATAGTAGTGGCTAACTGTAACCCTCCTTCTCGACTTTCGGCATTTCTCTTACCATTTTCGACCGGTCCCTTTTCCTCGAGTAATTTTCGGTTTCCCAAGGCTGTCATTATCGGCCGAAGAAATCGTCCGCCGCCATTCAGCCCTGTATCTTCTTCAATTTATTTCAGACATCTTATTCAAGGTTGACGATGCTATTCGATGGAAATTATTACTTTCGTTGTATAAAAAGTTTCACTTTTTCCCCCTCAAATTAATAACACTTTGATGGCCGGTTTCATGTATTTACACCTCATCGTTTTTCGTTTCATTTTAATATAATGTTGCAGTTGTTGGTGGTAATTTGAAAATTAATAACTTTCTATCTCGTTATTCTGAATTACTATATAGGATAAGGTCGTTAATTACATAATTTGGAAGTTAGTCATTTTAAAATCTTAGCTTTCATCTTATTTAGAAATTAATCGTTCCACCACCTCAGATTATTACCCTGCAATTCTTCAGCCCATCTCCAAGTAACATAACAATCATTTTACTATCCGTGTTAATGAAAACACTTAAATATACCAAGCAGTCGTTCCTTTTTAATTACCATTACTACCTAGTATCAATTAATTACACCGAACGTCCCGTGCAGCGCTTGCCAGGTATTAGATTTCGGATTTATTACAATTGAAATTTACAACATGTACCCAGAATCGAACCCAGAATGAAATATATCATAATTTAGCGGATACGCGGGATTAAGTTTAGAAACGCTTGGTCCTTAAAGGGTCAAAGGGTTAACGCGTTTCTCATTCGTTCAACTAGCGGTCGTAGGTTCTCGTTGAAAATCGCGTTTCTGAAAAATGCTTGTTTCATCGGTCGACCGTCCACGTCTCAATAATCGTTGCGGTCTTTCACGTCATCGCGAGCAAGGCGTAAAATCGTAATCCAATTTGTCTGCGGAGGCTGTGGCCAGGTAGATGAAGTCGTCGCGCACCTTCGAGCCCGGACCCCGAGAGCGTTTAATCATCATAAATTTCGCGAGGAAACCGCAAACCGTCGCTCTCTCCGCTTTGTTCCTCTTCTTCAGGGGGCCACGAGACCTCTTCGAGTGTTTCGCGTGCCACCTTAGGCGATTTCGAGAACGATTTCACTTCGAGGAACGCTCTGTCGTTGTTTCGTCGCTGTAATCCGTCGGTTGATTTCGGATTAAGTCGTCTTCTTCTATTGAAATCGTGTGATTTGACTTTTGAAAGTAATATATTTTTTGCTTCGTTTGAAAGAAGAAAGAAAAAAAAAAAAAAGAAAAAGGAATCGAATAGTCACAACCGCTATTCGATCTCAATCGGATTCTAACGATATCATGGTTAAACACATAGCGGTCAACCTGTCGTTGAAATCGAACGATTGATTAATAGATATACTTTCGTCCGATACAAAGGAAAGAAAATGAAGAAAAGGAACAATCATCTGCTTCGAAACGTGAGACGGGGATAAAAAGTGTCTCTGACCGTACGAAACATACTCGTCGGGATATAAACCAACAATAATTAATGAGAGTAATTTATGGAAGTATAATTAGAAGAATGATTTATAGAAACTCTAATCCGCTGCGGGCAGTACACGGGGTAATTTGTATCGTGACGATCGTGTAAAGCCGGTTTTGAATGTTGGTGAAAATAACAAAGTTAGAACAACAACAAAAACAAAAAACGAAAAAGGAGACGTAACTTCTCAAACGAAACGCAAAAATAGATGTTCTACTCGTTTCACGTGTTCGTGTGCATGCCTCAAGCTCGATATCCATCGGACATAAAACGTCTTACGACTCTATCGTTCGCCACACGATGATTATTCAGTCGTTGCTATCCGTCTCGTGGCATTTTTTTTTTTTTCTTTCCTTTCTTTTTATTCGCTCGTGAGGGTAATTCGAAACGAACACGAGCAATTCCGGCCGGTTACGTTTTGACGCGAACTCTCATTAACTTAATATATTGTGAGCTGTACATCATTGAGCCTCCTTTAATTCACTTTATCTTCATCGAAATTCGACCGTCGTCCAACAAATTGCTTCCAGAAAATTGTCGTTCGTGCTGGTATGTGTACCAGGAAATTTTCAACCTTTTGGCTTACGAATTTCGACATTTTTCCACGATACACCATCCTGAAATGTGTTTCCAGATTTTTCTGAAAGCAATTAGTAAGCTTATTTTAGAAATGACAATCGAGAGATTTTCTGTTTCGACAGGATAGTTTAGAAATCGACTAATCTTGCTGACTACTACAGTTTCTAATTAATAAACTTCGGTAATTTGGGATTAGTCAACAGAACATTGAACGAAGTTACGGAGAACGTGATGGAACTTTCGAAATTCATAGTGTATACAGTTGGCGCGAATTAACGCCATTTCTTTTTTTTTTCTTTTTCTTCTCAAGGCCCGATGTTAATAACATGTTCGTTACACAGTTACGGTTAATTACGAGGATTCCGTGTAATTATAGCTTCGGGTAACTCGAATGTCGGCCAATTT
Source organism: Stelis phaeoptera (assembly GCA_943735885.1). Lineage (NCBI taxonomy): Eukaryota > Metazoa > Arthropoda > Insecta > Hymenoptera > Megachilidae > Stelis > Stelis phaeoptera. Next base: position 7,386,990 of record OX030936.1, read on the forward strand.
GTGGCGCACGTAAGACTCTCCCTCGAGAGTAAAATTAATTGTTTTGTTCGACCGTCTACGTTCATTCTCTTAATCGTCTGTTACGAATATCTTACGGTGTACGCTGCTCGAATATTTAACACTTTCAGCCCCGTGTTAAAATCCTTTCGGTTAGTCATTTTTGCAAAGAACTTGACACATCATTTTCACGACAATTAGCTTTCGATTATTTAATAAGATTCATTTTAAACAGCTGACAAAGATTGTTCTCAGTTTATTGCAAAATAACTTAGGGAGCGTGCCACTCAAAATAAGTATTTAGGTACACACTATTATAAGTTAATTATTTTACGAAAAAGTAAAGCTTTATCAAATCTTCCCATGTCCTCCGACGTATCCTGTATATTTCTCAAATTTATACTCTACGCACTGATTTCTAATAAAATACTTAAGAAATACCTATTTCGCGTTAAGAGCAAACGTATGACAATCAAAATGCTAAAAAAGTTACATGAGAATAATTAAAAAAAAATTGAAAAATAAAGGATCAGTGTATACTCACGTTTTGCAAACTATTGTAGATTTTGTTGATACATGATTTTAGCGCATTCTTTTGTTTTGTCAACGTGTTCAAAGCACCTAACTTACATTGTTTTCTTGTTTCTTGATTAGTTATTTAGTTTCGTTTTTATCCCAATTTAAGAATGGAAGAACAAAACCCTCATTTCAGACATATTTTATTCGTCACTCGCCAAAAATTATTGGAGCATATAGCCCTGACCTTGCGCCTTCAAATTTCCATTTTTAATAACGCCGATGACGTAAAATTTCGTTTAAGTCAGTTTTTTGCTGGCAGAAATCAAAAGTGTTACGAACATGGAATTATAACACTGCCTGGAAGATGGCAAAAGGTCGTCGACGATAATTATTAATACCTAATTTAAAGTTATTGAATTTCCCTTCTTATTTAAAATCCGCAATCACTTAGTTGCCAATCCAATAAACGAGCGTTTCAAGGTGTTAGACGTTCATCTGGAGAACATGTAAATCACTTTGATCCCGGATGATTTTTCAACGAACCGGAGGAAAGAATATCATTCTGCTTAGCCAGAAGATGTTGCAGAGCAATCGTTGTGTGATAAACGTGACAGGGGAACGAGCAGGTAGCAAGAACAATCGCTAAAAGTCTTATTTTATTCCACGTGTGCTGGCTGTAAAGATAATTCCCGAAGCTGATTGGATCATTACTTATCCACGGTTAGAAGTTGCTCTCGACTCTGTGAGCGAGATAAAAAGACGTGGAACAGGTCTAAACAGATACGAATCTTCGATGATACAAATGGAAAAGAGAAAATCCTTTGATTTGCGTCGAATCATTTTTATGGAAAGAGAATTGCTTGCCATGGAAACGAATATTCCGTCTTTTATAACTGGTTACAATGTTAGTTGCCGTGTTACCATTGGTAAATCAAACCTTGCACACTTTGTAACGGGATTTAATACATCCACGAAGCTGGGGCGGTTTTAATTCATTCCATTGTGACATTTATTTTGGAACATGATAAAGCCGACGTAAATTACGAGTTTCAGTGACAGCCGGGGTAGTTCGAAGGGGAGGGGAATCCGTGCGAAAATTTATACTTTCAACGGAACACCATCTTTTCTCAGGCTCCTAATTACAACCCAGTATTCTTTTTCCTTTGAAAATATTAATTTTCGACCGCGTAAAAACGCGACGTTTATTACTCCTGGTCATGCGAGCGTGCTCGAGCTTAATCGAGAATAATTACCAGTTTTGCCCGGTAATCGTGCTGCGAATTTCGCTGATCTGTGAAACTCTCGAAACGTTGCGTTGAAAGTGTAAAATAATGCGTTTTTTATGCCAATAAGGCAATGGATCTTCCCAAAAACCTTCAATAAAAATGAAATAAATAATTGAATAAACCGTGCAAGAGTTACTACCGTGCGTTTCGTGTAAAAATCGTCTCTCCATCGTCCACCGTAATGAAAAAAGTAGCGTAACCCCGGTGGCGTGACCCTCTGTCATCGTCGAATCGTAAATTTCTCGTCCATTGACGGCGAAACAAATGATTTCTCGAAAGTTTTCCACGCGAAACGCGCCGACCAGAGACGATGGTTCGTAGGAGTGGCATGGCGGTTCGTATCAATCTAAATTACAAATTCCATCGAACAATAGAGAACGTGGAACCGAGAGGGCCAGGACGGGAGGAGGCGTTAATACCCGTCGAATGGAGGGAGATCGTGCTGGTCGAAGCTTGGAACCCATTAACTTAATTTATTTGTCCTTTATTTGGCTGTCAGCCACGCCGCCAGACGTCCGCCAGTGGCGTAGACATCGTGTACGCGTTTTCTTAGGAGTGGCACCGCCATTAATGCACATCGCATTGCAATTCGAATCACCTCGCCGCGTGAATTATGATTCGATGATTTCTTATCCGATTGACGGGGGGGGGGGGGGGGATTGAATTAATTGCCGATAGTCGGGATAGTTTGAATTTTCGCGCCGAACGATACGAACACGTGGGTACGAAATAAGAGGGAAAATATTTGTAATATTGGATTATTGTGTATCGGACGAAAGGATATTTGAAAGAACGCTTTGAAAGATTATTATGGTGAAGAAAATTATGTTATTAATTATTATTGAGAATTTAATCATTTTGTAATACTTTTGTTTCTCAATGAACGATAAGAAATTCCTTGAATAAAGAAATGGATAGAAACTCAGGCTCGTAAGGGATGATAAGCGATTGCAGGGGTGGCCTAATTTCTTCGACGGCACGGGTAAGGGATGAATAAGCGAAAACCCCAAGCAATTCTGCCGCCATAAAAGTCAACTTCATTTCGGGGCGATAATGCTTGTAATCCAAATATAATTCTTGTCTGGAGGGTGAAAGCCGTCGAGTTAACGCTCTCCACGGGGGTTAAAATCATCCCGGCCGTGGATGTAAGCGTGGCTGCCATTTCGCTGGTGGTACGGTCTTTGTACAACCTCCCCTCCCACAAGAATCACAGGGGCCACCCTTCGTTACGACCGCAAAACACCCTCGCCCACCCTCGAAAAGTTAACGCGAAGTCGATGGTCTCTTGTTTATTGTCGAGATATCTTTTTATCCGTGACACTGGTGCGTGTTTGTTTCTACAAATTGTTTAATCTATCGGAATTTGCTTCGATTTTATGATATTTCAACCCTTGTGTCAACGTCTGAGCATATTCGGGGAAAAATAATAAAATCGTAGACAATTTTTATTAAGGTTTAATATGAAAAATATAGAATTATTCCACGAGTAAGCATTAAACGACATAGATTCTTGACGAGGCCACAGTTGATTAAGATTTCATTGATTTTCGAGGGGTGATGGTAAAACGAGGATCTGGTAGGACGATCGGATTACGATGAAAGTTAATCGGAAATTCGGATGCCCGATGATAATTTTCGAAATTTAGAAGGAAATCGTAGAAGCAGCGAATGGTAGAATTCTGTAAGATCATCAGAATCACGATTTAATTCATAATTAATTACAGTCTTACTATTTTTATAATCAATGTAGATTTAGTTTATGATGGTGCGATGCACAGTTTGTTATAGGCAGTCTATGCACACGGTGTTACACTTTTAATTTACATAAAACAATCTAACCCAGACTTAATGTACCAGAGACATCATCAATCACATTCCATCTTACACAATATCGTCTGACCTCGCTTCTAATCTTGCATCGTGCATTTAATTCGCACACCATCGTTTATCTCGAATCTATAACGCTACTGTTAACGTTGTTTCCATTCATTACCTCGTGTTCCAGGATCACGACAAACCATTATCGATTTCTATAGAAATGAAAACAGGAATGCTCGATAATTAACCTTTACTTTCGTATACCCGTTAGAAAAACTAATATTTTCCATAGACCACTTCTGATCATTCAGAATTATATGTAGACTTCAAATGGAAGTCCAAGATACTCGATTGAGTAGCTAGTTAACTAGACAAACAATTACTGTTATATTGCAAATATTGTAGTTCAACGTTATCAGATACTACAAATAATTAAGAAACTAAGATTTTTACTGTAACAATTCAATTTTTCTTTATTCAATCAAAACGATCCGAGGTATTCGACAAGGTTGAAACTCCTTAGGTCTCGTTTTCAACGAGCGAACTACCCTTTGCCGATCGATCACGTCGAATTGTCGCAACACTCGAAAAGAGATAGGTAGAATCGATTTAAAGGTGTAGTCGTTCCTTCATCCACGGGCACGTGACTTCGTCAACGTTTTGACAGCGTTTAGCAGCCTCGTCCATTCAGTCTGTTCGGCATCTTCGTGGCCCTTTAAAGGGATGATAGATGCTTGGCACGCGACCGACACGCCCACGATGCCCGATCCTCGCACCCTGAACCTAAAACCGTCCCGATATAGCTTTCGATGTTTAGGACAATTTATCCGTCCAGCAGCCTGTTAACGCTGGCATCCAGCCGATATCAAACAATTCATTCATCTCGTGGTCGACGTACCGAAATAATAGGGAAATGAATTCCACGCTGAAAGATGGAAATCACTGTTGGATGATTGGGTCAGGGTGAGGATAGGACGGGTCGTTAGTTGCTTCTTGAAGATCGAGACTCCATTTGCATAGGACGTTGGGAAAGGGAATTTTGACGCGATGCGATGGTTAGAATTATTTTTAGTAACTTAAAATTATTTTTAGTCAGACATAGATGAATATTTATTGTAACGGTATTAAATCAAACCAGTAAATTGAATTATTTTATACAATTAACGTTTAACAAAGCAAAGTGCGTCACGAGTCAGACTCGATAAAGTACGGAAAGGGGGTTAATCACCGTGACTGCAACCTTAGGGTTAAAGGTCTTAAAGTGTACTACGAATAATACAATTAAGACTATAAATTCCTAATTGCAGATACAATTTTATAAGCCAACGTGAGCGATTAATTAATTTTCAGTCGATACCCCTTGTCGTCAAAAAGTTTCTTTACAAACATCACTAAATTCTACTTTTATTCAACAAATTACGCTTCCCGTAAACGTACAGAGGCTCGTAGCTGTACCGCAACTTCGTTTAAGAATCGTTGTGGCAAGACACAACCTGGACATCCATTAGCGGTTGAACAGTGGCTCGTAGAAGAGGAAACCGTACAGGTCCCAGCAATCCCAGGGCTAATAAATTTCGCGAGGCTTCGCAATGACTCCATCGAACACTGAACCGATATTCTCAGGAACATTCCTAAAACCGTATCAATTTATCTTTCTCATCCAATACAGTTCACGTTCGTTTCGAATCACGGTATATTTTAACACCGTTACCAAGGAGTAATAAATTCGTGAGATTCTGCAGTGCTCAGGGCGGAAGTTTTTTAATCGAGACACACGAGGCAGACCGTGTGAGACACCGCACTCTTGGGATAACCCCGAGCGGGGTTGTCATTTTAAATCACCGTCAGCACTGACAGTGGTCAGCCTCTCGTAACCCTTGGTCGAACCTTGAAATCGACGGAATTAAATTCCCTTATGGTTTGTTCTAGGAGAAATGGTCCGTTTTGGCCCGGAAAAGGGTCACATTTCGACGAAATGGCTATGAGTTTGAGCTCCATTAAAATGGTATCAGTTTTAATTTCATTTGTTGTAGTATTCTTGAGAAAATAATATCATTCGTTGTTCCCTGAGTCCAATTTTTTGTGGAACATTGTTGTTAGTTTCACGAACGGTGCCACGATTGCCTTCGTGGCGAACAGTTTGCGTAATTAACTGTTCACCGAGCTGGACTACCGGGCTTAATACAATAATAAGGCGAAGGTAGTAGTCACCGCGAATAAATTAACGTCGAAGGGTTGTATAGGTCCCACGTGCGTTGTATTTACGGTGGCGCGAATACGCGGCTCGGGGACGAGCGCTAATTACGAGGATGAATGAGCCGCGAATGGATGTCGTTCATCTTACTGAAAACACAGCTTCCTCTTCCGTTGCGCCGCCCACCTAACCTTCTAGCCTCCTCCTCCCCCACTTCCCGCCATACCCGACTGCCCGATTTAAGCCCAATTTGCATCTGTCGCTCGACTCGCGGATGCAATTAGATCGGAATTATCGCCGACCGTTTGTCCGCGAATAATCGCACTTAATCGAGACTGCTTTCTCCCTCGAATTTGTCCATTTGCTTCCGTGTTATTATTTGATACATTTGAAATTCTATCTTCTTTCGTACTAAAATTATTTAAAGAAATATCCTTCCCAGGTGGCATCCACCAGCTGAGGATTGAATTATCAGTTTATCTAGAAAGTAATTCAAACACAAGTCCATTCCAAAAAACTGAATGGACAACACGGAATCTCATTCAAGAGGCCATTCTTGATAGGAGGATTCACAATTTCGTTCATTTCTATTTCTGTGTTATCGGCGCTTCAGTTCGGTCCGTTCAGGGATCGGCCAATTAACGGATTCGTTTCTCGGGCGTCGTTATCACGCGGCATAATTAATATCACATACGGAGCGTAACCGAGGGGTGGAACCGGAGGGACAGAAATGGAACGAGGAGAAAGACAGACGATAAAACGCAGCTGTCCCGAGACCGTGGCAGACTTTAAGACGCCGCTATCAAAGGAAGTGAGGTCGACCTCGAAGATGGTTAATGGTCGGCCCGATCGTGGGATAGACTTTCCATGATCTTGCGGTTCACAGGAACAGTGAAAACGGTATCGGTTTGATAATGTTTGTCCGGTTTTGAGGTGAAATGGAATCTTTCATAAATCTTGAACCAGGGATACGATACGTGTCCCACTTTCACCCTGTTAACACTTTTGACAGTTGGACGTTTTCTACGATCTATGACTTGACAGTGAAAAACGGCTATACATAGTAGGACACGATGTAATTACGGTTACTCATTGTCAGAATAATTTGCTACGTAAAATTAATACTTCTATAATTTCTTTATTTTGGATATTTAAGTATGTCGAATTCATGACGTACCTAGGTTCCAAAATTACTCGTTTTTATACTTCAATCATTAGGCCGGTTTTTGTTCTCCATTTTTGAAACCGAAAGATAACTCGTTGGACACAACTATTCAGGTCACCGTAAGAATGATGAACGTTACCAAAATTGTGCAACGATTTACTTGGTTTTGTGATTAAGATACTTAGAAACTGCTGAGTCGATTGCGTAACGTTCGTTGAGTAATCGCTGTTGGCTTTTTTTGGGGGTATTTCGATTAAGCGCGACAGATCAGTCGTGTCATCAGACGGCATGGTAAAAATAAACGATGGTCAGTATGAATGGAGATCCGAATAGAGCGTTGCGAAACTGTGTCATAATGTTCCCGGTTGTGAGACAGTTTCGTATAATCGTTCAGTGCAATCCCGAAATTTCGACTAACGTTAAACGTGCAAATTTTTCAAACGAACGACCTTCATATGTTGCAAAAGCGATTAGACAGATTATCGATTAATTGTTTTGTTAGAAAAAGGAAAAAAGAAATGGATTGATTCGGGTTTTGCGGCGTCATGAAAAAACGCAAGCTGCAGTGGGTGGTTCCCAAATCATTTAGTCATCTTGCGAACCGACCGCATCGAATCGTTGGCACACACGATTAAATACAGCTCGTTTCTTCGTCATGGGAACGAACCAGCGTTGGCTCGCTCTAATTCTAATCGCCGTGAAAATTGGCCCGAAAAACCGGTGTCCCTGATCGGACACGGCTAATTAAAAGCATATTTAAACGCACACCACGTAACAGCTTATTTAACGGAATAAGAAACCGACTCATGAGAAAAATCCTGCTCGAATTGGACTCACAATTTTTTTATATAATCGATACTTCTGTCCTTTAAAAGAAGTAAATTTTATCGAAATAATTTTCTTTCGAGTTAACACGTTGAGTGGCACAGTGAAAACGGACGTACGTAGTCAGACACGATAAAATCCTAATTATTAAGGATGCAGTCGATTAATTTTCAAATTTAACCTTTCAATTCGATAGCCAGCATTATTAGCTTAATATTATCGCTATCCGCGGTTTATTTCATAATTCTTTTTGTCAATTATTTCATTGTAAAAAATGTCGAGTGTCAGTCACCGGTGACTGACGTGACGCTTAATGCGTTAAAGGGGTGTAACGTTGAGTAAAATGATGTTTAACACGTTGACTGCCACAGTGAAAACGGACGTGTGTAGTCAGACACGTTGAAATCCTAATTATTAAGAATATAATCAACTAATTTTCAAATTTAACCTTTCAAATCGATAGCTATCATTATTAGCTTAATGATAACGCTATCCGTGGTTTGTTTCAAAAATTTCGGTTGCCGGTCACCAGTGACCACCGTGGCAGTCAACGTGTTAAAGAATATACTTATTCGACAAATCCTACCCATGTGGCTCATCATTTTCACACAGTCAAATTGTACGCGTGCACAAAGAAGTCGCACACAGACCGACAGACAGAAATCGGTGATATGGATCAGATAGAAGTAACGAGATCTTTCTCTGTTCGCGAAAAGAGCAACAAATCCAGTGGCTTTATCGTGCATCGTCGGTGTAATCCTATAGGTGCTTAGCGTGAAATCCCATAATCGATAGTTTGCTTAACCGGTGGCCACGTGGCGCCACGTGCTCGCCTCCATTAGAGTGTCCTAAAAGTGTACAGGACCAAACGTTAGCCCACCGTGTACACCGTATCTCTATGTTAATATGGGAATGCGAGGCAACCCCCTGGCCCATGGGGGAATTCGACACGCCTCGTGCGACGCATCTGGACCACGCTGTTTCACCCTCCCTCGTGCACACGTTACCCCCCTCCCAATATTTTCATTTTTTAGTTTTTACTCTCGTGTGATTTTCCTATCGCGACTCAGGTACCGGGGGGCAAGGGATCTTATTGGCGAACAGATACGAACGACGTTGCAATTATCGAAATTAGATGGGATTCTACTTTATCTATGCTCGCTGTGGAATTTGGAAATTGGAGCAATTTATCGGTACGCGAATGTTAGATGACAATTAACGATAAAAGACACTTTTGGAGAGTGTTCGTATTAAACCTGGAACGATGGATCATTGATTATAATTTTCTTCTATTCTAAATTTGGCTATTTTCTGTTTTTGAATTTTACAGTTAATTATGGGAAATTCGAAAGAGAAGTAGAATTGATATTAGGGAATTTTTGAAGTTAGCAATTCGTGATAACCTTAACTTCATTATTGTGCAGCTAATAATTGATTGCATTTACTTGATCACAGGTCGTTGGCCTCCCGCGAAGCGATCGAAGCAGCTAGAAGTTGGATGATTGAAAGACATAAATAGCAAAACAGGAAGTATCGAAGGGGGGGGGGGGGGGGGGGAGAGGAGGAAAAGGGGGTCGCCGGATATCGGACGATTCGTTCGTTCATGAGTCCAATGTGTCGAGCTTGCATATCGTAAAAGGAAGAAAACGAAAGAAGAAGAAGAGGGGAAGAAAGAGAGGGACCTCAGCAGGAGATAAAGCCTTTGAATATAGCCGCAAGGTCAGCTCGGAATTGACCCCAGCATCCTGCCCGACTGAATTCGAGTTTAATGAATAACTATTGAATCCCGCCTCTATCGCTGCCAGTAAGAACAAAACGGAAGTCAAACGACTGGTAAGCTGTTAGCTGGAGGAAGGAAAGTCGGTTTACGGCGTCTGTTTATGGAGGATGATTTAAAATAATCGAGAGGTTCGATTAAATTGACGTGACGTCGTTCGGATCGTTCGTTCCTCTTGGATATCCTGCTTCGATTTATTGTAACGATCCTTTGGATAGAATTGAAGAGATGTGGATCGACCATTTGATGGATACTATGTTCTATCTTCTTATGATTCGTGGGTACGTGGGGAGTTATCATTGGAGCCGTTGGAAACGAGAATTGCGGTTGAAGACATCAAGGTGAGTGAAATTTTCAGTCATCGTATTTAACATTTTGTATATTAAAACCCTTTTTGACGATACGTATCAAATTGATTCAGCAGCAATTCAAACATATGTTAGATAATTCGTATCTTTTTGCCTTTGATCAATTTTGAAACGCAAGTATTCCAAAGTCATTAAGAATCAGACTGAACATAAGTCATCGACCGATCACCATTCCAAAGATTGATGTTTTTCGCTGTTTCGTACCCTTTCTTCGATCAGCTTTCATTCGTTACAAAGTATCTTTCTTCAAAATCCCCCAATTACTTCAGAATCCTGAACACCGCTTCCAATCACACGGTACCACGAAAGGAAAGAAATTACAGAACCCCTGGGTAATCAACACTTGGCACTGAAGAATATAGTGTATACCTTGACACCCTGTATCCCGAAGTCACCGACAGGTGCGTCACGAAGAGTCGTCGATCCGTGGAAAATGGTGGATCACCTAGAAGAAGATATTAATGAAGAAAAATAAAAGTGGAAATCAGTTGAAAACAGTCCATCGTTCGACTTATGCTCGGAAGTTACTGGGTATGATAATTCTCAGGCATCGAATGGACTCGTGTCGACATTCCACATTTCTAAGAAAAAGTGATACGTCTCGAATCACTTGTGAATCCATTCTGATACTTAACTCCAGTATATCTTGGCACTGACCTGACGAGCATCGATAGACCCCACGTGTCTGAGACAATTGACCGCGAATATTGTTCCTGAATCGTTGGCCAGTGAAGACGCACCTTAAAAGGGGTACAGGGATAATCTCGACGGTGCCTTGGCATCGGTGCTATCGGGGCCCAACGACTAAGTATACATTTTATCCGTAACGTGTTCGCCATTACCCTACGATGCCGAAGCCACGGGCTAAGTAACGGCTCGCGAGGCTCGTGAACGGCCTCGTAATGCGATGTGTGTGCAGCATAAGTGGCCATCAGCCAACATAAACAATCGCCATGGTAAGTATATGGTTGGGACGATGCTGACCCAACCTCCGTACCCTCTAACTCTGTGTGTTTCGTTGTTCCCTCTGTCTTTGTCGTGCGTGCGTTTCTTCCTCGGGCCGATCATGGAATACGTGTGCACGGGATACCTGTTACGTTATACCGGGCCCCATTGGGGACCGGTGCAACGTAATGGAGCTATTATCGCTGGATAACTTCATCATCGGCCATTGGCGTAAGACCCTACTCTTCCCCTTCTCTTGGTTCACGATCGTACCGATACTAAAACGATTGCCGGTTTGGCGAGAGGAAAAGGAGAAGTCTTATCGATGATGGGAATTGTGCTCCGTCTTCGTCCCTTTGGCAACGCGTACCCGTATTATGGCACATATTGAAAATTCTACATAATTTAATGGAACCCTCTCTCGTGGACGGGTTATGGGGTTGCGGTTCTTGGAACGGCGCCGTTTATAATCCTGGTGCCGAGTCCTATCGATGTACCACGCGTTGCAGCTTCGTTTTTATGGAAAACGGATATTGTTAAGGGGCGATAAAAGCGAGAACAGAAGGAGATTCTGGGATGAAGTGTTAACGAGAAAGATTTTGATGAATTGTCGATTTTCTCTTTGATTATTGAACGAATTTACATCTTTGGTGTTGAAACTGAGACACCTTGGATTTGGATATAATTTCATTGAACAAATTATTATCGGATTTCTTCGTTCATCGAAAAATCCTTAAATTGAGAAATAAAGCGATTCTAGTTTGAATGATTGCAGTATTTAACGTATCAATTAAGAACATCATGTATTATGTATCGTATAATAAAACAAGGTACGTCAGTGACTTCTTTTTTAATCAGGAACGGGTTACCCTGGTTCTTAGATATACTCGTTTTCGTCGTCCAATAAAAATTAACGTTTTTCCTGATCACACGCGTGTTCGAACCTCGCGATACAACCACTTGTACATATGGTTTTGTGTGTGTGTGTGTGTGTGTGTGTGTGTGTGTGCGGGAAGAAAAGAGAGATATTGATATAAACAGGGGGCAGGACTAGAATGGAGCGTGCTTTGTAATCAAGCGCCCATTACCATCGAAGGTGGTCAATCTTCTTTGGTGGACGTTGGCCGGAACGACGTTGTTCCAGGCTATACGACTTTTAGCGCGGTTTTGTTAGACTTTTTATCGCGCGAGAGAATCATGCTCGGTTCGGTGAGGCTGCTGACATCGGCCCAAGTCTCCTCAACCACCTGCCGTTCCACTTGCAAAGTGTCAAATTATGCTAATGGCACGTCGTTGATAGATTTCGTAAATTTGTCTCGGTCAGAACAGCGAGTCCATCGTCCTTTGGTTGGTCGTTTCGTTGTAATGAAATGATTATGGCTTTCGATGCTGGATTCGTGGACGAGCAGAGGCGTGGTTTCGATTTTTTCACGAATACCTGTTCCCTTACCGCGGTGATTTTATGATTAGTTTCGAAGATAAGGGGATTTTTATTATTGTAAAGTTCTCTTCATCTTCTGTGTCTCTGAACACCGTTGCTTCGTTGAAAGAGGAAAGGAGAACTTTTGTCAAAATTTTATTACTTTGGAGCTTTATTCTTTAGTCGGTGATATTTATTCTGTATATTCATAGAAAATTAGATAATTATTCATTGTAAATTTATACAAAACTTGAGACATTTGTTACAAATGGTCTGCTAAAAACAATTATAAATATGAAGTTTTCATAAATTTCTACTCAGAATATTTTTATCGAAATTCTGTCGAATTTTGATCTACGCGACACTTTAAATTAAATAATTATAAACAAAAAAAGAAATACTTCATACGACGATTTTCACTGTATCGTGCCAAAAGGAATCGCACGTTCCAAGGAATTCCATATTTCCCATAAAAGCAGCGAACTAATCGAGAAATATCGAACAATCTGTCAACTAGTTTCGAATCGAGTTTCCTCGTTGTATTTCATCGTTCAACGGACGAAGAGGAGAAACGCCTGGAAAAAGAGATCGAAGGCGGCTCCGTTTCGAAATACAATCCAATCCGCGACGGATTTCCCGAAGCTAAAGCGTTTCCAATCGACCAGCCGGTATTTTCAGCTGAAACCATCTCGCACACACGCTCGCTTTTCGTGTTTTTTTTCTTTTTTCTTTTTTTTTTCGCCTTCTTTTTCGTTCGAGGGTGATCACGAAGACGACGGTGTGCTGGTGGTGCAGAAAGCGAGGGTTTCGAGCGGAAAACACCGAGTCAGCAAACCGCAGGAAAACCATTCGCAGAGAACACGGCTGGCGAAATAAAATGTATCGGCTATTTTATTCGCCCGCCTCGTATTGGTCGAATCGTCGTTCCATGGAACATCTCGTACACGTGAGTCTCGAACGGTTTCTTCTCGCGTTTCTGCATTGAATACATCGTCGATCTTTTTGAAACTTTACGACAGGAAATTCCCTTTCGTGACCACTTGTGGCCTGAATAATCCTGGTGCTGGTGTACAATGATTGAGTTTTTCCTTCAAAAATATAAGGAGTTGTACGTAGCAGATAAGTGATACAATGATTCATCACTGGGAAACAGAGGAGGAAAAGTTCCATTTACGAACTTTGAAGGAGTGTTAAATTTACTGTCAAAGATTCGAAAGCGACGATACGTTTTAATTAGTAAAATTATCGATAAAAATCTTAAGACGTTTTCAGTATTGAACGAGCGAATTTCTAAAACGATCAGAGCCACCGATATCGGTGCAAGGATTAATAAATAAAATGTAATCATATTTCCGTAGCTCAGATATTTTTCTACCGAATGCTGTTATAATTTATAACGCAGAAAGAACATTATATTATACTTTTTACTTTCTTAGGGAAAGAGTCAATCATTGTACAGAGGTCAACATCTGTATACTCGATCCGAAAGATACCATAAGTATAGCTGCATGTTTTCCTCATGGTATTTTAAAATTTTTTAGTGGCAGCCCCTATCAATCTTCCGGTGGTTGTCACTAATGTTTCTTTGATTTTAGAATTTTCATGGAGAGAACTAATGGTAAAAAGATATAATTCATTGTAAATCGTCGAACGTAATAATGATATCCGTATAACTAACGACGTGTTCTACGAGAAATGTTAAAAGTTTGATAAAGAGATAGGTGGAAGATTATACTTTATAGCTGTATTACATCATTATGGTTAAACTACTGTATTTATCGTTAGTCAAGGCTCATTTGGAGTACCCATCTGTCAGTTGATCCTTCGCTTCCTTTAAATAAAATCCTGTGGAAACCTTGTAATATACAGCATTCATTTTTCAGAATATAATCGTTTCATTTTTCAAATTAATTTTTTCCATTTATAGACTTACGAAATTATTAATACATATTAACTATCAGTCATTCGATAATATTAAATTTGTAGCATTGGTACTCCCCAATTAATAAAATCTTAGCCCTTTGTTTAAAAATTACGATAATTTAGAGAAATAGCAATTATTTGGAAAAACGTCGTTCCTTTTTGCAAACGAAGTTTTCCACTTGCAATCTTATGATAATTTTATAATATCAATACGTTATAAAATTTTATTAGGCTTTCCGTGTTTTAGTTATTCGATGTTAAATTAGTCGTGCCAAATAGTGGCGCCGTCCATTTAATACAATTGTAATTATAATTATAACAGCTTTCTACTCCCTTTTTAACTCTAAAATATTAAATATTCAAAATAGAATCGTTTCCACCGTAGCGATGAATTCCTCAAAATTAGAATTCAAATAAATAAATTTCCAGCGGCGATACAATAAGATATCTCGTTCAATAATGAAGATTGCGTCGACGGAGATGGTATCGAAGGAGCAAAATTGCTCTGAAATCTGGCGGCACTGAACGGGGACAAAACATTCGCCGCGATCGCCACGGTATAACGTATAATAAGAGTGTGATTAGCATTATTTACGGCCGGTTAACTATTAACTCATAAATCAAACAGAGGGACTTGCATTATCCAACGGGGTCGGTGCGTGTCCGGTCGTTTCTTCGGTTTCTTATTCTTCTTCTTCTTCTTCTTCTTCTGGGGAGAAGAAAACGGTACCGCACCGAGAGAGGTGTTTCAGACACCGTAGATCGTCCGGTCGATAAGCAACAAGGGATTCGTGAGTCGAAGAACGAGCAGAGAAGGTCAGAAAGAAAGTCTGAAGGAGGGGATATGAGTCCGATGGAGGTACAGGAGAAACGGCAGAAATGGTCAGCCATCTTCCTCGGTGATTTAGGAGGTTGCCAGTGTGCCTTCTTCTCTTTATCGAACGTTTCTTTCTCTCCTTTTTTCCCCTTCTTGTCTTTCTTGAATCTCTGGCACGAGTTTTAAACGGATTACGACGAATCAGCTTGACACCCGTTTGCAACTGGCTTTGCGATCGATCCGATGATCCGTTCGGTACATTGTCTGCTCCATTGACATGTTCACAATTAACTACTAAATTGAACCGTAGAGGAGCATTTAATGTCAAAGTACATTTTTTAAGCACAGAGTAAGTCGAATTTTTATAGGAATATTGAAACATGATATCTGGAAAAAACAAAGGGGCATAATGTCGCAATTTGTTTTTCCCGTTTCTGTTATAATCGTTGAAAATTGACGCTGCTATCGGTAATGGTCTTTCGGGCAAATTGTAAAATAGGAATACGATGTATTTCCAGTGTTACGCGTGTAAACGAGAGGTTTCGTATTATTCAATGATAAAAAAAAAACAAAAAAGAAGGGGAGGAATAAAATAATTTGTTCCGTTGTGTGCTTTTTACTGGCCGGGTCGTGTAACACTGACGGTTAGTTATCGCGGTTATACGCGCTCGTGTTAATCTCGATCATTTATATCGACACGGCGAGCAATTTAATTGGAACGTTAGCAACAGGAAGATCCGCTCGCAATACGTTTTAATGTTTAATGATAAACACACATAAGTGACTAATTAATTTAATCACCCAGTCGGTACGTGTGACGCGGTGTTCAATTACCGAACGCATCGCGATGTAATTTCCCTGTTAAATAACTTTTGCCCGAAGCTTGAACGATATCGTGGTGGTTTTTTTTTTTTTGATTCGTTTGAATTTTATCCGATCTCGTAACAGTCAAAGATGCACACCATTGAGAAGGAGAAAGTACGTTTTCATAATTTACCGGGTGAACAACTATTATACTTGCTAATTCGTGCTTGAATAAGGTGAGAATTATACCGATAAGTATTTTAAGTCAGAGTCAGTTCCGTGGAACGTTTGATTTATTTATGTGGCAAGGATAATTATTTAGATCAACGTGTGCTCGAATTATTCAACAAAAGTCGTATAAATATTTTAAAAGATGGTATCAAATTTAAGACATGAGAATGCAACGGAATTATAGAGTTCCAGAAATCATCAAAATAATTGGATAATTTGAACCTAGAACATTTTGTCAATGTAATTAATACAAAACCAGAAATTGTGTTAGAAATTCTATTTTATATTATACAAATTTTATCCATCACCTTGTTCAGAATCAGTATGAATTCTCTTCACACGAAATCGTATTTTCTTTACCAGATTATGGGGGGGGTCCTTAAGTATACGAAACTTCAAGCCACTCATCATCCTCGAGCATCCCAAAAATACACGATCTCGTTTCGATATAACCAGGGTAAAAAAAAAAAAAAGATGAGACCAACTAAACGCACCAGCATTTCTCGTGTATACCATCGTTCAAAAATATTTGAAGTTTCGAGCGAAAGAAATACAATGATACCTAGACGAAGTGTCCAGGGATCACTCTGTGTATTTTAAGGCAATTCCCATTAGTTTAGAAAGTTGGACGTAGAAGGAAACCAGTTATATTTTCATGACATTCCCCGTCCCTCAAAAATACAGAAACACCCAAGGCTTGAGTAGTTAATATGTTCATACAATTGCACACGTTTTACAAATGACAAAATTCAACAAATTAAACAGGAAAATTTTCCGATTTTTATTGGTCGATTGAAAAGATTTGAACTTCGAACCTTACAGGGGAGAATTGTAGACATATCCGGTGGACACGGAACAAAAAGAAAAAGAAAGGTACGAAAGGAATACTTTTGAAGGACAGTGTATATCGCACGTTCATCGACGAACTTGCAGATTTCTGCACATCGTATCATGGCCGAGCACGCTTGTGCAGTCACCGTGGATCCCCCTAAATAAATTCCCATAAAGCAGCACCGGGTGGCTTGGTCACGTTGGCCTGTTCTTGCCGCACGATACCTGCTTCCGTATTCGAGACACGATATCCTGCCAGTGGTACGTCATTCGTCCTGTCGCTAATCAGAACTAACCGCCGACACGTGACTCGAATCCTTTATCGACGAAACGAGAAGGAAGAGAACGAGTCTTCCACGAAACGCAACCGGAGGAGAAGCATCTAAGGGGAAAAAAAGGAGAAAGAGGAAGAAGAAGCGTAGACACGTCGTTCGCAGCAGCCATCTTTGCATCTTCCTTTCACCAGCAACCCCATTTTTGCGATGTTGTTATGGCCGTTCCTTCGTGGACTGAAGTCTCCTCCTTGCTCGTTCTTGCAACCTGCTTATATCTGTTCCTCTCGAGTTTGCAATTAGACTTGCAAAGTGGCCACCACCTAGATGGCATTGGTTTTTGGGAATGAAGACTGAAATGGGTGCTATGGATTCGGTGATGAACTTGCTTTTTTTTTTTTTTGAAAGTTTTTTTTTGAGTTTTTCTTTTGACGTCGTTAATCAAATTTTTGATAATCTTCCATTTGTAAATTTCCATTTGAATCTTTGATTGATTTGTTTCAAACATGCTCCAATTACGATTCGATGGATGCATCAAATCGATGAATGAAATGCAGTGTGCAACTTTCGTGGTTTCGCAAAGATTCGATTAGAATGAACGGAAATTGATAATCCTCTATCGGTGGCTGAATGTTTTCCGAATCGATGTTCGTTCATGAAATATTACGTAAACACGATAGAACGCTTATAATGAGTCCTGGTTAGATCAATGGATCGCTGAACCGATGAATTGAAATTTCTCAATGCAATTCTGGTCGCGACCCTGTTGGCCAGTTTAATCGACGTTTGACGTATTTATCGCGATAAAAAAATCGCGGAACGAAGAGGGGAACAGATTAGATGAACGTCGGGGTTAAGAACGTGCTTTGAAACTCGTTCATTAAATCGTGACGCTCCTCTTTGTCCTCAATCAATATCCGTTAACGCTACTGATTCGATAACCGGCTCGTTTTCTTTCTGCCTCGACGAAAACTATAAAATAACAAGAATTTCTTCCAAGATTTTTCGTCAAATTAATCGCCATTCGAATCGGTGATCTTTTTGAATCCTTTGCAATGGTATTTGGGGATCGTTGGATTGCAGCTCGAGTTAATTTAGATAATCACGTTTCGTCAGAAATCGAATGACACGGTTCTAATGCTCATTTTATCACCGGCTTGCAAGTTTCTGAACGTTGCACCGAAATCCTTGGGTATCTGTGGAGGTTAACAGAGTGGCTGAGGGCGGCACGATAAAGTCTCGAAGTAATTAGTCCGATGTTTACACAGTTTAACGTCTCCCTCGTATCTTCGGTTCTCCAATTAACTTACGGCGCACTTAATTAGTCGTTCTCTGGCTCTCTTGGCACGCGGCAGCAAACCGGCGCGGTGAGGCGAGCCGAGGCGCTTTCTAGCGCCGCTAAATTCTTCGTCTTCGTTGTTATCTGCAAAATAATTATCTGTCGGACGGGAGTAGAATTTTTTATCGGTCAACCACGAACGGGAACCCGTGTTTCCCGCCGTTTTTCACGCATTTGATCGTACAACGTAGATCATCTTTTTCTTTTTTTCTCCTCGATTTATCGAATAAATCACGCGATAAACTGGACGGAATAATTGAAGGATATTTAATTTAAGAAAAAAATGAAATGATGAAAGATCGTTGGGGGTTTTTTTTTGTTTGTTTTGTCTGGGATAGAATTTGGATATTTTTAGAAGGAAATGTATGGAAAAATGGCGAATATCGATTTTGATTATTGGTCATTTGCAACGCTAAAAAGTAGGATGCAGCGGTTTAAACGAATTACAAACTGAAACGAGCGGAGTGCGTTGGCGCAAGGAGAACGGAACATTGGAGGAAATTTAAATTTTTCAATTACGCGCCAATTAATAGTACATACATATTAATCTGTATTAAATCGTACAAAGAGAATGTAACGTGTCAGCCGCATACGCGAAACTGTATCATTATATCATTACCTCGATACGCGTTCTCTACGCGAACACCGATAAACACTTTTCAAATCGCGATTGAAAATTCACGGGATGCAGGAAGCAATTTATCACGAAAATTTATTCCTTCTTTTCTATTCGTTTTCCTCGTTCAATGAAAGTCAAACGGATTCATTATTCGCACTGGATAACAAATTAAAAATCCTGCATAAACGCAAACAACCGAGTTTCAAACGTATCTTTCTGAAATTGTATGTCATGTTCTGCTTCAAAACGCGAAAGATAATTTTTGTTATTCTAAAACACGAAGAAAGTACCCTTGGCACGTTCAATTACCGTTAGATTAACATAATTAACATTAGAATACAGTATTTCAGACGTCTGCTGTTTGTTAATATTTCGCCGGAAATTTACAGCACAATAATTTATACGGTGTTGGTAGTTTGTCAATCGAGCGCAAAACAAGCGTCGAGAATTAATCATCGCTTGTAAAGGTTGTTCCGTGTGGCGGTAATTTGTAAAATCGCGGGGGGTTCTCAAATTTCGCCCCGGTCCTTCCCGCGGCAATCACGCCCCAGGGAAGAACTTATTCATAAGATTATTTCCCATTTTCGTCATGACGCCGTTGTATCGTTATTTAAGTTTTATATTAAAGCACGGTTCGCAGAGACGGCGGCCTTTTTTGATGTATGGGCCGCGCGTGTCCTGCTTCCTTCAACGTATCTCGACTTAAACGTGAGATATAGCGGTCGATCAATTTTTCATGAGTCTCTGTATTCGTCCTGTTCCAAGGATTGTTCCATGGAAATTCGCGTCGCAACCGTCGTTTTTCTTTATTAACCAACCAGACAAATCGACCCGTTCCTTTTTTGCCCGTTGACGCGAAGACGGTCCTTGATCGAATTCGAGAAAACTTTCAAATCGAAAATAAATCGTGCCTTATCGAAGACGATGGTGGACATAACTTTGATCGAAAGGATCTTACTGATATCTGAGAAATCATTTGATTGCTTCACTTTCTACGCGTCGTAGTCGGATTACTTTTAACATTGAAGGGTAGCGTATTAATTTTGACAAAAAACTGTGTCAGAGAAACATTCACATCTATATTTTTAAACAATTCCTACATAGCCTTTATCAATATCGGTCAAGGTATAAAAATCTCAAATCTTATAATACCAGTAAAATGTCTCAAAAAGTACTAAGAATATACATATACATATATTGATTGTGTCAAAATCAAATTGTACCGAAAACAGGAACTAGATTTCGTAACTTTCAAATAATATAGGGTGCGTCACAAGCGTGATACGATATTATGGGGCAAAGGGTTAACGAAACTCGGTGTCCCCGGAAAGATTCTTCATCTGGTTGATCTTGAAAGGAGGAAGGCTTGGCTTTAATCAAGGTCGAATCTTGATTCGCCGCGTGCCACGGTCGGGCTATCAAATACAATCACCGAACGTGCGGCATCTTTTCCTCTTTTCCTCTTCGTCGTCATCCCCTCGAGCCACCACCCAACCCTGGCCACCCCTCTTCCGGTATGCTACGCCAGGCTCTTTCCACGAACGTCGATTCGTTCTCGCTCTCACGAATTGAATCTGGCCCTGGCTGGTTAGCCGGTATAGCACAGTTCTACGGGGAAGATGAAGGAGCAGGAGAAGGTTACCCTGGCAACGACTGAGGGGTTTCACGACGTGGTTGCCCGGGCAACCTTCTAACCGGCGATCCCTAAATACGCGCCAGAAGTGGCGCGAAAGAGGGAGGGCGAGAAACCGGGTGAGAAGAAGAGGAACGGTAAGAAGAGGAGGATATCTGGTCGACGGTCGAACGAGGACGATGTCGGCTTGGTAACTGTTACCACGGAAGGTGAGGAGACCCAGTTAATTACTAAAGCGTTTTAATCGCCGGCAAAGTTCCGACGGCGCTCGAAAGCCACGTCCAGAAAAGGGCTTCTCGGAGGCTGTGTAAATTAGAAACTCGCCGGTCTCCTCCTTTCTACTCTTGCGCACAACCCCGAAGACGAGGACCGAGAAGTTTTCGCCGCGAAACTTGGGACACGGGATTACCTGGAATGATTTTCGTGGCACGCACACCGTTCCTGGCGAAACGTCGCTGGTATTTGATTCGAAGAAAATGGAGATTTGTTGGGGAAATTTATATCCTCGGGGGTTGGCAACTTTGGGATGGCGTGAAACGTGAACGCTCGG
The DNA here is from genome assembly GCA_943735885.1 of Stelis phaeoptera. Taxonomy (NCBI): domain Eukaryota; kingdom Metazoa; phylum Arthropoda; class Insecta; order Hymenoptera; family Megachilidae; genus Stelis; species Stelis phaeoptera. Next base: position 7,408,323 of record OX030936.1, read on the forward strand.
TAGAGACTTGTGTTCGCGATCGTAAGAATTTCTTTGAATTTCGTTAGACTCCTCTCCCGCCACGTTAAAATATCTTTCTACGACTTGGGTACCAAAAAAGCGGTATTTCGTTCGAATCTAAAATAATTACACCAAAACGGTGAACAAGGAATTTAAAAAAGAAGAATAGACATATTCTATCCGTGGAAAATCAAAAAACACGAATCCATCTTGGATGCTGGTAGCCGGCCGAAAATGAACGAGAACGAGTCGACGTCTCGCGTTAAATAACTTCGGTTAACAAGGTGCTGCCGCCACTGTAAAAAGATTACGTAAGCGGTAATGGCTGCCGGCTCCTCCTAAATTCGAGAACGAAGAGTTTCAGTACGAAGTGTACAGAGCTGAAACAGAGAGAGGGACAGAGAAGGTGAAGAGCGCGCGAGAGAGAGAGAGAGGGGGAGAAAGAGAGGAAAGTAGATAGAACAAGAATGGCGAGCAAGGAGGAGAGAGGGAATATCGAAGCCGAGGCTCGTGGCGGGGGTTAATTTTAATTTCCTAATTTTTCCCACCCCGAGGCGCAGGTAATTTCCTCCCCAGAAGAGAATAGATGTAATTACTTAACGCCTCCGAGCTCTGAGCTCCTCTTATTAAAAGAGGATCGTGCCCTCGAGGGCTGGAGGGGTGAAAGATACCCGCCTGCCTTTGGTGGGGAGGGTGTGGAAGCGGAGTGGTGGTAGGACAACAATCGTCGGAGAAACGATCACGAAGAAAGGGAAACCGTTGCTCGATGCTTCTTTTCTGGAACTTGAACAAACGTTACTTTGATTGTTTATGATCATCTTAGGAAATTATCGCGAGTTTACGGACTGTTGGGCGAAAGATAGTAAGCATTTACTTTTATTTTGAGATATCGTGTCACTTCAAATTGAAAATATCATTTGTATTTCTTCTATTGAATTTATGACAGACCCTACGAAAGGGGAAACCTTGCAATCTGCACGAAGAATTACTGGGGAAATGTAGAGTAATGTTTATTCGCATAAAGTGGATAAAAATAATTGTAGAATCGATGAATATTAAAAAAAAAGTATACATATACGACACATGGGATTAAATAATTTACTACTAAATGTATTAAAGAAAGTTAGACAACTGTATACCGATGAATCCACGAAACGAGACATACAAAATATTCGGCTATCATCCCTTCATTTCTACTAAAAGTTATTTTAAAATATTATCCCGTGGTATACACATTTATGGGGGGGGGGGGGGGGGGAAACTCTTTAAGTTTTCTTTTAAACACCACCGTGTCAGCCAGTGATTTATATCGGTCACTGAAAATTGAAGGGAACCAGGAAGACGTTTTCGAAGAGGACACCCTATTATTTCCTCGACGAAAAATGTCCACTACCTGTGTGAGTGGATCACCTATGCTGAATCAGAGACGTTAAGGTGGACGTGTGTCGGGGTGTTTGACGGCGGCAGGGGTGGTTTTCCCGAACGGTGTCGGGGAAGGGAGGAGCCATCTTGCGGCTGCTTTCAGGCCAGCCACCAATTGATTCATCCCCACCTTGGCGCAGTGACTGGAAGGAAGGGGCGTCGATTCAATTCCAGGACAAAAAAACCGTCCACGAGGCGGGGTTCCCCTCGTAATCCATCGGTTTTGATTGGCCAGGAACGAAGCGGCACCCGTGAACCCACCGTCCAGCCGACCAATCGAAAGCGTCTGGGTGGCGACCCGAACCAGTTTGGGTTCCGTGGACAGAGGGGAGCCGTTGACTTCGCTCACCAGACAGATAGTGTTGTGCCGTTGGCTCGTGCCGTAGTGGTTCTAACACTTAACAGGTCCTTGCCACCAAGGAATCCTTGGAATCCGTCGATTACGCGGCCGAATTCACGTCTAGGAATCACACCAAACTCTCCAGTGTCGTCTGATCTTGTCAGCTGATCGGTGTTTTTTCGTCGCGACTATTAACATTCAGGTGCGGGACACGATATCTGGAAATGTGATACTCGATCAGTGCTTCAGGACCTGTGTTTGTTTTACTTTGGATGATGCAAACAGTTTCGTGACACTCGGTTTGGTGCTCCGGTTGATTGACCAAAAATCAAGAACCAATTGTGCGCTCTGGACCCAGATATTGGGTCAATTTTGTAGACTGTTGATGGAGATTCGTCGGTGTGATGAATGTGAAGTTTCCTAGGACTGTATTCGCGAAGGATCCTCCAGACTGGGTCTGTGTCTTACACGAAGTATTATTCTGTTCGATTGATGGTTGATCGATTTTGCAAAAATATTGGAACACTGCTGTCGACGATCTCAACGACCGATAGATAGTTGATACAATCCCTTCAAGAGGCAGGAAGAACGGCGTAGATTCGTTAGAATCTCGAAACACGCTTTCCGACGGCCGAGTGATCAAGCAAACATTTCAACAGCTGCCGCGAACAGGCTGAAATGATCAGCATCGTCACGGGGAGCGCAAAAACCCCGTGAGTTCCAGCTCAAAAAGATGTAAACAAACGTCCGATCTTGTCGAAGGCCAAAAAACTTGGTCAGCACGAGCGTTCCACTCGTCTAGTTCAGGTGTTTGATCTTCGAACAACCATCTTCACGGTTGTCAGAGCCGATGAACGTGAACGAGACGCGATCAGCGAACGCTTAGCGTCGATCGAAGCGACAGAAAACTGTCCTATAGATGCAAAAGAAGTGAAATCTCTCCGACGGAGAGACCAACCGGTCGTCAAGTTGGTACCAAACATGGTCCTCGAACCAGGAGGTGGTTTGTCCTTTCCACTGCCTCCTGGTAGCGGTTCCACTGGTTCCGGTGGATCGCTGTTGACACCGGCCAGGCTGTTCCAGAGGGCGACACCCGTGTTTCCGTTTCATCTGGCAGGATGGCCGCCGCATCATCCGGTCCTTGGACAGGTTCAAAGTCAGGTACAGCAAACTATGCAGGCACAGCATCAGGTGGCCGCAGCTGCTGTCAGGTTCCTCAGTCATCATCATCCTCATCATCCGCATCCGGCGTTGGGGAACCACCCCCTGGTGCCGGCGATAACTAGCCACCATCCGACCGCCCATCATCTTCATCACGGTGCCGATCACAACGACGAGGATGACGAGAAGAAAGGCAAGTGGTGTTATTCGGATTTTTTTTTCCATTACCTTTTTCGCCCTATATTTCATCTAGCAGCTGCGATAGAGTGGCAAAGGCGGCACCAGTTTGCAGTTTCTTTCAATGTTGTTCAGAAAATAAGGCTCGCCGTTGGAGTTTAATTATAGGATACATTACAGAGAATAATTTTGAATAACTGATAGAATAAGGCGGGAATCGAAATATGGGCCAAACTTGGTACGATCATAGGAAATCCGAAGAATAATAATTTTGCAAAATCGTAGCTCCTACTTCTCTAAAATAAGGGAGGAATTCGTGTCCAAAATTGTCTAATTTCTATTTAACTAACTAGTATAACGGGGAAATCGAAATTTGGCCCAAAATCAACACAGAATAATATTTTTGCAAAATCATAGTCTCGGAGTTTCTCAATTTTTACAACGAATAGAGTGGTATAAAAATTAAATCATATTTACAATATATTCGATATACGCGGAAATCGAAACATGCCATGAAGTGATATGAAAAAAGATCCAATTAAAAAATTAAATAATCGTTGCTACGATGTGCCATGACGCACGAATATGTTTTCACTGTTCCAGTCAAAGTGTTGAAAGTTAAAACGTAGGGTCACAATCTTAATTCGATTAATTGCTATTGATAGGACTGATTATTCTGACGAGGATGTTTCAATTGGGGCGTGAAACATTAAACTTTTGTTTCTCATTGCTTGTTTTCTATCGCGATTGCAACAAATGGATTTCTGTTCGGTATTAATACGCGCAAGAACGATTCAGTGTTTAAATATGTGTACCGGTGCGTGATTTAACCTGAGTTTTAATTGAAACTCTGTTTTGTCGTGTTTCCCTTTCATGTTATTTTGCATACTTATCGCCTCGTGAGTTGCAACTCTGAAGCTGTAATTTAGAGTATCTGTAAATTGGTTGCTATTCTGTTGCCACTTAAACGGTGCACCACGTACGTATATATTAATAAAACTGAAAGCTGGTTTCTTAACATATTAATTGAAAAATCGAATCCATAAAGTGTATTCATTTTCTTCAAATATACAAGTCAGGGTAAAGTGATTTCCTGCTTGTATTAAAACATGCGCTACTCTTCTTCCTATTAAACAATAAGATTTAGAGTATTTTGCAAATGATAGCTGCAATATTTAATTAAATTTTCTTCACGATATCTCCAGTAATGTTGGTAATTATATTTTTATCGAATATTTCATGAAACAAACACGCGTCGACGGCCCATGAGATGGAACGTCACCACCAAAGGGTTAAATAAAGTTATATCAGTTTGTGCAAATTGTCTGAGCATATTGTTTAGCCAGCTTCCCGGTTCAAGCGTGTATTTCCAAGATACGTACGGAAAAATGGTCTACTGGGAGTGTGGTAACACGGTCAATCATAAGATCGTTCTTGACGAGCCCATGGGATCGCTTACAGGGTTAGCCCCAATCCGCAACGCCCTTTTTCCACCCTTCCTTTCGAGGCTGACGGGCCGAAATCACGTTTCGTGTACGAGATCGAGGGTGGAAATCTGTTTTTTACGTGATGCCATTCATGTCCCTAACGTTTGTTTATGCCTCGAAGGGAGTGCCATTTAACTCTATCCTCGGTTTGGATACACGCGTCAAAGTAATATCCGCTGTTTGCAACTTTTTGGGGATTTTTTCGCATTGGGGCAATTCTAATTTCTGGGTAAAACATTCAAATCTTATTATTTAAACAGGAAATGTTAATATCCTTAACTGAGATCATATTGTATCTCAAACGATCTTGACGATTTAGCGTTTAAAAATTTCATGGAATTTCTGTCCCGTTGAAAATTTTTGCCATTCTTTTCGATGGTGAATGCACGTCTTCCAATTTTGCTAATGGGCAGACTGTCGTGGCCAAGCGCACGTAACGCGAACCACAAGTGAACAACCTAACTAATTAGTTCCACGAGTGTTTAACGCAACACTGTTTAAGATAAACGTGTCATGTCTGACAGGCGTGAGAGATCTCTCTGATGAAGTGTCTTGTCTTCTTTCTTACCGTTTCAAGCCGACGATCGACTTCGTCAGCCTTGTTTCCAACGGATTTTGTTAGTCAGCAAATCTGATTAACTTTTCAAGATAATTTTATCTTTCTTGCACGGTTCATTAGTTATCGATATCCAGTTGTTAGTACGATTCAGCAAAAAGGGTTGAGAAATTTTCACAGCACGAAACTTAGTTTTTGATACGGTTTTTCTTTTATAATAAATCGATAGATTTCAGTTCTCTTATTTTAAATTATAAGCGTCTTAGGTTGAGATTGGGAATAATAGTCACAAGAAATTTTATCTTTGATATATAATTCATTAGCTACTAATATTTTGGAATTGTTGTGTGGAGGGTGATTGAAAAAAAGGGATGACAAATTTTTGGAACTCGAAATCGTAATTCTTTAACACGTCGGCTGCCACGGGGGTCACCGGTGACCGGCACCCGAAATTTTTTACAATCAAATAATTAACAAAAGAAATGACGAAACAAACCACGGAATGCTAGCTATCGATTTGAAAGGTTAAATTTGAAAATTAGTTGATTATATTCTTAATAATTAGGATTTCAACGTGTCTGACTACACACGTCCGTTTTCACTGTGGTAGTCAACGTGCTAATGTCTTTTCTTTTAAATTTTTAACATTGGAATAATCCAGCTTGTCAAAATTCAGATTTCTTATCTACATTATAGAAACTATTAGGGTATTAATGGTTCATTCTCCAAATTATAGCGTGTTGTAACGTTCCAGAATGCTGTTAATATTTCGATAAAATATTAGTTTTACTAATCCATATCTACAATTAAAAATCTGAATATTTGTATCAGTTTTAACGAAGAATTTTTATTGTCTGAATTTCTGAAAAAGTTCAGTCTATCGATTAACGTTGCAAAGGATTGTTTCGACATAATTATCGAACGTTTCATTCTAATGAAATTAATAACGAGATCTAATCGGGGAAGCGACCGACTCCCGTCGACATTTAATTAGACGGGGGAGTAATCGAAGTTTCTTAATCGATGATCGATCGTTGCTTTATTGTTCACTTTGTAAGTTTACGAACGAATCACTTGAAATTCTGCATTCAACCTTCTCCGACCAATTAATCGCTAGGGACTGTTCATCGCAGATACTTGTTATGAATTAATTACAATCGACGATCAGAGGATAATTGAGATATTTCAGTAATAACGATGCCTCGATGGGATCCATCGATTTTCCGGGAATTTCAGATTGAGGTTGATTTTCAAAAGATAAAGATCGTTTTAACTGTGTCTTCGGTTTTATAATTTCAGAGATCTTTCTTATCCATAAGAAATATTTTGATTACCTTTTTCTGTCATTCATTTTACAGTAACTTTATTTAAATGCTCTGCAAATTTTTATTTCGTATATTTGAAAGTATTGATACTTGAAAAGTATAAAAGTTCTTATTTTGTGCTATTGGAGAAATTGGAATTGTCTAAATTAGTAATTCTTCTAAGAAAATTTGCAGATTAGCTTCGACAATTTGAGTTTCTAATTAAACTGCGAGGTAAATTTTTTCTATGATTCTTTCTGCTGAAAAAAGAAAGAATTGTCTGGGTTTTTTTGTTGTTATGAACGCTTTAATACTTCTCATCGTTTTTAAAGAACGATTCATCATCGATTCATCATCGCTTCTAAGGAAATTAATAATAACTTCGGTTCAGACTCGAAATCGAAAGTACATAATACCAGGATCCGTAGACAACTTAATTTATTGAAGCTTCTGTAAACGATCCCGGGTCGAGACTCAATAATTTCCAATCTTTTCTTCGTTTTTTTTTTTCCTATCATTCCATCGGATCATCCTGTTCTCTCAAGTCGCTCGACGAATCCTTGCTTTTTATGTCAACCCGCTCGATGATCGTTGGTTCTTCTCTAATCGTGAAATAATGACAGGATGTTAGGGATGGTTCGGTTGATTCTTAAAGAAATTGAAGTCATTTGGCCGTCTCGAAATATAAGCCAGTCTGTTAGATCATCAGCATTCCCTTTAAGGGACGTCGTTTTTCCTGGATATGTATTAGGCTCTCGAAAACTGATCCTCGATGATTACCAGAACGATTCAGAAGACTCAATCAACTCCCGATTATTAGCAGAGATATCAACTGTCTTGTACAGCTTCAACTCCGCGTGAACGCTCCTCGACAAATATTGCTATCCTCTCGGTTTCAACATTCCTTATATTTGAAATGTTAAATTTCGAAGCATTTAAATCTGAATTATTTTAATTTCGAACACCCGGATTTCGAGGTATTTAAGTTTAAAATATTTAATTTTTGAATATTTTGAATTCGAAGTATTTAAATTTAGAATATTTGAATTACGAAATATTTAAATTCCAATTACTCAAATTTCGAAGCGTTTAAGTTCAAATATGCAAAGATTCATACCGCCAAATTTCGAATACTCGTATTTCATGGTATTCCAGTTTTGAATACTCAGATTTCGAGGATTTAAGTTTCAAATATTTAATTTTCGAATATTTGGAATTTGAGGTATTTAAATTTATAATATTTCGATTACGAAATATTTAAATTCCAATTACTCAAATTTCGAAGCGTTTAAGTTCAAATATGCAAAGAATCGAAGCGCCAAATTTCGTATATTAAAATTTCAAATACAATAACTACGAAAATATCGATAATTGAACGGTATCAATCGAACCTTACCCCCAACATCTCTTCCACGACCGTATATCTCGAAGTTACACGGGATCGTGTTGCTCGAAGCGGAAAAGCGATAATTCCTTGCCGATGAAAGGCAACGAGCGATTGTTCGCTCGTTGGGAAGCTAGAAATCGACGTGTTTCCTAGAGGGGCCACTTGAATCGGGTTCGACGGGGTCATAGTCGTGTGGGTAAAGGGGGCAAAGACGCGAGGGAGGCATCGGTCCCGGGGTAATAACTTAATTTAAACTAAACTACAGTTTAATAATTCTCAGCCCGGGTCGGGCCGTGGAAGATGCAACGGGCAACCAGCAATTTCAGAGCCGCGTTGTTAACTGCCGGTCGTTAGTCCCTTTTCAAAACTTCTTTCTTTCTTACCTTCAGGATCTTCTTTCTTTCGTTCTACCTTCTGCGGATCCGTTCCCCCATCGTAACACCCGCCACGATGTTACCAACACACACTAATTTTCAAGCGTGCTTTGCGTGCCGCGAATGTGAATCTTGCCACGGGCCTTTTGGAAACGCTCGCGCCGCGACCGACAAATTGAATCGTCCTCGGCCTTCGGCTCGTACAGATTCTTCCTTCGTGTTTCGTCAGCTCGCAATACCATCGGACAAGAAGACGAAATTGCACGCGAATCAACGGGAGATCGTTTTTCATGAATCGCCGGCTAGCGACACGATTCAGAAGCTCGATCGGATCGTTCACTTTCTTACAGCCTCTGATCCATCCTCTTCGTTAATTGACGGATCGCTAACCAGAGATCAATTGGAAATCACTTTTGTGCAAACAAGAATCTTCAGAACTGACTATGGAAAATTAATATTTCGAAACTTTTATGAAGCAACGATCTTGTATCTTTGTATTATGAGATTTATTCGATTTTGATTAATTCATTTATTCTTTACTGTGGCTGTCTTCGACAGTCGAGTTGAAATTCTTCGTTAACGAGGCTTAATTCGAGAATAGCTTCGATTGTCTTTACGATAGAAAAAAATAATGGCTAGTCTTTTCAAAGTCGGGATATAGATTCCCATAATTGCATCGCAGCTGTTTATTTCCCTCCGTTGAACGGAATTATTAATATACTTTGATTTGCATGTTTTGTCTCGTATTATCGTCACTCGGTTATCGTGCGCGATAAACGTATTACAATTATTGCCATCGAGGAACAGCCTCGCACGGTCAATTTTGTATCGTTGAATTGCTTTTGTGCAAATAATTGAATCCTTTGAACAGCCGTTTGTTCGAAGATCCCCGAAACATCAGACACGAATATCAAATTAGCAGCAAAATGGACCGCTGTGTTCACGATTGAAAAGCTGTGTCTCTGCCGCAGATAAGATAAAGCCTTTCAATATTGTTTATAGAATGAAATCACACGATTCATCGACTCGGCGGTTCGGTTCACCATATCAGCGTATTATGGAGACAATTTTCTGAACTTAATATATTTATTCGTTAATTCGGATAGAATATAATTCTTTGTATAAAAATAGCTGGGATGAGTTCACCTCTTAATATTTAAAATTTACTTAATTTAATACTTATAAAAGGGTACAATACTCGTTTTCTCAATATTTATTATTGTAAAGTAATACTCTTAAGGGGATGCAAAGGATAATTCACAGGGCTTGGCAAGTTTCACTTTAAACATGAAATACATAAATAATTAATTCTTTAATTAGAAATTTCTAATTATTTCCAGAGAATAACCTAACATTGATAAAATAGTTCTTCGTAGGTTGGAGAGGATTGAAGGGGGAGAATATACGTCCAACTATAAATACGTCGTATTTATGCGCTTCGCTAATTGTCTCCGGCGATAAGGATCTCCCTTTTATTATCTTTGCTCTGCAACTTCGGTTTATCCCCTTGGTGGATTAATGTCTTAGGGGTTGGAAGAACTTCTTGCGTCCCAAATTCACGGAAACACAATTTCCGTGCAAAAGGGAACAACCTCGTAGCGTTTGGCGAGAAGAAAAGGTACAATTTTCAGCTTCAACGTCGATCTTGATCCTTATAGAACGGGGTCGGTGGTTATCAGAGCGATTCCGTTCGCTCGTGCCGTATTGTTTTTCAATGATAACGAGGCTTAAAAAAAGGGCACCGCGATTTACGAGAAAACGTGCGATTCAACGCTGTTAGATTATCGTAGGAACGGGAACGGATCAATTTCCTCGGGGAAATTGAGGGGGTTGTTTTTTGCTGCGCCACCGGCTGTTGATTTATTTTCTTTCCAGTCGACGCGAGACGTTAATCTGGAAGCTTTCTTTAAATTTTATTTTAGCTTAGATTGAAAATTTTCTTTTCAGGAGCTGAAAATGATTTTTGACAAAATCGTAAGAAATTTATTCGACTGTACGCATTTAATATATTCACATATTCATATTATGAAGAACTTACAGGAATACGATTTCAAAAATATAACAATGGATTATTGTGAAATTTATGTAAAATAATTCAGCGAGCGAAAATAATAAATTTTGTATTTGGTAATTAATGCGTTTATCGCGTTAATTACCGTAAGAAGCATCCAAAATTTTACATAGCTGAATAATCATTTCTGTATGTCTGACTATGCACGTCTATATTCACTGCCGTAGTCAAAGTGTTTAAAAAATTTAGTTAATGTGTCTTTTTTTTTTTGTACTTTGTCTTGTTAATGTGAAACGATGGCACTGATGAAGATATCAAGCGGCAGTGTAATACGTCGCGGCCACTTTTGGGATCGTTTCATGCACGAGAAATTCCGGCTGCTGATGTATTACGAGAAAGTCCACGGTTACTCGGGAGAAGACTTTAAAGGCTGAAACGTTTCTTGATCGTAATTGTGGTATGACGTTTAAATTGCAGTACAGTGGCAAAATCGTAGTACACCGGCATGATTGCGGTTGAGCTCGCATGCAACTTAATAACACGAAATTTATGACGGATCTTCTAACCCCTTTTGCCCCTTACTCGATCCGTTGGGAGTCACGCGTAAATTATCGCCACGATATTTCATCTTTGCGATAAATTCAATTAGACGAGTTTCTGTTCGTTCCAATTCTTTTTTTTTTTTTTTTGTTTCTAAATCGAATTTATCAGGACTCCAGATTCTTGTAAGTTTAAAGACAAAAAGTTTGAGCAAAAATTCTTAGCATTATATCATCACCTCTTTTGACCCTCTATGCACTCGTGTAATTTTGATGCAACGCGTTAAATTTCTATCGTGAATTCAAAACTTTTCTTCCCACCTTTTTCACCACGTACCATTATGGTTTACACATACCATAATAAGCAAATTATAGGGTACCGAGAACCTTGTTGCAATTTAGAATTATTACCATTAAAGATACTTTACCAGTTCTGTTCGGGAACGCAGGAAATTCGAGTTACAGACATTTAAAGCGTCTTTGGTAACGCTATGTTATTTAAGAAAATTTGAAACAGCGTCGATGTTATATTATTTACGCAACGTACCGACGGGAAAGCATAAATATTCTGAGTAATTGTAATTTTAGCGGGTCATCCCACGAATAGAAATATACACTATTAAATTTGAAGTATACAAGTTTCAATAACAGCGACAGTTAAAATCGAAGAAGATTCGTAGATTTCATCAGTTTTATACCTGTTAACGACGTCCAATTAAAAAAAAGAAATAAAAAAACTTACCAAATACGAACTTTCTCCGGACCTTCATTCATCACGGTTTCCTGACCCATCATCGAAATCACCGCAGTCTCGAAAAAGCCCTCGAAACTCCTCTCGGGATCCTCTTCAATCTCGGAAAAGTCGTTCGAGCCTGTCTCGAACGGAAACACCAACCTCTCTCTCTCTCTCTCTCGATTCGTCATAATTTATAGCTCCAGATTCTGTGTGCTCGATCGAGGCCTTTGGTCTCACCTGTCGGCTCCGAGCAAAAGGAAAAAGGAAAACAGAAAAAAAGAACAAAGTATTCGAAGCGAGGGAAATCACCTTGAGACACTCACCCACGGCGTGTCTCCCGGCATTGGGATTTTTCAGGCTCGGCCAACTCGTAATTTTCGCGTAATTGTGTTGGCTTGCATGCGATGCAGCAAACGGGCCCGAGCTGTTTATCACGAGGCCGTTGGTATCGTTCGCGCGCGTGCATACCGAGCGGATGTGAATCACCAATCATTTATCAAGCTAGCGAAAACCTCAACCCTCGCGACTCTAGCTACGTGCAATTAGTTATTAAGTTCCCGATTTAACCGGCGGATTTATCGCCGCGATATCGGAGCGCCTCCGTAGCCGGGAAACAATGTTTTTCCATGGTAATTAAATTAAAATACCACTGGCGTCGATTAGATTTCCGAGCGCTCGGTTGCATCTTAGGGAGCGGTCTCTTGGTTGCGTAGGGGCTCGGTGAAATCGACGATTGCTGCAACAGAGAGGTCATTGTTGTCGAGAGGCCGGGGGAAAAAGGAAATCTGAAACGATCGAGGGGAAATGTTCGATTAAACATTTTGTTAGGTTTTGTTAATCAAAGTTTAATTTGACGAAGTAGAAGCCGCGGGTGTACAAAGAATTAATTCCAAGTAAATATAAAATATTTCATCTGGCCGTGAACAAGAGTCATTACGTCACGTGACGTTGCAAACAAGTAAGTTTTATCCATCGCAACTCGATAACCGTCAATTCTTTTTTTTTTTCTGAATACGATTGACGATAAAGAGATCCGACCACGATCGACACTTTAAAACAATCGACTGCTACGGACTCGTTGGGGATCGCACGCGAAGACGTTGATACGATATTGCCGGGCAAATGACACGCCATGGGGTAACAACCCGTGGTTAGTAATTAGGGGGTGGCGAGAGAGGGGGTTGGGTTAGCAAGGTAAGCGCAGGCTACGGCACGCGAATTCACATTTTTCTTCGGTGTTGTTCACGATCTCGAACGAACTGGTTGGAATTCAGAGATAAAACCAGCCATCGAATTATTAATTCTATAACACTGGGGGAATGATCAAATATTTTCGACGCGTGATAATTGCCGCGACGACAAGCTCTGGAAAGAATTATTTCTTTCATTTCTTAATTCAACTTTTATTTACTAGTAGGTTAACGTCTGACATGATTTGATGACATAAAAGTACCGCAAAATGGCACTTGTGATATATCAATTTAAAGCTTAAAATTTAAAAAGAATGATTACGTAAAGGATTTTTGAGTAATTCTGTACGAGTATTGATTGATTTCTGGTAGAAGCAAACAGTGATGTGGGATCACTGATGAAGGATCAGCCTTTCTATAATTATTTTCATTAACCCTTTGCACACGAGTGATGCCTATGAGGCGTCATATTTAATTTATCGGAGTATTCTAAAATGCGAAATTTCAGTTTCACCCGTATCAAAATATAGAAAATTAAAGAAAGGAATAAAAATCAACAGAATCTCAAATATTTCTAACACTTTTCTTCCGACATAGTGCGTTTGCTTTCTGGAAGCATACTTGGAAAATTAGATTACATCCGATTAGATTCAAAAATGCTTCGAGTGCAAAGGGTTAAACCTTAAGCTTTGGAATGATGTGTCACACGTGATATTTCACCATACTTTTATATCTCATGAATTCAACAACCTAGTAACTTAAAATTTCAAGAAGTTAAGAATGCTTCGAAATTTTCAAAATATATCCTACGGTTGATTAATTTATTGTCATTAAGTTTCTCTTTCTTGACCACCGTGCCAGTGAGCATGTTAATATAATAATTCATGCTAAATTATGTCTCGCTACACACGACCGTTTTCAACCTATTAAATATAATCCACATTATCATCTACCGGCCTAAACATGTCTCACTTGTACACTGACAATCATCCTGTTCGCACGTAATTTTCGACCAGATATAAGCACGGTCGAGCCGTCTGAATCGATCAAGAAAATTCGATAATCTCCCAGCGAAGAAATTATGTCCTGCTGCGCGTATCCTCGTAACAACCGACGACGGATAGAGTAACGTTGTGTTTTCGCATAATGATAGTGACGGTCATGTAAACAAATTAAGAAGCACCAACGGTCTGCACGGGATCACGATAAGTGCAGCTCGGTGCGCATGTTGCGTTTATCTCGATCGAGATCTCGATCTTTGGTTAATATTGAAATCGCAACCCACCAGGGGGGCGGACGGGTTTCATCGTCTATATTATTCTTTCTCTTCTTCTTCTTATCGGAATAAAAAATACGAATTTCATCGCGACTCGTTTCGTTGAATGGAATCAGATAATCAGATAAACACGGTTCGGGAATCGAGGAAATTATTCTCTCGTAACACGGCATTCTTTGGCGTTAAATTGAAAACAGTCAAAGCAACAGATTTTGCGGAGAAAGTATTTAATAAGAACCTAACAATTTCTTAGAATAAAAACTCGAATCGTACAGAAATATCCTAGAATTGTTGTACCGATCGAATGGCAATCTTTTACCCTCAATTTTCTAAACTTCCCGACCGTGGTGTCGGAAGTTGCCGTTCAAAGCGATCGAGGATGAGTCGCGCGAGCCTTGGCGGTGTGTCCACGATATCGAGAATCGATCTACACGTTTCACGAGTCAATTTAATTGACGTTAACCGTTACAGTTTTGCCGGCGGATCGACGAGAAAATATTTTAATTAGTCGACACCCCGTACCCCCGGCTAAATTTCATGGTGTACCCTCGAACTCGAGCTTCTTTTATTGATTTACTGCCGATCGGGACCAGTGTGTTGGTTCTTCTAATTTTTTTTTTTCACTTCTTTTTTCTTTATTATTTCTACTTTTTTCCCATTTTATTTTTCTTCGACGACGGTCGATCGTGATCCCCTTTCGTTGGTTCCTCAATTTCTGTTAAATTACGGCCCACCGACGCTGTTCGAGGCATCGGTACGTAATTACGTGGAACGATAAGAGGGTGTACGTGTGCCATCCACCCCTTCGTGGATCGGTGGATAAATTGTCGGTTTAATTGAAACGCGTCCGATCAACGGACGCATCGTAATTTCTAAGAGTAATATGGAAATTTCAGATCGAATTGTTGCGCAATAATCGTCGGGCTCGATTATCCGGCTCCGGTAATCGATACACGAACTTCGTTCTTGTATCGATGTTTTGCGTTAATTGAGGAAGCCCGGTCAGGGAACACTGTTTTGTTGGATCAACGTGGAACGAAGTTGGCCGATATCGATGAAAAATTATCGAGTACCGGTGGATGGGTGCTCTTAATTAAGGAAATTAATCTTCTACTCCCTGTGCCCCCCCACTTCCTTTAACTTTCCTGTTCGATCGGTGCACTTATATTCTCTTTGTATTTATTTAATTTTGCCCAAGATTATTTGCTGAGCAAACATCCTATTTCATGAGAAACATTTCTCTTTTATTTCAAATTATTGGCATTCTTTTTATTGGAAGCGAATAACGTCGATTTAAAGCAATTATTGTCAATCAAGCTTTCAACTTCTCCCCTCTGAAATTGTTTATTAACAAGCAACAATTTTCATTCGAAATAAGCGCTGTTCGAATTAATAATCTTTCGACAAATTTCTGAGGTAGAATATGTAAAAATCTCGATACTTCAAGGGAATTATTTTGAAACGGTGATTTAAATAACAAATTGCCATACTTGGCTAGGCATATATTTCACTCGAATAAATCGAGTATTCCTGACTTTTATACTATTCTTAAATTACCCTATTTTAATTGGTTTTCTTTCTGCCTAATCGAAACGTGAAATTGATGGCTGAACTCTTACAAAATATCGTCAATAAATTCCATCAATCGGTGAGTTCGTTTGAAATCGAAACGGACAGAAGGTGTGATAAGCGAAGCTCGATAATTTTCCTCGACAAAAGAACAGACGATTCAATTATAGCAAAGCAAACGATACACTCTTAAGCATACAACACGTCGAAGGATCAAATAATTACAATTTAATTGCCTCACGGTGTATTTAATCGAGGAGGATACACACTTCGGTTCAGAAATGTTGCCTTCAACAAAGAAGCCTACTCTGTTTCGCTAGTAGCAAACAATTTTTCACCGCGTACGCGAGCCAACAATTATTCACGGTACAACGTGCGTATCGACTCGAGCGAGGAGAAGAAAAAAAAAGAGAAAGAAAATGAAATAAAATACAAACAAAATTAAATAAGCAACGCGATAATAATTCTATTTCCATTAGATTTCACGGTCCTGTAATTCAAACGATCTCACGAACCTGGGGTTAATCTGTTGGCGAAATCTCGGGGAAACTCGTCGAACATGCTAATTAAGGATTTTTTTTTTAATTAGCACTTCATATATATTCCAGTTAAGCGGCATCGTTCGTCTCTCTTTTTCCATCGCGATCCGTATCTCGACGTGTTACTATAATTTTCGTCAGATTCAACACACGATCGAAACAATTTCGTTCGTAATCCGACCATTTATCCGAGGAAAAATTCTAATTCCTTTCTTGAACGATTAATAAAACGGTCGACGGTAAATCTTGGATCGATCGAAAGGTTAAACAGATCGTTGTTCAAGAAGCCGGAGATTTTATTATATAAGAACATACAGCGGGGACACAAAAGTGTTCCTACAAGAACGAAGTTTTTCAGATCCTGTTGCAATGCAATTCGAAAGAGTTATTACTGAAAATTTAACACAAGGTTTTTCAAATTAAGTTTCGAGTCTAAAATAGATACTTAGAGCTTCGTCTCAAAGTTACAAAATAATTTTGACCGGTACGACATCGTTACCTCAGAGAAATGCCAGATTTTTTAACTCAAATTAAAAGGATTGTAAGAAACGACGTGTATTATTAACCAGTTGTCGTTTTTTTTTTGTTTTTTTTTTTCGAAACAACGGAGATACATCATCTCATAACCGAATCCTAGATTCTTAAAAAGATTTAAGTCGTTTTTGATCGAATGTTATAAAATTTATTCCCCTTTGAAGATCGTTCGAATATTTTTGCCATTTACTGTACATATACGCTCTCCGTCGCGTTGTGCGTGTTTCACGATCGTTTCCACCATACAATGAACGAATTTAGATTCATTGAATCTTTCATGGGTCTTACAAACGCTAGGAGATCAAATCTTTTATTTCGAATCGTTCTTTTATAGCCCTTATAACGCGTTTATTAATCGGTGATCCTTTATTTCTTCAATTTGAAATTCAACTGCAGGTACCTTTGATTCAAGCGTCAATTATTGGGAAGATTGAAGGTTTCTGTCTTCATTTACTCTCCAGACGTTTTGACAATTTAAAGTGGAAACACGCCAGTATCGTTTGAAGACACTGACACGCCGAACACTCTCCAAGATTTTCAAATAAAAAAGTTGCATCTCACGTTTATTCATTTTTGTCGCAAAGTTGTTCGATTTTATTCAAATTTTATGTTTATTATATTTGAGAGTAGGGAATTTATCTAGGGATAAGGATATTGCCATTAAAAGAATTTTTGAAACTAAATTCAATCATTTTCGATCAAAGCAAGAATAATATTTTCATTTCATTAATAGAAATGTTACTTTTCCTCTGTCGTACAATTCAAGCTGTGTCGAAGACAAACATTTTAAATTTGCCAGTCTAAGAATTTACACAGAAAATTGAAATTTTCACTTATGTCAAATTTTACGATAATTTACACGATTTATGACGCTCCATACAATTCGAACAATATCCACGTTTCTGAAACGATGAATTATAATAATCGTTGAATGTTTTTTTAAATAGTTCCTTATCTGGTTCCCTTTTTTTCTTTTCTTGCCAATCTGCTAGAGTAGAGCGGCTCCGCTTCCTCTTCCCATGCATTTTACGCGGCTCAGAGCCACCCCCGGAGGGGTTCCCTGGCTTCTTTAATGCTGGCTATACGCAGCCAAGGATTGCACGCGAAGGTATTAATATATAATTAACCGGCCTGCTTGTAGATCGTATCTGAAAAACCTCCTTATCGGACAGCAGGCCGCCGATACCGGGGCTACCCATATTATGCGAAGACCCTTTTACGTGGCTTCGTACCTTGTTCGACGAGCTGATGTCGGCTTATATTTTTTTCTTCTTTTACTCCTTGCTCTTCATTTCGTGCCTTTTCGTCGGTCGTCCTTTCTTTCTTCTTTCTTCCGTTGCACACTGTGGCCAGACGGAACGGACTGCCTCGAAAATCGTTGAAAATTACTAGCACGATGCTGCTTCTTGCTGATCAATGAAACATTTTCAACAATGTTCGTGATGATTGGTGAACAGATAACGGGGAGCTTTAACACGTTGACTGGCACAGTGAAAACGGACGTGGGTAGTCAGACACGCTGAAATCCTAATTATTAACAATACAATCAACTAATTTTCAAATTTAACTTTTCAATTCGATAGCTAGCATTATTAGCTTAATGTTAACGCTATCCGTGGTTTATTTTATCATTTTTGTTGGTAATTATTTGATTGTAAAAAATTTCGGGTGCCGATCACCGGTAACCCCCGTGGCAGCCAACGTGTTAAACGGGAACTCGTTCGTGTTTCTTTGGAGTTTCGGAGGATGTTAAGATCTTTGGGCGTTGCATTTCTACGGTTCTACAGCTTCTGTATTCTATAACTTTTCAATCGATGGCATCTCAAGTGTCATAATTTCTAAATACCAACCTTTGGGACTTGTACATTCACGATATCTATAATTTCCAATTGCCATGTTATGTCCATTCAATTTTATAATCTTTCATCGTATGTTATACAATAATCATGATAGAAGTCGTACGTGAAAACGAAATCGACGAAGTTTGATGACTCGAAAATTTAGAATTTCCATTCCATCGTTCTGATGATGTTTGCACGTGTCATAAATGATTCGAATTAGGATAACCAACAGTGCTTACGGGTTATTTAACGGTGAATCGAAGGCAGTCATTATAGCGAATTAAAACCGAACCGACACAAACGTTGTTGTCAAAGCAACTGCTTCGCACCTGTCGATGGAGCATAGTTCCGTTTCTTCAACAACGAGGAACGAGCGGTTCCTCTCTTTCTCTTTGAGTGTTTTTTAATTAGCTTCCTACGGTACACGAAATTGTTGCCGACGTCTCACAAGATGTCGCGTGTCCAAGTATGTTTCGCATCTGGATTAGTTGTCGTTCGATCACCGATAAGATATCGATCGGCCATCGAACGCATTAAATCACACTGTTCGGAGCGACGGAGAAATGCCCGAATTTCACGTGGCAATAAATTCCGATATCGACGGCCATCTGGCCGTTTTAATTGATATAACAACTTCAAAGGAACGTGTCTTTATTTAAACGCACTTTTCAATCTCTCGATTTTAATTGGCGCTCGATCTACCGCCGTCTTATTCCAGTTTCCTGTAGAATTTGATCTGGAAACTCGGCTAACGTAATTAAAAGGTGCGAAGGATTACAAATTTCACGAAATCACTGTACAGCACCGAAGTTCGTCAACGCGTTCAAAATCTATACAGAAATAATCTTAAGAACGCTTAGAAGATTTATAGTAATTTCATTGTAAAGTTGGGAAACGTTTTCGGATCTTATTTGAATACCGTGGAAACGACAGCTTTCAAAATTTCCAATTTCTTCGCTGTTTATACCACAGCGATTCAGGCAAGTGTTTCGAAGCTATAGATTTAATCCAAATTTATTAAAATTGCAGGGAATCCTAGGGGTGATAATTCTGCAAAATTACGGCACATCTTCGTTTGAAATAAGGGAGTAATTTACATCTGAAATTTTTTAATTCCCGCTGCAAGTATTATATTAAACGCGGGATCCTCTAAATCCTCTAAGTAATGCCAGTTAGCTTCGCTAGACCAAACGTTATAATTTAATTCTTATTACTTTCGCATACCTCTAGAATTATCCAAACTTCAGTCTAAATCCCTAAATTCGAAGAAGAAGAATTAAACTTTCTCAATGATCTCTCGATCCGCGTGTATTTCTGACGATCGTTGGCCAACCATCGATCGATCGGACCTGTTTTTCTCCGATATTACTCTCGATATTTAATCGAAGATCGTTGAAGCAGCACGGTATCGTGGATCGTGCGGAAAAGGTCGATGGGAAGGGCTGGAAGGGTTGCTCGGCAGAGTTGGAGGGGCAAAGAGCCAGGGCACTGTAACCGGGCGTCAGGAGGATTGATGGCGTCTAGATGCAAATGCAGTCAGTCTGGCACGCAAGCAACGTATCCACCTACCGACGCCTTATGCCAGTTAACGCCTTACAGCTTAATAATCTTGTTCGTTGTCCTTCTCTCTTTCCTTTTTCACCCGTTACCTTACTCCCTCCCCCCCCCCCCTGCTTTCCTTCGGTTCTCTGTTATCCCCAAAGCTGATTTTCCTTGCTCCCTTTCGTTGCTGCATCTTCTCTTGTAATTGGTTTTCATACATTCACTGTCCTTTTGAAAAATTGTATACTTTGAAGATCCTTCGAATTTTGTACCGTCATCATAATTGAAAAAATCTGGATTCATTTAGTGGTTATTAAGGAAATTGTTTGAGTCAAGTTGTTTTGTAATTAGCGGACGAATGATCTTGGAATTTTTATATGTTAAAATAAAACAAGTGGATATATTGTCAAAAATATGCGAATGGTTATGGGGTTAAATTTATTATCGTGGTGTTTCTTTTTTTCAGTGTCTATTTTTACAGGAACACCTTACGCTTCTTAATTATTAAATATAGTTTCTATTATTTTCCTCGATCGTCCAACTTCTCGCTTCTTTCAATTTTCTTCGCAGCCATCAGGTTGTGTTCCACCTATTCTCCCTCCTCCCCTATTTCTCTATATTTCTTTTTACCATCACAGATCTTCATTCTTCCTCTTTTAATTCCTCTTCTCTCCGCACACATATATCATCAACCCTCTGTCTCCCTTTCGTCCAGTCGTTCGCCATTCTGCTCTGTTTTTTCGTCTTTTCTTGTCCGTTGAAACTCGTTCCGTCTTCCCCTTTGCTCGCAGCACTTTATCACTCTCTCGCGCCGGTTAAATTACTTTATTAACCCTCTTTTCTCGGGATACCCTACCCCTCCCCTTCCTGTTCTACGGGGCCCCGTAGGAGGCTAAGCACGATTCTGGTGATCGTGCACGACGCCAAGGTGGAGAAATGATCTAATGCTCGGGTATCCTTCGGTCCGTTAAACACCACGGTAATTAAGTTTATATTAATGTTTTGGCGGATACGAGATATCCGCGTGTATCGTTTGTGTATACGAGCGTGTAAAGATGGCCGGGTTCGTAGGAAATTAATTGTCGACCGTTGGACGAACGGGCTGTGATCATCGTGGCTTCTAATTAAAATGTTCCTTCGCGAAACATCGAACCGGTGGAAGGTTCAGGATTTAGATCACCGGTAATTCGATTTGTCGTCGTTTTCATTTTGTTGTTCACGGTTGTACTGTTCTTTGGTATTGATGAACGAGCCGTTCGTTGGATCCGAACGCGAAAATTAATGGAAAATTGATTCCTCTCGAATTTTATGATATGAAATCTCTGGTCCAAGGTACTAAATTGAAATCTTGGATTTATGAATTACAGTGCTTCGAATTTTTGAACGGCAGCATTGGGACAATCATAATTTAGACCTACGAAACGTGATTGATCGCAACCCTTGAACAGCAATGCTGGATTACACCCACGAATCGTTGGTTATACTAAAATAAGGTACTTCGATTTTTAGAAAGGATAGTTTCCGTATACTGAATATTTATTCGAGGGTGTGTTCCACCCTCAAATGAATTCTCAGATTCTGCTGTTGAAAAATTTATTCAGAATGGAACGAAAGCTCGGACATGCGACACCGTGGTTTCGTATTTCTTGAGCCTGTAATTTTCTAACATATGTGAAGAGTTGTTTGATGGTGTCGCGTGAAAGAAATTTGCGCCGAGTCAAAGTGGAGAATTCGGAGCAGAAAGTGGCGGTCTCACGGGTGCCAGGATGTCGTTCCTAACGCTAATGACGTCGTTGACTCTCACTTAACAAGAGACTACCCTTTTAAATGGAGGGTTGCGTCCTGGACAAAACTGGTCCGGTGGTGCTCGCCAAACCGGTGATTACGAAACTCGAATTCACTTCCAAATTACATACGTCGTAAATGCTGTTAAAGTACGCGCAACCGTCCGACTTGACCACGAATTTTCCTCGAATCGATCCTTGCACCGCGATGGTTTTTAATCTCGTTGCTTATGGGGATAAAAATAAAATGAAATCGAGAAATTACTTGGTGCAATCTACCAAGCTTTTACCTAAATACGTAGTCTTAGGTATTTTGTTTTCTGACGAGTTATTTGTTAAAATTGAGTAAATTACGATTTTTAAGTTCATCCTGTAATAGAAATTGGAAAATTTTGGCACAAAATGCGTAGAAAAATCGCGATTGAAAAACGTGTACAAAAAGAGAAGTGAAAATTGCGACGATTAAAAATTCCATAAAACATTTCCAATTTCCAATATTCGCAATAGAAAAACAAAAGCGCAGGGAAACGATGATTCTTTTCCGATGAGTTGGATCGAACGATGACGTTGAGGGTGTCGAAGCGATGTTCAATTAAAATTTTTAATTAAGAATCGGCCGGTTCACGCGATTACCGCGACTTATGTAGCACGTACAATGTACAGGTTGGAAAACGAGAGCCCCGTTATTAACTTTAATGTTATTACAAAGGTGTCAAGGGGAAAATCAAGATGCAAAAATATTCCGCTCGCCTCGTGTATTCGGTCCCCCGGTTAATTACGCTTTTAATTGCAGCTTACGTCGTTCGATAAGGAACGAACCGATCGGTTTCTTTCATTAACCGATAGATCGTGCCTTCTTGTCTTATGTTTGCGATATGAAATCTCAATTTTCTATCGGATCCTTAATTAATCGTTTATAAATTCGATTCTTCTAATTTCGTATTCGGCGTGAAATTATTTTACTATGATACGTTTCCATGAAATACTATCTTATCGAAATAATCGCTACCGTGCAACTTTTTTTCCCAACAGTCTGGAAGGACGAGTAAAATGGTTATAAAAGTTTCGTACGGGACTCTATGTATACGTGGTAGTTAAGAGCGTTTAATAATGAGTGGCGGTCTGAATAGCGTACATACGTTAAACCCGCGATTAAATTGAAATTACCGATGCACACTCAATCGCCGAACACTTTCACGTATTTACGTGCCATCCAACTTTGACTGGTTCGATACGTGCGATTGGCGATTTTAACGCTCTCGGAGGATCATCTGGTCGTACACACTTAACGTCACAACCGACGATATCTTGACACTACACGGCTTGGAGTTTTATTGATAAAAGAAGATGACAGATAATTGTGTTCCTTAAGCTAAAGTAATCGTGACGTTTAAAGGACAGTTAATTCGTATTATTCCTAAGGGAAATTTATAAGCATCGAAGTCTCGAGTTATTCTAATTAACTCTCAAGTACTTAAATTGAAAATTGCCTCTGTGCCTTCTCGATTTATTAGCTCCGCTTAATTGTTTCACCATTCTAATATAATAAAATATAATAAATATACTTATAGAAAGCTCGAAATATAATAAAATTTCTGTGATAAGAATGTCTTCTTTAAAATATTAACTTTTTTGTCGAAATGTAACATATTGCTATAGAATTTGCAGATAATCCAAAACTCGAAAAATCCCAATTTATATCATTTCCTTCGCTAACTCGCAATAACTTTGAAATCCTTGATTTTTAATAAAACAGAATAATATACCAAATATTTTTTAATCAACAAATTTTTTTTTAAACAATAGATCTTTGACCCCTGTCGTCAATTTTTGTTTCATTCAATTCTGCCGATGGATTCGCCGACGCTTAAACTCATTCGTTCACCTGTATAGAAGTTTTATTGCGATATAATGTTTATTGCAACATTATGATATAATGTTTATTGTAATATCATTGTTCGAAAACTCGAACGGCGAATAATCGCAAGCGTTTTGTTTGATTGTCAAAAAATGAAATTATAACGATCATCTTGCTTTCCGTCGGGCACATTAGCCGTAATGGTACCGATTGTGTTTCCGTGGGCGTGCGTATGTGTGTGGGCTGTCATTTAAAAGCATTAACGAAACGTTAATGCCGGCGATGTAAAGCCCGAAATTGCCCCTGTTCGTGAAATCTTGATGAATAAACGCGATTAATTCCGTTCAATTGTTAAACGGTATCGCGCCCTCGAGTTTCCGTCTTGTACGCGATTATCTCATCACGTGCGATCCTTAATTATATGGTGTACAACGAAATTGAAGAAATTATTTACGCGAACTTTCGAAAGGAGAGACAAGTTCACGTGTGCGTGCAGCTGAATTTCGCAGCTGAATCAGATATTGTTATATATCATATGTTATTCCATACACTGTATTATTATTGTACAAAATACAACCTCGTTCTTTAGAAAGGGTTGTTTATTCGTCCGAACAATTATGCAGAAGTATATATTATATTTGATTAATTTTTTGTATGCCTCAATTTTATACTTCCGCTTTCCGTTATCATCCTTCAATTATCTGTGGAATTTTAATGCTTGGGGACGGGCGTCGGTGGCCATCGTAGCAATAAAGTCAAGTCTCTTTTTATAAGGAGCCATAATGCAACATTTTTATTTGCTTATTTCAAAATGGAGAAATAGAATGAAACAAAATAAGTCAGGATTAGTCGAAACGTTAGACTTTTAAGTATAGAAACTTAAATATACAAAATTTACCTTGCAATCTTTCCGTCTTGCATGAAAATTATGCGAATTCAAATTACGATTCCTCGGATTGTAATAAACATTTCCGTCCAGCGGATACATGAATACCCTAAATGTATCTGTCAGTCAAACACCTAGAGATTAAATATAGTTGTCAACGGTATAGCGATCTAAATAATTTCATATCGGAAACCTCGAACGCTAATCTCTGGAGGATGGTAAAGGTATCGAGAGTGATCTCGATATCGCGGCAGAGTAATTTCGCTGAAATTGCAGAAAACCGTCGTACGTCGTGGTCCCGAGGGATCGGGGATCGATTATTAGTGAAAGGACGAAGCGGATCGGCGCGTTTGCGCGCGTTTCGTGCGCGTTTATGACGGTATCCAAGTTGGATACGCGACGAACGTCCACGTTCTTAGTGTGGCGTAATTGCATGATGATACGTTCCGGCCATGTTGGGCCCTCTAACGACGCACGCGACCCTACACGCTGCGCTCTTTCAATTTTTCTGTCGTTTTTCTCCCCTTGTTTCGCGAAACACCGAGGTCTTATTTCTCCGTGCGAGGATTGGAAGCCAGACACCGGTGACCGAATTGGCAGAAACGACCAACGATTGCCAGTTAGTCTCTGTTGGTCAGCATATTTAACTTTGTTTCATTTTCTTTTTGGTGTCGACGGACCCTTGTAATCTTGAGCCCGCTCGTTCCCATTGTTATTACAGTTACGAACAGCTTTTTGGTTTTATTACTATCTGATTACTGATTCGGTGGAGTGAAAGTATGTCTAATAAAAGGAATTAAATGGTATACAATTATTGTCGGGAGGAATTGTGTTCGAATGGACAATTTCGATGTTGAAGTTCTGACGCGAATTCATGACATAAAAGTTTCTCAAAATGGCGCTTCTGTCGTATCAATTTGAAGTTTGAAGCTTCAGGCAACTGACTACATAAGGACTTCATAAATATTCTTGACACAAAATGGTGGAAAAATGAAATGAATATACTGCAGCTGCTGTTGCGCGTGAGATAGTCGATTTTGAAACGGGGAAAGTCTGACATATAATTCATGACATAAAAGTATCTCAACATCGCAATTGTGCCACATCAATTTAAAGCTTAAGGTTCGAAGAAAATGACTGCGTAAAGGTTTTATCAATATTCTTAATACAAGATGAGTGCTTCTTCGTTGAATCATATCGTATATGAATTAAATAACATATTATACTACTGAAAATCTAAAATCTTCTTATTAAAAAAACACTCTACGTATCATCGTCTGCTTCGCTTGCAATAAATTGAAGTTTCTTCCATCGAATATTAATTAGTTTAGACGCAAATCTTTCTCAAATGCCCGAACCCCGTAACGAGATTTAGCGAATCGATCGACACGGAACAATGAAACGTGGAAATCAACGAGCACGGATAAAGAAGAATCGAAAAGATCAGCGTTGCCTCGGAGCCTCGGCTCGAACAATACGCGAGATCGGTCTCGCGATTTCGAAACGATTAAAGCGTGCTTTTGGCAACAGGCTACAAATTATTCCTCGGTCAAACGCACACCTTCGGTCCGGCTGCCATTTAACAACGAAGGGTCATCGCGATTTCATCGACAATCCGCGAACCCTTTCGATGCTTCTTGGGCCAATTAAGATTTACCAATCGACGATAGTGTTGGCGAATCGACCGTGTCGTCCCGAAGGCGGGCAAGAAGAAGAAAAAATTATATCGGGACTCGCATTAATCAGCTTAATTAGACGTTATTAATCGAACAATCGGCCCCGTCTTTGTTTCTCTTTGATCATTCGAATAAGCTAACCGGAACACGAATGGACGTCGATCGATTTGCTCATTATCGATAATCTATTCTCCGTAATAAGGCGGTCGATCCAGGTGTACACGGTGGCAGCTTGAGGAATTGCCGTACCCTGTCAAGTAGCTGCAAGCGAAGTTGCGGTTAATTGATACGATTTCGAGGTGCGTTCGAAGAAAATTCAATCAAATAGAAGACGATAGTTTTATTTGAATAGAAAAATTTGTTATGTGGATTATGCTGTGTTATGGAAATGTGAGTTAAATAATATTTACTTTTGTTAGTTTTTGACACTAATATTTTGGTATTAACACGTTGGCCGCCACGGGGGTCACCCGAAATTTTTTAATTACCAACAGAAATGATAAAATAAACCACGGATAACGTTAACATTAAGCTAATAATGCTAGCTATCGAATTGAAAAGTTAAATTTGAAAATCAGTTGATTGTATTGTTAATAATTAAGATTTCAGCGTGTCTAACTATCCACGTCCGTTTTCACTGTGGCAGTCAACGTGTTAATATCTATGTTGTTAATACTATCGATACGAATTTTAGAACTTCAAATATCTTAATTTTTGAATGCATTTGATTTAAATTTAGAAAGCTTCGAAATGAAATATTTCTGAATTAATCTAACCATAGCTTGTTCCCTAAATAAACGTTATTACGTTAGTTTACATACGTCAAAGATCAAGTATAAAGTGGAAAACGATGAAGAATGATCCGTTTAACAGATATTTAACGGGAATTACGATTGACTCGGTGTCGCTCGTGTATCAATAATAGATCGTGTTACTTTCAATCATTACGTTTCCAAGTAATTCCCATCGTTCACGGCAATTTCACGGAAATCTGTAGGAACTTTGGTGTAATTTGAGCACGATTACGCTCAAAAGAAGAAGGAGTGTCGCTGGTCGGGAGTGCAAATTGCCGCGAAACTCGAGAGATCATCATCGTTTCAGAGAACGATCGTCCGCGTAATTGCGATCGTCAGGGATTTACGAAGCAAACCGTGGCCATTATTTAACGTGCTCCCGATCGACATTTAGGAAAAACAGTCATTTCACGGGACGATTTCTGAGCTCATGGCTTCATTCAGTCTCCCCTTCTCCTTCCACGAACTACGAAATTCCTTTTTATCCTTCACTTTATACGGGGTTAAACGAGGATTCTGTTTGTTTCGTCTGGATGTTCATCGATGATTGCTTCTCACGTGCAACGACAATTAGCTTAAACACCAGCTGTTCAACGAGCCTCCAATGAAAACTCGCCACTCCATGCTGGACACCATCGCAATAAATTACCCCGGCATTAAAATTATGTTGGCGCCGAGAGTAATTTGTATTCATAATCTGTCATAAGGCGAGCAGCTCGTGATTACACGGTTTCCTGTGACAAACGTACGTATTATGCCTGTTAGGATTTTTACAGGTACACGATTTTTCCATCCTTCTATCCATTCGAACGATTTAGGAAGTAAAAGTGTTTCGTTAGAATTCGGATTTCTTCAACACCCGAAATAAACCTAGTTTTTCTATCTTTATTATATGAATATATTTCAACGGAAGGAGACTTTCGGATTACGATATTCCGATAATAGAATGTTTAAATGGGTTTTTGCTCTCCCCTTTCATTTCCACTTAATAAATTCTCGAGAAGATTGCCGAGCAATTTGAAATTTCATTCCCCAAACGATATTATATCTTATTAAATATCAAACAGTTCGAATGAAATTCTTTTTCGCTGCTACTTTGTAAATTCTCGGGAAGAAGATTGTTCGATAATTGGAAGTTTTATTGGCCGAAAGGATGTTAAGTATATCTTACCGTCCCCATCGTTTCACGATATTAAATACCGAACGAAAAAGGATACTTTGGTTCACATCCACCCGATTACGTTTCCTGTTTATTAACAATTTCGTCGATGCCACCGTAAGTGAACGAAAAGGCTGGCAGCTCGTTTCGTTGTCGTGCAATCTCGTGTTATTTCATCCCGTGATCGGGATAACGGTCGTTCTATTGCCGAGTCAATCATAATTGCCGATCTTTTTTCAATTCCGTCGCCGGCTCGTATTAGCATACGTATCTGAGGCGGTTTCCCGTGAACCAGTCTGCCAAAACAATCGCGGATCCCGCAGATTCCTGTGTCAGATAACCGGGGTCGGGGCAGACCGAGGGTCCTCGTAAAATCACTGAAATTCCATGTTTATTCAATATGCCGGGGGGATTCAGTTTCCTAGCTTTATCTGCGACGAGACGATCGCCAGAGGATGATACGATAGCTCGAACAATTTCTGATAAGCTCTTCCCGATCTTCTCGTGCTTCCGCTTTCTCATGGCAAACGCCGGCTTCCGCAATTACCGGCCTTTACCATTGTGGGGGGATCGAATTGAATTATCGGGAATTTTTAGATTGAACGTTTTAGATTGAACTCCGGGTATGAAGACATCTTTCCATACGTTTTTCATTTCTTTGTGGTAGAATTTGGAAATATTTCGAGGCAAAATGTTCCCAAAGAAAATATTATAATTAAAATTCGCTAAATAACAATTTTCAATGAAGATAAGCTGGGTCCTCTAATAAAAGTCTTGAATATTAGAATTTTTAATAAACAGTTTAGGTAAGAATTTCGTATCGTTTCGATAAGCGGTAATTCTTCTTGGATGTGAAAGTACGAATACGATAATTATTTTAATGTTCCCCTGGAATGCGGAAAGCATAAATTGATATCCTATTAACATCGTTTTCGATTTAATAAGAAGTCGAATCCTATCGACTTCTAATTAGTTTAATTCCCGTTTAGAGAAGCTGTAACTACTTAGCCAATGAAGTTTTCTAATCAACATGTTCGACACACGTTCCGAGCATCAGGTATAAATTTGAAACAGACTTTAGTAGAAATTTGTGCCGATTAGAAGTTTCAAAATCAAACTATAAGAAGCAGAAGAAAGTGTATGAAATTCTTAAGTAACTGTACCCAGTTTGGCTACAAATTAATTGCATGTCATAAAGTTTTGGTCATACTTTCAAAATGTAATTTCAACCCTTCTCTGAAAATAAAGATTATTAAATATAAAAATTTGCAAACAACCACCGTTACTTCAAATTTTATTTCCAAATTGTATCCATATCAAAAAATTTGTGTATCAAACTTCTTAAAGATGAACGACACTATTAATAAATTGAGCGTTGCTTCCCGACGTTTCCTGTAAAGGATTCCGAATGTTTAATTCGGAAATAAGGCTCCGAACGGTGAAGGAACGTTAAAAACATCGTCAGCGTTAACTGAATTATTTTCCGTTACGGGACAAACCTATTAACATCGTGCTGTTCATAATTTGTTTTTCCCTCTTTGTTTTTTCATCAGGCTGTGACGGCGAATCCGACGAAGGTGGGAGCAAAAGGCGGAGAAGCAGGACCAACTTTAATAGCTGGCAATTGGAGGAATTGGAACGGGCATTTCTCACGAGTCATTATCCCGATGTGTTTATGCGAGAAGCTCTGGCTCTGAGACTCGAGCTGAAAGAGAGCCGCGTGGCCGTGAGTACATATTTTTTGTTCCCTTATCTTTGTTTAATTCAACGCGCACCTGAATCATCCGAGATAATCCTTTTAAACGGTCGAATGGGAAAAAGGAATTGCGAGGGAAAAATATCAAACCTCGGGCAGAAAGATTTGCCGAATCCGGGTATTCAGGTGGTGATTGAAAGAAACGATTCGAAGTTGAATAAAATTTTTATTACGAAACTGGATCTTTGGGGGTTTCAGCGTGTTATTGATAGAAGGACGAGTATTTTTCATTTTTTAAACGTCGAGGATGCAGACTGATAGAAAATTGTATATTCTTCGTTCTTATCGTTTGATTCTTCGACGAAAAATCAACCTTTCCAATTCAAATTTGAAATATTTCTACAACTTCAAGATAAACATTGAGTCAAAAGAAGAATTTTAATTTTACCTAACTAAGTCAACTATAATTTCATCCCTAGCATCCATAAAACATAACCTCTATCGACCGCCACCACAAATTACCCTCGGTACGATGATCAATTATTAATCTCTTTCAATCGACGCGCTTGATCGCAATTGTCGTAAACGCGATCGTTCAACCCCTGGCGAAGATACACACGTAAAAAAAAAGAGAAAAAAAAACAAGTGCAGCTTTATTGCTAGCCGATTTCATGTTTCGTGTAGTTTTATCCGAGGTCTCAGATCGTCGTGGAGATAGGCGGCAATTTATGGCAAGTTCACCGTCTTTTTTCGAGGGTTGATGCCCGACAGACGACGGGGGTGGTTCGATCCCGAAGCGTTTCTGCCCTCGAGCCAGTCTCTCGAGGGTAGTTAGTCCATCTGGTCGATTTTGAATGCGGTTACTTCAGGAAAGACCGAGCTTGTATCCTATCCGAACGTGTTTCGAGGGTGGCAAGCTGAGGAAGATGTATCTCGGGGCCCGGTCGCTTCGACTCGTCGACCATGTCCATTTGAATAATGAACCGAACTTTATACGGACATCGGCCCTTTCGTTATGGCATCTTTCATAGGGGAGAGAGTTCGTAACGAAATTTAGATATCCGTCGGATTTCTCTGGGCGGAGACGTTTCTTGGAAATGGAATCTTCGAGCAATAAAAAGAGAAATATTTGTTATTGGGGCGATCATTGGTGACGTGTGTTAGAAATTTTACTCTTGGACGACGGTTCGCTTTCCATTTCAATTTTACTAACTTACAAAATTTCTGGGAATCGAAAATTTAACAAATTGTGATCAACTACCGTTCGAAAGTTGTAGGTAACCTTACAAATTACCTAATTTCAATCTATCTCAGGGATATATTTATCTGTAGTATTTCTGTTTTTTTTTTTCTTTTTTTTTACGAGGAATAACTCATAGAATTTGTCGTGATTGAGGCAGATAGCGAAAACCGACGCCCACTCTTAAAAAGACATGCGTCTTGAAGCTTCTTTCGGCTTCCAGTTGAGTGTCGTCGGTGTTATCTGACCGTGACAATATTTTTTAAAAGCTCCCACTGGCAGGGGTTATCTTTCGTGGGGATCAATTATCTAATCTGAGAGCTGTTTCCTTGGATCCCTTCCAACAGACACACCGGCTGCATGACATCGTGTCACCACCGGCTTGGGTTATCTTCGGATCGTTAACTGTCATCAAGGTCACACCGATTTTTCGGCCCCACAAAAGGGATGGGATGTGTTTTTCGTTCGGCCAGCATCGTACGCCGACGGGAAAACGTTTATTCGAACAGAAACAGGAGTGTCAAAGCGGTGGTGATTTCAATGCCTGGTTTCGCGTGTCGTTTAATTCTCGACGACATTTGCGTCTCTTGTGTGCTCGCAATTTATAAATAAAAAAAAGAAGATGGTAGAATGAATTCTTTTAGAGGATTAAACGATGATTGTTTTTCTTGTAAGACGAACACATTTGAAAGAAGAAAAAAAAAAAAGAAAGGAAATTGTTCGGTGTCCATTAAAGATTTTATTGGAATCTTATGCAAAAACTTTTTCACCGGTAACGAGTCCGAGTTAATCAAATACCGCTTTGATGAATGCGTAAATTACTTTGCAAGCATAATTCATCCGAATAGGTGTTCACACGGAGATGGTATCGGCGCAAAGTGAGCAATGTGCGCCGGCACATGGCACCCGAAGCGTGTCTAAGCGCATAAATATAAATATCTTATCGAGACGAGGAAATGTAAGGGTGGATTCACGTCTGATGGCCCGTGAAATTGAGGCTCCACCCTTTGTCGGTCCCGTCGAAGGACAACACCATTAGAAAAGGGGTATCGTGAACCTTTCATACTTTTATTTCGATGAAAATTTGACTTGTCTATTTTGCCATTAAAATTTGACAAGAAATGAAATCGTGATGCAACATTTGATGAACAGTATTAACGTTTGGAAAAATATTCTGCGCTGTAAAAAATATCAAGTAGGTACAGTTGGATTAACCCTTCGTATGCAAACTTTGATTTTTCACATAAAATAACTTGGAATTTTTCCAAGATTTATTGAAACTTGAAAAGGTAAAAGGATATAAAGGAAAATTTTGTGACGGTAAGATTGATGGAGAATTTCAAAAGGTGAGAATATTTGTCACGATTCGTGGGGCGAAACGTCCGGAAACAAATGAACGAGCACAGCGTTAAACGGAAACACGAGGAACCACCGTGCGTGATTTTCAAAAATACGAGCTGTCAATTAGTAGGGAAGCATCGCTGATTAGTTGAGAAACGGCTGCCGGTCATGGAAACATTTTTAATCGTTTACGTTCGACGTTACGTGCGATTCCATGACTTTCAAACGATTCGCGTGGTTCGCCGATTTATCCGGGCATCAGGCTTCCGGACGAATAAATTAGAAATAATGTCCTTTATTCTTATTTCATGTATACCGTGATATACGAGACGGACGTATTACGTGTGTTTAACGCGAAAGAGGAAAGAAAGGAAGAAAAAAAGAGTCTCGGTTCGCGATAACATTAAAAAACGTTTTCCCACGATATCGATTTCCTGTGCCTGACAAATTACTCCTACGCACGAAACGCACCATTACACGCATCGAAATTCATCCGTTTGAAAAATTATGTTTCTTTCTCCTTTTTTTTTTTTTTTTTAAGAAGATAGGATTTTAGGAAGAAGTAAATTATGAGACATCGTTAATCCTTGAACTGCTTATCAATCCTTATCTCAGAAATTTATTTAACGCTTTCGCAATTGAATGAAAACAATCTTTTAAAATATACTTGTATACGCCATACAATTAATCGTTTGAAAAATTATGTTTTGCCAGAGGTAAATTAGAATTTTCGAATAAAATAAATTACTGAAAATAATTGAAAATAGTTTCTCTTTTAAAATTTAATGTAATTTTAATGCTACATATATCGGAGAATTATATTTTTTAGGAAGTCTAGGATTTTCAGACGAAATAAATTTCGCAATCGTTGACTCGAAAATTTATATTTTTAGCATCTATATTCGCAAATCAATACCTGACAGTATTAACACTAAACGTACCAAGTATCAGCTTTGTCTGCGGGAAATGTCTAAAGGAGAAACCAGTCATATGTAAGAAGTGTAATTAATTGATAATTTTATTTATAAAAGTAAAAATATATTTATGTTTGATTATTTTATTAGAAATCAGGTCATTTGACCCCTTATGTTAAGAATAAGTATATGTAAAGTGCCGGTATGTTAAGTGTTCAGGATTTTTCCAATTATTAAACTTTATTCTAACAAAAGAATATATTTCCTAACTCGAAGCTAATTCAATAGTACTTTTCATCCAACAGACACCTACCATCTTCTTTCAATTAATTCCATTCCCTTTGGATATCCAGTTGAATGAGCTTAACACGAGCCAATTACCTGAGCAAATAAGTAACAATCTATTCAACCGAGCTGTTATTGCACAGATACGTGCACGTATGAGGTAATTCATCTGCTCGATCTAAAAAAAAGAACACCTGTAGTACTTTGTAAAATGTTACTAGTTAATTTACCAACTGATCGTACAATCTTCATAAAACAGTATCAGAGGAAAATTCCAATCAGAACCATTTCCTTGCCGATCATAATCGTTGTTTCATTTTGTACTATGGCGGTGTTTTATTGACCGTGTTCTTCGATGATCCTGCGCTATCATCATATTTACTCTTTGTCGAACAACCTGGAGTTCATGGTTCGGATGATGCTGTTCAAGAATTAATTGAACCCAACGACAAGAACAGCTGGTAACTTTTTTTTTTCTTCCTTTCGGAGGATTTCTTTTTACGACCTCGTGTCAGAACTGGTCCTCTTTGATCCGCTTCGTTAGTCATCGTTGAAATGATTGGCGTCCGTTTGAACAGCAGGGGGAATTTCAATGATCCTTCAGGAATTCTCCAACGGCGACTGAACGTATTTTGATGGTGTCTCGAAGCCATAACTTTCCATCCAGATATCGAATCAACGAGCAGGAGGACAGATATTAGAATTCTTAGATCGTTTACGAATACGTTCGAGCGTTTGCATTTTTCAAGTTTTTAATAAACGAAACACACATACGTTGGATTTATGTTTTCTAAAAACATGTTCCAACGAGGTCAGGAAATGTATTGGTAAAATTAGAAACGGTAAGAAGTAAATTAGAAGCTTCGGAAGAAAGTTGGAATCAAGAATTTTAATTGGTATTCAATTAGGCATTCGTTATGGCTTAATTATTGGCACGATTATTGGACGATGTTGGGGGGTTAATTTCAATCCTCGCCACGAATAGAAAAATTGACGAAGCTTAAATATTCTGCTGGAAGACATTTGCTCAACAACTTTGAAACAATTTCGATAACGATGTATTATTCCGATTATTCGAGCAGCAAATCGGTGGAAGATTATTCCAAGCTGATTAGTAGCTGTAAAAGGATTTCGTACGCGCGTTTTACGGTTCTTTTTTATCGTTACAAATCGATTCGACAGAACGCGGCTCGCGATAACGCCGGTCGCCAACGAATCGAGAGGGTGTGCTATAAAAGCAAGCGACCTGCATCGAATACTAATTAGCCGTGCGTGTCGCGGTAATTATCGCGGTGTCGAATTTCATTTCGTATCGTTGACAATTCCGTTGGATATTTTATCTCGATACGTTCGGTCAATAAATCGTCGTGCGACCGGTTTGAAAAATTGGTTAAGTTAAGGTATCTTTCTAAACTCACCCGTTTACCAACCGTTCAAGATAACACTCCGCTCGGTATAAATCATCGCGACGAGGGTTTTCAACTAATTACTTCTATTACTCGTGTCGGATATCTACGAGGGAAGAAAGATACGTTCCATATTTTCTGAAGCTCCCAAGAATTATCCACGAGGGACGCTTTACGGACCTTCCTGGTGAACAGTCCGTGAGTTTATGAAGAAGAAGAAGAAGAAAAAAAAAAGATGTTACACGTTTAGTCAAAGCGTATGGTAATCGATGGAATGGCTTGTTAGCGGTTATCAGACGGCGATAATTTCTAACGAATAGCGGCTATAACGTTGAGAAACAAGGCTCCCTGAATCGTCAGCTTTAATGCGATGCAGCTGTAAATCGTTCCAGCTTCCCCCTTTTTTTTTTTCTAAGATAATGGTGAAAATTGACCGGTTACATCGCACTTACGAACCTGGACAACAAAACCTCGTGTTGAAACCCGATCGCTTGCAACTTCAGTCGAGAAAAACGAACGGGGATCTTTATTTTACGACACAAGTATCGTTTAAGTTTACGGTAGCGTTTCTGAGAGTGTTAATAAGAAAGGAATTGGTAAAATTTGTCGTTATAATCCCAATAGGATAAAAACGAAAACGTCGAGTTTCTAATTCAAGAATACCTACACAGTAATCGATAATTGGATTTCATATTAATAGTATAGCATGATCGACTAATAAATAATATACTAATTAGCAAACGAACAATGTCACCGTTTTTATTTCCAACAAATTATTGGAACAGTATTTTTCTTGAAGATTCTCGACAATTTCATTTTTATTCTTGTTTCTCAGAAGTCGCTGATTACGAGTTATCAAATGAACGGTACACGTGTATCGTATTTTTTGAACTTAAATTGGATCGTAACGCGCAAATACATTTCAGCTCGGTCGCATTATCGGTCGAAATTGAATGTTCGAGTGCGTCGTGACTAATTAACGTTGTTTATTATTTCCGGTGATGACATATTAATCGACGATGAACCCGCGAGTTGCGACTTGAAGCAATCGTACGATGCTTTATCATACGACTGGATAATTCAACGCGATATAGGAATTTCAAGATTCGAACGGGAAAACTTTTTAATTCGTTCTGCGCTGCGTTCAATCAAATATCAATTTCATTAATGAAGAGGTCATCGTTGTTTCATACTAGCAGATAAACTGAAATTCTGTGTAATTAAAAGCTAGATTGAAAAGTTTCGGATTCATTTTTTCCATGTACTCCGTCCAGCGTTGTATTAATTTGTTGCATATCGAAACGTTGAAAACCGAGAAATTACAGGGGTGCTTGTCAAAGGGGTTGGCGGGGGGTGTATTGATCTGCAGGTTGCACGAGAACAGCGCCACATATTGGCCCTCGGCCACAACTAACGTCTTCATACTTTTCAACCACCTTTTCAACCCCCTTTCCTTCTTTTCCTTCCGTGTTTCTTTCTCCCTTGAAATTCACGCCAGTTTTAAATCGTGGCCTTTACGCCGTGAACGTTCACGCGACCGTCAGGACAAAGGGTTAAAACTCTTCGTGAATCAAGATATACCCCATGGGGGTCGTTGTTTTCCTGCCATGGGGCAAGCCTTATTCGTGTAATTTCGACGTTTGAATCGGTCGGAAGGCAAATTGATTGACTCAGTTAAATAAAAACGAGAGGAAATTTATTATATTCACGATATTCCTTGGAGGATTATTTAACGAATCGACCAAGTGGATTTGAATAAGAGCCAGGTTTCGGTTCGTAACGTGATACATGATTAAAATTTCATAAAGGAAATATAATATCCGTAAAATTTGTAAATATGCAAAATTATGCGTGAAATATGGAAAATTCATGTGTTTTGCAAATCTATTCCTAGAAACGTATGCAAAATATGCAAGGAGAGAAACAAATTTTTATTCAAATCCTGCTTCGTTACCAATTACGCAAGTAATTAGCGTCCGCGATCTAATCGTTAGCGCGAGTAATCCTCAAGTAAATTGAGAAATTATGTTTGTTTTGTTTGATTTGCTTTCAGGTGTGGTTCCAGAACCGAAGGGCAAAGTGGAGGAAAAAGGAGCACACGAAGAAGGGTCCAGGAAGGCCGGCGCACAACGCTCATCCCCAAAGCTGTAGCGGGGAGCCGATTCCGCCCGAAGAGCTAAGAAGAAAGGAACGGGAAAGGCGGCAGAAGAAATTGCTGAAGACTCTTGAACGACAACAGAGGAAATTGGCCGCGAAGGTGAGTCAAAATTTCGAAAGTAAAGATCCCAGTCTGTTTTAATTGATTTCTACTTTGAACAATCCGGACGTTTTGATTTCTCTGAAGGTCTCTGGTAGCCTTACGTCGCTAATTTAATGTAAAATGTCGAAGAATTTGGAATTCCCTCTCGCGTCATTTACAAACCTACGTCGTTGGTTCGATGTATCGGTTTCGAGGAAGTGAAAGAAACGGGTTCCTTGGTATTTCAGGGTATCACGGTGGATCTGTCGACGTTGCGCGCCGAATGGGAGTCGCGTAGCGCCGCGGCGTCCAGCGGGAACTCGTTGAACGGCACCCTGGGCGGTTCCTTCAACTCGTTGAGCAACAACGAGAGTAGCAGCGTGTCCGGTTCCGGGAACGATGCGAACGAGGAGATCGACGTGGTCGGTGGTCTGGATTCTTGCAGCGAGAGCGGCAGCGAGAGGGTCGATTCCGCCGCGGACGGTTCCGTCGACGGGGAGTGTTACCCTAGTTTAACCAGCAACACCAGCGAAACGAACGACCCTAGAAGAACCGTGAACCAAATCTCAGGGAATCCGGCTCCTAACTCCAGTCTGAGCCTCGATCATCTGAACCATCAGCAAGGTATCCATCATTGGGGCCTGAGTCTGTTGGAACGAAGAAGAGAACTGGTGAACCTGAACAACGTGGCTGGGGCTCGTTGTCAGACGAATAGCAACGGGAATCCAGGAAGAACGTCACTGAAGCAACAAAATAGCGAGGACGAGGTTCAGAGCAGCAGCATAGATCTGTCCGTGAAAGGCAGAGATGAGAGGAAGAGGCTAAACCCGTTTTCTATCGACAGTCTTCTTGGTAATAATAATAGAACGAGCACACCCGGGATGCACAATGAGTACAGAGCCTCGACACCCACCCTGTCGAACGGTAGGGAGTCCAGCAGTCCCACGTCACCGATCTCGGTGCCAACATCACCCTCCACCACGTAGTAATTCCAGATATCGAGTCTCTTGTCAGGTGATAAGAGACGCGAGTTTGTTTGTTCGACAACGAAACGATGGGCCAGTTAACGAACATTATCGAGAACAACGAGGAGACGGAGGTTAAGGTAGCATCGCGTTAGGTCCGATCAGATGTAAATTGGAACTTTGTCGAAACTTTGATATCACCTCTGTTATTCTCAGGATACGGAAGTAGACAATTTTTCTATATAATTCTTTCGAAAATTGGAAGCTTTCATTTGACAGTTAATTAGTGATCGATGCCACGAACCATTAATATCATCAATTTGTAATACTATCTAATGTTATTTGAGGGCGTACGTATACGCTGTTGATTCCTAAACGTTGACTCTTCAGGAGTGTATATTTACGTTCTAGGTACCTAGACGCCCAATTTTCAGGGTCGTGTACGTACACTGCTCAAAGTAGAAGGATTAATTATCCAAAAACTTGACACCAAAACACACCTGCTCTTTTGATCGTTACGAGACAATTCTGATTTATATTTGATCGACCTGCGAGGAGGAAGAACGATAAGCAAGACTAACTCGTTGACTGAATAAAAAAAAAAGTTTATATCAGTTTCGACATATCTGCATCGAGTGAGTAAACCATTTTGAATCTGTCGGTCTTGATTGACGAGACGGATAGAAACGAGCATGTGCAATAAATCATGAATGATCCTTTTATTTTTCTTTTCTTTTCTTTCTTACTTCAAAGTTGATACGCGAAGAGAGAGAGAGAGGGGAGGAGAGAGAGCAACGTTGCGAGATCGAGACACGAGTGAGAGAACGAGAGACTGCGTGTGTAATTTAATGTAAATAGCTCGAAGTACGGACGATTATCGTTTTATTTAATTGATCGTAGCCGATACCCCAGTGTTCGTCGAGTCGCGGATATTATTTAATAAAGCAATAGAAATTTCGCCTGTGTATATAGGTATATAGAAGGGACACGAAGGTTTTAGGCAGCGACAGAATGCGGTACAAAGCTGATTTTTTTGGATCTCTTTGCGAAGAATAAAGAGAGGGAGAGAGAAAGAAAGAGAGATGGAATGTTACGAGATGCCATAAAATCTGGGATGCGAGACAGTATCTACCGTATATTCATTTCAAATATATTAATTTATTCTGAAGACTACATGGTGTCCTCTGTCGAATCTGTTTCATCGCCCGATCCTTCATCCCCCTTTCTCAATTGCCTTCATCGTTTATCGTACAAAGTAAGTGAAAATAATCATCCTTCTGTTCTGAAATATCACCTAATAATATTATTGATGAAAAGTTAATTAAAGCAAACAGCATCTCCTTAAAATTTCCATTTAATTTCATTAAAAACCCTTAAATTTCTCAAGTTTCTACATTTTAATCCCTCAGAGACGGCTGAAAATTCTTAGATCCAACAACGTATGTACGTCTAATTAACGAATTGGATTTTTATGAAATTAGTTAAAAAGGGAACCTGTTTAAGGGAATAATTAAATTTCAAAGGATATCTCATACGAAATTTTTCTATTACCACGTGTTATATTCTTCTGGAGTGTTACTCTTCGAACAGACATTGATGTAAACAAGCTCAGAAACATTGACCGTGGTCAGGTCGACTTCGAAAACCGAATATACGACATTTCTAATTCAGTTATACATTGACCGTCCTTGCGATTACATCGCGTTCCATTTCTTATCGTGAACGACGGAAAAACTTCGCGACTAAACGCTGATTTGTGATTCTAATTAGCTACAAAAAACAATCTTTAATTATGATTGAGTGTTAATACGTGATTCTGGTCGATCATTGAGATAGTTATCGTAGTTTACTTTTATATAAATTTGAATATCGTTGTGTTGTTCGATATAAACAAACATTGACGCGACTTTTATTCGTGATAGTGTACGTCTTGCTTGCTGATGAACATCGTAGTTGTTTTCCTTCTAACGGTTGTTGCTGAAGGGACATCATGGGTAGCTGGGATCCATCTTCAGAAACGACTGATCTGTGAGTACGTAATATTTAATATTTTTATAAATAATTGACCCTTGAACGATGGATTACCGAAGCGGTGATAATTTCAAATTAATTTTAGATATATTCTTTTCATTCTTCATTCTATAAATTTTACATCAGATACTCTCCTTTTTGTTTAAAAATTTGGTCATAACTGGTCAGAACTTAATTAATATTCTGTCAATTAGAGTCACTTGTTTGTGATTTCGGTATCTTAATTCGAAAAGTAGCGATTTTACAGTGTGACGTGTGAAAGTTAAGCCACATAAATCTGTCGGCAGTCTAATTAAATATTAATTGAATAGTAAAGCCAAATGACAATAATTTTAAAAGGTTTTCCTATATAAAAATTGATCACGTTCTCAAATATTATATAATTTCCAATGCGTGGATAATTTTAAATAAATCCTTGCTGCTTTCTGTCGCAATTTTTCAACGATTTGATCGCGAGAGGGCATCGAACGCTCGGTAGGAAATATTCACGTTGTTCGAGATCAAACGAGGCGGTTTCATTGCTGTTAATAATTTAAACAGTCCGCGACACTCGCGATTAATTACGCGTTTATCGTCTGCAACGTACAAGTGGAGCGTGATTTATGAAAGCTTGATTGCGGCATGCCTTTTACCCGTTGCAATAACCATGATCTAAGGAAGCTTCACCCACGGCTCGAAACAAGTCAATTCGTGTTCCACGAGGAAAAGCACGAGACTTTTTCTTTTAATATTCTTTTTAATATTCGCCCACGATTGCGGCAACAAACCTTTTGTTCGTTTATCGTGGTATCGTGACACGCGAATTGTCCTAGCGTAGGAATAATGAGCTCGAAATTACCGTCTCGGATTACACGTGATTGTTGCTGAAACTCGCAGACACTTTCACTCACTTTCAAATATAAGTATATTTACTTAAGTACCTACGTCAATTGTGCGGAATATTAGTCTGAATATGTGAATACGCGAGATTTGTAGAATTCATAAAATATAAATGATGAAATTATTGTTTGAAGTGTCAGAAAAATATTCTAAAAGTGGGCGAAGGTAGTTCTACAAATTTTATAATTCACAATTAATTTTCGCAATTGTAATTGCAGTAAAGAGCACACGGTTAATTGAATTCATTAACAACATTCGAATAAACTACCTCGCACGCTGACGGGATTCAAAATTAACGAAACTGAAGCGAAAATGTTACAGCACTTAAAATGTTAATTGCACTTAAAAATTCATCGCCATCCAGACAACACATAATACTGTTTGTCACAATTATCGTGCGAATTTCATTGTTCCATAAAAATATTAGAAACAGCAAAGAAAAACGTACGATGTTGAACAAAAGAATCTTAATTGAATAATTGAATTATATAAGTAAAATTTTGTCGAATCAAGCGTTGAAATTTTTGCAGAAATTATTTATTAATTTTCTTGACGGCACGATTATATTGCAAAATGTTCACCTAACGACTCGAAGTCGTAACAAAACGAGTGGAAAATGTGATACGGTACAATGTAACAAAATTGCACGCTGTAAAGTAACCGTGACATTTATGAATTCACGAAATAGGAGGAATAATGAAAGCGTGGGTGGGCGGTGGTGTCGCGTGAAAATAAACGCACCGTTGGCCGTTCGCAAATTCGCACCTATGAATATGCATAAAAAATGATATATCAGCCGGTACCTGGTCGTATATCAGATTTACATAGAAAGCACGATCTGTTAATTTTATATATACCACTTTGCGTTAGATTGCTTTCAGTCGATTCTTTCTTTTTTCTGCGCCAGAATTTTCCCGGGGAAAATTTTCACCGAACCTATTATTATTCACGAGAAAAACGAATATTTATTTAACGTATTCGACCTGGACGTCGATTTTAACGTGGGCAAAAATTTTTTGTTTAATGAATATTTATGCATTTTATTCGACACTTTCGATTGCAGTACGGTGCGCGACCAACTGAAATCATTTTTGCAGAAAATTATTATTTATTTAGATTTCAGTTGAATATTATTTGTGTAACTTGTGTTATCTGTAACTTGTGTGGCAATTATTCTTTTTACGTTAGAAATATAGTATTTCTAATTTTCTTAATTCCTATGAATGTAATATTTCGAAATTTTTAGATTCTTAAAAATATAATACGTAAAACTTGCTAAATTTCCAAATATATAATATTTTGAAATTCTTAGATTCCTAAAAGTATAAAATTTAAAAATTTCAAAATTCCTGGAAATATAATATTTCAGAGTTCCTAAATTCCCAAAAGTGTAATATTTAAAAATTTCTAAATTTCTAGAAATGTATTTCAAACCCTCTAAATTCCTAAAATTATAATTTTCAATATTACGCTGAGCTCTAAAGAAATTCAGACAGGAGTTTAGGATATTTTTAGAAACTCCTAAGTCAATCTAAATAATCGGTCACTTATGTTAGTTGGACGATGCTTAAAAATTTAACTTTGAATTTTCTTCCAAATAAGTCGGAATCAAGTATATTTTGTGATTTGTTACCATCGTATCAATCATTTTAACAGCTGCTTTACAAAACAGAACAAATTTCGTTTAGAAATTTAACGTAATTAAGACACGCTGCACACCGTGCTCTATTGAATGCACCTATTTTCTAATTATCTCGTTTAGAAAACTTTGATTGCCAAAACAATAGAATTCGTGAAAATTCATTCACAATGTTGCATAATCACGGTGCATTAAACTCTATTAAATATTTCAACTCTGACAATTCATTTTAACATCGACTGACCAACTTTAACCATAAATCTTCTATCAAGAACATTCAGTTTCTTCTTTGTCCTATCGTAAGTCGTAACTTTTCCCCAAAATTCTTGGCACCGACAAAAACTATCGACCGTATCCTTACAATTATTATTTACGTCTCATGGTCGTGAATTATTTACAAATTAAAGGTTGTCTGAACATGAAAGTCCAACAAAAATTGCAATCAATATATTATCATACGAAATTTCTTCAATTATGTCTCAACGAAATTACTGCTTATTACTCTCAAAGTCAACGAAACACGAAACTGTGCCCCAAGAAGAACAATATAATTGCTGCCCACGTCATTAGCATATCATTGATTTAAATATCGATCGATTATATTGACCGATTAGCGTGAATGACAACGCATGGCTCGAAAAATTGCTCCCCACTTTAACGAAGTCAATTTGTAAGAAGCTTATACAAGAGATCATTAAGTTAGCAATACGTACGATTAATTGGAGTCTTTGATCGTTATTTTTAGAGTCTTGATCACCATCATTTCGTAAACCCTGTGTTACATAATAATTGATTTCGATTTTTTTTGTTCACTCTGGATGTTGTTATTCTATCGTGTATAATCGTTTCCTTAGTTCCAGTCGTTCGCCACTTTGGTCTTCTATGAAATTATCTTTTATTCATTAGGATCCCTGCCATTAACATCGGATGCGAACGTAGTCATTTGGGACAGCTCTCTTTCGCGTACCGAGCTGTGTAATTACGCGTACGTGTTAGTTGATATTATTTATTTATGCATACAGCATCACGTCTGAATAAGCTCTATTAAATATATTAGGTTAAGAATTGATGAAGAATCTAGATAAAGTTGATACCCGTATTTCGTTGAATTAGAATTTTTATTCGAAGGATTTTGTAGTTTGAGAAATAAAGGAAGTCGAAAGGGATGGAATACAATTTGTTCATACGTAGCGCCATTCTCGAGAAAATGAATTTTACTCGTGTATTTTGTCAGGCCTAAATTTGATACAATATTAGTTCTTTATTTCATCGAGATCGATTTCTTCCAAAA
Organism: Stelis phaeoptera; assembly: GCA_943735885.1. Classification (NCBI taxonomy): domain Eukaryota; kingdom Metazoa; phylum Arthropoda; class Insecta; order Hymenoptera; family Megachilidae; genus Stelis; species Stelis phaeoptera. The sequence continues at coordinate 7,452,391 of OX030936.1, forward strand.
ATTGTGGCTCACTTCCAAAACTGTATCTACGAAATATTCAGAGTTGATTTTGTCGAATATGATGCTTCGTAGGAAGAAAAATGTGATTCCACGCGTTTTTGTTTTATTTCGCCGAATCTGTGAATGTAACTGATGACTCAGCTTTAAAAGACATATTTATCCCACCAAAAAGAAGAAATGAAAGGAGGAAAAAATAATGCCGAACACTGTCTGAGAATTCGTGGCTTTCGTTAATTGAGCAGTTCTACGTGGACGCTTTTGTTGCTTTCTTTCCATAAATATTCGCCGAGGCCAAGGTTCTTCGACTACTCGTAGTAATTTCACGTGATTTTCAGTGAAGCTCAACCGGCACTTCACTCGAAGCCGGCAATTTCAGAATTTAATGGGACGTTGAAGCGCGATTTCTTAATTAGGCACAGTCCCTTTACGATCGGATACGAAAAAAGAAACTACTTCCACGGCGCTAAACAGATAACACTTCTACGCAATTACATCCTATGAATATGGATGAATCGATAGACGCGTTAAAAGCATAGTAGGATACGAAACAATTAGTAATTGTTGCAACTTGTAACGAACACCTGAGACACTGCTCATAAATTACCAGTTGAACGTACGATGAATGTTTTTTTATACTTCTTATACCATCTGGAATTACGAAACGTAATTATACGCGTAACCTGGTTCAAGGTTTCGTGGTCATTCTCGAAATTTGCATTTTTCAAATGCGAAGAGTAATTGCGGAATGAATGTTCCAGGAATATTGAACGTTTTTTAATTTATCACGCGTAGATGTTCGGATTCACTTTTGCCAAGGTTCGTTCTGAAATTTGAAGAAGAATTATTGAAAATCTTTGAACAATCCAAAAAGATTTATCACGGAACCTTGGTAAGAGGAATGATAAAAAAAAAATCTTCGTGTCTCCCTTAATACCTACGCTACCATTAATATAATTTAGTATAGAACCGTGCGGAAGCGTTTGGCGACAAAACTGTCTTCCGGCTGTTAAACAAAGTCGAAAAAAGAAAACGACAACAAGATGGTTCATCCTATTTGAACTAATGACGAAGGCGAACGGATCGACAATGAAGGCATCTTCTTAACGAAGCGATCGAGGATCCCATAAATCTTCGGATTATTAATACCTGGCAGTCTCGGTGCGTGAATCCGGCAGGTGGTTGGCTGCCCTCTAATCGCGATCCAGGGAATAATTTACACTTGTACTTGGTCGGAAGCCATTGGAATCTTTAACGACCATCGCCTCGCTTTCGCGCGATTTCCACCACGAGATGAACACAAAGGACCAGGTGGCGGGAACCTTCTCGATTGCTCGATACGATCTGTGATTTTTAATTAAAATGGCTCAATACGGGATGATGGGTCTTGACGATGTGGATCATCATGAGATTACTTTCGAATCGACGGAAAAATCGGTAAACAAAGAAAGGGATTTTAGATGGTTCGTCCTTAGGGGATCGAATTTGTTAATTTTCAAATTTGTGTGATTTCACAGAATTCAGAATGATTTAATTAAACATTAGTATTTTGCTACGGTAACAAATATATTTTTGAGAGTTCAGAATAGCTTCGTATTGGCATATTTATAAGAACATATTATTATATTTTTACAAGCTTTTAGAAGCTCAGGAATACTATATTTTTATTAACACGTTGACTGGCACAGTGAAAACGGACGTGTGTAGTCAGACACGTTGAAATCCTAATTATTAAGAATGTAATCAACTAATTTTTACATTTAACCTTTCAAATCGATAGCTAGCAATATTAGCTTAATGATATCGCTATCCATGGTTTGTTTCGTCATTTCTTTTGTTAATTATTTGATCGTACAAAATTTCGGGTGCCATGCCGGTCACCGGTGACCCCCGTGGCAGCCAACCTGTTAACTTAAAATCTTAAGAAGTATTATGTTCTTAACGTACAAGTGGCACGCTAGTATTCATTCGTTAAAGTGAAAGGGTTAAGATTCCAACTTACAAATTTTTATTTCAACCCTCGTATCTCCAAGAAAATGATAAAAATTCCGTAAAATTTGAAGTATATTGGATAAGGTGTTAGCATTCAGTTTGGTTATCTGATATGGTATCCGCGAGCGGAAATTCGAAGCGGATAGAACATGGGGATGAATCTTCGCGGACAAGGTGTAAGTCGATCGAGTTTTCGATCCAATAGATCAGGCGGCAGATTCGTTGCCGGTTATTACGATAGGTCGAAGGTCGATCGTTCGCATAAACCATTTAGCCTCGATCGACTATCGATACCGATATTTCCCAGAGGTATCGGCTATCTGCTCGTTCGATCTTCGTCCGACAAGGGCCGGCTTTCTTTTCTACCCGTGCTCGAGTAGTTTTCTCTTTTCCTCTTGTTCGGTCTTGAAACGGGCCCCACCCACGCCACAAACCAGATTAAATGCTTCTCGGGCCTGGCCTTCTCTTTATAAGATGTCGGATGCACGGCCCTGTCGTACGAACAACAACGAACCAACTAATAATTTCGTATGAATTAATACACCTTATAACTTGATCGTGATCATTAATAATAGATCGGTCACGATGTGGTTGTTTATCGTTCGAAACGTTATTATAAATTAGAAACGAATTGAAATTTTTTATTGGTAGCATTTTATTCAGTTCTTTGATTTTGTCCCTGTTCTTGTGCAAGAAAACTTTAGATCCAATTACTTCGCTGTTTCGTTAGAAAATTAAGGGTAGTCCTTTGATTCATTGGATGCACAATTTTCATAGTAATTAGAAATATGGAAATAAGGTATTGTCCAATCTTTGTTAGACAGGGTTGGATATGGGAAACCAAGAACCAGCGTGATAATAAATACTGGAAATATAAATGTTTAAATAGATTCTACCGATTTATATAATTAAAATATTTTACTACTCTGAAGGGGTTCAATTTCGTAGCTTTGGATTCCAATGGCTGGGGGTAATCTGTAATTAATAGAAAATAAAAGTTTGACAAAAAAAAAAATGAAGGCTATTTGATTGAGAAGGAAGGAAGTATCGTGTAAGTTGTTTCGAGCGTAGCTAGTCGGTTCGCGTGATCCCGATACTTGTATTAAATTAACAACGGCTGCTGTGTGTGCGCCACCTTTTCCCGTCAAGATCCACCGCTCGAATTAAGTTTTTGCGTAATGGTGCTATAAACAGTAGCCGTTCCTGGAAATGGCGATTCTTATGCATCAGCAGGTGGCGGATATAATTGAGTGATAGTCGTTCAAGTAAATCGTTCTCTGCCACGATCATGCGAACGTGAAAAAATGATAATCGTGTACACTTTGCTTTCATTTCGCTGAATAATCTTGAAGAACTTACCTGCAACCTTCGACGTAATTATGTGGGTAATTTTGGAAATCCATCGAAGCTTCGATATGTAAATCATGATGAAATATTAATTAATCCTAATTAACAAAGATTGATAGATTTATCGTTTCATACGTTATTATTTCTGAGCCCTGACTAAATAACATATACTGTATGCCATGTTAACTCTCGCCCCCTTTTACGTTTCATTTGTTAAACTATTTTGGACACTATGTGGTTCTTATTATTCGAAAGTTAAGGAATAGAATTTTTGCATAATAGAATCAAAATTCTCACTCGACATGGGTCTTACTTTCGGGTTTGTGCGTAGAATTCAAGAATTTGCTATCGATTTACGCGTTCACGTGCATAATGGAGTAGTTCCAACGTATCCACGCCGTTTTTATGGCCACCGTCGCATATTGAAAAAGCTCGCTGGCGAGACGGAGCTAGTGGAAGCGAAAGATGCGAGATAAAAAATTAATAGGCGCTTTTGGCAACGGGTACCAGTTAACTGGCGGGAACAAATTTTATTAGGAAATATTCGGCCAAGATGCCAAAAGATATTCGTGCCAGGGAGAAAAGAGGTAGGGCTCGCCCTCGATCCTGACCCACCTTTGCGCGTATACGTGCCTTGGTCCAGCCGTATAAGACCCCACAGGCGGCTCGTTTGAATTCACTTTTCTGCCAAGATCGATTTCCGATCGTACTCTGGTGCATTCACGATACCGATCTCTACATATCGTACGGGATGCATGTGTGACGTCGAATTTGATCGTTTCACCGGTGGTGCTTTACCGCGTTCCGACTGTTAGATATGTAATTAAGATTGGTAACTGAATTCGCGACCTCTCGTACCCTCGTTCCTGTACAATTGCTTATTAATACTTCACGGATAACAATTTTTATTCATTTTATAATTTTGTTAACTTTCCGATCCTTTGGCAATGAAAATTGAAATTTTTATGATCAGATACTCTTAATTATTAAATTTGACTAGAGTTGGTAATTTCGTAAGAAGATTTGTCTTATTCGTTGAAATCCTAGTAAAGAAATCAACGAAGAAAATTATTTAAGGTAATATTGAATCGAAGCAGATGCAGAACTGGCTGGTGTCATTGAATGCCGCCTAAATATCTGGTTTACCCACTCAGGTCATCGACACGTTCGGTGAATTAATTTTTCCTCGGAAACCGATACTCGTTTCCCGGCTTTTGCATCGATCAACCGATACCGATCTTCGACAGATGGTCACGCGAATCTGTGAATCACGTTTCGAAGAAACAAGATGGTTCGCGTCGTTACGTAACAATCTTTGCATGCATCATTGGATATCAAACGAGTTGGTCTTATTTAAAAATCATCCCCCGTGCAGAAATGTTAGAATATTTCAAATTTTCCAAGTCTTATTTTCGAAAAGAAAATTCAAAGCGCACGATTAGTAGCAAAATTAATGAAACTTTCAGCAGTGGATTATTGCAACGGTTTCGCGATCATCGTCGATCCGATCGTTTGGATCCTCCTTTTGGTCGGTGATCCCTTTGTACGTGGATCGGCCACGTCAGTTGTTCGAAACGATTTATTATGAGAATTATGACCGGTCGAACAACGGGCCAACCTTTCTTTCTCTAACTCGCGTATACAGCTACCCCGTGAAACTTTGGGGAGTGCTCGAGGAGGTGCTAGTAAGAGGCGGTACTGCCTCGTAAACCTTAGATTTACTTCTGGCTGGCCGCCATCAATGTACCACGTACCACTACGCAGAGATCGTAGCTCATGCCTTGGAGAAACGTCTTGAGATACTTATCGACGATATTGCCGCGAACAGAAACGATTGTTTAAGAATCTTGACCGACCGAGAACGAATAAATCGGGTCTTCTTTCGAGCGAGAGTGATCGGACCTTGGGAACTGTTGTTTCTCAATTTTGAAATATTCAAAAATATTCTATACGAATCGTAATAGGCGTTAGAAACTCATAACACCTTCGAAGTGTTCAATAGTTTCTATAATTTGAAACAAGATACTTTGATGGTTATTTTGGAGTTAAACAGAGCACGAGGAGATCGTGATTCATCCGTAGAAATTATACGACGCGACGATACGTTTACCTCGATACACATTGTAACACCCTTCGGAAAGATCGTTTCTTAAAGGTTGCTTCCATAGAGTCGGGATAGCGAACGTGAAACCGTGGACAGCGGTGAAGAGCGCGTGGTCATAGGGCTTTGATAATATAGTTATTACGGACATGGCTGCCCCCCCCCCCCTGGGCCAGAAGAAAGCGACGAACCCCGCATTAAAAACCAATTTTTGGTCCCGAAAAAACGTCCGCTCTTGGCCGTAATAACAGGCCTGGTAATCTATAGTAGGTTTTCTTGGGGACCGACCCGTCACGACCCACCTTTCCCCTTGCCGTCGGGAGAGAGAGAGAAAAAAAAAAGACGCCCCGCCACCCCCTTCGCGGTCGGGTCCGTTCATCTTTAGAAGCTGGGGCCTACGGGGATAATCGAACAAATTGGAGCTCCAGCCTCCGTCCTGAGGACTTTTTTTCAATTAAAAAGGGCCCGTCCGACAGCTGTCGACTGTTGTTCCATCGCGTGTATCCGCTTCGCCTCGCTTCTCGTGGAATTAGGCTGGTTTGGTGGAATTATCATGGCTAACGGAGGTTAGGTACAATGTATCGTGCAGGTGAACGAGCTTCCGTTTTCTTTCAATGCGTCGACTGACACGGAGGCCAAACACTTCGAATTTAACTCTGTTTTACATTTTGATTTATATTTTTGTAACGATACGAGGAATTATTTGGTTTCTTAAAATATAGCAAAATATTTTCACGAAACTGGGTAAATTGATCCCATTTTGAAATTTTAATTCAACTTAACGTGTTACTTCGTTTTATAATAATTACTTCGTTATCTTGTTTCAAGAAATAACATCCAGCGTAATGGTGTGCGTTCGTTGGAGAGGTTTGCTTTGACGTTTTGACAAATTCGCCAGTGCACGGTAGTAAATCAAAACCGGTCGAATCTGCCGAAGGGAAGACAGGTCTAATAGAATTTGGCCAATCATTGTGCGCGGATCATCGGTACCCTGTTACCTGTTTCTATTAGGCGTATTATTATTAGTGTACGACAGAATGACGGCCAATTACGCGAGGGCCCCATTGTAGAGCCTGCTTCTTTATTACAGACTCCACGAACAACGAACTTCTGATAGCTTTCCTCGAAACTTGGAATCGGTCGAATGATTTTTATTATAGAAGGATCGAAAATGAGTCGTAGTTTTCGAAGAAACTCGTCAGTTGATCTTTGGAACATTTTAACAGTCATCTTGATCAAATTGATTTAGTTTTTTTTTTCTTCGATCTTTCAATTTCTCAGCATGGTACGGATGAAATTTTTCTATTCTGTATAAAAAATATTTGATTCTAAAATGTTGGAAATATGGATATTTTAAATATTTAAATTTTGTATAGAAACGAACTTTTGTTACTTGAATAATTATTAATTGAATTGAAAGTAGTATTTGGCTTTGGAAAAATAAGTATCTTGTAGAATACATTTATATCGATAGCTGAATCTTGACTACAATAGCTTCTAATTGCAAGTAGAATAAGACCGTATTGATCAGCCGCCCGAGTGTCTACCACTATAATAGATACCTTCCACCAGGCTGCTTATATAATCAAGTTATTTACGATCAAATTATGCACAGACGAACGAGCTATTGTATCACGTCGATTCTAAAATCAACCCACCTTGATTGCATTTAATTTTCAATCCGTCCTTACATTCAATATTAAATTTACGACAACCTTAACCGCTATTTCAAATTTCACTTCACGCCATCGATTTAACCAATCAAACTGGTCGCGTTCATATTTGCACAGACCTTTGAAAAATTTTGTTCACAATATTCTCATTACCGCTTTCGTTGCCATGTCGACACTTCGGATTTAAGCTCATCGAATAACCGAAAGCAAATAAATTTTACGCGGCAATAATATTATGTTATTATGCAAAATAGTACATGGAAAGGTTAACGCGTCGACTACTATGGGAGTCACCGGTGGCCAGTAGTACAGATTTACCGAGGAATTAGCGCAGGGGAAGTATGAAACACGATAAATGACTAAAAGTAAAGTAAACTATTACATTTATTATTTCAAACTCCTTGACCTAAAATTACTGTTAGCAAAAATTTGAAAATTTGAAAATTGAAACAACTTTCAAATCTGAACGTCACGCCGTTTTTCGATATCGTATCAGCTGGTTAAGAGATCGGGGATGATGGGCAGATTTTCTATCGATCGATTGATCGAAGACGCGAAAGGAGTGGCAGGTAAGAGCAGTTACATCATTTGCTAGCGGTGCAGAACAACGCGGTCGATCGGCCACCAGTAAATTTCTATTAACGGCTCGGCGTTCGAAACAATTGGCCATTAAATCGAACGGTCCCGCGGTAGATAATAACTGGCAATAATCGGACCGTGGCCACCGGTTAACTCGGACGTTGGCTGGGACCCTCGGATCATGGTTCAGTATACCGAAACAGGCCGAGCATCGGTAATGAGAGGCCAATTAGAACACCCTGCCGATGGAATTATCCCCAGACGCTTCGAAATTCAAACTGGCTGCCGTGAGCGTTCCTCTTAATGCCCTCGAGACACGCGAAACCGTGAGATAGAGAGAGAACAAGATAGAGAGGGAGAGTGAATGGCGTAAGGATAGGAAGAGACATTTTTTCGTAGGACTTTCTTCGTCGGGGTTCGTTTCTTTCTTATTTTTTTTTTGTGAAAATATTTGGACGGGATAAAATAGTAATGAAATCGATTATCAATTTTGGTGTGTCTAAATATATAATAAAATAATTGGAAGGAAATTCAAAGCTTGAATTTGGAAATTTATTCCTATCTTTGGTAATTTTAATGTCTGATTAAAAATATCCACCTCTACTACAGAGATGGTGTAATAGAATATTTAATACAAAATTTGCTATCTTATTAATAACAATAGCTGATGAATTAGGGTGTTATATTTGAAAATCTAGACACGTCTAGTGGTAGCAAAATTAATTATTATACTTCGGCCAAAATAATTGCAGCTCCAATTAATCTTCTATCATTAAATATCAAATTTCTATATTTTTAGTATTTTGCCCATTAACAAATTTTAATCCAAATGCCCCAATTGTTTCAAGCGATCAATTCACTGATTCACACTTTTCGAATTCAGTTTCGATAATTACCATTTACAACATCATCGATATTGTTTCGAGACAGAGGGACAAGATCGGTAGCCAAAGGAAGGAGACATCGAAGGCCGTCGGTTGAGGGTAAAGAGGAGGGGGAAGGGGAGGGGGCTGGTTTTAACTCCGGTTCGCTCAATTTGCACCCGTGTATAATTAACCGGAGCATGAAAAACGGCCGGCCACGTGCTATCTCGAGCTCGCACGAGATTTATAGTTATTAATTTTATAATAGACTCATCAAGAAGCGTTCGTGTGACGTTGGCCACGGTTGTTGGTTGAACGTACCCGTTCAATAAAAGCACATAATTTCGATGCTGAGCTTATTGAAAGAATTTTTCTGTTAAAAATTCGAAATTCATTAAAATTCCTTTCTTCTATATATCGGCTAAGACGTTTAGGAAATTATATCTTAATTAAAATAATGTGCGTGATTGTGATTGTATTAATTTTATAGTAAATTGAGCGAAAGGTTGTTCTATTTCTATTCCTGTTATTTTTTTCAAATAAGACAATTATATTTTCTTCGTGTTCGAATGGTAATTAGCATTCCTTCGTTTTTAGATCGTACCATTACAAGGTTGAATTTAATGGCGAATCGATTTGGCTAACAATGTCTTAACGAGCTGCATTACCGTTTCGAGGTTGAACTTTTTTGATTAATTACGGTGAAATTAATAATCGTATAGATGCGTTATCAATTAACATTGTAATTAGCATCTAATTGGAAAATTATAAACGAGTACCTACGTAAATTTGATGCGTACGATTCTCGTTAATTGAAAGCATAATTCGCAATTAATCTACCGGCAGTTGTAACGCGCCTATTATTAGCAATAATTTCCACGAAATATTGTATCATGGATTGTTAAGAGACAAACAGTTGTATTGTTAGGTATAATTAACTTTCAATTAATTCTAACAGTATCCGATGGTATTCGTGATAGAAGTTGTTGAAGATTTGATCGAACGATGAGCAATAAAGAGACAGAATCAGCCACCCGGCCATTTTTCGATATAGAAAATTGATGTTACCCTTTATCACGGTCGACTTAGATCCGCCTCGTTGTTTAGTCATTCGAAAAATTGAATGTTACGCATCGAAAGCACAGTGTCACGGCTGTAAATTAGTCAAGTTGAAGGAAAGCATGTTCACGGAATTCATGTTTCATCGATCACCTCGCATTACAACATCTTATCTTATAAATAAAACAAAACACAAATCATTACTTTCGTTTCACGCGAAACGTCTACGCGGAAGAAACTTTTAACACCTTGCAAGAAAATCTGAAGAATCTCTGTTTCTTTTTCATATCCAAAGCAGATTATAAATAACGTTGTTTTGCTATTCGTAAGAAATATTATATATCATTGGACAGCTGTTTCCTTGTGTTATAATATTTGCCTAATCGTGAGTTAAAAATATGAATTTTTAATTTTAGAAAGAACAAAGTTCGAAATTTCTTGTGTTACGACCCAATATACTTTATACAGATGATAAAATCATGATGAATCAACCAACCGACCATAAAAGTGTTGAGAAATAATTAACGTGAAAAACATGGGATTGCAACATTCCAACATTCCGAAGCTCAAGTACGGCTGTCATTTATGAAAATTAATCGATAATAATAATGTCGCAATGCATCATCATCGAACGTTCCTTGAGGTATTCGTGATTTTCGTTCCCGTTCGTTTTGATTAATTCCTTGCCGAACGAAAGAACGAGACGGCCGGCTGCTACCACAATCGCACCGTTGATTAATGGGGCAATGAAAACTCGCCTAACCTTTTTAATGGAATCAAGAATCGCGCCGGTACGTGAACAGACGGTGTAATAACAACCACGCACCCTGTAAATGGTCGTGGCTTCGGTCACAAAACTGTGTCAAATTCGCTGGAAACGTCGATAAACGACGGTAAAAGCGATCTCATTGAATTATAAACTCGTTAGAATCGATCATGAGATTAATCTTAAGCAGACGTGTATTCATGAAGGTGGTATTTTAACCCTGACACGTCGGATGCGGTGTTATTTCGTATGCAATAACTATAATTTAAATATATAATTTTACTATTTGAGAATTAAGAAGTTACAATTTTAACCCTTCATCCCCGGTTACTATATACTCTGTCAAAATTATCTAAGTATTAACGTTGAATCTCCAATGAAATGGGAGGATATAGTTAATTAACAGAGTCAAAGTTTTAATAATTCTTCGCTCGATCGTTTTATAATACACTAACTAAGTCCTCAACTGTGGCTAAGACAAATGATAAGGGCAGAGTTGGATCGAATTTATCAAAGAAATAATAAAGAGAAGTATCCTTGACGTTAGCCATGGTCTGGACAAGCACACGGAAAAGGTGTGAACTGTTTAAGCCGAAGGTGTCGGCTCGTCAGCAGTCAAGAAGGTGTTGGGCCACGATCATTTATTATCCTGAGATTGAATTTCTCCTCGGCTCGGCCAGCGCCTCGGTTTAATTAAAATATCGTTATGGGTAGGCGTGGATTCGTGCCGCCGTAGAGAGTTTCGTACCGTTTGCTTCTTTTTGTCGAAAGGCATCCGCGGTTAAACGAGCGAACTGGGGTGAAGGGAAACTGGCGAACCGAACACGATGGAAAAGCACGAGCTTCCGTTAACCATCCCTCTCTGTGTGTTCGAAAAAATCGAGCAAAACGAAACGAACGATATCGATTGCGAAAGCAGAAACATTCATTTTTCTTTTTTTTTTTTTTCTTACAATTCCTCGTTTATTTTAAAGTATTTAAAATAAGGTGTGGCCACAACATGCGTGCGAAGGCAATCTTATTATAGGAAATTGGATGTGTTAACCCTCGGACCTTCAGGGTTCAAATCTAATTTTGAATTCTTTTTTATTCTCATTTTCTCAGTAATTATATTCTTGTCTGTTTAATTTGAATGCTTGATGGTCAGAGTATCAAAAATCTTTGGTCGTCGGCAGAAAATTAATCTAATTGAATGATTAATAAGCTCTTTTTTTTTGCAGTAGGAGGAAAGACAGAAAATTTGGAATTTACGATATTTTCTTATTCTTATGTTATTGTCAAGCCGTATCATAGGTGGAACGATTTCTCGGAACGCGAGCGGTGCGATCTCGGGTCGTGATCGTTCCCAGAAGGATTCGTAATTAAACGAGGAGATCGTATTCCGATACACAGGGCCGTTTCTCTTGGTGCGCATACAATCAGCATAAGCAATCGTCTGCCGCGCGAAATTCGGATCGAGAATATCGGTTCGTCTGGTCTGCGAAAAATATTGTTACGAGGCGAGCATTCCTCGTAAATATCATGGTATCGAACACGTGACCCATTCACTTAATTTGAACATCAGATTCATGTCAAAAGTTACATCCAACCCCTCCCTTACTGTATATAACAGAATTTTTATGATATCGGCGCAATCATTGTACTAATTATACCTAGTTTGGTGAAATTAATTTAACCCATTGACTGCCAACTACGAGATATCTCGTAGTGGGTGCTGCAAGTTTAGATTGGCTACAAATGGATATTTGAGTTAGGAAATTATTATTAAAACTATTAAAATTATAACTTAAACGATTTAAAATAAAACCGTGGCACCCAGGGCAAGACGCGCTAAATTTCCGTGGCAGTCAATGGGTTAAACAGCTTCTTCTCAGAGTAGCTCGAAAATCACATATGATTTCTGGGTATTACGATATTTTCTCCAAAAAGGAGGGAATCAATATTCCAATTTGCACGAGGTACCGTATCATCTAACAGAATCAATTCCACCGTCCAAAATTGATACACAAAGGTGCTCCTCCTTTCCTGATCGACTAAGAACACCTCCCATCAGAAGGCTAAGGTATCCTCGAAAACGCGTTATCCTGTTCCTGACAGAAATTTGGAACATCATTCGCCCCGGGATAGAGCCCGTGTTAGACGGGGAAAGAAAGCGTATTCGGTTAAGGTCGGCGCGTTTGTCGAAAGTATTTCGCGCCTACCGAACGTAGCTGGTCCCGGCGCGGCTTTAATTAAAACTTAATCGGCGCAAATTAATTTAAATGCAAAAAGTGGGGCCCCGTCTGGGACCAGTGCCCGAGGGGGTGGAGCGGTTTCGGTCATGGGGGCGGAGCCACTGAGTTAGGCGATCGTTACGGTGCTCGGTGTACGATAATCGAAAAGCTCGAGCGATCCGAAACAAAAGAGCCCGAGATCAGGGGGCCTTACGGGGCGTCGTGGTGGGGATCGTCGGGCCCCGTTTCTCCTCTGGAACTGGTTCGACTTGGATCGTTAATACCTCGTTATCGCTCGGGTCTTGGATCAAGGTGTATCGATCGCTTTTCGATCGCGCTCCCTTGGAAGACGGTGGACCGATTCTCTGTCAATCGTCGTTTAATGTAATTGGAAAATTTCTACTAACTTTATTGGCAATTGTTTCGTAACAACTTGCATCGTTGTAATTTTTGTCGCTTGTATAATATAATCGATGCAGCATCCCAATGACCTTACAATTTGTCCAAACTGTTGCTTCATTCTCGCGATCTCTCGATCCTTTTTTTTTTTATGCCGTAAGAATATTCCAGAAGAGTTGTAAACTTCACCCGACAGACGTGCAAAGTTCCCCCCTGCTCGGTGTGTAAAAGAAATCATCCCTGAGTATCCGAAAGTTGTTCATCGAGCGTGGCTTCTTCTCTCACGAGAAGGCAGAACGCGGCATTCATAAAACGGTCGTAAAACACTAAACGGCTGTAAAGCTGCCGCCCCAAAACGCGTCCGATCCGTGTTGTTTGGCTCTGTTGTTGCTGTTGCCCCGGTATCCTCTTTCTTTGCGGTCCGGACCGAATAGAGACACGGACCCACGGACGTTAAATCATCCCCCCCCCCCCCCCTGTCGACCACACCCCACCGTGTCTTTCCACGGTTTTAGGCCCTCTTCTCGAATCCTTCGGGACGAACAGGACCCCGGATCCCGTCTCGAGAGCCTCCGTTTCGCTAGTTGTATTTTAATAGCTTCGTAGATTGATTTAGAAGGGAATTTACGTGATGGAATTTCGGTGCTAGGCGGGTCTAGATGAGAAGGATTATAATTGATACTTTCAGTGAGAATTCTTGTGGTCAAAATGGCACTTTGGAAATTTTAGAAGTTATCGATGACATCTGTTATATCAAATTTTTCATAGTAGAAGCGAAGCGGTATCACTGGAAGCTATTAAAGTGTCATAATATAATAAATTCTTTATTAGACATTCATTAGTAAAAAAATAATCACACGCCTATAGCAACGAAAGGTTTAAAAATTGCAAAGTCCTCGGTATACGAGCAAATAAAAAGAAATCGTCGAATTTCTCGCATTTCACGCGAGTAAGTACTCGGTTTAAGGCTGTTGGATTTTCTACAGTATCTTGGAACAAGGAATCCAGAGAGTGGTCCGCAGTCGGACAACCAATCATCCCGACAAGGAAAGGGCGAGAGGGAGGCGAACGAGGCCAGGAACGTAATCTTACGTATCAATTAGCTTCACGGTCCGAGGGACTTACCCCCCGCGGGCCTTTGACCGTGTGCCGCTTCGTCTTCGAGGTGTGAGAACCGAGACACGAAGCGCACCAGTCGTTTTACGTCTTCATCGTTCGGGGCCCGTCTCCTTTCTTTCCTACCTCTGTTCTGCTCGTCGTTACACCAGGAGAACAACGCATCTGGACAGGTAAAAGAGAGAGCCCCCGGGCATCGGGTTCTCCTGGCTGTTGTTGCATCGGAGACCGATGGCCCGATACTTGACAAGTCATTCCCCGGTAAAGTGGGTGGAAGTTTTTGGTAGCTAATGGCCCGGCTTGTAATTTAGCCGGTTGATTGGAATTCACTCGTCGTTTGTTCCTAGATCCTTTATTTCGTCGGCGTTTGTTCGCTGTTGTTCTTTAACGAGGCTCACTGATACGTTACCTCTCTTGATGGAGAATCTTGATGGGATAGCGTTGAAAGTGTTTTGCGTGAAGTATTTTACGTTTCAAGTTCAAAACGGTAATTGTGTAATGTTTGGACAATGGAGTGTGCTGGTGGCACTTTTTTTTATTTCTTAACATAATTAAATTCTTAAATACATCGTCTGTCGTATAACAATAGAACGATCCTGTCCATACGTATGATATCACAAACAACCGAAATTCTTTGTAAAAAGCGGTAGAATTTTCTTTCAATATCCGAGCTAGTTGATTATCTCTTAAACGATGTCATTTCCGAGCTAGTTCGACAGGAGACACGCACACTTATGAATTTTAAAAACGTCGCGTGACGAGCATAAACGAGTGGAAACCGGCATGCGACACGAGACGGAATTTCGAGCGAATTCCCGATGGAATTTGCATCCGGGAGGATCGCAGCACCTGACGTAACTACGCCCTTTGGATTAGCTTCGCCCTTGCCAGACCAAGCCGGCCAGGGCAATTCGCTTCATCCGAAACCAGCAATTTCGAGTCCGAGAGCTGAAACGCGTGCGAAACACGTATTATCGCACGCCCCGGAGCGGTGCGTGGCACGTTTCGTTCCACGTTTTCCATGCACGCACCGTTCTATTTTCCGAGTGGAAACGAAATGAAAATTATCAACTCGGTTTCAATATAAAACGCTACCGATTCGGCATTCGAAGTGACACACGGGCACTGCAATAAAATTAATCCCTGTACTCGAAGAACTTTTTTTCCCACTTGAAAATAAAGACTTGTAGCTCAAAATAATAATTTAAACAGAACGCTATATTATTCGATTCGAAAGTATAAAATTTATTATTGCCGCGTTTGAATTAATCTAACAATAAGTGTCGTGTAATGATACTTTTTTAATTGCAAACGGTTAACAATGAACGAAGTGAACGTTTGAAAAAAAAAGAAACATTCTAAAATTGCATGGTAATGTTATTGGGTGGATCGAGTGTGGGTCAGATGGTATTTTAAAGCGTGCCAAAGGAAGAATACAAGTTGGGAGACGATTCAGCCGGATGGATTAGGTATCCTTGGGGCCCCCCGTGGTTACACGCGGGTCTTTTTCGGTGGGTGTTAAGTAATACATTATGTGGCCAACACCTGGCACCGCGTGCGGACGGCCACATAAAGCTTCTCATCCTTTCGACCCGAAGAAAACGATCGGGACTTGTTAACACTCCCGGAAACAACGTGGCCGGCCACCGGACAAACACATCTGATTCGAAGTGGATTGTCCATTTTTGTGTTTATTCGCTTGTTTTTCGTATACCGGCTTTCAAATGTGCAGTAGTAATAGTAAATACGAATTGGAGAAACTTAGGAAGACAACCATATCGTTCCGAAGGATGTTTATTGCGAAAGATTAATATGATAAATGGCGCGGTGAAGACGATGGTATGCGATACTGCACCCTATAATTACAATTAATTAAAATATAAACTTTCCACTTGCTACCTTACGAAATTAACACTTTGACGATCGGTATCGGGTACTCGGTAATTTCCAGGTGTAATTTTTTACGCCAGCATTCTGTACATTTATTCCTGCATACGGTATTCTCAGTTTAAATAAGGAATATAAAGTTCCAGAGCCATTCATTCGATAAAATATGCAACCAACCATCCGTAGTATTCGACAGTGATCTCTGTTGCATTGAATGTATTATTTTCTAACAATTTTATAATTATAATTTAAGCAATTGATTGACCAAACAAGTATCCGAATACCAAACTTTAATCCTAACGACAACCGAACGAAAGCAACGAGCCGAAGGGTCACCAAAGGACCCCAATACATTTCGATTCCGTTTCGATCGTGGTCGTAGGAGGTGCGGTTAACGAATTCAGATGGGCCACGTTCACACCTTGGGCTGATTAGGGCCGAGGCATAATTTTCAGCGTCGGGCTCGATGTTCGGACAGGGCCGTAGGTCGTTTGGTGCATACTCCATGAAAGCAGCGTGTCCAAAGGTGTGCATCGACGGGTAGGGGAATGGTTCGAGTGATATTGGTGGGGAGGAAAAGGATGATGCGGTGGGGAGCTGTGGAAGGGGAAAATAGTGGCGTAGAAGGTGTCGGGCAATACTTTCCAGGTCGTCCGTCGCCGCTTGACGTCTTAATGCACGTCGAGAATAATCTCACCGCCAATTTATTACACTCTTTCTCATTTCTTCCCCGGCTCTCCCCACCGCTCGTGGCCCGCCACCCCTTCACGGACCGCCTCACCTACCGGACCCTTCCTTTTGTACCCTTCGACCAGAGTCGGTTCGTCCCTTTTCAACCTTCCCTTTCCTTCGTTTCTCTTTTCACGACTCGTTTGCCCTTTTTCTTCGTCGAACGACTCGTTTCTCCTCGCGGTTTCTCAGCCCCGCGGGCCAACCTCTCACACGTAATAGAATACGTAATTTGAATTTTTGAATTATGACGGAACGGGATTGGGTTTTGGTCGAAAAAAATCATCCGACGCCGGGACTTTGGCGAGAAATCTGAAATTAGAACCTAAGTGATCGCTAAGAAATTGAAAGCTTATACATCTTGGAATCGAACGTTTTATTCATGAAGCCTTGGATTTAATTTAAATATCTATCATCTGTCTCTTGGAAATTAGTTGCAGACAATTTCCTTGAAACATATACACCGATAATAATTAATTTTTAATCGTCAAAGTTTTTCTCAGCTTTAACCATGTTTACGAATAATGTATTCGGCACGTGAATTCGTTTCCAAATAAAGGATCTTTATTATCAAACGGTGATGAAACATTGAAATGGTAAAGTTTATAGAATCTGGTGGGGTTTCGGGAGTTTAAGAATCAGCTTCGTTTCTCGCAAGCTCTCTTCGGGTTCGACGCCTCGATCGAGATTAATCGAGTTTCAATTTCGTCGGAACTGGGATCTGGGTTCTGATTATATTTCTGGTTTTTTGCTTTTTGAGGGGTATTTAATTGGTAAAGACAGTGAATTTGTTTGTGATCGGAGGGCAATTAACCGAATCGTTTCTGGCTGGGTAATATTGCCACAGCGTGTACAGTACGGTGGGACGAAATTCGAATGTTCTTTTCTTCTTTTTCAGCTTTATAATGGGAGCAATCTGTACTCTTCTCGTACATTTTCTGAATGGTTTTGTATGCCTCGATGTTTCTGATATGATAGCTATAGAGCAATTTTCATTAAATTCAAGAATTTGTTGCCTATTTGTTGCAATGAAAATAAAAATTATCTTTCTGGTATCGTTTCGAAGTTATTGTTCATTTTAATCAAAATAGCCAGATAAATTTATCCGAAGTATTTCCTCAAGTTTGGAATTGATTTTACAAGGTTTGAGATCGACGACACTTTTAGTACCAGTTTCTTAATAAACAAGAAAATTAATTTAAAACTTTTTATACATTCAGGAAGAATCGACAAATTTTTAACGACAGTTGTAATATTCTTCATGAAATTCAGAATTTTAAGGAAACAGATTTTTGGATTATAAATTAACGCAGAAAGTAAACCGGTCCAATTTGGCTACACCCGGCACCTCTAATGAATCGTAAAAAAAAAATAAATTACCAAGCAAAGGCCATTGATCCAGGATGATGAAAACGCCCGTAAATCTTCGGCTAGTATAGTAATTTAATAACGGATCGGTATAGGTATGCGAGACCGACACCTTATTTAGGCGACGGTTAGGGTTCTTCGCTGTCCTCTTACGTCCATAAATAATCATTCTGGGATTAAGATGAAAAAAAGAGAAACCAGCACTCTTGGAATCCGTGTATTAGCCGGCCAGAAGCATCCGGAAATTCAACTTTCGGCCGCCACTTTGAGGACCAGCTTTAAACTCGACGAAAAAACGCTAATAGACTCTTAATTTTGAGACATGGCTCTATTTCGAATACTCGCTAATTAAATCCGCTGAGAACGATCCTAACTATCCTGTCTTCTTATGTTTCGTCTTATGAAAAATACCGTATTGGAATTTCTTGTCGAATAACTTGAATATCGATTATTATTTATACTTCTCTTATTATTTTTGCTAGGAACATATTTCTTATCCATATTATTTTTGTTGTAAACGAAATTACGAATTTAAAGAATTTTCTACGACTTTATCTCGGCAGTAGAACAGTTTAAATTCCAACAGTCAAGTTATAAGAAATAAAGTTAAATATTTTGACAGTTCAATTTTACTTCATGCACGATACGAGAATTAGATAAAAACGTATGAAAGAATGAACCTAAAGATCTTGAAGAATTCTTAGCTCCTTCTAACCCTTTGCACTCGAGTGGTGCCTCTGAGTCGCCATATTTAATTTATCGGTGTATTCTAAAATGCGAAATTTCACTTTCACCCGTATCAAAATATAGAAGATTAACAGATTCTCTTAAAATTTCTAACACTTTCCTTCCGAAAATAGTACGTTCGGTTTCTGGAAACGTAGCTAGAAAATTAGATTAAACTCGATTACGTCCAAAAAATGTTTCGAGTGTGAAGGGCTAAATCACGATTCAGCAATCAAAAAGAATCAACAGTCTCTCGATAAGGTGGACATCTTTTCGGGTGACCACGAGTGTCCTCCTCGTAGCCTGTGGGTCTGATTGGCGGCCTGAAGTTTGCGGTGGGACCAGGCCCATAAAAGAGGGAACGGGACGAGCGAAGCGAGGATGAGAAACGAGATTAAGAAGAAGAAGAAGAGGACGGCGGCAGCTGTTGGCCAAATTAAGTGATCATCTCGTCATCATCAGTGATGCCGCCACGAGGGGAACGAGACGTTTGGTATCCTCTTCGCTACGAGTTCCAAGCTGATGCCACGTAGCCGCCAAGCTGCCGCCACGTTGCTGTTGAAGCGATATACCTTCGTAAAATTAGCATCGGTGAACGGATCCGTTCGAAGAGGAAAAAAGATTACGTGATTGTACGTATCTGTGTGTGTGCCAATTGAGGAAAGAAGGAAAGAGATGAAGTATAAGAAACGCTGGATCGTGGAAGAGAGAAGGAAGGAGAAAAAAGGATCCTGGGACAAGATGAAGCCGAGCGGACGTGGTGGACTGGCTTCGAGCCGGCAAAGATGTCCCTGGACGACGGATTTAATAAGCGAGACCGATAATCGGTGTATTTACGAGCGGCCCCAGAAGTGGCTGGCTCGAAATTAAATTATTGTCATAATAAAGATGGCCGCGACCTACGTCCAGGGAACTCGACTCCTGTTATCACTTTGTCCAACGACCGGTCCTTTAGCTTTCCTACCTTTCGACTGTCATTTTGCTACTGACAACCCTTCGAACTCTCGAATAACAAAACCGAGTCAAACATGATTGGACCTCGGAAATGTATAGCACGGTATTTCGATTTTTAAACGGTAACATTTGTCAAAACAACACTTTTGTACCGAACGACGGAATATTTAAAATACTTTGGTTAACACGTCGAGTGGCACAGTGAAAACGGACGTGTGTAGTCAGACACTTTGAAATCCTAATTATTAAGAATATAATCAACTAATTTTCAAATTTAACCCTTCAAATCGATAGCTAGCATTATTAGCTTAATGATAACGCTATCCGTGGTTTGTTTCGTCATTTCTTTTGTTAATTAATTTGATTGTAAAAAATTTCGGATGCCGGTCATCGGTGACCCCCGTGGCAGCCAACGTGTTAAATGTTAAAATCCAGAGGGATCTTATACTATAAAATAGTTTGTCAAGCATAGTGTATGGATATTTGCGACACTTTCGATTTTCCACGTGAAGCCATTATTTCTATTTTTCACGCTTTTAAATAGTTAAAAATCAAATTCTGTCACATAATCTGAAAGATAGGTAATGTCGTTTTGTTCCTACTTTTTCACGCTTCAACAAGTAATCCGTATCTATATTATATATTATCAATTATTATAAGTTAATAGGTTTCGAGGAGGCACGGAATATGACTACTGAACCGTAACTAGTTTCTGGATATCTGTACACACATCGTCAGTCCATTAATTATTACGACCGAACAGGCTATTGCTAAAGTAACATTCCGACGTAGCTTGCAATAAATATCCCGTATCATTGGAGGAAATTCTCCAAAGCTAACAGTAATTAATCGATAATAATTATAAGTTAATATCAAGCAGATTTCCCTGACACAGATTAACAGTCACTTAAGTGTCATACGTTACAAAATTATCCATAACACTCAAACATTTTATACAAATTATATGCTTTACAGAAATATTCTGATTTCGAAGTAATATTAACTGTCTATATAGAACCTCGATATTACGAAAAATAATAATTTTTGGGACAGAATGCATTGCTGTTCGAATTCAAGACTTTTAATTCCTGTTATTCTCAAAGTATCTCCTTAACGCGGAAACGTTGTGTCACAACTTATTAACCATAAAACACACAAAGTGTCATTTCTCAACAGATCAATTCGCAACGTTCACGAATTCCTTTGTATCGCAATACTAGAAATCCCCGGGTCATTTATCTCGCCGTAAATCGTCGCGTTACGATTCAACCCGGTTTCCCGCGTGATTCGGCGAAGCTCGAATTCCATCGGAGGATGAAGAAATCAAGCATTAGGGTAGCTGCGACCGCGAAGTGGATTACCGTCATAAATATCGTTTATACGGCTCGTAAAAGGAGGTGGCGGATGCCGAGCGAACGACAAAACCGAACCGAATCTAATGCCTATTATCCGCGAAACGATTAATAGCCGTGTTTACCATAAGTCCGGTACAAAGTGAAAGTAGAAGGAGACGTTTGGACGGTTGTGTTCGAGGGCGTTATCCAATGGAAAACGGACGAGAAACCGAAGGCACGGTGAAACTGGCCGATATTTGTCATTCGCGTTCTGCCACCTAGTGGAGTCCACTACGGTCGGATTTGCATGTGCCCTACCGGGTAATTGATTCCAGACGTTGCTTGCCATCGAGAAATTGTGACACATGAAATTATCCCAGTTACATTGTCGATCCTCGTAAACTTGTTCTTAACACGTTGGCTGCCACGGAGGGTCACCGGTGACCGGCACCCGAAATTTTGTACAATCAAATAATTACCAACAGAAATGATCAAATAAATCATGGATAGCGTTAACATTAAGCTAATAATGCTAGCTGTCGAATTGAAAAGTTAATTTTGAAAATTAGTTGATTGTATCGTTAATAATTAGGATTTCAGCGTGTCTGACTACCCACGTCCGTTTTCACTGTGCCAGTCAATGTGTTAATCCAGCGAAATGAGTTAATATTCAACTATTGTAGGATCCAGCGGATTTACACTCGTTTTGTTTGCGTTAAATCGTTGTCGTTAACTGGTAAAATCGTGTCTTCGGATTCTTTTCGAGAATGTAGAACATTCAGACGATTGAGACTTCAAACCAGAGAACAACGGACGATAGGAAGAAGAAGAAGAATCGAGATCAGATCAAGCTGGCAATTAATTAACCCGTCGAACAGAATCGGTCGTTGTGTGTCTCGTTGCGCAACACTGAAAAACCGTGTACAGGTATAAATCACAATCAATAAGTGACGCATTAATTACGAGGAGAGAGAAAGAGCGTAGGTAGCACGTGAACGATCGAGTTAATCGATGCTCTCGCCACTTTCGAGGCACACATACTCAAACGTGCATGTCGGCTTGAGCACGCAACAAAGTAGTAGAGGTTGAGGGGAAAAATAAAAATAAAAATAAAAAAAAAAACGAACGATTTCGCGAGAAACCGATACTCCTATCGCTGGCTCTAATGAAGTGGCCATTAAATTAATAGCGGCCGATTTAATTCAACGGCATTTTTCTCCGTTGAAAGTGGTTTCCACGGAGCAGAAACGGACCGGCGCGATTTATATTCAACGTGGTCGACGCTCGTTCGTCTCTGCCTAAGTTTCACGACTTTTTTTCTCGGTTTATACTTCACGGAGAGAGAAGGAGAGTTAGAGAGAGAGAGAGAGAGAGAGAGAGAGAGAGGGAGGGAGTTTGGGTGATACGTTTGCCGACAGAGCTGGCGTTGAAACAATGAACCGACCAACCGGCGTGGTCCCTGCAAATCTCCAGGCTTAGCGCCCCCATTGTCACCCCTGCACCACCAACCACCCCTCACCTATCACGACGGAAGGGTGCTTCGCGGATTTAGACGGTCCTGTCGCCATAGCAACTGCAGCCACCGCCAATCTCTCCGACTTGTTCTCCATACACGAGCTGGAACACGCGTTCGCAACGGCTCCCGAATCGACCTGGCACGGTTAGCTTAATCTATCGTCGATCGTTCCTCGTTTCTTCGCTTCTGTTCTTCAAAGTTATTCTATCCTTGAGGAAAAATGTCGAAAGAGTTTTCATCTCTTCAGTCGCAGAACGCGTATCTCAACGATCTGTCGTAATTTCATGACATAAAAGTATCAATAAATGGGAGTTAGGACACGTCGATTTAAAGCCTGATGTTTGAGGAAAATGGTCGTGTAAAGGTGTCATGAATATTCCTAATACAAAATAGCCGGCACTCGGTTCAAGCGAGCAATGATTCATCTGATGAGTATAAAATTTGAGGAATTTGTGGACATATTATCACGATTTTATGACATAAAAGTACCTCAAAATTGCATCCCAGGCATATCAATTCGAAGCTTAAGATTTGAGGAAAATGATTCTGTAGGTGTTTCATCAATATTTCTAACACAACATGGCTGATTCCTCAATTAAGTAAACAATAGATCAGCTTGAGTTGAGTCAATGAAATTAACGTAATCACCATATTCGAAGAATAAAACGTATATATGTATATGTCCCGATTGTGGTCGCCATTACGAGTTTAACAACCTCATAAGATCGAAGAAACGCGAAAGGGTCTGACCAGGGTTGAAGGACCTACGGGATAAAGTACGGGGTAAGATGGACTCGAAAAAAGTGGAACTCTTTGTCCCCTAAATGGACACCGTTTTCACGCCATTCTCTCTTGTCCGTCGGCCAATCTTCCCGGCGAAGGGAGGAAGTAGACCTTATTTTTTCCTGCGTCCCGATCTAACCTTCTGACCCCTGGTCTCGAAACGTCCTGCGAATAACCCCTACGTTAGTGCTACCGCAGCTCGAACCAACTTTATCACGCTCGCAAAGTTGTGTGCGCGGTGCTCTCTCCTTTTTTCGACTCGTGTTCCTTCAGGAACAAATCTACGAAGGCTTTACCCGCCTTTCTAAGGGGGAATCGAAAGGACACCAAATCGAATTACGTGGATTTACACCCTCCTTCCACGGGGGATGGGGAAGACGCCTTTAAGCCCTGTCAACGATTCCTGGAGAAATTTTGGCTGACTAAGAAAACACGAAGAATTTCTTGAAATAAGAATTTGTTATCGCCAAATTATTATTACGGTATTGAAACAAGGGGTTAAATAACTTTTGGGTATCTTGGGATGATGTAGGAATAATTAGAACGCAGAAAATTGAGCAAAGGAATAAAAATAAATAGACTTATAAGCATTTGTAATTCTTTTGTTTCAAAAAATAGCACGTTTGGCTTTCGGAAGGTTTACTGGAAAAGTAGACTAGATTCGATCGTATACAAAAATGCTCCGAATGCAAAGGGTTAATGGTTCTATACGTTTCAAAGTATCATTGTTTTTAACTAATTACGTATTTACAAAATTTGATAATAGGGTCGTTTAACTAAATGTTACAGATTTGATAATACGACGGATCAATTTCCGCCAAAAGTATCTTACAAAATTAACTTCCCTCCGAGTCATGCGATCGCAAGCACCGAAAACGCTTCTCCCGTAATTGCATCGGTCCCTTCCAACTCAATTAAAACGTATATAGAATCAGATACACCCTATCAAACGAAATTTTCAAGCTTCGTTATCAACCGTAAGAGAAAAATCCTCGGGTAAAGGGAGAGAATGAAAAAAAATAAAGAAATTCGACAAAATCCAGCCGAGAATCTCTCTATTCCCAATTAAACCAACCCCTAATTCCGGTGATCTCTCTTTCTTTTATCAACCGAGCGCGGAGGAAAAAGAACACGAGATATTTTCGTCGTGTAATTTCCATTCGACCCCGTGGTACCAACTCGTTTTCCAAACACCAGCGACCAGTAAGAAGAGCACGGAAAATTGCGTATCTTGGTAGAAAAAATTACCCGAAAAGATAGAAAAAAGGTTGAGAAAGACAGAGAGGGAAATCGGAAGGCAGACAGCCCGGGGCTAAAGTGGACCGTGGTCCAAGCTAGCCAACAGTCGCTGCCAAATGAAATTATCCCTCGGAAGCACCAACGATCTCGGGGGTTAATTCCGCGAAAGGGGTGGTTGCAACGCTGTTTGTTACAACCCTCTGGTATCACTGTTACCCGTAGCTGCCTTGGGCTGACCATAATTTAATACCGGACGCTAATACATCCCTACCTACGTTGCTCGTCCCTCGGTTTAGATAAGAGTTTCAACCAACCCTTTTTCGCCTGCAACGAACGCGGCTGCATAGGTGGTTGGAATTTGTTTTTTTTTTTTTTCTTTAAAGATGAGGAACTGTTTCTCCTTTTTGAGTGATAACGAGCAAAGAGATCTTGGATCGTTTAGGGTTAACGAGGGTTGAGACTGGTTTTAGTTTTAAATAACTTGATTAACTATGGGACGGTGATTATTAAGATGAACTTCATGGAATTATTTGAAATTATGTCCAGGGTATTTAAGATGCTGGATATGAAAAATATATCTCGAGATAATTGATCAAAATCAATAGATACAATAGAAATGTTTGTTCGATTTCCAGTCACCGATTACTGACAATTAATTAACTTCACTTACAACACTCGATGCATTTAATTACCACTATAAAATAACTAGCATAGCTTAATCATCATCATCATCGTCGTTTCAACGAGCAATTAAACAATTAATAACATTTTCTTAAAAATCAGCAAGTTTCTAGGGACTAAATAATTCAAACGACTTTCAATCTGTGTCCTTCTTCAGTCTTTCGAAAGAAAATTCTCAAGAAAAAAAAAAAAGAAAACAGATTCACAGAGTGTTAATCAACGAACACTAACGCGACAAGGCAAATTATTTTTCGCTAATTTTTCCTCGCATTATCCCAGCAACCGTGCGTTCTTATCATTCCTTCTTCCTCGTTCCTGCGATCACGAGGGTAAGAAACGCTCGAGGAAGGAAGCCGCATCCAGGATGCCTTAATCCTCCTGGTCATCTATCATCGCGAGGCGTACTGGTTAGCCGATTCTATCTTCCAGCTTTTTTTCGACCTCCCTCTTACCAGTCACCGTCGCCTTTTGTTGGCTTGTTTAATAACTCGTGATGAATGTACCTCGGGCTGCTTCACTTCCACTTGGTCCCGGCCGTAAGATCCCCAGGGTCCTGGAGATATTTCCCCTTTTCTTCCCGCCACGTCAGAAATTAAAACGATAAATTCCTCGATCTCCTTTTGCCACGATAAGTACACCAGATTTTTGATAAGGATAAGTTTATATTTCTGTCAAAGAGTCAATATCGTTTTCTATGATTTTTCGTTCGAATTTTAACGCCACAGTGGAAATGACCGTGTGTAGTCAGACTGGTTATAACAGCAATTATTAAGAATACTTTGTGTAAACGTACCAACAATGATCTTATTTCGAAGGAGCCAGATATAAATGGAACAAGTTCCGTTGAAATCTCAATCTCGTTTAATTCTCTATATTCAAAGCCAGTCGCGAAACTATACCACGAAGACGACGTTAATCAGCAAACTTACATCCCAGTCGCATTCCATTATCTGTTCCCCGTATCCGAAACAACGATGTATCGTTGCAAATACATCAGATTGTTGCTGATGGTTAACACGATTCCAAGCGACACGCTGAAGAGAGGGTGTTCGTGTTGGGCGAAACTTTCCGTCAGGTTGGAACGTGGCTCGCTGACAGACCATCATCCCCCTTCAACTACGATTTCCACCCCATATCCATACACGGTATCTACGATTCGAGTGTACGATTTAGTACTACGATTAAATTCGAACACTTTGGCTACAAAACATTTTGTACCGTATTCTACTTATTATTTTTTGGAAGTTTGGGCTTTCAATTTTTAATCTATACTCTCTGGGTCACGATACTAATTAAATAACTTGCATATTCAATGGCAGCTGAAATAATATTCCAATCTACCGAGTACATACCGAATCCTGCAGGACATTGGCTCACCAACCCCCTTGTGTCCTACCTGTAACATCAATTAAAATTCCCGTGGTCGATCTGCCGCTGTTTCGTGCGATCGTTCGCCGTTTTTAATTGGATTAGAGCGAGACCGGTGTACGCAGGAACCGTGTGGCAAGGGTGGGTCGAGCGTTGGAGGGTGGCAGAATTACAGTGGAAAGAAAGGAAGGAAGGGGTTGGTTGGAATATTCGGCTGTGAGAGCAGGGGGGGGGGGGAGGTAGAAGGCACAGGTAAATGACAGAGACAATCTACCTTGCAACCCCCTCTGAAGTTGTGCGAGCGATTCGCGTGGGGATGAGTATCGATTTCGACGAGTTTCGTTCGAAAGGAAAAGCTCCAGGAAATTAAAGAGCCTGTCCTCCTTGGAGGGGGGCAGAATGCTGATTGCGAATAGGGAATTGAAAGTTTCTTGAGTTTCTCTACCTCGTATCGAGTGGAGGGGAAAGTTTCAGGGGCGGTTAATGCTCATCTCTGATGAAAATGTATATTTATTCAAATTGATTCAATGATAAAAGATGCGTTTCCGTAGGATACGTTTACAAAATACTCGGAATACAATTTTTAAAGGTACTCGGAGCTTAGGATATTTCGGATACAGGCTGTTAACCCTTTACATATTTATAATAATTTGCCAGAATATTTAAAAATGTGAAATTCAAGTTTTATTTGTATTAAAATATAGCAACTTCAGGAAAGAAATAAAAATTTGTAACTGTTTTCGTACAAAATACTGCATTGGTTTTTGGTAGACTAGATTCGATCGTATTTAAAAATGTTCCGAGTGCAAAGGGTTAACCCTTTTTTTTTGGACATGATCGAGTCTAATCTAATTTTCCAGCTATGCTTCTAGAAACCAAACGCACTTTGTCGGAAGAAATGTGTTAGAAATATTTAAGTATCTGTTTATTTTTATTCCTTTCCTTGAATTTTCTATATTTTGATACGGGTGAAACTTAAATTTCACATTTTAGAAAAATATGGCACCCCAGAGGCACCAATCGAGTGCAAAGGGTTAATACCACAGGGACAATGTTATATTACTTTATTTTAATTGATAAGAGAAAGTAGGGTACTAGTAATTATACATATTTATGAAATGATACTCGACGTAAGAGTTACGTCACAAAAAAATTAATCAGTAACCAAAGATTATTAATCTAACCACTAACCAGAGACTAATAATTTTGTCCGTTTATATTTCAGATGTCTCGAGATGCAAAACTACGACCGAAAAACATCCCCCTCCCATCTGGCAGCATGTAATCCAGGTATTTATCATTTCCTAATGATTCTGTCAAAGACACCTCAGGAATCTAACTATCGGGTACCGTAATTCGACCATAAAGCTTATCGTAGAAAGTGCAAATGGCAATCTGCATACACGCCTCGTGAAACGTAACAAGAAGCGGCCACTAAAAAATAACTTGATCGTCGGTCACGCACGGTTCAATTTTTGCCCGACGATCATAAATAACCCAATTGCCTAGTGCTTTCTTCGAAAGAAACACGGCCGAGTCGTTTCGATCCTCGTAAATCACGTTTATCGGTCGTTAAACAGAAGAAATAGGCTAAATCTATTAATTAAGAAGACGTATGGAACAGTTGCATGCATCTTTCGATCGAACAACAGAATGTTTGCGAACGGAACCTCGAGCTTTTTACGCAAACAGGATGCTCTTGGATAGTTTTATCCCCGTTCTCTTCGGGCTGTTTTCGGGGGAAGTTTTGGACGAGAGTCGAAAATAAATCAACGGAACAGCGTGCAAAGTGGCGGGCGGACGGGTTGCGGCATCGTATCTGCATTCGCAACGCGGTGCATTAATTATGTATTCAATAAATTTTAAACGCATCGAAATGAATTCAAATTGCAGATTAATATTAAACGGTGTTGGCTAATTGGCCGGGCAATTATGCGGCGTTAATTAAACATTAGAAGCGAAGACTCGTGGTCCGTGTTAACACGGGCGAGCCATCTGGCGAATACTTGGCGCCCGAACGATCCTCGATAAACTTCTTCGTGGACAGTGCCATCTGATAGGAAGCTTAGGGTTTTTCTGTATCGACGAGTTTTGTCGTAATTTTTGTTAATAATCATCGTTTCGTATAATTAACTGTTTACAAAAATTGTAAAGGTGTTGGAAATGATTTTATGAGAATTTGTGTTCGTATCATCAACTTCTTATCGGTTGAGATTCATTAAAGGAACCGACGAGGTACTATTAAAGACTGCCAGCCACTAAGTGGGCTCTGATGGGCTCTGGCGCTCCGTCGGTAAACCGACGAGCGGTCGCCTCGTGACAAAGAACGCCCATGGAACAAAATGTGACAAAGCGAGACAGAAAAATTTCCCTTCGCCCCGGCGACCATTTAGACGATGGGACCAGTCACATCTTCCGCGAGTGTTTCTTATTCTGACCGCAATATATCCTAGAGGGCGGTAGAAAACAGCGAATTTTTCGGGCACGCGAACTCCCGTAAGGCTGGCTGTCTTTAACAGTAGCTCGTCGGTGCTAAAGGTATTCAACACTTTGAGTGACGGTAAAGGTATTTAATATTTTCATGTAATGGTATTATAAAAGTGAAAATTTTTCAGAAATTTCTCTTCGACAGAATTGCTTGTAAGATATTTCAATTTTTCACAAGCACAGATTGTGAAATTATCAACAAATTCGATCGATTCACGGGTGCGGGTAAGGAAGCGATACGTTTTTAGAAAAGAAACGTTTTATTACATTTACCTACGATTCTGATACGTTAAATATACGCAAGTTGCATAGTTACAATACACAACAACGTACGATTCGATTCGAGATTGAAATTAGCAGATTGTTCGAGATTGTAAAATATTCTCAATCACTGCAGATCGTCTCGCGGGGAATCAGGAAACACGAACGAGCTATCAAATAGATTTCGTATCGATTCGATTTGAAAACGCTCTCGTTCTTGATATGTCCAACATTGACGAAACCCGATCAAACGTTATCCCATAGATAAATAACTTTCAACAGAAATCGTTGTTCAATTTATATCAAAAAATGAAATTGATAACATCGGTAATCCTTTGGATACTTTCGTCGTTTTTGTTCGAATTCTTTCGCAGAGGGATAAAAGAATTATCCTGAACGTAGTTTCGATTAATAACTATTACCGCTGACTTTTAACAAACAATTCGATAGTATAAGATTTAATTTAACCCCTTGCACTACAATAACGTGTCACACTCGTGACGCACCTTACGTATATTTACGTATTACGAATATTAACACTAGAACTACCGGCATTTTATGTATACTGATTTTCGAGTGGAAAATAAAATAGAAAAATAAATAAATAAATAAAGAATGAAATATATATTACCATATGGAGCAGATCTTTATCCTACTAAAAATTAACACACACTTGAATAAAAGCATCCTGATAAATTCTATAATTTAATTTAAAATACTCTCAACCAGTCATTTTGACTGGTTCGGTAATTCTAGTGTTAAATTTAATTCTGATCACAATTTACACAGTTAATACCAAGTACGAAATATACGTAATAATTCAATTTCCTTGAATTTCTTTTAACGCTCGAGCAATAAATACAATTTACCTACGACTGACGCACCCGTCGGGAAAATGGTAGTGCAAGGGGTTGATATTCGTACGCATGTGAAATGTTATTGGCAATAAGAACATCTTCAGAATAGGTGTTATTGTGACAAAATTTTCTATTAAATATTCACTAGGTTCAAATATATAAACGTTTTCAGTTTGACGATAAAGGGTTGGATACAGTTTACGCTGTGATTTCGTTACTCTTACGGTGTTTCGATTCAATTTGCTACGTTTCTATGGAAAAATCATTAATGCGATTCGTCAAACGCGACTGTTGATCGAATTCTCGCTCACCACATTCCTTCTTTCCCCGATAATGGTCAGACGAGTTCACGCCCGATTGAATATTCGTCACTATACCGACCCATCGAGTATATATTACAACATATCGAGTACATTAATATTCCTCACGGCTTCGTTCGATTGATTATGCGGCTTGGAAACGCGATTACTTGATTAGCTGCGGTTAAATTTAACGGTGAGCTGCGAGTTTCGACGTCTCTGTTTGATCCACTTTCCACACAATATTAGATTCGTTTGTCTAAGAAACAAAAAATCAACAGATCGTAAATGAACATTGATGTTTCAACGAGAGATCTAAATTTATTCTGTCGCCAACGAATCAGGTCAGTGGATCGACGAACAATTATTCCGAAATTCTGTCACGCTTTTTTTTTATGTGTATCAACGTTGAAAATAAAGAAATTAACTTTTCAATGCCCAGAGAAATTATTTCTTGGGATTAACCCTCGAACGGTGGATTGCTGACGATTTAAAGTCATTCTTCAACCTTTTTCGAAACCTATTTTCCATTCTTTTAAAATTTCCTTAGATGTTACTTCTCCAGCATGTGTAAATCTATCGTTAAATGATTTGAGCGTTTAACTTCAGTCGATGTGTCGTAAATTGGTAGATTGGGTTACAATTAACCCGGCATCCGTCGTTCGAAGGTTAAACGAACAGTATAAAATTTAAAAAGTGAAAAAGTACAAAATTAGACTTAAATTATCGCTGTTAATCTCCTACAATAGGTTTCGTAGTAATTACAAGAATCATTCATAGTGATAAATGTGTCGATCATTCTATTTTAAAGCTATTTGGAAAATTAAACGGATTTGGAAGCTTAAATTATTTCCTATTGATTTCTTTACGCGTACAACACACTGGGCGTTAAAGAATTAACGAAACAATCGATTAAATCTTACAGTAACAAGAAGATATCACGGCTTCACACGTAGAAGGTATAAATTTTCTGTTAAAATCGATCTTATACTTCAATCCTTCCTTAAGATACGTTGTCTATATCACTTAATTCTACGCCTAAAAGTTATGCACGCTACCACGAATCCTTTCATCCTTATTTTTTATCGATTAACATGACACTTTGCATCGCATGCTATGAAACGTTACAAAAAAAAAAGAAAAAAAAAACAGATTCGTTCCAAGCTCGTCGATCGACCTTAAAGCAATAATTTATGTACAAATCTTCTTGTTCATCATGTCAGACTAGTCGAGTCCTTCACTCAATTTTAAATGTCCAACCGAGCGAACAAAATTACAGGAAGTTATATAATCGACAGTAGATACAAGCTACCCGCTCACAAGATAACCTTAGTGTTATCGGTTAGCCATCACGTTAACAGCAGATAAAATAGATATCTGTAATTGTCGATAATGTAGATTTCTACCATAATAATTGCACGATAATGCATTCCTCCGACTTGATTTTAGATTCCACGCCACTAGTTCCCTTCGTTTCCTTTTCCTTTTGATTCAGGAATTAGAGTGGCGTTTCCTCCTCTTCCAGTTACCTGGGCGTCGGAGGAGGTGGTGGTGGTCATACGGCGCTTCCGGTGTAAAACGCCGTCTTGCCGGCCAATCCGGGTCCCCTTTTCTTCTTCTCGCATTCCATCGTGCTGAATGTATTCTGAGCAATCTGCGACTTTCTCTTCGGATTCTGTAGCGTCATGCTTCTTTGGCTGGAATTCGAGCTGGAACTCGTCCCCGGCTCGGACACCCTTAGGATACCCGAGTGTATCGTTCCGAAATTTTGATAAATGTACTGAGATTGGATCGCCGAGACGGACGTGTTCTGATTCTTCAAGGTGATGGGCACCGTCTGACCCGCCAGACTGTTGTACCTTGTGTCGTAGCCGAACGGAGTGTCCAACAGTGACTCGTTCTTATCCCCGTACCCGCCGAGCCTCGAATCGAGCAGACCTTCCTTATCCGTGAAACCGCTTAATCTCGAGTCCACCACATTTTGCTCGGTGGTTCTGGGCGAGAACTCGGTGTATCTTGGTTCCTGACCCACCGTGTGTTCCTTGTTCTCGGTGAACGCGATCATATTCTGTCGTGAATCGGACAGGATCCCCGAGTCTATCAGACCTTCCTTATCAGCGAAGCCGCTTAACCGTGAATCGATCACGCTGGCCTCTGATTTGTCCGTGAACGTGTAACGTGGATCCGGATTCTTCGTGTCCGGATACGCTGGTAACACGTGAGACAGGTCCGCCTTGTCGACGTAGCTGATGGCTTGAGGATTCGAGGCGCAGATATCCGGGGCTGATTTGCACAGCAAAGACGTACCCTCTTCGGGGGCTCTCTGGGACGCTGAAATATTCAGGGCCGAGTTTACTGCTGATCTAACATTGTATAGTGGGTGGATTAACCCTTTGCATTCGATAATTTCTCGCCACCTGGTGGTTATAGCATAATCTTTAATTGTACATGCTTCAATCTATTATCAACGCCTCTTATTGAAAATTATTATTTTGACACAGTGAATGGTCAAAATCTTTATCGATTGGCATTTTGATTTCAAAGGAATACTTATTATTTTTTTACAGTACCTATATTGTTATTTTTATCGTTGATAATTTCAAATATGTAATAGGAATGTTTCTACTTAGGTGATTGAAAGAATTTTCAATGATACGATTGTTAAAATAGAAATTGATACTTTCCTATACGAAAAAGAAATCTTTGAATGCAAAGGGTTGAAAGAGTAAGATAGTTACTTTTTGAGGACTGTCCGAAACCCCGAGTCTGCGGTGGTCCAGGTGATTTCTGATGCGCTCTGACCAGATATTCCGAGCTCAATCCTCTCTGTTCTCTCAATTTTCTTTCAGCTCCGGGTACCATAACTCTTACCTGAAAAATTGAGATCGAATGAAAAATTTCCTCTTTATAAAAAACCTATACGAATGGTGATAGACTATGTGAAATCTGATTTAATTTAATACGATTTAAAGCATGAAATTCGTAAAGCGCATACCATTTCTTCGACGGTCGAGAAACGTGCCATGTATCCAGACATGGTTAAAACGGCGGCCACTTCCGCCAAAATCAAAGCCAGTCCCGATAACTGAAGACACCAACCGTACTGATACTGAGGCAAACCGTTATCATCAGCCTGCATGCTCGACGTGGAAGGAAGACTGTATTTTCCAGGTACCTCCAGCGATGCATCTGATAAAGCTGACGCGAGTACTATCAGACCGCCGCCCAACGAGAGTCCTGGAACATAAATGAAATTATTGCTTGGCTTGCCCTTCTACTCCCTTCGATATTTATGGTCTCCGAATGAAATCAGTCGAACAGCTGTGAATCGTTCCTGGATCATGATAAAGTTAGCTATTAGAATTTATTGTTCAAGTTAGCAATTCGGTTAGTTTGGTCCGTGAACTTCGTTTCTGCTCCCTTTTGATAAGGATTCAGCCGAATAATGTATTTTATTGTCATACTTTATATTTTATAATAATTTAACGCTGAAATTACGAAAGCCCATCATTTATTCAGTTTCAATGTATTTAATATCGGTTCTGATATTTCAATAAATTGTTCGGATATTCTAATATCGATTATTCTAATATTTCGATATACCTGGTATATTATTTTGATAAGACTACAGCCAGGATCGATTCAAATGACATACACATTACTGTCGTTTATCAAATTGATGGCTGTCTTAAACAGGACTATTATGAAATTGAAAAATCGTTATTATCTCGTGAGCGTGTTACGATCTTTTCGTTTCTGTTCGACACACAGGTTTTATCGTTTCAGTCAGAAGCGGTTGGCGAGGATTAAAGTAAGGCGCAAAACTCGCCGAACGATTTCCAGTTGCTCGTAAGTCAACTTCCTAAAGCTTCAAATCTCACTTTTATTATGGTCGGTGGTACGATCGATCGCATCTATTTAAGTCAAGGCTAACGATTCCGTTGTGTCCTCGTAAATACCGTGGCTTACAGCAGTAATGCGAAACGAATGGTACCGTTCAAATTTATTGCTACTATAAAAATTTGTCACGTCGACCGCGTTTTAATTGCACCTCGGTCGAAATTCATGACATCGTTCGAAAATATTTTAAATCTGGCTGAAATATCTATCTAATTATAGAAAAATTGAAAAAGAATTGTATGGAAAGGATTAACACGTTGGCTGCCACGGGGGTCACCGGTGACCGGCACCCGAAATTTTTTACAATCAAATAATTACTAACAGAAATGATAAAATAAACCACGGATAGCGTTAACATTAAGCTAATAATGCTAGCTATCGAATTGAAAAGTTAAATTTGAAAATTAGTTGATTGTATCGTTAATAATTAGGATTTCAGCGTGTCTGACTACCCACGTCCGTTTTCACTGTGGCAGTCAACGTGTTAATAATTACTATGTTGCCGGAAACAAAAATACATTTAACCAGTCGTTTGTTCGTTTTCGCTGAATCAGAATGCAAAGCTCGCAGTTTCATTGGAGCTGGTTCAAAACGAACGAGTCTCTTTTTTTTTCTCTCTTGCGAACGCATCAAAAATCCTGTGCACGACGAGTCCCGACTCTCCAGGGTACGTTTATTCTTTGTGTAGAATGCGTTCTTCGAGGGTGTAAAAGGAGCCGTACGAAAATTTGCATACGCGTGAAACGAACGAGGATTGCTTGCAATCGTTTTCAATCATTAACAAATTTTAGCAATATTACCATGAAACATTCTACCACCGGGGCGTGGTTCATTTAATATGCCTTATTTTCAGCAACGACAGATGTTTTCATAAAGTTTTCATTTTTCAATTTCATCCAATTTAGTGGAACAATTTGATCGGGACAAATTAATCCTGAGAATAATTAGCTGTTTCTCCATAACTGTTTTCTTTCTTCCGCAAACGAGCAATTATACGAGGCTCGACACGAAATAGATTACTGGTTCGTTCGCTGTAGGTGATTAATTTCAATAATTGATTGCCACTTCGGCTTGTTAAATCGGCGGGTAGAAAAAGCATGCATATTTCATCGGTGCGTCTCCTCTTGAACGTTGCAAATGCGTTCGACGAATTTAAATTTCAATTAACGCTTCCATACGTTTCGCGACCGGGGCGTACACGCGTCGTTTTCGGCGCGAAGTTTATGCTTTCGTTTCGATTCGTGGCACGTAGCCCTGTTACGCACGGATCGCTAATACCAGGATAATTTAAGGTATCGAAGCAATTAAGAATTGAATCGGTATCGAATGAATCGAAACGAAAGAAACGTGCATCAGGATATAAAGAAATTAATACGTGTTTTTGCAAATTTTTGTACCGAATATCTGATTTGTAATTCTTTTTCTTTCAAAGTGGAAAGAATTCGATAAATCTGTATGGATATTTCCATTCGTTCGATACGATATGTTCTGAGACGTACGCGACCCAACATTTCACACGTATTTTACCGTGGCACGAACAAAAAGCTGGCTCCGTATCGACGAATCGGATTTCTATACGCGAAGAGGTTTAATTAACGCGCAGCTTGTCGGCCCCGCGTTTCCCCATTCAACGATTTCATTTGCAAGTATACCAGGCCAAACGCTGTTTATCAATTAGCCCTAGTTAGCTGGTGCGACCTAATTTCACGCGTCTTCCGGAACCAGCCTCGACAGACGCGAAATAATTAGGCGGGAAAGAAAGAGCGGCACGGTTGAGGCTCATCAAGATT
This sequence comes from Stelis phaeoptera, assembly GCA_943735885.1. Taxonomy (NCBI): domain Eukaryota; kingdom Metazoa; phylum Arthropoda; class Insecta; order Hymenoptera; family Megachilidae; genus Stelis; species Stelis phaeoptera. The sequence goes on from OX030936.1 coordinate 7,488,675, forward strand.
CGTGGAATAAAAAACGGTACGAGCTTTTGTCGAAATTGCAGGCAATCAAAGGACTGTCTTCAGTCCATTAAACAATTGCGTTTTGTGCTTATAAAATCTAAAAGCTTACAAACGGTTGAAGTAATCGACAGCTGTATTTCTAAATTATCCAAAACGAACAATAAATTAATTATTCTGCATTACATTATCTCAAAATTATAGATATTAAAATAGTCGTCAGTATCCAAATATTTACTATTAAAATTAGTAAAACTTTGATCCATGTGAATTTTGGGGTTGTTGAAGATATGGTAATGTAGGTGCTATTGTCGGAAGCGTCGAAGACTCATCTTTAATTTGATCCATGTTTCGATATGATACGGCTTCCGGTTGTTGAGATATCGCCGTGACCGACGCGACGTTCATTCATTTTCTTTTTACTATGATTACTATCGTACGTACGCACTTCCTGGAAAAAAATCTTGGTCACGGTACCCCACCCCTTCATTCATCCTTCAGGCGTCACCGGTATTTCTTCGAAGTCCTTTATCTCGGGAACCAATCGACGTATCGAGTTCGAACGAATTTCATGGTAATTGGCGTACTTCAATTTATCGTCCAAGCTGCTTTATCTTAAAAATTTCAACGTTCTTATGGACAAGTAGCAACAAGAAAATTTTATGATAACGAAAGATATTAGAATTTTAGTAAGAAAATTTAAATTCTTCCGGGAGAATTTAGGACTCGGAAGTTTTGAAATTTTTTATTTTTCTGTAGGAAAAGTTTAGAACTTGGGAGCTTTAAAAATTCCAATTTTTCTATCGAATAAATCTAAATTTTGAAGGGTTTAAAATTTAGAGCCTGGAAGCTTCCAAGTTTCTAATTTCTCTTTAGTAGAAGATTCATCGTATTGAGAGGATGATGTGATAATCTCGTGTTCAAAAGGAATGTTAAATCGCGAATAACGATCAAATTAGTAACAGTAATTAACATGCAAATTTAGCAGAGTTTCGATCGATGCTTTTCGACGATGACAATCGCATCTATTATAGGAATATTACGGAGGGAATAAAACGAAACTCGTAAACTGCTGGTCTGACGAATGAAAGTTTGCGAACAATCGTCGTTGGAACAACGAACGTTGACTCGTTTGCGACAAGCTTTACGTTCTGAACTACTACTCGATTCATTGTTCAATTAATTAGCAGCGATTGCAATTTAGTCGTGAAACTTGTTGGGTTTGGGAACGAATCTCAACGTTTGCATCAAGGTAATACAAACGTGGCACGCTGCTTCCGATCGATAACAAATGTACAAACTTGCAATTGTTAAATCGTTTGCTAAATTTTCTAATATTAGAATTATTAGAATTATTAGAAAATTCAGATTAACTGACAGAAATTGGGTATTTGCGTTAAACGTTTTCCAGTTTTATTGCAATTTGAGTTTGGCTTGATACCTTTGCAACTTTCGTTAAAGAAATGATGAAAAATTATACCAAAATTTGTTGCTGTCGATATCAGTCACTCGACAGGAAAAATAATTACCGCGTTTCACAACAACCTGCAATTTGCAAAGAATTATCACGGCGAACGTGCATTCCTGAATCCCATCACGTTTCGAACGACAACTCCATAGCTTTGACAGTCAATAAATGTCAATAAAAACGTAGGCGACATCGAATCGACAGGCACGTCTGTTCTCGTTACTACCCTGTTATTTCTCATACCATTGAATATCAAACAAAAAAAAAAAAAGGAAGAAATTACAAGCCTTATATTCTAAAAAAATTTATCCTTCATACATTGATTGCATTAAAGACACAAATTCAAAGATTTAAATGACATAACAATTTCTATACGCTAGTAAGTCTAACGATATAATTTTAAGATAACTCCATACAAGCCAGTGAAATTTACATACTACGGTTATCGTTATCGTTGGGGTCGAAAATAAATAAGATACTTTACGCCCGATCGTTCCAGTGACGGCAAACTATAGAGGGTCAGACGCAGTAGTAGCGGACTGCACGAGTCAGCCATAAGAATTCCAAAGCCCGGAGTTCGGCTGGTATACGAGCTCTGAATACACGCCTTGCTCCCTATCTATAAGTTCCTAGATAAGAGATAAGGAATAATATCTGTTAAATATGTTCTCGAGACAATTTTCTGCGGAAATTCTTTCCCAGAATGACCAGCAAAGTGTAGAACACGTCAATTTTTTTTTTACCAATATGATTCTCTTTGAATATAATTGTTGCCATATAATTTTTACTTCTCGGACACTGATTGTAATTTAAAAATGGAATTTATTAAAATTTACTATTAATATTATTTGTAATTATTGGAATGAAATATTTCTAAAAACACAATTAACTAATTTTCAAATTTTTACTTTGAATGTATAATTATTTTTTCAAGTATCTCGAACGATTATTTTACTGTTCCCTGTGGAAGTTAATGTTAGATCACATTTGTTTCTCGTCTCGAGTAGAAAGTAATTTTGTAACACGTCAACCGAGCAAGGATACAGGAACAGAAATTTGCTTCCAAGACAAAATACAGCTGCCGCCTCAGCCTATTTCCATCGTGTGCAGCTGGAACATAACACACATGCACCTTGTGTTCGTGACCGTGAAGCATCAGCACAGCCTGTAAAGTGCCTTACATCAAAGTTGACAAACTTGATTCACCCTGTCGAAGCAATCAAAGGAGGATCGAACCGGAGGCATGAGTTTGAACATCCTCCGCTCTGACAAACTAGCATCGGTTGGATTAATTAAACTGCTCTTGTCTAAGAAATATTAAAGAACTCTAACAATAGAAATTCTATCAACGATCATCTTGCGTGAAAGAGACAATTATTTTAAAAAATGTTAAGTAATGTTTCTCTTCCAAGAGTTTAATTTTCATTAACTCCAAATAATATTTGAAAATTACTAGGGATTATTAAAAATAGGGGTATTTGACATCAGGGATTATTGGAACTAGGGGTAATTACGCTAGTAGATATGTATTTACAATGGGGATTATTAATAATGGGGACTATTTTCACTAGAGATTATTGACCCCAGAGAAAATTTTACTAGGAAATATTGACGTTAGGGATTATTTATACTAGGAGAAATCTCAAAGTGTTTGTTTCGTCTTTATGTTTTATAATTTATTTTTATATATTATACATACTTCATTTGCGGAACTCAGGTGGGTCATAGGTTGCCGACTCCTGATGTAGATAGAAAGTTTTTTATTTTATTAAATGGGTAAATACTAGCAACTTTTTTTATTTTATATTCGATTAATATATTTGAAGGTATGTAAATTACTTAAGGCTTCGCATCAATTTGATTGCATGACATAAGAGCACGGGCTACCAATTTCAAAGCGCTTACAAGACAAACAAACGTAGTTAGATATTACTTTGGAAGCGGAGCACAGTCTCTTGAGCCATTTCTCTTCAAACATTGCTACCGTCGCGCAATAGAACAGGGAAATAAGGTTGTGGGTGGTAAGAAATCCGTGGGGACTTAAGAACTTCTGATTACGTTGAACCTTGTTTCCACGAGATAGAATAAAATGATTCTTTCCTCCGTAAAAAGGAGCCTCTGAAAGTATTCCATGTATCATACGGATTTTCGACGAATCATTATCGATACGACGTTACTGTTTTCGATCTTGAAAAGCAAATTGTACGAACTTCTTGGAAACATAAGGTCAGGGTATGAATTTTTTTAATCCGTCGAAAATACATGGGATATTTTCTTCCGAGAAAGCTTTTAAAGTTGCAGTTTCCCTCTGCATCAACAGAGAAAATTGTATGATTCTTTCAATTTCTTGGAACGAAGTTTCGAAGAATCATATCACCATCTCCAATCTAACTTTCGAGAATAAAGGGCGGTCTTTATGAACGCCTGTAAGAAATTGACAGTGTAACCTTTCTCATGCAAGACTATTTCATCGAAGTTTGGTATCGCAACGGAATTTCGTAGCTATATCGGAAGCTTCAAAGCAAAATGTTTTAAAAAGATTTCGGAAACGAGCTACCTTAATCTGTAGAATTTCAACAACCATCATCCGGGATAACGATTTTGCGGATTCACGTGGAAATCGCGGATTTCCCGAACGCTTGGGAATATTTTGGCCAACCGTGCGTCTACTCTGCTAGTATTCCAGCACGGTAGCAGCGCATAAATTTCGTGCATGCCTGCGATGGTTTATACCAGCGGGATTAAATAACTTGACCCAGTCGCTACATATCATGAGACTGAAGCACCTCATCTGTCGTTCGCTATTACTCTGTTTTCCATTCTTCGGCCCTCTCGAAATCGATTCTTGAAATTAAATTAAGAACACAAATACAATTTACTGTAATAAAATCGAACATAATTCAAATAATGGAAACAACGTCAGGGAAGTGTTACACAAGGGGTAAAGTTTGACCCTGCGAAGAGGTTGAACCGCATTCCTGGAGATCACTGCGAGCTTAAAACGATCGTCTCGCTCTCAAGGCAACAGTTTAAGAGGCCGGTCGTCGGCGTGGAAATTGGATCGGTCACTTGATATCGCGGTCGGTATTCTCGAAATTCGAGCGTGCTTGCCAGCCACGCAACTCCACCCACCCTACTCCTCCTTCCCCTTTTGCCAGTCTCGTATTAATATTAAATTCCGTTTGCTCCCTACCCCAGCCACGTTCGGATGGCCTCTCACCCCTTGGTTGCGCAAGATGCTCTCCAAGGGTTGGATGCCTGTAACCGGTCAGCAGACAAGAATTATATGAGCGAATACCTCGCGCCCTGTCCAGACCCAAGATGGATCGTGACCGATGCTTTTCATGCGAATTGCCACATCGGGAAATGAATTTTCTTTTCAGTGGTTGCTCGATCGTTGCACGGGATTCCTGGCTAACCAGGAAAGGGAATCCTTGAAATGAGGCTTAAAAAACAATTGATCAGGCGTAGAATTAGCAGCAGTTCCAAGCACAGTCGAACAGAAACGATCTATTTTCAAATCTTCGTAGATGCAGAGCTTAGGTCTAAGATTTCCCGTTGAACGGTAGATCGGCGAGTCGCCGTTTCGTTTAGTTTTCAACGATTGAAGGGTCGAAAGGAAAAGTCAGGGGTTAGTCGACGAACAGCGTCGAGACGATACGGTCGTAAAGACGATATTCGACGATTAATAAATGTAGAGTGTTAGAATAAACGAGCGTAGTATGTAATTAGGTATAAGCTTAGGTTTAAGATTTCCCGTTGAACGGTCGGTCGGCGGGATACGGCGTCAGCGTGTCGCTGTTTTGTTTAGATTTCCAACAGCCGAAGGGTCGAAAGGAAAAGCCAAGGGCCAAGAGTCAGGCAGTCGTAAAATAGAGTCGAGACGACACGGTCGAACACTCGATATTCGAGTCAATACCTCAGACGGAGGTTTACCCGAGACGTAGTTACTACAATAAAATTAGGCTATGTTAGTTAATAAAGTTTAACATAGTGCACAAAACTCGTCCGTTATTTATTGCTCTGATTTCCTACATAAATAAAGTTAATATATTTTAAAGCCCCATTGCAGAATCGATATTCTCATTTCGTCTCTGATTTCCTACATTATATTGAAGATCAGATTAAAATTGTCCGGCAATTCGCACGTCGGAACGATTCCACGAACGAGTTAGCTTCCAGCGTGCATTTACGCGGGGATATTCGCGTCAGCGGAAGAATGTGGGGTCGAATCGTGTAGCTGGAGGAAAAAAAAGCATCGATGGCGGTATCCAGATTGCGGGAATCGCCGTAGTAAAACGGGGAACGTTATCTGGGACACCTTTTGAACATCGGTGCTCCGTTACCATCACTACTATCGTCAGCGTTGCTCGTCGTCGTCGTGCTCGTCGTCTGAATACAAATTACACGAGCGATCGTGGCATACGATGCCCTGGCCAGCCGACCATCCGTACAAATTTGGCCGTCGATACCGCGATCCTATCACGAATTAATTCCTGCGGACCCCTGATAAATTTCGACACGCTCGAGGTGCCGGACGAATCATGTCGTCAGCCATCGAATCGATCTCTTTCGTACACGATTCTCTTATGGAACGTGGGATACGTGAAAATTTACATTTCTTATGAATTCTATCGAAATTATATTAGTAAGAAACATTAAACCGAGGTGTTGGATTAAATTATCTGGCTGTGTTTAACGAAAGTTTCATTTCTGACGTATTTCAACTCCCACCACTTCTATAGGTATTTCAAATGAATATATTAGGTAAAGCCAAAAGAAACGTCGCTTTTTCTTAACACTTGGATGCCTTTTTCAAGTCAAAGCAGCCAGAAAAGTTGTGGCAAGATATTGTAAATAATCATGGGAATTATCTGTCGGGATAAATATTGTGTATTTTTTATTTTATTTTTTGGTAAATAAATTTTTTCGCATCGGGAAAAAGCGACATTTCTTTACGCTTTACCGAATATCATAATTACTGATAAAAATTTATACTAGGAAGGTTGGAGAATTAGTACTAAGATTTCTAACTAAAATATTCATTAACACGTTGACTGCCACAGTGAAAACGGACGTGTGTAGTCAGACACGTTGAAATCCTAATTATTAAGAATATAATCAACTAATTTTCAAATTTAACCTTTTAAATCGATAGCTAGCATTATTAGCTTAATGATAACGCTATCCGTGGTTTGTTTCGTCATTTCTTTTGTTAATTATTTGATTGTACAAAATTTCGGGTGCCGGTCACCGGTGACCCCCGTGGCAGCCAACGTGTTAAAATCTGCGAGTTTCTGCAGTCATGCTTCAAAAATAGACTTCTACACATTTCACAATTAGTTATTAATCAATCGTTATACAGTTTAATAATTAAGAAGTGAATTTGGATCCACGATAAAAATTTTGATCATCGAGTGTTTCAAATTCATCGATGTCGCGCGAGAATACAAAGAAAAAGAAGGAATGACTACTAGAAGTACAGGTGGGTAGTAACCGGAAGAGAGGAAAGTTTCGCCTAACGACGTCGTTATTATTACGTCAAATATACTTCTTCGGGGCCCTCGACGACACACTCGACGTTACACCCCCTTGACTCGCAAGAACAGTCGTTCGTTGAAGAGGAAAGACCTAGATTCTTGCCGTGAAGGGTGGGCGTTGAAATTAGCGAGCATTTAGACGCGTTTCATTTGCGCCCGGTTATCGACGTCGGTTATTACGTTAAATGCTAAACATTTTTTACGCCGACGGGCATTCAACCGTGCGCGAGTGAAACGTTTGCCAGACAGATTCATTATGAGCATTAAAAAAAAAAAAAGAAAAAGAAAGAAAGGGGCAGTGAAAGAAAGCCCGTCGCACAACGTGGAATCGAAATATTTAAAAATCACGTACAAAATGAAGCGACAAATATGATACAACGTTTTAAGCTAACAAGTAAACCTACGGAAGTGTCACTCTCCGATTTTTCTGAAATTTGGATATGTTATAATACATGAAAAACTAAGGGACACGTATTTTTTTTTAGCGGCGGAAAAACATATTTAAGGGGTGAAACGGTCTCCCAAAATAGGGGGTAAAATAGAAAAATTGCGATATCTTTGAGACCAGCGAAGCGATTTCGATAATTTTTGGTATGAAAGTACCTTCCGATAGAGGATGAAAATTGGCCTAGGTATGTTGGAAGGGGAGTGAAAATTAGGGGGTGAACTACCTCTAAAGTGACCAATATCTTGCTGCAAAAAATGTTTTTCCGCCGCTAAAAAAAAATACGTGTCTCTTACTTTTTCATGTATTATAACATATCCAAATTTCAGAAAAATCGGAGAGTGACACTTCCGTAGGTTTACTTGTAAGTGCTCTGCAACGAGGCTGATGATTTAACGCAGTTAAAATAGACATTTACCAATTAACATTTTCAATTAAAAAGGACACTGTGTACAAAGTATGGATATGAACTGAAAGTATAGAAATTTTATTAGAAGATTAAACAAATTTGATTCATATTAAAATCGAGTAGTAGAAATGTAACACTTTTTCAATTTATAATTTATATCAAAAATTGTATTGTTAAGAAGATATTTGCGTTTTAAAGGATTAATTTTGGAAGTTTATAATATTTATTTATATTCATCAGAACCTCCATACTGTCCTCGTATGTACTAGCACTTGTCTGACAAATCACTGACTATACTACTTATTTCCGCGTATTGGCGTTTAACACGTTGGCTGCCACGAGGGTCACCGGTGACCGGCACCCGAAATTTTTCACAATCAAATAAATGACAAAAGAAATGACGAAACAAACCACGGATAGCGTTATCATTAAGCTAATAATGCTAGCTATCGATTTGAAAGGTTACATTTGAAAATTAGTTGATTATATTCTTAATAATTAGGATTTCAACGTGTCTGACTATACACGTTCGTTTTCACTGTGGCAGTCAACGTTTTTAATTAACGGCGCCGTGAGTTTGCGTAACAAAGTTGATCAGTAGACTAGTATAAAAATAATAGTCTAGAATTTTGATAAAAATCTTCGATTTAGTAAACTAACGACAAGACAATGAGAAAAGATACCAAGTTCAAACGTTTGAACGCTAAGAATTAGAAATAATATGTACAAGTTTCAATTTTTAATCGTAATTAAAAAAGAATTTAATTTCCAAGGAACTGAAAATGTTATTTTTTTTTTCAATTTGATTTGTCACTTTGTTATCCGATATTATTAATTAAATATCATCGTTACACTCGAGGGGAATGAAATTGGAGATCGAAGCTAGTGGGAGGAGTAGTAATTGTGACGAAGTTCCAAGCCGATGTAGTTTTGATCACCGGTAACTAGAGAATTGGAACACCGTGGATTGTTTCCGATTCAGTTAAATACTGCATCCTGATTCATGAAAATTAAACCGCGTCCGGTTATAGCAAAGTTTCTGAATTAATACGTAACTGTGCTAATGAAGTGCAAATTTAATGTGCCTCCGGGACATACAGGTACACGCCCGCTAATTAATACTAATAATTAACGGGGACGAGTTATTGTGTGTATCTGTTGGGTGGGAACGAAATTTTATCGTGGTACCGCAATCTAACTTTATATTTGGTTTAAACTATAGTATTTCATCAAACTACTACAATATTTTCTATAATAATATTACACTTGTAATTATTACAATATCTTGTAAGAATATTTCGAACGATAAAAATGATTTAAATTAAAGGTTTTATCGAACCCGAATTGTCAGGTTACGGTAATATTTCTTTGCGAAATGAATTCCTTATGAAATTAAGATTCTTTTTATGAAATGTAATCGTGGGAAAATTTCAATGAAAATTCTGAAGTTCTATAAAGTTTCACAGGTGAATTTTCTCGTAAAGTGCTTTGAACTTTTCTTATTCCTCTTATTTAGATTCTTTTGCCAAAGAGATTAACCCGTTGCTTTTGCTTCACCCTTTCTTTTCGCTTCCATTTCATTATACCTCTTAATACTTTGTACAGCCTTGTTTACGTTTTCAGCTGGAGAAATTAATCCAAACTCTTTTATCCCATTAAACGGAGCACCCTACTGTAAAACGACTTTCTGTTATAAATATCAATTAAAATATTTGTCCACATGGCAATAAAAGTACTAATTACCTACTCAAAAGTTTCATATAGAAATTTTTATTTACCTTCTTTATTTTTTATCCAGTATTTGCGGTATTAATAATATTTTATTAAAATTCACCAAGTAATTTTTAGCCGTATTTAAAATGATTATTCTTTAATACCTTTGGCATAAAATTCATCGAATTCTGATTCAAAATACGCGAAAAGCTTTCAAATATAAATACCAAACAAATAGTATCACGAAGGTAATATATATTTTTTTATCTCCGAGTATGAATGCATCAAAAATTACTCACCAGTTGATTAACGTTCGATTTTACGATTCCGAAGTGCATTCCGACTTTCCACTTCGTTAATGAACGAAACAAACGAAAGAGCAGGGAAGTTGGAGACATAAAAAGAGAAACACGGGGATGAATGAAAATTAAAGAGCAAGAAGGTGGTGGATGGGGTGATTGGACGGTTGGGGGGGGGGGGGGGGGGGGTGTGACGCATGGTAAAGGGAGGCAACAGGAATAAACTTTTCGCCCCAGTGAATTCCAGCGTGTTCCGTGCAGCGTACAGCTAATGAACGTAGTTACTGTCCGGAAAAGTAATTTTAATATGTCGTATCGGTAATTTTCATCGCCGTCGGGTGCCGTAAACCGTCGCTAATAGTTTCCAGTTGTCGACCAGCCGGCAGTACATACGGCTAATTAATTTCCGTCTCGATTCTCCGCGAAACAACGTCCAACGTTTATTTTACGAACAAAAATTCCACCATTCTCGCGAACTTTCCGAAACTAAATAAATTTCTTCCGATTAAAACTTGTTAAAACGCGATTACGCGAAACGCGCATTGGCTTCCAATTAATATCGAATCACGAGATATCGTACAATTTTATAACATTACACGCAGTGAATTTCAAGTATTTCAAATCCTAGGAACTTTAAATTTTGAATATTTCAGAATCGAAACTCTTTAAATTTTAAACATCTTGTGTTCGTAGTATTTTAAACTTTTAATATTTCAAATCTTTTAACAATTGCTAGCTATTGGCACTGATAATCGAACAATTGAGCAGAGAGATTGAAAACATGTTCAAATACCTGACGAATTAAATATATGAACAGCTTCGTGTCGTTTGTATCACACACGATGGTGGCGAAAAGCATGATCCAAAACGAAGGAAAAAGTAACGGAAGGATTCACGATCCATCAACGTTGTTCATAACTTTCACGCGATCGACGAAACGAACAAGAGGATTCCATTTGCACGAGTCCTCCCCCGAACATCGCGGTGGGTACATTTTAAAATAAATCCCAGAACCGAAAGCGCGCGAGAAAACGTTTACAAAAGTTAGATTATAACTCGACTCGAGGGCTACGAACGTCCATGAAAAACAAGCAGGGAAGGAGAGACAGCGGAGAATGTGCTGAAACGAGTGGTTGGCCTGTTAAAAAAAGAAATGAAACGTAGAAAAACCATTTGCGAACCTGGCAGACAGAATTCGAGAGAATATTAATCGAATTCAAGTAGGAAACACTTCGAGGACGATCCTCTTCTGTCTTTTTTTTTTTCTTTCTCTTTCTGTTTTGTGGATTCGATTGAATGTAACGTGCCAGGGTTTTTTTTTCTTTAGGCGCGTCACATTGAATTCTGTCGAACGACCGAGTGAATTGCAAGCTTTATTTCGACCGCGTCAATATTTGCCGAAGGTTTCGATATTTCATTACATGCTGTCCCGGTTTCGTAAACGGAAGTGCCGGCACGCGTTGAATACCTCGCTGCGGAACAATCCCGTCCGGTTTATTCTTCTTTTCGTCGCGTCGATTTATCGAGGCATTCGATGTTTTCGAGTCTCATTACATCGTTTGAAAGTAAACAGGTCGTGTGAGCTGAAAACGTGGACGAGGGAAAGTTAAAAGGAAACATGCTTTAATTGTCAATTTGCCGATAATGAGAATCGAAGCTTGACAGAAAATAATAGTGATCCGTTTCATTAGGAATTTAACAGCAACAGAGAATGTGCAAATCGTAGGAAAATATTTGTAAGCAACGAGGGATAAAGAATTTAAAAATTCTTCGATTAATACTTAATAACTCGAAAACAACGAATGGTGTATTGCCGAAGGAAAATTAATTACAGCTTGTAATTATAAATTTTAATCAATGTTCCCTAGAATTCACGAAACGTGTTGAAATCAATAAATTGATGTCTGTTAATTGGCATTGATAAAACATAACGGTGGCTAATAAGTTCGATCCTCGAGAAATTATAATCAAAAATCAACGAGGGATAAGGATCGTGCGCGATGCTGAAAATTTGTAGGGAATCGAATGGTAATTTATCCTCGATCGGTTCGAAACGTATAATTTGCAATGAAAACGACCGCCTACAAATGAACCAAAACGCATCTATGGTACTTCAACCGAAATTTTCTGCAATCAAGTAATTAGCAAAAGAAGCGATGAAATAATCTGCGGTTAGCGTTAATATTAAGCTGACAATGCTAGCTGACGAACTGAAAGGTTAAATTTAAAAATGAATTGATCGCGTTCGTAATAATTAGAGTTTCAGCGTGTCTGACTAAACACGTCCATTTTCACTGCGGCAGTCGACGTGTTAATAAACATCGGGATTCAACGAACGCAATTGGTCGGCGGCCACGTCGAATGTGCCCTTCCAGCAATTTTCGACCGCATCTCCGTGACACCGTGATTACTTTCATAATCACGATCCCCGAAGCCGATATTGCGTTCGCTCGCAGAATTTTAATTGAAATCGTCCGATCGTTTCCTGTAATTTCCAAAAAATTCCCTTTACCAGCTCGTTGTTTACCGACCCCCTGGTATTCGAACTATTTTAATTTCGAAAACTGCTGGCTCGATCTTTCGTAGCATCCTTCGCCTGATCGTTCAAACGTCATCGTGATTGGAATCAAAATACAAAGAATCGATAACAGGTGTTACAGTTTATTTCTGGGGGGAAAATAATTGTACGATTGATGGACAGGTGGTAGAATTTCAGTTGAGACGGATTTATTGACAATTACAGCGATTGTGATTAATACTTTGTCTGTCACAGTAGAAACATCAATGTATGGCCGGACACAGGACAAGTATAGGTTACTGAGGTTATTAAATATTGATCTTTTAGTCTTAAAGTTTAAATTTGAGTTTTAGAACGGTTAGTACATATAAATTGAGTGGAATAAAAGATGTTTATTAAAATATAGTGTTTATGGTTAATATTTTGGCTGTCACAGTAGAAATATCGATGTATGGTCAGTCGCAGAATAACAGACATAGATTACTAGGGATATTAAATACAAATTTTTTAATTTCGGAGAGCTTGAATTTTAAACTCAGAATTACCGCTGTAATTTTCAATTTAAATTAAATCCGTAACGTCGATTTAACTAATAACCTTTCTATTAAATTGATAACTAAATTTTCAAGTTTCGCGTGTCCCTTTTTCCTACGGAATTGCAAAATTATTATTTAAAGTTTTTCAACCTTTTCTGCAACTTCTTCATTTGGGAATTCAATCGAAATCCCAAGCTAGGTTCTGGTGGAAATGATATCAGATCGGAGCTTCGCAAGGAACAACGTCTGTCACCTTTGAACCCCGAAAAGTGCAATGAAAGTGTCCTGCGGCAATTCCCATGATCCAGGACCGACGCTTCAGTCCTGAGGGAAACTTGAAACTCTGGTACGACGAAGGGATAGATGGTAGAGGGACGATTCTGTCCAACGAACGGTTAGGTTCATCGACAGAGTATACCGGCTTGTCGAGACGAGACAAGCTTCGTTAAATCGAAACTGGGTGATTATTTAGTTAACGACGAAAGCATGGTACATTTTTTTTTAAATTAAACATCTGGGAAGTGAATAAATTATAATTTAAGACTATTATTTCTTATCTGTCCTAAGTAATTTATACATTACTTTTTACCGAAAATTTCATCCGTGAGAGTAGCAGTATTTAATATAACTCAAAAGAGACGATACGTGTAGAAAATTGCGCGCAAAGGCGGACCATCGCGAGTTTTTGAAGAACCGGTCACAAAGAGGTAACAGAGCACCGAACAAAGACACGGCAACAGCGAAAGAGATCTATTTGAATAAAGTTCGAAGAAGCAGCGACATTCCTCGTCCTCAGGCATTTTATTTCCATGAAAGAGTGTAGTTTATTTAAATTGAACGTGACAGAGACAGAACGTCTGAAACTATCGCGTGCCCGCAGGTTGTCAACTTTCCATTTTTATTTCCTTGACGTATTCAGCCACGAATATTTCTTCGTCTTCGAAATAATTCCAAGTCAACGTTTAAAGAAAAAGAATTGTTTCTGCAGAAATTGGTGTTTGTTTTTTGATTTAAGACGAAAGAAGTCACGGTGGGGTACGAGTGCCGTGATACCATGATTTAGGGTTGAAAATAGGCCTTCAACTCGATGGGAGAGGGGATGGGTTGATATGGAAACAGTATAGATTCGGGCAACTATGGAATAAGCTGGGGATGTAGATATCCGGCAGCCAACACGTTTGATATTCAAAACCAACCCTCCCGCCCCCCGACACCAAGTAATACGCGTAAATTTTTCCATCCCTCCTGGCCAGACATTTATGAATCCCCTGTGGTATGTAATATTTTGCTTTTCCATTTTTCACCAACAGTTTTAAGACATATTTCGGATATCTCTCACTGCCGCGTAATATTTGTCATATTCGAAATTCAAAATTTATTTAATTTGGGAAAAAATTTATTTTACATTAAAAATATCGACGAGACCTTTATGCAGTCATTTTGATTAAACCTTAAGCTTTAAATTGATGTACGATAAGTATCATTTTGCAAGACTTTTATGTCATCAAATTGTAACGATATGAATCAGGCCTAACTTGGATTTCATAAATTTTAAAATTAATCATTGTTCGTTTTAACTGATAACCGGTTATTTTCTGTTCAGAATATCAACGAGACCTTTATGTAGTTGTTTTGGGAAAACTTTAAAGTTTAAATTGATGCATCATAAGTGACGTTATGCGATACTTTTATGTCATGAAATTATGTCAGACTATCTACGTTCCAAAATCCATTGTTCGATATGCAACAGCCTAATATTTAATCACTTTAATGCGAATAAACCGACCAAAAATATCGTTGCTGTTTCTTCCTCTGCTCCAAGTAAATATTTGATTAGTTAGCACACGTATTAGAGGAACAGCAATAACTTTCTCGTTCGTCAAGCAAGCAACCGGGAAACGCTGAATTTTTCTTTTCACCTTTTGGCTTGTTCGTTTCGCTCGTAGTTTCGTGTTATTAGCAAAGTTGGTGCTCTTGAAATATATTTTACCGGCTTCTGGTAGAAGGAAGGCGAGAGAGATAGAGATAGAGAGAGAGAGGATAAAAAAAAAAACAAAAAAAGAAATGCTTTCGTCCGTTCCCAGCCAAACCACAGGATATGAGAATATGTGGTCCCCGGACACCGGTGAAATATAACACGGCTGGAAAAGTTACTTCTTCGGCCTCCAGTGAATAACTTTGGCCCGGAGAGTCGTTTGTTTTATCCGTGATATTTTATTTCGAATTAATCGACGAAAGATGTTCGGCGAAACTCCTGTCGATCGATCGTTTAGCATCAGGCCAATTCACCCTGTCGTCTGGAAATATTATATCCTAAGGAACTTAGAAATTTCGTAATATTATATTTACGAGAATTTATAAAATTCAGAAGTTTCAAAATATCATACTGTTTGACGACTTGGAAGTTTCGAAATATCCTATTTATAGTAACTTAGAAATTTTGAAATACAATAATATTTCTGGAAGGTCAGAAACATTAGAACATTGTACCTTCAGAAATTTAAAAATTTGATAAAATTTCGATCGTGGACCTAATATTCGAGCTACATTTCGTTTCCCAATGCTTTGATTGATTTTTAATTATATTTCCTTTACTATTTATCGGCGAAAAGGGGCAGAAGTTTTCGTAAATAATTCATTGTCGGACAGACGTCAAACGTGACAACGTTGAACAAAGAGATTACGGTGTAAAGGTAGGAGACCTGTTGTTTAAGTTGTTAGGACGTCGACGTCGTTCCCGTTATTAGTTGGCAACACTCGGGAACTCTTTTTGAAAGTGCGTCACGGCACGTAGGAGTTGTGATTAACTCGGGAACTTTCGGTCTAATAACCAGGGACACAGGACTGACGATTTACGGGCGCGGTTGCGGTTTCGCGGTGAAGGTTTCCTAGAAAACTAATTCCGTTCGGCATAAATTCCGTTGCGTTTCATTTGCAAAGTTGGTTCGCCGAATCTTTAGGCGGAAATTTCGGGAACTCTCCAGGAAATTCCGTTTCGAGCTAGTGACAAGGAAAAATTGTTTGTTCAACGGTGAACCTCCAACCCTTTTGTTCATTCAATTTCAATAATAACGACCTTATTATAGATCCAATTTCATTTACTTCGTTCACATTAATGAAGTCAGTCGAACCTCTTTAAATTTCTAAAATTTACAATTAAAAGAAACAAAAAATTACAATTCAAATTGAGGATATCAATTCTCAAGCTCTGGACAATAGTGCTTGAAAGAATAGTCTGAAATTCTGAAAATAATAAAAATGAAATAGTGCTCAAATGTAAATAATCGTTGCCCCAACGGTCTCTGGGTTAATGTGCTAATAGAAGAAGACGTCAAAGATGTTTTAACCCGTGAAAGAATAGCTCGTTCCACTCGGGAACTTTTATTTCGATGCCTGGACGGTTTTCTTCGTCGTTGTCCAGGACGTCGGGGAATACTGTCAGTCAGCATCCTTTTCCGGCGTGTATCATCTTTCCACGGAGGGGTGGAGGCGTATCGAAAAAAGATGTCGCTGGACGATCGTCGTTGCCGGACGTGGAAAATGGAACTCGTCCTTCTCCGCGACGGCAACATCCCCCTGTGATCCTTTTTACCGGCGCGTGGAAGTCTTGTCAGATAGGTCTTGCCAAGGGATTGTCGGGGTGAAACTGATCGAGCAGGATGTCGATAAATCAAAATTCTTGACACGATGCTTCGAGCAAAAAAAAAAAGATGAATTGGAACGTTAACTGGGTGATTGGATCGGTGTGTTTCTTATCTGCTGCTCGATAATTTTAGTTGAAAATCAAAGTTCACGATGATAAGAATATTTGGTACGAGCACAGGTGATTGTATGGACTTAAAATTTAGACAATCCCTATTTGGGTATTTATTAAATATTTTTATATTAAAATTGTTCGAAAGCGACACAGCCTTTTCCCTATAGAATTGTTCGTTAAAACCCCTGCAAAATTATTAAATATTCTGTAATAATTCTTTATGCAGAATACGCGAAAGGTTAGAAATTGGAAAATTTCGAAGTACTATACTTTTAGAAATTAAAAAAACATTTACCAGTGCTTATTTTTCGAGACTGTGAGGGTTAGGTAAACATTTTACTAATCCCGTCAAGCAGTTCTTATCACCGTCTCATATTCTCCTCTTCTTATCGTCGGCCATTACTCACGAGTGATTAATAAAGACGCGGCATACATATTAAAACGATGAGTTTTTCGTGGATCCGCGTGAAAAGACGGTCTTGACAGGCTGCCAAAAAGGAGTTGGCTAGGATGGTGGCCAGCTTTTTCAGCTGTCTGCTCGTTCTCATAATGCCGAGCCCGACCGGAAACCGGCGTGTAGATCGCTCGGCTATGGCGATGATCGATACCAGAATCGTAGCCGTTGTTTAGCATAGAAATCTCATCCGGCGGTCCATCGTTCCGGACGGATTATCAAAATTTTCCCAAACACCCGTTCCTCCAACCCTTTGTTTTGGGATTTATTTAATACACCGGGCCGTCCTCGTGTTTCGGGTTAATATGATCGACCATGCGTCGACGAGTTATGTATTATGAATTTGCCAACACCCGGATTTTCCGGGTTTTCAGCTTGAATGGCCCTTAATTCGGATCGTTTTCGAAACACGCGACAACAGGGAGCACCAGAATAGAGCACGCGGGTGGAATATTAACACTCGCATATTGTTTCATAACATTTTGGGGTATTTTTATACAATTTCAAAAGTGGAAAATTAAATATAGTAATTATCGAAGTCTGTGTACAAAATTTGAACGAATAATCAATACTAGTGATTATTGAGGATTTGAACGTTTCATTTTTGATGCCGGTTTCGTTCACGATCGACAGAGAACCGTAGAAAGGGAGGTAAAAAAAGAAAAATAAGAAAACGCGGTTCCTCGAGTTCTCCGGCCGTTTCGGGCGGAGCTTTTTAAACCCTTTTCTACATTATTTTATCTCCCTTTTACCGCACCCCGTGAGGCCTCTTTCGCTCGACTGCGCATTCCTTTTAACGATTTCAAACCCCTCACTTTGGTCGC
Source organism: Stelis phaeoptera (assembly GCA_943735885.1). Lineage (NCBI taxonomy): Eukaryota > Metazoa > Arthropoda > Insecta > Hymenoptera > Megachilidae > Stelis > Stelis phaeoptera. The sequence continues at coordinate 7,506,635 of OX030936.1, forward strand.
GATCAGCGACATCCGTTTTCGTTTCACGTTCCTCGACGATTCTACGCGTGTTCCCTCCCGAATCGTGTTCCTTCCGGTTCTAGCAACAAGAAAGGAAAGATTCTCAAAGAGATGGACGATTAGGAAACTCTTTGTCTGATTACAATTCTGGAATTATTATCTTGCTAAACAAACTGTTTGAGAATTTTAGTTGGTAGATTGATTCCTTTTTGGATTATAAAGCATTTCGATTTTGAGTGTTGTTATGTATTTATTATCACGCTAAGCGCCGCGAAATTTTGTACCATCAAATAATTGACTAAAAGAACTACGAAATAAACCGCAGATAGCGTTAATATTTATTTATTTTATTAAACGGAAGATCCCCTTTTAAAACAAGGTAATAAAATTCACATTCAGTCAACAATTCCTGTATACAACATACATACTAGTGACACTGCTCGTTAGTATTTTATTAAATTAAACTAATAATGCTGGATATTGAATTGAAAGGTTAAATTTGAAAATTAATCGACTGCATCCTCAATAATTAGGATTTTATCGTGTCTGGCTACGTACGTCCGTTTTCACTGTGCCACTCGACGCGTTGAAGAACATAATTTGCCTACAACACCCCACCTCGAACTTCCTCGAACAAAATTCCTCCACGATTTCAGCACCGAATTATACTATGGATCGTGCATTCGATTACGATCCTGTCAATTGGAAAATGAAATCGTGAAACGAATCCAGCATCCGCAACACCGTAACCCCATCGAGTCAGGTCTGGTGCGATTTTTCGTTGACAGAATATCGGCTCGCAATACGGCGTGAAGTGTAAAACCGACAGAATGGAAGTCAATTTACGAATACATCTTCGAGAAAAGAGATGGAAGAATGGGGATGGATGTTCGTGATGCTGGGTGCAAGCCACCCCGTCTCAGCCACGCTAAGGATTACCGTTTCCCTTCTCGATTCTCGAGCACTGGAACCCACGATATCTTTCCATTTCCCTCTTTACACCCTACCCCCACTACCCTCTCCTTCCTCCTACCAAACCCGTTTCCATTTACGACTGGAAGCTCTCCCTTTTCGTCTCGTGTTTCCTTTTCTCCTCGCTTTCATTCTTAGATAATCCGCGGGTGTTAGTCGATATACCCGGTCGGATTCGAACGAAATCGAAATCCGTCCGTCGCGTCGGAGAAAAAAGGCCCGCACGGAACAGAGAAAGGCCCGACGCGGTAATATCGCGTCTAGAAGGTCCAAATTGATTTCTACCCCCGTGGTGAGCAGAGGGTACGAACAGAGCGTTGTAACCGGAGAACGAAGAGAGACGACGAACGTCTGGATTGAACATTTTAATAAAAGCCACCCCCGCGGTTTTGTCGCCGTTACCATGATCAACCTTTCGGGGCTGCGAAATGATCCTTCGCCACCCCTGGCGAGCATACGGGGGTGTTTATGACACCTGTGGCAATCACTGCGTTGAAATTTGATTAGGTTTTTCAAAGTTATTATTCTCTTTTCCCTGCTTTTCGTTCTGAATTTCTGTTCAAATTACGTTTATATCATAAATAATTATTTGTAATTGATAGAATTTGAATGAATCGTCTTCCTAATATTAAACTCTGATATCTCTTTAGCTTGTATATATAATTGTGTTTCTAACAAAAATTCCAGAGGTATCATTAAACATCGTAGGAAATTATTTACTCGTCTAGCGCACTATGCGTAGTTTATGCTACTGAATTTCGGGATATATTCAACATTTCTTCGCAATGCTGAATAAAAATTAAAAACAGTAACTATGTAACATAAATTATACTATTATGTAAAAGAGAATGTTATGGATCTTTGTTTTTATTTATTATATTATTACCCATTTAATCTATATGCACTTTATCTTATAATAGAAAGTACTGTTTTCGCGGAATAGCATATTTTTGATCTCCGAAAGTATTTAGATCGAATGTTTAGTTTTCTGGAATTTCGACAAGAATGACTTCCTATCAAACGCTCGAAACACCTTGAAATTCGGGTGTATCGAAATTCGTAACTAACAACGTGCAACAAGTTGCTGCTTACATATGCTCAACGTTCCGACAATTTACCATTCGACGAGGCTTTCCAAGGAACCATGCAAATTCTCGATTAAACACACTCTGATGCTCGATGAAGTAGTTTGAACAAGTCGGACAACTTTCGATCCTCTGGGGCAAGAAAGAACACACGAATTGTCCCTTCGATTCGATCTGTGCAAAATAAATTTTTGTTAGGAAGCTTCAACTGGTTGACGCTTTGATTATCACTTATTTTATGAAACCGTTGGATTCTATAATTTTAGATTTCCTTACGTGCCGAAAAATAAATCAATGAAAAATTTATATTCGAAAACTTCAATGATGCACGTCACAAGATTATGTTCCTTGAAAGTGAAATTGCAAATCTTTTACTTACTAATTTCCAAATTTTGATTTTCTTACATATCGAAAAAGAATAATAGATTATCGACATAATTGTGTCTGGTAGGTTTTCAGTTTACTCTGTTCGTTATTATTTTCGTAGAACGAAACGAACGAGTTGGCAAATAATGTCCAGATTGTTTATTAGCTGTAAAAGGGGAAAGCGATTGTTGCGGTTGTTCAGTTGCTTGTATTCGACTGTTTAGTTCAAATACCATTTGAAGACACCCTCGACTGGGCAGGTCTTTGGTTTATTAAGGTCGTCTCGGATTTCCGAGAGGTCGATGCTCGCTTATTACCTTGGCCACCGTTTCTCTAAGGATGTGTAAAGCCACAACGTTCCTCTGAAGCCTTAATTGAAACATTGTCTGCAAGGTGTACGGAGATTCCCATGGTCTCTTTGTACGAGACATTCGAGTGTTTATCGATTTTGTCTGCGGTATTTGTACGTGGATGAATCAATTGTATATGTAGCATTCGATAATTAAACCTGATTCAACAACCTTTTGATTTTGATATCATTTTGAGTGAAATAATTTTGCAAATCAATCACTGTGCATAGATCGAATTATATAACAATCTTACCTTGGAATTACTTTTGCAATTTAGCATATATTTTAATTATTCATCACTGTGTTAGTTGTAGTATTCCAAAAGTTTCAAGGTGCACATTTCTCACACTTTGGTAGACTGTTGCAAAGCGTCGTTAAATCGTTTTCAACGGAAAAAAGTAACGAGAATATCGCGATGTGAAACGAGGGAGGAGCTCGTCAGTGGGTTCAGTGGCTGGAGCGGGAAACAGAAAGAAAAGGCGTCTCGTTAAGGTGACTGTCTCGACCCCTTGAAAGTTGTGCGAACGAAGGGTGGAAACACGGCATGTCCAATGGTCGTATGTACAAAAAATATTTCAACAGGAATACAAGAACTTCTATAATATCAATGTAAAAATGGGTGCTCAAGTATTTAACACGTTGAGTGCCGCAGTGAAAACGGACGTATGTAGTCAGACTAGATAGAATCCTAATTATTAAGGATGCAGTCGATTAATTTTTATGAAACGTTATAAATAGTAAAATTACTATTTCAGTGATTGTTTATATTAATAATAAATATCAAAGTTTGTATTTAATTATTTGTCAAGTTGAATATTTAACGACCCGAGAATACTGAATGGTATCGTAGTTTGGTGACTGATAGCAAAGGATTAACAAATGATATAATAATTTTCGTGATACGATCATTTACGTTGGGAATACGTTCGTGGAAAGAACAGGTGTTGGGCACAGTTCGATCCATCGTTCCAAAGAGGAAACTTCTGTTGGTCGTTTTGTATACGCTAAGAGTAACCAGCGGTTTTGTAGTATTCATTCTTTACCGTTCCCCCGTGGTGAACACCGGCGACGGTAATGCGCTTCTTGGTACATTAACCTCGTCTTGCACACAGTTCTCGACCACTCACACATTGCACGACGTACAACCGAGCACAATAAAGGGTTGTGCACAGCTCATCCCCTTAGGTTCTGCTCGAATCGCCTTTCGAAACGTCTTTCCCCGTCGATGCGCCTGTTAATTGGAAGCGCAAGTCTGCCGTTGTGTTAGAAGCGTTTGTAACTCTAATTATTTTCATAGAAATTGACTTATTTAATTTTGTCTGACGTATTCCAATGTAATCGTAGCGTTAGGTTCTTGTTGGGCGAGAAATTAATCTCAAATTGTATCAATTTTCGCAAAGATCTGTTATCTATTTTGTTGAATACTTGAAAGTTTGTCCAATTGCAACAGTTAAATATTATACAAATGATATGCTAAAGTTTTCTGTTTCTGTAATCTTGAACGCAACTAATTATTTGATAGAAAAAAAAAAGCATACCTTGAAAGGAGTTCAATTAATACGAAGTGGATTCAATGAAACCCGAGTATAATAAAAGCGAAGTAAAGTGTACTGTTGAATATTATAATTAGCTTTTGTCCCTCGAGCGCCCTCATTAACCCCTTGCTTCATTTACATATCATAAGTATCATCTAAAATATTAATTAGCTGGGTCGAAAGAGTCCTTGCCACTTCAATAAACATTCGTCAGATCTTATCAGACCAACATTGGTAAAGATGCTGAAGAATTTGGACGAATGGATTGGCGTGAAAATATTTTCGAACGAATCGACAAGCTGGTCGGTGGTCCGTCAATATTTTCACGAGACTTAATGTTCAACAACGTCGACGAACGGTATTTGCTTTCGCAGAGAATTCATGGCTTTCCTGGCTGACCGTTACCGACCTATAATTTCTCGTGTCGACTGACTAAGCATTTCCAGGCGACCATGTGACATCCAGCACGGGCGACGTAACGTTCTCGGACACTATCGGACCACTTAACCGATTGTTCCGTTTCGTTCGCTGACAATCTGCTTCCGATTATCGTTGGAATCCTCGATTCCGTCGGTTCCCGTTCGATCAGAGAATTTATTCAATTATAAGGGTCGACGCATCCCGTTAAATGGCGCGATTACAGCGAACGACCAACAAAACGAACGGTCACGGTTCCCAATTCATCGTTGAGATTTCTTTGATAAAATTTAATTGTGCTTCGGAGCAAGCAACGAATTGCTACAGAAGGGCAAATCACTGCTGACCTTGCCAAAACCTCGAAACAGGTTTCAAATTATAGAGTCCGGAACGTAGAAAGTCTAAGAGGGTTTGATGAGTTAAAAGTATTGCTAAATAGCACTTACCCCATATCAATTTGTAGCTTGAAGTTTGATAAAGAAGGCTATATAAATTGTTTATTGATATTTTTGTTTTGATTTCATTTTGTGTAAAGGATATTGATGAAGTGTTTACATATCTATTTTCCTTGGACTTTAAGCTTTAGATTGATGTACCATAAGCGATACCTTTATGTCATAAAGTGTATTTAAAAGCAACCTGTGGTGCATGCCTGACTTATCATTCACTTCTACTACTTATTTTTCGTACTAATCTTGCAGCCAGTTTGTTTCGTGCAATGCTCAGGTAATTAATCTATCTTATTTATCAATCTATTAGTATGCCGACAATATTATTAACTAACTACCAGCTGCCAAATATTCACAAATATATCATGAACACCAAATTCCATACATCCTCCGCATCTAAATTACTAATTCGTCTGCGGCTTAATTAACAACCTCATACATGGTTAACCCCCTATCGAACGAAACCAGTCCCATCCGATTCCATTGAAATCAAACGCAATCTGTCACTTAATATCATCCCTTAACTAACACAAAAACCCACTCGTAACACACAGCCAGACGGACACGTACTTCTGCAGACGTTTAAAATGAAATCGCTTCAACGAAAAGGTCACAGCAGGGTGGGGGTGGTGTTGTTCACGACAGCGACACTGGCTGGACACCATTTTCTCATCCCCTCCCGGTAGAAACGAAACAATTACAACTATGCCCCAACAATTTATAATTCTACGCCGGTGCAACCCTTCCGCCCTCTTTCCCTGTTCCCCCTACGGTGTGGCGCAGTTAAACGTTATTACTTCAGTCGTTGCAGATAATTCCCCTCGTTTGTTCGCCGAGGCATTTACTCCTCCGCGAAAGGCGCAGGGGGAGGAGGTGGGACGGTTGACGAATTCACGCGGGAGGGCGTGCAAGGGTGGCGCGTGGAACTCTCGGAGTAGTTGGATATAATTCGCCGTTAATTCCCGGCAACGAGAAGGAATCGCGAATAAGGGTTGCCGGCTGTCGGCGTGACGTCGACGGCCGGGGAGCAAAGGGATTGTTGGAATTAAGTCGACGATAGTTTTGATGCGAGTGAAATGAAGCGAATGGGATGAAGTGTTGAGATTCTTGTAGACATTACGGGACTGATGGAATTACGTTTGTTGGGATGACTCGTGGAGCGGTGTTGGGTTCATTGAAATTTGATTACCTTTTCTGGTATTTCGGGGGTACTTGAGATCACTTCGTCTCGTCGTCGACTAAAGATTCGTGTGATAAGATATTTAAAGGTGTAGTCGTTTAATCTTTCAATGCGTCGGTTTCTCAAATACGTAATTATATTAAATATAACATCGACGCCTTTTAAAAGTACGATTTTCTTCATCGACCACCTTACATTTTTCTCTAAAGATAACAGTTTGTTGAAGAATATGAACGGAAAGTTAGAAAAAAGTGACTTATTAGGTTTATGTTTTATTATTTTTGTATTGTTTTCATTTCTCATTTTTCAGATATAAACAAGATTTCAGAACCACACGTTGTAATTGCGTAATAGTTTGATTTCAAAAAATTGACGAAAAACGTCCACTCTTCGATGGGAAGAGGAGGTATTGTTATAATATAGCAGGGTAATTTATTGTTTCACTGTCGTGTAAGGAAAGTTTTCAGAGAACACATAATTGCTTTAGAGATCTTAATTAACAGCGAACTTTATTTCTTTAAAATAAATTGAAGTCTTCATTAATTTACATTATTTCATTCTTGAATACTTTCAATAAAGCGTGAGATTTTAATTTCGGCGAAAATTTCAGCGCGAATTATCCAACGGGGTAGGTAATTGCCACATAATGCTTAATAATAGTAATTATTACACGCTAGACTGAAAATTGCGGTTAATTGTCAAATTCACGGTAATTGCTTCTAAACTCGATCTCGCTTTACGGTCAAATTTCCTCTGCTCTTTCGAAAAAGAAACAAGAGAAGTAAATCAAGATTCCATTTCATTGAAATTCAACGTTGAATGTTCCGAATAAAGAGCTGGCGAAATTAAATGAAATTTGTTGAGTTAATATATATAATTGGGAAATTTTTTTTTCGCTACAGAGAAACTATCGCAGAGGATTCAAAAAGATAAACAAACAGGAAGGGAACAGAAGTTCCTCGACGTTTCGAAACTTTGACATCGTTTAATTTCGTTTGTCTCCGCTTGAGATGCAACCGTTTTGAAGCTTTCTGCTGGGGGAAAAGTCTTCCGGAACTTCGAGACGAACGGCAGAACCGAAACGTATTAAGCAGTTGGCAAGCAGTTTGAATTGGTCGATAACTTCTGTAGTTTAGCGTTGCATCTTTGTTTCACGTTGACAAACAATTAGTCAACAGATACTATCTCTTTGAGTTTCGTCTGGTATCCTCATTTATTACCAATTCTATCCATTCCACGTTATCTATATGTATATAACTTACACAATTCGATTGAAAATTTCTGCAATTTCATTTCAAAATTCGGTTTTCATTTTCCAGTGAAAATGAAGCCATCGAAGGATCATCAAGAAAAGTTCCATAGCAAATTTCGCTTCTTACAATAATGAAGAATATAAACAACTTACAAAATACTTTAGAGTAAGTATAAAGTTATTGATTAATTCATTAAAGGTATAATTTCTGAATGATCGAAGGGATTTTAATATGATATTGTTGTGTGTGCAGGTACTATACGCAGAAAATTACCATTGGATGTAAAATGGAGTGTTCTATTCAGTGTAAAAGGAAGTTCGACAAACTTGTGAATTCAGTTGCTGTTCGACTCTACTACAGTAAACTTCTTCAAGAAGAATGCACATTCTGAAACGAATTATCTCTATTTCAAGATGCAACAATTGTCAATCCTATTCAGCCATTGTAAGGAGCAGGACCAGGACGAAGAAAGAAGATATTTTTTAAATAATTTAACTCTGATATTGTATTCTTGAATCATTCAAACAATCAAACCTCCTCTTGTTTAGTTATAAGATGACTTATTCTTAGTATTACATACATTAATGTATTTTATTGTTAAACTGTAATTATTGTAGCAGTGATAAATGTAAGAATTATTGTATTGAATGTACCGGAGTGTGTAAAAATGTATCGTAATAATTTAAAAGTATTATTGTTAAATTCAATTTAGAAGTGAAAATTGTGATATAATATTATTAAGTGCGTTATAAAACGTAATTTACAATAATTATTGTGAGTATATTATTTGAATAAAAGTACGTTAAAAATAATTATACAGTTGATACATTATTTATCCCATTAACCATATTTGAAAATTTGTTCAAATAAACAATTAATAAAAGAACAAAGTTTCTGCAAAAAAAAGCTATTTTCGTTAAATAAATGGATAAAAATCTCGAAATTGTATCAGGAGAACATAAATTGCGAGGAGGTATTCGCGCCACTTCCAGGAATTTTTATGACGTCAAATTCCAGGAATTTCCGGAAATCTCTTCTAAGAAATGACGTCAGATTCCAGGAATTCCCGAGAACTGGGTTGGCGAAATTTCAAAGTCCGATTTTGAAAAATTGTATCAGGAGAACATAAGATGCGAGGAGGTATTCGTGCCACTTCCAGGAATTTTGATGACGTCAAATTCCAAGAATTTTGCCGATTCCAAGAAATGACGTCAAATTCCAGGAATTTCCGAGAACCGAGTTCGCGAAATTTCAATGTCCGATTTTGAGAAATTGTATCAGGAGAACATAAGTTGCGAGGAGGTATTCGTGCCACTTCCAGGAATTTCGATGACGTCAAATTCCAAGAATTTTGCCGATTCCAAGAAATGACGTCAAATTCCAGGAATTTCCGAGAACCGAGTTCGCGAAATTTCAAAGTCCGATTTTGAGAAATTGTATCAGGAGAACATAAGTTGCGAGGAGGTATTCGTGCCACTTCCAGGAATTTCGATGACGTCAAATTCCAAGAATTTTGCCGATTCCAAGAAATGACGTCAAATTCCAGGAATTTCCGAGAACCGAGTTCGCGAAATTTCAAAGTCCGATTTTGAGAAATTGTATCAGGAGAACATAAGTTGCGAGGAGGTATTCGTGCCACTTCCAGGAATTTCGATGACGTCAAATTCCAAGAATTTTGCCGATTCCAAGAAATGACGTCAAATTCCAGGAATTTCCGAGAACCGAGTTCGCGAAATTTCAAAGTCCGATTTTGAGAAATTGTATCAGGAGAACATAAGTTGCGAGGAGGTATTCGTGCCACTTCCAGGAATTTTGATGACGTCAAATTCCAAGAATTTTGCCGATTCCAAGAAATGACGTCAAATTCCAGGAATTTCCGAGAACCGAGTTCGCGAAATTTCAAAGTCCGATTTTGAGAAATTGTATCAGGAGAACATAAGTTGCGAGGAGGTATTCGTGCCACTTCCAGGAATTTTGATGACGTCAAATTCCAGGAATTGCCGGGAACGTTAACCGAGTAACCGAAACGCTCGATTTTGCGAAATTGTATCAGGAGAACATGATAGCTGAGGAGGTGGCACAAAGTTTCGTGGTTTTTTCAAATTTTATTTACTTAACTTAACCATATTCACTGATTTCGTTATTTCTGTCTGTTTTAACTACTTTTCTCAGTTTTTTTTTTTTATCTTTTGCGTTTGGAAATTTTTGTGCAATGCTCCCTCCACGCAGTTATTCGTTTTTTTAAATGGAATTTTTAATAATTGGATATGGAGAAATAGGTTTAGAAATGAATAAACAATTTCTTTAGTTTAACTCTGTATTTATTGAAAATTCTTTCAAACATACAAGTTGGAAAAATTACAAAATTAACAATATTCGTACAATGTAATTATTTACAATTAACGCATTTTACAATTCTCTGTACAAATTTAATACATGGTACAATCACAATTATAATCTTCATAGTTGTTAAGTCGTGTTGTGGTGTTGATGAATACTTTGTCCATCCACTTGTTCGACTCGCTTGGGGTTAAATATTCTTCAAATAAATAATTTCTCTTCGATGTTTCCTTCTCGAGCTCTCAGCCAAGACTGATTGAGGGGTACCAGGTCGGTCTGAGCTCTGCCTTTCTCCCCATGCTGGTATAGCTCTACTTAAAGCTCTGCAATTGTCATTATAAACATATAGTAAGAAATATACAATTTTAACGATCCAACAATCCTATTATTTTACTACTTATATAAATTATGACCTCTACCTTAATTTCTCCTAATTCCGTTGTTAATTATACGACCATACAGAAATTGTCCCGAGATCAGTGATTTTTGTCGCGAAAACACATACGTTATCAGGAAGTGTTTCAATAAATTCGTTACCAGGTTCCCGTACCTTTGCCGGCGACACTATTCGCGATATATTACACACATAGGGTCCTTTCGTGCTCGCTGAAAGCGATTGCTTCGTGCTTCGTATTATTGAGGTCGAGAAAATCGACCTCTCCTATTGCTTTCCACTCCCGCGCTCTCTCTTTCAGCTCTCGCTTTTGATGTTCGCGGCGAAAAACTTTTTCGGCACAACAGAGCGTAAGGAGAGTTCCGTGATATTGTATCGCTATCGATTTCACCAATAAAATATCGTATCTACCTCGATACCCGCGGAGACACGAACAGAACCACGTCGGTTTAAGCTACCTGCTCTTCAATCGACACGATCGGTTTCGAGTTTTCCTGTTTCTATCTCGTTTCTGTCAAATTCTGTTGAAAGCGCCTTAATACGTTGAATGTTGTGAGGGTCACCGGTGACCGACATCCGAAATGTTTCGCAATGAAATAATTAAGAACGGAAACCATGAAATAAACCACGGATAGCGTTGATGTCAAGCTAATAATGCTGGCTATCAAACTGAAAGGTCAAATTTGAGAATTAATTGTTTGCTTTGTAAATAATTAGGGTTTGAGCGTGCTGTGCCACTCAACGTGTTAACAACATTCGTTAACAAGTTTCGATTAAAGTGTATATGATTCGTTCAATATTGAGTGTAATAAAGTAGAAAACAATTAGGATATGTCAGACACCACCTCAGCCACTAAGGGTTAAAATTGACAGTAAATAAGATTCATGCACCTCACCTGCAGAAACACCTAAATCAGTTTCTATCGTTTGAAACAATAACTCAAAGGTACCAGAAAACCAAGAACAATCATTTTACAGTATCTTACCAGAATCCAGACCATTCAACAGATTACTGACTGTCCTTAGAAGCCATGAAACGTGTTAGAATTTCGTCCAAATGGAATTTGATAATAAACTCGAGGCGCCGAGGGAAACCGAATCAAACTTACGATTCTTTAAGAGATATGAATCACGATTTTCCGGCTGGAATAAGGGCTATCGATCAAGCGGAGAATCCGCGAGGATTCCAAAAGGAATTCCTGATCCAGATTCCAGGAGAACTGCGAGAGGATCGCGTGGCGCCATCTCGAGAACCGAGGGGACGAGAGATCGAGGTTCGGTAGTAAAGCTCGATATAAATCAGACCGCGCCTTCGACTTTTTAACTGCGCCACTATTCTCCGCTTCCTTTCCCCAAACCCTATCCACCTTGTCCATCTTTTTCTTCCGCCGTCCGGCCGAGTACTGGCTCCTGTTACCCCCTCCCGACACGTAATTACGAGCCTTCGACGAGGAACTTCCGGCCTCCGGCGCTTTTACCACCGCCCGCGCCGTGATTACCCGACGATCCTCCAGGAAAAGAACGCACCGAATGAAAACCGGACTCCTTTCGATTCGATCTTTCTGACTGGATGAAACTGAGTGGACAATCGTTAATACTTGATATGTCGTTATAAACCTTGCGAACGTTAATTTTATTTCGTACAAACTGGGCGTTCGTTGATTCCTCCAGAATTTATATCTAATTCCAAGCTAGGTATGATTCTTATTTTCTAAATTCTGCACTGTTTACTCAGATATTAGAATTTCAGCAGGTATCGAGTCGAACGAATACCACCTACACTTTTGATTACATTAATAATTATATCTAACGTCGATGGTACTCGCAAAATCCACAAGCCATCAGAAATATTAATTTCCATATCTAAAAACTTAATCGAGTCAAAAGTTGACGATACAACAAGTGACACGCGAATGACTACAAATAATATCAGTAGTGTCTGTTCTATACCATTGTTAATTTAAGTAATGGACGAATTCAATAGAGTATCAGACGCCATAACTATCGATACATTTTTCGCCAGGTACAAAGGTTTCTCGTATCTCGTTTGAAGTTTGCTTATATAATAGAAAAGGGGGGAGGGCTCTCAACGAAATTTGTATCCAAACACGTGGTACACGTATTTTTCGTGAACGGACAAGTATAAAATTGGCGAACATTCGCACGCTTATACGTTTGAATTCACGACGGGGAGAACGTGCCGAGTTTTCGCGAAATCCTATCAGTCCAGGGGATGGAAAATAAGAGAGGGAAGCCGGGAAAATGGAGGAAATGGATCCACTGCAGTGTTCTACATGATTTCATCATCGCTACCGTGTGCCTGAGTATCGTATGACAACAGCAGACAATGTTTCGCCGCCTGTACATGTCCGACAAAACTCTCGACGATTCAAAATCGTTCAATTTCTGACGTACATCCTGCCTGTCGACGCCGAAACGACACACCGTTCTCGATTTTTCATTCCGTGATTAATGGTTCTGTTCTATTTCTACTTGACGTTTCGACGTGTCCATTTAAACGTTCTTTCGAAAGGGGCAAACCATTTCTTTTTAATAAAATGTGTAGAAATTATTTGTTTTCAGATAATTGTGTTTTCTTCCTTTTCTTCCGATTAACATTGTTTGACGTGCGATACTTGCTCCATTTTATATTCAAATTGTGAATCTTTGAGATGAAAGGAATGGTGTTACAGGTTTCTTTTTCGTTACAAACTTGTATTACTACGCAACATACAGAGATTTCATATTAATTTATACGCACAATTATCTTTCGAACTGTTCTGGGAAATTTAAGCTGTTTCGAAGTCGACATTTTATTATGGATACAAGTTTTTAGTTCGATTTTTGACAATATTCTTCGCGGAGAAGAATAAACGTTAAGAAATATCGTAAGAGTAGTTTCAAAAATAATTGCTTAAGAATATTTTAGTTATTACCAAGAATTAAATAGCAGTCTGTATAGTATACTCGTAATAATTCAAAAATATCGATATCTAAAATATACCCGGCGCTAGTGTTCGTCGAATACTTCAATTTTTGCAACAGATACAAAAAAGGAATTCATCAAATCGAGCTGCAACGATTATCCCTTTGTTTACTGTCGATGTTTGCTCGAAACATTTTTATCAAACTTTCTGCAAAAACCAAACTGTACCAACAAATGAAGTATTCTGCAAACGTTTCACGAGTTTTCGACCAAACGCAAAATGTAGTCGCAGTAGAAAATATTAGGATTTTTGTCGCAGTAATTGAGGATTAAATTTTTTGCAATAAAATGATATTAGTTAGAAATGGTCGACGAATATCAAGTCGACTCTCGTGGAAGCTCGATAAACTGTTCGCTAATTACACTTCGGCCAGACGATCGTCGAATTATTTGCCCGGAACTCGAAGCCGGCGCAGACGTCGCGTTTTATCCTTCCGGTCGGACGGCGATCTCATCCGGGACGATTTTTAATCGGGCCACACTGCACCCCTAGGATCAGCCTGTCTCACACTCGCAAAGCGTTTTCCCGGAACATTCTTTCGATCCATTTTGTTTCTGTCACTTCTCCGTCTTCTCGTGCGAGTTGAAAAATCGCTGAATTCTTTCACTGTTTCAATAAATAAATGATAAATCATAAGGTAAAATTAAAGTTAAAAAATGTGAACGCAAATAAAACGTGTTAAAGTAAAAAGTTAAAAATAGAAAAATGAACATTAAAAGATTGCTTATACAAAATGCAAAACCTTCCCACACTTCACACACTTCCCATATTTCACACACTCGTGCACAAGTTTCTTCTGAAAGAGGATTATAAAGTATCTTACACAAATGAATCAATTTGTAAATATGTTTGCGTAACAAAAAATTTATCACTTCAAGTATCATCCATTTAAACCAACTTCTACACTTTTCTACTATTCAAGTTTTAATAATAATCGTTGAAATTTCATAATTAACACAAATCCAATGAGTTTGATAATACCTGTGATTTATTAAAGAAAAATAAGGGTCGATGTTCTCTGCATAGAAATTATAAACCCGAAAATATTATCGAATCTCGCTGACGTGCATTCAATCAGAAATCCACGATACTATGGATCATTCCGTAGCAGAAAATATGAAGCAGACTTCGTTTCGTGGCAACGAAACGTAACCGAGGTTTCGAATGGTCGTACACAGAAGCCTCTCGGAGAAAATGGAATCTGGAAAGGTTTCTATCGGTGAAACGAATTTTCGCTTCGACCAACGGTCGCGTCAAAAGAACAGGTCCGCTGTATTTAGTCAGACAATGGAATAAATTCCTGAACAGACGATTGTCTCTAAAATCATCGAATTATTATTAAACTAACGAATGGCTTTGCATTTGAAATTTTTGAAAAATGTAGAAGGTATTTGTTAAAATTCTTCAAAAGAGAGAAACTTGCAAGACTTGTAGGACAATGAAATATTTCCAGCGGAAAACAATAAGTGTTTCCTGGGGCACAAGCGTTTTTATTCAATCAAACAATATATTTCGCGCAGAAGCAAGCCGGAATATTAGGAACAGATGCCCCGGAGAATACAACGGCACGAAAGCAGCAAGCAACTCCGAGTATACGTGATCTCACGATGATCTATGAACTGTTCACACCGAAGAACCTCGCCGTCAGGAGAGGTTCAGGCAAAAGACGAAGGATAGCATTGTTAGCTTTTGAACAGGGAGGGAAGGGTAGGAGGAGAAGGAGGTGCGGTTGATACACAGTCGGTCCCAGGGCCGTGCAGAAAAGGGAGCCAGAGCTGGATACGTGACCGGGGAGCAAAAGCGACCGAGGCAACCTTTCAAAAATCGTCTCCTTTTTCCGCCTCTTTATCGCTTCTTTCGCGCACGTGGACGACCCGTCTATCCTCTGTTAATCACTTCCCACCCCTCCTATATCACACCTTCCCCTGGATGGTTCCTGTCTTCTGGCGACAATTTTTTACCGGATCATCGCTGATTAGAGACGACATTCGTGGCACAGCGCACTTTTTTATTAGAGTTTACGACCGGCCCGACACTCGCTCGAGATTTCTCTTTATAAACCTCGGTTCTAACGCGTTTAAGTGTAAAACGTACTCGTTTCTTTTCTGGGTCGAACAGATAGCACGGATTCTGCGACGCGTACTCATATTTCAGCGGAGAGTACAAGACGACTCTGTAGTTAATTTCCTTTAAGAAGGATGTATATATATAATAATTAGGGACGGAGGGATGTTATTGGAGGGATAGGCAGGAATTTATCAAGATTAGATTGAATACTCACCGCTGAGAAGGAATAATCCACAGGCGACCAGAGTTCTATGATCCGAATAACAATGTCCAATTAAAGCTGAAATGGTGGCAGCAAGGACCAACGCCACAGCTGCCACTTGAAACGGGGCTGAAATCCTGAAACGAATCCGTGTAACGTTAGCCAATTATGTTTACAGGCGGTACATGAAAATATAAGTACGATTAAAAGTGATATAATTTTGATCATCATCCCTCGTTAATTGAAATCGGCGCAATTTGAGTGAATCATGTTCAAAATCTAAGTTTCGTTTAAATCTACGCGTACATTTTTAATTCGTAATTTGCAATAAAGAAAATTTGGAACATGGAATTATCGTTGTTTCAGGGTTGCAAGATTTAATAATTTCTTATCCCATTTATTGGAAATTTGTCTAAAGAAGCTGAAGAATATATTTTAGAATTAATTCATCGACTCTGACTATTTTTATAATAAGAAACTCTGAAAATTTAGAGATTTTCGCACACCTGGTATTGTTGTTCCATCTTTTGAAAATTACCAACTTCGGATGGCACAAGATAGATGTTGGAACAGCGTAGAGAATAAAATAACCGATGTTCATGCGAATGATCGACGACAGAACGCGTAGTAGAATCTTGAACACGCCATTGTCAGAGCGACGTATTTCACATAGTTTGCGCGAGGAATCTCAACGCGGATGCAGTTGTCGATTTATATATTTTACACGATCGTGCAAGAATAACGGGGGGCGTCTCGATCATTCGTGCCACGGTTGACAAGAGATTTCATACAGAGGATGTTGCAAACCCTTGGTACCCCATGTATCTCCGTACCATCAAATATGTATTTTGAAAAGGATCGGAACACCACGACACGAGCTAAATTTACAAAATTATTTTACGTAGAAATTTAGTAAAATAATGGACAACTATAAAAATTGTCAAATAATTATATGGAGTCTCTGCACCCTCCACCAAATTTGAAGAAAGGTTAAATCACAAACATCTTAATTGAATTATTTTTGTAGTAATCGAAACATAGCATTTTATTTTTACAACAGACTAAATTCTTCCAGTCAAATAAATTCCTTCTATTTCTGAATTCAACGATGATGGACGATTAAATATTACCCCGAGACATTCCTCTCGGCACAGTTTAATGCGATACTCAACGACGGTTCCCTTCAACAAGACACACGTCGTTGAGGGGATGAAAATTGATGTTACCATCCTCTGTCACAGCACTCCGGAACTTTCTCGAGACGAAGACAGAGGAGGTTAATCAAGATTTACTGTGAAACCGAAGTTCTCGTGACACGACAATTCGAATATACCCTCTAAAATTTTGACCGATCCTCTGACTAACTTCGAATGCCCCTTTAGGAGTGGATTCCTCTTTCTTTAATCTTTAATTCTTACTTATCAATATAATAAATCTTAAGCATTAAGCTTAATTAATTCTCAACCTTTAACCCTTCAATTTATTTCAACAGAATAACATATAAATTTCGATTTATGGATTAAGTAACCTTTTGCTCCCCAGTGATTTCAAATAATACCATTTTCCTGAACGATCCAACAGGAAGAATCGATATCCGTAAGCACGGGTCAATTGTTTAACTGAAATCCTATTAAACGGCGAACGATCGAGTCGGCGTTGAAGACTGAAATTGCATTTGCATTATTAAGCGATCAATTCGACGCTGTTCGGATTTGCACGCTATGCACCTGATGCATTTTTCTTTTTTTTTTTCCGTTCTTTCTTATTCACTCGCGAATACCATTCCATTGGTTGTTTATAGAGAGCGAACGAATACGGCTGAACAGGGGAACAGAAAAAAAGGCGATAAAGCATTTTTCCAGCTTTAAACACTTATTCGCCCGCATCCTCGACTTCTAGCCGTTAAACTTTTATACACATTGTGCTCCTGACGCATTACTTCCGTTCGATTTTATAAGGCTATGCGTTTAACGATCGAGCAATTTCCACGGAAGATTCAATTATTACTCTTGAAATAGGCTTCCGCGATGTCTTTTATAGAATCTTCGAGGAATTTCGTGCGAATAATTCTTTCCACGGTAAATCATGTATTCGATAAAAATATGAAATGTCATTTCAAAAATTATTTTCCACCTGCAAGACGTTTGTCCACCGAACTTAATACAACAGTCTCGTTAATTTCATACTAGGTATACAATAATGTTTCCATACGATTTCATTAAAAAATGCAATTTATCAGAAACCGACAAAAATTCCAAAAATTCCAGAACAAACTTGCACACCCCGAAACTTTTCGCCAACGAGCATCGGACCGCGTGCGAGATGGAAAAAAATTCAAGTAGAAAATTCCATGCGAGAACACACGATGGAAAATCGAGTGAAAATTCAGTGAATTTCGTGGCTGAAAACTTACCGACAGACACAGAAATTTCCGCAAAATTTTCTCCGCGAGACATCTGACTGGAGTGCCGTACGAGGGGCGAGAGATGGAGGGGGCGGCAGGGGGGGAGGGTTGTCGTTGTAGGTAAAATGGCTAGAGCAACGGTGGCAGAGGACGTCGTGGTCCAGAGGAAGGGAATTTCGATACCCTGGCTGTAATACACGTATTCATAGCTATCGTGGTAAATGGAGCATGCTGGGTAACGACGCGTCTCACGCTAAGGGATGCTGTTCCCTCGACTCACCCCTATCCCCCACCCCCAATCAACCCTCTAGACGCTCGAGTTTTGAAATCATTTCACGCGAACTACGTCGATCATTTTAATGCCGGTTTCATAATTCTTGGTTGTTTTCCAAGTATTCTCGAGACACCGTTCATTGTGATTGATAGATCATTATTTGATTGACATGTGAAACTATTGAAATTATAAGCTAATTTTCAAACGTAAGGTAGGATTGAACAAATTTTGAAGCAAAACACTTGGAAACAAAACAATTTAATAAACAAACAATTATGGCAATTTATGTTTAAAAATCTGATGAATGTTACAGAAACAAATCGAACTAAATTGCGTATGGAATTAGGTAATTTAAATTGGGTCGGTCGGACCCAATCATTAGCGAGAAATAAATGATGATTTGACGATGAAACGCGGCACAGGCTGTGTCACCGATGCCGTTATGTCGAGGTGTGACAGCTATCGCGAATGACGAAGAATGAGGCGTTACAGGGGACGTTTATGAAACACGGGCTTGATTAAAACGTAATCACGCTGCCAGCCGATTGAACAGGAATTAATGTCGTCAATATAAATGTCAAACGGGATTTTTGCTTCTCACGAGTGGCGTTCGTTTGCTTCAACGTTGACGTTTAACCATCGAACGAATACAATTATCAAACATTTCTGTGCTACATTAAAACACAAATATTCAAAGTAAAATAAATTACGTATTAATTGTATAATATTTCAATAACCCAATGATTAACAAAACTTGTATTACTCGTTGAACAAGGGAAATACTAGTTGCACCGCGATGGTCCCAAAGTCGGTTAAAAAAGGGGATTTCATTTGAACCAGTTACACGTCCCAGATTTTCTTTCACGAACGGGTCAATAGAAGGTGGATCATCGTGTCGATGTTACAAATTCAAAACGTCTCTTTTAATACGTCGCGCAGGCTGGTGGACGTATCGTTGAAAATGTCTCGCGCAGGGTTAAAAAAGAGAGAGATCCGCGTCGGGTAATGGGGCGTTCCGTCAAACGCTCGTACGTACATATTTTCATCCAGCTGAAAATCACCCTCGACTACACACAAGCAAAAAACGCGCACACATACGATCGTTGTGGGAATTGCACGTCGTCGCGCGCGTAAACCTTATAAACGCGACACCGTGACCGTTCTGTTCGTTGTTCGACGAAACCACCTTTTGTCGGTGAACCGACGCAAAATTCTGCTCCCACTGAAATGCATGTCATTTAGAACTATTCTCTCTCTTTTTCTTTTTTTTTTTTCGAAAAATCCTACCGACAAAAAATAGACGGCCAACTAGGAAACGAGCTCATTGAAGTTCGAGCGTCGAACGCATGAAATTTTCACGCGATTGCTTGAAAATGCCACACGATAAATTTCGAATAATTTTTCTCTTGTTACCGATAATGTCGGGTTTGTCACTTTGTTAATGACAATGAATATGGCCGTTTGTTTGAATAGAAGTTGGAAAAAAGAAACTATTTTGTTAATTTCGTTCGAGTTACTGAAACTTCTGTTCTGGTGGTATGTTTAATTAATAATTACTGTATCGAAGACCTCTATTAAAATTTGGAAAATTTGTGAAACTGTCTTACTTCAGCAAATTATCAAGACGACGGATTTCAAACTTTTCATTAATTGTTCATTTAATTATCCAATCTATCTTGGATCGAAGAAAATCGAACGGAGGTTGTTTCAACGTTATAACGCTCGCAGGCTTTTATCGCGCAACAAATTATTTCCACGACGCAAAACAACGGCGAGGACAACTTCCCGATATTCACCGTAGTAATCGAATTACGTTTCTCGATCGCGTCTCAAGATTCGAGAAATTGCGTCTCACGAAACACGATCAGGAATAATATCCACGCTGATGTAATTAATAAACTATTTCCAGCAAGTCTTTGATCGAATTTGTCTCCTTATCAACCTTGTCGAACAAGAACAACGAAATACAGAATTTCATTCGGTTAATTCAAAAATTTTACAATATTACTTTCAAATATTGTAATATTGCAGCGAAAGGAAATGAATAGAATTTAGCCTTTGAAAAAAAAAAAAAAATGAAAGGAAATGCCAAAAATTGACGTCAAAATTTAATCACGTTGAAATTCGTTCTAGTGACAACAATGGGACCGGAACTTCGTAAAAAATTGCCGAACGATTCGCGAAATTACTGTTGGTCGGGTGAAAATCACATTGAAACGCATCATCCAACGATATCGACCAACTAGTTTGATTTTAACGTCGTGCGAATGTTCGGTGCATTGAAAAAGGAAAGACGAGAAAAGGAGGACGGGGAAAACCGTAGAGGAATAGTCGCACAGCACAAAAGCACGCGTTTTAACGAACAACGCTACCGGGTGCCTTTTAATTAACAACTCGTGAAACGACTCGGTCTCGACATGGTTGTTACGTGGTCGTTGCTCGTATTCTGATACTCAGGAAGTCAGTTTCTACGTATACGAGCGGGAAAACAAATTTTTTTTGTCTCTCCCATGACCACGATTATTTAGACTGTCGCGGTTACTACCGTGTTTATATTGTATTTTGTGAATCAATTCGAATCTGTACTATTATGTTTAAAAAAATAGAAATTTTTCAATAAACTTGGATTGTTTGTTTCCTTAAAACTTCTTAATAGTTTCGAGATTATTGTTAGAAAAAAAAAGTAGATTGTTGGGTAGAAGTGTTTTTGAGTTGAGATTGTGAGTGGGGTTGCTTTATTAAAAAATTGTGAATATAGTGATTTTGTTAATAGAATCTTAAAATTACGAAAAATTCGGGAATTATTTTATCAATATTTAAAGGAATTAAGAATGTAGAAATATCATTTTACTGCGGAAAGGAGGTTTTAAGTTTTAATGGTTTCAAAAGTACCTTTATGAATTTCTAGTAGTATAACCAAGCATTGATCAGACGACGTTAGCAAAACCAGAAATGTAATATATTGCACTTAAATAGTAGTCAAATTTAGTCATAAATTAAATATTTATTACTATGGATATGTCCTACATGGATAACTAGTAGAATTATCTAGTAGTATAACACAGCATTGGTCAGACATTTCAGATTTAACTTACTCTGGTACCTACTAATAGTTAAACTAAAAATGTAATATTCCACACCTGACTATGAACAAAATCTAAATTTAAATTAAATATTTATTGCTACGAACAAAATTCCAGATAGATCTGACAGTCACATTTCATATTACATCTGATTTATTACTAAATCTCCGCTGGTATAAGCGAGAGTCCTACTTAAACGAGCATCAAATCCAGCAACATAGCAACGATGTACACATTAATTCAAGCTAATTGCAAACTGATGCTGGTTTCTGTTGTTCTGAATGAGAGAACTTCGCCAATGATGAACCACTTGGCTGCGTACATCCCTGAGATTATATTCACAAAGGGCGCCGAAATATTTGCTTTGTTCAACTATTCACGACAAGAACGAAGCTCGAATCCCCGAATTAAATACATTTATCGACACGGTAATCGAACTAATTAATACGAAACGAAACAAGCCACGTTTGAACGCAATTTTCCGATACTTCCGACCGTTCAATTTTGCACACGCGTCGAATGTTGATCAGTATTTAACACCTCAGCTCGCCAGAACGGGACACTTAATCGGATTATCACGCGCAGCTGATCAATCGGCAATTTAACAAAGGGATAACCCGATCGTCAAACAAACGTAAAAACAGACATCGGGCGATTAACTCGTGGAATCTGAACTTCGTTTCCACGATCAACTCCGGTAACGATGGATAATTGTTCGCTCGAAATGTCCAGCGAAAATCATGACACAACTGTGGCATAACTACAACACTTCCGTTCGATGATTTTCCATTTGCCATATAACAAAACATGGAGAAAAAAAATAGATACTCTGTTTAGAATTTCCTTGGCTTTAAACCTTGAATCATGGAGCACTTTGATAAGAAATCAAACAATTTAAAATTAAAGTCTACGGATAAACTTGGAGACTTCATTTAGTAATACTCGTATCTCAACACAATCCTCGTTATTGATTATTTGTTAAAGAATCAATTATATTGTTACTTGTTCACATAATCAGATCAAATCTTAAATGGATCAAAGTTAGCTAAGTCGTCGAGTGGAGATATCAACAATTCGGTCAGTGTCGAGTTTGGTCAGGGCCTCGTTAATAACGGGCCGTTGTCACGGTAAATAACAATAAAACTCTATTAATGTGCTGGCTACGACTAGTTACCCAGTGTTGGCAGTCCGCCAGAAACATACCACCACGGCTATTCACCCCATGCCGAGGCTAGGGTGTTGCCACCCCTCGGATCCAGCTGCTGTTGTTGCTACCAGCTCTGGCATACCTCACTGGTCGTATGTAATGCAGCACGGTTATGCAGTATTACACACTGGAATGGTATGTCTCGCTCTGTCCCACGGGAATCGACCAGGTAACAAGATGCACGAGGTGCTCGTGAAATTGCACAGACCTGTACGACTGGATTCTGGGCTGGTTTTCATACGAGGGAACGGTTTTTAAAAGGGGTCATCGGAGTGTTGTGCGTTCAGATTGTTTTTGTCATTACCAAGCCGTAGACATTCATCTGGACTCTTTGATTACAATATATGAGGGAGAAATTTTGAAACTAATTGGGAACAGGAAGGTGAACAAATCCTAAGTAGCTTTTGTGTGATAAAATAATTTAACCCTTTGGACTTAAAGCATTTTTGGACGTGATCGAATCTAATCTAATTTTCCAGCTATGTTTCCAGAAACCAAACGCACTATGTCGGAAGAAAAGTGTTAGAAATATTTGAGAATCTGTTGATTTTTATTCTCTTCTTTAATTTTCTATATTTTGATACGGGTGAAACTGTAATTTCGCATTTTTAAATATGGCGCACCAGAGGTAATTAATATTGTTATTCCTAAACCCTGAAAGGTTTGTTTTAAAAATACACGATCGCAATATTAAAATATTGGACTGAAGGGAACTTTCGTACGAACAATTACGTATAAAATTCTGCTTTGACTTCTGTAAGGTCGTCGTAACTAATCATTACATTTTTATAAGCCCTCTTAACAGAAACTTTGCGTTGTTCAAGTAGATTTTGAGCTCAAAGAAGTCAAGGTGCAAAATTTGGCGCGTGTTAGATGCTCTTAGACCTCTCGGCTTAAGAATTCTGTTTGCTATGGCGCGAGCAAAGATCGTTGCTTCGACTTTCATTTCCGTTACATCTATCTACACATCGTCCACTTTATAATTCATAAACTGGGAAGCTCGTTTCATTTAAATCTAATTCAAATTTCGTCGTATATGTAGATGGTTGTCAAAGTATACGGAATCGAAAACTTGTACCACAGAAACAGCGAAATACGATAAGAATACTTAGGAAAACTTTTCTCTTAACTTAGGAAAATTTTTCATTAAAAATACACGAGTTTTTAGTTCGGTCAAAGTTCAACGATGACCAAGCAACAACTTGCTCGCTCGTGTCACGAGCGTACATGATATCTTGCGCAATTTATTCGAGAGGAAAAAACGAATTGCATCCATCATGGACGGTGCATAAAAATTTCCACGATAATTTCGCCGGAGCTCGGAATCCAACCCCGACGAACCGGATTAGCGCAAGTAATCAGTGCAAAACAGTTTACAAGGGGATGTAGCCCGAGTCTGTGCCCACCGTATGGGGTTGCAATTTTAAGTAAATAGGATAGCATCGATTCGATGTAGCTGCCGGGATTCGTTTCTTATTGTTTCGGCATTCCGTTCGTTCTTGGCCGATGCCAAATGTATCCGATTGAATATCTGGAGAGTTAAGATAGCGTTATTAATTATCGGTTAAACCGCGGATTATACGCTGTGGTTTAGCTTGCTGCCAGAGAAAACGGTATTGCTACCAATTTCCGAATTGTTGAATTAAATGGAACGGCGTTGTTAATTGCTGCGGGTAAAATATCGCGTTTCGTCCGACTGCGATTATGATTTGCGGATTAAATGTATCCGTGTTAGTTGCAACATGAGTTTTAATTAAACTGTGTAAACAGTACTTCAATTTCTACAGAAATTAATTTATATATTTTGCTTCTGATAGCTATGGTAAAAATTGGGATCGTAATCTTGTAAATCAATTATTTAAAATTTTACTTTTCAAAGGATTATAAGGGTTGACAAACTTTTAGAGTTCCTTGTTGGGGAGGTTTATTACAAAATTTGTACAACTCCCTGTCCATGTTCAACAATATCCGAGGCCTTTCTTAAGCCCTTTCACACTAATTCCGGAAAAGTTGCGAAAGCTTACGTTAGCACGTACCAGGATGAACATTACGAAAGCACAGAGAAAATTTTCGAGAAAATTCACGGTATTCAAAGTGCAGGATCAACGGAAATACTTCAGGCTTTCATGAAAATCTTGCTCCTCGACGTTTTTACTTTAATTGGCGTTTCCGGTTTCGATGCAAGCCTTTCGTTGCGGTGTATGTGCTTTTTCTTCTCAGTTCTCTTTTTCTAAACGATCCAAAGGAAACGTTTCCTTGGATTCACGAAGAAGGCAACGGGGGAATGCATTTTACCGCGTTTGGAAGACGCTTAAAGCGTATTTTTCATGGGTCGACCGGGCCAAGAGTTGTGTTGCAATTCCGTGGCAACGGAGGGGAGGTTAAAATCGTTTGAAACACGAGCCAACACACAGGGAAACGGGTAGAATAAAAAAAAAAAAAAAGAACACGCAGAAAGAACACGATTCAAGCCGTCGAGAAGGGAGAGTCTAATTTTGAAGCGTTTAAGTTACGCGGGTACCCACTTGCCGGTAATTAAGATGCCGTGCACTCGAGAATTTCGCATCGTAGAATAATTGAGAATGTAAATGGACGGGGAGGGACGTTCCCTCGATAAAACTACTCAAGACTTTCAATTACGTAATTCGAGGAAATTCGTATTCACCCGGAGCGAGCCGCTTCAACGAGGATTAAAATTGCTGATGTTATGATACTTTGATCTATACCTTTTTTTTGTAATTCTCCTGCTGTCTGTTACATTTCTGACCGTTTTTATTTTAACACAAGTGACCAGTACTTATGACGATAGGACCAGATAGAAAATTAAACACAAAATTAATAACGTTCAAATATTACTAAACAATTTACGAGCGGATGTTAATTTGAAACATTAATCAAAAGTTAATTCAAACATCTAGTTCAATATCCCATGTGCCAAATCGTCCGGTTGGTTCCGTGTGTGTAAATCTGCAAAATCAAACTTTACAAATATCACACACGCACAACGACAACGGTAGATTCGATATGATCGACCGAAACGGGAAGTAAATTAAATTATCCGTCGAACAGAGAAACGGAAATTAATAGTTTTTGGCCGGTAAGGAGAAGGAAGGACACGACGGCACAGAGCTCGCTATAGGTATTGGCCGGTGGGTTGGCAAACTTGCCTAGTAATATATCAGACCCGTCCGCTGGTAATATACCGCCTAGTGCGGCTTGTTTAGTAGTAATAAAACGCATTGCTGTCGACCGACAACCTCGACTCGGATCTTGGCAACGACAACCACTGAATTTTATTGTGCGATCAGATTATGCCGAGAAGAATTGAGTTTATCGTCTGGGAGTTGTTCGAGTCTTTCTATTCGTGGCTCGATGTCTTCGTTAATCTCCTATCGATGGGATATTTCGTGCGTTATCCCTGAAACGGCGTTATACTTCAGAAGAATGTCCGTCCAGGGTGTAACAGGTGTTCTTAGGAAAACCTAGAAAAGAGTTTTCTCAAACTTTGAGGATGAGATGATTCTTGGATTGTTTGAAATTGAAATTTTCTCTATTTCTGTACAATGCACCTTTGATGAAAGAGTAAATATGCAAATACTCCCTCAATTAACTAGATTTTTGTTTAAACAAACACAGTGCGATATCAGCGTGATATTAGGAAAATGGTTGTTCCATTATCCCAAAATTCCAAGAAAGATCCCGTTGCACGTCCGAGACAACGATATCGCGAGAAGGAGTTGAAGCGTTTTGCGAGCAGAATTGCCTGGCCGGAGGTCGAAGTTTCGTCCCGAAAGACAAGATTTTCCATTTAGCCGCGCGAGCGGTTTTTCTTTTCTCTTTCACGCGCGGGCCACCGACGCGGCGGACGGAGAACGATGCAGGCAATAGAATTGCTAATCCGGCGATAAACACTTCGAAACGGCACTTGGACGAGTACTTTACGTGGTTCGTGTAACCTGCATCCGGTGCCATTAATGCAACCGCCGTGGAAAAAGCTGCGCCGAGTGCAGCGCACCGTGAAATAAAGCAGCCAACCCGAGAAGGGTTGCCGAAGGATGATGAGGGTACATATTTCGGAAAGCTGTCGAAGACGGGGTAAACTCTCCTTTGCATCGACATTCATCGGGACCCGATTGAAATCCTTTCTCCCTCCTCTGCTCCTTGTATATCGCGGCCGTGTTAATAAAACGATTTTTATCGAACCACGGGACCGGAAAGACGTTCAGAAGTTCTTAGGAAATATTTCAACGAGTTCTCTTCGAGCCATACGGGTGAGAGTCTTGAGATTCGAAGTGGACTTTTGAGAGAAGATCGAAAGAAATCGAAATTCAAGGTACAATAGCTGAATCGACGCTTTATTGCTACTTGTTCAATGTATTATTTATAATTATGTAAGTTGAGTTGAAATATTTTTAATTACCTAGAGTAAGAACCTTGACGTTGTGATTTGAAGTTTAGATCAGCGGTTTCCAATCTGGGAGGCGTCAAAATTTTGTAATAAAATATTAATTTTCATACCATAATATCTATAAATAAATAAAACTTCATTTGAATCTTAGCGGAGAGTGTGGATCTTTGTATTACAAAGCAGTGCAAGTGCTTCTTACCGTATGTAACGTCTTATTTATGAGAAACGAGCTTTTCGACATTGGCTGCAAATCCAAATATCAAGCCAGATTAGTATGATGGATTTCTATGGAAAGTCGAATGTCGTGTGTTTCGTTATTCCACAAAAGTAGCCTGAAAGATTTTATTAAAATTCCTCGATAGAATTTGATTCTCAAATGCAATCGGAACGAGAAGAAACAAAGGGGTTCCGTTTTTTCGAGATAAAAATCCCCATAAGTGTCACCGTTTCCCCGGGCTGAATTCTCTCGGCCCGTGTGAAACCTCGGCCACGAATCGCAATTTCTTTCGTGTTCTCGTCAAACAGAATCGCGAGACTGTTTCCTGTAGGTTCTTTCATCTTTGCTCGTCTGCTCGACGGGAAATTCCAGCGGTCGGGTAACGGGAAATTAATCTGAAGGATCTTTTATTCGTCGTGGAAATTCTTCGGTTTAGCCACGCGTTGCGCTCGGTTTGATCCGGTGACCAGGGAATCAACGTATTCGTTATCAATTGGAAATTTTAAAGTAGAATGACATAACTTCGTGTCTTTCAAAGTCACTTTTTCCCAAGCGAAGGAATTTATCTGGTTACACTGCCGATGACCAGAGTTATATTAATTATTCCTCGTTTCGCAGAAGAAGCACGTGGATAGTTTAAAAATAAAAACGACTTTGTGGATCGACAAGATTGAGTCGTTGTTCTTACGATACTCCTTCGTAACTTTAAAAAATCGAATCGTGCTACGAGGAGTGTTTGATGGGCACATAAAGTGATGCCGAGAAACGTGGGCAACGAGCGCAACATTTTTACAACGTACGGTCGTTCGTCTTTCGAACGAGAACGATACGTGCTATCGATTTGAAGTTGAGTCATATAGTAAGGATCAGAAGCGCAGGACCATCTATGGAAGACGCAGAAAATAGAGTTTAAATTTGTATTCATTCTGGGAGCTGGGAAAATTTCCAATTGATAATAACTAATTAATTCCTGATCCTTGAATGGCATTTTGCTAAGATAGCAAAAATTTGAATCTGATTCTTTGCTCCTATTTCCCAAATTTGAAGCTATTTAAATAATATGTAAAACTATTTTGTAAATATTTCAAACGAAATATTGTTTTATTTTTCGAGGGTTGCAAGCAACGAACGATTTTATTATTTCATTGCTTCATAAAATTCAATGTATTTTGAATGGGAAGAAGCATTTTTACTTCAATTTTTATCCCACTCATGTCCATGCATTCGTGTATCTTGAACATTTTCATTAAACTTTATTCAGACGGTTTTCACGGTGGTGAGAAAAACGAAATAATGGCGTACGAAAGAACTTCAATTTCAAGCAGCTTGAAAAAAAAAGAGGAAAAGAAAAGAGAAACCGAGGCTTTTCTTAAAACCTGTTATACTTAAAACTTGCTCTTATTTTGGCACGTACAATGCTTTAGTACACTCGAAAGTCCGCCGTTGAAACCTGCACACATTCAACCGACGTTTATCCTTTCGTAACCAGGGAAAAAGCTTTTCACGTGCTACACACAACCATCGGACAAAAAGTTTGACATTGGTATTTTTGAATGGAACGTTCTACAACTAATCCTAATCACTTGACCTGTCTATGGAAACATTAAATCAGTGGACACTGTAATAAAGTATTGAACCATCTAATCGATAAAACACAAATAAAATATACGCTCAGAAATTTTAAAGTTTACAAATTTAGACCACAAAAATTAGGTGATAATTTTCTCGATCCCAAATCTCTCAGAATACAACCTAAAGAAAATTATAATTCATTCTAGTTAAAAGTTAAATCGAATTATCCGATAACAGTACGTCTAACGTTTGCGAAATAATTACCAAGAAAAATGGTACGAAAATTCCAATTCTGACCACGAAATGATATGAAGATCGATGTCGCCAAGGCAGCAACGACAAGATCGAACAGAATCGTCGTGACACACGTCGCAAATAAAATTGGAATCCTCGCAAAGAATTATGGCTGTCTCGATATAAAACAAAGCTCCTAACCGTCCAAATTCTCTTGGCCAGACTTTATCCACTTTTTCTGCTTCGACTCGCATTTATTGTGGTCGTTGTTGCGGTTCACAGAGGGCTACAGACAGGGGGAAGGGAGGGTTACTTTATGCGATTTCGCTAACATGAAACGAGGACCAGCAGTTTCCGTGGCACGTCAACCGGTCCTTTTCCATTTTCCTTACGGTCTACCGAAGCGAAACATTCTCGGACAGCATCCAAAGGATTTTCCAAGGGACCACAAAGAGAGGGGGGGAGAAGTTTCTTTCCTGGTGGACGACAAATACCGTTTCCACCTCGAACTTCGATACCAATCGAGGGAAAACAAACGGTCGCTCCAACTTTTGCCCCTTCTTAAGGACGAATTACTCGACCGTGCGAGATCCTTTTCTTTCTTTTCTTGCTATTTGCATTATATTTCGATGTACGAGCTTACAGAATCCTTAAGGATCAGGCTAATATTCGACATTCCTTGGTGGGCTGATTCCGTGATCGTAACAATATTTTTAAGGATTGTTAAGTATCCATTCGAAAGTTCTACAATAATGAAATAATGAAATCGTTTCTTCTTCCGGGGATAAAATATTAAAAATTATGACTGATCTTTGTCTATTATTTGGTACTCGGTTCAAGAATCGACGTATTTATGGCAGACAGTATTGGAGCTTCCGAAAATTCCTGTCGACAGCGTGATTAATGATAGGACATGATAATGCAGAGATAAGCTCACAAGGATCCGCGTTGAAGTAACTCCTTTATGCAACAGCTCAAACCCGCTTGATATTCCGGTCCGTACGTAATCTGAGCACCGTCATGCATTTCCATTGGTTACTCGCTACGACGTTCATATTCCACCGGTCTACTGAAAATGCAAGCAACTTCCCGCGAGCTTTATTTCCGGTTAAACACAATCAGAATTTTTCGATACGAGCCAACTTCTGAAAATCACGATATCGTCTTTCAATTATTTCATACGAACACCTTTACACAATACCGTTTTTGGAATAAATATAGTAAACTAAAAAAGACGTAAACCCGGACCGATGTAGGTTCAGGTATGACTTATTAACGATCGAAGAGGTTTGTAAAGAAAAACGAATTATTCTGGTAAATCTGGGTATAAGATATCGAAGAAATTTTACAATCAAAGGTCATAGAGATATCAATAAATTCCAATACGCTTCGAGTTTCCGCTTCGCTTGGTTTCCTTTCGACGAATTTTATAATTCAGCATGAAACGCGAAAAATTACAGGAATTCCGTTCGCTCGTTAAATCTCCAGGACACTCTCTTTCATTCCCGGGATTATTCCTGATATCAAGCACAGAAATAAATTTACAGAGACGGATGTTCCATCTGTCGTAAATATGCGTCCCGGACGAATGTTGCAATTTTTTTTTCTTCATTTTTTCCTTTTTTTTCAGCTTCCAACGCGCAGTATTTTTATGAATTGCGAAAACAGCGAGCGCAATTCAACGACACGCTGGCAGATGACACTTGAAAGAGTGAACTCCGACATACAGCGGCTCAACTTTCTCGCGGACGATAGTTTCGGAACGTTTATGGCATTTTGGACAACTCGGCGACAAACTGTCCACCGTTAATAATAACTGCGCCGTCCATGGGAGGCCATTAGCGACCGTTGAAAGGAGACATTTAATAATTTACGCGTTTACCAACCCTGCAATTGTCGCTATCCCTCGCGATGAAGCTATTCGACCAGTTTTTACGACGAGTTATCTTTCACTTTTTAATCCCCTTTTTTTAACGGATGAAGTAAAACTTGAAATAAATGGACGTTGCTCAACTTGGCCCAGATTTGATGTCATTTTTACTATAACGAACAAATTTTGACACGATCTAATGTTAACAAATGTTTATAGAAATACAGCGAGAAAGTGTGTCCGAATATTTTCAATTTGTATCAAGATTTAGTGGCAGAATAAATTCGGATAAATTGGGAATTCAACGTTGTTAGAAGGTACTTTTATCGAGTGAGATTTCATCCGAACTGGAAGCAAGCTGACACGCTTCAGAGACAGCCAGCGTTCCCCTGGCAATGCTAAAATCCGCCGGAATGTTTCGATTGTCTGCATACCTTGCTGCTGTTCCACGTCTGATCCTTATAATCTATTACTATTGTCGCACTGTTCCCGCGCAACTCCGCTGTCTGTTACAGTGCACTACATCGCGAAAACATTCCCAAGCAAATCTGCGAATGTACACGACCCAAATTTAACTATTTAAACATCGATACAGATACTCGATATTTCATCAAAGAAATAGTCGTCAACGTGTTAAGAATACGATCGGTCGATTCGTTTATCTTTTATTTTTGAAAATTAGTTATTCGTTTAGATGACAACCATCACGGCAGTCAGAAACAAGTCGTACTAAAAGTGAGCTGGTTTCTTGTTCTGTAAAAGGACCAACTGACGACCAGACGTGTGTCAGTGAAACTAATTGATGTTGCTCAAAGGTAGCGAGTAACTTATGTAAGCCGACGTTAAAACATGGAAGTTAATGTAAACAGGGAGTACAGAGAGTTTCCAGCGGATCCATCGTTAATTTCCTCGTAAAGCACAACTTACAGCGTGCAGATTGCAACGGGGACTGGTTGATCAACGAGCAAAAAACTGCTGGCCCCGACACAACCGAGCCACCAGACGCTCTCTTAGAGCTTCGTAAACAAATAAAACCGCCGGGCGTTGAATGTCGCTGGCTTTTTTACCCTTTCAACCCTCCGCGAAGGCCGGGAAATGCTTTAATTTTCCGTCCGCGATATTCTAGCCATGCTTTTTCCCATTCCGCTCGCGCCATCAACGCACACGTGAAAAACGTCTCGTTCGAATCGATGCGTACCAGTTTCGGAAACAACTTCTTGTATGTCTGTTGCCCTTCGTTCGGTGTTTCTCAAAAAATTCGAACGTCGTTCAAATTGGGAAATCAGAACGATGTTCGCTTTTGTACAGTATGCGCCAAAAATCGTAGCACAAAATTGAATGCATGTTATAAATTGATAAATGTAATTATTAACACTTTGTGTGCGACATCTCCCATATTTGGGAGATTGTCGACTGTTTTAATTCGAATCGAAAGAAATATTACAATTGTTGTCTTGTCTAAATACCATGAAAAATGTTCAAATTACTTTTAGCCAAGAACAATTCTTGTTTCATTTCAAGCTGTATTACTTCCCTGCTTCGCGAAACTTGGTCCAATCTGTACAAAGGCGCGATAAATTGAACGATAATACTCGAATGTCATTTCTCGTTGATACTTGACCTTTACAATAAATCAGAAACAGAATTTCATTTTCTCTGTTCGCGGAATTTCTTCAATTTTCTTGATAATAAAATGGAGATGGATTTTCCCGCGTCCTACGGGGAGAACGGAGTTAGACAGGCGGCAGCGGGATATTCGTTTCCCTCAACCGCAGATCCCGCAAACATTTCACACAGGATGCATAACGCGAGCATCGTTGCAGCAATGTTACAATGCACCGTTCGCTGAATGCGCTATCTCAGAAAGCAAACCACAACGCAAGCAGAAGATATCCTTTATCGACCGGAAGAAGTCGGCAGGCTTAGGCGTGCCCGTGTTACCGGCTACACGGTACACGTTATTCTGTGAATCTCTACCAGAACATGTAACTGCTACAATGGTCCTCCTGATGATCGACACCGTGAATTTAACGCTAGAATAGCCAAACCAGCGAAAACGAGTTTCTATAATACTTTAGTCTGACCACCCACCTCCCTTTTACTACTTGCCTTACCGCATGACACTTACACTACTTGTCTGACCACCCATCAACCTTATACTACTTGTCTGTTCACCCACCAACCTTATACTACTTGTCTAGCCACCTGAATTATACCACTTTCCAGATCACTCGTCGACCTTGTACTATTTGTCTGACCGCCGACTGATATATACTACTCGTCTGATCACCTATTGTCATATATTACTTGTCTGACCACCTGGCTTGTACCACTTGACTGACTACTTGTCTACACAACCTGGTTTATGCTACTTGTCAGCTAACACGTAATGTTCTAAGAATCCTTTATAATCGTTATAATTTGAGACAGAAAGGGATATTGGAAGGAAAAATGTGTTTGATTATCAGGAAGCAAAAAATCGAAATTCCAAAGAGTACCTTTGCACGAGCAAGGTTTCATAAAAGAACAAGGTAGAAATGTAAATTGTGCTTCCAAATTCATTCGCCGATAACAGAGGCTATCAAACCGTAAGTCTTATCTTTTTTAATTAAAAGTAGGAAAAAGCTTAGGAAGCATTCAATTTCGAGCTCAGCCTCCTGAATAATTTTGCATAAAAGTTACCGTAAAGAGAATTAAAAATCATAAATGATTCGTGTCCTTTCGAGCCTAGCGACCAAATTATATTTCTGCGACTATCGTACAGAACTAAGTGCATATTTAATAAAAGTTCACTCATACGGTAATGAATTTGCACAAATACCCCTGATTCATTTATTATCCTTTAGCTAAAACACGCGTCCAAGTGAAACACAATCCATCGGCAAAGGAAAAGATCCTTCCAAGGAAGAATGCATCCTGTCGATAGATCGGACCCGACAAAAATCTGGCAAGCTCTCGAACGAGTCTCCGGAGGGTTCCCTTTTCGCCATTCTTCCACGTAGCTATTCATCGGCTACATGTTAAATGGTAGCTGGGTGTACACCTTCGTCGAACGTGATGAAGGGATGGCGGGGAGGAGAGGGTGAATTCTCGTCATTTGTCCGTTCCAGCCATCGCATCCTCTTTTCACTGGCCCTACAGCCATCTTGCCAGCCCCAGGGTCCATTGTTGGCCAGCCTTCATTGTCTCCGCCGCGTTATCGCTCGCTAGCTGAAGACTGGTCGTTTCGAGACCGCGTTTCTGACCTAGTCGCACGCGGACGCCCGCGAGCTGACGCGCCAACAGGCGCGTACACGCCTCCTCTCCGCGTCTCGATTCCCCATGGAGCCAAGGGTCCATTCAGCTGGCGAATGAATGGGAAACGAAAGGTGCCACATTGACGTTGGCCGAGAATAACGGAGATTGGACGGGGACGTGGCCCCCCGTTACCCTTCTTCCCCGTGGTTCGAATGGGTCGTCGATTGCAAAAGCGTAGAATAGGTTTCTGCTAATGGACCCGTCCGTCGCGACGAATCCTGGCGAAAGTAATTTGTTGGACCACGTCGTGTTGCTTCGTAGGGATTAAGCAGGGGCGAATCATTTGTCCAATGGCTGACACGTAATTGAGTACTATCACTAGCGCGAGGGTAATCTACAACGAGTCTGCATAAAAGTCAAAGTAAAGTCGTTGGCATTTTTTGTGAATTTTTCGAAATTTTAGCTTCCCAGATACTAAGAATAATATTGTAGTATCGGGACCTCCATACCCGAAATATAAAAGGTGTCGTGCAAAAATAGAGGACAGTCGGACGGTGGTTGGTCTAGGTGGTAGAGCGGCCGCCTACAAATCTAAAGGTTCCGGGTTCGAGTCCCGGCGTCCGCTTTTTTCCACGATGCCTACAATATGATAAAATTATACGGGACATGATCTCAAATAGTGGAGTACAGAGCCGTCGCTTCATTCGCCAAGGAAAAAGAATTGAATCAATATATTGAAATTTGGGAAATCGAGTTACTCCATTCAGGACTTCAAGTATTTCGTCAATTTTTATTACCATATAGAGTGATTCAAAAATTTTTCTTTCCTTCAAACTTTTCGAGGTAACTCGAACCCCCCAAGTTCCCGAGAAAACCGAGGTTAACTTCGATAGATACAATTTCAGGACCACAATTTTCACTTTGTATTACAACGAGAATTTTGTCTGGAGTGCAATCTGCTTCTTCGAGGAAACGCATAGACGGAACAACCATCGATTCACTTTTTATCTGAATATAGAAAAAGTTCTTCGATGTACGCAAAACTTAGATCGCTACTTTAATATAGAGAAGAGAATGTATACAAGCTTGAAAAACTTGTTTCATCCCCGTCAGCGGTCGATCCTTAATCAAAATGTTGCCATTCGATTCTGATGGACTAAATGAATAATTTTTATACAATTGTTCGATCAAAGCACGAATGGAATATTCAACCGGTAAATAAATCGATTCCATGTGGTGTCAACAGTTTGCAAATTCTTTTCAAGCATCGACGCACGTTCGAAAGCGATGATTAAATCAACCGTTGCCGGTGGGTACATAATAACCGGTACTAAAATAAACATGTTGCCTTTGCTGGCTAGCAACGAATGGCAGAATTTGCGATCGTTACCAATTAAAGGTGTAACATAGCAGACAGCAAATATTTCCACGATTTTGGGGCAACTGAACAATTCGCCAACCCTGGTACAGGAATCGTTCGAACGATCAACGTTGAGCCTTTGTTTATCCTCCTATTAATTTTTAATCAAGTTTCCCCGATTTTCATGCAACCGCAGACAATTGCAGTAACGATTTTAGTTGAATTTCAGTAAAATTTCGAATCGTTTCTTATGAAATTTTAATGATTTAATATTGTTGGAGTATTTGGCTTGGAATAATTTAAACAATTTGTATTTGATTTGTTTCTTTTCACTCGTTGACAGCCATAGAAATGTAATAATAACATTAACTAAAATGCGTCGATACCGAAAATGGACGGTAAAAACAATCGAAAACATAAATCGCTGGGGACGGTTCTCAGTTTCATTCAACGGCCGCCACTTCTCCGTTATTTATGCAAATGTGCCTGGCCGGAATTTCCATTTTAATCGGTAGCACCGAAACCCCGGGAAAAAAATTTACCGCTTCCTCCCACAAATAGCCATCTAATCGCTGACAAAATACCTTCCCACAATTGGCCGCTATCGGATTATCCGCCGGCTATAAATTCAACGAGAAAAAATCGGTGCCGCCATTAAGGGAAACTCGGCTACACACCCTTTTCACCTCTCATGTTCATCGATTGTAGCAACAGCAAAATATCAAAGCAGCATGAAAATTGTTCGTAGACTATTATTAAAAAGCCAAAATTACGATACTCAGACCGATATCAAAACCGCGGCAAACGGACACGTCGGTTCCTATCGTTATCGTTAACGGATAATCCGATTCCGGCCAATCTTAATTAAAACGCCGGGTCGGTCGAGAGACGAGCGTACAGAGAGATGAGGTGGGTGGTATGGCCAAAATTCGCAACGGTAGAAAATCGAAGTGAACGCCGTAGGGGGTGGGTACGAAAACCGTCAGAGACTCGCCGTTAATTCGAGCCCGCCCTTTAATTATGGTTCTGCGGGCCGTAGGCGCATCACCAGACTCCTCCCCTCCACGGCTAATTAGATCAAACGCTCACGACAATTTCATTTGGCCGTGATTCGCCAATTAACGTGGTACGCGCGATCGTTCTCTACGTGCTTGCAACCATCCGACCCAACCTCTTCCACATTTCCGGTCACCTTCGTTCCCGAACCCGGCACCCTTTGACTGCCATCCACCCTGTCCGCCCACCTGCCGGCTCGCGTTCCTTCTGATTTTCCAATTAACAAGAAGGCTTTCATGGAAAATTGACTGTTCGATTTTCCGTGCGTCGATAAGTGCCGCGAAACTGTTTCATCTAATTAGAGTTGGGTTCGAAAGGTTTTCGATAGGGGTGGCTCTGTGCAACGAAGCTAGCACGAGCACCACGTGACAACGATCCTCGTGAAGGTGGTAATCGATAAGTAATTGGAAGGAAGATTCGCAGAAATAGATTTGAAACCCATTGATGATCTTTACTAAACATATGATTTTTTTGATCCTGATTGAAACGATGATTTTTAAGGTAAAATCAAAGTTTCATATTTCTTATTCTTTCTTACTCCACGATATTAGTTGACGATTATAATAGGATAGCAGTTTTTAAGGACATCAGGCATTTTGGTGATATTTCAATTTTTAATTTGCTTCAATAAATATTCATGGTTTAAAATTTTAAGAAAAATTTTCTTTAATTTTATTCGCTCGGAAGTAGATAGTGGAAGCAATCGATCGTAATTAAAACATACAGCTATAATTAGTATTTGTTACAAAAAGCCTTTAGCTTCTGACCAATTGAATAAAAGTGTGAATATTTGAAACACTATCCGTTTGATTCGTCCGATTTTAATCTCCAGGAAATTGAACGATAATCTTTCGCAGATTTGACGCCCGCGGTGGACAGAAGTATAACACCGGCGAGATTCGACCGAAACAACAAACAGCAATTCGAACAAAAAGCTCCATCATGGTGGATTTTCGATTGGAACCAGCCCTCTCTTGGGTTCAGTTTTCCATTAGCTGTTAACTGTATTGTTCGGTGGTCGAGATGCTAGCGTTTAAACACGATAGAAACTTAATAGCGACCGCGGGTATTAAAACGCAATCGAACGAATTGAAAGCGGAGAGACTTTAAACCGATTCCCTGAATTTACAACAACATCCCACGCTTCACCGCCTCGAACCTATCATTCGCTTTAATTCATTGTTTCAATTCATTCATTGAAAGGAGTTCTTAAACGATGCCTTTTCATCTTTCAATAAATAAATAGTCATTGTGTAATGACTACGAATAGATTAAGTCTAGGACCTTGTATTTTATTTTCACTTTTTAAATTTCCTACCATTACCTTCATTATGAATTGCTATTATATCTTAATACACTGACTGCCACGAGTATCATTATAATTTTATATTAGCTGGTAGAAGTCGATTTACGAGACTTCATTAACGTAGCAATAAAATGATCAATTTTTGAATTACAACCGATAACTTCTGTATCGTACAAAAAATTGAAGAACAGACACTACGTGTTATAATTAAACGCAAAAGTGAAGAAAAATCTTAATTAAATAATTAACGTAGAATGTTCTAAAACTTCGGGGCTATTAAAGGGCAAAGAAGTTTTCGAAAGATGCAATCTAATTTAACGAAGTCCTCGTTAAATCAATTAGAGGAGAGTTTCTCGTTGATTCAGAAAATTAAAACCTTTTAGAATTACGCGTATAAAACTGTTACTGCAACTGTACCAAAGGGTGAAATGAAATTTTATACTCTACCGTAGCTCGTTGTTAGATGATGTTAGAGGTTTTTCGTTTCAAGATCTCGCTGCAGGTGCGTGAGCGGATTTAAGTTCGCGAAACTTCAGCCACAAGCTTTCTCTCAATAATTATTTTCACCGTAGGCTGTTCGATAGTATTTCACTTACCTGCGAAACTTTACCTAATGGTTATGTTCGACTCGAGACCGTTTGATCCCGTGGAACTTAACTTCCCGGTTACTTCTAATCCGATCCTCGTTTTCACGAAATTTCGTCTTCGAGTTACCTCTGGCTTGCCTTCGACCTCTTTCAAACTTCAAGCTAAAGAATCTCTCGGCGAATTTGAAAATAAATTGATTTATTTCCCAAAGAGAACCAGAAGCAACTTCGTACCAAAATTTCCTGGAATATTATATTTTTGGGAACATTACCTACTGTTTTTAGCAATACGAGAACTTTGAAATATTATATTTTTAGAAATTTTTGGACAATTAAACGAGTTATATGGAATTTCGAGAATTTCTACAATTTACGATTATTTCGAATAAAATGTTAATACGGTTGAACGATAAAAGAGTATACCTATCGTGGAAAAGCGAAAGTACTCCATGATCGGGTCCGCGTTCCCCGTACTTCAGATATCGAGTAACTATACGTCTGCGGTATTGAGCTATCCTGGATTCGTGGTAAATGAGATAGAAAGTTAGACGAGGCTGCAGAAGTTAGGAAACCATCTACACATTCAAGTTCAAAGGGACCTCTCACGATTATTACCGCTTGAAGCTTAAGAGAATCGATTTTAGAATATCCAATCTTGTTACCCTGTCGTACTGTTGCGGTAAACGGTCGATAAAATAAGTAACTTTATAGTAATATCTGATCTGACCAACTAAGTCGGTTTAAATCAAAGAGAAATTCTTAAATTAAGTAACTAATTAAATAACTGTCCGAAAGGGCTATAAGAATACCATCGAATCGAATAATAAATCTTTCTAAAACTGGCCACTATAAATCCATTCGAAGCAACCACACACGAGCTGATACGATCGACATTTAAAACGTGTTCAATTAAAAATAATAGAAAATCGTGTAACCGGAGTCGCGCAACTCCCCTATTCTTAATCGTAGTAGTTGGATACCGTGTTGTTCTCACGTCAGGCTAATTGAAACGAATCGCGGTGGCGAAAAGCCCGACACAACAATTACTCGACGAATTTTCGTGGCCATGGTGGTCCCGGGCGTGCGAACAAATCACGTTATAATTTACCCGGCACGGACGGCGCAACGCTGACCGACTAATTTCCGTTGAATTATTGCCACTATAATTAGACCGAACCATCGAGCTGTCCGAGTTCTCGATTATCAGCGACGGCTAACAGCTTTTAACTTGATCGCGTACGGAGAAGTCGAGTAACAAACTTTGATGAACCCGTGAGAGGAGTTTCGTGGGAAACGCAAACGGTTTCATAGTTTCGCATTTGGTCAACTTTACGCGACAAGAAGCTCTCGTGGATGACTTTTGGCTGGATAACTCAAGAGTTATCGTTCGTCTCTAAGAAATTATTGTTAAACAATAGCCGCGTTAAACTAAGTCTATTTTTTTCTGAAATTAAACCGTATTAATTGATTTGCGCCGAAGATCGGATCGATCTTCAAAGTTTCAAGTGTTTTGAACACAACACAGAAATTAAACGGATGAGATTGTGTACTTCCATGACATAACTCTATGGAAGGATTAATTAAAATTATCTACCGTTTGCCGCTACTTTTGCGGCTACATAATCATTTTACGCGACATTCAAATCCTGCGAGACGTCCAACGAATTAAGTTTCTATTCTCCCGAAACTTTTAAGGCGTTCCTTGGTTTCAGATGGTCCGTTAGTTTTAAAACTCTTTAATTGTGATCTCATAAAACTTCTAATCGCTAACTTAGTAGATTGATGAAACAGCACATTTCATCCCCTTGATATTGTTGAAAGATTTCAGGTCATATTTTATTCGGAAATTATGATTATATAATGAAAGATAAATTGCAAGGGATGCAAGTATTGGCAAATGGAGTTTCAAAAATAAAATACAGGAAAATATCATGAAAAATGGATCTTTTAAATTTATTCACAGAACAAAGAACGTTCCTCTAATAATGCAAAACAGGAATATATTAAAGTGAACGTGTTTTCTTCTCTTTTTTTAGCAGTTACGCTACACCTTTCAGAGAAAAAAAAAACGCTTTCCAGTAAATCCACATATCCGGATACCTGCAATAGATTGCGTTGTTCCTCGTAAAAAAAAAGAAAAATAAAGGAATCTACAATAAAGCTTCTGTTATAGCGTTAACGCGATAAAATATCTGTGCATGTTTCCTGTACTTTTCAAAGATCTTATATTAAGCAATTGTACTTCAATTTAACTTCCAAATTATGAATTTTCACGACTAACAATTTCCAAAAATTCCTTAACTTACAATTCACGAAATCTTCAAAATATGCACTGA
The DNA here is from genome assembly GCA_943735885.1 of Stelis phaeoptera. Lineage (NCBI taxonomy): Eukaryota > Metazoa > Arthropoda > Insecta > Hymenoptera > Megachilidae > Stelis > Stelis phaeoptera. Next base: position 7,547,383 of record OX030936.1, read on the forward strand.
ACAAACGCTTAAAGTATTACAACAATGCACGGAAATTTTTCATTAGCAATTAATTGAGATAAATCTGAAACGCATAGAAACATCGAAGAATTTCTCCGAGAATTTTTTCACCCCTAATGCGAAGTTCATTTTTCAATTTTCCTGGCAACAGCTCGAAGGTGTCTTATCTATAAAATGTGCCAGCCAAGAAGCATCGTTCGTTCTCTTCGACGGTTCGCAACTTCCTGTCGATGATGTTATTATAAATCACGGGGAAGTGAAGGTGTGTAAGAACAGGGGATGACGAGGTCGAAGTAGCAGGGGATGAATTAGGCGGACACGCAAAGGGGGTAAGGAAAACGAAGCGAGGAGGCGACGAAGTTAAATCGTGTATCACTAATGTTGAATAAATGTACCGTAAGCAAAACAAGGCCAGCCTAGGCGAACGTCAACTTGACTCGATGGCTGAAATTACTTGGCTCCAGAATATCGTCATTAATCAGGATCAAACGATAGCCTGTGTCGGACTCTCGACGAGCAGCCGCGACACTGACTGAGAACTTTGTTCATAAATCAAAGTCCGGCCCCTCTGTTAGGTATTTTTATTTCGCTTTTATTGTGCCCCCTCCCAACCATCTAGTTTCAGCCAACTTTAACGGAAGAAACTTCATTCGAGTAAGAGTTAACAACACATCGTTTCGTAGCTTTTATCACGTTGTATGTTCCTTTCTTTCGTTTTCTTTGCACATGTTGCAATAATTGGATTAATTTGATAATATACATTTATTGTATTTTAAGACCAATTTTTGTAAAAGTAGGTCTAAAACGGTGCCTATATTAGCAGATGAGGACAATACCTATTTATTCTGAGTTGTTTAATTAAATTTTCGTGAATTGATATTAGGGCCAGTTTCAATTGTTACTGATTCTATTTATTATTAAATATACTATTAAGTGTACAGTGTAACATAGTTATTTATATTTTCACGGTAACATATATGTATATATATAAATCTTTAGATTATACATAGTTTTAACCACGACAGCCCTTTGATTACGGTTATCCCTGGTTGCATATTGAGTGATTAGTAACTAATAATCTAATTACACTCGAAACCGACAGTATTATTAAATTACACGGATCTGTAATGAACGAAACTGATCATATCTACCGTAAATCTAATATTAACACGTTAAATCTATCTAAACACAGTTCGAGTTGATCATGCTGTATAATTCACGTCTATTTTGACTGAAAATACTCGAATGTTATTTTCATCCATCCATACATACATATTCTATTTGATGCGGGTGAAATAATTTCAGAACTTGGTCGAAGTTTAATATCAGATTAGACGAACGATCCTTGAATACACAGAGATCTGTGTACGCGGCGAGCAAAGTAGAATAGGACCGGCTATGATCAGACAAGTAAAGCGTACCGAGCATATTGATTTTCCACTTGTTACGTTAACAAAGTTAAACACACCCCGGTCCCTTATTCGAAAGTTCGTACCAGGTAAAATGTAAATTGCTTCGTGTCATCGCAAGATAAACGAGAATAGTTGGGGGTGGAATGGGTCGATGTTTTGTCGTCGGTGATACCTGACGAAATCGATAATCCGCCCCAACGAAGCAATTACCGTGGAAACCTTTCGATGATTCACACAGTTGTCAGCTGCAATTTAAGCCTGACCCTGTGCTTTCTGGTAGGTGGCTTTCTCTGTCCATCGCATCGGTTGGATAAACTTTATCAAAGCCGCTGCACAAGTTTCGCGTCACCTATTCGAATGTAAACTCTGATAGAATCGTCAGCGAACTTCTAACCTGTTCCAAACACCGGCCAACTTCGCCGAGATAATTATCGATCAGGAAATGGATAATTTCTCAGTCGTTTGACGGATTAACAATCCTTTCAAAAATATTGATCTTTTCTCTATCGATATGACTATACTGCGATGTATTAACAATATTAAGAATTAATTTTAAACTTTTGAAAACCAATTACAATTTTATAATAAATGTTCGGTTTATGTTAAAATTGCTCGAGTTCTAATGATTGTTCATTCATACGGTACCTATTTTAATCAGAAAACACTATTCATTGTATGGTTGAAAGTTGAAGTAAGTATCGTTAATAGCTACAGAATGATATCAGGGGATCAGAGAAAGAACTCTATCGAAGTCTACTAAATGTTTAATGCCCGGATCGAAGGAAGATATTGAAGGAAGGCGTGGGACGATTGTTTATGGAGTCGTTTCGTGCCCGATTTTCACAGTTCACCAAGTGTCGTAAACGGCAGACCTTCCTAGTAACGATTTATAGCAGTTTCAAGTGTTCTAAACGACGATCACATTAGTACACTGCTGCTGATTTCTCGAGTTTTTCGATCCCCAACGCTCCTACAATTTATTCGAGCGTTCGAGAAATTTATGAAAAAAGGACTAAAAATACAAGATACGACCTGTGATGATTATATCATTATTATTTGCATAATGATTGAACGAGATAGAAAATACGACGTCATGAGGATAATAATACACGATTGCAAGGTACCAATGGTGCCAACATCGCAAACAAATTGTTAGTCTGTAATTTCCGACAATTAAGGCACTCGAGTTTGTACGACGCGAAATGTTTTGCGATCTGATTACTTCGTATGCTACCCGTTCAATTTTCCTGGGAAATGCAGTGCCAATTAAGTAATAACCTCCCGAATAAGTACGTTCTCATATTGAACCAATGAAAACAAAGAGCCCGGGGGACCATTCAGCGATAACGAAGGAAAACGACCAGAGGGAGCTAGACCTCTGTAGGCTGATTCGCCAGAAGCCGAACACCTTCAACAGATTCGTAAATGAGAATAACAATTACAGTATTCAATTAGACACACACGGTATGTAAAGAAAGTGAAAAAAGTTTTCTGAAGATTGTACGATTATCGATCTTTATCTCCACGTAAGTAGAATAACAGAAATTTAGAAGAAAATCCATTTAAATACATTGTGTCTTTGAACGGTAGAAACTATTCTGATTGTCTGACCATACGCGGCCCTATACTACTTGTCTGATCACACCCAGGCCATATACTACTTATTTGATAACATATGCTCGTTATATTACTAACTTGCTCACATACAGTATCTACACCACCTATGTGACCATATACATGTACTATATCATTTGTCTGATCACATACGATCCCTATACTACTTGCGTGACCGCAGTTAGTACCTATATCGCTCGCACGCCCTCGTAGAGCTCCTGACGTCGTTCGCTTGACCACGTAAGGTTACTGTAGCACGTAACTGATCACTTACAAGCCCTATACTACTTGTCTGACCACTTACTGGCATTAATTCTGCTGTTTGCTTCCTATTCCACTTGCTGCCCGTTGATAATTCGTATGTCTGACCACTATTCTACTTAATCGACTATGTGCAGACTATATACTGCGCAGTAGCATGTATACAATCAAGTTAAGAATAATTTTGTTCAGATGTTCTTCTGGCAGCTACGTTAAAATCAACGGGGGCGTAGTTGAGAGAATAACGACTGATTATCGGAGATTCGACCGTTCTGAGAACAATTTCTCCCTATCGAGGCGCATTATCAGAATTCTACAGGACCGGCCACCCAATAACTGAGTTATCACGGTGCCGGTGGACGATACACGAATTGGGCGGTTGCTCGTAACCAGTCCGTAACACGTCATATGGCGTCGGATCCCTTTGTATCAGCCCATTCAAGGGAACATCAGCAATACCAGCGACATACATTCGACGCGTACAACGAGGCTAGCTTCCACGTAATTCGCTATGCTTCCCGGTGTGCGACGAAACGTGAGCCCTAACGATACGGAACGCTGGAATAAACCGTGTCCTGCGTCTGGCAGCTAAAACCCACCACCCTCTTCACATCCTCGTCCCGTTTCTCTGCTCCACCCTCCAAACACAACCATCCTTCACAACGACGCTTTTTTTCTTTCTTCTTTTTCTGTCACGTCGATGCGTTGACAGCCTTGTTTCCACCCTCTCTCCATCCTGGGGAAAGTCGTAGACGGTGGCTTCGATGTCGAGCTGTGTTCGCTTCGAGTCCTACTTTTTTTTCCCCCCGAATTGGGTTAAGCAGGGACCAATAAATCGGAGCTGCGCTTTTAAACTCGTGAATGGAGCTGCTTTTGATGCATTCGTTTCGCCCGCTGTTGTTCACCGTCCAATACGTTAGGTGGACGATTGAATGTCAAATCGGAGAACTTGCGAAAACTGTCGCGAATATTATCGATCCGAATCTCAACACATTGATTGCAATAAAATTTTCATTGTTAGTTATCCACAAAAATTGTTGGTTTTCGTGACAGAATTGTTATCAGATATCAACGTTCCTGCAAATTTTATACAAGAACGCGCGACACACCTTCCAGCTACCGGTTGGCCACAAAGGGAACGGGACAACAGAGAAATTTCCTCTGATCTAATTTCAAAGGAAGCCACTTAATTTAAATGTCGTCCTCCCTTTCGCCCCTCCCTTGTCCTTTACCGTTCCTTCGGGGATGGAATTAATTGCTTCTTAAGGAAGTGGAATTATGTTTTCACGAGTCACACCTTGCTCCCGTGGAATTTCCCGTCTCCATGCCCCGCCCCTCTACTGCTTCTCTTCCCCGTGAAAGGCGGTTGTGTTTTGTACAAAAACGAACGCTAAATGAGAGCGCCATTCTTACCGCTCTGCCGAAGAGTAATCAGTTGTAAACTGAGAACAGGCGAACGAGAGGAATTCCAAGACGGACGAGTAACCTTTCCATTGTTCGTTGAAATTTATATTATTTGATTATAATTTTTATTTTATAGTAAATTGACTTCTTTCTAAACGAGTTAAGAAAACGAACCCGTCTTTCGTTTCAATTTATTTCTTATTTTGATTCGCAGACCAGCTCGTATAATTACCCGTTTTATATTTTAATCAAACGAAACCTTGCAAAGCAGCTAAAACTTCGATATTGCTTGTTAACGAGGTCCTCCTCGGTCCTGCGTTCTTCGACCCAGAAAAAGCTTTTCAATCTTCTCTCGTCTTTAATTAAATTCATCTCTAGCAAGGAATACTGATGTGATTCATCAACGCGTTCACCAGTTATCAGTAGAATATTCGATAAAGAACGAAACCGGCAGCTGATAACCGGTTCTCGAAAGGAATCGAGGAAATCGTTCAGAAAAGAAGGGAACAGGAACCGGGTGTTCTCGCCTGGGAATTGCAAATGCAATCACAGGCATAAAAATTGGCTGTCATCTGACGTGAAACGGAACGGGAGAGGATGAATGGGAGAGGGAGTGGGGAAACAGTGAAAGAACGGGGGACGCAAAGAAAAAAAAATATATAGTATATATATGTATATACATATACAGATAACCCGTTAGATGAATTGATCGGAAATCGATTTCGGCTAGCATGACGCTTCGACTGGGTTGCAAATACGAAATTGCATATGTGTATCGAACGTACGAAGCTTATTGGATTTCAGTAACCCGACCGACGTTTCATTCCTTTTCGTAATTCACGTGGAGCCAACGCTACCAAACGAAATGCGTGTGAATTTATTCGAAAGAACGTCGCGTTCGATTTCTTTTGACTTTTCTTTCCATTCCTTCCAATAGGAAATTCCTTTTTTCTTCAAAATCATTCTTTCGCATTGAAACAAATTTTCCTTTGTACACTGTATATTTCTTACGGGATAGCGTAATGCGTTCGTAAAAGATTGGAACAGAAACTCGGCAAGTGATTCTTCCGAAAATGAGAAAATATTGTTGAAAAATAATGTTAAGGGTTCAGAGTGTCCTTTACATTTCTTCCAGGAGCCACGAAACAAACGTCGAGGAGATTGTTCGTAGAAAACGAACGTAAGCCCGCAGGATTCGAGGCTGACCGAAAATCCCGATTCCCATAAATCTTCCCGCAGGGACAGGGCAACCCAGGACACAGGCGGCAGATTTTTTTCGTCGATGAATCTTCGAAACTTCCTCGATAAGCTTCGACCACCGCGCCCCCAGGAAAAGCAGCGAAAATGAACGCGTTAGCGTACCGGCGAGCCTCTGACCGATAAATTTCCGAGGAATCTTATCTTCCAGCACACGAAGGATGCTGCCTGACCGACTTGTAAAATGGATGAACAGAGAAGATCTCCGACGTGTACGGCTTCGGTCAATATACGCCGGCCAACCTCGTCGAATCGAGAAAAACGAACGGGCCATAATAAAGACGAATAGTCGTTCGCCGAGAAAAAATGTTAAGTAGAAATTTCGGGGGCGTAGCTATGCCTCAGGGGTCAAGCAAGGTGAGATACGAAGATTACGAAGAAAGTATACTTGCAATCGGAAATATTTCACCGCCTCCTCAATGTTGTTTAATTATATTATCAACTGAGAAAGAATGAATTGAAAATGCAAAAAGTTTACTATCTGAGGAACATAATGAAACGGTAGAAGGGTTTTACTACTCGATAGAAGATTTCCAGACGGTATGAAAAATTGATGGAAGAGTGAAAATAAAGTTAACCGGCCGTTCAACTATGCAGCCGTCGGCAGTAAAACCATAATCGCGTGTTAGATATTACGATCTGATTCTACAATCATGTTACCCGGCTCGTAAACGTGTCGTTGTAAAATTTTTAACGGCGAAACATCGACCCGTCCAAAGTGTAAAGTAGATCGAACACGGTTTCAACCTTTATCGCAAACGTCTGATTTATGCCGGGCTATACTACTAGTGATAGCGCAGTTTAAAAGAATCGATCTACCGACAAAAGTTTTACGACTTCTACGCTTATATAAGTGCGCTGAGAAGACCATCAAAAACCTTTTAACTCTCTAACAGTGTACAGAGTGAAAATTATACTCCATCTGATAAGTACATTTATAATCAACAAATAATTATTACTTCAAAAATTCATTCTGCATTTTAATTGCACCTATTATAACATCATTTCTTAGAATGTGGGTTTCGAGAAATATTTCAGTGTAAAGGGAATGAAATTTTGAAAGCAGCTTCGACTTGGGAATATTTTATGAAGTTTGATCGTTTGTCTTTTTTGATCGATGCAAGACAAGCTGAACAGTTCAAACACTTCTTTCCACTGTTTGCATTTTAATACCAGAGCCGAGGTAACGCATCGAGTCGGTGCAACAGGTGACACGATTCGAAATTGTCAACATTTCGTCCAACGATAAAATCATATCCTAGTTCACGCGTCACGCCCTTCAGCTAGGAGGATCTCAGACGATTCCTCAAATTGTCCGGACGACAATCAGATGCGTCGCGTTTACACCATTGGTTACGAATAATCCGTATATGCTTCAACTGACAAATTCAACAATGAATTGTTACGTGCAATTAGCAAATATTCACAGAGAAATTAGAATTAATCACATTGAATTTTATTTAAAAATCTACCATACGCAACAGCCCGATACCTGAAGTTATAATATGTTTTCATCGCAAAAGGTCGTCGAACATCAGTAGATAAATACATATTCTAGCTTCCCAGATTTCGTCGTTTTCGAATCCGGTGACAAATTGTTCAAGTAAGTTATACAAATTCACGATAAAAAAGTTCCATCCTCTCGTAGCACTTTCGCCGGTTTTTCGGTAAATTAAATATTTTCCCCGAGTACGGCCGTAACGTTCAGACCCTTCCCGTGTACGTGAAAGGATTTTTGGTGGAAACGGATCGGCGATGAATTATTGACGGATCTGTGGTCGACTTGGTCTCGTTGGAAATGTAATTTATAGGAGCGGCACGAACCCTTAGCGAGCCTTGTAATAACGAGTGGAGCACGGGATCGAATATTCTTGTGTGAAATGTCATCGACAGCAGGAAAATATTACGAATCCGTCGACAACAAACCGTAGGTGGTCAATTAAGGGATGGGAAAGCTTTGAAACTCGGAAAAATGTCGATTCGAATCGCAACATGTACAAATCCTGTTTTTTTGTATTATTGCGATTTGTTAAAGTGTGACTTGGGTGTTAATATTAATACTTTTATCGTAAAACATGAATTTCTAAAATTAAAAATCTCAGTGTCTGAATAATAATAATACCAATGTTTTTGCAAAAAGATATAAATTTTCAAAATGGTCCACTGACATTTCAAAATTTCATTTTGAGAAAAGCAACAACACGGAAATATTGCTCGCGACTCAGGAGCTGACAACAAAATTTTTCTTATTTCTGCAATAATACCGCACGACGTTGAATGTATGAAAGACAGTCTTATTGTCTTCCGAAGGATTTTCAGAGACTACAGTAGCGAGCAACAAAAGGAACATCACGAGTGGAAAGTAATGATCGATCTGAATGCCATTCTTCTTATCAAAGGCTTGTTCCTCGGCGTCGATTAAGTTTACTGAAATATAAAAGGAAGGTCGACGATGGATCATTAAACGGCTCGCTCTTAAGTTTCTCTTAAATTCGCTCTTAAGTTCAAAACTTCGAAACAATTTACAGATAGATCGTGAATTAAATTCCAAACATTCGCCTTTTGCCATCAAAACATTCAATACTTGAGAAATGGAGATTGAAATATTAAAACCGATTGTATGAATATTTAAATTTTCAATTCCTTCGAAATATATTAATATATTAATTATTGTAGAATTTATCGACTACTTGGGTTACAAATTGACTATGATGGGATATTTCCATTAAAGTAAGAAATAAAATGATACGATTATACATGAGAAGTAAAACAAAATCCAAAGAAGAACAGTAACTAATGTTGGCTGAAAGAACCAGTAATATCCGGTGTCCATTCGACCCAGAAATTCTGAAGTTCATAAGAAAAGAAGGGGCCAGCCTGGAGTCTTATTTCTGAGATCCAGGGTGGTGCAATGGCCATGGGGGAATGAAATAACGGCCAACGCGATTTCCAATCTTTGTAGCCGAAAATCGTCCTTGATCCCTATGCGGGAAAAGAAGCACGAGTTCATAGTAGCTCGAAAACTTCCCGTTTTCCGACCACTAAGAAGAAGAAAAAAGAAATGAAAGAGAAAAAGCTCCGGGGTGGCTGCCAGGATTACAGGCAAAATACGTCGAAACGAAATCCTTTCATCCCTTAATGCCGATTTCCCTCGCTAACGGACTGCCGTGTCGTTTCAATCTGACACGAAAGATCCGATGGGTCAAATATTTTCAGAAACGATCACGAAATGGCCAGAGAATTCGCCAAGAATCTTTTAATCTTCGGCTACGCTTTTGTGTGTGCGAATATTGAAAAAGATCCCCTCTCAGATTATTAATTGAAGTTTATTCGATTGTTCGGCTGATTGTAAGAAATTTTTTTTTCTAAAGTGCTTATTTATTTCGTTTTAATTTTTCAATCCAGGACACTTTACTATACAATTTTAACATTGCTACGAGGCTATGTAACATAAATTTTAATTTGTAAAATTCCCTCCAAGTTTATCACACAAAAGCTAAGTTCTGAAATATAACAAACAACGATTGTTATTATAATAGGGATAAGTAACAAAATTTCTTTCGAAGTGTCATTATTACACAATTTCTCGAATTAATACGTTGACTGCCGCGGGGGTCACCGGTGACCGGCATCCGAAATTTTTTACAATCAAATAATTAATAAAAGAAATTACAAAATAAACCACGAATAGCATTATCATTAAGCTAATAATGCTAGCTATCGAATTGAAAGGTTGAATTTGAAAAATTAATCGACTACACCCTTAATAATTAGGATTTTATCGTGTCTGACTACACACGTCCGTTTTCACTGTGGCAGTCAACGTGTTAAAAATCAATAAACCCAGAAACCGAAAATTTTCTAAAAATGAGTATTACCTCGCGTCTACACTTTTTAATTTCTATTATTTTATCTCAAAATACTCCAATTTCGAATATATCCAAATGTCAAAGAATATCAACTGGATTACTATATATTTTTTCTGCATCAACGACGATTGATCAGGAATTTATTTAACCGTCTTCGATAACCTTTTACGAGAATGCATTCCTTCAAATTGATATCAAAAGTGGTCGATCTCGTAAAAAAGCTAGTCGCGTGCTCAACAGGGAATTCTTCTCGTACACGTTAAAAAATTGTTCCAGTCAACTACGCTAAACACAGCCACCATTTTGGTTGCGCTATTTCCACAGTTTTACGCCGGCAAGAATAAACCAGCCTCGAGAGGATAAAGATACGATGGTTCAGCCGTGCCGGAGAACAAAGTCGGGAAGCGAGCTCGATGAAGCAACGGACGGAGCAGGATAGAAGAGAAAGAGAGAAAGAGGAACGGAAGGAAAGAAAGGGGGAAGATAACGGCGCAGAAATGCGCCAGAGAAATAGATTATGGCCCGAGGCCGCAAGAGGAGAACTCTGTTATTCCTCGAGGAAAAGCAGATTACAAGATGTATCATCGCCGAGGCTTGCCAACACTTTACAGGGGATGTAACCGCCATGATGATCGACTCGTTAATACGGAATTGTGAAAGCTTTATCTCTTGTTGACCCTGCGATGGAGTCACGATTGTGACCCAAATTCACGAAATGCATACCAGAACGCTTTAACTAAACTTTTATACGAAACACTTTCATGTATTGGAAAAATAATATTTCATACAGTGAAACAGTATCACGAATTGTGCGATCGATTGTAATATTAAAAATATAATACTTCGAGATTGCTGTGTTTCTAAAAATACATGTAACTTTCAAGACTTTTAATATTCAAGAAATATAATATTTCGAAGTTTCAAAGTTCCGAAAAATATACTATTTCTATCCAGAGTGAGAATAATAATTTAGAGCTCAAGAAAATTTAAGTGAAAAAGTCCGAGATCGAATTTAAATTTGAGCTATGTTAATAGATTACCTGCCAAAATCTTTAGCACCATTCGTGTTTTATTAATCAGTCAGTAGAACTGCAATTTGAACGAGGAATACTTGCTTCAAGATTGAAAAAATTGATCGTATCTTTTGAGAATTATTGAAAATACGAAGTATCTGGGACACCACCACTATTGTTTCTGTAATACAACAACAATCGATCGAATGGAATGGCAACTACCCGCTGCCTCTGCCCGGCTGTTTTTCTCAATTTTTTCGTGAATACCGCGTATTTTTTCAGAAACGTCTAAAACAATAACCAGCGCAAACATTGAAGGATTTGGTAGGGCGAAAAGTAACGGAGAACGATCTCTGGAAACCAGAATGAAAAAGTTACTCTACGCTCTTCGAGACGGATTTATTTTCCCGTATGCGAAACGTGTACGAATTATTTAATTCTTTTCCCCTTTTCCTCGCTGGGTTTCGTTTGTAAAGTCACTGACACGTTTTGTCTACACGTTATCAAAGGCAACAATTATGATATCAAATGTGGGTAGTGCTTGTGCCAGATGTACAAAGTTAAAAACAACTTGTCTTATTCAAAACTCATGTTTTATTAGAATCTTCTGTCGAAAATATGCAAATACTTGTAACAAGTACCAGCAATGTAAATCACAAAAACAATATGGTGTTCTGTTACTTTAGTGAATACTAAGAGGATTAATTATTCTTATAATAATGACTATTTAAAAATTATCATCAATTTGTCTTTCTAAATTAATCGGTGGCTTAATATTGGAAGCGTCGATCAGTTTTAATTACCTTGGCAACAAAATGTGTAATTTAAAGCAACTACTTGAATATGATAATCAGTTACCATGTATAACTAATGCTACCAAATATGTAGCATATGCACCCTTCGTTAACGATATTCTTTACGAATTAAAACAAAAGTTATGTATTTATAATGAGTCTAATAAACAACCCTCAAGCGACAGGAGTCGACAAGCGGTTTCATTGGCAACGAAACAGAAGTGTCTTTTAATACTCTCCCCGTGACTTAATTAAAAACTGACTCGAACAGTGAGCAAGAACAAGAAAAGAAGCGAAACAGAAGGATAGTCTTTTGGACGTTGGCAACAGATCGAGGGAGGGGGGTGGGGTTTGGTCGCGAACCGGAAAACGGAAACCGAGGGGTTGGCGAATGCAAGAAGGGGTTGTCTTTGTTCTTGGCCGGCATTTTGTTTCAGGATTACGAGCTTATGAAGTATTCGCGTTTATCTGCAACAATTACACGCCGGAAAGGGGTGAGTTGGAGTTGGAGGGGGTTGGGCCAACTGGAGCGAGACAACCGACATCGGAGTGGGTGTCTGTTAATTCGCGAGCAATTCTACTGATTTCGAATTAATTATCACGTTAAACTGCTGCTCGCGTTTAATCCCCTATCAGCACTTCCGGTTGTAAACGACGCATTCGAGCGATTTTCGTGATTTTTGCGCGATTTGAGGGAGAACATTAAATTATACTTAAAATTTCGGGATGGTGATGGGATAAACTTGAGAAGGTAATATTGAAAGATAATCGATTATTAAATTTAAGCTTTCCAGCGACGATAAATACGTCGAGTTTACTGAGGTAGACTGAAATGCTTGATTGAAAATAAATTACAAGGCAGGGAGTTAATTATTCATTTCGCGAAGGTAAAGCAACGGGATTTACGCTGATGCGATGAAAACAAACGAAACGGGAAACGAAGAGATTAAAATTAAAGAGAAGAAGGTTAAATGGCCGTAATTCGATTAAAAATTAAAATTATCTTCGTCTGTTATTTAATTAAAGACGCGTTTTATCATTCGCTCACGGTATAATTACGCGATTAAAGGAACTGCAAAGCTGAGGGCAAGAATAAAGAAGAAGTAATTTGAGGGGTGTGGAAATGAAATTTCGAATTCACTCCGCTAACGTCGAACTTATCTAGCCAGTTTCTAATTTAGATGCCCAATATTCCCGGTGATTTCTTTCAATTTACATTCAATTAAATCTATTCAATCTTTCTGTTTTTAATCCTATTTGCTTCCTAAAGTTTTTCGTTAGAAAAAAAAAGAATTCCAAACCGAGCAGTATTATTCTATTTTTTTTTTCATGTATGTTTCAATAAGCTTTAGTTAACGAGCGCCCTGATTTAATGTCCCCTTTTAGCGTTCGTAATACATCGCAGGTAAACTGGAAAAAGCGATGCATTATGATTAAGATTAATCTGATGTTTAAATAAAGCTCCGAGTAACTATTTTCCGATGCATCCGATCGACAAAGAATCCTACCCTCGATAACAGTGCAAGCTTGAAAAATGCGATTATTCAAAGAGGGAATAATGTATATATATATACACCGAGAATAGCGAAAGGGCTCACGTAATATCAATAAAAAAATACATCGTCCATGTAAAGAAGTTAATAATAAACGCGTTAGCTGATAAACTAACACATGGCTGATTTAGGTCGATCGACTCACCGTATTTTCGATACCACAGTGGGTGTGAATTCCAGCTGGAGAAATCCTAGCTCCTGGGACCTCACATCCTCTAGACTACTGTATCTTACATAAGTACAGGGTGGCGTAGGAATACCTAAAATCAGAAATATTCAACTGGTTAGTATGTTAAATGGTTCTTTTCAAATTTCGTTATTCTACTGCAATTTATTATTCCGCTCGGTGTCTGTATATTTGTCCTATTCTACTTCTCTGTCTACCGACTACCCCTAATCTACTTGGCTGACCACCTACTGGGATATACTACTCGTCTGACCACCCGCTGCCATATACCACTTGTCTGACTACCTACTGGCATATACTACTTGTCTGACCGCCTACGGGTATACATCATACTACTTGTCTGGCTAGTTACTAGTCGTACTCTACTCGCCTGACCGCTGACTGTTCCTATTCTACTTATCTAATCACTGGCGACTTTTACTGCATTTATTTCTACCATAGTACATATTGTACTTGTCTGACTACCTATTGTTGCTGCGATATTTTTCGAACAAACTACTTCACCTATTATACTTGTTCGACAATCTATCGACTCTGTACCATTTTTCTGACCATCTACGGTCATTATACTGCTTCACTGTCCACGTTTTGATCATATCCATATGCATCAAAGTGGTGCGATTCTCGCGGTAATTTCAATTTTCAGTTTCATCTTACCACGGAACTATCGAATCACGCGTCACTCAACAGGTTCGCGATCCGTTCAAGATAACGAACCGTGTCCGCGTGAAATGTTATTTCTCCTATCTCTTTCTCTCCTCGCAATTGCGATTCGACAGCAAATCGGTTAACTTCGTATTTGAATCATGTTACGCGCCATGAAATCGATCATCGCACCGTTTTGGACTCCTGCCGACGCGACGGTAGTGGACCCGGCTTTGTTCATCGGTGGAACCGGTGTGGTACGGCGTGGAGTGGGAAGGGCGAAAGGGTGGCGCACGAATAACGAGCCAACTGCGTTAACGTCGAAAAATCAATAGGGTCGCGTACATTCCTCATAAATAAATATGAATATAGCGGCCCCCGCGCCGACGAGTATCGAGCGCAAATTTATTATATCCAGGCGCGAGCCTGTGGACCCTTTGCTTTCGAAATCGAAACGATCCATTGAAATTTCAACAATCGATCGAACATTTCGACCATAGGCAAAGTTAACGTTTAATCTGAATTCAATGACGAACTGAAAGAATACCGTTTTGTTTGATGAACTCAATTGAGAAATTCGTTTCATCGGTTAAGGTTCAAGTTATAAACGTTATGCCGGAATACTGTTACAGAAACTATACGACTGGAATAATTAACGAGGAGAATTCGGAAGATAGGAGTAACTATGTCCCGCTGTTCGGTTTACTCTTGCCGTGACTTTGATAATGAATTAAATAAAGCCTTCTTGAACAAAGCGCTAGAACAAAGAAACGTTAACGAGCTAAAGCCGCGACAATGAGTGAGCAAAGAACAACTGCGACGAATTCTCTGTGTAATTAAAAATTATATCTTTCGCGATAAGAAAGTTTATGCTATGTATTTTTACAAAAATACCAACTAAAGTTCTTTTCATCTGTATCATTGTTACGTTAATCGCAATATTGATCCACAAAACTATATATCGAACATAAATTACACCACTCGTTTCGCAGTTGCTACCAAAGCAACATCTCGAAGTGTTTGTAGCTTAAAGAAGAAAATAATTTCCTCAAAGGAAACAGTCGGGAACAGGGACGAAAGGCTGTAAAATAAGGGGGCTTGTCGAAGGAAGCCAAACTTCTAGATCCCAAACGAGAAGGATGGGCCGACAATCGTTGGCCCGGAGGGTGAATATGGAGTGCAACTTCTGGTCGACGAGTTTCGAAGACGCCTCCAGCACCTTTGAACCTCAGAGTTTATGCTCGTTGCAGATAGCTCGCTTTAAACCTTGGAATAGCTTTCAGACTCGGGCCTGATTCGTGGATAAGCGAGGCGAATTTGTCGTGTTTTAAGCTTGATCGATGAAAAAAAGAAAAAGAAGAAACGAGTGAAAAGTGAGAAAAAAAGTACACTTCCCGACGAAACCGAGTCGCACCTGGTGCAAAAGCACCTCATCGATTTTATAATCTCCGTGCTCTTTCTTTCTTGTCCCGCCCTTCACAGGCTATTACCTCTTCCGCCACCCCATCCTTGATAACTCCCTGTCCCGAAATTATCTCTTTCTTCCTCTTTTCCGTTCTACCATCAAGTCTCGCGCTTCTCCCACCTTTTTCTTCCTCCAGCCACCATCCTTTTTTTTTCTCCCAGCCAGTATTACGTCCCTCTGATTCGCGGTTAATGAGTCGAGAACAGACCCCTGAGACCATCCTGTATAAACCTAGGCTATTCGCGAGAAGAAAAAAAAAAGGAGGATCGAATTTCTGCTTGGTTCGCAGCACTTCGTGAAATGTTTCGAGGGTGAGAAACGAAGAATCCAGACGAGTGTCGGCGAGTTCTCGCGAAGATAAATTTTCTCGTTTGATCGTGCCACGTTTCCCAGAGAACTCTGATGAGTTTGCTTACTTGCTGTTTTAATGATTGATGCGGATACTTCTTCTGGTACTTTGGATTTTTCTGATTACTTCCAAAGGCTAGAGACTCTGCATTCGATACAGCTGGGAAATAAGGTGTGCGTGCATAAGTTCTGTGATGTTGTAGTAATAATTGCACGTTTAATGATTATATTTTACAATCAACCAGTCGAGCGTATTCTACGTTTACTAGTAATCGTATTCAAAATTCGTTTATTTGCCTAATCATATTACATAATTTTGCTATTTAAAGTATAGTGTCAGTCTCTGGAGGATAATTTCACCCCTATTTCTGACTATTCCACAAACTTAGAAATATGAAAATTCAGACCGCTTATCCAGTCAGCTGAACTGAACACTGATTGGATGAAGATTTACACGTTCGACTGATTTTCGTAAAAAAAAAAAAAAAAAAAAAAAAAAAAAAAAAAATGAGAAAGAAATCAATGTTTCCGCTCAGTGTGAAAATCGTCCCCGTTTACGACGAAGCCTCGGCAGAGTCGTCGACTATTTCATGGAACAGCACGGTTCCGGTTTTAAATTACGCCTGATGACACACCTGTCACCGGGTCTAGCTAATTTGGATTTTCAAAAGCTTCATGAAAATCCGCACCTGCCCAGCCGTACGTGCATCCGACGGTAACACGCGTGTGCAGTGTAACGCGTTACACGCTCGAAATATTCGCGAGGAAATTTCACGCGACGCGTACATACACATACGTCGCGTCTCACACTTGTCGTGTATTCAATTAATTAATTGTTAAATGTGATGCACGATCGCGTGTACCAGCTACTGTTCAAAAAAATAACCAGCATCGCACGACACGTAATATCTTCTGGGTCTCCGCGAGTTTTTCGTTAAAAATTTTCCCAGGGTCTCATTAAACTTCATAAATGTTCGTTAAATGTAAAGATATCAAATGGAATACATCTACGAGACAATATGTCTTCAGAATTATTTGAAACGTTAAGATATAAAGGCGCTAACACACTAATTAGTACTTTAAGGAGTGATTAAAACGTTAATTGTGAAGGATACGTAAGCATCGTCCAATTTTCAGCTTCAACTCTACTCTTTACTAGCTGTTTTATATTATCGTTATAATATTTACCCATTTCAGAAAAGGGGAAAGCTCAGCTGAATGGGCACAATTTCGTAATGAATAAAGTTGCCCTCGAAAGGGACGGAAGTTTACGTCGAAGCGTTACGATTCGTTTTCGACGTTCGCGAATTTCCTGTAGCCAGCCTGAGCGAGTTTTGCATTTTAATGCCTTCCGAAACGAGCAAGACGCGACGTGGAAGGACAGGCCCGACGCTGAAAGACGAGCGTAGCCGAAAGCATCAAAGTCAAATAAGATACGAACGTGTCGAGTGTGAAACATTAACGAGGAGTAAATTGGCAAAAAGACAAGTGCGCGTGAATGGATGAATAAATAGATGAATGCGCGCACAAACACGCACGGCCAGACATTCGGTTTACGGAGGAAACGGGTGGACGGAGAAGTTTATTGAATTTCCGGCAACCCTTGGAAAACGGCGTAGTAAATATTAAATTTCATGTGTTTCAGGGGATGTCGCAATGTCGACCATTTCAACTGGAAATAACGGTCCCGAACTCTGAATTGGCTTCTGGCACGCAAATGTGTCCGAAAGAAAAAGGAACACACCTTTTCTCCGTTTATATTCGTTTCAATACAATTATCAAAAAGATTGAATACGATTGACAAACGGCCTTTCGTAGCTTTAAGTATGGAGTTGGTAAAGAAAATTCTTTAAGTTGGAAATATGAAACACGATCAAGCGTAGTGCATCGACGGTGGACGAGGTAAATGGCAAAATCCCAATACTCATCGCAAAGGTGCAACGTGAACAGGAAAGCGTGCTCTTTAAAGCCGGGTTCCGGCAATCAGGCATCAAAGGGGTCGTCGTCCCTTTCAAAACATGGACGTTCGGAAAAGGCGTAACACGCCACGGAAACACTGAAAAGCGAAATGCTACTTCGCCAACGGATCCCGTGGAGGCTGCCTATCTAGCCAGAAGGCCAGTCAATGTTTGTGAGTGCACTTTGAAATAATCATAGCTTTCCAGGCTAAGTGGGGTCCCTGTTGTACACACGCAAACGTACACGAATATCAAGCTTCGTGATGTGCTATCATCTACAGGATACTTTTTAAACTATTGTTATTTTAGGTAAAAAAAAAAAATTCAGAAAGATATCCCAAATATTCATTGGTTATTCAATTATTTTTTACCCTATATTTTGTTGGAAAATTTGTATCTACTGCAGAATATTGCAATGCAGTCGTGCTAATAATTAAGCGCCGAAAATTGTCGCGACCCAGGTGTTATAAGAATAATTGCAACTAACTCGTGGCCGTTCCCTCGGGGGTAGTGGTCCACAAGTTGGAAATCCGACTTCTAAATTATTAACTTGACCCAGGAGAGACTGTAAATTTCCAACGGAGTTTGCTACAACCCGTTCCATCATTTACGAATCGAAAGCCAGCATTTTAAGGCCTAATCAACTCAGAAATCAAGTCCCCTGACAAAGAAAGTTAACTTTTTAATAACAGCAGCTACCAACGGTAGACGTCGACGAGCCAGGCAATAACTTTAATTTAACCGGCTCCTTTGTGAAAGCAGCGAATGCCAAAGACTCGGGAAACTCTGATGAAGACGGGTTGAAGAGAAGAGAGAGAGGGAAAGAGGAGATCCATAGGGGTGGTTGAATAGCGAGCAAGGCGCCAGGAGAACAACAAACCGCTACGAGACCACGATGGCTGACGCTTCGCTCTAATGGCACCACTCAAGATGCAATATCGCTGCATGAATATTATATAGCATCCACACGACCACCATCTGCCAGATACTCGCGTCTTTACAACCACCTTAGGTTGGCGTATCGTCGCGGCACTCTGGTGCCAGTAGTCTGCCATCTTGTTGGCTACGAATCTGTTGGATCTTTCGCGATAAGTGTCATAAAGAAAAGCAAGCTGATTCTATATGAAAATCAGTGCATCTGGTGGCAAGAACTGATTAAGATGAAGCAATCACTCAAACAATTTCGTCAAAAAATTGTATCTGCTTGGGAAGCACACTGACATGGGTTGATTTGCAATGTATCTTTATTTCCATCGCCCAGAATTCCAAGTACCTGGTGCCAATATTCCTAATTGGACAAGTAAAGAGATTCCTAGTAATTATAGCTAATAGAGTTCTATAGATATTCAGGTATAATCCACATATGAGTGATAGGACAGTCGAAGCGCTAAATTAAATGGCGTCTTAATTTAATTACAATTTGTCGATTGATAGTTCTGGAATACAGGTTACGAAAGCTGTCAGATATCGTTGCATATGTATTCTTTCTTATCACGCTGGACTTTCAAATACCATTAATCCAGGTTGAGGTAGACGTGAGATGTCGTGGCTATTACTCAACGTTTTATTAAACTTTCAACGCGTTACGCGAGGCAGCCGCATGACAAAACGGTGGCCACGACGAGTTAACGACGAAAAATGATTTCTTATTTTTCCAGCCTGTTCCAGGGATCAAAAGCGTTTCCACCGAGCGATTCTTAAAGAACATCGAGGAGAACGTTAAGTATTCATCGAGCGTTTTCTGCGTCTTCGTGCCTTCTCGTCACCCTGCGTGCTGTGTCTTCGAAAGTGGGATCTCGTAGGCAATCCACCCATACCCCACAAACCCTCCCCTATAACCGCCATTATCGTTCACCCTCCGCCCTTGATTCTGCTCCTCGTTCTTCGACTTAATGCCTCGTCCAATTTCACTGCGCTTCCACACGAAGTTACGACCGAATGCCAGCGAAAATATTAATTTTCAAACGTTCTCGACAACCGCCCCTCGATATTACTAACTGCTCCTACACGTGAGTAAACTTTTGATCAAACCATCGAAGCTCCGTTCAATCTTCTTCGTCGTCGATTGAATACTCTTCCATCAAATAGTTTCTAATTCAGAAATGAACGAAATAAAGCATATTTCGACATAAAAGACACATAATCTGTTGTAACTCAGAAATATTTATCCATTTACTGTCGGCAAAGCAATTAGTGTTTTCCCAAACGTGACGAAACTTTTTCACGTAACCTTCAGGGCCAAGCATCCCAACAAATAATTGCATTTCGAGCAACACACTAGGGTCCCTCTTAAATTGTCCGAATCCATTTGGCGTCCGGCTACCACGTCAGATCCTAACGGGTGCCGACATGCTAAGAGCTTTCGTACGGCTGCCTGCTGTTTCAAGCTTTATAGGATTCCGTGGCTTTTTACGCCGACTAACAGGTAAGAGAAGGAAGAAAGGGTGGTAGGCGGTGCTGGAGAGCTTCCACAACGAAATGGATTGCGGAGACGAAATCTCCAGACTGCCAAGCTGCGTTACAGGAAGCCTCGTTTGTCAGATTCCAAATACTTTTTGTCGAGGATAGTATTCGAAGCAACGTTGCTTCAAAATCGACTACGTATTAAAAATTATTCCCAACTTTTCTGTCTCTACTGAACACCGAAGGATCCGATCGATTAATTTCTATTTTCGTATCAAAAGTCCTGTTACCAATTATCCGATTATACGAAATTCCGGCCGTCACCAAGGGAGTCAACGTGTTGCAAAAATAAAAATTCGGCGCATCACGGAATACGAAACGTTTTCCTAACGCTGAAGAGCTCGATTATTCAGAAAGAATAGGAGAAAAGATAACGTTCATTCACCAAGTTCGTTGGTGTTCCCTGCTTGCCTGAAGCAGTAAGATGGCCGGCCTGAAACAAAGAGCTGAGAATGACGTTGTTTACGAGGCTCGATTGTTTTAAAAAGAGACGAAGGTCGAGCATCGCTGACGTTTGGTCTCGCGGGAGCGACAAGGAAGCAAAACCGAGGGAATCGACGGGGAAAGGGTGAAAAGGAAGGGTTTGAGAGTCGCACAAAGAGGGTTGAACTGCAACGAGGAGTGGGATAAAAGGGTGCATCGTGGAGGGTGAGGATTTTCTCCAGCCTCATCGACTTGAAGACGTACCAACAGAGAAAAAGAGAGAAAAAAACTAGAGAAAGAGAGAGAGAATGGAGAGCAATGACGAGGAAAAGACTCAGCGACCTCGATTGTTTTATTGGACCGGATTAAAAAGCACACTCGGGCCCGATTGTTTGTAATTCTGATGAAAAAGCTGCGCGATAAAGGAATCGTTGCCCGAAGGCTGCACCTGCTGGGAACTTGCATCCAGAATACCCTATAGTCTGCCTAAGAATAAGACGGTCGGATTTAAAGACGATCTACCGGGACTCCCGTTCTCTTCAAACTAATTGAAAATACGAGTCATGTGTATTGTGATCAGAATTCTGATTTTTATTACATAATATATCGAAACGCAATCGGACATCGCAGAACCAGGAATATAATATTTAAGGTAACGTTAGAAAATCTGAGAAACGAAGATAAAATAAAGTGAAAAATTGAATTAAAATTATCACTGACCTAGCATTTCTCTGCCCGAACGTTAACTATGCACTTACAACCCTTAGTACGCATGAAGGTAATGTAATTTACTAAAATTGGCGATCAAATTCTCCAATTTAATTGTCAATATAATAATTAAAAGCACTGAACGAAATCGTTCAACAGAATTTATATTCCCGTGGCTTTAGTCACCACAACGATTTCAATTCATCGTTTTTACCGGTCCAGAAACGTTTCGAATTAATTGTTTCCAGCTTGCAGGGGAGAAGTAATCCTCTATCAGAGACAGCAAACATTTCTCCACACATTCACAGTCTGTAAATTATTCCGCAAAAACCTACCAGTCTCGTATCACAAATATTCTCTTTTTTCTGCGATGAAAGAACCGTCGATTATAAATCGTCGTTGTTGTCCGTCGTCGACGAAGTTACGAAACGATCCTTTCATTCGAATAATTCAACTTTGAATGTGGTATCGTGGTCCGTTGTTTAAAAAAAAAAAAAAAAATGAATCAAAGCGTAACACGTTTCGCACAATTTTCATAGCACAATTAACGGGTTGAAGAAATATCTTCGAGAGATCTCCAGAGTGCTGGTTGAAGGTTACTAAAAGTGGCGAGATAAGTGAGTCTGGTGTACAAATTGAATTTTAATTCACAAAGGGAGATTTCACAGAGATTGGTAATATTAATATGGCAAAGGACCGGGAAGAATAAACGTGTACACGTGTTGTAATTCAATGAAATTTTTCATATTCCTCTCTGGTCCGATTTATTGTAATAATCCTTTGTTACCGACAATTTTAGGATGATTCAATATTGAAACTGATTGTTAGAGAATCTACAAAGAAGACTACGTAACCAACCCGACGCAAATAAAAAGACATTTTCCATTGATTCGATCGAATACAGAAAATTATTTTCAAACCTTTCGAAAATTCTACCATTAACTAACATAATTTATTATGCAAATTGGTGGAATAAAATCCTCAAAACATATGTCTATCAAACTTTTCATTTTGAAATCTAGAATATAAAATACTTCGAGTGTCGTGTAATCCATATCTGAGCGATGTTTGAATTTTCATAAAGATCGATCACTTATTTTATAATAGAAACGATCTTACTTAAACAATTATTACGCCGTGAATATTAATGCAAATACATATTTCTCGTATCGCATACGTTTTACATATATTACACGAACGATAGGAGAATAAATATGCTACATATTTCATTCTGCATATTTTCATATTTCATATATCTTTGGCATCAATTTTATTCGTAATAACCTATGAATCGTGAACGATGGTTACGAGTGTTTATTTATCGTGTAATAATCTGATGGTATTAATGAACAAAGATGGAGTAAACGGATTTGCTGTAACAGACAGCGATACAATCTGCTTGAACAGTTTGCAAATGTTGTTGGAAATTCATAGCGGCATAATAATTGCTCGTATCAAACAATGGCAGTAATTTGTATCCTACATAAGTGTAGCACAACAGAACGCGTTTAATCTGGGTAAATATTCACAGTCCATCGCTTAACAATAATTTTATCGGACGTATAACGGTTTGTCGAACAAATGATACAAAATCTCATAAATACTTGAAAAGATTTTCCGTTATGATTGAATTTAGCATCTAAAGTGTTGAAGTCGATTCAAGTGGAAACATATCAGCCGAAAGTTGAAAGAGTAAACTTCTTTCTCGTCATCCTAAAATTCATAAGAAAGTCTCGTGATGAATGTACCTTGAGCATCGATCAGAACAGATTCTCCGCGGCGCGAAAGCAAGCAAGATAAACCGCCACTGGATTCTAACAAATCCTTCAAAGTCATGCCTTTGAGCAAATATTTGCCACTGTCCACATTTATCTCCAACCACGTGGAACAATTTACACGTATCCAATGTTGTAATATATCAACCAGACAATCTCCCTATCTCGTTTCTCGTTTACACAAATTTATTTTGTGGCCAACGAATGTGTATCGCGAACCTCACTAATTTGATGCGGAGAAATGCATTTTGAAAATAAATTACACATTGTGTGTGCACGTGTTACGAAATAATCTTACCGACCGGTCAATATATTTTCCAACCACTTTTATAATATGTTATTCCACCACACTCTCTGTACATGAATAAACTTTGAAGCAGGTTGAATTGAATTAAAATTTCTTACGATCGTACGAATGAATATCAGAAAATATTCGAATATTGGGAAAAATACGAACGAAACGTAGCAGAAAGTTACCGGACGACCCAGTATAACTTTTCCCATCTTTTTCTTCAGTATCCAACGCCAAATACGACAAATACGATGCACCCCGTGACATTTATTGCCGCAACGAAGCATCGTTCAGATTATTATACGCCCGGGTGCATTCTTATGCAACGCTTAATCGCCCTGTTCAACAGACCAACCGCCATTAATTCTTGCTGGGTGGTCGTTAAAGGGACAGACACCCAAAAATAGTATCCGAGGGGTGAAATTGAATCTTAATTCTGAAACACACCTCCGTTTTCTTTCTGTTTCCTTGCGCGATCACGTCAGGACAAAACAAAAGTTAACCTGAAATTTAACGCGTTCATCGCGTTCCTGTGATATCAGTCTTATGTTGAATTAAATTTTTTTCGACTCACAAAATAATTTAATCATATAAAATTCAAGGCAATCGATGCGTAAATAAATATCCTAAGATCTTCCAGCGTTATTCTACAGATATACGGATAAATACTACATCGTGATTCAGTTTGTACCTGTTTCTATTCCGGAAGCACGCACACGCGGAATTAATCTCCAACCGAACAGGCCGCTGGTCATTATTCACTGTACTGCGACTCTGTTCCCGTTGGTTGTTAAAGACGAAACATCCATGGAGATTGGTACACGCACTTGTTTTTTTTTTGCACATACTTTTGTACGTAGAGTCGCTCTTATTGGTCAGAAAGCGTTAATTAAATCTCGTTAGCAGACCAATCGATACTGTGACACGAAATTATTTGCGATACTAAACGAGACTCATTATCGCGTGCTCGTTCGACCGCCATGCGATACTTTTAATTGGCAATTTTTACAATGTTCCGTCGAAGGTTTACAGGTGACAGGCAAATGTCAACAGCGACTGAATCGAATATGTAAAGTATGAACTTGAGTTGAATAAAGCATAGCTTAACAATTGAAATACATTTTCCAGAGCTGCCAAACATAATTCAACGAATTTTTGATCCTGTATTATCAACAATCTCCTAAATTAAGCAACAAAATGACCCTTTTATCCACTGTATTTAACCCTCGAACGACGAAGCCAGGTCAATTGTGACTTAGTTAGACTCTATAAAATAACAGTTTGAGGAATGGAATAAAATGTAAATTAAAATTTATATTGAATTTGCCTTGTCCGAAGGTTAAGGGATATTTGAAGCATTTTGGGGATGTGAATGGGCAGGTAACTCGATGCACTTTTTCGAATTTATCCTTGACACGGATGACCCGATTCAACGAAGTCAATAACTCAGCAGCCGGACGGTTCTGGCAAACAAGCAACGGGTCGATGTGTTTGTTCGTCATCCGTGTGATTGATGATGACCAATGTGAAACGATGGAGACACCAAATCTGGTAGCTCGTCCGTGACAGACCGATAAATCTGAAGCTTTTGCTAATTCGACCTTTTTTTCCCCGCGATGTTCTCCCGTGAAATTGGCTAACTTTTTCAGCGGGAACGCTTTTCCGCGAATCCGACGGCGAAAGAAAAACTTTTCGGACCCGGTGAAGGGATTTGGAGAATATTGAAAACCGATCGCTTCGAATGTATAATCCTCCAACTGAACAGCGTCACTGAACAGCGTCACAGGTGACCGATACAAAACTACGAAATCAGTTTTGACCCGTTCATGATAATTTATAAACATGCCGATTTTCTAATAACACAGGAAATATTATTATAATTTTGTTTAAATGATTTATCAGATACAAGTGAATAAAGGTGTTCCTAGTCACGAAATTAAGTTCATGAGAGTAATGCAAGATGTATGATCGATGGTACACGAGTTAATCGACCATGCTCGACAAGCACCATTCCTGAATCAGGTTAAGCGTCGACGACCATTGAAATTGCCTCTTAATCGAACCAGAACCGTCATCGAATCATAAATCTTTCATCCAAGTACGGCCACATACAACTTAGGCTTCTCTTGGATAAAAGGGAGTTCAGGGAATGAATGGACCTATTTTCCATTTCAAGTGGAAATCGTTTCTATAATCTTCTTGAATTTTGACTAAAATGTCCCTAGGCTCTTCCTAACCTGCCATAGACTTTTCTCAGGTTTTTCCTAGACACTCCTAGACGCTTTTGGATTTTTTTTCTAAATTTACCTAGACTCCCTAGACATTTCTACGGATCGATCGTAGAGAGGTTGGAGATTGGAACGAATCGGAAAGGAATCGTCTGATTTGAACAAGCAAAGAACAAAAGGAGATTACTCGTCTGCTTTCAGCTACCCTCTAGCCGTGTTTGGTTAATCCGACACTGACGCTGATTCGTTTTGGATTAACTCTTCCTTCGGTATGTGTCAGACTTCGGGCCGTCGTTTCTCCTGTCAGACTACACAAGGCCGATCGGAATTTTCGTAAATTAATTAATCACCCGTTCGGGCAACCGGTCGAATCACGATCACGCTGCTGAAAACCAGGAACGAAAACATCGAAGTGCATTTGTACAGTTGTCAATCGGAAGTATGATTTAAATATTGTGGAAATTTAATTCGTGTTATTGGATATCGGCCCGTTTCAGATAACCAAAAGTTCTGATGTCGTTCAAATTGAATCCCCTGTCGGTGATATTGAAAATCGCCGACATTATCGAGTTGACGAAATTAAATTTGTGCAAAATTGATCGTAGTCTCTTTCGAATTTCCGACGGTCAGAAATTTTAATATCATTAGAATTTAATTCCAATCAATTTCATTAAAATACTTGTCGCTACGAAAAATGTATTCTCATGTTTTTTGTTTGTTTGTTTTTTTTTTCCTCTTGAAATCTATCTTTGGACACTGAACGTTCTCGACAAGCAATCAATTTTATGAAGAAGAAACCAAATTCGCCTGAAATTGATCGCAGTATTTATCCACGATCTGTTGTTGGAAACTTGGATATTCTTTACGAACAACTTTGTTTTCCCCGACAAATAATCGATACGATTCAATGGAACTTGCGAGAGTCAGGATATAAATTATGATACGATATTATTGATCCCGAAACGGGTGGATAAAAGGCAACGACTTGGTGAAAACCGTTCATCATGCGGTTCGTTGTATCTGTGCGCCGAGCAACGGAAACCTACAAGATTCATTGGAAAACAAACCACGAGCCGAAAGGTAAGTTCCTCCGGTAATAATCATCAATTATACGCGTCGAGGAGAAAAATCAATAAACTACGGACCGCTTGTAGCCAATCTACAAACCTTATTAAATAGAACAATTTTCGAATGCTATCTTTTTAACGTACCTTTTCCTTGATTGCAAAGAAATGTTAGGATAAAACTAATTAGTACTTGGCGACTGTAGTCACTTCAGGCAACGAAAGGGTTAAACATACTATGTGTAATAATTATTTAGGTAAGTGCTATCATTTCAAGTAGTAAAATTTTCAATGAAAAATACCTTAGTAATTCTCAGAAAAAATTATTCGATCAAATTGAATTACTGATACTAATCAACGATGGCTTCTATCGCATTAAACGTATTAACTTAAATTGTTTAGAAAGTTTCAATTTCGAAACGTCCATGAGCCCAGCAAGGTAGTTGCACGAAATGCGTGCGAACAATCGAGCTGAATATGGGCGACGCTCTAATCGTTCGCCAAAACTCTGACAAATCCCGCGAAACTAGATCCAATAATCGAACGACCATCTGTGCACACATGTTTGCGTAGGTGGAAAACGCGACGCAGCTGCGACGAATAAATTGCGAGCATCGTATCGGTGCTACTTCTTTCCCAACATTGGTCGCCCGTAATCCTTTTGTCGGGCATCAGAAGGCATCAACAAACCTTGCCGAGACGCCTGGCGCTCCATCTTTGGCGTTCATCCAACGCTTCCGGTCGGTTGCCTTCACGACTCATCGCTTCGTGCAATCCTCGTGTAACTCCTCGATTCCACAGGCGTTTGCGTGTGTTTTACTTTAATCCGCTTTTCCTACACGCTTTTCGCGCTTGTTACATTCCTCTGCTCGTTATCAAATTAATAATAGCGGTTTGGTCGCGGGATATAACGTGTAACACGATTGGCAATTTACAAATTTAACTGATATTATTCTGCGGTATTATTTCCATAACATTTGAGTCTTTAATTGATTTTACTTTACTCGTATGTACATCAATGGAGAATTATGTATAAAGGGAATAGATGTATAGAATATTATTGGCAAAAGGAACAAGATATTCGTTTATCGCCTTAATGAGAAGGGTGACAATCGTACGGAAGAATGATGAGACGAATGTTTCGACAAATATCCGGCCGATCGATCGATCATCGTCAACGGAACTTGAACGTATTACAGGCTTTTGTCATCCTGTCTTTGCCGAAATGAATTGGCAGTCCCATAGAGTCTTTGATGGATATCTCCATTAAGCGATCGCCCTCTCACCCTCCCCCGCCCCCCTCCCGAAGAGGCGACAAAAAAAATAACATGCACAAAACTGCGGCTTTCTTTGATCTCTGCCGCACTGTAGCAAGCATGCATTAATCTTGCATTACTAGCGATGCTTTGAAACCGACAGCTTCCAGCGTATTTTAAAACACAAAGGGACTCCGACAGAGCCCTCCTCCTTCCCTCCCAAAGGATTAACATTTTTATGATGTCCACGGCTTATTCCGTGTAAATTCCTCCTGTTAATTTGACCCACCAAAGAACACGCCTGTGCAACCTTTGTCTTTGTTAATTAACGTGTTTTTGGTGTACGAAATTAACGCTTGATCCTGTCGCAGGTGTAATTATTTTTAAATTAAACTAAAAACTTCTGTGCAAAGAACTCCGTGGAATCACAAAGTATCTGGAACTTTATCACTATGAAAATATTTATTAAAGTTTGACAAGCAACCCTAATAATTCATGACAATTTTCTCGGTTTTTCGTTGATAGAATCCGAATGGTTTCAAAATATAAATTTAAAGTTAAACAATATGATTACTAACGATAAGCAAACGATAGAGAAATATCTACAACGAGACAAAGGAATCACTTCCCAAATTTCCGCAATAACTCTCGCGAGAGCAAACTCTATCAAAACTCTCGGCTCTAATCTCAAAATTCGACCCGCCTCGATTCCCTCGAAATCCCGTTTAAACCCGAAAAGATTAAAGATCACGGCCGGGAGATTAGCAAACATCTTCACGGGAAAGATCGAGATTTTGCCAGGGAACGAAGACGAAACTTGGCGAAGTTTCGAGCGCGACTCGACTCGACGCGACGGTCCACAGCTACGGAAACGGAAGCAAACGAAGTAGATAACGATCGGAAGGTTCATTAAGAGCAGATCGATAGATAGGCAAGCAAACATTAGTCACCCCAGCCAGTTGCTTTGCTAGCGTTGCTCGTAAATTCTTGTTCAAGGTTGCTACTTCTACAAAGGACACGTTCGAGTGCGGGTATATGTATATCGAGTCTTGTGCCGGGTATTACGATGATCAAAGGGCACATCAGTTGGATCAAGACGCAACTAGAGCCAACAGTCGAGTTCCATTCATCATTGCCTGCATTATGGGATGTGTATTGACTGTGAAACTGGCAATGTAACCACGGCTACGTTTCATTATTTTAAGCCTTGGATTAATTATATTTATTGTAAATAAGTGGCATTTTAATTCGATTACATGTGTAAAATAGCAACTATTCACGAACCATTGATCCTTCCAATATTTCCGCCTCAGATCTACGAAATGAATGCAACTACTGTATTTCGATTAAAATGAAAATTAAATATTAAATTTGGTTCAAAGTTGGATTCAAACCATCTCTATTCTCCAAGGATCAAGAAATTTCAGATTGCATCAAAACCGTAGCCCATGTATCATTTTGATATTATCTTAAAGATAAAAAATCATCCTACGAGCGTCGTCAAGAAATATGCTCGACAATCGTCAAAGGTAAACGCAACGGGTAAAAATATTCTCTTTCCGTTGGTTCGTCCATTATTTCGACACGGAACCTAGCTATCCATTAGTCTGAAAATGGATTTCATAAAATGCTTTTACGCCATCAACTCGACGATATTAACAAAATTGACATTTAGGCACCGGCTGCGTAATGGACATTCAAATTTAACTAAACCTTTCATCTCCGTTTCTAAAATCCTGCAGGATGTTAAATTAACCGCTCTTCCTCTCGTTTCGTTTCATTTCGACTTTCTATTGAATTCATAAATCATTTAACAATCGAAAAGTACAATGTTTCTCGTCCGATGATTTCAAGAGGGCCAAAATAATAAATCTTCATCGAGAATATTAAACAAATACGAATATCACATGAGCGAACCGTGTTCCCTGTACAAAGACAATTTAATACGGATGTGTCTTGTCTACCAAACGCACGACAGGACTATATCCTTGCCAATATCCATGTGTTTGCATTAAGCTTGAGTTAATGTTGTCCATCGACGATTCACAGGCCCCGTTTTCAACAACGAGGGGCCATTTATGGGTGCTGCTAAAATGCTTTATTGTTATTCACTTCGTAGTTATCCGCTCCGTTTATTGAAAGTCTCCTTTCATCCGGGGTTTTGTTTCTTAAAAATTTCTGAAAAATTTCTTTCTTCATTCAAATCATGCTATTAGGTAACTTTCAAAATTCTAGTCTGGAAATTTATTACTTATAATTTATAATATCTTGGACTGTATTATTTTAAAACTTTAAAGAACTTATTTCAGAGATTTATTACTATAATTAATTATTGCTATATCAAATGATATTTTCTGACGAACGTTCCTGCATATGGTTCGATGGTTTCATTCAGACGAGATGATGATGCGATAATAAAGTCGGTTCCCGATCAAAGGAAATTTTATCTCGAGGGATCAAATCGGTGCTCGGTTCGAGGAGATGGTAAATCAAAGAGCAGTTAAACCGTGTTAATGCTAATAATTTCGGCATTCGACCCGGAAATCTCACTTAATGCAATCTCTGTATTAACCCTCCACTCTGATTTTACTACTTTCGCTTCTCAACCCTTTCCAACTAACCCTATCTGCACTGGCTGATTATTTTACCTCGGCCTCTCTTTGCGCTGCTAATGCTCACGAATTATTCCTCAAATTTCAATCCCCCGTATCTTTTCAACCGTATTTTAACATTTGTACTTTATCAACAGTGAATCCTACATCTTTTATTTTAACATCATTCTACACGTGTCACTGGATTCTTGGAATGTTAATATATTTGTAAGTAAAGTTTTATTTACCAGAAATTTGAAATAATACGGTCTAGTGAAACTGTTCCCGAGCACGTTAAGAAGGTAAAATATTTCTAATCGCGTGGAAATGCTCGTATTCGTCGACCTGTAAAGTTCGATAAGGCCTAACCGACGATAAAGTCGACCTTAAGGGCAGTGTTTTATGCTTCTGAACTTCAGTCGAGTCCGTGAACTTGGATCGATCGAAAACACATTTCAAAGTGTATAAACGAACAATTGAAGCTGAACTTTAATTATATTTACGCAAAAATATTATTTAGGAAAGGAAGTTAGATTAGTGAATAAGTTAGCAACTTTTCGGGATATTTTCTTAAAAACACGCAGAATTCCCAGAATATGTCAATTGAATCTAACAAAATATTCGCCACACGATTGTTCTCCGAATTTCCAACCCTGTCGCGTATTTTCGCTGTCGATAAACCGTCTGGCAAACGTAATTCGTCCAACTTTATAGAAAACATTTCGTCACAACGTGCTCGAACGAAACCCTTCGACGATTAATAACATCGACCGTCGACGAACGACGTCGCAACACCGGCAAAGAAATCGATTAAGGGAAACAAGAAGGCACAAGCACAACGAAAACGGTAGGGGCGGGTGGCAGGGGGTGGGGGGTTGAAAACGGTTGTGTGTTTTATGTTCGATAATTGTTCCCACTCGACACAGCTGGTTGCATTGCATTTATCACGAAAATTCCCGAGTTTTCGCTAACTTTAACTATTTTGCGAGTGCCGTGCTCGCAATCCAACCTCCACGAAACGTTGCCGTCGGTTTGTTGCTGTAAAATCAATATCACCGACCCGTCCAACCCCTTTTTTCCTTCTTCAATCACCCTCCTACATCTTCTTCTTCGTCTTCAGCAACACCACCCTCGTTATTTACTTTGTTCCTTCTCAAAGTTCGGGACTCTCCATTCGATTTGCATTCGATTATCCGGCTTTTTGATTCATCCCTTTACTTCAAATATCAACGATCATCGTTGCGTTTGTTAACACCTTGACACAGGTGTATCTTCCATTATTAGTTTAATAATGAAACTATTCACTATCATTGATATCTTCTATTTTTTTTTAGTAATTACTTGATTATTTTGAGTCATTAGGTAGGATAATGAATAAGCATCGAAAATTAAAGAGTTTTTTTTTTTAATTAAATAGAAACGAGAGGCAGACAATAGACGCGTCGGTTCATTAAAATCAAGCCAACCGAGGAAAAGAATTGAAGAAGCTTGTCTGCGAGTCTGCTTAAATTAATGAAGAAGACGCGGGTGCAGTTTAATTTAACGACACCTTTCGCTTAATTAAAATGCTTTATAACGTCTGCCTGACTCGGTAGACTGGCGTCACAATTATCACGTTTTCTTCGATTTATATTTTTTAATAAAATGCTGATTAAATTTTTGTCCGCCATTGTTTTTTTGCCATAAATCTTTCTTTTTTCTTCGGCATTGTGTTTCACGCTAAACAAATCATAGATACTCGTCGCCACGCATTTCCTCGCTACTCTGAATCCTTGAGAGCATCACTTTTTATTCCCCTATCTGATTTCCCCGTGCCATTTATCAAGAAAAAGTCGGTGAGAAGGATAGTCCGTGTATGCGGCGTCCACGTATAAGAGAAAACTCTGACATTCAAGTTTTGCATACAGCGCGTCGATTTATTTCTTCAATCTATCCCCGCTGTTTCATTTCCTCGGGATCGTTTCGTTTCTTTCTTTTGTTTTTTTGTTTTTTATACCATCACCAATATCAATTTGTCCGTATTTCATTATCCATCGTGGCAAAACGTTCCTACGCATGATCCTCAATTAATCTTATAATTTTCATCCTTTGCAACTGAATGCTCTTTTGCTTTAGAACCTTGCACAAAACGATCCAAGACGCATGAAACTATCAAACGTTGGTTAAACATTCTTTAAGAAACGCAACACGACAGTCGATGCCATACCACGAAAAATGTTTGTTTGATTGTTTGAGACTTCATATTCGGCTGGTGAAAGATATTCCATAAAGTTCGCTCAAAAATCCAAACGCCAAACGATTCTTGTAAACAACGGGATCAGAAATCCGTGAAATCGAACAGTCGTCTCGCGGAGGACGACGATCTCGTCTGTAAACTTTACCAGCCATCTCGAACCCGCAGACAAGTCCTGGGAACTGTCGTGGAATATATGGGTTCGAAAGTTTTCACGGTTTTCCAGTAGTCGTCGACTACAGGGGTAAAGAACAGAGATAGAGAAGAAAAAAAAAGAAAGAATCAAGCGTAACCATCGGTCCCACGTTGACAAGAAAACTGCATTAGGAGAGAAGCTCGAGTGGCTGCTATCAGTCTCGTAAAAAGTTTCGGTTAGACAAAGATTCCCATGAACGGAAGATAGTGTCCCGGTTGTTCCCAGCAGCCAATTCACCGTTGTTGCTCGTCGCCGTACGTTTCCTCTTCTTCTTCTTCCGCTTCTGCTTGTCTCTTTTCAACCAGAAACCTTCACCTTTATCCGTTCTCCTTCACTTTCCACGATCGTACCGGCCGATTGGATTTCGCGGGTGAAACGAATTACTAATAAACTTTCGACGATCGATTCTATCGACCTCTGGTCACTGGCAACATTCTCGACTCGACCAACAGAAAATCTTGTTTTCCTCGTACGATCGAATGCTTCTTACTCGATCCTGACTGGGTATCGAGGTTTTTGGAATTATTTGAATTGGCCTTGACAGTGATTAGAAATTGTCTAAATTATTCCTGCCTCGTATAGGATACTTTGGCACTCGAACAAATACCGTTCAGCGCAGAAATAAACAAAAATTAAGAATTCAAGGCATTAAAAATCTTTCGAGTTACTATTGCAATATTATTTCCGAATCGATAATGTACACATCACACCAACCAACGCAAACATGGTCCCCATTTTTACACCCACGTTGCCTAATGTACCATTTTTCTTTGTCGTGTCGTTGTTGACCGTTGGTTTACAGACAAATCACCGAACGAAACACGAACGATTCGAATATTTTAAATGGAACTGGAAGCGACAGTGGAATTAACGACGGATCGTGAAGAGAATCAGCAAAAAACAATCGCCGTAGAAGCTTCTTTGAAAACGATTTAATACCTTTACCAACCAGGACATTTTCCAGGGCAACGAAATTAAAATAATTAATGATGATCAAGAATATAATAACGAACATGTGATTAACAATCTCCTTCTTGTGACCATTCTTTTTCTCTTTCTCGTACGTTAAACAAATTGGGGAATGGTATCGCACACGTAGTTCATTAATCATTTAAATTGAACCAGAATTATGAATACACCGACGCTGTATTGAATTAATGAGAGGTCATGTTCGTGCGTGATGGCTCCAGGCATATAAAATTAACACGGCCAAGTGTTTCATGTTACGCTAAGAGACCAGCTGACATTTTAATTCGTCCTTTGACAGAATTTGTCGCAGTCGGTTAAGTTTGCATATGAAGTTCCCGACAAGTCTGCTGTTCCATTTCCTCGGTGCTTTCATCAATACTTTATCTATTAAAAATTAGTTAACAGAACTGCGTTTTAATCATTTAATTACCAAAATTTAGCATAGTTATAGGGAAATCATAAAAATAGCGAGATAAACATACCTAATAAAAGAAATTGAATGCACAAAGATTTCTTTAGCTTAAATATTATTGCAATGAAGAGGTCTCTAAAAATAAATCGATCCATGCTGAATTTGCAATACAAATCAACTCGAATCCCGAAGGAACGAAGGAACGAAGGATCGTTCGAGCATAAAAATTCCAAGCGCCACCTGTCTCTTTGCAAGTAGAACAAATCAATCTTTCGACAAACAAGACGTCACCGATACGAAACGATGTTCGATTATCAGACACAAACCCTTCGTTTCTCAAAGTCCTAGCCAACGGATAAAGCTTGCTAGGAAACGAAAGCGTGAAAATCCGTTGGTCGGTTTCGTTTTTTGCCGGGAAAACAGCTTCCCGTCAGTGGATCGATCGCATAGGGTGAATTTGTTTTGCAAATTCAACCGACCGGCAAAAGGTTCATTGTCAGTCACGCAGCGAAACTAGAGTCTACTTATTCAGTCGAGATCACTTAACCCACTTCTTTCTTCGGCAGACATTACCTCTTAACCCCGTGGCCGGCATCTCGTTCCTCAAAGAAGCTCAGAAACAGAAAACCACCATTGAATTGCAGAATCACGCGGCACGTTGCACTCGACTCGATGAAATTTCCCGATTCTTTCGTCGAGAAAAGAACGCGGTATTATTGCGGGTGTGCGAAAATTTCGATCGTCCACCGGTAAAAAGAAAAGTTAGCCCTTAATGCTTCTAACACGATAAACTGTAAAAATATTAACAAACATCTTTTTCTTACAGCTTATTCGCTAAGTATTCTGTGTCGAAGTTATTTAAATCCTGTCGCAGAGAATTCAATTTGCCACAAATATGGAAAAGAATAATCGATTCGAACGGTGATTACTTTGATTGGAAATTATTACTTCTTAACTTTCAATAAACAATTCTCTAGGGAGCTGAATGTGATAATTAACCTAATACCAACGCTATCTCTACGCGTGCGAATTAATTATTACTGCCAAGCCAAGGCATCTCTGATCAAGGAAAGATGGTACGAGTTACTTCAGAATTTCAGAAGCAGATCGAACTGCATCAACTCGTTGACTTACGACGTTTGACTTTATTCCAAGTCTGGGGAACTTGGTCAAGATGCGATTGCCTGGTTGGCTCTGGTGCATTCGGAATTAGGTTTGCATCGGTGGCGTGGCGACTTCAAAGTACTTTCGACTTTGCCAGAGCGACACGGATAGCCATAACATGGCGACTATCCTACGATGGAAGCTTCTTCGATCCCGGGAGAGATTTTCCAGTTTCTTATATTCCCTTCATGCCCGGTAGCCTTCGTTATTTGCCGAACCTTTCTCCGATCGATCGATAGCGAAGAAACGTCGCTGGTAAATGGAATAAGGTAACACCGCGATTCTGACGCGAACACGATCTGATATTTATAAGTAAGACACGACGATTGATACAGAGCTGATTGGAAAACCTACGTGCGCGGTGTGCTTCGCTTTTAAATAAATAAAATTCCGCCGCTGCCCGACGATGTTCCTCGCGGAGGGTAGAAAGAATATTTCAGATGAAATTCAATGAAAAATTCAATGCCACATTTATTGTTCGATCTATCTTTTATTTTTCTAGAAATCAGTATCGACTCTTCTATCAAATGATTACCCAAAATGCTATTTTTACTAGACGCAATTTAAACGAGAAATTATAGATTCTTCCTATGACAATTATTTAAAATATCAGAAAAGTTACAAAGAAACGGTATAAAACTTGTCAAATTTCCATCTATAACTTTCCTTTCTTAAGTATCAATTATATTATATTAGCAATACTATTCGAAGTATTTATTTCATGCAACGTATTTTATTCGCGCGTGGCACAACGCAGTTGCGTCCGCGATTAATTTAAATCGAACTGTTTCGAGCACGTTTCCGGAGCGTAGTCCGCTGCAACTCGCAGCTAACTTAACGAGCATAATACGTGTCAAAGTTCTCTCAAAGCGGTCGCACCCGCAGTTAGGTTCTGTTATACGAGAACACGGGATTTGAACACGCTCCGACTAGGCTTCAAGTTCCCAGTAACTTGGTGGCAAAGCGCGTGATCCCAAGACGACTACCGGCTACGCGAATAAAACACTGTTCCCCCGTACGACTCTCGCGCTAACGCGTTTTAATTAATCGCGCGATACCGTTTGTTAAATAACTTTTTCGCTTTTCCAAAGCTCGTATGACCTTCGTGTTCCAAGTGCCCTTTGAAGGCGAAAAAAGACAGGAAGTTTAATTTCAATGATTTATTGCCACACCAAATATCCTGCACCGATATTGGTTTCGCTTGGTGAAACTGTTTGTAAACCTGATAACCCAGTTTCATTGTACGGGTGCACTTCAAGAACGCAGAATACGAGCAGAAACTTATATTCGTAACAAGAGAGTCGAGAAAGTGGAGCTTGCCAATATCACTCGAAAGAATGTCGAGATGTATCTGATGCCGAGAGTCGAAGAGGACATTCTATTGTATCTCTATGCCGCGACGAGTTTATATTCGATATAACGAGAGGAATTGACGATGAAAAAAGAAAAATTCGCTACCTAATACTAGCCGCGGATGGCTATTCGGATCACGAGGAACGAAGCGATTCTAAATGAAAGCATGAAACTTTTTTAATAAATAAGATACAGAACAGAGAACCGACGTTCGCTCGCGAACAGGTAAGTTCAACGGGTGCATGATTTTAATGAAACCTTTCGTTTCTTCTTCTTCCTCGAAAAGAACTTAAGAAAATTCTTCGGGCAAATATTTCTCCGTAACGGGAGGCATTTCAACTCCGTCGAGAACCGTTCTTTTTACGCCTTAAATCATCCAGATATCGCTGTCTTTTAATAAAAACAAGTATAACTTCGTTATCTCTAATAATGATAATGCAAAATTGTAACTTCAAGAATTGAAGATAATTATTTTTAAGATGAAATAAAGTTTTAAGATGAAAATGTTCGATTAGATGAGCGAATACGAGCCTTGGTATTTTCTAGCATCGGATGGTTAATCCCGGTTTGGCCGATAAGTCTCGAAGACTCGTCGAGGTTCGATTTATCGTGGCACAATACGTCGCCGTAGTCGCGAGTACTTGCATTCCTATAGGGGAACCGGAAGATCGATCGTTCGAGCGGACCAGTGAAATTTGTTGGCATAATTCAACCGACGAAGGTCTGCCTTCTGCACCGAATACACGAGGTTTCCTGGATAACCTGGCATTACGCTACAACCGACCAAAACTTCTCGATCGTCTTAATTAAAAGCAGAATTCTAGTTACATCGATACTCGATGAAATCGGAACCAGCTATATACAGCGGGATATTCAATTATATTTTACCATACTTGGCGTCGAATCGTGGCAATAATCTGATTAAATACTCGTAACTTTACTCAACGAAAAACATCCACACACCGTAAAAATAATTTACTGAATGTAATGGAAATAAAATTACCAACTGCGAGGATTTTAGAGTAGTGGTTTTACTGGCCTTGGTTTCTAAATTCAAAAGAGATTCCCCTGTGCACGGGTTTGAAATTTCTCGAGCGAAAGTAATCTATGAAAGCGATGTTAAGCTGTTTCGCGTTTAGACATCAATCCACGGTAATCCGCATTCTTCCATGAAACTTTCTTTGCCAGCGAAAACGTCGATGCACGCAACTATCGTGTCTATGGAACTTTCGAACTATCGTTACGAAGGAACGACGAACAATCGCTACACGTCCCCCAGGTTCGTTCACGGTCGTACAAAAGTCAACAAGTAAATTCTTGAACAATGAACAAGAAACTTTGAGATCGTGAAGCAGCAAAAAGAAAGCAATTGCACGAGGGGTGCGAAATAGGGATGATTACAAAAGTTTTTTACTTCCACTTTCTTTTAATTCAAACCTGAAGCTCGATTCCAGTGCTTGGAAACGCTAAGACTTAAATCTAGACTATTAACCCTCGAATGATG
Organism: Stelis phaeoptera; assembly: GCA_943735885.1. Taxonomy (NCBI): domain Eukaryota; kingdom Metazoa; phylum Arthropoda; class Insecta; order Hymenoptera; family Megachilidae; genus Stelis; species Stelis phaeoptera. Next base: position 7,585,794 of record OX030936.1, read on the forward strand.
GCCGAAATCATCCCTAAAGTCTAATCGTTCGAATGGCAAGCAACCAATCACGTATTTGATACACGTAGCACTGTTTGTTGCGAACAGCAGCTCGACGGGTCAGTATTGTCAGAGTACAAACGTCGTCTTACCAGCGGTCATCATCGTCGTAGCCCATCTCCCCGTGGTCGTGCACGACGTATAGCTATTTAGCAAGGTTTAACCGCACTTCTGTTTGCCTCTTCTGTCTGAAGTACTACGCCAGCTTTTACTTTGTGTACTCTGCTGATTCTCTGCCGGACATCGCCGACCCACAAACCGTGCGCCGCATACAAACTTGCGGAATATGTAATGCGGATTCTGTGCGACTTCCTTTCATGGAAAAAAAAGAGGGAGAACAAAACATTTAAGCCGAAGGTATTACGATCGAAAAGGAAATGTGTGTCCAAGGGTGTATGAAAACTCGTTCCAAAACTGAACGTACTTCCAGTTTCAAATTTAAAAATTTCATCACCACTGTTAGCTCCTAGAATGGTATTTTTCTAGAAGTCAATTTCCATGGGAAAAGAAAGACGACGTTCGTGAAACACAGCCCATAAGACGTTAACTGTAACACAGATTTGCTACTCGAGTCGGGTACACGAGATCGCTTGCGTCAACCTTTAACGGTATCCATCGGCCGTTTCCGTTTTCCATCTTCTAGCGGTGGAACCGGGGGAGCCTACACAGAGGTTCACGCTCGTAAAGCTAAATTTGCCGCCGGGCAGGGATAAAAAGTGGCGCGTAAGAAGGCGAGAAGGCGACGAAAGAAAAAAGCACGAGAATGGAAGTCGACTCGACAGGGGGACAAAAGTTTCCCTTTCCACATTCCCGCTGTGACGACGAGAGAGACGGTTAGGGGAGCTGTGGCTGAGGGTAGCAAGATGAACGAGCCAAGGAAAAAGAAGAAGGAGAAGAAGGTCTAGAGGACCGAGGAAATTTTCCTCGTAGATTCGCGGTGAGTAGCGATCCATGTCGGTAACATTAGGACGATAAAAAGGTCCAAACCCTCGGCTCGTCTTTCCCCTGCTGAGAAAATTTCCCGGCACGACCGAGCGACGCTCTAATATTAATATTTGTTTTAGGGCAATACCCTGACGTCGTTCACTGTTCTTCGTGACCTCGTTGATCAGTCTCAGAAAGTTCCTACACCGAGCCGATATTTGTTGGAGAGTTTAACAAATCTTGTTGAAACATCGTAACAATCGATGCGGTTTTATTCACATTCTGATATAAAAGTAATTGTAATCACAGAATCAAATCATTTCATTTCAACATCAGTTTATATTTCAAACATGAAACAGGAAGAATTGCATCATCTATAAAACTAGTTAAACAAGCAGCCTGAGTGGTATGGACAGACAGTCAAGTGTTATAGATTAGACGGTAGTCACACAAGGAGTATAAAACATATACTCTTTGCCTTGATAGTTGAACAAGTAGTATAGGGACAGTAGGTGGTCAGACAAGTAGAATGTGGCAGTGCGTGGTCAGACAAGTAGTATGCGACAGTAGGTGGACAGACAAGCAGTAAATGACAGTATGTGATCAGACAAGTAGTATAAGTACAGTAGATAGTCGGACAAGCGATATCGGTGATCAGAGTAGCACTACTTTTTTTTATAAATAACTAAACAAGCCAAAATATTATTACTGTATTTAAAAGTTGTATATTCGAAAAAATCTATCTGCAATTAACTTCACTGTTTCTAATATAGTAGCTCAAGTCAATCTTTGCACAATTTTCCAGACGCACTGACAATACGATCGATGGAGGAACATCGAGCTCGTTACGGAACACAAACAAGTGCACAATGCGTGCCACAAATTCGAGTTCGATGAAATTCAATTGCAACGCTCGAAATACGAGGCTCAGGTGAACATCGAAGGTTCGGTCGATTCGCGAATCAATCGACGATCGTTTTCGAGCGAGCACGCAAACCCGCGTAAGCCGTTCGTTTCGGCTTAATTGCTGTGAAACATAAATTCTTAACGGAGAGTGCAATTTCTGCCGACCCGTTTCACCCACCCCGTTTCTACCCTCCAAAGCCATATTAATTCGACCGTCTATGGGCGCTGGCCAAACGAGCATAGTCGCGTGCACGGCACGCTAATGGCGAGAATCGGAATGGACTATTGTGATCGCGGCAAAACAAAAAAAAAAAGAGCTCCATCTCGATGCGATTAAAATGGCCGTTAAGTGGATTAAGAGGCAGCATCGTGACGAAACGGTGAACGAATTGGGATGCTCGATATATTTTTCGTGATTTTCGGCCTATCGATTTTCATGCGTTCCAATGGTTACAAAAATATTTTTTATACGGTTTGACGAAATATACAAACCTTGAATAATTGTATACATTGCTTGTATTAACTTTAGAATCGTAATTTAGGTTCGCCGTTACCCATCACGTCGTTAATTACAAAAATTATAAATAAAAACATAATAATACTCAGTTTCGTAATTTATTCGTTCTATAATTATCTAAATTTTATCTAAATAACAAATAAATTATAATTATCTAAATTTTTACAAATTCTGCCGTAACATTAAATTATGCTTTTCTTACTGAACGTATCAAAAATAAAATATAGGGTAATTCTCGTTTCGTAACAAGTTCGTGTCGCGTGCTGGAAACCTTTATTAATTAAAAATGCAGTATCAAAGAACAGCATAGAATGTGAAAAGTGACGTTGCATTGTTATCGAGGCCAAAAGTAAAACGCCATCGTTATACGGTTTTCATCGTGCGTCGAAGATGCTTTCTCAAAAGGAACATCAACGTATTTTGCCTCTCGACGAGTAAAAAATAGAAGGAAAGGAGACCAAAGTGAACTTCACTGAGAGCAGCGCGTAGTTTCAAAGTATTGTAGTTTCATGGAACCGAAGCTCCTTACAACATACAAAGTGACTTTAAATAAAGGGTAACAAGACTGATGGTAATTCTTCCGCGTGCAATTTATAAAAGTTTCTGATTCAAAATCTTCCTGTAACATGATCACACGGCGCACCCGGAATGGTGAAATAACATCGAGGAAATAAACAACACGTTACACGACGATGATATTGAAAAAGTATCGTTCTCTCGTCCTCGCGAGGCAAGCAACCAAGATGGAGAAAATAATTGAAACTTTGAAACTGTGTCGAAAGTCTAAGTATCGATTTCTGTTTAAACTAATGTTTTACAAAGTACGAAAACTTTCGCTCGGTAAATCTTTACTCGGTATATTTTCATAGGTATTACTCGAACTGAAACTCCTCAAAGAAAATCACTATAATCTAACTTCTTCCTTGAAAGTTAAAACTACATTAATCATCGGGAGTATGAACCAGGATTCAATTAATTCGGTCATATTTCTTCGAAACGAGGATCTCAACTTTTTAATATTCACGCCTTGCAAATACACTTAAACTTCCATTAAAACGTTCGTTCGTTGCTTAAGCTCAGTTAATATCATTAAATAAACGAGCACCGGATACCCATCCCTCAGCTTATGGTTTCATCTAACCGGATAGAACTTTATTCAATTTTTCTCCATAATTAAACAAATTCAATCGGATGGATTTGCCTGCATACAAACTGTGCTTGGTCAGCAAATATTTTATTCTTATTTCATTATCACCCATTTCTATCAAAACAGAAGTCAACTATCCAAATTTTAAATATCAAAATTCCCAAGAAACATAATACTATTTTCATTTTTAACCAGGGCGAAAGGGTTGACATTCACCTAACAAAGGAACCTTCCTGTTCTTTAACCAACCGCAATCTTCGAAGGACAACGCGTGTATCACCTGTTTTCCGCTTCCCCTTGCAACAGGAAATATCTTTCGCGGCGACGTGTAACCGAGGCGCATTCCCGGCGCGTATCTCGAATCGAACTCGATTCGAGGCTTCGATTGCTCTTGAATGAGGTTAACTAACCGGAAGCGACGCGCAGATAGGCGCTCTGAATGCGCCACGAATCAAATCGAGAAAGAGCACGGAGACCTTACACCCACACGGCCTCGATCCTTCGATCGCTCGTGGCCGGACGGAAATGACGCGACGCCAGCTTTAATCGGATATGAGACGCTTTTCACTAACTGTCGCTTGGCCAACACCCGACGCTATTGTCCCTTTTAAGGTGGCACGCGAATTCAGGAAATAGACTGTCACGTCGGATTCGAGCCAACGTTTTGTGGCGCAAGATGATAACAAATCAGAGACAAGCGCTTGTCAACCAAGAGTCAAAGAAAATGCTTGCGAAATTGGCAACAGTTTACGAAAAATGAAACTATTTTCTGAAGAAACATTAAAAAATTAAACCGTCCCGATGATTAATGAGTTAATTTATATTATCTGGACGTTCGAGACGCCGGGGTGTAAGATGAGAATTGCAACAGGAATACTTTATTAGGATCTTCTGAACTGACGCGACGGCTGCTTTGGACGAGATCCAAAGATCCTTGATCCCGGGTAAGAAAATCGCCAAGGAACATTGTTTCCACGAGATCATGTAAATTGAGAGTAAGTGGACCACTGCCAAACCAAAGTGAAAAGGGAACTCGTGCGACGGGAAAAGGAACTCTCACAACAACGTGAATAGTGGTCTCCTTAACTCGATGCAAAAAGCAAATCATATTTAGTGTTTGCTTAGGTTATTGAACCACGCCGGAACTTAACAAAGTACTTCATTTTCCCCCCCACCTTAGCGTTCAAAAAGCTGAGCACAAATTCTGCGCATCGTCAACGACCAGCTCCTTAAACGTAGAACGAAACGACAATAAATCGATCCGCAGCGAGCAAATTAACGACATCCGTTACCGCTGACAAATCGTTCGGATGACCGGGCGAACCAACAAGAAAAACTTGAGAAATCAATTCCGTCCGACTGGCTCGTTGGGAAAATGTGAAAAATTATCGGGCACCACGAGCGTTACGCCCAAGAAAGGAGAAACAGACGGCATGGACGCGAGCTGACTTCGGTCGCCAGAAGTTGAAAGGACCATCTGGATTGCGTCCGAGTAGCCTGCTGCAAGGCTAAAACAACCAACATCCGGAAATTGATCGTTTTACCAAAGGTTCGAAGAGCAAAACTTTCCACGCCATGCATCATCTTAATTGGTTTAACGCCGACAAGTTACAACGGGCGTTCGGCCCACGGTCAGACCTCTTCCTTTTATCCCCTTTTCACGGCTATCCTGGCAATCTAACTCAACTACAGCTCTCGACTGACCCACGTTAACTTCCAACGCCACACCACAGGGGAATGGAATCGTCTGGTAGTTTATACGACTTCCTACGTGCTGCAACGTCGGCATAGATTCTTGCGTTCTCGCGCGGACAACCATTCGCGCCACGAAAATGATCTCTTCCGCGATACTACGTATTTAACAAGCGTCTTCCGTTTGCGCGCCTCTGATTTCTCGATCGGGCTAAAATAATGCGTCGTTGGAAACAATAACAAGTAGAATAGGGTAGGTGAGTGGTACGACAATCGTGGCGGGAACTTCAAGTAGTCGAGTAAGTAGAATAGTTGATGCAGGGAGACGGACAAATAGTGTAGAAATAGCAGCTTCTCAGATATGTAGCATGGGAAATGTAGGTCGTTGAATAAGTAGTATAGGGACTGTTGACAGTCAGACAAGTAGTACAGGTATCTCGTGTAATGAGATAAGTAGTATAGGAGCCGTTGGTGATCAGACAAGTACTATATGACAGTGGGTGACAAGACAAGTAGTATATCACGGTGGGCGGTCAGACAAGTAGTATGTGACAGGGGGTGTCAGGCAAGTAGTATGCGACAGTAGGCGGTCAAACAAATAGTATATCAATATACGTTTCTAAGCAAGTAGTACAGGCTTGTAAGGAGTCAGACAAATAGAATAAATGTCAGAAAATAATCCAATATATGATATACGAACATAAGCCAATCCAACAAGGAGTATAAAGGAGAAAATGGCCAGACAAGTAGAGTAACGATACTGAATAACCATTTATCACCACTTTCGTGATCTAAAAGTGCATGAATATATATCTGATCTAATAACTTATGAATTTGTAATAAAACCGTATCTGACTGATGTCTATCAAGTCTTTTTTTTTTTAAATAGCGTAATAAAGCACGGATCGAAAAGTAACGTAAAAACAAAAGTTATTACTCGATATATCTGACGTTCCTCGGAGAACATTATTGTTGCGGTGATTAAATTTTGATATTGATGGCAACATAAATCGGGATACGTGAGGGTTGTACGTGAGTGGCTGTTAAAGCAATACTTTCAGCCCAGAAGAAATTCTGTTTCGTGTGTGGATATAAATCCCCGAAATATATTGCTCCTTCTCTAACACCTCCTCTCGTTCCCCTTTTATTATTAACTCTTAAAGTAGGTACCGGTGATCGATCCCACAGCTTTGCCAAGGGATCGACAAATATTTTTGCAAACCAAACCCTGTTACCGAAAGATCGTACGTTTTCAATCATTTCTTGCTCTCGATTTGCCTTCAAATTCTTCAACATTCAATCTGTTGTCGCAACAATTTTCAAAATATCATTCAAGAGCAAATTGTTCCGATTCTCGTTTGCATATTATGCACGCCAGAATTTTCTTCCACCCGGCTGTTTACAGTATACACAACACGTGTGATTATAATGACATACCTCGAACCTGAGAAATTAATTATGCATGCGCCCGATCGGCGTTCTAATTACTGCTCGTTGTTGCGAACGTACTAAAAAGGTAAACCACTTGATCAACTAAAATGCATCGATCACTAATTACCCCGTAATTGACGGCAGACAAGGTAATTAATTACAACATTGAATATCATATTGTATACCGTTGCTCCATAGTGAACTATCGTCTCGTTAAAAAGATTCCATCGTTCGTGAAATTATTCCCTAGCAAATTTTCATCCGCGTCAAAAAATCTTCACACCAGATTCAATCAATCACGTTCGGGGCAATTTTGACGGGATTCGGATCAACTTATCGTTATCGCGTTCCGTCTCTTGAGGAACCTCGACCAAGAATCACGCTTGACAAGCTCATTATGGCGTTAACGAAGCCGGAAAATTAATTTATCGGCCGAACGGAATCACGGATTGCGTTGTTTAATAGTCGCGGCGTGCAAGGGAGACGGCGAAGCCGGCAAGCCGGAAGCGCACCGCTACCGGAAGCTTGAAACTGGATTACCGCTTCGAGCAAAGATATCGCCTCTGATAACGAACCTCCGCTTTATCGCTTTCGGGCTGAATGAATCTACCAGATCGACGTGGAAAGAGCAGGGGAAAAAAAGCAATTTTGTTTGGATGACGTCGAGTATCGGATCGCGATTACTGAGAAGATTCGCCGGAACTTTCGATAAATGCTCTTCCGGTGTTGATGAAATTACAATCAAGTAGCACCGATATCTGTTTCCACGAGGAGCCTTGCATTCTCGATCGATCAATTATTTACAAAATAAAATTACTCGACATCGATTAATCCATGCTTTTCGAATGAAAATATCCGGAATTTCGATTGATAATAATTCATCGAACGATCCAATCGTGACAGACTTTACGAACAATCGCGAGATTAATACCCGGAAAGAGGTATTTTATTTTAAGTGAAATTTACTTTATCTCGTTCCGGCTGACGTGGCGGATGAATCGTTGATAACTATCCCATGCAAACATGCTGGTTTAACGCGTCAAAAGGTATCGAATAATACCATCGATATATATGTATATACACAAGAGAACCGGTGACATATCGTTTAAACGTCGGAATAAAATGTTTTCTCCGTTCAATGGGGCTATTCATCGTTATTCGATCAATCCCCGATGATACAGGATTTCCTCGTTTCATTATTCTTCAAATCGAATATCAAGCTTAAAAAACGTACAAACTTTGTATAAAAATAACTACTCTCAGCTGAATCAAGTTATTTTTCAATAAATCGGGATAAAGTTTCCAAAAATCTTTCTACGATATTTAAAAATTGATTTATGGAAACAAATGGTAATAATTCCACGTGAAAACAATTTCAACAACGTCGGTATTGGAAAACTGAGGGGATTTCTGTAAAACATCCCGTGTATCGACGCAGTAATAGGAAGACAGCCCGTTTGCCTTGTTATCGTCAACGAAATAAATATTGTCGTATCCGGCCGAGATAAAAATCAGCAAATCTTCGCGACACGGAGAGCCGAGAGATTTCTGAAACGATTCTATCCCGGCGACTGTAAAAGGAGACCGATCCTTTACCGCGGGCAAACCTCTCGAAACAAATAACTGTCGAGAGTGTCGATGGGCGATCGTCGAAAGGTCAAAGAGCAATAAACGCTCGAAACTTTGGCATTCGATAGGTCGGTAGCCACGAAACGATGCGATTCGTTCAGAAAAGAAGTGTGCTCGTGTTCGTTTCGGCACGCGTGTGTTCGTGGAAGCACGTGTTCGTGCGTGAAACGATCGGAAAATAGACCGACGAAGATTGAATTCCGATATCCAAGTCCGCTTGATTGGCAACATTTTAATGAAATTTCCTCTTATTTTTTCTAATTAGCCAATCTAAATAATTCGAGGGCACTGTTGGCCGAAAACATAATGAAATATTTCGAATTCACCGACATAAATGTAAATAAAAATTGAGATATGATAGTTAATAAACAAGGACTCAATAAAGATGACTGGTTCTGAATATTTTCTGTAATTAGCCAGAGGTTCGCGAAAAATTGAAAGTACTTACTGTGGTATGCATATACTATTACAATCTTCATTCAATGGAAAAGGAAACTGTGCGTACGATTTTATTCGAAACTTTGAACTACACTATTCACATGACACCTCGTATGCTTTACATTCACAGAGAAAAACTTTTTTAATAACATACTACGAACATTTCTCATCAATTGATTATCTTATGATTCTTTATATTAAACAGAATGTTTAAAGATGTAATGAAATTTTGTTTCGAGATGAGATATTACTTAATGAAGATCAAATCATGAAAACCGAAGTTTATAGAGTGAACAGTAATCGTACGAGTTTAATCTCGTTTCTAGGTTAAATGCATAAACTATTGTCGTTCAACGACGCATTAAAATCAACCAGGCGTCGGAGCACCACTTGTTGGATGACCAACTAGATGACTCGACGCAGATAAGCGTATCAGGACCACCGCGTCCAAAACAACTTAGTCAGCCTTGTTTTTCGCATTCTTATCTAAGTACAAAATCCTAGATGAAGTACACGAATGTCTCACTCAGGACTAGTTAGTCATCAGGTACCAAGGGTCACCGACATCCCCTCCTCAGCGAAAAGCTTAATATATAAGAACTAGCATCCTTAGAGCAGTAGCAATTACTATTCTTTCAACCCTATTGCGGTAGCGGTCTGTCCGTAACGGTGTGTTTCCGCGTCGTTCGATGTGTGTCCGGAGTATACGTTTGAAACGTCCGAAATATATTTGTTATTGAACAAATTCGACTATACGTTTCTCACCCGGATCCCAACACACTTGCAAATGAATGTTTACCATCGTTCTATATCATCAGAGATACAGACATTTCTCCAACGTTCTAACGAATCTAACGTGCCACCTACCTCGCAAGATGTCCATCAGTAATGATAGAAAATGGTGTTTGCGATATTACAAACAGACCGTATCGACCAGAGTTTTTAAACCATTATAGGCAAATGTAACATTCTTTCACGCGATAAACAATGCGCTCCATGCTTCGCTCGAGAGGAAATATTCGTTTAGAGGAAAAAATATGTTTTCGCTGTGTAAACAAACGGTTCAAAAGCTCTCCAATTAATATCCTATGGCAATTGAAAACTGCGTTACCATTCGAAAGAATTAATCGATAGCTTTATGCAATTTTTACCGTTGGTGTGACGAACGTTCTTTTAAACCGTCACTGGGGTGAAGGAAAGGATAGTCTATTTGTAACATAACATAATATAATATTTATAGTAATTTTAGTAATTCGTAAAGTATTATTATAATGATTCTAATATATCGGGATTATAATTTTAGCAATTAGGATTATGTTATAATGGCTAATCAAATATATTAAAATTACTATTACTAAGATTACCATTCATATATTATACTTACATAATACTTCCAAATAATCTCCCAAATCATATGGATCATCACTGAACAATTCAAGAATAATAGGCAATATTCAACGTTTACATCATTTTCGTGTGTTTCTACGGTTAGATAATCTCGAGCCCATACTTTCCATTGCAGTAAATTTTACTCGGTTCGATATTAGGCAATCCTATTCAGAGCTGGATGGAAACTTATGATCTCGTTACAATTACGTGGACACTGGTTCGCCGTGCCAATATTTGAACGAAAAACGTACAGCTCTATCGACGAAATTTCGCCACGGCCGTTAACCATTCACGGACACCGGTATCGCGAAAACCTAGACCGCACTCGTTTTGCAAACAGAAATCAGAAAACGTTTATCGAAAAATCTACATGCACACTTCATTCTCGACGCCTTTTTCTCTCAAAGAAACGAATACTTCAAATGCAAGCTACGACAAAAGTTCGCGTGACAAACGAGACGTTCGATGGAAAACATTTTAACCGTGATTTCATTTTTTTTCTGTAATGAAAAATAAAGAAATTCCATCGTATTCGAAGAAAATTTAATTTCAAAGGATCCGCAATAAAGTATGTACCTACATAATTGGCGATTTTAAAGGTTTTCGAGGACAAGTTTAGCCCACGGCGGCGCCATTAGGCAAAGAGCTCGACGAAATTGTAAATCAGAAGAGACGGTGTTGGTAAATCGAAAAAAGTTCGCTGCCTAGAGCTTGTCGATTGCAGAATCCATGGTGGTGAGAAGCATACGGAACATCTGGTACATGGCACCGACCCATCAGCCAGTCGATCCGAGTTTCTTGCTTACACCACACACACACACACACCCCTTCGCCAACCCTTTTTGCTATACCCCGGCCACCCACGACATTCTTTCCCTTTTTACCCTCCGTCTGCGACAACGCCGCAAGAAAATCCGAGGGATTTTCTTGGATCTTCCAAAACCACGGACCCGAAAGGTCTCAAAGTTCGAGCACGTCGAACGCGAGGCGTCAAGTGCCGTGAATTCGATATCGAATCGTCTGATTCCCAGTCGTTTGTATTCAATTTTTTCACCGCATTGAATTTAATTAAATCTCATCGAATTTCTTCATCCCGATTTCTGTGCTCGACATTGTCCGAATAAATTTTTTTCTCGAAACTTATCTGATCATTAGCTTATCATTCGAACCAGTGTGGATCAGAAAAATGTTTCATTAGAAAAGAATTTTCGTCGCTTTATCGTGTAATGAAGATAAAAAAAAAGAAGAAGTATTTATTTATTTTGACGTAACGTATATTGTCCTCCTAATTAACAATTTGAGTGCCGCAACAACCTTGTTCCAAAGTTTCAATTAATGGGTTCTCGAAGTATCATTTGTAATGTAGTTACGAAGCAACCCAATTTATCGTCTCCCATGAGACAAACACGTACACACCGAAAATTGAATCAACTATTTTTAAGAAAGGACGGGATACTGTCGTTTATTTTCGATGGTGTGTCAACAGAAAAGTGTTCGACAATTATCGGTCTTGGGAACAACATTTAACGAAACCAAAGAAAAGCTTTTAAGAAAGGAAGAAAGCTTTTAGTTGTATTGCGAGCAAAAATTGCTTTAATTTGTCTCGGAAGCGCGTAATCTCATAAAAGAAAAACCCAATCGATGCTTGCCTGGCAATTTCGTAAATTGCACTTTCCCTCTTCTTCTTAATTAACGATCCCACGATCGATCGTCGTTTTGTTTATACCCCGTGCATCCTGTTCAAATGTATTCTACATTTAATTTGAAGCACACGGATCAAATTGAAAATTCTGTACCATGTTTTAGCAGAACCGAGCCAGATTCGTTCACAAAAGTTTTGGATAATGGAAAAGCAGTAAATGTTTCAAAGGAACAGCAAACACGCTCGACCAGAAATAACCATGACACAAACGAAAATAGAAAGAAACGCAGGAACGTCAAAAAGAAAATGTAAAAAGCATGATGATCAAAAAGTTGAATTTTTCGCGTTAACCTTTATCTACAAACCGACGGTGTGTAAACGAGCGCAAGTGGGCCAAAAATTGAAACAAAAAAATTACACCACACATTTCTACACCCCTGTGTAAGCTGAACTGAATAAATCTAAAATTCCCTGTGTCAACCAAGCTGAATAAATTTCAAGTTCCCAAAGTAAACTGAACCAAGCAAATCTGAAATTAGCAAAATTAATTTCGCAACGCTCCGGTGCTTCCTTCTAGCTTTTCCGCGAGGTGCGTCGCCGACAATCGCGGATTCCGTACGATTGCAATCGCGTAATTGCGTGGCTAACGACGACTCCGTATCGCTTTCGTGGCCGCAATCAGCATCAAATTTCAATGGGCGATATTTAACGAGCCTTACCCGCGGGATTATTCAAATTTCCGTTTGTCTAGAGGAATAACTGGCCCGTCGCGAAGCTTGCTAGTGGGAGGGAGGCAAATGAAAGAAAATCCCGGTGGCTGGCAAGCCCGATACGATGGAACCGAACAAAACGGGATGGACTTTGATTAAATTGCTTCGTTGCAACGACCAGACGAACGTCGAACGAAAAGCAACTGGATAGAAAAAGTAGCGAAACGAGGTCGGAGTGAAGGAAACATACGTTGCGAACGGGCAGAAGAAATACTTTTCTCTCGATTTAAGAAAGGGAACGAAGAGGGTATCGTTTCGTTGTTAACGCCGACGGACAAAGGGGAACAAAGGGACCTTTCTGAAACTTCAGTATCCGCGGAGAGAGTTCAATTTTGTACGCAACAGGGAAACATTGTTCGCGTTAGTGTTTGAAAAGGGGGAAGTTCATCTGTTCGAGGGTTTTGAGAAAATTAATTGAAATACTTCTGCTCACACCTTTTGTATGAAACCGGTCAAATGTGCTAAATTGTGCATCAATTCCTTTTGAAATTCTTTTTTTTTTGTTTTTACAAAAGAATGAAGAAACAAAAATATCCTGCAACTAAACAGCACGAACAAGAAAGGGAACACCCGATGACATCAGAACACATATTACTTTTAATGAATTTAATTAACAATTTCTCTCGTAAAATATTGAAATTCTCGAATCACAAGAATATGGCCAAGTTCGTTAAGAGATGATTTATTTTGATTCATAAACATGTTAATGTTGAATCTCACCCGTTAATTGTATGCATTTAACAAAATGACAATTAATTTAGGGCGAAGAGACAGAATTTAAGCTTCTATTTCGAAATGGCTAGAAACGAGCTTTTGTTTACGCTAAATGACTCTCGTGACGAGGTAAAAACAAACGTTCATTAATATTACAGATGGTGTACTCAAAACGTCGTAACCAACCCCCGCCCCGCACACCCCCGCTGGGTGTAAAATTACGAGAATATTCCGGTCATAATTTAACGTCTGCTGCATTTGTTATACAAAGAGGACAGTCATGCTTCGCGTTCCAAGGGAACAACAGCCAAGTTTACATTTCAGTAAACTTACTGTCCCGTATTTTCCGCTACGATTTCGGGTTTCAACAGGAGACAATAGATCCGCAGGTTCCTCTGTACAGAACAGTGCACTCTTCTTTTTTTTTTTTACAATTAAGATCTTTCGCCCCTTCGGAATGTCTCTACTGATTACTATAATATATTAATTATTTTAATGATTGGCGACGAAGTTAACGTTATATCGTGGGTCATCTTGAGATCTCGTAAAATTTTAGAAAAGTCACAATCTAAATACTTTCTATCCTTTTTCGATTTCCATTCTAGATATTTTTGTGACTGGCTCCACTGATCTAGATAACAAGTAATAATTGCTTAGATGGTACAAAAAGAAGTGCCATACATTTCACGTTTTCTAAAAAATGTGATAATTTAAGAAAAGTTAATTCTAAGATAGCAATTCCTGTTCAATTATCCAGAATAATTGAAATGCTTGAAATAATCCAACGCTTTTGAAGGCGCAAACATTGAAATTGTTCTCGGTAGACGCGTAACGGAGAAAATAAACGAACGGACAGACGTGCCGACCAAAGGGTGCAGAATTTCATTAGTATCCGCTAGTTCTCGGCTCGTCAACGATTTAATTTAGGGCATTTAAAGCGCTCGTTACAAGCTAACACGAGGTAGCCGGCGTTACTACACGTTTATTTTCAATTTCGCTCCTTTAAGCGGCGTCTCTCTCGCCGAGTGTTCATTCTCGCTTTAATTCTTTCCACTTGGCAGCCAAACTTTCCGCAACAGTTCCAAGCTGGTCGCGACGAAGGTGCCGTGGGTCGCTCGTATCCTCGAGAGAAGGAACGCGCGTCCGAAGCCACGGATCCGCGAGCAGAATTTTAAGCGACCAGATCCAGGAAATTAGGAAGATTTGATCAGCCGGCATTGGAATTACAAATAACCTCGTTATTGTAGCAAAGGCACGCGCCCTGCCGTGTCGAGACAGTCGCGATTTATACCGTCGAATTTCCTTTTTACCCGTCGCGAACCGTGTTCGCTGCACGTGCTCGAACATCGGCACATGATGAAAAACAATGGGGCAGAAAGAGACAGACCAGAACGGTCATTAGCTGATTTAAATTGAGCTCCAACGGCTCTTAAGCAACCCGACCTTCCAGGAAGTTATCCTCTTCACCCGTGAAAAGGGTAGCTAGATGAAATCGTTATCTTTTAACTATTTTTTTTTTCTTTGAAAAACAACCAAGACGTTTTGCAATTACTTCACAATGAATAAAATGAATTTATCACGGTGCCTTTGAGAAGGATAAAAAAAATCTTTCGAGTAAGATTTTATTTTGCAATATTTCTTTAAGAAATTTAGCAATGATTTAATGAATGTAACACCTCGCTTAGGGATAGCGTAAGAGTTTAATGTAGCAGACTAGTTGAACTTTGAAATTTTTCGAAGCTACGTTACACTAAATTCTAATGAATTTCCTACTTTCGTCGTCGCAACTGGTGGATATCCCATCTCTAGTATCCTGATATACGGGAAATTAATGCAAACGGATAATGTTATGTTAATGTTAGTCGCAACGGCGTTAGCGGTCGCGGCTTGGATACCATAAATACAGGACAGGCTAATCCTCGTGTTAACTGACGTTTCTGCTTCCAGGGATTGTGATCTCCAAGATGCCGGGCGAATCTAAATCCTCCCCTTCTGACTTATCTGCTTATCCGATCCCGGAGGTCCTTCGAGAAGGAAAAATTCGAACGAAAATCCATATGTTCTTATCACGACGTTTCGATATTTCTATCATTCCTCATTTTAAATACTTATTACGTTTATTTTTAACGAAGCAAAAGATTGCTAACAATGTGAGCGACGAATTTCCATGAAAATTCAAGGAACGATTCATCAACGACATAATTGTTGTTAAATCGATCTAATTGAGATCGAGACCAAAAAGTACATGTAGTGGTTGGCCTCCACGGCGACGATTCCAGAAACATCTGCTGGGGAAACCACACGTCCTTCGGGAACTAATCGTTAACCGTCCACGTAGAAAATTGCTCGACCTTCTCCTGTTGTTTTTCGACGGGTAGCCTGGGCATGATTGTGTTAGGACAATTCGAGCTCGGATTTCTGTTATCGATTACCCGGGCTCGCGGCTTGTTTATTACCCTCGTGGAAGAACGGTTAACGAAATCTCTGCGAAACATTCTCCGTGGGAAATGTTAAATTTAATCGGTCGATGTTGCTCGATACATTTGTAAATAATGTCACAATTTGTACCACTAGACGATACCAGTGCGCGCTCGATTACTTGCCCGTGACAGAATTTTGTTAGTTCAGTAACCTGCACCGCAATGGCCGACACGAAATCACGGTAATCGGTCAATTAGCGTGGTTTAATCATTCACAGATCTGCCAATCAGCACACCCTTGTAGCCGGCTCGATTCAATACGCGACGCAGAATCGAGCTAATTAACATCGCCGATAACATGCGTCATTGTCAAAACTCGCGGGACAATTGATTTTAATCGACCCGAGGACACTGGCATATATTTGCTTAGAATTTGGAACCATTGCATTCCTGATTAAACTTTTTCACTTAAGAAAGACAGCTTTTTTTTTCATAAAATTTCGTACGAAAGATAAGCCTGAGTTCAAATTTGAAAATTAATCAATCGTATCCTTAATCATTGATAGTTTTCACTGTCTAAAGGAACCAGAACGAAATATGTTGACTTATACTACTGTGACAAATATTTGGGACGATTTCTCCTGAACAATATCGAATTACGCAATTTCTGATCTGGCAGCCATTCAATCAGCCTGGCATGTATTTTGCTGTATCGTGTTCGCGATCGCGCTGTCCCAGTTTCGACGCGATCAGTAGTAACGGTGCGAGATTGGTCAGACGAGAAGAGTGTAAAACGCTCGATCGCAAGGCACGATTTCGATCGTTTTATTTAACGTCGTCGTCGCGTTAGCCGGCGGCTGACGATCCATTGGAAATCACGTAGCTGGTTCTAAATCTCTTCGATGCATCTCTTTTCACGATTCATCCGGTAAGGATTCGTCGCCAATCGGAAGGAAAGTCGTCTGATGACGAGGATAATAAGAGCTCGTTAGTGCTCACGGATAGATCCTCTGTAACATCTCCCTTTCCCCCTCCACTGCCACTTGGTCCAAATTCCAGCAGCAACTTTTTCCAGCTCGATTGCCAGAGCTTCCGCACGCTCGGCTAGATCAGCTTTTTAAAATGCCGGTAATTTCCATTTTTAACGAGCCGCAATGAAATCCCCCGACGCTACGCTCCGATTTATCTTCCCCGGTCTAACGGTCTGATCGCGTAAAGGAAATTAATCGCGTGAAACCGGCGGGTAAAAAGCATCCTCGGACTCTTTTCTCGTCCCGATGGATCGGTCGAACCGGTTTTTCCGTTCGTCATCAACGTTGTATAATGAATTGGCGTGGAAACACCGAAGAAACGACCCAATTAATTATTAATCAACGGTGACTATACTTTCAAACTGAACGTATTCATATCGAAACATATCGTATAAATTTCGACAATGTTCGTACAACATAACAAGCAGTAAAATATCATCGTTTCTGACAATTGTTGGAAATCTTCGAAGATACAAGGAAGACAAAAGCAAAAAGCACAGCAAGAAAGAAGGAAGACGAAGGTCGAAAGGCTTGGTCGAGCGAAGCAGACGAGACAGGGAGGAAAATAAAAAGAAATTGTCATCTTCCGGCTGGTTGCAAGCCACCCTTGTAACCGTGCCCCACCTTACCCTATCCTCGAGTTTTCCTCGGGCCATCTTTACAGCCACTGTCATTTGTTTTTACGTTCGCTCGGAACGTTCCTGAAAATCCTTTCGGCTGTCGCAAACACCATTCACCGGGTACCTCTCGTCCTGTGAAATTTCGTCCTCGAATAGAGAGACATCGTGCTCGTCGAGAGAAGTTCAAACGCGGTGGCAATCTTCAGAACACCCCACCTTTTATCCCACCCTCGCACCCCAACCACTCTCTTTTTCTCGCGGAATAAGAAGGTGGCAAAGCTGACAGAAAAATTTCGAAGTCCTTCAGACAAAGGTGTATAGTCGTTTTTCTGCAACAGCCAAAAGTTGCCACGCTCACTTCGGAAACATCGTCAACTTTTCCACCATGTTCTTTCGTATTTTGCCGCTATTGAACTTACCGGGAAAGTTTTCGGATGAAATTCTGTTCGACTGCAAGATCAACGGAGAATCTTACAGCGGGATTACCTTGGCTGGATATTGACTTTGGGAACACTTCCTGGTAGTTGCCGTGCAACTTTCGAATAAAACGTTGTTCGAATCGTCTATCCGGGAGAATTAATATCCTCGGAGTAACTATTGCGTGGAATGAATTAACGGTTGGTAAGGAGCTACGACTTAAGCAGACAGAGGATAAAGCATCGCGTGTCTGACGTTTTCATAAACAAATACACGGTTTAGTTTGAAAGCTTTGAATTTTCTAGATTAATCCTGTCATAGTAAACGGTGGATAAAGTAAACTTATATCGAGTTGAAACCAATATTAAAGTGAAAAATAATAGATCAAGGTAAAGCAAACAAATACATCCAATCTTTTTCGAAACAACTGAAACGTCACTTCAATTTCGGAGCTTTCAATCGTGGATAAAAGATTTTTACAATGAAAAGTAGTTGACGAAGAACGGAAGCTCGCAGTTTTGAATAGAGGTTTTCTGCTCGAACTTCACGAAAAACTTTTGAAGAAAATGAAAGAGAAACTTTGAGCTTATTTCCATGGGAAAGGTCGCGAAAAGGATAAGCGACCGGGATGACAGAGACAGTACCGCGTATTAATTCGGTCAGACTATTTAATTAGCAAATGCTAAGTAGAGAAGATAAGAGTTTAATGAATACAGATAGCCTTGTAATCCTAACAGTTTTCTTCTTCCTTCTTATCCGTCTCTATGCCGTAACCTTTTGTTCCTTAAAAGAACAATGAAACCAAGTAGAAAGCTAGGGTGCACCGACGATGAAAATATTATTCCAACGGCAATTAAATTTCTCTTTTCGCCTCTTAGCTTTTAGTTAGCTTAAAGATTCTTTAAGTTTAAAATACTTTCTATCTTTATCTAATCCTAACAGAAACCGAATTTACAATTTTAATCATTCAAACTGCGACACTACTATTTTACACGATAACGCGTGTTATTTATTTAATCAAAGCACGGAGACAACCATAATTAGAATAAAATAAAAATTTAACCAATTGTGGTATTAAAACGCGTTTATATTCAAAGGATTCACACTCGAAACGTTTATGCTCGTCAAAGTTCCAATTTTTTAATACTGGGCCACGTTGACAAAAATAATTAATCTCCAAAGTTCTTCAGAAACATAGTTTTCGGAATATTTTTACAGATATGATTGATGGAAACTGTAAAGTACTCACGGACTGTCAGGTTGGCAGGTTTGACGATTTTCGGGCATACCCTGAAAAGGCCCAGCTTGAATCGCACACTGACGACATTGGCGAAGTTTCGCGGCAAATAAGGAAGATTCAGCTTCTCCTCGGTGTGAAGCCAAGCGGGTCCCAGAAGCGCGGTGCTGAGAGCTGCGAGCGCCGCGATACCGCAAACCACACCACACCTGGTCAACCTGATGCCACCAGGGCCACCCGAGCAGCACATATTTGTCTCCAAAGTTTCCTCGTTCCCTTTCACCAAGACATTATATACTGTACGAGCGATCACCTCGTCGATTTCAACAATTCCCTCCTTTCTTTTCCACTCGAATCTTTCTCCAAACTTCCACACATTATTCTATAATTTGTCCACGAGTTCAACGGTACATTGTCTCTTCTTCTGGATTACTGATGCACTTTGGATCTCTGATATACCCGATCATGGATTCTTGAACTCGACAAACTGTCCTCGCGAGGAAATTCCATTGCTCTGATCAATCATTCTGAAAAAAAAAAGAATTTTCAATTGAAATATGCTCATATAACTCTGCTAGGAATGTTATAAATACTTGAAGAATTAATAGGGATCCATTTGGAATTTTAGTTTCATATGTTTGTATCAAAATGGAATATGAAGTTACAGAGATTTCGCGATGATAAAGGGATAGACGGTTAAGAAGCAGGAACGCGTAGGAAACGGAGCATCTCTATTGATCGTCCACTCTCGATTTTCACAAGTCTAGACAGAGGGTGTTTCGGACCTGTGGCGATTTGTCGGTTGACTAGCGATTCTGTCGTCCAACTAAAGCGAATAATCCGACCTCGATAAGCGAGTTATCGAGCCACCATCGAGTTCAACTTTATCGCGTTTCTCCTGGAAATCCCCATGTCCATCGCGTGCCACCGCCGTTTAATTCTAAATGAGAATTCTCGCGGCTTCGACCTACACAGATTCCCACGTCCAAACTTCTGGTCGCACGATAAATGCTTGATGGAGCCGATTCGATAGCGGAATCAAAATGACCTTTGTCAACCGGTGTCGATACTTCAGGATCGTACGATTTTTCTTTAACTCGAAAACGGAAACTGGTAATAAGATTTGCGGTAATTAATTAAAAAAGTAAACAAATGATATCCTTCTAATTCAATATGGTCGAATAAAATTTCTAAACACAGTGAGCGACCAAAAAAAGCAACGAAAAGAAACTTGGTGAAAAAATATTTGACAATTTCTCAACCATTTCTCTACAGTCAATTACTTTTCTTGAAATAAACGATGCCAGGGCTACTGTACGATGGGACAGCTGATCGATGTTCAATCCTGATGGAACGTTGTTCGCGGCACTCGAAACTAGCACCCGGTTAGCCAAAAAGATAGTGAAGCCAGTTGTTTACCGGATCAGAAACGCCACCGAGCTAGTTTTATCGATGCTAGTGTCGATACAGCGGATATTCCAACACGAACACGCGCGGAATTCGTCGGTTGGGAAGCAGATATGACCGACAACCGTAGCTGGGGATAGATGGAAAAAAGAGAGATAAAAAGAGTGGCACAAACCGACGCGTGAATTTGTTTTAAATGGCCAGTAGCGTTAACGATCGTCGACGAACCACTTCGCGACTGACATACGTGTGCCAGATTTCATTCCCATTCGATTTAAATTTTCATCCTGCCTTCGATACAGACCGGACCTGAACCTGTCTCGACCATACGTCAATTATCGCGAACGGAATTTCTGTTACGAGCATACAAATGGTGCAACTAGGAGTTTAATCTTCGTAGTAAATAGTAAACTGTGATTTGGATGTGTCTGTCTGATAATTTATAACGTTTATTGTATTTATCGCACATAAAACTTGCTCTGTTGTATTTGTTTGTCGACATTATGTCTGGGCCGTACTTCGTATGCACGAGTAGCCCTATTCTACTTGTCAGACCAGTCTCAACCGAATTCCATATGCCACACTAGTTGTTAGACCTGTTCTACTTGTCTGACCAGCCTCAGCCGTATTCCACACGCTCAAGAACTTGGCAGCTCTATTCTTCTTGTCTGACCGATTGCAGTCTTATTCTACTTGTCTGATCAGGCTCGGTCGTATCCTATATGTCTGACCACATACCAGGCTTATTCTACTTACCCACGATCTACCACTCTTACTCTATTTATCTAAGCATCAATTAAATCCATTATACTGATCGCATATAGACATATTCTACTTGTCTGACCACCTAACGATCTATTTTACTTCCACGACGTGATACATGTATCCAAGCCGATTACGTCGAACTTATTTTGAATAAATTCCCCAAAAAATTACCAGTCAATAATTAGTAACGAAAGAAATCAGATTAAAACTTGATGAATCTTTGGGATGATGAAATTGAACCTTTCAGGCTATTCAAATTTCTTTCAACGTGTCATGGAGCGTTCCGTGATACTAAATCACCAGATAAAGCCAAATTCTCTCTATTATTCAACTTTCAGACAATATCCAACAGATTTCGATTCCGAACAGAAGAGCGCACGATGCTCAGGTTTCCTCATATTTTCCGCGCTCGCCGTAACTTTACGGTACAATGAAAACGTAGCTAGCCGACTGACGTTTCAACGACGCGTATACGAGAGTATCAAGCAGCCTTCGTTTTTTTTCCCCCTATGTTCGAAACGACAGGCATCGTAAACGAGTATTTACTTCCGTCAGAGTATTCCCGCGTCTTCGTAAATACGTGCCCGGCGCTGACTTCCTGTCGTCGCGCAAATTTCCGTCGTGAAGTTTACACCGTTCGCTCGTTCCAAACAGCTGTGCCGCCGGCACTCATTGAAATCCACGGATTTTCGGAAGTTACGCCTCGCAAATTGCCCGGTTCCCAACCCTACACCCCTCTCCCTTACCATCCGCCCCGCTCACCGACAACCGCCAACTTTCCGATCGCGTTAACCCACTTTCCTCTTTTTGTTTATCATTCGCGAAACCTTCGACGGAGGAAGCTTCATTAGCGGAGAAACGACGCCGATTTATCGGCGGAATTTTAATGAGCTCTCCGCTCGAGAGACAATCTTATAACGTTAACTAGGTCGCCGGGAAAGGGAAAGGGAAAGGGAAAAGGATGACAATGGAATGATCTTCGTCTTACGGCACGGGACAGTATCATGAATTCGGGATTAAGAGTAGTTGGAAGAAAAAATCAACAGGCACGGCGTGGATATTACCGATTCCAATATTATCCATAGTTCAATTAATTTTCGCACGATATCTGCTATTATTTAGAATCGAAAGCCGCTTAAAGCAACGACGTCCGATACATTCGTTATTAATTAAACGTTTTCCTGTCAAAGAATCCCATAAAACAAACTGTCCCATTCATTAGCCGCAACAAGTATTAATAAAACGGTCTCAGCAGAAATGATGAAGCACCGTTTCTCACGAACGATTACTTTTCTTCCCCTCGACAAAACCATCGAAAATACAATCTATAGCGATGCCAGGAACGTTTCGCCCTGTTCTTGCATTCACGGACGATATCCCGGAATACTAACAAAAATCCAATTAGGTGGGTAGATATCGTAACCACGAGGATGGTTCTATTGGCCGCAGCTGTTCCCTATTATTCGGTTATTACGTACTCGCGCGCGAGAAAACGAACCACTGAAACAGGAAAAAGAAACACGAGAAAAATTCGCGTTTTCTGCGATGACCAAGCAAACCATACGCGATGGACAACCCGTTGGCGATAATGAGCATCTCACCCTTTCCATATTCGTGAAAACCACGATCATTAACGACGATGGTGGGCCACTGTTTCAAGCTGGCCACGATAATGGCAGTCGAAATTAATTCCGTCCACAACGGGCTAATTCGACGATTTCAAATGGTTTTTCCATGCGTCCAGAAACACGTTAACGATCCTCGTTGCTCGTTTTCGCTGAGACAAAAAAAGACCTCGCGGTTTCTGAACCATTCTCGAAAGCTCTGATTCAATGATTAACCGATATTTACAAGGTACAGAATATTTTGCGTACACACACACGAACTCGAACGAAACCTATAGAGTTTCAAGGAAAATTAAACTGTTCACTAAATGAAAACAAGCAACGAGAATTATTGGAAATTTCTGTGGAAACCACTTTTGCTTTGGTGTTTGTTTTACTATACGGCTAATGAGGTTTCACCGCTATCATATTCCGTTTTCAGGGGAAATTCTCGAAGGGACGATCAGGGTGGTCGTATTGGGAATTAAACGAACCAACACTGTTGCAGATTATCGAACACTCTCAAAATTAATACCAATACACTATCGAAACAAAAAGTTCAATTTTCAAATTTTTTGCAACCTCGATTCGTCGGTGTCGCAATCTGTTTTATTTTGCAAGCAGCGTACAAAAACGACGCGACGTAGACTAGCTCGGAAGAAACTAAAGAATCACGGTTGAAAGAAGCAATTAAAACGGGGTCGTGTTTCTGTCGATCGAGATTCATCGGCGTTCGTGGAGAAAAGAAGTTCTCGTTTCAAGGCGCACGACAGTATTTCCGTGTACCCTTGAACAGCGTCCGAGTGAGCGCGAGAGAACATCAAAGAACGCTAGAACAACCGGTGGTATTCGCTTGGAAACCACCGTGGAATTTTTCAAGTTTTCTCATCTGCTTCGTCGAAGCTGTCGCGCGACTTGCGAAACTTTTCCGACAAAAAAAACCGAATGGAAAAAAAAAACAGGCGGCGAAAGGGGGACAGAGGAACAAGTGGACACGTTCGACAGAGATACGAGATCAAACTGGCTCCTTTTCCTTCTCTCTGCCGATCCTTCCAGGCGTGAATCGTGGTTGGTTCGAACTTTTTAATTACCCGCTACTTAAGAAACGGTCGACGGGGATGGAAAAAGAAAGGGCGAAAGGCAGCGGGAAGAAAAAAGGAACGAGATGAGAAAACGCGGCAAAAGCCGAGAAACGGCTCGCGATTTGCGGAACGGACTTGAGCAACCGCTTCAAACTGCTTCCTAACAAGAACGGAAATCTTTTGAGTATCCCTTCGAAACGGGCCACGGTTCGCTTTTTGTTTTCCAATTAATTAAACCGAGGCATTTGTAAAAAGCCAACTGGCCGCCGCGCCGCGCCGGTCAAATGATCTCGTTATTGAAATCCATTTCGGATGGAAGATGGAAAAAAAACAGACGATTGTTGTTTGATCAATGGTTTCAGCAACGCGAAAGTACTAATTATGGAATCCTTCGTGAAACCGTCTATTCACCGTTGGTTCGTTGGATCTAGTAACCACATTTTTGTCCAGAGGAAAGAATTTTGCGAATTTTTTACCCTTTATCCCGGTCATTCGCGAAACTCTTTGATGGTGCACAGATTTATAACCTTTGATCCTGTCTTTCGCGTTGCAGAAATATTTTGTAACGCCTACTTTGAGGATTAAAAGCAATGTTGAATACGTTCCGTTGTAAAGGATTATAAAATTGAACAAGGGACGATTTTTAATTACGCTTCGATGTCCAGTGCAAAGTAATTTGTACGGTTTCATTTAACAATACAAGATTAATGTTCTCAATAGAAACCAACACAAAGGGAATCGATTGTAATTAATTAACACTTTGACAGTCAATATCGCGAGTTGGTAACTGTGGTACGTAGTTTTCTAACTCATCACTATTTATTTCATTTCTATGCAATGAAATAACAACTGATTAAAATTAATAGAAATTAGTAATTTTGCGATAGTGAAGCCTAACGAATGCAACGTTAATAAATCGTAAAAATCGTAGATTTTAAGGTGAAAAATTCCCAAGCGCTGGTCAAAGTATTTTCAATAGAGCGGAATTTCAATTCGACAATGCACGGTTTTTCTAGGAGATAAAATTCGCAATCAACAAGCGGACACGGGACTGGCGTCTGATTTTTCGTCGGCTCTCAACACGCTTCGCCCTTGTATTTCTCATGGGAGTAACCTCGGTATATTTAATTGAAAAACGTGTAATTCGTAATTTCCCAGAGGAGAGGGTCGCTCGTCGCCGCTTGATCGTTAAGCTTCACGACAGGAAATCCGTGGGACAATTCCGGAATGGCATCGAGCGTCGCTTTCCTTCTCGTTTCCTTCGATCCCGTGGACCACGGCTTAAATAAATGAACGCCAACTACGATCCTTTCTTTCCGTTTACTTCCGCTTATTCCTGTTAGAACGTTCGTCTTCCGACAGTTTATTTAGGATCGTTCGATTAAATCCTCTTTCCAATGATATCCAACCGTTCGATAATTGAAAGCATGAGTTACAGAACATCGCGGGTCAACGAATTGACATTTCGAAGAAATAATTCTTTTGCTCTGTGTTTATTCAACTGATAATATTGTGAAATTGAAAGGTACGATTTATTCAAATTTCCATGAAATCAACGGTAGCTGTGTGAATTTCACCTTGATTAAATTTGACAGAATAAAAACTTCGCCAGAAATGGTGAAAACGTGGATTAAAACAAACGTGACGTTGATGGAAGAATTTCGAAATAATACAATAAATTCGTTCCGAAAATATGATTTTAATAAAATGATGTATCGTCGGAGCACAGGGAGAAGAACCATTTCCGCGTAAAAGTTTCGCGTTGAAATAATGGAAAACCGTTTCAAGCTACGGTTTTTCGCGATTAAATTTCATGTAAACAAATTTGAAGGGACAGATCAATGAAACAGCCGAACGGCTTTCGATTAGTGCGTTTTATAAAGTAAAAATCGTGGAAAAATGTAACGTGTAATCGCCAACGGTGTATTTGCGATCCTTCTATCGTCGAAATTTCGTTTGTTCCTGTGTATCTTTCGAAAACACGATTTTCAAACAAATCCTGTTAACGCGATATCAAATTGACCGAAATAAACGTTCGCGGTTGTTTGGTTAAATTTTAACGAAACGTTCCGGTGTTTTCGCGTTATCAATTATTTTCCAGTTACCCTCGGCTCGAGGATCGTTGTGAACAACAACGTGGCGTGGCTCACTTACCGGAAATAAAAGACGTAACCAATTTTGCAGGCAAAATGTGGCGTAGCTCGGCTCGCGAAACACACAAGGGAATATCGGCAGTTCGTTTATCTCTCCGAATCATCTAAAATAATAGTTTGGCCAACCGCGAATAACAATTTATCTCAAACGTTCTTTCTATCTCGCCAAATTGAAACTGACGTTTAGTCGGTTTGTAATTACTTCGTTTCCGATGCCCTCAGCTTTTGTTCAGCACTTAGAACGTTACAATCCGGACTGGTGCAAACATCAAAAACCACGTTCAACGCACTGTCCCGCTAAGCGCTTCAAAATTTTGTATAACAGAGTAGTCATTTGAAAATTAAAAAAAAAAATAAAAATTAAATACAATTACTATTACAATATTTATAAAAAAATATTAAATTAACTGAAAATTGATTATTTATAGTTATCTTGTAGGTATTGTAACAGAAATTATAGGTACACTACCTAACAAAACTAACATCAGAATAAATTTAATTATTCAATTAACAGCTTATTCGCCCAGGGATTAAATCGTGACAAAATGTTGGGGAAAATTTGTTATTAAAAATTTTCATAAGCTTCAGAACGAATCGTTGTTTTGAAAGGATACAAACAAGACCGTTACAATTATTATTCGTTGCTTCTGATTCCAAAACAAATGTAAACACAATATGGAGAGCATGCTGCGGTACAATGTTCAACCATGCGTTGACAAACTATTCGAGCTTCCCATTGAATCAGGATCTTGGTATTAGAAAGATTGTTGACTGTTTAAACAACGAGCAATATTTTTTTATTTGCACCACAATGAAATATAGATATCGAAAGATATTACGTTCAGTTTCTGGTTAGAATAGCTGGATGCATGTGCCCGTTTCTAATTAATCTTTGCATCCGTTTCCTTTTCATTGGACCACCCTTTCATTCACGGACACATTTATCCGTGCGCTAGTTTTAATTAAAATTCAGAAGCCCGGCAATTCGTTTGCTTATTAAAAGAATCATCCGTACAGAGAGTAATGCTTACATTAACAGGGGAGCAAGCGCTACAATACGATTGCAATACGTCGCTAGCATCGTTCGCGAACGTGTTTTATCCGTACACGTACTATTTCTCGTTCCATGCGACAAACAGAGATGGAAATATTACATTCCGATAGTGTTAAACCAACGATTCAAACCGAATCAACGTTCGCGTTTCCATGGACATTGGAAAACTTTTCGTATCGGGGAACGTTATATTGACACTTTTTTTTTTCTTACAGAATTTCCGAATTAATAATTGTCAACCAAAAGTTACGATAAACGTCTCAGAAATTACTTCTAACGAAGAAGGAATTGAAAAACTGTTACTATATTAAATTTGAATTGTTCACGATTCATAGAATCTATTTAACACGTTGAATGCCACAGTGAAAATGGACGTACGTAGTCAGACATGCTGAAACCCCTAATTATTAACGAAGCGGTCAATTAATTTTCAAATTTCACCTTTCAATTTAATAGCCAGCATTATTAGCTTAATATTAACTCCGTCCACTGTTTATTTCATCGTTTCTTTTCTTAATTATTTCATTGTGAAAAACTTCGGCCGCCGGTCACCGATGATCTCCGCGGAATTCAACGCGTAAAGTTTTTCAAGTTCAATCTTTATTTGATCCGTCGTCAATCAATTGCGTTATCGAATTAAAATCAAGACGAAGTATTATTCAATGGCTAATATCGAACATACCCGTGGCTCGAAAAGGATCGTGCACAGTCGGAAACGCGCGCCGAAAGCTGCTACGCTCGATCACTATTCATCACGATCGGGTACTTGAAACGACGCGTGGTGTATTTGATTAAGAGCGTACGGGTCGCGAATAGCCGGTGGAACATTCCGACACTAAACCTTCACGATAATACAGCACACAAACGAGTCGAGGAACGAGAGACGATGGAGCGGACGGCGACGCGTGCATACGCCACGGCGGCCGGAGGTGAACTGCCCTTCGTAACGCGCGCGCAACCCTCCAAAGCGTGCTGACGGTTTCAGCCGAGTGCCGGGGAACTGACGAACTTACAACGACATTTTTTTTTTTAATTGATTTTCTTCGGGGTAAACTAATCGATCACCCAGTTTATGATCCCTTCGTTAAAATTGACGTATTGTACCATAATTATTAGAAATTTGATTACGAATCATCGTGGCGTCTTTATGGCGGATATTGGACCCCAGTTGTTTGGACCCCAGACCCTATTCAAATTGTAGAAACCTTAAAATAATTTTTATTGTTGGAGGGAATGAGAAATTCGATTTGGAATACATGGAAAATGTCACTATTTTATAAGCTGAAAGTGCCATAAATTTCAGAATTTCCGATAAATCCATTTTGCAAATGAAATAACAAGATATACGAAAGCGAACATGTGCTAGATACTTAAAAATATTTTGTTACGTTATTTTCTATTCCCTCGAATCGTATTTATTTCGGTACTAATTGCTGATAGACGAATAAACTTTGATCAAAATGAATGTTTATTCGTTAATAACAAAAATGATTTACGAATTGATCCCGATTTCTATCCCTCTTTTCAGATCCTGAAAAAGTTTATTGGAGTTATTAGTTGAAGGTCTCCTTGGACTGTTAGAACTGAAATATTTTTAATATCGTGATCCTAGTTGCACATAGTTCGAATATTTCTATCAAAAATTTAATTATCCTCTACCAGTATCGAGCAGAGGAAACTGTCGATACAAAAACAGATTCTTTGCGATCGTATTCGATTATTGCTCCTGGCTGTTCCGTTTATTAAACTTATATTACTTATTCTTTCAAAATATTATTTCTCAAACAAACGTCGGAAAAAATACGTATAACCATGCGACAATTAAAACTCCATTTAATAGATTTTATTGTACTCGGTAGATGTTCAATGAATTTTAACAAGAAAGGGAATAACGAGGAGATTTACAGCGAATCCTACAAGTTCAACCAATTCACTTTGCATTCCAGAATACGGATACAGTGTGCAACACAAATTCGCAACACCCATACCACATCTGTATACCAATTGCTGTATATAATTGTGTTATAATAGCTATTGCAGGTGTCGGCTCGTTAAATTGTTAATACATTGCAGCGAGCGTCGTTGAAATTCCACCGATCAATGGTCTACCATCATGAGAAATGGTCCACCATGTCTCATTTTATTCCTTTAAAAGTCCATCAATCACAACATCGTCCATAGTCGACAAAATATAATTAGGATTAATTTGAATTTGAGAATTTTCAATATTTACACGGTGAGAATCGATTATTATTAAATTGTCGTACAGGAAGTTATGTCAACCTGAAGATTGTAGAAACAACTGCCTCGAGCATAGTCAATATTGTTACAGCAATTCTGGGGCCAAAACGTGAATATCTTACGACAATTAATTGCCAAGGTGTACTTAGATGATTATTATCGAAGGATAGAATAAACGCGATTGACTATTTTATCAAGTTTCGACGTTTTCACTCAGCAACGTGTCGTATTCGGGAACCTAATATTCCATAGGTAACGAGAAAAATCGGAGGAACGACCCACGTAGCGGAAAAACAGCAGCCACGTGGGCGAAACTAACACCAATTTCAGAAAATATCCCCGACAAATGCGGAAACTCGTTTGGTGGTCGCAAAAACCGATCGATCAAGCCCCGAGGAAGCCATAGAGATTCGCATCCTGGTATCATCGTCCTCTGCTACCTCCTTATGCAAAGGTTCGTTACGAAACGTGTGTAAGGTAATAAAAGGTGCCGTTGATTTATAGGGGCGCAAGCGTGTAACACGAAATTGGCCCATGAAACAGAAGATGGTGGTTGAATATATCTCGGTTATTCTCGATCTCGATTAATCAGAGTCAGGAAATTTTGTCAAAGGTAAGTTGACTCGGTTAATCACGACGAGGAAACAGATTTTCAGAGATGAAGGACAGGATTCGGTCTGGGGACATATTCCATGAGCCGAGGTCGAAGGTAGCGACAGATACGAATGTACCGTTGTGCAGGTGAAGATATACGTGTCAGAGACATCCACGCTGGGATCAAGGAAACCGCTAAACCCTGTGGCGGATAACGGATCGTTGTTGGCTGGCAAATTGCTCGTTAAGTAACGCCACAACGATAAATAATAACAGCGCTCATCAGGATAATTACAGGATTAGGTCTTTTCGTTTCAATTTTTGTACTAATCAATAATTACTGACACAATCAATAATTTAACACGTTGCCAGAAGTAATAGTACGAAACCACGCATTATTGTTAAAAAATTCTTTTTCACTATAATGAGACTCGACTATGAATTTGAAGATGATTAACACGTTGGCTGCCACGGGGGTCACCGGTGACCAGCACCCGAAATTTTTTACAATCAAATAATTACCAACAGAAATGATAAAATAAACCACGGATAGCGTTAACATTAAGCTAATAATGCTAGCTATCGAATTGAAAAGTTAAATTTGAAAACTAGTTGATTGTATTGTTAATAATTAGGATTTCAGTGTGCCTGATTACCCACGTCCGTTTTCACTGTGGCAGTCAACGTGTTAAGACTCCGAATAGCAAGAGAGAAAAATTCAAATTTCCATCTATTTATCATAGACACGTTTGCTTGGAAAACACCGAGTTCCTGGCTTGTATTAGACTGATTTGCATGGCTCACGGTTAGTCAGCTACTGGTACTTAGTACTTAGACATTATTGTGCGAAGAATAGTCAATGGTATAGAAAGGGTGAGCTTTGCGAACGGGTTTCCGAAGCTCTCTCGGTAAACTCGGGGGCTTTCCTTTCGACGAGCTTTCGGTATTGTGCTGGCTACCACGCAGAGGTTAGCCTGGCCACGTAAATACCATGATTGATGGGCTAGAAACAGCTCTCGAGAGTTCTCCTCCTCTCGCCCCATACCTAGATGTATTGCTTCTCTCTGCCCTTCGTTCGCATCCTGGTTCGACCTATTTGGTGGGCGAACAGCGAAGTTTACAAAGAACACACAATGGAACATGATTTTCTGCATCCACGCGTTCCATCTCGCCCACTTAACGCGTCGTTAGCCCCGTGAACTACTGTTTGATCGTCACGTAGCTATCTTTCCATCTTCTTCGACGATGAAGATGGTAGGCAAAATCTGTTACCGATAAAATCATCCGCCGCGAAAAAGAAGTCCATTAAACGCGATCGTGTTCGGCGAGAATTATCCTTGTCTTATGATTTATGGTTGGTCCAACTGACGATTTTTTTCTTCGAAACTGATGAGCCTCTTCAATTGTTTCGTGTCCGACCCGAAATTTGAGGACGTAAGGAAAAATTGGACGCTCCTAAGTGGATCCGTTTAGTTTTCAAAAGGAAACAACAGTCGTGTTTCGAGGGGCGTTTTAACGGATTGCACTGGGGGATGGTTGAATCGATTATTCGAGCAGATTTTAGCAGCTGTAGAGAAACGTTTCCGCGCGCCACGCCGCGCCGTACCATCGATTCCAACCAACAGCATAAATCTATCAAACTCCTTTGAACATTAAAGCAGTTCATCGACGTTATCCCTGTCTCCCGTCTCCTATATAATTTTCAAGCCATTTGATACTGAGCGTGTTATTCAAACGATGTATCGGTTAACAGGATTTGAGAAATGAGATTTATTCCGGCTCCTCGAATTCGTAAATGTTACGCCTCCGTTCGGCCGTCGTACAGTTCTCCCTTCACCAAGATGAATCTTTTATGTGTTTGCTGATAAAATGATCCGATTTGTACACGGAGCTTTAAGCAACAACAACTTTAGTTGATCACAATTTTTATCTGAAGCTACGAATCGATCGAAATTTATTAAATAAATCAACTTTAATATTTCTAATTGCCTTGCGAACAATGCGAATTTTGTATACACTCGATAATGTGATAGTCGGTCATCGGAAAGGTACCTTTTATTCCCTACGGTTTTACCCCGTTGACGGGGCCAAAATTGGCCATGGACCGCGATGAAAATTTGAAAGATAGATACCGAGGTAAATTGTCGGCGACCGCAAATCGTTATGCCGGCTACGCCAGCGACTGCATTGAATTAGGACGAACCGAAATCAAACCGAATCAAGCCAAATCAAACCAACGCATAAATTGTAAAGAGCAGCTACATCCCCCCTCCATAGGTACTCGTGCATAGATAATGAATCAATACCTGTCGTTTCGCGTGTCGAATCTTGATACCCCTTCAACGATCAGTTCATCCAAATTCGATGATGAATCTGCTCGTAATTAATCCGTCTAAATCATGCAGCGGTAAAAAAGACCATACTATATTGCAAATAATTTGAATTAATTTATACGTCGAATGGAACAAAATTCGAATTCCTATTGGAGGTTTCGTTGAAGAAGCATACGTGTCGTAAGAGGCGGCTGTGCTTTCGCAAAGGTAGCGTACATCGTATCCGAGCACATAAAACCGTTCTTCGATTTATCCTCACGGAGTTGGAACGGTTTTCATCTTGAACCGAAGCCAGAGTAAAATCTATCGCCGGCAAAGATCAAAGGTCAGCGATAGAGTGGGTGCACCAGTAGGTGACACGGTGGTTGTAACGCCGTTACAGTCTGGAAATTCTGCGTGGAAAGCGTCTCGACACTACGAAACAGGGGACTTTTATTCAAAGAGCGTCTCCGAACGTGAGATCAAATTAGTTCAGGGGCGTCGGATAAAAATAAACTTAAGGAACAGGGGACGGGCGATGTACCGGGTGGGTAGGGATGAAAGAACGAGAGGGGTGAAGACGAGAAAGGAAGCTTTCACGCTCTTTCCATTCCCTTTTGCCCCGTGTTCCGACATTTTATTTCGTCGTGGCTCTTCGATGGAAAAGCAAGGATCGAGCTAGGAAAGACGATGAAAAAGAAAAAGAAGAAAGAAACGAAGGAATATAGCGAGAGGATTGCACGTGACGCGAAAATTCGTTTACACGGCGTCTGTGTGCCTGTGCCTCCTGTAATGTCTACCGATGCCTCGCGTTCCATTCTACTTCAATGACGCGGATTCTGAAACTTTATTTCCTAAGTACTCTTGAGATGCGTTTTTATGAACGAGCCTGGAAAATCGCGTACCATTATACAGGCTGGCCCATTTAACTTGAACAACTCCTGCATCCCTTTTCATTCCAATTAAAAACAAACGTTACGAAAAGAAGATTATACTCTTTTCTCAAGTTACTAGATAAACCAAACCTCTTTGACATTCTGCGTTGAAAGGTATTGGAGTACATTATCGGGCATGCTAGGTTTCCCTAGGAAAAATGATATACGGGTAGGAGGTCTTGCACTACAGCTTTAGATTATATCTTGGCACGGTCAGTAATTATATCACACTATCAAATCACTTTGAAATGGAAACTAAATCGAATAGTAATTTTTAAGCAGCCAATATGGCAGTCTGTTCGAAATGTCTTCGTTGAAGAAGTTTAATAGAAATGCAATATTTATCAATCTTTTAACACGAAAGATGTTGCAGATATAATAAAAATCTGAAAGTAGCATTGTTCGGTTCCGGTTCTTGCAATTCTCGAAGACGATTTCTTTCCGAATTCTCGGGTAATACGATCTGAAATTGACGTTCGAAGAGCAATTTGGAAAATTACTCGTTGCGGTGCAGGAACAGACACGAAGAGGGACAGAATCCGAATTGCCTCTTCCATGCCTTTAGAGGGTTAAATTACCAACCCTGCATCCTGTGAGTGACGTTATCACGGTGCATTTGCTACATTTGGTGCATTTGATGCATCCGGTAGGTTTGTGCTTAGGTGTCTGTCTGTCCAGGACAGCCAAGTCGCTGCATTCGATATTTCATATTCCGAAACGCTTCTGCTTACCAACAGGTATAACCCATTCTAGCTTATTATTCGTATTCACCTTTGCCCTCGTATCGAACAACCCATGCCCCGAAAATATCAATTTCTGTTGACTTAATTCAACTTCGATCCAAATTAAATACTACAGGCCTAATGCGCGTAGTAATATATAATAAATTCCTGCCGAGATGAACATTTTAAGTGACACAGTGAAAACATCCACGAATGGTCAGACAATTAATAGGGAACGAGAAGTAACGCGAATTTCAATTACCTTTTTCAAAAGTGACCCGTGAAACAACGTCTTCGGCTACTGTAATTAAAAACTGTTTCTTCACGAAGCGCAGCCGACAAAGTTTTTCGCTCAATCGAAAGTTCGCTCGAGTTAAGACCGAAACTTGAACCGAAGTAAATATTCCATACACAGGGAGGAAACAGGGTGAACGTTTCGTACGCGACCAACGTCCCCACGAAGACACAAAAGCTCGTCCTGTATTTGTACACCTCGGAGATAGAACCTTGTACCCGTGGCTTCTGCATTCTCCGGAATCCAACGACTAATTCCCTGCAGTCCTACCCTCGAGTAGAAACGTGAGACGCGGTGTTATGGTATCATGGAGGTCGTGTGTCGTAATGGTGATAACCTTTATGGCTTCTGAAACAGAGATACCAGCCACCACACACCGTTGGATGACTGCATCTCAAAACTCGACTCACAACCCATAGCCACTGCGGAAGCTACGTGATTTCATCTCGTTTCTACGTTTCTACGACGCGATCGTACAAACCATCGACCACCGTCGATCTGTTTCCCATTTCTACCATGCATTTACACTCCGTAAAAATAAGTTAACGTTTCGACGGCCAGTGTTACGTAATTCGCTGAAATATCAATCGATAATGAAGTGGATCTTGAGATATGGAATGCCATTAGGGGATGTAATATCAAAGAGTCACACGATTTATGAATTAATGAAAAGAAATCGAAACGCATACCAATTCACTGGTAAATCTTAATGTGTCAAATGAACGACAGATGCGTATTGAATTAAAGAGGGAACGTTAAATTTTATGTAAGCAGAAATTGTGGAAGCAGCTTGTCGCGTGTTAAGCTAGAACAATGCGGTGCGTAAAATATTCATTGTATGCGGTGTTAAAGTGTCGACGAATAAATGCATAAAAATTGGCACAGCGCATATGGTGCACTACATAAAATTCAACCCGAACCACAGTATGCTCCTTTACATTCTGACAGCGTTACTGCTATCCTTTTCAAGGCGTTTTCCTTAACTCCAAATACAAACGTTTAAGCAGAAATTTCTACGATAAATAGACAATGATCTAATCCGCTTCAGATCTTTTGCTATCCTGACGTCACAGTAGAAATGGACATAAGTGGTCAGCCACTTTAGAAGAAACACATTCTCGAGGGACAAGATAGCGATAACTAATTGTTAATGTCATTAATAGTAACGCGTGGTAATAATAATCAAGCGATTCCTGCTACAATACTAATACTAATTGACGTGTTATTATAATTGCTTGAGTTTCTCTAAAAGAAATCTAAAAATTCCTGCTTCGCGAAGACACGTAGGATAACAAATCTTATTTATAAATATCTTGTTTAATAAAACGCGGGCAAAATTTGATTAAGAATTGGAGGACGCGGATGAACACGACATGGTGTTCCGAATCAATCGAATCTGAATTCGGATGGACCCGTCATACAAGACGAATATTTCGCTTCGTCGAGCAACCACCCCGACCATACACGTTTCAGATACGAGATGAGAGGTGTTGGGTGTTATGTTGCACTCCTCGGTTTGCATCATCCCTCAACCGTGTCCTAGCTCTTCTTGCCAGACGTACATCGCTCTATTCCCATGCTCGGTTTACTGTACATGCCAAGAGGTGTGCTTCACCGCGATACCGAATTTCACCCGGAATTTTTCGACGATCAAACGCAGCAGCGAACCGTCATTCGTTCATCGCAGATGACGTACTTTTGCAGCTGTCGTTTTAATGCCGAAATTGTAACAAAATGTAAATGAAAAGCACCAGGAATTCAATACCGTGGAATAATCAATAAAGAAAAGAAAACTAGAACGAGTCAACCAAGAAGCGACAAGAAAAAAAGAAAG
Source organism: Stelis phaeoptera (assembly GCA_943735885.1). Lineage (NCBI taxonomy): Eukaryota > Metazoa > Arthropoda > Insecta > Hymenoptera > Megachilidae > Stelis > Stelis phaeoptera. The sequence goes on from OX030936.1 coordinate 7,621,755, forward strand.
ACGGAAAGAAAGAATAATTCTGCAGAGTCAACGATACGGAGTACCAAAAAAGAAAGAAGAATCCTGGCAAAAAGCAACCAAGGTAGTAAATAGTAGTAATTCGCGGGGGGGTTCATAAAACTGTTTATCGCCGTCAATAAAAAGGCTCTCCTCCCCGGCTGGTCTACGTTCAACGCTTAACGTAAAACTAAGAACAAGGGCCGAGAAGGTACGTCGAGAAAGGGGTCGAGAAAAAGCACCAATCTTAACGACGAACCAGCCGATGAAATCCACGGGCCGCGTTCGTTGCTTGTTTTCGTTTTTCAGAAGATTTTTAGTCGTCGTCGCGAAACAACGTACGTAGAGTGAAATCGTTTCTGAATGCGTGCACTTTGAGTTCAGTTTTACGGGCCGGAAACATTGGAGGGAACGCTGGCAAGGCAACCGAATAAAAAAAAGTGATGAACGAGCAGAGGCTACTCGGACGTATAACGTGCAAGTGTTTTTGTTTAAAACGTTCCATCGCAGAGGGTCGAGGGTTCGAACCGACACTCTACGTACCTTCGGGTTTCAGCCCAAGAAACGAGGATGCCCCGGAGACCCGTGTTACATGGAAACGGAAGACCTTTGACCGTGGAAAGGTGTTCTCGGTATACCGTTGAGAATATCGTTTCGAGGACCCTTTGTTTATATAAAATAGAACCGACCTTTCATACGGAACGTAAAAATACAAGTTTCAAAGCATACACAGGGTGAATAGTATACTGGTTACGTAGACAAACAAACATACCTTACCATCCTTCTTTAAGTGTGTTGGCACAAACCAGAAGTTTGTGTTCCCTGTTGGAACAATAATTCAACAACATTTTGAAAGCTAGAATGGGACAGGGAAAGAGTCCTATTGTGCATAAATAATGCCATCATATGCGCATCCTTGCAACAGCAATTTCGTCTAATAAACTTATATTCCGGACAGAGTAATTTGGATCAGGATGTAACATTCCTTTGTTGAGATCCATGTCGATGTCAGTTGTATATCAACCGCCTATCCTCTTTAATCTATCCGCTTGATCGGTACAGCCAACATTTTATTGTTATTGCGTCGGGAAGATCATCAAAATCTCTTTCAGGATTTATCGAGACGCTTGGAACGTGAGCGGGAAATAGAGCAGGTGGTTGATGTACGAACCGGACGATACAAAAGGATTTATTTGTCCTGTCAACTACAAATTCAATAACAGAGGATTCGGTTCAACCCTATCAGTGAATAATATTATTGCTAAACATTCGTGAAACGTACAGCTGAATTGTCTTCATTTAATAACCGAAATATTTGAGAAGAAATAAAAGGAGTAAACAATGAAGACAAATGTTTGATTATCTAGGATTAATACCGTACAGACGCGTGTGAAATTGATGATGATTTTTATTACTTTGAAACTGTAGTAGATCGAGGAATTATCCTGAAACTTTAATAAACGGCTGAACCCAATACCCAAACAGCCTGGTTAGTTGGTAATTTATCGCAACAGCTTGTATCGAAACTCAGACACTATTAAATTTCTACAGTTGAATTATTTCAAACATCCGTGAAGTTTTACCGAAGCTTGAATTTCAAACGTTCTGGGAAGTCTGCTGCAACAGCTGTTGCTTCTAATTTTGATATTCCCGATATCTGCAAAAACGAGTTTGCAAGAAATTAATGTCAAATCTAAAATTCAAAATTTCTCATCCGATATCATGGACATGATGGCACCGTCAGAATGTGGTGGATATTATATCGTTTTTCCTTATAACAATTATATTCGCTATCATATTTCACTTCGAACAGTGAATTTCCATATTAAAACACTAATCACATATGACTCCCACTATAATCAATCTGTTAATGAAGAATTCTGTTAAAGAAATACGAAAGTCGAAATACATTCGATAGCATCGTGCAACAGTTGCCAGACAATTTTCATTTCCATTTGCACCGGTCGACTATTGTATCTAGGATAGCGAGCAGACACTCCAATATCGCTATGGTCGTGCCACGCTTTGTCCAAGCCTTTTCTGTGATTGCTATATGATTTACAGCACGGTTTGTAACTGTCAGACCCGTTAATATAACAACGTTCTATAGTCGCTGAAACTATAACCGTCGGTACAGCGTGCATCTCATTAGAATACATGGATTCGACGATGAACGTTCGCATTCAAGTAATAGTCGATACCCATTAGACGACTGAGCAACGTTGCAATAACAGGAACCAGCGTGTAATTTAATAGTAATTAACGTTAGTGGATAGTGTATGGACGTCGACACAACGCCCGGGAAGCATTAAAATGCAATTCCTCTGGGTAATTCCTACGGCTTTATGCTCGTTCAACGCACTCTCAATCTCGTCAAATTCTTACCCTTTCGATGCGCTTGTAAATTTCAAGAAGCTTCGTATTTTTTTAAACGAACATCATAAAATACAAAAAAAAAAGGAGAATATACAAATCGTACGCTAAACATTCAAGCTCCGAAGGTTGCATTTTCAAAGTCAATTTAACACTAGAAATACCAAACGGGTCAAAATGACGTGCTTTAGATTTCTTATTTGAAATGACAGTGTTTATTAAATCGCTTTTGTAGAAATGTCAATTGACTTTTGTCAAAATAAAGAATTATTGTACATGCAAGTTTACATTTTATAACTGAATTATTCTGTTTTCTACTTTATTTTTAACTTAGAAGTTAGAGTACACTGAACGTCGGTAGTTCTAGTGTTAAGCGAACATTTGGTGAAATGAAATGACCAAAGTGTAACTGAAAATCGTCGTTTCACAAAGGATGCCGTTACTCGATAAACTTCAGTCAAACATATACATATATCAAGCTGTTGATGTTTCCATCAAGCCGGCCGTCAACAAAGTGAATCGTAGCATCGGTGACAAGACTTTAAATTGTTTCACGTGGCGTGGAGTGGTGGGTGCAGGAAAAACGGTGGGTTTCCATCAAGAGAAGCGATAAGCAAGGTAACTTTTATGCAAGCGCAACCCCGTCCCCGTCTACCTCCTCCTCTTGTTCGTTCTATCCAGATTCAACCCCCGTATCCGGGCGGACTCGCTTTTTAACATAATTTCACGTTTCATTGTTTCCCGGAGTTCCGAGTTCCAGCAGAGGAACCCGTGAGGAGTCCTGAATTTTAATATCACCGTATAGCCGCCCTTTTCTAACCGGCCAGGCCCCCGGATAAATTTGCGTACAAATGCGACTACAATCTTCATACGCGAAGGAAAGAAATTTCGTTGTACAATTGTGCCCCACCCTTAGTCGTCGCCCTTGCCTCCAACTTTACCAGAAATCTGACGAATCCTGTTACACGTCGCGAATTCACTATGGGACATCGTTCGTATGATAACACTACGATTCCGTTGCTGTTTCGAATCGCTTTATGAGATACTTCTATAAATACAATCAGAACTCTCCGATTAACGTAGAATGCTATTATCGTAGTGTTACATTTTACTTCGAAACTACGCTAATTTCAATCGCAGAGGAGCTACAAAATTTCTCGTTATCTGTTAAATTTGAATAATCAACTATGCGGAAGTTCTCGACCCACCAGTTTCATTTTCTACTATAAATTTACAACGAATTATCCTTAAATACACGTAACACCCAAGGTCTAATTAAACAAACTGGTTTCGATAGGAATTGACTATCAAGCGTATCAAAATAATGGAGCCTGAAATGAAGTATCGACTGGACTGCAATGTAAAGTATCATTAGTACTGTGGAATAACGTAACAATGCAAGTGAAAAGTGGGGTATGGTTCGTTCTGTTATGCGAAGTTTCAAGTCAAATAGCATCGTGGGACCCGCTACATTCGATATAATTTCATATTTCATTGTCTCCTGAGTTCACCAGCTCCTGCGGCAAGTTTGTACAGAGTTCTGAATTTTAATACACCCACGTACAAAGTTTCTATCGTCTTTCCTGCCCGCGGCTTACAAGTTTCCCTAAGAGCACCGTTTCCCCCGTAACAAACTGATTTTCGGCTAACAACGTTACCATCCTTCTTATCGAATTAACACGGCTCACGCGAACAATACGCATAATTGTATGAAAAATAATCAACATACAGACACATTACATTCTAAATTATTCCAACTTTCTAGTCGTCGCGATTATTACCACGAAATTGCTTTAAACAGTATAATATACTTTCGTAAGAATTCTGGAAAATTTTATTAAAAATTCATCTATTCCTTTCTTTCGCACATTTTGTTCAACTGAATTCGTGACCTCTCGGTTTCCCTTCAATTTTGTAAATTAAATTAGAAACTACCGTGTGGAATATAAATGACAACTGAATTGGTGTTTTGAGTAACTTGTAAATTCTGTATGGAACCATGTTATTATATAAATATATTCAATGAGTTTTAAAATGGACATTCAAACAGGCAGCAAATTCCGAGAATCAACAAAACGTAGGACTAGGGGGTGAGAAAACAGCGGATGAAGCGTCCCTCATTATTCGCAAAGCTTGACTTCCCGTAAGTCCCACTGCGAGCTTTGCGGCACGTTCTGCCCACAAATAGCCCATCATCGCTGCAGGGCATAAGCTCCACAGTAATATCCGCCAGTATTGAACATCATTCACTCACTATCATTGTTCAATGCCTACGATAGGAGGGTTGATCTTTATTAAAATTACAGGATGGATTTGTTCAAACGAACGAGTCAGTCATTTTTTCAAAGGAAAATTTAAGAAAAAATTGAAAATAATTCTGGGCTCAATTTCGACTTATCTGTTGTAAAATTATCGTCGTAAGGTTATTTATAGATTAAAACCTTGATCAAAGAGCCGCATATTGGTTCTAATATCGAAGGAAAAGTGATACAGAGTCATGTTGACCCTCTTAACATATTCCCCTCGCGTCTGAATCCTTGACGGATGAAAAACATACGCCAATAACGTGCGACGACACAGTTTCCTCGTCGATTCATCGGCGATTTTTCCTCGTAAATCGGAAAGAAAGTTTCATCGGTTACATCACGTTCCCCGTGACACGTTCGTTCGACGAACGGTCTCGTGACGAGTTCCTGTTGAACGAAGGGTCGCGAACAAACGAGCACATTTTCCTGGAGGGGCAAACGTGGCGAAGGAAAGCCGGTCAAACGGCTTTTATCGCTTCGGGACGACTGCTCGTGTGTAAATACGTATTTCTTTTGTTTTCCATCGGACCCTCATCAAATTTCCTGTCCCAGAGAAGCACCGGCTGTTTAACAGGGAACAACCAATCCCAGGGGGTTGGTTCGTTTCGATGCGAGATTATTTTTCTCGATTACTTGACACGCGTATTTCTACGCTCGTAGCTTGCTTTCGTTCATTTATCAAGCTTCGAATAATCGACTTTAACACATTGGCTGCCACGGGGGTCACCGGTGACCGGCACCCGAAATTTTTTACAATCAAATAATTACCAACAGTAATGATAAAATAAACCACGGATAGCGTTAGCATTAAGCTAATAATGCTGGCTATCGAATTGAAAAGTTAAATTTGCAAATTAGTTGATTGTATCGTTAATAATTAGGATTTCAGCGTGTCTGACTACCCACGTCCGTTTTCACTGTGGCAGTCAACGTGTTCAAATTTGAAGGATTCGATCGAAACTACATTGATTATTGTCGGTGTTATTATATATTTATGTATTTCAATTTCTAATTAAAGAAAAATGAGCCGACAGTGTTGAACAGTTTGACAATTGTCAGATTAGTGGAGTCTACAACCATTGACTAAGGTACTCTATTGAATTCCTAATTTTTCAAATTGCAATGATAATTAGTATTGAAAATGACAAGATCAAAAATTCAGTGTTAACACGTTGACTGCGAATACATTCGTAGCTGGTATAATTACAGTCAATTAAATTTCAAATTTAACCTTTTCATTTGATAGCCAGCATTATTAGCTCAATATCAACGCTCTCCGCGGTTTATTTCTTTATTTCTTTTCGTAATTATTTGAGTGTAAAAGAATTTCGAGTGCCGGTCACCAGTGACCCCCGTGGCAGTCAACGTGTTAAAGTCGTGAATATCGATTTCTAGGTTATGATTCGGGGGTTAGTCGATTATACGTAATATCACAATTGTCACGGTGCCGTGTGAGTAAGAATATTACTAAATATAGGCCAAAATTGTAAATCGAACACATACGCATGTCTCACACTACCCGAATAGGAAGAAAACGAGATTCTTTACGATAGACTTTTTCGCTTCTGGCTGGCTTCCGGATTTCTTCCACGAAATCTCTCCTCGCCGTCTCTATCTGGAGATTTAAAGCCTCTCATGGAGGATGGAAACAAGCTGTTATAAAAAAAAAGTCGTTTTAGGTAATACGGGAACCAATAAGTATCGAAATATTTTACGAGGCGGATGCCCATTTCGTTTGACGTCATTTAGAGGTCGAGTAATCGTTAAAAAAAAAAAATTTTTGGAAAAAAATACAACCGACTTCGGAATGCCCTAAAAAGGACGAAATAATTTTAATTTATATTTCGGAGGCGGCGCAAAATTAACAATTTTCTACATTGGAAATTGTCAAAATTCTTTAATCCTTTTACATATTTTCACAATTTTTGCGCCGTCTTCGAAATATAAATTAAAATTATTTCGTCCTTTTTAGGGCATTCCGAAGTCGGTTGTATTTTTTTCCAAAAATTTTTTTTCGATGTGTAGAGAAAGGGAAGAGGGTGAAAACGATTTAGACGAGAGTTTGTTGTATAGTAGTCGATGTTTTGTAAGCTTTCCACGAGAATCAATGTCCGGTTAATATATTACCGAATCCTTCGTGTCACATGTATTAATATATGTATACAGAAATATACCGAAATATATTAAAATTCAACTGGTCGATGATATTTCAAGCATTTAATATTTTCGTAGTTTTGAAAAATTCACAGCACAGCAGTTTTATAGATATTCAACTTCCGCCAACATAATATGTCACCACGTTACCGAACCGAAAAATATAATCTTCAAGTTTGTATATTACTTTTCCTATCAACTAATGTTATTTAAATCTAAATTAACAGGAAACACTTGATGCATTAACGATCCCACAGGTCAACGCGAAACATTCAACGGCGGCGAAATTTTTGGCAATAAATATAAAAAAACATGCCTAAATTTTACGCAGTAGGTAGCTCAGAAGATAGAGGAAAGTGCGTACATAATAACGCAATTTGTTGCAACGCGATATCTTAATTAGTTTCTGAGATATAGGGCTTCAAAGTTTGTATAGCGGCCGGCGCGTACGAGGGTAATCCCGAATGGGCCGCAGACTTTTTTCTAGGAAATTCGTACGGCGCATTTCCAGGAATAGTAAAGGGTTAGACGTAAAGAATGACCACGTGACCGCTACGCTAGACACTCACTGTCTGGGTCCAAGCGTGCGACGGCAGCGAATTTCTACAAAAATTACGGTTGTCTTTACACGACGATATCTCAGGAACGGATAAAGATATCGATGTAAATCAAAAACCGAATTAAAGAGGAAGATTTCTGCTTTCTTACGAATCTAACTTTATACCGAAATTCGAAACAGAACTTTGTTGGCAGCCCTTTGAACTTTTAGTAATTTTAATACGCGTTTCTTATGCATTTTAACATAGTTTCTGACTTTCAATTGCTTCTAACGATAGAATATTATCATGAATATCTACCACACGCATTATTAACGATTCTTTTGTTTGTATCGTAAGTCCAAAAATTTTTTTATTTCACATTTTTTAGTGGCGATCGGAGCATTCCTTCCAGAGTAGCATCAAAGAATAGGAATTTTGCTATGGGAATAGTAATTAGCAACAAAGGGATGGGAAGGGAAGGGTAGTAAAGGGAAGTGCAGGAAAGGGCATGGAAGTGAAGGGAATGTTGCAAATGGGATCATCGTGGAAACATCCCCGATCGCAAAATGTAATACTAGGTTTCATCGATATCAGTCCGAGTAAACGTGAAATACCACGTTTTTTGCGATAAAAACGAAACAAAAAATACGAAAAAAATCCAAAATGGTTTTTTTACGGGACCAACTGTTGGTCATACTCTACAAGATGCAAAAGGTTTGGTTCCGATTGGTCCATCCATCTCGGCGTAATCGGCGAACATACATTAAAAAAAAAAAAATTAACATACATGTCGAATTGAGTAACCTCCTCCTTTTCGAAGTCGGTTAAAAAATAAATCAACGAACATAATATCGAAGGTATTATCCTTTCTGTATTATTTAAAAATGATTCCAATTGTAAATTTGTAAACCTTACTAGATACTGAAATATCTCTAAAATTTAAGATTAATTACCCTTTCCTGTAATATCAAGTTTCTCCCTCACTCCCTTGACAATTTATGTAAAAAAATATTTGGTATTGTAAAGGTTCGGAAATTCAGTTTCGTGTACTCGGTGATCGTGGTAATTAATCTATACAACGAAAGAAGGGAACGATGCGATGGAGGGAAAATAATGGAAACGAGAAGAGGACGATCCTGGCTGATCCGAGTTTCCTTCCTTGAGATGCAAGGATAACAATTTGCAAGGGATAAAGTCGAAGCTCGAGAGGACTAGACTGTACAACATCGAAAAGAAAATCGATCTCCTATGGGATCGCCAGAAACAATGGCCACGTTAGTGATGTTAAAGGAATTGAATATTTTCTTCAGAAATAAACTAACAAAATAACCGAATAAACACAAAAAGGCGAAAAAATTTGTTACATAAATGAGTACATTGACCCGGATTAAGCATCTGCTCGCAAATTGGTAAAACATCGATTCAACGTCAAAAGGGACGATCGCAAACATCGTAGTCGTTAACGAATCGAACCGCCTACCATGTATTCAAACGTTTGTTGCAATAAAGCCGGGATGAATCGACGAACGTCATTTTCCGCATCGGCTGTTCTCTCTTTTCAAGGTACACGTCGGATAATCGAAGTACATGCCGGTTTACAGCCACCACGGTTCCAGAAAAGCCTGGTTTCTGTATAGAAACAAGCTGAAAAGAAAGCAAACCCTCTGCCACTCTTCCTACCGTCTCATCCTATCGGGATACAATTTTTTTTTCTCGAGTGACACGATGCGTGCATGCATCGCGGGAATAATTGTCGTTTTCTTGACAAAAACACTTTGAAAGTTAACATTTATGACAACGGCTATTCTTCGAATTAAGATTCAATAAAATCTCAACCTGTGTTTAACGAATGTCGACAGTAATTTATGCTTTATGAATCAGCGCCTTTTCTTCTTTTGGATTCAATATATAATTGCTGTATTATTTTCATAAAGAAGATACAAATTAATTCCTACTGTATCGACAGATTCTCATTTAAGGAACAAAACCACCTATTCAATTATTGATCTAGAATAATATATTATTCAGAATCTGATAGATCCAGAGTTCCAACCTCGGGTTAAAAACATGAAGCCAACAAAGCATCGGTATCAGAGGAAACGGAAATGAAGAAAATCACAAAGTGACTCCTAATAAAGCAATCGATGGCTGAATCCTCGTACAAAGAGAAATCCCGATTTGCAAGTAGACGAACAACCAGTCCCAGTAGGGTCGGTTTAAAGCACAGTCGAGAGAGGAAATCGATCGTCTATAGAGTTTCCAGGATGGAGGACACCCTAAGGATGCCCGAAGATATCATCCAGCCTCTGTAATAGCGCTTAACAATGAAATATCATTGTCTAAAACGGTCCTGGTTGCTCAGACAGCAGAAATGGGACTAAATGGATGTTGAGCCCGTGCTCGAACGAGCTTCACTGTCGATAATTTAATGCCCTTCGAGAAGCCAGGTGTACCGCGATGTCGGCGACCTTACGATTTTGATAATTGCTCCAAGGAAACCAGAGGGGAGGGATAATTAATCGTGTTTCCGCTGCCTGTCGAGGCAGATTAATGAACGCCGAGAATTTGTTTCGCTGGAGATAAATGAATTTGTGAAAGTTTCATACACAAGGTATCTCGTTTAAAAACTTGAGTGCCTAATTTTCACAAATCACAGATCGCCAAAACTTCCCTACACAACGATTCAAATTTCCATATCGAGTTTCTTGGAACCTGGTGCGTCCGCATGAAGATCTTGCTCCCACGGTATCGATCACGTTCCAAGCATGAATCGAATGTACACTGGGAAAGATGCTTAATATCGACATACAGCCGTATGTCATCACGATTCGAAAGGAATTTACCGGTCGTATCGGTGTTCCGATTGAACACGAAACTCCCTCGCAATAACTCGCCAGAACGAAACATTCCCAAAGGAGTCCTAACCCGATATATTCGTAGGAGCGTATATCAGACCCCGTGCGTACACCTGTGCGTACACTTGGACGCCTGTCAGTACATCTCGAATACTCACCATGGTGTTCACGAAAGATGATATAAATTGCATACCACTTTCACGGGCTTCGTGGTACTTGCCAGAGGGCCAAGAATGGGTAACGAGAAGAAAAAGCACCGTCTGATTGAATCAAGCACGAAGAAAAATACGGGAAGCTGACGAGACGAATGGCAAACACAGCACAGCCAAGATGAATGTAGGAATAAAAGTGTGCAAGTATATCTAGAGAGAACTAGTGCATGAACTAGAAGAAAATTAATAAAAATTATAATACAAACACGTATATAGATATCGGGTAGAATAAAGTTTGATGAAGAAAGTAGATGGAAATTTACGTAAAATAGTCTGCAAATTGATTTAGCTTCCTTTCTTCGAGGCACTTTTGCGTAACATGGCGCTGTAAAGTACGAAGTCCCGGGACATTAAGTTACGGATAGTTTCCTGCAGTTGGGGCAAAAATGACTGAGAAAACAAGCGTTAAATACAAGACAACTTGTAGAAAAAGTAATGAAAAAATACACAAGCGTAGCACTATACGCTATAACTAAGAAACTGTGTATAATCCGACTAGACATTGAAAATTTGTATACAAGGTATATAGGTGTTTCAATTAAAATTTGCAAGTGGGAATTGTCACTAGGCCATATTAAGTACAATTAACTCATAATTATTCAGATTAAGATTGCTTAGTTTTCCAATTTAAGCTCCATAAATTAATACGATATCCACGCTACTTAAACTTTTTTGTTCTGAATGTATGATATGCAATTTTACATTATAAGCAGCCCAAAAGAGCTCATAAATTCACAGGTGAATCATGTAACGGAGAAAGAAACGGACAATGAGGAAAAAAAGTACAGCGACTGATTCTCTTCCTTTCGAGACTATCCTATCTGTAGGTACGACGGTGTATACGAAATCTCTCGAGATCTTACACGGTTAGTTGCATAATTCACCAGACGACACGTAAAAGATGTCGGAGTTCGAGTCTCTGCTTGGCCAGAAACGAGAAACTCAGGAATCCTGGGCATTTTTATGGGGCTTCTTTCTCGGGCAAAGGTTGAAGGAAAGACATGTAGTAGGTTGTGCCTTGGAAAAGGAAGAAAAGCAGCGCGAAAGTTCCTCGAGACAGTGTCGCCATAAAGAACACTCTATTCTTTCGTTAAGATTTTTGAAATATTCGTACGATCCTGGCTTGATTTCAAAAGAAATTCAAAAACGAAACGTTAAATGAAAAATTTTCGATATTAATGTCACGATAGCATCAAAAATTTCTTCTTTTTCTTAATAGGAAATAACGAGGATGATTTGAAATTTGTGTATAAATTGGTTGGATTTCTTTATTAAAAGCACATAAAAAGTTAAAAGGAATAACCGAGCCATTATCAACGAGATCTACATAAATTTTCGAAGGTTTTCCACGATTCTGCACGACAGATAACAAGCCGAAAACTACGTCAGCTTTTTCACGAGTCTGCGCACGATTCCCGCACAATTTTTCGTATACCACGAGATTTACTCGATCGACCAGATGAAACCGTGAATATTAAAAATAAGGAGGAAGAAAGGAAACGAATTTGAATAAGAACAGACAGCTTCCTTTACGGACATCCTCGGACCCCATTGTGTGGACCAAGCTTTGACCATCGAACACGGTTTCTATATTATTTTCATCCGTCCTTACCTTTCTTCATGGTAACAATTTCACATCTGAAAACTTTCCCAAGACATCCCCCTCCTGTTCTGTTCGGATCTGCTTAAATTGAATTTTATGCGAAAACTTTTCTCCTGGAACTTTATCCCCTTGACCGCTGTCAAAAAAATGTGATAACGTTAAATTCCTATTCTATGATGTTCAGAAAAATTGAAAGTACTGCAAACAAAATTTAACTTTCATTTGACGTACATTTAATTATAAAATTACAAAGTTTTTCCAAAAAAAATTGTTTATAGTAAATGTAACATTTTCTGAACCACGACCCCTAAATATGTATCCTTTAAAGCTAGGGTTCCCCAAAGGTGACATCCACTACTGTCATCATGGTTTTTTTTTTTTTTTTTTTAAGAAACGAAAAGTAATGTCTTCGCAAGCGTCGAAATCTTGTAAATCTTATCTAGCAAAAAATAGTTCTTCGACATCTTCCACGAAGAGAGGGTGACCGTCACATGTGAGCGCCGAAATTCATCCCCAGAGGTTTCTACACCTCTCCACGGAGTAATTTTCACCAGACTATTCTTTGACGGCGGCTGAACACGAAGACGATACGTTAATCCGTAAAAGAAGAAAGATGGGCAAAGAAATAGTGGTCGTTCCGTGTGATTTAAGGAAAAGGGAAACGGGACTGAGCTCAGGAGCCTAAAAACGGGGCAGAATCGAGGGATGTCTTCTTCGTTCGAGAGGTGCAGGCTGGGTAGCAACAAAAGTCAGTGAAATTGGGTAATCGTGAAATCCACCCTCGCGATTCGATACGCTCATGTCGACGTTCGAGGTGTCTGTGTTGCTTCGTAAATAATTGAGTTGCGATCGATCGAATCGAGTTATATTACTTTTCTCTCTTGCCATTTTTTATTTACGACACTCGTCTCTGTCGATTTTGCCGAACTCGTTTCATTATAACTATCGATTTGATATTCTTTCAGGCATATAACAAACAATTTAAGAAAAGAATCGAATACCCTCAAAACTCATTCACCCACATCGTTACCGTCGAAGAAGTTGAGTAATTAAACTCGATGCTAATTTACACAAATGTTCACCTCCCTTTCGCGAACATATTTTATCAAACTTCATCACCTACCACCAGAAGAACAGTCGTAAAAGTGATAAGAGCAAAAGAACTGGGTCATGACCGTACGGATTCTGCAACGTTGAAAGAAAAAAAGAAGAGAAACAAGAGAGGGAAAAAAAAGAGAAGACGCGGAAGGGAAGCGTGGGACGTCTTAAATAAATCTGCTATGATACGAGATTTCTTCTGTCAGCCGGTTAAGTTGATACGTAGCCAGCACGAGCCGTAATAACTTGCAACATTTCCCGGAGTAAATTATTTATTATCCTGCAGGGTACAGGATTCCCTTAGGCAACTACCAACGGGGTAGGAAGGAAGACATTACGCGTCAACAATGCTCCCGGGAACGTGTATATCGTTTTACATCTGGCCACCTTACGCGGGAAATCTTTTCACGGCTAAATTAACGAAACTGGGAAAACGTTCACGCTAATTCGCTTTGCGAACTGCCAACCTTCCTCGAAGAATTATGCTCCCTGAAATTCTGGATAAACATTCTCAGTCTAAACTAGTTAAGAAACTTTTACGAAACTCGTGCGTGTACTTAAAGATATTTTTCATTCATTTAGAGTTTAGAGGTTAAAAAAATGAATTGTATTCATTTGGATACTCAAAATTCTAAACAGTGACGAATTTTCATCAAGACAGAACAATAATATTGTAATTATCATACAAATTTTAATGGATTAATTTAGCTTCTTCTATATTTTTTTAGAGGAATTCCAAGTAGTTCTTTGACCCCGGGCCCCCTGGAGACAAAATTCGCCACTGAGAGTAACAGATTATTTTTGACTAAAATTCTACTATTACTACGCAAAAAAAAATGTCATTGAAATAGTATTAATTGATTCTAGGGATTTTAAACAGATAACTAGATAGATAGATCATCTTTCAAACAGATAACTCACAGCTTGAGATTGAAAGATACCAAGGTACAGGGATCATTTGGATCTATCAATCTTAAAATTATATTCTGAAATGACATACACAAATTTTATGCGACTATCATTAGTAACAATCAGTCTACTTTACAACAAAGTGATTGAATGTCATTTAAAATTGTATAAAATGATTTACAAATACCTTTTACATTGACAGATACAATAACCTTCTTATGATTATCATCGAAAATGATTACTTTGTTGCATAGTAAAGACGTTAATTATCAAACAAAAATGAAAATAAATGCGATTGTAAATATTACGACAAAGGTAATCATCGTATGATTGTGACTAACGTCGTTGTTAGACACGAAGGTCAAGCACGTATTTGTACATTGACTGTTTATTTCTCTTAGCAACTGATGTATACGGTAAAATGTATCTTAATAAGAAGAAAATATAAACTGTGTACTCACCAACGTCGACTGACTGTTATTTCTGCAGTTTCTCCATCTTTTTCAGCAATTTTAAGCACAAAAATCACGGATCACAGTCACTAGTTCAAATCACGGTTACGTTCTGAGCTGGGACGCCAAGAGGGCGTTGCAAGATGGCCGCCGAGCGCCACCGCGCCAAATTCAAACTAAGTTACGTCAGGATACGTAACAAACTTCATTACAATTTGAAATACAATAAGTAAAAGAAAAAGTAGTATGAATAAAATTAATCCTATTCGACATTTAAACAAACTTATTAACTAATATATAGTCGCAATGATGATATATAATAAATTGTACACATAATAATTTTTAAAATAACATACAATTATTTTTCTCCATTGTAATTATGTAAATGATTTACAGTAGTTGTTTATATAATTATTGTTTATTATATTTCGCAGCAGGTTGAAAGTTTCTTTTGATTTTGTTCATATCATACAAGATGCGCCATCGTACGACAAGTGGCAGAATAAACCATAAAGCAGCAAAACCAACATTGTGGAATTGATTTAATTTTAATCGTTATTATCCAATTCAGAGGGCAATACTGCTTATTTAAAGGCGATATGTACATGTAGTCAGTCCCTTTATCACAGAATCATGTATTATTTAATTATTTATTAACAATGTGGAAAATTTTACCGATTCATGGACACGCGAGTCCTATAACCATCCAGCGGTAAACCATCAGAAGAAATGAATACGTATATCCATAAACGTATTGTATGACAAAATAATCCTTTCAACGACATTATTAGTCAGTTATATTATTCTGAAATATATTTATATTTCAGTAACTAAAATAAATTTTTGAAAATATATTCTTATCGTTTGTGAATTTGAAAGCCTTCCGAAATTTGCCGACTGATGGAACCACCAGTATTTTATGGGCGGTTCAAGATGAAACATTCAAGGAAAAGAAAATATAATATAATAATCTTATTCTATTCAAAAACCATTAAATAAATTTGTATATACTTTGTATACGTCTTTGTTTTCATTGAAATAACTTACCTATCAACAGTGCAGCCCTTAAATGGAGAATATCATTCCATTTTCGTAAGATTTATTCGTTGATTTCGTAAATCCAGAAATTGTATTTATTATAAATCTTGGTTGGCATCGTTCACCAGTTGAAATAATTGTATTATACGTGTTTCGTGGAGACTCAAAGGATATTTTAGTATCAGCACGCCTGAGAACTCTGCTCCTCGTGGCAGACTGAAGAGAACTGACGAAGAAGCACCGGCTTCCCTACATAGTCCCCATCATAACCAATTTATTCAGATTGCTAGCTTCATACAGACTGAATTCGTTAAAATTTCAACCCTGTTGCACAAAATATGTATCCATTAAGGTTCGTTATCTTCACCGTATAAGGTATTTCTCAAATTATATAGCAAAACTACAGAATAGAGAAAACCTATGCCAAGTAATGATTACGTTACAGAAAATGGCAGCATTACAAAAAATGACGACAAAAAAAAAAGGAATTGTCGAATAAGACTTGAGTCTCTAATATACTTGCCTTGATAATAAATAATTCACGAGAAAAACTAATGCCGTGTAGTGCTAACCCTTATGAGTTCCATCCCTCTCACGTGAAATATGTAGCGGTACAGTCATATTATTTCGCTCTTATAAATAATTCGTCGAACTATGAACCAAGAGACAGAGGGTGCAAAAGCCGTACCAAGCGATGACATTAATATTGCAAATTGCAAGCGACGAAAGGAAAAACGTCGATGCGTGACTTGTCGTCCACTCTGTAATATTGTTGTAAAGAATTCACGGTTGTAAAACATTTTCTCCGAAGGAGAAAAAGGCACCCTCTGACAGTCACGCGATCACTTCCGAATGGCGAGAAAACATGAAAAGACCTTCTAGGAACACGAATCGATTAAAAAAAATGTTTGGAAAAACAAAATGCAACCGACTTCGGAATGTACTAAAAAGAATGAAATAATTGTAATTTATATTTCGGAGACAGTGCAAAATTAAAAATTGTGTAAATGAAAGATATTGCTGATTATGATTTGATTGGGGTATGGTGGCCTTGGTACTGAATGGGAGGAAAGAGAAAATACATTTACTTGTGAAAATATGTAAAAGCATTAAAGAATTTTGGTAATTTCCAATGTAGAAAATTTTTAATTTTGCGCCCTCTCCGAAATATAAATTAAAATTATTTCATTCCTTTTTACTGCATTCCGAAGTCGGTTGAATTTCTTTTTTTGTAAAAATTTTTTTATTTCACATTTTTTAGTGGCGATCGAAGTATTCTTTGTAGAGTAGCATCAAAGAATAGTTAGCAACAAAGCGATGGGAAGGGGATGGTTGGGAAGGGTAGTGAAGGGAAGTGCAGGGAAGGGCAGAGAAGTGAAGGGAATGTTGCAAATGGGATCATCGTGGAAAGATCCCTGGCCGCAAAATGTAATACTAGGTTTCATCGATATCAGGCCGTGTATACGTGAAATAGCACGTTTTTTGCGATAGAAGCGGTAAAAAATGAAAAAACCCAAAATGTTTTTTTACGGTACCAACTGGGAGTCATACCCTACAAGATGCAAAAGGTTTTGTTCCAATTAATTAAATAAAAAAAAAATAAAATAAAATAAAATAAAATATATACATAGTATATATGTATACAGAACGAATTGAGTAACCTCCTCCTTTCGGTTAAACAGGAAGAAATCTACAGAAAAACGAAAATACCAGCACATATACATACATGTAAACAAATAAATAATATATTAATTAATAAATAATCCGTGTAACAATTTAGATTTCACTTAACTGTATCTTACCTCGTGTGGGAACCCCGGTACCCCGGTTATTGAACAAGCATATAAATATGTTTGGAGTCTTCGAAGTTAATATTTTTAACAAATATTTGTATGCAGGAGACCGACATGGTCGTAAAAAAAATCCAAAGAATGAGGATCTAGATTTTAAAGTATCTCCATAAGAACTCAATAAACTGTAGACATCATCGTAAAAATGGGTACCCCGGTACCCGGTTATTGACATAAGGGTTAAGTATTACAAGGGTACAATCTGGCTCAAGCTCGAATTCATTCAATAAAAACTTGACACGATAATGTGATCTGGCAATCATGCCATCGATCATTTCAGTTGCCAATTACTGACGTACCAAACTAGACCCGGAGTTCTTGATCATTCCAGCTCCTTAATGATTCTTTGAGGAAGAGTAAACAGCGTGAGGAATTTATAGCACCCTGCAAAATACTGATATCAATTAAATACCACTTTAGATCAACATTAATGCACTACCACCATACTCCCGAATGAACACAACCGATATCACTATTTCTTGTCGAAACATCTGAACAGCTCCGTTCTTCGGAAACGAATGAAAGGAAAATATCCAACAGAAAACGAATCCCCCCCCTCCTATAGCTTTCCTGACAATAAATAATTGATGCGGTTGTCTGCTTAGGTAGATAGACTGCAACTTTTGCGTGAAAAATGTTTCAGTGCCTCTTCGGTACACTCGCAGTTCATAAAAAATTCATAGAGGCATGGGTTAAAAAACGAAACACGCACAGGCTGTACCAGCCGGCAACATTAATGTTGCAAATTACCTACCGCGAAAGGGAAAATACTTGTACGTAAATTGTCTCCCGCACTGTAATACTGTCATGAAACATTCTTGGTAGGAGATATTGTTTCTTTAAAATAAAGTAAAGGAAGCATCCTCTGACTGACACGCGATCTGCTTCGAGCAAACAGAGAACATGACAATACCAACCCACAATTCGATCGATCATTATATACTGTTGAATAAGATCTTGTGCGGAGTAATGGGAATGTGGCCTTTTGACGACGAACCTTCGACATGGAAGGCAGCGACTTCACGGTTACGTTACGGATTATCCGTAATGACGGTCAATACTATTTTTGTACCCGAGCTCATGTTAATCGTAGTGAACTGGGGTGATATAAAGATTCTAACAGGTAATCGAAAGCAAACTAAACGTCGGTATCTGCTACTACGACTTCGATCTTGTCTCATAACCAGTCTTGTCTTCTGATAGCATGTGTCTTTTGTTTTCGAACCAGGAGTAGGATGCATTATGACCACACTTGCACAATTTATGTTGGAAATGATTTATTTAACGGTGACGAAAGAACAATCGTTCAGATTGTATAAAGAATTGAGAAGCCTATGGGACTCGTCCGACAATCCAGAAGAGAGACGGTGTTACGAAAATATGGCTTATTGGGCACGTATTTGTACAGTAGTGTATTATTTGTTCGCAGTATTGACCGTGATCAACTTCACGATTTCAGCGATGATAGATTACATTAACGATGATCAGATGGCTAATAGTACTCTAAGCAGACGGCATTTACCCTTTGACGTTTGGTAAAGTTTCCTTCCCTTTTCGATCTCTTTTGAAATACCATATTGGTATTAAACTAAACGGTATTAGACTTTTATTAAACTTCAATTTCTGTCGCAGGTATGGAAAAGATATTTCGGGATCCCCAGAATTCGAGATCGCGTTTGCTTTCCAGATTCTGGCAGCTTTGCTTGCCTGCACTGGCATTTGTGGTTTGCATACCATGTGCATGACCACAATTTTACATTTAGCCGGTCAGTTTCGCTTAATCGGCAAGTGGGTTAGTAATATTGGGATCGAAGTCAATGGCGATACCAATTATTTGAAAAAGTGGTCGCCGAGTTTAACAGCGCGCTTGATCAGATGCATTCGTCATCACCAACGATTGATACAGTAAGCGTATTTTTCGTAACAGAACTTCATCTTTCGACACTTTAACCGTATTGTTATTTATACACAGCGTGGTGAATGACGTTAATCGTTTATTAACGCCAATCATTTTCATGCAAATCGTCACCAGCGGCATAGAAATTTGTTTAAGTGGATTCGCGATCATAAGCAACGGTGAGGCTGGGGATTCGTTCAAATTTATTACCTATTTATCAGCGACGATGATACAACTTTTGTCGTGGTGTTGTCCGGGTGAAATTCTGGTTCAGGAAAGCCAGAACTTAGCACACGTAATTTATTCGAATATACCGTGGTACGAATTACCACCGGTTTGTCAACGACAACTTTTGTTAATGATCCTTAGGTCACAAGAGTATTGTAGAATTTCGGCATTGACGTTTCAAACGTTGTCTATACACACTTTAACAACTGTAAGTAATGGTGCTTAATCTTATCACGCTCTAATCGCTCATGATTTGAAAGTAACCTTGTTTCAGGTATTTAATACGGCCGCCTCTTATTTTACTTTGTTACGACAAATGGAAGAAAAAGCAACGTTAATACATACATAATTATGTATCATCTGCATATGATTAACTTTATTTGTATTGCTAATATTCAGCCTAAAAAATCCTCTTGAATTGAGAACAGAATCAAAGGTTTGTCATTAATACACAGGGTATTTCACCTAACTTGACCATCTGAAATATATCGCTTATTTTGTATGATAGAATATTTATGAACAGAATATTTTCTTCTTCTGACATTTTTTCTATCATACAAAATAGGCGTTATATTTCAGATGATCAAGTTTGGTGAAATACTCTGTATAATTTTTGATGAAAGATGAATCTTTCGTGTTAATCTGATGTTTGTTTTACTTACATATTTTTTTTTTACAAATGCTTTGATTTTGGTCTATTTTGTCAGTAGAATCGTTAACGTAGTTTTCTTATAATTATATCATTTGTTAATGGTAGATACAATTTGTGTATGAAACTCTTCTAAGTGTTTGCGGGATTAAGTCTAATGATTACATTTCACTTTGTATTGTTGAAATTTTAAATGAGATTACAATGTATGAAGAACGTGTCTATGTAACTGATTTCAAATTTGGCGCGGCGTCATTTGGCGACCATCTTGCAGCGCCCTCTCGGCGTCACGGCTTAGAACGGCATTGTGATTTGAACGGATCGGTCTGTTTCGTGCTGCTTGTGTTTAAAATTTGGGAGAAAGGCAAAGAAACTGGAAAAATAACACTAATCCAAGACAGGTAAGGATACAGTTTACATTTTTCTCGATATTTAGATATATTTTATAGTAAAAACAAGTTACATGTTAAGAGAAATAAACAATCTTTTACAATGACTTTGACCTTCCTGCTTAACACTGATGTAATCGTGATTTTGTGTTTAATAGTTTTGTAATAGTAGTCCTAATTGTTCCTATTTTCATTTCTGTTTGATAATTGTTTCCCTTACTATTGAATATCGTTGGAAATATTTAATATTCTTGGTTAAATTTCATTTTTCAATTTTTAACAGAGGATAAAATCATATATGATGTAAAAGTTTATACATTTTACTATTTTTTATCAATACTGTGTTGTTAGAACATAATTGAAATAGAGATATCAAATTTATCATTTTATAGAAATGTAAGTTATATTTACATGTACCTATAGGCACTATAGTGATTGAGTTTTTGACTTGTCTTAAAGTTTAGCTTATCGTCAAACATCCTAAATGTGGGAAAGTATTCATTAGAAGTATACATGTCACTATTTATTATAATATGAACGAAAGCCATTATTTTTATCATTAAATGATCATAAAACTGCTTTTTCAAATATATAAATATCTTAGATTTCATATCTTGCAAGATGACCTTACCTTTCACGTTCTATATTATTTTCACTTAATGTTCTTATTCAACGTAGATATAATTGTGATAGATTTTATCCAAATTGTTTAACAACAGGCAAGTTGCCATACAACGATAAACTCATGGTATAATCAACAGTTGGAAAGGGTTCGTTACCCATGCTATTTAGTGTTTCGTTATTTTACACTCGTTGATATATTTAGACTTTATATTTAAGAATACAACAATACAAATTATTATTTGTTTATAGAATTATATAACATTATGCTTGTTTATACAATTGATTCATATAATCCAGCCCTCTGTAGAAATATTTGTGAGTTACATGAACAGACCATGGATCAATACCTTTTACCATCGATAACACAAAATGCACACTTGGCATGGGGGACATTGCATTGATTTTTGCTTGATTTAATTTGTTTTCTAATATACTATATACTTTTGTTGATTAGTGATATAAAACTAAAAACTATAGCAGAATCTCCATATTAAATTTACACGTAACATTCTTTGATTATAATTCTGTATCAAAGAATATCAAATACTTTCACCCCTCCCAAAAATGGAAACACTTAACAATTTAACAATTTATATTAGGAATCTCTGAACATTTCAATTCAGAATAAATCCAATTGTTCCTAATTAAATCTTCTTTCAACTATCATTATTACTATTCTTTTGTTGTGTTTTGAATCTTCAGTGTAAAAGTACAAACTTTCCCCTTTAAATCATTGGTAGAATTGAACTGGGAGGATGAAAGGAAAGATAGAGACGACGCAAATCATTGCAAAACAAGCCATGTATCTGAACTTCCAAATCCCTTATAAATATTTACACGCGTTCGTCGAAGCCGGGTAGGAGGGTGTTCACTTGTATCCCGCGCCTTATGAATTTAACCCACGTTGTTTTCCCGTCGATAGATACAGACGCGTGTACCTACCAGTACCTACTTTCTTTTTTCCACGGACGTTGGTCGGTAACACAGGTAGCATCGTAATGACCTGTTTTAACCAGCAATCGGCCGCTCCAAGTTTCGAACATTTTCTGAAACAACCCCCGATTCTAACTTTATACAATCCTCTGTTCCAGAGTTTTCCTCGTTCCTAAATTTCTATCCTTTTCATGCATGCATCTTTCCTCGTTCGCGTGATTAAGGTTATGGAAGAACAATTTTGTACATTTGAAAATAATAATTAAATTTCAAATAATAGCAAATAAAACTTAAATTTAAATGTACATTATTAAATTCTTAAGGGTTCATCGTGTGAGGAGTGAGGATTAATAAAATTAAGAATTTTTCTTCTTCCAATTAGAATAATTAACAGAGGGTATGGAAAATATTTGTTTATAGTAATTGTTGTTTAATTTGCGTCTACACTTTGTTGTTTTTGCGGACTGTACGTGTAATTTGTACTCGAAACACGTGTTAAGGAATCACGGGCCGCAATTTAGCGAAGGGCTGAAATTTTTAAGGGACTGCGCGATGCTGATAAAGAATACACGATGTAACTTGGCTGCATTCTCACGCGTGGCTCCATGAGATGCTCTTGATATTACATGAGATCAAGTCCCTTTTACCTTCAGATCTTCCCTTGGGGGGACGATAATTTGTAAAATTCGATATTTTTCCAGAACGCAGGATATTCAGCTAACTTGGTCCTTCGATTCATACAAACTAAAAATATTGTGGTTCCTTAAATTCCTGTAATTTTTTTTTCATCAATCATACTTTTGGAACGGAGTGCGATAACTTCCGAAATATTTATAATATTGGAACGATGTTTTACACAATTATAGACAAGTCAAGGTTTGTTTATTCTGTGTCGTTCAGTCTATTACGATATTCTTTAGAATATTTCATCAGCGGCTCTTTATTCCTGTTATTAAAACTTTCACAACGAATCCACGATACACTCAAAAGAACCGATTTGTTTTCCACTGACACAAGCATAATCGATGTAAACACTACAGTCCTTTTCAAGCCCGTTTCGCGGAAAAAAAAAACAAAAACTATTCCGCGTCACCGGCTGAACGTACTGGCCAATTGACAATAATTAATCAATCTGTGGCGGCTAAACAATTCTCTGCAGCCGATTTCAAAGGCTGTTTGTCCAACCTTCGCGATGCATCATCGTCGGTCGGTCGAAAACGGATGGCGAAATATAACGACGTCGTAATAACAGGTAGCCGGTTGTTCGTTTATTCACCAGCGTCGAATAAACACGCCACAGATCCAGCATCCTGTCCACCGTTTCAACGGTTAATTGTCGGCATTACATTTATTCCGCTGAAAATATTTCGATACTGTTTCGCGTCGAGTTCGTCGCGATCAGAGCCGTTGTGTTCTCACCCGAGTCTGGCCCCTCGTCGATTTGGCCCGGGTCATTAACCATCCCCCGAATGTTCATCGAAATGCCGTCAGTTACGTTTTCGTTTAATGATACTTACATTAACCGGGCTGTGTTTATAATATTGGTTAGAGGTTCGTGTCGCTTTTCGCGTGTGCCGCGTGCACATTGTTCGTTAACGTCTGTTGTTTGAATGACAATCTTCTGTCACACATTATCCGTGCATCGTTCGCGGTCCCTTTCTGTCGTCAAAGAATTCATTATCGGAGTGGTTTTTTTTTTTTTTTTTTTTATTGGGGATGTTACGTCACTAATTTGATTACAGTACTAGAGTAGAATGTTATTAGACTTATTTAGATGACTAGTATTATTATTATCATTGTGTATTTAATAAAATGTAATTTATCTTTTAGTTTAATACTTGTTTCCGTTTTCACTAGGTTATAGGCGGATAATGGAGAGGCGATTTTCCAATTTTTTCTACAAATTATCGATCAAATTGCGGACGAGCTGTGTCTGACATATCACGGGCATTGACTACTGGCAGGTCGGTAAGTGAACGAAACTTTTCACTTTCACTACTGTAGAAGGACGGCGACGACCTCCAGCATCCAATTAATATATTGTAATTGACTAGTAGAATTTATATCATTAACGTAAAAGAAAAAATTTCAAAATTTAAAATTAAACAACTAATTTTTTTTTACTGCAACAGCTATTTTATGACAGTTAAATTTTCTTTGTGTTTTGCTCATTTTGAAACTGCCTTTCATTTTATTAGAACATAATCGTAAAAAAATATATTAAACGCAACAAGCACCACGAATGTATGGACATTATAATAATCGTATATTGTAATTTCTCTTTACGTTTAAAATCATACTTTGACCGACAAATTAAGAGCTAATTACGTACGTCAATATGTGCGCATAATTATCCGTGGTTCGAAATTTTGAAATAACAATGTAGATTGGTAGAAGCGAATTGTAGTTGAACATCAGTCATGTCTAAATAGAATTAATTTACTTACATTATACGCTAGTTAGGAAGTAATTAGTTTGTCAAACAGCGTGCACGCAAAATAAATAGGAGACGTTTAATTATATATGTCAAGCAGTATTCAGGTAAATACGATGAATTATTTTACGAAACTATTGATAGCGTAGCGATAGCTCGGATTTCAATAATAAATACCGAACTACTCGATAACTGGGCATTTCATTTTAAATCAGTTCTGACAGAATATGATAAACTTTTATCTCTATTATATATATATGTACATATATAATAAACTATTAAATCTTGTTGAAAAGCATCAAAGCAAGGTTTAGGTTTATGTTCTTCAGAGGTATACATAAACTCGTTGGATGCTTCAAATTTCGTTCCTTGCTAACTTTTGCTTTGTAAACTTTACTAAGGAACATGGTAGCAAGCTAATTTTTCAACCTAAGACGTTGACGTGTTTCGATATTTATCAAAAATATTATTGGAAATAAACAAAGTCTCCTATATTAACAAGAATAAAATATATTCCTTACTTGTTCGTATCTAACAAATTACGTATGAAATGATTTGTCATTATTATCTTAGCATTTTTTGTGATGTTTCTTACGAATATCAAAAGTTAATCCAACAACGAGCAGCCAGATCGATTTTCAATTAATTTACGAGCGTAATCGGCATCGATAGCTACAAAGGTGACGTTCTACGTTTCTGAGAGGCTGAGGAAGGGGTGTATGCGTTTGACAGGATGTCGACTAATCGCTTTCCTCAAATCGCGCCTTTAGTCTAACATGTCAGTCACCTGTCTCTTCCGTGATCCTGCGTGTTTCACGCGTGAACAACCTTTCGTACGGTCTGAGGATCGGGGGTGTACAAAATTGCCAGGGTTAACAAGGGTGTCTTAGTTTAGACACTTTGATTCTTGGCTAACAATCGGTGGTTCTCTCGAGGAACATCGTTCCAGGGAGTTATACATCCAGAGATCCTAA
The DNA here is from genome assembly GCA_943735885.1 of Stelis phaeoptera. Lineage (NCBI taxonomy): Eukaryota > Metazoa > Arthropoda > Insecta > Hymenoptera > Megachilidae > Stelis > Stelis phaeoptera. The sequence goes on from OX030936.1 coordinate 7,647,269, forward strand.
TGAACAGCGGCTAATAAACATGATCCTGGCCCCTTCATTGCCGTGTTAATATAATAATTAGCTCGATGATCCTTGCCCTGTTGTAGGTAGATTATTGTAAAGACTACTGTTCTTTTTTCTGTGGCGTTTATTCGCTTCCATAACGAATTTAATCGACCATTCTCGGTCTAAACAGTTTTATCACCAACACTTTTTCATCGAATACTGTCGCAGCAATAGGGTTAATTAGAATTAATACTTTCCACGAAGCTACTTTCAGTTTCGTTTCTTATTTCTCATGATAAACACAAGTTTTCTTTCACCCTCGGCCGCATTCAAATGAAATTCTACCTGTGTCGCCGTAGATTTACCGTTTACCTCAGCTACTCTTCCGTCAAGTGTCGCCGTAGAAACGGAAGAGAAATTACTCCTGGAGGATCTTGCTTTAATCACACCGGTTCTCGTCCCATCCTTTTGTCCCGTTCTTTTTCGCCAACATCTTAATTACTTGTTCGTTGCTCCGAATGAATAAGTTCAAAATGAATTGTCGCTCGGGTCACGGTAAAAGGAGGAGAGGAGGAATTGGAAAGACTCGGGGTAAAAATCGAAAGAGATTGGAAAGTGTGGGTCGCAGTCGAGAGTTTCCAGGAATCAAGGACGAGAGGGACCGATTGTCCTGGCAGTAACAATTGATTAAACATGCTTCGAGTTTCGACGAGTTGAACCGGTCGCCGCGCCGCGCCGATCGAATTTCCTCTTCCACGCCGAATTGAAAACAGCCCCGTGGTCTATGTGTGCTCGGCCATGGAACGTTGGTACAGTCGTGTCTCTCGACGGATCGGACGGTCCGGATCGGTACTGTTGGAATTTGGACCATCAAGGATAGGGGGTGAACCAAAACGCACAGTCGAAACTCAATACCTCTAATGGAAGTGTCAGGTACCAGCGGGGGAGGGGGGTGATCCCACGGCACGAAGTATTCGTCGAAAGAATTTGAGGAATGAATTAAATTAATGAAGAGGCTCTCATGAGATATCTGTGTTTCGCAAATTGGATATGGAGAAAGTTCCATCCTATCGATAAATGAACTGCTTAGTTGCTGAACTAATCAATAATTGTTTTTTTTTTTAGCTTTATTTTGGAATTTATCCTCTTGGCGGCAGCCTGTTCTTTAATTATCCTTTATTACTTTCGGTTATTAGTGATTAATCACAATGGTTTCTTATGATATCTAGCTATAAATAAGGGGTTAAGGGAAAGGGAACGCATTTTTTTTTCCACTTTAACCATCGCGAACAGTTCTTCGTTTATTTTCGCAATCTTCTTTTTTCCATTTTCCTTCGTAAGTAGCTGGAGTCTCAGTTGAGAACGTTGAAAGGGTTGAGTTCATCCTTTTTCGAGCGAGAGTCTGCCTTCTTACGCTTTGCCTAATTATTTCGCGCGAGAGGAGAACGTTTCGTTTTAGTGCATCCTCGTAGGCGGTGCATCGGGTATAGTGAAATGCATTGCGCGCCTGAGCTTCTTAAGTTGCAGCAAGCGTTCCCGTCATAAGCCGGGGAGAAAAAGGGATTTTCGCGAAAACTGCCGCCAGCCACGGTTTTAATTCTGTTTCGCAATCCTTAATGAGCACACTGTCTAAACAGCCGCAAAGATTTGATTCCTTCGTTGGACGCAAACGTTCTCTTCTTTATTATTAATGTGTCCGACAATTTACAATTTAGTTAATTTTTTTTTTTTTCGAATACGTTTGTCATTTACATTTTGTCCGCTTCAAAAGTCCTCTATTAATGCGACAATTTTGTTTACAAAAGCGGACGAGAAATCTTAATGGGAAACAGAAGACGCATCCGCGTAAAACGCCCGGCCCGGGCAAAAATTTTAATTAAATTCGAGAGAGAAAGAACGCAGTTGCGAAAATTTCTCGTTTCCATGGCCTGCTCGGAATTTCATTATATCCCATCCTCAGACTCTGAATTTATATCGTTGTGTTATGAAAAACAGTTTTCCTGCTACTATGATAATTCGAAAGTAGGGGAGAAATCTTTGGTATTCTTTAGTTGCAACTTTAAATTAAATTTCATGTTATTCCGACACCGTTTTCTCAATTTTCCTCTTTCCTGGTTACTCTCACAATTTTTGAACTATAATAAGATGGATCAAAGTGTACCTGTATCCATCTTTCAAGGGTCCATATCGAGAAAATAAAAATCTTTCAAACGAGTCGGAAACAATAGCCAGCGATTATTTATGATAAAAAGCTCGAGGAGCATTAATAGGCCTCTCAGGGCGCAAAGCTTCCAGCTTAGAAGCTTCTCACGCTTTCGAATATTTCATCCCGGATTCCGCGACAATACAATGGAGGGACAGAAACGGAAAAACAAAGAAGAAAAAAATAATAGGAAGAGAGATTCAACTGGCTGAGCTCGCCGTTTGCAATCTTAACCGGCTTCAGTACATCCCCAGAAAAACGACTGGCCTGGCCACTTAATATTTCACCGCATTAGCCGACGTTCGCAGATTACTCATGGGGGTCTCTTACGGTGGTGTTGGGGCGCCGGTTACAAGAGGACGCGAGAGGGTTTCGTCTCGAGAGTGGCAATCGTCGATAAAACGAAATTACCGGCGTTAATAATCGAGACCAGCTCGCGCGTTTACTCGCGGGACAGCTCGGTTGTCCGACGACGCGGCGCGTTTGAATTATCCACGCAACAACAGTGTCCCTGGCCCTTTAAATCCCACCCGCGAACTTCTCGCTGACAATTCCCGTTTGTCCACTTGATCATGGAATTAACGAGGTCCGAGAGGTCTCCCCGTAATTGAGAATAGTTTCGCCGTTTCAAAGATACGAGATAATTGGTACCGGACGAACTAGTGCAATTATATAATAATTTATTGATGTTCGTTTAGAAGTCTCTATGATATACGTCTGGAAAATTACATATTTTCAAACCGAAATAGGTTGTAAAATCGAAGACGAATAAAAAATATAGATGCATCGGTGTAATCGCTGCCAACGTTAAGCATTTAAGGGTCAAAAGCACCCCTTATCTTGTGTAGGTAGCCCTTAAGCGTTATCCATTATCTCGCGTGTCTTCTGCGATAATAGTCCATCGGTTGGCGATAGTTCGGAACGATAAGTTTTCAAAGGAACGTGAAAAAAAAGGGCGGACAGAATAGCCAGAGGCAACCGAGCCCATCACTCAACTCATTTTCTTAACTCGTGGAAGGGGACACGGTTGGCCAAGGAACTTGGTTTCGTGAAAAACTTCCGAGAAAAGGCATTACGTGGTAATTATCGAAGGGGATGGTCCGCGTCCTAGCGGGATTATCGTGAAAATAACGACGTATTATCGCGAATCCGGCTCGCAGTCTTGTTCGGTAGTTAGTGCCCGGTCGTGATAAGCTTCAACGAGATCGCATGAATTCTTTTTTCTTCTATTATTTATAAATTCCCAACGATACCACCAGGAGCTTGTGTCACGATTTAGGGATTTATCCGCGTTTCGGTTGGCAGGGGAAATAATACAGTCTGTTCTGCAAAAATCGGCCAGATCCGTTTTGTTTCACGATCCACGAAGAATCACACTCGAATTTTTCCCTGACCAGCGTGCATCTGCATATTTAAATGGAACGTCAGCGATTCACTTTCCGGGAAAAAACGTCCATTTACGCGACCGTTTAAACGAACGAAAGCCACCCGCGCATAAATTTGGGAGAGGATGCTCAAAAGGGGATAATTCGTCGTGGCTGATTTATACGGATCGCTTTCATTTGTTTTTTAATGGACACCGATGTTTGGAGCATAATGTTTTTTCGGCTTTCACGGGCGATTTACGGAGTTGCTGATCGGAGTTTCGTGGAATCCCCATTTTACCTCCATTTTGTACACATTTATTTGTCAAAATCGTACAGTCGATGGAGCATACTCTGGTGGCCGATAAATATGCATCACTTATTAAAAACAATCCGTTAATATTTAATTTTGCACTGTTAAAATGGTATTGATATTTTTAAGATGGTGCAATTTTGATGGCCACTACTGTAAAATATGTTTATAATTCCGTGGTGAAACGATCTTAGAATTTCTGGAAAATAGTAAATAAAAGTGATGGTTGTGAATATTTGTAAATATCAGCGTGTAAAATTCCTAGTTCAACGAAACGGGGTAGAGCGTTTTGTTTCAGTAATATTTGGTGTTTTGCTGAAACTGAAAGTTGACCGTGTTAACTATTCTGGCAGAAAATGGAAGAGTTTATTCGTACATGTTTGCATTAAATGTATTATCAAAGTTGGGCGGCGAGAATAAATCTGATCGTCGAAAACGCAAATTTAATTCCACCGGCGTCGTTGGTTAGTGAGTTAACTTTCCTTTTATTAAATATACAACAATTTCCTGTGAAGCGAATTTAATGTTGCCGCACCCGGAAATTTCAGTCGTGTCACGTTCTATTTCGTTGGGAAAGAAGGTTTCCCCTTTTGCGTCAACACCAATCCAAACGATACTCGAGGTTTCGGAAATTTCATGTTGCGCGCTTTGTTTGCTTCGATTCCTGTCATGTTAAATAACTTTTGTCAAATTCTATGAAATCGAGACAAATTGATCATGTATTATACTCTCATTCTTTTTTTTTCTTCTTAAACAGAAAACGTGGCACATTGATTTTTTTTTAAGACGGCCTAATATCCGTCCTTTTGATAAGTACGTTAGATAGAAAGTACAGTGAATTCTATGGAATCCCCTAGCCCTCGTATTTTCACGAGGACTCGTAAGGGTGCAGGTTTTACGAGGCAATATATTTAGCACCGATCGCCAAACACGTGTCAGGGTATTTTCATTTTAGATGTGGTGTGTCGTAAAGGGGTAAAGTTTCGGGCGATACCACCCCCGATTGAATGTAAAAAAAAAGAGCACGATCATCCACCTTTCTCCCTACATCTTTTTCTCGTGCCACGCTTATGGTTCCTTCGCTCCGTGCAGAAACTCTCCGTTAAACCTTTTCTTCTTTCTTTTGTTTGCGAATTTTGTACAACTTTCGTGCTACAGTTCGCGCAAACGTGCGCTATCACGCCACACCGTGTGCACACTTTACAAAGTTCCCTTACGAGGGAAAAAAAGCCCGAAATCTCGACATCCTCGCGTCCCTGTGTACCTGGTCCGAACCAATAAAACGTCTCGAGGGTAGATACTTTTTTACGATCCTCCGATGGACGGCATACGCGACTACAAACAAGATTCTTCTTTCATTTTGTCCGAACCCACCTATCTATCCCTTCAGCCACGTTTTAAGGCCACTGTAATAAATCCCAATATTGAACATATTCACGGGAACAGCATGGTCCATGATGCATTTTTATCTTCTTTCTTTTTTATCCACACTATCGGTTCGTATTGGCTTTTACTTCGAATTAGAGGAACAATTCTGTTACCCTTATTTAAAACATGAAACTCGAAATATTTTATACGGATTTAAGCAAAATTAAAATTTCCACTTTCCTGGAATATTTCAAAACGTTAGTTGGGAATAGTTGGGCTAAGCAGGATAGAACCTAATCTGTATTTGGTGACATTTTGATGTAATTTCTAATTGATCGAACGCGGTTCCTCACAGAATAAGACAGCAAATTTCTCTTACAATTCAACACCTTCGAAATATACCTTCCTCGAGAGTTACATCTCTAATGGAATCGACGATGCTAATTGAGTCTCGTCGGCGGAACAATCGTGGGCCGGTGTCGAAATTGAATTCTCGGAGAGAATAACAGAATTTTCATCGATCGTGCGCAGATCGGTGGTTCTATTTCCTGCCTGTTTTGTACGGAAGGAAGGCTCTCTCACTCTCGGAAAAAAAAATAAAAATAAATAAATAAAAAAGAAAAAAAGGAACGACGAACCAATTAAGCGGCGGGTAATAATGACAGGGAGGGAAAGTACTGATCGATTGCAACCAGTCTGCGAACACGCGTTTTGGTCGGGAGCGGATCGAAGCTGAATACGAGCTAGGACGCGGATGATAATTAACCGTTTCGCAAATACGCTCGGCTTTTGGGCGCATTCTATAAGCCGAAAACCTTGATAGCAAATCGGGGCCTGTTCAAAGTAAAGCAAATAGAGAGGCGAGCGCGGTTCTGGCCTTCCGTGAGGGAATTTGCGTGTACAACGCGTAATGAACGGTGTCGGGAAGCTTGATATGTCGATTACCAGGACCTGTGCCGATTAATACGCCGGGATCAATCATCGATTTCTACCCAGTTCGTCAAAACGAGTCGTGATTTTGTTGCACGTTTTTCGATATATTTTTTATCAACGCCTGACTGTTGGCAGCGTTTGACGCATAAATTGAATGTAGATTTTCGTTTTCGAATGTAATAAATCGTATGATTTAGCGTCGACGATCGTCGATTGCCGTGATATTGTAAAAGGGAAATAAGTGGTATATATGAGAAAAATAAATTTTTAGAGAAATTGATTTGAAAGTCTTTTGTGACAGAAAATGTATTCGTGACCTAATAAATTGACAATTTAACTCGTTATCTTCGACCTCAGATTTATCGTACAAACGAACGAGAATTTCAAGAAAATTGACGGGCTTGTTTTGTGAAAATTTCGATACTTTGTAGTAGTTTTTTAAGCACTGAATCCGGTGATTTTTTCGCGATGGCAGAATCGATCGAGCGCAACGTAGCGAATTGGCGCGGAGCAGAATTTCACGTATTTGCCGATTCCTCCGGGCGAAAGCGAAACAAACGGATCCCCATGTGTTTAATCATCTGCCTCGGCCCGGGTGTCTCCCTCTTATCGACGTCACTGTCCATCCAGTTTACCGGCTTAATCGTTACAGCTCCCGAGAGATTGAAAAAAACAAATTACGCTACTTCACCGCCAGATTTTTCGCGACTAAACTCCATCAGGGTTGCTTCCCGGCGAGGCAATGAAGGGTAGGTTTAACCCTTTCACCCTGGAGGGAACTGTTTGCGTATGTAGAATGAATAATTGATACAAAATGTACCAAACTGCAGCTTTGTTCAGTCTTGGGATTAATAAATATATTATAATTGTTACTGTTGCCTCGCAAATTGTTCCGTATTTTCATGTTCCAATTATAATCAATGTTTATTGGGATCGATAAACGTATCTCACGATTTTTATCGCGTATTACCTCGTTTCGTAAAAATAAACCATACCTGTTGGGCTTGGTTAAGCAATATTTTCACGATAAAATACCTACCTGGTGAAATTGTGGTCTCACCTGCGAGATTACCGTGTCCAACGGATAAGCGACGACTTTCCCCTTTCGTGATTGGAAAGCAGGATGATATCGCGTTTCGTCCAATAACGAGGTTGCCATCTTGGATTAAAGTATTATCAACGAGATCATCAAGATAACATTTCGAAAAAAGGGAATAAAATAAAAAGAAAGTTTCAGCGATCAACAATTCCTAGGATCGTAATGAATTTTATCATTGTTTTTCAGTTATTCAATTTAAATAAAATCTTTGACCGCATCGTGGATTTTCACCTGAAATAATGACAGGGGATCGTTGAAATAAATAACAACACACAAGGAATCCACAAAAAACGTTAATATAATAACAATAATAATATATATAACGTATATGCATGTATACATGGTTCTTATCAACAATTTCATCATTTTGCTTTCCATAGTCTACCCAAAAGTGTCACTGGAAGTGGCACGAGAATCGGTCTCGTTCCTTCTTTTCCCCGAAGACAGTTTCTCTCTCCGTGAAAAATCGTTTTTACGATTCTCTGTCTCTCGAAACGAGCCGGTTTCGTTGCATTTCCCCTAACCTTCCGGCACGTTAGCCGGAATAATGTAATATTTATAATATATTAACATTTTCGTTTTTTTTTTTTATTCTTTTTATCATCTGGACTCGCTTGTATTCGCGTCGCTTATCTAAAAACGCAGTTACAAAAGAAGTTGCCCTAAACCTTTTATTTATTTATTTATTTATTTTTTTTTTTTTTTTAATATTCCTTAATTATATTTATATTTTCTTCGGAAGTTATATCATTTACACGAGGGATCTTCAAAATTTCTCGAATCGTATCGTTCTGTCGACAAAGTTCTTCGCTGAAAATTGTCCGAAGAAATTCGAAATGTTTGAAGATCCCCACACTATGTGTAACAAATACGTGTCAAGGTGGAAGAACGATAATACGTGTGACTTGATTATTTACAATATTACGTGTCCACGTGGAATCAGGCCGCCTAGGAATGACCGTCGGGTTAATTATTATCGCTCTAGGTGTTTTTGTTTTTTCCCATTGCCTACGTTGCTTAACTATTTCGATCGATGCTTTTTTACGATTATCGGTGCCGCGTTGACGAACTCTCGACGGCCATTCGATCGCTCGAAGGCTGTTTCGAGTATCGAGATATCGCTGGAAATGACTGTGGCAGTATATACGCGAGGAAGGCTCGCAATAAAAATTTTGTGACGATAGGGAACGATGTTTGTTGGATACCCGGTGTTTACGAGAACGGCAATCCTTTTTCCCGTTCGTGTATATAATACTTTGGCAGTTTCTGTTGTTTTTGTGTGTGTCTGTGTGTGTGTGTGTGTGTGTTTGATTCTTTTATAGACGTGCATAAAATATCGTACAATTTAATCGAAATCTGTCGCAAGATTCAACTTATTTTGTATGAAATTATTTAAACAGGCTAAGCTTTCGATACAGTTTCTTTGGAAATCTGAAGAATACAATTCTCGAAACATTGATGCTTGTTAGTGTAAAATGGCAGTACTGTTTCGTGGATAAGAATGATGGTCTCAAGGTTCATTTTATTTTAATTAAACTCTGTTAACACTTTGAGTATCGCGTTATTTTTGGCTGAATTGTGTATAAATTTTCACCTATTTTCGAAGGAATTGTTTAGCCAATTAGAAGAATTGAGAATTAATGTGAATTTCGACCACAAAGAAATTTGGTACCCAAAGTGTTAACGACGGTACATTGACACGAGCATACTAAATTAAGAATGTCCTTTAAAATCTCTTATCAGAACGCTTGAACGCCGAAAGTTGGAAACTTTTCATACAATCAATCTTACGCTCCGTGCCGTCGAACGTTTCTTCGACAATCTTTTATCGACAATCGATGAAATTGTCCACGGTTTGCATATCTAAAATCATTTCTCGAGTTCCGGGCGTATCGCGTGCTCGAAGTTTTATACAAACATGATATACACTGGAACAACAAGGTAGAAAAGGGGGTGGAAACAAGGCGAAGAGTGAACAAAAGTCACCAGAACTAGAAAGCAACCCCCCTGGGACAACACACGATTCTGGTACAGAAAGGAGAAAGAAGGAAAGGAAAAAACCGAGGGGAGACGTTTCGTTTCTTTCGTCGGCGTTTATTTTTCACGGCCGACCAAGCCGAAGAGTAGACGACGACTACGGTCGCCAAGGAAAAAGACTCGCAACACGGAAGCCAGCGAGACGCGAACGATTGGGGTGAACGGAGGAAAAGGGAGAAGAAAAAAAAAATGAGAAGTGAAATTTTACGGGCCTTAACCAGCGAGCACGAACGTAAAGCAGCTTTTACGATGCTTCTGAACGAAGGTTTCATTCCGTGACACCAGTCGTCGAAGAAGTAGAAACGCCATTCAATATTAACTTGGCCGGAAATGAAGCGTCGTTGCGAGCGTGGGTGTGTATCGAAAACTCGATAAAAATAACGAATGGTTGCGGAAGAATCGTGCTGGAATAAAATCATGGATGGGTGAAGGTGTAACAAATTGAACGGAACGAATGATTTGGTCTGAAATCGATTGGATTGATGCGACGTCAAAGAACTTCAACCCTCGTTTGAACGCTCTATTTTTTAATTGTATTGTATTTTATTCTTACAGACAATTTACAAATGTTTGTATCGGGATACATCTGTACCTCGTGCAGTCCAACGAAGGTTGAAGAAGTTCCAATTAGCACCGTGATATAATATTTGACAAGGATTGTTGGGTTACTCTAAATGGAATGTCTTACCTTGAACAGAACAGACAATTTTCTGGTCCTTTAATTCTAGCACTAAGCTTCAATCCTCTATGACAATTAAATGAAGAAGAATGTCTATAATTCTGTACAATTTATCGTCATTGATTACACAATGGTCCCTCCGAACGCGATACTCGTACGGTTAACAGATAAAATCGAGTCTGTTGTACAATTATTCCGGGGGGGGGGGGGGGGGGGGGGTGAATGAACGGTGATGAATACACGTGTGCTATTGTTAAGAAAGAATAGTCATAGAGGATTTAAGTACAGACGTGTTCGTTGGACGGACATCCACGCCGTGAAAGATCTCGGAGTCTCTCGCTTCAGAAGCTTTTTTCATAAAAGGAACTTGTTGTCTCCCGAACAGACAGGCACCCTCTTTTGTTGGATACATCTAACATTACACGCGAGGAATGTAATCTAGATGAAGAGCTTATCTCATGATAATGCCGGTGCCGAGCGATCGTTCGTCTTCGTTTTGCGCAGCTTTACCGTTGCGAATATATTTGTCCTGAAAAAATCGAATGATCAATCGAACGATACGACCGATCGTACGCAGTCGTTGTCGAAACTTTCGATCGTTTGAAAAATCTGTGATTACGACACAATGACCCAAGGGATTCTAAAAGGATGGAATTAACCCTTGCGTGGGTAATCCAGGTTACGTCGAATTACGATTTTTGGGGTAAGAAGCTAGGAAAAAGTTTTAAATATTGGGAATTGAAAGTTAAGAATTTTAAATTTTAAAACTTCGAGTTTCAAACTTAGTTTTAAAATTAAAGTTTTAAAATGAAAAGAAAATGAAAAATTAAAGCCCAAAAGGCAAAAACAATCCCTTGAATCGTTTTGTTCGTGGATTTACTGATCGAAAAAAAGGTACTGCGTTCGAATGTTTATCGAATCTTTTTGTTATACAAACTTGTATCGTGACGAAAACAAAGGAGCAACGTGTAACAATCGGACAAACATTGACACGATGTTTCATGCGAAACGTAAATGCAAATAAAAAGGAAAAGAGGTCCTTCGAGAATTACGATGCTAACAAAAGGCTCGTTGGGCGTTCGAATTCTATCGGAACGGAAGCGACGAAATTTCGACGAAACAAAGCGTTTTACATACAAAATTTCAAGCTGTACAAATACAGTGTGAAAGGTTTCGACAAACATTTTACCAGTTTCAATAACTGGCTAATGAAATACGGCGTCAAGTATTAAATGAGCATCGACAAATATTTGAAGTGTTACGGGAACGAAAATGAATTCTTTTTCTGCGACATTTTATACAATAATCAGTTCACAATCAATTCAGTTGAAACCGGAAACTGATTTAACGTCACTGCATCGGTAATAACATTTCAGATCTGGGTTGTCGTGTCGTTAACACAGAAACTGGTTTACACGATCGTTCATTGATCATTAACAAACAGAATTCATAGGAAATGGATAACTACTTCGTTTCGTTAAAAAATGAGTTCCACGGTAAATAATCTACGGTTTTTGAAATTTCGTATGCGTCAAATCGTGTGATAGCTAATCGATATTAAAATTGGAGCTGTCAAATTTCTGATATTCGGAGATTTGAATATTTGATCGTATAATTTTAGGAAAGTTGACCATATTTGGTGCCATGGGTTTGAAATATTCTTTCCCTAAAGTATTAATCGAAAATTAGACGTGAAATATTGTAATTTCTTTAACGACCCTAATTGAAACGTTTGTATTTCCATCGTTGCATCGCAAAAGGGATGAATTTTCCACGAAACGTCAGAGAAGTAGAAAATAACGCGAGAAATAATTGAAATCGTTTTCAAATTATCCGATATCGAGCAATCACGCGAAAGAGTAACGATTGGGCTATTATTTGAAGAATTATCGTGTTTCGTATCACTTTGGAATCAATCAAAGCATCAACGAATCGTTGCAGCATCCTGTAACGACAGATCGAACAAGAGTTACGATTGAAGTATCATCCATAACATTGTTTTTTACCGTCGAAATAACAGGTTGCACGTCAACACGCGTCAAAGTATCGGACGCATTCTGATGCACTCTAACACGTTCTATCTGATTAATACAAACAAGCGTCGACGAAAGCGCAAACAATATCAGACAACATGAAAACTTGCAAACAAAACATAGGTTTAAACGTTCCGAGCAAGCAATGGGAATGTACACACACAATGTATAGCTCTACGTGGAAGACTTGCGAACGGTCATTCGTGGTGCGAGCATCGATTCGGATAGACGGGCTCTGGGAATGACGATAAAATTGGAATATAACGATAAACTTAAGAAAAAGAAAAAACGAACAAAATCTCAAGGATGAAATTATAAAACGAACTTCATCCAACCAAATAATCTCCTTTTTCAACTTCGTTCAACGAAACAACTTGAATAAACTTCGAAACATGATCAACTATCGTATACGTTGACACATGCATAGCATGTCTATCGATTTCGAGGAATGTCGTATAGAGCGTGATAGATTTATTGCTGCTTCTTCTTCTTCTTCTTGTTCACGGACGCGTCCACACCCCAGAGATCGTACCAAGGTCCACAAGTATTTTTGTCCCTTTCCCGATCCGAGTCTCTGCGGAGCTTGGTCCTGGGAAGAAGAGTCTTCTCGGCCACCGTTTGGTCCTTGACGACGATACAACTGTACGTGGACTCCTCGTCGGACGCCTCTGTCTCGCTGAAATTCTGAGTCAAACCATCCTCGTCGTCCGTGTACTTTTTCCTTCTCTCGTTCCTCTTCGCCTCGTTGTTCTCCTTCAGCTCCGCCACGATCATGTTTCGTTTGGCTTCCAGACTGCGCTTCCGTTCATTCTCGATGATGGCCTTTCGCGAAACGTTGCCCACGAAATAAGATCTCTCCTCCTGGTGCATCCTGTACTCGGATCTCTCGACAGCTTTCGGCCTTTCAGCCGGGGTTGGGAAGTCCTCGAAGTAATCGGACTTGTCTGGCACGTGGATCCTTTCCGCGGGTTTCGGTTCGTCCTGACGGGTATCATTCGTGATCGTCACGTCGCTGTTTCTCTTTTCTAAACTCTGTCGAGACGTGGGACTGCCCTCGGGGCTTTGCTTCTTCGTCTCCTCGGAGCTGGCGTTGTCCTCTTTCGTTTCCTTCTTGATCATCTTCGGGATGTCTACCAACGATCTGTGCTGCCAGAGCGCCATACCCTCCAGCACTTCCGAATCTCTCCTGAACCTCCAGAACGACTTGGTCCTCTTCACCAATTTGGGACTCTTGGAGTCCACGTCGAAAGCTCTGCCCGTCTGTATCAGGTGGCCGACTGCGGTCGTTTGCCGAGGCAGCAACGGTTTCCGGTTCTCCTCTTTCAACGTGTTGTTGTTCGTGTCGTTCTTCTCCAAACTCGGTGGCCCGTTCCTCTGGAACTTCTGCAGATTGCTTTGCACCAAAGTGTTCTGATAGCCGTGCCTCTCGATCACCTTGCTCCTTTCCAGCTTCGTCTCGAAATTCGACTCGTAGCCCCTCTCCTTGTCCACTGGCACGGTCTCCCGTACAAACTTCGTCTCGCCGTAGATCGCCTCCTCTTTGTCCGAGTAACGACGCTCTCTGTAAAGGTTACGGGGTTCAGTGGGTCTTTCAGGCGCCTCCTCGGACGGTGGTCTGGGTCTTTCGAAGCGACGACTCGACGCTCGTTCGATGTTCCTATTTCTGTCGGGATTCTTCTCGAAGGTCCTCTCCCTCTCGTAGGTAGAGGTCTTCTGGGCCGTCGAGGACGGCTTTTCCATGTAACGATCTCTTTCTCGATCGAACCTTTGAGGCGGACGATTCCTCTCGCAATCGTTGTACCTCTCGTAGGGCGGGGGAGGTTGTTTCTCCTCTCTGCGCTCGAGGCTTCTGTAATCGTTTCGTCTTTCGATGAACTTCGGAGGGCTATGCTCCCGAGCGTACTTCTGCGCGGTTTGCTCCAGTTTCTGAGCGATGTGCTCCACCTTTCTACCGGTTTCCGGGATAGTTATGGTGCTCTCGTCGTCGGTGCCCGAAGAGGTGGCCGAGGACGTCTTCTCGTTTTCGTATTTCGACTCTTCTTGAGGTATCTGATGATAACCGCGTCGCGAATTACGCTCTTGGCCGTCGGTTCTGTCCCCGTAGTACTTTTTGCTTTCGTATTTCTGATAATCGATTCTGCCGCTGTACGCGTCCTCCTCTTCCTCCTCTAATTCGATCTCCTCCTCCTCGGTCTCTTCGTGTTCCTTCGTTCTTTTCACCTCGCGACGATCCTGCTCGGCCTGTTCGTTACTTCTTCTCGTAGGCTTTCGAGACTGCTCCTCGTTGCTCGTCGCCTTGCTCTTGTGAGCCGAATTCACCTGGCCACGATTGTCGTACTCGTTCTTCTGCGATCTTTCTTGCACCTTTTTACCAGACTTTCTAGATGGTCCGTTCTCCATTGTTCCACGATCGGAAAAGTCTCTGCCCTTGCGATCCTGGCTGTCGTAATGTCGATTCGATGCGTACCTCGTGTTCCCGTTCTCGTTGGCCTGATTCGCGTTCGATTCCGCCCAAAGGTCCATCGCGGTTCTATAAAGATGCCAGCTCTTCTCGTCTCTGGGTATCGTCTTCCACGAGTCGTTCTCCCACTCCTTGTTGCTCGATTTCTCCTCCTTCTGATGCTGCTTCACCGCCTCGGTTATTCTATCGGCGCGCGGCTTTCTTCGTCGTTGTCTGCGTTTTCGTTCGGGCTCGGGATGAGTAAAAAAAGAAGCGAAAGAGAAGAGGGGAAAGAAGAAGAAGAAGAAAAGTGCAGCATACAGAGACAGAGAGAGAGAGAGAGAGAGAAGAGAACCAAGAGCCAAGAGTACGTGGGTTGGATGATTAGTTATGCGGTTGGTTGTTTGAGCTTTTGCGGTCGTGAACTTTTACGATAGCCAAGGACGAGGAGATGGGGGACGGGGGATTATGGTTGCTGGCATCGCCAGGAGCCTGGCGAGGTGAATGAGCCACCACCACGTCGTATTTTATTTCCATCGACCACGATAACGCATGCGGAATCTACAAATCAGGAGAGAAAACAACGTCGTGACTTTGAAAACATGCTTACTGGGTCGGGCATCGATCGATCTCGGGGTGTGACCGTGTTACTTTTATTTATCGCACGACATCTACTTGCTTTCGCTGGAAATTTTTCATTTTCCGATCGAACTCTTCTTTCAATGTCACGTTAATCTTTTCGACTTGCAAGTACTCTGATTCTGTCTATGAAGAAACTAAAGACCAAGCAAAAATAACGAAGAAATCGAAGCTTTGTAGAAGTAATCAGAGCATAGAGGATTAATTGGTGTTCCAATATTTATTATGCATTTGTTATGGACTTTCACGCACTAATCTCTCTTTTTTTTTTTTTTTTTTTTGCTAGAAAAGGCTAAAAATGTATAGTAGATATTGGAACGTTTAAAAGGATCGAAATTTATTGGGCAGTTTATGCAAAAATTAATCAAATTTACGAACAATACGCATGCAAGTAACGTAACATTTTGTTTTCTACGAGCATGAAGAAATCGAGCAAGAAATATTTAATTAAAGGGGGGGAAGTCGTTAGATTCGTATCAGATAAAGAGCTACTGTTTTACGTTCGAATTTTCATCTGTACACTAATTAGAAAGGTACCGATAACCAAGTCGACGGAAATGCTTAGAGCAGGAACAAAATATACAAAGCTTAAAGTTTACGATAGGCGAAAGCGTTTCTACAAGTTTGCCAACAACTGTCGACTATCCCCGATGAATATTCGATTAGAGCATTGGTCCTCAACCCTTCGTGCCTTTAAGTCAATTCAAAAATGATCCCAAACAATTAATACCATACGCATTTCCGAATCAAATAATCTTGGAACGGGGTGTGCGGCTAAAGAAGGGTTGAGAGCCATCGTATCAAAGATTTTAGGGTATTTTGGTTGAAATTTCATGGTGAACGCTTACCTCATTGCCTCATCGTCGCTGTAGTCAATGTCAGGTTGAGCCGGTGGTTCATTTGAGAAACCGCTGTCGTTGCTGCTGTGAAGAGACGTGACAACCTGAGGAGGTGGCACTGGCGGAGCAGGTGGTTGTATCCTGCGGCCACCGGCCAATACCGTGGGCAAAGTGCCCGAAGGACGGATCTAAGATGCATCATGAAAAATAATTTCATATATAAACGAGTCGCGATTTCATATCGCGATTGTGCTAATTTTAAATTGCATGAAAATCGAAGTTTACAAAGTTTGTTCGCAAACTTGAACGTCCCTCCAGCTCGTTACTACTTGAAAGATTCTTAAGTTGGCTACAATTTTACCACTTCGTCTGGTCGTTATTACGTTGATATTCGAAAGGTAGCAAGTGAATTTTTAAGGAAACGGTATCTTCGAGAATCGCAATTTTTCGAGAGTTGGCAAAGCATTATGGATAAAAAATATTATTTACTTCAGGTTGGGAAGCGTTTGACTCGTCGAGGGTTAAATATATCGTCGTTTAGAAAGAGGTATAATTCATTCTCACCGGTTTAGTTTGACGTGCAGTGGGCGTTGCCAGATTGTGAGAACTGTTGCTATTCTGTACATTAGCGGAGGTGTTGCTGTTGCTGTTGTTACTGTTGCTGACGTTATTCCCTACACCATGGAATCCACTCGACACTTCATCCATGCTGCTCGGTGTCACTGGCGGTCGAGAGGGTGGAGGCTTACAGGGTGGAACTGCCTGTGGCTCCGATGCCCGACCATTGTTTGCACCGTGACTCGGCGATCTTCACGTTTTATCGTACGCTTGATTTTAGTGATAACGCTAACGACATTGATTGAATCTGAATCGTTGAAAATGTCAAGGGGGTAACTACATCGTTTATCAACGGAGAATTCTATTTCATTCGTGTCGTTTATTTTTGTATAAATCATTCTTGGTTTAATTCCAATTTAATTTATCGTACCTACAAGTGATTAAACCCTTAACACGGATGTATTGTCGAAGCTTGCTTTTAAGCTTGAAACGCGATAATTATGTTTCTTATCTAATGTGTTGAAGAACAGTCCTTGACGATTTTCGACGTTTCAGAGACAAAATGTTTTTACGATCATTTTAAGAAGAAGATAAGAATCGTTTAAAAGTTTAAGCACGGACTTAACATTTTTATACTGCTATTATTTCAATGGTGATTCGACTTTAAGTGTTTCCGGCATAAATTTTCTATGGTCGTACCCGAGTGTTCGGCCATTGGAACAACGAGATTTAGGAGAGCAGATTCAACAATAACAGCAAGACGAGTACGTTTAATGGGAAATAGCCGTATCGACGTCGGCCATTGCTCCGTTATCGTTCTAGATTAGCGTAATTGCATTCGGCCCGGTACAATTGTTAGCAACGAACATCGTAACAAGATCTGTTCTGATATCGTTCGGTCCAACCGGAAGCGCACACTTTTCTGCCTCTGGTTAACTTACCCCAGACTATCGTCGATAATAATTTCTGTGTACGCCAGCGGGAACCATCCGGAGCTTTGCGTGCGGAGATTCTCCCCAAATTGCCAGCCCTTCTGACGATCTCCTAGTAAAGCAATTTCGATGAAACAGAAATATTGTTTATGGTTTTTGCTTTTTAACCGAATTATAACGAGAAGAAATAAGATGTTCGGGATATATTCTACGTATAAAATTAACCTATTAAATTTCAATACTTGATTTCAAAGTCCAGGTTTTTAATTCTTAGCTTTGTTAGGCTGGCAATTAAACTTGTTAATTCTGCGTTTCAATCCTAAATTCTTTAATCTCCTGTCACAAACAAATTCCATTTGATTCATTAATCCCACAATTTCGGCTCCGTCTAGCAACAACGAACGATATGTTCTTATTAGAATTTATCGTACAAACGAATTCCAGACGTCGTTCGTTAATTTGACAGTAGAGCCGGATAGTTTGTGGTCAGACACGAGGAAATGCTAGCGTATCTCAACACGTATGGGGGATGCAGAGAGAGAGAGAGAAAGATGGAAGGGGATGAAAGTGTTCAGACATATCCAGTACTCACCCATCAACGCGATGAGATCACCCTCCAGGAAACTCAGCTGATTTTCCCCGGAACTCAAATAGGCAAAGAGAGCCCTCGCGAGGGGTGCGTCTCCCCAGCCACCGGTGCTCACCCCTGTACCGCTGCCACCCCCACCGGCGCTGCCGCTGTTGCGCGACGCCGGGGGCGCCATAGACCTCGGCCTTGGCGGTGTTTCCGGGACCTCTGCGAAAATGAAAGGCCAGAGGAACGATTAACCCGGATCATTTCTCTCGTAACTTGCACGTGGCGCAAGAGGGTATTAGGAACGTTGAATGTTCGGTTCGAGTGGAAGAATTTCAGGGAACGAGGTTTCGGTTCTCTTCAGTCCTGTTCGACGTAATTGTCGACGGGGAAAATACGTTAGCTCGTTCACTATCACGGTGTGAATCGATTTAATTCTGGATTATTCTGAGAATATTTAATCAGTCTTGATCAATGAATCGCACTACGTTGCGTTGGTTGGAATTTCAAAAAATTTCCTTAGGGATTAAGACATTGATTCACTTTTGAAATTTATATTTACTTTTCGGCTCTGTTTCATTTTCATTCAAAGTATTTAATTGTAATATCTTGACGCCACGTTTGGTAGATTGGGCCACAATTGTCCCCCCGGGTTAATACTCTCGACCGCGTAAGTCCCGAGAAGACTACAAATGGATGTTTAGTCCATTGTATCATTTGCTTATATTGGAGAGAATATAGGGAGTTTAATTCATCGATTCATTGGTCGTCAACCTGTTAATGCGAGGATAATGAGAACAATACGAAATTCTGGAGCGATATACAAGTGGAATTCAATATTCGATACAGTGGATCCCGTCGCGTCGACCCTCTTCAACTGTTTCGCGAATACTTCTCCACCCGATTGTACTGTAACACTTGTCGTGTGTTTCATTCGATCGATTATTCGTTTTAATTACGGTAAAATAATTCTCGTTTCATTCGTGATCGCCAAACATCAACCCCTTTAAATTTTTGTCGCTTACGTTGAGCGAAAGAAAGATGACCTACCTGGGTCTAATGATAACGTGGAAGCGTGTAAATTGGCCTCTGACCTTGCTCTAGACAGAGCAGTGGAAAAATGCGAACTGGGGCCTTGATAAGTGGTGCTTGGCACGTTTCCGGAAGGAGGTCCAGGTCGAAGTTCCAAGCAAGAGCTATCCATGCTTCTGGTCTTCCTTAATTGCGAGCTCATGGTAAGCTCGGAGCCCCCGTTTTCTTCGTCTTCGGGCCAGAACGAAACTTGCTAAACACGATAAATTCGATAAAATATCCCGATAAAAAGAAAATTCAGATAAATGTCGATAAAATTGATTATCCGTCGTACACGGTGATGGAATTTTTCTAACGTCTACGAGATATTGATAGTAATAAAAGGGTTCAAATGTTAAACGGTATCACAACGCGAAATAAATTTCTAAAGAAGCAAACGGCAATAACGAAGAAAAATATTCGAGGCGTCGCTCACCCTAAGCCTGGAAGCGAACATGTCTTCCACGGATTGGGGTAAATATTCCCTGGTGGCAGCTACCTCGCGCCACTTATCAACCGAGGGATGAAGAGCAGCTAACGCGACCTCATGAAAACTCGCATAATGTTTTGCCAAGGAGCATTGTCGCTCGAGAACAAAGCCGTACCTTCTTCGTTCCTGTGTCATCGCCTGGAAAGAAAAGAAATATGCAGGGAAAGATGCTGGCAATCTTTTCTTCAACGTTCGTTGACCCGAATTCTTCGCGTGCCTAATTGACCTCCTCGTGTCCGAAGATATCTCGCTAATTATCTATTAATTATCGTTAAAATCACGTAAAACATTACAACATTCGAATTCGTGGATACGAAAGGATAAGAGCTGGAATTAGAATATTTCGGGCTCACGCGTGTCGTTGGTCGGTAAATATAGATGTTGCTGTTGAAAATTTCGGTACACGAACCCGTGTCTCGCTTTCTGTCGAAAGCTTGTTCATTACACACTTACGTTCTT
This sequence comes from Stelis phaeoptera, assembly GCA_943735885.1. Lineage (NCBI taxonomy): Eukaryota > Metazoa > Arthropoda > Insecta > Hymenoptera > Megachilidae > Stelis > Stelis phaeoptera. The sequence goes on from OX030936.1 coordinate 7,667,285, forward strand.
CAAGCTCTGTTCACAAAAGGCGTCCAGCTTGGACTTTTCCTCCTCGAGGATCTGCATGTTCTTCAACTCTTTGTCCATCGCCAGCCCACTCTTGCTCGCGCCTCTCGACTTTTTCCTCTGCTTTTTCATAGTTGCTGCTGCTTTGCTGTAAGTTTCGGACCTGGTCTTGTGCTGTTGCAGAAACTTCTTCTGTTCGCTCTGGAATCGAACGAGACGTCGGTGAATAATTTATAACATATTTCACCCTGACCGATTCGATCGAACACCCACCTGTACCACCTTGGTGTCCTTCTCCAGATTCGTCTCGAGGGGAACCAGCAGGTCGACGTAGAACGCTTTCAGCTAGAAAAGCAAAGGCAAACGGTCGTGTTAGACGGGGAGAACTCGAGACACCGAGAAAATTTTAATGCACGCCAGAACGAATTCGAAACGAGCTTAGGTAACGAGGAAGTTTATTTTTTTTTTCTCTTTCAACGTTTCTTGGCCAGATGAAAAAAGAGCCACTGGCTCTTTCGTCGCAACACGAGTTCACGAGTTGTTGTTTGACCTGTTTTAAAGCTACGTTTAAACGCGCTCTCCTAGTTAGGGAAACGTTTCAGCGATTCGAACGGAGTTTCGCGAAATTGTGTGTCGTCGTATCATTGTAATTTTTGTGCTAGAGAAATTGCACCTTCCTTTGTATTGCACAGAATTGCATAGAATATCGAGTAAACATATTTTCTAGTACAACAATTTTATAAGAAAAATAAATGGAAACAAAATTGTTGCACGGGGCAACAATGGAAACTGTAGGTACATACCGGATGCAGGATACAAGGTAAACTGTTGGACGAATGTCGGAATAAAAATCAGAAATTTCAGGGGTTGAAATTTCGGTCTGAATGAAATTCCCTGAACTGGTGTTGGTCGGATACGAGCAACGAGGACAAGGATTGATCGACATTTTTGTTCTGTTTGCATTCCCTGCGAGGCTTAATGGACATTGATTAGAGACAGCATTTCGATCAGAAATACGTTTCCACGAGTGGGTAGACTTGTACCGATGGTCGATCGCTGCTCGTGAAAAGCGAGCGTCGAAAAAGAGAAGAGAAATGCGAGGCTGAAGTGGCACCGTCGATGCGTTGAAAAGATCCTGCTGCATCCGAGATCTATTTTTCGCGATCCGAGCTTTCTTTAAACCCTCCTAGAACCTCGGGAACTCCAGGAAAATTGTTTATTCCGCAAACGAGCTCCGTTTCACCTCGGTAGATATTAGATTGCTGCGTATCGCATGACCGATTTCGAAATGTAGGAAGTCTGACACGATTTCATCACATAAAAGTATCGCGAAACAGCTCCTGAGCTACATCAAATTAAAGCTTAAAGTATAACGAAAACGAGTACATAAGTGCGCCTCGTCAACATTCGAAATACAAAATAACTGGATCTTCGTTGAAATGAAGAATCGTTTCAATTACGTTTGTTGATGCCACCCCTGTTGAGATTCTTTCAATGAAGAATCCGCCATTTCGAATTTAGAATATTAACGAAGTATTTATATAGTAATTTTCGTGAAACTTTAAGCTTTAAATTGATATGTCACTAGTGATATTTCGTGATACTTTTATGTTATGATCATCGTGTTGAAATCAAAACTCGATCATCGTTACCATTTTGTTATTTGAAATCCTTTCAGTATGCTTCCCCGAAATGAATACATTTATTTACCCTGGCCGGATGGTGTTTGTAAAGCTCTCAGGAACAAATTTCGAAACTTCAGTACGTACGGAATGTTTAACGGCCGCAGAAACTAAAAAAATTGTTCAAACGGTATGCTGGGAGTAACGTTGGTTCGCGCAGTAACATTGTAGAACGATATTATTCTTGCATCGCGTTGAACGAACGTCAAACAAATCACGGATTTTTCGCGAATCCCCTCTCGAATTCGCTACAACTCTTCTTGAAGCGACATAACACACACACGCTCGTATCCACGCACACACACGACCGATTTTATTTAGCCGTTTGACAGTTTTACGTTCGACTTTCTCGCCGTTCCGTAGAACTGCACTGAGTTATTTATTCGTCGGTCCTTTTATGTTTTTTTTTTTTCTATTTTTATACTTCTCCGGTTGCGAACCGATCAAGAGCAAATTTGTCAGAAAAATTTTCTCTCCCATTCTTTCGTGATACGAAAGGTTGTTGTTGCTTCTTTCTTTCCCGCGAAATTCGCTCTCATTTACGCTATGACCCGATTTTTTAATTAAGCGATTCGAGCACGGGGGAAAACACCGGACAATTTTAATGCCACCTACGAAATTTTACGATCCGTGTCCGAGTTCCGCGACGAAATTGCTTATTTCATTGTTCGTTCCTTTTTTTTTTTTGCCATTGTGATATAGAGATCGGGTGATGTCGTCCCTTTGTTCCTCGATCCGATTCACGTACGAACGAAAATTAATAACGTTAAAGAATGTAAAAAAATATTCGGATACTAAATAATTAAATTATCAACGAAGCAAAATGCTTCTACCGCCAAAAGCCTTCTTGCGTGTCTCGAGGAAAGGAGTCCTCTCGTTTCCCTCATCGCCCCCCTCTGCAAAACACCGTCCAGAGGACAGATCCGGGAAAGGTAGACGTTTCAAGACGGATGTGAAAATCTGTCGCAAAAAGCCAGAGGAAGTCACGGACCTTCCGGGTCGAGGCAAACATTGCTGTCTCTCTCAGGTTCTTCCACCCTCTGCACCGTCTGTGTGCAAATTTGAACGGCTGAAAATTCGTGTCAGCGCCCTCTGGAGCAACCCTCCACGTCCCTTCCCTCTTCCCATACCCACAACCCCTTGCTCTCGACGTCTAGTTCTAGCGAGCTTGAACCGGATGCTTCGTTTTCATCGAGTCGAATCCTAGCCACTTCCGGCCGTCGCGTGTGCGTCAATGGAACATCTAATGTTGTTCGACGAGTGCGAATTTCACGTCGCTCGTTTCAATACTCCGTACCCTGTTCCCAGAACTTTACTTTGCGCTTTTTTTTTTAACAGAGAACAGCTTTTTTATCGGATTAACCGATCCAATAGTGGTTGCGGTAATTGTAAGTGGCTACGGGGTCGAATCGATCCTCGACTTGTAATTAAGGGGTAGGTTTGAAAGTTTCGATTGGCTCGCTGCGTGGTAAGGGATGGAGCATTGTTCGGTAATTTTGTTTTTGTACATTTTGCGATTCGATTTGCTTCTGCTGTCGTAATCGTAACTGACGAGGGGTTGAAACTTTGCGAGTCGATGCACTTAAGGTGTCATTAGTGAATAAGTGCGTCTGCCTCTGTTTTAAGTATTTCTTTAATATTGTCAAGTATTTAGAATTAATTTAAATCGTCTACTATGCTTTTACACTCGTTGATGGTTAAATATTTTAACAATCTTTGCTCGCAGCACGAGGGGATTGTTTTATTTCAAATATAATCGTATACCGAAGTGTGTGAAAGTGAAAATTGTCTGCGGTAATATAATAAAAGGAAGGAAAGACGAGAAGCGTTTAAGAAACCCGACAACTTAGCTGCTCCTACGATTAACGATACAGCTTAGTTAATAAAGTAATGTTCATCCATCAAAAGCGACGAAACCTTTCAGTTTGCACATTTCCAATTCTACGAGCCGCATCGCGAGAAAGAAAACATCCAGGTTACTCAACAGCTTTATGTTCTTAAATGGATTGCCAAAGGAAGGGGGTGGCGAGAGAGGATGGAAAGGGTGAAGGGTAGTAGGAGGCGAAGATGAATCCTTCGAGTGGTCTGGCTCAAATTCGTATTGGTTGCATTACCTTTTGAACCTTTTCAACCTATTGCCGACGAAATGATCGTCTGTAGAAAAAAAGAAAAATAGAGGGGAAAGGGCTGATAGACCCTTTCGCGTAGAATAGTGGCGAATCCAATGGTCCATAGTGAAAGGTCGCCACTCGGAAGGGGGTCTTCTATGGTGTTCAATGATATGGTTATTCAGTACGACCCTCTGCAAAGTTTTTCAATCGAACCATTATTGGGGTCCGAACCGACTTCGTTCGGTCTGTTTGTTCCATGTTATCAATCTGTTTATTTGATCACCGAAACAGGGTTTAAACAAGCTTTCAAGAAGATACATCGAATCAATTTCATGCTAATTATCTTCCGCGTTGAAACAGCTCTAATTAAAATAATATGTTTTTATAATGCAAACTCGTTTACACTTAACACTGGCTCCAGGAAACTACGTATTTATATTCGGAGATCCAAAGAAGGGTTAAAGTGAGCCAAGAAAGGAGAATGACGGTAAAAGAACCGTGTCCTTAATAATTATCCTTTGACTGTTGAAATACGAAATGGAATGGCAGTGACCTTTTGAGCAACAAGTTATTTAATGATCGCTCCTTCCTGAAAGGGCCTGGAAGAGCATTTAAACTTATCTCGAATGCCTGAGAGTTTTGCAAGTCTGCGAAGTTCGGAAAGTAAAAGTTTCCCAAGGTAGCGATCTTTCAAGGAGGGGAACTTCATTATAAACATCGCACCTTTGTCGGAATTCGTCTCTCCGATTGATACCGTCAGACGTTACAAAATGGCAAGTGACCGGGTAAAAATTTTCACGGATCCATTCGATCCCTCTTCAAGACGAGAAAATCTCGAAGATATGAATCAGCGAAAAGACTGCATCAATATATTAGCAGAATCTTGAGTTTTTTTTTCTGCCAAGCAGATGGTACGATATGGCGAGCTTTTTGTCCGAGGAATCTTTTCGCATTGGAAGAAAGCCAATGGGCCAGCATTGTTTTCCCTTTTTTATCGCGAACAGCGAAAGCGTTCCCGAGACGTGGCAATCGAATCGAAAGCGTTGATTGCGAGCATCGTTTTTAGAAAACCCTTCTTATACACGCGAGAATCGAATAAAATAAATTGATATTTGAAGATTGAACGTTTTGTCCAAATTGTATGTTTTATCACAGATGCACTTTTGATGATTATTATTGTTTAGGATCTGGAGCGATTGCAATTGATATCAAGATTAGAATTAGAATTATTTTAATTAGGGGGGTGCTGTGGGTTCAGGAAATTTTTTATGTACCTGGATGAAAACTTTCATCGCGTAGCGATTTCTCTCGAGGGAAGTTTCTTGTCCGTTTTGACAGTAACTACATATCGAACAGGGGGTTTCTGTTCCTTTTTTTCTTTTTTTTTTTTAGTTTTTTATTTTCTTACGTTACTTCGCCAGTGATCGCCGCTACGAATTACACGTCACGTGGAACCATATCTCAAAAGTTTCTCTCTCGCGCGGTTCTCCCCGGAGAAACAAACGAAGCCATTCGACCCAGCAACACCCGATCAATCGATGACAGGCTTCAGTTTTGTAACAATGAGGGGGAAACGGATAGGAAAAAAGAAAATGAATCGAAATTTTCATCAACTTTTTTCACCCGGTACTTAATCTGCGAATGTCTGTCTAACAATTGATGGAATCAATGAGACCAGGAATCGCGATGGAATCGAAGAATCATTTGTGGTTCCTTTTGTTTTGAGCCAGCTATAATGCCACCCTTTTGTGAGCCGTGCTTTCATTAAAGCAGATACTTTTGTGTGATTTATTAGCAGTTACGACGAGGTGGTTTTATTCAGTTATTTGCGTCCCAAGCGTGCTATTCGGTTGGATGGTTAATTAGTCTGCAACGCTTGTTTGGTGATTTCGTTCTGATTGGTTCGATAATTACCTCGCTTTGTGTAATTTTAAGCTCGTGCACGGTATATGTTGGATTTGGATAAATTCTTCTTTTTTCATGGTAATTAACGTTAAAAATTCTTTATAGATTCAAATTGATTCGCGTTACTTGAAAGAAAATTATATCAGAATCACGCAAAATGAAATTAATTAGTTCAGCATCGATCATAATTTTATTATGTATTTTGTTAATGTGATCTTTCGTGTTTACAAGAAATTACAAGAACATGGGATTTTCCATTTCATTCTGTATTCTTCGTGTCACGCGTTTCCCAATTACGTTGACTGTCCCAATCAATCTGCTCAATTATTTATTCTCTCGGTTTCAACTCCGACCATTCGTTGGTAACGTTCAGCCCCCTGTGTGATAATCGATAAAAATGATAAAAATGCAAATGAAGCCTTCAAAAGCCGCGACTCGATTTGTGCTTCCTCATTTCTTCTTCGTTTTCCTGCCGTTTATTATTTCAGATACGTATGTGAACCGTGGGCGAAATATCGTATCACAGATTTCATTAAAGACCTTATCAACCAACCACTGTGCATAGATATTAATTTAAACCAACTCCGAGGAAAATATTAAATATTCCTCGCATTAGGATCCATTCTCGACGAAGGATGTTACAGTGCCTTTATAATAATGAAATTTCATCCTGAATTAAATTGAAAGAATTAATTTCATCCTGCATGCAGAGGCGCCCTTATTAATTAACCAACGAAAGAATTTCTTATAATGAAAATTTTTCATCTCAAAGGTGTAAGAAATATTTTATAAAACAAAGGATCATTTTTTGTTGATTAATTGAATATTTCAGTAAAAATTCTTTTTTAAACCTGGATATTACAGTTGCTTTTAACCACCATGACTTAAAATTGGAATTTTTAAAAGGAGTTCTTCGTAAAGGGATATACCATCGACAAAGAATAAAAATTGAAGGGTTTGGTGAACGATGCAGCAACGAACTATCACGAAAGTAAACAGGATGGGGATATCTCGTCGCAAGATATATACAGAAGAATTTATCTCGATGATAGCCGGAACATCTATCTATTCACGGGATCGAAGATCGAAAGGCAATTCGACCTTCTTCTATTTTCCATCGTCGTCGGTGTTCTTTTGCTTGCATGTTCAATCGTTCCTCGAGCGTCGCAGTCGATTTTCAGTCGCGAAGAAAAATGCGACAATGCCCTGTGACGCTTTCCAGATATTACCCTTCCAAATTGAATTAGCCCCTAAGATCGGGGCGAAGGGAACGGCGTCGTTTATCCTGTTAGCCGGACGTCTCGATTGCAACGATGGATGATATTGACGATAAGAGAACGATCGTGAGTTTTCGAACGCAAACATTTGTGTTCTCTTCGATTCGCCATGAAATTTTTTGGAAATATGCTTGTTTGATGTTTGACGCGTTGATTGGATGGGGGTCATCGATGAGCTGTGCCTCAAATTTTGTGTATTTGAATAATTCATAGAATAGAAGATTTGACAAATATTAAACAGTGTTATTATTAAACTAACGGCACCAAATTATAAGCTTAAATTTGATAATTAATTGATTCTGTCTTCAATAATGGAGGGTTTCAAAAAATTGCAACCCCTGCAAAGTGATACAATTTTTGTTAATAAATCATGACTTTTTTTTTTTATTGTTTTGGCCAATTTATCCATATCCCCATAGCAATCAACGTGTTAACGAGTTTTTTTGTTTTTCGATTTCAAATAGTGGATTGATTACCAATTATATCGTGTATTGATTGGGTATCGGACATCGTTTCAGGATGATGTTTTCAAATTACACAGTTTTCGTGTGACAGTTTTTAATTGGTGGTTCGTTAGTTTTTCAAAATTTCCAAGAAACACTGCTAATCAATACCAACCGAACTGTTCGCCGCTTCAAAGCAAATAAATGATCATAATATTCTGCGAAACGACTGCGAAAGAAAGAAAGAAAGAAATGAAATTAACGAATTGAAACAAAAAAAAATTAATTAACGAACGCTGAAACGTCGGTGAGCTTAAAACGTCCGTCGCTGTTGGAATCTTTTTTTTTTCCTTTCGACAAATTAAATTTCAAAGCTGTCAGACCGGAAAATTTCGATAAAGGAGTCAGTTTCGCTTTGTTAAAAAAATTTGGACACAAAAATTCAATTACACAGCTCGCGTTATGGCGTGACGAAAACTAAAGGTTTCATTAATCTCTTAAAAACATTGACACAATGTTAAGTATCTCGTTAACCCGTTTCGTGTCGTAGTTTTATTTCGTTTTATAAAATTAAGCGTCGCATCGGGTATACAGAAAATTGCAAAAAACTTCATAATCCCGGTTGATTATGGAAAAACTGCTATTCATTAACACGTTGAATGCTGTGAGGATTATTGGTGACCGACATCCGTGTTGTCAGGGGTGACCTAAAACACCAGTATCAGCATAATCTCTCGCTAACAAGATTATACTCACAAAATATTTCAAAGATTTTATAGTCCACCTATTTTTCCTTAAAAAGTGAAAAATCCTGGATTTTTCTAATCTCCAAGGGATAATAAATTATCACAATATCATTAATCCCAACTTAGAAGATACAAAAGTCTTCAGAAATATTTGCATTATTCAGAAACGGTAGATTCCAGATTGCATGAGATGCGAATGCATCGCTTCCGGTGTTCGTAATCTCGTTACTTTAAGCGTGTCTCGGTCGTTCGTCTTTAAAGCCATAAAACTGATTCCAAGCGGTTGGACCAAATTGTTCTTCCACTGTATATTTCCGCGCGATTAGGCTTGGCTAGGGGCGGCAACAGCGTGGAGGCGCGAGGCAGAGATTCGAAACGGCGCGAAAGGACATCTTTACGAATGTTGCCAGACACGAGACCGAGGTCGAGACTGACGTAATCTCCGGGAATGGTAGTCGAGGGTGAAACGAGAGGGTGAAGAAAAGGAAGAAACGTGAACGAGGGGCGAAGAAAGTCGGTGTATGCGCGTTGGTCTGAGACAACGAGCTTTCGTGCGTGAACGGCTTCGGATATGCGTTTCCTACACCATATATTCACGCACGTGATGCACAGTGGCGTAGTTGATAACGGTCCTGAGGTCGTCGAAGGCCCCTCGAGGATTCAGAGAAAAGGAAATGCAAGCAACGAGACGTACGCGCGAAACGCGGACTGAAAATATTAAATGGATGAAAGTACGCGTAAAATGTGCACGGAGGGTAGGAATGGGTTGTTCGGAGATTTAAGAGTGGGTAATTTAAAATGTCGCGATCGAAGGTGAGAGGATAGACAAGAAGAGTTATGTAAAATTTGTACATGGTCCCATGCAATTTTAGGTTCCTTTTTTACATCTAATTGAGGATTATTATATTAACCCTATACCTGTTTCACGCTGCAAAGTTGCTGACGTTGAAATTGTAATTGGTGCTCGACAAAGTAGATAAAAACTCGCATCACATTTGACCAAACGTTCGACGATCGACATATCATTATATGTCCATTTCTCTCACAATTCTGCCATCCTCTCGGCGCTTATCTCTGCAAAGTTTCACGATTGTGACACTAATACGACGACGTCTATAGAATCACCTTTAAATCATCCAATATCGTTCCGTCGGTTTCCGTTCTTCCTTCGAGAGTTATAAAAGCGACCCGCTCGAAAAAGCAGCCGAGGGGCTTGGAGAACAATTACTTTCCGGGAGCCGTTAACGGAAGTTATCGACCACGGTCACGTAAGAAACAATTAGTTTGGGAGTCTGTTGTTGCCGTTCCGTGCGGTTTCCGGTTCTCTGCTTTGGGCCAACCGATTCGACAAAGTACACACACAAACGTGGCTCAACGTCGGCCGCAATTCCGCGAGATCTGTCGCGCAATAACGACCACCCGTTATTGTTCTTTGTCCGCTTGGAAAGACTCGTAGCCGAGCTGCGAGGGATCAAAGGAGAGCCCCCGATCTTCGGAACTATCCCGACGGGAATCGTCCATAACGGTCGGGATCATTGTTGGGAATATTCTCCATAAAAGAAAACAGGATCAACGGAGCCGGGCAGCGCTCGTTTCAACGGAAGCGGAAGGAACTGGGTGAATTTTAAACGCTACGCTGCTTAACAGAGAGTTTGTTCCAGGGAACGGCCTTTCGAACTTTTACTGAATTCTTGAACCATAATGCTAGACAAATATAGTTATTATATTGTGTAATAACTTAAATTTCGTCAATTACTTATTGCCAGATCGAAGAATCAGAAATATTACGAATCGTCCGAATTCGGACGACTACGGTCCATTTTATATGCTAAAGTGCTTTCGATGAACATTTACGTTCACAACAAAAACCTGACACACTATCTCAAAGTTATACGAGCGCTCTTTACTGGATCGTGACGAGATATTTCCACCCCAAAACTTTTGGAATCCCAAATGACTACAATTTGCAGCACATTGTAGTCTACGGGAAAGCTTGTGAAATTTTTCCCCCGATCTCCCGACCATACGTTAAATCTTTTAAAAGTCATCTCGTCTGATCCGAATTTGTCGACGGACAAGCTCGTCCCGCTGGACGAGATTCTCAAAACACGGTGAACCGGTATCGGTGTCCGCGGGGCGAAATCGTAATAACATGTCGTTACAGTTGAAACGAATTTTCACCCTCAAAAGAGACGTCTGCAGGTGTGTAATCTCACCCCTGAGGCGAGCCAGCCTTGTGCAAGGATCAAAGAGATTTCCATGCGTTCCTGGAATGCCCAGATAGAACAAGGGACGAAGGAACACGAGCAACGAGAAGAGCCAGCCACGAAACAAGATCGAGATAAAAGGAGAACAAAATTGATGATTACGCGTTCAAAAAAAAAAAAAAAAGAAAAAAAAAAGGAGGCGGGTGGAAATAGAAGGACGAAGTAAATGACCAAAACCCTCTTTTAACTTTCCAATTAATATTCCAACGGGGTTGGAAGTTCGCCCCGTCACGAATTCACACCGCTGCCGTTGCTGGTATTTTGTTCTCTCGCGCGTCCCGCATAAATCTTCGCCGCTTTTAATTGCGTCACTGGTGGCCTTTTATTTAAATAATTCGAACGGTCCGTCCAGTCGGACGATTTATTCATTCTTCCTCTAGATAACGTTATCGCCCAACCCAGACGCGAATCCCTAGTCCCTTCGCGGATCGTTCTTATGAAGTATTCAAGGTTTGATTTTCACGGTCTGCTACGAAACTCCGATGCAATTTATCCGGGAGAAATCTACATGAATAGGGTGGTGTAGCAGAACTACCGCGTTACGGGGTGCGAGATTTATCGCACTTTCAGTGGGACGACGTGTAACTGTAAATAATTGATAGGAACGTGTCTGCGCGATTTCCTTGGAAATTGTGGAAAATCTTGTTCGTTTCCTTTGAATATTTTCGTGGTTGGTCATTCTCGATTATAATTCTTTTTTAACCCCTTGCCTTACAATATCGTGTCACACACACGACGCATCTTACAGTTCAGATGTGATTTCTGTTGTTCAAACTTTGATCATAATTAAATTTTAAGTTTAACTTTGATTACAATTTACATAGTTAATGCTTGTCAAGTGTGATGTATACGTAATATTTCAATTTCCTTGGTTTATTTTAACGTTGGAGCAATAAATATTTAGCTCTGACTGACCCATCTGTCGGGAGAATGGTAAGGCAAGGGGTTAACTAACCCTTCATAAGCCAATAATCATTTGTTTCCGTGATGATGTTGCTTTTGGGACCAAAAAGAAGCCGAATATAGGTAAAAGAAGAGCGTGAAAGTACTCACGATATTCATTTCCTGTTCCTGGATCTCCTTGTAGACCTCGACGATCCTCATCAACGCGAATCCTGCAACACAAAGCGAATTTCCATCGTTTTCAAATACTGTCTCGCTACCTGGCTCTTCGAAGACGGGATTTCCCGTCGAAGTATGAAGAGCTTTTCCATCGGTTGTGCGGTTGAAACTTTGTCGCTGAATTATTCAGACGCGGCTGCTGTCGTCGATACTTTAATCCACTGTTAAGGGCAGATGAAGGGATGAGAAACCGCGAGAGTTGGCGGCGACGCGTTCCAGCGGTTGCGGCTGATTTTCGAGTGACTTTGCCCGGAAAGCTTCCGAAAGCGTGTGGCGGCAAAAAGAAGAGCCGAGAAAAGAGAAGAGGGAAACGTAACCGCGATCGTAGCGACGCTTTGGGGAAACTCGTTGCTCAAAAGTTGGACGAAACTTCCGCTCGACCGTCCCCGCCAAGCCTCCTGAGAAACTTTTCCCTCGTCTTCTGTCCGCCACCCTTCTTCTCGATACTTTCGTCAGTCCATCAGAAATATCTTTGATTCGAAAAGAAAACATCCGAGCGACGCGATACGCAAGTTTTTCCACGAAATTTTCCCATTTTCTCGTCTCTTTGTGGCGTGCAATGGGAAAAATAATGTTGGACGGCGGATAACATTCGAAAGAAGTGAAATATTCGTAAGTTTGATCGATTAATTAAAGTTTTAATTAAGTCAGATGAACGCCAATCGCTTTTAACTTTAAATTAGATTGTTAAGGGATCCGCAATAAAATTGAAGAACTTTTCTGACTGGTCGTCGGTGAGAATCTTCATCGTGCAAAGATTTGCTGTGAAATTTTCTTAGGAATCGAACAGTGTTTCTATTGCTAGTGTCATCGAGTTTGATTATTTTTTATTCACGGTCGCCTTTAGCCAGTTAATTAACGCGTCTGGTTTGAAATTCCCACGGGTTTCCTTGGGTTCTATTACCGAGAATCCACTATCTCGCTAATGTCACGTCCACCGAATCTTTTTATAACCCTTCGTTCCCTTGCCCGTACATCAACGTCAGCTTTAATGTATATCCAAGATACATCTCCCCCAATTTTTTTCTCCTCGTGCATAAATACCTTAGCGTGACTCGACCAAAATCCATAGAACAGGTAATATTTCAAGTATCACGTCTACGATGCCATAGTCCATCATCGTTCGGATAATAATTCAGAGGTTAACGCTTCGACCGTTACGCTAATTACTTTGTTAAAGGTTACCAAAACTTTCGCTTCTCTAATTTCTGCATCGGAGCGAAAATATTAGGGGGATAAATGGGCTCGTGAAAAAGTCATGAAAGTCCAATGAAAAGGATTAGGAAGATCAAAATCTTATCAACGTCTTGTCTCTTCTAGCCCTCCCGCCCTCTCAATTTTGAAGTTAATATACGCGGAACGAGGGTAACGCGACGGGACTTCTCGACATGTGGGATTTCCTTTCCTCGTTACGTTTAACCCCACGTGACTCGTGCGGGGCTTCCAACGTACCCCGGTTAATTCTTCTTTTAACCTGTCAGCTCAAAGGTTTCCTAAAAAATATTTGCCAAATATTACGGTACCATGTCCAGATATTAACGGTGCGAGGATCACTGGTGACAGACACTACAAATTTAATATAATTCCAATATGGGAAATATAAGTAACATTCGTACCATATTAATTTCACAAGGGTGATAAATGGAAATTATTTTAACGCGTTAATTATTTTCCGACAAATATCGTTGTGTACCAGCGTGGTGAAATCGGTGCACAATTCCAAGATCGCAAGGAACCACGAATTCCTCGTCAGCTTCCGTATCAAGGCATACTCAACACCAGCTACTTACCATTCCTGGTTTCGACGGAGCACGGTTGTATTGCGCGTCGTGCCGCGAATTAACCGTCTGCTTAGAAAACCAGGTTAAGAGAAGACGGGATGCGCCCAGGGTCGAAGATCGGGAGGGAAATTGCGGCGTGTCGGGTCGAGGGTGAGAAGAAGAGTTAAACGATGGAAGGCGCTGTCGTGCGGAAAGGTGTACCGAAAATCGAGAGGATTGAGAGAGGCGAGTTGGCTGCGAAGCGTAGAGGAATCTCGCGGATAAAGGGAAGAAGGTGAGCGTATCTCGACTATACAGTATCGTAATCCCTCGCCATATGTATAGCTCCGTGTGTCTCGTTTGCGTGTGCGTCCGCACGTATATTTCCTGTAGACGCGTCCGTGCAAGTAAATTTACACGAACTAACCGCGAAAGCGTGCAGAATGCACGTGCATCAAACGATTGCTCGACTCTTTAAACTTTAAATGGAAGTTACTTTTGGTGCACAATTTTCGAACGTATTTTCGATCTTTATCTAAGAACCATTTAGGGAAGTTTTTACGATAAATGGGGATGCAAAGCTTGAGAAATGTGAGACGGTCCTTGATCTTATGTTAGACGCTTTGAATTTTATGAAGGAATAAAGGTAGAGTTTGCTTTCGCCAGTCTAGTGATACAGCTCAATCATAAGCGTTCCGCAGTCATAGCCAGACTCTGAACTACATTACCATAAGATTAAGTAAATTAGAACCCCAGTACACCTCGTTGTATCCAAAATATTAAATCATAATCAGGGTATTTTGATATTGAATCGCATAATGGAAGCAACAAAAAGCCACGAACATGCAACTAAATGTCGCCGAGTACAAAAGTCGGATCGTTCCCATTGGTTCCCAAGGGGTCAGTTAACGTCGTAGCCTTCGACCGGAAACGGGTGGTACGCGTGAACCCGACACAGATAAATTTCCACGATCAGCCGTGCGTGCGTGCATGCACGCGCGGGCATATAGGTGTGAGTAATTTTAGCAACGAAGGTAGGGGGAATGTAACGCGGCGTAACGATGCTTATGGGGCTTTGGACAGCGATGGTGCGGCTTCGATGGGGTCGGGTTTAATGCTCGACGCAAGGGATTTAACGCATAACGTAAACAGCCGACAGTAGCGGATCTATGACTGGCGAACCAACGGTCGACCATGGTTTCGCGAAAAGCTCCAGGACGACGGCGACGACCTGGCTTCCCATTTCGTCGCATCGGCGCACAGTGGGGTATTCGGCCCGAAAAACGGGAAAAAACATTTTCTGACTAAAGTCATGTATTTATCCCAACTTTTTTTATTTGTTACAATTATGGTACATATTTGAGGCCTTGTGCGTACAAAATAAGTAATAAAAATTATTTATTTATAACATTTATAAATAAATTATTGAAAATATGGTGGCGAATGAAAAATGCTTTCTGAAATAATTAAATTGAAATAAAATAAAATAAATAAAATAAAACTGAAATAAAATAAAATAATTTTTTCAACTGATTCCAATGAATAATAGGCTATTTACTTATAACGCGTTTCAGCAATTTGTCTTCCTGTTGTATTGCAGATCCTGAAAAATGATATAATATTAGGAATGCGAAGAAAAGAAAAAATGGTGTATGATATTTTATCGTAATTGTTACTGAAGGAATAAATACTAGATGGTATTACATATTTGTAGAGTAGAGTTAGAGTAATATCGAATATTCAATTTTCATCTATACTGCAGTGTTTATTTCACTTTTTCCTTGATTCTTCTTCTCAGGTGTCTTCGTCAAATACATCTATATATCTACAACAGCAGAATCGTGTACAAATGAATCACTTACCTGGTTCACTTGAATCCATCATTAATAACTTCACTTCACAAATAGTCTTATATTAGTACTTAAACTTCAACTGCACTATAACAACTAAACACAGTGACTCGAAAAATCGGACAGAAATCGCAAACTATCTTATTTAATCTTTAATGCTGTTACAAAAACTCTTGAATGATTCTGTCATCGAAGGCTGTGCATCGGTATTTATCGGTTTCGGGTGGGCGTATGCAATTTGACAAAAATGCTGATTCGCCCACCAACTACAACTTAAAATTAAGGGGATGTACAACTAGTGGTGGGGTTGAAAATAATTTGGACATGAAAAGGGAAATTGTCGAGTGGCCCACGAGTGGCCCACGCAAGGACCCCGAAGGTCCCGTTGTAATGACTGTAGCAAGTAATAAACCCAAGGCTACCTTTGACTCTAATAAAACATGTGGAAAACATAAAAATGAGTGTACCCTTCAAACTCTGGTAAAAACACGAAAAGTTATAAAAATAAGAATGGTGGTACATGACCACACTGTCACAAAAGAAAGGGCTTGCTTCGCTAGGTTTTTCCAATGCAAAGTCAGGTATCCGCTGATATCATTTTTTTTCATTGTATCGTTAGTTTCCTACACCTGTAATTTGTAATGAAATATTTCTGCACGTCCCGTCTACCTGGTACGGGACATACCGGCTACTTCAATATTTAATTACGACCTTAAAATACGCCTAAACAATCCAGTTTTCAACCGAATAAAAATATATTTAGACAGTCCGATCCTTCCTGGGTAAAATAAAAAAGAAAGTCGGACAATTTAACAAATAGCTTCAGAGATAAAAATTCAAACGTAAGCGAGACTTACGGCGAAACATGCCGATACCGGTGACGCATTAGTGCCTCTAATAACAAAAACCGGTGCAGTTACCTCAGTAGCAGCTAGTAGCAGCTAATTTTTTTTTTATATTAAAGCTAAGGTTCTGCCCTTTATAATGATACTAGACAGAACACTGAATTATACTAAACACGCTTTTGAATTTGAGAATGAAAATATAAAACATTAAACAGCATATAATTCCAAAAATATCAACAATATCAAAATCAAGGTACGATATTATTAAAGTACATATCCAGGACATTTAAATCCATTACAAATTAGTTGAATTAAGTAAACAACAACGTCGTAAATAATTATTCTATTTCTTGATCATTTTGAGGTTGACAACTTTAAAGCCGTGTAGCTTCGTTACTAATTAAGAAATGTGAAAAAAAATTACACCACATTATGGCCCCAATCTTTAACTAAGTACCTGTATAGATTTTTTTTCATTTTGAGGGTAGTCGCGACAAACGACTTTTTCCCGTTTTTCGGGCCGAATACCCCACTGTGCGGCGCACAAAGAAGGAGCGCGCCTCCACGGGACACTTGCCGGGAAAATACGATGGCATTTCCGGCCAGACACGGTTCATTGGATTAGCTGCAGTTCTATGTATAGTTGTCTTTGGTTCAAACATCGATACACTCCCGAGCTTTACGGTCTGTGACGTAAAAAGCGTGGCCACGGTATCTCTGCAAAAACATTTTTTTTTTTTCTTACAGTGAAAAGTTTGTTTGAATAGCTTTCGAATTAAACAAAAGGAAATATACTGATCGAATTGAGTAACCTCCTTTTCGAAGTCGGTTAAAATGTATTTAACTGAAATAAAATTTAGAATTATTCGACCAACCAAATTTTGAGAATGTCCCTTTATTAGGTATCTTTTGTAGACATCCTACCGTTGACTATATGGTACGTCATCTGTATTCGAAGTCGTAGAAATTGAAGGGTTTTCTTTTTTTCTTTATAAAAAAAGGTGGTCTGCTTTTGGATATTTAACTGCATAGTTGTATGATTATTTAATACTAGGGATACCGTGTGTATTGATCGAAGAAATTTTTATCCGTTCCGTTTATTGGTTTAAATTTTATGAAGCTTTCAATTCGTTGCATTCGTGCACATCGTCTTACATAGATGTTCGTAATTTTTCATTATTTTGGGATATTTTGTTAGGTTGTAACATGTGAAATGTCCGGTTTTGTTTCATCACTTTTTAAATCTGCTTACTCGATAAACATTCGTGTCTTTGAGATGTTATATACATCGATTCGAAGTTTAGAATCTCCTCTTTCACAGATAATTTTCATTTTGAAATATTCACCTACTTTGACGCATTCTTTTTAAGTTTTTATGAAATATGTATTAACATGATTTTTGCGAAAATCATAAAGCGTTTTGATTCGTTGAAGAAAATGTGCAGATTCCAACGATTTTTATTTTAAAATAAGACGAAATTTTTTAAGATTTCATGAAGTACGAACAAATTTCTGAAAAGAAAATAGAAAACTTGTAATTTCTTGTAAAAATCTACAGATTTTAATAATTCTTATTTTGATTATTAACACTTGATATAAAAAATGTGTTTATTTAAAGTTGCCATTATAAATCGGACATTTCATATGTAACAATCTAATATTAACACGAGAATCATAAATTCTTTAAAGATACCAAAGAAACGAGAATACACGTTTCTCTTTCAAAATGCAGACAGCAGGGACTCTGACGCTTAATTACCCGATTGAACATACGAATTTAACCGGAAAGCAACAGACCGTCCGAAAAAAAGTTTCCCAACGTTCTCGTCCGTTTTTCCAAACGACACCGGTTTTAAAAGCTTTCGTCCACCGCGGGGAATAAATATAAAAGAATAACGAGCGAAGAGGGTAAGCGTGGCTCTTGTTTTCCCAGCGTCCGTCCTGCTGTTGTCAGATTTCCGGTCTGTTCCGCGAGCCAAGATCATAAACATATTCGTCCAACGAGGCCAACGTTTAAGCCCTTCGAGGTTAGGTCCGCGAAAAAACGGCCACGTAAAACATAGCGTTGCACGTGACTTGGCGTGCCGTAAAAAAAAAAAAAAAAAAAAAAAATGTGCAAGAGGAATTTAAGGCGTCGTAAAAACGGGATGGAAAGGGTCCCGCAGCCTATAAAGGGAAGGTGCCTCGTTGAATATTTGATGTCCCGGGAGCGTCCGTGTCGATGCTGGAACCGACGAATGTCCTCGTCTAGCCGTTCCGAAACTTTCGTCGCGAGGCTATTCCCTAGGAAAGTTTAGCCGGACGCCAAGCTTCGCCGCTTTCTTCTGCGGTTCCAACCTTTTCTTTTACTTGTCCCCGGAGAACTTTTATGCTGCGGCTTGTAACAGTCTTTACACGGTGCATCGTTTATGTAAGATCGATAAGTAACAGGAAGTGTTTGCACAGACAGACTGTCTGGTCAGCGATCTTGGAAATTATTCTATGTGGATCAGTTTTATAACTCTTTATATCCACTATATATATATATATATATATATATGTAAATTTATTGATTGAAAAGGATTGTTGCACTAATTCTCAGGAATCGAAAATATCCATTTATTCTATGATAAATTGAACAAAATTTATAACCTCGAAACTTTGGGTATTAACGAGTTAAGCGATTCAATGCGTTAATCAAAGAGTAATTTTATTGTCCGAGCGTGAAAGTTGACGTTGTATGAAAGTTTCGGTGAAAATAGAAAAGTTACAGGGTTTTAAATGCCAGGAACGCAGGTGTCCGTTTGAACGATGCTTTTTGCGAGGGGTGTAAATTTTTAGAACGAAGTAACCATTAATTATGCTGAAAGATTGAAGTCTTGGGGCTTCTTGATAATTTTGTTTCCCCTTTAGGAAACTTCTTGGGGGAATAAAAACTCAAGAAACAGCCGATAACTTTTGGTGCGTGCAATCTTGAAATAGCTTTTCTCAAACTATGAAAAGAAAGTTTACTTCTATGTATTCTTATTCTGTGAGCAGACTATCGATAAGTTTCTTTATACATTCTATAATGTAAGCTGATACAAGCACAAAGCAAAGAATCGAATACAAATTCTGCTCGTATGCATAGTGGTTCGATATTGATAGCCTGTGATCGCCTTAAAGTTTGTACTCGATTTTTATTGTCCGATTTTTTGTTGTACTCAAAAATTGTCTATTCCGTTTGAACGGCGGTCTACGTTTGTCGTGGTTCGTCATTTTGTTACAAATCGAGCAGTTCTCGTTCGGAAAGTACTTTAGAATATATTCAGAATTGAAATTGGTCTTTCGATCCCTTCCGTGCCGTGGTAGACTTTCTAGGTACTAGAAATCCTTATATTGTACGTACAGCAAATTTAGGAGTCAGGTTTAATTGCGAAAATTCTTAACAGCAGAAATCGTGATTTGCATGCACACGCAAGGTACAATGCTTGGTTGCGCACAATGCTGAAACTATTTAAGAGGATTAGTCAATGATCTTGAAAGGAGTTCTCATCCAGGGCATCCTCTTAGCATCTTAGAATTTAATTAATATAATCCCTCACAAATTAGATCGCGGATAAGTGGAACAGGATCGTCGTTGTACGACTTCAGAGCGAATCGTAAATTCCGCGGGAACGTCAATTCTCCAAACAACGCTGTTCGAATTATTAATGACAAATTAACAATCTGTCAAACCTTTCGTGGACTTAGTTCAATATTTAATATTTAAAATATAACATCGAAAATCACAGAAATTTCAAAGCTTGCGTTCTTTAAAATAAGTTAATTTAGCGATGAAAGGGTTAAAAGGTTCGATAATTCAATACATCTCTGTGCCGGTTGGTTCGTGCCCATTCGACTGAACAAGTAACAAGAAAAGTGTCGTCTCTTGAACTGCAAGCCAAACAGTTTTTCCCCGATAGGGTGGCTCGCGTTTGATGTGGTGCCTCCGTGCTACTAATTAAGATCGAATTCGCGAGACGGAGGGTGTGGGAGTCTCCGCGAAAACTGAAGACCAAGACAAATAAAATTACTCGAGTGTCTGATGACGGTCGGAGATGAGGCAAGCAAAACACGGGGAACGAAGTCTGAGGGAAGGGGGTCTCGTGCAGCACGTAAACACGAAACGTCTCCGGGACGCTTAATTAATGAATCAACTGGCGAACGTTTTAATCGACTCGAAGGAGGAAAATGAAAGCGCAGAAACTAGAGACTTTGCATCGGAAGATATCGATCTTACGACATTTCAAGTTTAGTTTATTAATTAATTTCCGATGCAAGCATTTGAACGGATTAATTAAAAACGCGTTACAAACATTCGTAGAAACGTCGCGAGAAGGAATTTTATAGCTCGTCGGTGCGAATGGTGTTTCACAAATACCGTTGTATTTATATTTTTATTCATTTAACTTGCCGTTATCATTGAATACGGGAGGATACAATTGCGGCTACAGTTTATCGACTGTTGGGGAAATTTGATTAAATTGAAAACAATTTTTAACGAGATGTTGCGACGGAACAAACAGCAACCCGCTGTATGGAAACTCTTTCGCGTTCGTAAACGGAAAATTTTAATTTGATTATCGTGAGAGCCAGAATGGTTATTATCAGTTTTTGAAAGCTGCTTAGAACAATGTTATTTGTGCAGCACCTTTTGTTAACTATATGATTGCTTTACAGTATCAAAACTATCGATAGACGAACAATAGTGTTTTGTAGCTGGCGCAAATTTGGAACTAAAGCGAAATTGAACCGGTGCCGATAATTCTTCATTAATAGGTTTCCCGTGTTCATTAATTCACGTCGTACAGCTGACACGAGCGGTGCAATTAAAACGAAATAAATCCAGCGGTTGCCGCACGACTCATGCTCGGATTATTTGTATTACTAAACGTGCGAACCGATCGAAGGGATTCGATTGCTAATTGATTCTCGTTCAAATCGGATCGGCGCCTCGATTGACCCAACCAATAGATTAGGGATTTGCTCGTATCGCGTTTTATAAAATGAACAATCAGCTGTGTAAAAACAATCGTTTCCTCCACTGTCAATGACAATTTGCCGAAACAAACCCTGAACAAACTAATCTAAATCTGATTATCAAACGTCGGCAAGCATCAATCATCCCTCCTAAACGAGAAGCACCATCGATCTACCCCGTAACCGTTTGATCCCTGTTCATCCCTCGATTAGAATCCGGTGTTACAACCCTTGCTGGGTTCCGCGTGGAAAAAGGAGGGAAAACGAGCCATTGGAGTCGAAAAGTTGCCTCTCCACGAGGACCCGGATAGTTTTCCACATCTGTGGCCACCATCCACCGAGAAACGGCTGGTGTTCCACGATGTTAACCCAATCTCTTTCTCTCTCTCTCTCTCTCGCTCCCGCCTGGAAAGGGAGAAGAAAACGAGGACGGTTTTGGGACGACGAGCAAGGATGAAACAACAATTGTACGCGAGTTATCCCCGCCGGCTAACTACTCCTGGCGAACAGGAAGAAGGGCAAGGCTAACAGTTTTCCTCCTGTTCGACCGTCTCGAACTAATTAACGTGGGACATCGTGCAGCCAGTCGCACACGGTCGAATAAAAGCCACGCCACGAAAACTGAGGGATTACCGCGTGAACGGAGACCGACTGATCGCCTGGGGAAGACAACCCTTCGCGGGACGACTGGTCGATGTAATCTTGGTAATGGAATTGGCTGATAACAATGTCGGAGCATACGTACCCGGTTGCTACGTTTTCTTGATACCTACGATTGCGCTGAGTGGGCGAAGTTTGCGACAAACCCGTGAATTTCGAGAAATTGACGAAGTTTTGAAAGAGCCGCGTCACGTGGTGTATCTTGGGGCTTGAATTCGACGGAACTCGCTTGCCAAGTTTATTGCCGTCACTGTTTTCACGAAGTTGCGTCGAGTAAATGTAACGCGTTATCTGCCACCACGGAAACTGAAACTTCCTGGAAAATACGGACTGTTCGCGAAATACGGGAGATGAAGTTAAAGCAACGAAAGGTGCAAAAAGCGTTTGCCTGATTGTTGTGTACCAAATGGTTGGTTTCCGAATGCGGAAAGTCTGACGCGATTTCATAACATAAAAGTATCGCGAAATGGTACTTATGGTACATCAATTTAAAGGTTAAAGTGTGATAAAAATGACTGCATAAACGCCTCATTAATAGTCGCAGCATAAATGACTGATTCATCTTTGAAGCAAACAATAAACATCTTTGCAGTTTAATGTTGTCCTAATGTTTCGATAAAGTATCAGCCATTTTGTATTGAGAATATTGACGAAATATTTATGTAATCACTTTAGTCAGATCTTAAACTTGAAATTGATAGATCGTAAGTGCGATTTTGTAATACTTTTATGTCATGAAATTATGCTAGACTGAATTGTTCTCGTCAACTTTCGTTAGAACATTCCTTAACACTAGAATTACCAAAGGGGTAAAAATCACTTGCTTCAGATTTCTTATTTTAAATTGCAAAATTTATTAAAACGCTTCTGTCATCAAGGTAAACAATTATTGTATATGTTAGTTGACGTTTCATCCTTTATGTATTTTGCTTCTTATTTTAAGTTCAATTTAAAAGTAAGGGTTCATTGAACGTCGGTAGCTCTAGTGTTAAATATAATTTCCAGCCGAAATACTTGAAACGTTCGATGTTCCGTGATTCAGTATATACTATATACCACTCCAATGCAAACAGCCCAACGATCCTGCTCTGAAAGCAGGAACAATAGTCTCGCCCCATTCGAAACGGCGCGGCGCGGCGTTCCACTCGAGATCCCTTAGCGACACCTCTCTAATCAGCCTCATAACCATCAAGGGATCCCAGAAAACTGTGTCGTCTGGCTCGAAGCATTTCATTACGTCGAATTGCATTTTCTTCCGTTGCAATGAAGGAGAAGGAGCGAACAAACGAACGAACGAAAGGGAAAGGGAGGCTTGTCTATCGAGCCGAGAGAGGAGCAAGCGAAGCGGCAAGATCTCGACTCCCCGCGAGTAAATAGTAACAGTAGCGGGTGTTTCTTGTATCAGCGCATTTGAAATGGAAATACACCCTAAGATGCCGTCGACGAGGAAACTCTGTGCGGATCTGTGCAGGAACAGAGCCTTAGCCTATAGCTGCGGACTCGCGTCACCCTTTTGTTTCATAACTCGCTGCGATACGTCTCGATGGCGCCATCTTGGGTTTCATGTTCTCTTTGCTCGTTCGCTCCTCTTTCTCCTCTCGACGAGCTCGGGGAACACGTACCACGCGTCCTCTCCTTTGTCACGGAATCCCGGTGAAGCGGCGACTTCGTGAACGGCAAAAGTATCGCGTTACCTCCAGCAAACGTGTCAAGAAACGGGGAAATGGAAAATCCTACCGGGAGATGTACAGCACGGAGCACGATAGGCTTCCCTGGGGAAGATGGCGCCGTGGAGAAAGCTACCCCCGCTATTCACCTAGGTTAAGGTATCTGGATTGGGTTGAGTGGCAAATGTTTTATTTGGATAATCATTTCATAATTATTTCGATTTATTAACTAGTATTGGATGGATGGTGGGTAGGGAAGCCTACTGTACTCGGACGGTGCACGAATTGTTAACAGGGAACAGGAAGGGAGAGAGACACGGATACTCCACCAGGTCCCCATTACGACGAATAATTGACCCAAAGTGCCATTACGTGGTCGATACTTCATCGAGTGTCCACCAAGAGGGCTTAAACCGAGGGTTGCTTGAACTGTATCTGGAGGAGTACTCGAGGCTGGATTCGATTTGTCCGAGATAACGGCTCGATGGGAGGATTGTTTTTAATTGTCCTTGCAATAAGGATAAATATTGTGAACATCAGTGCCATCGGCAACAGATGACATGTTTTAATCCTTCCGAACAAATAAAATAATTTCGCAACGCGAATATAATCATCCTTAACAACGAAAGTGTTAATTAAGATCGATCATCGTTGATAACGCTTTACCGACTTATTTTAGTGAAAAAACATGGGAGCAAGGTAACTTGAAAATTGTATTTCTGGACGAAGTTGAAGACAGGAATTCCCACAGCGTGGTAACATTACCGATAACACAACCCAGTGTCGTGGTTGCCGGTACGATACTCTGTGCGCGCATAATTCATCGAACTCGGTCGAATAAAGCCCGTGGAACACCGAGATTACGGCTCATTACACTTTCATCCTGGTTCGCGTCGCGGTATGCAAGGGACGACCTCAAAGATTCGTCGAGCAATAATTTTTCTTCGCGGTCTGGCAGCAAAACGTTCCTCGGGAGCCAACTCGGGCGAAATTCGAGTTTCCCCCCCTCTGAAAGATTTCGGTATTCCGTGGGAGTAATGGTTCATAAGACGAGCCGGGCCGTGGGGGAATGCATTCCCATGGAAGACGGAAGGTAGATTCGTCGGATAAACGCAAGATAGAGCTGTCAGGAAGAAGGATGGAGCACGCACGTGCCGGATCCCTCTGGTGTTTCGTTATTCAACGTCGTGTAACGCGTTCATCGTTGCTTCCATTTCACGTATACGTACGTGTGTACGTGTATGCATCCATTTGTACCCAAACGTTTCGCGTTTTTCACGTTACATCTACGCGCATCGTGAAAACGTGTGTTTGTTGATACACAGGCACGTGTATGCGAGCATTATTTTTTCGTTATCGATCCCAGTTTTGTTTTCTGTGCATGGTTTTTTTTTATGCAAATATTCGCGTGTCCACTTGTCGGTCCGATCGTAAAAATGAGAGGGATAAACGATAGGGCCAGAAGGTTCAGCCCTGTAACCCGAGGGTTGGGTTGTTGTTTAATTTAAAAACACGTCGAATCGAATCGCGTTTCCGTGGGTTTGATTTTTAACGTTGCCCGACCGATTGGCCGATCATTCGTTCGGCCTGAAAAATATGTTAACAATTTTACGCGATTTTATGTTTACATTGAAATCGTTTGTAAATAAATTCGAAGAGTTCCAAGTGTTAAAACATAAAGGAATTATAATCATTCTACCGGATCTATTCCGAATGAAAAACGTCGTAGGATCGAGGTGACAACGTTCGTTTAAGCGTATCCTTGTGAAACTGTAAATACTGGCGAACGGATACTTGGCCCCGGTACTCGCTGGGTATTATACAGAGGCACTAGCATTCCGGGAACGCAAAAAGGTATAAAGCGAAATAAAATAAAGTGTAAACGAGCTTTTCCTGGGGGAGTGCGATTCTACTTTAGATTAAATTCCGAAGCAACCTTCCTCTATTTCTCCTGTACAACCCCCTGCTAGCCAAGACCCTATCTCCTATCTCGTTTCGAAAACTTAGTTTTTTCTCGCCTTTTCCGACGATTTTCCTGCGTGGACCAACGTTTTCGTCCGTGTTGCCCGTGGTTTTGCTGTAATTATCGGTCTTACCTTTCTCAAAAACGTTTGATCGTATCAGCGCCGTGTTCACTTTACGTCTAAAGTCGCAAAATATCGAACGATCAAAAGTAAATTGTAACTGTCGATTAAAAAAGAATTTTATTAATATCCCATTTCATTTTGTAGTTTCCTTTGTTTTTAATTTCCAGAAACGAGTGTTCGCGTCACCTCTCTATGCGTTAAAATGTTATAAATTTTATATCACGGGATTACCTGGTCGTGGTGCGACTCGCTGAAATTTTTCACAGAACAATGCAGCCGGTTTTAAAACGGTCTCGTGAATCCGTGCAACCTCGGCTCGTATCAATTGCAATATGTTAAAACACGCGGCCAAGTCGCGCATGAATTAATCTCGAGTTTTTATTACGGTTCAACTGAGACCGTGTCGCGGATACTTTTGGCCAAATGAAACAGCACGGACCGATCGACGATGATTAATTTCTCGATATATCCGTGTCATTAAGCAAATTAAAATACGCGCCGACAAACACCCGTGCGTGTTGACGGTCAGAATTTTGCCTGATGTTTGGTGCTATTCTCGCCGAAAGCCTCGAAAAATTCTGGGCTCGAATTTCAACGATATTATTCCACGCCGTAAGAAATATATCAAAGAGAACATCAAAGGGATACGATGAATTCTCGACGAACGGTGTTTTAATTCGATCAGAAAGGCAAGCCCAAAGCAGTCAGTTTCCTTGTCGGGGATCAAAAGGCAAACACGCATCGGGGGTCGAACGTTCAGTTCGAAGACGGTTCGAAATGGGGGATCCGGTACCCGAGGATGGCTGTTTTTTTATTTCCGATTCTTGGAGGAAGAAGGGAAATTCGGGGAAAGCCGGGCCAACGTAACGCGGAGAGTGGCATTAACAAAAGCACTCGTTAAGGTGATTAACGAGCAAGAGAACACGGCCGGAACGATATACCGGCGTGGACGCTATTAGGGGCTTTATTAATTACCATCCTCGAGTAATTTGCCTGGTGCGCACATTGCGGACGAATGGAGCAACCGTGAGATGGTTTACTGCCAAGTCAGCCCGACAGATTCCGGTGTTTGTCTTTGCGACAGACCTCCCTTTACTCGAAATTTCAACCATCTCGTATGTATACGTTGCTGGACACACGTAATAAATGTTTACTTAACATTTGACTGCACGTTGATCACACCAACGTCGTATCTGCTTTGAAACGTGAAAACTTTATTAACTGCACTGTGCTTAACCACTTGCGCTATAAAGACGTGCCACGCACGACGAGATGCTTTTGTTCCAAAATCGACAGCGACGTGTACTTACACCAAGTCGATAGGCATTTATCGTAAAAATAAAAATGACGTGCGCTGCACGTCGCTTAACAACCAGATCGTTCGTTTGTCGGGCTACAGTTCCAGAGTACAATAATATTATTGGTGTCGTGAGTATTCATTCACATTCGTGTCAAATTCTTTATGTATGACCCTACCAACGCGCTGAGGTGCTGCTTAAAGATTTGCACTCGCGTTATATTGTAGCACGCGGCACGCGCAACCGTGAGTGTATTGTTAGCGCAAGTGGTTAACACGTTGAGCGCCACAGTGAAAACGGTCGTACGTGGTCAGACACGATAAAATTCAAATTATTAAGGATGCAGGCGATTAATTTTCAAATTTAACCTGTCAATTCGATAGCCAGCATTATTAGTTTAATATTAACGCTATCCACGGTTTATTTCATAGTTCTTTTAGTCAATTATTTGATCGTACAAAATCACTGGTGACTGATGTGTCGCTTAACGTGTTAATTGACTGCTCTGTTATTCGGGCCCTAAACTACTCCGATAAAAGGAATCATATTTTTTAAATTATACGCACGTAAGGTCCCTAACCGTAGCGACTTAGAAACTAATTACGATTTTATCGATTTTTGTTGCTTGATTTTTTGAAAATGGTAATAAATTGATAGGAAATTCGTACTGGTGTATCGTTATTTTCATCGGGAACACGCATCTGTATCGTTAACATATTTTAGCAGCAACAATTTCGCGGAAAATGATTTTGTAACAATACACTCGGTTATGTATTCTGCATACAAAAATATGCAACAAATTGGATTACGCACGACAAGCATAAACCAACAAGAGGAAAATTGAATGTTCCCTGATTAAAGGACTAATTTCAGAATTAATTACCGTTCCTCTGGACTTTCTTTTTATCATCTACTCCCTTTGGGGGAAGCAGGGTTTAATGTGACATTAAAATTAGGATGGATTGAATCCTAAATTCGTCCCGGACAAAGGATTATTCCGTCGCGACCGATTCACACAGACTCGTCGAATTCGTGGTCGCGTATCGTAATCCTCCCGATTCTCGTTCCGGTTGTAAATTCCCCCTCTCCTCTCGCTCTTCTAACAGTTGTCGGCGCTCCCTTTGATCGAATGACGTGAAAATTTTGTTACAATGTATTTGTTACATTCGTCGATGCCCGTTGCCCATTTACATAGCCGTCGATTATAATAGCATTTTTATGATATTTGATCAAAGGGATCCTTTGTAACCTGAATCGAAATTCCACCTTTCGATATTCGACATATACGTTTTCATGGAGAAACCTATTACCGAAATATAGGAATACCAAGGAAAATTTTCCTTGTGATTGAAAATTTTGACTGGCAAGGAAATGATTTCCCAAGCGAGTCTGCGATTGTTTTATTAGCAATCTTTCGTCCCTCACAGCTATGTAATTGTCTGTAATCGTCGCAAATTAGGTGTTTGCGGGAAAACCACGGGACCGTGGGAAGCACGAAACGTAGATTAACAGGCGTTTAATGAAGAGGTTAATAGAATATAGCCGCGTTATAAACGACCCATAGCTGTGGGGCTTTCACTGAAACGCTTCTCGTTGGAATTGAAACATCACCATTCTGGTCCCATCGTAAATCACCTCAAATGTCACTATCGGATTCAAACTATCAAAAGTTTACTAAATAAAGAAACTGTTACAACAACTCTCAAATATCGAAACGAAACTCTACCAAAAGTTATTTTCCAAAACGTTTCATATTAACAACCGATTCACGAGGGTTGAGATTATAATTATTATATTATTCAACGAACTGCACAGCGGAAGGATTACCGCGGGAAATTTTATTTTTTCTCAATATTTCGTGACACTTTTTGTCTTGAAAATCACGTCGATCGTTGGAGAGAAACACAGGTGGAACGCGATCCGAATCGGTCCGCTTGGATGGCGGGCGTGGTGAAACCGTTCAGCCAGAAGCGTAATTGATTCGGAATTATTGCACACGACATTTGTCCGCGCGTCGATACAATCGAGTTATGAGTGAAAACTGTGTATATCGCATTCACCCCCGAAGGGAGAAAGAAGCGGACACACGCGACCCTTGCGATACCCTGGTATTATTGCGTTCGGTTTATTTCATTGTAAAATCGAACCAAACACGGTTCGCTGTCTCTGAAAATTGTTTTAACCTTGTTCGAGGAACATGTCGATTGACACCGAAATGGTTTCGCAAATAAACTTTTAGCGACACACGCTAGTGTAGGTACGCTGTTGCATCGTTCCATGAAAGCTGCGAACGTTTTTCTTGCTTTATCTCCAATGCAGATATTCATTTACAACAACAGTTACAGTAGCAAGTTGATTTTCCAAATTTCATTAATTTTGTAACTCATAAAACGTACAGTGTCCCCGCGAGAGTGAAACTCGCGTTATTTAAGATTCGGAAATTCATACCAAGAATCGTGAATCAATTACTTGATCTCGTTGAAGAAAATGTGTTGACAGATCGCAGGTTTTTCATGGTTGTCCTGGGCAACAGCGAACCGAACGAAGCAGAACGACCATGACCATCCAGTGTGACGGGATCAAAGGGAGGCGCGAATGGAAATGGGGAAATGCGAGAAAGAAAGAAATTATTCCGGATTAATTATGCGCAAGTCGGGACACTGTAAACGTACTTTTCAACGTGCTTTTCCTCCCTTTGAAACCAGCCACCCGTCTTCCCATCTTCGCGTTCTGCCTATCTTTTGTTCTTCCGTTTTCCGCAGATGCGACTGAATATAATGATGGTGGGTAGTTAATTTGGCCGGGAATCGAAACTGGGTGCCAGGGAAGTTAATTACGGTACCCTTTGCTTAGTATTCGAGACCGTTTCAATCTTACCGTTTCAAAGATGTGATATTTTTATATGTTAAACGATCCTTGAATTATTTTCAATTCTATGTACCTTTAATTTCTCGAACCTTTAATTATTGTAATTAACGAAACGAAAGGAACAGTCGTCGGAATGAATTTGGACTGTTTTGTTCGAGAAGCGCAAGATTGCGGTGGACGAGGGAAAATGCTCTTTTTTTCCCGCGCCTGAACATGCACGAATGAGCGCAGAAGCGCTAAATCGAAGCTTTAAACAACGTTCACGGGAGTAGGATAGGCCAGTCATTCACGTGGATTAAAAGCGGCCGCGTGCGAGGGGGGTGGAGGAAGCGTCCAGCACCCGAGGGATGCCAGAGAGGGAAGGTTTTGGGGCTTTGGCCACAATCCGGTCACACGCCTGACCAATTCCTACGCCCTCTCCGCCCGCGAGCCGTGTTGTTCGCAGAAAACTCGAGTGCTAAACCGTGCCCGATTCTGTTCCTTTTGAATCGTCGGTGTAATCTGTTAGGCAAAAGTCAAACAATGGATGAAACAACAAAAGGATTGCGGCAGTGTTATGCTTTCAGATTTGAAAATCTATTTTTTCCCCAACCATCTACGTGAGAAGATTTTACGAATTTTCATTCGGGGTTTTCTTCGTTGATTCGTTACAACGAGATTGAAATGTCATGAAATTAACTGACACTATCCAGAAGCTAAAAATTTGACTCTTATGTTGAAAATATCTGGACAGAGTTAGAAACGCAAGAAAATTGTACCATTCATGAAAGGAAGAAAGCAGTTTGCTTCAACGTAAAAAGCGAACCCAAGAAGTTTGAAGCATCACCACTCAGAGTCAGCAGATCAGTGGGCCAAGTCTCAGGTACCAGTCTAGCCAGTCGTTTGGACTCGCGGAAACAAGGAATAGGACAACGAAGCAAAGTGAACCTGTTCGCCATTTTGGCAACCTTATCTGCCATTCCCGTGCCGTTGTCCCATTATACGTGCAACGCCGGCCAGACTCAATTAAGTGGGCCTCGCACCACCAAACGGATACCATTCTCGCTCCCCGTTCCACGGAAGGATCCTCTCGGTTGGACGCTGGAGAAACGTGCCAGGAGCAAGGACACGGTCCGATATCCTTTACGCTTCGTCTACGTTCCTCCTGACGGTATTTGCCCTCTGCTCTTGACGTGTGAGGCGAATCCTGCCGTCTGACCGAATGTGGCCACCAGCAAACGTCGTTAACCCTCGCTGACCAGCGACTGCTGGCAAACCGATGCCACTGTAAATTTCCTGATTAGTTTGTACACGCTTTGCATCGATCCATTCGTTCGCTCCCTCGCTTTACCAGCTCCGAATCCGTCGCGGTAAGATCTTTCAACACGAAGGGATCCGTCTTGAGGAGATTGATTGATGGACCGTGTTTCGAGACGATTGATCGATGCATCATACTTGGACCCAATCTACCATTCTCAGATGAACGAAATAAGCATTGTCGTTTCATTAACAACTATAGATTAGCTGAAGCAACCCCTGTTTTCAGTTTCTTGTTAATTGCAGCACACGTAAGGTTTTCGGTCAGCAAACAGTGGTATTAGAATGTAATAAGTTATGTAATAAAGTCTTAAGTTGCTTAGGAAATTGGAAGAGAAACAGTGCGATTTTTAATTAACGTTGACGTGCAAGAAACACCTGATTAGAGAAACGAAATTAAAATCGTGAAAGGATGAAATTATCCGCGTGTGCAGAAGTTCTGTGTCTCCGGCTCAGATTTTTCTGCAGAACTCGTGCATACAAAGTGCCACTCGTAACTCGGTTCGTCCCGTCGTACTACTCGACTCGACAGTAATTTTCACACGGTTCAACGGACGACAATGGAATTGCTAGAATGATCGCTCGTTATCAACGTTTGAATTGTTGATGCTCGGCTGGATGCGTCTCGTTTCTCGGATATTTGATAACGTCTCGAAAGCAAGAGACACCCGTGCACCTTGTTTGATGCAGGATTGTTGCAGTTCGCGAAGTATCCTTATTTCCGTACGATGGAACAAGGTGTCCCTTCGAGTCCGCAGTTCGAGGAAAATTTGAAAGACAAAGTTTGTGGAATTGGGAACGTTATTCGCGAGAAAAAAGTGAAATACGAAATTGAAGTATATGCGCGATATCTCCGAGTTGTTTGGGAATTAATTGGAAATAATTAAAGTGAAATCAGCGTCGGGGAAAATTCTGGCCGCGTATCACTGTCGAATCGAGTGACCGAGTGCTAAGCAAATTCCGTTGCAGCGTGCAACGTGCGGGTCGATTTCGCGGTCCGTGAGCCAATATTCGATCCAAGTGCATTCGATAAACAGTGCCGTTCGGTGTTACAGTCAGCAGCGATCCTTTCATCGGCTCAGATCACCGTCACAATTGAGACGATGCGTATACCGCCGGTGCTTGCAGCATCAAAGTGGTGAATACGAGTTAATTGCGGCGTGACTATTCAGCTTTGCGTGAAAGCTGAGTAACAGCATCGTCGAGAATGCGAACGATGTTCTACGCACGTCGTCGGATCCAGGGAAACTTTATGTTCGATCGGCCATATGGATCGGTAACGATGATGTTCCGCTTTGATTTACATTGCTGGTATTAGTTTCGTGTTCTCGTGCGATCGATAGCTTGTGCGAATTCACGATAAGGGATGCAAAGCACGGGGTTCCCCCCGGCCCACCGTGAACGTGCGGCCTGAATCGTTGATCCAAAGTGATGATCACCGACAGAGGAAAGCTCTGATTTTGCACGATTTCATTTGATCCTTTTGAAAATCGTGCTTTCGAGACTATAATGTTTCGTTTGACGATCATTAATGTTCAGAAAAATGTCACGTATCGGAAACTTTGATGTTTCGTTTGGAGATCGTTAACCATTCTTTGGATTGTGGGGAGCTCGGCGATTTTTAAACTGAGAATCCTTTCCAGTAAGCTTTCGAACATTGCAGAAGACATTTATTTATACTTGTCAATTTTGGGAACAATGACTCGTTTTGATCCATTCATGTTGATTCTCCTCGGAATTTTGTTAATTATTAGGTCACGATCCGTGGGATGTCAAACGAGCGGTTTACGCGGCTAGAAAATACATGGCAACGCAACTGGTCAAATTTATGGCTCAACACACGGTGTCTACTAAATAATGAACCCTCGTAAATAAATTACACGAAACAGGTGTGCAATTTTGCACTAGCGAAAGGTGAAACAAAATAGAACGTAATGGGTCTGATTTATATGTTTAATTAAACCTTGATCAACTTTATGATTAAATACAAAAAACTAAAAGAAAAATAAACCTTTGTGAAGAAGGAGTGAACAAAATTCCTTTCATCAACATCAACAATTTGATACGTTAAACTTCGGTCGAGAATCACGATTAAAACCAGACGTTTTCAAAACTACTTAAAAAAAAAAAAGACAAAATCCCAGGGTTTAACGATTTGAAACGCAAGTGTGCCAAAGTAGAACAGACCTAAAATTACAAAAAAAAAAAGGCGAGGAACAAAGGGTTGCGTAGCGAGTAGAGGGTAACCGAAACATCGAGCAAGTGGCCGAATGTAATTTCATCCAACCTGGACCTTTAATCCTGTCCGCGCTGGTTTGAAGATCAGCATAGATACGGGAACGGTTGGCTGTTCGGGGGCAGACTTAGAGATTAAAATTCCACGAAGCGCTTGTGCCAACGTCCGTGTAAATGCGCTTTAATAATAATGTAAACGCGTAACGAATGGGAGTTAACGCGCGCGGTCACTTTACCGTGAAACGAGGCGACGCGACGCGGCATTTTCAGCGTCGGGGCGACACGGCTGGTCGTCAGGGACGCGAGGAGGGGTTGGACGGTCAAAAACGGAGGGTTGCAGAGGGTCGTGATAACACGTGGACACCGAAATCCAACCGTAGCCCCGTGCGCCTCGCCTCTGAATTCCAGTTGCGTTTCCCCCTTCGCGCGTCCGTCCACCTACGTAGAAACGTACAAACCTGCGTGGCCGAGGTAATACGCATAATTGCATAAAATTACCGGCTCGAAATTATCGGCCGCTGCTTTAAACGAGCACCGATTACCTCTCCACTTCCCTGAACTTTGAATCATTCTCACAGTCGCAGCCACGTTCTAATCGATCCTCCACAAAATCGAGATATTCTCGTCTGCCGTTCACGTATCGTTTCACCAATCGTTCGTTAAAGGGTTAATGAGGTTTTTGATACGTTCGCCGTACTGGTGCCATTAAGGGCTTACATGCAGTCATGAGGTCGAAGATAAGCAATTTTTTGCGAATTTTTTTGAAAGCATCTAATTGATTAATTTATTTAAAACTTTTTGTATATATAAAAGAGTAACGTTTCAAGAAGATTTTGTAATTTTTTCATAAACAAATATTATAAATTGAATGGTTGGAAGCAGATTGTCGGAGAAGGTTCGAAGGAAGATGCCTCGCGGTGCGTAACATAACTCATCACAGGGTTATCTGACATCAAAAAGCCAAATAGATTCTGTTAATAGATGAATTTCTCTCGAGATTGAATGAATCAATTTTGTAAAATATTGAATTTTAAATTTAAAAAAATGAAAAACTGATTCGTTCAACCCCTGGTTGTTTTCATATTAAAGATGTATGTAAAATTTTATTAAGATCGTTGCAGTAGTTTCTGACTTATTTTACGCACGGACCTAAAAAATGTAGTTTTGAAAAAAAAAAACGTGATTCAAGTTTTCAAGTCAATAAAAGTAAGAACTTGCATGGAGTCATCGATTCCAGGTCCATATGGGAGATCCTCAACAGCAGCTCCAACATCCAAAACGCCTTTCATTAAAGAAATGAATTTTTTCGACCTCATGACTGCGTGTAAGCCCTTAAGCCTTAAGCAAAGACTGGTTTTTTCGAGCTCATCCGTTATTTCTGTTTTAGAGGATTTTCATTGATCAGCATTAATCTCGTGTTGTATTCTTGTATTATTTCTATTATTTTTAGACTTTCGGAAGTCTACAAAAATTTCTTGGGGACCCATGCAGAGTTAAATCGGTACTTTACATTATTTACTAAATGATTTGTTATAATAGTTGTACCTGGAATTATTCTAAACAAGTTCCGTGCAGTAAGGTTTCGATTGATCGTAAGGCACAGAGACAATTGATTGGACGGTAATCCTATTAACAAAGTAGGATGTCGGCACAAATTATTCGTGTATGTAACAGTACATCGTGGAACCATGTATTGTGTCGATATCGAACACGTCTGAAATCCTATTTCTCCGCATCGAAAAGCTTTGATCGGATTGTCGCGACTATGCTTCAATTTACCCTATTAAAATCCATCCCTGTTCACTGTTGATTCTAGCAGTTATCAGTACACAATGTTCGTTGATTCCCTCCGACGAGATTAAAGTTGTCCGCGTTTTATTTCAAATTTCCTGTAACAAATTATATCACTATTGTTCTTATCAGTGAATAGAAATTATAACATTTCTCTTCGAGGAACGTTTGAAGATGAAAATTTCGAACGTTGTTAATAATTCGAGCCATCGTCGAACGCTGTTTAATTATTATTCAATTTTAACGCTGAACACGTCGAACAGACGGGTAGATTTTTAACGAAATTTCACAGGCTCGTTAAGCGTATCGTAACAAGTGAATTTACAATAATTTGCTATTAATGAAATTACTCGATGTGCGTCGATTGTTTGTTCCCTCGTTACGGGGCAATCCGTGCCCGGCTAATTGCATAGAAAAGCAAGCAAACTTTCGAATAACCGGCGAACATTTGCCCACGAGATTTCCTGTTTGTCGCAAATAAACATTATCGATGAATCAACGAGGGATGCATCGAGTAACGAAGTGGAACGTCAACCTTCCCTCCCTTTACAGGACAGAACATTTAATCAACAATAACCAAAATATATCTTGTACAGAAATTGTAGAATTTTTACTTGGCATAAGAATTTGAAATTTACAATATTTGTATCGACGATGATCGATAAAATGAAATCTTCAATCTTTCAAATTTCCTTTAGTTCTAGAAATTAATATTGAATCTTATTACGGTGTCGAGAGGGAGATGGATTTTCAACGAAAGGAAATTTCCTAGGACGGAAGTGGGGATGGGTAGCGATCGATTTTAGGGAAGGAAGAGAGAGAAACGGTAGGGAAAAGTCGTGATATTGCCAATTTCGCTATCACGCTTTCATTTCGGCGCCACCCTGCGTTAACATCGTGAGCATCGAATTTTCGTCTCACGACCCGCCTCGGCCCTGCAAGAGGAAAACGAATTTTCTTCAACGTCCTCGTCGTTGCCGTGTTCTCGACGCGTTTGCACATGTTGTTGTGTTATGGTAATCGCGCGTAACGGATTTCAACGACGTATGCCCTCTTGAGAATCGTAGAAAAATCCGAACCTGTTATTTACCAGGCTGGGAAAACGACGATAACCTTTCACTGTTTACCCTTTGGATATCGACAGAAAGATGGCAAAAAAATATGAATCTGTCGAACATTTGCAACAGCGGATGAACAGTTTTACACGTTGTATGCAAATAATACATGGGATAACAAATATTTACGCAACAAATAATTAAACGTGGATTGGCCGCAATTAAGTAAAATTTGGACACATGCAACGTGCAGTGTACTTTGCAAACAAATGGGAAAATGGGAATAGCCAAAATAAATACTGCACCGGCGAAATTTGCAATGTAAACATGAAACGGAACGCGAAAATCCGGGAATTAGCGATCATGCTTTTGCGTAAATCTTAATATCGTACACGAAAAGCTTCGTTACCGATAACTTAAAATTTTCTTCTGCACAGTATTTATATTTACTACAGTTAAAGGTTGAAAATTTGTAAACTATTAAATACGTCACCGGCTACATGATAAATTGAAATGTTGGCCTCTAGAAAAACATTTCTGCAGCATTATATTTATTTTATTGTAATTGAAAAATGGTGGGGATAGTTTGTTAAGATTCTTTGTTAGCAGATAGTCAGAGACTGCGATCTAGGTCATTGAAATGGTATTCAGATGGACGAGAGCTCTCGATCAATCTGTCGAACACGACTTTTCAATTTCCTAGAGGCGTGGTGGTTGCGGGTCAACCATGGCGGTTCGGTGAAATCCATGAAGAGACCAGTGCCAGGAAATCCGAGCACCGACTTCGGGTTAGAATTAGAAAGGATTATCAGATCAAACGATGGATGCTGACTCTAACCCGCATCGATGAGTCTGACTGATGAGGACTGGCTTGATTGAATCGAGTGACCCACTCAACGATACCGCTTTCAACCCTTTCGCAGTCAGAATTTATTTTCCCTGTTCCCATAGAATCATACCAAAATGGTTAATCGTCTTAAGAGCTTTCACACTGTTTGTCGCTTTCGTTCGAATCTTCTTCTTCTTAAACGCACCATAATGTTCCAGGGTATTATTTTTATTCGGTTTGGTCACATTGGTTTTATCGTGTATTTGGAATAAATTTTTAAACATCTCAGAATAGAAATTGTGTTTTCCACAATATATGTACGTGGAAAATTGCCAACCTAATAATTCGAGGGCAAGATTATTAAATTTCGATTAAACTTATTTCAGCCGAGTTTGGGAATAAGGTGGTTCTCCAAACGTTAGAGTTGATTGAAATTCAGAATTTTTTTTTTTTAATTGAATATTGGAATAATTGATTGTGTCATATATTCTTCGACGAAAATATCGATTATGTTATGAAGCGCGTTCATTACGTAGTAATCAATAACGAGGCTATCTAACGCGTTATAACATGCCAAGTTCAGGAATTCGCATCTGAACGAGCAGTGTCAGCCGAATTACGGATTCAAGCGATCGACGTCGGCTACAATATTCTCGAAATCGAGTCGCTTATTACGGTGATTGGATTTGCTGAAAAATCTAGCCCCTACCGAGCGTGTAGCTTTTCGTTTCGAGGCTTTCAAGGGGGCGAACTCGGGGGTAGAACGATACTCAAAACCCGTGGTATTTGAACAGGTCAATTTACTTATGGAAATTGGGGTTTCCCTTCTGAAACGTCCAAGACTTTTGGAAATATTGACTGTTAGGATCCAGTTTCCACCGATGGATCGGGAAGAAATTGTTTGGACGCGACTTATATTTCCAGATAACTTTTCAATGACTTCAGCTTGAAATTATTTCTTCGGAAAGAAGAAACGATGGAAAATTGTTATAGCTATTTTGTTTTAAACAAAAACAATTTATCACATTAACTTGTTATAATTATTTTGAAAATTCTCATTGTCGTAACAAGAAACTTGGAATAACACTTTCGAGGCATAAATCGTCAATGATTCACCTTAAAGAATCCTTTGTATTCATGGAATTCATGGAAATAAAAGAAACGCGGTTGCATCTGCGACGCGTTGTGTGACGCAGTAAGCAGGATTCGTTCTTTTCCCGGCATCGTTGAAATAATTAAAAGTTTAATTTAGTTTCGGCGAGCAGAGATGGCGGGGAATCGCGTGTCTAAATTGAACGAGTTTGTCTGTCTATCTATCTGTCCTGACTGTCTGTCTGTCTGCGATGCAGTGTGTGTCGTTTCGCAGTTGACAAAAGTCCGTCGATTTAAACTTGAGTCCACGGATTCCTGGCTGAACGAGTCTGAAAGGTTCACAGGAACGGAAAAGGAAATCCCTGCCCCTATTCAGGAAACGCCTCTTGACGGCAAACTGTCGAATCGAGCTGAAACGATCTTCCCGAGAATGCAATAGAAACGGAAGTGAACGTAACTTCTGACGTACGAACTGGATCAATTCGCGACGGAAGCAAATCCAATAAAGTAACAAAACCGTTTCACACTTTGATCAAAGCTTCCCTCAGTTTTCTCTGATTATCTGTTTCGCTGCGAACAAATATCATTCGAAGAAAATATAATTTCATTGGAAACTGAATGAAATTTCTGTGATCGGTCGAGTGAAAAAATATTGTTCGGAATTGAATATTGAGTGGTTGCTTACGGAAACGGTAACGCTTGCTATCGTTGCTGGATCTGTTTTCCGATGAAATTCCGCAGCGACATTTCGAAAAGTTTGTTTTACACAATCGACCGATGCGCACCTGCGAACCGTTGGGGAAACTGTTAGATTCGATGGCTGTATCGAACAATGGGGAAACAAAGACAGCGGGGTCAGCGCAGAATGGAAAAAGCGACATCGAGACAATCGGAGAAAGTTTCTTGACGATAATTAGAGGGTCCAAATGAAAGCCGGTGTAAGTGTTATTCGGGAACACATTGTTGTTCTCACGAAAACTCGAATAAACAAGGGTAGTTTGACGCCACCCTCGGCGCTGTATTATTTCTCCGCTCTTAGTCGTTTAAAGAACCGTGGGGATAACATTTTCTCAACCCCTTTGTGTATTGGTAAACTCTTTTGTACTATAACGGTTAAGCCGTGTAAGTAAGTTTGATTTTCGCCTGTTTCAAAGTAATACGAAACAAAAAATATGGAAATATGTATGTATGGTAATAAAATTTGGGAGAAATAGGCGTGACAAAATTTACGACACGATTAGAGTGCTATTCTGGCAGGGAAAATTACTCGCGTCTAATAAAAATCGAGAAAGTGGAACGTTTAGTCAACATCGTTCGATCGTAAAGTTCCCTAGGCGTGTCTTTAACGAGTGCAAATTGGCGTACACTGGAAAACTGCCAAACAGCCAAAATGGAGGATAATAAGATATTCCGATCCGTTGGCCATCGATTGTCGTAAGAAGCTCCCAGTGTCCTACGAGTGCAACACTTCCTTGATGAGAGTCAATTTTCCAAGAGTTTACCTCCAACCTATCGCTTGCAACGAACCCACTTACCCTATACCAAAATTGAACTGGCTCCTTCGGTTACTTTGAACAACCCTGTCGGTCGAAGTTGCACGTAAAAAGTTACTCAACCATTGCTTCTTATTCAACTCTCAAATTTTGCCAAGATATCGAAAACAAAAAAACCGATTGAATCTTGCTCTAATTTCCACTACCTCTAGTTGCGAAAACTCGAAAGCGAAACATTGTTATAATCGATCGTGGAAGTTTAAAATTGTAGCTCGTGAATGGTATTTAGAATAATTAAACCAAAAATGGAGGGGGATGAAACTTAATTAGAACGAAGCACGCTGTTTCGGGGAAATAAAGCAATTACACATTTGACCGAGGAAAATAGGAAGGATGCCAGGGGAATAATTTATCCGGTTTATTCTTACCCATAACCGGTTAGAACGACAAATAATACGGTAACCCTATTTCGAGGTTGCACACGCGGTGCAGAGTTTAAATTGGAAGGTGCCCGGGGGCGTCTCGTATGCAGTTAACAGGGGTTATATTCGAGCCTTGGATATTCTAGCCAACCACCGATTGCAGTTAACTTCGGCCACTATCCAGAAAGATGGAGGAGCGGGGGTTGATGCAATGTAGGCATGTTCGAGAATTCGGTCCGTATTATCTTTGAAAATAGTGCGGCATCTCTGAGATCCTTTCGTTTAATTACTGTACGCTACGTGACCCCGTGTAGACACAACTTTTTCGCACTTTCTTCGCATTTGCAAAATGTTATTTTTGATCCTTGGAAGGCTGATACAGTTGACAATTTCAATTTAATTTTTATCATTTTCAGTGATATTTCAACGAAAAATATTTTACCTTTTTGGTTGGATTTCTTTTTCAGGGAATGGTACCTTAGACTTCAGGTGTGAGGACACTCCACCCCCTTCTTCCATCGAACCCAATTTCATCAGGATTAATGGTAAGTACTCACACGCACTTTAAAATTACTCTGTATACAAGATAATTTATCTTTTATACCCCAAAAGAGTACCCATAGCTAATTATACCAAAACACGATGCACTTCGACTTCAAATTACCAAAATAAACAAAATATTTTTGTTTTTATTATTCCCAACATTGTCATAACGGATATACATGTTTTGTATCACAGAACACATTAAGATACATTAATAACGCGTATTAAAATGATCCAAACTTTGATTGTTCATAGTGTTGAATTTAGAAGGATGTTTGTGACAAATGTTGTCTCGTTAGAAGCGGTAGATTCTCCTTGACAAAACAACGTTTAGCCTGTGTAGATGCGATTATTCGTTGCTGAGAAATCGTCGTTTAAACGGAGGTGTAATTTTCGAGTGTTTTGGTATTGTTGTCTCACTCCTGGCATCGGATCTCTCTCTCGCTCCGTATGAATGACGCGACGAGACAGCGTATTTATACTATTTACTACTATCCCGCGTACGCACTTCCTGGAAAAAATCTAGGTCGCGACGTCTGGCCCTCCACCCCATTCATAATTTCGTGCGTTTACGCGGCAATTCTTCAAACCCTCGTATCTCGGCAACGAATCGACGCATCCAGCCCAAACAAAGTTCATTGCATTTCGTACGCGATTCTTAATCTTCCCGGCTTTCTTGTTACAATAATTTTGCAATTTAAAAAATTTCTCTTTTAACAAATGATCGTGTTTTCAGTACCGTTTTACACTTTAGCGATTTATAATTGTTAGGATTTAGCTGAGAAAATGATAATTAGTAATTAGCATGTTATTATCAATTATGAGAGGTGGGGTCATTGGCGGCCAGCGCTCCGAATCTATTGTTATTTAGTAATTAGTGAAAATATAAAGACGGCCAAATCTTTTTTACTAGAAGATGAAGAAAAAGTTCCGCGAATGTTTAGACGGAACAGTGGTGTTCGCGAGAGAAATACCAAGTGAACGGCAAATAAATCGAACTGGATCTCTTCTTTCCGCTTGAAAAACAAATAGAACTTTGGTCGCACTTGGGCAGCTTCCTAAGAGGGCTGATCGTGTTCCTTTCTTATTTCGAAACTCTTCTAGCTCGTCCACGACGGTTACCGACCCGGACTTAATACGTACACTTATCACGCTGCAATGATCCTGTTAGCAACTTTTCTGCCCTCTTTCCGTCCAGCCCCTCTGAGCAGGCTTGGCATAAAGACAGACAGAGACAGCCGGAAAGAGAGACTTTTAAACGGGTGAACCTTTATTGGCTTTGGAAGCCACGAGAGTGCTCGTCCACCGTTCCTCGCGCCGGCAGACCAAACTTTGTCGAAAGCGAACGAGGGGAAAAAAATATATAGCTCCGCGAGTCGCCCGTTTCGTGACGAGGGCCACCCTTTGAAATTAACTAACTCGTCACTGGCCAAGTGCTAATTTATTTTGGGCACACGCAGGGGGGGGAGGTATCTCGTCGACTCGAATTTTGTTTAAACTTCAGAGCGGTGGATCGGTAAATTTTGAAAAATATTACCTGGTCATCGAATTGACTGTTTATTTCGAAACAGTGCCAACCCGAAAGAAATTTTCAAACGACAATTAAATGTAAGGATTCTTATTGTAATAATGCAATTGAAATGATACGCGTTTATGTATTAAGCTAAGTAATTTACTACGTAAACGTGTGTCGGTGCCGATCGATTCTGATCGCATCCAGTCCTTTATTAATTTACAACAAATTAATAAAGCGTCGTGTCGGTTGCGTGGCCATAATTGAAATAATACCAGCACGGGCGATATGGTAATTAAAGGGCGCGTCGGAACGAAGACAAAGTCACAGGCCAGATCGTGGCCGCAAATAAAACTCGAATCTAAATTGAATCGTTCCGTTTTAAGCGTCGAACGGAGCAATCAAATTTTCCATCGACCGCCGCGTTGAATGACAATTTATTCGCCCGTCTAATGATGCGTTGCACGCTAATTAATAAAGCCTCGCGTCCGCCGTTTAAAAACCGACCGTGAACGTATTTCGTCGGTCGATAATTACGTGACGGATTTTAATTAGCGCCTGACGAAGGACGCGTACCGTCCAGTTTATCCCGTTCAGCGTTTTGAAATGTCTGCGTCTCGGGGGCGAAACGATGAAAAATAGAGGCTTGACGGGTAATAAGAAAATTGCGAAACTTACCAACATCCTTGGAACCGCCCCATGTTCCCAGTTGCGCCTGGCGTGCTAATCGAGACAATGCGTCCACGTAGACCCGGGATGCGGCTGCGGCTCCTGGAAAATAATGAAAAACAGGCCAAATATAGATCGCGAACACCAGGTGTATTACGATTTTCCACAATTTTTCTTGCTTTTCTTTCCCGTTGCTTCGACGATAATTCAACGGCCCGCGCCGCTACTTTCTCTTTAATTAAAACGGGATAATATACGAGCTCTTAATCGTATGGAAATTTCGATCGATTCGTCGACCGGGGAAGACGGGGCCGGTTTTAATTTCCATTGGGAAATTGTTCGACGATCGTCGCGCGTTAATATTAACGCTTCCCTCCTATGCGAATGGTAGACTTCTTCATCGATACGTAATCATTCGAATATAAAGATTATTTATACAGGGTCGAAGCAATTGAACTTTATACCCCACTTTTGTGACAGAAGTGACATGATTTGGAAAATTGTTTCTCGTTGACTATCACGGTGATCGCTCAAATTGTGGGTAATTGAATAATTATTAAAATAAAAGAAAGTGCAGAGTTTCAACATAATTGAAAATTCGAGGTTAACCCAATGTAACTTTCTCGTATGAAGTAAAGCAAAGGAAACAGAAATGGATAGGGGAGATTAACGAAATATTACAGATAACTTCATTAACCTTTTCTGTGCCTCGCGTGCAATCACCCTTTTATGGTTTGGCGAAAAAATCAAGGGGGTGAAACGAGTCGAGTGTTTATCGTGCATGGTCGGCGAATAAAAATGCCGTTAGAAGTGGTCTGGTTATCAATAAAGGACGATCATTTCCCGCGAAAGCTCCTCGTTAAAAGCTATGGGGTAGAAAAATTGGGACGGTCCTGGGAAGAACACGAGAACGTCGGAGAAGGGATGAGTGCACGGTAGAGGGTGGATCGGTGGAAATTGGTAGTGTACACCCTGTTCCCTCCGCCAGAGAGAATCCCTCATAAATACGGGGTTGTATGGTTCGTAACTGGCCACCGTGACGCAGAAAGTGTGTGTGTGTGTGTGTGAGAGAGAGAGAGAGAGAGAGAGAGAGAGAGAGAGAGAGAGAAAAATAGGAAAAGACGGGAAAGGAGGGAATAAAAGGACGGACACGAGTGGCAGGATAGGAACGTGGTGTATCTGGAAAATGGGACCGAGTTCGTATTAAAGCGTGTACGGGGGTTGTTTTACGACGGATCGTGAGCGGATCGTTCCCTTTCAAGATCAGCTTGGTGCTCTTTCGCCAGAAAAGTGGACTGTTCGGATTTAATTGTAACGATGTGAACGTCGAAAGAGCTCCTGGAACTGAAAGCCCGAAGGAAAAGCTTTCTTT
This sequence comes from Stelis phaeoptera, assembly GCA_943735885.1. Lineage (NCBI taxonomy): Eukaryota > Metazoa > Arthropoda > Insecta > Hymenoptera > Megachilidae > Stelis > Stelis phaeoptera. Next base: position 7,711,160 of record OX030936.1, read on the forward strand.
TCAGGAACGAAAGGTTCCAGGTGTTGGTTTCTATTGAATCGGGACGGTGTTCGAAAATTTACGGGTCAAGAATTGGGAAAATTTGTCTAACGTCTATGCGTTAATAAAGAAGCTTTGTTTTTCTAATTAAAAAAAAAAAATTGATAGCTGTGATTTTAACAAAATTTTTTTGTACCGAGAATTTAATGAATTCAAAGAAACCTTGTTTCCTTCTCTTTTTCTAAAAATTCCGCTACACAGAAATTGTTATCGTGCGACGAAACTGAGAGAATGGTACTTTTTCCTTAAGCATTGTCTCGAATCATCCCCCGTCTTGTTTTATCCTTTTTCGGTATTCGTGGAACTATTCGTCGAAGAACTTTCCGGTAGAATGGCAGATAAAGTGGACAACGAGACTGATCCGATCCAGCCATTACGTTTTTCTTGAAGAAAATCGCTCGCCCTTCCTATTCACCCCTGTTGAGACAAAAGCGTGGCATTAGACGAGCACCTCGGCCGAATACCAATGCGTTAAGCTACCGAAAAGCTCCGGCATTAAGTCACACCCTCTACTTTAATCTTTTCCTGCTTCGTTCGGAGAGTTGCTTTCGAACTCGTTCGAGTACCTGGAAACTTTAAGTTGCGTCCAATTCCCACGAAAACAACCAATTCTCCACGTAATTTCGATAAAATTCGTCAAACAAAAATTCATTCGTTATTTATTTGAAATATAATATTTACAAATTTCTAATTTCCTTAAAATATAATATTCCGCAATTTTTATAATTAAAATGGAAATGGATTAAATAAACTTAAGAAATTGGAAGGTAATTGCACGTCTCGTGGAGAAAAGCCTGGGCTCTCGAATTTGCACGACGAAATCGGTCGTCGTTGAAGAGGGATCGTTTCAGCGAAATCATACGGAATCCGAGCCGGAAAGGTTCGGGATCCTTCAGAATCCTGGGGAGTGGAATTTTCAGCAAGCATGGTCGGTCGGTGGGTGACGGAAATGAAGCGGAAAAGAGACGCATGTAATCAAGCGGATGTCGGCGCGGAATTTCGAAGAAGGGTCCCCCTCGATACCGGTGCGCGTACCATTCGAATATGACACGAGGGGAAGCAGATTTCCCGAGTATTAACAACCCCTACGGTAACCACCGTAGACGGCTCCCCGCGCGTTTCTTTTATCACCGGGACGTGAATTCTGACCTTACGAACTCGTTGCATGAATACCACGATCTTTCTTCTTTTTTCCACTTAACGCTCTCCTTCGGCAGGGCCCTTTCGCGAAAGACAAATTTTACGTATAATATGTTGGAATGCATCTTATATAATTCCAGCCAATGTTCGATCGAAGAACATGATTGCTTCTTGTACAATATTTTGCATAAGGGTTGATCGAATTAGCGATAGGGACAGAGGTCTGATTCTCTCGATTATTACAATTTCATTCTGTCCCCTACCTGTCGATATCGGCCGATAATTGAAGATTAAGCTTCGCGGCAAACTTTCGTCGAATAATACTCGATCGATCAGCTCTTGGAAATTACGTTTCCCAACGAATGTAAATACGATTGGTCCGCGTCAAACTTTGCTCTTTCCTCCTGGGAAGATCGATCAGTGCATTTACATGGAAACATCGTGGAAACTGCTTTCTTCGAACAGAACTCGATTTAATTTTCGTCGTCTCCGTAACGAAGCGTGAATGCTTCACGCTCGATTCGTCTCCGTCATCGTACAAATCTTTTTCTCCTTTCTTCGATAAGAAACACGAGATTTTGCAAATATCCGACAAAATTCAGAGCTTAATTTGACGTGTTCCTTAACCTCTTAGCGCACTTTTAAGAAAATAGAGAGTAAAAAATTGGTGGAAAAACTATTGCTTTTGAATTTTTAATTGGTGCGTTAAGGGGTCAAGAGGGAAACGTACTAAGCTCAAAGAGCCACGGCAGTGATTCTGAAATTTATTTTATCGTACAAATTTCTGAAACACTGCTCCACAGAAGAGTAAAAAATTCTTCACAGTCCTCGGAAACGACTGCAATTACACCGAGAAAAGCACAAAGTCCCGTGTCAATATGGCCAGAGACAATAGGATGATCCACCCCAGACGAAAACAAACAAAATTTATTCTATGCCAGGCGTTGACGAGGAGATGAACGACCGTGGTAATTACCGCGACAAGGGCGAAAGGGTTCGAAGAAAACACGGTGGTGCAATCGAAACCTTCCCCAATAAGGCGACGTCGCATTAAATCGTACGCTCGATGGCAGGCTAATTAAGCGTAATCCCGTGGCGCGTAACGCGTCACGCCGCAACGCCAGGCGAATTAACTCGAATTCTCGATGGCTCGACAAAAAACCCACCCTCTCGTCCGTCCGTGAACACCGTAACGAGATGATGTGGTTGTGAAAAACCAAGCTTCTCTTCGTCATAAGGATGAAGGGGGTGAGTAAACTGGGAAGGCGGGGGTGTGCGGGAACGGTCTGAAAGGATGCGACTGAATCGGATTCGTCGTCAACTAATTCGTTTCAAAAACCGGAGGCGACGGAGCCAGTCAATTAGTGCTTTTCCGCTCGCTGTTCTCTCGAGCGATAGCTACAGGAACTACTGTTATCCTGGGGGATGTTGTCTTCGAAACACAAACACTCTCTGTCGAAGCGTTTTTAAACGATACTTTGGAGGTAATACCAATATTCTTGATGGTAGTATTTACTGCTCGGGAAGTGATTAAATATAATGAGGGATATTTTAATCGTTAGAGGCAAATTTATTATTGGCCTTAGGAATAAATTTGTTATTAATGTGACACTTTTAATAACGGCGTACGGATTTTTGTTGAAATATTTCAAAATTGCTGTTAGATTTTTTTGGACTTCTTGATAAGCAAATCGATCGATGAATCGTCATGAAAATACAAGATTTTCCTTCGCGTCTGATAATAAAATCGCTTAGCTGCGAACGATACCGCAACAGAATTCAAGTGAACCATGAAGTACAAGTACGACATGCTGGATTTTCATGGATGGTTGGATTTTCCGGCTTGAATAGTTTGCTCGTTAATCGAATAGAAAAGGTGGAAACGCGGCTCGAGAACGAGAAACACAGACGGCACAAGAGGCGACGCGACGCGAGTGAACACCTTCCACGAGCGTTGCCGATTCGCAGCCTGTTCGTTTGTCTATTAACAGCCTAGCGCAGTGAAACGAGGCTTTAAGACACTCGAAAAGTAGAACCCGACACGATGCAGCATGAAAGAAAGAACGAAAGAGGGAACAAATAAAGAAGAGGTCTCGCGAGTTAAAACCGCCGCGAGGTCAAAGTTTTTCTTTTTCTTTTTTCTCTTTGAAAAGAAGTCGGTTGGTTAGCAAGAGTGGGAGAGAAAAGGGTAGAAGAACAAAAAGAAAAAGTTGAAGGAACAGAGACGAGGGTATTTTTTAAAATGAAATTACTCGCACCGTCAGATAGACGGAAGGGTGGTCTCTCGCGGCTTGGTCTGAAACAATAAATAAAAGACACCCTTCGCCCTCTGCCTCGTCCACGAAAGCCTCCGTTGGTAACAACAGGTCCTCTCGTAACGAGTAACGCCGTGTCGAGGTTGAACCGTTGAGAAGGTCGTAGCGCGGCTGAGCTCGCGTTCAAGAGTACCATAATTTACGCTCCACTCGTTTCCTCCTCGCGTATACCTAACGTGTACGAATGAAGCATAAATTCAGCCGCGCCTTTTTTTCCCCAACCCCGGCCGTTTTCTCACCCTTTTCTCCTCCTCTGTCTGTCTTCTAGCGCCGCGAACAGGAAACTTAACGTTTAGCTACGCGAAAAGCCGTGGACGAGAAACAGGAGCAAAATGAAGACAGGATAAACCGTGGAAGGAAACAGAGGAAATGTAGTCGGTCTCCTGTTCGTCCCTTGACGTTTTGTTTCTTTGCCGGGTGAAACGGGTACGTACAAGTGTTAATTTGGTTAACGCTGGATACGGATATTCTTGTGTCAGACCACGGTGTGTTTAATCTACCTTCGTGTCTTGGTCTGAAGGAACGTATTATGATTCGTTGTTCTATGTAATTCTTTATACTCGTTTAACGCTATCGGGAGTCATTGTTAACTGGTGCTTCAAAATTTAATACAAACGCGGTAATTGTAATTTTTCGGATTCGGTGTCTCGATTTATTGTAATATCAATCTATTAACATTGATTAATATAGTATTAATTTTATTTAGAATTTTGAAGCGTTCGATTATATTAAATTCAATGAACTATCGATTATTCCCCACCCCCTAACTTTCGAATAGTTAATTCCTAAATTCAAGCTTTCAGTTTCCTATTTGATAGTAATAGTAAAAATGTTCAAATTTCCTTTTATTATTCGTTTGTATCACGTTTGGATTGTCAGTCACCATTGACCCCTAGGCGCTAAACGTGCTAAGAATACGAACAATTAACTTTCAAATTCAAGCTCTCAATTTTCCGTTTATTATAACAATGATAGAAGTTTTATGTAAATGGGACCAATGAAACTGAAGTTGAGTGTTTTGGGATTTATGGAACACGAAGGGGTCGGTACTTGTTAATGTTTCGTCATTACTTGCGTGTTTCCTTTCGGTCGAGAGAAGTTCGAGACCACTTTTTCCACCATTTTCAGCCAGCTTTAGAACGCGTTATTTATCGACCGGAAAAGAGGCGAAGGAAGAAGTGTGACTGAGAATAAAGAGCGTAAAAAATACGAACCACATTATATGTATGTTTCACGGGTTTAAAACTCGAACGACGATAAACGTTAGAGTTTTAAGAGAACCGAAACATTGTACCAAACGTGAAACGATATTCTCACGAGTTTAACTCGACAAATAAAATTCCTCAATTATCGCAGTTAGGAAAGTTTCAAAGCGCTTTCTTTCTCAAGTTAAATTAAATTTTACTCTTCTGTCGTTCAAGAAACATGAACGTAAAATATCGCGACAAGCACGAATACAAATTACATTCTTTCTTCTTATCGAACTCGAAGATGAATTTATGAGAGTTTTATTCGCGAATAAGCTAGTTACTTGTTCAAAGAACTTGTCAAAATTGAAACTTTCAAGATTTAGATGAAATAAGTTTCGATGGTGTCAACGGTTCGTGGATATATTTGCTTTTACACGAAGAAAATTTGAGAAAAGTGGCGGATAAGAAATCATAGAAATTCTGACCCTGGTCGCATTGGGATTTCGTGAGTTTCCACAGAACCGAGGGCCTGGTATTAAGCTGGATAACAATAAACGCAAAAGTTCACTGGAGAAACGGCAGAAGTGTTTCCGGTACGGTTACAATCACGGTATAATCCACGGGTATTCGCTAAAGCTCGCCGTTCTAACGTGAAAACGGCTCGAAACGGTCCGCAACTGTTTCAAAATTATTCCTGGCCAGCGGCTATGCCTTTGTAATTTCATTTTCTTTCGCCGCAACTGGCAAAAACGACGTTGTACTCGTGTTAAGTTAAGTTTCGATGAATATGCGAGGGTGAAAATTCCAAATTGAAATATGTTGAAATTCAGAAAAATAGTAACAGGGTCAAGGAATCCTGGATTCATAGAGAAACCATAACAGTCCAGTAAAAAAATTCAAAAACCCCTTTTTTTTTAGGGGAAGAGAATCAACGATATTTTCTAAAATTATTACCTTTTCGTTCGTTTTTCTTTGCCTAATATTATAAAAAACATGGTTAAAAAAAATAATGATCGAATTATTTAATATTTGATATCGCCTATTACGATAATGAAGTTGTACACTGGCACTGCTACTTTATTATCAAATTTTCTCCCCATATTTAGCCGGACGAAAAGCAAAAAAAACGCGGAGCAGAAACGAAATAAATATGACGCGGAACTGAATAAAACGAGGGAATAAAACGGCAGCACAATATTTCGCTGCATAATGAAATTTCGTTGTGCACCGGGCATGAAGTTTTTACGAGAACGTTTAATAGCTCGTTTAATTTTATTCTGGCGCTGATATTATTAAACGTAATCGCGGAGATAGTTGCGAGAAAAGCGTTTTTCCCCTCTTTTTTTTTGAGAGAATGTGAAACAGTCGAAGTGGCAGCCGTATCTCTCCTATTTAACGATATAGGAAAGACATTTATTTATAGGAAATTAAAAACAAAACAAAAAAACCTGAAATATTATAAAAAATTCCTAAAGCTTATGTGGGCTATTCTGCACACAGTTACCTTAATAATTCGAATTAGTTCCATAAAGTGCCAAGTAATACCTTGAATACCGACAATCATAACTTGCCACAATTGAGGTTCGATTTGCCAGAATGACGTCACAGCAATCACGTAGGTACAATCTCGTCGTTAAATTAACGAAATGATCGAGCGTGACTCGTTCATCGAATCGTCGACTCGATTCGTGATATCGTAAGGGATCGAACCGAGTCGGTTCGACCCGATCGAGTTATCTAAATCAGCAAGATCGGTTTCTCGAACGAGCATCGAATCAAGTTCTGTTCGTCCTTCAGGAATGTGCACGCAGCTGCTGCCGAACGTTCAGGTTGATCCTTACATGGGCGGACAGAGATAAAGAGATACAGTGGAAACGAGACGGTTGGAAACGGGGGTGGAAATGCTGAGCAACCCCCGAAATTGCCCACCTTCTTGTTTGCGGCCAGCCTAGCGTGGAGGGTATATGTATAAAGGGGAAAGGGGGTGTACAGTCAGCTCGATGATCGAGTCTTGGAAGCAATGGCATCAGGAATTGGAATCGGTTCGATCGCGAGCGATTCCGTTGCTCTGCGAGTTTGTCTGGTAGCCAAAAGGGGGATCCGTGTATGGTTCGTGGACCAAGTGTGTTCTTCGAGCTGTCTGTCTTGTCCGAGTTGTTCCTAAAGCCAACCAATCATCCTTCGTCTTCGTTCCTTCTTGTCTTCAACTATCGAGAAACTTTCGTTCCCGAGAATGGATGTGTCCTACGGTCTGATGGATCAACTTCTAATCGAGATCGGCCATCTTCCTCGGACACGTCTCAATATTGAGTCCCCGAGAATGTATAGAAGTTGTGGATCGTTGCTGACAGATGGTTCGCTATGAAATTATTATTCGACTCGTGGCATTGTTCCTTCTTCCTCTTACCTCGAAGTACCTTCTTCTTTTGTCGTGACTATCCTGTCATGTTACGTTTAGGGATGGTTTCTGATCTTCCAATTTTTTACAGTGTAATTACTCCTCGATTTATTAATCTATAGCAAAGTTATGTCTATCGTTTTCTTCTTCGAATTAATTTTATGCGTTCCTTCCAATAATTTGACAAAGAAAAATCACACGGAAACGAACTTGTTGCCGTGACACGCGACTTAAGCAATTGCTCGAACGATACGGATAAAAACCGATATATGTTCGTTGGCAGCAGATTTTCCATCGGGTAGGGTCGAGACACGCGGTGCAGTTTCACTGGCAAACGAGCCAACCCCGTGAAATAAAATGCCCGGCCACAGTCGACGAAAGGTACAATCGAAAACGTTGACGTGTTCGGTGGCTGCATAACGAGAGCCATTCCTCAAGCACGAAACTTTTGTTGAAATAAATGGCGTTGATGCTTTCGTTTTTTCTTCCCTTCCAGTCCCCGATCCGTCAGCGGCCGTTTTCCATTCCCGATTTCGTCGAGCTACGTTACGATCGAAATATCGATTTTGCTCGATAAATAAGAGTACACAGAAGCGACAAGGATTTCGTTAGGATTTCGCGGTGTTTGATTCCAAGCTGGCAAATAACGATGGTTGAAATATCGTTTTTAAAATCTGTTGAGACTTAAAGTAAGATGGTTCGGTAAAATTTATTTAATTACAGAAAACATAATCCAGTTTGTGAGTATCTTGAAAGTTATAAAAATTCTGTATTTGTCGATTAAAAATCAACGAAATACTGCAAATACTTATCACTTGAACACTTGACGTCGACCATCAAGCTGTGAAATTAAATCCCTATCCGTTAAATCGTTTAAACCCCGAAATTCGAAGCTTCCCTGCTACCCTGAATTCACTGGCCGACAACAGGATCCGCGTAATAAATCTTCCTGTCTATCGACGCTTTAAAGTCGCCAGCTCTTTGGTCTCTCTCTTTTTTTTTTTTTTTATTATTATTATTTACACGCACGATGCAAGTCACGCGGCTAGGCAATATTGTTTTCCGTGTAATATACTCGATCCGAGGATCCCATAAATCATCGGCCAACCATCGTGAACGGAAGACCGAAGCAGGTCGCATCGAGCTGTCGATGTTCGGATCGAAAAATCCATTTTTCACGATTTAATACAGCCCGGTATGAGAATCTTGGGTAACAGCTGCCGGTTTTCGTGGAATATGTCGGGAAAACGGTAAAATTCGTATACGAGGCTCTTACGCGTCGAAGAGGAATCTTTTCGCAGATTGCCACGGGTATACGTATACGGTGTACAGCGTCGAGGAAATGTAGGAAAAGAAAGTCCCGGAATTCGTCTTAAACTCGGAAGTTACTAGATATCATGCCTGATAATTTTACGAACTTAATCATCGAATTGTTATTATTTTTGTTATCAAAAATTCCACACGTTTTAAGTAACAAAGGGTTGAATTAACTTTGGGAGCCAGAATACCTGCCATGTTTAACTTGATCCAGACCCAACTTAGCGTGTAATAATACTCGAGTATTGTTAGAAACGGTCGGACGTTATTCTCTTGCGGCGCCATTTTTCTCAGGGAAGCCTATCCAGCTCGACAGTGCACGATATAAATTTTGTTTCGTGCGAAAAGATAATAAACGACAGGTAGGCAGCTTGTAAAAGCCGCAGCTCGAAGTAAAGCTCGAATGAACGAGTAAGAAGGGATTCCCTCGTTCCAACGGGAAGTTTCTTAAGGAACGAACGGATTTACACGTAGAACTTCACACTTCGGTCTGGGAAACACCGGTAGAGATGAAACTTAGTTTTCCACTCGGTTGCTCGTAAAAATTTTAATACGATGCCCCCGGAACTTTCCTGCGCTTCTTGCCGCGAGATTCTAATAATAAGAATACTGGTTCAAACTTATCTTCGAGCTTGTTATTTTTCGCGTTCCTGGTCAGGGTATTTCTTTTTTCCTTAATCCTCTTAATTGTCCATTTTTACAACTTTAGATAATCCGAATTCTGGTGGTAATTAAAGACATTGTTAATTGAAGTGTTACATTTCCAACGGGAATATTCAGTGTTTCTCGTGTTATTGTAAAATCGACGTTCTACCCTTTGATCCGTGATTAATAATTAACAAGATTTGTTATTTTCTTGATTAGTATGACAGAGGCGATTTATTGACAGATTTTTCGGCAAAGATTTATTTCAAATCGGTTCCATACTTCCGATCTTTGAATACTTTTACACCGGTTGAGTATATTGGAAATTGGAGTAATTAATTTTTAGATTAATTGGAGTAGTCGTTAAAACCTTTCGACTTCACTAGGATAAATGAAGTGATTCAAGGTTGGACCGATCATTCGAGTTTAAAAGGTAATTACCTTAAGGGACCATCGTTTATCATTATCAGGGGCAAACAGTTTCTAAGGAAAGTTGATTAGTTGTCCGTGTATGTTTATCGTGGCCTGGTTCTAGCTGTTGAATGAGTAGACGGAAACGCTTGCTGCTGCTTCCTGGCCAAGATTAATGCAGACTAATGGAAATCTTCGATACCGAAAAGTTTTCCTATTACCTTGCTAACAACCGTTATTCTCGAGCGGAAAGTTACGTAACTTCTGACGCTTCTTTTCAACCGTGAAGATTTTCACCCTTTCGTTACTTTTTTCCGCCCGAGTGAAATTGCCTCGTTGTGCAATTATCATAGTCAACGAAATAAAAATAATAAATAAATCTCCAGGACATATTTAACAATCTCTGAGAACGAAAGCAAGGCAGAAATTAGTTGAAGAAGTTATTCGATTATTAAACTTACTTTTTTTTTCTTTTTTTTTTCGATCACACTTTGTGAAATATTGTTGAAGTAATTAATGCAGAAACGAGCGATTTAATGAGATTTTCTGAGATTATAATTGAATTTCAATGATGAAAGTTCGCTCGAAACACATATCTTTCCTGCTTCTTATTGCATTCCGGATATTGTATAATATTTACAGCTTTTCTTGCCAGTCAAAGCGTTTCCGCTTCGAGGAAGAACGCGAGGAACAGTATGTGCAAGCAGGTCTGCAAACATAAAAGGCAAACAAGAAGCAGGACGCTTTTTCTGCTTTTCAGCCAATATTAGTTTGCGCTTCTCGGATACGAATTCTGTTGGATTTAATTCAAACATCATTTTAGTTATCATTTTATCTCCCTGGTAATATTTTTAATAACCCAATGGAGAATCGGTTGTGAATCCCATTCCCTCCAATACACATTATTTATCGATGAAAAATAATCTGATATAGTATTTCCTCAATAAATACAATATTCAGTTATATTAGCAACAATTCATGTCAAATATTTAACAGTTTAATTTTCGTACGTTTCTTATACGTTAATGTTAATACCAAACAACCAAGTCAAATAATAAATAATAAACTAAAGGTGGAAAGTATGGAATGTAGCATCCAGAATTATTCCATACCTCTATAAAAATTAATATAAATTCTAACCAAAACATATCAATACTTTCTTTAACCGAAAATAAGAAATTTTTTAAATTACACATTTTTATAAATCTGGTTACTCCAGCGTTAAATAATATCGTAAAATAACCACTGCAAAGAGAAATGTCTCTTTCGTGACGAATTCTTTATTCGTACGATCCAATGAGTCACTTTTCGATTCGATAAACCGATAGATTCGAGTTTGTCACGAAGAGGGTGGCTAGCTTTAATATAGAATAAGGACCAAGTCGAGGACGAAGACCTCAACGTCGCCAGAGGGTGGTCGTAGGGAGTTTGGATGCCAGCACGTCGGGAAATGCTATGCGACGTCGAAGGGGTAGGGATCCAGTAAACCCCCCGAATTCCAACCACCCTCCTTCCGGTTCACGATAAGCCACGCTACTCGTTTGAGCGTGTCATACGCAATAATACACACGGCGGCACCTTTTCTTCGTTTCTTTTGCTGTGTAACACAACTTCCGATTGAAATCAGTGCTCGTTCTTGCTCGAGTCGAAGGGTTGCTTTCAATTTTTAACCCCTCGATTGAACTTTCTTGAAATTCGCGATTTCTTAGATTTTTCCCTTATTGCTTTAAATCTCTTTGAATCTTTGCATAGTTGCTATTAGTTATTTAAAATTTAAACTTTTGTTAAGGAATACAAATCACATGAATCCACAATTTTCCTGATATTCTCAAGATTTCTATGAAACGTTCGATGAAAACAAAGAGATCGACGAGGAAGCAGTGTTTTCCCAAAGGGGGGCAGGTGTTGCGAATTAAGAGGTGTCACTTAATTGGCACCCTGGCCGGGCTGCTTCTGTCATTTATTCTTCTTCGGTAAAACATCGTCTACCCTTTGTCGCGGCGTGATTGTCTCCGGTGATTACGGTTTCGAGGGGGGTTGTTTGCATTTAGGAAGCCATCAACGCTTAATCGCATTCCTTCTCGCCCGGGGAGATTGGAAGTTTCGAGGAGAGAACCGCTTCCGTAACTTGCTGCATTTACATCGTGCGAGCTAAATAGGCTTTTCGAACGGGATCGGAGCGCAGAGGGGGATGAAAAAAGCTCCCTCCCGTGGCAATTAGAATTTCGTCGCTTCAAGCGTGTTGAAAAGAAATTCGACCATTTGACACCCGACAGTTTCACCTGGAAACAAATTCGATTGCACCTCGAATAACATTATTCTATAAATTTAGTTCGATGGAGGGTGGAAAATTGATTTTATCGAGCAAATCTATGAAACAACGTAATTCGTCCCTTGATGATCGACAATCCTTTTGTTATAATATTAGCGCTGGGTTAACGAGTCTAATTATTAACAATGCAGTCAAATTAATTTTCAAATTTGTCCTTTCGGTTTGATGGCCAGCATTATTAGCTTAATGTTAACTCATTCTTTTGTTAATTAATTGATTGTAATAATTGTAATTGTAATAATACCACAGTGAACAGATAGAAATGACATGTCTAACTATAGTAACGATAAATACGTTAAATAACCAAGGTTTCGACTTGGAAATAAATAATAATTTAACAAGGTATCGAGCAGGATCAATTAGTTATTCGGCGAAAGTTACATAGGGGTGGCTAGATATAATTATTGGTAACAACTGTCGTTGAAATATTTTCTGTCGCGACTGTACGAAATGAAATTGAAAGTTCGATTTTACGTTTACCGTTGGTCGTCGGTAACCCGAACGGGATGCAAAGTTAATCAGAAATCTGTTGAAAGAACCGAACGTTAATTGAAATGTGTCTGGCGCGAACGTAACCGCGACGGGACACTCGAAACTTCTCCCGCCGAAGAAGAGAAAATTCGATAAACCACAATGGCAAAACTCGTCGGGGGACCATTTTCGTTCCGCGCCGCGTAACTTCCTTTAAAGTCGCCGTGTACCCTTGCACCGACCAAGGGTCCATAAAAGACGAAGCAAGGACGGGGGTGAACAGAGCCAGAGGATGGGGGTAGAAGGGGTTGGCGGGTGTCGCGAAAAACTTTGGTCGCGTTAAAACGAGACCCCCTCCGCCGCGCATAATTAAGACCAATTAATATTCGTGCCTCGTACTCGCCACCCTTACCCCGACACTTCCGGCTGAGGAACGTTACTTGTGCTCTTCGTCAATGCCGCAATAACTGGAGATCGGGTTATGAATAAATTACGTTAAATACGCTTGGCGACTGGTATTCATTCGCTTCGAAACTTAAACGATGCCTGTAGGGATGAATGACGAAGAAACGGGGACGGATAACGAGCGAATCAATGATTATTTATCGTCTTAAACAAGACAACTGTATTCAGTATGATCAGGCTTTGGGAATTTGTATAATTTTCTATTGGGGGTAGAGGTTGAAGTTAACCTTTTGCAAGCACGAATCGACGATTGGGGCTTTGTAACTGATAAAGTAACTGGACCAAGCTTCAGAGAGTTTTCTTGTTTTATACCAAGGATGGTGTTTTAAGTACTCAGATATTACTTGAACATAGGATATAGAATTGAAGATATGGATTGAAATCTCTCAGCGATATGTTTTTAAGTAATCAATATTTCTTTTGAATTGGACATTGAGAATGGTACTTGGCTGAAGTATCCATCTTGTTGAGCACGAGTGTACACGATGTTTTTCGCCGGGTCGTGGTAGGAAAAATCCGGAGGGTAGTAACAGGAAATCCTAAATCATCCCCTATTGCAGGCCAGCTTCTTTCTCCCTCGTATTTCCCTTTTCTGATTCTTATTCGCCTGCTCGACGTTCTCTTCTCGTGGTATCTTCTCTCGTGGAACGATCCCGAGTCGATATATCGTTTACTGGGGGAAAAAAACCAGTTCCCTTTCGCGTATTTCTGACTATCTGTCCGATATATTTTTGCACGTGCCCTCGTCTTCGTCTTATCCCGTTTCGAATCCGCTTCGAATTCCGTCGTATTTCACGACCACCGAACATTATATACAACAATTCGTCCTGGTTGAAAAATTGCCCGATATTAGTATTTCTACCTGCGAGCTTCCCGTGTTGCGATAGAAAAATACAAATTATTATTTGTCAATAATCAATGAAATGGTTATCCTTGAATTGTCATCGTTCTAAATTTGAAAAATTTCAATTCATTTGAGACGGGGAGTAAATTCGCAACCTCCATCCATTTCTTTGCCATTTAAAATAACATATGGTTCATAAAAATAAAGAAAGGGATAAATTTCTTGAAATATATCCGACACTTTGGACCATAGGAATAGCGTCTAGCCGTTTCGTTGGAACGGAATCAATTTCTTGGCTGGTATTCATGCAAACTCCCCCTTCGAGCAGGGCCACTAAAGCCCGAAAGCAAAAAGCCCGGTCCAATGGCATCAGCATCACGTCGTATCGTAGAGCCCCCGAAAATGTCTGCCATTCTTTCTCCATTTCGAATCAGTTTGCACCCCCTGACCTTCCGTCAGCGCGTCGAGTGTCTAGCGTCGAAGATATACGACGGAATCGTACTTTTCCACCCTTGTAGTCCGCACTCGGTCCGTTCCCCGTTGCAACGCCGCCAGACGAAACGTTTCTCTCCCCATTATTTGCGCGTCTACTCGTTGGACCCCAACAGCCTAACAATACCGCAATTGTGGAGTTCGCAGTAATATCGTTACACTCGCATTTGCTTGCGAACAGACTGTCACGTAGTTCCGATGAATCATCCCCCACCCATGCATATCCGCCCCTCCATTTCGACCCGTGTCTCCTTTTCGTTCTTGTTTTTCCTTTCATCATTGAAATTGTAACGAGTCAGAGGATTTGTTTGCCTGACGAGTCGTTTGTCGTACTTGTTCCGTGTTTTATTTACAATGCTATCGAGCGAAAACACAAGTTGAAAGGGTGGTCTTATGATTCTAGCTTCGAGAATCTTTCGTTAGAATTACGGAGCTGGAATCGATGTTTTTAACTTTGTGTTATTCTAATTACCAGCTAATTGCTTGGTTAATACTCAGTTACCACTGAAATACAAATATTAGATAAATTGCTCTCTCCGTGAAAAGTGTCATGTCTGAACTAAACTATAAGTTTGAAAATCCGGCCATCCCGAACGACAGGGTGAAAAGTGTCATGGGTGCGCTGAGGACAAAACGTAAACTTTATTCTCCGGACAATGCCGGCTGTCAGTGTACCATTTTATTATTTTCAGCGAGGCGAGCGTCAGCCTCGCTGCTGCTTTTACCCCTGGGCAACCCTCGCTAGCTTGCGACAGCAGACGCTTTTAATTTCGTTATTCTATCACCCCCCCTTTCCCCAGAAGCCTTCGTCTTTTTGTTGGAGCCGCAAATTTCTTCCTTTTACGGCTTCGGGGCAATCGAGGATCGACAAATCGGTTTAATCGGCACAGCGAATTACGAGACTTTTTCTGGCTCAAAGGGCAAGATTTTCTTTTAAGGGACGAAGTTGCTCGTCGTATGTTGGAAAAAAAAAAACATAAATTTTATAATACAAAATAACGATAGGTATTTCGTGTTCTAATTATTCATTTCCTTGGTTATCCTCGAATCAATGTGGCCTCTATACATTTTTGATCATTAATTGATGAAAATTAATTTCATACGGGGATGTGGATACATGGCTATATGTTAAAATTATTATTCGAGGGAGTAATTTTATATTTCGATCGAAACACGAGACCAATAAACTTGATAATAGCCAGAGAATTTGATACGGATTTTGGAATATAAATTAATGTATTCCAATTACTAACGTATGATTTAATTCTGTCTTTATTGGATTTCGAAACAATATCAATTTCCAGGTTTATGGTGGAAAATGAGACAAGTGAAAATGAATTAAAGAAGACGTAAATTATAAATTGGACATTGACAAAGTCGAGGGATTTTTAATTTCTTCTGCGTCGAATTTTCCTCCGCGAATTCATCGATTCGCATAATCGTGTCTGCGAATCCGTCTGCCATTGAAAGTCACTTTAAATTCACTAAGAGGGCGAAGAATCAAAATCGTTTTCCCGTCAAATTCCCGACGATATTCGACGTTAAACCACTCGGCTCGTTCGTCGAGCGTTTCTTAATCGCTCGAGGGTTTGCATGGGGGGTAAAGAAAAGGGGGAAAGAAACGAACGAAAGGTATCGTCGAGCGAGAAGATCGAAAGGGTAATCTACGAAATCTCGAAACCATCAAGCACAATATTTGAGGATTATTCTGTCTGGAATAATTTTCCAGGGGGGGAAAAGAAGGTGGATATTGTTCCGAGCCATTAATATCATTCAACCTGTAAATTGGATTAAAGGGAATCCCTTTACAGGGGCGTTAGGGCAACGCATTTTCTCTTCGAAATACAACGACAGAATACTGAGGAAGCCTTTTCAAATAAACAATCCCTCAATAAAATATGTAATTTGTTACATTTTTTTTTTTTTTTTTCAATTACTCCGTTAATCGCCGATTTGCTAGAAAAGAAGTATTAATTATGAGATATATAGAATGTCGTTATTTAATCGGAACAATGTTAGTGCTTTTTAACCTTTAAAAAGGTCGGCAGGACCTTTTGAAGGTCTTTGAGAAGACGTTCTACGTTTTATGAAGATGTTTTAATATCTCATTCTGGAATTTTAATCGTGTGCTCTAGCAGTGTGTCAAACGAGGAGATTGCGTTTCACGGCAAAGAAGAGGCTTCAGCATCTGACAGGTTAATAGCTTCTTTATGAACAGAGAGTCTTCATTAACGCAGAAAAATATTTATGCTTCATTGCCCGAAGGATTATATGCAGTCCCCGAAGAAAAAAGCTAAAAAGATTTTAAACAAAATCTGTAAAAAATATATACAAGCTGTGACTTTCATATGAATTTAATTCCACGTTTCGCGGTACCTAAGACGTCTATAATTTTTAAGTTAAATGATTAGTAATTTGATTAATTATTCGATGGAGTTGATCAAAATACTACCTTTGACAAAATATTAATAATTTTCCGTTAATCGTACAAGTATAAAGGCGATTCTTTCCTAAATTCGAAGTAAATCTGAAGTACGAGAACAGATACAAAATATGTTTTCGCGAAAATGAAATCACGGTTAGCTTGAAGCACCCTCAACGCTGCGTTCAATTTGCTTAACGTCATTTAGCAGTACGTGACAAAGGGCATTACCTCGGTGGAACAGACTTGATAGGAGCAGAACGGTGACGCAAGGAGAACAACAATTACTCGAGTTAAACAAATTTTCGTGTCGTTGAATGAACAAAGGACCGGAGATACCTTTCGTCGCTTTATCATAATGCAAGTCGAGCACTCGGCGTCTCTCGTTCAGAGGAAAACAACTGGGAAAACGTTCCTCTTAAAAATAAAAATAAAATAAAAAAAAATAATAAAAAATGAAAATACGGGTTTTCGCATTTAATAAATACGCGGTACGTAAAATGCCGCTACTTTTCACCTTGTTCGAGCAAACTTGTTTTTACATAAGAATTGTGATCGTTAAAAAAGAAATGAAAGAAGTCGCGACGTGGATTTGTGTTAAATTGAAACAATTCAAAACCCTTCGAATATTAAATTACCATATAGACTTATTTTTCCAATATTAATACAATAATAATTCGACCGTTGAAGATATGATTTTTCCCTTGTTTTCACGCCAATCTGTCGTACCAGTTCGAGTATTTGTTAGTTTTGAAATGGAATCGAATGCGCAGGGGTGGAAACAGGAAGATGGAGTCACGTATCCAGAAGGAAAAAGAAGCTCCACGGTGACCAATAAGTAGGGAAGATTCAATTATTTTTGGTTGGTGAACAGTTCCAAGCAGCCCTTTTCATCGACAGGATGTGTTGGAAGATTCGTATGATATCAGGGTTTCGTTCCCGGTTACGATGAAAGGATTCCGGGGCTTTTCATTCTGTCCGACAGTTCTCTCTTGATACAAAAGAGCTATTTTGCCGAGAGATGTATTATTGCTTGCTGGCTCGTGCTCCATTGCGGCTAAGAATTATCGGGGCTTGTTTCCATTTCCTTTTTATGGGGTTTCGAATCGCGTGATTCGACGGAAATGATTTTCTACGAATGAAAAGACTTCCGATTGTATTAACACTTTCACTGTTGATGAATTCGTGACTTTTACGACGAACGTTATAGAAATTTTCTAAAATAATAAATAATGAATAGAAATAAAATTGAATTATCTACAGACGAAGTCGAGATTATGAATATCGCAAAATAAATTTTATTTATTGCGACGAGAATGATCTTCGAGCGCATTAGCTTTCAAAAGTCAATTGTTGTGAAAAAAAAAAAAAAAACGGTGCGTGGAAACGATGAAAAAGGAAAGACCTGGATAATGGAAAAGGGTGCTAAACATTTTTCTCACCTATATGAGCGAAAAAAAGCCGAAATTATTCAGGTTCTTTAACTCCCTTCAGAAGCGTGCATAATAGAATCTATAATGGAGCATCCCGAATCTCTCTTTGGTCGTTCTTGAATCTTTTAAAGCGACTGATTGCTTTTACGTTTCACCCTCGCACGTGTTCGCCCTTCCATTCGGATAAATACTTTTCGTCGAAAGCGATGGCTGACACTTGCCTCTATTTTTTTTCTTCTTCTTCTTCTTCTTCTTCTTCTATTTCCAATAGAAGGAGGAGATGTCACGAAGAGGAAATCGGAGAAAATTCAGAGGTTCGATGGGTTCGAAAGGGATAAAAAGTGTTTTTACGAAATCCCTCGTTCACTATCCAGATCCCGACAGCTTTGGGAACGGGTCCGCGCTGTCCGTTCCATTTTCCACCAAGAGAGAAGCTCTCGAAATACAACGAAACTCGTAAGTTTCCTCTTTTCATCCTAATTTTGTCGGTTTTTATTCCAAAATTGTCTTCAGTACCATACTTTTGAAATGAGAATTAATATTAATCGATGATCGGTTATCAGAACGAGAGATTCAGCTTTTTATAAATTTAGTTTGAATTCCTGTAATATTTCATAATTACCGCCAGATTTTTTTGCTGAGAAACTTTATTTTTTTATAGGGATTTGTTTCCTTGATGTCCTCTGCTTCAGCTGAATAAACAAATAAAAATCCAAGATTGTTCAGTTTTAATAAGAAGTTAAATAAGCTACAAAACGCACGCATAAATGTAATTTTTCGATGCTTTGAAGATTAATTTAGACTACAATGGTTTAAGGTAAACATTTAAATGCAAATTATGAGAAGTTTCAAAGTTCTAGTTCAAACCGATCCCTTTTCGATTTTGTCGCGGCTCTTTTGCGTCTATTTCCGAGCCCCTTAGTTTCTACAAGCTTTGTACAAATACTTCCGGGACGAGAACAGTCGATATTCCAGTTTGTTCGCGAACGGAAAGTGACACGAGACGATGGGTCATTAGCAGAAGAAAATTGTGTCTAATTACATTTACTTTATATCGTTTCCTCGAAACGAAATGGATACGGCGCTAATTAATTCGTTCGATTTTATAATCGCGTCGAGCAACATTAATGAAATTCATTTCGTGAAATAATAAGCAATTTATTATGCGTTTAAAAATCTTGCAACAAGACTCTATTAAATTGTTTGTCTCTAATGAATTATTAATTAGGAATCTTATGCAACACTCATAATTATAGTTTCCCACGAGTGAATTAATTGTTCGCCTAATATTTCTTCGATACGCATTTTTTATCATAATATTCAACGATGGTTTTTTTTTTAACGAGGAATGTAATGTTCTTGAACAAAGTAACGTTTAAGTCGAAACCACGCCGGTGGCTGTTTTATCGGAAAAATTTTACTTCTCAGGAATTCTAATTAAAATCCGATCTGATAATCTGCCTTCAGGTCTTAAAGAGTTCTTAATGCGAGTTGCAAACAGAAACGAAGGAAGTTCAAATATTCCTTTCTCGAATTTATCATTCTGCGAACTTCCCATGGACTACCTGGAACACTAATTACCTATAATAGATTCCAAGTACGTGTTCCAATTTTGAAACGATAGAAATAATTAAGCACCTTTTATACTTTAAATATTTCGAGGTGTTTCGTTCGGACACTCCGGTGATAAATGCTTTCGTTCTTTTGCAATTCTCATTAACTTTCGCTATTGAAACTCTGAATCATATGCTAATGAATTCTTCTGAAAAAATAAATCTTCGCTTTTGACCAATGGTACTTTCACTGAACGCTGTTTTTGATATAGCAACGGTTCTGGAATTTGCTTCGAATTCGATTTAATAGCTAATACTTTGTTCGTACTGGCATACATCATCCATACCGGGTGTGCTAATGGAACCATTATGAAAGCCGATTCCATATACATACCTCCATGCATCGATCACTTTCGACTGGACCGAATAGTCTGAGTAATCCAGGTCCAGTTACGAATTTCATTAAATTTCCAAGAGTTAGTCTCTGTACGTTTGAAACGTCAGTCGGATCTTTGCAAAATGTTTTTATTTTAGCAATTTTCATTTTTAACACTAAAGCACCAACGTTGGATACATACGTTTCTTGAATTCCTAAAAATATAATAATTCTTTCTTTAATTTCTGTTACAAAATTCACTATCCAAGTGAAAGTAGAATTTAATATTTTGAGTGGTTTGAAAATGAAAACCTTTGCCACTGACAAAAAGTTGACTGGACAGATGCAGACCTACTCGAACCACAAGTGTGTTGAATTGAAACGAAAAATTTCCCTCGGAATTACGAAACAATATTATCCCAACTCGTGTCGACACTCGTCCACCAGGTGAAAACTTGCATAGTTTATCGAAGGATGTTTCCCATCCACAAAAGTTCATCTTGCTCGAATTTTCAACGTTCAATTCCTTCTAGAAAATCTATAATTCACCTCCACAGTAGGAAATAGAAAGATTTTCCTAATTTCCATAAAATCAGTATATCATTCGAGCACCTCGGTAAACGATTGTCGTCAATCGAATCGTTCTTCTTTCGTCCCTCGAAAGGATTTTCTCCCCTTAAAAACTCCTGGCCGTCTTATTACAATCTTGTACCGAAGAACAAACGAGATTTATCATAAGCGGACAACTTGCCGGATAAATCTCGGTGTCCGGAAGCTCGAAAGAGAGAACGAAGAAAAACGCCGGATGGAGAAAAGCAGCAGCGGAAGAGAGATCGAGCGGGGTCGGAGGGGATAGAGGGTAACCGTAGAATGTAATTTGAAAAGTTTTCTCGTTAAATTGCGCAAAACGCGTGCGGTACGCGGTCACGGGACGCCGAGCGTCGCTGACAGAGGCGAAAGAGGACGGACCCGAGCTTCCTGGGGACAATGACAGAAGGGGGGCAGATCCGACTGATTTTAATTATGGAATCCGCGTAGGTAAAATGCCCGTCGTTTTGCCTTTTGAAACCAACCCAAGTTTCTACTTTCACCTGTTCCTGAAATTTCAATCGAATCCATCCGCTTTGACTGGCGTCGACCACTTCTGACCCCTGCCCGTATCGATTTCCACTCGACTCTGCAAAATATCGACGAACATGGAATTAACCGACTCGTTCGTGAATCTCGAACAACAAACGAAACGTTTAGCTGCTTCTTTTGTCAGGATTTTTTATTCATCCTTGCCGGGGGATCGTGGAAAGGGTGGCTGCTTTCAAGGATTGATTATTGTCAGAGTGTTTATGGGACATTGTGATGTGAAAGTTCAATTTTCTAAGATTTTTCGTTCGTTTCGCGTGCTGCAGCGATGAAAAATGAAATGGAACGACGAATTTACACGCCCCGTTGCTTCCAAAAGGGTTAATACATAAGAGTCTTTTAACTTTCCCTACCATTCGAGAAGGGGCTACAGAATCCACTTATTGTGTGCGGTTGGTCAAAGTGTGAAACCATTTAGTTCGCTACTGGATTCGAAATAACAACAGCTCCACCCCAAAATTACCAGCGGCAGATATTTTTTTCTGCTGTGCTTGCCACGGGGAAGAAAATGAGACGATTCTGACGACCAAGCCGGAAAATCGTAACCCAGAGGGAAAGCCGGGGGAACGAGTATGAAAGCAAGACCGCCCGTGCTGGTCGAAAGTGGACGGCAAAGAAGGGTGAAAGAGGGTCGGACGAGGGAAACGAAACGAGAGGGATGAAGAGGTCAGTTTCGTTGTTTCACGGACCGTAGTAATTACGGTTACGGTGTTTTCCGGTGTTAAAATGTTGCATCTGACCCTGACATCTACCTGACCCTTCTACTTTCCATCCTCCTCTTGCGACTGTGTTCCTGTACAAGTTTTCCAATCTGTGAATGATCCTTTCCAAGGAAATCTTCATCTGAAAATAGTATTTTTCTCTATTCTAATTTTAACAATTCTGTAAGAAAGAAGATTGCCTCACGAACCGTGGAAACTTTCGTATACCCGTAAATATTCATATTGCATTGTTTATCTAAATACCAAGTCTATTGTATTTTGTACGGTGAATTTTAACCAATCGTGGTAAGAATGACATTCGGAGGGCACAATGGAGAACGGTATTCTATGTACGCGATTTTGTTCCAAGCTGCGCGGAAATGTTGCATATTCAACGCTAAAAGCCATCCCGCTGAGCATTTCGGTCGTGGAGAGGGTGTGTTTCATCGTTCGCGAAAAAAGTCTTCCATGCTTTTTCGATGCAAAAGCGGTAAGGGTCGCGGGAGTACATCGTTAGAACGTTAATTGCCATTCGACGTGCGTGCCGGTGTTGTGCGACGCGACGGTGTTTCAGACTCTTTAACAGGCGTTCCTTCTCGTTACGATAATGGCGATGTAAGTGAGAAGAAGGGTACAGGTTTAACACGTTTTTGCGAGAATTCACGATGCTGTTTTCGTGCATACCAACCAACCTTCTTCCAGCCTTTTCATCGTGGCTCGAATTTTTCTCTCTATTTTCTTTTTACTTATTGTTAGCCAACTTGAAAACCCAAGAATATACATTTAAAATTGTTTTTGTTTTCGCTTCGCCAGAATACAAATCGAAATATTTGTTACAAGGGTGAAATTAAAAATGCTAAATTATTTATATTGTTAATACCCACCCGTAGTTTTGCATTTTATTAGAGAATTTGGCAAGATAATATTGTTCCTTTTTAATAGTAGCCTTATTTCGCATAATGTTTCGAAGGAACCAAGAATCATCCTTTGTATTACAATTAATCTAAATTCATAAGCCCATAAAATAAACTCCACAGGAAACTAAATACCCTGTCTCCTAATTAAGCACCCTGAAAACTCCTTTTCGTTTGAATAAACCGAGTACCAACACCAACGGCATTTTCACCGATCCTCGGGATTTCATGAAACTCAACGATCACAGGAACATCTGCGTAAAGGGAAAAGTGTTCGAATCTGGTATTGGATCGTTCAGAGAATTTAATTAGCTCGTTTTCCTACGTGCACGTGCACGGATCCAACCGGCGTAATCGTAAGCGAAAGATAAAAACAGAAAAAAAAGAAGAAATCCATGATAAGTGGGATCGTTACGAATAGACGCAGCTAACAGATCAGAGGATGATCCAAGTTGGAAGAGGTTTTGAGGGAGGAGCATCGAAGGACCCTCAAAGTAGCTCAACGACTCGTTATAAATTGTCGTCGACTGCTCCGACGTTGGATTCTACAGGAACGCGACGTAATGGCGCGTTGGTGGAGATTTTCGTTGGTGTGGGATGGTGCCTCTATCGGGAACTTCCTTCCGACTGGTAAAGGAACGAACGGAACAAATTAATTCCGTAAGGACGAAAACTCGAGGACAAAGACGGGACGCAGAATTCAAAGGACCCAATTGGATTCGAGAGATGCTCGATGCGAGCAATTGGCCGCTTTAACACCGGGAATATCTCTGCCACTCGTTGCTGATACAGTAGCGAACTTCACCCAACATTGCCCTTTTTATTACCTTTCCACTTGTCGCCCTAGCTGCGAAATTTCACGATATTCTTGTCGTAATCAACGTCCTTTTACGCGCGATATTATTTTATCTTCTCTTGGCACAGAAATGATACGAGAATATTTAAGGGTTGATACTTCTAATTTCAACAGTCCCTGTTTTTTTTTTCTAAAGCTCCACGATATTGCAAGGTTCGACGGGGAACTTGATACGCGTACACGAAGCTTATTAATAAATTTCTTGCCCAGCTTTGTGCAACGATGGTGCAAACAATTTTTCGGTGCGTTTCTTGCGAGTCTGCGAGGAACGATGCTCGTATCAACCCCTGTTCGACAGCGCAGCATGCCTCTCTAATTACCGTTCTTCGCTGAAATATCGCCGAACGCGAGACGCTAATAAACTCCTCGATTAAGAGAATCTTGTGATAAATCGAACAAATGAAATTCACCGAAATAAGACGGAAGAATGTTCATATTTCGATATCTCTTCGGTGCAACTGTAGCAACGGGTGTTTTTCGCTTGATCTGGGGAATTTCGGGAATCACGATTAAGAGCTCGCGAAACAAGGTTCGAAACTGCGAAGTGGTTGGCCCAGATTTTGCATAATTTATCGCAGTCTCGCGGAATGCGTTTCGCGTAAGAAGCCAAGTTGGGAAACCGTGAAAGGGGGAAGGATGCTCGCTCGTCTTTGAATAAATAAGAATAGCGAAGAAGTCTCGCATTTTCGTTCATTCTTCGAGTGCCGTAAACTGACGGGACATAGAAATACAATTCGAATACTTAAGTACCGTGTTTAACGATTTATATAAGATTTTTAAATATTAAAGTTTCCTCTGTGGGAATAAATTCGAATAGAAAGATAAATTGACCCCTTAAAAAAGAATTCTTACGAGTGTCGTAAGTTGGAATAGTTTCAAGAGATTAGTTCCACTTTTCGTAAGTTTAACTTACCTACCAGCAGGGAAACGAATGTTTCAACCTTTCGGGCGAGATAATCCGAGAAATATTCGCGATCTTTTATCCTCCGTGAATTTCACGCTTCGGGGGAATTTCATGAGTTACGATTAATAACTTGTGAAACGAGAATACCAGTTACCGGTTAATTTATCGTATTATTGCTACGGTTGCAGTTCGTTGTGAAACAAAGAGAAATTTCACGATCCCCACCGACCGATGATCTATTAATTAAAATGCATGTTGGTTACTTTCAGATAATACGGCTTCTCGTGTTTGATTTAAAGCGAAAAAAAAAAGGAAAGGAAAGAGAAACCCTTTTGATCGCCGGGAATACTTCCATTAACGTTCCACGGGGCCGGGCCGTGTGAATATTATAGGTTGCTTTCGCAGACGGTGGAACGAGGAAAAATTAGGGGTGAATGGGGGGGGGGGGGGGTGATATTTCATAGTGGAACGTGTATTTGCAGAGTATGACGACTGCAACGAGAATTTATTAGGTGTGTTTGCAGAGTAAATACAGGAGGAAAGGAAACGTTTAAGGGAGATATTTATGAGCTTGCTAAGAAAGATGGAAGGTGTCGTGGATTAGTTCTAGAACCCAGAAATATGAAAGTTTACAGTTCATTGTTACAAATATACCTTCGTGGAAATGCCACGGAAATAGAAACTTCAATTATTGTACAATGCATACATTTATGCGAAGGTGTTTTTTCACTCAAATTTTTTGCATCGTAATTCATGAAATGGAAACACGTTTGTATTTATTTTTGCTCCATAGACGTTTCGCAATCTTCCATTCGGGATTTCCCATTTTACAGGAATAAATACGTCGATATTTCTAGCTGATGTCAGCTGGATCTTGAATCCAGAACGTGTGTTCTATCCTTTTCCCCGTCTGATCCCCCTCTAGGTCCCCGTTTTTTTCTGTATCTTTCTTTGGTATATTCTTCGTCCTTTCATTTTCTGTCTAATCCATATTCCGGTGTTAAATAATGCTCCCCTTTTCCCCTTTTCCTCCATTCTCCCATTTTTTGTCTCATCAGCACCACCTTTGAACTCGTTTTCTCGATTCAAAGTATCCGCCCCTCCTTTATTTATTTTTCTATGTTGACCACATACTTTGTCTTTTTCCTTGCAACTTTTTCTCTCGGGAATTCCTGTTCTCTTTCATTTCAACGTTGTTTCGCAGCCACCGACGTTTACGTTCTACATATTTTGCATTCATTCTAATCTTCCAGGGTTTCCTTCAAAGTTCCCAGGAGCATCGTAAAGAGCCGATGAGCGTTCCCTTATCGTTTCCTGTTTCCCTTTCCTCTTCGCCCTTCCTCTGTTCATAATCTCTTTTTCGTTCTTATTCTATCTTTCGCTCGAACTGATTCATCCTTCAGTCCCCTTATTTTATTAACCTTAACCTTTATTTCCCCCTTGATTTTCTTTAATTTTCCTACGTTAGTGGTTACTGCTCTCTTCTATTTTGACCGACATCGATTCCACTTACAATTAAGAAAATTAAAAGTGATTATTAAGTAATTATTATACGCAGACTATGATAAATGATTGGACACTTCCAAATTTGACACATCATTTAACCAAGTAAATTAAATAACAGTTACAGTAACGATTCTGCTTGGACACATATATTCGTCGGTGGTGGGTAAAGGAATAATGAAAAAGAAACTTCGCGTGGAGTTTCGAAGTTTTCTTAAAGGAAAAAAGAAAGCCCGTGGGTGAAGGGTTTAACTTTCCTCTTCTCCTGAACCACCGTCAACCCCGTTTTCCTTTTATCGTTTCTGCGACTGTGTTTCTCTGGCTACCTTTGTCATTGCGACACCCACACCCCCTTTTGAACGATTCTCTCGACCCCGGTCACCCTCTGTCCCAAGCTTCTATCACAACCCCCTCCTCCTACCTTCTCTTATTCAGGGGTGGTGCAAGCATCGCCTCGGCTCGACGGTCGATTCCACGTGTGCGTTTTCACCATGACAAAGCCAGATTTAAGCTCCGCTTACGAGTCGGAGCGTTCCAGCTGGCTCGAATTCGCCCAGGGTTCGCTACACGCCGTTGCTGCATAACGATTTTCCTACCCCCGTGACGTTTTGTTATCAGCCATAATAGACTGCGTTCCACGGGTTCGGAAAAGGGAGCAGGCGGCAGGATTTACAGAGACACTCGAATGTTTTCGAATGAAAAGAGAGAAGAGAGAGAGAGAGAAAAAAAGAAATTACGGGGCCGGAGTTTGTACGCCTTGTAACGCGACACTGGTTACGTGTTGTTTGCTGGATTAACATTTTTCATTGCATCTTTGTATAAAAGGTACCGATCGCAACAGTCAACGGACGAGATTACTTTATTTTTAAAATGTACAGCATTTACTTGCTGCGACGTAGAGAATTAAAAAGATGTAAATTACGAGGAAATTTGATCGTGGTGGTCTTTGGAACTTGCTCTATCGGACCAGGTAACCAATGGTGGTTGAAATGAACGTTGTTTACGTACTTGATGAAAGGAAAGGGAGGCGGTGTGAATCGATGAGAAGAAAGATCAATCGATCGTCGGTACAAAGGTTGATGAAAAAGAAGAAGGAACGATACAGATGCTTGACACCCCTCCGGTGTGCAATTTTGACTAGTTGGCAATTCGATCCCGAAACAGGACCCAAGAGACGACATAAAGCTCACGCCATGCTCGTTTGTCCTTTCTTTCTTTCTTCATTTTCGCGACGCTTTACGATCGTTCGTCTGTCGCTATTTGTCTCAACGACTTGCCGGTACTTTTTGTCCAGGCATCGTTTATTATCCCCCTCTCTTGAAGATTCAATTTAATTCACTCACCGTGAAGAGCCTTCAAATACGCTTTGCCGGCATTGATCAGCTGCCTCGCCCCTGGATTGAATTTGTCCAGAATATTCTGAAATCACAAATACAAAAGGTATTCATACGGTATTCGTTCATTGATTAAGAATAATTTTGAATTTTTATGTTGTACTAGTAATAAGGTGTATTCAGTTGCAAAAGGAATATTGCTAAGCAATTATAGCATCAATTTTTATATTTAATTAATCTGTGATATTCGAATCTACGCGATATTGCTTTCATCTGTTAGAAAATATTTTGCAAGTTGGTTGACAGCCAGTGAAGGATCACAATAAAAGCAGCAATTTACCCGGAATAGATCGATCAAAATGAACGTGACACGGAATTTTATTATTCAGCGTGCATCGTTGTCGAACATGGATAAGTCATCACTTTTAAATCCAACCTTCAATCCTCGTTAATTCTTGTTTATCCGCGATTATAATGTTTCGCGTTTTATTGTCTCTGGGTGTTATTCTCGAATTGCCTCCGAAGGGTTAAAGGATTACCATAGAAATGAAAAACTGGAAATTATGATCGGTTGTAATATAAAATTTCAATTATCTGCGTCTCGGGTGTTTGTCATCCGACAATTTGTTACAATAATAGTTGGCTACGCAATAGTCAATTGCATCGATTCGAATACACGTATTCGCACGTCTTCGGTCGGACCTTGATCGATAGCTGGCTGTATTGGCGAGCGTTAATTGGCAATGAGCTAATCAGATTACGTCAGTACGACGGATTAGTTTCCTGTGCATGTGCAAAAGTCATCCTTCGGTGTTGGAATGCGGTCGACTTTGTCGTAGGTTGCACAGTTTGAACGAGGAATTCGCGCTCTTACGAGACAACCTGTGCTATGAAACATTCTTCGCATAACCATTCCTCTTATTTGTCATTCTATCGTTCCTTTGTTAGACAACAATTTTATGTAAATGAAGGAATGTGTGTTCGATACATGTTTGCCGTATGATGAAACGTAAACAGCATCGAGAACGATCAGTCTTGTTTTGCATTTTTTTGGTCGATAAGAATTAACTGTTTTTATAAAGTAACATAAAGTGATCTAGGTTTAAAACATTCACGCGAGTTTCTAAGAATGTTAGGAAATTAGGGTGTTAGAATATCAAGCTATTAGAACATTAAAATATTAAAATATTAGGATATTGGGATATTAAAATATTAAAATATTGCATTAAAATATCACAGTATTAGAATACAATATTAAAGTATTAAAGTATTAGGATATTAGTATATTAAAATATTACAGTATTAGAATATCAGGAGATTAAGATATTAATATATTAGAATATTATAGTATTAAAATATTTAATGTTTTGTTACAGATTCCAATACGCCTATCTGTCACTCATTCCATACAACGATAAAGAACAAAACATCAGCCCGCGCACGATGACATCAGACCTCTTAAATAGGCATCGCAATTCCACAGGAAAATATTTCATCGTAAACACGAATCATAACAACCCTCGAACGCCCCTGCGTCCCTAAGCCCCATATGATAATCCTGAAAACACTCGTCAGTCCTTGAGCAAACGTAGCAGATATCGAATGTGTCTTCGCGAGATCGTGCAAGCAGTATCCCGAGGATACAAGCGAAACGGAGCTGAAAAGTAAACTGAAACAATGTCACCGGAAACTTGGCGGGTCGCTCGATGGCTGCTAGATGGCCGAATAAACAGGACTCGTCCAAAGGATACGAATAACGAGGGAAGCCGTGGTTGCTGCGAGCCATTCGAGAGAACGCCTTCGGCATTCCAGCTTTGAGCACGATCCTTGCTCGTCTTCCTCTTTATCTATCTCCGTCTATCTTCTTCTTCTGTCTTCTTGAAGCTCCTTTCACCCATTCAAGATGGAGACTCCATGGTATCATAAACTCGACGATAAAATAGGGTGCTTGTTTTACGAGATAAAGACGACCGGTGACTAATTAACGCCAAACTGTGCTGCTAATGACTTTTTTCTTGATAATTGTGAAGCAGTATTGTGCTCTATATTTGCACTTAAGTGGAAAGAATATGAGCTAGGCTAGGGCCTCTTGATTAGAGGAGCAGCGGTGATTATTAGGGAACGGCTGATCCATCATCCGTTGTCGTTACGTGGTTATCCCAGCAGATGGAAACGGAACAAGTCGAACCGCGGAGAATGTTAATAACGGTGCCCCCTGTGTCCCGTGTCGTGTTTAATGAACCGTGAGCTGGAAAAGTGGAGCAATTGGAAACGGGAAACCGAATGACGGCTTCGTGGAAAGAAGAGACGGATGAATTTACCAGGTAACAGCAATTGGCAGTCGTAATATCGTGGTTTGCAATGTCGATAGGTTCAGTGATTCGTTTGGATTTATTTTAACTTATAGAGATTCTGTTGATAAATATTGAATATGATAACGAGTTGTTATATTTCCTTCATTTGTGAAATTTGAATCTCTGGAACATAATCTATCGCTTTAGAAATCCCTCCTAAACTTTACACTTTGAAGTTCATCAATGATAATATGGTTATCGTTCTCGTTAAACAGGAAATGGTACAGAACAACATTGTGGAATCGAAGAAGCTCCGGCAATCAGGGGGATATCGGTAGGAACTCTCGACTGTTCCGTTTAAAGTTGAAATCAGATCTCGAAGCTGGAGTTTCCAGCACAGTTTCCAAGGAACGACACGAATGTGACTCGCTCATGAGCCAGATAATAGTCGAGTATCCTCCGGCGAAATGACGATTCCTGTCGGTTTCCTCGATCGAGGAAATGTCCTTTGCTTATCACGTCATTATCTAATTTCGACGGGAACCAGTTGGAATGGTCAAAGGGCTATCTGAACATTGCTAGTCCCACTGGGTGCATCGATGCTGACTCGAATCCGAAATTCTCTGGTTACAACAACAACAATCATAACCGGAAACGCATAATCCCCCGCAGTGTGATGGCAGCTAGTTTCGTGGAGAATTCTACTTCTTAGACAGACATCAGGTTTCAGCCACCAGATGGGTAAGTAGTTATTCAATGATAATTATTGTTAAATGTGCATGCCATACAGAGAATGATATAAAAGTATTTTTCATACAAATTTCTGAAAATTTTGATAATTACCTTATCTTTAATCAAAGTAAAATACCATTTGAATTAGTCTTTTGTTGGATTCCTGGTAATTTACCTAAATTTAATTCTTTACCTTATTTTATTTGCATTTTCCAAATTTTCTAGTATTCCCTTGAATATTACTTTGCCATATATCACATTACTAAATATTATTCCTTAAGAAAAATACACCAAACGGATGAAAATTTAATTACCAATGTAAAACGCCACTTTCCCGCTTTTGAAGTAACCATTTCACTATAATATTCATTATTTGCTTTCTGAAATATTAATTTTTGACGAAGAAACGCTCGACGGCATTCATTCTTCGCGTTGTTTCATTAAAACGAACGTCGTTTCTACGACTTTTCGCATGTGCTACATACAGACCGTTCCGACGATAATTTAATGAAATTGTTTATCGTTACTCGATGACTTGCACGCGATTTTGGATCGCGTTGACCGATGGAACGACGGTTCGCAAATTTAACCGCAATCCTTTGGTAGGAAACCGGTTCCCTCGGAAAGCATATCATCCTTGACCTCTCGAGAGCGTTGAAAAAAATATCTAGAAGTACCGTACGTCGTTCGCCAATGCTAATTTACCGTGTTACCAGGGGAGAAATATATTTCAAAATTTTATTTCTCGATGTTACTAATCAGGTAAATGTTGATATTTCAAGAAACGCGAATTTTGCACGGGTAAAAGATTCAAGAACAACGGATGAAAAGTTTTTACTCGCAGAATCTTTTGCTTTATGCGAATTGTCGTTTCGCGTGTGTCACTGAGTTAACTTATTTTATGCCGTATTACATTACATGTCTGTAATAAACGGAACCTGGACAAGTAATGGTGTAATATTTCACCGTCGAGTCGGACTGTCGTGTTATTTTTTAGCGGACCAAACATTAGACAAAAATGTTGTGTAATAAAGGAGGCAACGAATTGCATGTCGTCCGGGCTCAGAAATATAAATCTGGCTTGCAGTTTTGCTGGATTTTAACAAAAGCCAAATTTGCTCGTTACCTTTCTACGAAAGAGCTTCGTTTACCTAATTTCTTTACTCAATTTGCATAATTTCGGACAAAATTTCATGTATAAAAACGGGGGAAAAAATATAAGTCAATTGGATAATAAATCTAAATTGATAAGATCCTTCTAGACTTTTAATAAAATTTCCTTGTTTTAAAAATAACATATTGATTGTTTTGAGAGGAATTTAAAGTGTTTTATTTCTATCGTACGAAAGGATTTCTTTGTAACTAGACAAAAACATCGATCCAAAGTTGAACGAAAATTGGCTGTCACGTTTCACGGTATTCTAACAAAAGACGGATCGTTATGAAATCGAATGGAACAGAGGCGAATGGTACGACTCGATTTGAGGCAATACCGTTACAAGTACAACTGTTATATACCGGTGTGCACAATGGTCCGGCGTTGAAAACGTTTTGTTTCTGATAAAAATGCGTTTCCGCATCCTGCTGTTCCTTTTATACACCTGTCCCCTTTCTGTTTTACAATAAACAGATCGCGTATAACAGAAGGATCACATGTACAAAAGAACTTCTTTTTTTTTTTGCCAGCGAAATAAAATGCATCGCGAAAAGTATGGTTAAGAGACGAAACGAACGAAAATTCGGTTCGCTAAACATATTTCGCTCGGTATATCACACAACTGGTCGTTAATTGTTTCAGTTTTATTTAAATAATATTGAATAAACTAAACAACTAATATTTTTATCATTTTCCGAAAGATTTCGTCGTATCGCATAAAAAGTTAGATCAAAATAAGTCGAATTCATTGCTAAATTGGATCTAATGCCCAAAATAATTGGACCGCAAGGGGTCCAATAAACTTCCAATTGACGAAGCTTCCAATAATTATTATTTCTATCATTAATTTTCACCAATAACAGTACCACTTTGTATTTCCCGATACGAGAAATTGCACTGTCCGAACCATCATAGCAACAAGAACGTTATTTTCTAAAAATATCTCGATAACACTCGAAGAACCGATGTCAAATTGCATCCGATCTTGAGCATAATTGGATCACAAAGGATCGATAAACTTTCAATCGACGAAGCATCCAATCATTATTACTTCTATCATCAACTTTCATCGTCGTACCTAAATTCTACCTCGTACGATTATTCTAATGGAAGTTTCACCGCCGTAGCAAAACTACGAGACAACAAGCAGACGATGGCCGTCGTAATCCTTGATGACCAACAAGGAAAGTTAATTATCGCGATCCTAAGTGGAAGGTAACAAAAAGGAAGAGAAAAAAAGCACACCATCTTGGATGAACCGAATGGTCATCGTAGTTTGCGCGTGTTCGATGAAAAATTCCATCGGTTGGATGTCAGTCGGGGTGCACACACGTTTGGAACAAGGTCAATATCGGGCTGGGCAAGGTTAAATTTAACCCGGCACCAATTCCGTTATAGTCCACATAACTGAGAGCCGGCCAGGTAACCGGCAAGAAAATGGAAGCAACAAGAAGGTTTCTCTTATTGGCAACCAGTCGGTCGCGGCCGGACTAAAAAGCGAACGAAAGGAGTGGAGAAGTATGACGGAGACAGGTGTTGGGAAAAGAGCGAAGAGAGAAAACGATGCAGAAACCAGGCTAGAAGGCGGAGATGAAGAAGCCAATGAATGTCGACTAACGGTACGCGATGCATGAATTTTGTGTGCAACCAGGTATCGGTGTATACGCTTTTGTACATGCTGTTCGAGACGGCGTAAAAAGGTGCGCCACGACGAGATGGGTATTCACTGCTTCACGGTTGCGAGTCTTCAGGAATCATTTAGCCATCGCAGTATTTCCAATCGTCTCGATACCTGAACCGTCTGTCTAACAAGGAAACGTTTCTTCGAGGAACTTCCAATCGATGAAACGTTTAACACTACAACTACCCAAGTTTTATGTATATTGACTTTCAGGTGGAAAATAAAATGGAAAAGTGGGCAGTAGGTCTTTGCCTTGAAAAAAATTAACACACATTTTAATAAAAGCATCATGATCAATTTTGTGATTTAATCAAATTAAGAAAAAGCTAAGGAAAATTTTATTATGGAATTAATATTGTACTATTTGTGCAAGACACCAAGAGGGGAAATTTTCATTTGTACAGTATTCTGAGTAATTGCAATATTCACGTATGGCCACGTTAACACTTTGACTTATAATTTTTAACACCAGCGATCTTTCATTTATTTCTACGTATTATATTAAGTACCAATTCCATCTTGTTATATATTTCTATATTTTTCGATGCAAAAAGAATTGATAAAATACGCGATCACCACAGTGTTGACGCGTCAATTACCGGGTCGCTCATATGGGAGTAAAAGTTTGTTTTCCTTATCGAATTAGGAATAGTTGAAATATAGTGATCAGTTTTTCAATTCCCGACATCCGAGTTATTATTTTAACTACTGATATCAGGCCAACGGATATATATAAAATATACCTATATATGAAACATATATATGATATATAAAAACTAAATCCTTTCTCATTCGCAAATGGGTTGAACCTACGTCACAATTTGTTCTAATCAAAGAACCGAGATTATCCGTGATTGAAATCAAACCGAAGCATAGTCCCCCCCCCCACCACCATTTCATAGTTCAACAATTCCGTCCAAACGAATGTATCACGTATTTTTCCTTGGAAATTTTTCCCCTTTTCCTTCGAAGCTTTTCAACTTCAAAGGGGGAAGCCCGGAATATCGTTAAACCGTGACTGGATATACGTTGATACATCTGTCGGTTCTTCCTGGTTATCGTGTTTCTGGCTCTCCTGTTCCCATCTACCCGTGGGCTCTTCGATTCTCTGTTTGTCTATCCGTGAATTTATCCCTGACTATCTGGGACCGCCATCGGTCGATCTGAATTTCAGATTCGCCGTGGCCACGTTTGAGCTTGAAAACGTACGATATGTCGGCACCGGGCTCTGTAACGAATGTAATTTTTCGTTTGTCGCCCGCTGTTATAATAGCGATGATAGATGGCCGCTGACCGGCTCTCGCTTTTGCAGCATCGCGTTCCTCAATAAGCCGACAATGAGTTATGTCCTGTTGAAGGGACCTTCCAGGATTAACCCGTCCCACGATCGACGTGATCAGGGGTTTAATGCGGTGGTCGCTGAAGGATTGTCATTCTTTGTCTCTGTCATTGCTCCTCAAACGTCGCCTATATTATGTAGTTAACCATTTCGTTGCTGTAGGCAACTCCAAGCAAGCGTCCAGTTCATTTTACAGTCGTTTTCGAGTCTTCGACGGAAGTTAGGAAAATTCTGAAGCCCATTTTCGAAATATAATTTATCACTGATTTTCAGTACAAACGAAGAACGTCGTTTCGAATGAACGATTTTATCCCGACGAGACGGTGGATCGCGTTAAACAAATTTCCTTTGTCGATTTAAAAATGTCCCCGGGTAAAATTGAAACGGAATAGCGTTGCAGGCTCGTTGAAATCGAATCTAACGCGTGTCCATGTGTGCTGCGTTGGTAAGAATAAAATTCGATGCCAACGGGTATTAGTCCGTTGCAAACGAACGCGTTTCGATTACGTTCTAAATCACCATGGAGAAATCTGTCAGGTCTCGGATCGCGATGCTCAATTTGCCTGGGATGTCGGATAAATTTCTCTCCTATATAAATTCATTGTTCCTCGTAAACTGGATTCGACCGTGCGATCTCGTTTGCCCGAGAAAACGACTGGTAATCGCAAATGGAACAGAAACATCCGTGAATCACCGTTCGTTTAAGGGAAGAAAACTCGTTTTCCATGATTTTTATAACACGCCGCATTGGTGTGCGCTGTCGCGTTCAATTGAAAACAAAAGGAACGTTGGAGCTCGGGTGGAAAAAGCGTGGAATCTGGTGCAAGAAAAATATATGGTTCGAGAAAAGATATAAAATTAAAATAGAAATTCTCAGAATTCTATGAAACGATTCATTTTTCATTTTCCATCGAAAATTGTTTACTCAGCCCTTCCGATTCCGTGCTTCGCGTGGCTAACAGAAATTGCGTTACCTTTAAGTTATAACAAAATGCAAAATATTTTTATTTCAGATATTTTAGTATTTCGGTATTTAACTTTGATATAATAAGCTTCGAGCCAGTATTACGAATCAAACGTTTAAATAGGGTGCGAAAAGTATTGAAATTTAACGAGTGCCAA
The DNA here is from genome assembly GCA_943735885.1 of Stelis phaeoptera. NCBI lineage: Eukaryota > Metazoa > Arthropoda > Insecta > Hymenoptera > Megachilidae > Stelis > Stelis phaeoptera. The sequence goes on from OX030936.1 coordinate 7,746,676, forward strand.
TCTCGGATCTTATTTTTTCTTTAATCCTTTGTAGAAACGAGAGAGCAGGAAGGTGTTTCCCTTCAGATTGCTGACAGATTTCAGTTGAAATCCCGTCAATCCTGACGTTTCGATGGTAAAAGCCTTAAAGCTTCTAATTATCTTCATCAATTTCATCGATCCGCGTTAGTGTGCGCATTAAACGAACCGGTAGTTCAATGAACTTGTGTTGGTGAAATTTCTCGTCGCTCTGATTTGGCAACGAACTCCGATCGAGGATTAAATTAAATAATGGCAAGGATCGTGTCCGCAGCCGATCCGCGCGCTGTTCAAAAACGAATCGTCGAAAGAAAGCAAAAGAGAAAAATGAAAAAAAAAAACACGAAGAGAGGTTTCGAAGCGACCCATCGTCCCAACGAACGTGCAATTTTGTTTTGAAAACCCCGATAAAGATAAATTAATGGTTCTCACCGTTAGATGGTACGGTGAACTTCAAAGGCGCAGTTGAAATGCACCCCGGATGAAATACGAAGCGAAACGCCGCTTTTTTCCCCCCTCGATTTTCCTCCCGTGCTGCTCACTATTGGAAATTTTTCCCCAATTAACGAGGAAATTCGTGTTTTACTTTCCCTCGTTAGAGTGCATCCTATGACGTCTGAGGCTGGCTTAGGTTGTTCAATTTTTTTCGAAATTTTGTGCAAAATATGGGCGATGAACCGTTCGTCGGCTTGGAAAGTCAAGAAGAAACAGGAGAAAGTTGTTAATTACGTGTGTCGTTAGTCGTCAATCTCAGACCGCCAAGTTTAATTAAATTCGTTCGCGCTGATTATAACTTTGTAGGTTCAGGACAAAGGTACATTAATCGATTTTCATTTCTAAATTTAATCTTCGAATTTTCTATCATCGCCACAATGGCAATTCTATTTTTCCTCTCTTTTTTTCTTATCGATAATTCGGTTAACGCCGCTTCCCACGGCACACATCGCTTTAATCACCGAGGTTCCGTACGGAAAACGATTTATCAAATTCGCGCGTTAACGATACTTGCATGCACCTTGAACGTTATTAGTCACGATAAAGGGGATCGAGCGAGCCGCGAGATGACAGTGGACAAAAAAGAAGGAGGTAAGGAAACCAGTAAAGAGAGAAATGTGGGTCTGTTGGGCACGACCTCTTGATCCTTGCCAGTTCACGGGGGGGGGGGGGGGGGGGATCGATTGTCATGCGCACCTTCCACTCGAAATAAATCTTTGAGAGGTCTCCGATAATTTACTGGCTTGTGGTCACCGTTACAGCGAATCGCGTTCGCAAAAACCTCTATCTACGGGAATTTATCGAGAGCCGTGCAGCGAAATGCAACGAGGAGGCTGAAACGTGACCGTGTCACGAACTTTTCTACGCTGGAAATAATTTATTCGCTGAAATACACACGGTTATCAATTTTTAATTCCAGACGGACAAAATTATAGAGAATGCGGAAATATTGTAGTAAAACTGTCAGTGGTATGGTACATATTTGCAGAGAACTCGGGCTTTTTTCATTTTTGGGAAAGTGGATCGGTAAAGGGCGAAAAATCGTGGGAGATTTACGTTAAAAAGCAAAATTATGGTTTGGACGAAACGTTGCTTTTTCAAGGATTTGAAATAGGTCGAAATTTTAGATCAACTTGAACGTTTATACAAATAATTTGGCGCATAACTATTTCTACTTTTATTGTGGCGATAGGCGATCTTTTTAATTAAAATTATATTTTATTAGTTGACAAATAAATTCGCAGGCTGCCAACAGAAATGAATATTCGACATTCGTGATCTTTTATCGCGAAAATTTGAATCTTGGGCGACGAAAATAATTCATCAAAACGTCTCGTAGCTGGATTAATTAAGCATAATCACCGTTAATTGCCAGCCAAGGAACAGACTCTGCTTGATGTATAAACGATTCGGGACTGTTGAAAAGAGGAATTCTTGATAAAATAGAAGTAACACTTGATTCGAGTTGGATCGTTATTACGTAAAGAATCCTATCCCATTCCCGGTAATTTTGTCTCGATTCTCGTTGCTGTTTAATCTAACCGGTGCTCGTCGGAAGTCATTAGTTACCAGACAGAACGCGAAATTCTTGGATTAAGGAATTCCTGGATAAATTGTTCAACGCAATCCCTCGAATTACGATGAACCGTTAAGAGCCACGACGAAACGGTTTAATTGCAAATGTAATTAATTACGTTCTTGCGCGTAACCTGCTGCGAAGTGTGCACGGTGAAAGATAGAGTGACGTTGTATATCCTATCGTCATTGAAATGATTAATGTTTAGAAACCTTCTCTTTTATCTTTTTCATGAATTAACTCATAGAAAAAGTAGATTTATCCTTTTGTGAAAAGCTTCTATTATTTTTGTAAATACTTGATGATGAAATAACTCTGTTTAAAAGTCTGTATTTTCGCGATTTTAATAAGTCGTTTCATTAGATAAGGTGGTTATTATTTAAAAAGAAGAAATAAGAAACTGCAACTACAGAAGTATTAAAGTAGTATTAACCCTTTGCGCTCGAGCGGCGCGGCGCCTCTGCGGCGTCATATATAATTTACCATAATATTTGAAAATGTGAAATTTATGCTTTGTTTATATTAGAATATGGAAAGTTAACGAAAGAAACAAAGCTAAATGTATTTTCGAGCATTCGTAGCACTTTCCCTTTGAAACAGTGCTTTTGGATTTTGGAAGCTTTACTGGAAGGTTTATCTCGACTTAATTATATCCGAATATGCTTCGAGTGCAAAGGGTTAAAATAGACGATAACAATATGAAATACTAATCTAAGCATAAATCAGAATCCAAACAACCAAATTTAATGAAATTTCTCATAATAAATCCCAAGAACTTACCAGACGTACTGTGAGGAAAAATTTGAAAAATAATGCCTACAATTTGTCAATTTTCCACTTGGATACAGCTCGATACAATCTGAATCTGAACTCGATTAATCTTCTGTTTAAACCAATTAAAATTAAATATTTGTTTCAATACGCAACAGTAACAGTATATTGTCGCGGGTAAGTAGCTTATCGATAATAGCCTCGAAGAATCGACTAGCCGGTTGAATCGAGATCGGCTGTTCAGATTGCGGAAATGATTCCTCAAACGTCCCATAAATTTGAACCGTTGGACTTGGAATCAATTACACGTTTACCATTTAACCGTGACTACCACCCGATGCAGTTCGCCAAAGTACTTACTTTGATTTAAGTATTAAACGGGAGTTTAACTGACAGCTTAGCCAATCGGTTCCCAAGAAGCTCTATGGTTAAACTTCGTTTAACGCTTCAAACTAAGCTAAGGGAAGACTTAGTTCTCAGGGAAACGTACACAATCGTTACAGTCCTCCTAGCCTGTTTAGATGTTGAAACATCTGCGTGGAATCCACGACGAACGTGAATAAACTTGAAACCACAGCTTCGAAATTAGTTATTACATCAACCGTTTAATGCAAATATATTCCACCGGTTATCGAGCACGGTTGGTCGAATTCGTTTGTTTATAACCGCTGTATCATCGAAAATCTTCGTTTGTCGTAGTTTGTTAAACTATTCAACATTTTCACTCTGTCGATCATTCTCTGATGAAAACTTATTGCGTGTAATTCAGTAAAATGGATAATAAAATTTAAGGTTTTTATAGATAATTCGAGAGAAATTACCTTTGATGGGAACTTGAAATTGTTGCCATCAGTTTTCAGAATTTGTCTGTCGTAAGTTGGCGATTTCTAACAAATTAACAATTAGGAAATTGGAAGCAATATGAAGAAACTTGAAATAGTAGCTCTCAACTTTCGAAAAGTTATTAAAGAAATACCGAATTATATAAAGATTTTGAAGCAGTTAAAATCGTTTAGGAATTCGGGATGTCGATTTTTGGAACGCTTCAACCGTGGAACAGTAATTTCTCTTCCTGTTAACGATAAAAAACGATCGTTTCCAAAGCAGTGTTAAAAGAGAAACGGCATACCGTTGGGAAAAAGTCGATTGCACGAAGAAGAAGGAAGTGGTTATCGCGTTTTCTCGTGTGCTTGGTGAGAACGATCGGTCGAGAGAAGAGGAAGGAAACAAGGGACAGCAATCGATATACCGTTAGCAAGAAGGAAAGTCGACGCGTCGAACCGGTCCAATTTTCGGGGACATCGGAATTACAGTAATTGGGCTGATTAATAAATCGTCCTGGACCCGATTAGTCTGAATATTTACCACGTTGAATTCCACGTCGATAAACGCATATTTTTAAACAATCGAAAGATATTCTTTCCTCAAACAACAAACCCCGAAGAGAGCTAACAATTTCAATTAAATTTTGATTTTTTTTTAAATTTCAAAACAGATTTTTCATATGAATAAGTATCATTTTTGAAATCGATGGACTGGAATCGTTTAAGATACTTTCAGAAGAAAACGGTCTGTGGTAACGAAACGATATGACATTTTTATGGAATTATTTTGTTACGCGAGAAACCGTGAGTCAGGTGTTAAACTTTCAAACGTCGTTAGTGAACCTGTTTAGTCTGTTACCGGTCCCAAGACCGTGTTCCATAAATACGAATAACGTGTATATTATACACCGTTCGCTGATTAGAATTACAAACGGCCCGGAGGAAAACTAATTCACGTCTGCTCGAATGTTCTTTGAAGATATTGCCTGTGAATAATCGTGAAATTATTCGACGCACACATGGTTGGGTAACCTTGAATCCTAATGTATCGAAAGTATCCTTCCATAATGGGACAGAGATTCTAAATAAGATGTGTTGTAACTTTTTTTTAATTCAAAGTTTAACCATTGAAATATCGGGGTTAATAATGATCAAAGCTTGAACTATAATACAATCGAAAAATTTGGAATTACCTTATTATCATATTAATAATACTATAAGTAGAAAATTGAAAGCTTCAATTTACAAAACAACTATTCGTATTCTTAAAATATTCATTGCTGTATGGCTCATTGGTGGCTAATATCACTTTAATGCAATAGGAGAGAAAATAAACGGAATAAAATTTTAAAGTTGAAAAATGAAACACTTTGCAAATCATTGTTTTAATTGCTCTGAAGAAGAGTCATCGTAGAGTAGACACAGGCATCGAGCCGACAAATTTGTTATTAATTATCGGCGAAACCATAAACAACAGGTTATGCGTTTAATCTCCGATAATATCAAATATCGCGTATATCCAATGTTTTCCCTGAACCTCGAAGTACTCGTTCTTTTATCAAACTTATTTGTTCTTTAAAAAGGTACAATTCATCAAAGTATTCGAAGAAGATATTGCAAGATACACAGTTCTTATCACGTCACTTACCAATGTGTTTAATCAGTTTATTATCAGTCACAGAAACAGGTACTGAATCATCGTATTAATTGATCAATTTGACAAAGAATGATAAAAATCACTTTAAATCGCCAGATTTATCAATCAGAGTATCCATAGATGATCTTTGTCTATTTTGTGTTTATTATTACAATATCAATATTCGCATATTCGATTATGTTATATTTGTGTCTATAGTCACCAATGACCCTAATGACATATTATTAAGTTTACGATTGTTTAATGTTTCCAATTCAAACTTTCTATGTCCTACTTTGCGTTATTATTACGATATTAATGCTATTTAACGCATACGCTACCAGCGCCGCATATATGCGTCGTTTCAATTCTTCTCTGGAAGCCTGACGCCACAAATATGCGTCAATCTGGAAAATTACTTATTTTGCTTAATTTCAGTGTTATAAATATAATGTTAAAAAATCCAATATCATTTTAAGTCATATAAAAAAAAAAAAGTATCATGAGCCGTGGTACAAGAGTTTCTTCTCAAGCGCTGGTAGCGAACGCGTTAATGTAATTTTTTGAAATTCGTAGCGCTGGTCGTCAATGACCCCCACAACATATGGTCAGGATCACCTTATTTTCCAATTTAATCTTCCGACTTCCTACTTTGCGTTATCATTACAATATCGATGCTATTAAAACTCCTATTCGGTGTTACTTTTTTATCCTCCATGATGATCGCCGCGTTAAATACTTGATCCATCCAAGTGTCAAAATAAGCCAACAAAACGCAGAATGAAACAAGCTTTCGAATGTTAACGATGCTGAAGACGAACGATTTTCTGCGAAGTCCTTCAGTCTGTCAGCAATTATAAGATCGAGGAACGCAGAATCTGAGAGGCTCGTCAGAGTGTTGTCCAACGAATCGGCTCACCAATTTACATGACATGAATATATTCGATAAGCCGGTGGCAAATTATTATTCGTTGGACCGATTGTCCTAGGTTGATGGTTAACCGTTGAACAGCGTGAGATATTTCTATCGGATTAGACCGGGGCACCGTTCTACCGGTACTGAACAAAGTTTTAATCAGATTCGGTTAACGCGAAGAAGCCCGTTGCTACGTTTCTGTTTCAACAACCACGGAGGAAGATCGTCGAGTTGTTCATATTTATGAGATTTAGCCAACTTTACAGCCGCCGAGAAACGCGCGAGGTAAGTTTTAACCCTTTCGCGTTGGAATAAAACGGGAATGCGTTCGGTTTTTCCATCCCTCAGAATTTCTTTTCACGCGTCGAGATATTTTCGTGTATTCCACTTCCTGCGACCGAGACAGATGCATCTTAAATAAACTGTTACACGGGTTTTATTTATTTATACATTCTGGAAGGTGTAGATTTTCCATGGCATACCTTTGCAGGAAGATTTTGTCAGTTTGTGTTAGGAGTGTTATCGAAACATTTACGTAGTCATTTTTGTCAGGCTTTAAGCTTCATGTTGATATACCATTGATGCTATTTTGTGATTCTTTTATGTCATGAAATCGTGTTAGACTTCCTTCGCTTCGACTTTCTCCAATTTATCAATATAAGCGAAAGCTGCTTTTTATCGGTCACCAAAGCACACAATCGCAACGGGGTATTAAAAGACAGAGGGGAAAGATTAACAGAAACGCAGGAAGAGATCTTTATTCGTGACGTTTCGCGAGGGAAAAACTTGAAGAAGTAGAAGTGGAAACACGAGAGGTGTCCTTGCTAGTAGTTCCTGCTGTTCTATATCCCCGCGACTTGAACGAGGGATTGAAAGCTATTGAAAGCTACAAAGAGGATACGCGTTTATACAAGAGCTATGGCAGGGGGGTGGGGGGGTGGGGAGTGGAAAAAAGCGAAGCGCAAATGGAAGAAATCTTACCGGTAGCTTGAAATCCTCCGAAACAGAGAAGACTGTTATTTCTACGTGTCTATCTGTTGCATTCTTCTCGTTCTTCCTCTTTAGAAAGGCTCACGAACGAAAAAAATAGGGGGGAGCCTCGTGAAAAGAAGAAAGCACCGTGCGTCTGACGCAGCTGAACTTTTCTACTTTATCTTCCATTTTTATTCAAACAGACCGTAATGCACGATCCTTGTTTCGTAACTTTGACCAAACTGCGCGTTATTATTACAATTCTGGGAAAAAATTTTTCTTTCTCTCCGAGGGTGAGCTGTACTGTACCGTTTTAAATATGTTTACTGTATAAGATAGGGAAATTCGTGGCGTAAAAAAGAATTTGTATTAAGTGAAAATAGTTAATAATTATTTGGGTGGTAGATTTTCAAAATTATTTAATTCAATTATCCCGTCAATTCGATGTGTTTTCCGCATGAAAATGCAATATTTGTCAGCTGGGAGTAAAAAATGATATTCTGAAGGGAAATTGTAGTAATGGCTCGTGATCGTGTATCGCACGTGAAATCTAATACTTCAGATTCCTGTATTTCATTCGGCCACTCAATATTAATCTGGCGAATTGCCAGAATACCAAAGGGAACTGTTGTACATACGCTTCGTGTGCGTATCAACCGTTCGATATTCGTGAAATTTCACAATTACACGCGTCGATTGTTTTCGTCTAATTAAATATTTTTGTCGAGTTTGTCGGAAACGTGAATTAACTGTTTGCGGCTATCAATCACGAGGGATTGAAAATATCGAAGGCAAACGTTCGTGAATCAGTTGGTAAGCTTTGCAAAATAGATATCAGTGCAAAGAGTATTAGATTACTGAAATCAAAGGTAGTGATTTTTGAAGCATTTTGAAGCATTAGTTAAATCTTTGGTGCTGTTAAGATGAACTTTAAACAAAAATTATCCACAGACGGATATTTTCCTTCTGTTGTTCGTTTGGTTCGTCGATTTGTATGAAAAGCAGGGTCGACGCCCTGGACTGTACACTTTCGGGAAGTTGGTGACATTGGGAAAGTTCGTTAACAGGGTGACAAGTTGGTAATTAATATCGTAAACGAATGAAGGAATGTCAGAGGGGTTGCTGGCTGTCTTAACATTGAGTTAGCGGCGCGTTTACACGAGCGGAAAGTTGGACGACGAAAGAAAATTCTTTTGACAAATTAAAGCTACACACATTTTCTTTGAGCAGTCCACAAGAATGTTAAATTAATTATTTACCACCTCGAAACCTGAACAAAATATGAAATAGTTGAATAAAGATACAAATATTTAATTTTATTAGTCGAGACATTCAAAACTAAAATTCAGAAATCTAATGGCACATTATTCCATGGGGAAAAAGCTTACTTTAAAAAGAACATGATACGTTTCTTACAATTCCCCTGAATTCAGACGGAATAAAAAAGAAAAGAGGAGAATGACTGTCTGTGCGTGTATATCATCTTCATTATATTATATTTCGAGTTACGCTGAAGAAAAACGCGGTCAGAACAAAAGGATCGTATGCAGTTTGCCAGGTAATATAAATTTTCGCTACGCGGTCATACGATATGAAAAAGGCCGGCGTTTTTTACCTTCTGGAACTTGGAGGAATTACATTTCTGGGCAAACAGCAGCGGTAAAATGCATGACAATTTTAAGTCGTCGGGGTAAATTGCGGCAAGACTACGTTAACAACTTCTGTTACGAAACACTGTTGGTTTTAAATTCTTGCCCGTCATTTTCTTTCTACCCACAGTCTCGTTGTACCGAGTTTCTGAAGAATTTGTATATCGTAGTTTTACGTTCTTTAATTGCTTTATATTCTTTGATTTGTCGAAAAACCTTCGTTGAACTTTGGGCATTGATAACTTTTATGTTATTAAATTGACGACCGGATTCGTGATTTTTAATTCTTTCTATGAGATTATTATAGTTACTAGCTTTTAGTCATATTTATAAATCATTATTTGTCGAAAACTCGGTCGATTCTGAAGCGAAATACACGAAAAGATCGCGAATTTATTACAATAAATATCGTTTACCTATTCTTTTTCATTCTCATCGTGGAAAGCGTTTGAAAGACTCTCGCTGTCGCGTGTTAACTGGAAAATGCAATTTTATTAGTTAGAAGTATTTAACAACGTCGAACAAGCGAGCCAACGTAACACCGTGAAATTCGTGTTTCCCCACGGTATTCAAAACACCATGGAAAGTTTCGGCTCGATCGTTAGTTTCTGAAACTCGATTTCCGTCGAGTATCGACGATGCCTGTCATCCGGCGGAACTTTTAAAGCTCGCGCGAATTGCATCGGGCGCGCAAAGCAGATTAAGTTGGTGTAGCGCGAGCGGAAATTTCTCCCGTTCGAAATCCGCGGCTTTAACGACACGAATTTTCAAGCAGAATCCGCTCGACGGTCGGTTAATTATCGCGAACTTCTTTCGGGACGTACAAGTGGTCGGTTAATTAGCCCGAACGAGCATCGAAATCACACAGAGGGATCTTTTCGTTCATTTTATTTTTTCCATTCTCCCCGTTCAACTTCTTGAAAGGGTCGTATTCATCGAAGAAGAGGGAAAAGGCGAACGTGGACGGACAAGAACGATGTTCGGTGAAAAATTTGTATTTTGACTTTTTCATATGTGATTGGTGTTTAATATTTTGTATCGGGTGGTAATAGTTTGTTATTCGCCAATTTTCCAATTCTCCAAAAGTCGCCAATTTTAAGGCCTTAATTAATCAAAGAAAGAAATAGATTGAAATAAGAGTACTATCCTATCAATAACAGGGGATCACAAATACCAAAGGCACATTTGAAAATACATTATTCGTATTGTTATTAATTAGTGATTTATTTTAGAACGAAATTTTGATATTAATTTGATATTTATATAAATAAATCTATATCTTTTCACACGTCCTCGCTTCCTTCATTCGTATGCAAGACTTTCTCTATATTTCTCTTGTTACCAACCACACACTCGTGATTTTATTTATTTTTCATCCACTTGATTCCACTCACTTCCTGATCAGATGCATGTTTTGATTTCATTCATTACGAATACGGTCAGTTTATTTTGAGGAAGGAAATCCTATTTTATATCGCGTTACACTGCTTACTAACCGTGAATTATTATTGTATTAATACCAGTTAATAATAATTGCGTTTGTTAAAAAGAACATCATACTTTCTTTCTTTCATTATACAAGGTACCGAATTAATACCAATGGTGTACCTTCAATTTGATTGAAAACAAAAATCTTCGGAACAGTTTTTATTTCTACAAAAGCTGGCTTTTTCCTCCAAGAAATTAATAATGGAAATTACAACTTTATTATTCCGAACCAGTCACACACAGATGCGAAAGGAAGCTCCTTCCCTATTCCATTCTCCGTTTCTCGTCTTGTTTAACGATGTCAATATCGAAATGTTTCTTTATAAATAACGTAACCTCGTGACTTTCTGTCTCACGAAGCGCGTGCCAATATATCCGGCAAACATTGCGGAGCACGCGATTTCCAGTTTGATGGAAAACACCGGGTAATAAAAAGTATAAGACTGTAACAAGGGAATATTCAATGTCCCGAGCGCGTTGCACGTATTCGCCCGTGTAAACATCCGTACAAACGATTTCGCGTCAATTGCAATAGTGGAAAATAAATATCGTTCTCAGTTGGCGTGTTCATTCGCATTCGAACCGCCCGAAACATAGGATCGTTTTAAACAGTCGGTTCGGTTTCCAAATTTTTACAGATTTGTTTTTTTTTCCATGCGAAAGAATCCAGCCGGGTTTAGTCACCTGTCCGGAGTGAGGAAAATAAACTCGATCCTGTTTTGTCTTTTACACAAACGCATTATTTTGTTTTGTTTCTTTTTTCAAATCGTCGTTTAAAATACCCGAGTTCCCGTGATCGCTATTCAAAGCGACACGAAACGTTTTATCGTTCTTCAAAGCCGTTGCAACGATTTTTCGGACATCGGTGAAGGTTTGTGGAAGGATTCCAGTGCTCCTTAACACACTTCGTTATTTGATATTTGAGCGACGTGCCTTCAGCTTGTGTCGCTGACAAATTGAAGAAGGTTCTTTGCAACAATATAACGAAGGCGTAGAATATACAAGTATAGAAAATGATAAATGATGACGAGAAATTGAACGCTTTAGTTGTCCAGCGAAGAATAGAATAAGATATAAATTATGGCTGCAAATCGTCCTTGCAGTACTGTCAGTGACGAATTGAAGAAGATCCTCTCTAGAACTATGAACGGTTCAGTTATACGACTGACAAGTTGCAGAAAATTCTCAGGTGAAAAGTATGACATATTACATATGACGACTTAGAAAGTTGACGCTTCAGTCGTTTCGTGAACAAGTTGAACAGCGTTCTTTGGAAATAGGGGAAAACATAAACGTTGACTACAAATAGATCGGTGTAATCGTGTCATTGGCATACAGAGGAAGATTGTTTGTTGAAAATTGAACACCGTTGTTGCCTCGGTGACGGAATCTTCAAAAGACCTCGAGGACAAAGCGAATAGCCAGGCTCGGTGTCTATCCTGTTTGCCAATCGGTCAGTCGTGATCCGGATAGTCCGACAGATTGCTAACAGTGGACCAGTGGAATGCTCTGGTGGAATTACGCAACCAAGTGCCCCGGAGCTACTAGACTTTATACTGTCGCTCGAGAAAGGGATATATACCCTTCTCTTTCGAGTCTCTCTACCCTCCTCTCTCTCTCTCTCTCTCTCTCTCTCTCTCTCTCTCTCTCTCTCTCTCTTTGTTAGCCTGTCATTGTCCGGGTACACGATATCCACTTGTCTGTCCCCCTTTCTCTCGATTCGATGGTAGTTTACACGTTCCCCGAGTACCAGCTATGCACGCAACAATATCTCCATTCTAATTTGGTCAGGGTATATTATTCCGATATTGTGCGTTGATTTAATACGATTGCAAACAGCAGATTTCTGCGGAACCAGTTGGGCAATGCGGTTGTTACTTTAAATCGCTTGACGCCCGGCAAATAATTGATTTTTTTTTTTTTTCACTTTTCTGGGATTTCGTAACGGGTACAGACAAACACGAATTTTGGGCTTTCGGTATGTGTGTGGTAATTGTATCCATTTCTATGCGATCGAATTCAAACGAATTCCAAGCAAAACCACTTGAAAATTAACCTAAATTGAGCCCATATTTCTAAAATAATAAATGATTGAACTGATTATCAGAACTTTAATATTTGAAATTTCGCAAGAGTGTTAAAAAACTGTTGAAGGAAGTGTAGAAATGGATGGGGTACCCTGTTGCTCACACGAGGGTTAATAGGCAGGCATTAATCACTGACAGTTCTAGTGTTGAAAAACAGCACCAGTGACCCAGAATCTGTGTAGCAATCGTTCTGTAAAAGCATTATTAACGATGCTTCAGAAATTTTCTTTCCAAATACCGAACAAATATCATGAAACTATTCAAAATCGAAATACCTACGTTTAATCGTCAAACTAATATTATAATATTACATGGATTTATTACCGTTTAATTCAGCTTTTCGGAATATTAACGCCCAGCCTGCAAAACGTGTTCTAAAACTCGACCGACCCCCAGATCCCCCGTTTCATTCAACCTTTACCTTTATCTCTTGATTTAGTATCGCACCGGATACAATGGTACAATAGCGTGATAATATCAGGAGTAAAAGTCTGGCATTGTTCGAACGATTACGCCCGCCCGCGTAATCCTTAATTGCATTCGCCCATGCTCCATACCATGGATCCTTCGGATCCACGCTGTTCTATCCAAACTACGACATTGTCCGAGCGTCTGTCCCACGTTTCCTCCCCCCCGGTTCTATGGAATCTCTGGTCCAAGATACATAGTCGAAAAGTTTGTTAACGATACGTTTCGATGAGTTTACGAATAAATTTGTTGATATTCTTTGGTGCACGTTTTGAATAGGCGGCGAATGCCGGGTTAGTTATGTCCCAACTTCTGAAATTATACAGAATAATTATTTAAATAAAAGAACGTTTTTAATACACCACGTTTTTAAGACTGACTAAAAGGTATGGAATAATTTTTCCTAGCCCTATACAGATGGTCCTGAAAATTTGTGATTATGAATTTTTAATATCTATGAAAATACTTGTAAGATTTAAAACGAAAAACGTGGGGCGCATGCGATAGATAATTGATGCATGAATAGTTCACCTAAGTCACTAACAATTTTATTTTATTGCACTGCGAATGATATGAACTGTTGTGTAAGTTTTCTAGACGGTAGCTACTCTCTGCACTCCTTGCTATTATCTTGCGCCCCACGTTTTTCGTTTCAAATCTTACAAGTATTTTCATAGCTATTCAAAATTCACAATCACAAATTTTCAGAACTATCTGTATGGGGTTAGGAAAAATTATTTTATACTTTTTAGTCCATCTGAAAAACGTGGTATATTAAAAATTGTGTTTTATTTAAATAATTATTTTCTGTTATTTAGTTAATATTGCATTGTCATCCAGTTCTGAGCTATGTTTAAAGTTTCAAGTCTCCAGCTTATCGGGAATTGCAAAATTTGTACCGAACAGATAGACAAGAAAGCGAGTTAATAAAAACGTGTTAAAATTAGATATATCGATGCGAACGCGGCAGGGTAACGGAATCAACGTCTTGCACTAAATAACACTACTAAATATTCAGAAGCGGCAGGTTCTTACTATGTAACGTAATTGATTAACGGAGCATGTATCGATGTTCGGTTAAATGGACACCGTAACTCCTTTCTGGCTGTTTCGTGTCTCGCCATTTATAGAAGAAGCTTACTATGATAATAACGAAGATGTTTGCGAGACTCTTCTTTCCAAGTGCACCTTGCTGTATGGATAATTTTGCAATTTCGTATTTGAGAACCAAACTAACCTAACTCCATCTTCGTTATTTGTTTAATAGAGCCGAGAAACAGGAGCAGCCAGACATTTCTTCTTTTCTTGGCGTGTAATGTAAACAGATGCCTTGTCAGACGAAGAAAGTAAAATTATTTATGTAACTTAATTTGAAAGGTGAAATATACTTGGATTATTCTGGTTCTCGAGTACAGAGTTTCTACTATCAGGTGCGCAGATAAACTCGATTCATTCTCGTTGATAAAATATGCAGAGTTTCAGGTGTGCACGTACTTGCTTGCGTGTACACAGGGTACATATGTACGTATAAATCTTTCTTCACGCCTGGCTTCTCTGCGCTTAATCAGTCTATCTGAATGTTGACCTATTCAGTTTGATTCATTCTGGTGTGTTGGATAGTCGGGGAATAAATTCTAGACTGATTGGAGACATTAATTGTTGCCGACTTGAATTACATTCTGATTTAATTGTGGTATTTGAGCAGAGATTAAATTTATTTTAAACATGTATTTTTATGTATTTAGTAAATTATTTAGAATTGGGTAACAAGCATTTGAAATTTAAAAAAGAAATGTAAAATTAGAAAGGTCATGGAATCTGCGAAACACATGGCCATCAAAGTATTGTGAGTGTTTGGTGACGAAATGTCATTTGTTTTATTTTATTTTCTGTTGAGAGCATTATCGTTGTACAGAATAGGGAACAAACAATGTCGCTTTCGTGATAGTCACCGTGCTAGAAACTCGTCGGTAAACCTAACTATCTGAAACTACCTTTGACCTTTCTGCTGGAATTGCAGTCACGATTGCACAAGCATAATCGACAATAATGATCGGGAAAACTATCCGTTGTCTGTTCTACTTTGCTCGATAAAACACAATGTACACACAAGTATCAATAATTTACACGAATAATATCATAATAAATTATTAACAAGAAAATAAGCTACCGAATTCAACGATGAAACAGGTAAAGGAAACAGGCTAAAATAAAAATTATTAATAAGATTCGAAATACCAGGTCATTGGGTCAAGAAGGAATGAAATTAATTGAAACAGTTGTATGGAAATCGGAAGTTAGTGAGTCAGTTGAGCGAGATTCAATTAAAATTCACGGTAAATTGTTATAAAAAGGATTATTACATACGCGTAATCGCTGGAGCATGTAAACGAATGTAAATGAATTCGAGCTCGTCTTTTCCGGAAGACATTCTTGTGTATTCTCCAATGGCAAACGGAGGACTTTCCACGCTACTTCCAAGAGATCCTTGATCACGATGGAAACCTGTTGGGCGACTAACCTACCTGAGAACACCTACGACCTTCTCGCAGTGCAGTGGTGCACTATTCGTTGCACAATAATCGATGAAAATATTGCAACTCGATAAAAGTTCAATATCTACCGTATATTACTAAAAGCATGATATTTCGAAGTTTCTAAAGCTATAATATTTCAACATTTCTAGGTTCCCAAAGATATGGTATTTCGATGTTTCCAAATTTCTAAAAATATAATATTTCGAAGTTTCTAATCGAATTTCCAAATCTCTAAAAATATAATATTTCCAACTTTCATTTGCCCAATTTCTATTAGAAAATGTAACATTTGTAACCGAAACGAAAGGGTTAAGTTCTTGCCATTAGATTCGTATAAGAATCAAAGCATCCGAAGATACCGTACGCGAACTTGTAACAAACGTCGATAGCAGATAGGCGGATTCGTAGAGTTTATTCGCCGATGCTTGCTCGGAACGCGATAAAACTGATAAAAAGAATAATTGCTCGGACGGTTGGCTCCCGTTTCGATTACGGTCCTGGACTTACGGTGCAGCGTGTTTTAATGCCTACGAGAAGTGGCCGATCTCCTCTCGAACAACCGAGCGAAAGCAACTTTCTCGCCCAGAGCCGCGTGATCTTTCGCTTCACGGGTTCCTCCATCGACGACAATCCTACGCGATTTTCCATTCGACGAACACGTATTTTCAACCAGCTAACGCGAACCACGTTTTTTCTGTCGCTTAGTTTGATCTCGATGTTTCCTCGTATCCCAGTGTTTCGATGTTATCGTTCCACGTTGATCCATCCATTAATCCTTTCATAGTTGATTTGTTCTATTTCGTTCTATTTTTTAACGGGTGCAGTAAGACACACTACAATTCAAATTATCCGCGTAATACCTAGGGTGACAAATCGATAATAAATAAATAATTCAAAGTCACAAGCGCCATAAATAGTACATATTTGCAGGGAAAGTATTATAACCAAGGTATTTTAATTAATTCCATGGACGTTAAAGGATTGTTGATTTTCAAATTTGTTACCTGACATTATTAGCTTGGTGTTAGTCTTATCCGTAGTTTATTTCGTCTTACCTTTTGTCAAGAAATCATAGATTCTATGAAACGTATGACTATCGAAGTGGGTCAATATCTAATTAAACATTTTGTAACTGCCGTTTGTGTACAATTCCTGTCCTCGTATCTCCGTTGCGATACTCGGTATCGAGCACGCCGACCACGTTCCTTATTATTTCCCATTAAGAGCCGAATGTTCTCTCGCCGTCGAAAAAGAGTTCCTCGTTCAATGTACCGCGGCATTTAAAAGCAGACGGTGGTATAAAATTTCACGGGATTCGGAACAGAGTCGTGATAAGACCTGATAGCTCCCACTTTACTCCTTACCCCGACCCTTAGATGGGTCCGCTCTTACAATTCTCCGCAGAACGAAAGAAATGCAAAAGGAACGAGATTTCTTCTCCGCCGAACGATTAACCGGAGTAAAAATTATGGTTTCCGGTCTTTCTTATTAACCAACTTAACTTTTATCGCGAAGATGTTTAATTATTCGTTGATTCACGCGATATTATCGATCGACTGTGAATGTCCGTGCGGATGCATATTTTTCGAGATAATTTGCCATTTGGAAATATGTTTTGTATCATTTTTTCCAAACATTTGAAAAGTTAAGTAATCCTTCAGAAAATATTAATGTTCTAAATAAATAATTATTTGTCAAACCTTCATAGAAACTTATGGGGGGTAAATAGTACTGGTTCTCGAATAATAATAGTTTTAGATTAAAATTTACGTAATCGTACGATTTTTATTACTCATTCTTGGAAACTCTTCGTTCATTTCATTGT
The DNA here is from genome assembly GCA_943735885.1 of Stelis phaeoptera. NCBI lineage: Eukaryota > Metazoa > Arthropoda > Insecta > Hymenoptera > Megachilidae > Stelis > Stelis phaeoptera. The sequence continues at coordinate 7,763,938 of OX030936.1, forward strand.
CTTCTATCGGAACTGTAAGTTCGTTTTTGATAATCAGTTAGTGGCTAGAAAATTGAACATCGGAGGAAAGTTTCGATAAACAAGCCACGGTGTATCGATGGTGTGTGTATTCATTGGGGAACGAGATTCGAAGAGCAACTTTTACCAGCCGGTACTGTTACAAAACGGGAAACTCGACAAAACGAGCATCACGTCCGCGACGTGTACACTTGCTACGAGTGTTTTATAGGTATCCTGGAAACTAGTCGAGATAAGCATATTGGAAGAAAGTTTTGCCGTTCGACCTGCAGCGAACGGTATTGCACGGATAATCCCTGGAAAATTCGTGATTTGCTCGCGAACCATCGAAAGTATACACAAACTTTGAATAATATATTCTTTTTTCCTAATCTTTCCGATGCTATCGAACATGATTGAAATTTATCAATCTTTCTGCAAGATAATGTTTAAATTATGACATTGCCAACTTTCTAAAAATTACCGTGTTAATTTACTAATCACGATTTTGGTATCATTTCTGTGAATGTGTTACGTAAAAATTTTCGAAAGCATAGGAAGTAAGTATGTAATTAATGTCGGTACCTAGCGTGCGTAAAATACACTTTCACGTTGAAATGTATATGAAAAGTTTCTTTGTTACTATTTATACGTTTAACAAATTCATTATGGAAACGGAAATTCACGAATCATAATCCAATTTGCCAGAGCCTCGGATCGACGTGTTTGCGAATCATAAAATGGTTAAACTAACGAGGAGCCAAAGACGAGGCAAACAATTGTAAATGGAGGGAAATTTCGGACTACATATTTTGAAACTCCGTTCTGTTCTTGTATGAAAGAGAATTAGTACGATCGAGTTTCGGCTCACGATTCACCAGAGAGAATGCTGCTGCTCGAGATCTTTTAAAATTTTAGAGATTTGCCTTTCCAAGCAGGAAATGAAACGGAATGGACATTTTCCGGCAGAGCGAACAGCCGGTTTTGGGTTGAATAAGAAGTAAACTTGGTAGCAAATGTAAAGGAAAAGTAGGCCAGAAAGTTTCTTCTAAAAAGAGGAAAAAATATTTGTTAAATGTACCTCGGTTTTATGTACACGGGAATTTCTACCTACTCTCAATTAATCCCTTGAGAACTCTTCAAATTTTAAGATAAAAATTTTCATAAATCATGATTTTAATTTTCCCTCTTTTACAACGAAAAACTTTCTACACTTTTCCAAAAAATTAGAAAATATTACGCCACCAACGTAAATTTTCGACTTCGAAATCAATTTTAAAAATAACTGAAGAACATATCGAAAAGTTTACAAATCGGTAGTAAGGAACGTGAAGAAGTGTTCTTCGTTTTTTCTTAAAAAAAAAAAAAGGAGGGGGGAGAGCAATCCTTTAGATGAAGTAGGCACAGATGAAACGGATATTTTTCACCAAACTTGTAACAGATCGAACTAGATCCAGTAAAGGAGTAGCTGGTAAAAGAAGAAAAGAAGGTCGGTGAAAATTCGATCTATATCTAGAAATAAGTTATAGAAGTACTAGAAGAAAAAGAGGATCGAAGAAAGTTTTTCCACGTCGGAAACAAGACTCTAATGCTTCAGTTCCGAACTGTCCCCTCGAGCAATTTATATCGGTTCCAGATATGACTCACGGCCACAGATTTCACGTTCGCCGGAGGAAATTGCATTATTTGACGTGATAAGTAACAAAGCTGGTTACTTTATCTTGCAATTTGTACAGGCATGCTTGTATCGTGATACGTATTCGTGATTTGTTCAAACAAAACGATACCAAACTATTCCATTAACCTTGAACGACTACTTTCAAATGCAAAATAAATTCGTAGGAATTTCGTGAAATATAAAATTGCTGTAATTATTACAGGTGAAATTGATATAAAATTGACGTAAATTTAATTTCTAAGTATAAAATTACTATATTTGCAATAACAATGATTTACTTCCAAGCTTTGAAAGTAAACGATCTAATTTCTTCGAAAAGCGATAAATTGCAACTATAGGAATCAATATAATTATACGGTGAAGAAGAAAATTGATTTTTAGAGAAGTGTGTGGTGGGTGCACCTGATTTCCCAAGCACATTACGAAAATTTTCAGCTGAATTTTCGCGATGAGTGGTGGAAACGATTCCTCTCGGATCCTCTTTTGGATTATTAAATCCAGAAGATTGAAAATCCATTATTCTACCGTTCTACCTCGTATAAACAAGAGCCTCGATGTCGAACAATTGCAACGTTCTACCTTCGGTAACAGGTAATCTGTAGGAGATTCTGAAAATTCTCTTGTTTCAAGAGAAGAGAAAAGTAGGATTCGAAAGCGATTGAAGTTCGAGCGAAACAATTAAAAACTGCCCAACTTTTTCTTAACTCTCGACTGGTCAATCCTGATTAACAATGAAAGTGGAGCGGCTCAATCGAATTAATTAAATTTCACAGAACAATGCTTCCAATTCTTTATTTCACCTAAACGCTTCGATACCACTCGTTTAGTCCCTTTATCGTTTTATTAAAATTTTCAATATTACGTTTGGTGCACAATGAAACTATTGTTTATTAAAATGAAACAAGCAACAGTTTCAAAGCTGGCAATATAGTAGGTTATAACAGAAATGTGTAGGAAGGGAAAATTTGACAATCCCGCTTCTTTTATTTTGGGAACCCATCATTTTAATTTAGAAGAAATTAGTGACCCAGTGGTTTATAATATTCAGCGTGAATAAAATTCCACAATTAACGATATTATTTTAATAAACTAACTGAAGATCCTACGAATTTGTGTTACAACCTGGTATGAGAATCTTTCGTCCGAAAATTTCGTTTACTATTTAAGTCTTAAAGAATTAACAGCAAACACAGTTTTAAAATCCACCTTAAAGCTGTATAAACAAATTTTCTTGTTTCTTCTCGCGCGTTACTGTTGCGAGCTATTAAATTATAAGATGAGGGATCTAGAATTGAAATCCCCCCGAATTATTCTACCGTTAATTCCATCTCCGCCTGACGATTGCCTCGATCTCGGCTTTAACGATGTTTACGGAGGCACGCCATGATTTTATAACGATCAAGAAGAAGAGAAATGAAAGACGTATCAAGCAGAAAGAGCACCAGGGGGGAAAGATAAAGCCAGAGCATGGGGCGAAAGAGGAGGACGAAGGGACACAGTGATTCCATCCAATGCGGTCAGGTCGGAGATGGTCGACTTATAAATATTCATACGGAATTCCTGAGGCCAGGAAAACATCCATTCCTGCAGAAGCACACGTGTGCTCTCCTGCATTCGGTAATTTCGTGAACCACCGACGGACGGGGGTTGAAACGGGGGGAAATTACCATAGGCCAATTTCTGATCGACCGGAACGAAAATAAAAAGCGATCTTACCTTGCTCGGCTACGTTCAAGAATGATGTTTTGAATCGTTCTGGAAAATGTGACATAAACGTAGAGAAAGTACCCGATGGTGGAATTCGAGGAATTATCCGATTTGTTAATTAGATTCCAGTATCTGGTTGACGCTCTGAGTGCCATGCCAGGAATTGAAATAAAAATTGTCAAGTGGTAGATATCGATGGAAGAGTTTTCAGTATATTTAAAGAATTTGAAATCGGTTCGATATTTGAGGTAGCATAGAAATGTGAATAGACAATATTTCCGTAGAAAGTCGCTTGCATTATTAATATCTTTTCAATTACTCAATTAGCAATCGTCTACTTCTGTTACTAATAATTGGAATTTTAGGGCATCTTAAATTCAAAGAAACAGTGGCTCCAAGATTTGTCGCTTTATCGCTTATGAAATTATCGAGTTAATTATTTGAGAGGAAAGGACAATAGTGCTTTGGCTCATTGCCAAGAATGTTCTCTATATTTTCATTCCCGGGAACGATAAGGTTACCAAGCGTCGAACTTCCGAGAAGCGAAATTCATATATGCAACGCTATAAGGAGATTCGAGTTACGACAATCGACCGGGTGTTCTTTTTTTTTCCTCTCATTTTGTTTGCCAAACAACTCGTACAATGACACGTCGTAAAATTTATCTCGTCGTTTTAATGCCGAAGTGGAGACGTCGTTCAGGAGAGATCCCGTGACAAATCGTACGTGTACCGTTCTTTTCCAACTGTATTTTCGTGAGAGAAAAATTCGTGCTATTTGACCCGCAAAAATATTCCGCGTTCTCGTTCGACTTTGCTTGTGTGCTTTTCTGATGCAATGTTAGCTGCGCTCGCGAACGTTGACCCAACCCTTTCACTAGGACTGACGCGTATACACGCCTTGAGAAATTAGTTGTTAATGTTAATGCGCCGACTGGCCACGTGTGTCGTCGCTGAGATACAATTAACTGATTTATAGCAAATTTGCAGCATAGAAATGTTTGGCGCGTAGTAATTTTAGATCGATTAATATTACCGGCGTTGCAAATTGAATGCACACAAATAATTAAAAAAGAAAGGGAATTTCAGTGTTACTATGCTGCGTGTAAAATTGATAGAAATATAGTAGAATATTCCAATTTTTGAATGACACGTTTTATAGACAATACACTCGCAAAGTTTTAATAATACTGGAACCTCATTGTTTTTGTAATAGATTAAAACAATCGATTCGACGTGCTTTCGAAACGTTGTAAGCTACGCAACTTTCACGGTGATAAATCGAAAATCGGAAATGACTATTGTATCTTTCATATTTGCATATGAAATACGTGTGTCCCTTTGTTTGCTCTCCGCGAGTGGTTTCGATCCAAAAATGTTCAGACAGATACCTGAACCGTCGTGATTCGGTTTAAAAAAGAAAAAGTCCGCCTGTCTACGAGAAAAACAGAAGAGCAATAGACGAGCACAGAAAAGTAATAAAACTGGAATTCAAATTGCCTCATCGAAACAAATCTACCAAATCCATATATTCAATAGGTTTCGTGAGTCGCGTGTACTCGCTCATTCCGTTATCGTGTCCGTTGGTCGTCGATTTTTATTATTTCTTCTTTTTCTTCCATTCAAACCACGATGGACAACAGTTTCTCCAGCTCGAGCGGAAAGCTTGGCATCGCGTTGAAAAATTTGCATGAAGAGACGCACGCAGCTCCATCTTTTGCATAAAGGCAAATTTATAATTGGCCACGTGCCAATGTCTGCGACGGTTTGCTCCGCGTTCGGTCGCGTGTTACGCTCGCCACGAATTTTGATTTCAATCGTGTCTCTTCCACCGTCTGTCGGGGCCGATTCGTGGATAACCGTTTGTACTGAAAGTTTCGTAAGAATCTTATCCGTATCTCGAATTTCGTTCGTCGTCGATGAACAAAGTGATAGATAAATCCACCGATCTGACCGGATCAAGATAAGATAGTTGTTCGACGTTTTATCAGAAAAATGAGATTCGTGATAAATATTATCCTTGAGAATCATTGATAAAGTAGAATTGACTGGTTGTTTTGATCCTTTGCGATCGAAAGCTCTGATATTCGGGTTTTATTGAAAAATGGCAAAAACAAAAAGTTCCTGCTATGAAAAGATTTAATTTGAATGTTTATAGTAGAAATTAAATAAGTTACGAAAATGTTGAAAAAATTTCCGTGATGAATAGACGGACGAGGCAGGATTCTGTACAATTTTTGAATGGTTGCCATTTTGGAAACCTGGACGTATTGTCCACGGTTACGTCAATTGCGAGTCTGCTCTTCGTACAAACACGTGCCTCGGAGAGCTTGACTACCTTGATAATTAATTGCCAGGGAAACCCGATACACCTGGATAAGCATCATAAATGCGGGAAATTCGGAAACAAGCTCTGTTGACAGTATGTTTCCAAAAATGGAGAGAAAATTTGTGCGGTGCGTTAATGGAGTCGGATAGATGAAAGGGTGGAAATTCCTAATGAACAAAGAAGACTTAGAAACTCAGACAAACCACCACATAAAGCATTATATCGACGATACAATCACATAGTATTGCTTATTAAACTTTAAACTTGAAATTGATATACCATAAGTACTTACTATTTTGAAATTGTATTAGACTTTCTATGTTTCAAAATTCGATATGCCACTATCTTGCAACAATTGCACTACATTCATTATACTGTTCCAACATTTTACGTTAAGATTGCTAATGAAACGTTCACATAGTAATTTTCGTCAAATTCATTACCATAAGTACGATTTTATGAAACTTTTATGTCATGAAATTATATCAGACTTTCTACCTTTCGAAATCAGTTCTTTGGTCAGTTCTTTGATATACAAAGAAATTAAAATGTACATAATTGTTGATAAAGTTCTGTCAATGAACTCTATCGATATCCTTCTCGTGCCTGATTATATTCTAGGATATCATTGATGCGACTTCTTCGAATCGTAATTGGAAATGTGATATTCGACAACTAACGCTTGTTTCGCGACTAATGGAGGAGGAGCTGGTTGAAATCGATGCGCATACCCAACGTTATCGTATCGGTGCACATTGTCGTCATTTGAGAAGGATACAGATAGAGAAAGGAACTAGAAACGACCAATTAAGGGCGAGGATACCAAGTTCTGCGGCCACATACCTTTATTCCGGCCGGATAACAGAGCCAGCCGACAAATTCTCCAGCCACCGTTCATTTTTATCCCCGATTCACCTACCGTGCTAGTAAATTAAACCTCGTCGGAATCGTCGATAACTGTTACAGATCGTGAGGAATCTTTGGGATTCTGTCCCGATAACGTAATTTCGCGATGGAATTCGCGAGGAACGATATTACTCTACTCGACGAGTTTTCATTCGATTTTGATAATAATGATCGAACGATTTGAGCTTCCTTTATTTCCGATCGCGTGCTTAATTAATCCTTCGCACTCGGTTGGTCTAGAAAATTTTAGAATATAAATTATTTATATTAGGATATTGCAAATTGATAGAGAAAATTTCGTTTGATTGCAAAGGGTTTGCAATAGGCTTTGTATTCACGGTGTTATTATTGGTAGGTAAATACTGAACTTCAGTTTGCCATTGAACTAACTCGTGCTCCCTTTCATTCCCTCCGAATCTGTATGATAATTCCAATTTAATAATTCGAATACAGAACATTTTCGAGCATTAACTGTATCATTAACGGCGTGCTGTTTAAAACAATCGTATCGGGTTAATCGATTTGATCTGCATTCGCTCTGTTTATTAGTTTCATAAAATTGTTCCCTGTAACAGTACACGTAAGTGATCAGAAAGATGGATATGCAATGAGTAATCATGCTAACCTGAAACACTTAGTAATTATATTTGTATAATATGATATACCGTTAGATGATTTAATTGAACAAAAATGGGATATTTTTCATGCTCTGAATGCAAAATTTAATTTTAAATCTTGAGGCTAAATTTTAAATTTAGATTAAATTATTAGGAGTATGCAGAAGCTTCCGTTCAAATTATGGTATTAAATTAAAATTAGATATACAAAGTCTGTCCAAGTGTATTAAATCGTACCGTATGAAACCCGTGTTATAGAAGGATGTCGCAATTCTCACGCCGTATTTTCAGAGTGCCGTGCTACATAATGCAGAATCTTAATAAAGAGGATTTCTTACGAACGACGAAGATTTTTGTATGTCTCTGATAAATAACATTTGATTTCCATGAATTTTTGCAATCAAGAATTCCGACGAATCGCCGGACGAAGAAGGAAAGGAAGCCAGAGAAGAGTCGAATAAGCGTGGAATGAAAAGGATCGAAAGAAAAACGAGTGGGAAGAAAGTGAAAATGAAAGGGGATGCAGGTTCGTGTCTCATTCACGCGGTATAACTCTTCATGGACGGCCATCCACCGAGCGCTTCATTACTATTTCTATCTCATTAACGGTTTAAAATATCGAGCCACGAAACCGTCGTCTCGCGCGACTGCCGCTTTCGAAAAAATACTCGCCTCATTAATTGGATACGCGTCGCTGACAGCGTCGCGGCTACGATTCGTATTATAAATAGCACGATAACGAAAAAGGAAATTGAAAAAGGAAAAAGTTAACCGCGTTTATTAACTATTTGACCAATATAACGCGTACTTCTCGAAGCCCAGGCTTACACTGACGGCGCCGAGAACGATTTCGTTATCAATATTGTTCCTCAGTTGGGAGAACGAGAACAGATATGCTTTCGTTTTCTTCGATCAACTCACAGTCAGGATATTTGTTTCTAACTCATAGATTGCTCCTATTCAGCATAACTTCGGTTTTTTCAAAATATGTTTGTCGAGAACGAAAACACGTGCCGGCTATTTTTTGAATTTAATATCGTACCAGGAACTTGAAATTCTTTCATACTAATTTCCCTTCCTCCCAAGCCACCCTTAATATTTTTCATCTGATTCCGCTTCAAGCTTCAAAGAATTCAATATCATTCGCAACAGAGTAATAAGTCTTGAAGAATAAACAGCCGGCACCAAAATCACTCAAACGTTTCTTATCGTCATCAAGTTGGGACACAATTAAACCCGAAAGCGACTTTATTAAAATGGGACCGTGACGATCTTCCAATAGAAATTCCTCCCCTACGGGATTACTTCGTTTCGTTTTATCGTAACAGAAATTATGTTGCTCGTTGATGAATTTTTTCTCTCCAAGAAAGATTAACAGTCGTCTGCCTTGTCACCCCTGTATGTGATATTTACATAAAATATCTTCAAAATAATGGTGATACTTAATGAAATTTTATTCGACTAATGTGTTAATTAATCACGAATAGGGGTACTTTGACGCGTTGAGATTAAATCGATAAGAGACAAGGTGCACACTGTTGAGAATATTAAAAAATGAATCCGTTGAACCGTGAAGATGGGATGGGTCGAGGTGAACGACAAATGGTCATAATGAATGTCCTAATGAATATGCACAATGAGCAGCCCCTCGTTAGGACACGTGCCACGACTGCTTGGCCAACTAAACCACGTTAGTCGCGGTTTACCAGACGTGGCAGGGTTTGCTCACCTTTTTAAACTTTATTAATGGTGTTGTAACGGGCCGCTTTGAAAATCTTGTACCCCGTGGAGCATACAGTTTATCGTCGCTGTATCTTTTTTTTTCAGCCGGGAGGATGATATATCATCGAATAAAGCGAATCTTTGATAAACGAAGGCTTTACGGTATTTTCGATTTATAGATTCACTACGCTATTAAGCTGGCAATTAAATTAATGGCTACCTTTCCTTGGAATCTGTTTCAAAATTATTTCATGTCTATTCCCGCGAAATGGGCAGGTTGTTAAAAGTATCGAAAAAGTTATTTGCCAAATTTTAGTAAATGAATTTACAGAGAAGAGAGTATGAAGCTCGCTTTTATTTGCTGATCAATGATTTAACCCTTTGCACTCGATTGTCCCTGCTGTGGGGATATATTTAATTTACAAGAGTATTTTAAAATGTGAAATTTAAGGTTTATTTATATTAGAATATAGCAAATTAAGGAAAGCAACAAAAATAAATAGATTGATAATCGTCATTTGTAGCTGTTTTCTACCAAAATAGCACATTTGGTTTTTGGAAGTTTTGGTGGAAAAATAGATTAAATCCAATCGTATCCAAAAATGCTCCGAGTGCAAATGGTTAAGTATTATCACTATAATTTTAACAGTGCTGGCATCATTTTCCGACCGCTTAACAATAAATAATCCTGATTGAACGTCGAAATGTTTCGGTAATATTTCGATCAAAAGGAGACGCGTAATAAGTTCTATGAAGCATGTCTCGCGACTCGGTGTGCATCGGAATCGCTACGATAAGGATGAAATAAAAGCGAACCCAGTCCCCGAGGACGTTAATAAATTTCCCTGGGAAATCGCCTCGATAAATCAAGAGGCCGAGGTAAATCACACGAAAAAGATTTCGAAAAGAAAAGAAGAAGAAGAGGAAATACGACGAAGAGAAGGTGGCTCTCGCTCGTGTCTAGTTACGATCTCGATTTCCTCGAGACGAACGTGGAAACAAAGAGGGGAAGGACTGTTAGAAAATAACGAGGTAACTACAGGTTAACGCCGTTATCGCATGACGGGGTTTATGGGGTCTCCATCGTCGACAAGCGAGCCCCATGGGCGAGAGTATATCACGAGGCACGCAGTTATGTTTCAACGGGGTATATTCCGGTGGCTCGCCATAAGGGAAACCGTGGCTGAGAGAAGGATGCCGGTGGATATTAATTGGCTTCCGATCTGCATCGAGGCCACCATCGAGACACCCCTTGAAACAGGTGCCCGCGAGGCGTTGCAAACCCCTGACCAAACTGCACTCGTGTCTGTGTGTGTGTACAGGACACGCTATGTACACAGAGATGCATGAGTAATTTATCTGGGACATGTAATAATCCAATCGAATGCAAACAAACGAGTTTATGTATATCGTGAAGGTAGCAAGTGACCTAGAATCTGGGTCCAATTATTGTTTGTCAAACAATCGTGTGCTATGCCCTCGGGCTCAACCAAGCAGAAGAAAAAGTTTACTAAGCATCTTTGTAACTAAATAAATTTGGTATTCTTAATAATTTATTAAAGTAGTCATTTAGACACGTTATTTGCTAGCAGCCTAATAATAAAACTATTTGCCTAAAAGTGTACCAAATTTTTGCCACGTCCCTTACAATTGCAATGTCGAGGATTTGAAAGGAAAATATTGTTCGGAAAAAAAGGTGCGAATAACAGAATTAAGCTTCTGGTTAAAAACATTGTTCAATTTATTACTGAAAGTATTTTTCATCGCTTTGTTTCGTACGTTGGCTTTTTTCTTTGATAAAAAAAAAAAAAAGACTGAACCATAACAATATCCTTTATTTTCTAACCGGCCAAGTAACGTTAGATCGATTACCCGTGGCGCGAACGGTGGGTCCACCGCACCCGTAAGCTTTTCGCCGGTAATTACGTTAATAACTTCAGCGTCCGCAAAATTTATGATGGTTGGGATGGGTCACGGAGAAAGTGAAAAAGTGGAAGGCAGTGCTACTAATTCTCAGTCAGAGTAGTGTCTCAACGAACCCATTCAAGTTAATATTAATTCCTTCGGTCATATTTAATTGGACCTCAGCCCCTTTCTGAATCCAGTTTCTTTCTAATTTATCACGTTTTATTAACGGTTTCCGATCGGGAATATGAACACCGTTTACACCGTTTCTCTTCTTTAGTTCCCGAGACGGGAATGCTTTGACCGAGAAACTTCATTAAAGAAAACACGATAATTGGTACAAACAATTTCATAACTCGGATTAAATGCGCCTGAAACATTTAAAGAGGCTTTCTTCTCCGAAGAGAAGAGTTTGCGTTGTTTTTCTCTTCACATTGGATGAAACTGCTTATTATGTTCGACGATATAATAAGCTTCGTGGAAATCTTGTTGCCGTTTAAACGACGTTTAAAATGTTTCTGGGTGGTCGGTTTCTTTTTTCCATCTTTGAAGCTCGAGCCTCGAGATTCGTGTTGTCTTCGACTGTACAATCTCTTTATATCACGTTGATTATATTATGGAGCTTGATTCTACATTGTACTGTACCGCTTGCTGCAAAATTCCATCACAATGAGGAAATTTTTTGGACTTGTATCAATTACAGTATCTTCAAGAGATGGTCGTCTGGAAATTTCAAACAAATTCTTTGAATATTTTCACTGAAAAGATCAAGATTCGTCGGTATTCACAAGAAACTGCATCATTCATGAAACAGCTGCAGTAAAGTCATTGTTCCAATGAAGCATCAATCATTTTGTATTGAAAATATTAATGAGGCGTTTACGTAGTCATTTTCTTCAAGCTTCAAGCTTTAAATCAATATACCGTAAGTGCTACTTCGAAAGAGTTTTGTGTGATGAAATTGTCTCAGACTTTACCCTCATCGAAGTCCATAATTTGATTTGCAACAACCTAGTAGATACATGTTAATTATACACAAATTAACAATGCATCCCATAACTTTTCCCTAATTATTTCGTAGAGCATTCCGTTGCTCTGTTGTAACACTATGTTACACAACTCGAGCAGAAAATGGCAGGTATGCAAAATAATTCGTCAGCGTAAATCAATCTTATCCGCAAAACCTCGTTCACGTCGCTAATTTCTCCTATAAACTGTAAGAAAATTTTTACTTCCTAGCGAAACGACGTTTCCTCGAAGTCAACAACGTCGTTACATTTCGTGACGCAAAATCGAAAGTGAATTATCTTAAAAGAGACAAGAAACGCGTAAACTCAAACGATTATGCTTTTATTACCGCGTCTCGTGTTTTCCACGAAAATTATGGCTATATACGCGGTGTCTGAACAGGGGGGGGGGGGGGGGATGTTTTAAAGGGGAGCTTGACTGTCAAACGACTAATAAGATTTCCTTCTGCCTAATCATTCCCGCTTCCGTGAACGTCGTACACCGTTTACGACTCTTCATCCCCTGTCGCCCCTCTCGCTTTTCCTCCCCGGTTGTCGCTTGTATTCGCGACGGATAATTTTCCGAGGCGACACCTAATTATCGGGAAATTCTGCGGCGAGCGTGTGTGCGCCGCGTAAACGCAGCTCGGGAGACAGATGGAGGATAAATGGATGGATTAACCTGCGCCCTGTACCAAACGGCTTACTTTTGTACGTTCAGCTGAATCGAGCCTTTACGTATACATCCCGTAAACATGTAATGGGGTTGTCATTTCGTGACGAATTTGCCAGGTCGTCGATGGGGAAAGTGGTGCGGCACCCGAAACATGTTTTGGGATACGTTCGAGTTACTTTGCAAATGTAGTTGTTACAGGTAGTAATTTTATATTTAATCGTGGTAGAATAAGAAGATGAAATTCTTGCGATGGCAATTCTACTTTGAAGATTATTAAAGAAAACTTTAGATTATAATAATGGAAATGTTGTATAGTATTAATATGCAATAGAGAATTAAGAGATTATGTCTTTTAATTAATTTGAACTCTTTAACCTCGTGTAGTCGAAAAATTCTGGGGAGTAATTAAAGAGGTCTCGATTAGTTACTGGATCGATGAATTTCGTGAAAAGTGCCAGAAAACTTTCCTGACAGCAATTTGTAACTACGGTCGAAGAGAAAACGGAGTAGGTCGAAACGATCTCACGAGATCAGTAGAATCGGATGATGCGTCTTACCTTGTAGATCTCGTCTACGAGTCTAGTGAGTTCTTCGGTTTCCATCGTGTACCCCTTCGATGTTTGAACGCTGCACTTTAACCAACTTCACGATATGCTCATATTTTTCCGTCCTTCCGAGACCGGATCTCACGTTAGTCGCTCCACTTTCCCGAGAATCGATTGTTCGATGAACCTTCTTTCTAATCCTTGGTCGGATCTATAATCAATATAATAAAAACTTATGTAACCCTTGAAAAAAGAATAAATTATACAATTTTTTACCGTTTATATAGAATGCTTCAATGTGTTATTTCAGATTGATAAAATCGTTACTTGTATTTGTCACAATCGATCGATAAAGAGCTCTCTACTGTTTGAATCTCGATATAGATGATCAGAGATAATTTCCAATCAATTTTGATATCAATAAAAGTCCGATCGGATATCAATTGATATCGGTGTGAATTTTACAGTTGACCGGAAGAGATAAAATGCGAGATCATAAAATTTTAACAAGGTTCGCAGAGTCTCCGAATAACAACGTGGTATGGTAACGTAGGTACGTACGGCTACCAATTTCGACGTTTGAATTAATATTAAGAGGCTTAACAAAGTCATGCCGGTTGCCAAGCATGCTAATGCATCATGCTGATACGGAGTTAAGTGAATTTAACCGGTATTCGCGGGAGAAGTTGGCCCTGGCCAACGAAATTGCACGAATTATCTCCGTTGTACCGAGCCAGGTGCAATAATTCACGAGTAACCGTCGCATTTGGAATAACAATCTACGCAAAATCTTTATGTTAATTCGAAAGCATTAGAATTCTCGTCACGATATTCGAAGGACATCAGATGGCCGTCCACGAACGTTCCTTTGCTGTAAATTTCATTTTTCTCACCGAATGATCGTTTCCATGCTTCAAAATAATAACAGTGTAACTCTGATTATTAATTTTTTTTTTTCTTTTTTTTTTTTTATAAGAAGATTTAGTATCTTAATTTTGGTAAGAAATATTTTCAATATTTGCTGGTTGTTTTAAAAATCGATAAGGCTTATTAAAAATATTTCTACTCCCCCGGTTAGTGCCGCTTTACGCTTTCTATACGAGTAATTAGTTTCAATAATCGCGCAAAGGGATTTCTCTGTGCCTGATCAACGATTCGTAGCATGGAAAGCGTTCGAATTTACTAATTAGCCTGTATTGAAATTCTCGAACGCGTTTTACATTGAAATCCACCGTGACTGCAACAATTTCGAAACTTTTCCATTCGAGAAAGCAAAGGAACCTTTGGAATAGTTTCGATCTCCATCGACGTGTGTATACGCGTGCACGTAACACAGGCTTTCTATAATTAAAGGGTAGTTTAGTAGAAATTCATCCCCCAATATTCACCCTAACCCTTTGACAGTCAATATTAGAGATTTATTTTTATCGCAATTTAAAAATTAATAATTTACCTACACTGTAAAAATTTTTAAACATGACATTTAAGGTGGTTGAAATGGGATTGTAAAAAAAATGGTTTTTGACAGAAAATTAACAGGAGCTTATGTTCCAATTCACTGTTATGCGTACTTCATAATCGATCTGGTGGTTTGTGGTTTTTAATGGCGTTGTTGCTTATTGGTGGAAGGAGAAGTCACGTTTTCCAGGGTACTTTCATTCCACAAGGACACCCGGTATGTGTTTGTTGTAAACGCTTGTAGAGGGAGATCAGGCCGGAAAAAGCGGCATAACTTGCTCGTTTTATTTCACTGTAAGAGACACATGTGTTTATGTGTGTGTCTAGTCAAGGCAGAGCACGCTTAAGGTGTCACGGATCGACGATCGAGAGTCGGTCGGTCGGTTTTCAACCCGATTCGAGAGCAGCTCCAGATCGAGAAATCGTGAAAGCATAGAACGCGCGCACACGGGCTAACACGAAGAAGATTTAACGATCTCTTCGATCTTTTTTTTTTTTCTGCTAATACAGAACGAAATGACTCGAACGAGGATCATAGAAGAAGGGAAAATGTTGAGATTAACCCTTCTTATTAAATTTTTAATTGGAATGTGCTATTTTTATATATTGTTCGATAGCCTTTGCGGTGATTTGCCTTTTTAACAGTTGACACGCTTAGTAAGACATATTAAAATTGTTAATAATTGTTAAAAATATGAACAGATAATGTTGGCTTCGAAGCTTTAAATCTATAGTAAAATGCAATTTTAAAAATCTTTTATTTTACCTTCAATCATTCCATTACGTTACATTTAAAGCGCCAACCATCCACCACTATCAAAGTACCGAGCGACCATTAAAGTTATTTGGAAACATCAAAGGAACTATCGTAAAAAATTAAACTAAATTAATGTTGACAGGATATAATTGTAGTATACGTTTTTGAAAACTAATATCACATTTCGAAAAGCGATACGATAGATCCTCGGTGTACTATGACCAGGATGAAAGCACGAGAACTCGAATTGAAAATATTGCAATTGCACAACTCCCTCCTGTCGCAAAGTGAATTTTGCAGTAACTTTGGAAACGTGGCGATACCCTCTGAAAGCTTTCAGGTGAATTAAATTCTCTCGAAGCGTTTACGTTAAAATGTTTCCCTTTAATCTCTCTAATCACATGTGCCAGGCTTGTTTCACGCACACGTTGCGAACTTTCGGAATTTCGTTCGATACACTCGCCCGTTTACTCCGCTGTTTTATTTCGTTTTGTTTGTTTTTTTTACTCCCTTTCATGCAGGAAGCTCGATAAACTTGAAATATTTCGTTCTGTGCGGGTGAAATATGTTTCCATTGATTCCGAACAGGATCAGAATTTCTTGTTTAAAGTCAAATTAAAATCGTATTTCGATTCTTGCAGCAATTGTCATTTTTACCGAACTCCAAAATCGTGAATTGTCGACTGTAAATTTTCAAAGTTTCCCACGAGTGTTTGAATGCAAATTTCTGCATAAATGGGAAACTGAATCCGCGAAATCGAAGAAGTTCTCGAGAAAGGAAGTTCTTTTATCGATTAGCCAATGCGAAACAAAGTTACCCACGAGAGAATATCAAACGAATACATGAACGTCGTCTTCGATAAGATTTTTCTCGTCCAGCGACTATGGACGATCAGATAAAAATTATGAAGTTTACACAAGAAATCGTTTCTTTTTACGATCGCACTGCAGTCCAGAGCAAGACACTGCGTTTTACGACACGCGTAATCGATCTATCACGAACATGTTCATATTGGATGCGTTTTATTCGCTTTCATCGTTACGAAATGCATCATTGTTACGTGCGAGCCGAGGTGCAAGAGAAATATTATTTACCAGAGCGGTCGATAACCCGTATCTTCTCAAATCAACGTTCTGCTCTCACTTTTTCCCGCCTTTCTCCCGACGGAATAGAATTTCTCTTCTCGCTGTTTCGTAATGTTAAATAACCAATATCTTTCTCTTGCTCTCGCGCCGAGAGGCGAGCGTAAAGCCGCGTCCCCACTCAGTCGATATTTGCCGATCGGCAAAGCCGCTTGGCAATGTCGAGCAAGTGTGGACATGCGCTTTGGCTTGGGTCGCATGGCTTTCAAAGCCGAACGGCATTTGTCTACTAATGTCGGTAAAGATAAAAAAACAAATCGTGCCGAAACCAGAACTGAAACGGCGAGGTCGACAATTCTCTGGTAGACGTTGACGAGGAAATACGTAACAATGACGGAGTGGACACAAGAAAAATTTGCCTGACTGATTTTACGACCACACTATTTCATGGACTGTAGTATACTTGCCAATTAGCACTGCCAAACAACTTAGTGAGTCAATTTTGTCAATACCTGTGAAACGATAATGATGATGCGATAATTATTGATGCCACATTCACAGCAATTGCAAAAAGAAAAAATACCATTTAAATACAAAGATTCTGGATGCGTCATAATTTACGGTAAAATTCACCCAGTGTTCTCCGTGATAAAAAACATAGGTATGTTCATCGAGGGTTAATCTCGAATATAGATGCGACGGCGAATTTCAATATTGTTTACAATGTCAAGTACTGAAATCACATCCTCGCTGGTGGTTTCGGCACGATTTCTTTTGATATTTACCGACATCGGACGGTAAAGCAATCGGCATGGTGATCGGCTTTTCAACCCAAGTCGACGCTGCTTCGGCCCTATCCAGCGGCATTGCCGCTTTCAGTCAGTCATTTGCCGATTACCAATGTCGACGCAATGGGGATACACATTTTACAAATATTACCAAAGCCGTTCGGCTAAGCTGTTCGGCAATACTAAGCCGAGCCGATTGCCGAATCTGAAGGCAGTGGGGACGCGCCTTAAGAATGCAGTCGCTAGACGAAAGTGCATTCGAACGGCGTATGCGTTCGACGCGATTGTATATCCGCTTGGTCGAGCTAGATGTTGCCAAAGGAATATTAAACGGAGACCGTGGAATTTGTGTCGAATCGAACGAATTTAATAGTCCTTCTTCCGTGCTCATTCGATCCAAACCATTCATTTTTCATTTTATAAGAAGTTTTCTGCGTCGAATGTGCGAATTATTTATTCGCGCGTGTAGGGGATTTAAAAATCGATTTCTCGGTAATAATTTACGAGTCAGAGTGCTTCTGATCCCATCCATCCTTTCAGAGATGAGTAAAATTTCATGTGACTTAACGAAGCTTTTTTTCGACAAATTTATTTTAGTATATTATTTGAAGGTTACAGGAGTCTGTGGGGGTGGAGTTTTTAACATATAATATCTCAAAATTTCTAAGTTGTTTTCTGAATTTTTACCGAAACAGAACGAAACGGTTAATTAAGGATCAAGATACATACGCGAAGGTGTATGACAGGTGTAGGAAGATGGTGCGAACGGCCCACACTAGCATGCGTGTTACTGCCTGCAGGATATCAGGACCGTTTTATAACTGTTACGACAGAAGAGGCAGGACGACATTCCATCGTCGGCCCGATTTGAATGCGACCTCACGAACGAATCCCGATAATTCGTTCCATGGCCGCGCCTTCTTCACATTTTTTCCCCCTTCCTTCCTGCTTCTTGAATTCTTTTTGCAAGATTCTTATAAAAAAGATGAAGAAGAAATCACCGGTCACATCGTAGCAGATTTCATCTTTCTGCATTTTATTTCTTACCTTCGAAACTGAAGAAAAAGAGGAAGCTGGGACAACAGCACGCGACTAGGAATTTGTCCTGAATTCCACGAGTTACACGTTTTCTCACGGGGAAAGAAGTGTTTTATCGAGGTTCTCGGCCCGGAAGTGGGTGCATCGATACGGAAATCGGTTTTCCTTGGTTAGAAATTTATCGAGCCTTTCGTCTCCACCGGACAGATACCGCTTCTACCTTCTCCAAATTGCTATCGCTATTTATTAACGGGACCGATTCGTCTTTCGGTCGAGTCGAAAATTCGTCTGGAATTCCATCGAATCGTTCCCGTTCCCGGTACCCTCGGTTTTCATCGGAATAATTAAGTTTTTTCTTGTTTTTTTAGAAAAGAAATCCGTTCGACCGTGTTGAACTTAACATTTTCGTGGAAACAATTCGTCCGTTTATTGTTTTTACCCCGGGCGTTACACTTTCGTAAAATTCGAGCGAACTTTTCGAGAATTTTCGCCCGACCGCTCTTCGACGAAATTCCTCTAATTTCTTTTTCCGTTGAAAGTTCCCGTAGCCAGAGGTTGATTTTATTTCCGCCTCTCGCTATCCCGTTCGTTCGATTTTTCAGACTTGGAAAAGTGCACGGCCAGTGTTCTGCTAACGAACAGGTTTGCATTCTATAAATTCCACAGGAATTACTTGCTCACGGAATGCAAAGGATACTGGTGATATCATAGAGAACTTTTGTATTCCGTGTTGCTCTCGCGTGAACAACGTTGCTTGCGATACGAGATGCACACTGTACGATAATCTTTGTTTTCGTATAATTTAACTTTCTGTGTACTCGTATAACTTTGATGTATGTAAAGTATTAATCCTTTGAACTTGGTTTTTTATTTTCAATTACCTCTCAGCAACACGGTTATTCGCAAAATAACTAATATGTAGAACCGACGCGACGGTAGCGTTGTTTATAAAAAATCGATAATAACTAATATACAGCCTGAAAGCTGTTAAATTTGTCAAGTTGCTAAGGAAAGCATTATGAATACTAGTGATCACGGTTGCTGACAAATCTCCCCGGCTTATTACTCATTTAGTCGCTTAATTGTTTCCGAATAAAAGCATCGTCCGCTCAAAGAATGATGTCATATAATATTCAAATGAATTTAAACGCGTGGCTCATGATCGTAAATTGCGTTTCGTATTTGAAATTCACTCGAAACAATTTAATTTCCGTCGACCACCGCGCCGTTCGGCAGTGTTAATTGAAACAGCTGCTTGCACCGCGGCGCAACGCTACCCTGAGGTAATGTGTAACGCTAATTAAAAGCTTTTGGAAGAGAACTTTACAACGCTCGCCACTTATTGTTTCTTTCTTCGTTTCGCTACGGTACGATGCTGGGTAAATGTATATGAAATTCATGACCGGTATATAGTATGCAGAATTTATTAAAGAAGAAAAGTTTACTAAAGGAAATTATATAAATTTCCGTAGGAATAATTTTAATCCTTTGCGCTCGGCAGAATGCTAAATTTTATTTCGAGAAGAAAATCTGGTAAACAATATTATGAATCGATTTACTTGTAATCCTTTCGTTAATTTGCTATATTCTTGAATTTAAAAGTGGTCCCTGTACAAACGCCAAACCACTGCAATGGGTTGAATGTTTGAATTCAACATCGAATTTCGACATCATTCGATTTTCTCTTGGTGCAGCCACGAAATTAATACCCGGACATGAATTACTTATCGGGCGAAAAATTCATCAGCGTGAAATCAGCGGAAATTTTCGAAAGCAATCCGATCCGATTTCGCCTCTGTTTCGATGATAATTCGCGACTGGGCATAATTGTTCTGTTTATTTTCCAGGATCGTGCGATCGCATGTGTTTCACCAACAATATCGCGTCCGTTCTCGTATTTTCTACTTTTTGCTTCGTCCCTTCGTGAAATTGAAACAAACACGATAAACGACGATGCCCGTGGCAAGAATCGGGTAACTTTATTGTTTGAACGTGGACTCTTCCAACGATTCCAAGCCCTCCTTCTACAAGCTCGTTTCTTCTGATCATTTCTGTCCTCGTGCAAGAATATTCGTGACGGCTTTTGTGTCTTCCGAAGGCGAATGATAATACACCCTTTAAACGAAACCGCGTTATCGATCCTGCTGAAACACGGCGGACAGAGAGACACACGGGCATTGATTACGGCTGACAACATTCTTTTGTACCGCACGTCACCGACTTTTCTCTCGTGAAACTGTACTTCCCTTCGTGCGTGTCTGATGCACGATATAGCTCGCCATTCATTACACGCGAGCACGGTATCTTTCATTTTTTAGTTTCGACTGGTGGTGAAATCGATTCCCGAAATTAATCCACAGGGAGAAATTTGAACACGGCTCCTCGGCCCAACAATTGAACGCTTCTTTCTCATTCGGATTTTGTTATAATTTCCAAGATACTTATAATCTTGGATAGTGATCTTTACAATTGTTATACCTTGATTTACTTTTATTTTGCCCTTAGGATCGTAACTTGGAAAATTAATTGAACGTGAACCCTCCATCATTTAATGTTAATATTTATCAAAATATTAGAAGTTTTTATACGGTCATAGTGTCTATGAGCAATGATACCATGATATATAATCTTGACCCAGATTTGTATCAATTTCAAAGCTTCATCTCCCGTTTTCTCGTCCGATAGATAAGAATCGTTCGTCAGATTACATCGACAGGCCAATATAAAATCTTGTCCTCTTTTTTGCACACAACTGTAAATCGTCCGACGAACACTACGATACATTCAGGTAAAAACGATTATTCCAGCACAAGCAGAACAGCAAACGTAGTTTGATTTATGTCCGTACACGCGTGAAATAAATTCGCAACTGATCCGTGCCTCGAGTGCGACACGACCAATCGATATCGGTTCAAAAATGAAAAAAACATTTTCCGATTGATGTTCCCTTCGATCTTTCCCTTTTCCTACCTACGAATCGAATCCCATAAAAGACTGAAAACGTAATTTCCCCGTGCTTTATCTTCGATCAGTGCATTCGACGCTAATTAAAAGCAGCGCGTTTATGGTCACCGGTGAAAAGAAACTGGAACAATTAGTTATTCTCATTTAATCGTCGATTAGAAACGATGCGATAACAGCGGTAGCGATAAAATTGCGCTGCTGGCGGAATAAAACTGCGTCGCAACGAGACGAAGGAATATTCGTTTTGATTAAGGAAGGAAATTACGATCGCGAGAGGATAAAATGTACCGAGATGAGAACGAATGCGACTTCGAAGGAAATTGTTCTTTAGCCGCTTGAAATATAACGTCCGTGCTTTTCCTACAATATGAAGAGCCCCTGACAGAGCCCCCGGTCATCCCTGAGAATTTACGCCGGGTTGTTTGCTTCTCTCCACTTCCTATCGATCGTGTTAACGCGAAGAACTTTCATGTTTCATCGAATAATTTCGACAGGAAAAGTATGATCGATTCTGATGAACTGACGAGAATAAAGTAATGTTCGTTGTTCCTGTGCACACACAATTTTCTCGTTTGTATTCAGCAACTTTTGCCCTCCCAGCATAATCTTTTCAGGGATCTACATAAATTTCCCAAGCAAGGAGCCCCGAGTTAAGCACGCAAATTACTTGCTTCTTTTCTCGCTGCAAAACTTTGAATGGTCATTTGTTTTTTGGGTTTTTTTTTTCCAAATGTAGCAATCGGCGAACTGCTAAATAGAATCCCTGATTAACGGGACGGAGAACAGAACGATCTTGATTATCGTTTCTTGATCGAGACGCGAACGTTAGCTTCGGCGACAAAAGCTTTGGTACTCTTAAACAAAAGCGGGTCGTTGCCTGCCGTATTATCGTTCCCGGCTCTCTTCCTTGCTTCCTTCGGCTAATTGAAGCTTCCTAATTGCTCTTCGAGACTCTACAGAGGTATCATTCTTGTCTTCCATGATCTGCTTTAACTTTGTTTTCAACGTTTCTCCAGCACCAGATAAATTTACTCGAACGAATTCTTCTTTCGGATATTTGGAAGAAATGTTTATTTAGAAAGATCGAAGAAAATATTGAATCGAATCGAGCCTTTCATTCGGTTAATATTAATTAAGTAATTAGTACCAATTGAATTTTGTCCAAATTGACATCTTTCCACCAGTTCTATCTCTTCGTCTAGAAATTGAAAGGCACTATTTTCGGAGATAAACTTCAAGGAAGATTAAAATTCTCAAAGAAACGTTTGAATACAATAAGCGAGGTGCCACAGGTGCGCCTTTTAGCATCCGATAGGGATAGTTTTTGTTGAGAGAAGCTTCGTCGTTTTTCCGTGATCATTTTCCAGTTAAGATGTCATCAGTTAAAACGCCGCGCCGGTTAATATGGGTGAAACGTAATATTCGTGCGACCGGTCTATTTGCATAATCAAAAAGGAAGGCGACGAGAAAAGCCTTCAAAAGGCGCTTCTAAATAGGAAAAAGCAATCTTCCCTCGGTGGGTTTCGCCTTCAATGCTACGTTATTAACGTGCCATCTTACCGCCAGCCGCACTACCTTCTCGAGATTTGAAAAACGATTATTCTTAACTGGACTGCGACTTTTCAATTGCGATTCACAATCGTTCCTGGAAAACCTCGTTCTTTACACCGTTAATTAAGCCGCGCTACGATACGACCATCATATTTCTATAACTTCCTTAACGTTCAACCGGATACCTCTTCTCTTTCTTTCTTTCTTTCTATTACAATCATCCAACGTTTATAATTAATTTGTTTCCGCATTCCTTTACGTGCAAGAAGGTGGTCCAGATAAATATCATTATGAAATTTCGTAAGTGCCATATTATTATATATATACATATATAAGGTGCCAAATATTATCGAAAAGAATGCAAATAAAACAATTTTTAATTACGAAGGTTTCACAGTCTGGAAATTTCCTGGATTGTATTAATACAACGAATTAACGAATCCCTTTAATTTTCGCCAGAATTTCTCTTCGAGTTCCTTGCTGTTCGAGCAGCTGGTGTTTTCGATAGTTTCGGTACACAATCGATTGTTGGCGAACGCTCTCGCCTCCAGCTCGCATTGCGATTCGACAGAAATTGAGTTTCAACTTGTGCGTTCTCTCGTCCTTGATAAGAAGCTCTTTTCGATTAACGTGAAACACGAAAAGTTCGCGAAGAAATCCGCTCGGTTGTTTCGTCTTATCCCGGGCTATCAATCATTCCGACGGACATATACGTGGGTCGTGTATTTCCTCCCCGGATACGGGGAAAGATGAAAACTAAACATTTACCTTCGGAGCCTTGGATCGAACTTTTCAAACTTGTATGATTTTAAACGCAAGATTTACGGGGACACTTTTCAATTTTTCGGCTCCAATCGCACAGATACCAAATCGATCTTCGAACTGATTTGTATGAAATAATAGTTATTCACACTTTTATCTATTCGTGACTTATTTTTATTTATTAAGTTCATTTTTGTGACAGATATGTTGACAAATGGCCTTCAACTATTATCGGGGGGGAATATCAGTTCCATCAATTTTCTTTTTTTTTTTTTTTGTCCCTGAATACGGCGTGTAACTCCAAATTATTGAAGCGAGCGGGACACTAACTAACCGAACGCGTATCGAACGCTGGCAAACGTCAGCTCTAAAACAGAATTTATGCCCTTACGAAATAGCAAATAATTCATGGTCCTTGCAAGGGTGTCACGGTGAAAAGTCCGCCCCATAGACCATAATGCGTGTTTAAATGCGAGGAACAAATATATTCGTAATTACGAGTATTATTGATTTCTATCGTACGCAGAAATATGAATCTTTAAAAAGATATCCTTAGATTTGACATTCTGTAACATTCGTCACAGTTTGCGCAATTAAAGAGAAGAAATATCGAAATGAGATAAATTTTATTTTATAAATCAAATACACTGACAATTTTCATTCGTTCAATGACGAAAAAGATTCTTAATAAAATTGTGCAATTATTTGTTTATACAGGAGTTCGAGCATCGCAGAATCGGGAATTCGCAGCAAAGATCTGCAAGCAATTTCATAAAAAGCATTGCAAAGCGTATTTTACAAGCAGCAAAATTAAAAAAAATAAAATAAAATAAATGTGGTATCATTACTCACCTCAGCCACCGGACCGAGCCGGGACTTTCGAAACGAACTGTATCAAGAACTCGAGGAAACAACGATCACCAACGATAAATATCACGTATCTACTTTTGTCGATTGTTCACGTGCAATCGAATGTTCGATTTATAACTCGTGATACGAAAAAAGATCGCGATAATCGGTGATTTACACGAGGAGCGGACGAAAATCAACGCGTACGACACGAAGCGCGCGAAGCGACTGAACCTGATTCGAGTGGTGGAGTCGCTGCAGACCATCCGACTTCGACCGAGTAGTACGTACGACCCTGTTCGTGCAACATCGTAAGGATTCAGCTCGACCACGTTGCAAAACCACGTTACTTTACGGGCCCGCGAAATAATCGTGCCAACGACGTTGAGTAGTCAACACGGTCACCCGTCTGTCGCTGTCACTACTCCATCGTGAAGCTATACTTAACCAGTGAGTATCAGCGACGAGCAACTGTCGTTTTAGCACACTGTACGATTTTTTCACGGGTGCTGGGTCAATCGCCGATATAGAGCTAGTATCAAAGTTGTGTAATTTCCAAATTTTTATATATTAGAAAATACTCGGAACTTGGATAATTCAGGTTCGGCATCCGAGAGTTGGAATTTTCACTGTCACTGCTAATTGTTAGTAGTAACGAGCTATAAAACGCTTCGAACTTAACAATTTTAAAAGATGACGCGACCCAGGATCTTGTATATCCTAGTCTCGATTTTTGGTACCACTAATTATTCTATATAATTTGGTATAATCATTTTGTGCATATTTTCATGTACTGCTGTTTGGACAGAAATGAAATTGGAGATTTTGTTTGATTCAGCCATCCGCCGGAGGCTCGGTGCAGAATTAATTTCTTCGTTTCAGTTTTGGTACACCGAATAAAAATATATCGCAGCCGTTAATACTCGCCAGCAAATTGATAGAAATCAATGAAGTAAACATGCATGTTCTCGCTTCGTAGCGGTGTTTAAAAAAGAGGAAGAAAACGTGAAATATTAGTTCCAATACACGTAGCATATCGATAACGGGCAGACTTAACAATCGTTCTTCAATTTACCCCTCGAATGTATGCCGGGAAAATCGTATTTTCCATTGTGCTCGCGAACGCGTCCCGTTTAAACATCAATTGAGGGGCCGGATGCAATAAGGGGATACGCGCGAATTTTGGAGAATAACTATTGTCCGCGAGGCTAATTTTGAACATTGTTCGAATTTGGATTTTGATGACTGATACTTGTAGAGAATTTCATAATACACGTTTTTTGTTTATAAGTTAAATTTGTAGCTTTTTTCGTTTTTGAATTATTTACGAAAATAATCGTTTTTAAGTAAAATTGATTTCAATGTACTTTTACGTTCAACTCGTAATATCTCGGCCGAATATGAATATTTATCTTTGAAACTTACACAAAATAATCTTTAACATATTTCTCGAGGTATAACAGCTATACAAAGTTTCTAAAACGTTTGAGAACCAAATGCTGAATTTTTCAATACATTATCGCCGAATTTGTTGGTTTATTCATTCGACCGCAAAAGTTGTGCTACGAAATTTCGAATCATAAATTTGGACCTATACTATAATCTTGTGTATTAGTTAAGGAAGTTTTGTGGAAAATGCTAGATCTTTAGATATTGAGGTTGCAAAGATATGGCGATTTATAATCGATGCGTTCACGTATCGCTCAAGGAGTCCGAGCCATTCGTCATTATACGAGACGGAGACCGCAACAATGTATTAAAATTAACGATATTTCTTTAGAGAAATACATTTTTATTGTGTTTTCTTGTATTATTGTGTGTTAGTGATATTCAAGAATTAGAATATCATTGAAAATCAATAAAAATTTATTGTTCATACTTACTGTGTTATTTGTCAATGCATTAAGATATGCTAGTACGAACAATAAATTTTTATTGATTTTCAATGATATTCTAATTCTTGAATATCACTAACACACAATAATACAAGAAAACACAATAAAAATGTATTTCTCTAAAGAAATATCGTTAATTTTAATACATTGTTGCGGTCTCCGTCTCGTATAATGACGAATGGCTCGGACTCCTTGAGCGATACGTGAACGCATCGATTATAAATCGCCATATCTTTGCAACCTCAATATCTAAAGATCTAGCATTTTCCACAAAACTTCCTTAACTAATACACAAGATTATAGTATAGGTCCAAATTTATGATTCGAAATTTCGTAGCACAACTTTTGCGGTCGAATGAATAAACCAACAAATTCGGCGATAATGTATTGAAAAATTCAGCATTTGGTTCTCAAACGTTTTAGAAACTTTGTATAGCTGTTATACCTCGAGAAATATGTTAAAGATTATTTTGTGTAAGTTTCAAAGATAAATATTCATATTCGGCCGAGATATTACAAGTTGAACATAAAAGTACATTGAAATCTATTTTACTTAAAAACGATTATTTTCGTTAATAATTCAAAAACGAGAAAAGCTACAAATTTAACTTATAAACAAAAAACGTGTATTATGAAATTCTCTACAAGTATCAGTCATCAAAATCCAAATTCGAACAATGTTCAAAATTAGCCTCGCGGACAATAGTTATTCTCCAAAATTCGCGCGTATCCCCTTATTGCATCCGGCCCCTCAATTATTTACAGACTGTTTCGACCGATGTTACCGTTTCAATAAATTTTGATTTTTCTCTGAATTTATTAACGCAAAACGTATCATCGATAAAGATAACGTAGAGTAGTTTTCAAGAATTAATTTATTTTCGTTTAAATAATACACATTTGCATCTTTTATAAAGGACCGTTTAAACACCTTGCCCCTACACGGTATCTTCTTCGATAATTTATCTGGCCTCGTTTGACCGTAGATATGGCTCGGTGTTTATGGGGTCACGTCGAAAGGAGGACTCGATGGAGAATTCATTCGGCTCTCATTGGAATGTTGTAAAGGCCGGAATGAAGGTCGGCTAAAGACTCTCGACCGGTTGTCACTACCTACTCCAGCTGGGGGTCATGTTTCCAGTCTAATGGAGTCGGTGAGTACCTACATTGTGAAATTTATCTCGCATTAGAATGATACCGAATTTGAATAAAATCGTGACTAGAATCTATCTAAGAAAAAAAAAGAGGTTAAGCCGTCCTTTTCGTTCGAGTGACCGAAAAACTACCTGAAAATAGAATCCACGAAAGACTAACTATACATCTTTTAATTCAAATATATTGAATTTGAGTTTGGATCGATCGTGTCGGAAATCTGTGAAACGTGTACGACGGTATTTCGCCTGAAGTTAGGATTCAAGGAAATTCTAATACGGATTTTATTTGTAAACAATTTAAGAAACGCAAGTGATTTGCCCTTCAAACGGGTAAGAATTTAATTTTTCATTTGATACGCTCCAACAAACTTTCACTCGGTGTCGGTGAAACTATGATGACGAAACTCATAAGACTCCTCTAGTTTTTCTCGGTAGCTTCCTTATTAAGAAATCGTTAATTGGTTATTCTGCGCTGACTTCTTCGAAACTTCCCAAATGGGGTTCTTTTGAAGCAATATCGATTTCCCGCCAAAGCTCATCAACGTCTTTATCCTCGGGCTTCGTTATATATCTTCGAGATGATCACCGGTGGACGCATCGGTATACTTTTTCTTTTTAATCCTATGAAATATAATTAGCGACGAGATCATATTCCAATATCCAAATTCTCACTTATAACGTTAGAATATTTTACAGTTTCGAATTTATTTCTTATTTCCCAAAATACTTTGAAGCGAAGTATTCAATTTTTATTTCCGATTTTTCACACCACGTCGGATCACGAAGGGTTAAAGATACCACGTGCTATCTTTTCCAAAGTATTTTTATTATAATTCGAATCTAGTCGATCAACGTTTCAACCTCTTTGGCAAAATGAATCTCATCGCTGGTGATCAAAGAACGAAAAATCAGGGTTCGTATTTTCGTTTGAACGTTCGTTCCTTCAAAAATTGTACGTTTCGTGGAGTTTGTTATGCAAACCAGCGGAGAGCGTACAGGGACGAGTTTGAATTGGAATCTCCCTGGCGAATCAAGCTGAAAACACTTGGTCGAATAGAACGAACTGTCAAGCGAGGCACGTATGTTCCCTAATTACACGCGCGGGACGTGTGCGTGCATCGTTTCGAACAGGTCCGAGAGGGGCTGCGAGTGTGTAACATCGGTTCGTTACGGATCGGATCGGGCTACAATTTACGTAGTCGTTTACAGTGTACCAACACGCGTGCACGCGTTAATCGCGACTTATTCCGATTCTTCGATTGTACTCGCGTCAACGCTTGCAAATCCGTTTTAATTCACCTCTCTCCTTTCCGGCCATTTTACCCGAATCGCTCGAAATCACAGGGGGTTAGGCGACTAATTGAAACAGGAACAATTGAGTGTAAATTTTTCTTTCCCTCCCTCCAATCCCTGCTCCTTTTTTTTTTAAACTCCCTTTCAGTCTGTGAAGTTTGTTTAAATTTAAATACAGTTCGAATCAAGGGTGCTTAGTGTTTCGAATTTTAACGCGTCGAAAGAAAAATAACAGAATCATTTTGTATCTAAGGATTTTTTTGAAACACCCTGTATCGCGTGAGATTCTTCGAGAGATTATACTTTCTAATTAATAATTATCTCGTGGCTTGTTAAATGGAGGGAATTAATGTCGACAAAAAATGAAAGTTGTTGCGTGGAAATGTGCTTTTTGATGCATCAAAGACTACTTTCCTTTTTTTCTGTCTTCCTAGACGTTTATCAGTCCGAGACTGCAGAGTGAGATATCCAATCTTCGCGAGATTATGAAGAGACTCTAGACTGTCACGAGGTCTATAAATAAAGTTTATAGGTGAACGTGGTTGCTTTATGGAATATTTTGAGTAATCACGTATCGTATCAAATCGAATGAATTTACGGAGTAATCTGACGCGATCAACCGAATTGACGCTTCGAGCAACGATGTGAGTTAATCGTGATTTCATCCGATCAGGCTTGATTAAACTTGCTTGCATTTAGCCCTGCCTAACGATCCTTGTTCGTGATAAATTGAACGCGTGGCATCTAAATTGTTCGCTTTCCCGAGACACATGAATCTTAATTTATTGTTGTTCAAATATTGAAGCATCGTTGATTAAGTTTTCCTGATGTGGACATTGTACACATTTCTAACTTACAATTAGTTACTTGACATTTCTAAGCAGAGCATCTGAAAGCTAGCATTCAAAAATTAAATTTTCCACAAGTGAAATTATACAAATTTCATTTTACACTTTAACTACTGAAAATTTCAGACTTTAACCTTCGACACTCAGAAATTAAATTTTACAATTTTTCACTACGATACTGTTTGTTGTTTTGGCCAGTTGGTGTTGGGTCTACGATAAAATCGTAGTACTGTAAACCGTGATTTCACGGTACATCAAGATCGTCTCTGGGCTGTGTCGAATTGCAATTTACGGAGTCGTTTCAACGAGTTAACGCTGCAGGCGACGAGACGGCTACCTCGTCACTCAGTCTGATTAGGCTTGCTTATGCTTCATTAAATTTACCAATGACTGCTCGAAGGCAAATTGCGTTAACCTGAACACGGTATTCAGACACTTTCAAAATCCTCCTCCTTTTGTCCCAAAATATTCCTTTGTCCGCATTCGATATCGTAATCAATCTTACGAACACATTAATTATAACACAATACAATCATTCACTTTTCTTCGAATTATAAGTACCTCAACGTGTACCAAATGTACTTTGAAAATTAATAATTTCAATAAATCTATTTGTTCGAAAACGACTTTAGGAGGTGATTTAAATTTGAAAATTCGAAGAAGGGTTAAAGGGGTATCGTTAAAGATTCATCAGGTTCAACTAAAACAGATTTGCATGGAGGTTCGTTGCACTTGCGAGCGAACGTTTGCGTGTCGTTCCAGTTCCACTTCAATTTGATCACTGTTCATCAGCTTCAATTGCGTTCCCTTTAATTTGAATAAGTGAAAGTGGCTGTCCTTAATTCATTATTAAACGCCGCTCGTTCATTCCCGTTTACACTCACAATTATTCAGCCGATGTTTACTATTTCAAAGAAACGAGAAAACCTGTGAAAAGGAAATAGCTATTTTACAAAATTTGAAGGAATTTATGTATCTTTAGGTGGACGATTAACCAGAAGGTTGATAATTTTAATTGTCCGAATAATTATCGAATTTCTATCGAAACGCGATGACTAACTTACGGTACCGGTATTGTGGCATAGTTTCATCTTGCACCGAACACCACAAATTATCGAAATTCATTCGTCATCAACTTTGTACGAAACATCTCAGAGATGCAGTTAGAGTTATTAATCAGACATCCTGTAATTGACACCAGTAATTTCTAACATCTTGAGAAGTACGCGAAGCGTCTGGTCGCATGCAAAACTATGGCCGCGAGCGTCTGCACAAGTTGTCGCAACTTCGTCATCGTTAGGTGTGGTTATTACCTCGTGTTAGGTTAGTTACACGAGAAATTTCAGCGAAGTGCACGATGAACATTTTGAACTATTTCCTCGGTAAATATTTTAACGTCGAACGTCTTGTTAAATTTTCGCGCCCACGTTGATTTCTCCTCTCGAGAAATATTTTTCAGTGAAAAATTTATAATAAAATTATAGTTCAGTGGTATTAACATTATCAATCTTTATTGGTAAACTTACAAGATAAACTTGATAAACTTACAAGATTATTCATTTTTAAATTGTAAGATAATGGTGTCAGGTTGATCTTAGTCATCAAATTGTTAACTTGGCACCTGGATAACCTTAACCCCGTGTCTGACTCGTGACGTAGTTTGCAGCTCAAACATTACAAATCTGACTCGTACTTTCAGTACAATTGGCTTTCAAGTATAATTCCAACTATAATTGAGATAATAAACTATTGTTAATCGTAAATTGTATACAACATTTCAATTTTCCTGGTTTGCTTTAATACTGTGGCAATAAATATTTATGTGTCTGACGCACCTACGGAAATAATGGTACGGTAAGGGGTTAATATATTAATTTTTCAAAATTACAATGTGTGTTGTGTTTTTGCTTCGAGTAGTTCAAGTGTATTGATAAAAGAAAAAATATCAATGTTGACGAACTACAGTTGCACACGTGCATTAACACGAGCGAACTGGAGAAAGTTGGCGAGCAAAAGACGCGCATCTCGAGCGGATCGTCTTTGAATTACGCTTGCTAAGAACATAACGCGAACACGCTAAGATTTCAGCTGGCGACACACGTTTTAACAAGCACGTGTGAATGGTGCAATTATTTTTGTTAGCTTCGTGCGAAAACAAACTACGCAGAATTTCACGATATATCAGTATGTTCATTGAGTTTCATTTTTTAACATTTTGTCCGCTTAAATTGGCAATCAGAGTACGAAGTTTCGAATAACTAGCTTCAAATTATTGTAAAATATCTCGTCTATGGATTTGAAAAGATTCAATGACCTAATAAAATTGTGGCCTCGTTTTCATTCACAAGTCCTCTTTAACCTTTCTGTCAATTTTTTTTTTTTTTTTTTTTTTTTTTTTTTTTATTGTTATTCCACTCTGATGGTTGTTTGTTCATATTATCAGTAATGGCAACACGCAGCTTAACAAATATGGCACGTGCAAATATTTATGCGCTAAAATTAGAATCTTAATAAACACGTTTCAGACCATTATAGCTTTCGAGATACGGAAGAATTTGAAAAATGTTTCAAACGAACTTATCGAAACGTCTTATCAAATTAATTAACCTTCTCGTAGGTGGCTAATTTAAATAAAAGCTTTGATATTAAAAATATTCTGCATAAATTATTATCGTACAAACGTCAATCGACGCAATGTCTTACAAATAAGAATTTATAATTTTATTACGAACAATAGTGCCAGAACATTCTGATCGAGACATACACGTTCTATTGTTCACGATAGGGTTAATGTCTGTTTTTATCAAACGTTTGGTATAAATTATGTCCACAGTTGCACGAGTTAATAATTCCTGACTGGGAACTCGCGGAGAAGCGATATGACGATAAGATTCGTTCTCATTTCATTTCGCTAGCTCGCGGGATACGAATTACCCCCCTGTACGATTGTATAAGTTGGTTCGAGATACAGGTGCAGAACGTTTCTGTTGGCATGGGTGCTCGGTGTGTGTTCGTAGGAAACGTGTTTCCCAGAGATAGGTCAAATTGCAAAAGGGTGGCTGAGAAATGTCCGACTCCCCTTAAGAGGCGTTGTATCTGCGCCACGATGCTACCTGTGATTCATCGTAGCTACGGTATAACCGGGAAACACGAAGGTACTTAAGACACTAACATCACGAACCAACTTAAGCAATAAGACGCATTGCTTAAGTTCGCGACCGTGCGATACTTTGGGGTTGAACTTTGAGAACTGGTTGATTGCTGTCTTAACGTTCTTCGCTGACGTGAATCTTTAGACAGTTTCTTCGGAGAGTCTCGTTGCAAATCTTTCAAATATTGAGAATTTTATAGATAACGTAGGACCATTCAGTAATTGACGGAGCAATAGACATACGTTATCCGAAATAATTGATTTAATTAATTGCATTGAATTTTATTATAGGAGAAAGGAGAAATTTCCTTGCTTTGATTAAAAATCGTTGTATTTGAATTTTAATAAATGATTTAGTTGTCGGTCTAATATATTTATAGGAATACTGATTAGATTAGCTGCTAATTTTAATCGACGACAAGATTGCTAACTTAAGCCTTTGAAATTATCGTTCTTCTTACATATGTACTCAATTTTTGAAATACAATTGTTTGTCCCTTTAATTATTGAATAAACTTCGTACGCCCCTTTGAAATAGGGAACGATTTTGAAGAATTACGAGGATCGAGGAAACGAGGAATTCTCGCTTAATAAAAACAAAGTCGTGTGCTTGCTGCTTACGATTAATTAAAGAATACTTCAAATAATCGTTTTTTTTTTTCCAAGTCTCTGATGGAATTTTATTCATAAAGTGACGCAGATAATACCGTTTGAGTTATTAAGTTGAAGGCAAGTTAAATTATATTGGACGTTAAAGATTACTTTCCAGAGAAATGCTGCTCCCTCGGGTATGATTGATGAGTTTTAATGTATTTTTTGATTTCTGAAAGAACAAAGCGTTTCACTGGCAGCTGTGCAATTAAGTAAGATTAATATTTCAACAAGTTATTTTAGAAACGTTCTGGTCTAAACAATTTTACCGGTGTATTAAATATTTCATGATAAGAAAACTTGATTTAAGCTCGAGTGTTTTAATTGTTTTTCAATTAATCGCGACTGACGTATAACGCGTCTATCTTTTATCGATTGCGAATAGCCCGTCTCTTGTATCTTATCGTTGCATCTTATCAACTATAGTATCTTATCGTTGTTATTAAGTTTACTTTTCTGTTGTTGTATTATCAAGATCTATTCAGCGAAATTGAATGTGAAATGCATTCTTAAGAATTGAAGATACTTCCGTTGGAATCCATCGTCCATATTTATATCTTCCTAATTAGAAATATATTGAAATGTCACCGAAATAATATATAGGATTTGTTAACAATAAAAATACTATTTGACGAAATTTTGAATAAATTCGAAGTGATGGCGAGTATGTTATATTTAAAATAGAAATTTCTAGTTTTCAAATTATAAGTATATAAAATATCCTAAGTACACAACACTCTAAATCAAGCGTCGGCAACCTATGACCCACTTGAATAATATATAATAATATATAATATATATTGTCATTTGAAACTATCGAATGGGTCATTCGGCGACTCGCGGGTCATAGGTTGCCAACGCCTGCTCTAAATAAAAATAAACTGAAATATACGAGCGTCAAAAGTTAGGAATCAAAATCAACTCGATCGTCAGATTGATATAATTGATTGAAAATCAGATTACGAGTAAAAACGTCACTCCACGCGCTTACAGCGACGCGAAAAGGTGTTCTTCGCAAATCACGTTTACGTGTCATTAACACCAATCATCGGGACAACGGTATGCTAACACAGGGGTTGTCCCCTATTCGCGTGTACGTCGTCGGGACTCGGGCGTCTTGCGAGCTACATTTATTCCACGTGGTTTTGACAGGTCGTTTGATGGATGCCGATGGAAGCCTCGAAACCCAGGGTCCGTGGGTTCTCGATGAAAATCCAATCGAAGCTTCTCGGCTCTTTTTTACTTCTTCGATAAGTCGTTGTTGTTGTTGTTGTTGTACCCCTTCCTCGGGACGCATCGGCGTTCACGATATTTTACGGCTTATTTAGCTTTCTTCGTCGCCAAGGAGAGGCAGGAACGGTCACGTGCCGTGTCCCTTCGACGTTGAAGAGTGGCGTCGATAAGAGGAAAGTAATGGATACAGTAGTTGGCCGGGAAATTTATTCGCGCCCGAACGAAGACAGGCCCCGGAGCACTGGCGTGACGTTATTGAAACCTTCCCCTCGATCTCGAACAAAGGAATTCGAGTTTTCGTCAGGGATGCAAGCAACCCCCGCGTCTAAAAAGCCTCGAAGGCGAACTCAATAAGGCTGCGACAGCTTGAATAAAAAATTGTGTTCTCTTTTTTTTTTGTCCTTTTCGCCCGCTAACGTAGCGATGTGAGCAAACGTTTCGTAGGCACATTTTGTTTTACACCTTCGAGGGGGAAGCGATCGTCGTCTACCAGGAATATCACCGAAGCGTTTATGTAGTCGTTTTCGTCAAACATTAAGCTTCAAATTGATACGTCGTAAGTGCTATTTGGAGATACTTTTATGTCACGAATTTGTCTTAGACTGTATATGCTGCAAAATCGATCGTTCGTCAGGCAAGAATCTCGTATTTTCTGCAAGTGGCAATCAGCCATTTTGTATTAAGAATATTAACTAAGCGCCTGTGTAGTTATTTTTATCAAACTCCAAGCTTTTAATTCGTCTGCTATAAATGGTATTTCGTGAAAGTTTTATGTCATGAAATTTTGCCAGACTTTTGCTCTAAAATTCAATTATCTTGAACATCGTGGAATGTTATTCGTTAAATGTAGGCTAGCAAACGTCTGCGTCACTGCGCTACGGTATTCTATAAATCTCTAAGTTTCGTGGAAATGAAATCTCGTAGAATCCAAGTATTCTGAATGGGGCGAAGATATTGCAAAGATTCGAGGTGAGGCAAGACACAATGTGGTATATATTCCGCGAACTTTACCCATTACCTCGCAGATATCGTTGCGCTTAAAGCAAAGTAGGTGGTGGATAAAGTGACAGCGATGCTCACGGTACATTAAAGGCATCCGAACACGAACATTAGACACGGTACGTGTTTGCTAAGGCTTCCTGCGTGATATTTGTCTCGTCAAAGTTACCTTCGTAACGTATGCTAATCCTACGGAGGAAATGTGACGTCTTAGTAATGCAGGGATCATTGATCCTCACTATATTTCAATAATTCATACGCCTATCTGAACATTGAAAATAATATATACTTGCCTTTAATCCAAGGTAATTTTATTTAAAATATTTAATTATGAAAACAGAGTGAAACTTGGGAAATAATGTCAGTGTGAGAGTTTCAAAGTTTCTTCGTTAGTAAGATTTATAATTAAGGGAGGATTCTTTGAAATTTTGAACGTGTTAAGGACACCTGAATCGGATAATTACACACTGAACGTTTCCATCGTCGGTTTTCGCGACGTTGTATTTAACTCGGTGCAGAAGGGTTTCCTCGTGTCCGGTCAGCTTTCGGTTAATATTGGAACTTTACGCGTTGAACAAACAAGTACCGAGAAAATTGTATGCTTTATGTTTGCTATGATAACGCTCGAGTTGTGGCCCCTTTGAATCTCCGAACAATCCTTTCCTTTAAAATTCAAATCGAATTATTTCCTTTGGGTTCGCACCTCGCTTAGCTATATAACATTTCTGTCTAGTTATAAAAGCAATTTCAACTCAAGACGTTGCAGAATCGTGGCACAAGAAATGGTATTTTGACCAGTTAACGCTTTATCACCCAATAGAAAAACAAAGCGAATTATTTGATATTTGTTCGAAAAATCTGCGCCTCTACGAAACCTTGAAAAGTAAAAGCCAAAAGTTGCCCAAGTCGATATAAAGAATGCAGTTGCGAAACGAAGATGTAGAAAAATGATCGAATCGATAATGATAGATACAAATAGAAAGAAAAAGAATGACGGGTCATCGTTAAATGATTCGAGGAATCCGGTCGTCCTTCTGTTTCCACGATTCTTACACGAGCACGTTTCAGCCTGGCGTTTTGCCTCGCGGACGTCTTCGCGAAAAGAAAAAGAAGAAATAAATAAAAAAAGAAGGACCTCCCGAATTCTGTTCACGATTCCTCGCCGCGACAAAGACGAACAAGTTATATCGGCAACGATCAGGAAGAGGATAGGTACTTTTCCATCATGCATTATGCAAAATAACGTATTAATAACACGTGGCTTCCGAGCGGATTTTAAAGCGTATGCTAATCGACCGAGACGCTCGTCCTGCCTCTTAATGCTTCATGCGAGATATACCACCGCGGTTGGATGTTACGCGATCAATCGTGGGAAAGAAAGCACGTAAACGATACGTGATTTCTTTTTCGAAAATTTTTGGAAACTACGAAATTTCGTGTATACTTCGTTTCCTGGTGTCTGACGCTCGTCTTGTTCCACTTGTTTATTCACACTCGACTTATCGATAATAATTGACGCCATCCAGTAGCAAAATTATTAATATTATACATTCTAGGAAAATAGGGAGAAAAATTAAAAATATGAAATCTTATCGATTGTCGAAGGATGTTGCGCTTGGATTTAAATTTTATATTTTTGCTGGAAAGCTTTCAATCGTATGTTCTTCTGTTTTTTTTTTCTTTTTCGAGCTCTTAACTAACCGCAGACGTTACACGCAAGGTGCATCAGCGTGAAAAAGCTTTCGATCCAACCGTTTCGTTCCTCCCATCTCGGTTTCTTCGTACTCTATGAAAGTCTATCTTCTTTCGTGCGGAGACAGTTATGTAAACGTATATGTACGTCCCACTTGGATTGTTCACGACGAGATGTCCTACGCGTTTCGCCTCTTTGCTGCGTTCCTTTCGTACCATTAACGTTGATATTATCTATCTTTAGTCTTTAGGTGTTTCGCAATAGAATTTCTGCTTGTGTGAATTGTTTCCAATTACTCGTCGAATAACACGATATTGGACATTACGAAGTCTAATATAATTTCATGACATAAAAGTATCTCGAAATAACACTTGTGGCACGTTAATTTAAAACTGAAAGTTTAACGAAAATTCTTGTATCAGTTTTTTTATGGATATTCTTAACACAAAATGGCTGGCTCGGTGTTGAAACAAACAACGAACCATTTGACAGTATAATAGTGTCTATTAGAGAATATTCCATGTTTCGACGAAGAAGCACCCATGCCGTGTTTTTAAGTATCGACGAATCGTTTGTGTATCCATTTTTGCGAAACTTTATACTTTAAATTGATGTACCGTAAGTACCATTTCACGAAACTTTTATGTCATGAAATCGTTCCAGAATCATTATATTCCAAAATTGATCATTATTAAGCTCTAATTTGGTATCAACCATTTTGTATTAGGAGTATCGACGAAGCGCCTATATAGTAGCTTTCACCAAACATCGAGCTTCAATTTGACACGTCACAAGTGCCATTCCAAGATAATTTTATGTCATGAAATCTTAACAGACTTCCACCGGTCTAATCCCTAAACATTCCACTATGCACGATTCGATGAATACTCATTTCCCGCCATTTTCGTTCGTGCACGAATCACACGGAGCCCATCAGCCACTAGAGACCCATCTTCCGATCGGTCACACATACACGCGTGGACACAGGGAAACAAAGGTAAGGGGGGAACGGGGGAGAGAGGACAAGACGATCGCGTTACGTAAGGTTTAGCAGACATATTGTCGGCTCAGTGTTCCATCTACACGATCTCGGTTCGCGCAAAGCCCGTTTGCACACTCTGTTCACCGTTTCCCTCCTCCCCTTTCCCCTCGCCACAGGACTCACCGGTTCCATTCAATCCGCATTGTTCCTGCAGCCAGGATGCGCCTAAGCGTTATCTGTTCGCCCGCGTGCTGCACGCTCGCTCCCTGTGTACGCAAACACGCAGGTGTGTCTGTTTGCGTGCGCGAGGGTGTGTTGGTACACGTCGAAGGTGAAGGAGCTAAACGCGTGTTCCTGAAGCCAGATTTTCGTGAATGTTTGTTGCAGCGCGATGCCACGGGGCATGTATCGCGTAGCTGGCCGTGATAAGGCACGTTTTTCGAATTCGAACGAGGGCGAAGGATCTCGAAAGCAGGGGGAAAGGTGTCTGGTTCGTCGAGGAAAAGTGCTGGAGGCTTTTTTGGTTAATTGCGAACGAACCTTTGTACTTTGAAAATTAACCCTTTGGATCGATGTTGGATTAATTATAAATAATTATTGGCAAAAACGAATCTGGAGTTGAGAAACACCGTCTTTGGCTGGCATCGTCTGTTTGTCAGCGAAGATGAAAGTAATAAACACGGTGCAGGCATAGAATTTCTTTTCTAAGTGGACGTGGTATTTTCTTTTTTCAAAGGGACAAAACGTTCTTTCGAACCGATAAATAAAGTATCGTATGATTGGCGGTATAGACTGAATTCATTTATTTACCTCATATCCAATAATCGAAGATGTTAATTTGATATTTGGACAGTGATAGTCGGTATTGCAAATTCAATATTGGTTCGGCAAGCGAATTGTGTGAAAATTATTCAAATTCTGTCGCAGGAGGTATTGGTAGGAGATTATATTACGTGGAATGGTGTTTCGTTTGTTCGGAAATTGTTATTTATTGTAATTTAGTCACTAATCTGATATAATTTCATAAATGCGATGAAAAGACATTCGAGAGAATTCTAATTAAGGCAGAGAGTGGAGAAATTTAATATTTTGATACTTATATCCAGTGATGGGCAAAATTAAATTATTATGACAATTAACAATTAACACGTTGAGCCCGGCGCCGGTCCCTGGGGACCGGCAGTGAACTTTCCGTATGGCCGGCGTCGGTCCCTGGGGACCGGCACTGGAATTTTCGTTTCATTGTTTTACATCGAACAAGAAATCGAAACTTCTCCTTATCTCGAACGCGATGTCAAAGGCGTGCCGCCGTTAACATTCGCTACCACGAGCTTTGTCATACACAGGCAGAGCTTGTATGTCGGTAGCCGACAAAGCTCACTCAGCAGATAAACTCTACTCAGTGCATGAAGTCACCATGCAACATTGCACCGCTTGATCGCTCGCTGCCGGCTGAACGGAAAGGACAGCAAATTCGGCGCCGGGCTCAACGTGTTAACAATTAAAATTTTAACCTGTTAATTGCAATTGACCATTAAATTAGGTAGTTGTGAAAATGTATTCGTTTTGCAGGATTACAATTAATTAATCGTTAATTGTCCTTACAGTTATTTATTAATTTTAACTGTTAGAACAATTAACAGTTAATTTTTATTGTGACGATGATTTGATGTATTACTTATTTTAAAGACTTGTTTGTATGTCCTAGCGAGAATGTTGTTTTTTGTTTTTCTTTTTTATAGAATCAGATGCTAACGAGGATAGAAGCATAGATGAAGATTCAATAAAATAACAAGTACTATTTTTCTGATTAGTAATTTTTTTATTAATGTAATGTCATTACTAAATAATTGAAGGATGATTAAAACCTTTTCGTAAATATTGGATAGA
Source organism: Stelis phaeoptera (assembly GCA_943735885.1). NCBI lineage: Eukaryota > Metazoa > Arthropoda > Insecta > Hymenoptera > Megachilidae > Stelis > Stelis phaeoptera. Next base: position 7,804,065 of record OX030936.1, read on the forward strand.
CATATTTAAACTGATTAATACATACTGGTTTTTAACTTTAATCAAAGAAACAATTTTGGAAAAAGTTTAATTACAACTAATTTTAGTTGCTATTTGCAATTAAAAGTTTAGTTGCAATTAAATTTAATTAGATTAAGGACTTAATTGATCGATGCCCAACACTGCTTATATCCACGTGTCGTTATTATGCAGTTATTGTTACCGTAACGAAACATAATTTTACATCCATTTTCCAAGAGTTCCATTCATCTTTGTGATTTAAACAACCCGTTTTGCATTTATTGCAAAGATAAATTGTAACGAATAGTTCATTGATATTTCTGTCGATGGATGGTTGCGAAAAGTTTGTAAATTTTTAGTCACAGACAGACGACCGTTTGTTACATCTTTCACGGGTGGCCAGCCGATTTTTATTGTTCGGAGATTCATTAACGCGGCTTTGTTCAGAATTCAAATCGGACCGTGCATCGTGACCAGTCGGTACGGCCAGAAAAACTTAATAAATTATCCCGCTTGCTATTCAGTTTGTTCATAAATCGGTGGAAAAAATGGACCGACCGGCGTGAAACGGAATAAATTTTCCCGACTACTCGTCGGGTATTTTCGTATCCGAAAAACGGGGAAATAAACAAGCGTAGTCACTGTAATTCCATGAAATTAACGTCGTGCCTTGAGAAATGAACAAATGTTCGCGTTCAGTAATCTTTAAACGAATTAGATATATTTTATAAACATTTTAAGATTACGAACGGGTCGTTTTTTAAATTGGGAATTGCGTATAGAATGTTTTCAAAATAGTGACATTACATTTCTACTATTTGGAAACATAAAAAATTTCGATTTCTCAAATCTCTCAAGTCGGAAATTTTAATTTAGAACATTTCTAGTGTTAAAAATTTTAATTCCTATATTTTTCTAAAATTTCACGTCTGTAACAATCATCTCGCATTGATTACTCTTCGATTTATTAAAATATTGATTTATTCAAAATCATAGAACCGGATATCCGTTTCACAATCTTGTGATATTTTTTGTCCACCGATGGTTGGAAAGAAACGTCATTTTTCTGCATCGATAAACGTGTTTTGTCAGAACATTCGCATATTTCTTTGGCCGTGTTAGGAGAACGGTGTACGGGCGTAAAATATGCCTTACTCTTCGCTACGAAATGCCAAGAAAACTCGTTGGTCTGTGACCATGAGGAAACCACAGAAAGAAAAGGGATTTGCCGGTGAGAGTAACCGCAGATTTATGAACTTATGAACTTCCCATGGCACTCGTGTTCCTTTGCATACATTCGCATGACTTTGCCCGTCACAATTCAAAACTCTATCCTTTTTTTTTTCTTCTTCTTCTTTCGAATCTTCTCGTTTTAACCCAACTTTCTATTCAAAATTATCTACGTGATTCAATACCTTTTCTTACTTCTCAAACAAATTAAATTAGCATTACCCTTAGCATTATCATTTCTTATCGGTATAAATTATTCTAGGCAAATGTTAAAATAACCGAAAAATATTCCGCATTCTTTTGTTGGATAATTCGATCTATCTCCGATACCTTTTCATTGCATTTTATTCTCAGTTTGTGGAAGTACTAATCCTTGTATTAAAAACACGTTGACACATTTCGAAAAGAAATTGGTTGTGCATTCTTGTTTGCTCGTGTTTAATGCAAGTAACACCGTGTCAACGAGTGTACCTGGTAGATGAAATGATAACAAGGTAGATGAGCTCTTTTTATAAGAGAAGAAAGTTTCACAGGCTTCGAGTTCCTCCGATTATAAAACATCTACTCGGGTAGTTCGCAAAAATTGCCGATATTTCTTCGAGTTATTATTTAACACGTTGAGCGCCACGTCATGTCAGTCACCGGTGACTGACGCCCGAAAGAAATATGAAAAAGAACTATGAAATAAACAGCGGATGGAGTTAATATTTGGCTAATAATGCTGGCTATTAAATTGAAAGGTGAAATTGCATCCTTAACACGTTGGCTGCCACGGGGGTCACCCGGTGACCGGCACCCGAAATTTTGTACAATCAAATAATTACCAACAGAAATGATCAAATAAACCACGGATAACGTTAACATTAAGCTAATAATGCTAGCTATCGAATTGAAAAGTTAATTTTGAAAATTAGTTGATTGTATTGTTAATAATAATTAGGATTTCAACGTGTCTGACTACACACGTCCGTTTTCACTGTGTCAGTCAACGTGTAAATAATTAGGATTTTATCGTGTCTGACTACGTACGTCCGTTTTCACTGTGCCACTCAACGTGTTAAAAGTATTGTTTTATGACTGAGAATACTGTTTCATGTGGCAGTAGGATACTTCTTGTGATTTTAATTAACAAAGGATCGTGTATTTTATTTGTTTTTTTTTTGTTTTTTTTTTTTTGTTTTTTTATCGTGTCATAAGGTTGCTTGTAATTTCTGTTCGCGTTTCCTTGCTCGTTATATTGTCTCATCTTGTTTCTTTTTTTCTCCCCTTACGATACAAGATATTCTTTACTTCATTAGTGTCTTCACTATTTCAGGGGTAGCAGTCGCTGCGACGAAGACGGAACGATGTTAAAGAAACAGGATATGAAAGAAGACAGATCGCGACATACGGAGAGACAAGAAGACAGATCGAATCTGATATACGATACGGTAAAACTAAATCAATTGAATAAACCCGTCAACGTAATTAATTAAATATCTTTATTTGATCTGCAACTTGATCGACTGCAATCTCTGTTTGATTGTGTATAGATAATAATGTTACAAATGCCATTAATATTGAGTCTATGTTTGATAATAATAATTGATGAGCTTTTGTTTCCAAATACAATTCTGTATAATGTAATTTATTAACTAGGGTATATTAACTGATCATTGCTCGATCAAGATGGGGCATTATTGTAATATACGAGAACAGATTAATTTGCAATGTTCAATATATACTGTTTTATTTATTAGATAATTGATTTGTATCTGTAACTGGGAGAGAATTATTAATCAGTAGTTTAACAAATTAAAGTTCGGAATGGTGTAGGGCGTAGAGGGTTAACGGAAATGTATTTTATTATTGAATAAATTGTTGTCTGTAATGGCATTATTTAAAGAATTGTTTCCTGCCTTTTTGTTCTAGAATTGGAAATTCTGAAAAGGAGCAGCCATCATACTTCACCAAGGAATGCAAATGGGAACATCAAGTGAATTTAATATAATAAGTAATAATACAATGTAATTTGTAACGATTATAATTATTTGTAACGGATACGTTACGATCCGATCGATTCGGAGCAGGTCTCAAACGGATCTCCCCCCTTAACATATGTATCACGTAATATAAATTATACATTTGTAAATTGAAATTGTAATATACTACTAGATTGTAAGAAATTGTATTATACTGTTATATTATTAAAATGTTTATCATTTGTACACGTATTAAACAATTCAATAAATGTACAATAAACAGAATAAGAAATTGAGTATTTATTTATAAAAACCTTTCCAACAATTCCAAAAATCTCTGCGAAAACGAGGTAAATCCAAACATCAGTAGCGTTGTTGTAATCAAAAATCTAAAAATTGTATCAGGAGAACATAAGTTTCGAGGAGGTATTCCGTGCCACTTCTTGGAATTTGACGTCATCGAAATTCCTAGAATTTGGCCGATTCCGAGAAATGACGTCAAATTCCAAGAATTCCGGAGAACATGGTCCGCGAAATTTCAAAGTCCGATTTTGAAAAATTGTATCAGGAGAACATAAGGTGCGAGGAGGTATTCGTGCCACTTCCAGGAATTTTGATGACGTCAAATTCCGAGAATTTGGCCGATTCCAAGAAATGACGTCAAATTCCAGGAATTCCCGAGAACTGGGTTCGTGAAATTTCAAAGTCCGATTTTGAAAAATTGTATCAGGAGAACATAAGTTGCGAGGAGGTATTCGTGCCACTTCTTGGAATTTTGATGACGTCAATTCCGAGAATTTTGCCGATTCCAAGAAATGACGTCAAATTCCAGGAATTTCCGAGAACCGAGTTCGCGAAATTTCAAAGTCCGATTTTGAGAAATTGTATCAGGAGAACATAAGTTGCGAGGAGGTATTCGTGCCACTTCCAGGAATTTCGATGACGTCAAATTCCGAGAATTTTGCCGATTCCAAGAAATGACGTCAAATTCCAGGAATTTCCGAGAACTGAGTTTGCGAAATTTCAAAGTCCGATTTTGAAAAATTGTATCAGGAGAACATAAGTTGCGAGGAGGTATTCGTGCCACTTCCAGGAATTTCGATGACGTCAAATTCCAAGAATTTTGCCGATTCCAAGAAATGACGTCAAATTCCAGGAATTTCCGAGTACTTGGTCCGCGAAATTTCAAAGTTCGATTTTGTAAAATTGTATCAGGAGAACATAAGTTGCGAGGAGGTGGCACAAAGTTTTACGGTTTTGGCGGGTTTTTCAAATTACTCGTGATTTCTTGAAATTTCACCAATCTTACGATTTATGGGTGTTGTATGTATCTTTTTAGGTTTTTTCTTTAACTGTCGAGTATGGAAACGTTTGTGCAATGTTTCCCTACGGTTTTTATCTTGCTGGGAAGGTTTTTTTTAATAAATATGCAGTAAATTCTTTTTATTTCACATTTATTTATACTTTCTAATACGTACAAGTGGTAAACACATTGATAATACATCATTTTTTATGCTATTATTATTAACTTAAACTACACTTACAAAGGTTAGTGTGTACAAATGTTTGTACATATTTACAATCTTGTTCGATTCTTAAACAACTAATATATGATAAAATAATGAGTATCAATGATGAGTGATTGATCGTTTGTTGTTCTATTCATTTAGTAATGGTAATTGCTATTTATTTGCATAATTATATTATACTATGAAAAAATAGTTTATTTTTTCCTACTAGCGCCACCTATGAGAAGGGTGATGAAACTACTCAACAATTACCGACTGAAATTTTCAAAACATCGTTGCGCAGTCGGTAATTGTTGGTAACTTTTATCGACCGTCGATGGTCGTTACCGGCAATTACCGACCCTTCAACGATGTTCTGGAAATCTCAGTCGGTAATTGCTGAGTAGTTTCATCACCCTTCCGATAGATGGCGCTAGTAGTCAAAATTAAAATATTTTTCGGGCACTAACTAATTTTCACGCTAAATAACAATTATCATTTACAAACGATCAAAATAATCATTATTAATTGATATAGATGGATTTCATAACCTTAAATTTATTTTACGCTTATATTTTTAATTCGTTTCATAATCGTGGCAACAATTCATTTGAGTCAATTAATATTCATTAAAAGATAAATTGAAAACAAGGTTTAAACGAGAAGAAATACATATACGTATAAATTATTTATATTCAATAAATTCATTCATTAAAAAAGATTCAGACGCAGCTTTTTTTCAAACTTGCACCTTACACCTTACACTATAAATACATTATACAATTGAACTTATAACTACATACACCCAAGCAGTGGAGAACCTGTTGCTCCAAGTAAGTAATTTCATTTCCACCGTTTATTTGCTAAATGAAACTATAGCAATAGAATGCACTCTAATTAATCTTGGCTGTTGTATTTGAAGTATCTTTAGATGATCTTTTCCATTCTTCCCACTGTTAATTCCAGCCTTGCACGGTCCCAGAATTGCATGAAAATAAAACAAATTTATTAATATAACGATTGCACATGACGAATTATTTTATAAGATATGCAAGGTATATCTATATACAAAAAATTACAACAGGACAAAGGGTTCATTGAATAAAAAATGATTGATCAAAAGGGGTACACTAACCATTACGGTAGCTAACAGTTGACGTTGAAATCTCTACACGATCCATTCTCTATGGCATCCAAGAAGGGACTCGGCAGCACATCACGAAGCTCGTACCCTTTATGTGTAATACTTTAAAGATCGCAGTAACATCCTCACTGCTCCTGATCCAATTCGTTAATTATAATTCCTAATCTTCCGCTGACGTTTCGTAGCTGTGTTTGTTAAGTAACGTTGACTTGAACATCTGATCCACGCATGTTAAATATATTAATGATCATATTCTGTAAAACATGGAAAATAATTAACAAACAAAGGAGAAACATACTTTTTAAATACCAAAACTTGTAAGATACAATTCTTTAATTAAAAATAACATAAAATGGTATAATTGCAAATTATCGTAAAGCAAAATATAAAATAAAACAATATACAAAATAAATAAACATTCAACCCAAACTTGCACAATTAAACCCCCACCCCCAAATTCAATAGAAATCCATTTCTATACACTCTGTTCAAATAATACACCAGGTAATTAGTTAACAATTCAAGCGACAATAAAAACATCCTCAAGATGAGTTTCACGTTTTCTTTATTGTTATTAAATTAATATGTTGTTCAAGACTTATACACATATACGCATGTATGTGTGTGTCTGTCCATGTAATGTATGTACGTATGCGTGTGTGCATGTGTGTACGAATGTTTGGGATATATCGTGTCCTAATAAAAGCGAACGATCGTGCCCGCCATCGATCAACCCCCTTCCTATTTACCCCCCGTTGCACACACACACACACACACCCGTATATGTCTATATTACGCACGTATGTATGTATTGTATATAACAGCGACAATTACAATGCATCGTTTATGATCAGTAATAATAATCGTAATCGAAAAATCTTACCCGATTACTAGATGAAAACAAAAAGAAAAATACCTGGCGAAGTTAATCGTAATGATCGTTTTATAATAGTACAGTCGTTATTACTCGCAACCCTTAAGTCCATCATTGTTCATGTTCTGCTTTTTTTTTTTGTTTTTGTTTTTATTTTTGTTTCTTCTTCATTTAATACTTATATCACTCGTTATAGATACAGGGATACAGAAAAATAATACCGCGCGGCTGTGGTGGAATTTTCCTTCCACTACATTTATATATATGTATACATATATATTCTGTGCACAGTGTAAATATGTATATGTATATGTATATATATATATATATATATATATATATATATATATATGTATATTATATAAAAGGGGATCGAGGACTGTCATTAGAATTACAATTCATTTTTCGTATTTTTCTTTGATTCTCGCGCAGATTCGCTCCGGTTCCGTTCATCGACTATCAACGGAACGATCCAAAATCAACGATCACCGAATCGATCGTCACGAAAAAAGTAAGTTACAATTCTAGAAGAATATTTCAGATGTTTCGTTTCATTTTCTTAGTACGATCATTTCTCTCACTGAACCGTCGAATAAAATAATTTTGGCCAACAAATATAATTTGCAACACAATATTTCAATTTACGATCTTCTAAATTTTATTATCTACAAAATTACTTGCGGAAACTCAATAGATGGGAATTTTTTTTATCAAAGCTGTCGCAATATTTCAGATAAAATGTGCATCATTTTGATATAAAATAAATAGATAGGACACGAAGTTTATCGTCAATCTGATATATCGTTGACGATTTTATTTAACAAATTTGACCGCTTGAATAAGCTTGTACATTTATTCTGGCTACGATGGAGTCTAGTGATTTTTCTTTCGATTAGACTCTCCCCTCGGAAGACTGTACAATTTTTTGTGATTAATGATAGACGTGTCTTTTAGGTGAAATAGATGAATGGATATTTCAGGGATGTAGCTCAACAGTGATTGTTTCTTTAATGCCTCTTTGTGTGCCAGATGATTGATGCGTTGTCCACCATTAGGAGGAGTGAACTTTGTGAAAAGTAAAGTATCGATTCGCTTCAAGAATTCTAGTTCGTTAACACTTTGAAAAAATATAAGGGAAAAGACTAATTTTCAACAGCATTACTGTTTTATTAATAATACAAGATGGCAGATTGGAAGGTTCAAGACAATTAGCTGTTCATAAACATGATAATTAAAATATCGATGTTTAACCCAAAATTTGCAAATGCAACACTTTCATATATTGGAATAGTCATATTTACAGGGCTAGTTTAAGGTTTTCTAAAATTCAATTGAAATTGTTACTACCTCAGTGCTCCACCGTCCAAAAATCATACGTTATAAGAAAATTGATAACGTTACAATATCTACCGAGATGGATAAAAGTTTCAAATGCGAAATCTAAGGACTATGAAATGAAATTTAAATTATTTTTGTCTCTAACTAAATATCATAATAAAACTCAGAATTTGTTAGATCAATCGATTACACGAAAAAAAAAGTTATTAATTCTTCGTAACGATCGATGCAGAATAAAATTTCGGATCGTGTTGTCAATCGTTACATCGCACCTTCTCTCTTTTTTTTTTTTTTTTTTTTTTAACAACATTAGGAGATAAATTGTAGCTTTACTTAACGATCCTACCAGCCGAGCTCGTCTACTTCGATTAGCACGAGATCGGGATATCAATTTTACAACACGAGCTGCACTATTTAGGTCCTTGGTCCATTTTCGACGCATACATTTTATTTACAAGACGTTTATTTACTCCTTTTACTCTTTTTTTTTTTCTTTGGCGCGCGCATTAACCACTTACTTACTTCACTTTTTTATTCAACTGTATGCTTAAAGTGTCCCGTTCACGACGGAATCGAGAGCGAATCGTCGAGAGATTTTAACCTGCGTGTATTTTATATAAAGTGTTTTTTTCTTCTTGTTCTTTCTTTTTTTCTCACGCGTCGACAAGTGGATACCGAGAGAGAAAATACAATATTATCATCAATTGATCTGTTCACATCGGCTCGTGTTTGTCTGAACGATTGCAAAAGCGAGCAACAACTCGAAAGAATACAATAATCGGATGGTTCTTCGTCGGATTAAACGTTGATTAAGCACTTTTTGGCCGAAAAAATCTTCCCTCGAGACAGGGTTGAAATTAGACAACAAGATTTATTTCTATTCGTGAATTCGAATAATTGTTCTTGATTAATAACTAGTGATACTTCACTCGCGATGATCCATTAAATTTTGTACATTGGATCGAATAAACTTTATTTTCAAACGATACATCAACTGGAACGCAAAATATTCTCTTCAAATTGAAGGGAAGCTTTGTTCTTTATTGAAAATTGGCAAATGTCAATCAATTTGATAGTTTACTTAACGATTAATCGATAAATCATATATCTACTATTCCGAATAATGAAGTCTTATTATATTACCTACCACTAATTGAATCCATTTCAACGATTATCGTAACATGGAGTACACGAAATCTTCTAAATATCTCTAATTATGTATCAATGTTTCGAATGTTATGAAAAGGAAAGTTTGAATAACTGCTGACATTGATCACTGCCGTCTACTATCGAAGATCTAAGTGATACAGGTAAACGAATGATCTTCCCTTCAAAATTCCCAAGAGTCGATGATTATTTTCTTTCGACAAAAGAATAATTCGATGCGAAAGGAATCGTTAATCGATGCTAATGACTCGTCAATCTTTTCAAGCCTGTCTCAAAGGGTTAAGAAAAGCGTAACGCAGTCAACTCTCATCGTCCCCGGGGGCGAAAGACGATATTCCACCTCGCCGTGATCGGTATGGAAATATCGAAGGTATTCTCAAACGCTTTTTTTTTTCTTCCTCGTTCTCACCGTCGCTTTTTTCTTCTTCTTTGTATGGCATGCTATTACCTGTATATGACACATTTACAATAATAACAATATTGTTACTCGTCGACAATCGCCACCCCGTTCGCTTCTTATACTCGTACTTCTTTCGCCGTCTCGTCTTCTTTATGTATACGTGTATATTTATATATACTCATATTTATATATTTATATATTTATATAATCCGAAAAGTTCAGTGTGTCGCTGGTGTGTGTGTTTTATTTTTCAAAGGTCCTGGACCCCCCCTCTGTCCTTTTCTGTTCTTTTTTTTTTTTGTTTTTCTTTCTATCCACTCGTTCTCGCGTATCTCACATCCATCTTTTTTCTCCACGTTTCATCTCGTTCTCACCTGCTCGACCTCGTGTATCACAAAAGTTTCGAACGCGTCGTTGAACGTCTGACGTTTCACAGGTCTGTTTCTATTTTTCACTTTCTCATCTGCGATTGTTCAGCGCTAACTTTCGAGGCGACAATCGTTTCGTTAACAAGGATTGCGATTCGTCGTGGTGATTCGTTTTGATGCACATCGTGCCGGTGTCGATAATTCTGTGATAATTTGTAGACTTGAGAAAATAGAAAGAGTATTAATTTTGCTAGGTGGCAAGTAAAAAATTAGAAATTTTAATGGAGAATTTCAAGTTTAAAATAGGAAATTTTACGCGGATTCATTTTGTAAGGCGATAAGTGGAAAATTTTAAATTTAAATTTACAGAAAATTGAAAAATCGTGATTATATAAATCTGACAAGGCAGGAAATGTAACCAAATTATATGAAAAAAGAGTAGTATCACAGAATTACACGACTGGCACAATATGCGATCGTTTCTTTTTCAACCGTAATACAACAAGAAAGGAAACTAAAAACAGCGCACGAGGACGTATTAACTGTACAATTCGAACGTTGAATGACTTGCTGTCTACTGACAAATTATTTCGTGATATGGTTTCGTGTTGTGTACGCTTATCTTGCAATCGACGAAGAATAACAGCTGATTTTTAGTTTCCTCTTGGTACAACGAGAAATCAATTCAAGGCAAGATTCAGACAATCAAGTTTTCTATAGAAAATTAACGATAAAAGAAGAAATGATTTGGAGCATGATGATATCGATGTTTTCCATGATGTTAACCCTCGAACGATGGTATTCTATGAAATATGTAAAAGCATATAAAATAAAGACTTTTATGTATTAAAAGAAGAGTGGAATTTAAACAATTAGGATGGAAATCAATGTAAAATCAAATTAAAAATTCTGAATTATATGATGACTCACCACAGACACTGTGCCAATATTCGAGGAACGATACATTTTATAAATTCTCTATTCTCTGACATTCCTTTATCGAAGACATCCCCTTCATAAAAATTTCATATGAACGAGCAAGCAAGAATTACAAGATTGATCAATTCGCTTTAACCCTTTGCACTTGGAACATTTTTTAAACAACTATTTTACAACAAAAAATGGTCAAACAATGTTTACGAATCTATCTATTTTTATTTCTACTGTTCGTACATTATATTCTAACAATAAATGAAAATTGAATTTCACATTTTGAAATACGTACTTCAGCGGCGTCAATCGAGTGCGAAGAGTTAATGAACAGTAAATCTGAATAGATCATTTATTATTCTTCCAAATGAAATTCACAGATGTTCGAAGTAAATTATGCCACGATAATTCTGTCGGATTGAAACGGTAATTGATATTATCAAATCGTAAGAGCGAAGAATTTTCTTGTCGTTTTTTTTTTTTTTTTACAAAAGAAAAAGTCGTCGTTCTTAACGTCGCGAGAACAACGACCCGCCCCTTCCATTAATTCTCCCTTAATCGTTTTCTAATGTTGATTCGTTCGCATGGAAACACGTGGATTCGTGCCGACCGGTCGTTAAGGGGTGTACGAGATAGACAAAAAATTTGTGCAGCCTGGCCACGGGTGAATGTTTAAAAAATATTCAACAGGAAAAGCATGAATGACCATGATCGCGATACAAAATACAAGGCAAGATTGGTGAAGATCCGACGAATTGTTTCCTTTCGACAAGCATGGTTTTTCGATTATCGTAATAATTGTCGCAATCGGTTCACAATTTTGTTCGACTGATTTACCAATTAAACGAGAGAAACGATCGATACAACGTCCTCAATGATTTTCGTTTAGTTTTAAAGAAAAACAAATTCTGAAAAATGTATTTATTATGTTGAACACGTACGAGGATGAAAAACCATGCTTTCAAGTTGATGAATTTGAAAATAAAAACGCTAAGAGACTATCTGTTAAAAACTATACGAGGAGACGTGTTTTAGATAGAGAAATGATGTTTCTGTTTGCACTGGGTATTTAATTTCTCTACTGTGATTAATTATCAAAGATAACTTTGAGATTTTCATATACTGTTGCATTTTTGCGTTTAAATAATACTTTCAAAGTCGATTAAGTACTGAAATATAATAACTAACAATATAATTGGGAAAGTCACATGTAAATATTATAACGTAACTTTTATTAACAATGCGAAGGGATCAGGTATCAAAATATTAAAAAAACTTAGTAAAATAATAACACGCCTTCGAAAATAATATTAAAGAAGTAAAATCCTATAGGGTCACGAATTGTTTAACACGTTAAGCGCCACATCAGTCGCCGGTGGTGACTGACACCCGAAATTTTGTACAATCAAATAATTGATAAAAAGAACTATGAAATAAACCGCGGATAGCGTTAATATTAAGCTAATAATGCTGGCCATCGAATTGAAAGGTTAAATTTGAAAATTAACCGACCACATTCTTAATAATTAGGATTTTATCGTGTCTGGCTACGTACGTCCGTTTTCACTGTGCCGCTCAACGTGTTAAATATTCATTTTTTAACTCAGTCGAAAAGTGTATCATCGAAACGATCCACGCACCACGATGTCCAGACAAATACTGAAGAAGGTCAACGACAAACCTGTCTGTTGATATTCAGCCTACGCCCACGTGCAAACAAAAGGTATACATTTCTGATCCATTGAATGTTTTGGTGACCTGTGTTGTCCGTCGACAAGATCAACGAACCTCTCGTCAGGTTAAAATGAAATCGCGAAAGACAGAAGTACGACCTCCAATCACTTTCAGATTTGCGACGATCTCCACGTTGTGGCACATCACGTTCGCTATTGCTATTTCGTAAGATACTCTCGTATTATCGTTCACACGCGGGACAAGACGCAAACGAAGACTCATTTTCTCTCAGACATCATTCCCTTACGTTTACGTTACCCGTTATAATAAAATACACATTCACGAAATGTCACAGTGCTTTGTTGTTGCTTCTTTGTTTTTAAACCTTAACACGAAATGAACCGTTCAAATCTCGTCCATCCTTCCCCCCCCCCCACGGATCTAACCCCCCTTTCTCGTCGTTTCTCTAATTATTATATACAAGGTGGAAATTGATTAAAGTGTCCTCTGATAAATCACGCAATCTCTCTCGCACGCCGTTATAAAAAATTGATTCGTTTCTCACCAAGGGTGCTCGTAATCCGTCTAACACTTTCCTCTTCGTCACCTTGTCACACCGATCTACCATCACCTCCGACCTTAAAATTAAAGCTCATCCGATTCACCAGTAGATGTTTATACGCTGTGCGACGTTATGAAAAATATTCTTGAAGACAATCGTGTGGCCCATCACAGATCGTTCCAGCGTCGGAGGTACGCTCGAAGAAAACCAAAGAACAAACCAAATACGTGCACACACACACACACGCGCGCGCACGCGCAGACACATGCTTCTCCTGTCATCATCTATCTCATCCCTCGAAAAATTAAACTTAGTAAGGTCGTTCTTACATCGTGCGTATGTATAATATATATATGTATATGTAACAAGAGTCTCCGTTTCTATGTACACGTGTGTCCAACACTTTGTATGTCGATCATCGAACGAGCAAGTTCCAAAGGGGGTGGATGGTAAACGTCGATCGATCGTTCTTCTGCTCCCAACCACACACATAAGTTCCACACTTGTTCTCCTGACGACGGTGTGAATGATCCACCGTCGAAGCACGATCCAACTAGGATCGATGGTCGCTCGGTTAAAGGCGCGTGTGTCTAATATATACATTCCACCGAGGACCACGCAGGGATAAGTCCGCTGGACGAGGGAGCACCGGTGATCCTTAGCTGTTATTTTACTTTTTCTTTTCTTCTTCTTTTTTAATTTTTTTAAGGCAGTGTCGTTCGTCGGCGACGAACACGAGCTCCTCCGTATTCGTTGGCAGTAAAAGTCCTGGCGTTCTCAAACACCATGCTCTTTTCATTATTCAAGACCCCGATGGTAGTCTTTTTTTGGATCTGATCGTGCCTGCGTGTCTGGCTAACAGAGCCAGAAGCAGCAGTCGTCTCCAGGTGTCAGCCTGATCCTGGACAAGGATCAAGGACGATTCGAGCTCGATTTCGAAGCACAGCCCCGTGTGTCATACGGGCTCCTCCCGCTTGAAGTTGATGTTCTGCGAGGCGCAGAAGTCGCGTGTAAACGGGATGCAATTGAACAACTTGCACACCTCGCACTCGTACACTGGCACGTTGTAGAACAGAGTCAGCAACAGGGTGAACAGGACCACGATCAGGATCAGACAGATCCAGATCAGCCAAACCTTGCGACGACGATCATAGTGGCCGAACGAGATGAAAGGCATCAGAGCATAGGCAGCGAGGAAGCCGAAGATGAAACCGAATAGATGGGCGTAGTTGTCCACCCAGGGAAGAATGCCAAGGATCAGAAGACCCAACAGGATGAAGATAAGCTTCGACAGGGCTCGTCGTGGGTGCTTCAACATCGGCCAACAGTGCAACACCTCGACGATCAACGTGGCGAGAAGGGCAAAGTGTGCACCTGCTGGTCCGACCTAGAATCATTCGTTCGCGAACACTGTTTCTAACCGTTTCGATAAATCGGTGACGATTTCATTACCGTTCTTAACTTAAAACTGACACAAGAAAGAGCTACGAGCAAAGCTACGTTTGTTACGATTCGAACAGGAAGGAACTCGTTAAACGTAAAAAGCAAGTCTCGCACAAGTAATCAAAGGAGGGAACATTAATTAACAGTACAACGTGGAGAGAACTGTGCTATATCGAAGGAAAATGCGTTTAACCGAACTAATTAGAACAAATTGGATGACATTAGTTCTCGGATAACGCTACTTTCTGTCCGCCTTTATTCTCACTCGACGTTCTCCCGGAGAGTGTACGATCCTTATAGAAAGGAAACAGCAGGAAACGGAATTGACGTATAACTCGAAGTTTAGGAAAGTGTTAGGAGGCAAACTATCGAGCGATAAGGTGACGGGAGCGCGCGAACGACGCCGTAAAGGAAACGATTGTTATAGTGTTAACCCCTTTCATGGATATAAGTCACGGTGCAAGCTGGTCCCTGAGCAATTACTTTACCCTGGCGGGTCAAAGCGTCGATTAAATCGACGATACACAATGAAACGCACCGCTAAGCGTCCCGTGAGATTATTCAATTAAAACTTCGCCGTGACGAGACTAATAAAACCGTTCCTCCCGGCTCGATGAATAATATAATCGGCCACTGATTTCAAGTTAAATTATCATTTCTCCCTTTCAAAGATTAAATACTTTAGTTTTGTTTTCAACTATGTTATTTCGAAGCTTAACCAAAGAATAACCTTCTTCTTGCTTAATGGAATTAATTAAGCGATATATAGCTACCATGTTTAAGGAATATTAAATTTTCATTCAAAAAGTAGACGTACCTCTGCTCTGTAAGGAACGAATATCGCACTGGCCAGGTTTCCAGCTAGTGCTCCGATGAAATAAATCAAAGCGATTCGCAACGAGCCTGTTAACTTCTCCAAGTCCCGCATCAGGAAATATTGAACCAATAGCGTTATACACAGATGAAGGATTCTGTAATCAAAAGCACGCGAGAACGCGAATCAATAAAGCACTTTGGATAAAATATTCCGTTCAATTTTCACTTCAATCCTCAGATTAAGTATTTTAATTATTACCGAATCTGTAACAATCATTGCTACTTCGGTTTATAATATAAAACATTTCCAATGAAAAAGTAACAGGTTAACTTGAAGCTAATATACGCGATTTAACTTGAATCGTTTCTAAATATTTCAGTAGTTTCACAGAAATCTTACCCAGCATGAAGAAAAGTGGTAGTGAAGAGCCTGTAGAATTGATCTGGCCATTCTGGATGAAGGAACGGTATCATGCCGCAGACGTCGTGCAAGCACTCGACCTGGGAACAGAGGGACGCCTCCTCGTGGAAATAACCGTGGACGAAATCGCAGTATTCTTTCGTAGTGATTCGACACATGCCATGGATACCGATGCAACACGGATGCCCTATCACCTCGCACACCATGTGTTCCGCCATCTTATCTTTGTACCGACCCACCGGGAAGTTGATGTTGCCCCGTTGACTCCCGTTTCTACTGTTGATAAGAGGTAAAATGTTTTTCTCGATATTAGGCTGTTCACCAGACATAAGTACTGAGAAATGTTAGTTGCATCAAGAGTGAAATAATATAAAATTTGGAATTTGAAAGTGTGTTGATATTAGTAGACTGTTTCATTTGAAATCGCTGTTCTCGAAACATGAAAAGTCTGATGCAATTTCATGACATACAAACATTTGAAGCTTGAAGGTTCACGAAAATAATTACGTAAACGCCCCCATCAATGTTCTTAATGCAAAAACAATGAATCTTTGTTGGAACAAACGACGAGTCCCATAAAGTCTCATGGAAGTTTTGCAAACTCGAAATAACAACTTTTAACGATTTACCTAAACCGTTGGTTGAACGAATTTGTTTTCCTACAAATGGGCCATTTGGTGATGTCATCCGGCCACTCGTACGGCGCAATGCTTGCCGGAGCATCGCAAAACTTCGGATCTAATCCGCAAACTGATCCACTTATCCGTCCGCCTGGTCCACTGTCTCCGGGTCCCCATTTCTTCCACGTCGATATCGTGTTCTAAATTTTTTTGTAAATCATCCATTCTTATTCGCTCTACTTCTAACTTACTACATAACTTTCTGTCATCGTAAATAATAACTTAACAATAGAAAACAAAATGTCTATTGACCCTTTAGTGACGACAATTATTAATATTCCTAGCAGTTATTACAGGATAAAGTGAGTCATCGCTGAAGGGTTTGACACTTACACCATGCAAAATTAAAACAAAATTGAGTGTAATTCCATTAAAGTTTACCGTAGCAGTCGATCTCAATCCCCGGACCAATTGGTTTGCAAAAGAGAAGGTTATATTATAAAAACGGCACAAGGAGATTCGAGAAGGACATTTAATCCGTGGATAATTCGGATTTTGGGATTGCTGATAAAATAAGAACTCACAGAGCAATCGGCTTTGCTGGATTGTACGCAGCCGGAATCGTCGTTTCTGATGCAGCACGCGGTGTCCCGTTCCCTTTCCCGCCACACGTCGATCTCCTTCAGAATTTTAATATCCCGACGCATACACGGTGCAAACTTTGCGCCCAGATGAATCAAATCCGCCGCTCTAGGACCAAACCAGAAATTCGCTGGTTCCTGGTAGTCCACTTGTTGCAACGATAAGCTCGTCACGAGAACCTGTAACCAGACATTCGAACGACTAACGAATTTCCGTCCTTCAACATTTTTACTTCGTCCAAAGAATAAAATAAAAAGATTTTTCGGAAAAATTCTCGGACATCAACTCACCAGTCCTGATCTGTGACTGAGATCCATGCCCACGGGTCCAAAACCGTAACACGCCAGCGATATTATCAGAATGAGAATTTGTACTGTGGTGATCCAATACGTGAAGTAAGGTCGATGATCTTCGAAATCGTCCAACTGCTTTCTGACATCCGGTTTCTGAGACACGCTCTTTCGAAACGATCTACTGCAATAAAAAAATTAAAAAATGAAATGATACGTTATCCGATGAAAGCAATCGGTCTTTTCGCGTTTAGAATCTTTTTCTTTCGAGTAACGTTTAATTGAACTCGAGTATTTAAACCTTCTTCGAATTATGGAATCTGCAGTGACTTTCAGATTTGCATAATTATTTGAAAATTTATACAATAATTCTACGTTATTTTAATAATTTAATTAATTTAATAAAATGATACTTAAACCAAATAATGTTGATATCAAGGAAGGAATACACGTTGATCGATAATTATTAATGGTACTGCATGGCAAGCAAAGAACCTTTTGATCGTAAAAGTTACGGCGTGGATCGATAACTAAAGCGTATATCACAGCTGGCATTTTTTAAATATCACGTTGGCCCGACAAGACGATTTGCGTCACGATTCTTTTCATTTCTGACATTTTACCGCCTGTCCACGTTTGTTATTTGTGTTTCACGTGTGTCTCTAACTGGGTCGTAGCTACATAATAAAACCTTCACGCGATCGTTAAAGCGGAATGTAGGAGAGAGGAAGTTGTTTTAATAAAGCCACATTAGCATCCCATCCGTGGAACGTAGAAACTCGCGAAATGAAACAAGCGTCAGAAAGACATATTCGTACGGTCGAATTTCCTCCAGGTTTCTCCAATTTCTCCTTTACTTCACCGGTAAGCATAGGTGATTGTAATTGTAACATTGATTAACAGAAATAACAGATAAATTTAAGCGAGCGTTTCCTTTCGGAATAATTTAACATTAAATCGTTCGTAACTTCTGACGCTAGCTACCGCGTTATCTTTCTTCGTTTGCATATTTTGATACCGGCTTCGATTGTTTTCCTATTCGACCGATGACGAATTGTCGTCGGATGAGAAACTTTTACGATCTACGGACTAAAATATCTGGCAATAAAATTATTCATACGGAAATTCATTTATTGACCATTCAAAAATCAATTTCTTCGTCGACGTGGAACAACGATCGCATCAATATACAATGACTGTCCGATATCTGATAAACGTAGAACGCATGATGCAAAAATAAACCCGATAGGAAAATCCGTGATTTTTCACAATCTCTTTACCGCGGATAAACAGAACAACGAAACGCAGCTATAAAATATGCTACGTTGAAATTATACAAAGTAATGTATCTATTGAAATATTTTCATTATTGTACAGATAAAATATTTAACGGAAATATCCATTTAATATCCCACTCAAATGTACGCCCGATCTGTATTAACCTCCAGTCTTGTATAGATTTGAAATGTACGAACGAGCAGTCATTTTATAAGCCAGAACCAATGGTATGAGTATAAGAGGATAAAAATATAAAACGAATACCTGCAATGTTAAACATGTATATAAAATATACGCGTAAGATACAAGGAGAAACTACTGAAATTAGTAAAAGTTTATAGCCCAGCCGTTTCGGAACTGATCATCTTATTTCCATTAATTTTATACTGCGAGAAAAGACGAACCTCCTTCTTTAAAATGACGTTCGATTTACGCAGACAGGTGAATTGGTTTTTGAGATATCATCGTTACTTTGCCGCCGCTTTTGCTCTGACTCGCATTTACGTTCATTGACCAATCGCAAGCTTACTATCGTTGTCCAGCCCATTCATTGACTAGAGTCATCGTCCGACTATTATTTACTAAGGGTGTACGGGTACCCGACCAGTCAGGTCGGGCCGGTAAAAGTCGGGCGTGCTCGGACGAGTTCCTGCGATTCGATTCGATATATTTCAAATTAATTGTATTACATTTCTAATACAGTCCTTGATACTCCGTCTTTTTAGGTGGCAAAGTACTTAGCAAGCATATGCAAAATAGTTGTTTACGCGGAAGTTTGCTATAAAATAATTTTTATGCAAAAAATCATGATTTTAGTGAATTAAGCCCGACTTTCGCCGATGACTCGAAAGAATCGGGCTACCCGAGTACTCGTAAGTTACGGGTAGCCGCCCGAATTTTACCGGCCCGATCCGACACATTCCGGTTCCCGAACACCCCTACTATTTACTACCAGGACACACGCACTTCCTGGAAAAAATTTAGGTCACAGCGTTTCCGCTAATTTCGGCCGTCATTCGTCATTCTGTGGGTGCGTATAGAACGCGTTCGAAGCCTTATTCTACAACTCAAAAATATTATACAACTCACCCTAAGAACCTGCCAACGATTCCCATGCCGTACTGTCGCCTGTTACTATTGTCGAATATTCGATCGATGGTACTCGGAGAAATTCTCGTGCCCCCGGTTAAATCCCTCCTAAGAGTGATCCCCTCATCCTGCTGCACTCTGGTACCTTCGCTCAACGGGGTATCGTACCTCGACCTGCTCCAACTCGTTTTTCTGTAATCTCTTTCTTGTTGTAGATCATGACACTTCATACTTGACGTTGGATTTAACTTTCATCCAACATCAAGTATCGAACCCAAATTACTTTTAATTCCATCCTCATTATGTTAGCCGAGTCGTGATGAATTTTGTGAATTTGAACGGGTCAAAGAAATATAAGAAAGGATAAAATACAGCTATATAAATTTGATCAAATTATTGCCGATTGAAGTGATCGGAGTTAACCTCTTGCACTCGATTGCCACAGAATTTGAAAATACAAAATTTGTAGCTTTTGTAAGTATTCGTAAGTTTTGTTTTCAAAGATGTGCAAAAGGTTAGTATTAATAAAAAAAAAAAAAAAAAAGAAACGAAACACGAGTTCTTACCTTGAAATGTAATGGTCCCTCGGGATGTGACGAGGTCGTCTGATCTGTCCATCGATCGTCGTCCTCTCGTCTTTCTGCGAGGCGAATCTGCAAAAGATCCCCACAAAAAAAAAACGTCCCTGTACACCGTCTGTCACCGTCAGAAACCAGTAAAAGTGCATTGGAACGAGGTCTCACCTGACCAATTCCTCGGACGTTTCACGCTCGGCCGCGGAATCGAGCTGATCCGCAAGTTTCGCGCTCTCCTCTTCGTCTTTGACCAATCCACCAATATCCTGATCGATTTGAGACTGCGATTGTTGCGATGGTGGCGGTGGAAGCGGGGGCGGAGGTGGTGGAGGTCTGTCGAAGAAGGACACTTCTTCCTCTTGGCCGCTTTCAGGTGACGATGCGGTCTCTGTTCTCGTCATGTAAGGAATCACGCTTGGTGGAAAACTTCGCGACTCGGGCCTGGTCTGCGATCTCTCCCGGGATCGTTGTCTCGTCAGCGACTGCAACAAAAATATCGCTTTTTCCCAGAATCTCGAATTTTGCAAAATTTACAAATGTCACAGCACCATCGTTTACTTCGAACAAATGCAAATTTTCAATCAAAATTCATTAACGAAAGAAAACAACTCTCTCCAAAGTGATCAATAAATTCTCGAATACAGTGTTCCATGGCAAACACATTAACACAAATATTCGCACAGCATTAGCATACTCGCTGTCGATATCGTTTTACCACGTATTATTGCGTTTATCAATGTTTATTAATAGTACGCTAATCCGTGCCACACCTATTTTCACCCCCCGAAATCGAAACGTATTCTGGCAGTCATTTATGACGACCTATGTATACGCGTGATAGTGTTATGGCAATGATTGCTAATTTCGAAAAGCGTAACAACGATTCGTTAACGTTAAAACAGCGAAACTATAGTGTGCGTCTGTTAACAATATCGTGCCGATCAATTGATTGGAATCGTAACGATGTTTTACGTTGCACGATAACGATCTCGGGAATTATTTTATGCAATTACACGTACGATCACTCATATCGGAAAACGACGTGCTTGGTGATTAATATTCTTGCGCGTTCATTTGTAACCGCGATGATTACCATTGCGAACGTCCACTGTCTCGAACAATTTGCCCTTTTAACCAACGATTTTAATTGCCCTCCGTGAACCAGGTACACGTGAAACGTCTTGGGACGTTATTTCGCTGAAGTTAACCTGTCGTGACGGTGTGTCGTTTCTTTCTCGCCTTCGGTCGAACTCGTCTTAACTCCTCGCGACACCTTTTAACTTCACACGCTAACGCTTTAGGTAGCTGCGATTCTTGATCTTGAAACACTTAAAATACTGCAACGAGATGAACTTATAATTTCATGTTTCTTTTTATATCGAGAACGAAATCACAAGGAAAACTGTTTAAAAATTTCTATAAATAATTTCACATAATTCACGCGCTTCCCCGTGTCGTATCTATAACATTATGCATGGAAATTTATGTTTAGTTACGTCACCCCAAGACAACGAACGCTTCTATCGAATATTCTCGTTAAAGCGTGTCGTGCGTGGCGCCAGGGTGATCGATATTAATGACGAATCAATGGTGTAATCCAATATCATCGGTACGGCAGGCTAACCAACGTCCGTTCGTTATTAAGGTCCGCGAATTAATATGAATTACTGTCGATCGAACAGCGTTATCCCAATTAAAATCCAAACTTAGCGCCATCTAAAAAATTAAATTCAACACCGGTTATAATCGATACACTTTCCTCTTTTATTCTTTTTCTTTGATCAAGTGATAATCCAACCGGCAGGCTATGCAATTATATTCTTCGCTTGCAAGGCGGAAAAGTCAAGCGGATTTTACGCTCCGGCTCGATCGAACGTGAAAATAACAAATTATTCTGTTCCTCTCTTTCACCCTCTTTCGTTCTGTTGATCCCTTTTTACGGGTTAGCCAGGATTAATCGAGCGGGCGTGTAACAGATGCGATTAAATTGGATGCCCGGAAAATCTTTTCCGCGATGTTTCCTCGGTCGTAGCTAGGCCAGAGGAGAACGTGTAAAACGAGCTGAAAATTCGGTTCGATTTTATCGACTGGATAGCGGTTTTCGTTGTTGAAATTCCTTTTTGCAAATTTATACCAAAGGATTTCACCGATAAATTGCTTTTAGCCTGGAGTACACCATCAATTTATTATTTCGTACCCGTCCAATTCACTCGTATATTATATTTACCGAGCAATTCGACGGAAATAAACATATATTTGCAATACAATACTTAAGATATTTTATTTCAATTTCGCGTGAAATTGAATAAAAAACAAAGAAAGGCGTAATGTCGATTTTATTTAACACTTTCGCAGGGAATCGAGTTTAATCGAAAGTTGAACATTTAACATTTCAAATTCTTTGCACACAATTTTTTTTCTGAAGCTAACAACAGCGTAAAGGTATGAAAATTAAGAACAATATTATTTATTTTTAATAATTCCGATGAGTTTTCTTTTAACGCGATCGCTTTTAATCGTAGTTTCGCGTCCGCCATTCTAGAATTTATCGTCAACTCCGATCGACGCCGAGCCTGTCGATAAATATTTGTTTTCACCGGCGAATAGGGCTAATAAACGAGGTACGGCTTGATTTTTTTTTCCTCGTTGCGAGCCTTTCTATATACGACACTACTTAATTGCGAGCAAGGACCAACCGATGGGGCAATTAACGATCAGGGTCTGGGGTAGTGACAATATAAAATCCTATCAGACCGACTCGATACGGTGCAATAAACATGGAGAATGTTAATTCCGGCATGTCGGGCACGAAATTAAATTCCATTCGATTTTCCATCCGACTAGATTCAACTATTTTCTGACTATCTCATTTATATATTGTATATAGATATTTCTATCAAAATATCAAATTTTTGTTTTCATCAAAGTATCTTGAAGACAACGACCATAAATGTTGTTTTTTTTTTTGTTTAAATAAATGATCAACAATCATGTTTTATAGCTTCCTTTACTAATAAGTTAATAATTCCACATATTTTGATAATTACAATAATAATTTTCTGTCTTTATGAAATGTTAGTAGAAGTTTAATGACTTTCGAAAAGAAGTGCCTTTTATAACGTTTAATGGGTCGTTTTAATGGAACGATCTCGCAACAAGCGTCCAAGGGACCTGTTCAGAGTGTTCCATGTAGACGATCATAACACGGCATGTAGCTAATTATTCATTTCGGAGTTTAATTACTCTATTGATCGTTCGGCCCTGTTTACTTTCAATTATACAATACCGCTTCGTAAAGCGTCCACTGTTCGCAGTTAGGTCTATTATTAAACTTCGTTTTCAGCCTTCGTGTTCCGTTTGTCTGTATCAATTAAACGAAACAAAAAAGTGAACATTTATTTTAATACTGGTTATCGTGGTTCTCGAACACCATGATAAATTTTACTTTATCATTATTTTCGAAACTGTTGTGTTTAATAACAGTATTCTCGAACAATGGTGAACACGAACGAAACGTTGCAATGAAACAATCGAATTTTACAATTGTCCCGCGAACAACTTACAGGAAGAATCATTATATTCTGAATTTTATAAAAATTTCATTTTTTCTTTTTGTCCACGCTGTCGAAACAAGTTACAACGACAAAAAAAAAAGAATATTGTACCGTTTGCTATTCGATGCGTTCGACGAACAAAATTTGATCAAAAATAAAATAAAATCGTAGAATAAGAAAAACTACTGGTTATGAAACCATATGCGAAGAATAAAAAAGAAAAAGAAAGACAGCTGTTTTCTGCCATCATTTCTTTTTTAGAGAACTTTGAAATAAACTTTCCCAGCTTGAAGCAAGCAACGCGAGTCCTACAGCACCCAACGGCGCCTTAAATTTATTTCTTAAGCCGACATCTTTTACAACTTTCGTGGAAATAAATCTGCGGTATTCAAGGCAATGGGGAATAGGTCGAAAAATTAGCGTGACCCAGATTCAACTGCATTCTAGCTGGGATTTATGAAAGGATCGCGAGTCTCTTAGCGATTATTAATTTTCCATAGGAACGCAAAGTGTTGTATGTACCAGCTTCTAAACGAAATATCCTCTGAATTTATTTATCCGTTAAATCGTTAATTCAATATTCATATTACAGTTTAGAAATTTGTTCATTTCTTTTAAGGCAAATATTACGTCCGAAACTTGTAAATTAAAATAATACTACGTTCGAATAAAATTTGTCTGTCTAATTCAAAGTTTCTTCTAATTCAAATTTTATAAGATTTGCAGACGAAATGGTCAATGTATAAAGTTCGACGGAACAGATTTATGGAGGAACGACATCCATCATTGGAACAATAACATGGTTATCCAAGTAGTATTTTACCATGACAAAATAACACCGGGGAAAAGCGTATATTCGAATCGAGCTCAATGTCGCATTTTTCTGCATGCACACGTTCTTGTGTGTGTTTCTCCGTTCATTGTTATTTATACAGCGCGCTGCAGCGACGGGATCGTGTCCACGGAATTTATAGCCGACATTTCGGCCAAAAGACGTATTCGTCCCGGCTTGATATGCTCTTTAACTATCTTTCCTTTTGGTCCGTCGGTTTTCCCCGATTCCACTACTCGCCTCGATAATTCAACCGATATTTATGTTCCAAGTAATACTTCGATCGTAACCAAATATCTGATACGCTGATTGGCAACCGAGCTCGACATGTTTAGAGCTTTATTTTGCTACAGAATTATTTATCAAAGTTCGACGAATGATAATTTTTTGAGAAACGAAGTAAACACTGTTCTAATTTTATGATGATTTTCAGAATTTAGACAGTTTTCGAAGAAAATATCGGGAATCAATTGATTGAAATTATTTATAAAATTTTCATAAGAGCCCGTGTTAATTTGAAATAGCATTAACTTACGAACTAGGCTCGCAAACGATTCAAAATTTTATAAGCTAATTTATAGCGATATTACATAACTATTAACAAAGTCTCACCAATCCGGCGCTACTTTTATTTATAGTCTGTACATCCTTAAGATCTCGAGGATGGATTAGCATGGTAACTGATTGTTCCTCGTGCGTTTTATTGAAGGCACGACAGAATTAATAGCAGTCAGCATATTGTATCACGCCCGAAGCGTGTTGCACGGCTTGACACGGAACACGTGCACGCAATCGCGTCGGATAAAGCCGAGCCGGGAAAACCAGGTTTCGCTTGGCTTTTTATTAAAATTTACATCGTACAACCGCGACGTAATAAGGAGACCATGGGGTCATTTATTAGCGGGAACCTGATAAAACCGTTATTAACCAACATCGGCGTTACCATAATCAGAACGCAACGTTATTAAAAATATCCCTCTTGTTCCAAACTTTCTTCCATATTTATGTCGCGGTGAAAATAATACAATTTCTAATCTGCTAAACTAAAAATATTTAGTTGTTTAACCTAAACCTACTAGCGATATATTGTTTCGAGCCTACTCCCGCGGAAACGGTGGTTTTAATTTTGCAATTTAAACCAATCACTATCTTGCCACTCAATTTACCAATTATGAATGACTCGAAGATGCGATTTCAATATTTCCCCTCTCCAGCCACCCCCTAAGATCCCAATGGTCCGTTTCCAGTTGAATACCGTAATTTTGGCAATTTAAATGCATGTGCATGCGACTCGATAGACACGAGCAGATATCTGGAAGCCCCGTCTACGCGTTTACGCGCGTTGCATCGAGGCTGGCGAGATATCGCGATTAATTGTATCGATTCGAGCGTCAACCGGCCGCGGCCGTTCTGCTAGTCTCTGAATATTTATACTTTCATTATCTGTGATACGCGGCACGCGTTTGTAAGCGGGTGTACGCGTCGACGACGACGTTCAACGGGGGAAAATCAAACTGTCTAACGTGGGGCATCGATTTGAACGCAATTACCTGCCTCGGTACGACCTAGCCTGACTTGGAAACATGATATTTCCACGGTACACGTGAAATGTCTACGTGACAGAATAATTACCACGGGAAAGAAAAAAAAAACGAAGCTCTATTGTCGCTTGTCGATGCTTGTTGTTTAAAGCTGGTGCACGTTTGTTGACAGAAAATTGAATGCATCTTGCGTTTCTATATTGTTTTTTGTCAGAGACAATTCTTTTGATGAAATGTTAATACAACAAAAGCGGATCTTTTCTATTAAAATTCTCTATTCCTTTGAGAACACAAGGATGTCACTAATTAGACGGCTAATTAGAGAATATGTATCGTGAAGTTTCTGAATTTTGTATGTATTTTCTGGCAAAATAATACTGAGTCACTGTCTTAACACGTTGACTGCCACAGTGGAAACAGACGTACGTAGTCAGACACGCCAAGACCCTAATTACAATATTAAGGATGCAATCAATTAATTTTGACATGGTACAAAAAGGCTAAAAATAATTCAGGATATACTGTTTATTATTCCGTAACCCGTTCGTTTGTGCACTATGCAACTCTGACGATGTCTTCGGCTAACGTGTAACGTAAAATTCAAATATTAGCGAGAGAACAACAGCCCGGAGGTGAACTAAGCTTTCTTCGTTCTAAACAGAGGAAACGCACACTCGCGAAAAGCCTTCGCTTCCCGACCGACACGGAACGGTTGTCCACCGGAAGTTTGGTCTACTAAAGTTCCTACGGACCCTAACCACCGTCGCGTCGAGTGTATTTCAAAACTTGCCACTTAAGCTCGAGCTACCGGTCGAAACGAGCCGGACAACGACCGACTTATTCCTCTTGCTGTTTCGTAGCCGAGAAAAGTGTGCCGTTTCTACACACAAAGCCCCATTAGAATATTTTACGCGTGACCTACAAAAGAATAACGCTCCGCCGAGTATCTTTTACCGTCTCGAGCACCATGCTTTCGTCTCTATCCCCATTTTCTTATCTTACTTCTTTTCTTCTCATCAACTGCTGCAATCCAGTTCAATTTTTAATTAACACGTCAATAGCCACATTCGCCTGGTATGGATGGCACTTGAATTTGACTTCAAATGCAAAATGATTTCTAAACAATTTGAAAAATTATTAAGGGTGGTTACACCGCCTTGAGTAGTTCGAAAATATTTGAAGTTAGGAAATTATTGAACTGAAGAAATTCGCAGTTAAATATTGCTTTTGGCCATAACTAAATTTTCAAATTGTATTACATTTCAGTCGACAACGAATAAAAATAAGGTTTTTGTACGGGGGATTAAAGAAATTGCTAGGAAATGGTTCTCGTCCCTATTGAGCACTTAATGAAATTTTTTTTTTTTTTTTTTTACCTCCCCCGTCTATAAAATGCCTCGATCAGTCTATATAGCACGTTATGAGCAAGAACAAAAAACAGGTAATAAAGAGAGACACATGAAGCTAGTGGATCGAAGGGAACCAACAGAATGCCGCTACAATGGAAGGCATTCAAATACAGGAACAATAGGTGAATCCTGTCGGGAATCAATTTCCTTCCTAGCCGTCGAAATTACTACACTGGATCTACATTTATTTAGTCTCACTGTTGGGTGACACGAGCAAACAATAATCTAGTAATTATGCAAGATTTCGTCGCAAACGGTTCAATATTAATTTATCTTTACCGTGATGATTTGTTCTGTTCAATATTTGCTATTTACCAATCTTCGGTCTGTTAGTATTATATTTTCTTTTACTTCAGATTTCCAATTTTTATCTGATTTCATTCGAACTTTGGTGGAAACGTAGCAGAGGAACAGTGCCATATTTTATTGGAAAATAAGATTGGAAATTTAGACAGTAGTTATAAATATCTTTGTAGTAAATTAGGAAATTTCTATAGTATATTCTTTCAAACTTACAAACAAGCGATCCACACATTTCTGGCGAAATTAATTTAAATTATCAGTACCTCGAATTTATGTCTGAAACTCGTTCCAGGATTTCAATTATCGAATTGTAATTAAAGTAAAACAGAAGCCTCGAAGGGAAAATAATTTCTTCGCTTTCGTACAATTTCTCGAACACGTTCTACGTCCAAGGCTCGAAATATATTTGATTTATCCGACAATCGAAACTGGAACGTGGGTCAACGTAAAATGTGTCGGTCGAACGTGGAACGAGGAATCGTGCGACCGAACAAACGTTATCCTGGCTGGCAATTATTGTTCCGCACGGTCCAATTATAATTCCAATTTTCATGATATTTGCGGTTAAACACAAAGGATCCCGCGTTGCACGTGTTCCTGACGTGAAAACGCTAATGTTCGACTACGAATTTTTAAACAGACACAAGCAGAAAAATATCGAATCGTTAAAGAAAAATCCTGTACGAGATATTCTTTCGAGGAACGTGGCTCGTTGAAAGACGATCCCTGATTCTAGGACAACTGAAACGCATCTCTCGCCAGAGGGGACACGAATTATGAAATTCCAGCTTTAATGAGTTC
Source organism: Stelis phaeoptera (assembly GCA_943735885.1). Taxonomy (NCBI): domain Eukaryota; kingdom Metazoa; phylum Arthropoda; class Insecta; order Hymenoptera; family Megachilidae; genus Stelis; species Stelis phaeoptera. The sequence goes on from OX030936.1 coordinate 7,832,835, forward strand.
TTCTTTCAACGATACACTTGTTTATTTCTTATTAACGGGACTGGAGGGAAGTCTGAAAGGATTCGTTCCCGTTTAACAGTGTCTCTATCTTTTGTCTCCGATCTGAGTATCTGATACTGGAATCTTCGATGTGTTCATTAAAAAAAAGTATGACATAAATTCCTTACGAACGTCACACGTCTGCAATATTACCGTACAAATGTAGAAATAATCATTACTTATTTATTGCTTTAACATTTCTTATATTTGAAAAATATGTAATGTTTAAATCTAAATACATAATTTCACGGGATAGTTTGATGTTTTCTAACAAGCTATTAGCGACGAAAGGGATTTAAATAAATAAACAAAAGAAATCGACCTATAAAGTCGACGAGACATCGAAATATGATGAGAAACGGATCTCCTTGTGGATCATTCACGATTTTTCTTCGCTCGTTCGAATGATTAACGAGGTACAGGGTACCTGTATAATGAATGCACGTTTTAAAAAGCGGGAGGAACAAAAATTTCCGCTCGACGAGACGCACTTTCGTCCCCGATCGTAGAGTATGCATTCGCCAAGATCCATTATGGAATTTACATAGCATGCATTTAAATAAAGGTGAATCACCTGGTTATCGGTGTAGGTAAGATCGTGGATGCTGTCGTTTCAACCAGCCGGAAATCCGCGTTTAATGGCTCGTGATACCTGAAGAAGCCTGTTAAATGCGCGGGGATGTTCGTCCACGAAATGAACCTTCGATCCACGAGTATAAATAAAATATGTGTTCTTCTTCTTATCGATCGATGAATATAGAGACAATTTAATTTATAATATTAACACTAGAACTACCGACGTTCAGTGTGCCCTCGCTTCAAAATTAAAACTGAAATAGAAAACAAAATAAATGAGAGATGAAACGTAAACTGACATATCGTAAAAGTAGAATAAAATTCTTTATCTTGATAAAAAGCCAACTTATATTTCATCGAGAGCATTTTAATCAATTTTGTAATTTAAATTAAGAAATCAGAAGCGAGTCATTTTGACCCGTTTGGTTGTTCTAGTGTTAATTGCAGAATTATTGCTTTCGGTTGCGTCTAATATCTTATCACTACGGTATAATAATAATTTAACACTTGGGTGGTGGATAATTGAGATAGCGAAAAATTAAATTTTATTTTAGACTATCCTTTTAATTTTTGGATATATCACAGTTGCTCTTCGAAAAATTTGAACGCATAATTTTAATCGAAGCGTTATTTGATACACTGTGCGTGTTAGGGCCACGATTGAAATAAAGTAATTTTCTCAATGCAGAAACTTATCGATTTTTTTACCAGGTCTACTCTGAGAGAATAACAGCGGGCGAATACAAGAAAGCAGATTCAGCCAAGAGAAAAACATCAACGTGAGTTTACACGATGCCGTTGTCTCTCGTTTAAATCTACTTTTCTTGCCGGCTTCTTCTTGACAAACTTCTCTTTGTCGTTTGTACATAGAAAGCTTGTGCTCACAGCTCGATTGTGAAACGGCAGAAGTGTCATTCTATTTTTCAAGTCACTCACAGGACTTGTTTCTAACTGGGAAGAAAAAAAAACGACACAAAGTGTCTTCGAGTTGAACAAACTAGCTGTGATTTTCTACATTGAACAATTTATTGACGAAAGAAATTTGCACACGTTGAAAAGCCAGGAAAAGTTATGGTAAACGAGATTCTTTCGTTTAAAATAATAAAAATTTGTGTACATTTGACGGGACAGCAATGAAAAATCCCCGATAAAATTCCACATCGATTAAACAAAAGCTGTTTAATCTAGTTATGTTTCTAACTCTTCCAACTCGTTCCACTAATTTCTATCAATTAAAAAACTTTCGACCAGCACGGGTAAGTTTGTTAACACGTTCGCCTTCATAATTCGATTATACTAATTAAACGTTCATTATTGCCTTGCGAGAACTTTCGAGGATACGGAAAATTCGATTGTTTAGTCTTCATTCGCAAACGAATTAACATTTCTAGCCACCTTCGACATTAAATTCTGTCTCGTTTTATTCCCAGCAGAAGTCGAAAGGGTTAATATACAGGAAAACTTGCCAGACCAAACAGGAAACGAAGTAAATCGATTAAAAGGCGGGCGGATTGAAATCAGACAAAATTCCTAATCAACGCAAGACTGGCGTAATTAACGCAGGAGCTTCGAAATTACTGAACGAGAGGGGCGTGGGAGGGTACAACTTCGCCAGATATCAAAGCCAATCCGATGCGAAACGATGAACGGATTCCGGAAGGGGTTACCCGCTACCTCGTTAGCTTAATGATCGTACAGACTTCCGTCGAAACGTACAACTTAACTCGAAGGAAACTTAGCCTCGTTTCGCGGCCGAACAGTGCGTTTCTCGACGATAACGAAACGCTGATTAACTGCTTACTCGTTTGCCTTGATTTCCATCGGTAATAGCAGTAAACGAGACACGCTTACACCTTGAATGTATCTAAACGATAGATATTTCGTCCCAATTTACCTCGAGATACTGATCAATAGCGAAATTTTAATACGAACAGAAATGTGTCTGGCAAAATTTATGAAGTTTACAATGAAGAATTTGTACAGTTTGAAGACTTACCTCGACGACGTAATGGAGACCCGAGAGCGTCATTCTGGCCACAGAATCTTTTCGTCTTACCGGTTGCTGCCATCTTCTCAATGTAACACCCTGAGGAAACAATCAATAATAGGGATGAAGTTTGACGAGAAATTGTTATGAAAAAAAATTGTCCAACGTTCAAGCTATAAAAGGATGGGCGGGTTAATAACCAACAAACTTACTTCTGGCACATCCGTGGTATCCGGCACGTCCCTTGTAATATCGGGATCCGGTGGTCTGTGTTCCGGAACAAGAGCACCGTATTTCCTCGATGCCATTCTCCGTCTTCGATCCAGCCATCTCTGTCTTTCCATCGCCTCAGACTCCTCGTCCACACCGAAGAATTGTGCTGTTTCGCGCCTGATGTAGCTGAAACAGAAAATAAAGCATGGTTCGAGTTACCCGCTCGACGAAATCTCTTCGTGGAATATTTTCTATACGCTCGTTTTTCCCACCGGAACGACAAATGGAGAAGAAAGATCTCGGACACGATTCCAATTAATTCGACAGCTGGGGAAAAACCAATGTCACCCTTGCGTGAAATTGTTCTCAACGATAATGAAATTTTTAAACGAATCCACAGTTTTTTAAATGTTGGTTAGAAGATACATCATTTTGAATTGCGAAATATCACCTATCGAGTGATTTAAGAAAAATTATATATTTGAAGTGGGGAAAACTGTATAGTAAGAGAAAAATTTAGTTTTTTAGGAAATACGTCAGCTTTCAAATTAATGCCTTTACTTATTACAAAAGTAACTATAGTTAACACAGCCTATCCAAAATTTTGGAATTTCGTATGATTTCTTTCTTTCAAAACTTGTTACGCAAAGTTTGTCTTCTGATAATTAGCCGATTACACGAAATTTGAAATACCAATAATTAGTAACCTTCGATAAAGAAATTAACTTACTTCCTAATGGCCTCCGTGCGACTCATGGTCCTCCTCAATCTGGGCTTCTGGGGCCCAGCGGTGCTGGCGGAGCTGGTAACCTGAACAACAGGTCTTGGTGCGGTGGGTGCTGATACACTTCTGGTGATGTTGGTTCCTGTCGCCGTACCAGCAACGGTACAGGCACTTGCCAAAGGCATGGTTGTTGTTGTTGTATTTGGTGCAGCTGTTGTTGGGTCCGTTGACGTTGGACCCACGTTCCCCACGGGATACAAACTGATACTTTGGCCATTTTCTGTATCAGGCGCATTCGTGGAAACCGTGGAGGTGCCTGTTGTTCCGGATCCTGGCGATGGTTGCCTGTAAAATTCATGAAAAGCTACTGTTAGTCGAATATCCATGGAACGAAGTTGACGGAAAAATTACTGAACAATTATGGTATAATTAAATATCTCGAGTGAATACGGATAATTAACATGACAGTAAGATTATTCAAAATTAACGACTGCCTTTGATAGTCTTTTCATTTTTATACTGAATTCGTTTTGATTCGAATTCTAATCAAAATGATAGAAGTTTTCTCACCTACTTCCTAATAATAGAAAAATAAACCTTCATTATAAATATGATTTGTTTATCCAAAATGCGCAACAAATTACAGTGCATTCGGACCCTTTCACCAAGGTTTCGTTACTTGAAAATGATAAAAAAAAAAAAGAAACCCTTTTGACACGATGTTACTTCCAAAGTACAGAAGAGTCAAGCATCTGAAGAGACTCTTTCATTCTTCGTGGTCAGATCGGAAATCACGACGAGGACGAAGCGGTTTTCGTGCTTGAATGTGCATGCTTATGAACACGGCGACGTAATCGCAAGCAAAGAAGAAGAGAAAGTATAAGCCGTGTCCAGCGAGAGGAAGCTGGCCAAAAGTGACGGCTTGTAGCCACCCTCTGTACAGGATCCCCATGGAACTTTTCAATTCTATCTGGCTCTCATCTATTCATGACCAGCTGGTTTCGTGTCCCGGCATTCTTTTACGGAATCTTCTTGCCCAAGCTACCACGATTCTGGCAACATCGACAACAATCGAGGACACCGGTTCCGGAAGCACGATAAGAGTCGCTACGTGCAGGAAGGTTTATAAAGGGAGAGCATAAGATTTTGAAAAAAATTCGTCGTTTGCAAATAATTTCATCGCGATATTAAAGATTTGTAAAATATAAAGGATTGAATATCATAAAAATGATATGTTATGTTTGCTAGAAATACAATTATAAATTCGAAGAATTTCTTATGACTTCAACGTTGCATTCAAATTGTTAGAAAAGAATATCGTTTAATAAATAAACGAAATATTAAGAAAAAAAGATCATTAGATGAAATATTTCAACGAAAATGTACGGTTATTCGAATGCTTTCAGAGACAGAAAAATTTCGGGCTCTTCAAAAATTGATTGCCTTCGTAATGAACATTTCGAAGACATCAAAGAGCGAAACTAACACAGGCGACAAGTCAGAGAGTTGTTTCATGAATGAATATTGCAACGCTAGACGCGATTTTCACTCGGCTCACAGATGGATCTAGCGTGCGCGCACGTACGAGGGTGAGAATGGGTGGGGACAGCGATAGACAAAGGCATAATTGTGTCCCGTGACAATAAAACTCTAATATCCGGCCGATGGAAACGAGGCGAGCACGATGCACGGCTTACTTTTCCAGAGTACGAATAGGGAGCAGAAAGCGGAAGGAAATTAGTGGTCGGTCGCTGAGTTTCCCGGCAAATTTCCTTTCCTGTCGATAGGAAAAAAAATCCATCACCTTAATCGTGCTTAGAATTTTTATTACAATCAAACCTTGAAATTCGACGACGTTATAAAACGAAACCTATATTCATTTCGGATAACCGGACAGGGGGTAAGTTTAGAAAAAAAAGAAATTGATAGCTGAACAATCAATATTTTATGACGAAATATGTATTTTTCAGTATACGAGATGCTTTGTTGTCTGATCACTTAGTAATACACTGCTGAAGTATTTTATTTTAAATCATTGCAGATTTGCAGACTTTATTTCAGTCACATAATTATTTACTACTTGTCTGACCACTTACTATCATATACTACTTGTCTGACCACCCACTGTCACATACTACTTGCCTGACCGCCCATTGGCATACACTACTTGTCTGATCACCTGACTTATACTACTTGTCTGGCCATTCTCCAATCTTGCACCATTAGTCTGATCACATACGCATCTCTTACTATTTGTCAGACTACCAACTCACTGTATCTACTTAACTGAGCAAACCTTGGCCCATAATGAGAGAGGTTTCGTTCCGCTGCTAAAAATTTCAAAGAATCTGCACGAATCACCGACAGAAACGAAATGTGAAAATGTTGAAAGTGCAAAATTTGAAATGCTGCTACGGGATAAAACTTTTTACTCATGTCCATTGCACCCGAGTGGACTGTTTAATTTCTAAAGGCTGTACCGATGCGTGCGATAGCTGGAAGCTCGACTGCATATATCGTTTCGCTGCACGGCACCATTTCCGGCAAATTTTATATTAAAACACAGCAAGTACCAAGTTACCATTTGAATTTGCATGCATATTGAAATGGATATTCGCGTACTGAGAATTTATTGCTGGAATGTAATAATCTCTGATTATTCTTCATTTTCTTGTAATTGCTGCTGCAACGTGGATAGCAGATACCTCTAATTACATCGAATAATAATTAATGAAGTAGGATTGAAATGTTTCTCTCCGATTCGATAACTATATCGTATCCTGTTAATTGAGTCACATAAAATCGTGATGCACAGCAACGAACGGGAACAATCGCCTTGAATAATTTTGCCCACCAACGAACCCCTTCGATCGTTTATTGATGCAATCCAATTGTGAAAAAGTTCATGGTATAAAATTTTAATCGAACCTCTTTTCTCGAACGTTCCAAACGTTCCACAAATCATCGTAAACTATTAATAACAATCGAAACGCTGGTGAAATTGAATCAAATAGTTTCAACAGCCAACGGCGTTGGGTCTGCTCGATAAACTAGCCGCTAACTGCACCGCTGGAAATGAGCATCGAGCTATCTGCATTTAATTTCCGGCCCCTGGCGCAACCATAACGAAACGAGTACTGACGTCGGTTCCTGTTTGTCTCGCGACACCTCGACCGTATTTATGTTGAAACTTGGGGCGGTGTATTCGTGTTTCGACCCCGAACGTTTCGACACCACGATTCCCGGTCTGCCAACCGTGACCCACGGAAGGCATTACTTTTCCGACAAACCCGTGAGACGACAAAGTTCTTCTTGTTTCGATAAAAGTTACCCAGGACCAGGAGGAAACGTGACAGGATGAGCGAGCGAACGTGAAAAACTGCGATGACTTTAATATTTTCGTACGCTTCTCCTCGAGCCAAGTAATTTATTGGCTTTCCGTGTTTTACCTTACCGGTATTTAGCACTGTTGGTACGTGTTTTTTTTTTTACCTCGGACGGAATATTGTTAATATTGCAAGATGTTTTTAATAGAAATATTAAGAATTTTATAGTGTTGTGCCCGGATACGCACATAAAGAATGCACAATTCAGCAACTCCTACAAAGCGAGCGATGACCGACCTCCATCGAGCAAGGAATGTCTAACTCAGCGACACGTGCCGACCGAACGGCAAAAGACTTCGATCTATTGAGAAATATCCCAAATAATTCAGGCATTCCAATTAAGCAATTGACACAAATAAAGAATATAAAAGCACCGCGCATCGCCGCGCGGGCAGAGAAGAATAACCGAAAGATCGTAAGCAGAACGTACATAAAGTAACTCTAGAACAATCAGACTTGTAACTCAGAAATATTCAATAAACTAAGTATCACTTCGTCTATTCTCGTGAAGTTCCGGTGAATTCCAATTCTTTAAACGCTCCAGAACCTCTGCTATCCCATAAATAAATCGTTGATACCCGTCGGGCACAACAATAGGAACAATTTGAACTTCTATCGTTCATGGTATACGTCGATCGCGACAGAAAGTCGGGTTCGGGTTAAAAAATAAATAGGAAAAAAAGAAAGAAAAGGGGAAGAAAAAAAAGAAAGCGACAAGTGGGTCAAGTTGGCGCAAAGTGCAGTCATTGTTACACGAGGGAACGGCCAAAGCTCACGAAATAAGTGTCTTTAGAATTTCTGCCGACCGGAATCGTGGAAAAAAATGTAACTGGAGCGAGGCGAGCGACGGGAATTATATCGCAACTGCTTTTTACTTTTTATTTTGGAGCGCGATCATTAGACCAATTAAAGAATCTCCTGAATAAAAAATGAGAGGACAGGTGACTCAACGACAAAAAGCGTCACAATTATGTCCAAAGAAATTGCGTCCGTCGCAAATTCTTCGTTAATTATGCACCCGGCGACTATCATTGAAAATTCTTTTTATGTTCAGTAAACAAAAATAATTAAGTTTCCTGTGTTTTCGTTACTTTTCTGTAAGTTTGTGAAAATGGGGGGTCTGATAGATATCTACAGTACCCATCTCATACCACCTGTCCGACCACCCAGTGTCATATACATAGGTACTACTTTTCTGACCACCTACTGCCTTAGTCACTTGTCTGACCACTCCCTGTCACATACTACTTGTCTCACTACGTGCTGATTTATTCTACTGCCTGACCGCTAACTTGCTTATTCTGCTTGTTTGACCGCTCATTGTCATATAATCCTTTTCTGACCACTTACGGTATTAGTCTACTTGTCTGATCACTCACTGCCACATACTATTTGCCTTACTACCTGGTTTATTATGCTTGTCTGACCACCTGCTGGCTTATTCTACTTGCCTGACAACTCACTGTCGTATACTATTTGTCTGGCGACCTATTGCCCCATACTACTTGTCCAACCAACTACCGTCATATACCACTTATATTACCACTCACTCTTTTTATACAACTTGTTTGGCCACTATAGATAAAATTGAATTACTATAATTTTCAACAAAATTCTAAAATTACTGAAGTACCTAAAATGCATATACTTATATGATGAACATATATTAATTATACACTTATTTATAATGATTGATCCAATTATTATAAAATACATCTGAATAAATGGCCCATTGAACTTCTGTTTGGAATCCAGTTAACCTAGCCACGATATAAAGAAAAATGAAGAAAGTATACAACGATCCTTCATAAAAGTTTCACAATAATAAATTTCTCTCATTCTCCCTACCAATGCGAAACCATCCGATCACATCATAAAACGTCCTATCTTTCATCGAATCATCCAGTGCGTTTTCTTGTTCATTAAAATAAATAAACAACCCGGTGAGTGGCTATAAAATTTGCATAAAGCATAGATAAAGGGAGCCGGAGCAAGATTGCCATACACCCTTCGAAACACGTTATATGTGGGTGTGTGTGTGTGTGTGTGTGTGTGTGTATATATATATATCATCGCCTTAGCTTGGTAAATATCGTAAAACCGTGAATGAGAGGGAACATAACACGGTCACACATTTTCCACGTTGCTAAAGCAAAAATGAGAAATATTATTCGCCCCTTCTCACCAGTGGAATCAAGTTACCACGACAGGGTGTGGCGACGCAAGGGTGACTAGGGGCATTATTACCCCACTTTTTCTCTTTCTTCTTTTTATTTTCTTCGGCGAGCATTTGCTCGTGAAAACGGCATTTTTCACAGGATGACCCTTCAAAGCCCACCATCGGGAGATGAGTGGTAAATCTGGTGCTCAGCCACTCTCTCTCGAAAAAAAAATCCTTCTAATTATTGTAACCGGCTACGGTCGACGTGTTTAGAAGCCATTCCGGCCAGTAATTATAAATTTCGTAATTGTACTTCCCTCGTCACTTTGCTGGTAAAATTTCCTCGCTGAACATCAGGAATAATAAACCGAAAACCAACGACCCTTTTTTCCCACCCTCATCGTTTGTAATTTCCTCCTCAAAATGATTTTTAACCTTGTATTTTCACGTTAACAATAAGTATTTGTTCCGGAATAATCTATCGCCGAATATCGGAAAAAATTAATTGAATCGCGTTACCCTTCAATCTAAATAAGTAACCACGTATGTACTGCAATAAACATTTTCAATTATTACGAATATCTAACAGTAATCGTGACCTGTGAATACTTCTGAATACTTCTAAAAATAATATTTTCCTAATAAAGAATAACAAAAGAAATTAATTACCATCACTATTATTTTTAATAAAAAAGAAAAATGACCTACAAAAATTGTATTCTTCAATTTTAATAGACTTTTTCTTTTGTCAACAATTTCTCCACTGCTCCAATTACAAACGAACAACTATCGCGAAACTATAAACCTGTCTACTGTTCACTGTCATCTCAACGTTCTCGTCACGAACTGACATACTGAAACGTGTCACTGGCGTTCAATTTTGCAGTCGGTTCTTTGTAGAAAATTTTACGCCCAACGTATATGCACACGCCAGATAAACGCAGTAAAAAAAAAAGGAGAAATATTAAACCAGATCGTTCGCTCGGTTTTTAACGAACACAGGCTGGCAGCTATTTTTATTGCGTAACAGTTACAGCAAAGCGAATTCCCCGTTGCACAAATGTATTTTTACATCTTCGCGGATAATTAACGGAAATATAGAAAAAGAATCTTATGTATTTTCTTCATAATATAAAGTAATGTAAAGTTTTTCCCTTTCAGGAAAACAAAACTACCATAACCGAGCGCAAAGAAATGTTCCTTAATTTTCGTGCAATTTCCAAGAACGTTTGTCCTCTGACCTTTTTTTCATACGTTTGTCTAAATGAATAACACTTCTTATATTAAAGAAAGAGAGTTACGTATTGTTTCGTCGAATAAAAGAAGCTTCCCCAAAGGTTTCGTTCGTTGGGGGGTTTCGTGTTTGATGTAGCTCACGTCCCTTGATAATAACGCTCCTCTAATGGCGACATTAAAACCGTACCGGTGTAATTATAGTGGATTAACGCGTATACGACTTTTTTTTTCTCCCCGTCCTCGGTTGGGGAGAGTAGTGCATTTACGTCATGCGATTGGGATGATGTTCTACGCAATGCGGCTATTGCTGCGGTTGTTTGTGGCATTATTTTAACAAACAAACGCGAAAGGCTTTACGTTTGCAACACGATCCGTAACGCTCGGAGTTTCGAAGTCACAAAGCCTTGAAATCTATCATGGACACTCAAAACATTCAAATCCATAAAAAAATCCATCGTACTTGGATTTCAAGAGTCCCAAAGTCATCGAAAGGCTTCAAGTCAGCAGAAAATCCGGTATTCCAGAATTCTAAGGGTCCGAAGTCGGCGAAAGCTTTCAAATCGACACACAATCCACAGTGTTTTCGCTCCACGGATTCCAAAGACACCGACGGCTTTCACTTGGTCCTATTTCTATATATCTCGTGGACTTAGGTTTATTTATCTGAGCTTACACAGTACCAGTGACAAAACCACATATCACTATCAATTCACTTACTTCCAAAGACATCGATATCGATTCTAAATGCTCGTGGATCCAAAAAGTTAGAAGATTCAGAAGTACTCGTACTTTGAAATGATACGAAATTAATAGCCAACGAAACGTTTCGAGTATAATACGCCGATCTCTTGCACATCATATTTAACAGTAACATAAAACCTTGGATACAGACGATACTGACCGTCATTTTGTATATCACGTTTCTCGTCCGCCGTTTTCACGAATTGGTGATTTAACCAGCTGGCCAACGTGCTCACAAAGTGGTACTGATTAAGTGGCACCGTTAGTGGGTAGTACTTGAATAACGAACATAATCATTAGTAACGGAAGCAGTTTCCGGTACTCGTGCTAATAACCGGCTCGCACGCGATCGTAATTATTATATGCGGCTTTTGGACGCTCGCGTTGAGGTATGCCGCACACGGCCGCACTATCAATCCCGTTCGCGATAACGAAGAAACGCTGGATAACGACACCGAAATACTATTCGATACAGAAGGTAGCAAAATAACAAAACAAAAAAATGGGGAAATGGTTGCTTGACAACGCTCGAATCGTTGCAATCCGATTTCATTCCCCTTCGCATATCGATTCGTTTCTGTGGCGACGTGTGCATTCGTATACGACCGTATCAGAGGGGAATACTTTAATTCGAAATTAAAATTTTCTTGTATGCGATGTCAGGAAATTAATTTTAATTGATTAAAATTGTAGGCACCGATATTACCAAATTGAAACTGTCGTTACGTAATACGTCATATATTTTGGAAATTTTATAGACTAAAAAAATTCAATATACATACATAACTTTTGGTCATTTTAGAAAGTTAGAACTTTTGGAAATTCTACGCGCTGAAATATGCACTCGGCAAAGTTTATTTGCCTTTCGTCTTAGAATTGGATGCCAAGAGATTGCAAAACAATAAGCGCGATCTCGTTGGCACCTCTGACTATTCAAATTTCATCCGTGAAAGAGTTAAGGGGTGGAAACACGAAGCGTCCAGCATAGAAGAGATGGAGCACAGATTAAACGCGATAACATCATCAAAGTATCCGACGACGAGGAACTCGGTTAAGCTCAATATGTCCCGACGATGAAGCTAGCTTCCCGAAAATATCGGATACCCGATAAGTGTTGCAAAGAGAACAAAGGATGATACCTTAGAGCGGCTATCGGATACGATACAATATCGCTGATGTGTTCGAAATAGAAAACTACGATGGCACTCTCTCTATCTTCGTTTTATCTGTTCTTTGAAATCCTTTAGCCATCGCTTTTACCAAATTTTCACTTTTTTCCAACAGATCCTCGACAAATTGAACGTTCCTCGACAATAAGGAACTAAAATATTGAAAACTAAGATCGTTCAATTCTTGCTGAGAAATGAAGAGATTGAAGAATACAATTTTTATTTGCGAGTATTCGTGCAAAAGGGATGAAAATCGAGGTTGAAATAAAATATTTGATTAAACTCTGAAGCGTAGATTAAACGTAAATATTTTTACATCGAATCGAAACTGCAAAATAATCGACAACCTTTACCATACATTTTATTTGTCAAGGTAACAAAGCCACCAGCGCAATGAAACGATTCGCGTCCACGTGATTTTCATATAAAAAACATAAAGGATTTTTAATTAAAATATAAATGCGAAATCTGTGAAATCCTCCTTTGACCATCACGTTTTCAATGATTCATAAAATATTCGTTAAAAATAAATAAAAAAATGAATTATATTTCAAAGCTACGAGGAAGCTGTAATTTTGCATCAAAAGTCAGAAATGTATTAATAACGCATGAGAATCTGAAAGAAATACGTTTTATTTTGGCGTGATGCAAATATGAGAAATTCTAATAAAATATTCACCATGGTTGAAAATATTACACAATATCTGTAAAATACAAATGAAACATATTGAATTTCCACTGAAAGACAGAAATCGATGATCTGTGCAATTTATCAACTTCATTTCCTTCCAATTCTACAAAAAAGAAAGACAAAAAGGATACTTCGAATAAGATTTCGAGAATGACCCTCGAGGGTTGACATATTTTCCATCATTTTTCATTAACCCGATCATTAATATTCACGATGACAAGGTTCGTTAATATTTCACAACGAGATCTTTCATTGGAGAAAGAAAGCAAACAACTGAAAAACAAACATCCTTCCAATCATATTTGATCGGCGTAGGAATACATCGACCATCGGCTTTAATTATTAATCGATACCGTATAACGACTTTCCTTATCATCCCAATAATAACAATAAATCATACCCACGAGTTATCTGAGAATCTCGTTAAATTTCAATTTTCAATTAAACGCACGCACATGAAATGATAACAAATCTTTGCTCAGAAAATTGAAATTACGGAACCTGTTTATTCGATACTCAGGGAAAAATGTCACGAAGAAAAATTAAGGAATGAAATGTTCCAAGGACCATGTGCGTCATAAGTACTGGAAAATTGTTAATTTTCGAAGACTGCAAAATTATTTATTTACAATAACCTTTACATTATATTAAAAATATAAGACTGGTGGACATAAAGCACCCCCAAAAAGTAACTGGTACTAAAAGTGTTAACTAATACTAATTCCTGCATTTATTATTAATTTCAAAGGTAATAAATTTGCAATAGATTCGACAGACGATATTCTGTAAGATTCCTCATCTTATATGAACAATCTCACCCTTGACATTTCTTTCACCCGTAAAGATATGACTAATTTTGTTCGAAAAACTTTTCTCTGAAGATTAGATCAAGAAAATGACGATATTCGGTCTAACTTTTGCCTCTTGTCGTCTCGTTCATTCTCAGTTTCAATTTTCCAGCCATGCCGATGCATTGTGTTGCTTTCTTGCCCTTCTCCTCGGTTCGATGACAAAGTGGCGCTCGTAATTCATCCAGAATTGCGTTTCTTTCATGTCTGCGATCAAAACCCCTCCCCACCACCTGGTAACATTGCCGTTTCACGATGTGGCCAAGGTACTGTTTGCATGATATTATCAGAATTAACCCTGGCACGGAAATCTCAAACTATTTTCCTGCTGTGTTGCAATTCAGACTGTGGTACCATAATTACAATTTTAACACTTTGACTGCCACGCTAAAGGCGTTGAAAACTTGGTCAGACGGAGCATTTATTTTCATCAAATTTTACCTAATATTATTACAATTCTTCGTAATTTCTATTATTCAGAATTTCGAGTACCTAATACGACGATTTAATTGAACGATGAAGTAATTGAAAGGACATTAATAATGCAAGCGACAAATTTCTATGGAAATTCAAGCGTCACCCAAATATGAATGACGTGGCAATTAAAGTGTTAAAGAAACAAGATATTTCCGAGGAAAAAAAAAAGAAAAAAAAATAAGTTACTATTGTGTTACGCTCGTATTCAAGAAGAAGAAAAATCCAGTTGTTCAATCGCGATTTAAACTTTTCCACGAAACTTTTTCCTCACCATCATTGATTTTCAAAGAACTCCCTTTTCATTATCTCCCACGTATCACGTCCTGAATACATATCACCAAAGTCTTCGGGAATTCCTACGTCCTCGGACATTTAAGGATCCCCCCTTTGGGATTCGTCGTCGGTGCCGAGTTACGACGTAAAAAGGCACGTGCAAGTATCAAAGAGGAATTTCCAATGCATCGACCAAGGAGATCCCGTCAAACGGCATTAGAAATTTCTGTCACGTGTCAGATCCTTCTCCTGCGATGCTGCGATCTGTCTTTATTATCGGACCAAGGTGGAAACTCGGGAGGAGGATTTTCCAGTGTCGGTAACGATTCGATTCGACACGATACGATACGTTTGTGTGTCGTGATTCGATTCCTCGGAACTTTTCTATTTCCTCTGTCGTTTGCCGGAAAATTGTTCCGGGCACACGGAACGTGCGATTAAAGTTGTAAGAATTAATTTATTAATACGAGTATTTCGCAAGAATTTCAATTTCAACCCTTATACGGTGGGGTGCGTAGAAAGCAATTATTCAAATTTATATTTTGAACTGATAAAATTCAAAAATTTAATCTCCAAATGTCCCGTTTGAACGATAGAATATTTTGGAATTAATTAATTACTGTAGCCATTGTTTCAATCGAAATCTTTCTTAATAAAAATATATTTTGTATTGCTAAGAAAATATTTGTCACTAAACGCGTCTCACTTTTCCTAAATTTCAATTATCAGCCAGACGGGGGACAAATATTAGAATGTAAATTGCCTCGCTTCTTGTATTTGACAGATTAATAAAAATGTTAAAAAGGCGAAGACACGGTTTCGCTGCATTTGTCGTGCGAATCAGAACGATGACGTTGAAAATTAATTCCACAGTTCATGCAAAGAGTTGAAGGCCGTTTAGAAAGACGGGAGAATCCTGTCTGTTCTCTTGCGCTTAACCTATCTGCACGGTAACATCGAATCGCTCACCAGGAAGCGTGTTTACACGGTTGCTACTCTGATAAAGTGGCATCAGATGGAAGAGATCATACAGGATGGCTCATAAATCATTGACGATATCATTCGAGGAAGTGGATCGACCCATAAGACATTGTCAAGAAAGCTGCCGTTCCATTCCATCGCGATAGCTCATTTCTACCTTGATATTAATCGTGATGCGCGTTTCTATCTCTCTGATACTTTCATGTCGTTACGTAATTTTCGCTCGAAATATTCCTATGAATCCTCGAATCCGTGGGATTTTTCATTCGAATTCGCATTTAGATCTTTACTGAAATATTCCAACGTTTGCGCTCGAAATTCTAGTGAATTAAGTACACGCGACAGAGTGAAGCTTCCAAAATAATATTGTAAATAAAATACAATGCGAGTTTTGGGAATGTACGGATCAAGTTAGAAATAAATTTGATTTCTACAGAATTGATAGAATATATTGATAGATTTTCCCTGTAATTTCGTTGGATATTTCATAATGATTCGACATCAAATTAAAGTAATAATTTTCGCTGTCGATGAATTAAATAACAGACATAAAACTTAGAAAATTCCAAGTACTTCGTTTAAATTGAATATATCCGATGAACAAAACAACCATCGATATTTCCATCGAATGCAGCCGTGAAATGTAATTTTGACGAACAAATAAAAAATTAAATAAACAACGAACTGGATGTGCGTGTGCGTTTTAACGACATTAATTGGGCTCGAATATTGTGCCAACAAATATCTCGATCGAAACTCATTCGCTAATCAATGAAAGTTTAATCGATCAAACATCCTTGTTGTTGTTCATCAACCTCTATCAATCTCGTTAATAAGTTTTCAAATATTTGCTCGATTGCGTCGAAACGATCAACAAATTATCAAAATGATTGAGAAGCAATAAAATTGAACACCGTTCACAGTCGATATAAATTGCTAATGAACGATTGAATGATCTGCAAAACCTTTTGGTTAATAATTTTCAACAAACCATTCTTGTACCTATTTAAAGTCACAGAAATGATTTTCAATCATTAGTTGCGAAAAATTTCGATAAATAATTCTATAGGAAAAATGACAAATATTCATAATAAACAAACAGTTCCCATAAGTTTCAATGGTTTATTTGGCAGAAATTCTCAAAGTATAATAGTACCATAAGCGTGAGCATAAACCCCACTCTCGATACTACGAGAGTTCATTATCGTTTCACGACACCTGTACAGAATGTTAAAAAAGAAAAAGAAAAAGTATGTATATTGCAATAATGAAATGATATTGAACTTGTTGAACAAGGTCAGCACGTTTGGTCAGCAGTTTCGGACCAGTGAATTAAAAAAAAAAAAGAGGGTGAAGCGAAACCGACGGAAATGAAAAGTAGAAATTATTTTTGTCGCTTGCCATGCTACTGGTTAGATAATCCAGAGCTTAGAGATGCAGCTTGCGTGAGCAGGGTGTATTGCGTGACTGTGGGGTCGCGCTGCTTTTATACGAGTTAAAGTGGTCTGAAAACAGTTCCGTTTCTCTGTTACACTATTACACGTTTCCTGCGATCGCATCTGATACAAAGTACATGATAAAACCGTAACACAACGAAAAACCATCGGTCTTTCAATCGTTCGATACCGCTTTCGATGAATAACTCTACTTACGGTATCAATATGGTATTTCAACGTGGGGCTTCACACTTCAAACATTGTACAATCGAATCATTAAGAAATTGGAGCAATAACTTGATATACTGCACGATGGCGAACCACGTTACTAACGTAGGCGTTCGCTATTTTTAAAGCAGGTATTAAACATTTTTTTCGAATAATTAAAATACGAAATTTTAATTATCCCAACCTAGAAGAAATTCTGGTATCTGAACTGCATCGCTGGCCCATACCTTAAAAATTCCATAAAATACTACCGACAATTTCTAACGCGAGTTAGATTTTCTAAAAATATGGTAACGTGTGTTACTTCCTAAATGTAGATATATTTTTTCCATATTTCCTACACAGTGTAAGGTATGTTTTTAATCGGAACGAATGGGATAATATTGTTATGAGAGTGTTCGATAGAAATGAAAAGGAAGAGAGGATCCAAAGGATGAAAGCGTTCGAAGGGAAGCAAAGAGTCGTCGAGTTTCCCTCGCGACACGAACAGCAGGGGCGATTGACCTGGCTGACCTGACCCAGAGTTACTTGGGTCATAGTTAGCTGAGGATCGGGTGAAATCGTGGTGGTTCGAGCGTGTTCGCACCAACCTCGGCCAGCCCGGCATCGACGGGGTGGAAGGGGGTAGTGGTGTCGCTCGATATTTTCGCGGACGTGCCAGTAGTGCTTGTTCTACTGTCGACGATCACGCTGGCTACCGACACGCGAGAAATCATCTAGATGACAGTATTTCTTCCGTATATCAATTTCCTTTTATTTTTCATCTACCTTTCGATCTGATAGTGTGTTTCACTGACGACAGTTACAAGATCGTATCTTTTCCCATTTACGAAATTGAAGTACAACTATAAAGTACTGTGAGTAATCGGTTTCGAGCCTTCGTTTCGTTTGTTTAACAAACATGGTTGATGCTTTTAGTGCTACGTTATATGTATATGGAATTTTCGTTAGGATCATTTTATAGGAAATAACTGAACGAATAATATAACATAAAAGTTAATAAAATATATTGACCCTAGAACGGTATCTTTATTTCCTTTCTTGTGTACGAATAGCAATGTAGTGTCGTGTTTCACGTCACTTAATTGATGTTAAACAAAGGAGAATGTTAACACGTTGACTGCCACAGTGAAAACGGACGTGGGTAGTCAGACACGCTGAAATCCTAATTATTAACAATACAATCAACTAATTTTCAAATTTAACTTTTCAATTCGATAGCTAGCATTATTAGCTTGATGTTAACGCTATCCGTGGTTTATTTTATCATTTCTGTTGGTAATTATTTGATTGTAAAAAATTTCGGGTGCCGGTCACCGGTAACCCCCGTGGCAGCCAACTTGTTAATAACATACATCACATTTTGAATATCAGAATGTCTTCACGATTATCCGACGATAAGTTCCACGATGAATAATATAAATATGTTTACCATAATCTTTGACTTATGCATGTAAAAATAAAGAAAATTTGAAAAAGACGGAAGGAATTATGATTGATATTCAAAGTAATGTAAATTCTTCTGCACTGGTCTAATTAAAATTTAAATCACCGTTATTGATGAAGTACTTGAGTGAAATTCGTTAAATATTCTCTCACGAACGGACGGATCTTACTGTTTGCTCTTCCGTCTTCGTTTCCGATTCTTCGTCAAAGATAAGAACGAGATTTTAACCACCCGCCTTCCTAATTAATCATACAAATACTTTCATGAATATTCAGTCATTTTCCACTGAATTCAAATATTTCAACGTAACAAACATTTACCAACGGAAAATACCAAATCGATAAACGAAGATCATTTTTATTTTTTACCCCTTTTCAAATTAAGGAAACGACAATAACTAACAAATTTTTAGTGGTACTCCTCTGAAACAAGCAAAATATTTGCACTGATTCTACCACTTACTCTAAATGAAATTTTCGGAAATTTAAGAAAAGACCGTAAGAAAAATAAAAATTGGGTAACTGAAATTTTAACTAAAACCCACCTTCCCTGGATTGTTATCTTTATAATTATACGATAACGAACACGTACGGGGAATATTTTATCAGCTTGTCCAAATGGACGTAGACAAGAATCGGTCATGCAAACTGTTTCCAAACGTCGAATCGGTTGCACTCGTTTGATCGTCGACAAAGATGCGCGTCGCATGGAAACTGATAATAATGACGAATGTACATGACCAGATACTGTCTGTAATTGTAACTCAGCACAACGATGCCGGCTTTGAAACTCTATCTCGTATCGATCTGCACGAAAAACAGGACACAGTTATCGTCTCTGGAATTCACTTTTTTTTTTTCGTACGCGTCCGGCGGAAAAAGAAAATTCACCTTTGAAACCGTTTTAATTAAGAGATACAAAATGAACGAATTGTATAGCTACGTTTCAAATTCAATTCTTTTGATCAGGAAATATTTGATAAAAAATGCTTTCAAATTGTTCTAGCGAAGACAGAAGGAGATTGATACACCAAATGTAACTAAAAAAAGATCGAATTTGCTTGGAAAGTTAAAATTTACCTAAAATATCGATTTACTCGTTTGCAAGATATTTTTGGCACGCATTTTCGAAATACACTCCACTTACGAGAAATGTGACAACGTGCAGCAGACACTGTTAAAATGTTATACAATACTTCAAAAGTGCAGAAATTCAATTATAAAAATCTACATATCAAGGCAAAGAGGATATCGAATGATAGAAATATCATTCACCGATGGCAGAATAATATGAAAAGCGAAAAATGATTTGACGAAGATCTCAGTTTCATATTATATTATCATCGAAAACGATGTACCATTAACGTGGCATTAATGCTGAATTCCCGCGAGCTGGAAAATTTCATATTCCATGCGCGTGCAAAAGTTAAGCACGCCGAGGGATTAACTTCACTTACAACCCAATTTTCCAACTTTGTATATTTCATGCCACGCTGCCATTACACCGTTCCACCGCCACCCCTTTCACGGTTTGTCATATTTTCACGAGTTCCATCCCCTTCTCTGTCCCTTTGCGCCACTATTATTACTGTCGTTTTCCCTTTTCATATTGCTTCGTCGACGATTTATTGTCCCTCCCTCTTCTTCCTTTTCTTTTCATTCTTTATCGCTCTCGGTCGAGTTTCGCGGTAAGGAACAAATAATAAAAGAAACCGTCAACTCTCGGACGACTGATCGTGGAGAGAGTCTGCAATTTCAGTTGAATTTTTGACTATTTTCTGAAATTTCAAAGCATTCCTTTCGTTCGATATACGAAAAAAGGAAAAATAATTAAAAAAAGAAAAAGGAATATTTCGATTATTTTTGAAAAGTAAAATGCAATATTACTCACTGTATCGAAGTCGCCCCATAATTTATCGTCCCTATTACGATTCAATCGAACTTTAATAATTAATTGAAACGATGATCGATTGACAACCAGTCGACCAGCGACCACGTTTGTACAATTTTCAAACGGATCAGAAATTCAGCAAGCAATTTGCAAAATGTTTCCGGGTGAAACACTGATCGCGCAGTCGAACGATTCGCTCAACGCGTAACCAGTATTTCAAAAAGATAAATTAACCCTTGGATGGTGAAGCTGGGTCTGCTAAACCAACACAGCATTCAAACGTTCAGCGAATTAATTAATATTTATGAAATATTAATAGCCAAAATATTAACATTGCCATTAATATTAACGATATTCACATTTTCCAAATTTTACAAAAATCTTTCGTTTGTAAATCTAGGAATCCAATTTCAATCTGTGGACCCTTGCAAAGGATTTCGTGGATCGTTCAAGGGCTGAAAGGTTATCGACGAACGCGAAAGCTGATAGAAAGAAACGAGAACAAATCCCTGGACGGAAATCGTCGCCAAGAATATGCATAGAATTTCCTGGTGAGGAAAAATAACGAGTCGTCGTTAGTATTGTTCGAAAGTTAGTCACAACAACCGGCTGTAAAACTTGCTAGTAAAGGGAAAAAAGAAATATTTCCTTGATATTAAAACTTTCGTTCGTCGAAGAAGAAGAAAGCTCACGCTTCACCGCGTTATCTAAATCCATCTTCTTATCAATTCTACCGTCACCCCCTGGCCACAGTTCAGAAAACTTTCGTCAAAAATTCGTCCGCTTTTTCCGCGCGTTCTTCGAACGCGAAAACACGCCGGCCAGAATCAACGCGAGAAAGCAAGGAAAGAGGAACAATCTCGAATATGAAAATTCTTTTATGAGATACACGAAGGGAAGTTGGACCGTCGCGCCGAGGAGCAACGAAATATTTAGACTGTTTTTCTCCACCGCCCACCTCGTTTCATCTTACGGCCGACGGTTATCAGAAATTCTTTGAAGCTTTTTATTACACGTCTGCGAAGAAGGATCGGACGATGGAAAGTTTCACGAACACGAAAGGAAAGGACGTTGGAAGATGTAGCAGCACGCCAGACCGCGGCTAACTTATCCGTGTTAATTATTCAAGCAAGCCAGACACACCGGGTTGCTTCGGAACTCAAAATTCGCGAGGAAACCTTGCTCGATCATGAATAACGCAATGTTTGTATCAGAAGTTGAGGGGATCCGAGCACCCTGTGTACACCGCCTCCATTTTTATACCTTTCTTCTCGTGGTAATGGTATAAAATAACATAAAATCCAAATACGTTTTATAATAATTAAACTTCGTGTACGTTTTCATGGTTTACGATGAAACTTTTCAAACATCCTGTTGCGGGGAAATATTGTGCCGCGTTTAAGTGAGTTATATTAAAATATTAACGTTTCGACAGGAACGAAAAGAAAAGTACGATATAGCGAGCGTAATACCTTTTAGTCAACCGTTATGCTGCATAAAAGATGCGGGATCAGAATTCGTGCGACCTAATTCAGGGTTATTAAATCGCAAAAAGAAAAGGGGATATTATTTACGGGTCCGAATTTCTGATACCGAAAAAACGATGAAATCCGATTTGAATCGCGAGCAATGATCAAAGTAACGCGACTGCGAAACCGTAGGGTTACAGAGAAATTTACAATTACACGAAACACGCGATCTTGTCGTTTATTATTAGCCTTGGCGCACGGTCACCGACTTTGTCATCAAAACTCACCGTTATCGATCAAACCCTTTCAAAATCTTCAAAACACAGCGGCTGATTCGGTTAAATTTTTCACTTTACACGATAGAACAAAAATGCAAAGAATATCCTTACAAAAGTGTTTTAGTTAAAATAGGATCTCGAATATTTCATGAATTATTCACTTGTCTGATCACTTACGGCCTCTTTGATTTGCTCTACTATCTCGACCACCCACGACTTCTACTTTATTCCATTCGTCCGAGTACTAATCAACCATAGTCAATTTTCCTTATCTGATCACTTAAGGGCTTAATTCTACTCCATTTGTCTGACCGCTCGCTGCTTCGAGCATATTCTACTTGTCTGACCAGCCGTCTCCGCCCGCCTACTTACGGTCCTCTCTATTCCACTTGTCTGACCAGCTAAGTCTCCGCTTGTCCGATTACTTACACGCCTAATTCTACTCCACGCGTCTGATCACTCGCGATACAACCCTGTTCCACTTGTTTGACTGCTCACGTGTCGCCAACCCGATTCACTGGTCTGACCCGCCTATCAATATTCTATTTATGAATAACCTACTCCTGAAATTCCACGAATAATTCGAAACGGTCACGGTTGTCATGTCATGTGTTAAATCGTGAAAGCGAAGTAAATTGATTTCTTTTTTGCTTTGTACGGTACAGAATTAATTTTAATAGTTGAACGAAACTGTGCTCATAGCGTTGGCGTTAGCAGTCAAGAATTTGGAACGGTCGGAAAAACACAACAGTGCAAAGTCTTAATGGGTCGGGACTTCGATGGAGGAAGTTAGTTGGCACAAATCGCGTTAAGTTACACGCGAAGACTAACTGAATGATAACTGAACGTAGAAACTTGCAGCAGTCTCTCTTCTCGGCGAGCTAAACATTTCACACTTCCTTAAAAGCAACGTCGATGGAAACGAAGCTCGACGGTGCTAGCGTTGTAAGCGTTTCCGTTTCAAAGTTTCCGCAACGGTCTCGATACAAGGACAGGCAATAGTGTCATAATAAAGAAGTCTCGAACTCGATAAAATATATAAGCTCCTGCAATGTCGTTTTTTTCCCCTTCTTCGATGCAACTTCGTCCAATTTCGCGGAGATACCCGCCAATTAAACTCCGCTCACGACGTTCCACGTAATCCTAGGAAGGAAAGGTTTTATTGACTTGGAAGTTAAGACAATTTCCGTGGGTTACATGTTTGCCCGGCTCGATTTTACTGGATTCTTCTTGCCCTCTTTGTTTCAGTGAACGGAGCTGAAACTTTCTCGTCGTCTTGGGAACTACGCTTCGCTTAACGTGCCGTAATTCGTCGAATTACGAAATAATGTTTATACGATGGAAAAGTATTTCGAACACAACTTCTGCGACTTCCTTATTAAAATTTTGAAAACTAGCGATAAACACATGGGCTTTAAACTTCCAATTTTTATTCGACGAGTTCCCGATAAATCAAACACGAGTTTCTATCGTTTTTTAAATATTTCTTCCATGCTGTTGTTTTGTAGGATGACGGATAGCTCGACAAGAAAGTAAACCGTTCAGGTAATCGAGCGTTCACCGGAAGAAAGCGGCGCGGTTAAAACAACAAAGCCAGATAACGGCACACGCGACTGCCTATCCAGCTGTTGAACGATTGTAACCGGATGTGGAAGGCTTGCTTCCCCGTGACTCTGCCTATCAAGCTGCACACCTGAATTTACGACTCGAGAATACCTTCACTCTATAAATCCAACACGACACCGTCCGGGAAGGAGGAGGAGCCTTGAAAGCCTGCTGCTTATCTGGATATCCGACTATCCGGTTATCAGGGATCTCTTGCTCCTTCTCCTTCCGTCGGGCTACCTCTAATTGGCTAGTAAACGAAATTCAACTCGAGCACACCGTCCACACGAAACACGATTACTCTACGACCAATCGATCTCGCCTAACGATATCCGATACCCACTTTCTATTTTCGTTCAAACAACCAAAATGTTTCATTCAGGGTGCAATTCAGGAGTTTGTTTCCTTTGTAGCGAAACTCTGCTAACGAAGACTGTTAGCACGTGCCAAAAAATATGGAAAAATGTTTCTAGACTGTAAAAACAATTGTAACTTTGAATCGCTAAATTGATATTTCTGTATTTTGAGTATTCGAATTAGCGCAGGTCATTGGTTAACCCTATGGGTTTCATTTCTCAAAATTATAGAACTTTAGCTTTCTACCTTGAACAGTATTCCATCACCACCGACCAACATATAACTCTCCTTTCGAGAGAAAAAGAAAGAACAAACAAGGAAACGGTGATGGTTGGATGATTAGAAATGGTAGAACGTTATTTGCCGTAGATTGAAAGAGAAGGGTCTCGGATAAAACGGAATGCACTTTGACCCTCTTTGTGCATTATGCGGTAAGACGTGTCGGAAACTGATTATCGCGTTTCCAGAAGGCTGGTTAACCATCCGTTGGGATAAATCGATCGTCGTTGGAGGATGATCGTGCCTCGGTAGATAGACAGGAAGGTTTAGGACATGAACGTTTCATCCTTCGTCAGTGGGAGGATGAAAGAACAAGGCAAGAGATACCAGGGAAAACGAGAGGAAGAGAGGACGGAGGGAAAGGGAAGAAATGCTCGTCGATAGTCGAGATAGATAACCGGCGGGATAAGCTCTTTATACCGGAGGATAAATTTAGCGACAAAACTGTTGGATTAAGGAAGCTTTTGACTTCCAATGGAATATTTATGTTCTGTGAAAATCGAGCAACGAATCATTTAACGAAACCGTGTAATTCTATGGTGTTTTTTTTTTTTTTTTTTTTATTCTTCTATAAGAAATATCAGAATAGAATATATGACATTTCTAAAATTGACAAGATTCGTAAATCTTATTTTTTAGAATTTTAATTCTTTCATGTTTCAATGAAGAAGTATTTTAAGTATAAAGAAGGATAAGAAAAATTAATTTTGACAATTTGATTCCGTGATCAATCTGTATTTAATAAAGTATATTGTAAAATTTATTGCTCTCGATTCTTAACTTTCCATTTCCTTACAACAAAGATTTTTAAGAGTTATTTTTATTGAAAATATAAAAAAAGACTTGAATATTCGCGTACCGTGGCACTTGCGTAAAAGGAATGAAAAATTAATAAGGTTAAAGAAAAACGCAACAGTTTATTCGTCTCGCCAAAAGGCGAATATAGTTTTTACAAAGTAGAAACCAGGAGCAATTTAATTATGTAAATTGGGTAGCACGCGAACTTCAAACTCTGAGGAAGTTTCTCAAGGTCCAGAAACGGAAAACACCTTCTTTCCCAGTACCTGTATCTACTGCTATAAAAATCAAGCGATTTTTTTAAAGTTCCCTGGAATAATTTCATTTCGTGAACCGACTATCGTGCAAAGTTGATATTAGAAAACTTTCTCGACAATTAAAAATTTAGATGTGTACCTGGAAAAACCAATAAACCTTACAGTTTCATTAAATTAACGATTCAACATCAAATATTAATAGAATGATAACACTGCAACGTAGAAATTGTTTATGAAAATTAATTAAACTGAAAAGCCTGTTTACAAATCCACAGGGTTGGACGTTATTACGATAAAAATTTAGTGTAATACTATAATAACATATTAATACAATATTGCGATAGTTTCTATTCGAATAAAAAATTACTTATTTACAAATAATTATTAAGATTCTATGAAAATTTCTCCAGTCTAAATTTGAACACAATCGAACAGTAATTAAGAACGGCTGATTACATTGGATACGACGCGGAAAAATAAAAATCCGATTTGTAAGGATATCACTCAAAGCGACGATAATGCAAATTTAATACCGGCTTTGCGACGCCGTAACGATTAACAACAATCGAGGAGAAACAGCCGGTACGACCGGTAACAGAGGCAAGCTACGACAACCGTAAAGAGGGCCTTAACCTGGCTGGTCGAAGCACCGATTTATCGCCATCAATTTGCATAATATCGATTCTGCATTCGAGCTGAGATTAAGATTTCGACGAGATTAACGGGCCACTATTTTGCGACCGACATCCTCGTCGATTGTTTGCTTTCAGAATGTTCTGAGGAGACAAAACACATGTGACGACATAATCATGAATTTTGTGTTACAGCCTCGAAAATTTTCAACCAATATGCATATTGTAAAAATTCTGAAACGTGCCAAGTACTCGTGCGAAATCAAATATTTCTATGACCTGTGAAAACTTTCAGTTCGATGCTGATAATTTGAAAATAAAATACGCCTGCAATAATTATTATCGCAATTGTTAAATTTTTCCAATTATTTGATTTAATATTAATAATAGCAAATCTTTCGAAATGATACAATTTTGATATTCATACATACACGACTAATCAGAATAAATTGAAATTGTTATCATATTTTTTAGTCACTCGTATTAACTAAGTAATCTAGTAGCGATCATAGTGTATCGTGGTAGTTTTAATGAGAAAAACATGAAAATTGTTTGACTTGAAAGATCGAATCTATGACATGTTCGTTAGGAAGGCTGGCCTTGGATGTCGATTCGATGAGAAACGCGTATCCGACAGGTTGACAGATTTGTGTGGGAACCCGATAATGTACAATACAGTCTGATAACGCGTCGTGTAATTAATCGGTACCTTGTACAGCCTCCAAGAGGCAGGGCGGGAATTTCGAGCCGAACTATTGGGAACAATCTCTGTCCAGGTCTTCCGTTTGGACAGCTACTGATCTTGACGCGATTGATTAGCTTTTGCACCGATACTCTTGTCGATTGTCAATTGGCCAACCATTCGACATTAACCCTTTACTCAATTATCATTTTCGAATCGGAACGTATTATCAAGTTCTAAAACACTTGTGTTGCAATTACATTAATACCTCTATTAAATCATATGAATATCCCAAATCCAATTTTGAAGCATAGAAAAAGATTTCTTGACTTTCTACGCTAGTGTTCTTAATTACATTATATACTACCTGCAATGATAAAAATCAACAAAATTAATTTTCTCGATAATCTCTTTTTCAACATAAATAGGAATTAAAATCACAAAGAGTTTAGTGAATGGTTTCCGAGTTCGATCACATCGTTGTCATTCCCAACGTCAATGGAAACAGGTCAAAGGGAAAAAACCGCCGGGTGACATCAGCTTTTCGACAGTATCGAAAAGTTGCCGTGAACTTCGAAGCCGCGACAAAGTCTCGAAAGATTTCGACGTTGTTGAAAGCTTTGCCAAGAATTAAAATCTTTGAAAATCGTGCCGATCGATGAAAGCCTCGAAAAAGTCGTCGAGGACCTTTCAACTCGTAAAAAGACGAAAGACTTAACGGTGATCTCTCCTTGTTGGCCGTTCGTTGCTTTCTCTTAAAAATGGAATCAATGATACTAGTTCAAAGGGGATGATGTCTTTTATATTATTCTAAGAATCGAGTGTAACTCTGAAAAAATTAATTTAAAACCAAATGAAATGATCAGCGTTTATGATTGAATTTTGACACGTTAATTGGAGCGGGGGTAATTATTGGCTTGCATCACGAATCAAATACAATCAAATAATATAAGAAACACATGAAGAATAATATTAATTTTACACTGATAATGTAAAGTTTCATCAAGCCACCCAACGGGTTAATTAATTCAACGAAATTAATCAAGATACAATTCAGAAATGCTTGTTAACGGGATAAGCACCTGATATGGTGAAAAATAATTAACTTCAATTCCACTGAAATCTTTTGTCGTGCTTATCAAACCTGTTTATCACTTGCTCCCCTAACTAAAAAAAAAAAAAAAATACACCCCTCTGAAACTCAAGTAATAAATCGTTTCGTATTAATCTCGAAACTTTCAAGACTCGAAATTCGACCGCTAGAAATAGCTTTTGTTCTCTGTGTGAATATTTCCGGACACGTTATTGGAGGTAAAAAAAGAAAAAGAAAAAATCGTACATGCACCTTTGGCGAGTCCTCTGTTGGATTTTTTATTTGTTCCCCATGGAGGTAAAGTTTTAACGAGGTAAGAGAGAACCGTGAAACACGAGATCCGTCGGGACTGGCCTGTAATCTACATGGCATCGGCTGCAAACGACGAAACGCAGGAAAACAGAAATCTGTCGAATGGCAGGGCTGGACTAGGGCCAACAATTATACATATACACACACCGTTGTATCGAGCGGAAGTCGCTTTTAGCCTCTGTTCGAGGAAACGAATTCTGCTAGCAGTAAAAGAGCTGGTCGATGAAAAAAGTATTACATGAATCTTGAAACTCTGATCCTTGGATTCGAAAAACAATACTCAATTTTCTTTTAGGTTGGTAAGGGAATTTTTCGTCAAAATTATTCAAAGTCTATCACAGAAAGAAACCAAACCCCTAGCAAAATTATTTCCAAGCTTGTCGTAGGAAATTCTGACTATAATCGAGAAAGATGTATCTTAAAATTATAATTTTGAGGAAAAATTTCTGTTGATCGTGTGTTCAAAGTTGAATAAATATTAAATACTAATTAAATTTTAATCAAGTCTTTTGTAAAGAAAAAATATGAAAATTTAATATAATCTTCTTTTTAATCCTGTAAGTACCAAGTGGGTCGAAGGTACAGATAGATAGAAAGTTTCTTAGAAGAAGGTAGGATTATTCGGTTCTCATGAAAGTCAAGAGGAATAGTACAAAAAGGAACATGTGATAAATATTGTTGTTTTCCTCGAGAGTTCCAAATAGAGAGAACAGAGGACTTGAAAGCTCATCTGACGGTTTCCCGCAAGTTTCTCACCCTAGCCTCGGGCGTCGTTAATAAATTGACGATTGGAGGGTAGTTCAGGAGGGGGTGGGAAACTTGAATTCTCTTTATTACCGGTACCGTTTAGTGCTTTTAATTGCGATCAATCGGCGGGACGCCACCGAATTTCATCAAACCTTCTCTACACTCGGCTGAGGAATTTTGATTAAAAGTGTGGATGAAATTTAAATCAAATTAGAAATTTAATTATTCTCTATTAAAAAAAAAAAACGTGATAATACAATTAACATACGTGTTACTTTTAAAAGACTCGAAACAACTAATTTGTGATCTAATATTTTATTTGTTGAATAGTCAATATATTCTTTTTAATGTTAGTGATTGCTTTTTTGTTCGTCAAACACTGTAGCTGAATACTGAGTTTCATTTATGAAAATGAATGAATAGAAGCAGCAAACTTTTTATCCGATCATCAGCCACATTCTACTTAATTTAATTCATTAGTCTTCGTAACTTCAAAGATATATTAAAACTGTCATAATGGCTTGATGATAAAATCAGTCTGATTCATTTCATGAGGATACCACAGTCGTGGGCAACTGATGCGTGAAAATTAAATTCTTCAAAAATAGACAATTCTGTATTAAATTTTAAAATGTAAATCGCGAGAATTATCAGTATACCGAAATGCAAGATGACGTAAAATTAAAATTCGCAACCAATGAATTTTTATAACGCTCTTTTCCAAAAATTTTCTATATAGAAAATTAACAACGTAACAGGGCAAAACATGGGCGTAAAATAAAACTACGAAGATAAACTAATCCGAGTAATATTTTTTTAAAGGACAATCGACGATCTCTACAAATCACGCGAAAATGAGATTTTAAAAAAAATAGCCACTTTTGGATTAAATTTCTTGACTCCAATTTCGTGAACCAACAATACAGTAGGACACGGAACGACACGGTACAGAAACACGAAACTAATGAATTTTTCCAAGGAAAGTTAATTAAAACGAAGTCGGTCTTTCGAGGGTGAAATCCGTGCGCGTTTAATGCATACGGGGTCAACGGGAATATACACGCGTGTACGTGATAAGCAAGTACAGTGTGCTCTCAGAAATGCATAATTTGACTATATAGTGTAATGCACTCTTGGTGCTCCATTATCTGATCATGGTGTCTCACCTGGACCGTGTGTGTTCCATTGTTATGGGAACGAACGTGTGCCGGCCCTCCAGAGAGACATACGCGATCGTTACAGAATTTTAGCCCCTCGCCATGACCGTATTCGTTTATAAATTCCTTTCCAACAAAACACCATTTTTATGAGACTTTTATGGAGTTGGGATAAGAGCCACTCTTCTCAGATAAACTATCATCGCTGAAAGAACATTTTGAAAACTCGAAAATCGCTCCGTCGCGTCGTTCGTAGCATTTTACAACATCAAACGATTTCGCCTTTCGATAAAAGTTTAACGCAATGGAATATCAATGATATCAAAATATCACCGACCTTGTAAATTAATATTTATCCGTACTCACTCGTGTCGGTTGATTCCCTTCAGGGAAAGAAAAAACGGAATTCGGTCTGGAAATCGATACTCACCTGAAACAGACAAATGCAGAGGAAGCGCATTAATATATTTGCCACATGATACGGGCAACGTAAATAATCATCGATTTTAATTTCACGCATGGAAACAAACGCGAACGTTTCACGTATCGAATGAACGAACGTTTTAACCGTTGTTTGCACAGAGATTCATACGGTAAATTGTGGTTCGTATAACATATATGCTCCTTAAGAACGTTTATAACATCGATTGCAATGTGTTTAATTAATGAGCAAGAGAATTCATTTCTTTATTTCAGAAAATACAATGTTTATCATAATTATAGTTTCTTTTACAATTTTATTTAAATAGCGAAAGGAAAATAGTGCGGTATATCAATAAAACAATCAACGTCGTGTCTCGAGTTTATTTTCGACTGAAGCAGGAAAGTGCAGTCTGAAAATGTTTTTTCCATTGTCAAGACAGGTAAAAATTCAGCCAATCACATTTTCACTGGAAGCACCGCAACCGTCAGTTTCACCGTACGACGTCAATCACTGGTGCCTTTCACACGCTTGTTTTTCCCCTTTCTATTGTTCGCGTCCAAAGAAACTAAATAACCTGCTTTCGCACTTTATTCAATTTCCACTCTTCTGTCTCGACGAAAGACGCGATTCGAAACAAAACGCCATGAAATTTCACTCGAACGTATATCGTAAACTCTTGAAGATTACAATTTTATTTACTGTGATACTGTGATATTTTGAAACAATTTTATCTTATATTTTAACCCGGAACAACGTGATAATCAGTATTTCAATATTTTAGCGCTGTGGACTCGGCACTAATTACAACTCCAATCAATTATAATATTTAACATTTAAAATGGAAGAACCGAATTTCTAATAATATGTGTGATTTCTTTGATATCCAATTGTAATTTATTGTATCCTTGCAAAATTCGAAATTAATAAAACGAATATAACATTCTAAATACACAATTAGAATTATACCGCGTCTGGCTATTCGCAGTCATTTCCACTGCATTATTCCCACTGTAAATAATCGGGGAAAATGGGCTTCCCAACGTTAAGTACACTCGAAGATCAATTGTCGGGAAATTAATTTTGCAGTCGGACCTTTTAACCTCAATCCAACCACCGAACTGTGCTTATTCGAAGAATGTTAAACCTTACGAATCATTCGAAACCGCGTTTCGAAATTCATCAAACAGAACACCATAATTCGACAACCAGTCCTCGACAACTATGATTTTAATGAGGCTCGAAGTCTTTAATAAGTCTATTGATTCCAACTGATTGAAATGCATCAGTCATTAATAGTTTTACGTATGTGATCGATCTGAAAGCTATATGACAGACTATGTCCCTCACGACCCCATAGAGATAACATTTTTTAACTAACCAAGATTTTGCTATCTTTTAACATTTTTATTTCGAATTACAGCTGTGTACGTCCGAAGACGACAAAGTGAATGCACAAACGAAATTTCATATTTTTCGTCGGGAGAATTATTTACCTCGAGGAATATTCATTTTTGTCAACAAACGTTCGCGATGACAGAGAGTTGAAAAATGTCGAGAAAATCTGGGAACAAATGAAAATCCATCCGTCGTACGTGGTGGAAACCTGGTTTCGAAACGTGGTTTCGGAAGAAAGATCAGCTTTCTGGAGCGTGCAAGCACGAGAAGCACGACGCTTCGGTGGCAGTCGGCTAATTACTAAATACCATCGTCCGAAACTATGCCAACCAGTCATGGAATTCCGGAATAGGGCTGCAGTCTCGCCGCCAAAACCGTATTCTCGCGAGTGTATGGCTCCGATTAGAAATTAGAACCGATCGATTCGTTCGTTTCCCCCATTTTCACCATCGTCGACTCTATTCTACATTTCAGTGCACGCCGTTAAATCAACATCCTCGGAATCCACTAAGTAAGATTGAAAAGTAATCAGAGGGGAGTAGTAAAAAGGGATATAAAAATCGTAACACAATTGGTGACTTTGTACTCACTCCGGGAACGATAGATTAAATAATTTATCGACTATCTCTAATTCAGCGAGTTTCTGCTCGATCTCAGATCACGTCTGCTGAGTGTCAGATACAGGGAACGTGCAACGTACCGAAGAAACGAACGAATACAGAAAAACTCGATAAAAAGAGGGGCTGAGTGTAAGATTGTAAAAGGAAAGCTCTGTAAAATTTCGAAAATTACACCAGTACACAGTTTATAGCAAGAATTGGGTAAATATCGTCCAGCAAATAAATTAATTTATTATATAACATGTTCTACCTTTATTTCTTCGTTCTTGAGAAAATTATGGCCGAAAAGTTTTTCATACTTTTGTTTGGAAAATCGGAAATATGTAAACAGGTAAATTTTCTAATTTCGATTACAGCAAAATCTGTAAGCATTCCTTCTAATCTAACTTCAAATTAAAGATAAGAAAACGGTGCCTTCCAAAAGTCGAAAAATCGCTAATTCGGAAAATTCAGTGCCACGGCGTTCCAAGAAAATTAAAATTAAGGGTAACACTTTTTTTCCAAAATACATATTTCATCTAAATTTCCTCAATCCTAATTATACGAAATTCTATAATTATTGATTTTTCCATACAACTACTTTCATATAAGTAATACATGTATGAAATACTTTTAGATTGGCAACAAAATTAAAATAAGAAAACCGTGCAACTCTACAATGATCAAAGAGTGGTTAACAAGACAGAAATTCTGGAAACTTCTCTGCTCGAAGTTGGCCGAGCAAATGAAGAAATGTGCGAGCAGCGACAAGAAGGCCGGCATAAAACGAAAACGCGACCGAAGTAGTTATCAAAGGGAATCATGATCGAAAGGTGGAAGGAAGGGAATAATTTCACGATACGTTTCATGTGCGAATCTAGACGAACAGCTCCGTGAATTTATCTTCTCGGATATTCCTGGGACGCATTTGCATTGAGAAAACTTACGTGACTTTATTACCAAGCATTTTCCTCCACGCTCTACCAAAAATTTCATGGCTTAATAAAACGTTCACGATGTTTAAACAAAAGACGAATCAATCGAATCGACCACTTAAACGCTTCGATTCTTGAGACGCTATCAATTTTATCAGAAATTTAATTATAACCCAGAACAATTTCTTTTCACAGAAGTTGAATGGAACTCGTACAGAAAAAAAAATAGAAGGGTCTTCGGTTCAGCAGAAAATGACTTTCTTTACAATTTTTTGTATCCTCTGTTCTCGACGTTTCAACGGTTTTAATCCGTTCCCCTTTTTTCCCCACCCATTCAACCACGCATAATATGATTTTCTTAAACATCATTCGTCTTGCGATTCACAGACAACTGAAAAAAAACAAAGGTCGTTCTTTCTTGAATTGTACAATGATCGATTAAATCGTTCCATCTTTCTCCAGTCGAAAAAAAAAAAAACAGAGGGAACACGATTCTCCGTGATGTTTCTCGTTATTTCGAAGCTTCTTAATAAAAAGAAACCCCGCAAAAATGTACTCATATTTTGCTGGACGAGATAAGGGCGGCAAAACGTTGCGTGCTTTGACTAATAAACTGTATCTCTGGGAAATGAATAGCGTAGATAACAAGAATATT
Organism: Stelis phaeoptera; assembly: GCA_943735885.1. Taxonomy (NCBI): domain Eukaryota; kingdom Metazoa; phylum Arthropoda; class Insecta; order Hymenoptera; family Megachilidae; genus Stelis; species Stelis phaeoptera. The sequence continues at coordinate 7,867,012 of OX030936.1, forward strand.
TTGCGCATTGTTTATCGGAAAATCTGCTAATAATTTCGAGGGATTCTTAAAAAAAAAAAAGAGAGAGAGAGAGAAAAGTAGCAGTATGTATTATTATCATTTAAACTAAAGGATTCAATTTGTCACATATTATTAAGAAAATATTATTCCTATAACGGTAATAGCATCCCGAATAATTAGCACTAAAATTGCTAACAGATAGGTTATTATCTAAAATTAATGCCGGAACCATTAAACGAGTGAAAATAATTACTGTTAAACGTATCGATCAACCTTTTTATCGGTTCTATTCATCCACAGATGTGGTACGTTAATCGAAAATAAAAAGATGGACGAACAAAAAAAGGATAACAAACTCGATTCCGCTAACGCGAAACTTCAATATTCAGGCTGTTTCACGAATTTTTCGGCAATGTTTAAACGTTAGCTGGATTCTTTTCAATCTCTGCCGTGAAGTACTTTTACCGGCACGAAGCTTAAATGAACAATTTTTTTTCTTCTCGCCAGAAATACCCTACATACATATATCCAGTACATGAAATATAAAATTTAAGAGACGTGTATGATTTTTTAATTTCCCGTGTTTCGTTCGAATGAAAATTTCAAGAAGTGGCACAAAATTAGAAATTTCCATATTCAAATTTAAAAATTCAACGAATTAAATCTACTTTGTTTGGATCTCGTACCGCAAATACAGGATCATTTCGAAAGGCACATTAATAAATATTTCATATTAATACTTTCAACTTGCCGCATATTATTACTAAACTATTATATCCAGAATAACAAGCACGTTCAAAATTTTTCTTTTATTAATTAATTTCGACGCTTCGACTGGAAATAAATTCCATACAAAATTTCAAAGGTAAGATATTCGAATGATAAAAATATAAACAGCAAATTTCTAAATAAAAAATCATCCCCAATATTCCATCTAATATTAGTAATATACTAGTAATTTCAGTTACATAAAATACGAAGTGTTTGATACGACTTCAATTCCTATTCGAATCATTATCTAATCGATAAACAACAAAATACAATCACGATTGAACAACACAATTGATTCGACTATTTCGATTGGGCAACGTCTGAAAACTCGTCGCCTATATAAATATCGTTACACAAGCAATTCGTGAGCAACGTTGGTAATGCACCTTTTGATTAACTTCAATGGTCTCCGCAAAGCCAGGTAAATGACTAGAACGTTAATATTCATTGCGTCATCGTGGCGATCCAATTAGCAGGAAACGCCAAGAATTCTGTCCAACGGCGGAAGCCGAGAATTAACTGGGTTAGCCGTGCTTCAACCCTTTGCCTAATGGTTTACAAAAGAGCTCGATGGTCTCTGTACGTGTGCCTCGAACAGTACCGAACGTACTTCTCCGAACTAACCACTCAGATACATTACAAAAAGCTTTCCTTCTAAGAACGATTGAACGAATAATAAGCAATGTTCAAAGGAAAAAATGTTTCGATTCCTGAAAGGGATAACTTAGGATCCTTCCAAATTTTAATATTCTGCTTCGACTTTATTTCGTTTGCAAATAAATTGATGGCTCTGCTTTACGCTATTTGGAATGATCTTTGAATACGCATAGCAAGCTAAATTTGAGAAAAATTCCTAGGAAAACGCTGATACTTCGGTACGTCGTTTGATCCTTACAATTTTAAGTAAATTATGTAAATAGGAAAATTTATCATAAATATATTTTGAAAGCTAGAGTTCGTAAAATATTACGTTTATGGTAATTTAAAGATTATGAAAAGAGAAAATTATTGAGAAACAGAATGAAATAATTTGAATGATTAATTTTAGTATTTAGTTAATCGTTAATTGATAATTCATGTAATAGGGAACAGTTAAAAATACCTTTGTATACCTTAAGAATACCTTTCAGGCACAGTGTATACATTAAGCTCGTGAACGTTGCCTCTAAAAGCACGCTGTCTGGTTATTACCGACCACGACCACTTCCGGTTATAAACTACATCCAGGTCGGTCGGTTTTTACAGGACGTTGCACGTTTTACACGGCAAATTCCCTTTTCTTTTCGCGTAATTTCTTCCCACCGACCGACTTGCCCTTAGCTGTATGTCTCTCGGGGTACGAGGACGAACAGAAGCTGGAAAGAGCATCGATTTCCTCGGTCGATGAACCGACAACAAATTATGGTGTGTATACACCGCCATCTTCTTCTTTTCCCCCTCATTTTCTAAAGCCAAAGGTTATTTTTAAGCCTTAAAGACGACTGGACGAAAGCTCGAGATGTACGGAGGGATTATCTTTGATCTATGAGCGTGAGAAAAATCTACGTCGTCACTGAAAGGATCAATTTTAAAGTATCCGTGACCCTACTTTGTACTTTATTTTAGTAATCAAAGGTATAGAAAATATTTCGTGAACATTTATATTTGCAAATAAAATTAAGAGAGAAACGCTTGCAATTAGTTTTATAATGCAAACATTCGAATATCCTCAACGTCATAAATCAGTCCACTTAACCACCTCAGGTTTTTATTTCTGCTCTTCACAATTTTTTATTCATAAATATTTAACAGCGACCCCCCTTTACTTGTCACCGTTAATTCCACTTTAGACTCGGTTTAAATTTGAGAATTTTATATTTATAAACGAGTCATTTTATGTCTTTAAATTTTACATTATATACCCTGTTTGAAGTTCCTTTAATAATTTCTATGGAAATCACGAATCAATAAGTTTTGGAATTTTGTATGATTTATACATTTTTGAAAGATTGAAATAAAAATATGTAATTCACAAATTTATAAAATTTTAAGTACGAAGGTTGGGCTATATTGGTTACAGTATCCAGCTAAACCAATACGATATTAATTACAGCTATAAATATCCCGTTCGACGAGCAGAGACTTAATATTTATCGATCGGTACGAAGTAATATCCAGGATCGCGTGTTCTATTTACCAGGAAATGACGAGGCAACAAATAATTATCCGACGATGTTTTCAAGAGAGGGAAATGACTAAGCTCGTTTCTTTCGGCGTAGCTGAGAAATGGGTTCGCACTTTTTCTTTATCTCCCCTTCTTTCCCCTCTTTTTTTTTTCTTTTCTTCGGTTGCCTTCCTATATGTGTACATGTATCCCTGGTACGCTCGACCGAGCATTTACTCGCGCTACTGAAAAGCGTGGCACGGTTAATATTCCCTTGAAAATGGATGACGCTTGCCACGATCCTGTGTGCACACGTTCCATTTATTTGCCTCTTTTCAGATGATCGAACGGGGGCATTAGTTTCGTCGATAAATCGTCAACTTACCCCCTTATCGGAACATGATACGCGGTAACCTATTAGTAATAACCGATTACTTGTCTCGTTCTAACAATTTTCTTACAGTCGAGTCGAAACTTTATTAACTGCTTTTGAAATTTTTCGAAGCATAATGTTAAAAAATTTCTAAGTCCCCAAAAGATATAACACTTCTGTTTCAGAAAGCTAAGATCAGCAGACATTTATTTCCATCGTTTCATATAAAATAAAATTACAAAAAAAAAAATGAATGAAAGAAATAAACTGTAGAAACGTCGGAAAACTAATTTCTCTCAAACACGAAAGCTCGATTGGATCCCCCCCCAAGGAAACCACTCAGAGAGATACACAGATACCACAAGAATAGTGGGAGGGGGAATTTCTTTAATGCATATAGGTCGAACATTGTTGTTCCCTTTTATCCTGAAACGTGGAAACGCCCAAGAACAAGGTATTTTTCCCCGGGAATTACAGTCGCGTGAAAACACGCTCGCCAACACAAACGAACTGGAACGCCTCGTGTTTCTGTTTACGTTCTTTTTCGGATGCTGGTCGTAGCTACTGGTCCTAAAAATGTCCGTGTTTCGGTCACGTAACCGACGAATGTAAAGTTTCCAACGTTGGAAAACCGACACGAAGAAAGCGCATCGTTCAGATAAATTTGTCGAGTTTTCCACAGCTGCACCTGACGACGTAAATATTCGAGGACCGATCAAATTGCACCCGTTCTTTTTCCTACCTTGATATGAATGCAAATTATCCTTCTCCTGTCCGACACGAGAAATCGATAGAAAGAGAAAACTTATTCCCAACGGCCATGGAATAGCTTTTTTCTTTCTATTCGATGAAGTTGAATAATCGAGAACTCCGAGTGTGATAAAATTACCGACTGTTTATCAATTTTGCCGATCATAGATGGAGCAGGAGAAAGAGGGCGAAAATTGTAAAATAAATGAGCTCCGTAGTGGGTTTCATGGAAGAAGCCAAGGTACCTTGAAAAATTTAGCGGCCCTAACGTTTATTTTCGAATAAAATAAGACGAATAAAATGGAAATGGATGTCCATACCGTTTGATGGATAATAAAACGATATTGCCACGATAAAATTACAAGTATGGCGAAATCGGAGAGAGTAAGAAGAACTTTGGAACGAACGGTATTATGGATTAATTTTCTTGGATAAGATATTCCGAATAAAGATTTATTTAAATATCTCATTAACTTGGTTCTCTGCGACTCGTACATCAGATTTGAACATTTATCATTCGGTTTTAGTTTTCACCGTGGCAGGAGAAAGTGATTCGGTAGAATAAATCGATCATAAGGTTGACATGCCCCCAAAAGGTGATCTAAATTATCCTTTGTACTCAAATCAAACCCTTTAATATAGGCTTGGAATAATACAGCCTGTGATACATTTAATTAACTTTCCATCGCGATTAAACTATGAATACCGATTCACTCTATCTTAATTACAACCGACACGTGTAAAGCAATATTAAACCACGTCTGTCGAGCTAGCCCCCCCACTTTGCAAAAATAAAAAAACAAATACATGTAAATTATGAGCTATTTATGAGCTTTCATATTCTGCAAATCAAAAATTTTGAGCTCGTCAAACAAAGCAGGAATTTGAAAATTTCAGTGGGGGGGCTGAGTCGACGTCGACTCAGCCCCCCCACCCCTTAAAAGTAAACATATCGGATCGCTCTTTGCGGCAGAATTAGGAGCTATTTATGAGCTTTGAAGACAATATAATTCAGATTTTTGAGCTCATCGTTTTAACCCTAAAACCACCCTTAAGTAATTTAACCGAAGAGAGAACTACACTTAAAATGAAAAAATTTAATTCTTTTGCAGATAAATATTGTTTATTGATTTAAGAGCTCTCCGGATACGTATTTTGATTATTGTGGTGCAACCCCTTTACGGTAAAACCACCCCTTGTCTCCCAAGCACAAGAGAGAACTGCACTTAAAATGAAAAAATTTAATTCTTTTCAGGTATGAAAATTCTGAGCTATTTATGAGCTTTCATATTCTGCACATGAAAAATTCTGAGCTCGTCAAACTAAACAGGAATTTAAAAATTTCAATCGACGTCGACTCAGCCCCCCCCAATTCCGTAAAAATAAGATTATGGAATCGTTCTTTGCGGCAGAATTAGGAGCTATTTATGAGCTTTTAAGACAATATAATTCAGATTTTTGAGCTCATCGTTTTAACCCTAAAACCACCCCTTAAATATTTTGATTAGGGGTTGTGAGTCAATAATCAAAATACGTATCCGGAGAGCTCTTAAATCAATAAACAATATTTATCTGCAAAAGAATTAAATTTTTTCATTTTAAGTGTAGTTCTCTCTTCGGTTAAATTACTTAAGGGGTGGTTTTAGGGTTAAAACGATGAGCTCAAAAATCTGAATTATATTGTCTTCAAAGCTCATAAATAGCTCCTAATTCTGCCGCAAAGAGCGATCCGATATGTTTACTTTTAAGGGGTGGGGGGGCTGAGTCGACGTCGACTCAGCCCCCCCACTGAAATTTTCAAATTCCTGCTTTGTTTGACGAGCTCAAAATTTTTGATTTGCAGAATATGAAAGCTCATAAATAGCTCATAATTTACATGTATTTGTTTTTTTATTTTTGCAAGGTGGGGGGGCTAGCTCGACAGACGTTATTAAACCTGACACGCCGTCATCTCCCAGTCGCATTAAACTATCAAAGGGTTAATCGAATTTCTCCGAATCGACCAAACCACCGACCGTATCGATTACGTGGAAGTTCGGTTCCCAATGGATTTGCATTTTGCACAACGTTCGTCAGAAATGAACCATTTAGCTCGTCGAGGGACACGCGAAGTCAAAGCAAACGCCCCCGTTGGCTCGGGGAGAAGTAGAAACAAGGCCTGTCGCCTCCTTGCCGAAATCTGACGAGCGATTTCACTAATACGGAACCGAGAGGGTTCGCTAGAAAACCGAGGCAGACGGCTTCTTAAAGATTCATCGTTCCTGCCATATTTAAGCCAGCTCGAAGACCCCTCGAAACAGGCCGGGCTGGCGAACCCCGTCTTACCAAATCCCTCTTTGGGATCCCTTACGACTACCGCACAAAGCTCTCCCTTTGTCCGTTCCTCGGGTTCTCAACTTTATAATTCACACTCACCGACATCGTCGCACCTCCGTCCCTCTCGCCCCGGCCGGATTCTTCGGCTACCATCGCGAAAACGGGGCTTCTGGCCGCGATGAAAGAGTATGAATAACGCGAGGAGGATCGCGACCAGCTACGACACAAAAGTAATCGACGCGACGGGACGAACCTAAACTGCGTCCACCATCCTCTTGATGGGGCGGAATTTTAAAGATACGCGTGAAAGGGTACCGAGGGATGATGGATATCAGCATTTAGTAGAAGGTACTTTTTCCTTTTAACGTTTCCGATCTGTGCTCGGAAATCTGGGTGATTTTAACACGTTGAATACCGCTGGGGTCACCGGTGACCGGCACCCGAAGTTTTTTCACAATTAACTCTTTCGTTACGGGTCGATACACGCAACGACCTGTGTACGGGCGCCGACTATAGTCGGCACAAAAGAATCTACTGTACCGGAGGAGTATCTCTTGATTCTATCAAGTCGTATTGGACTAATCCTACTAAAAGTATATTCTGGATACGAAACAAGTTTCTTCTGTTTTTCTTCTTTCGACGTGCAATGTGCACACTTTTCGGCGCGGTGCCCCAGTTCAGTGACGTTACTACGACGGAACGGACTGCCGTAACGAAAGGGTTAAATAATTAACGAAAGAACCGATAAAATAAACCGCGGGTGTCGTTAATATTAAACTAACAATGCTGGCCATCAAACTGAAAGGTTAAAGTTAAAAATTAATCAACTGAATCATTAATAATTAGGTTTTTACCGTGTCTGACTACGTACGTCCATTTTCATTGTGGCATTCAGCGTGTTAAAACTTTGACTGCCACAGTGAAAACAGACGTATGTAGTCAGACACGCTGAAATTCGAATTATTAAGAATACAATCCGTTAATTTTCAAATTTAACCTTTCAAACCGATAGCTAGCATTATCAGCTTAATATTAACGCTATCTGCAGTCTATTTCGTCACTTCTTTTGTTAAATATTTGATTGTAAAAAATTTCGAATGCCGGTCACCGGTGACCATCGTGGCAGTCAAAGTGTTAAACGAACCTTCGGATTCGTGATTTCAAACGACTTTTACGGACGTTTTAGAAATATTTGTATTTGACAATCTGTGGAATTAGATAAGTAGGTCAAAAAATCGAATACATATAAAAGTTCACCGCACTTGTACGCACATGCAGTCCCTTAAATTAACGAAAAATGATGATAATAATAACGCAGACCCCCTATACCTTAAATTTTCATATTTTTGAAGTAAAAGCAAAAGATAGATAAGATAAAGGAAGAGAAAGCATGAAGTTAGAGGTTTCTGTGCATTCGCGAAATCGTAACCGTCCTCCTTAAAGCTCTGTTAATTTCCTCGGCATAATTCTCCCAATTTATACACTCAATGATTGCGCGGAACAGTTCTGCAACGAAGGCGGAGCTCGAGGAAATTCCAAGATAAAATACGGGCGCAATAAACAGAGAAGAAGATTGCACTCGAAATGGCATCGTTACACGTTGCTCGCGATCTTTGAACACAGGGGCACAGTTTAACCGGCGCTCTCTCTCTCTCTCTCTCTCTCTCTCTCTCGTTGCATGTAAAGAAACTTTCCTTCCCTGCGAAACTGCGAATGATTGTGCTCTGATGTTTCTCTGACTTGGATGCTCGGATACTTCGTATAAGCATTACAAAGTTCAAACTTTATACTACGGTTTCTTCTTCCCCTGTTCGATTGTTACGTCTCGATGGTACGAACTCTACGACTGCTATTCTAACCGGTAGACAATTATTTATGAACTTAACAATACCACGTTTTCGCGTAATCAAAAATTTTTACTACCGATTTTTTAATTTAATATTTTTTGACGCGTACCATGGCTTATGATTGAAATTTCTGTATTTCGATAGTTTAGACGCCACCGTGAAAACGACCATACGCAGTAAGCCAAGTTATAATTCTAATTATTCAGAATACGATTGTTTAATTTTTCAAATCAACCTCCCAAAATCTGTGTGGTAATATAATACTGATGCCGCGTAAAAATTTGTCTAAGTTACTGTTCCTAATTTTCAGATAACTGGAAGTTAGTTTATTTTCAAAAACTCTATGAAACGAAGATACGATGCAGGGTCTATGCGACCCATATCGTCATGAACGTGTTAACTCGACTACAATTTAATCCTCTTCCAAAGATTAATCCACAGTTGAAAGCTCTAATCGTGTCAGGAGCAAAGTATCAAGTAGTATGGGTCAACGATAACAGAGCCAGACTCGTAACGGTAAGCACGCTATTATTTTCATGCGTATAACGATGGAAATTTGCAAAATTTCTCTCGCGAAACGATCTAACTGCACAGGCAATGATATCCGAAAGGCAAACGAACCGTTTTCAATGGTCTCGCGATCACGTAATCCCTCCCCGTTTAAAATAAACAAACGATTCGGCGAGCAACCGAGCGAAATTTCCCGCGTCAGGAACACTGGTCGGTGACGTTTATCCCGGAAGAAAATGGATCCTCGAACCGGATATCCGCGACAGAGTCCGTACCGACCATTTCGGCACGGAAGGAACCACCAAGTCGAGAGGATCGATGGTATCGACAGCCTGTCCTCGACCATCTCTCTCCCGCCCGATACAATCCCAACCGGACGTCCGTTCTGAAAGCTAGATGCCTGATGATCCGAGTTTCGATCAAATCGAACCTGTTCGACCTGCACTTACCAGCTTCAACGTGCATCTGTCTTTTTCTGTCGTTTTAACATATGTACTTCGTGTTCGGAGACGCGTAAAATTTTGATCGAATCCTAAAGGAGACTTCGGACGATCAATACACACAGGGCGTTCCATTTCACCTCGTCGATTTAATTTATTAACATTGAGTTATACTGTCGATATAATTATGTAAATACTGTCAATATTTATCGACGAATCGCAGTTGTCTCGTACGTTCAATATTTATTGACGATAGATTCAGTTTTAAAACTGGCATTACGATGAATATACTGTGAATATTAAAAATATTTCGAATGTCTCAATCCGTGATACGTTCAATAACATCGGCAGCATATATTGATCGTAGAGAGCTTTTAAAGAGACACGGGAAATTGAAAGAACGATATCGATTTAGATATAGCAATTGTTAAAAAGAAATTAAGGCAAGGATGTACAGTTTCTACCAATTTTCTCGGACTGGTTCGAAATTACGACTTGGTTTCGTTTGATTTTTAGAAGGCTGCGCCTGTCATCCGACATCGCTTTTATCAGAAGATCAAGCAACATTTAAATTTCAGTAGGGAAGCGATTGCAATCCTGGGAAAATAGGTCAGCCATCGAATCGAGAGAACGTCATCGATATCGTGCGACAGGCAAATGATCCGACATCATTTCTCTCATCACGAATACGCAAAATTCACGTGAAACGATCCGTTCGAAATAATACGTGAAAGCACAACCAATGCTGATCAATTTATTTCCATTGTAAGACTTTCCACCCCAAATAAATGATAGAAAACGAGTTACTATTGTGCCATTCAGAAAATAATCCAAATACCAAACATTTAAATATCCCGAAAATTATAGTTATTTCCAGCAAACATGGTACACCCTTTTTATGACGTTTAGCTCTTTCTACCGTACACATTTTCAAGCTTAAAACTTTCAAATGTTACTCCTGCAAACCGCAAAAACGTGCAAAATGATACTTTCGGATGAATATAAAAAGAACTGTTAAAATACCGTCATGGAAACACATCCACTAATTTCCTATTCACTCAACACGGTCCATTGTTCTGGAAAGATTTTTTATTCACAGTCCGGCAGGAAGAATCAACGTTGGTTCGAAAATACATATAGCTTCGGTTGTATGGAAAACAACCAAGGAGGACGGTCAAAGTTTTATCATCGGGATCGTTCGTGGTGCATTTCGACGAAACACAGCGAATGCAACCGACAGACACATAAAACCGGAGAATTTGTGGTTAGCCGGGAAGAATGAGAGGAGCCGTAGTAAGACCGGAAAAGGAGAAAACTCGACGGAAAAACAAGCCCTTTGGTGCGGGCGTAAAACCGTCCAACGGCGATCCATTAAGGTACGTGAGATAGGGCGAGATACAAAAGATTGCTCTCGGGGAGGGATTAACCTTTTCCCATGAGGATTTTTACCCTTCCAAGGCTCTTCTTTCTTTACCCGAACGTGTGTCCACCAACGAACAACCAAGTAAAAAGAAATCAACTCGGACCATTATATTATTAACCCTCGGTCAATCGTGAACCAACCTACCAAACGTACACCAGAATAATTCAGCTGAAATTGGGTACTTCGATTTTTCCAAGTATTACGAAAATAACTATAGATATATCTTACAATTAGAAGTGTAATAATTAAAATTGAATGAAGTTGAATAGTGTAAAAACGAAAAATTTAATTTAATTTGTAGCTATATCAATGATCCTTCATTTTTCTTCCACAATAATATTTTTCTACAGATACAGTTTTATATTTTTACCACAGTCGTTGACTTAATAACACAAACAAGATAAAGTACCCTTACTCTTTGCGACGCACGATTCTCGTAAAATTTCATTCTCTAAACATCCTCGGTCTACTTACAAACTATCAAATGAACTATCGAAATATAAAGTTTGTCCTCGTGAATCGGGATTAATCTGTCGAGATCTAACTTGACGATAATGTAACGAGAAACTGGCGCTTTTCAAATTTGACGAGGATCGCGTGCACGACGAGTATCCCCTCGAGGAAACGACTGATGTAATTTACTACGACACTTCCAGAATGACTTTCCGACACTTTACAAAGGACTCGCTTCATACACTTCGTGCTTGTCTCCCCTTGATTCTGTGCACCCTGGCCGATGCACGTAACTTATTCCAGGAAAGTTACACGATATTTGAACGCAACTTCCGCGAAAACTCGTGCCGACGGTAGTATTCTATTTCCACTTTTTCTTTTTCCAAGGTGGTTCTAAAAAATCTCTGATCTTTCAAAAAGGAATTAATTAGGCGTGAAATCGAGGAGTTTCCAGCGTGGGCGTGATTTCGAATCGAAACTTTTCGTAACGGCTCGAAAATTACCGCGAACCTTCGAAAGCTCGTTGATTTTTCCTCTCAAAGGGCGCGAGAGCATTAATTTCCCCGCGTACCGTTAACGAGTGGCATGCATTAATTAGTTCTCTTTATGAATCGTGCACCCTTACCCGGCTTGTATCATGCTAATTAATCCATCGGGAAAACATCAGGTGCGCTCGCCGCGAAGAGATCTCGTTGCTCCCTCTAACTGATCCAATTGTTTAATTAAAGCTCGGTAGATGGACGAAGCTTTCCAATGTTTACGCGAATTCGCCAGAAAAGAGTATTAATGCGAATAGTAACTATTTCGGTTGGAAATTATTATTTATCAAATTCTGATCGTTATTTCCATAGGTAGCAAGTTTGTTTGCCAATCTGATTTAATAAACGAATCCTCCTTAGAATTAAACGCCCGATTCTTACTATATCAATTGTAGACGGCGTTTAGGGAAGAGACGTGCTTTCGTCTCCCTCCGTATGCCCTTGGTTAGCGAGATAGGTGTAGGTTCTCTCGCTGGCGGTCGTCCGGCATGCTCTTCGGATATAGATCCCAAGACGAAACGCCGTTCTCTTACACAATGGAAAAATATTTTTTTAGAAATTTAAAATGAAAATTAATATATTGGACTGGTGTGGAGAAATTCGAAAGGGCAGAAAATTCCGATCGAAGCACGTTTACAGACAACGCTATCTCTATCGTGAAATGAACAATGTCCGCAATCCAGACTTCTATTTTCCGCGGGTATAACGAATGTAAATCTACCGTTTGTTCGTTCGACTGCGGAATCGTTTGTCGCGATTCTCAATGTGACTTGACTCTCGTTTTATTTTTCCCCCTTGAAATTCTACGGAAACAACTGTGGCGCCGTTCAAAGGGTTGCAGAAATTGCATCTTCCACCCCTTTGTGTTTACATGAATTTCCCTTATACACGAACCCCTTAACAGACGACGTTTGTCTATACCAGTTTCTTTTTTAACTTACAAACTGCATTCGTACGGGCGTCTACTTTTTTTCACGGTGGCGAAGCAAATTTTTCTAAATAGGATCAAATTTCAAGATTTAACCCTCTGAAGACTGAATTTGTAAAATTTTACCTGGCAAATTTGAAGCTTTCCCAATAATTTATAATACTAAATAATCACGACCGAATCATATTTAGTCCAATTATCTTAACACTTTAACTGCCACGTCACCCATATGTGGGTGACGCTTGAATTTTCGTAGAAATTTGTCTTTTGCATTATTAATATCCCTTCAATTACTTAATTACAAATCGTCCTATTAGATACTCAAAATACTGAATAATAAAAATTACGAAGAATTGTAACAATAATAGGGAAAATTTGTTCGAAATAAATGCTTTGTCTGACCAAATTTTCAGCACCTTTAGCCTGGCCGGTCAAGGTGTTAAATAATATCGAAACTAGCAAAATAATTAACCAACGCGTCCACTATTGGACCCCGCGAGATCGTTACGGGTTAAACTGTTTCAACTGTCATAAACGCTAAAAGAGTTGAACCATCGAAGGCGTTTTCAGAAGAATCTTTCCAAACAGGAATTAAAGTCGAGAATCATAGTCCCATAAATGGACGGGAAACTCGACATTAGAATTCGTAAAATCGTAAAGAAACGCTATCCAGACCAGCTTAGCCTGGTCGTTGATTTTATCAGCCCTTGCTCGTTTCAAGTATCCCGGATAGGCTTTTGTTTAAACACGTTTTCACCAAGTTTACGCTCGTCCTTGCCTGGAACCGTGGTTTTACGAGCATAATGGAACGGGCACCATTACCGTTCTAGTCGCTCCCCTTTTCCTTCTTTCTCCAACTCAAAGACGAATGGACACCGGTTCCTCGTAAAAATGATTTTTTTTTTTCTTTTTTTTACCAAGTTTGCCCCGTCTGCTTGGGCACTGAACGTGCTTTTATTACGGCGATTTCGGTCTACGTCATGTGTTCCCATGAATAGCTACGTGGTTTTTCCTTTTTTTTTTCTTCGTGCCAGGAACCAATTCGCCTCGACGATTTCTATATACTTTTACTTTTCCCCCCTAGCATCGTTTCCCCTTTATCGCAAGAGCGGCAACTTTTGCTCGACGATCCTACGAAAATATTACCAACTTTTTGTGTTTCCGAAATGGTCGTAGAATTTTCATGGACTTGGAATCGCGAAACGATACTCTGGATCGTGTTCAAATTATAATATTGCACTACTCGATGGTGAAACGCGTATTTCCTTACAAAGAAAAAATAAAAAAAAAGAAACCAACAACAAAACTTTCTGGACGTATGAATTACCATCGCGTTGCTGGGACTTCTTCGAAACGGTCTTCCTTTCGACACAAAAGAGAAATGGACGATTTCAATTTCGTAGTCGATAATGTATAGACACGGGAACGGTATTACAGACCATTACTCTCTGTTCCTCGGAAAATCTCGGTACTCTGTTCGCAAAAGCTACAACGATCAGCAGAATCCCGGTTAAGAATGTTCTTTTCTTGTTCGTTCTCTTATTTTTCCTCCGTGTCCGCACTTTTCTCCCTTCGAACAGTTACGACGGATCGTTTTCGGAACGGTGACGAGAGCTGGTCGAATCGATGACATTGTGCAAGAAGTCTTAGGAACTTCTGTCTTGTCATTCCTTGTGTGCAACGAAAATGATATTAAAGTTAACTTTTGAAATTCTCCAAGATCATCTAAATTATTCGAGCTATATTTGTTTCGTTGATTCAACGCTCTGGCGTTAACCTCTTAACATCACCTAAAATTTTAAGATAAAACTCACTAGAAACAATTTCCACTGATTCTTGATTGTAATTTTAAACATTTTCCTTAATTATTTAACCTCTAGTTTCTTCCATATTTAATACTAAAATGATACAAAAGGAAACTACATATTTTCGTCAAACTTAATAAAGAAAACAATTTTGATAAGTAAGCGACAAACGTAATATTGCGGAAGTGGGCTTATATATATAATTTTTAAAATAACTGATCTGAAATTATCTGAATTTACGACACATAAAAAATTAACTAATCAATACAAATACAAATTCTAATAATAACGAACAACGCTCTGTAAATGTTTAACTAACACGTTGCTCGTAAGATTAACAACATTTTCGTTGTGTTTCCATTTCGTAAAGGACTCAGAGCGAAAATACAAGAGGATTTTCACAGAATTTCATAATTCAAGGAGAAAGCTGGATCCAAGTTGGATGGTGAGAAGGAAAAGCAGCACGAGTATCCAGTCGATGAAATTTTAATCCAATTAGTGCTCATCGTCGTTTCCGTTTCCGTTTCTCCATCTAACTCCATTTACACTCGCGTGACCCCCTCTTTAAAGTTAAAATCGATAGGCGACGACAACGAGAACGATCGTTCAAGATGAGTCCAGGATAATGACGAGACAATTGCATGAATAATAGTCGACAACGATTCTTTCGGGTGTCGGGCCGAATTTGTAAGGCAAAATCGGTTGCCACGAAGGCTAATCGATAGGCGGACCAGTTCCTTTTTCCCTCCTTTTTTACGATTCCGTCCTTAATAGTCTCCTAGGTTAAAGAGTTTCCAAGTATTCAGAATATATTTGCACTTTGTCACCGGCGAAACGAGGAACGATCCCGAAGTTCATTCAAAGTTTCGTCCTGCTTTCAAGCGGTCGTGTTACACGACGATATTTCCAGCATTCTATAGAAAATATCGCGAAACTTAATAAAATGATTGAATTGGAAATTTTAAGAAATAAAAAGTCTAATGCAATTTCATGACACAAAAATATCGCGAAATACCTCTTCTAGCATATCAGATTGAAGCTTAAATTCTAACAAAAATAACCACATAAATGAACTGTCGATAGAATCGTTGATACACAGAGTAATCGAACTCCAATCAAGCCTACCTCCATACGTTACGAAATCAGCCATGCTTAATTGTAATTGATAACCAGCCATTCTGTATTTGGAATATTGATAAAACATTTATATGTATACATGTTTTTGTCAAACTCGAAGCTTTAAACTGATATGCCATAAGTGATATACCGTAACAGTTTTATGTCACGAAATAGCGTCAGAATCCCGGCCATTTGACATGCAACAATCCAATAGATAGCCAAGCCAATCAAAGTGGAGATTTCGGATCTGGAATAACACGGGCGTGGTGTTAATTCATCTAAACCATCAGAAATTGAAGTTTCCGCCTATTTCCACGAATCGAAACTATCGAACCAATCAGCTGTCCATCTGCCCCCGTCTGTTCCTCGATATTCTGACACAAAGTGACCAAAAAAAGAGCATGGAACGAACTGGTTCGCGGTAAATAATTCAGTGGCCGGACGACGCAACGTATCGATTGTAACTGCAATCACGAACCTCTTTCGAGGCACCTGCAACCATGGATTCGTTCGAATAAAATCCTGTCGAACACCATAGGCTTCGCTAGAGCACATGGAATTGCAGCGAAAAAAAATGTCTCATACTTGAAAATTACTTGGCATTATGCTTTGATACGGCAATTAACGTAGCCGATCGTTCATTTTACATCAATTCACTTCGAAACGAACAACGATGGGACTTTCGTTCCCCTGTATCGCTGTTTTCCCTAGGAAAGGCTAGTGTACACGACACTGTATTGTAAAATTTATATAATAAGGAAATTCAGGAAAATAAAGCACAGATTTGTGGAATTGAGAAAAGGTTAACCGGTATTACTCTTGTCAACGTTGTTAATTAAGAAATGAACGACAAAAGGAAAGGGAAACGAAATAGGTAGAGCCAAACGGAAAATGGGCAATTTCTAAAATACGAGATTGAACCACCAACCCATGTGCCTTCGCCCCTGTCTCTCTCGTTGAATCCTTTGAGATGCAACGTGAAAAAGTCAAAGAATTCTATGAAAAGGTTGCGAACGGCTCTACCCTTCTCCGACGTTTCGTTTTAATACTTCAGCGACGGTTCTTCGCGAAGAATGTTTCCAACGTCTATGGAATCCGAGGATACGCGGCGCTACGTTTCTTCTCGAGAGGAGTCGAAGAACGCCAGGACAGGAGGGAAATGACTGAAGAAACTGAGAGAATGAATGCAGATACGCGAGAAAACGCAGGCAGGCACACGTCGACGATGCATTATCGATTTACCCGGAGCCCTGCAGCGACATTTTCTACCCTGTAAAATGCAACCACCGAACAAACCTGTGTCTCGCCTACCGGCAACCGATCCCAGACCGGGCAAATTGCTTTAACACAGATTTCTTCGACGAATTACAAGCCTTTTTTTCTTTTGTAAAAAGGTTTTGACGATCTTCTTCTTTTATTATATAATATGCATAAGTCACGCTGATACCTAGTGAAAAAGTAAATTACAAAGCAAATTTTAATATCACAAATTCTGATTCCAAAATACTTATTCCTTTGAATAATTATACTTTCAACGCGCACTTTAACGAACAAATGGGAAGCATTTGGGGTGGTTTTACCCCGATTTCGATGGTCACTCTCGTAATTACAGACATCAGCTGGCAACCGCAGTGCCGCGTGCAACAAAGAGTAGGATTTTTTCGTTCACGAAGAAAAACCCCGGTTCATTTCCTCCGAGATTACCCTCAGACATGTTCATTGTCTCGCGTAGGTCCGCATTTATCCGTCGGGATCACCGCAATTCCGTCATTTATCCGGCCGTTCTGCTCATGGGGTTTGCCTCGTTTATCCACGACCAACGGGAACCACATTTTTCAACGTTTAACGACGCTGTCTGGCAATAATTAATTAACCCGCCCCTGGGTTCTCTCGTAGAAGAATAAAGAAAAAAATCGCTCCTCCTTGATGACCGTACATCTGCTTTGTTTCAGGCACGGCTTGGCTGCTTTTTGTTGATGGTTTTCGGAATTAAATATGTAGATTAAAGTCCAATATCTTCTTGCTTACCATCTTTATGGAGAATAATTTTGTTGTGGCGTTTGGTAATGGCTTTTTTTTTCCATCACTTGGAATTGCAGATAGAATTCTTTTCTTCTATTTATGGTAATTGGTGGATTTTAGAAATTTATATGCTAGCATTTGGTTGGGTCAGATTTAACACCTCTGAAGGTTCTCAAAATAATATTTTTTACTATGCATAGTAAATTTTATACACCTTCCATCCTGATTAAGTTCTACATTGTATTTCTAAAGTACGGAAATGCTATTTTTTAGCGTATCGAAAAACAAGCAATCATTTGATTTGATTATCCAAAAGAATTAGACGACAATCGAGGATATTTCAAGCAGCAAGTCGTGACGAGTTTATCTCGATGTTTTTCAGCGACTTATTTACGAAACGGCGCGGGCTTTCAAGAATTTATCCGAAACTCGATTTCGAGCACGATGCATCGGCAGAGAGGGAGAGTCGCGATTTACATTCCCCTCGAAAACAAGATTGTCTACGGTTGAACGTGGCCGACCACCCCTTCGGGTCCCGTTGGATTCACTGTGTTACGAAAAAAAAAAAAGAGGAAGAGGCTGACTTTCGAGCGATTCCATGAATATTTCATACGTATCTCTTTCGTCGTGTATCGAAAACTTCGCCCCGGTATCCCGTTCCTATATTTTTTCCCCCTTTACCCACACTCCTGTACACGCTGCTTTGTACAAAAACCCTCGCTCATCATAGGATGAAAAATCCAGCTGCGTATGCGTCGCATTATTTCGCGGTTCGTTCTCGTTCTGCTTCGAGCCCTTGCAATATCCTTTGGATACCCTTTCCTTAAACACGCGGCAATGTTTCTTCCGTCAACGAATGTATTTTCTTTTTCTCCCCCCTCCATCGTAATTACCGACAAAGTCGGCTGAACTATCCACCCATCATCGTTCTTTCGCGATGGAAATTAACGGTATATAATGGAAAACCTCTTTCAGCCCTCTGTATCTTTTATCTGGCCGTTTTAAATGCGCACAGAACCCGTGCAATTAGCATCGTAAATATGTATTTAAAAACTTAACGCGAAAGGAGAATTTTCGGAATTTAAAGCTGTTTGAACACCTACATCGGATGAAAATGAAAGATCAAAGTGGTCGAGGTCGAAATTTGCAACTTTTCTTTATGAATAATATTACAAAGGAACATTATCCACGTGTCTGACATCGATGTTTAATTTAATACGGAACCGATGCAAATATTTTTCACGCAATAAACCTGCAAGAATAAATTAGCAAAATTGTATAAACTTTTGCTGCGCCATTTTGCCACCAATCAGTCAAGTTCTGATAAATCTGATCATAAAATCGATACAGATTATTAGAACTAACAAACAAGATATTTCATCGCAACGAATGTCATGTTCTCTGATTTTTTTTTTTCCTTTCTTTCCAGAATCACTAAATCAAAATTTAAACTGTCGTTTCATGTTAGCATTAATTTGCGCAGAGTATTTTAATGCTGTTACACGGATAAATTACGAAACTGTACAGAGTATTCACTAAACGTGTCTATCGACCTTCGAGATTTACAGAGAAGTGAAGCGCGTTGTATACAAAGGATACTATTCTCTTACATTTAGATAATTATACTATTTACATTTTGTTTCTGTTTCTTCTACCAGAGATATCGTTAGCTTTAAAATTACATCAGTTATCTTCTTTCTAACATTCCAGCATATTACACCGAGTAACACGTCCTCGAACGTTTTCCAATCCTTCGGATATCATTCGAGCCACGGTCGCAAAAAAATATTATACAGGATTTTAATTCAGAATTCCATCTGCAACGTCTAACGACTGCGACCAACACCGGGTATAAATAAACCACGGAATCGACGACGGAAAAGTTTCGAATTCTAGTTGGACCAGGATCGTGAGAAGATACCGGGGGTAGCGTGTATAAGGGTGGCCGAGGAACAACCACCGAGACATTATACAGTCGACGCCGAAGTTGCCAAGTGTTTCCGGATGGTTCGAAGATATTTCCGGTCGCTTTATTCAAATCGCTGGAATAAATAATGAAGAAGCAACCGCCGCCAATACGGCAGCATCGATCGTTTTCGAAAACTTGCCTCGTTTCGAGCAACCGTCCAACCAAATAAAGAACGAAACATACCGTGTTCGTGTTGATGTTCAAAGAAGTCTTACATTGAAAGTATTTCAAGCGTATAAACGATGGAAATATACAGAATAGTAGTCTTAATATTTTACAAATAGAATGTTTTTGACTGAAATATTTTACTATTCCTAGAAAAGTGTAGGCAAAAAAGTATTAGGTTGTTGCATAACTATGAAATGTCCGATTTATTATCGGCAACTTTAAATAAACACACACTTTTTATATTAAACGTTAATAATGAAAATAAGAATTATTAAAATCTGTACACACTTTTTCAAGGAATAACAAATTTTCTACCTTCGTTTTAGAAATTTTTGGAAAACTTACGGTTATTCGTGCTTCACAGAGATCTAAGAAAGGCACGTTTAAACGTAATACCTGATTTATACTAAAACCTTTCACTAATTTACATTCAAAATGTAAGCAACAATCAGTGTCAACGATCGAACGAAACAACAAACGTTTCTTCTTACAACCCCTAATTTTCTTTCATAGATCGTGTTCTATGTACTAGGAAAAGTTACCCTTATACACTTGTTCCCTTCGCTTCTACTATCCACACTATCCAGCTGTCGTGCAGAACTGATGGCCAATTAAGTTTCCATCGAGTTTCTTTAAAAGCAAACTACTCCCTTTCAGCGTTGTCGCCCGTTAAAAATGCAACAACCACTTGCGAGTTACACGTGACAGTAGCTGGAAATACGTTGGCGGAAGTTAACAACGGCAAGTTTCGAAGGAGACACCTGCTACCTTACGCCTAATTCCCAGGCCAGTCGTTCACACGCCGCTCGCTTTTCCGCTTTCGACTTTTCCCCTTTCCGCGCTTAATTCCAAAATCAGTTTCGTCGATCAGTTCAAAGAACTTATTCGAAAGTTTGCCGCCAGAGAATATTCTTGCCTCGATAGAACCGACTTATCAATTATCGTGAATAATACGAACGCAAAAACAAGCCAAGAAATCAGAAAAAAATCTGCAAGACGATATATTCGAAAGTTTGAAAGATATCCGTACGAATTTATTTTAATTCCAGAAGAAACGCTTCGAAATTAACTGTTATCTGAAGTGGTTGCGGTTCGGTCCTTCCGTGTTCAACAAAATTCTACGAAACATCCGTAGAACCGCAAGAGAAGAGGAGTAAATCAAACGCACGTGTATCAGGGCAAACCGCTCTCGCCACCGGAAATGAGATCAACACAACCATGTATCACCGTCGTCGACGACGATGTACAATGTACATTATCGTCAGATGTATTAGACATTAGACGATCGTACACACAATGCTAATCGCTAAGACATCCGAGACTTATGACGCACCATATGCGTCCTACACTCTATATCCGAAATTACTAACGACGCATTGTGTACACTGTACGCTGCTTGTACGAGAAAATGGACGATGTACCGCACGTGTTCCATCCTACGTACATATATCAAAGAATCGATGATACATCGTATGCCTCTTGTACCATTTATATTGTAGGAATAAGTATTTTCCTTCTGGCGCTTTGGTGCAATACGAACGTAGCGTTAGAGCGTTTTTTGTTAATTAAAGCGAGCGTCAGAATTAACCGACGCTAGGAACAGGAAAGGTGTGCTAAATAAACGTAGGTATAATTTCGGAAACGATATCCTACAATATCCACACACTGTATGTATTTCATTGCAACAAGGTCGTAGCATTTTTTTTCTTTTTTTTTTCTAAAATACAATTTTTTGCTATCCAATTTTGCTAATATTAAATTTTATGTATCAGTGGACAGCTACTTCCTTCCACTACGATATTATGATATTTTAAACTGTGAATTTTCGAGTTGAAAAAAAAATGAAATTCTTTTTCGCTACGAACTTGTGTCACAACTTAACACTTTACCGACCGGTGTATAGGCGAATGGATGATGAACCTTGACCAATGACGCACCGTGTGTGTTTCACACTGCACGTATAAACAATTAACGACGGTATATTGTAAATCGATACATGAAAAGATTGTACAATAGTGAAACAGCAGAGTTTGCAGATGTTCCAAAGGAAACACGGTCATTTAAAATAGTTGCGCTTCGTAAAGCTGACGTAATAAGGATAAGTATGGTAATCTTGTTTCCGTTACTCACATTCTGTTGTCGTAGTAAAGGAACAGCTAGAAAGGCATCATCGACTTCGAGAACTCGTTTCGTGGGACACTCAAAGCAGTTTCTCTTCCATTCCAGTTTATGTTCGTAACAAATTACACGTCTCACTGTACACTTTCATGTTCGTTCTCTTCGAAAAAAGCAGTGCGATGTTCAAACTTTACGCGTTCTTAAAACGAAGCTAGACACAACATTTATATTTTTCTTTTTGAGTGGTTTAATTTAATTAACATTAAGAATGCGGTTATCAGCTTTTGCAAATGCTTCCAGTACGTTGTTGAGATACTGTAAACAACTTTGATACTCCCGTTTTGTACCCCCGATCTTTTGCTACTTTATAATTGTAAATAAAAAAAATCCTGGCTCTCGACACGCAAAAAATATCGGGATATAAATGGAGATTTTGCGCAGCAACATTTTAATAAGCATTTGTTGGAGCCCATTATTCGTACTATTATGTAAATAAAAAATTACATCTAATACAAGAAAACAAAACAGCCAGAGATTATTATACCATGGTGAGTAATTTGTTTACTGTTTTAGGCGTGGATATTTTTTCGGAAAAGAAACACGAAAAAGTTAGTCGTGATTTGGGCGTGTCAAAGGTATGAATTCACGTCTGAGTCACGATGATCTTCGAAGAAAAAGATTACCTTCCTTCTCACTCGAGAACTGTATCAATGTTATGATCTTATCGCGTGATATACGTAATGTAACCTTGCAAGATAACGACGCGACTAACACTAAGAAAATTCGATATTTATCTACGTTAAATACTGAGGTACTTCATTTTCATATATAAAACATCACAATATATTATTCAAATATTACATACAGTCGAGTATGTTGCTGCGCAAAAACATAGTATTTAAAATTTCTATAAAATGTAAAATTTATGTGTATAAGTTCATATTATATCAGTACTCGCGAAATTTAACAATGAGATTTGATATTTTAATATATTTTAGAAAACCGCGTCAATGGGCGGCCATTACGCCATCATACTCTGTCTCCTTCTAACCAAAGTATAACCTAACTACCGGGTTCAAAACAACGTATCAAAACCATTCCAAAAAATACACTACCGATGCTAATAAGACAGTAGCATTTCCGAAACGATATAAATGATCATTGAAATTATGCTTATGACAAGATATGATTTTTTAAACGACCTAGGAGAAACATTTTTAAACGCTTACCGACACTGCTTTGATTCGGATCGTAATTCGGACGGTTGACACTTTTAAGACGCGCGTGGTATTTGACACAATAATGCACAACTGTTAATAGAAATCACATTTGTCGAACGAACACCGTGCACTCTGAACTTTTATCTTGAAACTACGTCAAGTGTCGACGGCAATTACGCGTTGTATTAATTAGAACGATCGAAAAAATTAACGACGCGATCTACGAAACGTGCCACTGACCATGGCTCGTGGTGAAGTGCGCAGACCGGCTGCGCAGTGGACAGGCACACGTGCTGGCTCATGGCGGTCACGTTTGAACGCACTCTAGGGACAGCTGTGCCTTGTTTTGCAATATCTTTGACCTGTCCCAATGAGTCATCGCGTGGATTAGTTCAAAGACTTTTCGAAATCAAAACAGTAGTTTCCCGTTGGTTTTGATCTTCTTCGATGTGTGCCGATTGAATAAACGAACAAGTTTTCGTACACCTTTTGTCAGAGCAAGAAATGTAAATTTATTAAAGGTTAGATTTTTATTCGAATTTAATTTGAAGATTGATTAATTAAATTTAAATTGAGAATTTTAGACTTATAGGTTTATCATTATATTCTGTTTATTATTTTAATGCTGTAGTTAAATTTATTGTAATTAATCCAACTTTGAAACATTTGTACACTGCGAAAATGGTAATGGACGAATGAAAAATACTGTGTACAAACTTGGAAAGGAAGAAACTATATTTCATGGTATGGTTGTAAGTTAACGATAGGAGAGGGACAAGAAACGAGAGAGTTGGGAGTATCGAGGACACTGACAGATTTCCAGGTGAAAGGCATCCACGACAAAAAGAACATGACCCCAATAGTGCATTATTTTCCCAGTTCTCCGATGCAACTTTAAATATATCCGATCTGAAAATAACTTTGTAACGAATAAAACACAAATTTCAATAAATATATGATGTTTTCGATAGCAGCAAAAATGTAATCAAGTATTTGTGAGGAATAGAAATTCAAACGGATGTTTAGTATGCACTGTCAAGATATCCCAGAAGGGACTGTGAAATTGTTAAACACATTAGCATCGAATTTCGGAGGCGACGCGTGTAGACCTAATTTAATTACGTCTGGGCTAATCGAAGCTGCGGACAATTAATTATCAATATGCCGGATATTGCGCGAAGAGATCTGACAGGTGGACACGTCGATCTGCCAAGTTCTGAGTAACGATTAGGCCTATCAAACGCGACAGGTGGTCGAAATCGTTTATTTATTTCACAAATTCTTCATTCAACCAGAAATTCGTTAATTCACTTTTATTTTTCTATCTTGCCAAAGAAGAGTAGCCTTAATTAAACCACATCTGGATTTCGTAATCTTACAGTTGGCTCATTTAGGAAACTTAAATAGTAACTTTTCTTCTTGTACCTTCAACATTTTTGAAATATTTCTTCGCCAACTTAAATGATCCAACAGGTTTCATAAAATATGATTTACTCTAAAGTCTTCAAATTTATTAAACTTCAACTAGGAATCAATTACCAGTTTATAAGCTACATAAATTCAAATTTCAGAAAGGTTTCCGTGTTGTAGAAACGCAAAGAAATCGAGCATTGGACTTTGCTGCTTTAAAGCTGAAAAACGACCTTAGCTCGACTGTAGCTCGACTTAGCTGTAGACTGAATATTTTTCCACTGTACACTCGAACGAATCTACAAGATTCGGAAATTCATGCAGAAAATCTCGAAATATGGTGTATGCATAAAACGTGATACCCCGGTTCCTTCAAGGAATTCCTTGCCACTACGAAATGTTACCAGAATTCTAAGTGATACTATACAATCTACAGTCTGTGAAGAACATACGTAAATACGAATTTTATTCTTTGCAATTTTCAGACCCCTACCATTCGATATCGTGAAAACTGGTGCCATTCGCAAATATATTTCCCAAGTATCGACGATGTTGCAAAAATCTACCCAAAATATAAGAATAAGAAAATACAAATATCATTGCTCCCGAAATTCTGTAAAATATTTATAGTTTTTGTTATCTCGACCATTTGAAGTGTTTCCAATTTTCGGGCTACTGTGAGAAAAATAAACTTGCAAAGTGAGAATCTTCGATTCTCTTGCTGTCCTTATTGTTTAGTTCTGTCGATGAGAATAAAAGTTTCGGGTACAACACGAAACGTAGCTCCTGAACGATATCGTTCGTTAACGGAGTACGAGAAATGTAAATTATACGTCCAGTTGTATCGTGGACAATGTTATTGTTCAAAGTCAGGTTTGTCCCTGTTATCAGACAGCTGATTTGCACGTTACCTTGCAACGGTAAATTCGAACAATTCATATGGGCGCATTTAGGGCGCAACGCCCACATGGACGACTTATTTATACCGAATACAAATTGATATGTGTACATCCATCATCGAATCGGGGCTACGTACATGTGGCTGACGTTGATGATTAGCATTCGACGCGAGTGTTCGACTCAATCGAGCGTCGAAAATTCTGGACGATTAGTATCGACCGAATACCCTGATAATCGAGGAATGCTTGCAAAGTATTGCTCGTAGATCAACTATTCAAATTTCGATTCCTATGACACCCTAAAACTATAAATGCTAAATTTTAATTTTGAATTTTGTGAGAAAGAACGTTCGAGTTTTGATAAATTTATGCTGAGAAATTAGAAAATTATGACTCTGATAAGCGTGAAATAATTATTGGTATCTTTGTGTATGATATGTCAAGTATCAAAGAGTATCCGATATCGAACAATTTATGGAGATTCTTACAGATGTCCTGGTAGCTGTTCAAACACGAAGACACTTCATCTCACCCGCCAAACAAACCGAACAATGATTTATCCGGAGTTTCAGTTTGATGGATGACCTGTCGAACTTTATTACCGCGAATATGGATATCCTGACGAGATTTCGGAGCATCGACATAAATTGGAAAAGACGAATCATTTGTTTTCAAGTTACAGAGTTGATAAACTTGTTGTACGACGAATGAAACATCGAGAATTAGTGTTTGAAATTTTTCTGAATAATTGGTGCTATAAAGATACGAATAATCAAACTGTTCGAATTTTGAATATTTCAATTTCAGATATTAAATTTCAAACGCCCGCATTCCAAATCTAAATTCTACTGTACTAACACACGAACTCCAAGTATTCCAGTTTTCGAATTTTTCAAATATCCTAACATTCAAACCTTTTTACACCCGAAATTCCAACCCCTTCTTAACCGCATGAATACCTACGTGATAAATTTCAAGCGCCTTTTAAATAATTATCTTCTTCTAAGCCCTGTCCATAGAATTTATCGGACTAGTTGTAAAGCAATCGCGAGAAAAGTGATTAAACCCATCGATACTCGACTGTTTTTCATTCTACTCTCGTAACGCGAACGTGTATGATATCGGAAAATTTCCTACGGTTATTGGAAATAACGTTTCGAAGCTCTTCGAATACCCAGGTGTTTCCAGAGCATTACATTCACCCGTTATTTGAATAATCTTCCGGAAGTTTGTTTGTTTGTTTGTTTTTGTTTTTTTAACCTTTGTCCGCTTGTTCTGTTTATTTTACGGACGAGGCGTTTTATGTACAAAGATTTATAGTTTCGCGGATGTCCTACGAGTGAATCCAAGCCTTAAAAAGGAAGGTTGGAAACCTCGTGAACCCGGGAAGAGAAAACCAGTGAAAAATGGGTAGAAACGAATTTTGTCCGAAACCAGGGATAGGGAAGAATGCACGGAACTTCTTAAATGGTTTAGAAGATGTAACGACACGATAAAAAATGAAGCAAATTTATAGGACGACTTAAATCTTCTTGGGTCAGTTGCTTACGTACGTAGTCAGACACGATGAAATCTTAATTATTAAGGATGCGGTAGATTAATTTTCAAATTCAAATTATTAACTTAATATTAACGCCATCCACGGTTTATTTCATAGTTCTTTTTGTCAATTATTTAATTGTACAAAATTTTGGGTATTTATTAAATCGATATTAAATCGCCCTCGGAACGAGAACTGCTTTTGAGACGACGCGTCACGCTATAATGGAATTGCCTGGAATTTTTAATGCAAAACAGAAATCGCTCTTATGGAGCACATAGTAGGACAACGTCGACAGTTTTCACAATTCCATAGATTTGCCTAATAATTTTATTATCACTGTTTCTTCTTTCGCCTAAGTCGAAAAGATTTGCAATGCTGCTATTTTTTAAGAACTAAAAAATTTGAATATACATACGGAAATCTGTCTCCAACGAGTTAAATAATATTTATTTGTTCGAGAAGCAGTGAACCGATATTAAACGAGTTATTGATTCGAGGATCGACCGAAGCAGGAAATTCATCGACAGGTGTAATCCATCGTTCGATCAGATCGTCTTCCTTTTTTTATTCCGCCCTAATGATCATCGTTAAGCTCAGGAGTTAGCCGAAAGTATGTTGAACCCAAGAGCGAAGCAATTTCAATTTATTCCCGTCATGCTTTTCCCCGCAGGAAGGAATTATTTCGTCGGTGGGATCAGTAACTAATTAAAAGTTTCACCTCTTCCGGCCAGCTGGCTCAATCAACGACAAACTAACAAGGGATGACAGTCTCCTTTATCTAGACTTAGGTTAGACTTAGGCGAGGAACGTATTAGTATTCATTATAAGGGAAAACGGTGAACTCGAAACTACGACAGGACATCCAACATCCGTCGAGAAATCTTCGGAATTTGTATACAATTTCCTCTCATTGTTACCCGATGTTGCCTCTTGAGGAATCCCGACCAAACACCGAACGAATGTTAGCAGTAGAGGACTTTAAAAAGCTAGCAATAGTCGCATCATTAGTAATAGATTTTAGCAATATAAGGCTTAGAAATTTGGCCGTAGTCATATTAATTATAATAAATGGCGGTAAAGAATTTTCAAAAATTGACAACAGTTATATTATTCGTAAGAAATATTAGCAAGAAAGTTTACTTCTTAATAAAATATTTAAAATTTAAATATTATAATAATCTATGCTACCTTATTTTTTAATAAATCTGATTTCTACTAAAATTGAAAGATTATTTAAAAATAATTTGGGTTTGAAATAAAATCGAAGATCTGAAATTTTTCCAATTTTTCGTGCATAACGGAAACGATTGAAAAGTGGAACATGGACGTCTCTTAACGCGCAAGAAATTGCACGATGATAAAAGTCATGAGATACACAATTTTTGCGCCGTGGGAAAAATTTATTAGGTCGTTGTCGTAAATTATTCGACGTGCAATAAATATCTGGTACCACACTGAATTCAGCAATGTCACAAACACGACTGGCCCGATGTCTTGCGATTTATGGAGTAGTAAAGCCACCCCCTGGTCAATGTTTGCAACCACCCCTCTAGTTACCCTCCATCCCGCTTTAGTTTATGCTGTTGCGGCATAGAATAGAGTATGACAATGGCTCGATGTTACAAATGATTTCTGACGTCGTTTACACGAACAGCCGATGCAATGGACTTACCATAAATAAAATAAATCTACTTTGTAGCAACCAGGAAATGTAATGTGAATAGTAAACCATACTTTAGAAAATATTAGAACACACTGATTATTATTATTAATCTTGTGGTACGCAAAAAGGCCTAATAAAATATTATATTATTAAAATTCGTCGTGAAGAAATTGACGGTATTTGGGAAAAATTTACTCGACGGAAATTTTATGAAATTCCAGGTGTATCGTTTTCAAAATTAAAAAGATATTCGCACTATCCTTGAAGCGTGAATCGTAGTGTGAACAAGCAATTTCTTGCGCCAAGGATGTCTCTCAATTTATATTCCCTGATTTCTGGTTCAGCGTCGGAATAGCATCTCGAGCCAATGCAATCTGTTCCCGTAGATCCTTTGAGAAGGAGGTTGCGAAGGATCTACTCGATTATCGAGAGTAATTAAACTCACCGGCTGGATTGTCATCGAGAACGCATAATTAGAACCTTGGAATTCGTGCACCCGTTAACTCGACTGATCCTTTCAAACGATCGGAGAATCTATCAGCGAATCGAACGGAAAAAAGATAAACGATGCACCGTTTCAGTTCTAAATTCGATTGTTAAAATTCAGTATAAATAACGTTAGCATTGACATCATAATGCAAGGTAGCAAACTGAAATTAATCGACTGTGTGGCTAATAACTGGGTAAGTTCAAGCTCGTAATCGAAGCTTTAATCCTATATTTTATGACTTTTATCAGATATTGCGAACGTGGCTCTGTATCGTAAAGGCAAGGGAGTCATGACCAAAATTCCCAAAATATCAGAAAACATTTTCCTCGCCACAAACGAGCATGTTCGTTTCGTTCGAGATAACTCATCGTTAACACCGGCTGTCCGTTCAATTTCGTTAATCGAGTCCAATTTTGCGGTGGCGACAAAAAAAGAGGAGATTTTCTGTTGCAACGATTTCAGGAGGACGATTTTTAATAAAAGAAGGTTGCACGTGAGGACGGCCATTTAATAACCATAATCGTCCTGTTTTTTTTTTATTTTTACTTTTTTTTTCGAAAACAGCGATTGTTCGTAGGCGAGTCACGAGCGGGCAATTTTCGAGGCTAGGAAAATAAAAAGGCTTAATTGAAAGCGACGGGGGGTGGGGGTCTAGCGTGGAAACGAGCCGGTGTCAGGTTGCAATTTCGTACGACGAAGGACGCGACATAATTACCGAACTTGCCAACGACACGTGGAAGCTCGTTGTTTCCGGAAGACAACGCCAGACGGTGTTCCCCTTATGACTTCCGCCTCGTTTCTGACACAAGATCCACAGAATCTTACCCTAATACCATATCCCGACTACCGTTTACCAACACACGATCCAACTATGTTTGGCAAATTATTGTCTCGCAATGTAACAGGAATTTTATTAACCGATTCAGGAACGAATTTGTTGAAATTATATAAGATAATCTGACGGTGCTTAAAGTGGTACTAAATGTAGTAGACTTTTTTGAAAATTCTAATCTAACCTTAAGCATAACTTAACACGTTGAGTGACACAGTGAAAACGGACGTACGTAGTCAGACACGATAAAATCTTAATTATGAAGAATGCAGTCGATTAATTTTCAAATTTAACCTTTCAACTCGATAGCCAGCATTATTAGATTAATATTAACGCTATCCACGGTTTATTTCGTAGTTCTTTTCGTCAATTATTTGATTGTAAAAACTTTCGGGTATCAGTCACCGGTGACTGACGTGGTGCTTAACGCGTTAAACAAAATATGAAATTCGAATTATTTCACAAAAATAAAAGACATTTACACCTGACATTAGGTGTAAATTAAAATTTTCCAGAAACGACATACTTTCCCTTAAAAACTCGTGTGGTTAATTTTAGTGAAAATGTCATTTAGTATAAATATCGAAGGTCTAGGTCACCGATCGAGTTTTATCGTAGCAAATCTAAAAAGGTGTGAACCGATTTACCAGTTAACATGTCATTCGCCTTGAAAATGTACACTGAACTTTGCTCTGCAATTAAACAAAAATCCTCAGAAACCATTCGCTTTGAACATCGACAAAAATTATTTCTAATTTAAAAAATATTCAAAAAGTCACAGCTGGCTACGTAGGAGCTGAAATTCGCCGCTTCCATCAAAAGTTTCTTCGTGTGGCGGGTGTTTCATTAAGTTTCGTTGAATAGAGTGCAACGATGTTGATTTTATGCGAACTGCGTCCAGGCTAATGCACAACACGATTCAAAAAGAAAAAAGAAAATCTGAGAGATAGAAGGTAATACTTTTTTTTTCTTTCCACTCGGAAACGATTGTTGTTAACGAGTTTCATTTCGACCGAGCAAAAAAAGCGTTGGCTGCAAAATGAAAGAAACAGCTTTTCGCGATATTCTTTGCGACGGGAAATATTGTTTCATGATTATTTGCCAGACAGCTCGAATGCGCAGGGAGAAATAAACAGATGAGGAAGATATCGTGAACAATTTTTAGAATTTTTCTCATTCGTGAATAAAAATATGTAAAAACGTAACTATCATTTTAAATTAAATAGCATTCGTGTATCTGCGTTGTTCGAGCTTTAATACCTTAATCGATAACGGGGTTACGGGTAATTTATGCCCCGGATTTAGTATATTCCAATATTAACGCGTTAAGCGCCACGTCAGTCACAGGTGACTGACACCCGAAATTTTGTACAATCAAATAATTGACAACAAGAACTATGAAATAAACCGTGGATAGCGTTAATATTAACTCCTTGGCTTACAATATCGTGTCACACACGTGTCGCACCTTACAGTTCATATGTGACTACCGTCGTTCGAACTTTGATTAATTTACACAGTTAATGCTTGTCAAATGTGAAGTATACGGAATATTTCAATTTCCTTGATTTATTTTAACGCTGAACCAATAAATATTCAGCTTTGACTGACGCACCTGTCGGGAAAATTGTAAGGCAAGGTTAAGCTAATAATGCTGGCTATCGAATTGAAAGGTTAAAGTTAAAAATTAATCAACTGCATCCGTAATAATTAGGATTTTATCGTGTCTGACTACGTACGTCTGTTTTCACTGTACCACTCGACCTGTTAATAATCGGAAAATTCGTCTAAATAGAAATCTAGAAAATTGTAAAATTGTATAATCCACTTAAATATCAGAATTTTCTTGAAATACATTTTTTAAATTAAAAATAACATATCAAACTAAAATCCGTGTCTCTGACGTTGTTCCCAATGGTCGACTAGGGTCTTATTTGATCGAAGTTTCACAATAACTAGACGTCGTTTCCTGACTACGCTGTAATTATACAGCTGTAATCCTAACTCGGGTAATTTCAGAAATATCTGCACATCTCTCTAATCGTCTGGTTAATCCGGCTGTATCGCAGCCACAGTTCGAACTTTCCCGGTGTCGGCCTTTCCCGCTATTAAGACAGGTGAACTGGCGAGGAAACTGGGTTGATCGGAACGAAAATTCTCATGCATGAAAGATGAAACCTAACAGCCAAGTTTCTTCGAGTTCCTCCAAGTCTATTCCCTGATCAAACACGTGTTTGAATCGCTTGCCTCGTTGTCACTTTTCGCGTTCGTTTGGGAAACTTTCTGCTCGATTATACAACGTGGATTATCTCTTATCGTTGTATCGATTCGCTGTGTGATTTCATGTGGGAACGCAAACTGGGTCGAGGAAAATTTTGTTAACAAGAGACACAGGATTTTCGAAACACAAATGGGGCTCAGACTTTGTATAATTATAGAGGACGTTCAAAACTAATAATTTTACAAAGTCATAGTACACGCTTCTCTAGAATAAGAAAGTTCAATGTGTAACTGATAATTTCACCTGTATTTAATACAAAATCTGATGTAATCTAGTGGGAAGGTATTAGTTATGTTAAACGAAGGATTTATGGGTCTATGGATTTCAGATAATTTAGGTAGTCTCTAGGGAAAATAGCAATGTCGGGAATAATAGCCCAATACCCGAAAATTACAAACCCTTATGGGAATATTTCGTTCGATACTCGTTTCAAAACTAATTGGTTAACACAATAATGAGGTAAAATTGATAACAGGCTAGGGTAATTATGGTACCTGGGTAACTTGCAAAGTCAAAGTCGTGCCTTTAAATTAGCAAGAGCAAAGTGTAAGAAGGAATTTTTTCGACAAGACCCAATAGACTTTTTTAGTTTGATCGAACGGTCGGGCGAGGTAAGGACACAATCGGCTTGACCAGCACAAAGCTTTGAGCAAACTCGCGCAGAGTATCCGCGAGGGTGAAGCCGATATCCGAAAGCAAACTGAACGCTCAGCGGAACGAGCGTGCCGACGTAATCTGTTCCAGCCTTTCAGGACCGAAAGGAATCCCTCTGCCAGCTTCATTCTGACCCCTCAACTTTCGGTACACTCGTTCGAACTCCAGACAGTGTCCGTCTGTTTTCCGGCGTGAACATTTGCTGACGCCGTTTCGCCACTTTAATTAAACACCCCTCGAGTTAACAGGAAATTGCCGGTAACGAGACGGGATTAAAATGATCCTGTGTCGTCCTGCTTCCTACGACTATCGAATCCTTCGAATCGTTTACCTTCTAATCTTTCTTCCTCCGATTGTGTAATATCGAATTGGACAATTTTTCTAACACCACAAGTAATGTCTACGGTGTCTAAGTAATTGCTGAGTTAAAGAATATTCTTTGTACCCCGATAGGAAAGTAGGAGATGGGTACGACCAAAATTGTATGCTGTGAAATTATAATAGAAACGAGAAAAAATATTCCAATAGAATTACGATTAAAAACTGTAACATCGTAGGTGTTTCGATAAGAAATAAAAGATAAAAGCGAACAAGATCTGTGCAGCAAGTAGAACAGCTGAGAGGCTGGGTAGACTTATGTGGATCTGGCTTTATACTTTCTCCGGTTTGAAAATGCTTTCTACTGAAAAGCGTGCACCAGAGTCGGAGACAATGCGTGTGAAAAATCTGCAAGATTCCGTGGCCGGGTACAGGAGCAGAAAGCTACGGATTGTAACGCATCATTGACTTTCAAAAAACGCGAGGAAAAGGAAGAAAGTCAGGGAGACGAGCGAGCCGATGAAGATGAAAAAATAAAGTGGGCCACGATACTCCATTAACCTGATTACTGCCACGAAAGTAACGACCCTTTCTACGCTCTCGTGGCTTCAGCGCCGTTACTAAATGTGGACACGGCCTATATTCCAGTTCATTTTCGACTAACGTTCCTTTTTAAAAGCACCGATTTACCGTCAGACGTTGAACAAAGTCCTTTTGGACACCTGCTGAATTTTATTCCTTTTTACCATGTTTCGGGTCTAATATCAACCTCACGATTGCTAGTAATATTAATAACCTCGCGATTGCCAGCATTATTAATACCACGATTCTAATATTAACGCCATAATTCTAATATTAGCGTCACAGTTAGCCCACTAGCCACTCGTATAACTTTAATAAAAATATCGAAAAATGAATATTTCCAAAGAGAAGGAGAAAAGACTGTTCGCGTATCAAAGTTGATGGAAACCAATAATCGACTGTCTACCGAGAACAAGTTTACCCAAGAAAATTTCGAAAAAAATACTCGAACGTTATCTTTCACTCGTCCAACATCAAAGGTATCGATCATAATAACATTCCGAGCGAAATGAAATTCTCGTGCAATGTCTAATACGTTTCAATTTTGAAGTTTCACCGTCGAATTTAATCAATTTTATCCGAAGTCCAATACTGCCCATTAAGGGCAATATAAATTCACGCACAACACGCTTTGTCGTGGAAATTTCAACCCGTGTGTGTTGAACTTGTTGAATCCAAGAAACTTTAATATCGAAGGAAAATGAAATTAACTTACGGCGAAAACAGTTTCTCTTTCCTGTAAAATAACAATCCCCCCCCCCCCCCCCCGGCCTGTAAGTAATAACTCGTCCAGCAATTACAGCTCGCTTATTCGTAAGCTTTATCGCAAAGGCGTATGATTACGAGGAACACGTATATTATCCAGGATCCTCTGTATTCCTTAATCCTCGAGCTACACGGCTCACCTCTCCACTCGTGCAATATCCTTTTATCCGTTAGCTGACTTTCATTTGTGCTGCAATTAATTCTGTTCACTTTTTCTTTCTTTTTTTCCCCCCGATTAACCTAATACGTTCGCATTCAAAAGATTCTTTTGTCATGCTAACGTTGCAAGAACAGAAATCGTTCGTTTGATTTTCTCAATTTTACAGAAACACGATTAAATCCTGTCGTTATTGATGTTGATGGAAAAGAATAATTAGAACGTCTGTCCTTTCGCTTGTTACGGTATAGGTACACGTTACATTTATTGTATTGGAATGCTGGTCACCCGTTGTTGGGTCGCAGCAATAATTACGACAATAGCCATAATCTCCGGTTCCAGAGTTTCGACAAATCAACAAACTTTACGACAGACTATTAACAGATATTAAACCCACGATGACGACTTAATCTTTTGGTCATGACCCGCTGTCTCTCGTCGTCCAGCTGCAGCCCATAAAACGATCAAGAAGGTAACACAGGCTTTCTAATTTAGTCCTTTTCACGAAACATTTCATAGCCATCCTCAGGTTCCACCTTGGCCTTTTCTCCTCCCTTCCTTTGCTCTGAACACCAATTAACCTTTTGACTATGAAAAGCGTACATATACGCCCTCACGAGTCTATAAATATATACGACAGACGTATATGTACGCTCAGTATATTGTAAGATTTCAGGTAAAAATTTCATTAAAAAAGCCGAACATCAACCGTCGTACCAAAGGGACAAACTCCGAAAATAATCTAACTCTCCGAACTGTCATACCTTGGATAGTGTCCATCAAGCTTTTATATTCTTTAATATATTCCTTCTTTGTACAAACTGTGCAGTCTCGTTGTTTTATCTGGGAAACAATGAAAACATCGACCTCCCACCTCGCATTAAACTAAACGTGAGGAATTAACACCCGTGATGTCCATTTTAATTAACATACTAACTACCGTGGAGGTTCGACGCCGTGAATTCAACTCCTCTGATTCGCCAATTCTCGCAAATAATAAAAATTTCGTTGCGTATGAATTGTCATAACTTTTGACATTGCATTGCGATAAGTCACGGTACGATACACGTGCAAGTGCAAAGGGTTAAAATATTCAAATCATCCCCCAAAAATAAGCATGCAAAATCACAAACTTACCAAGAAGACTGTGTGGGTATCGATGGTAAAGCGCCGGGCGGTAACGATCTCCTGATGGCCTGGCAGCAGGATCTGGCGTTTCCGGTCGCCTCGTTGCAGCAGGAAGGTGGATTGGTGCACACGTGACGAGTCACGACACCGGTGGACGCGGTGGAGAATTCGACGGCCGAGGCTCGCACTTTGGGCCTCAACAACGGTGACATCGAGAATCCGTCCCTCTGATTGGACGCGGAGCTGCTGGAACTGCTGGATCCAGGACTGCCGCTCAGACGACCGGGCGACGCGTAGGCGAAACCGCGAAGCCGGAAGTGCGATTGATGGTAGGGGTAACCGGCAGGCGGTGGTAGCCGATAATGATGGTGAAAGCCGAGATCTCGTCTCATGTACGGATCGCCGGGGTCGTTGGTGGGCACGTAACGATCCGTAGGCGTGTGTGCCGACGGTGGTACGTACCTGTCCACATATCTGTCGGGATAGAGCACCTCCGGAGGTGGTTGAGGCACGTATCGTTCGACCGGAGTGTGAGCAGTCGGTGGTACGTAGCTTCCGGTCGTGCCGGACGAACCATAAGTTCGATCGGTGGAGGTAGCGGCGACGGAGGTGGCGCAGGATGAGATCGGCGTTATACGACCAGTGTATCGATCCTTAGGCTTTGGTAAGGATAAGTACTTGTCCGCGGCTCGTGCCGGAGAGTATCGATCAGTAGCAGAATGAAAACGATCGGGAGTAGCGGTCGAAGGTGTGAATCGATCGCTGCTACCGACGGGATTCGTGAATCTGTCGTAGCGATCCTGGCCGAGCCTATCGAACTGATCCCCGGGATTGCTAACGTTGTAACGATCGTTACCGTAGCTCTGCATAGACTTCGATACCTGAAGATACTTGTCCACGCCGGTTTTGCTTGTAGCCTGATAACTGGAGCTTCCTGTTCCCGTTGCGGTTCCGCTTCCGGCTCTGAGACCAGAGCTCGCCGTTTCGGGAGTGGGTGAGATGGAGGTGAAACGATCGTTGGACGTGGACGATTGCGTGGCGATCGTGTTCGTGTAGGAGGAATGATACCTGGCGACAGTGTCGCTGGATGAAGAGGAGGAGGAGGAGGTAGCCGACAGCAATCGTTCCGTCGACGAACCGGAAACGACGTACCTGGAATCGTTGGCGGCGAGTCTCCCGTCGTGTCCTGGCGACGAGTTGGCCAAGTAGCGATCGGTGGACACGCAGAATCTGTCGTTGGCTCGGGACTGACCGCAGCGTTGTATCGCGAGCTCGTTGAAACGATCGCTGGTGCCGACGTATCTAGATTGACTATTTCCCACCTCCTGGAAGCTGGAGTACCTACTGAAATCCGTAGGTACCGGGGATCCGTTGGATCGATCCGTATACTTCTGGCAAACCGTCTCGACTCCTCGATCCGTGTACAAACGTCTCTGTTCGTTGCCGCTGCTAGACGCTTGCAGAGACCTCTCCGTCGACGAGTATCGCTGATGCGAGGCCTCGGGATTAGGCGAGCTCGCGAGGAATCTCTCGGCGTTGGACGACATCGTCGAGTAACGATCGTGATGAACGTTCGATGCCGTCTCCTGTCTGTGGTATCGCTCGTGAACCGGCGAATCTCCGATGTACCTGTCCGTCGTCGATTTCCCGGCGAATCTCTCCGGTACCGGGGCGTGTACAGGCGACGAAGAAAGCAATCTGTCCGCGGAGATGGCGCCGTATCTCGATCCGGCAGACTCCTTGCCGGCTGTGTACACGCTACCCCGGTCGCTTTGTAAACCTGCGGCTTGTAAACTTCCCAACACCGGCGACGAGCCGGACAACAATCGATCGTTGGTTCCAGAGTATCGTTGCTGATCCTTGGATTCGTGCATGCCGCTCGACGACTGCTGATTGGCCAGTAATCGTTCCGCCGATGAGAATCGTTCCTTAACTGGCATCGGTGAGGCTGGTGCTGTGCCGCCGCCATATCGGGAGCTTGGAGAACTTGGGGGTAGAATCCTATCAGCAGCAGAATAACCAGCCAAACTCTGGGTCGAGGCATACTTCTCGCTCGGGCTGGGCGACAGAGGCGGCGGTGGCACGAAACGATCGTTCGCGGGCGCCGGCGACGGCGGTGAGGGAAATGTCTCTGACGAGAACGGACTGGTCGCGCAACCGGACACCAGGATGTTGGCGTTCGCGTACTCGTTGCCCGTCGACACCAGCTCGTTGCCCGCGTGATGGAATCGTAGCTCGTTGCCGGAAGTCGGCTGGAATCGGTCGCTCGGGGCCAAAGACAATCTTTGCTCGCCGTGCAGACCGGCCAGCTCGTTGAATCGTGGAAAACGCTCGCCCAACACGTTCTGGGACAATGTTTGCCCGCTCGACGTGCCCGATCTACCCGTGGTAAACTGATGATGCGTTTGAAGAGACGACTGACCGCCGTATCTCTCTTGATTCTGATAATGGCCGAATCGCTCACAACCCGACTGTATCGAACGCGTTTCCGTACAGGATTTTGGGAAATCGTCGATCGTCGGCTTGTCGGTTGACTTGTCCTGCCGCTCGATGCCTGACATCCGTTCACGGCCTCCATAATCAACGTGCTCGTTACTCTGACTCTGTTGCTCGGACTGGTAACGATCCTGACCGGAGGCGTTTGATGTATTAACGACGGATCGTGGATCCGTCTGTTGTTGCAGCTGCTGATGCTGCTGCTGCTGCTGCTGCTGTTGTTGTTGTTGTTGTTGCTTGTAACAATCTGAGGAGCCGTTCGAACCGATCTGGGAGCCCACGTTTCCGGATGTCGCGGCGTTCGATCCTGGAACCGGAGATGACGAGGGCCCGTACTGAGTGATCGGGTGTTGGTGCAGTAGGAGACGTTCTCTTCGGCCATAGTCGTCGTCCGTCGGCATCCTGGTGGCCCGGGGCCCGCTGTCAGGACATCTGAAAGATCAACACATCAACGCTGTTAAATTAATCATTTCTATCTTAACATTTATCGTTCGATATAAATTTCAACTCGACGCCGGTAAACAGAATCTTAAATGCAGCTTTCAAACGCGCAACCTGTTTTGTATCGATAAAGGAATCAATAATCGTTTTCGAGGGAATCAATTTAAAGTATCCGAACGATGAAATATAATGTAGAAATATGAGCCAGAGGCAGGCAGAAATTGCCTGTTACGTGGCATTAAAACGCGGCCTCGTATAATCGATTGCTAATTAATTGGGACCACGGTTGGCCGCGTTTCGCTATGCTCAAACATGTCCGAACGAGTGACGCGTGCGGTCGTACGTAACCACCGGCAAGCCTGCACCGAATTGCCGCGAAACACAACGATTTCATCGATCACTGGCTTAAATCCCCTAAAGGGTATCGAATGGCACGGCTGTTCGGCCCATGAAACTTTCGCTACGAGTGAACGTAAAAGCAGAACCGAATCTACCCTATCTCTAGTTTTACTGCCTTCGATTTCTGCTTCGTCACGAACATTTTTTCCCCCCATTCAATCGAATCGCCTTGCCCTGTTCTTTATTGCAACAGAAATTTAACACGGTGGCCATTACCATAAGTTACGCTATGAATTTAATTTTGTTAAAATCTCTTTTCACCACCTTGCAAATGGGAAAAATTGGAAAATTCTAAATAGCATTAATATCGTTTTAACTGCGTAAAAATTACGAGTGGAAAAGTGAAGATAATCAGAATCGTATATGGCAAGTAGAAAGTGTCGGTGTTTGGTCAGACACGAGACCCTGAAACTCTGCGATTCATTTTTCTTTTGCTAATTTAACCCGATCGCAATCGGTGATTTAACTCTGACCACGAGTCAAGGTTGGATTAAACGTTTTTGCCTGGAAATTAACGGGAAACGACCAGACTGTACGAAAAGTATGATAAAACGCGTAATTAATCTTTATTCCCCCGTCACCGAAGAAATTAATTAAGAGATGTATCTCGTTTGTAAAAGAATCAGCTCGAGTGCTGCTCAATTATCTTCTCGTTTAACCGACCGCGCCTTCTCGCAATAATTAAATCGTTAACTGATTAAGCAACGCGGTAATTACACAGCCGAGTGTCGAGTTTCTCCTTTTGGTTTGTTGGAAAATAATTTCCAGGCCCGAAACGATACGAAATTTCAACCGCCCAAGTTAACAGGTTAGTAATTCGATCATATGCCGGCTGCAAAGGACGTAAGCAGAGAAAGGGATAATTGACCCCATAGTAGAAACGACGGTAGAAGCTACAATCACTCGGGGAACAGAATGAAACCGTGTAATTGATCCGACATTTCCCCGTGAAAGATGATGGCCTTATTCCTGTTATTTGTAAATGTACCATATTGTCAATTTAACCGTCCGCGGACCAAGCATTTCGAAAATAAGTAATAGTTCTATTCTTTGAGGTAATCATTTGTCAAACGACAAAATATTATTTGTATACATAAATTTACAATTATTAGATACAATTGAGCAAATTCAAAATATTATATAAGATCTTTGGGTAACAAACAACCGGGTTTATTTCCTACCATTCCTATATAGAAAACAGAGACGTTTGAAAGTTCTGCAATGCGTCTATTAAGAGGCGCTCTGTCGGTGGTAAAAGTTTGCAGAAGGTGGAAATGGCACGCGTTGCCGGTGTCGTAAAGATAAAACGCAGCTGGCGAACAATTCACCGACCACTTATGCGTTCTTTTTTACATTTACCACGGATAGTGTAATATCAGCGAAGAAACGATTCGAGATACTGTTAATTTTCCTTACGTCGCGAAAAATACGATGTGCCCTCGTTCTCAATGTCCAGTTTCACGCGTTAACTGACAATTCACCATTCTCTTAAGATTAACTGTCCGAACTACACAAACCCGCGTAGAACGTTCTAACTTCGTTTGAAAGATAAAAATCGCATAGAATTTCTAATATTTTGAAATACCTTAGCTAACTATTTGTTACTTCGTTGCCTTCAAATTCAATCGTAGATGGATACAAAAATTACCATAAATATTGAAAGAAATTTCAGTAGAAAAAAGATTTCGAACTCACGAATTTAGTTACCAAACTAATAGAAATACAATCGATCCTGAGGTCCTCAAACTTTAACTTCGATTACTTATTTAGGCCCCGATGGAAATAATGACGAATAATAAAATGTTCTAACGCGGAAAATAACGGATTAGGGTGATTTGTCGCAAGGTCACAAGCTGTAGAAATCACAGGACTGTCTGGAAACGCTTCCGATCGAACTTCTCGATCACGAAATCGGTCTGTTTACCCAGGAACAGCAATTCCCCGGCGATCAAACAAGGGAACAAGCTAGAATTCCAGGAAACGACGCGCTTGTTTGCGGAGGCAAAAATTAATTAAACGGGCAAGCAACCGTTGCCGCGTGAACGGCCAACGTGGAAAGCGTCCAAGCTGACCAAATACAGCATGTGTTTCGCTTGGCTCGCGTTGTTTCTTTGTTGCACGAAGAACAACGTGAACGACGTTGCGGTAAGTTTTTGCAATTAGCGAGTTCACCGCGTTCCACGTTATGCTCGCGTGCACGTTCTTGGATCGAGCATTCGTTCAAATTAATTGTAATTCGAATGATTCGGATGGCAAAATTGGAAAATTGATGTCAAACGAAAGGGAGAGGATGCGGTGTTCGAGTTTCAAGGCGGTCTGGTAACTAGGCAAAGTTTGGTCGAAATCGATCAAAGGGTTTTGGGTGTTAACTGGGAATATACGGACAGGTACTCAGTTACGTAGAAAAGGGTGAAATCAAGGAAGTTTGGTGGTAGCTTATGTTATGTAAAGGGTTTTAGTGGGAAACTTGCGTCCAAATTGATCAAGTGGCTTAAATGTTAAATTGGCAATGTAAGCAGATATTCCATTTGATATGGAAAAGGGAGTGGCTTGTCCAAGTTTCACAGCGGCTTACATTTTCTTTTTGAAAAAATTAATTTTCTTTTATGGAAAATGATAGTATTTTGTTTGTAGTTGAAAAAAAGTTGAAAAAATAATCCACGATACGCTGGAAACAGATTGGCTCCCTATGGAATTCGAAAGGATGTTCATTCGATCGGTAATCGGGTTGTTGGGCGCATTATTTCGTCCAGAGGCGAATCTTTGTCGGAGAATCCAGCACCGTAGTCATGTCCTGCTGGATCGTCCAAAATTTCAGGATCGAGGGTGCGTCAAGCCGCGCACCATCCATTTCACGAACGTCGAGGAATGACATATTCTCAGGTTCCCATCGGTGGCGAGGGGGTGAGTCAGGCTGCGGGTCACACGGGAGCGACACACGCGACACGTGTCACCTGCACGTACGCGTGTCAACTGAGGCGTCAACTGCCGGATAAAACCATTTGTCAAATCTCCTTCCACGGATCCTGGCTACGTCCTGGCCGTTAGATATTTCGCGCGCTGGGAATTCCGTGAATTTTCATCCAGGAATCTTCGACTTTATCCGACAGGAAAGAAAACATCCCCCGATCGATTCGAGCTGTTCGACCGTGTTCCAGGAACCGGACACCCGAACTGACGATCCCGTCAGCCTCGTGTCAGAAAGGGGAAGTGAATTTTTCGAATGGAACCAACCGCGTCAAGGGTGACGAGATTGTTCGCGATTGACTCCAGGAATTTTTCTAAGTATTAGGTAAAGCGAAAAGAAATGTTGCTTGGTTTTTTTTTTTTTAACACTTGGATGCCTTTTTCAAGTGAAAGCAGCGGCAATGTTGTCTAAGTTGTGACAAGATATTGTAAATAATCATGGACATTTTCTGTCGGAATAAATATTATGTATTTCTTTTTGGAAATCAATTTTTTCGCATTGAAATAAAACGATACTTAGTACCTGCGATAGCGTTTGATATTTTTCGAACTTTGACTACTGTGATCATTGTTTCAGTTTTTCAAGTTCCAATAATCTTTCGATAGGGAACACCAGAATCACCAAACTATTGAATGACTACCTTGCACATCTGTGGTTCTACTGTTGAATTATCGATGAAAACTTCGGACCATCACAAATGGTCCGAATCTTGCCATATGACCTTTTGGTTCTATATTTTTAGTTCTTACCACCACTGAAAAACCGACGGACCATGACAGAAATACACATGCTTCTTTCTGCATTGGCAGAAAACAAAATATTTAATTAGTCCATAACTGAAGAAATTCGGGTTCAAAGGTCAGGTTAGATCGAGCCACCGTTAATAAGACAGCAATTACAGTAACGGCATCAAGCTACGTCGAGCAATCGTCGAGCAGCAGAATTGTTTCGAGTTGTCGGAGGAATTGCGTTCGAAAAACTGCGAAGCGCAGCAACAAAAACCATTTGTCTTCGGTGAAAAGGGGATTCGCGGGGTGGATGAGGGAGGAGTTTAAGGTACGTCCACGAAAAGAAAATGACGCGGTGTGTTCGTCGGTTGGTTGCAAACGACGAACGAACGTAGCTCTGGTTCCGCGATAAGAGTGGCCAAGAAATTTGCCACGCTGGTATCTTGCTCGTGGCCAAGTCGTTCGTTCGACGTTGAAAAGAACCATGGCTGGATGGGACGAGTAAGAAAAAGATGCAAATTTTCCGGGTAACTGCCTCCGCGAAAATAACGTCCAAACGAGAACAGCTCGGTTTCATTTCGCCTACCGACGATCACCGTCCAAGAAACACCTTTACTTCCTGCCAACGATGCACCGAGGAATGTTTACACTTTAATGTTCACGAACACTCGATGACATTTTTCTTTTCCTTTTTCTTTTTATTCGTACTAGCAAACTTGATTTGCTCTGCAATGTTTAAACATCTGACGAGATAAGGAGGTGATATTATACATTTTTTAATAATTGTACAAACGTGGATTAAGGTGTGCTTCGTTTAAAATTAATAGAAGGCGCCATACCCCCATTAACCGAAGAAGGATTAATTAAAATATAGATATTACGGAAGAAAGGAACTTCGAAGTTTGTATGTTCAAGCCACTTCGGCATTCGTTAATTAATTAGTACCTTTCATGTCCGAGGAATATTAATGAAAATTATCTTCTGATATTTTAATAAAATACGAAAATACCCTGGAATCTTCTGTTCGACATTATACGAACGTCAAAGTAGTAAGGATTACTGGTCGATTGTAGATTGTTGTGATTCATTAAAAATCATTGAAGCGTAAAATCGAACTCAAGTCGTTCTTTA
Source organism: Stelis phaeoptera (assembly GCA_943735885.1). NCBI lineage: Eukaryota > Metazoa > Arthropoda > Insecta > Hymenoptera > Megachilidae > Stelis > Stelis phaeoptera. The sequence continues at coordinate 7,910,811 of OX030936.1, forward strand.
AATAACAACAATTGATGATCGCCGATTCTGGAAACAGGTCAATGAAGTACTTGCCACGAACGTAACGAGCCGAACGAATACAAAGAAATAAATTCTAACCGTGGGAAATAACGAGTGAAAATCACGTCGCCCGTTCGAATGACATCAATCGAAATTCTATGAGCTCGTCTCTCGTTTCCTCCGATGCTTCAGGCGCACTTATGCTTGATTCCGAATTAATTAACTTACACGCGCGAAACAGACATACGAAACGAAACAAAACACGTGTGATTCAAGTATTATCCAATAACGGAAGCTGACGGTTACTGTATAACGTTCGACCGGTAAATTTCTCGCAAATTGCCGCTCAACGATCGAACACCAATTTCGCTTACCCTTTTAATGGCTTTTACAAACTGAATCATTCGCTACGAAAAAAAAAAACGATTTTAATTAACACTGCACTAACACGTACGGTGTGAACATTTAATGGATCAATTTTCTTTATAGCGCTCGAAAATATTTGAAATTTTATAAATTGGGTTGTTAAAACTGTCTAATACTTTAACGTAGCAGAAATAGTATTCGAAATATTAATATTCCAAATACCAATTCCAGTGATTTAAAGTAGCAAGGATTGTACTCGAAAAATTAATATTCCTTTAACCTAAGGTTGCAAGGGTAGTATGCGAAATATTAATATCCCAAATATCGGTATTCTATTAATCTAACTAAGATTACAAGCGTAGTATTCGAAATATTAATACTCCAAATACCAGTAACCTAAGGTAGCAAGGGTTGTACTCGAAATATTAATATCCCTTTTACCTACGGTTGCAAGGATAGTATTCGAAATATTAATATTCCAAGTACCAATATTCCAGTAATCTAAGGTAGCAAGGGTTGTACTCGAAATATTAATATTCCTTTAACCTAAGGTTGCAAGGATAGTATTCGAAACAATTAATATTCCAAATACCAACATGCAAGGGTAGCATTCGAAATATTAATATTTCTTCAATCTAAGATCGGAAAATATTAACCCGTCACAAATAACAAGAAGATTCATTTTATCGGGACTCGCTAAAATCTAAATCCCAAGAGGGGGATGAAATGGCCTTATCCGTCGTGGAATATCGGGTTTCAAACGAGAGGCAAAGCATACTAAACACGACACCGGGTAACACGTCGGAACCTACGTCATGCAGAAACGAAGAAGAGCTCACTCGTCGATGTGACGAGAGTAAATGGCTTTAGCTGTGTCGTCAACGGCCCGCTGGCAGTAATAAGAGAAGAAAAAAAAACAAGTCTCAGAGACACGCGAAGCTTCCTCTCTCGTGTGTTTCGGATAAACAGGTCGCTTGAAAAAGATGTTGCTTCCTCGGGAAACCTCTTCAAGATATCACGAGGGTGCTAGTTATTTTAGATTGGGAGGAAATTCATGTTTTAGGCGTATAAATCTCGAAAGTCACGTTCGTGGAAAACTCAGGGCGATACAAATCATCGTCGACGCTTGTAAATTATCCAAATGTCATATAATTGCGGAATTTTAATCAAGAATATTTGAAAACGAATGTCTCGATCAGTGAGCTGATGATCATTTATAATCAAATTAAAAAATTAATTAATATTAATTCTTGCGAGACAAGAATTAGTGTTCGATTTAACAGAGTTGGATTCCTGGAGTGTGTATCGAATCGATTCGATAACAGACGATTACAGGATCAGATGTGAAGGTGATACACGAAATGTCGAATTACTATTCAATTGCATCGCGAGGGATAATGGAAAAGGGTGAGACTCAATATCGTTTGGGAAAGAATTTTTAGCGCGAAACGGGTGATTGGGTATAACGCGCGGATTTACCTCGTAATAAAAGAACCATTCTCCCAGATGGCTCGGAAACGTTCTCAAATAACGCGACTACTTTCCTCAGAAGAGGTTTCGAACGAACGAGAAAATATACCAGAGAAGAGATCGTTTCAAATTCTGTCCTTTAAATTGATGTGATCGATCAAACATTTCCCTAACATACTTAATCTTTCAGCTATCGATCGAAATATCAATATTCCTATAATCTCAAGTTTCAAGGGTAGTATCCGAAATATTAATATTCCAAATTCCAATATACCTTCAACCTAAAGTGTTCATACCATACTAACAGTGTTCCATGATGTTTAAAACAATGGCCATATTAATATAAAAGTCCTCCTAATATTACCTTCGTTTCGACTTATCTGTATCATCGAGTTTCATTACCGTGTACTTTTGTCCAAATTACTTTTCCACAACCTGATTTCGTTCAGAAGAAATTAACCGGATGTTCATCGAGTTGAAAACACCAGTTTGAAGCATCTCGAGTCTATTATGTGGGACTGTGCGGGCAGGCTGTCTGCCTATTCATCGTGTTATACTACTTCGGCCCTATTGAATCGTATCCAGCAACGGAACCGTGCGAGAAAACATCGGTCCAATTTTCAGAAAATCTCGTCAACAATATATCCGTTGGCATCTAGGGACGGTTAATGAGGCCGGAAATAAGAGACGGCAAATTACTGTAGGGCGTCGACGTCGTTGTGGGCACTGTCGCGTATCGATTGTGTGGCCGATACGTCCGAGGTCGTTTCCTTTCGTTGCTTTTGTTGCACGGTTCACAGCTTCCCACACTCTGGGTTAACGAGCTCGATGAAAAACTAAAAAAAAAAAAAAGTAAAAAAAAAATGAAACAGGTAGACACCACCCTTTACAACGAATCCCCGTGATCCCATTGTGACGAGATTCGAACACGTTTCTGATGTTCCGTTTTTGTCAGACATTTTTTTAATCGAGGTTCATTCGTGAACGAAGTCTTTTATTAACGTTTTGGATTTTGTGTTATTTTGGAAATAGCAAGCTGATCTGGTTACGAGGATGATCGAAAGAGGTATAAATGTTTGAGGAATCAAAGTTTCGCGATCGATCAAGGAAATCGTATTCGAACATTCTAATAGTCGACCGATTCCTTCGAGATTGCTATTAATTCGTTCAACGAACCGAGCCGCATCCTTTACGAGCGTCTATCCTTGGTCGCTTGGCACGACTTTGCCCGACACTTGGCCCCACTCCAAATTGAATCCATTTAAATACTTGGCCTTCTTGCGCCTTCTGGCACCTTTTAATTCCCGATTTTACGAGATCCTTCGATCGTTAAAAGCCCTTGCTGAAAACCTATTAATGCACACCGTTGTCTACTTACCGGATCATTATTTCTTTCCTTTTTCTGAATTTTTGATCATCTATCATCGTTGACCGATGAACGTCCAGAAATATTTATCTCAAAATTATTCTATTAGATCGACCAACAAATGGACGACCTTTTTGCAGACTTCTTCGAAGGCTGCAGTCTGAATTTTATTCAAGATTGAAGCCAAAATTTTGTCAAAAATCGTAGCCTGAATTATGTAGGAAAAAGGTACAATGGTCCCGTAGCTATTAGTTTTCCTCGAAAATAGCCGGGTCAAATGTAGAAAAGAACGAAATTACACGAATGATAATTCAATTCTGAACGAGCAACCGTGTACTCGCCATCGTCAAACACACTCCGACCCCTCTTATCGCCATTTTCTGCTGGAAACCCGAAGGAACGCGGAAACGGCGACTTGAGAATATAGGGCGAAGGGAAAAAGACCCGGTCGAGATAAGAAGAAGGCAAGCTTACGGATGAAATACAGAAAGGGAAGGCGATTGTCAAGAAATAGGACCGTTTTAGAATCGTTTCCACCGAGTGTCCTCGTTCCATGCATAACAAAGGAACGTCGTATGACCCAGAGATAATTTTTCCGGAAGAAGTACGACGACACTTCAGCCTTCTTGTCGTTGGTTACCAAAGGACTCCCCTAAACAAACGCGATTCTTCAATTTTCATTCGTAATTGAAACTTATTGCGATACGTTCCCCGTTTAATTGCACAAAGGACAATAGTCGAATCAAACTCGTTGCTTATGGAATTCTACGTTTCGTTACGATATTATTGGAGTCGAATTAGATTTATTTCGTTCAATATTTTAAAGGCCAATACTGGATAACTGACGGCAGACAAAAGAAAAAAAAAAAAGAATGAAATTTGCACGATGGATGGAAAGATCGTTTCCCAGCTGGATTCATTGAGCTTTCCCACGACCGGGAACACGTTCAACGGGTTTATTGCTGGAAAGTTGCGTCAAATGGATTTTCTCGTCGTCATCGTGGCCTTGAAGTTGAAGCAACGTCGCGCATCCCGTGGGAAGCCACGGAGCGACGCCAACAGAATGAACTTTGTATCCAGAAGAGCGTGCATGTATATTGAGAGCGTATCAAAAGCTTTCCATAGCAGAAACGGCTATTCTACGGGTAGAGACGTCTCGAATCGACGTGTCAACCGGTCTGAAATCGAAAAATCTCCAGCACCGTAAACCGGTCGAATTCCTTTCCATGGGAATTCCTCTCGATTCCTCACAGACTGCTGCCGGATGCTTGAATTCCGTGCCAATCGATCGTTTAACTCTTGAATAAATTCTGACGCGGGTCATCGATTAAGTAAGATGTTGATTCGAAAGGAAATTAATAGAAAATTCAGAATCAACATTTTATAATTAAGTACCGAGGGTTCAAGTTTGAAGCTTTAACCGTTTGCTGTTACCGCCGCAGTACCAGTTTAAACATTCTAGTATTCTAAATTAAATTTAGCTTTCTAAGTTGCATCACGAATTTGTAATTAGCTACCGTCGGTACAAAATAACGTCTACCACTGTTTAATACGAAAACTCTGGAAAACACTATTGCCTGTTCGTTTTTCTTCTCGATTGTATTTTCGAGCTCGATTCGCGGGTTTTATTTTTGAATCGAAAGGACAATTGTCGAATCACGGCGGGCAATTTCGAGCGGAACAAGGATTGCGACAACTGATTTACACGCACGGAACACAGCGGGGCTCGAAAAAAAAAAAGCCGATCGAGCAGATTTTCTTCACACGGCGCGGACACCAGCTACGACCGCAGACTGCTGGAACGGCGGCACGATAAAACGAAAACGAGCTTTGTATTGGAAATCGTGTAAATTCCCTCGTAAAAGTGGGTGCAACGACATCGAACCAGAAGTAACGACGAATCCACGGGTCAGCAACGTACGGTAAAACCGTTTCTGGCGACACTTTTTACAAGAACAAACGTTGACACCCTATAAACTCCTGCGGTGTGCATCTGACCATCGAATGTACGCACACGGGTTAACTCGCGTCTCTCCATTCGGCGACTGATATTCTCTTTTATCGCAACGCTTTAGCGAAGAACGATATGAACTGTAGATTCTGTTAAACACGGTAAGATTTATCGAGGATTTGTCCAAAAGTCAGCGACGTATGAAACTTGAACTCTCAACTTCATAATCTAAGACTGCAATTCCTATTTTGTCGAACGAAGGGAATAGGTCAATTTCCTCGCCTTATAACTCCTCTATAGATACACAAAATCCGTCCAGATGGTCGGCGACACACGGTACCTGACAATTGACAATTGCAACTGTAAGAAGAGGATCGGACATTTGTATTTGACATTAATTATACAACGTTCGTCTATTAATTATGAACTGTCATCTTCGAAAATGATCGTTATACTTGGTCGTGGTAAAATAACGAGCAATTTCGAGGCCAAGCGTGGATAATTCACGCTGATAGATTTACTTCTCGTTTCCCTTTACGGTCTCGCTCGCATAATAACCGGCACGTATTAAATCAATGCTGGAGGCGTCATTTATTCCAGCTACGCGGAATGACCCAAGTTTCAGTGGAACTGAAACGGTGTGCAGCTGCGCGGACATTGCCGGCTAAATGGCCATCATTAGTGATGTATGAAGCTTCGAAAACAGTGGAATAGTCGAACGATTCGAGCGAGAAGATCGAATCTTGAAAGATAAATGGTTGAAGAATTTAGACCAACAATGAGGTCAACCTTTTCGAATGCAATGCTATTTTTAATCCGTTCCAGACTTGAAATCTTATTAACGCCAGAACGACCTAACCCGTCAAGATGATACATTTCAGATTTCTTATTTTCCGTTATAACATTTATCAAGGTGTCTATTCACTGGAAATCTATCTGAATTTCTATCGAAATACAGAGTAACTATTTCTCGAGTAATTTCATTATTTTTCCAATCTTCAACACTAACTAAAATTCTCTAATACAAAATGTATGATTAATCAAATAAGAGACACTGGTGCTTTTTTTCTACAGGAAAAATGTTTAAATTTCAAACTAAGATTAGCAACTTGACTTGTAATTAATTTAGATTTATCGATGGTATTAGTTGGTAACGGTAGCTACAATTCTATCCAGATCTTTTTTTACGAGTATTTGCGTTCCTAACACCGAAAGAATATTCTTTGTAGTCTAAAGTGCTTCGAGCTTTCACCGTGCTACTTTCTCAAGCAATGCACGATCCGTTGGTTTGTGTGCGGAGCAAGTTTTACTGCTATTACGAGAATTCGATGTTCGCCAAGTGTGTATCGTGGATTCCGGGGCTCTTGGTCTTTCATGATAACCACCATGCTCTGGCTGTTATCTTCGTCGTGTCAGTTGTTGCGCGATACGAACACGTTTTTTCACCGATTTTTTAGTCAGTTCAAAAATTAGAAATCTTCAAATACCTATTTTCCCAAAAATTCTCAAACTAAGAACACCTTTTAACACATCAAGGATTACCATTTTAGTAACGGATAAAGGTTGAAGAAATATTCTAATCGTCTTTAAATAAATCAAAAGACTCAACGAACGAATTCTGTCGAAGCACCACGAATACAGCGACCGTGCTACAAAAATAGTTTCTTTTTTTACAATTACGGAAACCGTCTATTTATACAGCCCTAGCTTGAATTAATATGTCGATGAAAAATATCACGCCGGATGACACTAATTCAAGACCCCCATAAATCTCGAGCCGTTTGGTAGCAGCCTCGGCCAGGCTGGTTATTTATGGGAGTCGATAAATAAGAAGAAAGTATAATAAGCGACACGCAGAACCACCCCCGTTAAACCAGCCCTCTTCGAGCGCCATCCGTCGTCGATTGCTTTCCTGATTCGCGTCCACTGTGCTTCGGAGTTGGACTTCCATAAATCCTTGTCCCTTTTCAACAGGAACATTCCCTGCAGCATTTTGGGCTACTATTTTCGACCAATGGGAACCCGTGAAAAAGAAAGGGTGCACGCGGAAATGTATCATCGGGTGAATAAAAATATCGAGGGGATATTTCTAAGTGTTCCTAAACTTGATCTCCTGTTTTCTTTGGTGAATTCGGCAATTTTGAATTGAACAATTTTACGGCCGTTTGGACTCTACTTTATTAAACTTTAACGTGATAGAATTGGAAACGTTGGCGTAGCATGTAAAATTAGTGGATGGATAAATTTTTATACAATTTAAAAATATATTAACACGACGACGAAACGAGGAAAAAGCAATGATAAGGAACGATTGAGGATACATAATCGAAATTTTCTTACAATTTTTACAGCGTGCCATGGAACGTGGCAAATATAAAACGATGACCAGCAAAAATTCACGAAAACCGCAACCGAGGCCCGGTATGAAAGAAGAAGAAACATTGGGAAACAATTTGAAACGAAAGAAGACTGAAGTGGAAAGAAAATTAAATTCTAAAGCGAATCACAGTGAATCTTAAACAAGGAACGCTCGTTTCCTTCGAACTCGTTTCTTCGGCCTTCTTTCTCCTGTTTTTGTTTTCTCCGCGTCTTCCATACAAACATTTATCAAACAAGAAGAAAAGCTTCGAACGACCAGAAAAAAAGTTCATCTTCCGATCTAAAACGAACAAAAGGGAGACAGTTGTTGAAACTTCGACGTGAATAAGCATCGATGCTTACACGACGTTCTCTTCAGCATTAATTGATCGGACTACGCTGGGAGGTTATAGATAAATCCGAGAGAATCGATCAGTGATGAAGAAAAATTAATGAACGCGATAAATAATATCGAACAATGGCGAACGACCCAGTTTCTCTGGCACAGAATGCAAGAAACGGATGGAAACAAACGATACTTAACGAACGTTTTTAATAATATATATTACATTACACGAACAACAAACGAACGGTTCGTGTTGCATTTATCTGGGTGATAATTCAACAAGGTTTTATTCTATCTTCGAAATCCTGGATTCCGGGAAACGGTGCTTATTCCTCGATAAACACTCTTCAGTATTTAGGACGACTATTAATATCGTTTCCCAACGCTGCCTCGGGACTAAACGTGGCATTGATAGATTGACTACGATCCTTATCGTCGAAAGAAAGACGGCTAAACGTGCAGCTCCTGCCCGAGCTACGTATGACCTACTATTTATACATACTACTGGCAATTTTAATTTCGTACATCACCCACCGATTTCGGAACTTTTCAAACAAAAAGTCTCGGTCCTTAACACACGAAAGCACAGAATTTCAATTGTTCTATTGGAACACAAGGTACTGTTTTCGACGTATGGAAAGTCTGACGCGATTTCGTCGAAGTTTAACGAAAATAATCGTTACAGTGATACAAAGGTTTTCATCAACAGTCTTAATACAAAATCGAATCAAACTACAGATAGTTTCCAAGTCTAAATTGATTAATTCAATCAATTGTAGATTAGCAGTATCGCTGAAACGTTTACACAAGCATTTTCATCAATCTTTAAGCTTTAAATTGATGTATCACAAGTGGCAGTTTGCAAGTCTAGGAACATTTCTTTCTCCGCCGAATTAAAATCTTCTCGTTCCTTTACAAATAAAGGTCTCTGAGCAACTCTCGTGATCACACAACTGGAAGACGAAACGCGCTTCTCGTTAGCCGTAAATCAAACGATCGATAGAATCGAGAAAAATAACGCACAGACTGTTACCGTTTTAATTATCCCGCTGAATTAATGGTCGAACAGCACACGCTGCTCCAGAGAGCCGATGCACGCGAACGCATCCACAGCCCGGCATATGTACGTATATACGTCGTGCCGCCTCTAATTACAAAACGGAAGCTGTACGCTGTCGGTAAGATCGTGCTTCCTGTAGCCGCAGCAGCAGCCTCGTTAGCCGTTTGCTACGTGATATTGTTTCCCATAGACACGGGGCATAGGTAAAACACCTACACACACTCGCTGGTGCACAACGTATCGTGAGGTAATCAGCGGTATACACGCGAGTACCTGTGTGTTCGCAGTACCTTTAGTTCAGGGAGAAACTACGTCGAAAGTTACACCTTGGCGTTTACGAGCACGTTATCACGAAACTTCCGGAATAACACGCTGCCTGCATCGAGTGTCGTTCGGCGAACGGTTGCGCGTATTTTTTTCTTTGGCAAATTTGCACGATGGAAAAGCAGGGTCGGTCGGTCGGTCGTTGAAAGAGTTTATTAACGCTTCATTAGTCGGGGCTGCCTGTGTTTCGGGAGAAGTGCGGATCGACACAGCAATTTCTTTTGCTCGGTTCCAGTCCCTCAAAGACAATATTATCGATGCGATTGTAATTTTTGTCTAGTTTCGTGTGCGAATGCGGTAAAGGGGGAACATTGATTTTGGCGAATAGATGGGATTTGTGGTCAAGTTACTGTCACGTAGCGAACCCTCTTCGTGAGCTTTTACAATGTTTCTTCGACGAAGAATTTTACCATAGCAGCAATAAATACATAAGGAACCATTACTTGCTAATTTTCTAGTTATTATTAGTTCCCGTCGCGTGGTTGCCAAAGGTTTGCAGATTCGTCAGAATATTTTACGTTTTCCAGATGTTTTGTTCAAAGTCAAGGCGATCATTTGGTTTTATTACTTGCTATGGTCAGTTGGGCCACTCGAGGCGGTGCATTCGGTACATCAATCCCTGAGATTCTTGTGATAGACAGCGCGTACGCAACAGTTACGGCGTTCGTCGTCAGCACTCGGTTGAAAATTAGAATAGGCTCATTTTTTTATTATTATAAAAGGAATATAACTTTTGTAGAAAAAGTGGAAAATAGTATTTCCAAGGTTCCTAAAAATATATGGCGAAGTTAATTGGCTGCTAAAAAAAAGTAATACTTCGAAATCTCGAAATTTCTTGAAAATCCCTCAAAAACATAATATTTCTGTTCCTAATTTCGATGAAAAATTCCACGAATTGTCAAACGCTAGTGAATTATATTCCAATGGATTAGGGCATCTGTGTCGAATCTTTGAAAGGTTGAAACGTTTCCGTATGCTTCTTGCAGGAAAACGATAAAACCATAGGGATATGGGCAGAATAAAATAGAGAATATATGTAAAGGGGATACTGACGTGCGTCACGGTTCGTGACACGGGATGATCACGATCAAATTAATATGCCCAATGCATGCGAGCCAATACCATTTTACCAAAATTGAACCGGAACTTGATTCCCCGAGAAATCAATCGATCTGACCCGTCCAATTCTACGCGATACGCTGCCTGTTGAAAAATCGGTCACAACACCCTTTATGTCTGTCCCGTTACGTGACCGGGTAATCGTTTAAATTTTCAATGAACTCTGAAACTACAAGCAGGATAAAAGGATTCTCGACGGTTCCCCTTACAATTTCACTGAGTGCACGATTTAATCATGAAGATAAAAATAACAAAGTTTCGTAAATAATGGTAATGGTACTTTCTAATCATTCTTTCAAATATCTTTGTGTTTTCTGTTAAATAAAATTTACTTTTCTCCAATACAAATAGCAATTCAATATTCTTTTGAGATAAAATATTGGAACGGTGCAAAATGGTGTAATCGAATAAAATTCCTACGAAACTCGATAAATTGGAACTAAACCTAGATCCAACAAGTCCCAGTTGGAATATTTCAGAATTTTTCTAAACTCAGATTTTGCACACTTTTTCGTGAATAGAATTTATAAGATATATAAGAAGCTTAGCTAATGGACCTGATTGTTTATTGAATATGCGGAATGTTCACTGGTCGAATCGAGTTTAACAGAAACTACCAACGTTGCTGCAACAGACGTAACGCGTATTTGCATGAATTACTGGTTTAACTTCGCCGAGCTACGATTCTCATTGCCCAATTCGCTAAACTTTGTATTAGACACGGTTTAACTAATGTTTCAGCAAATGCCGCTTAAGGCGATCTGCGACTACATTTCGCTGATATTCACATCCTTTTGACAAAGAGAAAATCTTTCCTGAACCTCGGATAATTAGGAAACGTTGCTTAATAATTGTCGACAAAAGCTTAAATCCTTCATCGAATATAAAAGTGAATTTCTGTATCGAAAAAAAAACCCAACGGGAGAGGGGGGATAATAGTTCATTCGCGTTAAAAGGTTCTCTGGTATTTAATCGAGTTCTACCATCATTTTTTTAAATACCCTCACGAGTGTTAATTAAAATTTGCAACATTGTTGCTGATAATATAGGTGGTCCGATATTTCGCAGTTTTAACTTTGATGCGACGCGAAGGTTCGTGTGTAATTCGATTGTTCGAAAAACTTTAAACAATGCCTTTCATCCTTCATCGATAACAGGCTATACTAAAAATTCTACAACTTTCGCGCGAAAGTGACGGCATAAAACAAAAAATTACTTGAAAAAAAAAAGGAAAACCGGAAAAGCTTTTGTACCTCGATACACGATTCAAATCCTGAAGTCTGGAATTTTATAATGATTTCAATTCATTTCTCTGCGTTTACTGCAAGTAAAATATTTTCCCCAGACATTGTGTTCGAGAATATTCTAAAAATTTGTAATTACACAGAATGTTGAAATTATAGATAAATTGTGTAAACGGTAGAAGCTGCTGTTAATTAGATTTTATAATTTAAACCGTGCCCTAGTTATTTTACGAAATTAAAATAATTTTAATGCTTCTGATTAAAATTCAGTTATGTTAAATTTGTAGCCTCGATCAACTCAGAGCAATCAACGCGATAATTTTCCAATTCCTAACTAAAATTTTCTCCCAAAACTCAATTTTCTTCCCAAAGCGAGGAATGGCGTTCGGAAAAATAAATTTCCCAAAAGATCGTGTGCAAGTTCCAGCTGAACGCGACACGCATCTTCGACCAAAGGGGTAAATGATTTATGAGAGCTGCATGTAATCGTCAAGTTTCACATGGGATGGAAAGAGGGGGGGGGAGGGGTGGATCGGGGAGGATGGGCTGTCAGCAAGTGCATGCATCATCTGATCGTTAAAAGCGATGACAAAGAGTGACACTGGCTTTCTGGTTGACGCGAACCAGCCCTTAGTATCGGCCATGAAAACGCCAGTCACGCATACATACATATGCATGTACATACACACATACGTAGGCAAAAAATTTCTTGGTAAGCGTTTCCACGATATCTGCCGTTATCAATCGCATCCGGACACGTTTCGTGCGAACCTACCTTTCATTTCCGCCAACGAAATCATTAATCTCGATAACTCGCGCCACAATTTATTTTTCCCCTGTCACACGATCGAAATATTCTGAAATGTAAATCGTATTTCACTGGTAATTTGTAAACGAATCAAACCACGGTCACGATTGTATTTCAGAATTGCAGGCTCGAGTGAAAAAGTTAAGAGGGAGATATTTTTGAGATCGCTACTTTGATAAAAGCAAAAACTTCCCCGTTGGATTTTCGAATATGCGAGAAAATTGTGAGAAGAAAAGTCGTGTTTCTTCGTGAAGTCGTGAATTTTGACGAAATAAAAATTAACCAAAAAGGTTCAATTTTTTATGTCCAGTTCCATACAATTAATTGATCGAAACTTTGCCCGGGTAAAATCTGAACGGTACCACGTGGTATCTGGGTTCGTTAATCGAACACACACAAAATCGTCAGGCTAATTACGGCCACCGTTTGCCGCTAATTGATGCTCATTAATCGTGATTCGCGATAATATCGAACGATTTAAAAAGACATCATCGGAGTAGCAAAGAATTACACGCGGTGGCAGTTTCATGTAAGTTAGGAATGTTCTTTCTTTTCTGGCTCTTTCTTTTCTTTCTTTAAAGCAGCGTGAAAACGGGCACGTGCTGTTTGCGTATACCTCAGGGCTGTACTATAAATCGCGAAAAGTCGCGATAACAACTCCCGCACGAGTCCATCCTCCTGTTACTCGACCACGTATATACAGCCATTACTAATGCGATGATTTTATCGAAATAACGTATGGCACCGAGCCCTGTACGTGACGATATTGTTATACCTAATAAACTCGAGTTTCGAGACATTTCTAGCCACAGAAATTTTGTTGGAAAAAGTAATTAAAACATCCAATTTGTTGAGTGTTCGAGTGATGGAAACACCTGGATCTTTTATCAAAGTGACCTACAAAGTGAAATTTCAAAGAAATATACTCCCACGCAAAGAAATATATAAGAAAAATCGTACCGATGTTTTTCATTAATTAACTGAACTGGTACAAAAATGAATACAAAATCAAGAAAAGATTTACTTCGAGGTAATTTCAAATTAAATTTGAAAAGTTGAAAACAATTTCGTTGTGCTAGTAATCGATTCGAGTAACGTGCTGACATGTCGAAGGAGTGAAATACCTCAGACTTTGAAAACACGTTGATGCAATTACCAAGTTGTTATAGCTCTTATAAACGTAATTACTTGTTATTCAATTATCCGATATTTGATTTGGGAATGAGAATATTTCCATTTTTAACGCTTCGACCGCCACGTTGAAGCTGTTGAAAATTACGATACTTGGTCATTTTATTTTGAACGAATAATATTTATCACTTTCAGGAGATTTCTATTGCCCGTAATTCCAAGTATCTAAAATTACGCAACCAAAGAAATGTCTAATAATATGCTTAATGGATTCTGCAGAGATTCAAAAGAAACAGAAATTCAGAAAGAAAAACAAAAGAAATTCAAGATTGACCTGGAACGCAGTAATTTCATGAAGCAACCTAACTCTCGCTAATCTTGAAGCATTGTTAGAGATTAATTAAAGTTAGAAAGCAGAGGTGAAAGGATAAAGACGACGTAAGTTCATGAAAAGTCCAAGGTAGTAGAAGTTTCGTCTTCTGGCGAGTTAAAGGGTGATTCGCGTGACTAGGTCGGCAACCTCCAATTTCGTTCATTTTTCTTTCACCATTCTTGCGGAGAGAGGAGAGAGGGGTCTTATCCACCTTCTGTTTGCGGGCGGTGCGGCCAACGTATCAGGCTGGTAATCGCTAACCTTAAATCTCGCGCATTACGAATTTTCCACCGGTATCCGCGATAACACACCGTTCCAGACCTCGATTACAAGCCGATTTCTTTGGAACGAGCAAGATAAATGAACCAAAGGGTCGAAGGTTATAAGTACTGCTAACCATTTCGCGTATAAGTGCGACGAACGCGTTATGAACCCCGTTCGCGATCATTTTCATGCTATACGATCAATCTTTCTTTGGAGAAAAAAAAAAGGGAAAAAAAAAAGATTTCTTTGTCGTGCAAATTTGACAAATCTGTTTTCATTCACTGATAGCCCGACCCAAACAGCCTTTCAGATTTCTCGATACGTTATGATTTATTTCTTTTTAATTTTGCCTCGAACTGAGGGGTCGAGAAAATTGCGAATTTTTGCCATTTTGCGTTAGGAATATTGCTGAAACATTTATATGTACGTTTTCGTCGAACTTTGAACTGTAAATCGATATAATATAAACACGATTTTCGGAAACTTTTCTCTGATGAAGTTGTAGTAAAAGACACGGGTACATGTTTCTGCCATTCGTGTCGGTGGAATCGTAACTGGAAACGACAAAAGTCGTGAAACGTCCGATTACATTTGCATACCGAATTGCCGTTTTCAACAGAACCGTCTTCTTTAGCTGTCCAACACCTGTGACCACGAATTCGTTTCGAAGTCAACAACACGAAAAACGAGACGAATAAATCCGACGAATTTCGATCATTCCGCCAACTACGTGGCAGCGAAACGTTCAAAATAATGTTAACGATTTGGGTTCGATTTCAATCGAAAATTCGCACCAGCTTCGACACTCGAGCGTCGAATTTATCCGCGTGACTCTTTAATTAAGAAATCTGTTCCATCGGGTCGGATGGTTGTTAGCTTCGAGCTAATTTCACGGATGTACTACGATTCCACGAGGAACACGGTATTTTCTAGCAGATTTAAGTGCTTTACACTTATCCGGAATCGTGTGGCTCGCTCGAATTTCGCTTCAACACGTTTTCGAACAACCAGCCGTCTGCCACGACACGTTTTAATTAGAATTATGAAGTGTACACGTATCACGTAATTGGTCAAATTCATTTTTCAACAAGATGAAATCCCACGAACACGATTAATCCTCTCTGTCTATTATTAATCAAATCAAAATACAATTTCTATCTTTGGATAATAAACGATTTGCAAAAATGGCAAGGTAACAATATGTGTTTTAACGAAGGTCGCCTTTATCATTTAAGCGTCATTTAAAAATGTTCAATATTAGTTCAAATCCAGCTAGAATTACTTAAAGGAATACAAAGCAATGAAATGATAAAAAGAAATGTGATCATTTTATTCGATGCGAAATAATTTATTTACAAAAAAAAATACATAATATTTATTCGGACAGAAAATTTTCATGGTTACTTACAATATCTTGCCACAATTTAGACAACTTTTCGATTCCTCTTTTATAAAATTCTGGCTAATTTGACTCGAAAAAGTGTTAAAAAAAAAGAAACGACATTTCTTTTTGCTTTACCTAATATTTCTAATTATAGGTAAAAATATTGTCCGTGTACGGTGTATATGTATGTGTCTGCAAGTGTAATTATCGTACAGGTAATAGCTGGGCACACGATATAGGACAGGAGAAATTTCATCAATTAAACCGTATCTGTTCCAGACCAACATTTCGATCCCAATTTCCTAGCAAACAGAGCCTAACCAACAACCTATGTATATTACACCACTTCCCAAGATCACAGTCAAATGAAACAAAACTATTCTATTTCATTAAAATCGTATCACCGTAGATGCAATTAAGTAAACTCGAATAAAATTAATTTGACAAATTTTAAAATTAATAACTTAGTCGAAATTTAACTTCGAATTTTCCGACGGTTCAAAGTATTAATCATCGACACGGAGTCTTACGATTTGCTTGGAAATATTTGCAATGTCAGTCAACAGGCAATTCATTAAACTCGCGAAAGAAGAAAAGTCAGATGGTCGAGTTTGTCGCGGGTTATGGCAAACTTATTTTCAAAGTGTCCCCCGATGCTTCCGGTGTTCCGGAAACTTCAGAAACGATTTAGTAGTTATGCAAGGACGTTGTAATCCCGTTGGCGGTTATACATTGCGAGAGGAAGAGCCTGCAGTCGGACACCGTGGCTCCTTAATTAATTAACGTTAATTAACAAACATGCTCGACTACTGTGACGCAACACCGTGGTTTCTCGTTCGTTCTTCCCTCCCACTACATCCCTCCTTCTCTGTGTTTAGAATTCTCAAGGGACGACAACAACGCGCAGTTTCATGCAATTCACGTCCAACTACGTCCATCATGAACATCTTTCTCAACATTCCACGCAATCGTGTGTCATAATATGATTATCGATCTGTCGACGTCGTTTTAGTTTGAAGAAATTAATTATCAAGATTAACATGTAGTTACTACCATGATTGGTTTATCAAGTACGCCAGAGTCGACAAGATCGCACAGAAATATTAACCCTTGAACGAGGGACCATTTAAAATTTTTCTAACCCTCTGCACACAATTGGTGTCTCTCGGGGCACATACTTAACTTACCAGAGTACATATTTTAAAACGTGAAAATTAAGCTTTATTTTGATTAAAAAATAAAAAATTAACGAAAGGAATAAAGATAATTAGATTCATAAGTATTTGTAACTCTTTTCGTGAAAAATACTCCGAGTACAAAGGGTTGATATGTTTCCGTCCGATATACAATGGGTCTTGCGTGGAAATATTTCATTGCCTAAGAATCAAAATTAGGTCTGGGTAATGATTGATCCAGCTTCGAGGGTTGAAGGAATAAATAAAGACAGGTGTAACCTCGGTCTCGAATGTCCCTCCGCTCCCCTTCGGAGTCGAACGAAAGGGGGCTTGACAACAGTGAGTCTCGTTCGTTTCCTTTGGAACGGAAGTAATCGAAATTCGATCCGGCCAGGATCAGAAACGTGGTGGCAGCGAAGAAGGGATGGTTCGGTTATCGGGTTCTTTGGTCGAAACGCAGAGCAGGGGGGGGGGGCGGAGGGGAGGACTGGGAACCGAGGGCGAAAGTAATTCGATTCTGTTGCTTCGAACATATTGGATGATTGGAGGGAAATTTATGTGATTCAACCGGGAGAACCGAGTTTCGACTTTGTTAGCTGGAAGTTTAGTGGTGCGGTCGGGGTGAAGGACGAACGATGCCAGGAAATTACACTACCGACTACTACTTCCTTCTGTGTTTTGCCGACTTCTCAACGTACGCTACTGTAGGCTTCTAAACGAGAAACTCAACGTGTCGGTAGAAATTAATTTACAGTTTTAAATCTTATGTTACACGTTCTAATTAATTCTATAATTTAATAACTTGGAAACTATTTGAGAAATCTATAATTCTGAAATTTGAATTTTATAACTCTAAAATTTACCACAATAAAGTCTTCCTACTTGCACAATATTTCAAGACCACCGACTGCCAAGTATAGAATGGGTAGATGGATGTGTGTAAGAATCAGAAAGTCAGTTTGTTCTCGATGAACAGTTAGAACACGGAAGCAATGTTTTCGGTTTATCTCGGGGCAACACGGAAACGTCGGTGCATCATAATTGCCGGTATTAATAATTATTAAATACGTGGAAAGGACGAAACGTCGGCGGCACAACGATACCGTTAACCTACAACCGGCGTGGGATTTAATCGACCCAGTTTTCCAGGGAACGCGCGCCTTGAAAGCTTGCGAAAGTATGGATTTGGATTTTGACGCGCACTCGCAATGCGCTTTTGATGCATTTCCCTGTCTATCCAGCTACCTTAATTGACGAACAGCCTCTTGTTTTCAGCCGTGCCGCCGCGCCGTGCCGTTCCGACACAATATGCTGAAAACCTCGTTCGACGACGGATCAACGTGGAAAATGCGACCAAAATAAATCAACAAAGTAAATATTGTAACACGCGTAAATATTTCGACGAAAGAAAAATAATCGAAGGATATTGTAATTTTAATGAATTTTCCAATTAACCATTAAATGGGATGACAGGGTCGATTATTTTTCTATACAGGAAATAGTTTTGTATTCTTGTCGAGTTTCTTTCCGTCGAAAATATTGTTTTCCAAGCAAACCGTCGTTTGTTTTCATAGAATCTAGGGCCAAGTGTAACCAAGGGACAGAGAAGTAGTTCATTAAGTATCACCTTGGAAAGGAACGAGTCAACGAGATGTTTCACATCGACCTTGTCCTCATCCTCGCCAACCGGCTCGTATCTCGTTCTTTTTGGAAGCCCCGGGGGAGCTTTCCAGATGCGTTGTATTTACCGAGCGTACATAGATGCATCCGAGATGTATGATCGAGCGGAAAAACTGAGCGAGTGTGAATGACGCGTTTAAATTGAAAATATGAGCCCGAATAAAACAACTTAAAATATTTTAAAATCATATTATATCTTATGTTCTTTTTTCAATTATTTTACATAAAATGATTCCAAACCTACTACTATTATAAAAATATTGTATTGCAAATAATATTTAGCGGGCAAAATTAATTTATTTTCGGGCGTGTCAAAGGTGTCAACACGTTGACTGCCGCGTCACCCATATTCGGGAGACACTTGAATTTCCATAGAAAGTTGCTTGCATTATTAAAAATCGTCGTATTAGATACTCCAAATTCTGAATACTAGAAATTACGAAGAATTGTAATAATAATAAGTAAAATTTGATCAAAATAATAAATGCTTTGCCTGATCAAGTTTTCAACGCCTTTAGCGTGGCAGTCTAGGTGTTAAATATTAAATAACTAAGTATACGACGTAGACGATGGAAACTTGTATACGCGTTTAGTGGCAAGAAGTGGCCATAACAGAAAGTTTAAATGATCGTAAATAAATAAAAAAAAAAAACATTGCGAGGGCATTCAGGGACGAAATAAAGTATTCCATAAAGATAGCTCGAAATCGTGCGTTTCTTCAATTACCGTGGACCGAATGAATTTCTACATTCATAATCTGCGTAATCCGGCGGAGGCAGCTAAACGCGAACGCAGCAAAAGGTAAATGGAATACTTTTTCTGTCGCGTGCACTGAAAAATTCTATGCATCCACGAGTGGATTCCTACAGTACGCCTGGAAAAAGGAGGGGAGAGAAAAATTATTGTTCCACTCATTTTACAGATAAAAAGACCAGTCATCGTAAAATTTGGCCAGACAGAAAGGGAAATTTCGCTTCTCTCTTATTCATCCTATTTTTACGAAGACTATCCGTCCGCGTGGCGTGCGATAAAGAATTGATGCAAACGCAGAAAACGTTTCAGAAAGAAACGTATCGAAGGAAGGTATCCGGTCGATCGAATTATCCTCCCGGGATGTTTCTCACGAGTGTCTCGTAAAAAAAAAAAAAAAAGAACACGTCCCTCTGCAAATAGATTTGAGACCGAATATGACTTCCCAAGGACTATTAAATATACATCAATCGAAGAAAATTTTACCTTCTGTGCAACCTACCTGAGCTTTGGAAATTTGTATCATTTTCGCAAACAGAATGGAGGGGATTTTAAGAGTGTTTTTGAACATATGTCAAATGCATTCGACTGCGATTATGGTCGTCGCAAAAATATGACTTGAGGAATTCATAATAAACTTTAGCGACATTTCAAATCGATTTGATATCTACCCCGTATCAATTCTCCAGAAATCTGACATTTACAACCAATCGATTTCTATGACTATACGTCGATCGATCAGAGCTTGCTTACATATGAAAGGGTACCTAGACAGAATTGAAAGGTGGCTAGATCTATGGAAATGGTTTCTGGGATCGGACAAAGCTGGCGTTGGCGGTCGTTGAACGAAATTGTCGCGTACCGAGTAATCCGGAAATTGCAAGTACGCTGAGAGCGATACGTCAATTCTCGGCAAGGCAATCGCTTCCCTCGGTACGCATCAGCCAGGACACGGTCCGTTGCCAATTAATTTGCCGCCGATCGAATTGATTTCGATACTCGACACACCGGAGTTACTCCGCTATGCGTATCGGAATCACCGGCCTCGAAAGCTTCCTACTGACGTACACAGGACAGTTGTCAATTAATCGGCGTGCCACCCATTAGTTTCCCTACAACCTATAATGTTCCTGCCTCCGTCCTATCTTCGCTAGAATGCATATTCCTACGAGAATGGCATAACTATCTTGACCACCATGCAAATTCGATTCAAAGCGTTCAAACATCGCTTAAGGGTTTATATGCAATCATGCGGTCGAAAAAATTCATTTTTTCAAAGGAGGATGTTTTGGATGCTGGAACTACTGTCGAGGATCCCCAATATGGGCCTGGAATCGATGATTCTATGCAAGTTAAAGAAAAAAAAAATTACTTATTTGCATTGACACCCAAAACTTTAATCACGATTTTCTCAAAACTACATTTTGTAGGTCAGCGCGTAAAATAAGTCCGAAACTACTGGAACGATCTTAATAAAATTTTACATACATCTTTGATATGAAAATAACCAGGGATTGGACGAATCATTTTTTAACAATAAACCGATTTTTTGAGCGAGAATCATGACAATATTTTAGTCAATAAGTCAATATTTTACAAAATCGTTTCGTTCAATCCCGACAGAAATTCATCTATTAACAGAATCTATTTAATTTCTTGATGTCAGATAACCTTGTGATGAGTTCTGTTGCGCACCGCAACCGCGAGGCATTTTTTTCTGAAAACTTCCCAAACAATCTGCTTCCAACCATTCAATTGATAATATTTTTTTATGAAAAAATTACAAAATATTCTTGCAGTGTTACTCTTTTATACACGACAAGTTTTAAATAATTTAATCAATTAGATGCTTTCAAAAAAAATTCGCAAAAAATCCTTTATTTCGACCTCATGACTGCATGTAAGCCCTTAAGAAGCGTTTCACAATTCGGATGTTAAATAAATACACGAACAAAATCCGTCTACCCTGCATTGAGAAAAAATCCAGTTAAACTGCTCACCTTTGGAGATTTTCAAGCAAAAGTAAATATAATCGGTACGCTTTGTTTAACGTACAAAGACTGGTTTACATGAATACATGTTTTCTAAATATTCCAGAAATTACGTTCCTCCTAAAAGTGTTTCTCCGGCAGTTTAAATTACACCGCGGAAACAGTGTTAAATATTTATGAACACCGCGATCTTTTACTTCAGGCACGAGGGAAGCATGAAAGCCAAAGTATCAGAGGATCGAACGAAACACGTAATAATTCTTCTTTTCGATCGCGATCGAGTTTAATCGTTTACGATCCTTCGTCGCCGGGTTATTACGCATTAACATTCAATGTGTTGATTCACAAACGACCGGAGCGCGACTCGTAACACATTCACCGAATTGCGTGATACGGAATGGTTAATATTGCAAACAATTTCGCCGGCATGATTGATTAGTCAATAATTTCTCGGCACCTAATTGTCAGCCCTATCGCCAGCGAATGTTTCCCGTTTACACAATGTGTTTCGCGTGTCCATCGACGCGTGCCGATTGTAAATAAATGCAAGCAAACCGACGAAAAACGAAACGCGACCGTTGATGTCCGTTTCTGTTTCAATTTTCATATTTTTCCTACGCGAACATGCGATTGGATTGTTATTTCTTGCGTGCCCGATTCCATTCTCGAAACTTCAGATTCCCCCGGCAAGATTTTTCGACATTCGTGAACGTTAAATTGTCTTTAACGACGATCAGATAGTTGTACGACATTTCACGCGATTAATCGTGTCGAAACTCTCAGGTCCGTCGAACAAACAAGTTTCGTTGTTCGAGCAGTGCCGTGTTACTCTTTCAAACCGCGTTATTAAACGATCTACGAGCTGCTGTTAAATATACATAGAAATCCTCGGAGCTGTGTAATCCCCGGGGATAAATACAATGATCGTGTTTAGCTCTGTATTCGTGGGGATAAAGCGATTTAAAATTCAACCGACTCGAATTGTAGTTCAATCTTCCCAGTTGGAGAAACACTGAAAGTCTGACAGGATTCGATGACATAAAAGTACCGTCAAATAGCACTTATGGTACATCAGTTCGACTGCAAAAATGGCTGGTTCTTAGTTGAAACACTGACCAACTTAAAACTCACTGCTGTTCATTTTAGCAAACATTTAGTAATGAACTTATATCATAGCCCTTTTTATCAAACTATAACCCTTTGTACTCGAAGCATCTTTGGACGTAATCGGACATAATCTAATTTTCCAGCTACGCTTCCAGAAACCAAATGCACCATGTCGGAAGAAAAGTGTTAGAAATATTTGAGAATCTGTTTATTTTTATTCCCCTCTTGAGACTTGAATTTCGCATTTTAAAATACACCGATAAATTAAATATGGCGCCTCCGAGGCGCCACTCGAGTCCAAAGGATTAAGCTTTAAATCGATATACCATCTGTGATATTTGAAGATATTTTTCTTCTCGTGTTTCGGAATCGATAAAAGATCTAAAATATTCTTAAGACGGTTGCACGAACAATTGATTATAATAGCGGAGAGGAATTGCTATTTGGTTTCTCGTCGAGTTCCTGACGGTCCTCGAAACTCGATCGGTGCATCGTTATTAATATGTTCAACAAACAAGGGAACAGGTTCTTTGGAATTGCCGTTCTTCCGTCCAACTTCCCGTACCGTTGAATTGATTCTCCCTGCCGGCTTCGCTCTGTTATCTCTCTTTCGAAGTTCATTCGTGTCTGTGAATCGGTTCACGATGGGTTGCATCGCGTATAATTGTGCGCGTCGCACAACATCGCGTGCACACCGGTAGAGAATAGCCAATTCAAAGTTTCGACAACCAACCAGAAATTATCTTCGATCGAATACACGACAAGATATATATTCGTTAACCGATCCTTAACAACTTTGAATAATTCGGAATTCAGACACAATTAATTGAAGAAGGTACCGGCTGAATGACAACTTTAAATTATCAATTGCAAGGCATCCAAATTTTATACCAACTGGGCTAAAGACGAATCGGTAACGATTAAATATTTAGTGTGTATTAATACACTATCGGAATAGAAAATTGAAGCAAAATTCATAAAATTTAGAATTACAGATATTAAATAGAGAAATATTGTGCAGTCATGTATTAGTCTGAATCGTTTCTAATTGTAAATCAATATTTTATTTGTTCGTTTCAATTAGAGCAGTAGAAAGCCGAATTTTTTTAAAAATGATATAATGTTATAATTAATAAAACGTGGATAAGAAAATCGTGGATAAATGATTATTTGTTCTGTTATGTAATAATCAGTTTAATTTTTAATAAAAGTCATGTCTGTATATTTTTTTTTTTTTTCTATTTATATAATAAATATTTTCTAAAATATATTTATTTCTACGCTGGATGTTTTTGTTTGTTTTTTGGATCATTAATTTTGGTGTTCCACAAATTTTTTATACAATCAAAAGTGTTCCCTGACTTCAAAAAGGTTAAGAACCATTGAATTGGAGCAATCAACGCAACAATGACTAAGGTTATTGAAAGTATATCCAGAAGTCTATTAGATGGTAGACAGGAACAATCTTGAAATCCAGGGCTTAGCGTCTATCGACAGACAGAACAATTTGTTGCAGCATATGGATGGCTTCGAAACCAGATACAACAATCCAATCAAATAATTCTTTCTTCCTTTCGCCCAAGTCTGAGATTAACAGACCGATCTGGTACCTATCCGATGAACGCTAGACTTAACAAAACTAACAGTGCTCCTGTGTACAGACAATAGTCCATGGTGCAATCCAACTTTCCGGTGTAGTATACTATCGCTGTTTGAATCTAGCTTAGTCCACGTCTAACACGATCTAGATCTAACACAAGATACGCGAAATTTCCCGGAATATGAACGTCGGTTACACTTGACGTGTCTAGAATTCGGATTTTGAACTTGAATGCTTAGAAATGTATATAATTAGATTTTTAGAAATTTGGAAACTTGAAAGCTTAGAAATCTAAAAATTTAGACATTTAGAAACTCGGAAGTTAAAAAATTAATAAACTCAGAAACTCACAATGATGAAACCAATTTGACAGCAGTCTTAGGCAAAAATCTATGAAATATTTTCGCCCGTTCGAACAAAACAATCGTTCCATTGTTGAACTTTCCACGAAAATGGACAATCTTTTGTGTCGGATGAATCGCAACTCGCCTCGATTGATTCCACGCTGTAAACACGGCTTGAAAGCATTCGAAGGACAGAGCCTGCCTGACTAGCCGACGACACGACGCGAACAATGTATTTAATGGACCGTGAAAAAATGATCGTTAAACGGTCCTTTCATCCGGCAACAGTCACGTTTCAATACGAGTTCTCGCAACGGGATTAAAGACAAACGCGGAAGAGGAAGTGAATTGTGGGAGGATCCTTAGCTTGGTCCAAGCGGAACGAGAAAATTACTTCTGGACAAAAGTTTACGCATGTTGGGACCAACGGTGACAAGTCGTATAACTTCTGACATTCCAGGGGATGAAGAAACTTTCTTCTGATCGATGAAATCTAGTTATAACACCTCCGAGTATTCCTTCGGGAAAAGTGAAATCGAAAATTAAATTATAACGAACTGCGTGAATTTTGTTGACTCTTCTGTGATTAGATGTTGCGTGAGTTTCCATCGTCTACGTATACTATTGGAATTATATTACTAATTTAAAAAAAGGCTCAAACACGATGCACTGCAGATATATTAACCAAGAAAACTAACATACAGACGATGGAAACTTCTGCATACTCCTAATAAGAGTTTGAACAGAACGAAACGTTGACTTCCGAAATTATTTCTACCCCGAATTTGTCTATGTCGATCAGCAATAAAATCCTTAATGTGAAAAGTTTGCGTCCAGAGTCAAGAAATTCGTGTTCGGGTTGAAAAGTTTCTGGAATAAGTTCCTTATACGAACCCTGGAAAACCGCACGAAGAAATAAAATTGCTGCTGGTGGTTGGAACTTACGATCAAGATTATAGTTGAAATAATTATCGAAAAGAAAGGACGGAAGACTTTTGCGTCATCGTGTGATACAATTTTCGTCCGATACTATCGTACGTGTTCAATTTGCTCGCCGAATTCCTATTTACGTATCTAGATCACTGGCACGAAACTGTTTCTATTAATCGAACAAGATCAATCGAATATTCTGGGAACCAATAGCTTCCCATCGACGGTACGAATCTTGCGTAATGACATGTCCATTAAACACCCGTCAGAATTTACAACTTTCCCTTCGATACAATATATTTGAACCCTGTCGTTTCTCTTGTATTCGTACGACAAACATATTTGAAACTACACAATAAAATGTTAATATCATATATTTTTTCGTTATTATACTTGCTTAAATAATTTCTTGTAGTATTGTATAGATAATATAACAAAAATTGTTAATTATATTTACAAGTTCAAGGCGAACATTTAAATTAAAAAAAAATTTTTAATATACCACGTTTTTAAGACGGACTAAAAAGTATAAAATAATTTTTTGTCCGTCTTAAAAATGTCGTATATTTCAAATTTCCTTTTATTTAAATCATTATTTTCTGCTTTTTAGTTAATATTGCATTGTCATCCAGTTCTGAGCTATTAGGGAAGTTACAAACAGACAGACAAGGAAGGGGTTTAATAAAAACGTGTTAAAAAATGACACGAAATGCTTTGATGTAGTCGAAGATTAATCGAAGAAAAACGAAATAAGGGTGTGTATAAAGGA
Source organism: Stelis phaeoptera (assembly GCA_943735885.1). Classification (NCBI taxonomy): domain Eukaryota; kingdom Metazoa; phylum Arthropoda; class Insecta; order Hymenoptera; family Megachilidae; genus Stelis; species Stelis phaeoptera. Next base: position 7,936,721 of record OX030936.1, read on the forward strand.
TCTGAAATCAACGATGCGAAGCATTATTCGATCAGAGAAAAAGTGTATTCCTCTTGCGTCGGTGTCGTTAGAATGAACCGTGAGAAAAGAACGCGTCGCGTTGATCGACATAAATGGAGCAGCCTGTAGGTGGTTGTTAAAGCGGAAAAGAGAAAGAGCGAGGAAGCGTGGAAAGAGGTTGAAGGGGGGATTGGGGATGCTGTAGGGGGGAGTAAGGTCGATCAATATCAAGCTAAGCGTTCTCCACCTACGGACATTCCCCACCCAACGGCCGTCTCGGTCAGAACGACATATCGCGATCCCAGACGAATGGATTTCACGGGGGATTCACGGTGTAAGAAGTACTCGGTAATTTCGTGTAATCAAAAAAACTTGCTCGTCTAACATTCCGCCGGCCACAAGTTAGAAAAGTTTGATGAAACTCGTCGTCCCTGTCGCTTTTATCTCCGTGCGTTTCGCCGCGAACAGCCGGAAAATTTTACCGTGTCATCCTCGTCGGCCGACAGTTTTGTGAACCTAACGGCTATTATAACCTCTCCGTCAACCAAATCGCATACTTTTTCTCCCTTATGGGGTTCACTTTTACCCTAATGCTGTCGATGATCCCGAAGAAACGTTGCACGTTCGAGTTTCAACAATGAATATTTGTTCGTTATTTTGCATACGTTCCATTTAGATCCAAAGTCTTATCGATTTTCCGACTACTGTATTTGTGCGAAAACGAATGTTTGTGGAACAATTGTAAACGACGGAAAAATGTACAATAGATTGTCAGTCAGTGATTAGCATCTGGTCAGACAATAGCAATCGATCAAGTAGAATATAGTCAGTGTGTAGTCAGACAAGAAAAATATGGGAGATAGTCAAACACTTGCTGCATGATGGAAATACATATATGCTAAGTGATCAGACCAATAGCATAAGCCATGTGGTCAGACAAGTAGTGTAAGCCAGAGGGCCAGACAAGTAGTATACTCCAGAGGATCAGACAAGTAGTATAAGCCATGTGGTCAGATAAGCAGTATAAGCCATGTGGTCAGACAAGCAGTATAAGTCAGATGGTCAGACAAGTAGTATAATCCATGTGGTCAGGAAACTAGTATAAGATAGGTGATCGGGCTAGTGGTATACGTCATGTGGTCAGACAAGTAGTATATGTCAAGTAGTCAGGCAAGTAAAATATCCCCAATGCACAATCAACAAGCTAGTGTGTATGGTAAGTAGGGCATGGTACCTAGTCAGCCAAGTAGTATAAGTCAATATATAAATCATTCATCTTAAATCAAATTCTATAATTATAAAATACTGTTTTTATCGTTTGACCATTATATATTTATCAAAATTTATAATCAGTCCAGTCATTTATCGGATCCAAGCTATAAAATAAACTCAATTAGGATTAAATAAACGCAATCATCTTGAACGAACGCAGCAAGGAAAGATGCAAAGATCATTATTCTGCCGAATTCAGACAAGATTCGGTCGAAATTAATCCACCGCCTTTATCGTGCGACGTTAATCGTCTCCTTTTAACGCCGGTCAATAGATCGTTCGTCGAGGGCTCGCTTCATCGGCGACGCAATGTCAGTAATTAAAGCGGATCTAAGGATAATCAGATGCAAGGAAAGCGAATAACGAAGGACTTGAAATTTCGCGGCAATTAAGGGTATTTACAAACGGGCCGCCCTGCCAGGGTGTATTGAATGCATTATAACGACGGAAACGGGAAGAAGCAAGGGGGAGGAAGAAAGGTCGGTTGAATACGCCAGACATCGTTGAACCGTCAATGTGAAGAACAAAAAGGGAACGAATCTTGACATGTAATTATAAAACTCCGTTCCCAGAAAACCGCTTAATAATTATCGTCAAAAGAAAAGAATTCATTTTAAAATTAAACCTTCGGATAGTCAAGATTCTGTTTACCATTAAATGGATGCTGTTTTACGAAAAACAAACGTCGTATTTGTTCGAAAATCGACACGTACCTGGAACGAACACGAAATGGAAGATTAAAAATCTACTCTCTATAGGGCGTCGACGGGATGAAAAGTTAAACTGTAAATACGCTTTTACGATCGGGTTTCATTCGGAAAACAAAATTATGTCCGGCTAGGGGAAAAAAAGAAAACATCCTTTGAGCGACGAAACAGCAAGAGAAAATAGGCGCGCGCGTTTCGTAATGGTATCTTAATCGAACGATTCGTTGAGTGTATTGGTATCGAGAGTGCAAGCAAACGTCGTGTCGAATATAATAGAATATAAACACCGTGACGTCGCCAGAATGGCGGGTGAACGGCATATGCAAACCGACAGCTATGCGCAATCTACTTCGAGTAAGTACACACGCGAGAAAAAGCGAAAACTACCGACCAAGAAAAGTAAAGATGGCTTTCCAATAGTCTGTCTCTTTATTGATCCGGAAGGGCAAAAACGACCACCGAATCGTGCAAAGTTTGTGCGAAATCGTAGAATTTACGTATAAATCTTTGCATTTATTTTATAAATCAAAATTATTGAACATTTTGTAATCTTTTGCTATCACGACATTGTCCATTCCTCTGTTATTAATAACATTCTAATATTGAGAGCAAAAGTGCTAATTTAATGGAAGTGTAATTTTATCGGTGCTTCAAGTTCTCTTCAATTTTTATTAATTAAAAGATTAAATTAATATGTCACTGAAAAAATTGACGAATCGATCGTTTATTTTACTAGAACGCACCGCTAAGTGACGCTAACTTTGATTAATAACTATCCGTTTCATATTTTTTTGAATTTTATTTCGATCTGTTGCGCCACATATTTAAAAATCGTTGATTTATAGTGTAATAAATTATAATCTTCAATTTCGACGATGCACATTATTGCAAATTCTTAGTCGGATGATCTACAGGATGCTTTTTATGATTCACCTCTGCATTCTCCTAGTAAATTCTTAATTTTCTTTGGCCCCAACAATACATATTTTTCGAAGATCATAAAACCGCCGCTATTAAAGCGCAGGCACCGCATTCTGGGTCATACATTCTATTTTTCATCCTACGATAAAATTTTTAGTAGCAGCCAGTCAACGGAATTCATTGCTCTTCCATTATTCCAGGGAATAATAAGAAAAAAAAAAATAAGAAGGAAGGAGAAGAAACGAACGAAATACGAACGCCACGGTATAAAAATCTTCTTCCGATAATACTTGAACAGAACAGGAAACATTATCGATTAGTTAATGATACCGACAAACGACTTTAATTTCTCATGTATGTTTCAAAAACTTAATTACTTGATTGCTGTACATCCGTAGCCCCAGAACTTTCTAAAATTATATTAAAATTCGACACTAACACGATTGGGACAATACAAGTAAGCATGTTTTATTATTCAATCTTCTATAACTAAATTTAACACGTTGACTGCCACGTTAAAACTGTCGAAAATTTCGTTAGGTGGTAATTTTATTTTTAACAAATTGTATCTATTAGTATCACAATTTTTATTGTTTGTACTTTTGGGTGTTTCTAATGAAACAAGCGAACCAATTCGTAGATGGAATTTACAGTTAGAATGAAATAGTATTTTATTATGAAAATGGATAGATGCAACCCGTATGGTAGGATTTCCCTTCGAATACAATCGAAATGGCGGGATACCCGAATAGGCAAACGGTACAAGCTGCTCGGGCAGCCGTGAATACGGATATTTGCGTTGCTATCCTATTAGCCAGCTATTCAAACTCCGATTATCGTACCCAAGAAACAAATGCTATCTGTTCGCACGATCCTTTGTTCCCTGAAAACTGAAAACTAACCCCGACGCAATCCCGAATAGGAATGAACGAGATCGACCGAAACGCGTTGAGCCTGATCATTTGCGAATATACTAAACGATTCTAAACACGACCCTCGTAATAATTAATAAATTAATTAATTTCATTCTGAATAAAATTCATACCTTTCGCGCCAAAAAAAGTGGACCAACGATTTTAGTCGAAAAAAATCTTTTGTATTGCATTTTCTATACAACCACGATTATTTTATCAAATTATAATTATAGAAAAGTATGATGGCTTCGATAAACCATTTAAGGGTTAAACACGAAAAATGCAGATATTCTTTCGAAACCAACTTTCTCGGATTTTTTATTTCACAGATTCGTATGAAACTCGTTGGACAGTGTAATCTGGACCGATGGATAGAAACTTCCTTATGGAGGAACAAGTGTACCATGGAGGAAGGATACGTTGAAAGGAAATTTATGATCGAAAAAGCAAGGAATTTCCACCGTTCTGAAAGACGTACGTTTGGCACCGTGCGATTACAAGGAAAAAGCCTCGGGCTATCCTGCTGAGAGGGTAGTTTCCGAAGGGTAGACCACCGTAGCGTGGATATTTACGGGTCACCGTGTACGTATTTCGTCGGTGATTGGTGGAACGCGTTTTCGCAGACCATGCCACGGATCGACGAAAGAATTGAACCACTCGTCGATGCCAGCTCTTTGTCCGAGATTTTACTTCCAACCCTCCTCCATTCCGGATGCAACCCCTACCTTTCGTGCAACGTACATCCTTTTGTTCGATCGTAATTTATGTTCGTTTCAACTCCCATCCGTCGATTATTGTTACTATCATTCGGTTTGCTTCATTGAAATTTCTCGTGAAAACAAATCTTCAAATTTTATCATTTTCAAAAACTTCAGAATCAATATTACCGTTGTAATTTTCTGGAAAACAAGTTCCGAAAATATGAAGAATTTTACAACTCGATTCAATTTATTTCCCCCCGATTACTGCTACGATCTGAAATGTATCAGTTGTAATACTGAAAGGATTTCTTTCGACTAGATAACAGGAAACGCGACTGTTTCGTTTCAGAAACATTATCAGTGTAATGGAAGCTGGAGGACCGTTCTATTTCGAGATAAAGTGAAATTCATGCGACGACACGATTTCAACGGATCAAGTAATTTACGAATGATCCTCGTGAAAACGCGGCGAACTCCATGCTGGAAATTATACGCGTCATTATTTTTCGTTGTCAGACCGTAAGCACAATTCGCGTGAATTTTGTCGGAAAAATGGCGTTGAATCTGTTTGAATCTGATCCAAATTAAATACTATTTATTTTGAAGTAGCTAGCAACACAAATGGTTTGATATTCTACCTTACGCTAAGGATATTTTGTACAAACAAAAGCCTTAATGTATTCGCGAGATTGAAGCTTCTTTGCCGAACGGGCAAACTGCAACGTTAATAAAAGAACAAAGTAGGATACATTTCGTATTCTTTGTTTCGGGTACGCACCCTCCTTTCTTGTAAAATTACATCTTTCCTCGAATTTTCGAGGGCATCTCGTTTTTTTCCATAAGGTTCTCGTTTATCCTGTTTCGATGTAAAACGTTCCTCCACAACGAGCCACCGTGCATTTACACAAAGGCTCGGTAACAAAGTTAACCAGCTACTCAGGCTCGAGTTCTGGCTTCGAACAAAAGGCGAAGTTTTAGTCGAGGTAACGTAATGACGTCTTACATCTGCCTAGAGAACCGTGTCCTTAAAAGCTTTGCTTTCAACACAACCGTGGACGGAAAAGCTCCATCGTGCGACACCTGCTAGAACGATTAATAATATCTGTTCATCTTATCAGTCAAATTCGACGTATCTCTTTCGTGCACCTGAGTCGTTCTAGTTGGTGAGTTGGTTTAATAAAAATGTTCTTTGTTCAATACTTAGAAGATTACACAACCAAATACTGGATCTTATTAATTACGCGTACAGACTTGCGGAGTCTCGACAAAAGTTCTTATTATACTGTGTTTCTTACGTTTTGGGTCCCCCTTTTATAAGAGGTTTTTGGTAGGGAAAGTAGTGGCAGGGGTAGGTGGGAGAGCAGTGAGGGTTTTCTGGAAAAAAACGCGGGAAGGCAGTCCCGGATATATAAATATCAAGGTTTTCGGAGAATAGGATACAAGGGCCTTTTTCCAAGGATATCTGATCGAAAAGGCAGGAAAAAGGGTTAGGATACATAAAATACCTGAAAACGGAGAGTGCGTGGTTTGGGACCGTGGGTTAATGGGACCGTTGTAGAATATCGAGCAGGAGCTCGGTCGACACAAACACCAACAGAGTCTTTGCTCTGTTCAAATATTTCAAACCAACTGTCACTGGCATTATCTTGTATCTTTACATGGAATCCGTTCTCTGGGATCTATTAATTTTTAGAATTTTTTTTAGATAACTTGGAACAGAATTTTGGTGCTAAAATTGCAAATTTAATTATTTAAAGGACTTGGAAAGTTAAACGATAATAAATCCTTCTCTTTGGGATAAAAGACGCTGAAAATTTAATTGGTTACAAGAAAATTGAAATGTTTAATTTTCAGAGGTGGAAGGGGTAATGGAAAAGCATGGAATCTGAAGGGGATAAAGTTGAAAAGTGGATAGAACAAGTCTTGTAGCTAATAGAATTTGTATAATACTTTCTGAATAAGAAGCAAGAAGCATTCTCATCTTGTGCCGCTTCCGGCGGAGACCGCAACGCGATCCACATTTATGAAACATTTTCATCCAAGCCGTTCTGGGTTGGCCCTTTGTGTTGCGCTTGTTTCCTGCATTATTCTGGCCAGCACCGGAAGAACGACGCGTACCAAACACAATGGAGTCGTCACTGTCTTCGTCCAATTTCTGTTCAATTTTAAAGGAACCTTCCTCGTAGTAATAACGCGATATTTCATAACTAACGGTTCACCTTTATTGTTTCCCTTTCCGTCTAATTATTCCCTGATTCTTGCTCAACAAATAGGCTCATTAATTCGATCCAACAGAACCAAATTGCTCTTAATAGATTTCGATATCAGCCAATTACAAAATGTGTAAATTCAATGCGAATTTAAAATTTTTGTTTATTGTAAATGCGTTAGCTGTAGATAGCGTTAATATTGAACTAACAATGCTGGCTATCGAATTGAAAGGTTAAATTTGAAAATTAATCGATTGAATTCTTAATAATTAGGATTTCAACGTGTCTGTCTACATACGTCCGTTTTCACTGTGCCACTCAACGTGTTAAAGCTAGCATTGGCTTTAAATACCTTTCTCGAAAAAATAATTAAAGAACTAACACTGCTGACTCTAAAATAACGCTGATTTAACGGCTAGCGTATAACCCATACGTAGATGACACTTGAATTTCCGTAAAAATCCAACGTCCACGTTATTAGGAATTCTCTCGCTTACCTAATTAGAAATACCAATAATAAGTATACTTGAAATTCCAAATAAAAGAAATGATAAATAAAATCGGTTAAAAACACCACTGCTAGCTAATGATAATTTCCAGCATCTTCAGCGTAGCATTCAACAGGATAAAAGTTAAAAGAAAAAAAAAAAAAAAAATGAATTATAATAAAAACGAGAAATTCTCGTTCGTTATCCGAGCATAAGAGGTAACCGGGTCCTGTAATAACACGACAAAATAAGGGATCCTCATGGGCGACATACCTGACGAGAGAATGCAATTAAACGCGACGTCCAAAAGGGAGGAAATGCAAAAGGCACTTCCTGGCTTGTAGAATGTAACGACCGATCCCCGCGAAATATAACGCGAGCGTAGCGGTGATAAATAATATCGCCGGAAAGGGTTGGCCGGACCATGGCGAAGGGTGATGGCAGTTATGCGTTTAGAACGAACAGGAATACGAACGCGAACACACACGTGACGACTGTCGGTCGCATTAATTCTACGGGATTAATTGCGCTCATTAATGCGCGACATTACGACTGCAAGCAACGCGATTCAACGATTCGGATAATCAGAGAGAATCACACTCGATTGGCGGCCAATCGATTTCCAACTGCTGTTTAATGATCAGTTTTATTTATGTAAAATTTGTTTGCCGAATGATCAAATTACAACGCATCGTGTTGCAATACGGAGAAATGCAGGGAATTGAAATTTTAAAGAGTTGAAGGAATATGCAATTTCAAGTATAAAGATGCTTTAAATAATAATAATAAGTTTGATTATACAATTTGGAGAAACGGAATTTAAAAGTCGAAGCAATTTATTATAAAATTATTTTTCCTGTTGAAATTCACTTTTTAGCGAACAACGACCAACGATAACGCAATCGAATCCAATTGGCGCAGATTTCCCGCGATGATTACGTTCGTTATAATTAGCTCTGTCGTCGTAGGAGAAAATATGCAATCGCGAGTGAAATTCACGTTGAACGTTATTGGAACGCATTAACATTTTTCCCCCGTCGTTGTCGTATTGAATTTTATACGAAATCCGGCTACGATACGGTATAATTCATTCAACGAATCGAACACGCCTAATTCGATTCTGTGCTTAAAATTCATACCCGATCAAGTACTATTTCAACTCGTATCAAGGGAATTCCGTCGTTATTACAATTCTGAAATTTCAGATTTTTTCAATCTCATTAATAACATTTCAATGTTACTAGGTTTACTAATAATATAATACGTCGAAATTTCCCATAATATTTCGTATTTCCAAATTCCCCAAAATTTAATATTTCAAAGTTTTCTAAGCACCTAAAAATATAATACGTCGAAGTTTCTAAATTTGTTAAATCATAATATTCCAACGTGTCCAAGTTTCTAAAACTATAATAACTAATCGAAAGTTTCCAAGCTCCCAAGAATATAACATCTCTTTTCTTAATTCCTATTTAAAAATATAACATTTGCGGCCAGGACGAAAGGATTAACCAACGCATTTTTTAAACTAGGAAATGAAAAGAAGCCGCAAAAGTGTAATCCACGAAAACTTTCTTCGAAACTAATGGAACAAGCAAGTTGGTGAAAGTTTCCGAGAAAAAATGAACCCTCATCGATCTATAATATATCGGCGTCCCGATATTCCAGAAATTTACAGCGTTCAATTAGTCTCGCTACAACTTTCTCGATTCTAGAGGGTTCATTTTCGAAATAAAGTAACGAACACCGTTCGAAAATCGATAATTAAATCGCAGAACGTAATATTTTGATAAATTTTGAAGTATCACGAGAATTCAATAATTCGCAAACAAACTTTGTTACGCTAAACAGATATTTACAAGGGTAGTCGCGTAGCGAGCTAAACGCAAGAAGGTAGCATAAATTTTAATTCCGAGTAAATCATAACTGGAAATTTTGTTCCGTGTTTCGCGCTTGAGAACAGCTGGACAAACAATCGTAGCTCACCGCTCTTATTATTATTCTGTACAACGATGATCATGATTCTCCATGCGTTACCATGAATCTAACGCCAACTAAATTTCAAGCAAATTCGTCTAATTAAATTCGTTAATTTTACGACAATCCTGTGCCAAAGTATTAGGTTGTAACGTATGAAATGTCCGGATTTGTTTCATCAATTCTTTAAATCTGCTTATTCCATAAACATTCGTGTCTTTGAGATGTTTTATACGTCGATTCAAAGCTTAGAATCTCCTCTTTCACGGATAATTATCATTTTTCAATATTTACATATTTTGGCGCATCCTTTTCAAGTTTTTATGAAATATGATTTTTGCGAAAATCATCAAGCGTTTCGATTCGTTGAAGAAAATGTGCAGATTCCAACGATTCTTGAATTAAAATAAGACCATGATTTATTATGATAAATTATCATCGAAATTTGTTAAGATTTACGTGTTTAAACGTGTTTTTCTCAGATTTCTGTGAAGCACGAATAATCGTGATCTTTCCGAAAATTGATGAAACGAATGTAGAAAACTTGTAACTTCTTGAAAAATTGTACAGATTTTAACAGTTCCTATTTTGATTATTAATATATGTTTATTTAAAATTGCCATTATAAATCGGACGTTTCGTATATTACAACCTAATAACAACATAAACCTTCAAATTTGTAGATTACGAATCAAAAATAACCACTACGAATCTCATCCATCCCCATCGCAGACAGACAAAATACAAATAATACATTATCGAACCCTCAAAGCCCATTTCATTCCCCTGGTACATCAAATCTCCACTCGAGTCACGTACGCCCCTACATTTTCCGTCGTTTCATCCAGTTTTTTTACCTTGGACCCCCGTGAAAGTCCAGCCTGCCCTACTAACCATACCTACAAGCATGACTGTGCAAGTCGTTTGTAAACCCCTCGAGCGTCCACTCTCCACCCACCCCGTCAACATACAAGACCTAAACAATTATCGCATTGTTCGCGAAAATGTATCGACCGTTCTTGTATCAGATCCAGTGGCCACGAGAACACGCAATACAATCGTCTCGTTCCAAGGAAGAGCTCGTTAATTACGGGAAATAATTGGCCGGCAAGTCGAGCCAGACAGCGAGGGAGGGTAGGGATGGCGAGAGGGGTTGGTTGTCTGGCCTGAAGATAAGGATTCGAGACAACTCGAGAGGGGAGCGGAAGAAGTTTCATCGTGGATACGAAGCAAGATAGTGGAGAGGGGTTGGCGAAGGGTGTCTAGTAGTGGAAGTTCTTTTTTTTTCTTCTTAAGTCCGAAAGAGAGAGGGATGATCGGAAGAGGCGGGGATGAAATTCATTTCCCTAATGGAGGAAGGAATATCGCGTCTAACGATGCCGCCGACTAAACAACCCTTATCCACTCTTATTCGAGCTTCGCCCTTGCCGATCTTCATCGTCCATCGTTTCCCGTTGCAACTTTTACCCGGCCAATTTTCAAGATGTTCGGGAATTTCCACGAACACAAAGTCGTGATAACGGTTAACAAGATGATTTCAAGGACGTGCGACGAGGCAAAGTGTCGGGAGGACGTGTTGCTTCCGAAACGATCGAAGCAAATTGCGTGTAAGTGTACCCCCAAAGCCAACGTGGTGGTACCTACAGGAATTCTCGAATTACTATTTTTACAAATCGTAGTTGGCATTAGTAAGCAGATAGCATCATTGGTAGCTAATATTTAACAAGTAATAACATTTAATTACCTAACTACCCTTACACGAGGTAATACATAAATTGTAAGTGGCTATAGGTACAAGTGTCAACACCCCTTTTGACCGGCGATCTCGAGAGCATTATCAATGACTGCAGATGCTTTCAAGCGGACCGTTTGTTTTACGATCGATATTATTCGTCGGTCGGCCGGGGGTTAGGGTGGTGCACATGATAAATGAACTGCGGAACCATGAGGTTTTCGGTGGAAAACTTCCGTATAGCCCCTTTTGTATCTGTCGGTGGATACAGGCTATTTCGCGGAAGACTGGCTTCGAATTTAACCTTCGTTTCTTGTTTATTATCCTTCATTTGGTCCTCACGGAACGCCAGACTGAGGTAAATGCGAATCCTTCCTGGCTATGTGCTAAGCTTTCGGTTATCTGGAACCGGTCGATTAAGCAACGTTTCTTATCCAGACCTCCCCTTGCTTCGTTCTTTCAAATGAACGGAACGAAAGTTCTCCCCTCCCGTTCTCTCCTTGTCGTTCCTCTTGCTGCTCTCGCGGAGAAAGGATAGAATTTTCCGTGATTCGATACACCTACAAAAAGCCCAGCAGCAGCCTTTCACCTGTTAATTGCTATTGAAGTTCTCTATTGGATATCGTTAACCTTCTTCTGGCCAACTCTCGCAGTCCGACGAGCACGTTTCAATAATAATTTCTTAAATAACACCGATAGTTAGTTCGGCAAATGATACGGAAACAGAAAGACCTAAGATGAAAATTGGAAAGGAGCGTCCGCCTTACAATCTCACTGGGTAGACCAAGAAGTATTGTTTTCTGCTCTCGATTGTGTTTTATTTTCTGCCATGAATTTAGATGACACTTAGGCTCGATATCGGGGCAGGTGATACGCACACGGTATCGGTATTTTAGGTATTTGAAATAATCTTGTTTACATTGGACGAAAGTATCGACAGTGAAATCAGTGATTTATTAAACGAAAGAATCGTTCCAAGTTTCCGTCCAGGTATCTTCTGCTGATAAAAACTTTCGCGGGAATCGTTTTCATCTTTCCCTACTTTAAACCGATTAGACGTAGCGAAACAGTTTTGTTGCTCCTCTTACGAGAGAAACTACTCGGCAAGAATGAGAATCGAAAAGTTTCGAAACTGGATCAGCTGGCTGTTCACCAACGACTTGAAAAACTCGTTCAAGTGTCGGGGTCGACAAAGGCGTACCGACTCCCTAAGCCCGTTACCACGGGGTCACGGGTCATTCGTATATAGTATTTCGATGGTAGTGGACCGAGACTGTCGCCCGCACCTATGAAACTTCGTTTTACAGACACTTGCGCGATTTTCACCATCCATTTTCACCCCATTTATACCGTATACACGAACGCTTTAAACGAACATACTACTTTCGTACGAGAAACTTTCGCGATAAACTTGTTCAGAAAAAGGAACTGATAAAATCTAATAGACGATTCTATAATAACGTCGAGACACTTCTGTTTCTGATATGTGTGCGTCTGCGAGGTGAAATTTGTTCGATTGTTTGCGTGATAAGCGATTAGATAATTCTGTAATTTTCATACTTAAACTAACTATTATTCCTTCAATTATACGCGAAATATTTTTAATGTTTCTAAATTTAACGCTAGATTTTATCATGGAAACGAAATTAACCGTGTTAGGAGCCTGAAAAGTTTGCAAATTTTGCGAAAGTAACAAAACTTCAACACCCAAGATTCTCTTGGCTATTCATGAAATTTATAAAGAATTCAAGATTCCGACTGCATCGTTTTCATTTCGATTTACCATTTTTTTATCTTGCTGAACAAACACGAAGCTTTACGAGAACTTGGAGTGTAAAGAAAAAGGAATGTTCGTAAACGAAAGGAAGCAGAGAGAATAAACGTGGGCGAATGCAATTCAGAACAATTCAGCGAAGGTATTACGCCGGACATGGAGACGACCACAATTTTCTGGAAAATGAAACTGAACACACCGGTGCCGTATCATCGTAAGGATGGAGAATGGCGGAGGGTGAAAAGCAGTTATCTCCGTGGAAGAAATTGCTTTCGGTTTTATCACGCGGTCGCGATTGATATAGATTGATGGTTCGTTGCTTCTCTCGTTCTGTAGACGGAACCGAATGGTGTGGGTTGTTCAACATTTCCGTCCATTGAGAAGCAGAGCGATCAACGAAAGAACCCTCGAATTTTCATACTTATTTCGCCCTGTTTACAAAAATTTTCCCCGATTCGCGGATTAGCTCGATTTAATCCTCGTGTAAATCCAATGAAACGGAAATCCGATATTTTATAATTCTACGGTTCGTTAAGCTTCAAACTGATATCTCTCGAAATAGACTATTTGATATTTACTACGACCCTAATATAACAATACTTTGGATCTGTTGTTATACTTTGTCTCTCCTATGCTTACTTTCATCCCTTAACCTTTGGACGCTGGAAACCGGATCAATAGTGACCCTAATTACCAACTTATACACTTCGACTAAAGAATATTGAAATTATACTTGGGATACTTTGAGACCAGATTCTACTAAAACTGGTCGCTGAAATTTCTAACTCAACATCTTAGAGTATACTGTATTCCAGAAAAAAAATATTCACAATGAAAATGATAATTTTCCAAGTAAAAAACGCGTTTTCAACGATCGACTCTACTCACCAGCGATGTTTTCAGCGATAAGAAGAGGAGCAGGTGGGAATTTATTAGCCATCCAAAGACAACAACAATAGGCGACTCGCGTTAAGCCGCCTTCACACATGGTGTCTCGACAATAGGCACATTTTGGGGAAGAGCATTGTTGCCCCGCTACCTTATACAAGGAGTATTGTTCGAGAGGTTGATCCTCGTCGAGCGACAGACACCAGAGTTCGACGACGAGCAAAGTTTGTCGACGCGAACTGAAAAGGGACAGAGATGTCCGTGGAAGGGGGTGAATTTTGAGGGGGAGGTTGGAGGAATAAGGAACGTCTAGTAGCCGGCTACTGACAAATGGTTCTGTTTACAATGGCGGTAACCGAGCTGCGAGCATCAGCGATTGTGCAGCCACGGTTAGAAACGTATAATGGAGAAAATCCCACCCCCTATATCCTCCGACTGAACCCTGAACCGAAGATAAGGCTCGCTGACTACTCGCTCGTTTCGATACTCGAAAACGACGTCCCGTTTCCGCTCTATTCCAGACGCAAACATCCGCCAAACCCTCGGACTCGATCATCCCCCTCGTGAAAGCCTCTCAAGGCTATCCAAACCACGAGAAAACTTTCCTCGCATATCTTATACGGACGGCAATGTTTACCGAGTTACAATTTTCGAGACGTTTCGCGAATCTTGAAACATTGAAGAAAAATTGGCGAGAAATTGCTGTGTTTTAAAATTTTAACCCTTCCCAGACGAAGCGATCTTAATACATTTTTATACATCCCTTTTATACCATCTCCCAGTTATGGAACCTGACACATAATAAGATCATCATTTATTTTTCAATATTTTCTCCGCAATAATTCCATAAATTCACCAGCACACACGCCCAAAAGTATTGTAAATCTTTTCTTCCCCAAAATCTGAAATGTAAGTAAGGTGCACGTATCTCGGTTAAGTTATTCAAAACGCGTGAGGACGATTTCGTTGGTCGTCTTACTTGATCTTGAATCCAACGAGACTCCCGAAACACGAAAATGTCACGAATTGCAGGCTCGAGGGTTGGTAGGGGGTTAAGATTGAATGAGCCATGCAGAATGTTCGTGCAATTTACCGAGCAGAGTAATTCGACTACGGATTTCAGACAATTTAAATTGTCTTCTGCGGATGAAAGAACATTATGGGACAGGTCGGGACGCAGGGACCTACTTTCCTGGTAAATTACTATCGTGAATCGCGGACTTCACCTTTAGGATGCAATTTACCGGGAATATAAGTCTTCTTGGTATCGACGTGTAATGTGCTACCATCCGAAGAATACGATTCGACCCATCGAACCTTGAACAGTATCATCCTTTGCCCTCTCGATCAACAGCACCGACATTTCGGCAAAATGACTGATGGGGAAATCGTTGTTTCGGTGGAGCAACTACCTTCTTAGCTAATAAACCATACTATTGTAGGCATCGTGGAAAAAAGCGGACGCCGGGACTCGAACCCGGAACCTTTAGATTTGTAGGCGGCCGCTCTACCACCTAGACCAACCACCGTCCGACTGTCCTCTATTTTTCCACGACACCTCTTATATTTCGGGTATGGAGGTCCCGATACTACACTCGGCCATCCTGCAACGACATTCGCCCTCGAATGTCCCAATATCCGTCATTACTCCTTCTTCTTCGTCTCCTCAACAACACAGTATGTTTTTTTGTCTTGGGGTACATCTCCCCTCTTAGGTATGTTTTTTGTCTTGGGGTACATCTCCCCTCTTTAACAACTTAGGTATGTTTTCTGACCTGGGGTGCATCTCCCCACTTCTTCTCAACAACTCAGGTATGTTTTCTGACCTGGGGTACATCTCCCCACTCCTTCTTCTTGCTCGGACGGACCCAGTGTAGCTCGGAGTTTTCCCCTCCATCCCGGACGAGCCCCCATGTGTAGGCATCGTGGAAAAAAGCGGACGCCGGGACTCGAACCCGGAACCTTTAGATTTGTAGGCGGCCGCTCTACCACCTAGACCAACCACCGTCCGACTGTCCTCTATTTTTCCACGACACCTCTTATATTTCGGGTATGGAGGTCCCGATACTACACTATTTTCGATACGCCGTGTAATCGATAACGTATCGACCGAGATAATATTCAAACTATACACGTATAGTTCGAATCACAAAATCAGGAATTGAGCAAAGTTAAATCAAAGAAATGTCAAAATGGAATAAATTATCGGCACGAAGTTTGAATTTAGATAAAATTCGATCTCACGATTTGATATTTTATCACGTAAATGTTTCCTCGATTACGTGAACAATAATGAAAATTGTATGGGAGAAGAAGGAACATTGTAAGCCATTAATTCATTGCATCGGCGGCACGAAATTGGATGGAATAAAATCACTGTCGTGAAAGAAATTCCATTTAACGCGATGAAATTCTACGGAACGCCAATGAAAATGTAGATTGTCGTATCAAGAACGACGCGAAGGCTGAATAAATCTGGAGAAACTGGAAAGATCGAAGAATACAATTCCTCCCTTTTCTTCGGGGACGTAATGTAATTTTTAACGTGAATCGGCAGCCTCGCTTAAAGGGTTTTCGCTATGCAATTTAAGCGCCACTTATAAATCGCTTTTAGTCGCGATTTTATCGACGAGCGGGCATAGTACCGTCGAACCCGTCGTCTCTTGTCTCGACAAGTTATATTAAAGCGTTAATATTTAATAAAATAAAGAATACATGGTGTTTATAAATAAATACCATTTGATTATAAATGCGACATATATAGTTAACAATATTAACAAACGCTATAAAATAACAATTTAATATTGAAATTAAAATTACGTTCTAAGATGTAAGAATAATTTCGATTTATTTTTGACCGGATTAAAGAATTTCTCTCGGTTCACGTAATCACCGTATTGATTCATTACGATCTGATTAATACACTAATTACATTTCCTGGATGTTGAATATTATTACAATTAAATTAATTAATTTACTCAATCGTGACTTTGTCCGAATTATTATTCCACCTCTCATGAATTAATTATCCCCGGTAGCTACCGGAGATATATTCATCCGTGAATAAAAGAATCTTTGAATTTATTATAATCGGATAATGTAATCCCATCCCCAAATAACCACTCTCGCAATCGAATAAAACAGATTTTGAGACGAATAATCTGTTTCGATTCAGCTTTGACTCGATCTATTTCCAATCGAAATATGCTTAATAATTATATCGAGGATCGTATAAATACGAATGTTAAAAGAAGAGTGTATAGTCGACCAAAAATCCCGACAATTAAAACGAACTCCCTCCTCTCGACAACAACTAACCGTCGAAACTTCGCCTCTAGAAAGTATTCCAACTTTGTCTGGCATTCGTCCTATCTCAAACCTTTCGAAGACTTTGAACGAATTTCAAGGCTACGTTTTTCAACAATTATTAAATCCAAAAGTGAATTCTTTTTCTCCGAATACCTTGTCGATTTTGAAACTCGGTTAACCTTTATCCTCATCTTCGTTCCATATTCTATTAATAAGCGAAAATTCAGAAAGTGTGTTATTTGACGACGTTAAAACGAAAATATCTTAATGATATTCCATGTAAAAAAAAAAAAAAACACTCGTGTCCCGTTAAAATATTGAAACATGTCACGTACTTCGGTTTTTACATCGTGTATGCATAAATTAAAAGATTCACGATACGTGACTAAAATTACCACGCCTTCTTGTTTTTATGCATCGGCAAGGATATAAATATAAATAAAAAATTGAATATTCAGGGATAAACGTTCGTTCGATGGATAATCAAATCTTGTGGTCCCTTTGGTCTTGATCCTGTTCGGCACAGCTCATCTTTGACAGTATCGTCGCGACTCCCTTATAAATTATGCAAAATCCTTTGCCTCCGGCAAAATTCAAATGCACACGATGGTTAACCTGGTTTTAACTTCCGGCAAATTAAATTTTCCCTAGTTGCTACCTATTAATCGCAGCGGTATCAAACATTCCCTTCAAACGTTGCTGTAACGCGCTTTTAGTTAAATCGTTCTTAATCGTCTCGTTTTAATTGAACGTGTGCTGCGATATTTTTTTAATTCATAACATAACTGAAATTCTCAAATTCCTAATAATACAATATTTCCAAGTTTCCAAATTCCTACAAATATAACACTGCGAAGCTTCAAGTTCCTTAACTCCTATTTAACAGAATGAATTCATAACTTTTTTCAACTTACACTTTAAACATTGACAAAAACACGTAATCGCGAACCGAAGCATCTAACATATAAAAAAGAAAACCGCGAAAAGAATAAAGAGCCGAACGTTCTGTTCGTACAATTTGAAGGAAAACTAATTTGTTTGATTTTCTAATCAATCGACCACGCTCTTATCAACAGCCGCTTAAAACAAAAACTTAGAAAAGAAGGGTAAAGAGATTGGTGGTGGTACGTTTCTGACCACAGAAACAGAAAGGGAGAAATCAATTTTCCCCGGAAGCTGCGAGTCCGCGCAATTAACCATCGAATGAGAATTTCACGATTAGCAACCGGCAAGAATCCTGATTTTTTTTTTCTCTCCTTCCTCTTTTATTCGGTGGACTACAGTATCGAACGGCGATGAGAAAATCCGACTGATCGAACATAAATGGATAAAAAGCGAGAAACGAGGGTGAAGTGCACTTCCCGGAGCGCAATTCATTTTAAGCGCACCGATTGATGAACGAAACCTGCAACCAATGACTTTCATCCCTTGCGCCCGCGTTTCTCTAACAAAGCTCGATCCTTTAAATTACCAGATTCGTTGCCAATAGCGAAAGAACTGTATTTTTTTGAGAACCCGCCTGCTGCCAACGGCGCGATAAAATTATTATCTGATCGCAAATCGTTCGATGAACGGTCAAAGTATCTGATAAATTGCTTTTAAATGTTTTTACGTAAATCTTCTTGGAGAAAATAAAAGTTTTTTTTTTATAATTTATGAAGATTTTTATTCACGATTTTGGAAAACAAATACGCGAAATGAAACGAAGCTTAATTAAGGAAGTGGGATGAAAAGACAAAGTTTCGATTGTATAAATAGACAGAGGAATAAAATTTGAATAAGAATAAAATGCTTCGATAAATCCCTTCTGACTATGAATTCAAAGCATCGTGGCTCACTGAACGCATTTCGTTTTCCATGTTAATTAATGGAAGAAGTCGTAACTTGCGAACCCTTCTGAATTCGCAATTGCCACCCTCCCCCAACAATTACGACCCTTCGCTCGAAGAAACGACTAAACCCGAACGACTTTCATTTTCATCGCTATTCGAATCGGAAATGAAGTCGAACGCCCTTCATCCCTCTTCTTTCCTTTCTTCTTTTCTTTTTCAATCAAACTAAGGAGTCTACAATTGTTGAATCTCAAGAAAAATCCTATTCAAATACACTTGTTAAGTATCGTTTTCAACACAATTGATACCATACGAAATTAATAGGATATTTATTAACCCTTTGCACTCGGTTGTCCCCCCTGAGGGGACATATTTAATTTACCAAAGTAATTTAAAATGTGGAATCGAAGTTTTATTTACATTAGGATATAGAAAATTTGGGAAAGGAATAAAAATAAATAGATTCACAAATATTTGTAACTCTTTTCGTCCAAGACAGTGCATTGGTTTTTGGAAATTTCGCTGTTAAAATGGACTGGATTCGACCGTATCTAAAAATGCTCTGAGTGCAAAGGGTTAATACTACTTACTTAGAATTGTTTTTAATTCCCATTGATCGCTGCACTATATTAAATGTGCTATTATTCGCTATAAATAATGGCAAATTACTATAATATTTGAATCTACAAAAGTGTTGTAATTATACAGTTATAAAACTATCATAATTTCGATTTTCTTCGAACAGGGGACGTAGAGTCAATCTCATATATTTGAAAAATAATATCCAAAGAAATATTTCGTATCAATCAGATTCTTTGGTCTCCGTTCGAGTCACTGAGCGCAAAATACAACCTCTTTCCGGTATCGTTCCATTCGTAAGAATTCTTTCAAGAAAACCATGAATTACGCGTCGTTCCTCTGTAACGCCCCTTCTGGCCACAAAAACCAACTAATGGATGTTTTCACATTAATCATCGCGTTCAAGCTCGTGGTCGGTGTAATTTCTAAACGACCCTGCTTATTGTCGTTCGCAATTCGTTTCACCCACACACACACCTCTATATTCTTCGAATGGTCGCAGAGAAAGTCAACGAACATTAATGCGACTTTCGTGCAATCACCAGAGATTAATTCCTCCATCCCCGTTTCCTATTCGTCGTCGACCGACAAAGGATCTTGGCCTGGCTGGTTTTAATAGAATCCTAGCTGAAACAAGACTCTCGGGGACCCATTATGGGATTGATCAAGGAGAAAAAGGGGTTGGAAAAGGGCATACCTAAATACTCTCCTTTTATCGATCCTTTTAATTCGCTCGAAAAGTGTCATCGCCTGGCGATCATCCCGAGTCTGTCATGCTCGGATAAATTCGCCAAGCCCTAAAAGTTCGTTTATTTTTGTGCCTCGGACAATCGATTAACCAAACTTCATCGTTATTCGTGAATCGTTGCAAATCTAAGGTATTGTTTGTATTTCAGACACTCTTGAAATATCAGAAATATTATACACGAAACATAAAATATTAAATAAATAAATAAAAAAAGCTAACAAGTTTGCTTGAATTTTACTAGAAACGGGCAGAGATTTAAAAATAGAATTAATAAGAACCGATTTTGTATCTATGAGGTTAATTTACTCGTATAGTGTAACGACCAATTACGACTACCCATTATGCTGCTCTATTTATTATGTAATGTTTATTGCTCTCCAGAGCGCAATCGGTACCATGCACATTATGAATGCAAATGAATCGCCTGCGGTGTTCTTCGAATACGTTGCATAATATTGTATGCATAAAATTAAATCGAATTTAATCGCGTACGAGTCGAAAGGAATATCGAAGGCAAAAAGAAGCTACTCCTTTTTATTTCCTTTTTTTATTTTTTAATGTCACCCGTTAATGAAATCCCGAAAGCATTTCAATTTCATTCCTAGCGACCGTATAATTAAAAACAAACCTTTCAAAATCGACAATTGTATTTTTATATTCTAGTTCATTTTACGTTTGACCCTGTTTTAAATTAAAATTTCATCGAGCATCACTTTTGTATATTTTTAATAAAAATTTGTTTGATATAATCTCGTGTAAACTAATTATATTCGCCAAAGGAAAACGTATTTGTAATAGTATTTTAAATCTGCAGTTTACCTTCCTGTTGAATTTTATCATTAAAATGGAAACTTTGAAATTTTGATTCAAATTTTCGTTATTTTTTCGTTACTTTTGATACGATCTTTAATTAAGATTTAAAGTATCATTTCCGTAAAATTGCTCGGTGAAATTTTGATTAAAATGTGTACAACCCTTATGTTGAAGGATTCTCCACGGAACCCCGAGTGTTTCAAAGAACAACCCTCCAGTTTAAGGGCATAGGGTCGAGATACGCGTATCTCGAGAAGCGTTACCCCGAAAATTGGTAAATTCCTAATGATCGTTGCTAATTGCTGCCCATGGATTTTCTTTCACCGCGACGCAGCCCCCATTTTCCACGTTTCGAATCAACCCCTTCGTTTGCATATTCCTTCGATTATCATATTAATGTCCCTATTAACGAAAATTTCATATTTTCCTTAGAAAAGTTGCAGCTAAATCTTAACGATCCACCCCTCATCCCCTCCCTCGTACCCTTACGATTACCTTCTTCCTGTATGCTCTTTCATGTTTTCTGAAGTTCAAACACCATAGTTGGCCAACTACCGTTCGAGTTTCTACACGATTACGGAACCTACAAAGTTTACTCAACGCTTCGGAACTTGGAATTGCAAAATGTATCCGGAATGTTAGCCGATTAACATCTTTGGATTTAACCGCGGTTATTTTAATCCTGTGCAATCATACTTCAAGTCAAACATGAGTACCGTGTTGTTTAGAATTAATATTATTATACGATTAACTAATAACTTGCCTACAATATGCATTCTGCGTTCAATTCTCTTACCGTAACAGGATTAACGAGTTGGAGTTGCATAAATATTCACAATCGAATAAATATAATGGAAAATGTTAAACTTAAGAATATTTTAAATTTAATTTAAAAACGTATAGAATTACAGAACTGACGATTAGCGATCGGAAAGGAACCGAACAAGGGTGGAAACGTTACGCGTTAAATTTACATAGCAAAAAAAATTCCTTGAAAAACGGAAACTCGCATAAATAAATGAACAGAATTTCCTCTTTATCGCATCGTTCAGAGAATCGTTCTTTATTTGACTAGGACTTAAGAAAATTCCAATTTCAACCCCACTCCTGTTGGTTATCGTTTAAGTTTCATTTATCCGGTAAAGGGTAATGCGTGTACACGGTGGGGTGGCAAGTTCTTTTGAAGGAATAGGAAGGCAGCATCCCTTACCTGTTCTGTTGTTCGTCGACAGTGACAGACGGGAGGAGGGTTGTTAGAGGTTGGCCGAGGCAACGGGGGGGTTGCTCGCCCCGTCGCGATGCTCACCGGCCCTCGAATCGCTCGAGACCGGCCAGACCCTCTTTCGCCTCCTTTGATCTGCCAGCAAGCCCCAAAACGTACGCTACGCCATGCTCCTCTACGCTCCTGCTCTTCAATTCATCCCCCGCTTCCTCCTTCGGCCTACGCATGCCAACTATTCTGCGAACAGAACAGACGCCAGCGCACGTGAAAATCCACCCAGACAACATTCTCCGTTTCTTTCGTTTCTTAACCCGAGATGAATTTGTCTCGACCTGGAAGACAAAGTGGAGAAGGTATTTTCTTGCGGAGAAGGTATTAGGGTGTAACATAAATTCTATTTCCTTTCCTGTGTTTTTCTTTTTTTATGAAATATCATTCTCTACAATGAGATTTCGTTTGCATCCAACGTCATACACGGATAATTATTTTTCCCTATTTTTCATTTAAAATTAAATGAAATAATTAAAATCATTTTTGTTAAACAGTTCTGATTCGCTAGCAGTCGTTGCCATTGGCAATGCACGATTAATAATAATCACGATGTAAATTGTGATTAGTTGAAAGCCGTTGACGCGGATGAGAGCATACATCGTTGATTAATTAACTAATAACAATCGACATAATGTACAGAATAATTAACGAATTTCGTACTCGGCAACAAATCAACTGTAACGATTAAAAAATGTCTGAACTGTTTCATGATTATAATAAGTTTGAAAGCTGTGGAATCAGAGAGTTTGGCGTTAATTTATTTCAGAAAATCGGACGGGTTGTGATATAGAATAATTAAAGGGACGTATCTGGGCTTGAAGTTTCGATATTTCGGATTCTGACGTATTCGCGTAAATTCCATGGAATTAGTTGGTATTTCGGTTCACGCAATCCCCGTCATTTCAACCGTCACGATTCGAAACGCGTAGCAAAACAAATCTTGCTCTCGAAATGAGCGACCGGTGTTGCTTTCACAGGCTGCTGGTAATTACGTCTCAACATCTGACAGTTATTACGACCTTCACCGAACCCTTTTGCACCGAAACCATCTTGAATTCGAAGCTATTAACCAAGAAGAACGTTCGAACAACGTATACTACGAAGAAATTAATAGCTGTTAATATTTCAACTAAATGAATAAGGATATAAATATTCTGTAAATTCCAACTACCGGACTAAAAAACACAATCCTGTTCTTTCCTACAGAAATTAAAATTAACATTTCAAGAAAAGTTCCAATAGCTCTCGAATCTGTTGATCCTATCCAAGCCTCCTTTAACCAGGGTACACATAACTTCCCATTAGTTGGCCGGGTGTATCACGGGGATACGAAGGTGCACCGGCAACGATATCAAAATTTATCTGGTTTTCGAGGTGTAGAATGGAAAGGAAAAAAGAAAAGACCCTATCCGTCTCAATTTCCTGTCACCGATGCAGCTAGACAGAATGGAAAGCTCGATTGGTGAAACCTTCGGCGACCCTGTCACGTCCCTGAAAAGTCCTTTCGGCTAAGAAAAGTATGTGTTCGGTAAACGATGTAACTTTTATCGACGAGCATCATCTCGACTCTGCAAACTGAGTTGTTACAAGGAAAACGGGCGTCGACTGATGACCAGAAGGTTGCAAGTGGTTCGATGTCGTTTAAACTTTTACGAGGGTTTGACGCTCGACACCTCCTTCTTTTCTTCCCCCCCCCCCCCCCCCCCCCCCCCCACTGTAGAAGATCGCCTGGGGCATGGTAGCCGTGAAAAATAATGACAGCACACACGCACACATACACACATAGGGAAAGGATAGAAGGGTCCAGAGATGCATTCATTGCTCGAACGAAACATTTGCGCACCTTTTGGGTAAACGTTGGCTAATGGAATGGAAAAAGAGCATTCGTTCCAGGAGAGAAAAACCAGACTTTGCTTTACCATTCCATTATGCAAATGCAGTCGATCCGGTGTAATTGATCGTGTAACGAATCGTTCGAAAGTGAAAAGATTCTTTCGCGATATATGAACAACATCGATTCGACTTTATTCGGTATCGGTTAACTGAAAACAAACTTTGCCTATTAACCCTTTGCACTCGAGTGATGCCTCCGAGGCGCCATATTTAACACGTTGACTGCCACAGTGAAAACAGACATGCTGAAATCCTAATTATTAATATAGCTTAGATCCGATTACGTCCAAAAATGCTTCGAGTGCAAAGGGTTAATTGCTAAAAGTCGTCGAATTGTATTTGCTATTATTAGATTAATAAGAGTGGCCATGCTAAAATTGGAATTATTCAGAATACAATCGTTTTAATTTTCAAAACATGATACCTTACGCAAGGTAGGTAATATTAGTATTATCTTACTAAGGTAATTTAATATTGCTAATTTTGTAAGTAATAGTATTAACGGTGCCTATCAATTTTATTTGCCGAGGAGGTAGGTAATGTTTTAACAGGTATTTGTAGGCAGAATTGCGACCAACAACATCGATACGGTTTAATCAACGAATCTACAACGATCCAAAGTTAGAGCGCGATTCGATCAAACTTTGTTGGATATTTCAATAACGAACGATTGAATTTTAAAGGGAACAAGTGTGTGGGAACGGATACGCGTCACGTCCTTAAAAACTCATATCGTTACTGTTCCGGTTCAAGTTTTCGAATCGACGAGTTTTCAACTGCGGTTTAGTCTATGTAGTAAAGATCATCGTGTACTAGAATTTATAAAATTCTCTCTATTCACAAGAAAAATCCATGTTTGGACCAAAAATTAACGAAATAATGTTTCTCGAAAGTGTTATCGCCGGTTGTACACGTTTCTAGCATTTCGACGGGTGATTTGTCGCAAAACATGAAAATTCCAAGGAACGTTGTTCTCTCATGCAAATTTCTCAACGTTCGAAAAAGCGTGGGGTGGTCGAGCAATTAACAAGCTGCGAATGAATAGATGAAATAGCTGTCGCGACGAGCCGTAATTCGTATAAAATCAACGGGAAAACGATGATAAATTATTGTTCGTACAATAGGGAAGACTCGAAAGTCAGCTTATCTAATCCGACATTCTGACGGGACGGAATCCTTCTTCTTCGTTCACGGCGGAAGAGAATGACAAACTTTCATCCCGTCGATGGATCTCTCTCGTCCTCTCCGATCCAGAAATCAAACTTTTTAATGGAAAAGACGAGAGACGAGACGTCGAACAGGGAAGTATTTTTTCGAAAAATGACATCCGGAGTTTCCCATCCACTTTGCTTGACCCATGTCACCAGGAAGAGGGTGGCTTAGAAAGGGTGGCACGGTTGGACGAGGTGATTTACATCGTGGAGGGTGTCAAGGGAAAACCAGGAATATTACCGGTTCTACAGGATGTGGTCATGAATTATCCCCGGGTTGCGTGAAATATCTTCAGACAGGTTTAGGACGTGCCTGTAAGACCCTGATGCCATTAGAAATTTCACTATTCGAGGATAGTGAGTTGAATTTAAGCCGAAGAAATATTTTCCTCGTCGCTCGACGATATAATTTCAATGAGACCAAGTAAAACAAGAGATTCCCTTCGATATTCAAAAAAAATGGTAGCTGGAAGATTGATTAACTTAACTCCTTGAACGAATTTTCTCAAAATCGAAATCTAACTAATTGGATAATTAGATAATTAAGCAACTTATGAATAAAGGAAATGGAAGTACTGGAATAACAGTGCTGTTTAGTAAAAATGGAAACGAATGCACGAACGGAGTAAAGATCGTTTTTATTAGAGCGAACAAGAGACGATAATAGAGTTTGTAACAGCTTCATTGCTGGAAGAGTGAATCTATTATAACGACAGGATCGTTTCCCCAAAATTCTTCCTTCTGGATCCGGAGATAAGGTATCCTGCATTCTCACGGGATTACCGCAATGTCCCCTTCCTTATCCTTTCTTCTCGACTTCGCCCAACGACTTTCCAAAATATCATATACACTCCTGTACAAGTTTCAACATCGTTTTATATAACAGTTTTCGTAATGGCTCTTGTTTATTTCTGGATTCGAATTCAAATTACTACAATTTTCAATTATTAATAACGAACTACGTTAACGTGTAAAATATAATTAATTCGATTAAATTATCTAGATTTTATATTATTTTTGCAATGTAAAATTGTTTCGTTTGAAAATTTCAATGTTAACGTTACAATTTATGGATGGGGGGGCTGAGTCGACGTCGATTGAAATTTTTAAATTCCTGTTTAGTTTGACGAGCTCAGAATTTTTCATGTGCAGAATATGAAAGCTCATAAATAGCTCATAATTTACATGTATTTGTTTTTTTATTTTTGCAAAGTGGGGGGGGCTAGCTCGACAGACGTAAATTGATCGATTAATCGCCGAATTTCATTGCTACAGAAATTTTATAGATAAAAATTATTGCTTCGTTATGTTGGTTATCGGTATCGAATCGAACAGGAAGGCAACGACGAGGAAAAGCGGGCCACTTTACTCAGCTGGCCGGAAAACTAAGGGAACAAATCGGTGTGTTGAAAAATGGAACATCCTGAAAGTTTCTGTTTGCCGTGGCAATTTCTTATTTCCAGATTTATTCGTGGCGACCGCGAAGCGAAAAAGTATTCTCATAAGGAAATGGCATAAATTCGTGGCCGCCGGTAAATCAGATGAAACAAAGAACGTTTGTTTGTGCCGTTAAACTTGTCCCAGTAAACGTTCGAACGATTCCATACGACTTAATACTCAAACGATTTAATGTTAAAAAATGAATTATGAACTTTTCTAAATGCAACAGCAACAATATCCCATCGATATCTCAAACTTGATACATCCTCTGGAGTCGAATTTTCGAGGAAATTTAGGATTTCTGTACGTTCAACCAATGTTACTAATTGTAAGAATCACGTAACACGGTCGTTCTATTGAAGAAAGTTCGCAAGGTTTATATCCGGTATTGCAACAACACGCGACTATTATTACGGTCTCGATATGAATTATTGGAACGAACGGCATGAGGAAGGTCGCATAGGTGGATCGGTCGGCGCTCGATTTGCCGTTGAATAACGATGCAGCTCGTTCGGACGCAATATCCTAATGTCCTATCGAGTTCTCGGATAAAACCTGGCCAACAGGATCCGTGGATCGCGTGAACACACTTTGCCATTCCCGGAACGGAACTGTGCGTTCTATATCCGGTTAACAGATCGATGAATGCCTACGAACGACGCCATTTCAAGCAACGATGGCCGTGTTGCCAGCTAAATTAAATACGTGGCAATAAAGGGAGTAAATGTCACAAACAGGATTGTTGAAATTTGGCCTTTCAACGTTAACTAGATTAACAATCAGGACACTGACCTGCTTCAGATTTGTTATAATTATAGAAAACCTTAAGAATAATAATTTTGCCAAATTAAAACACGTACCTTTAGAAGATAAAGAAAATATGATCGTTAATTTAGCACCTTACAGTTCAAATATAATAAATTTTACGTTTAGTACAAGTGAAACAGGTAATCGGACGTTGAAAATACTTTGCATGCTAATCTTTCTCTTATTCTGACGAATACATTGATTTTGAAGCACAGATTGATTTTCAGAAAAGAAAGATACAAGGCAAGCAATATCATTTCTACAATCGTGTACTAATTGTTCCGTAAGAACGGAGATCAAAGTTTATCTTTTTACACAGTTTCTGGCGAAACTTTTGAGAAAAGTGTTGTTGACCCAAGAAAGCAAGTGAATCCGATTCCAGAAACGTTGGTTTCTCTTTTGTTCGTAATTCTCTGATGTTGACAATTTCGAAAAAGGAGAGATTGAATATAGCTAAGATCGATAATAAAGTGGGGAAACTTTTATAATTAAGCTTGAACCTTACAGTTAACTGAAATCGACTTATAATAGTTCGTAACGATGCTTTCATCCAGTCGTAACCAAATTTTCTAGTTAATTGAGAATGAAACTTCCCTTTAAAGGCACTCGAGCTATCCATGTCACAAACTGTACAGATACTTGCAGATGTTAAACAGTGAACAGTTTTGTATCTTCGAACGTCATTTCATGACATAAAAGTATCAGGAAATAACGCTTATAACATATCAATTTAAAGCTTAAAGTGTAGTAAAAGTGGCTATACAAGCGTTTCATGAATATTTTTAATAAAAATTGGCTTATGCTTAATCGAAACTAACATTACTAATTGTAAACTCTAAATGTACTGTTTGCTTTAACAAAGAACTCGTCATTTCGTATTAAAAATATCAATGGAGCATTTATGCAGTCATTTTCGTCATAGTTTAAGCTTTAATTTGATATGCCATAAGTGTCATTTTTCGATACTTTTATGTCATGAAAATACATTCCTTTCGACGAACCGATAATTGCGATCTATCGACCGGATGAAATATTTCGACAACTCGACCATCTAAATTATTTAACGTATCTATCATCATTGCCTGAAATAGCTCCCAGAGATCCTCTCAACATGTATTAAGTATCGATGAATGCAAATGTCAAACTGTCGAGTAAATAAAACCGGCGAAATTCCGGACATGACGTTTATGAGGCTGTTTCAATTGTTCGTCGACGATGAAATTATTGCAGAATAGAAGAATTCACACCGGTTGGACCACGCGTCTTTGTAAACACGAACTTTTGACCCGGATCTCACCTGCGACTCTCGCTACGTATATTTCTCAAGTATATTTGAGAAAGTAAATCGACCGTCTACGAGGAACGATTTATCGAAATACGACTCGAGCGTTTTACCTGGGGCCTGGGGCCTTTAACGATCCGAATATTTGCTCACCACTAGTCCCTGAACCTGTTCCAACACCACAGTCTAATACAAGCTGCGAAATAATTAAAGAATCGAGACTGTTTACTCGGTAAACGTCGACCAGCTAGCTGATTCATTGACAACTCCAATTTCGGGCCGAACAGCTAACGTTTACGCGATATACTACATTCGAAGATGCATGTCATTTTTAACCCCCATAATTGCATATTTGGCACACTGGATATAACGGAACGGATTAAAATTCAGAATTTTCACCAGATCGGTTTGCAACATCGAAATTTGACTCTGATCATTAACCCTTTTAGTGCCAACGACGATATACCGTTCTGCATTTATCACCATTTGACAGTTGGTTTTTAGTACTTGCTACTTTGACGTTTAATATTGCATATTATAATTCTTTGGCGTACTTTCAAATAGCGAGTGTAATAGCAAAATCAGTAATTTTGCGGTGTACGTAAAATGAAATCCTCAAATGAATTCTATTAATATTTTCTTGCGTCGGCACTAAAAGGGTTAAGCTGGAAGATTGTAGTTGAATATTCTACCGCCAGCTTTTGCAACTCGAACGACTGTAAGCTGAGATGACTATTTCGATGTATGTATATCTTGGGAACCTGATGCCAGAAAGGGTTTAACTCCGAACCGCAAAAGATTGAGACTTCTAACACTTTAATGACCAGTGAAATATTCATCATTTTGATACATAATCTTTTACCCTTTTATTCAATTTTGAACAAAAATGCAATAAATTTGAAATTTAATAATTCCAGGCAATACCCCAAATAGTATCCTTCGGTAGGGTTTGATTAAATGTAAAAGGTGGATAAAATGATGAAAACTATAGATTTTATAAAATTCGTGACCCTTGATGTGTTAAATAAACACTTAAAATCGTATTGAACCGTACGAAATCGTACGTATATTATTATTACAATATTCAAAGGGTTGTTGACAACGGAGCATGAAGTTATCCAGTTATGGCTGAAGATTGGTTTTCTGTTTACGTCTGATTGATACAGTCTCATTATCGAATTACCAATTATCCACGATAATGAAGCGTAGATAAATGCCAGATCGAGTCCTGCGGCTCGCAATTGGGTTGCAATCGAGACCAACATAATTACATAAAGCTAACGAGACCGATACACGCTCCGGGGACTAACAACACTCGTTCCAAAACACTCGTCGATGCGTTAGATTTGGCCGATAACGGTATTTCACTCATACAGTATTCTACCCCCCAACGCGTGTCAATCAACCCCCGTGGATCAATCGTAAGCAAATGTTTGATTTGGACATCGTTCAAGTAGACGGTATTATTGGAAGCAGGGTGATTAACCTTTTGGAAAATAATTTCGTCCCCATACGAACTCGGAGCACCCGAGATTCGATCAATGTTACCATGTTGGTAGGCATTTAGTATTCGTACAAACGCAATCATTCGATACCTTTGTCCCGTCCATTTTGTAGGAGTCGAATGGACATTCGATGTTTGAATTCGAATACTGGTTGAATTCCAATTTTATATCCGAATAGAACTGAAATCGAAATTTTCAAATTTCAATATTAATAAAATTCGAATATTAATAAAACTGAAATTTCTAAATTCCAATGTTTCAGAATTCGATCTCTATGAAAATGCAAACTTCCAAATTTCCTACTGAAACTTCAAAAATTACATTCGCAGAAAAATCACCAATGTTTCTTTAAAACAAACGTGAACGATTGTTACACAATTGCGAAGTTGAAAGCTTGAAAAACACACGAATTAAAGAGCGTACTGTAATTTTTAGGATTTAGAATCGTTTCACGATCTCACCGTGAAAATATTCGAAAACGGGTATTCGAAATTTCGCCAGTGCGCCCGATCGATTTTTTGGTAAAAACCTGTATTTATTCGGGATTAATTGATATTTAGATTCTTCCGATTGGTGAAGTATTTGTTGGACGGTTTTCGGGGAGAATCGAGCGTAACGCTGATTCGGGAAAAAGCGGCTTTCGACCACAAATTAGGTAAAAACCAGCCAGAGGTCGTTTGTATTTTTTTTTCCCCCAGTCGATACCACCGTAAAAGTGGAATCGGATAATCCTCGGCTAATTTTGCAAATCCTCTCTTCGTTTATAACAGAATTTACTTTTATGCGATTAACTGCATAATCGTTGCTTTATATTTGCAACAAAATCCGCTATCTCCGTATTTTATTTCTACGAACATTCATCAAAGAACGATTTTCAATAAAAATAAGTATCATTTGAATCAATAATTTTTTTTGTTACAATGCTTTCGTGACAAAAACTCGAACGATTTCGAAACAAAGATTGTACTAATAAGATTAAAAATTTCATTAACAACATCATACATCCTGACTGGCAAGATTAAATCCACTTAACAATCATTTATGCTCTGTCTGGTTAACATATTCGCTGATACAGTAAAAATGAACATATTGAATTTTTATTTATTAAGAATTCCAATAAATGTGATTTCAACTTTAGAAAACATTAATAACGAGTAATTTTTATGAAACTACCCACTAATTTAAATATAATTAATTTTCAAATCTATGCTTTGAATCTTCTTACCATACATTATTAACACGTTGACCGCCACGGAGGTCACTGGTGACCGGCACCCGACATTTTTTTCAATCGAATAATTACCAACAGAAATGATAAAATAAACCACGGATAGCGTTAACATTAAGCTAATAATGCTAGCCGACGAATTGGAAGGTTAAATTTGAAAATTAACTGATTGTATTCCTGATAATTAGGATTTTATCGTGTCTGACTACGTACGTCCGTTTTCACTGTGGCAGCCAACGTGTTAATATAGTATTGACTTCGTTAATTAATTAAATCCTACATTTCATTAAATTTTTCACGAACCATAGTCGCAGAATTACGATAAAAATTTCTCAAGAAGAAGAAATATACACTGAAGGTATACAACTGTGGACGAAGAAGAATTATTAAGAGAAACTGTTGTCCGAGACACGAGTGGCAAGAAAAACTGTTCGTTGTCTGTACATATTCGTAATACGGTGAAAATAGTATATTATTTTTTTCAACTTTTTCTCCTTCTGGCATCGCTTTCTCGAGTTCCACTCGTGACGTTTCCGCTATAATTTGAGAGCATCCAGAAACACTCGAGAGACTTCCTTTCGAGGTGCACTTTATTCTTCAGTGAAATTTCTCAACTTGTTCATTAAAATTCCGCGTGTTTTACGAGGCTGGCCAACTTCCTTGGCCAACTCGCGCGACGAACTTGTTTCATTACTCCTTTTTACGACGACAGATTATTTTCAAAATTGGGTAACACCCACCTACGCCTCGCGTTTCTTATTACTTCAAACCACGGCTAACAGAAAGTTCGATCAATCGCAACGAAGCTTTAAAAAGATGTTTTGGAAGCAGGACGACCAATGTTCGACCCACTCTTTCCTTACATCCAATAATAAATTAAGTTTAAATTAAATTTTCCTTCGCAGCCAGTCTGAATCGTATTTCCTTCGAATTTGTATTTTTATCAACAAAAGTTTCATAAACCCTAATCAAAGGAAAGTATCGGGTAATTCTAATATTTGTACACCTCAATTTTGTGGTTACTGAAAATTGTTTTAACAGAATTTTAATTCACAATCAGAATAATATGATTTCAATGAAAAACAGTAATCAACTGGCTATGATAAAAAAAGGACTGAATATTCATGTTGAAAAGTTACTTTAGTAATTAATAATTAGGAAAAACTTGCGAATTCGTGACGAGAGGGGCAAGAAGATGATTACACGGAGATAGCGTATCGGTATAATTCTAATCAGTAAACATTTAAATGCAACTCCAACAAAGACTCCCCCAGGACACAGGGATTATTAATCTCTGGACAAACACTGCTAACGAAGGACGAGCCGGGTTACGTACATAAATGTAGGGATCTCGCAAAGTCGGGATTGTCTCGGCAAGTAATCAATCTCACAGGAACAACGCCCTTATCTTCGATGTAACGCAAAATTTTAGGGCGATCGTCGATACCCTTGCTGGATTCGACGAAAATAAATTACTTTCGGTCGTATACGAATTATGCTCAACACTTAAGAAACCTATTAATATTAATTCTGCTTTAGTATTTCTATTCTTATTAACAGAAACTTATCAAATTCTTCGATATCATATGACTAATCTTCATGCTTAATATCATGACTTAAAAGTATCGCAAAATGACACATATGGCGTATCAAATTAAAGCTTAAAGTTCAATGTTACTTGATACAAAATGGATGGGGTTTCGTCGAAATGTAATTATTTTCGGTAAACTTTCAGGTTTAATCTTATGTACCATGAGTGCTATTCTGCAAAACTTTTATGTCATAAAATCGTGTCAGAAGTTCTGTGTTACCAAGTTGGCTGTTTGACGCAAAGCAACTTAACAAAGTTTTAAACATTCTTTCGAAAAACTAGGCAGTTATTAGAAAAAAAACGCGTTGCATTTAACTAAAACGATTTTGCTTGGCGAAAAAAACCTGACCTTTTCCAGAGAGAAAGCTGCATTTTAAACGCGTTATTCGAGACAAAAGGCAGAATGTTTTTGACGGGGTTTATTTACGAGAGGCGTAAGACATAAATATGCGGTCTGGCTGAATGCTCGAATTTGGAAATTGAGTGAAAACCGAGGGCACAACGAAGCTGGAGGAAAATGAAGAGAACGTAGCAAAAAGCTTTAACCGGACTGAGGGAAACAAGAATTCCATTTGCCGCGAATCTAATTCACGATGCTGGAAAATAATACCACTCTAGTCTATATTAAAACTGAACGCAATGGAGAACCCTCGACGGTTCTTTTCCACTTTCCTAATCACGTCGTGTGCTTTATGAAAATTCTGAGGGAAAAAAACGAAATTCCACCGAAATTATCGACGATATATTTCGCCATTGCACCTAGAAAAAACATATCACAAATAACCTCTTTGTTGTGCCTAATAATTACCCACAGCCCACGAGTTTTATATTTCTATCAGTTTTGTTAACACGTTAAGCGCCGTGTCTATCACCGGTGACACCTGACATTATTTCCAATCAAGCAATTGACAAAAAGACCTATGAAATAAACCATGGATAGCGTTAATATTAAGCTAATAATGCTGGCTATCGCATTGAAAGGTTAGATTTGAAAATTAATCAACGGCATCCTGTTGACTGCACGGTGGTCACCGGTGATCGGCAGCCGAAATTTTTTACAATCAAATAATTAATAAAAGAAGTGATGAAATAAACGGCAGATAGCTGCTAGCTATCGAATTGAAAGGTTAAATTTGAAAATTAATCGATTGTATTCTTACTAATTAGAATTTCAGAGTGTCTGACTACACACATCCGTTTTCACTGTGTCACTCAACGTGTTAACACTTTGACTGATACAGTAAAAACGGACGTATGTAGTCAGACACGCTGAAATTCTAATTATTATGAATACAATCAATTAATTTTCAAATTTAACCTTTCAAAGCGATAACTAGCATTATCGGCTTAATATTAACGCTATCTGTAGTTTATTTCATCACTTCTTTTGCTAATTATTTGATTGTAAAAAATTTCGGTTGTAACCACCGGTGACCACCGTGGCAATCAACGTGTTAAGGTATTTTCAATGTTAAGATATCTTTTCTCCACTTTAACCTTTAATCATATCGTTTGTTTATGTAAGAAATAAAACCAACAATTACATTTTTAATCTCCGACGAATCATGGAATTTAAAATTTAATGTTTTTCTTCGTTGAAATGCGCGCACATTGAATGGAATACGCGAAGAATCAAGTAGTTTGAAATGCTGTAAACAAAAGGGGTTGAAATTTCGTTTAAACAGCAACGAAATTATAGGGGGGGGGTGGGGTGGGGGTGAACTGACGAAGTCTTTGGTCGTTCAGATTCGCAGGCTCGATTAAAAGAAATGGTTACCGGCATCGTGGAAAATGAAAGAACAAGGAGATCTCGCTTAGACTCGAAAAGAAAGAAAAGGAAAGGAACAAAAGGAACGAGAAGAAAGAAAAAATGCAATTTTCTACGATAGCGTTCGTGCTACAGCGTGAACTTGCAAAAACTGTTCGAAATGATTATTCGTTAATTAAAACTTCACGATAAATATACACGAAACTGAAAGTGTACAAAATTAATGATTCCTCCAATGATTATTTCGCGTTTCGAATTTAGAAGTGGTACGTTCGTGATTAACGCTAAGGTCTATTTAATCCATAAATACGGGTGCGTTTGATTAAAACGTATTTTATTTACAAACGCTGCAACTTTGTGTTTTCGCGTGGTTTCGGTAATTTGTTGCACACCTGCTGCTATTTGTTACCAACTTCCGAGAATATTTATTATGAAAATCGTTACGAAAATCGCTTGAAATTCGCTGCTGTTTCACCGGCACCCGATATCTTATAAAATTGAGTAATGGAAAAAGCAAATCCTGAATAACTTCAATATTAAACTAGTAACATCGAAGTTTTAATAGATTCTGCAACAGATATGTTGCAATCCACTGTGACAGTCTATGCGTTAAAGATTAAAGTACAATCTAAATTGAAAAACACAGCAGAGACATTTTGTATTAAAGGCAAGAATTTAGAAAATATTAGGGGTAGATACCCTCCACAGTTGGAACAATATATCAAGAATCTGTGATCTGCGTATATTTTAAACGATATTTCATTGTTAGCCCAGATTATAAAACATCCAAGACGGTTCAAATTTTGGAAACTTCTCCTATTGCACTAAACGTTTCTTCATATCCTTTTTTATCCGTCAAAAATGGAGACACCATGTATAACGAACGTAGAAAAGCGTTAACCCACATATCCATTCGCATGGCAAATCATATTCTGTTGGCAAAATGAAAACTGTTCGTGATACATCCACGTCCCCAGTTTGCGCCTACGCCTAAACCGTATGAATACCCTGTTAACAGTTTTCGTGCTTTTGCACGTTTATTGATAAAACGTCCGAACGAACGTGGTTTCCGAGCGACCAAGATGGTCGATGAGAAAAAAAGAACGAGATGGAAAAAGAAGAATCGTTTTTCGGTTCGTCCTTGCATCACGTGAAATTCACGAACATTTGTTCTTGGAAACGTTCGACCCGGCTACCTTTCTCGTGTGTCCTGTTT
This sequence comes from Stelis phaeoptera, assembly GCA_943735885.1. Classification (NCBI taxonomy): domain Eukaryota; kingdom Metazoa; phylum Arthropoda; class Insecta; order Hymenoptera; family Megachilidae; genus Stelis; species Stelis phaeoptera. Next base: position 7,972,800 of record OX030936.1, read on the forward strand.
CCTTGATAAATCGTGGCCAACCACGATATTCAAGGGGATGAAAGGAAAAAGGGAGAACGGTATATCGATGACAAACGAGTAATCGAAAGACGAATCGCTTTGTACGTTCACAGGGAAACAACGGTTCCAGAAGATTTTTAAATATATTCGGTGACTTTATTTTGCAATAAAGTTGCATAACTTGAGACACCATTTAATGGCATAAAAATATCGCTAAATAATATTTGTTGTACGTCAATTTCAAATTCAAACACTGCAGAAAACGGCTACGTAAACGTTTTATTAATAGTCTGGATACTAAGGATGAAACGAATAACCAAATGATTGCAAAGATTTTTGCTAATCGATTGCTTCGAAGAAGAACAACGATGATATTAAAGTGATTTTCATAGTACAAGTTACAGAGTTTAAGCATCGAAGAATTGTTACTATTTACGACACAATAACGTCAAGTTGTTAGGTATGAATACGTTGAATAAGCACGCGAGGAACGCACTGTTGCGGTTTATTGATTTTTTTTTAAATTACCACTCTATATCGCAGCGCATTAACGGGCATTAATTTTGCTGTCGTTGCGGGCTGCAACAATAAATTGTGCCGGTAATTAAAGCGTCTAGGGGGAACGAAAATGAAAAGAAAAACTGCATAAAGTACAGAATAGTTCTTTTCGCTGTCCCTCTAGCAGCCTTTCTTGCCGAAACTCCAGTAATCTAACATTCTACTCCTTTTTTTACCAACTATGCCCGCTCAAAATCAAGAAAAGAGGAAAATGAAGAGTTTTATAAACTCAATTTTTAGTACACTACAAGAGAAAGTTTATACTACTTATAGATGAAATGAACTCTTATTTTACAGTATTAACCCTCGACCGTCGAATGTCGGGTCAACTGTGACTCCTCTAACGAATACGTACAAAGATACTTAAACTAAAATCAAACGCTTAGATTTTTAACTCCTTGCCTTACGATTCTCCCGACAGGTGCGTCAGTCAGAGCTGAATATTTATTGCGGTAAAACAAATCAAGGAAATTAAAATATTACGTGTACTTCACACTTGACAAGCATTAATTGTGTAAATTGTAATCAGACTTAAAATTCAATTGCAATCAAATTTTGAGCGACAGAAGTCACATCTGAACTGTAAGCTGCGTCAGGTGTGTGACACGATATTGTAAGTGAAGGGGTTAAACAATGAAAACTTATATCTATAGAAATATTGTAAAATTCAGAAAACGAAAATAAAGAGATTTAAAATTAAATTTGTGGTGTTGTCAACCCAGTAGTCCATCGTCCAAGGATTATATTCAAAATTTTCCTTTCATATTCCATCACACCTGGTCTTTGCAATCGATTTGTCATTTCTACAAAAAAAAAATAACAAAATCTGCCCTCAATTTGTTATCCCTGGCTGATGATATATCTACAGAGCTTGTGGATCTCTAAGCGACGTTGACTTTCAATTTACATTCCCAATAATTCGGTTTCCTGTGCAGTTATGCAGGTACGTATGCCCGCAACGTATGTCACGTACACAGTTGAACACGTGTTACGTGAACTACTACTGTATAAAGGGTTGTACGGTAGGAGAACGGATTTGAGAGATGGTTGGAGGAACTGGAATACCGCCAGCTTTCCATGTTCGATGATTTCACATTAAACGTAAAATGTACGGTCGCTCGGTGGTTGTCGCGCGAACGTGGAACCAAGGTTTATCAAAGTGGCGATAAACGGACATTTTATTAAACAGACTTTCCACGAGAACCTAACCAACGTTACATTATAAAGAAGACGGAAGTACGTAAAACTTGCTCCATAAAAGACCTTCATAAAAAAAAGCGTTAACGATCCATTGCCATGAATATTTGAGTAATAAGAAATTGAAGTATCGTGTATGGATTATTATCAATTGAATTAAATAATGTATAAGGTGATTTATACAAAAGATGCTTCATTAACTATATTGCAAAATGTTCCAAGAGAATCTGATTTATTTGGAATCCTAATTAATTTAAATCAATATATTCCAAATGATTTATAAGATACATCTTAAGACACTGGTTCTTTAAACGTGTCTGGCAACGAACAGCTGTTACCACTTGCGTCTGACACGAGCACGATACACAGAAACAGTTGAGTACATAAATGATTTTTCCAGAATAGCAGACATATTCGAAATTTTCCTTTAGTAACAAAATGAATTAATCACATCATAAATAAAACAGTTAATAAAACATCTTATGAGGCGTAACGATATGTTTGCACGATAAATAAAAATACACAATGAAGGGATCACGTTTACAAACGAATCGCAACGTTCGTTCAAATAATAGTAACGAAGATAACTCGTGTTCGCTTAAAACACTGTATTTTTTACCGGTATAAAAATACATTGCTTAATTTGTAAGTACATAAAACCCGTTGTATATTTACCAAGACGATAAGAAACGTTTGAACAAGTAATCCCTTCTAATTGTATTCATCATCGTGGGTAGTCGAAAATAAAAAAAAAACAAAGGTAGAGCCGTGATAACGAGTACTCACGAGTGTTCGATGGCTTGGTGTAACGTGTGCAGCACAACTAATCCTCGTCAAAACAGCGATAAAAACGGCACTCACTCGTAGCACTGATCCAGCACAAAAAACCAGTTCACTTTGGTCAAATAATCGCACGAAACATCTACCAACTACCCCGAAGGATTCCATTCAGGATACCAGGGGGAAAAAAAAGAAACAAGATCAGTCACTTGATTTCCATCGCGAGGCTCCGTTTCATCCGAACCGGGAAACAGTTCCTTTCTACTTCACCATTTCATCCGCTTCTGTTTATTATCTTCCTGCAATTGTAATTCATCACCGTGTAAAGGTTGTATCAACATAACGGTGCGAATGAACGACGCGTCCCTTTTGTTAGGTCAACAGGGACACGAATGTCCTGTCTGTTTCCCGCGTTTCAATGACGAATAACAACTTACGTGGCGGACCGTGTCCGTGGCACGACTTCATAACCTCTTCGTCGATCACACCACGTCCTCCATTTGTCATCACGTTGCAAGCAAGTCCGCGGAAGCAGGGTCGTTCGCGGCCGCGAGGTGGCCACGAAACGAGGTTAATGGCACTCGAGACGCCTCCAGCCTCCCCTCGAACACGTCGTTGCCGATCAGCTGCACTAACCTCACAAATCGATCGGTAATATACAAGAAAAAAATGAAAAGAAAAAAAAAATGATGGAAAGAAATCGTGAACACGGTCACGATACGACACGAGTTTTTCTCGTGAACCGTTGATTTTCAGCAACAACAGGGACGGCACTTATGGTAACCCACTTTCGAGCGACATCGCTTTTTTTTTTTTTTTCGCTCTTTCGTTTTGTCCAAAGTAAATCCTCGATATTATCGAATTAACGTAGATCCGGTGGCTTCCACGGATCACTAGTCCATAGGTTCTTACGATCACTGTCAATTGCCAACACTGCCACTCGAACACGACCAGCTGACAGCGTCGAAACGGTGACGAGGAAAACAGCCCTCGCCTTGCTCCATTTCAACGATGATTTGATGGAATCATGTTATCACATTACCTTTCCGCGCACCGTTCTCGATCGTCCCTTGAATCGAACGACAATCCCGTGGGCATTGTGGACGATCCTTCGCGTAGACAGGCACGATAACAGCGAACATACGATGAGAATGGTGCACACATCGAATAACCTTGCGCAGCCAAAATGGTGGACGACACTCCCGTGTTCCGCTTTAACTCGATCGCCGCCGCGGCCTCCGTCCTTTTTTCCCTCGATTTAACAAGCGTCGGGCGCGGGCACAGCTTCCGAAATTGCACGACAGATGCACGAACCTTAAACAGAATCACACTATCGAACTGTAACAATTGTGAAGATTACGTTGCGAGTCGAGTGCACTGGAACCGCCTTTTGGTGCACAACACAACACACCACCTACGCGTAAAGTGGACCACCCGGTTGGCGAGTTCACGCGTTCGTTTTCTCGGTTTTGCGTCCCTTCACGCTTGATCCCTGACGACGTGAGTTGGTTTCGTGGGGTCGAAAAAGGGCCTCGGCTCGGTCACCTGATCGTGGCGTGGAAAAAAGCTCCACGAAAGACGACAGCTTCGAGAGGCTCCTCGTTGAGGGCATTCCAGCGCAGGCAGGGTGGACCGAAACGAACGCCGCGCCATCTGACGACTCAATCGTTCACCCGACGACTGCCATGGCCGCGCAACCAACCCTCGCGTCAATAACAATTGAATGACATGAAACGCGTGTCTCGCTACACCGATCGTATCATGCCGCGCCAACGTCATTCTTCCGTCAGTCGAATCTCCTCATCTCTGGAAGAAGATCGATCGCGTGAAATCAATGTTATTTTCTTGACGCGATTCGGTCCGCGATTTCATACGTTTTTTTTTTTTTTCTTTCGATTAACCGCGAACGGAACTACAAGTGGCGGCTGCGCGATTCGAACTGAGCATAGCTTCGTATGGGAACCGCGACCCAACGACGGAAACGCACGAGTTCGACCGAACGTCTCCCGTGACGGGTGTCGTCGAATCTCGTGACACCTACGAACGATATATCGAAGTTTCAACTCGAATGCCCGTCGATTTAAGGGGTGAAAAATACCGTATGGTCAGACAGCGACCTGTTTGCTCGAAACGTGGTTCGAACTAATGTAAACCACGACCAAACAATAAAATATCAATAAAAGATTGATATTTTACTCGTGCTTCCCTTAGCATTTTTTATAAATAATGCTTTATAATTGATTCAATAATTCTGTTATTCAAATTTTGTTTCGAAATGATAAATTGATTCGAATTTACCTCGAAAGTGTTATTATACTACGATTAAACAACAAATGAATTGTAAAAATCATTTGAAAATAAGATAGTGTTATTGTTATGACAATTGATAAAGAAATAAAGCAGCATTTTACTCAAAATTTATGTTAAACTTTGTGCGGCATTGTAATGTTCGTAATTCCAGTCCCGCGTCTCCTCTTCCTCTTCTCCTTCCCTGTCCACTGGAACACCTTCCTCAACTTCTGATACCTGAAACATTATTTCACAATGTTTCTTATTACAACAATGATAATTTGCTAAATATACATACTGGCTCTCTGATCAATGATCGAAGGTAATTAAGCTCGTGATCTTTCTCCAATTGCCATTGATTACGTTCTTCGCATCTTTTATAATGTAATAACCAAAATCCAAGATAACTAACTGGATCGTATGGCTTCTTCGACACTATTTCCTTAATCGCCATCTTTAATGGTAACTGAAAATGATTCCTCAACCATTTACCATCAAAGGACAATTCTACTTCTTCCGTGTCACTGCAGGAACATTCTGTTTCATCTTGTTTTTTCGTTTCTTCTTTGATGGTATCTTCCGAAACAAAATTTTAATCTTTCATCAAACGGGTTTCGAGTTTTTGACATTTTCGGATTTTGCACATATTTAACTTACTGAATCCTGTTTTCAAAACTTCCTGAACCTGCGTATCTTTATCAGTGTCGCTGTCTTTCCCAGAAGCCTTCTCAATTTTGTCATTTATTTCGTCACATACTTCTGACTTCGTGGTGTAAGGTATGCAATTTAATTGACGATGATCCGGCATTAATGTCGTCATTAACAGCTCTTTTAAGGTTTCTTTGCTGGTGAAAGTGATATATTGAATTCACCGAAGTAATATCTAATGTATTAACTATTTCACCTTTTAGCTTCCTGATCGTGATTTCGTTTTCCAATTCTTTTCGCAAAAATATTCAAAGGATCCGGAAGACTCGTATCGCTTGTCAACGCTTGTTTCTTTTCCATTTTGAAAGATTTTCATTCTGAAACGAATAAAATAAACTCAAGTTTAATTGAGGATTTATCGTAAAAATTGTTCACCCTATTTTTCCAAATATCAAAGTTATTTATACAAATATTTCGTGAAACTGTTAGTTATTTTCAAAACAATCATCCTGAACCTGATGAGTTTTTACACGCTTCCATTTACACAACTAAATATCAAAACAATGTTGATCTTCAATATCCGCGTGAAAACAGTTAGTAATATTTCTCGCAACTCGTATACGTAGCAAAATAAACGCGTACATATGCAACAAATATCCCAAAACATTTTAATTTATAAAATCCCTGTATTTTTCCATATTTAGAAACAGTTACGAATACGCAGCACGACGCTGTTGAATCATGGAACGTATTCGCTGTATCCTTGCGTCAATCTTGCAAATAGGCTGCAATAAATTTCACAACGAAACAGTGCCTCCTAATATTGTCATTTGCAATGCGCTATTTATGACGTGATTCAGCGATAACAATGCGCTACTGTCAATCACGGCTACCCCCATGTTTGCATAACCTGGTGTTTTTCAGAATGTTGAGCCGGCGGTCTGGTTAGAAGCAGAAAAGGATAGTTTAAGATAAGAAAAATGTAATCGTAGCAAATTTTCGAGATAACAATTTTTTATGGGCCCGGCTCGAAGACAAATAAATGCGGCACACATAATGATCAAATTCTTACATGCGGGGCATAAATATATCAGGTGGTCTTATCGAGATGCAAATCTTTCGATCTCGACTAGGATCTTCCTGGTATAAGTCTCGTCAAGATCGCATGAATCAGTTTGGAAAACATCTTCTGGCCAGGCAAGGCGGCCACTGCTTCCTGTGCATCTCGTTCGACAACCACGATGCCCAATGAGAATCCAAAGAAAAGTAGAGATAAAAGGATTACGCTCTGGCCACAATGGTTGGCTGCTTGCACGCGTAAGTATAAAGCAAACAACGTTTAAGCGATCCCTTTTCTTCCTTTGTATCATTTTTCTTATACGACCTGATGGTGCTTTTCTTTCCATGAATCGTAATTAATTTAACAATCATCCTGTTAATTGATAAATTTGTTCGATGATCCTATTCGATGCTTCAGCGTTGAAATTAACAATCTTGACTTTTTGTTTCGCACGACTTCAATCTATACATATAATTGCTTATATTTTAAAATATAATTATAGTTTGTTGAATGCTTCGAAGATCAGTGATGATCGGCACTAAAATGAAAAATAATTGATTTTTACATGTTCTACAAAATTGACTTGACATTCAACGTGTTCCAAAAAAAAAAAAAGAGAAATGAAATGAAATCATTACCTCCGTAATTGGTGAAAGTTCACGTGTAAGATATTCGCTTGACGTGAAACTCGATTAAGATCCTCTAACATAATTGCTGGCACATCGAGATGCACCCGTATCCCCGTACATCAAGGTGCTTGCGGAGCCATGTCTATGAATGAACTAATGAAATTACTCTCGCATCCGTTGACACAACTGTTTCATGGCCGTTTGTGACAGTCAGCTTAGTTGTTATCGGAAGTGGCCTCGCGAATGGCTGGGCATCGCCGTACTTGGCTCAACTGACATCAACGGAAGCGAACATGCCTTTGAGACTGACAGACACCGAAGCATCCTGGGTGGCATCCCTTTTAAATCTTGGCCGGCTCACCGGCGCTTTGCTCAGTGCACTGTGTCAAGGTAAGGTCGTTTCTTCATTGTCAGACGGAAAGTTCGTCCGTTAAGCTTCGTATAATCAAATACGCTCACGTAATAAGGGCTGTACAACTTTTCTGCAACTTGTCGCGTGAACTCGTACAACTTTTTCCATTCTGTTACATAAATATCATTTCACGTGATTATTTATTGCTTGGATGACTGTCGCGAACATCGATAGCGAAAGGGTTAATTCCTTAATCCTGTCTCGCAGCGCGTAATCAAGCGACCAAACAATGGTGTTCAACATTTTTTTTTAATGAAGAATTCGATAAGAACAAGACAGCCACGACTCAGCACTCGTAAAAAAACATGACATACGAAATCGTGGTACGTGAAAGAGGCGTGCGATCCAGTGTTTGTAAAACAAGTAATCGGGAATAGTAGACAAGAGATTGTTAGTCCTGAGTTGTGGTGATCTTGTTCAAAGGGAAATGTAACACTTTAACATGTTGCAACGTCATCTTCAGAATACATTGGACGAAAGAAGGTGCTTCTGTTAAGTGGAGTACCGTTGGCTGCTAGCTGGGTGTTCAGTATTTGCGCTTCATCAGTCGCGTGGCTATACACCTCGAGATTCTGCTCGGGAATCGGCTCTGGAATGACATGGTGCGCTTTGTCCTTGTACTTAAGCGAGATCGCTGATCCCAGCATCCGTGGATCACTGGTAAATCCTTATTAATTTAATCTACATTGTTAGTATAATTCCAGTGTCTCGCGTACTACGTTCGTATTAAGTTCTGTAATTTATAATTCCAAATGCATAATACGAATATTCCTAATTAGATTCTCTTATTTAGAGAATTCCTTATAATATAGATGATAAGTGTACATAGAAATTGGCACGTTCATTCATTTTAATAGATTCGAAAGTTCTCAATTGTATATTGATTTATTTTGATGAATTTCATGTCTTTGGTCACGTCTTTAGATATCCTTGAACGTGAATGCAAGTTCCGTTGGTATGTTCTTGGGCAATGCAATGGGTCCTTATCTGTCCATGGAGATGTTCGGATACGTGAGCCTCATTCCGAATATCCTCTTCATGATCCTCTTCAGCATGATACCCGAATCACCCTATCATTACCTTCAGTATGAGGATATCGACAAGGCTGAGGCATCCTTGAAGTGGTTCAGGCGAGAAACTGACGTCAAAGCCGAGATCCGTGAGCTTCAGGAATTCGTCGAGGGGACGAAAGCTAATATTTTCGTGAAATTGAAGGAATTTCTTATGCCACGTAATGTAACATTTCTTTCTCTCGCGCGTTTAACAATCGTGTTATTCGTCCAAATATGTTTCAAGTATCTTACGTCTTCTTCTACAATCATATATTTCTTTTATTTTAGATAACTTCAAAAAGGTTCTGATCGTGATCGGTCTCTACTTTTTTTCGTACATGACTGGATACAACGCTCTGAACTCTTACGCAGAAATAATCCTTATTAGAAGTGAAATTAGTGTAACACCCAGTCTGGTGGTGACAATTCTCGGATTCACCACGATCCTGGCCGGTTTAGCGGCCACGTTTTTAGCTGATAAATTCGATAGAAGACGCTTTTTAATCATCTCTGGCGTAGGAACGTCTATATCCTTAGCAATGTTAGGCCTACATTTTCATCTTCTTTCTATGGACTATAATGGAGCAAGCCTCACGTGGTTACCTATACTCTCTATGTTATTGTTCAATCTATCCATGTCCACTGGGCTACAGGCTATTCCAAGCACTTTGTTGGGTGAAATGTTCACGGCGAATATGAAAAATATAGCCTCGATGTTCGTGAACACCAACAACTCGTTAATGTCGTTCACCAGCGCAAGAACTTATCAGCCATTTTTAGACCTGGTTGGTGAAAAATACGTGTACTGGACTTACAGTGTTTGCTCGATATTCTGTGTACCGTATGTCCTCTTCTTAATCCCGGAAACGACGGGCAAAAGTCTTTTAGAAATTCAGCAAGCTACAAAAAAATAACAGGACTGATTTTATTTAATTACGTTACAATAGCTTTATTTCATGTAAGGAAACATGAATTTTTAAACAAATCGACGTTTGTAAAAAGTATAATTTCTGTGTAAACATGGCGGCAATTTTATTGCTCGATGTATACGTTAAAGACGTAATTGTTAAGTATTGTATTAAGAAACTAATTCTAATTTAGGTAGATAACTTTTTGTATAATGAGTGAGAAATGAAACAATATTAACCTCTTATCTCGTAGAAATAATTCAGAATTTTAAATACAAATTGCTTAATTATAATAATATCAATATTTTACCGTCTGTCTGTTTTGTATCATGACTCGATGTATTCATTTCAATATATCGAACATATGTACATTCGATATATAGTTGAGATCTATGATTCCACTCGTGCTAAAAACAGCATTCTTTGAAACAATCGAACACATATGTTTAATTATATAAAATTTATACATGATAACTTAAAAAGTGATATGCAACTTAATTACAAAAGTAAAATTTAATTTATTTTCGTACCTGATGTTCTTGTTGTATCGAAAGTTAATGTTGCCTTCAATACTCAGCCTACGAACTCGCGTCAATTGCAGATTTCTTAAAACTCGTATGTATTAACCTAATAATTTATTATAATCAAATTATACTCACATATAAAACCTTGATGATTTATCTTACTATTTCCTACGATGCAAGAAGAAAATGACGCTTATTTCCAAAAGTTTTTCCGAGAAACTCTGCTCTAATACAAATTTTGTCTGATCATCTTTGCAATTTCGATTGCACTGGCAGCATAGCCTTCGAGTTTGACGTTTCCGGTGCTCACTTCATTGCGTTTGAAATTTGAATTTGTGTTCTTCCGGTCTAACCTGTGTAGTTTAATGATATTTAAAAAGTGTATTGATATTTGTGTGATTTTTATAGAGAATTTTAATCGACACAAGTTTGACAATTTTATAGCATTCCATTTTGCTGTTTGTAATTCATCAATGAAGAGAACGCGGGCTGCTTCAAAGAAAGGAAACAAAGATGATTCCAATAATGATGAGGCGGGAACAAAACCAGAGGTTTGTCAATATTCAATTCTGCAAAAAATGAAAAAAATTCTTTGTTTTTGTTTTATATAAAACAATGTTTTTTACTGTTTACGGATTTCATTTTCAATCTGGTCATGTTTTTCGCAAACAATTCAATGTTTGCTAAATTCTATTTTTTTTAACAGAATTTAGTTCTTTGCACTTTATTGCAAATTTTTCACAAGTAAACTAAATAAATTTTTACTAGGATTCTGAACAGGATCTAGTGGTTCAAAATTTACAAAATCAAAAACTGAATAAGATGTTAGAACCATCAACTGAAGGTATTAAGGCTTCTGATGAGAAACCAACAAATAAACTTAACTTAAAAAGTCTGAAAGATAGTAAGTCAACTTAGATAATATGAAATTGTAAAATATTTATTGTAAGCAAACGTATTAATGTAGGGAATAAAAGAACTAACGAGGAATTAGAACCAAATATGCCTCCGCCAAAAAATAAAGTTAGGGCAGTGGTGGATCTTAAAATGATGAAGGAAGAATTAAAACAATTAGAGGAACCACCGGCAACTAAATGGGAGCAGGAATTATGTTCCAATAGATTACCATATTCTTTTTTTGATTCTCCTTGTGAAGAATTAGCTCAAAATTTATTAGGTAATTTGAATAGGTATCTCATTCTGTTAGTCTTTTATGAGTCAACTTTTGTCACTCAATGCATATATTTTATTCAGGGAAAGTATTGGTTCGTTACCTAGAGAATGGAACTGTTTTAAAAGGTAGAATTGTTGAAACAGAAAGTTATTTAGGGACAATCGATAAGGCATCTCATACGTATCAAAATAAAGTTACTCCTCGTAATATACCAATGTATATGCCACCAGGTACTATATACGTGTATATGACATACGGAATGTATCATTGTTTCAATATATCTAGTCAAGGTGAGTTTCATATTTCTAATAATTACTTAACAAGTATCTATATAGGTGTAGCATTTAAAATAAGCTATAACAATGCGTAGCTAGTACTTTAATAAGAAATATTTAGAGTCAGGAGGATATGTGCTAGTTAAAGCGGTGGAACCCTTGCTTGGTCTTGATTACATGGAATTGTTAAGAAATATGAAGTACGAAAAAAATACGAAAGAAAAGAAAATTCTGAAAAATGTTTGTTCCTTGAAAAGATACGAGCTTTGTAATACCCCATCCAAGATTTGCATAGCATTTGTTATCGACGAAGATGATTTCAATCAAAAAAAAATTTATGAATGTAATAATTTGTGGATAGAATACGATCCTCATGTAAAATCAACTACTATTGTAGCAGCAGGTTCCCATAGCGATTTGAAACAAAAAATGTGCAGATATTATGTGTTAGGAAGTACTAGCGTCAGTCATAGAGATATCAAATCTGAAGAGCATGCTTATGATATTTAAGCCCTTCCTCCTTTTATATGTGCAACATTTTCCCGCATAGAAATCTCATGGTAAGATTTTAGGTGATGGGTGCGCCGTTTTAATAAGGGCTGTTGAACCCTTACAAGGTATGGAACATATGAGTAATCAACGAACTTCAAAAGGAACATCGAGTACATCTAAAAAGATTTCAAAAATCTTGAAGACGCATGAATTGTGTAATGGTCCGTCAAAATTATGTATGGCCTTTCAACTGCATAAAAGTCACAGCAAGTATTCTTTGTGTACCTGGAAAGGTTTGTGGATTGAAAATGGTGATGCGGAGGACATAAAAATTGTCAAATGTCGTAGAATAGGGATAGACAACTATGGAGAAGAATGGACAAATAAGCCATTGAGGTACTATATTTACGGTAACAAAGCTGTGAGTAAGCGAAATAAAGACGCTGAACAACTTTTAGGACTACATTGAATTATAATCGATGCAATATGGGCCAAACTTATATATTTTTTTAAATGATTTAATATATTGCATGAGTTTATATTCGTATGATTTCATACGCATACGCGTAAGATATTACAAAATATTATATCTTATAGTGTTTTAAGATTATTTCAATTGTTTTTATTTTTAAATTTACAAATAATTATGATACAGGTATAAAATAAATAGTTTACATATTCAATGAGATATAATACATATTCTGTTTGTTGAAAATAATAATCGTGATAAATAAATGTAACATGATCGGAAATATTTTACAAACAGGTAATGATTTTATTAATCATGCCCATTCTTTCATCACTCTTTCATAATCTTCTTCCTCGATAAATGGTTTGTCTATAGACCTGTAACATTTTAAATTAGTGTATTGTTATAATGATTATTTGTAAACTTATAGTAAGACTCACTCTATCATAAGCTCGCCACAGTATAAACATTCAGAGGCTACTAATTCGTCAATTTCAGCCTTAATTTGATCTTTGGTAGATAAAGATACGGATGCAACCGATGTTGTATCTTCGGGTCTGTTTGAAAGAGCGGTAAGTTGCCTTTGAAGATCGGCTAGCTTTGTTCTCTGATTCATTGATAGCATGGGTGTCAATGCAGCTACCAGGCAATCACTATGAAATCTATGCCCACAAGGAAATACATAAAACGGTCGCAGTAACAACTGAACGTCACAAGTATTGCACACGTCTTTTGCATGTACAAAAGTGCATCTAAAAAAAAAGAAATTCAACTGCATTACATTACTGAACTATAATTAACACAATTTTTCTGATTACCTTGTTCTAAACTCTTGTATATCTTTTCTAATGAGTTCGGCTGCTTTTGTTGCTTCTTGCATCTCTTCCTTGAGGTCTTGAATATGTTGATTATATTCCTGTCAATTAAAGGAAAACACATGATTGCATTTATCCTTAACGAAGTAGCCACACGTTATATGAACAATTATTTCACCTGTAGCGAATTGCAAATAGCATCTTTAAAGTGATCAATGGTAACAAAGTCTGAGAAGAACGGTAATATGTCTTCTATTCTAACTATATCACAGTGTTGTAAAAATTCCATCGCCTGTTGTATATCATCTTTTTCTCGAACCACGTGTTCGGCTAAAATTAGAATGAATAAAGATTGGATCAAATTAAAATATTCTGTACTTATATATTCGACAATTACCAATTTTTAGCCACAACTTTTTCCTCAATTCATTGTCATGGTCCGAAGGCATAGAAGCTATTTGTTTCGCAAGATCGACACTAATTGTTAAAGCTAAATCAACCGCGGTTGTCCAGAGTCCAAGTAAGGCAGACAATTGTACACAAGCTTCGGTCAATCCAACTTCTTGACACAATCTTAAGGCATAATGTACATCATAATGTACCATATTTATATCTTGTCCTGAAAGAAATTGAAATGTTTCTACTTCAAACATTCTGTTATTGTGTCTATAAAATAAAAAAATGTAATCTGGAAATTACCTTGAGAGCTAATATAACGCATCACTTCATCTTGTTTATGACGAGCGTATAGCGATAATAGAAAATTGTGAATCGCCTGTTCCTGACAGCTTTGTTTATACACACAAAATTCTAGATATCTGATTACTTCTTTTGCCTGTAATTTGAAGAAATGTATTAAATATCAAGAATATGATGTTGTCGATGTAGGAAGAGAACATGAATTATAATGTCTTACGTGCTTTTCATCGCTGTTACAAGAAACCAAAGCTGGAAGAAGCTTGGATGGTTTTAACAAAGAACCCTGCGATATTAAAGCAGTCACTGCAGGACGTGGCAATTCTTGTAAAAGAATACCCGAAAACTGATAAAAAAGATCTTTATTGTTTTGACTTTTTAAGACTTCAAGGGCTTCCAAGTAATTATTTTTATACAAATGTTGACGTATCACTTCCTCATAATTGCAATGCATTATAGTTAAACGAATAAGATTATCTTTATCGCCGTGGCTTGCCATTAAGTCGTAGATAGTACTGCGATTTCGTTTTATACATTCCTAAAACAAAAATAATCTTCTGTATATAAACAAACTTTTTTTCAAAATAACGTAAGATTTCTTTAATTAGTACCTCAACTTTTGGTATTGCAAGAAAACTATCGAATTGCTTTTGCAATTCTAAGTATTGAGAATCGTGTAAATAGGATGTATTATTACTGCGCAATACACCCATTTGGTTCATAAACAATTCAGTTACCCATACAACAATCATAGTTATTTGTGTTTTATCGTGTGTTTTCAGTCCTTCCAGTTTCTAAACATAAAATTTATTTATCTACATTGTTCCAAATATTTACTTTCGACCAATGTAAAATAACAAATGCATCACCTTCTTGAGAAATGTTTTTAAAGCTTCTATTTGCCATTCTTGAAGAAATTTTAAAGAAATTTCTTCAAACGACGAATGAGTGTCTGCATAGATCAGCGCACTTTTCTCATACCTGTAAAATAGGATTTAAATAATCTCATTAAGATAACATAAGCGCAAATAAACTTACTCTTTATTTCTGAACAGCATTTCTGCTTGTTTCACAAGCACTTGATCTATGTGTGCTGGATTATCTTTGCAATATTGTTTTGCAAGCTCGAATTCACCTTTATCAACAAAAACCTATAAACATGTTATTAATATATGCATTTATTAACTGAAAAAGATATCTTAGGAAATCTATCAAATTACCTGCCAAACATTTCTGTCTTCTTTATTAACTTTGTATTTGAATACTGCTCTTTCGCTATAAGCCCATATAGAACGAGTTACATAATCTTTAGTTATATTAAGTAATTTTCCAACAGCCTACAAACATTAAAGCTATCTTTTCAAATATATTACTTAAAGTAATAAATTATATTTCCACCACGTGGTATTTGTTCTCTTTACGTACGTCGTTATAGATATCCTCGAATATCAATTCTTGATTTAAGATGGATACCCCTTTTACACGATCTGTGTATAATAATAATGCATGGAATTCTGTTAAAACGAAAGATAACGGTACACTTGTGGTTTGCGATACATTGCTTCCCATGAGACTCGCTTCGGGACAAGTTAACATCTGTTGATTGATCAACACATTTTTGGGATCTACTTTTGCATCGACCTACATAAATCCAAATAATATAGAAATTAATTTTACGCGATAAAAATTGTATATAACAATGTATTTACGATAAATAGTAATAAGATATTACCTGAGCATACAGTATACCAGTTTCGGTTAACCAACCGAATGATTTTGGTAAAGCACCAATTGCAGGATAATAAAATTGCATTTTAGAATAAGACAAGGAACTCATTACTTCGTTAAAACTTTCTGCAAAAGTAATACTTTTACGATTATGTACGATTTTAACTAAACATATCAGATATGTATAACTGCTCACCTTCTACGTTCAAATACTTATTAAACACTTGTTGCAACAGAGGTTTTTCTTCTGGGTTTTGCACCGTTCCAATATATTGATAAATGCGCATAAGAGTGGTAATAATAATCATGTATTTGTCAGTATTCGGTACTTTATGAAACTCCAAACCAGTAATTGGTGGATTGCTATCTTTTCCTATATCGAATACCTAAAATATTTAACAAATAATACATGCCACGATAGCATTGTGTGCTGAATGTATGATAAACTGTATGCATGATATGAGAATAGCCCAATGGCAACAAGCATAGAATAATCAAAAACTGTGAACAACATCTTACACAAAATGTTTTTTAAAAGTTCAGAATCACATGTATATATTCAAAAGCTATAGATAATTTACACGTGCGTAAAGTATAACTTCCAACTCACCAATCCTTCTACCTCTTTGGTACCGTAAAGAGGTAAATAGTTAGGAAGCTTTGGACATAATGAATAATGGTATAAGGGAAGTGCTTCTACTATCATGAAATGATAATGTACACTAATGATGATATAATTAAGAGATAGTTGCTGAATTTCATGTATACCTGTCTCCAATACTGTTCCAAACTTGTATTAAATATTTTATCGCCGTCCAAACCAATTTCTGTTTCAAAAATGAGACCTTTCGAAGTTCCTAAAAGAATCGGACCTGTGGTAGTCTCTGAAGAATTTAAAAAATTCCATCCGATAGCAGTGATTTCGTGTCCTTTGAATTTGCCTGCCTAGATAAATAAATCTTCAAGATTACAATTCTTTTAAAATAATATATATATATATATATATATGTCCTCGTAATGTTTGTTATATTTATTTATTTTCTTTACCTGTTTTAGTTTCGTCGTTTTTCTGTGCAAATAGAATAATTCAGGCGGAGGATTGTCCTGATTTGGAACTAAAGCTATCAGTAAATGATTACCCAAAGGATCAAGAAACATTCCTGATATTTTCATATTCACCGCATATTTACTTATATCAATTTCTGAAATCATTGTTCTCGATCAGTTTTTATTTTACATTATTTCCGTTACGAGGAAAATACCTTCAGGCGTATCTGGATGCTTCATATCGATTCGGAGAAGAATATTGTTAGCCATAGCGATAACAATGATGTTATTATTAACAGCAAGATGTAAAATTTTATCAGGTGGTAAAAAATTAACTTTTTGTTTTATAAAAATTGGTCCATCATCTTGTAATTTCATTTGGATAAACCCTGTTGTACTCTGAACACAATAGGTAAATATTAATTTAACACATTTTTATGTTACAGCCAAACGTAATCCATTTTTCAGATTATAAACATACTTACAATATCAGGACGTATCGGTGGTACATAAACTTGTTTGGATCTCTGAGATGCTTGCTCATACTGATCAAACATTGATGTCATTTTGCCGATTCCTTTGAACAGACCACTTGATTACAGGCAAAAATACATGGATCTTGTTTGTTCTACGGCTCAAATATAAAACAAGCACACCGCTGTATAGCCTTTACACATTTTATTAAAATATAACATTAACTGTGAAAATAACATTATTCGTATTACATTTATTGTTTGATTTGTGCACTAATGTGCTTTTATAATATCATACAGCAAAGCTTTTTTGTAAAATTTTACACATAAGAATTGTTCTTAACTTTTGCATAATTTACTATAAGTATAATTATACATTACTTTTCAATAAAGTAGCTTGAATATCCCACAAAGATGCAATAAATTTATAATGTTTTGTGGACATTAGCTAGCAGTGGTAGTTGGTAACTTCAACTATATTGGTAGCAGTGATGGTAGTTGAATCTGTTCAATATATATAGTTGGGAAACTTAGATAATACTGAGTATCAGAATCAATTAATATAACATTTCTTACAGTTATTGTTGTAGCTTAGTGTAATAATGAAGTGCAACGAATAACAATTCATGTAAATATTTTATTTCATTGTGATCTCTTGTAATACATATCATAATGTATATTATCTTATCATACAGATATATCATCTACTAACATTTTATCTCAAGTATCTATTTGAAAAACGTGGTATAAAGATCAATTCATCAGAACATTAGGAACAATCAAGCAATAAACCAGAAACAGTATTTATATGTCTAGTGCTAATGCAATGGAAAATGAGGATGATCCAGTGGTTAAAGAGGTTTGTAAATAAATTTTCTTTTCCTATTTTTTTTCGTTTGTTTGATTTTAGGTTAATTCTAGGTTATGTATGTACATTGTAAACATTTTGCCACATAAATATAATGTGAACTTTTCTATACTAGCAAGTTACAATTGCTAATTTCTATGTCATTCAAATAGGTTTTATATCTTCTTTGTTCTGTACATTGACAATAATATTGAATTGTTATTTAGAATGAACCGAAAGAAACAACCGATTAACAATTATAATTATATATTGTTTTGTTAGATTAAACGAATTAAACGAAAAAAATGTATGAGAATCATATTCTACGTATAAAAATTAAATAAAAATTGTTCCTTCCTTTTAGATTCCAGTGTTTCTCTCAAAAACACTTGCCGATAAGTTATTTATTTTTCAATATCCGGTCCGTCCTGCTCGAGAGGGTTATGATAATGCAACTTTTCTGAAAACTTCGATAAAACCAGAAAATCAAGAAGTTCTCATTGAGGTAGCAGTTGATACGCACGGTGTTAATTACGACCATAGTAAAGGAGAACAAATTGCAATAAATGCAGATGGAGATTCAAGGGTCGACCAAGATGATGAAGAGAAGGCATTTGATAGGTATTTAAAAAAAAATGTTTAACAAATTGTTTATTTATATTACTCTATAGGTTATGAATTTCGTGTTGTAGTAATCTTATGGATAAAATAGTATTGCAATCTTCTCGAGCGTTGCCCGATTGTTCAAACTATGCGGTTGGCATTTTTCAAGATAATGAATTGCATGTAACACCTTTGAAAGGAGTTATTCAAATGCGTCCACAATTTAGTTACCTTGATAAAAGTGATAAAAGAGTTAGAGATGAAACCAAAAATATGGGTGAAGGTATTTACATATATTTGTAGAAATTTGATCCGTTTCAGTAGTAACGTTTCATTTTTATGACATAGAGTACGACGAAGAAGAAGAAGGTCCGAAGCAAGTTAATGTAACTTTTGCTAGACAAAAGCCAGAGTTTATGAAAAAAATGCAAGAGCAATCTTTTCAGCATCATACTCAAAAAAGTTTAGGAGAAAGATGGATTCATACCAATTACGTTCCAACAAATGCTACACAAGCAGAAGTAAATATTTTTAGTTCATTTCATTGCTATAGTTGATACTTAATAGTAAAAGTATGTATTCGTTTCTTTATTTATTTGTTTGCTTTAGCTTACACGTTTGGAAATGTTCTGCCCTGCTACAGATGAAAGTGTAAATACATTAAATTTATCAACTCATCAATATTTAGAATTATTGGCACCACCTATGAAGGAAGAATTAAAAACAGATGTTTCTAGTTGTACATCTCTTAATTATGTTAGGACTTTACCTCTTCTTGATCAGATTAGAATTCTCATGAAAGATGGTAAGCGGTTTTAACTTCTGATACGCATTAGTTTCTTATTATTTTATTCTAATTCCAAAACTTTTCTTTTTATAGCCAAAGTTTTGTCTTTTGCACAGTTAAGATCAATTATATCAACGGATCATGAAACAACAGCTATATTAAAATATTTGCAACAAGTAGCAGTTTTAGTGCAGGGAAATTGGATTGTAAATAGTGAACTTCTGTATCCAAAGGATACCGTGTCTGCATATAATGGCATTCCTGCAGAACTTATGTGTAGGGCTAGAGATTATGTTGTAAGTATAGTGTGTATTTTAAAATGTATTTTTAAACACTTATAAATTGACTAATAATATATGATTTCAGTTATTATCATTCACGGAAAATGAGTACCTAAATAGAAAAACAATTGCAACTGTTATTAAATTACATACCGACGAAATTAATGAAATATTTACAAACCTAGCAATACACGAATCGAAGAAAGGATGGCGTCTAATAATTCCGCCTACTAAAGAATTTAGTGAAAAGTATTATAAGTATTTTCTTGTTTTTTTCAATCGGACTCATTTTTACTTTATTACTAGCGTAATTCTTTGAATAGGTATCCGGAAATAGCTCAAAGACAGGAAATGTTTTGGGAAGCGAAACGGAAATATCTTCGTGAAGCTATGGAGGTTCAAAGTCAAATACCTCAACGTCAAAGACGGAAGTCGAACAGGGAATCTGTTGGATCTGAAAACGAGGAAAGAAATGTGGGACGCGGAAGAAAAACGTTAAGAGATTCTTCTGTGTCCGATAATGACAATGCCACGGAACCAGTGAAACACAAAAAGACAATTCGATCTCGCAAAGTATCCGAGACCACGTGACCAAAGTTGATGCGCGATTAAAATGTGTGCTTCTACGTATTGTTAACATATTCAAAGTTCCACAACAACGTACCTAGATTATATTATTACATGTCCGCTTTGATACACTGCCAAAATTTCACCGTATGCTTGAATGTTTCAATTACTTAAGTAAAGTATTTTCTAGTCTCGAGCGACGGGCGAGGCAAACGACAGTATCGATATTAAGCGATTCCAGTTAAGAAAACAAAATTTATCTCTTAGTTGCTGTATATCGTTGTGGATTAATGCAGAAATTGATTTCGGTTTAAAAAAATATTATTCAAAGATAATTACGCGATCATTGTAAAAAGTTTATTGGTACGTGTTACGCTGTCAGCGGGTGCTGTAACAAAATTGTAGAAAGCATTCATTTATTATCTCCAAAAGTTACTTCCTGCACATCGTTGACCGATGTTGCACTAAAAGCATTGACTGAAAAATGACTGATGATTTTTATTTTATTAAAAATATTTTTACGAGTAAAAAGAGTACGATGCGAGGTCGTGATCGACTTTAGGTAGTAATATATGTATAAAATACCGGAGTATCAAATGGATCATACACTGTATTTATTACTACATATTTAAAATGTACATATGTATAATTCAAAATGTATTTCCATAAATACCTTTCATCCTTTTAAGTTCTCATCGTCAAGTAGTTGAAAAACCAATTTCTTAAGTACGAAATAATAAATGGCAAACGTTAATTAACAATCTTACGATCATGATCGCATTCCAGAAGTTACCTTTAAAGCATGTAGAAAGTAGCACCTGTGTAAAAGCAGGAAATAATATTTAAAAAATTAGTATGCCTATGTAAATACGTATTTAATGCTAAGCAACGTGTACATAGTACATATACATGAACGCGTCAAGGTATAATATGGTTTTTCCAAACTACTTGTTTGATACTAGTTTATTTAAATTTTTTGTTAAGGCGTGCACGTATTATGCAACTATTTATCGTCCTTCTTTATGCAACAGTTCATGTTTACAATAAAACGTATCTTTCTTGACGTGAGATTTATCATCGCATTCAGCGTCGTTCGAACTTTCATTGCACGTACATCTTTGTGAAAAGAAGTTACGCTAAAAACAACAAATTTTGCGAAGATCAATTTCAAACTACCTCGATCTCGAACACCACTAAGAAAGTAATACTACCATTATCCTTGAAGTCTTTGTAAAGTACACTATACCCGGTACCGGTACACCTCTCGTAACATATTATTGCAATCGATCTGCGAAACTTCTACTCACGCGTATATCATGAAAAGAGAATGTAGTCACTGATCTAACAGCAACTATGTACACTTTTTACAAAACAAGAATGAGTTAGCTTTTTTTTTTTTTTCACGTAAAGGTAATTTGAAAAGGAAATATGTTTCGATCAATTGCGAAATCGCCGAAGAAAATTTTTAATAAGGGCAAGAATGCTTGTAACTGTCTCCTGAGCTATTCTAGAAAAGACGCAAGTCTTTGGGAGTTCTTTTTATTAAGTAGCTATGCAAGTTCTTGTATTTCTTATGAATAGTTTAGGAAACCTTGTGAAAAAAAAAATAATTTATCAATCGTATGGTATGTAGAAGGAAAACTGAAACTTTGCAGTCGACTTTGACGGTCAGAATGCGATCCTTCGCTTAATTGAAGGATTAACAAATGTCTCCTCGGTCTCGTTTCCCTCTTTAAATGAGGCATTCGCGCAGCGTAGGGGCGGAACAGAGGGCGAACGCACTTTCTCTCGTAGTCTGACAGTCGGTGAAAGTATTTCTTACGCATTTATACATTCGGAGCACCGAAATATCTGTTACTCTATCGGAACCACACCTATAGGATGATAAGGCTGACCTTTTCAAAGAATCGAGACGAGAGATTGGAAATTGTGATTCAATGTAAATTGCAAGGTGTCTATTCGACGGAATTTGTATCAACAGATAATTCAACAAAATTTGCGACAAAAGATTACGAAATTATGATATAATAATTAATTGTTATGAAGATTGCGATTACACGGGACTCGTTATGCTTTCGTCTCGGTTTCCCTTCATTTAACTTTAGAATGATTCGAAGAATGTCTCTTTAAAAAAAAGATTGATCGCTACGAGGATCGTCGATGATCGATATAAAGTAATGGAAAAATGTTTAATAACAACAAAATTCAGGTAATCGCTTCTAATTTAATAAATTAGAAAGGTGACCTCTGCAAGCAAATAATTCATTTGGATGATTCCTGATTATCTCCTCTTTATAATCATTTCTAATGCTCTTGCATGTTTTAGCAGACGCCAGTGTACGAATTGTATCGATAAGAACAGAAGTCAATGCGCGAATCGAGGAACGAAGAAATGGAAAGAAAGTGAATGACGAATCTTGAAACGATTTCATCGATCGTTTCTTGATTTCCGTTCGGTTGAAACAATGACCTTCGATAGGCGTCTCTGCAAGAAAGAAAGTTCGGCCGATCTGTTTCCATACGATTTTCATAAATTACACGCTAAACAGCGCGTTGACGAGTCAAGAAATTGGAAAAAAGAAAAAAGAAGGGAAGAGATCGAAAGTCCCATGAATTGCGACTGCATTGTCCTTCGTAATCTTGATCCATCAATACCTATACGTGTTTCATCGTCAAAATTGCTTCATTTCATTCATGAAACATTCATATGATTTGGCGAACGAACAGGTTGCTAACGTTTTGTACCTTTATTATCATCTTAAGCTAAGAATGCAACTAGGTAAGAGAACGTCTTCACTGTTGATTAAAAGGATTACTAATAATTGTTTAACTTGTTGCAGTTAAATGATACATTTTGCGAGAAAGGTGATAAAATTGAGCACAGACAAAACAACCTACTTTCGACAATTCAATGGCACACCGAGCTACTGGCTATTTAGGTGAAATGCAATTAAACTCTGCGTTTATGTGCAGAGCGTACGAGCAGCTGTAAAAAGAGATAAAGTCGATTCATAAAAATGCACTCAAAGACGCTCGGAGTTTCTCCCAAATTTATTTATAGAATTTTTCCTTTAGCAAAACAGACCCGGTCGTAGGGAAGAACTTTAGCGAATCCGAGCTAGAAGAATAGAAATATGCAACAGGATAAGAAGATGTGACGTTCAAAATACGAGCTCGTTGCAAATCAGAATTGAAGTCACGTCCGACGAATGGAAATAAAGTCTTAGCGACGATGTAAAATTTGACGTCTCGACCTACTACCAAAAGGAAATTTTCGTGCTGTGCGCGGTAGAAAGCCATTTCACTCGATTTCGTTCGGTTCCCATTGGTATTGAAAGCACTTTGCGGAAATGATCGGTTGTGAGGTATCGTTTACAGATCTGTGTGTGTGTGTGTGTGTGTGTGTGTGTGTATAAATGTAAAAAGGTATCGAAAGACCGCAGCTATCGGTGATGTAAGAATTGCGTTCGAGCGTGGAACGAATTCGTTGCTTTTTCATCTGGCTCTTTTGTCAAAGCACCGTTAATAAACAGTGTCAACTTGGCTTCTTTTGATCATCCATGAAATTACATGCCTCTAATCGATCGTATCCTATAATGCAATTTGTATTTCATCCGTGAAGTTTCACGTGCAACAAAATACCACTTGGAATTTTTCGAATCGAAGATTGGGTAGCGAAATTTCACTTTTGTGTTCTATTTTAACGATTACGGATACTCGGCGTACAGAATTGACGAAACGCCATGCATAGCTGCGGTAACATTTTTCGATAGTTCACAAGATAAGATCGCCGAGCATTTCAAAGACCGGTTTCATTAGTATTAGAAAACTTGGATCGAACAATGAAGCTATATAAAATCAAGGAAACGAGAAGAATCCAAACTTCGTTGCAAACGAAGTCCAAGTGAAGTTACTTTCCCTTTTTCTTTTTTTTTTCCTTTTTTTTGTCTTTTTTTTTTATGAAAAAAAGAGTAGCCTCCTATTGATAATCATAATTTGAATACTACATTTCTCTACGAATGCATTTCTTAGAAAGTTTTTATGAGATCACTGCTCGTTTCTTCCAGACTCCAATGAAATTGCGTTTAGCCCGACAAACATGCCACGTACCACGCCTTGAATTTAATTACATCATTACAAATGTTTCTCATTCGATATAACCAGGTACCCGATCGACAATATAATTACACTTTGTATTAAGACCTATTCGATGTACTCCTAATGTTAACATGTCCCATTGTTTTTGCGTTGTTTAAGTTGATCGTGTGTGGACCAAAGTTTTCGAGGGACACGTTGTTTTATCATACATACGAGAGATTGTCTCCCACTACCCCAAAGCGAAGCCAGATATTAACTGGTGGAGGTAACTTTCAGCGAGACATGCTATATAAGAGAATGAAGAACCGGCCGGCCAAGATAAAGCTTGAGTGTTGTCAATTCGTTCGTCGTGCTTGTTACTCCTCTACCTTCGTCGTTGACAGGTAAGTGGGGTAAATAGTACGTTTTACATAGCAATAAAACAAGAAAAGAAGAATGAGAGAAACTGAAGGAAAGACGCGGGTCCAGTGACGAGAATCGTACAAGTGCAAGTGTCTTCTTCTTCCGGGGATTCGATGAATAATTTCTTAGCCGTTCTTATCTGTGCACCGTGGATCTTTGTTCAGATTTAACGTGAAGCATCGTTGAAAAATCGATTCGAATAATGTCTCGGTGAAACTCGATGCTATTAGAACGGAATGCCAGCGTACAAAACGATACATTGGATAAATCTGCGGTGAAACGATGAAAAATTCGCGAAATTAACGTTGTCACGCATGGCGGAACAGAAATTACGGCACGTGCCTTAGGAACGGGAAAATGCGAACCGGTCGTGCGAGGGCGATTGAGAACTGCAGTTAGGAATTCGTGAAAAATGTCCATAGACATGGTAGATTGATGTTACTACATGATAGTATTCTATGAATTATTCTGTCCATGCAGCTCGTTCGTGAAACAAACTGCTCTGCTTTTAATGTAAAATCATTGCACCACGTAATTCTCTACACTTTTAATTATATTTATTATAACAATTCATCAAATTCAAATCTCAGAGGAGCGCAAGTAAATGATTTTCATTCATGACAAAAATAGAAATTCTCATTTTTCTTTTCTGAAATCAATATGTAAATAAACGTTAACAAACTGATCTTGTTACTTTGTAAAATAGTATAAGGATTTTATTAGAATCCATAAAATTGAAGGCACAATAGTCGTACAAGAAGATTGTTATTCTTTTCATTTAATGAGAATTGGTTGATCGAAGAGGGAGAACTAATTTAGAAACAACATATGATCCATGCGGGTTTCGAATGCTTAAAATTCTGGAGCATGACATCGAATGCGGCACCATGTTTGAGAGTGGACGAATACCGTAATCTTTGGTCTAGCAGATTGAAAAATATCGCCGCAAGTATAAAGCTTGCTCCAGATTTCCTTAAGAACACGTCCGAGTCCGGCCGACCAGTTACGTGTGCCCTCCACTGATTATATTATACCAACCGCGTTCCTGTCGTTTGTAGTTGTCCGACAACTATCTCTTTTTTCCCTTTTTTTTTTTTTTCATTATGCAATTGCTTTCTTTAGAACAGCCCTCGAGAAATCCCGATGGATCAACTTGCGCTCGTGATTTTGTCATACCTCGTGAACTTATTCTTTTTTGTTTTTCTATTATGTTTTTACAAATTATGAAGTATTAAAATTATTGACTACTCGACGCTCTTTAACACCTTGACTGCCACGGTAAAGGCGCTGAAAACTTGGTCAGACAAAGCATTTATTTTGATCAAATTTTACCTATTATTATTACAATTTTTCGTAATTTCTATTATTCAGAATTTAGAGTACTTAATACGACGATTTCTATTTAAGTACTTAATTGAAAGGATATTAATCATGCACATATGACTAACGTGGCAGTTAAAGTGTTAATCAAGTTTAGAATAATGTAATTCACGCTTCGAGTGTCCAATCTTCGAGGGCGTAGATTTACCTGAGCGTCTACTATTCAGGGCGTGCATACGCTTTTGGTAACTTAGCATTCACTCTTCAAGGTTGTATATGTATGCTTTGGTACCTTAACGTCCACTTTTCAAGGCCATATACAGGGTGTCCCGTAACTAGTATAACATCGGGAAATGGTAGGTAGCTGAGACGATTCTGAACAATAATTTCCTTTGCAAAAATATCGTATGGGGCTTCGTTTTTGAATTATTAACGAAAAACACTGACCAATCAGAGTGCGCCTAGAGTGCGCGCTCAGCCGTGATAGGGTAACTTCGAGCCGGGACGTCGGACTAGAACGAATCACGGCTGAGCGCGCACTCTACGCACGCTGTGATTGGTCAGTGTTTTTCGTTAATAATTCAAAAACGAAGTCCCATCCGACATTTTTCCAAAGGAAATTGTTGTTCAGAATCGTCTCAGCTATCCCCCATTTCCCGATGTTACACTAGTTACGGGACACTCTGTATACACATTTTTGTTATCTTACTGTCCACTCATCAAGAACGAATATAATACATCCCTCGTACCCACGGATCCACTGGGGAAGGTGTTCATGCACACCCTTCCAAGCAAAAGAGTTTATTTTTATCTAAACATACTTCATCGCAGTAAACCTGTTCTTTCATTTTTCCAGATTTACCTTGCTCAAGTCCGACAAAATGAATTCCTAAGAAAAGCCACGTGCAATTATTAAAGATCGTCTACATCCAGTCGTAGAGAAAGTTTCAATGATTTTTCATCGGGGAACGATATCGGTGAAACTGAAACAGAAACGTAGCACGAAGAAAAAGAAAGAAGAGTTGTCCCGACCAGGCGATCGAATTCTTGACGGTTCTTCGAATATCTGGGATTAAAACCTCTCGAAGGAGGTGTCCTTTCTAGGCGCGAACCTTGGACGATATTGTTTCTCGATCTGCATGCTGTTACACCATAACTTAATTCGCAACACCCGAGACAGATACGTACCGATTTTTCTCGGCTGGTGCAGGATTTTTTTTTTTACACTTAGACCCTCTCACTTTCACTCGAGCTACCGATCGAGACCCGGTGGTTCGCGTACTGCTTAACGATCGACCGGACTCGCGCCTAGTAAAGACAGAATTCTCATTAAGAACGACAACCACGTTTCTTTTTTGCCTTTTTTTTATCTCGGTCGGTGCCAATCGTTGGCCACTTTGTTCTTTAAATGGACCGGTTAATCGGGTAAATCGCTAACTGGAATTACGAGATGACCCGCAATCCGGACCGGCCGACCAGTTGCGTAAAAGTCGCACGAAACGAGGAAAAAGTTGGTTTCGTTCGACCTTTATAACGTGTCCAGGAAACGTACGCGTTTCCCCTGATTTGCTTTCGGATCTTAACGGATTACTTACCGGTTAAGAATGAAATTGATAAGCACTCTCACCTAATAACTTAACGCTAGAACTATCAAATGAGTCAAAATCACCTGTTTCGGATTTCTTGTTTTACGTTACATAATTTATTCAGTGTAGAGATGTATATCAACTTTTACAATGATAATTTATATTTCATTCCTTACTTATTTTGATTTCTACTTTATTTGAACGTCAGTAGATCTACGGTTAATATTAGGGGAATGCAAAAGTATTTATTAATACTTGTTAATACTACTACATTATTACACGGTGGAGTTATCAACGATTAATTTTTATCCACAGACGTTGGAAACTTTTACACACCTCTAGTAATAGTTTAAGATTAAAAAATATAATTCTTATTGTTAAATGCTTCCGGTCGGTAACGCGTTAACGAGAAAAACCGGTCACGGTAACCAAGTTTAATTTCATTAACAAAAATCACCTGAGAGTACACAGGGAAAGCTAACGAATCTAATGCAAAAGTATGTTTTGTATGTTCGGATTCATTGATGCCTGCGATGCATCTTTCTTTCTTTCTTTCTTTCGTGACGTTTGATATTTGTCGCGGTTAAAAAGAAATTTCTCTCGATCAACGAGAGATTTGCATCACGCCAATGCAGAAAACGGTTCACTTTCGTAAACGGGACCTTTCGAATTTATCGAAAGCATCGAATCTCTCGCGATACATCATCCTCGCCGTTACGAATGAGATATCCTCAACGGATCGTGAAACCGCTTGTCCATGTTCTTTTTACGCTGTTAGAAAGTTAGGTGCTTTCCACGGCTATTATCCGTAAAAGTGCAAATGTACATCTTTTCTTTCAAATCAAACAATCCGCTGTCACCGAGAACATCAAATAGATTTAGTCTACTTCACTAGTAAGGGACCACCGATACCATGTACCACTACAATCAGATTCATTTTACTTTCTGCATTACACTCGAAGAAAGTACGAAATGTAATTTCATTGAAATATATTTTCCTCGCAAATTAGAGATCAAAACTACGGTAACCAGTGCATGAGATCATGCTATTTCACCACATTTTTCCATAGCCCTCTTTCACCAGAATATTCTAGATTCTAGGTCATCGATGTGCATACATGCACTTTCAACACACGCCGATTCACTGAAAATCATTAAATATCACTTTTCTGCAGGATGACTTACACCCATGTCGTAATTGATTTTCATTTCGAGAGCCTGCTGGCTAACGAACTTGCAGTGATAAATTGATTACTTTCGCCCCCGGTGATCGGACGATTCTTCATAATATTAATAATTAATGTAGTAATATCCTCACAGTGGAAGTGGAGTATCTAAGATCCTCGCTAATCCACCTAGAAATATAACGAGACGAAAGCAATCAATTTGAACACGGTCGAGATCTTTCACGCAATATGGACGGCGTATTGCCTTAATCCAATGAAATATCGTTGCTTTTCACTTCAATCAGAGCATCGTGCTATATGAAAGATACCGATACCGAAGGTCACTTTCCCTCGCACGTGTTTGCCTTCGAACTCATTACTTCTCTCCGGTAATATAATAAAATACAACTCCGTGCGTATCATCGCAAAGATTGAAGCCTTACCATCGATCATTAATCATGACTCTCTCTCGTTTTTTCCCGTTGCAGGATGTACTGGTTGTGTCTGGCAGCGTTAGCTGCTACCGTGGCAGCGCAGGGATCTTACGATTTGGATCCAAGAGTGTCTTTCGTTGGAAAATCGTCCAGTTTAGGACCTCTTTATTCGTCTGGTCTTGGTGGTCAAGGTTTTCGCGACAACAGTTACGAGGACAACATCGTGACGCCCACGCCGTCTCCGTCGCCTTACAGGAGTCCCAATAATCAGCAACCTGTAAGAATACGACGACACATCTGATGTTTCAAACGTACAGCGTTTCGTGACGGAAATAACGATAGCGAAAGAATTAATTTTAGACTTGCCTGCTTAAAATACTTGCTCGAATTATTAATCGTAGCAAAAGCAGTTGCATCAGGTTACATTGCATATACCCGTTATCCGTGTTATGCAAGCAATTACGTAAAAGTATGTTGCTTTCTGCAGATATGTTTATCGTTGCGTGTAATCGCCTACAAAATATGTACATTTTTCTGAACGATACGAAAGGAATTTTATGAATGTGTCTCACGAAACGTTTGATATAATTTGCAGTTGTACCGGAAACCATCAGGAGCTGGGCTAGATCAAACAGCCATCAGGGTGAATGGACCACCGCGTGCTATTCTTCGAGGCGGACAGCAGAATTCTCGGGTAAAGATTCCTATCGTAGAAGAGCTAGGATCGAAGCATGTTTAAATGATTCAAATTTCAAGATTTTTAATACGCAATATGTTCACGAAATTCTATTAGAGTCACACTGGATGCAGGTGAAATTGTTATTCTTCGTATGTCTTGGAATAAGTGAAAGCAGTAATAAGAAATCCTTGCATCCATTGTTTGCAGTTCCACACAATAAGTGCGTTATGTAATGGCTGGCTTGGTACGATGAGAAGAAAGAAATAAATCGGTTCATTTCTTTCTACTTCTTTTATCGCGTGATTTCTAATAATTACGCGGCCCGTCGTTATCCCTGAACGAGCGTCAAAATTAAGCAATCATCTGCGGTAAATCGTCGAACTGATCTTGTTTCGTCTTATTTCCTTTATTTTTTTCTTTTTTCTCAATAAGGAATGCAATTGAGAAAGAGAACATATTATATAAACGATTCATTTTGCGCGGTGTTCGCTTTCTTCCCTTTAAAGTATAATGTTCTTAACCGTGTTACGTGATTGAAGGCCGAGCTTGAGGAACTGGAGGAAAAGGAGGAGCCAGATCGTTTGACCCTTCTGTTGCCGCAAAGCAAATTCGATTGCGTGAACAAACAGACCGGATATTACGCTGACGAGGATCTTAACTGCGAAGTCTTCCACTACTGTCAAGACAATGCCAAACACTCTTGGATTTGCCCTGAAGGCTTCACGTTCCACCAGGTAATACCTAGGACTGATGTTGGACTGTTATATTTAGCCACTACTATCAATATTTTTATGACAATTTCATATAACTGACAGGGGTTAACCATCTGTAACAATATTTCATGCATTCATTTTAATTTTGCGTTATCGATCGCCTAGGAATTTGGTCGCCTACATACATGCATTCGCTGCATACCTACCAGAACCGGCCCCGGTCAGACTAGATTTTCCCGATTTACAGGGCTGTTACAGTAGTCGAAATTTCTCGGTGAAAGCATTCATTGGTTTAAAGTTTATCCAACGATCGTTCAATTAATTGGTCGTTAAACTATCGATAAGTGAATTTCACCTCGCCCATAGTTCGATACGCGTTTTCATCTTTCCACTTCCGCTGTTACATATGCCAACAAAACGGGTAAGTAAGGCCAATCATAAATCGTGCGATCGGTTTCCCGATAGTGGTGTATCGTTGTGTGTTTCCGGGGTAATCAACCTACGCTCCTTTTTCTCGCCGGCAAAGATGCAAATAAACCTAACGTAAAACACCTTTCTCTTCAAGAACTCCGAGGTCGTTAGCTTCGACTCACAGGCCGCACGTTTTGCGTTTACAGGTTCACTTGATTTGCATGCCACCGAGCGGTGACATAAACTGCAAGAAGAGCTCGCAGTATCACTTCGTGAACGAGTACCTCTACAAACCATTGAACTTGGCTGAGGCTGAAACGAAACCGAACGTAACCTTGAGATACAGCGAAAGATACTTCCCCGCAGACATTCACCCAGACGAACGCGACGCAGAGGACTATTCCGCGAGATCTGGACCGATTCGACACCCTACACAGGTAGCAAGGCTTTATACACGTATAATTAATATTTCAGAATAAAATTGGACATCGGTATAAAAAAAAAAACAATTTATCTTCAGATTTACCCTAGCCCTCAACCAGCCACGTTGAATAGCATTCCGCCGTCAGCTCGTCCACAGCCAACGGGTCTTCCACAATTTCGTTTACCGATCAACCAGGTCTTCCGTAGCCCCGAAGAGGTGAACATACCTCTTCAACACAGACGCCCGCAACCTCAACAGCACCAGGCTGTGAGAAGATTCCCTCAAGTACGGCCCGATGATGAGGAATACGAATAAATTTGATCCATCGTCGTTCGACAAATATTATTATCATTCATCGTCATCTTCATCGTCGCGTTTCAATCGTTAATTATATCGCAACAATAATCATCATTCCGTGTTGAAATTGCAGGCAAACAATGATGAACATAATCTTTATGTTTATTCGAACAAATTATAATTATGTAACTGTGGATTAATTGTAGAACGTAAATTATTCCATGTTCTCATTTCTCATTTTACAAAAATTCGTAAACCGAACAGAAATTCAATTTCGTTCAAATGCACCATTAGTATACCGATTTGGTATAACCATTATGTATTTATGAATGAAATGTTACTTTAATGGAACTTAAATTAAATGTGATGTAAATCACGTTACATCGTTCAATATTTTATAATTTAGCAACACGTGTACTTTTTTTTAAGTATGTATAAAAAAATAACGATGTTAAATGATATAACAAGTATATATCTACATTGAAAACATGCTAACATGTAACATGTAATCGATATTAGCTTAACAGTGATGACCAATAAATTGTTATTGCGTTACCTTTAATAGTCCATTATCACCAAGGCAGTGTTATACAAAATAATTCCCTTGAAACCTGCGTTTTACATTTTTTAAATTCATGTAAACGATATTTAAATTTTCGTGCTCGCAAAAATAGTCAATTTACTATTTAAACGCAACTAATCTGAGAAAAATAAAATACTTATGTTTTATATGTATACGTTGCTAAACGTAATGAAAAAATACTGTTATCTTTTAATATCAAGCAAGTAAAAAAAAAACGCGTATAACATACGTATTAATATCTGCATTGATAGCGCAAGAAATTGATGTATAAGAGATTGTAAAAACCTTACGACGGATTTGTATTGAAATTTTTTATTTCATATTTCTTTGTTTTTGAGATTCTAGTAATGAATCGGTCAGAAACAAATGGATCATTGTAACGCGAAACAAGTCAAAATTCATTCTATACTATTGTTTATTAAACGAATGAATATAAATATAGATTTTCTGTTGTTCACTTTCATGTATACGCTATGCTGTGAGGTATCGCCATATTGTTTGCTACACTACCGCCTTCTAAAGTAAAAAACTTCAGGGTTATAACATTATAACCGAGTATCGGTTACTCCGTTTTCCTGATAATGTGCTTAGGAATTTATCTTTTTTATGCGCGTAATTAATGCCTTTGTGTCGTCTGTTGTACCTTTTACTTAAAGCGCGAATAAATCGTTTAACTTCCGTAGTGTTTGTATGAAAATCATTGATGCACTATCGTGTATTCTCAACAAACGACATTCAATCAAGAATTTCGAAACATGGCTGCTGCTGCTGCTGCTGCTCTACTCGATGAGCTTATGGGAAGAAACAGAAATGTTCTTCCCAACGAGAAACCTAAAGAACTTAATTGGGAAGATCCTGAGGTAAACCTTCGAAACCAGCATGTACTTTGATTATGCTACGATTATGATACGAATTTTGTCATCCTTTGTACTTATCGCATTTGTCCTTTTGTATTTCAGTTTTGCAAATTGTATTTGGTAAAATTTTGCCCCCACGATCTGTTCGTTAATACGAGAGCCGATTTGGGCGCATGTTCCCGGGTACACGATGACGAAGCCAGAGAGTTGTTTGAAAAAGCACCATATTCGTATCGCAAACAACAATATGAAGATGAATTTATTAGGTTTTGTCAAAGTATGTTGAATGAAGTTGAGCGAAAGATAATCAAAGGAAAACAACGGTTAGCTCTTATTGGAAGAACAGAAGCGGTAAGAATATATAATGTCCTGACTGTTATTCCATTATTAGTTATGTCTTTATATTTTTTTTAAAACTACGGGAGAATTATACCTTTAATATAATTTATTTAGCCTACTTTAACACCAGCACAAACTCAGAGGAATGAAGAACAAATTGCACTTTTAACTGAAAAAATTAACAAATTAGTGGAAGAAGCAGAACAAAGCGGTATACAGGGCAACGTGGAACAGGCTCAAGGTTTAATGAGACTATGCGATCAGTTGAAGGAAGAGCGGGAAACGTTAAGAAAATCTAATGATAATAGTCACTATAATCAGGTACATATTTTAGAAGTATGTGACAAATAAGATTTCTTAATGAAAAACTGTGAAAATTAAAGTTCTAATTTCATTCAGACCGCTGAATTGGCTGCTGCCCAGGAAAAACAAATGGAAGTATGCGATGTATGTGGTGCATTCCTCATCGTTGGTGACGCTCAGCAACGAATTGACGATCATCTAATGGGAAAACAACACGTTGGATATGCCAGATTAAAAAGTGCGCTTCAAGAAATCATGGTAATCGATGTTCTTCTAATATCAGAAATTTACACGAATATTCGAATAAGTTAAGAGTATAAACAAGATAAAAATGCTTTTTTAGAGTAAACGTGAAAAAGCTAGAGACGAGAAAGAACAAAGAAGAGAGGAAGATAGGAAACAAAGAGCGCGTGCTAACGAAGATCTTGATAGGCGAAGAAGAGACGACAGAGATCGAGATCGAGAGAGGGATAAACGTCGTAGACGCGATGACGATAAAGGTAGACACGATTCAAGCAGCCATAGGTAATTACTTAAATATTTGTAATCAATTAGTTAATTTAAAACGATAATTTAATGCTGTTCGTTGTGTCCAGAAATTCCGGGCACAGAAGTAGAAGCAGATCAAGAGATAAACACGACAGGCATCGAGATGATGATCATCGACGTCATGCTCGCGATAAAGGTAAATATAGAAAATTTCAATCCATAGAACACCGAGACATTGAAGATTTTATATTTTTTATAGGAAGTCGTGATCATCGAAGCTCGAGTCATCATAATCGACGCCGCCATCGATCTAGAAGTCGAAGTCACAAGTAACTACTCTTGATTGGTTAGTGAGTGAGAACTAAGCCAGGTATGCACTAAACAATATACCATTTTCGTCTCAATTACTATACAGGTTCTTTACCAGGTGAGTTTCATTAGATGCACATAATGTATACATGATAATTATCTGTAATTTTGAAGAATGGCATATAGTCACAGCGAGCCAGTCTCTGGTCCTGCCTATTAATCGGAGAAACACTCTTATTAAATTTCATACGGACCTGATTGTACAGCGTTTAATTTTCAAAGTGACGAGCTTGCTCTATGTAACATATTACCGGGGGAAAAAAAAAAGTGCATCGTGGTAATGTCGAGCAAGGAGTAGTAAAATTGTTCCCATACGAAAGGTATTTTTATCATGTAGTAATTATAGATATTGTCTACAGAGCAAGATAGGAGAAGGTATACCTATGCTTGCTTTGATCGGTCTAATGTCTTCATAGGGTAAATTATATAATTTCAACGACTGCATAGCTTTTTTGTCGAAAAGAAATTAGTGGTTTAGTGGAGGAAACAGTGCCTACTTCCGTAGACCTGCTACAACAGTGCCCTGTGTGACTGTGACTATACAATCCTAGCTTCTACTACGCATTTCTGAGGTATTTATATCGGAATGATAATACCAAACATGTCCTTATATTAGGAAAAATTAGACATTTTCAGAATGGTGATCTTTATTTTGGAGCGATATTTGAGTGCTTAAAGTTATGATAACAAACTCCTGCTCTTACTTTCCTTATTCCTTGATTGTAATTTATTAAAACATATTCAGTTTAAAGTTGAATAAATGGTTTTTGACCAATTAGTCAGGGAAGATTTCTATCGTGTAGGACCAAAGGAATAATTTTAATAGTTTAATATCTGATAATGAATTCACGTATGCAAACAAGAAATATAAAATATTTTTACTTAATAGCTATCTGGCTATGACTGATAAACCATGTAAATTATTCGAAATTATATGCTGACATACAGTCGTATTATTAATTATTGTATTTAGAACTTCATGTACGAAAGTTCAAAAGACATATATGATGCTGCATATTCTTCTTCCCTTTGCATGGATATTTTCTCCGTTATTTTTAATTCTGAAAGACAGGACTTGGCGAAGCTCAATCATGTTTTCTCATTGGAAAATCGTGAATATCAATCGTAATAGTGTTGTGGTAATTCATTTGAAGGTTGCCGACAGGTCACGTGGAATGTGTATTATGGTGATCCCAAGGATATTCCCTTTAATCATATCTTGTCTTATTCTTTTTTGTCACGTCCTTCATTTCGGCTTGATAGAAGACTCATACTTTATGCGCGCACTACATTTGTGTGACTCGTGTTTGTTCGCGATCAATTGTTCACACCTTATATAATCTGCTTTTGAAACCGACTAGTTTAAAACGAAAAGTACAAAAACGTTTAGCTTACAGAAAAAGAGAATCGTCTTGTATTGTTACATTGGGATAAAAGAAATCCTATTATTAAAAGGTTTGAAAATATTCTCACCTCTAACGCATTATTGTCATCATAATATATGCTATGATTGATATTTCTAATCAACGTACAATTTCTTAAATCAGATTCACTAAATACAATTTTGACGTTAAACGAATGTATTACAAATCAATTTTTTTTATTGCCAATTTTACAAACAAAGACGATCAATTCTAATGATATAATCTGCTTTTTCACACGTGTAGCCGACAAAAGTATGATTTTTTTTTATCTTTTTTTTTTTCTTATATATATATTAGGGCAAGTTAACAAATAATATACAAATATGTTATCCTGCTGTTTGGTAACGACAGAAATTAATACAAGAAAAAATCATGTCGAGATCGCGATTTCTGAAAGGTATGTTGTCTATTTTCAGACAGAAGATATGCCATGGGAATGTGATCACCACACGGACTCATTTGCACACTGCTTAATATAATATTAAGGTAAAGATTTTGCATAATCTAAAAAATCCAACAAATCATGAATTTTATTCAATTGCGTTTGAATTCATTTTTACCACATTGCGCTATCTCAGGTTTATTTACAAAAATCAAGATCTTTAAAATTTAATATAAATTATTGTTACGAATGTTATATCATAAAACCAGAAAACACATCAAACGATTCTATTAGCAATTCATTCGTATTTGATGCAAATGTTACTCTGGATTTTTTTACATATAAAAAGAAAAAGACATCAAGGTAAATTATCTATAATTTGCATTGTAATACTCGTAAGATTGTTAATTAAAATTAATAAAACAGTACTACAATGAATATATCAGGTTATTTAAAAGAAAAAAAAACACATTTTTTAAATAGTCTGAATTATAAACAAATTAACAAGATCATTTGACACTGTACAATCTTTAACAGATTATAAAATTTATTACATAAGTATACATGTGTGTATATATATACATATATATATATATATATACATCTATATTAATAATACATTATTGAGCGATAGGATATTCTATCTGAATACTGTACATAGTAGTAATATTTGCTATAATACAATTATCTGCTAATAATCAAATTATCTTTGTACAAACTAAAATACTGTACATCAAGTGTAAATATTTGTATCGGTTGAATGACTTTGATGATTCTATCGTGCGTATTTAATTCCCTTACTTCATGTCAACAGACACCAAAAATTTAAAAAAACAAAACAGTTTTATTTAAGTCCAATAGTTTTTGTAACCTAAAGATAATATATTATTCAATTAATTAGTGTGATTTATTTTAGAATTGTCTAAAACAATAAAAAAAAATGAAAAGGTTTGAAAATTTTGCTACCTCTTCGTATACAGTCCAAGCCATTGCAGTCACTAATGTCCTCCTCAACATTCTCGGAACGATGCCTTTAAAGTACCCCAATACACCATATTTCTCGTGAATCCTAAAGATTGTATTACAAACACCGTTAAATTCGTTTGGGTACAGTTGCATTTTCGTTTTGATCACGTCCGCGGGTTGTGTTACAATAGAAGCAAATATTCCTGCTAGTATTCCACAGCTAAAATGAACATGAACTAAGGATTTAGCGTAGGGTGGACCTAAAAGTAATTATTGTACGTTAGAGATACTTAAGGTCACATACGAAAGATTTTACTTTGCATTTGATCAAAACTATTACCTGCTTCTATAACTATATTCTTTAATTGAGTGTAAAACGTGAGATAAAGACCGCTATAAGGGGCGTCTCTTAATAACGTCGGTACCAATCCTCTCGAAAGACCTCTTACTCCTTCCTGCTTATAAATTAATCTCAATGCTTCTCCTACGCTGTTATATTTATAAACATCGCTCTGTAAAATAAAACTTAAATTGAATGATGTATTCTCATTGAATTTGTAATAAGTAGAATACATATTCTAGATCTATCGGTATCAATGTTTTTACATCTCTTATTTCATTGGTTGTACATCTTCTTTTTTTATAATATAAAAGATGTAAATATATTTGATAATTGTTATACGTACTTCAAAACGTGTTTTTACCACTGTTATTGGAATTAATAAAGCTCCAGACATAGATCTTGCTGTAATTCCTAATAACATAGCTTCGGTAGGTGTGAGTGGATCTTTCAGATGAAATGTGTGTTTTAACCAATGTAATGATGAAAAATATAATCCAACACCAGGAACAACTCTGGTAATGGACTGAAAAAAAAAAAGAACTTTCAATTTGTATTCGTTTTTTGATTTATTTAAATTCAATAACTGATATAGTCTTACCGGAGTCATACCCCTCCAAAGTCCAAACACATTTTCTTTTTTGATTATATGAACGATCGTTCCCAAAGTACCTCTTTTTGAAGCACTGATTGGATAATCGGTAATAAAAATAAAAAATTAGCGAGAATATAATCTTATTTAAAGTAATGAAAAACCAGATTTTATTTTCAACTTACTCCAGGTGAAGATTTACTCTACTTTGAAGTCGTGTTTTGATAAGGTCCAATGGTTGAAATAAGATAGTTGAAAAAGTGCCAGACACTGATCCCGCGAGAAAAGACTTCAAAATAGGATACTAAAAAAAAAAAAACAATGGAATAATAAAAATGTTTTAATTTTTTAAATAAACAACCTTGAGTTATCAAATGTTTAAAACCATATTTGGTATATCTTCATTCGTTTAATTCAGAGTGATAAAATATGTGAAAGTTGGAATAAAATGAAACATACAGATAATGATATATCAATAATTGCTATTGTAATAAATATATGTCATTTCAATATTATCTTGCACGAGTTTACTCACGTGAGTTACAAGTTTTCCTTAAGAAGTCAATATCATTGTTTTATCTGCATAATGTAGTTTCTTGGGTCACCATTCATTATGAGATTATCATTACTTTTTTTTTTCTTCTTTTTTTTTTACTATGTTCTAATTGCACATACTAGTCAAGGATTATTTTTATGAACATATTTGTAATGAGTTTACTTTGTAAATGTATTTTACCGTGATATATTTAGAAATTTCCTTTCGTAAATATGTAACATTGAAATGTAAAACTATTTCATTCAAAAGTGAATGGCAATGAAATCATACCAAACTTTATTTCTGACTGCATTGAATTTTTATTTGAAATTATAAATTACATTTAATTTTGTAATAGTCCAATTATTGTAATAGTCGTAGAATAGATAATTTTTTATTTTCTTTTTCAGCTAATACTTGTAAATTTGGGACATCATACTCGCAAACTCATAATGCAAATGAACACATGAGATACTAAATGGTGGATACTGCTCCACAAAAATCATCCAGTACACCTCTTTTATATTTAGAGGTATTCTTTACTCAGATATATATTAATATTATGTTTGTTTTATTTAGTAAGATTTATCAAGTTCTAATTTACATTTAAAGTATCAGTTAACCATTTCAGCATATTTACAATATCAAGGTAATCATTAAAACGTGTTATAATTTTATTGAAAATGACTGATGGTATAAATGGAAGTATTAAATAAAATTCTTTAAATACAGCAATAGTTCAAAATATAGACATGTTTACCCTCTGTTAAGTTTTAACTCTATTATTCTTAATGTTATTAAAAAGTTTATATTACAGACATAAGAAAATAAGTTTATTTACAAAAATAATACAATTGGGATACTTACAGTTCCCAATGCTTCCATGATGGTATACAATTTATTGGAAGCTTGGAAAATAAATATACTTAAAATTGCAAAAGATTATATTACTTTCTAATCGGGCACAAAACTGAAGGAAAATTTTTCTTAATGCTTCCTTTGATGTGTTACTAATGTACTGAGAACACTGAAGTCATGACAGCTACTTACATCTTCTTTTATCTTCGTGCTACCACTTTCGGGGTCAACTGAATAACCCTGCATATCAAAACATGCTGCGGCAAAAAAAAAAATTCAAGAATATCTAACTAAAACGTGAATTAAACGTGACTGAAAGTCAAACGTGACTTATTCGATTATACGTTTAATCTAAAGATACGAAAGGTACGAAACTTTTTTTGTTGGACATAATATCTTTATTATAACGTGACTTCCACTAAAAGTATTAACAATATTCTATACAATAGAATCTATTGTAGAATTTGTTAAATGTTAATAAAAGTGCTTATTTATCACATGAGATGAACTATTATTTTAAAAAATCCTTTTATATTATTAGGTTACTTACAGACTTGTCTACAGATATATGTAATATAATTTTATTCAAAATTTACAATAAACAACATCTAGTTATGAAAGAATTTTAACATATTTTTCTATATTTATGCATACATATGCATATACATAATACAAATCTGACAATTTCAAAAGCTCTGTATTAGGTTAGAATTAAAAAAAACTGATACTTCATCATATTGAACATGCCTATAATTTTATTATTTTGTAAGTATGTTATTTATTTATAACTACTTTACGATATAAATATAATTGTACCGCAAATAGATATATTTTATATGTAATTATTGCACATTAAAAACACGTTTAATCTATCAAAGGTAAGAAATAACGTAAAAATGTAGATAAATATCGCGGGACTGATAACATTTTTATCTAATATTCCAAATCCATTGTATTAAAATGAATGTGCCTTTAAAATGTTATCAATAATACATAAATGCGTAATTGCGTGTATTTAATCAATGACGTATTGTTTGCTCCGAATCTATCGCATTTCGTAACGAAAAAAATAAAGACAATTTCATGACAAATATATTGCAACATTTATTCATAAATCTTTGAGAATTCAGTTTTGCATACAGTCTATTTTAGATAAAGAAAAGACATTTTCTCATACAAATAAAATTGTTTACAAAACTATTAATATTTTCTAAAACGAAACAATAATAATATCGTTACAATTTAATATATTGTACTAAAGATTCTATGTCTCATATTTCATTACTTTTTAATGTATTTTATTTCAATATTACTTCAGTAGAAAATACAATTATTTCTGGTTTTCAAAAAACGTGCCATTTTGTATAACACCGGATTTCCTGTTTTGGCGCTAGAATCGATTCACCATTTTGAGCAAGCTCGTTCGAAGGGAACGGCCATTTCTGTTTCAGAGCTTGGAGGGGTCGGTACCTTCGTATCAGTGGGTAGGTTTGCTATTGAAAATCCTTTCATATTTAATTTATTGTAACTATAATGTGATATATTATTAGTATTATCATCATAATTTTAATTGAACTAATTTTTTCTTTGAATTTGTTGTTTGTTAACGTTTTTTTCATACATGTGGTGCTCTTTAGCAGACACGTGTTCAACATTTCGTTCTTTCAAGCAATTTGTAGTTTTAAAGTTAATTTATTATGAATAATTACTTTATTCATGATCATGCTATATTAAAAAATTACGTGTTTTTTTTTACGTTGAGCAATGTCAGTATTTTATACTTATTTTTGTATTAAATATAGATCAGGTAACGACCGTGCAAAATGGTGAACGGCAGGATACCATCAGTTTTCTCGAAAACTTACGTTACTCCTAGGAGGCCGTACGAGAAAGCTCGTTTAGATCAAGAATTACGAATTATTGGTGAATATGGTCTTCGTAACAAGCGTGAAGTATGGAGGGTAAAATACACGTTGGCGAACATCCGAAAAGCCGCTCGTGAACTTCTTACGTTGGAGGAAAAGGATCCCAAACGTCTGTTCGAAGGTATTATATAGTTTTTACTATTAAATTACGTATTCTTTTTCTATTCAAATATGATGACTTATTTATTCTATTCTGACACTTCTTGTCTGAACATTTTTGAAGATGCATTAGTATAACTGATAAATCCTCTTAAAAATAGAGCATCTCATTTAAACTATCAGCTTTTTTTCTTTATTAATAATTTCGTTTTTTAGGAAATGCGCTCCTGCGTCGTTTGGTGAGAATTGGCGTATTGGACGAGGGTCGCATGAAACTCGATTATGTCCTTGGTTTGAAAATCGAAGATTTCTTGGAAAGACGACTTCAGACGCAAGTATTCAAATTGGGACTCGCCAAATCTATTCACCATGCTCGTGTACTCATTCGTCAACGTCATATTCGGTAGGTTTTAATTAAACATAACATTTAATATGCCTTAAAATCTGGGCAAGAAATGTCTGATTATACACAGGCAGTTTCAAATCTTTAAGGCTATATTAAATTCCTGTTTAATCACCGGATAAGGAATAATACTTATTCGGTTTCATAGCTGGAAACAAATTTTTCTTTATAATAAAAGGAATATTTAATTTAGCATTGTAATCATATTAATAGTCTACAGTTACTGAAGGTATCCAAACCAATTTTTCAGATTCTCTGCTCAAAATCATAAAAGCAATAAGACTTGAATTGTTGGATGAAGAACAATGATGGTTAAAAATCTACAATAACGTAGAATTAATTTGAAAGCTGTTTTGTTTCAGGCAGGCCACTTAAGTGTCATTATTGGCACTTAACGTCTGTCCATATATTAATGGATACTTTATGTACAAAAACTAATTGGTATAATTCTAATGCATTAAACTGCCGTCAGTACATAATATTTAGACATACAAATACGATACATTGAAAGTGTAATATTGTTTCAGAGTTCGCAAACAAGTTGTGAACATTCCATCTTTCATTGTGCGATTGGATTCGCAAAAACACATTGATTTCTCACTGAAATCTCCGTTCGGCGGTGGCAGACCTGGCCGTGTAAAGAGGAAGAACTTGCGCAAGGGAAGCGGTGGAGCTGCTCCAGAGGAAGAAGAAGATTAGACAATTTTTTATGTAATACTTTAATAAAAGTATACATCAAATGTTTAAAAATTATAAAGGTTGTACCTTTATTTGTTTATCTTCACCGTCCTATGAATGATTTCCTTTCCCAATTTTTTATACATACAATTTACGAATTCAAAGAATTATATTTATTCCACTTATGTTAAATATCATAGTTTATAATGTCACACAACTTGTGAATGGGTCATACTATAAAAGACGCAAAACAATATTTTATATATATCAAAAATAAATAAAATTTCATATACGCTTCGTTTTCGACAAAAATTATATGTTTAAATAATTTTATATGTCGTCCGTGTTATTAAAAATCGAACTACGAATATTGATATCAAAAACTAACTTATTTGGTTGGAAACAACCTGTATCTGTTTGAAACAATAAAAATTAAAAACTTATATTCTTGCGTTCATTATTTATAACCCCTATTCCCTTATCTTTAATTATTTTTAATTATAATTATTTATTACGAATAATTATTATTCTTCTCTCTTTTTATAAAAAAAGTTCATATTCACGTACAGTACGCAAACGTATCTGAGAACATGTTATTCTGCTGTATCAGGCGCTCCTGGTATCAGGAGTGCAGAAAAGAATAGGAGCATAACTGTCAGTCTCAAAGAGGGAGAAAGATAGCGATAGATAAACCGCCATCACCCATGAATTGGTCTGAAAACTAGCTCCTGGTATTAGGAGCGCAGAAAGTGGCAGGAGGTATCCGACCAGGATAGATAGTCACGTGACAAAGACAGAGAACTACGTCATAGGAGCAGGATAGTTACGCCCACTTCAACATGGCGGCTCCTCGTATTTGCGAACACAGAAGAGAATAACAAGGAATAACTCGTTTTCTAAGGATAATTTATTAACTTTTATAATTTAATATGAAAGCGCCTGAACATAGAAGCTTTCACGTATGATTTTTATTCTGATTTTAATTGTATTTAATAGATTATTGATAATTTTAGAAATACCTGACATTCGCATGCGCACACAACGTATGGATATTCGTTAATTATACAATTCTCCGACAATAATTGATATTCTTAATTAATATAATGTATAGGTCAGATCTTTGTTAGTTTTCAAGATTGATTTTTGTATTAATTTTGTTTGTCATTCAATATATATTAATAATTTATGAAGCGGTAGTTTCCCGGTGCACAATTGCGTCGTCCT
Organism: Stelis phaeoptera; assembly: GCA_943735885.1. Lineage (NCBI taxonomy): Eukaryota > Metazoa > Arthropoda > Insecta > Hymenoptera > Megachilidae > Stelis > Stelis phaeoptera. The sequence continues at coordinate 8,017,007 of OX030936.1, forward strand.
ATTTTATTTATTTACTACATTTCAAGAGATATATTATGCAGTTTTGTGTATGCATTATATTGTACAGGCTCTGGCGAATAGTTTGTGATCATTTTTGTGCATATTTTTCTCCTATTTTATTAGTTATAATATATTTTTAGACGTATTTAGTGAAACACGCATTGTTTAGTTCCGGAATCCGCCGCAAGATGGCGCCACCGTCGATATCGCGTTTAACGAATACAAATCGCTCGATTTGGAGTAGAGGTATCAGGAGCACAGAATGTGCAAGGAGGTAGGTATTAGGAGCACTAATCCAGCGAGGAGGTATACCACGGAGAGGTGTTTTGGCGGGAAAAGATGAATGCCATGTTTTCTTACGATATGTGTAATTATGAATTATACATTTTTTACGAATAAATTTTAAACTTTTAAGATTGTATATTAAAATATAATATCTTGGTAACTTTTACATGTGGATTTCATACATGTTTTGTGCTACAAATTTGTTTAATTAATTATTTAATCTATTACCGATAGGGATCTTATGTTACCAGGTATAAAATAATTAATTTTTTATTTCTATGGATAATTTCTTTATTTTAGATACACTTTATGCTATAATGTATTCGCATCTATACTTTATGAATGATTTTAAATAATTATTTTTGTGTTTAATAAATTTTCCGAATTCAATTATATTAAAGATTCTTAAAAATCAGTAACTTAGAGAACGGGAGAAAATCATATACACAGACACCACATAGTTAGCGAATATAAACTCAAATTTTTATTTCAGAATAATATTTGCATGATACAATCGGGGTCACGATTATTATTTTAATTTTTTAGAGGTCTATAAATCATTTTCAATTTACATTTATGAATTGCAATTGAGTTGTAATTGCAGCTTAAAACAATCAATGTGTTCACCATGTATTCTTGAAGACATTTCTAAAATAAAACAATTATTCATAACGTTAGCTTTACGTACATATATCTGCATTTTCCTTTTGCTATTGGAGGAGTAAGTACTGGTAAGTACTTACTTGTCATACTGCACAGAAGTTGTACACAACAGTGTCAGGAGTGGCAACAATATCCAAGAAATCTTGACTATTTGCGATTAAAATTCTTTATCTCCTAAGTTTTCAAAAAATTCAATCCTTAATTAACATTTTTGTTAAATGTTTTAATACATAATAGCAAATATGGTTTAATATTTTTCGTTATTTCAATATACAATTCGTTATCTTCGTTATCGAATCCCACGCGGTTACATTGCCTATTGGATATTTTATAATCAAAGTAAAAATTTCTACAAATAATATTATTAACAAAATAATGGCCTTTTTTAATGTAAACTGAGATTGGTCACTTTTGCGTATTATGAAATTATGAAAATTATGCATAACTTTGACCACTTCCATTTCTCAAAGGTTGCATCGAATGCATAACGCCAACTCTCAGCCATTTTCATTCCGCACCTCGTGCGTTCAGAGGTTTCCAAAATGGCGAAGAAAACGTTAGCAGATAAAACACCTCAAAACGAAGATAACGTTAAAAATAACGACGATATACTAAACGACGATGAAGAACCGAATTTCAGCGATCCTGAGGGATTTGTGGATGATATCACCGATGAAGGTAAGTGGGATTTTTCGTAAATGACATTCCGACAGAAGTCCAGAAATGATGACCGAAAGCATGGCTGGACATAATCGCAAATGTGGCATGGAAACTTAACCTTAAAGTATTTCTTTTTTTTTTTTATTATTATTAAAGCACATTATTAACAGTAAAAAATGAATACCTGGGTTGTTTTTATTTGTAGAACTTCTTGGTGATATCTTGAAGCAAAAACCATCAGAAACAGATGGCGTAGAATCAGTGATTGTCATTGATGGAGTACCCCAGGTTGAACCAGAGAGATTGGAGAAGCTCCAGTCCGTAATTAGCAAAGTCTTAGGGAAATTTGGCACAATTGTAAACCAACATTATCCTAAAAATGAAAATGGATATACTAAAGGGTGGATATAATTTCCTCTTATGCAGTGTTATATTTGTATGTTATAAAAAATTATATATAAATCATTCTTTTTTTTTTTTCAGATATATATTTTTAGAGTATAACAATCCAGTAAATGCTTTAGCAGCTGCTCAGTCTGTGAATAATTACAAAATTGACAAACAGCACACGTTCAAAGTGAATTTATTTACCGATTTCAAGAAGTTTGAAGAAATTCCAGACGAATGGGAGCCTCCAAAACCGCAAGAATTTAAAGCCGCGGCAGATTTACATTACTATCTTTTAGAGCCAGACGCTTACGATCAATATTGCGTACTTTGCGGTAACGGACCCTCAGTTACTGTTCAGGTTTGGCAAAATTCTGCCCCCGAGCCTTCATTGCTCGAAGAACGCGCTGTAAGTTATCGCATCTTAACACGTTATACAAATTGTACTTTTTCTAACTTACAAGATTTATATACCTTTTACAGCGTTGGACAGAAACATACGTCAAATGGTCTCCGTTGGGAACATACTTATCAACATTTCATAAATTGGGTGTTGCATTATGGGGTGGTCCCCAGTTTGTGCAGCAAGCTAGATTCGGTCAAAAAGGCGTCGAGTGTATCGATTTTTCGCCTTGCGAGCGTTATTTGGTAACATACACCCCTCGAACTGATCTTGGTTCTGATCAGAAACGACTTGTAATTTGGGACATCCTTACCGGTCAAGAGAAACGTTCCTTCTATGCGGACGGCTCTTCGGTGTGGCCTATTTTCCGTTGGTCGCACGATGATAAATATCTCGCTCGTATGGGAGAAGATATTCTGAGTGTTTATGAAACACCTGTACGGTTTTTCTTTTTCCTTTAATACATTGCGCAATCATCGAAAACTTGGCAACTTACACTTATTATAAATATTGCAGTCGTTCGGTTTACTGGATAAAAAAAGTATCAAAATCCCTGGAATCAGAGACTTCAGTTGGTCCCCCACTGACAACATTCTTGCATATTGGGTGCCAGAAGATAAGGATGTTCCAGCTAGAGTGACCCTTCTTGAAATTCCAAAGTAATAAGTTTATCTATTTCAACACGTGTTTATTTTATTCTACGAATCAATTATAAGTTATTAATTATATAATAACTTCTGATTACAGTCGAAACGAAACGCGTAACAAGAATTTGTTCAATGTAGCCGACTGTAAAATTTATTGGCAGAAGTCGGGAGATTATCTTTGCGTGAAGGTTGATCGTTTCGCCAAACGTAAGGAAAAAACGGAGCAAAAATATACGGTATTTTTTACACATTAGTCTTTAAGCATGACAAACAAATTGTGTTACTTATCTTGTAAAAATAATGGTCGTTTTTATTAACAGGGAATGTCGTACAACTTTGAAATCTTTCACATGAGGGAGAAACAAATTCCAGTTGACAGTGTAGAAATAAAGGAACCGATTCACGCGTTTGCCTGGGAACCTGTTGGCAGTAAATTCGCTATTATTCACGGAGACATTCCAAGTGTTAACGTTAGTTTTTACGAAGTACGATACGGTCACCAACCTGCTCTTCTCAGTAAGTCTCGATATCGTGAATTTTAAATTAACTCTGTACCAGGTACATGTATATTTCAACGTTTATTTTATCTGTTAGAAAAACTAGAGAAAAAGGCTTGCAATCACCTGTTTTGGTCACCCTCTGGACAATTTATCGTACTTGCTGGATTAACAACCATGGCTGGAGCTTTGGAATTTATCGATACTAATGATTTTATCATCATGAATTCGACTGATCATTATCAAACTTCAGACGTAGAGTGGGATCCTACCGGACGGTGTGTACATTTAATTATTCCTATTTAGATAATTTATACAAATGATATGAATATTTTTTACAATAATGTACAAATTTGATTACAGATACGTGGTAACTGCTGTCTCCAGTTGGAAAACCAGCGTTGATAATGGATATTGGATATGGACGTTTCAAGGTCGTATCTTAAAGAGAGTTAATCTGAATCAGTTTAATCAATTGCTGTGGCGACCACGACCCCCGACGTTATTAACAGCAGAACAAATAAAAGAAATCAAGAAAAATTTGAAGAAATATTCCGCGCAATTCGAAAGCAAAGACCGTATGCGATTGACGCGTGCGTCAAAGGTAAATTTGAGTGATATTAAATTAGTTTTATACATTCAATGTGAAAGAATACTGTTATTAAAAGAAGGAACTTTGGTTTGTAGGAATTGATTGAAAAACGCTGTGCTGCGATGAAAGCATTCGAGGAATACCGTTCGAAACGAATTGAGGAATGGAATAATCAGAAGAAGCGACGTTTAGAATTACGCAATGGTATGAATAAAAAAAAAAGTAAATTTTTTATCACTTTTAGAAACAGAAATTCATAATATTGGTATTATCTGTTTAGGTATTGATACAGATGAATTAGATTCTGATTCGAAGAACGTAGAAGAAGAAGTAATCGAATTTTTCGTCAAAGAAGAAACATTTGTTATTGACGATAAATAAAACTTTGTGGGAGAAGTTTTCCTGTCTGCCATTTTTGGAAATCTCTAGTGCAAAACCGATCCAGTCATTTGTGAAAAAGTGTTATCAAAATAATTATCTCGTAGAGCCACATTAACCGTGTGGCTCTTGATAGTGAACTGAAATGATTATTCTAAGTGGTTACGAACAGTTTCTCTTATACTATTTCAGCACTTTAATTGGAATTGCTTCCATCTTCTCGACGTTGCGTATAAAACGTCGTAATCATAATACCATAAAGTTTTATCACGTTCCATACAGAATAGTATGTCAATCAACAAATAATTATTACCAGTATAAACAAACTACGCGCTATTTTATTTAATTAACCCACAATTTTATCTATGAAATTGAACATATTTATTAACGAAACGAGGATACTAAGATTTTTTACTTATATTTTTTCACTAGCTTTAAACGAATTGTAAATGATAAATGAAAAAAGTATAACCGATCGATTATTTATTGTTTCTTTTTCGTTTTTTTTTTTCTTTCTTTTTTATCTCGTACAGTAACTGTTTTTTAAGAAACAGTGAATACTACCCATTATAGATTGCGCATGGTAGATTCTTTATACAAATAATTGATATTTAAAAATAATACCTAAATAGTACGACGATGGCACATACCCACGCAGGTGGGATTCTGTCTCGTTCACCAAATGTTTGTTTCGTTACCCGCTTCGCGCATGAAAATAAACGTTCATGCTCCTTTTGCAATTCATCTTGCAATTTTTTATTTCTCGTCACAAGCGCAATTTGCGTTTCTAAATCTTTTCTAACTGACCTGTACCCTAAAAATTTTGTTATAATTATTTTTGTTATACTCGTCTATTTCCAAATGTTCACATTACCAAAATTGGGAGATCCGATGAGCGTAAGGTAAGGCTTTTCTTGATCCGGTAAAGAATACCATAAACCTTTGGCATGATACGTCCAACCTGGCTTAACAAATTCCCATAAAGTCACTCGGTCTTGCTGTCCCAGTTTATTACAGTATCTCACGAACGATTCTTCTATTTTTGTGTATGCTGCTGGAATACCACCAGCTATGCCTTTTGCCGCTAAATATCATTTTTATTTCGCGTGGCGTTAATCGTAAGCAAAGAAAGTTTATTTATATATTTATACAAAATTAACATACAAAAGAAACCGTTGGTAGTTGGGTGCGCAGTCAAAAGGTGGCATTTCCCCTGACAGTGTTTAAGCAATGCATTGCTGTATTCGGACGTTAAATTAAAATAACCAGTTGCTAGTTTCAACGTTGCACCCGGAGGAACTGTTTGCAACATTTTTAGCGTTACCTGACTATCATGATAAATGTTTAATTGACCCATTTGTATCAAAGGGAAGATCCAAGTATCCGTATCTAAATTTTTATTACCTATCAAGATAATTAAAGTTACATTACGATCTTAATCTTGTGTATGTGTGTACGTACTTAGTTGTTCGAAGTCGGAACGTTCTTCTAATTCTCTTTGAAATAAAGCTGTCATACTATCTGCGGCTTGTTCGATGAATTTTTTCGGAGTTTTAAGAGGATGGACATTTGTAGCCGAATTTAATACTGTAGTTCCATCCGGTTGGAGTAGAAAACTGAAGTCCCCTACTTTTTCAACTAACTCATTATAAAAATCGCAAAGTTCTTTGCAATCTTCGATTAAAATATAACGATCTTGTCGATTTGTAAAATAATCATTGCTAAGATTAGCACTAAAATATTAAATTGAACTTTTAATATTTCAATATAATCGATCACATATTCATGGAACTTCTTGTAGAATTAAAGATTACCCGCTAATTATAACGTCATTATCTATCATATACAGTTTCATGTGTTGCAATCCTACTAATTCATTGAAACGATCTGGTATGATCATTTTTAGAAAACCACGAAGCTTGGGCGTATGATAAAGAAAAATTTGACAGCAATGACCATGTTTTCCGGTAAGCAACGGTTCCAACATTTTACGCGAGTTTAATTTACCTCTAGATCCTCTCATAAAATCTAACAAAATTTTAACTTCGATGTTACCTTTGTTTACATTTAAAGCTTGATCTATAGCTTTCACCTAAAACAAAAAGTATCATTGATTATATTGTTGCTGCCATCAACTTTTTAAGTACTTAGATCCTTACTAAATTAGATTCTAATTTTCCTGTGCCTAAGTACAACGATGCAAATGTTATCCTCTTCTTTGCATTTTTACATTTTTCTATAAGAGTGGAATAAAATACGCTTGGTTCGTGAATTATTTTCACCTGAAAATAGAAAAATTAAATACAAAAGATTTAGATCTTCAAAGTTAAAAATCTTTTTACCTTAGATCCATCGATAGGAAAACAAGGAGAACATTTGTGCAACCAAGATAATACATGAAATTCAGAATGCACCGTTTCCAACTCCAAATCTTTTTCTTCTGCTACCATAGTAATTTGTGTAATATTTTTTGTCACATGTGAACAAGAAAATGTCAGTTCTGTTTGATTATTTATTAACAGCTTCTTTGTGTGAAACCTAAGTTCAATTTGAAAAGAATTTCATCATTTTTGCAGAAGTATAAAAATACTGATTAAAATTGCATTGGTTTCATTGACAAGACATGAAATCTAAAAAATGAGAGCTGATGACAGATGCTCGATTAAAATTGTACGTGCTGACAAACCGTAGTGTTATTACCAATATTCTGTAATTCATTAAATTACATTCAACTTTTTGACATTTAACAAGTTCAAACAAGAGCTTGTCAAATACATTAGTGCATTTCTTACGTCAGATCTGCGTATATACATATAGGTTAACGTAATTTCATTTGCACTTAAATTGATGAAATTCGATACGACATGTACGTTCTTACGATTCGTTACATTCTACTCACCGCTTTAAACTTTTAACAATCAAACTATGCATGAGTAAATCTTCGAATGTAATTCAAATTATAAACAAGTCTTCCCTGGATCAGAAAATTGCAACGCGCGCAATCTTTTGGAATTCTCATTCGTTACGTAAAAATATGCAAATATTTGTATTTTTATAGAATATACACGTACAAGATCTTATCAATAAAATATAAGATTGATAACATGTGTTCGATATATGTTCGATATATATTTCATTGCCTTATTGTCATTTGAAATATTAAATTGATGGTATAATATACAAATAAGTTATTAATAAACTGACAACCTTCGTATCATCCCAAAATTAAAAAAATTTGAAGCTTGAAATTATGTTACAAAATATTATATTAACAATAACTATAAGCTGTCCTTTTGAATTATGCATTACAAAATATATTTTTCTTCTACATTCAAAATTTGGCATAGTGAATAATCTTCAAAGAAGAATTGCTAGTACAAACGAAGTTGTTTGCAAATAACAAATAGCTCTTCATTCGAATTATCTTCGAATCAAGATTTATTTAACGAATAACGAGTAACTTTTTGTTTGAATAATTTTAGAATATGGATTGCTTTCGATCATTTTCAATCAATTTTCAAACCTTATTGCGTAAAGTGTCAGGAAGCGCCTCTTCACGGAAGCAAAGAGAATCAGTGGTCGATAGAAATGGATAGAAAATAAAGAGTGTAACAGGGGTGACTGTTAGAAGCGATTCGTATTGTAATAAACGTAAAATGGATTTCAACGTTAAAAAATTAGTAAAAGATGCTGGTGCTGCGCTTAGCAGGGTTGTACAGGTAAAAGAAGTTTGTTACGTTTGTTCAACGCGTTTCCATTGTCAAGAAAACATTCTTGTCAAGATATACTCGTAACTCCGAACACTGTCATTTCTGACATTTTTGATACTCATTCCAAGAACGACAGAATTTTAAATGAAACGATCCCAATTTGACATTTTATTTTTTTTTCTGCGTTTATACGATGACATATTTTATAATCAACATTGTTTCATGATCGTCATAGTTTTGTCCCCGTAACTTTCGCCTATATTCTGAGTTTAATTAATGATCGAGGTTAGTAAAATATAGTAAATTTCGATAATTGTTTGTGTTCTACACTGTGCCATTTATTAATTTTCTTGTTTCTCACGATGTTATTTGAACGGAATAAATCATGTTTCTTGTTTGCTAGTCTTGAACAATAATAAAATGCAGATAATACAGAATATCTGAGTTAAATAATTAATCATTCGATGACTCAGAGCATATCAAATAAGTTGAGATGACTAAGACTGTTGTCCTCTTTAATATTATGATGTTTCTTTGCATGATGAACTGATATTTAAAATAAAAAAAAATACATTTCATTTAATATTTCTTTTTTTTAGTTGACAGAAGAAACATTGGGAACATCTGAAAAAACTGAATTAGATGCGCATTTAGAGTATCTTTCAGAAAGAGCAAATGCAACAAAAACATGGACCGAAAAGATTCTTAGGAATATGGAGTCAGTGCTCACTCCAAATCCAGGTAATATAAAATTGATTATACATTTTCTAACATAAATATGATTAATCTGAAATTTATATAAAATATATCGTATTACAGGCAATAGAATCGAGGACTTCTTTTTTGAAAAGATTGATAAGAAGAAGCCTAATAGATTGAGCAATTTGGAATATGTAGGCATGGATATGATCGAAGCTGGAAATGATTTTGGTCCAGGAATTGCTTACGGTTTGCATACATAATATTTCTTCTTTAAGATAATACATTACTTTTTAATAGTTAATATTATCGTGCAACTTAATTTCATATTTTAGGTAGTGCGTTAATAAAAGTTGGTCAGTGCCAACAAAAATTAGGACAGATCGAAAGGAATTTTATTGAAGCCGCAGCTAATTGTTATATACAACCCTTAAGAAAATTTTTAGAAGGTGAAATGAAAACTGTTACCAAAGAGATGTCCATATTAGAAAATAAAAGGTATGTATACTGTTTATTTCTATTTAAATACTTTGTTTTAATTTGAATTAGCGTTATTTTCAGATTGGACCTAGATGCCTGTAAGAACAGAGTGAGGAAGGCGAGGAGCATGATCGGTCAACAGAGTGTAAGTTCTATTTTCTTCCATTTAATTTAATTATGTGCTCTGTTTATCATGTGTTTTGTCCTGTATATTGCTGCATTTTCATAGGAGTCTGGTGTATCACCTGAAGTATTACTAGATCAGGTATTAATGCAACTGACACCTTAAATGATTCAAAATCGACGATTTGTTTTATATATATATATTTTTTTTTTAATATTGCTATAAATCATGTTGTCATTTTTTTAATGTTTGAATTTGTTCGCCGACTGTATTGCATCATTTTATTGTTTGCCTTATATCAAACCATGTATAAACAAGTAACAGATGTTTCTCCTTCAAATATTTATCATATCCAATAAGTTGTAGAAAGTGCTTTCAAATCAGAAACAAGGAATAAAACTGTTTATTGCTGTACTCAGGCAGAGAGGGAGCTAAGAATAGCACAGTCGGAGTTCGATCGTCAGGCAGAAATCGTCAAACTTCTGTTGGAAGGAGTTTCAAGCTCTCAAGCTGGACACTTGCGTTGTTTACATGAATTCGTCGAGGCTCAAGCCCGTCATTATGCTCAGTGTCACGCAACTATGCAAGACTTACAACGTGAGCTTGCTGGGTAAGATAACATGTTTATCTTGTAAGTTCCTTCTTTATCAACTATTTTCTTAACGATCCTGCACCATCCTTACACAGCTATCCCACTCTCTGGTGATCCGAGTGAGTAATGTTTATAACAATTATTGGATGCTATGTCGATGTATGACATGTAAAAGTATACTTAGAAGAAGCTTATAGAACCATTACTCATTCGTAAAGATCATCATATTCTGTAGATATTTTGAAATATTAGTACCTAAAACTTCGCTTATTTCAATAAATACACTTTTTTTTTTGTCAATAGTTACTATGTTCTGTCGTAAATATACGCTTCGTCGTAGTAATGGTATTTTTCTTTATTTTTGTTTGTACTACAGTTCTATGCTTGTTAGTATTTATTTCTTTAAATGTACTCTTTCTACTCTCTATCTTTGCTTGCATGGTTGGGATTACAGGGCGCGTCAGCCGAGTCCTTTGCTACGAGTCAACAGCGAAGATGTGATCGAGTTAACACCTTCACCCTCCCAATCCCAGAATTCCTCTGCATATCAACCACTTGCTGGTTCTACTTATGTTACTGCCACCTTTGATACCGATGTTTCAAAAGTTTAGCCTTAGAAATTAATATTCATACTTAATAAAGGCAGTAATTAATTTCTTGTATTCAAAATACAAGCAATAAATAAAACAATTTAGGGCACAGAAATCTTCCTTTTTCATTAGTACATAGTATTTGTTAACTCGTACAACGATTTTAAACATACGTTGAATATTTTTAGTCTACGGCTGTCATTGTTGAACTTGTAATTGTTCCAAATCAACTAATAAATTACGTGTTGAAATGATTAATTATTAATTCTCATATTTCTTAAGACGTAGGACTATTGTTTCGTTGCATTTTTGTTAAAGTTATGTTTTAATTATACTTGATCAATTTTTATTTCTGGTGCATGCCGTTAAAGTCAGTTTAATGCTGACGATTTGTCAAGAAGTAGTAGGATAACTTTTGAGTAACTTTTTAACAAGTATTATTTCCCAAAATTGTTATTCTAACAGTTTTCCTTACTTTGTTTTACAAGTGACCAACTATTTTTCATGTTTTCCTATTCGTCTAATTGCTTATGCCTCTCTGTGTAAATCAATATGTTTCAATTAACCTGAATTAATACTTGTTTATGTTCAGCATGTTTACTGTACAAGATACACATTATATTTGTAGTTACACGTATTTTTTTTTTTCACAATTACTTTTGGAAAAAAAATTTGTAAAGCCTCTCAATGTTCGAAATTATGTTGACATTTGAAAATACTGAATTATAATAGCTACCACTTTACGACACGAAATACAGAACAAAATATGTTCACGCAATTTTTACATAAATCAAAATCGACTTTTTTTCAAGAGCATGTTCATCGTACTCAACCAAATTGTAATTTATCCTACCCAGCTTATCTGGGGGTCCTTATCATCCGACAACCCCACCAACATCCAACGCATCAACGGCAAATGGTCAAGAACGTGCAAGGGTATTGTACGATTATGATGCGAGGGATTCTAGCGAATTAAGTGTCATGCAAGATGAGGTAACGAAATTTGTGATTTAGATAAGAAGAAGCATGTTTACAATATGGCCACACAAGATGACATGTATCGTTATTAAAAGCGACGTTGATTTATGGCTTTCTTGATTACAATATCTAGTACCATTTACTTCTGCAAGAAATTGATTTGTTTCCAGAAATTATTCTCACTAGCCGATGTTTTTAATTAATGCATTTTACATAAATATGTATTTCATAGCTGTCAGATTCAGTGCAATAGATTTTTAATGCAGTATTCGCATAACGAAGAAAATATATTAAGTTAAAATTGAATTTTGAGATCTATTTGCAGCTTAAAGAATTTTCCATGATATGTAAAATAGAAGTAGAATGTTAACAAAAAATGATGTAAATAAATTCTTATATTTTCATGTATCACTTGAATTGCAAGATACTGTAAAATAAATAAGTATGTTAGGATTATGTATGATACTCAAGTAAAATAGCTTAAGTCTCCTGAATGTTGAAATCTGCATTTTTATAGTTCCGGTAATATGTATACTTTTTAAGAATTGTGCATGATATCTGTATTTTAGTTTTAAGTTTTATATATGTATATTAATTTTCTTATTTTTGTTAAATTTATTAGTGTTTGTTACACGCATTTGTTCTGGTTCGTTTGTATATTTGTTTAGATATCAGAAATTGTTATGCATATACATCTAATAAGCAGCATATAAACAATTATATATGTATATTTATTCGAACCTTGCATGTATTAAATAAATCGTCATTTCATTCCGTTAATTGTATTTTATTTCTTCTTAACCTTACGAATGTTTTTAGCTTCTTCTGGCCTTTTACTTTTAGCTTGTTTCATTCAACTAACTTTCCAGTTAGTTTTGGAAGTTCATTAACGCGGTTTAGAATTTGATAAAATTTCACTATCTTTTAGGTAATCGTTGTTATTCAAATACCTGGCGATGAAGACTACGTTACGGGTATAAGAGGAAATCAACGAGGAAAAGTACCTAAGGCATACTTAGAAACGCTTATTGTTTGCGAATGAAAATTTCATTGCCTTAATGCACATTCCATTGTATTCTAAGGTTTTACTCTATCTACGAGTTCAATTGGAACTGCCTTATTCATGTAGATACCACTAAACAATTTCTCTCCGCTTTGTGTAATAAATTCAAAGAGCTACTCAATTTCCAAATTACAAACGTGGCAAAATCACAATTTTTGTGAAAGAATCTCTGAAAATACTGTATAGAAAAACATACTATATATTCATAAATCGCATATCAATCAATTAACCAGTCAATTCTGAAAATGTAAAAATCTAATTCGATTAGAAAATGTTTCTGTAATTATAAACTGTTGGAATTAAAAGCGACCGTGTTCCTTAAATGTTATAAACATGTTAAATATCAATATTGTCTATAACATAAATAAAATTATTTGTTGTTTGAAATAAATGTTGCTTAATGTAAAAACAAAATCCTTAAAGAATGTTGTTTTATAATTTTATTGATAATCAAAAGAATATAAAATTACTTCTTTTTCGATACACCCACTGTGCGTCCACGACGACCGGTGGTCTTTGTATGCTGACCGCGTACACGGAGACCCCAGTAATGACGCAAACCTCTGTGAGCACGGATTTTCTTCATCCGTTCAAGATCCTCACGAAGTTTTGAATCCAGGTAAGAGCTAGTGAGCTATAAAAAATCAAATAAAATAATTCATTATTCCTAGTTTCACACCTTCCGTGTAAAATAATACAAGTAATTATGTTTAATAAATATGTTATTTAAACACATATGTTGCACAAATATTCTAAACTTTAAAATGTTATTTAACTAGGCGATGTTAATTAACAGTTGACAGTGCAGTTTCTTTTGCACGAATTACCAACCGATCTATGTTTTAAATTTATATGACCAGTTGTGGAGTCGTGCTTATCTATACACGTAAAAATTATTTCATAATAATTTTGTGATTATACATACCTGTGAATATTTACCATCGACAATATCTTTTTGTCTATTCAAGAACCAGTCAGGAATTTTGTACTGCCTAGGATTGGCCATTATAGTAACTATCTTCTCGACCTTGTAACGAATGAAAATTTACATGTAGCAAATTACATAATAAAATAGTGATTAAAAATTGAATTAACGGATTAAATTAATCTCTACCTCTTCTTCTGAACATTCTCCAGCCCGTTTGTCCAGGTCGATATCAGCCTTCTTTAAAACAATGTTGGCATAACGACGACCAACACCCTTGATTGCTGTCATAGCAAACATAACTTTTCTATTACCATCGATGTTCGTGCCCATAACACGAAGAATGTGTTGGAATTTCTCTGGAATTACGAGCGACTGTAACAGAAATGTCAAACGTAATATTTTTCATCGAAATCGCATACGTTAAGGTTAGCACGCGATTTAATTTACAAATGAATATACAAATGTTATCAAATTGTTTAAACAATTACTTTTACTTACAGCCAAAAAGAAAATTAAAATTATAAAATGCACAATAATAAAACCGATACATTGTAATTTCGAAGTGGTAAAACAATGTCATAAAGAACCTAACACGTGATATTTTATACAATTTTTGTGAAAAAGTTCAAAAATATTTTCACAGTCGATTAGATAAATATCTTTTATATTCCATTTACTGAAAATTTAATGTATTTTATATAGGATTTAATCTAAAATCATAGATTTTAAAATATTACGAACAAAACTCACCATCTTGCCAATCCGTTTTCCACCGAAAGAGACAGAACCGGAAGTGCAGCTTTCTGCCTAAAGAGGGCAGGAATAGTCGATTATCGAACGAAACTGCAACACGAAATCAAACAGAGATTTATTGGATGGCATTATAATTTTCTATTTCATGAGAAAACAAAGGTAAATTTCTATAAATAACGTTAAATTATTGCATAGCATATGTCGCATATAAATCTTTTATCATCACGTATAATAATGGAAATTTTCAAGCACTTTTATTCAATACTTATTCACAAGCACCATACAAAACTTAGATAGATTTCTAATTTTTGTATAAGGTTATTTGTTATTACTAATAAATGCAGAATATAAAATAATAGATCATACTGTTGAATATTTTTTATGGTTATAAATAGTGTATACAATGATCGATTTATCGCAATTTCAACAAAACGACCGTATCGATCGATAGATGGCTCTTGCAGTATGGTTCTTGAATGTTGCGGCGTCGAGAAGTTGAAAATTAAATAATTCCAAAAAGAACAATGTAAGTATACATGTTTCAAGTACGAAAATATATTTTAGTCTATTAAAATCTTTAAGGCCAGCTATCGTTTATACGCACTTTCAATTTAATTCATCTCGTAAAGTAGAAACAATTTGTGTACGAATAACATTAGCCTACAATTTCAAGTACAACATATTTCTTTGTGTCATAATGGCGCGAATTCCAGTAAAATAGAATAACGTAATATTTGCATAATATATTTAAAATATCCAGTGCAATATATCGTGTTACTGAATAATATAACAATATTTCATACAATAATAAATAAATTCATGCAATATAAGTAAAAATCTTTTTGTTTCTTTACATAAAGTAAAATACAGATTTTTCAAACGCAGTAACGCAGTCGATAGATGGCAATTAAATGCAAAACACTGTCAAAAGGAGGATGGCTGTAAATCATCGATATATTTTCAATAATTCAGGTATTTATATTAATAACATTAAACAATTTTATCCAAGACGTACAATCAAAATTGATTGTCATCTTTAAATTAAATTACATATCTTTCAATATCGTACCGTACAAGATTTCGCGAACATTTCGGAAAAATTTTTGAGCATAGTGCTCGTAGTAAAATCTGTCTCGCGGGTATAGTTTCGATAACTCAATAAAAAGCGAAAGACTGAAAAGTAATCGTGTGTCTGCAGAGGAGGACGGGCAGTATTCCATAGGATACGATTTCCTGCTTGGCTTCACGGATTTTCCTTCCTTCATCCCCCGGACTCAAGAGGGTAGAACAAAAACGAGCGTCCAGAGGGTAATCGGGAGAAAGAATTCCAAGGTATCATACTCCTCTGATTCGTTTTACGATGGTCGTTTCCTCGAATTAGGACGAAATAAGAAAGAATTCGTCAATTCACTGATTTCGAGCAATCCACTTTTATCCTGGTTCCATGCGCGAACGTGAATACGGAATATGTACACTATCCGTAGATAGTTTGAATCCAAAGTCACTTTGTAAGAATTTAGTTCTATTATAATATATCAATTCCTTTCAACTTACATAGTAGTATATATTTCTCAATGGTTATATCACTTTTTATAACAATTATACTACTGTCCATGATATTTTCCAAACTTTGAAATATTATTAATTTAAATAAACGTACAGCTTTGTAGGAGAAAGAAAAATAGTAATTTTTGTGCCGAGTACGCGTTAAACGAAAAGGTTTAGGTTTACATACAATCATAGACAAAATTTCAATTCAAATAGTAATGTATTATATAACTTATACATAATAGATTCGGTAGATTTTACTTTATATTATATTTAAAAAGAAGATGCAAATACGAATGAAATATGTATGCCTTTCAAACTTTTTGTCGATAGTGTACATAAGCGTAGACCTCATAAAACGCGGAAAAGTCCATACACGCAAAACACGACCGTGCGTTAAAACCAGACAGAGCTTTTTATTATATTTTCTAGTATATTTGCAATGATATAGATTTTAATAATGTTCAACACGAGTACGGAAGAACTTGCAATGTTCGACACGTTACTTAGCAAACTAATATATTAACTGATAGCAGTATTAATTAATTTATTTCAAGCGTCAGAGAAAATCAAAGTGTTCGTGGATGAAACGGTGCATTTTGATTTCCAACTGTAAGAACAAAGTGATTGAAAGTGATCGGTTGGTCTGAAAGTGTTAATGCCACGATATTTGTGGGGGATGATCAGAAAAGCTGACCGTTCAGCCGGTCTAACTGGACGGACATTTAACGATACAGAACACCTACGGTCAGCGGCACGTGCTGACATATGGGCTTTTAGGGCTTTACTACTATCCAGCGGTCTCTTTTGCGGGGGTGGTAAATGGGGTGTCATCGTGTTAAATGGCCCTGATACCCGCGGATCTATTCACTGGCATTACCTTTACCAACACTCAAAACCAATTCTTGTGGCTAATTTCCGCCGTTTATACGTTTAATTGCCTTTTCAAGCCACCTGGACTACACAGTGGGCTGCACGACCTTAGAAAATCGATTTCATTCGATAGAATTTCAAATTGTCGCGTTCATAGATTCCTGAAATCTATTGATTTCCATTACAGGACAAGAGTTCACTTATAACAAAAATAAGTCGGTATTAATATTAAAAATTCTCGAATCGGGTCTCTGCTAGCAATTACAGCAAACGCCGTCAGGGTTGTTATTTTATGGCCAAAAATAGAAAGATTCGCGTTGCTTCTACAGTTAAAAAAGAAATAGAGGTCCAAGGAACTACCGCCAAATGCGTTGCGATGCGGTTTTATGACGATGAATGAGAGAGAAGTCGTTTTTGCGTTGAACAGAGGCCTCAGTGTACATCATCTTCTTGTACCTGCATCTTTGTCGTCAAGGTCGTTTCCTTTTTCCCGAAAATCGACTTTCCAATCGGCTACTGAACGCCCTATTACCTGACGCTACTCTTCCTTCAGGTAAACGTCGCATAAATCATGCTCGTCTTATCGACGATTATTATTTATCACAACTTTCTCCACGAAACATCTTCATTTCCTTGATTAGCAATACTTTACAATCACCTAGTTTTCAATTAAAATGGTAATTAAGCAGAGTTCCTGTTGTTTCAGATCCAATATTTTCACCTCGTTTTGGAATACAAAATGCAAAATGAAAATTTTCAATATTTCCTTGATGAATATTCAATATTTAAGCTCTTGTACTATTAATTAATGAATGAATCATCAAGTAATATTAATCGTAGGATAAAAAGTGCTTTTTTGAATGAATTCGCAGCTGTGGAATGGTCATCGGTGTGCGTGGAAACTTTCTACTGCTCATGGATGTATGATCGGCAATAATGCACAGTACGATCGTGTTCGAACGGTGACCGTGACGAAAGCTGATTTCCCAGCACGGTACCATTTCCAGCAGCCTCTTCGGCTTTGCAAGAGCCACCCGCAATCTTTGTCGGCAAACAGGGTCTCGTAAATTACGGTACGAACGTCTCAATGTTGGCAGGACCCCTAGCTTCCAATTGTCTACGAGGTAGCGACGCGTTAGACACGCACCCTGATTTTCGCGTTAACCGAAACAGCTCTTTCAAACGACTGTGACTAGGCCAACACGAGCGTTACATTTTTTTATATCAAACGTTTATCACGAATTTGAAGTACATATGTATAACATACTTCATCATCTTTTTGTCGATTACATGTATTTGCATAAGCATCCATAGTTTACTGATTATACGTTCAACAGAATAATTAGAGATTTACAATAATGAAAGACTGTACAGAGAATGTTATCGTGTTTGCTGTGAAAGTTTTAGAAAATAGGATGATAGAACCGCTAAGAGAGGAGAGAAAAATCGAGAAAAGGGGTTTTTGAACGCGTTTGAGTCAGAGAAACTCAGTCTTCGGTTGCTAGAACGATTCATTTACGTTCCTTTGCATCCTCCGCCTCCTCCGCCTCCTCCTCTTTTGATAGACACGTTTCCACACACACAGTGATAACATTCACGCTGGTATATCTTGAAACATAGAAGCAGCTAAGGCTGTGGCGTCGGGACGCAGGTGGCGATGCTCAAAGCCAATTATGCGAACGCGCCCCGACGTCGACGTCGTTCTCGCAAATCCCTATCCTCGCATTTAAAGCCGTGAGAGGGCTGTCAGCCGAGAGAAAGGCAAACAGTGCTAAAGAGAGAGAGAGGGGTAGAAGTTCAACTTGTCTACGCTATAACGGATTAACGGCCACGATTTATTTGCAAGTAATTGCTTCCGCCCTTTAATTAACTCGCATTTATTTCACGTAATGGCGACCGCTTGCCAAACCGTACAAGAACTTTTCAATGGAACGAGATTCTCACGAAAGAAGCTTTCGTTAGCTTCATCTACGAGTATTTGCATTCTTTTCCTTCGAATTATACTTAATTTTCTTATTTATGTGTTTCATCGTCTACCAGACACTGTTGCCGAAATGTATATTTTCATTCAAGGATTATTTCAATTTGAAACAATTTCGATTACTTCAGGTACAGATTTAATACAGTTCTATTGGTTCTATTCCTTTTACTTTAAACTTTAAAGATTTTCTATACGTTTGGTGTTTAACACTAGAACTATGAAACGGATCAAAATGACTTGCTTCAAATTTCTTATTTTAAATTACAAGATTTGTTAAAATGCTTATGTCAAAGTATACGTTGAATTTTATCAAGATAAAGAATTATTCTATATGTTAGTTTACGTTTTATCCTATATTTATTCTGTTTTCTGTTTTAGATAAAATTTAAAAGTAAGGGTGCATTAAACGTCGGTAATTCTAGTGTTAATAAATGGTTTCATTTATGTCTCTTACGCATCTCGTTGCGGCAGAAAGATACATTAGAGCAGTATACATCAATGAAAGAGATTTGGAATTCGATCGGCGACCGATATCGTTGTAGGGGTGCAAAAACTCGAATGTCCAGGCAAACTGGGGCTTGTCGGATACACGAAGAGACTCATGGTCGCCATTTTGAGAATGATAAAATATCCTAGGGGTTGAACCTTATCTTTCCTATTATCGATAGTTGGCAGAGTACCAATATGGCCACAGTACAATCTCCATGGTTACTTCGTGTGTAGCTGGTTCAGGAACGGGAATCCCATCATCCCTACTATTATCATGCCTTGCCATAAATAAGAACAGACCAGTTTTTCATGTTGCTAGAAAAACGTCGATGTCTTTCTGATCTGCTATGAATTTTTCTCGAAGAATTATACCGTATTATGATCGTCAAAAAATTCTAATCAATAAATCATAGTCCAAATAGTTGACAAAATCAGTGAAACCTTAAGTAAATTTTGATAACAATTTCGTACAAATTAAACCGTGAAATATGTATTGGATTAGCTACTCTTATGTTTTATTCCTTTGTCAATTATAAAAACTTATATTATTACTAATTTTCATATAAGAAAATTAGGAAATTTGGTAAAATACGCGAAGAAGAGTGAATTTTGTTAATTTTCGATTATGGAATGGTTCGATATTGTCCTAATACGGAGCTAATGATTAGAAATGATTAACAAAATGGTGGTAAATGGAATAAGAATTGGTGGAACGGACGATTCGGGCATCGAGGCGGTAGATCGATGTGCGGGAGTCTGTTCCGGGGGGATGCTCTTTCAGAAAATGGAAAGGCTGGAGGGCGATGATATCGCTGACGAGAGCCGCCGTATTGGCTGCCACCCAATCCAATTCGGTTGCCATACTCCCTCTGAACGAGTGATAACAGTGCGTGCCGCCATCTTGGCTATTATGTACCCGCGAACGTACAGACGCCGAGTTTCATCCCCTACCCATGGATTCAATGAAAGATAAGGAACCTACAGTGCCGTGATACACTTGCTACCACCCCTTGGTTTTCCTCTTAAGAATGTTACAAATCTTCCCTATTACCAAATTAAAACTTCACAAGTTATTTTCCATATTCTTTGTATTAATTATACTTTTTATGGCCCGAAAGTTATAAGAAACTTACTACAATTTTATAAAGTTTAGTGTATTCTGTAGTAGTAGCGAAGGGGTTGAATTTTCTGAGGGTATCAATATTAAAAGACGATTATAATATGAACGTAGATAAATTTTGCAACGTTTGAAAAATCAGAGTAATTTCGGTTTGGGAAATAAACGAAGACGTACGGTGATTGTGGGTGGATAAAGCCGATCCTGTAGGAATCGTGAATCACTAGGAGAAGGGTGGACAGTAGACGGCAGATTTATCGTTTTCCTACGTACTTTCTTGTTTCTGTAGACCGAAGGCATGATAACTCGGAATTGCTTCGTCTCCTGTCGTTTCAAGCAACGCGGAAAATAATCTCACGACCGAGAAAACTTAAGTAGCCACGATTACGAACAAGATCCTGTTGCTTGGATTTATGTTTTCTCCTTTGTTTTTCCGTTTCAGGTCAAATAGATAACATCTCGATGAATTTTTTTTTTTAAGAAAAATTGTCGTGGAATCTTGAAAATCGACATTCACCACGTGTTAGAACCGAAAGACACAGAAGCATTGCAGTGGACGAACATCCCTCGGACAATGGTTCAGGTGCCCTTGACACAATATTTTGACGTGCCGTTCTTACACAGGATAACAAGTATCCTCGCCCAGGAGGTGGGCCCATGGCTAATCCCGAAACGAGAAAATCTTTGACGGCGTGACACTCGTCCCGATGAAAGCCCTCCTGGGAATCGTCTTCGACCTCTTTTCCATTTCGCAGATTATTCCACGTCTCCTAGGGTGATTGTTGTGACTCTTCTGGACAGTGTTTTGCCAACTAATATCCTCCCACTTTTCGGAGATTATCCAGGGAATAATGTATTAAGATTATACGCGAAAATGGCATTACTTATCGAACAATCTCACATGAAGCTTAAGCTTTACTAGCTTTGCTTCTTCCCACCGAAGCAGGTATCGTTTCCTGTCAAATCTGATGACAGAAAAGTTTTGCAAAACAGTACTTGTGTTATATCAATTTGAAGCTTACGGTCTAAAGAAAATAAGTATACATAAGTCTCTATATTACATTTACATTTCAATTGCAGAAAGAAATGGTTCTGCTTCTTATGGATTTCAGTCCAAATGCTTTATAAACAAGAAAATCTAATCCTAACCGATTGATTTTACAATTATATCTGCAAAATGCAGGAAACGTTTGTTCGCAAACGTTGAAAGTAAAGAAGGTGTGTAGGGGTTCGTCCTTGGAATCATGACAGTTGTCGAATCCTTGGGAGGGAAAAGTCAAATAGAGAAACTGGGTTGGTGTGTCGAGAGCGAAGCATAAATCTTCTTTTCGTGCGCCGATCTAGGGGACTCGGTCAATATTTCCAAAATATTTAACAGGCTTCCTGTGGTGCAGGCACGCGCCACTTTGGATCAGCAGCATCCACCCTTCTTTCTCTTTTTCCTGAAGCGTCCAAAATTGTCAATTTCTCGTTCAGGCTTTCGTGGCAACGACCTTGACCGAAAGCCGGAAGAAGAAAGTTTTATTGGGACATAAATACGTCGTTGCAGACTTGAAGAAACATTTACGACCCTTTCACGTGGCCCTTTTGTACTGCACTTCTTGCTACTTACTCAGCTTCCGAATTTTTATTGGACATACGATGCTTCTGTCTGTAATCAAGTGTTACTTTTCTACATTTTAATCCATTTCAATGCTATTATTTCTACAGTTCGTTCTCGTCCAGGCGTCTTTCATAGTTGTCATAGTACTGAGGTGAAGAAACGGGTTAATTTAAAATTAACTTAGCTGTATCAGTTTGATGAGATTGAAAAGGTTTACATTCATCGAAGAGTTAGATTTGTAAGAGGTAATTTCTATGAAACGGGTGATCGCAAAGTATGTACAGCTCTCGAGAATCTTAACTCATAAATCATACAGTTGCGCTTTCGATTTTAGTGCCGGCTTATTGACTCATTGCCACTAGAACTTTCATCTTGTCCCGTTATTAGTGCTGGAAAATGGTCAGTAATAATATAGTTAGTTAACAAAATTAGTTGACGTACTGACTGCCATGATGGATGTAGATATATGTAGTATAATCGATCAGTTTGTATTTTGTATTATAAATTTAACCACTTAGGTTGACATCTTGCATTATTAGCTTAATATCAACGCTATTCGTGGTTCGACCTTTCTTTTCTTTTACTAATCACTGGATAGCTACAAAATTTGAATTATAGGTAAAAGAAAAAAAGGTTAGTAATAATATATGTATTATTTTTCTAAGGTAGCAGATGGAAAGTTTCAATTCGTTCTAAGTTGATCCCTTTAGAAGGATAATCTACTAAAACCAAAGAATATTTCTGAATATACTGTACTTTTTATATTATATGAATATTTTAGCAATTGTTGAACCGTGTTCCGAAAGTTCTCGTTGAGAATTACCTCTAATCCGATCCTAGGCGTTCATTATTGGCCCTTAACTCGGGTAGTTACATAATATTGCAGCCCGAATCGGCTGCGTATCGGTTCGCGTTAACTTTCGGCAATTTCCTCAAGGTTGGCTGTCAAAATCGAAAGAGTGTAGGAGGAAGAGGCCGGGTGAAAAGGGAATACGAAGGGGCAAGACAAGTAACCCGAGGGGTTTTGGTTTGCGTGAGAGCTACCGTGCGTCCAACTTTTCGATGATTTACGGAAGCCCGGGCACAAAGCACAAGGTAGCCTCATAAAATAATAAACCTTCTATTAGGGCTGGCTCGTTTCCTCTTCGACTTCTACCTCGTGAAGCGGTGCACTGTTACGGTTATATGCACCGTGGCACTTACTTGCTCGCTTGGACGAGACCAACACGAACATCTTCACGGTTTTCCTGTTATTTATAACGGCCTGGAACTAATTCGTCGATTTCTTGAACCTCGCGAAAACTACCCTGCCCCCTTCCTGTAATAAGCGTTTGCCAGAACACGAACAATCATCGTGTAATATACGGTGGAACCCTGATTATGTACCAACAGGTTAGAAAAGATTCGTAGTTGGAGGAGATCAAATTATTCAACATTCTTTGGACGAAACGCTTTTGCCTTTGCATTTGTCAAGCTAACGTATGGTATTTGTATTCCTTATTTATTTTATGTATGTTATATTATTTTTATGATATAAAACCTTGTAAAGAACAAATCTGCTTCGACATAGGGTGTTTAGAATTGTTAAGTAATTAAGGCTGGAAATGAGGAATAAATGGTAAATAGTGTTTACGGTGAAATATAAAACATCATTCTAGTAAGGTATAAAGAGGTAAAGTTACATAAAGCCGCAGATCTCTTCAGGACATAGGTCGATCGTAAAAGCGAGGCAAAGGGTTTCCACACGTTCCCTGGTGGAAGCTAATAAAGGTTAGAGAAGAGACAGCAACGTGCCCGGGCTATAGGTGAGTTAATTCCATCAAGGGAGACCTGATTCATTATCCAATATCGGACCTCGTAAATCCTGGCTAGGCCAAATAAATTATCGCCCTGAAACCGTCGCGTTCACTTCCCTCGCTTTCCTGGATTTCCACCAGATATCTCTGTATACACCTTCGAATCCCTTCTTCCATTCGATTTTCGATTCCAATTCGCTTCTTCCCCTTCTTATAACAGTTCAAAGTTAATTTCATTTACAGAATTTACAGATCAGTTTGAATTCGCTTAAAGGAAATTTAGAAATTTAGGAATTTCAGTGCTTGAAAACTGAAAAATTGAGAAATTTAGGAGTTTGGGTGCTTGAAAATCGAAAAATTTAGAAATCTAGGAGTTTGGGTGGTTGAAAATAGAAAAATTTAGAAATCTAGGAGTTTGGGTGGTTGAAAATTGACAAATTTAGGAATGCAGAAGTTTGGGTGGTTGAAAATTGACAAATTTAGGAATTTAAGAGTTTAGGTGCTTGAAAATTGAAAAATTTAGTAATTTAGAAACTTAGAAGTTAGCAATTTTGGTTATTAATAAAAATTTCGCATATATACCTGATAAACTATAAAAAGGAAAATTTGTAATGAAAGAAAAAGAAATTGGCAAAATGTGAAGGAAATGGGATGATTCGGTCTACCACATTGGCCAGGGATGGTAGACCTCGGTTCGTCCTTGTGTGTTTGCGGATTTTAAAGCCGCGCCGAAATATTAAGAGAAAATGTGGCTCCTCTACGCGAAGCTGCAGAAGTTGCGGCCTGTAGGTACAATCGGGGGTCGTAAATTTTTTCGAAAAATCCTGCCTGCACCAGGGGTTTATGCGTTTATGCATTTATGCTCTTACTGTTTACGGATACGACTGCAACCAGGTTGTACCTTTTTGATTTTGTACCATCTAATCGGTCTTCAGGAACGCATTCATTTCTTAAAATTTTTATTCTTAACATATCCTAAGTTTCTAATTTCAAAACTTATAAATTTCATAATTATTAAATTTCTAACATTTCAAATTTCTACTTCCTTTACCCATGTTCATGCAATTCAAAGTAGGTGTTATTTTAATTTGTACAAATGTTGTGTATTTCATTCAATTTGAATTATTTGTTTGAACCTGAGGTTACATTGGTTGGATGAAATTTTTCAAATATGCTACGCCCCTGAAATATTCCTAACCATACGACAATGGGTTTCCTGGGGTAAGTTTTGGTAGAAATTACTGCGTTTTGCAGTCAACCAAGAAAGGTCCGTGCGAATGGTCATAGGGTGACGGAAATACTTGGCAGCAGTAAATCTTCGAATGGTTTTATTTTGGTTTATTATCTGTCCAACCTTTTCCGTTTCTCGTCTCCTCTTCGTTCATAGCCAAAGCTTTTGCCGATCTTCCCGAATGACTAGTGACACCGTAATATTTACCGATTCCTTTGCAAGAAGAAAAGATCGCAGTCGATGGCTCGACTCGATTTTTCCCCCTTTTATGCGTGTTTCTCGAATTCCGAAAACTCGTTTTCCAGGTTCCGGTACAATTTCATCGTTTTATGACGTTCCACTGTGTCCATCCTAAACTTACCACCCTTCTACACGTTCCTTTTCGTTGTTTGAAGAAGAAATGAATTCTTGCAGATCCGAAGGTTTGCCAGTAACTCGAGATAAAAATTGCAAGTTATTGATTAGAAATTTCGGAATTTGGAAATTTAAGAAATCGGAAGTTTGAGAATTTCTAAATTTAGGAATTTAAATTAATTATATTAATTGTACGTGCACACAGAACAGTGTAGTTACACTGTTATCATTCTAGGCGACAAAATTATACATTTACTGAAAGTTCCCACAGAAATCGGAAGAGGGGTGGGATATCGATTAGTAATCTGAAATTAATTCCCACAGTTATGGTGTGTATCGGCGTCGATAATCGATCGACAAAAGAAGAATGGCAAAGAATCGTGGTCGAATCGGGAGCGAGAAACTCGAAAAGATCTGTCACGCTTGGTATCGAGAATCACTTCGTAACTAATAGGGACAAGTTATTTATTGACACCAGCCGTATCCAAAATTCGGCATGCTCCCTGTTTATGAGAGAAATATTATCCTACGAGAAATCGAATTGTCGATTAAAATCAGGGGTACTCTATGACGAATTGATTTTGTGGAATCACCTAGATTTTAGTCTATCGATTATCGTTTAACTATGGTTCTTTATTCACGTAGAAAATATTGAAATCGTATGACAATAACTCATTTTTAATACCAAGTGAAACTTGGGAATTCAAGCCAAACATATGTTACACTTTTCAATTTTAAATTTGTAATTTATACAAATTTTAATCGTAATTCAAGTTAACACTAAACCTACCGGCACTTTACATATAACTATTCTTTTTTAGAAATAAATTCTTAATTTATTAAAGGAAATAATTCGCAACATATGCTTTTTAGATATGATTGGTTTCTCCTTCATACATTTGAAATTTTGAAAGGGTTCATTTGACCCTGCTTGGTACGTTTAGTGTTAAATCTCGAGGAATATTCAATTATTTTTCATTACAAAAATACTGGGATATAAAATATAGAAGTATTTTGTAAATTAAGTAACAGATGATGAACTCTTTACTTACAGGGGAAGGCACGGAAGTGTCCCCCTCCGATTTTGATGAAATTTCGTAGATTTGTTAAGCAGGCAAAAATAAGAGACATATTTTTTTTAAGGGATGAAACCACCCCTTAAAGTTTCGATCCACTTGTGCTATCTCGAAAACCATATACGAGATACATTCGAACTTCTAACAAGAAAGTTTTATATTCTTTTTTTGTGTATAATAACAGGATGTTGATAAATTGGGCAAAATGCAATTTGTTTTCCAGATAGCACAAGTGGATCAAAACTTTAATGGGTGGTTTCACCGTTTAAAATCACGTCTCAGCCAATAAACAAATCCATGTCTCTTATTTTTGCTTGCTTAACAAACTTACGAAATTTCATCAAAATCAGAGGGGGACACTTCCGTGCCTTTCTTGTTAGAAAGAATCTTTTTCCCCTCGCTACTTCACCTTTCCATGATTGCTGGTTACAATATTTACTAGAAAATATTACTACAAAAAAGATGCTTGTTTTCGTAGGAAGGAAATTTTTTGTCATGAAGAAGTTCCTTAAAAACCAAGCAGATATTTTGCTAACTTCTCCTAGCCGACGAAGAGAAGAATCTCTTCAAAGGTGTCGAAAATTTCCGCGACCCACAGCGGTACTTTTTTTTCTGGGTCAAAAAACTGTCTTTTAGCAACCCTGTTATAAAAAAAAAAAGCGGTACAAAAACTAGGGCAAAAACTGTGCCCTCCGCAAAAGAAGCTTCCGAACGTAGTTGTGGCTGTAGAAGCAAAAAAAAAATATTCATGGTAGAAAGGGTTAACTTGCTCGAGCGAACGCTAACTGGACGCGTTCATGGACATCATAAATGGGCACCGTTTTTTCCCGCAAAAAAAAACCGACGGTTCGACCAAATCTTTCGGTTTGTACCATTTATGACTGTAACCGGCTGTATAACGAACCCTTGTTGCCTAACAGACTTCTATGGGGTCCTGGAGACCCAAGTCAAAATTTTCATATTTTGAAGAAATTCAATCATTTGTCCAATTGAAATATGATAATAAAAAGTCGTATAGTGTTAAGTTTTATAACATTTCGACTTGATTTTGGACCCCTACCAAAGGAATATTATATTGCTGAAAACTTGGAAGCCTTGAAATATTGAAGCTTTCAAATCCAATATTTTCAGAAACTTAAATACTTAGAAATCGATATTTTTAGAAGCTTGAAAACTTTTAAATATTATTTCGATTCATAGTGTGAAGATTTTAATAAAGTTTCTTTTCTGCCGATGAAGATTCGTAAAAGGCGATTTTGTGGGCAAAATTGTGCGTCTCGTCATGGTTCGCTCAGAGTCACGGGGGTAGGAACAGGGGAGGTAAACATCCCCCTTTTTGTAAGAGACGCCACAGGACGTCCCGTAGGGTGCTACGCCTCCACGCTTTCACGACTAACAGGGAGCTCCTTTCAACAGTTTTGACTTTTCAATTAGCCACAGGTTCGCCTTCACCCAAATATTGTGCCTAATGCTTCATCGTCACGCAGGCCCTAAAACTGCAGGCTGATCAATAAATCGTCAACAAATTTCATTTAAAAATAGCAGATATCAAGATTGTATTCAAAAATACAGCTGACGAAGGTACACCTCCTTGGTTAGTGTCATTTATTTGCAATTTTAATATTATTTATATTTACTGTAATTAAACTTTGAAAATTATAAGGTAATTTTGCAGTGTATGCTAGAAAATAATTAACTATTTACCGTCAGGAAAAATTGTATCTTCCGTTTTCTTGTTTGGCAAAGAAGAGTGAATTGGAATGTTTTCCAGTTGGTTTTTTTCTTTCCAGTGTGTCGAACAGACTGCGTGAAATTCAAAATTCGATTCGCAAAAGATACATTCCCGGTCGGGGCTTTCCATGTTTCGGTATGGACATGTAACTTTGTAGTTCTCAGCTACAGGAGGTCTATGGAGACATGACCAAAAGCTGTCGACATTTCTTTACGTTGGCTAGACAAACTCGATCACGCTTTAAACTCGTCTAAGAAACACCGGTTTCCTTTTCTTCGACCGGACAAAAAAGAATCCTGCCGTGAAGCGTTTCCTGCGGTTGCGACAAGACCCATCCAAGCCACTTACGACTCCAGATAACGAAAAAATTGGTAACAGGATAGATACTTTGGCTTGGCAGTTGTTTCATTCATTAGTTTAAATTTTCTGGGTTTCTAAATTTCCAATTTTCCAAGTTCTTAGATTTTCAAATTTCCAAATTCCCAAGTTGTCAGATTTTCAAATTTCCAAATTCCCAAGTTCTAAAATTCTCAAATTCCCAAGTTATCAGATTTTCAAATTTTCAAATTCCCAAGTTCTCAGATTTTCCAATTTCCAAATTCTCAAAATTCTATTTCCCAAATTCCCAAGTTGTCAGATTTTCAAATTTCCAAATTCCCAAGTTGTCACGTTTTCAAATTTCCAAATTCCCAAGTTCTCAGATTTTCCAATTTCCAAATTCCCAAGCTCTAAAATTCCCAAATTCTCAGATTTCAAATTCCCAAATTCCCAAGTTGTCAGATTTTCAAATTTCCAAATTCCCAAGTTCTCAGATTTTCCAATTTCCAAATTCCCAAGCTCTAAAATTCCCAAATTCTCAGATTTCAAATTCACAAATTCTCAAGTTGTCAGATTTTCAAAGTTCCAAATTGCCAAATTCCCAAATTCCTAAATTCCCTACTGAATGTAAGATCTGTATAAATAACGCGTTATCGTCGTTATCTGGAAACAGAAAGCATGGTAAGCTTATTATCCTGACGCAAGGATGCTGTTCGTGGTCCACCCTCCGGACAATACTGCAAATAGATTGTTAGCAAGGATTCGTCTAAACGACATCTAATGGCTCGTCAGATAAGATAATGCAATTCAACGATCGACCGTGATTCTTCGAGGAATGGCCACCATCTAAATTGAGGGGGATGACGATCTGTTCAATCCGGGGATCTCGGTGCAATTTCAAAGGGACCAGCTTCTATATACGGGGGATGATTCCTCTATCGAACGTATAAATTGGATATTAATATTTGATGAACCCCGCTCGTCGAATAGCACGCGAAGAAAATGATCGTTCCAGTGATAGGGGTTGATTTGTATTCAACAACCCTTATTTCCTTACATCCTCTTTATCGCACCTTCTTATCTTCGATACTGAATAAAATAGTGAAGTTCGATATCTTGATATACTCGTTAAACCTTGAAATTTCTACGTGGGCCATCAAAGGGGTAGTAAACACCCATGACATTTTCAAATTCCTATATCCTTAAATTTCCAAATTCCTAAATATCCAAATTCTTAAATGCCCAAATTCCCAAATTCTTAAATTCCTACTACGCACCATCAAGGAAATAAAATAATAAAAAGTACGTTCAAAAATTGCAAAATTTGTATTCATTGCAGCCCTTAAAAATGGTTCGAGCGAATCGTTAGGGGACGAGGGTGAAAATAAAAAAAAAATCAAGTGAGAAAATTCGTGACTATTTGACCGTCGCAGAAAAAAAAAAGGCTAAACGCTTTACAACGATAGGTTTTCGGGTAGATAATATAACGCTTAAATATTTTATAATTTTCTGACGAACCTTCCTTGCCTTCGGCTAGGCCGACAGGCTTCTTCCAAAAATTTTTTCGATGATTTTTTTACGGGCCACCAACAAAACGGCTCGTTTTATATTTATGACGGTAGATCAGCGTGGCGATTTTTTTTTTTTTTTACTCTCCACCCTCCTCGGTACCCAGACACGAGATTTTATGATTTTATGAGCGGCAGGTATTCAGACTGGTTCATTGCAGCCATCGTAATATTCAATTTTTTTATTTTGCAATTAAGGTATTTGGTCGATCAATGAAAATCTTTGGTTTATTCCTATAAGATGTAATTTAATTTTCTGATAGTTTATAATACTCGAAGACCGTATTATCAAGCCATTACATAAGTAATTAGTCTTTAATGCGACAGAACAAATATTACTATCAATAATTGTAAAAAATCATGCTCTTATCAAATTGAAAGATTCTTATTCCATTATTTCAAAGTGTTAATTGCTTATGGTGCTCTTAAGAAAAATGTAAATAATCTCTTAAAATCGATTCACATGAACACATCGCCCCAAATTATTTATAAAAACCACCCTCTCTACAATCTACTATATTGTTTTCAAGAGTATGTTTAAATTCGATATGTTAAATAAAACAATATGACTATCGTGTATTAAATTGTTCGATATTGTATTTAAAAATTGAATTTCAACCCTCTGTAATTCATACTCACATCCTTCATAAAGTACTTTCGGAGGTGAATAATATTTAATCTTTTAAACAAATGATTAAAATATAACATCTGAACAAAACAAAAATAAAACTGTGAAGTGGGATGGGAATAATGTACACTACAAACGGAGCGATTCGATTAAATTAGATTTAATGATATTAACGATTAGTTAGCAAATTCGCAGATCATATATGTATATAATACTTATTCTTTCTTCTTTTATATATATCTTTCTTTAAACACGTAGGTGATGAAGCATAAATAGTACTGACGATCTGATTGAAAAATGTCCAATGGCAGGGCGCCATTGAACGTGAAATTACGTGTCAAGGATTTTATCGCGAAATCTTCTGATTCTAATTGCTCTACAAATTCAAGAGATAATGATCGTATAATAAATTACTTAAGAATTATATTGTACACATCTACCGACTAATTATACCTAACCACACTTAAGCGCATATAACTTTAATTTCGTTTCACATTCTTCTGTACAAAAGTCGCACAGCGATTCGTTATCTCTAATATTAACAGGTACCGGTTTGTTTTCATATTTCTTCCATACAGTCAGCCGTAGCTTTCGTTTACACTACATAAACATAAACTTAATCACGATCCAGTTGGCAGTCTCGATCGATTACTCTTAATATAATACAACGCACGCTTTGTACAATTTCGTAGATCGATCTACAACCCCTATCTGGTACATTAGCTTCTAACTGAGCTTTAAAACCTTATGTACACTTATTATCTACATTATCGAACCAAAGATCGCACAGTACACAGTTTAAGTTTCTTCGACCGTAGCCGAGTAAAAACGTACATCATGATTCCTTGGTTTCATCGTCCAATAGTTGAAAATGTTGGGAGTCGAGTCCGTTCCTAAGTCGCACGTCGATATGTACACTCCCAGCGTCGAATCGAAATCAATAGAAGCCAGCTTCTTGCGTTTGATTCCCGCCGTAAACAATGTCCTACGCTCTTTCGGAGATATCGTTCTTGTACGGCTGAAACAATTTCGGCGGTTCGATCTTGGTCGTCTGTACGCTCGGTGTCGACACGATGCTCGTGTACGAGTTTTTGCTTTCATACGCGCCGATCGTTTGAATGCTGGTTGGTAAACCAGCGATACCGAGGCCCGACGGTACCCTGATCTGCGACGGATGGCCGGTAGGTGATGGGCTGGTCTTCTCTAGCTGCCCGTTGCTGGCCGGGTGCGGATGATGTTGCTGCGTACCGACGCAATCGCAGTCGCTCGACGTGTCCGAGTGTACAGGACTAAGCTCGGGCAACAAGGTCGGCCTGTAGGTGGTGGACGCCGTTGTGGGTGGGTTGTTCACTTGGAAGGCGGTGTTACCGACCGTAGGAACGCCCAGGCCGGATAAGTGCAGTGGTGGCAGCGAGGGGTGAGGCTGAAGGAGGTGAGGGTGCGCCGGGTACGCGGCCGCCGTGCGCGGATGAGGCCGATGAAGGGATGACGCGGTGGTTGTCGGCACCGTCGCCGGGTAAGGTGTGTATCTGGCCGCGTAATACGCGGCTGCAGCAGCTGCTGGGTAACTCGGGGCCAGGTGAGACGGTGGCAGACCCGGGCCACCGTGGTACGGGGGTGGCGGCAGGGTGGCGGTCGCCGCTGCCAACAGGGTGGCTGCTAACGTGGGGTCCGTGTACATGGCGTACGGCCATGCCATCGCCATTCGCTGACGCTTGTCCTTCATGCGACGATTTTGGAACCAGACCTGCAATTTCAGAATATTCTTCGTTACGAATTGTTGATGACTTGTTACTTGCTCGACTATCTTAAGGGGTTAGGTCACACTAGGATTTTGAAAATGATATGTCAAAAGATCATCTTGCTAAAAAGAATTCCTAAAATATGCCTATTTTTTCTTGCTCTAGAATGGCCTAACCCCTTAAGTATTCGGGTGGCATTAAATTCGTAAAATTGATATTTCTCTTCTATATTTATCCTTCACCTTCTTTTCTATGAACTGTACCAAATAAAATTCTATAAATTATCGTTACTGTACGACGATGACTTATGTCCGAATACGGTGAATAAGTATTTCGAGAGGCACACACGTGGTTTTATGGTGTGTTCGAAAGGGTTAAAAGTGTTGGAATTAAACGTATAAAGTTTCGAAGGTATCCTAACGTTTCTACCATTTAACACCTCGATCATTTCCATCGGTCGACGTTTTTATAGCTATTGTGTGCGGTCGAAGCGGTCCGAGATGAGAAATTAAGGGATCCATTAAAGTCAAAAGGTAAACCGGGAAAATCGCTAATTAAAGTGCTTAACACCTCGCAACCGGATCGACCGGTCTCGTGGTCGAAAGAAATTAAGAAGTCACGGAAAAAGGATCAAGGGAATCGAGGAGAACTAAAGACCGAGAAGATCTTGTATTTGCCCTTCGTGATTGACTGTTTGCTCTCGCTTGAAACAGAGATACCATAAAAAAGAAAGAAAAGAAGAAAGATTTGGCAATGGATTCTAGCAAGTTTTCATCAGTTGTTCGCGTTATAATTGCCAATCAAACGCGACTATTTGTTACCGATCTGAATATCCGTCTGTGAACTAAAAAAGTATTGCAAGAATTTCAAAATTCTTCTGACGTCTATCAAAGAAACTCTTAGAATGATTGAAAATTGTTTTTACTAATATCTTAAAGAAATGTTACTATTCTTAACGCGAGATTCATGTTGAAATTGCGTAACGAGCAACGAAATAACATTCAAGGCTTATCCCTCGTATACAGCTCCGTGACTGTCGATTACCGACATTAATTAAACAGACCGAGGTGTTAATAGAACAATTTTCTACGCGTAGATGAGCTCATTGTTTACTGAACTTTATTGCTATACGTTTACACATCCTCGATAAATATTCAGTCGTAATAGACGCGGATGGGATGAAACGATTTTTCTAATTAATCGATCAACGATTAATCGTCGAACGAACGCTGGATTATACCAGTTTAATTATTTATAACTGCATTCATTTGTCTTTTTTTTTTTCTTTAATAGTTATTTATTTTGAATAAACGCTTGTAGGATATAGCATGTTTAAAACAGATATTTTCTTTAACCTGGAGAAAGTTGGTACGTGTTACAATACAAGTGAATGCTGATTTAGGTAGTTGCTTGTAAACTGTTTCTGAGAATTAACGGGTTAAATTGGAAATTTTAACAAACCTTGATCGTGGATTCGGGCAGGTGCAATTGTGCAGCCAATTCGCATCTCCTCGGCCTGCTGACATAATTTTCTCTATGAAATTCTTTCTCCAATCGAGACAGTTGTTCCCTGGTGAACGCTGTACGATATCTTCTGATGTTGGGGTCCATCGAGGAC
Source organism: Stelis phaeoptera (assembly GCA_943735885.1). Lineage (NCBI taxonomy): Eukaryota > Metazoa > Arthropoda > Insecta > Hymenoptera > Megachilidae > Stelis > Stelis phaeoptera. The sequence continues at coordinate 8,051,110 of OX030936.1, forward strand.
AATGGTTGTTGTTGCTGTTGCGACGGTGAGCTTTCTGCAATAATAAAAAAAAAAAACATCGAACGTTAGTCTTAAAAATTCAAATACAAAAAAAGTATCTATAAAATTCGAAGAAAATCTGTTCTGGTGAATTTTCTTCGAACATTGTGGTACAAGTTTTTTTTTCTTCTTCAGGGAATGCAATTTGTCTCGGTAAAATGCTTTTTCGGGAACTCACGGTCGAGATTCTTGTTTTCGCGATGCGGTTACACACTGTCGCCCCCGGAAGCAGCGGGTGATCGCATTCGGACTCGTGTAAACCGGGGGAGAAAGGGACGAAGGGAGGTTGAAAGGATCCACGAGGGTCTTTGGACTTCACCTGGAACTCCTTTTTACAAGCCGACCAGTTCTTTTTACGATAATTTTCTTTGATTCGCCGACCAAAGACTATCGGACCGATTTTAACCCATTATTACCCTCAAAAAGTTCTCTTTTTTTGCGTCACAAATTTTCGGTTTTTCATTACTTAAACAGACACGGAATATTATTATTTTTATAATACTCAGCCGTTTCTGTTGTATAACTCTTCGAGTAGGTATTTAATAAAATATTGAAACGTACAAGTCGCGAAGTGACAATTTTTCCGAAGTGAAAACTTTGGAAACGAAAATTTCGAAAAGGATTATCGCTCTAATGGAATGATTAAAGGGAAAAGAAAGGAAAATTATTATTATATTTTAAAGAAAGTATACTTTGGAAACCGTTAGAGCGTCTCCTTGAAATAGGAGGCAAGTACAAAGGCAAGGGGTGCCCAATCGAAATTTCTGCCAAATACCAAATCCCCCCTGGTAATAAAATAAATGTTCGGAAACGGGCCAGGGAGCAACCATAAAATAATTACTGCAATAAACCGCGAGGACACTTTTCCACGAAGGTAACCGAACGATGTTCTCCGGTCTTATTTATTTTCACGGTCAATTTCCGTTCTATGCTCAATGGATTATCGACGAGCGTAACCTAACCCCTCCTCGACTTGCTACCCCCTTAATGCAAATCGTCTTAACAACTAACAATCAATTGGATTAACCGTTCCGTGTAATTAACGCTTTAAGTAACGTTCGACTCGTATATGGATCGAGTAAGAAATACCCTTTTTTCTAAATTTTATTTACGGTGAATCATTCAGGATATGATTGTTCTTTCAATTTCAAGGCAATTGTAGTTACCGATTTGTCCAGCAAATAGGAAATTCCCCGTTATCCTAATATAACAATCGTAATTATAAACTAAATGTGGAAAAAGGTTGAGAAATTCTTTTTCATTTCAATTCCAAGTCTACGGGTCCGTTCCTAATATTTTTTTATTAAAATGATGAAAAGGTGCGAATTGACATATCATTTATTCACTCGCACCCTAAAATTTCGTATCAAATCTAATATATTTATTCAAACTTTGTATTTTAAGATTTTCCGTTGCTCCCCCATCTTTCCCCCATCAAAATGTCGAAGGTAATTTTAAGAAAAAATTGACAGTGTAATCAAAGTGTAAAAGATGTACCTTTTTCCGGCGTTTTCGGCATGTTCCCCGGCGGCGGACTATGAGGAGGGCTGAGCTGGTACTGTGGCGGTACCAGATCTACGACTATCGTCTCCTCTTCTCTTTGATCTCTCTGTTGATCCTCGAAATTCCTCTGATAGCCCTGCATTTTCATCACTTCTTTTTCTTTCAACAATTCACTGCGATAATCGTCCGTTTCCTACACCACTGATCACTGTCCGTTTTAATCGTCTTTATTACGTACACTATCACAATCTTCCGCTAAGATGCGTAAGCAACGTTCACCTCGAACCGACAAATATTGTTTGTTTTATAAAAAAAGAAAGAAAGTAATATAAATTTGTTCATAAAATCGTGCTACGTTACTCCTTCCAGAAACGTTAACGTGCGACTGAAAAGACGAACCGGACTACCAGCAATTTATACGACCTTGCCAATCCACCAGGCAACCATCGTTCCGTCACGGTCTACCATTGGTCGATACCTTCTGCATCGTTCTCCCATTGGTCGAGAGGATCCTTGGCTCTGCCTATTTTCTCCCTGTATCAACCTCCCCACTCCTACAGCCATCTCATCCCGTAGGAGATGCATTTTTCCCGAGATGCACCAACAGCATCAGCTTATGGATGCAAGCTCCCGGAAATTATCTGTCGTTATTTCCTCGAGCAGATTCGGTGGAATTGGTCCTCTGTGAACTTCCGTGCGCTGATGAACTTCAATTTTGCAACGAAGAAGTTATTTTTTTCTTTTTTCTTTTTTTAGTCGTTGCGAAACTCGAGTTGCAAGGAGAATAGACTGGTGTAAGGGTGTGTGGATTATTTTATACAAAGAAGGGGTCAATTGGGGCTCGGGTATATTCGAAGTAAAGTCAGATAGTCAAAATATATTAACCCTCGTGTAACATTAGGTGACGAATTTACTAATCCCAAACGCAAAGAGTACGAATTGATTGAAATTAAATTGCTCCAGTTCAAAGTTCTTAAATATAGAGGTAGGTGGTAGGAAGTCTTCGAATTAAATATAAAGATTCTTTGCCTAACATTAGGCAGTCAAATGTTTAATCCTTGTACTACCTTGAAGAATTGTTTATTTTTGGAATGAATTAATCGTGTCCCGAATTTACCAAACGACCGCAAAAGCAAGTCGATTAATGTTAGGCAGTAAAATTCTTATCCCTCGAACGAAGGAGGCGGGTCGGTTGTAACCTAAATTTGCGAGTCGAATACAACAATGATCGATTAATATCAAACGGTGCAATTCTTAATCCTCGAATAAAAGGAACGGGTCGGTCATAGCCGTTCGAACCGTTGAAATAAACACAAAGGTACATTGGGTAAAATTTTAACGCGACTATCGGATAAATAGCAGTCATTTAATATTTACCGAGTGAAAATGAAAGAAGGGATTTGAAGTTAAATTTGAATCGCCTTTGTCCTTTTTTCTTCTATTTGAACTTGTTCAATTGCGCAACACTGTTGTTCCATGATTAAACAATAAAAATGATAATTTTTTGTTAGCTTGTCAGATTCATGAACATTCCAGGGTAGTAAAAAAGTAAGGGTCTGGCGTATTTGCATGTCGTTCGCAAGAAAAAGGTGGAGAAACACAGAAAAGGTGCGGAACGATGCAATTTTAACAATTGTAGGGTCGTTTAAAATGGAGCAAAGTTTTTACGAGGACAGTCCCGTTTCAAGAAAACACCTTAATAGTGGTGGGTGCGGGGTTCCTTGCTTTTTATGACGTTATTGCTTGGCTGGATTTCTTTACGGAACATTTTCTCACCTTCGAACAATTTTGATTTACCGTGACTTCGAAGAAAGACATGTTTATAACGAGGAGTGGACGAACAGAACATGTCCACCAAAAATGTATAACATTTCTAGCCGGGGAGAAAGGGTTAACACATCTTTTACATTTATATTTTAATTCATTTGTTTCCACCTCTTTGTTTTTCTATGATTTCGTCTATATCCTTCGATGAATTCGATGAAGCAACGGCGTGTTCGAAATTGTACCAGAGATTGCTAATAATTTTTGTACAACCTCGACCATTCGACGTTTACGACGACACCGAAATTTCTGCTTCAAGTTAATCTTTAACGAGCTTCCTTCACCGGACTGGAACGTAAATTTGATTCGACTCTCATTCGACCAACGGGAACCACCCCATCGGGGAAAGAATCACTCCCCGTTATGTCGTGCCGACCAATGAAATTGAATACTTTCTCGATTAATATTCACGGTGCCATGGTAGCACCGTGAACGTTATAATTTTGCCTTCAATTTCTTATTCGACCATCAAAACTGGCTGTCACGGACCTCGACTTCGATCGATCAATCTATGAAACGTTTCACGTATAAAACGGCTCGAAATTTCAATAATTTTATTACTTTCTTCGGGATTAATTTTGTTAATGGTAGAAATTTGTTCGGAATATTTCGAAATTCCTTGGGATTGTATTTCGAGATTTTATTTACTCTATAAATATCGTTAATATTACAAATATGTATATATATACATATGTATAACGTTACAGTTTTTCTAAAAATAAACGATTATACGTATTATACGATTTTGCATTATTTACCCTAAACGGAAAGTAAAACTGAGACAGTTTTGGGTATTCATCGAGGTTCCGGAGGGTACCTGGTGGTGTAACGAGGTGTAAAATTTTATGTCATCCAATTTCGGCCTCAAAACCGAAACTGGAGCAACGGTACCATCGTTTTGAAGGATCATAATTCATGTCTCGGGGACAGTGAACTGATCGATTTTTATTACGAGCCATCTACCGTCAAAACGGTATCGATCTTTTTTTCTCCTCTTAAAACGAACATTAGTTTTCTACGTATTTTACAACGGTACGGCAACATTTTAAGTTTTCCTTTGAAATACAACCAGCAGTTAAATCTGGAGCATCTTTTTTTCTGTTTGTTTGTCTCCGTCCCTATGAAGCTGGGTCTCGTTTGGTCGAATTTAAAACGTACCACACCATGACGGAAGCGGCGCGGCGGCTCGAAAGAAATCGCCAAGCTGACGTTAAGGGAAGTTATTGCACCGTATATATTTTCCGCAAATTTTACGTCATTTCTTGGGATAACTTTTGTTCACCTTTCTTACTTCCATTCGATACAATTTTTAGGATTTAAACCCCTAATTTATGCGACAATTTCAATTTTAAAATTATCTATTTCTCGTTTCTGCGCTTTAAATATCCCTTTACCGATATAATCGAAATTTTCTAATTAAACTTATTTCAATCGAACTAACTTCTGAAATCACGACACAAGAAAATTTTGTTAGGGAATCGGAGATACAAGAAAGTTTGTGAAATCTTCGCTTTTATTTTTGCTAATTGAGGGTAATTATATTTTTTCGATTTTAAGGATATAAAAATGGTCACTGAAGGTAAGATTGAAAGTACAGTTTCCATGAACCTTAAAAAGGCACTAAAATGCTTAATCCTACAATGAATCGTATACCTGTAGAAAATTATATTGTACCTTTCTTTTCCATGTTAAAAGGTGCTGAAGGGGTTAATTCGGGAATTTGAACGTCGAATACACCCGGCAAGTAACTTCGCTACTTTTTTCCCGCGTCTAAACAGATTTTCACCGATATAAAAATCGATTGTATCATAAAATCTCAACCCTTTGGTCAAAACTCTTTCTTTTTTTTTTGCAATCCGTAATCCGCTTACGAAAGAACCCTAAGAACAGCCTGAAAGCACACCGAATACTTCCATTTATTACATACAGAAACATATTTCTCTGTTTTCCCTTTGTTTACGATTAAAATTGCCTTTTGTTTTTCTTTTATTGAATAATCGAAGATTGTGAAAAACAGTTGGAACGTAGAAAACGATCGTAGGTTAACGCAAGTTCCGAGGGAGATAATTGGCGCGAACAGAATCGGTGCAGATGCGGTCGCAATCATGCCACTGATTAAAACGGTTTGATTAACCACCGAATTTACTCGCGTGTACGGTGTAACGGTGCTTTATGCGAAATCTATAAAGCCCCGGTCACCCTCGCGTACGTGAAAATTACGTTCGTGTATTTGATTCGATATTAAATAATACTTCGGCCCCCTTTCGTTCCTCTCGATCGGCGTTGAGAAGAAAAAAACAAAAACTGTTTCTTTATAAAAACTAAATTTTATAAAAATTTATAATTAATACGGTACAAGTAATTGCACAAGTAATAAACCAGCCGACCATGTTTTCACCTGCTATTGTCGTAGATGATGGTCCCGTAAGATCGGGCACGGGACAGCAATTACCGATTATAAGTCGATAGCGTCAATAAAATTAGGCAAGGCACCTTTAACGGGCCTTTGCGTACCCCTTGTCCGGTAAATCGGATTAGTCAGTTTCCGGTATACGAACACACCGAGGCCCGATTGGAAACAAGCATTACGCGCATTCCCCTGTTTTGTATGGCCTTTCAATATAAATAGGATTAACGCCATAATGATCATCGGTCAACATCGAGCTACGAGCCTTTTCAACAAACACAATACTCGATTTTTCCATCGTATTGTCTTTACTGGGTAAAGTTTTCGGGATGGGTACAGCCATGAATGTTTATTGCTTTTTTGTTGCCGTTCAATTTCGATTTATTCAATTGTTCTGTTTTAGAAGAATTGTATTATATTCTTTTAATGTCATTTTCCAACGAAGCAATTTGTTAGGTTTCGGTCCAATAATCTATACAATTGCAAAAATCCAAATTTTAATTGACAATCACTACCCAAGTATACTAAATCTAATTATTAGGTTGTTGTATATGAAATGTCCGATTTTGGTTCGTCAGTTTTTTAAATCTGCTCACTCGATAAACATTCGTGTTTTTGAGATGTTTTATACATCGATTCAAAGCTTAAACTCCTCTTTCACCGATAATTATCAATTTTTAATATTTACCTATTTTTACGCATCCTTTTCAGGTTTTTATGAAATATGTATTAACATGATTTTTGCGAAAATCATCAAGCGCTTTGATTCGTTGAAGATAATGTGCAGATTCTAATGATTTTTATTTTAAAGTAAGCCTATGATTTATTGTGATAAACAATCATCGAAATTAAACGTGTCTTTCTTAGATTTCTCTGAAGGATCACGAATAATTGTAATTTTTCCGAAAATTTCTGAAATGAAAGTAGAAAAAATAATTCTTATTTTAAAAAATGTGTGTTTATTTAAGGTTGCCATTATAATACTAAACTCTTATACAAAATGTTAATAACTCCCACATATTATACTCTTTAAAAACAGTACAGAAGCGTTCTCTTTGACCGGATAAAAAAGTTAGGAAAAAAGTGGAACATGTATGGGTAGAATCGTTTTCCAATTAGCCACAGAACGACACCTGATATACGGATATATCGATGTGACAGTCGGTTGTTCCAGATTATTGGCGGGCTACACGGTGCACGCTTGAATTAAGCCAATTATCGGCGAGTATCCAGGAATTAGTGTATCACGGAACGGAAAGGGTTTATTGGACCAACGAAATCTGGCTTTATGAGCATGCTAATGGCTTCGTAAATGTCGAACTGGCCGAACGCATCGACGTGGATCAGCTTTTTTCCCCTGGTAAACTCTCGAATTAACAACTTCACCAATTCTCGATCGATGCGTATTCGTTCAGATACTCTTTTTTTATTGTTCGATCGTCCATCCTTTTTGCTGGCGTATATCATTTTTCTTTTTACCTATTTTCGAACTACATTCCATCATCGGACGATAACCATTTCGATCGAACAATCCGAAAACTTTCTATCCAAAGAACAATTAATATCCGTTTAAAGATTATTCCTTTTTCTACGAGTTAGTAAAATTTAGGTACACGTTCGATACTGATGATTTCACTGTCGAGCAGTCAATACAATCAAATGAAAAAAAAAAAAAAAAGAAAAAGATGTTCCAAGGAATCTTACGACCATAATCGTCCTTGTATTACACAGATGATACTTTTAATTGTTTCGCGCCAGAAAAATGACCCCCTCGACCCATAATTTACAACCGACCAACTCGTTTCCCAATGATCATCGTATTTTTATGATCCACGTTTCCTCGACAGTTCGTTCATCGATATTTGACTCGTAACTCCGTAGATGGCACCTTTTACGGTGTCCCGGCTGGCTGGCTAATCTATACAATAACAGTCCTGGTGTATCCCCTCGAGGAGGAACTCGGAAGGGACATTAGGAATTGCCCAAATCTTGGAAGTGTCTCTTTGTGTAGCTGGCCAGGCTACTTAACGATGCGACGGCTTGCTTTTAATGGCTTTATGCGTATATTGCGCAGCCTCGAGTAACTGTAAACTTCGTCCTATCTCGAGAATGGTCCTTGGAAAAATACGTAGGTTCCCTTCGTTTCCGGTAAATCCTTTCCCTTCAAAGATTCGCGATTGAAACGATAACGTCTTGGGGAAGAAATCGTTGCTGAATTATTTCCCTTATCCGCGACATTCGTTGAATCTTCCGGATCGAAAAATTAATCTACGATGCTTTCAGAAAAATATCATTTGTCAAATTGTGGAAATACGATTTTAGAGATTTCGAGTTTTAAGTTAGGACGAGGCAGACTAAATTAGAAATGTTCGAGTTAGGATAAATGAAATTAATTGCAACTACAATTGAATGAAAATGAGATGAAAAGTTTTCATAGGAGGAAGAAGCATTCGTTCCCAAGAGAACACCCTTTCTTCGTGAACCTCGTATCAGGAAAGGGTGAGAGAAAAAAGAGGGGGAGAGAACGTTGTAACATTTGGACGGACACTTATTGGTAAAGCGACTTATCGCGTTGATAAGGGGAAAAAAAATTGACGGAAATACTGGCATATGGATATACTTGAAAAGAGTAGCGACTTCTTCGTATTCTCTTCCCGTATGTTCTATCGTCTCACGGCTACTCGAAACTCTCGAGTTGATCTTTGAGAGAGAAAAGAAAAAAAAAACAAAACGAAATGAAAAGTAACGTTTCGTGCATTTGAACAGGCGTTAAAATTCTCAGGCTCTTAATTCTACCAACATGACCCTATATAATTATTATTCGGTTACTTCTTTCTATTAATTTCGATTAAACTTGAAATCTAATATAATTCTGTACCTTCTTATCCCATTTTACAAAACTTTAGTAGTATTTAACAATTCAGTCCTCTCACTATTTATGTTAAATTATATTTACAACGCTACTTACTTTATTTGCCCGGTCGTTCACACAAGTGTTTTCCTAACTTTCCTCACTATGCTATTCTACTAATACCCTAATATAGCCTAATATAGTGATATATACCTTACTACCCTATTTTCTTAAATTTTACTACTCCGCCATTTATCCAATTATTTCCATAAATATAGTAAATAAATTTGTCCTACTATCCATACTTAACCTACCGTTCGTTCCATCGGTCTCGCGTCGAAATTGCCCTTAAAACCAACAACAGGCTGTTAAAACGGTAGCAAGGAAACGATCAACATCTCCTGAACGTACCAAATAATTTGTCTTCGAGGAAACACCATGGAAGGTGGGCACAGTGTGGGCGGCAAAGATGAAAGGAAACACTTATTCCAAGTTTCTCAGCCGCACGCTTACGTACTCATTTACCATCACAAGGATGTTCTTTCATGTATGTGTGTCGTCCACGCGAAGGTTGTACGTATTTAGTGCATCGACGCTAATTGGAAGACGCCACAAGAGGCTGAAACTGGAGAACACCCGGTAGCAAGCAATAGACATTTGGTTTTCACTTTATTGGTCTCGAGGATCCGGATGTCCGCTTTTACGGTTAAGTCATCACCGCTATGCAATCCTCTTGCTTTCAAATTTTTTATTACAACTTCTCTTGTATCTTTGATCGATGTATTTTAGGAAAATGATAATTAAGTCTGAGTCGATCGTGATCCGAAATTTAGGAAAAATGCAACGATATTTTAACTAAAATTAAATATGTACAAATTCTTCGAACTAATTCACACATTGCTAAATAATGATTATCTTGACGTTAAAGCTTTCAGGTTGGTACCTTGCATTATTAAAGAAATCTTACAAAAATTTGTGTTTGTCGTATAAGTTATTGAAATGTTATACCATTACTTTAGATACAATTTTCCCAAAATATTATAGTGTTTCATTTGCAAATATACGATTTCGTAGGTCCGGCTCGCGATTGATCTCACTACTGACAACTGACAACACACCTTGATTTCCATTATAATTAACACTGACGATAGAAAAGGAAGAAAGACGAGACGAAATTAGAACGAAATTAGTCGAGCCACTTAGAGCCAATTGGAAAGCACTTTTGGATCAAGGTGGTGCTCTTTTAAGAGCCGAATATCCTGCTTCCCTGCTTCCTGCCTTTTTTTTCGAGTGTGTGATCGTAACAGACAGATGCATCAGAGTCATGAAAGAAACGACTTCCCAAAGTTACACGAGATTTTACTTACGAATCAAACAAAAACTATCACCTTCTTTCGTTGAGAAATATTCAACCAACACTTCGAAACTCGATAAGACTCGGATTAGCTTGTGAAAATCGTTCCACGCGTTGTTACGGCAACTATAACTCGGTGATAACACCGTACCTCCTCATGGCGGCCATCATAAGCAGCCACGGAGATGGCAGAGTAGGTACGGGGTGAACACGAAGGTACAGAGCAAAAGGGAGAATTTATTCCCGGACATAATACCGAGTTTATAACCGAGTTAGCGAAATCGGCTTCGCGCCCCGCTTTATCCGCAGCCGGAAATAACGACGGGGCCAGGGCCAGGGCGAAGAGGGCAGGGTATACGGTGCCTTGATTAAATTAGGGGATGATCGCACGAAATTAGAGACATTAAATTCTATACCGCTCGCCGTTGTTCCGTTACACTTTCCGCTATTGCACTTTCGACGATCAAACTTTACGCTTTTGAATTCAATCTGTTAATATTCAGATGTATGAAAAATTCAGTTATCAACGAAAGCTTCAAAATTGTACTCTTCTCGTGGCATTATGGCGGGGGAAGTCAATTTATATTCTAAAGGATATTAAAACCATCTATTTTGTATATTTATATCGATTTTTCTTCGTTGTTTCTTCGAGTTTCCATCGGAAAAAAAAAAAAAATAAACTGTGTTCAACAATTATTGATACTCTATCGCATGATACTCGAACGAAGCGTGTAAACGAAGACTGTTGAACGTTTCGCAGAGAAGACAAGACGATTATGAAAATAAATCGCAGCATCGAAGTGAAAGAAGAAAAAAAAAAGAGGTGGCAGGAGGGTTAAAGAGCGTCTGGTTGAAAGGGATAATGCGAGCCGAGATACTCGTGAAGAGTCGTCGACGAATAAAATCGTTGAAGAGGACCCGATTGGTCGTTGAAATTGCGAAAGCTTTACGACACACCGACTCTGAAACAGACCTACGATATCGGTATATGGGCTCGTTAATGGTACTTGCTCGCTTATTGCGCGTTTGCCTGTCGACCCGAATGGCTTTGCACTCTGATTATGTTATCCGATCATCCTGGGAACTAGTTTCAAAGGCAGACACCATCAAATCATTTTCTGTCAACGTATCTACGGTATGCAAATTTTCATTTATTCCTTTTAGGTTCTATTTTTATACAATTTAAAATTTTCTAATTCTTGTAAATTTGTGTCATTGGTATGGAGAGAATCGTAGGGTTAATCATGAAAATTAGCCAGTACAATTAATAACTTTGAACGACAAAACACAAAACAAATCACTTAAATCGCAAAGCAACTGATAAAACCTATAAAAGGAAAGATTGAACGGTCAGGTATTTGATTTTAATTAAACATAAGAGGAAGAAAGTGTTGATGAATAAAAAAGCGAATAGGTAGCCGTGGATTAAGTTGTTCTCAGCTTCGGGTATATAGGTAACAGATCGTTAAACGGGAAGATGGAGGAGGTCTGGCGGTGAAATTACATTTTTTAATTATGGCCGGAGCAAGTTCATAATTGGTGCTCACTACGCGGGGGATGAAACTTATTAGTCGGCAAGGCTTTACCGTCCTGGGGGGGGGGGGGGGGGGGGGGGGATGTAACATGGCCGGCTTGCGGAACGATATCGCCTTGCTACATCCAGGGACGTACCTACAACTATATTATCTTGAAAATTCATTTTTCTACCTAGTTTCAATATAAAATAATCCTCTACGAAGAATGTTGATATTTCACTTCGTTTCTTTGAAGGAATTTAAAAAACTTCTTCGACTTTCTAAAAATGTAACAACTCGTTAGAATTGAATCTTGTGAACTGTTTTTAACACTAGAACTACCGGCATTCAGTGTACCCTAACTTCTGAATTCAAAATAAATTAGTAACGTATACAATAATTCTTGATCTTGATAAAAGCCAACGTATAACTCGCCAGAAGCGTTTTAATAAATTTTTTAAATTAAAACAAGAAATCTGAAGCCAGTCATTTTGACCCATTTGGTTGTTCTATTGTTAAACATTTGCTGTGAACCTTAAATTAGGGTTAATAAAGTTTCCAAGATACGTTTGGTCCAGGAAGAAGAACAAAGATACTAACCTTAAGTTAGGTGGCAACGTTTTCTCATAAAAGGTGAAGATACACAACTTCCCAGTTGCACGATTTGTACACCAATGAACCCACAGACATCAAATTCATCCCGTTCTATACGAATTTTGTCCACCTTCAAATTTTGTACAAGGAAAAGTATTGCACAAAATTTGTGTAACAAATGATTTCTATGATCGGTACGACAAAACACAACGGATGACACGTGTTTGTTCTAGCGAAGAAACTGGTTTTCAAATTAAATCCGCGTTGCTTTCTGAAATATCAAACCCGCCAGGTGTTAATTTCACTGATTAACGCTAGCCAACTTAGTAACATAGAAATTTGTGTTCTCCCTTGGCACTAGGATGCCACGAAGACGATCATGCCAACGTTAACGCGTCGAAACATTTTCCAAAGAATTTTTATTGCCCCCCCCCCCCCCCCCGAAACACCCTAAGTTTACGTTCGAAATAGTTCGTAGCTCGTTATTAACACTTTGATGGTCGATTTTCATCGTTCTATCTTTTTTTTTGTGATCTACAGTCAAGCTATTCGTTTGTATTTTACTGTACACCCTGAATGTACAAATAAATGAAAGTATAACATCATAAAAATGTAAGTTGGCGCCGGTCTTGAAGTGTTAGTTACTTAATTAAGGGGGTAGTTTCTTTTTTTTTTTTTCGTGAAAAATGTGAATTATTTTACATTTTTGTAAAAAAATGGAAGAGTGTAACTAATTAATTTGAAAGTTTGTACATGTTTATATCATACTTTTGTTAAGTTACTTAAATTTTTTCGGTTCATTTTGCTGACATGTACAGTTCTTATTTACGATAGACTATAAGACGACGCGCGTAATTTCTTCAGTGACGGTTGACACGATATCTGTCCTCCAGTTTATCTAAAATCAAAAATTCTAATAAGGTATTATTTTATACATATATAGTTATCGTTCGACGTACAATCAAAACGGTAGGTTGCATAGATTTGTTTAAAATATCAAAAGTATCAACAACTTGTCCAGAGAAATTGAACATTTGACTTTGAATAGTCACCATTTCTCACAAAATATTTTTTTCTCGCTGATTGTACGTCGAACGATAACTATATATGTATAAAATAATACCTTATTGAAAGTTTTGATTTTAGATAAACTGGAGGACAGATATCGTGTCAACCGCCACTGAAGAAATTACTCGCGTAATCTTAGTCTATCGTAAATAAGAACTGTACATGTCAGCAAAATGAACCGAAAAAATTTAAGTAACTTAACAAAAGTATGATATAAACATATACAAACTTACAAATTAGTTACTTACACTCTTCCATTTTTACAAAAATGTAAAATAATCCATATTTTTCACGAAAAAAAAACAGAAACTCCCCCCTTAACAATTTTGACAGTGTAACTCGACTATGATACAGCACGTATAAAAAGAAGAAAGTATAATAGTGCAAAAGTCCATGTTGTAAAATATCTTCGATACTAACCTAAATCATGAACTACCTAATAACTTAATTACCCAATTGTCTCGTTTCAAAGAGCAATTCCACAACACCCATAAAGTATTAGTTACTTAATTATCGTTTTACGAGTAGACGGCACAACTTATATAGCATTTTATTTGCTTCGATTGAAGGAATATCTATTTTCAATCTTCATTCCTTTTTAGCTTTTCCTTCCGTCTCGACGACCAACAGGGGGTGAGATTGGAGTTGAGTCTCGTTACAACGATACAGTTCGTGTGTTAGTGGTGATACATGAAGAAGTAAATAGACAGGTGGTGCACACGACCGTGTACACAAGGGTATCGTTGGTTAAAGGGTCGATGGCGTCGTGGTGAGAGATTCACGGGGGTTGAAAGGGTGGCAAGGTGGTAGGTAGCAATAAGGTGCTGGGCACCGCGCTGTTACGATCCCTGATCTAGTGATGTCATGTACGAAGGAACAGCTTCCAGCGTTGAAAATTATACGGAAACCTTTGCACCGTATTTCCTTCAATTTCTTCAAACTATTTCTTAATACAGCATTTCATTCCTTCTTTAGTATAAATTGAAATCGCAAAATAGAAAATCTGTGATCAGAGGGGGTGAAAATATAACTTCTTTAATCTCAATTTTAAGGGTTGTTTTCTTTTATTCATCAAGGTTTTTATTTATTTGATTGAACACTTTGCCTGCCACGCTAAAAGCGCTGCAAACTTTGTTAGGCGAAGCATTTATTTGAAACAAATTTTACCTAATATTATTACAATACTTCGTAAATTTCTATTATTCGGAATTTGGAATACCTGACACGACGATTTCTGATTAAGTAATTGAAAGGATATTAATAATGTAAGCGGCTTTCTACGGAAATGCAATTCGTATGAATTTCATTATGCTGGAAAATTTCATCGGATTCATAGTAAATGAAACGATCGTTCTAGTCCGGTCCTAACTACCTTGATGTTTACTAATTAACCAGCTCGCACAGGTCAGATCATTATAAGGGTTATCCTGTCCCAAATGCTATGTTTCCCCGTACGCGTATACCCACACATTCTCCCCATTTCCATGTGAAATTTTTACCACAGTCCTATTTTAATTACTCGACTATATTAATAATGAAAAGTAGCCAACTGAATTCCATATATTCCATATAGGAATTCTGAATACCACTAATAATTGAAAATATCCGTAGTAAAAAATATGGCTATCAATGATTTATCAAACTTTTATAAACGAAGCATAAGAACTACAATTCGTAACTTAAATTTTTTTTATTTAAATCAAAATTGATCAAAGAATATGAATTCGTAATTTACAGCCGAAAGGACAATCGGGAAGGTTTGCTTGGTAGGGTGTGAAATATCCAAAGCGTGAAATGTTGAAAGAAGAATCAGGTGAAAAGAAGAGCCGCCGGGGGCCATGATGGCTCTGACCTTTCTCGCTTATCTGCGGCCTGAGAGAGAGATACCGGGTCAATACTTCTCGGGAGGGTTTCCACGAGGAAAGAGGGGATCGGCTTCGCCACCCCTCGTTTCTCTGCTCGCCGACGATTGGCGGTGGCAGGAGGGCTGGGTGGTGGTCCTGCCAGGGTGGAAACAACAGATAGATATTCGATTGTATGAAACAACTTTCCTGGTCGATCAGAATCTTCTTTTGTATATTTGTATTCGATACCCAGTTGAATAATATCGTACAGCATCCTTGGACAGGTCGAATTTTCTATATTATTCAATCGATAATAATTGTTAAATTATTTATAACGTATCGTTAATTGAAACAATTACGAAAGTTAAATGAACACGTTGACTGCCACAGTGAAAACGGACGTGGGTAGTCAGACACGCTGAAATCCTACTTATTAACAATACAATCAACTAATTTTCAAATTTAACTTTTCAATTCGATAGCTAGCATTATTAGCTTAATGTTAACGCTATCCGTGGTTTATTTTATCATTTCTGTTGGTAATTATTTGATTGTACAAAATTTCGGGTGCCGGTCACCGGTGACCCCCGTGGCAGCCAACGTGTTAATTCATTGGCTATTATGGGAATCTTTTAGTGGTACCCTAACCACCTTTACGGTGATGGTTCTTGCAAAACCCATAAGAACCTGTGTAAAAGTTAACAAACTATTTTGACCAATCTTCCTACTTTCTTATTCATTAAATATGTAAAACGCTTGCTAAAGATAATTGAAAGGCTCGGAAGGGCTTCGAATGCAATATTAAATTTAATTTCAATGATTATGATTTATCTTTTCTCGGTTTAGCCGGACTGGAGTTGGAGCCACGACTCACCACACCTCGTTTCGACGCTCGACGACGATTGGTCCTGGCAGATCCCGAAGGATGGAGGGATGGAAAAGGTAAACGGAGGGACGAGGAAACGTTGCGGGGCACCTTCGAGGGGTGTTGAAGAAGGGAAAGAAAAGAGACGCGGGTGGAACGAGGACGAACGGATTCGCCCTTGAGGATGAGGCGCCTCGTGAAACGCCATCATCAAGCATTCATAAGGTGTAGCTGCCTGTTTATCAGAGGAACACTTTGCAGTAGTTTCCTTGGGAATAACTGGCTGGAACAAGCTCGGCGAGCGAGAAAAATCTTTTGGAGAATCACCAAGAAACACCATGGCTTTTAAAAGAAAAAACCAAGTAAGTTGTTACAATTATTTTTATTTTCAGTTAAATATAATTCAATTATATATAATATGATTGATTTTTTTTGGTGAATCGTTTGAGCAATTCTCTGAATTACTGATAGAAATGGTATTTTTCTGTTTTTTTTTTTTTTTTTTTTAGGGCGAGAAGGGACGATTCAGCTGTACCTGTCTGGAAAAAATTGATGGTCCTGCGAGATGACTCTTTTATCCTCTCTTTCAACAACTAATGATGTGGGCTGAACGATACCTTCATCCTATAGCGTCGCGTGAACACCAAGGAATCATCATCCATCACAATCGAATCTATACCCCGACACCCCTCGATTCTTTCTAATACGATGAAAGTAGTCCTGACTCGATTGGAAAGAAAATTACTTTCGTATAAAAATGTATTATAAGTCAAGAACTTTATTAATTTTCCAACATGTATGTATTTACATCAGAGCTACGTTACTTACTATCAATGAACGATATGAGAGCTTCAATTGCCATGCGATTGTATTCGCGTTAATTATTGTATACCACTAGATAGCTGCTTTTCTTCAAATGCGATATTTCTTGAATTTTAAATTAAAAGGACGTGCTAAGTTTCTTTTTGAACCAGAGGGCGCAAAAATCAGGCTTTTAATGCATATTCGGCGAGCTCGAAGTGTCCGATTCTTGCCCTAGGATGTAAAGTATTTTCGGGCACTTTGCCCTCGCCAAATAGACATTAAAAGTTCGATTTTTGCGCCCTCTGGTTCAAAAAATAGTGTACGTATTGGTACACGCCCTTGGTACGTACGTACATTGGTCATTTAAACCCCTGATATTTAATTCAGTTATCAAAGTGTTCTTCAGAAACCGGAAACGTGATTTGATTAACCGTATTCGTTGCTGTTATTTAAATGACCGTCGTTGTTTCAACGAGAAAATGTTTGAAGCTCTCATGGAATGATTGATCCCGTAGATAAACGATGATTTCGACCGAGTTTAATCGCGTTTCACTTACAGTGCACCGCTTGTCTCGTCACCTACCACGGGCCATAGTAATTCGAAATCCCTGGCTGGCATATAACTGCCCTCGGCGAATGGCGCAGCATATGTGGATGTGAAATCCCCCCTATGTTACGAAGGGCTGTCGTCACCAGCGGTGGCTGTGTCCGTTTTGTCATTGGAATTTGATGATCCACCGTCCCGTGGGGGCCTGGCTACATAAATATTTGCCTGGTAATCCCTTCGTGAATCCACTTGCCTCCTCGACTACGTAATCCCTTTTGTTCTGACTTTATACACCCTACCGTTTTGTCGCCAGGGATCGTCAGCGATGCTTTACCGATCTACCTTGGAAATATGAGTTCGTTTTGATGATGGATAATGAGATCGATCTTTATTAGGAGTGCGAAAAATTTTCCATCGTTCGTGAGACAACTTCCTTTGTTAATATCCCACACATATTAATATTTGGTGTTACAGGTATTAAGGCATAACTTATTTTTTTAATTAATACCACAGATTACCGATGTAATTTTAGTGGCATTCGTGTAATGAAGTTTTCAATGCTTTCAACGTGGCAATCAAGGTGTTAATCCCTTGACTTACAATATCGTGTCACGCACGTGGCGCACCTTACAGTTCAGATGTGACTTCTGTCGTTCAACCTATGATTACAATTGAATTTTAAGTTTAATTATGATTCCAATTTACACAGTTAATGCTTGTCAAGTCTGAAGTATACGTAATATTTCAATTTCAATAAATATTTAGCTCGGACTAACGCACCTATCGGGAAAATTGTAAGGCAAGGGGTTAAATTATTCTAGTTGATTTCTGTAAGCTTACCAATGTTTCTACTTGTAATTCTTACAGGTCTTGGTCACGAATGGTCACACGCAACAAAACCAGGATTATAAGCCGATCGATTTCATGCTCGATTAATTTCATTAACAAGGCTCAACCCTTCGAATCCCTTGTTCAGCACGTGACAGCAGGTATGGATTACCCTTTCGACGAGTTGCAACAGATCCCCGCAAAATAATAAACAGAATCGTTGCCATATGTACTGGATGTCATAATGATAGTCAGGATGATCCTATGTGAACAGCTTATACCTATCAATTTATCACTGAAATACCATCTAATACATATTAGTTAAAACAATGTATATTTTATAATTGTTGTTTTAAATTTAACTCTATTTCATCGTTTTTCATTTATACGTGTAACATGTTGATATTTTCTAAAGTTGTACAGTTATATAGTAGAATATTGGATGGTAGCATATGTCATACTAATCCCGTTTAAAGCAATGATCATGTATAATGCAGTGTTCGCTGAGACATGATTAATCGTTTCATGTTACCCCATAATCTTCTATGTATCGTCACAGCTCTCAAAATTTGTTTTTCTGACGTATTGTGTTCGTTCAACACTTGCCAAATCTTGCATGGTTTATTAACACGTTAAGCGCCACGTCGCACAATGGTCTGAATCGAGAAATTTACAATCAAGTAATTGACAAAAAGAACTATGAAATAAACCGCGGATAGCGTTAATATTAAGCTAATAATGCTGGTTATCGAAATGAAAGGTTAAATTTGAAAATGAATAGACTGTATCCGTAATAATTAGGATTTTATCGTGTCTGACTACGTACGTCCGTTTTCACTGTGCCACTCAACGTGTTAACAAAATCAATTTCCACCTGTTTCAGATGAATACAGTCAGGAGTATCAAATATTGAATACAGGAATCGAAGCTTGATTATAAAGCGTTAATTATATAGAAATATTGAAACACGAATATGAAATCTCAACCATCATATGGCACAAGGATTACTTTGACAGTTGTTACTGACAATGAATTGTTACAGCCCGAATGAAGGTAATATATTAAAAACGAAAGAATTGAACTAATTAAAAATACATAATATCAAAAGGTAATCTATTTCACTGTCATTTCAGTTTCGGTTTTCCTCGAAAAACGAAGAAACAACGTTGTACCAGAGATCTCTGCGAAGGCTATTAACAAATTCAAAGATCGTGGGATTAATTTAATCGCGAAACCAACCCGCGACGGTACTCCGTGTCAAAATGTCGTCGTTATCAACGTCCTGTTCACCTCTCAGCTGACATACCATAAATCGTACATCGACGTACACCCGCAAAAAAAATCGAACCGAAACGAGAAAGACCGGCAGGCACCATCCTCTCTTGCAATCTCCAGGAAAATGAACGCCATAAATAAGCACGGTCGGCCAATAATTCCGTCGCGATCGAGCAACAAGAGTTTTTCATCGGTACAAGCAGAACAGAGTGGTGGTCTAGACTCGAAACTAGCGATGGAATCGATTTCATGCTTCGTTTATATAATTTCTAATTACTGTACTATTTGTATAACTATACGTATACGTATAATTTTTAATATTTCCATTGAACAGTACAATATAATTGTATCAAATAATTTGGGAAGATAGGAATATTGGCTAGAGTGTATAACAAATTAAATGGAAAGTAATCATGTATGTAATCGTGTAATGCAAATACTGATATAATATAATAAAATGAAATTGGAGAAGCAAAATCAGCGTTTTATTTTCAATATTTGCAAATATTTGTGGTACATGAGGGTGTTAATCCCATCGCTAGCTTGCAAGGGCAAAACACGATTGTAGCGGTGGTAGGTGGGGTGGTACGACGCGTTTTGTAATCAAATCTAAAATTCCCAGCGCGGAGGAACCCGATGAAAGAGTAACCAACGGGCACAATCGAATTGCGTCTACGTTGCTTGTCACCTGACTTCAAATAAGCGACCACTGTCCTCCGTTTACTACCTAGCGTTATCTTGCACACTTTCAACCTCTCCCTTCCCTTGGCATGACCTTAGATTTCCCCCGAGATTAAAAAAAAAAAAAAACTATCGCAACCCTTCCGCATCGAAAGAGTTAAAATTCTCTCGTTCCTATAAGTTTTTAAAGGTTCTTAATAAAAGTTGTATGTTTTAACAATAAAAACTGTCCTGTTCTGCAATTTAGAAATTTATAACTTTATTTAATTTTACATTTTATTTTCATAATTTTTATCTGAAGGTAATGTACAAGATGTTTCTTTCGGAAATTTGAATTTTCCGCGTTAGGAATGTCACGCAGGTCGGGTCGGTCTATCCGTCGTTACTTTTCTTGACCAAAATCACCAGTTTGTATCAGGAGCACACGATGTATGAGGAAGTATGCTACCGCCTCTAAAAAAGGCGGGAAAATATTTTTCGTCTGAGCGACCACAGATGCCGCCGCTGTGTACGTTTGGCTCGATCGGAACAAATCTACTACCGGGTATCAGGAGCACACGATGCGCGAGGAGGTAGACTAGCTCCCACAAAAGGGCGGGAAAATATGGTTCGGTTTCCCGCCACGGGTGGCGCTGGTGTACGCGTTTGTCAGGATTGGGCCAAATCTACTACCGGGTATCAGGAGCACATGATGCGCAAGGAGGTAGACTGAGAGGTGGCATATTGTGTATGCTTATTCCCGCCAATATTTATTTCCTAATATAAACAAATTTCATGAACAAAAGTGATTTTGTATCATAATATTAAGCCTAAAGGGATGAATTAATTCACAAAAGTTGATAAAAAATACCTCCTATTTGTTAATTTAAATAATTAACAATCAGAGTATATATCAATATTTTTACGCGAGATCCCTCATCATTTATTAAACATTTGAATTTTATTTTAATTATCATGCATATTTATTGATAAAAAAGTTAATTCGATGCACAAAAGCATCATATATTCCAATAAATTCCGTTTTCAATTTAACCGTATAGTTTAGCATTGATGACCAAGATGGCGTCGGCATCCATATTTGTCTGGATTCGGCCAAATCTAAAATCGAGTATCAGGAGCACATGATATGCGAGGAGGTAGACTACCCCCTAAAAGGGCGGGAAAATATAGTTCAGTTTCCCGCCACTGGTGGCGTTGGTGTACCACTTGGCTGGATTGGGCCAAATCTATTACCGGGTATCGGGAGCACATGATGTGCGAGGAGGTAGACTAAGAGGTGGCATACACGGATACACCTATACTACCATACATTAATCTGCGCGCATATGTGTGTGCAAGCGATTCGTACGTGTACGTGACGCAGGCGACAATTTATGCTCCTATGTTTCGCAGTTTATGTTTTCTAATGAAATATTTTTCTTTTGCTTAAATTATTATTGTATAAGGGTTTATTTAGAGGAATATTTTGAAGAAAAAAACACGATTTAAAGAAAAATTAATTTTTATTCAATATTACCACAAGTATACAATATGATTGTATTTATGTACAATATAGATTTTTTTAAATAACTGTATTATATTATACGAAGATAATAAAAATGTTATAAATGTTAAATATAAGTACTTTGTTACAAAATGCATACTTAATTTTGTTAATGAACAGCTACAATAAATTTTACATGCGAATGCAATAATTAGGAATAGAGAATTGTTATTGTTCCGAAATAAATATAAAATGATTTAATACTGAAGTAGCAAAAATAAATTCAACGGAAAGTACCGTTAAAAAATATGATAAAATTTACAACAAACGGGATATGAAATTTGTTACTTTTATATTTTAAAATAATGATTTCATACATACATATACATATATTTAATTCAATTTTAATGTATAAAACTTATTTTAACAAAGACCATTTGAGCTGTTCCTTAGCAGATTGCAAAACCTAGAACAAAAATAAAGATTAACAATAAAAATTAAAATTTAGATAAGAAGATTTTATTAATTCAGCCTTCTAAAATCATAAAAACTTACAATCAGAGACTGTGCGAAGAATGTAGAATGATGCATGAACACAAAATAAAAAAATCGAAAAGGTTTCTATGTGATAAATGGACATAACTTTGCTATGCCATTAAATCAATTAAACATGTTATATCTAATATTTACTATTACCTGTGCAACAGTCTGCTCTCCAAGCGGGATATCATCGGTCCTTAATGCTACTCTTTGTACAACGCTTGAGGCGTCGGCATCAAGAATAATTCTAACAAACATTACGTATAATATAATAAATGTTGAATTCCTTCATTGCTATTACAGAAAGATTCTCTTGCAGCCTTTAGCTTACGCAGCAATAGAATTGCCCTGTATTACTATGTATTTGATTTATTTAACAATGTTTATTTACCCTCCATCACAGATTTCATCCATCGCTAACATAACTATATCCAAACTATCCAGAACGGCTCTTTTTTCAACGTTCTTTCTTAAAATTTGACTAACCGAATCGTACAAACAATTCAGAACGCTCATTAAGATAAGCTGAAAGACAAATAAAATAGCTTTCAAATAGATGAATATTATTTGGTATTGAGACCGAATGTTTAACAATTATAAATACCTCATTTTCATGCGAGCTTCCCATAACATAAAAGAACAAATCTACGTTACTCCTGTATACGCATGTTAAACCATCCAGCATAATGATTTCTGCATTTGCTCTGTGCGTTTTATTGAAAAGATTCTTCTCAAATGTTTTCTGCTCTTTCGACGTGGGAAACACATTTTTGTCATAATACTTGGCTAATATTCTGTTGCCATCGTTATCCAAAATGGCCATACCTTTGACAGTGTAAAGCGTAGGTTCCTGTAATTACGCATTATTCGTATTAAAAACGAGAACGTTGAAATTTCTTTCCATATATGCACCCATGTAATAATCAAACGAAGCTATCAATGATCACACATGCCACATTGGAATCAATCGAATTTAGATAGATTAGAAAACACTCGTATCCAATTACTTTGTAAGTAAATGATAATAAATGGAAACAAATATGGAAAACAAACTTAAAATCAATAGAAATCATACGCGTTGTTGAAAATCGCGATCCTGGTCACTTTGAAGCATCGAAGAGAGGTTATGTTGCGCGACTTTTGATGATCCACCACGATTCATGATTACGATTGCACGAAACAATACTTACATCAACAATATATTATTAATAGATGCACATTACTGTGAAATCTATATAAAAAAAAGTGTATGACGGCTATTTAAAAAACCTACCAATAGCTGACCATCCATGTTTACGTCAAACTTGACGCGTCAAGATCCCAACATTCCCAACGACTACGCGATTCGAGTTGAGATTTCTCCGAGATACTGCTTATTTCGATAGATCGAAATAATTGCCATAAAATTTTGTATATTTCGAAATTTTTGAATACTTTCGAAAAATATTATACACAAAGGGTCGAATGTATGGAAAAATAATTTATATATTTAATAACAACTTATATTAATATATTAAATTATATACATTTCGGATAAAATTTAAATAAGCGTATTAATTATAACATTAAGTGGCTAAAAATAAATTTAACTTTTTTCCGCTTCCAGAGTTTTTCTCTTTTTTATCATATTTGAATATTTGCGTAAAAATTCGGGTCCATCCCAACGACCACTGTAAATTCGAAATATGTAAATTTCTATACTTATTCTAGACGACTTCAAAGAACGGTCATAATTGCGATAACCTACCGTGTCATTAAATTCCAATACAAAATCGGAAAAGCATACGCTTTAAGTAAAAATGTGAAGAAATATTCTCGACCTTGATCTACTGGAAACGTTTCCAATGGTTGCAGATTATAATCGAATTCGGCTAAAATACATTTTCTGTATCCAGTAACCAAGGGACAAGACGAATAACCATTGTAAGCCAAAGTCATCGGTTTGCCGGCCAAATCATCCATAATATTCTTATATAACACTTTGCCCTGAGCCGCTGAAAATGAATGTTAATCAAACTTCGGCTCCATAACGGCAATAAAGTAATGAAATACCTATTGCAGCCATAGTTTTGGAATTTGGAGTGCTAGTGCAATCGCCGATTCCATATATGTTCGGATATTTCGTATGCCGCAGAGTTTTAGGATCAACGGACAGAAATCCTACTTCGTTTGTTAACGAAGGATGTTTCTTTAAAACATCAGGGGGACCCATTGGAGGACACACATGAAGTAACGAAAACTAAAAACGAATATTACAAGTAAAGTACTTACGTACATATAATATATAATGAAATACTACAAAATCAAACCTTTTGAACGAACGTTTCGTTCGAGCCATCTAATTTCTGAAATACAGCTTCCTGTTTAATTGGATCTATTTCAATCAGATTTGATTGAAGATTTACAGTAATGTCCCTTCGTTTGCAAACATTCCAAAGCGCATCAGCATATTTCTTGACCCCAAATATTACTGGTAGAGCCGTGTTATACACAACTTTTGTATTGTCGCGGACTTTTTTCTTTAGAAAAGAAGTAAATGTTAGTATAGTATAATAGACAAAAGTATACAACAGAAATAAGAACACGATCCTATTCACCTTGCGAAAAAATTCTTCCGCTATATATAAGATTTTCTGCGGTGCTCCAGGACATTTAACTGGACTGTTTGGAAAGGTAAATATTGCGGTACCATCTTTAGTCCTTGAAATCTTTGGGAATACGCTTGGAACAGTGTCAGCTCCATAAATAGAACAAACTTGCGACGTTGCATCTTGAAGACCCTTTACTAAACCAGGTATCTAAAATAAACATACAAAAGATAATTTATATCTATTCATTGACCGAAAGGTATAAAGGTTTTGTCCAACCTCACTTTTTCCCAATGTAATTGCAGACCCAGAGCAACAATCATGATTTCATATTGTACAGTGTCCCCGTTACTCGTAGTTATTTGATTCTGTTCTGGTTCAAAACTCATTACATTTTCTTCCAACCATGTAGCATTTTTTGGCAAAGTGTCTTTCATCGGTCTTTTTGAAGCTTCAAAAGATCTGATACCACCGCCGATTAATGTGAACATTGGTTGATAATAATGTACCTAAAAAAACATACTTTTTATTGAAACTGAGGATGTATAATAATAGTAGTAGTTTAGCAAAGTATTAAATATTGTTGCCTTTAAAATGACAATTTTAATTGCCGTAATGAACAAAATATTGTTACCTGACTTGGTTCCACTACGATAACTTTTTTTCGATCGTTGAATGTGTTTGCAAATTTTGCAGCCATACTACAACCTCCAGTTCCGCCTCCAACTACCAGTACTTTGCATCTGCAAGATTGAATCATTTCATTTGCAAAATATATAATACAATAAAATATTTTGATAAGGTAGCGTTACTTACGAGTAATGATGACTTCTGTAGACGTTTTTAATTAATACATTCTTCTTAACAGGTTCAAGATTGCATTCACTTATGCAAGACAAGATGGGGCGAAAACTTCTAGTATAATTCATGTCTGAAATCGATTAAAATAAATCAAATATATCTAAACTTTATTGAAATTCATTCAAACTCCACACGTCTTCGTAAAAACGATCTAAGTTTGACTGATGAAAATCAATTCTTATCACAGGAAGTATTTACTGATATGAGATGTTTTAAAGAAATGATATAAAAAATCGTTGTTACATAAAAAATATATACTTCTTTTATATACACAAGATACGATAATATTCGATAAAATGTGATAATGCGAATTACCTGATTTTCACACAAGTGTCAGACGATTAGAAAATGTACAAAGTATAACGATTCAAATCGTTATTCCTAATATCAAAATGATTTTCAAAATTTATTATAAACAGTGTTTAATTGCCCGATTGTTTAATCACAAACGAATGTTACGCAGTTAAAATTCGGTCAACAAGTCGGCTTCTTCGTAACATTCACTGTGTAAAATATACCCGGAAAGGTGTCTAGTGTCTACGTTTATAACCTTACAATACTGCGCATGCGCTATTTTGAATTTCGAACACAAATCCAGAACGTATTAGAATCTTTCTTTTTTATGAAGAAATTTGAACACTATCGAATATTTTCGATACGCGCAACACGCTGTAATAAATCATTCTTATTTATAAATAATTACTATAAATTTTGAAACACTCATAAATACATAAACAAAAAGTTTTTATCGAAAGAACACTGCAGGTTGCGCGCACGGAATTTTACATAAAAATGTACAAAAGAAATCGAAGGAATTAAAAGGCGAATCATGGGGTAAAATAGACGTGGAACACCTGAATATTTTTGTTTTAGTCATTCTTTTGCTTCTCTCTTTATTGAGGATAACTTTTTTTTTTTTAACGCCGCCCGAAACTAGGCAAGCTCAGCTCGAGTCCCAAAAATCATCAGTCATGAAAATGAAAAAAAAATTTCACATTTTCTCTAAAAAAAAATCATGTATCTAGATTTCAAGTTTTTTTTTCTTAATGAAATTACCAATTGCACTCACAACTGGAGGAAGCATCGATCTCCAAGAAGTAAAAAGTTTGTATTCAATTTGAAGCAACATTAATGGATCAGTTTCGAACTGAATATCGTCAAAATTCGTCGTTTCGCTCTTCGAGTGAACATACTTATTCGTTATGAAAATAATACATTTTCGGCGATCCTTTCTCACGGCTGAAAACTTCCGGGATCGAGCGTGTATCCACGATACGCAGCTTCGTGACATGCGCGTGAAATACAAATGCACGACTTGCAAACGATATTAATAATAATAAGTATTCACTCTCCACGAATCGTCGTTTCCGTTTTTAAGTCCTTAAGAATAAATTTATTTACATCGCGGACACGAATCCTTCGGTTAGCTCCAGTTTGTCCCTTAAACAAACAAAAAAAAAAGAAAAAAAAAACAAAAAAAAAGAAAAAGAATAGAACCGTTCAATCTTTCATCTTGATCAAATTCGTATGCACTTTTTACTTTATTTCTTTCGCTTCTCCAACAACGAAACGGAAACGTATCATTTTTATCGTTCTACTCTTTTTTTTTTTCAGAAATACGGCTAAATTTTTCTATAACAACTTCGTTTAATCGATTCCGTTTCGATCTTCGAAATAATCTTCATTCTTTCTTCATTCCATGTCGTCCTTCGTTCAATTCTACTTTTGTTTTCTTTCGTTTTAATCATTTTTCTTTCTCTCCGTGTCGCTTAATTGGTAAATGACGTAACAATCGTGTTACAGATATACGCATTATTCGGTTGATTCGAAATAAAAACAATTAGCAATAAACGTCGTTTGTACCACACAGCCAAGAGGATACTTAAAAAAAAAAGGCAAAGAACCATCGAAAGAAACGAGAGAAACTTGTTCGAAGGAAGAAATGCTCGTTTCCACGATTCGATACGTTTATACATATATTTCTAAATAGAAGTTTTCAATTTGCTCTCGGCTACGGGACAATACGAAAATACATATAGTCAGCGTGATAAAATAGGCTCGTCGATCTGTCCACTTATCGCAATAAGAATGAAAAATATTCCTTGCAATATCGTTCGAGAAACGACGAACGAAACGGGTTTTTTTATCGCGCCGAGAAAGCTTTGGAACATTTATTGCTAACACACCTCCCCATTTTTTTTTCTTTTTTTTTTATCTCTCCATCCCTTTCCTTTCGTTGAACAAAGGCATTTGACGTTTAGATGTCGAATACGATTCATGATTCTAAAGTTACGCTCGATCGGCGTATCGCTGATCAATAAATACAATTGTTTCTCTCGTGTACGTCACCGTAGCTTGTTTGGTGCACAACCACGATATGCACAGACAGAAAGAACGACGAAGAATGGGCTAAGTTTTTTGACCAATTTCATCCAAACTTCACGAAAAACACAATACAGGCGGTTTCATCGTTTTGTTTCCTTTCGTCAATCGCATTCTTATCGTAATCATTGTTGACGTTACTTTAGAATTATCGTTATTAATGTTATCGATATTAAATGTTAACGTTTAATAATTACGCAACGAGAGCGCATTCGGCGTTTCCATCTTTTTAACACTTTGAGACGCCGCGTTTCTTACGTATCTTGGAAGATGTATTCAATTCTCGTAGGATCTTATTTGGTTGATTGCAAATAATTCGATCGGACACTCGAAGATTTGTACATACAATAGAATATCATAAAACTAATATAACACATTTGCTGGAGGATAAAGTTATAAATTCGAAGGACTTTCTACGATCTTAACGTGGCGCTCGAAGGTGTTAATTTTAAGACGACGCGACACAACGAACGGATGCTCGGTACGGAAAAAACATGCGTGGAAACCATTTGATAACATCCTTTTCGATACAGTACGCACGGCCGTTTGCAATTCTGGTATTTCCTCTCAAAAAATAATACCTATTACGTGGAGGATAGAATCGAGTATTTTTTTAAACTTGTGTTCGCTAAACATATATATATATATATATATATATATGCATATAGATATATATGTATATGTATACGAATATGCACAAGTTTCACGGTACTTTGAACGAGCGAAGAAGACAATATTTAATATAATTAATGTAGTAGTCTCGTTATTTCATTGCGCGTCGTACTGCAACAACTTGTACCATTGTGTTTTTTGTTTTCTTCACCTTTTCTTTTTTTTTCTATTTTTTTTTTCGTTTTCTTTTATTTTGTTATACGTTTGTTCTATATAAAGTAATCAGTTACCGGTGTGGTGTACAACGCGATCGTGTTATGCTGTGTATATGTGTCGAGTTCATTTCATTTGGTTTATTTTGGCATACAAAATAATTTTATTTACAGTCTGACGATTAATTATCATTAATTATTTACCTATAGTCCTTTAATGCTAGAGTGGCGGATAATATAGTTTCGAATTACGTTACTATATTATGCGGTCTTCGGCTATTTACATAACAAAAACGGCACGAATAAATATTATCATTGGACAATGGACCAAGTTTTTCCTTTCGGTGTGCACCGTCTCGCGCAAACGATTCGTTGGTTAGGGACACGCGAAAATCTTGTACGGTTAACAATTTATGGATCTGAGTATTTTATATACATTGGATCAGAAACGAGCGGTTCGTTAATTTGTTATTTGAATGCAATTAAAACGGGGAACGAAGGCTCGTTAAATGCACGCTGAATGTAAAAGTAACACGAAACGTAGCGATCGATAATGGGAACAATACGCTCTTTCGTTTCATTGATAAAGAACTTCGTACAAAGCATTTGTATTTCTAATCCATTTAACGTGTAAAGAAAAAGAAAAAAATATCTATGTGTTCACTGATCCTTCGATCGGTTGAAGAACGTCCCTTGTCTAACGAATCGATCGACGATCAATCTGATAGCCGCGAAATCCGACGGCGCGTGTGTTCTTTCGTAGAAAAGAAAACGTGGCAGTTGAACGGAATAAGAAATATAATAGAAAGATAGAAGAAAATACAATGGCCCTCCGGATAAAATTAAAACACTCGTCTTACAATCGTGAACGAAAGAGCGTGATTTTGATTTAAAGTAAACACATACTGTAAAGACAGTTTCGAAAGAGCGACTATAAAAATCAGAACTTTCAAAAATCCTGAGGGGCCACCTTTGATACAAGACGTATTCTTTCAAGAGTTCCGCCTCTCCGTGAGAGCAAAAGAATCCGTCTGGTATCTTACCAAACGTACGGTTACAATGAAGAACGATGTACAGGGCGCAAGGTTCGATGAAAATCAGTCACGTAATCCAATGACCGGGGATGAAGTAAAATTTCTTTTCTTTCTTTAACTAACCGCATACCTAATTTCACCTGAGTAAGAACATGTATCTCCCGTTCTCCCGTTCTACTCGAGAAATCATTCGTAATCGGTGTTTGAAATTACGTTTAAAAACTTTGGCCAACGTAAAAAGGCGCGGCTGCGATCTCTCGACGCGGCTATGTCCTATTTGGAACGAGAAAACAAATAGCAACAATTTTCGCCTGGTTTGTTCATCTAGGATGAGCCACGAGAAACGAAGACAACGATGAAAGCTGCATTAAATCCATCGGAGTCTTGTATCCGACGAGCGAATAAACGACAACGGGATGAGTTCCTCTTCTTCGAGGATTCGGCATCGATCAGGTCACTTCGGAGGGCTTCTTCGACGTATCCTTTCGTTTCTTTCTTTACCAGTATCCTCTTCTAACGACGTCCGGATACTACGAGGCGTGAGAGTGTTGAGACTGCGACAATTTGCTGGAACTTTTGTGGTGGCTAGATGCGTGTTTTTCCTGAAAATATAAGCAGAATTGTGATACTCGATTCTTGAAAATATTGCAGAAGAAAAATAGTAAAACGAATCTGTAATTGAAGTTGAATCGATTTGATTCGAATCTAATTAACCCTTTGGATATTAATACCGATCCTTCGTTGTATGCGAAAAAAAGTGGGATAAACTTAACGAATTGTAATTCGTATCGAAACAATTCTACATACTGTTACCGTATCGAAAGGGTTAATGAATTATTTCGTCGGAAAAGTATCTTGCTCGTAATTGTTTCGCCTGTTTCTTTCGTTCGTCACGGAACAATGAGCGGTATAAAGAAAAAATGATAACGAACCGATCGTAGTACGACACCGTTTCTTACGTTTACGTTCGATGCGATTAATGAATGAAACCGAGTTCCTCGACTGAATATCCGATTAATTATTTATCAGATCTGCTTGCGCGTCGCTGTGAAATAAAATTGCAAATGAACGTCGAGCTCCATAATAAACTAAACACGATTTAACGGTACGAATGAATGAAATTGAAGATTTCATTAATGATTTCAGCGCATCGAATGATACCTTATCACTAATCAGTTTGATTTCCGTTATTTTCTCTAATTAACGCGTTGACTGCCCATTATTACAACAATTAATAAACACGTTACGTTATACATATAACACTTGAACTGCCACGTCAGTCATATGCGGGTGAAATTTGTTGCTTGCATTATTAGAAATCGTCGTATTAGGTAGTCCAAATTCTGAATAAAAGAAATTACGAAAAATTGTCAGAATAATAGGTAAAATTTGATGAAAATAAATGCTTTGTCTGACCAAGTATTTCAACACCTTTACCGTGGCAGTCAAGGTGTTAAGATAATTACAGTGCTATTGCAAATTTTGTTATAAATACCAAAATAGAATATAGAAATTTTCCAATCTGCAATTTTCCACCGTTATAATAATTATTAAGAATTCTATTAAAAATTTGTCTTTGTCCAAATATCAAAAGATAGTGGTAAAATTGTAGAAATGGAGCAAAATATCGTCAATTCTTCGCAATTTTCTCGGAAATAAATTTTTTCTTCTACCACTATCTTCTACTTCCGACGACCAAAACGATCCTGATGGCAGTCAACGTGTCGATAAGTTTGTCCGTGAAACGAAACTTTGAATGAAACGCAAATAAACGCATGCATAATACAGAAAGAATAATAAAGAAGCTTGCTTTATCGCGTGCATATGCTCATGCAAAAAAAAAAAAAAAAAAAAAAACGTTCACATAAAATATTCACAATTATACATTCGTGACAGCAAACGGCAACAATAACAAATACGTCGGTTCACAATAATACCCTTCACCAAGCGAGCAAGAATCAATCAACAAAGTGTCTTAATTAGCCCGTCCACTTAGCACATGAAAATCATTCCACCGTATATAAATATATGATGCATACCAATGAAGACTTTTTACACAATGATAATAGTTCGTATTACATACTGATAGCTGTGATAAATATAATAAATGTTAGTACACAAAAAAGATGCGGCGATATGGTGTGCGAATATTATATATAAATATCTAAAAATATATGTATACGCGTGTGTACATTCGTTCAATATATACATATGTATATGCATGTACGTATGTACGCACGCAATAATTGGTGTGTTGTGTTAAAAAGAAAGAAAAGAAAAAAGAAAAAAAAAAAGAGACAAAATAATCACTAAGGTACTTTTCGTTTCCACAGAACGTTTATTTGCTGATGGTTATTTCTTTTCTTCATCGAACACTTGACCGCGTACGATACCTGCGTCTCTGTCGAATGAAATATAATGAATAATTTCAACGATTCCTAATAAACACCCATGTCGGCCGACAAATGTTTCGATCAACGAAACTTTCTGATATCAGTCACGCAAATTAACCATTTCTCATTTAAAAGATTACCTCGATTCAAGATCAGAAGTGTTTCTTTTCACCCGCGCTGTTTGGGTTGCGCGGATAGACGAATATTAAATGAAACGAAATGAAACGAACGAAAAAATGTTACGAGATACATTCATTGGTCCACGAAGAATTTTAGAAGATTTCTGATAACATTTCTCTGAACACAGGTGTTTATCGTAGAAGAAAAAGAAAAATACAGGTAACGTACGCGATAGGTGGTCGATATACATTGTGTACAGTATTGATGCAGTGCTCGCAATTTTTTCACACATATCGTGTTTCTTGCTTCTTTGATTTCTTTTATATATAATTAAACAGTACGTAAATTATGTTTTGCATATCACTCGTATCCGATCGCTAATCACATGCGTGGGCTCGTATTTCGTTTATAACTATATAATAATTTTTGTTCTTTTGTTATATATATAATATATATAAAACTCTCTTTCAATTTCTCACTATCGGAGAGTACAAAACCTACATTAATTTACCTTAGCAATTATTTTGTCTTCGTACGACTTGTACAATTGCACAATTTATCTAGGCCGATCCTGTTTTCTTATAGTTTCTTTTTTGTTTTTCTTTTTTCTTTATCATTTTTCTTTTAATCACACCGCACACAGATCCTACAATTTCTACGCACGCATCTCGTGTTTCGGAATGATGGTTTAATTAACCCTTTCACTACTTTGTAAGTACTTTAGAAACTCGCTTGTTATGTTTTAATTATTTTCGCACACTTATCTATCTGTCTGCTACACTGGACAATAACTTTATTTCTGTGATAGTAATAATAGAAAAACATTTTACAAATAGTAGTTATATAATGTTTTCAAATGATAATTAACCCTTTGAACTAGATGAAAATTTATCTTATATTACAATACAGCAAATTATTGAAAACTTTTTTCTCCAGATAGTAATTTTCATTTCCAGAAGCTTCAAAACTAATGAACGATGAGCGGGTTAATTAACAATTCTTCGAATTCTTTAAACGGAACTTCTCTATCGTTTCTCCTCACGACGAATATTTAAACTCTACCGTAGTGAAAGGGTTAAGGCCAAAAACGAAGGTTTCTCGGTTCTTCAAACTCATCCAGGAAGAACAAAAACAAAAATCTAATAAACCAACTGTTCATACAAAGGCTAATTGCATGGTTTATAACGTAAGAATCGTCTGAAGAATATTCTTCCTGAATGTTTGTTCAAAAACAAATCGTATTGTTTTACGGAATAGAGCAAACAATTCAGTGGTGGATTTTGCCTTTGCGTTAAAAAAAAAAAAAGAAAATCTATATTGATTATTGTAAATTTTTATATAAGATATTTGGAAAATCCGCCACTGATTATGTGGACCGAATCGACTCGTGCCACGTTGCTCTTTTGTTCGTACAAAATTCTACGAATGGCCCACAATTGGTTCCAAGGTTCGATGCAAAACAGCGACTTTTTTCTTTGCAATTATTTACTATGATAATCGGACAATTTACTTATTTATTAAAGGAACTTTGGAAGTGTCCAAAAATAAGAAACACTACCAATTATTTCGATTACTATCCACTTGGTGCCATCAGAAGATTAACAAAATATTAAAGTTACTTAAATAATATTAAATTTGTACAGCGTTGAAATAACGAAGGTCGCTCGTCTGGATCGAACCCGAAGATACAACCACGCCTTTGAAAAATAATTATCATCTTCTTCCGTGCAAATATTTAAACATCGAGCGTCGTTTGGTGAAATATTGTTTGAAAAAGACTCGTATAACAAAATGTTTGCACCGAATAGAAAGGTAAAAAAAAAAAAAAAAAAATTAGACGACGATCATTAGCAGTTACACAGTACACACGTAAACGATCTATCAGTTGAAAATACTATAGCACTAGTTGTGACAATATAACTATAACAATAACAAACAATGACATCGATTCTCCGTCACAATGGCAAATCACATTTAACACACGCTTTTTCTTCTTATTTTTTTCTCTTCTTTACAAGAACCGCGTGTTACGTGTAAAATATAAACGCAATCTTAATAGTTTTATATGTATAATATATTTCTTGCAATATATTAATCACGCTATTTTTCGCTTATTATTTGTTTTTTTTTTCTTTTTTCGTTTTCTTCAACACGTTCCTGAGATAATATCCATTCTATATTCAATGATTATTCTTACTTTGTTGTACATACATATATGTATATATATATATATATATATATATTGTCAATGACGTGAATAAATCGATAAAAATTACAGGGGGGAAAAAAGTGTATACACGACACGGTATATTCTGAATAAATATCTATAAAAAAAAAACCTACGTACACTTAAAGGGGCTTAATAATGAAAACTCGAAGCATCGTAAAAAACAAGATTAAATTATCGAATTGTTCGTTATTGATTGAAATTGAATTGATAAATGGACTAATGATTTCCTTGAAACTTTTCTTATCGGATAACAATCGATTGGTAATCGACGCGTTTAAAGTTTGCAAAATAAATAAGAAATCTTTGTTCACGCAAGCGGCTTCAAAAAGAAAAAAAAAAAAAAAAGTTCACAATGATTGAGTGAACCGATTGCGAAGAAAAAGAGATTTTGCAGCGAATCTATCGTTTCAGGATATTAATTATCTTTCGTATCAAAAGAAAAACATAAAAATGAAATATGTCTATAAAAGCTGCATTTGTTTTCTCAATGTTCGTGTCGATATCTTGTTATTTGCAAAATTTAATTAACATCACGAAGCAACCCTTTGCGTTCCTTCAAAATTCAGGGATCAATAAGCCTTATAAGACGGTATCACGTTATTAACTATGACAAATTTAGCTCGTATCTTTCAATACAATTCAATTTGAATTGTAATCAAAATCAGACTTCAGACCCTTTCTCAAAGTCGATAGAAATTTCGTTAAATGTAAATTGCTGTGATTTTCAAAATACTTCTAAATACTGAATTGTGGGTTTCCTAATTATAACGCCGGAAATAATCGTAAGGCAAGGAGTTAACTTTGCAAAAGTTAATTGGACCGCAAATGGTTGACCGAAAAGAAAATCTCGTTATCCCAGTCTCAAGAAAACAACGAAACAATATGTTAGTTCCGACAATTTTCTATGTGTGTATATACGTATATAAATGTTTACAAATACGTACACCTTTGAAGTTCACAATTAATAATAATTACGCATATGCTATGAGCAATCTCGCCGCTTCAATTGTATACGATACATTTTATGTACTTTTTTCCTTCTATTTTCTTATATATATATATATATTTTTTTTTTACTTTTCAATGTTTTTTTTTTCCGTTCTTTAAGTAACCTCGTAAGTTTCTATAGCCGTTTACGCGTTTCAAAAATCGACGAAACTGATTCCATTATAAACGCAAAAAAACACTCTGCACACCACCTGTCTCTTCGAAACCCTTTGCCAGCAAAGGAATATCTTTTTGCTAATAATTATGTTTCTCGATTAATCGTAATCGTGACACAGAGATAAAAAAAAAAGAGAGAGAGAAAGAAAATCGAAAAAGAAAAAGTTATTCTCCCCCCCCCTCTCTTTTTTTTTTAGAATTGAGCATTCGGTTAATAAAAGAAAAAAAAAATCTATCGACGTTTGACCGTAAGCGCAAAACATATGGTTTCCCTTTCCGTCTTCGATTCTGGCAGTGCGTTTCAATCTTATTTCGTTACCTTTCTCCACGAGCGACGTCGAAAACGTAACCAAAGAAAAGAAACCTAGTCAAAAAGCTACTTCATCGAAGAGCAATTTCTTCAAATATCAAGGTACGATAAAGTTTTCATCGTCCATTTGTTAATAACCATACAAGCTATTTTTATTTTTTAGTATCTGTTCACTTGAGAGTAGATACACTTCTTTATTTTTTTTTTTTTTTTTTTTTTTTATTAAAACCTAATTTTAACTATAACTTTTCATCTCCACTTTGCAAATATTATTTACCCAAGTTAGGTATTTATATACCTAACCAGACTCCAAGGGTTGAGAAAGAAAACTTTCGAATATTCTTGATAGGAAATTTTCCAGAGGACGTTGTAACGCGTTCGTGATTAAACGAAACTACTCGATTATCAATTATTATTCTTCAGACAGGCTCGTCTTCGTGATGGTAGTTCACTTGGTCGTCGAAGCCGGGTCACGACGGACCTTGGCAATTCGAGAAGGGGCTCACAAACTCAAATTAAACTACTTCTAAAGAGAGAGATGCGCTACAGGTACAAAGGTGGAAAGACCGAAGTGGTGATAATCGTAACACTAGGAATAATAGAGATCGTACGATGTCATGCTGCTACTTCTACCATTCACAAACTGGAAAGGGAGAAGAAGAGAAGGACGAAGGCAAGGTGAAAAAGAAGAAGAAAAAAAAAAAGTATATTCCTTCAAGATCGCAAATCGGTTTCTACGGGAATCACTTCAACCACTTCCCCTACCAACTTTTAAAATAAAACAACCATGAAAAAGAATCTTTCAACATTTCATACAAAATTTTCATAATTAGTTGAAAAAGAAGTGGCTGCAGTGTTAATCGCTACTTGCTCTTCTCTTTCTTTTCTTTATATCCGGGAGAAGAACAGAAACTACTTGTAAAGTCCACTACAAGACAGGATATATCCATACGAACGTTATTCCGGTGGCGGAGGAGGTGGCGGCGGTGGCGAGGAACTAGGGGGTGGTCCGCTCGGCAGGGGTGGCGGTGTCTTGGCTTCCTGCCGAGCGGACGCGACCTGAATCGCGTTCTGATTCTGTCGCATGTTCGGTGGCAAGGATGGTGGCGGTACAGACGTGTCGATCGCGCCGTCAGGCGTCATGATAACGCTGCCCGCCGGATACATCGGGTACTGTTGTTGATACTGCGAGTAATACATGACCGGATCGTACATGTATCCGGCGGGATTGTACATAGAGGGTGGCGGATAATTGGCGAAGAAATACGAGTCCGTTTGGCCAGGTCTCGAGTAAGCTGACGGATCGGCACGCGCCGGAGGAGGAGGTGGATGAGGATGATGCGGATTACGAGCATTGTTACTACTGTAGGTGTCTTGTTGATAGTAGCCGTCCCGCTGGCCGGGAGCATTGTAATGGCCCGCCGATCCTGCTGGTGGTGGACCACGCCCGATATACTGGCGGCCGCCTCTACCGCCTCCACGTACCTTGTTATTGCTGCCCGAGCTATAGTGTCTGCCGTTCTGCCGTTCGCCCGGTCGATGTTGCCCGTAGCCCGCCGACGTCAGCTGCGATTGCTTCTTCGTCGGTGGTACGTTGACCATCGGGTTCTCCTTGGTGTCTGTACGTTCGCGTTTGCGACTCTCGTTCTGGAAATCCGGCATGACGCTGCTCGAACCGCCACCGCTGCTGGTCGTCGACGGAGCGGCCGCGGAACTCCTCGAGATACCGTCAGTGCGGATTTTAATCTTCAACGGTGCCTGAACCATCGGCTGAGCCGGTGAACTGGACACGCCCTCGGTACCCTTTAATCGTTCCTTAGGGATAATGATTTTGATACTGGTATTCTGAGGGGATTTATTCTTCTCGACGGACACCGCTCCTCCTACTCCCGTGCTGGTCGTCGACTCTGTGCTCAGATTCAATTTATCCTTAGGAATGGTGATTCTGATGGGTACCGCGGCTACGGTCTCATCCCCTTTCTCTTTATCCTTCTCACGATGTTTCTCCTTGTCTTTGTCTTTATGCTTGTGCTTGTGCTTCTCTTTGCCTTTGTCTTTGTCTTTGTGTTTATGCTTCTCCTTCTTCTTTTTCTTCTCGCTCTTGCGATGCTCCGATCGCTTCTCCTCAACGGGCGGTGCCGGTGTTACGGTCGTCGACGTTGGTACAGGAAGCACGGGCTCTGTGCTGGTTTGCACGGGTTCGGAAAGAGCGCTTATGTCGACGGTCGACGCTATCACTGGCTCGTTGACCAATGGCAAAGACATGCACTGATCCTGAATGGGCAACTGATGATCCATCAGTAACATCGAATGCGATAAAGACTGTTGATGCTGTTGGTGTTGTAAATGTTGCTGTTGCTGTTGTTGTTGTTGTTGATACTGTTCCTGATGCATTTGTTGTGGCGTTATTTGACTAAACTGATGCATATTTTGCAGTAACGATGGCATCGGTGCTAAAGGTTCCTGAAGCAAAGCACTTATACTCTGAGCAGACTTCATTGGCGATAAATATTCATTCTTAATCTGCGAATGTTCCATTTTGATTGACATGTCGGTTTTGTACGATGGTTCCTTTTTAATTTGGAAATCTTGCGATTCCTGTTTCACTGTTACGTTCGGATCCATCCCGTTGGTCAAACTTTGCTGATTCGATAAAGTCTGTTGCTGCGTGGACACTGCACCGAAACGCGATATCGTCGGTTCAGAGTCGAACGGTTTGATCAGTTCAGGTGGTTTCATGTCGTTCGCGATTTGCGTGGCTCTACCGTTTGCCGAAGGATTGTCTCTGATCGGTTGTATCAATTCTGGTACCCTACCGAGCATCTTGACAGCCTCGAAACTGGACGTATCCTCCATTTTGACTTTCACTTGTTGCCCGTTATCGCTAGTGCTGCCTGCACGATGTCTCTTGTTGGACGTTGTGGAAACGTCGCTGGCCGATCGTTTGATCGACGACGTTTCTTGCGATTGCAAGCCCGGCGGACTCGCGAAAGGTGATACTAAATTAAAACCTATCGACGTATCTGGTACGCGTTCTTGTTTAGGAACTTTTGCGGCCGAAGGTGGCGTCTTTTGTTTCGATTTAGACCTCTGCGAATGAGATTCCCGAGGCGTTGGTACCTTCTCCGGACTGAATAACGATTTCGGCTTGCCAGGAG
The DNA here is from genome assembly GCA_943735885.1 of Stelis phaeoptera. NCBI lineage: Eukaryota > Metazoa > Arthropoda > Insecta > Hymenoptera > Megachilidae > Stelis > Stelis phaeoptera. The sequence continues at coordinate 8,090,195 of OX030936.1, forward strand.
GAGTTTGTAGCACGCTTTGCTGAATGTCGGACGAACATTTGTCCGGTTCGTCGTGCCGTGGTCGTTTCTCAGTTTTCGGATCGTCCACGTTATTCAAAGACGATAAACTCGACGACTGAGAACCGCCGTTCTTAATCGTGTCCTTCAAAATCTGGGACACACCGTGAGCGATATGCTGACTGGATACCGTCTTCGACGTCACCGATTTCTGACCAAGCAAAGAAATCGAACTGGAACTAGTCGGAGACTTTTCTTGCGTGAACGAACTCTGTACAGTTGTCAGTTTTCCATCGGCTGAAATCGAACCGCTGCTACTTTGTAATTTTTCTGATTGATTGTATTTGTTATGGTGAGGTGGTTTTTGCGTATTCGAAGCATATGGTACATCGAGCGTAGGTTTAGGCGGAGGTAATGGTTTTTCTATAAGTTTTCTCACTTCTTCGCATCTCTGTTCCAACGTGTCGGACTTCCTTTGTCGTTCGACTCTTGTCGGATCCGGATATTTGTATGATTTTTGTTCATTGTCTTTCCTATGTTCGACAGGTTTATGCCTCGGATCGTACATCCTCTTATCATGACCTTGATGCTTATTCTCTACGCCGCTTAATCTGTGCACGCTATGATTATTATTACTAAGTTTTTCTTGGATATTTCCGTGGGCCACCGGATCCTGTAAAACACCGACATCTGGTCGGTGACTCGTGGAATCCGTCAACGAATTGTCCAAATTCGGATCTTTCGGCATCGTATGACTATGAGAATGAAGAGTACTACTACTATTACTACTGCTACTTGTACCAGTGTTCGAATTGTACTCTCTTTGTAACCTCTGCCTAGTAGGATCACGATTTGGTTCCCTAGCTTGAGTACTACTAGAATGTCTCTGAGGTACCGGCTGTCCAACTTTAACTTCTGGTCTGTGATGATGATTATGATGAAGCGCCTTCTGTCCTGGAGGCAACGGATGTTTGTTCAGCACATTTGTACTAGACACAGATTTGTGGTGATGCGAATGATGCTTATTTATATCCGACGCGTGAGTCTGCGAAACTGTCGTTGGAACCGTTGCCTTTTCCCTTTCCAAACGTTCGCGTTCCTTCTTTTCTCGATATTCTCTATAATCGACAGGAGGTCTTGTGGGCGCAGGAACGATTTGTTTCTTGTCTTCCAGTTTCTCCGTATGATGAGGTCGACTCATATGGAATGTGGGTCCACCATCGGCCATCGTCGCGGGAGATTGTACTTTACGAGGTTCTGCGTCCTGAAGCAAAATAAAATGGGATATATTAGCTCGTGGTTCTCGTGTAGATCTGGTTTGATTTTTGAATATTCAAAGTACTTACAAAGGGTGAATTCGGTAAACTAGGATGATTAATGCTTGGACTTTGATTGGCAGATATGCTCATTATTTTTCTTTTCAACCTCGACGGACACTTATCAAATATATGAAGGAATTCTGCTGTAAGCTCTTGTAACAGCTCGGAAGTCACGCTCCTGTCGACATACCAAAACCAGTGTTTCCCTTCCGTACTTTGTGGAATCTGTACAACAATTATAATACTTGAATTAATACAATCGCCAGTTCAACCGAGAACTTCGATCGAAAAGAATCTGAAAATTTTTTATGAAATAAAATGAATTACATTTACCTCCCAATTAGACCATTTACACGCCAGATGTATGCAGAAACATGCAACTACCGTTGGCTTGTACTGCAGACACATGGTTGTCAAATGTAAACTGGAAAGAAAAAGAATCGTCCGTAAGTCGACGCAAACCCATTTAACACTTTCGATCGACGACTTCTTGAAGAAATCTAACCCAGGGCATAAAAAGAACTGTACTATAAAAGTGAAAGTACTAGTTCCATTAAACATGGGTATAACATCGGGATAAAACCAGGACGAATTTCTTACGATTCGTTGAAAATAATTCATTCCATTATTCCCAATTTATAGCTTGCATAAATGGAATTTAATTCCAAAGAGTACGTTTCCAAAACAGTTAAAAAAAAAATGTCACATATTTAATGTACTTCTCTCTTTGACGATGAGCTACACAAAAATTTCAAATAATTACACGAACGATGGTTTTCTACAGAAAAATCACAAACACAGATCCTTACAATACTCTGTTGTATCGTAACAAATTTACCGAAGTTTGCCCCAATATAATCCCATGACACAACTGATTTTTGGGTTAATAATGTGAAATGTATATGTTTCTACAACATTACTATACAGAGGCATGGAATAGCAAAATAAAATTACTTGAGGTAGTACGAAATATTGAAATTTTATATATTTCAGAGAACGTATCGTTTTAAGAAAACAAATTCATTTTACTTTTTGTGAAAAATATTTCCGAACTGTATACATTTTTTTTTTTCCACAACAACAGAGAAATTAAGGCTCAATCTAAATCAACTGCTGTTATGATTATGATCTATTCAAATATTATTCAATTATCATTGAACAGATTGCTGGCCAATCCACATTTGTCAAATTATCGAACAATACCTGAATAGACTGTAATCAAATTATGACCATACCATACTGAATCATTGGCAAAAATATAAGTCTAATGGTATGGCACTTCATTTTAATTAATTGATACTTTTAAACATTCATTCATCGTTTCACTGTTCCCACATTCATTTCATTCATTCGTAATTTGTTTTGTGCATCTACGGCTTAAAATACGTGTATGTAAATATAAAAATAAAAATTGGACAATATACCGTAATGTAAGAGAAAACGATCAGTCCTTAAGAATATTTCATTTACCTTCGATTAAGCAATCCTCATCGTGAACTTAGTTTACGAAATAAACTTCGTTTCGCTTTGGCATACGTTCTCTTTAGAATCAGACATTACCGCGACTGCAACGCAACATTCCTCCCCAAAAGTTATCGTTGACATTCAAACAGTCGCAATTAGAATTCAGGAAACGTATGAAATCAAAGTAAACTTTTATGTACCATATAAAATTTTTATATTTTCTTCTATGCCTTCATCAATGTAAATCAATCATTAATTCTGCTCGTTTTAAGGCATAACATTTACAGAGCAAGACATATTTTTTTTCAATTTACATCGTATACAACTGTAAAATATTTATTCACGTTTACTTTGCTTTCTGAAAGGAAAATAGGTCAGAATGTTGCGCCAGTGGCTATTGCCTGACAGTCTTAGCTTGGAAATATGCTCCAGCTGGCATCTATTTGACCAGAAGACTGCTAAGAGTAAGAGATACTAGGAAATAATGTGTAGCCACCTGTTAGATGCCATGAAGTATGAAGTCTGGGCTAAGTCCTTGCTCGCTGGAAAAAAAAGTGATAAAACCTCAGTAGAATGTAATACTAACACATGATCCAAGTGCTTATTATTGTTTGCAATTTTTCGACGGTTTAAATTCGATATACAAAACAGCTATAATTAAAATATCAAGAATCTTACAACATAAGCATCGTTAAACGTAATTTATCTACCTTTAACCAGTTGACAACATCTAACAACATGTGTGTGGGGATGATCAATGGCGACATCAAACCCCAATGTTTGCAGTAGGACGTTTTCATTGAAAACCAGATCCTGAGCTTGCTCAAGGTATTGCTGTAGATAAAAGCATATTTTATAAATAATTGTGTTTACCACCGACAACTAGTATATAAATACTGTTATTGTTCTTAATTGTACCTCAGACCGGATGTCAGGTGGGGGCTGATCTCTGTGGAGACACATATGTGCCATTTTGATAACATGTTCTAATTTGCGTGGTTGTTCTTCCACTTTTGCCGCTAAAAATAATGCAGCTGCTGCAATTGCATTCCTGTGGAAATGTGACAGCGAGTGGAATACATAGAACCTGTGCATATACACTATTGCTGTGTTGATACATAATTGTGACCTATAATAATCTAATTAAGGAAAATACTTGTTGGCTAATATTCAATCATCCAATATCGTATCATGTTTATTAAATCTGCGAGTAACATTACGAAATACTTTGTGCTATTCAACTTCAACTGTGTCTTACCAGAAATATTCTTAGTATGTAATAACATTAAATAAACGAAATGCAATGAACTAAGCAATCTATTGATATAATGAACTATGATTTATAATTTGTTATGCGTTGTATTCCTTGTTTAAACATCAATAACATAAGCAATGTTTAAATCTTAATTACTATGTCTATGCTTGTTTTTTTTTTTTTTATCTTAATAGTTTGCATCATGAACGTACAATGTTAATTCCACCAGAATATTAACAAAAAAAAAAAAGATAATAAAAACAATCCATATAACTAAAACACTTAATTATTACGTTAAATGGTAAGATTAGAAAATGGAGGGAACGATATATTATATTGAAAAATTTTTATTTAATCTGTATATTACATTAATATAAAAAACTTGATCAAATAAATCACATAATATCGACTTGTCTTAATCTTGACTTTCACTTGTTCCTTATATGTTTTTTAAGGTCTTCTTGCTATATTAGATCGTATTAATATTTTATACTCTAGAGCGTTTATTACCTAAGTAAAAGGAAAATATATAAACTGGAGCCTTGGAATAAATCAGATAAAAGGAAAATATAAAACGATATTAAAAAAAGAAAAAAAAAATACTATTACATTATACATGTACAGAGTAATATTATACTTTGCATAATCCAAAGAAACTTAGTTTCTTAATACTGTAAGTACACCAAACCAAAATAAAACTGTAATTTATTATATTTCATTTGAAATTATAATCTTATCATTTTGTAACTCAAAATACTACGAAGAACATGCTGAAGTTCTCTCAATCGGAAAGATAATTAATACAATTATAATTTTCAAACATGTATCTGAAACATAAAAATATTATAGAATTGTTACATTCTAAAAAAGATGTTTTTCTTTTAATAAAAGTGCATTAACTATGAGTATACAGAATCTAAGATAAATTTAATTTTCAGTACGAAGAATCTTTAACGATAATAAAAATCTTATATAAACTTATAAATTAAACAAAAAAAAAAACACTTCGCATAAACATGTGACGACATGCAATAATTGGCAAGTTAGATTTGCTGTAGATATAATCTTGAGATGCATAATAAAAACAAATTAAAAATACAAAAAAAGAGAGAATATACTTGCATAAGAAAGATCAGCGATAACGATGATTTTGGTTGGTACTACTGTCAAACTTAGCAAATATAATACTGCCATTTCGTGACCCTATTTTCTGCCCTCCTTTTTGGATGATAATAATTCTGCTCATCATTTTTAACCACTCACAATATTATACGATCAACCCGAATCTGTTGAATAGCACAAAGATGCCGATATTCATCGTGCACTGAACGTAACACGATGAAGTTCAATATGGAGAATCGTAATCACGACGCGTGACCTCCTCTTTCGCACGTCATTCATGTTTACAACATGTTACGTATCTCGTATTAATTTGGCGCTTGAATTACTCGAGAATTATTAGGTAGAAAAAGAAAAGGACACGATCGTGTAAGCGTACACGATAGTTCTGAATGATTTAAAAGAGGGGGGAAAAACATAAAGTGATTGCAAGGATAGGAGAGGAAAGGGAAGTTAGGAAACACGCAACTGAACATGCACTCGTTAAAAAAGGATACACCACGAGCCGCTGTCCCATATCCTGAATGAAATTTGCTGCCTGCTGCCGGTAGCTCAGTTCCTTATCCGCGTCGATGCCGCATCTTCTGCTCGGCGTGTTTGTTAGCTGTTCTTTCGTAAAGTACCATTTTTCGTCAGCCGCCATTTATATGTACACACAACTCGGTACTAACGATGCGCACTTCACGGCAGTCGCGACGGTGGCGGCGAGCACACAATGCACAGTGGCAACACGTTGAAAACTTCACGTCACTACGTTAACCGGAAACGCCAATTTCATAATTGCATAAATGTTCCACCGTTAAACAAATCGTTCATCGATTCTGTTAAAAATAATTCCCCATTCTAATCTTGCTGTTTCTTCATCGATACTCTATCTTTTTTCCGTGAATTAGTCTTTGCACAATATTCCAGGTTACGTGAATACTCGCGGTATTTTGAATTCCGGATATAGCGTACTTTTATAATCATTTGATAAGCGTCCAACGTCACGGCATGCTTTAGAATTATGCAGTTTAATGAGAAATTAATTGTAAAAATTCATAAAAGGCTTCGGTACTTTCGTATATTCGTGATATGAGATTGTCGTGCTTTATATGTAGGTTTATACGAAACTTCGTAATACCGTCAATATTATATTTATGGACGTTTTATTTGTTTTAATGTGTTACAAAATAAACTTTTTGTATTATAATAAATTAATAAAGTCAACTTTTCGATAATGCATCACAGTATCGAGATTTATTTACTATTGTGTATCATGTATTCAGTAGATTTTACGTATAAGTTGAATAAAGTTTTCACACAGATTAAACTTGGACCTTGGATATATTATAATTTAAAATTCAGTATATGTTAGGTATGCAGGGTAATCAACGATATACGGCGTTAATTTTTCTTCAGAAATATTTTCCGTGCGTTATTTTTCATCCTTGTATTAACATACACTACATTGACAAAACTTGATTTTGTAAATTTTTGGCAGGCCATGAGGTTGGTTGGTAGAAAAAGAGCTTGATCACTATTTCGGTATCAGCTCAAAATAAATGTTCAACTTCAATTACAATAACAAAATAAAAATTGTATGGTATTCTTATATAATGGGATATCAAGGTTAGTTAACATGTAACAATTTCACACATTCGCAGAATTTATCCCATTTCAATTAAAACCTTTTAAAATACTATTTCTTTGTTGCACAAAAAGTTGCAATTATACACCGATACAATAAATATAATAAATGTATACTGTTCAATCGAAACAATTCTTTATTATGAGCACACTGCATTGGTTAACAATAAATATACGCGCGTAACGTAAAACCTCAACTTTTGTTAATATTTTATGACCAACGTCATAACCTACCTGAACTTTTTTTTCAGTCTACATACGATACGTATGAATCACGTAGTTTATCAATTAGAAGTTTTAGGCTTTAAACTCCCGGAAGTGACGCAGAAAACTGTCGTTGAGCTAGTAGTATGTGCACGCAGCAAATGTTATCTCTGTAGTAGCGTCCCGTTATCTTGGTCCTACGGAAGGACCCAGTGCTGCCTTTCAAGTATTATTTTGTTCGCATACAACTTCAGACTTACTGTACAATTACCAATATTTTACGTTTCACGATATTAATCTTTTCTTTTTCTCTTGAAGTTTCCAGAAGTACGTTGACGGTGACAAGTGTAAATTAGTTGGCACTGTCTTTCCTTCTCGGAAGATTTAATGTAAGAGATCACAGTAAGTTTTCAGAAAATTACCCTTCGCGGCTTTATAAAGTCCCGCTTGTTACGTCTCATTCCAATTTTCACAAAAACTAATCACATGTCCGCCTCATTCTTTCGAAATCCGTACATACATCAATAAGACTTCATTCAACGTCTCACGTACAAAATGGCGGCGAACTACCACTTGTTACAAATACATATGATGCAATAGTTTTACTCTAAAAAATAAAGAGAAACTTGAACGTATGTACCTCTTATATTTATTATAATTTTTTTGTATGCTAAATCTTCTTTTATCTGTAAATTATTTTGAAATAATAAAACTGCTATAACCATGTTGACTTCCGAAGTAAATTGTGGCGGTAAATTTGAAATTGTATATCAAGCGTAGCAATCTTTTACAATTTGTTATTGACAACAGTCTTATGAAATGAAGTTTGGTTGCTAAATTTTCCCATAATGATTATCAAAAATGTTGTTTGAATTGTACATATACCTTTTATAGACAAGTTATGTTTCGGATCCCAAAAACCATGCCTGTGAATACTGTTGCCACAAAAAGACCAAAACAGACGCAAACATGTTTGTATTCATCGTACGAATGTGCACAGCCTTGCCTTGAAGGATACAATTATTGTAATAAACATATTCTTGAAGATCCAAATGCACCTTACAAACAATGTGGTTTTGTATACAATACTAATGGCAGAAAGTGCCCGAATCCTGCACCAAAACACGACAGAAGAGATGTTTTGTATGTATTAACTTCATGAATTCCCTTCCAACATATTGTTCTCTAAGTAGTGTATAAACATTTGTTTTTTTGTAGGTATTGTACCGAACATACTAGAAAAGCTCAGATAGCACGTATAAAGTCAACAGCACGTCATTCTTTGCCGCAAACACCTGAAATGCTTTTACTCAACTTAAGTCACTATGTTAAGCAGGCAGATTCGAGTACAGAAGACACAGAGGATGAAGAAGGAAAAATTAAGGCACTGGATCCTTTCTGTAGGTTTCTAAATAATATTCATTGAAATTTTCTTTCTTATATCGAAATTTTCTTTCAGCCGAAGTTGACGCACACAGAGTAAATGCAAGCGGATGTGATATTTTAGATTACGCAAGTTCTTCCGATAGCGATGTTGAACCTACAGTGGTAAGCGATACTTTGAGAGGAAGTCATCTTGATGACAGTGACAATGAAAGTTTATACAGTGCACAGGAAGATCCCTTAAAGTAAGAATAAGCTTATATTAAAATCTCAATGTATCAATATATTTTTGTTCTGTACAGTATAAAGCTAGCTTGCTTTGGCTTGTGCAAATCTAAAAAAAAAAAAAAAAACTTTTATGTCTATTTACTTATCTTTGGTAGTTGCTTTACGCAAAAAAATAAGACATTAATTTCTATTGAATCATTAGTATTAATTTTTTAAGGCATGCTGGAGTCTTTACTGCCGAAGAAGTGATCTACATTGCACGGGAAAAACTAATTAGGTTGCAATCCCTTTATATAGATCAGTTTAGGAGATTACAATATGTTTTGAAAGAAAAAAGACGAAAATATTTACACGCGCTTAAGAAGGAAAAAGAAACATTATGTAGTATACACGATCAACCCAAAGAAACTGCAAAAGAGAAAAAAATATATGAAAAATTGAAAGCTTTAAATCGCTATCATAGACGAAGCGGCGTTGAAGCCATATTATATAGAAAATCATTAGAACGTCGAGCACAGGTAATCGAAGCATATGTCTGTAAAATATAAGAATTATAATACAGAAATGCGTAATAAATAACTGTGTGTTTACTATAGGCAACCGATGGATCCGCACAAAAAGTACCAAGTGTATCAAAGTGTATATTCACAGAAGGTGGAGTAAAATGCGGCGAAAGAACACTGCCTGCAGCAAAACATTGTCGTAAACACATTCTTAAAGTAAAATTATTTTCGTTTCAATGAAATTACAGTATTACGATAAATATGAATTAAATAAAATCATATTGCGTTAACAGGATCAGCATCAAGTATTGTTTAAGGCATGCGGAGCAGTGCACGCGGATATTGAATGCCATGAACCAGTACCTGTAATTTTTGACACAAATTGTGTATTTCATATGAATTTACCATCCGAATGCAAATTAGAAACTATGAAGGTAATTTTTTAATCGTTAATACATCTACAACAGTGAAAATATTACGGAAATAAATATATTTCATCGTCATATTTATTAGTTTAAGGAATCAAAGCCTGAAACTCAGAAACTATCTGCATCGGATAATCAATCTATGGAGATCGATGTAGTAGGTGAAATTCAAGATATCGATCCTGACGATGACATGGCGGGATTAATGAGGGAGATGAGTGATGCCGCGCATATGAAACCAGTATTTAACGAAAGTTTAAACAGTGAAGCTAGCACGGACACAGCGTTTAGTTTATCAGCACAGATGAGCGATAGAGATGACCTTGTATCTATGTGACAAAATATCTGTTTGTGACCTTAAATAATAAAATGTTAATTTTATTGTTACATATTTATGCTAACTTCATTTATACGGTAATACCTGCACAATGATCACAAATATCACATTCGAAGATGTGATGCTTGCTATAAATAAAGGATCGAACGTAGAATTTGACAACAAGTACTCAGAAAACAATCGTTGCAATTTTATTCAAACGAGTAAAAACAAATTTGTCATTAAAAATAATGAATTTGAAATAACAATTTTTTTTTCTGTTTAATAAAAACAAATGTATTATTTTCATTTATGTTATAACTGAAAAAAAGCCAAATTCTTTATGATATATAATAATATATGTAATTTAAGAAAATTTATGGTTATAAGAATATAATGCTTTTTTTCAATTTTTACATATTCTGTAAAAAAATACATTAGTATTAATCATAACATTAATTGTTGATATACACCAGCAAACAATGATGACTTTTTTTTATAAGAACCCCCTCGCCACCGGCTCACCTGTGCACAGGGCTACATTTCACTTCAGAGCGCGGCGAATCTCGCATACGATTTTCCCGACAGCTGCGTCAGTCGAAGCTAAATATTTATTGGTGCAGCGTTAAAACGAATCCAGGAAACTGAAATATTACGTATACTTCACACTTGACAAGCATTAACCGTGTAAATTGTAATCAGAATTAAACTTAAAATTCGATAGCAATCGAAATTTGAACGACAGAAGTCACATTTGAACTGTAAGATGTATCACTAGTGTGATACAATATTGTAGGCCAAGGGGTTAAAGGAACGCGAGCGAGACAGGTAAGTGTTTAAACATGATTTTTCCGGTATAGGTTTTCTTACCAAGCGTAGGCGGGATTGTTTGTTGGTATACGAACAACATACATTTGAAATATAAGTAACTTACAATAAGTAAATGAGGTTTCGGCGTAATTTGGTTATTTAGATTGTATGTTCTTTAAGTAATACAAAAAATATGCATAACATGTATACATCCTTTCTACGAGACACATCTTTTAACTCGTTAGAACCATGATCGTCATAAATGCAATAGCATAAAAGAATAATACAATGCGAAGAAATATATTTGCTCGAAACAATTTATAATGAATTAGAAATATTTTATTCTTTTTGTTTTCACAGTCATAATATCCTTTTCCAGTTTTGTTGTATAAGTACAGCTAACATGTTTATAAGTTTTAATCATGTATTATCTTATGAGATGCAGATATGTACATGAAATTTTAAGTAATCACCAATTGAATTATTGGTAATTATTGTGGCAGTATGAAGATATTTCAAAATTATATATATATGTATATATGGTAATACATATACCATCGGTCTTTCTTTGCGTTAATATCGAATGAAATGATTTTGTGCACAAGCATATTTATAGTTTCGCAAAACTACATGTTATTGCATTGTGGGTAATCTTATTTGGTAACTGAATTTGTTTGTATCAATTATTGAAACAGCAACTTATCTATAGAGTGCAATATCTAAAACTTTGTGCAAATGCAAAAAAAGTTATAACAAAAAAATCAAGTTAAAAAAAACAAGCACCAAAGTTTCAAAAACAAACAAACGTCCTGCGAACTTATTGAAATGCATTTATGATTAATAAGTATACAGTTTCCTATGCTTTGTGTTTTTGATCTTGACTTAATCAATGTACGTCTACTTCGTGTTAACATCATTTTAAATCATGTACAATATTTGATTCGTTTCAATCGTACGTTCATATTAGAATCATATATGAGGCTGATTCAATTAAGAGATATGTATTTGAAGCAGTGTTTATTTAAAAAATTGTATCGAAATAAAGAATGCAATTGTTAAATATATCACGATTAACTTTGCAAATACATATTTATTATGTAAATGTCAGGCATTTGATAAGTAGAAAACAACCCCCGAATTTCTACCAAAATAATGTCAATGAACAATAGTTATACATTCTTTTTTAATGTAAATTTTTCTTTATACCAACTTAATTATTTATAGTCGACAAAATATTAGATAAAAAAAGCTACTTGGCATTTTCACAAACTTATGCGATTTTAGTAGTGAAGTATCAAAACCTATCAATTAAAAATTGTCTACAATTACCTATTTTCATGATGGTTTTGTCCAGTATGTCGCAAAACTCAAACGTTAGCTTGACTTTTGGTTTCTTTCATTAAAACGCAATGTCTCAAACATGATTTTTAATAAGTATACTTCGAATATTGTCGTCATATTTGCATTGTCTAACTTTCTTCAAACTATTTCTTTCAACTGTTCAATTGTGCATCGAATACTCTTAACGTTGTAAAACATTTAGCGTTTATCCATTTGTAGTACCTTCTTAAGTTTTTTAACAACCAACTAAGTTGTCGTCTACTAGAAATCTTATGCTAAATACGTGAAGGAAAATAAGATTGCTTATATTACAGTAAAAGTGAATATTGTTTCGGTAAGAATTCATGGTCAATATTTTATTGACTCGAACGTCGACTGCAAACAGATCTGTAGGAAGTACTGCAAGCTTACCATCGTTCAAAAAAGTTCTCAGTCTTTACGAAGTTAATCTTAATCACTGAATATATTTTTAAGGTCCTGTTCGTATAATGCTATAATTAACATTATTCCAAGACCACAAGATAGACCTAATGCTTGTAAAATACACTGCCATTGAAAGCTACGTTCCACAGAGTGACTTGAAGATAATTCTGGAATCTAAGTCGAGCACATTTATTAATTAAACATAACTGTGAAAAGAAAATAAAACAATAAAAAGATACAAACCATGTCTACCACTTACCATGTCTACTAATGCTATATATATAAACATTCCTGCAGCAGCAGCAAACACCCAACTACTTATAGCAGGTGTACTTCCTAATAATACACCAAATATCATACCGAACAAACAAAGTATGGAAGATAACAAATTATAAAAAACCGCCTGTTTAGCACTCATTCCGGCTTTTAATAAAACTGCAAAGTCTCCTGTTTAATATGAAAAACTGTGTTAAAGTTTTAAATAATTGTTAATATTTAATTTCGAATAACATGTGCAATATACCTATTTCATGGGGTAATTCATGGCAAAATACAGCTATCGCTGTAGAAAAACCACCCGCTATGTTTGATGAAAAAGCAGCACCTATAGCCATGCCATCCGTAAAATTGTGCAAACCATCACCCATTACTACCATCCAAGCAACGCTTGACATTGATTCAGGTGCAGAATGAACGTGACCTAAAAAAAAATAAAAAAAAAAAAAAAATAAATAAATAAAAAAGTAAAAAAAAATCAAACGTTTTACTTAATAAGTAATAAAACAACTAAACAGTACCGTGTGAATGTGTATGGCCATGATGTTTCGTTTCGTGTTCACGTATGATAACCGTGTAACTTTCTGATTCATTTAATGGCATGTCTGCCCCATCTGTGTTTTTCTTCGTATTTACGATCGAATCCTCTAGCCTCCAGTCTTCGTTTAGTTTCTTTTCTACATCGTTGCTCATGATTTTTGAAACCGAATTGCAGTTCGTTGTCAAAGGTTTTTCTTCTTCGATCACAGGAGGCTTCTCGTGATTATTGTGTTGACGATTATGATGATTATCTGATGAATAAAATGCACACTGTATGACAGATTATCTCCTTTTATCATAAATGCAATTTAATTCAAACAATTCTACCTTGAGTATCTGTGCTGATTTCACCATAGCAGTACGGATATGACGAATATTTGTGTTTGCAAAGTTTCTCCCCGACAACGTTACTGTTTGGTCCGTCGGTCTCTCTCATTACTCTGACGCGCGATGGCAGCTGAAAAGAACAATGTTTTCATTTACTTGTAAATATATAACACATAAAGAGTACGATGATTTTTTACTTTGTTGCGTCGTTGTCGAACTTTTCTCCATTCCGCCAACATCGTTAAAGCTTTCTCCGTAAAAAAAAATAATGCAAGACCCAACATCGCGACCAGCCCTTTCCACATATTCATATTGTGTTGTTCTCTGTGATCTGTATCAACATGATCAGCGTCATTATGACTATCTTCGTGACTATGATCATGAGACATCATTGCCTGGAAGAAAGATATAATAACAATAATTGTTTTCATTTTTATTACGAACAATAATCGTGTTTCTTAAATTTAATCTTACATGTGGTAGAAGGTGAATAAAAGCATCGCCGCACAGGGTTCCTACAGCCAGAGCAACTAGAAATTGCAATAATTGATGGTAGTAAACTTTACCCATAAAAGGTATAACAGCTACACCGAGTAAACCGCATAGACTGATTATTAGAATACTGATTGTAGAATAGGCCCATACTAAACAATCAAAAAATAATGTATTCAGTACTGCACGATGGTTAGGAAAAAAGATTATTATTTCATGCCACATATCAGGATCGTATACCTTGAACCATGTTACGTGTCATATCTTCCCCAAGGTATTTATTAATTATTATTGGCTTATAATTCTCTGGTACACGAATGCATCCATTTCTCTCTGAACTTGATTCACCTGCTAGTTGATAAACTAGAGCTGGACACACGCGTTCAAAAAGCCAACTTGGTAATGTTGAATTATTATTAGTGATGAAATTATGGGGTATATCTCTTGCAACAGTACTTAGTAATTCTTTGCTACTTAAGCACTGAAATGGCGGGACAATCACTTATAAAGAATATTTAATTTGATTTTTTTTTTTTAACAATAAAATACGATCTCAATTATTATAATTCGTCTTACCCGTTCTTTCCTAATTTCATTTTCATGTTCTGCTAGGCCACTGTTTTGTGAATTCTTTGATTTATCTATAACAAACGTTTCAAGTTGTTACATCAAATAAGAAATTACATAACGCAATATAAAATAAGATTTTTAGTTGTAAAAACAAATTCCAATTTGCTGAATTTGAAGAATGTTCTTTTTTGTTTTAAAGAAATAAGAGGTGCTACTGTTTCACAGAAGCTACATTTCCGCACGCATACTCTCATAACTAGCAGAAATATTATACTATGAAGCTACTGATAAGAAAGAAACGCTAGTTATCTGCACCAAGGATAAAGTTACTCTAGATATAATTATTTGATCACTGATATCTCATGCAGTAACATGCAAGAATAGAATTACAGTTTATTTATTTATTCATAAGCGTGAAATAAATTGCTTGATTTCTTTTTATACATGCCCCATTTTTTTACTGTTACTTTCAAAATTCTATTTTACATATTGAATGTAATTGTTCAATTCAAAGAACAAATATATTTTAATAAAAATCTTAATAAGGGTTCAATAAAATCAATAAGTAACTTGATGAATCAATTGAAGAAGATAAGCTAAATTATTATTATGATTTCTATATTAAATCAACTCAAATATTATTAGACTGTTGCTACAGCACAGCAGATGTAGGTAGCTGTATTATTTATTATGATTGATAGGCTGATAATTGGTAATTAAAAGTGGTATATTTATACAAGCTATGTAAGATAATCATGTCACTGAACCGATCTTCAGATGTGCTTCAATATACTGTCTTACAGATTGAATAAAATGAATCGGATTGGGTCGGGAAAATTCGGGCGAGATCGAGCGGGCTCTTGAAAGTATGATACTTGTTGAGATCCCGAAACTATCCGACTGCATACGAACGTCTTCGAGATCCAGAACCTGAGCACGTTTGTGATATATATTCGCATATAACTTATATGCAGTCCGATGATCAATACGAACGTATTTAGAACCCGGAACATCTTCGAGATCCCGAAAAGGCGTATCGAGAAATCGAGATCTTTTATATGCGAATATATATCAGAAACGTGCTTAGGTTCGGGATCTCGAAGACGTTCGTATGCAGTCGGATAGTTTCGGGATCTCAACGAGTATCATACTTTCGAGAGCCCGCTCGATCTCGCCCGAATTTTCACGACTCGATCCGAAGCTTGTGAATCTCATGAATTCGAAAACCCGCACACCTCTGGAATTTACCTATTGGATTTTCATGCTGACTAGCAACGGTGTTATGCTCCTCCAATTTAAACGTATCTGTTAATAACCTTAATAATCCTAATTTTCTTAATAACTTTTCAAAACCTTCCATTGTTACGCTTGTACCATCTCCATAAGTTTCAAACATTTTTTTCATAAAGTATTTCTCATCTATAATATCTACATTCCTTTTTGTTCTAACTCTGCTAAGAGAATTTTCATCCTTAATAAGTTGAGCTGAATTCAATTCTCCGTTATAAATTATTTGAATTTGGCCTAGCCTTTCTAATATTTCTACATCTTTTGAAGCTGCAGAATCTTCCTTTATCATTGGAAGATCGCTATCTTGGATGTTTTCATTGAGTTTGATATTTTCTTGATTTTTTACTTTAGCATGAGTTTCATTTATGGCAACTGGTACCAACAAGGTGGAAGTATTATTGTTATTATCTAATACGTTAGATTTAATAGCACCATCGTTAGAAGTGCCTAAATTATTTGAGTTTATTTTTCTCGCATCCTTCCTCTGTGTTTCTTTGTACTTCATTAGTAGCCAAGATGGTTGTAACTGTTCATTAGAGTCTGGTAGCTTCTCAGATTTGATGGAATTATGAATTGTGTGTCCTGCTGTCGAAAATTCAGCGTGGGCAGAACAAGGAGTATGCGCAGCACATAAAACACATACTACACAGACTGTAACAAAATGATGCGACATGTTGAGCCCCTGTAAAAAATAAATAAAAAATTTCTATATAATAATAAATAATGATAAGTTAAGCTTCAATTACTATTAATATATTACAATCTATTTGAAAATGATTAAAATGTTACACAATATTACGACAAATAGGAAGCTATTATCTATGCAACAATGATAATGATAGTACATCCCGATATAACTAACAGTATCCTTGAATTATTACATGCTTGTATAAGTTAAATGGACAATTATATCTCATAGTTGTAAATTCAAAATTTCGCAAGAACAATGTCAATGCAAATGATGATAATGAAAATTCTTCACTCAAAATATTAACAGAAATATATATTTTATTAGCTTCATATTCAGGACAATGTGTAGAAAAAATATTAATCATTTTATGATCTAAAAAAAGGATAGGCGAGTAAATTTTGATGAGTATACTACTTGTCTATTATAGGTATTAATGACACAGATGAAATCAACATAAAATTAGTGCAGTTTATATCAACAGCAATTGATTTAAACTTAAGTGGCAATTAATTGTGATTTCAAGTATAAGTGTATTCTTGTAACAGCAAAAATAACAAATACTAAAATTAAACTTTAGTCATCATCATAACATGATCTGCATGCTTAAAATGAACTGCATTAAATAAAATCTATTTAATAGAATAACTATTTCTTTTAAATAAGAATTGTAAATCATTTGGTATTGACATTTGTTGAACGTAATAAAATTATTTATTTAGAGCTAACGATAAAAGAAAAATTCAAAAAAATATATAGAAACATCTTTTATTAATTGTATCCTATGTATTACTGTATGTAATAAATTAATGTTTATATCAATTTTTTTTATAAAATAAGTAGTATTGTTTAAATACAAAGTAGAAACATTATGTGTATACAGCAACGAACAGTAAAGTACATACTTTTCACTCGATATGGAGTTAATAATATAATCACAACTGTGACTCGCAAAAAAAATATATAATTCCGTGAGAAATGAAAAATCGCGCATTTTTATGTGAGAAAGCACGTAAACGACTGAGCACGAATACGCGGTGAGTCGTATCCGAAATAGTCAAGGTGTTCGATTCCGCGTTTGCTCTCCGTCAAAAACCGTATTTTTAGCTGTCAAAAAGAGAAGGAGATCCACGCTTGTCGTCCTTCTTACTTTACCCCACCGTTACCGAGCCCTGACAGAATTTAGAATTTAGGTTAGAAAGGCGGCCTCTCGCTTTAATATAAAAAAAAAAGATGTGTCAAGTTTTGGCTCGAGACCTGATTGTTTCCTGTTAACATACGAAATCCAACAGAAGTTCACTGGATTAAGTAACCATATATATTGTTAATATAATTACCTTTATATGATTAGTGAAACGAAATTCCCGCTAGGAAGTGGCATATGTTAATTGATCGAAACGCGCTCAGTAGCTTGCGGAAAGCTCACGAAGTCTCACGTTAAATCGTAAGAGGAACCTTTCCACACTCGACTATCTCTTTTCTTCCCTCCTTGACCAACCGCCGAAAGCACCACCGCCGCGTGTGAGCAACAAGTATACTCTGAAAATGGTCGACTATTATAATGGTCTTCGACAGGGTGACAAACATAAAAGATAAGAATATCTGATGATTCAGTCGATTGAGGTTACATAATAGTTGGCAGAGATGGCACTAACGCAAATAGCCTATGGTGGTATTTCCGACACCTTCAACGAAAGTCAAAGAATAAGAGATGCTTCCCTTCTCGCCTTTGTTCATCCAGATAACAATAGTAACTTCAGATTCTTATAATTACGAATCTAAGGCCAGGATTTGTTAAATAAGCCTTACTGACAAGTCTTATTAGCACATTTTGGAACCGAACGCTCTTTTTTTAAATAGTCCGCCATAAGTTGAATTTCAAATTGTGATAGATTATTATTGTCAGATTGTCAGCATTGGTATACTTTCACGCTAAATTCAAAACGATAATTTCGTAATTAATTATGCTAACGATGCGAAAATGATTGGGGATTGAGACATACTTGTTTAGTTAAACAAATTTATTGAGAAAATACACATACAAAATATGTATGTGAAAGTTACTAGGGCATTCCGCTTTAAAATTCTAAGGGTAAGGAATAAAATAATCATTTCTTATATTTTCATCAATTTTATTAGTAATATAAGCTGCAATTTTTTTTAATAAAGGATTATTATTAGTAATCTCTTCGTACCTTCTGCGATCCTGATATCTTTATTCCAAATCTAGCAACTTGCACGGCTGTCAAAAATTGAGGGACGACGCCATCTTCCAAAAGCCGGCAGAACTTATGCTTCATTATTGATTAAATTTAAACAATTGATATAATTAATAAAACATAAATAAAATATGCACAAAAAATATCATAAATTGTTGCCACAAGTCTACAAATTAAAACTTGTTCACAAGAAAATCACGAGAAAGTTTTAACAATCGCATACTTTCAAAATAAATTAAAAAGTAAAGGAATTCATTATTATTCTCTGCTATGTTCAGTTTCGCGGGCAGCCGCCATTGTAGCTGTTCGTGATGTTTCACTTCCTGTTAATTTCTGTGTTCCTAATCCCAAGAGCAAGTTCTGACACCAATCATGGCCGACACGGCTGTTTTCTATATCTATCCTTATCGAAATATTGCCTCTAATAGTAATGCTCCTCGACTTTTCTACATTCTTAATACTAGGAGCGCCTATCGGAGTAGAACAGCATGCTGTTAAGAACTTTCACTTTTAGTCAGCAATAGGAACGGTAAATAATAAAGACAACCATTTGAATTGTTTATTAATTTATTTTATAATAAAAATATTACAGAATATCTTTTAATATAGTTTATTGTGAATAATTTTATTGAGTGTTATTAGATTTTCAAGTCAACTTGTACGCGTGTTTTGAATAAGATACAAAATACTATTTAAATATTGTCATTATGAGAAATTGTAATTTATTGTTAATATATATATATTTGTGTAATAAAATGTGCTAGTCAGTTTGCTATTAAGTAATATTAATAATTTTTTTAATAATCTTTAGTGCCGGTAAATAAACAAAGGTTATGTTTCGTATAGAGGTTACAAGCATATTACATCGTTTTTATAAATGTTATTAAAGAAAATGAACAAATTACTATCTGCCCCGATAAAGGAAGTAAGTAAAAAAATACACGCAGGTGATGTGCGTCCTTCTGACATTACAAAAGCAGCTGTTAAAGTGACATCAGTTATTAAACCACTTAATGCTTATATCACTGTGACCGATGATACAGCTAGAAAACATGCAGAAAACTCAGACTTGCGACAGAAAAATAATGATTTGTTGGGAAAACTGGATGGTATTCCAATTGCAGTTAAAGATAATTATTGCACAAGAAATCACTTAACAACTTGTGCATCAAAAATGCTATCAAATTTTATTCCTACCTATGATGCAACTGTGTATAAACGCTTGAAAGATTCTGGAGCAGTTTTAATTGGTAAAACTAATCTTGATGAATTTGGTATGGGTTCCGGTACTGTCGACTCGTATTATGGGCCAACTAAAAACTTGTGGAACTCGGACCTATTAGAAAATTATTATTCTTGCAACACTGATTCAGAAAAGATTTGCAAACAGCCTTCAAGGGAAAATTCATGGCATATTGCGGGTATGTTTTACTAGATTGTTGTCATAATTATTTAGTAAGCACCGTGTATATTTTAGGTGGTAGTAGTGGTGGTTCTGCTGTTGCTGTTGCTGCTAGAAGTTGTTATGCTGCATTAGGTTCAGACACAGGAGGTTCCACTCGAAATCCAGCCTCTTACTGTGGTCTGATCGGTTTAAAACCTACGTATGGATTAGTTTCGCGTTATGGACTTATTCCTCTTGTAAACTCAATGGATGTACCTGGTATACTCACAAGAAATGTTGACGACGCTGTGTTAGTCTTAAATGCTGTTGCTGGCCCGGATGAAGCAGATTCTACCTGTGTAAGAAGAGAATACGTACCATTCGATATACCAGATACAATAGATATAAGTAACTGTAGAATTGGGTTACCTATACAATATAAGCAATCAAATACAAGTCCTGAAATACAGGAATGTTGGGATGAAGTTGCTCAAATTTTGAAAGAAGCTGGAGCATCACTTTCCACAGTGTCATTACCGCATACAAATTATTCTATAATGTGCTATACAGTTTTAAATCGTTGTGATGTTACCAGTAATCTGGCTTGCTATGATGGTGTAGAATATGGTTATAGAGCAGATGAATGGAATTCTTTGGAGCAATTGTACCAAAAAACAAGAACAGAAGGATTTGGTAAAGTAGTTAAAGAACGCATTTTAGTTGGAAATTATTTTTTATTGGAAGAAAATTATGAAGAATATTACATTAAAGCAATGAAAATACGAAGGTTAATCTCAGATGATTTTGATGCAGTATGGAATAACAATATTGATTTTATACTCACTCCTACCACTCTCACAGAAGCTCCTAAATATAATGAGTTTGTTTCACTGGACAATCAAACTCAATGTTTAATTCAAGATTATTGCACTCAACCTGCTAATATGGCAGGCATACCAGCTGTTAATATACCGGTAAAACTTTCCAAGAAAGGCTTACCTTTATCTTTACAACTTATGGCTCCTTCTTTTCATGAGAAGGAACTCCTTACATTGGCAAAGTGGATTGAACAAAAAATGCAATTTCCAATGCTTGAATTGAAAGATGCATCCTTGTTTGAATAAAATGTTTGTACATTAATGTTGTTTTATTCTGTGTGTTACAAATATACCACTTTATAATGCATTGCTGTGTATATGTATTTATTTAATCAATTATTATTATTTAAGGTATTGACTATTAAATACCTACAGTACTTAATTTTAAATTGAGATATTGGAGGATAATTTTGAACTATATAATGCTTATCTACCGGGATTTCACCGGTACAGCTGGACCCATACTTATATACCGCCGGCATACTTGGAATCATAGTTTAGCAATTCACTGAAATGTTCAATAAAATAGCGAAAATATTTCAGATTGTGCGAGACGAATTGCTGTAAGGTGAAATGCCAAATAAGTTATAATTCGCAACATATACATATGTATATTGATATGCAACATATAACAAAGGATAGTATAAGTATAAACCGAATATTGCTTCTTGATTTTCGGTTTTTATAAAAATTAAAATTCAACAAGGAGAAATTTTGTTTCATTTACGATATCGTTTTGTACGAATTAAATCGATTATAACGTTACGAACAAGCATCGCGAAAAATAAATAATTTGATCTAAATCGAAATTGTACAATCACAGTACAGGAAGATGCAGAGTAAGCATTAAAATCTCTGCTATACAATGTAATTGTTTATTGAAAATATTTTGATATTAAAATATGCAGGAATCAAAAATCAACACGTTCGCAATGGAAGGGTGGTCTATGGAAGAACAGGGTTGGGCACGGGGTGTAAAAGGCGCATGCGTTAACCCGGCCGGGGGCTGTCGTGTCGCGCTCTGCCGACAATTTCGTCAGTCGTCGTGTGGACCTCGAACCGCAAGTGTCGTGAATCGTGCTTATCCCTCGAATCATCTGGATTCGTTTGTTCTCTCTTTTTTTTTTTATTTCCTTGTTCATCTTTACACGTTATTCGTTGGTGAACGTGTAACGCGATGTCGAAGTGGCGCGTTTTGAATCGCGATCGAATTCGCGCCGCGCTCGGTAGTGTCGTGGTTCGTAATAAAACAGGATCACTGTGACGTTTGTGTCGAAGATTGAGAATCGCTGAAATAGCGACACAGTTTAGGCGCGTTTCTGTTGCGCAGAAATTTGGATGATTGACGGTTACAGAAATTTAAACAGGTGTGTGCTCTGGAGCAACTGAAGATACTCAAAATCGAATGCAGACGAGTTTAAGGTAAATATTTAGTTTATTAATTGTAGAATGTTGATTTTATCCGGTATTCTGAAAAGTTTCGATGTATTTTACATATGTCCCGTCAGTATTGTTCTGGCTGTTGAACCGGATGTGGTCCTATTTAAAATATTTTACGCGCTATTTTATACGTACGATAAAATAATGAATAACAATTATGAAAATAATGTAATTTCGATAGGAAATATTTTATAAAAATATTTGACCAATATATTTTATCAAATTATTTTATTATTTTGGAATTGTTAATATTTAATCGATATTGATTTCGAATATATCGAAATTGTTTTGACTAGGGCAGTGCTGCAAATCGAAGCGTGCCTACTTTACGACAATTTAATCAGTCAATTTGTAAGTACAAGTTTTTAATGTAAATTAGTAAAATAATCTATATAAATTGGTATAAATAAATACAGTATTTAAGTTATTTACAATACTTTCGTTTTATTTGTTAAATTTTACGTTTGTTAACGAAATATTGGTTAAATTGAAAATCATAACCTAACGCTTCACTTTTCAAATTTCTTCTTGCTAATAACTGATCGTACGGTAATATTTATATTGTGATATTAATATCACGAAATATTTAAAGACTTTTATCGATTTTACATTGAAAGGTCAGTATTTTTTTTTTTTTAATTTTGTAAATACACGATACATGTTCGTAGTATCCAGTAATCGATGTTACTCGAACAATCAACTATCTTGTACGTAATCGATTATTCGATTACAACTATTAATTTTCTTTTCGTAATGTTGCACATTTTTTTTCTTTTTATTCTAGTTTCGTAGAATTTGTTCGGCAAACCGGTGCTTTCCGTTCCTACTTTCATAATTCCCCGCCAATAATGACGGGGTGGGTCTTGTCAGCAGCATCAGGTTGCACGTTACGTTCAGAAAATGTTGCTTTTCTCCTTCGTGCAACACGAACCTGTGTGTGCTCATTCGTTCTATTCTGAGGCTATTGATCGGCTTTCATGCCATATGAGAATATAAGGTTTCGAGGGAAAGTTACATCGTCGCTTTACGCTCGACCTTAATATCTTCAGCCATGATCATTGTGAACTTTCTCAGGAATCCATGTACTTAAGTACTTACGTTCTCATCTTTACCGTTCATGTATCGTTACGTAGAGGCATTTTCTCCGTTTCGAAGTCACGATTCGACATGCTTTCCTGTGGACACGTATCCATGACAGAAAATTACTCTCAAATTGCTTTCGTTGCACGTTTCTATCCTAATAATGCGTTTCGTGTCACGTGGGTCATTGACGATCCACACATTTGTGTGCCAGTGAAACGAAAATGGCGGCAATTTTCGAATAACCGGTTCAAATATTTATATTTACATGCGTATTATTAATAAGAAATTAATTTTATTTATTTATTTTTTTTTTCATTTTCAAGCAATGGCGTAACTGGGATCTAACTCAGGGACGGATGAGGTGCCCTAGGTTTATTAGAAGCTTCAGGTATCTAGCATTTCTTAAGTTTGACATATTTTCATTGCAAATTTTATAAATTGATAAATGTAATAATTTTTTTTCTTTTTTTATTCCAATAACAGGGAGCGATTGGTTCTTACTCAGATACTCTATTGAATACAGATGATATTTATCAGATAACCAAGATTCCGTTGAAGGTATTTTCTTAACTATCGCTAATTAACTTTATTATATAAAGTATTTTAGCTTCGATAATGATTTCTGAGTAAACTTTCCCATTTTATTGATGATTGTGCTATTAGTTTGTTTACTTCTGTACACCTTTCGTAACGACCTTATCTCAAATGCAGCCTCAGGTTAATCTCTGTTTACGTGTCGTAAAAAAAAAATATGCAGTACGATTTGAATGATTACACGATATCGTTGTACGGAAGTAATAACAGTAATAGTTTGGCGATAATAAATGATCGAGTCAGTTTTTATTGTCATGAACGATACGATTATTATTGTCAGTAGAATTCATGTATGATTTTCGCACATTTTCAATATCATTATTCTTCATTCTTCATTTTACTTATATTTACTGTTTCCTGTACGAATTAATATTATTTCAAGTAGAAAAGGAACGTGAAGTTATAAAAATCATAGTCTTAATGGTACAATTTCATCGTATCGTTCATATATGAAATACAAACTGTTAGATTGTATAAAATAGTCAGGTTGTTCTGGGATATCGATACGTTCACCATCTTTCCCACATTCCTATCGTTTCACTCGAACATATATTGTATACATATATTGTTGGTCGAAATTAATTTAGCCAGACCGAAATTCCGTTTTATCGATGAAGATTATATTTAGAGAGGTCAGAACGCACGGCCTGAAAACGCACGATTTCGTATCACGAGTATTTTTATACGTTTCTATACCACGTTGGATTCGTGTCTACCGTTACCAAAAATATTAAAGTGCTTTCGAACATCATAACACTCTCGATTAAATTACCAAAAATTATGGAAATATGATTTTATATCATTTTATAAAACTTGTCAATATGATAAAAAAAAAATATATATATATCATTGTTCTTCGTTCTTTATCCCGAAATTTCCGATTGTTTGCTCGAACATAGGAAACAGAGAGGCAAGTTAGGATTGGATTCAAATTTTTTCGAGACTTCCTACTCTGCTCCTGTTCATCCTTACGATCGTAAACAAAGGAAAGTCTGGAATGCGTCGTACTGTTTTTTTTTCTTCTGTCCCCGACTCGACGCAGATGATCCATTGAAGGTTCAATTGAAGTACAAAAGGCACGTTTACGAACAATACGGATGGTCGAGGCACGGAACGGCTTGGCCCTTTTGATACGCGACTCGCGACTAAAGTACCTAAACTTAACTCACTGTCACTGATATCTTTCTCCCGTTGACAATGGACACCCTCTTTACGACAGCTTGAATTACGATCTGGCGAACGTTTAGGTCGAATAAATGCTATCCGATCTTGCGTCCTTCATTCGACTGATCTGGTAAAAAGCATCGTTAACGTGTACCATACCAAACTCGTACATCTATGCATTCCTGGCTACCCGGTCATTTTTAATATCGTTCATGTTACAAGGACTTGTTCCAGTTATCCATTAGGAATTGTTATATTAGTTGCTACGGATTATAAGTAATAGAAGGAAGATACTTGGTACGTTAAAAATATAAATACTATTTGAGTAGAGACAAAGTTTTAAATGCAACGATAAGTGTAACTATTTATGTAAGAAAATGACCACCATACCAGCTATGGGTAGCAGTAGACCATTCACTATTTACATTAACTTTAAACCAACACCGGTATCTCTGTTAACAATGGCAACCCTCAAAGAGGTTTGAATTACCTACAGTCTAGCAACTGGTTTGAGTAGATAAATGATACCTGATCTTACTCAGTCTGTCACATGCGCAGTAGGGTCAAAAGAGCCAAGTACCTAGACAAAAGTACCGTGTACAGGTATTTAACAGTGTAACAATCTCAATCAAACATTACGTTACCATGAAAATACCTTATTAATCAGTATTAAGCTAATCCAAACATTGTTAACGTTAACGCGTTGAGTGGCACAGTGAAAACGGACGTACGTAATTTTCAAATTCAAATTATTAGCTTTAATATTAACGCTATCCGTACTATTTCATAGTTCTTTTTGTCAATTATTTAATTGTACAAAGTTTCGGATGTCAGTCACCGGTGACTGACGTGGACTGGTATTATATGGTGATGATGATTGGTATTAACTAAAGTCTGATTTACTTTTGTTTCAGAGAAGAAAGGAGGAAACCACTTCGGGAGTCGACGAACAGTGCAGTTGTGTATCACAGTGTCTTGTTCCGCGATTGTGAATCAATCAGCGCTAGCAGTGATCATCCAAACTCATCATCTCGTTCAACTGTTCGTGATTAGGTGAGTAATTTGATATTATACTCAATAGTGTTTTAATCGAGCAATGATTTATCAGAGAGACAGCGAATCGTTCATGTTCTCGAACCGGAAATATGTGCTTACGATGCCCGGTAACTTTTATTAGTGTGGAAGAGATTGCATAGAAAGTTTAAATACTTAATACTTAATATTTAAATAAAATTTTTCTATTTTTATGATTTCACTTTTATTATAAACGTGAATTATTGATCTTACGCGAATGAAAATCGAACAAGGACTAATCGATCCTTGATTTAACATTTTTCTATACATACATATATTCGCGGTACACCACAAGGCTAGAATTACTTGTTTGGCGTGGAATAAAATTTCTTTCACCGATATCGCCTTGCAAATTTACATTTTCCTAGTAATTGCGTATCAATATCCACGATACCATTGAATCTGTTATTCAAATCGATGTTCACGATCTATAATTTTCAAGCAGACCTTCGTTCCATCTTCGCACTTCTTTTGAACAAACTTAAAAAAGAAATTACCCCTTGAAAAGTTCCCTATTATCTATAAATACATGATTAATATGGCCATGAGAATTGAGAAAATAATAATAAGATAATAAATATGTAATCATGAGATTCAAGAAAATTAGAAATTTTTTAGTTCGTTCATTTAAACGAGTAAACATACGTTTGATTGATAATATATGGTTTTTTTCTATCCGTATAAGGGGTTAACCCTTTGCGGACAAGGCACTTCCAAGTTTGACGCGATGTATGCAGGAAATATTAATATCTTAAAACAAACGATACTTGCCTTCTCAAAGAATATATTAGAATTCCGTACTTCTACAGTTATCATTTTTCCTTGTGCCAAGATTACAGCACGATGTTTAGGAATTTATATGAAAATTCTATCGGAGCGAATATATCCGTCCATCATCCGCAATGGGTTAAATTTTAATTCTATTTTTTATCTGAAAGTCAGCGTAAACACGTTAGGAGTCGACACATCCGGATCTTGGTCGCAATTTAACGAATGGCGTCATTCGTTCGTTCGCAACTAGGGGAATCATATTATACGGGTTCGTTCTTTCATCTTCCATCTCGGTTCCACGTTCCGGCACTCTTCTTCCTCTTTTTCTATTCCACACTCTCCCACTGGTTCACATTATGCACTGGGTGGTGATATGCCGCTGTTTAATATGTGGGCCATTTCAGTGCGTGGTTCCTCTATGAGTGGAACGGTCGATCTTTAAGGCGAAACGATACTCGATATCATTTTTCGTCGCAATGCTGGCTGTAATCGCGTTCAAACGAGCCAAATTCAAGTTTTCCCTTTGGTGCCGTTGGTTCTTGTACTATCTTTACTCGAACGTCCTAAATCTGGGTGAGTTTTTGAAGATATTTCTTCTATTTTTCTTAATATCTTGGACACTTGTGATAGTAGGTGGAATTTTCATACGTGTTGGCTTATAACCCGACAGAAACGGTAATTCTAGCGTAGTTAATACAAATATAAACAATTCTGGGCCCTGAAATCTAGGATATACGAGGGGGAGGGATAATAAATCTTGTATAAAAGATTATCTGAAAAAGTTCGCAAGGCAACAAGTAGAATAAAAATCCCACAGTTCTTTGAAAAATAATTTTTCTCATTATTTTGCCACGAAAATGCTTGATTTCTTCATCGTCGAAAAGATTCTTCGTTATTGATTCGAATTTCGAAACGTTGGTCGGTGTTTTAAGCTTACGATGTGAAATTATTGGAGGAATGTGGGTCAGGAAGTTTCGCATCGAGCGTTGTCTTTAATTCGAAGCCGAGTAGCAATTTTTCTTTTTGGGTCATACAAGCAGGAACGGCGAACGTTACGCGACGCATGATAATATGAAAATTCAATTACGTCACCAAAGTGTACGCTAACACGAGGAATTAGCGGTGCTCGTCGCAAATCCAACCTGTCAGCGACGAATTGTCTGAATTGTCGGCAATGAAAGGTTTCCGGCACGGGGCAGCCTGTCTCCAGAAGAATTTTTCACCGTTTTACGTTACCTTCGCTTCGAACCTATCCTTTCGAACAATTTTCCCAAGTTTCATTGCCCTTTCTTTTAATTTAGCTGAATACAAATATTATTTCCTTCGTAATGTATACCGTGAAACACTTTTCTTCGTTTCAATAGGATTCTTGCAGTTTTTAACATATTTCTTTAAAATAATTATTTATAATTTCCAATTCTGAAGTATTCAGTGGTAAAAGATAATTGTGTAATTTTGTATGTATTTTTACAATATAGAGAGTGAATTACTTAATCTGATCATCTAAGCTCTTTCATTGCTATCAGTTCCGTGTCTTTTAACTCTTTGGAGTTAGGTGGGTTAAAAATTGTCCCACCTTTTCCTTAACTTCGAAAAGTTGAAATTACTCATTTAAAGTAATATTTTATATTAAATAATTGAAATGAACATTTTTTTTTTAATTCTGTGCAACTTGGGTTTTTAAATGCCTTTAGATGTCTAATTAGTTTGACTAATTTTTAAGTATCGAATGACGATTAAATAGAAAGATACCATTTGAGAATATAATTTGTCGGACAAAAATCGATTACTTTCATTTTTTTGTAAACGGAGGATGTTCAGGGTTGTTCGATCGACAAGGACGATGGTTTAATTATTCAATGTCGTGTGAATTTAACGTCTGCGTTCTTGTCTATCCATTCTCCTCGACATGGAACAAAGCGGTGGCAAGTGATTTCATTATCGCGCGGACTTTAACGGGTTGCCACAAAACGAACGGTCATTTATTACAACGCGGCACACGGCGATGAGCAGCGTTTGAGGTAGACTTGTGACCATAATTGCACAGAGATATGAAATTAGTCTGCTAAGTGCAATGAACGTGGAAAAAATTTCCATACTTCGTGTCGGACTTGGATGTTCGTTATTCGTAGTAAAATATTATCTTTAGACAAAACCAGCTTTGAAGTTTTGTAATAACATTAATCCCCGGTTTAGACAATGATTAGAATATAAAATATAAATGATTATATTTATATTAAATAATTTGAATAAATGCGAAATTTAAGTAAAAATTTAAAAGTGTCCAGAATTAATTCCACTAGTGTACCGTTACCCTTAAATATTATTTCCCAATTTAAGAATCGTACGGTTTGATTAAGTCCCCGTGATAAAAAAAGAAACAACGGGTTGAAAGAAAGGATAGAATTAGAGATAAACGTATCGCGAATCCGTACGATGGAATAAATCGTCCAAGATTGAATCCCCACAAATTCAATGATACCAACGAACTCTAATCGAATGAAGTTCCGTACACCTGAACCGAATTCTTTTTCGCAAAACGAATTAACGTATCCCTTAACGACCGAATCCAAACCTCCTTACATCAATTGTTCTAATTAACATTTTGAATCGTTCGAGAAAAACTACTCGAACGAATCAAAAAGAAATTAGGATACGAATGAACTAAACTATTTCTATAGGTTCCCCATTGAGTACTCGTAGCACTTTAGCTTTCTTTGAGAAATAGAGAAATCATATGGAATGTTAATTATTTCAGAATATTTTAATTAAGGAGGAAAGAATGTTATCAGTGTGTAGGCGGATTTTTCGACACAGGCGGGTCTTCACGTACCACCGGTCGTTTTATGGAAGTTTGAAAATCGCCGATGTCATTGTGGCCTGTAGTTACACGGACGGAGCATATGTAATTGAGCAAACCCCTGATGGAAGCCAGATCAGGCCAATCAACCTTCTATTGATTCACTTTCGACCCCCGTATCTCGTGCCAACAATCCTTCGAAAGTCACCCTCGAACAGATCAGGGGGTGTAATCTTGGCCGACGTGTTTGCAAACTGGTCAGGGAAAAATATTTTCGAATCGCAATCAAGGATGGAGTGGGAGTCGATTCGATCGTCGTACCTTTTCACCCCTCCCTGATATCGTGGCAAAAATCTGGTCGCTTCATGCTTCAGCTAGCTACCCCCTTGGCGAATCGAGAGTGCTCTTGGCCAATTCCAGCTTATCCAATTAACGATTGTTCCGTGGAAACGCAGATTTTACGTCTTTTTTTCTTTTTCATTTTTTTTTTTGTTCGAAACTTGTGCCGCCATTTGCACGGAATGACTTTTAAACTGACCAGAAATGAAGTTGGGAAATTATTCGTTTTTCGTACGATTAACTATAGGTTATTTTAATACAGAAAGGATAGTTAATGTTCTATAATTGCTAAAACGACTAAAAATAGCTGGAAATCCTAAATAAAAGATTGACACATTAACACTTTGACTGCCACGCTAAAGGCGCTGAAAATTCCGTTAAGCAAAGCAATCACTTTTATCAAATTTTACCGTTTCGTATCGTTTCATAACGATTTGAGTATAGAGTAACTAGATGTCCCACGGATCATAATGAATTAATTAACCAGAAAATTCACGATACAAATGAATCGAACAGCACTACGCGTTCTAATTTGACGCAAACTATTCAACGGTTTAATTAAGCGATCGTCGAAATTTAGTGGGACAAATGGTGGTAATGTTAGCCGAACAACAGTAGGGGACGGTCCGATGCGCATCTGATTTACAGGGACGCTTTTAACGGCCGATTAACGACCGCACGAAACGGCCCGCCTATAGTTAACACCGACGACTAAACATTTGGAAACGATTCGAAGACTGTTCGACCACCGGCTGTAATCGAAATCCTCGATCGATCTCGATAACCCTTTCGAATTCAACCGCGATGAAGTCCGATCGACCGAGTTCACCGAATCGTCGAGGGTGATGGTTGTTGTCGATTCACCATGGGTGAAAACCGTTCGTCAGTCTCGAAGAGTGAAATTAACCGGGGTTTTCGAGGAGCGGAGGAACCTTTGATCCATTGACTTTGAGAGAATTCTCACACCTTCGAAACGTTTTGAACCATCTTGAGTTAAAATTTTTGGAATTTTGAAGACGGGAGCCTGGGTTGCCAAAAAGTTATTCTTCGACATTTTTGGACATTTTTGGACTTACTACTGTAGGATCGGGACCTCCATACCCAAAACATAAGAGGCGTCGTGGAGAAATAGAAGATAGTCGGATGGTTTGGTCTAGGAAGTAACGCGGCCGCCTACGAATCCGAGGTTCGCGGGTTTGATTCCCGGCGACCGGCCGCGGCGACCGCTTTTTTCCACGATGCCTACACTACGTTTTCTGATGGTGTAATAAGGGTAAAGTTAAGGATAGTAATATTCATTGAGAATCTTTGCGATTTGTAAGGATACTTTTAGGTTTTCTCATCGAGTAATAAATATTTGATATTTGCAGCGTACTCGAGGTCTAAATAGACACAGGGATGGTGGGAATCTATATTCGAACGAAATTGAAACGAAACACCTTCGGGGGTCGTTTAAAGAACGATTTACGGTGATAAATTTGAAAGTCAGCTGGAAAGAGGGATCCAGAAGATAAATCTGGCGAATTGCGAAAGTTTTCCGATATAGTTATGCTGATAACCGAATGGAGAAGACAGTTTTTTTTTTCTCGGGCCGAAAATCGAGGTACATTTTAAAGGAATAAACTCGATGGAAATTGTAGAATGCTCGAGCGTTGATTTTTCCAGGAGAAGAATTTATTCACGGTACAATTTCAATAAACCGCAGCTATGCGTTGTAAAATTTCCAATAATGTCGCGCTCGGTTAGATATCGTGAAAATTTATTTTGGGGCCGTGCAGCTGCGTCAGACCGGAAGATTCCTTCACGTTAGCCTGCATTTCGCACCCAGCATCCCTCAACGGCGAGGGGATGAAACTGATATCCCAGCAATTTTCTCAATTGCATCCCTTCTAGCCTCTTCTGTCGCTGACAGACGGTATTCCTGCCTCCTCCGCAATTTGTGTATTAATCTGGTATTATATCGTTATCGTTATTACGTATTGTACATACAACGAGAATTCGACGGCACGGACAAGTATCAAAGTATATGTACAACATCGTGATTAATTCAGAAGAACAACCGACCGCGAATAGGTTTAATAAATGTTCCAATCGATTGGTGACTTTAAAAGTTTCATAGTTCCAAAAAAGAAATTATGATTCAAAGAAATATAATACTTCCAGCCTTCAGATATATCCAAAGTATCGATCGAGGGTTAATTTAACCCTTTAAGCCATTAACTTAATCAAAGCTACCGGTAAATATTCATTTTTCCTGCGCAAAGAAATGAATTAATATTAAACAGTAGTTTAAGGGTAGGATCGTTATACAACGTTCTGTTACTTTTCTTTCTTTTGGAGGGGGTGGGGCCGGGAGGTAAGAATGAAAAGGCTACCTTGAACCAACGGTGGCGGAGGGTGTAATTAAAGGGATGGTGGATCTAGATAGCGCTTTAGACACGGTGTGCAGCATCATGCTCGTTCACCCGTTGAAGGTACTCGTGCTCTACCTCTTGAGAGGGAGTGTTTTACACCCTTGGGGCACACGATCTATCAGCGTTGTTCCTGTCGAGCGTAATCACGACCCTTAACCCTTTCATTCTTAAAAGATAACAGTTACGTCATACGCGAGACAACGGGATTTTCTGTTTAAATTATAAAGCAGAGGATGCGGGGAGGATCGGTAATCAAGGGAGTTGGTAAAGGTGATCAACGGATTAAGATCTTAATGATTGTTTCTGGTGAAACGATACCCTGTTACTTTGTAGAATTTTGACACGAGTTTTTCTTTATACTTTCGTCGACTTTTCAAACGTGGTTTGCTTCGTTCAATCCTCATCGTATCCTTTTTTCCTGACGCACTTTCATTCTTTCCAGTTTTACGATCATTCTTGGTAGATGGACTTTTAAATTTCTTTTTTATATTCCGACAGAGACAGATACAAAGAAACCTGAGAATGAACCATGATCTTACAAAGTTTCACGAATGGATTCTCTTTGACGAGCAATAGCGTATGTTGCGACTCGATTTTCGGAAATCTACAAATCGAACATTGGTTACCGTGTTCGATAAAATCGTAAAAAAAAAAGAAGAAGGAAGAACTACATCAAAGGGATAAAGTTTATCTCCGGGTACGATGGATCAATTTTTAAACGGTACGAGAATCGCGGTCCGTGTAATTTCGAGAATCGATGGCCGCGCGTCGATGGTTTCGGTGGTTTTTGATCGACGACTGTAAAACAACGCGGATATACCGGTTGGCTGCGGTCGCCGGCTAAAAAAGTAATTAATTTCTTGCCCGTTCATCCGTTTCGCGTGATCCACGCGAAGATGCGTGTGAGTGAACGATGTCCATCTGCGTCCGGTACGCGTAATTTCCCTTCGAAAACGCGACGGAATTTTAAAGTTTCATTTGTTTGCTGGTTTTTCCTTTTTTTTTTAGCCACGAATCAACAGCCCGTGATCTTTCATTGTTCATTTCAACGAGTAACCAGTCATTTTGTGTTACAAATATTGTTACAGCCTTTATGCAGTCATTTTAATAAAATTTTAGGCTTTGAAATGGTGTGCCGCAAGTGCCATGAAATCACATCGGCAGACTTTCAAGAACCATTGAGAAGACGCTAGTTAGCTGAGAATTCTGTTCGAAATGAATATTTTAATTTCGATATTTCCAACGGGTCGGTGTGTTTTCTTTTTCTCCGCGAGATTAACACTTGGTAGCAATCGCAGTTACCACGTTTACAAAGTTGTCTCGAGCGGTACGTGGTAACTGAAGCGTTAATAATCCCCCCCGGGCAATTTTAACGAAATTAAATGTAATAATTGGATGAGCGGCGACCCAATTTCTATCCGTCGGGGTTAACTTATTAATTGCAAGTTTCAAACTAATTATTCGATTATTAATTTATCGATGACCGTAACCTACTTTGTTGAAATTCCGCATTTTTCTATATCGTTAATGATTTTCATGGATTACGAAACGAACGAAATGAAATCAATCGTTCGTACGAGAAACCGTGCAAATATTTAAGTACGTTTACGAATCACGATCGCGGAAATGTGCTTCCAACCGGAACAGCTGCTCGTTCGAGGCGAGATATCGAAAGATCCGCTCGACAGAGTGTTCGTTCACCATTTGTGTTCGCCAGTGTTTCCCAAACTTTCGACATCTGTGTACCCTTTCTATAATTTTCGTAACACTGAGTACCCCTCTCTCAAAAAAAAAAAAAAAAAAAACAATTGTGTGTATTTTAATAACAATCAAAATATATTTATTTTTCTTTTTTAGTACGTAAACAAAATAATAATAAACGAAAAATAAAATTCATTCATAATAATATATAAATAAAATAAATGAAAGTTATATTATAAATAACATTCATTATAATCAATGAGAAGGATGAAACTGTTTATGTTGAGATGATGCTCTACAGTAACGAAGTTTTTTATTATTTTTCTATGTTTGTGATCGAAAAAAAGTAAGCTACTTGTTCCCCAGGGGGTACGCGTACTACACTTTGGGAAACATTGGTATACACTATCAAAAATGGCGACGTAAGGGATGGAAATTCTACCATTGGTCTTTAATTCGAAACTTACTGGCCACTTACGCTTAACCCAGTTAACATTTTACCTCGTTACTAAATTAATCAACTTTTGGTAACTACTAAACCGAATACTTGCCACGTTTAACCTAACTCGAATCTAACCTAGGCATAATTCTTGATTAAAATCTGTTCTGAACGTATTTGTTACTATGCCCTTACGTTTAACGCGCGATGGCGGTTTTCTTTGGACCATTTTTCGAGAATAAAACTGGATCGAAGTTGGTCAGAGATTTGCATAAGGAATGCAAACTGTGACGTAACGAACGCGTCTAGGAAGGAAACTTCCTTCGTTCTTGCCGCAGAATCGTATTAATAATTCAGTTCTAACGGATGGTAAAAGAAGAAGAAGGTGTTTCTTCAGAGTCGTTGGGAAAGGTGTTATATTATCAAGTTGACAACTAAAGTCCCTCAGAACGTCCTATTCTTTTGAATCGATTAATTATTCGACAATGTTCGTTATATTTTTCAACAAATCGACGGGTTTAAATATTATATATATCGCCTATCGATTTCCATCCTTCGAAACAAAACTTCAACATCTCCAATCAATATTCACCTCAACCAGAACGAATTCCGTTTCCAATTTCGTAAAATAGCTGGCTTGTTTGTCAACCAATCGTTAGTTACTACCTTGCCATTCTGTGGACGGAATAAAAGAAGGGTAATAGCTGTCGAGAAAATTGCAAAAAACGCCAAAGGTCTGGAAAACTCGAGGAAAACTCGTTATCAGTAGCCGAATCCGTGGTCGATATTCACGATAATGCTGGCGTCGACTGGCGGTGACGCGGCCAAGGGGGTTTTAAGGGTGGACACAAAGGGAGGAGAAAAACAGAAGCATCGTTGCGATAGGTGGTGGTGGAGCCACAGGTATTCCAGGATCGTGCGATCCCTATTTTTCCATCACCCCTACAGGTCGTTCCAGGCTCACCCTCTTCTTCTTTTTTTTCTTCTTTCGTTTTTTTCCCGCGTTGCCGTCGAATCCTTGTCTGTTCGTCCTCGTCGCACTCGTTGCAAAGCGGCTTTCGGGTTAATACCCATGGATCAGCCAGACCCCGTTGGAAGGAAGCTACAGTCGTAATCGTATGGCTACGATTTTATGCTCACCTGAACCGTGCTCGTTGCGTGTCCAACCGAATGCACGCTTTAATACTTTCTGTTTGCCACGCTCGTTTACCTTCTCTACCGTCGAAGTTATTTTTCTTTCGTTTTCTCCTGTGAACGAAAACGTTGGTCCAAATCGCCGGAACCGTTCGATACCTGACTGATGAGACAAGACGAGCGTGGTACCATCAAATTCTTGTCGTCGGTTAGAAATTCGAGTGTGAGCAATATTTTTCTATACACGGGTCTGACTATAGAGATTGATCATTTATTCTACGTTTTATATTTTATATTAGTGAAATTATTAGGGTGTTATATTTATTCATTTTTCTCACTTATTTTCAATTTAGAGATAGACATCCAACGTTGGTTGTTCAACAAGACCGATGGTGGAACCTCCTATTGAAACTACGGAAAGTAGTTTATTCCTTTGTTTATTAAACGATTCTACACGGATTCGGATGAAACAATCGATTCTAAAACGAAAGCTGTGAGGCCAACTGGCTGGTAGAATTTCGGTTCGATAAGCAGCAGTGAATAGTTGTCATTACAGATTGTTTAATGCACTTGGAAGCTGGTACGAAGTTAACTTCGGCACAATAGCAACTTTGTCGCTGCATCTGTAACGACGCGACGTGTGCATTGTTCGCGATACATTATGGTGTGCCGAGTCGGTCCGAAACTTGTAACGCGTTCATTTACGCTAGATTTGCATCTAATACCGAGGGCATTATATGTGTTTATACGTTGGATGGATGTTAAACGAATTGTCGGAGGAAAATATGATAATACGGAGGAAAAAGTACGAAGCGAAGGAAGGGTATACTGTATTTTAAACAAAGAAGACAACGTGCGCGTGGAAGGGAAAACGTGTCCATTGATGAAGCCAAGGGTGCGTTCCACGGCTAAAGGGCATGTCTCTTAAGTACACATGAACGTTCTTTTCAATCGTCTCGTGCAGAGCTTTAACTGTTGATGACGATGGAAATTCTGCGGCTTTTTTTTACCTTTGCTTCATACGTATGATCATACTGCTGCGGAAGTATTCATCAAAAGGAAAAATTGCAATCCATTAAAATATCCGCTTTTTTTTTACTAGTCATTTGTGTTCATAACCATTATTAACCCTTTAAGTGGAAACGACGAGTCTCGCCCGCATACGTTTTCTGTGCCAAACTCGACTTTGACGGGCGACGCCCGTCGTCTATTTGAATGTTTAAAAATAATTTAAATTTCCTCTGTCTCGCATAAATAAAACAAAAAATTATATTTACACATTCTCTCTTGCCTTCTCTTCTCTCTGAAATTGCTTGATTGTAGATAATTGATGCTGTTTGTAAATTATTCTACGAGTTTAGAGCAATTCTTTGGCAATATAGCACTCGTTGGGAGTTTTTATGTTTACTCGCAAAATAATCCGGAAAAAAAAATGTCTAAAACAATCGAAAACTTATTATATGAAAGTGATAACGATGACTTTAACGAAGATATTTTTTAATCGTAATATATTACAATCATTACTTTTTTAATTTGTTCCATCGCAAATCAAAAATAGTGTCCACATTTATATAAACATATTCAATAAAAATTAAAATTTTTTTAATTGTCCGCACATGCACGTTTCTTAGAAAGTAAATTGTAAGGCAAGGGGTTAAAAAACCACAGGGTCAGTATCGTATTTCTAATTCCAATCCATGGTAATCAGGGATGAAAATTGAAATTAGCTTTCATCGCTGAAAGTTTCTTTATCAAGAATCGATGCAAATTTAAAACGTACGATCGAAGTACAAAGACCACGAGGAAGACGTTTACCTCAAGGTTGGATAAAAACGTAACAAGGTGGCGAGAAGTAAGCAAGGTTATCAAAAGAGCCATCGTGCAACAGCGTGAAACGTCTGGCATAATCCCCGTTCTCGATATCCAAGTACCATAGGTACCAGGCACCTAGCCTGTTCCGCACGCAAGTATATCCCCCCCATTGACTGGATCCTTAATAAACCAAGCGAAATCGCTTTAAAAGCCAACAGTATTTCCAAACGAATCAACAGTTCCGCTCGTTCGATCTATCCTCGTCTGATAGTTGTGTCCGTTTCGTTTCATCCATCGTGCAACCGGTGATCGTACGTCCTCTTTCCTCGAGCGGGCAGCAGGCGTATGCGCGTGCCACACCATCTCCAACCAACCCCTGTACACCCTGCAACCCGCTATGGTATTGATCCACGAGCAGCACCGGAGCACACCCCCATCCTTCCTAGTCTATCGAGTTCCGCCCCTGCGGGAGTAGGATTGTGGCGATGGTTATGGTGGTGGTGGTGGTGGTGGTGGTGGTGCAGCTGGAAGGACTTGAACCCCCAACCAAGACCCCAAACTAAACTGAACTACCCCTCCCTGAGCTTGAACCAAAGCTATACGTCCCAGCCATTTCGTTTCGTTTCGTTTCGTTCCACGGTTATACGTGTGCACACCCACGCGTACGGAAACGTATAAAAACGTTGACGCTCGGAGCCCCTTTTATGGACGCGCACGTCTATACACGCAGACGTGTTTGCCTGTATGTAATATGCAGAAACGACCAGGATGGTGGGTGCGCGTTGAATAGCTTGTCCAGCAACAGCACCATCGTCAGGTTCGTTCTTTCGTCGCTGCCGCGTGTTTTGTTTCTAGCTGTCTGACATCGAAGGGTGTGATCATATTTTGGAATAAGAAATCGACAGATAGACATGATACTAATTGAACCAAAAGGCGCAAAAGTC
This sequence comes from Stelis phaeoptera, assembly GCA_943735885.1. Classification (NCBI taxonomy): domain Eukaryota; kingdom Metazoa; phylum Arthropoda; class Insecta; order Hymenoptera; family Megachilidae; genus Stelis; species Stelis phaeoptera. The sequence goes on from OX030936.1 coordinate 8,128,984, forward strand.
GAGCTTTTAATGCCTATTTGGCGAGCACAAAGTGTCCGAAAATACTTTGCGCCCTAGGGAAAGAATCGGGCACTTTGCGCTCGCCAAATAGGCATCAAAAGCTTGATTTTTGCGCCCTCTGGTTTAAAAAACAGCGTACGTAACACGGGCGCAAGGTGACTCTTATCCTCGTCTCTATTATAACTCGACTCGTATGCCAATCACCCATTTTGCGCCCTTGCTACGTAATATACCATTTGTTCGTCGGTTAGCTGACAAACTTCGACCAAGTACAAACGATTTTGCTTTTACCACGGACGAGCCCCGAACAACACTTGCTCCTCCAGTTTGTCGTTCAGTTTGCTTCCGGGTTAGTTCGCGACGCGTTTAATCTCGAATATTGGCTTCGTAGAGACCTGTAGCTTCTCGCTCGGGAATTTCCTGGCCGGAGGTACATACGTAGCTTTGGTATTTGACGTTCATTTGGACAGGTATCGATTTATACGTGTCTTATCGTGATAGAAACATCGAAATTTCACAGATATCTTAAAATCGACAGTCAAGGTTTATCCGGACACGAGTATTTATCGAACGAATAAACAAACAAACGCAAATTAGGTTCTAGCAGAAGATCGTACGGTTGTCTTGAGCGGGCGATCCAAAAGGGACAAGATGTCTGCCCTTCTCATTTTCATTCGTTTACACGCGTTTCATTTGCGAGAAGAAGAAGAAGAAGAAGAAGAAGAAGAACATGGTTTCCTTGTCCATCGTTTCATCGCTCGGTTCAATTCTCCACGGCTCTCTTTCTCCATTCCTTTTCCGAGGCCGCCCCCACGTTAGGGTAAACAATACTCGAGTCTTTTGTACCCCCTTTTCCCGACCAGAGTGCCGCGAGTTTCTGTGAAAGTGGATTCACGATGAATTCTTTTTTTTTCCTTTTTCTTTCCTTTTTTTCAGGGGCGAGGGGGAGAGGTTAAACGCATACCAAAGGATACTTGAGCTTCTCTCTGTCCGTTCATCCGCGGTTTTTTCCACCATTTCTTCCCCATTTTGTCTCTCTCGCTCGTTACCATGTCGACGTCAAACGTTCTTCCCGTAGGATACGTATGCGCCAACCACCTTCTTTTATTCTTTTTTACCCCTGTGAAGAGTACGGAACTCCCTGTGCGTCGGAATTATACTCGTCTGTCCGATTGCCCACGGTGCCAATTACTTTCTCCGGTGTCCTGGATATTTATGATTCGGTGAAAAAGAATTTATCGATATACCCTGGCGAATAGTTCGCTTACGTCCTTCACGTGGTCGCTCTTGTCGCGTTGCTTTCGGCGTACATAGGTGTTGAAATATTAGCGAGATCTCCTCTCTTGCAAGTTTTGATGAATTCGTAGTTTCTGCATCTTCTCGATTTTGATGTAGATTTAGAAATATTCGTGGACTTCGATTCGAAGGTATTTGCAAAATTTCTATTTCGTCGAGTTGGCCCTTGATTCTTAAATATTTGCAAAATCCCTATTTCGTCGGTTTCGAATTATAATATTTGCAAAATCTCTATTTCGTCTATTCGTCTCTTCCATCTTAAGATATTTGCAAAATTCCCATTTCGTCGATTTCGAATTATAATATCTGCAAAATGTTTAACGATAATTTAATTCAGCTTTGATCAACGCAACGTAGCATCGAATAACGTCGGAAATCTGTTATCCGGAAGTTAAGATTGAATATTCCATTTCTGAAGTGTTATCCTGACGAACCGCAGCTGCCATTCGGTAGAATTGAAAGTTTCGATCGAAATGGTGAATCGGAAAAGGAAAAGATAAATACAGGCTAGACGGATGAAACGAATTTGTCATGGTGATCGAAGTGTAAGTGCAGAGTTTCAATCGACATTTCCTGCGAGTAAAATTGGAGCGATGGATAACGGACATTCGGCCTGGTTTCACCGCGGACAGAGAATAACGGGTGTCCTGTCGCTAATAAATCGTTCTTTTTCTCGTTCCACCGTTTGTCCTGTGGCAAATGAAGCTTGTTGAGAAAGAGCCGCGAAATTCTTGTACACTCGGTTTTTCAAACGTTCCGTGGCAATTCGTCTTCGAACCGAGCTAATTTTCCACGCTCGTTGTTCCTTTGAATAATGTAAGAGGATTTGTCTGTTTGTCGCCAGGGTATTTCTCGCGTCTTTGTTTTCACGTTATTTGAATCGTTCTTTTTTGTTTAGGTCGTTTTAGTAATAATTCAAGGGGTCTTCGTGTCGACAAACGAAGGAAAATGAATCGTTTACGGACGAAACATTTGTAAACTTGACAATAGTATATGTACTGTGTTATTGGAATATTATTTATTAGAACACAACACAATATTTGTGAGTTATCGCGACAGTTCACTCGGGGCTAATCGTTGATGGTAGTAGGAAGGAAATGTTGGTGGCGTTTATCGGTGTCGCAGGATCTGTTATTGGATTTCCAGTTGGTTGAAGCTTTCGCCCGTTTTCTTCTCGTCGTGAACGATTAAAATAGGGTACCTTAAACGCGTCCCGACTGGCATCCGATAGAGAAAATATTTTGGACACCTCCGTGGAAATAGGATTATGAAGTTTCGAGGGTACAAGTAATCTGACTTGACTAACTATTATCACCTAAGATTCGGAAAATTACAGTTTGTTGCAGATTATTTTGTAATTGTGACTGTGGGATTAAAAACGTGTAAAATCCTAATTTGGAAATTTAAACCTTCTAAAATTCTAATTTGGAAATTTAAATCTTTTGAAATTCTAATTTGTAAATTAAAAATATTTAAAATCCTAATTTGGAAATTAAAAATATTTAAAATCCTAATTTATGTGTTTAAACCTTCTAAAATTCTAATTTGGAAATTTAAATCTTTTAAAATTCTAATTTGTAAATTAAAAATATTTAAAACCCTAGTTTGGGAATTTAAACCCTCTAAAATTCTAATTTGGAAATTTAAATCCTCTATAATTTAAATTTCATAATTTAAAACTCAATTTTAACAAAATTATTTTATAGTACTTATCGAATCACCTCACCGTTAACGGGTGAATGTGACTGAAAAACGGAATAAAAGAAAAATTGCAGTTTTCGAAAGGAATTAACGAAGAATTATATATACGTTATAAAAGATGATCATTGTTAGAGTGTTATAGAAAGTTGAATGAACGATTTCTGGCCCCAGATGTTGTGGTAATTCGTCGATTAGGATTATCCCTGGATTATCTTCCTTTTTTCCCATCTGTTCCGGTTCTTTCTTCTCGGCGAATAAAATGCATTCGCAGCTTCAAATTGCGTCTCCTCTTCTTCTTCAAGGCTGGAAATCTCACGAAGCTTGCAAATTCACTAGGATTTACATACCTGTTGTGTGTTTGTCTTTTGTTTCTTTTCCAAGGAAACTGTAACACTATCTTTGCTTTCAATGTCGCGTCGAGTAAATTAGTTTGAATGTACTTGCAACGATATCCTCTTTAGCAATTTTCGAGATAACAGGAAGAGGATGATAAATTATTCAACGGACGTAAATCTGATATTTTCTTGCTGTTTTGTTCGATGCAATGGTGCTTGTGTTCCTTTTGAAACGAGGAAACTTGGTGAATGGCACTGTTTGTTTATTAACAAAGTTAAACGCTATTCGTACCGTGGAAAATTTGAAAATTCCGTCGTAGAACGATATTGCTCGAATTCGTTCTCGTTTCGAGGAAGAAACGATATCTCCGAGCGACGATAAAGTGGAACATGGCGCAAATAAATGCCAGATATTGCTTTTTTTTCCCCTGCTTTCCCGATCCAAAGAAAAACACTGCTGATTACTTTTCTGAATAAAAAACGGAGAAAAAGAAAAACGTAGCTGTTGTACATCGTGTTGTACAATCAGGGGGTGGGGGATCATTCTCCCTCTCAGAACTTATAAAAATCTTTAAAAATTACGTTCTATGGTTTCTTATTTTTATTAAATTTCAATACTTCTTGTATTCGTGTTTTCTTAAAAAACTGTGTTACCTGATTAATTTCAATAAACAGATGTTGGATGGTTAATGCAAATTTGATTATTTAGGTTACCGTCGAATACAGACGTCAATAAATCGACTATAAACCAATTAAATCGGAGAAAAGATAGTTTCAGAATAACCCTACAGTAAATCGAAATTTTGCTGAACATAAATTGCAGTAACTTCCAAAATATTTAATATTAAATCTAAAGTTTCCCAATTAAATTCGAACAGTTGTTTATTATACCCCACTACCTAAGTGTCTTCGAATAAACTTCAAAATAATTTTGTAAACGAAAATTTATCTAGCGCATCAATATTTAACACGTTGGCTGACCCCTTAAATCTTTTATTATAATTAAATAATTAGTCAAATAAAACAAACACTAACATTGAATAAAATGAATACTATAATAATACTAATGGAAGGTATAAGGTAACAGACTAAAAGCTTAAATTTTACATTTTCATTCTGGCAATTAACGTGTCAACGCAATTTTCGTTTCTACCTAAGAAGGGATTTTTCGAATTCGCCCCCGATGGTCGATTCATTTTTTTTTTTCCTCAACCAACGGCACCGTGGGTAAAGGCCGCCCAGGGAAATAACAGCGTTGGGTCAACAATGGTATGACGAAATTCGTGGACACTATTATCCGGTGAAATGAGAATGCGTTCGTGCACGGAAATCCATATCGCGAAACGACGGATCGGCAGAACAAACCGACGGTGAAATATTTTTACAATGAACTGTTCGCAGAACGGGATACACCACGGTTAAAAATGGTATTCGAAACACAAAACATTTTGATCCGGTTACATTTTGATCTTTACAAACGATTCACGGATATGATCGAAGTTTTTAATCGGCTTTGCGGCTGAGAACGATAATTTAGAGGATTCTGTTGTTTGACTAATCTGTTGTTGTTTTACTAATTTCCAGAATTTTCAGTGCAATTTTGGGGGTAATTAAAACTTTCTGAAGGAAATCGCAGTAGAATAATTAACAATCGGACTTTACTATAAGATACCCTTTGCTCTTTCCTATTTTCATATACATATTGTACTGTTTGATTTACTGTGTAATCTGACTTTTTAAGTATGGGCCACGTTTTTTTGTCGTTTTTGTACATTGGTGTAGCAAAGATCAACTTTATTCTATTAGCTTTTATTTTTATTTTTATTTTTCTTCTAAGTAGTTTATTTTTTCTGTTTTAATACGTTAAGTAGCGATCAAATAAAAACGAGTTAGAAGGAAAATGTAAAAAGAAAACGCAAGATTTGAAGTTTCGTACCATTAGTCGCTTTGCTACGCCAATGTACGTTCAACTATCCTTAAGGAAAATACATAACTTAAACGTAAAAATAGATTATTTTTAGTTAAAAAGTCAGATTACACAGGAGATCAAACAGTACAATATATGTATATGGAAATAGGAAAGATCAAAGGGTATCTTATAGTAAAGTTCCCTTGTAAGAATATCAAGTTCAGATAATTAAGGATGTTAGGGATTAATTTCCTACTGTAATATTGTAGTTTCCAAGTTCAAATTTCTACTGTGTAATTTTAACGATATCCAAAATTTTCAAATATAACATTTCCACTGTATGATTTTACCACTACCAAAAATCTTCTACAACAGAAATCATAGAAAATCCATAGAGTACCAACCACCATTTTTCTTCTTCTTTAGATATGCACGTAATGGTATAAAATAGCGAAATTGATAGAAATCCACGATAAGAAATCTGACACCGAGGAAAATTGCTTCGTTATCGATTCGATAGCAAGGATAACATTCTCGATATACCTATATATTTTCTCGGGTAAGGATAATCGTTTCGGTTCGTCAGGTGAAACCGTGCATCCCGAAGAGGATTGAAAATCCTCAAATTCCCGTGTCCCTGCGACGCACAGTGGGGTATTTGCCCGGAAAAGGCGGCCAAATAACGATTTTGAAAATTTTACGTAAAATGTAAAATTTCGGTTTCTTAAGGTAGATAAATGTATAAAGAACAATAAACCAGCATGTGTTTTTCCATTCCTGAACTCACAAAGCAATATAGTTCATTAGAACTTGGGAGTTTTTATGGCACGTAATTCTCTCTTATTCCCGTCTTAAAACTTGATTCACGTATAGTGATATTTTAAGAATTTTAACTAAAGTATATCTAGTTTTTCATTATGGAAGGTTTATAGGTAGGTATATAGTGTATCTTCAAACAGGGCATACTTGGTTATCATTTATATTTACATGTTTATTGAAGTTTGAAAATAATCAATAATTCAGAAACTGTTTTTACAGTTATAAAACTTTCATAATGATTTTGTTACACTTCCCAGTGAGTCCCGAAGCCCAATCTTGTCTCATTACATTCGTTAAACATTTCTGATTAAAATAAAAAAAAAATTGATCCCGGACTTGCCCGGATGCAGATTTTATAATTAATTTAGTGATTATTGAGAGTTGCGTTTCTCGTGAAATGATACGTAATACAAGCCCAAGCGGCTGCGTTCGCTTCGCTGTTAGCTGCGAAAGAATTCTTTAAAGCAACTGTTTAGATTATACATAGAGACAAGCGCACTCATACAATGTTTATATTATGCATTCGACCAAGTCTTCAACGTTCTGATTGCATTCAGTTCGAACAGCGATTTCATAGAGTGCACAGCGATTATTTGAAAAACTTTTAATTCTTATACGTAATATTTTCGTTTTTATTTCTATTTATTCTGTTTTACAATAAATGTTTTTCATAGTTTATTCAAAGTTTATGTTTAAGTAGTGATTAGTTAAGAATTTCATTAAGTGCTGTGTTTCTTTCTTTACTTTTACATATCTTCTACCAATATTAATTATATCTGAGTTCTAGGCCCCCAAAGTCTGAAGTTTATATATCGTTATTTGCTTTAGTATAACTAGAATAAATGAAGTTAATAATATATAAATTTTTAAAGTTTTACATCTTTAAGTATATCTACATATACACCAAAATATTTGCACGTACATTCATATATTATACTATAGACACATACACACGTGCGCACGTTATATATATATGTGTGTGTGTGTGCGTGTATTTTTGTGTGTATTTCTGTAATATATACATATATTGTCTACGATCAAGAAAAGAAACATCAAGAAAATATACAGTTTTGTACATTGATCTTTAGCTACGGATTTTAAGTTCTGAACGCAGATTTTAATTATAGATGTTTAATGCACCGAAAAGTAGAAAGTTTAAGCTTTACAATGGTCTTTTGTTTATCAAAATCGGATAATTTTTAACGGAGTTATAGCAGTTTTAACATTCAGTAAATTTTATAATGTTCATGTCCGGCTTTTCCGGGCAAATACCCCACTGTGCGACGGAACGCGACCAGGAAAAATTGAAAAGAGAGAATCTTTTCAATTTCGCGTGCCTTTCTACTCGAAGGATTACCCCGGTATTCCACAATGATTCCACAGGATGAAACACGTGGTCCTGAAACTGACGACGACGGTCTTTGTATTTGAACGCTTCTCGGAATTGCAAGAAAAACTTTTTCTTTTTCTTCATATTTCCTTTTCTATCCCGCTCTTTCAGCTACACGCGTTCGTTTTCAATTTAATCTTCGAGCTTGTACGTACATCTTCCGACGAGTACGGTTTTTAATCGCATAAGGTTCCTTTTGCTTTTTACCGTTGCTTCAAAAACTCAGTTCACTAGTCAACACACTCACAATCAGTAAAATCCAAATGTGTGTATTTTGTATGTTTAAAGAATAATAAAGAACATTTGCATTATTCGTACTGATAGGAGTTGAAATTTTACGTTTCTTGAATTTTTTGACCGACGCGGTTATCAGTTTTTATCATGAAATGCATTAAAGCTGAAAGCGTGTTAAAATAATGGGTACGAATGTAATAAACGCAGAGGATGAACGCTGCACATTTTTCGTTAACCCGTGCAATAATGGCCGTTAATTTAAAATACGTCGATCCCGTGATGGATGAAACGAAGTTTGGGATTTTTAATTTTATAGAAAATCGCTCTTTTAATTTTGTAGATTAATTTTTTTAACAGCTAGACATTTTTATCAGAACAAAATTACTTGCAGTTAATTTAAACGAAGATGCCATAACAGTTTTGGATTTTGAATTTTCTATGGTCGAAAACGATTATATCAAAAGTATTACACTAGACATTGAAATGTTTTCACTAAACCTACCGAAGCGGTCAAAAAAATTTATTACGATGCTTTGATTAAAATGCGTGTTAATTTTTCTCACAATAAAGGCTTGCTGTATAAGTTAGTACACGTTTCGTTATTTAATTATTTATTTTTCTATTTTATTTTCAATTTGAGAGTAAGTGTACATAAGGATTAACAGAACCGTTATTATTCTCTCTCGAATGATACTTTCGACCCAATGCCGTCGAATGGCTCCCATGTGAAAATTTATTTATATCAGGATACAGCAAATTAACGAAAGAAATCAAAGTTAAATGGATTCCTAATCATTCTTAGCTTCCCAAAATAATGCTTTTGAATTTCGTAAATTTCGACCGAATCGTATCCAAAATTGCTTCGAGTGACAAAGGGTTGAAAGATTTCTTCAAGATGTTCATTTTCGACTCGAACAGAATTCTCTCTTCGTTTTGATTATCTCGTTTAACGACGACGAAGGTAGCGTTAAGGGACAAAGTAAATGCAGACGAATCCTTGGGAAGGACGAAGAAAAGAAGGGTGGAGAGAGAGAGTTAGTAGGAAAAGTACTTGTCCGTGAGTAACCCTGCAAACACGTGCCATTGTGATCGTCCTCACGCTTTGTCGAATTCGTTTTCAAAAAAGCCAGTCGAACGATGGAAATAAGACCGAGGATACAGAATGGCTCTGTTGTGAGGTGGAGCACCCTGTATTTGTCTCTCTCTTACTTGCTCTTGGGTAATGTTAAATCAATATCTGACGGTGGGGTGGCTCTGTGTGTACAGGGTGTTTCGGTAACGTGCGACGAATCAATCCAACATTGACCTTTCATCGATTTTTTTCTTCTTTTTCCTCCCTTAACTTGGGACCAGATATCTTGAAAAAGCGTAGCTTTTGCTTATTTTTTATATTTATTAATGTTATTGTTAATGTTAATCAGTGTTTCGAATGTTGTATAATCGAACGATTGGCAAAATAAAAGAGGCGGGTTTATAGGCAATAGCGTAAAGTCAGAAATTAGAAGCTTCGATTTCTGATTCTTTTTAACACTTTAACTGCCACGTCAACCATACATATGTGGGTGACACTTGAATTTTCGTGTAAAATTTCCTTTCAATTATTTAATTAGAAATCGTCGTATTAAGGTACTTCAAATTCTGAATAATAGAATAATAGGTAAAATTTGGGAGAAATAGATGCTTCGCCTAACGAGGTTTTCAGCGCATTTAAAGGGTGATAATATTAATGATTTTCGGACGAACTTTGACAATTTTTCGTAACGGTTACATTTCAATGAGGAGGTTAGGGTGACAAACTGATCGAGTGACTCATAGGGAACGTCCCTTGCGTCACGTTGTTAATGGTAGATCACTTTCTGCAAAGTAATGCACGGAATGAAACCGGTCGATCGTCGGTTTTTGTCTAATAAATCAATTTTCGCTCGTTCCTACTCGATGGGAAGAATGCAAATGACGCATGATGGATGATGATTTTTCATCCATGTTGATTGATACCAGCAGATATCTTTTTTTGATATTTGGAAAGATGAGGGATATTTTATCGAATATTTGTTTCAAGACTCTACAGAGTGAAGTTTTTGTTTAATCAAACTTCTGATAAAATAAAATTTTTCATATTTTAACAACGTTCGCTAAAATATTAATTATCAAAGCTCACCATAATCGAAAGTGTTCACACGAATAAGGTAAACACATCGCCTGTTCTGGATTCAATTTCCCTAAGAAAATATCCAATGATTGTATAATAATAAATTGTACAGTGTTCCACCGGATACATATTCAGTATTATATCCATTAAGGTTATTAGAGTCTGGTATTAGTCGTAGCTAAGCAAACATTACAACGGTAATGGAATAACAAAAAGGTACGTGTGTACCTTTATATGTGTATATATGTGTATATATCCGGAACCACGGAGGAAGCTGATAAGTTTTGGTAGGCAAAAGGGACGGGTAAGAAGGGATTGGACAGAGGAGGACTAAAGGGGGGAAAGAATAGGAAGGGTGTAAAGGGTCGTGTGTTTGTCACGTGGCTCCATTCAACGCCGTTGATACATACATACGTCCCTGATGGATCATGCCTGAGAACCATATTGCTGAACGTAGACCAGTAACCGAGAAATAAATGTGTTCGATTCGATTACTTGCCATTGATTTGGTCAATTAATTAATTGCAAAAATAAAGAATTGTAAAATAGATCGGGACTAATTTTTTAGTTTCTCAATTTAGTTTCCTAATCTTGCAATTTCTCAATTTTCAATTTCATTATTGTTTCAGCAATCGAAGCTTAATAATCTAATAGCGTATTATAGTTAACTACTTAACGTCCAGGTACGTAATATTACGTTGACTAACCTTAGTGGAAAAAAAAAAACATTCGTGATATTATGGGCGCGGTTTTTTTTTCGGTGATTATTTTTTATCTTAGCATGTATAAAATCGTATTCGTCATTAGTCAAGAACAAGATACATTGCAAGTATTCATTTAGAAAAAAGTGACTTGTCTACTTCGTGTTTTTATTATTTTTTAATTTTATATCATTATTTTAAAAATGAACTGACGAGTTATAAAATTATATATTTCTGTTTTTTTTTTTTTTTTTTTTCCAGTAAAGTAACCATGACCGTAATAATACGGATCTGAATTTTTCAATGTTTTTGTTTTCATAGTTTTCATCTAACATTTAACTTTTTTGAATACCTTTTTAACGTAATAACATTGTCTACAATAAAGTTTGTTATAAATTAAAAGAAGAAATTAAGGTTTTTTTTACCCGTTTCATGCTTTTAAACAGGGATCTTAAGTGGTTAACGTATGTTTTAGTCGATATTTAATGTAGGGGTTAAAATACAGAATTACTATAATCGTGTCACATTTTAAAAAGTATAAGATACTTTGTCAGCAAAGGGTAGGCCAAACACGAATCCGTATAAAGTACGAGCGAGGGAAAAGCTTTTCGCAATGGTGGTACTTTGTGCCTAGAATATTTCACCGGGACACCCTGTATTAGAGACACTTGGTATTCGCGGCAAGTACTCTTAGCCACCCTCCTCGTGCTCGTGCAGTTAGTCACCCTGTTCGACCCTCGATTTTCCGACCACCCTCACCATCGAATATAGGGTGGCTCAGAAAACACACACCCGAACGAACGTCGGCTTAGAAAAACCGTTTTCGTCCCGTCGAAACTTCGATAGTAATTTACACGATTGTAAACGAGACGAAAAAAATAAAGAAAAATTTCCTATTTTTCTCGAAGAAACTATCGAAATAATTTATCCAGCTATGTAATTCATTTATTATCGATCACTGTAAAATTTGGTTAGTTTCATCCTTTGGTGTAAAAATAGATAAAAAATTTCAATATTTTATGGGTCTTTCGAGGGCTGCCTTGAAAAGAAGGTTAAAGTTTCAGGGAAATTTCGGGTAAACACAATTTCAACCACCACATAAATAAATTTCTTCTATCGATTTCCTACAGATTGCAACGTTTTTAAAGAAAATATTTCGTGGAGAGGAAATTTCAAAATTCCATGATAGGAAACAGGATGTTCCATGCAAATTTTCCGGAAGATTTATAAATATTTTATAACCAGACTGTTCCATATTCTTGTTTTATGCGTTTTCCTTGCCAGATAATAGGTATTCGAAGACTGGTTTGGAAGGAGGTTAAACGAGTCTTAGGGAAATTTCAGGAAAGCACGATTTCATCTCTCCCATCCCCTGAATCTCCGTTCTTGGTTCGCACGAACCCACCCTTCGTCGCACTTAGTCATTCTCCCCTAACCTCGTTTCTGTTCGTCCTGGTGAAGGTACAGGACGATCCAAAGGGTGTCTTAAACCGAGACAGAGAGATCGTAGCATTTCGAGAAAATACGATATCCGTCGTATTCCCTTTTCTTCCTCCACATTTTCCTCTCTTCCTGTAGCTGGTCTTCTCCTTCGTTTCATTTCGTTCGGCCGTTATATATGCCCGACGTATTTCGTCAGCTGGATACAACTTACGGAAACTGATAGAACAAAGGATATTGCGTCTGACGAGAAGCAATAAACATATCAGGACTATAATGAAATCTTTTCTTTTCTTTGTCGAAAGATGTTTTGGAAAAAAAAGAACAATATTTTTAAGTTTCTACGTCTCTAGAGATATAATATTTTTCAATTTCTATATTTCTAAAGATATGGTATTTCGAAGTTTTTAAGTTTCTTGAAATATGACTAGTTTTAAATTTCTAAGTTTCTAAAAATATGTATAATATTTTAAAATTGCCAACTTCCTAAAACAAAAAAATGGTAATCTTTTCTATGCTGTAAATATTTTTCCAATCAAAATAAAAATATTTACGCGATATAGGGGTTGAACAATAAACAAATGGAATATAGTATTTTACCGATGTAGATCGTCATTGTACAGTTTGAGGACAAAGGGTTAAATCGTGCAATTAAACGATATAAAGGTGTTCGAAATGGACGGTGATAGAAGGATCGATATCTTCGTTAAAATCGGATTTGCTGCGCTCCAGGACATTATTTTCTTATCGTCTACGTCTACGGGATAAATTGATTCACAACCGAACAATTAAATTTGTCGTTAAATCAAAGAAACGTTCAGCTTCCTGGCAAAGCTTTCAATTAGAGTCTCATTTTTTTTTTCTTTCGATAATTATTTCGAATTCTCTGAACGAGACGACAGAAACGCTTTAATTATTTTCTTCTCTGATTTTCCCATTTAGAAACTTTATAAAATTGTCCAAAGTAGTTGTTGCATTCCGCTACTTGGAAATGATGAATTTATATTTAAACTTCAGTTTCTTGCTAGGAACTATTTAATTATTTAAATTTCTTTTCGCTATATTTATGCAAGATTTTGAAACAGAATTCGAAAGAAGATTGCAAATTCAGTTTATAATCCTTGAAACGAAATATACCCGTGATATTTGTTAAGTCATTTTGGGGCGTGCAGGTGTTCGCCGTACGAAACGAGGAGGGTTTCGAGGCAGTTTTTCACGAATCCTGGACAAGGGACCCACGTGAGCCACGTATCAGGCTGACGGTCGGCCCGTCGGCCCTGAAGGCAGCAGGTGGTGTTACCGTAGCTTCACCTGGACCCTTTTCGTCTTTCCTACCCACGTACATAAATAACCAAATTTCCCTTCTGGCTGTGTATTCTTTCGTTCGTTTCCCAATTTACCAACCATTCGCCAAAAAAGAAATCTATTAATCCATTCGCCACGGTAACCAGAAATTCATCGTGCTCGTTAATTCCAAATACCTTCTGAACGAGAATTAACCGAAGTTGCTTTCGAACCCTGGCAAAGTGATATTGGTAGTTTTTCTTTTCTTCCGTTTCAAATTAAATTTCATGCTTTCCTTTATCCCTTTAATCCGTTCGTGGAGAATTTGCGGAATTGAAACGGAATATTTGCTCGTATTTGCTTTTTCGATATCAACCCTTTCGTCGTTGCCTGTTTTTTTTTTATCTTACCTTCGTCAAGTAAAATAGAAATTTTTTTTGCCAGGTAATTATTCATTTGTTAAGGGGAGATTCTTAACTTCAGTAATTTTATTATACAAATCCTTTTAATTATACAAATTTTAATATATTATATATTCTTTAAATCCGAAAGAAGTGAAGAATGCAACAAATAAAAAAAAAAATCAATTTTTTTCAAACTTCTAAACCGGAACCTCCCCTTAAGGGAACATAGATGCAACTTCCAGCTTTATATTCCAATCTCCAGACGATAAAAGTATCGCAAAATGGCGGAATTATTCGCCAAAAAATTCTATAACCCACGTAATTATTACAGCTGCAAATTTCTCGTATCGTGTGTAGCATCCATACATTACCTAGGATATTTATTTAATTATACCACCAACTTTGCAAGAGGATATGATGTTGCATTTTGCCATACGTCCAAATCAAATGTTCTCCCGTCTCATTCACGATTCACCTCGTACATCCTTATTTCTACGACTCACACCTGGAAGATGGTCTTATCGTATATGTAATAACCGCGACCGTATATGGGTGGATAGCAAACTCGCGTCAAACGTGTCAGGTCTCGTTAAACAGCGTCAAGTATTCATAGCTGGTGAAGTTCCCTCGGTTATTGGCTTGCAAATACGATATCGGCGTCTGGAGGCTACGTGTTCAGCCTCCTCCTGGTTTTTAACCAAGGAAACGACAGCTGCTAGCCATGAAACTTCGTACCATTTGCTACACGAAGACCGGGGGTCCAGCTTGTTCTTTGCCCATCTGGAGACCGTTGCCTTCGTCGACAACGAAATGGAGAAGGATCTAGCCACGTTCCAACACTGATAATATCGTTCCATTCTCTTTAGTTAAGGGCTTACATGCAGCCACGAGGTCGAAAAAATGCATTATTTCGAAGAAGGGTGTTTTGGATGCTGAAGCTGCTGTTGAGGATTCTCAATATAGTCCTGGAATCGATGATTCCATGCAAGTTCTTACTTTTATCGACAGCCAAAACTTTAATTACGTTTTTCTGAAAACAACGCGTTAACTTTCATAATCGAGTGTATTTTTATTATTAAAATTTTGTTATTGCTGTCGTCATAAATCGATAATTAATATTTATCGTGTCGCGAAGCGCTCTATATGATCTTTCGCGATATTAATTCGTCATTATCATAATAATGAGAATGAGTTTGGTCGGTACAATCCGTTCCAGGAATTTACTACGTTCCCTGGAACGGAACGAGTTATGTTCGTTTGGCATCGAATATTTCGCGTAATTTGTGGATACATAAATACGCGGTTACTGAAATTTACAAAGCCATCGTACGTTGCTGTTGTTCCTCTTTCATATCGATATTTACCGTCCCGGTAAAATGCCTCTCGTAAACTTGGCCGGCCCTCTCGTGTCGAGAGAACATTAGGGATGAAGGATGCTCGAATTAACCCGAATCTCTGGCAAAAATTACCCTGCCATATTATTTCTTTCAACGGTCGATTCATTTTACCGAAACAGCAACTGCTGTTCGCAGGATTTCTTTAGAATGTTTCGGTCAGATCAGTGATTCTTTTTATAAAAAAAAAAGCCGTCGTTAGATTAATTGTACAATTAGTAACTTTTGTTGGATTAATTTATGCGATATTGTTTTGAAGGTTAAAGTTTTAAGAAACTGATGATATGAAGTTTTGGTTGATGTTCTTGAGATTCTGTTCTCTCTACAATTTGCAATCATTTATTTTATATAAAAAATATTAATAAAACATATACATAGTTCGTTTCCTCGAACTTAAAGCTACAAATTGATATGCCATAACTGTCATTTCGCGATACTTTTCTGTCATGAAATCGCGTTACACTTCGTACATTCCAATATCAGTCGTTCTGTACTGCAACTGGCAATCAGCCATTTTGTATTAACAATATCTACGGGGGACGTATATAATTATATTCTTTAAATTTTCAGCTGTAAATTGATACAGAATAGGCGTCATTTCGCGATACTTTTATGTCATGAAATCGTCTCTGACTTTCGTAGCTCACATTATATTATGCATGCACGAGTTATTTAATCGATTAATTATATCAATCAATAATAGCTGGCTAGATTCTTATAAAAATCAGAATAAACGCTGCAACTACCGGAAAAAATAAAACCTCCTTTGGACAGGTGAACGTCAGCCAGAATATACAAAGGGAATAAAGAATTCGCGAAAGCTGATTCCTCGAGTCGTCGAAAGTCCAGAAACACGAAGAGTTCGACTAAAGGACTAAAGGATATACGCGTCCTGCATTATTCAAGTCAAATCGTCCCCGTCTGTCTTCTTTTTCACCCCCCAGGTCCTTCGTTTCTCTCGTCCTCGCGAAGACGTTTTCTCGACCTTTGAATTTCTCTTAGTTTTCGTCGGCGTACAGAATTTCAGCAGTTTATTGGAAAAATCGGTTGGCACCGGTTTCTCGCCATTTTCCACTGGTGACAAGGGGTGGGAAATGGTTGGAGAGGACTCTAGCAGCTTGAGAATTAGCAGAGAGTCTTGTATCGTTGATAACGCGAATCGTATCGACGGTAGAATTAGTTGCGGTGTAGAAATCGAAGATTCCAACCAGTCGGTTGGAAGCGGTTCGATACGTTCGCTAAAGTAGGAACTTGGCAAATATAATTGATCGTGTACATTAGTAATAGTAGAAGAGTAGGTTGACAACTAATACGTATTATAGGATAAGAAATTAATTATTATTTTTGTCTGCTTCTTTCAGGTATGTATCGCTTCGTTAAACCTAACAGTAACAAGTTTCTACGCGTGGTGAGTGCATATTTACATAAAAACCAGTTTATAACCCTTTGCGCCCAGTTGGTTAACCCTTTGTGCTCGGAACGTTCTGCAACATACTTGTAACAATGCAAAATAATTACAAAAACAATTGTCATATTACCGTATAAATTAAAATTCACGTTTCAAAGTTCTCCATCGTTCGAGTGCAGAGGATTCAAATAACAAATTCAGAATCCGTAATTTCGACGAATAAATCGCTCCAAATCCCAAAAGCACGAAAGAACGAACAGGAAAAAAAAACACTGCATGCATTAATAAAACGAGACTTGGTATCACAATAGTGCAAGTTGTGATGCACGAAAGCGTATAATGGATCACGCGAGGAACGATCGAGACAATAGACGTCATTCGATCCGACGTATCATCGTTGCATTAACACCGAAACAAATAGAGAGAGGAAGAAAAAAAAATTGTATACCCTGCAATGTACGTAGATGGAAAATGAAATGTACCTTATGTGTACATACGTGAATGCAAGTTGACACGGGTGTGTTCACCCACAATATTGTATTGTTTGGCGTCAGGTAGTTGGATATCGTGGATGAACCGGTCTCGACTCAGGTGTTTGGTTGTTCTGCAATGTTGTTATCCCTTTTTCTTTCTTTCTGTCTTTTTTACGAGATATTCACCTTGGGATCGGGCGTTTTAAAATCGAAACATCTGCGCCTCGAAAAGAGGACGACGGTTTAATTAAAACCCGCGAGGATTCATCGTGACTTTTATATCGGAGATATTGTACTTTCCGACTGTTCTAATCGGGCGATGACGTTGTTGATTAAATCATTATCCGGGGATACATTTGCTGCATGCTCGAAGCGATGGTGTTGGCGATTCGTGGGATTATTTCTTAAATTATTTGTGATATTTTGTGATTTCTGTGAATTTTTATATTATTGTTAGGTTTGTTAATAAGATTAGCGAGGTTTTGGTGTGCTTTGCGTTAAAATTATTTTAGGTATCCCAGAATTATTATTACCCCTTTGGTGTAAGAGGACGAAATAAAAAAAATAAAAGATCGATTCTGTACAATAATCGATGCCGCACGAAAGAATCGTATGGGAGTCTATTTACAAAAATAAAAATAAAAGAGGATACAAAAAATAAAAAGTCGATTCTTTGGTTTCCATTTTTTAGAGGAACCGATTCTTTCCGGTGAATCGAACATCCCTACTTTAAATAAGTCTAAAAATTCATACAAATCTTGATTATATCAAAGAAAATTACCGTTTAAAAAAATACATTTGAATTTGGAAATTTAAAGAAGGGCTGAAATATGAAACCGAGTAAAAAAAGAAAAACAGAAAAGTTGGGTTAAATAATAAGGATACCTAGTAACGGATGTAATAATAACTCGTGCTGGGTCGAAGTCGTTCGTTAGCATCGGACAACAGACACACCGGTGTAAGCCAGGAACGATATCCAGTCCTCCTACCTCGAGGGCTTCTGGAACGAGGGGACCATCCCCACCAGAAGTAGGGGGCCCGGTGCACCAGGGGCCTGTTCGACTGTTCGACTCGTCAGCGTCCTTTCCATCCTCAGTTCTCTACGAACCGGTGTCTCATGTTGCTCGATTCGTTCGTTTAAAAACTCGTTCAATCACGAAATCGGTCTTCCACCTTTTAATTGGTGCTTTTCAACGTCCGGTGGTGTATTTAACTTTTGTCGTTTCGATCCAAGTTGGTTAAAAAAGTGAAACAAAGAACAAGTTAGATCGATATAATACACCTGGTGTGTATTGTGTTTATTTATTGCTCGGTTTTTTACATTTGACCGGATGCAGTGTATTCAGTCCGATGTTTATTGGCGAATTCATCGAGGATCAAATAATTGTATCGAAAGGGATATTAGCACACTTGCAATTAGTACTTAGAGAATTATAATTATGATTAACCCTTTAATCATATATATTCTGTGTAGAAAGAATAAACGTTCACAAAGACAAGGAATATAATATTTTTAAGTATCTAGGTTTCTCAGAATATAATATTTCAA
This sequence comes from Stelis phaeoptera, assembly GCA_943735885.1. NCBI lineage: Eukaryota > Metazoa > Arthropoda > Insecta > Hymenoptera > Megachilidae > Stelis > Stelis phaeoptera. The sequence goes on from OX030936.1 coordinate 8,147,470, forward strand.
GATTTCCGAGTTAGTAAAAATATCGTATTTATTTTTCCAATTTTCGAAAATGATTAAAAATTCAAGTACTATCGTAGTATATGTACTACGATATAATTATTAATAATTTCGATAAACCAGAGTGTCCAATATTGTCCAAAATTTGATACACGTATTAAGAAATAGTTTCTAAAAAATAAAATCCAATGATACAAATTATCATGAGATCGCGTCTTTGATGGGTTAAAGGTAAACAAATGGATTGAAAGTTGATCGGTGTTTTGGAAAGGTGGATTTCGAAAGAGATAGAGAGGATTCCAATTAATCTTGTTATAACGGAACTTGGCTCTGAAAGCAACGGTGTTCTACTAGAAACGCTTTGGTTCCTCGACAATTTCTTCAGAATTTTCTCTTTGCCTCTTGCACGATTTTCAGTATATCACTTTTCAAGTAAAACAATTGATTCTTTAATCTATTATAAATAAAGTGTAACAGGAGTCCATCCTCTTCGAAAGTGCTTCAGATTTTATAACTAAGTAATATCGTTATCTTTTCGTACCTTGTGAGTTCCAAGTTTTTCCATCGGTCTTGTACTCTCGTCTCGCAAAGTGTGAAAAATATTTTCTTGCATCGCAAAGACGTTACACAAAATTCTGCGTGTCCGATGTGCATCGTTATCTTATCTGTTTCTCGAAGAGACGCGAGGCTATCGGAGTAGCGGGGTTTTGTATTTGGCCGACTCAAATATTAGTACAGAGTGCAAACCTGTTTGCAGTCTCGTGCTTTGTCAGAAATGCGAGTAAATTTGTTTAACAATAAGATACATTTCGCTAAAGGTTCTTCCAACTCGTGTCCGATTCGATATCATTTTTGATTCACCACGTTTGATTAAATCCGAATAAATCCCAAAACAGCACGGTTTTGTTGCGTTTTTCTTTTAGTTCTATTGGATTCAGTCAAACGAGCTGGAATTAATTAAGCAAATAATTCATTAAAAAGTGGGTTATGTTTCGGAATTCGTGGATTCAGTTTCAGTTGAAAATTTTAAGAAACGTAATATAAAGGTAATTGATATATTTAAAAAGATATTCTTTACTGGAAAGTAATATTTATATCGCTATTTTATTAAAATAACAGTTGCCTCAGCTTTTAAAAAGTATAGACAAATTTTTATGCATATTTTTTTTGTACGTAAACTTTTGTGTTTAATGCAACTCACAAAAACGAAGGTGTGAAAGTGTGAAAATCATTGAAAAGTAACAAAACATAGTAATTTCTGTTTACAAATATTAATATTAACGTTTTTTCTATTTTGCATTTCTCAAATGAAGTTGAAAAAATAGATAAATTTGATGAACTTCCATAAGAGCCCATGTTAAAATTCAATTTGTAATAACTTTCTAAGAGGCTTCGCAAACTTGTTCAAGCTTTGCACAATGTTTTATTAATATAATACTTATCGTCTAACAAAATTTGAGGAATTTCACATTTTTTCTTCTAACGGGTCGTACAACCTTTAAGCGGTTGGATAAAATAATCTTGCTAATTTATTCAGCGGTCGGTTTTTATTAATGAAAAAGTGCCAGGGTATCGAGCCACGATCTCCGTTGAATCTGGCACGAGGATTCGATTACCGGTGAAACAGTTGCCGGTGAAACTCTATTATTCACGGTCCACTTCAGGGTAGAAATCTTTTTCTTGGAACAGCTGCGATCGCAGGATCAAGAAGAAAGATAGAATCGTTGATTTACTTTCAAAGATCGCGTACTTCGTGATGTGTTGGTCAAATTAATCAATCTATGGGTTAAAATAAATTATTAAATTATTGCGGTGTTTTGTAATATTATTATCTTATTAGTTATAAAATTGAAAATGTTAGAAATTAATTATTCTGTAGGACTAGCAAATTACATAAAAATCGTGAATCTAATTGTCGATCCAACGGTTCAAAAATCAGAAAAATTTCAGAATTAGAAATCAAGCATCACTCCACTCACCAGTTGAAAATAAAAGAGTAAAGCAACAAATTTTATATGACAAAGTTTTAATGAGTACTCCAGGTTCTGTCTGCTCACGCAGCGATTAATTTATGTGAAATAATTCTCGATTTTTAATAAATAATTCCATAGACAAAAAAAAATAGTGCAGACGGTGCGTCGAATCACTAATTTGATATTGGAAAAATCGGAAAAATTTCCAAACAAAACATCGAATGGAACGTTCGTTTTTATTTTTATGGACCTTCGTATAAAATTCGTTTTCGTGTCGCACGATGCGAATAGTAATCCCCACAGTGACGGCAGAGTAATTTGCGAGCAGTTGAAATTACCGAGTAGCCGGCATGAAAAATCAGGGGATTTTTACAGCGGATATCGTCGCACAGAGAGTGAGAGAGAGAGAGGGAATATTAAATGAAAAAAATGTCCTCCTGCCAGCAATCGTTGACTCGCTTCCGTTCGTGCATCCACTTGTGGCCCCATTCAAACCGACCGCCACTACACAAGAATCGAGTAGGTTACCGGGTGCTATCGCTTTTACAATGAATTCTTCTTTCTTCTTTTTTCTGACCGAACGAACCGAGGCGAGGGAGAACTCGAATCGGGGATAATGACGAAACGACAGAAACAAGAGAAAAGACTAAATTGCACTCGGTGGTTACACGGTTTGTCAAAGTTTCGATGCAGCCATCCCTTTTTCTGACGTTTCCTTTCATCGTGTATGCAAGTGTGTTTATCGATGAACACGTTGCTTGCAACGGTAGACACTAATGTTGGCTAGGTTCGATGAAAATTTCGGTTGTGTGTACTCGTTCCGACAATAACTGTTTCGGTGGCGAAGCCTGAGATTTCATGAAAGAAAAGTTTTGGAAATGACACTTGTGGTGTATCGATCCGAAGCTTAACGCTAGAATTACCAAAGGGGTCAAAATGATTTGCTTCAGATTTCTTATTTTAAATTGAAAAATTTATTAAAACGCGTATGTCGAAATATACGTTGACTGTTATCGTTTCGTTCTTTGTTTTGCTTTCTATTTTAGGTTCAATTTAAAACTAAAGACGCATTGAACATCGGTAGTTCTAGTGTTAAACATTATTTATATACGACCACGTAAACGTTTCATCAATATTCTGAACCGATCGTTTCATTATTAATTGATCTTCGAGTAACTTGTAAATTATTTCATCCATTATTCGTTCCAACGAAGAAGCATCCGTTTTGCATGATGAATAAAAAATATTAAATGAATCTTTCATACGGTTAGTTTCATTCAACTTTAAGCTTTAAACCGATGTACCGTAAACATTGTGTCGCGATACTTTTGTGTCATGAAATCGTGTCGGAAGGAAATGCGATGCGTCAACGCGTTTCATAAAAAGGCCAAATAATTTGTCGCATTACAATGCGAAATAATTTGTTCGGTTAAAAGCGCGGTTTTTTTTTTAAGAAATTTGAAAGAGTATACACGGACGTTGTACCGAGAGAAGTGGTTCGTTCTGAAAGGGTTAACGAAACCGTGGAAGGTTTTGAAATGGGGTAAGAATTGAAAGAAACGAATGAAAACGTTAGGAAACATGGTCAGGGGAAGGAAGACAGGAATCGTGGTCGTTTTATTTTCACGTTGACCGAGTTTCAGCCTCTCCGGTATCATAAACGTGCCTTCATTGATAAATGTATTACGATCGATTCTCTCGAGTTGTTCGTCTCCCTCTTCTTTTTTACATTTATTCAGTCTTAAATCGTTCTTGCTTCGTTTAATCACGCGTGGTAAAGAAATTTATAATGTTGTTGAATTTTTATGCTTAATTGGTTTCAGAGTTTTAGCGTGTGGCGTGAGATTATTTATTTTTAAATTGGAATTAATATCACTACTATAATATTAATTGGTATTCATAATACTGCTATTAATATTAGTTAGTACTAATATTCGCAATATTAATTAATATTAATATTTAGTATGATAGCTACGCAAAATTGCAAAACAAAGTGATAAAAATATAAGCTAAAACTGTCCACTGTGACACAAACATTTGCGCCAAATATAAATTGAACGGAATAATAATTGTAATATTAACCCTTTGCACTCGAAGCATTTTTGGACGTATTCGGGTCTAATCTAATTTTCCAGCTACGTTTCCAGAAATCAAACGCACTATGTCGGAAGAAAAGTGTTAGAAATATTTGAGAATCTGTTGATTTTTATTCCCTTCTTTAATTTTCTATTTTTTGATACGGGTGAAACTGAAATTACGCATTTTAGAATACTCCAATAAATTAAATATGGATTTTATCCTGTCTGACTACGTACGTCCGTTTTCACTGTGCCACTCGACGTGTTAAACTTTGTTTTTATGTTAACGACGCGACGGTGAGTTTCAATGCGTGGTTAGTGGGCAATCATTGTCGCGAAAGAAGGAACTCTTTTTCCGATGTGAATAAACGTGTCATTTAAATCTGACACGCATTAATCACAGACAAAGGTGATTCGAGTTAGCCTAATTGAGATACGAAACAAAACAACGTCCCACACTCTGATCCTTCCGATTAGAATCTTTCACTTTTGTTGGTTCATTTCGTCGAATAAAACACGTGGGACAATTCTTTTTTCCTTCTGTTCGACGGTGGAAAACGATCGTTATCTACGATTTTATAGACAAACTGTTGCTAAGCGTGTCTCCATCATTATACCAGTCTTGTTTTACGAGGTTTACACCAGAACACTTTTACTAGCGCTGTTTATCGCCAGTTTTATGGAAACTATTCGCTCGTAACCCACGAAATATTAGGTGTCCGATCGAGTGATCGACGTTTTCCTATGTTTTTATCAGTTTTATAGGAAGATAGTTTTGATTTTGGATGAAAGTATAGCAACGATTACTTTCGCGTACTTCAAGTAAGATTTTTCAATCTTGTTTCGTAATAAAAAATAGAAAAATAATAAGATTCCATAGAATTTCTAATTTGTTAGTTACGTTAACTTTGGATGGAAGTTGGTGCGCATTTATGAAGCAGGAAAAATATTTGGGAAATAATTGTCACGCAGAATAGTAATTCTAATTTAAATCTACTAATTATTACTTTTCTATGTTGATATCTAACATCATATCTTGGCTTTCCTTTAATTAACCTACTGACGATCGCTCCCGCTATTCGTTAATTAGCGTTAATTAGGTTCTAAGCTTTTTGCATATATGTATATCGCGATATTCCAGTGGATTAATTATCTAAAACCTAGATTCTGGGTTATTTCTTTTAATATGAAAATTTGACACATTTTTAACTTGTTATTCTTTGCACTATTTGTTCTGTCAAATCGCAGCTAATTACAAAAATTAATCATTCCCAAAAAGATTTCATTTATCAGCGATTGTCTGATCTAATTGTAAGCTCGTGGTCAATTAAAAGCTTACATGCAGTCGTTAGGTCGAAAAAATTCGTTCTTTCAAAGAAGGGTGTTTTAAAAACTGGAACTGATGTTGAGGATCCCTAAAAAAAAAATTTGTTCTTACTTTTATCGACACCCAAAACTTTAATCACGTTTTTCTGAAAACTAGATTTATTTGACCCGTGCGTAAAATAAGTCGGAAACTACTGCAACGATCTTCATAAAATTTTGCATAGATACATCTTTAATATGAAAATAACCAGGGATCGAACGAATCATTTTTTCATTTTGTTTTGTTTATAACCTATTTTACAAGCAACAATAGACCGATTTTTTGAGTGAGAATCATGACTGCTTTCATGACTGCTTTCAAAATTCGGAAAAAATCGTTTCGGCCGTTTTTCGAATGGATGCAAGCAGGAAAGTGTGACGCTTTTGAAATCTTCTGTCCTTATCTTCGGTCGTGTTTTCGATGAATAATTAGCGGAGGAACGAGGCAGAGAACGGAAGTGGAAGACGATCGAAGTAACAGAAGGTTGTATTTGAAGGCGGATTCGCGTGGCGTGGCGTGGGAACGCTCGTGCTCTCGATGAGGAGCTCGCGTCGACTCGAAAGAAGCGCAGGAATGCTCACCGGCAAGTTTCTTCCTTCAACTTCTTCCTCTTATTTTCTTTATTTTTCCTATCCTTCTCCCTCTGTCTTCCGTGGCGAGAGCTCGTTTGCTCACTTTTATCTCGTCTCCCAGGTACAAACTGATAAACGTCGCGAAACGTCTTCTCATTGCGTTCGTTCAGTTTATCTTGTGTCTCTTAGTCTCTTGTTATTGGAATACTTCGCGTCGTTTTCTTTATAGCTTCGTTTCTTTATTCTCTTCTTACTGGTTTCGCCTGTTCTGTCGTGAAACGATCGAATGTTCGATTCCTGGATTTTGAAACCGTCGTTTGACGTCTAATTTTGAGGAAAAGAAGGAATTCTTGCAATTCTACGTTTTTGCTTAATTATATTTCGATTTTGGCAGTTTGTATCGCCATTAGTTCATAAATGAAGCCTTCGAAATTATTTTTAATTTCGTCCGTTTAGGTACTTAACCATCTTTTTATTGCAAAAATTAATCATTGACAATAGGAGCTTAGAATATTAACCCGTTGCACTCGAAGTATTTTGGCACGTAATCGGGTCTAATCTGCTTTTCTAGTTAAGCTCCTGGAAACCAAATGTACTATTTCGGAAACGAAGTGTTATGTTTATTTTCATTTCTTTCCTTAATTTTCCATATTTTGATACGAATGAAACTTAAATTTCACATTTTGGAATACTCCTCGCCTCAAATTTCTAACATTTCCAAATTCTAATTTTAGAAGAATAAAACATTTCAACGATTCTTAGTTTTCAAATTAGTTAAATTACAGTGTATAACTAACGAATAGGAAAACAGAATGGAAAAAAGTGATTAATTTTGTGACTAGTGGTGTTTGAATTTTGCTCACGTTCACTCTTACAATTTTCCCATCCTGGTGTACATGTCGGTAGAAGAGACACGTCACGAATTGCTCGCGTGCTTGTCAAATGTTCAGATAACCGGAAGTTTGGTTAACACGCGTTCCGATCTAATCGAGATTCCGTCACGTATTTGCATGGCCTGTGTGTATCGGCCAATAAATATTTATTAGAATTTGCAACCGTGTCGACTAGCCACATCGGTGTTAGGCCGTTGTAGAACGTTGCCACTGAAAAGTCGATACTCTTTGCCCTGTTCCTGTTCCTCTTCCTCTTCTGTCCCGAGGAATGAATCTTGTTTGACACTTTGTACACCAGAAACGTGATATTCGGGGTGATTCTATCGGAATAACGTGACGTCAGCGTTCAACGTGTTAATGTTAATATACTTGGTAACTGACATTTGTAATAATTTATTATTTCTGATAATTTAACCCATTTGCATCATGACCCTACTTAAGGGTCCCAAACATCGTATTTTACATTTTTTTTTATGTTCTTATAAAAATGGAAAAACAAAAATTATTTTATAAATAAAATTATAATAAGCGCGGATTATTCCGCGCTCGGTGATAGCAGACAGTCGCGGCTCGCGGAATATTCCGCGCTTGAATGCAAATGGGTTAATTTTACGCTAATTTACATTTACATCAATTTACACCCGTGACAAAAATCAAAAGATTCTACAAAATGGTTTCAAATTGAATTGCCATCCTGACATAAGATATCAGAAATTGTGCAACAGAATTCTTCATCAAACCCATCGGATATCATATTGCCGGCAAAACACGAAACGTGTGTTGTTCACGCTCGGATAAGGATAACTTTAATACATAGTTTAGGTACGAGGCTTTATCAGGTTCGCAATGTACTACGAAACCTCGTTCCCGAGGAGTTGCGCTAAATTGCTTCTTAATTGCATGCCACAAACTTCCATTAACATACGTGTACCGTAAACAGTGTTCGTGTACACGTATGAATAAACGATCGAGTAGTAAAGTAGCAAAGGAAGAGATACAAAACGAAGAGAGACGTATAGAGATGTATATCATGGATGCAAATCTGTCGCATCTTTCTGGCACACATACTGGGTGACAATAAATAAATCAAACGAGTATTCTTCATCGAAAAGTCTACTTTATTATATTTTATTCTGATACAGTATTGATATTTTCAATTATTACTTTTAGAAAACTTTCTACCGTCTGATTGTTTCATAAATGTTCACCTTCGAAATTCCAAGTTTTTATATAATTTATCACAGCTCTTGACGGTTGTTTTTGAACACCGACGAAGTCGACAAATTTCTCGCGACACCCTCTTAACTTGCGATTTGGATAATTTCTGTTATTACATCGGTTATAGCTCGTTACAGTAATTCAGTGGTTGAAATATTGCAGTGTAAATAAAATTTCTATCGCTTTGTGTGTTCTGATTAAAATATTTATTGTCACCCTGTACACGAGACGAAAAGCTCGTCTGCATCAAGTTTGATTGTGAACGGTGGTACGATGGTGATTGGTCGCTTCAAAGGCGTGAGAAACAAAGCAATTACGTCGTCATGTTGGATCGAATCTGATACCGTGTTCTCATGATGAAACTGACATTATCGCTAGAACGTTTCAACCCTGTTACATTTTTACTTAATTAATATTTTATTTGATCATCTTACGAATTGTGTCTTGGCACGATCGATCCTTCTAATAAACACTGTTAATTCGTTTTATTTTGTATCGAAAAAGATAATATTCCAAATTTTCCAAGTCCATAAAAATATAATATTCCTAGCCAGAGTAACAAGGTTCGGTAGAAAATTTTGTCATCCCATAATTAGAATTTAATTAACAGAAATATTGATTCAATTTGATAATCCGTTGCGTCGCTGGTCGTTCGACGAACGAGATAGTAAAACGGGAGAATAGAAAATGGAACGAAACGAGCGGTTGCATCGAACGAACGAGAGGGGAAAGTAATTTAAAAGGTGGAACCGTGAACTCATGAATATTTATACGATGGTTATGTCGTAGAAGCATACAGTGGAGAAAAAAGAGGCAACGAAGCAAAACTCGGCTATCACTTGAACACCACCGAATAAAAGACATTATCCGAGCAAGGAGAGACATGCATTGTTTCTCCGATGAATTTAATCGACACTTTCGTTCATTACCTCCAAACAACTTGTCCAAACGAATATCCGAATTTAATTACCTCTTATTATCCACGTTAATCAAACGTTTTAATTCGTGTAACCTACTTCTTGTAAATCGATATTTAACCTTTATCAAAATTACCACTACATACATTATCAACTAAATTCCCGGCCTTATATTTAACATGTTGGAAAATCACTAATTCGAGATGCGTTCGTTTCTGTACTCGTGATTTTAATTATCAATCTAATATTTTTCTATTTACATTAAATTAAAAAAAGAAAAATATCCGAATGATAAGCTATTCCAATAGAATAATATTAAACTAATCTGGTAGCAAACTGAATTAAATAGATTTCACGTTTTTCTCGTATCACCGAAGGATAAGTGAAAGTTTATCAAAAATTATTTTTTTTTTTTATCGTTGCTCGAAGCGATCGTACGACGTTCGATGCAAGTTTGCAATCTATTTTCGACGAGCTGTAAGAATCGGATACCGTTTTCATTGTCGTGGTGTCGGTGGTCACGGATCGTCGATCCTTCCGGTCCGGCTTTCACCGTTAAGGCTCATCCTGAATGCTCTTTCGACCGAGACAGATTGTTCCAACGCTTATTGTTCTCGTGCGACATAAATCAAGCAGGTTGATCGAGGAACAGCGCGTCGTGTACCGATCGTCAATTACGTTTCACGAACTTAACAACATTATACTCATTGTCAGTGAGACATCTTTGTCGTTGTCGTTGAAAAATTACTTCCTCAATCGAGCCAGCAATGATCTTGGTTCCATAAAACGTTTAAATCATTTTTTATTCCCTAATTTAACATTAAACCTACCGAAGCGGTCAAAATGACCGATCGAGTGTTTCTTATTTTAACTCACAAAATTTATTACGATGCTTTTATTGAAATGGGTGTTAATTTTTATCATTGAAAGTAAGTGCTATTGGAAATTGTATGCTGTTAAGTTGTGAGCTGGTTGATTCATTGTTCGTTGCAACGAAGTGGCAATTATTTTTCACTAAGGATATCAACGAGGCAATTATACAGTCATTTTTATTAGAGTTTAAACTTCAAATTAATGTAAAATAAGTGATGTTTTGTGATACTTTTATGTCATGAAATTGTGAATTTACCTTGTGTGCTTCAAGATTGGTTAGGTTTTGCTATGACGGGTAAGCAACCATTTCGCGTTAAGAATATTAATGAAACGTTTATGCAGTTATTTTTATTAAGCTTCAAGCTTTAGATCGATGTGCCATAAGTGGCATTTTGCAAAACTTTTATGTCATGAAATCACAATAGACTTCCTACTTCTCTCATCATTCATGTTTTCTTTAACATCCCGCTTGTAGTCGCTTTAAATAATAAAAGATTATTAAAATTAACAAAGATTATTAAAAAAAAAACAAAAAAACAGTAACAGTTTTTCCTTTTTTTAATTTTATGCCACGATTCGCAACATAGTTCATACAATCGAATCCTGCTCGTATCGTTTCAAATTTCATTTGCAATCAGTTTGATCATTAATTATATTTCATTACCATCGAAAAGTTTTACGATAATATTTATTTGCCGAAGAAATAGAGGTCGGGTTTATCGAATCAAATCAAGTCGAAAGATCAGAAACAGTGTATAAAAAGAAAAATGGAACAAAACGAGGTTACCTCTCTCCTTTCTTTTACTTTCCTCTTAATTAGCCAGTCACCTGGCTAATTATTACGTTACGTTTGCATTAGGCTGCATTCACAAACGAACACACCGTGTACTCTGTGTCTCACCCTGAATCTCTACTGTTCCTTTCCGTTTCATTGTTTTTCCTCCTCCTCCGTTCTTTTTTGCTCGCTACCTTTGGGTTAGCCGAGCCGGAAACGGAAGCACAAAGATGAAAAGCCTTGTGTGACGCAAAGAAAAGCCATTGAAAGGTTCGTCAAACTGTTTTTCTTTCCATTGTGCGAGAAAAGGTTATGCAACGATGGTCGAGAAGTTTACATAACTCCAAATCTATCGTTGCATAATTAATAATAAATATTTGAAAATTGGTGGCTAGGAATTTTTGCATAACTGGCTACATTTATCTGTCACGATTAATTAGTAGTATAATTACTAAAAATTTGAAAATATGGCTCTCAAAATTTCTCAAAATACCACGTAGAGAAAGGAAAGGTACAAGTTTACAAGTATTTAATCGCGTTACGATTAATTCACCTGTCCTCGAGGTTTGTTCAAGGTTCGTTGCGAAACCTTACTATAAATGTATCACAGACCTATTTCCATTTAACGAGATTCAACGAATAGAAGGAAGAAAAATTGAATCGGGGTATCATTGTATGGATTAACGATGACAATTTTTCTGGCAAGGATGCTTCTGTGTCAGTAAGAATATCCCTGGCTCTCCTTTCTTCCCTTTGTGAACAGATCGATGCTTCTTTGAAAAGGATGTGTGCTCCATTGGCCAATACGGTAGAATGGGTCTGCGGAGGCTCGTAAATACAAATTATATCGCCATTCCCTTCCTATCTCTCAGTTGGCAACCATTGTAAAAATCTCTCTAGATTCTAGACGACACCTATAGATTCTAATCATACAGTAGATCTGTAAATTAGTTTCTTCGACATTCTTCTGATCATTATTCCTCTGGATTATCGATTTGCTATGGGTTGTTGATTAACCCTTTGAACTCGGAGCATTTTTGGATACGATCGAATCTACTTTTCCAGCCAAGTTTCCAAAAAATCAATGCACTATTTTGTAAGAAAAGAGTTACAAATATTTGCGAATCTATTTTTATTCCGTTCCATAAGTTTTTGTATTTTAGTACAAATAAAATTTTAATTTCATATTTTAAAATTATTTTGATACATTAAATATGTCCCCTCAGAGGGGACGGTCGAGTGTAAAGGGTTAAGATTTGGGGATTTATCAGATGGAAAGATTTCTTTTCAGAAATAAAGTAGGATTTGGGTGAAAATAAGTTAGTTAATATTGTAAATTGCAATATAAATTATAGTTGGCAAATAGTTTAGTATTCTGATAGTATGGAATCTATAATTTAAATTTTCTCACTTCAAAATTTAGAATTTTTCAATTAAATTCTTTTGATACGGTATCCGGATACCTTTTTATACAGAATATACCAACCAGTCGATCTACATATATATAAAAATATAAATTTCTGTTAAAATAAAGAGGTGTAGTTTTATAAGAAAGTGTTCAAATAAGTGAATAAAAAGTATACAAAGTTTATTCTTTCCCCAACAATTACGACATAAGAAATGGTTTAAAAATATTGACCGACTTTTCACAGAGATGATTCTTCGCGTTTCTTTTTCTGAAGAGATCCGTGTAAATTAAAAGAGATACAAGGGTTCGCATTATCCGAATCCTTTGAGGCAGGGCGTGTTTCAAGCTGAAAAATGCTTGAAAAAGTTTACGTTTCGCGAGTTTTCGCTCGCGTTTCGTGTAAATCAGAGCTGTCGAGTCTCCGTTTCAAGAATTATCATCCATTTGAAAAGTTCCGACAGACAGAAGAGATCCGGCAGCCGTCTCCCGATTCGCATTTCGCAGTCTTCCCTTCTGTTTTGCAGGGAAACGTGATTACTGGGTAAAAATTGTACCGCATCTTTCCGCCGCGCCGTTTGCACAAAAATGGAATTTCCTAACGAGATTTTTCTTCGTCTTCGTCTTCGTCTTCGTCTTCGTCTTTGTCGTCAATTTATTCTTCGCTTGCGAGTCTCGTACGAGTAGGTTGCATTTTCAATAAGAATTTCTCGAGTTATGCAAATATTTCGGTAGCGTTGTTAAAAATCAATGTTGTATATATTTATGGGTGAACAACAAGTAATGTGTTATCGGCGAATTTTTATCAGAATGATTTCTAAATTAACACGTTAGTTGCCACGGTGGTCACCGGTGACCGGCATTCGAAATTCTTTACAGTCGGATAACTAACAAACGAAATGATGAAATAAACCGTGGGTAACGTTAATGTTGAGCTAATAATATCAGCCGTCGAACTGGAAAGCTAAATTTGGAAATTAATTAATTGTATTCTTAATAATTAGGATTCTAACGTGTTTGACTACATATGTCTGTTTTCACTGTAGCAGTTAACGTGTTGAAATTTATTCGGTAGGAGTGCTACAATAATTTTCAAATTAAAATACATTCAGTATTCCAATATTCCAAATTAGTATTTACTCGATAAGTAATGTTATTCGTTAATTTTTAATCTTTATTCGAAGGCTAATTGAATAATACCCTAACCGTACGAAGAATCTTAGCCCTTAACATTTCCAGTAAGTCTTCAAACAAAAATGACCGAATTCAGTGACTACAAAAATCCACAAAACTTTACATACTCCACATTTCGTTAAAAATATATAAGTTACCTTTCATTTTTCATAATTCTGATAAAATTAATATTCCCATAAATCGCACGAATTTCGCGTATGAAAAGAATCGTGTAATTACTTCGTCAGATAACGCAATCAATGGATTCTTGAATTTTCCCCCGATTTTTCATTTTCCCTTGTATCGACAGGGCGAGGGTGCATCAGCTTCAGGGGCGTAACATTGTCTCCCTTATGACCTGGCTCGCCAAAGCGCATAAATCAACGCTAACTTTGTCCAACTCGGTGAGAATTTATCGAACGACTCCCTTTTCCCCGCGTGTAATGATAAATTATCGCGATCGAATATCGAGTTCCATATAAAGGGGTGGAGAACAACGTGCGTGTGCGTTTGTGTAACACAGTATTCTGGCAGTTAGGAATTTTTAGGGGATGTTACCACCGATATTGCCGTGTATACTTGCTCTTGGTAATGATATTACTTTACGACCCGGCGATAAACAAGGTTTATCGAGCCTATTCGGTTGCAGAAGGCTGGGAATATTGATAAAATTTTGTTCTATTCAAAAACCCTTCGTTGTACGATTTTTCTTTTTTTAATCAAAATCATGACGTGTTGTTCAAAGACACGAGTATCTGTTCCGAATTAAAATTGATCCAACTAGTAAATACGTTACTTATTCTAATAGTCCGTGATTGCATAAAAAATACATAATATTTATTCCGACAGATAATTCCATGGCTATTTACAATATCTTGCCACAACTTAGGCAACTTTTTGACTTGAAAAAGGCATCCAAGTGTTAAAAAAAAAAGCGACATTTCTTTTCGCTTTACCTAATATAGTGTAATCAATCATTTTAACAACGTTTAATCCTTTCTCGTCGAGAATGTAAAAAACTCGAGTTACAGGAGATTAAGTAAAAATGTAATTAATCGGCAAAAGATACTAATCAGCGGCACGTGTAAGTTTCAGTTTGCATCGATGAAACGCGACTGTTTGTTGAATCGTATCGGTGTTTCTTTATCATTTACAAATAAATTGTTTCAAGTTTTCTGCTACCAAAATTTAGATTTCGTTTCATAATTTGCGCTCTTTCGATCAGCGAAACCAATTAACGTGCCGCGTTGGCTTGCGTTAATTAATCATCCAGAAAGACTCGAACTCTCTCGTGATTTTCAATGTTTTCAACGATAATGAAAATTTGAATAATCATCAGAAGCTGGGAGAGGATGGTGGGGGGGGGGGGGGGGGGGGGGAAGGCTTACACGATATTATTTATACCGTGCCGAGATAAAGCCTCGGGATTTCACCCTTTGTTGCCTTTAATCTTTCATGTACCGCCAACAATTCTTGCCGGTAATCTTCGTCCCGTAATCGGATAATCTACGTTTAATTAAAGGGAAACTCATCATCGAAGCATACCAATTAAACGTGGATACTGTATGCGTCCGTTGTGATGTAATTTAACTCATTGTTTAACACACTTGCAAAACATCATTGTTCATAAAAACAAGAACACGGAACCATATTTTCCAGCTCCTTTAATAACCCAGTGAAAGCGTAGAAAATATATTGCAATAGAATCGTTGCGAAATACGTTGCAGCTTCGACAATTGCGTGTTAACTGAAAATTGTGCAAGGGAGTAAATTATAATTTCGTTTTTCGTTCGTAGAATACTTTGATGTAAAACGAACGGAATAGGATCGGCGTTGAAACGTTAAATGATTATATGTAGGTCATTAGAGTTTGATGCAGAGAGACTGTAAGTTATTAGGAACCGATATAGTGGACTGTGAGATGTAGGGCATCGATACGAGACGAATTTAGGATCCAATGTAGTCGATTATAGGGCATTGCCAACTATAGGGCTTTGGAAATTACTATAATCGATTATAGCCCATTCAGAACTAATATAGTCGACTATAACCCATTCAGAGCTAATATAGTCGACTATAGCCCACGCGGAGCTAATATAGTCGATTATAAGGCTGTAGAGAGTATTATGATACATCATCAGATCATTAGAAACCAATACAAACGACTCTGAAGCAGTATATCCAATTGGATGCTTGATATTTGACACCAACGCCTATAAAGCATCAGGGATCAATATAAACGTCTATAGAGTCCACAAATTTCAATCCTCTGGGTAAAATACACCCCGTTACGAATCAATAGAGACCCAATACAAACGACAGAGTTACCACTAATCGTAAGCAACGGTAGCCGGATCTGTATTGTTTGTATTGGCAGGTGCACGTTATAGCCTGCGGTCAGCATCGATTCGCAAGGATCCAATATCGTCTCTATCGATTCCTAATCATCCAAAGACGTCCGTGTCGGTTTCCACCGATCCAGTGTCTCGACGACCTACATTCACCGATCGAAAGTCGTCCACATCGAAGCCACATTGGAACCAGTTTCTCGGTTTACTCGCACCGTTTACAGATCCTTTTTTTCCACAGACGAATCGTCCCCGGCTCGAACAAAGTTGTAGAGTGTTGCGTGAAATTTCAGATGGTCCGTTTATCGAAGCCGACGATACAAGCCACGTGAAGGAGAGAGCACTCCGAGAAATGAGCGCGGCCGTTGAAAACGGCGTCGAGGCGTTGAAGCCAACGGGCGTTTTCTCGAGGGCATTCGCCAAACGGGCGCAGCCCTTCGAGGAAGGTGAGTCTGTTGCCAGGGACAAATGGTTCCCGGGGTTGTTATTACCACGGTGCACACGGGGCTTTTTTTGGTGATTGGTCGTTTGCTACTTCGCGAATTACCGTAGAACAGTACGAGCTGGAACGATCTTTCGCTCTAGACTGAATCGTGAGCGAACGTTTCACGAGGCTTTTAAGTATTTCGACGGGGTAGTTTTGAATTCTTTGCGAGGGTTATTTGCTACTAACCAAGATGGTATGGAATTGCTATAGGATGACCTATCCAGTGAATGAACACTTAAGCTGCATGACTTTGAATACTATTAGGATAACTGAACTATTTTGTTATTATGGTGAAACATCTCGGAATATTATGCTATCAATATTTTATAGTTCTAACCTTCGTTAAAAATCTGGCATAGGATTTAGTGATTTTTTTTTGTTCCTTTCTGAAGGATCTCTAAGCTATGTGTATGATAATACAAATAAACTTATGATAGGACCATGAAACCACCGCAAAATACAAATTGTTGATCTCAAGGTAACAATACTTAGCTTGAATACGTGGGACGTTGTTTGTGCAACTTGTAGATAAAATGAATTTAGTGCCGAATATATTATAGATAAAAAGAAAATCACTTTAACGAGACATCTGTGAAATTACAATAGAATTACTCTATAAATTTCAACATGAAAAAGGCATTATAAACATTATTTTTTCGTTTAACACGAATTATGTTTATTCACTGGACAGGTCTATCCTATATAGAATTTATAGTGGTATATTTGACTTAAATTTGTACACTCCAAAAGGACCCTTTCACTTAAAGATTTAATTACAGAAAGAAAACCTGAACAAAATTCTCTATGAACTCTAGCTTAAAATAAAAATTCAAGAAGCTTAGAATGATAAATTCTTTATTTCACTTATATGAAAGTAACGAATCGGTAGTTTGCTCGTTTTGAAAAATTTTCATTATCTGTAGCTTATAACGGAGAAGACCGGGGTTGGACGATATTACGAATAGAAAAGTTTCGTTTATGAATGGGGTCGAATTTTCAAGAGTTTTCTGTCGGTGTTTCTCCCGCGTGTACCGAAATATTGGATGGCTTTTCATTTTCCATGAAAGATCGTAAAGAATAACCACGGTTGGCTGGCATCTGTACGGGCTCGCATAATATCCGACTATCCCATATATCAGGCTAACCCTTTTCGCGGTTCCCTGCTGGTCTCACGAGCGACCTCGTGCCGGAGAAGCGCACTTAACGTGGTGCTCGCGTGTTTGCACGTAGACCTATATACCACCTGGAAGGGTCGTTCAGATCCACGTGAATCCCTTATGTACCTTAATGCACATACCTGACCGTAACCCGATGCTTGTACTCGATATTCTCGCGAACCTTCCCTTCAAACATATGGCCATCCACTATAATCAACAACATGTGGAAGTTTTACATTTCATGAAATATTTCTAATTTTTCTTTTCGTTCTTTATTAGCATTTTGATAATAACCTTATCTTATTTACTGCTATATGGATAATGTTTAAACTAACTTTATTTGCTATCATTTTAGTCATTCCTAATCCTAACCATTATTTACTAGTATATTAATATTAGATTGTTGCATATGAAATGTCCGATTTATAATGGAAACTTTAAATAAACACAGATTTTTTATATTAACCCTTTGACTGTGGTGCGATCTCAGGGATTTGTTTGATCGATACGTTTAATAAGACAATTATTTTCAAATCATCTCGTTAGAAAAAAAAGAAGAACGGAAGCAAAACCGTGTACTTTGAGTAGATGGTCGTTCTCGTGAAAATCTTGTCACGGTCGAACGTTCTCTGGTAATTTTATTTCGTTTCATTTCTCGGCGCCATGAAACAAATAATTCATAAAGTAATTGCATTAAGCTGATCCTCGACTCGCACTTTGGCCGAGTGTAACATCCTTTCATCAAGAAGTTCGTTGCGCCAGTAATTAAAGCGACGAGATAAGAAAATTTCGTCGAGCGTTTCACGGTACAGTGGCCGTGCAACATTCTCGCTTAATTAATTTTCAAATTCGTCCAATTATTAACGTGGTGGTAAGCAAACACCCTGCGATTGCTTGGTTAACGAACTTTCGAATTTTCTTCGTCGCTCCGAAGAAATTCCTCGTTTAACGAACAACCGAATCACTATATTTTCCGGATCGAAACTTCACTTATTCTGGTGTAAATCTTTTTCCACCGAAAGGAAACTGAGAAAATTTGGTATTTGATCGGCAACTAAATTCTCCGTAGAATTATTGATTAAAATTTAGTAAATATTAGTTTCTGACCAAAGTTGGTAATCTTCGAACTTTGACAGAAATTACACGGAAATTCTGTGTATGGAATTAGATTAATTTCGCAGTAAAATAATAAAATTTTCATGAAAATCGATACTTCTTTTTGCAAATTATCAATTTTAGTTTTTCCTACTGTTTCTTTTATTAACCCTTTAACGGCACAAACTGGGTCAATTTTGTCCCAGGACCAAGAGAAATATAACAGCATTTCACACATCGGAAAATAATATCTGAATAGTAGAAACTTTGAAAAATAATGGATATAAAGCAATTATATCCAACTAATAGATACTAATAGATATTAATAATGCAAGCGACATATTTCTATGGAAATTCAAGTGTTACCCGAATATGGGTGACGCGGCAGTAAACGTGTTAATTATTTAAAAGTGAACTTACATAATATTCCATTGATAGTTTTAATATCGAAGGGGGTATGAAATCACACGAACAATCGAATCGAAGCAATTGTACGTTCGTTTCAGAAGTTTCTCAACATGATGGGTCCATAAAAGCATACTCGAAAGTCCGATACGATATGTCGTGCGATGAGGAGGGTAAGGGTTTTCGTGTGCTCCTCTCGGTCTCTGATTCACATCCGAAACGAGCTTCTCTCACGAACTTGTCGATAACAGTTTGCCACCCCTTGGGTCCTTCCACCTTCGTGTCACGAGCACCGTGCTTTGAGAATTCAATTATCCCATAGCAGCGACGACTCGATGAACCTAATGCTGGATGAACGAGTCAAGAGAACAGCCATCCTGCTGCTTCCAATCGGGACCGAATTCCTTTATCTCGCGAAGATATCCATTATAGACATCGCAAGATATTCAGTTTGAAGACTTTGAATTAAAGGTTTGAATTAAATCGGGGATAATTGGCAACGTTCATTTATATTCCTATTTCGAAACGTATTTCGTAAGAAATAATATGGTTCGATGGCCTTAACCCATTAGAGTATATTTGGGTAAAATTGCATCTGTCGCGTGCTGAATTAAGATTTCTTACCTCCTCATAATACGCGGTATATCGTTTCATTTTGTACTATTTAAGTAAATTATTGTATATTAAAATTAACACGTTAAGCGCCACGCCGGTCATCGGTGACACCCGAAATTTTTGACAATCGAATATTTGACGAAAAAAAGTATGAACTAAACCACGGATATCGTTAATATTAAGCTAACAATGCTGGCTATCGTATTGAAAGGTTAAATTTGAAAATTAATCAACTGCATCCTTAATAATTAGGATTTTATCGTGTCGTTTTCACTGTGGTACTGAACGTGTTAATAAAGATACCGTTTATGATAAGTTTTGTCCTAAAACTTGACTATTCAGAAACAATTGTATCCTTTGCCTTCGAATTTTTATCAACCCCCTAAGATCCATCTCCATCCTACAAAAATAAAAAAATAACTGGTAATCGTGTTTAAAAATGAATGAGCTTTTACGTGGGTTAGAAATAATTGACAAAGGTGGTGGAGAAGTTTGTGGAATCGCACCCTGTTTCTTTCTGGTTTTTCGGATACGGAGCTTATGCAAGTGGTCCATCTGACAAGATGTTAAAAGTTTCCTGCAATTTTTTATTTTTGTTACAGCCCTAACTACCTTAAATCGTTTAAACAAAGAAGGTGAAGCACTTGCCCTTCAGGATGATCTCACAACGCACCCCACCTTGGCTTTGATGCGACGCATCCTCGCAGATGCACAGGTGAGTCTTTCAAATGTATTCAACGTTCAATTTAATTATATACTGGGTCGTTAAGTATGAAATGTAAGAAAGAACGCGATTCGATAATGAAAATCCATTAACGAGGAACGTAATCGATTAAGGAACAAATTAAAAGCTTCGATGAAGCGTTTCATAATTAAACTTCAGTGTTTCGTGCGTTACGGGTGCAATCAGTTTGAAACGTTCGCTTCCGAGATTTTTTTTTTGTTAAATATACATAGATCAGTGTAGTTATTACACATACAGTGTTGTTATTCGCATTAATGTTTAAAAATATATTTGTAAGTTTCTAAAAATATTATTTTGAAATTTTTAAATTTCTAAGAATAATATCTGGAATTTTATATATTTTTAGATTTCTGAAAATATAATATTTCGAGTCGAAATGAAAGGGTTAAAATTAGTAAAAAAAAAAAAGAAAAAAAAAAATGGTCAGTATATCACGAGATAATCAATTATTTAATCCTACGAAAGAAATTCTCACAGTTTTTCTTTTCTTGACACGTCTTTGGTTTTATTATACGGGACAAGTAGTACGAGTCAATAATTGGTGAGTCATCGACGTTCGGACAGGCGTCGACTTTACTACTGATTCTGTCTTGCAATCTTTCGTTTCCTTCTTTTCGAAGAAACATTTCTATTATTTTGTTATCCTGTTTACACATAAACTATAGGTACGGTTCCCTCTAAATTAATAAACAAACGTTGTTCACTTGAAATCTAAATATTCTAATAATTCAAATTTTGTATCTTACATTACAGGCTCCAATGATTAAACAATGATGATAAAATATTTTATAAATTCCACTGTTCTTATCATAGAAAAGTTATATAATTTAACCAAATTTCAAATTGCAATGTTGCCAAAGTGTTGAAGCTACGAGAAATAAATTTCGAAATCATTAAATAAAATTCTCAAAACCACGGAATCCTAAAAAAAACTCACGCGTATAGCATAACAAAGCAAAATGTCCACGTTTCGTTTAAATTATATTCCATAGAAGTACGAAATTTAAATTGCGCTCGACAAACGAATAGCTCGAAAACTCCTTCAACCCTCGAGTACCAGCGTTGCTTTGTGTCCTGGTCACCCGATGTTAAAGAAGGGTCCTTAAAAGTCCGTTAAAATCAGCGTTTTTGAAATTGCTAACGTTCTGGTGCAAAAAATTTTAATATTTAACAGCCGTACAAACAAAACCAGTCGCATTTGTACAAGATTCTTGTTCGTTCGTTCGCGCACGACTCGTTGTTTACATTGTTGTTTAGAATTACCAAACGATTTGCATCGTGATTCATACGACTTGCCGATTCGCTCGAAGCAAAAGGGAGCGGAATGAAAAATGCAAAATCAGGGGACGCTTCTTTCGTCTCTTCCGCTGGTTTCACCCTCTTTTCAACCTTCTTTCTCTTCTTTATCTTTTTCTTTCTTTTTTTTTTTATATCAACTGTAGCGTGGCGTATGGTGTGTTTGTCGAGCTGCTAAGTGGAACCCTGTTCAGCTTCCCGCTGGATTCTCCATGTCCCTTTTTCTTTCCTTCGATTCCCTTTTTCGTTCGCCGCAGACTACGTATTCCTGATTCATACTTCACGATGTCGTATCTGGCAAGGAAATTGAACCTGCCAAGCCAATTTCCTTTCAGAAAATTGTTATTTATTTTTAAAAATGTAATCGTGGCATGGTTTATACAATTGTTGTATCGTTAGATTTGATTTTTGAAACCAAAGAGAAATTGTGATGTAATTTTACAACAAAGAAAATTTAATGCTTCTATCGTTTTAACTTGAAAATTCATCATTTCGATTTAAAATACTGTAGTAGTGAGCGTGGAAGGAAAATAGGATTTTTAGATGCAATCGCACTCTCTTATTATATTGCAAGCGAGATATATTTAATATTAATGTCGTCCTTTCTTCATTTTCCTTTCGTCACAATCTTGCCAACTTATTTTTCCAGCATAAGCTTAGCTCACATTTTTACTCATTTGAGAAAATAAAAATAACCCTACAATTTCAGAATGGTAAAGTGAGTGACGAAAGATTCGTCACGTACGTACTCTTTGTCTAAATAAGCCTAGAAGGGACACGAATGCACCCCCTTGATTTGTGTCTCGAGTATTGAAAAGAAAACATGCACGTCGATGATTTTTATTAAAGAAAACTTTCTCTTCTTGAGAGAAAAACCAACAGCTTTCGTCTTATAAATTAAATTCCTAGAAAACTAAATTTCTTTGAAAATTTAAATTCCGACCTCCACCTTCCAAAAGATTAAAAACATAAAAAAGAAAATCTAAAAATTTAAATAAAACGCATTGAGAGATTATTTTATTTCATTCCATCTAAACGAGACTTTTGCATTTATCCCTGGTTTCATGGCTGTGTTCCAAACAGAAAAAGGGAATGAAATCAAAAGGTTACGCGTGAAATGACGCGATGCACGCGTGTTGTGCGTGCCTTAACGCCACCGGTAATGGATTAACCCCATTCAACTAAGCCTGGTATACTGCAAAAGGTATTCTCTGTCGCATGGAAGAAAATGTCATCCATCACTACAGTCTCGTAACTATTCGTTTTGTGTTTGGTGGAAAAAAAAAACCTGACAAACGAACGAACGTGAAGCCGTGTTAAACATAAGCGGATTTGATGGGGGGGGGGGGGGGGGGGGGGACAAAAAGGGCTGGCATCCGTTTCACCGTGACCCGTTGCAGTAGATAAGTAGTAGTAGACCGTAACTGATCAGACTACCTTTAATTTCACCGTACCCCTGCTGATGAAAGTATTAAAGTTACCTGTATTAGGTGGATTTTAATAAGATAGGGTAATTATTGGGTTGGTAATTAAATTTGTTTGCTTTTTTATTTCTAGAAGAATTGGAAAATTGGAAGGTTGTTTATTTTGATAAAGAATTATTGTAATTGTGTTAGGGAAAAATTCTGAGGGCATGGATTGTGCAAATTTTTTTTATAATGCTGGATTCTCAGTAACTTAATTCTTAGAAAATAAATTTTTAGAAAGTAATACCTTAGAAAACTAAATGTCTAGAAATTAAATTCTTAGAAAACTAAATTTTTAGAAATTAAATTCTTCAAAAACTAATTAAATTCATAGAAAATAAATTTTCTACCGAAATAATGTCCAGCTTTTATTTTATGCTGTTTTCCTCCAAAAAGAAATTATGTAATTTTTCCCCAAATTGTCGAAATTTAATGTTCCATCTCGTTTACACAACACACACAGAACAGACGTCTTCCTTTATTCGCATGAAACTGAAACGCGTTAAAAAGAGTTAATTTATTCGCTTACGGTGGATGTCGTGTTAATTAACCGGAATCACGTTATTTTTCTGTTCGTCATAATGCCGTTTATATTAACGTAACACGCCGTAACGGTGGCACACATCTTGAAAAGATGAACGAGAACTGGAAACTCGGAAATATGGTGACAAGATTAATTTAAACGAAAATTCGCAAAACGTCATGGGGATTCGTGCTCGTGAAAATCTACTTCGTTGCCCGTCGGCGTGTCGAGTGCTATGCTAATTAAATTTACATTCCTTTTATTTTGCCAACGCTGAAGCAAACTGAATCAGGTCACGGAGATAAAATAAAAAAAAAAAAAAGAGAGCGAGAAAAAGAAAATAAACAACTACTTGAAGTCCCCACGAACGGCTACAGGCAAGCCGAAGCGAACCGAGATTACGTTCCCTTAATCAATTGCGGTAATTAGTACGATAATAGTGTTGGAAATGTTCCGAGATACGAAAATTGTACAATTTTATTTGTCATTAAGCGATGTTGTTGTTCGGTGAAAAACGTGTTCCTAACTTGCGAAGTCCGATACAATTTCATGACAGAAAAGTATTACAGAACATCACATGCGCTGCATCAATTTGAAGCTCGAAGTTCCCAACAAACAACTAAAGAAACGTTTAATTAATATTCCCAACACAAAATGGTTGACGATTGAACAACCGTGAAAAACACCACAACGTAACACACGTAATCGCTTGCTTGTTACAACGAACGATAAGCCGATGTGTATTAAAAATATCCCTGGCGCACCTGTACAATAATTTTCGTCGAACTTCAAGCTTCAAATTGGTATGCCGTAAGTTATATTTTCCAAAACTTTTCTGTCATCATTTTTCGTTCGAAGTTCGAAGTCGAAGAAATTCTCCCCGTTCTGCACGCACGCTAAGAATTTTATTCAAAGTTTCGAAGTTCGTGGACGCAGTTCGTTCGAAAACTTACGGTACAACGTGGAGTTCGGTTTCCCGTATATAATTTGTCCCACTCGGCCCTTCGTGCCCGTTATTTCCTTTTTCCGTTTGCGATACGCGTCGACGTGAGCAAATTGCATTTCCGCTCTTTATCGGGCCCGAAAAAGTTCCTCGAGCTCCTCTGAAAACTGCTAAGCCACGGATCTCGTGCGCAAGGCGTGTTTCTATCTGCATTTGAAACGCAGACCACACCTCAACCCACCCTCAATCCTCTTCCCTCGGTCGTACAGAACGAAACAGCGAATTGCTCATTTAATGGTGTGCATGATGCGCGAGAAAATTAAAGTTTCCGGCTCACTTGCTCTCGCGAAATTGTTGTTCGGTCGAACATTTTCCCCCGTCTCCTACTCCTACTTTTTCCACTCTTTCAGACGTGTTTTCCCTGTAACGAGTTTAATCGTGTAACGTGCTTTTCAACGTCGCGACTCGTTGGATTGTATTTAATGAAACTGTGCCTCCTTACATAGATAGATTTATTTTTGTCAAAGTTTCTGTAAAAGATTGCTGCATATTACATCGTTATTAATTCGTTGGTAATAACAGGATATAACCGGGGAAAATATTCTTTCACCGGTGACTGACATTCGAAATTTTGTACAATCAAATAATTGAGAAAAATAACGAATTGAAAGGTTAAATTTGAAAATTAATCGACCACATTCTAAATAATTAAGATTTTATTTTTTCACTGTGCCACTCAACGTGTTGAAATTGTTTTGTGTAGCGTTAATACACAAAGCTGCGTATAGGTAATATTTTACTTTACTCTCTACGGTTATAAATTGTAACACTAAAACTACCTAACTTTTAAGTTAAAAATAAATTAGAAAACAAAATAATTAAGATATAAAATATAAACTTACATGTACAATAATTCTTTATCTTGACAAAAGCCAACTGACATTTCTGCAAAAGCGTTTTAATAAACATCGTAATTTAAAATAAGAAATCTGAAACAAGTCAATTTTGATCCGTTTAGTAGTTCTACTGTTAACATCAATTTTAAAGTGAACAGTAATTTCGTTACTTCCACCTACGAATGGTAAGATTTAATCGATGAACAGCACTCTGGATAATTTACTTCTCTCGCGAATCTCGAATTTTTTCCAACCGTTTAATACAAATTTCACGTGGCACACATTTTTCTCTCTCTTGTCTGGTTGCATCGCGGACGGATACTCCCGTAGGATCTTTCCGACGGATTCTAATGCATTAGAACGCATTAACGTCACGTTGAAAATTACGATGGCAGGGTAGGCAGCCGCGGCCTGATTAAAAGCGGCAGACATCGTGACCCAGTACTCTTTTTCCAATATGTTTACCGAGCCACAGTACTTTGTGCGCGCATTAACAATGCGCCTTTGGCTTTCTCCTGTTCCCTATCTTGTGAGAGTGGCGTTGAATATGCAGAGCGGGATCGATCGTCCGGTATAATGCGTTTCATGTGGTAACCCGAGGCACACGTTTCCCTATGCTCGTGTGTGTACATCTTTCATCGGTTTCCACGGTCTCCGCGAGAAGGGAAAAATCGAATCTTCGGAGAACTTGAACTAGCACTCGATATACAGTACTGTGCAAAAGTCTTACAATTAGGTCGTTTACATTACGTTACAATTTGACGTCTTTGATAGTTGAACTACGAACACACAGTTAGGTTACTAACTAACCTACTATTATTATACAGTGTATAAATTATAGAATGTAATTTTGTTATAAATTTGGTAAAGACGTCAATGTTTTCTGTGGCATCGATTCTTTTTATACAGCTTTCGTATAATTTATTAATTATTTCCATTGGAATTCTTTGCCATTCTGTGTGTAACACCTTAAACAGATCAGCTAGACACAGTTAGCATTTTTACCTGAAATGGGCCGAGAAGCAATCTCAGCTGTATGTCATAAATAAAAAAATATATATACCTATATGATTGAGTAACCTCCTGCTTTTCGAAGTCGGTTAAGAAGCAATAAACCACTTCCTCGACAACATTTTATAACTAAAACCGGAAAACACGTGCTTTCCACAGACAGATCACGTATAGCGCACAGAAGTATTAAAATACACAGCACGATAACAAATAAGTATCAATGGCATAGATTTGTTCAAGTATATAAGACTTTAGCATAATACTGTACTTTCCCCTTACCTACTTCGAAGCTTCAATTTCGTGTATCATTAGTTGTTATTACGAAATACTTTTCTGTCATGAATTCGCGTCGAAAGTGGCAACCTTGTTCAGAGAATGTTTTCTTAAATCGTTTTTGACGAGAATAAAAAAATATTCAGAGAATGTTTTCGTACCTGCATCCACCGCAACGCTTGATATTTTGTGAGTGAAAAGAAAAAGAAGAAATGTCGCTGGAAGAAGTTGAGAAAAGAGGGCACGCGTGCGAAGAAAAAGATTCGCGAAGAGCGTGGCACACGTTAATTATCGCGTTCGTGTTTGCATACGGGGTCGGGAAAAGTCGAGCTCAAACGAGCAAGAATGGAACGGAAGAAATATAGGCGGGTGGACGGATAAAAAGAAAGGAATTGGATAGAGAACGAACGAACACAAGGAACGAGCCACTCGAATTTATGAAATTGCAATTTCAGTCTCGGGTTTCATCGCGACCGAGCAATTTATCCCAGGACACGAGCAAGAAAACCTAATCCTTTTCCTTATACCCTTGGATTCTCATCCTGTCCACGGATCCTACCAGCATTCGCCAATTTAATTAGCAAATGTTTCTTAAATCTACGACGCTCGAGGATTTAGGTACAGGATTTAAGGATCTCTTCGCCGTCTCGCCGAAAGATAAATATTTTTCTTATCTCTTCAATTCGCAAAGAATAACTATATAACATTAGTGTAATAATAAATAACGTAGTAAGAATTTAATAGTGTTATATTTAACCCTAGATCAGTAAACATTGGTCGAAGTTAATTTTTCTTGCTTTTCTATTTTTTAATTAAGAATTAATAATACATGTCTTCATTTCTGCTATTTTGTTTGCAATAAATAAAGGGGATATAACAAGTATACATGCTTTCAATTCGTAATCTATGAGTCGAATGATTAATGACAGAGTAATGCTGATTTAAGTTCAGTAATCTAGGGTTAAAGTATTAAGCATCAATTATTTTACAAATCTTATATTTTAAATATTCGTCGAAATTTTTTTAATTTTCTCCCCTTTTACATGAATTTGTCGAATTAATCTTACATTAATTTAAAAAAATACCACCTTTGAATTTTTACTATAATTTCAATGATACTTGGAATATCGTTTCGTCGTCGATGATTTAATTACCTGTAAGCAAATTAAATTGACAGCACTGGTGACCGATGACTCCCCTGGCGATCAAAGTGTTAAACAGAGGTAGTCATTCCGCAATTAAATTGACACGATTCTAACGGATGGGTAATAACCATTGGTCCCAGTGGTCGGCGGCCGGAATTACATTTAAATTTCGAGTACAATCCATCAGGAACAGAGCTGTACATACGAAGTACGGAAGAGTTACGGCCATTCGTAACCGCCAGAGCTTATGGAATTAACAGGGAAAACGAGGCTGTGTGCAACGAAACAACAGGAAACGTGGACCGCGATGCTATTTAAATCATACGTCCCTTGTCGAGTTTTCTAATGTAGGTCAAACTCGAATTATACACCGTCCTGTACGCCGTTTCTAATATCACTAAGGGGGACGTTTTAGCTTTTTCGAAAGAATATAAATTTTAGTAATTAACAGGGACTGAGTTTCGAGCGATGCAAATTATATTTCTTGGAAGTTAGGAATTTTGGAAATATTATATTTCCGGAAGCTTCGGAACTTTGGTAATATTATATTTCCCGAAGCTTCGGAACTTTGGCCTATTATATTCTTAACAACCTGAAAACTTGGAAATTTATCAATTTGGAAATTTAGAAATTTGGAGATTTGGAAATTTAATAATTTGGAGATTTGGAAATTTAGAAATTTAGAAATTTGGAGATTTGGAAATTTAGAAATTTGGAGATTTGGAAATTTGGAAATTTGGAAATATTGTATGCATAGAAATTTAGGAACATCAGCGTGTTATATTCTCAGAAATTTGAAAACTTTGAAATGCTATATTTGTACGGATCACAATAATATGAAATTAAAAAAATTACAAATATGCAGATGTCAGGATTAAAATTAACCGAACTAATCGGTTCGATTAATTGGCGACGACTTAATCTTTCGAAGCAGAACATTTCCCTCTAATCCCAGAAGTGACATTTTTCCCCTGCTCGTCCCGAATCGTTGCAATTAAGACGGAATCCAAATTAATGCGCATCTCTCCGGTGGCAAACGGAAACACGTAAATTAAAGAAATCTCGTCCTAGAGGAGTTGTACGATGAAGTTCGTGCTTCGTGAACACAATTAAATCACTGACTCTCGTTAATTTCGCTTTAAGCGTTTTCTTTTGTTACCTCCATTCGCACTCCAGTTGACTCTTAATCGTTACGAAATCACTGCACTTCCTACTCTCCTTATTTATTCCAATTTTTCACTCGTGCTTTTCTCGATTCTTCACTAATATTATGCTGAGTTTTTCAGAATCTTTCAAATTTCATCGCAATAGGATTGAAAAATGACCAGAAATTATATAGCACTCGAAACTACTCAAAATAATACTAATAACACTCAAAACTGTTCTTAATAGTAAACTGTAAAACTTATTATCCCAAAATTTCTAAATTCTTAAGAATACATTTCAAATTTTCTAAATTCCTAACCTCCACACCTTCAAAACCGACGCGATAGATTATTACACCAGCGTTTGCAAACTGAATTTCTTCGAAAATTTAAGCTTTAAAGAAAGATTTCAACAATTTATCCCAATAATCAGAAGTCAAGTATCACTGCTAATTGAATCTATACGACCAACCCTCGAACAAAAGAGGATCGGTTAAAACTTGTAATATCTCGTAGGCAGCGATGTTGTAACGGTTCAAGTGCTTCTCTATCGATTCGATCTTACTTCGTGAACTCTTCAAGGGCAAGATAAGATCTTATAAAGGGTCTGGAACAACTTATCTGATCGAATGAAGAATCAACGAATCTCGTTACACGGTCAACGGTATCTCGAGTTTGATCGTGGCGCTCGGTGAAACGATCGATCGTGTCTTCGATCGGATAAAAGAAGATGAAGAAAAAAAAGAAGAAGAGGAGTAGAAAGACAGTTTGACAGACAACAGTGAGTCACTGTTGGCCAACTTCCAGGGACACAAAAGGGTAGTCAGCGAGGATGAAGGCGTCGCGAAACTTGTTGCATTCCCAGAGGCGTCTTCCGTTTTCCCTTCATCGTATTCACGGCCCTTTTCACGCTCCCTGAATCGTCGGTTCGTCGATAAATTTCACTTCCAACCCCGGACACTTGGCACATGAAATACTTTTCTACAACGTTACGTGGAACGTATTAACCCTTTGCGCTCGGCTGTCCCCTTTGAGGAGATGTATTTAATTGACCAGAGTATTTTGAAACGCGACATTTAAGCTTTATTTATATTAGAACTCGGAAAATTGAGGAAGGAATAAAAATAAATTGTAACTGTTCCGTTTCAAAATAGCACGTTTGCTTTTCGAAAGCAAATAGTAATAATTTCGAAGTGGTACTAATTCGGTAACGCTAAATTCCGAATAATTCACATCCTTTCCAAATATCGAGCAAAACAACCGCCGCAAATACTCCACGTAACGAAATTCCAACTGACTTTTCCCGTATCCTTCTCGAGACTTTATTTAATCGAATTAAATACGTAACCCAGGTCACCGATTACCTGCCCACCGCTACCACCAGTCAACGTGTTTAACTAAATAAACCGTCGGTGGCCAAACAATGCCCCCGTTGGTCCGCCAAGAATAGCAAGGCAAACGTAGCTTTCAGTTCGCCTCAACTTCATCACAATGCTCCCTGTATGCTTTATGTATTTAAGGAACCTGGTGCCGTATGCGTGCGGCGTTGGCAACCATGTACACATAAAGTGCACCGGTTCGTCTCCGTGTATATAGGTCGACGTTTCGAAGATTACATCTTCGACGAGAGGAATAGAAGGCATCGTCGTGGCTTCCGGCTGAACCGACATACCAGATACTATCGACGTTATCGAGACACACGGTCGAACAGTTATCGAACTTTTCGATGCTCTGCCCGTGCACACGATCCTCGATCAACTTTTCCAACGATGCAATTAAGCTTCTCGATGTAACCGATGTCTGGCGATTCGAGCCGGTTGAAACCGTGAAGAAGGTTGTGGAAATTCTGTCCTTTTATCGATCAACCTCCTATCCACAGGGCAGGATTACTTTTGACGACAAGAAACTGAGATAAATTGAGCGATTATCGTTACTAGGGAAATTTTAAGACGCTCAGTTTGTCACATAAAATACGGCCACTATCTTTGGTGGGAATTGAATTTCGAGGTATTTTTCCGACAGATTTTGGAATGTTGTATGCCAACATAATATCTATACATCTTCCTTCAAATAGAATAAATCAAACTCCAGCGGTAAACATCCCAAAATCCTTCTTTCGATAGCTGATGATTTCATCCTCGAACCTCGACCTTGTTACCTAACCCTTTTACCGACCATTGAGCTTAACACTTTCCGTCCGGGACCGAGTAAATTTACTCCCGACATGATTCAAAGGAGGTCGAAAGAAAAATCACACAAGCGTGAAAAAAACATGTAATTTGATGCCCGCCTCAAAGTATGCGCTCCTGAGCGCTCGAAACATCAAAAGAGCGCCGTCTCCTAATTTATGATTTAGACTTTTCTTTATCTCGACTGAGCTGGATCATGTTACCCCAGTACTGAACGTGTTAAGATAATCTCTACCTTCCTATTTTCCGTCTTTATAAAACCGACCATTTTTCCTTTGAGCAGAGCAACTACGCTGTATCGCGCGAATATCATTGTTACACGTTTTAACTTCGATTTAATTTCGCTCGACGTTGTAAATTATTATACATAATAAACAAACAATCTCAGCGGAATACAACAGGAAATTTTCGAAATTTCAGCGTGTCTAACTACTCACGTCCCTTTTCACTGTGGCAGTCAACGTGCTAAGCGTATAATAATTTATGTTTCTATTTCGCGGACGGTGGCACCAATTAATCTCATTGTCAGTGAAACGTTTGAAAAAATATAGAAGTACCGAGCGTGTTATTGTTGGTAATAAGTTGTTGGTCAAAGGGTTAACCGGAGAAGGTAAGATCAAAGGGTTGTCGGCAAAGGCGTAACGAGAGTTACGAGGCAAAACGTTTAATTGAGAATTCGCTAGCAGCGGCGGTATCACTCGGTGCCATTGCGTTTAACGCGAGGTGCAGTGAACCTTTTCCGAGCGTGACATATGAATATAAACCTAACACGACCCGAAATTATTCGCTCGTGTCTATAATTAACCCGGCTACCGGCGAGCATCATACTTTCGCGAGGAAACGTCGTTACCGAGGATATTACTTGTGATAATAAAAGAAAAAACAGAAATACCTAAGGGATGAATAGTAAAATTTCGTGAATTCGTATTTCTTCTTAAATAATTTAATTTTCCGTCAATTTGTATGTTTTTCGAGATTCTGTCGACGCTTGGAAAGAAAGGCACTCGTGAGACTCGTTAGACCTCGCTTCATTATGCGCCACTGTTACGCTCAGATAACGTTTGAAATATGCAGATCGGCAGCATCGTTAAATATTTGTGGTATCTAGGTGGAAATTTTCCAGACCTTGGCGTAAAGTACTGAAAAATCGGGGAAATTGCTCTGGGATATCTTAATCATTGCAATTTGTAATTTTTCTGTGATTACCAGTATTTCGAGTTATTTAATTATCAAGTAATCTCTCTAGTATTTCTATTTACATAATTACCGATATTGCTAATTTTGTAATTACCCAAATTCCTAATTACTAACTAACAATTTGAGCAATATTTCTTTTCACACTAGTTAAATATTGACTTTTCTTATGGTTATTTGATGTCAGAAGCTTACATTTCGTCTATCGTACCTACTACCGTCAACTTCAATCGCATTTTTTATCACTTTTCCATCACATTTGCCATCACCGTGATTGTGCTCAATTTAATGTGCAGGATCTATAGAATGATGCCTCATTAATATTTTAGGTGCCTGGTTGGTTATCAATTTGGCACTTTTTTAATATCCTCCTTTGTATAGGAGGCGGTTTGCGGTCTACGTAATTCGATGAAGGGTTAAACCGTCGATACTCCAGTGAAGGTCAAGTGTCATGCATGACCTCATTGATCTCGGTTCAGGTAGTTCGGTGTTACCAACAGTTGGATATTCGTGTCCTAACCGCAGTAGCTACATTCCGTAATCATTGACCTATCTCAATGAGAACAGGCTGCTGCGTTCGACGGAACAGGAGATACTCATCCATTATTACGTTCGAGGCTTTCCACGATAATTCCAGGGAATTGCTTTGATCCAGAAACTTCGACCTCGTTTGTTTCTTCGTATTCCATTCGTTCCAGTATTGTTCGAATTGGCACAAAAGCTTTCTTTAAAATCGTTGATCTTTCTTTTTCATCTGCACCGTCAAAGTCGGAATAAGTAATTATGATGGAAATTTGTTATAAGGCTTGGAAAATTAAGAATTTTGAAGTATTTGTTGGTTTTTTTCTTCTTCGTATTCCAAGCTTTCTAAATTCCCCAAAATATAATACTCCAATTTTTCAAAAGTTCTGACAAAAAAACGTAACACTCGTTTCCTTAATTTCCATTGAAAGCACAGTATTTTTTAACCGTGGCGAAAGGGTTAATCAAAAGTTTTCGAAAGAAGTAATGAGCGCAACCCTTTCTTTGCCTGGCGAGCTCTCGTTTCTTGGGATAACAAGAAGGAAGGAAGACACAGGATGGAAGATGAAAAGGAGCGGGAATGGTGGGTGAAAGTATTGAAAGTTCTATGAAGTTCCGGTTGGTTCATAATACCAGGAGGCAAGGAATCGCGTTATACGTCGACATTTTCGCTAATGCCAGATAAAGTAAAACGAACAAACGGTATACCACCACCGGGGGAGATAAAAAAGAAAAGTTTACTTCGACGTGAACCGTGCAATATTAATAAGCCCATACGGAACAGGAATCTCATTGTACACGAAGGGGGTCCATTGTGTCGGTCGTTTCGAAAGCTCTTTGCACCACGATATTGACTTTGTGCCTGGTTACCCTCGACACGAAATCCTAGCCATGGTTTGCTAACACGATCGTTTCGATCTTCAACCTGCGATAAACTGCAAGATTGAACCAATTTCTTCGAGTTATTGTTCGTGTATAACGTGATAATCTGTTTATGATTCAACATTTATGATATTATAGTATAATAAATTTAAGATTCAGTCCGTTCGCTTCTGCTAGAAATATTATATTTTCTAATAGAAATTAGGGAGAAAGGTACTAGGGAATTTGAACATTTTGAAATATTGTATATTTAACACCTTGACTGCGTTGAAAATTTGGTCAGGCGAAGTATTTATTTTGATCAAATACAGTTCTTCGTTATTTCTATTATTCAGAATTTGGAGTACCTAATACGACGATTTTCTGATTAAGTAATTGAGAGAATATTAATAACGCAAGCGACAAATTTCTAATGGAAATTCAATTGTCATTCACATATGGGTGACGTGACAGTTACAGT
Organism: Stelis phaeoptera; assembly: GCA_943735885.1. NCBI lineage: Eukaryota > Metazoa > Arthropoda > Insecta > Hymenoptera > Megachilidae > Stelis > Stelis phaeoptera. The sequence continues at coordinate 8,181,507 of OX030936.1, forward strand.
ATTAAGAGTATACCTACTTTTAAAAATTTGAAAGCTTAGAAACGTATTTTTAATCCGGTAACCAGCTTTCTCTATGGTCCGTTGTCCGAGGATTACTCACAAAAATCCTAAAAATTAACCCTTTGACTACGAAAAGCGTATATACATACACGCCCAGTAAATGGTAAGATTTCAAATAAAAATTAACTTTGACAATAATTTTTCTTTCTTTGATTTTAAGAAAACCATTTTTCATGCCATTTTTACCGGAGCAAACCATACTCAAAAGATTAATCTTTAATATCCCTAATATCATAGAAATACATATTAATAAACACGAAATACTAATAAACAAGTTAGCTTCGAAAACGCTGTATAGCAAATGACCAGAGTAGTCGCCTTGCGCAAGAAGGGGGTTAAATATAATCCTCGAAAGGTGTTGTTCAAGCCCGTTCGTTAACCCAGGATTAACACCCCTATTTTTCTCGCCACGGAGACAATCGTGCACACCCTTGGTAAAGTGTCCATTGTCGTTTGGTTTTTTTTTTCAGGCAAAATTTCGCGTGATGGTGGAGGAGAACGCAGCGACTGGCGCCCGGCTTGACGGGGAGCTGGAACGTGCCAGGGGTGAGTGCGCGGTGCTACGAGGCGAGTTAAGGGATGTTCGTGGCGCGTTGCCGGTGATATTGAACAACAACAACGGCGGGGCGAGCAATATAGCCGGCAACAGCAACAACAACGCCACCGGAAATGCCACGAACACCGCCAGCCCGGGACAGGAGAGCGGCGGCAGCGAGTTGCAACAACAACAGTCGCAGGAAGATGGAAAGAGACTCAGCGCCGGAAACAGTCCTGTTGATAAAAGAAGCTCGGCCAGCGATAAATCGGCCAGTCCTATCGAGAAAAGGAGCAGCCCTGTCGATAGGAAGGACAGAACCAGCCCTATCGATCGACGTGCCAGCCCCATAGGTTTCTGATCGATTTGGATTTTTGTCTTCTTTTTTATTTTTTGTATTTATTTAATTGTTTGGTAGATTTTGTAACGTAGAAAGTTTCTTTTCAAAATCGTATGAAGAAACAGATCAGTTTCACGCGAAGGTGTTAGCACGTTTGAAGTTTACCCATAAATCCTTCCTTTTTTATTACATTCACGGTTTATTTCCTTTCTTGAAAGTTCCATTAATTCAGAGCCCCGGTGTTCCTGCATAGTTCACGTTTAAAACTTTATCCTGATTTTCAGGATACGTTGTTCCTTGTGTCTCGCAGCTGCTTGTCTCTTTTACGACTCACCATGATTCACCATTTTCTCCTGCAACTTGCAACACCCTGGAAACCTAAAACTATCTCTGCAACGTTTCTTGTACCTTACCTTAGAAAGTTTCTCTGAGAAGATTAAACAAATTTCTTCTGGTCTGGCATCGATGCTTTGTGTACCAATGGAAATTTAATAATTACAAAAGTTACAAATCGATATTGCAACTACATTCGGAATTATAATAATTCCTATTATAAGGATTGATTTTACTCCTAGTTTAAATATTAAATATACGAAGCATCGTGTCAATAAAAGATACTTCCGTTTCAGAGAAACGAAATGGTTCCCCGAGCCGCAGCCCGAGTGAAAAAGCACGACGACCGTACGCTCCAGCCCTGGAGAAGACACGGCTCGGTGGTTCCGGCGGAAGCGTGGATTCGCGATCCGGAAGCGCGAGTCCGGATCGAGGTACCGGCAACAGAGGTTTCTTTCATCGCGGTGGCAGCGATCGATCCAGCGTCGAGAGACTTCGAATATCGACGAATCGCGATTCCGTTCGATCCAGCAAAGAGATGAACGATCACGAGAAGGACAGCGACAAGGATCTAGTGGACGGCGAGGTACGAGCCGAAGAGGACAATGAACCACCTGGACCAGCCCCAAGCAGCAGACCCTCGTCGCCGACTAATTCCCTGGGTGAGTAACCCGGTATTTTAATTATGAAACGCCTTCCCTTTCAACTTTTCCACCGTTCTCAATTGTTCCGACGATTCTCGGAAATTAAACGGACCCTAAAGTAAGCCCGGGTTTCTTTCACTGTGGGCGAGTCACTCGAGTATCGAGACATCTTTTCGGTATAGACAAGATCTTGCAAGATTAGATATATTATGGATAATAATATGTCGTGTTAGAGGTCGGCTAGAAATATTGTATCTTTAGGAATGTAGAAGTTTTGAAGGATTTGAGATGACGTGACGAAATGGCTATTTATTACTGATCGCGGAGGTGTACTCGCATACAAGTTTCGGGTAGAACAATTCTATAAAAATCGTTTATCGATTCTAAATATAAAAATCGAACGTTCGAACGCTTGAGGTTCGAGGATTTAACCGTCGAAAATTTGACCGATCCGTTGGCCTGACATTTTCCAGACGCACACCACAGATTAATTAAAAAGTTAATTATCTAATTTGAAACTGTACGTTTCTCAAGATTTCAAAGTAAGGAAGGTGGCCAGTTGAAATTTTGCACAAATTGTAGCAATCGTTTCTATGAAATAAAGGAGAAAGTATGTCTGTTACAAGATATCGTGTTCGAAACAGTACAATCCTAACTTGAAACATCTTAATAATGATCTTCCTGGTTTATTCGTTCAGGAATTGGTGATCCATTGGTGGCATCGAGGCTATCGAACATTCATGGGGGCGGTGGTAGCACAGGATCCGTGGAATTGGCCAGCACTAGGAGACTTCGGCTCGAAAACGAACGTCTAGTTGCTGAAGTAGCGAGATTGAGAAGATTGTTGTTCACTGGAGCGGGACGCGGTGAGGTCGGTTCGGAGGATACCGTGCTCGAAGAGGAGGCACGATTTGTTGCTCTCGAAATGGAACTGCAACACGCCAAAGAAGCTCTCCAGGCCCTGAAGGCTGATCGAAAGAGGTTGAAGGCTGAAAAGTTCGATCTTCTTAATCAGATGAAGGCACTTTATGGCACTCTCGAGGACAAGGAACGAGAGTTACGAGACTTCATCAGGAACTACGAACAGGTGGGTCTCTTTTTTTTTTCCCCACAAAGATACCTCAATTCCTTGCATGCATGGTGTTGTGAATATGTTGAATTATATTTATCTGACTATTTGGATATTCTTGTTCGAAGAATAGAAATTTTGAAGGATTAATTAAAAAATTAATTATCGAATTTAAAACTGTAGGTTTCTTAAAAATTGCAAATTTTAATAATGTAACTTACGTCAATTTGCACACGCTGCAAAATTATTAATTTTCAGCGAGTGAAAAAATATTTGACAGAGTTAATAAAAATAAGGCTAAATTATTAAATCGTTCGATTACATATTTTTATGATAAAATTTGATCAAATATTGCGACAAAGCAAAGGGTTAATAGCCGTGAGTGGAATTTCAAATTAAATCGAGAAGTCGAGCAAATTCACTTCAGAATGTTTTCAATTAAATTCCCGGACCTTTCGAATTCGCCAAATTAATAGCCCTATTTAATTCAAGCGCTCGATTACACGTTTAACAACACCGTGGCCAGAGAATCGTAGAGAAAATATTTCGTTCGTTCGAATGATTTCAGTGAAACCTTTCAGCCTCGCGTCGAAATGCAAAATAACGTGGAAAAAGAGAAGAAATTTATTTAACGAACATCCACCACCCGTTTGAAATGCATTTCAATTTTCTCGGTGTCAATGTTGGCTCGTAGAGCATAACACGGGCCCTGTACACGGAACAGCAATTTCGCCTGTTAAATACTTTCATTAAACTTGCTGGAATTTCTCATTTTCCCGACACCGTTATCGTTGCAGCCACGTCGACGACCCAACGCACTGTCCTACCTCGTTTCAATCCCGACGAATAAAGGATGCGACAGGATTTTTTTCGTTTTTTTTTTCCATGTTAAACGCGTGAAATGACACTATTTTTGGTTTTGAAATTTATCTGTCTGTATCTTTAATATTTTGTGATTCGTTTGAATTTTACACTGAAGCTGTAGGTCTTTGGAGCAAGATTGAAGGAAACATAGAATTGTCAAAATTTCATAATTTAGATTTTTAGGAAATTATTCTAAAGGAAAAACAAAACGTGAAAGTTGTGAATTTAGTAATTCATATATATTTTTCTAAATATCCAAGCTTAAAAATTCTGATATAAAATGTAGAGAAACTTAAGTTACAAAAAGTGATAGCAAAGCAAAAATAAAGTGAACAAGTGAATATTTAAACAGGAATTATTGATGACGAATATAGCAAAATTGCGAAGCCTTCGATCAAAATCAATGTTCCATAACATCTGTCATTTGTTTTGATTTATCTTTCAATTTTTAGATTAACCTTTATCACGAATTATAACTATTTTTCTAATTTCATTTGCAGATCGAAATCAATTGTTTTATTTCAGTTGAATATCAACCCATTGTAAAAGTAAAATGAAAAAAAGAGAGCTTTTAAGCAAAGATCGAAATAAAAGAAAAATGCTCACACATACAGGGAAAGAAAAGCTTCACAGCCAAGGGATCCTATCGACAAAATTAAAACGCAGCAAACTAAATTATTGAAAAATCCAGAAACTAATCTAAACACTCGAAATAAAAATTAGTAGTAATATTTTTAATTTATTGTTTAATTTAAAGAATAAATTGCTATTATTATGGGACAGGGGGTGGAAATTCAATACGAGCATCGCAGAAACCAATTCTCAAAATTCAGTAGTACAGAAATATGAACAATTGAAACAATTATGAATATTAGCAAAGCTAAGGAAGCTTTTGAAAAATAATACGACATTTCCTTGCGGCACGAAAGCAACACGGAAAATTATATTCTTGCTTAAAGTTTATTCATCGTAGCATGAAAAACATTGATAACAACGAGGAGGAAACAAAAGATTAGAGAAAGCTACTTAAAGTATTTGCCATGAAAATTGCCAGCCAAGTTCTCTGTCTTTCAGTTTTATCCTCCCTTTTAGTCACGACACAGCTTTCGTGTAGAAAAACTAAGAAAGAAGATTAATAATGGCTGATACCAAAGCGAAGCTCACGGGCCACGGTCTTTTTTTTTTTTATCTTACTTGCAAAAGCTCGAAGACTATGCTCGTCGATACGCGTACGAGCGAAAAATGCTACGGTTTATTTCACCTCCTTCTCGGGGATATTTTCATAGGGACACAACGATGCATCATGCAGGGTATCCGGTGCAAAGAGAAAGGCAAACTTTAATATCCAGTAACATCACGTTCTATATTAACGATCGTAAATAACTTTTAAACCGGAAGAACAGGACGGCGTTTCCGAAGCGAACTTGCGAAAGCCAGCAAAGCAACCGACCCTACTGCTGATAAATATCACGATATTTGTATTATTTCTGTCTGATAGGAAATTAAAGAGTACGCTTCGAAACGTGTCGAAATATTCTAACAAACTGGCGTCGTGTTAAACATAAGCAATTTTAACCAATTTGCATCATAGATTTAAATCTGCTACCAACCTGATTACCAACCTGATTAATCGGAGAAAAACAAAACTCTATTATTTATTTATTTATTTAATAGCTTTTCTCCGGGTTTATTCTATTCCTAGGGATAGCGTTATTAGAAGTTAAACACCTCTCTTTTGCCCAACAAAAAAAAACTCTATTATTTTGAGCAGATTATTCCGCGATTGGTGATAATTGACAATCATCGAGCACGGATTATTCCGCTTACGGATGCAAATGGGTTAATCGTACATTAGAAAATTATTCTTTGAATTAGATTCTTACGTATTCAGGTGGAAGGTATCGTAACCGAATGATTTTTATCGTATACCCTTGGGGTTTTTTTTTTTTTTTTGTTGGTTAAATCAGGTAATTAGTTAATGAGAAAATTGTCGCCGTCTTCTCGCAATGAAACATGAAAGAAAATATGCGTTGTCTGTTGCCTGATGGAAGATTCTCTTCCGTGAAGAGGTTCTTCAATTTTTTCCCCTTACTTTATCCTCTTCCACGTCTTGTCGCATCGTGCGTAATCCACTTCATCATCAACGAGCCTCGACGTGTCACCGTTATACAAGAAGTGCGCTCGGCTTTGTAACGTTTCTTCTTTTTCTTTCACGTCGGTTCCATTCTATCTTGTAGGTACAAACGGATTACACGGTTGCTGATTACACGATTTTTCTAATCTTTGATGTAGAAGCGAAAGATTCGTCGATTTTGATGTAAATTAATCTCTTATACTGGGTGTCCCACCCAAAGTGTTACAGATTCGTTATTCTATAATTATTGGTCATATACAAAATTGTTAACATAGAAATTTCGTGGTAAATTGGAAAGCATGTTTTGATAGAAACGATTTGTTTTTACATTGTTGTTTTACGAGATATGATGGTCATGTTCCGTTTTTCAAATGGTAATACTTTTAAAAACGAATTTATTCACCTTTAATGTATACACCCGATTTTAATTAGTTTTTAACCGACTTAGTTTTAACTGTAATTTTTTTTTTTTAAGATATAACAGTTAGGAATTTATAAATTTGGAGATTTAAATTTGGAGAATCCTTATCCATCGGTTTCAAAGAGGCGTGTCATATGGCCGTCCTTTGAATCAAGTCTTTTCCTCAGAAAATGAGTAAATTTGTAAACGATATATCTTGAAAACAGTTAATAAATTCGTTTCCAAAAATACGTTCGTTATCTGAAAATTTGTTAATTGGAATAATATCTCGGACGTGTTAAATTAAATTCTAATCACCACTTTTCCCACAAGCCCGACATTCTAATTTCTAATTTTAAAGTTTAATTATTTGAAATTTTAATTATTCTAAATTCTACCCTGTATTCAATTGAACGTTAATTACAGAAAATTGTGAAATTTCGTACCATCGTCGTAGAGTCAATAATTATTATCAGTATTAGACAAAGTTCGAGCCAGAAACACGAGTCAAAAATTTTGCTTGTCGTTCACACGTGTACGCACACGATTTTCCGCCTGACCGTACGCAAAACCCGTGCGACCGACGCGACGGGAGCATCGATAGTTTTTAACTCGGGGGGAAAACGTTGACGGGCAAACGGGTAACACCTGACCGATCCATCCGAGTGGCAGTAATCGCGTTGTCCCAAACTTTAGCCCGATAAACGTGGCTGCAACACCTGTTATACCTACCGTGAACTTTCCTTCCGCCCCAGGGACAGATAAGTGGATTAAGTTCTCCGTAGCTGATATCCTGTTGGCTAATAGGTTAAGGTATACGACACCTGTAAATAAACGACCAGGTTCCAACCAGGTATCGAGTTACTCTTTCAACGGTCAACTCACCTCGCTTGCACCCTTAAAAAATCTTGACAAACTACAGTCCTTTACCTTCTTCTACAGATTTATCGTGGTTATACTCTCGAATATTTTAAATAATAAAAGTTTTAGGATTTTAACTCTTTGCACTCGGGTGACGCCCTTGGAGGGACATGTTCAATTTACCGGAGTATTTTACAATGTGAAATTTAAGCTTTATTTATATTGGAATATAGAAAATTAACGAAAGGAATAACAATAAATGGAATTATAAGCATTTGTAACTCTTTCGTTCTAACATAGTTTACTTGGTTTTTGGAAATTCTGCTGGAAAAGTAGATTAACCCTCACGCGACGGAACGTGAGTCAATCGTGACCCAGACCTAAGAAAAGTAAAATAATATTTCGATCAACTTTAAATATACAAATTTTCGAAGCAAAAGATTTCATACGTTGACGAATAACATCTAAAATAGTAGCGGAATATATTTGGAAAATGGAAATGAAATAAAATAAAATATTAAATTTAAATTGTTACTATTTTAGGGCTCCGTCGTCCGAAGGTTAATTTCGATCATATCCAAAAATGCTTCGATTGCAAAGTGTTAAGGCTTTGTCAGTATAGAAAATTTTCAAATTTAATTTAATCTGTGTTCGAAGTTTTCTAATCGCTAATCTTACAAATAAGAGAGCACCTAATTAGCAACATCCATACAGAAAAATTACTTTTGGCCCCAATTACTACTTACTAAATCGTGAATTTAATATAAAAAATTGGTTGCACCAAAGCCACCCTTGCAACGTAAGCTTCTCCCGGTAATTACGTTCCATAATAAATCCCGACCAAAATTACTTACCTCGAAGCTGAAAAGCGTATACCTCAAGGTTGACCTATTTCTTTTTTTTTTCCCCCTCGCGAAGAAACAACGCTCGAACGGGTTCGATTAATAGCCTCAAACCGCAACCTTTAATCAACCCGACACGTCGTAGCGTTTCCACTTTTAAAAGAGGCCGAGAGGAAAGCTCTCTCTTGTTTTTACACTTTGTACGCGTCCGTTGCATGCATTGTTTTTAAACGGTGGTGGTGTTTGGGCGGAGTTACTGCCCGGATATGGGTCTCTTTGACCGTTGATTACAGCGGATGCGAGAGAACGAGGCGACCTTAGGACGACTTCAACAGCAAGGAGTCGGAATACCTTCGGATGAACGGGAACGCGAGAGGGAGAGGGAACGTTGGAGTCTTTTAAGGGCGGCAAGGGACGAAGCCGATCGAAGTCTCAGCCTCGCGGCTAGTTTGGCCGACAAAGAGGCCGCCCTTTCGCACGCACACGCGACCATCAAAGAGGTATAAACCCTTTTTCTCTCTATACGTTGTGCACGACAGGGAGTCGAGTTGTGATGAATTTCGTCGTTTCACAGGTTTGCTTCGAGTGTTTCGCGAAGAACAGATAGGAAAATAAATGACCTTTTAATCCTCGAACGATTGATCCTGGGTCATTTATGACACAGCCTTAAATTTGCTTCTGATATAAAAAGGAAATATTTATTTCCTAGTAATAACGAAATTCACAAAGTTTTGTGTTTTGTAATTTAACACGTTGTAGTCAGATACGCTAGAACCGTAATTATTAATTGACCTTTCAATTCAATAGCCAGCATTATTAGCTTAATATTAACGCTATCCGTGGTTTATTTAATCGTTTGTTTTCTTAATTATTTAATTGTGGAAAATTTCGGATCACCCATATTGTATATGTGTGTGCGTGTATTTTCATTTCCATTTGCAAACGATAAGATGGAAGGAGAAATGTAAATTTTGGTAGACGCGTGACTGGAACACATTCTAAAGTAGCCCTCGAGCTCATCAGTTTTAAACTCGTTAGAGCCGGAGGAGGCCCGTTTATGCACACCGTCGAGGACAATTTGAGGGCTCAAAGCAGACTGCACCCTCCGAGTAATTGCATGTGCGAGCAAAGAGATGCTTCTTACCTAACTTGCTCGTAATCACATTATATCGATCGGCGGGCCAATATTTTCTAGACCCTATACTCAACCTACCCTGGAGTACCACGATATTCTGTGATAAATAATTTCAAACACAGAATTCTGATTCTACCATTTTACCTCTTGCGGAAAAAAATATAATTCAATTTTTTAAATAATAATAAATTTCTACATTTCCTAAAATTCCAAAATCACGAAATTTTTATATTCCGAAATTAATAATCGAAATTTGTAGAATTTATAAAATTGCAAAATCCTAATATCTCAAACGACATTCGAACGATTTTCTGTGTATAAAAGAGGTGTTTGGTACAGTTGCAGCGTCAATTGGCGGAACGAGGCGGGGGCGGTGGTATCTGTTTGAGCGACCAGGAATCCTTGGTCTCGTTCCCGAGGGGCAGCATGAATGGTGCTGCAACGCCGGGTGCCGGAAGTAGCAGCGGCGGTGGCGGTGGTTGTGGTATCATCCCTCATATAAATTCTCAACCGCCGTTAGGAAGCACCGAGCTAGGTGTGAGCGTCGGGAACGTTGGGAATGCAGCTGGTGTCGGTTCCTCTGCTGGACAAGCTGGCGATCGAGGAAGTTGCAGTGCTGATAGCGGTGTTCGTGGATCCAGCGATCGTGAAAGCGGTGGTGCGACCAGCGTCGGCGGAAATCTTTCGGATTCGACCACGGATGGTAAGAAAAGTTCGTGTTTCAATTTCTTCTTTCTTCTAACTTACGTAGTATAGCTACTGTAGATGGTTGTAAAAATTTTCGGGGGAAATATGGGTAGGTTTGGGTCAGTTTTCAATCGATGACAAATGATTTAAATTGAAATATTTGTAATTAGTAAGATCTTCAATTTTTAGGAGAACCTAGGGAGAACCTAGATAAAGGTTAGGGGTAACTAGGGAGGATTTTGAAAAAGTCTAGGGTAGCCTCAGGTAAAGTTAGGAAATACGCAGAGAAAACATAGGGGAAGGTTATTAAAAAAAAACAGCTTAAGATCTTAGGAAGTACCTAGGAAAATTTAGCATCGTTCCATCATAATTTAATTTTCTCGTTGCAAAGAAATCTTTATATAACAATTCTAAAATTAATTAAATCACCCATACCTCCCATACAGAGAAAAACTTGCCCCTTAAGGGCTTACATGCAGTCATAAAGTCAAAAAATGAAAAATGATATTCTGCGAATTTTTTTAAAAGCATCTAACAGATTAATTTATTCAAAACTTTTTGTATACAAAAGGAGTAACATTTCAAGAACATTTTGTAACTTTTTCATAAAAAAATATTATAAATTTAATGGTTGGAAGCAGATTGTTGTCGGGTAACATAACTCATCACAGGATTATCTGACATCAAAAAACCAAATAGATTCTGTTAGTAAATGAATTTCTATGGTGATTGAACGAATCGATTTTGTAAAATATTGAATTTTGAATTTTTACTACAGTTTTGAAAAAAACAGTTATGATTCTCACTTAAAGAATCGGTCTATTGTTGCTTATAAAATAGATTATAAACAAACAAATGAAAAAGTGATTCCTTCAATCCCTGGTTATTTTCATATCAAAGATGTATGTAAAATGAAGGCTGCATATAAACCCTTGAACAATATTAATCGCACAAAGCTTGTGATATTTCACTTTACTATTCATTTCCATCGCATGAAAGTTTCTCGATAATCATTCAAGCTGAATAAATTAAGTTAGTTTCGAGCGGTGAAGCAATCTCGCGTATAATACAATCGCCATTATTATCTATCAAATGGCCAACAACGATACGTGCATTTAGGTACACCGAGCGGTAAGATTAATCGTCCGGTTAAAGTGCATTACGTTGCATCCGTCGTCGGAGAGTCATTGGGATAAAAAGAAAAAAAGAAGGAAAAAGAGGAGACAAAAAAAAAAGGGATTTGATAGGTTCCATCAACGAGAGGAGTGTTAGATCCGAACGGTAGGCGATGCCCTAATCGAGCACATTTCCTTCGTATATTATTCAACCGGTTCCCGTGTCGATGCATTAAAACGGATTGATCGATTTGCTTTAGGACAATCGCGCGTGGTCAGACATGAAATACCTGCATTACATATTTCATGTTCTCGCATGAATTTTAAATGAAAATTATTATTCTTCCTCCTGGCGCTCGTTTGCTCGACAGATATTTTAATTGTACTCGCACGGGGTTCCGATTAAGCTTTCTCGTTGTTATTAATTCATATTGATATACTGTTAATGGTTCATTTATGACTGAATCAGAATGAATAAAATTTGCAACCGGTACTGTTAAAAAGACATAATTGAAATGTTGGTAACTATTAAAAGGACTTGGGAAATTCTGGAATCTCTGTTAAATTTAATTTGTATTAAAAGGACTTAGATAATTTTCAAATTCATAATACAATCGTTCCATTTTCCAGTTGAAACTTTCCCCTTATTACCCTGTAATGATACAAAATTAAAAGATATTATTATTATATAACTTTTAATTCATAATTACTGTTACTTTCAAATACATCGTTTCTAGTTAATACAGAGTTGCGTCAGTCGTCCGAAAGGAAATTAGCAATCTTTGAAAACTAATTACAATAAAATTAAATATAAATATAATTCACGTGTGCAACATAAAGAACATATACATATCTCGTTCAGATTGCAAAGCGAATAATATATCAATTCAATTTTCGTTCGCAGCTTGTTTGATTAAAAAACGAAAAACTACTTCCTCTCCTTTTTTCTCGGTTGTTTCGATTCGTGAATTTAAACACACATACACACGCATCCGTTGGGTTTAACGATGGATCGACAGAGGTATCGAAAAATCGTTTTTTTTTTTATTTTTTTATTTTTTTTATTTTATATATTTTCGCGCAGGCACACCGACAATTACGGTCGAGGGAAGCGGTCTCGACATGGACAGCATCTCCGTGGTTTCCTCCATTGCACCATCCCACATGTACCAGTGTAAGTGTCCAAACATAAAAAAGAAAATGATCGTCGTATCCTTTCCGTTTCTTCATCGTCCTTTTGTCCAGAGGATTTCTCTGCTTCTTTGTGTGTTTCTATTTTTTCTTTCTTTCTTTTACTTTCTTCTCTTTGTCTATCTCTATGTTTTATTTTACAGGGTATCTCGTAACTAATGTAACATCGGGAAATAGGGGGTAGTTGAGACGATTCTGAACAACAGTTTCCTTTGCAAAAATGTCGGCTGGGGCTTCGTTTTTGAATTATTAACGAAAAACACTGACCAATCAGAGCGCGCGTAGAGCACGCGGTAAGCCGTGAGAGTTCTAGTCCGACGTCACGACTCGAAATTACCCTATCACAGCTTAGCGAGCGTTCTACGTGCGCTCTGATTGGTCAGTGTTTTTCGTTAATAATTCAAAAACGAAGCCCCGTCCGATATTTTTGGAAAGGAAATTGTTTAAAATCGTCTCTGCTACCCCCTATTTCTCGATGTTACACTAGTTACGAGACACCCTGTGCTATGAGATTGTTGCTTGAAATTTTTCAACGAAATCTGACGGGATAACAAAAATTCATTCGTCCAATTTGTCTCGAAAGGATTTTATTGTAATTATTTTTGTAACTGTGTTCAATCGTGCTGTGTGTGCGTATTTGTATGTGTAAAATGTTTCTCGGGAATAAACCGGTGATACAATTGATTAGGAAAAATGGTGTTTATCTGTCGTCTGTTATTAATTTATTTGTCTGTTCGATCGTTAAAGTTATAAAGTTAATATCGAAAGTGATGCATGCGCATGCACGTGTTGCGACTAATTATTTTGCCAATAATTAAACAATTATTCAAAGTATTTCCTCAAATTATCATTTCAATCTTTGATCCTTACTTTTTGCTTTATGATTTCTTTAAGATCTCTTCGTCCAAATACTCAATTCTCTGATAAACATATCCAAGCTCTAAAAAGATATCAAATAATTTTTACACTTTTCTTACCATTTTTTTTTTTTTATCCTGCTTCGATAAACCAAGCTCGGTGTTTTGTCTATCTTGAAGAGATTAACATTAATCTGTGTCCACGAAACCTCAAACCTTGTTGTGAACAGAATACGCTGTATGTTCTTTATGTTGCATCGAATGTTGTGCTCGAAGAAATTCGATAACCGGAAGACAGGTGTTCAGACGGTTGAATATAACGAGTACACTGTACGATAAGTGTTTATCGAACCAATTTGAGCAAACAGAAGTTCCGACATCCCCTTGCCAAATCGATTAATTCTATTACTTTTGATTTCAGCAGCGACCACGCCGAAAGATTGCAGCCCCACGTTGTCGCCTTTGAACGCGTTCTCCAGGTCGATGGACAATTCTTCGTTATCGCGTTCCGTCGAACAGTTATCCAGCCCTCTGGAGTCCGAACCCCGAAGAAACAAACAGAATACACCTGTCGCCGCACCTGCTGCACATTCACGATCGTCTGCGACTCGTGGAGGTACCTGGGGCTCTATTTCTAGGTAAAACTTTGCAATTCTTAATTGAAAAGAAGAATGCAATTGTACGATTAGGAAAAAACTCTAAAATTTTTATAAATCAATAGCTTTCGTGTGTCACGAAATTATATTTAATACCGTGACTGACACGCTAAAGGCGTTGAAAACTTGGTCAGGCAAAGCATTTATTTTGATCTTACAATTCTTCGTTATTTCTATTATTCTGAATTTAGAGTACCTGATACAAGGAATTCAAAAAAAAAATAGTTAATAGAAAATCCTTCTAATTTATCATTTTCATTCCACCAAATATAGTTTCACAGTAGTGTATAGCATCTTCCTAGCTCAAAGACAGTCTTCTGGTGTCGATTTTCAGAGTGTTCGCTCGTTCGCGACATCGAAAGGCGGCCAATAATTCCAGCGGAGGTAGCGGAAGTAACGAGGGTTCGGATGGTTTCGATCCGTATCGATCGTGGTCACCTCTGACCGAGGAGGGCTACGCTGAGAAGCTTCGTTTGCTCAGAGAAGCTGCATCCGTGCCCATGGAACGATGGCGAGCACCCACTGTATTGGCCTGGTTGGAAGTTGCTCTTGGTATGCCCCAGTATGGTCCGAGATGCGCCGAAAACGTTAAATCTGGAAAGGTAAGTCGTCCTACAATCATTCCTTTCTTTATTCCTCTCCTCAAAAGACTTGAATATGTAGGGAAAAATTCAGGTGCAATAACTTTACACGTCCCGTGCTGTTATAGATAGATATGTGTATTTGTTTATTGACTAGCCTAAACGAAAATAATACGCTGGTGCGTTAAGACTGCGTACAGACTGTACCAGTGGTTGGCGTCAATGACCCTCGCAGTGGGGAGTACGAATTTCTGTGTTCCTGACCGTACCAGTTCTATCATCCGAAAGAGAAAATCGTTGTTTTCTTTCTCGGACGATATACCTGGTACAGGCACAGCTAGAAACACAGAAATTCGGACCTCCCGCTGCGAGGGTTATTGGCGCCAACTACTGGCATAGTGTGAACGCAGCCTAAAGAGCCGAATACACCTACCGAGTGACTCGGCCGAGTAAAAATCTTGACGGATTATGTGGCCGAGTGCTGTTCACACCAGACGAGTGCTCGACCGAGTACTTGGTAGGTGTAAACGTAGCATTACTCGCTCTTCACTCTTTCGCTGCTCGCTTACGACTGACTCATTCGCCCCGAAGATTTACCAACTTCACCCTACATTCAGCCTGCACGCCACTCTTATTATCTTCAATTCTGTCGTTCGGTTTCAAACACTCTTCTTTCATACCTCAGCCTCTCGAATTCAATCGCACACAGTCACGTTGTTTGTTTCGTTCCTAACATTCGTTCCTCAATTGCAAGTAATAAAACCATTCATACTCTACAAATATGTATGTATTTTGTTTTAATTTTGCTATAGGTCTTACTGGAATTAAGTGACGCAGAATTGGAAGCTGGTCTAGGTGTGACACACCCTCTCCATAGGAAGAAATTGCGTTTAGCCATCGAGGAGCATCGACATCCGAGCCTCGTTCGATACCCGTGCATTGCTCAATTGGGTCACACTTGGGTCAGTTCCGAGTGGTTACCCGATCTTGGACTCGCTCAATATTCCGAGAGTTTTGCCACCAACATGGTGGACGCACGGATGCTCGATCATCTGAGCAAGAAGGAGCTGGAGAAGTTGCTCGGTGTGACCAGAAAGTTTCATCAGGCCAGCATCGTGCACGGCATTCATCTGTTGCGAATGTTGAACTACGATCGTCAGGTAAACGAGAGGATGTCTATGTAAACGTGTTTTCTTTTGTGCTGGTACGAACAAAGATTTGGACTTTGTTTAACAGGCACTCGCGGTGAGGAGACATCAGTGCGAACAGGTCGACACGGATCCATTGGTTTGGACGAACCAGAGGTTCATTCGATGGGCAAGGAATATCGATCTAACCGAATATGCAGAAAATTTGAAAGGTTTGTTATTAAAATTAATTGTCAGTTGGTCGTATCATTTTTCCAACTAAAAATTAGTCATTTAACGATTTAACACGTTAAGTGCCACGCCGAGACTTTCCGCCCGAGTATGGGCCTGAACGGAGCCGCAAGCAAAGCGGGCTGGACATTTAACGTGTTAATAAAACCTCAAAGCTCAACCTTTAAATTGTGCCTCTTATTAATACTTACGTGCCATAAAATCGTGTAAGACTTTACAAACTCGGCTAAGAAATGATTTAATCCACGAAACAGATTCGGGGGTGCATGGTGCTCTGGTCGTGCTCGAACCATCCTTCACGGGTGACACGATGGCCACGGCTCTGGGTATACCACCTGCTAAACACATGATCAGACGACACCTGACCGCCGAACTGGAAGCCCTCGTCGTTCCAGCAAGGTACTCAGTCTACTATCATCCAGAGGCCACATTGGACAACGCTCACTAATCGACATAAAACGTCGTACCTTGTTGACAAAACGAGATCGACGTCGCAAAACACGATTCATCGTCTTCGAGTTCTCATTTAAACGATTCTTCCTCGATAGCGAGCATTTCGGCATCGATATCTTAACAAAACTCATGGTTTCACTTAATTTTACAAGGGGATTTTTTGGAATTCTTGAAATGCCACGGTACTCTCTTTCGAGCTTGAACAAATATATATATATATATATATATATATATATATATATATATATATATATATATATATATATATATATATATTAAGGTGGATTCGATGACTCCAGGTAGACACATTTGACGATTAATATTATCGGTATACTTTAAAGGGAAATCGCTTGGTACTGAATATAATTTGCAAACGAGCGGTCAAGCTATTCGATAACGATAAAGAAATTCATGGATCGTCTTCTACGGTGTTCCATAGAAGAAGCTATTTTAGAAAATTACGTATATCGCTGAGACACTTGTCAATTATCTACACGAAAAAAGAAAAACCAAATAGTATATATGTCATACGTGTTTATATGCACAAAAAGAAAAGGAATGACGCGACAACTATTTACGAGGTTACTTCTAGTTTTCAGAAATTTTATAATGGTTACTAAGTAGACACGCGTACAGTAAGTCAGGAAGATTTGCAGTGAACAATGTTTAGCTTTATAGAAATTAACTCTCGATAGGCCTCAAAACTTCAGGGTTTTCACTTTTGATCTATTATTAACGAAAAGCCATACTCTCGTTGACGTTGAAAATTCGGAAGGTTCGATGAAATTGTACATATAGCAACCGGGCGAGCTTAAATGAAACAAGTAACTTGCATTAATGTTATTTAAGATCAAAACTTGCACTTCCATTGAAGGATTTTTAGCATTGTCGGAAAATTTGTATATAAGGGTAATTTACAATCAGTTATCGATTAAGAAACGTAGAAATTAAGGCTTGGATCTCTGCTCTTGGAAGTCACGTACGGTTTTCAAACAGTAATCATACTCTTCAGATTCATTTCTAAATAAAGACAGAAAACAATAATAGAGGGAGATTTTTGTAACTTCACAAGCTACGCTTTTCTTTTTGTAAGATGTTTTATTTTAAAACTCTATCGATCATAGAATCGAACTTTATCTACCATTTTCTGTCGTCTACCACTTTCTAGAGCCACCCTATTTAAAACCAAACAAAAGAAAAGAAAATACAAAGGATAGAATCAATTCGTTTCGACAAACTGACATCGGACATCATACATATCATAAGAGACCTTAGCTAACAGCAAATAGAAGACGAGCACCGAAACGATTAACAATGCAGAATACGTACGACGACGATACATAAAAAGACTACGAAGAGGTAACTTGTGCATGAATATCCTCGAGTAATCTCGATCAGTTGGGGGAATGGGGAGAAGAAGTTTTCGATACGGATCGAGTTTGCTCGTGGTTCGTTTAGTATGTAAGTACTCATCCGTAAATACACACGCCATACTTGGATATATCGGGAACACACACGTATATACAGTACAATACAGTCTCGACATAATGTACATATACAAACATGCAGTATACTCGATGGAATTTATTATTATTACTGTTGAAAAGAAAAGGAAAAGAAAACATTGTACTCGGCACCGCAGCGATTCGCTGGGTCTGCAGTCCACTCGATCGCGGATCCATCGGTAAATGTCTATCATAGCTGAGCCGTAGCCCACAGCTGCCGCCTGCACTGCACTGCGCTATGTACAGCACACGTTAATATTAGTAATTCTGGTGTAATCCGTGATTTTTTAATCAACCATTTATCCATCCGATGTCTGTTCGTTACAAAGTAACCCGTGACACTTTGAATTGATCAACCGATTAATGTAACTTACAATTTTGTACGTATAGTATCTTTTAAATTCAATACAGAGCAACAATATGTTCAAACGTTAGTCATTGATTTTTTGTTCTTGATACAATGGTAGGCTTTTCTTCGATTTCTTTTCAATTAAAGACAGTAAATTATAATTGGAGCACGGATTACACCAGCGTGCATTATGATTCCTTTCGTCTTTTTCTGATTTGCCAATATTTGATATTTACATTTATATTGATTGTTCGGTGTTTAATCCAATTTGATTGATCAGCCTTGTTCGATGCGTCTCGGTCGATCCATCGCGGACGATCCTGCAGCATCTTTTGGCGTGTTCAGTAAATCATTTATTATTATTATTATTATTATTATTATTATTATACATTCTTCTATATCGATGGTGCACAAAATGCTTGTGTATGTATATTTATGTTGTAACTAGATATTCATTATGATACATCTCGTTTTCTATCGTTGAGCACTTGCAGCGAGCCACTTTTCGACTTTTGAACATTTCTTGTGCCAAAACTTGCACAGAATCGTTCCTCTAATACTTTTTACTTCTAGCACGTGACTCACCCTGTATGTTTCAAAACTTTCTCAAATCTCAAACTACCCATCATAGAATCAATCAGATAAAAACAACAGATATTTATTAAATTTCACCGTCAAAACACTCTACTAGAAATATATATATATATATATATATATATACAGGGTGTCCCAGAACTAGTGTAACTCCCGGAAATGGGGGGTAGCTGGGGTGCATCTGAACAACTTTTTCCTTTACCAAAAAGTTGTTTGAAGCTTTGTTATCGAGTTATTAACGAAAAACACCGGCCAATGAGAGCGCGCGTAGAGCGCGGGCTCAGCCACGAGAACGTTAGTGGCTCTCAATCGCGCGCGGACGTGGCCGTGAACGAATGCCTCTTTGCATCGAAGATATCCAGAGAATCACACGGCAAATGTTACATTGTATTAAATTAAAAATAATGTAGAATTATTTATGAGTAACAAATTAATGAATATGTCGTTTAATAACTATTTTTGACACTTTTTAACGTTATCCGAAGGGAACAAAGTGTTGTAGTAGTTATGAAAATAATTTTTTTTTTAATACCACATCAACAGTTGGATAATTTATGTTTAAAGAAAAACGATTTTGAAAGCTAATGTTAAAAAAAGCTGGACTAACTTACCCATTTGTCCTCGAATGAACCTGTCACGGCTGAAGTGGGTCGTTGAAACTGGGTCACTGTGCCGATCCTGATCCTTTTCCAAACCCTCAACAGCTGATGTTACGGCCGGGTCGGCGAACTCACTGCACTGCACGGTCACATTTATTGTGCGGTTACTTTTATTGCGCGGTCACTGAGAAATGTGGGGATATTTAAACACAATTTATTATTCCTTCGTGTAACCAAGTCGGTCACTCAGTGACGAATGAATACAGTACTGCGTAAGGAAAATTTGATCTCACACCCGAATCAATGAATTGAATTTTCATACTGTGGTGCAGGGTATCACAAAGTAGTACTGTAAGCAAGGGAAAGTTCGGCTATTTTACGACGAATTTAGTGACGACAGCAGCACGTGTGCACGAGAGAAACGGACTGAGGACTTTACAGGCAGAGATGTCCGAATGGCACTGCAGTTCACCCTCCCCCACCAGCACAAGCAGGCCCACGGTTCAAGGGTTGTTAGAAATGAATGGAGGACGAACGAAATTTCTCCGGAAAAAGACTACACCGTAGCTAAACAAGGCTAGTGTTTTTCCGGAGAAATTTCGTTCGTCCTCCATTCATTTCTAAAAATCCTTGAACCGTGGGCCTGCTTGTGCGGGTGGGGGAGGGTGAACTGCAGTGCCATTCGGACATCTCTGCGTGTAAAGTCCTCAGTCCGTTTGTCTCGTGCACACGTGCTTCCGTCGTCACTAAATTCGTCGTAAAATAGCCGAACCTTCCCTTGCTTAAGGTACTACTTTATGGCACCCTGGACTACAGAATGAAAATTCAATTCACTGATTTCGACGTGAGATCAAATTTTCCTTACGCAGTACTGCATTCATTCGTCACTGAGTGACCGATTTGGTTACACGTAGGAAGAATAAATCGTGTTTAAATATTCCCACATTTCCCAGTGACAAGTGACAGTGACCGCGCAATAAAAGTGACCGTACAATACAAGTGACCGTGCAGTGCAGTGAGTTCGCTGACCCGACCATGACATCAGCTGTTGAAGGTTTCGAAAAAGGGCCAGAATCGGCACAGTGACCCAGTTTCAACGACCCACTTCAACCGTGACAGGTTCATTCGGGGACGAATGGGTAAATTAAGCCAGCTTTTTCTAACATTAGCTTTCGAAATCGTTTTTCTTTAAACATAAATTATCCAACTGTTGATGTGGTATTAAAAAAAAAATTATTTTCATAACTACTACAACACTTTGTCCCCTTCGGATAACGTTAAAAAGTGTCAAAAATAGTTATTAAACGACATATTCATTAATTTGTTACTCATAAATAATTCTACATTATTTTTAATTTAATACAATGTAACATTTGCCGTGTGATTCTCTGGATATCTTCGATGCAAAGAGGCATTCGTTCACGGCCACGTCCGCGCGCGATTGAGAGCCACTAACGTTCTCGTGGCTGAGCCCGCGCTCTACGCGCGCTCTCATTGGCCGGTGTTTTTCGTTAATAACTCGATAACGAAGCTTCAAACAACATTTTGGTAAAGGAAAAAGTTGTTTAGATGCACCCCAGCTACCCCCCATTTCCGGGAGTTACACTAGTTCTGGGACACCCTGTATATATATATATATATATATATATATTCCCTTTGCAAGGCACAGACATAGTTTCACACTCCTTTCGACACTTCAAAGCATCATCCATGTCTTAGGCAATTGCAAATGAGTTTGTTAAACACTCGAAACATCACTTAGCCTTCAAGCTTCGAATAATGTTAAAGAATATCGGTACAACCACATTTATTATAAATAAAATAACGTTGAACACGTAGAGAAAAGTATTGTTAATAAAATTTGAAATTGGAGAGAGGTTCGCTGCAAAGAGTGCCGAACGTGTGTGTGTCCGCGGTGTCACCCAAAGGTGCGTGGATATAAACGGACGAGGATGCGTGTACGCAGAAGAAAGGCGTGCATGAAGCGTGGTGTGCGTGTGTGTAGAAGTCAGCTGGAGGTGGTCCCGAGGAACAGCACATCCGGGGGTCGTCCGATGAGCACCGTGAGCGCAGGCGGTAGCCTTGGCCGTGGAAGCAGGGCCCTGCATCTTCAGCATCACCAGAGCTCCCTCTCGGCTCTACATATGACGGCCAATCACTCGGGCACGGTCGATAGACGCAGATCCAGCCTAAGGGTAACGTATCGTATAGATTCAAAGACACATCACCACCCACCCCTGGTCCATTCACCACTGCACCGGGAACTCGGTGGTATTTTTATCGATTTTATCACCCTTACTCTTCCTTGAGTTGGTGCATGATACGATGAACTCTTGGCCAATTGCTTTTTCTATGATACTCCGTTCGACTACGGCTCGGGAACGATTCTGTTGCGGGCTTTTTTGAAGCTTAAAAATTTCAATTAGTTATATTTGAGTTTTAAGGGCTTACATGCAGTCGTGAGATCGATAAATAGTGATCTTTTGCGAATTTTTTTAAAAGCATCTGATTGATTATTTTCTTTAAAACTTTTTGTATATGAAGAAGTAACGTTTTAAGAACATTTTGTAATTTTTTCGTGAAAAAATATTATGAATTGAATGAGTGTAAGTTGAATGATTGTGAGAAGGTTTCAGAAATAGATGCCCCGCGGTGCGTAACATAACTCATCACAGGGTTACCTGATATCAAAAAACCAAATAGATTTTGTTAATAGATGAATTTCTCTCGGGATTGAACGAATCGATTTTGTAAATTATTAAATTTTGAATTTTGACTGCGGTTTTGAAAAAGCAGTCATGATTCTCACTAAAAGAATCGATCTTTTGTTACTTATAAAATAAAATCCCTGGTTATTTTCATATTAAAAATGTATGTAAAATTTTATTAAAATCGTTGCAATAGTTTCTCACTTATTTTACGCACGGACCTAAAAAATGTTGTGGGTGTCAGTAAAAGTAAGAACAAATTTTTTTTTTAACTTGCACGGAGTCATTGACTTTGGAATAAAAATCATTTCAAAGGGAAATATATGAACTCGTCAAAATGATAAATTTCAAATCTCTTTTTCCAATATTACTTCTAGGGTTAATACGGAAATTGATAAATTGTAATAATTATATAATAAATGAAAGAAGAAGCAATCTGACTTGAAAGACATCGTCATCGTCGCTATTACTCGCGTCACAGATGACTTTCTTCGTGAACATATACATTCAAACATTTCAACACATTTCTGAAAATCGAATAAATAGTTTACAAAATATTGAAATGATATACAGAAAGCCATCATTGACAATCATTGTTACATAATCACTGAAAACAAATTATTTGCAATAATTGTTCGAGTTCCTTTATTTTTATTTTCTCTAAACAAGAAATTTCATCATCGAATACATCATCCAGTGGATAAAGAAACTCGATCGATTATTAATTAAAAACTTGTTCAATCATGCACATTTCACAAGTGCCATCGTTATTAATTTGTTGTTATTTTAGTTGTACATATTGACTTCTTTTCTTCTTTGATTTAATTTGATTTATCATTGGCACGATTGCATGGCATATCGCTTAGGTAAGGACGCTCGCGCAGCATTCAATTCGAAAAAGAAAGAAAAAAAAAAAGAAAATTCCTATTTCAATTATAATCCTGAATCAATAATTTAACTCTTATCGAGAACGATTCGTATCTTGTAGATACAGACGAAGAACAAACATCTTAATTAGACGTACGAATAACAGAACTAATTAAGGCTGAGATCGGGTATTAAATATCAAAACTAATTACAGCTGAGATTAGGTATTAAATATCAAAACTCGTTACGGCTGAGATTAGGGATTATAATGGTAGACACCATTCGTGGCCGTGTAATGGAATTGTTACGAAAATTTGAGTATGTGATATTTGCTAATTTCAGTATTCGATAAATTTAATTTTTGAAATTCCGAATATTTGGATATCCAAATATTTCAGTATGTAATTTTCGAAAATTCGAATACATTAGTAATGTGCGGATATCCGAGATTACGGATTCGGGTCGGGCCGGTAAAATTCGGGCGGGTAACCCCTATTCTTTCGGGTCACATCATCGGCAAAAATCGGGCGTGCTCGGACGAGTTCCCGCGATGCCCGCCATTCGATTCGATGTATTTCAAATTAATTGTATTACATTTCTAATACAGTCCTTGACACTCCGTTTTTTTCGACGGCCAAGTACCTAGTAATCGTATGCAAAATATTTGCTTATGCAGAAGCAAAATATTTGCTTACACATAAAATAATTTTTATGCAAAAAATGATGACACCCGAGCCCGCCCGAATTTTACCGATCCGATCCGACACATTCGCGTTCCATAGGTTGCTGAAAGAATTCGAATAAAATATTATCCAAATTACTCAAACAGTCTTAATATTCAAAATTTCACGAATAATACCCAAAGGAATATTCTAAAATTATAAATCTTGCCTCGGCAATCCTTCTTTCAGAGTTTGGATATTAACAATTACCAAAAGCATAAAATAACACAATTTACGTTGTTTAGATACTTTATTCGTACAGTTGAAAAACAAAAGCACATCTGTAACTATAATTTAATCGAATCTGGACCCGATAAGAGTTAAAAGCTGTGAGCTATGTGCTCGACCTAACGTTAATCATTGTCCCTGCATCCTGTGGATCGTCGCAGACCTGCAGTCTTCTTTACTTGAAAAAGGTTCGGTATATATGTATATATCTATTATATACGTATATGTATCTATAATATATATTTGTATTAGTTTTATCCTTTCTTTCGCTCTGCGTATATAAATCACTCTGTCATCGTAGGGACTCCAATGAATAATTCTTTCCTTCTTTTAATTTCTTTTTCTAGACTCCTTAAAGTTTCCTCGATAAATCAGAAAATCTACGATTATTTATTATTTGTATTAAAGTTGAAAGAAAATTCTTTCGATCTCTTTTGTTTTTCTTTTTTTTTTTTATTAATCTTTTCAAATGAAGAACTTTGAAAGATTCTTGGGGAAACTTTAAGAAAGTTATTATTCGAGTGAACGCGTAAGGAACACGATCGATTTCTTTCGATAGATCTGTCATTAATTAAATAATTTGAAATTTTTCAAATACAAAATTTAATTAACTTTTTAAGTTACAGGTCGAGTATTTCATTTATTTTCCAACCCTTTATTTTTTTGTTGTTTAAGTATTAAATGGTAAGAAATATTAAGCGATAAATGTGAAGAAATTGAAGTAAAATCGGATGATTTCTGTTGGAAATAATTTTCAAAGTAATATAAGAAGATTTCCACGCAATCTGTCGTACCCTTACGCGTTTCAATTTCGATAGAAACATCGTAGAAATTCACGTAGCTATCTTTGAAAATTCTGCATAAAAAAAAAAAAGAAGGAAAATAACGAAGAGACATCGTCCCGTGTTGTACGAAATTCATTTCTCCTCGTGACGATCGATTGTCTGAATTTTAGCGAAGTGCCTCGATAATAATTAATTATCCGTGCAATTCGAAACTTGATCTCATCAGTTCGTTTAAAAATCTATACACTCCGCTGAAATTTAGACGATTCTCGTGGATCTCGATATCGATCGTGCAAACTTCGAAGAATACGTATAAACAAACGTTCGATCGATCGAAGAATTTTCGTTGTTGATTCGGCGAGCACGAGAAACAACTTGAACGCGAATTTTCCAATGGAATTTTCTCGAGATGAAAAGAAAAATACGTTCACCTGTTGTCGTAGAAGTACGCAGAAGAAAAATCAATCCTGTTCCCCGTATTTAAAATTAACTGTCTACTTGTAAAACGGCGTGTATCTCGTAGAAATCTTAAGAATCGACATTCTATCTCGCGATATTCGCAAAACACGAGCTTAACTTATAGTCGGATTTAAACGAAGAGAGAAATGAAGCTTTTCGATCCGTGATTCATCGAAATTTCTTTATTTGTTATTTTATTTGTAATTTTACGTTTGTGAAATATACAAAACTTTGACGATGCTACTTCGTTCACACCTTGATCGCCACCTCAACTGTATTATTAAAAGATTCTTTCAATTATTCGATCAGATATATTTACATTAGATACTTGAAATCAAGAAACCAATAAATTTGAATAAAATAAAATAAAATAAAATAAAATCTCAGCGTGGCAGTCAAAGTGTTAAAAGAATTGTGTTATAAATTTTATATGATATAAAATTGTTGAAGTTCGATGAATTACGAATAAAACATCGCGGATCTTAATTAAATAATGAAAATTTTCGTTCGAAGGCTGATTGTATCGCCGCCGACACTGTAAACGCTGTACATAGACGAAGCAACAAGTTCAATTTACTACCACGTTTCTCCTTTTCATGTATGTTAATCAGATTGTGTCCCGTTTTCTAAGGGTGCATTATCGTAGCAATCACATTATTGCATTGATCGATCGGAAAAAAAAATCCGGGTGTACCGAGACGCTCGATTTGTTTTTTTTTTTCCAACCTTTAAACGCAATTATAACGATAACGAGCCATTATTGTAAATATAAACTGATGATTTCAATGTGGAATTCACGGCGTGGGTTCTTAATCTTCCTTGTTTCGTCCTTTACTAGTTGTCGTGGAAGAGCTCACAGGTATGCGCCCATTATCTACTCTGCGTACCATCATTTCTCTATTATTTTTATATTATTTTGATTATCCTACAATCCTGTTTTTGTATTTCGTGTAGCAGTGATTACGATTTTTTCGTTTTATGTTAAAATTGTCCAATGAGGATTTAATAACCCTTGGAATAGGATCAGTCGTGACAAAAATTTAAGAAAATTACAAGTTACAGCTAGTTACAATAGATAAATAATATTTGAAATAATAATACTAGAAAATTTGGAAAATAGAAATAAAACAAGGGTTTAATCCTTGTTAGCCAATTTTCAATCGGCTTTCTGTTCATTTTTCCATGTTAGTTTGTCAGCTTCCTAACTTTGTAAAATCATGCTTTAATATAATAGGTCTTGTGTATCGCTGCACGTGCATCTCTGGCTTTGTCACATCCAGCGATGAAATTAGCTCTCCTCGTCTTTCTTTAATTTTCATCAAAGTTCCGAGTGTTAATCGTGTCGCAATTAAATCGATATTAAAATACAGATTGTCTTTTTCGTGAATTTTATAAGATTGGTGCAACTTGTTAATGAAAACCATGACATAAAAGTAATCAAAAATAACACTTACATTAGAGTACATCATTGTAAAGCAATGTTCCTAGTGAAAAAAGACTATCGAAAAATGCCGAACTCAAACGGTCAACCTTCAAACTAACACACCATAAACATTATTTCGCAATACTTTTATGTCATGAAATCGTGTCAGACTTCATACATTTTAAAATCAATCATTCTTCCATTCAACCAGCAATCCGCCATTTTATATTAATCGTATCAACCAATGGCTTACGTAGCAATTATTCATCAACCTTTAAATTTTACATTCGTGTACCTTAAGTTCTATTTTACAACACTTTTCTGTCACCAAATATCTTCTCAACGTTTTACGTTCACGCTCGGAAACTTCGATCAAATTTCGTTTCACAAATTCACCCCCCCCCCCATCCACACAGTAGCTCTGATTTGCACCCGAGGATCGTCCCCTCGAGGAAATCGTGGCCCACACCTAAAATCTTCGTCCATTCACTTGGATCCCGACTCTCTTAACTCGTTTAACCATGTACCCGCAGGGATCGTTGAGTCGGGCGTTCGGTTTGCGACCCAGAAGCGAGAAGGCATCACCATCGTCCTCGTCGGATACCGGAAGTTTGGCTAGCCAATACATGAGCAGCGCCCGAAGCAATTCGCCGCCGCCTCCTCAACTGCCACCCAGGCCAATCACCGGGAACAAGAGGCATCGTCGGGTGAAAAGCATCGGTGACATCGAGTACATAACCAGCGCCGCGGTGAGCACGCCTGTCTGACAAGAGGGTAGGCCCCAACATCCGGGGCCTTATCGAAGCCTCAGCGAACGGGGATACCCATCGTCGTACTCGCCGTCGCAGTACAGCTCGTACTCGGGATACAGCAACGTTTTGACCACTGATCAGTACCAGTACCAACAGACCGGGAATTATTATCAATTGAAGGGTGGTTATTACTCGCCCCAGAGCACAGGACCACCGTTTCCGGCCGTTCAAAGATACGGCAGCCTAGCGGAAGAGGCTTGGTCATGCACCACCAAGGACGACTCCGGCAATCCAAAAACGAATCCTAGGACTTATCTAGCTTAGCTGCTCGTTGAATCGTCGACTCGCCAACGGTGATGATCAGGGATCGTTGAACTTGCGTTAATTGTTGCTGGAAAGATGTTCATTCGGTTCGAGTAATTAATCGGATTATGAACAATTTGAAGGAATCATGATTCAGAGAGATAGACACAGTGTGTTTGTACTGCGAATGGATAACAGCAATAATGTTAGAACAGAAGTTGTTTATTGAAAGTAATACAATTATTAACACTAGAACTAACAAACGGGTCAGAATGATCTGCTTCAGATTTCTTGTTTTATTTTAATTTACAAAATTGATTAAAACGCTTCTGTCGAGGTATATTTCGAGGCTTTTATCAAGATAAAGAATTATTGTATACGTAAGTTTACATTTTATATCGTAATTATTTTGTTTTCGAATTTATTTTTTACTCTGAAGTTAGGGTACATTGAACTCCGATAGTTCTAGTGTTAAGCAGTTGGGTACTGTGTCGAGCATCGTAACACGCCCTTGGAAAAATAGCGATATAGAGTTTTGTACTCGAAAATTACTAGACATGACAGTTAACTTATCCCACATTGTCCATTAATAAATTACTAAGTTGCTAATTTTGAATCAACCAATTTCGAAGTGAATATCAATCCGGATCTAACGTACATTTAATGCCTAGTAATCCTCGAGAATAACAGAGTCGCTTACAGTTGGAATTCATAGGCGATGGTCATAGCCACAGAGCTTTCCGTGAATGCCGACTGTAGAGAATGTTTCGTGGACGTCGACTATAGGCGACGATAGAACCGAACGGGTTAATAATGTTAGTAATAATTAATAGTACTTAGTAATATCACTGATTAGTCATATTACTAATAATATTAATCAAATAATACGAGACAAATGGTAGGATTTCCTACCTCTTTCATCTCCATTTTCCCTAGGAAAGCCTACAATGCTCGACACTGTACAGTCTATCATATCCTTTAATTGCAAGACCACGTCGCAAATTAACGACTATACATAGATTGATGAAGATTTCTTGAATATCATAGAATTTACTGTGCCTGTTTGGGACCGGTATCCATAGTGTTCAATCGACGTCGATGAGAATAAAAAGTGTCTGACAGTGTGATAACTACGGGATGGAAGTTAATTAACAAAAGACAACAGACTGATGATACTTTCTATATCCATTTCGACATTGCCAATTAAATGGATGAATGAAAAACGAAGCGTAAAGGGCTTCCTACGAAACACACTTATATACATTCCAGTCGTTGTTTCTTGATAAAATAAAAAACAGAATAGACGAAAAGTTGACCGACAGAATGTCTAGGAATAAATGGACGACCAAATTACAAGATTAGTTTTTAACGTAAGCGAATTAAACGTACACGTTCTGCGTTGTTCTGTTTCTTTCACGATCGCACATAATAATCCTGCTCGATATCTCGATAAGCTTCACTATTTGTTTTCTCCACGTTTTCGTTATCGTGTTTCTTTCTTTTTTTGTACGTTCGTGATACATTTGTACATACATAATTACTCGAAGCAAACGAAAAATCATGAATTATACGAGAAAAGAAAAAGAAAAAACGAAACATTGTATTTTTTCTTCGAACGCACACGGAGAAATGATTTTTTCAGATCATATTCGATAAGATGCGTTATTATCGTCGCGTTTTAAGCTGTAATTAATTATTGATCATTGTTAAGAGAAGTATAGGGAACGTATTTAAGAAACGGGAGAGCCAATCGACGCGTTTATACGGCACGTGATATATCGACGATTAATTATTATTAATTATTCGCGTTACAGGCTATCCAATGTTACGAATCAGCATAATTAAATGGAATCATAACGACTTCGAGCTTGGTTTATCATCAAGTGCTCGCGCGAGACGATATTTTGTAGATAAAATTCAACTATTAATATTATTATTGTATTTATTCGTAGATATGGATTTCACCTCGTATTTATAAACTCGTTGGTAAATTATTTCGATGACTATTTTTGGTGGCGGATCAGGTATTATCGTCGTTTGCCAAAGGACAAACGATGAATCAATACTCCCCCGAGCGATATTCTATTATCCTTTCTCCGCGTGTACCTAAGTAATTTATTCGGGTAAATTAGTTTAGGTCTATTAATTTATTTTTCAAAAGTAAAAAAAAAAAAGAAAAGAAAATGCACCACGATACTCGTACAGTCGTTCGTACGACGACGGGGACAATTTTTAATCGACAATTGTGTAACGCTCGCTTTGTGGATGTGTCTTTATTAAAAAAGAAAATGAACGTGACCAAATGATTCGAAAAAAAAAAAAAAAAAAAGAAATTGTAAATGTGCTCAGTATCGTCTGTATATATTTGTGTGAGATGTATCCAAAAATATTTGAGAGAAAATGAAAAATAAACGAATGCCTTCACCTCTGTGCAACGCAACGTTTCGTTCGTCCCTTTTATTTTATTTTTTTTCTATTTTCATCGAACGAAAAAAATATGCCTTCGTGCATTCAAAATTAATTACAGAAAAAAAAATAACAATAATTACAATGCAACTTATGTATATAAAACATCAAACGCTTCTTCAGGCAGTCTTTTTGTCTCCTTGTAATATGTTTAAGAATATCACGAGTTTAATAATCACAAAATATTGATTTTTCTATGTTTTTTTTTGTACTAGCAGATCGTGCTTATAGTTACTATAAAAGCTCTCTTTGTTTGCTTTGTATGTTACCACTAATATATATATATATACATCGCTTAATATTTAGAAGCATACATCTCCTACTCTGTTACGATTCGATATGTAGGTGTAAAATGCTGCAAACAGATCGTCACCTATAGAATCAATATAGTCGTACATACAAGTAACTATGTTAGTTACTAAATCCGATATGAAACTTCCGGTGTGTTTGTTGATCTTGCTGTTAATATTTGCAACGTGTTCCTTCAACGTTACTTTGCAATATGTCCATAAGAAATAGATAATCTCGTTCAGAAACTGTTCGGGACTGTTGCAACGGCTGATCACGATTGTAGAGACTTTAAAGATCTTGATTAAAATATCTTTCGCGTTGGTCATATATTTTATTTCACCGATCAGCTCCTCGAAACTATTAACGTCGAAACACTGTCCCGAGGTTGCGTGGTCTGAATAGTATGTTTGTAATAATCGTACAAGCACTTGTTTCAGTGTAACATGTATATCGTCTGTACTTCGATGATCCTTCCGTACATCTGATTGCATTAAATTCAACTCTGTTGTACCGATCGTCAACATATGCCCCATAAATACCATGGGATCTATCAACGTCATGTTGTTTACAATAACTTTACCACTCTCGTACTTTATGTGGAATTTTTTGTTCCAATCTGTCCTCTTCAAACCATTCAAAAAGTCTTCGGTGTTAATTGCTTTCTTCAGACGATATATGATACCTTGCGAGTTGTTTTCTACAGTCAAACCTTTCAAATTTCTGATCTTTCTAAATTCCTCCTTAAGACGGTTAAAACGTAGAATATTTTTAAATTTTTCAAAGATAGCACCTCTCCATGAACCTATCAGTTCGGTGGCTAGCTTGGTGTTGATCAAAATATTACCAAAGAATAACACGTGAGAAATGAAAATGGTTACATCGGCAACGTCAATCTTTTGATTCGCTTGATATTTATCGATCAAACAGTAACCATCGTACACTACACCAATGCTGCGAACAGTTAGGCTGCTCATTACCATTGAATTATGTGCTATCTTAACTGCTGTGCCAATATTCTTGCTCTGCGCAGCAGCCCTGG
Source organism: Stelis phaeoptera (assembly GCA_943735885.1). NCBI lineage: Eukaryota > Metazoa > Arthropoda > Insecta > Hymenoptera > Megachilidae > Stelis > Stelis phaeoptera. Next base: position 8,212,733 of record OX030936.1, read on the forward strand.
TTGCTCTGGACAGAAGCATCGTTCCACTGCTGGCTCCCACTGCTAAAACTGAACTGCCCATGCCGAGCCATGCAGGAAATGCATTTTTACTTATAGGACTAATAGATTGTCCGTGCTTTGAATAGTCTACTAATTTCTGTGAGTTTCTAGCAATGCTCCATGTACCGGTTACACCATTGGCAATGAGACCTGAAAAAAGTTTTAATAAACTTATTAATTTAAGAATTTAATAAGATAAAATAGAAAAATTAATAATCTATACCTGCAGTCAATAATGCTGGTCCAACAGGTGTTACAAGAGTGGCAACACCCAAACCGATACCAGCACTCATGGCTACCGTATTGGCAGCAACGTCAAGAGCTGAGAGGATTGAATTTCTAATCGCGCAAGCAGGTGAGTCCAATGTTTCGATCCACACGGTCGAAGCATACTTACTTACTTTATGATGTGGATCACACTGATAAATTCCATTCTTTGGTAAAATCATAGTGCACTTAGGTAATGTGTTGTTTGTCAAATAATCCTTCCAATTTTTATAGATTCTACCTTCGTTATCGATGTACCAAACAGTATTTATATCTTTTTTAATTTTAAATATTGGTGTTGCGCTTAACTCACTGATCGGTTTGCTATCTGTCTCTTTCGATCTCTTTTGTAACTTTTGATGAAACATTATCATATTGTATATAATTCCAACATAAATAGAACTATCTTTATCCTTTCTTCCGTGTTTAATTATCTGCTGGTATATCTTATCGATAATTCTACATGAGTTTTTATCGTATATTATTCTACCAAATATATTATATTCTGTATTAGGAACTGTAGAAGCGGTAGGATCTATTTTATTTTGATCAATTTGAGAATGACCAAAAAGAGCATATCCAACTTGATGCCTAATGTATTCATAATTAGTAGAATCGTATTCAAACCAGTCAGGTAAAAGTTCATAATAAGTTTGCTGACACTTTGTGCCAAGCTGTATTGCTTCTGTCTAATTAAAACATATAAATAGAACGATTTTAATAGTTAATTAAAGCATAATGCATAAAAATATTTTCAATTTACCTTTAGAACCTCGTTGTGATCCATATCTTTTTATTTAAATAAGAAAATAATCCTTTTAATCTCGATGAACTTGATGGATTGAACTGAATCGTTCCAATAAAAGTATAAAATTAAATAGCGCAACACGAATGAAAGTTAATTATACGTATATGTATATGAAAATTTTTACAGGTGAAATACAAATTGATTAAACTAACGGTCTAAGCTAAAAGATAGTAAACAAAACACAGGAATAGAGGTCAAGAAATGGTGACAGATTTATATTTATATATAGGCATGTTTGAAATTGGTTGCTACAAAAAACATATTGCTCCCCCCCCTCCCCCTCAACGGAAGGAAATGGTAACCAGAGTGGGGGTGCCCTTACTGAAGCAACGTTCACAATCTCCGCTCTGAATTATTGCAGCTGAAATTTGCGTAGGTATATTATTTTAGTCACTTTATTAATACTTTGACAAAAAATTAACAATATGTCAATGTTAAGTATTATTATTATTCAAGTACACTCTTTTGATTTCATATTCCTTTTTCAATAATAATTAACCCCTTGCACTACCATTTTTCCGACAGGTGCGCCAATCAGAGCTATAAATATTTATTATATTTGACCAACTTGGCAGCGTAAGAGGAATTAATCTTTGCACAGGGGCATTCAACGAGGAAAATGGACAATTTTTAATTAACAATCTGATGATCTGTGCTTGTTCAATAAATTTTGAAAACATACTACGAGCTGATCGACAACAGAAAAAACATCAATGAGTTATATAGTTGTCAATTGAAGTTATAAAAAACTACTTAGATTATAATAACAATTGGATTTTATACTGTTAACAAGTCTAACTTCTTGATTTTGAAAATTTATATCAAGAGAACATAATATATGAGGAGGTAGCAGAAATTTCCACGGTTTTTCGTTATTGAAAAGGATTATTAAATAATTAATCAGTATATTCCTTTTATAGCACATTTATTTAAACTTTGTAACATGTACACATTGTAACTACAGTTGTAATACATAAATAGCAATATTTGTAAATGATATATAACAAAAAATTGTTCGTTACTTTTTAATCCGTTCATCTGATGATATTAACGTCCACTTATGCAGCTTATGTGTCGCAGAGCTGTCCAACAAAACACCTCTTCTATTCTGTAATGTAATAAAATACGATATTGTTATTAAGTATTCAAATAAAATTATTATATTATCTGTTTATCAATCCCGTTATCCTATGTTACAGAAAGAAAGAAATTATCTAATAAACAGTGTACTTTTTCATATCTAGTTCCCTAAGAAATATCCTAATACCTTGTATAATATTTCTAATTAACGACAAAATAAATTGCTACGTCAATTCCTTCGAATTATGACTCGCCCGAAACTAAACAATACGAAGAAATAAGGGAGATCGGAGATTGATTACCTTGTCTTTTAGCTCCGAATACTGCTCCTGGTATCAGGATAACAGAATGTGCAAAGAGGTGGCACGCCAAAAGGTAAAAAGCGCGGGAAAATTAGATGGTGGTAGTATGGTGGGGGAACTAGGCTCTGGCGCGCGGTTTTGAAATCTGCTCCTGATACCCGGGTAGTAGGATGTGCGAAGAGGTGGCACAGGAGTACATAAAAAGCGCGGGAAAGAGGTAGCGGTGGCGTGGTGGGGGTAACCGCCTATGACGCGTGGATTTGACAACTGCTCCTGATACCCGGGTAGTAGGAGAGTCGAAGAGGTGGCACAGGAGTGTGTAAAAAGCGCGGGAAAGTGATAGGGAAGCGTGGTGGGGCAACTAGCTGTAACGTGGCGGCCCCGGGAATTACTCCTGGTATCAGGAAAGTAGAATGTGCGAGGAGGTATACCTTCTCAATACCGGATTCCCGCCAAAAGTATAGGTTATACATACATATGATAAATATGACATACGTAAAAATCATTAATTATACGCTTATCATCATTGGGAACTAATTATTTACGATTGATTCTTGTAGAATAATGTCCATGGAATTTTCTAATGATACTTTTGTTCATATATTATTTGTAATTAGTTAGTTATTAACAATTGTTTTATTTATTGCGTCGTCAATATTTCTGTTAAACACCCGTCGAATTTTCATTAATATTATCGTCTGTTGTAACAATTTGTAACATTTAATGATTGAATAATAAAGAGAAAGGATTGAACTGCATTCTTTAATCGTTTTTAATAACATTTGGTTTGTTGATATTTAATAAACGACGATTCTTGCGACCGTGATATTACCTCTTACCGACATGCGCACCATGAATTGCGTACTTGCGAATTTTCATTAATTTTCTAAATCTAAGCATTCTTTTGTTAACTTTTATGGTTGCATTACAAAAAGCATGGTGCTCGGAAACTTCTAATAACGATTTAATACAAATTTGTTTCGTCAATAATCTCCAACAATTTATTTTTTCAATTTACCTTGTAATACATTAAACATTGTAATTATATGCTGTGCAACTTTCATTAATTTTTCGGAAATCAGAGATATTTTATTAACTTTTATAATTCAAGAAAATAGTACAAAGTTTAAGTAATCTTCCCGTAGCCATTTTGCACATATTAACAATGTGGATTATTAGTTATTAACGAATTAAGTAACTGTTGAATATCGCAGCATGTTCTCCTATTACGGTTCCGCCGCCATTGTTGGCGACGAAAATCTGCTAAAATTCTGCTCCTGATACCCGGGTACTAGGATGTGCGAGGAGGTGGCACAGGAGTAAATAAAAAGCGCGGGAAAGAGGCATGGCGTTGTGGTGGGGGTAACAGCCAATGACGCGCGGATCTGAAAACTGCTCCTGATACCCGGGTAGTAGGATAGTCGAAGAAGTGGCACAGGAGTAAGTAAAAAGCGCGGGAAAATGATAGGGCAGCGTGGTGGGGGGAACTGGCTGTGACGTGGCGGCCGCGGGAATTACTCCTGGTATCAGGAAAGTAGAATGAGCGAGGAGGTATACCATCTCGATATCGGTTTCCCGCCAAAAGTATAGGCTATGTGTATGATGAATATGAGATAAGTAAAAATCATTAATTATACGCTTATCATCATTGGAAACTAACTATTTACGATTGATTCTTGTAGAATAATGTCCACGGAATTTTCTAATGATACTTTTGTTCATATTTTATTTGTAATTTGTTAGTTATTAACAATTGTTTTATTTACTGCGTCGTCAATATTTGTGTTAAACACTTGTCGAATTTTCATTAATATTATCGTCTGTTGTAACAATTTGTAACATTTAATGACTGAATAATAAAGAGGAAGGTTTGAACTACATTCTTTAATGACTTTCATTGACATTTGGTTTGATGATATTTAATAAACAACGATTCTTGCGACCGTAATATTACCTCCTACCGACATGCACGCCATGAATTGCGTATTCGCGAATTTTCGTTAATTTCTCAAATTTAAGAATTATTTTTTGAAGTTTTATGATTGCATTGCAAAAGGTAAGATTTCCGGAAACTTCTAATACTAATTTAACACATATTTGCTTCGTCAATAATGTCCTACAACTCAATCTTGCAATTTATCTTGTGTCATAATAAATATTGTAATTATTCGCCTTGCAACTTTCATTAATTTTTCAGAAATCAGGGCTATTTTGTTAACTTTTATAATTCGAGAAAATAGTATAAGGTTCAAGCAATCTTATCGTACCAATTTCATACATATTAACAATGTGGATTGATAATTATTAACGAATGAAGGAACCGTTTGATATCGTCTTATACTCTCCTATTACGGTTCCGCCGCCATTGTTGATGACGAAAATCTGCTGAAATTCTGCTCCTGGTATCCGGATAGTAGGATGTGCGAGGAGGTATATCTCCTAAGTGGCGGTTTCCCGCCAAAAGTATAAGTTGCGCACACAATGAATGTAGCATACATAATAATCGTTGATTATGCACTTAGCATTATTGGTAATGAATTTTTTTGGGTATAAAATTTTAATTTATTGCTCTTGATGTAAAAGTTTTAATTGTTATTTATTTGTAAAATTATAGTAGGTAAAAAATTTATAATTTTGGTCACTAGCGCCATCTACGAGGCGAGTGCTGAAACTACTCAACAATTACAGACTCAGATTTCCAAAACATTGATGCGCAGTCGGTAATTGTTGAATAGTTTCAACACACACCTCGTAGATGGCGCTAGTGATCAATATTAAAAAATTTTGTACATAATTTAATTTTGCAAAAATAGATAACAAATAACAACGAAAGGCTTCGTAACCCTTTTTGTGTATATTTCTTTTATAATTACTCGGTTATTAGCAATTATTCTATCCACTGCTGAATTTTCATGATATAAAATCGTGTATTGTAACAATCTGTAACCTTTTGATAATTTAATAATAAAGAAACAGATTCTTTGGCTAACTTTTTTTTGGATACAATGCGAAGTGTATGGTTCATGCAATTTTTTCATATCGGCTTTATAATCATTTACCACGTGAAGAATGTATAATTTGCAATTATCTTCTACTCATTATTCAATTTTTTATAACACTGATGGTAAGTGTTTACAGACGATAAACTGATGATAATTGGAAAGCAAAAATCGACTTAAGTGATTAAAAGTAGTTCATAAGGCCTTTAATTATTGCATAATAACTGATATATAACTTCAACCTGTTTGTTAAAGAAGATACTTACAATTAGTTATAATAAAAAAACATAACATGTATCAAGCGTTCGTGTGGTTTAATTTCAATAAATTTTAATACAAATATGTTACAATGATACTTCTTAGCTCTCGATTGTAATATGTTGCCCAACCAGAATATTACATTGTATCTGTTAAAAAGAGATGGGTATCCCTGTTAATTTTTATCTCTCTTATCTCGACGTTGCGTTTACTTCCTCCCACAACAATCCACACTCCTCCGAAATGCTCCGAAACTACAGGTCACATGAAAACGTGCCTCAAAGATACCTGCCTATCTGTGAATAACACTCGCGTGAAAAGATGTCGAGAGTATTTCTCGCAAGTGTATACCGTGCCTGAGAGTAACTGTCAGAGAGTGACTGTCATTCCACTCTCGGAGAGCGTTGTTGCATTGCTCTCAAATCGATGCATTTTAATAACACTATCGGAGAGCTGCTCTCGAAATACGAACCTATTTCGAATTCTGAGAGTACTATCGTGAGAATTGTTGACGGTACTAACGCATCTGGTAAGCTTCACCACGACATACAGCACTTGAGTACTTGGGCCGTACATGACCTGAACCGAGGGTAGTATGTCAGACCGTGAAGTCCTTCTAGCATTATTAAATCACTTTAAATTATCCATAGTTCTACGTATCATAAAAATCTTATCGAAATATATTCTTTGCATTCTGTTAAGCCCAGATAAATAAGTAACATTTTCACATGAATGTTAATCGAATAATTCGAGCTATCGCAAGACAATAATAGCGAGACTATTATTGAATCATAAAATCTGGTTAAAATTTGAAAGAAAGATCGTCGAATAGACAGCAACGAGTATTAAATAATAATTATAAATAAATTTGTTTTATTTCAAAATTAAACTAGTTTACTTATAAATCGTTAGAAGGACACACAGGGGCCCTCAGGTGTTCCAAGACCTGTCGCTACTTGTGGATGATCATTCGGGGACCAAACGCCCAATCATTAATTTTTTTCTATTTCCTTTTTAACCCGACTAAATTTACAAACTGACCAATTCATGCGACCATCGCTGACAGCATGCTTCACCCTTAGAAGAAATCTTGTGGAGTGAATTTAGTTGTTGGCACTCCTATAAAAATAGAAAACATCGAACAGCCTAAAAATCGAATTATTTCCCGCGCAACATGAGTTGAACTTTTGAATCCTACAGGAATTAATTTTGAAAATGACCGCACGAAAAGAATGGTCCAGAGAGGAGACTTTTAATTTAATCAGTATTTATAAAAAGAATTCAGTGTTGTGGGATGTAAAAGACAGTGAATACAAAAACAGAGATAGAAAGAACAAAATAATACAGGGAATCGCGGCAAATTTTCAATGTTCAACGGAGGAGATACAACGAAAAATGCATAATTTGAGGAACCAGGTAAAATTTAACGAAATGAATTAAATAGAACAAACATATACCTATTTAATCATCGAAATTACAGATGTCACAAGAATTAAGGAAAATGGTGAAGAAGAAACTTAGGAGTGGATCGGACGAGGTAGACGTTTCTAATTGGCCGTACTTTACCGCCCTAAATTTTTTAATTCCTGTACTTTGTATGAACACGACACAGTCGCCGCACACGCAGGCATCAATGTCTATTGTAAGTAAAAACATAAAAAATACATTTTATCATTTTAATCATCTGCCATAGCTGGAAATTATATTTTATATTTGGCATTCTAATATTTGGCTACTAAATTACCTTCTATAAAAATGTTGTTTCTCTTTTAGGTGGAAAAAGCAAACGAGACACATGAATATGCAATTGAGAAGAACGCAGAAAGCGAGGAGGAAGAGAAGAAAATAATGCAATCGCAGTATTTTCTTAAACGTAAACGCGACGATGATGATATCAAGGATCATCTGCTTAAATTAGCACTGGAAACGCTTGTAAGACAGCCGGATGATTACGATAAATTTGGCCAATACGTAGCGTTAGAACTGAGAACGCTAAAATCGGATTTTAGTCGAGCTAGATTAAAAAGCGAAATACGAAAAATAATCGTCCGGATTGCGGACGAAGATCTTTATGGAACTAACACTAATACATCGTTCATTTCGAACGCGGAAATGATCATGAAAACAAGTATACCGTGCGAAACGGAGCTCCTCTCTCCCCAAACACCGGACAAAGACTGATTTATTTGCAGGTCAAATTCTATCTGCTCGAGTCCCTTTCCATTGTAGCACTCGTCGAACATTCCCCGAAGTTTACTGTCCTTTGTTTTGTCCTATTGATGCTGAACTATCATTTCAGTTTATTACACATCGTTGTTAAACCATGCACACTGTAATATTTAAAATTAGAGTATTAATTAGTATTAGATTAAATGTACAAAATATGATTTGTATAAAATTTTTAAATTAATTGTTCTCGTAAAAACATATACACAAAAGTGGTGTGTATTAGTAACAAAAACTGACAGAACTAATAGGAGCAACTCCCAGTAAGAATAGTCAGTTTTGAAACTGCTTTAGTTGAAGAAGTTAAACACGCAATATGCTCTTTGCATGTTAAAATGTATTATTTCCTCTGCAACCAAAGTTTAAGTTATAGTTATGAAACATTTTGATAATTATAGACTTTCACGTAGTTCTAAATAAGTAAACACTTTCTTCTTGATATATAGTCTTAGTTACTCTCCGATCTTTTTATATGATTTTACTTACGTTCCTGATTTACACAGCTTACATTATAGAAGTTCTGTAAAATATTCTTTGTATAATTATTGTAATTTACGACCATTGTAAAGGAAAAAAAAATACAGGCAAAAGTACTGAGCAAATGCTCAAATGTATTTTATTAAGGACAATAAATTTATAGAGAATGTTTTAAGCGATACTGCTAGCGTTGGATGCGATCCTGGGCCACAAATCCGCGCATTCCTTTGCAACAGGTCCTGTAATAGCTGATCCTTTCATTTCACCTTTATTATTCACAATAACACCTGCGTTGTCCTCAAAGTATATAAAAACTCCGTCCTTCCTCCGAAATGGTTTTCGTTGTCGTATTACTACCGCAGGCATAACTAATAAAAGATTAAAACAATTTTTAGTTATATACGTATACATAATATATTGTTGTTATCAATAAATGTAAAAATTACCCTTTTTTCTAAGTTCAGGTTTTCCCTTTTTAACGGTAGCAACGATCATGTCACCCGATCCCGCAGCTGGCAAACGATTTAGTCTGCCTTTAATTCCTTGAACTGCGATTACATATAAATTTTTGGCACCTATAAGAAACAAAAAATTTACTTTCGATGTAGGTATCAAGTGAGCTGTACTATTTTCAGACTTATACGAAACCATCTAGACTTATATATAATATTACTGTTCAATTTTAGTATAGGTGATTCAATGATTGCTTACTGCCATAATAATATGATTATCTCTAACAAGAATTTCTGTATGAAATTATGTTAAACACTTCTTAAATACTATAGGTGCTTTGTATTCAGGGCTATCGGTAAAATATAAACGAATTATAAATTGAAATGACAACTATCAACCATGTGTTAATTCCAACCATAACACGATTCATTTTTAAGGTTATGTATCATCATTATGCATCATGTTTTTTTCAAACACTCACCAGTGTTATCGGCACAATTTATAACTGCACCAACTGGTAAACCCAGTGATATCCTAAATTTGGCTCCAGCCGAACCACCACGTCCTTAAAGAATAATAATTTCAAGTTAATTGTCGCTATCGATGAACACGTCCAACAGGGTATTTGTTTCCAATACAATCATCGATTTTTCCAACTTGCATCATTATTAATGAAAAACTCTTTCTGTTGTTGTCTAGCGCAAACATTTTGTCAACGTTCGCGTATCGCATTTTCGATTCACAACTTATATTTACACGGATTTCATTAGATTCTTCTTAACCTTGTGAAACAACTTACCTCTCTTCGACATCTTGCTGTGTTTAAAAGAGCAAGAGACTGCTGTTTACCGCGCACTAGCTCTCGCGCAGAAGCGTGTCGTTCGTTTCCGACGCGGAAACTAAGGTAACATTTAAAATAGCATTCTTTTTTTTTTTCTAAATTTTATTATGTATTACAATAAGATCAATAAAATAAAAAATATTCTTTAATAAGAACCTTATTTAATAAGTTCGATTTTCAGTAAACAATGTAAGTATATAATTTATAATTTCCAATTTATGCTACGTTATGGATTTTGCCTTACAATATTTTTTTTTTGTTATTATTTTAATGTATATTATTAATCACTGTATACTTTGTTTCGTATATGAATGCCGCTAATATATCTATCATACTGTGTAAATAACCTGATGGTAATTTAAAATGTACTAATGTTGTTGAAAATTATTAACAAAAAAGTAAACTTTCATTCTTTATGTAAATAACAGTGTAATATATTATTAAATTATATATTAATTTTTACTATGGAAAAATATGAAACCAAAAATTACTTTCCCAGTATTACATCCCTTGTTTGTTTTGTCATTTATCGAAGTTCGAAATAGTAAGAGAGAATTAAATTTTTATTGTTTTTTAACGTCAAAATTGATTAAATAAGATGCCCGCGACTCTGTTAGAAGATTCTATTGCTCTAGGATTAGAAGGTAAGTCATAATTTACTTTGAAAATTATTTCAAGTTCTACTTATACAAGTTGTATCAAACTTAACCTTTACTTGTTACATACATATTATTTCTGTCCTTTTTTATATATTCGTACTTAAGGGTAGAATCTTTATTTGAATACAATTCTTATATGCAGGCAGGTTTTGTCTTTTTATTATTAATTTTTCTCTCATAACATCTTGATGATAATGTAAACATAAAATATATTTTTTTAAAGGTAGCAAAAGATATATTTTATTTTTCTTGTTTAGCTCAAGATCCATGGCCCCAACAAATTACCTTATATCAGCCTTATGATGTCGAACAGATATTATTGCCTGACAATGCAAATTGTTTAGCTGTTCAGGCCTTTCTGAAAATGTGCAATCTTAAGTTCCAATTAGAAACAAGAAGCAATGCTGAATATATGTCTCCTTCTGGACGTGTACCATTTATAAAATGTGGAGCATTTATAATATCTGAATTTGACAATATTGTGTCGTTCATAGGAAATAAAGGCATAAGTTTATCAGATCACTTGCCCCCAACCTGTAGATCAGATATGAGAGCTTATATGTCGCTAGTAGATAATGTATTTTTTAATGCCGAATTGTACATTTGTTGGGTCGACGAAGAAACTTTAAACGAAGTAACTAAACCAAGGCACGGTAGCGTATATCCTTGGCCTTTGAATCATTTTTTAAACTGGCAAAAAAGAAAGGAGGTCATAAAGAAATTAAAAGTACTTAATTGGTATAATAAAACCATAGAAGAAGTATGTGACGATGTCAAAAACTGTTGTACAATATTATCCCAAAGACTAGAGGGAAATGACTATTTTTCTGGAGAACAGTAAGTACAAATTATATTATCCATATAAATTCTTTACGTATCATTTTAAATAAAATTTAATAGAAACAATAGTTATAATAATTTAATGACTAGTAATGTTTCTTTTAAATTTTAAAGACCTACCGAAGAAGATGCTCTTGTGTATGGTCACATACATGTCCTTACCACTTCCCACCTTTCCAAAACTGTACAAAAGATTGCTACAACCATACAACAGTTTCCTAAACTTCTTGAACATACATCAAGAGTTAGACAGAACTATTTGAATCTCAGTACAACTGAATCTTTACACGACTTTGAAGTTTTTGAATGTTCCTCTAAGGATACTTTATGGAATTCCTCTGAATCTATTGAAGCATTGCCACCATTTTCAGAAGATTCTTTTGAATTTTAATTTTTTTTTTTTTTTTTTTAATATTGATTGTATTTCTTGTCATGATTTTAATACATGAAATATAGTTACATCTTCAACTTTATAGTGATTATTTTATTATTTAATTATATTTAGGACACCTAATGAATTGGATGCCTTAGTGTTTGGACATATTTTTACAATAATCACAACACCTCTACCTGGTAATAAACTGGCGACTATTGTCAAAAGCTATCCGCTGCTTATACGTCTCTGTGAACGTATTGAGACTAGGTATTTTAAGAATTCGGATGATTAGGAGAAATTATACTCGGACTTTGAATACGTTGAAATCAGATATTCTGAATGCACTGATGTTAAGTTCCTATGTTACGCACGCAAAATGTCTAAAATTACAAGTAAAAAACCAAACACGTGTAACATTGTTTGAATAACAAATTAACGTAACGAATTCTTTTTAACCGAGGTCTTTTATGAAAATCTATTTTAAATAATCTGATGAAAATAATGACGGTGCATGTATTACACACATATTATAAATTTGCAAGATGTAATATATTCAATATGTCCAAAGTCCGAGTTCGAGAGGGTAGTAAATTGCAATAGAAGTTAAGTAGGTATTAATACAGTTAACTTGTTATAGCTGTTGAGTATGCAAATTATATTAATGTTGAACATGAAGTATAGTTGAATGTATTGTTCATAGTACATAATATTGAACGTGACATTTTTCAGCATTTTTTCTCCTCAAATGATAGGGGTGAAATAAAGTAACAAAATGTTGGAGGCGAGAATTAAGTAATAATACTTTGGAGATTTCCAAATGTATATTCCTATGAAAACGGCAGGAATGCGTAACCAATGAAAGGTATTCCTAAATTAGATATCTTACAGGAAAGATTTTGAAAAAAATATTAAATGACTTTTGTTCATTTCTTCAAGGATAGTTACTCTCAGCGTACCTGTTTATCAGCATTTTCTTTCTGACTTGAGTAAATCTTTCAGAAGAATTATGTACAATAACACCCATTTTGACGTTAAGTGGTATTAATAGCTACACGGCATAGATCTACAAGTACTTCTTTTATAAATATATTGTACATAATTTAACATAATTAACAATAGTATTTGTTCTTCCATGCTATGATTCGTTTATTTATCGTTTTAATTATTATTTTAACTGAAATCCTTCACTAACTACATAAAATGTTTTCATTTAATATTCTCCTATATAAAATATGTATATCATGTTTAAAGTGCATCGTTTTTATTTTTATTTATTTTTAAATGCACACTAATGTTTACATAAGTTTCTGTATAATATAGTAATATTTTACTACTTTCCTAGTCAGTTTTACATAAAGCTATTTTTACTCTGTGAAATTGTAATGTATTTTTAAAAATTGTATGTAAAACAATGTAATGGTATGTAGTACAATAACTCGTGAATTAAATTAAATATAAATTATTAGAAAAATGTTCGAACAATTTTATTTTTTTAGAAAACTAATTTTGAGGTAAATATTTAATGCTGATTCATCTTGAATTACTGTATAATTTGTTCTTCTATGTCTGTTACATATTTCTTGTCTCCAGCGTTTAGTTACAGTAAATATTATCTATGTGAAATATTCAATTTTGATTGAAATTCGTATGTTTTATTAGAGTGTAATCCTATTCGGATTTATCTATAAATGTTGAAGTGCTCTCCGTAGCTTGGTATATTTTAAGAATACAGGAATGTCATTCATCTTATTATAACATTTTAAATCCAAACATATTTATCATTAAATGATAAATAAAGAATTATTAACATAAAACACTTGTTTCGTATATAACAAGCATGTATTTTTCTCATGTAGTCTCCCTACTGTTATCTTTATTTTCAATAGTATCTTTCAATAACAAACACTATGTCTATGAAAGTTACTATTACATATACGTATACGGGGATACAGTTTTATAATTCTAAACAAAAGCAACTTTTAATTCGTTATTCGTTAAAACTAAGTAAAGAAATTATTGCGTGAAAAGTAAAATACATACTTTATGTTGACAAAATTAAAAACGTTGAATTCGTTTCAATTTTCACGCAGTAGACTGATACAAAGTTACAATATAATTAATTTCGACAAGTCTCGTTTTACAAATCAATGTCGCAGATTTCTTTATATATAAATCTTGTAACCACTTTACAAGGAACGTAATAAATTATACCCAATCAACAGAAAAACTCGAATATTTTTGCACTTTTTTTTTTAATAAAATTGATTTTACACATCTGTAAATTCGTGACGTGAACCGTGCATATAGATATGATCCTGAAATATAGCAAAAATCATAAGATGCTTACGCTTTTACTACATTATTTCGTATGAATGCTTCATTTTAATATAAATCTCGGCCTATGAACTATACGCAATTCTATAAATTTTAATGAGATAGCAGGATATTTAACGATATATGTAGTTGTCACACGCACGCTTATACAGATCCGTACATATCAATATGTATATTCGTTGATTAAGAAACTGTGAATACACACACACATATATATATATATATATATATATATATATATATATATATATATATATATATGCATTAAACAGTTTTTAATCTACACTGGTTTATACTTATAGTGCTCAACCAAAAATTTTGACGCCTACGATTTTAATGTACTAATTAAAAATGATTATACTGAGATCATAGTTATTTATAATAACAAACCTTGATTAGAAGACTTTGTATCTCTTCAAGAGATTCTCTAAGTGTTCATACCTATTATAGTAAAAAACATTCAACAATTATTAGCAAAATGACAACTATATGTAACAATATTTTTCAAGTTTGAAGTTTACAAGATATGACAAAAAGTTTTTGTATTTACTTGTGCGGAAATGTTTACTGAAATCTAAATAAAATTGTAATAATTAATCACAATCGATACAAAAAATATCTTTGTACTAAAAGTACGAGTTCGGAAATTTTATTTTTTATATTTATTAATAGATATGATTTCTGATGCGAAGAATTTCTAGATAGAAGCAAAAACTGACGAGAAAGAAATTTAATTATAAATGGAAGCTTTCGTTTTGTTCATTTTTTTATCTATATTTATTCTATGAGTATATCTTGTTTTTTTGTGTGTTTTTAATCAATTTTACCTTTTTTTTGTGTGTGTGGGGGGGGGGGGGGAATAGTTGTATTAACTATTGCAGTAATTTAATTTCGTGACTCTTAGCTTACCTTCTAATTAGATAATTGTGTTAAGTATTTTGCATATTTTTGTATATAACGGATATTACGATCAGTTGTACAATCAAACAGTAATCAATGATCGGTTCTATAGTTAGTTTAAACTATACATATATATAAAAGTGTAACTAATCAATTCTGAGTTTTTGAACAATTAACTAAAAGTGGTTATGCATATGTTTGATCTTTTCAACGTAATGTTCATAAAGTAAATAAAGATTTCAACGGGAACGTGATTCAGGAACCTCTCAATTTACTATTATGCATAAACATATATATGTACTCTACATTATGTTATATTTATATTTTGCATAACTAATATTAATTCTATGCAAATTGAGAGATACCTAAAACCTGTTATAACTTTTTGTAATAATTACTTGCACAACGTATAGCCCTCGTAATTATTAACATTAAATCTTGATTGGTCTGTATATAATCCATAAAGTCATATATTTTCATTACTTATTATTTTAATTAATTGGTACCTGCCCAAAATTTCATACGAATTATAGTATTTACTATCTGACGTTTTTTTTTTTTTTTACAATGTAAAGACATTGATTTTGTAATCATATTTTTGGTACTAATCTTGCAACGAAATCATGTGGAAATTAATAGAGGGATGACTGTGATAAATTAAAATGAAACATTGCATTTAATCACTGAATCAATATTTGTCAAGGTTTCATGAAAACTATACTAAATACAGTAATAATTTATTACTTCGTAGAATTAGGTTTTGATTTTTGTTTTAACTTTTTTTTTACCGAACGTACTTAATAATAAAATATTGCAAATTGTATAACTTCTTGGCACGTGCTTCGCACATGCTTTGTGTTAATATCTTACATTAATCTATTTAATGTTTGTAAGATATACGTACATACCTATGCAGGCTAGTACTGTGATTATGTTAAATTTGTGCTTACTAAATTAATCTGGCGGTAAAAAACTGAAAAGTCGGAACTGTTCTCTAATACGTGGTCTAACATCCCCTCCCTGTAACATTAATTAACCGTTTACCTTATGTTAGTTCCATTTCCAATATAAATCGATTTAAATACATATAAATACTCACCCAATTTACTAAGTTTTCTAAGAAAGGTAACAATTTCATTAATTCATTATCTGAACGATCGGCAAACCAGCTTTCTATAGGAATACCATTCTCTAACTGTAACAGAAATGTTTAGTGTAAATAAATGAAATTTATTTTTTTCTTCTTAAACTGCCACCAATTGCGCGTAGTATGTGTTGTGAATAGTCACTCACCTGGTATCCAAATGCTTGTGGACTATTATCAATAATAACAGTTTTAGATAAATCTCTACCCAATATAGATAGATCCTTGATATAATTTCCATTAACACAAACACAGTGTTCTCGGAACAGACGATATTTAATTAATTTTCGGGTTGGATCTAACAGATTCATTAATTTGTTCGCGTACACTCGTTTACTTGCCGTGAAAAGGATCACCTCGTACAATGATGATACATGTTCCAAAAATTCACGAAAGTATGGTCGTGTTCTAACGAACACTGTGTATGTTACATCTTGAAAGACAACTGGAAAACGAAACGCCGCATCCGAAAGCTCTTGTAGACTACAGTGTACTAATGTTTCATCCTGCATAATAATATACTTAATTATATTTATCTGTATATTCGAATACATTTCAATTTTCCAAGAGATTTGAATTTATTTGATTTATTAGGATATTTAAAATGTAACATACCAAATCTAACACGAGACTAAATTCTGGACTGCTACGTGTTTTAAGTGGAAGAGCAGGACATCTGGCTCTCATCGCCGGAGTCAAAGGTGGTAAATGCTTAATGAAGACATAAGGATCAAATGGTTCCCAATCTTCTTGAACATGTGTAACCATATTTTCCATATCACAACTTTCTACTATTTCCTCACTTCCAACTTCCATGTATTCAACATCATGATAATCGCTCTCGATATCATCAGAATCGTATTTTTCAGTAACGTTCCCATTTGTATCAGATGGATGATTATGGGTTAAAGTATACATGGTTGTTGTAGAGTATTTTGTATTAGTAAAGCCTGACTCATACTTTGTTGACGAACTGTCAACGGAATATTGAATTTTTGATAAATTACCATTGCTTGCATTATTATTGCTAAATGCATATTTTCCATTTGGAAAATATTTTTCCGACGAATAAGAACGAGTTCCATACATGGATGTAGAATGCATTAAATTATAACATTCTTCGGTTATTTCTGTTTGCGTACAAGAAGCAGAGTAGTATAGCGAACTGGTATCTGAAACAAAAATGAAATTTCTTTCCTAAGCATCAAATTGAAAATATAGTTTAGTATAAGCTTACTATTTCTGTAATTTACCATTATTTATAAGATTTTTGTTCTCTTCGTCATCCAATACATATGGAAGGTCCGGATTTGATCCTACGGGTGCTGGAGACATTAGATTTAATAACGGTGATACACCTGGGTCTGAAGATTTGAAATCGTTTATGGTCGATATAGAAGAGTAACATTGATCTGTATTTAGTACAGAGGAGTAGAGAGACAAGGTAGTTGTATTCCAGTTTTCTTTTGATTCTTCAAAAACTTTCGATACTGTTGCACATTTTGGTGGCTGAAATATTTATAATTATGCATTTTCAATCGTTTCATAGTAAAATAATTTTCGATATATAGCAACTTACAATAACTGCATCTTTTACGGAAGTCCGATGTAACGGGGTTGAAGTAACCATTGATCTTTTTATGCATTTTCTTCTACGAGGTCCTCTCTCTCGTCTACTAGGCGTAGACTTCGCAAAACGTAAAACATTTTCTTTACAAGCCTACGAAGACAATAATTTTTTTTTAACAGAACTGAATTGAAGTCCTTATATTAACCGAATGGCTTCAATTGTAGTTCTAACAAATCTAATTGCATAACATCCTTGCGAGTTAGTCAGTCACTCGATAAATTTTACTTTTTTTTAGAAATAGTGAAGTTTGCTTTAATAAATGACCTGCAAAGATCATTTATAATAAGCTAACGATAATAATATATTTTGAAGTATCACAAATGAATAGCAATGGCTTGAACAACAACAAGGAAAAATCTAATACCATATAAGAAATATAAATCTAAAAGTCAAACATAATTGAATGCCTACCTCTTTTAAAAAATGGCTACATCTACGCCTCCATCGTGTCAATCTGCCACATTTATTTGGTATATCGATACGATGATAATTATTGCTAACAGATGGAAGTTTCCGGAAACTGTTGACTTGAAGCCGGTGATTGGATATTTTGGTTCTGGATGCGGTGTTTATATTTAAACGACCACGCAGTCTTCTACTCACATGTTTGCTTCGTAACCACATTTCAAAGAAATGTCTAAATTGCCTGAAACAATGTACAATCATAAAATGATAATAATTATTATTGAGAATAATTCATTAAAATTCATTAAATAAAAAATCAAACATATAATATAAAATAATTTAAGTTAATAGCAATTGTTAAAGGTTTAATAAAGATTATGTTAAACTTCATTAATGCTACGGTATTTATGTATTCATTGATTTGTTGTCTACATATAGTATTTCACACGAAGGCGCAAGAACTTTGACTAAAAATATTCTTCTGCTACTAACTCATAAAACTGTTTCGGTAATATTCTATCTTTAGCAAACATGTTTAAATGTAGGAAAAATGTATGACCAGTCAGAGTTCTTTCTACATTTTTTTCTATTAATTAATTATATAAAATACATTTTCTTTAAGAATAGTTTTAAACAAAAATTTAATTACAATTATCACACAACAAATATACTTATATTTAATAACATTTTTATTAATAAAATGGCAAGATATCATGATATCAGATATGATTATCATTTTTTTTTTCTATTTTGAAAAAATAAATACTTTGTCTCTTCCAAATAATATCCTAAAAAAAAGTATAATATTGCAATGAAGGTAAAATTTCGATAAACAGAATTGTTATTAAGGAATGCTTGAAAAATGAAGAAACGTAGGTCCGTGTATCAATAAAAAATTTCATTAGCTAAAAAATTGTCAATTATTGAGATTTCATTACATCTCAGAAATTGCGCGGGAAAGAAATTCGATCGTATCGTAAAAAGGGGCGTTCCTGATCCACGGTTCCTTCTATATACGTTACTCTACGCTCTACAGTCAACCATCTCAGTAAGCAAAACACACATACAAGCACGTATTACATTTACACGCTCAGAAGTATATATCGATTTATATGGAGTACGATGTTCTGTTACGTTTTCTAATATTTTCACAGAACCAATGTGCCGTACGTATACTGCGCCAAACGATCGGCATGAAATCAAATAAAAGGCGGGTTAAACGATGAACCACAGTCAATGCCCATCTTGTTTCACGGTTCTATATATCGAGTACAAATCGATCGAAAGTTTGAAAGTGCAATGTTGCGCCGCGGTAGCGGCGGCACCCAGCAATTGTAACGCCTGAAAATTCCCGCGAAAACTATCCTCTACAGATAAGCATATAGCTTATGTTTTAAAACACGCTACCGCTTACCATATCTCTTAATTAACAGGCACACTCGTTAAACAGAAAAATACATTGGTATGTTGTGATCACACGCGTTTCATTCAAATCCGTCGTTCGCGTTCACTTTTCATCCCCCCGAAACTAAACAATCATGGCTGCGGCGTCTCTCGAAAATACATCATGAATCAAATTCAACACTTCATTGTCGATCAATTTTATGTCGATCAAACGGAAATAGAGTTTTTAAATTTATTTCTTATTCAATGCGAAATAACAGTACAAAACTGTAAGCAAAATATATTTTTTTTTTGTTAAAACTTCATTAATTTCTAGAAGTTTTCCGGTTACACGCGTGACATCTAGGTTTCAAAGATACCTACTTCTTTTTATTAATGGCGCCTGTCTGTTAGAAGAAATTGAATCAAGTAGTACCTAATATTCATAAGTTTCGATTGATTTAGTCCTATATACATCTAATTGACAAATTTTTATTGCAAAACTATATATATAAATCAAAACTATGTATACTGAACATTGATACTCAACGTTATAACATTATTAGTATTATCTCGATTGTAAAAAGAACATACACAAAATATTCAGTTGCTGGATTAAAATTTTGAATATAATAAAATTATGCAAATAATATCTTGCAAATACAATATTTAAAATTGTTACAGATTCGTATAACTCGTAGAAAACAATAATAAATAAAGGCATACAGAAAATATTTTATGACTTGTTTAAAAGCTTAATGTTTGAAAAATTTGTGCTGTATCATAAAAACACCAAAAATTACAACGTTCAAAATCCTACAAAGGCACAATTTCTATACAAAAGTAGCAAATAAATATTTCAGACTTTTATTGAATTACCGTTTAGCTATTTACATCGTTATATCATAATTTTCGGTATTATATATCATTGTAAGAATAGCGAATAATAATTTTATAGTATTTATAAAATCGTATTATACGTGCTAATCGCGATTATTTTAATATTTACAATAGAAAAGCCAACTTGTACTAATATCTATGTACAATAGCATGGCGTGTATATGTATAACTTGCAGCTGTTGATTAGTTTATGCTTATGAAATATGTTTAATACAATTTTTATACGTGTACTTGCTTTGACTTCCTAAGACTACGTTTTTCATGTGCTATTTCACTTCAACACGAAAGACCACATCATTACTTTTGCTTTTGCTCCTTATACATAATAATGCTAACTCAACAGAAAAATTGTATGCAGATTTTAATATTTATAAATATTATACTACATATATAATGGTCTTTTCATTACTTCAATTTCTTCCAAATTAAAACAAAATTTGATCATTTTTATACAAACATAAATATATGAATAAATGGAAGTTCTTGAATTGTTCAATAAATACATAATTGAAGCGATGTATTTCTTACACGTTCGATCATTCACTGATCGAAATTATCAATTTATAAAAGTCTATTGCAATCAACAAAATCAAAATGTTTATGTCGTCAAAATAAAGATGATCGATATGGTTACCTTCATTATATTATGATAATTTGTATAACAAACTTTTCGATTCATGTGGAAATTAAAAATTTCTAAGAGTACTTCACCTCAGATTCTCGGCCTTACACACGTGTACACGGAAGTGAGAATTTTTCGATGGTATTTATTGTAAACGCCGCCGTAATTACAAGAAGTTTACTACTTGGCGATGTAGCAAACATCGATATTTCGAGTTAGAAATAAAGCATGCAACGGTCAAACACCGTTCGACGTTGTGGAACTATGAAGCGGTGGTTTCAACAGATCATGGTATTGTAGCAATGCTTCTCGTAAAGATCTTGACACTTGACCTGATGCCGTGGCAATTGTACATTCTACTAAACAGGGATATAGTCCGATCAATTGCTCCCATACTGATCTTTCAACTAAAAAAACACAACTTACATTACATTACTTTTTAATCGTACACGAAACAGAAAAAGCACGTATATATTTATATAGTGAAATATAAATGTATTGAAGAATATACGTATATTATTGAAACTATAATTACCTTTGTTTGGAGGTGCTTTTTTCAATGAAACCACAAGTGTTGCAACAGCTTTCAATACAAATGAAATTTCTGATAATCTGTACCTAGAAAATGTTTCTATAATAAGTACTTAAAAACGAATGCTTTCATTACATCTTATGAAAATTTTAATACTATTAAATTGATTAAAGTTTTAAGAGTATTAAAAAACAAAATTCAGCTAAAAATGAAACTGTTACCTAGGTAATGGGCATTTTCCGCTTCTTCTTTCGTTTTCGATATATCGTCGTAAAACTTCTTGAAATCTATGAAGCAAAGCAGTGACCGCCAATCGTCCTGCAACACCTCCTTCGTCATTTTCTGGATTTTTCGATGTATCGTGCTCCGAATCGTTATTCAATCCATCCAAAAGAGAAAACTGAAGCAATGTTTCGAAACATGTTTTCGCGAACTCTTCCCTCAACTTAGTTTCACCGCTACTTTCTGCGACAATACACGAGAAATAGGAAATATTACACATGAATCTTTGTCCACGTTGAGTTTGATACAAAGACAAAGAATAGTTTACCAATATTTGTTGTTGTTGCCGAATGTATAGACCCTTTATTTAAAAGCATTACTACTCGTAAAATAAACTGATGAGGTATATGTTGAGAATGAGGTAATACTTCATCTCGTAACAGTTCCATCACTTGACAATCTACAGCTTCGTCCGCTTGAATTTCTTCAACACCTCGTTCGACATTTAACGCGCTGCAATCAATGAATACCAGTTATTGTTTCGTGTTCCATAAAACACTTTTTATATGAAACATTTCTGAAGATTACCTTTTTGGAAACAAAAAATCATCTAAGGTACTTGCAAGTTCCGACCACATACTTTGAAATTGTTCGGGATATTTCCTGGCTAAAGGTAAACCAGTATGTAATACAGCAAGCAGACTAGTAACGGCCAGTTTCCAGGTTGTTGGTGACGGACAAGCATATTTCATTGATAAAGGTACGTGCAAGGCTTCTATAATGTGCTTTAAAACTTGTCCATCTATCACTGCCATTTCGTGCGCCGTTTTTTGGTATAATGTTACAACCATTGACAAAGCTTTCTCACCAAAAGGAACGTAATTCATGGTCACCCAATCGGCCTGCATAAACAACAAGCAGCAAGTAAAATTTCCTTAAAAACAACCTGATCATTAAACGTTCGAAGAAAATAGATACGCACGGATACACCTCGAACTTGGGAAATATGTTTTGTTTGTATTTTTCCATAAGTAGGAGCTTCGCAAGCCAATTTGGAGAAACTCAAGAGTTGAAGAAATATCAAAACGATCATGGTTCGCAGATTTTCAGGACCATTTAATGCTTCCTGCACAAAATATAGTAAACTTAATATAGTAAAAAAAAAAAAAGATAATGCAGATTGTAAATTGAATTATATACTTTTTGCAAAAGCTCCATAGAATGAAGTACACCATCCTGTAAATGAGTAAGGACGACATCCGGCATCGTAGGTAAGATGTACGGTGTTGACTCACCATGTACCGGAACAGCAACTGCATTTTTCAATACAATACAAAGCTTTTGTAAATCCGGACCGGTGAATCTGAAACAAACAATGGAGCTTTGAAGAAAATTAATTACTCGCTAAAAAAAGAATTAATAAGATTAATAAGCGTACTTGTTTCTGATGTGTTGAAAAACAGCTGGAAATATATGAACTAGTGCTGTCAGGAATGCTTGCGACGGTATATAAGGTTCCGTTTCGCTTTCTTGAGGTGGTGTTGTACTTTCCATTCCTATGTTGAGCCATACACGCCACGCAACAATCCATAATGCTTCAGAATCATTCGATTGAACTACTTCGTTATTGTCGCTTCCTTTTTGAAGATATAAAATCTCTTGAAATGATTTTAAAGCAGCCAATGATACCTGTCGAAATATGATAGAAAAACGTATTTCATGCACGTACATATCTTTTTTTTTTAAATAGGAAAAACGTATCGTCTGCATACGTACTTCATTGTTCTTACTGAGTGCAGAATTTTCGATGAATTCTAATAACAGAGACCAAGCTCTAGGAAAATCGCCCAACATTTGCAATAGCTGACGTTTTGTATTAAATACTCTCCCAACCCCGCTCAATGTCAATACCTGAAATTTATTCGATTTACAATATTTATTTTTCTATTCTTGTCGATACAAGCATATTTCAAAATTGTTACCTGTGTTTCTGCCCACTGTTTCTGTGCAGTGTTTCTGCTATGATGAATAAGTATATTTCCACTAGTATCAACTTTTTCACTACTAGCAGAGTTCGATAAGCTTCTTACTTTATCCAGCAATGGAAAAAGAACTTGCCAAAGTACAGCTTGCCAAGTCGGTTGATGCAATAGACTACCATGAGCAGATATTGTGGAAAACAAAGTTTGACTAGCTGATTTACGCACTGCTGGTCGAGGATCCACGCACAAATCACCTTTAAAACGTAAAATTAATATTTGAGAATCGTTTCTTTGTATTATTAAAACATATCATATCGAAATAACGTGAATTACCTAATCTTGCATATAGACACATCCAAAGTTTATCAAACGGTGGCATGTTTGTTGTTCCGGGGAAATCCGGAAACACAGACGATGAATCCCCTTTGAGAGAAACACAGAGCTTTTCTTGATTTTGGTAAAAGTAATCGCTTATGTTCCACTGCAAACATAATACGTCGATATAAATACATTAAATTTACTATCGATCCACGAAATCGACCTTACTGATCTACGATAATGTTATACATAAATCTAAGATAATCAAGTTTATAATACGATAGAAATGTATTGTAATAACGCGTAGTAAACTTTATTTGCCTGATTTTTCTTGATTTGAATTTTTGTTTTTCATTCAAGATATTTTGGCTTCAACTTTAATAACTTTAGCGGCCTCTACGTTCTTCTATAACGGAACACTGCTCTGCTATGTCTATTCCAAAGGAATTCCGAAGCCTGTAATCGAAAGTTTTAACCAAAAGTCACGGGATTCGCGCAACAAACAAATTTCCGAACTGTTCTAACGTTGCTTTAGGAAGAAAATATGTAAAATACCGATATTATTAACAATTAAAGGAATTCAGAAAAGAACTAATTTTTTTCTCAATATATCGATATTACTCTTACCATTAATCCAACAGCGGTTAATGAAATATTTAATTCTTGGGTTTGCGAACCAAATTTGGCAGCTGTGTCGACGCAAAGTGGAAGACACCGCCATGGCATCACTGGCAGAAAATCGGTCACTACCAATTGTAAGCATTGAAAAGCTATTCTGACTAAAGCTTCTCTGTAAAATATATAAATACGGAAATAGTATAAGCGATATCTTATTCAATCTAATAAATTATATCATTAACGATGATATATACCCATGATGATCAGATACTGCGCCAATGATACCAAGTACTAATGGCCAGCCATGATACAACGTTTCTCCCGCTCCATGTAATACTTGCAAAACACATTCAAGTTGTCGTTGTCTCACGTCCCCGTGACGTACTGACGATAATTCTGATAACGGTCCTAGAAGTAAAGTCTGCAACTTCTGTAAAAGAAAGATAGATTATATTTTTATTAATGTTATAATCCTTGACGTGTAATTAAAAAGAAAAAATTGAAATTAGTTAATAGATACCTGATTATCGCGTAAAGGTTGAGGATATTTGTGCTGAAGTGCCATTTTGACAAGGTACGTAATAGCTTCGACTCCCCATTCTCTCATACGAATGTGTGGATGTTGACAAACTTCTAACAAGTGATTTGTTAAGGGCCTCCAAAGAACTTCCACCCGAGGTAAATTTACCAAACCAGTTTCTAAGAGCTTTGCCACGGCGAACAAAGACGGTTCCTAATTCAAACGTATCAAGTATTTGTTTTAATTATAATCAGAATAAAAATATAAATCTTCAATTTTTATATTGTAAAATATGAAACAACTTTCCACTCACTCTGTTAGAATAAGCCAATTCCATAGCTTCGTGGCTTAATTTGCAAAGTGCATCGATCAAATGATGCAAAGCTACATCGTCCAAATGCTGACTACTTTCGAACAGTCGACTAAGCATGGTGCTAAGCACAGGTAAATCCGCCATGACTGCATTTGTAAGTACCGCATTCGGATCGGCAGCGGTTCTTCCAGCTTTTAGAGAACCACCGGTAGAAGGTTTCAAGCCGAGTATCCAAACAAGATGTTGTAACGTTGTAAGTACCAAGTGCCATGCGCTACCGAGTATACTTCCATGGCAATGAGCAAGCGACAGCAATGCTCGCATGCACTGTAAATTCTTTGCTGTTAACATAACTGGACCTTGATGCGCACCTAACAACACAATGTTATCCTCGTTTCCAACTACCAATCTTACAAAGTGTTCAATCTTTTTTTACAAATGTTTTATAAACGTACCAACTGGTAAAGATGCAGTGGGCAATGGTGTTCCAACTGCTACTACCTGCTGCCTGTAATCTGGTTCACCCATCGTCACATTATATTGAGTGGATTCTTGTTGTCGTGCGGTAGGTATTCCTTGAGGAGCATTGTACAATACAGTCAACGCATAATGAGGAGGCAACGATGCTTTACATATCGCGGTGATAAAAGCATCGCGTGGAGCTTGAAGCTCTAATTGCCCACACAAAGACGCGAAAGTTTGAATTGCTTTCAATACATTTTCTGTTGCAGATTCATCGGTGCTAAAAAATATAATTTTCGTTTAAATAGAAGATAAAATAATCGATGTAAATATTGATATTCCTTACCTTGCATCTATGAGGGGACTCAACGCTGCTAACAGACCGCACCAACTAGAGTTGATAAGTTGGGTATGAAGTTTCCGTTCGGACTCGCTCGGTTTATACGATTGATTTCCAGTTGCAGTTTCACTCGATCCGTTAATAGCAAGAGCTACAGAACGTATGATATCTAACAAGCAAGCGTAAGCTATACTTATTCCATAACCAACGGGGATTTGAGGTGGTTCAACTTTATCAAGCATGTCCAAACTAAAAGAATTAAACAGATCGTTTGTATTTCTATATAAGAAATTATGCCACGAGCGATAATTATGAACATACTACGTAGATTTGGCTTGACCGCTTGTAAACGTGGTAACTACTGGTAGCCATATACCGCGTGAGTAAAAACCAGGCTGAGGCGAAACACCTGGTCCTATAGGCATTCCGGTGAATAGCGGAGAAGCCGTACTCTGTGGTACTGATGTACCTGTCGCTGTATCACGAACGCGTTAATATTGTTTTTATATAATATTTCGTCGTTATTTAATAGAATAAACCTTACCCATATTAGTTTGATTCATCATTTGAGGATTAACAAAAAGACTATGTACATAGGCGCCTAAACTATTGACAATATCTTGAAAGATGTTAGTCGCGTGAGGTTTTAAATCGTAACATTCACAAAAATTTGTAAGAAGATCAGCTTGTACTGTCATTTTATGTAACACTTCTAAAGCTAAAGCCCTTTGCCAAGTTGGTTTATCAGGATCCAAAAATTTAACAATTAACGACAAAAATATTTCACATTCGGTTACCTGAAATAAAAATTTATATGTTTCTTTTCATGTGTCGGTTGGATTTAATATAGTGTTGAAAATTATTCTTACCAAAAGAGAATGATACTTTTGAATTAAAATAGAAACGACCCGAAGAAGTCTCATACTAATAGGAAAATAGGGTTTGTCTAATGGTGTAGCTTGTTGTAGAGATGCTGGGACAGAGTTACGGTATTTGATATTAGGTGAAAATAACTTGATTACGAGAGCGCAAACTCTTTCTTTCAACAAAAAACTAAATTCTGGATGCTGAAAGAAATAAAGCATTGAAAACTCACAATTTATATTATATTAACTTATGAATACGATTGCTACGAAGTACCTTGAAAAATACAGATGAAAAATTTGTTAGAACAGATTCTAACAATTCTAATCCAAATGTACGTGTCATTTCGGTGATACCAATTAACCAGTAGGGTTGATCTGCGTTCACCAATTGAACTAAATCCTAAAAAATTCACCCTCATCAATTCAATATTATTCAACGATATAATGATTCATTTAAATAAATTTACTTGAAACATTAAGTAAGCATCAGCAGCGCATGGTCCTAAACCTTTAGGTGCTTGATTGGTAGGAATTTTCAATTCCTCCAAATTTATTTCATCGGAATCTTCATTGTCAGGACTTTGATCATCTTCCACAACAACGCGTTCGAATACCAACGACACCAATTGCCTGACGGTAGCTCCTGCTGTATTGATAGTTGTAGAATCTTTTGTGAAGTGTAAACGAAAGCAGAGTACTAGGTTCTGAAAATTTGAACATTACTTTTCGTCGATTATAATTGGATCGAATCTGAGAATATTCCTAATACAATTAAAAGAAATTGTGAGAAAGAGAACGTTTAATTTTGAGAAAAGAAAAATGATTACCCTCGCGAGCGTTTCGCCATGAACAACGGTATTACTAGTAAGCAGGAGTGTTACGGTTTGTAAAACTTTAACTTCTTCTGTTCCTGATTCCATTAGCATCCATAATGTGTCGGTAATATAACGAGCACCTTTCTGATCAACTGCTTGCTGTGTAATTAATCTTTGCATCATACTTAAACAAAACTAAAATGAACAACATAAAAGATTTAAGATAAACAATATACAAAAATCTGGTTCAGCGATAAAGATAATAATACCTTGATAATTTTCATATCTTTACTTTCACAGCCTTGTACCAAAGGATATAAGATTTGATTGACAATATAATAAATAGGAGCACCTGAAGTATTCGAAGCTGTTCGTATTTTTGCAATTCCTTCCTCGCATGACTGTAACAATAAGATCCATTTCTTAAGCATTTTAAACTAACCTCTTTCATTTAAAATTACATAATAATAAACATTTAATTCAAAATGATTAATAATAGCGATATACTTCTTTAATTTGCGGATATTTCTTCTTCGTTTCTGAAGCAAGTACTTTCAAGTCAGCTTGTAACAATTCCAAAAATTTGGAACTATTTTCCGGGTTGACTCCGACAGCTACGTTCGCCATCGTATCAAAATTCTTTTTCATACAATATCACCATAAAAACTTATTTCATCGTCAATTATAATTCGTTTTTTAAGAAACTCATACTGCCATAATAAAATTCGTGTCTAACTGATAGTAGGTGAGTTGGCACATCCCATGCCGATTATCAGAAATGACAGCGGACAGATGACAATCTATCAAGTTTGGTTCTTGAACATTTTCGAAACTTACATCATTTTTATATGATTTTCCTTATAACAAATATATACAGATATTACTGATACTTTTTCTAAAGTTCTTTAAAAATCGTGTTCTTCCACGATTATCAATTACTCGCATCTTAATTATAACACATCCATGTAAATAACAAACCGTGGCATGCAATGGCGCTATCTTTTATAGATACGTCGAAAATATTGAACTTCGAACACCTCGTAGAACTAGGATGGAAGCTCCTGAAACAATATGTCATTTATTTATTTATTTAAAGCTACGTTCGTAATAAATTTTAGACGTTACGATTGTTTGCGATGCATTGCATGTTTCTAGCGTGATATAATATAAAAGAAAATGTAAAATTCTGGAATTTCAACACGCGGAACAGGAATCTTCTGAAAGAAGCCACTACGCGGTGCTAACAACGCGTCTTCGATACTTTTCATTGTTATTGCTCTCATTTGACTTTGATATCCTAGGTTTCCAGTCGTCAAAAGGAATCAAGTTTTCTTTCAGGAACATTTCTTGAATTGTAAGAAAAAGTGCCGCGCGAAACGATATCGAGCAGCCAAAGGAACGAAGTTCCTTACAAACTCGCAAGAAAGCTTCGAAATAAATCTGATTTGACAAACGCGACAAAATTAGGTTAAACTTTATCTCAGGGACCCAAGGGCGGGGGAGTTAGGGTTAAGTCAAAGTGCAGCCCAAGAAATAATACCAAAACATGTAGATACAAATTCGTACATACATCAGTGAGAGCAATTTTCTTTCCGGTCGCGCCAGGCGACTGTGTATGTATCAGTATGTATGTGTATGGGTTTTGTCTGGCATGCTCAGATCACTTATACCTACAGCCGAATATTGCGAGCGGACCACCGGGATCGAACCCGGGAATTTTTGAGTGGTAGTCTGCTACACTATCCACTTCTCCACGGTGCGCTCTCTTTTAGAATTGTTTAGAATTCGAAGCGACTGATCCTCGTAGAATTCCTCGAGAAACAAAAGAGCAACAACAAAAGAAAACATTTAGTAACTATTACATATTTTGCGAATTTTCTAAAAAAGTAATGAATATCATGCAAAACCAGCCAAGTATTGAATTATATACGTATATTTTTCAAAATATTTATGCTTGGCGTCTGGCTGCCTTGCTGCGATCCATCAAAATTAGTTGTATGTACATGACGTTAAAATCATTTATGTTAACCAGTTATTTTCAATGACATAAAATAATGTATTTATGAAAAGTATAATAATATCATATAAAATATACTTTTGTACATCAGTAAAGTATACGTTACACTTGCTGTTTACAAAGTTTGTAATAAATATAGAAAATATTCATGTTTATAAAACCAACATAATTATTGATCAAAATATATTTATTCAAATTGAAAAATATTTTAAGAACATATATCTATGTATACACCCATAAATGTTATGAAACATTCAAATGCTTTCTTTTCTTAATTTATAATATATTCCTATGTCGATCTTTTGGATTTATAAAATAATAATGTCAATAAATTATTTAAGATTATTTATACAATAAGTTTTATTTAGCTTTTTTTGCTTTATATTTTTCTTTTTTCTTATATTTTTTGTTGTTTTCTTTTATATTCTGTTTTCTTTTTCGTTTTTTTCTCATCTTTTCTTGCTTTTTTGATTGTTCATCTGAAGATAAATCAGAATCATCTGAACTTGAACTACTAGATGAAACTGAAGATGACGACGACGACGATGTACTCGAACTAGAGACTGAAGAATCTTCAGAATTAGAAGCAATTTCAGTTTGTTGTTCCAAAACAGGTATTATTGTAGGTTTTGGATGAGATTTTAAATGCTCTCTTAAGTCGTCTGTAAGGCCACCTAAACCAATAGATGTAAAAAAATTTATAGCAAAACGAGTATTTTTTGGATCATCCTTGGGAAATAAACCTTCAAAAGCGTGTTGTAATGTAACATCTTTAACGCGCTGATTAAGTTTAGATAATCCCATATACTCAGACAGTTCTTGAAATAAGATTTTGATAAATATCCGATTAGAACTTGTAGTGTCTTCTTCAGTTAATTTTATACAAGATAATACTTCCCATGATATAGAGTCAGTAAATAGTAAGTGTGCAAAAAACTTTGATACATTACGTAATTTATTCGTATCTAAACGATGTATTGTATGATATGAATCTCGAAAAATTTGTTCAAACGGTGTAACATATATTTTATTAATTGCACAAAACCTGCCAGCTAAAAGTCCAAAAAATTTTTCATATGTCCTCATTTCAGCACAACAGTCTAAAAACATATGACAAAGCTCAGTTTCTTGGCCAGGTTTTAATTGCATTTTCATTAATTTATGTGCACATTCTTCAAAATCAAGTGATGAATGTATTGTTAAATATATTGTTCTTCTAAGAGCTGTTAAATTTGTTTCTGTGTTGTCTACAATCACATCCTCTTTTCCTTCTGTTACAGCTGTGCTGCTATCTTCATCCGAACTCTCTTCTTCATCATCATCTTCACTTTCTGACCCACTAACATCTGAACCTAATATTTCTTTACTCAATTGTTTATATTTATCTTCATTATTTACATATTCTGCGTCAAATTTAAAAACATTCAATATATCTTGAGAATCAGTTGCTTCATCCAATGTAACCAGATGGGTAAATTGATTTTCTTCTTCTACGAGGTCAAGTTCTTCTAGAACAGCTTCATGATCTTTAAATCCATCTTTCCGAACTTGAAACATGACTTCAATCATATATTGTACTCTTTTATCTAATTGTCCTTCATGTAATATATTTCTTAACATTTCAAATATAGCTTCAATACCTTTTCTGGAAACTTCAGTTAATTTCATACCACATTCTTTTAGAAATGCAATTGCCACTTCTACAGAATCATCTGTTGGCGTTTCTACTAATAAAGTCAAAATTTCAAGGGCTAAAATCTCATGCGCCACTCTTTGATTTACTAAATGTGCGATAAATGTTCCTGAAGATATACAAAGAGGTTTGTCATTTCTTCTAAAACCACGTTTAAATTGTATTACAAGACGCTTTAATATTAGTTCTCCAATGTTGGGAAATTTTGAGTTAATAATTGCTGTAAGGGCTGCATAGACAGAGGTAAAGGTCGGTGAAGCTGCTTGAGCTTGAATAATAGATCGAGCAAGCAATCCTCTACCTCTAACAATATTTTCTTTCAAAAGTTCTCGAGTGATAAGTCCGATATTGCTAATGTTAACTTTATTAATATGACCATGTATAGATTTTTTAAGAGCTTCCCATGCAATACGTTGATATGCAGCTCCAGATTTATCAGTGATTTCAGCTTGCATCAAACGTAATTTTGCTGGTGGAATGTAAGCACCACCTGTTCTTGATGTTAATAATTCAACAGTTCGATTCTGTCTCTCTAATATTTCATCAGAGGTATTCATTTCTTGGTTTTTTCCCATTTCTGAATTTGTAACTTTATCTTTTTCTTGTTTTCTTTTGTTTTCTTTCTCATAATCTTTTGATCTCTTAAAGTCTTGGGGTTTATATGAACGAATTTCTGCAATTGATTCTTCATTTCTTCTTTGTTCATTTTTTCTACTACGTCTATCATTATAATGTCGATCTCGATCTCGATCTCGATCTCGATCATGGTCTCGATCTCGGTTCCGTTCTCGTTCTCTTTCGTGATTTCGATCTTTTGAACGATGTTTAAGACGTTCGTAGTCATCTCTTTCTCGTTTAGAATGTGATCTCTTCATTGTAACACTAAAATTACAAATATCTTTCAATAGTTATAAAAAGAAAAACATAATGTAAATAGAAAGATAATAATTAAAAAAGTAGTTATCGTAAAATAAGATTTTTTACCGTGAAAGTTACATGTAATAATGCTTCCACAAAATATAACCTTTCACACAGGATAACCTCAAAATCGTAATAAACTACACATCAAACAACATCATTCGCGTTTGAAGAACTAGTGAGAAAACAAGATGCTTCTGTTTTCATAGGGATATATTGTATGTATATATTGTCTTGTGCTGCCCTCACTTGGCAAAATTTGAAATTCATCAATCAAATACACGGAGGACAAAATATACATATACAGAAACGGATGATGATGTAGGAAGATATGACATATTTTATTAATTTTTGTAAGAAATACATGTGAATAAAAATCTTGGACAACGAAGAATTTGAGGCAAAATTTTGTAATATAGAAGAGATACATTACGTTCAACAAAATTACAATTTACGAAACTTTTTGGTCACCAGATTTTGGCGCCTGGTATCACAGAGGAACAAACATGCGCAGAACGAACGAAAATTCGTTTATGTTACTATTCACCGGTAGAATCAACAAGGTCCAAATAATAATTATTTTTCATAACTCGCATTTTACAAACTTGTTTAATCTTTCATATTAATTATATGTTACTTATATTGAAATATTATTGAAAAATATAATAAGAAAAAAAAATAAACAAATTGTAAGCATGCTTACAATTTGCAATTGCAATTATGAAATAAATTATCTCAATATAATATTATACAGTGTTGGAAAATATTATTTCAGTTGTAATTTTAAATTTGAATTTTGCAGTCTTTGAAGATAGTTGCAGAATTTGTCATGTGATAAGAATTTCTCACGTACTATATACTACATTCGTTTATGGATACCTACTCTTATTTGTATACTCTTTGTATTGTATAGTATGCAAATACTTGTGACAAAGTTCCGTGTCTTTATTTCATTCAATATAGTTTATACAAATTATGAAAATAATATTTCATAAAACATGAACGTATCATAGTAAAATGTAGGAATAGGTTACAGTTAGAAGTGATGCTTTACAATAGGTATATAATTGTACAAGTTATACATGAAAGGTATTAAAAACCGATCTATATTATAGTTAATAATTAAATAACGGTTAACGTAATAAGATAGAAAGAGTATTTAAGAAGATTAAAGACAAAATAATAAAACAAATATTGTTACTCTCACATAATTGTCGATTATACAAAATAATTTAAAACAAATAAGATTGGTGTGATAATAATTATAGTTATAACAGATTTCTGTCAATCGAATTCTCGAAATCTAGATGTCCATTTTAGTCAAATTAATCACGTATGCGTCACTCTATAGGGAATGTATGTATGCATGGCATTGATGATGCATGGATGTATGGGTAAATAGTTTTCATGAGCATGAGTCTAATAAACATGGCGACTGCCAAGTGACAACGCGTTTTAATGCGTAAGTTACTTCTTAATTTTGTGATTGTAATATGATCGTTTTTAATCAATAATTTAAAAAAGATACTTTGTTTGTTCTGTGAAAGAAACCTAACAAGTATATATTTCACTCGGAATACCAATAAAATCATTTAAGAAATATTTCTGTGGTAAATCAAAAATCTTACAAGCATCAAAATTAAGGTAGGTTCAAATGGGACTAAATTTGAAGTATAAGCATAGTTTTAGCTGCTTTAAATTTTACAAAATATCGAATTTATACATTCTAATTTACCTGATTTTTTTCTTGATGAATTTAACAATAAAAAAATATCGTTCCCTTAATCAGCTTAATTATATTTGTATCGCATCGTTCATGTCATCTTTGTAGTGTATTTTTAACTTCGACGTTCTTTTAATTCAATTATTTTATAATTATAATATGTTGTTTCATTTAATGATATGATTTATTTCAGTAGAAGGACCAA
Organism: Stelis phaeoptera; assembly: GCA_943735885.1. Taxonomy (NCBI): domain Eukaryota; kingdom Metazoa; phylum Arthropoda; class Insecta; order Hymenoptera; family Megachilidae; genus Stelis; species Stelis phaeoptera. The sequence continues at coordinate 8,247,220 of OX030936.1, forward strand.
TATACATAATAAATAAATATGCCTACCCAGACAACAGATAATGATGATATTAGAGCAAAAATTGTTTATAATGGGTAATACTTTTTTAACTTTTTGTACATGAATTAATATATTATTTTAAAGCTTGTTTTCAAACATAAATATGAATTAGTGAAAGTACATATGTGTTATTTTATTAAAGATAAGTTATTAAAACATTTAAATTGTTTTTATTAATTAAATTAAATGTATGTATATAAGCTAATATAAAATAAAACATATTTTATCAGACTAGCAGTTTTTAAAGGAAGATTATAATTATTGGTATTTATAATAGGGAAGTGCAGATTATGTATATTACCACTGGAATTTCGTTAGATACATTACGGGAAGAGGTACGTTCAATATGTGAATTTGATATTGCGGGACCAGATCAGTTTACTATGAAATGGGTTGATGATGAGGGCGATCCATGCAGAATTGCTTCTCAACAGGAACTGGATGAAGCATTACGACTGTATGAACTAGAAAAAGACACTGAAATAATTATACATGGTAAGTGTTGATTATAAATTTTTATGTGTTTATAAAATAGATATATTGATTCAAATTTAAAACCATTGGATTGTAACATACTTTTGTGTATGCCATTTTTTATTGAATTTGAACATTTTGATTTGCTGAAATATTTTATATGTACTATAAATGAACTAGTACGTACTAAATATTTTAATGTATTCGCCTAAAATACAATAGCATTATTGATTTTATAGATGTATGTATTCTCACATGAACTGCAAATTAATAAATGAGAAAGATTTATTTTTTGTATATTTAATAATACTTGGATATATTGGTTAATATAATTTTTAAGTTTTTAACAACACGTCATCGGAACATCATTTTAAACATCATTTTGTAAATAACTGCACTATTACATGTGTACATATGTGCAATACAATTATTGCTATGTTTTAATTTAATTTAATTCAATGTAGTTAACAACATTTAAAATTGTTCATAGCTTCAGTAGAAAAATGTGGTTGATAACAGAAAGGAGGTTGAATATTTTACATGTCTTTAATTTATATGATTATATAAACATGTGTTACAATGTTTCGTCTATTTTTATCCATTTACCTGTGTTTTGAATTATTATTCTCGGATAGAGAACAAAATTCAAAGTACAAATAAAACAAACAGTAATGATAGATGGGACAACGAAAGGAAAGAAGTAGAAAATGCAGATAAGCAATAGGTATAAAGAAAGTGTGAAAAGAAAACAGAAGTGAACATGAAGAAGGCAACAAAGAATTGAATGGGAAGGAAAAAGAGCAAGAAACAGATGCAAGTGTAATGGGAATGGGACGGAATAGAGTCAGAAAAGGAGGAAAAGGGTCGGGGCGGGGGTGATAGTGGTATGTTTAAAGAGAAATCAGTTCTGCTTTTCATTGTGCCTTTATTCTAGCGTTTGCGCATTTCGTAGAGTAAAACGTGTCGGACGGCGACGGTAGTTAACGAATCCCGCAGCTGCAGTCGATATTCTTACGTGGACTGATTAGTAGCCACGAAATTTGTTTGGACCACCCCACACCTATGCGCGCACGCGCGCGCATACACGCATTCACGTACTCATACATACATACGTACACACATGATAAAGCACCAACGAGAGACATGAGACGATAATTTAAGGGAGCAGGTGGGCAAAAATAATAATAATAAAAAAATAAAAAAAAATAAAAAAAAGGAGGAAAATATATTTGATCGGCTGAAACCATTGGCGAACAATAACACCACTCGAAGGTCTTGTCACAGCAATAGGCTGTTTTTCAGTAATTGCGATTCATGTAGGGAGCTTGTGACAGCATACCTTTGACAATTGCTGTTGTCATTGAAGAGATTGCAAAAGTGGTGATAAACTAGCATCGATCGAGCTGACTCGTCGCATTCTCAGCCGGGTTCCTGCAAGAGGTCGGGCCACGGTAAAAGACGAGGATAGAGAACAGCGTAAAGGAAGAGGGAGAGATAGGGAAAGACGGGGAGAAACTGAGAGAGACATTGAGGTGAAAAAGAGACAGACCGAGAGAGCGTGCGCACATACCGTAGGAAGGAAAGTAGGGAAAACTTTGGGGTGGGAGTTTGGAGGGTAATCGCGAGCAAAAGACAGGAACCAGTGGTGTACGACTGTCGGTGGATGATATTGGGTAGCCAAGATAGAAGAAGGTGAAATAAATACGGCTGAATTGGTTGCGAAATGGCGTGGGGTTATTGGAGCGCAACGTCAGTCAGTGATCGGGGTCGGTCACCCCGTCGCGAAAAGGACAAACAGCAGTACCAGAGTTTGCATCAACAGCAGCAACATCATCAGGCTGAAACAGGAGTGCCACAGGGGATGTACGGTGTTCAGCAAGTACAAGGTGAGCTCGGTGTCAGCTCCTCCTCCGTTTCAACCGTGTCCGGTATCGGCGGCGGTGTCGCATTGGAGGAAGCACCCTGCAGTATGATGATACAGGGTGGTTCCTTCTATTCTTATTCCGCGGCTACGGCGGCTGCTGCGGCTGCGGCTGCTGTTGGGCGTAGGATACCTCCTGCTGTCGAAGGACCTTCCACCTCCTCAACGGGCATTCAAGTGCTACCAAGGGATCGACCGATCAAATCGAGCACTAGCACCTATCCACCTTCACCTAGCAGCGATTCAGCCGAATACGAACAACCAATCACTGGACTTAGAAGCGAATGCTCCCCTCATAACAGTCCTCCTGACGATATATTCGTTCAGGCTGGTTCCTCCTCTAGAATAAAGCTACTTTGCGACAAAGGAATCGACGATACATCCGAGGTCGATCTCGACGAGGTGGTGGCGACGGAGATGATGTACGCGACTACCAATCGGGCTATAGGAACTAGTACGTGTCGTGTACATGGACCGTGCAATCCACCACCGGATTCTACGGATCCCATTGCATCCTTGATTGACGATACTACCGGATCACCCCAATTTTGGTTCAACGACATCACCTGGGGTAGGTGTTTGACATGCTCCTCCGGTCTTACTAAACAATTGGTCGAGTGACTTGCAAGGAGCACGATTATTAGAGAACTGTTTTTATTTTTATCCTACTTGCAGTATTTCTGCTTTTATTTTACATTATTGCACGTACGTTGCATAGTTATCGATTTAGGTAAGTTTTCATTGTTGGGAACAAATGTAATTTTCGAATATTAAGATAGAATTGCTGACTATCGATCGCCCAGAATGGATTTTCATACAGCGATGTGTAGACATGTGCGCTTATCTAATCTGTCATCGTGTCTTTGTCTATTTTATATATGATGGTTTTTAAAGTGTATCTTGTCGTATCCGTTTGGAGTTATTATTTTTTTTTTTTATTATTAAAAGTTTGACAATTTACGCTTGCATTTAACAATTAATCGGTCCGTTAAATTTTACTCTTAACTTTTTTTACTACTCTCTATTGAATATACTTGATGAATGAATGTGTAACTCTTAATTTGTTAATATACATCATTTAAAATTCAAACAAAGTTTTGTAGCTGAAGAATTATATAAATTAGTAATACAAGCTGCCACATGCTTAACATTAATTACTACTATTACTATGTAACATGTAATTATTAATACCTCATAATAGCATTACTTTATAATAAGTGATAGATATAGCAATATCTATAGGAACAGAAATACTTTTTCAACAGCTTAGACGTGTCATACTAACATATGTTTGAAGGAGATTTAAAAAAATGTTTGCAACAAAATGAAAATTTTTAAACTATCGAAAAGTATTAAAACTTGTTTTTGATATTGAATTGTATAAAAACGTTGCTTGGTTCTATTTTTACTGTAACTTTTTATTAAAAAAGGTCACATTTTTTTTCAGTTGCACAAATAAAAGCTGAATTTCGTTAATTTACAAATTGAAGCATATACATTGTATATCAATTAGTTATTTCAATGTGTTTAAGATAATGTGTCTTTAATCTGTTTAGAAAACTTGATAAGGAAAAGTAAAATGACCATCCTCGTTGGCTAATAAAGATAATAAAATAATTCATATTTTGATGATAAAAGGGTTCCTTACATTTGTGAAAGGATTATTTAAAATAATTAGATTTTTTATTGGAAAGAAATACTATTTATTTAGCAATATGTTTATTAATCTTTTTATTTTAGTATTTAATATTTTTAAACTATATATAATTGTGTGTGATTTAGAAGATTAAAATTTTAAAAACTTCTGTTACCAATGAAGTAACAATTTATTATTTATAATCATAATGTTCGTTATTTTTCTGTATTGTTAATGTGTAAGTTTTTTGTTTTCTGTTATTTTTATGTAAATGTTGGTCAGCTACTTGGAACAAAATTACGATTGACTCAGTTCCGCTGTTTTAAAGTTAGTCGCTCGATTTAAATTTGAGATACTTGAATGACTTAAAAAAAAAAAAAGAAAAAAAAAACTTACAATCACGAATCGGTCATTTTGAGGCCAAAAGAAAAAGGAATAAATAGAACGTCCTGTAAAATTGTATTTATTTTCTTTTTTTCGGAACTGAAAACGATCGATTACATACTATCAAGCGAAATGTAAAACGTATATTGAAAATAACGTTGCACTTACTCTTGTCTACCAGGCCCCCTCCGATAAGCGATAACACGATCACATCAATTGAATTCAATGTTATCCGTTATCGGTTGGTGTTTTATGATCTGGTTACGGAATAAAAGTAACAGTACAGGATATGCTTGTGACAGCCAAAGACTTTGAATAATAACAATAATAGATTTTTATTTGTATCAGTTGTGGCGGACGTGAGTACTGAACGCACGTTGCGGTACCATTCTTTATCCATGCTGCATTAAAAGGAACCAACAACCATAACATACATAGTTATGATGACATTATACGTAATGCATGATTTCTGTTAGTACTCATACCATTTATTTATATATGATACTTGAAATTATGTATTATGTGCTTTTATTGATGCAACGATAAATTACATGTCCAGGAGACGAATATCAATGTACTTATGTAGATATTTTATAAGGATCTAGCATATCTACAATATAAATATGAATGTACAGACAAATTTTGTATGTATGGAACTTGTTATCCAAATGTATTAACACTGGAACAATATAATTTTAAGTTATAGGAATTATTAACTCTCAAGACTAATTTGGGTACAGAATTATTTTGATCCATAATTAAAACATTGTCATATTAAAGTTTAAAGGTTGAATTGTGAAAAGAAATGAATGTTTGCATAAGTGTTAATTCAGAAAATATGTACACTTACTGGTCAATGTATTCGCATAGTAATTTAATACGTAAATATATTCACAAGTAATGAAATTTGAACTTTTTCTAGTAAAAGCATACATTAAATGAATGTATTCATTGTCTGGTAAGCAAATACATTGACTAGTAAGTATATATATTTTCAATATCTAATTTTACATTACATATTATAATGAATGTTAACTTAAGAAATATGTGTTTTACATATATTTTTTGATTGTATTATAATTTTTACAACCATATAATTTGGAATTATCCAATACAAAATGTTTTGATATTTTAACAATTACTAATGCAATTAACATAGAATGTTATTTGAACTGTTTTAGTATGTTTGCAATCTATTTTATCTAAAATTCAGTTTTATTTTTATGTTTCTTCATTTTTTTTAGTATGCAATGCTGCTTTGAATGTTTTTTGAAAAATGTGTTCCTACTAAAATAGCAGTTACTTTGTAGATAAAATACGAACTGCATTAAAAATAATTATATAAAACTTTCAAATATATGAATTATAATATAATTATTGCATGATTGAACATTGATAATCTGCAATTTAGACTGCACTATAGTATATTAGAGATTCAAAATCTAGTTAACTTGATCATATTATCAATTTTTCTCACTTTTATCAATATCTAGAATGTAAGTTAAGCTTTCAGTTATAAGTGATTTTATCAATTTCTAGAATGCAGGTAATAGTTTAGTTGTTCATGTTACCGTTACCAGGGAAGAACTAATGTGAAAAACTGATGAAATTTTTCTTTGTGTTACAGTTTTTCCTAATGTACCACCTGCACCAGGAATGCCCTGTAAAGGAGAAGACAGTGAGTTTCTGTCATAAAATATGTCTAATATGTTATTGTTCAGCAGTTCTCAACATTATGACAATACTAGCCAGCGAGTTGTTCAATTAATAATAAGTTAAAGTATAAAATAGTCTGGCTATATTTGATTCATATTTAAAAAATTACGTTTACTTTTATTTCTTCGATTTTTTCTTTTCTTTTTTTTTTCACATTTAAGTTTTCATGGAACATCAGCAATTTTAATACGCTTATTTCAATTTTCATCATTTATATTTTATGAACATACATGCTTACTGCATCTAATCTTCGATTTGACGCAGCACAGTGATTTCGAAAAAGTATTGTGTGTGCCAGAAAAATGAAGGTTCTACAGTCCAGTTTTTCAAGATTAGTAATTTCATTTAAAAATATCTCGTAAGACAAAATTTTGTTATATTTATTTTAAAACCGTATTTGTTTACTACTAATAAAAGCAACGAATGCGGTTTTACAAAGAGCGAATTAAGATTATATGTTTTAAATATCGCGGGTCTCGTCGTGTTTACAATTTGTCCGATCTACTTTTATTTCGTCCTTGTCAAGATTATTTGATTGTTTTGCACAATACGAAGTATGGAAGGATTTGGCCCGGTTGCAGTTTTACTGCAGATTTTTCAGTGCGGTATTCCGATAGGAGTATACTTATATTTTGAATTTATATAGATCGTTTGAGACATATTATGAAATACTTTTCTTGTTTTAAATAACTTTAGAACTACTATTAAATGATAGTTTAAAATACAACAATGACTTTTACTATACTGATTATATTAGCTATATAGAGTGTGTTTAGAAAAGACTGTTCTAAATTGTAGGGGCCATATTATAATACTCATTAAAATAAACGGAAAAATGTTTAATAAATTTGAGTCAAAAGTTATTTGATTTTGAGTTTATATGCTGCATTCAAATATTGTTCATACGATACAAGAAAAAGAAGGGAAGTATATAACGCACAATATATATAATAAATTGTTGGAATGTTTGATTGTCCATTGGGTATTAATAAATAAAATGCACTAAGCGGATTAAAATTCATGATGAAATAAATTATACATTGACTTTGTGCTTTAAATAGGAAAGTGAAGGGAGATCTCTAAGTTTTAAGAATTTTAATAAAAACATCTTTTTCACTTTGTAATTTTTAATTACATATTATTATAATGACTTACGTTGATGAAACATTTTTCATTTACTGTTATGAGTACTAAATTCCCGTATAGTTTGGTATAATCGTTTCTGAACATTCCGCATATTTGGGAAGAATTAAAGATGCTAGAACCAATTTTGAAGTTCGATCTTCTCTTCGCCCGTCATATTTATGTTTTTTCATTTTCCAAAGGAAGCATCTACAGACGCGGCGCACGTAGATGGAGGAAGCTGTACCGAGTGAACGGTCATATATTTCAAGCGAAACGTTTCAATCGGGTAAGCATCATTTCATTCAATTATTGCTTCGCTTACTTTCCCTCGTTTTGCCTCATCTTTTTAATATAATTTTACACATTTACGCATGCCACTCTACCCACCACACATTACAATTCCAAAGATATTTCCAGGTTTGACAGATTTATTCCTGGTCAAAGGAACTTGCTGGCTAGTGAACTTGGGTGAACATTCTGTTCATTCATGAAATGTTAAATTTAATAGTGATCTTTCTTCCCTTGAATTCTTGAGAATGAAACTAAATTAGACAATAATTATAGAACAGTAAGAGTAAACTATAACAACATAAATTGTTGAATTGTACAAATAAATGAATACACGGATTACAAGGTGGGGAATTTGAAACAGGACGCCTGAATAATTCTTCTGCTTTTGATAATAGTGTAATAATCTGATATTATGAACTTCTTATAGATGGAGTTTCAATGGAATAATATAATATTTTATTTACATTCTGATAGAGCATTTTAAGATCAATACAGCAATCCTTATGAACATCGCTCAGGGTTACTCAAAATTAACTGTAATGGAAAATAAATTGTCTCCAAGTATTGTTCAAATACTTTTGTATTTTGTCTAGTTTTTAATGTATCGCTTTTATAATAGTCAGCAAGGATTACTTTGGAGACAGCTAGATTGGTAGATCAGAAAGTAAAACAGATGATTGATATGATCGGTAGTTATGATAAAATGTAAATAAAAAACCATATCATTCTGGTCAAAAAAAGAAAGAAAGAAACAGAGTTAATTTTTATATTTCTTTCATGTCTCCACCTATAAAGAGTTAGTAACATGAAATTATGTGCCTCTGAGAATCAAACAAATTTAATTTGACACGTTTTTTTTTCTATTACAAAAAGCAAAAGAGGAAAAGCGAAGAGCATCAGATGCGGGTGACCTGTTTTAAATGCCCCACCGTATATATCAGTAGTTCATAATTTTATTTGCACCCTCCGCATGAATCAAGGAACAGCTGAAGAAGATGATACTCTGATACACCAAGTTTCAGTATCTATTTTTATAAGTGGATGAACTGACTTCAATTTAAATGTAAAAATTATTTAAAGGATAATTCAGTTTCTCAACTTGATAATGTATTTACTTTATTTTCATTCTCAAGAATTTATTCAATACCTGAAGTGCCCTTTTGTAGAGCATACGGATATACATTTTCACAAGTTTTCTGTTTAATTTTCACAGCGAGCGTTTTGCGCGTTCTGCCAGGATCGAATTTGGGGACTAGGTCGGCAGGGGTTCAAATGCATCCAGTGCAAACTACTGGTCCACAAGAAATGTCACAAACTGGTGCGCAAACCATGCTTGAGCGTACAACAAATGCAACAACAACAAATGCCAAGCACAGAATCGCAAACGATCGACAGGAACGGCGATCAACAACAGCTTGATTCTGTGCAATGCAGCCCAGTAGCTCATCTCGAGGATGAAATTTCAGAGTCGCCAATCATCGAGGAGCATTCACGCAATCGTAAGAGTATTTAGAAATTTATTTGGAAATATAAACAACAGTTTTATAATTCAAAAGAGTAGAAACCTCGTAAAGGATGATCTTGAGCTGAGAAATTATGTAAGAATTATTATATGGATATATGTTTGTATTAGTTATTGAGCTACAAACTTCTTGATTTTATTTAAACAAATGAAATTTCCTTACTTTGTAGATCATTACAAATGAAAGGTAACTGAATTGAACTTACCATCATGAAATTTTTGTTTTGTTTATAGGAACCGGAAGTGTAGAAAGGGAGGAATTGCCGTTGGATACGTTAAACGATGCGGATAATTCTAATGATATGCAAAGGCAATACTCACTGAACGATTTTGAACTGATTAGGGTAATTGGTCGTGGTTCCTACGCGAAAGTTTTGATGGTAGAATTGAAGCGTACAAAAAGGATTTACGCGATGAAAGTGATCAAGAAAGCTCTAGTGACGGATGATGAAGACATTGATTGGGTTCAAACAGAGAAACACGTGTTTGAAACCGCATCGAATCATCCTTTCCTTGTAGGACTTCATTCATGCTTTCAAACACCTTCCCGTCTGTTCTTTGTAATTGAGTTTGTACGCGGCGGTGATCTTATGTTCCACATGCAAAGACAACGCCGTCTTCCAGAGGAGCATGCTCGATTTTATGCAGCAGAAATTAGCCTCGCCTTAAATTTTTTACACGAGAAAGGTAAGGAAGAATATTTATAACTGAAGTATTTTTACTCTTGATGAATACCTTAATATTTAATAAGTTAAACATTTATTTATAAAAATGGACTTTGATTTATTTACAATTTTTTATGTAGGTATCATATATAGAGATTTAAAATTAGACAATGTGTTACTTGATCATGAAGGACATGTTAAACTGACTGATTATGGAATGTGCAAAGAAGGTGTTCGAGAGGGTGATACCACCGCCACATTTTGTGGCACACCAAATTATATTGCACCTGAGATATTACGGGGTGAAGATTACAGTTTTTCTGTAGATTGGTGGGCACTTGGAGTACTTTTGTATGAAATGCTTGCAGGTCGCAGTCCGTTTGATATTGCGGGCGCGTTAGAAAACCCAGATCAGAACACTGAAGATTATCTATTTCAAGTTATTTTACAGAAAACAATTCGTATACCAAGATCGTTATCAGTTAAAGCAGCTTGTGTACTTAAAGGCTTCCTTTGCAAAGATCCTGCTGAAAGATTAGGTTGTGGAAAAAGGCCGACAGCTTTTCTTGATATCGTTTCTCATCCTTTCTTCAAAGCGATAGATTGGGAAATGGTAATTATGAAAATCAAACAAGAATACAATTTTTTACATCACTTATTATTTACCTTTTGATATTCCATTTTGTCGATTGCAAAATACAATATAAAGTGCACTCCATATACTGAAGTTTATAATTAAATGTTTAAGTTGGAGCAAAAGCAAGTAACACCACCTTATAAGCCACGCTTAGATTCTGATCGTGACTTAGCCAACTTTCCACCAGAATTCACAGATGAACCAGTTCATTTAACACCAGATGATCCGTAAGTCTTGTTAACAATACAGTATGCAATTTTAACCTAAGTAATAATTGCTTTTAATAATCGTTATAATACATACCTTACAGGAGGGTAATTGATAAAATTGATCAAAGTGAATTTGAGGGCTTTGAATACGTGAACCCGCTACTCATGTCTTTGGAAGATTGCGTGTGACAAGAACCGCTTGTTATTGTGCAACCATACAATCAAAGTCAACAACAGTTGCAGCCGTGCTACATGTACGAATTGCAAGACAAGCTTGCGAAGCTTCGAATTGATCCCCTATTGAACATCGGCTCAAGAAATCGAGGTTATCAGAACAATGTTTTCTTAATGACATACTCCGAAGAGAATGAGAACGACAATAATTATAACGAGTATCGGTTATCACCACCTTTTCCATTCCGATACGAAAGTCCGCTATGCTCCAGTTCTCTAAGTATCACAGATGTTACATATGGCTCTAGCAATAACAATGAAATCATTAGTAACTATGATGAACAGAATTACGATGATGAGGAAGATGAGAGTCCTAAGAAAGGGCTTTTGAAGCAAATGTTTTGCCTTCCATTAAATTAAGCTAAATAAGGCTTGTTTAACATTACAACATTGCCTCTAATCAATAGTTAACATAAGTTTTGTAGATTGCAAGAGATTTGAAATCTATAACGAAGTTGAAGTTTACAGAATCCTTGTATTAAGTATTGGAAAAGAAGTATTTAATTTACGCTGTATAATTATATGATCGTGTTGATTCTTCTTTCACATGGTGCTGCAACTTAAGCGTATTAATGGGTATTATTTTCAGCTATTTTTAGAAGGAAAATGAATTAAAACGGAAAATGTACCTGACTGCTTCGATTAATCTCTTAGATAATATGCCATTCCGTTGTGCAGTCGTTCTATTAATATTTATGAACATTGTACGATCTATATCGCTTGCATGAACGTATTCACTAAAAGTAATAGCAACAAAATATTTCTAACAAACTAACACCTATTTAAGAAAACTGCTGTATATTATAGATTAATTACGTTTGAAAAGAAAATATAGCGAACGTAAGTATAACATTTCTAAAGAAAATTAATCTTTTTTTCTATATTTTCTTTATATATATAAGAAATATATATATATATATATATAAGGAAAAAAAAATATATATATGAATAGTTTGAAGCTATGATATATATAAACTAATATACACTTTTAAAAGACAAATGTTGATCACAATGTATATTAAAAAAATCTTAATCACATCACAATATTGCATTATAGATTTTATCGAAAATTTTTTTGTTCGTGAGTTGTATGCTTCATGAACGTGAAAGTTGCACAGTAAATGATTTTGGTATACAGCTTCACTTATAAATAAATTTGCATTAATCTTTAGCATCAAATGTTAAATTTGGTAGAATATACATATATACATTTAAGAAAGAAACAAATTTAGAAATTACAAAACTTTATAAAGTTAATCTATTGAGAATTTTATATCTTAAAAGGCTAAAATTGCACAAAATGATAAATGCTGACATTCTATATTAAGAAATCTAATTTTATTAAGATTAAATTAAATCGTGTAAATCACTACTTCCATGCTTTTAGTACAAGTTGTAGGTATTTCATAATTTTGTATAACTCAATTATATTACTGTTACATAATTTAAAAGTCTTCCACCAGTATATGTTCTTGTATTTATTATGAAATTTAAGTAACTTCAATCATGCACGAGGTTTACTCATTTGAACTGATGGATTATTTAAAACACTCCCAAAAAAATAATTATTGGAAACATTTTATTTTGTGCAATTTTGCAATCTCGTATCACATGTTGTGTAAATTGTTTCTTAATCTGTATATTGTACCAAAATTGTTTACTACTAACAGTTGTTTGTTCCTGTGATTATTATAAATATAGAAAGACGTTAAAAATCTTATAAGAACGACGCATGAAGTTCGGAACACTAATTTGATTCAAATGTAGTAATATTATAAAGGATATCAAAAATAATAATTCTGTAAGATTAAAACGCATATCGCTCTAAAATAAGGGAAAAATTTATATTTAATGTTATAATAATGTCTACTCAAGTGTTATTCTCCGAATTGTTCAACGTTACTAATACATTACAGATTGGTATTTATTTTTTAATTGAGCTCAATAATAATAAAAAACAGTATTTTTAAACTCTGAGTTCAATAGAATTACCAATCTTTCACCAGATGATAAAGGATCAGCAGCTTCGTATTATTTATAACGAAGAAAATATTATAAGAACTTTAAATATAAATTTCTACCGCATTTTAGAATAGTGCGTGCTATAATGTTATATAATCGTTATTTTTAATTATCCTTTATAATATCAAAAAATTTTGATGAGATCAGTGTCCGCAAGGTTGTGCGTTTTTCTTGTTAATAAAGAAAAAATAATGAATAGAGAATTATGAAGGTTTGACATAAAATTAGATTAAATCTGAAATGGAATATAGAGTAAGGACACACACGAAGATAAAATTGCCAAACCATATTATATAAAAGGAAGTTTTATACACAATTAGTGATTTTCTTTAAACGATTACTTATCAGGCATGTATATTATACTATGCAGAGTGAAACAAATTGATTTTTGCAAAATTAAATTATGATTTTTTAATTGAATTTGAAGGACTCAGAATAAACGTTTCGCGTCCAACACCGAAAAACTATATACTTTCTTTCTAAAGTAATATCCTTATGTATTCACTTTTAATTAATTCCCAGTATGTATGATTTAAACAGTTTTTCATACATTGTAAATTAACTATGAACTATATTATACAATTGCTTAGTCCTTTTAGTCCCGCTACCCATTTATCCAACATACATTTTTTTTTATATACATATACATATATATATATATATAGATTTCCTTCATTATTTAATTTTATCGTATGTAGATAGTGGAAATCACATATGTATTTATTTGTTGATCATTGTTTAAGATTGAATGGTAAAAGAGAAAAAAGTGGATCAGGGAAGGGGGGATAGTTTAAACGAATTGTAATGCAGCATACCAAAATAATATTATAAAACTAATAATGTGTATCAATCGTAACTATTTATTGCGTAATTAAAAATATTTTTTGATCTTTAAATTACAGTTTAAGTATTCACCATTTTATATTATTGGTCAACATATCTATGTGCTTAACTTCTTTTTGTAGAAGTTAAATGTGGCGATTGCAAAGCGATAAATGAGTACCCGATTCGTTTCGGTATGGAGAATTTACCGATTCATGTATTCTTTCCTCGAAACCATGATACTTTAATAACATTGAAAATGTAAGTTCTTGAAGAAAACTCTGAATGGAATTACTTTTTACTTTTGTATTATTTGTCATTTCAATATAACGCTGTACGACAGATTTTTACTTTTTTTTTAAACCGCTGATATTCAATAGTCATTTCTTGTAAATTTTTATGTATCGAGTACAAAAAATGTTTTTTGCTAGTAGAGCATTGGTTTTTGAAAAATTTCATTTGAAAATGTACATATTGTATTTAAACAATAATAATTATTTGGTTGCATTTGGTTACTCAATTTAAGAGTAACTATAATTTCTATGAAATCTCCCAAATAATATGTATTGGAATTGAAAAATGATTAAATTTTACTTAAATATTATTTGTTTAAACAACGATTGCAATGAAAATAACGTTCAGTACGCATTAATTTTTACGGATATTTTGCAATTTATCTAAAAAATTAAAGCTTTAAGATATAGAAGTAAAGGAGTTTGATAAATAAACAAAAAAACTACCAAATATTAAAACAAAATAGCTTACAATTAATAAAGTACCTGGAGCTACCAGTGGTACTTATCATCGTCGTTCTTTCCCCTTACTGTTCAGCAATTTAAAATCTAGAGCTACTATCAAAAAGCGGTTTACAAATTCGTATTTCCCACATCAAAATTTACAAAAAATGTCCAATGAATGGTCCTAATACGTGTTGAACAGCATAACTTTATATTTATATTAATGTATATCTGAATATGTACATAAAACCTTTTATGTTATTTTTCATTCATTTCTTGAACCATGTACCATTAGTGAAACATACTTGCTTATTTATATTGTACCAATAATTCTAATATAGGTTCAAAAACTGTTGAAATCGAAGACGTTCCCCATATGAAGTCATAATGAGTGAAGGAGTTCTTACGTATTTCTTTATGAAATACCACATTACCAAGTTTCTTTTTGAGAAGATCAATATCCTGAAAAACAAATATATCATAAAAGTAATATAATATTGTACAAGGGCCACTACTTAATTGCTCATTTATATTAATTTATTATTATTATTATTTATGCATGAAAGTTTCCGTATAACATTGTATACCTTTGATGCTGCGAGTTGGTCACCATCGCTACTAAAAAGTGCAACTGGCACAGTTACTTTGTCCAATCCATATGCCGGTGGAACTGAAGAATTGTATAATCGATTATTCTTCTGTTCGTTGTCATAATCAAATTGTCTAAAATGATCTGAAATCATTGCAATAGTATTATTTTGCCGCTCGATGCTACTGTTCGTAACGTACATAATCAAAATAGCTAATGCTCACTGGGATGCGTGTATCCTTGACCAAAATGAACTATTTGTTTCCAAGAAGCACCCGCAGGAATGTAGTTCATAATCGTTGTTAAATTTGCCTAAACAAATGAATGTTTACAAAAAAAGAGCATGTAAATTCTATATTTGTCAAATGTAAATTTAAAATAATTTTTTACCGCGCTTAAGTTTGTTTGACTCAAACCGGACACTGTGAATACGAAATTGTTACAAAGGAATTGTGCTGTTGCATCCCGGCACATTATATTTGATACAAATTTTTCCCAAACAGAACGTGATCTTACTTCGGGGTAGCCGAATGCTTCACCAATCCACTATAAAATAAATAAAATTTAAAAAGTTGGAATTTACTTCTCCTTTTCTTTTTAATTAAACTTTTTACAGGGTGTTCCGTAACTAGTGTAACATCGGGAAACGGGGGGGGGGTTGCTGAGACGATTCTGAACAATTTGCAAAAATTTCAGATGGGGCATCGTTTTTGAATTATTAACGAAAAACACACTAGACGAATCAGAGCGCGCGTCGAGCGCATACTCAGCCGTGATTCGTTCTAGTCCGACGTCCTGTGTCGAAGTTACCCTATCACGGCTGAGTACGCGCTCTGCGCACGTTCTGATTGGTCAGCGGTTTTCGTTAATAATTCAAAAACGAAGCCCCATCCGACATTTTTGCAAAGGAAATTGTTGTTCAGAATCGTGTCAGCTACCCCCCATTTCCGGCTTCTATACTAGTTACGAGACACCCTGTATAGGTCTTTTCAAAATAGCGGTAATATATAATTGCAGTTATCGTCTCATTTAAAGATTATTTACACGATTACTGAAGATTACTCTCCAACTTACCACACCCATGTATGTTAATTTGGCAAGTTTTGTAAGCGGTCCGCGTATATTACCAGTAAAAGCAACAGGTGCAAGACCGATCATTAATTGAATTTTTGCGTTGTAATTGGGTTTCTGTGACATCATTACCCAAAATTGTGTTGTTCCTTGAGAATGACCGATGTAAGAGAGTTTTTGCTTTTTTGTTCGATTTAATGCATAGTCGATAATTGCAGGAAGATCGTAAACACCGAGTTCATGGTAACTACAAAGATCAAATGAAAGAGAATGAAGAATATTTAATAGTTTTTCAGATGAACCGTATACCTAAAATCCCAAAAATGTCGATTATTCGGCGACATCGAAATATGATTTTTCGAATAAACATTTCCTCTATTATTTCCAAGCCACACATCATATCCTGCGTCTGCCAATGTATACGCTAAAAATAACAATATAATAAATTTGAAGTTTAGTATTTAACTAAAATAACTATCATAAAAGTTTTATTAATATTTTCAATATCAAATTACATACATTCATTTGTCCTAATAGCAACCGCAATGTATTAATACATTATAATTTAAGTTTTGTTATGTTCGCATTGTACTTTTAAATTTTGTTAAATACCTAACGCTTTGTTTGGTCCCATAAGAATCCAATCCGCCGAACTACTTGCTAATCCGTGTTGAATTAAAACCGAAGGTTTTTCATTTGTAATGTTCATTTTATAATCGACTCTCCCATGCGGAATTCTATGGATTTCCAAAATATAGCCATCTTCGGTGATAACTTTATGAATCTCGCACGGATATCCGTGTTTCTTAATTAATTCTGGCTGTTTGATATAAACAAAGACGAGAAATATAATTTTCTAAGTATTCTTAATTTAGTTTTCATATCGTTCCACCAAACAATTAAATTGAATTTTAATATTAACGAAGGTACAATAAAAGTTATTCAACGAAACTTACTGTTCCAAGTTTGATCTCCGGTTTATGGTCAAATTTATTTGTCGCCAATATGAAAACATGACTTAAGATGAAGAATTGCAATAGTAGAAAATCGTGTAACAACGACATGGTGTTACAAAGGAAACAGATCGCTGAAATTAAAAATCGCCTATGTTTTATAGGAGGCAGTCGCGTCAGAATTGAGCGATAAAATGCTAGTAATGCTTATCTCGTTTATTCTATGTGTGTCCGACCTTTAACAAGCATGTTGTATTGCTTAGGAAATGGAAAGTGCAATTACGAACAGATAAATTATATTGTTCGAGGACATTGTCACTGGTGGATACATCTTCACATTGTCTTTTTTTTTTTTTCAAATTGAATATCTCCATCAACTAAAAATGTTAAATACATATAATAATTATAGGGTTTGTATCGTAGAAAATTACTAGTTAAAAAAAATTTTATCATATTTTTATACCTTTTGACACTCTTTAAATTTAAATTTAAATTATGTTCCATATTGTATAAAGATTTATGTACACATTTCACTCATTATATTAACGTAGATTGCTGTTAAATTATTTTCAGGGGCGTAAAAATATTCGATATTTAATTAAAATAAAACGATACATCAAAATATTTTATATTTAATTACTTAGCAGTAAGAATCAACTCTATCTTAAAATTGAAATATATTATGATTACAATTCATTAAGGGATATTCATAAAACAAACACTTCTTGCGAATGCTTTAAAGCCTCTAAAATAGAAAAGCATCATTTGTTTCATTTAATACTATTTGATCGTTTGTTTATCATTGCTATTTTACTAGAATCTACAGGGTACCTTGTATAAAGCTTTATTGTGTCAAATATACTTTAACCTTCTGCTGATATCGTGAAAAAGTATGGCGCGAAACGAGGTTATTGTCCGTTAAGCAAGGTCGGTTGCAACATCCTTTTATTTATACATGTTGTTCCGTTTATCTGTTGCGAAAACTTAAGCAATATTTAAGTAGCAACATCAATTACAAATTTTTGTTACTACAATATTTTACTCGTTCTTTTTTCTTCGTTTTGTTATAACAAATTATCATGGTACAGACCGGCCATTGAAATTTGAAATAAATCGATTTACTAGCTTTCGAGAAATCGCAACGATCGAATTTAAAAATACTAGTATCTATAGTAACGCTTCTAATAAGTAGTACTGTCAATGTCAATTATTCTAGATATTTTGAAAAGATAAAAATAAAAATTGATCCCAAGCATGAATCTTTAATACCAAACATCGTTTGAAATTCTTATCATATTTATATAAGGTTGCTAAAATATTTAAAACGCCAATTTAAAATTTCGTTTTATTCAGACATAATAACATTTCCAAACCGGGAAAACTTGTATATAGTTTTGAAATGTAAAACAGGCGTAGTTTTATTATATCATACAATTTATTCGACTAATTGGAGAAGGGAATATTTTATTTATGGATGGCTGAGTATTTATGAGTTTTAGAACACCAAAAATGAAAACACTTTTGTATTATTTTCCGAACTAAGAGAGTTTGTGACAGTTGTGATTTCTAATATGACGGTATTGTTGATGTTTTCTGCTTTTCTTAGTGTCAGTGAAATAGGTTTACGAAATTGAAAACGTAATATTTATTGTCAAGCAGTTGAAATCAACATAAATAATGATTTCGACCTCTCTTTTATATATTCCAATTATAACTGCTTTCTTCTATTGGAATAATTTGTTATGGTGTTATATTTTCTGTGTGCTAACCATATCTTGTTTCTTTATGGGATGTTTAATTGTAATGTTTATAAACATTGCACTTTCCCCAAAACACCAATCTGGTGCAGGTACTATAAAAACCGTTGCAGAAATGGAGGCCTTTCGTAATTTATTAATGGTAAATCTTATTGTCTATCTATTGATTTAGATAAGATAACAGTAAGTTGGAAAGAAAAATATCCTTTGTATCTTCAAATATATTATTATTTGTTCTTTACGAATATATAAAAGTTATCATTTAAAAAATTAACTTAATTATGTTATTCAGTTGAGTTTATTATTTCAGAAAGGATATACAGTTAAAACTTCAAATAATAAGAAACATATACGTTATCCATTGATATTTACACGCATGGTGGATGGAGCGTTGCAGAATTTGTTGGATTTAGTTTTTCAAGATTTTGTTGGTCTGTGGCTAAGTGAATTGGCTTTCAACTCTGAACAAATAATAGATAACATGAAACAAGATATATGGGGAGCGATTCAAAGTCTTCGCGATCGCTTATCAAAAGTAGATCACACGAAACTTGTTGCTTGTAACATAGTGAATAAAATTACATTCCACTTTGAAAAAATTAGAATTGCTCAAACTGCTTCGTAAGTTTGATCAAACTATTTGGATTGCTACATAGTAAATGTCAAAATCATAACATTATTTCTCGGCACTTTTTAAGACAAATAATTTAAATATATACATAATATACTGGTAACTTAATTTTCCAATAAATAGTTAAAAAAAAATTATGATACAATATAAATGAAATATAATTTTTATACATAAATAGGTCAGAGGGTGATGATCCAGTATTTATTTTATCAGCACATTTAATGTCGTCTACATCTGAGTTAGATTACTTAAGAAAAGTTAGTGAATTATATATTTTATTTCTTTTACCACACTGTTATTCACTTGCACCGATAAAGTATTTATTGAGAGAAATTCTTGCATGTAAAAGTAAGTTTAATGATTCTATGGAGCTACATATATATTTTGCACTTCACTGTATTTTTTATATATTTTTAGTATTGAAACCAGCGATAGATTTAATAACAGATCCCGATTATATTAATCAAAAGATTTTATTGTATATCGATCAACAACAATTAGCAGAAGCAATGCATAGGAAAACATATGAATATGCAGAATCATTTGAAGATTTTATTCGTATGATTAAAAGTTCCAAAGATTTAGAAGTACTTAAACATATCAGATATAATATTGTTACTGAGATTATGCAAGCTACAACAATACAAAATGTTAAAAGAGCGCAAGGTTTAGATCCGGACAATAATGCATTTGGGAAATCTGATGTCATTCAAGCTCGAAAGTTGAAGAGGTATATCAGCCAACTAACATACGCTAAAAATATGTGTGAATGTCATATGCAATCATTGGGATGGAATGGATATCCTGTTCAGGTTACAAAAATATTTTTGTTTAATAAATAATGAATAATAATTATATTTGACAACACTTTTTTATAGGCCAGTGATATCAGTGACTCAGCAATGATTACAGATGAAAAAATTTTACCACTACAATATATTTTAGATAATGTAATAGGTCGGCGATACCTTTCACAATTTCTTGAACAAGTTGCTAGTCAAGATCTAATTGGATATTGGGCAGCTGTGCAGGAGCTGCGTAATGCAGATAAATCCAATTGGCATCAATTGGGGACAGAAATTTTTTATACTTATATTATGTCACCTACTGCTGAAATAAAAGTTGATCGGGTTATTCGCAAGAAGATGGAAAGTTTTTTGTTAGGCGATATAGGACCTCATGTATTTTATGAAGTTCAAGACAATGTTGTTAAAACTTTGGAAGAAAAATATTATCCCTCGTTTGTTGTTAGTGAACAATATAAAAGTATGCAGGAAGCATTACTAAGTGAAAGAACAGATGGTAAGTATATAATGTTTAACATAGACATGACTTACTAAATATTTATTACAGAATACAATTTTTATTAAACTTCAGTTTAGTAGTGCATCAGTTAAATAATTATTGGTACGAATATTTTTAGATTTAGCAGAAGATCATCATATAGTGAATGGAACTTTGTCTGGAAATATATCTTTACTTGTTGGAGAACATTCAAATTATGCTCGTAGTAAATTGGATCAGTTACAAGAAAAATTAAATAACAAAATGCAAGCTTTACAAGCACTCAAATCTTCATTAAAACCAGAAAGTAAGGTTTTACATTTTTTGTCTAAAGAAGTTGAATTGTTACAAAGTGAGAAAAGACAACTAGAAGCACATTTAACGCATACTGAAATGTGGTCAGAACATTTGGGTCATTGGAGAGCAGAAGTACAAAGTGCAGAAGTAAATGATTTTTATACTATTCCTTATAATTTAATTTGTTATTTAGATACCAACATTTAAATGATAACAATACATATATTAGCACTTTGAGTGTCATACTGAAGTCATAGTAAATCCTTTGAATTCATAGTTCCATTTCCAATAAATATAGTACGTTACTTTTATGATAGTTAGTTTGTCGTGTTACACAAATTTTTCAATATCTAATAAAATTATTTTTAATCAACTAAGTAAGGTCGTTCTCATTAATAAAAGTAACAGATTCTTGTGAAAATCTATATGCCTTCCATACTTGGGAGGCTCTCAAAGTGTTAAGTACGTATGTATACATGTACAGTATGTCCGGTTTAATTGTATTATTGGAAATACACCTAGAACCCAATAAGTCTTCTACGTCATCGACTTTCTAGATGGGTCTTTAACATTACTAGCGATTCGATGAAAAAAGAAATTTCGTAATTCTCATTTTGCGGATTTGACAAAACAAAAGTTGACAATTTGAAGCCCTAAAACTTAGAATCTAAGTCCCATGTGTTACCGATTAGTACTAGATATAGTACTTGAAACGAATCGACAAAGAGAACAATTTTTAACAAGGAAACATGTTTCGCGGTCGCTTTCCAACGTGCAGAAATAAACATATAAGCATGTAATTTTTTTCCACTACTGATTTAATGAAATAACAGTTGAAAAATCTTATTTCCCAAAGCTCAGACTAATACTGATCCTTCAAACGAACAGATTCTTTTAAACCGGCCACACCGTAGCATAATAAATTCTGTTTAATTAAAAAATAATTCTGTTAGCAGATTTAATAATAAAAGAAAAGTATATTATTGAAACAAATCTAATTAAAAGAAAAATAAAATGTTTAAAAGTTGCCAGATAATGGAGAATCCCCACACTTTGTTTTGGTTGTCCATATGACAGAGGATGAAGATAATACCGAAAGCATATGTAGTGGTTGGGTTGTGTTACGAAAATTACAAGATTTTCAAGATCTCCACAGAAAACTTCGCCAACTTTGCTCCAATGTAAAAACCTTAGAATTACCATCACAACCTTTAAAATTCTTTGGGAAGTCTGACAAAAATACTTTGGATAAAGCCAGGATGCAAATACAGAAATATTTGAATGTAAGTTTTATTTAATATTGTATCAATAATAAGTACATACTAGCTTGAATTTTTCAACTGATATATTCATTATGTTTAGTTTATTTTAGAGGATGAAAAACTGAATCAGAGCGAGGCTTTATATACATTTCTTAGTCCAAGTTCAGAACATTTGAAATACGCTCCTCCATCTCCTAAAAAATCGCGATTTTCATTATCAACGTTATTTAAAACGTACGTATACACATTATTATATCTAACTACATATTTACAGAATTTCAATGTAAAACATATATTTTAGATCCAGCAGTGAACTTCGTGATAAAGAAGACGAAGAAGATTATTCGTTATTATTAGATGATACCGATAGTGGTCGATCAGCTACAGATGGATTGATGAATATTAATAAAGATGCAATAGCAGAACCTCTTTACACGCTTCTAGGTGAAATTTTTGATTTACGTGGAGTATTCCGGTGGCTTCGGCGGTCGTTAATTACATTCGTTCAAATTACTTACGGTCGAACTATTAATAGGTATGGTACACGACAATTTTTATAACAGTTTATTAACATAATAAAACAAATGTTTCTAATAACAGAAATAAATTATATAATAAATTTTAACTTTTTAGGCAAATTCGAGATACGATTGCGTGGGTATTCTCGGAACCAATGTTAAATTATTACATACAGTTATTTACAAAATCATGGTGGCCAAATGGTCATCTAGTATCTGAGACAGTTATTCGCACAGATGAAGAAAAATTAAAAACTAGAGGCGAAGCTCGAAGACAATTTCTTAGTAATATACCTGATGTTTTAACAAATTTGGTAGGAGCTCAAAGTGCTCAGCGCGGTGCAATTAAAATATTTGATTCTTTACAAAACACAAATTTAAACAAACAGTTGTTTTACGTAAGTTGTTTTTAATTAATTTTTAAAATTATATTTTCTTCATGGGATATATAATTTTCTTTATTGCAGGACATATTT
This sequence comes from Stelis phaeoptera, assembly GCA_943735885.1. NCBI lineage: Eukaryota > Metazoa > Arthropoda > Insecta > Hymenoptera > Megachilidae > Stelis > Stelis phaeoptera. The sequence goes on from OX030936.1 coordinate 8,270,492, forward strand.
GAAGTTATGATGTATGAAGTATTTCCAGAAATACAATGCAAACAATAAACTAATGGATACAATAAAATTCCATTTCCAAATCATAAATAATCATTGCATACATTTTTTTTTTTTTACATTTAATGTTTATTTGCAAATCACGAAACATCTTAGATTTTTCATTTTCATGCGTACTTATGTAGTACTCGTTATTGTTTATTACTTTCATTATTTTAACAGTACAAATCCATACTTTTGGTACACTGCTTGTTAAATGTAACTATATAGGTATTATAATAACTCATTTTTATAGGTAACATAATTATTTTATACATCTTTATTTCAGTATGTTCAAATATCTTCATAGAATGTATACATAATATACACAACTTTTTATTTGTATATATCATTCTTTTTCATTCATTTAAAGAATCAAAACAGTTTTATGAAACATGTTTAAAATGTATTGAACATAACCATTTTTTTTTCTTCTTTACAAATCAAGTCATCTCATAAGTTATAATATTTTAACATTTAAATTATTTAATATTGTTTTATATACAAAAATATTAACATGGAAATTAATCAATTTCAATATAAAAGATATATATTCAAAACATTGCAATCTATACTGAAATATAACTAGATATTCTAAAAGATTTTTACGTGTAACATTTCAAATTCTAATTTAAACACAATTAAATTTAATTATGGAAAAATGAAGAACATACATTTATTAAGTAATAATACGTATTTTCATATATAAAGAACCAAAATTATTCATTTCTTCTAAACGAAACTATCACCAAGGACTGAAATGTATTGGATAATTAACACGACCGAAAAAGGTAATCAAAATCAACGAATATATGATATATCAACAATTAACAAATACCTCATCTTTTCAAATTTTTTTAATTTGAGTATAAGATGTTACTTATATGATGACTTAATATTTAATTAGGTAACGTGATAATCTTTATAATTATTCAAAATACAATTCAAAGATACGGATTACTCAAATACAGCTGAAGAAGGGACTAGTTTTCATATTATTTTATATTATTATCCTATACGAGAATATTAGTTATTCTCTTTCCATTTGCTATAAATTATTTGTTATTTTTAACCTGCATATTTCTTGTATAAAGCACATAATAATTATTGTTATTTATCAATCATTATTATTATTATTATTATTTTCAATTAGAACTTACGTTACTAAAGAGATAAAGATGCGAGAAATATATTTCCTGTGAATCTCTATAAGCAAATAATATCATAAGGATATAAAATATACATATGTATAAGATAATACAAACATCTATTGGAAAACAAAAATATATTCTTAATTGTTAATGCCGTACACACAAAGTTCGATAAAAGGAGAGAACCCATAACGATTAAGTTCAGTGAATAATATTATTATGAATTCGATGAAATTATTATAAGATATAGATTATTTTTTTAAATGTTCATAGTAATGAATATTTCCATAAGATATAACATACAATCGCATAGCAATAAATATATTTTTGAAAAGGAAATTGAAATATAAATTACATTAAAAAAAAAAGTAGATCCCTTTTAAATGGATTGATATTAAATTTTTAGAAATACATCTTTTTTATCAAACCTTATATGTAGAATGGAAGCTAAAAATAATTGTAACATAATGGTATAAAAATAATAATGTATCATAGTGTAGATTATCTCCAAAGAACGGAAATGGTTGACATATTACAAATATATAAATATACAATGTCCAGTATTTAGACATGTAATATAAATACTGTTATATCTCTTTAATGATATCGACTAGAATTATTTACGAGATATTAAAAATTACAAAGATGATCATTACCCGCAAAAACTAATGGAAAGAAAGTAACTTTAGATCTACCTAATCTTGATCAGCTATAATGGTATTTTATAAAATCTTTGTTAAATGTAATTAACGGAATAATGTCCACAGAAAATGGCGAATAGATTCATGAATAATATCTCATGTACAATGAATAATATATCTTAATTTTACATGAAATTAAAGATGCATCTTTTTAAAGATACAGAAATTTAAAATGACGTGATATTGTTGACTAGTTGGATCCCTTTTCCTATTGCAAAAAGTATACATCTTACCAGAATGTATATTTATTTCATTTACTTGGCAGTGAACTCGGGCCAATAGTTTACGTAATAACGATGTGTTAAACCTTCGAATAATCTATCCAACCACATAGGTAAACCATCCAATAGGTTGTCCTGATATAAAACGTTATTTCCACTCTACAAAGCAGGTAATCTGGGTAATTCTAATTTACTTAAAAATTATATTCTATAATTACATAATTTTAATTATTGTATTCAAAAAACTTTCAAAATATTACCATATTACAGTATTTTACCTATTATGATGAAAAGTATAAACCTTACCTCATCTTCGGAAAGATCAGATTCATTAGAACTGTCAAAGCCAATAAATGCGCCCGCTTCTGCATCATCTGTTCTTCGAGTTAATTGTTTCGTCATTCGTTCTATCCTCTGATAATATAATAAAACATGAAAATGTTATTTTTAACATGATAAATATGAAATTGATAAATCTTTGATATATACCTTAGAACCTTTGCCCTTAGTACATTCTGGATGTTTAGCATGGTACATACAAAAGTATTTACGATGCCCATTTAAAGATAACACAGTTCCCACACAATTTTTTGCATTAATATTCAGTTCTTTTTGTTCTGGTAAAGTGAGAGACAACAATTTTTTATACCAATCTAACCCTCTCTCAAGAGACATATGCCCAAACATAAGGGTTTTATTTTTCCTACAAACGAAGGAAATCAAAAGTTACAAATTAACAGGTTAAATGATTTTAAACTTTAAAGAAAATAATATTAAAACATACCTGTAAGGCCACACAGCTTTGTGGAAAGCTGGTAATAATTTTAGCCTACTTTGAACATCGACTAATAATATAATAGTTCTACAACCAGGTTTTAATAGTCGAACTAAACCATTATATTTTTCTGCTCGTAGTTCATGTAATCGTAATTGTGGTTGAGACGGTGTTGATTTACCGTTATCTTTACATTGAGCACGTTCAGCTTGAATACTCGCTTCTTCTAATTTTCTATAAAAGATATATTTCAAAAATATAATAGTTTGATAAATTCTAAGCGATTTTAAGAAATTCTGTATTAAAGTAACTTACACTAAATACGACATTCCATATCCTGCAGCACCAATTAACATTAAAGTAGCTATTACCGATACTAAAGGCAATATTTGCTCTTTGGTAAGACTATCAGAAATATAATCTACAGCCAATAATGCCTTGCCTATAAGTTTATCCACAGTACCCTGTATAAAATTATACATTGAAATTAGTATAAAATTAAAAATAGAGAGAAGATTAACTTTATTAATTTTCAGAAATTATAATATGTATACCTGTGCATGTTCGTCTGCCAATTCTCCTACAACTGCAGCATAAGGCAAAGCTTCAGATACACGCAATAATCTCTGTATAGTTTGTTCTAAATTTTGACATGTTTCATTCCATTGGGATTCATCTTGAGCAGCTTCGATCCAATCGGTAGGTAACCATTCATATTTTAAGTGATTAGCATCCCTTCGCCAAATAATAACAATATGCAATAAAGGTTCTAAAGGACTGCCTTCTCCTGTTGACAATGCTGATACAAATTCTGGTTGTGTATCTTTAAACACGTATGTGTATCTAACACGTTCGGTGCTATAAATTGAATTTTATATGGATTGTTAAAATGAAAATTTAACATATATTCATAATAATATTACCTATAAGACGATTCCAAAGCTGCTTGTCTGAATTTATGTCTTGCCAAATCATGAAGGGGATTGTTCTGTTGTGATATTAAAACAGCACATAATCGTTTTTGAGGTCTCAACCATTCAGGTGGGCAAACAGAATCTAACATTGCTTGATTTGAAAGTCTTGGTAAAGCAAGGAATTTATTATTTGAAATTACATTGTGCATTGTATCGCTAGATATATCCTTCATACTGACAGATGCCATTGGCTTTTCAGAATTTTCATTAAATAATAATAAGGTATCTAAATCCATTGAAATTTTATATTTAGTTGCAATAGCTTCTGTTTCAGGTTTATCCATCTATGACAAAATCAAATTATAATTCAAATAACCAAAAATGTTAAATAATTCTAGTAGTTTTGTTAGAAATAAGAAAAATATTTACCTGAACAAAACCAAACGCAACACGATCTCTATAATAAAATGCAATAAATAGATATCGTAATCGTATCAATTCTTTCTTATCAAATATTAAAGCTCGAATTCGATTATCTATCCATCCTGAGAGGAAATTCTCTACATTATTTTTATTTATACTAGGTATTAATTTATATGGAAATTTGTTTCGTAAAAAGTCTAAAAAGAAATGAATTATTTAAATTTATTATTCTGTAAGGTAACAATGTTAACATTGTATTAGGTAAAACGTACAACCAACACATACCAATAATTTTTTGAATGCTAAAGAGTGATTCCTTATAGACACTAGTACGACCATCTATTATAATAACAAGACATGGTAGTGAATGAATACCAAGTCTCCTTGCTAAAGCAGATTCTTTTTCGGCATGAGCAGTTGCTAAGCCAAGACCTAATGGTTCTAATTCATCGATTAATCGTCGCCAAATTGGTTCAACTTGCAAACATGCAAAACACCAATCTGAATAAAATAGTATCATATAAGGTGTGCGATAAGTTTTTGGTACAATTACATTTTCAAATGATCTGCAAAAACCGTACATATGCAAATTGTAATGATATATATAAATATGCACATGTATCTTCATATTTTTTCTTTCCAAAATAATACATACCGATATGTAATACTCATCTTATAAAAAAGTGAAATATCTCGATTTTGGTAATGAAATTTGAAGTTTCCAGTAAACAATTCTTCCAAAGGATCAAGAACATTATTAAAGTGATTATTATCTCTGCGTTGCCTAGAGATACTTTCTTCTGTGATACCATGATTATCAAATTTCTTCCTTCTCTCTGGATCGGTTAAAATCTAAATAAATAAATTAAAAATTAAAATACAACAATTTACATTTTACCCATTTTATTAAAATATTAATGTTACCTCATAGGCTTTTGTAATTTCTACAAATTTATTTTCTGCAGCAGGATGATCAGTTTTATCTGGATGCCTAAAGAAGCAATATATTAGTCTTATTATATTAACAGCAAGAGAAATTTTAATTAAATTAATGATTATAACAATCTTCAATATTGATATAAAATATATTATGTTTGTTAAAAAAAACACGTAGCTTCGATAAATTTCAATTGCAATTGTTACACAGTAAACTAATAGAAAAATAATACTAGTCCAATAAAAAACAATCATTCTTACCATTCTTTGACAAGATTTTTATATGCTTTTCGAATTTCTTGTATGGTAGCACGTTTGTGAACACCTAATATTTTATAAGGATTTCCCAATGATTCGCTTCCACTAGCTGGCGATAATAGCTTGGTTGTTATTATGAAAACCACAATAAAAAATGAGAACCTCATTAATAATTTTATATTGTTCACTCTCCTATTAATGTTATTTGATCGTTTGCTTACTGACTCAGAGGTACTTAAAAAATTAATCGATAACATTGTGACAGCACTTCTTACATTCGTCACCAGAGGGATCAACTGGAATACCAATTTTCGGGAAGTCTTCTTTACTAATTTATTCGAATATATTCTTCTGAGAAAGGAATACCTCTTTTTTCCCTGTATAATACACATCCGTCAGGCAACATTACTAATGAATCCAGGTATAAGTCCAAAATTAAACATACACTTACATTCCTTCCTTTTTTTCTCTATCTTACCACTTTCAGAGTGCTACCACTCACACAGGGTAAGTCCTACTATTTACCACGTTCTCTTGCTAGTCTTTTAAATAAAATATAACCTTTAGATTGTGTTATTTTATTTTAAAAACATATTTATATTTTAAAGACCTCAAAAACTTGATTAATAACTTTTTTGAACAATAAAAGTATCTAGTAATTTTATTTTTGAATTGTTCCTAACATCGCAAACAATTTGTGGCGCTACTGAACATTTTAGAAACCTATAAAAATAAATCGAACGACAAACAACATTGAAATTAACAAATTTATATGTATTATGTATGTACTGTTTTAAATAAATACCATTAGGACAAAATATTCTACACGTACTGTGTTCTAATATCAATATGTAATAGGACGTTATGTACTTCAATTATTGCATATTTATTATTTGAACGAAATGGGACCTTTTAACTATATTAATTTTGTTATCAAGTGCAATACACGTATATGAACGAACAGAATATTATTTAATGAAATATCGATGCCTCTTTAAAACTATATTCAGAATTAATCATTTTGAAATGTTTTGATAGTATTCCGTAAGACGGTCATGGACTGACGTATGACATAATAGCCAATATTATACATCTACTTTAATATAGAAAAATGGCTACTTGGGCTGAAGATGAAATTGGACGAAAGTGGGATAGGTGTTTTACGGATGCTCTTTTTAAATTTGGTAAATATCACGTAAATGTTTATAATTATGAGTAGGTATTGAAAACCATTTTGTTTCTTTTTTATTTAAATACGTAATAATATTCTTTTTGCAGGAGGAGGAATTGCTCTTGGAGGAGTATTTTCGCTATTTTTTTTCAAACGTAAGCTTTAATTAATTTAATACCTTTTATTCAAAGTAATGGTTTGATATTAGTTTTTAATGTTAACAACAAATTTTATTTCATGCTATCATAAACTATATTTATACGCTTCTAAGTTAATATGTGAAGAACAAATGTGTTTTGGAAAGTTAAAGAAAAAATTAAATATTTGACTGAAAATTGTGAATATAATTATATTTGTTATATTACTGAATGTAATTTTACGGTTTTATATAGATATTTCCCTTAACCTCAAATTTTACTGTTAAAAATGATCTTAACATGTATAGGAGATGATAGGTTAAGTACAATCATTTATTTTTATTTCAAATATAAAATAATATATAATAATTTTGATTATCATATTATTTAGAAGATAAATAAAAGATATGTATATTTAATCATTTATTAATTAAACTCATTCAATTGTATAATTAATAAAATCAAATAATCACATTATAAATATTAGTTGCAGGAATACCAGTAATATCTTAACAAATACACACATATTAGTTTTTATAAACTTATGTTAATATAAATGTACTTTCTTGTAGGAAGGAAATGGCCAATTCTAACTGGAGCAGGTTTTGGATTAGGTATGGCATATTCTAATTGTCAAGAAGATTTAAATTCTACATTAAAAGTTGCCCCAAAATCAAAAAATTGTAAGAAACAAGATGAAGATAAAAAAAATTCTTAGCAAAGTTTCTATTAAAAAAGAAATTATATTGATATAAAGTAATATACAATATACTAATAAACTAGTTGAACTTGTATTATAGTGTCATATGAAATAAATTCTTTCTTAATTCTAAGTTGTTACAATTAATATAAACAATAAAATTACTGTGAGAAAGATATGTTTAGTATTTATGTTATTATTCATAGAATGTGAAAACCATAAAATAAATATAAATTATTTTATTATTTATTTTACATTCCTTATTGTTCAACTGAGTATGTAATTATAGGTATAATAACAGATTCAAAAAGCAAAATTATGGTCGAAACATATTCGAAATAATTTGATTTATCACTTGTAATGTAATTATTTATAAAGGTAAATATATTCAGTTATAAAATAAAAATAAACAAAACGATATAAGGAAGTATAGTGTATTCTATTCGACGGTAAATAAATATTGAAAACATTACAAAAACTTGATTTCTACATTCGCTAATTATTTCAGTGTATGTATATAATATATAATACAGAATGTATAAATTAGGGTCATCGATCGCTAATAATAAGTTAAGCTTAACCTTCAAATATATTTCACCAATTTATCGAATTTTCATTATTTTATAACGTTTCAATTATTATTTTTTTTACAAATATTAGAATATTTACAAAAAATTGATAATAAAAGTAATACAAATTGAACTATGTTATTTCAAATTATGATTCGATATATCTCGATACATGAAACGAGAATTCCATCGAGTTACAGCTTACAGCTGTCTCGCACTGTCTCGGATCTAAACGGATCTAAGCAATATGGATATGGATATCTATTGATGCGTCGCAGAACATTTAATTGTAAAATATTTAAAAAAAAACCACGTACATACACAGTGAAATCTAGATAACTGAAGCAGAAAGAACAGTTACTTTTGTTTTAACGTAAAACAAGAAAAATGTTAACTGCCGCTGCAAATTCGTTATCGAATAACGGAGGATCTTATAGCAATGACAGACCGTCAAATACAACAGATTCAGAACTCGCAACTGATCCAGCTTCGGGTGGATTTTTTCATTCCGATTATAAAAAGTAAATATGTGTTAATAACCACTATTGTATTTGTGAAAAATGTCTTATAATTTTCAGTAATTGCTTAAATATGACCAAAATACTAAATTCTAAAAAATGAAAAAATCAATCTCGTTTTAATATAAGTGCTTTATATTAATTTTACTTTTAATACTCTTTTATGTTTTAATTGTGTATTATAAATTTTGATATTTGTTATGTTATTTGTATTTTAAATTATATTGTCAACTACGAGTTTAAAATACTCTTAAGTTTAGGACTTAATTTAATATAAAATATATTGATATTTAATATACAGTTGTTTATTATAAAGATACATTTCTTTTAGGCATGAAGATTTGAAACAAATGCTGGATAGTAGTAAAGATGGATTGAAGTTAGAAGCCATGAAACGTATAATTGGGGTGATAAATCTTATACTTATTGTTTTGTTATATTTAGTATTTTGATTTATAAACCTCACTTAGCAATTGTAAAATATTTTTTCAGATGATAGCAAAGGGAAGAGATGCATCAGAATTATTTCCAGCTGTAGTTAAAAATGTTGTATCAAAGAACATTGAAGTAAAGAAGTTAGTTTATGTTTATTTGGTCCGTTATGCAGAAGATCAACAAGATCTTGCACTATTATCTATCTCTACATTCCAGCGAGCATTGAAAGATCCTAATCAACTAATAAGAGCTAGTGCTTTAAGGGTGCTTTCAAGTATACGAGTTTCTATGATAGTGCCTATAGTAATGCTTGCTATTAAAGATTCAGCCAGTGATATGTCACCATATGTTAGGAAAACTGCTGCGCACGCTATCCCTAAACTTTACTCATTAGATTCTGAACAAAAGGAAGAATTAATAAGTGTTTTAGAAAAATTATTATCTGATAAAACAACTCTTGTTGTGGGTTCAGCGGTAATGGCTTTTGAAGAAGTTTGTCCCGAAAGAATAGATTTGATACATAAAAATTACAGGAAACTTTGCAACTTATTAGTAGATGTTGACGAATGGGGCCAAGTTGTTATAGTCAACATGCTTACAAGATATGCAAGGACACAGTTTATTAATCCTAATGTAGATGTACGTATAATATTTAAAAATTATAGATACTTTGATATATGTAAGATTTATATATTTTTTTAAATAATTTTCACAGAATATAGATGATGATGAAAATCGTTTATTTTATGATTCCGATTCTGATTCATCTAATTCGAAGAAACCAAAATTAACATTAGATTCTGATCATCGATTGTTATTACGAAATACAAAACCCCTTTTACAAAGTAGAAATGCTTCTGTTGTAATGGCAGTGGCTCAATTATATCATCATACAGCACCACAAAGTGAAGTAATCATTGCTGCTAAAGCATTAATAAGATTGTTGAGAGGTCATAGAGAAGTCCAAAGCATAGTTCTTCATTGCATCGCCAGTATATCAATTACCAGAAAGGTAATGTAAGTACTAATATACTAATAACAAGATTTACTGTAAATTTACAGAAAATACCAGATTATATGAAAATTAATAGAATAAGATATTTAAAAATAGAAAGTAAGTAAACAGAAACTAAATACAGTATATAATTTTTATTATTTTTATACAGGGAATGTTTGAACCTTTTCTTAAATCATTCTTTGTGAGAACTTCAGATCCTACGCATATAAAGCTTCTAAAATTAGATATTTTGACCAATTTAGCTACTGAAACTAGCATTGGAGTTATATTAAGGGAATTCCAAACATACATTTCTAGTAGCGATAAAGAATTTGTTGGAGCAAGTATACAAGCAATTGGGAGATGTGCAAGTAATATAAAAGAAGTGACCGATACATGTTTAAATGGATTAGTTTCATTATTAAGTAATCGCGATGGTAAGTGTTTAGTAACCGTATAGTTACAATAGAATATATTAATTACCATTTTATGAAATCTTTTATTCAGAGGCTGTTGTAGCAGAAAGTGTGGTTGTTATAAAAAAACTTTTACAAACTCAACCAAACGAACACAAAAATATAATAGCTCATATGGCAAAATTAATGGATTTTATAACCATACCACAAGCTAGAGCATCAATTTTATGGCTATTAGGGGAATATTCAGATAGGGTGCCTAAAATAGCCCCCGATGTACTTAGAAAAATGGCCAAAAACTTCGTAAACGAACAAGATATAGTGAAATTACAAATTTTAAATTTAGCTGTAAAGCTATGTCTAAATAATCCAATTCAATCTAAACCATTTTGTCAATATATCTTCCAACTTGCAAAATATGATCAGAATTATGATATCAGAGATCGTGCGCGTTTCTTAAGACGTTTTATTTTTGAAGAGGATGAAAGAAAAAAACTTCCACAGCTTGCAAAGAGAATATTTCTAGCTCCAAAACCTGCGCCCACATTAACATCTAGATTCAAAAATTCTGAATATCAGTTGGGTACATTATCGCATTATTTAGATATGCCATGTGCTGGTTACCGTCCCCTGCCATCTTTTCCTGACGTAGGTTCTGATCCATCAGTAAGGGATGTAATTCATACTGAGGATGATTTTAAAAATTCCCTTTATACGAGGGAATATTATAGAAAAGATAAAAGAGATAGGAAAGGAAAGGGGAAAGATAAACCTTTTTATAGTGACGATGAAAGTATTCAAGCAGAGGGTAGGTTTTATAGTTATTAAAGTTGTAATCTAATGTTTTTAAATGCAAATACTCTGATTTTTAGAACTGGACAAAGAAAATGAATCTTCGGATAGTTCAACAAGCGAGTCTTCGGGTGAAGACAGTGATTCATCTGAATATACATCAGAATCTGGTAAATCGGAGAATAATAGCGAGAAAAAGAAATCTGTGAAAACTTCAGATGATTCTGATAGCGAATCAGAAAGCGAAGAATCAGATTCTGAAGAAACTTCTGAAGATTCTCAGGAAAGCGAAGAGCAAAATCATACAGTTTCAAGTCAAGAAATAAAAGAAAAACCAAAAAGTAACATTGATCTACTTTTAGATCTAGATGATGGTAAGATATATTAGATAACGTACAGAAACACAACAAAATATTAATGAAAATAATACTTTATTTGAATTATAGTAATTCCAATGACACCTGTCATGCCACTGAGTACGGGAGGTCTTCTTACTCCAATAAATTCGAACGTTACAAACGATGTGAGAGAAATATCAACTTCTTTTATTCCAGTGAAAAAGTCTGAACTATTAAATAGTATTATGGGTCACGGTTTAAAAATTGAATATAGATTTACCAGATCACAGCATTTAGTAAGCGCTTATTTGGTTACTATTGAATTAACATTTTCAAACGAAGGCAATGAACCTGTTAAAGAAATACAAACGGGAACAAAGGTACATACTTTTGTTATATAAAAATTGTTTCCTTTTTAGAAATGTTACAATTATAAATTACTTCTATAGTTTACTTTTCATTTTAGAATTTACCAAAAGGTATGGTTATTCATGATTTTACACAAATACCACTTTTGGAAGTAAATTCCAATTTATCTTCGACATTGGGTATCAATTTTAATGATTCTACACAACCGGCAAACTTTAATGTCGACTTCACAATTGGCGAAGTAATATATTCGTGCCCAGTTACTATTAAAGCACCCATTGGAGAAATAATTAGAGCCGTATTGTTGCCAGAAAATATGTTCACTGTCGAAAAGAATAAGTTAAAGGGTATGAATGAACATGTTGCAAAAATAGAATATTCAGGTAATACGAATGCTCTTACACAAAAAGTTTTTGAAATTGCAAATGTTGCAATGATATCTAGCAGCGATGAAGAAATTCGGTTAGTAATCGAACAAAAAACAGAAATATATCAAAATCGTTTATATTCCCGTTTGACATTGTATAACATAAAATTTTCTTTCTGTTTGCAGATTTGCTGCACATACTTTAGCATCAAAATCCTTGGTATTAGTTACAATAAAGATTATGGGCAATAATATGTTGGAAATTTGTGTAAATTGTGAAAAGATGGTAATAGGTTCTATTTTGTTAAACGAATTAAAAAGTAATTTAAAAATGAGTTAAGTATTTTACATTTACAGTTACGAATTAAACGTAAGCTATATAAATATATTTACAAAACTTGTAAAAAGTAAAACTAAAATTTTTAATGTTAATAAATGTACACACAAATTTAAAAGGTCTAACAAATATATATGACTAAAAACAAAAATTGAAATATAATGTTTTTTATAGACTATATTATATTTGTACTCTCTAAATACATAACCTATGTACTTTCAAAATGAATAATTTAATAATCTGTAATAAATAAACAATATTTGCAACTTATTTCTTTATTATATAAAATTGGATAAGTATTAAGAAATATAGTAAATGATAGTATTTGCGTTCCTGCTGTTGATAATAAAATCAATGCTTTTAATTTTATTATATTTAATTTTATGTTATTCAATATTTTATAGACAAAATTTAATTTTAAATATCGATAGCTCTTGAATATAATCGATATGAGTGTATCGATATACAATTGGTTTCAGAGCATGGCCAGTAGAGGGAAACATACTACAAGCTCTTTTATCCGCACGATTCAGGGTAAGGTGGAATACGATTAATGAATCTCATGTTATCAAAGCAATCTGTTATTATAATAAATAAATAATTACATATTTTATAAAATTTTATATGTTTTAGATATCTATTTTAAGAATAATACCATATTTTTTTCATTATATCATTATTTGTTTAGTTTTAAGAACTTGAATTTTATAAGGTTAATGTTTGACATTTTATCAATTTTATAAGTAAATTTAACATACATTACTGCATTTTAAGGCATAACAATACAATATAAATTATTCTGAATCAATTGATTCATTCTTCTTTTTATTTGTAATGTAAATTTAAATTTGTAGTAATGTGATATAATTTCAACTAAACAAGTAAGCATTACAATTGTTTTAACGTCTGTTTATATTTATATTTCAGATGGCTGATACAAAGGAAGCAAACCCAAAATCTGTGGAGAAAACAAATGCTCCTTTAAATAAAAAGGGCGGGAAGAAAGGTAGAATTAGGCCTAGAAATTATGATTTAGGGAATGGTGTTTATAGATTCAGCCGTACTCGTATGTTTCATAAGAAAGCCATTTATAAGTTTCTTGGCAAGAAAACTCCAAAAACGGTATGTTATATTTTATTTCTTCTTATTTATGCTTGTATCTAACTTATGTATTTATATAAACATGTGATGATAGGTTAAGCCCAAAAAGCCAGTAACCATTGAAAAGAAAATCAGTGGTGATAAGAATGGAGAGAAACGTATTGTATTATTGAAGAAAAGACGCGCAAATTATCCTACTGCAGACCCTGTAACTGTACATCATGCTAAGAAATGCTTCAGTGATCATCGCCGTTATTTGAGATCTTCTTTAAAACCAGGAACAATTTGCATCCTACTTGCTGGTGCTCATAAAGGGAAAAGAGTTGTTTTCTTAAAACAGCTTAAGAGTGGTTTGCTCTTAGTTACGGGTAAATCTTTTTATAAATTTATCATATATTTGATAAGATTTGAAAACAGATCTTTAAAATGAAACTAAATTTTAACAAAACATTTTTCAAATTAGGTCCTTTCTTGATCAATGCTTGCCCACTGCGAAGGGTTAGCCAAAACTATGTAATTGCTACATCCACACGTATTAATATTTCTGGTTTAAAAATTCCAAATCATATTAATGATGATTATTTCAAACGAAAACGTGAAAAACGTGCAAAGAAAGAAGAAGGTGATATTTTCACTAAGAAGAAGGACGAATATAAACCAAGTGATCAGAGAAAAGCTGATCAAAAAGTGGTTGACAAATTTATCATTTCTGCTATCAAAAGAAACAAAGAGAAAAAAATGTTATTTACTTATTTGTCAGCAATGTTTGGTTTAAGGAGCAGCCAATATCCACACAGATTAAAGTTCTAATCTTTTATGATTTGAATATAAATACATAATAAATATAAAAACAGTAAACAAATGTTCTTTTTATTTTCGTAACAATACTATTATTGTATTTGTTTGATTGAAATAACGTACTTTATTCGTGTTTTTCAGTACGAAAATTGTATAATGTTTTATGTCTTTACCTATATATCGTATAAGCAAATATGTAATATTTGAAGCAAAGGTTAAACTAAATTTTTTAATTGTAATATTTAAATAGAAGGAGTTTAGATAGTACAGTGGATTCTGATTATTCGGGACACGCCGATTCTCGTGTAGTTTGGCGTCCCAATTATGCGAAGTGCCACGTAAATATATGCGTGCAGTTAAAACGATAGAAAACAAATTACAGCTTAAATCAGCATACAGAACGAAGTATTTATTTAAATATTAATTCATAGATTAATAAATATCCATCGGTGACGGAGTCGGCAGAGCTTTTCGATTCAAACGATTCCCGCGTCGATGTTCGGCATGCCCGCCGTGTTTTTCGAATCAATTCACACCGTTCCGAAATTTTGCAAATCGGCGACGTTCACATACGTATGTATGTAGTACATACACAATTAACCTTAGGCCAAATTTAAAAAGTAAAGTAACAAAGTGGAGCGAAAGAAAAATTCGAAATGCAAAAACTACAGACATCTGTCCCAAATAAGCGGAATGATGTCCCGATTAAACGAAGAAAACTAAGGCTGTTTGTTTGATTAGATTGTGTTTTTTGAAATTTGTCTGAAATAAACGGCAACGAATAAGCAGAATCTACTGTATAAGTTTTATTCGAACCAGAATTGTATCATTTGCAATCATTTGTGAATGCGCATGCGCACAACGAATTGGAACGTCAAATGGGAAGATTAAATAACATTTCTCCGTTATGAAGCTATAATATGTAAAACATCTTTCATATAAAAGTATGCATATATCTTTACGTATTGTTTTCAGTCTAATCCAGACAGTGCTCAGCTGTTAAGTAGTGACATCACTGTATCGGGTTAGACAAGCTACAACAAAATAAGTGTTTGTTAACACAAATGTGTTGCATATTAAATACATGACATGTGACACGCAGTGACACTCTATTCGCAAATGTCTTCGCCTATACCTATTCAATCTATTGAGTATTCCGCTAATTATCAACGTTTTAACGATGATGCCAACATATCGCTTGAACCAGATACTTCGCAGCGATCATGCCCACGTATGTCGAATTGATTTTAATACTATCCCTCTTATTCATAATCTACAATAATATTTGTACGTTTTGATAAATTGCATTTTTGTTTTAATGTTTTATTTTATAACAAATTAAGTTACATATTGTTACTCTATGTATTTCATAATTAACATATAACATCTTTACATCTTATTTTGTTCTTATGATTATTTAATTTTCACATTATTAAAAAATTCTGTAAGATAAATCTCAAGTTATTTTTGTATACTAAAAATATTTGTTCTTTATTGCTTTCTTATTTTAGGGTATGGATCTATATTGTCATGTTCTTCTACAGAAAATCATATAAATTCACCCGTGGAGAATACCAAAACAACAGAACAATTTCCTCAGAAATTTGAAACAGACAAGATATATGGAGAAAACATGTCTGAAAATGCAATTCTTCCATCGCATGATTCACTTGCAGACCATGATTTACATTGGGAAATGAATTATCATGAAGCTGCAATATTTTTAGAGGTATCCAAATCTCTATAGTATTCCTCTTTAGCGGTTGTACTTATCATGTTACATGTACATACCATACATGTATGTATATCATGTGTATATCATTTTATGTATATAACAATGAAATGTATATGTAGTGTATACATATAGATTCATATTGATAATTATGTAAGGACATGAAATATTATTTCAAGAACTTATTTTCATAGGAAGGAAGAAACAATGAAAAATTTGATTCTCATCCAAAGCATCCAGAAGATTTACCAGCATACCTTTTAGTTCATAACAATTGGTATTATGGGTTAGATTTATTGACCTCTCTTATACTTTTGGCTTTAGCTTTTGTAGAAGACCCAGCTGTACCTTTGTTTGGTGTAAGTTATTTATAAAAAAAGAATAATTTCTTTTTAATAAATCTGGTTTTAATTAGTATATATCTTATTCTAGATGCCAGTTTGGGCACATGGATCAATAGAACTTTTTGCTTTAATAATTATAGGCATAGAATTATCATTGAAATTAAGATGGATTGGCTGGTTAACTATGTTGAAACATAAACGAACAATGTTGAAGGTGAATCTTTTCTTTCTATTTTTAAGAATTTCATGGTTCATGCTATATAAATTCGTTTCTATTCATATTTATATTCATTCTTGTTTATATGTGTTGATATCATTGTCTGTTTTTGTATTTTGTAATTATCAGTAAACAATGGAAGTTTCACTTTGTAGTTGAATTGCAATTCTTTTTAACAGTTTTATTAGTGCAGCTGAGGGTAACATAATATATTGGCTGTCTTTCACAATACTAGTATAAAAGAGATGAGAATATTAATGAGAAGATAAGATACTTCACAACCACAGAGTGTTTTAGATTACATTTTTAACAAAACAGAATGTGATAATTGTATTATTTGTTCTTCTTTGGTATGTTATGTATGTTAACATATTTATTATAGTGTGCTGCATAAAACACACTTACTTAATTCTTAATTACCATAATTGTATATTGTATCGGTGGTGTATGTTATTGACTTGATACTATATACTCATTTATATTCATATCTATTACGCAATGGCATAAAAGTATTAAATGCAGTTAATAATATACTTATTATCTAGAGGACAAATTTTACTTAATTAAAAGGAGCTTATATATTGATATAATTTTTTTTCTTTTTTTTGCAGTGTGTTACATTAATCATCATGTTTTTAGAAGCAATGACAGTTTTAGTACGGCAATCATCGCATTTTCGTGTAACACGTGCTTTGAGGCCTATATTTTTAGTAGATACAAAATGTTTCGGAGGAGTAAGAAGATTTATAAGACAAATACTTTTAACGTTACCACCAATTTTAGATATGTTAGGCCTGCTTTTATTTTTTATAACACTTTATACTGTATTGGGTTATTATATGTTCAGTGATATGAACAGAAACTTTTCTACATTGCAAGACAGTTTTGTGAGCCTTTTTGTCCTTCTCACTACTGCTAAGTAAGTATTGTTACCAATAATTATAATCAATTATTAACAAATTAAAAACAATAATGCCTATTGCAAAACATGCAAATAATTTATCATTTCAATGTTTAGCTTTCCAGATGTAATGATGCCATCATATTCGAAAAATAAGTGGTATGCAATATATTTTGTATCTTACTTATCCACGATGTTGTATGTAATGATGAATTTAATGTTGGCAGTAGTTAATGAAACATTTACAGCAGCTGAGCGTGATAAATTTAAAAAATTGTTTTTACATAAAAGAAAAGCTTGTCAACATGCTTTTAAGTTGTTAGTTTCGAAACAGAATCCAGATAAAATGCGATTTCGTCAATTTGAAGGATTGATGCGACATTACGCTCCAAATAAAAGTATGTTAAATTCATATAAAAGTATATTAAAATTTGTTTTCAAATATATGAAACAAATAAATTATATCATGTAATTCAAGAATAAATAGAACAAATTTTTTACAGGTACAAGAGATGTTGTTTTAATGTTTCGATATTTGAACACTTCTGGAAGCGGAGTTTTAAGCTCTGAAGAATTTTTGAATATTTATGACACTATAATGCTTCAGTGGGAACCACAATATTCTGCTGTGCCTTGGTATCACAGTACATCACAGCCTTTACAGATTCTCTGTACAGGAGCTCATGCTGCTATTAGATGGCCATATTTTGAAGTTCTGATGTGTAAGTTCTAAAAAAAAAAAAAACAAAAAAAAAGGAAAAACACGAATGAATCGATACAACATTAATCTTTCTTTAACTATATTAAATAAAGATTATGAATTATCTAGATACAACAATTGTTGCAAATGGTATTGCTATGATAGTAAGGATATTAGAGCCAAGCGATAATGTTCATGGTACAATTTTATTCGCTGCATCTTGGGATACTTTCCTTTTCGGAGGAAGTAAGTAAACAATATTTAAAACAATATTATATAATATTCTATTATTTTTAATACCGTTTTTCATTTCAGTATTTGTTGCCGAAGCATTAATAAAAGTATTAGGACTTGGCACAAGGCGATATCTTAGTTCTGGATGGAATCTTTTTGATTTAGGCACATCTGTAATGACACTTGTTGCAGCTTGTATTTTATGTCTATTTCCTACAGCTACATTTTTTGTCTTATTCAGACCACTCAGACTTTTACGATTATTTAAGATGAAAAAAAGATACCGAGATGTGTTTGGTACTTTGGTTATTTTAACTCCCTTGATGTCTTCCACTGCGGTAGTTATGCTTGTTTTATATTATTTCTTTGCGATTATCGGAATGGAATTATTTTCCGGATATAATATGCGAAATTGTTGCAAGTAAGTATAAACAGGATATTTTTATGAACGTAATTTTTAAGTTATTTATTACATGCAAAAACTGTTTTACAGAAATACAACAGTCGAAGATTTTTATAAATATTCCGTCAACGAAAGCACCACGCTAGGATATTATTATCTTAATACTTTCGACAATCTCATAGCTAGCGGTATGACGCTTTTCGAGTTAACAGTTGTTAATAATTGGTTCATTTTAATGAATGCATATGCATTTACTGTTGGCATGTATACAAGAATATATTTTATGATATTTTATCTGGTGACAATGATTGTGTTGACAATTGTGGTATCTAGCTTTTTGGAAGCATTCCGGTTTAGGATACATTACAAAAAATCGACATCTAAACGTGATGGTAATTATCCCTTAACATTTTATCAAAATGATTATAAAAATATAACACACATATATATCAAAATAAGACTTAGTCTATTTAAAATTTATATGATTTTTTTTTATCTCGTAAATATGTTTTGTAGAAGAAAAAATGCTTCATGAAGAAGTGGAATTAAAGTGGAATGAATTACAATGCATAATAGAAGATTTTCAAATTTTGGAAAGATTGCGGCCTTCGCTCGTAGTTGGTGTAAGTTAATGCAAAAATTTTAAGTGTACTGCAATGCTATAATTACGTAAATATTATAGGGAACTACTGTTTTTATTGGTTCACGGCCTCGAACACGAGAAGTATTGCAAAGAAAAATGTATAGAAATGAGATAAATGAATGGATTGAAGAAGCAGTGCAAGTAGAAAGACAGTGTTTAACAAATATTTCTCATAATTCGGAAGAACACTGCGCGGATGATATAATTTCTGAATCAGATCACCTGGGAATAACAGAGAATTTGTGACGCTTACATCGCAATACATCTAATGTTGTATAATTGTAGTAATCGATTAAATCTATTTAACAATTGTATATCTGTGCAACGTGCTGATTCGAGAGGTTGTAACATAAACCAAGTAACAGAACAAGTAAAACTTTCACTAAATTTATTTAAATAAATGTAAAGCGGTTTATTTAACGGAATGTGAGAAATAAAACCTTTCTATTTCAGATTACATGATGATTCATACATTGAATCGATCAATTTTAATAAAAATGATTTCATAAAAATTGCACATCCAAAAAATGAATGATCGACCATTAACTCAGGTATAAAATTTAATTTTCCTATCTCTTTTTTCTGGAAGATAAACATTAAGAGCAGGTACTTATAATAAAAAATTATTTCATATTTTTATTTAAAAAATAGTAAAAATTGATTCGTCGTATTTCTCCTCTTAAAGATTTTGTATTTTTTTATTTATTATTTTTTATATAAACGTGACATCCCTTATATAAGATCGGTAATTTTAAATGCTTATTTTTATATAAATCAGACACGTCCTATTTTTTATACAATGTAATAGTATACAATGCACATGTATAACAATGTTAGAAAATTAATTATTTCTAATTCTGTTAATTTTGCCTTTAGTTTTCTAATTACATTTAACAATTGAGATTAAAATAATTAAAGAACATAATGAAATAGTTATTGCTATGTGTATGTATCGGTGCTAATAAAGAACTTACGTTTAATATAAATCCCAAATGTTTTTTCGTTGTGAATAATTATAAACAAAATATAAATCACCCTAAAATGTATTGAAAACTAAAGCAAATTCATTTATATTAATTGAAATGTACAGTATATATTATTTATGAATTTGTACTCCACGAACCCCTAAAGTTGTTAACGTAACAGTAAACCCGTCTGCAATTAATTTTCGTGAAATACTAGCAATTGTTTCTGGCTGAGTGTCTGGCGATAATAAAACATATGCATGTCCACCACCGCCAGCACCTGTAAGTTTTGCTGCTAAAGCGTAATTTTGTGCTTCCGCACAAATTCTGTCCAAGGAGGGATGCGAAACTTGGCAAGTGGCTAACAATCCTTGATTCATGTTAATAAGTGTCTGTAATAATATGATAAATGGTAAGAAAATTTAAATATATCTATCAGTTTTTACGATCGGTAACAATATTTAAAATCTTAATAAATGCTTACCATTAATTGTTTATATCCTTCAAAAAGAGACTCGTTATCGGTACTTGAAATATTTTTAAGTTTCTGAACGATTTTAATTGCTTCCTTTGAAATATTATCAATGGAATTCATAATGAGATCAATAATAACAGGATATTTGTGTTTTAGTTCTACGAATTTTTCCATCAATGCTTTTGTGCTTCTATTAACTCTTGTGTCTACCAATAAAATTTTCATGGTTTGTACATTGTTTATCGGTTTCATGTAATCATCCTTTTTAAATTCAATCATTGATCCATACGTACACACGGAATTGTCTATTCCGGATGGATTACCATGCATAATCCTCTCACAATTTAAAGCATATTTTGAAATCATTTCTAAGTCAGAAATATCAAATTCTTTGTGTATATTTTTCTTTAAATACGACCAATGTAAAATGCAAGCAGCAAGAGAAACTGCAAATGAAGCAGAACTACCAAGCCCGGAACCAATTGCAAATTCATTAGTTAACTGAATTTGAAAAGGTGTTATTTCTACCCCTTCCTTATATGTAATATAAATAAGAAGATAAAAAAATGCCTCTAAACTTAATTTCTGTTGTAGATTTGTATAACCGGTATTACCAACAAATTCCTTTATATTATTATAAAATATATCATAATTTTCTATAAATTCCATACTATTAATAGCAACAAAGAAGTTTCGTATTTGTTGAAGAGGTATACTAATAAATAGATTTATTTTAGAAAAATATATTTTAATAACTTGTTCTGCTTCGGGTAGCTCAACCAAGTCTATAGTTGTATATAAACCTATACTAGCTGCAACAGCTGTTTTCCCATAAACTACAGCATGTTCTCCAAACAAAATAACTTTTCCTGGTGCGGATACTTTGAAATTAATCATATTGAATCTTTGTACTTCTGTTTATGTGGCTGCTGATAAAAGCTGATTTTATTTAAAACCTTTTATAATAGAACATTAATATTTTGCATTATGGATTATACAGTAGATTAGCTTTTCTGTTTCTCCCACTGTTCTGGGGTTAATGTTTTTTGTGAAAATGCATGGATTGTTTTAAGCTCTTCTTCTAATACCGCATTTACCAGCCTAAAACATTAATAGTTAAAATGATAAATTGTTCACTTTATATCAACAAGTATGTTCGAATCTCTCGAAAAGTAAAAAATGTAGTACCTATGACGTTGTAGCAAGGGTTTCGCTTCAAATACATCGGAGACAATTATTACAGAAAATTTAGCACCGCAACCATCAGACTGATCTACCACTTCCTGTAACATTTTAAATAATATAAGAATAAGTTTCTGTATATTTTCATCTATTAAAAGTTACAGTATAGT
This sequence comes from Stelis phaeoptera, assembly GCA_943735885.1. Taxonomy (NCBI): domain Eukaryota; kingdom Metazoa; phylum Arthropoda; class Insecta; order Hymenoptera; family Megachilidae; genus Stelis; species Stelis phaeoptera. Next base: position 8,292,918 of record OX030936.1, read on the forward strand.
TTATATTACTTAGGACTAATAAATCTTTATATTTTCATAAAACACATAAAATTATTATAATTAAAAGATATAAGTATTTACTTTGGATACAAAAGATGTTGACAAAACAGAATATATTCTTTAATTAGTGCAAAAAAATATCAATTTATTTAAAGACAAATCTTACTTAATTATTAAAGTTAAAGAAAGTGTTAACTTTTGTTTAGCATAGGTAATTTTAGTTTCCCTTGTGCAGACAGTAAAATGTTTAGATATACCTGCCATGTATGCATAATGTTATTGCTATACTAATTTGGTAAACTAATATTTAGTAACAGAGCAAAGTTCAAATTTTTACGGAGGATTATATAATTTGTAAAAGAAAAAAGTGTTTATCTAATACTAAAGATAAGCTTTACAAAATGTAGGTATGTAATATACATTAGTTAAAGTAATAATACATGTTACTAATGCTTTTCTTAATTTAATAACATTCGATAATTTTAAACCAGTTATATTATAATTTGTAATATAAAATTTATATATATATATATATATATATATATATACATATATTTCCTTCTTGAATATATTTTCAGTTATTTGATTAAACTGGAAACGAATAAAATATTTTCAGTAACAAATGAATACTTAAAAAAGTAAGGTATTTTATTGCAGTAATAATATTTATTTGGTATATCAATTTAAAATGGTATATAGTATGAAATCAATATAACAAATTTATATTATTTCGTATTTATAATGTTTCTTGATATATAAAATTGTTTATAATTGAAATATAAATAAAACATAATAAAATGTACGCAGGAATATATGGAGACCAATAATGCAAATAAATCTGGGTATTTGTTTGGAGCTTTCGAAAAACCACTAACAATAGATAATATTATTATTCCTAACATTGAGATGTAAAAGGCAGTTATTCTACAAGAGTATAAATCATAACTTAACAAACTATTTTTATAGTAATAAAGTATCTTTCTTTTCAATTTTATAAGATTCAATTTACTTTTATTCTTTTCAAGTTTTGTCTTAATTCGTTCTTGATTAGTAATGATATGCGTATTCTTTTTTAAATCGATTCTGTTCAATGATTTATTACTATTACAAATATCAGGATATCCCCAAAGAACAGAAAAAAAGTAAAAAATCAATGTAACACAGTATGCCAGATATAAATCATCTTTTATAAACAAGGGTAACATACTGAAATGTGAAATTATTAAAAACCAGAAACAAGGAAATGGATCATGCTGAAAATATAATAGAATTGGAATGGCAACAAGTAGGATTGTCTTTTCATGAACTTGAAACGAGAAAAGGAAAAATGCTGATGCACAATTAATCAAGGAAATAATAAACTTTTCTTTTTTTGGGTTTAGATATAGATCCACGCAACTTGGTAGAACCGCGGACATTGTTACTGCTAAGCAGAATTTGGCTAATTCTTCATTTGTAAAGGCATTACGTAATTTGTAAAAAACATTTACAGCACACCAAATGTTAGCAACCTTATCTTCAAATATACCTCTAGAAACTGGAAATAAGCGGAAAATAACACTTACAAATGTTTCTAAGTTTTTAAGAAATGGTAACCAAATAATAACAAAAGTCACAACCACTGTGAATGATATCCACAACAGCGTTCTTAAATTGGACGCTCTGATTTTTTGTTTCATCGGTAAATGTTTTCCAAGTATATAAAAAAAAATTGGTAACGCATGATAAAGTTCCATCTGTTTATAATTTAGTGCTGCTACAAATAGAACCGAACCAATAATAAATGAATTTTGAAGTATAAATGTAACAGCATGAATAAATAAGCCTAACGATACGCAATTGTATTGAAAATGTCCATTATCTATCAATATTAAACCTGGATAAATCAATATTATGAAAAGCATAATATTCGTTTTTGTAAAACCAAATATATTTGATTCCTTTTCCCTAATGCTTTTTGCTACGTTACTGGTTGCCATATAATATATCAATGATGGAATATAAATGAAAATATCCATACAAAATACGCTAAGTCTCATGAAATATTTATGATCTTCAGATGAAAAACCTCTTGATTTATGCAACGTTACGTATGAAGAATTAATCTTATTAGCTACGTATCCTAAGACAAAACTATGATAAGCTGTTAAAGGAGGATAATCTAATCCCCAATATAATAAATCATTGTCGGTTGTATTCATGTACCATGTTACAATTGGGAGATTTAATGTTATTTCTTGCCAATGCCGTTGCGCTTCATAGTCTCCAAATATTGGAGGATTTCCTTGACCACTGTATGAATGGTATGTAATACACCATCTCAACAAAAGGGCAAGAAGAGAAATTAATATAATTTGCATACTCTTTTGCATTTTTGATCATACGCGGTGACAATCTTCAACAACTGATATCTCAAGTATATATCCTTGATTGTAATTAACAAAATTATTTTAAAAACAACGTCTAGTACCTATGTTCATGATGAAAAATTGAATGTTAGAATACAAAGCAAGTAATAAATATAATGAATACAATAAAATACCTAAGATACATACCACATGAGAAGCATTTAATTCCGTAATTAATTTATTTTTAATGTAACTTTCAGTATATGGCATATTTAACTATTAACTCTTCAAATCTTGACCTTTGATTCTGCGGCTTCTTTGATTATGCAGAAATATTATATACCTTTATACAGGGTCGTCCACTTAACAACGTAAGGGCCGGCGTGTTCTAAAACATGGATCGGTGAGATGGTGAGTGGTGATACTAAAAGTCGCTCAAGTATAAAAGTACGCGAAAGTCGTTCAGTCTATCCCCAGCGATGAACTAAAGACATGAATCGTCTAACTGAGGCTGTTCAATGTTCAAACAAAATATTTCGTAGAGTGTCGATGTGCAATATGTAATATTACATATTCCACAGCCGACTCTAGTACTAACCGTACCGAACGATGTGGCAACACCGCTTAGGTCAAGATCGGGAGTCCTATTCTTCAATATTGCAATCTCGTACTTGACATTATGTATCTACTTGACATGTTTTTTTTTTTAATAAAAAACTGTGCTAATAAACATCATTTGTTATTACAGTAAAGACTCTATAAGTGTTCAGAATTTAGGACCGACGAGGAACATTTAGCGGACAGAAGATTCGATTCTCCAACTATTTCCATTCTGCCGCCGTCAACGTAGAAAGAGACAGTGGATAAAAGAAGAATATGAATTCGGAGCTGATAAAAGAGTTACAAATTAAATATTCGTGAAACAAAACTAAGGCAACAAAGATATTTTTTTGTTTATACATTATGTTTTAAAAATAAAAATGTTATTAATACATGAAATTTTTCTGATTAAAATTATTCGTTACAAAAAATTACAAATAATTACAAAATTATACATACTCTAAAAAAGTACGGAAGATTATAAACAATCATATGAAGTTGCGGGAGGATACAAAATATAAGATTACAAATAATTAAAAAAAAAAATTACAAAAGATGATACAAAATTTTATATGTTAGGGGCGCAGACACTAGAGGGTGATTATTACCCAGGCTCCGTTCGCCAAATTTTAGAATGATAATACCCGTGCATTTGATTAATAACGGTACTCTGCGCGGAGTAACCTTAAAAATGCCTTTACCAATCAGAAGATTGAAAAATCGACCGCTCATCAACGAACATCAACTAATAAGAAAATAAATTCATAAAAATAGTGAAATACACTCGTGTCGGCATCGTGGCAAAGTGAGCCAAAGTGAAGTGCTTTGCACTTGCACCGTTGGGGACATTGAGGACCGCGGAGTGACGGGAAGTAAAGTACATCTGTTGACCGACTGTGGCGCATCATTCCAAAGCCACCTTCAAATCGCTTCAAGCATCTCCAATCTATACATATCAGTGACAAAGAGTAGGTATACTATTCCTGAGTAGTAACTACTCTTTGTCAGTGGTCTAAACCAGTCTAAACACGCTTTCCAACTAGTTTCGCACATAACGTATTATAATAGCAAAGTAGTTACCAGTTATCAGTTCAACTGGCAACCACTGGCAACTGGCCCAGTTGCCGAGGAGCTGTGAGGAGGGCGGAGGGAGGAGTTGGAGCGATCATATTATTGTTTCTATGAAAAAATAATAGGTGTTATACAAAATAATAATAAATACCATGACAATAATAAGTCGCATGCATGGAGTTTGAAATATTTCATTTAACTAAAAATATTTTATAATTTCATTATATATATAATTTATTAAAAATAATGATCAACATGATAATTTCAAGTTAATTTATTTTTGTTTTCAATAATTACTGCACATACAAGTGTGTGTTTATATAAGTATTTGTTATAATAAAATGTATATATGTATATTTATAAAATTTGTACAATATAATTAAATAACGTACATGTACTTTTTAAAAGAATAATGGCAATTTCAATCAATGAAATTTGTGAAAATACTAAATTGGCTCGTGAAATGGCATTGACTGGCAATTATGATACATCCGGAGTATATTATCAAAGTGTTGTACAACAAATTCATCGACTGCTTACAAGTATTGCGGATGCAACACGAAAAGCTAAATGGCAGCTTATTCAGCATCAAATTGTTCAAGAATTTGAAAAAGTAAAGGCAGCATCAAACACATTACAGCTTTTCAAAGTAGATGTGCATGGAGAAAGATTATTAGGTATTTTCATATTATCTGTAAACAAATTTTCATTGATAATTGAAATTAATAAAATTTAACAAATATATAGGTAATTCATGTTTATCATTTGAAGAACCTACAAGGGATCCAAATTTATGGACCTATAATAATTCCGACCATTCATGGAATCAAACAGTATCAAAAGATCCAGATGTGTGGCCACCACTGACACCTGCGGAGCAAAAGTAGATATTTTTAATAATATTACTTATGAAGAATAGATTTTTAATCCGAATTTTTATAACAGTCATTAATTATGCTATATTACATTAATACAAATACATTATATTTATAGAAACATTAGGCCACTAAAAAGTCAAGCAAAACAACAAAATCGAACAAACATACGAAAATCTGTTACATCAGGAAAAAAACCAGATATCAAAACCACTGTGAAAAAAACATTAAAAAAAGATGATACAAACAAAGTTAGTCCTAATGTTTATTATGGCTAATAATTTTTATTACTATTCTGCATACGTTATAATAATCAATAAGTATTTTTATAGGAAAAATCTGAAGGTGACAAAGTAGATATAGAAGTGGAAGAACGTAAATTTGAACCGTGCGCTAGTGATAAAGATTTAGTAGATTTGTTAGGTAAACTATATACTGCAATGTTAATAACCTTAAAAAAATAATAAAAAATAATTTTTATATATTTATTTTAATGCTACAGAAAGAGATATTGTTCAGAAAAATCCAAATATTCATTGGGATGATATAGCTGACCTGTATGAAGCAAAACGATTACTAGAGGAAGCTGTTGTTCTTCCAATGTGGATGCCAGATTTTTTTAAGGTACATACATATACATAAATTTTAGTATAATTTATATTCGATTAAATACAATACGTATTGCACTTTCAGGGAATTCGTCGTCCTTGGAAAGGAGTGCTTATGGTTGGTCCACCAGGTACTGGTAAAACAATGCTTGCTAAAGCTGTAGCTACCGAATGTGGCACAACTTTTTTTAATGTATCATCTTCTACATTAACTTCAAAATATAGAGGGGAATCAGAAAAACTTGTCCGTCTTCTTTTTGAAATGGTAATTGCAATTAACAACAAGACAGTATATTATTTCTTTACAAAATAAATTTATTTAACTAGAAATTGTTTTTTAATCTTACAAAATATTACATGTATTTATGTAGGCAAGATTTTATGCGCCCAGCACAATTTTTATCGATGAAATCGACTCTTTATGCTCCAGAAGAGGATCAGAATCTGAACATGAAGCTTCACGACGAGTGAAGTCCGAACTTCTTGTTCAAATGGACGGTATCAGTTCAAATAGGTGAGCCAATTATATATGTTAACAATAACATTTAGTTAGATTGATTATAAAGTATAGTGTTGTGTATATTCTAGCGAAGATCCAAGCAAAGTTGTAATGGTACTAGCGGCAACAAATTTTCCATGGGATATCGATGAAGCTCTTCGAAGGCGACTGGAGAAACGTATTTACATTCCATTACCGAATCGTAAGTATTTTTATAATACAATGAAATTATTTTCTACGGTTTAATTGTTTTAATCAATAAATACACTGCACAGATGAGGGCAGAGAAGCATTGTTAAAAATCAATCTAAGAGAAGTAAAAGTAGACTCATCTGTAAATTTAGCAGATATTGCAAAAAAGTTAGAAGGTTATTCTGGCGCTGACATTACAAACGTTTGCAGGTAAATAAACTATTAAACATTTATAAATACTTTTTAGGAATAAATATGGTGTTTAAAGGACCCACCTCCGATGACTTTAACCTTGACATATTTTTTTAATATTATATACCTTTCTGAGTAACCTCTATAAGAATTTAATCATCGCTTGGTCATTGTGGATGGGTACTACAAACGCTATATTTACTTTTCTACGTACAAAATACTTAAATATTTGTAAACATGTCCATAGAGACGCGTCTATGATGTCTATGCGGAAAAAGATTGCTGGCTTAAAGCCTGACCAAATTAGACAATTACCGAAAGAAGAATTAGACTTACCTGTATCTGCAGCAGATTTTGATGAAGCTGTTGAAAGGTGCAATAAGAGTGTTTCTCAAGAAGATTTAGAGAAGTATGAAAAATGGATGAGTGAATTTGGTTCATCTTGATATCATTCGATGCAGAAAATATAAATATACAATAAGTCGTTTATTTACAACAGTATCTTTTGGACTTATTACTTGCTAATATTGCCACGTAAAATATAAACCGCAACTTCTTAACTAACCTTTTGAGATAATACTTACTTATTACTTATATTTTATTTAAAATTTGTTCCGAGTACTAAAAATGCTTTAAAATTTTATAAAGTTATACATTTTTTAAATTGTACTAAAAATTGTAAACAATATAAATTAAAAGTATTATAATATTATTTTAATTGAAAGATATTACATTAATTGTAAAAGTACTGAATTTTTTTTTTAAGCATTCACATTAATTCATCGTTTAATTTAAGTCGTGTATACTATGAAATTTTAATTCGTGTTTATAAGTTTTTTTTTTATGAAGCATTCTAAGTACAAGATACAAAATAAAAAATGTTTTATTTGAAATAATGGAATGGACAAAATGCCCACACTTGTATAAATTTATGTGTACGAATGTAATTTAGATTGAAGAAAATGACAAATAATAATTGCTATTATGATTTCATCATTTATATGTTTTTTGGAGCACAGCCTTCTTTTCTTAATCGTTTTGTTTCATCATCAATGTTTTTTGAATCTTTTGGTGCTTTATAGTTTGCTACATGATCAACTCTTATTGTTCTACCTAAAAGCTAATACATAATAATGAATTACAAAGTAATCTGTACAGTTTTTGTTAATATAATTATTAAAATGATTTATAATATAATAAATAAATCTTAAAAGTATTTATACCTTAATACCATTAAAATTATCAACAGCTAGTACAGTACTTCTTTGATCTTCATAACATAAAAAACCATACCCTTTTTGCTTTCCTGTATCTTTATCCCGAATTAGATTTATATTTACCACTTCCCCATACCTATAATCATATATAATTAATGGTTTCTTTAAAAGAAACATTTACCAAGTTATTTGGTATTTTAAACTTACTGCGAAAATATAGTTATAATATCACCTTCCGTCAAATCATACGATAAACCACCAATAAATATCCAAGCACTATCTTTATACTGATCATGCCAAGATACTTTTGCATTGTTTGATAATTCCTGCTCTCCAAGCTTCTGTATATTTTTTACATTTCTAAAAATATTATATAAAATGTAAATGATTGATACTTTTTGATACAAGTAATATATATTCTGTAACACAATAAGGAAACTCACGTCAAAGGATTCATTTTATGTACAATATCAAAAATATATAATACACAAATTTTCAGTGTATCCTTTGTGCTCCGTAAAAATTACGTTAATTGCTGCTTCTTATAACATATGTTTAAAAAGTTGTATTAAACCAATTTAATGACATGTTAATTCACTCAATTTATATTTGATCTTTCTGTCATTAAAATATTCTGAAAGATAACCTTACATATTTTATAAAGTGGCGCCAATGTCAACAGCTGCGGAAAAATTAGAAAGCTCCCGAACAGGGATAGATAGATTGATCCTTGTCTCTCCGACGCTACTGTGACAGAGAGAGTGATACATCAATAGTAGGAGAGACGAAGACAGAGCGATAACTAAGCCGCTTCTGCGATTTAGTTCACGCCACTTTTTGAGCTGAAGAAGCAGTGTTTTTTTAAATATTCCTTGTATCATTCCGCAGGGAAGTAAAGAGTCCGATTTTGCAATTTCGTTTTTGATATTTTATAAAAAATAAAAGTGTATGTTTTCATAGAATAAATTTTTTTATGGGCACTTTTTTCAAAAAAGGGCTCTTTACTTCCCTGCAGAGTGATACAGGGAACATTTTAAAACAAGAATTATTAAAAAATACTGCTTCTTCGGCTCAAAAAGTGGCGTAAATTAAATCACAAAAGCAAGCGGCTTGGTTATCGCTCTGTCTTTGTCTATCCCACAATTAATGTAATACCCTCTCTGTCACAGCACTGTCGGAGAGACAAGGATCTATATATCCTTGTTCGGGGGCTTCCTAATTTTTCCGCAACTGTCGAAATTGGCGCCACTTTACCTTCTGCGCACCCTTAAACCGAGTGCATACGATTTTTGTCGAGTCAACCCGAAGTTGAATTTGACGCTTCGATTGAAATTTCGAAACAAATTTGAAGATTCCAGGACGAGCAAGGTTCCAATTATTAAGGTATTGCGATACAACCGGACTCCGCTTAAATTTTTTCGTCCTATCCTGGGTTCTCAAGTTTTGAGGGAATCTACACGTACCTAGTGTATGAGGACATTTTGACCCACTGTATATTATTATTGCGTGACATCGTGTAGAAGGAGCAACAACACCTGCGTGATTATTCCCTGAAACATCCCCCAACGCCCCTATCGTCAAATCGTACGACAGTCACTCGTCGAGTATGGTCGTTGCATTTGCCATCACTCGATTATTATTTTTATACGAAAATAAATTTCTGCAATACGTAACACGTGAGATATTATTACAAATATTCTTTTATTAATATCACAATTGTTCAATTGGTTATTAACACGAGCAACATCATTTGTGAAAACATTATGTTCATTTATAAGAAGCATTTGTTATTAGGTTGTCCCGTAAGTAATAATGTCGTTAATTATTTTGAATACAATAAACAAATGGTTGAAGGAGCATTCATTTTGAATTTTTAAATGAAAAATCAAGTGCCAATGTTCGATAATGAAGAGCGAAAACTTCGTTTATTTAAATTTATTTTGATCGCGATTAAAGAGTGTAACTGAATGAAAAGTTCAGCAAAAGTGAAAGTGTCAAATCCTCGGTACGTCCATTGTTTGGTACAAAAGAATAACAACTTTTCAGTAGTGGATCTGACAGATTATAAAATTTTTTGACAAATGATTGAAAATAATGAAAATATTTATCGTTTAAAATGGCGTTTTGAATACGATGTTACTTATGGGACGACTCAATATCTATTTTCGTCATTGTTATGCTTTTTAAAAATATTAATTTTGAATAACATTTTTCGTAGCGAGCGCTAAATATCGAAGATCGACAATTCGACGATCGATTGCTTATATTTTTCTTTTGACGTAGTTCAAAATTGAATTCAATGGTATGACATCGTTTTACGATAGCTATGATTATTATAAAAAAATGCTGCAATTGCAGGAGAAATTACGAAAAAGGTGAGTAACGTATTTATTTATCAAAAGATGCTTATAATTATAAACACATATATATTTTATGTTTGTTTATTGCACAATCGATGTAGCGAAGAAGAAAGGATAAGATTAGAAGAAAGATTTAAAACATTGATGCAAGAATCTCGTAATAGGTATGTTTTATTTTTTATAATTTATGAAATGAAAACAAGAAACGTCTCATTCTGAAAAATAATAAAAAAAAAACTGTATTAAATATTCTTAAAGAAGAGAAGAAAGAATGTTTTATTACGTGTATCTTTGTTTTGCATAATAATACGTAAGAATTTTAGAGATTGTGTATTGATCTGAAGGTGACCCACTTTTTCACGAATGTTCTAATCGATATCTGTAACCCTAACCTTTGCCTTGAAGTAAATTTTCGATCATGTTTCTGCATTTCAAAATTACGAGTTAGATCGAACAACGTGATAAAAAATATACTATTCTATTTAAGAGTACAAACTTGACCTTCAGATATCCTTTACGTATCTACACATACAAAAAAAAATATAGTTATATTGCACTATGTCCTCTTCGAAACCACTCAACTTTTATTTAAAAACATTTTTTTGTTTTACTAAAATCATTGCATATGATAGATGAATTCTTAAAAAAAAGCCTCATGAGGATAAACTAGAAATGTGCTATAAAAGACAATGACCAAAGTTGGAAATGTCAGTTTGCTTTAAAAGTTATGCAGAAAATTTTGTTCTTTGAGTCAAAATGATCCATCCACTTTTACAAATACATCACTATATTTTTATAAATGATTATTTATGATCGTTGTATCTCAATGAAATAGTGTATCTAACAGTATTTATATTAATCGACGTTTTTTTATGCATATTTAGTTAAGGTAGAAATTTCCACGATCTTGAGTATTAGGATTTTCACCTTTGGCCTGAGATTGGCGGAAACTGTGGGGAATATTTAATTTTACCTTGACAAAAGCATAACGTATTACTGTAAACACAGGGAGTTTCTCTTTATGTAGAATCAATCCTGCAGTTCTTGCCTTTCCTTTTACAGGGTGCCCCGTAACTAGTGTAACATCGGGAAATAGGGGGTAGTTGAGACGATTCTGAACAATTTCCTTTGTAAAAATGTCGGATGAGGCTTCGTTTTTGAATTATCAATGAAAAACACTGACCAATCAGAGCGCGCGTACTGTGCGCGCTAAGCCGTGATTCGTTCTAACGCCCCGGCTCGAAGTTACCCTATCACGGCTGAGCGCACGCCTTACGCGTCCTCTGATTGGTCAGTGTTTTTCGTTAATAATTCAAAAACGAAGCCCCGTCCGACATTTCTGCAAAGGAAATTGTTGTTCAGAATCGTCTCAGCTACCACCCATTTCCCGATATTACACTAGTTACGGGACACCCTGTATAATATCTGTGTATACGTATAGATACTAGGTTTTTAAAATAATTCTTGCAAACAACGGAAAATACTTCTTAAATTTTTTGTTTATCAGTGATTTCGAAATAAAATGCTCGATTATCATAATCTTCATCAACGATCCTAATTACGCTTTATAAACATTTAAAATATCAACTTCATTCTGGACCTCTGTAAATAGAAATTGTTTTGTTCATTATCGAAGGAAATCAATAAGTAATATTTATTTCGATTGAAAAGTAGATAGAAATACGCCGTTTACGTAATAAAACATTCGAACAACGAAGATTATGTATTAAATTTACAAACAAGGAAAAAAGAATCTTAATGAAAAAATGATAAAATTGTTAACATTTCAGGCATTATACATGCATAAGTCGATTGCGTTTAAGATATATAGAATTTCTAGAAGAGCAACGTTCGAAGGATGACAGAAGTCACAAACTCCTCGAAACACTGAATAACGTAGACAATAGTCTTGTATTGATGACCGCAAAAATAAATAGACTTAACGTTCTTAAAGTGAGTTTATTTATGTTCGATAATATATATGTTATTACGTATCATATTAAATTTTATCACTGTATCTTATCGCAAAGCCAAACACAATTTTGTTTTTCTGCGTATAAAAATTATATTCGGATAGGGGATAATATTTTGTGTCTGCAAATAAAAAATAACTTTTCATTCAAATAATCTTCAGATAAAAGTTGCAAATAAAACGAAGTTATTCGTGAATCAATATTTTCAATTCGAAGATTATTATGATATAAAATGAAAAATTATTCGTTATTCTTGAGCAATTTCGTTTTATTCTTTATATTAGACGTATATGCAATTTCTCTAACAAATCAAACACAACTTACGTTCTGTCAGGCGTTCAAAGCACGCCCAGATCAGTCTGTAATAATGCACAGCAGGGCCGATTCTGGGAACGTCGCCGCCCTGTGCAATAATACATTTTGCCATTAAAATGTTAAACTCTAATAGCTTGATCAGAAAAGGGCTAAATTCTACAGAAAATATACAATTGTGATGAATATATCGAACGTACAGAATATGTGACGTATAAACAATGCTCAATGTTTAGTACTCACAGTTTCTCGCAAATATTTCGAAAACTAACGCTGAGCGAAAGTTAGAATATTTCTACGACACGCTCAAAATTCAAAGTTCACCGAAATCGATGAGGTGAAACCGTACATCTAAATAATGATCCAAATGGAAAAAAAAATAACGAACTTCGCCTCACCAGCTCCACATTTTTCTTAGTTTCAATAATATTGAACGTGATTTATATTAAATGTATTAAATGACTTTTTATGATTCATTTTATTACTTTTCTGCACGCTTTTCGTATAGTTTCGTATCAAATAAATTTCACATAATTTAGACCCCCCCCCCCTCCCGAAAGACTTACCACCCATGCAAATGCACGTGTTGCACCGTTGCGTCGGTAGGACCGGTTCTGTACACTAGGAAAAAACACTAGGAATTCTACCGGGGATCCAGTGATAGGGGATCCTTCCCCTTACTAGTGTTTTTTCCTAGCTAAAGTTTGCTCGTTGGTGTATAGCATGTTGACTGTAATGAAAAGAAACTAGTCTTTCACTATGGATATTTTTTTTTTATTTTTTAGGAACAATACGAAAGTTATCATCATGGAATTAATGCAACTCGTAGTTTATCAGAAAATACTATCCATACAGTAACAGACGTGGAGAATATAAATCCAAAGAGAAATACTACTCCAAGATATTTATCTTATAAAGCAAAAAGTAGATCATTGTCTCAAACTTCTTCACCAGCATTAAATTTAAATAATGAAATAAAGAATAAGCATTACGACGATGGTATGAGATTAATAAATCAGCCGGTTAATGATAATCAGAATAATTCGTATCAAGACGGGATTCAGAGTCTACAACATCTTCCATATAAACTTCCATATTGTCGAATTATACCTCAAAATTCATTAAGAGAATCAAATGTTTCATATATGTCCAAATTTTCAACAAAACAAATGGATACTACGCAAATTGCGCCAAATATTGTAGTGTCTGGATGTATTAATAGTGAAATATCACAAGGTCAACTATTGGGTGTACCTCAAAATTGGTCCAAATCAGAGGATCCGCAAAATTATATTAAACCAAGAGTAGTTACGCGCTGTTATCGACCAGAAAAGAGCAAAATATTACTAAACAATACCCATTTACGGTTAAATAGATATACACCGAAACCAATAATTATAGAGCAAGATGTTCCAAACGCATCTTTATTAAACACTTCAAATTCATCTGAGCGTGGTTTTCAAAATTATCTGGGTTATTCCTTAAAAAATCTTGATCGTCTGCAAGAATCTGATGTTTCGAAGCGATCATCGATAAGTTCCGAGCCAACTGTTGGACGTTTTACTTCGAAAGGTTTAAACAGTGTAGGAATTTTGCCAACAAATTGCGTGGAGAAAAATATAGACAACGAATTGGACAAATATATCGATAAGATTCACGAACTGCATCGTAATAGTAACGAGCTGAATTTGAAGAAAATTGATCACAAGGAGGATGCAAATGACAGCACCTGCAATATATCATTGCCAGAGAATCGGTCGACTAACAATTTTCCCCAAAATATTGAGAAGGTTTTGGCGTTAGCTGGTGATCTTGCGTCCAGGTCAGCAAATTTAAATAATGACGATAATTTTCAAGAAGTATGCAAGAATGAAAATAGAAATCAAAGCACACATAGTAGTATTCCAGTTTTAGAGGAAAATCATGCTGTTTACTCGAACATCGACGAAGGACACGAAATATCGGTGGAGGCAACGAAAGATAAAATTAGCGCCGATGCTACGTTGTATGAGCCAAAATTAGATTCTCATGAGGATACTGAAAAACTTGAAAACCAGAATTTTGATGGTACAATTGACCTTGAATTACAGGGAGATAAAATTGTCACATCCATGGTTTCATCAAATGATAAATTCACGGAACAGATAGCTGAAAATTTGCATCACCAGGAACACTTTAAGGAACACAGTGTTCACGTTTCAAAGGAAACAGAACTTGATCAATGCTCTTTTGATACTGTTGAAGAGTTAGAACCATGGAATTTAAATTCCGTACAGAAACAAATACAGAATATTCAGTTAACCGAAGAAATTGAAGATGAGTCTGATAAAGACAAAATAAAGCAAGGTAAAGAAACAGATGGAGTTAATATTGCAGAAAGTCGAGTGGAAGAACAAGATAGGAATGCAGAGGAAATGGATGCAGGTAACATAAGTGAACAATTAAACTTGAAAAATAGTGATTATCCTAAATTACATGAAAACACTATGGATAATTGTGAAACGGAAATAAATGACATTTCTGTTTTACCTCATAAAAATGTAGAATATGTAGATGATTATATACACGACGAGAATAATATAGAAAATCCTGAATCAGGACCTTACAAGTTAGCTCAACAGGAACAAGTTAATAATGTACAAAAAGAAGAATGTTATGAAGCGAATCAAATATCTAATATAAATCAAGATGATACGCAAGAGATGATATTACAAGATAGAGAAGATAATGATCAGAACTGCTTCGAAGAGGCTAATCAAGTAGAAAATTACATGCACAGTGTTGAAACAGATCAGTTTAATGTAACTGAAGAATATGGTTATAATCAAAATATGCCGTATGAAAATAATCAAGACCTACAGTATGATGAAAATGTATTTGATAATAATAATCAACAGCAAGAATACAAAGAATATGAACAAGAATCAAATGAACAACATAACTTTGAAAATCAGTACGAACATGATTTTAACATGCAATATGCAGAAAATTTAGATCAACAGTATGCATGCTATCAACAAATTAATCCGACTCAGGTACCTGAAATTGATGTAGATCAGTCAACGGAATATGTAGAAATATCTGACCTTAATCAACCAGGAATCATGCAAGAAAAAGAAGATCAACAGAGTTATGAATACAAACAATTACAAGAAAAAACAAACAATCAAGAAGTTGAAGAAACTTCAGAAAACTTTAGCGCAACTCAAAATAAAAGTATAAAACCGTTAACTGAGAATGAAACAAACCAAGAGAAAGATGTAAAAAAATCATTATTGGATTCTGATACAGACAGCACAATTGAAAAGAATATTACAAATACAGAAAGTGATTTTGACTTTAATTGAAATATACAAAATTGAAAAGTAGTTTTAGATAAAGCTTATTTACAGCTTCGCACAAATATTACAGTTTCTTTCAGATTATTTTAATGTCAAAACAGATATGCTAATAAAGGAAGATTGTTCTTATGATGTATTTTTATATTACTTTATGTTGTGAAGTAGATTACATTTTGTAGTAGTATGTAACATACATATATATATGTACATATGTACTTCCAACTTTCACAATGGATATTTCAGTTGTAATATATGTATCTGTATAAATAAAACTAATAGTTACCCTTAGTATTTGCAGTTTATTAACAAACTTGCATTAAGATATCTTTTTATCATCCTTACAAGAAATTAAATAAAATGATGATGTAGCATAACCTTAATGGTAAGATAACAGCTTTCAACTAAATAAAATATTTTCAATTTATGTAAAAATTATAACATTGGTAGTTGATCATATCGATTTTCATAAAATCTACAGTTAAGTAACTATACGTACGCTGCGCCAATCCTATAACGCACGTTTTTCACAGAACCATTTATGCTCAGTGCCGTATACTTCTTTCGGTTTCAAAAATTTCAAATCATGCAGGAAAATTTTCGTTCCGACACTTTTCACACATTTTTATGTTTACTATGCTAAGATAATTTCCTTATATACTTTTTTAATAATGTAAAAGACAAAAACATTTGATCATTGATTATAAACATATTCAAATTGATAATTAAATATTACAATATGATAAATGATAAATGAAACAAGATTTACATTTACAAGTAAGGTTATTTTATTTAAAATATTAACAATTGTTAACTAAAACACTACATTGCAAATAAATTAAAGCTGACAGTTAGTTTATTTTAAACTTCAAGTAAGTTTAGTTAGGTATTTTACTGTTTTATCGTTTCGATCAATTCATTCATATGTGCGCAGTGGTTCCTGAAATCGTAGATACGATCCTACACGACGCATCATGGATAAAATGTGTAGTGACAGTTGGTGGCTAACAGCACGTTCCAGCGTTCAGGAGATTTTCTATGTGCCGTTCTTTAAAAGTGTTCTGTGAACCTTCGCTCACAATTCGTTAAATTATCGTTCTTGTTCCATTAATAATATCATTATTTTATAATAATCATATATATATATATATAACTTATCATCAACCCACAACGTAGTGACTATATTATTGAGTCTGTACAAAGAGTGATTAAAAGGTATATTGAATGCTCCAGGAAATATGTGATCCTTTCGTTCAGTGTTCAGAAATTTCCTTTTGTCGACATCCTCAATTGCTTTCTCTTTTTTGGAAGTATTGAAAATGAGAATTAATTTTTTCCAATTCTTTGCTCATCATACTTTACATTAGTGACAATACATATAAGAGAAGCTAAGTAACGTTTATCTTATTATGTTGCAAATAAAAGTATGCGAAAATTAGATTTTATACAGATATTACACTTGTCGCTATTTTTAATATTAATTCAAACATAAGATTTGGAAATTTGGAATTTGTGAACATTTTAACACGCTGTTGTTTAATAAATGATTATGATTATAAATGGTCAAGATCTCGCTTAATTCCGATTTACCATAGTGTGTGATCCTAATGATTTTGTGTTTAATTGTTTTTTGTAGCAGCTGAATTGAAATACTTAAAGTGTGATTAAAGTTAATTGTAAACAAAAATCGTATTGTACATATTTGTACAAGTATGGAGAATTTAGTGGAAGTGAATGGTGTAAATGATATCAATGGTGGAGCCGATAGAGTTTGCTACGACTTAGGTGGGGAAGGTGATGCTGACAGCTCAACAACGCATGATGTTGATCATCATCGTGATCGTAAGTGTCATTTTGAACCTTTATCTGATATTTTAAATACTTTCTGAGCTTTGGAAAGTTACAATGATTGATGTGTCTGGAATTACACTGGCTATGACGCCACTGAATTCTGATGTTCTGATTACGGAGAATCCTTAATGTACGCATGCGCCGAGCGTTTCGGGCGAGTTTGAGCGCGAAAAGCAAATTCAAAAAATTCACATAACTTCACCTTCTTGCGACGTACAAACAAGATTTAAATTCACCTTCGTGCAAGCATGCCAATTCACCTTCATGTCTAGAAAAGCTCCTTTTCAAATAGATTGTGATAAAAGAGCCTGGATATATAGACGCCAAGGATAATTATACTAGGGAAAATTATAACCTGCAAAATTACACTAGGGAGTATTAACACTACGGACAATTGCACTAGGGAGTATTGACGCTTCGGATAACTACACCAAGGAATATTGACACTAGGGATAATTACACCAGGGTATAGAGATGCTAGGGATTATTTACACCAGGGTGTATTGAAACTAGGGATTATTCATCCAAGGTATAATAAGACTAGGGAATATAGACGCTAGGGATAACTATATTAAGAAATATACGCGTCAGGGACTATTTACACTAGGGGAAATTGTACCGTGGAAAATTACACTATCTCAAAGTGTTTGTTTCGTATTTATGTTTTATAATTTATTTTTATATATATTATACTTTATTTGCGGAACTCTAGTGGGTCACCTGAAATTATCAAATGAGTCACTTGGTGACCCGTGGGTCATAGGTTGCCGACGACGCCTGGTTTAGATATACCAACAAGTGGGAGGAATAATCATTAGCCTCAAAGGTAAAATATCCGAATACCAATAGAATTCAAATTTTATTCAAATTAATTAAATTTTCATAGATACCTTTCAAGAAACTTGTTTTCAATTTTAAATCATAATCATATTTCCACTGTCTATCGAGAAGACAATTAATACAGTAGACAGGAACTTCTAAACAAGCCCGACAAAAAAAGTTCCATTCCTGTCTATCCAACCCAACATTATTTCCATTGTCTGAAATAGTATTCTAGTGTCTCCTTCCAAATGCCTCTCAACAATTGTGCGATTCTTATATCCCTAAGATGCTCCTTCGCATGATATTTTTGTCTTTCGGAAGTAAGAATAAAGCGGGTAATTAACACTAAACGTACCGGCACTTTACATATGTATACCTATTCTTATCATAAGAAATTCTTAATTTATTAAAGAAAATAATTCGCAATATAACTTCTGATTTCTAATAAAATAATCAAACATATATTTTTATTTTTATAAATGAAATCAATTAATTACACTTTTTACGTACGACTGATTTCTCCTTCATACAATTTTCGCAGACAAAGGGGTCATTTGATCCCCGCTTGGTACGTTTAGTGTTAAGGTTAGGAACCAGAAGCAACAAGTGCGTCGTCGCGCTGTGAATGGAGGATCCACCGATTTTCTGTCCTGTTTCTAGTTTAATACTTTCCACTCTATGCATTATAATTTAGCATCTGAACAACTCCTGAACCATTTTTGCGACATCCTTCACTTGCGACGGTGGTTAGCTATATTCGTTTATTAAAATTGTCACTACGCGCCAATCACATGTCATATGTACATGAAATTTAAATTGCTAACAGATAATACTAACAATTACACGTAACAATAGACGAAATCGTACCAACGTTGCCGATATAGAAGAAAAAAAAAAAAAAAACATTCTGTGAACTACTTGCCCATACCTCATATGTTGGTGCGCACAGTCACATGCGCAGGAATATCCCTACTTTTCCTCGTATCTATCTGTGCGCCTTGTTTGCTTTAGCTTTTTTACTTATTAGAAGTGTCGTATAATTGTTTTTAAATTTAAGAACGATGATGTATGTACAGAGTTGTTCTACATAAATAGCGTCGAGTTTTGAAAATTTGGCATAGAGCCTGTATCGTTTGGTGCTTTCAACGTCCGCTTCTTCACCGATTGTATTTTTGCCACTGTACGAAGGTTCCACGTCTGTTTGGGATCACCGCTGATGTGTTAAACAGTTAGCGCGCAAGCAGAAACAAGGTTATTCGTTCCTTTCGCGACGGTGTTTAATAATTTGAAGAACAATCATATCTGTCGAAGTATTTTATTTCGCAGTGTACGGGTAAAATAGATTGGCTCGATCTTCGTGCTAAGTCATTTTATAGAAGTTAACGGTTATTATGGATTGATCTTCAACGAATTATGTAAAATGGTTTAAACAAAATAACGTTTCTGAGTGATCTTGCGATTCATCCGGTAGAAATTATGTACAGAAATAATGTTTGTTCTTCTGATAAATTCTGTTGCAACATTACGTCGAAATATAAAATTTAGTTATTAAGTGTTTGTCATAAAACGTTTTTCTTTTCAAGTAATTAGCAACAGGTATTTTAAACTGTTTCTAATCTTATCGCAAGTGCAAGTTAAAGTTGTGAGTGATTAGTCGTTTGAAGTTATGTCGAGCAGAGGAGTCACTTCGCGGGAAAATGATTTTTATCTTTCTTTGAGGCTACCAAATTTTCTCATAGATCCTGAAGATGAAGGTAATTTTGAAACTGTTCAAATCCTTTTCTTTAAATAACGTTTAACATTTTTAATTAATATCTAAGAAATTGAACTAATATTAAATTTTTATTAATATCAATTTTTCTCTTATTATTAAATAATTTTTTCTTATCGAAAGTAGTCCATTATTTTCTACCCCATTGGAAACATACAAAATTGTTTATATGAAAATTGTACGACACAAGGATAGATATTTCTAAACAGACAATTTTTTTCGTGGTAAAATTATTTGAATTTTATCGCAGGGATGTAAAAAATTGTTACAAATAAAAGTCAGTAGAGAACAGATCGGTAGAGAATGAATAGTTTTCAAGAATCTTTCCCTGTGGGAGGGGGAGCAGAATACTCCCACAGTATCCTCTGCTTGTCGTAAGAGGCGATTAAAAGGGGATAATAGGATATAAGAGCGAGAAAGACTTAAAAGTGTTGAGAGTGAGAGAGATTTCAAAGTATTGAGAATGATAAAGACTTAAAAGTATTGAAAGTGAGAAATATTTAAAAGTATTGAGAGTGAGATTCGAAAAGAGCGCGGCAGGGGTGCCAACCCCTGTCACTTAAATGACGATTGTTCGTTGGGCAAGAGTGAGACTTCTGTGTTTCAGAAGCGTCTTCCCTGTTAATAGAGAAAAACTTATGATTGGTTGGTTAGTTTTCATGATTAGGCTTATAAATTCATTGATTTTTCCGGAAGAGATGCCGTCAGAATAGGAAATACCGTTGTTGGAAGATGGCAACACGAACAGTTGCAGCAAAAATATTGGCCAGCCATAAAATTGGTCAAGTTAATCGTTAATTGCCATAACTTATAAACCACAATACATATTTCTTCGGCAAAAACATAGTATTAAAGTCACTAACATGATTAGCAACCCTAATATTTCAATACCTAAGTTTCATATTAAATTTCACGAAATCCATTTTTCTTAATTTAGGGATCCCTATAATTTGTGGGATCTCTGGTGACAAGGGTACGTTGGCCCTTGCCAACGTAAATTTATTTTATTTAAAAGAAAAAAAAAATGTAAAATGTGGGAAAAAGATAAAAATCTAATAAAATTAAGATAATAATAGTAATATTGAAATTTATATTACGTTAATTTTATATGTATATCATATTAAAATTATTATAAAAACTAAATTGTTAAGTATAGAAATTTCTATAAAATTAAAAAAAAAACAATTTTATTTTGTAATTTTAATAACTGAGCAAATTGGTACCGTAGTGAGGATGGCGGCCATTTGTCAACAGGTGTAATACATATCACTTTTTAACCCGTTATCTACCATTGTCTCTTTTTAGGGACATTTACAAAACATAATAATAAAAAGATTAATATTAATAACAGTACAAATTTGTTAAAATGTGCTAACCAGACTGTTGATGTTAATGCAAATACTTATTACCTTTATTACTACTCTATTGCCGCCATTTTTCAAATCAAGTCCTACCCCCTCTATCCGTGTTTAACCAGTGACAAATGACTGCCGAGCCTCGCTTTCGTACGCAACGTATTATAGGATGCTCGCAGTCTAATCTTCTCTGTGGGTGCACACTATTTCTGGTACACCCTGTACGTGTACGTGTACGCATACAACCGTACGAGCGTGCGCACAGATCTGATGTCTACCAAGTGCCAACTCGACGTTACAATCAGTGTATGTGATACTTGTGACGAGTTAACAGTGGTCAGTGCCCTCTGAATTACTGGACCGTGCTCTCTTTATCTCGTTCCAAACATTTTCTACATATTTTCGTAAAGAAAAGTGTTAATTTTACACGGGAAAAAGAGCATACGTAATTTGTAACTGGTATAATATTGTAACTTTTAAAATCATCGTTTAGACGGCGAAAGCGTTAGTACACGTTCAAAGTATTTATGGCAAAAGTTTCCATTCTTTTCAAGCCAATATTTATTACTGCTTCTAATTCTGTTTCTATACCTTGTATGTTTTTTTGTGAAATTATCGAAATATCGGTCATCCGCGTTTCTCGATTCGTTAACATTTTAACATTAATTCTTTATTCATTAACATTAATTTGTTTATTTACTTCGGTACTTAGAATCGGTAATGCGATTTCAACTGCATTGATAGTTTGAAATTTATTTAATAAAACGATGAATAAAAGGAATTTTTTCATTTCAGTAGCATTCATAAGCGAGAGAAATTTGTATACACCTTTAATATTTATGAAATTTTCACGAATCTCCGTACTATCGATCGTCTGCGTGTATTGATGAATTTTATTCGATTGTATCAAAATTACTGTTCAGTTTTCATTTAATCGATTCCATTTCTCGAATTGTGATATTATTTTATTCTGTTAACAGTGTATAATTTTCTACTTTTAAATAGTTTCAGTAAGATCTTATCTTTAACTTTGAACTATGAGTAGTAGTAGTCTACATATAAATTTATATATCGGTGGTAAATTTCTTTTAATTTCATCATCGTTTAAATACATTGCCGTTGATAATATTAATGGAATAATTTAACAAGTTCAAGGACCTGTTTGTGAACAGAAAACGGCAGATGTCTCTCCTTAATCAAAGTAAATAACAAAGAATACTGCGTCAAAAATTAAATATCTTATAAATGTTATCAGCGTGCATTCTGTTGGCTGTTACAAAGCGGTACCGAAGGACAAAAAGAAAAACAATTCATTACATTTCATTATATTTTGTATCATTCTTCACCTTTATATGCTAGGATTACCATATAGTGGAAGAAAAGCTCCATTATTTTTTTTGTATATCTTATTTCAATTCATAAAGAAAGATTTGTTGACTGTTTTCATTAGATATTAAACGTTTTTTTTTTTTTTATTATTATTAAATATTAGATTGACAATTAAACCATTAAAGATGTAATATTTAAATCTTTTTACATCAATTTTTATTTTAAAAAACATGGAAATTCGGATATTTACAAACGTAATTTGTACTTGAGTATAAAAAGTAATAATAAAAGCGGAACGACTGTTTCGAAATTGAACCAAACGATTTGAATTACAGCGAAAAGCTGAAAGGAGTAATTTATTAAATAATCCGTTCTTATAATTTTGAAAATACTGCAATTAGTCAGAACTGCGGAGGAAATATGAGCTTATAATAAAACTTACATAATGAAAGCCATGACTTTAAGCCTATAACTGTGACGAATCCAAAGATTATACAGTGTCTCGTAACTACTGTAACATCGGGAAATGGGGGGTAGCTGAGACGATTCTGAACAACAATTTTCTTTGCAAAAATGTTGAACGAGGCTTCGTTTTTGAATTATTAACGAAAAACACTGACCAATCAGAGCGCGCGTACTATGCGCGCTACGCCGTGATTCGTCCGACGTCCGGGCTCGAAGTTATCCTATCACGGCTGAGCGCGCGCTCTACTCGCGCTCTGATTGGTCAGTGTTTTTCGTTAATAATTCAGCTACCCCCCATTTCCCGATGTTACACTAGTTACGGGACACCATGTATAACAGTTCAATTCTAAATTATTATTTTACTATAGAATAATTGATTCGGAATAAATATTCCTCTCCCATTAAAGTTTAATTCAGAATCCAGTTCAGTGAATATAGACTATATTTTATATTTCTTCGTTTAATAGTAATTATAATTGATAAACGAATCACAAGTATCTTGAGGCTAATCGCATTAGATTATCTGTAATTAAAGTATGATTACAGCAAACGGTCGATAAATTCGAATAAAAGTCATACAAACGTTTTGCACAATTCGATGTTAGAATCCTAAACATTTCTTCAGGCTCGTAATATAGTTTGTATGATGGTGTTGGGCAATGAAAATGACTACTTAAGTGGATATAAGCATAATTCCGTCGCCGAATGGTTGAAGAAAACCGGACAAACGAAGAACAATGGTAAATTTTCCAGGATTTATTCGCATATATATTTTTCTACTCACGTTAGAAATGCCATTACGTAAAAACGAAGGAACGCGATGAATGACAATAAATTAACCATAGAATGCAATTTATATTCGCACTAATCGGCCAATTCGCAATTATATTGAAAATTACAATTCTCGTAAGAAACGTAGGAGATCAACCGACTCATAATTTTAGTGGTAACATTGATTTCTTTTTTAAAAATCACATTTCATTAACGTTTGGTGTGGATTCTTATAAGTTAATTTGTACTTATAAGCCAGGTAAACGCAACTGGATTTTTTGGCGCGCCAAATACAAAACTTGAAATTATACTGCGTGTCGTGTTAAATTTAGATTCTATATTTTTTGCCTTCTTTTATATTACCCAGTAGTCACCACTTGAAGGTTAGGCAAAGTCGAATCCCGTTTCTTACTGTCTTTTTTTTTTTGCTTTTTTAAGACTTCTGCTTTTATACTTTCGTATGTTTGTATACAGTACCGATCTCAGCACCGGTCAGATGGGGTACTTGACCAGGGCCCCGCGCTTTGGGAGGGCCTCACACCTAAATACTTTCGTATTTTGTAAAAATGAAATAATATAAATATACATGAAGTTATCGAAAAGTTATCAAAATGCAGTTTTCTAAAAAGTACGATTTTATTTTTATAATTATACGATGATAATCTGTTTCTTTATGAACAAACAAATTACATGGGTTACATGGATTTTGATTTTTATCCGGAAATCTTATTGTACATGTACTTTTTTTTTTTTTTTTTTTTTTTTTTTTAAATACTTTATCTACTGGCAGTTTTTCAATACTGTACATTGTTAACTGAAAATCAATTATTAGTTTGACGTCTATTAAACTTTTTAACATAATTTTCACTTGCCATCAAATTATAAAATAAGTAGTAGGGCCTATTTCTTCATTCTGGAGCGGTAGATAATGTGTTAATATCTGGTAATCTCGCAATAAGACCAATTATTATCTTAACGATTGTAGCTCGATTTGACCTGTGAACCTCCAGTTGCGTGTCCCTGTTGCAAGCCTGTTATTAACACGTTGGGGACTGACGACGAACTTTCTGTTCAACCGGCCTCAGTCCCTGAGGACTGACAGTGGGCTTCTCGTTTGAAAATTTCTTAATTTTATGTTTCCAAAGTTCCAAATTTCGAAATTTCAAATCTCAATTTTCCAAATTTCTATATTTTAAATTTCCAAATCTCAAACTTTTTAATTTCAAATTTCCAAATTTTAAATTTCCAAATTTCAAACTTCCAAATTTCCAAATTTCAAATTTCCAACTTTCAAATTTCCAAATTTCTAAATTTTAAATTTCCAAAATTCAACCTTTTCGTATGGGCGGCGTTGGTACGTGGGACTGGCAGTGTCAAGGTTAAAAAATAAATGTTGTAATATAACATAATATAATACATATAAGTGAGCGGTCGCCGTCGTCAAATGTTCGTTCGCTGCCGGCTGAACGGAAAGGACAGTAAAATCGGCGCCGCGCTCAACGTGTTAAATGGTATAGACGAAAGATGATTCCTTTCGTCATCCTTGAATAAGATTTGGAAAATTCTAAAATAAATCAGGGACACTGGCCCAAATGAGACTGCAGAATGTAAAGCTTTATTAATTTTTTTTTATAGCCATGTATGAAATACAACGTGCTATAATAGACTCTATTTTCTTATCGATAAATACGAGACCTTTCCATGGTATTTTCCATTGTTACGCGCAAGGTTTCGAACTGCAAATTTACAATCTCAACACGAATGTTTTCCTCGAATTGTTGAATAATTTTAGATTTAACGATATCCGTTTGTTTTTTTTCAAATATCCCCGCGTGAAGAAATCGAAGGTAGTTAAATCGGGAGATCTTGATGGGCAAACAAAATTTGAATTTCTCGAAACGCGTCTTTTATAACAAATTTTCAATGTTTTGAATTTGTGGTTGGATATCAAATACAGCTATCACAAATCTTCAAAAAATTAAATAAAGGAAACGAATAACAAAAAAGTTATTTAAGTTACACATCTATCAGTCTAATTTGAGCCACCCTGTACTTAATTTTCAATCGTTGAACACAAGTGGCGATCTTATTTTTATTCTTATTGCTAAGAATTCTTTTTAATGTAATCTTTACTTTTCAACGAAGGAAGTAACATTTACAATTATTAAATTTTTAGAGAAAAATACTTTTCAGATTTTTCAAATTTTTATCCCGTTCATAAATGTCAATGGAAAATATCCTATTGAAATTAAATTATTTACATCTTACATTTATATTTTATAGCTGCATTGTGGTTTGTTGAATATATTAGAAATAAACGTGGAAATATTGTACCAAGTGTATAACTCAAAAACTGTAACGCAAAATATCAGGTTTACTAAGGGACGGATTAGGATTTCGTGGCGCCCTAGCGTTGCCTAATTCATTTTGCAACATGTTGAACCGTGTAACCTACCTAATAGATTAAGTACGCTTATAAAACTCTTCGAGAGAAAAATATGAAATTTTTCGTTACAGGTAGTGAAAGCCCAGTTTTTGGGCTGGATAGTGGTGGAGCCGCTGGTGGTACCTCCTTGAGGCTAACATCACACGAACTCCCTAATGAGATTTCTGCACCGTACGAAGTTCCACAATTTCCAATTGAACAAATCGAAAAGAAGCTTCTAATTCAAAGACAATTGACTGTCAAGTAAGTACATAATGTTATTTATAAATAAACATAAATTACGTGAAAATCTCGAAATAAAAATAAGTAGAAATTTGTAATTAAAAGAAAAAAAAAAAAAGAATTTAGGCAAGAAAAGAAACTCAGAACCATAAGTTGGTACGATTCATATAGAAGAATTATTCGGTTTTAATAATGTTGGAATGTTACGTGGAAGATTACGTCGATACGGAAATAGAATCGTACAAGTGTGCTTACGCGTTATAATCTGACAATGTGCATATATAGTGTAAGTAGAAGGGGATGTTTGCGACCAGCCCCTCGCGACAGTGGTTAGGGTTAGTAGTTGGGTGACCATCGTGGTGATCAGACCAGGCTGGTATGCATTGTACGCGACGTACAAAAGAGCAGAACCGTATTATGATTGTCAATAAGCGTTACAATAGCTTTTTGTGACAATCGCAAGGAGATACCTTCCGAGTTGAGTTGTGTGAGTTGATCGTATCAGTCGACAGATCCATTGAGTCGATTGTGTCGTAATACTTCTTCGATCACGTAAAAGAATTTTATTTAATAAAATTCCATAGGGAAAAAAATCAGACTTGTGTTTCTCATTTATTTATTTATTATTTTGATTTCTATTATATACGTGAAATTTGATTTTCTTCTTTTATTACTCGTACAAATTATAATATAAAGTATTTTAGTAACATTTATTATTATTCTATCAATTTCAGAGTTTGGAAAATAAATGATACATTAGTTTTATATAAAAAAATGTATTTCATCGAAGGAATTCAGTTTCGTTTATCAATTTATTCGCGTATTTTCCAATTTTATCTGTCAGAATGGCAGATAGTTTCTTCATCGTATATAAATAAACCGTAGTAATTTTTTTTCAGTTTTTAAACATGTACAGCGATATTAGGATTGCATTTTTTTTTTTTCTCTTTTATTTTACTTTTTTGTTATTTTATAGTAATCATCTTATGAAAGCCTGATTGAACTAATTATGAGATAAATTGTATGCATCGTTTTCACATTGCAGTTATTATACATATGTCGATACATATTTTATTGCGGTGAAAAAGAAAACTAAATAATACGAATGATCAACTTAGTTTGTTAAAAAAATATTAAGTTGGTGCAAAAATAATTTCAGTTTTTCTTATTTTCAACTGTAATACTTATTTTTCGATCAAACTTTTATCGAAATCTTGCAACGGTAACTAAAATGTTTATAATTTCTATATCGCCGGAATACGCAGACGACCTAAGCACTTTGTTTATCTAAATTACGATAATTTTTGAAATATTCCAACTGGAATATGATGAACTCGTCATCGTGAGATACCCGGCTAAATACATAATAGAGAAATTCACCCTAATCGCTTTATACTGATAGTTTGTAAGAGCAATGAAAACTGCTTATAACACAATAATTAATGTAGGAAAATAATAAGTTTATCGTAGAGTTTAGAAAACACCGAACACACACCATACGATCAACTTCTTTCGACTCACTATCTCTCTCGTTCTCTCTTTCTCTCATAACGCACACGCATTTCACGCTGCGCACTTCGTATTTCACTGAGAATCGTCTGTGCCATATTCATGTGTTACAACGACCACATAAGACATAAAAAAAAAAAAGAAACGCCATAAAGCACACACCGTTTGATAGGTAGATTTGAACGTTTTTTAATTTTTAATTAATAAAGTTCGTTGTAAGCTGAATTACGCCGCTTTAAAGATTATTTTTGCACCAACCCGATATACAGGGTGATCCACGCAATTGTTTTAAGTTGTAATTCCATTACCAGAGCAGTTATGGAAAAATATCGAGGGAATAAGACGAAGTATTGGAGTATAATCTTAAAAGAATTTATTTGTGCATAAAAAAGTTGACCGAAAAATATTTTTTGAACAAAAGTGGATCACTTCGATTGGCTCTACAGTGCAATACAAGAGTTCGACTTTTTTTATTATTATTATTGCATTTAACGCGTAGAATATACAAATACAAGTTGCATTGAGAGGAATGCACTGGTTCAGAAGTTATTTTAACTTGAAAGTGAGAGTTTGCAACGTATTTGGCAGACAATAATGTACGCCATATTGCCTTGCAGCCATACTCTGTGGATAAAACAGATTCATGTAGATGGCGGTAAATGCGTACAGTCGACAACGTCCCGTGCTGTAATGTAATTTATCGAAGAAACTGAATTCGCACACTACGGCGAACCCCCTCCTCGAAAATATAGTCAAACCAACTCCGAATTCGTCCAAAAGCGTAGTAACGAAGCCCTCGTAGATCTTATCCCACCCAAAAATCACGCCACCTACGGTAATCTGTTTTACCAACAGAGTATGGATGCAAAGCAATATGGCGTACATATTGTCTTCTAAATACGGTAAAAACGCTCACCTTCGAGTTAACATAACTTCTGAATCAGTGCATTCCTCTCAACGAAACTTGTATTTTTGTATTCTACTCGCCGAAATCTACAGGAATGTGTAAAAGAAGAAAACTCAACAATTGTTGGTCCCCGGAACTAAAGTTTAGCCGGAATTTTCGTTTAATTGCCTTCAAAATCATCCGATGATCATGGTATACTAGGTCGTTGAATTCGTCTTGATACGGGCTATAATACTATCGAGTCAAAAATATAAAATGTTACTTAAAAAAATGACGGTGACCTTGATAATGATCGATAAACAAATTTTTCGAATTCTTTTTTTTTTTTTATTGCACTGTATAGCCAATCGAAAACTGATCAACTTTTGTTTAAAATATTTTTTTGTCAGATTATCGCAAGTACTTGAAAGATCGTGAAAAGTGTGACGTGGGACACCCTGTATATTCGTTTTTGTAACAGTGCTAATTAATAACTTGTCACTGTTAATTAATAACTTGTCTGCTATCTATAAAACGTTGATAAAGAAGCAAAAATGAAAAAGTATCAAAACATTAGCTTTATTTTATAATCCTGTATCATAACAATGTTTTTCAAATAAAGATGAGTATACGGTTAAATAAAGAACATAAGATTAACTATAAATGGAAGAACAAGGCATAGCAAGGCATTGATAGAAATTAATAGGGAAGGTATAAAATATTCTGGTACGTTGTCAGCTTACATGTAAGAGGTGTGATAATACAAGGATCGCACATAACATGTTCGCTGGTGCGAACGAATCAAAACGATGGCTCCGAGATAATAGAATACTCTTAAGGTAAATTAAAAATTGCTCTTAATGTTTGCATACGCTTTCTGAAAGACAACGTTGTCGTCGTTATTCCTTTGACTGCTGAAGGCGTATGTGTGCGCCCACACTTATCTGTTAATACATACGGCCAGTAAATTTTAAGATTTCAAGTAAAAATGTACTTAACTTCGACGCTGATTTTCTTTTACTTTTTTTTTTTTTTTTGTCAAAACACGTTACAGTCAAAGGGGTAAAGTCTATACAGGGTATATCAGAAATAATGTACAGCTGGCGTCGGCAACCCTTTTCGACTGCGGGTCAAAATAGTTAACAGTCAATAATACTAAAAAACCTATTAATCGGCTTCCGGCAAATTGGATAATTAGCCAATTAAAAGTAGTTTTGTTAAGTTCTTGATAGTTTATAAAATCGAAGCGATATAATTGTCCCTTTGCATCATTTTTAACAGTGACGGGACAACACTACTTTGCTCTAAATCTTTCAAGTCGTCTTTAACACAACAGTTTCTTTATACAATGAAACGACTCCGTAGCGCCTTCTTTCCTTAAAAATTCCGCATTTTTCTTTTATTTTCTCTGTAAGAAATTTTACAACTAATTACGAAACGCGGAGAATCGTTAAATATAATTATAGTGCAGATGATCAAATTTAACGGAAATAAAATTCTCATGGCATCCAAAGCGTTGAAAAAGTTTCAGAATGAATCTAACATTTGTTGATGACACTATCGACCACAAGCTTGAATTCTTGCTAATTTTCATCAGGATCAAATATACCCATCCATTATTATTACGACCAGACGTTGCCAAAACTTGACAGTTATATTTGTTTGTATAATAATTAGAATTAGAATTTTCTTTTTTATTTTTTCACGTTTAATTTATAAAGAGTTTAAAAGCATATTGTAACAGTTATCTCAATAAAATGTATCTTATTAGTCACTAACGGACCGTTTCAAAATGAAAATACCCATTGACCCGAACCGTCTTCTTAATAATCTCATTTTAGTTGATTTTGACCCGCAGCCAGAAAGGGTTAAAGTGTTCGTAAATATGAAATAAAAATTTGCAAGAAAAACCAAGCAAAAGATTGATAATTTCTTTGTAAATTGATACTTTGGAAAATTCCTTGCGCATTTAACTTTGTTACAAAAAACATACCGTTTTTGTGTGAACAAATACTTATCGAAATATTCAAGGAAATATGTTTTTCATCCCCAACCCTGAGTGCCATTGCAGTTAAAACAAAATATGTCAAATATTATTTAAAACAGTATCTGATATATAAGTTACATAAAAATCGACGAGTTACAACACGTCGGCGATGTCCCCCTTGTTTGTTCACACAGCGATTCCAAGCTTTTGGTCGGTAGTGTATGTTCGTAATTAGCAGTAAACAATTACCTATATTTAGAATATTCTTTCAGAGCTGCCAAAGATTTAGAGGAACGTCGTAGCCACTATGAACCTTCACTTGGACCTGGTATACCAGACGAGGTCGATCATCTCTTCAACTTCGAAGATAATGATTTGGTGCCACATTTTCAGAGGGTGTCCATCTCGGGAGAAGATACCTCTGGGGTATGTTTGAAGCATAACTTAATAAACACTAACTACAAATTTCTATAGGTACACCACTCTATATGGGACTTCCTTTATCCATTGTTACGTCGTAATAAATACATTAAATTTATTTTAGTTATTTTATTAGGTTTGCCATAAGGTTTTTCCTTTCTAGGGATGGCGTTATTAGAGGTTTATAAAACACCTTTTTCTTTGCCCAAGAGGATTTTTTTACATATTATTTTTGTTTGTATTTTCAATACTTTATATTATAAAGCATTATCAATTAATTGCTTCGATTCTTTTTATTAGCCATGCCTTGAAAAATGCGAGCGGACTTTTACCGGGACGCGAACCCAGGATCCTCTGAGTGGTAGTCGGTTACGCTACTCACTTTGCCACAGTCACTATAATACAATAAATTAATTACGTTCATATATATATAAAACCTATTTTGTGTAATAGTAGATGTATATCCTATTTTAAATTTCTAGTAGAAGAACCCTTAAGAGTGCCGTCTTATGCAAGAAACCTTTGTTAACTATCACATCCCTACCCCGTTCCGAGTTTCGTCATTCTATAAGCTTCTTCGATCTTTTAAAAAATTTTTTAAAACATATTTAAAAGTATTTTACTAAAAAAAAAAAATTATTGTATTTTCATTTAACAAACATGAAACATGTATAATAACATTTCTATTACCAATTATATTATGTACCAATCTTCTTTAAATAGTAACGTTAATTCGCCTCAAAATACAAATCTGAAATAAATTAAAATCTCAAATTAAATAAAAACGTAATGGTTAATAAAGTTGTCGCAATTATTCAATATACAATTGCTGCGTTATTTGAATTTAAGAGTTTCATTTGATATCTTGTGTAAATAATATAATATTAATGTTGCCAAAAATTTATTTTAAAATTTCTTATATTTCTAATTGTGTTTTGTTAAGTGGAATAAAATCGATATTCATTATTTGTATATGTTTTTAGGTACCTCTGGAAGATCTCCAGCGGGCATCACAGATGCTGGTCCAAGCGTTGGCAATACGTGAGAAATATATGACTAATTCAAAGCAAATTTTTCCTTCTATAACGTCACGATTTCTACGTAGTGTTGATAAAAGGCCAGTGAACAGTGACGATGAAGTCCAACACGACGATCGTAAAGCTATTGCAGGTATTTATTTAACTCTTAAACAGGAATTAGGTCAGTCTGATCTAAAATCGGGTCATTCATTATTTTTTTTTAAATTACACGTTATCAAAAACAGTTAGTTTTGAAAAAAAAAAAAAAAAAATCAAATAAAACTAAAATTAAATATAAAAAAAATATTAAATTCATTTTATTATCACAATATAACTCTATACTTTGTTATATAACTCTATATTAGTCTTGTTGAACGCTTTTTCTGAACATATGTACATATATTTCCCAAAAATCGATCAAAATAACAATTGAAATTTTCCGGAAAATCTTGTTTGCCTTGAAGACCATTTGGCGCCCCTCTGCGAGTGGCGCCCGAAGCATGGTAGACCGCTTTGCCCCCCCCCCCCCCCCCCGCCGCTCGCTACGCTACTGTATTGCAGAAAATTTAAAAAGAAATAAATATTGTTGTTATTAGATCATCCCGTGCACGCACCTGCATCCCGAGGAGACCCATGGGAGTGCAATTTTCCTCCGTCGAAAAATTATAAAATTTCCCCTGTTAATGGTGTTTTCAATGTATACGCTACCGAAGAGGACTTAGAAAATGGAAAGCGAATTCCTTACTCGTACCCCGATTTAGCGACTTTTGTCAGGGACATGAATCTTCTCTGCACGATGATCGCCGATGGCCCATTAAAATCGTTTTGCTACAGAAGGCTTAGTTACTTGTCATCAAAATTCCAGTTACACGTATTGTTAAACGAGCTCAGAGAATTAGCAAGCCAAAAAGCGGTCCCCCACAGAGATTTCTATAATATCAGAAAGGTCAGTATAGAAAAGTTATATGTACTAGCTAAAAACTTCATCTGTTAAATTGTGTATAAAGTACAGTACTACAGATGAATTTTATAAATAAATTTCAAATATTATATGGTATAACATTTTGCTATTTCTGGTAACTAAAGAATATGATATATTTCTGCGACAGCTGTAACTTTATTTGCAGAAAGACTATTGAATTAAATTTGTCTAAATATTTTTGATATGCTATAGAAACATATATTTCTTTTATTTTATTCGTTTCAGGTTGACACACATATTCATGCAGCGTCTTGCATGAATCAAAAACATTTACTTAGGTTTATTAAAAAGACATTAAAAAATCATGCGGACGAGGTTGTTACGTGCTCTAAAAGTGGGGAAACGATGACCTTGCAAGAGGTATTTCAGTCTATGAATTTAACGACATACGATCTTAGTGTGGATATGTTAGATGTACATGCAGTAAGTATTCAATAAGTTTATAAAAAATTCAATTTGAAACTATTAAGTCTACATACATGTATTGTTCATATTTTAGGATAGGAATACGTTTCATAGATTTGATAAATTCAACGCCAAGTATAATCCGATTGGTGAGAGTCGACTTCGTGAGGTATTTTTGAAAACGGACAATTATTTGAATGGTAAATTTTTCGCAAGGATAATTAAAGAGGTTGCTAGTGATTTGGAAGAGTCGAAATACCAAAATGCGGAACTACGTCTCTCGATTTATGGCAAAAGTCCGGACGAATGGGACAAATTGGCAACGTGGGCCATTGAGAGTAACGTTTATTCCGATAACGTGCGTTGGCTCATTCAGATACCACGACTTTAGTAAGTACTTATATACATAAAGAGGTTCAAAACTTTTAGGATAAATGAATACTCATCAAACGAAGAAGAGAAAATCTTAACGAACCGAAGGAATAATCGACAGAAGTTTAATATTTAGGACAATGCTTATTAGGAGTTATGGTTCGATAGAGTCAGGCTTTGGTTTATACGAAACTCTAGTTAAGGTCCAGTTTTCAGTTTGTAGCCAACATGGTTTTGTATTGACTGTGGAGGGTGTGCTTAATGGTAGCCTTTAACTATTTAGGATAATGTTAGGGGGTTTATTATATCAAAAACTGTTCAGTAAAAAAAAAAAACCTATCTTATCCATTAGTACTATCTATGTAAAAAATGCTGAACCCTGTACCACACTGTATACATATAATTATACCAACTATAAATCATTATTTATTTTTAGTGATATTTTCAAATTGAACAAATTGATGACAAATTTTCAAGAGATTTTGAATAATATTTTTTTGCCTCTGTTCGAGGCTACAAATGATCCAAATTCTCATCCAGAATTACATAAATTTCTTCAATATGTAAGTGACTTTGATACATGTCTAAGCAATTCTTAAAGTCAGTATAAAATAATCCTACTGTTGTCATAGGTAATAGGGTTTGATTCAGTCGATGACGAAAGCAAACCTGAGAATCCCTTATTCGACAAAGATGTTTGTCCACCTGCGGAATGGGCTGATATTGAAAATCCTCCCTATGGATACTATCAATACTATACTTATGCCAATATGACTGTGTTGAATCATTTCAGAGCGTACGTTTTTTTTTTCTAAAGTGAAATATCGTACTTAACACTGTTCGAACTTAGCTTCATCAGAGATTCGACAACACAGTATCCTAATTATGCCAGTAAAACATGTTAATATTGATATACTGTTGATTTTATGAGAGAATATTATCGTCAAAAGACGATTTTTCTTTCATTTTGTACATATTTCTATCAGAAATAAGCGATATACATATGTACGTTGATTAGACATTTTTTACTATTTTCATTGAGTATTATAAGCCCTTTAAGTATCAGATCCTTTCATTCGTAACCCTGCGTGTAATTTGGACGAGCCTTAAATGAATATTGAAGTGCAACAGTGTTAAGTGTGACAATCCAAGCTATAAAAACCCTCAAAATTTTAATATGAAACAATGGTGGTTTACAGAGAACAGGGCTTGAACACGTTTGTCCTTAGACCTCATTGTGGTGAAGCTGGTCCCATCCAGCATCTTGTATGTGGATACATGATGGCAGAAAACATTTCTCATGGTCTTTTGCTTCGAAAAGTTCCAGTACTGCAATATTTATATTATTTGGCACAAATTGGGATTGCAATGTCACCTCTCAGTAATAATTCTCTATTTTTAAATTATCATCGTAATCCACTTCCAGAATATTTAGCGAGAGGATTGTGCATAAGCCTTTCTACGGATGATCCTCTTCAATTTCATTTCACCAAGGTCCACATGATATATGATTAGTCTATTTAATATTCTTTAAATACGTTCTTATATGTATTCACAGTAAAATTGTGTACAGGAACCTTTGATGGAGGAATACAGTATTGCTGCACAAGTATGGAAACTCAGTTCATGCGATATGTGTGAATTGGCACGTAATTCAGTGCTGATGAGTGGTTTTCCACATAAGGTATGTAGCATATGTGTCTGTATATATTATACTTTATTAATATTAATAAATAGATAGATTTATATTAAATATTAATAAATGTATTATAATGAGACAAAAAACACGAAATTTCGAACTCCAAAGATCGACTGTGCGGTAAACTTGTGGATCTTACGTCAGTAATGGTTTGTTAGTAATGATTTGAAATATTTTAGTTAAATTGAATATTTTCTGTGCTGACCAATGTTTTCAATTTTTTTATTTTTTATTACATATACTAAAAATAGTTATTACTGAAATGAACCCACAATGTCTTTGCATTAGGGATAAGCGAGTACCCGAGATTACGAGTTCGGGTCGGATCGGTAAAATTCGGGTGGGCTCGGTTGGTCGGGTGGTCATCGGTAAAAGTCGGGCGTGCTCGGACGTGTTCCCGCGATCCCCGCGATTCGATTCGATATATTTTAAATTAATTGTATTACATTTCTAATACAGTCCTTGATACTCCGTATTTCGTCGGCTCGCGCTAGTGTGTATTAAATAAATGAAATGACATCGTGTAAATATTTTTGTTTACTTTACAGAGTAAGCAGTATTGGCTGGGGCCAAATTATACTAAGGAAGGAGTGGCTGGTAATGATATTACTCGAACAAATGTACCAGATATTCGGGTAGCTTATCGATATGAAACTTTAGTTGACGAATTATCAAATATTTTTAAAGTTGTTGAAAAACCTGAAATCGTTCAGTTTTAATCTCTAGTAATAGTCAAACAAATATCTTAATGTAATAGCCATCTTATTATTGATGATAATAATATTCATAATATTTTATGAAATCTCGACAAGAACTTATATACCGTTTCATATAATACAGTTAAAAATCGCTGTTAATCTTCAATGATTTCTCTGAAGTAAGTACTTTTGTTTTAATCAAATTTGTTTAAATATTACGTTATAGATTATATTTATATTACAATTTTGCATGCCACATCCATACATATTTTTAGATTCTCATATATTTCAAGTGAAATACGAATTTACTATTGTATAATAATGTAAATTAAGTTACGAACTGTTTTTTTTTTTAACTCAATTTTGACGTTTCAAAGGAAAGTTAATAAGATAGATAAAATTGTAATTCTAAGCTTTGTTATTTTTAGTATTTGTATTAGATTAAGTATTATTTTATATAATAAAATGTAATGCGTTACAAGGTAATATTTTATTTACTTACATTGAATTACCTTTATTTTGTTAAAAATTAACTTCATTTTATCAAACTTTCTTACATTTATACAGAACGCCTTAAGAAACATGTACCATTATGAAAATTACAAATTTTTAATAACAGAAGAATTTGAAAAATTCTTTATCTGTTTGCAATCTGCCATTTTGTTTCCGAAATATACAAAAAAAAAAAAAACTGAAACATCAAGTATCTGATTTTCAGACTACTC
The DNA here is from genome assembly GCA_943735885.1 of Stelis phaeoptera. Classification (NCBI taxonomy): domain Eukaryota; kingdom Metazoa; phylum Arthropoda; class Insecta; order Hymenoptera; family Megachilidae; genus Stelis; species Stelis phaeoptera. The sequence continues at coordinate 8,330,237 of OX030936.1, forward strand.
TGTGAACCTTAATGCTTGCAGTTCTTTTAAACAATAAGATTTTCAATTTATTAACGTTCAATTTATTAAACAATACATAGTATTTTGTTTACTTATTTAATGATATTTATTATTGTACTTTCTTAGTCTTCTCTGTTGGTTGTAAAGTTTCTACAATCTTTGGTACTAATTCCGTAAATATCACAGTTCCAGTAAATACTAAAATGGTACCAATCCAGTGATAGATTGTGAAAGGATTCTTGAAATATAATATGGAGAAAATTAAAGACAAAAATTTCCTTAACGTTATCACTAACGTTACCGTTAGCGATGTGCACTCTGTTGTTAACACAAAAACAGAACTAATGCACAGGTATCTAAAAATATCATTAAGGATAATTTATTAATGTATTATAAATCAGTTAAATGTAATTCTGCATTGAAAAAAAAAAAAGGATACTGCGTAAGAACATTTCCTACAAGGTACGCAATTAATTTTGGTACATGTAAGTTAATAACTGATATATATATCGGATCTGATGCAAGGGCATACAAAAAATGTTCCCAGATATTAGGTGCCAAGGTTAAGAAGAATGGCAAAGGCAAGAGGTGCTGTAAAAGAGTACTTAGTGTTATATACATATATTATTTTATAAACGTCGATACAAGACTGGCAAGAAAGTTCTATTGGTTTCTATTGTTCGAATTATTCAATTTTTCAATAAATGGGACTTTCTTTAAATCCAGTACAAATGACCTTGTTAATAGATGAAAGATCATAGAAAACCATGACCGATATCTCATTAATTAATGTTCGTTCAAGATTGAAATATAAAAAACTGATTTTTCCTTCGAAATAACAAGAAAACTTTCTCGCCAACCTAATACAGTAGCGATATGATGTAGATTAAAAACATACCGTATAGTACAATGCTTCCCTTGCATTTTTTCCATATTTTTTATGCAACACTTCTTGATAAATACCCATTCTAGCAGAAACAAATAATGCAATAGTCAATAACGATATACCCAGCGTCCACCAAAAGAAATCATCCCACGGAGTAGTAGGTATCTGTTCAACATTCTTAGCTTGCAATGATTTAATTTCTTTGCTGCTAACAACTGTACAGACGGCAATTCCAAAGGTTATCATAAATACAGATAAATATTTGCTAAATGCATACTTCTTCTTTAAAATAATAATACCCATGATCATATTGGCTATTAGAGAACCCTAAATAATATATAATAATTTCAATATATATATATTAATCTTGTATTCGTAAAATTATTAAGTCGTTAAATATGAAACTTGACAAACGGCTACACTTAAGCTTTGATATTTATTTTTGTATTAATAGCATAAATAAACTACCATCCAAAATGGCAGAAATATATTGAACATAGTTACATACTTCGATTGGAAATAAATAACGTTTATTTTCCAAAAAATTAATAGTTTATCTTCTATTTGTTATATTTCATACTTAACGACCCAATATATTTATATACTTACAGCTCTGAATATCATATGTAATGGCATAGGTATATTAAAGTCAAACGCGTAATTATTACAAACATTAGCAACAAAGAACATTGTCACTAGTATGAAATAATCCTTTATTCCTATATTAGGTTTTACAGTACCGCATTTCGAAGTGAATAAAAATCCTTCTACCGATATGAATAGGAACTGTAAAAATGTAATAAGGTTCCCGCTACCTGGATCTTCTCTAAAAACGACCATCATTATTACATTGCATGCGTAAACTTAAAAATAATTTGTTAAAGCAATATTTGTAATACAGTAATTTTTAAATACGAATATATAATATTTACTTAACAAGGAGTTCCAGAAAAACGACATTGCTGCAACAGCCAAGGAACACACAAAATATTGCAATAATTGCACGCATATTCTATTATTTATCAACTAATACGGTACAAAGTTTAACCTAAAATTGTCAGGCTGTAAACACGACCGTTCGTTCAAATACCGTTTCCAACTCATGTAATTAGAATTCTGAAAGAAAAAATGATAAAAAAGTTATGATGCGTAACAGCATGACATATCATTTAAACTTCATAGAACTTCTTTACACATACATATATGACTATAAAGATACTATTCAAGATTCAAAACACGTGAGGCAATTCATAAGAATATGACGGTTTATCAAGTTAGTTTACATAACGTGAATCTTATAATGACCATTCAACTTGTGCTAACCAGGGAATATTTTATTATCAACGGTGGAATTCAATTTTTACTAACAAAATATGAGTTGTCCAGTAAGTACTCTTATATCATTTTCCTAATACGTGTCCACTTGAGCATAAAACTTGCACTGCTATCGATAGCGTGTTTCGTAACTGAATAGTGTTCAGCAGAGTTATCAATTATTGAAAATGATTCAACATATCCACTACAAATACTTTCGATAGTTCCTCGCGTGATTTTAGGCCCGTATCTGCCTGTATCCTAAAGCTTAAAAACTAAGTACGAATTGTGATCGAGTCTAATCGGTAATTAGTAAGTAAATAGTAATAAGGACAGGTCGCGCTTTGTTTACAAAAATGGTGCAACAATTAAATGTTCTGTCGAAGATCCAAGATGCCCTTCGTCTGACAGCAAATAGATGATAAATGACAAAGCACATGTTCCTGAACGTATATACATAGTTATCTCAATGATATCTTTTCGATAACTTTTTTTATATCTAACAAGTATCTTTTCTCAGACATTTTACAATATGGGTGATATAGAAATATGTTATTGAAAGTTATTTGATCACTAAATCAATTCTCTTTAAAATGAATAGTAATTTTGGAGCCTTGAGACCGAGTGATAAATGTCAATAAATGTAAACTAATGGTTCTCAATAATATAATTGAATTTTTCGCGCATGCGCATTGAATCTAGCATCAGTGAAGTAGCCGTTCGCGTAAAATGTGGTTCTACATATAATACCTCTACTTTTCGATTTAAAAACAAGGCATTTACAATATCATGGTTTCGAATTTTTTTACATGTAACTGCAATATAATTTAATGATTATTTTTAAAAAACCAAAGCTAGGGATTAATCCGATGACAAAAAGGTCAGTTGCCAGTGGAAAGTAAATTGAAAGGAAAAATGTTAATTGGCTTCGTAAACTTATTCTTTATTCGCATTATTATCATTATTAAATCGTTAAGATTAACTGCAATATAACTTAATGGTTATTTTGCGCTCTAACTCCATATCTGCTTCGGGTCTGGGTCCCGAGCTCATCAGATATACCTGATACGTTACTAGAATTGGCATTGTGACGTCACGAAAAGTCGCGCATGCGCGAAAAATTCAGTCCCGTCTGGCATCACTGCTCCGCACTGTACTCAGTCGTATCGATATAAATTAAGAGTGGCGTTTTGAAAATAACTGAGAGCAGATGTAAAATATAAAGCGTAGGTATATTGTTTAAAATATCTGCCATTGTTGAGACCAAACAAATATCTTTCACTCATAAATTTCTGAAGTTTATTCACAATAATGTCTCGTTGATTGTCTGTATAATGGACCGTCGCGATTCGCACCATTTTTCTATAAGACTCGATTAAAATGAGATCAAATACGATATGATTTAAATTTGTTGACTGCCTCAATTCAATAAAGGCGAATTCGTGGGGCTCCAGAAATAATGACGGGTTTACTCTAACAACCCCGATTTGGCTCTAAAATAAGGAAAGATCTGAAAAAAAAAAATCGGCATATACGAAGTTCTATCGTAAAAATTAACATTTTTCATTGGGGAATACGAAGGAAGGTTATTCAGCAATGACACGTTTCTCGTAAGTAATTAACGAGTGAATAAGGTAATGTATGAGTCTAATTATCATAATAAAAGCATTACTGCTCAAAAGTGATTAATGACACTATTCTACAAATATAAATCTGCACCCCATAGGTAAACAGTCGTAAATCCGATTAAATATAAGTGTTCCCATATTTCGTTCTCATTTTATTCGAATGTGTATTGTTGCAGAATAATTACATCGGTTTCCTGTTTCCTTGGTGTAATCTTTAACCGAAGTCCATCAGCATTATACAGTACTAATTCGCTGGTGAAGCGAAGCTGATCTTCGGTATCCAAAGATATCACGTGAAAATTTTTTAATATAAAAAGGCTAAGGATCTTCACCATCATTATGGCATACTTCGAGCCTATACAGTTACGAGAACCTGCACTGAACGGAATAAAAGCGTAAGACGGATATTTTGGCCCGTTGGGAAGAAATCGTTCCGGTTTGTAAGCATCTGGTTCAGGAAAATATCGAGGATCACGGTGAAGTAAAAACGAATTGATAATGACTGTAGATCCTATTGGAATATCGTGTCCCACTAAAACAAATTTAATATTTTAGAAATATTGTATCATGAGAATACAATTAGGTGTCCCTAGAGAAAAAGTAGGAAGCTCTCGAACAAGGAAAGATAGATTCTCGTCTCTCTAACGCTGCTGTGACAGAGAGGATGATACAAGAATAGCAGCAGAGACGAAGACAGAGCGATAGGCAAGCTGCATGATTTTTCGATGCAGTTATTGCAACTTTCTGATGCGAGGAGCAATATTTTCGCATAATTTTTCTTTTTTTAAATATTGCTTAGCTCATTCCGCGGCGCGCGGAAGAGCCCTTTTTTTGGAAAAAGTGTACACACAAAAAGTTATTCTTTAAAAACGTATAGTTTTATTTTTTATAAAGTTCTGAGAGTGAAAGTGCAAAATCGGCTCTTTAGCGCGTCGCGGAATGAGCCAAGCAATATTCAAAAAAATAAATTATGCGATAATATTGCTTCCTCGGATCAGAAGAAAGTTGCAATAACTGCATTGAAAAATCATGTACATAGCTTGCCTACCGCTCTGCCTTCGTCTTTCCTGCTACTGTTGTATCACCGTCTCTGTCACAGCACCGTTGGAGAGACAAGAATTTATCTATCTTTGTTCAGGAGCTTCCTAATTTTTCCGCAACTGTCGACAGTGGCGCTAGTTTATCTCCTACGTAAATATGTGTTGTTATGCACTTACAAATAGTGATAGGATGGTAGATTTGTCTCGCAATAAGTGGGGCAACGGGATACACCCTCCAGGATTCTTTTATGCACGCTTCCAACCATGTCAGCTTATTTAATGCATCTAAACTTAATTTTTTCGATTTTGTTACTTCGTAATATTCCTCAAGAATTTTTTCCTGGAATAAAGAATATGCTGGAAACAATAGGTACTTGTGTAAGATCGGTTATGGTTTATTAACCCTCCATTGTAGCACAGTTCCATGGATCGAAAAAAAAAGAAAAAAATAAATAAATAAATAAATAAAAATACAATTTCCGATATTTCTAGAATTAAGTACTTGTTCTACTTGCTCCTATTTTTTGTATGCTAGATAATAAAAGCAAAAAATTGGAATTATTGTGCTACGAATTCAAGTCATCATCGGAGGGTTAATTTCGCGTCGCAAATATCGAAACAATAGTTGAGTTAGATTTTATATTGTATTAGTGCTTTATTTTTTATTCTCGATGTCATACAAATATTATGGAATGTTGTATTTAAAAATTGTCGTATCATGGAATCTGATATTTAAAAATTATTATACTTTAACCCTTTGCGGGCGATCTACTAATCTACTAATTATTAGAAATTTGGAAAAAAGTTTAATTTCAATGAAATATCAAGACTACCCTGACTTTTTTAGTAGGTTTGTAGAAGATTTCAAGACGAATTTGACGATCTACTGTATCATGACTTTGAATTGATTTTGAACTAAGATATTCGTATCTTCGCGGGTAGTATAACTTTCATTTCGAGTCGTCGCTTGATACGAATTTCTTAGTTCAAGGTTAACTCAAGGTCATTGAATTCGTCTTGAAATCATCTACAAAACTATGAGGTCACATACAGGGTGTCCCATAACTAGTGCAAGAGCCGGAAATGGGTGATAGCTGAGACGATTCTGAACAACGATTTCCTTTGCAAAAATGTCGGATGGCGCTTTGTTTTATCATTGACCAATCAGAGCGCACATAGACCGCGTGCTCAGCAATGAAAGTGTAGCTTCAAGCCGGGACGTAAACAAACGCGTCGGTAAAGTAGGATACACTGAATTGAGGTTATGCCGAGCAACGAATACAAATAAATAAAAATAGCAAAATTGAATTTATTAATTATATTCGTTGTTTGAAAAGAAGAAGGAATAGAATGTGGGAAGGTGCTCTCGGCATTTATTGTAAATGAATAACGACTGTGCAAATAAACAGTCGATTGTAACGTTACAAAAAATCAGAAGTAATTTGAATTCATAACAGGTTAAGGTGCGTGTTTGAAAAACACGTGATCGGTCCCGAGAAGGGCCGACTGTTGACACGTTCGGTCGAATCATCGAGGCAGAAAAAAAAAAGACAACAAACGACGCAGAAGTAATCGGCAGAAGGGCAGTTGTCGGTCGACAAGGGGACGGAACGCTCGTCGTGCGACGTTGTTTACACAGATTCTTTTTTGTATCGCGGCTGACCGGAGTTCTTCGTCTCTGAGAGTTCATTACCCGGAAGGGAAACGTGTTTATCGTAATGTGTAAGTGACAAATCCCAGTGATCGTGAAGTAAAGTGCTTTTGCGGTGGACAAGAGGATTCTGTGACCGGGCCGTTCCATCACCTGTTCTGCGTTGGGATCTTCGACCTTCCCAGATCATCGTCAACGAACAGGACCAACTTGCTGGTGAATGGGTAAGTCGAATTCAAATTGCTTCTCAATATTCTTAATATTACTGTCGGCTTTTTTATTGCGCAATCGTTATTCATTTCGATTTGCATATTCTATTTCTTCTCCTTTTCAAACAACGAATACAAAGAATGAATAAATTCGATTTAGCTAACTGATTTATCCCATCCTCGGGGGTAACAGTTATTCCATGCTCGGCATTACTTCGTTTCAATGTTTCCTACCTTACCGTCGCGCTTGTACTACGTTCTAGTCCAGACGTTCCGGCTCGAAGCTACACTCTCACGGCAAGTGTTGCCAATAGTTAGAAAGTGGTTTCTACCAGATCGCCTTTTGAAATCTACCAGATTTTCTTACGCATAGGAATCGGGCGGTGTAGGATTTATTGAAATGGCTGTATTGGGAGCGTTAAAAATTATTTGATGACGCTTGAAAAGGAAGTTGTTGTTCAGAATCGTCTCAGTTATCACCTCTTTTCGGCTCCTACATTAGTTACGGGACACCCTGTATACGTAACTTGATACAGACTTCGACATTAAAATGCATTTTTTAACTTCCCAATAATACAATTTGTAGAACATTGAAAACTGATCAGATTTTGTGACATATCAGGCTATCGAAAGTGTCTAGAAAATTGTTGGAACTAAATTTTAGACCAGCAGAACCGCCTAGATTCGAGTTTCTCCGTCCGCAAACGGTTGAAATATTCCAGTATAATTGAAGGATTGTAATACCTGGTACTGAGGATGTCGACCGAGCGCGTATAAAATCCAGGACACGCTGGTGGCTGTGGTATCGTGGCCAGCAAACATAAATGTGTTCACCTCGTCGCGAATGTCATCGTCAGTGAGCACTTCACCATCTTGCGACAATTCTAACAGCAAGTCTAACAAAACTTGATGTTTATTAGATTGTTTGTTTCTATATTTGTTGGCTTTCCATTTGGCTTTTCTGTCCGTGATTATCTATCAAAATTACATCATCTAATAATTAATAAGACAGGCTTTCAATTTTTGTTTAAATTATATTATTCAAGTCGATCTGATTTAAACGTATTTTTATACTTTATTAACAAATTCATGGGTGACACGAAGCGCGTGGTTGTATTCTTTGCCCCATGTAGTTAACTTAAAGATTGGCTCGAAAGACATCCAAATGTTTAAGAACCGCCTTTGCGAAATAGACGCTAATCTACAAACAATATACTAATTATTTTACATATATTAATAGAATGTTAATATACAGGATGATTCTTTCGCTAGTAGACTGTAAAGAAAGAAAGTTTAAGTCAACACAGAACCAGGGTCAAATTAAGGGGTTCTAACGGATTATGGAGCAGTGTGTAGCGTGGCTGACTACCACTCAGAAGATCCCGGGTTCGAGCCCCGGTAGTCCGCTAACTTTTTCCGGGACCCTATTGTAGAGGAGGTTTCACTGGGTAACTCATCCGCTAGGAAAACGACACCCTCACAAGAGGGTGATGCGAGCTTCACACTACCCCCTTGTGGGGTGTGCTTATTCTTAGTAGATATTTACAATAGGGACTATTTTCACTAGGGATTATTAACCCTGGAGAAAATTGTATTAGGAAATATTGATACTGGGGATTATTTGCACTAGGGATTGTTGACCCTAGGTATAATAAGACTAGGGAATATATGTAGACGCTAGGGATAATTATACTAGGGGAAATTACAACCTGAAAAATTATACTAGGGAGTATTATCACTACGAACAATTACACTAGGGAGTATTGACGCTTCGGATAACTACACTAAGGAATATTGACACTAGGGATAATTACACCAGGGTATATAGACGCTAGGAATTATTTACACTAGGGGAAATTGCACCGTGGAAAATTACACTAGGGAATATTGAAACTAGAGATTGTTGACCCTGGGTATAATAAGACCAAGGAATATAGACGCCAGGGAAAATTACAATCTGAAAAATTATACTAGGGAGTATTGACGCTTTGGATAACTACACTAGGGATAATTACACCAGGGTACATAGACGCTACGGAGTATTTACTAGGGAGTATTGAAACTAGGGATTATTCATCCAAGGTATAATAAGACTAGGAAATATAGACGCTAGGGATAACTACACTAGGAAATATAGACGTTAGGGATTATTTACACTAGGGGAATTTGCACTGTGAAAAATTACACTATCTCAAAGTGTTTGTTTCGTGTTTATGTTTGATAATTTATTTTGATATATTATACTGCATTTGCGGAAATCAAGTGGGTCACTTGAACTTATCAAATGGGTCACAGGTTGCCGACGTCTGTTGTATGGTGTGGTGAAGACTTCTCCAGAGTGTACTAGCGAGAAAATCACCCTGTATAATAACATACTTACGTATTCACAGCCTGCACGTATTCATTTTTGAAGTTCGTTTGTGCACTGACGGCGCAACCCATCGAGTTTTCTGTAATAATCGATAAAATTGTTGAGAATTGTATTTATTTAATGAACGTAGAATAAATAAATATTAGTTTCTTATAGGCGCGTATATTTGTGTGATACGATTACAGAATAGGATTTCTTAAATTTTCCCTACTTAAGACCACTTTTCGCTCGCGAAAGTTGATTGATTAATTTATTACTGCTCAAGATTTATTCTTGGAGGCTGTTGAATTGAACGGATCAAAATATTTTTAATGCAAATTGAATAGAATTCATTGGGTAATTGTACAAACTTATCAGGAGATAAAGTGGCGCCAATATCGACAGTTGCGGAGAAATTAGAAAGCTCTAGAACAAGGATAGATACATAGATACTTGTCCCTCCAATGGCGCTGTGACAGAGAGGGTAATACATCGATAGCAGGAGAGACGAAGACAGAGCGATAACCAAGCTGCTTGGTTTTACGATTTAGTTTATTACATTTTTAGAGCTGAAGAAGCAGTATTTTCTAATAATTCTTTTTTTTTAAATATTCCTTGTAACATTTCAAAGGGAAGTACAGAGCCCGATTTTGCAACTTCGCTTCTAAAAATTAAATAAAAATAAAAGTGTACGTTTTTATAGAATAAATTTTTGTATGGACACTTTTTCCAAAAAAGGGCTCTGTACTTCCACTGGATATGTTACAAGGAATATTTTAAAAAAAGAATTATTAGATAATACTGCTTCTTCGACTCTAAAAGTGTAATAAACTAAATCGCAACAGCAGGCGGCTTGGTTATCGCTCTGTCTTCATCTCTCCTGTCATTGTTGTATCACCCTCTCTGTCACAGTACCGTTCCTAATTTTTCCGCAACTGTCGAATTGGCGCCACTTTACCTCCTGCGCACCCTTAAAAAATAAAATCCAGTTTTCTATTCATTTTGCAAAGCTATTAAATTACTTCGGTCGTGGTTACATTAATCACTCTGTGTATATACAATAAAGTTAGCCCGTTCAATCGTGATTGTGTCTTAAAATGTGTAAAATGGAAAATGATCTTCCATTGACGCACGTCGTTACCAGAAGTGTTGGAAACATTCTTAATAAGTTATAGATGTTAGGATATATTATTTTGTTACACTTCGAAACTGCATCAACGGCATTTTTTTCTGCCATACCTTCTTAAAACATCTATTTTAATATTAGAAAAAGATTTTTGAAGGATTTTCTACTGTTTCTTTTTTTGTTTTTTTTTTTGGTCAAGGTGATTCGTTCGCTAATTATGAAAACCACTGATTTGGTCAAGTTACGTGAAACACTCTGTTTTACCGCATATTATATCCAGCGTTGCTCGTTTAACATATGGAACAATGTCAAATTCAGGCTTTCCAACTTCTTTCTTAAGGCAAGATATTAATATTTCAGCCTCCCTGATTGTTGTTTCAAAGTATACTTCCAGAAGACCACTGTGGAAGGTTGGGGTAAGCAGTTTTCGACGAAAGTGCCACCTTTTGCCTGTAACAAAATGTGAAATTCATGTTAGCTCATAGGATTATCAATTATGAAAGTTATTTATTAGAGTTCGATAGATAATAACTTTCGTTTCAAATAATTTTTCACTGGGGAAGCTAACACATTTCTCACGAAGAGGAAATAGAATAATAAAAAAAAAAAAAAAAAATTCGTTCTCCCAAAAATATTGTAAAAAAAAAAATGTAGCATCTATCGGAGAAAATTTGTACAAAATGTAACTACAATATTGAAACTTAAAACAGTTTCTATAGTTATAAACTGAATTGTTTAATTATCTAAATGATTTGATTTTTCGAACCAAGGTGGGTCAGATAATTGACACTCTGTTGCAATTTTATTTTTATTTTGAATAAATCTTATTCGTTATTATCATAATAGATTGTTATATATTTCTTCATATAATTACCAGTACTAGTTACCAAACCGTTGCCAAGCCAGGGCTGCAAGTATTTGTACTCTAAACTTTTGTCTATGTGAATGCTGCTGCTTAGCAGTGGTTGTATCGCCTCTGCTTTGTAAAGAAAAATGAAGGGACGCATGCCAACCCATACGAGATATACGTCTCCCAGTTCCTTTCCCCATTTGATCATTCTTTTGAAAGCTTCTGTAACAAACAAGTACGTAGGTAAACGGTAAAAGATGGCGAAGAATCGCGGATGATTTTCACGTAAAAACGTAATCTTTATTATTTCCTCCACGATTTCGATCAATCGCCATTTTCTCAACGGGACAATAACACGTTGTCTGATAAATCAACCCTTTGTTTTTAGAAATAAGAAGAAGAAAAATAATTTAATGAACTACAATTTTGCACAAGTTTTATTTTTAATTATTTGTTTGATTTTAAATGTGGCGCGCTTCGTAAAGGTTAAAGGGTATTAATGGCGCCATCTAGCGACGCACAGTGAAACTTACGCAAGTGACGGACCAAGTCCAAATTGATCTTGGGGGTCTCATGCGGTAGAACTGACAATCTCCAGCTAAGGAACTTCGTCGGTGTAGAGGAAAATACAGAAACAGTAAGCGAAACAAAGACAGAGCGATGTCCAGTAGTACGATTTAGCAATTTAGTTTTTAGAAAATTTTTGAAGTGAAGAAACAATATTTCTACACAATTTTTGTTTCCTGATATTCCTTATATTATTCCGCAGCGCGCTGCAGAGTCCTCCGTTTTTCTTTTTTTTTACTAGAAGAAATTTCTTTCATAAGAACGTACACTTTTATTTTTCACCAAATTTTAAAATCCAAGTTGCAAAATCAACCTCTCGGTGACACTCGCGGAAGATGGGACTGGTCCAATCGCCTAAACCCTAAACGGACGCCGGGGCAAGGGGAATCTTTCTGTCTCATTTTGTCACGTTTTGTTTCGCGCGTGTTCTTTGCCACGAGATAGTACGGTTGTCTCACTCTGTTGCGCACGGCTTCGTTCGCATTCCTTGTTAGTAAGAAACGAACGCTAGAGAATATCGCTGTATCTCGCTTTGTCTCAATTTGTTTCGTTCACTTTAATCGCTACACTACGGACATTGCCCTGGCAACAGTCATGCTAAACACATTTACCGACGGAGCCCCAGGCTCATTTTTTCACACGCCAAAATACACAGGGGCTGGCAGGCTTTAGTAATATCTCGTCGTTGCATCGACATTAAAAACCATGCATGCGTCTATGGTTGTGAAACACAGAGTGCGCAATAAAGGAGGTGGCAAAAATCAAGTTTTGGGCAATGTTGGTATTTCAGATTGTGCGATACCACAGATTTCTACACAATTATGTATTATGTACTGTATGATACAGTGCGTTATTTGTATAGAAGTCTGTAGTTTATGCATATATGTATGTCGGTCTATTGTATATCCTTATTTCAACAAATGCCTTTCGCAATGGCAGAAGAACTCAGTTTTCTCTACTTTTAATTTTTGGCGCGTCCAGCGAATTTCAATGCCATTGTTCCTATTGAGTTATAATCATAAAACTGTCTAGTTGTCGTAGTATAAAAGTAGCTAATTTTTCGCAAAAATGTAATTTTCATTTTCGCCCACTTTAGATTGTAAATGATGCTACCGGTACGGCTTCAAACCGCGCGCTAATTTGAAATTTAAAGGATACATGAAAATGGAACTTCTGCAATACTTCTGGCTTATTAAATTAATTATTTCATGGTAGAATGATGTTCTGTACGTTTGTTGAACAAATTAATAATAAAATTTAGCGAATTAAAACTAACAACAAGATGAACGTATTAAATGTTGTGGAATATTAAAAACTTTTATGCGAGTTTCAGATTTGGATTTAAATTAATTATCCAAATAAAATTTTTACGGTGTTTGTTATTTGTTCTTATTTTTTTTTGTTTTTAATAAATTATTTTAATTTATGTTACTTTAATTTACATATCTATAATTTTGTGTTATTATTTAAAATAACAGTTACATTTGAACGTAATTTATTTTTCAAATAAAATTTTGGATTTTATTTGTTTACGTTCCTATTTTCAGATACAGTTATTTTACGTCGACTATTTACTTGTCCTTTTTTATTTATAATTTTCACTACTAATAAAAGTGTGTCGAGTAAAAAATATTCCATTTCATGATGTACTAAATTTGAGATTAACATTAGAATCACCAACGTTCGATATGGACTTACCTTTAAATCGAAAATAAACTAGACAATAAATAATGTATGATACATAACCTAACATATATTATAATAATTCTTTGTATCGATGAAGATCAACGTATGCACATGTCAACAAAAGCATCTCAATAAATTTTGAATCGTTCGGTAAGGTGTTGACTCGAACCGGTATGCCTTGAAAGGTTTCTTAAAACTTTGAGTTTCACTTAAAAAAAAAAAGAAAAGAAGAAAACAGAGAAAATAATAAAAATAAAGATCGCACGTAATTGCATGCAATTACACGTTACCATAGTGTTATTCAGACTGTTGAACGACCTCGACCTGCTTTTCTTTCTCCGTTTCGTTTACTCGGCGAGATAATAATGATTATCTTTAGCATTTGGGTGGGCCGAGACGAATAAATCTTTCTTTTTTTCTTTTTCTTTGCTTACCCTTATTCGCTGTTGCAAATATTCGCATAACCTCCATTTACTTGCAGCATTCGAAACAACGAAGGTAAAATGTTTCCAAAATTATTATTCAATTTCTCTCACGATATTCTAATGAATCGGTTTTTAAATGTTTAAAAATTTGTTCAATAAATGGGAGTTTTATGATACTTGACTATCGTTAAATAATAGGGTTAGGACTGACTTTTTGTCCTTTTTTTTTTTATCATATAAACGGAACAATTTTATAATTCTCGTTCTTCTTGCTTACATGAAAGGAAATAATAAATAGTAGATTCAGTAGATAATGTATATTACCAGTGCCGTCTCAAGGCTTTACAGGACCCGATGCAGGACAATCTAACTTGTTTATATCAAACAGAATTACATGTAAAACAGTACACTCATTATAAAATTTGGAAATTAATTTAGCGTTACCCGAAAATGATTTAAAATATAGAAATAGTAACTAATAAATATAAAATTTGTTCATGAATAATCCAGACACTTCAAAGAACCTGATTTCCTTTTTGTAAATTTGCTATGAAAATAGAAATTTTAATACGTTTAACTTTTTTTTGACAATATGGAAGTCGTTAAACGTGGGGGTCCGGGGCAAATATCTCACTGTTTATTATCCACTTTCGAGTATAAATTCAACTTGGATAATATGAACCCTTTGCACTCGGTGCATTTTTGGATACGATTGAATTTAGTCTACTTTTCCACCAAAACTTCATGTTTCACCAACACAAATCATTATCAATTTATTTATTTTTATTGCTTACCTTAACTTTTTATATTCTAATATAAATAACCCTTCAATTTCATATTTTAAAATACTCTGGCAAATTAAATATGTCCCCTCAGACGGGACAATCGAGTGCAAAGGGTTAAATTTGACCTTACCATGATGCTTAAGGGTTAATAGTATTTTAAGAAAAAAATAGAATGTTTAAAATATTTTTTTTTTTTAGCACTTTGTCGATTTGTTTCATTTTTATTATTTTTTAGTTTTCTCGATTCCTTTTATTTTTATTATTTTTATAGTTTTACCGATTTGCTATATTTCTATTGTTTTTATAGTTTTCTCGATTCCTTTTATTTTTATTGTTTTTATAGTTTTCTCGATTCCTTTTATTTTTATTGTTTTTATAGTTTTCTCGATTCCTTTTATTTTTATTATTTTTATAGTTTTCTCGATTTGTTATATTTTTATTATATTTTAGTTTTCCCGTATTCTTTTATTTTTATTATTTCTTAATTCTGGTATGTGTTTAATAGATATTCTATACAGGAATAGACAGCTGTGTAAAAACTTAGTTAAAGTTGAATTCATTTAACTAACAAACCCGTTTTTAAAACCTGTAATTAAGTTACTACGTCCGAAAAACAATAAAGAAGCATCGTAAAGTACAAAAAACCAAAATGGTAATTCGGTTCAGTATGGAATAAAATTTTGATTTGTTAGTTAAATAATTCCAATTTCAACCAACATTTTATAGAGATTTAAATTTTTTATCAAAACAATCTTATTACCTGTTAGTATGTACGTATAAATATTATACACAGAATTTGGCTTTCACCGATACAGTTTTTTGCGTTTATCATATATGAAATATCGATGCATCTTTCTATACGGTTACAACGTATAACGAATTTCAAGCTTTTTGTATACATTCCGGTTTTCACTATGCTATACTACTATACTAGTGTAGTGGTATAATAATGTAATAGTATCTTAATAATGGGGGAGATCTTGCATCAATGTTTTTTTTAATTATTATTTGATGTTTCTTTACAATTTGTCCAATGGACATTAGGTAAATTCTTATGTATGTCGAAAATATACAGGGTGTCCTGTAACTAGTATAGTAACTAGGGGCTTCGTTTTTGAATCATTAACGAAAAACACTGACCAATCAGAGCGCGAGTAGAGCGCATGCTCAGCCGTGATTCGTTCTAGTCCAACGTCCCGGTACGAGGTTACCCTATCACGGCTGAGCATGAGCTCTACGCGCGCTCTGATTGGTCAGTGTTTTTCGTTAATAATTCAAAAACAAAGCACTATTCAATATTTTTGCAAAGGAAATTGTTGTTCGAAATCGTCTCAGCTATCCCCCATTTCCACATCCTGTGGAATAAAATTTGTTCGTATTAATCTTTGTTTTCGAGAAAATCAACTTTGAATTTAACTGTGTCGTGGTCGAACGAATCTCGATGAAAACCATATTTAGTTAAATCAATCTTAAATATTATATGCCGTATTGTTACTTGTAAACCTACGACGTGTCGTTTGTATCGTGATTCGCTCAATTATGACATAGTCAAGTGCGCGCGTAACCGGGGAAAATTCAAAATGGATTTTCTCGAAAACAAGGCCTCCAGTTATCGAACACCCTGTATTATAATATTATATAATAATCTTTCAATAGTCATAATGTATCGGTATATTCAGAAAGATCCAGAGGACCGTTTGCTGTCAACAGAAATTCGCTATCTTGTATAATTGCGCAACAAAATTTGCTTATTGTTAGATTCGAAAAATATGTACATTTCAAAATCAGATTTCTCGCAAGCTATACGTACAGAGGAAAAACGATTAACAGATTCGTAATCAGTGTGCTAAGCTTTGCAAGAATTTCATAGATTGAATCGGAATGTCAGAAGAAAAGAAAAAAATTGAAACTTATTGTACAGTGTTATTTGTACAAATTTCGGTACTGTTGAGGTTATCGCTGTTTAACGCGAATATGAAAATAAAAAATACATCAAATATGACGAATGCTTCAACGATATCTCTTACATACAAAATAAAAAAGAATCTTTGTGAATGCAATAAATATATTTAGCGAAGAATAATGTTGAGATATTAGGTTGACAAGTAAATTTCGCGCACTTCACATTTTTTTTATCTTACACGATTACGTATTAAAATTCTGTTCATTGTTTCTACCGCTTCTGCTAATTTACCATTGATTTATTTCAGTCGAGTATCCGATTTTCAGCCTTCTCTCGAATGTTCTTTCAAAACCCATAAAACAATAAATATTACGAACGTTGAATGACTCAAATGGTGATTATTTCGATCTGCCAAGATAATCAAACGTTTATCAATAAGATTAAAAAAATTGTGAAATATTTCTTCTCTTATTTATGGAATTCTAACGTTTCCAGCTTGGAGAAATTTTGCCAATATATTTAATTTAAATAAAATGAATTGTTCTACCGGACTGATATTTGAAATAAAACCGAACAGAAAAAAAAGTAATCGAATTCCTTCAGATTTACCTGCAGTCTTTACAGGGCCGAATTAAAAGGGAGGGGGGGGGGGGGGGGGCTGTAGTCCCAGGCCCTACATTTTAATAAACGTAAGCTTCGGTGTAGCACAGGGCTTCACGGAATCTGAACTCGGTCCTGTCTCCTCAGACAGGATAGTCGGGAATTTAATTAAATTGAATTCAATTCCAATTTATTCGGTCGCAACACGAGTCGTAACGAATAACGAAACTGAACACTTTCAGTCCGGGACCGAGTAAATTTACTACCCATAAGATTAAAAAAAAAAGGAGGTCGTGTGTAAAATTACTCAAGCGCGAAAGAACGTGTAATTTGATACCCGGCAGCTTCAAAATGCATAGTATCCGCTTCTGAGCGCTCGAGACATCGAAAGAGCCCCGTCCCCGAAATTTCTGATTTATATTAGCTTTCCCTTTGTCTCGACTGGAGCTGGATCGTGTTACCTCCCCGGACTGAACGTGTTAAAATATTGCGATTTCACACGGGTAGGATCGTACCGTTAAAATATTTGATTTTGAGAGAAGAAAAAAACTGCTACGAACCTAGTAATAATATTATTAATCATAATCGATTACTTACCTTCCGGATTGCAACATAATTGATAGGCGTTGCCAACGATAGGAAGCGCAGGTGGATAAGGCACTTTTCTCAAAGCGTATAGAAACTTAGCTCGTCGCAATAGTAGCTGAAGAACGATTGTCATCAAACACGTTGATAGGATTAACGTCAACCAAGATCCTTCCATGATGGACATTACCCAAAAACAACTTTCTTTTTCTATTCAATGCATTCCCGTTCAATACATGTTCACGCGTCGTATCACCCTTCAAACAGTAACAGTAGCAAAACTACCAATTGTCAAAGAATTGTTTTTACTTTAATTCTACTTTCACTGATGTTGGTAAACGTACCGTTTGAACTACGAAGGAGGGGAATCAGAATTTTTCTGTTTTGTGGAAAAACACGAACACAAAGTATCATATTACTTCGAATAATTCATTCCGTTAAACCGATAACGAGTTGAAAAAAAAAAAAATATATATATATATATAATTAAATAAAAAGAAAAAATGTGGCCCTGTTACTTTCAACGCGTATAATGGAATGACTTCCCCGGTTATACTGACCCGTACGAAACAGTCGCCCTTATATACTACCGAGTGTATACTACGTGAACGTCAGTGGTTAACTCCTCCACCAATAGAAATAAACACGTGGAATCTGATTACGTTTTTGCATCGCGATGCGTACTTCAGAATGAACATTTATTTGCATGATCCGATGCAACGAAGACGGTGCACGGATGCGAAATTATTATTTCCAGAAGTCGAAAAACATTATCGTTAGTACCGAAAGCGTTACACGTGCCGATTCAATAATCAGGTGATATTATTACCATAAGTGTTTGATTCAAGTAAATCGAAATGTACGAATTTTATAGCAATACCAACTTTAGGTATTGTCGAGGTAAGAAAACAATTTTTGTTTCGGTTAATTTTTATGAACGAAAGTTTCAGTTTTTTTTTTTTTTTTTTGTTGGATCTTTGTTTTTGTGAAATAAAGAGGTTTCACAGAAATATTATTGTCATTATGGTAACGCAGGACTGGAAGTTTCGAATGTTTGATCAACGAGGAAAATGGAATTGACCCAGTTTTATGATAAACGGTTCGATGTATCGATGGGAGTTTATTAATCAGCATTAACCCTTTCGTAAGTGATCTGTTAGGATTGAAGTGGTTAATATTTGAAATAATTGCGTAAATATATCGAAAACGTGACTCGATGTATAAAGAATGACGATTTGGTACGATGTTTTTACGAATTTGAATATAAGAGTAAAAAATGTCAAGTAGGATGTTGTGATTCAAACTGGTTGTTTGGAAAAAGTGAAAAGACAAAGTCCCCTTATCCATTTTCTTCCGTTTCGTCTTTCGGATGAATACATTTCTTATTCGGTAAGAAGATCTGGCGTCGAACGTATTTCGATGAAAAAATAAAAAGAAAGGCAACGGTGTTGTTCGTACAAAAGGACAGTGTCGGAACGGCTACGTAACCAACGTCAAAACACGTTGTTTGGTTCTGTCAAGATATATTTTTATCAACGAAGACACAAGTAGAAAATGGTCCGTTAATTCTCTTCTTTATTCTGAAAACACGATGGGGGTCAGATACAAGCATATCTGACGTTAATATCTCGAATGTTGTTAAATTACTTCGTTTTATAGATAAAAACCGTAGCATTTTTCTTTTCTGTATTTTTAGGCATCCTTGACTTTGGGAGGGCTAAAAGGATAAATACGCGAATGATGGGTAAGACTATCGATCGTATTATAATACAGGGTGTCCTTTATTTAGTGTAACATTGGGAAATGGAAGGTAGCTGAGACGATTCTGAACGACAATTTCCTTTGCAAAAATTTCAGATGGAGCTTCGTTTCCGAATTATTAACGAAAAACCACTGGACCAATCAGAGCGGCGCGTAGAGCGCACGCTAAGCCGTGATTCGTTCCAGTCCGACGTCCCGGAGTTACCCTATCACGGCTGAGCGCGCGCTCTACTCGCGCTCTGATTGGTCAGTGTTTTTCACACTAGTTATGGGACACCCTGTATTGTGTACTATATTGTATGTATGTAACGTCTGATATATCGTTGAAGTTATGCAATTTTAGTATAATTTTAAGTTGCGAATGTAAGCTGAAACAGAGAAACGGAATCAATCTATGACTTTCAATGAAATCAAATTCACACTGGAGCCCTTAATTCTAAATTAAAAATAAGATAGAAATTGAATTGAAGATGAAACGTAAACTGGGATATAGAATAATTCTTCGTGTAAATAACAGTCAATTTGAATGTCGATAAATTTTCTAATTTAAAAAATTAGTTTGATAGTTCTCTAGTTAATTAGTAATGCAGAATGTCGAAAGAAACATCAGTTTTATTCTGTATAACTTTTCTATAGTGGTATGCGCCAAGGTATAAGGAAAATTAAAAGAATAAAGAATTGTAAGAAATTATTGCTTCTTCGCTTCAAAAAACTTGTTCAGCTGCATAAAGAAATCATGCTGGTTGAGTTCGCTCCGTCTTTGTCTCTCTTACGAGTATTGTACATATCTCCCTTTTTGTCGCAGCACCGTTGGAGAGACAAGGATCTATCTATCCTTGTTCGGGAGCTTCCTAATTTCTCCGCAACTGTCGAAATTGGCGCCACTTTACCTTCTGCACACCCTTAACTCATCCGATATGTTTAGTTTGTATGTACGACGTACGAGCAAGATACGGAGAGTTAGGAATTTTAAAAAATACGTATAATTACCGATAAACCACAAATTTTCACATTCCTAAAGAAATTGACAATATTAATCTAATGATTTTGAATATTATTTATAATCAATACCAGTTATTTACCATTGTCTTATTTTACCTTCTGAAGATATATCTTGAAATTTTCAAATTTCTAAAAATAACATATTCGTTTCCATTTTCGGTCGGGGCGAAAGGGTTAACACGTTGCAGACGTTACACCATCGATTCGAAAAATATTTCACCCGATAAAAATAAAATCAAGTTTAATCGAAAGAAAGGGAAGCGACAGTTTAACAGTATTTCAACTTCTATCATTGGATCAAATTTCATTGACACGTTCGCTATTAATATCACAGAGATGCGTTGTCTTCGATTTTCATACAATTAAAAAAAAAAAGAGAAAGAAATTTTCCGATTTGTTGCTGATGCCGCACGCGCTACAGTCAGGGTGTTGCCCTTGGGGTATCTCCACCTTGTGAGTCGCGTACGACCGCATGCATATGTATGCGCATGCCACGTGGCAAACTTCAGCTTCTGCTCTTCTACGAGTTAACAAACGAGTAATCTTCCATTACATAATAAATTGCGTTTCCACGTATAATGCGATTTAATCGAAGCAAAAGAACTATGGCTACTGCTAGCAGGAAAGAAAATTCCTTATTCGAACGGTGTATTTTCGGAAATTGTTACGAAGTGTAAGTTTAATTTTTCCTAACGATATTTCTCGACATTCGTCGCGTGCCCTATCATGATTTGATAATAAATCTTCAAAATTAAACGAACGATATATTTCATTTTTGAAGATGACAATTATCTTTACGCGTTGCAGTTTGGAAGGCGGTAGTTTATCGACCAGCGCGAAGACTAATTGTAGCAGATAATTGAATGACGTATTTATTGCAGAATTAATGACCTATTTTCAAACGAAACATGGTATAATTAAATATTATCGTGAACTGGTTATTTATTCTTGACCGTGTTTCGTATTTCGTTGACGTTAAGGAGTTGAGAATTATCAACAGGGTGCGTAAAAAGTATGACAACTTTTTTTTATAACCCGAATACTTTCTGTATAGGGGGGAACCATAGGGTTCACCATTTTACTGCCTGTCGGTGCGCAGGAGCCACGGTCGAATACCGAGCAGACTTCAGCGACAGTTGCGGAGAAATTAGGAAGCTCTAGAACAAGGATAGATAGATCCTTGTCTCTCCAACGGCGGTGCGACAAACAGGATGATACATCAATAGCACGGGAGACGAAGATAGAGCGATGGGAAGCGGTTTGATTTTCCAACGAGTTCGGTGCAGTTTTTTGAGCTTAAAGAGAAATATTTTCTGACACTTTTTTCTTTGAAAAATTCCTTGTACCATTACGGAGAGGGGTGTACTGAGCCCGATTTTGCAATTTCCCTATGGAAATTTTATAAAAAATAAAAGTGTATATCTTTATAGAACCTTTTTTCTGGACACTTTTTCGAAAAAAGTGCTCTGTACCCCTCTTCGTAATGATACAAGGAATTTTTCAAAAAAGAAAGTGTAAGATAACATTCCTTTTTAAGGTCAAAAAGTTGCACCAAAGTCAGTGGAAAATCAAGACGCTTCCCATCGCTCTATCTTCGTCTCTCCTACAACTGTTGCATCACCCTCTCTGTCGCACCACCGCTGCAGAGCATGGATCTATCTATCCTTGTTTTAGAGCTTCCTAATTTCTCCACAACGGTCGACAATGGCGCTAGTTTACCTCCTGCGCACCCTTGATCGTTTTACAACAATATATCGAGACGAAGGTTTGTTCTAAGCCTCACAAATCGGTACAATCCCTCAAGCGTTATTTTTGATAAAAGCATGGAGAGAAATAGATCGAAATACGGTGTAAACAATTCTGACGTAAAGTTGCCAAACTTTTTACATACCCTGTATATCCACGTGCGGCAGAATTCTCGATAACAACTTCTGGGAAGATAATGGGAATTTAAGTGCTAATAATAAGTGTCGTCAAATGTTGCCAACTTAAGTTAAATTAAGAAATGATAGATAAATAATGTTGTATATATTTTTTTATTTGAGAAACGCGATTTGCTGTCGAACTATCTTACTACCTATTCTATCTTTCGTGCGTAACCTTTCAGACCCTACTATATGAATTGTCGTAACCTACAAAATATTTACAACATTAAATCGTTGCTCTCCCAATTATATTTAAAATAGTTATTTATCGTATCTTAATGCTTGAGCCTCGCGAAATAATTTCATAAGAGAAAGTGTACGTAGTGTAACAATATTCGTGTCATGTTGGTATAATGTACCGAGACAGGGTCAGAAGGGTTAAAGGCTAAATCTCTGAATAAATATTTCATTTATTTCGTATTTATATATGTCCACTGAGTAAAGTTCGTCATATTGCGCTACAGAAGGAAATTTTGAAACGACAATAATTGAACATAAAACAACCTAAACATTGTAGAAATAATGTATTGCAAATAAGAGGCATTTTGATTGCGCAGATCAATGTCGTGTAATCGATAGTGTGGAATTAGGCTGTTTTGTTTCATTGTAGTTTTACATCAATTAGAATTTCAATAACGACCGATAGTCATCGTTGCAACAACAAATCGCGATTAATCGATGTTCCCTGCAACTGTTCGCATGCAGAAACCGGCAGTCCGCCAATTTACATTGATGAGGTAAATCCTGAATATAGAAATCCGTACAGCAGCATGCGTCGTGCAATAACTTTTCTCCGCAATAAGGATAAACCGAACTATCGCACAAAGGACATCTGAAAGCAAACGTTTCATTAATACGATTAACAATAACAATAAATCAGGGCTGGTCGTGTGCTAAAGATATTTGATCGCCGTTACGAATCTAAATCACCGGTAAACCTGTAACATAACCTAAAAGATTATACATATTGTTGTATTCGTACGGGGAAAAGGGAAATAGGTACGGACTGCACAGATAAAGCTGCGGAGTCTAATAACACGTTTTATTATAATAGCCGCGTGCACGCTTCATGCTAAAAGATAGAGAGGAAAATATAACAACAGTAGGACAAAAGAAGGACAGAGCGATTTAGCAATTTAGTTTCTACAAGATTTTGAAGCGAAGAAACGATATTTCTTCAAAATCTTTGTTTTCTAATATTCTTCATATTATTCCGCAGCGCGTTACAGAGTCTGATTTTGCAAGTTGGATTTTAAAATTTTGTGAAAAGTAAAAGTAGTTGTAGTACAATTTAACAAAAAAAGGGCTAGAAAAGTTTATATTCGTATAAGGATAGTAGACACCAAGCGTAGCGCTCTACTTTTAATCAACTGGCACAAGGTGTATCTTTCAACCGGGTTGACTTCTCCGAGTTGACTTCAGCGACAGTTGCGGGAAAAGTAGGAAGTTCCCAAACAAGGATAGACAGATTCTTGTCTCTCCAACGGCGGAGCGATGGGAAGCGTCTTGATTTTCCAACGAGTTTGGTACAGTTTCTTTTGTCCTTAGAAGATTCCTTGTACCATTCCAGAGGGGGGTATAGAGCCCTTTTTTTTTTTCGAAAAAGTGTCCAGAAAAAAAGTTCTATAAAATCATACACTTTTATTTTTTTATAAAATTTCCAGAAGGAAATTGAAAAATCGGGCTCTGTACCCCCCTCCGTAATGGTACAAGGAATTTTTTAAAGAAAAGAAAATTTAGTGGATTAATTTACGATTTGTATTTATATATTTGTCTTTTTACGTCAAAAAAGATATTATGTTTACTTACTTCTTTTGTGGCAATTTATAAGTATCATCGATTGGGAAATTATACTGTTCAATGTCGCCTTGATGTGTTTCTTTCGTGTTCATTAATAAAGTTGACAATAATTCCTGGCTGACTCCAGTTGTTTCGTGGTTGGTTATATTACTTTGTTCGTCTTGTTTGCACGCATCATGGAATGGGATGTAAATTGTATAAAATCATTTAACGTACAAATCAACGAGTAAAGTAATGGAATGAAACAAGTAACACACTATTATTGAGAATAAATAAGATATTTATTCGCACTAACGTAGACTATATGTTTCCAACGAGGATTCGTATCGGGTTAGAGTTCGGTCAGAGTCGGGTTGGGTGATCTTTTTTTACAGGTGGGAACACCAATGAACCTTGCCTTACCGTATCCAATAAAATTTGAAGATACAGTCGAAATAAGGTTCGATGGAAACGACCAGAGTTAGTTGTAGTGTTGCCAATTGAATTTGGCAACGTTTAGAGCAAGCAAAACCTAAATATCATCAGAATATGTATATAATGTTGTAGTTGATTTAATAACTTACTCCAGTTGGCTAACGTTGCCGCAACCCTAGCAAAGAGTAGGTATACTAACAATAAGAGGCGACACTCTGAGAGAGAAACTGATTTTAGAGAGGGATGAAGCGAACAACCAATTTAAATGCTCACTCGGGCCCATTGCGCATGCGTGGCTCATCGCACTTTCACTGAAGCTCCAGTGGTCCACGCATGCGCGTCCAGCCCGGCCCATCTGGCAGCACTGTATATATGTAATCCTTAAAATACATTTTCTACGGTCATTTTATTATATTTTCTCTTTTGCAACTTTCAATCTCGTTAAATTAATGTAAATGCGTCGAGAGCCAATTGTTAGTAATACAATTGTTAGTAATTGATTGAAATGAAATAAAGATAGTAAATCCAGAGTTGATTTGAATTTCCCGCCTTGCCTGTACAACCAGTTTAAAGGGACAGGCAATCGGTCGACATCAAAGGTGCCGCCCGAAGTGTCGCCTCTTTTAGTATATCTCCTCTTTGACCCTAGTGTAACTCTAGGTAACTCTGATCAACTCTAAACAAACTCTGACACGATACGAACCCTCGATGGAAACATAGTCATTGACCGGACACCGAACGAGCACCACTGCCTTCATTTCGTCACCCGCGTTGCTATTTTGCTTTTCGACATCGTAAAGAAAGCGACGTTGCAACTTTGTTTAGGCGTATCTTAACACGTTGACCGCCGCGTCACCCATATTCGGGTGACACTTGAATTTCCATAGAAATTTGTCGCTTGCATTATTAATATCCTTTCAATCACTTAATCAGAAATCGTCGTATCAAGTAGTCCAAATTCTGAATAATAGGAATTACGAGAAATTGTAAAAATAATATAATGCTTGGTCTAACGAAGTTTTCAGCGCCTTTAGCGTGGCAGTCAAGGTGTCAAATGTGAAAGACTGCTCCGTCGCGTGATACAGATCCTTACTTTTTCAGATAAATTGAAAAATATACATAAACATATTTAAATATTTAGAATGCATAAAAAAGAAAAAAAAAAGAGACATCGTTGTACTCGGCGAAGTATAGACTTTACAAAATTGGTTTGAATTTGTAAAAATGTGTTTCTTTTTTATTCAAAATCAACTTTCTCAAAAACTGTACGTGCTGGAGAAAAACAATCGTAACAGAAATTAAAATTTGTTGGACAGTGTAATACGCACGAGTTAAAGAATCGTGATAATAGACAAACATTGATGTATGCTCACCTAATTCAGCAGCAACATTGTAAAGATATAAAATTCCAGTCACATGAAGTATCAGGGGAAATATGTACATTTTTTGGTTGAGATTAAAACACATTTTTTTTTTTTTACTAACACTTTTGAAGATCGACAGATCTCGAAAGGAATCAGCCGAAACTGGATGGATTTCGCTTCGATTTCTTTCGAAACTCCGGCAACATTTAGTTATACACACGAGTCTCGGGTTGCTTGCGAGAGAATTTATAACTGGTTATAATCGACCCGTTATAACTGGTCCAGGCCTTCTTCTCTTTGCAAACGTCGATGATTCGAAAAAGGAAAACAACAAGTTGTCACGTTACACGCAGCGACGAATTTGAATTGTTTCATTCAGAAATTATTATTAAAATACAGATATTGTCTCTCGATTCGATTCTGAAGCTGTTTGTATATTTTGGTTAACAGAAAAATTATTGTATTCCTTACATTTGAAGAAAAATGGACAAATATCACAGAAAATGTTGAAAAAGCTTTCAATAAATAGAACTTTCGGTTTTTAAATAATTGAGCGTGAAACTTCAAATGCGTCACCCTGTATATTTTCGATTTTGGAAATTGACGAATTGTCTCATTTCGCACGATTTCAATCCGTTTTGATCCATTCTGGTAGTACAAAATATATGTTTCTTAAATAATGATTGTTACACAGTTTGATTCCTTATGTATAAACATTCGTCAGTTTTGTATATTTTTCTGAAATCGGTGGAAAAATAATTTATGTTTCATGTAAAACACCTGGTATCAAATGTTAACGGTGAAATCGGTTATAGGAACAATTTGAGTACTGTTAATATCACCAGGAACTTTGTAACATTAGCATCCGTGTATCGGTCTCCGTTGTTCGCTAAATATTTCCCTGGAAAAAAAAAAAAAAGGAATTCAGCTATTAATAACAGTAAACATTTAAAATACCACTTATAATTATGTTTCTTTTCTTTGACCTTTTAATGAGACTCGCAACTAAGGACTTTCGTATTAAGTAGAAATTAAATTTCAAATTGAATATATTTCTAAAACTATATAAATCTTGTAGGAATGTTTGAATAAAAAACAAATAGTGCAGAATTGCAAAATTTTATGAAAATCTATTCTTCTAAAAATTACTTTATACCGTGTTGATTTTATTATCGAATAACGAATATACATAATTTATGCTGTTCCACTTATTTTTGAAACCAGGCGTCGGCAACCTATGACCCGCGGGTCACCAAGTGACCCACTTGAGTTCTGTATATAAAGTGTAATATATAGAAATAAATTATAAACCATAAACACGAAACAAACACTTTGGGATAATATAAATAATAGATGAACATATTGGTTTGATTAGAAAGTAGTAGAAACGAACATAGGCGGAATATACCTTATATTTCCTAGTGTAGTTATCCCTAGTCTTATTATACCTAGGGACAACAATCCCTAGTTTCAGTATTCCCCACTTCAATTTTCCCCAGTATAAATAATCCCCAGTTTCAATATTCCCTAGTACAATAATTTTCTCCGGAGTCGATAATCCCTAGCGTCTATATACCCTGGTGTAATTATATTCCCTACTGATATCCGATGCGTCAATACTCCCTAGTGTAATTGTCCGTAGTGTAAATACTTCCTAGTATAATTTTGCAGGTTGTAATTTTCCCTAGTGTCTATATTTCTTAGTCTTATTATACCTAAGATCTTATACCCTAGTTTCTATATTCCCTGGTATAATTTTCCCTAGTATAAATAATCCCCAATTTCTATTCCCTAGTACAATTTTCTCCGGAGTCGATAATCCCTAGTGAAAATCGTCCCTATTGTAAATATCCACTAGCGTAATTATCCCTAGTTCCAATAATCTCTGATATCAAACACACCTATTTTTACTAATCCCTAGTAATTTTCAAATATTACTCAAACGATGAAACCTTTTTCCCCCTGTATCACCATTTTTACCTAGGAAAACCTATCAAACACAAATTACTAATATTGACCCGAACCGTCTTCTTAATAGTCACATATTACTTAATTTTGACCCGCACACAAAAAACGTTGCCAACGCCTGTTTTAAGCAGTGTAATATGTTTTTTGAGTTTTGCTCGGGGCTCCGAAAACTCGAGTGACGGTTGTGAGCAACAGTGTCGTACACTCTGGACACCAACCAGGGTGCCCCGCGAATTACAGAGTCTACCAAAAATTAAATTTATACATTAATTCCGTTATAAAACTGGTTTAATTCGATTAACGATTTACATTTTTGATTCTTATCCGTGAGACTTCGTGCAGGGCTTTCAATTTGATTCGAACGGCTCTAAAATACGACAACGGCGTTCTCACGGATATTATCCGATAAAATCAATGAATTACACTTATATTAAGTTTGTTGCTCGCTATTGACGTGTAAAATAGAAGAACAATACTTACAGACAGAAGCTAAATAGGAATGACAACAACATTCCCGTAACCTTGTGTACTCGGCGCAGTCTGTGGCCTGTACTTTACATTCTTCTGGGCCAACGTGACAGGTGTGCTTGACGAACGGGAATACCTCTAAAACAATAGACTGATAAATATTGGATAAACCAGTTTAAACGAACGAGCAAAAAAAAATTCACGATAAATCAGGATTGATAAACATGAAAAATAAATTGAAATATACAGAATATTCACTTTGTACCTGTGACTATCGGTACAAGAAATGCCAATGTCATATTTTTGTATGAATTAGTTAAACTAGGGATTGAGTTTGAAAACGATTGTGTATTTTATACAGGGTGTTCGACAACAGGTGGGCATAATTTCAGGGGGTGGTAGCTGGGGTGATTCTGAACCGCTTTTTCCTTTGCCAAAATGCTCGTTAAGGCTTCCTTTTTGAATTATTAATAAAAAACAGTGACTAATCAGAGCGCGCGTATAGCATGCGCTCACAATCAGCCGTGATAGGAGAACTTCGAGTCAGGACGTCGGACTAGAACGAATCACAGCTGAGCGCGTGCTATACGCGCGCTCTGATTGGTCAGGGGTTTTCATTAATAATTCAAAAATGAAGCCTTAACGAACATTTTGGCAAAGGATAAAGCTGTTCAGAATCACCCCAACTACCACCCCCTGAAATTATGCCCACCTGTTGTCGAACACCCTGTATAAGAAATGAAAATTTCAAATTTCATATATATATATAAACCAGTGATGCCAGACGGCACCTTTCTTTTTCCGCGCATGCGCGACTTTTCGTGACGTCACGAAGCCGATTCCAGTAACGTACTAACAAGTAAGATTTAATAAATGATAATAATGATTTAAAATATTAATTGATCTCTGGCAAGAATAAGTTTTTAAATAATAAGAGGCAACTGTTCTTTTTGTCGTCGGATTAGTCCCCAACTTTGGTTTTTGAAATCCATTTGCATCAGAGCTTTGAATTCACTATCTGCTTCATGAATTCGGAGAAAAACAAAACTTTATTATTTTGATCGTTACATATGTCGAATCAGTTTATTCGATTTTAATTACTTGATTCAAAATTTCTAAAATTTTCAAATAATTTAAGAAACTTTTTAGAGTAGGGGCATTACAGAACCCTATTTTATGCGGACGGCTACGTCACTGATGTTACATTCAGTGCGCATGCGCGAAAACAAAAGGTGCCGTCTGGCGTCACTGCTATAAACGATTAGTATAATAACATTTGTTATTCATAAAATATACCGAACAACTTGTGACTCAACGTTTGGAAGAAAACATAAATAGAGCATAAGTTTCAATTATTATCTCTGTTTAGATCAGAAAATAAATTGAAAATTGAATTTTTTAATACATCTTTCCAGTGCTGATATCACAATTTTATAAATACTGACATTGGTACCTTTTACGCCAAGACCGAGATGTACATACATATGTATGTATACTTTTGAAATATTGTAACTGGTATTGAAAATATTATTAGATAGATTTTGTATTTTATATGTACAATACCAAATTGTACATTTTAGTATAGTAAAAAGAATACCAGATCTTCAAATATTTATTGAAAGTGAACAAAATATGCACCAATATCGAATTAGTAATCCTGTGCCATATTAATGGTAACTTTTCATCACTCCCTTGCTCGAATTCGAAAAATACTGTTGTCAATTTAACACATTAAAAAATGTTGTAGAATTCTATAATTTTTTTTTATATCAATGACGATTCTTCTTTTGTTCGAACAATTTCAAACAATTATGAAAAATAGTCGTAACATTATTTAGTTAATTTAATTTCTTTTCCAATCGATTTTACAAACTCGCGGTATATCACGAAAAATAAATTTATTTTCAATGTTGTTTATATAAATTATTCTGTCAGTCCCGGGAATTTACAATAAACTTAATACTGAAACTTTCGATTAATAGTTTTTCATGAGAATAAAATTGAAACTATGGATTACCCTCTAATTATGAATTACTATCAAATTATAAAGTGGTAGAGCTTATTATTGTCATTCTAGAATGGTCGATAATGTGTCGAGTTTTCTGCACACCTGTTTTGTTTCAATCGTCCGACCAGGGGTCCCCCTGTTCCCGGTAACACCGGGCCCTCGAGATCTTAATTCGTCCCTGAGAGAATCTAATGATTCGCAAAACCGATCGAACTTACGTATTCGAAACATGCGGGCGGAACGTGCAAAAATGCTGCTCTATTGTTACGATCGTTCGTTGTTGTTCGTATAGAACAGGAACGGCCGAACTGTTAGTTCTCATATGTCAATGATTTGTTGCCGTTTACAATGAGTCCTCGATTTACGCAATTAATTCGTTGCGAAGGTTTTTGCGCAAGCCGAATAGAAGTTTAGGTCGATCAATTTTTCAAAACGAATTCTAATTAGTTTTCACGATATAATTTTTGCAAATTTTTTGATTTGCAATGAAAAGAGGGAGTGGCACTATAAAACCATCTGGTCACTTTATGTATAGGTGACGTTCAAATTTTTAAGTGGATTGATTTTTTCAGAGAATTCTGCGTAAACAGGAATCAATAGTTGGCAAGATATTTGAAATTTAATTCATACAAAAACTTGAAATGTCTCAGGAAATGTTGATTTTTATTATATTATACTCGAACACAATTTTATACACAATTTGTTAAAGACTTGATCCATTTAAAAAAATGTATCGTTCTTTTTTTTTTTTTTTTTTTTACACAAAACTGCATATTTCTTTAAGCAAATTAATAATAATTAATACCGTCTTCGTGTAAATAAGTTGGAATAAAATGAGTTTTATCATTTTTTGTTGAAATATCTACTATTTTTCATAAAAACTTTAATACCTCATTGGTCTGTTTCTGTTGCTTGACTCTCAACATTCCACCTTCCATTTAATTACGATAATTACAAAATTTAAGCAAATGGACTGATGACTAATAGCCGCACAACGAAATCTAATGAGAAAGATGTGTAATACAAAGAAAGTTTCTGTTAATGATCGTATCGATCTGTTAGCATGAATCACCTGGTATAACTACTCCATCTGGACATTAATATGTATGTGAATAATGGTTCAGCTGTATGGAAAGATGGACGACTTTTGTTTTGCTGGCAAACATGCAAAGAAGGTTCGAATTTAGGGGTGTGCCTACCCGAGATTACGAGTTCGGGTCGGGTCGGTAAAGTTCGGGTGGGCTCGTGCGGCTACTCGTATCTTACGAGTACTTCGGGTCGCCGGCAAAAGTCGGGCGTGCTCGGACGAGTTCCCGCGATGCCCGCGATTCGATTCGATATATTTCAAATTAATTGTATTACATTACTAAGACAGTCCTTCATACTCCGTTTTTTTTTTCTTTAGGCGGCCAAGTACTTAGCAAACATATGTAAAATATTTGTTTAAGCGGAAGTTTGCTATAAAATAATTTTTCTCCAAAAAATGATGATTGTAGTGAATTACACCCGACTTTTGCCGATGAGCCGAAAGAATCGAGTACCCAGCCGAGCCCGCCCGAATTTTACCGACCCGACCCGACATATTCGTAATGATACAAATATATAAATTAAAGAGTTTAATTTGAAAATTAATCGTTCGTATCCTTAATGATTAAAGTTTGAAAATGTTATTAAAATACGGGTTATTAAATTTTTGCAATTAATAATATAATAACCGGTGTTATTTTTCTGCTTCCCATCAAGAATCTTTAAAATAATAATCATTTACCTTAAACAGATTATTATATTTAATGAACCGATGTGTTGCAGTAATTTTCAGATCCACCGGTCGAGATCACTTCTTTTCGCGTTATCATTTATATAATTACATTATATTATTGCGTAGCACACAATGGATTTCAATGATTTTGATTGCACTTTGTGTTTCACGTTATCCAATCTCAATGACACTGGTCTAATATAATCGTGATTTGAAATTTCCATGAATAGTTACACAATTGTATCAGCAGTTTTTTTTTTTTTTTTGCGCAGTCAATCCTTCACGCACGGATTGTCTACTTACACGAGATCGCCGTTTTTCGTTCGATTTCTAGCGGAATTAAACAAAAAAATAACAGTGGAATGTGTCTGATACAAATGAGAAAAGAAATTGGATTCAAAGCCGTTCAAGGTCGCTCCTCGATTTTATTGCTAGTTATTAATATTCTGTTAACTATGAAGTATCATAAAATATACACATTTTGTCGTCACAAAAAAAAAAAAAAAAATAGAAAATTGAGATAAGCCTAGAGATAAAAAATTGTCGACTTTCTTACGTTGAAATCAGTAAAAAAGAATTCTATCTTAAATTATATAATTATACAATTCTGCCGAGTCCAACAAAATTATCACTTCAAAAACAACCAAGTTTTTAAATCATTCAAAAGCTATGAAAAGTGTATAAAAGGGAATCGGTTATTTATTAAAAATCGTTCCACCTGGTCGTAAGGTCCCAACCAAAAGTTGAAGGTTTATGATATTAATTCTTCTTCTTGTACCATAAACTAATATATTTATACCTTTTCAACATTTAAAAATAATTTTAACAAGACCTTATGTTTTCTCACGTTTTTGTTCGTATCTTTTATAATATTCTCGAATTTATTATTTTCTAAAGTGGAATTACTTTCTAAGCATTTAACAAACACTTGTAAAAAATTTCAATACGATGGCACTATGGACATCTTTACGTTTTTTGTAATTTAACTAGATAATGATACCGAATTTAGCAAATCTTCATAAGAGCCCATGTTAATTTCAAATTGCAATAACTTTCAAACTAGGCTGGCAAACGATTCAACATTTTTTTACGCTAATTTATAATGATACTTCGTAACTATTAACAAAATCTCAACCTCAACGGGGTAAATGGGTTCGGAGCCAAAAAAAAGACGACTTTTTTTTATTGCTTAAATCGATATTCTATCCAGAGAACGTATTTCTAAAGCCCCGAGTACGAATAAGCACCGGAACTGTTCAAAATGAGCGCCGAACGCTGGCGCGTCCCGAGCGCTCCCGAACGGTTCCGAAGCAGGGACCGAAGCTTTAAACGCGCTTTTCTCGAAACCATGTTTTCCAAACTTGCGGACGCGATCGAAAGAAAACTAATCGAATTTTGAAAATTAATTGATTGTATTCTTAATAATTAGAATTTCAACGCGTCTGACTATGTACGTTCGTTTTCACTGTGCCAGTCAAACGTGTTAACGTCTCTGAAATGTTTTGCCATTTTTTCTTCCATATTTATTTCTCAAACGAGGTAGAAGAAATAGATACATTTAAAATAATTAAGATTCGAATTCTGACAACTTTTGAAGAGGCTTCGGCGAACTTGTTCAAACTTTGCACAGTGTTTTATTAATATTAATACTTATCGCCTGAGAACATTTGAGGAATTTGACATACAACCTTAAAAAGGCAACGGGTGCCAATGTCGGTTTGAAAGCACGTTATCAACAATTTTGAACTTGAAAATATGAACTCTTTTTTTCTATCCTTGATTATAACGACACTTACTGTTAAATCCGCCATCGCAGCAACAATGATCACTTATGACGCTTCCATCTTTGCAATAGGTCATCTCCGAATCCGTGCAAGGTTTGCATCCTGGAATTGGTGCTGTGGAATTGAGAAAAATTACAATATCTTTTCGAGAAAAAGAAAATATTATGTAACAGGTTGGCAATTATAAATTCGACACATTTTGGGATTTTTCGTTTTTTACATAATATTCTCTCAAAATTTCGTAAGAATCGGAGCACTCGTTCCAAAGTTATTACAGCCTGATGTAGACTCGTTGTCGGTTATAGATTACGTATTTTGTTTATATCCATTACCATATAGATACATTTCCTGGAATAGATGGCTCTAAAAATAATTGTAACTTCGAGAAACATGAACTTAACAGTGTTTCTTGAAAAAGGTAAAAATTTCTCAAAAATTACTAGACCGATCGACTCCAAATTTTGCATGACTATTTTCTATCATAATGAGCAGGGCCTGATCGAAGGATTTTTAATTCCGTTCAATTGTTTTTCTTTTGTTACGATCAAACCAAAATTTGATCGCCTCAAAAACCAGATTTTTCAGTAAAACTGTTGTTATTTTGGTAAAAATCAACATTTCCCTTAATACAACGTATTAACCTAATCTTCTTTGGTTCTGATTTTGAATAACCGGTTCGGCATCGTTATTCAATATTTTTCCATAAAAAAAAAAATCTTACAGCTACTTTAAAATATATACTTTTCGATAGTATATTTCATTTCATAATAAGTATATTTATTAGAACGTGCAAAAAAAATCTTCTCGATCCCAACTAGGCGTAACCCTTTAATACAAACCAGCGTCTATTTTGATTAGAAATTATTATACGTAAAAATTTGTTCCCAACCCGATAGTATTTAACAATCATTTTTGTCGGTATTAATTAACCGATTGATATCTTCTTTAATTTCAAAAATAATTTGAAAAGGTACGTTTGAATACCAACGGATTAGAAAAGCATCATCGAGGCTGGTGACCTTTTTATTAAATTACTCTGCGATTGCCTACCCGCTTATTCGAAGGTGCTTATTTCAATTAATGAGTTATATTTCATTACCTTCGACTACAGGTACTGTTATTAAGAACATGCCACGCTGCAGCGGGGGAGTATAAGTATATGACTCGTGTTAATTATTGCCCTGACGTTTTTACGCAAGTGTTCTAAAATCCTGCCGTGAATGCATACGGCACTGTACGCATCATTCGTGACATTTTAACGAAACAAATAGTTACGAAAGTTGTCACGTTCGTGTCATATTAACCCATTTGCATGATAAGCGTATATGTATACATATACGCTCAATTTTCCTGGCCACTGTCACAAAATTTTCTAGTCACTCTAACCGGAACCATACGCATATTTTCAATCTCGTTGATCACTATCATTATCAAGTTTAAGGAAATCAAAATGGAGTGTTGCAAGATATTTAAATGATAATTCTGATAATTTTGTAGAAGAAATTAGGCTAATAAACAATTGTGATGTGGCCTTTATGCATTCAACGTTTCAAAGATTATCCTACTGGACGAAATATTATCGATGTTATACAGGGTGGTCCGGTAACTGTTAGCACTTAAATATTTCCGTTATTTGTTATTATATAGAAAAATGTTATATACGAAACTTGTATAGTATGAAGGGGGACATGAGATAGGATAAATATTTTTTGCGTGGGTAGAGACGTATAAAAGTTTTCAAGGTCGTCTTGATTTTTTTTAATGGATTCATATGTTTTTTTTTTTTTTTCACTATAGCGTGATAGTGGGTCATGAACGGGACCATGATCATACAACGACATACGACTCGAGGTTAATAATTACAAGACAAGTAATTCGTAAAGCTTTTGAATTTGTATTATTAACGAGACTTCAATTTACAGCAAATGTTCAAAATTATGACCGTTGACTACTACGCGAAAACTGTTTAACATTTGCCTAATTAGCATTTTTCGTTTCGACGATTATTATCTATAATTTTTACAATATACCGCTATAGCTGTCATTCCAATATTTCTAATTAGACGAATAAAAGATGGATATGGAATTCAAGTTTCGTCAATGTACTTTTTCTTTTTTGTGAACATACAAATAAACTATAATAACACGAATGTTCATGAAGTCGATTCATGGAATGAGGATGCTGCCAAAGTATCCGTTTAAACAGATCAAAGCCAGTCTATTTTCGGAGTATAGTTAAATAGATTTCCGTGCTACGTAAAGATGTTTGATAGGCACAGCCTGAATTTGAACAAAGAGGGTTGATACGGTGATTCGTGTATTCGGTTAAATGTTTCCAAGTCTTATACACTTTAACCCACCGTCCACGTTTTCGAAAAGAAATAGTGAGATAATAATATACTAATTTTTTAGTTATACTATCCTCCTTAGATGAACGGTCCAAACATTTTGGAAAGTCTGAGAAAAATAATTTTCTCGATAATTTCAAACATTCTAATTTTACTTGAAAGGTGAGAACTATATCGAATTGTAAATATTTGAAAATACAGGACGTATTAATAGTGCAGAGGTGGGGAACGTGGGGCCTCATAAAAGCTAGCTCTTGTATTAATCTTAAAATTATTCTACGTATTGTTGCTACGTTAGTTTTTTTTTTTTTTGTAACTCGATATTATTATTTTTAAAATGAAAGAAATTTATTTAAAAATACTTCTACTAATATCATATTTATTTGAAGTGGTATTTAAATATGTAAGCTGTTTATTACAATTTAAAGATATATGTATGCTTAAATAAATAAAAATACCAACAGTGAAATATGGTAAAAATACTCTAATGGTAAAAAGGTTCCCCCACCTCTGGTATAGTGTGTGAGAAGACACAATGACATTACTTCAGAGATACACGGGTGCAATCAGAGGATTTTAATTACTGCCCGTCTCATCTGAACAAATATGTATACATTTTGAACGTTTGCGTAAACATCGTACCTGGATAGATTTCCATTTTCTCCGCTTCAGCGATTGCTTCTTCGTAGAGGACTTCGTGTTCTAAAATATACTCCTCGTCCGGATGATGATTAACTACTGTGACCGATTGAAGATCACCGAAGGTCAGAATAAGTACCAGAGCTCTTAGTATACCGATATATTTCATGCTAGGGCCTCTTTTCCAACATTTTTGTTATCGATCGGTATTATGTTACACTCGGACAAATCTTAATTCCATCGCTAAATCAAACATAAGATTAAAATTAACAAGTAGCCAATAGTTATTCTTCTCTATTTTAACTATTACTCGTGTTACTCGAGTCGTTTATTGTGGAATGATTTGAATAGAACAAAAAAACAAAAGGAGAATAATTTAACATTATTTTGACTTTGAAATTACAAGACTGTAAATATTCATTAATGAAAAAAATAGGTTTATCTCATTTACATATTGTTAATGATCTGATTGGACGGGAGAAAAATGATACTAAACGAATATTTACTTCAGTGCGGTAATAATAATTTCTCGAAGCAAACAAACACACTAGTGGAATGAATTCTGGACACGATCAAAATGTATATTTGGTACAAATGTAAATATACTGATATTTGTATTACACATAAGTATAATTGTATATTTATATATTTTTAATATAATATTTTCTATATAACATACCGGGTGTCCCGTAACTAGCGTAAGAACCGGAAATGGGGGGTAGCTGAGACGATTCTGAACGACAATTTCCTTTACAAAAATTTCAGATGGGGCTTCGTTTTCGAATTATCAAAGAAAAACACTGGACCAATCAGAGCGCGCGTAGAGCACACGCTTAACCGTGATTCGTTCTAGTCCGACGTCCCGGCTCGAGGTTACCCTATCACGGCTGAGCGCGCGCTCTACTCGCGCTCTGATTGGTCAGTGTTTTTCGTTAATAATTCAGGGACGAAGCATCCGACATTTTTGGGACACCTTGTATATAAAATGATTGCATGAAAACAAAAAGAAGAAACAATGGCACCTTTTGTTCTCGTTATTAATAATATCATGATATCCAATTGAAAAAGATGAACAACTTCAGCATCGATATATATTATTTTTCATTCATACGACACATTTTCAAAGGTGAGTTAGCACCTGGTTTCATATATGTATACGTACGGATTGTCGTAACCGGAAGTATGCGCAAAATTACGCGATAAGAACACTGAGGGAACAGTACTGTTACAAGCGATAACAAACGTCATTTTATCGTAATCCAAGGTGAACTTTCAACAGAACCCTTTGTACGGATAGTATAAAAGTTACAAAGGTGTTGTTTTAAACTATTTCTCGAAACATGAATATAACTATTGTATTGATGAAGTTTCTATAATACATTTGGATACTTCAATTATTTGAATGTATGATTAATTAATAATATATCCGCGATATATTAATACGTACTATTAGATAGATATTTCTACCATTTCTTATTCAAT
Organism: Stelis phaeoptera; assembly: GCA_943735885.1. Classification (NCBI taxonomy): domain Eukaryota; kingdom Metazoa; phylum Arthropoda; class Insecta; order Hymenoptera; family Megachilidae; genus Stelis; species Stelis phaeoptera. The sequence goes on from OX030936.1 coordinate 8,368,564, forward strand.
TTATGTACCTTAATTTTATAGGTGGATAAGACTCATAATCCGAATTACCTTATGTATGTATGATATATTTATATATATTTAAATTAAAGTATATAGAAACAATAAACGAAATAAAACATTATAACATAGCATTGTGCGGTTGACTCAAGATCACACGAAGACTCGGCTCTCTTCGGCTATGTTCGGGCACGCGATCCCCCGATCGTGCGGTTACATGCGCGCCACATTCAAATGTGCACTTGTGTGCTTCATTATTTTTAAGCAATGATGAGAATAATCATAGCTTAATTTAATTTACTATTAACACTTTAACTGCCACGTCACTCATATGCGGGTGGCGCTTGCATTATTAATATCCTTTCGACTACTTAATTACCAAATTCTGAATAATAGAAATGACGAAAAATTGTAAGAGAAATAAATGCTTCACCTGACGAAGTTCTCAACGCCTTTAGCGTGGCAGTCAAAGTTAAACTATCAAAAATAAGGTAAATCTTATAATTCAACTTTCTTTTCATTATTTATTAACTATTACGTTTTGTAGCACACTTTGAAAATTAACATTTGGTTAATTAATTTGTAATTCACTATTATTCTCAAATGCGCTAAAATCACCAATACGTTTCATTTTTGGTCCCGAATATACTTTAAATAGTAAATACGAATTTCTTTCTCCGTGACGAGTATATTCGTCATTAAACAAAAAATTGCCATCATTTCATGACGAATATACTCGACACAAACATCGAAAGGGTTGAGTACACTTATAATCGATAGAATAGCAGTCATGGTTGAAAGATTTGCCATTTTTTAAGACAAACCTGGAAATTAATCATAAAAGAAACAAAAGCATCGGGTAAATAGAAAATTGTCGAAAAAAATTACGGCACAAGTTCAAGGTGAATTAATCTAATCTTTGCATCTGTTATTCAAGCTGGATCGATAATTTAAATATCGTGTGTCCAGATAGGAGACGTATGGTTGGCATTAATGCAGAAGGTTTTGTTATCGTTCGCGTTCATTATTCATCATTATTGTATTGCATATTCGATTCTGAACGGTTCGTATATTAATTGTGCGTATGTATCCTTTGTACTAGGTCGTAATGTACAGAATGTCCGATTTTTTAACAACAGAGTGAACGGAAAATAACGTTCTCACATTAAAATTGAGTGCCTTGAGCCGGCCCTGTGTATTCTTACACTTTTATTTTTGCTACTTATAACAAAAACAACGTTTGTCCGATATACAGAGTGTCCCGTGACTAGTGTAGGAGCTAGAAATGGGAGGTAGCTGAGACGATTCCGAACAACAATTTCCTTTGCAAAAATGTTGGATGGGGCTTCGTTTTTGAATTATTAACGAAAAACGCTGACCAATCAGAGCACGCGCCTAACTGTGATAGGGTAACTTCGGACTAGAACGATTCACGGCGCTCTAATTGGTCAATGTTTTTCGTTAATAATTCAAAAACGAAGCCCCACTCGACATTTTCGCAAAGGAAATTGTTATTCGAAATCGTCTCAGCTATCCCCCATTTCCGGCTCCTACACTAGTTACGGGACACCCTTGTATACTTGAAATAAATAATACAATATTAGAAAAGTTTGCAATTCTTTCCAAAACCACGATAAGAATACAAATAGTATTGTCCCATATGTATTTGAAAGAAATAAATAAATGAATGTAACATTTGCAAAGTTTGCAATTTTGGCCACGATAAAAATACAAGTAGTAAATAGAATAATATTGTAAAGAGAAAAGTTATCCCGTATACGCATGAAATAAATAAATAAATAAATGTAATATGAAAAAAAGTTTGCAATTCTTGCGAAAACTGGGATGAGAATACAACTTGTAAGTAAGCATAGTAATTGCAAAGAGAAAATAAGAAAAATGCATTGTGAGGCACGACCCGATGACAAAAGCGGGTGATCACTAATTACACTCAATTAAGTTATCTTGACATTTTCTTCCTGTTGCATCGTACCCACGTTTTATCAGCAAACGTTTCACCTTTTCGTTCGAGGAATATAAGAAACAATGAAAGTATGTTAACAAAAGACCAGCCACGAAGTTGTTCAAGATTAATAACGAGCACGAAGTTAATTAAGGAATTAGATACGGTGCGACAGAAAACGGACACGGTTTATCTACTTGAGAAATTATGTCACGACAATACCCGTTTTCTGGGAATTTTAAGGGAGGGGGGAAAAAAAATAGAGAGCGAGATACGAAGTTAAGAAGCGTAAAAATAATGAATACACGAATGATATGAACTCAAGGTTGGATATAAAATGGTATATATTGGCGATGTAATTTCGTGGAACGATCTTTTGTCGTAAGAAAACTAACTGTAGGCGTGTTTTTACTCGTTAACAGAGCTGGATATTTGCAGGGGGAAATACTTCGAATACCGTTCAAAATATTAAACGTTATACGATTGCAATAAAATGATGGACAATAATAAACGGAAGGTGTGCAAATAATTGTGTTTTTCACTTGGAATCGTCAGAAATAATATTTTAAACAAAACGTGAAATTTCGGCAGATTAAATGATTTTATTTTTCACTTGGAATCATCAAAAATAATATTTTAAAGAAAAAGTGAAATTTCGGTAAATAAAATAATTTTATTTTTCGCTTCAAATTCGTAGAAATAATATTTTAAATATATGAGATCAAATTTCGGCAAATGAGTATAATATTATTTTCATAATTTAAAGTATTAAAAATATTAAAAATATACAATATAAAATATTTACATAAGTTATTCCTTACAAGATAGCTCTGCAAATGATGTCCTATGTTCTCAACGATAGTACAGTGATAGGACATTGAAACTTGACAAAATAATTTCATTAAGTATGAACAATCTTCATGTTACATTCCTTTGTTAATTAATCGAGTAGAAATAAAATTGATGCAAGAAGGTGCGAGTACAACAAATTAACTAGCATTACGTTTTATGTAACGTTAAGAATGCAAACAAAGAAAAAGGATAAACGCTCGTTTCAATTTGAAAACATATTCAACGCTCGAGTCTTAAATAAAAAAAAAAAGAAATGAAACTAGAGAACAATTTTAGTTGGACTATCGTGGAAAATATCTTTATCTATTCCATTAACCTTTGATCTCATTAAATTATATCTACGTTTCCTCCTTTCTGTAAGAAGAAAAGGGTAATATGTATGTAACAAGGAAACAATACTCTTTACAGAAGAACTATCGTCGAAAATTAATTCCGTGATTTTAACAAGAAATTATAACACCGTATTTTTGATAGTTATGTGCAACGAACGTAGCTTTGAAATATTTCTTGAAACGTGACAATTTAAAAATGAATAACTTATACGCGAAAGGAAGCAAACGTTCGAAATAAAAAGATCATCAAAAATGTGCGACCAAAAACCCTGTTAATAATAGGGACATTCTTACCATCGTATCGTTCCGTTTAAGCCGCAATAATCTTTAACAAAACATCCATTTGTTTCGACGAAAGGTCCTCATCGTCTTCGAAACATGTTCAAACTCAGTCAGCACTGAACGATCGAAATGAAACTGAAATTTTGATGAATTACGCTCACGAATGCACGAATCGTGGGTAAACTGAATTCACGACCCCCCCCCCCCCCCCCCTTTTTGCTCGAATGAAAAACGTTTCGTTTCTTCAAAAATTCTTATTTATAACATTTTTACGGGACAACTATACGAGGATCGTGAATTCAGCTGTCAATTTAATATGAAAATTCTGTACATTTTTGATCGAAGAAAGAAACGAGTGTACAACGTTATAAAAACATATACTACGAGATCGGAATTGGACGAGCAACCGTTGAGGACTACGAGCCGCGTTGAACTGTCGTCCGAGGGCTGAAAAGAGTATTAGGCACCGCCACCATGCTGCTCTTGCTACAATTACCGCTGCTATACTATAATCCGTTCTATTGTATCGTTACCTTCCCCTTTTTCGTTGTTAACGCGATTGTATTACGAACGTTACGATATTGCTTTCAAATTTAATCGGATTTGAATAATATCCGAACACCGGTGAAACAATGCCGTAGCGGTGGTTTCTGTAGTTTAAAGAAAAACTATATTTGATTTCAATCGAAATAACACGCGAAAAGGAAACGTATTACATATATCATAATTATGATTTATTGTAAATCAGATTAAGAAGGTAATTGTACGTGTGCCGAGGTCCATCAACCCTTTATGGTTTTTTTTTAAGTTACATACACGTCAGAATTAATAATCTATCGTGCGAATTGTAATTAAATTGCACTACGAATAGTAAGTCGCAGTGTGAAGGTGATTCAATATTATAAAAGTAGAAATTTCTGTTTTGTACGCAGTCTAGAATCAGCGCCCGCTCTAGCGGTTACGTCGCCCCGGACAAAAGGACAAATATATTTTTTAAATAAAGGTACATATTTTTTAGCTTTTAGACATAAACAATATAAATACGTTACGCACTGTAAATTTTTAACGAACGAAAAAATCGATATGTGAAATTTTGAAATTTTCTATTAATTGGATATTTAACATATCAATATTTTTCTCACACCTACAGCCAAAATAGCGCCCCGGACAAATGTCCAGGTTGCCCGCCCCTACAGCGGGCACTGTCTAGAATACATACGAAACGTCCGATTTATAATGGCATAACACAAAAATAAGAGCTATTGAATCTGTACACCTTTTCAAGAACTTACTCTAATAACCCTGTAGTTGATGCGACATAAAACTCTAATTAAAAAAAAAAAAAAGAACACAAGTTTTCTACTTTCGTTTCATAAATTTTCGACAAAATTGTGACGGAAGAAAGACACGTTTAAGTGAATCTTAAAATATTTTAAGTCTAATCTGGACATTTTCTTTATACATCCACGAAGTCATGTCGATTCATATTTCACGAAAATTTGAAAAAGATGCGTCGAAATACGTGAATATTGAGAAATTAAAAAAAAAAACAAAGGAACAAGTATCGCGTAGCATTTTGCGAGCGACCGCGTACAAGGAGGCATCGAATGCCTTGCGAAGGGTTGATTTGCGTTACTTATTGATCTCGTCGCCCAGTCATTCTATTATTTCAGTTCTGTATCTTCCTAAGCTACTTTCTTGGAACACTATAGCTTCAGGCGGTCTTATCGACGTTTGCTTTAAGTTTGTTAAATCAATTATTTACCAATTGCCTCGTTGTTACGTTATGTTGTAAACAAATTGCCTTATTTATTTATTGGCTGGCGACTTTCGAATTTCTTTTCTAACAAGTTATTTTGTATAATTTTCGATCAAGGTAAATAACGATTCGAGCCGATTATCTTTCGCTACATTTGTGGCCATCATTCGATTCCTCTGCGATAGAATTCGATAAAACAATGAAATTACTAACTAAAAGTAATATACAGGATGAACAGTAGGAATTATATTATCTAAAATTACTCGTTATCTGTTGGTTATATAAAAAAATGTTAAATACATATTATGTGGGATTTTTAAAAGATTTTTTTATATTTTTATGTTCTCTGAGATATCAGATTGACCTTGAACTTCTGAAAAATACTGACCAATCAGAACGCGTGTACTGCGTGCGCTCAGCCGTGATTCGTTCTAATCCGACGTCCCGGCTCGAAGTTACCCTATCACGGCTGGGCGCGCGCTCTATACGCGCTCTGATTGGTCAGCGTTTTTCGTCAATAATTCAAAAACGAAGCCCCATCCGACATTTTTGCAAAGGAAATTGTTGTTCAGAATCGTCTCAGCTACCCCCCATTTCCCGATGTTACATTAGTTACGGGACACCCTGTATATTAAATTACAACACTAAAAGTAATAAGTATATTTGTCAAACGCGTACTTACTACACTCATACTATACGCGTATCCTGTCTAATAATTTGTCAGACTGTACTTTGAATAATTTTCTGCACCATACTCAATTATCTACCATCTTTATTAGATTTTAAACATCTGTTGTATTCGGTTGTCCCGAAAGTTCCTTTCGCTTTATTAATAAATAACGAATGTGTAATACTTTATGTTTAATGTCACGTGATTGAGTTATGTACGGTTCACTTTGACCTTATTATCTTCTTCCATTTTTTTCCGAAAACTGCATAATACTATATTTGTTTTGAACACTGCCAGACAAAGCGTTGCGTGCCGATAGAGAGAGAAACTTTTGGGATAACCTAATACTTTGTCTGACCAATAATATAAATGCTACAAATTCAAATTAAAAACGACGAAGTTATAGAATAACATGCATATTCAAATGTGTGCGTGTCAACTGCCGATGTAATCCAGTTTAATTTTCCTTTGGTTCTATTTTATTTGTTACATGGGTGTGACAGTGCCTAACCCTGTTCATGCTCTATGTCAGTGGTTCTTAACCGGTGTTCCGCGAGTTTTTCGCAAGTGTTCCGCGAAATTATGAGGGACGAATTTTTTTTTTTATGATTTTTATAATACAGATGTTAAATTAAACGTTATATATAATTAATAAAACGTGGATAAGAAGATTTAATGTAAATCGAGTTTTCAAATCGCAAATTTTTCATATAATCAAAAGTGTTCCCCCTGACTTCAAAAAGGTTAAGAACCACCGCTCTGTGTACTTTCCTTCGACCATATATACTTGTATGAGTACATATGGTCGAAGGTACTTTCTATAATGATACATCCTCCATGCGGATCTTGAAATAATCGAGTAGAATTCATTTGCAACGAATAATAGGATTTTAATTGATCGTTGCGTAATAATAATAAGAAAAGAAGAACGAAAAATGATATCGAATTTATAATAATATTGTATAATTCTAGTTTAAAAAAATGGATGTCACAGACGTTATTTATTAAATAAACGAATTTTAACTCTATAATCTACGGAATAAAATTGCAATAAGCAAAAAAACGAGGAACTTTTATAATGGAAATGAAAAATTAATTTTTAATAATAGCAACGAATTAATTTGTTTAATCTAGTCAAGAAGCAACCGAAACGACAAATTATGTTTGCTTTTATAAATATTAAAAAAAATTCTTCCTCGTTGTTCGACTTTTATATTTCAACGAACAAATTATTTAATTTTCTGTAACGTTAAACAATGCACGAAACAAAATGAATGTAGGCGATGAACGTGCATGATGTTATGGGCCATAACTGATTCATAACTGTTCCATCAATTAATCATACGGTGTTCAAATGTTAATTTCAATCGAGCTATTTTATGTAGTGGACAATGTAAAGCTTTTGTAGAATCACCTCAGTAATATGGGGTAGTTGGTGTACACAGCTTTCAAGTTTAGGTAGCCTCCTATTTTCGTATAAAAGTAAATAATTTATTTATGCAAAAAATAATACACGAAATATTGAAAAATTACATGTACCACTATTTATTCCGAGTTTCCGTTTTGTTTCTTTATTTATGCACAAAATAAACTTAAATTGTTGCATTTGGTATTTTAAAATTAAACATTCAGGATATCCGGAGTTCCCCCACTCCCGCGTACTTACTCCCCTCCCCAAATGGATTATGACGAAAGGAGAACAGAAACAAAAATAATGAAAGGTTTGTTAGCTTGGTGAGAAAACAAAACTTTATACATTATTATGATATAGCGTAAAATAGGATATAATAGAGCTGTCTATTTGATCTATTATTTGAAGGAAAGGAATTGGAAATAAAGGAAGCTCGATCCTTCGTTACTGTAATATGTAACATTGCCGCAGTAACTACTGAGGAATTTGAAAATTCATGCGCAAAAGAGACCATCGCTGATTCAAATTACGTTACTTACATATAGTTTGTGCCGCATTGCACAGTTTAAGCTAGAAACGTCAGCACGTCAGCACTTTAAATAGAAATGTTTTAAGAGAAGGTGCTGGACATTTAAATCTGTTGTACAGCAGTTGTTGCCGTCCAAACTATAATAAAATAGAAATTATTGTATAATAGAACGTGGAAAATGTCATCGTCTGAGCCTATTTTAAATCCTGTAAGTACCGTTTTTTATTTTAAAATATATTTTAGTTACTACAAAATCTACTTCGTTAATATAATACTATAAACTCTTGTAATTTAAATCTTTATTCGATTCTTGTAACTTAAATAGTTAAATTTATGCAGTAATTATTCTTCAACTAGCACTTTTTAATAATTATAAGAGCAGCAATAGTTTATTGTTAAATTTCTATATCGTAATAGCAAATTCCTTACGTGGGAGCTATCGAAGGTGGCCTAGTACCTGGTAAAATGGTAAAAATTCAAGGAAAAATTCCTTCGGATGCTGTAAGGTTTGCTGTCAACTATCAGTTGGGGCCTACATTAAATCCAAGGGATGATATAGCTATACATGTTTCACCACGTTTCCCGGAAGGATTTATTACTAGAAATCATATAGAGTCAATGGCTTGGGGCGCCGAAGAAAATGGAGGGCCTATGACGATTCAACCTGGACAAGAATTTGAGATGCTTCTGTTATGCGATCATGCGTGTTACAAAATAGCTATAAATGGCAGACACTTTGCAGAATTTAATCATCGATTACCGTATCAAAAAGTTACGCATTTGGTTATCGATGGCGACGTAGAAGTTAATTCTATCGCGTATAGTTATATCGATCCTCCACCTTCTCCTAAAGCTACACCTACACCAGATGCACCCGGTGTTAATTTTGGACCGCCAGGTGCATATCAAAATACTTTTCTTTTTCATAATAAAATAAACATATAACACTATATGTTAATAGTTTCATAATTATGACACAATTTATATTTTCTTGAGGTTTCCGGAAAACCTCAATATCTTAATTACTATATAATTTTAGCACCAGGCGGATTATATCCAACAATAAATCCGCAAGGACCACAAGGTGGATACGGTCCACCACCTCCTGTCGGTTATGGCCCTCCGCCTAATACGTTTGGAGGACCCGGTTATGGCCCTCCTCAGCCATATGGATATCAGCCTGGGTATCAAAAACCTGAAGAAGAAGATGCATTTAGCGGTTGCTTAGATAAAGTTGGTCTAGCGCTAGGAGGACTGGTTGCGGCAGGTGGAATAGCAGCTGCTGCGCATGCTATGAATGTATGTAATTTTAATAATTAAAGATATAATATATTATATTCAATATATATAAAAATCTACCATAACTTTTAGAAAAAGAAAGACGACGGATCAGGATCTGAAAAGGATCAGGAGAAATCAGATGCTTCTAGATTAAAGACGGAAAGCGAAGGTGGCTTAGGAAATCTTGGATCTCTCGGAGCTGCTTTAGCCAGTAGCTTAGTGACTAATGCGTTACAAAGTAATTCGCATGCACAACAAGGATATCCTCCCCAAGAATCAACTGGTGGTGGTGTGTTAGGCTCGCTTCTTGGAGCACTAGGTATTACACATATTTATGTATATATATTTATATTTTTGTTACATTAAAAAATAGGTTTTTCTTTGATTGTCTGAAATTCACATTTCAATATAACATAAAGGTTGATTTCCATGAATTTTACATTAAACTAGGTGGCAGTGGAAATAACAATGCACCGCCAGCATATCCACAGAATCAACCGGCTGATTCATTGACGGGAACCATAGGATCCCTTCTCGGTGGTGTTCTGGGAGGTGGTGGAAATCAGCAACCAAATTATCAGCCTCCGGGAAATTATGGAAATTATCAACCATCTGGTGGATATTCTAATCAGCAAACAAATTCAGGTTCTGATCTTCTGTCCGGACTAGGCTCGGCTATCGGTTCTTCTCTGTTTAGTTCTGCCTTAGAAGGTTTGAGCAAACACGGCAAAGAAGTGAGTACAAAGTTTTTTAAGATATTTGCGAATACACAAATTTCATAAATTAATTATATAATTATTTCTGTTTATACAGAAAAACCATGGAGACAATCGTTCGGCATCTCCACAGGTTTACACGTCAAATGATTTGCCGCCTGCACAAAACCCTGCGCATTCTGATACTTCTACCTCAGGACAAAAATTATCCGCAGATGAGATTTCAAAAGGCCTAGGCTTAGATGATTAATGGGAATTAGAATAAAAATTCATATAAAAATATACATGACATTAATTTATCTACTATAATACAAGTACACGCATATTTTTGATTCCGTTAAACATGTAAAAGGCAGTTAATTATATTTTTAATATGGAATATTTCAATGAACGGAGCCAGAAAATTTAACATAAATCGTTCAAATTGCATACTAAACAATATACGTATGTTGTTAAACAATATAGGTATGTATAGGTACATACAGGGTGCGGTCGAAACTTATATGCAAGTTGGTTCGAGGCGATTCTTTATGAAAAAATAAACAAAACAATATAGAATAAATTTAGCTTTCAGCTAAAGACTCTACTGAAAAAATTGATTATACAGTGGATTCCGGTTAATCGGGACCGCCGCTTATTTGGGAGAAATATTGAAGAACGGAAACAAAAATTATTGTTTCCACTTCACTTACATGGAACATACCTACGTTTTATTTTGTTCAGATTTTGCCTATTAAAATTCGCTTTTTTAGGACAAATTAGTCCGGTCCCAATGTATTCCAATTAACCGGAATCTACTGTATATACATAAGGAGAAAGAAATCTTTTTCATAAGAAATTTTGTGTCCGTTTGTATGTATAACTTTTAACTGCACCCTGTATATACTCCCGCTTAATTATCAAATTATGCTTTTATTATTAAATGATATATTTTTAGTGAAAATTATAAACAAAATGTTTGTAACATAATTTCGATAGTTGTAAGCTTCGTACCTGAAAATGTTGACAGTTTTAAATATAGGGTGTTTGAAAAAGATTATAAAGATTCTACAATCTTTTTGGAACACTTTGATATTAATTAAAGAATTTATGCATTAATTATCATATTAATCGAATATAATACATTTTGTTCTTTCTTTTCGTTTTTATAATATATAAAGAAATATATATGTATACACACAGAATGAATATAAAATTTATTTATTGAAAGAAATTGTATGGAAAGAGTTCTACGGCTCATCTGACTCGCTTGGTTTAATTCCTACTTGTATGTACCTCATTGCTCTTTTGTCTAGGCATGAACGTGAGATCGCCCCGAGAGTAACCATTTTGTAGGTTTTCTTGGAAGTTCCTGTCCATTCTACTACTACTACCATCCGATGGGTGGTGAGAAAGCCGCTATAGAAATCAGATCATGCAGAATGCGACTGTATCATTAAAACCTGTAAGCAAAGAATAACGTTTTTAACATGTTCCGTCTGGACCGGATAGATCCATCCACTTTATGACCAATCTCATAGATTTCTTTTAAATGTTCCCCTTTGCTATGATAAATGTAGAAAAATTGCTCGTATGGAAAGTGTTAATAGTATGTAATCGTAGTATGATGTGTTACCACATCAGTACAATAATATATGTAATACTACTATATGGCTAGTTCTATGTTGCCTATAACAGGTAGCCGTCGGAATATTACGGTGCAGAAAATATATTTTCCTCTGTTTCTAAACGTACTCTGAATGTTATACGCATGCGTCAGATTGATCGTCTTCGCCAATAGGAAGGTTTATTTCTTGAAGCGCGGAATTATATTCGATTTTCCTATTGGCAGAGCCAATTAGTATTACGCATGCGCATAACATTCAGAGTACACTTAGAAAGAGAGGAAGATATATTCCCGCACAGTAATGTTCGCCATATAGTAGTATTACATATATGAGTACAATAACCGAGAGAGCCCAAATAAGCTGAACAAGAATAAAGTAATTAATGATAATCGATGAGGGGATTTTTCTACTTGCAAGATTCCTCCTTATCATTCTCCAGTAGTTTTCTTTTTGGTATCACACGGGTTAAACTGTATAACGTAATGATACTCAAACAATGATAAAGAATTTGTATTTAGCACTCAAGGATCTACATGGTGGCCCGTAACTAGTGTAAAAACCGGAAATGGGGGGTAGTAGGTGAGTCGATTCTGAACAACAATTTCTTTTGCAGAAATGTCGGATGGGACTTCGTTTTTGAATTATTAACGAAAAACACTGACCGTGAAAGGGTAACTTTGAGCCGGGACGTCGGACTAGAAGGAATCATGGCTGAGCGCGCGAAAAGCGCGCATTCTGATTGGTCAGTTCTTTTTTCGTTAATAATTCAAAAACGAAGCCCCATGCGACATTTGTGCAAAGGAAATTGTTGTTCAGAATCATCTCACCAACCCCCCATTTTCGGTTCTTACACCAATAATGGGACACCCTGTATATATACATATGTAATAAACGATGTTATTGGATAATAAAACAATACATCAATTTAAATATTTTTTTTTTTTTTTACTTTTATTTGTTATAAATTAATAAAGATGTATAAATGCGGGGTTAAATAAGTCTTGATTTGTTTTCGAAGTTAAACATATAAGAAAAAAATGTATATTAATTTAATGTTTTATTTTTTCATCACACTTACAAACCACGTCAACGGTATACATTAGCTAAGTCGCTTATTAAAGCTAATGTAGCATTAATTTATCTATAAATCACGATGGTGTTATAATTTTGACTATATATGATTTAATAATCATTTTCGAACATGTTTATAGTTGTAATAAGAAATTGAATCCTAAATAATTACGGTATCGGTTGTTAATAATTTTACATATTTCGGGTATGTTGAATTCGAGATTTTCTTTCTTGTACCAATTGTAAAATACGTTATTAAGATTATTTTAAATACGGTGAAAAAAGATTTATTCTTTTTGCTGGAACAGTCTTGTACCGTAAGAGATTCTAATATTGTACGGGATATTTTGTAAAGATAACATAAAAATGATAAAGTTTAAAAGATGATAGAAAAAGATTAACCATATTTAATATGTGAACAAACTTAGTCGTTATAAAAATATATTTCAAGGAATCACAGATTCATTATGTACAAAAGGAAAATGATTAAAAAGCTGAAGGTAACACGAGTTTAATCGGAAGAATCGGTTGTAGTTGAAATGGTATGCGACAAAGGCTTGGATCGATTACAATAGCTCCTTCTTGCTACGTCCACCTTTTTTCTAAAATATTCTAAATTTTTTAATTTCTGTTCATGATCTGAGCTTTCTGCATCGTTTTGGTCTTTCTGTGCTTGTTCGTAATGTTTTTCAGTTGTCGAAACCCCTGATGTAATACCACTATCAGGAGTCGAAGGAACTTTGCATGTTTTATTCGCTGGTGTTGACGGGCCATCTTCTTGTACTTTTGTTGTTGTAATACCATTCAAATAATTTTTCCAATCTGATTTCTTTTTCTTTGTATCGCATTCAAATTTTTGGCGTTTGCTTTTATTTTTGACGATATCATTTTTCGAATTGCTTTTACACTTTTTGTGTTTCCTTCTGTGCACTTTTGTAGAAGTGTCAGAATCAATTTTTGCGTATTTCCGCTTACCAGAACTATCGTTATCCTCCGAACTGCTACTGCTGTAATTTGAATGTTTCGCATCACTTTCGATAGCATTCACAACGTATTGCGATCTTCTAGAAACTACACCAGAACTGGTACTAGGCTGAGTTGTGTCAACAAGTTGTTCGTCACTATCAGAATCACTATTAATTTGTAACACTGCACATTTTCTTCTGACTCTGCTTCTTCTTTCAGAAACTTTACCATGTTTTCTCTTTACACCTTTTAATTTTGATTTTAATTTAGATTTACACTTAGTTTGTGCATTGTCCCCATCACTTGCCGAACCTGACACGGATGGTTCGGATACGGCGGCAGAAGTATTATTTGCTGGCGTGCCGCAATCCACAGCTGCGAGTCTCATAAGTTTCTCTCTACGATACGCTATAAGCCGCGTTATACGATTCGGAGATTCTAAAGGTCTTTCAGGTGCTACTCCTCCTCCAGAAGGTCCGTGCGATGTTACTGCTGATCCCAAAATACTTAGCATTAGCTGACGATCAGCTGCTGTAGAATCTATAAAAAAATATTGCCACATGATCACGTATAATTGTATTTCAAAAATCTAGTTACAAGCACGAGCAGCAAATAGTGGATCAAGCCGGTACGCTCCTATCTGCTCGGAGCACGGTTACAGAGCTCGAAGAAATTTTAGATTTGCTTAACCTGACCTGAGAGGGAACTGAAGATAATCGAGTAACAATTTCGCGACTACAGTTACCAGTAAGCAGTGCCAGTTGATCTTACGGCGTTCAGGACACTGTAAAACTCCAAAACTGTTGTCTTAAGATTTTACGACGACCTAATAATTTTACTGCAAATTACCAAAAGCAGATCAGTAAACCAGAGTTCCTCAAATAAACCGGACGATAAACCCGATTTCTTGCCCATGCCTGACTTAACATAGAATATAAATATATATACCATCAGAATCAGTAGCACTATAAACGCGGCCAGCTGTAGAATTGCTCTCAGAATCACTAGGTGTTCTCGGTGCTGTTGACATATCTTCCGAACTCCAGCCTTCAACTTCGCGTTGTACCAAAGAATCAAAGAACGCCATCATTCTTGGATCTTCCCTGGTCGATTGATGGCTATAATCGTGCGTCATAAATTGACCGCTACGTAAGACTAACCCAATATATTCATCATGCGTAAATACTCTACGTTGTCTTTCTTGTTTTCCATCTTCTCTCTGAAAACGTATATACAGAAAGATGAACGTAAATCATTAAGAAAATTAAATATAGTTATAATATACGTTACCTTTAATCCGCCTAAACAATTATTTCCAAGAGGAAATGGACTCCAGATCTTGATCAATTTTTCAACCCCAGACGAAGCAATGACACAACTAGCTTGGTTATATCGTACTTGATTAACAATAGATCTATGACCACGTAATACCATATGTGCCGAGTTTACCCATTTTATATCTTCGGAGGGAATTTTCCACATATATAAATTAAAATCATCAGAACCTAAATATAATTAGTCGTGTATACAAATGTTACTGATACACTGGAAAGAATTATGATCATTGCGGCGTTACTACATACCAGAAAGAACGTATTCGTCGTTATCTCCAGCGAAACAACAAGATTTCATTGTGCAACTATTGTAATATCCAGGATGATCGAATTGACACAAATGAGTAGAAGAATCTACAGCATAAAGTACAGGAGGCAATCTTCTTCTCAAAGCTAATAATCTATTACCAGCTGCGTTAAATCTAACATTCATACAACTCTGTGCTGCACTTTCATTTCCATAACGTAATATAGGTCTAAAGATAAAAGGGGGGAAAATTAGTTTATATTATTTAAAAATTTGTATAAATCCGCTTAAATTAATTGCTTACTCCAAAGGTTTTCGTACGTCCCACATGCTAATACCTTCTTTGGCATTGGCAGTAGCAAGCATTCTAGGTTCTATAGGATTAAACATTACAGAATGAAAAGCAGTTTTATATTGCGCCAAACAAAATGTTTCCTTAGCACTAGATCCCCGTATGTCATAAATCAAAACTCTTCCATCGTCGCATGCGCTTGCAAACACATTGTCATTGTGTGGATGAACCGACAGTCCATAAACTGGTTTCTCGTGTAAAAAGAAATTTACAACACCACCCCTATATAATACAAGGGAAAAAACTGTTGAAATTATATTCAATTTCATGTAAATTTCTTAAAATCAAAAGTATTCATACGTTCGTAAATCATGAACAATAACTTGATCGTCATTTCCAGCAGAAAATATCTTTGTTTTACTGCTGTCGTAACTAAGGCAGAAAATATTACTAATGTGTTGTGCTTTCATTACAACAGGTTTAGCCACATCTTGTATCGCCTGTTCTACTTTCCACAATAAAACCCGTCTATCATCGCCACCTATCAAATTAGTAAGATAATTTTGCTTTCTCTTTCAGCGATCAACATAAGGATTTAAATATTAGATTAAAACATCCATGTACATTTAGGAAATATATTTTAGAACATATTTTGATAATACCATATAATCATTTATGACATTGTACGGTTTCGAATTTCCGTCGAATTTTAATTTTTGAAAAATCGACGGGCATAGTACCGTATGAAATGAAATAAGTTAAAATGCATTATTGATTACCAGAAACAAGAAGATCTCCCTGATTTGAAAACTCAATTGCATTAACGCATCCATAATGTGACAGTAGATCCTTCCTGAACAGATTTTCGGAATTTCTGAACCTAGCGTTAACAAGGCGTTTGCAGTGATTGACTTTGTCGTCAATTGATCTTGTGATAAGATACGAAAGTGGATTGGAGTCAAAAGGATGAGCCATTTTTTTCTTTTTTGTTTTTTTCTTAACAAATACTGATATGTATTACGAAAACGGATAAAACCGTTGTCTTCACCCTTCGTCTCTTTTTTCCATGTATCCAAACTACGTCTGTATTCCCTTCTTCGTTTAAATTCCTTTCGTTAACTTGAAATCTGAAGTCTAGCTTAGTTGTCAGTAAAAACAGATAAATCTAGAGAAGAGAAGAAATTTATAGCCACAACAAAATCCTCAGGATTATTATAGGTTACTAACTATTAAAAAGTTTTACTGTGGTTAATCTTATATTTATTATATGACAGACGTGTCGCGAGTATACGCCTCATAAACTCACGCAAACATAGTCCACACAAATCGGGTATCACGTATGTAGACATACAAGTATCTAGCGCCATCCTTGTCCTGCTCTTTGCGCTGCGATGTAGGGAATTCGGCGCGAAATAAATCAACATACGAATGTCATATTTATTTTTTACAAATGTTCCTTTATCATTTTTGTGTAATGTTTCGCATTTCAAACAGTATTGTTATTTATTAATTAATTTTGATGACAAATCAGTACATAGTGAGAAAAGATATTTAAGCGGGAAAGGAATGAATTTAAATTTTGAATTGACCCCATCTATATAAGAATTAATTAACTTCAGGAACAACGTTTTAATACGGTAATATTTTTAATACGGCATAATTTTGATCTCATTCTAAATAGTACGATGAAGCGAACATTAATTTAATGCAATCAAGTTCGAAGGCGAACGGGAAGTAATCTGCTGTGTGCCAATATTTAGCCCGTAAGCGTAACGTACCCGTTACGTATTTCCTATACGAGGAGTATATTTTTCAGGTATAATTTTTATGCTACGAGTTATTTTTATAATTAAAAACTATTTCTTATGTATTGAAACTTGAACTGTTAAAGGAATAAATAAAACTTGATCGACCCTGCAGCGTCCTAATGAGATACCTAAGTAAATTTACTTTGTGACCAAACTCGTGTATAAATCTACTTTTTTTTTTGCGTATTTTCCTCTCCTAACATTGATTGAATCGATAATTCAATGTTTAATATATAACTAAAGGATGATCCCATCTCCCTTTGTACTAAAACTAATTACTAACTAATAGTAACTAATTAATAATTATAAATAAAATTAGAAGTTTTGTCAAGGAATATTTTGTAATTGCAACAACGTTAGAAATACATAAGGTATAATTATAAATGTAAGTCATCAAAATTGAAATAATTTATTAGAAAAAATGTCCTATCTCATTTTTTATGGTATGGTTTTTTCATTAATTCAAGAAAAACAATGTACATCTTAAATACATTATAAACATTGTTTATTAACAAAAAAAAAAAAAATATATATGTTAGACGAAAGAAATCCTTCCAATCACATTAGATTTGTATAAAAGTAGTCATCACAAATAACGTGACAGTTAGTGACTGGCTGCAAAATTGTACTACATAGTGATGCTAAATTGCATATGTAATTATAGATATTTTAATAGTAATCATTGTTTTTAAATTAACCACCGTTATTCATTAAAGAATACAATGAAAGACTAATACGTATAATATGTATTCATTGTATACACCGTACCTCATAAATACAAATATTTGTAATATTTTTACACAAATATAAGTTATACGGTTTGAGATCATTTAATTAATTCGTGTGAATATTAACATCTTTAATGAACAAGGTGGTTTAATCGAGGGTACAAAATAGAAATATTTTCTTTGCAACATTTCATTATAACAAAAAACACAAATTGCTCACGAGGCATTGTTCTTATCTTAGACAAGAAAATTTGATACAATTGTTCACCAGTTGTCAAAACAAGCAAACCTTTTTTTCATTTTTGTACCCATGAATATTATATCTTCGATCGATTTATTATGATACAGGTTTTCTCGTTTCTAAAAAGAATACAGCATTTATTGTTTTGGAGAAGTCTAAACGTTCCTCACTTCCTCCAATTCAGTATCAAATATATTACGCACACTTTGATCGGGCTACTCGTATTCAATTGTTGTTATTTATTTACTTATCAACAGTACCTAAGGTATTCCACTAGCACATGAATTTTAATAAAGAATTAGCATATACCATTGGCCTTAGATTTGGATGAGGCTAAAATAAATATGTTATTTATGATATAATTAACAAATAATACAATTATATAAATGATTAGTGATTAATTGTATAGCATACCACTGCTTCGTACGATGTAAAATGGGGTTCCATATCTTTGCCATTGAGTGTGATAAAGGCACCCCGGTTACTCATGGTATCACTAAAAAATAAGATATGATAACATTAAAAACCACTGACTTCGCAAGGAGCATTATATTTACGTACCAATAATTTGGAGCAGAAAACACGGTAATGCATTTTCCATTATGGTCAATTTCGTATCCTTCATTTTTTACTTCATGACTTCTTACAATGTAATCAAGATTGTTTAAAGTAAGGAAATTTTGCGTTACATCAGGCCCAAATTGAACACCAACTCCTCTTTTACTGGGTGCTGTTCCAGGTTGAGGTTGTGGATCTGACCACAATAATTCACACATTAATCCTTCTTCTGGTGGTTGTCTATTTCTATCGATTTCCCGAATTTCTTTTAATGTAACATCATTTCTTGAAAATAATCCGCCATGCATTACCTACAAAGTAACAAATACACAATAAATTGCAATTTTATAGAAGTATTTAAACTTAACAAACATTTTTTTTCTTCATATAATGATATATACTTACAAGTACTCTGTTATTAAGACAATGAGCAAGAGGAAGCCAATTGTAAACTTCCGTAAATAGTTCTGCCATTTGAGCAGAATATTTTGTTTTGACTTCGCCATCAAATCCATACATTTGATTCATTGTAGCAGATTCATGATTGCCTAAATGTTATATTTTACTATGAATACGTATCTCATTTTTAATGATTAAAATAAATGAATAGGTACACACCTCTAGACATAAAAAAATGATTTGGAAACAACAATTTAAATCCAAATAAGGTGAATATACATTCTACAGAAAACGAGCCTCTATCTACAAAATCCCCATTGAATAACTATAATACTGTTAAGATATATATATATATGTATATACACGTATATTATACTAAAATGCATTTACATATGAGTAATATATCCAAATTATAAAGGATACATAAGGATTAGTTTCTGAAGGTAACCCATTTAATTCAAATATATTAAGTAAATCATAGAATTGTCCATGTATATCTCCACAGATAGTGAATTTACTATCATCAGGTATTGTAATATCAATTAAGCTTGGTTGTGCCATAAACCATGCTTTTACATCTAAAAGAATTTTATAAGCGTATTTACGATGTAATTTATTTTCTTTTTTGTACCAATCTAATAAGTCTTGCATAAATTGTAAAGTGACTTTCCCATTTTCAAGTTTAGGTCCTACATATTCATCTTCGATAGCTATAAAATGTACAAAAACAAATTTAACTTATTTTCATCTAAAAAATGATCAAATGCATTATATATAAATTGGTCAAATATTAGATATAATAATCTACCCATTTCTTCTAAATTAATCATATCAGCTATATTCTTTTTATCGTCCACAGAAATTGCTTTTTCGAAAGCTAACTGTTTTAATATCTTATTACATTCTGTATATTTAACCACTGCATCTTTATCGTTTGGTCTTGCCATAGTAACAGTTTTATAATCCTTAAGAGCTTGTTTGAATTTGCCAAGCGACATGTATGCTGCGGCTCTACGATAATATCCTTTTACATAATTTTTATCTAACTCAATAGCTCTAGATGCATCTGTAAGTGCATAACCGAAACATTCTGTTTTTAAATATGCGAAACTTCTATTTCCGTAATATACTGCTATTGTGGGATTAAACTCTATAGCTTTAGTGTATAATTCTATAGCTTTGGTATAATCTTGATCTGAAACATAGCAAAAAATATAATAATTACTATGTGTAAAAGAGGTAAATAATTTATAATGTAAAGATTAATTATTATTTACTCGGTGTTCAGATTTATTTGGTACTGAATGAAATATATAATCAAACAATAAGAATTAGATATACATATATATATACAAGTATAGTACATATAAACAAATATCATACATAAGGACAGATAATAGAAACAAAAATGATTGTTCATGGTATATTTATACAAAAAAATGGGACATATAATATGATTATTTAAAATTTGTAATTAATTGCTTCAAGTATTGCTGCGGAAGTTGGGTTAGTTTGAACGTAATACACGTGACAAAATAACATTAATTTAACGATCATTACAAATTTTTGCAAATTATAGAACGAAATATAAAGTAAATCACAGATGAAAATTAGTGTAAAAATTTTGCAAACGTACTTTTGAAGTATTCGTTTGCTTCTTCTTTAAATTTTTCCGCTTTTGCCGCATCTTTTGCCAATATAACCCCAGTGATTTCTGCGTTCTCACTCATTTCGCGTTTTATATGACTAAATTAATAAGTTGACGTAAATTAATTTTAAATATATTGGAACGGGAATAATAAATAACACATTAAGGCAACAATAAACTTTTTTATATAATGGTTCTTACTACACTGCACTGAATTGCCATGAAACCTATTAAACTACTCCATGAAACGATTCGATTGATCGAAGTCGAAAACCATCGAGAACTATCGATCATTACGATTCAAGTATATAATACGTATGCGTAATTCGCATCAGTAATTATAACTGTAATACAAAACTATTTTTGTTACAGCAGAACTTACAAAAATTTATTCTATGATACAATGCTCTATTATAAATTTTCTTATAGCATTTATATATATAATTTAATTTTACAAACAATCCTAAATAATAATCAAAAGTAAGGATGTTATTTTTAGGTTTCATTAATTTTGGGTCATAAATTTACATGAAATCGTAACTATACATTCTTAAACATACTTTTTTTCAATAAATGTTATTTCCATTCTGTGTCGAATATTGATTGTATACTATATGATTATTTAATAGAAATTCTGTCGCATTATTTAAATTTCTAAATGTATGAAGTTCAAAGAATGAAAGAATTGATGGCTTTACAGATAATATTCATGTCACACCAAAGCATCGTACGTTCAAATTGTATATTCTGGAGGATACATAATGACGTCAAGTTTAAAGGTTAGTGTTGCACGAACATTTAAATAGGCGGTCGCATTTTCTAGGAGGATAAATTCTTCAATCTAGAACATTTATTATATTTTCGTTTATATTTAAAATTCCTGTAAGTTATTGGTTTTAATTAACCTATTGTATTATATATATTGCATTATACGTATATATATAGTATACGAAAATGTATGTATATATGTAATATATTATATTTTTAAATTTTGTAGAATATTTATAAATACCACGGTATGGCAATGAACAAAATGCTGAAGAAAATATGTTCTACAACATGTCAGTCGACATCTGCAGTAAAACATTTTGGTAGTACGCAAGCAGTTCCTTTACAGCAAGCTGCTTTAGAAGAACGTTGCATTTTGGTTAATGCATCAGACAAACCTATTGGTGAAGCTACAAAACGAGATTGTCATACGGTCAATTCAGACGGACAAATTCTTCTTCATAGAGCATTCAGTGTTTTTCTGTTTAATAGTAAAGGAGAGTTGTTACTTCAAAAGCGATCTGCCAATAAGGTAAGCATTCTTGATGTATATAAAAAATGTTGATATTAGGTTAATAATAAATAATGTATTTTATAGATAACATTTCCAAACCATTACACGAATACGTGTTGCAGTCATCCATTAGCTGAAATTGCTGAAGAAACGGAAGAACAAGAAGTAATTGGAATACGTAAAGCAGCACGAAGGAGACTTAACTATGAATTGGGAATCCCTTTGTCACAAATTCTTTTAACAGATTTTGTGTATGTGACAAGAATTCATTATCAAGCAGCAAACGGGCATTGGGGTGAACACGAAATAGATTATGTGCTATTTATGCAAAAGGATGATATCACCTTAAATCCAAATTCAGATGAAATCAGTGAGCTTCGTTGGGTATCGCAATCTGAAATTGATGAATTTGTGAAAAACCTTGATTGTCCATTGAGTCCGTGGTTCAAACTAATTCTTAAACATAAATTGCCACTTTGGTGGAGTAATCTGCATACCTTGGAAAAAATACAGGACCACAATACAATCCGAAGATTTATATAAAATTTGTATGAATTTTAAAATAAATGTAAAGTTAAATCAAGGTATATAAATTATCTCAATATTAAATTTAAATATAACGTAATTGTATATATTGATATCTGTTATCCGTTTAGGTACGTTAAGGAAATCTTGGGCTGGGTTATTATGAAATTAAATTTATGGTGATTGTATTAACAAAATACAGTGTAAGTACAAAGTAGAAAAAATTCTCTGTATGAAAAACAATTTTATAAGTATAAAATAAAAAAGTGTATTAAATATCTATAAACAACAGTTATTAATAGAATTGGATAATAAAATATATGTTTACTTTTTAATTACTCATTTTACTCGAACTTGCGTAACACTGTAAAAAAACAGGCATAATTATGTGGACTGCAGATATAAATGGTTGAAGGGTGAACTTACATATTTATATTATGTATATTAGTTGTTCGTTTTATGCAGTCCTTTTTGTACGCGACCTCCGTTTATCACGTGCATATTTTACGTACTCAAGAAATATAGGCTATTTTTGTTGCGAAAGACTAATAGCTTTGAATACCTAAGGGGGGCTAGGGTAGTCACGTGACTTCTGAGATTTGGCAGGACGGTAATTTTAATAGTATTATCAGTGACTACAGTCTGTAGTCACTGATGCATGTATGTGTGTATATATCTGCTTACATCAGTGATGGGTACGTAAAATACACACATATTATACAGTATATTACACTAGCTTGAATTATACACTGTGATTTACATCTACATTCTGTATATATGGATTTGTAGATCTATGGCGGATTTGATTGACGCAGCAGACAACAAATTGGCAATTAGATTAGTCGAAGAATGTGAGAAAATCATTCGAGTATAAGAAGCAGTGAGGAGCACTCTGCGTGTCTGTGTGCGACATTCGAAGCAATAGGATTTACCTTGTCTCCTGTTACTATATTTTCCTCGTACATCTCTGCACATCTCTGCTCCCTGCACGTGTTTGGATATTTCAATTGCTTCCAAAATTTGGCAATATCATGTTTCGAAACTTGGATGCAACCTACAGCTAATCTTTTATTACCATTTATTCACGTGATACTGTACATACTGTAAAATACAATTGTATATTGCGATAAAATTGCATTTCACATCTTCTACTTGTAACTATAATTATATAAATACTTATCACAGTATTGATTGTAAGATTGGTATAAATTGCGTTTTATACATATTGTAAGTTAAACAATCTAGCCATAAGATAAATTTATTTGCTCGTTGTACACAGAAGGGTAAAAATAAAGAAAAAAAGAAAATTAAACATTGCTTATTTATTTATAAAATCTAACCAAATTCAAATTCCTAAAATTCCTACAACCTCGTATTTTTAGAAGCGCAAATATAAACAACATCGGAAAATGACGAGAATCAAAATGCTCGAATTTGAGAAATTGTATCAGGAGAACATAAGTTGCGAGGAGGTATTCGTGCCACTTCTTGGAATTTGACGTCACCAAAATTCCGAGAATTTTGCCGATTCCAAGAAATGACGTCAAATTCCAGGAATTTCCGAGAACTGAGTTTGCGAAATTTCAAAGTCCGATTTTGAAAAATTGTATCAGGAGAACATAAGTTGCGAGGAGGTATTCGTGCCACTTCTTGGAATTTTGATGACGTCAATTCCTAGAATTTTGCCGATTCCGAGAAATGACGTCAAATTCCAGGAATTTCCGAGAACTGAGTTTGCGAAATTTCAAAGTCCGATTTTGAAAAATTGTATCAGGAGAACATAAGTTGCGAGGAGGTATTCGTGCCACTTCTTGGAATTTTGATGACGTCAATTCCTAGAATTTTGCCGATTCCGAGAAATGACGTCAAATTCCAGGAATTTCCGAGAACTGAGTTTGCGAAATTTCAAAGTCCGATTTTGAAAAATTGTATCAGGAGAACATAAGTTGCGAGGAGGTATTCGTGCCACTTCTTGGAATTTTGATGACGTCAATTCCGAGAATTTTGCCGATTCCAAGAAATGACGTCAAATTCCAGGAATTTCCGAGAACTGAGTTTGCGAAATTTCAAAGTCCGATTTTGAAAAATTGTATCAGGAGAACATAAGTTGCGAGGAGGTATTCGTGCCACTTCTTGGAATTTTGATGACGTCAATTCCTAGAATTTTGCCGATTCCGAGAAATGACGTCAAATTCCAGGAATTTCCGAGAACTGAGTTTGCGAAATTTCAAAGTCCGATTTTGAAAAATTGTATCAGGAGAACATAAGTTGCGAGGAGGTATTCTTCGTGCCACTTCTTGGAATTTGACGTCATTTCTCAGAATTGATCATATTCTTACAAGTTTGGTGACGCCATTATTCCAAGAATTTCTGCAATCAACGAAATTCGTTTTATATCCTTCTTTTTTCTGATTTTTGTAAAAATTCGCGATTTCTTTGAAGGTGATCGTTTTCTTGAACTGTATCGTTGGATTTTTGGAGGGGTTTTTAAATTAATAAACTGTTTTACCATTTCATTGCATCTTTATTAAAATTTTTCGATATACATGAACAATTTGTGAATGTGTTAACAATCTGCGTGTAAGTGATGTATAATATTTTCAAATATACAATATTTGATACAATTATTAATTTGTAAGTGTATAACAATTTGGCAGCTTGATTCTGATGCTGAATCCCAAGACAGCGCATCTGGTGGTGTGATATAGCCATGTTCAGTTCTGGAACATAACAGTAAAAATGATTAATTAAATAATACTATAAGAATAACTTTATCCTCATGCAAATGCTATTCACAAATAATTTACAAAAGTAATGAAAATCATAATTACAAACAACTACAATACTCTACAACTTACATTTATTCCACTAACAATAAATAATTTACACCTACAACCTCGTATATGGATTTGTAGATCTCTGGCGGATTTAACCCTTTGCACTCGAGTGGCGCTTCTGAAGCGACCTATTTAATCTACTAGAGTATTTTGAAATGTGTTTAAGCATTATTTCTAATTTCTAGGAAATTAACGAAAGGAATAAAAATAAATAAATACATTGGCATTTGCAACTCTTTCCTTTTAAAATAGTGTGTTTGATTTTCGGAAGTTTCGCGGGGAAAGCGAACTAAATCTGTACGTATCGATAAATGCCTCGACCGCAAAGGGTTAATTAGCGCAGCAGACAACGAATTTTAATCTAATTGGTAATTAGATTAGTCGAAGTTAACTTTAATAATATTTATTTATTTGATGTCGTTTATTACTTTTCAAAAAATACTAGTAGAGTGTTTACGTTCTTCCACCTCCTCTGCACATCACATGCATTGTCGTTACAGACGGCCTGTCTATATAAAATATTTTCACATAAGGACGAAAAGTTGATTCCCGTAAAGTTTCATGGTAAATATATTAAGGGTTTTGCTCGCACAGAGTCATATGTTCATAATTTTGGTCTTATTAGAATTAGTGAGAAATTTCTTCCTACATAGATCAACTAAACGAAGTAAATATTGTTCCTGCTGTTCATGTTTTGTAATGCTATAGTTCTATTTTTGAATCAACGCAATCCCTCGTTCTGAGCAGTCGTTTACGACGTTTAATTGGCGAACAGTTTCTTCTATTTCAATATAAACTTCATCCACTATCCACTCAGTGGGATCCTTCGTAAGGAATGACGCAGCCTGTTTTCTCGTCCTTCAACTACCAAACGGATCAGAATGACTTGTTCCAGATTCCATATTGAGTTGCCTCTCCTAATTCATATTTCATCTTTTACATATTTTCTTTTCTATTGAATTTCCGATTTAAGTATAAGTGGACACTGAACGCCGGTAGTTCTGGTGTTAACTAATAAATCCGGGAGCTGTTTTTTGACAAGGACAGACAGCAAGTCGCGCGGATGAAAAAAACGCGCGTAAAAACCATGCTTGTGCGAAAAATTGTGTAAAACAAATGTTGCAAATCATAGCGGTCTCTATCTATGATTTATACGAGTCAGTTTTTGATATGGTGGAGAGCAATCAAGAGTACAAAAAAAAAAAAAAAGAATTTCTCACGAGGCCGTGGACCACCTTAATGATGTATCTAAACTTAATCAAAAATTCGTTTATAAAATAAGAAAACAGCCCGTACGATTATGTAACCGCGCAGAGAATAATACGTAATATGAGAAGCAACCGAGTTGAAACATGTACCTTCTTTATTGCCGTAATTATTGGTGTAGGTATGTTCCCTTCCCTTTTCTTCCCTGCCCTATGGTCCATTCATAATAATGCTTCGTGGGTGGACTATATAAGCGTATTTATTCCTGTTCTTCATCTTTCGTATCCCGCAGGTGTTCTCTCGTAAGCATCATTCATGATGATGAGTCCTGCTTAAAAAGTGTGAAACAGGAAGTGCTTTCTAGTGTTGTATTTTTACTTGTTTTCACAAATTATCGAGTTTTATCTACCTTGTTGTGCAGTTGTACCTTTTTATTTTTTTTTTTTTATCAAAAATGTACCGATTTTCTATAATTTGGATAAGTACATTTGTTCTGTTGTTAATTTTATGCGTTGGCCATGTTATTGGTCTGTACGAATCGACGCCCCATATTATTGTAATTATGGCTGATGATTTGGTAAGATTGTAATTTTACGTTTTTATTAAAAATGAAAATTATCGATTGTAGTGTGCGATACGTTTGTGTGGACGGTGGTTTTTAAAGAAAATTAGATGTTAGTGAATGAGATAATTTGAATATTTTCATACCAGTAGAATTAGGATTTGAAATTTGAATATCGGCAGAATTCAACTTTGGAATTTAAATATGTATAAATATCCGAATATCGATAGAATTTGAATTTGAAATTATACGTTTTACATCCTCACACTGATCTGTCCTTCTAATATTATAAATATGTTCGAATTACTTGAATTTAAAATTTGAAATTACAATCCGAAGTTCTCGAATATTCCAATACTCGAAATTTTAAAGCGTGTATACATGTGTTTGTGAAGTTATACGAAAGAAGAAAGAAATATATAATTGGTTTCCATTTAAAGAATCTCAGAAATTCTATTCTATTCTGAAAAATAATTATTATTAATAGATTTGGAAAAGTTTCAGTTCAAGGGATAAGAATTTGTGAATTCATTAGGGTTCGATTTAAGGGTCAATGAAAATAGTACTCGAATTGTATATAATATATTCCATAATAATATAATTATGAAATATGTAGTATAATTTTGATTACGATTTCAAATAACGATGTATGGTAGGGGTGTGCGGGGAACCCGAGATCACGGGTTCGGGTCGGACCGGTAAAATTCGGGCGGTTTCGGGCGGGTACTCGTCATCGGCAAAAGTCGGGCGTGCTCGGACGAGTTCCCGCGACGCCAGCGATTCGATTCGATATATTTCAAATTAATCGTATTACATTTCTGATACAGTCCTTGATACTCCGTTTCTTTAGGTGGCCAAGTACTTAGCAAACATATGCAAAATATTTGTTTACGCGGAAGTTTGCTATAAAATCATTTTTATGCAAAAGATAATGATTTTAGTGAATTACGCCCGACTTTTGTCGATTCGAGTGCTCGTAAGTTACGGGTACACGCCCGAGCCCGCCCGAACTTTACCGACCCGACTCGACTGTTCGGGTAATCGACACATTCGGGTTCCCGCACACCCCTAATGTATGTATATGAAGTTCTATTCAAATTATTCGATAATACAAGGAAGTTTACTATTATAAAATTAGATTCAGTATATTTTAATTAAGAACGTGAATTATTTTGTACATAGTAGGCACTTCGATTTTTAGCATTCTATGTAACATCATTGCGTGTTATATACTTTTCAGAATCAGTTCATTTTAAATTGAAATATATTTAACTCCTAAACACCAGGACAGGGTCAAATTCGACTCTTTCAAAATTAAATATACCTTTTTTATATTGGCAACCAAATAACTATGTACATTATTCAATGTTCACTATATTTCATTCAAAATAAAAATAAAAATGACGATACACAACGTCAATGCTGACTCTGCGTATTTCTAATTTTAAATTATAATGATTAAAGATTAATTAATTCGATACAAAAATA
This sequence comes from Stelis phaeoptera, assembly GCA_943735885.1. Lineage (NCBI taxonomy): Eukaryota > Metazoa > Arthropoda > Insecta > Hymenoptera > Megachilidae > Stelis > Stelis phaeoptera. The sequence continues at coordinate 8,397,155 of OX030936.1, forward strand.
CGTTTGCGATAAAAAAAAAAAAAAAAAAATATGTACATATTTCTGCATCATCTATGCCAGTCTATTTCGTTTAATTTGTTACGACTAGTCTGTAGTACGAAAGTGTTTTAAATTGAAATTGTGGCCGGCATTTAATGAGCACGTTAGTACTTGTGACTCATCATAAATATTAAACCATATTTGTCTTCTTCTGTCCTATGATCATACCGTAACTACTGTGATCAAAAGTTCCAAGACAAATTAGACTTAAAAGATCGGTAAAGCGTAATATTCGGAATTTATACACTACCAACACTTTTTATTAACATTGACGCCTATTGGCGCCCTAAAAAGATACCAATTACAATAATCTGATTAATTATAAAATATTGTCGCTTTCAAACTCTCGTTATTGAGAACTCTTAAGTTCTTTGAGTGCAACTTCTGCCTTTTCTCTTTACGACGAAAGGGTTAAAATCTGTCATAAAATATCATCACAAAGACCAAGGCTGTTTAAGCTTTTTCTACCCTTAATTTAATCAGCATTTTTACACGTTCCTTCTGCAATTACCCCAACATGGATGGACTGATTGGGATGATACCTTTTCTCAGGCAGTCCCCTTTACCAACGGTTTTTTTTTTTTTTATTACAAACAATCATAATTGAAAACAAAAAAAATGGATTGTTCACGAACTTTAATTTACGAGCTCAGCTACGATGGCTTTGATTGAAAAAATCAATAAAAGTTAATTATTTTCAATGAAGAAAAATAATTATGATACATTTCGTAGGGATGGAACGACGTTGGTTTCCACGGATCACTTCAGATACCAACCCCTAATATAGATGCTCTTGGTTATAACGGGATTATATTAAACAAACACTACGTACTACCATCCAGCACACCCTCTAGAACAGCGTTTTTTACTGGACTTTATCCAATACGTATTGGTACGTATATTAACACTAGTACTTTTGTGTACAGTTACTTTCAAGCTGAAAATAAAGTAGGAAAATAAATAAATGAAAAACGAGACATACACTAATATATACAGCAAGTCTTTATCCTGATAAAAATTAACGCATATTTTAATAAAAGCATCTTAATAAATATTTTGGTTCAATCTAAGAAATCTTCAAGAAATCATCTTATTAAGAAATAACTATATCTATTTTTATGTTAAAAATATTACACAGGAGAACTGAAAAATCACTGTAAAATTGAAAAATCAATCCAATTCGAATTTGTGTATAAATGACAAAACTTTTATTTGTCTTCTCAGCTAAAAATTAATTTTAATTCTTTCATGATAAATTATATTATCTATCTACAGGGTGTCCCGTAACTAGTGTAGGAGCTGGAAGTGGGAGGTAGCTGAGACGATTCAGAACAACTATTTCCTTTGCAAAAATGTCGGATGAGGCTTCGTTTCTGAATTATTAACGAAAAACACTGACCAATCAGAGCGCGCGCTCAGCCGTGATTCGTTCTAGTCGGACGTCCCGGCTCGAAGTTACCCTATCACGGCTGAGCGCGCGCTGTACTCGCGCTCTGATTGGTCAGTGTTTTTCGTTAATAACTCAGGAACAAAGCCTCATCCGACATTTTTGCAAAGGAAATTGTTGTTCAGAATCGTCTCAGCTGTATATTGTATATACAGGGTGATAAGCACTGATTTATTATAACAAGCCATGATAATATGTTACAGCGAAGCACCACCCTAAAATGAAAAATTTACTTCATACCACGCGCGAAATATGAAAGTTAAAAATAATTGTTGATTTATTTAGGGATGCAAGGCGATGGAATTCGGGGTGGCGAGCCTCGTGGTCTTCCATTGGACATAAAAATTCTACCGGAACATTTGCGAGGTTTGGGATATACGACGAAATTAATCGGAAAGTGGCATATGGGGTACCATACACCTCAATACACGCCATTGCACAGAGGTTTCGATTCTTTCCTAGGTTTTTACAACAGTCACATTTCTTATTACGATTATAATTATTCGAATCAGGTAAGGTTCAATTTATTTTAATTCGATTCTGCTTATATCTTTCGTAAGTCAATGATATGATGGAAGATACTCCGAAAATTGAGCAAACGAGCCGTTATTAAAGAAAAAAAAAAAAAAAGAAAAAAAAAGTTAACGTATCAACCGTCCCAGTAATGTAACTAATCGTCAGAAAAGTGAAGTTGGAATTTTGAACGATATGTATTTGTACAAATATTTTATGTTTATGTTTATAGAATATGAGCGGATTCGATTTGCACCGTGGTGATAATCCAGCTCATGGAATTAATCGTGAATATGCGACAGATTTGTTTACCGATGAAGCGATAAGAATTATTGAAAATCACGAACTTTCCAGACCACTGTACCTTCAAATATCGCATTTGGCAGTTCACGCGCCGTTGGAGAAACCTTCCACCGCATACAATGATATGGAATTTCCGCAAATTCGCGAACCGAATCGTCGCACGTATGCCAGTACGCGAATAGAAATATTTAGGAATTATTCCAACATTTTTATATGAATTTCATACAGAGTGTCCCAATTTTACATGAAAGAATAAGTCGAAAATATAAAATGAAATTTTCTTGTAATAGGATTTTATTTTCAAGAAAATTGTGTTTGAAAATTCTTCAAGAAATGGGTGTTGTAGATTAATAAATGTGAATATTAACATTGTTAAAATATGTTACAATTCAATATCCTTCGTCGCGTACGTAAAATACTAATGTGTAACTATACATTATTACAATAAAAATGAAACTATCACAAAATTACTATAGCTATAACAAAAATGTGATGAATGTGACACTTGCTAATTTATAACATCCACTAATCGTTACAATAACGAAAAAAATTAATGAAACTATCATCTACCTTCCTTTAAATGAATTCTTTTATAAACATTCCAAAGAATTTTCAAACTTAATTTTCTCGAAAACAAAAATTATCCTACATTTTGGTCTTATTTTTTTCACATAGAATTATCATCTTGCCAGTTACGGGACATCCTATTTATAGTGCATGCAATACCTGATAAAATTCTAAATAATTAAGAACATATCGAATTTTATATTATTTGCCAACAGTACAATGCAAAACTAACAAATGTACCTTTTAATATCATAGTTAATAGCATATTATAGTTATCATATGTATATAATTATTATTCTAATATAGAATACATAATTATTGGTGAATATGACGTTTAGGTGATCTTGACCTTCAGATACGTCGTCGATGTTGACTTCCAAAAGGTTTTTAACTGTTTCTCGTTGCTTGTTAAAAAGTTATTAACGAAACAACTGTAATAGGTAGAACGTAAGAGTAACTGGGACCAGTTGACTAATTTTCATAATCATTTTATCGGAAGTTTACATATCTACTCGGATACATAATTTGGTAAATTACTTTAACAGAGCTTAAACTGTAGCTTCATCACATTTATTATTAGATTAGGTAGGGCCATAAGTCAGCCAACCTTGGCTGGGGGATTAATTGACACATATAAAGAGGGCTAGTTGATTTAATATTTACTTTTTCAAATATTCTAATAAGATCACCTTTTAATTATTTTCTTATTTGTAAAAATACAAACTTACATTTCAGAAGAAAAATTAGGATGTAAATGGTACGATCGTCTCAAGATCATCTCTTCTGATTGTGAGATATTTTTCTTCCGGAACATCTTTTTGTTTCTTTACAGATAACAAAATAATTACGAGTCCCCGAGTTAGATCAAACACCCTATATTATACACAGTCCTTACCCTAATCCTAATACGTATGAAACGAAACAATTATGAATCCAAAATTGTTGCCTCATAACATTTTAACAAACCTCGAGCGGCAGCTAAAATCTTTTACGGGTCATTCAGGGGCAACTTAAAAAACTATACCTACCAAGAAATTTTTGGTATTTTTTTGATTTGCGTCACTATTGAAATACACACGGAATATGTGAAGGTCGAGGTAATCGAAGATAAGTTCCTTATACACCAGATTTATGGAATCACTTTGACAATGTTAAAAATAAAGTTACAAATCAATTCTTTTTGTGTTAGGAATGGTGTCGAAATTAGATGATTCAGTTGGACGTATTTTTCATACATTGGGCGATAAAGGAATGCTAAGAGATTCTCTGATCTTATTCCTCACTGATAATGGAGCTGCGTCCGTCGGCAGATACAAAAATTGGGGTTCAAATTATCCTTTGAGAGGCGTAAGATCACGTTAAACTTCCTATTTAATTATATATTTACGTATTACAGTTGTACAAACTCAAATAATCTAAATAATAAAGTATCTTCAACGTTTGTTCATGCAGCTATCGTTATCTCGACTAGTTCTTGGAAACATCCGAATTATTCAAATTACCAGTACTCGACCATTCGTGTGGACAACTTTGAATTAGATGATCCTTATCTCAACTGACATACCAAATGCACGTTATTTTTCATTGCAGACGAAATACACTTTATACGAGGGCGGTGTCAGAAGCGTCGCTGCACTTTGGTCACCGAGGTTGCAAAAAGTGGCTCGCGTTTCTAATCAATTGATACACATAACGGATTGGTTGCCGACTCTTTATTCGGCAGCTGGAGGAGATTTAAAGGATTTGGGGGAAATCGATGGTATCGATCAATGGCGTCTACTTAGCGACGGACATGGTCGTGGCAGGGACAAACTTTTGTTGAACATCGATGAAGTCAGAAAAACTGAAGGAGCGATATATAGCCGGTTCAAATTATTACGAGGTAATTGTCGAACGTGAACAACAAATTATGTGATTGTATTGTAAAGACAGATTAACGCTTTGAATAAGAACTTCGAGCAAGAATCAGCTGGGAGTAACGAGGAAATATATGTATATTATAAGTTTCATTCATTCGACTAATCAGTCTAATATATTTATCTTTTTAAGGATCCGTCGACAATGGTTATTATGATGGATATTACGGAGATTCAGGAAGAACGATAGAGACACTGCCATACACTGATATAGTATCAAAAAGTTCTGTCTCCCAAAGCATCACTTATCATCTAGGTGGTCCAGTTACACAACCGAGCACAATGATACAATTACAACGGGACGCAACAGTTCTATGTCGTCCAAATATGACATATCACAACAGACATGTCTTTACCACTTGCAATGTGACTGATTGTCTGTTCGATATTGTTAACGATCCATGCGAAACAAAAAACGTTGCCAGTGCATATCCTAGAGTAAGTACTATAATATGAAAATTTGGTACTTGCATACATAAACTTAGTAACCTACTTCTATTATTAATAATTAAGAAAAACATGTTTACGCTACCCATGAAAATTCAATCTCGAAAGGGTTAATTTTCTTTTTTAAAGTACACTCTTTACCGCCCTAAAAAGGCTACCTGCGTGCACGTACACATTGCAGTTACTAGAATCACTCATACATAGCGTAATTTTTATAAAACTATTCAATGAAAGAAGGCGTGATAAAATTGTTAACAGTAAAAATTCACACAATGCTTTTTTGCGAATCTTCGTTTCCAGCTTTCTGTTGCTCCGGTTCGTTTAGTTTGAAGATACTACCAAGTTTGAAAGCGTTGATGAATAATGTTATTATAGTTTCTGTTTGTACAACGAATAATTTGTGAACTTGATACAGATTGCAAGAGACTTGGACCTTTACCTGGAACATTACGGTCGTATCATGGTGCGACAGATTAAATTTCCGGTCGATTGGTTGGCTGATCCAAGAAGAAGAAATAACACCTGGGAACCGTGGATGAACTCAGGTGCTGCGGTACATGTTCCTAACACCGCAGCCGTAATTGGCAATTTAGTATACTGTCTTCACGTTATAATACTTTTTATTTTAACCTTGTTGGATATCTTCATTTGACGACGCATAATGCTTATCATAGTAAATTAATCGATTTATTTAATAAAATTTCTTTATAGAATATATAGTTGCCATTTTCCCCTGTTTTTGCAAAGGAAAACAAAAACTCTGATTGTTTCTATTATTATTAATTAATTGTTATTTTACGTTTAGATATTAATTGTAATATACTAGACAAAGCTGATCTCTGTCACCTTTTGATTTCGTATTAGATTATCTTCGTAATAATCCTTTTATCATATAATAAACATTTCCCTGTATCCATCTTAACGTGTTTCCTTTTATAACTCCTCACATTCAGAAATAATTTTAATATAATAATGAAATAGAAGTATATAGTATTTTTATAAACCCTCTATAGAGGGTGTCCCGTAACTACTGTAACATCGGGAAATGGGGAGCTTCGTTTTTGAATTATTAATGAAAAACGCTGACCAATCAGATGGCGCGTAGAGCGCGCGCTCAGCCGTGATTGGCTAATTTCAAGCCGGAACATCGGACTAGAACGATTCACGGCTGAGCGCGCGCAGTACGCGCGCTCCGATTGGTCAGTAAAACAAAGCATCCGACATTTTTGAAAAGGAATTATTGTTCAGAATTATCTCAGCTACCTCTCATTTCTGGCTCCTACACTAGTTACAGGACACGCTGTATTTATATTACATATAATTATTGTTGGAAGTACGACGTTTACTCTCAAGGAGTTTCCTTTCTCCGATGCATGTAGTCTATAACAGATAACGCTGCGAAAGACGAAGCACGCGGTGCCGCGATGCTATATATAGTGCATTCGGTGCATTGTGCATTATAGTGTGTGAAGTCAGAGTGAAAGGTCGGGCATTGTAAAAGTTAATAAAGCGTATATGTATATATCAAAGAGCGAAATAAAGCTGTGTAATTCTATTCCACCAAACCTCACAATCCGTCAATTATAAAATTCCAAACATTCTCGAGGCATTTAACAGCAATCGGTATCCGATTTATACATTTCAATTTCAATGTTCAAAATCATGCCGTAAAGCAACTTTAGACTGTCGACACAGTCGCAGAAGGAGAGACGACACCAGCGCGAAAATCGTGCAAACTGTTTCAATTTTATAGGGATGAAGTCAATGCAACTTTCTGAAGCGAAGACGCAATATTTTTTCATGAATCTTTTTATAAAATATTCTTTGTTCCATTCCGCAGCGCGGTACAGAGCCCGATTTTGTAATTTCAGTTGAGAAAAACAGGAGAAACTGTTTAGTAGTTTACTACTTATCCGATAGAGGCGTTAGGTTACCTCCTGCGCACCCTATCGTCGGTGCTTATAGTGTTTGCCAGCGTATTTAATATTTACATTGTTTACGAAGTTATGTATCAGCGATTGATGGTTATTTTATCTTTTTGATAATACAACGGTTCGTACATAATAGTCTTTGTAAAAATAATATAAAATATTTTACGAGTGATAACAAATCAAATTTGAATTTGATAGTCAATGTAATGTAATGATAATATAACCTAATTTCATGATTTATGTATTTATATGTAAATATATATATATTAAGTTACGTATTAACTTTTGTAAAATTATTGTTAATTACTGTATTACATTGATTCCTCTTTTACTTCTTCTGAAGACTAACATATATACACATTTTTGATTGTCATAATGTTAAATCAGTGAATGTTAAGGTTATGTGAAAATTGGTCCTTTGTTGATATTTATATATTTCAAAAGATAACTTCGAAATATTATATTATATAACATTTGTCAGCTATTATTTATCTTTTTTCTTTTATAGTAAAAAGGATTGAGTATCCACAATAAATAGAAACAATGGAGACAGATTATAACGATGACCATAGTGGTTGGACAGATGAAATAACAAGAACAACTGAAGATGGGGGAGGGGAAGATAGTTTTGATAATCCTCAAGAAATATTAAATGAATGTTTAAATAAGTTTAAGACACCAGATTATATTATGGAACCTGGTATCTTTACACAACTTAAAAGGTATATTTTATAAATACATATTTTTCTTTGTGTGTTAAACTTTATATTCGTAAAACTAAACAAAATAATTGTATATCAGCGTTCGTTCTTTTTAAATGCTTTGTTTGACAGAGCGATTATTATTTTCCATTATATAGATATTTTCAAGCTGGTGGAAATCCTGAACAGGTTATAGAATTATTATCAAAAAATTATACGGCTTGTGCTCAATTGGCGAACCTTCTTGCAGAATGGCTTATTCTTGCCGGAGTTAAAGTTTCAGATGTTCAAGCAATGGTGGAAAATAATTTAAAAGACATGATATTAAAAACATTTGATCCTAAAAAAGCAGATAAAATTTTCACAGAGGAGGGTGAAGTATGTATTTAAAGTTTATACAAATATTTAGGTTAAAAAGTTGTAATTCAATTTATGTACGTCTAAAGTGTAATACTTTTCATATTAGACTCCCGCTTGGTTAACAGAAATGATTCAGCATCCCACTTGGAGATCTCTTATTTATAGACTCGCAGAAGAATACCCTGATTGTTTGATGTTGAATTTTACGATAAAGGTAAAAACTTGGTTTAAATTTAAAGTAATATTTTTACTAATTTATTATATTTACATACTTAAAAACTAATTGATCTTCATTGAGAAAAAAGATCTGTTCTATCGTGTAATGCGATTTGATATGAGTTTGATTTGAGTTTTTGCTTTTCAATTTTTTTTTTTTACATTTTTACAGCTTATATCTGATGCTGGATTTCAAGGTGAAATTACAAGTATTTCAACAGCTGCACAGCAGATTGAAGTATTTTCACGAGTTCTAAAAACTGCTATTGCCGGTTTTCTACAAAATACAGAAAATTGGCAGTCCAGTATACAAGAATGTGCGGTCAGTAATGTTAATAGTGCAACTTATATTTTAATTAATTATTTAACCTAAAAGTATTTTAAAAAGAATGTATGCAGGGTGTTTTGTAATGTGGGTCATGGAACCCACTTGAGGGGTGGACATTGGACACAAAACAATGAAAAAAGTTCATATAAATATGAACTCAAACTAAAAATATAACACCCCAACTTTCCTAAGCTTCTAAACATATAATATTTCGAAGTTTTCATGTTTCCAAAAATGTGATATTTATATCTCTAATTTCCATGAAAAAAAATATAGTGTTTCTGGTCACAATGAAAGAGTTAACAAAAATGAACTAACGGAAAGTTGTCAGGGATTATTGAAACACAAACATCCTATGTAATTGTTTTTGAAAAATATGCAGTACTGAAATAAAATTAAACTTGATTTATGTTTAGCATTCATCAAACGCTCAATAGTCAATAGGTCAATTCCAGAATTAAAGGATTAGAGGATTAATTTAACACAAATTTAATTAAATTTAATCAGTTATACTAGGTATTATGGAAAAAAAATCATTTGCTTTATCATATCAAGCAATATAATTTAAAATACTTTAAAATTAAAAATATACTTAAATGTATTTTATTTTCAGTTCAAAATGTTTAATAGCATTGTAACATCTTCAGCATAACTTTTTTTATTAATAGAAAATGGTATGTCATGGACAGCACACATATGTCTATAGTCAAGTGTTACTACAAATCCTTGCCCAAGAATCTCGTGGTGGATTTATGATGAAGAGACTATCTCAGGAAATCACTAAATGTGCTCAGCAAAAGTAAGAGTACTTCAATATTTTAATTGCTTGTATATAAAGTATTTATATTTTTTAATATTTATATACTTATATTTATAGTCACCATGATGTTACGCCAATAACGATGGCACTTAATGGAGCTTCAAACAGTCCTACCGCGTGTCAAGCGTTAGCATCTATGTTGTCACGAAATACTTTAAATCCTGCGGATATTAGCGTATTATTTAGAAATTATTCTACTACAGAACCACCGCCTATAGAATTATTACGTAATCCTCAATTCTTAGGTAATCATACATCTGTTTTATTTATTATTCTTCAATTTGCGATACGTTAAAAGTAGCACAGTATATTCCATAATTACAGAACTATTGGTTGATGCTCTTTTTAAGCCAGGCGTAAAGATTAATCCTGAGCATAAATCCAAATATATATATTTATTAGCTTATGCGGCTAGTGTATGTGATATTCCAGCTAAAAAAGGACATTTACGTAAACTAAATAAAGATGAATTAAAAACAACTATTCAAGCTATAGAAAAAGTTCACAATATTTGTAACATTAATAAAGGATCGACTGAATTGATAGCTGAATTACATACGTTGTATCAATGCATAAGGTATGATTTATTTATTATTGTTCTTGCTGCTATACTATTATGATATTATTATTTATGACAAACATAACTTAAACATTCTGTTTAGATTTCCTGTTGTGAGTGTAGGTATAATTAGATGGGTAGAATGTACAGTAACGGAACCATCGTACTTTAAACTATGTACAGAACACTGTCCTGTACATCTTGCATTGCTTGACGAAGTTGTAGTTTGCCATTCCTTATTGCATCCAAAAGTATTACAACTTCTCGTACAGTTATTTGAAAGTAAACAAGATGAATTGGAGATACTTGTACAGGTAAGGATAGTTAATAATTTTAAACCTACCAATAAAGGAAAAAAGTATATTTTAATATTTTAGTTTTCATTCGTAAAGCTTTTCGAAATAATAAAATATTGATAAATTTCTATTTTTAGCGAATTATATTTTAAACATATATTATATTTTCAAATAAATTCTAAAAATGTCGTTGCTTCTTCTTTTTTTTTTTGCAATAACAAAACCAGTCGATAATAAATAAATAATTTTGTAAATTATTTCAATATTTAAAAATAATACTGTAATTCACTTGTTTATGTAGAAGTTAACGACATTATTATTTGTATAATTTTATTTAGACTCCACACTTTACATTTATTTTGTCATTTTAAAATATGTGTGTATACTATATTGTTATACAGTTTCTATTATTGTTTGAACATAATTTCGAAATTTATGGTTGAAACATCTCGACATTTATAACAATATTCGTTAATTAAAACGGTAATGTACGTCTTAATTTACAGCTGGAGATGAAAAAAATGTTAATCGATAGAATGGTTAACTTATTAAGTAAAGGTTGTGTGGTACCTGTTGTATGTTACATTAAGCAATGTTGGCAACGTGGAGATACCGATGTGTCTTTAATTAGATATTTCGTTACAGAGGTATAATAAAATTATTTTCATTCTTGATAATAACGCATCTTACGTATTTATACGTATAGTAATAATGTATTTGTATCGTTAGGTTTTGGAAGCAATTGCTCCACCATATACCTCTGAATTTGTACATTTATTTCTACCTATGGTAGAAGACGAGGAAATTACAGGGTCAATGCGCGGTGACAGCGATAACGATCTCGTCTCAGAATTTATAAGTAAGCTCATGCTGTTTTATTTCAAAAATTATATTCACTACTTCAAATCTTATAATTTTCAGTACATTGTAAAGCACACTGTCCTACGATAAGATGATGCGTTACTTACGGACAATGGATCAAATTAAAGAAAGAACATAAGTATTGTAAGAGATACATTTATTTCCTATTTCCATACATAAATGACTAATTTATTTGACTTTCTCTCCTTATATTACATATAATGCAAATGCTTATTCACATGTACATTTGAAAAAGAACGACTCCTTTGCTCATCTGTGATATCGTAACTTATGGATTCTTTTCTGTAATAAAAATAATTATCATTAACACTATACAACTTTTGTAAATTGCTAAATTTTACAAATTTTGTAATAAAATTTTTGCTCGAGTAGTATTTCAAAACTGTTAAATTTCGTCATGCAATAAGATTGTTAGTACATGTTATGTTATATAGATTTTTGGAAAGCTGCTGTTTTAAAAATTGTTAAATCATAAGAGATACAATGTATTGTAATGTGACCTATACATAAGAAGAAGATATGGATAATAGTCTTATTTTTTATTTACTACCATATTGTAGTAAAGTAAATAAATATATTACTTCTTAAAAAATTTGCGAGCATTTTAATATCTTGGACTCTAAAATTTAGAAAATATAAATGTCTATTGTGCCTTTTAGAACCTAATAAATTTTATCAAATATTCTGCTCTATTTTTAAAAGTTTCTCATAGAAAATTAAAAATTAGTTATCTTTTAAATGTCATAACAAAGTATCATTTTTTCTCCAATCTCATAATTAAAATAATATACAGATACTTCAATATTCTCAGCTTCATTTGAATTAAAATTTAAATATCTGAAAATACATATAATAAAAGAGCCGAATCAGTTTTTGTAATTAGAGTACTCTGTCAATTAAATGTTTATATATAAATGCAAATGCAATTCTAATTTTTAACAATTATTTTGTGTTACTTAGATTTTTCTTTTAACTTCAGATCAAGCGATAAGATACAAAATGTGACCATGCATCTTCACAAAAACTTTACATAAACTTCAAACACAATTCCACACATTCTTATAAACTTACAAATCCTCATCACTATTGTTTTTCAGCTGTAATATAAACATTGTCAAATATAGTAAGCATTTACTATTCATATTATAATGAATAAAAATAGATATTATTCGTAGAATTTTGTCAAAATTGAATTTATTACAATTAATTTAATTTGTTCAATTTTGGTTAAAAGATATACTACTCCACAAAATCGAAGGGATACTAAAATTCAGCTAAAAAGTTGTCAATATTTAAACTGTTATAATTGCGTAACAGAAAAGTATACGACAGTCTGCCTGTACTCATTTCATAGCGTGAAGCATCCACTCCTAGATTTTATTTTTCCCAAGTTCGCATTTCGATGGAGAACAGATTTTCTTTCAGAATATCACTAATTCGAACCACTCTACAGTTTAAAAATTTGTTAGGGAATTTATCTTCAGATGCCTTTGTAAAGGGATCAAGTTTCCTCTTTACAACAACTCCTAAACACACTTCACATGAGAGGTACAAGTTTGATCGTGCAACCTCCTCATGGTGTACCTTACATTATTTTAATGCCAGCCACTCATTTTTCATTTAAACTGTGATAAAATAGTGGAAAAAAAAAAAGATCGTATGACAGCTTTTTTACAATCATAACTGAAATTTCAATTTTTATTTCTCATATAAAAAAATGTTTAAAATAAAATACAATGTAATAACTAATTTTTTAATATTTTGCTTTTTTCTCAAGATATAAAGGTAGATGTGAATCCTCAGTGAAAAATTGTAAGATGTTTAAGATCCAAAATTAATAATTACTTAAAAATATTCTTTGGTCAAAGATGACAGAATTTTTATGCATGATAAATTCATATAGTCATTGTCTCCAGTTTACAGACTTAACTACTTTCTATGGGGACATTTAAAAAGTGAAGTTTGAGCCACCTATCGTACCTGAAGGTACAAAGGATTATATTCCCAGAGCATATAATGTCATAACACATTAACTGGCTATGAATCTGCACTGAATGTAACAGATACCATTTTGGATATTACTTAAACAGAAGATTAACTAAAGAATATTTTGGTAATTATTTGTTCTTCGTCTCGTATACCTTAACAGCTTTTTGCTCAATATTCAATACTTTTATGAACTCTGATCGTAAGATTAAATATTACTCAGTGTAATGCAAAAATTAAAGATCATCTATATACCTTGATAAAAAAGTAAAATATCAGAAAATTGATTATTGCATTGTATGTCTCTTTTACTATCAAACAACGTTTGCGTAAAGCATTATTTCATACAACAAGTAGTTCAAAAGCGAGTTTAGATAATACAATTAAATGATATTCTGTATAATATTCATAATCGTTTATACACGAGTACACAGGAAAATAATAAGACGAAACTATTGTACAATTTGATAAACGTAATTTTTAAAATATGCATAAAAAGAAAAGAGACTTAGAGTATAAATTTCAATTATATTTCTCATATCAAACAACATGAAATTGTAGAATAAATGTCAGTAGATAATGTATATAAAAAATATTTAACCATTATTATCTAATCATTACTTTAAACATACTTACTAGCAGGTTTACCATCTTGCCATTGTGTAAATTTTACATTTACTTCATCACGCTTTATAGCTTCTGCTCTCAAGTCAGGTTTTAGAGCCTGTCTTACAAGCCTAGCAGCTATTTGCGAATAATTAATATAACTGAAATGGAAAATATTTACTTTGTTCAGACGTAAAAGTATTAATAATGAAATAGTTTATACATTACATAATATTCTTCCGTTAATATTGATATTTAATATTAATGAAAATCTTTATGAGATATATATTTACTTTAATCCTGCTTGTCTCCACGCAGACATCCTTATTATTTTATTTGAAAATAACTATAGCGTGATAAAATTATTGAATTGTAACAATATATGGACAGAGCCCAGTTTCAACTTTAGCTAAGAGAACAAACGTAGTGGTAAGAAAGGAAGATGTACAGTAAAATTTCAGCTTTTTGTTTAGTTGCTTTACTGACAGGTTCGGCGTTCCGTTAGGTTTAGTTCATCTCTTCCCTACTAGAAGGCTCCATGAGTATCACTTGCGGCGGTGTTTTACAAAACGCGTAAGGATTATTTAACAAATTTTTGCCTTTTACGCGTAATTATTCATACTTGAAGTCGACATGCATGACTATAATTCCCTCTGCATAACCACTAACAAGAAATAAACTTGAATTTGTTCGCTTTCAAAATACTTACTAATGATTATATTTCAAGACTGCTTACACCTATTCTTTTAAATTTTGCCTTTTACGCGTAATTATTCATACTTGAAGTCAACATGCATGACTATAATTCCCTCTGCATAACCACTAACAAGAAATAAACTTGAATTTGTTCGCTTTCAAAATACTTACTAATGATTATATTTCAAGACTGCTTACACCTATTCTTTTAAATTTTTATTATTTTCATCCGATCAAATAAATTTTCAGTGATTTCAATTGCAGCATATTATCGATAAAGTACTTTTAGTGAGTCAATCCTAAGATGAAACATTCTCTCAAATTAACGTTTAAAAAGACCGCTGCACCTTTTTTACTAGTGAGTCATCTGGTGGCATATTACAACATAGATATTCCAACTATTAAATAGACACATCATCCTGAAGTGGGTTCCGTATACAACTTTCAAATTATCCTAACACCCTTTGATTTTTAAATTACATATATGAAAATAGTACATACAATATGAGTTCTAAAAGATTTGCATCAGAACTAAGTGGTTTATTGATATGTTTATATTAGAAAAATGGTTTTCAAATATTCAAAATTTTGTATATGTAACATTTCAATTCATTTTAAAATCAAACTAGGAACATTTTTCTGTATACTTATGTATTATTTTAAAATAATTGAATAACTTGCTTATATAGTTTTATTTAACAAATAAATTTGAACTTTGAAGTTATAAAAATTATTAAAAATTATAAAAACATCGTTATATATGTGTGTGTATGTATGTATGTCGCTATCGATACAAAAAACAAGTGTTTAGTTCTAGGAAAATTTCATGCATACAACATAAATAAATTAATGAATATCGGTAGCAGCTGATCATCGTCTTCTAGGAAGTTTCTCGCAAGATGTCGGGGGGTATTTTGCGTGACAAGCCGCTGGTATGCTTCTGGACGATATGACTTGCTCTCCGTGGTGCATGTCTACAAAATTCCGGCCTATATTAAATCCTAGAGGGCTGTAATATTGTTGAAGTAAAAATTGTTAATTTTGACTATTCTTACAACATTGAAAACTAGAAAAACTAGGACCATTTGTAAGAATTGTGTCAGTGCGCGTATCACTGCCAAGACCAATTATTTGGAATAATAATTTTTGGTGTGATTACGAAATAGAATTTTTATATTGAACAGAAACACTTTTACTACAGTTGACGAAAATAACGTTACTAGTACTCAATATTGGGATGGGAGCTAAAGCAAGTACGGTGGCACAATCTGCTGGAGGCAATGGACAATCCTCTGCTGGAACAAATGAGGCTGCAATGCAAGGTTTTTCTATGCTTCGCTCTCTTCCCGGAGCTGTTAGCATGTTACAACATCAACATCAGCAAGGAAATCAATCACAAACCTCTAGAGTATCCGGAGACAGTAGACAGCGTGCTCGTTCTTTAAGTTCAGTACCAGACCTCTCTTCTGGCGAACAAAACAGTCTTGCATCTTCGGTTGGAGTTGGAGTTGGTCAGGCACTTGGTTTACCTCAACTCGACTCAGATGAGCCTGACGAGGATAGCGGTCGGGTATACGCAGCCCATAGCTTGCCTTCTCACATTTGGTCTCTTAATGGTATGTTCAAGAATCTTCAGTGACTATATCATAGAATATAAAATAACTTTTTACATAATTGTTACTATTTTAATTAATATCTATTATAATAAGTATATGTTTTCTTTATGCAGAACATCTGTTATTTTTTGCCACATTTCTCTTTTAATTGATAAAGGTACGAAAACAGCGAAAAGGAAAAATTAAATAATTTTTTAAATTTATACAAACTTTTATAATAGAATGTTCACTTTAATTTTTTTTACATTAAATGCTATGGATTTCTTGGATCGTATATGTATCACACAATGTTACTCGAAATGATGTCACGTTAATACTAAAAGAAAAATGAGGTTACACTTTTCTTTGTATTTATCTGTAATATGTTTTTGCAGCTGCAATGAACAATCAAAATATTATTTATGTAATATACATTAGATTGATACTTAAAATGATTTGTAATTTGTAAAAGAAAAGTAGTAGTAGAGAGATAGTTTCTTCATTGATGTAACTTCATTTATTATAGAAGAAATGTAAATATTATAATTTATAATGCTTCTTCTAAAACTATGCATTTGAATTTTTAATCTTGTAAATATGTAGGAGAAATAATACGGGTGTTTTCGTTTGGGGATCGACTGCCAGCCAGACTTCGTCGTCTGTGGGACTGACGTCAGCCGATCCCTGCCCCCAGACGCCTTGATACCGCTTTTCGGACGTTCGTATACATATATCCAAATCGCATGCCGGATGACCGCTAGCGAGAAACACCTATCTCGCACTCACCTGGCGGCCGCCGGCCCGAACCAAGGGCGTCCGGGGATGACGAACGAACGTCTTATCTCTCCTGTCAACGCCTACATGTAACTGATTTAAAAAATGAAGTTATTGCAACATATAGTATTGAATTTGGTTCAATGGTTGCTCTCATAAAATAAAATAAAAAAATAATATTCTATTAAGAAACGAGTTAAAGCTACCTCCATATTACAAAATCTGTTCTTCATTAGTTGTAAAAACAGCAAAACATTCCTTTATCAGTTAGAAGAAAAGTGTAGAACAATAAAAGTGCAGATGAACGTGCAACAAGGTAACTCATGAGTGTTTGTATGAACTTAACACTTTACCGACTGATAGACTATTTATAGACTTATATGCAACAGCTACCGATCGGTAAAGTGTTAATATTTAGACAAATATATGTGCAGGATATTCAGAAAGTAATGGTTATAACTTTGAAAAGTTGAAAGGATAAAACATGCTGAAAAGCTATCTGTATAAAATGTGCAGTTTTTCTAAAATAAAGTGTACAAATTTTTGCAGTATTTTTATGGTTTTCAGGTATGGCATGGTCTTATTGCAACTCTTCAATGCTGTAGAGTACAGTTAACCATTTGAAATCAACTCTGGCTTTGATCTGCTTCCACAATATTCATTCCCTTTGTCGTAGATTATAGTCTGTGTATGGTTGTTGGAAACATTAGTAATTATCAGTAAGTATGATTTCTCAAGACATATTCACACAATAATAACAATGTATAATTACTTTCTATATATGGTATCAGTTTTATCCAGAGATTACATTTCTATGTTAATATAAATTACTGATTATACGTAAACTCTGCAAGTATATACATTCACTTATTCAAATACAGTAATGCCTGGTTAATGGTCGCAGGTTTAAGGCTTAATTGTGACTACTATTTAAGTAAAGGTATTCTAGAAAGTATCTACTTTGTCCCTCTTTGGTTTGTTTACCTTCAAGTGTATCTGGACAAAAGTAAAACATGAAGATAGAATGAAATGCTATTTTTAATTTTTCAAACTACAAATGAATTGGATCCGATCATATATAATCAGTTGATTAAATCACTTTTATAATTACAAATTGAAAAACATAATAAAGCTTTAATGTTGCTTATTTTAGTGGGTTATTATTACTTGTATATTGATTCTTAACGAACTTGGAACTCCAAGAGACCAATTACAAAGACTGGTGGAGCCAATCAAATTTACGACTACTAACTGAGCATTACAATATATAAAAAGTATTTATTATTACGTGATTATTTCTTGAGAAACCATACCTACGGATGATTACCGACGTTGTTGAAATCGCACACAGATCGCAACCTACACAAAATAAATTCATGCTAAGAGAAGACAGACCAGAGACAGGCTTAATTTTAAATGGCTATCGCTGTTATAGAACCATAAAGTCTACTATTAAAGTAGATAAATCAAGTGGTAGAATATACTGTACAATTTATAGCGCTAGTACAGTGGAATAATGGAAAAAGATTTTAGTGTCAATGGCTTATTGTCCAAATATTGTATGTTCACTATTTGTAAAATCTAAATTTTTATATGTAACAAATAGTGTCTAATTGCTTTTTTTTATGCTATATAAAAATCACATTTATATCTGCTTTATAAATTTGATAGAAATAATATTGTTGAAGTTATTATTCGTATAAATAATGTAAATTTAATGCAAGAAGTATTTAATATAAATACTTCTAATACAATGTTATTGGAGTAACATTGAATCTTTAAATCTGTTTTTCTTGAAAACACGATAAGAAATCATGCAATATCTGTGTGATAAACCATTCTTATGGTCCCCAATTTATCCACTGATTATACACTTAAGTATACTCTATCACTTAATGTACTAATCTGAGCTTAACCCCCAGATAGTGGATATTGGATCATTTAAAGATCCAGCCTTAAATCTGTCTTGTATCGAGTTAAGATGAATATGTGATGAGTAAAAGAAGGAAGAAAAATAACGATTATTCAATTATACAATAAATATACATTTTCCTTTTATAATTAAAAAAAGGAAAATATGTAACAAACAACAAATTTAATATAAGAATTTGATCCGGCATCCGCTGTAACGTGACTAATACACTATTCGCTGTCCGAGGGTTAAGCGTTAAGGGGCATTATGATAAAGGATTTGCATCCATGAGGAAATGTATTATACTTATACTATGACCATTACTTTTTGCGCATCCTGTACATTTAAACATACGCGCGCGCGCGTCCTTGCATATATTATACTTATTTATTACTATCACTATTGATATAAACCTCATGATTCATTGTCAGTAATATAAAAACTTATGAAGTTACAAACTACTTTATGCCATACAAAGTAATAAAATGACAGTCTATAATTTATTATGTATATAATTCTATACATTTGTGTGCGCCTAGTACTTATGACTTACGACGCAGAAAATTAGATTTCATATTTTTCAATATTTTATTTTTAGGAAAAGAATAATTTTTTTTTTCTAATTTAATATATAACGATTTCTTACATGTTTAAATATTTAACAATTTGATAAAATATATAGTATTTTTGTGCGACTGACATTACGAGTATTTGAATTTTATATTTTTCATTAAATACGTTTTATGAATTACACATTGCTTTTAAATTATACATATATTTAATTTCAAGAAAACAATAAAGAAGGTTATGTAACGATATTTTATAATGATAATTGCGGGTGAAATAAAGGACATTTGTCTCTGGCGCATGTTGTCGAAGTAGTTGGCCCGGTAACCACATATAAATCAATTGTGATCTAACGTAGTTGAATAAATTTTAAATTGTGATTATAAAAAGTAGAAATTTTTAAACATGGAAGAATACAACTAATTATATGTAATGGGTAAATTAAGGTTATGTAGGTTTTATTATGGGAATTATAATAAGTTCATGTCTAAATGAGGCTGAGGCTGAGGTTGTTCCAGTAAATCAAGTGAGAAGAATTTTGTATGGTATAGCTCTTCCTAGTTTAATGGCAACGTATTCCTGTATTAAAACCATAAATAATATATTTACTTTACGTTTAAGGTCTAAAATGTCCCGTTTGTTCCAAATTTATTCTACCAGATGATATCGAATGTCACCTGGTTATGTGTCTAACCAAGCCACGTCTCAGTTATAACGGTAAGTTTGTAGTTTATGCGTTTGCTTCGCTTTCTATTTTATATTATTATAATATATAATTATTTTTGTCTTCAAATAAACTTGTGTGCAATAACTTGTGCGCTAATACTCATTCTTCATTATAAATGTAAAGAGACAATCATATAATTTATTTTTGATGTTAATTATATAATTTAAGAAGAGAGAGTATATAGCTCTTTGAATGATAGTTATTAACATGTAATTTTGTAATATTTTCTACTGTAGAAGACATATTATCTGACGAGAAAGGTGAATGTGTTATTTGTCTCGAAGAATTACAACCTGGTGATGTTATAGCCCGCCTACCTTGCCTTTGTATATATCACAAAAAGTAAGTTTATACGTTAAAATTAAGATCAAAAGATTTCTGTTAAGTTTATTCTATAAGAATTATCTTTTTATATATTCTGTTTTGTATAAAAATAATATGAAAATTTAATATTAATGTAAAATATGATTATTATTTTTCAGTTGTATCGATAGATGGTTTCAAGTAAATCGTAGTTGCCCTGAACACCCTGGGGATTGATTTATACCTTTGAATTTAGAAAAGCACAATGTAACTTGTTAATACTGAAGATTCTCATCATAGTGGGAATGAAGTCGGTGGAAATGGAAAAAAAAAAATTTAAAAGCTAGTCAAGATGGCTGCTAGTCATCATGGTGGTTGGTGTATGCGACTGACTGAATGGGACATACTCAATTTGAACATGAAAGCAAACATTTAATTAAATCCTTGATTATATTATCTGTAAGCAGGGGACTTAAAAAAAATCGCCATAAGATTCAACGACACACAGTGCTAATATGTATGTGTATCTATAATTAATCTATTACTGCTTTATAGCTTACTATCAATTGTACCATATTTATAAATTTTACTTAGTTTTATATCTTGGAGTCGAAGTAGCGTTAAGCAAGATCATATGTTTGTTATTATTACATATATATATATTTTTTTTTGGAAAAGGGAATATAAAATGAATATTATAATTCCAGAATACGGATTAGGAAAGTTTAATGTTAAAAGCGTTAATTGTATTTTCTTTTTTTTTTTTTTTTTATTATTATTATTATTTCATGATGTTTCATTTTTGTTGTTTGTTGGGGAATGTA
The DNA here is from genome assembly GCA_943735885.1 of Stelis phaeoptera. Taxonomy (NCBI): domain Eukaryota; kingdom Metazoa; phylum Arthropoda; class Insecta; order Hymenoptera; family Megachilidae; genus Stelis; species Stelis phaeoptera. Next base: position 8,418,470 of record OX030936.1, read on the forward strand.
TATCAGAAAGGATATTTTTGATACTTTCATAAAAGGAAGAGTTGGTATATATCAAAGTTTTAAGAAACAGACTTTTATTAGTAACGATGTTGATGTAGTAATAACGATAAAAATTTAGATTTAAATTTATCTTTACTAAAATTACAACTATGTGATAAATTTCATTTACGTTTTTAGAAGCTAGAAGGTCTCTAAGGATGGAATGTAATTTTACTATCAATTACAAGTTAGTTATTTCATAATTAATCTTTTTTATATGATAAGTGTTAATATAACTCGGTAGTTTTTATAACAGAAATAAATATGGTCTGTCAATTTTCCAGTAATATACTCGTTGTATATATCTGGATTAAACTTGTATCATACAAGGTGAAAAGTCTAATAAAGTGAAAATTCCAAACCAAATATAATTATATAAATATAAAAATTCAATATAATAACTGTATAATTATATAAAAACAAAAATTTTATGTCAGTGGGAAAGCAAAATTTACTACCGTTTTTGAAATTATAAATAGTGAATAATATTGTTATGTTCTCATTCACAAATTTTTTTTATCTAAAATATTCTTACAATTTGTATACGTAGACGTCACAAAATAATTTTATAGCTTTTGTTTTTAAATGGTATATATAGAATAAATCGATTCTTTTGTGAAACAATGCTATTTGACAGATCTGATTATTTAAGTCATTTTTTGTAAAAACAATTTTATTCACTTTCTATGTTTGTAAAATATGATTAAATTATATAATATTCTTCAAATGTTCTGAAACTATACAGAAGAATATGTAATTTGTACTGACGTTTTAGAACTGAATGAAAATTTCATATTTTGTGGAATACTTCTTTAATATTACAATACTCCCCAAACATAGACGTTTATTTATCTCGTGGATTAGAATATTAAAAACTCCAATATCCGCCAAAATTGATTACAATTCTAATATTTCTAAAGTTTTATTTTATATAACTCTTGAAAACTAGTGTCATGCGGGTTCTCGAAAGTCCCGGGTACCCGTGCTTCGGGTCGGGACGGAAAAATTCGGGCGGGATCGGGCGAGAACCCGAATGTATCTTCGTGCATACGAACTCTCGGGATCCCGAAACGGGAATCTCGACAGCCCATCCGATCTCGCCCGAACTTCTCCGACCGGACCCGAACCCGACTTTCCGGGTACTATTATATTTCATTGCCTCAATTTAAAAAAAATTAGGAACCGGGAACAAGTGTCCTATTTATTCGGCGCTATTGTCGGTACGACTATTACTAATTGTTGAGTAATAATTAAAATAACTTTACTTCTTTATTTACAATCTGAAATTTCGTACATAGCTGTTTATTCTATGAGGCTTATAAAATATTTTCTTTATGATCGTCTTAGAACTTTCTGAAGCAAGATATAATTATTATATTGGTACAACCATCTATTCTTTATTTACGTTTTGTAGTATATCTAATTATTTCTCCTTGTACTGTCAGGATATTTTCATTCCAAACGTGCCAGGACAAATTTATTCACCCTCCATTTTTTGGTTAATGATTAATCAATAGTTAATTACTTAACCACCATCGGTTCTATTGACAACCTAAAGTTTAATGGTTATCATAAATTATCGGAATTTTCGTAACGCTCGAAAATTGTAGCCTCCTCAGCAAAGAAGCACACAATTTTTAAATGGGAAAATGACTTATAGACCATTCTGTATAAAGTTAACTGATGAATATGTCTTTTTTTTCGCGATGTAACGAAACGTGTACACGTGGACCGTCTAATTAAGTTTAATATAAATAATTAAGTCAATTATCACAAAATAGTACTTTCGATCAGACTCATCAGTATGTAGAATATTAAAACAGACCCAAGCACACCTACTGGAAGGTTAACGGAAAACCCGAAGAACTTACCTACCGCCGTTTACAATTGCAACATTTGCAACTTTGCCGGCGAGCATGATTACTCCATTGCCGACGGAGCTCAGAAAAGTTACTTAGCCACTTGCAACTTGGCTTAGGTGGTGTACTACTGTTCCATATCATTTCTTCATCGCACTGGCAGGGTTCTAAGTACGTGCTTGTAGCAGAATTAGTAGACAGAAGACTGCTACAATTGGAGGGAGCAAAACATCTTTCGTTATTTCGACGAAAACAGAAATTGACTCCGGGACTGAACGTTAAATGTTTCTTCGTATCAATGTCGTCGTTGTTCGCTATATTAGAAATGGAATTATGAGAAACGGTATTCACGTATTAATTGTATAGCATAAGTAAGAATGTTATCTCGTTTGTTATCACGATTGGGGAGAACAAAGATTATGTTAAACAAGAAAATTTTATAATATGTTAATAAAAGTATGGGGAAATGGGTATACCCTGTGACAGCTGGTGGTTGATCGAAATCATGGGGGTGTAGCTACGTTCGAAATGTACAAGATGGATGTTTATTATTTTGTGTATAAAATAAGAGAATTGTATTGGATTGTTGACGATCAAATTAGATATTACAAGCAAATATAAATCAATTACTAAATATATTTATATGCCAAGAAAAAGTGGGGGTGCTTCAGTTCTGTAGTACCTGTGCACGAGCTGCCCCTGTGCATATGTATGCACAGAAAACGTAAGGTGGTGCAAGTTATCTTTGGGCTATGCTACATGAAATTGGACACTATTTCGAATTCCTCAAATTTTCAAAATCGTGAATATTACAAATTTTTGATATTTTTTGAAAAATATTACACGATACTTTCCACGATATGTCCAATCAAAGGTTAATTTATTTTATTCTAGGTTATAATTAAAAACTTCGAAATATTAACCTTTATCGTACACACCGTATAAAATTGTATACAACTTTCATACGGTACACGTGGGATGTGACAACCGACGACTTCAAACTGCAATCACGTTTAAACTATTCATTATTTCGGAACCAAAAATTGTGAAATATTCTGTAGACATTTGAAAAAAGGGTCGACCGCGTTTTTCTTCGAATGATTCGTGGTGAAAAAAAAAAAAAGGAACGCAAAACGTGTGAATCGAATCCAAACTTTCGTTGAGGTGTTGAACGCCCCCAGTGTACAATAAAGGTTAATAAATTTTATATCGATCCACTAACCGTAACAAATATTATCAATACACGGTTCCATATCATTCCTTCCTTTACAACAAGACATATTTGTGAACCAAACCACGAAGAATTTAACTTGTAAGCACCGATTTAGTTATCTGATCACATCTTTGTTGTATATCGTAATTGAAATTTTGTCATATTTCTTCAGTTACACATTATCGATGTTTGAAAAGGAGAGGATGTAATAAAACTGAAGATCTTCCACTGTTTTCGTGAATATTTTTTAGAATTTTCCCTCCATCGTGGAGGTTACTTGCGGAGAAGATGGCGTTTCACGAGCTACAGATGTAACAACTACTTTCTGAGTTGACTTCAGCGACAGTCGCGGAGAAAGTAAGAAGCTTTTGAACAAGGATAAATAGATGCTTGTCTCTCCAACGGTGCTGTGACAGAGAGGGTGATACAATAATGGCAGGAGAGACGAAGACAGAGCGATAGGCAAGGCTGCACGATTTTTCGATGCAGTTATTGCAACTTTCTGATCGGAGAAAGCAATATTTTCGCATAATTTCTTTTTTTTTAAATAATCCTTAGTTCATTCCGCGACGCGCTAAAGAGCCCTTTTTTGAAAAAAGTGTACACACAAAAATTTATTCTATAAAAACGTACAGTTTTATTTGTTATAAAGTTCTGAGAGTAAAATTGCAAAATCGGGCTGTTTAGCGCGCCGTGGAATGAGCCAAGCGATATTTCAAAAAAGAAATTATTCGAAAATATTGCTTCCTCGGGTCAGAAAGTTGCAATAACTGCATCGAAAAATCATGCAGTTTGCCTGTCGCTCTGCCTTCTTCGTCTCTCCTGCTATTGCTGTATCACCCTCTCTGTCACAGCACCGTTGGAGAGACAAGGATCTATCTATCCTTGTTCGGGAGCTTCCTTATTTTTCCGCAACTGGCGCTGAAGTTCGATTCGAGATTTCTTAGTTTCGCGCCAATTTTTGTGTGAAATGGAACTCTCATACTCGGACAGGGGGAGTAATTATTAGTATTGTTTTTTAATTTTTGAAGTCCGAATCTTTGCATTTTTCATTTTTTCTTTGGGGATGCTGCAGTGACGCAGTGTCTATGTTTGAGGATAATTTCTTTCGTATGTTTAGATGCAACGAATGTATGTACAGTATACCAGCCTCGTCGAATAAGACAGTACACCCATTGAAACAAATAATTCGGAAGTGTGCTTTTGACAACAAAATAGTTCTGATTTATGAAGGTCGAGTATTATGAACATGACGACAAAGTGTCCTCCTTTTAAACATTATTGAGGATAATATGATTCAAGGCTACGGTAAGTTAACACCTTGACACAATTTTAAGCTCAAACTACCGCAGAAGTTAGACATATTTTTGTATAAGCAGATTCATCTCTAAATAACAAACAATATAATATTAAGATTTGTGAGAAATTGAATTTGTTATGAAAAATTAAGAGCTTCTTTATTTTTATCCCTTTCCTTAATTTTCTATATTCGGATACGAATGAAACTTAAATTTCATATTTCAGAATAAATTAAATACGTCGCCTCAGATTCACCAGTGCTCGACTCAAATGTGATTATTAAAGTTTCCTTGCGATTTTCCATTTTTATCACAAAAATAGTAGGTGGTCCTAATTTCTTTGGCCCGGATTGTAGAATACCTCAAACAAGGTAGCCACCTTTTTTTTTCTTTTTTCTTTTTATTATTGCATTTAACGCATAGAATACAGAAATGCACATTTTTAAGGCGAGGAATCCACCGGTTCAGGGAACGTTTTTACCGTATTTGACGGGCAATATCGACGCCATATTGCCTTGCAGCGATACTCTGTTGGTAAAACAGATTATCGTAGGTGGCATGCTTTTTGGGTGGAATAGGTCTACGGGGGCATTGACTATAGATACTATAGTAGTATCTGTAGTCACTGACGGGGGCTTCGGAGTTGGTTTGGCCGTATTCTTTCGGCGAGGGGTTACAGAGGGAGCGCTAGAGCGTGAATTCAGTTCTTTCAATAAATTGCATTACAGTATGCACGTTGTCGACTATACTTTCGATCATTTATAGACATGGCCTCAGATAAATGATTTGAAGCAAAGATAAAATCATCTATGTGACGTCACACGAGGGTAAAGTAACGATGGAACTCTTGTCGTTGAGTCTGTGGTATATATATTTCTTCCTTTATTAATCTCCAATTTTAACTCTTATAATTTTAAACGATCCTTACCATAACGTATTTTGTAAATTGTAATTTTGAAATATTAAATTTAAATTGCAACATTATTTCCTTGTAACTTATTTTAGTTAAAAAAAAAAAAAAAAAAATAACAGCAGCCTCAATTACTTCACCTTTGCAGCACGTGTGAATTAAGTATTAACCAGCATAAGAAAATATTATCTTTTCCCGTTATCTTTTCTTCACTTCGATTCGTAGATCCGTATATACAGGCCATGTCTATGAGTATATATGGTCGAAGGACTATACACATTTACCGACACCTACATGAATCTGTTTTACCGACAGAGTATGGCTGCAAGGCAAAATGGCGTCGATATACCCCGTCAAATACGGTAAAAACGCTCACATTTAACTTAACATAACTTCTAAACCAGTAGATTCCTTGCCTTGCAATTTGCAAGTATCAAAAAACAGTACATATTCTATCATAATCGTTCGACACGAACCCCATTGAACGTCTGTGAAGCACGAAGAATAAACCTTTAATTCACGAGCAAAATGAATATTAGTAAAATCTAAAATTCAAAAGATATATGAAAATATCTCAATAGCCGGTTACAAAGCTATCATTACAGGGTAGTGGGAGCTCTGCTGCGAAGTTCTCTTATACCCCCCCCCCCCCCCCCCTATATTTTTTTAAAGATATAATAGTAGCTAATTTTCAGGTAATAAAAATAATAAAAATACAATATTGTTATTAATAATCTAACTTAATACAACTCTTTATAGAGTACCTAGTATACAATAATGTAACGTAATGAATTACACAAAACACGAAACAAAACGGATTTGCTCATATCATAAATTATAAGCAAACATTAATATTAATATTTAACTTTCTTGATTACTTATCCAAAATATTTAAAATAAAATTCATTTTGACATTAAATCTTATTAAAAAAAAAAAACATTCTTGTTATATTGCGTCCTGATGATTATTTTCATCGTGCCTTGGAGCCGGCCCTGATTATCGCCAATGAACACGACAAAGCATTACGTACATTATATAATTTTATTATAGGAACATTCTCACTTTTATTACGTCGGAATGTATACATCTTACTTCTATCAATAAAGAGGCAAGAATGTGGCGTACGATAAAATTGATTAACACAAGAATTATTTGTATTACGTGTAACCGTGTATCAGGACAGAAATTGCAAATCCTTGTGGTGAAACCTGATCGCGTTCAATGATGAAAAGTAAACGATCAGGTAGTGGGATTTGTTTGTTAGATATCTAGTAACCTTGACCCGGTATTCGGATAACTGATCGGCAAGGCTGACGACTCAACTTGACCGATTACATTGGAACTACCTCGTGTTCGCGGTCAGCTGTATAACTGATAGTTTTCTATAGAAGATGACCTAGACAGTTATTCACCAGATTGTATTAGGTGGCGGAAAGAATCTTACGCTTTTTCAATTTTTATTTTTCAAAAAGAAATAGAAAAAGAAAATTGACATTTCTCCTTTTGCACTCGAAGCATTTTTGGATATAATTAGGTCGAGATTATTTTTCCAGTAAATCTTTCAAAATCCAAAAGCACTATTTTAGAAAAAAAAAAAAAGAAGAAAAATTGCTACGAATGCTCGAGCATCCATTTATTTCTATTTTTTGCGCTAATTTTCTAATGTTAATTCAAGTTAAATTTCGCCTGGGAGGCGTCACTCGAGTGCAAAGGGTTATTAACACATTCAGTCCGGGACCGAGTAAATTTACTCCCGACGAGACTGAAAGGAGGTCGTAAAATTACTCGATAAGTAATTTTGCAGCCTTCTAATTTATGATCTATGACTTTTCCTTTATCTCGACTGGAGCTGGATCGTGTTACCCCAGGACTGAACGTGTTGATAGTGTCGACCGAGCTCCTGCTCGATATTCTACAGCGTTTCCATTAACCCTCGGTCCCAAACCACGCACTCTTCGTTTTCAGGTATTTTATGTACCCTGACCCTTTTTCCTGCCTCTTCGATCAGACATCTCTGGAAAAAGGCCCTTCGATACTTATGTGAACACCCTTACTGCTCTCCCATCTATCCCTACCACTACTTTTCCTAGCAAAAACCGTTTATAAAAGGAGGACCTAAACCAACTCATCTGGTGTGACGTTGACGACAATACGGAGAAATACACTTCTCTGACTGGGCAACAAAAGAAAAGAACGTTGAACGATAAGCTTTCCCACATCTTTTAATCGTCTACTATCACTTCCTATCCGATTGTACTACGATTTCCGTCTCAGTCTGTACAGTGGATGTAACTGTAAACGTGAGAGGATATTTGACCCTTCAGGTAAACGCATTGATGTTAATTCTTGCAAGAATCCTTGGATAGTATAGTTGGTTGTTCAAGTTATCGTCGAAATTCTCCAATAACCAAACGTTCAACGTTCTAGTTGTCGGGTTAGTTAATCGATGGAATGGATCTTTAAATATGGATCAGCGATCGTAAAATATCCATTAATGAATTTGTGTAACTGTTATCGAGGACTTTTGCTTTGTTTAAATCTTGAAATTCTGACTAAAAAGAAAGAATTCATTACGCGATCCTTCAGAAAAGTGTATATTTCTATTTAAAGAAAGAAACGAACTAAGCCTCCATATATCCTCTATGAATCCGCTTACGAGAAATTATAGTAATCGAATTACATAGTTCCAGTTGCGTGACCCATCCCGTATAATCCTGATCGTTGCACCATCAAAGAGCGCCGCGCATAATGGTTTGATTCATGCCTTATCCCAGCTCTTTCGGGAATGAACGTTGGAACGAATGCAGTATAGAAATTACATCCAGAACTTTAACGGTATAAGGTAGAGACTTTTCAACTCCGAATTGATCTTGGGTGCCTCATGCGGTGAAACTGAAAATCTCCAGCTAGGGATAGAGAGGAAAATATAAAAACAGTAGGAGAAACAAAGACAGAGGCCGACTTAGCAACTTATAGTATTTTCCAGATTTTGAGGCGAAGAAGCAATATTTCTTTATGATTCTCGTTTCTTAATATTCCTTATACCATCACGCATTGCGCTACAGAGGCCGATTTTGCAATTTGAATTTCAACATTTTATGAATAATAAAAGTGTACGTTCTTATAGAAGAAATTCCTTCTGGTACAATTTTCTAAAAAAAAAAAAAAAGGTCTTTGTAGCACGATGCGTGATGGTATAAGGAATATTAAGAAACGGAAATCGTAAAGAAATATTGCTTCTTCGCCTCAAAATCTGGAAAATACTAACAAGCAAACCTACGGAAGTGTCACTCTCCGATTTTTCTGAAATTTGGATATGTTATAATACATAAAAAAAAAAAAAACTAAGGGGCAGGTCTCTTTTTTAGTGACGGAAAAACAATCGTTCCAAAGTTAAGAAACGACGAAACGTTGCATGTTGCAATTTGTATTTAACACTTCGAGTATCATGTCACCCATATCTAGGTGACGTATCAACTTTTATCAGAATTTGTCATCTACGTTGATAGGGTTTTTAATTAGTCAATTACAAGCAATATTTTCAAATGCTTGAAAGTTTAATCAACCAAGAAACTAAAACGGTTTAATCAACCAAGAAAATAAAATCACTGACTAAAAGGATTTTGTACAATTTTGTAGAATGAAAATATAGTAGATGTACCGAAACTTTTGGCCGCTAGTGTATATATGTATATTCGAACGTATAACAATCCAATACTGATCCATGTTCGCGGCCAAGTTGTAGGTGAGAAAATTAATCTGCGGTTTGCCTTACGGAACCTCTACGATTTCAACGGTACGTAGAACTAATCCCCCCTCCGTATACAATGTACATACAACCTGCAATTCAAGGTTTAATCGTTTCTTTTCTTTTTCTTTTTTTTTTTTTTAATACCATCTATCAATGGATAAGAAGGAGTACCTCGTTCCTAAAAATTAGTACATTGTATTGTTAAGGGGGGGGATTCCGGTCTAGAAGGTTGAAAAAATCGAAAGACGAAATGCATGAAGGTCCCCTTTATTGTACATATTGGTATTTGAAAGCTTTCACCACGTAACCAGCTGGAAAACTTTAATCGTGTTTTTCTTCGAACAGCATTTTTGAAACTGGTACCCACGATTTTTCCAAATCTACAGAACCAATCCAGCTCTAATTTTCTACACGTCAGAAGCATAGGTACAGTTCTCGTCTGAACTAGGACGAAGTCAAAATGTTGATTTTTGCTAATTGTACAGCCCCTTTAAGAACAAGAAAATTGCAAAAATCGAAATTCAATCTTCGAATGGACAGTATCTCTTTGTGTATAGATATTTTTCGTTTATTTCAGTTCGAACAATAGTTATTAACATATATTTGAAGAATTTCTTTAGATTTTTTGTTTCGCATAAACAGAACGGCCACAATCATGGGTACCACGGAGCACTTTATTCTTTACATGCCGTTGCAATTAATTGTTGCTATGGAAGACCAATTTTCTCACACAAAGCAATAATAATACTCTAAAATACACTCAACATGTGTATTAATATGTAGGAGAAACACCTGTGTAAATAAACCCAACCAATTTTGCATAAAAAAACAGTAAAAATACCTCAAAAACCAGGCTTCTACACCAGAATCCCCCCTTAAGGACCTGATCGAAGGATTTCTAATTCCGTTGAAATTTTCTTTTATTATTGCAAAAAAAAAAAAAAAATGTGACCACCTCAAATTTTTCAGTAAAATTGTTGTAATTTTGGTAAAAATCAAAATTTCGTAAAACCCTTCGATCAGGCCCTTAACAATACAATAACTAATCAGATAAGCAAGTGATCTCGAAAAAGAAAAAAGCGTTCTACGAGAAGAGCTGTATTTTCCTTGTTATTTAACACGTTGGCTGCCACGGGGGGTCACCCGAAATCTTTTACAATCAAACAAACCACGGATAACGTTAACATTAAGCTAATAACGTTAGCTATCGAATTGAAAAGTTAAATTTGAAAATTAGTTGATTATATTCTTAACACGTTGACTGCCACGGGGGTCACCGGTGATCGAATAATTAACAAAAGAAATAACGAAACTAACCACGGATAGCGTTATCATTAAGCTAATAATGCTAGCTATCGAATTGAAAGGTTAAATTTGAAAATTAGTTGATTATATTCTTAATAATTCGGATTTCAACGTGTCTGACTACACACGTCCGTTTTCACTGTGCCGGTCAACGTGTTAATATTTTTCTATACAAACAAAAAACCTTACAACTACCTTAAAATAGTATATCTCACTTCATCATAAATATTAAAAAAAATCTTGAAAATCACGTGATTTGCACAATCCCAACCAGGCGTAACCCCGTAAGCGAATAAAATAGCCAGGTTTTGATTAACAGTAAGGAAATGGATAATCTTCGTTGAAATTGATCCTCAGACATTTCCTAGCGAAGGTGAACCAGTTTACGGGCCATCGTAATCGACCGTGTAAAGTACACATTGGCCACGATGAACGCCGACAATGAGAAAGGGACTTAATCAAAGTGAACGGCTTATAAGAGCGCGACAGTCGAATGGTTCATTCAGTTCAGTCAGTCACCGTGACTCAAAGCAAACGAGTCCCTGGTGTTTATCCGACGAATATTTATTCGTTTCAACATCCTTCCTCTCTCCCTCCCCAACCTACTACACCGTCATTTTTTTTTATATCTCTTATCGATGAACGGTTGACGATTCCAATCGGAGGATTGGTATCCGTTCATTTAAATACGTCTGACAATTGCGGCATTGTTTCGTCGTTAAGTAAATACGACACGAGTACAGTGCAAGTTTTATATCTCGTGGAAAAGTGATGGCCAGTTCGAAAATACGTGAGGTGAAAATATGAACTGTGTGACGAATTGAACGTTACTATTTTTCTTCCGTGTGACAATGAACAAATCACAAATTCTATATCGTTGTTAAAACTTTCGATTGTACACTCATCAGTTTATATCGTACGAATGATTGATCAGGAAACACCGGTGTCGAGTTTTGTTATCCATTCGGAGAATCTTTTTTTTTTTTTTTTTTTTTAATTTTGAAAAACTTATACCGGGAAAAACATATACAGGGGTTTATCAACCCCTTGTACCGTTGAAACAAATCAAGGAAATTGAATTATTGTTAAACATTAATTTTGTTAATTGTCATCGGAATTAAACTTGATATTCAATCGTGATGAAAGATTGAACCGTAAGCTGCGTCACGTTGTGTGACACGTTATTGTAGCGCAATGGGTACGAAATTGTCCTGCTTGTAACGAAGTCCGAAATGAGAGAACGTGTGCCACGATTTCGGAAACACCCTGTACGCGCAGACTTTGCCCGAAAACTGTTTCTAATCGTTATCATGCAAATTTTACGTAAATTCATGAGATTATGTAAGCATCGTATTAGATACCTTGGAGTAAAACGATATCGATGTTTACATTTTCTCGATCCGCGAACTCGAAATTCTTCAGCAGTTTAAACAAGTGTTCTTGTAGTTTGTTGTGAAAATGTTGAAAAATGTTGAAAGTTGCAGAAGTTTGAATAATTCAATTTCGAGGCCTGAAAGAAGAGTTATAAAGCGTAACTCTATAAATCTTGAAAAATGTGAAAAGAAGAAGCGAACAGCGTTAAAGAAAGTCAAGAATAGTAAAACGAGAATGAAACGACGATCAAAAGTCATATTCTACCGCGTGATGAATGGAACTCGGTAGATACAGGGTGATTCAAAAAGAATTGTAACACTTGTTTCTTAAACGAGACGCAAATTTGGAATTTAATTTTTTAATTTTTTCTTTTCAATTAATTAATTCGGCAATTCTGCATATCATTAGGCCAATAATTGGTTGATTAGGCATAGTCAAAGCTACCTACTGACAATTAGTCATTCTATGTGAAATCGATGATTTTTGGACGTAACCATCGGTGATTTTGTTCTGAATGAAATATATTGTAGTCCATGCGAAATTAGGGGGGGGGGGGGGGGGGGGGGGGGTTTAAGTCATCATTTTGCCGGTTTAGAATTTGTTTGGAAGTTACAGGCCTTGGAAGTTTGCAATTTTTGCCCATTTTGGCGAAAACTTATGAATTTTTATCTCAGGAACTATACATCCGATCGAGCTAAATGCTTTGTTGTCTTATACAGAAAGGATTGGGCTATTATAAAATAATTTTTTCAACTCCGAGAAATGTAAACAAATTCTTTTTTCCTCCGATAATTAATTTTGAAATGTTGAAAAATGTAAACAAATTCTTTTTGCAACATCATAATCTTAATTATCGGAGCTGAACAAATTATTTTATAATAGCCCAATCCTCCCTGTATAAAACGGAAAAACATATAGCCCAATTGGATATATAGTTCCTGAGATAAAAATTCACAAGCGGAGCCAGTTTTCGCCGAAACGAGCAGAAATTGCAAACTTCGAAGGCCTGTAATTTCTAAACAAATTCTAAACTGGCAAAATGATGACTTAAACCCCCCCCCCCTAATTTCACGTGGACTATAACATATTTCATTCAGAACAGTGACGTTCAAAAGTGATCGATTTCACATGGAACGAACCTATTGTTAAAATGATAAAAGTGCATAGAAAATGCAGATACATTTACTTCAAATCCACAGACCCTCTCGGTCCCATTCTTTATCCAAATAAGTCAAGAAGAAAATTTTCTTAAAGTTTTCTTAAAGAAAACCTTCTCTTCTTGAAAGAAATTATACAGGGTGTCCCAGCTAACTCTGGCATCTCTAATATCTCGCTTGTTTTTCATGGTAGAAAAAAATGTTAGAAGAAAAACTTATTGTATCCGATGGGGCACATATTCTGATTGGTGAGAAATTTTGCTCAAGGTCATTTTTTTCGAGATTACAAGGTCATCGGTGTTTTTTTAAATGGAACCATATATTTTTGTTATCATACGATGATAGCTGAGGGCAAGGCGAGTTCATTGACCTATAACACTACGACCTTCAAATAACCTTGAGTTCCATAAAAAAAAAAAAAAAAATAAACACCGATGACCTTGTAATCTCGAAAAAAATGACCTTGAGCAAAATTTCTCACCAATCAGAATATGTGCCCCATCGGATACAATAACTTTTTCTTCTAACATTTTTTGCTACCATGAAAAAGAAGCGAGATATTTGAGATGCCAGAGTTAGCTGGGACACCCTGTATTTTGCTCCATTATATCGCAAACACTCTGTATCAGTGTAAAATTCGTGAAATTTAATGAATAATTAACAAACAACCAAAGAACATGATTTTATGAAAACGAAGACTTTCGTTTATAAAATTTTGAATCTGTTTGATCAAGGCTGAACCCTACTTGCGATCATACTTAAGCCCATCACTACTTCAATACACGTGTACCAAAGAATTTTGAACAATTTTGAACAATTTCGAACAATTTTGATGCTTCTTCATTCCGCAACTATTAAAGATATTCTGTTATTGCTCAATAGATTATAATTATTGAAAAATGACTGGGCTAACCAATGAAAATTATTCCAGTCAGAAAATATATCTTTCGACCATTCATTTTATAATTACTTTCAATCAACACAATTTTATAGCAGCGCGAGAAAAAGGAACACAATAATTCTACTATTTATTCGGATCACAAATCAGTTTTGTCAGCTATGTTGTTAACACGTTGGCTGCCACGGTGATGACCGTTAACCGAATCTTTGTACAATCGAGTGATTAACAAAAGAAGTGACGAAATAAACCGCAGACAACGTTAACATTAAGCTGATAATGTTAGCTATCGAATTGGAAGGTAAAATTTAAAGATTGATCGATTGTATTCTTGAATAATTAGTCTGACTATATACAGTACTGCGCAAAAGTCTTATGAATAAATCGATGTCAATGATACTTATTAATTATCATGCTGTGTATTTTGATAATAATACCAAAAGTTACTTGGCAGATTTAAAAGATAAGCTGACTACGTCAAGTGGTTTGGGATCATTTGGACAGAGCACGAAGATAAAGTCGATCAAAACATCTAGATGATCTGATCGAGATTTTACGAACAGAATGGCAAAGAATATCAATGCAAGTAATTTATTAATTATACGAAAATTGTATAAAAAGAATTGACGCGTTGATTAAGGGAGAAGGAGGCCACGCAAAATATTGAAGTCTTTATCAAGTCTATAATTCATACACTGTATAATAATCTTAAGGGGGTAGACACGGCAGGTGACCTCGCCGATTTGGTAGGTCGGTATTACACCAGTTTTTTCCCTCTACAGAAATGATGATACTTGAACTAAATTTGTTACGTGACTTGCTCTGTAATATCAGCAATACGGCAAAACTCGTCTGTGGGAATGCATTCGGTATTTTTCGTTTGTTGTCCTTATACGAGCAAATTTTGGGCCGAATGAGCATTCGTTCGAAAGAGGAAGGTGCAATGGTTGGCGCTGAATTCATTGTTTCAATCGCACAACTGTTTTAGCGAACTTACGATACTCGGATTCTGCGGGTGTTTCAGTCGATTTTTGCTTTACTTTGGACACTCGTATTATTGGATATTAAGATTATCTCGGTGAACCATAAATCCAGCGTCAAGCATTGCACCTTCTTCTTTCGAACGAGTCCTCACCCAGCCGAAAATTTGCTCGTATAAGGACAACAAAGGGAAAATGCCAAACCCATGTTTCCGGGCCAAATTGTGTCGGTGTACAGCTACGTTGGCTGCCACGGGGGTCACCGGTGACCGGCACCCGACATTTCTTACAATCAAAAAAGAAATGACGAAACAAACCACGGATAGCGTTATCGTTAAGCTAATAATCATATTCTTAATAATTAGGATTTCTTCCTAATTATTAAGAAAACGTTGGTGCGTATGTACGTCTGACCATCATGGCTGAACCACTGAAGCTGTCCATCTTATATTTACAATCCCTGGCGCTGGAGTCGCTTTTTTTCTCTCGAAAATTCTTATTCATGGACCGATTAGGCTCAATTTCAAAACAAATCTTGGAATAAAATAATGATTTTAAGCAGAACAACGTTTGCCTGGTCAGCTAGTGTCAGTATAATAAAATATACATATATCCTTGTATATCAAAAACGTAAAATTCGAACGTAATGTAAGCGGCCCTAAACTTTCGCACAGTACTGTACCTTCGTTTTCACTGTGCCAGTCAACGTGTTAACTATCATCAAGATTAACCCGAACGGGTGGATAAAGATCCTTCTTGGAAGGAATTTGTTTCGAGTTCAGTGCACTCTCACAGTTGTTAATTGCATCAAGCTTACCGACTCAGTATGTATACAGCAGTGATACTCAAACGGAACAGGAATGAGAACGAAAGAAGGAAAGAAATGAGAACGCAGGAAATAAGTCGCAGACGATTGTAGAGAGATTTGAACTGGTGTTACAAAAAATTTCAATTAACAATTCGAAAGTTATTGAAAATCGAACACTTTGATCATCATGGCACCGCCAGAGAGGTAAGTTTGTATTCAATCATAATATACAGGGTGTCCCAGCTAACTCTGGCATCTCAAATATCTCGCTTGTTCTTCACGGTAGAAAAAAAATGTTAGAAGAAAAAGTTACTGTATCCGATGGGACACGTATTCTGATCGGTGAAACATTTTGCTCAACGTCATTTTTGTCGAGATTTTTCCCCCCGATGTTACACTAGTTATGGGACACCCTGTATAGTATCTTTGTTAAACTTGTTAGATTATTTTCATCGATTATCACATACGATCTTAGCGAAGAGAATCATTCGATGCTCGAATATCAATTGGTTGATTACGCAAACGTGGCGAAAATCGAAAGTGTTCACAAGGATGTTCAAAATAACAATACCGATGATAAGAAGAGGATCTTCAAGGACCAAGATATAATAACACGACACTCGTCAAACTCTAAAGGTGTATTCGCACAGGTGAGGATAATAGAAACATAATTTTGAAATTGGAGTAACTTGAAAATAAGTACGCACCTGGTTTTGATTTTATTACTGGACTTGGACTAATTTTAGTAGCGAAGGGATCAGCGCAGGAGTCAGAATAAAATTTCGAATTGACTTCGGCTACGGTTGAAGAAAACGTAGGAAGCTTCCGAACAAGGATGGATAGATATAACAACAGCAGGAGAGACGAAGACAGCGATAAGCAAGCAGCATGATTCTTCCACGTAGCGGATGCAGTTTTTTGAAGCGAAGAAGCAATATTTTCGTATAATTTTTTTTTTGTAATATTTCTTGGCTCATTCCACGGCGCGCTAAACAGTCCTTTTTTGGGAAAAGTGTACACGGAAAAATTTATTCTATAAAAACGTACAGTTTTATTTATTTATAAAGTTCCGAAAGTGAAATTGCAAAATCGGGCTCTTAGGCGCGCCGCGGAATGAGCCAAGCATTATTTAAAAAAAGAAATTATGCGAAAATATTGCTTCCTTGGATCAGAAAGTAGCAATAACTGTATCGAAAGATCATGCAGCTATCTATCACTCTGTCCTCGTCTCTCCTGCTATTGCTGTATCACTGTATCACCCTCTCTGTCCCAGTATCGTTGGAGAGACAAGGATCTATCTATCCTTGTTCAGGAGCTTCCTATTTTTTCCGCAATTGTTGCCAGAGGCGCCACTTTACCTCCTCACACCTTTCTACAGAAAATTATGGCTTGATATAGTTTTAATAGTTGTCCAATATAAGAGTTGTCCTGTGGGTTGGAGATTTTTAACACAATAAAGACAACAATATTCTGAGTCAAGCACTGCGTTCAACCAATCTTTTTATTGTAATTTTAAGGGTTGGTAGGTTTCGGTATTTAAGAAGAAAAGCACTGACCAATCACAGTTTAAATTCATATAAACTGAGCATTTTATATAAATTCAAATAAATCGCTTCGGGCTCTGGAACGTTCGGACTAGGTTGCGCAAACGCGATTTTAAAAGAGGAAAAATTTAATCGACGTTCTATCGTGCAACGAATACAAATAATTAAGACGGGGGTCGCCGGTGACCGGCACCCGAAATTTACTTACGATAAAATAAACCACGGATCGCGTTAACATTAAGCTAATAATGCTAGCTATCGAATTGAAAAGTTAAATTTGAAAATTAGTTGGTTGTATTGTTAATAATTAGGATTTCAGCGTGTCCGACTATTCACGTCCATTTTCATCGAATTGAGTAACCTCCTTCTTTTCGAAGTTGGTTAAAAATTAGTATCCACGCAACTGTTATCACAGATGATAGGCTAAATCAGATAGCTAAATCGAATTTATTAATTAATTACACTCGTTGTTTGACAAAAAGAAGTACCAAAACGTGGGAAGTTGGTCACGGAATTTTTCGGAAGTCGGAAAGCCGACTGTAACGTTACGAAAATTAGGAAATAATTAGAATTCGACTTACCCATTCACCTGCAAGTTGACAATGGTCATCGCACGTATCCTGACCAAGAAAGGACGAAGACCCCAAGGCAGAACAGTTGATGGAACGGCCCGGTCACTGAACCCACTTATCCACCACAAATAGTATTTCACTTCACGATCGTTGACACTTGTCACTTTCACGTTACAACGTTATTCTTTCCCCGATTGTTGATCCTTAACAGGTTTTACTGTACGTGTTTCAAAAATACATAACCGATCCCGAACGGGGTAGACCGTTGACACGTTCGATCGAATAACGACCAACTACGCAGACTGAATCGGTAGAAATGTATCGTGTTGAAAAAAACAGTGTCTATTTCGTAATCGCTCATTTAACCGCGTAGTAAACTCTCAGGGTCCAGGAAATTCTAGCTAGCCGTGATACAAAAGAAAAGAACTATGTAAACAACGTCGCACGACGAGTGTTCCGTCCCCTTGTCGACCGGCTACTGCCCTTCGACCGATTCGTCCTAGGTCATTCGTCGTGGTTCGATCGAACGCGTCAACAGTCGGCCCGTTTCGGGATCGGTTACGTATTGCATAAACACGCACAATAACGTGCGAGAAGTTTTTCCTTAATAATTCAAAAACGAAACCCCGCACGACATTTTTGCAAAGGAAATTTTTCTCGGCTATCCCCAATTTTCGGCTCCTACACTAGTTACCGGCCACCCTGTGTATCAACCAACTGATTAAAATATGCGTAATCTAAATTGTAATTGTTAGGTTATTTTTTGTCAGGGATAATAAGTCTAATTGCGAGTTTCTAGGAAAACAGCCTCGTTACTTTTGGATCATAATGATAATAAATGAGTTTTCGTAAGTTTCATTAAAATATACCAGAATTACCAAACGGGTGAAAATGACTTGTTTCGGATTTCTTATTTTAATTTCCAAAATTGATTAAAATAGAATTATTGTATACGTAAGTTTACATGTTGCATCGTAATTATTTTTCTTTTCTAATTTATTTTTAACCCGGAAGTTAGGGTACATCGAACGCCGGTAGTTCTAGCGTTATTAAACTTTTTATACATTAAACGTGCAGAGTTGATTAATAAATAAATTACAGCCTACAGTGCGAATCTCCCTACAATCCAAAGACTTTCAGCGCTATTATCTACGGTCAGATGACTAATGGTACTTTTTATTGAGACTTTACCATCACTTCGACACTCAAATTGCACTTTCATTTCCCAATATTAATTTTTAAATCAATACTTTTCGATACTACTCATTGTTAACCACTTGGCTACTGTGGGCGCCTATAGGCGCTTCGTAACTTCACGCGTGTGACACCGAGAGCGCCTATAGGCGTTCAATGCAGTTTGGTTCTCTGACACGGAGTGCGCCTATAGGCGTTCGACGCAGTTTGGCGCATATGTTTTCACAAAAATGCATCCTTAACCATCGCCGTTCTCGGCGCACATCGTAACTTAATTCGTGCACATAGTAACTTAAGTCTGCCGTAGTCAAGGGGTTAACTGGAAAGCGACTGGTAAACCTTTTATTATTCGTTTCTTTTCGTCTATAACACCGTTGAAATGATCAAAGTTAAGGGTGCGCAGGAGCTGCTAGTGAATTTTTCGTTGACTTCAGCGACAATTGCGGAAAAAGTCGGAAGCTCTCGAACAAGGATAGAGAAATCTTTGTCTCTCCAACGGTGCTGTGACAGAGAGGGTGATACAACACTCGTAAGAGAAACAAAGACAGAGCAAAATCAAGCTGCATGATTTCTTTATGCAGCTGATCAAGTTTTTTGAAGCGAAGAAGCAATATTTTCTGATAATTCTTTTTTTTTAATTTTTCTTATACCTTGGCGCATGCCACTATAGAGCCCTTTTTTGCAATTTCGCCTTCAAAACCTCATAAAAAAATAAAAGTGTGCGTTTTTATAGAATAAATTTTTGCACATACACTTTTTCCAAAAAAGGGCTCTATAGTGGCATGCGCCAAGGTATAAGGAACATTTTAAAAAAAGAATTATAAGAACATATTACTTCTTCGCTTCAAAAAACTTGATCAGCTGCATAAAGAAATTGTGCTGCCTGGATTTGCTCGGTCTTTGTCTCTCTTACGAGTGTTGTATCTTCCTCTCTGTCGCAGCACCATTGGAGAGACAAGGATCTAGCTATCCTTGTTCGCGAGCTTCCTACTTTCTTCGCAACTGTCGAAATTGGCGCCACTTTACCTCCTGCGCACCCTTAACACGTTCAATCCGGCGCATTTTTTCGAAGTCCGTACGGTCGGGGGGGGGGGGGGGGGGGGCTCGAGATTATCAGTTGTTTATCCGTCTGGCGGCGCTTGTTTGTATATTGAAAATAACTGTACAAATAATGTTTCTTTTCCATTGTATATCATCATCTAGTCCCTTCCCAGCCTTTCAATTTAAAGCATGCTTTTTAAATTAGAAACATATGGGAATTGCCGATTGTCCACGCCGCCAGACGGAGCAAACTACGCGTGGACCACCGGTGATTCACGCCGCCAGATGAAAGCAATGCCTGTGAACCACCGGTGGTTGAACGTGTTAAGTATGCTACAATCGAGGAATAAGTTGATAACAGGGGCTACTCCCTCTAATCATTAATTGCTGTCGAGTTATAAACTAGCAGGGCCTAGGTTTCCATTTTTAGAACAGTAGACAATGTTAATAATAACGACGTTGTTCTCCTGAAGTAAAATGAATCAAGTGACGGTAACCGGGTCACTGACACCAGCTGGGACATTTATCCTATTGCCATTTCTTCAAATGTTCATCATATAAAATCTGTTTCAGTGTTTGGTAGCCGGTGCTGTGTTGTTACTGGCAGCTGGTGGTGGAATGCCAATCGGTTACAGTGCCATTCTTTTACCACAATTGGCTAACGATAATGGTACGATGCATGCCGACCGGGAACTCGGATCTTGGATAGGTACGTGCAACTTTGAGGAACTATTTTCTTGATTTTGTGTTTTCAATCCTGACAAAATAATCACGTCTGCACGGGGGATGGTCGTTTTAACGATACGAGAAAATATCTAAGGAAACAAATATTTGATTATAGAAATGATTTTTATACTCAAAGTCGTATTTTTCGAAATTTCCAAGTTGTCGTCATTTCTTTTTAAACGAAGCGACGTGGTTTGATCTGGTGTCAAATTATAGCCAATGAAAAGGTAAAATGAAAAGGAACGTTTAAATGTAATTTGACACGAAACGCTTCGTACAATTTTTTTAAAAGCACTTACTGCTTGGAACAGGATAATCTCCTGTAAAATTGATATTAAAAAATCAGTTGATCTTTCGAAAAATTCTATTATTAACAAAACACTGTACGTCTTCGAATATTTCACATCGTTTCAACTCTCCTATGTTGCTTATGTAAATTGCGTTTGAAATTACATGATAAAGTTGAATAACCATCACACAAGTTCAAGGGCAATAATTTGCCATTGACATCTTCATCAAAATCACTGGCTATTTGTGGCGCATCGCGTGCCATGACTGACCTAGATACTGCCTGATTAAATAACCTTTGGCAATGAGATCCAATGCCAAGTGTAACGATAAAGTATTTTATTTTATTATCCGGATATCTTTTTTTAAGTGTTAAATCATCGTTGCGTAACAATTGAGGCCAATCGTATGGGAGCAGGTTAGGCGCACGACCCAAAACAGCGTTTCGAGACAAATAAAATAAGAAAGTTAATGTTTCAGTACAACAGGACCCGGCAATCGTTTTTGGCTACGGGTCAAAATCAATTAAACTGTGACTATTAAGTCACATGTTTAATTAATCTGTTGAAAACGTTTTACCGTTTCACAGCTTTGAGTGATATTTGAAAATTACTAGAGATTATTAACAATAGGGATATTCGACATGAGGGTTTATTGGAACTAGGGGTAATTACGCAAGAAAATATTTACGCTAGTGAATTATTAAGAATAGGGACTATTTTCAGTAGGGATCATTGGTCCCGGAGAAAATTGTACTAGGAAATATTGACACTTGGGACTATTTGCACTAGGGAAAATTGTACTAGGAAATATTGTTACTGGGGATTATTTGCACCAGGGAAAATTGAAACTAGGGATTGTTTACCCTGGGTAAACAGACGCCAGGGATCATTATACTAGGGAAAATTACAATCTGCGAAATTATACTAGGGAGTATTGACGCTTCGGATAACTGCACTAGGGAATATTGACACTAGGGATAATTACACCAGGGTGTACTGAAACTAGAGATTATTCATCCAAGGTATAATAAGACTAGGGAATATGGACGGTAAGGATAATTATACTAGTCTTGATATGGACTAATAATATGTATGAAGTGCCGTTTGAAAAAATGTAGCTGACCTTGACAATTATCGGTAAAGAAGATTTTCAATAACGACAAGATATGCACGAATAGTATATAAAAATACTTTTTTTATTATATTTTTTCGTTAAATAAGAAATGTGGTGTGATGGCAGGTTTCCACTGTAAAAGAAATATTTTTTATTTTAAACGAATATAAAAATTTCGATATTACAGCTTCGGTTCACAGTCTGGCAACACCTGTGGGCTCTCTAATGTCTGGCCCACTCTTGGATGGGATCGGTAGACGCGGGTCTTTACGACTTTCAGCCGTACCACTGTTTCTTGGATGGATCGTTATGGGTTTTGCCGACAGAATCACCTACATTCTTATAGGAAGAGTTGTATCCGGTTTTGCGGTAGGCTTAATGGCGGTTCCAGCTCAGGTACAGAACAATCATTCTGTAGCCAATTTTGCGACGATGCATCATTTATAATATAAATTGAAGGATTAGGTTCGCTGGAGTTCGACGTGAAAAAGATGGCTTTATTAAATTTTTGTTATAAGAGAAGGTTATTCATTGCGCCCTTAGCGAGTATTCGCCGGCGAAAGTTTGATAATGCAGCGAAATTTTGTCCGGGCCTTCAGGGGGATCCAGAAATGAATGTTTTTAACATTTTCTTTCGCTTTAAATACTCTTTAACACTTTCGGTCCGGGACCGAGTAAATTTATTCCCTATGAGATTCAAAGAAGGTCGAAAAATCGCTCGTCAATCGTTACCTTTATACTTAACCGGAAGAAAATATTTTCAAATCTGTTTAACTTCCAACGATACACCTGAATCGTGATACATTAAAACCGTGATGAATTATGGATTTTCTTCGAATAAGAAATCGGTAAAACTACTTTTCGATTTGGAATTTTAATTTGCAATTTTGTTTGACAGGTTTTGTTAGGTGAAATGGTTGATCCAGGACTTCGTGGATTTTTAACTGGGAACACGCTTACCTTTTACTGTCTTGGTATCGTGATAACGTACGCCTTAGGGGCCACGCTGACTTGGAATGTCGTTGCTTTCTGCGCCACGATACTTCCGGTGATGGCACTGATTGCACTGATCTTGATACCGGAAAGCCCTACGTGGCTTGTGAGACGAAACAAACCTGACCAAGCGAGGAAAGCTCTGTTGTGGCTAAGAGGCGGAAATGCAAAACAGGTACGAATACGTTGCTAACCAACATTATTGCACTCTCTGTAGACACTAATTATTTTTATATAAGTGGCTCTAATAATTTGATCACCCACTGTACACGTATATTATTCACCATGTGCTTATTAAAAATAATACTTGATTTTTCAGGTTAATATTGAGATGACAATTTTAGAAGCCCGGTTGAAAATAGATTTAGCTCGAGTAGCCACGAGTATGTCGTTGTTTCAAAAAATCTCTGCAGCTATTTCCACCATCCTTGATCCAAGTGTTCTCAAACCCTTAACCATCATCAATGTTTTTAATTTATTACAATTAATCAGTGGAACATACGTTGTTGTTTTCTACGCAGTGGATCTCATTGAAGATATCGGTAAGAAGTATACCTTTTATCGCAGCTTGATATACGTTTAAACTGAATAAGTAAATTTTTCTTATCACATTGCTGCAATTATTTTAGCAATCGTATAATAAATGGTGTCTAAATCGATAACGTAACCAACCTAACCATATCAATTAAATTATTTTATTATATCGATGATTCGCAGGTGGAAACAGTATAAATAAATATTTAGCAGCTGTGATTACGGGGATCGTCAGACTGTTATTTAGCTCCATAGCAAGCGTTTTACTGTTGAAAGTAGGCAGAAGAAGTTTGGGAATGTTGTCAGCTTTCGGCACTGCCCTCACTTCGTTATATCTTGCAGGCTACATGTTATTGAAGAGGACATCATCTTCTGCTGATGTAAGTGAAACTACAACACGATTAGAATCAACCGTTGAAGTTAAATTTCAGACAACGATGATACGAGGTGTCTCGACAAAAATGTCGTAGCAAAGGAAATCAAATTCCAGTTAAAAATTTTTAGAAGTCCTTAACAGACGTTAACATATAGTAATCAGTAATATTTGAGGCTTTCGGGTGGAAGACATATTCAATTTTTAGGAATTTTTGTCCTTATCAGGAAAACGTTTCAGCTGGAAATACAATTGCACACGGAACAAATATGAAATCTATCACCTGTATTCTCGTAAAGTCGTCTGCTTTCGTCCTTAACCCTTAGAGGTCTAACGACTCGCAGCCTATGCGGTCCGTACGGACGGTGTGCGGCTAGCGCTGACTAAGCGTCCTTAGTCCACACCAATGGCTTTCGCCAGACGCATATATGCGTCCTTAGAGCTCAAACGGTTAAGGAGACTATGTCCCACCTTATTCCTGTCGTCCACCTAGCGACGGAGTCCCAGCCAGTGCCACCTTAACCACAGGGCTAAACGGGCTATAGCCCCAGGGCGCCAGCCTTTTGGGGCGGCAATTTTGCTTGTACTCACTGGAGACCAGCGCGTATGCACCGGCGACTGAGATGCCCTCGCCCGTGTCGTGGTGCAGCGGGAAGACGCAAGAAGGAGTCCTCCCACCACACCTTTTCCCGTATGTTGTTCCTATGAACCACGTTACTATATGTGATTTTCATTGACAACGCTCGAGAAAACAATCTGAAGCTATAGCTTTGTGCGCTCCCGTTTCCCCTCCCATATATTTTCTTACGAAGAGGGGCGCCTTATTGTTAGTAGCCCATGGGCGCCAAATATCTTAGGACGGCACTGGTCCCAGCTACGTATTGCTTCCGCGTATAGCTTTCGTCCGCTCAGGGGAAACGTTTCAGCAACGTATTCATTTGTCATCTCAAAGACTATGTCCCTGCTGCGTATTGCTTTCGTCCTCAAGGAGACTATGTCCCATCTTCTTACTCCTGTCGTCCACCCAGCTCAGGATCGGTTGTGTTCAGACTATGCCAGTAGTTGGCATGTCCTTGCGGCGTATTACTTTCATCCTCAAGGAGACTATGTCCCATCTTTTTATTCCTGTCGTCCACCCAGCTCAGGATCGGTTGTGTTCAGACTATGCCAGTAGTTGGCGCCAATGACAGGATCCGAGTTTCTGGGTTTCTGGCCGTGTCTGTACCAGAAAACAATCATTTTCTCTCTTAGATGACAGAACTGGTACAAGCTAGGCCAGAAATCGAGAAATTCGTATCGTCCACTAGCCTGGTTTACTTGCCTGGTGTAAACCTACCCTAACCTAACCCACTCTAAGGCAGAAATTAAGATATCGTACGGATATGCAAATCATACAATACAGATACAAATTTATAGACATTTCGTCATAGTCGACAAATAACTTAACTTACATCGTTTCGATATGTTTCAGATTTATGTTATCGGCTTCTGTTTGCTGTCATACGTGGGTTTGAACACTCTGGGACTGATGACACTTCCGGTATTAATGGTTGCTGAATTACTTCCGCTAAGGGCTCGAGGAATCGGTGGAGGCTGTAACTTCTTCCTTTTTAATTTGTTCATCTTCATTATTACGAAAGTTTTTCCCATGGTACGTATGTAGCTAGAAATAATAATTTGATTATAATTAGCCTCATTACAATTACAGAAATTCTAGAACGAAGAAGAAATTATAATTATAATTATAGAAAGGAATATTTCATACATACTCAAAGTAGATAAAATGTGTTTGTTTATGTTTGTTATTGAAAAAGGTGTGCGAAACGGTGGGCATTGTTGGGGTTTTCACAATTTTTGGCGCTTCCGCCCTCTTGGAAGCAGCATTTATCTACGTTGCACTGCCGGAAACGAGAAATCGTACTCTTGAAGAAATTGAAGATTATTTTCAGGTATGTCAGCATCTCACTTTTATCATTTTGCTAAGCTCGATAGCTTTGAAATTTTCAACAGTATGGTTTGCCAATCATTCACGGCCTTACGTTTCCAAATTTTCTATCTCTAACGAACAAAGTTCTTTCAGAAATCTTATCAACATTCAGTGTCTTTCTTTTTCTCTTGCATTTCAAGAATTATGCGAGAAAAAAAATATGAATACCCAGTTGAATTTCGTGAATGATTGCGTATAATATAATGTAGGGTGACTCTGAGCTGACGTCAGCGACAGTTGCGGAGAAATTCGTAAGCTCCCGAGCAAGGATAGATAGATCCTTGTCTTTCCAACGGCGCTGTGACGGAGAGGGTGATACATCAATAGCAGGAGGGACGAAGACAGAGCGATAACCAAACCGCTTGTTTTTACGATTTAGTTTATTACACTTTTCGAACCGAAGAAACAGTATTTTCCAGTAATTCTTTTTTTTAAATATTCCTTGTAACATTTCGAAGGGAGGTACAGAGCCCGATTTTGTAACTTGGCTTCTGAAAATTAAATAAAAATAAAAATGTATGTTTTCATAGAATCAATTTTTGTGTGGACACTTTTTCCAAAAAAGGGCTCTGCACCAACCTTCGAAATGTTACAAGGAATATTTTAAAAAAAGAATTATTAGAAAATATTGCTTCTTCGGCTCTAAAAGTGTAATAAACTAAATCGCAAAAGCAAGCGGCTTGGTTATCGCTCTGTCTTCGTCTCTCCTGTTATTGCTGTATCACCCTCTCTGTCACAGCGTCGTTGGAGAGACAAGGATCTATCTATCCTTGTTCGGGAGCTTCCTAAGTTTTCCACAACTGTCGATAGAGACGCGCCCTTCGTTTTGTATCTTACATTTGATTTACAAAACCTGTTATTCGTTTGTTTAAAGCCAACATCTCTTTCTCATTACAGCAGGGCAATTTACTTTGGATAACTCGATCAAGGGAAAAGAGAAAAAACCAAAAACCATTACTTGTAAATAACATTTAACGTTTTAAAACATGTGAATGTAAAATTGTACATAATCGTGACGAAATGGTAGATAATTTTCTAATACCGTGTCATTTAAATACATAAAATAATAAATTGCCAATTTTTAATTAATTTTGTTCACAGTATTACCTTATATCATAAACCTTAGGACCAGATGTCGCTGGTCGGGTCACTATTGATCTAAGGGTCTCGAACCAAAAGAAATAAACTTTCGAATTACAATCGAAGGACTTTCGCAGAAATCCAACAGATATGTTATACCTTAAAATCTGCGTAAGGTAATATGTAATATACAGTATATAATACATAATATATAAAAAGAAGATTTCCACGATAAAAATTGGGGGAAAAAAAAAAACATTTCACGTTCTAGATTCGAACCCTGGCCAGTAGCGTAACAAGCTGATATTCTATCAGATCACCCAACAGCCAAAATAGCCAAAGTGGTTTTGTAGTACTATGTGCATACAACAACCTCCGTATAGTGTCGTTCCAAAAGTAATAGCAACATCCGTTCCTTCCCCTTGTGAGATGTCCGCGTAGGCGGCGACCTACTGCGAAGGTTCAGAATTGGGCCCACAGATCCGAATTTCTAAATAGACTACATATCGCTAAACATATCGCATATGTATGTGTGTCACGCAAATTATAAATAGCTGATATCAATCCTCCACCAATAACTTTTCTTGCATTTGTCGTAACAGAGCAAAATAAGAGGCCGCAGTATTGAATATCTGGAACCAAATCCTTATTCTGAATCGCAGTTTATAGTTTCTTAAATGTACATAAGTGCGAACATATTTGTTAATTTTGAACAAATTCGTTTTCTTAAACCCAATCACTTCGAACTACGAGTTTACAAGTTTAGATTGGTTGTTCTTTAAAATAATATAAAATCTTGGCACCCAGGGCAAGGCTTGATAAGAAACACCCATTCTTTCACAGCAGGGACTTTGTATCCGTAGCAAAAATCATGTTTCTGAGAGGTGGCGATCAACGTGTTAAATCGTCAATAACTAACGCGTGACAAGAAAGAAAATAAGATTACTCACGAGTGTTAAAGTCCGAAGGGACAGCGCATCAAACATTATTGTCGAAATGCTGCAATACCTTTGCGCTCTTAGAATCATCAAGAGAAAGTACCTCTGATAAACCGGTGGTAATATATACCATGGTATGTTCAAGTAAACTGAATCCGATATCCTCTGGCTTTCGTAAATCAAAAGTTCAGCAGGGCCGCACCACAGCACAAATTGCATTATCATCGATATTAAGTAGCCGATAAATTTGAACAGATCCACTCCTTTGGGGTTGCTGAGAAGCGCGAATCCGATCAAACATATCTCCACACCACTAGTCATTAGTTGCAGGAAAATGATCGGTGTTAATAGATCATTCACTTCATCCACCAAACTGTGAAAAAGCAGGAATATCGTCAGTGGATTTAGAAGAAGTGTTTCGTTATGAAAATGATAAACGATAAGTACTGTATCAGTCGTTGATGATGACGAATGCATTTGGTTAAGCTCGCTACAAGATTGGGAGTACAGCGACCCGGATGGTCAACTGTCTCGCGATTTATCTCGATCCCAATGTCCATAATCCATACGCTTATCAGTCGAAATTGTCCGGATATGTTTGAAATTACAAATCCACATGTAGTAACGATTCCACAAATTGCGCTGACCGCAACCGTGATTCCTGCGACTTGGAAGAGAAATGCGATCTCGAAGACAGGCGACTCTGCGACGTCCATTCCATACCTGAATTAGTATCGCTCATTACAAAATTACAGCTTTTGATATTGCGATAGAACGATTATTTATAAAATCATTGTTAAATGTTCTCAAAAATCGGACTCCAGCTTCAAAGGGCATATCTTACCAGGATTGAAATGGTAACTGTCTGATGGTGTTAGAACTATTATTCATTGCTTTAATGTAACTGTAAACCCCCATACCCATGTACAAGAGCACAGTTGATGAGCCAAGTGAGTAAAATGTTATGCTACCAATTCTTGCCCAGTAAGCAAACGTTTCGTAAGACCCCCTTTCTTTAGGATCACTGGATGAGTCCCACAAACTTCTTAGCTCTTCGTACAATCTATACGTACTTTGTCTCCGTGCCAGTACATACATCATTTTGAATAATATTTGTCCGGCTGTCGTTATAAGGCATCCCACTTCTAATTTGATACCAAGAACTCAAAGTAACCAGACTACCATCAAAAAATTCGATAAAGAATCTTACGTGCTAGAATTTCCAGATTGCCCCAGTTCACCACCACAAACATGATTTCAGGTACGAAAATTCCGAAAACGGCCAGGATAGAGAATATCAGATGAAATCGTGTGAAACCGGTGTTCCTGGCTGATGGTTCTTTGTCGAAAGGCCACATTCCGATTGAACCGCACATCATCTTATTCGGCAGTATGTAATAATCGATCGAGTTCTTAGAAGGTTTTCTCATGATTTCTCTCTATTCGAAACTGATCGCGTGACTGTCAGCAGGTGCCTTTTTTCTCCTCCAGAGTAACAATATTTTCCAACCGTGAATTCTTCAGAACAATATTACAGGGAAGACAACGAGTCACGTATCGACAATAATTTTCACTCGTCGTTTGCAATTTGCAACATTAATGTCATCACCTGGTATGACTTTTGCACCCTCTGTTTCTTTGTTCATGTCTCGACGAATTATTTACGGGAGGAAATAACGGGGCGATACTGTTACATTGTTCGCGTGACAGGGGTGAAATTCGTAAGGGTTAGCGCTACGAGGTACTAGTTTTTCTCACGAATTATTTATTATCGAAGAAGTTATATAAGGAACTCGGGTGTTTCTTTTTCTTCGTCATTTTATCCAGTGTCGTCGTACGAGTACCACAAACTTCTTAGCTGTTGCGGGTTTCTCTCCTTGCTAGCACATAAGATGTTTTGAATAATAGTTGTGCCAAGTGCCATCATCTGGTTATAACGCTTTTTCGTCATATTTCAAGATACACAGCTTTGGAGCACAGCTGAACCTACAAGTATCCAGGTAGGAATAAACAATCAAGGATGAAGCGTACCTAACACAGCAGGTATGTTATTTCAGTCATAAGAAGTTTACAGTAATGTATAGAAAGTAACATATCAGGGAAACATGTGAAAGCGAGGACTTGTTAATTAGAATCTTTGAAACTGCATGGATGTTTTAAGGCTCAGTCAGCATTAAAGAGACGACGGCTAAGTCAAATAATAGGAATTTCTATCGTCTCGATTAAATCTATTTCCATCGATATCAGCTATCATTATCTTGTCGCTTACGTCACTTGTATTTGGTTCAAGAAAGTGAAGCAAACACCGGCTGTGTTGAATACCTTCAACAGAATATCTATTCTAAGGTAGATATCCCTGTTACCATTTTCGTACCAATCATGCAATCAGTCCGTCTTATACTACCTACGCTTGTTAAAGTGTGAAAAGACATCGTTTGAAAGGTTAACGACCTGATGCAGCAACGCTTCTGCGATCCAACGATTATTATCAGAAGATTCTGGCTTTGGCAAATTGGTGGCAATTTGTACCACGGTAAATTCAAAATCGCTGAATATCCCAGATTTTCGAGTTCCTTGAATAAGACATTCACCAGGTCCGCACCACAGCTACAGTTGCACCACGGTTTGTACCGCTGCACATTCAAATAAGCAACCTGACTCACTGCCTGGGTTTCGCGAATCAAAATTTCACCTGGCCAACACCACAGCAGAAGTTGTGTCATCGTTTACTTGACGACGGTGACCCCTGCAGCGGAGACGACACTGTGCGATAAGTAAGTAGAAGGGTCTCGTTTAAACGGTCCACACATCCATCTCCGCTGCAGGGGTTCGCAAACGATGACAGAAATGGGATTTCGTGCTTCTTCATTCTATCGAAGCGAGAGGATCACCCTGTAGCAATCTGAATAAATTAGCTTTTCGCTGCAAGATGGCCGCGGAATAATGTAATTGATCATCTCAACAGTACGGAATGAAATGTTGTAGGCATCGTGGAAAAATCAAACCCGCGAACCTCGGATTCGTAGGCGGCCGTGCTACTTCCTAGACTCAGTGCTCGACTCCTTACCGCACCACGCCGTCACTTGGGCCAACAAGCTGACTCCAGCACAGGACCGTAGCGTGCCACGAGTCGTGCGGCAGGCCCGTTCCCTCTTTACTTTATTGCGCGTTAATTCATCTATTAAAGGACTCGTGGCACACTACGGTCCTGCGTTGGTGTCAGCTTGTCGGCGGTGCGGTAAGGAGAGGATAGGAGGCGTAGCCCTTGAAAATCGGCGGTCGCGTGGAGAAAATTCCGAGCACTGTCCTAGATCAAACCGTCCGACTATCCTCTCTATTTCTCTACGACGCGACGCCTCTTATGTTTTGGGTATGGAGGTCCCGATCCTACAATTTTATCATTCTAATTCTATATCTTTCATTGATAGATTATGTAATTATGACCGAAAGCATATTATTTGTAAAAACAGAAAAAAAAAAAAGAAGTATAAGTGAAACGAATATTAAATTCTCATGAAAGATTTATATTTTTCATAAAGTTACGTATTAATTTCAAACTTTTAATTTCGTTTCCAATTCAGGTGGATTTCTAGCCTGAATGTCGGCAACATAAAGAAGTTGTACCTCTATAGTTGGTTATACATCACATGCACCTGTTACATGATTATATCATTCTTTAACGCTTCCTTTTCTTGCATTTGCCGTAACAAAGCCAAATAGGAGGCGGCTGTGTTAAATACCTAAAACAAGATTACTCTGAAACTACGAGCAATTACAGCGTGGTAAGATTAAGCAAGATCACTTACGCTTGTTAAGGTGTGTATAGACAACGTTTTAAACGTCAATGCCGAAATACTGCAATGCTTTTGTGACCTAAGGATCATTAACAAAACTTGTCGTCGATAAACCGATGGTAACGTGTACCACGTTATATTCAAATAAACTGAGTGTCCTAACTCCTGGCTTGCCTGAACCAGAATTTCACTAGGCCAGCACAACATCAGAAGTTGTATCATCATCGATGTTAAATAGATAATAAATTTGATCAAATCCTCAGCATCGCTATTGCTGATTACCGCGAATCCACTTAAACAAATCTCTACGCCGCTGGTGAGGAGTTGCACGAATATGATCGGGGTGAACAAATTATTAACATCATCCACCACGCTGTGTACAAATAACGTTCAAGTGTAGTAAGCTGAATTTTTATTATCGAAAATACACTTACTGTATCAATCGTTGGTGATGACGAATGCATCTGATCAGGTTCGCTGCTAAACACGGCGACGGATCGGTGAAATAATTCGTGTGCTGGCAACTGATTTCGATCCCAATGTTACTGATCCACTTACTGATCAAACGAAATTGACCGCATAAGTGTAAGATCGTGGTCATACACGTGGTATCCAAAGCGGAAACGCCAGCGCCGGCCGAGAAAGCTGCCAGAAGTTGGAAAGCGAACGCGATCTCGAAATCTGGGGATTCTGAAATATCCTTTCCATACCTACCAAATAAATTGAAGTTTAATAAAAATCTATACTCTGTCCGTCGTAAGAATAATCTCGTTTCGCGCATGGGCTGGATCGGTAGTAGGTGCTACAACCATAGAGATATTATAGATAGAGTAGGGGAGCTAGATCTCCCGATGTCCCTCGAATAGAAAGAGAAAGAAAACCGCGGTACCCCATCAATCTTTTTCTATCCGCTCATGCGCGCAGTAAAGAAACAAAAGAAACTTGTTTTAATCATCTCTATGGTATTGAATTTGAATGTTGCTTTTGTGATCCATTCTAATTCATACAGATATTATTCTAATTAAAATGACAATAACGCGTGTAGTTTGTAAAATTTGATTATTTCGTCTTTGAATTACTTTGTTTTAATTACCCTTTAAGTGGAGGTTAAATCATCAAAACAAGCTCAAAACAAACTGTCACTTTCTGCTCTTACAGCCATAGGTCTCCCCTACTCTATTTATAATATATCTATGGCTACAACCGCTGAATCCCTATTTAACGGCCTATGCTTGCCTTTCTCTTACCGCATACAACACTGTTACCTATTCCGACGCTTTTGTTACACAGTAATCGTTTGCTAAATTTCCACTAACAGGCAGCCATAGGTCTTCCCTACTCTATCTATAATATCTCTATGGCTACAACCGCTGAATCCCTATTTAACGGCCTATGCTTGCCTTTGTCTTACCGCATGCAACACTGTTACCTATTCCGACGCTTTTGTTACACAGTAATCGTTCGCTAAATGAGCTAGCTCGGGAGTCGAAACCGGTTTGAGCTCGTTTACGGGACAACCAATCGGCCAGACGGCCACTCGCTTGATATGCTGATCAACCGCAACACCGTATGTATACACGCTCGACCAGCGGAGAAGGGTACGTACGCGTGTGTGAAAAATTCATGTGAGCAGGGGGTGTTCCTAAAGCTCGTTACTGTACGCAGTGACAATTGACGTAGGAGACCGGTAGAGATAACGTAGCGACTGATCGTATGCGTCAGATCGGCAGACAATAGTGGGGGATGCGTAAATCGGTTGAGAACTGGTCGAGGCGTGAGGTTATTCTTGACAGAGTATAGGTATATGAAAAGAAGTAGAAAAAGAAAGGATACTTTACCAGATGTCAAAGGGTAAATGCCGATTGTTCCCAGTACCGTTTCCTGTCTGGTCACCGTTAATGTAATCCATCGTTGCTGGAATCGTGAAGATGACCACGGTCAACACTGTGGCCGAATAAAACACTACGGTACAAGTGCGTGCCCGATAAGCCAGCTTTTCGTAACATTGTCTCTCTTCAGGATCGTCGGACGAATCCCACAGACTTCTCAATTCTTTGTACAATCTGTACGATTTTTCTCTCGTTGTTGTCAGATAAATCGTCTTAAATATAAATTGCATAAGTGTGGTCGAAATGCATCCCACTTCTATTCCGAAAACAAAAGGCGCGTGCTATCAGAAGGCCCGACTAGTTTCGACAAGATCGAACTCGTCGAAGCGAACGCCAAACTTTAGCTTGCTATCAGTTACCTGTTAGAATCCTTACGTCACCCCAATTCACCGCGATTAATACGAGCTGAAGCACTACGATCAAATTGACCGACACTACAGAGAACACGAAACAAAATCGTGATAACATTATATTCCATGTTGAATAGCCTCCGTCGAAAGGCCACATTCCTATTAAACTGCACAAGATCTTATTCGGCTGTATATAATAATCGATCGAGTTGTTGTACGGTTTTCCCATGTTCTCCCTTACCACGAAGCAGATCGTGTGTCAGTCACAGGATGCTCGTTTTTACCTTCTTCGTTGTAGCAACCAAGAATATTTCACTACGTGCAAGTATTTTATTTTCCCTTTCGCGACAGACGATTTGCAACATTAATGTTGCCGCCCGATGCAACATGTGCGTTTGTCCACGTTTTGTGTCTCGTGCCTCGATGAATTGTTTACGAGCTGCGAGCGTACCGAAGAGGCACCGAAACATCTTTCACACGATCAATTTTCTCTCTATCTGTCTGACTAGATATTCGCATGAATTATTTATTATCGGAGAAACTATAGGGGGGGGTCTCGTGTTCTGCTGGATATTTTCCTTTTAGTCCATTGCGAACAACGGAGCTGTCCAGTGTTTCGACAAGGGAACTGTGATATCGGGAAAGTTCTGTCGAGAATACAGCGGAGGTACATTAATGGTTCGTTGTTCTCCAGTTGATCTAAACGGGTTCCCCAGGACGTAATTTTACCTTCTTCTCTGTATTTGAAACCTCAGGACCACCGGCCCTTTGTATTCGGTCATTAATTTTAGTTCCCGCAGGTTTCTTTTTTGGCTGCGTACCTTTTTCCCTGCCGTAAAGCGCACCACGGAATTCCCTTTTTTATTGGCACGTCCCACTTCGGCCCTTTATTAAACGATATCGTCAAAGAACGCTCGTGGATCACTTACCATTTCACCCACGATAAGAAATCGTCCGTGGATTTGTCCACGGTGGTGCGTGGAGGGTGCCCTTTGGCTTCCCCCCTATACCCCGTACGTCACACAGTTAATTCGAGAGTACGGTGGTGGTGCGTTAATAACAAGTTGATCGAAAAGTGTATTACTTCGTGCGGAGAACAACAATTTCCTTAAATATTAATCAATTCTGTTCCTATCGTAGCGCTTTTTCTTTATGTTCCAGGGTACAGTATTGTATATGGACTGACGGTACTAATTCACGGTATTCAACAGAAAAGGATCCAGGCAAAATGAGCAACCACAGATTAAGAGTTCCTACCATAGCAGATAAGTTACTCTAAGAATGGTAAAAACGTGCTGCAACTTGTGGAAAGCAGAGCAGGCATGGGCACGAAAACCGCTCAGAGAGCTGGTCTGATGTCGGGCCTGTTTGGGACCTGCTTGTCTGTTCTACTTACAACTCTCTTGAGGTGGTGAGGATGCATTGTAACGGGGAAGCGTCCAACGGAGGCCATCATACATACCTAGGCTGTGTGACCTCGGGAGCCGCATTGATAAGCCTCTCTACTATTTGCTGCCCATGCCTGCTTTAGAGCATCGTCATCTTGAAAGCTGGTATCTCCCGAATGACATTTAACAAACCAATCTCGCACTGTACATTCTGACACCACAGCTTCACCGATAACGTAACATATCTTCTTTGTGGTATTGGCCGCATTATTACCATTTCGGAACTCCCACAATATTACCTGCCGAATATGTTGTTTTGACTTCCCCATTTCAACCATCGAGAAAATTCTAATTGTAATCAACTCGCACTCATCGCTAGCATTTGCTTTTAGACTGTTTAAGCCTTCGAAATAAAGGAGCCATTTCCAGCAGGAGGAAAAAGTTTATGACCTAGTACCGGCAGCGGCAATTACTTATGACTCAATCTAATAGAAGGTGGATTCTAGACTGAATATTATTAAGGGGAATAAATTAAACATCACGTGCTTAATTAACTGCAAACCGTGATGATTATATATATATCTATTTATCTATTTCAAAATGCAGTGTTTCCAGTATAAAAGAAATCACACGTTGTCTACATCACTCTTATCCTAACGATTTCTCCTGCATTCGTTGTAACAAAGCAAAGTAAGAAGCAGCAGTATTGAATATCTAGAACAAAGTCATTATCGTATGTAAATATTATATCATTTATGTTTCTTGTAAACGAAACTACTCACGATTGTTAATGTGTGCATAGATAGCGCGTCAAACATGATCGTCGAAATGCTGCAATACCTTTGCGACCTTAGGATCATCAGGACAGAATACCTCTGATAAACCGGTGGTAATTTATACCATGGAATATCCAAGTAAATCGAATACGATAACCTCCGGCTTTCGTGAATCAGAACTTCACCAGGGCCGCACCACAGCAACGATTGTAACATCATCGATATCAAGTATCCGATAAGTTTGAACAGATTCACGCGTGTGGGGTTGCTGAGAAGCGCAAATCCGATTAAACAAATCTCCACTCCGCTAGTCAGTAGGTGGAGGAAAATGATCGGAGTTAACAGACCAGTAACTTCATCCACCAAACTGTATAAAAGCAGCAATATCGTCAGTTGGTTCGAAGAAGCGCCTATTGTTATGGAAAAGATAAACGATACGTACTGTATCAGTCGTTGATGATGGCGAATGCATTTGGTCAGGCTCGCTTTCAAACCGTGAGGACAATGAACCGAACAGTCAACATTCTCGCGATTTATCTCGATCCCAATGTTAGCAATCCATACGCTGATCAGTCGAAATTGGCCGGATATTTGTAATATTATAGTTCCGCACGTGGTAACGATTCCAGATATTGCGTTGACCGCAATCGCAATTGCTACGACTTGAGTGACAAACGCGATCTCGAAGAAAGGGGACACCGTGACATCTATTCCATACCTACATTAGTATCGTGCATGATAGAAATTAGAGCTTCCGATATTCCAACAGAATGACTAGTTATATTTCTATGACGAAAAATTGAACTCCAGCTTCAAAGAGCGTATTTTACCAGGATTCTATCGGCAAATGTCGGCTGTTGCCAGAACTGTTGCCTGCTGCCATTGCTCTAATGTAATTGAACGCACTCGAACTCAGGTATACGAGCGCAGTTGACGAGGCGGCTAAGTAGAAAGCTTTGCTACCGATTCTTGCCCAGTAAGCAAATATTTCGTAAGCGTCCGTCTCTTTAGGATCATTGGACGAGTCCCACAAACTTCTTAGCTCGTTGTACACTCGGTACGTAATTTGTCTCCTCGCCAGTAGATACACCGTTTTGAATAATACTTGTGAATGTGTCATTACAACGAGTCCCATTTCTAATTTTATAACAAGATCTCAAAGTAACCACAGTACCGTTCACAGATTCGACGAAGGCGTTACTACATAATGACAAACTCTTTTATCAGTGCTGCTACTTACGTGTTAGAATTTCCAGATCGTCCCTGTTCACCACCACAAACATGATCTCAGGCGTTAAAAGTACACAAATTGCCAACACAGAGAATACCAGACGAATTCGTGCGAACACGATCTTCCAGGTTGATGGTTCTTCGTCGAAAGGCCACATTCCGATTGAACCGCACATCATCTTGTTCGGCAGTACGTAATAATCGATCGAGTTCTTAGAAGGTTTTCTCATGATTTCTCTCTATTCGAAACTGATCGCGTGACTGTCAGAGGGTGTCTTTGTTTCTTTCCTGTGGTAACAATGTTTCCAAACCATGAATTCTTTAGAACAATATTACAGGGAAAACAACGAGTCGCGTATCGACAATTTTCCCTCGTCGTTTGCAATTTGCAACATTAATGTCATCACCTGGTGCAGTTTTTGCACCCTCTGTCTCTTGGTTCATGGTTCGATGAATTATTTACGGGAGGAAATAACGGGACGATACTGCTGCATCCTTTCGCGTGACAGGGGTGAAATCCGTAAGGGTTAGCGCTACGCGGTACCAGTTTTTCTCACGAATTATTTATTATCGAAGAAGTTATATAAGGAACTCGGGTGTTCCTTTTCCTTCGTCATTTTATCCAGTGTCGTCGTACGAGTACCACAAACTTCTTAGCTGTTGCGGGTTTCTCTCCTTGCTAGCACATAAGATGTTTTGAATAATAGTTATGCAAGTGCCATCATCTGGTTATAGCGCTTTTTCGTCATATTTCAAGATACACAGCTATTGAGCACAGCTGAACCTACAAGTATCCAGGTAGGAATAAACAATCAAGGATGAAGCGTACCTAACACAGCAGGTATGTTATTTCAGTCATAAGAAGTTTACAGTAATCGAGGACTTGTTACGTACAACCTTTGGTATTATATGGGTGTTTTTAGGCTCACAATCAGTATTAAAGGATAAGAATTTCGTAATAAAGAGAGAAACTTAAATTTGCTATTTTAATTAGTTTGTAATCCGTTACAGTTGTTGTCCTGTCGTGTGTTTTCTATTCCCTCGATTAAATCTATTTCCAAAACATGGATTTCAATAACTCCGCGCTGCTGTCGTGGCTGATGATCACGAACCCGCTCAAACGGATCGCAATGCCGCTTGTCAGGAATTTGGAAGAATATGATTGTCGCTGTACAAGAACAATGGAATCTTTCAAACGTACAAAGAATGTTGTTATGAAGTAGGCAGACGATGGTTTTACTTTATCATTCGTTGGTGATGGCGGATGTATTTCGTCACCGACGAGCCAGCCCCTGTGTATTTTGGCGTGCCACTGTAAGTGGGCTCTGATGGGCTCTGGCGCTCCGTCGGTAAACCGACGAGCGGTCGCCTCGTGACAAAGAACGCCTATGGAACAAAATGTGACAAAGCGAGACAGAAAAGTTCCTCTTGCCCCGGCGACCGTTTAGACGATGGGACCAGTCACATCTTCCGCGAGTGTTTCTTATTCTGACCGCAATATATCCTAGAGGGCGGTCGAAAATAGCGAATTTTTCGGATACGCGAAGTCCCGTAAGGCTGGCAGTCTTTAACAGTAGCTCGTCGGTGTTGTCAGGCATATGAGCGTTATGTCCTGGGCGACAAGATTTGATTTGAAATCTTTGTTTACTTTATTTTCAATCTCACGCAATTAATGGTTGATAATTTTTCAGTTCCACGGATTCTACCGCCCGCTTTACCGACGGAGCGACAGAGTCCATCAGAGCCCACTTAGTGGTACGCCAAAATACACAGGGGCTGGCAGTCTTTAATAGTATCTCGTCGGTGGAGGAGGTTACTCAATTTGATCAATATATATGTATATATTATTTTGTTTGTTTATACCTTAGAAATAATGTATCTCGTATACCTTATTCATTACCTGTTATATTTTGTTTAATATTTATAAGGGAAGGTTGATGAAATATGTATAATTTCAGTTAATACTTTTACCTTATTACTCAACTCACCCCAATAATTACATCATACAATATATCTCGTCAAGTTAGAGAGGCGATATTATCCGAAAAATGAAGAATATAATTTATTTTTCATTGTCTGTTGATAGTTTTAATAAAATGATCGAATTTTCTCATTGATTGTAAACTGTATGTATTGTTTCCCAATTTTATATTTATTAAGTCATAATGTTTGCTTAAGAATGGTTATTTTATGAATGTATCAGTAATTTTCGAATTAATCTTTATTGTGTACTAATACTTCTTTATAATGTTACGTACCACGTATTTTTACTTTTCCTTTCAGCTATAAACTATTCCAACAATGGGCAACACGAAAATAAGACAATGAAGGTATCATAAGTTATAAAGCAAAATAATATACAATTTACATATGGCGAAGCAGTTACACAGGGTGTCTCATTATTGGTGTAAGAACTGAAAATTGGGGGGTAGTTTTTGAATTATTAAAGAAAAACATGATACAATAATCATAGGGCGCGAAAAACGCGACCGAACAAGCGCGTCGGTAAAACAGAAAGCGTTAAGTGCAAGCACCGACGAGCTACTGTGCAAGTAATATCGAGCGAGGTATAAAAAAATTCAGAATCAAAAAAACGGAGTCTCATCCGACATTCTTGCAAAGGAAATTGTCTCAATTTCCGATAATGGTACACTCTGTGCATGTAACAAATAATGTTACGGATCTACATTTATCTGTACCAGCGTTGATTTACCGACTCTGCTCAATGCATGTACCACTTTACCAGCATCGCAAGACGCATTTACCGACGGAGCCGCAGGCCTACCAGGTTCATTTCCCGGCACCCCAATTTATACAGAGGCTGGACGGTGCCACTAGCTAGCAAATAAATTTGGATATGCGTTGTTTTATAACACTTATTGATAATTACGCCCAAATAGTATCTTTATAGTATCTTATAAATTTGTATATTAACTCCTAAATATCGTGCTGTAATCTTGACACAAAGAAAAATAATAAATACAGAAGTAGGGATTTCTAATATATTCTTTAAGAAGGTAAGTATTGTTTGTTTTACTTTAAGTTATTCATATTTCTTGCATACATTGTGTCAAACTTGGAAATGTCTCGTCCGCAAAGGGTTAACATTTATTCTTACCAGTTTTAATTGCTTTTAATTATCTGAATGCATTTGTAGTCGTTTCATTGATGGCATATCATCGCTGTAATACGTAGAGAAATTCATTTATTTCGGGTACGATATATGAAAAATAATTCGATTGGTTTAGGAATGCCACCGGTAGATGGCGATATCATTTCAGTGGCTGTGGGATTTCAAAGGGTTTATTGTTGCTACCCCACTACTTTATCACTACACAACCACGCTTTAGTTTATTCACAAATATTTACAATGTTTCACTATAATCATATTCACATATTGCGCCTCGATGTATTCGTTTTATTATAAGCTATAAGACTGTTGTAGTGACAATATGCAGTCCTATTAAAAAAAAATACAGTGACCTTGAAATCTCGAAAAAAAAAAAAAAATGACCTTGAGAAAGGTACTGGCGTCTTCCAACAGAATATTTCCTCCCCCTGACATTTTCTCTATCATACAAAATAAGCGACATATTTCAGGTGGTCAAGTTAGGTGAAATAACCTGTATAAAATTAAAAATTAAAATATATATCGATCTTTAAATTATTTTACACTTTATACAAGTTTTGCTGACAATGATTAAATAAATTGTTGCTTAATTTTGAAATAACATGATAAATCGTAAAATTTTATTACAAATGACTGAATTATTCATATTTTAATTAGAACATTTTTATAATGAATGATACTTCTACAATGGGTTTGAGGGTAAACATAATTGTTTTCTAAATACGTTTCAAGCAGAATGTAGTTACAAATGTAAATTACGATGTGATTTGTAATTTTAAGGAACAAGTGGTAGAAAAATATGCTAATGTGATGTGCTAAAGTCATGCGGAGGGTAGTTCTAGAAAGTGGGACAAGCTATAGTTCTTTTGTTACTAGGAACGGTGAAAAATGTTTAATGAAAATTTTATACAGAATTCGGTTCTGTTAAATTACGTGAACTGCTTTTCTTTTTATGATATACAAATCGTATATTAATATTCTTTATAGGTTATAGATTTAAAATTTATTATCAATCAGCATTCCTTAGGATTTTAATTGTTAGTATAATTATTATAATTACAAATTAATAAAAATACTTTTTAAAACTTTTCAAATTTAATCTGAATCAATTAAAGATATTGAGTAACGTGGAAAATGATAATAATTGCATAATTTCTTTAACAAGGTTTAAAAATACTTTTTTTTTTCAATCGATTTTATTACAGAATAAAAATAGAAAGTATATTTTGCTTGTTTGAAAATATCGTATTTATTAGCAGAATAATACTGCGTAAATTTTAACAAATATATCTTTAACAGTTTACATTTTTATTGCACATTTTAACTTTCCAAATATGGACGTGGCTTTTTTTATTTTCTTACACTGTCAGTTTCATTATTCTCTATTTTATTAGAATTACTCAGGAATACTTGACGTAGCAAGGAAAGGGCCATGGCCCCTGCTCCAAAATACACAACCGGTTCCTTTAATTTATAAAATATCATTTTATAATAATCCTGTTGTGTAACATTAGTAGTTAAAATGATCTCTGGACTCTCCAAAACAAAAACAGTAATAATTACACCAACGACCAAAGTATGCCTTATAATCGCACGAAGTTCTCATTCCCGTTATTAGTAAACAGAAAATGTACAAAACATGAAAATCGAAGGAAAAACATCTCCCAGCAAAGCTGAACTAGTTATTCTCCCTCGAAACAGAATTTCCAATTACGTCACTGTATGGGGTGAGCGTTATTAATTTCGCACAATAACTATTTTCAGCCCGGTCCACGCGACGTTCCCTTCGTTATGTCTAAAACAATGAAGGATGTAAGAGAAAATTCACGGGTTAGAATGGTTAGATTAAAACGGTTGTCGAATTTCGACGGTTAGATTCGTTTGGCAGCAACGGCGATTTCAACGATGGCGCCGTCTGGCGGTAAACTTCGGTATTAACGGGCGGCAAGGTAGGGAGGGAATAGTGGGGAACGAAGTGTTGCGAGGGAGCGTGCGTCTACGTCAGGAAAAGCTTCGAGCTTATTGGTCCCGGTCCATTGTTGCGTATTGATTGCTGCAGAGCAGTGGTATGGTCGTCGGAACACTCGGTCGTCCTCATCGCCGTCGTCGCCGTCGTCGTCGTCGTCGTCGTCGGTGGTACAGTCGAGTAGGTTAAGGAAACGGGACACACGCGTGTTACGGGATAGATCAGTTTTTTTCTAACCCTCGCCGTTACGTCGCGTACGATCCCATGGATTCCAGTTTGATATACGATATACACACGTAAAAAGCATAGAAAAAAAAAAACAAAATATATATATATATATATATGTATTTATATATACACACACATATTAATACAATAATATACACAGAGAAGCGCGCGTGCACGTATTCGTTCACACACACACACAGACACACACAGAAGTTATCTTTTCTTTAATTTCGTACATATACACGTATACACGAAGAGGATATTATGAATGTGTGTATATAAAATATATATGCGTGCATGCATACGTAAACACACGTACACGCGTATGTGTATACGTAATTCGTAGTGGTGTTCAGTGGTTTGTTTTCTTGTTTTCTGATTCTCCCCCTTTCGAGATCGGAACTACCTGCAGCATTAGCGGCGGCGGCGGCGGCATCAGCTGCCGCCGAACGTGTCGAAAGCGAAGTCGTCGTGCTGATACCACTCGGTCGCAAATAAACCTGGGTCGGACCAAGTGTCGAGGGAGGAGAAGAAGACGGATCGTTCGGGTTTTGTTCGCTGGTGAAACGAAACTGGCCCGGACAGTGTCGTCCGCGTGGTAAACGACCACGGGTGTAATCCAACCGCGGGACGTCGCTCGTCGTCGAACACCGTGCGAGGAACGATAGGATAAGAACCGTGAACAGAAGGAATCGGAGTCGGTGAAATCTCGTGTGGGATCGATATCGAGCGATTTCCTCGAGACGAAAGGGGATAGAAGAGAAAGCATAGTGATTCGACGAGTGTGTTCGTTAAACAGTGATCGAACGGTGACGGAAAGAGGGAATAAGGTTAGATAAGAAAGGTGGCGAGTAAGTTCGTCGTAGAGGGTTTGACGAATATACAGAATCGGTGTCGCAAGTTCGGTGGCAAG
Source organism: Stelis phaeoptera (assembly GCA_943735885.1). Lineage (NCBI taxonomy): Eukaryota > Metazoa > Arthropoda > Insecta > Hymenoptera > Megachilidae > Stelis > Stelis phaeoptera. The sequence goes on from OX030936.1 coordinate 8,462,113, forward strand.
GAATCTTCGAAATATAATCTGTGTGTGGGGTTCGGGGGGAGGGTGGGGGGGGGGGGGATGTGACATGGTGTTTTGATCGTTGGTGAGTGCGCGTGTATCGGTGAGGGAACGTTTTCGTTTCGTAAAGGAGAGGATAAGAGGGGAAAGATCGAGAGGGAAGCGTGTCGTGTTTGCGACTCGTGGCAGCACGAAATTATGAAGCGAATAAAGAGCGCCCTGTTGGCCGCTACTTGCGATAGCCGCCGGTGAATGTGTGACCCGGGGGCAGCAGAGATCCACCGTAATGACGACCGAAGAGGCGACCGAGCAGCCCCCGGTAGACGATTGCCTGAAGGAACGGAAATGGTGGTGCTTTCTGCTATCGAGCATCTTCACTTTCCTCGCCGGGCTGCTGATCGTGCTCCTCTGGCGTGCGTTCGCCTTCCTCTGCTGTCGCAAGGAACCCGAATTCGCTCCAAATGACCCGAAACAGAAAGAGCAGAAGACGAACCGCCAGGGCAAGGAGTTCGAGGGGACTTTTATGACCGAAGCCAAGGACTGGGCCGGTGAACTGATTTCTGGACAAACCACCACGGGTCGTATTTTGGTGAGTTTCTTTCTTCCTTTTTTCTTGTTTTTTTTCTTCCCCCCATTTTATTTTATCGTGGGTTTTCCGACGGATGTCGAGCCCAGTGCTACGCTTTAAGGTTAGGTCAACGTAGTGTCCTATACGTTAACAATTAAATTTCTACGAAAGAAGTTTTTGATTTGAGTAAGTTTTGCGGTGAAATCTGGAAAATACGTGAACAGATCGTTGTTTAATAGAATTATTCATTTCTTACGTAAATTAATATAATGTATATTATTGATAATGTATATTATTGACTTTTCAGTAGGAAAATGATAGATTTAATTTCGACTGCGAGTCACGTTTGACCCTGTCGTGCCACGCAAGGGATAATTAACATTCTCTTACTTTATCAAACCTTGAAAGTAAACGCACGTAATTATTATCATTACTCGACCTATGATTACTCCAGTGATTTTTTAATTCAAATTCTCCCTCGTGTTGTTTACATTATTTCGAATTACAAGGAAATTTTTCGTTTTGTAAAGTCGAATTATTTTTGATCGAAAAAAAAAAAAACTGGTTAAAATTCCACATAATTTTGCTTTTAAAAATAATACTTGGGATCGTTTTTTTTTGTGTCCATTTCTTATCATTAATTAAGTATATAAGAATCTTCCTGAATTACGGGTACCGGCGAGTCGGAATTCCCGCGAAATTTGAATCTGGTGGTTAGTATACGTGTTCCCGTTCGTTGAACAACAAACTTTTTACACTTTTAGTTATAATTTATACATGAGTTTATTTTCTCACTATTTTATAACAACGTATTTTATTTCACACGTAAAAATATTAAAATATAGCTGACTTGGACATTTTACGGTAATACCTTTGTATACTTCGCGAAAGGCTTTAATTTCATCGAAATTTCCACCGTTTTAGGAAAGGAAATATTTGAAAAAAAAAAAAAATATCTTAGGTAAAAAGAGTCATTTCGAATTACACTAGTTTACAAAATGAAATTGATTTCATGTACATTTGATGAGAGGTAACTTTTCTTATGGGTTTTCTCCCGCTGAATTCGAAAATCAAGGTTAAAATTTTTTTTATGGAACAGTTTTTAAGATATTGTAATTTTTTCAATTTTTTTACCTCTTTTCACTTTAAAAACCACACCTGGAGCTAGATGTGTCCGATTTGGTCGTTATTGGTACCAAATGAAAGACATTGAAATGACGAACAAACAGGTATAATCGGATCTTTAATTGGTTAAGCGGTTCAAAAGATATTGATGAAAATATTCCAGATTTTTGAGAAAATTAAATTTTTATACTTATTCTGTGGCCACGGAAAAATAGAAACCGATAAAAATCTGGAATATTTTCATCAATATCTTTTGAACCGCTTAACCAATTAAAGATCCCATTATACCTGTTTGTTCGTCATTTCAATGTCTTTCATTTGGTACCAACAACGACCAAATCGGACACATCTAGCTCCAGGTGTGGTTTTTAAAGTGAAAAGAGGTAAAAAAATTGAAAAAATTACAATATCTTAAAAACTGTTCCATAAAAAAAATTTTAACCTTGATTTTCGAATTCAGCGGGAGAAGATCCATAAGAAAAGTTACCTCTCATCAAATGTACATGAAATCAATTTCATTTTGTAAACTAGTGTTATTAGTCACGATTGGAATACGTGGAGAAAATTCTGTGATACTTAATTTATTTATTAGTGCTTGTATTTTTATTGATTGACTGACTTCATCACAGGAAGTAAAGATATTAATATCGTTAATTTAACGAAGCAGTGTCCTCGTTAAAGATTATAACTTATATGTTTAAATAAATTTTCATCGGTGAACTTACGAAACATTTGCCATTTTGTTATAATATAAAATCCAGGAGATTAATAGGTATATCGCGAATATTCTTTGGAAAGTTGTTTACGTTTGAATTTGCGGCGTATTCCCGCGAAAAAGAAAGTGTTTTTACAAATCAGTATTAAAATCTGTGATATATTTATATAGTTTTGACTTATGGTTTATTCGATAGAAATATTTTTACCGTTGCTTGCTTTCAAAATACCTTCTTTTCGCGGGAATTCTCGAAAAATTCAAACGTTGTTCATATTTCTCATAGCAGGTTTCAGAATCTTTTGGGAAATAATAATTTCGTTTCTGTTATCATTTTTGCTCTTTTCATCTTCCCAATTGTATTATTTCATAACACTGCTTTATTTTGTTACGCTGACGCAACAATACTGGCATAAAATGAGAAATATATTATTTGCGCAATATAATAACAAGTTCCTAATAATTTTGATAAATTAAAATACCTTTTCTTATTTCAATATGTATACAATAATTGCATTGTGACCCCGTTAACCAAATAACGTTAAAATATATCAAGAAAATTGAAATAATTATTTCACGCTTGGCAATCCTTGATTCTCTAAACTGAAGGACATAGTATGTTAACTTAATTCGATGGTAGTATACGTATTAAAACCGAATCGTCAGTAATTTCAGTACAGAAACTTTTGTACGCTTAACAATTTTAAAACCACGAAATATTAACACGTTGGCTGTCGATTTTACAATCGAACAATTAACAAAAGAAACGACGAAACAAACCACGGATAACGTTATCGTTAAGCTAATAATACTAGCTATCGATTTGACAGGTTAAATTTGAAAATTAGTTGATTATATTCTTAACACGTTGGCTGCCACGGGGGTCACCGGCACTCGAAATTTTTAATAATGAAATAATTACCAACAGAAATGATAAAATCAACCATGGATAGCGTTAACGTTAAGCTAATAATGCTAGCTATCGAATTGAAAAGTTAAATTTGAAAATTAGTTGATTGTATTGTTAATAATTAGGATTTCAACGTGTCTGGCTACACAGGTCCGTTTTCACTGTGCCAGTCAACGTGTTAATTTTCAATTTGTAATCCATTTTATCCCGTGCCTTACCAAAGTTGAGCGATACTACTGCGTCGCCACGTTCACTGGCGCAGTGAAAAAGGGTTACGCGTAGTCAGACGTATGGTGAACGAAGGTTTGCATTCTTATTCAAAGCAGTCGTTTTCAGACGATTGTTAACGAAGGAGGTTACAATTGTTGATGCACGGATATTTGTCCAGCAGTAAATGAATTAATCCGGTATATATTCGTGTGATTTTAAGATAATTATGGAAGAATTATACATAATTGAAAAGCATCCATACGCTTTCTCGTGAATTTATATAAATTTCATACCTATTCGATATTATATTAGGAAATTATAATTGAAATCGTGAGACGCTTGAACGTGTATATTCAGGATATTTTCAATTTTGATTAGTACAAATTGAAAAATTAAATCAGACGAAAATTCATGTTTTGTACATCGACACGTATTTACTGTATTTAAGTCACGCGTGGATTATTTTAATTTTGAATTCAACAGTTTCTTTTTGAAAAATAATTATACAATTACACGTGTAAGCTTGGGTTTCATTATGGCACTTTTATTTGTACCTTGCTAAATGTTCCTAACTGTTTGCTAACAATTACATTTGTTTCGTCGAGTGTATTAAAGGAAACGTGTGGATTTCGACTCATCAGTCGATGATCACTAGAGTAGATTATTATTATTATCATTATAGTAGATTTATAGTTATAGCACGTAGTACACGAGAAGAAAGAGGGGAAAAAAAGAAAACGAAAAAAAAAAAGAAATATTAGAGGAGTAAAGGAAGAAGGTAGAACATAATAAAAATTGGTTAACACGTTGATTGCCACAGTGAAAACGGACGTGTGTAGTCAGACACGATAAAATCCTAATTATTAAGGGTGCAGTCGATTAATTTTTCAAATTTAACCTTTCAATTCGATAGCTAGCATTATTAGCTTAATGTTTCGTCATTTCTTTTGGTGATTATTTGATTTTTCAGCCAACGTGTTAATATAAATTAATAAATTTGTGTTTGGGATATTTATGCTCCCTGATAAGAAAAAGATCGAGGGTGAGACACCGATCAATTAAAATCTAAAGAATCGTTTAAATTTATGGTTTTTCGATATAAATGGATCAATCATTTTTCCAATTACAGTCCCATTAACACTAGAACTACTTCTAGTGTTAACTTCTTATTTTAAATTGCAAAAATTTATTAAAACCCTGTCATAAAGGTAAAGAATTATTCTATACGTATAGTTTACGTTTTACTATCCTTTGCTTTCTATTTTAGCTTCAGTTTAAAAGTAACGGTGCATTGAACGTCGGTAGTTCGTGTCAGAAGAAATCAAAATTGGCCTTTGTATATCCCCCTACTTTTGCATCCACAAAACAAACAAAAAAAAAAATACTATTACCAGGCATCCTATATTTATAAATTATCTGAATCGGTTGAAAAGTCCTCGATACTTTCGTCTTCAACCAATAATCATCGAAAGGTAGACCCACAATACTCTGTTCAGAACATTTATTAACCCTCGGACAGACAAAGCTGTTTAATTATTAATTATCAAACAACGAATATAGGGCAAAGGTGAATTTAAAATTCGATTTAACCGATAGCTCTCTCCATGGTCCGTCATCCGAGGTGTTAAAAAGACTGTAACGTATCAAATGATAAATTGAATTCTTTAACAATACCTTATTAACTATCTCGTTCATGTTACATGCTTTTTTTTTTTTTTTTTTTTTTTGAAAATCTTTCCATGACAATATCGCTCTTTGCAGTTCAGTTAACGTAGGTAATGCCATTTCACTGTTATGCCGGTAAGCGATGCTGTACTTCCTCTCACTCATTGGTTTATAGGAGGCAAAAAATAACAATGATAAATTGGGTTCTCCCTTAAAGCGTAAGGCCCCAGGTCTGCGAATGAATATAAATTTTCGAAAGTAACCGGTCAATTTCTACGATCGATTCACGATCGTGGAAGAATTCGGAGCAGGTTGAAACTGTTATGAAAAGGTATAGAATGGATGATAAAGAAGAAATTATGGCACCTATGTGCTTGCACGTTTATACACCCTTGTACACGCCTATCTGCCTACGCGATACCATGTACAGAAAGTGAGTTCTCGACACCAGTTAGCACGAGTATCGTGGCAAGTGACCTAGTTTTTGTTCGTGGAACCAGTACGTCGTTGACTGGAGTAGAGGGGTAGTTTCTACGCAGTGCGTGTTCCCATCCCGAGGGGCGTGTTTTTCCAGCCTTTCCTCCTTCTCGAAGGCCTATCGAATTCTCAACCCTTCTTTCCGAACCACCTTCGTTTTCAAATAGAAATATTAGGTCGTACCGTAAGCAGCGTCCCTTTTTGAAAATCAGACCTTTTTTTTTTTTGAATGATTTGTTACAATGGTTAGACATTTACAGGGTATTATAGGATTTTTCACAATAATTGACCGTGGATGATCAAATTATTATTCGAGCCAAGGTCGTGTTTCGTGGGTAACTTTTAATCAATAATCCTCCACTAATAATATACATATGTATACAGAGGAATGCTTATAAAAATAAACAAATTTACATTATGTATTTTTTGTAACGCTACCTTTTGCTGTAATTGCTGCCTCGAATTGTTCTCGGCATACTTTCGATGCATTTAGTACTGAATCTAAATCAGCGTTACTCTGTCGTTAATCATTCGACTCATAGATTACGATATACATACTTGTTATATCTTTTTTATTTATTGCGAACAAAATAACAGAACCGTAGACGTGTATTATTAATTCTTAATTAAACGATAGAAAAGCAAGAAAAATTAACTTCGACGAATGTTTAGTGATCTAGTCGACATTCGCACAAAATAACTCGTAATCACTCGTAGTGTTGCCAACTGTGACTGTGTATCAGAACTTTACAAACATCGACACGTAATCAAAAATTAATAATAATTCTGTTTAACACGTTGGCTGCCACGGGGGTCACCGGTGACCGGCACCCGAAATTTTCTACAATCAAATAATTACCAACAGAAATGATCAAATAAACCACGGATAGCGTTAACGTTAAGCTAATAATGCTAGGCTATCGAATTGAAAAGTTAAATTTGAAAATTTGTTGATTGTATTGTTAATAATTAGGATTTCAGAGTGTCTGACTACCCACGTCCGTTTTCACTGTGCCAGTCAACGTGTTAAACGGGTTTTCATTCAAACAACCAATTGTTTTTATGTAAAATCATATGAAAATTTTGAATACGATATAATTCCTAGTTTCAATCTTTCCAAAAGATTGGAATAAAAAACAAATACTGAAACTTGGAATTATAAATTCTGGGAAAAATGTTGCCATGTTGGTATCGCTGGGCTGGTGAGGGTTAAACATTATATGTATTGATACGGGCGAACAAATTATTTGAATAAGTAAATGATTTAACATTGATCTTCCTCAGTTTCGAGTTTGGTATTCAGACAGTTTTATGTAAACGGAAGTAATTTTGATTTATTAATCAATATATTGTCTATTTTTCATATTAATCAATCGTGTTTTTTCAAAACACGTGTTTTCAATGTTAGAAAATTGAATATTTATTACTATTATGATATGAATTTCTCCAGTGATAAGAAAATTATTGGATTATAACATAAATTTCTAGAATTTTATTTTCTTAGTTACTTCTGTGTTAAGTATGACTGTTTCTTTTCGTTTTACGTTGAAATGATGAGTTTTTAGCTTATAATAAATGCAAGTTTAAATTTCTATTTTATTGCTTCAGTTTTTTAAAGAAACTAATCTATTTAAGGCACGTAAATCTAAACAAATTTCGATGGCAATTTATCACAATAAATCATAGTCTTATTTTAAAATAAAAATCCTTGGGATCCGTACATTTTCTTCAACGAATCGAAACGCTTTATGATTCTCGCAAGAAATCACGTTGAAACATATTTCATAAAAACTTGAAAAAGGATTCGTAAAAATCGGTAAATATCGAAAAATAAAAATTATATGTGAAATAGGGGATTCTAAGCCTTGTAATTCCATCTGAATGATAAATCTTCGCCTCTAAATTTTTGCAAATCAATCCTCAACAATCCTTGCATTCGCATAACATTTAAATCGTGAATTCACGAATAACGGTTACCACAAAACTGGAATTTTTCAATAAACTCAAGAAATCACTGACAATTGTTCAATAAATATTATAAAAAATTCTTTCTTCATTCATATGGTCTGCTAACGGTTGATTATTGGACAGTATTTATCACCTGAAATCAGTCTAAGACGTTGAAATTTTACGAAACCAAACAATCAATTGATCTTTGTCGTTGTTAATTAAGTACTTTTGTAGTCGATACGACGTTAAGAAGAAATAGAAAAAGAAACGACTGTTTGCGTAACGACCACGTGTCTTGCAATGACAACGGTGCAGGTTTCTTTCTAATCTAATCTAACTGCAACTTAACAGTTACCCAGTGTTACTGCTCGACCGAGCCAACCGTATTATTCTTCAAACTAGGTGACATGTGCCATTCTTCTCGCATTAAGACTGATCGAGTTACTGAAAACCTTACATGCTGCCATCTTGTTTGATCTTCGTTTCGTTTCACGGTTGGAAACATTCAAATTTGAATCGTTTCATGACATAAAAGTATCAGAAAATAAATATAATACTTGCGTTATACCAATATAAAGTTCAACGTATGAAGAAGAAAGCTACGTAAGAGTTTTGTCGACTGGTTAGTTTTCGATGTATACTCTGTTCGGTTGGTTAACTTCTAGCAACATTTCATGACACAAAAGTATCACAAAATAACACTTACGATGTACCAATTTAAAGATTGAAATCTAAAGAAAATAACCGTATAAAGACTTGGTCGGTATTCTTGATAGAAAATGACTGGTTGTTAGTTGCAACGAATTGTTTATCTTAAAGATCGAAACGTGCCCTAATTAATTTATCTAACTTCTGACGTAATTTCATGACATAAAAGTATCTCAAAATCCCACCGATGGTGTATCGGATTAAACCTGAAAGTTTAACAAAAATGTCCATCCAAACGCATCGTCAATATTCCTGAATACAAACTGGTTAATTATATCAATCAGACGAGACGTGGTTCATTAGGTTGGTTAACTTCTCGCGTAATTTCATGACATAAAAGTACCTCAAAATACCATTTACGGTATATCGAATTCAAGCTTAAAGTTGAATAAAAACGGCAATATAAACGTTCCATCGATAATTCTGGTAGGTAATGACCAGTTGTCGGCAAACAATAGAGTTCTATTAGCTGATTTCGCACAAGGAGGTCTTACGGAGCAGTGATGTCAGAAGCTATTAAGAGAAGTAAGGAGCAGTCTATCCACTTCTTGGTTGGTTTCTTTCTTACTCGTTCAATGTTAGACCGCTTTCATAACACGCTAAAAGCAGCACGTGGTCACTGTTCTCTCATTGGAACGTTCCCCCCCCCTATCATCTGGCTGCCGCCCTGAGAGCCGTGATTCAGCTGCCCTTGGCAAGCGATAAAATAACTGCCCCGGTGGCATTGAGTTGTGCCACTTCAGGAATCGATTCATTTAATTGCAACAATTGTGCAATTAACGGGACACACGCAATTTTCCAGTCCCAAGAGCGACGACTCTGATAATAATCTTAACGAACTTCAAATATTACATTTAAAATACTAATAAGCTTTTTGTTCGAATAATGGGTTCAATCGAGTACCATTAGCTCGGAACCATCTTGACCTCCATGTTTGTCGAATACGATCTCTCAGAGTTTGCAACCCTCTGTGCTATTTAAGATTTATTTGTACCAGAACATGGTAGGCTAACGAAAGAAATAGATATAAATGGATTCACAAGCTTTCGGTTTTTGGTAGCTTCGTTGGAAAAGGATTATATCCAAGAATGCTTCGAGTACAAAGGGTTGATTTTTAAATTAAATTTATGAGTCATTATGGACTGTATAGTTTGTATTGGATTTAAATTGGAGGATTCGATGGTCGTGATAATCTATAGGCTGGATCAGGGGTCTGCGAACTTTTTAGGCCAATTGCCACACTGTCTATTTCACAAAGTCGGGCGTACTAACATACTATAACTTTTTCTAAAAGAAAAACGAAACAACAATTTCCGTTGCAGCTATATAAATCTCATTAATCATAATTATTATAATGTTTAATTTCATTATGTTAGTTACCTAGGTATGTCACTTATTGTAAGTTTTTAAGATAATTTTGTATGACAGCTATTATTTTGTATGATTTAACTTGTATTGTAAATTTGACAATGTAATCAAAATAAACTATGGCGGGCCGGATGCTGGGTATGTTCAGCTCGTTAGCGCGGGCCGGTTTTCTTTTAATTTCTTCAATTTTACAATAATAAATTTGTTAATTCAACATTTCATTTTCTGTGAATAAATAGCAATATATTTATTTGTTAGATATTCATTTACGAAGATATCAACGAGACTCCATTTTGGAACAGACTGTAGTTCTTTAATTTCGTGGCTGTTGAATTTTCTTCGATTCTCCTCTAGTAAGGAAAATTAGGTTCGAAAGAATTTAAGTGATTTGATCCAATTTAAGGAATTAGGCCATTCGAGAGCAAGAATAAGTAGGCATACTTTGGGAATTCTTTTTAACAAATGATAGGCCTTTATTGTACAACTAATAAACTGTAAAAAATAATGTTTGTGTAACGATTAATATCAAAATGGGGGATGTACAGCATTTCGTCGATGACACCTTTTCTTTTCGAAGGATAAACGGCCGGACCAGCAGCTCCTGCAATTTTTAACTTAGGAAAAAAAGACCATAATCTCTTCGATTATATATCAGAACAGCTACCGAAGTACGTAGGATTTCTTTTTATATATTGATTTCTGTTTAAAGTTTAAAATTTCAAGAAAATATCGCCAGAAAATTATTTATAATCAAAATCCTACGTAATTCGGTAGAGAATTTCGTTTTGCACATACAGTTCAATTTTCAAGTAGACTGGTCAAGATTTGTTTGATTTATGAGTCCGCCCAGTTTGAAAAATGCGGTTTCGAGGGGAACGCGTTTAAACTGTTTTAATAGCAAAAATTACAGACAACTCTTGTATGTATACTTTTAATCTGCGATGTCCTGTGCTTCTTTTCCGACCGTTTGCAACCTGATTCGTATACATGATTCGTACTATTTAGATATTTTTCCCCCACCCATAATCTTTTGGCATCTCATTTTTAAGATATTAAGGTATCTTTTAAGCCCCCCCCCCAATAAGTTACAATATTTTCAAAATCCTAGTAGTCCAACCCCTTAAACTCAATTTCACACTTTATCCATACATCTATCAAATTCTGTATCATTTTTATTTATAAAACTTCGTCGAGCTTTAACGTCAATTCAAATACCGTTGTATCTTTCCTAGGTCACGATTGACCCAGACACCAGACATTCGACTCCTTGTTCGATTTTAACCGGTTCATCGTGTTACTTCGTCAGTCTCCTTTCGATTCCGATCAAACGCGCTTGGTTCGTGATTCAACAGATCGATCCTTTTGTTAAAAAAATAATTCCCAGCCAATTTTGCGAATAACCGTAACACCCGAAGGAGCTTTTCCTGTTTCTCGAAAGTGGGTTCGACGTATACCACGATGATAGACCAGGGTCGGCCTGCTTCGTAGGATCGTCATAAATGGAAATGCCGCCATAATGGTATCGCCGAGACAAAACCGGTGGTGCACATAATACACTTCTATTGCGCGCACGATTGTATATACGCGTCTCATTTACCACGACCGAGGTCCTCGCATTGAATGCAATTGAAGAGGAGGAGGAGGAGGAGGAGGAGGAGGGGGGGGGGGGGTGGAGGATTGGAGAGTGTGGGAGTGCCTTGGAAACGGTAGTTTATTTGCATTCGCATTGATGCCTTGCTGCCTCGTTCAGAATATACAGGCTCGCTTGTATCCAACTGCTGAAGATGCTGAAACGTCGTGGAACCCTCTGCAGTTGTCAGACTAGGTTGATTTCTTTTTTTAATCGTTTACTCGAATCGTGAGATCGAGGCGTTCAGGGTGCACTTGTCGAGTCGTGTTTGGCAAAATACAAAAGTAGGAACTTTCGTTCTTAGCTACCCAAGTGTTATGCTCACTTATTTACTTTGCTACCTTTGTATAGAGTTCGTCTATTTTGGGCGCGGACGGCCGATAGTTTAGGTCAGTTTAGGAGATTATTAACGATTAAAGTTAGTTAGATTTTTAATAATGATAAAATCAAAAATACTTGGTAAATTGTTAACAGGTGCAAAACCTATAGTATAGCTTCAATAAGGGGACAGAAGAAATGGCGACTGCGCGTGAAGAAAAAGAAATAGGTAAGGAACGGAGGATTTGAACCGTGTACCTTTGTATGCGTTTAGTGTGTTATAAATATAAAATTGTAATTCTAACTAACTTTAATCGTTAATATCTCGTTAACTATTGGCCGTCTACGCCCAAAAAGGGGTCGCGGAATACTCAGCTGGAACGAACCCTATAAAGTGGCAAAGTTTTCTTAGATAAGTAAAAGTAACACTTGGGTAGCTACCCTCGTTAGAAACGAGCCGATTTTACGCGGATTAAGAAAACAAACATTGTACCTTTCGAAACTTGGAAATATTATATTTTTGCGAAAGTTTGAAATTATTATGAAATCTCAAGTTTCTCACGATCGAAAGGATTTTTTTCGTTATGTAGGTCGACCGACCTACATAAAGGTTCTTTTTTTTTTTCTTCGAAACGTTCGGTATCGGTTCCGAACCGTATCTGTCTCATTTTTTATTTAATTTCAGAAGGATTTTTAGGACCGTTGTTCTCGAGATATTCCGTAAGCCGAGCCTTCGAAATCTTTAATAAGTTTCGATGTTTCGACGTGAATGTGTCGAGTGACCTCTGACTCGAGGAATATTTTACGCGTCCCCATTTTTCTCAGCTGACATGGTTCCAAGTTCGCAGAAAAAAAAAAGGAGAAAGAGCGCTGCCGCACTCGGGTTTTGAATTATTATTGAAACCGACCGGATCATAAATTATTATCAACGATTCTTGCGTCGACTTGGATACGAATGAATTTTCTTGAATCATTTTGAAGAAGGACAGGGAAATGAATGTTTTAAAAGACGGACGGAATTTTTGAATGAAACGTGCCTTAGCGCGCAACGGTTTCCAACCTGGGAGGCGTTTGTTTTGTCAACGTTTTCAAAGCACCTAACTTATATTGTCTTCTGGTTGTTTGGACTTTCACCTTTAATTCGTAAGAAAAATTGTATCGATAAGTTATTTAGTTTCGTTTTTATCCCAATTTACAAATGAAAGAACAAAATTATTGGAGCTAGGTTGACAATGAGATGTGTTCAGATTTCCATTTATTCATTCCGCACATACCTTCTTAACACGTTGACTGGCACAGTGAAAACGGACGTGGGTAGTCAGACACGTTGAAATCCGAATTATTAACAATACAATCGACTAATTTTCAAATTTAACTTTTCAATTCGATAGCTAGCATTATTAGCTTAATGTTAACGCTATCCGTGGTTTATTTGATCATTTCTGTTGGTAATTATTTGATTGTACAAAATTTCGTGTGCCGGTCACCGGTGACCCCCGTGGCAGCCAACGTGTTAAACGGTACAGTTTTGAATGACGCTGAAGATGTAAAATCTTATTTAATTCCGTTTTTTGTCAATACCTAAATTAAAGTCATATTTTCAAGTATACAAATTTTGAATTTTTCTTCATATTTAAAATCCGCAATCACTTAGTTGCCAACCCAATAAAATATTAATTTTCACTCTACACGTTGCCCCCAAGATTTGATACACTTCGTGTCAATAAATAACAACAACCCTCGTATTAAATTTCGATTCGATAGATGTAGTTGGTTCAAATGATTAAAATGAATTTAATACAAAAATAAATACACAATACGCAAAATCTTGTTATTATTCTGTTAATAGTATTCAGTTTTTTTTTTTTTGTGTGGTAATAACGTTTTTATTATTCAAAACGTAAAAGAAATGAAAGGTAGGGAGTCGCGGATAAAGATTGGAAACCGTTGCCTCAGTGGGTTAACTTCTACCGTAATTTCATGACATAAAAGTATCTTATGGCGTATCAATATGAAGCTTAAACTTCGCTACATGTGATAAATCAGGTTACAGTTCGTTAGGATGTTTTTGTATTGCACAACCCTTTTTGGAACACTCTGTACATGGGAAACTACTCGATCGGTTTACTGGTTGTTCCAATTCGAGAACCCAATCACTCTGCGATAAGAATATCGAAGAAGTCTGTACGTAGCCATTTCCACGAAGTCTTGATCTTTAAATCAATATAATCTTTTAACCATTTTACCATACTTTTATGTTATGAAATCGTGTTCGATGTTAATCAATCTAATATCATACATCTTATTGTTTATAATCGATGATCAGCCATTTTGTGTTACGAATATTAACAAATCCTTTGCGCAGTTATTTTCTTCAAGCTTTGACCTTGAAATTCATGTGACCATTAAATTTATCCCATTCAATAAATTCTACAAATTCTATTTAGCAAATCCTAGAAATCTTTTTCAATATCCCTCCTATAAATATTTCCTTTTGCAAGCAAGTAAGCCCAGTTAATTAACAAATCTTAACGATCCTTTATCCATGGTGATCGATATCGAGTAAAGGGAAGGATAACGAAAAAATAAGGAGGGAAGTAAAGTGGGAAGGTTGGGGAGGTCGTATTTGGTGGAAAAGTCTTTAGTGGTAGATTGGCAGGATGCCAGTATCAGTTTCGAAGAATGTAACAGATTAGTCACGACACTGGATGGTGGAGGAGACAATCGGTTGGATCCTGGTCAGGTCTGAGTCTGGTCGAACTATAAAATGTTAGATACAGCTCGGTTCTGACCCCTTCACCCCTTCCTCGTTCGACTGACACGGTTATTCAGTGCGGTACAGTGTGCCAAGGCCTATTAACGATAATCTAGTTTCACTAGTTTAAGAATGAGTCGATGTTAGAGCCACGTGCAAAGATTTTATTTTTCTACCACCCCCTGGCCATCGAATTGAAACCACTCGGTATTTTACTCGGTATTATAATTTACGTCTTTGCGCACGGTCAGAAACGATAAATTCATGAAGTAGGGATTTCTAATGTATCCTTTAAAAAGGCATTGTTTGTGTTAAATTATTGATAGTTTCTCAAAAAAAAAAAAAAAAAAAAAAAAAACATTCCAGTTATTCGATATAATCTCAAAAGAGGGAATTGTGTTTTAAAAGGTGTCCGAATACTTTTCCGAACAACTGTACTTGCAATCAGTAAAACTAAAGTGCTTCAAAAACGGATAGTAATTATTAATTAATTGCTATGCACACACGATTGTTGTCATGAATTTGAAACCGTTTAGACTCGTTTGATATAGTTCTGGGATTATTGTTGTGTTCGATAAGTTAAACGCGGTTTAGCTAATTCGTCAGAGAATTTTCAAAATTTCATCCAACACAAATTGTGTTTATTCTGTAGATTTCTTACGTAGTGTTTACACGGTTTAATAACAGAGTATTATTCGTTTCTGTTTCGAACAGGTATCCGCCAAATTATTATTATTAAACGGAAGCTCCACGGTTTGGAAATTTGAATCTTTTGAAAAATTATTCACCGACGTTATTAGAATTAATCGAGACGATTGGTTTTTGATGTTTACGGGTGATACATTCAAAAAATCGTATGAAAGTGTAATATAATAATTTGATGTTTCATTATATTTTATTTGTATGGTTGTTTAAATTCAATAATTAATTTAATTGTTTGAGAAATTTGCAATCATTTTACCATCAAAAGAAATTGTAGAAAAATATCTTCTTTTTAATACCAACAGTAATCGACGAAAATTACATCGCATCAAAGGCTTTGTCGTGTCTATCGAGCTAAGCCTCTCCCGCCTTGCAAAAATAAAAAAACAAATACATGAAAATTATGAGCTATCATATTCTGCAAATTAAACATTTTGATCTCGTCAAACTAAGCAGGAATTTAAAAATTTCAGTGGAAGGACCTCAGCCCCCCCCCCTACCCCTTAAAAATGAAAATATTGAATCGTTCTTTGAGGCAGAATTATTCAGATTTTTCAGCTCATCGTTTTAACCCTAAAACAACCCGTTAAATAATTTAACTCAAGAGAGAGTTACGCTTAAAATGAAAAAGTTTAAATCTTTTGCAGGTAAATATATTGTTTATCGATTGAAGAGTTTTCACAACCCCTAATCAAAATATTGAAACACTAAACGATCAGCTCAAAAGTCTGAATTATATTAGTTTAAAAGCTCATAAATAGCCCCTAATTCTGCCCCAAAGAACGATTCAATATTTTTATGTTTAAGGAACAGGGTGGCTTTTTAAGGAATAGGGTCACGAAGGTATTCTTTCAAATTAAACGCACCGTACGCATCGAAAAAGATTAGTAGATAATTATGCTATTCACAGGGGTCGAAGTGTTTAAAAAGGAAACAACCCTTTCGGCCGCGAACGAAAGCTTTTTAGAAAAAGAAAAAAAAAAAGAAGATCGTAGCTTTGCAACACAAAGCAAGATTCTTCAGGCTATGAAATAAAAATAAAAAGAAAAGGGGGGAGGGGGGGAAATGTGGAGGTTCGTCAAGCTACCGGTTGATCACATGAAACTACCACACGTCATTTAACGTGTTGCCAATGCTTGACCCAAATCGTTCTCAACCAACGGGCATAGGAATCCAGGGACAAAGGCAAAGGCTCTGTGAGAATATAAAATAAAAAGCAGCGGAAAGAGATAGAATTAAAAGTGGGAACGATCATCGACATCGTGTCTGTTGTTGATACAACGCGGTATCACTTCCGTTGAGTGTGTTGTCGCACTCGGGTTCCTTTTCTTTCTGTCCCGACCGTTACGGCACTACTGTTATTTGAATCCTTGCACGGCGTTTAAATCACGTTATTACTCCGTGTAAGTTTAGTCTTTCGGTATATTTCTTTCGCAACCTGGAATGATTAGAAAATTAAACTCGTGAATAAAAGACCCGGAACGTTGGCTACGGTTTTAAAAGAAATTGTTGAATTTTTGAAAAGGATATTTATTGGTAATATTCCCCCCCCCCCCCACACTTCTGTACAGGAAATAATGACTAAGGACCCCCCCCCCCCGCACACTTCTTATGGAAAATGGCTTTCGGTTAAATTTGTTGAAACTTTGTTATCCAAGGTAATCACCTCTGTTTTGCTCAAGAGAAGGTACTTCAAGTTCTGTCATCGAATATACTGACAAAGTTTGAATATTGATTTAACTTAACTAAGGTATTTTTCCTGAGAGCAAGTAGTGAATGTATTTAGGCATCCACTCCTTCCTCCGGAATGGCGCTTCTGAAGGCCCAGCTTCATATTTGCCCAACGAACGTTTTGTCACTTAGTTTGAATGTTATAAAACCTGGGACACCCTGTATACGTGTTCACGAGTCTGTCAGTATGTACAAAAGACGTGTATAATACAGGGGGAGGCATTTAAAACTGGCCACCTGAATAACTTGGCTGCTATTGCTGATAGGAAGAAATGTATCAGACCAAAATTATTTAGTATCTAGGGGCTGATCATCCGATGGTACTAGTTTTTTGATAGGTGGAGGCGTGAAGGACTCATCAAAGTAAATTATTCTATAGACCTATAGACCTTACCAATAGGACAGAGATGGGGGAACCTTTTTACCATTAGAGGCCACATTTAAACAAGGCGGTAATAAAGTAGGCCGCTATTCCACTGTTGGTATTTTTATTTATTATCCAGATTTTGTAATTTTAACAAACAAGTATTATATTTAAATACCACTTGAAATAAAAATTGATATTAGTAGAAGGATTTTTAAATAAATTCATTTCATTTTAAAGAAATACAATAGAAAAATAATAATATTAAGTCGTGATGTATATAATTAAATATTAATTGATTGAAGAGCTAGCTTTTATGAAGGCCGCACAAGAAACTCACGGAGACCGCACGTTCCCCACCTCTGCAATAGGTTATTGTATTCACCTTGAAATACTCTATTAGAGTATAGGAAACTCTGTGGAAAGGGGTTTCTTTGGACCACCTATCGAATGGTATTAACAACGCTCAGTTTGGTTTTGGGGGCACTTTTACCATGCTTATTCGGCTAGACCCTTTGAAAATTAGTTGATTGTATTCTGAATAATTAGGATTTCAACGTGTCTGACTACACACGTCCGTTTTCACTGTGCCAGTCAACGTGTCATAACTTTTGCCGGAGCATGTCAAAGGGTTAACAATCGCCCGATATTTCTGTTTAAATAATGCAGATAGCCCTGAAATCTGATTTAAAAAAAAAAAAAAAAAGAAAAAAAAACAAAGCGACATGGAGAGAAAAACTATCTCCGTCGTAAGACGTGCCCCATGAAATCGTATAGTGTTCCCGTTTAAATGGCCCACCCTGTACATCATAACACGAGGGTACCCTGCTATTCCAGGAAAATAAAGGTTCAATTTCACTCGAATGGTACACGTATTATTTTATCATACCCTGAGAAATGAAAGTGTATATGCAAAGGAGGAGAGAATCGTGTTGTGATTGCTAACACGTTGACTGCCACCGTGAAAACGGACGTGTGTAGTCAGACACGTTGAAATCCTAATTATTCAGAATATAATCAACTAATTTTCAAATTTATAACCTTTCAAATCGATAGCTAGCATTATTAGCTTAACGATAACGCTATCCGTGGTTTGTTTCGTCGTTTCTTTTATTAATTATTATTAAGATTGTAAAAAATTTCGTGTGCCGGTCACCGGTGACCCCCGTGGCAGTCAACGTTCTAAAAATGAATCGATGATTATTATCATTATTATTAGAGGCTCGGGATCGTATCGTTTTGGCAGAGGATCGTCGTTTCGTGGCCGATAGATTTTCAGGGTTTAATTTCACGTTTGTCCCTATAAATAAAGTTGGTCGTGGAAAACTCGGTCGAATGTGGCGTTGGCGCGAAACGATGGAAACTTGGGGCTATGCCATCTCGGGATGTAAAACTTCTTCTTTGCTTGGCAACCAGGTTCTGTTCTCCTACTTTCTGCCACTTAGCGCGCTTTTAATTTGGGACGCTCCGTTGCCGGCCAATGGCGTTTATTCAAGGAAAACGGATCTTTGTGTTTGACCCCCTCGTAAGGTAACAGCCGTCACCGGTTTAGGGGGAAAAAAAAAAAATAAATAAAAAAAAAGATGACACCGTACACGGTGACCCATTTAGAATCGATCCTGGTCGATCAGCCGCGAACTTGTTGACGATACTAAAATATATGTAGCAGACAAAAGTTAAATGGTTTTCGAAGGCTGGTGGGAGAGGATATGTTTGTTTCGTGGACGGTGCTTGTGCTTGGAGTTTACGATCGATTTTAGAGTTTAATATCAATTTTAGTTTCGAATCGATATTACTGGAAAACGGATGACCTTGTTTCTCTGTTTCGCGAAACCGGCAGGATAATAAAACTGTGCTCGCTGCTGAGAATGTTAGGGTTCTTTAGGAAATATGGCGATACAGGGGAAAAGATACTTGTATTGTTTTTTTGTTTTTTTTTTTTTTGTACATATTCGAAAGTTACTAGGTGTTATGGCTAGGTAGGGTAATTTGATTAATCCCATCGTCTGTTACCAAATTACAGAATTACTAATTTAGTTGTTATTGAAATGGGAAAACTCGAATTATCAATTTGGTTGAACTGGTAATTTTGTGAATTACTAGTTACCAAATATTCGTTATTGATAAGACTAATTATAATAGGTGGTAATTACGACTTGCTAGCTACATTGCTTATTGCTAAATTAGTAGTAATCAGAATTGCTAATTTTATGAATAACTATTTACTAGATTGCTTATTACTAGTTACTAGCTGCTAGTTACTGGTTAAATTAATTATTCCTAAATTATTCTAGTTACTTAATCTCCAATTTCTGGTCGTTAATTACCAGTTACTAGTTGAATTGCTTATTGGTAAAATACCAATTACCAAATTGCTATTTTTGTTAATTACTGATCATTAAAATTCCTTATTGATAAAACTATAATAATTAATAAATCGTTAGTTACTAAATTGCTTATTGCTAGTTACTGGTTAAATTACTTATTCCTAAATTATTCTAGTTACTTAATCTCCGATTTCTGGTCGTTAGATATCAGTTACTAGTTACATTGTTTATTGGTAATTTACTGATCACTAAATTCCTTATTGATAAAACTAAGTAATAAATCTATAATTACTAAATTTCTTATTGCCAATTATCAGTTACTGGTTAAATTACTTAT
Organism: Stelis phaeoptera; assembly: GCA_943735885.1. Classification (NCBI taxonomy): domain Eukaryota; kingdom Metazoa; phylum Arthropoda; class Insecta; order Hymenoptera; family Megachilidae; genus Stelis; species Stelis phaeoptera. The sequence continues at coordinate 8,481,967 of OX030936.1, forward strand.
TCCTAAATGATTAGTTGCTGAATTGTTAATCTTGGGAATTTCTAGTTACTTAATCTCTAGTTTCTGGTCGTCAGTTAACAGTTACTAGTTAAATTACTGATCACCAAATTCCTTATTGATAAAACCAAGTAATAAATCTATAATTACTTAATTACTTATTGCTAGTTACCAGTTACTGGTTAAATTACCTATTCCTAAATTATTCGTTGCTAAATTGTTAATCTTGGTTACCAGTTACTAGTTGTATTTGTGATTGTTAAAATCGTCAATTACCAAAAATTGCTAATGTTTTAAATAACAACTGACTACATTGCCTACTGCTAATTACTAGTTTCTGGTTTAACCACTTCCGAGATATTATCCTCCTTACCAAGTTAATTTATTAATTAGAAGATATTCTTAAATAGCCAGTATTACTATTACCATTAACACTATATCTACCGGGGGGTCACCGGTGACCGGCACCCGAAATTTTCTACAATCAAATAATTACCAACAGAAATGATCAAACAAACCACGGATAGCGTTATCATTAAACTAATAATTCTAGCTATCGAATTGAAAAGTTAAATTTGAAAATTAGTTGATTATATTCTTAATAATTCGGATTTCAACGTGTCTGTCTACCCACGTCCGTTTTCACTGTGCCAGTCAACCTGTTAACGTTGCTTTCGTGTAATCAGTCCTCGGTAGCTTTTTTAAATAATCTCGTATAACACTAATATTTCGTTTCCTCTATAACTGAATATTAATTCAATTATTCTGATAGCGATAATTGAAACAATTTCTACAGGTTACGGTTAAAGCAGGTATACCAAATTTTATGAAATAATAATTCAATAATAGATGGACCTAGATACGACGTCGTAACAAAGATGATAATAGTAATAATAATAATAATAATAATAACAATAGCTTATTTTTGCAAACCGTTCATAGAAAACAAATAGAAATTCTATATACTTCGAATGGTTAGCGAAAGGGTTAACGAAAGAAAGAAAAGATAGTGTTACGTTTGGATGAGTACGAGTTGCATCTTATAACACTTGTATCAGCGTGATCCGACGATACGAAAATAGCGAGGGCAACTCGTGATGTGTCTGTCCGAGACCCACGCTAATTCGCACGCTAAAATAAGAACCGTCAACCTATATTTATAACGAAGCACGATAGGTCAGATTGTCGTCGTCCAAGGAAAAGCAGAGGACGCTTTGATATCGCCGTGATAACCTTTGCAAAATGGAATATCGGATAGATTGGAGAAGATAAATGGTACTTGATTCAAGAGCATCGGTTAGATGATTCCATTTTATTTATTGTTAAGACGTTCCTGTTCTGCGTACAGATTATTTTCGAACCATCTCGAGCATTTATTTTTACACCGACTTGGCTACTTTATTACGTTACGTTTTGAATCAAGAGTTCATTAAAATTGAAGTTACTGTTAATGCTTGTTTTTTTTTTCTTCTTCTTTTTTTTCTATAGTATATTGTTTTTTAATTTTTATTATACCAGATGTTTTAATCTTAACCTCTTCAAGGACGATTTTTTGATTGGTGAGAAAAAGATGACTTAATTTTTTATCCGAGTCGACGTCGACTCAGCCCCCCCCCCCCCCCCCCCACTGAAATTTTCAAATTCCTGCTTTGTTTTGACGAGATCAAAATTTTTGATTTGCAGAATACGAAAGCTGATAAATAGCTCATAATTTACATGTATTTGTTTTTTTATTTTTGCAAGGTGGGGGGGGTTCGTTTTTCCAGCGAAACTACCGAGAATCAAACACGCTATTTTAAAAGGAAAGAGTTGCAAATGCCAATGGATTTATTTATTTTTCTTCCTTTCGTTAATTTCGTATATTTTAATAGAAATAAAGCTTAAATTTCACATTTCAAAATACTCTAGTAAATTAAATAGGTCGCCTCAGAGGCGCCACTCGAGTGCAAATAGTAATTGATAGTAATTGAAAAAGCAAAAATAATGGGGAAAACGATAAAAATTCATAAAAAAAAAAAAAATAATAATAATAATAAGGTCCACATTTGTGGCCGTTATAATTTATAATTATAAAAAACTAGACGTCCACATACGTGACCACAAGGGCGTGAAGAGGTTAAATTAAAAGTATTTCGTGAATTATTGGTTGTTTTTGTATGGTGTTACTTAGGCGATACAGCAAATGAATTTGGGAAATAAAATAGTTTGTAATTAAAATTAAAGTATGTTTGTATTGTTGTTTTCAAAAGGATATTTCCAAACTACATTCTGCAAAACTTTTTTAACACTAGAACTACCAAATCAGTCAAAATGACTGGGTCGAGGGTTTTTAAAATTAAATCAGAAAATTTATCAGGTTGCTTTTATTCAAATTTTCTATTTTATTTTCCACTTGAACGTCAGCCTACATAAAACGTCGGTAGTTCTAGTGTTAAAGAAAAGGAAATTGTAATCATCTTTATTAATACACATTAATTAATACGGAATTTATTGTCAATGGAATACTAATTCTTTTTTCTTTTCAAAAATCTCTTACTAGTTTCTGAGTAAATTTTCACATTAATATGAAATTAATTTTGAACTCTGCTCAATTTATTGTCGATGGAATATTGATTCTTTTGTTTTCTTTTCAAAAATCTGTTACTAGTTTCTGAGTAAATTTTCACGTTAATATGAAATTAATTTTCAACTCTGCTCAATTTATTGTCGATGGAATACTGATTCTTTTTTCTTTTCAAAAATCTCTTACTAGTTTCTGAGTAAATTTTCACGTTCATATGAAATTAATTTTCAACTCTGCTCAATTTATTGTCAATGGAATACTAATTCTTTTTTCTTTTCAAAATCTGTTGTTAATTTCTGAATAAAATTTGACAATTGATTTTGACGTTAATATGAAATTAATTTTCAACTCCACTCAATTTATTGTCAATGGAATACTAATTCTTTTTTCTTTTCAAAAATCTCTTACTAGTTCCTCAGTAAATTTTCACGTTAATATGAAATTAATTTTCAACTGTAGCTTTCGGCCTGAAAATGTTGACTTCGAATTCATCGTTTCTGTTCATCGTTCGAATACGAACGGCAGCCGAGGTGTTAACGTTAGGTAAATCCAGCCGGTTTGCATGAAAAAAAAACAGGGATATTTTCAAGTTTCTTCCGAGAAAGGAATTACGTAGCCGAATGGCTTCGAGATTCACGATTTTCCTCGGGCTTTCCGAAAAGAGCCAATTGGTTGGAAAAGCTTTGGACAACGGAGAAGGTCAGCAACGGTGGCGATAACCTGGTGTCCTACATCTTGATCGCCACGTTTTACGCCAGACTTGGAAAGCTGTTAGCGTTGCTGCCGAGGGTAGTCCATTTTCCCTTGAAACGATGGATCTATTGTTTGTTCCGTCCGAAATCGTAAGCGATGCTGAACGAAACAATTATTTAAAAAAAAATACTTATACGCCGAGTTCTGCAAAGAAAAGAATAAAATTGATATTGAAAAACGTTGATAACCGGTTCACTGGTAAACCTGAAATAATCACATTTTGTACCAAATCCAGTAAGAATGTTGATGTATAATATAAAGTGTTTTGTTGGTTACCGATGACGAATCCAGTATTGAAATTTAAAAATTAGAAATGGCAGTTTCTTGATATTTCAAGTGTTATGATTATAATCCTGTCCTGTTGTAATTTAACCAACCGAAGTTGCAGCGTCACCAAGTTTCCAAATTACCATATTACTAAGTTACCAAATCACTAATTGTAAGTTATAAGATTACTAAGTTACTAGATTATTAAGTTACGAAGTTGCCAAATTACCAAATCACTAAATTATAAGATTACTAAGTTACTAGATTATTAAGTTACGATGTTACAAAATTACTAAATTACTATGTTACTAAATTACCAAATGACTAAAGTACTAGATTACTAAGTCACTGAGCTACTAAGTTACCAAGTTACAAAGACACCAAGTTTCCAAATTACTAAGTTACCAAATTACTAAATTATAAGATTATTAAGTTACTAGATTATTAAGTTACTAAGTTGCCAAATTACCAAATCACTAAATTATAAGATTACTAAGTTACTAGATTATTAAGTTTCGAAGTTACAAAATTACTAAATTACTATGTTACTACATTACCAAATGACTAAAGTACTAGATTACTAAGTCACTGAGCTACTAAGTTACCGAGTTACAAAGACACCAAGTTTCCAAATTACTAAGTTACCAAATTTCTAAATTATAAGATTATTAAGTTACTAGATTATTAAGATACGAAGTTACCAAATTACTAAATTACTAGATTACTAAGTCACTGAGCTACTAAGTAACCAAGTTACAAAGACACCAAGTTTCCAAATTACTAAGTTACCAAATTACTAAATTATAAGATTACTAAGTTACTAGATTATTAAGGTAGGAAGTTACCAAATTACTAAATTACTAGATTACTAAGTCACTGAGCTACTAAGTAACCAAGTTACGAAGACACCAAGTTTCCAAATTACTAAATTACTAAGTTACCAAATCACTAAATTATAAGATTACTAAGTTACTAGATTATTAAGGTAGGAAGTTACCAAATTACTAAATTACTAGATTACTAAGTCACTGAGCTACTAAGTAACCAAGTTACGAAGACACCAAGTTTCCAAATTACTAAATTACTAAGTTACCAAATCACTAAATTATAAGATTACTAAGTTACTAGATCATTAAGATAGGAAGTTACCAAATTCCGAAATTACTAAGTTACCAAATCACTAAATTATAAAATTACTAAGCTACCAAATTACTCGGTTACTAGGTTTCCAGATTACAAAGTTACTAACTTATAAGTTACCAAGTTACCAAGTTACTAAATTCTTAAATATTAGCAATCAAATCACTAAGTTATTAAATTACCAAATCACTAAATTATTAAATCATTAAATACATTTGTAAACAAATGTATTCTCGCAAAGTTAATGATAAGTTTTAATAACTCTTTCGGTCATTTAACGATTATATCGGATAGTATAACATAAATATATTATAAATTATTATTCTTCAGAATATCGTACGTTTACTAATGTACGTATGTACATATATAATTTCGTCAGATGTACAGGATAACAAGCATATATATTTGAGTAAGAATATACATATACGTAAATCCGTACACTTATTAATTAATAATATCCATTGAAGAAATTTCTCTTACTCAAAAGGCTTGGGTTTTCGACAAAATTGAATTCGAATTATACGAGCGGAAAATGCTAGAAAATTGTTAATGTTTGAATGTAAATTTCACCACTGTATTAATAGTGTGTTCTACATATATGTATACAATTATTTTTGTCGATGCTCTTAGGGCACTTTATTTTTACACCCTAGTGGCCTACAGTCACGTGGTGATAAAACATGGCGAGTATCAAAGTTAGAAGAAATATTACTATTGGGAAAATAAACGCTATAAATCACATTTAAGTATTCAACAAAATTCTAAATTCCGAAATACAAATCTTACACACGGTAATATTAATAAAAAGTGAATCTAAATCGTTGAAGTTTCAAATGTTTCATTTATTCCATTGAATTAAATGAAACAACTTAAAATGTTGTCAATGATTTTAATTATTTAAAAAAAACATCCTAAACTTTGTATTTAAAATTTTCTACAGTAGAACATTAAATAAATTTTAATTCTTGCTGATTTTAAGCATTCGACGAAAATCCTAATGTTGTAAGTTTTAAATAGTTTACAAAATTCAACATTTTTACATAATAATTTTATCCAGTGGAGCGTAAAAGAAAAAAAAAACAAATCTAAGCTCCTCTGAGTTTTATCAAAAAAATTTATCATTCGATATTTTATCGTTGAATTATTTTTCTACAAAAAGAAAGCTAACAATAAGCGTTGTTCAAACGAAATACCCCAAGAGATAATAAAAATATCCTGTTCGCGAAGTGGCTCGCGAAGTGGGTCAAAAATGAGTCACGAAAATCATCACTCGGTTTGTTTTTCCTTTTTTTTTTTTTTTTTTTATATTCGGACGATAAGTCGGCGAATGTTTTTTTTATGGCACACGCGATGAAATTACTTGAAAATTTGACGAGCTGTTACTTGGAACGTTGGAACAATGCCAACCGTCGAGATCGATCGACAGTTAAAATACCATAAGCCGTGCTTCTTTATTTATTCAAGCGCACTTGCGCCATACGTACCCGACAGAAGTATTGCACGTACGCTGTCGGCCGAAAGTATCGATAAACACGGTAAAATAATATTATTCTACTGGAAATATTAACCCTTCGTAAACGCTTTAGGCTTTTTTTTTTCTTTTTCTTTCTTTCATAAAAATACACCATCGCTCAGAAATATCCGGACACTTGCGTGGTATACAGGGTGTCCCGTAACTAGTGTAGGAGCCGGAAATGGTAGCTGAGACGATTCTGAACAACAATTTCCTTTGCAAAAATGTCGGATGGGGCTTCGTTTTTGAATTATTAACGAAAAACACTGACCAATCACAGCTGTCCCTGGGACGTTCGGACTAGACTGGGCGAACCCGTCAGTCAAGCAAGAAAAATTTAATTGAAATTCTACCGAGTAGCGAATACAAATAATTAAAAATAGTATTTACGCAACTATTATCCCTAAATCGAATTTATTCATTATTTGCATTCATTCAGAAATAATAATAATAATAATCCAAGGAAGAAGAAATAAAAAACGTGGGAAGAAGAAGAAAAAAAATAAAATAGTCATCAAAATGGAATTATTACGTATAGAAAAATGTAAGAGGTTCGGTAAAGAAACATTCGTTTTGGAAGAGCCAACAGATTTTTAGAATTTTATACCACCCTCTGGTAGGAAAGGAGGGGGGGGGGAATCGAACGGAAGGGTCAGAAAGCAGAAAATCGAGGCTTTTATTCCAAGCTTCTTCGATGTTAAATGATTAATCATATTTGAGGAAATTAACATAGTTATGGAACGTTGAATGTTAGAATAATTATTGTTGCCACCAGTGTGTATACATGAATTACAGTTACTTATCTAAAGGTCGCTATGATTTTGATTAGAAAGATTTGACCATCTGCAAGGGTTAAAGACTATTTGCTTTTTTTTTGTACAATATTATAAATCATAGTAGAAATAATAGAAATTTTCTTTGTTACTTACAGTCCGGTAGATTTAGCATTTTGTCATAAAGAGTTGTCGTAAACAAATTATCGGAATGACACGCAAACGATCTAGTTTTGTAGGTAACATAATAGCCTACGAAATATGTATATAATTTTTTCTTGTCAGACTTATAGTTTTCAAGATATAAGCAAACAACTGTAAAAAGTGGTAATTTTGTGATATTTTTCCAATTTACAAAGTTAGCACAATTGATTTCGAGCTTTTTGGTATTATCGCTCTACAACCTCTTCAGGAGGTTGCCATTATGCAATAAAATTCTTATTCTGCAGTATTTCGATGCTAATTCTACTGGACTGTTTATGGGTACCTAATCGTAACTGATCGTTTATTTTGTTATTTGTTTTTGTTTCAGGTGGTGTTAGTTTTCATTCTCAGTATAGCATCGCTTATAATATACTTCATTGATGCCTCCAGGTAAGGATTTTTGCTGAAATTTGAAAATATTTCTTAGTGCTCGAAAAAAGGAAAACAAAATTGATAGTTAATCACTGTATCAAACACTTATAAAACTTTCAAATTGTGCCATCAACGACCCGGTTCGTCTACAAAGGCTTAAGAATTCCAAAAAAAAAAAAAAAAAAAAAAAAAAAGCTGCAACCATACACCGTCATTATTTCTTTACAAAAGGTTGATTAAACAAATGGATAAGAATCTAATTCAATTCAATATTTTATGTTACAGCGAAGAGGTGGAACGTTGCCAAAAGTGGAGCAACAACATTACTCAGCAGATAGACTTAGCTTTCAATATATTTTTTATGGTCTACTTTTTTATACGCGTAAGTATAAACATTCGAAATGACGCACAAGTTGTAGTAAATACGACCTACTCGAGTTATGGGAATTTTTAATAAATTACCCTCAGGGATAGGGGGTTGAAATTAATTCAATTATAAGTGAAATTTTGTTAGATAACAAATAACAAATTACGATAGAAATTCATCCGTAAATAAGGCTATAATTGACTACTTGAATAAAAATCATTCAAACGATGGTGAAAAATAAATTTCCTCTTATTTCATATTAATACAAATAAAATGTAGCAAATAACAATTCATCCCGTTATTTTAAATAACGTATTTACACTTCATTAAATAACAAATCATTTATTTCTGTTTTGAATAAAAATGTATCGAATAATGCACAGAACTTATAGCGTCACAATTTTGTTATATTTACGGGTTCGGGTCTATAAGAAGAAAATGTTTTTTGTTTTGTTTTTTTTTTCCCCCGTTTGTTTGTTTGTTCGCAATAGTTTATCGCCGCCAGTGACAAGCTGTGGTTCATGCTGGAGATGTATTCGTTCGTGGACTACTTTACGATACCACCATCCTTCGTATCGATATATCTCGATCGGACGTGGATCGGACTGAGGTTCCTCCGAGCCCTACGACTGATGACGGTCCCTGACATCCTCCAGTATTTAAACATTCTAAAGACATCAAGCTCCATTCGTCTCGCCCAACTTGTATCGATCTTCATCTCCGTCTGGTTAACAGCTGCTGGCATCATTCATTTGGTAAGATTATTTCGTTTTTAAGGGTGTTCAGGAGCTGGAACGTAAATTTCGAATCGACTTTGGGGATCTTACGGGGATAAACGAAGAAGCTTCGGACAAATATAGAGAGATTACTAAATTACCAAGTTACCAAATTACCAAGCTACCAATTACCACATTACTAAATTACTAAATCACCAAGATACCAAGCTACTAAATCGCCAAATTACTAAGCTACCAATTACCAAATTAACAAGTTACCAAGCTATCAAATTACCAAATTCCCAAATTACCAAGCTACCAATTATCGAATTACCAAGCTGCCAATTTGCCAAACTGCCAAGCTACCAATTACCAAATTACTAAATTACCAAGTTACCAAATTACCAAGCTACCAATTACCACATTACTAAATTACTAAATCACCAAGATACCAAGCTACTAAATCGCCAAATTACTAAGCTACCAATTACCAAATTAACAAGTTACCAAGCTATCAAATTACCAAATTTCCAAATTCCCAAATTACCAAGCTACCAATTATCTAATTACCAAGTTCCCATGTTACCAAATTACTAAATTACCAAGTTACCAAGCTACCAATTTGCCAAACTGCCAAACTACCAATTACCAAAATACTATATTATCAAGTTACCAAATTATCAAACTACCAAGCTACCAATTACCAAATTACTAAATTACTAAATCACCAAAATACCAAGCTACCAAATTACTATGCTACCAATTACCAAATTACCAAGTTACCAAGCTATCAAATTACCAAATTCCTAGATTCCCAAATTACCAAGCTACCAATGATCAAATCACCAAATTACCAAGTTCCCAAATTACTAAATTACCAAGTTACCAAGCTACCGATTTACCAAATTATCAAGTTACCAAATTACCGTATCATCAAGTTACTAAATTACCAATTTGCCAAATGATCTAATTACCAAATTACCGGCTTACTAAATTGCCAAGTTACCCAAAATTGTCTAATTACCAAATGATCAAATTACCGAATGAAATGTTTGTTTTTAATAGCCCTCCCATCGATTGAAGCGTTAACTTTAAATACGGTCGTTCGTTTGTTTACAGCTTGAAAACTCAGGGGACCCGTTCGAGTTCACGAACCCACAACAGCTTTCGTACTGGACCTGCGTCTACTTTCTAATCGTGACAATGTCCACGGTAGGATACGGCGACGTTTACTGCCAGACGGTCCTCGGCCGCACATTCCTAGTATTTTTTCTACTCGTCGGTTTGGTAAGCCTTATTTCAATCAAATTCTCCTTATACATAGTCGAAAGTATTTCTGTTCAATACGTATGACAACTAAACGAGTCTATAGTACACTATAGAGGATCCTATGCGGAGAAACTAAATTGTCTAAATATGTATATCCTTAACTTCTTACGATTTTTCATCTCAAATTTCTATTTCGTTCGTGTGAAATGAAAGGCAATTTCGTTTTTCCGATATCAAATATATTTCTACGATTTCTGCGAAACATTCCACGAAATTCGTCATTTAAGCCAATTGTTATCTCGAATAAGTTTGAACACAGGAACTTCCGGAGTGTTTCTCTTTTAATGAGCGCTTGATTTATCATTTCAATGATAAGTTTTGCGGTTCGCGTTCACTAGTTGGGATAATTAATCGTTGTAATTCGAAGAAACCAAGACAGCGATACGTTGCCACATGGATCGATGTATTTGTTATTTTTGATGATGCTCCAATCGTTTAAATTTTTAAATTAACAACAGGATACTTTTGCATCTCCCCTTAAGAAGCGACTTTAACAAGAAACAATTGAAAAAATGGAAGCAATCCATTTTTGGCGGTGAAGTTTTTACAAATCAAGCTTCTTCTCGAAAAGAAATGTTACAAATTATTTTATACAATTTGGATTTCTTAAGTTTGCTTTATTTTAATATAAATAATATAAATTCTACGCTGAACCAAAAGCTACTTGTACTCTTTTTTTTTTTTTTATTGAGTGATCTTGAAAAAAAGAACACATTTTTAAACATTTCTTCGTCCAAGCTCGTAAGGAAAATTTTAAATATCAGAAAACACGAAGATTGATTTAAACCGTAAGAAATTGAAACACGGTAAATCGTAAATAGATTATAAAACAAATTATAAATTACTAAAATTACATATTTGATATAATTTATGAACTTCAATTATTCATAGTTACTGCATATGAATTTACGATCGGACAGTGTAAGAACTTTTTCGCGTATAATTGCACGAGATTCACTTTCGTACCAACAATGTGAGATGAAACATTGAAAGCGTAGAAGATTAACTCCTCTTAAACCCTTTTCAAAAATTACTATAATTTTGAATAAGAATTTGCTATAATTTATATTTCTAAAAATGTGCAAATATTTCACGGCTGCTGTATACAATTATTTTTGCGTTCGAACAAAATCAAATGACCGAAAATGCGAAAATAAACATTTCTGATGAATAATATTGAAAGGCATCGGGCATATAGTGTTCGCGGTAAATTGCGTTAACAACAACGATACAATTTTTACCAGGATTTGTAGTCTTTCGAGTTAAGGTCAATTCGAGCAGGATTCCAAAATTATCGGCTACAAATTACAATTCCCAGCTACGTTTCCAGAAACCAAACGCACTATATCGGAAGAAAAGTGTTGGAAATATTTGCGAATCTGTTGATTTTTATTCCCTTCTTCGATTTACTGAAATTTCGCATTTTAGAATACACCCGATACAATACAAAGGGTTAGATTTCCAGATAAACGAAACCCGCACCCTACTGTTTCTTACACGTGTCCGTTTCCACCGTGGCGATCAATCGTGTCAGCCGTGTATGGTTTATTCGGGTTTACAACGTGTCCTGGATATCGGGGGGGGGGGGGGGGGTTAGTATTAGTACGATAAACAAATTTGTAACAGTGGTTCGTCTCGATCGAAGGAAGTCGAATGTTTCGCAGAATTCGTGTCGTTAGAGTAGAACGCTGGTCTCGTCACAGATCAGTAGTTCCGATTGGCGAGGCAAGCGGTGGCCACAATATTTACACGTATATTCTCCTCGATATACACAATTTGGTAAATATTTTCGGGCACACACTGTTCTCCGGTTAATATTTGCTTCGAGGGCAGCCTCGTACTTCAATTATAATTAATGCGAATTTATTTGAAATAAAAAGAAGAAAAAAGAAACATTATCTGTAAATTGATTGATGGATGAATTCTATGGTTTTAATAATTGAATGTATTTGATTCAATTAAATGTAACTAATAGTCGTAACAAAGTAAATTAAATTGCAATACAATGTAACATTTGAAAGTGTCTCTAATTAGGGATCAACTTGGGAAATTTTGCTGAAATTTTGTGTATAGCTTCTTTTTATCTGGTAAATAAGATTCTCAAATGGATGTTGGGGGACGCGGCCCCCCATCTAAGGGAACACTGTTTTTGTTCATTATTTTATAAAGTACCCCCCCACCAAAAACTAACCCAAACCTACTTGGACAGTATTTCCATGTAAACAGTATGTAAAGGTTTTAAATTGGCTGAAATTTTGAGAATAGGTTTCGTGGTTACTCATCTTTTTTTTTTTTTTTGTAACGAAATATAAAATTACTAGAATTACTAGGAACGAAACACAATGGATGGAAGTAGATGTTACATTCTGGGTCATAACAGTCAAAATAATAGGTTTAAGTAAAAAATGTATATAACCTTTTTTGTAAAGTATTTTACGAGCTTCATTTTTTGTTGGAAACTTTTTTCTCTCAAATCAATATTATCGGAAATATTTAGTAAGTACTGTGAAAACTTTGAAGGGGGCTGGGGGGCAAACGAGGTTTTGTCGCCAAAAATCCTTTTAGGGAGTTTCTTCTCTAATCAAGGATAAGCTTTGGCAAAAATTTCAGCAAAATCGGAAGGTTGTCGCTTTCGGAAATAAGCGTTTTGCTGTAATTGAAATATTTTAACAAGTTTCACGAATTTTGTTCTAATAACATTTTAATAACAATTTCTGTTAGCTTTGTTTTTTAAAATTCGTATTATTTATATGACAAATGTAACGTAAGAAAATTTATTCATATATATTAGGTTGGTGCATATGATAATTGTAATGATTATACTGTGCGACAGTATACAGATTCAAAATTGGCGCGCAAATTAATAGAAGTCCTATCACGTATGAAAAGGATATTACAGTTTCGATATATCGTTGAAATTCTGCAGTTTTTACTCGTTTGTTTCGGTAAAACAAAAGTTTTATTTGCGAATTTAAATTTTAGCGGTAAGAGGGAAGGATTAAACCTTTCACGTATTCGTTAGTGACAATAAATTAACGAATAGTGCAAAATGCACAATAAAATGTATACATTTAAAAACGAAGATATCATTGTTTTTAAGTTTTGTTTTACACAATTTCATATTTGACCGTTAAAGTGGTATATTTTTCTCAAACTGAGATAAGCAACCATACATAAAACCGAGTTTCGTCGAGGTGTACCGAAACCCGACCCGATCCCGCCCGAACGTTTCCGTCCCGACCCGAACTTCGGGTTCTCGACTCGAGAGGCGACCTGTGCGCTTCAATTTTTATCCGATTCTAATACAAAGTTTTTCTTTTGCATTCTACTCGATCTTTAACCAGTGTTTCTACGCGTTCCACGTTTATCCGACGATGGAGAATGTCGGAATTTGCATTAGTCGTTTCTTATGCACCAACCTTAACGTTTAAACAACGATCGGAGGATAGCGTGTCTCGTTTTGCGAATCGATTGCCTCGTTTGAACGACGATGCGCAGTTTCTGTGAGAAACGTGGCTGTCCGTCGAGCACACACGGACGTACGTGTCCCTCATCGATCGCACACTCTTGCCATAGTTTCAATAACCACACACACAAAAAATCTAGTACCTACTGAAATTATATTTCTATGACCTACAAGAAATATACAAGTTTGAAGGATAAAAAGAAAAGTGGACAGAACGCCATGTTTCTCAATAAAACGAAGAGATTCGACTCGTCATTCGTCAATAATAATTAAGAAATTTTAAACGAAGAGTATTTTGTATTATATACCGACGGATCGGTTTATTGGCATTTTTTAATTCCGTAAGTAGTATAATTTTATTAATCTTAGGACGCAAATAGTTATAATTTTTTTCATTCACGGATTATATTCGTAAGGCATTTTATAGGTAAAGAGATTTTTACAAAATTAATTTTTGGCAACTTATTTAAAAATTTTTCTTTTATTATTTCTAAACATATTGGTGTACATTTTTTCACGTGTAAAAATGGCGACGGTTTTTCCATAACACCATGTTTAATTGGGCATATCACTGAAAATCTGTGACATTATTTATTTTTATATTCTAAGAAATTTTAATCACTTTTAATTTTTAGAATATTCACACTTTTACATTTTACATATAATCAGTTTGAAAATAACATTGCGTTGTTGGAGAACTCTCACATAGCACGAATGAAATTCAATGTTCATTTTCCGAATCTTCTGTTATTATTTTAAATATGATTTGCTGATTTCAATCTGTCATCAAAGTTTAAGTCACAATAGACCCAGGCTCCATTTATTCAATGCCTAAAATCTAGAGTCCAGTTCTTTTTTTTTTTTTTTTTAACCTTTCATAATATAAAAAATATCTTAACTGTCAAGTTGCCAAAAAATTCTCCAGTAAAATTTGCAATTAAATAAAAATCCACCGATAAGACTTTATTCATCGTCCAAACTCAAGAATTTTGATTTCATTGATAACGCAGGATGGCTTTGATATTTATTCCGTATTGTTTTCAAACGGTGTCTCCCCGTGCCTGTTAAAATCTATATTCCATTTTCGTAACATTTCTGTAACTCAAAGAACCTTTCTTGTCAAATAAATTGCATAACGACATTTGCGTTCCGGGGTCAATAAAATTAAACGATCTATAAAAATGATGTTTCATTCATGTATTGTTGCGATACGAGTCGATTACTCATCATATATCGAGGAAGAACTTAAACAGATCGACTTAACCTACCAAGCAGCTTCACACTTTCTCTATCAAATATGTACAGGGTGGTCCAGTAACTATAAACACTTAAATATTTCCGTTATTTGTTATAATATAGAAAAATGTTGTATACGAAACTTGTACGGTATGAAGGGGGACGTAAGGTAGTATAAATATTTGTTGCATAGGTAGAGACGTATAAAAGTTTTCAAGGTCATCTTGATTTTTTTTTAACGAATTCATACCTTTCTTTTTCTATAGCGTGATAATGGGTCGTAAGAGGAATACAACGACGTTTGAATTCTCGTTGAAGTCTCGTTAACAATAGAAATTCAAAAGCTATACGAATTACTTGTCTTGTAATCATTGATCTTGAGTCATATGTCGTTGTATTCCGTTCACGACCCACTACCGCGCTATAGAAAGAAAAACGTATGAATCCATTTAAAAAAATCAAGATGACCTTGAAAACTTCTATACGTCTCTACCCACGCAAAAAAAATATTTATACTACCTTATGTCCCCCTTCATACCGTACAAGTTTCGTATATAACATTTTTCTATATTATAACAAATAACGGAAATATTTAAGTGTTTATAGTTACTGAACCACCCTGTATATATACAGGGTGTCCCGTAACTAGTAGTAACATCGGGAAATGGGGGGTAGCTGAGACGAGTCCGAACAACAATTTCCTTTGCAAAAATGTCAGACGGGGCTTCGTTTTTCAATTATTAACGAAAAACACTGACCAATCAGAGCACGTGTAGCACGCGCGCTCAGCCGTGATAGGGTAACTTCGAGCCGGAACGTCGGACTAGAACGAATCACGGCTTAGCGCACGCAGTACGCGCTCTCTGATTGGTCAGTGTTTTTCGTTAATAATTCAAAAACGAAGCCCCGTCTGACATTTTTGCAAAGGAAATTATTGTTCAGAATCATCTCAGCTACCCCACATTTCCCGATGTTACTACTAGTTACGGGACACCCTGTATATATATATTTTTTTTTTTCAATTATCTTTCCACGTCGATCGAATCGTACCTATTGAAACTCGCCCCCCCCCCCCCCCACCCCCCCCACCCCCTTATCCCTTATCGATTCGTTTTCACAAATTAAGACAAATAAAAGAAGATAAAAGAACTGTATGAAAAATAAAAAGAACTCGAGAGTTTCTTTCTATAGCGATACTGGCTACCTGTGCCTTATGCCTATACCTCTATCTTGATACTTCGTATCAAACGAAAAAAAGAAGAAAAAAAAAACAACAACAAAATATATACATATATAATGTTACACTAGTTTTCATTGCGTGCTTCGTCCTCCCTCGACTCGTTTATCGCCCAAGTTTTTATTAATTCCAGTTTCGTGGTAAATTCAACCGATGGCGTGTTCGCGAGGGAGATATGCGTACGATACGATTTAGTTTGATTAAGAGAGAAAAAAAGAAAAAAAGAAACAATGAAACACTCATGACGGCCACCAACGGCGAGCTTCAATCGTTCTCGTACCTACACGCCTCACTCTGTCGTACAAACGAATGAACGAAGGATTTGTTGCCCTTCGTGATCCTAAGGGATCATACGACAGGTTTCTCGCCACAATGGAACACGATTAACTTTGGTAAAATTTATCCAGAATTGTTACGACGCAGAGGTGTCCCTTTGAACGATTGCAATTTTATTTCTCTTTCGAGAAACCGTGAAATTTTGTTCTGTCAAAAATTGCTCGTTGCTGTTCGAAGCCGTTTGTCGGCTATTAAGAAACGTTGATTCCCGTCGTTCCTCGAGAGGGAATTATTGGATTGAATCTGGAACAGGAATCGAATGGTATAGAAAGTTGAATGGTAATTCCACTTTTGGTCGCAAAAATTTTGAATAAATTTTCCTGAAGTTATGAAACTTTGAAGTTCGACGACTTTCCAGTAGCGTTCGTGCGATGCTGTGAACTTCTTCAGTAGCGTACAGTGACGAGCACCTCAGGTTTCCCTAGGGAAAATGGTGATTTATAAGGAGTTCTGTTAGTTACTGTGTCAACGTGACCCTACGCCCATTTTATCCCGTTATCGAAACAAACAATAAGAATTCTCGTCTTATACAGTGTGTTAAAAAGAAGCATTCAATATTTGTATGGTGTACAGGATGCACTTTACTGAGCGAAAAAAAGTCCTTAAACCCATATAAACATTTTTATTTGCTGCCATCATGATTAGCATTTACTTAAGTGTTTGTAAATCACGTATTTTTCACTCTGTAAGAAGAAGATGCCAAGCGTGTATAGAAATGGAGGGAGGCCGCGTGGAAAATCGTTTGTAATTATCGAAAGTCCGGTAGTAAGTAAATCATGATACTAGCAAACAAAAATGTTACTAACTCGGAAACGGTTGATCGTTCGACCTATGTTCACTAAGGATTTTTTACTTATTAAAGTGGATCCTGACTGTATACCATATGAATATTGAATTGTTTCTTTTTAAACACCCTGTATAAACTTGGTGTAATGTCTAGTTACTTTTGTATGTAACTATAGACAAGAGTCTTTTTCTCTGGGAAAATTAGTGTACTCGATAGTGTACAGTGACCAACAACTTAATCCTTCCTAGGGGAAAATGGGAATATAGGGGAAGGACTGATCGTTCGTTTTATACTCGAAAGTTACTAGACATAATTCCAATCTCACCATTCGGTTTAGTGAAAATGAATCAACTTGTCCTGAAATGAATGTTAAACGTAACTATAGATATAATTCTTAAGGCTACCTTCCCCTGTATCGTCAGTTTCCCTAGGGAAGGCTGGTATGCTTAGCAGTGTACAATGCCGAGCAGGTTCCCTAGGGGAAAATTTTCGATTACCGAAATTCAGTACTTAAAAGTTACTAGGTATTATTTCCAGATATCGTAATTAATGATAATCACTAATAATTAGTAATCAAATGGTTATTAATCCGTACTTAATCTAAATTTAATTAGTCACTTTTTGGTTTGGAGAGGATTGACGGATATTTTTATTCCACATCGCCAGTTTCTCTAGAAGAGGCTAGGGTTTTTAGTATAACGCATAATGACGAGTATCCCACTCTTTCCTAGGGAAAAATGGCGGGGTAGGAATAGAAGATCCCAATACTCGAAAGTTACCTTGTAATCATCCCTAGAGACACTAATTAACACAGACGTTAATTCTTAATTAAACTAGCCCATCGTCCATTGTATCTCATTAATAAATCAATTAATTCTGCGAAATAAATCATCGAGACGAACCGTAGAGCCTCCTTATCTTATATCGCCATTTTCCACCAGGGAAGCCTGTCGTGTCCGAAGGTGTACAATGCCGATTAATCGCACACTTAATTCCTTCTCTGTCCTCTGCTTCAGTTTCTTCTACGATTTTAATCTGCCTCCGCTAATCGAAGTAAATCGATCCGATTTACCGTGATAATTCATTTAACAGAAAACTAAGTATACTATACTAATTATTACAAGTCACGCGAAACGAGCCTCGAGTCTGTTGCAATTTTTATCGATCCCCCGCCATAACACACAGGGCTGAGTAAATAAAACGTGTCGGCTGAAATAATTTTTGATTTGTTGGATCGTTGGAAAAATATTTTAGCAATGTATATTTTTTTGAAAAGTCCTTTTGAAAATACGAGGGTTGCTAGTACACTTAATTCAATACTCGATGTTCCTAAGTTAATTCCTTTGGTCAGAGCCGAATTAGAGGGGGATTTCGGGGCCTAGGTTTATAATTTTAAACGTTGTTACAGCCTTTTAAATAAATTTTCTTATTTCGGCCCTGCTTGCGACCAACTCTTGGAAGCTATAACTCACTTTACAGTAAGGATGTTAATTAAAAATTGAAAATTCAATGTTTCTTGTTAAGTTATATTACCAACCACGTATTTTTTTTTTTTTTTTTTTTGTTTTTTTAGAAGGCCCCCTAAAAACCGCGCCCTACACAAATTTTCATTTTTCTTTTCATTTATATTTCGTCGACTGTATTTCTGTTAACATTCGAACATGAAATATTTTTCTTGAGATATCAATAAACAAAAAGTTATTCTAGACGACAATTTTCATTGACTCGTCTTGTATACAGGGTGATCTAGCCGAAGTTTCGTGCCCAATTCAAATAAAATTTCTTTTTTTTTTAACCACCTACGGATTGGGAAATCATTGGGCGCGAAAATTCAAATGGGTCGGCCGAGTGCTGTCAGATGAGCCGGGCTGGACGCGCATGCGTGGCCCTTCGCGCATGCGCGTCCAGTCCGGCCCGTCTGGCAGCACTGGGTCGGCCCCTGTGATTTCGAGGCGAGTCGTTCTTCCGAGTAACCAGCTTTGAACATCGATCTCATATCTTTGTTCTCGATACTCTTACGTCTCCGTCTGAAAGACACCGGTAACCTAACAATTTGAACACAGTATCGGTTTCCTTGCCAAGCTTGATCTCTGATGTTCATTCTGTCTGTATGTCCTGTCCGTTTCTTCTGCGAACGCTAACATGGCTGCTGATGTTACTAACGTATATACAAGGCTGATCCGAAAGAAAAGGAAAAGAAGAGAAAGGGTCTGAGACTTAACCCATTGACGCTCAAACACTTTGTTACGGAGAAAATGATTATTATTTATTGCAATTGATCCAAACGTATTCGTCATCATGATTTTTGTAGCTATTTTGAATATTATTTACGAAGGGAAACTAATATCAAATTGTTATTCTTTAACAGAGCTGCAATACATGAATCCTAAGATTCAATCCTTTCAGTTAAAAATACGAAAATGAAACAAAGGGAAGAGTCAGGTATAGTTTGGTAATTTTCGGGTTTCCATATTTCTGAGACCCGTGTTTTTGGTGGGAAATTTTTCATTTCACAATTTTTAACGATATTTCGTTTGTAATTAATCGATCGGATAAAAGTTTCTTATCACAAAGTAAACTGTATTAATTTCTGCCTACAAATTATTAGTTTGAGTCTTACCCTCAGAATCTTAGGCAAGTCATTGCTTGGATACATTGTATGAAGGCTCTTCCGTTGATTTCTATTTGCAAACTTTAATTTGAACCTTCTTAAGAAAATTATGAAAATTTCCAAAGTTTAGGATGGTTCAAGAATGCTTTTTTCTATAAGTTTATAATGAATTTTTATTTTGACATCTACTTTCAAAATAAAACGATAAAAAGTAACAAATATAATAACAGTTTTTAATTATCTTTGCTCAAAAAATAATTGTATTCCAGTGTTACAAAATTATTAATTATAACAGTTACAGAACTTTGCAATAAAAAATAACACGCTGTTATTGTTCTACTATAAACGAATATTAAAAATTTGTATCAGTTTTGTATTCTGTTTTTTTTTTTTTTTTTTTTTTACTCTTTAACTCTTTCTATGGCAAATTATTTTAGATTATTTTATATTAATTGCGCATCGAAGAAAGCAAGTAAAGTAAAAAATTCCTTTTTATTTGTAACCAATAAAAACAATCAAACTAATTATAATAAGTTTAATAAAAAGTGGAAATACTTATTCCTGTGACTCGGGAAATGGTTGAAGTCTTAAGACCCCTCTTTTTCGTCACCTTGTATACAGGGTGGTATTTCAGAATTTAATCGAACGATCACTCCAGCATGTCTGATGGATCATTTCGAATCGAAGAGAAAACAAGCTGGTGGAAAAGTGTTGCTTTGATTTTAAGATCAAGAAATCTTAAGATGAATTTTCTCTATTTCCATAATGGCTTAAATATTTAAATACAGTTTCAGAGTTCATCGAAACGCAGAATGAATTTCGAAATTTGCCAAATGTAAACGTAAAAAAGTAAAAGATACGGTAAAAACATATAAAATCATCTAATATTATATTTAATTATATTACCGTCGCGAAATCTGGCAACCGACTCGCGTGTCGTAAATTACCGAAGGTCGCCGAGTCCTTCCGATTGGCTCGCGTGCCGTAAATTACCGAAGGTTGCCGAGCCCTTCCGACTGGCTCGCGTACGTTCTACCGAAGACACGCAGTTGTCCCGTATAACGTTGTAACGTTTCTTTTCAACAGTTTTTAACACAACAAGTTACTTGATCCGAAATGTGTTCATCAGGTATGTGGAAACAATTGTTTTGTCAATTTTTGAACCACCCATGTATGAGTAAATGTTTTTGGCCGCTTTTACTTTGGTTAAAAAAAAAAAGAATTCAATTCATTCAAAATTACTTCTTCCTCGAACTTTTATATTTCAATCTTTCTTTCGTTCCCACGATAACTCCTGTTTTCTACTAATTCACACGAAAACGATCAATAATTATTGTTCAAATTTAAGAAGAAATTAATGTACTTCTCTTTAACACTCGGACGCCATAACAATATTTATATTAATGAATATCTACATCTATATACAAAATATACTAATTGTGGGTTAACCCTCTCGTGCATGATGACTCTGTACGATGACGTTTATATTTAATTAAATAATTAACCATAAGTTCGTTATGTGTTGTTTCTATAACGCCTAAAAATCATGAAAACAACCATTCTAGAATTTTCGTTTACGGATGATACGAAAGAGTCACGGATATATTCATGATTTATCCATTTATTTAAATTAGTAAAGGGTTGATGAATCGTCGTTTATCAATATCTGTTTAATCTCTTAAAATATATTATCGTGTTCCATAAGTAATACTAAATATTGTACTTTTAACGTGGATTCAAAAGGATCTCGCACCAACTTTATGGAAAACAAAGCTTCGCTCGAATTTTTGGCAAAAATCGTGCAAAACCGATTCGACAACTTTCATGTGCTGCGTGTTGGATTATGTCAATGATATTATATACAGGGTGGCACAATCAGCAAAGGAAAAATTCGTTTATTTATCTCGTTTATCTTTTCATTTATTTAACAATTAACGGATGTTAAAAATGAATAAAGGGTTTAGCCGGATAAGGTGGTCAAAAGTGCCCTTGAACCGAATTCGACTTGCGACGGGTCATTCGATAGCTTATTAAGAAGAAACAATTCGTGCCAAGTTTGAACTTGATATCTCGACGCGGGGGGTAGTAAAGGGTAAAAGTTAAAAATCACGATTTTGGCCAATTTCTCTCACTGTGATGCATGAAAAATTCTGAAAAAAATCAGAGACATTTCAGTCAACGGGACACATATAATAGAATTTTTTCAGATTTTTCCATTGAAAATTCAAACTGTAAAAAATCAAAAACAAAAACAAAACAAAAAATTCAGAAAAATGCCGATTTCGTACCGAAGGAGTCGCGGATCAGTGATCATATTTTGCCAGTAAATACTTATTATCGATACTGTTCTTCTCGATTTTTTCGGGAATTTTTTCATCACCTGCGTCGTAGTAAAAAAAAAAAAAAATCAAAAACTGCTTTTCGAAGTTTTCCGCGTATCCAAGTAACATACACGACGAATTTTCATATATTCTTTATGAAATTAATGTTTTATGCAATGTTTAATGTTTTCACACAAGAAAATTTTATTCTATACTTCGAACACGTGAACCATGGCTCATTGAGCACTCCCACAAACACTCCCCACCAATATCCCAAATCATAATTCACGATATTCTTAAAGGTAATAGTCTTCTTTACCGTGAATCCGCTTATTTCCCCTTTGGGGCTTTACAGAGCTGAAATACTGCTTCAAAGGAAGTTGGATCCACGAGAACCTCAGACCTTTTCCCAAAATTTCATCCAAATCCGCCGGCAGCCAATTTCCATAAGATTGGTGCGGGGTTTTTTCGGTATTTCTGAAAAAAAAAAAAAAAAAAAAAAAAGTAGAAATTATTTCACAAAATACAATAATTAAATCGTATTTCTATTTGTAATTTAACGTTGGAACAAAAAATCCAATTACAATCAATCATTTATGTACACTTATAAAATTTCTACAACAAATTCGTGCACGAAAGGGTTGAAACCTTTAAAAGTGTTGTTGAGAATTTCTTTTTTTTTTTTTTTTTTCTTCTTCTTTAATCGTACGAAGAACAATGTCCTCGTACCATTTGAAAGGAAGACTACGTTTTGGAAGACCCTCGTGCAATTTGGCACCCGGTTCGAAAAGTATGATGTCATTCGGTTCTGGTGCAACGTACGGGATTGAAAACATTGAAGAACCGCTTCGAACCGATTTGTAATAGGTCCCGGTGGCTAAGAATGGCAGGATGACGATTTGGGCACGGTTGAGAATGTTTAAATTTAGACAAACGTCGACGATAAACGAGATGCAACGGTACGATAGAAGATTTTTTTCGTACGAGACTCGTGGATGCTATTGGGTTGGCCATAAAGATGATGTCGGGTTTTCTGGTGAGAAATATTTAGACTTTGGATTCTATTTTTTTTTTCTTTTTTTTTTTTTTATTTATTTTCAAAATTTCGAAAGAGTGTTAGACCCTTTCAGACCCGAATTTAAAAAATTATTTTTATACTAAAATTAACTTGATTCGTGTGAATGAAAGCAACAGTATACTTTTTACATAAATATTTATTTATTTATAATTTGTGATCATTGGTTGGTACATTAGGTGTTGAAACTAAGTTTAACACGTTGGCTGCCACGGGGGTCACCCGAAATCTTTTCAAATCAAATAATTACGAACAGAAATGGTTAAATAAACCACGGATAGCGTTAACGTTAAGCTAATAATGCTAGCTATCGATTTGAAAGGTTAAATTTGGAAATTAGTTGATTGTATTATTAATAATTAGGATTTTATCGTGTCTGACTACACACGTCCGAATTCACTGTGGCAGTCAACGTGTTAAAAGTTTTGAACCTATACGTAATAAAATACAGCACGAAAAGTATTTATGTTAATTACAAACTTTGATCAAAATATGAATAAGTATATTCTATAAATAAAGAATATGTGATAAACTTTAATTTTAATTTACAATTTGAAATATACAGGGTGAGTAAAAGGTATCACTTGAAATTTAGAGTTAACAAACTCAGATTCACCCTAATATCTTATCAAATATAAGGGATCAGAAAATAAAAAATTTAAAAAATATCATACTACTCAATTTTAGTTAACACGTTGACTGGCACAGTGAAAACGGACGTGTGTAGTCAGACACGTTGAAATCCTAATTATTCAGAATACAATCAACTAATTTTCAAATTTATAACCTTTCAAATCGATAGCTAGCATTATTAGCTTAATAATAACACTATTCGTGGTTTGTTTGATTGTAAAAAATTTCGGTGGTGGGTGAACGTTTAATAAATGATTTCTGATTCTAGAATATAAATTTATCATATTGTATAATAAATGAGTGGATTATAATATAAATGTAATATTATTAAATTGCACAAAAATGTGAATATCTCCAATTTTTTCAAAACGAGATAAAAATGAATGGACGTGTATATATATAATTGTAGAATTTTAAACGAAGTTACGAACGATATACCAAAATCACTTTGCAATACTAAATTACATTAACTCTTTTTAGGGCAAAAATGTAACGTTATTTATTTTAATCAATTTCGTTACTCGGTGCATATCAATTTTTTAACTCGCCAAGCTTAAAAACAAATAATAATTCTAAAACTGTAGATCCGTGTTTCGTATTCTTGCATTTACAAAAATAGGAAAAACGCAATTACAATCAATAGTTCTTCTTTTCTTTTTATTAAACGATAAGCACGAAATCCGACATTAGTTTTTGGCCAACCAATATATTTTATTCGATACATTATTTCCTTTTTTTTTCCCCCCAAAAAAATGAGTAGTCTAATAATTAACATATTATTGTGTTGTTGAAAATTAACAGCTTGAAAAATTCCCTTATAGCTTATGATAATAATACTGACCGAACCATTTGTTAGATAAAATATTCTAACAGTTATATCAAATATTTCCTGACAACAATTTCTCTAATCATTACTATCTCTCTAAAATATTTCTTTCTTTCTTTCGACGATGTGAAAAGTTGGAATTTAACGATCCTTTCTTTTTTCAATCTCGACTATCGCGTGTAACAATTGTATTTTATTTAACCGCAGTGTCTTTAGTTGCCTTTACGTGTTTAACAACAATTAATAATTATTGTAATCGAACATCGAAGGGAGCACTATAAGATCATGATGTTTCAACAGTAATAATTGCGACCCCTATCGTTTTCTAACAAGAAAAAGTTCAACAATTAACCGTTCACAGTGGGTCGTTGATTCTTGTGGTATTAAAATTATAGAAAGAATTAGAAATAATGAAAAGTAGCGCTTCCCTCGCTGCAGCCCTCTACAAACAAAAGAAAAAATACGAAAGATTTTGAAATACAGGGTATTCCACACTTACCACTATTTTTCCAAAAATTCTCATCGTTCTGATGAATTTTTAGCCAGCTACGAATTGCTGTATAAACAATATCCAAAAAGTTGTTTTTTCGACGTTTTTAAACGAAACACTGCTTTTGAATTCATATTGTTATTTAAAAACTGATCAAATTTTGTTAGAAAGTGCTTGGAAACTGGTGGCAAGTTTTATATGGAACGCCCTGTACATTAAACGACGTATTAATACGTCACAACGTTAATCCCTATTTTCACGACGAGTTAACTCTTGCGCACTGGTTGAATTTTTATCGCATCAGCGTCCTTCGATTTACATACAGGGTGTTTCAAATTCAGCTTTTCTTCAAACTAAGACTATAAAAGGAAATTACCAGTACACAGGTTTTGGGGACTCTCGTGACTTTCGTTGGTCCCTCTTAACTCTTTGGGGCACGGTGGGATTAGAAATGTCCCACCTTTTTAATGCACGGTAATGCATGGTGGGACATTTTTAAACCCACCTCGAAATATTGCAATAGCTGCAAAAAAAAAAAAAAAAAAAAAAAATAAAATAAAATAAAATTTAAAAATTAAAATAAAAATTCTGTGCAACATGGGTCTATTTTATCTTCTGAAATTCTGTGCCCCAAAGAGTTAAAACGCGGCAGGTACCTTCCTAGAAAACGTCGTGTTGTAGGAAGTCGCGTTATGAGATACACTAGCAACAGAATTCTTATTTATTGTAAACGAATGACATAACGTTTCGTAGTAATATTAAATAAATCTGAACATAACAATAGAAGAATCAAGAACAAAATAATTAAATAAGATTTGCGCTGTTTTTGAAACGCGTTGTAGGGGGGGGGTTTCTTTTTCAAAATCTTTAGGATAGAATGCTTCGATATTTTCAGAACATGGTCGTATCCATTTCATGCTTCGTTATTATTCGTTTTTCTTCTTTTGTTTAGATATATTGTGAAATTCATATTTTTAACAGGACCCCTTGAAGGTTGTGCATTGCTAAAAAATTTCATTTTATATTGTTTTATTGTTGTATTAGTTTCTTCGTGGTCGTCCCACGATTCTTGAAACATCCTGTTTGTCGCATAATCGAGAGCCAAAGATATTTTTGAAATTTCTTTTACTGGGAGATTGTTATATATTGGAATTGAATTTTGGGTTAACTCGGTCGAAACCAGTGCATAAGAATTGAAAGGTGATCAAAATTTATAAACTGAAACAAGTTTCTTCGGCATTTTGTATATACACATTGGCAGAACGTAGAGGTCTGCTGTCCTTTAAATTGCACGACGAAGTTTTAGTTCGCTTGAATATTTAAAAATCTTTCTCATCTACTTGTTCTTCCTTCTGTATATTCGTAGGTTAAACTTAACTCTGGGGCACCATTTTGTAGTTTCTGCTAATTTTTCACGGGCGAAATAAAGAAATGGAAGTTTTAAAAGTTATTTGTAGTATTTTGTAGGTTAACTCGATGCCATATTGGCCTCCATCTTGTTTGATTTTGATTACTTTTGAAGTTATTAGAAATAATAGATTTTGGATGTTAATAGTGTGAACCAATATTTAATTTTGAAATCTATGGATTAACCTTTTCACTGCAAAAAAGGTGCAAGATTATTAATATAATAAATAACGTTTTTGAGATTTTTTTATCAAACGGAATTAAGAATTTCAATCGTCAAAAATTAACCAAAAAATTGTACAAAATGAGATTCATAATTTTTGGTGCGTTAAAGTAAAGTTGAATCCTTTTCAATTTCACGCATGCATTTCCGCTTTTAATTATACTCTTCAACACCCGCCTACGCCTTCTTACCATCTCGAACATTCGATGCAATCAACTTGTCATTTTTAATCCAACCAGATTTCACGTTTATGTACATACATAGTTTAGTCTGTATATACACACTTTTTCAAAAGTCACGACACACACTCGATTGAATCGATTGATCATCTTTAACTGTTTAATGTAAAATAATTTGGATCGTACAAGATGACAAGGGAATATCTCGTCAAACTTTGGTAGCATGTTGCTTGATTTTACAGATGAGAAAACAATTTGTAGAAAATGAAAAACAGTGTTAATACAGGGTGTTCCATAATTTTTAATCAACAGTAGAACCTCTGAATCAGTTTTAACGATTGGCATCAGATTTTTATTTAATTATACTATTTATTAAGTATTGTATTTCATTTTCATACCGTCAAATGGTGTCAGTATATTCTGCCTTCAAAATTAGACAAGGAACTTTTCGTTCCAAAAATTCATTTTACATTCAATAGTTAAAGAAATCTTGATTTGCGTACTCCCACGCTACCAAAGCTCGGTCGTCTGTTTTCTTGTTACCCCGTATACGTTAATTAATCTACGGTGTATGAAAAAAAGGTATAGAAATATTTAATATCAACGAATAGGAAATGTTTTTCAAAACGTAAGTAATCGAACTGAAATGTTTTATGGCAAATCAGTTGATAGCCAAATGGCCAAATAGAGTTAGTTGTAAGTTCGACCCTTAACTTCCCCCCACTCTCGCTCCGTTCCTTGTCACGTGGGTCGTATTCCTCGTGCGCCGTCGGTAACTGTCGGTAAACACGATTTCTGACTAACCTTTCGCGTAATAAGATCAATGATTTGTATATATTCAAATAAATGAATACATCGATAATTAATTATTCGTATTATTTGAATTGTTATTTACTATTCATACTTATTAACGATTACCGACAGTAATCGCTGATATAGAAATTATACATCACGTGACTGAAATGGACATAGGGCTGGGGAGGTGGGGGTTAAAGCTAGGTTCGGTCATGATTTAACGAACTGCTTCAATAATTAGTCCTGCAGAAATTGCATTAATCCAAATTTTAAAAATATTCTTCTTTTGTTTATAGAAATGGTAGGTCACTGGAATTCATTAGATGTCGATTCATTTTAAAGCTTTAGAACATTAGACTAATACTCCTGACGCTTTTGTCGAAGACGATCCGAGAGCTGATACAAAATCAATTTCTAGGCGAACGGTAGTGACGATGTTGATCGGAGGAACCGAAGAATGTATACAGGGTGTTGATAAATTGCTGTCGTTTTCAATAACTGTTAAATAATTATAATCAATGAAAATTAACAAGTATTTTCAATAAAAGCATCGTAAAATGAAGAAATGCTCGATCGGTCATTTTGATCCGTTTCGGTAGGTTTAACTTTTTCATCGCAAAATTCGTTTTATCTTATTATAAAGCTTTTTTTAAAAAATTGTATACTCTGCTTTTGAGCGACCTTGAAGAAACTTAAACTCATAAAAGAAACAAATTGATCTTCGTGACGTTACTTTGAAGTGAATATTTTTTACTTGGCTTGTATTTTCAAAATGGCGAGTTTGAATCGGAAAGCAGTATGCTTTATTTCACTTCAAACTTATTCAAGGTTATTTTGTATCTGTGGTATACTTACTCGAATCATTTGTTTATTATATTATTTTGAAATAAAAATATGACGTTACATTTGAGAGATACTGAAAACAGTCGATTTTGAGTAAAATGTTTTTGCTTCGAATGATTATATTCTAAATATGAAACAACGATAAAAATGTTTATTATACTTTTGTTTTTTTTTTTTTTTTTGTATTATCCGTCGGTCAACAGTTATTCAAGACGACAGAAGTTTTGAGACACCCTGTATATATAGAGTGTTCTCGTAATCGTGATCCAGTCAGAAATGAAACTGATTTCTGTTAAAAAAAATATAGAATAAAATTTTATGTAACACGGTTTCATTTAAAAAAAAAAAAAAAAAAAAATTGAACTGGAATAGTTCTTAAAATATTTTTAAACCGGCATTAATTCAATAATTTGTGAAAGTTATAAATTGTTAAATTGGTATTTCTATCTCAACTTTTTTCGGAAACGAAGTTATTCATAAAAAATGGTTCTATATTTTCAATTTATTTCCTTAAGTGGATCACGATTACTGGATCACTGAGTATATGGGGTGGACCGTGTTAATGGAATCGTCTAAATCTCCCTTATTTATCATTATATAAAAAAAAAAACAATTCCCCAGGACAAAGTTGTACTGTTTTAATAAGTACAGATAAACAATGGGAAAAACTTTTTTTATACTATTTATTTCGATATTTTGAGATCGTCGTTATTTTTTAAAAGCACAACTATATATCTCTTTTTATTACCTAAATTTTTGGAAAATTAAACAGTATTAAGGTAGGATAAGGTTCAAAAATCAGCAACTCGTGGGATATTTTATACTTTTTCTTGTTTAATTTGAAAAATCGAACGAAGTGTTGATGTTTGGGCGTTATATCCTAATACTCCGAATTTGCCCTATATAAAGGATATATACATATGACTTTGAAAGAAAAAAAAATTCTTCTCATTTTCATACATGCCTGTTAAAATACGGTAATGTTGTCCTGAAGGCATTATTGTCGCTGGATCAAATAATGGAGATGTTCGTGGGGCTCCCATTTCCGTGTACCACCCTGTACAATGCGGCGAATAGCTGAGCTGTGAATCGCAACCGATACATAGATGACCCAGTTTTGTTTTTGAAACGGTTCGTAGTGGCATAGTATTTTCCAGTTATGATTTCTATTTGCAGGCGATTTTTGCTAGTAGCATACCCGAGATAATAGAGCTCGTAGGCAGTAGGTCCAAGTACAGCGGCGAATACAAGCGGGAACACGGAAAGAGGTATTATTATATAATTAAATCCTTCAATCCTGTCTCTTTTTGCCTATTAACTTCTTTCGTTTTCTTTCATTTCCAGTATGTATATAATAATCTTCATATAACTTCTTTATACATAATTACATCGAATATTTATAACGACGGGTGTACGCGTGCCCGAGATTTCGGCTCGGTTCGGGTCGAGTCGGGAAAGTGTGCGAGAGGCCCCGAAGGCGGGCCGTTACGATCGGGATACGAAAGTACCCGATCATTCGCGAACGTACCGCGGGCGATACACGAATGCTGTCGTCACACGTCGTACGTTTACTTTCTTTTCTAATATTGAATATCATTATGAAATACGATAAATAGATCATATTCCGTTTAAATGATGGTTTATATTCTATTTAATTTTCTTAAGCAGTAGGAAGTTTAAGATACCAATTGTTTATTTCGAAAACGAGACAAATCCAACACCGAAACAGTAGAAAAACAGGTTTTTAACACTTTTTTTGTGCGAGAAAGTCGAACGAACCATTCGAAGAAAGTAAATCTACACAATTTATAATACAACAATTTCTCTTTCGATTCGTAAACAAGATTTCTACTTCTAACCTTCGGTCTACATCAATTTGCGTATTTATTTGAATTCAAATACGACGTAGAAACGAGTCGAAGTACGTTCGTGCGCGGTCGGATTGTTTCGGGATCCCGATCTTCGGGAGTGCGCTCGATCCTAGCCGAACTTTCTCGACGCCACCCGAATCAACGACTTCTGGGTACTCGCGTACCCATGATTTTCACACGTGTTCACACGGAACCATGTTTATCATGCATACACACATGTGACACACAAGTATACGCAACTCGCATATAGGTATTTCGTTAATTCTGTCAGGATAAGAATCTGAGCGAATGTATTTCAACACCTGTACACGTTTCTGTAAGGAACTTCGGGTCGTACCGTAGGGAATCATGGTTGCTGTGAACTGACAATGAGTATAGTTGAAAATTTCCTCGATTAGAAAGAAAATTTGTTTGTTCAGGGACGCATATATATATATGTATATGTCGATGACAGGCATCGAAGTTTTAGCGTGCGCTTTCCAGGGCAGATTATTTTATATTGTTTATTTGCGTACTATCTTTATATATATATATATATTTTTTTTTTTTTTTTTTTTTGAGAAGAAGAAATGTTTGATAAATATCAGCGGTCACTTAATCAACAAAAGATTCTGCGCCTTTCGTACGATTGTATTTTAGAACAGGTTCTTCTGTTTTTGGAACTATACAGGGTGTTCGACAACAGGTGGGCATAATTTCAGGGGGTGGTAGCTGGGGTGATTCTGAACCGCTTTTTCCTTTGCCAAAATGCTCGTTAAGGCTTCCTTTTTGAATTATTAACGAAAAACACTGACCAATCAGAGCGCGCGTAGAGTACGCGCTCAGCCGTGATAGGGGAACTTCGAGCCAGGACGGTGGACTAGAACGAATCACGGCTAAGCATGCGCTGTTCGCGCGCTCTAATTGGCCGGGGTTTTTCCATTAATAATTCAAAAATGAAGCCTTAACGAGGATTTTGACAAAGGAAAAAGCGGTTCAGAATCACCCCAGCTACCATCCCCTGAAATTATGCCCACCTGTTGTCGAACACTCTGTATATCAATATGTTACACCATACTCTATACATAATGTACATACATATATACATACATAGATGCATAGTATGTGATCAGGGTAAGGAATGATACGGGATACAGAATATCCGTTCCAGTTTTCGTTTATTTGCCGCAACCTCGCATGCGTTCCTTTATATCGTAGGGCAGACACCGTTGTATATATGTTCCTTTTTTATTTATTTTTGATTTACGATACTCGCGGCGACGAAAGATACCCAGAAATATAACACAAACTGTAACGGAACAGAGTTGGGCAGATTTGGCTTCGAATGCCGTGGAGAATACCAGTGACCGGCACCCGAAACTTTTCGCAATTAAATAATTAAGAGTGCACGGGACTGACGGGCCAAGTCCAAATGGTAAAACTGAAAATCTTCAGCTAGGGACAGAAGTGGATAATATAAAAACAGTAGGAGAAACAAAGACGGAGCGATATCAGTTTTTACAAGATTTTGAAGCGAAGAAGCAATGTTTCTTCACAATTTTTGTTTCCTCAGATCCTTGATATTATTCCGCGGACCGGTGCAGAGCCCGATTTTGCAATTTGGATTTGAAAATTTTTGTGGAGAATAAGAGTGTACGTTGTTATAAAAGAAATTGGTTCCGATACAATTTAAAAAAAAAAAAAAAAAAAAAAATGAGCTGTATAGCGCGCTGCGGGATAATATAAGGAATATTAGGAAGCAAAAATTGTGTAGAAATATTGTTTCTTCGTTTCAAAAAATAGATTTTCAGTTCTACCGCGTGAGGCCTGCCGTTAACACGTTGACCGCCACAGTGAAAACGGACGTGTGTAGTCAGACACATTGAAATCCTAATTATTCAGAATATAATCAACTAATTTTCAAATTTAACCTTTCAATTCGATAGCTAGCATTATTAGCTTAACGATAACGCTATCCGTGCTTTGTTTCGTCATTTCTTTTGTTAATTGTATTTGATTGTAAAAAATTGACCGGATGCCGGTCACCGGTGACCCCCCCTGGCAGTCAACGTGTTAAGAAAAGAAACGATGAAATGAACGACAGATAGCGTTAATATTAAGCTAGTAATGCTGGCTATATGGTTTCAGCGTGTCTGACTAGATACGTCTATTTTCACTGTGGCATTCAACGTGTTCATAATTTTCGAATAAAAGCTTATTTGCGATTCGTTCATAACTTATAGTTTTATTACAATTATTCATTTGAATAATCTTCAAGCACAAAATTGATTAATTCCCATTAATTAGATCTTTAATCAAATCGCAAAAATTATTCGTTGATTCGCGAATAAGTTGATTTTATCCGAAGTTTGTTTTAACAATGCCCAACTCTGAAATAGAAACCTTGCATGCTGGAGATTTAATTCAAATTCTGAAATATTCACGAAGCTTGCTTCTTCCGTCGAATCTATTAGGTTGTCCCGAAAATTCCTTTCGCTTTATTAATGATTTGTTAATAAAGTTATTGAGTTATGTACGATTCGCTTTGATTTCATCCGAAGCTGTATTACTAGGCCAAATCAAAGCGTTGCGTGCGAATAGAGAATGAAACTTATGGGACAAGCTAATAGAATGATCAAAAAGGGTTAATCGAAGGATCACCGCACTGTGACGTGAAATTGTATCTTGTAATGAGACGAACTAACGACACTGTATCTCGTTTCGCGATGTAAACGACAATTGCTTATACAGGGTGAGTCGATGAAAGCTAATTACAAAAGTAATTCGTTATCAAAAAATG
The DNA here is from genome assembly GCA_943735885.1 of Stelis phaeoptera. Lineage (NCBI taxonomy): Eukaryota > Metazoa > Arthropoda > Insecta > Hymenoptera > Megachilidae > Stelis > Stelis phaeoptera. Next base: position 8,515,076 of record OX030936.1, read on the forward strand.
TTTCAAATCAATTACGTTGCATTTTCAGAAACTCACCCGACGGATGCAGTTCAATTTCGTTTACATTTTATATTTTCTGCGATGCCAAAGTGACTGAGTTCTTTCAAGAGCAGTTTTCAAAGTTGGTTCAAGATTATGTTATAGGTCAGTGGAATTATTTCAGATAACAGTTCCTTTTGACTCGCTCTGTATAATTGTTAGGAAATATTAAATTTTCGAATAGTTTCGTTGAAATAAAAATACTATAATAATTATAGAACTTTGTAATAGCACCTTTAGGATTTTTAACAATGCTCTTGAAACGTTGAATATTTTTCACAGATGAAATGTTTCAATTTTTCTCTTTTCCCTTAAAGAAGGGGTAAACGTGATAACAGGTTCGAGTTAATCGTTATCTGATAAACGGGGCCTCGATTCCAGTTCTATGGAGTTTTTCACATGTTATGAGGGGGGAGGGTCCCTAAACTGTGGTTCGAAATGTTTAGGAGACTCACGTTTAACGAACTCTCCCAAATGATCTTAAAAAGATTCAAGTCGTTATTCAGAAAGCAGTTTACCATCTTGGTTATGGACGTGAATTTATAAGCGATGAAGGTACACTGTCGTTCAACAGTTGGAAGCAGTCTAATCTACGACGCTATAATTTCATTAGAAATAGTTCAAGTCTGTTTAAAGATTTCTGTTAAAATCATATCAAGTATGATATATATACATATATATATACATATATATATTTTTCAAGTATTAATGGATAATTGTTAAATTATTTTATCGAAATCATATTAATTATAGATAGTAATTATAGTCGAACGTAGTCTTTCGGATTTTTGAGCGACAGTGTACACAGAATGATCTTTCAACACGAAAACCAACCGTTCAGTAATATACAGGGTGGTCCAATAAAATTAGCATTCGAATATCTCCGTCGTTTTTGGAACTATGAAATAACTTTGTAAACAAAATCTGTTCGGTACGAAGAGGACTACGATACGGGAGTGATCGGGAGTAGATTTCATGGTCACCACAAAATATTTCCTAAACCAACCGCTTTTCAGAAAATACCGACCTTGAAATTTCCGAAACTCTTACATCGCTGTCACGTAAGTAATCTTCTTTGTATCGAACGATTTGTCGTATCTCCTAACTTAACACGTTCAGTCCCGGGGTAACGTGATCCAGCTCAGTCGAGGCAAGGAAAAGCCATAAATCATAAATTAGAGGGCGGCGTTCTTTTCATGTCTCATGAGTTTTTCGGTAAATTTACTCGGTCCAGGACGGAAAGTGTTAACGGAGTTATCTCTGCTCGACCACCCTATACTTCCTTACGGTTGTACCCGTTACACTTGCTCCATTCAATAAAGAAACGATAGTCACGAAGTGTGAAACAAAGGCAAAGAAAAAAGAAACAAACAAAACAAAACACAATAAAAATAAAACGAAAACTCAAGGCTAGGGTTCTGTTCTGACGGCAACGGATGATTGTGGGTGTGTGTAGGCGGTGTTCGCCAGCTGGATCCCAGAGATCACGGAGCTCGCCGCGAACCGCTGCAAGTACGGTGGCCAGTACAAGCGCGAGCGTGGACGCAGGTATCCCAAACAAAATCCACCTACGTTGAAGCCAACCGAAAACCAAAAAGAAAACAGAAAAGAAATCAACAAAAGAGAATAAGAGAAATGAAATTTGAAACAGAACACCCCCTGAATCTAGCCCCCACAATTGTTGTCCTTGTAGTCATATTTATATATATATATACATATATACAAACTGATATGTATATATAGATATATACACACATAGTTGCGAGGAGGAGCAAAGACGATCTGGATGGCGAAAGTGATCCGTTTTTATTTTGTTTATCAATCTATTTTTCTTCCGAACGCAACTATGAATCTGGTCCGAGCGAAAGTTTCCATAGGTTAAGTATACTCGGCCCTCTTACAACGCGGTGCGTTTGCGACGGCCCTGCTACAACACGGCTTCGATATCGCACGATTCAATCAACTTGGGCAACTGTCGCATAGCACGAATGATACCGTCACACAGTTTTCTTTCTATGTTGCGCTTAACACGGAATGGATTGACCGTGTTGTAGGAGGGTTGACTGTAACAGGTTGTAAAGAGATTGATTTTTAACTCTTTCTGGTACCGAACGCTTCTGCACTTTTGCATATTAGATCTTATAACAAGTATGTTTATATTTGAAAATTTTTGCTTTTAATGACTACAGGGTGACTGTATGATTTGTCTTTTGTATTAGGGGCGTGTCTAGGGTGGGGCAAGTTGGGCCTGGTGCTTCTCTACATGCATGAAAACACTGACGTCACGTAGATTTGTATACAGGCTGGTCCACTGAGTGTTTGCTGATTTTAATTGGTTACTAGTTTTCTCGGTTTCTGGCCTCGTCTGTACTAGACCTGTCGCCTAAGAAAGAAAATGGTTCTCTCTCCTTTTGTTCTACCGAGCTGGAAATATTGCACACGGAGGAAATATCTCTGGTACTTGCCTGGTTTACTTGGCTAGTGTAAAGTCACTCTTACAAACATTTACGTATCTCATGGATTTAGAGAAAAGCCAGAAGCATGCATAAGAATATTTTCACGAAAGAATTTTCAATTCCCTGTACCTTAAAGCTATAATAAGTAAACATATGTAAGCTTGCAATCAGTTCGAGTAAGCACCAGTTAACATCAGCAGACATTAATGATTACTTGTGAACTATTTGGCACGTGAGAAAATGGACGAGACAGAAATCGTATAGTTTCAAAGGAGGAGTATAATATAATCATTAGTTTTTTGCTATTTTGCTTTTCTATTAGGACGTGAAGATTGTCTTCTACTTTCTCGTCACGATGGGTAGGTCAAAAACTAACATAAACTTACTGAGATATTTTCCAAATGAACGGAACTTGAAACTGAACTGCTTTCGTTAACCGTTTGAGTGCCAACCGGTGATTTTGCGCTTCTTCTGTTCTGTTCAAAAAGTGCCAACGCTCTAGGCTGCGAAGTCGACAATCGCAGCACCCTTGGTTTCTGGCGTCTGTGAAGTTAGCACCTCATTTTTAAAAAACAAAACTTTTAGCAACAGTTCTATTTGCACCCGCAATAGTTCTACAGTTCCTGATAGGTTTCGAAAATAGTTCCGGCGAAATACCCCAAAAAATAGCACCTTGAAAATATGAGGTGCCAACTTCCCGTGGCACCGCATCATGCGAAAAATGTTATTTACATCATCATATCTTATAGTTTTTAAAGAGTTCTATAGTTCCTGACCAACTTTAGCAATAGTTCCGGCCGCTAAATATAAAAAAAAAAACGTTTTTAATCGTGAAGCTGGCACCTCATCTTTTCATATAGTGGCTAGAACTTTTTTATTTTTGATTTTACGTCGCCGGGCCTTAATAACTTCTGATAGTACTCCTCGGGGTGCAAATAGAACTGTCATCAGAACTTTGGAATTTTCAAAAAATTTCACTTTGGTACTTGGCCATTTTATCGGAAGCTAAAACTTAAAATGCCTAGAACTTTTTTATTTTTGATTTTACGTCGCCGAACCTTAATAACTTCTGATAGTACTCCTCGGGGTGCAAATAGAACTGTCATCAGAACTTTGGAATTTTCAAAAAATTTCACTTTCGGTTTTGGAAATTTTCTGAGTGCGTAAAACTTTTTTATTTTTGATTTTACGTCGCCGGGCCTTAATAACTTCTGATAGTACTCCTCGGGGTGCAAATAGAACTGTCATCAGAACTTTGGAATTTTCAAAAAATTTCACTTTGGTACTTGGCCATTTTATCGGAAGCTAAAACTTAAAATGCCTAGAACTTTTTTATTTTTGATTTTACGTCGCCGAACCTTAATAACTTCTGATAGTACTCCTCGGGGTGCAAATAGAACTGTCATCAGAACTTTGGAATTTTCAAAAAATTTCACTTTCGGTTTTGGAAATTTTCTGAGTGCGTAAAACTTTTTTATTTTTGATTTTACGTCGCCGGGCCTTAATAACTTCTGATAGTACTCCTCGGGGTGCAAATAGAACTGTCATCAGAACTTTGGAATTTTCAAAAAATTTCACTTTGGTACTTGGCCATTTTATCGGAAGCTAAAACTTAAAATGCCTAGAACTTTTTTATTTTTGATTTTACGTCGCCGAGCCTTAATAACTTCTGATAGTACTCCTCGGGGTGCAAATAGAACTGTCATCAGAACTTTGGAATTTTCAAAAAATTTCACTTTCGGTTTTGGAAATTTTCTGAGTGCGTAAAACTTTTTTATTTTTGATTTTACGTCGCCGGGCCTTAACAACTTCCGATAGTACTCCTCGGGGTGCAAATAGAACTGTCATCAGAACTTTGGAATTTTCAAAAAATTTCACTTTGGTACTTAGCAATTTTATAGGAAGCTAAAACTTAAAATGCCTAGAACTTTTTTATTTTTGATTTTACGTCGCCGGGCCTTAATAACTTCTGATAGTACTCCTCGGGGTGCAAATAGAACTGTCATCAGAACTTTGGAATTTTCAAAAAATTTCACTTTCGGTTTTGGAAATTTTCTGAGTGCGTAAAACTTTTTTATATTTGATTTTACGTCACCGGGCCTTAATAACTTCCGCTAGTACTCCTCGGGGTGCAAATAGAACTGTCATCAGAACTTTGGAATTTTAAAAAAATTTCACTTTCGGTTTTGGAAATTTTCTGAGTGCGTAAAACTTTTTTATTTTTGATTTTACGTCGCCGGGCCTTAACAACTTCCGATAGTACTCCTCGGGGTGCAAATAGAACTGTCATCAGAACTTTGGAATTTTCAAAAAATTTCACTTTCGGTTTTGGAAATTTTCTGAGTGCGTAAAACTTTTTTATTTTTGATTTTACGTCACCGGGCCTTAATAACTTCTGATAGTACTCCTCGGGGTGCAAATAGAACTGTCATCAGAACTTTGGAATTTTAAAAAAATTTCACTTTCGGTTTTGGAAATTTTCTGAGTGCGTAAAACTTTTTTATTTTTGATTTTACGTCGCCGGGCCTTAATAACTTCTGATAGTACTCCTCGGGGTGCAAATAGAACTGTCATCAGAACTTTGGAATTTTCAAAAAATTTCACTTTCGGTTTTGGAAATTTTCTGAGTGCGTAAAACTTTTTTATTTTTGATTTTACGTCACCGGGCCTTAATAACTTCCGCTAGTACTCCTCAGGGTGCAAATAGAACTGTCATCAGAACTCTGGATTTGTCAAAAAATTTCACTTTGGTACTTGGCCAAAAAGTGAAACTTTTTGAAAATTCCAAAGTTCTGATGACAGTTCTATTTGCACCCCGAGGAGTACTATCAGAAGTTATTAAGGCTCGGCGACGTAAAATCAAAAATAAAAAAGTTCTAGGCATTTTAAGTTTTAGCTTCCGATAAAATGGCCAAGTACCAAAGTGAAATTTTTTGAAAATTCCAAAGTTCTGATGACAGTTCTATTTGCACCCCGAGGAGTACTATCAGAAGTTATTAAGGCCCGGCGACGTAAAATCAAAAATAAAAAAGTTCTAGCCACTATATGAAAAGATGAGGTGCCAGCTTCACGATTAAAAACGTTTTTTTTTTATATTTAGCGGCCGGAACTATTGCTAAAATTGGTCAGGAACTATAGAACTCTTTAAAAACTATAAGATAGGATGATGTAAATAACATTTTTCGCATGATGCGGTGCCACGGGAAGTTGGCACCTCATATTTTCAAGATGCTATTTTTTGGGGTATTTCGCCGGAACTATTTTCGAAACCTATCAGGAACTGTAGAACTATTGCGGGTGCAAATAGAACTGTTGCTAAAAGTTTTGTTTTTTAAAAGTGAGGTGCTAACTTCACAGACGCTGGTTTCTGTCAATGCATGACTTGACGGTTACCGTTCCGTCTTAGACAAATTAAGATAAAATTGGAGTAATATTACATTATGTAGGTGTACACGTTTTTATCCTTATAAACACGCTGGTGTCACTACTTATGCTCAGAAGGATGTCAGAACAACACTAATTGTAAGCTAAAAGAATTAAGACATACCGCATATGAACAGAAGACAGCGCAATAGTGCTCCTTGGCCTTTTTTGGAAGGGGAATAACACAAGCGCTATTGCGCCGTTTGGCAATTTTCGATTGGGAAACAGCAAAGACCCGTGCCACTCGAACGGTTAATGAAATTTCTTCGCATATTCAAGCGTTAAGTCTTACTGGACCATCCTGTATAATATATACAAAGAGATTTCCTGGATATCTTGCTAAAACTAGGGGAACGACCCCCTGCCATACATATTTCGTCGACTTAATGGTGGGGAACGTACAGCAGCTGGAAGACAGGCACCTGATCATCACTGCCCTGGACGCTACTTACACTAAACGTGTTACCGTCTTAATTATCAATTAACATTGCTCTATTAACTATGTAAACTTTCGCACAACACCGATATATTATCATTTTTTTTTTTTTCAAAATTCTTCTCCAATTTTTCCGAACAATCAAACGGGTTTACGGTTGCTGTCCAGAAATATTCTTTAGAGTATACGTACCATGTTTAACCTCACCCCTATACCAGCCCTGTCTATTGAATCCGTAACTGTTAGAAAAAGAAAAAAAAAAAATGAAAGATGGCATCCCGATTTCTGGATCACCAGCCTATTATTTTCACCATTTCTGTCACCGTTTGTTTATTATTATATATAAAGTACCTTGCGCTGAATCTCACCGCTTTTCTTACCCACTTTGTAACCGATTAGCAAACTACGTATATATGTATACATATATGTACATATATATACATATATCTTGGTAACATGTGCTGGTATGCTTGGAAGTATTGTAAAAAAGACGAAGAAATGAAATATACACACATGTTTATACACACTTATATATAGTAGATCAGATCAATCTGTTATCGTTGCATCTCTATACCTTTCTTTCTCTATCTTTTTGGTTTTTATTACATTTTCTGTATATACATGCCCGAGGGGAGAGGGGTAGGGGAGGGGGAGGGAGGGGGGGGGGCAGTTTCCAAGAAACATTTTTGCAATTTGAAAAATAACAACGAGTATAAGTTTTGAGAGAAGAATTTGACAAAAGTTTTTTCCAAAGGCCAAGAAACTGCCCTTGGGGAATTGTATATATATACATATGTATGTACGTATATATATATGTATATGTATATGTATACATGTATATAATTGCCTCGCAGCACGGTTTTGAAACGTAGCTTGTATTTTATCACAGTTTTCCGATTTCGTTCTCGTCTTTTTGTTTCATCTGTGATTCTGTCGAGGCAATGTTACATGAAACTTTTTCCTCCTTCGTTTTATCTGTTTATTTTTAGTTATTTTCTTTTGTATCGTCGGGCAACCCTTCTGCCTTTTTTTTTTCTTTTCTTCTTTTTTCTTTTTTTTTTTTTACCGAGATACAAAATATATAATACACATGTACAGATATAATTTTCTTCACGACTTTTATTCTGCTCGTTTGGAATAGGATACAAGATACTCGAAATTGTTTGGTTACTTTTGGAAAGATTTGTGAAATCTTACTGAGATTTCTTTAGTGGTGTACACGTGTAAAAATGTGTACAGTTTTTTAATAGGTATATGTATATATCGTATTCCTTTGTTTGTTTGTTTTTTTTTATTTCGAACAAACGGTGTTCTATTTTATTGTTAATTAGTATTTGATTGTATAACTTTGCACTTCGGTTTGTCGTACCGTGTATCTTGTAATCTTTGTTCCACTGTGTGTATAAAGCGTTAGTGTAATATACTTGGCATTGTTTTTTAAGCTGGGTCGTTTGAACTCTTACAGAATGGTTGATTAAAACTGTTTATTCAACGATAAACATTACCACTAAAGAAAGATCGATAAGGTGAATAAAAATCGATCAGAGGGGGGGGGGGGGAAGTAGGAGAGACTGTAGGTGATTTTTGAAGATTATTAGAGAAAATTTATTATTATAAATGAACGGATCTTCCACTACGATTTAATAATATATTCTCTTTACAAGATGGATTTGTAGAGTGTCTCAAAATTGTATTCCATGGAAGTTGCGGATTCTTCGTGTCAAAAGATATCATTCGGTTCTTTACCATTTTTCAATTATCACCGTAGGTTTTGAGATATACGCGATCAAAAGTTAGACGTCGGAATTCTGTCGCCATTTTTGAAATCCTCCGCGCCTGCGCGAACGACTGACCACGTGACTGCAGATGCCCCTCCCTTACGAACGCGTGAACACGTAACTGACATTTGTTTAACGATAATACAGTGTTTATATATTAACGCAGCGAAGGGAATTGGGACAATTTCTCGAAGCAGTGTAATATATATTATAACCTCAAAAAAAATGATGATGGCGGCAAATACGTCCTTTTAAGAGCTTAGGTCGTCCTAAAGGTGTCGATCAAAATTCGTACATAACTGGGAGAGTAATTTGCTTGAAAAGTACAAAAGATATCAATGATATTTTTGTAGATATTTGAATCTTAGACAAGATGGCGACACAGCCGTTAGAATGTCGCAGTTTATGCCGTAACTCCTAACAATTATGATCAAAAGGAGACATGCTTTTGAGGATTTTACAATAACTTATATTAGTTGTTCGGTTCATATTTTTATATTGAATTTCGAGGCCATTAATTTACGATCGTCGATTGGATAATTTCACGTCACGTGGTCAGGAATTCGTGTTAAGCCTTGATCGCTCGTGTCTCAAAAACGAAGCCTTAGATTTGAAAACAGCAAAAGGACTTTTTTCACGAAGAATCTGCATACCTCGTGTTGGACAATCCTTTTAAGACACTCGATATTTTATGCGATATATTTTTTCACGGTTACTTTAAAGTCTATGGATAGGAGTCTACTTCATTATCTCAACACTATATTCTGCCTCTCTTATATCTCTACTAAGATTCTTGGAAGAATTTTTATAATTATCAAAACCCATTTGACATTGGAATTTATGGTCAATTGTAAGTTAAATCATTCGAAGAATACTTTTTATAATTAGAGAAAAGATACCTACGTATCAATGATCCCCACTGTTCGAGAACAGTGTTAAATGGTTTGTTTGAATCTACTCGGTTCTTTTCTCCGAGATCTTTTCCGCATTCGTGGGACTGTCTTATGTAAAAGAACGACACGTTTAGTTTTTACAATTTTCTACCAGATTATAATTAATTTTCTGAAAACAGAAAGAGAAGTGTGAAAACTTCAAAGGATAGATGTTCTGGTTTCATTAGGAGTTAGAGTTTAACCCATTAGAACTTGCCATTTGTGTCCTTTCGTAAAAATTGGAAGAAAAAACGAGGAAACAAACTTCCAACCATTTTGTACACTCAGCCTTCTTATAACACCGTGGAAGAATTTCGATCGACCTTCTATAACACGGTTTTTATACAGCAAGATTTAATCAACTGGAACAATCGTCATACAACACGAATCGTATTGTTTTGATGTTACTTCAAAGTTTCGGTATAATACGGAACACATTAATCGTGTTACAGGAGGATTGAATATACTAAAAGGTTAGAACTGCGGTTAGAAACAAAATGTCGACAATGTTCGGGAACGATTTAAATAAATAAAGTGAATTATAGTCCTCGTAACGAGAGAATGTATTTCTCGGAGGATAACTCTTTGTTCTTCTGCGCATGCGCGCTCGCCTCGTAACCAAGGGTTACGCGCATGCGCGCTTGCCGCGTAACCCAGGGCAACGCGCACGCGCTGTAAAAATCTTGATGCTTACTGGCGCCTGCTACAGGCGTAGCCTAAACGGATCCTAACCACGAACATGTACTTACAGTAGTGTCGGCTGGGGCAAAAATTTCCTTAGGGAAAATGGCGTCGTACGGTAAGGTATATCCGCCATTTGCTATGATACTAGAAAGTTGCACGCATTGTGCCTGGACACGATGATTAACTTAGCACGTCGTCAGATTGATTAAATGTAGCAATGTAGTAATTACTAAGTACTTAGAAATTACTCAATTAAAATACTGAATAGTAAGTAATAATTAGTAATTTAGTAATTGCTACTTATCGAGTTAATTACCTTGCTGTGAAATAATCTTTTAATCGAACACTTATGTTTAACTTAATCCAGACTTAGCTCAATGCATAGTAATTCTTGAATATTGAAACGAGTGATAAGCTTATCTTTCCTGGCGTCGCCATTTTCCCTGGGGAATGTACCCTGTGCCAGGGAATACTTTTAATAAAGATACTTCGCGATATCTACTTGGTATCGAAAGAAAATACTTGTGTTCGATAGTATGTGCAATATTTCCATTATTATCCTGTATACACTGGCAGGAGTGAATGTTTTTGGTGACTTAGCATCCTCAAGCTACGGTCATCAGAAACAGGGATCGACTTTCTGATAAACGTCTACTAAAGTTATCTCTAGCAGATATACTACAGAATTTTGTTGTTTGATTAATTGCCAAGGGCAGCTTAGTTCTTCGGAAAGGGTAGTTGGAGATTATCGAGCTCTGCCTTCTAATAACAGAAACATGTGTCGTTTGTCGAGGATACTGGTTAGAGAAACAACGTCAAAATCTATCATCAGTTACTCCGATTTTTTAGATACTTATAAATTAACTAACAAGAATTAGGAAGAAGTATTTGGATTAATTCTGTTTACACTTCACTAGCCTTTCTAACCGATATCATATCTTTCAAACGAGTGACACTCATCTCAATTACTAGAAGATAGAGTGTTATAACTTGACTATCTTAACCAACTTCCCCTGTGAGGGGCACCATAAGTTACCGGAGACACGCGAAATAATTACATTCTCTCTAGACGAGGACTGTATTTACGTATGAATGTTCATACGGTGGGCTCTAGTGGGTTAATCGCATTCCAAGCGGTGCGTATAGTTGTTTTTATAGTAATTTGTTACGAAATAGACTCATCGACGATCGCCGCGTCGTACGTTAAGGCCTGGTGTAGACAGGGGACCTTCTGTCGTTGTGCTGTGCGATTAGGCAGGTTTATATCCTTCTTCTGGAATGCACATTGCTGCCGACAATGAGATTTTCGAACGACTTATCAGAAATACCTTGAAACGTGGATTAAAGAAAGTCAAAATTACAACGGCACCGCATCACTGGTCTGCGTAGTCGCGTAACGCCACCGTGGACGAGCGACCTTCCGTCTCTGCGACATAGCTCTGGCGATTTTGTTCAATTTGCCATGCTCATATCGTTTCTTCTGGAATGCACGTACGGGTATGAACATACTACCCTACCGCATTCCAGAAAATGATGTCGAAATCACTGCGCGTCGTTCGCCAAATTGTGGGACAGCGTAGGCCCCACCTGGGTATGTGCGCAGACCCAGTTGCCTATCGAAGTAATCGAAAGTATGGATTAAACAAAAGATAGTCAGCGTCTATATAATCGCATAGCATAATCGCAGCAACACAAATCACTTGTCTGCACGGGGCCTAAGTCCAAATTACCAGCAGAAGGGTGCGAAAGGAGGAGTCGTGAAGCAACGGGTTACGGTGGTCACTGATACTTATTCTTTCTTTTTTCTTTCCGGCCTCTTTTTTCATTTCTTTTATAACGGACACTTCTAGTATCAGCGACCCGTGAACATATTTTTGTTCTCTATTTTTCTCTCTATCTATCTCTTTATCTATCTATCTATCTATCTATCTATCTACCCTTTTTCTTCACGAATTAAGTTTCTTGGTGGCATGCGTTAGTGGTCTGGCTAGTCAGTAGCTTATTATCGAGAACGACCGAACGGTGAAAAGGAAATAATAGCCTGTTAGAAGGGGGAACGGTTTCTTTCGTTCGAAAAAAGACGAAAGATTTGGCGCCCACGTTGACGACGATACTGTTCCTTTTCTTTTTACTGGCTTGACACAAAGATACCTTTTTTCGCACTTATATGATACATCTTAGACTGCCAGCAGTAGAAGGGGGTTGCAGGCGTAGGCACATGCGACTGCTCTTTAGGGATTTTGTTCATGTAGAATTTGCACGTATAATTGCGAAACACATATGCTGCATTTCTCCGGCGAGCGGGCGAAAGTGTGCGAGTCAGAACGATCCAATCACGTAACAGATGTACATTCTTAAAATCTTCAATAGAACACCCGAAGATAATATTGACTTGCGTTGTTTAGAAAGACAAGGATACAAAATGTATACATTTGGTTTTCGTTCAAATTCGACTTGCATCCTTTTGCCAGCCCACCAGAGGTTGAGATCCCTTAGCGTGGAACGGGCCTAACACGGAGAAGGCAATACCACTGTTAACGGTGGTTAGACTTGAACTGTGTCAGCATGATAATGATTACAAAATATATAGATAACGAAGTCAGCATGATTTATTCAGTAATTCGTGTATCCTCCAACAGGTTAGCAAAAGGTATCCGCGTTTGATTTTTGATATTCCCTTCGTTGTTGCCGGAATTGGGTATCGTTCGAACGAACTTGGAATTTATTCAGAAATAATCAACGATCTTTTATTCCAATGATCTTTCGATTATAACGATTTATCCGACGAGCAAGAAGTTGTTCGTTGAATGAATCTCGATTCGAAGGTTTCTCGAATAAATAATCGTTGGTGTATTTTGGATTTTTTTTTATTCAAAGTTTCATTCGTTATTCGAATGATGCTTAATTGCGGCTGTTTTATCTTATATTGCTTTATACATATACACATACATATACATACGTATATACTTACAGTTATTCTTATACAGGGTGTTTCATTTATATTGACCACTTGAATATATTCTTTGGTTTAGATTTTCACGCCGGATTGTGTTCAGTTTAACGCGTTGATTGTCGTCGCAGAAGTGTTAGAAGGGTAGATTCGATCAAACAAATCGGTATCAAATTTTTCCAGGTGAAAAGTTATTAATTGTTCGGTTAAATCTTTAATTATTCAAAATCGGTAATTACCTGACTAATTTATCGATTATTCAATGATATTAATTATCCAGTTAAATTATTAATTATTCAAAATTGTTAGTCACCTATCTAAATTATTAATTACTCGAAATTATACGTGTCTAATTACATTATTAATTAATTACTTACTGTTTAGAAAATACAGCTAATTAAACAATATGATTTGATAATAATTTTTATACTTATCTCTGAATGAAAATGATTAAATTACTATGTTAATCAATTTTTCTTTCGTTTTTTTTTTATTCGCTTTATCGTTTCGTGGCAATCAACGTGTCAGTAACCCACGTTATACATAGTTCTCCTGTTTATATTTTTCTCACACACCTTTCTTCTGTAGGATTTTATTTACGGGACAGCTTTGTAACACTAATTTCTTTATAAACGAACTGAAGAACATATCTGTATATAAAACAAAAACACAAAAGAAAAAAGATGATCTTGTAATTTGTGAAAAGTATGATATCAATCAGACAATTTAGATAACTGTAATAATCGTCAGTAATTTTCGTTACAAAATTGAATAATATGAATATGTTTGTGGTGGTCATTTCAAGTGGAATATCTTGATACATATATATATATACAGGGTCATTCAAAATGAATGTAACAATCAGAAATGAGTCATCCCTGATTTCCATAATTTTTTAATATATTGTCAAGGTCATCGTTCTAAGTAGGGGTAAGAAGGTTTTGATTAATTATACTCGGATTAGGTAAGCTTCTTTTCTATATGGTATTAAAGTGTGAATACAAATTTCCAATAAACAACGACGTGCCTGTAAAAGCGTGACAGCACTATTCGGAACCGATAACTTCAACGATATGTTAACGAATAATTAAAATTCCCAAGAAAAATTATTCAGTGTTCTGTAAAATTATCGTATCTCGTCTCCATACCGGATATAAACTAATCCAACTGGAATCAAATTTTAATTTAATCAAAAATAAGTTTAGGTTAAATCAGATTTCTATTCTCGTGGCCTTCGCAACACGTTGAAAAATTATCGAAACCTGGGGTGATTTTCTTTGTATTAAATAGAAAATTGATGAATCGTAAGACAGCCTTCTCGTTGTTTGCCGTGAAACGCTTGTTCTTCGTTCAGGCGTGCTGGTCGTTTTAACTTCAAACCCCATCGAGGAAAACAGTCTCTCTCTCTTTTTATCGTTCACTTTTTCTCTTGCTTTTTCTTTGTCCGTGCATCTATCGTATCTCTGTCCTGTCTGTGACACTTACATACAAATATCTATGGTATTTGCGTATATGGTATGGCGTATATGGTACACATTCATACACAGACACGAATCACCGAGCGGAAGGGAAGCGGGAAAGAGATGATACACACGCGTATAGATATCAACACTAGCCCATGTCCCAAGAAACACGTATGCATCAAAATTCAGATAAAAGAAAAGAAGAAAGAAAGGAGAGAAAGTATTTCGCAAATATTCGTTGAAATCATTTACGCTCGCAGACTTCGTTGCCGCAGACGCACCGCTTCTATTTGAAGGGTGCGCAGGAGCCACGGTCAAATTTCAACTTGGCTTCAACGACAGTTGCGGAACAAGGATAAGTAGGACAGAGCGATTTTTTCAACTTTCTGATCCTAGGAAGCAATATTTTCGCATAATTTTTTTTTTATAGTATTGCTTGGCTCATTTCACAACGCGGTAAACAGCCCGATTTTACAATTTCATTCTCAGAACTTTATAAAAAATAAAACTGTACGTTTTTTATGGAATAAATTTTTGTGTGTACACTTTTTCCAAAAAAGGACTGTTTAGCGCGTTGCGGAACGAGCCATGCAATATTTAGAAAAAGAAATTATGCGAAAATATTGCTTCCTCGGATCAGAAAGTTGCAAGAACTGCATCGGGAAATCATGCGGCCTTGCCTGTCGCTCTGTCTTCGTCTCTTCTGCTATCGTTGTATCATATCTCTTTGTCACAACACCGTTGGAGAGACCGAGGATCTATCTCCAGGATTTAACTCCTGCGCGCTCTTAACGAGAAATTCAGTCGTTCGAGATCAATCGCCTATTGGCCTGGATTTTGATGAAAATTAATCGAACGAACAGTAAAGCTTGATTGTTTCTCCAAGATTGTTGGGTAACGTTTTCATTGTTCAAGTTAATAATTAAAATTGTTTACGAAAGGGCCGATTGGTGATCTTAAATAAACGGAATAATCGCAACACGAGATGTACATTTGTTTAAAAAACGACGATTCTCGGTGTACGAATTTTTCATCAAGAAATGATCAAGGAAATCGTATCGAGGCGATTTTGAAAGGTGTCGTGAATGGTGTAGTTTTTCTCGAATGGCTCTGTTGTTTATATTTGGTGCTGATACGGATCGACTAATTGACAATAATTAATCGAAGGATAAGGTCGATTAAACTGCCGTCTAACGTGCGGCAACGATACGGTGTAACGATTACGATTGTTAGGATCAGTTTGGAGACTTCTGTTGATTAGAAACATTTTCACCACGGCTTCCTTGTGTTTAGGGTAGAGATTTCGAGATTCGAATTGTTCGAAGTGTCGTATCAAGATATATGGTTTATTTTTATAAGGGAAACGGATAATTGGAATTTGCAGAATTATAGAAGATTCGGAAATGAATAATTTTGAAAGGTCGTAGCATGTTGCTTCAACGAGTATGGAAGAAATTTGTGTTCAGAGTTATCGTTAATGTACGTGAAAATGAAAATTATCGTTGAAAATAGTCAGGCGATAAAATATCTTAATTGTATTCTGAATATAATAAGGACATCACTGATTCGCACTTGAAATTGTTAATTAATTTTCACGAATTTATACGGGAAATTCATTATTTTCGCTTTTATAGGAAGGATAAATAAATTCGCGCTTCTTGAAAGCAGGTATTGTTCTGAGAGTGAATATCAGTTAACCGAGGGTGAATGTCAGTCATTCGAAAGTGGATATCAGTCATTTAAGAGTTCCTCTGAGCACAGTGTCCATTTGAACATCCATTTCTACTCTTAATTGACTCAGATTTACGATCTCGCTCGTGAAAACTGCAATCTTACCGTTTGGCTATTTTCGATCAGAATTTTGACAGTCAGAAATACATTAAACAATCTCGAACACGAATTTCTTCCACATTCTTCATATTCCCACGTTATAACTTTCCAAAGTTATTCGCTTTTGAGATCCTTCATAATTTGTGCCAGATATGTTATACATATATGCGTGTACTACCCCGCCAAGAAGGTGTGAATCAAAAGGGATCGTGTTTAGCCTCGTGAGCAACGAGAAACAAAGAATTCGCGTAAAAAAAAAAAAAAAAAAAAGAAAAGAAAAAGGTTCACTGGACACAAATTACGACCTACCTGCCCAATGGACTAGGTAGACGTGTCGGCACGTGTAGTAGTTAGGCCTTAGGTGTAGGAGTGTAGGACCTAGGTGTAGGTAGCCTACCTACCCCGTCCAAATAACTTGGAACGTGTTCGTTTCCATAATTTAACCGATTGTTTTTAAACGGGCCGTGGCACGCATAGCGGTACAGCACTGTCAGTCCGTGTCTCTATGAGTGGCCGCGACGCCCGCGTAGCTGAGCCAAAAGAAAACAACAACAGAAAAAGAAAAAAAGAATGAAAATACTAATTAACATCCGTTCATGAGTGCAAATCTCCTCCCCCTCGCCACTTCAGAGAGAAAAGAAAAAGAAACGAACAACGACGACGAAAAGCGATTGAAACTCGATAAAAGATCACTAGCGAACCACCCGGACCGAAGACGTGACGATACTGTCAACAAAATTACTTTAGGATGCTTGAATAAAACTAGAAAGAAAAGAAATGGACAAAAACATTAAAGCAACCAACTGTTATTCCCCCCAACCCCTGTCACACAAGTAATATTGATGCGAGTGTTGTGTTCTGTTCTATTCACGTGGTGTAGGCCATATTCGCCAGTTGTATCCCCGAGATAATTGACCTGATCGGGACGCGAAACAAGTATGGCGGCACTTTGAAGAACGAGCGAGGTCGCAGGTGAGAGATACAACCAACCAAATAGCTTTCCCGAGTTGAGTCACCCATCGCAACCCTGTCTACCTAACTCCCTTCCCTTCATCTCCTATATTTTTGTTTCGTATAAATTATGATGTAAATCTGATCCCACCTTGTCCCACACCTTCGAAGCTGTCCCCGTCCTAGTCTCGGGCACGATGCTGTGAATTAAATTTATGGTCGTTCTTTTGTTTTTCTTTTTTTTCTTTTTTTTTTTTTTTTTTTTTTTTTTGTTTCTGTTCTGTCCTTACGCACCCACTCCCGGAATCTTTACACGACCACACTTGCCGTGATTTCGGATCCTACACGTCCCGATGTGTCTCTTTTGCAATGGATACACACAGTCTAGACACCAGATTATTTCTACCAGATCTGAAAGATTCCTTGAATTGCCTATTGTTTCTTCATACACACAGTTCCGCGTACACTCACACGTAACGTGTATGCGAAGTGTTTTGACAAGGTCGTTCGACCCGGGGATAAATTCTTTGGGCCGAAACGAATCGAAAACTCCTTTACGGTTTCGCGATCGGTGGCTTGGTTCTCGAGATAACAAGGCTTCGAAGTTTGGGCGCTCGGTTCCGAGCGCCATTTTCAAACGTCACGCGCATGCGCGAGCGTATGGTCACGTGACGGGGCGGTACGCGATCTTCGATCGCTTGTATCTCGCGAACCAAGCGACGGATCGGAAAACGACAAAAGACTTTTTCATTCGTTTCGACGCGAGGAATACGATTCTCGTGTCGCACGACCGTTTCAGGATACTTTGCATACGTTTAGAGGACAGTTTTAGTCGCAGAATCGCACTCCATAATTCTGCTCTTCTAGTTGTCCAATCGGCATTAGTGCAGCCGTTTGTTCAAGAGTGATCCTCGATAATACGATCCCTTGTTCTTAACCACCAAACACCTTCAACCAACCAATCAGCTAGTCCAATTACCATCACAGATTTACCACACCCAGTAACTGATGTTAGCTTGTTTGTTCACATTGACCGCACCTGGGACAAATACGGCTTTATCGAATTACTTTTCTCAGAGTCTCTGACGAAGGACGAGGAGTGACAATACAATTTTTTCTTTTTTTTTTTTTTTCACCCTGTTACAAAATGATTTACTTTCGTTCATTCTGGAAATGATTCACACAGTAGATACTATACATTTTGAGAGAATTAAATCTGATTCCTCGTTTTTCTGTTACACTTCATCGATACAATGATCGTTTTGTCGACTTCGCAACTTTGATCACAGAACTTTCCAAATTTTACACGTTGCTCGATGTTCAGAATCGATGACGAATGAACTTATATCGTGAAATCGAAAGAAAAAGGAAAATCATCAGAGCTGTATTTCTCTCTGAGTGCAAAGGGTCAACGTCCAGCATGTACCCTGCATTTCTAACCAATACTTAGGTCATATAATGTTGTGTATGACCTAATGTTGCAACACTTGAGTGTAATGACCTTGGTGTTTTAGACAGCATTTATTTAAGTTTTTTTTTTTTTTTTTTTTTTACGTGTAAATCTTGGAGAAAGGAAAACGATTAATTGCATATCCGCCTTCGGTTTTAGGCTCACGGGATGCGAGCCATGTGAATTGTTACAAAATTTCATTCACGATCTATAACTGTCCAATTCTGACAATGAGTATACAAAATCTGTGTTAATGTATTTTCAATTTGAAAATGTTACCGGTATCCGATTGGTCTTTTTATTTAAAATTGTAAATTACTGGTATGTACAATTTAAGGTTTGTTTATTATTGTAAGATTGATTAAAAATTAATGGAATTTCGAAGGTAGGTCTTCATCAAGAATTATTATTTGTAATTAGTGTTTGATAATTAATTTCTTAAATTAATTAGTCAAGTTGAAAATTTTAATCGATCATTTTTCAATTTTTTAATAATTAATGACATTGCTAGTTATTTATATTCGAAACTTTTATCATTGATGAAATATTATAATTAATATACAGAAGAAAATATATAATAAATTGCACAAAAATTGAATAATAAACCAAATACGTTTAATAAATTTCTATGTAATTTTGCTAAGAGATTTATTTTCTTAACTATGAAATCAGCATCCAACGATACTAATTACAAACCATAATAATTGGTCTTCCTTGTTTCGTTTAAAAAACTGAAAATGATATATGTTGACTGCTGACAAATATTATTTGCACAGAAATTCCCCTTTGATTATACAAATAAAAAAAATAACACTATTGTATATCCCATTTATTATTTTATTGAAAAATTAATTAAATCATACCGAGAGAAAATGGTAAAAATTGCTAAGGTCCGATAGCGTCCATATCATCAAAAAGAATGTCAATTTTTTGACAGTTTTGGAGAGAATTTTTTCTAACAATTCACGTGACTCCTCCTGCGTACGTCTTGTATATGTTTATAAACAATTATACGCATACATATATATATATATATGTATATTGCTGAAGTTATGTAACGCATAATGGAGTATGTATAAGGAGAGGGATTAATCAGTGGGCCAACAGAAACGGAATCTGTAGATTAGGGAGAAGTTGTGTCGAACAATTGTATGTCGTTTTTGTTTGTTTTCTCCAGAATATAGATAAACCGATTAATGCGTCGCACAATTTGTATCAGAACAGCTGTGGTTATTCTTCAAGCGAT
The DNA here is from genome assembly GCA_943735885.1 of Stelis phaeoptera. Lineage (NCBI taxonomy): Eukaryota > Metazoa > Arthropoda > Insecta > Hymenoptera > Megachilidae > Stelis > Stelis phaeoptera. The sequence goes on from OX030936.1 coordinate 8,534,714, forward strand.
AGTGAAACAATAATAACATCGGTATTATTTTTTAACGAAAGAGAAATATTAGTACTTATACACAATTACTTATACCAGAGTGCTGAGTGAGTTTACGGTTACTAAAATGTAATTTTGCAGAAAATTTAAACAACACGAAATATAATTTCTTTCTTCCATATAAGTTCCTAAAATTATCAAAATTATCATTGCTTATATTTTTCAATTTTTTTTCAATGACAAATGGAAGAAATTTTTATTTGACACTATCAGATATTTAAATGTGCAACAGCTTCTCATTATTTTAATTAATAGTAAGAATAACAGCTGTTTTGATTTCGAGACATGAGATTAGAAGATTGTGATGATATTGGTAACTTTGGGATATGTGCTTCTGGAACGAATTTGGGCAACTGGTGCCCCTGGGTCGCTCAGTTTCCCACCGGGCAAAGCTTGTGGGCAGTTATGTCAGAAAATAGGGAAACAGTTTTTTCAAACAGAAGAATTTTAATATATTTTTTTTTTTTGCCCTCAAAGGTGTGATTTACCTGCCCAGGATGATAAAATGACTGCCCTGAGGGCATCAAGTTACTCAGACTTGCACTGGAACAGGTATCAGGCCATCGGTGCAATATTTTTGGGGCAATCTCACACTGTTCGATCTTGAGGTGTTCAAATCTGTTACAATCCTTTCTCTCGATTCTAATTGATCATACTTTGAAAGTAAACGTTTCTCTCGTACATCATTAATGATTGCAATCAATTTTCTGATATTTCTAATATTTTTGCAATCAAGTTTTGTTGAAAATTTTACAAATTTCCTTTTTTATTTATTTTATATCGTGTGAAATATTAATTTTTCTTTATTTATACCGCGTTTACCTCGAATGGAAATTGTTCGTTATATGTTGGTTAATAATTCTGTGACGAGAAAATTTTGATGGCCGTGAACTGACTTGTCAGATTAATATTAACCCCTCGACTTGACTTCTGTCGTTCAAACTTTGATTACGATTGAATTTTAAATTTAATTCTGATTACAATTTACACGGTTAATGCTTGTCAAGTGTGAAGTATACGTAATATTTTAATTTCCTTGATTTGTTTTAACGCTGGAGCAATAAATATTTACCTTTGACTGACGCACCTGTTGGGAAAATGATAGTGCAAGGGGTTAAGTAAAAATTGATTAAATTGAGTATGATGGTCGAGGTATCAAATTTCCGAAAAATTTGAAAAATATAATCTCCCATTTATTGGTGAGAAATTTTCACGTTCTAAAGTTATTTTTATCGTTGAATTGAATTTTCCTATTTCTTTTGAAACAACGTGACATAATATTTACCAATTGATGAAACAATGAATATCAAATTTTCCTATAATTAATTATCGATGATGTACGGGATCAACATTTATTTTGACATTATAAAGAATAATGATTGAAATAATTTATTAATTAATTAGAAATTTGTGCGGCAGTAATTTGGTCTCTCATTTTGTCCCAAAATATTGTCCTAATGTTCATCGCACTCGTAGAAAAGAAGGAAATTATATGAATATGTTAAAAATTTGTAACGTTTAAACATTTTATTGCAAATTTATTGAAACATTCTGCTTAAACTGACTCACTCTGTACACATTGTTAATTATTAGGTTGTGTCATACGAAATGACCGATTTGGGAAAATTCAAAATCATGACATAAAAGTACCACAAAATGGCACTTGTTACGTATCAAATTAAAGCTCGAAGTACGAGGAACATGGCTCTGCAACCATTTCATTCGTATTGTTAATACAAAAACGCTGGTTATTTATCGAAGTTAACAACGTGTCAGTCTTAGGTTGGCCAAACTCTGACACGATTTCATGACAGAAAAGTTTCTCAAAATGGCACTTATGACACATCAAATTAAACCTCATAGTTAACAGAATATTACTTTGTAGAGGCTTTATTAATATTCTCAATACAAAGTGGAAGACACTCTGTTCAAGCACACAATCAGCCGAAACAGTTATCAAACGTCCAATTTTCAGTTCCATCCATTTCAAAATGGCAAATGAATATTCGTTTTGTTTTGTCGTGTAGAATTCGCAATTTTGAAATCATAGAATCCAACAAATCGAAAGGTCCATTACCATTTTCGTAAACAAATTATTGAAAATTGGATATTCATTGAAACGTATTCATTGTTTGTTCTATCGAAGGATCAGCCATTTTGTGTTCACATGTTCGTGTTCATTGAACCCTTAATTTTAAATCGATGTGTCGTAGGTGTCATTTTGCAATACTTTATGTATAACAAAATCAATCATTGTTTACTACAACTAGCGACCATTCATTTTGTATTAAAAATTTCGACGAAACATTTATACCCACGTTATCCTCGTTCTTCGAGCTTTAAAATGATACGCCACAAGTGGCATTTTAAGCATATCACCGTTCGACGTGACACAACCAAATATCTCTGTGAGCAGCACCTTAAGGGAATGCGCCTACTCAGGTGGATCGAAAGAAGCTGCATCTTTGGGAATTATTTAAAAAAAAAAATCCTACCAACTTTTTTCGACAAATATTGTTTCATTTTAAAAAGTACACCTTCAGAAACATCTAGTAATTTTTTGCACGCAAAAATGGTAAGAAATTGTTACCAGACGGTCTTTGTGACAGAATTCTAGAATTTGTTAGTAATACGGATTTTTGGAAAATCAATTTGAAAGTGGAAAATTGTAATGTAGATAATTTAATCTATTATCTGAATTATCTTGAAACGATTTTAGAAGAAATTCATCCACTATTTTACAACAAATGATTTTTCAAAGAGAGAAAAAAAATTCTGTCAAAGTTGTACTTCTTTTTGAACCCTCCCGAGTAGGTACAACCACTTAATCACATTAATTAAGTGTGTCAATCGTTGAATTCGTATTCCTCGTTGATTTGTATCACATTTGGTAACCTTTCTTCGGATTATAGGGGAATGGAGCACAACTATTCAGCTTAAAATAATCATTAAAAAATAATCAATTCTAACAAAGAAAAAGTTGCACTTGCACTTACAAAAAGCAGTTAGACGTTTTGGAAATCCGAAGAAGGGTCAAAGGGTCAGGCGACTCGAATTAGAAACCAGCCATCGTATGAAAAATGTCGGCGAACGTTCGATCAACGTTCCGAGATCTCGAGAATTATTTTTCATTTTTTCTCCACATGGGCAATAGGGCTCGAACGACACCGTAAATCTCTTCGCTGTAGCCGAACACAAACACACACGTACACAACATAATTTGTAACTTATTCTTCTATACACATACGGCACTCATGTCTTAACATTCACAGCGACAAAATAAATATAATCGACCCCGTATCAGTAGATGAATAAAAATAACCCTTTATCAAGTAGGGCTTACCATCGTTTCATGCGTTATTTTTAGGGGCACGTGATGAATTCACCGAGACGCACACTTCGGATCATTCTAAAACAGGCATGGGCACGAAAGTGCCCCACGGGCAATTTCAATGCCCACACCTTATTCGAGAGCTCCTTATTGAGAGCTGGAACTGGGGTCATTCGTGGCTGCACATGGACAAAGAGGGTGCTTTATTTTCATAGATGTATTTCTATGGTTGCGGTGGCTCGCCCAATTGGACACAAGTGCCAACTTTCCAGCCCCCAACTATAACTGAAGTGTGGTGGGGATATGACTGTAGTTGGGGGCACAGACAGAAGTCGCTTGATGCAGCTTTTCCTAACTCAACCATAGAAATGTCGCCATTTGTCGAAATGATCCGTGTGCCCTAGCTCTTGCCCCAGTACAATCTGACACTACATAGCATAGAAAAGTATGTCTATCGAACATACATAAATTAACCGACCAATCGAGGAATGTTGAAACATGCCCCGGCTCAGGGCACACTTGCCGTCAGTGCCCATGCCCGTTGCACAGATATCAGTATCTAACTTGAAACGTGCAATCTGCACGTCAAAAGGAATCGAAAAGTCCCCTTCATTGTCCAGATATTTGCGATTGAAATTCAAGAGCCTTGGACTGCACACAACTGCCCGGGTCGTTGCCCGCGGTTAGGGAACGCGTACAGACGCGACTGCCGATCTTTCAATCGTTTTTATCTCGAGAACGAAGCTGCAGAAACGGTGGAAGACTTTCATTTTCTTGTTCGGAAGATGGGACGCTTTAGTTGGCACACATTGTATAAGAACAGAGTGCGCGGGCGAATTAAGAAGCGATAGTAGGAATGGAAAGATTATCAAGATTTCTCAGATTTTTGCCCTAACGTGCACAGGTTAAAAAGCATACCTGTCATACCATGAACAACTTTTAATGTGTTAACTAGACTTTGCACAATATTCTCTTTTTATTCTTATATCGCATCCGTCCTCGAGCTAGCCCAGTGCCGTTCAAGAGTTTGCCCCCAGGGCAGTATCGTTGCCCTTGAGCTTAACCACTATCCCAAAACATACAAAGGCGGCGTGTCGTAGAACCAGTGGTGCTCGTTTCAATTTAACCTTAATTTCAGAACCGGCTTGGTTGAACGTCCCACGGCTAGAATAGCTGGTTTTATATCTCAAGAATTCTTCGACAAAGTGATGTAACAATATTTTTTACGAGATCCCTTTGAAAGTACATCCATTATTTTCTCTCGTTGTATTTATTCTTCTTCCCTGCCCGTTCGGATGAACACTCGCTCTGAACTATCGGGCAAAACTGGAACAGAGTCCTGTAATTTTATCCAGGTATCGATTTTGGTTAACAATATTCCTTGTTTATAGCCTAACCTCGTCAGAATTAAATGTACACCTCATAACTTCTTCAGGACTGCGTATGAATGAAAAAATACGCATGTATTATTATTTCTAAACAATTAATTGTTAAATCAATGGGGGGCATCATTGGAAACGTTGACAGAAATTCGGAGTGGAAGGGTGTTCCCTTGTCGGACTCGTTTCCTCGCAAACTATACCGCCCTGGAGCGCCCCGGCACATTCTGGGCAGCCCCGAGCTCGGCATACCGTTCAGGCACTCTTCGTTTACGATTCTGTGTCAACTATATCGTATTATGTAAAGACACACGTGTGTGCTCGTTGAATTCACAACGTGCTCCTTTATCTTCTTAGATATCACAACACGTAGAAGAAGGATTGAGCATGATACAATGGTTATGGTGAAGTTTTTCATATCACTATGCAATTGTAATACGTCTATCGTTTAATTGGTTCTTTTAGAAAAGTATTTTGTACAATTAATTAGCATTTGTGTGAGTAACACGACACATTTGCACGTAGAATTAACACGAATTTTATGCGGAGGAGTTTCTTTGTGCTTGTGATTTTTCATTGCAAGAATCGAAGACCTGCACTCTTTTAACGTATTTCATCTGATTCTTGGTATATTTTTATTGTTTTATTATTATTATTTTTTTTTTTTTTTTTTTTTTTTTTTATATATGTATAATATAGCACAGATGATTTGTCATATGTGTGTGTGCGCGTATGCGTGTGTACATAGTTGTGGTTCGATCATGTTAGTCGGCTAAAATGACTCAATCCAATTCCTATCGCAGCTCCGGTAAGTGTAGTCCATATAATTAATTATCATAATTATGTACGCGGATGTCTTTATTGCGATTTTTTTTTTTTTTTTTTTTTTACGAGGAGGGTGATCGAAAAAGTTTCTGTTTGGTAAATTTATAGGGAATTTTTTTTTTTTTTTAGTTTGATACTTTATTTAACAAAAATATTTCTTGGGGAAGCTGACTCCAAGCCCTTTTACAAAGTCTTTGTTTTGAATTTCTTAAATTTAATTTTACATTTTTCATTTTCTGAATTTGTAGATTTAGTGTTTTAGGATTTGTAAATGTATTATTCTAAATTATTCTAATTTTGTTAACTCTTATTTGCAAATAAGAGTTAACCTAGTATCCTAAATCTCCAAAATTCTTGATTCTTAATTTTCCAAATACAAAAATTTGAATTCACCGAATTTATTGTCCTGAATTTTCTAGATTTAATCTTCCGAACGTTCAAAATTCAACACATTAAGTCTACCAAATCCGGAATTCTAAATTTTCGAATCCAACAACCGAAATTCTGAATTTCGTAAATTCTTGATTTTTACCTTTCCTCATTTAATTTTCTCTATTTTCGCAATTCAGAATTTTCTAAATCCTCCAAAACAACCCTTCCTTTTTTTTCTTCACAACATATGCTCCAAATTAAAAACAATTTCTTTCGAATGCAGTCTTCTTACCGAATTCAAAAATATTCCCCACAGATTCATCGTCAACCTAGGGTTTTCTTTTTTGTTTAAATTTTTGCTCCAAAAGTCCAAGTTTGCTCCAAGCTCGAGATTAATTTTCCAAATTGATAAACCTAATCAACGAAACACGATCAAAACTTTTCGAATCACCCTCGTCGCTTTTTAATTGTTATACGAGTGAACTTTTTTTGAAACGAAAAAAAATATCAAATAAACAGCTGATATTTCAATCTTTTCTATGAATATTTACGTTTTTCTCTCTTCAGCCGTGTCCATAGAATGAAAAATGAAAGAGGAGGAAAAAACGTAACAGAATCGAGTCACGTGTATAATACATAGATCACGGTACACGGTAGTTTGCTTGTAAATATTTCGTCTTCGAACTGATCGTTATTTGATAAGAATCGTGGTCTAATATGTTCGTTGTGTTGACAGACATATTGTCGTGTGTGGACACATCACCTACGAGTCAGTGTCGCACTTCCTCAAGGACTTCTTGCACGAGGATCGTGAGGACGTCGACGTTGAAGTTGTCTTCTTACATAGGTATGATCACTTAATTCCTTGCCTTATTATTATTTCCAATTCGTTTCCTCGTACCTTGTTGCCGTTGTCCCAAGGACGACGTTCCTTTCCTTCTCCACCTTCGAAACGAGGGTAAGAAATCCATCGACGCATACGTACGCACCGGTGGCCCTGCGAAATTTTGTTACGTTCCTGAGAGATTGATACGTTCAGATTGGAACAGATAATTCAGAATTACTTTACACGTGTTGATGATAATCGAGTAGTGATATTTCTGCGGCTGAAGAAACACCCAGGGGACTGCGTCCCGGTTCTAGGCTCCTCTACAGGGTGATTCGTTCAACTTTTAAATTTCAAAAGGGACAAATGTCAAATTAACCCATTGTGATTTTAAATCCGACGAGTAATGAAAAGATAAGCGATACACTTTTATCGATTTTTCATTGGACGCATAATTTAAAAGTTATATCACGGCCCTGACCTGGGGTTTGGGTTCTTTCTCTGTCGATATTGCTACGGCACTGTTGTCTCAAATTTTGAAGTTCCACTGATATGGAACGGTAATTTTTTAAATATCGATATCACTTTTTTTTATATTTGTTTTAGTTGAACAAATAGTAATATTGTATTTGAGGGTGAACGATTGAAATTTGTTTAAATTTTAAAATGTCCACCGATCTGAACGTGTTAATCGATGAAAATCTGTACAATCAGTTGATATTTACATTTTAATTTAAACATTCTGTAGCCAGGGTGAGGGATTTAAGGAATGTCTTTGTATTTTGAAAATTTCTGAATATTATGTTAGATAAATCAATAGGGATTAAAAGTACTTTTTTAGTCTTTCAAACTTACAGAGAGACTCATTGAGTAAAGCTATTCTATGTTTTATATCTGATGTCTTATAAAAACAGGACATATCGTTCCATCTTTAAAAGAATGAAGTTCTCGTTCCACATAAGGAAAAATCGACGATATTAAATCATAGTACTCTTGAAACAGAACAAAATTTGTTTCAAGAACTTTTTTGTACGATTAAAAATAGACACGATATTCAGGTGACATGCCTTAAGTGTCTTCTCACCCTGCATATCTAAGAATTATTCTTACTTCTGTATGTCACGACAACATATACTGATTGTACAGCATATCTTCGATACCCTTCCATGTTCTGTCTCGTTTTACAACCAAATTTCATCACAAAATCTTCATTAAAACGTGATATTCATATCGTCATATCACGTTAAGCGCAATGTTACGATGTACAATTAAGTAAGTCTGCTACTGTAATCGTTACCAATAAGCAGTCAGGAAATAGTTACACAGATGTCTAGAAACTCCTGCACGAACAGTGATATGTTGTTAATAATTAATAACAGCCAGGGTAAGTCTAGGTTGCGATCGGTATAGGTGTTCTATATATGCAAGTTGTTCCGCGGTTGTGCGACTGAAGATGATCAGACCTCGCCCATTTTGGATTTTCCGTTTTCCTATTTAAAATATGTGCTACTGAACAAAATTGTAAAACATCCTGGCAATGAAAACGAAGAAAATAATATAATTAACATATTTGTTATTAAAACAAAGGATTTTTAAACAAATATACGCGAACGCAATTTGTTAATGCTGTATTCACATTTCTGGAGCGTTCTACAACATAGTTTCTCAAAATGGACGCTGAGGTGGTTCGGGAGGGTACTGCAGATCCCAGGGCAGGCGTGGGCACCCAATGGGCACCCCCATGGGCAGCTTCGGGAAGATGTATCCAACATAATATGTTATTAAAAATTTATGACAAATTTGTCCACATCGACGCTTTGAGAATACCAGATGATCTTTTCGAAAATAAAATCTTTTAAAAGTAGAAGAATCTGTCTTCTCACTAATGGAGGCGTGAGAAGTCCCTTATTCTAAATATCTACCGAAAAAGTAATTTTTCTCCACAGTCGTTTAATAACTGGGGAACGAAAGGCATCCGAACGTCCGGAGCAGATGCGAGTGCCCGCGTTGCCCACGACTGCCCCACGGGCATCCAGCCGAACAAGCTTCAAAATTCGAAGACTAAACTCACAATTACTTATAACAATTTGCTCAACGTAACTATAGTTTGCCCCCAACAAATTTGGGAAACTATATGTTCCAGAAACGAAAGTGTCTTGGCACCTTTTATTCCTTTTAATCACCATGGTGGGTTTTATGTTTTAATAATGTTTTTCGCAAATGCGCACAAGAAACCCCTGCTTCTATTTTCGTTCGCCGATGCAGATGGCTCCGAAGCTCTGAAAGAAATTGTTAAAACCGATGGGAATCAGGTTTCGAACTTGAGGTCTGATCGTCATTGTCGTAAGGAGTGATCTATGTTTCCAGGAAAGAGCCAGATCTCGAGTTGGAGGGTCTCCTGAAGAGGCATTACACGACCGTGGAGTTTTTTCAGGGCACCATGATGAACGCTGTGGATCTGGAACGTGTCAAGGTACCCCACCACTGCAAAACAAAAGACACCCCATACGAACAACTATCATACGATATAAACAGAACCAATTTTATTCCCCTCATCCGTCACACCTCAATTTTTGCGTGGATCGCTCGTGCTTCTTATTTCCTTGCAGTTATTTAGGTTATTTGCGCCAGGTTATTCAGCCTGAAATGTAACACGACTTTTTTCTAGCTATCGATCGATGTAGACAACTATATTATTATGCATTTTATATTATTATTATTATCGCATTATATTATTATTATTATTCCGATACATACATCTTATACATTAGATACAACCGCCATCTATGTGTTATGAGATTAATTTAACACACGGTAAGATTCTTATGTACCTACACCAACGTTCAGGTTAGGTTCGTTTCGGTTACGCCGTAAGTTTCGAGAATTTCATAATAAAACGAAACGAGTGGAAAGTTTTGATCAGAATTTAGTGAAATTATAAATTGGGAGGCAGATAATTAGATTTTTTCAATGATTCCTTGCGGAGCGGTTGATTTTAACCTTAAGGTTGAAAAATCAGGAAGCTCCCGAACAAGGATAGATAGATTCTCAATAACAGGAGAGACTGCATGATTTCTCGATGCAGTTTTTGTAACTTTCCGATCCGAGGAAGCAATATTTTTACATAATTTTTTTTTTATATATTCCTTAGCTCATTCCGCGGCCCGCTAAAGAGCCCGATTTTGCAATTTTATTTTCAGAATTTTATAAAAAATAAAACTGTACGTTTTTATAGAATAAATTTTTGTGTGTACACTTTTTCCAAAAAAGGACTCCTAAGCGCGTCGCGGAATGAGCCAAGCAATATTTAAAAAAACACGTTATACGAAAATATTGCGCTCTCGGATCACAAAGTTGCAAGAACTGCAACGGGAAATCATGCAGCTTACCTATCGTTCTGCCTTCATCTCTCCCGCTGTTGTTGTATCACTATCGCTATCGCTGCAGTCAACTCTTGAAATTTTACTGTGCCTCCTGCGCACCCTTACTTTGTAGAATAATTTTAGAATATTAGTTTCTAAATATTTAAAAACATAACAATTCAGTCGTGTAAATTATGATTTTTGGGGGAAACTTTAAGTATCGGTTGTAGAAGAGAAAAATGTATAAGTATTTTTGAGGTTAGGTGATGCAGTTCTAACTTCAGCGCAGAACCTTTATAGTAATAAGAAATTACTTTATAATTACCATCTGTTGGTGTATGTACATAATATATGCGTATATAGGGTGTCCTAAAAGTAGCAGCAAATTTGTATTCCTTCGCGAATCTACTTCCATTCCTGAGATATAAGCGGTGCAATGTTTGGCGCGAAATTCAAACTTCAAATGCAACGCTCGGTTGAATATGTCGTATATCAGCTATTATTATGAAAATTTAAATTTAAGTAACTATATCGACGTTCACGTATTGTCGCTTTCGGATGTTAGTGTTAGTTAGCTGTTACTGTTAGTTTAGCAACCGATGATTAATAACAATTTTCGTGTTAATAACCTTTCTTAAACCACGATTTAAAATTTCTGTTGTACGCAAGGAATGTAGGATCGGAGATTTGATCGCTTATATCTCAAGAATATCTCTCTGCATATCTCTAATATCACCTGCTGCTTGATTTTAGAACACTCTGTGTATATTTCCAGTTATACGAAATATGTTATACGAATCTTATTATGTAGAAAGCAACCGCCTGCGACTGCATGGTATGCTGTAATGAGCTATGGAGCCGAATCAGCGTGCAGTAGAGACTTACTTAGATTTATTATCACAAATTATACTCCTGTGTCTTTGGTTTACAAGAGAAACACATGAATATATTGCCAAAAAAGAAAAAGAAGAAATACGTTGTCTCTTGAATGCCAAGTATACGGAATATTCTTACACACGAATCATTATTTATTTAATTATATCGTAATCTTCGCCGACTACCGACGGTCTGCTCAACGATACGTCGCAATAAAAATGGCGGCCTTCGATAACCGAGGTGAATGTTATTTATATAAAGAAACGTATGATTTTGTCGGGCCTGTGCCATTTAGGAAGCCACCAGATCTCGAGTTGGAGGGACTGTTCAAACGGCATTTCACCACCGTGGAGTTCTTTCAGGGGACCATCATGAACCCCATTGATCTGCAACGGGTCAAGGTGAGTCGTTTCCTGTCCGAGGAACAAAAACATCCTTCGTCCCTTAAACCCCGAACACGCAAAGTGAACGTGTTTATCGCACACCGATCAGTTGATATGAAATTGTGCGTTTCCGTTTTTATCGTCTGTACGTGTACGTGTTACGGTAAAAACCACGAAGCACGGTAAATCACTGGGCGTCCCGTCTAAATTGTCTCTTTACATTTTCTTATCGCGATACCATGGTGCGATGTGGCGAGGAGGATGAAACTCCTCTCCATTTGATTTTGCGGTGCAGAGGCTTTCGATCCTTGGTGCCTCGAACCTTAGCTTCGTGTGTGTTTGGAGGGTGTCGGTGTGGACAGGCTCCTAAGGTTTGCAAGGGAAACCTTACTCGGGGAAACCCAGGACTGAACGCGTTGAAAGAAACACCGGGCTGCAGAGGGTTAAATAAATTAAACTGAACATGGTACGAGGGTAAAGCGAACGAAACACGTGTTTTTTTTTTTATATGTATTTCTGCGACTACTGTATCAAACTCTGACCGTCTGCATCGTAGTAGAAATTGAAATTTCATCGCTCGCGAATACATTTATGCAGAAGTTTGTCGAACGAACGATTTTACCGTGACATATACACGTCTGTTTTTGTATTCAACGTCCCTGTGGCCCGTTCAAGTTGTCGTGTCGCCCTACGTTGTGTGAAAAGCAGTTCTCATGACGCGATACCTGTATCTTCTGCTCCTCAAGCTTCTCGACATTGCATTCAGTTTGCTGTGATTGTGATTTCTATCTTCTTTTTCTTTTTTTTTTTTTTTTTTTTTGTGCAATAATGATACAAGTTATTTGAGGTTGTTAAATTATTGAACATCGGATAATCAATTTGGAAACTCGGAAAGGCATTTGCAGTATATCAGTTCGAAGCTGTGAAATTTGACGGAATTAATCACGGGAATGTTTTTGGTTGATGATTTTAATAGAAAATTGCTGATCGCCATTTATAGCAAACAGTGGTCAGATTTGAGACCTGTGAAGGCTGACACGATTTCATGACATAAAAGTATCTCAAAATGGCACTTGTGGTACATCAAATTATAGCTTAAGGTTCAAAGAAAATGACCACGTCAAAGCTCGAGCAATATTCTTAATATAACATGACTGTTTGTCAATTAGAGTGAAAGATGAAGTAGATTTAAAATTGGCAGGGGTCTGACATGATTTCATGACATAAAAGTATCTCAAAATGGCACTTGTGGTACATCAAATTAAAGTTTAAAGTTCAAAGAAAATGGCTGTATAAAAATTTCAGTAATATTTCTAATATGTCATGAAGAATTCTTATATTGTGTGCAAAACTGTAAGGACTTAATTTTATGTTAATTTATTACTTCAAATTCACAATTATTAATCTAAGATACTTCAGATATACTCAGTAGTATAATTTTCAATCGATCGTGGGATCTTTCATTAAAATTTAGTTGCGTGTTTTTAAATTTCAATTTTCTAATAATGAACGGTTTAATAATTATACTCGAAAATCTTACGAGGAGAAGCTGTCATGGTTACTGCTTCGAATAACCGATAGTTATCCAAAAACCAGCTTATACTGGGTGTCTCACTGTCGTCACAATTTTTTACACGCTCCCTATAATTTAATAAAATCATTATCTTCAATCAATATAAGAAATTTTCAAAAGGTTTTTTCTTTTTTTCTTTTTGTTCTTTTTTTTTAAATAAAAACTCAAGATTTCAGATTATATTGTAATTTGATTATTATCATTATTGTAATTATAATGAACTATAAACATAATTAAATATTTTTGGATTGATTCTAATTAAATATTTTTGGATTGATCCTAAATTTCAAAATGTCTGCCAAATCAAGGAAAATGTCATGGTCTTGAAATTATATTTTACAGTTATAATTATATAAATTATATACAGGTGATCCGTTTGAAATTTCTTCCCATTATATTTCCGAAACTACAGCTCGTTTCAAATGTACCTACGCCAACGTTCAGGTTAGGTTTGATTCGGTTGCGCTGTATGTTTCGAGAATTTGATAATAAAACGAAAGGAGTGGAAAATTTGGGTCGGAATTGAGTGAAATTATAAATTACAGCCAGATAATTATAGTTTTTTTAATGATTTCTTGAGAAGGGGTTGATTTTCCAACTCATACGGTGAAACTGAAAATCCCCAGCTAGGGATGGATAGGGAAATATAAAAATAGTAGGGGAAACAAAGACAGAACGATATATACCCAACAGCCCGATTTAGCAACTTAGTATTTTCCAGATTTTGAGGCGAAGAAGCAACATTTCTTTATTACTTTCGTTTCTTAATATTCCTTATACCATTACCCATCGCGCTATAGAGCCCGATTTTGCAATTTGAATTTCAAAACTTTGTGAAAATTAAAAATGTGCGTTCTTATAGAAGAAATTTCTTCTGATACAATTTTCCAAAAAAAAAGGGCTTTGTAGCACGATGCGTAATGGTACTAGGAATATTAAGAAACGAGAATCATAAAGAAATATTGCTTCCTCGCCTGAAAATCTGGAAAATACCTTCTTAATTCGTTGATTTTAACAATATTCCGTCGAGCAATCGAAAACAGTGATTAACCGACCGAGAGCTACAGTTCCATTCAAAAACTTGTCAAATTATCGAAAATGTTGGTAAGATCGTGACGACGATTACACGAGACACCCGGTATATAACACAGAAAGACTAACGCTGTTGTTCCAAGATGATTGTTGCCTGTTTTTGTTCCCTTTTGTGCACATTGAACGATGCTCCGTGAAACCCGATGTTGATCGTGTGCTTCAATGTTTCGTCGATTTGTGAGATCGAGATTCGACCGAACAAATGCAATGTCAGTTTTGCGATGCCGGATTCCAAGAACGTTTCGATTATTACGAAATCGAACGGAGCTTAAATCATAGATTCCATAATACTGTAATTATTGCTGCTTCTTCGACAAACATAGAAAACATAAAAGAAAAAAAAAGAAATGTCCCATGAAAGTTAATTACACCTACTGGATTAATGAATGCCTGCTGTTGAATCAAATGGGTAAGTGCTGGCGAAGTAGAAGTTGAACCCTTTTCTGGGCAAATTATTTTACATATTTATTTCAAACACAAAAGCAAACATTTTTGTTTAGTTTCTCTTTTCTTTTTTTAACACTATACCTACCAAAGCGGTTAAAAGGACGGATCGAGGGTATCTTATTTTATTAAATCATAAAATTGATTACGACACTTTGATTAGAATCTCACGATAAACACCTGCTGTATAATTTCATTGTTTAATTGTTTATTTTCATACTTGAGAGTAAGTGTACGTAAAACGTCGGTAGGTTTAGCGTTAATTAAAAGAATAATAATAATAGAAAGAAAAACGTATAATGACACGTTTAACACAAAATACCTATTATAATGATTGATAAAATATAAATTAATTATTTCGATTAAGATAAGTATTCACGTGGCCCGGGAAAGGGTTGAACAAATAACATTAAGTTTCGAAAAATTGATTCGTTATCGATGAATCAGATCGAGATTCGGCCAAACGTAGCTTTCGAATATCTCTGTTATTTTTAGAGATATGAAAAAATCTTGTTAACAAAGTTTGTTCGATTTAAACAGAAATATAATGCTGTGGTAAAGATTCCTTCGTGGGTGACGGATGTTCCGAGATCTCAAGGTCACTCCCAATTTTTCAAACGAGATCATATACTTTTTTTTTTTTATTTTGTAATGCAGCTTGGCATTCTCTATAAAAAAGTGTTAAGATAGATATGTCATAAAATTGTTAGTTTAGGAGATATTTAACGTCGATCTTACAGAAACCTTTTATCGCGATATCTTCGAAATCCTTCCAGCTGTGAAACAAACTGTTTAGCCATATTGCAGTCCTCTTTATACTGAACAACTTTTATTAAGAAAGTACTTTCATATTTCCAAAAACAACGGAGATATTCGAATGTTAGTTTTGATCGAATCACCCTGTATATTGTTCCGAAAAATGAAACAGGTGTATATTTTATTATGGATGCAAGTTAGATTCGTTTCAGTGTCCTGAATGAAAAAAAGTGTTATAGTATAATATTTAAAAAATGTATAGTTTTTTTTAGATATTTCTAATTCAATATCCAACCACTGAGACGAGCTGTATCGTTCAAACGATCAGAGATAGAAACTAATGTCGTAGGACAAAATTAAATGGTATCTGGTGGTACATGATCTAGGAACAATTTCATCCGATTTTATACATTGGTGCGCGAAGGAAATGCAACTGCGCCATTTTTTTAAATAGAACCCTCTACTTTTCAACGAACCAGTCGACGCAGTCTTTAAATCCCTACCAAAAAGTACTAAGGTACTTATATCCTGAAACTGCCAATTCGGAAGTTATCGCCGTTCGAACGTCCCAGTTGCACGAAACACCCTGTACTTTGTTAAACAAAATTTATATTATCTCACGAACCGTTGAATTTTTCATATTTTTTCCAAACACTTTTTTCGCGCAGAATGTTACTAAGAATTTATACAAAAATAAAAGGGAGATTGTTGCGTTTAAAAAACAAGAATATTGTGTCCATGGTAAAATGTCACTCTGTAAACGAAATAATTATCAGGAGATAATTACGGTCCGAATAAGAACACCCGGTATACAGGGTGGTCCTAATAACTGGGATAAGTCGTAGTTTGAAAGGAATAAATAAATGGGTATCGAATTCAACATCGACTCTGGAATTGGAGGTGTTTTAAAAATTTTTTAAATTGAAATTTATTAATATTCTTTTCTTTGAATTCTGAATTTTAATATTTTTGGAACGCCTTCATTTTCAGAGCGCAGAATTCTCTGATCCGGGTCCCTGATAATAGGATCACCTTGTATAGAGCTTCTCATTTGAAAATTAAAATACACGGCTATGTGGTTCTGCATGTTGATTGTACCTTAGTTTACTTGTTGGTTAATATTGGTACGTTTAATGAATGCTGTAGATTGTAGATGTTTGTTGTTTTCCTATTTTATTGTTGGTCTGATAACGGGTCAGAGGTATTTATCGTAAGGAAAAGGAACGAAATTGTTGGATAAAATGTACAACATTGAATAAACATATGATTTATAATATTTATGATATTTGGGAATATTTTCAGCAGACCAAATAATAATACTAACATTATTGTAACGTTATAAAATAATATTTGTTGGTAATTTAATGTTGGTACTCGCAAAATGTAGTAGTACGTTTGTTTACGTGAGTTTGATTGAATTTTTAAAGACAATTATAATTCCTTTTTTTTTCTTTTGTTTCTTGATACAATACCTGTGGCATTATCTAGAAAATGGAGCTTCTGAGAGTGATAAAAGCAATTGTAGAATGTTTATGCATTTTCATGTGTATTTAATGTATTGTAGAGCTAATTGTTTTATAACAGTATCGAGCATCGTAGGCTTGTCTAGGGAAAGTGGTAATTGAAAATTACTAGGCATTTCTCGTAGGAATGATCATTTTGCCCATCCTCCATTTCTGTATTGCCAAGTTACTAATTTAGTAATTACTGGTTACTAAATTACAATACTGCCAATTTACTAGATTACTAATTTATTAATAATTACGATATTGGTAATTAGCAAATTATTATATTATTAATTATCAAATTACTATATTACCAATATTATTGGTTTACTAATTACCAAATTATCATGTTACTATACTACTTAACTAATTGTTAAGTTACTGTATTACAAATTTCCAAATTATTATATTTCTAATTACCAAATTACCACGTTACTAATTATCAAGTTACAGTATTGCAAATTTCCAAATTACTATATTTCTAGTTACCAAATTATTATATTGCTAATTATCAAATCACTATATTAGTAATTACTAATTATCAAGTTAAAGTATTGCAAATTTCCAAATTACTATATTTCTAGTTACCAAATTATTATATTACTAATTATCAAGTTACAGTATTGAAAACTTCCAAATTACTATATTTCTAGTTACCAAGTTATTACATTACTAATTAACAAATCACTATATTGGTAATTACTAATTATCCAGTTACAGTATTGCAAATTTCCAAATTATTATATTTTTAATTACCAATTGTCTAATTACTATATTACTATACTAAGACTAATTGTTCAGTTACTATATTGCAAATTTACAAATTACTATATTTCTTATTACTAAACTATTATATTACTAACTACCAAATTGCTATATTACTAACTACCAAATTACTATACTACCAATTATCAAATTATTCTATTACCACTTAATAAATGAATAATACCCACTGCCTAAATCACTACCTAAGTAATTACTAAATTAATATCTTATCAATTATCGTCTATAAATTTTTCTCCTCCTACATTACCATTTTCCCTAGGAAAGCCTATGATACTAGCTAACATACATATTCTTTCTTTTCAATAAACACACTCCTCTCTCTCTCAAAAAAAAAAAAAAAAAAAACACCCACACTCCAAATCATTATTTTATTAATTTATTTCTAAAGCAAAATATTATTGTACATAAAATTATATCCTACACAAAAATATATTATTCAATTTGCTATAATTCTTTTTCATTGTTTCTTCTTTTTCTTTGTCTCTTTTTAACGATGATTATTTATTTTGCTATTGCTGTCGTCCAACCATCTGTCCCATCTAAACGAAATACTTGTTCACCGTTCCACTGTTTATTGGAATGTTTTAATTATTATTTTTTAGGTACACGAGGCGGATGCGTGTTTGGTACTGGCTAACAAATACTGTCAGGACCCAGATGCCGAAGACGCGGCTAACATTATGCGCGTCATCTCCATCAAGAACTATTCGGATGATATTCGTGTTATCATTCAGTTAATGCAATATCACAACAAGGTACGATATCTCAACAATCATTTCAGCGTTATAACTTGAAAAATGAAAATACACGGAAATTTTAATTTAAAAAAAACAAAAACAAAAAAAAAACTGATAATTTATCAAACTTGCAAGGACATGATTCAAAAATGATTTGAACTCTTTGGGGTCCGAGTTGTTTTTCCCATTTTCTTCTTGATCCGTGTACAAAGAAATATTTTGTCTTAAATAGACCCGGGAACCGTATCAGCGAGGATTGAAACTAAACAGAATCAGAACCGAGAAACGGTCGGACTTTATCGAAAATTGGCTAATGTCATCGATTATTAATTGTTCCAGGCCTACTTATTAAACATTCCATCATGGGACTGGAAACAGGGTGACGATGTGATATGTCTGGCCGAATTGAAGCTGGGCTTCATTGCACAGTCCTGTCTAGCGCCGGGTTTCAGCACGATGATGGCCAATCTTTTCGCCATGCGTTCCTTCAAGACGGTCAGTAAACTGTTGTCCTACGGCAGACAAATGATAAACGAAAAAAAAAAAGAAAAATATTGTATATATATACCAGCCGTCTTTATCATCTATGCATGTGTGAATAAAGTTCCTTAGGGTTTTTCACGGTTCAGATGTTCACAGTGATCGCGTCCGATTATTTCATCTTTGCGAATTAAAAAGACTTGTTCGTTTGTTAATTTGAACATTGATTTTTGAATATTTTTCTAACAATATTGCGAGGAACAGAGTACGCCTCGTCGATTTTATGATCTTGAGATGATACGTTTTCTGAGTGATTTTATGTACGCACATAAATGCTGCTCAGTTTTTTGGTTTTGGGAACATTTATTAGTTAGGTTAAATGTTTGAGAGTGTACAGGGTAGGCTTCCTTATGGAAAATGGCGTTATAGGGGAGGCAAGTTGTACTAATTTGTCTAATACTTCGATTGGATTATCGATTTTGGGTTGTTATGAAATTAGCCAACTCGGTCTGGAATAATTATTAAGCGTAATAGACGTTGCGTTTAATGTAATCCAAATCTAATTCAGATATATTGTGTGATGATTTTTTTGGTACTTTAGAGAATGGTAGAGACAGTTTCATTGGGGAGGTCTGTAGTCCCACAAATTTTCTATTATTAAATTAGTAATGCTTAATAAGTTAACAAATGACTAAATTACCAAATTCCAAATTATCAAGTTACAAAATTACAAAGTTTCCAGATTGCCCAGCTACGTAAGTACCAAGGTACAAAGTTACCAAATTACCAAGTTACCAAATTAACGATTCAATTTCCAAGTTTCAAATTATCAAACTGCCTAATTACCAAATTACCTAAGTACCATGGTACAAAGTCACTAAGTTGTCAAGTTACCAAGTTACCAAATTTCCAGTTTATGAAATTATCAAATTAACAATGTAACAAATTACTAAATTACCAAATTGCCAAGATTCAAATTATCAAGCTACCTAATTACCAAGTTACCTAAGTACCATGGTACAAAGCTACTAAATTGTCAAATTACCAAGTTACCAAGTTACCAAATTTTCGAATAACCAAATTACCAATGTATGAAATTACCAAATTAACAATGTAACAAATTACTGAATTACTAAATTGCCAAGATTCAAATTATCAAGCTACCTAATTACCAAGTTACCTAAGTACCATGGTACAAAGTTACTAAATTGTCAAGTTACCAAGTTACCAAATTTCCAAATAACCAAATTACCAAATTAACAATGTAACAAATTACTGAATTACTAAATTGCCAAGATTCAAATTATCAAGCTACCTAAGTACCATGGTACAAAGCTACTAAATTGTCGAGTTACCAAGTAGCCAAATTACCAAATTTCTAAGTCAACAAATTACCAATCTATGAAATGACCAAATTAGCAATATAACAAATTACTAAATTACCAAAATGGCCAAGTTTCAAGTTATCAAGCTACCTAATTACCAAATTTCCAAGTCACCAAATTACCAAATTACCAAGCTTCAAATTGTCAAGCTACCAAATTACCAAATTTCTACATTACCAACTTACAAAATCACCAAAATTCTGAAATTACCAAATTACGTAAGTAATCAAGTAACCAAATTACTGAACCACCAAATTATTAAATAACCAAGCCACGAATTTATTAAATCACTAACCGATCAACTACCAAATCGCAGAATTGCTACGTCATGCATCGTCATTTTCCCTAGGAGAGCCTATCGTGTTCAACAGTTCGTATCAAGATCACTGAAACCGGTAAGACGATTCCGTTCGCGACACGAGATAGAAATAACAATCGTGACACTGTGAACAAGACACGCAAATCCGTACATGCATAGGAGCGTGTGTAATTTAGAAATGGTTGGTTGATTCGTACCAGTCGCCCGATATGCAGGCTTGGCAGAATGACTACCTTCGTGGAACCGGAATGGAGATGTACACCGAAACACTGAGCCCTACCTTCATTGGAATGCCCTTTGCAAAGGCCACTGAGTAAGTCGGTCCAATCCAACATCCAACAGACACCTGCATATCTGATTCAAGAGACGAGATCTGGTGGTTCCGCTCGTTTGTCTCTTTTTCTATCGTGTGCCATTTATTAACAATAACTATCAATCTTTTATTTTTCTTAACTTTTGCTAGTATCGAGTGTTCTCTCTGCTCAATCCTGACCCATTAACCTGAATGAAATTTTACGAATTGATATAGTGTGATCCAAAACAATGACATGCCTCATTCGCGATACGCTTTCAACTCTTGCGCGAACGTTTAATGATTTTCTTGAATTTTACTGAAAATTTCAGATCGTTACTTCCACTCGTCACTGTTTGAACACTTTTATCATGTTTCCAAGTAAAGAATTCGCGCTAGGAAAAGGTTTAAGAGGCATTCGTGTACTTGTTTGTTCACACGGAAGTTAAGAACGTGAAAACTAACCTCAAAGCTGAAGTTACCTTAAAAATACCGATACACGACAACTACCATGTTTAGGAGAAGCTTACAGTAGACTGGCAAATTGTTTCTTCAGCAATATTCGCACCGACAGTATAATGTAGTTTCATCGGTCTACTGTTTTCACCGCTACCATTGTCAGTTCACGAATATCCCGTCATTAATTCTACAGATTACCGACACAAGGTAATTTATAATAACTTACACTCGTTGAAGAAATATACCGGTGTGAATATTGTCGAAGGGATCTTTATTTATAAAATATAAAATATAAAGTAATCAGCAGAACTGACTCTATCAATGATCGAAAAGACTTTCTTCGTTTTTCAAATATTTCTCTTCCTCCCTGTCTCTCTTTCTCTATGGCTCCACTTGTGCTTTAACGATCGTACGATTGAAAAAAGAAAAAAATACACCTTATCGGGAATGAAGAGGTACATGTACTCGGTCGACCATATCACACTCTTTCTATGCACGCGTTAACGACGGCGGAATCACTTGGGAATGGTCCGTAGTCTCTTGAATCAAAAAAGAAAAGAAAAAAGAATATTGAAAAGATATATATATATATATAAAAATGAAAAAGGAAAAAGCTTCGCCTACGCTCTGTCTTTCACTATGCTCCACTCCGCTATATACATTGTATGGACTATAATACTGTTTAACGTACCGGGTGGGCCGTTTAAACAATGGATGTCTGAATATCTTCGTTGTTGGTCCATTAATTCCTAGAAGTCCAGAATTACCATTTGAAATTTGGAATTAATTCCTATTAATTCCAATATTTATATTATAATATAAATATACGTGATGCTATATGTTAATATTTGCTCCCATTATACAGGGTGGCCCGTAACTAGTGTGGGAGCCGGAAATGGAGGGTAGGTGAGACAATTCTGAACAACAATTTCCTTTGCAAAATTTTCCTATAGGGCTTCGTTTTTGAATTATTAAGGAAAAACACCGACCAATCACAGCGCGAGTAGATAGAACGAATCACGGCTCTGATTGGTCAGTGTTTTTCGTTAATAATTCAAAAACGAAGCCCTATAGGAAAATTTTGCAAAGGAAATTGTTGTTCAGAATCGTCTTAGCTACCTCCCCATTTCCGGCTTATCTTGATTAAGGGAAATAGTTAATTTTGTTAGTTTCCGGAATGGTTTTGTGCCGTTGAGTTTTGTTGATCGATTATCATATTTATCGTGTCTGTTACGGCTACTGTGTTATAAGTAAATAATTAATGTATTATTCAATATTATTCGCGTTTTGATCAAATTACTGATATAGCATTATTTGTATTCGTGTGAAAGTAAATGCCACAAGTATTTGTTTTACTGTTAATTGAATAGATAATCAATGAAACAAAAAAGAAATCATATGAAAAATCGAGAAAAGTCAAAGTTAATTAGTAAGTTTTTTAATAAAATTTGAGAATCATTTATTCTTTCTTCAAGTGGAATCGTGTATTTTTTTTTTTTTTTTTTTAACATAAACCTCGAATAAAAAAGTGTTAGGGTACATTAAAAAAAACAGATTCAATAGTTTCTGAAATTGTTCAAATTCAAAATTTGAAATATCTCAGAAAATATTGATATTTCTGACAATGTATCCATTTACTTTTTTTACACAGAATATTCCAAATAATTATTCTACGTGCCAGAAGATATACGGTGCCATTGAGAAAAACTACGATGACCTTGAAATTTTATTAAAAAAGAGGTGAAAAGAGAAAAATTTATTTGTCATTTTGTGTACCTTTTAAAACAGTACAATTTTTTTTCTTTCGATATTTTCTCGTACGATTATTAATAAAGAAGATATTTGGGTCTGTCCGTTTGAACGTCCCATCCTGTATACACACAGAGTGTTCCGCATGAAAGTTTCCATGAAATTTCAAGATATTTCTTAAACTTAACAAAAATTGTTGTCTTATAAAATTTCATTCTCACCTGTTACGCTGATTTTTAGATTTGGGTGAGCCCAGACAAAACTGTTAATAAAAAAAAGTACTTAAAATATCCAATATTCCGAATTTTTTCAATATATGTATCGATGAGTATCTCGGTATTCTTAATTGTTAATATTATCGTTGAAAAATTATTACAGTTACACCTTTTTTATTTGCATCTGATAAGCGTCAAGGTCCACTTAAGAGCAGAATTTTAATAATTATTCGTTAGCTATTAATTAACAAGTACGGTGAAATTAGAAGGAAATCTTGAAATTTCGCGGCGATACTAGTACGGCGCATACTGTGTGCATATCTACAGGGTGTCCAAATTATTACTGTCCGGTGTTCACCTTTTAACAGGTTCGTTACTAAATTTGTCAAATTTTCCTCGAGATCCAGATTATAAAGAATTCTGTTGGTTAATGAAAAATGTTCCCTTAATTATTTAAAATCATAGATGACGGATGCAACGAAATATCCTGAAAATATTAAATGAAATTTGTTCGTAATACCGAGCCTGTTAATTGACAAATAAATGAAGAAATGGGGGTGGGGGGGGGGGAATGTTAAACGATTTTGATGTGAAAAATGAATGAAGCTTAATTAATTAGACAGATTTGCAATAGGTTTGTTAACGTACACGTAACGTTAATTATACTTCATACTGCGAAATTATACGAAATTGAAATTGAAATTTTAATTGATGAAAATGATTTCTTAACTGGATTCAACAGTGACCCAATTAACAGATTAAGGAGCAATATGGTGGGCAAGCCAACTGAAATTGTGCCAGGAAAATCTTCCGAAAAATCAGCTGATAATTCAGAATTTATGTTACCACTGACCTACGCGGTTGGAACGAGGTCGAAAGTCGAATTAGAACATTAAACAAAATTAGCCTTTCGTAAAAAAAAAAAAAAAAAATGAAATATGAAAAATCCATGTTCCAAATTATAGAAGGTAAAAATTGGTGAATATACTCGTTGATTAAAATTTAGATTAATGTATTTTCACGTTATTTCTCGTAGGCACGATAATTTTGCCCATCCTCCATTTCTGTATTGCCAAATTGCTAATTTAGTAATTACTGGATGGTGGATTATTAAATTATTAATTACTGTGTAAGTAAATAATTAATTATGACACTGTCAATTTACCAGATTACTAGATCGCTAATTTATTAATTACGATATTGGTAATTACCAAATTATTACATTATTAATGATCAAATTACTATATTACTGATTACTATGTTACCAATTATCAAATTACTAAGTTTACAGATTACCAAGTCATTATGTTACTAATTATTAAATTCCTATATTACTAATTACTGTACTGGTAATAACTAATTATCAAGTTACAGTATTGCAAATTTCCAAATTACTATATTTCTAGTTACCAAATTATTATATTACTAATTGTCAAATTAATGTTTTACTAATTACCAAATTACGACGTAACTAACTGTCAAATTCCTATATTACTAGTTACTATATTACTATATCACTAATTGCTATATTAGTAATTACTAATTATCAAGTTACAGTATTGCAAATTTCCAAAATAATTTATTTTTCTAGTTACCAAATTATTATATTGCTAATTAACAAATTACTGTTTTAATAATTACCAAATTATCAGATTACAATACTACCAATTATTAAGTTACTGTATTACAAATTTCCAAATTATTACATTTCTATAGAAATTACCAAATTACGACGTAACTAATTATCAAATTACTATATTACTAATTACTATATTACTATATTAATAATTACTGATTATCAAATCACTATGTTACTAATTACTGTATTAGTAATTACTAATTATCAAGTTGCTATATTGCAAATTTCCAAATTACTATATTTCTAGTTACCAAATTGTTATATTACTAATTATCAAATTACTATATTACTAATTACCAAAAAGATATATTAGCACTTATCAAATCACTGTTTCAAATTACCAAGTCACTACGTTACTAATTATCACAATTGGTGGATATACTCGTCGTTGATTAAAATTTAAATTGATATATTGTTACGTTATAAAGTCTATTGCAAATTTCAGGAAAATTTATAACTTTAGAAAATTCTGTCTTCAAGTTTGTTTTTCATGTATTTGTCGGGTGAAAGAAAAGTACTGGGTAATGGTAAGACGGGACACCCTGTATGCTACACGAACATATCAGTTATATTGTACAATATCGTATCTGTGCTCTACACTTAAGCGATGTAAGCCACCCCTCAACGCTTCAATAACGTTTCTATACATCCACTTTTTTTCTATAATTTCGAAAATACGGTCCAGACTCGATTTTGATATCGTGGATCGAGGAGCGATGGGAGAAGTTCTCAAATTATCCACGTTTCAGAATGGCATATCGCATTAGAAATCGAATTTCCATAGGTGATATTGTTTGGCAGTATTCCTAGGAAGACTGACATTTGAAAGGTGTTCGTGTCTTTAAAATGAAAAAGGTCTGATTTGAATTTAACCTAACCTAACCTAAAACTTTGACGAATGTCTTTGCATATCATCGTTCTTAATTCCATTTCTATAATTGTATAGCAGTTGTAATTTAAAATTTCATAATTTTATAACAGATATTATTCGTAGACTCCGTTTGAAATATAAACAGCCAAAAAGATGCAAATAAAGCTCGCCATTTACGAAAAATATGCTTATTCCATATTTCAGTGTGAACTATTAATTAGACACTTTACAATACTAATTAATCCTTCAAAAATGTTATTTTCTTTTTTGAAATTTGTCAAATTAACCGAACTGCGATATACCCGAAGAAGTACATCGTGTTTATAATTGATATGAAACTGATCCACTGTTCTGAAGTCCGCGATATCAAAAGAATTGAAGACCGACCGTAACGATAACAAGCATTAAAAGCAAATGGAAGATAGGTAAGCATTAGGACACGTAAGAAGTAGGCATCGTCTCGAATCATACAAATAACTCCTTCGTCTCGAAAGGTAATTTCGTGGTTGCGCATCGGAAGCATATCAATTTCACCACATTAGATTATCGACGGAGTATCAGTCTTCATGGCATCGACCCGCCATTACGGTGGCAACTGTACGAGATCCTGTCGGCAGACGTGGTTAGGTGCGAAATAGGCATTCAACGAACACGGCATATCACTGTTATTATTGCTCCAAACGGCGATGGGTAATTTCTATGATCATGGTTCCGTCGCTGATTGAAAAGTATTCGAAAGATTTAGCGAAACGGATGATCGAAACGATAAACATCCAAAGATTGACGCTTCCACGGTCCAATTCTGGAACCGGAGGAGACACGAAGAGGAAATAGGATGCATAGATAATAAAGATAAAAGGAAGTTGATGTGTACTCTTACGACATGTCAGTTTGTAGCAAACGATCGTCAAGATGAAGAACATTTATAATTTTTGTTTCTGGATCTTGTGCGAGATAGTCTGTCTTGTTTGCCTGCACGACGAGAAGCAGACCACTGGTCAGCGTCCATCCTCGTGTCAGGTCCTGTCCAATGTATTTTTGAAAGGTTTGATGACGTGGGGCCCTGATTGGTTGGTGTTTCAGTCGCCGGATACTCAGGCATGGCAGAATGATTACCTGCAAGGCACGGGCTGCGAGATGTACACGGAAACCCTCTCCCCGTCCTTTACCGGGATGACTTTCCCCCAAGCCAGCGAGTAAGTTCTCGCTGCCATTGGCTGCCACACACGCAGATTTTTTTCAATGCCAACAAAAACAACATTGTACACGTGTACACAGTACACGTACACGGTCTGTTTCAAAAGTAACGAGATCTTTTTCTATACTGGGTGACGATTTTTTCATTTTTGAAACAACGATAAACGAATAGATCATTTAGAGTGGTGATATGTCACCTTAACCTGTTTTATCATACGGATCAGCTGTCATAAGTTTGTGAATATTTCAGCCTATAATTGACATGGCATGTCACGCCTTGACTGAAGTTCCTTGCATCGGGTTAAACTTTAAGAGTAACTTGACATGTTTACTACCCATATGAGCCAGTTAGAATAGTGACGTGCAGTCTGAATCAGTCACCATACGGATTCATTTTTGTATGTGTTAAATGTTTAAACCTGTAGTTAGTAAAAGCATCAAAATCGATGTGTCTGGTAACATTCTAAAGTGGCATGTCACATCTAAAAGTGGTTTATTTCAGATACAGCGTATCAGAGGATTAAACCAAGAATGGACATCAGGATAACTAGCTACCACAGATCAGTCTTAATATATAAAAACAAATATATCGAAATCCACCTATGTGGTAACAATTTAAAGATGCATATCACTTCTTGAACCGCTTTATTTACGACACTTGGACAACTATCGACCCATGATCTTATGAATATCATCTCTTACGCGAAAATGATGTAGATAATTTCTAATGTTTAAAAATGAAATGAAATGAAGTCACCGAAAGTGGCATTCAGTGAGCAAGGAAGCTGAATCATAATATTACAATTTTCATTGTAATTAACAATTCGTCCACACAGAACAGTATAATAAAAGCGTGCATTTTATTTTTGTTTACGTGATATTTACCAAACCAGCGACAAGAATCAACGCAATACTACAAATAGACCATTTTAAGAAGCGACATGCTACCTGAAATCGCCGCTATACGGATTAATTCCGATTTAACCATCATCAATCCATACGGTGGCATCTTGTGACAGCATATCACGTCTTAAATCGATTTATTTAGATTTCAAACCTACTGTATCGACGCGTAACAATTCGTATGCGCCCAACACTTCAATCAAACCGACATATCATATTATTTAATAACTTTGTTACGTTTGAACTATCAATTTAAGTTATAAAAATACAGGACCGTTACTTCTGGAACAGATCACACATAAGACTCATATCAGCGCGCAACAGTTCATTATAAATCGAATATAAAAAAGAAAAAACGAAAAACACATACACGCATATCAAAACACCTGGGAGAACATTCGAGTGCGAGATTTTGTTTTTTGCCTGTCTGTATCGTTGATCTCGCACACTATTTTTTTTCTTTTTTTTTTTTTTTTTTTTTTTGTATCTCTGACATTCCATTGTGTACACATGTACATATAACCACATACTCGTTCGTGGATGCGAATGTCACCCCTCACCTAGGTTTTTTGAATTTCTTCTTCCAATAGGAATCTTTTTGGCTAGCGTAGTTTGGTTATGTTTTTGTTTGGTACGTTGGTATCCTGGATGTATCTTGGAATTTTACACGAAATATCGTCCAAGTATATTTTGTTTCTACTAGTAACTCTTTTATACTTTTGTTTTTCTTTTTACGTTTTATTTTTAACGAGTTTTTACGGATCTAGCAAGCGATATGCTCGAATAATTTTGCATCAAACTTTTTATACTTGCAGTAGAAGTAGACGATTGCAGATTTCTCGAGCGAAGCATGTCACTGTTAAATACTTAACATATCGATTAAAATAAGTATTTTGGTGACAAAAATGGCTGCATTGGTAATATTTTGGTAATATTTCTAATATAAATTTAAAAAATTTTTCATTTTAAATCGCGAGAACGAATATTCAACAAATATTCTGTTCGATGAAATCTGCATATCTTGAACGTATTTATGATATTTTGATACTGACATTTTTACAATCTTCTGCCATATAAAACATATGTTTTGAAACGAACACCGCCGACGTGCTTAAAACGTAAATACAATTTTCGATATTTCGACTTTTTGATAAAAAGAGAACGTAGTTCCCTTTCCATTTGGCCCTTTTCACAGAAAATGGCGTCGTACACGCATGCCTGGTGCTCAGTATTTAAACAAAACAGATGTGTATGTACATATATTGAAATCTACACGTGATATGCCTACTCTACACAAATTACATTGTTCAAATCCTATCGGCACTTGTGACATTCGGTACGTTTTTTCACACATCATTCTGTCCTGAATACAAACGCAAGTTTTAAGAAATTTAATTTAAAAAAACATATGAATTAACGAACTAATAGCTGTTTAGTTGATTTTTGAACAAAAATATGTATTTTTAAATAAACATAGACTGTCAAGTTATTCCTTTCAAAAGTATAACATATAGTCTGACTTTATCCGGTAATTAAACAAATTATTGTCTTTTCCAGAAAGCACGTCAACCATTATCATTACTATTTTATCTGCTTAACAATAAATATTATTCTTCAACTTAAATTCCATTTTTCTTGATACATAATATGGATATAAATATCACGTTTGTTTGCTATTTTATTATATATTTATTCCTTCTTTACCTCGTTTCTGCACTGTATTTTATTATACGCACTGTTAGTCGCCAATGCTCGGCACGGTTTTAAACGATCAACAAATTAAACAAAAGAAATTGTTATTTAAAGCTTTTCACGGTATTTGTAAACATAGAACAGAATCTGTTTCGTGATTTTTCATAAGATTAATAAAAAATATTATTAAACATGGAGATACTTAATAAATATTTCTGTATTAATTATGGTTGTTACAAATATCATTAACTTGTCACAATTTTCGATTATTGTACATGAATTACGTAGTGGTATTTTTTTTTTTCTTAATAAATTATACGAAGTTCAATCTTTATTTTTACACTTTGTAAAAAGGAAACTTATTTACTCCAAATTAAAAGTAGAATCAACTTTAATTACTTAGACACATTATATTTATATTTCACGAAATATTAAATAAATTAAAAAAAAAAAAAAAATTCGTTATGCCAATAAAATGATTAAAACAAATACATAAGTATTACAAATTTAAATCAAGTAAACGAATAAAATAAATATAAAAATTATTATTTCTTCTAGTTATAATAATAATTCCATAAAATCCTGTAAATTGTTTGTTTCAACAAATTAGATCAACACATTCACGAAATAATTGTACAGCATACACTGTTGACAGTTGTACTAAACAATCGTAATATTACAATAACAAATTTTCTACAAACAGTTTAAAATATTTGAAAAAAAAAAAAAAAAAAAAATTGCAAATTGAAAATCTTATTTTATGCTATCACTATTGTTTGCGTGTACAAGGTTGTTAATTTCGCTCTTTTGATCTGCTGGTTTCCAGGGGCGGATCCAGAGGCATCGCTCGTAGGGGGGTGGGGGGGGGGGGGGGGGGGGCAAAATATGTATTCATGAGTTATTATATTTCTCTAATATTGTATTTGTAATATTTTTATTTTCATTTGATATTCGTAAATTGTTACACTTCTCGTATTTATATATTTATAGATTTCTGTACTTTTATCATACATATTTTTATGTTTTTGTCATATTTGTGATATTTCTATTTTTACCTTGTATTCGTAAATAATTGTTATTCTTTCGGTATTTTTATATATTTTTTTAAAAATACGTATTTCAGTTTATTTTCATATTATTTTACATTTATCGATTCTTTATATTTCTATCTTCAGCAACATCTTCATCCAGTAGAATCCTAAACGAACAAATGCACATGGACTATTCCCCCCCGAGAATAAAACCCCTGGAAAATTAATTTCACGTCACGGTATAAATGAATTTTCATTCCAAATTAATAACATCCCGTACAGATCCGCCTCTGCTGTTTGCGCACGCGTGTAGTTCGTTACATCACAAGCGTTTACGAGAAATCATACGTCCCGGCTAATTATCGAGCCCGTCATCCCTATTATTCAAACATCGGATCCGATCACACTCGAAAATTGACAGGAGTAAATCGAGTAGTTTGTTGGTCTCTTCGTCGAGTTTTGGGATTAGAGTAGGATCTTTAGAGCAAATTAGTTTAGAGTACACTGAATTTCTTCCATCTTTCGCATGATTTTCAGCTGACCTAGATTTTTATTATCTCACACATTTCCCAAATTAACAAATTGCCTGGACGCTTAACACGCATGTCGATTCGTATTATTGCATGCAATTAAACGCGTACACACAGTTTCAAACACCAAAACCCTCTGTGTTTGTTCGTGCTGTAATATTCTATTTGTATTTCATGCAATTTGTGTATTTACTCAACGGGCGTTTCGTGTTATACTCGTTAACCAATCATCTGAACGAATTGGATAAGTTTGTTTCGAATAAATAAAATTCCCATCGTCTTTGGTTTTAGAGATTTTAAGATTCTACTAAATCGTGGACGATGGTAATTGATTGATTTAAATTAGATTAATCAATTTGTTCAAATGATAAGGAGACTTTTTTAATCCTATTTATTTGAATCGAATGATTTAGCTTTGTTGTGTTGGCAAGTATGTATTCACTTATGTACGCATGTGTCTAACCATGAATCACTTTGTTATTTAACCCTCGCAATGCCAAACCATAAGGGTGGTTGTGTGTTATTATTTTAGAATGAATATTTGGTTATTCTTAATTTTTTCAAGATTATAAAATTGCTCGTTCGTTGAAGGTACATACGTAACTGCAGTAACATTGTTAGTTACATAACTGTTAGGTAAAACTGATAGATAAGTATACAGGATGTTCTGTAGCTAGTGTAGGAGACGTAGCTGAGATGATTCTGAACAACAATTTCCTTTACAGAATTGTCATGTGTGGCTTCGTTTTTGAATTATTAACGAAAAACACTGACCAATCAGAGCGCGAGTAGAGCGCGGGCTCAGCCGTGATAGGGTGTAACCTCGAGCCGGGACGTCGGATGGCTGACGAGTCACGGCTCTGATTGGTCAGTGTTTTTCGTGAATAATTCAAAAACGAAGCCCCGTAGGACAATTTTGCGAAGGAAATTGTTGTTCGGAATCGTCTCAGCTACCTACACTAGTTACGAGACACACAGTGTAACTATAACACTGTACAATCGTAGATCTATATGAATATACAATTAGTTATACAGCTATAGTTACATAATTGACTGTTAGATAAATATTACCTAAGAAATTATACTACTGTGCTACTATATATGTATAACTGTTTAGTTACATTATAGTTACATAGTTAACTATATTACTATATCACTAATTGCTATAATAGTGATAACTAATTATCAAGTTGCAGTATTGCAAATTTCCAAATTACTATATTTCTAGTTACCAAATTATTATATTACTAACTTTCAAGTTACTATATTACTAATTACAAATTATCAAATTACAGTATTGCAAATTTCCAAATTACTATATTTCTAGTTACCAAATTATTATATTACTAATTTTCAAGTTACTACTATATTAGTAATTACTAATTATCAAGTTGCAGTATTGCAAATTTCCAAATTACTATATTTCTAATTACCAAATTATTATATTACTAATTATCAAGTTACAGTATTGCAAATCTCCAAATTACTATATTTCTAGTTACCAAATTATTATATTACTAATTATCAAGTTACAGTATTGCAAATCTCCAAATTACTATATTTCTAGTTACCAAATTATTATATTGCTAATTATCAAATCACTATATTAGTAATTACAAATTATCAAGTTACAGTATTGCAAATTTCCAAGTTACTATATTTCTAGTTACCAAATTATTATATTGCTAATTATCAAATTACTATATTTCTGTTGGATAAATATTACCTAGAAAATTATACTACTGTATTACTATATAACTGTGTGACTATACTGCCGGTTATGTAATTACAGTTACATAGTTAACTATTAATTATGTAACCATGCAACTATATATAACTACGTTACTATATTACTATATCACTATATTGCTATACTACTATATTACTATATTACTATATTTCTATGTTGCTATATTACTATACTACTATACTGCTATGTTGCTATCTTTATACATATATTACTATTTAACCGTTTAACTATAATACTAGTTATCTATCTATAGTAATATAGTTAACTATTGGATAACTTGAAATTACATAACTATACATATACTATTAACTCTATAGTTTAACTGTCGAAGCTCACAAAAGTATCTGTTTCTAACAGATTTCAATAAATATTTTAATGAATTGTTATTAAAGTTGTCACCCTGAATTTAATAGAGATATAATATGTACTAAATCGAATACTAGAGATAGCTTTTAGTTACCACTATAAACACTGAAGATACCAGAAATAAATCTTGGGAAAGTTATTCAAATTTAACACTTGACATCATTCACATAAATTTTTACAGCAATTGTATGAAAAATTATATTACAAATTGTTAGATTATATGAGAAATTCGTCGAAACACGCGAGTGGCTTCACTTTTATACATATTCATCTTTCCCACCCTTTGGTAGTCAAATTCACCCCTATTTTAACGTCGTATTATTTTAAATATCATTGTATAAATTTTCAAAATTGTCTACGGGGCTCTGCCTTTCGAGGATCGAGGAAAGAAAGAGAACGGACTTTGGTATCGCGAGGGTTAAATATATAAATGTTGTCTGTTCGTTGATGTAACATCGACCAACGTTCGAAAGAGACAGAATATTATGGGAACAAAATCACTTCGTCTTAGGTTGTGCTTCACGAAGTTAAAGCTGTTGCTGCTGGCGATCGAGATAAAGGGCGAAGGAGGTGGCGACAGTAAGATCTCGATCAATCCACGTGGTGCCAAGATCGTTGCAAATACTCAGGGATTCTTCATTGCTCAATCTGCCGACGAAGTGAAAAGGTGCGAAGCAATTTTCAAATATTCCCTATTACCTCACATTAAATTTTTCCGAATTACACCTGTCCAACAAATGCATATACTTTTCAAATCTCGTGCACGAACCGTTGAAAATCATTTTCTTATTTTCCCCAAGAAATAAACTCCGGTACAAATCAAATTTCAATTTTCTCAATTAAAGTTTACAACTTTTAACAATGTTTTCATTCGTTTGAAAAATAAAAAAAAAAATATGTGAAGAGTCTTTTGAGGGCTCGGTTTCATTTTTTAAACGACCAGACACCCCACCCCCCAAAGAACGAATTCTAAAAACACGTGAAATTTGAATTTGCTTCCCTAAAATTGAATCCTGAGTGCGCCATTGGTTGACGTCGTTATAGCATTATTTATATTTGTATTTGTTATGTGTTTCCAGGGCGTGGTTCTATTGCAAAGCATGCCACGAGGATATCAAAGACGAAACGTTGATCAAGAAGTGCAAGTGTAAAAATTGTAAGTCTTTCTAGTCTAATGATACCTCTTTAACGAGACCTCTTGATTCTTTCCGGATTCTTAGCTATCCGAATCTGACTTTATTCTGTCGGCGATATGCTTCGTGTGCACAGTGTGTTCCAGGATACGAAAAAGTAAATCATCATTGTTGAACAAAATTTTCACACTCGTGACAGAAGAAAGTTAAATCTGAAGATTGTTCAATGATATTTACAAGAAAATTCAATTTCTGTAAAGAATGTGACAAGTTTAACCATCTTTTCGTTATTATTAATATCTTCCATTGCAGTAATTATTGCATATTCAATTTATTATTATTAATCTTTAATTTACAACATCAAATATTTGCTAAATTAACAAGAAAAAAAAAAAAAGATTGTTAGAATTGTATTTTTCTTTGAAAGAATTTTCAAGCTCAAAAACGATTCCACGTATGACGAAATTTCATTCCATATTTTTGACTTATTTATTCCACGTAGAATCAATGCTGGAACACCCTGTGTATACACAGATGATAATAATATTAATTAATGGTATATATTTCTATGTACATTGAGCGCTGTATATTGTATCGAAGGCTTGCGAATCACACGATTGTTATAATATGTATCTCTGTTACTTTTTTTTTTTCTTTCTTTCTTTTTCTTCTTTTTGTTAATTAAAGAACTCGTGTGACTCGCAAAATAATCAACGAAACCTAAACCGAACGAATCGCATAGAAAATTGTCTCTCTGTTTATCCGTGATTCCATCGACCCTTGTCCTTCGTTTCTTTTTGTTCTCTGTGTTCCTTGAACCACCGAAAGACGTAGTAGTTAATTAACGCGACAATTAACGAATTGACATGGTTGTGACCACCCTGTTGTGATATATGATCTAGTGGGGCAACAGCAGCGCTCCTGGGGCCGGGATTTAGGTAACGTCTCACACTCGCTCGCTTAGCCTTTACTACTCATCTTCTGCTCTGTCTCCTTTCTTCTTTTATTACACTTCACCGTCTTCTTCCCGTGTGTGTCCCTTTGATGCACCAAATACTTCCACAAGGTGGTCTCGGTTTGCTCGTGATGGTTTGACGAATTTCGCGTTGGACTTTGCTTTTGTGGTTCTACGTTTTCTGTACATTGCGACTGAACCTAGAATTCAACGGTATGCTGTTCGTAAGGGAGCTGATGTTAAGAAGAGCTGGATTAACTGATCGAATCCTGAAGGAACTTGACTACGATATGATATGCCTGAGGACAGCCGACTCTATTCTCTGTTCACGTTAAGAATAACCTCGTTTGGCGCATTGGGATGGGTCGGAGGAGGTCCTAGAACGTCTGAACTCCCACCCAACCGTATACGGTTGTCTTTTTCTTATAAACATGCAACACTGCTTCCTATTCTGACGCCTTTGTTTTACGAAGTGACAATTAACTCCTGTTTGGGCTGTATCGGTATACTATTCGGTAGGTGGCCGGTAGGGATAGCGCGGGACTAATCATACGCGTCAGGTTGGTAGGAAATGGTGGGGGATGCGCGCATCAGTCAAAAACTGGTCGAAGCGTAAGGTTATTCTTAACGTGAACAGAGTATAGTACTAGCCGTGCTGAAGGTAAAGATGGCAACAATGCGGGAGTCCGGCTTCGATATATCTAACTGAACCTACCCTAGTAGCCTTCATCATAGCCAGAGGCTCGCAAGCTGATAGGGTAGGTTCAGTTAGATATATCGAAGCCGGACTCCCGCATTGTTGCCATTTTTACCTTCTGGCCTGAGCTGTAAGATCGACGGGATCGTATCAGTGAAGAGAGTTATTTAGGACGCGACGTCCCCGAGTTACAAGTACCAGGAACAGATCAGTGACCTGGAAAAGGATTTATGTAAAAGGTGATGTTCCCAGTTTGTGGAATCAGTAGGATAAAGGACATCGGGAATTTCACAGTTGTGAAGCTTGTGAAATAAAGTTGTGTCGTACTGGGTGACCCATTTGAAGCTCCGCACCCAGATGTTTCGAATAAAACATCTACATAGTAGACCCGTGATCCGGAAGTAGTGTTATTTAGCATTGTCCTTTATTTATGAAAGGACTTGTACCACAAGAAACGTACCAGCGATACGTGAAGGGTATATCCTCGTTTGAAATAAGATGAGATTTATAATAAACAGGATATGCTGTGCATTGGTAATGGAATAAAGCAGGGGTGGCCAAACCATGGCGCATTGGATGATTACAAGCAGTACTACTTATTCTTTTGAAGTAGACTCGCTGTCATCGCGTCCAATAATCCTGTCATCACACTTTTGTCCAAGAGATCATTTCTGATTATTGTAGATTGGCGCTCCAATAAACCTGTATCTTTTGAACCGAAGTAAATTAATTAATTTAATTGCAGATCCTACCCCTATCCCTATTTCCAACCCCAACCGTGAACGTAAGAAGGTAGAAAAGGTGCTGGAGTTGTATGGCGCATCTGAACTCATCCGTGAAAAAAGTTGGCGCATGGTGTGTATATAAGGCTGGCCACCCTTGGAATAAAGAGTCGACCAACAATCTACAAAGTATCTTACTCAAGAAGGGACTAGTGATATAAAACATGAACTATTGACACAGCAATGAACTGCGAAGGATTATTTTTACTGAGCCATGGGACTAATAAAAAATGGACCAGTGACGCAGGAAGGGTGTACATCAAGCATGTCACTCTGTATCTTTCTTTTCAAGTATATTATAACCAGAGTGGATAAACTTGATGGAAAAGAAGAGGCAAATAAAGTGTTCACCCCTGTTCTAACTGGATCTGTTTGAAGAAAAGGAAGTTAACGATGGAACTCCATTACGTATCAGGAACCCGGATAAAACCTTATTTGTGATTAGACTAAATCAGATAAGAAGCAGATCTTTGATCTAGGTCGAATCTTATCTAGAATAATTGTATTAGGTCTGGGTTAGTTCTTGAATTACTGATGGAACAAGAAACAGACAATTTGTAATCTGGGATAGAAAACAGTAAATAGTAAAATATATAGAATCATAGAGTCTATAGAAGGCCATGGATCCCTTATCTGGAAAGGATCTTACCCAGAATAGCGTAACTGTAAGAGGAGGATCAGAAAAGTTAGCTGTACCCCATCACTAAGAGATTAAACATTTCTTTCAAATCTTTCAATTCTTTCTGTAAATCCTACATTTCTTAAGAATTGCTTACGATATTTTATGACGTTGCTTTTGTAATGAAATACGAGAAAAATCACACAGTGATGAAACTTCCGTCTTCCACGTTCGAAGGTACCTGAAAAGATTTTCAAACTCGCTTTTCTGAAAAATTTCGCTACACGGAAAGACAATTACCAGTTCTAGACCATCCCTGAAGAACCAAACTAGCAGACTGCGAGATATAATTAACTTCATCCCTAAATAAGCAAGGTTGGTACGAAAGTTCCAGAGAGCTGCAATGTTTTGTCAACAATGTTAAATTGCAAAAGCAAAGTGTTCCATTGAAATTTAAAAAAATCATCGCGACCATCCGTTACCGTTGCATTCCTTAATTATTTATCCTTATAAAATCTTTGTTACACTTCGTCTCTCGTCCCGATTCGAATTCCTGTCGCTCCTGTCTGTTTCTCTTCTATCTATCTCTGTTTCTCAAATAGGCATACATATATTTTTCTCTCTGCATATTTCTGTCTCTCTTGTGTGTCTTTACTTGTGTGTGTGTGTGTGTGTGTGTACATATGCCTTCGAGTTTTGGACCGTTTATTTTTATCCTGCATACTATAAGCAAAAGACGGTGGTGATTGATGACGACGATTACGGCGATGATGATGATGATGGCAATGAGATGATTGCACTTTTTTTAATTCCCATTCAGAGACACTTATTCAACACCCGGGTATTCATTCGTTTTTCACGGTTCTCGTTCCGTTCCAATTATTGTTCTATTTCTGATGCGATGGAAATGTTCTGAGAAATTTGAGCGTTCAGGGTCTGAAGTCAGCAACGCTTATAGCCCTCTGGATGGCGGAGCCGGGACCTTCTTGAACCCAAGATTTAGTACCTGTATAAAACGAAGCTTTATCGATTATTGACAAAAGAATATTTGACGTAGGAAGAATCGATGTTGCTGAAATACAGCTGAGAAGTGTAACAATTCGCGCGAGGGTGAAAGTTATTGCTTTCGGTGTCGTGAAACTCAGGGTCGGATTGAGATTTCAGAGGGACCCAGGGCTAACCCGAATACGATCCTGTATGTATTTAAAGGGAAACTCGCGGTGATGTAGAATATTTAATCGGAAAGGCTGAAATCTATGGTATTATTAATCCCCTAATTGGGCCCCGGTGACACTGTGTCACAACTTGACACTTAATGCCAGGACATCTAATTACTTTCCGACACGGCGTCGATCGAAGTAGTTGCAGCAGGTGTTTCAGAAAATGGGAGAATTAAAAAGATATCGAAAAAAGTTTGAGATCCAAAAGTTAGAAGCATCCAATATAGTCTTGTTAGGATAACGTTGCTGCTTTGATTTCGTAACGGTAATGTCGCGACAGCGAATCAAGTGTCACGCAATCGCGACACAGAGGCTGGCAGTCTTTGATAGTAGCTCGTCGGTGGTTTCACTGTCGCTGTTGGTCATGAACAGTTGTTCCAGTTTATTTATTAACAAAAGATTTATGTTAATTCCAGTTCGATGTTACACAAGCGTTCGTCTTTTAAATCATTTCTATTTTGTTAAATAACAAAATCATTCATTCGTTCTGTTACCGAGACTCACGCTGAATACGCGTATTAATATATCAACTGAATCAATCTAATAATACAATCATTTTGTTATCCGTATAATTTAATTAATGATATGGTACGGTACAACAAAGCCATATACCGATTTTTGATGTTCTGAACGATTGAAGTTTGGGGATGTGGTGTTTTTGAGATGCTCAGACTTGGAATTTTGGTATTTTGAGCGATTGGTGTTTGGGATTTGAGCATTTTTGGTTGCTCAAATTTAACATTTCTTATTTTGAGCGTATAGAATTTTCAACCTTGGTATTTTGAGCGACAGCGATATGGGATTTGAGCACTTCTGGTGGTTCAAACTAAAAATTTCTTATTTTGAGCGCCTACAAATTATAATTTCTTATTTTGAGCGTATAATATTTCCAATTTTGGTATTTTGAGCGACCGGGAAATGGATTTTGAGCACTTCTGGTTGCTCAAACTTAAAATTTCTTATTTTGAGCGCTTGATATTTTCAATCTTGGTATTTTGAGCGGCAGAGGAATGGATTTTGAGCACTTCTGGTTGCTCAAATTTAAAATTTCTTATTTTGAGCGCTTGAAATTTTCAATTTTGGTATTTTGAGCGACATAGAAGTGGATTTTGAGCACTTCTGGTTGCTCAAACTTAAAATTTCTTATTTTGAGCGCCTAAAATTTCTAATTTCTTATTTTGAGCGCCTGAAATTTCCTAATTTTGGTATTTTAAGCGACATAGAAGTGGATTTTGAGCACTTCTGGTTGCTCAAACTTAAAATTTCTTATTTTGAGCGCCTGAAATTTCCTAATTTTGGTATTTTGAGCACTACTGATTGCTCAAACTTTAAATCTCAATCGCTCAAACTAACAGAATTGATAATATTAAGTGCTCAAAATAAGGAATTAGAAATTTTAGGCGCTCAAAATAAGGAATTTTAAGTTTGTGCAACCAGAAGTGCTCAAATTTCAAATCTCAATCGTTCAAAATAAGAAATTATAAATTTTAGTCGCTCAAAATAAGAAATTTTAAGTTTGAGCAACCAGTAGTGCTCAAATCCCAGAACATCTATCGCTCAGAATACCAAAATTCCAAGTTAGGAGTGCGCTGAGAAGATGGAGTAAAGGGTAGGGAGGAAGGGACGAGCACTGAAGGGAAAAGGGGCTGTATGGTAAAAGGTGCGGGTGGAAAAAAGAATAAAGATGGGAAGAATTTATGTCAAGGGTGGGTGCGATCAGAACGGGAAGGGGTGTATGGGAACTGTTAAGAAGGAACAGGAAAAAAAAAAGGAGGTAAACAAGAAGATTAAGATGGAAGAATGGAGAGAGCACCTTATGAATCTGTTAGGAGGGATTGGTAGCAGAGTAAAGAATAGGAAGGTCGGAGAAGAAAGAGAGGGAGATGACCTCAGGAAGGAGGATGTTGAGAAGATAAAATTACGTAAAGCCCAGGATGAGGACGGGATAGAAGGGAAGTGCTGAAATATGAAAGGTTGGGACCTAAGTCCCTCCTAAGAGGTGGGTATGGAAGATCTGCGATAAAGTATGGAGAGGGAAAGGGCGGCTGGAAGAATGGAAAACGGGACTGATACTACCAATAATTAAGAATGCTGGAGGGGAGAGAGTAGAGGATCATAGAGGGGTTACACTAATGACTATATAGCCTACAAGATCTATACGAAGCTGCTGGAGAAAAGGCTAGGATGGGAGATACACAAGAAGGGAATGTTACTGGAAGGATAGGCGGCGTACAGAAGGGGAAGAGGCACAAGGGACAACATCTACGTGCTAAATTATGTGGTAAATAGGGAGTTGGCAAAGAAAATGGGAAAGATCTGCGCATTTTTTTCAGAGCCTTCGACTCTGTAAACAGGAGGATACTATGGGAAGCACTAAGGAAAAGGGGATTGAGCGAGGGCATAGTGGACAGGATAAGGGAGGCTTATAGGGTGGGGTGCGATGTAGGGGAATGTTTCTGGACGGCAAGAGGAGTAAGACAGGGTTGCCCGTTGACCACCAAACTCTTCTCTATTTTTGATTGCGGACCTAGAAGAGAGACTAGCGTGAAGAAGGAAAGGGGAAGTTGAGGTGGTTGGTAGGGAGCTATATAGTCTGGTATATACAGATGACATAGTGATGCTGACGAAGGAGGAGGGAGGTTTTAAGTTAATGATGGAGGAATTAGGACAAGGAAGAAGGATCTAAGGGAGAAGGATTTGGTTGAATTACAAAATGATTGTTTTATTAGATCGATTCGGTTGATTTATTAATACATGTGTTCAGCGTGAGTCTCGGTAACAGAATGAATCAATTATTTATCATTTAACAAAATAGAAATGATTAACATAAATCTTTTGTTAATAAATAAACTGGAACTCTTCATGACCAACAGCGATAATGAAGTCAGTATTTGGGTGTGCCAAGAATTGGGCCTGGTGGGCCTGGAGCTCTGTCGGTAAATGTGTTTAAAATACCTGGTACCCCGTCGCCGGGGCAAGGGGAATTGTCCGTTTCTCGAATCTCATCGATTTTGTTTAAATATCACAGAATTCATTTACCAATCCCAAAAGCAGCGATTCTAGAAAATTGAAATTTCAAAATCTAAAGAAGGGTCAGATTTGGCCCTGTCTATTTTTATTCAACGAACAGAAGTGTTTCTTATTATTCCCTTGGTACAACAAGCACTTGAAAAACGTATATAAAATTAAAAATTATTAAACGATGCCTGCGTGTTGTGCCGTGTTACGCTCCGTCGTCCAAAGGGTCCGTAACTAGCCGTCACGTGACAAATGAAATACCATCGATTACACGATTCACACGTTAAACCTTTAATAGTTCTGTCAGTTGGCGCATGTCCACCTGGCCAATCGAGTAACAAGAAAGAAAACAAAAAACAAAAAGCAACAACAAAAAGAGACAAGAATAAAAATTAGTCTGCACTTCTAGTGGTGTGCCTTGCATGCATGAATTAGCCCCCTGCCGTCTGAAATTTGCCCTCTAATGGTATGATAGCTTCTTTTAAAGAAAAAAAAAAACGGAAAAAAAAAGATTTTAAACAAACTACTGTCTATCTTTTTCTCTCAGTTTTCCTCTCTATCTCTTTCTGCCAATCTGTTGCTCTTAGCTGTCGCTCTCTATCTCGATACTTTTTGGGCTGATTTTATTCACTGCATTAATCTCCGTTCTCTTCGATCGTATGAGAAGTTTCACTGACGGATCGATAGGCTCCGATTGTTCGCGACCAAACGATCGTTACCGCTTCGTCCTGCAGGACGCATCGATGGTGGTGATCGAGTAGGACACTTCCGGTCAGGGACCTCGTTTTAACCCCCGTGCGGAGTCTTCTGTAACGTTTCGGTAACGGAACGAAAAAGAATTATTGTTCGATTCGTCTTACAATTGAATAGAAATGATTAACTTAATTTTCGGAATTTTTCTTTTGTGTAATTATTGAATAAAATGTTTCGGTCATTTCTCCGTTTAATTGGCGAATTTTTTGATCGAATAACGTTGCAAAATGGCGGAGTTATTCGGGTATCCAGGAGTGGCGTGTTTGAAATTAAAAATTCCTTTTGATTTATGAATAAAAATATGTCGTCCGTAATATAACGTAGGAATTGTTCGAGTATCTTAGTTATTAAATTCTATGTAACCGTTCGAAGTTGAGTATTCTTAGTAAAAATGATGCTTCGTATTCGAAATACGAATTTTGTTTAGAAATCCTACGATACATTGTATGTAATACAATAAATTTTTATTTATAAATTAAAAAGAATTTTTGAATCGATGATTAAAGAATAACAACGCCATTTTGTAGTATTTCCCGTTGAAAAAATTCAGTAACGAAGATGAAAGTTAAATGTATACCCAATAAAAAAAGATCGAAACATATCATTTGATAATTACCCAGAACAAAAATTCCCAAAGAATTTGATTTTCTGATATCATCTAATTGTCTTCACCCTCGTAGATCTCAGTTTAAAATGAATTTATTTAACTAACAAACAACAATTTTATATTTCTGTAATTTTTATATTGCTTTATTGTAATTCGTTGATTAAATAAAACGAATACAGATAAAAATACAGGGTGTCCCGTAACTAGTGTAGGAGCCGGAAATCGGGGACAGCTGAGACGATTTCGAACAATAATTTCCTTTGCACAAATATTGAATAGGGCTTCGTTTTTGAATTATTCACGAAAAACACTGACCAATCAGAGCGCGCGTAGAGCGCATGCTCAGCCGTGATAGGCTAACCTCGTGCCGGGACGTTGGACTAGAACGAATCACAGCTGAGCATGCGCTCTACTCGCGCTCTGATTGGTCAGTGTTTTTCGTTAATAATTCAAAAACGAAGCCCCATTCGACATTTTTGCAAAGGAAATTGTTATTCGAAACCGTCCCAGCTATCACCCATTTCCGGCTACTATACTACTATATATTTTTATTAAAAAATCATGCAAATTCTATTTTTTTCATTATTTTTTTAATTAGATATTTAAGGATGCGAGAAATCGATTCGATTTTGTACCGCACGAGGGTTAAATTATTAATTCACATATCATACACGTA
Organism: Stelis phaeoptera; assembly: GCA_943735885.1. NCBI lineage: Eukaryota > Metazoa > Arthropoda > Insecta > Hymenoptera > Megachilidae > Stelis > Stelis phaeoptera. The sequence continues at coordinate 8,578,338 of OX030936.1, forward strand.
CATGATACATTCTGATAATGGCGTAAGTGTCATAAATGTCCATCGTGATGATTTTAAACCCTGGGCAATCAACGTCTCTCGCTTCTTAATCGAAACACAAATAAAGGAAACTCGAAATGCTCTTATGGTATGCTTCGGTTGTTCTTTTTGGTTTTTCAGTGACCCCTTGCCTTGGTGGTGAGATGCATAATAATTGTGACATTTTAAAATCGTAACTAACCGTGTAACATTGGATTACAGCTTCGACATTCGTATGTACAATTAATTTTATGTCAAAAGTATCAATTACTGAATCAATTTCAAAATTTTATTTAGAATTAATGTACCAGCGAACAATCATAATTCTTACCAACAGTTATCAGTAGTGTCAATATTGTTGATATTAATTATTGCTGATTCTAAACAAAATTAAAATTTAAAGCACACCCAAGAAAATAATACTAATATTTATTATCATCGATAATATGACTAATTAATAGATTTGATAATTGTCATTAACAATTATCCCACGCAATAATCAAGATTAATTTAAAGTTTGATTAAGAAGAATTAAATGGTGCTGGGAGAAGCATCAGTTCCGAAAGTTTGGCGCAATTCAAAGATCTCCAAGTGTTTCTTCATTTTTCAAGTGAAACTGTATACTTTCTTTCACACAGATTTATTCTACGGATCATTTTTCGTAAAAATGTATTTACGGTGAAATATATAAGACAAATCAATAGTTTGCGAGTTATTTTAGAATCTGTATGCGAATTGGTTCATTTGTTTCATTTAAAATATCTCAGAAATTATTGTAACACTTTTTGTTCAAAAATTCTACAAAGCTACACCTTGCCATCCAGCTCCGGAGCTGGTCGACATACATATTGGGTGATCGCCCATTCGACGCCATTTAACTTTTCTATTCTCCATCGTTTCAGAGTTATAGCTTGTAACACATTGATTTAACCGCGTCCTTGTCAAAATAATCCCTGGCTTCCTTTGCCACTCCTTCCTTCTCCTCCGCCGTACTTCCGGCTGTCCTCCGGTCATATTTCCCGTCGCTGCGGTACACTGTCGGCCACGCTAGGCTTCCCTGGAGAAAATGGCGTCAGCATCCATCTTGCATTTGAACAGATATCATAACCTAATAAAGATAATTATTGTATTTTATCTCGTCGTTAATTTTGACTGACACAGTATAAATAATAAATGATAGGAGATAATTTAGAAAAATTTAACAGTAAAGGTTATAAACCCTCCATAATACCTGTAAACAAAGGCCTATAGTTGTTTCTTTAAATATCTTAATAAAACTTAATTCAACACTGTTAGTCTCCAAAAAGCAAAATAAATGAGAGAAGTTAATTTATTGTTCATACGTACATGTAATATTTGCCTTTATTTTTCTGTATCTTTTTTTTTTACAATAATAATAGTACAAAATGGTAGAATTTTTCACTATTACATAAAGTATAAGGGTGCGTTTACATTGTACAAGTAACTGGCGCCGATAACCCTCGCAACGGGGGGTCCGAATTTCTGTGTTTCTGGTCGTGCCTGTACCAGCTCTGTCGTCCGACAGAGGAAACAACAGACACAGAAATTCGGACCCACCGTTGGGCGCCATTTACTGGTATAGTGTAAACACACCCTAAAGCACGTAGATGGGATACTGGCCGCCGCCATTATTAAGCATCAGAAGTACTAAAATAAACAAATTCTTGTTAATTTATAAATACAAGTATTTAATTTTACAGTATTTTCCGAGTATTTAATTTTTTACAATTGTTCGAAGTTGATTCTTCTTTCAAAAAGAAAATTCTAGGCTATGCTGGCGATAATACATGTTTATTTATAAAATAAAAAGGAATTTTTTTTAATAATGATGACGACCAGTGCCTTGCATAGACGCTTTAAGAAACAATGAATAGCTCAGCCATTTTGAAGAATTTTTAATTCGAAGAAATTTAACAACAAACGAGAAAGTTAAATATACATATCCCCAAAAAAAGAAATTCGCAATAAAGAGGATTTTTAAAATCGTCCAACAAATGTAGATCGGTGAGTCTCGAATGGTAAGAGTTTTTCCCCTAAATCGCCATTTTTCCCTAGGGAAGGCTAGCGTGCTCGATGATGTACAAATTGTCCCTTGCGCGAGTACTCACGAACATGTGTCCGGGCCGATCGGTCGATTTTTACAGATGTGGGGATGATGATGATGCAGACCGGCATGGTGAAAGGAAACACTGCCTACAGCAGTTACCTCGACGGTACGCGTCTTTGTACCCTCCTGTCCCGTCCTGTTGATCCTGATCAACGATCCTCTGGTCGTAATTGCTTATGAAATTTTTAACACAGTTCGTTGAACAGTTTCTCCGCTTGAGTCACGATTAACGCATGGTTCAAATGTTTAACCCTTTCGATGTTATCGGCGCCTGTAATTGCACAGATTAGTACAAATTAAACATATAGATTTTTGTAGAGGTCCAAAATAAACTCACAACTTCCTATAGGGGTTCAACTTAATCTTACAGGTTTCTGTACGGGTCCAAACTATTTTTTATAGACGCTTGTTGGGACATAAATTGATATTATGGGTGGGTATAGGGGTAGTAACGAATTTTGAGACAACCTGTAGCGATACAAACTAATTTTGAAAGTACCTGTAGAAGTATAAATTAATATTGAGGAGGCTCGTCGTGGTACAAACTAATTTTGAAAGGACCTATAGAGGTATAAATTAATATTGAGGGGGCTCGTCGTGGTACAAACTAATTTTGAAAGGACCTATATAAGTATAAATTAATATTGAGGAGGCTCGTTGTGGTACAAACTAATTTTGAAACTACCTATAGAAGTATAAACTAATATTGAGGAGGCTCGTCGTGGTACAAACTAATTTTGAAAGTACCTGTAGAAGTATAAATTAATATTGAGGGGGCTCGTTGTGGTACAAACTAATTTTGGAAAGACCTATAGAGGTATAAACTAATATTGAGGAGGCTCGTCGTGGTACAAACTAATTTTGAAAGTACCTATAGAAGTATAAACTAATATTGAGGAAGCTCGTCGTGGTACAAACTAATTTTGAAAAGACCTATAGAGGTATAAATTAATTTTGAGGGGACCTGTACTAGTAGAAAATAATTTTGAAAGGATTTATAGTGGTATTAACTAATTTCGAGAAGACCTGTAGTGGTACAAACTAATTTTGAAGGGGCTTATAGTGGTATAAACTAATTTTGTATTCGCCTATAGAGTTCAATCTCATTTTGAAAAGGCTTGTAGATATAAGACTGTGTGAGCACTTGCAGGAAGTGAAATTAATTTTGATAAGTGCTTCTAGAGATTCAAAATAATTTTATGGGTGCTTCTGAAGGTTGAAATTAATTCCATGGGTGCCTATAAAGGCACACTAATCTTGAAGGGTCCTGTAGGGGTACAAACTAACTTTATAAGTGCCTGGAGAGATGTGAATAGTTTTAAGGATGACTATAGGAATCCAAGTTAGTTGTATGGACACTTACAGGGATCCTAATTAACTTTACTAATCATAAAATATGTACATTGATCATCTATAAGCCTTCTAACAAAGCAACACCGTGATTTGATTCAATTTTGTTGAGTTTGTAAAGTGATTGATTGTAGAAAAATGTGTGTACCTTTAAAATTATGAAAATTAAACTCACAGTCGCATTGGCCCTCTTAAATTTTTGCGTATAACTTTTAAAATATAAGAAATAAAGAAAAATAAATCTGCATGAATCATATTTTCGAATAACTTTTTCAAACTTTCTCTTTTAAAAAAAAAAAACTGCTGTTTTCAAAATTTTGTTAACGCAAGTTTGCGGTACTTATTGTAACGTTGAACTTTCATTCGAAACATTTTTCTCTATCACTGATACTTTATTAAAGGTTATACGATATAACATTGATTTTGAGGTTAGCTTCTACCTGATTATTCATTTCCTTGTATTACATCGGAATTACAGTCTCCCATAACGAAAGGGTTAATCAGTAACTAATCATAACCTAAAAATTCAGATATTCATACAAAACTGTCAGTATCGTACAAAAACAAAAGTACTCAAGCCGAGTTGACCCGTTTATCATCCAAAGAGGTAAGATGGTGTAAGTGACAAATACTGGGAATGTTAATTAATTTAACGATCCCCCATACACTTACTCCACTATACCCAAAATTTAAATTCTCTCTCATTTTTTTTTTTTTTTTGATTTCGTTGGTATTTTCGTATCGTTCGAGTCGTATTTTTTTCTTCTCGCTGGGCTGTTTGCTAGAACTGTGAAAAGTTTGACGAGCATTCGGTCGCTGTCAAAGCAGCAGCGTCGAATTGAAATTGGACGGAGGTCGATTTTACGTTGCCGTAAATCGTATCCAAGTTGCATAACTTTTTGTTTCAAATACGACATTTGGCTGTGTTTCTCACGAGAAATCGTTGCTTGTCGCTAATTCCGCTGAGCACGTACCATCCATGGACGTAAGAATACATGAACGGTGCTCGCAAAGCGTATGGGGGCACCGTCAAGTGGCAGCCATATTGGTCGAATCCCAGCCTTCCGATTGGTTGATCAATACAACCAATCCCGAAACAAGGAACGGGGCGCGCAATTTGAAACGCACTTTCGAATCCCCTTCTGTAACGAACGAATTAAAAAGTTTATTACTTGAACATTAAGCATCTTTTCTTTTATATTTTTAATATAGAATAATGTACGAATATTTTCTTATCACTCCTGGCCCCATATTGACACCTCAGGGCCCCGTCCATAGATTCTTACATCATGGTACCACCAAGATCGTTACGTTCTGTGTCTACACGTGTTTTAATGGCTGTTACCGTTTTCACCGATTAACAGATTTGCTTGTTTCAGGCTTGTTCAGTATACTTGGTCGTTGATAATTATTACTGTTTCAGTGTGCTTACGTACAAGCGTCGTTGATCAATTTTTCTTTTTTTTTTAATCATAATTTATAACAGTAACGGATCCACGAGTGCTTTTTTTATTTGGGGGGAGGGGGATGTTCGTTTGAAAGATGAAAAAATTGCTTGTAATTTTAATCGTTACGAAAGATCAAAATAGTTGCAGGTACCCTGTAATTAAATAATTTGTTTTATGATGAAATTAGGTATTAAGTGGTAAAATTAGACTGTCGAAAACGTAATGCTATATTTTATCATAAAAATATCAATAAAATATAAAATCCCCCCTCTGGATCCGCCACTGGTCTGTAACTGAAAAGCATTTTCGCCCCCTGTGAGTGAAGTTAATTTACAAAATCATCCTGAGAGTCAATTTGACCCTGCTACGATCGACAACATATAATATATCATTATAATTCTGCAGAAGATTAAAAAGAATTTTTTTTTTTTTTTCTTGACATCAATAATTACTGCGACTTTTGTTCTCAACAATTCAGAAATACTCCATAGGAGTTTCATGCCAGGGGCGAATCAAGAAGCTTCGTTTTGGGGGAAAGAAAATATTTAAAAGTGTATTTTCTCGAAATTATTAACAATTTATTATTTGTTAATCATTGAAAGAAAACTACTCAAATGTCCAAGTTAGTTTTTATTATTACAGTTAATTAATACACGATGGTATACAAAATTATTGTAATACATCCGACCAGATACCAAAATAATTGAAATTCTTCAAATTTAATCAAATTAAAATACCAGGAGAACTAATTCTATTTTTCGGTAGAAATTAAAGCTTCTGGATCCACCTCTGTCTGTTACTTGCTTTATTTAACACGTTGGCTGCCGCGGGGGTCACCGGTGACAATCAAATATAAGAAAAGAAACGACGATACAAACCACGGATAACGTTAACATTAAGCTAATAATGCTAGGCTATCGAATTGAAAAGTTAAATTTGAAAATTAGTTGACTATATTCTTAATAATTAGGATTTCAACGTTGTCTGAAAACAGAAAAAGGAGCACTTGTTGCGAAGGTGGGTGGAAAAGAAAAAAAAAGGAAACATTTACGAATGCCCATAACGTTTGAAATTACAAATTACGAAGTTACGAGTGGAATGCTAGCGGCTCTTCAGGTTCTAAGTATACGCGGACGACGATGATGATCGATGCCCAGGGTTTATCGAACATAACGCGTTTATAAATAACTCCCATTCTCCCCTCGCATATTACGCATTCGATACCATTCATTAATATCACAGCAATAATGTTGGCACTATAATTAAACATTTGTTATACCTGGAGGAAAGTGTATACAGAGTGTTCCAAAAAATAGTGTACACCCCCGGAAGACATCGAAAGAAATCGTAATAAATACCTTTATCGTCTTGCTATTTGCATCTTCGTTTTCAAGATACAAACGAATCTCCAGAAATCAGTTTGCGTCTCGGAAAGGAAGTTTGTAAATTGCACAACGGTAAAAGTTGTAGTTCTCAGGGTGTGCGTTGTTTTTGAGACAACCTGTATATATATATATATATTTCTTATCGAAATATTATCGACCACTGCATAAATATACGACACTGACTGTCTGTATTCGTCGTATCGTTTGATGTATTCTAATACTTATCTCTAGGTCGGATTTATTTATGTTAAAAAATCCTTCTGCCGATTGTCCCGTTACAGCAACGCAGTTTCTACGTCCGTTAGAAACATTCTTTCTTGATTTAAATACGTATTGGGTCTGTTAAGATTGGAGGTCCGTTTATATTTGCCGACATTCGGCATGTCAGACACGATATGCATGTCATATAGTCTGGAGTTTGTTCAATAATCCGGGTTAATTAAGAGAAAAGTTCATTTGTTAACTTCGAAGGTTGTTGATATTGTGTTTTCGATGTTGGAGCATATCTTTTTAAAAATGAGAAAAATAGTTGAAATTTTAGAGTTCAAGATTTGCCACGAACATAAGGGTATTAAAATTGGCGAGGTTATTCTTAAGATCCTAACTGCTTCTGTCAGGACATCGATTATCGACTGACATTTCCGTGATAAAATGGATTATTTGATATTTTAATTCGAACGAATGTGGATATTGCATTATAGTTTTGCTTTAGTCCTCCATTTTTAGCCGGAACATTTTTTTTTTTTTTTATCGATAAACATCTTTACCGACAGATTCTCAAACGTGTAAGTTCAGTGTGAACGTTGTCGGAAATATCCTGTCTGACATGCACAGTGTCTATTGATGTGAACGGACCTTAAAATACTTTTTCGCGTGACGGTAAATCGCCATTGTCGCCTGGTATTCACGGCATTAAAGGTCATGACATTTTTAGACTCCCCAAATTTATCTTTCGCTAATTTAATATCTAATAAAAACTACAATTTCCTAATATACAAACATTAAATGATATGCTGTATTATTTTTGTAACACCCTGTACAATATTGATCTTGCAGAAACTGATAAATGGTTTGATTTCGTGATGGTAAAGGTAGGATACAAAATCTAAATGTGATTTTGTCCTTGTATCAAATTACATGTTGTTTTCCAGCGACATGCGTGCACCGTACGTATACAGTGTCACTGCATAGTCAGAAGTCATGACTTTTAATGTAATGTAAGGGCCTGACACTGATCTGCATGAAAATATACGAAGGAGTCGTGTCGTTTGAGAGATCTGAAAAGATTCTTCTGCTAGCGTGACATTTTCCAAGATTATATTACATGTCGTGGTAGGAAAGATATAGTTTTTGACGTGACATTCCCATGGCATGACAGTTCTTTTCTAATTCCACGTCATGATAACAAAAGACGTGATATTCAAGATGACATTTCTGTGGCATATTAGTAAAGCGAATGATTTTTAAGATGACATTCCATTGTGACGGTATGACGTGGACTGTCGCCGGCATGTCAGCAAAAATCGTGGCTTTTTAAGACGAGATTCCATCGTGACAGAAAAGGACACGACATTCTCGCGGCATGTCAGCAAAACACATGACTTCCCAAGTCCACGTTCGCTGGCATGTCAACGGGAAAAACAGCGATTTACCGTCACGTGATTAATGTAAATATCTTCGATTCGGTAATCACAACGATTGATATTCCGTGACACGTCGATCGAGACATTCCTCTCCACCTGTTGCCACCATCCCGCATTTAGGTTCATGTTATTTTGATATGACAACTAACAGCTCTGGTTCTCCTCCCTTCGGGCAGTGGCCACATTCCGGAAAGGCGTGCGAGCTGTTCAGATGGTTGGAAAAACAAGTATGTATCCCCCGAGTGTAGATTGTGTTTCCACGTGACATTCCTTTCATTATCTCTGTTATCTGATTATTATTTCTATTGTTTTCTTTCGTTCGATCTCTGGAAATAAAAATTAGTCGTGTCAGAGTAACGTCGAACGATCTCGTATGATCCGTAATTACGACGCAGTAGTTTCAAAGCGTGCTTATTTTTTCGCCAATAAATTAGGAAAATTCTTTCTTTTTTTTTTTTTCTATGATAGGAATAGAACGAAATATTTAATACTTTTCAGAACATTGATCGATAGCAACGGCATTTATTTCATAAGAGTTTCGATAACGAACGAATCGATGTTTAAACACTTTTTAGAGGATGGCTCAATAAATTTGACTGCGTATCTGTACGACGGGAATAGCTTCTTTAAAAATTTTCGAACTCGTAATAGATTAACGTTAGTGTTTTGATTCTTCTGTCGATGTGATGTGTCTTTCTTTCTTTTTTTTTACAATTTTTTTTTTTTTCCTATTCTTTCTGTTGCAACTAAGAATAATTACATATTTCTATTGTCAATGTTGTTCTGAATGTAGTATTCTGGAGGTATGTTAATGTTCTTTCGATGGTTAATTGTTGTGAGCGAATTATTTGAGACTATGGATCGATAAGAAACTTGCGCGATGTGGATTTTGCCTTGAGTCTTGAACTATGTAACATCCGACTTAATTTTTGCATCGTTGTTCAGTATTTAAATACACGAAGGTGTTTTAGAATATCTTAGAGCTAGACGATTAATTGTTTTTTTTTTTTTTTTATCAGTACCAGGGAATCGTTCCAAAAATATCCTGATATTAATTTTGATTTTTTTTTTTTTTTTTTTAAGTATTTTCGAGCCGCCGTTTTCACTGTGTTCGCCACGGTGCTTATATGCTTCGAATTATATTAATAATACAAGCCAGATCATATTTTGAAGTAAATTTGAAAAAAGGCACGAGAAATATTTTTAATCCATTAATGGTGGAACGAGAAATTAATGAATAGTTATCAGGGCAATGTAAAGTAGGATGATATGCTAACTTGGATACAATATTTCAAGACGTGACATGCCAATCTTAAAATTCATTAATTGAGGGGATAATTACTTGAAGGATGAACATCAAGGTTATTTATCAAAGTGATATTTTAACTCAAACAAGCTATTTTGAGGTGTGATATGCTGTTTAATAAATAACATCAGATATTAAAGTATCGAAAAAAACTTGGAAAAGATAGATGCAGTATCAAAACATGTGCAGAAGAAAATTGCATATCAATTATTAATTCGTATGATGACAGTTTACGACTGCATATCACGCGTCGATGTGATTTATTTCGTTGACAGTGTCATGTTATTTTAGAAGATTATCCTAATGTCTAATAAGGCATTACTGCCTTAGAGTAATGTGATATGTTTGAACTCAAACAATCCATTTTATGAGCTGACATGCAACCGTGATAATAATATAAGAAATTCATGTTTGCTTGTCTATTACGAAGGATAATAATCAAATACTCACGATTGTGACGATGGCTCAAGCTGGCATATCACATCTAAAAGTGGTTAGATTTGAATTACAGATTTCAGATGACGGTTTAAGGCGGCATATCACGCATTAAATTGATTTATTTGGTCAACTATATACATATCACCACAAATAATCCATTCCAAAACGTGACATGACATAAACCGCTGATTATCTTTAATACTACTACCAATTACTAGTTTAAACATACCCTAGCATATCAAACTGCCTTACATAAATTACAACATATCATCTTGCCGCCCTGATATCCATCAACATTTATTCGCTTTATAATTTGTAATCGAAGAGTGACATGCATCCATCTTCTCAGAAGCAAATAAGTCGCTGTAACGAGACTGTCAGAATTATCTATCAGAGTACGTGTCCGTTCGAGAGTAAAGCTACCACTGATCACTTTCGAGATACCTGAGAGTAAAACTCGTGCGAGAAGCTATCGAGAGCATCTTTCGCAAGTGGGCCTAAAGGATCACTTTCAGTCGATGTCCATTTGCTAAAAGTCCTCTCGACAGCCACTCGTACGATTTCTTTACTCTCGAGTAGACACCTACCCTTAGGCAGGCAAAAAAAAAATGGGCGATACGCACGTACAGGACAAAAAACGATCATTTGCATTTTTTTTTCCATTTCTGATTCACCTGTGACCCCGCTCTCGTGTACGCATACATACATATATGTGCTCGCGCGCGCGCGCGTGTGTGTGTGTGTGTGTATATCGTTACTCACCTACACATAATGTGTGCCAGACTGATCGGTCCCATTCTTTACATAATTACACCACAAACCTCATGAAAACATGTCTTTTAACTAATTTTCTATGTGTCTATCTGTTCGAATTTTCTTCTCTTCGTCCTCTACCACTACTACTTAGGTGAAGACTTCTCGTACACAAGTAAGTTCAACATGGAGCCGGTGTATAATATCCGTAATTAAGATTTCCGTACACACCTGTGCGTGTATCGTTACGTTATCACCTAATACCGCGACGGACGTAGTCCGTAAGGAGCGGGTCGTACGTGGGCCACCATCTAGTGTCGTTAAAAACGATCTCTAACCTTTCTCCGTAAGATTTCAACGGATTACGATGTCTTAAGGAAATCATTGATCCCAGGGGTTTCAATTCCCTGAATCAAATTCGAAGGACTTTGATAAAGCTTCTGACGAGTTATGGATATAATCTCAATTTTCCTGGACTCAGCCGGAAACTTGACTTTTACTTCCACGAAGCTAGCTAAAATGATTTTTAAAACACTGTTAATAATTACGGTTTGGTATCTGATTTCTTTTGTTTGGGAAAAAGAAAACAGAGGTATATAAAAATACATTTTGGTAAATATATGATTAATATTTTTATAGTTTTAGTGAAATCTTCCTTGGGGATTTACCCGAGAGCTTCGAACAATACGGCGAATTAAAACTAAAGTTCACGCATTTTGTCAGTATTTTATTCGTTATATTTCGAAGAAAAATCGGATCGTTGAATTGCTTCAAAGATTTCGTTATTCGTTGAAACTGAAAAAGTAAAACTGATCGTTTTAATTGAAAATTGATAAGTGTGCGCGAAAGAAGGTGGCCTCGTACACCTCCCCCCACGCGTGCAAACGATAAAAGGAAAAGAGTTCGTGATATAAACTATAAACGACGAGTTTCACTCTAGCTTCATACTCGCTGTCAAAATTCTCCTTCGTACTTCTGCTTCAGCACGATAGAATCCTATGATCTTTCAAATTCTCTAATACGTTGCACTTGTTTATATACTTGTAAGGAAAATCTGCACTCACGATACCAAGTAATTATTCACATTTCAACAAAATTTCTTATTGCACGTTCCAAGCATGATAAAACAGTCTCAAGAGCAGAGGCAAACGAACTGTATTCCCATTTTATCGTGTATATCTTCCTTGTTAATTCGATCGGTCGTTGCCTCTGTCGATTTTTAGCATGAAACTATTGCCTGCCAATCCTGCTTCAGATTTCTTAATACCTTTTTAAACAACGTTTGCTTAATTTATTTCACGTTGCAACGAAGAACGGTGGATTCTTTCAATAATAACTATCGGTGCTGAGCGCGCTAGTCTTACCCGAAGTTAGGTTAGTTGTAACATGCTCCGTACTGCGCGTGCGCCACACGCGGACTGCGCAGCTTGGCTCTGATTGGCTGAGCTACTCTTCGTACCGCGCATGCGTCGTACGTCACTTTACAATCTTTTACTACAAAGTACATTATTCGAATATTAAATTAGAATTTTTGTATAGTAACACTTGAAAATTGTAGCTTCGCATTTTCTAATAATTCAAATTAACGTCGGTATTTTGGAAAGTGTCGTACCGACCAGAAAAATAGCGTCAAAGTGGAATATTAATCGACTTAAGACATTAATCTAAACAACTTTCTTTTCGTAACTGTGAAATTTCTGTGAAGTATATTAACTCTGGAGTGTTTTTCCTCGAGGGAAAGCTAGCATCCTCAGCAGCAACTGATGTTTAAAATGGTATTCTGTTAGATAAAGTTCGTTCCAGCGTGACATGATCATTTTGAAAGATTTATTCGATTATAGGCGTTGGAAGGAAAGCACATTCGTAAGTAGATGTGTCACGTACAATCTCTATAATGCTTTTTTAAATATGAATTTCGTGTTTGAACGCTGGTACTGAGCTCTATTTTTTAGTCGGTTCGAACGCCAACAATTTAGACCTAGAGAATAGCGAATTAGCGATAGAGTAGTCGATTAGACCTTAGGTGAGTTAGTTAGGGTAGCTAACATGTGTAGTGGTTTGTTACAGACGACCACCATCCTCCCCCTACATTCACTCCGCCAGAACTGCCCAAGATGGTTCACGTAAGAGGTACAGTCACACCTCAATCAAAACCGTGCTATAATTTTGCAAGCTGCTCTTCTTTAATCAATCACACAGTATACTGGTTACACGATCAATATAATTAATTGCTCCCATATCTTGGACGAAAGAACTCGAAGGGCTGCTTTACCGAAAAGTGCTTCCCTCTCGATTTAATCTTTAACAACTATCTGCACCTTATTTTCATTCTATTGTTTATCATTTTTCTTCCTTTCGTTTATTTCATCTGTATACACTTTATTATTTATTCCAACTTTTTTCAATCACGTGGCAACGATAAGAAAATTATATTCACGTCCAGCCGAAGTTAAGTTACCTTTTGTATACGTTCAATGAGAATATTGCGTTAAATTGATATAGTATTTAAATTATATCGACCGTGCTCGTTCGATGTCCCTTGTACGATGATTTTGTGCGGTAACCGCCCGTTTGGTGGCTGACCACGCCCCTCCGACGGCTAACCGCGCCCACGTGGTGGCTGGCCACGCCCCTCCGGTAGATAACCACGCCCCTCCGGTAGATAACCACGCCTCCTTAACGTTTCGCCACGCCCTCAATCTACCAGCCACGCCCCTAAGACACCAAAGTAATGGAAAAACGCTCCAATGAAGGAACAATGATACTTGGTACTATTGCGATAAATAATGCAGAATAATTCTGATTACCATAGCAATAAGGTAGAAATAAAAATGATCATTTCTATAACAGTTGTATTCTTGATATCTCCAGTAACGCTGGAGAATCTGGCTTCATCTTGATAGAGATTCAAGTTACACCAATAAAATCTGTCGTTGTGTATAAATGATCTCATTATTGAGACCTCAGAAAATTATTGTAAAATTAGAATTTCTTCAGGAAAGTCTACAGAATCTTGCAACCAAAATGAAAACTGAATATCTTTTACGGAAAAATCGGAAACAATGAAAGGAAAGAGGTTACGGATTCGTAATCGGTGTAAGAATGTTTATGGTTTATATGGTGGCTGTCGAATGGTATTTATGGGGCGTGGCGGTGGGAGGAGCAATGGGCGGAGCAATGGGCGTGGTTAAACGATTGGTCGCTAAATTTTCGCTATTCTACCGTACAATTAATTGCTACCGTAACAATTTCTTTACAACTATTAATAAAATTAAGTATTCTATTACATTGAAAGCGTTATAGTAATTATCAAATTGGGAGATTGCCCAGAATTTGAAAAAGGTGGGAATAAGCTTAGTTTTAATCGTCATCTGTTACTTCTTACGGTTTTAATTAGTGCATGCAACTACGGTAGAATATTATTTTAACACTTTTATTGATTTCTACAAGTGATAGACTTAATTCTTTTGTAGATTTTCTATCATTTCTATCGTTGGATCATACAGACACCAGATCGAGTATCATTTCTCTTTCTGTCTCTTATTTATCGTTTACTTTATTCAAAGATAATTTGTAGAAAACACACAGTTTCGTTTTAGAATTTCGCTAGTTGTTATAATATTGATTTGTAATAGACAAAACACAATGATTAATTTGTTTAACATTTCTGTCATAGAGAATAATAATTCGGTGGAAAATGAAAAGAAAAAAAAAAAAGAAACTTTCAGAATTGTTCATTTTTACGTAAATAAACAAAAACATTTGCTGGTGTTCGTCTGCGTAAGTAGTGAACGAAAGAAATAATTGTAAGACACCAGCGTTTCTCACTCTTTGTAACAAATAATTTTTTTTTATTGTGCGCACATTCTGAAAACGTTCAAACCTTTTTTTTTTCTCTCTCTCTCTCTATAAATGGGCGTTACGTTTCACGATGGTTTGAGAAATGCTGTCGGAAACCAAATTCACGTTGTTTTGATCGATTTAGTCTTTTTATGCCTTAAGTAGATAAATATATATATATATATATGTTTACGTGGTTCACAAAATTTAGAACACTTTCTTCGATATTCTTTGTTATGTGTCCTTTGTGTAATTTTTTTAGCTTTAATAACAATGGTGGACTGATAGTTGTAGAGAGCACGGTAGATTGGTCAGATTCGTTATTACAGTTTCTTTCTATGGTAACGTTGAACAGAACATATGTTTTCCGTACTCTGTTACAGTCTTTTCCATTTTTTATACAGTTTGTCCTAAAAAAAAAAAAAAAAAAAAAAAAAAAAAAAAAAAAAAAAAAAAAAAAAAAAAAAAAACAGTACACGCCTCGAAAACTGTCGATTCTTCGGGTCGGGACGAACCGAAAATTCCTTTGCCGTTTTGCGATTCGAGGCTTCGTTCTCGAGATACGGGCGTTTGTAAATCGACTTCCGGCGCGCGCGATTCAAACTGGAAATCGATGTTCCAGTTTTCTCAGTAGCTTGTATCTCGAAAACGGAGCCTCGAATTGCAAAACGGTATAGGAATTTTTCATTCCTTTTGGGACGAAGAATTTCTGGCTATCGTGACGTACGTATCCGGTGCGCACCGGAAGTCGAGGTCGAAATTTTCAATCGCTCGCATCTCGAAAACGAGGCCTCGAATCGCAAAACGGTAAAGGAATTTTTGATTCGTTTCGACCTTGACAATCTGCACTTTTCAGGGCGTACACTATTTTTAGGACGTCCTGTACATAGGTGGTGCTTCGTCTGATTACCGTGACAAACCGCTAATTGCTTTTCTTCTTCTTTTTTTTTTTTCTTTTTTTATTCTTGACTTTTGTAATTAGCACGCGTTCGAGTGGCAGACGAGTTGTTTTTGTCGTGAATTTGAATTTGGTTCTCATTGATACATCGAGTTCGAGTTTGAAAATTAATCGTAGACATTGAACCGCAGTAGTGATGGAGTGGAGTGACTTGTGAGCAGATTTGATCTCTGACTCAAGCAGCGATGTGTTGACGCATACTTTGATAATACAAAATGATCCGTTAGATTGACAATTATATTTTACAATTTTACAAAGGTGTCTGCTTGCATTCAAAATTGTTATTTATTAAAGACTTGTGTTTTAATTTTGCAACTTTATTTTGAAAACAGTTTCATTGTTACGTAAAATCGTTGGTGAAATTATAAGGATTTCTTTGATTTCCTTACTCGATCCGATGTATCGTTGATGGCCACGTTCGATTCACTGGACATTCGCAATTCTGGCCACAGAAAATTCGCAAAAAAACAGGGTCGCACGTGCAAAACAAATTCGGATAAAATAATGCGTGGCTGTAAGCATGAGTCTGTAGGCCAGGGGCGGCCATTAGGTGCCCTGAAGCTTCGGGGCGCTTTGGACAAAATTTCACAAATGTTCATTGTACAACGAAAATACGATATTTGTTTTGTAATATTTTTACACGTCTCGAAGGATATAATAATTATCTTATATCTTCTGAACGACTCTCAAACAGAGTTGTTGAATATTCTTTTTTATTCGAATAAACAAATAGAAACGTGTAGTATCGTTGAACCTACGGCTTCCAGAAATACAAATACGACCCTGGCAAAAATGTCCAACAATACACAAATTTTACGATAAACAGATTAAAAAATTTCTAAATTAAATCCAGTTTTAATAAGTATTATTTATTTAGTTGCTTCTGTCAAATCGGATCTATCTATTCACTTGTAAAACTAAAGAATTAAAATATGAAAAATCAACGTCCTATAAATTCTAACGTAATCAATTATCATAATATATAAATTAAAATATTAGCCCTTGAGGATCGAACTCGTTGCCAGGCGGGCAGAATCGTGGCCGCCCCTACAAAGAAAATCAGGATTTGTTATAAACGAAGAATTGTGAAGGAGGGGGGGGGGGGGGGGGGCAGTTTAATAAGTCACGATCAATGGTGACACTTATTGTGCCGAATTGTCTTAATCATTGTTGCTTTGTCTATTAGTTGCTCCAGTTAAGAAATCGTGAATAGGAATGATAAGTTAATTGTAATGTATTAATTTTAGGTGATACCAGTCGTGAACGTGACGACCCGAACGGTGAGTTACGTGCTGGCTTAATAACACCTTTCCTGCTAAGATTAGCGTTGATTACACACTACGCCGATCCCTTTGTCATCGTCCCAGAATGAAATTGTTTGAAACGTTGATCTTCCAAACTCCATCGGCGTTCTAGAGATGTATCACAAACGTATTACAGTAATTTGCAGAACCTTTTAAGAATTATACAAGGAAGAATATACGGAATAATAGAGATTAGCTCGATTTAATATAATTTACAAACGACACCGTTCCTTTATAGCATGCGGATTCATTCGATAAGTATAAGCGTTTGTTGTTGATCGTCTTTTTCCTTTCTTCTTTGTTTTTTTATTTTTTTATTTTTTAATTAACGCGCTCGATTGGTCCGTGTGTTGCAGCGATGAGAAATCATCGGAATTCCGTTGGAATGACCATGATGAATTCAACGAAACAGGTGAACAAGGTGAAACCGAACGTGAATCGGACGACAAACGACAGCTTGTTGAGTCCAACTCAACCGTACAATCAGAGGTATTTGTTTTGATTATAAAGTGTCACACTGTGGTTGATGTACAGTGGCAAACGCTTTTTTGTTGTTTGTTATAGTATTTCGGATCACTTGTGACGGAGCACTTGATCGTATCACGATTATTAATAATGGTGTGCAAAATAAAAAGTAAATGTTAGAATGTACTGTGCACCATATGGTTTGGTAACAGAAAAATGTCGCGAGATGGCGCTTGTAGCGCTCGTGTGTTTCTAATATAATTTCATGACATAAAAGTATTATCAAATGGCTCGTGTGGCATATCAAATTAAAGTTTGAAGTTTCGTTCGAATGGCTATATAAACGATTCGTTAGTATTTTTAATACAAAATGTCTGATTATTAATTATAATATATTTAATGGATTATTTCGGTTAGCTAACTTCTAATACAATTTCATGACATAAAAGTATTGTCAAATGGCTCGTGTGGCATATCAAATTAAAGTTTGAAGTTTCGTTAGAATGGCTATATAAACGGTTCGTTAGTATTTTTAATACAAAATGTCTGATTATTAATTATAATATATTTAATGGATTATTTCGGTTAGCTAACTTCTAATACAATTTCATGACATAAAAGTATTGTCAAATGGCTCTTGTGGCATATCAAATTAAAGTATAAAGTCTCATTTTAATGGCCATGCAAATGGTTCATCAATATTTTTCTTACAAAACGGCTGAATCTTAATTATAATATACAGTGGAATATTTAGGTTAGAGCTAACTTCTAATACAATTTCATGACATAAAAGTATTATCAAATGGCTCGTGTGGCATATCAAATTAAGGTTCAAAGTTTGATTAAAAGTGCATAAAAATTTCATTGATATCTTTAGTATAAAATGACCGACAGACTGTTGTAATAAACAGTGGTGAATTTCAACACATATAAATTATTACAATGTAATTTCATGACATAAAAATATCACAAAATGGCACTTATGACATGTCAAATTAAAGTTCAGAGTTTGACAAAAATTCTTACCTAAAAGTTCCATCAATATTATTAATACAAAATGGCTGATTAGTGGTAGTGTATCACTAATACAATATTCATTATTTGTTCCAATAAAGAATCAGCCATTTTGTATCAAGGATATCGATGAAAACTGTTCGTGGTCATCATCCTTGAACAAATGCTATTTTACGATACTTCTATGTCATGAAATTGTGTTAGACTTTATATTGTTCCAAATCTGCCATGGTTTCATATAACTGCCTGCCAGCCATTTTATACAAAGAACACTAACGAAGCGTTCGCATCATCATCTTCAGCAAACTTTAAGCTTCGAATAGATATACCGGAAGTGCCATTTTGCGATGCTTTTATGTCATCGAATCACATAAGACTTCGATGTTGCGCCAACGTTACCACTACTTGGATCTTTTCTTTCGTTCAACGTTTAATATTTCATTCTGATCTAATCGTGAATTAACAGAAGAGATTTCGTGTACGTACCGACGAATCCAAGGTTTCGAATGCCTTCTGATTCCAGATCGCAAGAGGAGTCCGGATACCCTGGTTACCACCTCGCCTACGAAGTCAAAAAGCTAATGTATGCTTCTTATTGTTAACACCGTCACCATATAACATAGTTAATTTTTTTTCTTCTTCTTCTTTTTTTACATGCACGCCTGCTTATAAATCGCGTGCAACCCTTAAAATGCAATAGGCGCGCCGTGCCCCTGACGGTTGCCCACAGTGCTTATACGATTACACGGCACTGGTTACCGTTCAGAATTATTTCTCTACAACAGTTACTTCGTAATTTCTTCATACTTCATACATTTAACCCTTTCGCTACGGGCGGGTTCCCGCGACATCACTGGGTGCTACAAAAAGGCAAAATAAAATACTATCAGTGTATGTATAGAATAAGATACTTATGTAGAACGGCTAGTCGCCCGCAATACCTCAGTGGCATCTTACGGAGAGCCACTATACAGTGGCCCGTAGTACCTCAGTGGCATCTTGTAGAAGGCCACTATAGTGGCCCGTAGTAGCGAAAGGGTTAACAATGACAAAGTGATTTGATACGTTCAAATGACATTTTTATACATTTTGGCGAGAAAATCGATTACTCCAAACCAGAGCTCGGTAGGATTTGCACTTCTCGGCCGATTTTCAGTTGGTTCCGCATACCGATATTCCCCTTACCCCGACGTTCCGCGCGCAGCCAACGAACCGTTCGAGGCTCAGGAGTGTATCGAAAAACGCATCGACAATAGTACCTCACGCTGATGTGGAAACCTATTGCCAGCATACGTTTACGAGCGATACGTTCCTGAGCCTCGAACGGTTCGTAGACTGCGCGCGGAACGTCGGGGTAAGGGGAATAACGGTAGGCACAGGGTCAGCTGAAAATCGGCCAAGAAGTGCAAATCTTGCCGAACTCTGCTCCAAACGTTCGTGCATTTAAGAGTCAACAAACACCACGAACGATACACACTGAAGAATATCGAGTAAATGTTAACTGTAGACACGCTCCGGTGACCTTGATCCCGATACGTTCCAAGAACATACTTCTGAGTAACCCTTCCCTACAGCCTCGCCTGAAAACAGTCTAACTTAACCTGACCAAACTCATCCTTGAATTCAACTCGGACCAAGATGATTCTTATCCCATGAAAAAACTTTGGACCTAACAACGTAAGACGGTTGAAACAACCTAGGGATCGTTCAGTAAAGTGTTCTTGTTAAGATGCATCAGGATCAAAGGCCCACCAGAGTCGGTGAAAATAATTATCCAGCATCACTGTCGTTGTAGGCCAACGAGCAGAGCCTCGGGAGGTACCAACGTGAACAACAACGGTGGCCTTCAGGTCGGTATCGCGGACGATCAAGCGAAGGATTTCGATTTCGAGAAGACCGAAATGAAATACGATTCGACGGGCATGTTCCATTGGAGTCCATCCCGCAACCTCGAAGACTGTATACTGGATCGTAATCAGGCAGCGATGACGGTACTCAACGGTCACGTCGTTGTCTGCCTATTCGCCGATCCTGACTCACCTCTCATCGGACTGAGAAACCTTGTCATGCCATTACGAGCTTCCAATTTTCATTACCACGAGCTTAAACACGTAGTGATAGTTGGGTCTGTCGACTACATCCGCCGCGAGTGGAAGATGTTGCAGAATCTACCGAAAATATCGGTGTTAAATGTAAGCTGAGATGTTTACCCTATTATTTGGCGTACTTTGTTCACGTGTCTGGATCAAAACTGAGGCCTGAAATCACGGTTTAAGTGTAAGGGATTGAAGGTCATCATTTACCCCCACCACCCATAAACTTTTGATACTATCTCCCATCCAGAATATAGACCACAAAGAACACTACAATTTTTAATTTAACTTTTCTGTTGTATCTTGTGTAGTTTCTTAAATAATAATAAAAGGTCATGATTCCATCGCGGAGGTGTTAGAAATAACACTAGGGAGTATTGACGCTTCTGATAACTACACTAGGGATAATTACACGAGGGTATATAGACGCTAGGGATTATTTGCACGAGGGAGTATTGAAGCTAGGGATTATTCGTTCAAGGTATGATAAGACTAGGGAATATAGACGCCAGAGATAATTATACTAGGGAAAATTACAACCTGCAAAATTATACTAGGGAGTATCGACGCTTCAGATAACTACACTAGGGATAATTACAGCAGGGTATATAGACGATAGGAATTATTTACACCAGGGAAAACTGCACTGGGGAATATATTGAAACTAGGGATTCTTGCCCCTAGGTATAATCAGTCTAGGGGATATAGACGCTAGGGATAATTATACTTGGGAAAATTACAACCTGCATAATTATACTAGGGAGTATTGCCGCTTCGGGTAACTAAACTAGGGGATATTGATACTAGGGATTATTTACACCAGGGAGTATTGAAACTAGGGATTATTCATCCAAAGTATAATAAAACTAGGGGATGTAGACGCTAGGAATAACTACACTAGGAAATATAGACGTCAGAGATTATTAACACTAGGAAAAATTGTACTGTGGAAAATTACACTGTCGCAAAGTGTTTGTTTCGTGTTTATGTTCCATAATTGATTTTTATATACAATTATACCTTATGTGCGAAACTCAAAGTGAAATGATCAAAAATGGGTCACTTGGTGACCCGTGGGTCATAAGTTGCCGACGCCTGGTCGATCCTATCGAGTAACGAACGATGTTTACAGGGTTCGCCATTAAGCAGAGCAGATCTGCGCGCCGTGAACGTAAATCTATGCGACATGTGTTGTATCCTGTCGGCTAAAGTGCCTAGCAACGATGACCCCACCCTCGCCGACAAGGAAGCCATCCTCGCGTCCCTTAATATCAAGGCTATGACCTTCGACGACACAATTGGTGTGCTCAGCCAAGGTATGTATTTCCATCCATTTAATCTCAAATTTGAATAAAACAATCCTCGCCAATAAATATCCTCCCGTACTTTAACCATGTGCGTACAATGAAATGTCAAGTGACGATTACAGCAAATAATGAGCAAGATAATTTGACCGCAGTTGGCAGCCCAATTGTTTTACAGCGACGAGGATCCGTTTACGGAGCAAACGTGCCAATGATAACAGGTATTCAAATTCGATGAAATCCTGTCTGTACTCAGAACGTATGGATATCATCTAACGTGTATCCCCGTTTCAGAACTCGTTAATGATAGTAACGTACAGTTCCTCGACCAGGACGACGACGATGACCCGGATACAGAATTGTACCTAACCCAACCGTTTGCTTGCGGTACTGCTTTCGCCGTCAGCGTATTGGATTCATTGATGTCGACGGTTAGTTCACCATTGACGTTGACGATAAATCGGACACCGGGTTACGACTAATCCAGTTTCATGTTTGTCTCTTCGATTACAGACGTATTTCAATCAAAATGCGCTGACTTTAATCCGATCGTTGATCACCGGTGGAGCAACGCCCGAGTTAGAATTAATTTTAGCCGAAGGAGCAGGTTTAAGGGGAGGTTATAGGTAAATCGTGTGAAATAACTATCGGTTTAGTGATATTTCGTTAGAGATACCTCTTGATTAAGGTTAGACTCGGGTTCGTGCGAGATTCCACTGATATCAAGCTAACCTGAGCTAACACAGGCTCAATCTTCGACATGGTTTTCATGTTTTGCTGCTAAAATCCAGATCTCACGCGTATACATATGAAGCCTCGCACGAACCCATGTGTCTATCTTCTAACCCAGTGCTTCCCAAACTTTTCTGGACCACCGCCTCCCTGCTTTATAATTATGAGCTCCATGGACCCCTTGCCGTTCAAAAGTAAATTATCCAACATTTTTTAAACCTGGTTTTAGCGGATTCCTAAATATCCCATTTTATCCCACGGACCCCCTGTATCTTCTCAACGCCCCCAAGGGGGCGATACGGACTACTTTCGGAAACACTGTTCTAAGGGTGTGTTTACACTATACCAGTAACTGGCCCCCAACAGGGGGTCCTAATATCTGTGCTTCTGGCCGTGCCTGTACCAGCTCTGTCGTCCGAAAAAGAAAATGGTTGTTTTCTTTTGTTGCCTAGTTTACAGCGACAGTAGAGAAGATCGCAAAGGAAAAGAAGGCGGGCTGTAGACTAGGCAACGAGAGAAAATAACCATTTTCTTTTTCGGACGACAGAGCTGGTACAGGCACGGCCAGAAACACAGACATTCGGACCCCCCGTTGGGGGCCAGTTACTGGTATAGTGTAAACACCTCTGAACTAGCACAGGCTACCAGCCTAACTACTCGGCCCATTGTCCCAGGTCCAACCCTAACCATAATGTTTGAATCCCATATCTCTAACGAACGTTGTCTTTAAACATCGTATTGACCAGTGATTGATCGCCTCGTTTGTTTCTCAGTACTGCTGACAGTCTGGCCAACAGAGATCGATGTCGGGTCGGTCAAATCGCGTTGTACGATGGACCGTTAGCCCAATATGGCGAAGGAGGCAAGTACGGTGACCTCTTTGTCGCAGCATTAAAGTCGTATGGAATGCTGTGCATTGGTCTGTACAGGTACAGGTACCGGTCTTTTTTCCTTCTCTCGATGGTATTTATTGGATTATTCTACATGAACATTTTCTGCACATATTTCTTGAAAAAAAAAAAAAAAAGAAAGAAAGAAAAGAAAAACGATATGTTTCATCTTGCTGCTGCGATTATTGTACCGCCATTGATTATCTCTTACCGTTATATCATTCTCGTACTATGACTTATGATTTTTTGCCGCATACT
Source organism: Stelis phaeoptera (assembly GCA_943735885.1). Classification (NCBI taxonomy): domain Eukaryota; kingdom Metazoa; phylum Arthropoda; class Insecta; order Hymenoptera; family Megachilidae; genus Stelis; species Stelis phaeoptera. The sequence continues at coordinate 8,601,665 of OX030936.1, forward strand.
TTTGCATTTTGCGTTTTTGCGTGAAAATAACAGAAAAAAAAAAACCATTCACATTGCAGCGACGTGTCGTAAGTTGCCTTTCATCCAACAAATACCTATCATTTTTTCTGATTATCTTCGTGTCACTTGTTTGTTTAGTGTTTAGTTTACTGTTGCCAGCGTTTAGTTTAGTTTAGTTTAGTTTAATCGTACATGTTGTATTTAATTTTAGATCATGAATTATAGCTACCGCTTGTTAACGCACGGCCATTCAATCCAACTAAAGTTTGATCGAATATTTTTAGGTTTCGTGACACAAGCTCGTCCTGCGATGCTTCATCGAAACGATACGTGATCACCAATCCTCCGGATGATTTTACGTTATTACCTACAGATCAGGTACTGTACAATTAATTACACAAATCTCACGTAGAACTGACATTTAGTCGTCCCTGCTTCTCAGTCTGATTAACCCTTTCGCTACGAGCGGTGACTATAGTCACCCAACGCCTGACGCTCGCTGCGTACGAGCGGTGACTATAGTCACCCGTGATGTTTCGTAAAAAGAGTATATTTGTTATCGTCATGGTTACCTATCGCAATTGTTTTACATTCTAAGATTTCATACTGGCAATATGAACAACAGTATAATAGCAACATTGCGGCAGTACATTTGTTTGGGCGTATTGAACGTACGACGGGCGATTGCAGATGTTTCGCAAGTGCATACTTTCGGCGCGGCGGCCTGTTCAGCGGGTGTTGCGTGCCGAAATAATCGGCCCGTAGCGCTAGGGTTAAGTTTGGGCAGGCTTGCCAGGAAAATCCGTTACAGTAACGACCAAGTGACGTCACATAGATCTATATACATCGATTGATGTCGTGCGCACCACGCGGTGGAGCATGGAACTAATCTGACAGTCCAGCATCAGCGCTGGCGTCAGTGACGTCATTACTTGCTTCTCCCTCCACTGGGACGTTACTTATGACGTCGTTTGGCCGTTACAACGGCCAAAATCCGTTACACCCGGCAATCCTGAGTTTGGAATCCAAACTTTGGATACACGTTTGTCATCTTCTAACCTAACTCGAACTTAACCAAACTTCGAAATAAATAGCACGGCTCTAATTAAATAGACAAGTAACAGATAATATCTGAAGAATTGGAAAATGATCAAAATTGAAATTCACTCTGCCTGCTTGAACCATTTCATCTAAAATTTCATCTAAAACTTCATCTAAAACTATATTGTACCCAGGCAAAAGAAAGTTTGTGTGTAAAGAATATTATACGCTTTCAGGTTTTCGTGCTGATGCAGTTCGACCCAGGTCTTGAGTACAAGCCAAGCAGAGGAGCCCGAGGAAAGGACGACGCCTCCTGACTGTTACTGTGTAGCGCCCTCACCGATGGACCTTATTCCTACATATAATCAGGCAAAGGAAATACTCATCATGCCGCCCGTCGTCCCTACGAAACCGGACGATCTTCGTTGGCTAACATTCGATACGATGCTACCATGTTCTCAACGGATTATCGCAAAACCCCGTCCATACAATAAGTCACTAACACGTCCGTATTTTGCTGCTGGCCCACGTGTCGCCAGCGATACTTCATTGGCTGGCGTTTAGTAGCCGTTTTCGGTTTCCCTTCAAAATAGTGTCTGCAAAAAAAAGAAGAAAAAAAAACGTCTTTCATCCCATGTTTACTCATCGCTGTGTAAGATTTGATTTTTTCGCATTGTGACTGAACATTTTTGCGTTGAGGCATGCTTGTCGAGCAACGAGAAACGAAGTACGTATGTATGGTGGTTGAACGCGGAGGAAGAAAGAAACGAAGATTCGCCAAGGGGTAAAGGAAACGAGGACAAGAACCGGGAAAGGAAATTGAAAGAAGGGATACAGGGAAGACGGTATGATGAAGCATGGTCCGAGGGTAGCTACACGTTTATGCTATTTTCACTCTTCGTAAAGACATAAAATAAGAACGTCTTCGACGGAAGGCGGCATAAGGACTGAACGGCTTACTTTCAAGCATAAAACCTGTGTGACTAGATCCCACTCCCCCACTCTTTCAAAACGAAGTACGGAAGAAACGAGAATATACCTAAACCAACAAAAGAGAAAATAAATGAAGAAAAAAGAAAAAACAAAAAACAAATGCGAAGTAAGCAGCTTTAACCTGTAAAATGCTTGAGAACATCTTCAAGGCTGATCGCTGAGGAATTGTAATCGCCTTCGCGACTTAACGTATACCATCGCTGTAGCTCATTCAGGATATGTAAATAGGTGCAGAGCAAACAGACACGTCGTCATTCTGTAGAAAACTGTAAAAAGAATTCAAAGCATGAGGACAGAGGAAGAGAAACAGAGAAGTTGTAAAAAAGAGAGAGAAAAAAAAAAAGAAAAGGTTCACTTGGCAAGACAGTCATGTGTTCGTTTCTTGTATCATGATTTTATATCTTACCTTGTCTGCGAAAGAAAAATACGCAAACATAAGAAAATGGAGCACCAAGTTTGTTCGCTTGAAAAATATTCCCTCAACGTTTCAATAACTTTTAATTCGTGCAATCACCATATTTTATTCTGTGTACAACGGTAATTGTTTATATAATTTTTAGAACGTACGGGGTAAGATTGTCTTATACAACTGATACGTCAACGTAGTCACTTAATATTGTACAATTATTTTAAATTGTCTACCCCGATGAAAATATTTTCTGGTGGACAGAGTTGATGCGCATTAACAGGGTGATTTTTGCAACTGATGCAAATTATAGCTCCCACATACATAAAAATCTAATAGCAGAATGTGTTGTATGATTTAATGAAGTCTGACTTTCAACGGAGCTCAGTTCCTTCCGCTTATTTTTCTATTTATTTAGAAGATACGAATAGAAATGATATTTGATCAGGTGGAAAGTAACGTACCAGTTATCCAGTTACATTGAATTGTTTATCGATGGATCCTGTCATTAATAAACTGTAATGATTCGTAAGAAAGTGGATTCTACTAAACTGTGCAACGCCCAACTCTGCTTTTCTCTTCTGTTCGTCGAAGCAAAGGATAATTTATCGTTGATGCAACAATCGCCGTGTATACGTAGTCTTAAAACGAAAGGAGTCGCAATGTGTGCCACGACAGGACAGAACAAGTGTGGAAGGGAGCGCAAAGACTACCTGTAAACATTACCTTGAGTGTCTTCTTTTTGCCGTTAACGATAAAAAAAAAAAAAAATTCTCAATCAAGCACTTTGTACAGGTTCTATACATAAAGATGTATGTATGTAATGTACGTAAGCGTGTACGTGTGTATGTGTACGCGCGCGTGCGTGTCTGTGTGTGTGTGTGCGAGAGAGCCCTAATAATAATTACAATAAAAAAAAAAAACACCCTTTTCCACACAACTTGAGTATTACCTGACTATACATCGGTATATATATACATTATAGATATACATGCACATACATATGTATACATAGACGCTCTCCCCTTTTATATATTTTTGTGACATTCTCAAGTATGTACATACAAATGTATATACAGGGTATCTCAAAGAGGGGAAAAAAAACAAGATATACACGGTGAAACCCCTGCAAATTCTCTCAAAGAAATCAAGTTACGAAGAATGTATAACGGATTAAAGATTGGATTCTCGATTTCCGGTGAATTCCCGTTCGTACGTTAGACGACTGAGCAAAATGGCTGACGCGCAGTCACCGCAGGTTCTTATTGCCACAAAGGGATACGTGTAGATAGACAAGCGCACACATAGAGAGCACTATCGAAACGGTAAGGGAGGGGCATCCACACCGTAGATGGTAGATGGAACCGGATGAAATCGAATGTCCAATTTTTAATCGCGCGTTGCCAAATGAAGAACGATTTTCGCGTACGATCGTTTTTGAGACAACCTGTGCGTATGTACGTGCGGCCGCGTGCATCTTGGGCTTTCCTTGGTGAGGAAATAGGTGTAGAAGAAGAAGCAAGGATGCTTTCCTCTTCTGTACTCGTTCCTAACCAAAAACAGCCTCCGCGACACCGACTGTACATCCATATACGTATACACATATGTATGTATGTATATATGTATATACGCATGTATATGTATATATATGTATGTATGTATGTAGAAATGGATCAAATAAGGTATGCATACACGTAAGAAGAGACACGCGAATACACTCGGATATTTCTTCCTCCCTCCCCAGCTTACACACACGTACACACACACAAACACGTACATATAATTTTCAAACACGCACACGTAGTGGTACACATAACGAGGGACATACAGGCGCATGTATATGCGCGCGTGCACACATTATACTCATCCGTGTGAAAGAAGAAGAGAACAGTATATAGTCGTGATTCTACGTATTTGCAAGAAATGAAACAGAAATAAAAATACAACAAAGTCGCACACGCGCACGATAATAACGTTACATCGTCGGAAAAATACGTGGGAGAAACCAAGGAACCGAGGTGACACCGGTTCGTGTGTAACGGAACTAACTAACGGAAAGTGGATATAAATGTGTTGTGAGAACGGCGAACAGACGAGCATCGGATAGAAGAAAACGTGCTTAACCTTTTGAGGGACAAAGTGAATCGATCTTACCAAGGACAAGAAATAAAAAAAAAAAAATTAAAAAAAAAAAAAATATTAAAAAGTAGCTGTGGTAGACGCTGCCGTGTATCGCGATTACGAGTCGTCGCCGCCACCGCCATTGCTGCTATTTGCAATATCCATATGCACTATTCACTGCCACTGCAGTTCGTGTTATATCGTTGTATATAACTTTCTATGTATGGTTCGATTAAGGCGAGAAGGGCTGGTCAGGTGTGCGATTCGGGTGACTCCATCTTGAGCGGATGGGACTTAAGGTGCAGTCGCAGCTGCAACAAAAACGTACTTTGTTGATCCTGATTTATGTCATTTCTATCGAATCGGTGAACAACGTGATCAGTGTTCGACCCTTTGCACTCGAGAAGCGACAAGCTGCGTTCACAATTATTGAAGGAAATCCGGTTCCAAAACACAGGGTGCTCGTTCAACCTTTGTCTATTTTCTAACAATGTTACTGGGATAGTAGAATCCTTATTGTCTTAGCTGAAGGAGCAACGTTGAAAGGGATAACGCACCAAATGTTTTAGGACCAGATTTCCCTTAACTGAACCGGACAATTATCTTTGATTCGATAACACGAACCATTTATTATGAAAGTGAGACGAATCCATGTTCTTCGTTAATGAGATATTTCAATTTTACTTCAAAGCCAAATTGATATGAGATAAAATGCCCTTTAAAAGATGGAACTACTCATGGAGCGTTCTGTACTTTGCGTTTTCAAATCGTTAATTAAAATAGGCATCACAAATAGTATACGTGGTATGTTTTATCAAATAGACAATGTTTGTGCCCTTGATAAGGGCTCTTGTCAGAATTATATATTTATACGCTTCATTTGTTGGAAAAATTTAATGAGATGATCGAATAGCAAATTGTGATGTGTATTTTACTTAACGATTGAAGAATTGGAGTAATAGAGGTGAAAATTCAAACAAATTCTGAGAGAACGCAAATATGAATAAAATTTGAAAGCAACGAAAAAGAAAAAGTATCAAATAAACTTCGAGCTGCTGCTTCGAGTGCTGGGGGTTAATATATTTTGTTTAATCAATAATGGAAATTACAATTACTACACTTTCAGCCCCAGTTTCATTTGTTGTACTCTAATTTTGCATTTGATGATGGAATCTCCAAATATTTACTGACTTGTTTTTGGATGATTTATATGTTTGTTGGTATCCAATGGAAAATACTCATTGGTGGATAAAATTTATATGAAAATCCTAGGGGATTATTAAAAGGGTTGAATTTATTTTTTATGTTTTTGTTTATTTACGTATGTACTAATTTGTAGTTCCAAATAATTATTCTAAGCACAATAAGTGGAAGAATCATATTGTAAAACAGATTTGAAGTTATTTTGAAAGTTTTCAATGAACATTTATTATTAGTAGCAAAGTATGTGCATAGATTTCTTTCTTTTTTTTTTTTTTTTATAAAAGATACTTATGAGTTTTTAGTTGATAAGATTTAGTGAATATTTTAGTTTCAAGTAGATACTTTTTCTGTTGGTATTATTTTGTATGTGTTTCAAATAACATGTTGTCCAGGGTAAAATTTGAAAATGGTATATGGCTGAAAGTGGAATAATATTTTTATTCCAATGAAATGCGACAAATCAAAGATTAAATCCATTTTCGAATTTGCTGCGCCGTTCTTAGAAAGAACGAAGGATGGAGGGAAAAAAGTAATTAGTATTTAACGCTAATGCTGGCGATTGAGAGGTCTGCGAATAAAAATTTGACTGAAGATTAAAAAAAAAAAAAAAGACATTTTAGAATTTTCTTTCGTTTCTTTTGTAAGATTCGATGTCTCCGAGAATTGACGGAGGCGTTGTTGTAAAAGAAATATTCTAAAAATAAGAAGAAAAAAAAAAGAATGAATCGCGATTTCGTTTTTAAAGAAAGTTCACGCGCACTAGTAGTCGATTTTCATCAAAATAATCGTTCGGAGGGTTAGTTATTTGATAAAAGAGATCAGAAACGAAAGGACTTCCCGGTGACCCTGCCTCGCCTTGATGCGATTATATACGAAACCAAAAAGAAAAAAAATTTGTGCGTTAGATTTTGTGGAAATTGTTCGTTAAGTGATATAAAGAAAAAGAAAAAAAACGAAAAAAAAAAACAAATGAAATTTGTCGGAGCCTTGTGTAGAGTTTTAGATGATTGGTCGTAATTTGCGTCACGTGGGTAAGCCAGTCTTTCAAATTAAAATACATTCTTTTTATTTCGATTATTATTATTATATATAAGACAAACTTAGTCGTTTAATTTATTTCTTACGTATTATACTTAACCTTCACGATACCAACGGAGAATAGAGAGTGCTCGACGTCCGCCATGTTGCAAATTCGAAAATTCCCGCCGAAACAAACATCTGAACATCTTTCATGATTCAAACTTATAAAAATATTTCTGTACAATAGATTACGACGAAATACGTTGTTTTGAACTACTCTTCCTTGGATTCGTTCAAAAATATAAAGATAATTTACACGAAAATAAGAAAACGCTTGGCATTGTGAAGGTTATACTTCTTTCTTCGAACGGTGTCAAATATTTACGTTTAATTTCTCAAGGAATCGATGTTTCTTTTTTTTTTTTTCTCCCCGGTTTCGATGCGAAACTCGTGGCTGGCTACTCGCGGGATACAAATTATTCATGCACTCTCTTTAATAATTAAATCATGCACCGATTCAATCGATATCATCACCCGTAATCGTATTCTCGTGCGTCGCACGGATACACGTGGCGCATTTTTGTGTGTATGTGGAACGTGTGTATCTTAAACGAAGTATACATAATTAACGTTTAAAGAAATCTACGAAGATGAAAGAAAAGAACAAAGGAGGAAAAGAAAAAAAAAATCGAACAAAATACCAAAATTGATATATACATATATATATATATACGATTCGATGTGTATATGTATATATACGATGTATGTTGAAATTAAAATTGTAATACATCGATATATACATACATGTGTACATGGAAATTAATAAGATGTGTAAAAAAAAAAAAAAGAAGAAGAAAAGATATAAAAAAAAAAAAGAACAAATGAAGAAAAAAAGAAATTAAGGCGCGCTGAGCGTACGCCACCTTCGATGCCTCATTGACCTCATCTAATGCTTTTTTATCTGTACATTTACAATTTGTGTACCAATGAGGAACGTTGTTTAATCATGTTGTTGATGTTATTGTTAAAGAATGAGATTCAATATTGTACATAACTATATATTCATTATAATTGATGATATGAATAATTATATACACAAAAGTAAATGTTGCCGGTCTCTTTATTAACACCGTTCCAAGAGATTTCTAAATTTATATTGAATATTGAATTAATAGGATTCTCAGTTTCTGAAGACAACTAATGTCTTCGGTTTATGAATCGTTCAAATTTAATATTTAATATTGTTTAAAGATTTCAAGGTTTTGTAGAAAATCTGACAGTCATTTTTCATTAAAAAGAATGGTTTTCGGTGAATTACAGATGCTTGAAAAAACTATTTGCTTCGAATCTCTAAAGTGTCATCATAATTGCAAGATGGTTGCCTAAAGAAGCCATGTTTGTAAACCACGTGATCCTAAGCACCGGCTTTTTCGTTTTTTCTTTCTTTATATCTAATAAAACACTATTTCGTCAGCATATTTTATTTGCAGCAAAAATGCTCCCAATAATAACAATAATTGTCATGAGTTAAAAATCCCTCCACCAAACGGTGAGTTCACCGATAACGTATCAGTTACTACTTACTTGCATTAATGATCATTTCCAATGATTATTGCCTTCGTTTTGTTTAATATCACCATCGCATAATTCCCTTCTCGACGAACATTAGCGGCTAATAATCTGAACATCTATGGACAAATATAAAGTGCTTCGAAACTTATAATAATTAGTACATAATGTTTGTCCAACGTTAGGTGCAATTTTGTAAATTTAATTTGCAGAAAGTTGAGAACCACGGTTAGAATGATTTATGGTTATCATCTTTCTAATTGGGCTAACTACTATTGAGTTGAGTCATAAGTAATTAATCTTATTAGTCTTCTAAGACAGTTACAGATTGGGATGTTCCCATCTTATCTGCCAGTTCTCTGGTCGTTTGCCGTGGGTTTTGTTCCACCAGTACCTTTAGAGCATGATCATTTACATCAGTTGATCGTCCAGGTTTAGGTTCGTGTTGAAGGCTATGGTATCTCCAGAACGAAATTTAGCAAACCATAATTTCGCACTGTACGTTCTGACATCACACCTTCGCCGATAACGTAACATTATCTTCTTCACGGTATTGGCCGCAATAATATGCAGCTTTTGACTTCTCCATACTCAAGTTGCTTTTGGACTGTTTAAGCCTTAGAAATAAAGGATCCAGCATGGTGAGAGGGGACTGCAGGTCATTTGGAATTTTCGAAAAAGTTTATGACCCAGTACCGACAGCGACAAATGACTATGTTTCCACCGAGGGTTTGTATCGGGTCAGAGTTTGGTCAGCGTCGAGTTGGCTTGCTTGTTTCCATCGGATCCAGAGTTGATCAGAGTTACCTAGAGTTGGGTAGGGTAAGGTAGGGTTCATTGGTGTTTCCACCGTAAAAAAGATCACCCAACTCTAATTCGATTCGAACCCTCGGTGGAAACATAGTCAATACGTCTCAACCCAATAATTTCTTTCACCCGTAACCATTAAAGTGATGTGTATTAGACTTCAAGAATTTTCGAACGTTTTCAAACAAAATGTAACTGAATACAATACTAATTTTTTCTATTCTGTAAATTGCATGCAATTTACATATCTCGAGCTATATTTCGTTGTGCTCGTCGCTTACTTTCCAAGACAGCGACCATGGTGCGTCTCTGCTATCTACAGTGAAATCGTTCTAACCTCTGATTCAACACCACCGTCCTAATCGTTTTAACCAGTCACGTAATCGTATAATTCTAGAAGAGCATCCATCATCCTGGCTTTGTACTGGGGCACCTCCGTTATCTGTTCGACGATCAGAGGCGTTCTGTCCACGTAAAGAACGCTCTCCAAAAGCTCCGGCTCCTCCGAGAAGTATCTGCTGGCCGCACCAGGCTCCAACAGCATGATGGGTATGTTCAAAACGCCATGGGTGATGCACATAACCTTCAGATCCTCGATGGACTCGATGAACTCGTTCCAAGGGAACACGGTGGAGATGTTTAAGCCAGCTTCTTGGAGAGCATCCGCCATCGACTCGTGATAAATCTTGAACAACTTGTCGCTGTGCTTTTCGCGCAGCTCTCTGGTCGTTGTGAATTGCAGGAAGCAGAGGATGTCGTGGGCGGGTGGATTGTATCTGAAACAAATAACGAATTCTGTAATATACTGTAATCTGATTGCTTCGTCTGTTATCGTGGTAAAGTCTTTGGACGGTTTAAAGAAGGAAATGTTTGAGAAACTTTTGGGAATTCAAGGTTACCAATTTCACTTTTTGGCGCCAAATTTCATTTAACCCTTTCGCTACGAGCGGGTCACATATTGGTTGCTAAGCATTTAGTTGTTTCGACTGTCAGAATGAAATGATGCAAAATAAAATACTATCAGTGCATGTCCAGAGTGAGATACTTATGTAGAACGGCTAGTCGCCCGCAATACCTCAGTGGCATCTTATGGAGGGCCACTATAGTGGCCCGTATAAGCGAAAGGGTGAATATTCATAATTACATTATTTAACGAATCGAGTGTTGCTAACGAGCGCGTTTACTATCTGATTCGGTCAGAAGGTGTCCAAAAGATTCCAACGTGTTGAACATTTCACAGTGTCGTGAATTACCTGGCAAGTTGGAAGTCGATGAGACAGCACTCTACAGGCTTCTCGTCCATATCGTACTTGAACAAAATATTGTTCGCCCACAGGTCGCCATGACAGAGCACGTTCTTGTGTTTGATGGAGGGCAACAATTTGTCCGCGTGGTTGACACACAAATCGGTGAGTTTCGTTTTGAACGTTTCCCGTTGATCCTTGTCCAATTCGGTGACCAAATCGATCATGGAATCGATCCCCTTCACGGCGGCGTCGAACATCGCCTTTGCTGGGCCATCTTTAAGCGGCCAAAGTGTTTCTTGCATGCAATGAAAGAACTTATCGTGCAAACTCTTCTGATACAGCTGCTCGAAGATGAGAGACTTCGCGTGAAACCTAGCCAACGTCCTCATCAGAACCTCGCAGTGTTTATAATCGAAGGGTTTCAATTTGTCGGTCATCTCGTAGCCGCTGTGCGCCATGTCCTCCAAAACGATCACGTCGTTCTCCAAACCGAGGAAACATTCCGGGATGCACTTGCTGTCCAAGCCGTTCAACACTTCCGGGAACACGGTGGTGTACAGGTCGACCTCTTTCTTGAATGTTCCGTACTGTTGAGTGTAGTCGTACTGGGGGCTGCTGGCCGGCGGTGGTAATTTCGTGAAGAATTTGATGTTCTTCGTCTCCAGGGGCGACCGAGGAGAGGCCACGGTGGCCTTCAACGTGAAATACTGACCCATGAAACCGTTCACTTCGTCTATCGGCACCAACTCGTAGGTGATCAATGAGAAATCCTCCATCGAGTCCTTGTGCAGCTTCTTTCGGATTATCTCGAAACATTCTTCGTCCTTGAGGATCTGTTCCGTGCTCGGATTGCGCATTTTCCTCGGCTTCTTTCGGTCGAACGACGAGTCGAACGATAAGTCAGGTTTTTATAACTTCGACGCTTGTTGTACAGCTGACCTCGAGGTGACTCAACCGCGTTGGCGACAAACGAAAAGCGAAATATCAACTTTGCGCCGAAGAGGATGACCAGTTTACAGTATCGTTTCGTTCAAGATCAAAACACCTTTATATATCGATCGAATGATCGCGTCACGTGTACGTTGCAGACGATAATAATGGCGCGTACTCGTGTCGTGCTATTTTCTTCTTTATTGACTCTGATTGGGGCTAATATTAGACACGTTATACTGGAGACTCGTCCCGTATTAAATGCGTGTAAATGGATCTGATGGCTCCTTATTGACACTGTTCGTGTAGATCGATATCAGTGCAAATGTGTAAGGTAGTTGGAGGGAAAGCTAAACGACGAGACAATAGAAGTTATATATGTATATACGGTCGGTTTTCGTTCTGATTATTAAACAAACATAAGTGAACTTCTTCGTCACGTGTCGCGGTTATTATGAGACGGTCGCGTTTCGCACGCGATGACAATCTTGGCCGAGGCTTTAACCCTTTCGATCGGTTCACTGGACCAAGACAACTTTTCACACGAGCGAAAGACTTTCTCTTCGAATTCGTATCTTTATTTAAAAAAGTATTCAGTCCATGACGCAACGAAGGATTGTATAATGTAACAGGGACTTTGAGAAATATTGCAGAATTTTTGCACAATTTTTCAAAGTCTAAAACAGTAAAATGACACGAATGGATCCCATTTCTTTCGTTAAATTCAGGTTCGGTGTCCAAACATTTGTGGTGGGTTTAGAAAGGGGATGATGGATCGTTATAAAAATTATATTACAAAATTTAATTGCTTTTTAGTAGCCTACTAAATAGGCTTTTGTAGAGAAAATGGCTCCGCAGGAGCTGTTTCCACCACTCGCCACAATACTGCACAATACGAAAAAAATTACCACTTGTCGCAGGAGGTAAACAAGCGCCTTTGTCGACAGTTGCGGAAAAATTAGGAATCTCCCGAACAAGGATAGATAGATCCTTGTCTGTCCAACGGTGCTGTGACAGAGAGGGTGATACAACAATTATCCAAGGTTTTCCAAAGTCACATCATTTATGGTCGGTGAATATTAACATTGAGAATACTCAATTGTTCATTGAAATAAATTATTACACAAGCGACTTAAGCAAGATGAATAACGGCAATTTTCCGCTTGACATCGTTGGTTAGTCTTGGTTGAATCTACTGGCACCTTTTATTCCATTTAATCATCGAAACGAGTGTCTATTGATCCGACCTTTTCGCGTCTGATGAAAATCACGATCGTTTTACATCGGTCTGCTTGAACAATTAATTACCTCGATTGTTTCGATATAGAAATAGAAAATCTGATAAGCCAGCAAGTTTGCAGGCAGAAAGTTCTCCGTTTTGTTGACAGTTTTTCAGTATTAGATATTTGAGAATTTGATATTCTTCGAGAATATGTTTTGTAAGAGATATTGTATTAATATTGTCATGAATCAGCTGTTAATTAAATAGTACGATATACTGATATTTATAAATAAATACTGAAGAATGAGAAACACAAGAAAATGTGCAGATTCCAGAGATTCTTATTTTAAAATAAATTATCAACGTTTAAACGTGTCTTCGTTAGATTTCTGTGAAGCACGAATAATCGTAATTGTTCCGAAAACTTGTAATTCCTTGAAATGAATGTACAGATTTGAATAGTTCCTATTTCGATTATTAACGTTTAATGTTGTTGCTTATCGTTTAAGGATTGTGGAGAGGGAACTCGAAACGTCCAGGTGGATATTAAATCATTAAATATATTTCATATATCGTCGCACGTGTCGATCTAAGATTACTACGCTTTTCTCGCCACAGGTGGTAGAACGACGAAACCCGAGAGCCGCCGAACATACCCGATCTCGACCCTTCGATTCCAACGCGCATGCTCACACCGTCGACACACGTTACCCGTACAGTTAACGCAATAAACCTCCATTCTTAATGTGTATGTTTATTTAATCATACTACCATCACGAATACCATAATATTAACCATGTAACTGAAGATGGCCCGTATTCAAAGTTTAAATATAAAAATGTTCTATTACTTTCAATTTGACAAGAGAAAAAAACTATAAATTACCAATACACGTTAGATTTCTCAAATTTTCTGTTTCAATATTTCGCAATCAAACGAAGAAAATGGCACGGATTAAAATTTAATTACTGCAACCACATAAAGATAACGAAGTGCAATACAAATCTGGACAAAAAGTAATTTAACAGTAAATCGTTCGTTAAAAAGAAAATTCTTAAGTATCGTCGAACGTGGTATCGAAAGAAGAGAAATAACAAATGTTTCACTGGCAGAAGATATTTGAAAACAACAAGGAGTTAGAATCGCGTGAAATGTTATCTCTCGATTGGTGTTGCCGGTGTAATAAAAGAAATTGACAGCGACTAAGTGATTTCGTCCCGTCTATTTTCTTCTGCGAACGCCTCACAATGGTGTGACGAATAAGAAGAACCGAAGAACGATATATTGATAACGAGTTCAACGACTATTCTTTCAACACGTTCAGTCCCGGGGTAACATGATCCAGCTCAGTTCGAGATAAGGAAAAGCCATAAATCATAAATTATTTTTGATGTCTCCAACGCTCAAGAGGCTGCCGGGCATCAAATTACATGTGCCTCCTTTGAATCTCGTCGAGAGTAAATTTACTCGGTCCGGGACGAAAAGTGTTAAGGGAAATTATCGAATCACACACGAAGCTGCGATAATTAAAACTAAATATAGGCACTGTGTAGAGCTGAGGAGAATGCCCCCGGGACGGCACAGGGGTGAGAGGAATCTTTCGCTCGCTCGACGAATTACACGTGATCCTCTCCGCCAATAGGGAAAATACGTGTGACACGACACATCCCATCAAAGTAAGAGCTGGGGGGGGGGGGGGGGGGGGGGGGGGGCAGCGACCGTTCATTCTAATCAATCAGACCCGCATTCCTTCCAGAGACATTCTACTCGGCTCTACACAGTATCTACTTCTGATTGCATTTCACTGCAACCTCCCTGCACTATTTATCTTTACGATGTATTTTATTTTAAGTTAATCATAATGTCCGTTGAAAGATTTGATTGGTACATTTAAAAAATTTTGTCAAATGTTCAAAAAGAAAAAATAAGGTATACTATTTATTTATATAAAAGACAATCTAATTTTTATGCTTTAAAATAGTCATCATCATTTTTGATGGCTCTGCTCCATTCATCGAGCGATTGAATTCCCTGGCGAAAGGGAAATGACGAGTCATTTAAATCAGATTAATTGCGCCCAATTCATTTCTACACCTAATACAGTATAGCGTTTTTTATTACGCTTAGGCACATCCCTCCTACAATCTTTCATATATTAGTATAGTATAGCTTGTACAGTATAGTAGTATAATATTATGGTAGTATGGTAGAATAGTAGTATAATATTACGGTAGTATGATAGAATAGTAGAATAATATTATGGTAGTATAGTAGAATAGTAGTATAATATTATGGCAGTATGGTAAAATAGTAGCATAATATTATGGCAGTATAGTAGAATAGTAGTATAATATTATGGTAGTATGATAGAATAGTAGAATAATATTATGGTGGTATAGTAGAATAGTAGTATAATATTGTGGTAGTATGGTAAAATAGTAGCATAATATTATGACAGTATAGTAGAATAGTAGTATAATATTACGGTAGTATGATAGAATAGTAGTGTAATATTATGGTAGTATGGTAAAATAGTAGCATAATATTATGGCAGTATAGTAGAATAGTAGTATAATATTATGATAGTATAGTAGAATAATAGCATAATATTATGGTAGTATGGTAGAATAGTAGAATAATATTATGGTTGTATGGTAGAATAGTAGTATAATATGGTAGAATGGTAGTATAGTGTTGTAATAGTATAGTATGGTATTGTACTAGTGTAGTAGTATGGTAGTGTGGTATGGTAATATAGTATAATAGTAGGATGGTATAGTGGCACAGTATAATAATATAATATTACACTATGATAGTATGACAATATAGTAGTACAGTATAGTAATATAATATTACAGTATGATGGTATAATAATATAATTCAACTCTTAACCATTACACCTAATGTCTAATCACTAATTGTAAGAGACCAATTATCCAATACATAATTTTTTTTTCCCCCCTAGAAAAAATGGTCCGCCGTTAAATGGTTAATAAAAAGATACTAATGTCATGGTAATGTTGATTAAATATACAACTAACGCTTCAGACTGATTTCTATCGCACACATTTATCGTGTCCTTTTTTTACTCTAATATTTATGATGATACGAAGTACAAATGCTGTAGGGGATTTAATTATCATTTAATACATGATGCAATTATTGCGTGAAGTGTAGAAGTGTAGTCTTAATAAATCAACTTTCTCCTTCGTTATCCATGCAATTAAACTGGGATTGATGAACTAAGCGTACAGCCTGACTCACCTAACGTTCAAATCTAAAGCATCTTCGTTGTTTTGTTAAACGATACCAGAAAATATCTCAGAAGTAAAACGTTTGATTTACAGGAATAATTATTGTTAATATTTCTTTTAAACTTCAACTTTTCATTAGTGACGCTTTATAGGCAATGAAAAAATCCATTTAACTATTTGTAATACGTTGACCATTATAAATTTATTTTAAGCTAAGTTTCAATGTTTAGCCAACTCATTTTATTGCTAGATATATTTTTATACCATTTATTTCACTCCAATGAATTGAAAGTCTTTTTAACTTTTGACGTCTTTTTATTTCAACAGCAACGGATATTATAAATTTTTCCTTGTATTTCATATAACTGACTGATTTCCTCGAAACTGATTTTGAAACTCACAGTATATACATCAATTATAATAATAGTATCGATCAAATTTTTATTTCGTATGAACTAAGATAATGTATCATAGAAATAAATAAAACAGTAAAATTATTCAAAATAAACTGTTAGATACACAAATCATGAGACAAGTCGAAATCAAAATAGAAATGAATGAAAAATCTTCTCGCTATTTATGACTCCATTTCCTTATTTTACCACGTAAAAAAAAAAAAAAATATATCAAGCAATTAAGACGTATTTTTATTCACGCTCGTCCGATTGATTCCCGCAGCATCTCCCCGTACGTACTTACACGCCAGTGTACGCTCGATTTGATGGACTTTGTACATATAGCAATTAACAACGTCTGCCGGCGATAATTTCGAGTTTTTCCTCGTAGCTTCACTTTTTCCGTCGTTATAAATTTTCTAAGGCTACTATTCAACGTAAATCTGTTACTTCGAACGTTACATATAGTAGCACAGAAAAAGAAAACAAGGAAAAGTTATGAGTCAATGTTCTTTCTTCGAATAACATTGAGAAAAATTTGGAAACTTTTTGAATTCGTTTCCAGACAAGTAATACTGGATTTATTTCTGGATACAATTGAAATTTTGTTTCATTTTTCGTAGTTTGAGTAGAAATATCAAGATACCATTTTTATTCCTCTAAAATGGACACAAAAACTGGAACAATTTTTGGTAAATTTAAGAAAAATGTTTGAACAGAACAATCTGTCGTAGTTTGTTCGCGGTGACTGAATTAATATTTGTATAAATTATATAATTTCGATAAAAATATATATAGAACTTGTATGGCAGTTGATATGTACTGATATTTTTAGTAGACTGAGAGTTAAGATTTTGACAACCGCATATTTCTTCATAATTATCGAAGCTTATTATTTTGGATTTCTTTTTAAACCGACAAAGTTAGTATACATTACTATACGTCGGAAAATGTCCGGTTTTCAAACTGAAATTAGTACACGCTACAAGAAATGGAGATAAATTATAAAATGTACATATTGGAGTCACGGTTACGCCAATGGACAATTGTCTAATTGAAAAAGCCAAGTTTCATAAATAAAATATCAAATAGTATTGGAACAAGGATACATTGCAATTATTGGAAATATAAAATGGCTGACTGGGAAGATTTTCCGCGATTTTAACGTGGCGATCATTTTCTCCAAAAAAAGAAAATTATTTATTCACAACTGATTGAAATAGTTTAAAATACTAATGGTATTAATAAATATTATAATAATAATATTATTAATAATATTATAATTATAATTATATTATTATATATTTTTTATATTATGTTTTTTTACGTAATTTTTGTTTACATAATAATTTTTACATACTATAGTTATTATAATATTATATAATATAACATATATAATATACATATTATTATTCCTGAGCGATTACCGGGCACCCAGTCCTGTAGGACCATTGTAGCCGAATATATTGTATATTATAATATAATATTAAAATAATATATAATATATAATAATATAATAAAAAATTATATAAAATAAATATAATAAATATTAATAAATATCAATAATCATCAAGAAATATTAACAAAGATGAAATAATATCAAATTATACGCTATTGATAGTTTCCTTTTTTTTTTTTTCTCTCCCAGACATAAAAATGATGTCATCGTATACGTCAAGCCGGATTAATATCCGGTCTTTAATAAGAGTTCAAGAAAATGGACATTGATACGAGCCCGTGTGATCAAGCCGGATGGAAAATCCCATGAACGATAATCAATTGTTGGCGTTACATAAAAATTATTCGACGCCATAAAGTAGCTTGATAAATTATTATCACACGTTTCCGCTGTTCACCGTAATAGAAGTTGTGCCACGAGAGAGAATCGCTTGTTCGAAATTATTGTTATTTAATTTCCTGGATTCTTTCAAAGCGAAATCAAACATATGATTGTTTTTCTCTGTGTATAAAAATATTCGAATGGAATATCTAATTGTCTTTTATTCTTTTAATCAACAAACAATAGCATTTAAAAGTTACCGAGTTTAAGAAAAAATGCACAAAAGTTTTGCAATTTCTCGAAAACTATTCCTTGCATGAGAAAATGTTATTCCATACATTGTTCTTGTTTTCTCACAAGAAATCACCTCGTGCCCGCTTGTAAGTACATATTATTCGGCCACATCCTGTATTATTCCGCATCGAGCTATACGGAGCCCTTTGTTTTGAAAGATATTCTACTCTTTTAAATTTTCTTTCAAATTTTCAAATCCAAATTACAACATCGAGCTTCGTAGCTTTGCTACGGAATGCAAGAAAAATTGTTAAGAAATCTTGTCGAAACTTTATTGCTAAATCGGATTGCTGGACATCGGTCTGTCTTCGTTTCTCCTGTTGTTTTTCTATTTTCCTCTCTATCCTTTAGCTGGAGATTTACAATTCCACCGCATGAGGCCGTCAAGATCGATTCGGACTTGGCCCGTCACTCCGAAGACTATTTTATATTTGACGCAGCAACGACAAACATCCCTTCGAAAGATGTTTCAGGATTTCGGGCCCATGTTGGGCCGCCGATGAACGTTGTCCAGTGCACAATGGTGTACCTTTTCACCCGTTCCATGGCGTTCGATCGTGTAGTTCGCAAACGAAAGCCGTGAAACGTTTGATTCGCGAAGAATTACGATCGCATTGTATAATCGGAGTGTCATAGGTCAGACAGATGAGATTACCGTTTCGCGGACCGGGACGTTGCAGTTCACGGCGTGATTCTTCGACGAAACACCGACTAAATAGTTCCCCGTTCTTCCATCTGCCATCGCAATTTTATCCGACATTTCTCGTCATATCGTTCACGCACTCGAGTCGAAACCTTTGCCCTGCGCCGCTCGTCGGAACACCTTGAGGTGAGTAATGGAGCCACGGTGCCGATACCTTTCGTCCGAAACCGACATCCGATTAATACGTTCGCCTGCCGTCTTCTTCGACGATCAACGTGGCGTCTTATCTGGAAATTTATCCACCGAAAACAAAAAGGATTCCGTCGGGACGGAACAAATAACTTCGAAAAGTGATTTTCCGACGAGACATGTTTTCTCGGCTGGCAGCGAGAAATTCGTATCTACGAAACGACGATTCCTCGAGGTTTATCAGGATTGCGTTTAACTGGTGAAATTATGGGATAAAGAAAAAGATCGATTGACGCCTGACACCGGCCTCGATGGACGCTGGTTCGATGTCTGTTTATAGCTTTGAATCGGAAATGAAATAGAAAATGATTTTGGTGAACGTCAGTCGACGTTTCGTAGCATAAAATACGAAATCTGAAACGAGTCAGTTTGCACGGTTTGGTGGTTCCAGTGATAATAAGTATACGTGAAATAAAATTGTTTAGACTGACTATATAGAATTATTTTAATCTGACTCATACTTTATACAGGGTGTCCCGTAACTAGTGTAAGAGTCGAAGATGGGGAGATAGCTGAAACGATTCTGAACAACAATTTCCTTTGCAAAAATGTCGGATGAGGCTTCGTTTTGGAATTATTAACGAAAAACGCTGACCAATCAGCGCTCAACCGTGACGTCGGACTAGAACGATTCACGGCTGAGCGTGCGCCCTGATTGGTTAGTGTTTTTCGTTAATAATTCAAAAACGAAGCTCCGTTCGACATTTCTGCAAAGGAAATTGTTGTTCAGAATCGTCTCAGCTACCCCCCATTTCCCTGTATACAGCTCGATATCACGAAAACTATACGATCGATTCTAAAGTTCTCGGTCTTAAATTGAATGGATCTGAAAGGTCTTTCTAACTACGTAAACGTGAAGTGGCCCCCCACCCTTTTCCCTTTAAAGAGAGGGCGGGGATACCTTTATAATTTTAAATGGAACCCCCTATAAAACGTTAGGAAAATACAAGTAAATTTTATCTGAAACATATTTTTGTCAAATATTTCCATGATGAGATATAACAGTTTGAAGTTTCGACTTGTACACAATAACGCTATTTCCGACCGCTGTACACTCGTACTCGTCCACTAATATTTATTTATTTATATAACCGAAGTATTTTCCTTGTAAGTACAAAGATTAGCACAATCAATTATCGTGTTTCTAATAAAGTCTAGAACAGTGATTCTCAAAGTGGGGATCGCATCAATTTTTCTTTTCAAATATCTTATAAAACCATGGATCGCTTGGAATACGGAGCTTGCGCTAAAATACTCGTAACAAAGATGGTCGTGGACCAACAAGTTTTGAGAAACACTGGTCTAGAGTGATGATCCCTGTGGGCACAAGAACAGTAACGTTATTGTTGTTTAATGTAGACCTAAGTATTCCCTGATCCTTCTCACATTATACCGGGTGTCTCAATTGAAAGAGGAGATAATGCTCCGTTCGTCAATACATGAAAAATACTTTTCGATAAAGAAACACTCTGAAGAAGATATTTTTCATCGAATCATCCAAACTATTGAAATCGCACCAGATACATGTGCAATGAGACATTTAGGTGGTCTCCTTCAGTTTATGACAGCCTCTGTACAGTATAATTGATGATCGTTTATCGATTCCAGCAACGCTTTCGCAAATGGCACGGACAAACGTGAAGAGACGGCATTCAGATTTGCCGCATTTCGAATCCGTTGCAAGGATCTCGAGTTTCCCGATCGTCAGGAACAGTATACACATCGCTGGGAGCGTGTACGATAGGATAAAGGTGAGTAAAATGACAAGTTAACGAAAACCGTCCTTTGGTACAAACTCTGTCTCCAACTCTGTTCGATACAAGATCGTGTCTAGAACTTTTCCGGCCGTTTTTGATAAAACAAGGAGTATTTGCCCGTGCAAAATTTCCAATTGACTTTGAAGACTTCGTTTCGACGTAGGAGAGACAAAGATAATACAATTCGATTCGTCGACGAAGCAGATGCAATTCTTTGAGATCAAGAAAGTCTTTTTTATTTTTTTTAAATATTCCTTGTACCTCTCCGCGTGCCACTATAGAGCCCGATTTTGCAATAAATAAAAGTATACGTTTGTATAGAAACTTTGTTACATACACTTTTTCCAAAAGAAGGGTTCTACAGGGTGTCCCGTAACTAGTGGTAACATCGGGAAACGGGGGTAGCTGAGACGATTCCGAACAACAATTTCCTTTGCAAAAATGTCGGACGGGGCTTCGTTTTTGAATTATTAACGAAAAACGCTGACCAATCAGAGCGCGCGCTCAGCCGTGATAGGGTGACTTCGAGCGCGCTCTGATTGGTCAGTGTTTTTCGTTAATAATTCAAAAAGGAAGCCCCGTCCGACATTTTTGCAAAGGAAATTGTTGTTCGGAATCGTCTCAGCTATCCCCTCCCATTTCCCGATGTTACCACTAGTTAGGGAACACCCTGTATAGTGGTATGCGCCAAGATACGATACGGCATTAAGATGTATAAACATACTTGTTCTGTTTAGCGTTCGAATTCCTTGATGAGCTGGAGTTTGTGCACCGCCGAGCAATCGTTTGCAATCGCGACAGCGTCGACGAAGCCCGCCATCTACGTTTTGAACGGACCGATCACGACGATCGATCAGTTGCTCTGCAAAGGTATCGATATCGTCGAACAGAGAGTGCCGGTCATACACCTTCCTCCGCATCTTGTAAGTTGATAAGCGCCTGTGCGCACGGTATATGTTCCGATAAGATATACACCAGGGATCCTGCCCGCAACGTCCAAACTGCATCTGTAGAAAAAAAAAAAAAAAGAAAAACTAAATGTTTTCTAGCTTTGAATATTGATGTAATATTGCTACCGGGGTTTCGAGCAGTGCTGGAATTTCGTGTCACCGAAAAAGTATTACAGAACTGTTATTTCGTAACTATTGGTCATATCAAAAAATTGTTAACATATAAATTGCATAGTAAAATGGAATGCATGTTTTGGATACAATGATTTTTCTTTTACATTGTTATTTTGCAAGATGTGATGGTCGATTTCCGTTTAGTACGTAACTACGTAAATTTACTTTACGATACTTACGTCAAAGTAATCAGTCTTGAAAGTAATAAGTATTACAGGCCTCTAGGTATGATCATCAATAACTGTTCTGAAACAGAACGAATTCAAGCTTATTTCTTGCCAGTGATTATACGAAGGGAGCATATCATCCTCGAGTATCTATAATTGAATGTAAAAGGCAATAACGTGTTGAATAAATCTTATATCTTTGATAAAACGTGTTTTGCATAGGTCCAGCGCGAATGGGACTCGTCTCGCCACCTAGCAGCGAAGGGATCAATTAAACTTAACGGTGTCGGTAACTTACCGTTGTTGATAATTTACTAATGTCGGTAACTGGTTTTTTTCATTGGTATGTTACCTACGGTCTATAACGTTTAGTTCGCCCATTCGCCGTTAGATGGTGCTACAAATGCAATTCGCACTGATATGTTTTATCAAAGTTGATAAGGATTATTTAACAAATTTCTGCATTACGAGTTTAATTCTGATTCCAAATATCAGATAAACTTTTCAGTTCCAAAATATAAAAAGAAATAAACGATACAATATTCAAAAGTAAATTAAAATGTAAGTATTCAAGACGTACTCAATTGCAATAAAATTTCCACAAACAAGTATTCGTTATAATAGTATATATCCACTTATGGTACGTTAACAAATTGTAACGAATTAATTTTTAATTTAGAAAGAATGCTGTAATAGCATATAAAATTGTAAATCTGATACCGGTATAGATACAAACAGTTAGTTTTATAAAATCTACTTACAACTAATTGACAAAACTTGAAACATAAAATCTTCGCTCTTGCTTTTTCGATCTTATTTTAACTTATAAAATTAGCACAGTCAATAAATTTATGCTAATAAGCAGTCGCGAATGTTGTAACCATCGTATGATGGTTACTTCGTTACCGAAGAGACGTTAGTGGACGTTAGAGAACACGGTCAACTCGGGGTGCGTGTCCAACACTGCCGTCATTGGACGCGCGCTCGTCGCGCATTCTGATTGGCCGACGTTTTTCATTAATAATTCAAAAATGAAGCCTTAACGAGCATTTTGGCAAAGGAAAAAGTTGTTCAGAATCACCCAAGCTAACACCCCCTGAAATTATGCCCACCTGTTGTCTAACACTCTATATTGTACATTTAATATACCTTAGTACACGTATACTTATAATTTTGATAGATAAAGTAAATTTTTAAATATCGTTCGTTTCTTTCTTTCTTTTTCACGAGATCAAGATATACCTTCTATTATTCAGATGTACTGCAACGCGCGAGAATACGTGAACAATAAAATTGTGAGGCCCGTCCTGATGCGCGCGGGAAGTATGAAACAGATCGGAAGCCAAGCCGCAAACGTAGCAGTAGACACGTTGGACGGTGCCCTGACTGTTGCGGATGAATACGTCGATCGTTATTTGCCTGCTGATCCTACCGACAAAGAAGGTAAATTGTTTTTTAAACTCTTACAAATAATGAAAATAAAAAGAAAAGATTAAGTACCGGAAATAGTCTGTGAGGCCTTCCGGTGATACTAAAATTCAAATTTATCTGTCATAAAGTTTCTTCCACCCGGTCGAACCATTTACCGCGAACAAAAATCGATAAAGTTAATTCGAAACTCACGAACATTTGACGGATATTAATTAACAATCAAATTACTAATTCCGTTGAAGAGACTTACTTCAGGTTTCTAATCTTGCGTCACAACATTTGTTATGATGCTTTTAACGAAATTATATAATACGGCCTCAGGATGGTTCCCTAACTCGTATCGTGTATTAAAAACTTGATTGCAACAGAATGTAACTCACGATTGCAAGTTAATAATATGTAAAACAATTATTTCTATTCCAGGGAGGTAAACTAGCGCCACTTTCGACAGTTGTGGAAAAGTTAGGAAGCTCCCGAACGAGGATAGATAGATCTTTGTCTGTCCAACGGTGCTGCGACAGAGAGGGTGATACAACAACAGCAGGAGAGACGAAGACAGAGCGATAGGCAAGCCGCTTGCTTTTGCAATTTACTTTATTACACTTTTGGAGCCAAGGAAGCAATATTTTCGCATAATTTTTTTTTTTTTGTAATATTTATAGGCTCATTCCGCGGTGCGCTAAATAGTCCACTTTTGAAAAAAGTGTACACACAAAAATTTATTCTATAAAAACGTACAGTTTTATTTTTTATAAAGTTCCGACAGTGAAATTGCAAAATCGGGCTGTTTAGCGCACCGTGGAATGAGCCAAGCAATATTTCAAAAAAGAAATTATTCGAAAATATTGCTTCCTCGGGTCAGAAAGTTGCAAAAACAGCATTGAAGAATCATAAAGCTTACCTATCGCTCTGTCTTCGTCCCACCTGCTACTATTGTATCACCCTCACTGTCACAGCACCGAGATTCTTAATTTTTCCGAAATTGTCGACAAAGGCGCCACTTCGCCTCCTTAGACAGGTGATGTTGCAGATTTGTAAAAAATACAGTGCTTTTGATTATTTCAACGAAGATTTTATACAATTTTGTCGAACGCCGTTTTTCAGAGATCACTGCTTCCGAATCGGTGAGCAAAACAACACGAACGATCAAACATGGCGCCAGACTTTCTAGAAAACTGCAAAAACGATTAACACGTCGTACGTTGGCGGAAGCGAAGGCTCTTAAAGAACAGGGAACGGAATGCATTCATGTGCTTTTGTACGTGGTGGAGTTGGTAAGCGGGATTCTAAACAATATTTCGTATTAACGCAACTTAAATTATAACTTTCTATTAATATTTCTGAAAAAGAATCTTTATAAAATATATAAAATATATATAGAAGGATTAAAAATATATATGCAACGCCTTCGATACCAGCGTCGTAAATCTCATCTTGTTTTATTAACACTTTCCGTCCGGGACCGAGTAAATTTACTCCACATGAGATTCAAAAGAGGTCGAAAAAACACTCAAGCGTGAAAAAAAAAAACATGTAATTTGATGCTCGGCTCAAAGTATGCGCTTCTGAGCGCTCGAGACGTCGAAAGAGCGCCGCCTCCTAATTGATGATTTATGGCTTTTTTTTATCTCGACTGAGCTGGATCGTGTTACCCCAGGACTGAACGTGTTCATTGTAACGGAGATGACAATGAACACGTTCAGTCCTGGGGTAACACGATCCAGCTCAGTCGAGATAAAAAAAAAAAAAAAAAAGAAGAAAAAAAGCCATAAATCATAAATTAGGGGGCCGCGCTCTTTTGACGTCTCGAGCGCTCAGAAGTGCATACTTTGAGCCGGGCATCAAATTACATGTTTTTTCACGCTGAAGTGTGATTTCGTAAATTTACTCGGTCCCGGACTGAAAGTGTTAAATTTATTGTAGAGTGTAAATAATATAGTGTACAAATGATATATATGATATAAATGATCTATGTTGTCATGTAATTGTTTTCCTTTTTTTTTTTCTTTTTTTTTTTAACTGAAACGTAATTTTCATTTTAAGAAGATCAGTTCTTAGGAAAAAGGATTATCCATAAATTCGAAATATCTCTCGAAACATTGATCCCGATACTTTCGGGACGATTGTAAAAATAATGTGAAGTTTCGTTTAAAAAATAACAAAATCTCAAAGTAAATTCTGTTTAAAAACGTTTATCAAATAATGAATAATTGACTCGTCGATTATCATACTTTTTACTAAAATAATCGAATAACCTGAGAAATGTTATTTAAATAACAATTCACGAGACGATTACACGGATAAATTACAATTTGAATTAAAAACGATGAAATTTCGATGTCCCAGTTAGCGACGGATCCAAAATTGGCGTATCAAAAGGCGAAGGAACTATGGGCAACGTTGAGTCTACCGGAACCGGAAAACCAAGCACGACCAACTAACCTGGAACAATTGTTGGTTTTATTGACACGCGAGTCTGCCCGTCGCATCGTTCATTTGGTGAACGGAACAACAGCCTTGGCGTCAAGAGCACCGCGGGATGTTGGCAGAATTCTCCTGAAACTGTCACACCAACTTCTTGCGGTCGCGGATGCTACTTTACAGGTGAACAATCTCGATTCGTCGAACGTGAAAGATCAGTAAGGAAGAAATACCATGATTTTTTTTTATTTTTAAGATGATGCCCATCGTTGGCAAGAAGGACGCGACGAAACAACAAATTTCAATGATTCGAACAGCCGTGCAGAGGCTCAATTCGACGACAAATCATTTGTTGGTAAGAGAAACGTCATTTTGTGTTATTATTTTCTGAATTAACAATCAAACTAAATTAACGAAACCGACGTGTACACGTGAATGGTGGTGTATTTTCACTATCGATGCCCAGAGATATCGTGTAAGGTAGTATTTATAATAAAAATTGAGTACGTAATAAATTTTGTATTGAGAATATCGATGCAACTTTAAAGCGCCATTTTGAATGTACCTTTATGTGATGAAATTTTATTAGAACTTAGTTAACCTCGTGCAATATTAAATTATTGATGGAACGTATACGTTATCATTTTTGTCAAATCTCAAGCTTCAAACTGATCCACCACAAGCGCCATTTCGAAATACTTTTCTGTTATGAAATTCCGTTAGAAATTTACCAACCTAGTACCCCACATTATTTTCACCAAATATTCCATTACCCGGTTTGTATTAAAAATACTACCAAAACCATTATGTAATCATTTGCAATAAACTATAGGCTTTGAATCGATGTGCTGTAAGTGACATTTTGAAATACTTTTATGTGATGAAATTCAATACATCTCGTCATTTTTCTAAATATCCCATTATTTATAATAAACAAAAATACTAAGAAAACCTTTATGTAGCGATTTTCACCAGACTTTAATCTTTAAATCGATATACCGTGGGTGTCATTCCGAGATACTTTTCTGTCATGAAATCATGTCGATCCGAGACTCCGATATACAACGATTGAAAACTGCAAAAACGTCACAAAATCTCAAACTATTACGGTTCGTTCATCACCCATCGATTTAACGAAACGTTAATTATCTTTTGTAGGAGCAATTCGCGGCCTTTCTAGCTGGTCGCCCAACCGTTTCCAAAGTAACCCACGTCCAGAGCCATCAACAGAATCACAACAACCACATGTCGGTGTCATCGAATCCGCCGTTGAATGGTATCGAATAACAATATCGTGATAAAAATCTTATTCTGTTCGAGCAGTTTCGCAGTAGATTTTTGTTTTCAAGGTCAGTAACGGTAAAGAAAGATTTTGGGATCGAAATAAATCGCAACAGGTCAGTAACGTCCAATCCACCGCAATAACACAATTGTTTTTTTTTTGTAAAAAAAAAAAAAAATAAAATAATAGACGATAATATGTTTATCAATGGCACAGTGTATGGGTGTCAATTACAGTCTATCCTTAACTTTTAGCGAACAAATTGCAATGATGATATGTAAAACCAAGAAACTGTACAAAAATAAAGATTAATTTTTTTGGAGCGTTATAATAACCACCAATATAATTATTCTTGTTCTCCTTTCTTTGACGTTCGTTGAGCTCAGTGGTTGATTAATTACAGTGACTATTGCCATCTTGCTTCCTTCAGACCAGAATTTTAATCATATGACAATAAAGTAAATAATTAATGTGCAGATATAATTTTGAAGAACTTCTTTTCTTTTTAAAGTAACCCAGAACAATGGTTTATTTTTTAAACTTTAGAACAATGATTCTCAACATTTTTTTCGCCCTTCACCTTGAAGATCGAGTCTTTTTATTTTCTGAACAATAAATGAAAAGAATGAATGGATTCTTATTTATTCTGATTGATTAAAATCATGAAAATCTGCCCTAACCTAATTGAGAATCTCTATTTTAAAATTACACCGATTATACTGAAAAACATCCATTACGAATTACACTTAAAATTATGCATCTTTGGCAGCATTAAATTTATTGTATACCTGTGATATTTTAAAAATGTATTTATTTCCAAATTTAAAACAATCAATTATTACGTATTCAGGGTATTAAATAATTACTTGAAGAGCTGTACACCGTTGGATAGATGACGGAAAATCGAAGCGAAAAGTTCTTAAGTATTTTTCGATGGGATCAGTAGTTTAGCCAGAATTCGTTGTTGAAATTTGAAAAATTGACCAATCAGCGCGCAGCTCAGATGGCGCGGCATCGATGGCTGTCTCCTTCTACCTCGCGCGTCTTGCCATCTAAGCTGCGCGCTGATTGGTCAATTTTTCAAATTTCAACAACGAATTCTGGCTAAACTACTGATCCCATCGAAAAATACTACAATACTTTTCGCTTCGATTTCTCATGATCTATCTAACGGTGTAAAGCTCTTCGGGTAATTTTTTAACATCCTAGAAGAGTAAAAACCGGTTGATAAATAAATAAATAAATGAATTAATGAAATGAACTACGTTGATTCTTCTTCACGCTAAATATCTGCAGTGATAAATTCGACCACCCGGGGAAAGAAAATCTATAACGAATACATTTCAATTTATCTCTGACAGATAAGCAGCACGCACTTTTTTTCGGTATCTGATATAAGATCAGTACCGCTCCTATAGTTTACTAGGCCCGGGGCTACAATGAGTGTTATAGAAAACGGATAGCTTTCTCTGTTTTCAGTAGAACCTGATTGCGAGACTAATGAAAACTATGAAAGTATCTTTATTTCTTTTTATATCGAAATTTGTATTTATTCAATTCTGAAACTTTTGAATAATATTTATAGAAATTCAGGAACTGAATAATATATTTTGATAAAAGGGTTAACTGTCGGATACAATATCTAATAAACTACTGTATCAGCTGTTTTTACAAACGTTCATTTTACCGACAAAAAATTTCCCATCAAATTTTCACGTAATTATGTAAAATAATTATTGGAGACACGATAATGCGGATAATGAGCGTCGATTGTTCGAGGATTATCGGCGTTGATTATCTGCTGCACATAATCCGAAAGAAATTTAACGGCCACCAATGACGAAAGAACCGCGAAGTTCGCAAAGTGACTCAGCGAAATTTTCAACATATTTATAAACCTTCGCGATTTCTACACATTTTTGAAGTGTACATCGTCCCACTTTTATAAATCGTATACATTTTGTTCAATAATCGTTAAATATTCGTCACTTGAAACTAAACAGAATTTAACACCTGTCGTTGAAAAGCTCCTTATAAAACGAAAATTTTTAAATATGGGTTAATTGAAATATCGAATTAATTAAGTGCTTCGAATTATCGAATACAAAGTAAAATTATAAGATAGAGACCGCAGTATTCGTTATTTTTGCGGGTTGCGTTACAGAACTAATTTTGTAACAGATTTGATACAGTATAAACATAAAACTTTGTATCGTATTAATTTTATACTTATATCATATCAAAACCAAAATTTTCGACCTTTTTTTTTTAATCAATAATTTTTGTTGCGTAGAATCTGAAAATGCAAGTCTTAACTTTAGGAATTCAGCGGTTAAAAAGTTATGAGGATTTATACTGGCTCCGCCCCTCCCCAAAAAGTCTGACAGTCCAACCCAGAATTCATTTAACACTTTCGGTCCGGGACCGAGTAAATTTACTCCCGACGAGATTCAAAGGAGGTCGAAAAATCACTCAAACGTGAAAAAAACATGTAATTTGATGCCCGGTTCAAAGTATACGATCCTGAACGCTCGAGATGTCAAAAGAGCGCGGCTCCCTAATTTATGATTTATGGCTTTTCTTTATCTCGACTGAGCTGGATCGTGTTACCCCAGGACTGAACGTGTTAAAAGCTCAGATTACGAAGAATCATTATGATAGCTATGAATTGGTTAGGGTTACGATAGTGTCGGTAACATAGGGTACTACGCTCAATGGGTAGAAGTCAATATGGCGTCAAAACTAGTGAATTCCTAAACTTAAAAATTGTATACTTCGATTTTTCTGGATGAAAATTATCAGAATAATTATAAAACAAATCAATAATTTTCAGCCGCTAAAAATAGCAAACTTTACACGCTCATGACTTTTTAACCACTGGATTCCTAAAGTTAGGACTTGTATTTTTGGATTCTACGCATCAGAATCTGTAAATTAAAAACAAAAAGGGTGGAAAATTTTGGGTTCCCTAAAGTAAAGTTCAGTCCAAAATTGTTATATGATTGCTATAAAAAGTAATTTGATTTTACTCTTGGAGGGGCCGATTGCTCCCAACGTCTCCCTCAATATCCGTCACTGTCTACACTACACTACACGGTATTAGTATAAATAGACTAACACAAGTAAGATATATTGTTTAATTCTGCTTATTTATTTATTTCGTGAAATAACGACCAATACAGGGGGCCCTAGGCACGCGACCCTGATCTACAGATTGTAACTTTATCTACATTTAGATACTTCAGTCTGAAAATATTACTATTTTCATTTTTCATTTCAATTATTTTTTAACTAATCGAGAAATAAAGATTTTCCCTTTCCAGACATTTATACCTTAATTTTGAAATAAAATTATTATTTTTTTTGGACTATATTTTGTTTCAACAACATACAATACAATTTACCAAACAGTGAAGACGGCAACCCTAACAAGCATTCAATCGTTATTCTCAAACGTCCGCGAATTCAAGAACTCGATCGTTCGACTCGAATAAATTCTACTAGAAAAATCGTGGACGTACAAAGTCCCTGGCGGATGTCGTCGGCGATCAACCGATTTCGATTGGTTTTTACGCGACATGTCCCCCAGAAACGTTGCTGATAACGACGAAAAGTCCCCGTCACGGACTTTGAAGCCTTGCAGCACACGTTTGATCACCGCTCGCGGATACACGGCCAGTCAGTCGATTTTCATTGGCTCGTTAGAACGAACCTTAACACACAGACGGTAAGCCGGTTATAAGAGTTGAGACCGAGTTTGAACAAACGCATTTCTACTAGCGCGTCCGACGCGAACAAACCTACGGTATCGGTGTTGAAACGGCGAGGTGACTTCTTGAAAAAAAACAAAAACCGTAAGTATGCCGTTTTACTGTTAACCCTCTGTGCACACCTGTAAATTTGTATGACAAATTCGTAACAGTATAAATTGCACGCATTGTAACAATTAAATTTGGAAGTAACGAAGCGGATACCGTGTGTTGGAATCTCGTTGCAATTTAGAAATATAAGTTACCTGTAAAAATACCGCGAAACTTTGATTTTTGTCACTTTAAACGTCTTTTTATATTTCATTCTAACACGAAATTACTATAACAATTCAATTATATTTGAGAGCCGTGAAAATTACACGACGAATATTATTTTATTCGAATTTAGTCCGTTTCTCTTTTTCAATCGATAACGTTGACAAAGTAGAATGCGATGTTTGTTGACATCTTTTTTTCTTTGTCAAACGTTAGGTTCAATCATTACCGTACCAAGTGTACCAACGATTAATCCTCTAATAAATCTTAACACCAGTAGTAAATAGGTTAAGTATATTTTATAAAATATCAAATATTAATATTCTTTAAAATACAGAAATTTAAACGATATGGCGTTTATTATACCCCACATGTCAATATTTACCACGATTTTTGTTAATCTTTACAATATATTCTATAATCATTTTTTCAAAAAGAAAAAAAAAATTCAGCAAATATAACCTAAAACCCGTTTTGATTAAAATTTGAATTGAAAAGAACGAATATCGTGTAAAGTTAAATTTAAGGAACGATTGAAAAACCGACTCAAAAAAAGGACGAAATAAAAAATTTAAAACGACAATAATACGATTGATAAATATAGCCATGTTGGTATAATGTAACAGACGTTGGTAAAGTCGGTGTGTATACGATAATCCGTATATTACGATGAAAGGTGAAAGTTAATTTGTTTTGAAGTATCGACTTTCGGTTTCGAATCGTTGGAAATTGTAAAGTAAATTTATAATTCGTGAAAGCTTGCGGGAGATAGCGATTCCAGCGAAAGCTGAGGAAACGTGCTATACATAGCACGTATGTATGCATGTGTACATTATATTCAGCAAAGTACGTTGACCTCCGTATTATCACGACATATCAATTCTTTTCCGCGTTTCGGATATAAAATTCATACCGAACATTCTGTTTTAAAATTGAACGAACTAGGAGATCGCTTCTTTTGCATATTAATTAATAATCTATTCTTTGTTTTAAATTTTCGATCGACTGAATCGTACATTTAACTGTAATATATGAATTTTCAGTTAATTTACAGTAACACTGATTAATTGTGGAGTAAATAAGTACTTTTTTTCTTAAGATTATAAAATGCAATACTAACGTTAATTATTAAGCATGTAATTAATATTTATATTTAGTATTAAGTCAGATGTGTGGGGATTCTCGAATTCGCGAGATTCCCGAGCTTCGGGTCGGGAAAATTCGGGCGAGATCGAGCAGACACTCGTAAATATGATACTCGTCGTGATCCCGAAAATATCGAGAAATTGAGATCTCGAAACGATTTTGCTTATATGCGAACATATATCGGAATCAAAAACGCGCTTATGTATACATATACAGTACCGGACAAAAAAGTTACATTTTATTTAATGTTAACCTAAAAAAAACGCATTTTTAAATCTAACAAAAATTCTTTTTAGAAGTTGAAACGAAGTTTACAAGATACTACTTTTACCGTACTAAATAAAGAGATGATATGCTTTTAATTCAAGATACAGGCATATGTACTATATATAAATTATATATGTATATGTGAATACAAGGATGGACAAATAATATTATATTATACCGTAGATCTCGATTTCTTGATACGCCTTTTCTGGTTCTCGATGCGTTCGTATGCAGTCGGATAGTTTCGCGATCTCGACGAGTATCATACTTCCGAAAGCCCGCTCGATCTCGCCCGAGTTTTCCCGACTCGACCCGAACCCGAAATGTAGAGAACCCGCACAGCCCCTGGTATTAAGTAATTAAATAATGAAGTAAGTAATATTAATTAAGTAGGCATATTAATACTTAAGATATCATTTATTAAATTACTTATCAATATTACTCAAATATTGGCTCAATAAATTGCTAATTAAAAATATAAAACTACTGAATATAAATATTGAAGGTTGTTTATAATCATACCTTCTAATATTTATTCGAACGATTAATAAAACTAATCCAAATGTTTTAGATTACTAAGCTTGGAGCCGTTCTTGAGTTTCATTGAAAGAAAAAGAATCACTGAAAAATGACGACGGAAGTTGCACAACTACCTTACATCGAAGTTTTCCATCGTCTGTTGGAACTTCCGGTTGTAGAAAGTGCCCTATCGAAATCCGCCGAAACTTATTCGCGGGTGAAAGACAGCCATCAGCTGGTACATTGGACTTTCACCACTGCAGAAACATCTCTGAGCAATGTGTCCAAACAAGCTGTGCCCACTGTTGCACCTATCGTCAGGAAACTCGAGAATCTCATACACTTCGTCGACCACACGTTGTGCCTTGGTCTCGACAAAATCGAAGAAAAAGTTCCGTTGGTCAAGGAGAAACCTGAGCAGGTTAAAAATCTACCTTTTTCCCGGTTAACGAAGCAAAAGAAAACCTAACGTGAACTCGAAAATGAACGCATACAAACTGCCCCATGGCAGAATGATGCAAAACAAAGTTGATGCGAATACAAGTTACCTTACATTTTTATACAAACAAACTTTTAAAATTTGAATAACCGTTATTGGAATCTTGTTAATTTCATGGCGAATATTTCGTGGTTTATTTGATCTCTTTTCCCGCCATTTTAAAATTTTCGCACACCGCTATTAATTATTACTGTTCTACAAGCGATTCATTTTTATAATATTATTCAAACTTTATATTTTTCTCAGATTTTAGAGAATGCATACATGCTGGCAGTGCAAACACTTTCGAGTATTTCGCTCGTGAATCATGTAATACTCGAACAAGCAACAAATTTAAGGGACAAGAGTTGGAATAAAGCGAATCAGATTTTGGAAACGCAATACGGCAGTGCGGCTGTTAGAGGTATCGATAACACCGCTGATGTTGTCGATAAGCTGATAGACAAATATTTCCTCCCGACGGAAAATGAGCAAATACCAGGTTAGATTATATATTTACATTTGTTTACAGTATAAATCGTGACACACATAACTGTATAACTTCGTTATTGAATTATTTATCTAAAAAAAAAAAAAATAATAATAATAATAGAAAATACTTCATTTTACTAAAACTGCGCGTGGTAAAATTTAATAGAAATTAGTGTAATGTTGGTCAATGTAAATAATCGTGATTATGATGAATAACATTTTATTTTTATTGCAGCTATAAACACGAACGAAGAAGATAAGCTGCTGCACACGTTGCAAACTGTTAGCCGTTTATCCAATAAAGCCGCCCGACGGGTGTATTCAAACATAATGCTTCACTTAAGGATTCTCAGCATAGATAATTTTAAGGCTTACATTAGATCTGTGGCACACTTTTTGCAGTTTACCAACTACCTTCATGCGTTAAAACATAAAGAAGATCATGCAACTAATTCAAATAATGCTTCAAATTCTGAAACGAAAAAATTGAACTGATCAGTTTACTTTTATTAACTATATTGGTTCTGTATTTATTTTATGTATGTGCTATTTATTTAAGTACATTATACATGCAACAAGTATTTATAAAAAGAAAAAAAAAAGAAGTATACTACTTCATCTTTTTTCATAAAATCATTTTGTCATAACAGCATATTCTGTTTTTTTCTTATTTTTATTTATATTGTATTATGACAGTATGAAATATGTATATACATATGGTATAAAATTACTATTTAGATTTGTTATCTTTTATACATGCTATATTATATATATACAAGTAAAATACATATATGTGAAATGATAAAATAAATTTGATTTTCATATGGTGAAAGCATTAATTCCTCAATTTAAATTAATTACAATTGCACAGAACATTGTTTTAACCAACAGTAAAAAATATTATAACAATTATTATTGACATTACTTATCAAATAATGATAATTAGTTATCAGTTATTTTGATAAATATTACACACTCAATAAGCTTTAATCAATTACTACGTTTTCAAGGAATCTGAAGCTTAAACAAATGGATATTTGATCCTTTTGTATATTTTATTTAGGCCTTGATCATAGGTACTGTGTTTCGTTTCCCATTTCAACTAAAAATAAAACACCAGTAAATACCCGTCCATGAACTGCCATAAAGCTTTCAAATGTCTCTACCTATCAAAAATGTAATATGTATGTATAGGCATATTCAGCTGGACAGGCTTTACAAATTAGCAAGCTTATAACACTTGGAGAATATCCCTCTTTAGTTATAGTTTATAGTAATCAACTTACAGTTACGACAAATATTAAAATTTGTACATCTTACAAAGTTAGGATAGTATAAATAAGACATATTATTAATGCAAGGACCTCTCAGGCTCAATGTGCACCCTGTGGAGGTTAAGTTTTTTTTTGTTTGTATCTGGAACAGTCTTCGTTTTAGATGTTACGTCATACCAAATTCATTTCATTAATAAAAACATACAATTTTACAAATCATGTTTCTCCGAATTAGTAATGAATCATGGTATATGGTTTTCGCGTACTCGAAAGAAAAGACAACGTAACGCAATGACCTCCACGTCGTAGCCTACGACTCGTAGGTCGTAAACAGTTCGTACGTGCGTAGTTGCAAGTGCGCAGAAGCAAGAAACGCATTCACCCGCGTAAGCACCGATTAAAGCACCCTGAACCTACTACTTTTATTTGAAATTCTTACGTTTTCTTTACACTGAACTTCTGTTCACGTATTATTTTATTTAATTTATTCAATCGTTAAAAACATATTTGAAACATGGTTTATGTATGCGGAGCACCTGGAGCGTATTTTAAATTGTAATCTTGTAACACTTAAAAACCATAAGGTTGTTTGCGATTCAAAAAGTATGACGAACAATCTTCTTTTGCGATATATAATCTTTAATCCGATAATCTTGAAAACATTTGCTGCTAATTAAACACCTAGGTGTTATTATAATAAAATATGTATCGAAACTTTATATTGGAAGGATACACAGGATGTATCAATTGTACAGAATTTTAAATTCGTCATTTCACCAAATATTTTAATATTTTCAAGCTAGAAAACGGGAGCACACAAAGGGGGTAGATGTATCCGGTCAGGAAGAAATTTATTTAATGGGTAATAAGAAATTGTATACAAAAATGTAGTCAATATCATTAAGCCCATTGAAAATGATTAGCAATATATCATTAAGTCAATTAAAATTATTCGTACGGTACATTAATTATCCTCCTAATTAT
This sequence comes from Stelis phaeoptera, assembly GCA_943735885.1. Lineage (NCBI taxonomy): Eukaryota > Metazoa > Arthropoda > Insecta > Hymenoptera > Megachilidae > Stelis > Stelis phaeoptera. The sequence goes on from OX030936.1 coordinate 8,638,206, forward strand.
TTTATTGCTTACAAACATAAAAAGAAATCTTTCAGGGATGAGTTACTATATTTTAGGCGGAAAATAATTACATTATGGGCCTTTGCTTCTTTTTGTTATTTTATGTAAAAAGGAATTAATATAAAAATAAGTACAAATGTAATAATTACAAGTTGGAGCGTTAAAATATTAAAAAATATTTTAAAGATCAAAATATTATAAGTATAAATATTTAAATATATAAATATTAATATTTATCAGTGTTCACAAATGTAATATTTATGAATATAAAGATTTCAAAAATTTTATGTAAACTTTAAAATATCTCGAGGACTGTTGATTTTTATAATATTACACCCTGTTCCCTTTTTGCAAAAAATGTTCTAAAAAATCGATCTATGAAACCGATTTTACTGCAACATGCAATATAAAGCCCGGGACACTGAAAGTAGAAATTTCACAGGTACTTTCTACGCCCCTGAGGAACATCTACCCCCACCTATTGCCATTTTCTATCACTTTAACTGTCCCTACGTAAGCCGGTAAGCTTGTCGTCCACTGTCGTCGTCGTCAGTGTTACAGGGTCTGTTGTGTGTTATTCTGTATAATCGAACTTAATATCGTTGCTTCATCCTGCTAACTGTTGCATCAAGCATTGTAAGTATATAGTATTTTTAATACTTAACTATACATTTAAATATCGGTCGCATTCGAAGAATACACGCAGTACCCAATAAATGACTGTAGTAACAGTAATAAAAGTCATTATTACTACACAATAGATGCAAACTGATGCCATTTTGTTACTGTAATTCAAATTCTGTTAAATGTATAAAATTATTGTTATTCCTATTTAATTGATTTTATTCTTTTATCTACATTTAGTTATCACAAAATACTTTTGCAATTATGTATGTATGTAGATCTCCACTGTAAATTTGATCAATGTTTTTAAATCATAAAAATTCGTAATTAATGTTTTCTGTTTTATATTTATTAGCATTAACAGAAACACTTAACTGTACCGTAATGAATATATTAACCTCATTATTACCCCATTACGTTGTTACGTGTCATCATTGTCATTTAACTGTTCATCCTATATATGTACAATAATCTTATTATTAGCGTTGTTTAAAACAGTGTTAAAATACGTCTGGTAAATATAGTTGCACAGCGTATCAGTTTTCAATAAAAGATTATACGCTGTATTCTATATAATAAAAATCGATAATTCGATAAGGCCATTCGGAAAAACTGTTATTCGAGTTCTGCAGTTATAAAATTCTGTTTTTTAGTAATGTGCATCTTGTGGGGAATACTTAAAAAATATCGGAAATAAACCTTTTTAGAGACCTGTATTTGTGTAAAAGAGGAAAAGGAATAAGCAAAGATTGATTAATAACGTAAACAATTTGTTTATATATTTTTTACACCCCAAAATTTTTGCAAAATTTACTTTCTACACTTTCCGAGGCAAGCTATCGTAAATTCATTTATAACCGTTTTTGTTTCCTTTGTATGCTGGTGTTAACTACAAATCATGCTGATAAAACAACAAAATTATTTAATTTTAAAAACCACTACATTTATTATCAAAGTAGAAAATATTCAAAAATCCGTAAAGGTGTCATTGTAATAATTGCAATAAAGAAAATATAAATAAATCAATTATAATTTCTATGAATGCACAGGGGCCCCAGAGTTTTGCTTTGCCCAGGGCCTGCAATGCCCACTGCCCGGGAAAAATTAATAATTTGAAACTTGATCCCGAATTTGTATCGTTTATTAAAGTATACAAAAAGAAATACTGAATTAAAAAATATTACCAACACTTTTAACACGAGAACTAACGGCAAAACACAATATATAAATTGTATTAAAATATTATATAATTGCTATAAATAAAAAATGATAGCTAAAGATTCTTAATTGGATGGTATATTTTAAAACTTAAAATTGCGAAAATCCTTATCTTTTCATGCATTAAATAATCGGTTAGGAACTTATCGTCCGACCCGTAATGAATTTCGACTAAAATTAACATTATTTAATCAAAAATTTTAATATGCGTGTGATTTGAGATGATAAGATAGATTAGAAGTTTGTTTTTCGTCTCAAAATTTGTATTTTTAATCGAAATTACAATGATATACTCATCAATTTATATATGTATCATTAATGCACGTGTAAGTTATGTGGTCACGTAAATACTTGAGACGAAAGCTTTGCGCAACAATGTTACTAATAGCTACTTAATTGTTTCCTGTGTCAGTATTAATGAACATTGACATCATATTTATAAAGACATTAATAAATAATTTTCAATCTTGTTTATAAACGAGTAAAATAAATTTAATTAAAAATGCAAATTTGTTAATTTGATTTTCTCGAAAACGAAATCTTAAATAAAATTCTTATTTTTCTTCTAAAATCATTTTATATAAGTTGATATACTAATACACAAATCAGATATGAATTAAATAACTTAAAACATCTTGCGAAAAAATTGTTTATATGAAAGTATTATGATTTTGAGATATTTAAAGGTTATGTTCTATTTTTATATGGAACTATATATTTGTCTAATTATTTGACAGCATATTTTAAAATAAATTCAGTAATCTGTAATACATGTACCTTTTATTAACTATTTAATGAACTAACTTTTTAAAATATCGTGTTTGAAGATTTAGAAAATTGCTGACACAAGAAGTACACTAACAAAAGGATGATCCTGCCGGCACCGGAAGTACCACTGTTAGACATTGTTCTTTCAAATAGTAAATTCCAAAACTAATAACCATCAATATTTCCTATTTTGTTTTATTTTCTTCGTTACAAATCGATAAATTTCAAAAAAAAAAAAATAGATCAATAAATTTATATCGATACACACTATCGATTACAGTTATTCGAAAACAGCGAATTTATTTTTCATGGCTTCTCGCAAAAGAAACAATCATTTTTTCGCTATATGTATATCTAATCGTTCCACTTTCAGTATTTGAAGGAATAACGCTACGGACACCCTACGTATTTACGAAGATAATACCTGATATAACACATCGGGATCAAAGTGCAGGGTACAAATGCGAGCCTTAAAATTCCTTCATAACATTATGAATTAACAAATAATGATTCAACACTTACATTAACACGTAATAAATGCCTGGTCAGACGAATATTTGACATGTGTTTTGTTTGTTTTCCAGCAGACGAAGCATGAATTATACACACAATTTTATTACAAGTTGAGTGCGAAGTATAATGGTTTTGTTAGTTCGTGATACGTTTGTGTTTGCACAAGATTCTCTTGTTTCACAACGGTTATAAACATTTTTTGATTTTTCTATCACCAGCTTATAACTCGTATTTGGCTACATTTTTAATTATCACATTCACTTATTCACTGCACATAATGGTAGAATAAGGTAATACTTATTTCTTCTTTTTATATTTTCTAAAAGGTTAGATGTTTTTATTTCTTCCTGGCTCTCCCTCAGGTCTAAATTCTTCATGGGTTTTCTCAAAACTAATTCAATAAAAATCCAATAAATATTGATTAATAATTTAATATTGTTAGGGTTATAAACAGTCTTTCGTTTTGTTTAGAGTAAGCGGTTGATTCAATTTTAATCCTTTCCGTAATAAAAATAGCGGAACATTTCGTCTTGTGTATACACATTACACGTGTTTCAAAACTTAAAATTACTACCACGTAACATCAGATATGTAGTTGTGTTACTTGCAATGGACGATTGCAAAGAATTGTTCGCGAGTTTTTCACGATACGGTAAAAATTAGTATTACTCTAATCAGGAAACGCCGCGGTCGTACGAACACTTAGAAAAATAGTCCAATGGGAATACACTATTTCATGTTTGAGAATCTTCATCGTATAAAGCACATTTTAAATCATTTAGAAATGATTTTATTCTGCCTTCTGTTTTTTTATTTATTTATTTATTTAGTTATTTATACATGTTTATAGATGACTGATTATTGTACAGAGAATACATTGGCTGATGTACAATTACTGATATCCCATTATATTTTTCAGAAAAAATGGCAGAACCCAAGAAAATTCCAAGTAACGTTTCACAAGAAAATTCACCACATCTTGAAGTATTGGATCGTGTGAAGAATATTCCTGTGATACATTCAGCAATCGAGAAAACAGGATCCACGTATTCTTACTTGAAAGATTCTAATCATTTAATCAACTGGGCTCTCAGTTATGCAGAAGCAGGTCTTCATTATGCAACTGCTACAGCTGCTCCCATTGCTGCGCCTTTAGCTAAAAAATTTGAAGGGCAGATCTCTGCGGTAGATCAGAAATTGTGTGAAGGTTTAAATATAGTTGAAGAAAAAGTACCAATTATGAAAAAGCCTCCTCAAGAGGTAAACATCTAATATTAAATAAAACTTCATAGAACAAGTATAAAAACTAATAACGTATTAACAATACTTATGGGTTGCTTTTAATAACAAAATTTAATCTGTTATCAAACTTCCAATATTTTGTACAATAATGTTAAATGTTTATAGATCTATGATGCAGCCAAAGCAGTAATGAGTAGTTCTTTGCAACCGACAATTGATAAACTAAATGTTGCAAAAGAATCGGCATCGCAACAAGCATCCACACTCAAGGAAATTAGTATAACAAAAGCTAATGAGTTATTGAATACACAGTATGGTAATATGGCTGTGCAAAGTGTGGATAATACAAGTCTCCTTATAAGTCATTTGCTGGATCGCTACTTTCCACCAGTTGAAGGAGAAGAGAACATGCCAGGTATGTGTATAAAAATATTTCAAGATTTTAGAGACACATAGATACTTGCAGTGTGAAGAAAAGAAGTCGTAATAAATATTAGTGAGATAAGTCTCTTTTATTTGGAAAGTACTGCCTGCTATTTAACAAAATATCTATTTAAATACTGAAAAGCTGTATTGTATTTATAAACGAGAAAATTCGTATTCCAGTTCCTGTGTCGGCTGAGGAAAACAAAGTTTTACACGCAGTACAAACCATTGGTCAATTATCATCAAAAACTGCAAATAGAGTATACCATTCGGTTTCAGCACAATTAAAAACAGTAAAGAAAGAAGACGTATCATCGTACATATCTAATGTTATATCTATACTTCACCTAACACATTTCTTAAGTTTAAATGACAAACAGAATGATAAGGAAGGGCAAAGTCCATCCGAAGAAAATAAAGGAAACAAGTAAATCGTTGGTGTGTTAGTATTCGTATACTAATGGCAAAATGTGCTATATTAACGTGTACCTTGTAAGATTTTATCATCAAAAATATATTAGTTTGTATAATCTTTTGCAGAATAATTGTATATAAATGAAGGAACTAAACGTCTGATACGATCATTCATTATTTTACAGAAACAAAAATAAAAAAAGAACACTTCAATTTACTTTGATTCTAAGTATCACTAAATTGTGGATGTTTATGCAGATATAACATATCAAAATATACAAAATATATTCAATTATATATTTTTAGATTATCTAACAAGAAGACAAATTTCTATCTATATACATCTTATTTATTTACCCCCCGCCCCTTTTTTTTAATAAAAATATGCATTTACGTAAGCATCCACAAACAACTAATTATGTAATTTCTGTTGAAAAATATAATGCAAAATTGCATACTACCGTTGTTCATGGTACAAAATGTTCGATTTAATGTTTAGGAAACTTTTATATTGTAATCAGAAAGTATTTACACTTTATATTTTTTGTATTTGTACTATTTGCAAGTATTGTATTATATAAATGTGAATTTGAATATTAAATTTTTCTTATATAAATGTTTGTACGCTGTATTGATTTTGTAAGATGTCGGATTAATGACTCGTTACATCCACAAGCTAAGGATAGCCATCCACTGAAGATACTTTTTTTTTTAATAGGAAGTAAGCCTGTGATGCGAATACAAAATATCAAACAACATATTGTAATATAATAGCATTTGCGGCAATTGATAAGCGATCATATTTCATTATATCGGAGGTAACCAAGTTGACTCCAGGCTTTCCCCTCCCTGTGTCCATTCCTCTAGGTCAGTGATGTCCAAGCTCGCTCCGGGCTTCCCCCACTCTAAAGCTCTTCCCCTCATATAGGATCTGATCCAGGAACAGCGCCCGTTGCGCTATGGTGCAGCGTCGATCGTGCTATTATTTATCGATATCGACGATACAGTCGATAATTAGGATTTCTCCAAGAACAACAAAGTAACACGAAGAATTGTTTTTTGTTTTATGTATGACATTAGCTTTATTCAGAGATTACATCTTTTTGATATTCATCCTTTTTCATACATTTACACTCATCACATACGCTCATCACATACACCCTTCAAATACACATGTTAGATTTGTGAAACTGCCCAACGTTTCTTTCGATTTATCGTCGAAGAAGTCCTGAAACATTAAACATGAGTGGAAGTATGGTAGATATACAGACGCTACGAATCGCGTTAACAATATTTGAATTAGATATTCCGGAGACTATTAAAAATCACTAACATATCCAAATAAATATGTAAGTGTGCATGATGAGTGTTTGTTGTAAATGTATGATAAATGATGAATATCAAAGAGATGTAATGTCTGAATAAAGCTGTCATATATACAATGAAAAAAAATTTCTCGTGTTACTTTGTTGTTCTTGGAGGAATCCTAATTATCGACTGCATCGTCGATATCGATAAATAATAGCACGATCGACGCTGAACCATAGCGCAACGAGCGCTGTTCCTGGATCAGAACCTATATGAGGAGAAGAGCTTTAGAGTGGGGGAAGCCCGGAGCGAGCTTGGACATCACCACCGACGAGATACTATTAAAGACTGCCAGCCCCTGTGTATTTTGGCGTACCACTAAGTGGGCTCTGTTGGGCTCTGGCGGCTCCGTCGGTATATGCGTCTTGCGATGATGGTAAAGCGGTAAATGCATTGAGCAGGGTAAAAAAATGAGCGCCTCCACCAGCGGGGAGATAAATGTAGATCTCTGACTTATTCATTATATAACTGCTTCAACATAATATGTGAGTATATTATTTTGCAATATAACTTATTACACTCTTATAGCCTCATTATCGTATTATACATTGTTGAAATATTTTATAGATATAAAAAAAAAAGTAAAAATAAGAAGTACGTAACATTCTAAAGAAATCATAGAATATAACAGAAACTAATTTGAAAATTACTGTTGCATTTATAAAATAACCATTTGATATAAAATTGGAAAAAAAAATACATACAATTTACAATTAATGGTAAAATTCGATTTATTTTATTAATTATAAGACTAGTTCCTCGTCGGTGCTGGAACATTCCACCCATTATGCGTATATGAGTTGATTAGTTTAGTAACGAGGTAAAATGGATGATATACCAGCCATGTCGTATAATGCTTAGAAACTTTTGAATATAAGACGAATAATGGAACTTGTTTCCCCTACATCACCATTTTTTTTTTTTTTTTAGCAGAAAAAACTAGCGCGCTCGATTCAAAATCCTAAAATATATTTTGATGGTTGCATATTTTGTGAAATCAATGGTATCTAAAATTTTATATTTCTTTTTATATTAAAAAAGAGACTACTAAGCAAACGGTGCTTGAAAGTTTCTATCAGTTTTTGACTTGGAATTGATACGTAATACAATACATAGAAATAAGTTAAAGAATCATCATACAAATACGTGATACCGTCCATCGAAGTATTGATTACATTTTTTTGAATATAAGAAAAATGTAATATATGAATGTGTATCATATTAGCTACAAAAGTATCACGTGTAAGGAAGCACGATAAGTAGCGCGCTCATACGTCGTTTTAAGAAATATCGATATCATATTCTGAAAAATTCCATAGACTTATGATACTTTGCAAGAGAAAAGTCTTGCAAGAGAAAATTTGTACTATATTGTCGATTGTCGAGCGAATAATTCCACGGTATAAAAGACTCAAAGATCGAAGTGTATATTTAGATTATTAAGAAAAACGAAAGAAATTGTAAGAATACAAATTTCGAAGAATTTGTGACATTGGGTAAGTGTCAATCACTTTTCTTAACTGTAAATATTATTTTTAAAATATTTGTCACGTTATAAACCCGTCACTAATCTTAAGATGAATTTTCATATTTATACCACATGGTTTTTAAAATTTTCATTAATTAACATTACCTATGAAAAGTCTCAATTAAAATGGGGAACTTAGGAATCTATAATTTATAGATAATTGTAATGTGTTTACAGGTTTTTTATTTATACTATAATAATTATATTATCTATGATAAAGCTTTTAACTGGTGATCATTAACATGGACGTCGAATTACCTGATTATATTTATAAAATACAAGCTGTTAATCGTGCACGCAAAATACCAAGTGTGAATTATCTGTGGGATAAGTCTATAGAAGTATATGGTCGTGTGAAAGAAACAAATGTATTTGTTCATTGGGCATTTAACACAATGGAGAATGTTTTCAATATTGTAATCGAAAAATCATTACCAGTAGCTAAATTAATGGAGAAGCCAATTTATACTTTGGACAAAACGTTTTGCCAAGGGCTTGACTATGTAGAAGTAAAGTTACCTATAATTAAAGAACAACCAGAACAGGTTATTAGTTCTGTAGATTTAATTACGCGACACATATTATAATAGATGACTAATTTTAATTATCGTAGACATATATTTGTCGTTTCAGATAATAAGTCGTACTAAGTCTATTGTATCCAAACGTCTTAGACCAGCTGTTAAAACATTCATTGAATTCAAACAAGAAACCAAACATAAAGTTAGAATTATGACGTTGCTTACTTATTATAAAGTTTATTATTTGAGGATATACAGTTGGCAACAGGCAGATCGAGTTATGTCAACTGAAACAGGAATTAATATTTTAAAGACTGTCGATAATACTACCGATTTTGTTGAGCTAATGTTGGATAAATATCTACCTGTTCCCTATGATGAGTTTCATATCAATGAAACAGGTATAAATTTAAAAGTTTACGTAGAAAAGTATTAATGTTATCATATAATTAAAATTGATTTTCCTTTTATAGAAAAATTATGCAACGAAGATGGAAAGCTCCATCATACTGTAGAGAGGTTGAGTGAATTTAGTTCTCGTACTTCAAAACGTATTTACTTCGCTTTAATAAATAGGTGGCAACACTTATACAAAATAGAAATTTTTATTTTAATATTATATACTCTTGTTGTTATTCAGACAATTAAATTTTTAGAATCAACACTGTCGTTCATTTTTAAATTACTCAATAATTACCTTGTCTATCACTAGGATGATTGTAATTTATAATGCTGACAGCAGTACACTAAAATTATATTTAAATCACTGTTCATCAGGTATTTATAATATATTTTATATTGAAAGTTATGTCGTCAAAATGTTACGCAGTGTAAAGTTAAGCAAGCAAATGCGGTATTATAAATAATTTTGTAACATTTTTTTTTTGTATGTTATATTTCATTTAATTTTAAATTCATATCATTGAATGTATATGATTTTTTAATCATATAGAATGCATTTTGTACATATTTTTAACTTGTTAAAAATGTTTGTATAATGTATTCACTTGACATTAAATATTTTGTAAATATTGAGAACAAAATTATAGATCTGATAAAAGTTAATTTTTATCAATATTTTGTACTTACATTTATAGTATAAAATGTTACTTTTGACTGTTGTTTGATAATCATTTGATTTTAAACGCGTATTGTATCAAACTGTACAAATGTATAATAAAAAGCATGAAATTGCGAATGAAATTATGTATACATATATACATAGGTTCTAACTTCTCGTTTCCCGCGTTTGAAGTGATCGTAACAGAGTAAAGCACAACCATCGTGAATGTCGAAAAATATTCATCTATTAAAATTTTCCAATTTCTTCTAATTTAAATTGTGAATGTTGAAGATACACTTTGACTATTAATATGTATAAAGTATTTAGTGATCTATAATGCAGAACAGTTGATAACTCTCAAGAGGTTAATGCAGGTTATTGTAATTACAGTATATTTGAAATATTTTCTCAAAAATATGAATAAAAAGTTGGAATTTATTTTGTGACAGCTATTTAAAAATGTTGCAGCATCATATTTATATATTTACTAGTTACGTGACTGTCTATAACCTGCTGAATAATGAAAACAACAATAAAATATATATATATATATATATAAATATATTAAATAATACTTATAATTCACTGATTGTAAATATACACGGTTTTATCTTTTTCCAAATCTTTATTTTAAACAATTCATATTTTGTAAAGAAATTAAGATGTAAAATATAATTCATGAGTTATACGTTGAATTCTATTATTAGTATACTTCTTTCTACGAAATATGAATTTCTCTAAATTAAATGTGTATTGTAACATTTTATTAATTTAATTTCTATTTTTAGTATTAAATATTTTAGTAGATTCTATTGGAGAAACTACGTATAACAGAAAACAGCTTGATATGTCAGTTTTACCATTAATTTCGTTTAAAGGACGCATTAATTATGTTAACGACTTTGATGCCTGTGCTATGATTTGTGATGATATTATGTAAGGTTTACATAATTAACACGACATAATAAACAGAAGATATTAATATATGTTTTATTTTTATCATAATTATTTCAGCAAAGAAGTGGATAATTATGATAGTGATATAGTACCAGTAGGATTTGATTTAGAATGGCCTTTTAGTTTTCAAACAGGAAGTGGAAAAACTGCTTTAGTTCAAATATGTTTGAATAATAATATATGTCATCTGTTACACGTATACTCATTGAAAAAGCTACCTGCCGCATTTGTAATTCTTTTAAGTCATCCGAAAGTCAAACTAGTTGGAGTCAATGTAAAGAAGTAAGTTTCTCAGAAAGGAATGATAATGATACTTTTTATGTTGTGATTTTAATCTTTCTTTTTATAGCGATGTTTGGAAATTGGGTAGAGATTTTCAAGAATTTCCAGCGAGTAAAGTTGTGGAAAATAATTGTTTAGATTGTGGTACATTTGCAAATAGAATATTAAATCGATCTTGTCGTTGGAGTTTAGAGAGATTAACTGAACATTTGGTTAGTTTTTATCAAATCTAGGTAAACTAAAACAATTTTTCTTTTTTTCAAGTAGAAAACTTTTTCCTTACTATTTTAGTTAAAAAGAAGCATTAACAAGGATTCAAAAGTAAGAAAAAGTAAATGGCATATACATCCTTTAAATAAGGAACAAAAACTTTATGCCGCAACAGATGCTTATGTATGTTTCCTTTTTTTTTTTTTCGCGTTTAATTTCATTATATTTTGTATACAAATACTTTTATTTGTTTTCGAACAGGTTTCGTGGCTTTTATACATTACCATACGAGAGAAAGCAAATTTAAAAGAAACCGAAGAAAGCGCTAATTGTAAATAATTTGAATTAATAAATACAGTAATACGCATAAGTGGTTTAACAAAAAAATTGTAATTAAAGAGAAAATATTACTGTCTTATCATGCCCTCGGCGTTAGTCAAAGTTTTATGGGCAGGACGATTAAGTTACAATTCTGGACTAAGATTACAAAAGGTGTTATCTAGCCAGCATCATCAAAATTTAAGCAACGATACTTGCAATACGTTAGTATTGGTTGAACATGATCCAGTGTTTACGGTTGGAATTAGAGACAAAGGGTATTCAATCGAAGAAGAAGAAAAGTTGAAAAGATTAGGTGCTGAATTTTTTAGAACAAATCGAGGCGGCCTCATAACTTTTCATGGTCCAGGACAATTAGTAGCGTATCCTATATTAAATTTGAAGCATTTTAAATGTAGCGTTAAGTGGTACGTTTCTCAAATAGAAGAAATGATAATTCGTTTATGTGCAGAATACGGTATTAAAGCAGAAACATCTCCAAACACCGGTGTATGGGTGGGTGATAAAAAAATTTGTGCAATTGGTATTCATGGAAGTCGTTACATAACGACACATGGATTAGCTCTAAATTGCGATACAGACTTAAATTGGTTTGATCATATTGTGCCTTGTGGCGTTGAAGGAAAAGGTGTAACTAGTATTAGCGAGGAACTAAACAAAAATATTACAATTCAAGATGTGTTACCACTTTTTCAAAATGCTTTTCAAGATCAATTTAATTGTACGTTAATTCAATGCTCTGCAGAAGAATCTTCAAAATTACTCAAAACTGCCAACAGTGTATGTATATAAAATGAAATTGCGTGCACAATGAATTTTAATAAAGAATTTTAATAAATTCACTTTTGTATAATATTTTTTATTTTTTGAAGTAAGACGGGGAACACGAGCGTTCAAATGATAGACCCTTTTTTTTTTGGTGACATTGTTAGGACGTGTCAGATCGAAAGAAATTTTTGTTACGAAATAATATAAATAATGAATTATTAATTAGTAACATTCGTATGGGATATCTAAGAATATAGGGACGAAGTGTGTCGGTGTAAACAGGAGAAGTCATCGTAAAACGGGACAACTTACTTTCTAAACACCTTGTTTTGTGTTACCTGATCACATAAAAAAAACTTTGAACTGATTTCGAAATCAAACTCACGATCAATTTATTTTAATAGAAGATTGATCAGCTTTTATCATATTATCTTAGTAATACATTTAATTTATTTCCCAAAAAACAAAGTAACAAGGACTGTAAAAACTTTTTGTCCTAGTTATAAAACGAATCCAGGTTTTTACCTCCAATGTTTTATTGAACACCATAAAAAAAAAAAAGAAAAAAACATGGAGTTCGAATTCTTCGACATAAACTTTACACTTTTATTTTTACAAATAAATTATTTCTGTTAATATAACCGGAGCATTTGCCCCTAAAATCTTATTTTATTAAACTGCTTCTTATATTGTAAAAAAATATGCCATGATACTCTTAAAAAAATAGGTATAATTTCATTGTTCTTAGAACTCTTCTAATTACAAATACAATTATATCGACAAAATTCGTACTAAGAATTAAAAACTTATTTGTACTAAACAATTTTTTCTTTTCTTTTTAATAATATTAATAAATTAATAAATTTCTTTTGCCCGAACGAGTTGCTTTACCTTCTTTTTACTTTCGTGCAGCCATTCAGCCATTAAACCTTTAGGTTGAAAATTTTGAATCGCTACTGATATAAATGCGTCGATTCGTCGAGCATCAATGCCCAAATTCATATTCGGAGACCTACAAGCAATTTGAAGGTTTTTTGAATGTACATACCTGTGTAATCGTTCACAATTAGAAGGTATTTACAAACCTTGACAAACATGCTGCTATGAACGTAGCCCAGCTTTCAATGTTACCAGGATAAGTGAATAAAAGTTTCTGCAACGACCTACTATTGTTTGGTATTGAATTTTGTATACAGTAACTATAAAATGATGCACACGCGATATGTGCAACATCTTCAGTAGCATTATTCCTACTAAGAATTAGCGTTTTCTGTGCGCATTTACTGAACGTCTTTAAATCTGTTTCTAACAAAATTCTTAGCAGTCGTATCCAATATCTTACATCATCTATAAGCGAAAACGAAAAAGGATAAATAACGTGTCGACAAACTAACTATGCAAAATACAAAGATACATGTTATTTACCAGGATAAGTAAAAATTGCTTTAGAAAGAGTGGCAATAGCACTTTTAATATCATTATTTATTATGTAGAAATATGCTAATAAGTTTGTAACATGATGTCCATACGTGGAATGATTTTTATATATTTTTAATTCGTTCAATACCAATGTAATTAAATTTACATCACCGTGCAATATACCCAAAGCTGCGGCCGCTAGAAGGCCTATTATAATGGGTGGTTGTATTTGTATACATTGAAACAATAAAATTTTTGCGTCTTGTACTCGTTGAAAGGTGTACGCTATTGCCGCCATTGCACATAATGTATAAGCTTTCTGTGTATCGGTCTCAGCATATGAATTCAGTGTTGTTTCATAAGTATTATACGATTCTTCATATTTTTCAGCTGAAAATAAAATTACATCGAATGAAATGAAATAATGTATAAAAATTACTGTTATACCTATTCTGACGATATAAAGTATACGTTGTCCAGTAAATATATATTATTACCTTTAAATAAAGCTAACGCCAAATAACACTGAGAATTGTAAGTGGTCTCTTTGACAACTTGACAAAACTTTACAGCTTCGCCATACTTAGAGAGCTGTAGTAAAACGCGTGCTAGATTTATACATACAGAATCCTTTTCTTTGGTATCACTGGTGCGTACAGCTGCAGCAAATTGTTCTGCTGCTGATCTGTAAAGCTTCTGCCTTTCAAGTAACAATCCATACGTATTTCGAGCATAACAATCATCAGGATGATGTTCTACAATTTATAATAAACAACAAAATCCATGACTAGTTTATAATATCCGATCTATGATGATAAATAATATAAAATTACCTATATACCAAGTCATAACATCAGCAGCAACGAACACAGCGTGCATCTTTTCTATTATATATGTATGAAAATAATTCTCTTTGACGGTAGAATTTAAAATTACTGTAAGTACCCAATGAGCATATCCCACTGCAGCTTGATCGTGATAACCCAATTGTGTGCAATGTCTAAATAAATCTATTGCTTCTTTTCTATTCAACATTTCAGCGATTATAGCTTGTCCTACCCAGCTATTTACATATGCTGGATCTAAGCGCTGGGCTTGAGAATAAGCCTCATTCGCTTTATACAAATTTCCTACGACATGAAAATTTTTAACTTTCTTGAATAAGTAATAAGTTAGCCTTCATAAAAAAAAAAAAAATATATATATACATACATACATATATTCAATAAATATTCAAGTACGATAATTTGAGAAATATTCGAGAAAAGTAGCATGTGACTGAAATCTTTCTAGTTTTAATAATTATCCGAACAGATTTAAATACTAATATTTTCAAGTTCTTGTACAGCATTTTGTAAATATCACCATGGTTAAAAATTATACTTTTGTATAGTTTAATTTAACATACCTATATGGAGATATACAGTTCCCAAATTGCACCAAACTATAGCATTATTTAGTCCTTTATCAATTGCCATGATGAAAGCATGCTGAGCCAATGCATAATTTTTTATGTATGATGTCATACAAATTACACCCAAAAGGTTCCAGTGTAACCATATTGAAGGGCAGAGTTTAACAGCGTGTTTTGCAGCAGCTAGACATTTACCAGCCAATTTTTTATGATCAACTAATGGATCAAGTTGTAACTGCATTAAATAACATGAAGCTAAATCGTGCCACAGTAAAGACGAATGTGGAGCCAGCGATAACGCACAACAATAACATCTGTAAATGAAATATTGCTTAAGTAATTTATAAATCATTACATTATTACAAATTAACGACAAGAAATAATGATCATTACAGTAGTGTAAAATTAGTTTATGAATTAAAAGGAAATACGAGTCTTTAGTTCGTATGAATTTAATACCAAGTGATATGAAATAATTCAAAAAGCTGCAACATACATGATGCAATAGGTACATACCTTGATGATAAAAGAAACAGGTCCCTTCGTTTAATCAAAACGACATCTTTGGTGTCGTCGCATTTGATTAAAATAGAGGATACTTTTAAATAGCCATACTTTTCTGGCATTGTTGCAACTCTATAACATACATCACCTAGTAATTTCCAGATACAAGATCTATCCTTACGTTCCTTAACAGCTATAATTAGACTGTCCATTGCTTGTTGCAGATAGTCATTAGCACGACCTAACAACTGTTTAGCAATATGTTCCTTCGCTAGAGCTAAACAGGTTTCAGCCAATCCTTTTAAAGCAGGAACATAATTTGGCTCGTTCAATAGTAGATTTTCAAAATCTGCTTTTGCTTCATTGTACTGTTTAATAATCTACAAAATAGTATCGAAACCTGGTAAAAAGTTAGATACTTCTACAAAGCAAATACTTCTTTTTTTAGCAAAACTTTCTAAAATGTACTTCATTTTTCAGCCATAGGAAGTTGTGCGCTGTACTAAAAGATATAAAAAAAGAATACTAACTAATTTTATGTTCGCCAATTGTATTATTGGATACAATGATTTTGGACATAATTCTAATGCTCTCTGATATGATTTCAATGCCGATGTGTAAGCACCTCGTATAAAATATGCATCTGCTAAAGATTCCCAACAATGACTGTAATAAATAATTAAGTATTAAAATTTCCCTTTAAACTTGTATATATTGCAGTGATAATTATCAACCAGTTTTCAAATGAATGTAACTCGTTACAGTTAATTTGAAGTAGCAGTTGAGATTATTCTTATACATAGCATATAATTATCGAATTTCTATTATACTTATATGAATATTTAATACTTGTCATAAGGATCGGCTCTAAGAACATGTTGAAATGCTTTAATAGCTTGTGTTATATCCCCTTGATCGAGGTACTGCAAACCAAGTTGCAACCATGCCCATTTAGGACCTCTATCTCGTGCTGTTAATTTTTGCAACAATTGAATATTAGCATCCTAGAAGTAGAAAATAATATTTCGTATAAATATTCGTTACAATGTATGAAAATATTCATTTGATGATTACCTGATTTTTAAGAAGTCTGTACGCAGTACTTAAACCGACACCAGCTTCTTCAGAATTTGGGTTAATTTGTAACGCTGTTTGATAACACCTTCGGGAACGTTCAATATCATTGCCATATTCTCTGTAATAGTGTCCCAAATAAACCAAACATTCCCAATGATAACGATCTGCCTTTATTCCATTTAAAAACGCCATCAGGCTGTAATTATATTCTGTCATTTCCCAGTATATGGTGCCAAGAAGTAACCATGCCTCGGACGTTTCTAAAGCTGATTCAATATTATTTACAGCTTCCTCGAATTGCTTATGTTGTTTCAAATAAAATGCTCTGAGAAAGTTTGCCTGAACTTTAGTTTCACGTTTTGATTCCAAATCATTCAACTTGATATGCACATCAGGATCATCTAACAAGATAGCGATACGCGTACGAGCCAATTCCAATTTTGCTGATACATGTTTCATTAAGTTCTAAATAGATAACGTAAATTTATAGAAATGAAAGAATTCAATAATGATATCGTCTGAAATGAATGATTTTCTTACATTTTCACATATTTGTAAAGCAGCTTCCCATTTTTGTTTAATATTACTCCTACTCATGGATTCGATTAACATTAATTCTAGCTTATACAACAGTTCATCGTTCTGTTTGTATTCCTGGATTTTCAATGCTTGCTTTACAGCATTTTCTACATCTTCCCAACAATAAAGTCTTGCATTTATTTCACTTAATATTACCCAGGCATACAATGAGTTTGGTTTTAACACAAGTATGTCTGTTATTATTTCTCGTGCTGGTATCAAATTATCATTCTCCTTCAAATATACAGCTTTTGCGATTGCAGCAAACTCAGAATTTGGATTTAACTTTAAGAGAGATTCATAGAACTCTGTTATATCAATAGTAATACGATTTTCATATAAAATATTTTGTTCATAATAGACTCTGCATATGTACTCTGTAAAAAAGAAATGGTAATAATTAGAAAAATATAATCATATTGTTAAAGTTGTTTATATTATTAAATTAATCATTAAAATGATTAATATATTATTTTTAATACTTACCCAGTGGCAATGCATCTTGCGGAAACTTCTGATGCACGTTTGTAGCTTGTTTAATTAAAACCATTAATTCATTCCTGTCGTATAATATCTCCAAATATTTTCTGTAACACTCCCGTCGATCAAGTATACTATCGTCATTGATTACAGATACAAAAACATTTTCTAATAGATCTTGATATTTTGGTATGGTCAAATTATTATAGTTATTTATTAATATCCATAATAGCGTTTTATTGATCAACTTAATCTTATTATCGTCTAATTCTTTTTGTAATTTAACTAAACTTTCAATACACTCAACTAATACTGTATTATCTTCAACTTGTAAAGAAATATCTAAGATTTTGTTTAAAATACTTGCAAAATTATTATCACTGTAAATAATTCATTGGACAATAAATGTTAACAAATACATTTTAAATAAAAATTAAACGTATAAAATTCATAAAGATATATACCTATCTATCAGCAAAAATTTGCAATAAGCTAATATGAGCTTATTATAAGATTCGTTACTGTTTAGATTTTTTTCATAATAAGTTATTAAACGATACCAAGCTACTGGATTATCTGCTTGTATCTGTGTAGCTTTTTGAAGGACCAATGGAACTTGTGTCTCATATTCTTCAACTTCATTCATCGCAGCAGCCAACAAAATAAATGTACCGTAATGAGTTTGATCTTTTTTTAATATTTTTTTACACTTTTTAATTACATCCGTAAACTTGTTTTGTTTAAATGCTTCACGAGCTTCTTTAAAAGCTGCTTTCAGCTCACTTGACATGATTAAATTGAATAAAATCTCTGATAAACCCTAAAAATTGTGTATTGCTAACTCAGTTTTAATAACAATGAAAAGTTTGTTTGTGTAATCTTCAGGAATTACTATCACTCTACAATTTGATTAACTTTTATATATCTTTAAACCCAACATTACACTTTTACATATATTTCAGTTACAGTCCTTTTACAATTAAATTTTATACAATTTTATTTTACATAGCCTTATCATTTATAATATAATCATATTCAGACTACTGATTACTGATATATAATATAATCTTATTACAATTGATTACAATGTGTGCATTTCTTAAAAAAAAAATATTAAACTACGTTTCCATGAGCGTATAACACATTCTGCCCTATTCTCATTCTACTCGCGCCTGGAGTGACTCCAGTGGAGTCTTGAAGGCAGTGATAAATACTATTAAATATTAATTACTACAAATTGTCCTCACAAAATACGAATTTCAATCATATGCTCATCTTTTTCCAAGTTCATTATAAAATTACAGCTAACAAAAGTAATTGCTAACTTAAAAAAAAAAAAAGGAAAAGAAATGTCTTTTAAGAAAAAGAAGCTGAGTGTATAAAGATTTACGTTATTATCATGATCTCGGTATTCAGACACAAATTTGCTTATTAGCGATTTGTTATGTAGAAATTTAACTTAAGGTGAATTTCTATGTTTCATATTTTATACCAAAATATAAAAAGGTTGAAGATGTTACCATGATCTGATAACATTGTTTACGAATTATTAATAATTATTAGTTTTTTTATATTTTTCAATATTATTAACCTCGGTATAATGTTTAATATCAAATTTTTACTCATTACGTAACTATATAAAAATAAAAGATATGTAATATGTTGAATTATTACTTTTTTATTATCGACAGAGCATATTGATGTATTTTTCACAAAACACTATCGCATATAAGAAGGATATTTCGGATTATAAACATAATTTATGTAACATTTGTGTGTACGTTCGATGTATTGTTTAAAATTCTTTAATTTGGCCCATTAAAAATAATTTTTAAATATTTCGAGTCCTGGAATGGAGTAATAAAGAACATTTTTTGAAGTTTTCGATATGTAAAAATAAGTATAAGATTACCAAAATATAAACATAACAATATCCTCACCATTTAATTATTTTAAGAGATCAATTTTTAAAATACAGCGTGTTTATTTTTTATAATTTGAAGTTAACCAATGACGTTTCCTCACATTCTACGGAGGTGACAGTATGACAATGGCGTATCCCTACATGGAACCTGCAAAAAAGAAATTTGAAAATGATAATGTCACTTTGAATAAATTGTATCACTATCCTGAATCCTGATTAACTGCTAGCTTTCAATTACCCATCAATTATAACATTGAAAATTAAATTGATTTATTCCTATCAAATTGTATAAAGTCTCAAAATAATAGTTTTATTTTAAACACTAATAATTTCTAAAATATTTACATATAAAATAAAGTTGGTATTTTTGAATTCTGTACACTTTTAGAATTTTATACATTTTTATATTTTGAAACTTTTAGAATTGTTTGTTTAAATATCTATGTATATAAATAAAAAAAAAGCAGTTATGAGAAAAGAAACGAATAATATTTATTGATTGTTACGTTACTAAATTATTTCACAGAATCAATCGAATCGTAAAAAAGAAAACGCAAGATCGAAATGCGACGCCAATGATACACGTTCTTTCAGTTGAATCGGTATGGCTGCCGCGAGACTTGCGGACAGATCGCGTCGCGACACGCAAACGAGCATCGGTCAAGTGTCCTTATATGCAACTTTCATTGAACAGTGTAAATATACATAAATATGATTCAAATGTGTTCAAGTGATTAACAATACGACTATAAATCGTTTAAACTAACGAGGAATTATGAAAAGACTGACAAGAAACCTAAAAAGAAGTGAAATAATTGTGACAGGGCATAAAAACAATTTCGAAGTCGAATACGGCGGTGATCGAGATAGAGAAAATCTATAGATTTTCTTTTCTTTTCTTTTTAATTCGCCACTCGGTAAATCAACATCAATCGTCTACGCAGTGTGTTCATAATTATTATTTCATTGTAAAGTGCGATCGTTCCAAAAGCTTGTGCTAATTCATTATCCGACTCGAGAGAAAGTTAACAGTTGTTTCCAACCGTAGACACGTTGCCGTTCAAATTTAGGACTATTGATAAAATTCGCGTTGTTTCCAAATCGAACGAATACGTTTAATCGTAGAAAGTATGTGGTTACGTGGGCACGAACAAGTTTGTAATATTCTGGTGAAACTAATCGATTTGAAAATATCAAACTGAAGAAACAAGAAACATATTTTGTCATTTGTTGTGCAGAACCCGCGGAAATATGTTCGTTTGCAATTGTTGTTCCCCGTTGTGCCGAGTGAACGACTGAAGCCGGATATGAAGAACGCAAAAGGATCACCGCAGAAAAAACGGGAAAAATAGCGGATGCATTGGACACGATTGAACGAGTGGCATGAATGACAGATGTGTGTTTGCGTAGACACGATCCGTCTTTTGAAGTGTTCCGGATTAGCGTGGCTCGATTTGAGCATATCGAACCACGATATCGACGGATCGAATACGGTCGCATTGATATTTAATGTACCGTAGACCAATGTAACGCAATGTTCGTCAGATTGACCATCGCTATTACGGCATTTTGCCTGTGGAACGGTGTTGGTAAGTTATTACACGTTTATTTCACACCCTAATGAATCCCGTTTCATTTTTTTTTTTCCATGCCTAATTACCTAATTGCCACGGATATTCTGGTACAATATGTTCACTCATTTTGTGATGTATTCGCGCATAGATAAGCTTAGCTAGCTCAAGGAATCTAGTAATATTTACCACTACGATATGCTTATTATATTATTACCATAAATGTTAATTCATAATACACTATGATACTAGTAATAACGTATAGCAATAATATTACTATACAATATGTGGTATTCTTATTACTAATATATTATACATCAATAATAGTATAGTGAAGTTTACATTTGTTAAAAATAGTAATATTATTATATTTATATGATAATAATAATTTGTTTCTTTTAAACCAAGTATTTTCATTCCATCAGAGGATGTTTCAAATTTATCAATAATGCAAATAGCAAAATTTGAAATTTCTTCAAATAAATTAAAAAAAAAAAATAAGAAGAAGGATTGCGTTTTGAATTAATTTTTGTGAAATTCAACGTGTTAACATTCTTCGGCCAAATGGATATTGTTTAATCGGTAAAAGTTTGTTTCGATCACGATAACGTCGCGACACTTTAAACAATACTCGAGGGTCATTTTTTAAAAGCGTAAGTCGTAAGCGTAAGTAAAAAACAAAGTTTTGGAAATTATTTTGCTGGAAGTTCGTGGTATTCAACCCGTACTTTCTAATATGTCCGGAGAAAGCGTCGACGAGATTTCCTTTGACGAGTTCGTCTTGGGTAAATGTGAAACTAGAATACATTTTATTATTTACAATGAAAAATACAAAAAAAAAAAGAACGTATCAGCTTATTCGCATTTATAAACAAATCAATTTATAAAATTGTGAATACCTATAATTTCAATCTGGATCTTAAAATTCGGTTAAACTTTAATGAATTTTAACGCACTTATTGTCTTAAAAATAGATACATTTTTCTTTATTATATCTATGACTATTCAATTTTTTATGGGAGTACTTATTAAATTTTAATTATACGTGATAGCAAGGAATATGAATAGGAATGTGATTATTATGAATAATAATTACACCGTCGAACATGCTGTGCTTTCCTAAGGAAAATAGCGATACAGGGAAATAATGTCCCACTATTTACTAGAGATTATACCTTGCCATAATAATTTACCTAGTACATTATCCACGTTACTTCTTTATTAAATCAACCAACTCTCTTTTAAAACGAATACTAACTGAAATACGTAATATATATATAGTAATTTTCGAGTATTGTGACTAGCGGTGGGATATTTCGCTCCATTATATTACTAATTAAACATTCTTTTTAACCGCATGCCAGTTTCTCTGGATTTTATCCTACTATAGGTCGTGCGAGTGTTAAACAGATCACTTTGTACAAATAAATTCATGGACTCTGTAAATATTTCGTTTTCTTGAAATGCCTGCCAGCAGGTGTGCCGACGAGGCTCGTTATGTGAACCGCGGCCCTTAAACCCATCCGTAGCACTTACGCCAACAAAGAACAATCGCATAATCGGCTAACATTGATGTGCATGCTGCTGACATCGTTACCCACGTTTGTTATCCACCACCTGAATCCTAGGGCGAAAGATAACCCGGTATATATCGATTGTGCAAGCCTGTCGCAGATAGCTTTCACGAGATCAGGTGACCCCCCACTCGTGCTCTCTTCTTATGTAAAGAAAACGCTCGTGCGAAAGAAAAATCTCATGGTCACGAACAGTTCTATTTGTTAGAGGAATCCGATATAAGATCAAGGAATAAAAACGATCAAGAGGATCGAATGACCCGCCAGACGAATTAACTTTTAAAACGGGGGAACGACATAATCGGGTCACTAGACACCGGACAAGAACTTGTATTCAATGTACACCGGTATAATCGGAGACACTCGTGTGTCCCGATCGAATTTATCGGTAAAAAGGCTTTTAAACGGAATTGTACAAAAATGTTCATTGATATCTTTTTAATGCACCGTTGCATTTAGGAAGAAATCAAGAATCCGAAACGGAGCTACGGGTATGCTTGTATATTTAATTTGATGTCTGAACGACAGACTTTTAAGAAGCAGAAGGTCTTAAAATTAGTATTTTTATTCATAAGTGTTTGTAGTAGAATTTTTTTTTTTTAACACTAGACTTGCTCTAGATTTCTTATATTAAGACGCTTTTGACCGAATGTAGATTGATTTTTCTACATGTTAATTTATGTTTCATTCTTTACGCGTTTCGTGCTTTATTTTATTTTCGATTTAAAATGTAAGTGGATATCAAACGGTCGGTAATTTTTGCGTAAATTCTGTTCCGTAAATGATACATTTTTATCCCTACCACTTGGGGGACCCTCTTTGAACCAGTGAAGCAAAGTGTAATCGGAGACGTAGCGACATTATTTAAAGATTTTTATTGCCTTCGTCGAAAGTTTTTTTTTTTTTTTTTTTTTTGTAAGAGAAACTAAAGCTGACATCCCTGAAGGAAGGCTCCATGCCTTGTTTATATCGTGGCGGGCCATGTGCGCCGGGCCCGAGGACCTCGACGACGTAGGGCTATAAAATTTAAAACCTTCGAGGACGTCGCAGCGTACCACCTCCAAAAAGGACTTTCTTTTGGGAAGGGAAAGTCAGTGCAAATTCAGAACCTCGGCTGAATTAACAATTTCGGCTCGTTCCCTCAGAATATATATATATATGTATATACTAGCGGACCCGACAGACGTTGTCCTGTACACACGTCTTAAATCCGAAAATTTCAAACTTTTTTGAATTAGTTGTAACAATCTGGACCGTTTGATGAAAATTTTTATAAAAACAGTTATTACAATACCTGACGTCATCAACATTTCAATTAGCACGCGATTTATTTTAAATATCGGCACGGCTGTCTGCCGGATCCTATAAATAAAAAAACTTATAAATAAAAAATTAATTAAAAAATACATTTTGTAGTGGACCGAATTGTGAATCTAAACCATTCTCGAATCCACTTGAACGCACACAAAAAATTTCATCAAAATCGGTCCAGCCGTTTAGGAGTTCAGTCACATACACACGCACAGAAGTATTATATATATAAAGATGTATATATAGTCCATATAGCAATCGTATTTCTTGTATCTTCCCGTTTTTTTTGTTTTTTTTTTTAAATATAGTCTTACATTTTACTTTTTGTTAACCCCTTGCACTACAATAACGTGTCACACTCGTGACGGACAAATTTTGATCACAATTGAATATTAACTTCAATTCTGATTACAATTTACACATTTAATGTTTGCCAAGTACAAAGTATATGCAATAATTCAATTTCCTTGATTTGTTTTACCGCTGAAGTAATAAATATTTACCTCGGACTGACGCATCTGTCGGGAAAACGGTAGTGCAAGGGGTTAAATAAAAAAAAATTCACTATTGTGGGGGAAATTTTTCTGATTAAAATAAGACTAAATACGATATAAATCGGTTCATATTTAGGTTATAAGATTGCTAAGAAACTGCAGCTCGTTCTTTGATGTTTCCGAGCAAAGAAAGGTAAATAAAGAGAGAAATACTCGCAAGCACAATATTTAACCCAATACTACCATATGCTATTAACTGTTGACCGATTTATATCGTGTTTAGTCTCATTTTAATTAGAAAAACCTCCTACACACGATAGTGAACTTTTTATTAACAAAATGTAAAAAATAAAAAACTTTCTTCCGTGCATTACAGT
The DNA here is from genome assembly GCA_943735885.1 of Stelis phaeoptera. NCBI lineage: Eukaryota > Metazoa > Arthropoda > Insecta > Hymenoptera > Megachilidae > Stelis > Stelis phaeoptera. Next base: position 8,663,171 of record OX030936.1, read on the forward strand.
GCGGTCACAGTGACACGGACCGATAAATCTGATTTTCAGTCCCTCTTTCTTCTTTAGCTGACTCTTTCTACGTTCGACTGCGTCGCCAATTTACAACCAAATTCGAAAAACGATTCTCCTATTCCATAAATGTTGCGAAACGGACTCTGCAATAATAACGTTTATCGAGTTTTCACTGTACTACCCAAAATTGTTTCAGCATCAAATATTTGAAGTAGGCAAACTTTATTTTCTATTTCTAAATAATCCACTCTCTTTTTCTTTTCTTTTACAATTGTTAACCCAATAATTCCTAAATATATATATATATATATATTGTTTCTGCTTTGAATATAAACACATGCCAATTAATAGCTAACATAAATAAATATATTAATGTTACAAATTAAACAGGTGGTAGACAAAGACAGATATTTCAACCGTGAAAGGCTCGATCAAATCTTGGTATTAATGGATCGAAATAGAGAAAATTATTCTAAAGCACTATTTTTCCTTTTATATCAACACGTGTTACGTTCTATCAATCGAAGTCGATTTTTCGTAGGTATTCCGGCGCATGAAAGTGAAGCGTCATGCTAACGGATATTTAAGGCCCGACGATGACCTCATCGAAGTGAAAGTTCTCTCGTTCGGTTCTCTGTGGTGGTAAAACGAGTAAATGGTATTAAAAAAAAAAAAGAGCGCGCGCGCGCGAGGCCTCTTTTGAATTCTCGTAAGCCCTGAAGTATCCGCTTCCGGAAACGAGCGCGTGGACGTCACGATCTCGGGGGATTCAATGAAATCGATCGTTTCGAAAGATTCCTCGATAAATCGTCATATCTTTGCCTTGAAACGATGTTTTTTAAATTACTTTCTATTTTTACGAACTAAACTTTTCTTTTTATTTCAATTATGTTTCAGATTTATATTCTTTGCATAGCTTGCAGCAAAATTTTAAATAACGATGAGTAATCGGTTAATAATTTCGACTGTGTTAGAGTATAAAATAATTTGGAGAAGAAAAAAGTACAACCGACTTCAAAATGCACTCAAAAGTATGAAATAATTTTTATTTAACCCATTATCTGCCATTGTCCCTTTTTAGGGACATTTATATTTCTTTACTGTAGTACCATCCTACAAATGATAAAAAAAAATAATTAATTATTAATAAAAAGTCCATGATGAATAATTTTCGCAAGTAATGGGTTAATTTGTATGACTTCTCTCTAGCTCTTTATAAAATTGATGAAAGTATTACATAACATATTAAAAACAATGCAATCATAATCAGCAGCATATTTCATTTACGAAGCTTGGAATTAAAAATTTTCTACGCCGAATATCACCAAAGGATAATTCCACGCCAAATCGATCACCTTTTTTTTTGGCGATGTCTCTTATATTGTAGTTCGCGTGAAATTAGGGGGGGTTTAAGTCATCGTTTTGATCGTTTCGAAACCGTTTGAGAAATATAAGCCTTTAAATTTCACGATTTTTACCTATTTTCGTGAAAATGGGTATGTTTGAATTTTTATCTCGAGAACTATTTGTTCTATTAACCCACTCTTTTTTTTATTTTAATAGGGAAGGATCACTGTTTTAGAGTATATTTTTATTGGATTGAAAACTGACTTTCACAATATTGAAAATTATAAACAAATTCTTCTTTTGCAAAAATCGCTTCAAAGTCGTGTTTTTAAAAATCCGAAAAAATTATTTTCGTATTCCTTGAAGTTTTCTCTATAAAATATCTAAATTTCACGATGGTGTTTTCCCTATTAACGTCGCAATAAAATGTTATTGGTAGACGGGCCATAGTCCGGTTCGGTATTATTATTATGGACGGCTCAAGACCGATATTACCCTATACCTGTTAATACAATGAAGTCGACAAAAATTGAAAAGTTTTTACTAATGCCTATGTACTATCATTTATACTCGTAGGAAAATTCCTTTTCGAAGTCGGTTAAAAACGTCCAAGGTTGAGTGTCATAATCTTCGTCCGAAATTTTAATACAGTATACATATTCATAAACATTCCGCGTTTAGAATTAATCACAACCTTTTTTTTTCTACATTCCATAAATGTGAAGGTAATATCTCTAAATAAATAGTTTTCTACTAAACACTGCTGAATTGACTAATTTATAGATATTATATTTGTATGGACATTTAAAAAAATAAGCTACTGTTCTTAGAAACTCAAGAATTTTGAATATAATCATAGTACATGCATTTTTTAATCATTTTAAAGGAATACCGTACATATGAAAATATAATCTTTGAAGCAGAAAAATTAAAAGAAATATTTTAAATTATAATTCCATGTTATAACAAGCACTAGAAATTTATGTTGATAAAATTTGGAAGAAATAAATATTTTGAACTTAAGATCGTAACATTTAATTGTGTTTATTGTGCTATTAACATGTTTACGTTCTGTTAGGAAAGTCGAAATCGGTCGACGGTCGAGGTAGGCCATGTGCGCTTCGTCAACTCGAGTCGGGATACCATAAACAAAAGGGCATACTATCGAAGGCGTTCTCACGACCGTGGATTTTTGACCAGTAGGTGCCATTCTTGTTCCGACCGTTGACGCTACGATCACGGAATAAAGTCTTTCACATTTTAAAACGTCCACAACGGTTTTATTTACCATTCATCAGACCCAATTCTGATTCTTTCTTACAATACCAATACGCAGATAGGGAATATAAATAGTAAAAATATCCTAGCTCTTTGTTAGTTTTTCTTTAGTTCTTATGCGATTCATTATTATTTAGTTTCAGGTTCGTTTTCATCCCTTTAAAGAATAATTGGCTACGAATGAAGTGTACCTAATATTTTTAACACGATATATTATCAATAAATAAGTAAACTGATTAAATTGGCAAGAGAAATTCATGACGATGGACAAAGGTTTCATTCGTTCACCGTTCGAGTGGATTATGCATTTCCTATGTTAGTGGAAAACCCATGAGTCGGGAGTTAATGATCAGGAGCGTAGGCAGTGTTGATCCAGTCGTTTGGTCGTACTTTCATCGTCCCACTTTCTCCTTCTGGTTCGGGGCACGTTGGTTGTTGACCACATGCCATCCTCTCAACCTTCGCAACCTGTACATCTGTAGTTCTCCCTATTGTTTGACCGGAAGAAAGAAAGAATTTACACGCTCGTACAGTTTACATAAATCGACTTGTGCAACCAACTTTATAGAGGAAAATCGTCGTGTACAAATAAAAATTGGAAATTTGCGCAATCGAGAATGTTTGTCTCGAGTAAAATCTATTCTACGAGATAATTTGCATGAAGGCACGAGTAACTGGGTACGTATTTTCAAAGAAACTCCGAACTTTTCTTCTAGAACATAGAGTCTATCTTATACCACCTCGGTTACAATTTCTTCCAGGAACAGGTACAGAATGAAGGAAGCCAGAAGTTACCTTGAGCATCCTTAGAAAAAATGGCGATACAGGGAAAGGAGACCCCACCACTAGTCTCAATATTCGGGAATCACCACGCGTTAAACCTAAGTTAAATCTGAATTAAGTTAAAACTAACGAGCAGTCGGTTTAGTTATTATTTCAATATGAGCTAGTTAACTTTTAGTAAAGAGATAAAATAGACGATAGATTAGGTTAATTATTGTGCCTAGTAGGACTTTTTTCCTCCAAGACGGTATTTTAATATATAAGGGAAGCTTATGATGCTCGATTGTCAGTTGTAGGATGTAGGATGAAAGGTATGGACGCACCATGTTGGTGATATACAATAACATAAGTGAAGATGATAAATGATCAATTTTTAATCATTTCTTCCTCGTATTATAATTATCTTTCTAAGGATCAGTCATTTGTTTGTCAATGCCAATGCCGAGAACCGATCTCTAGTCTTCCACGTATGGCTGATTACTTCGTGTAATCTACTGCGTCCATACTTCCACGCTTTCGTCATGTCGTCTGTCGCAGTAGAAATATCTGTATCTATTACGACAGACCGTAAACTCGTCGCGTCGACGGCTTCAGTGAAAACAGTCGTGTGTAGTACGACACATTGTAGTTGCAATTTTTAGTTTAGAATGTGGACCATTTTTGAGTTTTCCTCACCTTTCTACTCATTTTCCTTATACAGACTATGATTTTCATGTATTATTAATTGTCGGTAAATAGAATTTCTTTTTATTTTTTATAGTTATGAACCCGATTTTATCTGCTACTCTGTGCAATTGATATACCATCAATTTACTTCAAACGTTACTTTAATTACCAAAGTGATAATAAATTGTATATTAAATATCTTAATCAGAGAAATTTTCAAATATATTTTAATCGTAGGATGTAATACATATTTGCATTTTGTATCAGTACCATGGTATGTCTGACAGCCAACGACCATACTACTTAGGGTATACCGGTTCTCGTCTTAGTCTCGTCCTAGCGTCCGAGGGCGACATACCGTATATAAATTCATGTGTGTGTATATGTATTTATATGAGGGTGTAAAGTGAATATAAACTATTATTATTATTTTAGGAGTATAGAAAATAACTATCAAAAGAACAACAGTAGCATAATAGCAAGAACCATCTCGCAATTAAGAAATTCTGCAAGGAAGCGGAACATAACCTCACACTCCGCGTGGCGTCGTGGACGCACGCCACTACATAACCACGAAAAAACAGAAGGAAAACCTCAACATAACGAAGCCCGAAAAAGAAACTGAAACTTCACAGAATCCTAACACGGAACAAGGATATGGAAAAGCAGAAGATTTCACCCAAGTCATTGGAAATCCACTAAAAAGAAAGTGGATAAAACAATCAGAAGAAACGATGCAGACCGTCAAAAAGATGAGCTCCCCAACAGTCACAACACACAACAGGTACCTACCCTTACAAAATCTAATGGAAATAGAACAAGAAGAACCAAATACATCCTCTGCGCAGCAAACCACAGTGACGCAGAAGGAGAACAACAACAGCAAGAAACTTCCACCGCTGGTCATGCATGGAAATGTCAAAGACCATCAAAAGTTTATCGCATTGATAAAGAATATAGTGACCAATAAGTTTCACGTTAAATATCAAGGTGACACAGTGAGTGTATTTGTACAAAATATAAAGGACCATGAAAACCTAAAGAAAACTTGGAAGGAAAAAGGGTTAAGTTTCCACACGTACACCAGAAAAGAGGAGAAGAAAAGAGTGTATGTAATAAATGGCTTACACGATGAAGTTTCTGCAGAAGAAATAAAGGAAGAACTACACCAACATGGCATCGATGCAGAAAACATATCAAAAATGAAAGGAACCATAAGACCTCTATACATGGTCTCCGTGTCAAACACAGTAAATCTAAGAAATCTACAAACTAAGATTCCATTTATATGTTACACAAAGATAACATGGAGCAACTACATAGTAAAGAGAAGAATAACACAGTGCCATAATTGTCAAGAATGGGGACACTCAACCACAAATTGTTATGCGCAACCTGCTTGCTTGAAATGTGCTGGAAATCATCCCACCAAAGATTGCACGAAACCAAAAACAGAACCTGCTAAATGCGTAAACTGTAATGAAAATCACCCAGCCAATGCAACTGTATGCATTGCATACAAAAATAGGTTAGCATGGCTAGACAAAAACAAAACAACAATGATACAACAACAAACAAGAGACAAGCATATAAAAAGCAGTCCTCACATAATAGATATAAAAAATAAAGAACAATTCCCAGATTTAAGCAATAAAGTAAGAGAAAACCCTACCGTCAACACAATAATTGCACAAAACCCATGGAGGCTAAATGAGATGCAACACATAGAATACAATAGACAATCAGAAGGACAAGAACAAATATCACAACTTGCTCAACTGACAGAAGAAATTAAAAAATTAAATAACACAATAAATATAACAAAAATGTTGAACGCTGTAAAGCAGCTCAATACTACACTTGCAAACTGCCAAACAGGGATAGAAAAATTTGAACAATTTGTACTCTTCTGCCAAAAATTAGATTAACAGCACCAATAAAAGTCTGTAGCTGGAATGCCAATGGCATCAGAAATAAGTTAGGAGAACTAATTAATTTCCTCTCAAAAGAGAAAATTGATATTATGCTAATAAATGAAACAAAGCTGAAAGACACAGATAACCTGAAATTGAAACAATATACAGTAATAAAGAAATGCAGGCATAATGCAGCAGGAGGAGTGGCGATTTTAATCAAACAACATATCCCACACAAGGTTATAAGATCAAGCTACAGAACATCCATAGAGTATGTGGGCATCACACTAGAAAATAATATCAGTATCATAGCAGTCTACAACAATCCACGAAACTACCTCACAGAAGTAGACATCCAGCAACTTACAAAAATAGGTAACAAAGTAATACTCATAGGAGATCTCAACGCAAGGCACAGAGCATGGAATTGCCACGTAGCAAATAGGAATGGACTGACAGTATACAAATATGCACAAGAAAACAACTGCACTATATTACACACATCAGAACCGACACATTATCCCAATAATAGATCAACACCTACAACCATAGACATCGCAATAAATAAGAATATACAAAACATTTCACAACCCATAGTCAAAAACGAATTAAACTCAGATCACAGGCCAATAATTTTCTTTCTGGGAAAAGCTGCAAGAAAACTACAACCAAAAACAGTCCTATCATATAAAAACACAGACTGGAATAAATTCAGGAAAATATTAGACCAAAACATGGAAATCAAAAGTAAAATTAGCACGACAAAAGAAATAGAAGACACTGTGACCAGATTCACCAAAAACATTCAAAATACCATAGATAAAGCAATAGCAAAGAAGAACATCTGCACATATAAAGACGACTTACCAGATCATATAATTGATCTAATCAAAAGAAGGAACAAAATACGTAAGATATGGCAAAACACACGTCAGACTCATCTGAAAACGCAGTATACTAGTCTGACACACAAAATCAGAGAAAGAATAAAAGAACACAGGAACGCAGCATGGAAGAATAAATTAAACAAACTAAATCCTAAGGACAACTCATTGTGGAAAATGACCAAAGCTCTAAAGAAGAAATACAACCCAATTCCAACACTGCAGGACAACAATAATACAGCAATAACAGACAAAGAGAAGGCTGAAACTTTAGCAAACCAATTTATAAAGGCACACTCCATAGAACTGACACATAACACATACGACCAAGAACGAATAATAGAAACGGTATTAGATTTCCTATGGGAAAGGGAAAATGAAACAAAAGAATGGACAAAACTAATCACTTCACCAAAAGAAATAGCAAAAGTCATAAAAAGCCTACCATCTATGAAAGCGCCAGGACCCGACAATATACAAAATATCATCTTAAAAAACCTCAGCAGGAAAGCCGTCGTACAGCTGATGTACATAATAAACTCAATGTTCAAAATGAGCTATTTTCCACAGCAATGGAAGGTAGCACACATAATCCCAATAGCTAAACCCGGTAAACCAGACAACATGCCTAGTAGCTACAGGCCCATCAGCCTACTATCAACGCTAGCAAAAGTCACGGAAAGAATCATACTCACAAGGATACAGAAACACGAGGTAAAAAACAACATCATAATAAAGCAACAGTTCGGTTTCAGACAGAAGCATAATACACTACAGCAAATCATCAGGATTGTCAACGACATAATAACAGGATTCAATAAGAAGCAGGTTACAACAATGCTGCTACTAGATATAGAGAAAGCCTTCGATAAGGTATGGATAGACGGACTTGTTTACAAATTGATACAACACAAGTATCCAACAGCCATCATAAAACTGGTATACTCGTATATGAGACATAGAGGATTCAGGGTGTCAATTAACGGAACCCTAACAGGTTACAAACCAATACCAGCAGGAGTACCACAGGGCTCAATATTAGGACCAGCTTTATTCAATGTTTATCTTAACGATATTGAGGAATTCCCAAAAACAAAACTGGCACTATACGCCGATGACACGGCAATATTCGCCCATTCTCATCACGCAGCTGTAGCAGCGAAACAAATTCAAATTCACATAACGAAACTAGAACAATATTATAAAAAGTGGAAAATAACACTAAACGCGGGAAAAACCGAAGTGATAGTATTCTCCAAGAAGCACACATGCAACAAAATCTACCAACAGTTAAAAGTAAATAATACCACCACACAAACCAAAAATAGCGTCAAATATCTTGGAATAACACTAGACACAAAACTGACATATAAACACAACATTAAAAACCTCATCATGAAAGGTAATGCGGTCTTAAAAAATCTTTACCCACTAGTAGCAAAAAACTCAGTATTAAGCCGTGATAACAAACTACTCATATACAAAACGATTATAAAACCCACAATACTGCATGCCTCTCCCATATGGAGAAGGACAGCAAAAGTAAACCTCACTAAACTTCAGCGCTTTCAAAATAAATGTTTAAGACTAATCTTAAACAGGGATAGATATACGAGAATAAAAGACTTGCATGAGGAAGCTAATATAGAATACTTATCAGACTACATAGATGAAAGTGCCAAAAGATTTTATAATACACAGCTAACAAATAATACGTTATTGGAAAACATCATTAAAGACTATACTGTTTTAGCTAAAAACCAAAGGATCAAACACAAATTCCCATTCGGGGACCTAGAATTAAATGTATATTAAGCGAATATACCAAAGTGCGATTAGTTAGTATTAAGTAATATCTAGATAAATTTACAGGCAGGGTAAAGCAGCTAGCGCAACGTGTCATACATAGGTTTTTGCGTTAAATTTTTCCTATAACATAAAAGATAATTAGTAAAATATCGTACCTGAAACAAATAACACTGCAGTACAAACACACTCTAAATGAAAGTATTATAACGATATAATATTTTTAGGGTAAGCTATCGTAGGATAGAGTAGATAAATCCACTAGGATAGGAGCTACATTGACTGACAAGATTAAGTACAAAAATATTGTGCAATGTAAGGTTGTATATATATGTTTGTAGTATTAAGTGTTATGTAAATAAAAGTTTTTGAATTGAATTGGTTCTCGTCTGATCACCGCAGTCAAGCTAAGTTGGGCGCGGATAGTACTTGGATGGGTGACCGCCTGGGAACTCCGCGTGTTGTTGGCTTTCTTTTTTCTTAAATAAACGAAGTTTACTAAGTATCCAATTATATTTTTACCAATTCGATCTCACGACCAGGGGCGCAACGTCTTTTACAATGAAAACGACCGTATACCCGAGAATTCCGTCGCACCACTTTTTCATATTTAAGTTTCCACTTATTGCATCGACTAATTATTATTATGCGGTACAAAAGCATCAAACTTTCATCTTCGTTTCGTTACAAAGGAAAATTTTCTTCTGCCAGACTAACACGAGAAATTTTCAAATATATTGTAATTGCAATAAGCGACACTTGAATTTTCTTTTTTTTTTTTCAATTGCTCGGCGTGTCTGACAGCCAACGACCATACTACTTAGGGTATACCGGTTCTCGTCTGATCACCGCAGTCAAGCTAAGTTGGGCGCGGATAGTACTTGGATGGGTGACCGCCTGGGAACTCCGCGTGTTGTTGGCTTTTTTTTTTCTTAAATAAACGAAATTTATTGACTATTCAATCATATTTTTACCAATTCCAACTTACGTCCCGGAGCGCACTGATTTTTGCAATGAAAACGACCGTATACCCTAGGATACCATCATCTCATTTTTCTAATTTAAGTTTCCACTTATTGCTTCGAGTAATTATTATCATACGATATGAATGCATGCAACTTTGTTCTTCAGTTCATTAACACAAGAAATTTTTAAATATATTTTAATTGCAATATGTAACACTTGAATTTTTTTAAAATTGGACGGTTTGTGTGACAGCCAACAACCATACTACTTAGGGTATACCGGTTCTCGTCTGATCACCGCAGTCAAGCTAAGTTGGGCGCGGATAGTACTTGGATGGGTGACCGCCTGGGAACTCCGCGTGTTGTTGGCTTTTTTTTTTCTTAAATAAACGAAATTTATTGACTATTCAATCATATTTTTACCAATTCCAACTTACGTGCCGGAGCGCACTGATTTTTGCAATGAAAACGACCGTATACCCCAGGATTCCATCATTTCATTTTTCTAATTTAAGTTTCCACTTATTGCATCGAGTAATTATTATCATACGATATGAATGCATGCAACTTTGTTCTCCAGTTCCTTAACAAAGGAAAATTTTCTTCTAGTACATTAACACAAGAAATTTTCAGATATATTTTAATTGTAATAAGTAACACTTGAATTTTTTTAAAGTTAGACGGTTTGTCTGACAGCCAACGACCATACTACTTAGGGTATACCGGTTCTCGTCTGATCACCGCAGTCAAGCTAAGTTGGGCGCGGATAGTACTTGGATGGGTGACCGCCTGGGAACTCCGCGTGTTGTTGGCTTTTTTCTTTTTCCTTCAATTTTATGAAACTTCCATACATTCATTTTTGTAATAGCCGTATCTAGTACAATGCAGTGTACAGATATTTGAACTTGTTTTGTAGTCAATGATGAACAACAGTAAACTGAAATATTTAAAAGAATATCATTATCGTTAAAAATGTTGGAAATTTTGAGACCATGTACGGTTTTTACCTAAAATAATGAAGGTTACACTCTACTTGTCGATATGAACTCAAAATCCAGGCAAGAATGCATATCAAGGTCGATCTCCCAAGCTATCAGTGGCTTTCTCTTATTATTATTCAGTAATTCGATATTAATTCGAGCTGTAATTAAAAAAAAACAAAGATATATTTCAATTTGCACAATATCCCAAATTTCATAATCGAAACTGTTGAGGCTTGTAAGTTAAAAATCAAGATATGTACGAAACGAGCTTAGAAAAGATATAATAAAAATGTAACGTATGCGATTCAAAAAAATAAAAAAAAAAAAAATAAAATAAACGTTACTGAAATTTATTAATACTTTGAATAAACGGTGTCACGGTAATATTATATTTAACCAATATTTGCAGGAAGTCAATTCAGCGACAACACACCTCCTGTCATGTGGATAGATCGAAATTTGGTACTTCAAGATTCAGAACCCGTTGGAAGCGTTGTGACTAGAGCCCGTGCCGAGGACAACGAACAAGATCAACTGACCTACGGCCTGGAACCGCTTGGACATAATTACAATGGAAACGATACTCCTCAACCGCCTTTTCCGTTCTTCATCGACAATCGAACTGGCATTATCTATGTTAATGAAACGCTCAAAGGCAGAGTAAGAATCGTTTTCGAATCATTATAATCGATTATAGGAATCAGAATATGTACTGTAATATGTATAGTGGCGTTGAAAATGTTAGCAATTTGTATTGAAATACTATTAACACGTTGACTGCCACGGGGGTCACCGGTGACCGGCACCCGAAATTTTTTACAATCAAATAATTACCAACAGAAATGATCAAATAAACCACGAATAGCGTTAACATTAAGCTAATAATGCTAGCTATCGAATTGAAAAGTTAAATTTGAAAATTAGTTGATTGTATTGTTAATAATTAGGAATTCAGCGTGTCTGACTACCCACGTCCGTTTTCACTGTGGCAGTCGACGTGTTAACATAGTCGAACATAGTAGAATACTATAACATAGTCATATTGAAAATGTTAGCAATCTGTACCAGAATACTGTGATACGTTCACCTTGTAAACATCAGCAGTAGATGTTCAAGTATTACAATACAGTTGCCTTAGAAATGTTAATTGTAAATATTAGAATACTGTGATACAGTATTAATATAATCAGGAATAAAAAAAAAATCGTTTTAGCTAATTTAATTACTCGATAGAATCAATTTCTTTCTTTCGGCTATGGTTTAGTTTTTTCAATAGAAATTTCACTATGAAATATAACAGACAACTTTCTAATAAAATCTAAGTCGACAAGTTTTTATTGTTATATAAAAGCAAAATACAAACGTGTACCTACAATTGGTTGTTCTTTTTAGAAGCTTTGAAAATGTAGTATGAATTGTGTATGGTTGATGTTCCAAGGATTGACCGACGGGTCTTGCTGTTTTTTTTTTCTTTCCAGGGAGGGCAGAACCTGTTCCTCTACGTGACCGTTTCCGATGGTCAACTTACAACAAAGACTGAGGTCTACATCACCATCAAGAATACTTCAAGTCCCAATGCAGGGCACACCAGGTAGGTTACCCAAAGATTAAATTCATAGAATAAACGATACATTGATTTTAATTATACATTGATTTTAATTAATTTTTTCTTTCTTTCTTATGGAAATCCATTTCTGGTTCAACATACTTCCGCTGATAGAATACGACCGCCATTATTGGGTCTACCTAGCTTACAAAACTATCCCAGACCAGGATTACCTCACAAACCGGTGATATCGTCACCGATAGCAGCACTGCCCGGTATACCTAAAACGACGAAATTGCAACCAGAGGAAAGAAAACAAAACGACAGTGAACCCAATGGCAGCACCATCGGTGGCCTCGAACAATCAACCGAGGAGAATGAGGTCGAGGGACCGCCCCTCAGCTCAAAAATTTCACCTGCAGAAGCACCACCTTCCCAAGATATAACGATGACCTTGGTACCTGTTGCAGCGGTCTGCGTTCTCGTAGTGGGCCTTGGGATGGGCGCTTGGTCTTTAAGACACAAATTCTGCGGGAACAGAAAATCCAAGGAAGACACGGTACGCTTTTTTTGATGCTCTGCAGAAATGAAACAAGAAGTTTTAATCCACCGCTGCTACCTTTCATAGCAATGTCAATATTGTATATTTAATCTTACCATATCGATTATTTGAATAATTTATTAACACAGTTTTTACATTTTTAACATTTTGTTCCTTGTTACAACAAAACTACTCGGTAGTGTACCAAGCTGTACTATCGGTTTAAGTTACTTGGGAAATTGATAGCTTGCGGTCATTGCGGTCGTAAAATATAGAAACAAGAGAAGGGTAGTGAAAAATGAAGTATTTTAGAAAATTATTAAAATAATATTAAGATGTTGGTTCTTCTTTTCATTTGTATAGAAAGAACAAGCTTCCGTTAGTGTCTCGAATATATCGGACGATCCGTCTCTTGTTCTAAAAAGATGGAGGGGCCCGAAAGCGCACAACAATCGATACGAACCCTGGGAAAAGGAGAATCAAACTGTACAGAATAAGCAAGAAGATAAGTGGGAGTTTCCACGACACCGATTGAAGGTCAGTAATCAACATTCCTTTTACAATTTCATGAAGCTTCAAACGAGTACAATCTCCTATTTCCAAGTTTTCAATCTACCTTACGTCGTTGTTATTGAAATTTATTCGCAGGTTTTCAACATTCTTGGAGAGGGTTGCTTCGGTCAAGTTTGGAAATGCGAGGCGTTAGACATCGATGGGAAAGCTGGCGCGACTATCGTTGCTGTGAAGACTTTAAAGGAAAATGCTACCGAAAGAGAGCGTCTAGATCTTGCTCAAGAATTAAGAGTCATGAAAAATTTGGATCCTCATCCTAACGTAGTCAGACTATTAGGTTGTTGTACAGAACGCGAACCTATGTTCGTGATATTAGAGTATGTTAGTGGTGGTAAGTTGCAAAGTTTCCTGAGGGCATCCAGGGAAGAAAGAAATCACGGTGGACCTGGTTTAACATCCAGAGATCTGACTGGATTTGTTTATCAGGTATCGTTAACTAAACCGAGTATATTTCAATCATTTGTTTATTATTTACACATCATCGTGTGTTATTTCAAATCAATTCCCTATTTGATACAATTAAAGAAGATAAATGTATTCAAGAGATGTTCTTGCGTTACAGATCGCCAAAGGCATGGAGCATTTGGCTTCGAGAGGAATTATACACAGAGATTTAGCCGCGAGAAATATATTGATCGATGAGAATCGCGCTTGTAAAGTAGCAGACTTCGGATTCGCACGAGACATTGCCGTGAATCAAGTGTATGAAAGAAAATCCGAAGGGAGGTTACCCATTAGATGGATGGCGCCCGAAAGCTTGTATGATAACATCTTCTCCGTGAAATCGGATATATGGAGTTTTGGTGTATTGATCTGGGAAATTGTTACATTAGGATCTACACCTTATCCTGGTTTAGCAGCAGCGGAGGTACGGTATATTCTTGAACGAATCTCCTGTAATGATTTCATTGTGACATTATTTCAAGACTTGCTCTTTAAACTGTTTGATATAAAAGAAATAATATGAAATTCTTTTGATAGGTGATGAGGAGAATCAAAGAAGGCTATAGGCTAGATAAGCCAGAACACTGCAAGAGAGAGTTGTATAATATTATGTATTACTGTTGGAACAAAGATCCAGCTTGCAGGCCATCTTTTGGAGAACTGGTCGGTCTAACTGAAGGCCTTTTACTCGATGAAACCGATTATATTGAATTAGATAGGTTCCCAGACCACTCGTATTATAATGTGCTTAATCTCAGTGGAGAAAAATTGTAAATGGTGTATCTTAAAACTGGCATGAAATTTTGCGAATGATTTTCAACCGATGTAGAATATTTGTAACGATCATTAAGACATTCCAATTTTGTACGTTTTTATCAAATTTGACTGATTCGTATTAATTTTTTTTTTTTTTTTGTAATTTTTGTTACAAACAAAAATACATTGTATATACAAAACATTTACATAAGTGTTGCAGTTTATTGACTGGAAACATATTTCTTGTATTTCGTTCAATTCATAGAGAAATTGATGTAAAGTATGTAGTTGTATATACAATTAAATAAACTAAAGGCGCGATGAGGAATAAATATCATGAACTAGTCAAAGTTCAGATAAACATTTAAGTTGTATATATGCATCAAATACTCTAAAATATATTGTATATTACAAAGAAATTATCTACAATGTAATATTTAAATTTATACAAAATTAAATTTGTATGTAACAATAAGAACTGTATATATATATATGTATTACACAGTTTTTTTTACATTAATTTTGTTTATAAAGTACTGTATATGCTATCGCTGCTAGAATAAACCACATTCTACTATAATTCTATCATTTCTTGTTACAATCGATCGAATTTATGTGTCTAGTTTGGCAACAAATTGGAAAAATTATTATATAGACAATGTTAATTATGTAAATAATTGTTTTTCAAACTACCTTGTAATAATACCTTAATTGCCTCGATAAATACATACAGACATGCCAGTGATGGGTACGTAAAATACACACATGTTTTATACGGTATGCTACGTTAGCTCGAATTATACTGTATTCTGTATTCAATAATTCGATTTTTGAATTCAATAATTTGATTACCCAATTCAACAATTTGATTTCCGAATTCAACAATTTGATTGTCCAACACATCGGAATCTGTCTCAAGCTTACACTCGCTAAAATTAGATGTTATTCAACGTATGGTGTTTATTGGTGTTCAAACGGGGTAGCCAACCCTGCGTGCAAACTTAACGGTGAGTTGTGTACCCCCAAAAACTTGATTCTTGCAATTATCGAAAATTTAAGTCTAATTTACGAAATCGTCTCTCTCTGTCGCACCTCGCGTATAGGTGCACGGCCCCCTTTGCTTGTGCGAGCGAACGCACACAGCTTACGGCCAAGCGAGACTCCCCCCTTAATTGTAAGATTGGTATAAGTTGTGTTTTATACTAGCCATAAGATAAGTTAAGTTACTCGTTGTACAAAGAAGGATAAAAATAAAGAAAAAAATGAAAATTAAACACTGCTTATTTATTTATAAAATTCTACCAAATTCAAATTCCAAAAGTTCCTGCAACTTCGTATTTTTAGAAGCAAACATAAAAAAGATCGGAAATTGGTATCAGGAGAATCAAAATGCTCGAATTTGAAAAATTGTATCAGGAGAACATAAGTTGCGAGGAGGTATTCTTCGTGCCACTTCTTGGAATTTGACGTCATCAAAATTCCAAGAATTTGGTCGATTCTAAGAAATGACGTCAAATTCCAGGAATTCCCGAAAACTTGGTTGGCGAAATTTCAAAGTCCGATTTTGAAAAATTGTATCAGGAGAACATGAGTTGCGAGGAGGTATTCTTCGTGCCACTTCTTGGAATTTGACGTCATCAAAATTCCGAGAATTTTGTCGATTCCAAGAAATGACGTCAAATTCCAGGAATTCCCGAGAACTTGGTTGGCGAAATTTCAAAGTCCGATTTTGAAAAATTGTATCAGGAGAACATGAGTTGCGAGGAGGTATTCGTGCCACTTCTTGGAATTTGACGTCATCAAAATTCTAAGAATTTTGCCGATTCCAAGAAATGACGTCAAATTCCAGGAATTTCCGAGAACTGAGTTTGCGAAATTTCAAAGTCCGATTTTGAAAAATTGTATCAGGAGAACATAAGTTGCGAGGAGGTATTCGTGCCACTTCCAGGAATTTTGATGACGTCAAATTCCGAGAATTTTGCCGATTCCAAGAAATGACGTCAAATTCCAGGAATTCCCGAGAACTTGGTTGGCGAAATTTCAAAGTTCGATTTTGAAAAATTGTATCAGGAGAACATAAGTTGCGAGGAGGTATTCTTCGTGCCACTTCTTGGAATTTGACGTCATTTCTTAGAATTGATCAAGTTCTCAGAATTTTGGTGACGCCATATTCCAAGAATTTCTGTACTCAACGAAATGTAAAGGGGTGGCTCAACACAAAATTTTATGCTTTTTTTTTCTGATTTTTATAAAAGTTTGCGATTTCTTTGAAGGTAGATTGTTTAATTGGACTGTATCGTTGGATTTTTGGAGGGGTTTTTAAATTAATAAACTGTTTTACCATTTTATTGCATATTTATTAAAATTTTTCAATATACATACACAATTTGTGAATGTGTTAACAGTATGTGTATAATAATGTTATATAATATTTTGTTACAATTATTAATTTATAAGTGTATAACAATTTGGTAGCTTGATTGTGATGTTGAATTCCAAAATAGCCCATCTGGTAGTGTGATATTGCCATGTTCAGTTCTGGAACATAATAATAATAAAAATGATTATTTCAATAATACTATAAGAATAATTTTATTTTCGTGCAAATGCATATTCACAAATAATTTACAGAATAATAAAAATCATAATTATAACCAACTATACAATATTCTACAATTTACATTTATTACATATAACGATAAATACCTTGTATATGGATTTGTTGATCTATGGCAGATTTGATTGGTACGGTATTGGCAATTATATTAGTCGAAGTTGACTTTAATAATATGTATTTATTTTATGTCGTTTATTATTTTTCAAAAAATACTAGTAGAGTCGTGTTTACGCTCTTCCACCTCTCCTGCTGTCACACATTTTTGTTACAGGCGGCCCTCGTCTTTTGCTCATATATAATTAGTGTCTGAAAATATGCGCGAATGTTGAATGTTCGAAAGTAGAGGGACGTAAAAAAAACATAAGAAATTGTATTATTAGCATTATCAAATTAAAAATGACTATAATAAATTGTTTCAAAATATGTACTTACCAAGACCGTCAGACAAATACGTATAATTGTATTAATGTGAACAATTTTTGCGTTATCGACAAAAATCTGTAACAAATTGAATTTTTAAAAATAATGTGCGATAGTCGAGGGCCGTCTGTATTGGATGAAGCGGCGACAAAGGATGGCGACGAGCATATTGGGATAGAGTAAAATATTAGTGCAAAATGATATTTTATGCAGGTTTTTATAAAATTACGTTATTGACGTAATTTACATGTAATTTACATGTAACGTAAATAACCTCATTTCGAGGCGATATACCCATGTGCGCTGCATACAGAAGAATTATTTAAAATAATATCGAACATGTATCGATGTATATACCTATACGAATCGCGGATCGTTATCGATTCTTATCTGCCGCGTATGTATAAGTGGAGTCGCAGAGCAGACGACGGACATACGGCAAAATCAGCTGTCATAATTGGTCGAGCGTCTAATCGATGAACATATAATTTACTTGCATACTTGCATTTGATTTTGCAGTTGAGTTTAGTGAATTAATTGTGATTAGTGATTAACGGATTTACTCGTTTTAAAATTCGTTATGGATCAAAGTAAGAATATACCTTATTCCCAGACCGGTGATAAGGAAGAAGATAAGGTTAGTTTACATGGGATTACGATAGCGGATAGTTTTGAGGTTAACAAAGCTGTCAAAGTGACAAAAATGAATATTATATGATACGCTATCTCTGTTTAATTAAAGACTTACATTTTTTGACAGATATTATTAGAACCGTTCACATACATTGTTCAAGTTCCTGGAAAACAGATCAGAGCAAAGTTAACACATGCTTTCAATTATTGGTTAAAAATACCTCAAGATAAATTGATTGCAGTTGGTGATATAGTACATCTACTTCATACTTCCAGTTTATTGTTAGTTCGTAAACGTTTTGCTATTGTTAAGTTCGTAAATTTAACTGTTTTGATTTTCAATGTCATTCATTTTGATTTTCGTGTCATTCAAATTGATTAATTAATAATACTTATATAGGCTTGATGATATTCAAGATAATTCAGTTTTAAGAAGAGGTATCCCTGTAGCTCACAATATTTATGGTACAGCAAGTACAATAAATTCTGCAAATTATGTAATATTTATTGCGTTAGAAAGAGTGATCGCTTTAAATCACCCGCAGGTAAAATGTCTTGTTAAAATCTTTATTTTTTTCTATGAACTGTGATTGTAAGTTGTATTAAATTTATTGATCGTTTGTTTTCAGGCCACTCAAGTATATGTAGAACAATTATTGGAACTTAACAGAGGACAAGGCATGGAAATCTATTGGAGAGATAATTATATTTGTCCATCTCAAAGTGCGTATAAACAGATGACAATTCGAAGTAAGTTCAATAAAAAATGGGTATATGCGTTTATGCTTTAACAATATGTATTTGTATTTAATAAAAGGATCTTTTATTTCACAAAAAAAATATTACAGAAACAGGCGGACTTTTCAATTTAGCAGTGCGATTGATGCAATTATTTTCTGATTGTAAAGAAGACTTTACTCCTTTAGCAGGAATTTTAGGGCTTTACTTTCAAATTCGTGATGATTACTGTAATCTGTACCTTCAAGAGGTAAGATTTTTTATCTAATCTTTTCTATCATAACTGTCAATGCATATATGTTGGTACTATATATCATTTTTACAGTATGCTGAAAATAAAAGTTACTGCGAAGATCTGTCGGAAGGAAAATTCAGTTTTCCTATTATACACGGTATACAGAGTCATCCGGAAGACAGGCAAATAATGAGTATCCTTTGTTCAAAAATGAAAGATTTTATTGGAGTGAAGCTTGACTTTGCACGAAAATACATTTTAGTTGTCCTCAAACCCCTACCAAACAACATAGGTTCTAGACCTTTGGTACGGCGATCTAATCTCCATAGCGATAACAATTTCAACGATTGAAATTGAAAAAATAATGCAGTCTATATACATTTTCTGTGCACAACGATTTTTAAAGTTCTGATGAACTCTTACCAAAATTTTGTATGTTTAAAGTAAATTGAAACGCTTTAATCTTCGATTTTTGACAGATATATTGAATACAAGTACATGCAGGATAATTACCTATTTTTATGCGTAATGAATTTACTGTATTGTATTCAGTACAAAAAGTTTGCTAAAGAAAGATAATTGAAACACTGTTTAGTCGTATATTTCTTTTAACTTGAAAGATCGGGATCAAGCTGCATCGCTGCTTCGCTTCAATTTAGCTATCCGTAAAACGGAAGCCTCTCTACTTTAAAAAAGATACAGTTTTAAGTTATTTATTATTCCTTAATCGTTACTAATAGACATTCTTAGACAGCGAACTAAGAATACTGAGGTGAAAAAATACTGTGTAAATTTACTAGAAAAATTTGGTTCCTTCGAGTATACAAGAGATGTACTTGAAGAATTGGATAAAAAAGCTAGAGATGAAATTCGACGTTTAGGAGGGAATCCGATATTAGTTAAACTTCTAGACGAGTTAATGAATTGGAAACATCCAAATATTCAACAACAGAGTAAAAAAACCGCAGTTTAAACTCCATTGATCTTTCCTACATCTCGTAAAAAGTATGCCAAAATATGTAAACTTTGCATAGCGTAAGAGCATAAGTCAAAATAAATAAGGAAGTCTTTTATTATTTTGGAATTTATCACTTTGCTTTATAAAATATAAATGATGAATCCAAGTGCTGTTAAATCTTTTAAGGGGAAACAATACAGGATGATAGCAATAAAAAGAGGTGGTATTTAAGATTTGTTTTTTCTTTATTAATGTAGTGCAGAAATAGTGTTAAAAGGTAGAAAAATACATACTTTGAACTTCGTTAAAAGATTTTTTTCATCAAGAAATATATATTTCAAAGTATATTTATAGAGGTTGTTGAAACACGCTGCACAGAAGAAGTGCCTTATTGGTAGTCACCATAACTCGTCTATTAACGATCAGTAAATCAAAAAGGAAACACTGTTTTAATCTATGGGTGCATTCTGAATTAAGCATGGAACGCGTAGACTGCAATACTGATGCGCAAAGCTTTCGAATCGTTCCGTTTCTTTAATGCACGCATAAAACACATGAGCGCTTGAGAATTTTGGAACGATTTCCTGAGCGACCATATGTGCTGAGCTACAGTGGACAGTAGCCCACTGTAGTATTGTGTTGTGTGTTACACAATATTTGTATATATATTGCAAAATCATGATGTTTTGTATGACTATCGGTGTCCAACATTATGAACAATATGAGATACAAATTCGTAACAATAACTATGACCTGGAAAGTACTAAGAGGATAACAATAATGAATGCGTTGTGAATAAGAATAAATGAATGATTAATATTAAACATCTTTGTTGTAATTGTACAAAAAAATTTCATGTTCGTTTTAAAATGAACTTCCAAACCTATGTTGTATCAATGAATTTATGCGAAAGATTTTGTATATTATTCTTTTGATAAATGAACACTTAAGTTAATAAATAAACGTTCTTTTATGATTAATATTTGTTTTTATTTTTATTAAAATATAATTTCTATTTTTTTTTTTTTTCTTCATTTTCCATTATTCGTATTAGACATCATTAATACTTATCATCAATGAATAAAATTAAAACTATAAACTCGAAAAGAAAAATAACGATGTGCAATCGGTGAAAACATTGAAAATACGTTCCGAAATACGCAACAAACACTTAGAACGCATTAACGCATCGGACGCATCAGCTACACTAAAGTCGAAAGCAAAGAGAAGCAGTCTATGCGCTGGGAGGAGTGCTAAGAATTCAGTACGGTTAACGTTAATATACATATGTACTCTACGCGCTTCATGCGAAATTCGGTATGCACCCTATATTAGCATGACTTCAGTTAAGCGTAAGCCGATCTTGAAAAATGAATTATTGTTAAAATGGCAAATCTTCAAAAGAAAAAGTTCACAAAATCAGTCAAAAAAATCCGTACGCTTAACTGAAGAGAATTTTATGTAGATTAAGGATGTGTAAACAAAATTTCGATGCGATTTTAACCCTTTGCACTCGAGTGGTGCCTTTGAAGGGACATATTTAATTTACCAGGGTATTTTGAAACGCGAAATTTAAGTTTTATTTATAGTACAATATAGAAGATTAATGAAAGTGTTACGTTTGTTCGAGCCGGCTTCCAACAACTGCCGCGAAGCGCCCGGCGTTTCCCCACCGCTACTCTCGCTCGTGGTCCGCGCGCATGCGCGGTACGGTTTTAGCGGGTGTATCTAACAGAAAGGAATAAAAATAAATAGATTCATAAGCATTTGCAACACTTTACTTCCAAAAATAGTGGATTTAGTTTTCGGAAACTTTGGTGGAAAAGTAAATTAGATTCGAACGTATGTAAAAATGCTCCGAGTGCAAAGGGTTAATTGGTGGAGAAATTGTGACAATACGCGTTTCAAATTTTAAGTCCAAGTTCTTTTTGATATAACGTAGGAAATTTTAAGACCATAATAAAGGTCTCTTTGGTAGTAGAACGTTCTTACAAATGACCGTAGCGAGTAATAAAACCAGGGAAACATACGGAAAACATAAAAATTATGACGAACCTTTAAACCTTTGGCAATAACGTGACGAAAGCTAATAAAAACTAGAAATTTAGCAAGCAATGGTTCGTTGGACATTTATTCGAAAAACATTGTACAAGAAAACTCATAAAGAGGGTTCGTTGGCGACTGCCAAGTACATACTTCGAGCGACCGTTTTCGCGACCGTAACTTCGTTATTTATACGAATTCCATTATAATATTTTTGGGAAAATATGCTAAAAGATGTATTTCCAATTATGTAAAAAAGAAAAAAACGATTTTTTTTTAAGTTTCACCCTATTGTTCCCCCTTAAACTCGTTTGCGTGCTATAATTCTTCATATTAATAAGTACAAATAACAGTGTTAATTTTAATACAGTTAAAATCTTTAGTTTAGTGAGTGTAATTGGGTGCATTTTCCCAGTTTTAAAAGTGGCGCTCTATCTTAATCTTAATCGTTCATATTACGGGAACGAAGTTACAAATTGCAAAATGATACAGAACTTTTCGTTTCTTTTTAGTACGATAAATTTCACGTATTTTATGTGTACTGCTGTGTTTGAAAACGAAACGTTTCTCTACGGTAGAATACGTATAGCAGAAAAGTATCTTAAAAAGGGTTAAAAGAATATAGAAAACTTAAACAAGGATTACTATTACTGTAACAAAATTATTGTTAAAATTTACAGGTTTGTTACCATATAAAACGTAGTTGTTAATAACATATATAATAATGAAACACAGTATGCTAAAAAATTATTATATGATAGATATTAACAGGTCATTCGTTGTGCATGTTTAATATGTAAATATTCTTGGTTATACAGATATGCATTTTTCAAATTAATTCTCAAACGGCGGGCCATTGAGATAAACGATACGAATCGCAAAACCAGGTCTTTGTTGAGATAACATATAATTTATTATACTTTCAGTACATGAACGTTACTTTTAATTACGCTACTACCGTTCGTAGGTCAATTATACTGTATAAATTTTGTACCTGTTTTGAATAAATATTATTAATTTGCTATTGATTAAATATTGAAAATCTTTAAATAGTTTTAAAGATTTCGACATTATTTTATTATTTAATTTAAAAAATTAAAAATTGCATTTATGCTGTAAAGGACTTTTATCGTCGCGGCCTCGCAGCGATCATATACAGAGTGTCCCGTAACTAGTGTAGGAGCTGGAAATAGGAGGTAGCTGAGACGATTTTGAACAACGATTTCCTTTGCAAAAATGCTGAGCGATTTTGAATTATTAATGAAAAACACTGACCAATCAGAGAGTGCGAGTCAGTGCTGTCAGATGGGCTGGGCTGGACGCGCATGCGTGGATCATCGGCGCTGTCACTGAAGTATTACGAGTAAAAAGAGGTGTTATACGTCCCCCTCTAAAAGGTGTTTTAAAAAATATATGTAAAGATTGAGAAAAACTAACAAGCACTTCTTATTTAGTTAAAATAATTATATAAAATGTATAATTATGTGAAACATGTAGATATGAGTAATTATGTATATAGAAATACCTATAAATTTGTAGGTCACATCACCGACGAGCTACTGTTAAAGACTGCCAGCCTTACGGGACTTCGCGTATCCGAAAAATTCGCTGTTTTCTACCGCCCTCTAGGATATATTGCGGTCAGAATAAGAAACACTCGCGGAAGACGTGACTGGTCCCATCGTCTAAACGGTCGCCGGGGCGAGGGGAACTTTTCTGTCTCGCTTTGTCACATTTTGTACCATGGGCGTTCTTTGTCACGAAGCGACCGCTCGCCGGGTTACCGACGGAGCCGCCAGAGCCCATCAGAGCCCACTTAGTGGTACGCCAAAATACACAGGGGCTGGCAGTCTTTAATAGTACCTCGTCGGTGGTCACATATAGCACCTCTTTTTACTCGTCATAACACTTCAGTGAAAGCGCAATGATCCACGCATGCGCGTCCAGCCCGGCCCATCCGCCAGCACTGGCGCGCGTAGAACGCGCGCTCTGATTGGTCAGTGTTTTTCGATAATAATTCAAAAACAAAGCCCCATGCGACATTTTTGCAAAGGAAATTGTTGTTCAGAATCGACTCAGCTACCCCCCAAAAAAGTCAAAATTTGTCGATCAGTGTGATCAAATACAGCGCGCGGCAGCCGTGGTTTAATATGATTTTGTTGATATTTAATAATAATATGAGTGTTACAAAACTGGGCAAAAATCGGGAATACACATCAGTCAAATTAAACTATTTTTTTTGTCATTGAAAGATCATTCTTCTTCAACGCGAGAGAGAGAGAACCATATATTTGTCTTAGTTTTTTCTTCTTTTCAAAGAGCAAAAATCGTCTAAAGAGATACGTGTGATTCGCCCTAAAATTTGTATTGTCGTCCAGTTCTGAGCTATGTTTAAAGTTACAAGTCTCTAGCTCGTCGGGAAGTTAGTTTAAAATCAATTGCAAAATTTGTACCAAACAAACAGACAAGAAAACGAGTTAATAAAAACATGTTTATAAAAAATAACATTTGTTTCTCGTCACAAGTTCTTATAACGCACTAAACATTTTACGACCACTGTTTACATAGTAAAGATAAAAAAGTCAGAAAGCTTTTTTATTCGTATGAAATAAATCAATTTTATTTACGGACATTAGTAATACAGTGTTGACTTTCCGGGCGGTATTCATAAAAAGACGACCATATTTCATTTAAGACTTCATGAGTTCATAATCATTGCTTAACATAATGTTCAAGAACAAGCAAATGCTTACACAACATTTTTCTCTTGCAATACCACCCGATTTTTCTTAGTTTTGCAATCCTCGCGCATCCATTGCTTTCAAGAGCGTATTATGGCAGGTAAAAAGTATCTTTTCAACTAATGTCACGATGAAAACCAACTTCTTTTTGGTATCAGTAACAAGATTTTACTTTGTCCGAAAATTATTAAACCGCTCAAGGCAATTATTCATTATTCAAAGAACAAGATATTTTTGCTCCTATCGTCATCAGTTTATAAATATGTATAAAAATACATATTCTTTGACACTTTGACACTTAAAAAAATGTCAGCGAAGTTGAGCACCCATTAAAATAGTTTTTACAAAGTACTAAAATAATTTGTAATCAACTTTGTATCACTTGTATATTCATAACAAGCACATTTATTACAAATATGTATATTACAAAAATATATTCACTTGCGTATACAAGCATGTGCGTTAAGTAAACAACATGTAGACATTCAGTGAGGTAGACATAGTCACAACAGTATATTCTTCCATCGAATAACATGAGTATTTTAAATTATACATTTTTACTCTTGGAACACTAACTTCTATCACTTTGAGGAGAGTATACATTGTATATATTCTCTATATATTTGTAGCGCAGAACAAATTGTACAATTGAAGTACAATACAACACATCAAAGTTTCTTATCAGTAACAATAACAATATATTGTGTGCATGGGGCGTACATAGAATATCTTAAAAACAATGTACTCAGACTGAAAATTCTCCGTAACAAAAGAATCCGTCAAGCCTATAACCACTTTGAACTTTGGGTTTCTGGTTTTGAAACATACAGCGGCTGAATACTGAACGTCCGATTTTCCGAACTTTTTTGTTTGAAGTAATCTTCTTTTGCGATAATCATCTATTTTTCTCACATTTATGGAAACAGTTCACCGATACCTGGACCAGTTATATCCTGGTTCCACGCTTTATATTACAATGATTCTCTTAGCTAATAAATTAGCTGCAAATTATTTTATTTTTAATTGATTTCTTTTTCTTTTACTTTTACCACTTCCAGTTTTATAATTCCAGGCAGTACCAGATGCACCTAACTTAAGAGATTGTCCTGGAGTTACGTGTCTCCCCTGAATTTCTAAATCTCCATTATTGTTGCGAGTAGTTTGCGCAGAAACAGGAAGAGTAGACCGAGAAATAGGACTTAATGGTCTTCTATTGCGTAACGATGTCACCGATGATGATGTTAGAGACCTAAAAATATAGATAGTCTATCAGGTGATCCTAATAGGCACAGAAAATGATTCTTTATTCTTTTCAAAGAACTTACCTATTCTTGCTATTAGAAAGTCTTGAAGTATCTAGCGGAGCAAGCTTCACATTTTTCGGCCATACAGCAGGAGAAACAGGAGTATGCCAAATAGATTGATGATTCGAAGTTTTTGTCAAAGTTAAATTTTTTCCTGAATTTTTAAAAGGAATATTTCTATTTAAGCCTAATACAAAATAAGATTAACGCTAGAATTTGTACATTTTATAAATATGTAACATTTGGAAAAAACATTTAACATGCCTTGAAAAGTAGAGACACTTAGCGATTGCGGCATATACTTAATCGGTGTAGTTTTTACAGTAGAGAAACTCTCCCTAGTCGATAAAACATACGGTACAGGACTAACTACGATCTTTTCATTAAAAACAGTTCCGAGTTTATTTCTACTAGTGTGTGGCCTAGAAAGTTTATCTTCTGTAACGTCGATGTCACTTTTTATCCTATCGTTACGCATAGCGTTATTATATTTTCTATAAACAAACACAAATTATAAGTATATTTTCAATATTATAAAAATTCCTTTTATTTTCTACAGCAGATTGCACACATACTTTTGAATTTCTTGAATGTTTGATCGAGATGTATCTTTTTGTATCGATGCAGTATGATCTTCTATCGTTCTATGCTTGTTGCTTGAAAATCGATTTTCAAGCGGAATCGTTTCTTCGAACCAATTCAAATTTGCACCTTTTGCAAAACTTTTATTACCGTGAACAGGCGCCATGCGTATTTGCAAAATATCATTGAAATCATCAGATAACAAATCAGTTTGATTTTCTTTATTTGGAAATAATTCAGAAACTACATGTTCATAAAGCATATTAAATACCTCATCTTTAGGAGTTTTTCGTAATTTACGTTTGGATGAACTTTTTCTTTCCTATAAACAATATATAAGGTAATCTGAATTTTAAATATGCTTGTCTTAATTGAAATTTCTTGAAAAACAACAATGTATGTTACAAATGTAATAACAATCTTAATTATTGCCATCTATTATCAAATAGAATACATTAAAAATATAAACGTTAAGTATTCTTTACCTTTAATTGAAAGCTATGCTCCGAAAATGTTTCTTCATTTTGAAGATCAATACTGTTTCGTATTCTATTATGATTTATGTTGAAATCTTCGTGTTGAGGTCTGGTTTCTAAAAATGGATTTTTCCCAACTATTCTAAAATGAGGTATTTGCGTTCTCCATTGTACACATTCTTCCAAAACAGCCGTTTGCGTAGTTTGGCTCCCATCTTCGTAAAGTGTGTTTTCAACAGCTTCCCATTGTTGCAAAACTTTTCTTGTTGTAATACTTTCAATTTCTAATGAATAACATGTAGATGTTATGGCGCTAGTTTGTTCCCAAGATGATTCACTGTCATCAACATCCTTCCAAGCTTTTTTCTTTTGCTGTAAGCTCGGTAATTGAAAATCGCCCGATTCATTTTCATTAGTCTTATAATTTCTTAACTTTGGTAAATTCTCTGGAGTTTTTATCCTGTATGTGAATGGATTAAATCTATATTAAAGTATAAACTTAGCTTTCCTTTAATAAAGTTTCGTTTCCTGAAGTGATCAACTGAATTGGTATGAAACTCCAAACAAAATTAAAAATCAAACATTATTCAAATTATAAAAATGTAAATAAAGCGAATAAAACTTTACTGTCAACACATACGTATTCTGTTTAAGTGCCCTTTTATGCATTTAATGCTCCTTAAAACTTATATTTAATTACTTGGAGCCACTTTGTCATTTATCTAAAAAAAAAAATACTTCTACAGTTCACAATAATTTTATTGATTATGGGTGCGCAGGAGGTAAACTAGCGCCACTATCGACAGTTGCGGAAAAATTAGGAAGCTCCCGAACAAGGATAGATCGATCCTTGTCTCTCCACAACGGTGCTGTGACAGAGAGGGTGATACAACAGTAGCAGGAGAGACGAAGACAGAGCGTTAGACAAGCTGTTTGATTTTTCGACGAGTTTGGTGCAATTATAAAGCAATATTTTCTTACACTTTTATTTTTTTTAATATTCCTTGTGTTGCTCCGCAGGAAGGAACAGAGCCCGACTTTGCAATTTCCCTCTGGAGATTTTATAAAAAATAAAAGTGTACGTTTTTATACAAGATCTTTTCCTCTGGACACTTTCGAAAGGGCACTTTTTTTAAATACACATATTTTATTATTTGAATAATACGAAATATGTTTCATTGATGGGTATCGAAAATAAGAATTATTATACATTTAATTAAGGCATTCAACTTGCTCTCATAATACATAAATTTTTCTAAACAATTAATATACAATTATTATTTTATTTTACATTTAATAAATTAGAACTTAAATTATTTATCACCTAGTGTTTTGTGCAAATTTTTTATTTAACAACGTATGATTTTTTGCTTGTCCTCTATCAGTTGAGCGAACTGGAGATTGAAACTCTAATAACACTCGTTTTGAACTATTATTAAGCACAATTGGTGATAAACTTGATGGTTCGCCATACTGTTGTAATTTTTCTAGTCGCTCTTGTACAGTAATAGATTTTCCTGACTGATTATTCAATAAACTGGATCTTCGATGCTCTTGATACGCGTCATTAATATATTTCTTATCAAAATTAAGATTTTCATTCGATGAACTTTTATCCAAATTATTTTTACACTGTGCGTTGGGATCTGACATTTTTGTCACCGATTTCCTTTGTATTTCTTTTGAAATTTCCGTAGTACATGTTGTTACATACGCATTGGTATCCTTAAAGGTATTCATAATTATTATATTACAATATTGCAATTTAAACATTTATTACAAAGCATGTAACGATTATAAGGATACCTTGATCAAACGTTTCAAATCTTCAAAAGGCTGCTGAAGATGATTTTGTCGTGGATTACGAGTGAATGTACTTCGTTCTGTACAATACGTCATTGGTATACTCCACGATGTGGCTCTTCGCCATTCTAAATTGTTGCAAGCAATGAATGATCCTACGGTCAAAATTTCTGCATATCCATGCGAGACTATGCCATGCCAAAATAATATTGATATATACGAAGACTGAGAATCCGTATCCGGATACGCCAAATAAACAGCTTCAAAGTGTTTCATACCCTATCAACATATCAAATAAAAATTACACGATCTTTTCATAAAATATATAGTTTATATACACAAGTAACTCACATATGGTTCGTTTCCAATACCAACGACGACTCCCACCGTATCAAGTTCTCCGTAAGCTGGAGCAAAAGCAGGCTTATTTACATCACTTAGTAGTGTGTACGTTCTCCGAGGATAATTTATGTTAGAAATATTTATTTGGTTAAATATTGTATTTCGGCTTGCATTCAATTGTAGCTCGTTACCTCTGTTACAATCAATAATTATAATGATAATGAAGTACGTTAAAATAATATTTATACAGCCAGTACCTTTTTCCTGATGGTATAACGTTACAAATCGATACGCAATTTCCTTCTTTCAAAATATCTACGATTTCTTCACTAGGCGACCAGATCGAAAGAATGGCATTTGTTTCTTCTTCAACTACTCGTACTTTTAAAAGGGGTGTAACCTGTCGTATGGGAGGTAAAACTTCTTGCAACTGTGATTCCAGTTTCTGTCTAAATTCTTCTTCCTTTATGCGATAACTATTCCTTAATTGTTCAACTTCTTGTTTCGATAAAAATTCCTGTAATGAAGTAAAAATGCAGGTGTGCAAAAGTTGTATTGTTTTAATTAATACCTCTTTTCCACAATCTTCATTCCAGTCAATCGAACGACTTTTTCTCGTCTCGGTGGAATAACATTTTTCTGCTTTGGCATAGAACGCTTCGATAGTTAATCTACGTTCCTCTTCATAAGCAATATTAGCTTTCTCTTCGCATCTTGCATTTCGAAAAACTAAAGTTGTGAAACACAGAAATTTAAGATGCAATTGATAACTTTATAATTATTCGAAATATATAGCTTACCAGATTCCCCCGTTGAAGTTTTCTCGCGATATAACATTGGATATACTCTCGTGATCAAAACTTTAATTTTTCCAACCAATCCACCATTTGAACTAATAGTTTGTAATTTAACGCACAACGGTCCTGAAGGAGCCACGTATCCTAATTTTGTATCCCACCTTGCTCTTCTGGTTGAATTTGTATGTATCTTTAAATATACATTCTTCGGAACCTATAATTATTGATCAGTATTAATTATTTTTCACAAATGATTCAACATAATAATTGATATTATATTTACTTCTAGGGGTGAACATCCTTGATCACAGTTCAACAACTCGGATCCATATGTTATTAATTTCGTTCCATCCTTCACTTTACCAGATATTATATTTTTCACCATTGCCTGATCGATGCAAGCTTGAATGCTGTACCACCCATCTGTTAGCATTACTTTTTTCGATGCATTTAATTTAGAATTATTTGTAACAATACAGTCATCGTGCTATAAAAAGAATGTTCTATCAATTATTAATATTTTGTTACTTATATTTAAAATCAGGTCAAATTACCTCAATAATCGATCCTACGCACAAAATCATTCTTTTCGATGCAACATCATCTTTTTCTAAAATTTTTCTCAGAGCTGATCTTTCAGATCTATCAATTTCTCGATCATAACGATACTTTAATTCCATCATTACTCTAGCAGGTGTCAATGCTCTAAAAAGGAATCCCTCGGGTATAAGTAATATGAAATTTATATTCTTTGTGATTATTTTTCTTTTAAACATTAACACAATTAATTTCACCTTGGTAACATAACAGATCCTAACTTTATTCTATCCATTGATGCTAATTTCCATACGATCCATTTGTAATGGTTTTCAACCCACCCATCAAAAAGTAAACTAGGATCCACTCCTGGACTGGCCAGGAAAGATCTCTTAACTTCTGTTATTCCTATATAACCATTTTCATCCAAAATTAAGCACGCCCCGTCTTCTAATTTTATACCTTCAACATTATTTTGTACGTCTTGCCTAAATATGGTACATAGAGTTTATAAGCAATATGTATACAAACATAAAAGAGAACGGTCAAAATATCTCTTACCCATAAAAATCTGTACATCGAAATTTAAATGTTATCGCATTATCAGCTGTTACATTCAAAATTTCAAGTGGTAATTTTCGTTCCATAAGCTAACAAATAAAGATCGACATGATTTGATTTATTAATATAAAATTGATAATTTTATCATTTTTTATTTTTATTAATACCTCTTTACATGTACACGAAACTGGTTTATTTCCTTTACCAATTTCTCTCCATGATACGCGATCACTATGCTTTCTCTTTTTATACAAATATAATATACCAGTTATTGGTTTAGGTTTACGTTTCTCTTTTATACTAATTTGTTTATCCTGAAAATGTATCGATATCAATTCAAGTTATTTAACCTTACATTAATA
The DNA here is from genome assembly GCA_943735885.1 of Stelis phaeoptera. Classification (NCBI taxonomy): domain Eukaryota; kingdom Metazoa; phylum Arthropoda; class Insecta; order Hymenoptera; family Megachilidae; genus Stelis; species Stelis phaeoptera. The sequence goes on from OX030936.1 coordinate 8,694,811, forward strand.
TTTATTATTGCTTCAGAATCAAGAACAACTTACCTGTTCCAAAGCAGCTTTAAAGCGTTTCTCCAAAATATTTTCAGATTGGTTTATGAATTCTAACATTAACTGAGTATCGTTAAATTCGTTGGAAACTGAAATATCACATCTGTTTGTTTTGTTGGTTGATTCTTGGTTTTGTATTAAACATTTTGTTTCTTTAATTACAAAGTCATTTGAACTTACACAATCGTCGTTTGATTTTTTTGAAGTACTCACACACGAAGATTTATTCTCCATGTTCTTCGAGAAATTTGTACTTTTCCTCTTACTATTTACACTTTTCCGTTTTCTAGAAATAAACTGTCCTCCTATTACAGGGCTGGATGGAACGTTTACTGGTTCTTCATTTCCTCTGTCTTCTACAGGGGATGCCCATTGATCAAAATCATCCCTTTCGTCGGCTAATAGTGCAGCAGTGCTAGCTACAATTTCATGCGAAAGTAAAGAACTCATGGAACTATGATCTACTTCGTTGTTTCTTTCATTTGTTTCATTTCTACGAGTATTATCTGCTGATTTCTTAGTATCACAATTCAGAATTAAAACTTTTGCCGACGTTGAAGCAATTTCATGATTTTCCTTTTCTTCAATATTAAGTGAATTACAGCGAACAGGTTTCTGAACCTGGATTTCGCTACTAAATCGTAACTTTTTGAAATGATTAGATTTTACTTTGTTTAAAGGTACATCATCATTATCTACATCTTTAATTTTGCGCTTTTGTAATGATTTAGTTAAAGCAGGGCAGCTTTCAACATCTTCTAACGTATCTTCATGAAATAACGCATTCGATTTCAATAAAGCTTCTTTTGTGACATTTATAGACTGACCATGCGCAGTTTGAAATTCAAGATTTTGCGGTTCATGTATGCTAGCTTCTTTTTCGATTACGCACATATCTTTGAATTTTTCTATACCTCTCAAATCATTCTTTAACATTTGCCTTGAATTTATTAAATTATGTTTAGGCTTATTACTTAAATTATTAATAATCTTAGAAGCATTTGAAGATTTTATATTGTTAGTATTCTCTATAGCATTATCAGAGAGCAATATCTCTGCCTTTTGTAATGCTTGTTCTGTTACTACCAGACGTTTACCACTCGCAGTTTTAAATCCATTATTTGTCATAAATGCGCCGGGTTCGTTCTTTTCTTCTTCTATTGAATTTTCAGTTTGCTTTCCTCCTACCTTTAGCAAAGCTTCATTAAAAACAGTAACTGAATTATTTTTGGCAGTATTTTTTACATTTTCTGCAATTTCATTGGACAATAATGCTTCTGCTTTTGATAATGCTTCATTTGTTACATTAATACTTTTACCACTCGCTGTTTGAAATCCAACATTTGGTACATCAAACTCATTAATTTCTTTCGAAATTTTGCAAATGTCTTCATGATCGTCCGTTTCTTTTAATTCTTCTATAAATAAATTCTTTGCTTTTGACAGAGCTTTGTCAGAAACATTAATTGCACTACCGCTAGCAGTAGTGAAACCGAATGAAAATACATTATTTTTATCATTGATATTCATGTCTGTTAAATTTTTATAACGTACGTGATTATTCTCATTAGATAAATTCGTTTCCGAATCACGCTGATATTGTAAATCATTTATTTTTTATTTTATAGGTCAATTTACATTTCGTAAATCCTTTACTCATGTTACAGTTCTCAATACCAAACATAATTCTTATTAGCTCATGTTGTCAAAAACTGCCATCTATAACAAGTATTTGACAGATTCGATTGGTTGTATAAAAAATTGCGCGTTGAATTTCGATATTGCTTTACAAAAGAAAAATATATATTACTTACGAAACAGATTGTTACATAATTTGTTATATTTATTATTTATTTACAATAACAATAATCTGTACATTATTTAAAATTGCTTCGGGATAGCTGCTGAATGTATATGTATATAGATTATTGTAGATCTACAGAGAAGAACTTCGCAAAGTTTAGATTACTGAAACAGTTTTTTCACATTATTACACGGGAATGATTAAAAATAAAATCTATTTTTATATTAAAATAATATTCTTTGCTTACGTTCGTCGTCTTGATAATTTTTGAACGTTTTATTGTCTACTACCTCTGTTTTTAGTTTAAAAAAGGAGGATACGCATTGTGAAAAGTTGGTCGGCTTGGCAGGGGGGGGCTAGGGTTAGGTTAGGGTTAACTAACTTCGTAAAAGCTTGAACAGTTCTGGCGGAAAATACTGATTTATGTTACCGACGCGAGCATGTTTTAACCTATACGTGCTCTTATCGGATCGGTTTGCCTACATATTCACAGAGAATAGTGCTTAATTTACGCTTTTTAAGTGGTAAAAATGAAATTTAAATCATATACGGGCATTACATGGTCCGTTTTAGAACTGACGGGTCTCCTTGAAGACGAAGATTCTTATGTTTGTTTGGAGAAATTTAAAAAGCATCTTGGTTTACATCCATTTCATTTAACAAATCTAACTGCGGCTTTGAATGAAATTTTATCTTCAAATCTGAATTTTTACGATACAGAGTATGCATCTAATCTTTTTTCACTAAAGTAACATTTATTCAGATAAATTATTCAAAAGAAACAGACTTTTTGGGTATGTTTACATCATTAATCTTAAAATTATGTTTAAATTGCAGTTTGAAGGGCTTCGTATTGGCTTATAAAAACCCTAAATTATTAACACCATTGGGAGAAATAGTTTATGATGCGTGTTTCATTCACGTTGACATAGAAGCAGATTTTTATGTGTTCAGGCCAGAAGTAGGGTCATCGTTAAAAGGTAAAATATTTCACTTTTATGTAATTTTGTAACTTAATATCCATTATTAATTGAAAAAGATTGACAGGAATTGTCAATAAAAAGGGAAGAGATCACGTTGGAGTTCTTGTGCATAAAGCTTTTAATGTATCAATTCCAAAGCCAGATGACGAAGAAGATTGGGCAGGGGTTAATCTTGAAATAGGACAAGAAGTACGATTTACAATAAGTCTTCTTGATTTTACTAGTAAATTACCATTTATCCGTGGTGTCTTAAATTCAGAGTAAGTAAAGAATCATTTTAGGGGAGGTGGAATCGTGGGAGCATGTTTGGGAAAGATGTGGAGGGAAGGGAAGTTGGCAGGAGAGGATGAGACAAATGCTAGGGAATGAGGGAGAATGGGGAATTCAAAATCTTGTGAGAATGGAGTTATGAAAGGGACAGAGGTGGACAGGATGGATATGGTATGAAAGTGGGGGAACCAGAAGCCGGAGGGGAGAGGGAAGAGAGAGAGAGAGAGAGGAGGCAGGGAGGTTTTTTGAATGCTACTCGAATTAAGTTGGGCGCGGGGCATGCAGGAGAAGCGAGCGTGCGAGTGAGGATGGATAAATAGGGAATAGAATAGGGCGAGAAAGCGAGCGACAGGGCATAGTTAGCCTTAATTAGTCTTAAGTAGCTTTAAGTAATGCGGATATTTGTAAGAAGTTTCTAATCCTGAGGGGAAACAGTAAATATATACATACATACATAAAGTAAAGAATCATTTTGCGCAATTTGTAGATAGTTTTAACGGCTTGGAATATTCATAATTATTTCTGTATTATTTCAGTGATTACTTACGAGGTTGTAAGTTAACAGAAAAAGCTATTAATAAACGCAGTAATAAGAATGTTCAAAATAATGCTAATAAAAGATCAAGGAAAAGTTCTGAACAGCCCAATCAACATACATTTTTTGCAAATGATTCTGAAAATACTTCTGAGGAAGATGAATCACAAAAGAAGCAAAAGAGGGCTAAACACAAAAAATTAAACAAAGAGTTTGAAGAAGTAGTTAAGCACAGTAAAAAGGAAAAGAAAGATAAAAAGCATGGTAAAAAAATGAAAAAACTTGAAGAATCTGAATCTATTGACACAGAAACTGTGCCAACTGAGTATACAAATGGAAAACTTACAGATAATGAAGAATTGGAAGAATCTGTTAGTTCAAAGAGCAAATTTAAAAAGAAATCCAAAAGTCGTCGCTCTCAAGAATACGTAGACGAAGACCTTGATGAGGAATCTGAAAAATATTCATCACAAGATACGTCCGAAAGATTATCCGACATGGAATCTAAAAACAAAATCAATAAAATTAAGTTGAAGCAACATAGGACAAGCAAAGGTTCAGAATGGACCGTGGAAGATAACCCGATTGAAAACAATATTAAAGTAAAGAAGAATTCTGAAAAGGGAAAGATATTTGATGACAGCGATCATTCTACGGATGACTTTAGTTCGTATAAGTACATACAACATTCAGCTAAAAAGAATATAAAATCATCTCCCACTAAAATTAATATTAAAGTGGAAGAATTAAATGATACTAACGGAGTAAAGAGTGAAATAACAAAGTCTCCTAGCAAGAAGCGATATATGGACTTTGAAACTTCTGAGAGTGACATAGATAGAAAACCTAAAGATGTTTTGTTAAAAGGAAAAAATAAGAAATCTAGACCATCTGATTCTAAATTTACGATCGAAAATATGAAGATTAAGAAAGAAAGGGTAACTAGTGGTTCTGAAAATTCACAGGATGAAAGTTATATGAAATTGAACAAGATATCAAGAATGGATTTTTTGTTAAATACGTCTGCGCATAGTTCTAATTATGATGATTCGATAGAAGATGAAAGCGACACGAAAAAGAAGCAAAAGAAACATTTGAAGAATAAAATTAAAGTGAAATCTGAATTTGAGGATGTGATTGTGGAAAAATCAGATGATGAAAATGAAGATACTTATCGCGAAGATAATAAAAGTAACTTGTCAAAAACTAATTCACCTAAGAAGAAACACAAGGTTAATTTAGATAACAGTATTGACAGCGAAGAAACTGATACAAAAAGTAATGTGAAATACTCTAACAAAATGAAAATAACAGATAGGGACATAAAGATTCGTGATATAAAATTAGAAATGGGAAGTCCTGAATCAGATAGTGACAATATAATATACAGTAGCCAAAATCACAAAGAAAAGTTAAGACATAAAAAGATTTTAAGTAAATTGAAACATAAAGAATCAGATTCTGATGTCGACAGTGTTCAAATTAAAACCGAGATGTTTTCAGACGATTAAAATATATGTAACATCAAAGAACATTTTTTAATACCGTGAACTTGACGTTATTTTTCATACACACTTTTCTCTTCTGAAAAAAGTTTAAATGCATGTATGGTACATTACATACATCAGCGTGCCATGTATATACGTACAAGTATTATATTATATATCATATATATATACTTACATTTGTTCATGTTATTTGAACTAATGCAGAATTACTTTGCTTATAAAAGTTATGTCATGAATTTCATTTCTTTTTTACAGCATTTTTATATCTACAAATTGAATAGTACGCATGACATTTTGACTCTTGCAATGTACTATTTATTTGTTGTTTATTAAATTCATTCACTTGGAGCTAAAATGATAAGGTGATCGGCTACATAATACATAATTATTGTAAACACAACAGTGGATGAACGAATAAACAGTAAGAAAAATCGATTTCTATTAACTATTAACACGTTAAGCGTGACGTTCGTCCCTGGGGACTGACAATGAACTTTCCGTTCACCCGGCGTCAGTCCCTGGGAACTGACAATGACTTTCAAATCTCAATTTTCCAAATTTCTAAATTTAAAATTTAAAATTTCCAAATATCAAATTTCTAAATTTTAAATTTGCAAATTACCAAATTTCTAAATTTCAAATATCCAAATATCAAATTTCTAAATTTTTAATTTCCAAATTACCAAATTTCGAACTTTCAAATCTCAAATCTCTAAATTTCAAATTTCCAAATTTGTAAATATCAAATTTCTAAATTTCAAGTTTCCAAAGTTCAAACTTTTCGTATGGGCGGCGTCGGTGCGTGAGAAACGCAGTGTCAAGGCTAAAAAAATAAATGTTACAATATAATATAATATAATTGAGCGCTCGCTGCCGGCTGAACGGAAAGGGCAGCAAAATCGGCGTCATGCTCAACGTGTTAAAAGAAAACAAATGATTCTGTTCAAAGAAAATGAAGATAAATTTCCTGAAAGTATTTCCATCTTCATTAAAATCATCATATCATCGCATTACGTATTTCCTGACATTGTGTAACTTTTGTAAGCAACCTTTTTTTGTATTACTTCAAATAATGGCAATCGGTTCATTAATAGATTAAAAATGGATCACATTGTATAAATGCGTATGTATATAAATCCTATTTTGTTATATTGATAATGAACTTGTACAAATTTTATACATTGATAGATTTGTTTTTTATCTATTTTACATTAAATTTGTTGCTTTATATAAATATTCTTACACTTACTACGTAGTAGTCAGTTCGGTCTGCGAATATTACAGTCTTTAATATCAGATAAGTATATCATTATTTTAGTACGCTATATAGAATTTAATAAATGAAAGTGCAAGTACAAGTTTTCGTAAGTACGTGAAGGTATGTAATAAAATAGTTTTATGACATAGTATTCTAATATGTTATATGTATAATTTTAAATATATATAATTCCCTTTTCTGTAAAATTTGACATTATGGATTTTTCCTAAATAAATATGTACATTTCTCATAAATCTAAAATTACTTGAATATTTCTTAAGTTTTTATGAAGGCATTAATGTTAATTAATGTATAATTGACTCGGTTTTTGTATTAACTGTAAGTTGCAGTACATATAAAAAGTGAAGTGATGTTTACATATTGTGTTTTTCTTTTTTATTTAACTGAATTATCTACAAAGCCGAAGGAGATATTCCGTGGAAGCTTCCTTGTAGTAGATATCAGTCAAGGAATTAAGGAAATATTAAAATGAATTTCGTTAAGTAGAAGTCTACGAGTGTTTAGAAACACTGTATGCACCAGTGAAAATCAGTATAATCAAGCAATAATTTGCCGCTTATTATTATAATTAAACTTGGAATTAACTCTTCTATCATACAAGGAATAGATGGATACAAGGATAGATTTGGATAAATGCTTTTTCATCATTTGAGGATTATTTTCCTGGGGCATCCTTGGGAAACTATGACGAAGGAGACTTATCGTGCAGCTCTAGTTCCTTTTGGAAGATGGAATATTGGAATAGAAAGAAGGAAAAGTTTGGTGATACAGGATGGACTTCGAGGTTCTAAGGAAAACCTGAAAGCAAACAACAGTAGTTAAGGGAGATCCAGAATACTCCCACGTATCAAGGTGGTGAGTATATGGACTGTACATAAATACACACAGTTTATTAATTTCATTGACCCAAAGATTTGTCATGAAGATTTTGCTTGACATACCAGTGAAGTGTGATCCTAACAAGGAGTTTGTGGTTTGGTACATTTATTCAAAGTAGAATTTGAACAGTCTTACAAAAGATCTTCGATCAGTGACCACTATAACGGAAGAGATTCGGCTCATCAATCCATACGGTTTTAGTGGAATCTGTATCCACAGCTGTCCTCTTGCGCATGTTAAATCTGTGAAGAACCAAATGTGTTACCATGAATGTGCGACAAAATTTTACAAAAGGATAAACAGAGGCTTTTAAACGTTTCCAGTTTCTATATTTTGACACGTACGGCACAATAAACTCTCGACTAAATAACATAAGTATGTACACATATTTACAATAATTCTTTCATATTAAATCGCAGGGCGATATATTCTTTTTGCATGGTGACATTCCAGTATTAATCTTTGTTGGGCGAACTCACTACTTGCTGATGTAAAAAACTTAATATTTTTCTGCTTTGATGGTTTTTATCTAGACTTAGTGTGGAGTAATAATCAAGTTAACAACAGGATCAGGGTCTTTTATGCCTCCTTTAAAATATATTCAAAAAGGTTCTAAACGAAAAAATTGTCAAATTCGTGATTCTCTCACTTTCGTTTCAGGAATTTTTGTAAAATCAATAGATTGTTTATTCTGAAAGATTTATAATGAAAAATTTAATATAAAAACAATTACAATTTCCAAGAATTTTTCTACATTTAGCGGCGGTAAGATTTTGTTCTCTATGCCCTACTCGTACTTAATTAACATCTATTTTTGAAGTGTTTGAACACATACAAACAACGCATACACACAGTTATTTATTTACATATACATTTACATATACATATGCAGTTTATATACATTATGCTTATGCGATGTATGAAAAATTATTTTTCTTCTTTGATCAGTTTATTTAGTTGCATTGTGAAGTGAGTTCGCCACCTTCCTTTTCTATTTAAAAATCTTATTACTAAGGTTTTTATGAGAAGAGTTTATAAAATTACAAATATGAAATATATTTTACTTTAGATGAGGAAATAATCAAAAAGTAAATGTGAGAAAACGAAATAGTAACATGTTCAAGAACAAAGAAAGAGGCTGTACTGGTACGTTTCAATATTTTTCTGGAATTCATATCATTGTTTTGACAATGTACTACAAATAATGAAAGCAGAGAAATTGTATCTGTACCATCGCAGGACAGCTTGAAACAGTATTTTTGTACATACATTAAATCTTCAGAAAACAGGTTTAATTAAAATATTAGTAGAATTCTGCAACATCAAAGTTGTTTTCAAATTTTATATATTTTACTTGTAATGATGGACAGCTTTACTGGAGTCATACGTTTGAAAATATTTAAAATTCTGATTGATTGCCATATGTTAAGAAACTTCTGTTAGTTACCATGATTTCTTACAGTTTAATTAGGTACTTTTGGCGTTATATCACGCGTTTTGTGAGATACATATTTACACGCAATGTTTATTTGTCACTAAAAATTGTATATAAGCTATGAACAGGAACTTCGCCATTCAATTTATGGCATTCATCTCTTGATGTTAGGTATTCTTCAGCGCCAGTTACTATGTGTGTTAATTATTGTCACTTAACCCTTACTGGTGGTGCTGGATTGCTTCTAAATTACTTCTTTATGTACTCAGTATATTTTTATTGTGTTATAAGTTTTTTTGAGGTCAATATTTCCTTGTGTTAACTAAGTTCACTGATGGTTGATCGTATTCCAAACAAATGGAGGTAGTATATTATTTTTAAGATGCTCAAGCAGATAACATGTTATAACAAATGACAAACGTATACTTATAGTTCCAACTAATAAATTTTTTTCATATTAATAAATTCTTAGCACCACCAATTGTGGGTTAAATGGTCCCCGTAATCTTGTGTAAAGTTTATGATCAAAAATGAATTGCTTCATAGTTCACAGTAACCCTTTGTAGGTTCGGAGGTGTTTACATTTAAAAAAGAATTGTATGTAAGCCTATGCATATGAAAATAATAATCAATAATATTTAGAGGTTCTAATTCTTTCGTAGTCATCTGGGAATTTTGGTTCCAAGTCTTCTTTTCAATTCTCAACGACAAAAATAGATTATAACGAAATGTAAACTGAGGTAGGAAATCTAATATTATTTTATTAAATTTTGATACGAAGATTTGAAATTAATATTTCCAAATAATCTATTCGCTGATAAGTTTAAATTGTAATCAAAATCAAAATAAGTCTCTAATAATATTTAGGTCGTATCTGTCTGTGCGCAATAATGTAAAATCGCACAATTTCTAATTATAAAATAAGGGAGAACCATTCAACACGTCAACCGCTACAGTGGAAATGTATAATTGTTGAACGTACTTACTGCAACAATTTAATCATTTAATTTGCACGGGTTTCTTGTTATTTCTGTGTTATCACTATCACTATGTATACATATAAGTATAAAATGAAATTCTTTTATTTGTACACTCAAGACCGCTGGAGCTGAAAAGAACAAATGATAGTGATATACATATATAAACTATTCTTGAAATAATCATGGACATTCAAACAGAAGGACCTTCTCTTTGTATACACAGTGCACACTATGCAAAACTAATTTAGCCTTGGGCAAAAATGAGTATACGTATGAGTTAATTAATTGATGAAACTAAATCGTAGCGGTAAACGTGTCAACAATTCAGTTTCATAACGTTGAAAACGTGTTCGATTTTCGGAGGGACACAATCCTTTTTATTTTCGAACTAGTGATGCCACGATTGACCCCCACGAAACAGAAATAACGGTCCACTTAAACTTATTCATTTAATTAACTGTTCTGTACGTTTAATATTCCATTATCGATCACAGAAATGATATGTCTATAAAAACCTAAACGTCATCCTTCAAACAGCACCGTTTCAGCACCAAAAACAGCTGTTCGCTGCTTAAAAACAAAAAAAAAAAAAGGAAAAGAAAAACAAAAGATCTGAGGGAATGTTTAGGTACTAAATCAGTTACTGAGAAGTGCAGACAGAGACCCAGTCAATGTTGATCAGAAAAGTTGATCAAGTACTTCAAGCACAACTTATAATGATCCCACTTAATTTTTATATATACACGCACACACTTCTAGCTTTCTCGGAAAAAAAAAAACCAGACGGTCAACTTGAGGTACATGTTCGCACACTGAGAGACTCAACGTTCACGTAGAAATAATAATGTACTATGGAAGAGGCCAAGGTAAACCGGAAAAGTCCACGGGGCCACCTAAGCCTGCGTCCGCCTCTAGAAGGCTCATTATCACGGCCATTGCTGCTTCGTCGTTGCCATCCGACGGCACCGGGTTTGGTGGTTCGTTTATCGTTGTACCGCCGATCATATCCATCATATCCTCGTCTGGTGACGTTCCTAAAAGGAGGGGATGTTACGTTATGCGCAACAGTCATTCAAAAGGTGGATTTTTGCGTGGCTTTGAACGCTACTTTGAAACGATAATGCTCTGCCAAACAAAAGTTATATTTTCGGGCTTTGATTGCTGGACGTTCGTACTTTTTAAGACAATGAAAGAAAGCTTACATTCGAGTACATCAAAAAGTAAATGAAACGTTATGAATTAATTTTGACGAAAAACCAGAACGAACTTCCTTCGCCCTATTTCGCTCAGAGAAAAATAGGTCTTCTTAATGGAACATTGCTGATGATCAGGTTTCGTTTTGTTTGATCTTGTTTTCTCTGAACGACCTAATCTTTTTGATAAATCCGGCAATCGCACTACACACCAAGAAAACGACTCCTTAGAGACAGTAATAGCTATGACCTTGGTCGTTCGCGATGCTGTTCAGCTGCAAGTTGTTTGCAATGTGGTTGTACGTTGGTGCAGGATTAATGGTACTGTTGTTGCTTCTAGTTGGCTGCGTCAAATCCTGGATTCTCTCTGGTGATGCGGTGGTAGTGATCTGAGACTAACAAACGAACATGTTGTCATGTAGAGTTTGTTACTTGTTAATCTTTTGCAATGAGGAGGTAACTGTTAATCTTTTGCAATATAATAATGAACCCACATATATTTGGCTGTTTCAAACTTGTGAAAATGAAGGTTTTTGTTTGTATTATTATGGGATTATGATTGTAACTAACCTCGGCATTTAACAAAGTAGACTCAGGCCCTGGACCAGGACTGCTACCGGAAGAAGAATCTTCGCCGCGTCTTTGAAGATCCAGAACTTCTTCTGCTATTTGCCGTCCGATTTTACTTACCTCCACGTGACTTGAGATTAATCTTTCTAATCCACCGTTACCTGTAACATAAATAAAGATAATTTAATTATTTTTAAATATACTTTGAACAACCGTGCGGTTCAACAGAGTTATTTTTCAGGTTATAAGTAAAAATTATTAGTAATTTGAAATATAAAATGAATACTATCACTTACTTTGTGTAAAATAATCGTAATTGCCCTGAACACTGGAATCCTCGGATCTATTACCACTGTTTGTGATGGATCGAGAGTCAGAGCTGAACACAATAAAGCATCTCTGTTGGTAATTCTTAAATAATGTTAAATGATTATGAAAAAATATCAGTGGAACTTACGAGGTAACAGAGTTTTTAGCTATTAGGTACTCAATATCTTTGGTCCACGGGTTTCTAAAAGATTTCCATTCAGATTGTAGTCTCACGAAGCTGGCACCCTTGGTTCTAAACCTGTATATCTAAACAAACAAACATATTTATACTTGATTTGAAGATTTAAATTTAACCCCAGATTGCTAAACATTCGTCAATCTTAATTTTGCACGTTTTTCTATTTTTCAATTAAGAACTAATTATACATCTCTAAAGTTTTGCTACGTTGTTTACAACAAATGAAGGAGATATAAAAGATATACATATTTTTAGTTTGTAAGAGTAACACTGATTTGAGTTTAGTGATCTAGGGTTAAAGCATAGCATTTAAGGTTTGTACATTTTATTTATAAGGCCTTGTTTACCTGTGTGGTGATGCATTCGGTAGCTTGAAGAGCAGCTTTATGAGATTTCGCAAGATGAGGAATGTCATCATGATGATAATATTCATACATGCTTGTACCTAACAGTTCTTGCGGTAGAAAGCCTAACGCTAAAGTTGCTCTGCAAACGATAAATGTTTATTGTTACTTCTGCCATTAATGGTATATATGTAGAACGTTTTAAAAAGGATAATACAATTTGTAAGAAGGTGATACTACATTTTAGTTCTACAGTGGTACAGTATACCAGTTGTGAATAATTTGTCTATATATCCTGATATTCTATTCTTAGTAGTTTTAATACTGTTTCAATTACTCTAAATGGACTTTTTCTTTTCTAGAGTTTCATGGGAAAATAAGGCAAAATTACAGAATAAATGTTCCTTCGTAGGTAGCTTCAGTTTAACAATTATTGTAATTGTTTTCAGTGTATGGTTTTGACTTATTTTTTCATAGTAAAACTTAAAACACTATATTTATTACCACCAGTTTCTTTTAAATTTTATATTTGAAAATTCAGTAACGAAAGGGTAACAAAAGTTTCCATCATTCATGCAATCTTGAGGATTGAATCAAATGACTTTTTCATAAAAAATACTGTATAAAGTAATAATAAAAAGAATTGTCTCCAAAACAATGGAAATATTTGCGTACCCCTTAAAGTATAAATAGAAAAAGTATCGACCTTTGATCGACGAAAAGAAATTTGCCATCCATCGCGTGTCTCGAAACGAATTTGATGGGTCTCAAATTCGGTTTCTTCGGCAAAGATGTCGGTAAAGTGGATTGCAAACGACCAACTGCTACCAAACAGGATAAATTGCAAGCTTCCCCGTCGCCATCGCCCTCCTGTTCGTCAAGATCGATTTTCGCAGGTGCCCAAGATTTCAGGTAACCAGTGCACTGTATCACACAGTATTTCCAGTCTGCAATAATATTTATTCAGTTTTAGATCAGATGCAAGCTCTAAAAAGAAACATCCCCACTAATAAATCCTTTTTTTTAACACGTTGAGCGCGACGTCGGTTCCTGGAGACTGACAGTGGACTTTTCATTTGGAAATGTCCAAATATCAAATTTCTAAATTTTAAGGTTCCAAAGTTCCAAATTTCGAACTACCAAATTTCCAAATATCAAATTTCTAAATGTTAAGGATCCAAAGATCCAAATTGCGAACTTCCAAATTTCCAAATCTGAAATTTCTAAATTTTAAATTTCCAACTTTCCAAATCTCAAATTTCTAAATTTCAGTACCAATTTTCCAAATTTCGCATTTCTAAATTTCCAATTTTCCAAATTTCGAACTTTCAAATCTCAAATTTCTAAATTTTGAATTTCCAACTTTCTAAATTTCAAATTCCGAATTTTCGAAAATCCGTCGCTCGATATTCATCATTGTTTCACATAAAATTATCTCCAAAGTAGGTGGTTTAAAGTTTAAAAGAACGGTTCAAAATACAAAGGCAAAGGGAAAAATCTGAGAAAGAAGATATGTAAAGCGAATTCTTTAGCAGGACTCTGAAATGCCATTTCTTTTTCACTTTTGACGAACCACGCGGCAAATATTTGTGTCCTGACATCTCAGGAGCGACGAAAAGGAATTTCTAACACTTCGAGACTCTTTTTATCGCCTCGATACATTCCACGACTCTATGTGCAAGCTCAAACATGCTACTTCATTGTTTTAATAGAAGGTTTTATTTTAACCGCAATAATTGGCTCCAACTTGAATTCAAATTTTATGGAAAACTATTATACTTTCAACATCCGTTTGAAGGAAAAGTATAATTTTATAATCGAATACACGGAAATTTTGGAAAGAAATATTTATAAAATAAAATCCGATTATTATTTTCGATGCCTTTCTAACTGTGCTATGTTTTATCCTTCATGTTCATTGCATCAATTATTAACGTGTTAATTGTTTTCTTCTTCTTTAACACTGACTGACAGTGGACTTTTCCTTTGGAAATGTCCAAATATCAAATTTCTAATTTTTAAGTTTCCAAAGTTCCAAATTTCCAACTTTCCAAATCTCAAATTTTAAATTTACAATTTTCCAAATTTCTTAATTTTAAATTTCCAAAATTTCTAAATTTCGAACCATCAAATCTGAAATTTCTAAATTTCAAATTTCCAACTTTCCGAATCTCAAATTTCGAAATTTGAAATTTCCAAATTTCGAACTTTCAAATCTCAAATTTCCAAAATTTCTAAATTTCGAACTTTCAAATCTCAAATTTCTAAATTTCAAATTTCCAACTTTCCGAATCTCAAATTTCGAAATTTCAAATTTCCAAATTTCGAACTTTCAAATCTGAAATTTCCAAAATTTCGAAATTTCGAACTTTCAAATCTGAAATTTCTAAATTTCAAATTTCCAACTTTCCAAGTCTCAAATTTCTAAATATTAAATTTCCAAATTTCGAACTTTCAAATCTTAAATTTCTAAACTTCAAATTTCCAACTTCTCAAATCTCAAATTTCTAAATTTCCAAATTTCGAAAATTCAAATCTCAAATCGCTAAATTTCAAATTTCCAAATATCCAAATATCAAATTTATAAATTTTAAATTTCCAAAGTTCAAACTTTTCGTACGAGCGGCGTCGGTGCGTAGAATCGGCAGTGTCAAGGTTAAAAAATAAATGTTATAATATAATATAATATAATTTAACGCTCGCCGTCGTGTAAATCCATTAAAGGAATACTCACCAACGTTTTGTTGCTTTTTGCGTCGATGACAGCCACTGGTAGTATCAGCTTCTTCTTTCACCTGCAATTCACCGCAACGAATTCCATCCACTTTTCGTTTCATTCTGCAGAAAAATGATCTTCTGGCGCCTGGGCACAATCTCGATACACCTTGAGGAACGTCCGTTTTCACCGGTAACATTGCTGAATACAGATTAAGCAAACGTTAGTACATCTTTCTTTCTGAAACGCCCTGTATACGAAGGAAAGCTACGAGATACGTGTTCCAAGGTTTCTTTCCTAAGATTGTGGATTTTATGGTAGAAAATTGGATATTTGCTAATTTTCAACAAAGTTTAAAATTTATGTTTTAAAATACTTTTATATCATGAAATTGTATAACAAGTTATACGCAGCAACGTTGTAGAATTTTATTGGCCATTTCGATGAAACATTGATTCAGCTTTAAATTGATATGCCATAATCGCCATTTTAAAATACTTTTCTGTCATGAAATTATATAAGAGTTTATAAATCAGCCATTTGATATACAAGAACGTGATGACATTAAGGGATATTAAGATTCTTGTATTAAGAGTTATTTTCAAAGAACCTTAAGCTTTAAATTGATGCATCGTAAGCGCCATTTTGAGATACTTTTATGTCATCAAATCATTGTAGAATTTATAAACCTACCGCTTGATATGCAACGATATAATAGAATTCTGTTGTTTGATATAATTGACGACCAGTCATTCTGTATTAAAGATAGCGATGAAACATTATGGTTGACATTTTCAGTGAACTTTAAACTTTAACTTAATGCACCATAAGTGATATTTTGAAATACTTTTATGTCATGAAATTCTGTTAGACTTTTGAGCCTAATATGAATCTATCGTTCGATATACTTGACAAGTAGTTTCTTTGTATTAAGAATATCGTTGACATCTTTATACAGTCATTTTCAGCGGAATTTAAGCTTTAAATCGATATGCCATTAGCGTTATTTTGTAATACTTTTATGTCATGATGTTGAGTTAGAACTTAACCATTTTAATTTTCATTGTTTATGGGATGTTACCGATTCATTGTCTACCATAATTGATAACCAGCCATTTTGTACGAAGAATTTCAACGAAGCCTTTGTACAGTCATTTTCATTATACTTTATTCTTCAAATCAATGTACAAGGTGCTCCATTTTAAGACACTTTTCTGTCATGAAATTCAGTTGGACTACAAGTGTCACAACCCAACATTTAAAGTACATATCATTTAGCAATAACAAGACAATTCATACTTTTCTAAAGCGTTAGAATTATTTATTTATATGTTTGTCGTTGTCTGTCTTTGACCCTCCAAAATAATGAAAATATTTATAACAATCCAATCCATCCTTCTATTTTTTTAAACATCAAATCGGTTCATATTATTCAAAGTAAAAATCGATCGAACGAATCTTGTTATTCTTGTTTAATTACCGACTCCAATCAACTGCAGCTATTAACCATAATTGCACACTGCGATCCTAAAAAAAAAGAAGAAGGTATCGTTTTCTTGTCAAACATTGCGAATTACGTAAATAACTTCGAAAAACGTCAACTGGTCGAACAAATCGCAGAGGAGGGTAAAAAAAGGGACGAAGTATAAATTTTAGAAGGAAACGTTTGAACACGTCAAGATTAATTACGTAACTCGATGTTTATTTTTCTTTTTTCCATTTACTACGTAATATCGAGCTGTTAATATTATTTAAGAAACTTTGGTGATCTCAATAGCAATTCTGATCATTCCATTAAATTTGAGAGAAAATATGCTGAATATTTGTATTTTTAATGTCGTCCACAGTAATCATTTTTATTTAATTCCATTGTATTTAACTTCACTTCGCCGCGTAATTTTTTAACAATTAAACGTTTAATTTTGATTACAATTAATTAGTTGCAAGGAACGTTACATCTGTCTTTTTGCAAAAGTGTTAATTGCCGAATAGTCTAAGACACAAGAAGTTGTTGTTCGAATTAATATGATATAATTAATAATCGTATGCTGAAACGATGCACAGATTTTATCAGAAAAGAATGACATTGATTTTGAAATAATGTAATTTTCAATCATGCCAACGTACGTATAGTAATGGAGTGGGATGAAATCTGATGAGTAAGCAGCACGAGGCAGAACTTTCCAACCTAAGATTACGATGATTTAACGATTTATGTAACTGCAATAATTGTCTGTCGCGAATTGCGAAAGGTCATAACGCATCGCATCCTTCGTATACTACCAAACGACCTTTAACCTCGTACGATTAATTAATTAAGTTGATTATTAAATTTGAAATATTTTCAGGTTGTTGGATATGACCAGTTTCGAAACATAGACATTCTGATACGATTTCATAACATAAAAGTATTCCAAAATGGCGCTTATGATATGCTAATTTGACATTCAAGGTTTGCTGAAAATTATTATGTACGTTTCGTTAACATTCGTAACACGGAATAGATAGTTATCAATTGTAAAAAAGAAAAGAAGAAAATTAAATTCGAACAAAATTTCATGACATAAAAATATAACAAAATGGCGCTTGTGGTACATCAATTTAAAGCTTAAAGTTCACTGAAAACAGCCACGTTAATGTTTCATCGCTATCTTTACTACGGAATGACTGGTTGTCAATTATAACAAACAACAGAATTCTATTACATTGTTGCATATCAAGCTGTAGGTTTATAAATACTTGAATAATTTCATGACATAAAAGTATCTCGAAACGGTGCTCACGATACATCAATGTAAAACTTACAGTCCACTAAAAATAACCATACAAAGGTTCCATTAATATTCTTACCACAAAAACACTGCTTCTCAATTATAGCAAACAATAGCTTCATATTGCGTTGTTGCGTACTGAACGGTTGATTCCAAAAGTCGAACAGAATTTCATGACATAAAAGTAATTCAAAATCTCACTTACAGCACCTCAATTTGAAGCTTAAACTTCGACAAAAATGACCACGGTCTGACATTGCTGATCCGCAACACCAACATCGTTCTAATCTTTCCCAAGTAACATTCGAAAACACAGCAAAATTCTGTTTCAGTTGTTACGAAATTTCATCCTGAAACGGTGCGAGCAGATGATCGACGATCATAAAGGATCAAAGATCTTTCGTTCTCCCGTAGATCGCACCGTCGTGCAATATCACAGAAATCTCAAACTGCTTTTTCCTCGTTTAGACAAGTCTTTCGTAACGATCTCATCCCGTGGTGTTAATTCATCGACAGCTAAGATGCTGTCGAACGAGTGACATTTATCAAGCATAAAGTGCATCAATGAACATCGTGTGTCCGAATGGCCATCGACGACGGTTCGTAGCCGGCTCCAAGAATGTCGAAAGATGGTGCAATTAAACGGATTCGTACATGCAGAAAATCAAGTGACCTTATCGTAAAGATGATATTTCACCGATCGTAAGATATTTTCCAGCGTGAATACGATACGCAGAAAGTCAAATAATCTTAACCCTTTGCAGTCGAATGGCGCCTCTTAGGCGACCTATTTAATTTACTAGAGTATTTTGAAATGTAAAATTTAAGCTTAAGGAAATTAACGAAAGGAATAAAAATAAATAAATCCATTGGCATTTGCAACTCTTTTCTTTTAAAATAATGTGTTTGACTTTCGGAAGTTTCGCCGGAAAAGCGAACTAGATCTGTACGTATCGAAAAATGCCTCGACGGCAAAGGGTTAAAATATTTTGTGAGACTTGTAATCGAAAATAAGAAAAACAAAAAGGGGGGCATGTTTGAATATTTGAATATTTATACATACTTTTAGCGTCTATCAATCGTTCGCGTGGACTAAGATCCGAGGAGGATAGCTGTTCCTTCACCTTGGCAACATCTTTCGGGTGCAAGATATCGAACCAACTTTGACCCAGTAGGTCACCCTACAGATAAACAACACACCTTACGTATTAACCCTACGATACAGTTTTTAGTTACTAAATTAAGACCACTTATTGTTAGTATTTTCTATATTTTGCACACATTTATTAGGTTGGCAACTGAATTTGTAATCCATCATGTTTCTATTTTTAACGCAAAAAGATTGAAAAGTTATCGCAAACATTGCAACAGATTAATTCGAACGATACTAGCTTTAATTGTGAAAATTGTTATTTGCTGAGTTTCAATTAATAATTCTGTAAGGGAAAAAATGAGAAGGATAGGAATTCAATTGCCAACCTAATACTTATTTCTTGTTCTATCAATCCTTTTCGTAATAAAAGTGCTGATA
The DNA here is from genome assembly GCA_943735885.1 of Stelis phaeoptera. NCBI lineage: Eukaryota > Metazoa > Arthropoda > Insecta > Hymenoptera > Megachilidae > Stelis > Stelis phaeoptera. The sequence continues at coordinate 8,714,156 of OX030936.1, forward strand.
CACGTAACAATATATTCAAACATCAAAGAGGAAAAGATCTTTATCCAAATTTGAGAAAACTTTCAATATTTTCACTAATTGAGACCGATCATATTGATAATCGGTAAAATTAGAATTCTTTACAAACTGTGTGCTATCGAGGATAATTTTCGAGGTCTGTGTTGCATTTTTGAGATTGCATCCCATTGGTAGGGGGGTTGAAAATAGAATATGGTGGCGATTTCAGGGAAATCTGTACAGTTTATTTATTAGAAGAAAAAAAAAGAAGAAGCCGAGATAGGATACCTGAGAATAATTGAGTGTCTGCAGAACCGACTCGGATACGTAGAGAATTCTTCCACGATCGCAGCCCACCACGAAGACAAAACCCTCCGCAGCCTGAAACAAGAGAAGATTGATCTTCGATTACGTCACCTGGATCAAATGATTAACTATTATTACGTAATAAAATAGGGTTGCAACGAAAATTTCGTTAGAATGTTTGAATGCTGGTAGAATTAGGATCTGAAATCGAAATATAAAATATTCGTAAAATTCGGATATCCGTTTTATCTAATTAGAATATTTCAATGCTAACGGAAGGTGGAGTTAAAATTCGTATAACACGAATTAAATTAAGCAGAATATTCGTACCAGTATAAGTAGGAATTGAAGTTAGAACAGCGGTTTCCAACCTTTATGCAACTAATATTTTTTTCCGCGACTCCCAACCTTTTATTTTTTCAGTAGATAAAATAACAAAAATTTTATTACAAAGAAAAAAAAAAGAAGAAACTGAAAACTACTGTTAACAGAATAATAACAATAAGGTTTTGCTATAATATATTATACGTACACGTATATTTATTTTTATATTAAACTCTTTTTAATCATTGAAAACAATTACATGTATCGCATCAAAATTTAATGCGAGGATTGGTGTTGTTTATTCACACAAAGTTTATCAGATGCGGAGAGTGAAAATGAATATTTTATTAAAAAATTTTGGCGCCTCCCCTGACAATAATCCACGCCTCCAAGGTTGGAATGATTCCGAATTATTTAATTAAAATATTCGAATAATAGCAGAAGTCGGGTTTGAAATCACAACAATCCGAATTAAATTTAAAATGTGAATAATGAAAATATTCTGACATTAGCACGATAGCGTTATAATTTTATACGATGAAAAATATAAAAATTCGGTGTTCGAATATTTCATCACCTGTATCCTCAATTAGGTCTTAATTAACGAGAAAAATACCTCGGTAATCAATTAATATAACTATTGTTATTCTTTTGATTTTTATATCACAAAAATACTAAACGATCCTAACTCGATGCCCAGGGTTTCCAACTTCTCAATTGTTCCAGAAAATCTGACCGATCGGTCGTAATAAATAACCGAAGATAATCGACTTGCAATTCGTCCATCGATATTCGAGACGCTCGATTAGAAACATCGGTGCTCATTATGCGATATTCAATCGGGTGCAAATCGTGCTCTCGTAATGACGAATTTTACGTACGTTAAGCAGTTGGAAATCTATTGACGTTGATGAATGTAACATTACTGATCGAAGATATATCGTCGAGGGCTACGCAAATGCCGATTGCGCAACGGAAACGCAGGTATCCCAGCCGAGTTACCTGTTTGAAAACGCTATCGATACACACGTATGTATGTGGACTGGGAACGGTATTATCGCGATCATTGAATAAGAATCTGTGAGTGGTGATTTTTTAACTTAAACAAGGATAAACCGTGGTATCCGTATAACTGCATCTTGTCACAATTATTGATTGGAAAAAGGAGAAAATAAAGATTGTATATTTGGGTGTTAGGGGTAAAATAATTAGAAGGGTGAAATTAGTGTTTTTAATTGTTTTTTAAAAGGAGTTTCGATTTTGTAACGTTTGTGGATTTTTAATGCCTGCATTGCTATGTTATCTGAAGTTTTATAGAAATTAATTATACAGAAACATCTGAAACGTTGGAAATATTTAATTAAGTAGAAATTACTGTTAACAAATGAATAATTAGAAATACTTGATAAGAAATACTCGTGAAGAGATACTTAATCAATCAGAAATACTCGCTAAGGGATACTAAATTAATTAGAAATACTTGCTAATTCGTCAGATTATCAGATTACAAAGGTATTCGTTATTCGCAAATAATTTCCTTCTGTTCACAATTTTTATTCAAAAATTACTCCTTGTTTGCAAATAATTTCTTTCTATTTGCAGCGTTTGCATCGCGCACAAGTAACGTTACATGATTCTACGATTATTCGAACAAAATTCTACTTTTTTGCACAAGAATTTCATTCGTACCGAAATATTAACAGAAAAAATCGTTGCAATGCTGAAAGTTCACGATGGAAATATTAATTTTCCCCTCGAGCCGGATACCAACATAACAGGAATAACAAACGTGTAGCAATTCACAATGAAAGTTTGTATGGTAATAATGGTGTCGAACCGAGCTGGTATGTCGGGTGTGGTCACTCGGTTGGATATTTATTCTCTGGAGGGATAGAGCAAAGGAAAGTCTCGATAAAAGATAAAACCCTATCTACGTATACGTACATATGCGACAATGAGAAATGCTAGCCAACCACTGACACGAAACTACGTTTATTAGTTGCACGACGGCGTCCACGGTGCACAGAAACACGTATCACTTTGTTTGACGAGATCCGTTTCTTAAGTTTTCAATCAAATGTCGTCTACTTTTTATACAATCGTACTTATTTATAGTTACGTTAAATGACTGCACATTAAAAGATTAAGATGATTTGATGACATAAAACTATCACAAAATTATATTTATTTTATATGAACTTGAAGGTTAAAGTTCGAGGAAAATGAATATATAAACTCCATGCTGATGTTTTTGATATAAAATGATTACTACATGGTACAAGAAACAGTGATCGATTTTGAAACGTGTATATTTCATGACAGAAAAGTGTCTTAAAATGGAGCACCTTTTACATTGATTTGAAGAATAAAGTATAATGAAAATGACTGTACAAAGGCTTCGTACAAAATGGCTGGTTGTCAATTATGGTAAACAATGAATCGGTAACATCTCATAAACAATGAAAATTAGAATGGTTAAGTTCTAAGTCAACATCATGACATAAAAATATCACAAAATGACGCTAATGGCATATCGATTTAAAGCTTAAATTCCGCTGAAAATGACTGTATAAAGATTTCAACGATATTCTTAATACAAAGAAACTACTTGTCAAGTATATCGAACGATAGATTCATATTAGGCTCAAAAGCCTAACAGAATTTCATGACATAAAAGTATTTCAAAATATCACTTATGGTGCATCAAGTTAAAGTTTAAAGTTCACTGAAAATGTCAACCTTAATGTTTCATCGCTATCTTTAATACGGAATGACTGGTTGTCAATTATATCAAACAGCAGAATTCTATTATATTGTTGCATACCAAGCGGTAGGTTTATAAATTCTCGAATGATTTGATGACATAAAAGTATCTCAAAATGGCGCTTACGATGCATCAATTTAAAGCTTAAGGTTCTTTGAAAATAATTCTTAATGCAAGCAGCTACTCGTCAATTATATAAAAAAATAGAATGTCATCACGTTCTTGTATATCAAATGGTTAATTTATAAATTCTTATACAATTTCATGACAGAACAATATTTCAAAATAAATTACCATATAAACGTTTTCATCAATATTCCTAACGTAAACTGGTTATTTTTCTATTCAAAAGACCATCGACCGATGTGTAAATTTTGTAACAGCTAATATCTCAAAATCATAAGGAAATTTTCGTTCAGAGAAATGGACTTCACATCATTTTCACAATGTGCTGATCATTTGTATTTTGTTCGAATTCAATATGGTTACGAGAGCTGAGTTACCAGCTAAAGTAATACGAGTCAGTTGCGATAAAGGAAGTCGTGCAGGCAATAAAAATACCCAGATAGCTGTGCTACAGGAAGATAAGAGAAAGAGCTTGCTTTCGTTTTTTTAGACCAATCAATTTACAACTTGTATGACAGTGCTAAGTGCTAATAATACGGAACATTGTTAAAATACACAAAATTCAATCAAATATTCTAACTACTGGTAAACAACAAACAGAAACGATTGTTTCGAATGAATAAAAAGAATTCGATTATATTCGCGATTTTTATTCGATACAAAATCAAAAGATGTCTCTTTTGATTGATCTATAACAGGTGTCGGCAATCTTTTTTGACTGCCGGTCAAAATCAAGTAAAATGGGACTACGTATGAAGACGGTTCGGGTCACTGGGGATTATTTATACTAGGGAATATTGAAACCAGGATTGTTGACCCTAGGTATAATAAGACTAGGGATAATTGTACTAGGGAAAATTATACTAGGGAGTATTGACGCTTCGGATAACTACGCTAGGGAATACTGATACTAGGGATAATTACACCAAGGTATATAGACGCTAGGGACTATTTACACCAGGGTATATAGACGCTAGGGATTATTCATCCAATATACAATAAAACCAGGGAATATAGACGCCAGGGATAATTATACTAGGGAAAATTACAACCTGCAAAATTATACTAGGGAGTATTGACGCTTCGGATAACTACGCTAGGGAATACTGATACTAGGGATAATTACACCAGGGTATATAGACGCTAGGGGCTATTTACACCAGGGAAAACTGCACTGGAGAATATTAAAACTAGGGATTATTCATCCAAGGTGTAATAAGACTAGGGAATATAGACACTAGGGATAACTACACTAGAAAATATAGACGTTAGGAATTATTTACACTAGGGGAAATTGCACTGTGGAAAATTACATTATATCAAAGTGTTCGTTTCGTGTTTATGTTTTATCATTTCTTTTTATATATTATATTTCATTTGAGGAACTCAAATTGGTCATAGGTTGCCGACGTCCGATTTATAAGATGGGCGAGCCAAGAATTACAAAATTAAACAAAAATTTATGCCGCAAAATAAAATTCCTTCTCATAACAGCCTCAACCGTTTATAGAAATTTTCATTTTTCAACGAATTGCTCTGTTTTCAATTATTTATCCGTCGTTGTGGTTTTCGCTCTGAAATACGTTAAGATCGTCGATTTGAGAAAAAAAAAAGTAATTTAAATTTTGGAAGTATCTGCGATATAATAGAACCGAGCCTATGTGATTACGTCCCTGGCAGTTCCCATACGTTCCCGAGCATGGATCGCATTAAAGCCGAAGTCATTAATCCGTTAATTGGTAGCAATGCGAGAGAAAAGTTTTTACGTTTGCTTGTAAAAGGCTATCCGTACCTTTTGCAATCCTTCCGTACGAGACCGATCGTATCCAAGAGCCGTGGCTAACCTTTCTCCGGCGTGCTACAGATTTTTCGCACAGAGATCGGTAACGTGAAAGAGAAGGGTTCTTTGTGTGTACGGTGAGACGCATAAGTATCGAACAATTACCTAAATCGAACCGCTTAACGGGTTACGTGCACCTAAAACGATCGAAGAAACAATAAAACTGCCAACAAAGAATCTTCGCTAGCTATATTATACGTCTAAAGAAGATCAATCACACGGTCCAGTATAAAATTTAACCCATTGACTGCGAAAGACTTATATGTGTGCTTTCGGTTTATTAAAATTTCTGATGTTTTTATTTAACGACCAATTAAGAAACACAATACCCGATATACATAATTATCCTAAAAACTTACAATAAGTGGCATACATATAGGTAATACATAAAAATGAGATTTATGTAGCTGTAACGAAAATTTTTATCTCCTTTTCGTTTTAGAAAAGTTATTAGTATGTTTGCACGGTGTGACTTTGTGAAATAGTGCAGTGTGGCCCTGGGCCTAAAAAAGTTTGGAGACCCCTGGATTAGTGTAATATCATTTTGCTTTTTTTGGTGCAGTATTGTCGTCTGCCTTGAGTTCCAATTCAAAGAGAATTGTTGCAGCTGTATTCGAGAAATACGAATTTTGATTACAACTTTAGTTGACAGAATAATTATGAAGATTACGAAAATCGGGTGAACTGGTGTCGTTAAGAGTTTGAAAAAAAGAACAAAAAAAAAAAAACGTTGATTTGAACGATGAGATTACAGGCTCCATTATCGACTCCATATTTGGAAAACCAGATAGTATATACGAGCGGTGCATACCATTCTTGTAACACTTCCTGGTATCTCGGGCTGTCATTACGTAATTCGAACGGCAATGATTTAATTTAATTTTTTTTTTCTTTTTTTCATTCTTTTTAGCAACACGATTTCTTTCTACTTTTCTTCCCGCAAGGTAATCTCGGTTTCGATCGGTGGTCCGATTCAAATACTTGAAAGTTTAATCAACCAAGAAAGTAGAATACTATAAAAACGGTGTATCAAAGTTAGCCCAAATAAATATTGCAAAATACAATCACTAACTAAAAGGAATTTTGTACAATTATTGTAGAATGAAAAATATAGTAGATGTACCTAAACTTTTGAACGGTAGTGTATGTAATTTAAAAGTGTGAAAAAACTATAGAAGATTAACGAAAGAAATAAAACTAAATAGATTCTCGAGCATTCGTAGCAATTTTCTTCTAAAATAATGCATTTGGATTTTGGAAGTTTTACTGAAAGGATTATCTCGACTTAATTGGATTAACACCTTGACTACCACGCTGAACGCGCTGGAAACTCGATCAGGGAAAGCATTTATTTTCATCAATTACAATTCTTCGTCATTTTGAGTATTCAGAATTTCGAGTACCTAATACGATTTCTAATTAAGCAATTAAAAAGATATTGATAATGCAAGCGACAAATTTCTATGGAAATTCAAGTGTCACCCACATATGAGCGACGTGGCGGTGACTCGAAGCATTTTTGGACGTAACCGGGTCTAATCTAATTTTCCAGCTACGTTTCCAGAAACCAAACGCACTATGTCGGAAGAAAGGTGTTAGAAATATTCAGGGCCACCACGTACGGTTGGTGCAGGTTGTGCACCGTACACGGGCGCTTCTCCGAAGGGGGCGTCATATCGCCACAAGAATTTGTGTACTTTTTATGCATTACGACTAAGGGTGTAATGAATCATTCAATCACCGAGAGGTCAAACTGCTCGGGAGAGGTAAGAACCGGACGGGGGTGAGCTAGCTTGTCCGGCTGCCGAAAGGCTGCTTGTAAAATAGTATGTAATATTGACAGTCTCGATTGTCGGCATTTTGGAAGTTAAAATAGAGTTTATTCTGTGAGAAATTAATTATTATGTTGTAATTTACGAATCATGTATCATGGAAAAGGGCGCTATATTTTTCTTGCACACAGGCGCCTCTTACCCACGTGGCGGCCCTGGAAATATTTGAGAATCTGTCGTATACTTTGATACGGGTGAAAGTGAAATTTCGCATTTAAGAATACTCCGACAAATGAAATATGGTGACTCGGAGGAACCACTCGAGTGCAAAGGATTAATACTGTAACAAGAAATATTGATCTGTGTCTGACGCACTTATCGAAATAATTATTAATTCATCGTTCTTTTATTTGTTTGACATCGTGACAATTTAACCCGTTGCCGCACGCTTTTAATTCGACTATCATTTCAATTGTTTATGACTATAAGGACGGCTATAACCGTCATTTGCCTACAAATCACCAAACATCGGACGACTATAGCCGTCGTTTGCGACAACGTGTTAAGGAGGATTAACGGCATCGATAAGTTTAACTGAACTTACTTGAAGAATGAGCGTTTTCAGCTCCTGATCGCTGAGGAATGCTGGCTTATAATGACCCTCCGTGTAGGAAGTGACGGCTCCGAGGATGGTCTTCATGTGTTGCACCGCCATCCTGAGCACGGTTAATTTGTCCAGTTTCCGGGACATCGCGTGGCACATTGGCACCATAGCCGATAGCTCTGTGATATACGTGTTCATTTTGTCCCTTCTTCTTTTCTCAATTTCGCTATGATTTTGTCTGAAAAATAGAACGATGAAAGAACGAAAAATTCTATAGAAAGCTAATGGGAGTTGTAGCCATAGTATGAAGGGCAGGATACGGTGTGCGCCGTTTCGTTTTCTACACAGGAAAAGGGAATAAAAAGGAATCAGGTAATAAAATAACGAGCCTCGAGGCCAGGCGGCGGAAATAGTCAGTAATGTTATTATATTTATACGTATTAATATAACCTAGACGACCCCTGGAATATTATATACCCTTTTTTCTTTTAATTATATAGGCGCTGTTCTATAATAAATAATAGAAAGATCTGTGTTCGATAACGCGATCTTGTTTCTGTCTTCTTCAAAGACACGAACCGTCGCCACTGTCGTGAATCAAATTGTAAAAGCCGATTCGGTTAATAAACGTCGCTTTTGTGCGCGAACACCGTTAATCTGCCTTTCAAGAATCCGCATTGATGCTTCGCAGAGTATAAATTGGCCACCGGAAACCACTCGAGTAAGCTCCGCGTTTGATAATAAAACATTGCGAAACAATAAGACAGAACATTAATAAAAATATAACAAATGTACCGATGAAAGTAACAAAATTTAACAAAGTACGATATAAAAAGCGGAACAAAAAGTAATAAGATATGATAAAATATGATAAAGGAAATAAAATAAAACTTAATGAAAAACAAAACAAAAATAAAGAATAAAATATAATTGAGAAGCAACGAAATTTGGAAATATTAATAAAAAAGAAGAAAAGAAAAACGGGAAGTGTTTGCAATCTATGTACAGTCGGGCGTTGATTAAATTAATGACGTCGCCGATGAAGCCGGAGTAAAGAATCGAGCTGGGTCAAGGTGGCGCTTACCTTGGCAATACTTGAAATACTACATAACCGCTGACCAAGATTAATCTTTAAGCTGTATACGGTTTCTCATCGCGTCAGAATGAACTTCAACTATAATATTTATCCTCGTAAGGTGATTCGTTTAACTGTCGTTTAACCATTCTACACATTTTAGTAGACTTTTTGTTACCGCAAATTGTGATTATTCCGACAGTTTATGTTAAGTGAATATTCGTAGCATTTATGATAATATACAGGGTGTCCCGTAACTAGTGTTAGGAGCCGGAAATAGTAGGTAGCTGAGACGATTCTGAACAACAATTTCCTTTGCAAGAATGATTCACGAAAAAAACACTGACCAATCAGACACGAAGACAATCTAACAAGTAAACCTACGGAAGTGTCACTCTCCGATTTTTCTGAAATTTGGATATGTTATAATACATGAAAAACTAAGGGACACGTATTTTTTGTTTGCGGCGGAAAAACATATTTAGGGGGTGAAACGGCCTCTCAAAATAGGGGGTAAAATGGAAAAATTGCGATATCTTTGAGACCAGTGAAGCGATTTCGATGATTTTTGGTATGAAAGTATCTTCCGATAGAAGACGAAAATTGGCCTAGGTATGTTGGAAGGGAAGCGAAAATTAGGGGGTGAACTACCTCTAAAATAACCAGTACCTTGCTGCAAAAAATGTTTTTCCGCCGCTAAAAAAAAATACGTGTCTCTTAATTTTTCATGTATTATAACATATCCAAATTTCAGAAAAATCGGAGAGTGACACTTCCGTAGGTTTACTTGTAAGTAAGACACGACGTTTGTTTGTATTTTTATTTGTTTTAGAGTTTATCAAAATCACTTTATGGGAAATAAAAGTTATTTATTTCGAATCGAGGTATGCAATCATGTTCCATATATTTTTGCAATTTCGGTGATAGTTTATTTATGTTGTTGGCGTGCAAATGGGAAATATGTATTTAAAAAGCTTACGTGTAGGCATTTGTCAAGATTCATATTTAACGATTTAATATGTTATTACTTACTTTTTGCTGTCGTCGTTTGTGCGAACAGATTTGGCATCGTCTCCCACGTCGTCCAATAAACTACTACCGTCGCTAGAACAGAGAAATTGTAATATTTACTACTTGTAAATATTATTACTATTTACTATTAATAGTAGTAAATATTACTAATATTTAGTAATTTAATAATTAGTAATACTTAGTAATTAAAATTAGTAATATAGTAATTAGTAATACTTAGTAATTAAATTTAGTAATTTAGTAATTAGTAATACTTAGTAATTAAAATTAGTAATATAGTAATTAGTAATACTTAGTAATTAAATTTAGTAATTTAGTAATTAGTAATACTTAGTAATTAAATTTAGTAATTTATTAATTAGTAATATTTAGTAATTTAGTAATCAGTAATATTTGGTAATTAAATTTAGTAATAAGTAATCAATAATATTTAGTAATTAAATTCAGTAATTTAGTAATTAGTAACACTTACAATTAGTAATTAAATTCAGTAATTTAATAATTAGTAATACTTAATTAGTAATTAAATATTACTAATTAAATCTTAATAAAGGCCCATTATTTAATAATAATAAAAAAAAAAATAAATACAATTATTTTTATCTCCACACAAAACATGCCTTAAACTTCAATTTTGCTTAAATAATAATTTGAGAAACGAGAAGATCATAGACAAATTATAATTCAAGGAAGCAGTGACGATAAAAGGAGCTAAAAAATATATTAAATTCTCGGTTTCGTTCATTTTCTTTCGAAAACGAAAACAACGATCGATTACTTCGGGCCGGAGAACAATGTAATCGAAATAATAATTGAGGAAGACCTATCCGAGTTCTGAGACCAAAGGCCTACACCCAACGCCGAAACAATTTTTGTTCGACGTGCACCCTCCTTCCAAAGGGGTGTTTCTCGTTTCATGCAGAATTTTACCAAGTTTCGCTTATGTACAGCTTCTTTACACTTTTCAACGTTCGTACAAAGTTTCACCCGTTTGGCAAAGTAACCTGTGCACTCGATTCATAATTACCGTCTGTTAAATACCGTCCAACGTTTCCTTATTTTCAGGTATATGTATAATACCGATTGAAAGAACACGAGACTTGAACAGCTTTCTTTCTAAGAGACAAATTTTTATTAGAATTTGTTATCTATCTTGATTATCCCCTTGCACTATTTTGACGAGACTGACTCGTGATGAAAATTTTAGGCCAAACTTGAATATCACGAGTTTGACTCGTAATCGACGTTTCTGGCCAAACATAAATGTTACGAGTGGAACTGGGCCAAGTATGATTGTTTCGAATGGGATCTTGTGTCCCAATACAGGCGACGTGCTACCTAGCAGACATTTTCGTGGTATACAAATCGAAGATTCGCTTCGGCTCCTTTCGCGACCACTTTGTAATGCAAGGGGTTAACTCTTTGGGGCACGGTGGGATTAGAAATGTCCCGGTAATTCATGGTGGGACATTTTTAGACCCACCTCGAAATATTGCAATAGCTGCAAAAAACAAAACAAAAAAAAAAATAAAAAAAAAATTTCTGTGCAACGCGGGTCTATTTTATCTTGTGAAATTCTGTGCCCCAAAGAGTTAAGACGGTTCTTAGTCAACCGTATTGATGAAGTTTTTATTCATCAACCCTTTCACTACCACGATACCCGTATAGGGTAACAGTATACTTAATCCCTTGCCGTACTTTGACGAGTCTGACTCGGGACGCACTTTGCAGCTCAAATGTTACAAATCTGACTCGTACTGTCAGTACAATTGGATTTTAAGTGTAATCCCAACTATGATTGTGATAACAAACTATTGTTAAACGTATATTGTATATAACATTTCATTATAACAATAAATATTGATCCGTGTAAAAGGGACGATCACGCTGTAAAAACAGAACGTCCCTTTATGCAAAAGAAAATCAATTTCAAACACTTATCGAAAAATTAAATAATTAAGATATTGATACAAGAGACAATTTTATTAACGAATCAAAAGAAATTTTTCATTTTACCAATTTCAGTTCTTCGTAACAATGACGGCCAACAATTCCGTCATTTTTCCGGATTGTTAATCCAAAAAATTCGAGAATAAAAACAAAACTCAAATACACGTCCCCTGAAAAAGATCGAAATATTTTTGCACAGTGATAACCCAGCAAAAAAATTCCCAAACGAAGTCTTCTGACAGGTTCCCTAATTTAACGGGGGGAAAAATGGCTGGTTACAGGGAACGATTTTCTTAACGTGTTAAGAATTGTACGGTTTTCGTGGGAAGTCGTACAGGATATTGGTACACGTTAACATGCGAACGGCGGTGAAACACGTCGACACGAAGCCCGCCAAATGTATTCAAGACTGATGTTTCCGTTTATAAACATCTTTCCACCCCCGCACCCTAACCCTCTTGACTCGCATTCCATAAACGCGTTTCCTCGTTAAACGTACCACAGCTCCAACTAATTACCAATCAGGGTGTCGGTTACCCGCTCAAAGGGTTAACTTAATCATTAGCACAACCGAAGATTTGAATTCTCCCGGGCCTTGTTGGCTGGTCGAAATTGCCTTTGGCAACCGAGTAACTTCTAACTGGAGTATATCGAATTCGGTGTCTCAAAGGCGACAACTTAAATTATCGAACTTCCGACGCCCTATCGAAGTTTCTCTTTTAATTTTCAATATGAACGTTCGAAAGGGCATATAGCCGGGTAAGGGGCACCAAATTCAACGAGTGATACGTCATTCGATAGATTATAAAAAACAAACAATTTCTGCCAAGTTTCAGCTTTGTATCTCGACTGACAATGAGAGGGCAGTAAAGAGGAAACATCGGAAATCATATTTTTGCTGAATTTCTGTCACACTAGTGCATGAAAAATTTTGAAAAAATTCAGAGATATTTTTCTTAATAGATTACGTATTATAGAATTTTTTTCAGATTTTTAGATTGAAAATCCGAGCTATGATATTGTATTCGCAGCCAATACACCTGTCTATATATAAGTGTAATTTAATTAATTCTTGCGAAAATCGTAGGAAATTCTTCGATTTAATCGTTTCATTTACAATAAGCCCATTGTCAGTATTTTTATGACATTCAATCATAAAATGGTTAGATCAAATTTAGTGGGAATAAAATGATTAATCTTCAATTAAACGGCTAAGCAAGATCGTTTCTATTATTAAGATTATGAATTAATTTTGGGGGATTTCAAGGGAAGGGTTTCCATACAGGTTCATATTTAAAATAAATGTTTAATACTAATTGAAATTCAACTTCCAAATTTTCTACTATTGTTTCAAATCTTGCTTACTAATATACCAAATTATTTTCAATTAAAACATTTTCGAGACTTAATTCATCCTCTCAATTTGATCACCCACTGTATAGCAGCCTAACTCTTCCTAGACGAAGGATTAACCCTTTCCACTCGGTTGGTGCCTCCGAGTCACCATATTTAATTTATCGGAGTATTCTAAAATGCGAAATTTCACTTCCACCCGTATCAAAATACAGAAAATTAAAGAAGGGAATAAAAATCAACAGATTCTCAAATATTTCTAACACTTCTCTTCCGACATAGTGCGTTTGGTTTCTGGAAACTTCGCTCGAAAATTAGATTAGACCCGATTACGTCCAAAATCGCTTCGCGTGTAAACGGTTAATCATAATCCTTTTACCGAATTATACTATGATCCTTTTCTTTCCTTTCAGACATCATGCAAATCAGAATCGTTCAAAATGACAGGTAAAAAATAAACTTACTGGCACGAAAGTTTTCGTTTCCTAGAATCCGTCACAAATTCTTCAGAAGTATCGATTGCTGGTCCATGACTGGGGGTGGTCGATGAGCTACGTTGTTGTTGTTGTTGTTGTTGTTGATGATGATGATGATGATGATGGTGATGATGGTGATGGTGACGATGATAATGCTGGCCGGAGGCGGGTTCTTGGTCGGGGACCATCGTCGGGGGTGTCTCCATGTGCTGGGGCGGTTCAGCCCCCGTGACGATCTGTGGCGTGGTGTCGGTACTGGGGGTGGCGGTGGTGGTTGTTGTAATCGCAATGGTGGTAGCTCCAGTGGTGCTGGGGGTGGCGGTGGTTGTGTTGTTGCTGTTGTTGGCGGGGGTTGGAGTCAGGCTGATACCTTCGCCACCCCCCGCCGAGGTGGCGGTTACTTCTCCCACCCCCGATCCCGTTCCTATGTCGCCGAAATAAACCGTGGGACACGAACTTCTGTGACAAGATATATAGAAAAAATACAAAATTATTAATGAGGAATAATAATAATTGGAGAATCTTCAAGTGTCGTACCTGGTTAAAAGACAATCTATCGACGACAATCGTTCACCGCGAGTATCGTGTTTTAACATTCGAGTATGGATATACTTGGAATATCCGAATGTTTGAAATTCAAATAATTCGAGTTGTTAAGGGGGAATCACCAATTAACACGTTGAGCGCGACGTCGCGTCGGTCCCTGGGGACTGACAGTGAACTTTGCTTTCGGCCGGCGTAAGTCCCTGGGGACTGACATTCCGAATATCAAATTTCTATATTTTAAGTTTCCAAAGTTCCAGATTTCGAACTTTCATGTCAATTTTCCAAATTTCTAAATTCTAAATTTCCAAATTTCGAACTATCAAATCTCAAATAACTAAATATCAGATTTCTAAATTTTAAGTTTCCAAAGTTCCAAATTTCGAACATTCAAATCTCAGATTTCCAACTTGCCAAATCTCAAATCTCTAAATTTCAAATTTACAAATATCAGATTTCTAAGTTTTAAATTTCCAAGCTTCGAACTTTCAAATTTCAAATTTCCAATTTCCAAATCTCAAATTTCTAAATTTCAAATTTACAAATATCAGATTTCTAAATTTTAAATTTCAATTTTCCAACTTTCCAAATTTCAAATTTCTAAATTTTAAGTTTCCAAAGTTCCAAATTTCGAACATTCAAATCTCAGATTTCCAACTTGCCAAATCTCAAATCTCTAAATTTCAAATTTACAAATATCAGATTTCTAAGTTTTAAATTTCCAAGCTTCGAACTTTCAATTCTCAAATTTCCAAATTTCCAAATCTAAATTTCCAAATTTTCAAATATCAAATTTCCAAAGTTCACACTTTTCGTATGGACGTCGTCGATCCCACAGCAGTGTCAAGGTTAAAAAATAAATGTTGCAACATAACATAATATACTCTATACTCTATGTATACTATACGATAAAATATAATATAATAAAAATAATAAATAGGTTACAAAGCTTCCCTATCCATATGAAATAAAATATATAAACCAATATACATTATACTTATTAAGAAGCGATACGACAGATTTTTTTTTATCCAATCCGATGGAATGTTAAATACGTTTCAATTTATTGCTTCGCCGCGTTCGACGATAATTTCGAGAATGACTCACTTAAGTGACAATTCTTCATGTCGTATCTGCAAAGAAAGACGTGACGAAGGTCGGCTTTGCAAGTAAGTTCCGTATATTATGATGTAACCTGTACGATTAACGTAATTCTATTTATTCCTATGTACGTCAGTGTACGCGGCGTTCGTCGTATCACGTTCTGCACCTTCGTACCACGATAAATTACGATACAATGTTCGTTGCACAAGTCATCGTGATTCTTTCTGCATTAATTGTAACACTTATTTAGAATCGTTAATGAATAGAAATTAACAGTTCGGAGCATGTTGTATAGAATGTTTCTTGTAAAAAGTGTGTTTAACCTTTTGCACTCGATTTTAAAAATGTGAAATTTAAAGTGAATTTACATCAGAACATAGAAAATTAGCGAATAAATAAAAATAAATCGATTCTCGAGCATTCAAAGCAGTTTTTTTTTTTTCTAAAATAATACTTTTGGATTTTGGAAGTTTTACTGGAAAAAAAAAATCTCCAAATAATTATATCTACAAATGCTTCGAGTGCAAAGGGTTAAAATATAAATCAGCTCACAGTGCTGACAATTGAGCCGTTATCTTTGAAAGTGGTATAAGTAATATTGTTTTCGTAGATCAAGATATTTAACAGTAGAACTACCGACGTTCAATGTACTCGTACATTTAATTTGAATCTAAAATAGAAAGCAAAATAAATAAAGGATGAAATGTAAAATATAGAATAATTCGATATCGAGCGAGCGCTCAATTATATTATATCATATTACAATATTAATTTTGTAATGTTGACAGTGCCGGTCCCACGCACAGACGCCGTCCATACTAAAAGTTTGAACTTTGGAAATTTGAGATTTGAAAGTTCGAAACTTGGAAATTTAAAATTTAGAAATTTGAGATTTGAAAGTTCGTAACTTGGAAATTAAAAATTTAGAAATTTGGAAATTAGGAAATTTAAAATTAAGAAATTTCAGATTTGGAAGTTTAAAATTTAGAAATTCAGAAATTTGAAACTTTAGAAACTTAAAATTTAGAAATCTGATATTTGGAAATTTGAGAATTTGAGATTTGAAAGATCGAAATTTAAGATTTGGAAATTAAAAATGTAGAAATTTGGAAAATTGAAATTTGAAGCTTTGGAAAGTTAAAATTTAGAAATTCCGAAACGAAAAGTCCACTGTCAGTCCCCAGGGATCGACGCCGGCTGAACGGAAAGTTCGCTGTCAGTGGAATGGACTTATTCCACTTAAAAAAAAAAAAAAAAAAAAAAAAAAATACTTTTACGATAACATTTTATAGCTAAAATTCTTTTGATTACTTTATCAAGAAATCGTGCTCCATTGAATGTATCATCATAAATATGAAAAGAAAATATCTATATCTTACTAAAATTACCATAAACTCATTTTTTTTCAAAACTGGACTTATACCACTTAAAAAGAAAAATCAGCTCAATTGGACCTTTATATAATTCCTTACACCCTTCTTCAACGACCAACTAACCGAACGTTTCGTTAATATAAAATTTCTATTAATATATTTAATATATAATATAATATAAATCTAATAATATTTACTGAAAAATTTCCAGCTTCAAATTTCACAAATCAAAATTAATATTTAAATAACCTTCTTCGGGTGATAAATTAATAATTTTCATCGCATTGGTACCAAATTCAGATTCGTAAGTATTATAGAAATTCAAACTTGCAGCAGAAAGATCTTTGAGAATCAATCGTGAATATAATTGACAGTTTAACATTTTTAGATACCTTCGAATTTCATTTACTTTTCCACCAACGTTTCCGAAAACTAAATTCACTATTTTACAAGCAAAATGAATCTATTTATTTTTATTTCATTCGTTAATCTTCCATATAGAACCAGGGTTTCGAATGATCACTGTTAAAATTTGAAAACATTTTATACCCTTCCTTCCGCGCGAATTTATAGCGGATCACTACAACCTTGCTGCTTGCTTCACTTGCCCGAGTTTCCATAGTTAGCGATTCAAAATGCGCCTGTTCATACCGTTATCAATACATTGATCATATTATCTGGCAATGTTCTTTATACGACACTCAAAGAATTAAATTCATCAAAGATCTTATAAATCTCAAGTTTCAATTACCTCTAACTCATATTGCAGCGTGCGAATGTATTATATCATTTCTCAAAAGTTGTAACCTTAAGATAATATAAAATGTATGTATATCATATACTAATACTGTACAGCAAATAAATCTATAATATGATTTGAAAGCTTGGGGGGGGGGGGAGAAATCTTCCATATTGTACTATAAATAAAATTCAAATTTCGTATTTCAAAATACCCTGGTAATAAACAAAGGGTTAATAAACACATCTTACAAGGAATCCATTTTTCTTTCATAATCTGCCAATAATAAAATTGGCTACATTATCCCTATTTCGTATTACATTCACGACGAAAGAAGTTGAGGATCAAGTACAACATTGCACCAAGATTGATTGAACGTTTCCAACGAAACGGATGAAAATCTTGGCTGGCTACAAATCTTTGAAGTAGCGACGAAATTACGTAAGAAGCTTTTTTTATCATATAAATCGATTGAATGATCGAGCACGAGGAAAAGAGAGCGAAAGAATAGAAAGTAACACCTTTCCTTTCCTTCGGGCGGCATTCGGTTGCGCCACGCTTCTATGAAAGTTCCCCGACCGAGCGCTAAACTTGGAAAACGTTATAACCGGCCAATTATTAGAAGAACAGAGCCGGGATCTCGTGCGAGAAAAGACTCGTTTAATCCGTTCTTACATACCTCCGGCGAACCAATCAATTACACGGATTTCGAAAGATTTGATATGGGAACACCGGCGGCTTTTATTCTAACAACGGCTACCGTGGGGATCAGCCGCTGGTCAACCCTTCAACTTCTGCATGTTTGAATAATTAGTACAGAAAAATAAACTTAGCGTAAGCACAGTGCTGGTGTAATTATCCCAAGTGTAAGTTGTAATTTTCCCTAGTATAATTATCCCCGGCGTTTATATTTCCTAGTCTTATTATACCTTGGACGAATAATCCCTAGTTTCAATACTCCCTGGTGTAAATAATCCCTAGCGGCTATATACCCTGGTGTAATTATCCCTAGTATCAATATTCCTAGTATAATTATCCGAAACGTTATTACTCCCTAGTGTAATTAGCGTATCGTTAATATTCCCTGGTATAATTTTGCAGATTGTAATTTTCCCTAGTGTCTATATTCCCTAGCCTTATTATACCTTGGACGAATAATCCCTAGTTTCAATACTCCCCGGTGCAGTTTTCCCTGGTGTAAATAATCCCTAGCGTCTATATACCCTGGTGTAATTATCCCTAGTATCAATATTCCTAGTGTAGTCATCCGAAGCGTCAATACTCCCTAGTGTAATTGTCCGTAGTGTTAATACCTCCTAGTATAATTTTGCAGGTTGTGATTTTCCCTAGTACACAATCCTAGTAACAAGACTAGTTTTAATATTCCCTAGAACCGTTTTCCTGGTGTAAGTAATCCCTAGCGTCTATATACCCTGGTGTAATTATCCCTAGTATTAATATTCCCTCGTGTCGTTATCCGAAGCGTCAATACTGCCTAGTGTAATTGTCCGCAGTGTTAATACCTCCTAGTATAATTTTGCAGGCTGTAATTTTCCCTAGTACAATTATCCCTAGTCTTATTATATCTAGAGTCAACAATCCTAGTTTAATATTCCGTAATGCAATTTTTCCTAGTTTAAATAATCCCCAGTAACCCGAACCGTCTTCTTAATATACATATGTATAGTATACGTTTTTACACGTATAAAACAACTTAACACAATATTGAACAATTGAGTAGAAACTATACCAAAATAATCAAAAGGAACAATTACATTTAACTCATTCTTTCCATCTGTCGCCTTAAAAAAAAAAAAAAAAAAAAAAACCACCACCAAAATATTATTTATTCCACGAAAACAATTAATCTTGACCTTCAATTAAAAATTCGACCTTCTCAAGCATACCATTAGCTTACGAATTTCTTCAAGAACACAATTAACCCGTTGCACTCCGAACCATTCTGGCCGTTAGCCACTAGCTACTCAGCGCCACTTTGTAGCAGAAACGTGCATTTATGAACCCTCATAAACCAAGTAACGTATTATAATGCTATTGCACTTATATGAATTGGTTAACATCGAAAGAAAAACATGCATTTCGCAATAAACTTGTCCTGGAATAAGTTGATTCCCCGTAATCATACTAATAAACTTTAATGTCCCCTGAGAAGGGACATCCGAGTGATATGCTAGAATTACTATAAAATTTAATTTACTATAAAAATCTAAATTCTATAGTCCAACAGAAACATCTTACAATACGATCGTATAAAATCAAAATCAGGATACGTTGCAAGTTCTTACGAAATACAAAGGTTTGAAAAAGAACATTCAGATACGACCAGAATACGAATAACCGCCACTAAACGTCACTTACTCTTGAACCGTCGAAAGATTATAATAACTCCGTTGCTGTTGTTGCTGATCTTGATGTTGTTGATGAGGATGCTGATAAAGTTGAGCACTCGTCGAAACTATCTGTCCACGGTTACGATGATCCTGATGTATCCGCGGTTGAAGCTCCTCCAACGAGATGAATTCTTGCGGCTCTTGACCCGGATGGAGGAGCTGCGTATAACTCTGTGCCATTTCATGGGCCACCATTTCCTGTTCCGGTGGTCCACGAAAGCACAGCAGATCCTCCAGCTCCTCCTCCCGTTGTCGCCTGTATTGTTGCTGCGTTTCTTGCAAACGTGTTTCTTCGCCACGATAACGATACGATTGTTGCTTTTCTTGTTGTTGTTGTTGTTGTTGTTGATGATGAAAGACACAAGGGTTCAGGCAGGTGCCATCGCCGACCACACCATCGTTCTCCACGATACCACCGCTATCTGGCAGTAACCCACCCTCATCTGAGGATGCACAAATTACTCCATCTTTTTGTTGTTTTCTTTGTTTTATTATTGAAATAGTACGAAATGGTTGCAACGTGCGAACGATCAGGCGTATCTTCTGATTTCGTATGCCACCGATTGGTTAAATAATAATTATTCTTCTTCAGATTATGACGGTTATAATGACCCACCCTTTAATCTCTAAACTAAGGACGCTTTAACGCCTGGCGATTTAATTTATTTGAAAATTTATATAATTTTCTATTGTTTAATTATGGTTTGAAATGTTATGGAGGAAATTTGTTTGTAACTCAATAATCTCAGTTAAAATTAGGACTTCTAATTAAGCTCTAATAATATTGTCAAAAATTAATATGTAAAATAATTAACATTTGTAAAGTTCGAAAGTACATATAGGGGAAAAGGTACTTTGGAGGTAAATTATTCTATTCTTCCGATATATTTGCGTCATAAATCACAGTGGCACGTAAAGATTGTCAAAATTGTTACTATTTCGTTAAAATTTCGAAAATAGGCTTTTCAATACTATCCACTGGTAACTGAAAATCAATTGACAAACGTTCGACAATTATTTGTTTCGTCTATAACACTGTTGAAATAATGAAAGTTACTCCCCCTAATTCTCAATTACCATCGAATTATAAAATAGTAGAGCTTACTTTTTCATTCTACAACGGTAGATAATGTGTTAAAATCGAACCGATCGCGACATAAAAATGACACGTGATTTTAAACAATGCCATTCGAAGATTGACCAGTTCTGGTATCTTGTATATAGGAATCACGCAATTGCTATACTTTTGTTCGAATCACCTTGAAGGTAATCTAGACTGTAATAGTCTGATAAGAAGATAATACTGCAGTTTGCTTGATACCAGAAGGAAATGATTCAAAGACACTAGAGTAAACTATACCGACGATTACCACTCCAAAATCCTTGAAGTCTAACGACTGGACTTCGTTTTTAACCAACTTCGAAAAGGAGAAGATATTTTCTTTTTTCCTCCACCATCTTGAGATCTTAAATAAAGACTTAAATAAAAATTGTCATGCCTTAACCCGTCATTTTGACGGGTTTAGTAGTTCTGGTGTTAAACAAAACTGGTATGCTTCTTGTAACACGTTTAAATGCGCAAGTAGTTTTTCAAAATAATGATTTAGTTAAAGAATCGTATAAAATGTTATTGCTTGTTTTTTTCTGGCAAATTGTTATTTCATATTTTCAAACGACTGATAATATGAACTGCAAACTAATATCTAATATATCATCAATGGAACAATACAAACTTTATAAGGACACTCGGTTTTGGTAGAAATTTTCAGGTGATACCAAACCTGCCTCTTTCATTTGATCTAACAATAAGATTTGAAAATATTCCATACAAATGAAGATTCATTGTTTGAACCAATCAGGATAGATAAATTAAATTATTTTCAGACTCCTACAAATGGCCTGTTAATTTCACTAATCTCTTAAAAGACACTTTAACCAAAGACAACAATAATATTCTCCCCAATACACCTTCCACTTGATCTTTCCTTCTTTTTATCAAATAATTCGATCCCTACAGTTCGTCGAAGTCCACAAATTAACACCGCAACTCCCTACACCTACAACCCCTTATCGCCACCGGCTACAGCATCAACGAAGAAACTAGTAAGAAGACATCCTGACTTTACAAGATGTATTCCCAAGATCACTCACTAAAAAATCGAAGCACATTTTCACTGACACATCTGTCCACTGAACGATCACCAATCTCGATTACCAAACGAAGAAAACGATCGAACCACCCGATCGCACGTTGCAACCTTGGTATCCATCAGGATCCTTACCAAGAAGCGCGTACATCCACGTCGTCGTCGACGTCGAGGAAGCGGCGACATCCTCGGGGAGAGCAGAAGGCCGATCGCCTTCCCTCCTCTCGGCCGATGCCCTCGTGCTTCGAGGGTGCCTCTTCGACGACGACGAGGTCGTGCCGCACGCCGATGACGAGTATCGTTCGAGTCGCTCGATGCTACCACGTGCCAGCCGAAACAACAAGAGGCTAAGGATACGGACGGTGCACGGAGAGAACCACGACGTTGGCAACCTTCGCGATCGTTTACCGTACCGCTACTGTTTCTACGTGCTGATCTTGGTGGTGGTGGTGGTGGTGGTGTTGGTAGTGGGGGAGGAAAAATGCTGGTGGTGGTAACGGGCGCCGATTTCGCGAAAGCACACGCGCGCTCTTCGACCAATGACGATGTCGATGGTGACAGCGGATCGGACCAACGTGGAAATGGAAGGACCACGTGTTACCGGTGCGGTTCCTCGTTTCGATGACTTCCGGAAGTTCGGCGATCAGGAAACGAGGATGATTGGTTACGAAAGACGGGAAAATTTGGTTTTGTATTTGTCGGATTGGACTTTTTGCGTTCAGGAGAAATAGGGTAGCAGGCTCCACCTTGAAGGGGTTACGGCTTTTTTGTATTTTGGTAAAATACATAGAGGAGACAGGGGTTAGTTGACTAATTGTTTTTAATTTTTATATTGTACGATACGTGGCGTTTGCAGTCGATACGATGGCTTGAAACATATAAATTATCGGGACAACAGTTTGGATTTTATATCAGGGAGAGTAGAAAATCTAGAAACGTTAACGGTAAGTGAATATTTTTCTTCTGATTATTCGTGAATTTTTATCCAGTAAGTATTTTTTTTATAAATACTTAACAGAAATGTGATATATTGACATTGCATTTTGCCCAATTTATTAACATCCTGTTATTAGAATATTAGACTAAAACTTTCCTATTAGAAGTTTTAATGTATCTCTTAAATAAAATATCAATATCAATTTAAATAAAATAAGATGATGATTTGTAAATAAAATTCGACATTGTAATAAATATGTATAAGAAATAAATGTTTCTTGTCTAACACTTAAAAGTAAATATCAAGTCAACTAACCCCATAGCCGGGATTTGATGACTTATTATACAGCTTAGACTTAATCAGAGCAGCTTTAAAAATTAGCCCGTACACCTTAGTAAATGTGTCAACTTTTGGTATGCAACGAGTCAATAAATATACCAATGGTTCATTTATAAAAATTAAATCTGTTAAAAGTTAATCAACTAGCCCTGGTCACCTCAAGACCCTGATCTAGAACGATTTGCGAAAGTTTGAAAAGCAGTGAACGATGCTATTGCATGGTATATTATCATTTACGAAGAAAAGAAAAGGGTTACAAGGCAAACAACACTGGACCTTTACTGGTACTTTAATAAGTGTCCTTTGAAACTAACACATATTATATCAAAACTTCCTCAAATTAAATTTTGTCGACTTACAATGAAAACTTTCGGAAAGAATTAATCACGCAAATCGGGGACTTACTGTATGTACATACTTTAAAATGCACCAATAACAAGACTAAAATAATATTTCAATGTGCCTCGAGGATTCTGAATGTTGTATTTTGCAAATGGTTAGGAAACAGCACGTGGGCAGATGGTTATTGGCGTGAATGGGAGTGACTAAAACCGTCCCACACCCCTGCGCTTACACACAGTCGATGGTACCAGGAACATCGTACGCAGGTCTAACCCCTTTGGGAAGCTTGAAGAGGAGACCAATGAGGTTCACGCGGTACCTCCTAGCCGAGAGTGTTCGAAATTCGTTTGACGAGAAAATCTTTTAATCCCGAATCTGGATCAATCGTGACCCAGACCTAGGAAAAAATGCAATATTTCGATGGAAGATAGATATATTAATTTTGAAAGAAAAAGGTTTTAATATCGTAGTAATTATACTATACCAGAGATGGGGAACGTGCGGTCTTCATAAAAGCTAGCTCTTGTATTAATTAATATTTAATTACATAGATCACGACCGAATATTATTATTTTTCTATTGTATTTCTTTAAAATGAAATAAATTTATTTAAAAATACTTCTACTAATATCATTTTTATTTGAAGTGGTATTTGATTATGTAGTTGTTTGTTAAAATTTAAAGATTATATGTATGCTTAAATAAATAAAAATACAAACAGTGAAATATAAAAAATTATAGCGGCCTCCTTTATTACAATTTAAATGTGGCCTCTAATGACAAAAAGATCCCCCACCTCTGTACTATGTATACCATAATATTTCTATTGCTCGTATCCTGGAAACTGCGTATTAAAGATAAGGCAGCAGACGATGTCGATATCATGCAATTACAATTTTAATCTTCGATTTGATGCTGATTCACTTCAACGCAAGATTAAAAGATCAGGCAATTTTTTGGAGCTTGGTACATCTACGACAAATAACTTTCTATTCGAGTAATAGAATAGAACGAATGGTAAATAATAAATTTTCGTTTCGACTACGAACATAAAGTGCAATTAATTATAAATAATGATCTTCAAATAAAAATTCGATTATCTTCCTTTAATTTTTCTTTTTCTTGAGAAAATTTTAAAATACAATTTTAATTTCATATAAAATTACAGTATATATATTTGTTCTGCCCAGAAAAGCGAAAACAATTTATTATAGTTACTTCGTAGAATAAATATCTTATTGTTATCGATGTAAGTTCCGAGATCCACGGATCCTAGCAATAATTGAAAAACTTCTCAAACATTTCAAATATCTCGGTCGAACACGTTGACCGCCACAGTGAAAACGGACGTCGGTAGTCAGACACGTTGAAATCCGAATTATTAACAATACAATCAACAAATTTTCGAATTTAACTTTTCAATTCGATAGCTAGCATTATTAGCTTAATGTTAACGCTATCCGTGGTTTATTTTATCATTTCTGTTGGTAATTATTTGATTGTAAAAAATTTCCCGTGGCAGCCAACGTGTTAAAAAAAAAAATATTTTAACGATAATCACGTGTAAAATGTTATCCTGAAATATTTAAGTCGTACTGAATTTTATTGAACTGATATTACCGATTAACTGTTATCAGACCCAGATATTACAATTTTTACGCTGTTATCGGTCGCAAGTTTTTAACCATACACTTAGGTTCGTAAGTAGAATTTCGTACGAATAAATTCGTGAAGCAACATCGAATTTTACAATTTCTTTAGGAATCAAAAGATTGTCGGCCACCGCAACAGTGTTACAAATACGAATATAATCAATCGATGGTTGTCCCTCGTCCCTAACAGTTACTTCCCCTTCAAGGTATAAAGGATCATTGGAAAACTTCCAATAAGGTAACACGAGGGTTATTCCCTTTTTCGAGACACAGAATTATATGAAACAATATTTATAAACGAAAGAAATTCATTTAATTACATTAATTCTTTGACTCGTTTCATTTTCAATATTCATTCAAATTGTTTCACGATGAAATAACTTTTACCATTTTAAAAGCTCACAAAAAAAAACCAGTGTATCAAAAAGAGTGTATTTAAATTTCTGACCATTAGTTATCAGTTTTCTGATTCTTTTTTTCTATTTTTACAAAACTTCTTTCGTTTTAACCGCTGCAATTTCGAAACATTTCTGTAAATCATTCTTGTGCCTGATATACGAAGGTGTTTACTGTTTAACGATCGAAATACTTTTTCAAAATCTGGATTACGTTCAACCAGGCTTCGTCGTTCGAGGGTTAACAGGGCAGAATGCTAGATTTTAGGGGGTGAGTTTTGAAGAAATTTCTAAGAAGCATAATTGGATTTTAAGAAACTAAATATCGAGTCCGGAGCCAAGAAGAAACTCAGAAAATCTAACCAATATCTCGGGTGTTGTGTACAACATAACTTTTGAATTATATTCGCTCCGACCGATAATTCATGCAACGAAGATTCCCTTAGCCAACAATATCGCCAGTGAAATGATATTTTTAAGGAATTGCTTTGTACCAGAAGCCAGCTAAAAGTGAACTGTATTCCGGAGCGTGTTCGTGCGTTGTGCACGCATGGGATTCAACGAGAAATAAAAGCGTTCGTGTTTTATCGAACGTACCAATCGAGTTTATAAAACATGTGCAACTTTTGTTTCTTTTTGTGAGAATGTCTCGAATACGTCGTGAATTTCTTTGCCATTGTAAACGCTGTTATTTTCGAACACTTTAATATTCTAAAAGAACGCTGTCAATCAATGTTCAATTCAAAATTCAACTATTCCCTGTTAACATCAGATATCAGGATTGAATTATGATATCCTTTGTAAGCTAAGATACGAATAATATTTCTCGATTACATGGAATTTAATATTACGTACAAAACAATGGTTGTTTAAACGAAACGTTCAAGGATGCACGGTCCTTCGACCAACGATTTTTAGCTAACAATCGTGTCATTGACTTTCTGACGATTTTTTAGACAATCAGCAAGATTCGTTAGTTCCATAAAATGGATCTTATTACATATAGGCAGTTTTATTATAGCTCGGGTTTACGAAACAAAATTACTTTTCTTGGCATTAAAATTTTGCAAAATTCCAGAAAAACGATACTAGACTACGAAAGGAGTATGTGTACGTAAATTGTACTTTTTATTACTATAATTTTTGTTTCTTTGAATTTAATACCAGAACTACCGACGTTCGGTGTACCCCAACTTCTAACGAGAGGAGCTACCCAAGTGTTACGCTCGATTCATTTATGAAACTTTGCCACCTTATAGAGTTCGTCCAGCTGAGTATTTCGATACGCCAATAGTTTAGGAGATATTAATGATTAAAATTAGTTAACCTTTAATAATAATAAAATCAAAAATACTTAGTAAATTATTAACAGATTCAAAACCTATACCGTAGCTTCAATAAATGGACATCAAAAATGACGACAGCACGCAAAAAAAAAGGTAAAGAACAGAGGATTTGAACCGTGTACCTTTGGATTTCCAGGCAAGCGTTTAACCACGCTTTAATTCTGATACGTGCCCATAATTATAAAAGTGGTCTAAGTCAAAATCAAAAAAAAAAAAAAAATTCAGTTTATCAGTTATTTCACACCACATTATTTTAAACTAAATTTATTCAATGTAACTTTTACGATATCGTCAAATGTCTTAGACCACTTTCAGAATTACGGGCACATATATAAAATATTAATTCAAATAAATGTAGTATGAGATTGAAACGTAATAAAAGATAGTTTGTAGATCGATATCCCGCTCAATTCTCAATCATTCGACAATATTGTACATAAATATTCTTTTTCTTTTCTATTCAGAGATGGTTCCGAATGAAATTAAACGACGTTTGCGGACATCTCGTACAGGTTCTTCGTAAACACAAAGGATCTCGAAGAAAACTACGCGAGGGATGTTTTATGAAAAAAGTTTCTCTTACCGTTTGTGACCGTAACGGCATTGGCAATATTCGAGAACATTTAATAAGGATCATACAAGTATTCGGTGTAAACCGAATGTTTTACCTTCGTGAGAAGAGAAAGTATAAAAGAAAATTCTTGATTTTCTTTTTCATATTATGTATATCTTGACAAACTTGAAAATAAACTTTTATTTTTATTGGAAGTATACGTACACCTGTATCTTCTATGCACTTTTATCACTTTAACAAGAAGATAGTTTGGTTATGTTGCTGCTGTAAAAATAATAAATATCATATCCATTTAACTATCTTGGTTATATCAAACAATACGAGAAAATAGTACTGATACGCCACTGATTGGAACTAGGGGTAATTACGCTAGTGTATATTTACAATAGGGACTATTTTTACTAGGGATTATTTACCCCGGAGAAAACTGTACTAGAAAATATTGACACTGGGGATTATTTATACTAGGGAATAGTGAAACTGGGGGTTGTTGATCCTAGGAATAATAAGACTAGGGAATATAGACGTTAGGGATAATTATACTGGGGAAAATTACAACTTGCAAAATTATACTAGGGAGTATTGACACTAGGGATAATTACACCAGGGTATATAGACGCTAGGGATAATTACACCAGGGTATATAGACGCTAGGGATAATTATACTAGGGAAAATTACAACTTGCAAAATTATACTAGGGAGTATTGACACTAGGGATAATTACACCAGGGTATATAGACGCTAGGGATAATTATACTAGGGAAAATTACAACTTGCAAAATTATACTAGGGAGTATTGACACTAGGGATAATTATACTAGGGAAAATTACAACTTGCAAAATTATACTAGGGAGTATTGATATTACGGACAATTCCATAGGGAGTATTGACGCTTCGGATAACTATACTAGGGTATATTGACATTAGGGATAATTACATCAGGGTATATGTATAAACGCTAGGGATTATTTACACCAGGGAAACACTATATATAAACACTATGGGAATATAAATACTAGGGATTATTCAATTAAGGTGTAATAAGACTAGGAAACATAAGCGCTAGGGATAATTATACTATGAATAATTTCAAATCCCTTAGGAGGTAAATGAAGTATCCTATCATTCGATCTCCTACCGCAATCACAATATCGCGATCAAAAAACTATACAAAACGGAGGCACATCCCTTTCGCTACACAAGGTCTCCGATTTGAAATGAAAATTCAAGTCTCACGCGTTCATTATCGCAAAATCTCTTCAGCCTCGATAAGATCCCGTGAACGTCGACTATGCTGTGTTAATTAGCGTTAATCACGGGAATTAATCCGAACACGGCGATCCGTTTGTAACGCAACGATAATTGTTGTCATCGATACGACCCCCTCCTGTCTCTCCCCGACGGCGATCCACGTTTGAAGTGACCACAGCAAACCTTTCACGGCCCCCCCCCCCCTTCCTACAAACCTACGTCCTGCATACTCATTAGCGTGATTTTTCGGTAACCAAGAGATGATCCTCGGTCGATTAATTTGCGACGATTTCGAACACTTATCCAATTATTCATCGAACGGAGGGGAAAACGAAATAGAGGAACACGATGCGTTTCAAACAACGATCCCTAAACCATTGTTAGCGTGCCAGTCGGCTTATCGATGGTTGTTAAAATTCGAAATGTAACGTTTCATCCTAATCGTTTCTTGTAATCGTCGAATATCGACGAGCCTCGGTGAACAGAACCTACGTGTACGTTTTTAATTTTATCGCGATTATATGCTGAGAAATTTATTCTATACTTTTTCCTATGTTAAGTTGGCTACTTTGCTTACCACCTCCACACCTTCTTCCTATAAAATTGTTCAAATGTCATACGTAATAATTTTTTTATCGAAATTCCCTGATCTCACGTCGCGCGATCTTACGTTCTTAATCGCCAGCTTAATATTAATTCTTTTATTAATTTATTGCTTATGATATTTATGAAAACGAGCGAACTTGCTTTGTTATATTCGAAAATTTGATGAGACGGTAGAAGAATGGATAAATTTTCGAATTATTGTGTTAACGATAAAGAAATTTAAGTACCACGGATATTAATTAATTAATTTCGCGTATTTATTAGTTCTTTCTTGCGAAGACTAATAATTCTGCGTAAAAGCACAAAAAAGCATATTTTTCTACATTATAAAGGCTTCGTTTGTGAATTTACACGTGCACGAAGTAATTAAAATATCTTATTTCTTTAACACAATGAAAAACTGTGATTTTTAAAGCAATCATGTAACACTTTCGCGAATTACAATAACGTGTTCAATCTTTCATCACAATTGATGCCAAATGTGAAGTATACGTAATATATCAATTTCCTTCATTTGTTTGAACGCTGAAGAAATAAATATTTAACTCTGACTGACGCACCTGTCGGGAAAATGATACCGCAAGAGGTTAATTAGACTATTAGCGTGTAACGAACGTTGTATGTACATTTATAGCAAAATTTAATTTATACAATATTAGAAAGTTTAAACAATAATGATTAATAACGTAAGGTCGAAAACCGGATACGGAGGTTTTATTACGTTTCCCGTCGCCTCTGATTCAATGTTATTCGATTACTGACCGAATATCAAGGTGTCGATTATTTCCTCGGGTTTACGATCAGAGATTCCGGAATTTTGTTTCTTCGCGTTAATTGGTAAGATAACACTGGTCAACCTACTGTAACACAATACAGATCCGAGAAAATGTTTCCCGACAATCCTCTTCATCACACTTCGTATTCTAAATCCCGCGAACCTTTTTGCAAGTGTTCCGCGAAATTATGAAAGCCGAATTTTTTATGTAGCTTCAAATAAATTTCATTCAGAATATATATATATATATATATATATATATATATATATATATATATATATACAGTGGTACCTCTGTAGCGGTTCTTATTTGAATTATTTATTTCTGACTCCGAATTACAAACAAATTCTTATATAACATCTAATCTCTTTGAACACGTTGACTGGCACAGTGAACACGGTCGTTTGTAGTCAGACACGTTGAAATCCGAATTATTAAGAATATAATCAACTAATTTTCAAATTTAACCTTTCAAATCGATAGCTATAGCGACGCTATCCGTGGTTTGTTTCGTCATTTCTTTTGTTAATTATTTGATTGTAAAAAATTTCGGGTGCCGATCACCGGTGACCCCCTTGGCAGCCAACGTGTTCAACTAACTATTTATTAAAAATGAACAACGAAAAATTTGAAAAATTAAACACATGAAAGCTAGAGATCCGCCACACCTCGGTATACGTCTGCTTTGGACGTGGCAAATTTTGCTCGGTATACGACATACATTTCTGTGTGAATTTCACGTCATTTGTCTTGATTGTGCGTTTAAATTATTTTACAACCCCATTAATGTAGATATAACACTAGAAATACCAAACCAGTCAAAATGACTGGTTGTTGGTTTCTTAAATAAAATCACAAAATTGATCAGAACGCTTTTATTAAAATATGTATTAATTTTTATCAGGATAAAGACCTATTGTATATACCAATATATATTTCGTTCTTTATTTATTTATGTTTCTATTTTATTTCCCACTTGAAAGTCAGTATGCATAAAACGTCGGTAGTTCTAGTGATAATATCAACAGGAGTTTTCTCAATCTTCCACGTTCTAATATAAACAAAACTTAAATTTCACGTTTCAAAATACTCTGGTAAATGAGATATGTCTCCTTAGAGGGGACAGCCGAGTGCAAAGGGTTAACCGTTCGAATCCCAAGCAATTTAAACAAAGTGTCCCAATTTTAATCAATAAATACGATTATCTCTGTATAATTAAACTTTTTCCGTTTCGAAGATGCCCACAAAGTGCACATGAATAATTTTCTGTGCGTTATTCAATGCATCTCGGTATTCTGAATATAAATGTATCAACCTATTTATTCAAGTACTTTCATTTATGACAGAAAGTGCCATTTTGCAAATGATACCTTTTCGTCCTTCGAGAATTATATGGTTTATATAAAACAGATAGGTACATACCATCAAATTCACCTCCAGCACTTCCGGTTTACCCTTCATTTGGCTGCATGATCCAATTATCTGTAAGCCCAAAATTTCATAAAACGTTTAATCATTTATTTTTGCGATTCATTTATCTCGATGTAACACGGCAGAATAATTGCGACGGTTCTTCTGCAAACAGTTTCTACGAACCCTCGTATAACGCGAATATTTTCGTTATACTACTGAATTTTAATTAGATAGAACTAGCGACAACCCTCCAATAACACGATAGTCTTTGTACAACTACAGTTTTCCATACAAGAATGATTAGATCATATTTGAACGTCCTTCGTACAATACTAATCATTTCTTGTAATTATATTTTACCGGCACTTTACATACAGGGTCTGTCTCCCGTAACTAGTGTAAGAGCCGGAAATGACGAGTAGCTGAGACGATTTTGAAAAACAATTTCCTTCGCAAAAATGTCGTACGGGGCTTCGTTTCTGAGTTATTAACGAAAAACACTGGACCAATCAGAGCCCGCTTAAAGTTACCCTATCGCGGCTGAGCGCGCGCTCTACTCGTGCTCTGATTGGTTAGTATCTTTCGTTAATAATTCAGGAACGAAGCCTCGTCCGTCATTTTTGCAAAGGAAATTGTTTTTCAGAATCGTCTCAGCTACCTCCCATTTCCGGCTCCTAACACTAGTTACGGGACACTCTGTATACCTATTTTTACCATAAGGGGTCATTTGACCCCTTAATTTAAAAGAAATCATGCGTCACATAACTTCTGATTTCTAATAAAATAATCAAACAAATATTTTTATTTTCGTAAGTAAAATAATCAATTAATTACACTTTTTACATACGAATGGTTTCTGAACGGGGATCATTTGACCCCGCTCGGATTTCCATACAACACGGAACGAATTGGTCGTGTTATATGTATAAGGGTCGACTGTGTGAATGAAAGTAAATAAAAGAAACTAATAGAACGACGTTTTTAATAACAATTCAATCTTACTTACGACTCATTATCATTTATATTTAAATTTACATTCGAGGATAGAAATACGAACGCGTTGTTCGAAAGTTTTACATCGATTCTGTTGATTCGCAGAAAATTCGAGACTCCGAGAACTGTTAAATGAAATTTCTGCAGAGGAAGCTCGATATTGTATCCCGGTCGAACTGGCACAACATTGAAACATGAAATATGCATCAGGCGGCATATAACATCGTTCCACGTCAAGTATCTTCCACAATTTATAAATTACAGGGTGTTAAAGAATTACCCGAAGAGTTCTACACGAAAAATTCTGTAGTTTTTCATATTAAATTAAATTTTAACGTTAATCAAATCTATGTTACTAAATACCTACATTAAATTTCATTTGTTTATATCAACATCAAATTAGAAACTTTAACACTAATGAATTTAAATATGATAAATATGATAAAAAATTAATATAAACGTAGATCTCCTTTCTCCTTTGTTTTTGATTTCGAATAATATCGAGTCTAACGAAGTTGTTAACGTCAGCCGTGGATGGATCTGGATACAAACGATCAATCTACCTCCCGGGTATTGTACGTTTTTATAATTGGCCTGATCAGTTGTTAATTAAGCACCGAATTGATTGCTCGGACGTGAAAGGAAACACGACGAACGATTTTCCCCCCTTAAATGCACAAGACATTGAATCGAGACGGTTCGAACGATGAATCGGGGAGAAAATGAATTGTGTTCTAATTTAAGGAGGCCGTTATTAAATATACGATATGCTATATATGTATAAATAAATAAATAAAGAAAGAAAAACAGACGACGTATAAAAAGAGGTATCGATTTTTTTTTTTTTTCTATCCTTCGACACAACCTTTCCGTGACGTAACGCAATCAAACTTCATCCTGTCTTATTATTACATAATATTAACCCTTGCACGAAGTTTAAAGAGAAAGAAAAATGTCATCGATTTTCATTTAAAAAAGATCATACAAATTCTATTATTTCTTTTATAAAATTGTTCATTTTTATTCGATCTTTATGATTGATATATTTATTTATTTCCGCGTGGTTTAAATATTAATCTCGTGGACATTCGACACTTTATAAGATCATCGACTGTTTGTTTAAAAAAGTAATTATTGTAAAATAAGGAAGATCAAATTTCACGGAATTAATGTATTTAATTTATTCAACATTCATCATGATTATTCGTATAAAATGTGTATGACCTATTTGATTCAATTATAAAACTAAACAATGTATGTATTAATTACAATGTGATATAATTATTCTTTGTTTTTAAGTATTAGAGAATTTTAGCTTCGATTCTGATTTTGAATGCTTTTCTTTGATACGATTATTTTATCATTTAAATGTTTTCATAATATCCCTTTTTTTTTTTAATTGAGACAATACAAATTGAAAATGTTATATTGTTCTATCGGGTATTATTATCATTGTATTCCAAATGCCGATAAAGCGTTTACACAGTAATTTTTATTAACCTTTGATCTTCAAATTGATATGCCTTAAGTGTTATTTTATAATACTTTTATGTCATGAAATCGTGTCAGACTTTTGTTACACGAAGGAACGGAATATGAATTTTATTTTGGTCCATTGGTCACTATATAATTGATAAACAATCATTTTGAGTTAAGAATGTAAGTGAAATGTTTATACAGTAATTTTCTTTAAATTTAAAGCTTCTAATTGATATATGGTAAACGCCATTCTGCGACACTTTTATGTCATGAAATCGTGATCGAATTTTAATAAACAAAGGTGCGATACTTCGATTCCACCATAAGTCTATTACTGACTACAACGACAGCCAGCCATTTAATGTTAAGATCGTCGACGAAACCTTTGCACAGTAATTTTTATTAATCTTTAACCTTCAAAATAACATCCCACGATTGCCATTTTACGATACTTTTCTGTCATGAAATCGCATTGGAATTTCCAAAACAAACATTTGATTCGTAAAAACGTACTACAACTATGTTATTTGTTGCAACTTACAACCATTCATTTTCTTCAAATCATATCGACGAAATCTTTACACGGTCCTTTTCATTAAACTTTCACCTTTAAATTGATATGCCGCAACCGACATTTTGTGATAGTTTTATGTCATGAAATCGCGTCAGACTATTTTCAAATCGAATCATTTCACACACGACAACGTGATCGTTTGATACGATCAACAGCCAGCCATTCTGTGTTAAAATTATTAATTAAACGTTCATGCGGCCGTTTTCTTCGTACCACGAGTGACACTTCGTCACTCACAATCAGCCAATCCAGTTGTGTCTTGTTTCCAATTAAAGAAACCTTTTCCATCGAACGAATCTTTTGTTCAAACAATACTAATTAATTACATGTACAACAATGAAACGACATGCTGTCAAAGCACAGATTTTCGTGTATCTCGCTAAGATACCGGTGAATTCCGGTTACATAAGCTCCACTGACAACAGTACAACAATTTAACCACGTGATTACATAAACGTCATCAAGCCTGTGCCTGACAGATTATACCTTGCCGACGACGTTCCCCTCCAGCTTTCCCGGCCCTTGTATCATCGACGGGTCATAAAAATGGCCCCTTTCATTCACGAAACAATAACGACACAGAACATCCAAATAGAACACCGTACAATGAAATTCAAACCCAGAATAACACGGCACAATTCGTTTCAACCAACGAAAAGCAATTTCATTTGCGTTATAAATTTACAGTGGGCCGTAAAATTATTCGTTACACCTTTTAAAGGATAATTTCCTCTTTTGAAATTGGACCAAACGACTTGAAATCTTTTTGAGAAGCTAGAAGAATTAGTTTATTAAACAAACAAAAAATGTTGAGAAAGTCCCAGTCGGTTGTAAAAATTATGAAGGATACAGTGAGGATCACTTTTCTCAACTTTCTTAAAACATACTTTTCACAAAGTTTCATCGAAATCGGTTAACGCATCTTCGGCACAGTTTCATTCCGATTTGCCATTTATTTTTCATACAGTTATTGCACAACCTAAGTAAGTACGCATTTTAAAGGTTAAAGATGGCAAGAGATTATCGATAAAAATGACCAATATATAATTGAATAAAATCTATCCTGTGTGTCAAAGAAATTGTGTTTGATTCTTCCCTAAAAAAAAAACCGAACGAACTTATTTGCCAACCCGATACAAGAAATTTTACGAAAGTCGCAGTATTTCACTAAAAGTCACGTTGAAAAATTCGATCAGGCCCCCCGTTAGGTAACAAACAAATTTCGTTGGAAACATTTGTATTTGTGCAATTAACGAGCTAGAAGTAGATTTAAGTGGCACGGTCAAGTGACTCAGCCCTGTATTGTATGCGCGATAAAAGGGTACAACAGTGTCAGGTGAGAATGAAGGGTCGTTAGAATCTTTTCATTTAATACACCCACCTGAGCGTTTCGAACATCTGCACCCCTCCGTGGGCGGAGGGTGATTCAACAAGTTCTCGGAATGTCTTCCTCTGAAGAAAATATCGCGTGACGGAGTCATGATCTTTCTGTGCCGAAACTTTGTAATCGTGACTCACGATTGATCGCAAACACAAATTTTTCTTCTTTCAATTCAACCCTTTGGCCACGCGTGTGACGGTTGAAGTACGCTTATGTCAGAAAAGTCGTTAATCGTTCAACGGTCGAGATAGGCCACGTGTGTTTTGTCAACGCTAGCTTTAAAGCAGACGTCGCGTCGGCGACCTATGATTCGCGGGGTCACCAAGTGATCCATTAGATAATTTCAAATGACCCACTTGAATTTCGCAAATTAAGTATAATATATATAAAACATAAACACGAAACAAACACACTTTGAGATAATGTAAATACCCTAATGGATGAACATTTTGGTTCGATTAGAAAGTTGCAGAAACGAACGTAGGCGGAATACAGCGACATTGTCCGAACGAATCTCGTGTATTTGTCACGTGTTCGACGCAGTGTAATTTTTCATAGTGCGATTTTCCCTAGCGTAAACAATCCCTAACGTCAATATTCCCTAGTCTTATTACACCTTGGATGAATAATCCCTAGTTCCAATACTCCCTAGCGTCTATATACCCTGGTGTAATTATCCCTAATGTCAACATTCCCTAGTGTCAATATTCCCTAGTGTAATTGTCCGTGGTGTTAATACTCCCTAGTATAATTTTGCAGGTTGTAATTTTCCCTAGTACAATTATCCCTAGCGTATATATTCCCCAGTCTTATTATACCTAGGGCCAACGATCCCTAGTTTCAATACTGCCTAGTGCAGCTTTCCCTGGTGTAAATAATCCCTAGCGTCTATATACCCTGGTGTAATTATCCCTAGTGTCAATATTCCCTAGTGTAATTATCCGTAGTGTGAATATTCCCTAGTGTAATTGTTCGTGGTGTTAATACTCCCTAGTGTAATTGTTTGTGGTGTTAATACTCCCTAGTATAATTTTGCAGGTTGTAATTTTCCCTAGCGTATATATTCCCTAGTCTCATTATACCTAGGGCCAACGATCCCTAGTTTCAATATTCTCTCGTGCAATTTTCCCTAGTATAAATAATCCCCAGTACAATTTTCTCCGGGGTCAATAATCCCTAGTGAAAATAGTCCCTATTGTAAATATCCCTAGCGTAACTATTTTCTAGGGTAATTACCCCTAGTTCCAATAATCCCTGATATCAAGTACCCCTAATTTTAATAATCCCTAGTAATTTTGAAATATTACTCAAACGGTAAAACCTTTTCCCTATATATCCCCATTTTCCCTAGGGAAACCTATCGTACCCGACACTATATACATCCCAATAGTTATAGATCCATACCTAAATTGGTCATATAATTTGTACAAAAAAAAATATGTTTTAGTTTATTCAGTTTTCAATTATTCCATCACTCCGCAGTTCCAGCATCGAAATGTTATTTGTGAAACAGAAGTAACTCTATGTACACGAAGTAGTTGTTCCAGTATACAGCAGGGAAATATTTCAACACTGTCGATGAAGAAACAAAATTCCTTCACGTAATATCTGCGCAGAACAAAAAAAAAAAAAAAAAACTTAATAAACCATTACACCTGCATAACGTAATGTAACGTAATCAACGGAACCGATCAACCTATTACGCGTATCTCTATGATACAATAATACGTTCTTTATAATCGTACCTTTGCATTCGTCGCTAATTCGTTCCTGAAAAATGAACAAATATCGAGTCGGACCAATACACAGGGTGATTAACAAATCCGCCATAAATTTAACAAAATATGTACCAATAAGACTCAATAAGTAAACTATAAAATATACTTTGATAAAGAAACATGGAAGACTCGAGCCTAATAAATCCGAATCTAAAAATTACAGTTTCCCATATACTTAATTAAATCAATATACGTTTTACCTCCAACTGGATTAAAATAGGATTCAAATTCGCAAAAAATATACTTAGTTAATTCTTTAACCATAGCTGAAATGAACAGAAAATTCAGCATGCTTAAACTGATCAGAAGTGTAACAGCATACTCCATAAATCTACGGGAAAATATTCAAGTAGAGAGCACCGTATCGAAAGGATCGAGAAGTCGAGGAGTTTTGTTGAAAAGCAACGAAGCCACGTGTATCTTCAACAAGAACAAGCGAATTGTATTTACGAGCCGTCAATGTCAAGGCGACCAACTTATTTCCTTATCAATGCGCCATTACGTAATGAACTCGAAGTATGCTGCACCGATAATACGACTCGCTTTCAGTGTCCCCTATGTGCTTGACCTGTGACGTAAAACTTGCAGAAACTGTCGTAGCGGTAAGGCTGTTTTAAATATACAAGGTGTTAAAAAATTACCCGAAGAGCTGTACACCGTTGGATAGATGACGGTTAATCGAAGCGAAAAGTTCTTAGGCATTTTTCGATGGGATCAGTAGTTTAGCCAGAATTCGTTGTTGAAATCTGAAAAATTGACCAATCAACGCGCAGCTTACATAGTAAGACGCGTAGGGTAGACAGAGACAGCCATCTAAGCTGCGCGTTGATTGGTCAATTTTTCAAATTTCAACAACGAATTCTGGCTAAACTACTGATCCAATCGAAAAATGCTACAGAACTTTTCGCTTCGATTTTCCGTCATCTATCCAACGACGTAGAGCACTTCGGGTAATTTTTTAACACCCTGTATAATACATACATATGCATTTGCGATGCTTGGGCTTCGTTTATCACCCGGAAAGTTTCGATACTATCGGCAATTTTTCTCCGACTTCCTTGCACGACAACTGGTCACATCGAATATTGTATTAATTTTTTAATCGGTAATTTATCGCTCTTGCTGTTATATAACTCGTCGCATCGATGCTGTTACATCATTTTACTTACAACTGCTATTACACGTTCATTGAAATGACGAAGGAATTTCATAGTCGTTTCGTTACAAAGAATCTATAGTTCTGGATTGTATAATTGTTTTTTTTTTTTTACTGTGTATATTTTACTTTTCTTATGGAGAGTTTCGAAAAGAGATTGTAAAAGACAAGCTATAGAGATTTCAAAATAAAATGAATCGAAAAGTGACTAATTGTTTGTTGCAACGAAGAGCCACAGACGTTTTGTATTAAGAATATTGATGAAACGTTTATACGGTTGGTTTTGGCAATTTCTGGGCTTTAAATTGCTATGGCGTAAGTGCCATTTTATAGCACTTTTCTGTCATGAAATTATGATAGACGACACAATATTCTAATTGGCAATCAGTAATTTTGTATTCGAAATTATAATAGAATGTTTACGTTGCCATTTTCGTGAGTTCGTAAGCTTCGAATTGGGATACTGTAGGTACTATTTTGAGATACTTTTATGTCATGAAATTGTGTTAGATTACATATGGTTTGAAATTGGACCACAGGTGAATAACACGATGTATCTGTTCCCAACAAATAACAATGAAATATTTTGTATTAAAAATATTGATAAAGCGTTTACATAGTCATCTTTGTCAATCTTTTAGCTTCAACTTGATATATCATAAGCGTCACTTTACGACACTTTTATGTCATGAAATTGAATTAGCGATAAAGCAAAACCTTGTTTTGCTAAAATTGCCTACCAAACAAAGTGCTCATACAGTCATCTTTGTCAATCTTTTAGCTACAAATTGACATAACAGAAGTGTCATTTTACGATACCTTTATGTCATGAAATCGCGTTAAACTATACAATAGTTATCCCTGGCGGAAAATATCCGAAGATCCATCTCGCGTGGAGCATGGAAAGTGAAACGCATCGAACGCAAGATACGACGTGACCCGAGCCGGTAATTTCGGAATTCAATTGGATATTCCTTGCCACGAGCTGCAAATAATTATCAACCGTAAAATGATGTTACGGTAACCAACTGGACCAACGTCGCGCAATCACCGGCCGGTATTATGTGTCCTTACGGTAGAAATCCTATTTGCATTTGAAATGCTTTGACCTTTTCGGATCTGTACGCTTCAGCAACTTCTGGTTAGCTTGATTCGCCATCGGCGATCTTCACCGTGTTGCCTGCCCATAGACACTGATCCTGCCACTTTTCTTTCACCGACGAAGAATAACTAACGCGAACATACTGAATACCAAAACACCATCGTACCAAACTAACATACAGGGTGCCCCAAAGCAATGTACATCACGTAAGAAATAATATTTCTTAATTAAACCTACATCACCAAACCGAGGATCAACGTTGCTGTGCCACTAATTATTCTACCTACAGGTAACGTAACATGGTTTAAGGGACGCCTTTTTAGCAATCAAATTGTACTTTAGAAAACAGGTGTTTGTGTAATGAAATATGAAAATATTTCCAGTTGAAAATAAAGCAGAGAAATAAGTATATTTCTTCTTTTTACAACAATAGTATAAATAAACTACTATGGAATACGGTTGGATATTTCCTTTGGAAATAAATAACTTTTATTTTCCGAATAACGAATAAAGTTTATGTTTTATTTGTTACGTTTCGACGAAAGCATTCTACCAAATTTTGCAGTTTAAAACAAGAAAGCTGAAGCGTATCATTCTGCTATCAAATACATAATTAAACAAAATGTTTAAAGTCGATCTTCTCAGAAATTAAGCCACGCGCGAAAATATTTTATTTCACAATTTCCCTCTGTTTTATTCCCGTAAAATCCACCAATTATGGACCATCCAGAAGGCTATAAAATACAATATCAAAAAAGAAATCAACGACCGATGAAATACATTTAAAATTTGGCAGATATTTTAGCCTCGGTTTTTCTAAAATTATACTTTGATACCCTTTTTTTTTTTTTACGCGGCATAATGCAAAATAAATAAAAAGAAAAACTGAGTCGGTCTTAAAATTTTCAAATATTTTTTTAGCGTTCACTGTTTATGGATTTCGTATTTTCGTCGATCGCCACAGCTCGTGGGACGGATCTATAGATCGCGGTATTTCAGTATTTACGTAACCGCAATGTCGGCCGTGCACAAGTTGGAAGGAAAAAGTGAATCATCGATCACACTTACTAGGCTGCAATATGGCCCAATGGCTTCCTCGTTAAACCTTGAACAAATAATCTGCCTCCGAGATGATACGATACGTGTAAAAAAGTTGGCTAATATTCATTTGTTCGAATGAAAATGTTCCGATGGGTAACACTGCAACTACATGATGGGTCATAATGATTTGCTCCTGATTTATATCGCAAAATCTATAAACATGATTTTGTCAAAATGTATTCAGTATCTTGTCTTTATTTAACCATTAATCATTTTTCCAATTATATTCTCAGCTGGTGGATGGTGAAATTTAAATTTGTATTAAATTTAAAGCTACGTCATCTAAATTTTCGAAATTCTTCTTATTATCTTTTAAGAGGGTAGAGGTTGATGGAGGATAAGAATTTCAAGCCGACCCGTCTAAGTTTTGGAAAGGGTGTAGCTGGATAAAGAGGTCAAAATCAATGAACATATCAATTAATAGACCGTTCGAAGAAAATCATTTTTGCCAAGTATCAAGCCGCTACCCCTACTTGAAGAGTAGTTACAGAGCGAAACGCAAGTTACAATTTAAGCTTCATATCTTTTATTGTACCGTATGAAAAATTTCGAAGAAAAATCATGGATATTCTGCTCTATGGCGTGCATGTTTGAGAATTTTTTCAGAATTTTTCACTGCAAAATGGATTTTTAAAAAATTCTCAAAGTTTAAAAATATTTTTGTTTCATATAAATTATCAAATGACCACGTTTATATTTTTACAGTATCCGTGTCTTGTCGTGATTATTAATCTGTAATTTTTTCAGATTTTCTGAAGTAGAGGAACGGAGTTGAAAAAAAATGAAAAATCGATATTTGTTTATATTATTACCTCAATTTTTCATGGTAACCATGTTCTTCATATTGTTACAGTTTTAATAGCTTGTTACGATTACTAATATATCATTTCTTCAAATTTTTCATAGACCTGTATCACATCTAATTTTCCAACTTTCTTCCAGGCCGTTTGTAAAACGAGATCCTCGGATTAATTCCATTAATAACCATCCGTTATTTATAAAGAACCAACTAAAAATTTCGTGAAACGTGCGAACGGTCGAAGCGTTAAGAAATATCGGAAACGTATTCTATCGTGCCACGAACGTACTCCCCCCCCCCCTACGGTAGTGTCGCAAGACGAAGGAAATTATTATACTTCATTTTTTTTTTCTTTTTCCTCCATCGAACAAATTTTCTGAAACGGAAACAAGTTCACGCATATTTTAGACAGGAGGCGGTTTATCCACGGTGGGAAAATGACCGCGCCATACTCGAGAATTGCTTTGATATGAGGTAATGCGCACCGCAAAACACGCGAGTCTTATTACGTAATGTTTCAAGTGTGTACAAAGCACCGGGTGACCGTGCATATTTGCCGTATATTTATTAACAAAACGAGCGTGCAACAGCGATTTCCGACAGGAGGAAATTTGTTACTCGTTTCCTTGAATTTTCGCCCAATCGTGCGGCAACAAAAAAAAAAAAAAAAAGTAAATTAATTCGAACCGCCTATCGATAGTAAATGTGATTGACAAATTCGATATTTTTTTAACGTGTCGAACAAAGTATACAGAGCGATCCAATTTTAATCCATAAATATATTTGCCAAATTATTATTAGTCGTTCGAGAAATATGTATTTCCTTTTCTTTGATGAGCAATTTTGCATGTTCGTTCTAGAATAGATCGATTCTTTGGAATTATTCAAATTCTTTCTTTTTCGAATTTATGAAAGTAAAGAAATCTAATCGCTCGAATCTTTGCCAATTCTATTGATTCGTCGTAACTCGATAAACAACGACGAGCTAAGAAAGACGCATTTCAAATCAAATACCTTATACATTTAAACACTAATTACTTCTCGGTAGCATGTAATCATCGTTAAATTTTTCTCTGAACACGATGCATATCGTAGGAAAATGAAAAAAAAAATCTAAAGTACATGTTTTTCGATTTTTATTTAAAGCTTGTAAATATAATACAATTTTCGATTTCAGTTGACATTGTATTATGACATTTTTGTTTTTATTATTGTATATCGTCGATCAAATTTTATTCGATATCTTTTTTCCCTTTTCATTTTATTCAATCTGTTCCAATTGGAACGTTAACGTTTATGAATCTAAATTGTATTTTTATCTAATTTAATTTGTCTGTCCATAATATTTAATCCTTTACAAAGGAATTTGTGAGAATTTATTTCGTACTTAGAATTCAAAGTATTTATTAAAAATAATGCCTAGATAGGAGAATCTTGTGTAATTCTTGTAACGTACCCTTTTTGGTCATCTCAAAAATGTTATCGGTTGGTTTTGAAGAAAATTATTACGAGAGATTCATTTATCGAGTATGATTAGTAGTCGTTGCTGAATAATTATCATCCCTAACGAGCACCCTCAGAATAAAGACCAACCCTTTCGTTTTTATCATAGACATATGAAGATATACAGGATGGCCCGTAACTAGTGTACGAGCCGGAAATGGAGGGTGGGAGAGAGGATTCTGAACAACAATTTCCTTTGCAAAAATGTCGTGTGGGGCTTCGTTTTCGAATTATTAAGGAAAAACGCTGGACCAATCACAGCGCGCGCTCAGGTGGGTGAGTATAAGCATCAGGGCCCTGGGACGTTCGGACTAGGCTGGGCAAACGCGTTTTTAAAGGAGGAAAAATTTAATTGAGGTTCTTACCGAGCAACGAATACAAATAATTATAAATATTATCTACGCAACTGTTATCGCTGAGAATTTATTCATTATTTCTACTCGTTGTTTGAAAAAAAGAAAGAATAAAATGTGGGAAAGTGTTCTCGGAAGATTTCGCAATGAAAAGCCGACTGTAATATTATGAAAATTGGGAAATAATTTGAATTCGACTTACCCGTTCACCTACAAGTTGACCCTGTTCGTTGACAATGGTCATCGTACGTATCCTGATAAAAAAAGAACGAAGACCCCAAGGCAGAACAGTTGATGGAACGGCCCTGTCACTGATTGTGAATCCTTTTATCCACCATAAAAGTATTTCACTTCACGATCCCTGACACTTGTCACTTTCACATTACAATAAACACACGTTTTTCGTTCCCCGATTGTTCACCGTTAACAGGTTGTTATTGTGCGTGTTTAAGAAATACGTAAGGGCAATAGTCGGTCGTCTTGTCGTGCGACGTTATTTACGTAGCTTTTTTTGTATCGCGTAAATTCACAGTTTTTTCCGAAAAAAAAAAGCAATATCTATTTCGTAATCGCTCATTTGATCGCGTAATAAACTCTCAGCGTACAGGAAACTCCGGCTAGCCGCGATACAAAAAAAAATCTGCGTAAACAACGTCGCACGACGAGTGTTTCGTTC
Organism: Stelis phaeoptera; assembly: GCA_943735885.1. Lineage (NCBI taxonomy): Eukaryota > Metazoa > Arthropoda > Insecta > Hymenoptera > Megachilidae > Stelis > Stelis phaeoptera. The sequence goes on from OX030936.1 coordinate 8,758,620, forward strand.
CCTCGTCGACCGGCTACTAGCGATGGGCATAGTTCTTAACTGTATCGATATTTGGTAATTGGAAATAAAGTATCGATATTATCGATATCGATACGTACAATTAAATTAAAACATACTCTATTTATTCAAATATTTGTTTTATATAGGTATGATAAACATATTATTATATTTAATATTTTAATTTTTTTTTTGGACGTGCATCTATTGGTTCCCAGTCCAGAGAGAACGGATTAATAGCCAATAGTGCAGTCGCTAGATGTAAACAATGACGTCAAATTTTTGCATCGCCCATCGCTACCGGCTACTGCCCTTCTACTGATTCGTTCTGCGTAGTTGGTTGTTTATTTTTTCTTCCTCGATGAACTGATCGAACGTGTCAACGGTCGGCCGTTTTCGGGATCGGTTACGTATTTCCCTGTTAACGGTGAACAATCGGGGAACGAATAACGTGTTTATTGTAATGTGAAAGTGACAAGTGTCAGGGATCGTGAAGTGAAATATTTTTGTGGTGGACAAAAGGGTTCAGCGACAGAGCCGTTCCATCTGCTGTTCTGCCATGGGCAAACGAATAGGACCAACTTATAGGAGAATGGGTAAGTTGAATTTAAATTATTTCCCAATTTTCGTAACATTACAGTCGGCTTTTCATTGCGAAATTGTTATTCATTATTCATTTTCGAAAAATTCCGAGAGCATCTTCCCACATTTTATTCCTTCTTTTTTTCACACAACGAATACAAATAATTAATAAATTCGATTTAGCTAGCTGATTTATCCCGTCCTCGGGGGATAAGAGTTGTGTAGATACTCTGTTTAATTATTTATATTCGTTGCTCGATAGAACTTCAATTAAATTTTTCTTCCCTTAAAAACGCGATTGCCTAGGGCCTAGCTCAATCCGAACGTCCCAGGGCCCAAAAGCTATGTTCACGCACCTGAGCGCGCGCTGTGATTGGTCAGTTTTTTTTCCTTAATAATTCAAAAACGAAACCCGACACGACATTTTTGCAAAGGAAATTGTTGCTTAGAATCGTCTCACGTACCCCCCATTTCCGGCTCCTACACTAGTTACGAGCCACACTGTATATTTTCATATGTCTATGATAAAAACGAAGGTAGAGTCTGCGCTTACGAAAATAGTCGAAATCAGACGGGTGCCCTCCTTGCCGCGATTATCAGTTACCCCTCGTACAAAGGCTCGGTGTATATCTTCATATGGTTTTTATAGACCGGATGAAATAAGAAAGAAACAGAAAGGATATGTAAGACTCTTATCTTTAGAACACGTAAAATGTTATTAAATCTCGGATAAATGTTTAACATACAATATGACAGGCCTGACAAGCGTATTTACGATTAAGGTTAGGTGCACGGGTGTGCCCGCGAGTTTCTTGAGAACGGAGGTCACCAGTTCAGTCCGCGCAACAAAAGCAAACTACACACGGTAGTGAACTAACATCTAGTTCCTACTTTCTCTTTCGCAGACTCGTGTTGTCAATGAAAATAATGCTCGCTGCGATCTTGAAAGAAGAAAAAATTGCTTCAGATAAAACAGAGCCGTTCAAAATTACAAAAAAATGCCACCCTTTCTCGTCAATTAAATAACGACCAGAAATGGCAAAATTTTCGACCCTTCTTTTTTTTAATCTATAGATTTTGATGTGTAGAATCCAAAAATGCAAGTTTTAACTTTAGGAATCCAGTGATTAAAAAGTTATGAGCGTGTAAAGTTTGCTATTTTTAGCGGCTAAAGTTTTCCTTGGGAGGACCAAAAATTATTGACTTTTTTATCATTATTTTGACAGTTTTCATCAAGAAAAATCGAAGTATACAACTTTTAGGTCTAGGAATTCACTAGTTTGAAAGTTATGCGTATACAGAAATCAAGCATTTTTAGCATATTTGACAGGTGAAATGTGACGCCATATTGACTTCTACCCATTGAGCGTAATTCTCTATGTTACTGACACTATCGTAACCCTAACCAATTTATGGTTGTTACAGTAATTCTTCGTAATCTGAGCTTTTAAATGAATTCTGAGTTGGTATGTCGTTAGATTTTTTGGGGAGGGGGTGCCGTACACCGCGAATTCATATTAATAAAATTGAACCTACTTTATAACAAAATAAATACACAAATTTAAAATCCAAGTTTCCTTATTCAGAGGCTCCTGTTTTTTTTATGGCGACTGCCCTGCGTACCCCGCCTAACCTAACCGCCCCCTTAATTCGGCCCTGCTTGTCACTAAAACTCGATAGTAAAATCGATCCATCGAATTGATTTATAATATTGACATAGAGTGCGATCAAATCGAATAGGTGAAAGAACTGTGAAGATTGTGTCGCAATATCTGCCATGCTTCTCGTAGACGATGATATAACGTCGTGTCGTCGTTTATGATCCACACGTGCACGGGGAACACATTCACGTATCATGTTTTTACTCTCGCGTATGGTATATGCACGTACTTACGTGTTCTCATACAATCGGCGCGAACTATTCGTTACGCATGCACTCCGCATCTTGGTCGGTCAACCTAGCTTAACCTTCTATTACGTACAACATGTATATACAGGCCGTCCCAAAGTTAAATGATCCAACTTCACTAATACACGGTTTCAGTAACATATTGCGCAGAATACTTTATTATTGCTTTCTCGGAAAGTTTTATAATTGTTTCTATATTTTCTGATATTTAAAAGTATATGTTTTAAGTTCAAAAATAGATCGATACAAACGGTATGCACTTTATAGGTTAGCTCGACGCCATATTGGCTTCTATTCATAATTCAATTACTTCACACAGTGAGCATCAATTGTTCTCGATTTCCGGTAAAAGTATTTAAAAATATATTTTTTTAGATCGTGTTCGTTGATTCAACAAAGGAATATCTCGTTTAAATTCAAATTTATACTTAGAACAAATATAATTGGATGAATTACGAATGGAAGTCAATATGGCGCCAAAGTAACCTAAAACGCGTAACTTTCGAACCAGTCGATTTCTAATCTTAAAATCTTCGAGTTTTCTGTACCCTAATATACATATCTTAAAACACAATGTGTAAATAATAACATTCTTTTTCTTAATTATACTTTATATACTGATAAAGTTTGATCACTCAACTTTAGGGCGCCCTGTATGCACATTCACACGCGTATGTAATAAGTCGAAATACGCACACATGCAGTATTGCATTTCGTGATTGTATGTATGTAGATAACATGCGCAGGCGCATTTAGCGATACAACACGATTTCGCGTGCATGTGTTTATCGTAATAATATGTGTATTCACATTAAATAGTTATTTATGTTGCTATTTGTATGGACAGGTTATCTCACATTAATAATAAGTTTATTCACGAAAATTAACCTAATTCGATGTGTTAATCGCGTCGATGAAATAGTAACTGAACAACGATCGTATATGAGGATATTGGTATGTGCAGAATGTTATCTTTATGAATTGTTATTAATTTAGATGAACGTATGACACGTATCTTGATAGTCGTCTTATCTGCCATTCGAAGTACACAGTACATACAATGCAACGCAGTTATACCAGCTCCATTTTAATTGTCTGGATTAGATCAACTGCATCGATTGGTGTTCATGTTACAGCGGGTTAAAAAGAAAAATCATCGTAATCGATAACTTATACATTGATTCAATTCGTGTAATAAAAAACACAAGTAAATATGTATGTATATTAAACACATCGAGTGTTTCCGTTACCCTTTCTAATACATATATGTTTAATTAATACATTTTGTATATGAAACGAGCAGAAAATGCATATCGCAGGTTCGAGATACGACAAAGTTAGCCGGAGAAAATGCACGGTCGTGAAAAATGAGATGTCGCGGTGTCCGATAGTGGGGTCGTATCCGTTTAAACCCGCGAAAAGTATAAATTGCGAACGAAAGTTAACCCTTGAAAAGGAAAAATCATGCACAATTTGTATTATATAACGTTGTTTGTTTCATACGTTCCGAGTTTAACAAGCGATACGTTTCGTACTTGAAAATCTGAATTGCATTTTTCCGAGCGCATCAATTCACTTATTGATAGCTTACCAATCGATACATTTATGTGTCCCACTTACGGATCTATCGTGGATACTTGTTCCCGGAATCGCTGGAAACTTACGTATAAAACTAACCCGCGCACTACTCCGATGTGTACGCGTATACACGAATAATTGCATTGCAATTCGGAAACAATATGCTCCTTTTATGCAGGCTAGATTATCGGCGAGAAATTCCATTGATTTCGATGAAAGATCACTTTGATCGCGATGGTAGCGAAATTGATGACTTACCAAGCGTACAAAACTGTTATCGTCGTGGTGGCAGTACACATGTAACAGTGCACGATCCGATTGTAATACACCCTTACGTAAAATCACTCACCTTTTAATTTATCGGCGAACGATTATCACGATTTCGACACTTCATAATTAACGTTGACACTCGTTTTTTTCGATACGAAACAGACGATTATTGGAAACTGAAGTTTAGAACGCCGCGCAAGCATTACATGAACAGCGAACATTAACGCAACCACGCAGATTGCCGCCTGGCCGGCAGAGCGCCTAGAATTTCGAAATGTTTTACAAAACTATATTCCTTGAGATGGCGACACCTTCTGAACGAAGCCTGGATCTCGAATCGATATATAAAACGCGTCGCACTGTTGCTCATTTCGTCCTCGCCCGTACAGATAAATTAGAATGTTCGTTTTCCAACAGCTAGTACATTTCATTGAAGTATAGAAAATTTAATATTACTAATTTATTATAAAATAAACGTAAAATCCCACATAAGAAAAAAGTGTAATAAAATACTATAGTTTATTTTATTCTTTCTAAACTTTATTTCATACAATATAAGTTTTGCACAATTTATTTCTTTGTACAATCGGTTCATTACGTATTAAGTTATGAAAAACAAATATATATGTATTTATAAAATTTACATTATTTCAATATTCATGCTTGCAGTACCGGTCTCTCGTGTTTACCCTCTAAACAGTTATTAACAGCTGAATATCCAGTACCACCCTGAAAAATAATCAATATTATTAGTCTCTTTTTGTTTTGTTTATACTTTCTACACTTACCCTTTGTAAAACTATAATATCCTTTTCTGTTACTTTTGTACTATCCAAAGGATTAATCCAGTCTTTTTTAATAATCTTTTCTACGCACTCCAGTGTCACCACATCACCACTAAATAAAACGAAACAGTGTTCAGTTGTTCCTAATGTAAAACAATAAATATAGTTCAAAATGCCTTACGTTGTTCTTATAACTGCACATGGAACACTGTTGCTTAAAACATCATGAGTAATCGGACACATGTATCGGGCTTGTTTAACAATCAGAGATTTTTTGTCATCTGGATCTTTTATTTCAGTGAATTTTACTGGTATAAGATCCTTTATCTTCAACGGTTTTCCACTTATCGGACAATAGATTGTTTTATCTGGCTTTTGTAACATAGTTTCCTTGGCTTCTGGTGTTTTAGAAGGGATCCAAAAACTTGGTAATACTTTATCTTTGCCATCGCTCATATTAGACACTGAAGAAGTTGATTGGTTAGCTGTATCCCGATTTTTTAAAACAATAGTTTTCTCCCCCTTCAAAAATTTTTGTAACTTCTGTAACTCTTCGTTGGCAGTTTTTTCATTGGACTGTTCCTAAGGCAATAGTAGGAGAAATTAAAAATTATGAAACTACATTTCAATTTTGTGTTTTCTTACTTCTTCCTGTTGTTTTTGCTTCTCGTATTCCTTCAATTTTCTTGCATATTCTTTCTTTTTAGTTAAAACATATTCTAGTATTGCTTCTTTGTCAAATAAAACACCATCTTTTCTGTTACAAAAGAAGAGTATGAAATTAACGCAAGGGACATGAATAAAACTTACTAAAGTAATATACTAACGTTACGACAGGATTTCTACAAGGTTGTAACGTAAGACAACAACAGTCAAAATCTTTGACAGAATCTTTTCCTACTCTTTGCGTATTTGTGCCATAACCCGAAGCTACTGCATCTTTCTTCTTCTCATGATAAGTATAAACAGCACCTGCTGTACAGTTTCTGGCGTGTCGTGTCATGATTTGTTTACTGATTTAATATTTCATTTCCTAACCTTTTCGTAAATTGCCTCGTCTTCTATCACTGAACCACACTGAACCAGTGCATCCAAAGTATACATATATATGTATGCATATATATAAACAAGAAACAGATCGGGTAATCAAACATTACCTCTGTTGATAATAAGTGTCCAGAAACCGTACAAATTCATGCTTGTGCATATAAGGATGTATATCATTTTATAGTATCTACAATTAAGCGTAAAAGGCATAAATCTGTTAAATTAATCCTTAGTATTAAATTTAACAAAAGGTCTTTTGTATCTGTCCCTTCATCTAACGGTGAACGAGAAAAACTAAGTTACCGACAACGGTAAATTACCAGCAACAAGTACGATACCAACGTTACGAGGAGTTCATCCATCCACGCAAACCGCCTTTTATTAAATTTATAAATAAGGAATTGATTTAACAGATTTCTGCATTTTACGCCCAGTTATAAATACTGGAAGACGATAAACGTTCTTATGCGCTCCTTCTGTATGCCCACTAGTTAGAAATGAGCATGAATTTGTTCCACTTCTGGACACTTATTAACAATTATATTTTAGGACATTTGAGGAATTGATCAGGTTAAGTTAGGTGTGCTTTTAGGTATTGTAAATAGTGAATAACAAATAGCTTATAATTTATAAGTATATTTCTCTTAACATAAACATGATATGCAATTTATACACATATATAAATGTAGTTTCGTACGCGGCTATTTACAAACGGTAGTTTTATTTCTATGTGGTACAATATATATATATATATTTTAAAATGTTTACAACATTAACATTGTTGTATGAGAAGATCATAGAGAAAAATATTCATCTTTTATTATCATTGGAATCACTATCTGACGTATTATTTTTCTTATGTTTCTTACGTTTCTTATGCTTAGATTTTGTCTTCTTTTTTTTATGTTTATGTTTCTTGGCCTCTTCATCAGAGTCTTTTGATTCTGATTCGTCATCGCTTGTGTCTGACTTTTTACGCTTTTTTGACTTTTTACTTTTCTTCTCTTTATGCTTTTTCTTAGATTCTTGAAGTTTCTTTTTTAATTCCTTTTCACGTAATTCAGTCAATGGAGTAACATAATTTTCATCACTATCAGAACTTGTACTGCTAACATCTAATACAATTTCTTTATTTGGATCAACTTTTATAAAATTACGACACTGATATGTCAGGTGTCCGGCATATCCACATTTTTTGCATGCTGGGCGCACATGCTCTTTATTTTGTGGAATTAGTCTAGAAAGAAATTCTGGATCCATATCTATAACAATAAATAATGATATTTTTAATTTGAACAAAATCAATAATTTATCGAAACAATTTGTTCAAAACCAATGTCACAAATAAAAAAAAAAAAAAAATGATCGTAGAAAAGTTCTCAGTTTATTACTATTTTTAAAAATAATTGTTGCCCTAGTTAATTAATGGTATTTGTTACTGTTGTATATATAAATATACTAACCTCAAATACACAGATCGTTTATTTATCAAATTTTCATTTTTTTCTTCAAATTATTTTATATGTTTAGAATAATACAATCACTTTCTAATGCTGTAAATTGTAAATATTGATCATAATTTAGCAAAGCTATAATCTGATCTTCGATGTTGTTATTCCGTGTAAACCAGTGTAAACACGCGTGCCGCGCCCTCTATGCGTACAAATCAGTTCCTTTTATATTTGAATGTGCTGAAAATAAACTAACAGTTCTTCGATAATTTTTTAATTATTAAACGTCGTATTAACTTCTAAAAGATGAATAAGTATAAAAGGTACGATTTATTTGAATAAGATGTTAAAAGAAATTAAAAAGTTACAATTTATAAAACAAAATTACGTGGTAGGTAAGGTAAATAATTAATACTATTTGAAAAATTTTATTTCCAGAAACAGTAACTACAGTGAAATTATAACGGCAAGGTAATGAAAATGATGAAATCAACAAATTCCGAGAGGTACTATTTTCCGCATCGGTGCATCACAAAGGTAAGTTAAATAAATTATGTAAAAAAAAAACTTGTTTATTACAACATTATAAAATTTACATATGCATAATTCATGATAACATACATCCATAAAATGAATCGCCAGTTTCTTTTTTTAAATAACATCTATTCGCTTTTCAACATTGATGTTAACAAAAAGTATATTAATAGAAAGTACATTTAATATAACGTAAATACATTTAGATAATGTACGTAGTATGCTACAAGCTAAGAAGTTCCACATTGCTTTGAATTATATTATGAGGCACATGACACTTACTTATTTGGCTAAACTGACACAATATAATAGTTGTTGCTATACTACGGTTTAAATAATTTGAGTTTCTTAATCAATAATTAAATAATTTTGTATGGTTTTTATATATGACACATATTTGGACACAACATCGATTCCACTTTTCTTTTTTTTTGTTTTATTTCATTGTTTCACAATGAGTATGTAATTATTTTATAAATATCATATTTTATAATAAATATCATGAATAAAGTCGAGCTTTAGAGCGATAGTTTATAGATGAATTTGCTCCATGTTTCAATTGCTATGATAAAGATTTATACAAAGAAAATGAAAAACTTTATTGTGAATTCATGGTCCTCAGAGTTTCAGGTGCATTAGTTTTCAATAATCGCAATTTATAGTTATAAATTCACTCAATCGTCGTGCAAATTGTCAAAAGTAATTATAATTTTTAAAGTCCGATTATGATTTAGAGTCAAATTACCAAGATATTTTCACCAAATGAAACTAACTTTAATTTTTAATTATTTAAGTAACTATTTGTGCTAAAACTGCAATATGTTCGTACTGCGCTAAGCGGTAATTTTGATTTGTATATTGAGTGATACAGGATAATTTTTTGATACGTCAAGCTGGTATATTATATCTAGGTAAGATAACTGACACTACAAGTTTATGTACATACATGAATACATTGGATGCAAATTATCTGAAATACATACAGATGTTAGTGTTAAATTTTACAATTAATACTCAATTGACAAAGTAATCATAAGGATATTTGATGTGCAACACAGATATGTTATAGTACCTTGATTAGAGTTTTTGTTTTCTTCAGATACTGTTCATTAAATAGGCTATCAAGTAAATGAAACATATTAAATATAACAAGAGTTAACTAACATTTTGGAATAACATGATTAATAACTATGGTATCTAGAAAGGAGTATTTTATAATTAAAATATTTATTCTTTCCAACAAAATGATGTTTGAAAAATATTTGAATAAAACTAATTCAAGCCATTTAGTATTTCATAAAAACATAGTATCATAAAGATTGGTAGTTATGAAATAGAGGAAATAAAATTTGGGATACATGGAATATTTATAATCCACATTTATATACTATTTCTGATTTCATGTACTATGCTACGCCTATTTTCTCACTTATTATTTGAGTACATAGAAATAATAACTAAATTACATTATGATTAACATATTCAATAGTATGTACCATGTAGCATCACATATTCATAATGGTGTTTCTTTTGTAGCATTCGATTTAAAAGATGATTAAAAAATCAGAATAGTCTCTAGTCACCACAAATATTTTTGAACTTATATGTATTAATCTTTGTGCTAAATTTGAAAGAAATAAAACAATGAGTAAATGAATTAACACTAATAGATCGGTTCAAATACTTATCAGAATAATATATCTAAGAATCAGTTATTTAAATATGTATTGTATGATTATTATTTAATATTGATGTCAAGACATTTGGTAAAATTATATTATAATAAAAAGTACAAGTAATAATTATAAATGTCAGCTTAAATCAATGATGTTCAGGCAATTGTGCACAGCAAAATCAAACATCTTTCTTGGACAGACACTGCATAAATTGTGAGCGCATTTAAAAAGAAAACGCAATTATATTTAAACATAGACTTTAAGAGATATGCTTATAATTTTTACGACAAGCGATATGAGTTAACATGCAGTGCCTGTCAGTTATTTTCATACTTGTGCTTATTATGTTAAATACTAAATATCAATTAGTTGTGAATTGATGCATTCTTGAATGTTCTCACATTCTCCCATACAGAATTCATACGTATAGAAAGACCACACAAATGTATATACGTTATATAAATGGATAAGTACAGTTACTTAATTCGCTTATTCCATATTAAACTAGATTTACAGGTAAAATGTAACTTTAACTGTTTAAATAAAATTTTGGCAAATATAAATATTTTCTGTCACGCAGGGTTGTATTATAACTATAAGAATTCATCAGTAGATATAAATTACAATAACAAGGATAGGTTGGTTAATTGTAACAAAAGGTACAACATTGTTTAATAATATTCAGGAACAGAACTACTGAATCAGTTTGAGTTTAACCAACTATAATGTGTTTTGTTTCGTTAATGAAATGTATAATTCTTCACTGCAGACAATATGTCTATCTTATACAATATCTGCACGCACATTTATGAATTCGTTATTTATACTCTTAGGGCTTTTATTTTTGATGAAATGTAAGTTTCAAAACTGCCACACATCTTTAATTGAAATTAACAGTTATAAGTTGTTTGTCCAATTTCACCAATATTATCTTTTTCATATTAACAAAATAGGTTTATTTGCTATTAAAATTATAAGCTTTTTGGTTCTGTTCATTATTTTAACCTGAACAAACAAAAATACACATTTAATATATTTATATATATGTATCTCTATTTTACTGAGTTTGATTGAAGAGATTGGTAAAATTGGACAATGGATAAATTTGCATTAAAACTTACGACGACTCGTTGAAACGGTCGCAAAATAAAAGTGAAAGTTGTACAATAAAATAGTAGCCGGGAAAGTAGTTATAATAAAAATTTTCCTGGTCCCATTTCTCAAGCATTATCGTCATCAGCATTTCTTATCCCATGTTTCTTTAGATCTTTGACATCTAATTTAATTACCAAAAGCTTTCGATTAAGTCACCGTAGCCAATGTTTGTACTCGTATTCAAACTTCAAGAAAAGTTTCCATTCAGCTGGTCATTTCAGTGACAACTTTAAATTTTGCACGCACCGTATGAAAATTCACTGAACATACATTCTCATTTTCAACCATTGTCAGATGAGCAGTATTTATTGAGAATTAGAGAAACTATGAGAACATAAGTTTCTAATTTAATTTGATACATTCTTATCACAAGAATAATGTTATTCGTAGCTTTCATTTCCTTTTGTTAAACTTCAGTTTGAAGAATTCATAAAGAATTGTCAGTAAATATGTATTGGAAAGAATGTATTGTTATTTTTTTGTAATTAAAAGTAAATAGTTGAAAAACTGCATAACTGTTTGATTTGTGCAAAATTTAAAGCTGTAACTTACACTTACTCTTCATTACTGAACTATCATACCTAAAAGTGTGATCACAGATTGACAGAAGGCATGTAACATACAATATATTATAGGTACAGTTAGAAAATACTTCATTGTGGTAATTATCAATTAATAAATAGAATTATAAGATGAATTATGTATAAGCTATATATACAACGAATGAGTTTCCTTTCCTTTTCTAACAGACATAGACTATTTCACAAAATTTTATTGGAGCATAAAATTTGGAATAGCTTATAAACAATATTTATTTTATCTCTTTTATTGTTCATTTGTTAAAATTATATTTATATTCTCAAAAAAGAAAGAAAATTAATTTCATGTATGCATAAAAGATTCAAAAAGTATTCTATCTCATTTTTCAAATAATAAGCAACATCGATAAATAACTAATATTCGTAAAGAAATTCAGAGAACTGGTGGAACGAGAAATTTTTCCGTAGGAGGTGAAAAAAATAAAATATAAATGGTTAAATGCAAATAACATTTCTCAAATCTTCTGGCTAATATAAATATTGTTAAACTATCTATCATATATGGACGAGTAACATGTAAAGTTTTTGCTTTTCATCATTGATTATAATATTGAGATCTTATAATATAGTATAATCAATACTGCTATCAGTATTCAACGTCATTTTTATTTTCAATTTAAAATCAAAACTTTACTAAACGTGATATCAAGTTTCAGTCACAATTTTCACATCGAACAAGAATGTTAATTAACATTTCTTAAGGTATTAACATATCTATGTCATAATAAAGTTCATTTATAGCCTTTTCATTACAATATTTATGAACTTTTATGTTTTTCCTTTTTTCATTCTTTCAAAGGTGTTTCGTTAGACAGTCTTCATCGTAAGATTTTTGCAATTTAAAATTAACAAAAACCTCTAACGTTGTAAACTACATGCATAATAATTTGCTAAACAGTTCGGCAACGTATATAAAATCTAACAGTATACATGTAAAGAATGTAATTTACATTTGGCTATCATATTCTTATCGCCATAGAAAGCTGTTGACTTGAAAAAGTGTATATCGGTATTAGTTAATCAATGATTTTCTGAAAATCTGGTTAAATTTTTTATTCGGTTGTAGCAAAATGAGAAATTGAAAATATACTTTTTCTTTGTAGCAAAATGGTAGCATGAAAAAATATTGTTAATACTAACATATAACATTGTTAAGTAGGCTTGTTTTACTTTCTGTTTTCTTTTTTTCTTTTTTTAATAAATGTTGCTCAAATATAGGCTTTAACTTTGAGGTAATGTATTAATTATAAAGTTTAGAATATGAAAGTTTCATTGTATATTCATTAGTTTAGTTACACAGAGATTATACAACACATTAACTATTACAAATGTATATTTCAATGTTGTGTATTACGTTGTGTTGTATCAGTTTAGATTTCTTTTTCTTATTACTTTAATCGATTAAATAATATATTATTTGCTTGGAAGAAATTTTATCAAATGTTTCTTAAACGAAATTACAGTAAAAAAGATCAAAGGATATTTAAACACTTCCAATATACAAATATTCCCAATTATGTTTCTATGGCATTTTTAATAAAGCGCTACCAAAAAGAAAGCAGTTACGTCCAAAGTTATGAAACTTTTATATTCAAGTTGTGAAATTGTTTGTTAACATTGAATATTTTCGATTTCAATTTTTATATACAAACGATTTATGTTAACAGAATACAAAATAGTTCTTGTTAAAAAATAGAAATCTACTTTGTAAGTCCGTTTATGAAATTAAACTGTATTGCGCATCTTAATACAGTGTTCTTTTCTTTTTGTAAAAAGTAAAATAATTGAGATAATTCACAAAGTTATCATACGAAGAGCAATAGACAAATGTTTTATTGGATATGTTCCATCATAAAACAGTCAATTTTTGGAAGAATACAAATGGAAGAATGCAAAGAAATAGTAGAAACAGGGTGTGATTTTGAATGGACGGCGATTGCCTGTTTCAGTGTCATTTTTCTTTCGATGCTTTTCAAGTTAATACTTACACTGAAAACAGAAGCGTAAATTATAGTATTAAGATTCATTAGTGCCAGAGTTGGTAGTAGCCATATTATATTTCACAAAAGACATTAAGTTATTTGTTCAGATTTGAATTAAAACTGTAACAGTACAGTAGCGGTTTTTGTATGAAAAGGAAGAGAACATGGTAGAAAAGTGGTTTCGTCAGTAAATGATAAGGGTGTATAAAAGGTTTACACTGAAAGTTTTGAGAAAAGTGTATTTTATAGTGCCATTTGTTGAAAGCCTTGTTAATTTAAAATATTAGCATTGTTTTTCTTTAATAAGCGTATCACTATTTTTAGCTAATATTCTCACAACTTCCAAATGATCCCCCCATTATGATGAATAGTCAGTCGAGGACTTGCAAGAAAAGTATTGCAAATGTCTCTAAGTACCGCCACAGTACCATTATGAATACTTGTATCAAAAACTCAACAATTTTTAACTACAATAAAAACATAATCTCAAAGAATATAATACATGTAATTAACCATGGAAGCATCTCACAAGGGGAACACGCAATTCCTAACTCATCAATTTGGTGTAAACTTCGCATAATTATAGAGAATTGTAAAATTAATAATGTTGCGAAACCATGATGCGCAGTTCTCAAAAGTAAAGGATAATTATTTTTCAATATAAAATAATAATAGGTTTCTTTTAGCAAAGAAATTACGCTTATAGAAACGACACTAAAACTTGAAATTGTACAAGTATACATATTTCTTAATCAATTTTACTGGAAAATGAAACAAAAAGAAAACCGAGGAATAAGATGTGGGAGGCTTGACCTTTGGTTATGAAAACCTATTACCTCATTCACTGAACTGTATCAAAATATAGTTTCAGTTTTAATTCAAATTATATACGATACAAATACAGAAACTTTGAGCTAGAATTAGTCCTGAATTTTTAAGAGTTCGACGTCATGACTTTCCAAGATTATTAACTCCCGATGTTCTCTACAATCGTGCAAACGAAAAGGAACAAAACCCGAGCGAAGAAGGTATCATTGGACGGCGATCGTTAACGTGGACGAGGATGTGGTTTTTGTACAAGTACAATTTTAATCGTCAGCCGTTGGTTCGTCGGGCTTTACAGCTCGTAAACGTCGCGTCCGTTGGGTCTGCTAACCGGGGGTCGACCGGAACCCGGGCTAGCGTAGGAATGGATGATGTGAACCCTGAGCCGCACGTCGCTGGTGTTCCTGCCCCCGTCACCCCGTGGCCTTCTCGAGAAGCTTACCGTGGTTTTGCAGCAACAATAATGGAAAAGCTTCACGTAGGCGTTGCGAAAGTGTCGATCGACCACGCAGTACAGCAGATTGTTGAAACAGGACTTGGAGAGGGCGAACCAGGCCAGATTGTAAAGGACACGAGGGCTGATCGGTCGAAAGGAATTCACGCACACGGCTGTGCCGAACGGTAGCCAGAATATCACGAACATCACGCAGCTGCATATGTTGGCCTTGCACAGCTCGTAGTCCCAGGAGAAGGCGACCGGCGGTTTGTACGAGCCTCTGGTCGCGTGTCGGACGCGTACCACCAGTTTCACGTACAGAAACGTGGTCATCAATGCCGGTAGACCTACCAGAAGGGTGGCACCGATGATTTGTTCCATGGCTATTCCGCTGAATCGGCGACGACAAAAGTCTGGACCCACGTCCAACGATGACTGAAGGACCACCGTCGTTATGGATATCAACCAGACCCCGATGATAATCGTCGTTACACGAGTCGGCGTCAATGAGGCGTATCTGAAATCACGAGCACCTACATGTAGTATCTACCGTAGTGTTAATTAAAATGAGGGGGTATCGGCAGTCTTTCACAATCTTGCGATCAAAGGAGTGTGTGAATGTTTTGCAGTCGTAGCTATCTTTTCGTTGGTCCAGTAAGTCGTAAGCGGGTACGATAAGATCGTGTGACAGAAAAAGAGAAATAACGCATCTGTGGATGAAAGTTGTAATTATTGAAAGTCAGATTTTAATTAATATTTTTTGGGATTTCGTAAGTTCGATAACAGCTCAACCATAGAACTATGTGTATCGGATAATATTCGTGCTGTAACAGTTATGTGTGGGATAAGAATAATGATGAAAACGTAATTTCAAAGATAATTCAGGAATCAAGCAATTTAGTAATTTAGTAATTTCAAAGATAATGCAGGAATCAAGTAATTTAGTATTTAGTAATTTCAAAGATAATCCAGGAATCAAGTAATTTAGTATTTAGTAATTTCAAAGATAATCCAGGAATCAAGTAATTTAGTATTCTGGAAAATTTAGCAATTTAGTAATTTCAAAGATAATCCAGGAATCAAGCAATTTAGTAATTGGATAGTTTAGTATTTTGGTAATTAAGTAATTTAATATTTTGACAATTTAATAATAAAGTAATTTGGTATTTTGATAATTTAATAATTTGATAATTAAGTCTTGATAATTTAATATCTTGACAATTTAGTAATTTAATAATTTGCTAATACAGCAATTAAGTATTTTCCTATTTTGATGATTCGATAATTACCATTACTAAATCAACCAACTCGTTTTTAGCAACCCCTAAATAATTAAATCAGTAATTCGATAATGAACGACGGGCTAAAGTAATTATCATACCTACGCATAACGTCTAGTAATTCTTGATATATTAAAGAACTACTATTAAAGAAACCTTCCCCTACGTCATCTTCCCTAGAGAATCCTACAATATTCAACGCTAAATTCCTTATTAAACAATAATACATATTTCCACAGCTGTATAAAATTTTCTTTGAAATTCGTGGCGTAGATTACCGATACTCTTGTCGAAGGCAAACGAAACAAACTAATATACATTTTTCACAGAAAGTTGTAAAATAGTATACGTCGTTTCTCAAATTCGTGATATCGTTTGGGCAACGTGAGTCGATATCGTTATCTCGTGCGGTAACTTCGAAACGATATCGTGCTATGTATTATACATGGTTTCGGAAACTTTGCTCAGTCAATGGTAAACGTCAAGAAGTTTACGGGGTGCGGTTACGTTCTGTGTAATACGAAATTGCGAACTCAGTCGCGACACCTTTGCGTCAAACTGCATGGCGAATCCACATCAAAGTCAAAGTGTCGAAAGTGATTCACGTAGCATCGTCGAAATAGCTCTTCCACCCGAGTGTAATTTTATCCTTGCTACGGGTTTCTCGAGGTGACAATTGTATTACCATCGGAACGTGATATAATCGTATATCAGAAATTTTACATAAAAATGTTTCCGTTCAGAAAAAGAACGAAATAAGCGAGTGACTTTTTTTTTTTTCTTAACACGAAATAGTATCTTATTCAGTGTTTAAATGAGAAAACTTTTGGTCTAAAATACACGAGCGAAGTATTGCAAAATAAACTGAAAACTGAAATGTTTAGATCAGACTCTCTCGAGATTGAAACGAAAAAGTCTGACGCGATTTCGTGACATAAAAGTTTCACAAAATCGCGCCTGTGGCATATCGAATTAAAGCTTGAAGTTTAATAAAAATAGTTACATAAATGCTTCATCAACATTTTTGTTAGAGTAAACGATGGATCAGTTACCAGACGAGATGTACTTTATTAGCTTCGTTAATTTCTAATCAATTTTCATGACATAAAAGTGATTTAGAATGAGACTTATGGTATATCAATTTAAAACCGGAAGTCCGCTGAAAACGAACATATAAACGCTTCGTCGATATCTTTAATGCAGAATAGTCAAATCAATTGTCAAAATTAGATGTATCCTATCGGGTTGGCTTAGGTCTAACGCAATTTCATGACATAAAAGTATGTCAAAATGGTAGCTGTGGTATGTCAAGTTAAAGCATAAACTTGAAGGAAGATGATCGTACGATGATTTTATTCAGAGATAAATACGTTCTTGTGAGATAGGCTTTTCCTTGGTTCCTGCGACCCCGTGCTATCGTTGACAGTAATAGAACCGGACATTATGACCGTCCCCTGATAATTTCCGGCGTAACAAAAGGCAAAACGAACGTACGGCAATCGATATTGCGTTTACTCCTCAACGTGGAAGTAAAATTGTTCTTTCATTAAATAATTGACCAAAAGAAAGTTTCAGGAATAGTATAATTAGTTTTTTAAATTCCCACAAGCCACAGTAACGAGATAAAAAGATAACAAGAAAAAGTTGTTGAGCTTCAGAAAATATGCGAAGAAAAATATACATAATTTATGAATGAATTAAAGTTTTATCCACAGTATGGAAAATATTTACGAAGCCTTTGTGCCATAATTTTCGTCACATCTTAAGCTTTAAATTGACGTGCCATAAGTTTCATTTTGCAATACTTTTAATTCATGAATCGGTGTTTACCTTTCTCGATTAATTATTTCGTATACAAAACATAATAAAATTCAGCAGTTGTTCTACCCATTTTGTATGAAGAATATTTACGAAACCTTTATGCCATCATTTTCGTCAGATCTTAAGCTTTAAATTGACGTGCCATAAGTTCCATTTTGCAATACTTTTAATTCATGAAACTACGTTAGATCTCAGCAGCCATCTCGATAGAGTACAAAGCGTGCACGGAATTTAATTGATGATCAACGCGAATATATAATTAATTGAAGTTTTGTTACCTTTCGGCTGGTAGACACAAACGGGTATAATTTTCCGCAGCTATGGTGGCTAACGTCAGGACCGTGACTAGGAAACAAAGGGCTTCGAGGGTGCATTCAAATCGACATGTGCTTAATGACTCTTCGTGTCCAGCCAGAATCACAATCACTGAAACCGGTATTACCATGCCTGTTACTAACAAGTCTGCCAATGCTACGTTCACCAGAAACGCGTTTCCTGAAACATGTATTATTTAATTGCAATTAGTTGAGATTGAACCTTTTGTGCATGATAAACGCACGTGTGCGTTCGACAGGATTTACAAATCCATATAGAAATTCGATGAATCGTGTTTTTAATTGAAATAAAAATTGTAAATATAGTCATCGTAAGTTTACAGTACCGGGAGGTATGGTGTTACGAAGAATTTTTATCGATGAAATCGTATAGCGTGAAATTTTTGATTTGATAACATAGAAAGTGTGTTAGAATTTTATGACATAAAAATGATCGGAAAATAGCACTTGTGGTAGATCAATTTACAGGTTAAAGTTTGAAGAAAATGATTATTATAAATATTTTATTAACACGTTGAGCGTGGCGCCGATTTTACTGTCCTTTCTGGTCAGCCGGCAGTGAGCTAACACTTGACAGCGAGCGCTCAATCATATATATATATAATATAATATAATATATTATATTATATTATAATATAATATATTATATTATATAATATATTATATTATATTACAACATTTACTTTTTAATCTTGACACTGCCGGTCCCACGCACCCGACATCGTCCATACGAAAAGTTTGGACTTTGGAAATTTAAAATTTATAAATCTGATATTTGTAAATTTGAAATTTGGAAGTTCGAAATTTGGGAATTTAAAATTTAGAAATTTCAGATTTGGAAAGTTGAAAGTTTGGCATTTAGAAATTTCAGATTTGAAAATTCGAAATTTGGAAATTTTAAATTTAGAAATTTGAGATTTAAAAATTTGGAAATTTAAAATTTAGAAATTTGGAAAATTGAGATTCGAAAGTTCGGAAATTTAGAACCTTGGAAACTTAAAATTTGGAAATTTGGAAATTTAAAATTTAGAAATTTGAGATTTGGAAAGTTGTAAATTTGATATTTAGAAATTTTAGATTTGAAAATTCGAAATTTGGAAATTTGAAAATTTAAAATTTAGAAATTTGGAAATTTAAAATTTAGAAATTTGGAAAATTGAGATTCGAAAGTTGGAAATTTAGAACCTTGGAAATTTAAAATTTAGAAATCTGAGATTTGAAAATTTGGAAATTTGAAATTTGGAAGTTAAGTTTGGGTGTTAAGATTCTTAATAGAAAATGGTTAATTATTAAAAACAAAAAAAGGGAAAAAAAGGGATAAGTATACCTCGCTTTTTGAGTTGATCTTCAACCACCACCGCAGAAATCATGAACACGTTACCAACGCTACCAGCGACCGCCATGGACGCTAACAAAAGTAATCTAGCTACCCTCGACCAGGCCGATGATAAGGTAACCGGTGAAATATCACGGTCGTAGTCCAAAGTATTCTCCGCTTTATCCATTCTGATCTCCGACTCGAACCCCATCATTTCGGCTAAACTGCTCGTCGGATCCGTATAAGCCGTCGTGACATTCATCTTGATACTGGAACAATCAAATCATTGATCATTTAACCTTTTCACTCTCGAACGGTAGACACCTTATCAAATATAAACGATTTTTGCACCACAACGAAATCAATTTACCGATACACGTGGAAACGTTAATAATTTGAATAATAATGATGATAAATTTTATTAACGAGTAAAGCAATACTTTTTATTATACACTACCGGCCAAAAGTTTGGGTACATCTACTATATTTTCATTCTACAAAATTGTACAAAATCGTTTTAGTTCCTCCTTTTCTTTCTCGATGACTAATTTCTCGATAAAACCTGTTCCGTGTAAATTTCAGATTTCTCCTTTGTCATCGAAATAAAAATTGGTTGAATTGGCCAGAATATTGGAAAAGTAAAAAATAAACTAGCGTAAAATCATTAGTTGGAGTTTCGTCGATGGTTGCAAACCTTGCTCGATGCAATTTTTGCTGCGTCAGGAAAACAAAAAAAAAACCTCCGACTACCCTTTCAATTGCCGCTTCATTTGCGGGAACAAAGAAAAGCATTTTGTTTTTCGGCTGGCGAACAATCAGGGCTCGTTCTTTCACATTTTCGCCGTTTAACCCCCCGTGATCAAGTAAATCTGTCTGACGAGTTTTGCCAACATTTTCATTGCCTGCGTTCGGAATAAGACGGTCGGAAATCAGTGTTGGGTATCAATCAATCGATCGCAATTAAATTTAATTGCAGGTTGCAATTAAACTTTTTTCAATTACTATACATATGTCAATTCTATTCATTTATAGAAAAGGTATACGATAGTCAGAGTTGGGCATTATTTAAATAAATATTTATTTAAATAATTATTTCTATAAAAAGTTATTTGTTATTTGGAAATTGCGAAGTTAATTGTTGTTTAAAAATAAAACCTTAGTTGGTATACCAAAGGTTATTAACACATTGGCTGCCACGGGGGTCATCGGTGACCGGCACACGAAATTTTATACAATAAATAATTAACACGTTGACTGGCACAGTGAAAACGGACGTGTGTAGTCAGACACTCTGAAATCCTAATTATTAACAATACAATCGACTAATTTTCAAATTTAACTTTTCAATTCGATAGCTAGCATTATTAGCTTAACGTTAACGCTATCGGTGGTTTATTTGATCATTTCTGTTGGTAATTATTTGATTGTAAAAATTTGATTGTGGCAGCCAACGTGTTAACAAAAGAAATGATGAAACAAACCACGGATAGCGTTAATATTAAGCTAATAATGCTAGCTATCGATTTGAAAAGTTAAATTTGATAATTAGTTGATTGTATTGTTAATAATTAGGATTTCAACGTGTCTGACTACACACGTCCGTTTTCACTGTGCCAGTCAACGTGTTAAGAAGCATTTATCAGTAATAACGACAATAATTTTGCGACGTTCTAAAAATAAGAAATAATAACAACTATTTATCATTTCTTTTCTATCTATGTCCAGGTAACAAATTATCTTTTATTTGCAATTAATTAATAATAAATAAATTGTTTTTGGCATTATTTAAATAAAGATAAAATAAAATAAGTTTATTTATTATCTATTATTTTGTTATTTAAAGAAATAATTGCCCCACTCTGACATATGTAAAGTCGAGACTCGATCTTATCGATGTTTATTATTGTTGTTTCTTCGCGATGCCGAGTAGTTCGTTTCCCAGGTGTGATTCATTCACAGTCTTCAGTCTATCTTCTGTCTTCGGAGCGAAAGCAAATAAACGTCGTATATACATACGTGCTCCTATTTTAAGTAAGTAATACATCAAATCATCATCACAATACAAATTAATCGTTAATTGTTCTAACAATTTTAAAAATTGATAAATAATTAAATAAATTATTTTTGGCATTGTTTAAGCAAACAAGTTAGTCGTTATTTGCAATTACAATCATACGTTTATTTATTAGGTGTTGTTTATTATTTAAATAAAAATTTGCCCAACTTCCAGTTTTTAAAATACATGATATTTATTTCGACAGATAATTTCCATGGTTATTTAAAATATCTTGCCACAACATGGGCAACTTTTCGATTCCTATTTTTATAAAATTCTGGCTCCAAGTGTTGAAAGAAAACGACGTTTCTTTTCGTTTTATACCTAATATCTTTGTTTGTGGAATACCTCTGGCGTTTACCTTATTATAAACGCAAGTTCATCGTTGAAAACAGGTTAATTTAATCGAACTTTGCGTAGCTTGATAACGAGAGTAATCGATGCGGGTTTTGGGAACAAATATATTATCCTTTGAAATTATCGTCCGACGCGTCGAGTGTTCCTCGCGGATAACATGGACCGGCCGAAGTACAATACGTTTATAATCGGTACGGTAAATCCTGTTGCATAATAGGCTTAGAAAATGATTTCCCTTAATTGAAGCTTACGTTGGTCCTTCCGGGTCCATCAAATATGTAGAAGGAACAAAGGATATATGGTAGAGTGTTATTTATTTGTCGATACGAAATTCTGTACCGAGGATAGTTATGAAACTTTCATGTAGCAAGTTTCGTTAAATTTTAAGCTTTAATTTGATATGTTATGAGTGCCATTTTCGGATACTTTTATGTTATGAATTTTGAACTTAACTATGCAGTGTATAATAACGCAGTAAATTTTGGTTATTTGTTGTAAGTAACAATCATTCGTTTTGCATGAAAAATGTTTGCGAGCCCTTTACGCTGTCCTTTTCGTCGAATTTTAAGCTTTAATTTGATATGCCGTAAGCGCCATTTTGAGATGCTTTTATGTCATGAAATCGTGGTAGATCTTAACCACTCCGATACATTTCATTTCATACGGTAACTCCTGCATTGTTCGCTGTAATTAATCGCCAGTCATTTAGTATTAATAATACTGATGAAGCGTTTATACGATAATTTACAGCGTACTTTAAGCTTTAAATGAATATACCATAACTGCCATTTCGAGGCAATTTTATGTCATGAAATCCGATCAGAAGTCTGGCGACTGAATACAGTGCATCTCGTTTTGATAACTAACTCGTTATTTATTCCTACAAAGGAGCAGTCATTTGGTATTAAAAATTTTAACGAAACGATTGTGTAGCCATCTTTGGTAAATCTTAAGCTTTCATTTGACATATCACGTGTGCCATTTCGAGACACTTTTATGTCATGAAATCAAACAACTTGTAATTAAATTCATCTTGTACCTTCAAATTCATCTTGGACACGATTCAATCCCGTTCGGTAAAATGAATAACGAACATATTCTGTTCCTTTATAAAATGATTGTAAAAGAAGCAGCCGATTTCGCTCGATTCGTATCCTTTTCCACAGTGGGCAGGTTGCATTGAAAAGATTCACAACGAGGGTGATGTCTTGTCCAATTTAAGATACAATTCAACACTAAATTGGAATACCAAGAAACCGTAGAAAAAAAAAGCAGAATAGAAACTGCAGCTTTTCATAATCTCCGAAAGGATTTATTATCCACTGTACTTCATACCCAACAACCATTCTTTGATTATGCAAACGAGAAGCTTTGTTCGATTATTGATGTAACTTTCACTCCTTTTGTTCGACCAGTATATAATTCTTCTTCAAAGTCCGAATACAAATTTCAACTTTGACATCGTCGTGCGAACAAGACTTGTTTCACGATCCTTCTTTTGTTATTTAAATTGTAAACCGTGAATTATAACGTTCCACGGAGGATGGGATTTTTTTTTTTTTTTTTTTTTTTTTTTTAACACTAGAACTATTGCACGGGTCAAAATGACATGCTTCAGATTGTTTATTTTAATTTACAACATTTATTGAAACGCTTCTGTCGAGTTGTACGTTTAATTATTGTACACGTAAGTTTACATTTTATATCGTAATTATTTTGTTTTCTAATTTATATTTAACCCTTTCGTTACGGCAGATTGCACGTCGGTGGTCGGTAGTCTTCGGAGTTCACCGACTATAGTCGGTAGTCTTCGGTGTTAGCCAACTATAGTCGGTAGTGTTCGGTGTTAGCCGACTATAGTCGGTAGTCTTCGGTGTTCACCGACTATAATCGGTAGTGTTCGGTGTTAGCCGACTATAGTCGGTAGTTTTCAGTGTTCGCCGACTATAGTCGGCGCTCGTAACGAAAGGCTTAACTCAGAAGTTAGGATACATTGGACGCCGGTAGTTCTAGTGTTAATCCTCTGCGAATCTTACAGGGTAAAACCAGGGACGTGGCGAAACCGCGAGGGAGAATGGAATATTTTTTTTTTATTATTATTTTAGTAAATCTATAACAAAAGAAAGCCGCCATCGTTTGTACGGGCGAAACAAGTCTGTCCGAATTGTTATAAGAAATGTCGGAATCGTTTAAAATGAAATTTTCATTCGATTTAGAAACGATAGAGCGATGTAGGGAAAGACGTGTTCTTTTTCTGATTTCTGTAACTCGTCGAATCTCAACCGTTTTATTTTGCACCGAGTGGTACTTTTCTTCTTTTTTTTTTTTCTAAGAATTCGTTCGTTCGTTCGTTCAACGATCTTGCAGCAATATTTGCAACGGTAAAACGGATCAATACTATGCAGTGAAACGGTAGAATTCTGAAAGGGTTGTTCAGGCTTCGAGTGTAAAGCATTTGAATCAAAAGTGCGCATGAAATTGCCCCTTTGAAAGCAAATGTTAATGGAAGGAAAGAGCTTGCCAATGCTGCAAAGTGTAAAGAAAAGCATATGGTTCTATGCCTAGGCTCTTGTAAAAAAAAAAAAAAAGGAACCTTATCCCGTTTCTTTTGCGGGACAGAACTCTATTGGGCGAATTCATTTCGTTCTACGAAGGAAAGTTAGTTTCGAAATCTGTTCAGCTCATTTAAAGAGTACACTTTTATTCGATGGATAATGAGTTTACATATTATTTCTTTCGTAATTGTAGCATTTATGAGTAATCCTTATTTTCGAACTTCCTTTAATTAATAAATATTAACCCTTTGCACTCGTGTGCTGCTTCTGAGGCACTATATTTAATTTATCGGAGTATTCTAAAATGCGAAATTTCAGTATGTATCACTCGTATCAAAATAGAGAGAATTAAAGAAGGGAATAAGAATCAACAGATTCTCAAATATTATTAACACCTTCTTTCCGGCATGATGCAATTTGGTTTCCGGAAGCATAGCTGGAAAATTAGATCAGACCCGTTTAAAACCAAACGGTTAACCAAAGGGTTAACCTGTGCCCCGCGAGGCTCAAAATCTCTAAATAATGGTAAATTCTTGGAGTTTATTATTCGATTGGTTTTATTATTTTTTTCGATGTATAAATCTATTTTCATACAAAATACTAGTTTCAACGTGGCAGAATGTTACACAATGTTAAACTTGCTTCTTATTGAATAAATAAACAGGTTTTATGTTACACAAAATTGGTTATTTTAATCGGTACAGGGTCATTCCATGTCAAATCGATCACCTTCTGACTTCACCATCAACGATTTTGTTCTAAACGAAGTATGTTGTAGTCCATGTGAAATTAAGGGGGGTTTAAGTCATCATTTCACCAGTTTAATATTTGTTTAGAAATTACAGGCCTTCGAAATTTGCGATTTTTACCCATTTCGACGAAAACGGGCTCCACTTATGAATTTTTGTCTCAGGAACTATTTATCCGATCGTTCTAAATGTTTTTTTGTCTTATACGGGAAGGATTGGGCTATTATAGAATAATTTTTTCAATCCCGATAATTAACTTTATAATGTTGAAAAATATAAACAAATTCTTTTTTCGGTCGCCATTCCGGTTATTTTTGGGACAGAGGGTGTATTGTGTTGCATGTGATCGCCCGCGGTTAGCCCCCAGACTAATAACGATATTTAAAATAATTAGAAAGAAAGCGGTTCCACACCAGACCGAAGATAATCCGTTATTATTTTATCGTCGCTTCGACGTATCGCGTTAACTTCCTGTTAACTTAAGGTTTCTGTATAAGGTAATCCGAGAAGGGTCGGGAACGTACAAAGCCGCAGATTCTTGGTGGCAACCGGTCTGACACAGGTATCGAATAAAGTTTTCGAAAGAATTTGATTTCTTGTCAAAAGTGAACAATGGAGAAGATTGGATCCTTATAGAATCAATATCTTATCAAGCCTAAGGTATTAATCTACCGTGTGTATGAAAATTCACTGTCATGGCTATCAGAGCGTTATTCTACACCTCTGGATCGGTGGACATTTACAAAAGAAAGTGACCGCAAAATTGATATTCAAGGTGAAATTTTTTTTTTTATCGGTCTTCTAGCTTCTGAAAAAAATTCAAGTCATTTCAAAAGAGGGTCCAATTTCAAAAGAGGGAATTGTGTTTTAAAAGGTGTCCGAATACTTTTTTTCGACCCACTGTACATCCGGGTCCATATTAATTACAATCTAATTACATTCTCCAGCTAGATACAGGATAAATAATGGTAAATATAATGTCCAATGATAATAGTAGCGATAATAACGATAAATGGAAGAGAAACAACATGAAAATTGTCCACCGTAATTCTACCACCTTCGATTATTTCGTTGTTTGCAAAGATAGATAAATATGCATTTATTTAGAAAAAGTTATTGTATTTCAAGAGGCAAATTAGGTGAACGGAGTGAATTTCATCCAGTGAGCTTTCGTTCTTTTTTAAGGGAACCTCGTGTTCTTTTTGCGTCGTTCATTTCCTTGGGACATTCTGCGTAAAAAAAAGTATTAGGGTATTAGGGATTTTGTAAGATTTATTTGTAAGATTATTCATTAATAGGTTATTATTTTGCTGGTTCTTTTGTGGTACGACGAATGTCCTTTTTGTACGATAAAATTGCTTAAATATGATAATTCATGGTAAATATATAATAGGTTGTTGGTGTACGAGTTATTGATCATATTTCTCAGCTTATTTCAATGTATGTATATTAGGTACATACAAGTCGATTAATCGACTTACCGACTGCCGGTCGGTAAAGTGTATAATATACTCGTGGAAGAAATATTTAATATTTAAAATTCTGACGTTCTTAAGATCGATAAGTAAAGAATTATTGCTCTTTCGTGGCTTTATACATAGTTGGCACGCGTGAAGACACCTATTAGTTAATTAATCATAAATTACAATGTAGATTGGTAAAACTGTATGCATGATATTTCGAATTGTTTCTGACGCTTATATCCGTAACGTGCAAAATGTAATAGTTAAATAGGAACGATAAAGTATCGATAATCAGGACAGGCTCGCTAATTGAGACATTTACCTTATGAAAAAACTATTAGTTCATGAGATATTTTAAACTTCTTCTTGTTACCTGTCCCATATAAAGAAATCGATCAAATAGTGATAAGCCGTCTGAAAATTTCTAACTTTCTGTGTCGCTAGTTTGGCAAAACATGAATTGAAATAATATTCAAACGAGCCTTTTTTTTTATATGCCAGACAGAAAGTTCGGAAACGGTGTGATGGTTGAAACATTAATGCAAGCAACGGTATACATTTTTCAGGAGAACTTATCGGAAGTCTGCGCGAATTTCCGGTCGAATCCAAATATTTGGTATTCATGGATTCGATCGGTTTAATGTCCGACGGTCTGGGAATAACATACGCACATTTAAAGGATGGTCGATCGATTTTTTGACAGAGACTGGTACCCCAATCAGAATTCCATCGATCGCCGGGCACGAATTTTATCGGCCCTTGATTCTGTCGCAATGTTTGCCCCCGTCGTCGTTTTATTTTTTCTTTACACGTTAAAGTGATAGCAAACACGATGCCGTGCAAATTACACTCTCGTGTAATTTTAATTCTTTCGGGGAATTTAAAATATTCGTGCAAAGTACACGTTTTCGTGTTTATATTAAATCATGGAAATGTTATTTTATATAATAAATTTGGTGTTAGGAATCATGGACAATTCAGAAATTGAATAAATAGAATTTGCGAACACAAATAAAAATGTTCGTTTGTTCAAAATGTATGATCTCACAATCAGAAAGTTCTACACAGATTGCTTTGAAATTTTCACCTAGGTGTTATTACACAACTACTATTATACAGGGTGGTACACGTATCTTGGGACAGATCAATATCTTCTAAACGACACATTATTGGAAAAGAAATTTTCAGCCAAAAGTTGTTGTGTGTCGGAAGGCAAATTGGATGGTCAATCCCAACCTAGAGATATTGTTTTTCACCGGGGAAACGATCAATTTGACCAAAGTTGCAGAAACCAATCGATGCAACGATGCCCTGCAATGTCCAATCATTTTTTGGGATGGTGCCGGAGGATATCAGTTCGTGCGGCAGGTAAAACCAGACTGAGCCACAGCAACGGCGTGGCCGGGTATCGGTAATATCAATTGTAATACAAAAGTTTGACAGTGCAAATAGAAAAATTGACATATTATTTGTAATAAATTTGGTAATATGAGTGACGAAAAATTGACAGTATAAAGAAGAAAAGCTGCAATTTAAGATTATGACGTTCGTCGAGTTGAAAAATAAAATCTGTCGATACATGGTATTTTATCGGAACTAAAATATAGAAGAAAATAAATCGAGGATAAAATGCACACACTGGCATACAGAATAACTTTTAATTTTTGATTTCGTCAAAGAAAGTTCTCATCGATTTTTTAATTCGAAACAATTCCTTTCGATCCGTTCAGATATTTAGCAGATGTTTATCGTTAAACTTGCCGACGTTATCTGTGCATTTACCTACTTTCAAGTTGAGAATAAAATGGAAAAATAAATAAACGAATAACATTAAAATTAACACCATCCTAATAAATTTTGCGAGTTAAAACACTCGATCGGTCATTTCAATCGCTTCATAAAATGGATTTTATCCAAAGCTGGATTTTGTCCAAAAATTTGTATCTCCTGCCCTTCGAAGCGAGCTAATAAGGATTTATCGGAAGAATAATTTCTGATCGAACGAACGTCGTCCCTCTGTCGAAAATCTTTCGTTTCGAGACAAAGATTCTTGGCACCGGCTGATTTTTCATTCGTACAAATTTTGTGGAAATTACGAGATGGCAACGAAGTTCAATGATAAAAGAAATTTAGGAATTTACGATCGAAAAATCACGATAAAAGCTTTTCGATTTAAAGTATTTTCACGACACCGTCCGAAAACTTTTCTCCGGATTCGATTTTTCCAAATAGAAGACCGGACGGCAGAGAATACGAATTAAAATAAGCAACCACATTGGCCGAAATTTCTATAAAGTTTTAATTATATCATACGTTGGTGACGCTTCGGAATTAATTAAAGAATATATTATTTTTTTATTTCATCAAATATATAAACTATATTTTTTAAAATATATTGAATATATTTATTTCTGCGCGAGATGTTTTTGTTTCTTTTTTTCGATCGTTAATTTTTGGCGTTCCGAAAATTTTGTCATATAATCAAAAGTGTTCTCTGATTTCAAAAAGGTTAAAATCCACTGATTTGGACGCATGTACTGCAGCATTATCATGCAAATATCTTTTGCAAATGGTGTTAATAGCTTTTCGAATTCATGTTACGATTTATGTAGAAAATTGCAGAGAGCCGGTAACGAGGGGTAGCTGAGACGATTCTGAACAACAGTTTCCTTTGCATAAATGTCGGACCGGGACTTTGCTTTTGAATTATTAACGAGAAACACTGACCAATCAGAGCGCGCGTAGAGCACACGCTCAGCCGTGATAGGGTAACCTCGAGCCGGGACGTCGGATTAGAACGAATCACAGTTGAGCGCGTGCTCTACTCGCGCTCTGATTGGTCAGTGTTTTTCGTTAATAATTCCAAACCGAAGCCCCGTCCGACATTATTGCAAAGGAAATTGTTGTTCAGAATCGTCTCAGCTATCTCCCATTTCCGACTGCTACACTAGTTACGGGACACTCTGTATTTTCGTATTATCTTTAATAAATATTAGCAGTATGGGTTATCAAAAAATTGCAATTATTCATAATAAATGTTACCAATGCGTGTGATCAGAAAACTTGACCATTTCGATTAATAATAAATATTAGACAATAATTTATAAACTATTGTCAATATAAAGTAATAGTATTTTATAATACAGAAGCTTCATGATTTCGAAGTAGTATGAAAAACAATAATTTATGAACTATTACAAATATCATATAATATAGCATTCTAACGCATTATGAATTGAGAAAATCAAATTATCTTTAGCCACACGGATTCGACCGGAAGTGTACACAGCACATTGACCCGAAGATTGTTCCATTCACGTTGAAACCAATTTCTTAGCCGTGTTTGTTTCGAAAGTATTGATCGTCTTATCCTAAAGAACCGTACCTTCTTTTTAACAAAAGAACCAGAAAAAAAGTATAAATACCTGTTTACACGTATAACGTGTATTTCGTAGACCCGGCTAATTCATACATCAACCGAGAGGAGAAATCGGATTTTCCCTAATGAATATGCTGAAACAGCATGAAATTTTTAATAGTTTTCTCTGTCGATGCTCGAAGGGATTACAAGCCGTGGATCTGTTATGATTCGCAGGTTTTTGAATCATTTATTAAGATGAAATTTTTATAACAACCGCTTCTCTCCCGTGGAGGATTTGCCGGAATTACCGTTTATTCGCTGTTTCAAGTAACACGAACGAAGTTGAATCTTGTAGTCGGTTCAAGAGTGCAGTCATTACCGTTACGAATAGAAACCTTTAACTCTTCAACGGGTGTTGTTAATTTCCACCATCCGGAATCCAACACTATCATTAACTGTTACTTGGCCCGTGTATGCTTCAAAGACGATGTAAAACGCGAAACCGACAGTTCCATCATTAATTAAATTCATCGTCGCGTCGTCGGCGTGCCTCTTCTAAATTTTAACGAGCATTCGTCGAAAGCTATGCTGTGTCGGTTGCTGTACACCAGAAATAAACTTTGTTCGGAATTTAACCCCTTGCACTACGATAACGTGTCACACTCGTCACGCACCTTACAGTTCAGATAGGATTTCCGTCGTTCAAACTTTTGATCGCGATTGAATATTAAGTTTAATTCAATCTCCTTGATTTGTTTTACCGCTGAAGCGATAAATATTTACCTCTGACTGACGCATCTGTCGGGAAAATGATTGTTCTGGATTTCGAAGTTTACCCAAATTATTCTTCAATCTTTTGGGGATTGCAGTTCGTGGTCTCCATTCCGAACTCTGTTAATTTCGTTAATCCGGTTGTTGTCTCGAAGCAAAGTGGACCGAACCGGTCGTGACAAGCCCGATAAAAAGGGGAGTTGTTCGGTGTGCATGCCTGGTCTGCCGGAAGATCTGATCACACCGCGTGGTAGAACGGACTCTTTTGCTCGGGGTACACTCACGGAAAACGTAGAAGACGGATTTTATTTTTCGAACCAGAAAGCCAACCCGTCGAGGTTTCGTGTTCGGGGCACCGTTTCATGCTCCAGTCACCACAATCACGTCAACCTTTGGTACACACGCACATCGGCCAACCCGTATTATTTCTCAACAATATTCTTATCGTATCGTACCGTCGATTTCGATAGCCTTAAACAATCCTTCCATGTGCACGTGTAGGTTGATCATTTTTAGTTTTCGAGTTGTACATCCGGGGTAAGCAGTATATTTGGAGTACCGAAGTACCTGAGGGTTGAACTTTCGTTAGGGGGACCAAAAAATATGGCCTTTTGTTTCTTTATTATTATTGCATTTAACGCGTTGAATATAGAAATGTAAATTGTAAGGCGAGGAATACATTTGTTAGGAAGTTATGTTAATTTAAAAGTGAGCGTTTTTACCGTATTTGATAGGCAATATCGACGCCATGTTGCCTTGCGGCTATACTCTGTGGGTAAAACAGATTCATGTACGTTGTCGGTCATAGAAGTATGGACGCTTCGACGCGTGTTTCATCGCAGGAGAATGAATAATGCGGTGGTTAAATGTTAAACAAGAGTAAGAAAGAAAATATGAAGTTGGATTTAAGAATTAATAGGTTTTTTAACGAACCACCTGTGTTGATTGCTTCCCTCTTTCTCGGAGATCTGTTCAAATCTCGTCGCACGAAAGCAAGCCTTTTTATCTTAACAGGCGGTTCTTTTATCCGGCGTAGGAACTTTGAAGTACCTCGGTGGTAATGACTGTGCTTCGCTTCTTTTCTTTTCTTCGAGGCTCTCCCACGTGACCGCAGGTCTTAACTGCTTCGAATAAAAGTAAAAGTGTATGGCACACTGTGTTTTCATCGCACTTCCTATGAATACGAAGTAATTATATTAAATCGTTAGGGGAAACCTTTTGTTGCGAACGTTAACGATCAAAAGTATGGGACTCCCTATTAACACTTAGACTATCACGTTAAAGGTGTTGAAAACTTCGTTAGGCGATGCATTTATTTCTATCAAATTTTACCTATTCTTCTTTGGAGTACCTAATACGACGATTTCTAATTAAGTAATTGAAAGGATATTGATAATGCAAGCGACAAATTTCTACGGAAATTCAAGCGCCACCCGCATATGGGTTAAAGCAGGCGTTAAAATATTCGGTTGATTAATTTGTTTTTGATATTGGGACGTATAGTGTCGGGTACGGTAGGTTTCCCTAGGGAAAATGGGGATATAGGGGGAAAAAAGGTTTTACCGTTTGAGTAATATTTGAAAATTACTAGGGATTATTAAAAATAGGGGTACTTGATGTCAGGGATTATTGGAACTAGGGGTAATTACGTTTAGTGAATATTCACAATAGGGACTGTTTTCACTGGGGATTATTGACCCAGCAGAAAATTGTAGTAGGAAATATTGACACTGGATTATTTGTACGAGGGAATATTAAAACTAGGGATTGTTGGCCCTAGGTGTAATAAGACTGGAGAATATAGACGCTAGGGATAATTATACTAGGGAAAATTACAACCTGTAAAATTATACTAGGGAGTATTAACACCACGGACAATTACACTGGGGATAATTACACAAGGGTATATAGATCCTAGGGATTATTTACACCAGGGAAAATTGCACTAGGGAGTACTGAAATTAGGAATTGTTGACCCTAGGTATAATAAGACTAGGGATAATTATACTAGGGAAAATTACAACCTATAAAATTATACTAGGGAGTATTAACACCACGGACAATTACACTAGGGAATATTGACACCACGGACAATTACACTAGGGAATATTGACACCACGTACAATTACACTAGGGAATGTCGACATTAGGGATAATTTACACCAGGGTATATATAGACGCTAGGGATTATTTACACCAGGGAGTATTGAAACTATGGATTATTCATCCAAGGTATAATAAGACCAGGGGATATAGGACGTCAGGGATAACTACACTAGGAAATATAGACGTTAAGGATTATTTACACTAAGGGAAATTGCACTGTGGAAAATTACACTGGGGAGTCACCTTTACAACAGCTGCATGATTCAGCTGTAAATTTTTAATTAAAACATTCGAACGTCTACCGATTCTAATGTTCCTTGCGGGTGATAAAAATTCTATTCACCGGTGTTCACGATAGGAAGGGATTTATGTTTAACGGCACGTTTATCGAACCATCCAGCAATATTTCTACCTCGGCTCGAACGTTGACGGGGAAAGGAAGTTCGTCTTGATATCCTGTTCTTGTCAGTTGTACAGTCACATTTTTCGCCGTTCGAGTTTCGACGTTTTCAACTAACTTTCTCTTTTTCAATCCTTTTAACCGTCTGCCCTCACTTTGCTGTTTTCCTGAAACTTTCCTGCACCCCTGGCAAACATCATTCACCCATTCACCACCCCCTCCAAGTTTGGCAACCGATGAAACATTTCTGATCGTTGCTTCGCTTCGATCTTTCGATTTTCACTGCAGGAATAAATATTTCGGACTGATTATATTTTAATTAAATCTGCATATTTATCTTTGGAGATACGAATTTATTTGTTGTAATTGGCAATTAGACAGTTCGTCGTTTTTGAGAAGTTTTGTACTTTCGTTTGATATGAGTAGATGCCGTTTTCAGGTACTTTTATGTCATGAAATTGAATTTGAAATCGGTCAGTCGAATAGGATACACAACTGTTGTTGTAATTAATAATCGGCCATTTTGTATTATGAATTTTGATGGATGATTTACATAGTCATTTTGGTAAGATATCAAACTTTAATTTTGCGATATTTTTATGTCATCAAATTAAATTAGAGATTTCTATTGTAATCTGTTGTCTATTTCAACAAAGAAATATCCATTTTGTATTAAGAATTGTAACGAAACGTTGATATCGGTATTTTTTTGTTAAACTTCAATCTTTAATTCGATACCCCATAAGTGCTATTTCACGATACTTTTATGTCATGAGATCGTGATCGACCTTAACCAACATAACACGATATACCTAGATTTGGAAACTGATTCATTGTTTATTGTAATTGATCGCTAATCATTTTATGTTCAGAAGATTGATAAACCGTTAATATAGTAACTTTCAGTGGAGTTCAAGCTTTAACTTTTTGAACCACTTTTATATGTCATGAAATCAAATTGCAAATTAATCACCCGAATAATAAACTTTTGTTTATTCCATCGAAGAACCATCCATTTTTTATTCAGAATTTTAACGAAACATTGACGTGACTGTTTTTGTCCAACTTCAATTCGATACCTCATAAGTGCCATTTCATCACACTTTTATGTCATCAGTTTGCAACAGACTACACGTGTTCCGATATCCGCCATTTGATCCGATAAAATCGAATACTCTCGTAATTATTCCGTCGATGGTCGTATAAAACGGCACAGAATGTTATAAAAAAAAAGAAAGGAACGACGACAATTTATTTCTCGCAGATAAACATTTATCGCCAAATTATCCTGAAATATTAGTTTCGTTCCCCAATTATGTACATACGCTTGTGACAAAGCAACAATTCCCGAGCTGGTCGTAATCCGTGTTCAATCGAACGTGGTTTATACCCTTTAATTAATCGTAATCACGTTCCGTTGTTGTATACCCGCGTGATACCCCGTACTCGTAATAATGTAATATTTATCCAAAAATATCAAATTATCATTTCAGTCATTAATATTTATATACATCGATAATTCAAATCAAAGGGATTCAAGTGAAATTACGTTAATATACACAAAATCGAGGTCGTAATTCGAATTTGCTGAAAAATCGTGTTTCTGTAAAAATGAAAATATGTGCCCATCGAAACCAAACGTATTTGATTTGATGCATTTTTTTCCCCGAGCTGTTTCAAATGTCCCACTCTGTATATTATTAAAAAAAAAAAAAAAATATATATATAGAGGGTGATCCATTTTGAAGTTTCACAGCCAATTGTTTATCAAACTAGAACTCGTTTCGTTGTAAAATTGCAATCTGATTCATGGCAAATTGCGTGTACTTAACACGTTGACTGGCACAGTGAAAACGGACGTCGGTAGTCAGACACGCAGAAATCCTAATTATTAACAATACAATCAATTAACTTTCAAATTTAACTTTTCAATTCGATAGCTAGCATTATTAGCTTAATGTTAACGCTACCCGTGGTTTATTTGATCATTTCTGTTGGTAATTATTTGATTGTAAAAAATTTCGGATGCCGGTCACCCCCGTGGCAGCCAACGTGTTAATTTTGATAATACTTTCATAGACAGTGGGAAGTATTTGTCCCACCTACTGAATATGATAAATTTATTGCGACTTACTATGTGTGTCCTAATTTAATATTATTTATATGAAAAGTTTTGTGCTTCCTTAACATATGTATTAAGTTCGTCGATTCTTTATTCTATATTTGTATTGCCGAACATCGTTTATAATGAGGTTGCGATTCAGGAGACGATTTACGATGAGGGAAACCCAAAATATCGAAGTTTGGATCCGTTCTGGGAGGAAATTTATCAATTTGGTTAAAGTTATCTGGCGACGATCATGCTGAAACTAATTATGAAACGAGAAAAGGGTATTATACCTACTTACGTGACGGATAATACCTTAATCAGCTATTAAGGTTGCATCTTCTACCAGGCTTCGCGTGGAGTATTTCAGGCCAAGTTTCCGGCAAGGTCTGATCTAATTGAACGGTCGCAAGATTTACTTACACCCGTCGGTATTCGAATTTGTTGGCATAAATCGTTCGTAACGTTAACATAATTATTATAACGGATAGAAAGTATACTATCGGTTGTATTAAAGATAGAATGAACGGATGATATTTAATAAAAATTTTATTTCGTATACTGTCGAGCACCATAGGATTCTCTAGGGAGAATTTCACTTGATATTAGTAATATTACTAGTGATTATTAGCATTTTGTAATATTGTTGATTATTACTGGTAAATATTTTACTAATTAGAGATATCAGTAATTATAATTAAATTCGCTATTAGTAATATTGGAAAATTACTAGGATTTGTACCTGGGATAGGTCATGTTCGATTTAGTAATTATTTCAAAGCGAGTTGGTTAATTTGGTAATAATAATTATTGGTTTAGTATCTAGTAATCTAGTAAGTTAGTAATCTAGTAATTCAGTAGTTTGATTATCTAGTAACTTGGCAATCTAACAGTTAGTTATTTAGACATCTAGTAGTTTAGTAACTTAATGATTTATCTATCCAGTAATTAGTATTATGGTCATTTAGTGATGTAATAATCTAGTAATTTAACAATTTCGTAATTTAGTAATCTAGTAATGTAGTAATTTAGTGACTTAATAATTTATCTATCCAGGTCAATTCTGAAAAAACCACACAACTTTCATTTGAAACATTTTTTGATGTAACAAATGATTTCGGTGATATTTGAGAGGGTAGATTCGTTAGTTAACATCGAGTGTATGCAATCGTTCGATCTGTAACGCGACAGAATTATTCATGTCGGACGACAGAATGGTAATCACGTTAATTTGATTATCATCGTATTGAAACAATCACGGTACTCAACAACAGAACGTAATCTCGCGAAAGTACGCTCGTGTGTGTGTATGTGTGTGTGTTCGTTGCTGATCGAAAGTTGGAAAATGTTTATGTTCGATCTGTAAAAGTCTATTCAGTTTCTTGGAAAAATAGGAAATAAATTGGTCCGAGGGACGGTTCAAAGGGGATGGTAATGATATTGGAAAATTGTGTCAATATCATCATTTTCCCAGAAAATCGTTATTTCCGTGCATATTGATGTTACCTGAAGTAGAAATTCAACTCGTGTATGATTTAACAATAATTGTTTCGATCCTTAACACTTTATCTACCGGAAGTCTGTTAATAGACTTTTCGGTGATGTCGAATGTTGGCCGAAAATCAATTAGTAAACCTTTGATTATTATTTTTTAAGTTGATCAACTCATTTTGGAATAATTGCCAAGCTAATCTGTTATTTAGTAATTATTCTTGTTGGCATAAGTACTATTAGTAAATTAACCTACTTAAGGGAAATTGGAAGTAAGGGTTACTGTTCCTAATCTCTAATTATTATTAAATTATATTAATTCTCATTTTTTGAGCGGTAGGTAATGTGTTAAGAAACAGTCTCTTACCGACCGATGGCCTATTTATAGGCTCGTATGCTATCGCTACCGGTCGGTAAAGTGTTAAAACCAATCAGAGCGCGCGCTCAACCGTGATAGGGTAACTTCGAGCCGAGACGTCGGACTAGAACGAATCACAGCTAAGCGTGCGCTCTTACACGAGCTCTGATTGGTCAGTGTTTTTCGTTAATAACTCAAAAACGAAACTTTTTGCAAAGGAACTTGTTGTTCAGAATCGTCTAAGCTACCCCCATTTCCTGATGTTAAGCTACTTATTGGACACCCTGTATAAAGTTCAAAATATAATATTCAACAATTTTTAATCTTTCATTAGGTGCAAAAATATGTAATCAAATTATGAGTGTTAATTATGTATTTATATTTTTATTCAAGAATATTTTTCCTTCGCTTTAAATGATCCTTTGACTGCCACGTGTTTTAACAAAAAAGAACGTCAAATTACAGTTAATTCAAATTGAAATTCTTAAATTCCCTCGCAATCAAATCGGGTTATTAAAGACGTACTTTGAATGACTAACCCGTGTCATTAATTTTCCACGTGATATTGAACGTTTTAAATATTTATAAAAACTTTTCTCGAGCTTGACTTTGATCGGTGACATTTTTTGTGCCTACGATAGTACGGTTCGAAAAATCACCGAGAACTTTTCATCGTAGCCAGTTTGTTTTGCGTGCAAAGATTGAACCGATGAAAAAGAAAAATTGTGAAAAGCTTGATCATCGAACGTATGTATGTATGTATGCAAGCTATTGAATGTCGAGGGTCTAACAGGTACTCGGCACTACCACACCCCAAACGAAGGGGCGTAGAATAGGGGCGCAAAGGGAAGCTGTATCGATTAGAGCCTCCGCTGGGTAACTAGCACCAGTTTCCATCGGCTTCCCA
Source organism: Stelis phaeoptera (assembly GCA_943735885.1). Lineage (NCBI taxonomy): Eukaryota > Metazoa > Arthropoda > Insecta > Hymenoptera > Megachilidae > Stelis > Stelis phaeoptera. The sequence goes on from OX030936.1 coordinate 8,796,881, forward strand.
ACACTCCTACGACCTCCATGCTGGTGAATTTTATACACCATGTGTTCCATCGTGCATGCCGGCCAAAAGGGTTCGCCTTTGATTCAGATGCTTCGAATAGACACGAATTCGCTTAGATCCAGACAGATTTCCTGTACTCCTGTAATCAAGTTAAACGAGTTCCTGTTCACGTGCTCGCTTGAACATTTCGCAAGCGACCAGTTCGAATCGAAGTTAGAGGATTTGAGGTTTTCGTGTGACACAAAATTTGAAAGAACAGGAACTTGAAAAGTTTTGTTACAGAGAATATTCGTCTGGCATGGTTATTTGAATTTTTTTAACCAGAACTGTAAGTTCAATTTGCGTGTCGTTTTACATTTAGATTAAGGTGTCCTCGAAGTAGATGGCAGAATTTTTGTAAACATTTTTATGAATGATTTACAAAGTTATGATGAATTATGCAAGTCTTCTGCAGATTTCTGCGAATCTTCAGTAGCTCTGTAAATTTTCGAGCAAAATGTTTATAAAAATCCTGGTCATTACTTTAAATATACCTGAACGTAAATACAAAAGCACCTGTGCGTCAAGTTTATCTTACTGTATTCTACTGTATTTAATCCATTCGAGACGGCGATTTTTTTCGAACACGGTATATTGTTCATTTTTGATAAAAAAAAAAAAAAAATTTGTTTACTATGAAAATAATCACCCAATTCGTAAGCGAATTCGCATAAATAAGATGATTGCACACCGTGTGTACAGCTCGCCCCTTAGAAAATTTGCATTACGAGGAGCGGATTGAACACCATGTGTGCAATGTGAGGTAAAATAAAAGTACATCGTTAAAATTGATAAACATTTATAATATAAAATCGTTATTTTGCTTTAAATAACGAAGAACAGAATATAATGGAAAGAAAATTCTTGTGAAATAGTGAAAAGTAAAATCATCACTTTCATCATCACTGGTTGATTCCGGGATTCCTGATGTTTCTGCCTTAGGATCTGCCATTTTAGGGGCTAAGTTTTAAACTGTCTATCGCTTGAGAATTTTTCTGTAAGACTGAACTGTTACACGTTGTCGTTTTTTTTTTTTTTGTACGCAAAACCAATGCTGAATTTTTTTTTTTATATATTGTTTAATTATTAAGGTCGCATCAATTTCAAGGTTATTAGCGACCACTAGAAGGTTAGATGGGACAGTATATAACTTATTCTATCTATTCTTACGGCTTCTCCTTAGGAATATTGGTTCTTTGGGAGAAGGGAGTGTCAAAATCATATAAGATGATAAAAAGCTGTATCTTTGAGGAATGAGATTATTTTAATGAAGTTTTTCTGATTACTAGCACAGTCAGAGAAATTACAGGGGAAATTAGAGCGCGATCGGTGTGGGTGGAACATAGGGCACTCGTATAGAATGTGTTCGATCGTGAGTTCTATGTTACAAGAATTATAATATTGGCGGCGGTGTTGTAGGTATTATATGTTTGTGTGCCTAATTCTAAGGCGTGTGGCCACGATTTGATCCCTCCTTGAGGCCAAATTAATTAAAAAAAAAAAGTCTTATCTCGACGACTGCTTTACTCAGAATAACGGATAATTGCTGATTATTATTATTGCACACACGGTGTGCAGTCGGTCTCGAATGGGTTAATGGCGATTTATAAGAACGCGAATATGAATTTATATTGAACATACATTGATGTGAAAACGAACCGATGTACCACATAACGATGTGATTAAAATTTGATTTACATCGCACGTTCCAATCGGACCACCTATCACGGATTAAGGGTATTATTCGGGGCTCTTCAAACGAGCCAATCACATCGATCAATGTTTGAATCCGAATCAGGTTCTAACTCGTTGAACACCGTTTCTATGGTGTTGCACACTCGTCACTTTGCCGAGGCTGGAAATCAGATTTTATCGAATCTCGTGTCGAAAGTTCAAAGTCAACGTTGTCCCATCGTTTTCGAGGGTGGAATGACAAGTAGAGATGGACATTTAGGCCCTGGTCCCGATCGAATTGGTTTAATGGGAACTTGGCGAAATTGAAATACGCGTGGTTCTCTTTTTAATTAGATGCAAGCATCGTGGAAGAAAGGCGGACTCCTACTTGGCAGGAATCAAACCCGGTTCTCCCTAAGCCAGTTCTCAAAGTGATACGCTCTGCGGTATTCCAGAGAAATACGGGTCCAGATATTAAAATAAATATAGTTACTCTTGGACTGTATATTTTATTTTTCATTGTAACATATTTCTCAGAAATTTGTATACAGGCTGTCTCGTTATAATCTTTCCACGCGATTATCTCGAATGATAAATGCTTGCGGGAAAATTACTAGGGAAACTTTAGAAGGGTGATAACCAGGTGCTGCATAAACGTTCAAGGTCGTACTTTTGAATTTAGAAGATAAGAAACATTTTCTGGACGTGCAGTGAAGACATTCCAAGGTTAACATAATGTAGATCAATGGAAAAAAAAAAGACTACGTTTCCATTTAACACGTTGAGCACAGCGCCGGTCCCTGGGGACCGGCAGTGAACTTTCCGTGTGGCCGGCGTCGGTCCCTGGGGACCGGCACTGGAATTTTCGTTTGGCTGACGCTTCCTAATGTTCAAAACGCTTTCACCTTGCGTTCGCAAATATTTGATAACACTCGTAACCAAGCACACATTAATTTTGCTTAGTTTCATTTTTTTTTCTAATTTCAATGTTTTAATTAAAATGTGCTTTTTCGAAGGTATTCTTTGAAATTTGTAAAATATTTACTTCTTAAATTTCTTCATTATATTTACAAATATTCGAATTCAGGTTTCACATTGAACGATTTACGATTTTATCATTTTTCTTCCCGTTATACCGTATATAAACTGACCCTAACCTCAATCTGAAGCCTAGCCCCATATTTATAGGGCACTCTTCGATACTTATCAGTAGTGGATCGAGAAGGGGCGATGAGGATGGTTGCTCTCTCTAAAAGTTATAAAATTAAAAAACAGATTTATATTACTGTAATATAAGAATTTGTGGCACAGAAATTTTTCTTACGGTAATTTGTGTCACAAAAATTTATTTCACAAATATTTATACTGCAATAATTTTTTTTATTGATAAAGTTATGAGTAGGGTTAGGTTAATTGGTTACGAGCTCCGTAACTAGACAGCCCTGGGGGTAGGTCGAGTTAGCGAAAGCAGCGCGCTGACGATCAAGATTTGCATCTCAAACAAGCCTGAAACGATTGTTAGGGTTACTATACAACATCACGTAACGAGGAGCTTCAATCGATTGGAAACGATAAGCCAATCGACGATGCTCTACCCTTAACAACCAGTTCACTTTAACTATACCTCGTTTTGCCCACCATTCTGTGTGCTCCGCAGGACATCCAATTGACGAGAATTAACGAGAAAGAAAACCGCACTTATTTAATCGTAGTATTTCGTTCCTCTTTCGTGTTTCATTTGTTTCCCTGTTTCTCCGTTTAGATCAGTTACTGCAGACCATTGATAAATTTCCGCTCGATAACTTTTGACGGGGGTCTATTACCCTCCATATGTACACTGCCGACTACAATAGGCTTTCCTAGAGTAAATAGGAACGTAGATGAAGGATATCTAGTTACTCTGTCTGGACTTGAAAGTTATCAGGCACGGTAATTTCTAGAGGCAGCCATTTTCCCTAGAGAAGTCTATTGTACAGTACTGGGTATGGTAGAATTTCCTAGGGAAATTGCCGGTATAAAGGAGGGATATCTCACTTTTGTTCCTGGGCTTGAAAGTTACCAAGCACGGTAATTCACGTAACCCTAACTTAATTACTAACCTTCTAATAGTAATTTCTAGAGGCAGCCATTTTCCCTAGAGAAGTCTATTGTACAGTACTGGGTATGGTAGAATTTCCTAGGGAAATTGGCGGTATAAAGGAGGGATATCTTACTTTTCTTCCTAGACTTGAAAGTTACCAGGCATGATACTTAACGTAATCCTAACTTATCTAATAACGTTCTAATAGTAATTTCTAGGAGCAACCATTTTTCCTAGAGAAACATATTGTACCTGATGCTGTACAATATTGAGCATGGCAGAACTTCCTAGGGAAATTGGCGGTATAAAGGAGGGATATCTCACTTATGTTCCTAGATTTGAAAGTTACCAGGCACGATAATTAACGTAACCCTAACTTAACTACTAACCTTCTAATAGTAATTTCTAGAGGCAGCCATTTTCCCTAGAGAAGTCTATTGTACAGTACAGAGCACGACAGACTTTCCTAGGGAAAATGGCGACGCAGGAGTAGGTAACCCTACCACTCGTGGTAAAAGAAAAAGTGTTACAACTTTGTAACAAATAATGGTACAATAGTCATTCTGGACTCGTTACAAAGCTTAAAGCCTTGGTTAGTTATTTCTGTACTCATTTCTGCGTTACGTGGGAGGGTGCCAAAGCAACCGTGTTTTTTCTGTCGAAGGGTGGGTTTACATTAAGCATGTGAAGCGGACAAATAGGCAAGTCCGAATTGCTCGGTTTCTGACCTTGCCTGTACCAGGTCTGTTGAGGATTGGACTTTACGAGAGCACAGCCGATAGATTCCATATTTCTTCCATGTGCAACACTTCCGACGTAGGAATAAAGAACCATTTTCTTTCTCTGGCAATAAGCCTGGTAAAGATAAGGCCAGAACTGTCAATTTTTGCCTGGCTACTTGCCTGGTCCGAACGGACACTTAATCAAATAAGAATGAAAATAAGAAGAATTAAGTTTGAAAGAGCAGAATGGACGGGCAAAAGAGACAATAGATTTCCATTTGGCGACGGGTCGGCGAGGAATCTTGAAAACAAAACGACATCAGACTTCAGGTTACACGAGGAAGGAGCTGAAACGGGTCATATTGCAGAATAAAAAGCCAACAAAAGATTGGAGCCAGGCCCCCGTATTGAATGCATGGCTACGCAAATGCACGTCACATCGCATTGTACGTGAAATTGTCACGAAAGATGTTTCCGTCCCGTTGATTCACAGGTGAAGGAGAAACTTGTACACCGAACGGCAGTTGCTTCACTGGAAGAACAAGGCTGTATGAATCTTTTCGCGACGATGTACTGGGTGACCCCACTCGTTAAAGTGTAATAACCTCTTTTGGCAATGTGCAACTTCTGGGAATCACCCCACCTAAAAATACGAGATCAGCAGCTTTCAGAGGGATCTTTTAAAAAGTACAGGCAACTTAACCCTTTGGAGAGTCTAATAAGTTAGCTTTCTCAAAGTATACTGTACCAAGTTTCTCAGGAATCCTTCTAAGAAAGTTTGCATCTTTCGTTGTCTGATAACTTAAATCATAAAGTTAATATTAAATCTGTTATTCTAGTTAAGAAAAATATCTGAAAGGTACAAAAGGAGGAAAATGTAATAAAATTAGAATATCAACAACATTAAGATTTCTATCGAAATTAATAAATACTAAATACAGAAGTTGCCGTGAAAAGTAATTTTCTTTATAATTTTATAACTCTTTTTGACATCCTGATTTTGATATTAACCAAGTTGAAAAAATAAAATTTACGAGGGTCTGTATGAATCACTCTGTGTAGTTGGCAATACGTCCTGACGGTAGCCGGACGCTTTATTTCCGCTTTATGCTTCTTCTGTTACTAAAAGTCGATTTCGTTTTGTTCACTGATCCAACGAGGTGTCCATAGAAGGATGTCTATTGTATCCTGAAAGTCTCCTTAAATATACCGGGGATATTCATGTTTTTCATCAACCGTGACGTCATATTTCCAATTAAATTTGAAATACTCAGGAAAGTACATTTTCATCGAAATCTTATATAAATCAGGGGAATACAATTTTTTTTTTGTAAATAAAGTTTATTTCAAAATTTCCGGTTTATGTGATAATAAATGCTTCGGGAATAGTTTGAAAAATTTCATTAGGATAATGGTAGGCAAACGATCGAAATATTTATTAAAATCCAACGACTTCGTGATTAACACGTTGAGCGCAGCACCGATTTTGCTGTCCTTTCCATTCAGCTGGCAGCGAGCGAGTACTTGACCACGAGCACACGATTATATTATATTACATTTATTTTTTAATCTTGACACTGCCGATCCCACGTACCGATGCCGCCCTTACGAAATGTTTGAACTTTGGAAATTTAAAATTTAGAAATTTGAGATTTGAAAGTTCGAAATTTGGTAATTTGGAAATTTGATATTTGAAAATTCGAAATTTAGAAATTTGGAAGATTGAGATTTGAAAGTTCGAAATTTGGAAATTTGGAAATTTGATATGTGGAAATTTGAAATTTGGAAAATTGAGATGTAGAAATTCGAGATTTGAATGTTCGAAATTTGGTAATTTGAAAATTTAAATTTTGGAAATTAGATATTTGGAAATTTGGAAAATTGAGATTTGAAAGTTCGACATTTGGTAATTTGGTAATTTAAAATGTGGAAATTTGATATTTGGTAATTTGATATGTGGAAATTTGAAATTTGGAAAATTGAGATTTGAATGTTCGAAATTTGGTAATTTGGAAGTTTGATATTTGGAAAGTTGAAATTCGAAATTTAGAAATTTGTAAATAACTATAAACAATACTATAAATACTAAATAACTATAAACAATTGATCCTTATAAAAATTAAACATTTCCAAAACAATTTGTTTAAGAATTATATAATATTTCTAAATCAAATTATACTAAATTACATTATTAAATATAATCATTAAATGTTAATCAATCATTATTGTGCTTAATATTTCTTAATAATCCTACAGTATTGCTTCCCTTCCATTTATCTCCTCCCTTAATCTTGGATTCAAATGAAACATAATGCGTCTTCTAAAAGAGACATACAGATACTAATGATTATTATATAACATAAATATTATATTTAGAAGGTGCTGGTCTAAAAAGACCCAGCAATAATCTTTTTTGTAACTATTTTACCGACGACCATGGGAACGTTAATTCTACACGAAAGTCGAAGCAGAGTTAGTGAGCAATTTGGCTTCTTTCTATATGGAAATGTGGAAAAAAAAATGACAAAAATCTAAAATTTGAGAATCCCTGTAGTTGAAGCAAAACAGGCCAGGTGTGACGAAAACTCGTTATTAAACGGCTGTGCCCGACGGGTACAGCCCAGACAAAGAAAAACGTACGAAACAAAAAGGTAATTGAAGTTTAGCTTGTGAACTTACTGTCAGTTAAAAATCGACGGTTCGATTCTTTTCCGATAATCATAAACCCTTTGAAGTAAAGGGTAATGAAAATAATAAATTTGAAACAATTAATTATTTGCAAATATAATAAAGCTAAGCAATGATTTTTCATAAATTTAACCCTTAAACCTTTACGCAATTTTAAATATTATTAAAAAAATTTACTGATATTAAAAATCTAATAAAATTAAAATTCTTATTGAGTTTCATATTAAAATTGCTATGAAAAGGAATTTTATTTTATAATTCTTGCCCCCTTTCCATATACAGGGTGTTAAAACAATTACCCGAAGAGCTCCACACTGTTGAATAGGTCACGGAAAATCGAAGCGAAAAGTTCTGTTCGATTCGTTCGATTTTCAAATTTCAACAACGAAAAATGCTACAGCACTTTTCCTTTCGTAGAGCTGTTCAGGTAATTGTTTAACACCTTGTACATATATATATATACATTTATTCGTTAAAATTCTAGACCCATCGGTCAGAGAATAGGACTTGGTTTACATCCTTTATTTACTTAACCATTCATCCCTCCACTCTCTTATCTTTACGAGTCTACTTAAGATTATTATAAAGACTGAAGCTATAAATTGTTATTATAAACTGACAAAAACGATGAACTGAATTAACCCTTTCGTTACGGCAGCCCGTTCCGTCGAAGTAATGCCAGTGAACGGGGCACCTCGCCGAATAGTGTTCACATTGAACGTCGATGGTCGATAGTCTTCGGTGTTCACCGACTATAATCGGTAGTCTTCGGTGTTCGCCGACTATAGTCGGTAGTCTTCGGTGTTCGCCGACTATAATCGGTAGTCTTCGGTGTTCGCCGACTATAGTCGGTAGTCTTCGGTGTTCACCGACTATAATCGGTAGTCTTCGGTGTTCGCCGACTATAGTCGGTAGTCTTCGGTGTTCGCCGACTATAGTCGGTAGTCTTCGGTGTTCGCCGACTATAGTCGGTAGTCTTCGGTGTTCGCCGACTATAGTCGGTAGTTTTCAGTGTTCGCCGACTATAGTAGGCGCTCGTAACGAAAGGGTTAATGTAACCTATCAGAAATTATAACAAATTATAACACACGCTCTCTGACATATCCTACGAATTCTCTTTTCGCTACTTTCCCAGTGTTTGCTATATGACTCCGTATTACCATACATTACTCTTGTCAGAAATTTCTGGCTATTGCAGCTTCCCCTTTTCATTAGGTATTGTGGTAGTATACATGTAACAGACAGTATCTTGTACATTTCGTTAGATTTCGCTTCTTTAATCTTGTTTGCTCTTTCTTGTCCGTATATATATTTTTATCTCTGTCCGTTAGAACTTGTTGTACGCGTTGTCTAAGTTGGCTCCGTTTCTATTCTCTCCTCCTTTTTTCGAATATTAGCATTTTGGACTTATTTGCGTCGAGGATAAGCTCTTTTCTTATCCAGATATTTCTCCAGTTTTTTTTCTTCCTTCTTCCTCTAATGCTACTGTATCATCCGCGTTCCCTACTTTCACGACCCACCATCCTTTTGGTTAATTTCGTTTGCAGATCTGCCAGGAATATTGTGAACATTGTCTTACGTCTTCTTTGGTCCAGAATTCTTCCGTCGTTTCTTAGATTTTCTTTGTTCGTTCTATATGTATATCCTTATCTTGTTCCTTTATTTTTCATGGATTCCCAAACCTTTCATTTACTTTGTCAGAAGCAGCCTTCAGATCAATAAAGAAAGCCAAGATCTTACCGCCCTTTCCTTTTAGTTTCTCTACAACTCTACGATATGCTGTATCACGTATATATTATCGATTATACTTTTGTGCTTTCTGAAACTTGCTTCTGTCTCGACTAATATCCCTTTCAGATTTCTACAAGTCACCCTTTTTATTCAGCGCCACTATCATCCTTTTCCTCCATTCTTTGATTTTATAACTCCCGTTTCTCCCTCCAAAAACTGACATATTAATTCTATAAATTTCATTATGAAACTATTACAAAAGAAACTAATTTTTATTTTAATAATATTGAATCATTTAAAATAGTAGTAGTAATTAAATTTTGGAAGAAATCGAGAACACAGGTGGTGGAAATCTATACAATCATAGCAATCAAAACGTTCATGGTTCGTTGCAGCTTTTCCCTCGTATTTGAAGTTGGAACGCTGTTGCTTGGCTTGGAGATGATTCTAGAAAAATTGAGGACCACCTGGGAGCAAGAATCTTTTCCAGAATATCTCACGCGGAGCATTACTTTACATCATCCATGTTTACCCTTTTCTCCTTGGGTCTCTTATCGTCGGTATAATAAGTTGAGTTTGCTCGAAGAAAATTCGGTGGAAATTCAGTAGCAAAATCCACCCAGTATGTCAGAGTATTTTGTTGATTTTATTTTAACATTTATTTTCTGAAGACTACGTTTTCACGGTTATTAGATGTTTTCTTAGTTTTCCATTTTTACGCGAAAAGAAAAAGATTTGATATTGCAGAGGTTGACTTGTAAGTGGTATGGCGACGATTTTGTCCAGTACGTTACCCCAGAGGTAAGCGTGTGTTCCGAGACCCCTGCCCTTTCATGGAAATAAAAATGTAAACGATCGATAAAATTAGATGTGATTTGTACACAACGAATGCATAAATTTAGAACGCAAATACTTTTTATTTTACGGGCTGCCTAGCAATTGTCCCGAGTGCTCGTGCACTGGTTAGTTCAACAACTTTCAGTTGGTGAAAAAATTGAATACTTATTGCGTTCCACAGCCTTTTTAAATCAGTGGTAGACGTCTTTCGTGCAACATTGGCAAGCTAATCTAACAATTTTTATAAGATCCAACTGTTGAAGCGATTCATACGGAAAAGAATTATTAGTAAAAATAAGAAATACGCAGACGCCTCGTACTACCAAGGACAAGATGTTCATCTTTCCATAGTCAACGGTTAACGAAAAATCGTTGGCTCGACAACTGTTTCAACGAAAACGAAGGAAAGAATATTACCTACAGAAGCTCGACGCCGAACGTGCGTTGGATAAGGTCCAAAAGCGAATGCAACCATACAAAATCCGTAAAGAATAATAAATAAATAAATAGAAAAAGAATGTGGTACGTGATGAGCAATAGATGTAACTATTTATAGTTGTGGCAACCGTGAGATACATGGCTACTGATATTACTTCAAGAGTAAAAGAGAAAACTGGGTGAAGCTGTTTCTAAGAAGCATATTGTTTATAACTTATTAGGGATAATGTTAATTACGCAGGGTAGCCTGATTAACTTACCAGCCATGCTGATGTCTGGATACAAAGTCGGTTTTCAGATTAATTAATACATTACTGAGGGAACACCTTGAAAGTATCCAAATAGTAGTATTTTTTCATATATTTAGATTAGTAGTATGATTTTATATGTACTTGAACAAACCTGTATTAATGATACTGATTTATTATCACGTTGTATATTTTGATAATGATCCCAAACATACCGGCCGAATTGTGAAAAGTTACTCGACAGATTTAGAAGATAAAGAAACATTAAAAGTTCCGAGCTGGCCACCTCAAAGTTCAGATGAAAATATTATTGAATATGTTTGGGATCGTTTGAACAGTGCACGAAGAGAAAGACAACCAAAAAATCTAGATGATCTGTTTGAGGTGTTACAAAACAGAATGGCAAAGAAATCCAATGGAAACAATTGATTAATTATATAAAAGCTGTATAGTGTAAGGCAAAAGGTGGCCACACAAAATATTGAGGTCTTTACCAAATTTATAACGACATTACATTCTATAATTTATACACTGTATAATAATGTTAGTATTTACTAACTTTAATAGGTTAGTTAGTAACCTAACTGTGTGTTCGTAGTTCAACTATGAAAGACGTAAAATTAAGACTGTATTTTCTTTGTTTCCTGTATAAGTTAACTCTAACCCTACTCGTGTATCTTTGAATTCTTCATTTGGCAAAGTCAGGGGAGAAATGAGAAAATACCGTTTCAGTTCAGTTTGAACATTAATGATTAGTTGATCCGGGGAAGAAGGAGGACGGAAGACGTTCGTTCCTATCTTGGGAATTAGGAAGTTGTTTAAAGGATGATTAGATTAGGAGATTAAGAGATTCCTTCTTGCAGGGGAACTCCTATAATTCATTCGTACCTAATCGTTCTTGAAATATGTGAAAACTAACCTGACATCCCTTATAATACAAGATACGGAGACAAATCTTTTAGATAAAAATGAAATGATAAACCAGTATTAACAAAATTTTGAAACAAAGTTTTCTCAAAATTCTTTTCTTTAAAAAGAAGAACGTTTTTTTTTTTTTTTTTGAAATTGTGTTAATACAAATTTGTATTCCTTATCGTATCGTTAAACTTTGGTTTCAAAAAGATTGTTGGATATCTTTTGTAGTTTAAAAGTTATACGCGAAATAGTGAAGGCACACTATTACTTGATTTTAAGCTGCGTTTCCATTATTTCTAACGTCAACGAGGTGTACCGGTACATTCGTCCTTGGCTCATTCTATAAATCCACAAAGTTTGGTTCGAGTCGGTGAATAAGAATTCGTGGTACTACCTTGTTAGAGAAAATGTTTTAGAATATGTCCCAGGGTAGGGCCTTGGGGATGATTTATGGACATTCAAGACCATTGGAGACGATTTATTGACGCCAGGACTGCAAGGTATGGTGTACTATCCCCGGGTCTGGTCACGTACAGTTCGTTGTCAAAGAAATCGTCAAATTACGGCACTGTCGCAATTATAAAGTTGGGATGGTAGGATTCTTTAGAAAAGAAAAAAAAAACAGCCTAAGGTCTCTTTGGTAGGTAGAAAGGATAATTTGTCGTAAAAATATAAAATATCAAAAGTGTAAGAATAAAACAAAAGAAAGTTAAAAATTACACTTTTTTTTATAGATACAATAATCAAAGACGGCGATTTGTTTTTATATTATTATTTTAAACTTATCATTTTTAAAGAACTGTCTTTTTCAATAAGTCAGTTTGCAGTTGAACTAACTTTTAACTTGATTCACTAATAAACATTTTTTTAATGAGTGCAAAGATAGAACGAATTCTGACAAATACCTTGCAGTGGTTGTTCCGTTTTTTCGTCCTTTGCCTCTGAATGTTTTTCCTACCCATCCGATCTATATCTCCACTGGTTCTGTCTCTTCAGAAATGTAAAATAAACGAACCCTTCCGAAATAGTATTTCCAACGACCCCGTCAAAGAACTAGCACCAATTCCGACTAAAAGCATCCCTTGAATTGGTGTCCAGTAGAATTCGAAAAGATGCACGATAATATTGTTTGAATAAGAAAAATTTCATTTGATTCGGTAAACATCGGTAAACAAACCAGGTGAGCGAAATAAAAATGATAAAATAGTATCAGCAGTAATAAGAACATACTTGTCAAAATGATTTATTATTTATAACTCCAATATCATTTTTTCTTTGCACACACGTCGACAAAATAAATATAAAATTGTTTATACGGTTGACGATCTGAAGGTATTTAGACGTTTCGTTTCTCGTGGGACCATAAATCACGGGGAATCCGCAGTGTAAAATTATGGCAAAAAATTGTGACTTAAATGAAAAAAAAAAAAAAAAAACAAAATTGTTTAAAGAATAAAGAAAAAAGGTGACATCTCTTAATCTGATAACAGTGCAGACGAACCCAATGACCTATAACGTATACATTTTTTTATCAACCACTTTCGAAGAAATTAAATTTTGTTTGACAGACAACGGAAGAAGACCCGTTCGAACAGGAAATGCCAAACGGTGGTCAACTTTTGAGTTTTGTTAGAATCCAGACCCCTTATTATCTGTTTCAAGAGGCTCTGTCTAACACGTGGTACTTCCGGTGTGAGAACACTGTCTCCATCGCTTCCTACCTAGTTCGAAAGATGTTATTCGTTACAAGGAAATAAATTTGTTAGTATAATAATCTGGAAAGCCAGGTTAAGATAGGGGTACGTTTAGAGTATGCCTGTAACAGGCACCAATAAAGAAAGAAAACGGTTGTTTTCCTGTCGTTCGACAGAGAGAAAACCGTTTTCTCTTTTTACTGACGCCTGCTACAGGTATAGTCTAAACGGACCCTAATCCATAACAAGATTCCACTTTTATTTCTACACCCTTTTCAATTAATTAATTAATCGATAATTAACAGTCTCAGTTTACATAATTCCCTCCAGATGGTAAATTAATTTCTTCACAATTTTCTCTGTATTATTATTCATAAAAGATGAATGTGTATAAAAAAAATTTATCGAATCTTCGTATAAGTCTACTATATTTACGCTTATAAAGAAAAAAAAAAGATTAAGATCAAATTACGCAGTATTCTAAAATGATCAATTTTTATTGGAAATATTTTTTGATGACATCAACAATGTGCAAGATATTCGCGATGAGACATCCCGCATATCGCGACGAAAACATTGGGCGTGCTCTTACATTGGGTCCTTCGTGTTAGTAGCTGTGGGCGATACATGCTACGCATCCAGTATGATTCAATTACCAAAACAGTCTATTCGGAAGATGAGACGGGTTAATTATTACGTGTATATTATACGTATAAATTTGTGCATCAGTGTTATCGATTCAATATCTTTGTGGATTTGAACAATGTTGTGCAAATTTTATTTCGCGTCGTGGTGTCTGTTCGTCGGCCGTGAGTTTTCGTCGTTGGATCACTTCGGATAGCAACGTTTAATTTCCAAGGGGACCTAACCTCCTTTTAAAACGCATCATTGAAGCAAAGTTCGTAGATTTCGATAATAATGAAGTGAAATGAGAAAACTCGTAGTTTGTAAACGTAAATGGTAGAAAGATATAATTTTGTTTTTCATAATTTCGTGTGGTTAAAGAATGATATATAGTACTATTGTTGCAAATTTGCAACTTTGTGAAAGATGTTCTCGTCAAGCGAGGATAGAAGTAATCGCGAACGATATATCGATCGTGGAAGAATTGGAAGAAGGAATAAAAGCAAGTGTACAAGTAAGAGTGTGGAAATAAGATATCAGAGTCTGGTTAGAAGTTATCGTGTAATGAAGGAAGCATCTGTTTTAATTGCTTCTAATGGTGTAAATGTGTGAAATATGTGTTTGAGGTTAGACTACCTGCCGATAGGTCACGTGCAACGGAATGTTGTATGGCGGAGATTTTAAAAACTTGTGAGTACGGCAATTTTATTTTTAACAGAATTTCATTAATCCGACTAACTTGAAAGGCTAATTGAACCTATTCAACAATGTAATACACAGTGGATGAAGGATGAATGGTTTAATGGTGAAAGCGACGTGTAATTGAAGATTCCAGGGATACGTTTACACTGTTCGTGTGGATTGAAACGTCTATATAGTGCTTTCATACCGTGGCGTGTCGTTTGAATACGGGTCGGTATAAAAAGTAAAACGGAACAGGACAGGGCGTGAGACGATCAGAAATATTATATCCGAACGTGTACGATCGGTATAATAAAATCTCATCGGTTTCAGGTTTCTGTGAATCTATCGAATATATCTTTGTTAATTTCGAAAAGTGTCATTTGTAAATTGTACTTTATTCTATATTTAAAACAAGTCGGGTTTAACATTCAGAAGCGAAAACGCAAAGGGCGGGAATTTATTTGAATTTAAAATAGTCGTATTAAGAAACTTTTGATAAGAAACTTTAGTTATTTAACGAGAGTCGTTTATTTACAAATATTCGCGAATTTTGAATTTTAATAAACACATACATAACACATATTATCGGATATTTAACAAACAACATATTAGTCATCTTCTTCAATATTATGTGCAAAAATAATTAGATAGTAAAGATTGGACAGATTAAGAACACAGAATAAAAATATAGAAAGAATATAAATATAATAGAACGAATAAATTTCAGGACAACATTTATGATCCACAAATAGTACTCACCATGTAGTTAACACCCAGCAATAAATTCTCTTCTATGCACTAATTTATTTGATTAAACTGTCATTGTTTATGTACATGTATTTCTCATGTTCATGTATCAACACGTAATGTTCACACGGAAGGGTACTTTCCTATTTTTCACGGTAATGTTTCTTTCACAGAACGACATACATATGTTCAAACTAGTTCACTGGCATAAGCACTTAAATTAGTATCAAATATGAATGAAGGAGTTAACTGAACAGGGTTTGCTTTCTTTACTGTGCATCTTCACTCCCACGTGCAAACTATCGTATACGATGCAGCAGAGAATTATTAAGTATATATAAAATTAAACGACTATTTATTATTCTTTTCTTCTACGAAAGTGAAATGAATATTTTAATTTTATCAAACTTATATTACACCAGTTAAGTTATTTAAAAATTCGCTTGTAAAAATTATATTATCAGGGGCGAACCTAGAGAGGGCGAAAGGGGCGACCCAACTTTCAGTAGTTACAAAGTTAATTTATATTGTAAAGCAAAATTATTTTTGTTAATATCTTAATTTCATTCAATGTATAATACTTTTCACGTTTGTTACTACTGCATATAGTAAAACATATGGTTTTCAAGCCCCCACCTCCCTTCAAGCAAAGCTTCTGAATCCGCCCCTGGCCATAAATTAACCAGTAACAATTTTTCGAAGATTTCAAGGTTAACTTCTTTCTTCCCACATTTTTTGTATAAAATATCTAACAAATTATTGACTTTTTAACAATGTATCCTAATACTTTTTCGTTGACCAAACAGTCAATTTGTTAAGAAGAAAAGAGTTGACCTTAAAATTCTTTGAAGATTCTTCATCTAAAAAGAAAAAAGAAAAAATTGTTACTGCTATGCTACGAGTCCCTCGATATTATATAACTTTTTTCATATCTCTACAAATAATGTAGGATAATTGAGGTTGGGTGACCCACCCTGCATAATTATGTTTCAAAATACGAATCTTTTAAAATGAAAAGTAAACATTTAATTCTTATAAACTGATGTCACTATCATTTGTTATGTAATTGTAAATAATACAGTTGATATCATTATTATGCGGAATGTTAAAAAAAAAAAAAAAGAAAAAGAAAAAAAAACAATATAAAGGAAGTATTAAATGGCAAAGAAAAGAAACTGAAGATACCTCTATCTTGTTTCTAGTTCAACATCTTCAAGGTATCAAAAGGAAAAACATTGAAGGAGTTGCTGGAAACTAAATATAGTTCTGTTTAAAAGCCAAAGGTGTGAACCGCAAAAGATCTTATAAATCAAGAATAAAGCAATAGACATTTTGATTCTGATCTTTAAATAACTTTCTGTTTTCTTGTAACCTTGGATTCCTTAGAAAGCACTGGGCATGCACGAATTTAACTTTCATTTCCAATCTTAACACAAAAATAACAAACAAACAAAAAAAAAAAAAAGAATAACTTGGAAAGATTCTATCGTATGCAGTATAGTAAAAATATGGCTAAATTTTTAATGCCTTCTGTGTGAAAAAAAATATATTGTCCACAATATTCTTTTTCCTATACCTAAAAAACAAATGTGAACAATTAGGTTTAAATTATTCATCAAATTTGGCACTAATTTAGAACGTTTAATTGGAATTATTTCATTCGAGTTTCTAATCGATTTCATTAATGGATTAATTTGAAATGTACAATATTGCACGGTAATAGCTACAGCATGCATGTACCGATTGATAGCATCGGGTAAATTACTAAACATGCGTGCCTCGCATAACGTACAAGTGTTTTCTACTGAATCAACAGGTTAAAATAAAGTCAAACCCTTAGTTTCTGTTGTGCAGATTGAACTATACGTGTTCTAAAGCACAAGCGAAAAAAAAAAGATTAAAAAGAACAACTTTCGTTACGAATGATTACGTTCCATTATTAAAACCTTAGAATGTAATTTACTAAATGTTTCTCAAGGTTCTATAGATGCTTAATTACAATAAAACACGCGGCAAATTCGATATGAATCACTCAGTTAAAATATCGTAATCACACATTTACCGTAATTTATAAAAAAAAGTAAAAGAAAACCATCAGAAAAAATTGTGATGAAGTATGTCTGTCGTCCGCTCGTGTCACGCACCCTCTTTATTTCATGCATACCACTCCACTCTCTTCTTTCCTCCTCTTCACTCATGCATAGCTCAATCGCGCATTCACTCATAGCATATCGTCTCTTCTTGTTGCCTGCCTGGTATTCCCCTCTATTCTCTTCCGCTCACTTGAATCACCCCCTACGACGTACCTCCCCACGTCGAGGTAATATCTTTGTTCTATTATTCCGGTCAGAACGAGGAAAATCAAAACTAGAAATAAGATTAAATAAAATAAGTGAAACGTTCGAACGAAGGAGTGAAAGAGCCAGTGATCGCAATTACTTTCTTACGTCGTCGAGATATCCATGGAGCGAAAAGAATTTAAAAAAAGCAACAAAAAAAACACACATGTATGCATGTACCCTTGGCGTTATGTCATTTTTCTTCCTGCTGGTTCATCGCCGATCGCGTCCACGGCCGTGGTCATTCCCTCTCCTTTTCGTGGCCATGCCACCCTCGAGTAACGAGAGAACGGTCGAGGACGAAGAGGAGGAGATGCGTTTCACGACGCATTCGCGGAACACGTGAACCACGGGTGTAAAGGACAGCAGCGATGGTGAGACGACGGTGTCCGAACGAACGAACATGCGAGTGCCGGGAAAGAGAAAGACAGAGATATTCCGGGGTGGAATCAAGGGTTGGTAGGAGGGGAGAAAAAGAGAGGGTTGGGTGAGGGTGTACGCGTTTCTCTATCTTTCTCTGTCCCCTTCTCGTCGCGCACCAAACCGATTGGCAATGTGTATAGCCGCGTGCGCCACCACGATGGCCGATCGAAAAAAGACGAACAAGAGGGCAACGACGAAAATGACGAAAACAACGACGACGATGACAAGGACGAGAAAGAAAACGTAGTTTCTCGTCAAACCCACGTCGGCGACGCTTGACGTTGAAGCTGCTCTTGGGCGTCGCGGCGCTCACACATCGGCTCACTGAGCCCGAAGTAGGCGACACCGCCGGAACGGAGGACCGCGGCTACGACCGACAAAGACCGAGAGAGTTAACCGTGCTCTCCAGGTACCATTGCGCATGTGCACTCCTGCTGGTCATCGTCGTCGAATCAATTTTTAGCTGTTGAAATTTCCGTTAAATTACAAATCGATTCTCATTTTTTCGCTTAATCAGGTTTCTTTTGTTTTAAATATCTCGTCCTTGCCGTTCGATAATCTCCGTTATTTGCAATTGAAACGATTATTGGAGAAGGACTGGATGGTTTATTACGTAGGAAAAACTTTCGATACTGCAAACCCACTATTTATCCCCTACCCGTTTAAACAAATCAAGAGAAGATTACACATATTATTACCCACTTTTTAAATAATATACAGTATTAATAATATAAAAATAAACTTTTCCTATTGATTTTTTAATTGAACATTTGACTGCTTTACGTGCCTAGCCTGCAAAAGGTACAGCTTAAAGATACCTGTATTAAATATTTATATTTAATGTATTATATCTTTTTTCTTATCAATTATTATATTCATAATACATACTTCCCAAATTTTACTTTTACAATAGATTTACCAAATTATCCAAGAAATGTTAAACATCGAAATATTCTCAGAACGTTCCAGTCGAAAATATTGAAATGATGTAGTATATACACATACATATGCTTGTTAGTTCCCATGTGTCCCTTAATTACTTAATTACTTGAAACTGATTCGACTTTTTGGTGGGAGAGAAACAATGGTGTTTCTGGCCCATGATTTGAGCGCTTCACGTTTTCTCCATTTCAATTGGTTAAGTTACCTACAGGACCGACGAATCAGTCGTTTATTTTCAAACCGTCTCTGTTTCCAGTTCTCGAGAAACGCTGAGCGTCGAGATACGTTGGTTGACGCTGGTGACACAGAGACTGATTAAAACTGCTCTTCAACGATATAAATGTTACCGGTAGCAAAATTAACGTTATCCAATAAAAGAATTATAATTTGCAATGGATGGGAGAGCTTGGTAACAGTGAAGTTTAAGATGGACGCGCGCTCTTGCGGCGACTGCGCCAAATGTCAGCGTCAATATGGCTGTTGTTGGGAGAGCAGTGTGTGGAGAGACGCGGTCGCGGTAGTGCCCCTTGCAGTTTATAGTATGAGGTATGCTGCAGTAGGGAAAAACATTTTTATATCGGGCTAACAAATTATCGCAAAATTTCGATAAAATTAAATTTGTTGCGGGATAGCAGATCGAACAGTATGCAGAGTGAAAACACTCTGGTGCAAGGTATGCGGTTTTGATGTTTGCTTTAGTGTTTTTTCCATCTTTCATCTACGTTGTTTACGAATATCTAGTAGCCGAAACCACGCTAGACTTCACACGAATCCTGGGCGCGTATTCGATCGATTTGTCATTAAATTCGTCGACATAGCTATTCAGTAACTACAAACTCAATCCATATTGTAAATGCAAATGAAATTTTGGAACAATTGTGTGTCTTCTAATACACATAGTTGCATAACTTTTCTGTGAAATAATTCACTTGTGGTGCCTAGTGTACTTGTGCTTCAAAAAACAAAGAACTTCCTATGTTTATTCATTGGATTTTTTAAATTTATTCAAAGTACATTCGGTGTATTTTTTTTATATAACCTGATTATCTATGTATGTGTTTTTCAATATTGTGCGTACAATGATTTTATTACAAACATTTTTTTTAAATTTCTGCAAGCTTAATAAATGCTTAACACTTTTTAACATTTTGTAGCTTACGTCGATTTTATTTCTATATAAAATATAAATTCTACCAATAAATATAATGTGCAGTGCGGGCCGTTCGTTTGAAAAATTTAAATTAAATTTTTTTTTTAAATCGTTTTCCCCCTATAAAATATAAATTTTAAACTGTTACACTTTTTGGTGCAAAATATACTGAATGAAAAATTATTTTAATTATTTAAAAAGAAATTTTTATTATTGTACTCTAAAATGTTATTTTTTATCAGATTTGGTGTATTTATTAAATTAATTTATAACCATGTAATGTTTAGTTATGAAAGAAAAAGCTTATCTCTTTATTAGAATTTTATTAGTTGTATGACTGATCTTATAAAATTATTTTTTTATGATTTTTAAAATTATATCTTTTGGCATACATACTTATTAATGTGCAGATATAAAAAAGGAGATGGTTAAAAACGAAGAAAGTCCAAAATTGAGCAATGATGAATCAAAGTCATCAATTATTGAATTATTTCCTTGGATCTTAAAATTTCAGCAAATGTGCAAATGTGTATATACAGACAAAAGTATGGCATCTTTAACAGAACTTATGCAATTTTATGTCAGGTAATATTACAAGTTTTTTTTAATAATACTTACAGTTTACCAGTAATATTGTTTTCTGGGAACTGGTGAAAAAAATCATAAAAATCATTGTTTAGAACTCTTATGCTGATAATGAATTAAAATTGTTACAATAAATAAATATTTACATAAAAAACATGTCAAAAACACCAAACTGCGGAAGAAAAGATAATACATCTAATAATGTGATATTATTGATATCGGTTGAAAAGAAATCTTAAAGTTGTAATTTAAAAAGTATTGTATTCATAACACATGAATATTGTATTAATAATGCATGTCTTTAAATGCCACATTAAAGTTGTAGAAAATTCTTCGAATTCATAGATTTATTTCCAGCAAAGATAGTATAATGTTAGTTTTTTCTAGTGAAAAATCTTCAAGTATCCAATAAAATTATTTGCAGTCAACTAAATAAAATTGTTCTCTCTATAATACGTGATAGATATCTATGAAAATTTATGCACCTTCCAGATAAAGTTAAAACATTGTTCTTAATATTTAGATATCAGAACTTTATAGTGTATATGTATTTTTTTAATTTTTATCGTTTCGATGAATTAGTCTGATGAAATAAAGAGTCCTTTAATAAATAATTTCATTCCAGAAATGTAGGTGCCAGTATGAATGAATGTTATACAAAGCCTTTAAAAGCTGAAAAATTAAAGGACTTTATTAGTGAAACATTAATATTATTCTTATATATTTATCGAGAGCTTTCTGAGGTAAAGTCTTCTTTTGGTTTTAATGTATTATAGTGGCTTGAATTACTTATCTAGGCAGGATGTACTAATTGAATTTTACATATTATCTTTTAGGATCAAAATAAATTTGTTTATTTAAGTAATATGTCAGACTTGTTAGCATTATACATAGACATGGAGTTAAAAACATCTAGGAAACAAAGAGAAAATTGTGATAAAATTTGTGCAAGACTTACTTGTTGTCTTTACGTTTATTTAGGTATAATTATATTTTTACCGAATGTTTACTCAGAACATATTATTATTAGGGAAAAATATTCATATATATATATAACATCTCTTTCAGAACATTCAGTTGAACATTTATTAGATACTTTAATGAAAATACAGTTTATGTGTCATAGTTATCATGATATTTTGGATCCAATAATAACGTAAGTACAAATTGTAATAACAAATTAGCTTTCAAAGTTAAATTAACGTATAACAATTTTATATCTTATAATGTTCTTTAGGAAAGTAATGAAAAACATACCTGCGCACCCAGAATCAAGTATCATGTATCTCCGTTATTTTTTTATGTATTGTTTGTGGAGAAAAATAAATGACAACTCGGCTGTAAAGAATGAAATAACAGCTACTGCACTTGCATCTTTGGGGCCACTGCCATCTGCATTTTCACCAAATATATTAGAAGATGTATTACCAAAAGTGCCAAAAAGCCAACATAATTCTACAGAAGCTCTACTGCAGCACAAGTTTGATATAAAAAAGCATTGCAATATGTTCCTACAATACTGCAAAGAAAGCGATGGAAGTACATGCCAGAAGGACGGACCTGCAACTCTCATTGATTCGTCCAATAGTATTAACTCAAAAATGGTATTTATATTATTATATTACTTATTTATTGTTTTCATACATATCAAGAATCATTAATAATATTACTTTGCATACAAAACATAGTAATTTAAAATCATTTTGTTGTAATTGATATACATAGATGATAATTATATAAATGGTACACAACCAAAGCTTATCGTACATGTATATGTATACATGCAATAAGCTTTACATGTCACCTACGCGAAGGTAATAGAACTAATTTTATTATGTTGAAACTAATGAAATTTCTGTTCGCGCTCAGCCGGAAGATAACACAGCTAAAGACATAGTACGTGTAGATAATGTAAATTCATTTATATCAGATAAAAATAAGCAAAACGAGTCTATTTCTATGCTAAAACCTTCGAAATTTCATAATTTGGAAAAACAAACTAGTGTTAAATGTTTCGGTAGTTTTTCGAATAATATTTCAACAGAGCAATTTACTCCCAATATAATTAAATCAAATAAAAATTGTTCACAAGGAAAATGTAAAAAGTCGAACGAGATTGTAATTATCGATTTAACTAGCGACGTAGTACTCGAGAAATGTATAAAGAAAAGAAAGTTTAGAAAATTGCCGTGGTTGGAAGAGGCGAAGAAAAAGATTGATATGAAGATAATAAAAGCGTCACAGAAGATCAAGAAGAAAAAGAAGCAAAAGCAAGAGACCGCGGATCACGCGCATCTATTGAATATTTTAAGAAGTTACCAAACGAACGATGTCCCTCAGTCCTCGTGTTCTGTGGAAAAAATCGGTTCAAGGAACGATTCGAACGCGTGCCAGACGGTTAGCGTTAAAAATAACGAGAATAACGCGGAGACGAGTGTCGAGGTGGTAAATTGTACAGAGAATACGAGAAAATTAACCGGTACCGAAGTCAATATTAAAGACCTAAACCTCAAAGCTTCTCCAGGAATTGTTGCTCCAGTTTTAACCGAGATCTTCCCTTCGAAAAAGCAAATATCAAAGGTACCAGATATCGTTATTAGTAATAATTATTTAAATAACGGTGATGTTTCGAATATACAGAGCGACGAAAAAGAAAACAATAGATATAATAAACAGACTGTGATTAAGCGACTGATAGAAACAGACATTTTCTCCGAGTCTGAAGCATGTGAAAAAGTTGAAAGTTTGAAAAAAATCTGTGATCTAGAAGCGGAACTCCCGGCTGTAAATAATACCGCTGTATGTACTCAGTATTATTTGAAAGGTGACGTCGTTAAATCTAATCGTTCTAAGTTTAACGTAATTAGTGATGAAATAACCGAGAGAAATGCGTTACCGATAAATAAGGATTTCGAACAAAATGAACAGAATGTTTCAAACGAAGGAACGTCGAGCAATGTTGTTTGTTCCAGCGAAACAACCGACTATTCTCGTAATATGGTTGGTTCTGAAATTAAAAACATAGACTTTAAAGTAACAGAGAACGTCGTTGTTGAAGCTTCTCAAATCAGGAACGCGTTAAAGTCGAAAGAGACACAACCATCATCAGGTGTAATCATTGAAAATTCGCTAACCGAAGTAAACTTGGAACCGCGAATAGAATTGGAATCATCAAAATGCGCAAGCACGATGGTGAACGCAGAGAAGGAAGAATTAGGAAGTTATAATTATGAAGAAACAAACAAGGATATAGGGGAAGATAAATCAAGCATCGCTAATAGCAGAGAATCTATTTTCGAATCTTATTCTATACATAAGAAAGATATTTCTAATGAAAATTCTTGTATTGATAAAAGTCTTAGAAATTCCGTAGAGGATATTGTAAACAAGTACGATGGCGATTTTAATAAATACACCGATAAGAGGGACGTTCCTGAGGAGTGTAAAGAAATGTCCCACTCGTCGTTGGAAGCAAAGTTGAAGAGCGAGCACGATAAGTCATACAAAGTAACAGAACAGGAGGATAAGTATAATATCGTTCAAGATACCGAATTACAAGATGGTATCGATGGTTTGTCGTTGTTAGCCAGCGTTTCGCAACACGTACCACATTTGAAACCTGAGTCTGAGCTGAAGTGCGATCAGATAAAGGTGAAAGATTACGCATCCTTAAAATACAACACATCTTACAATCAAACCGACGATGAAACCGACACGAACGATTCGTCCAACACCGTTTCAAAATTGTTCGAAAATCCATCCTCAGAAATCATCAACAGAATCGTTGGTATCTACCCGGAAGATGCGTTGAACAAGGTACTTCCCGTAGAGGTCACGTCGAACGGCGCAGGCCGCGTCTGCAGCGACGATGAATTGTGTAAAGTAGTTTCCCATTCTGTAACGGAGGTAAATTATGAGACCGATATACTAACGAACAATTTGACCCCCATAGAAAGCAACATGCAGACCGTGAAAGAGAACACGAACGTGATACTCAACGGAGAGACCGTGGTTCTGCTGCAAAAGTCTCCCAACAGTAATTTGTACATAATAAACAAGGCTGTCGAGAATTCGAAGGATCACAGCAACGACGAAGTCATCGGCAAGTCGAAGGAGAAAGCTTGGGTGTCCGAAGAGTTCGAGGCCGTTGCATCCCTGGATCATGCGTCGTACAACTTAGAATTAACTTTGTGCAACAAGGAATTACCGTACCAGGATAACAAGTGCTCGGTCGCCAGAGCTGTAGGGATAAAGGTGGAGCCAGAAGACGGTAATTTCTCGGGTACGAAGTCTTATTCAACAAAAATTCCATTATCCACCGACATGCTTCCCGTCAATTCCCAAATGTACCAAGATGTAAGCGTAATGAACAAATCGATGGACAACCGAAAACCTTCAAAGTCGAGCCTCTCGTTCCACCAGAACATTAAGCAAGAGTTCAGCAACATATCCAGTCACATGCCGCCAAATTGTGTCATCTCGGGATGCAACAGAATTCACTCGCATTCGAACGACGTCGACGCTCAACATCCTCTGCACATTCCTACAACTCATCCGACCACGTTGCCGTCGATCTACGGGAATTGTGCCGGGAACGCGGACATGTACGTACCATATCATAAGCATTGCACCTCGGTATCGTGCACCACTTCCCTTTGCTCGCACACGAAATCGGCTAATCCTTGCGGAAGGTCGCGTTGCTCGTGTTTAAACTGTACATACGACATCGTCGCTCGTTGCAGACAGTGCATACACCCGACCGCGGATGCTCATGTGTCTTGTATCGAAAGTAATCCGTATTTCTTGCCGACGCAATCGCCAGTACAAAGCCCTGCCGTCCAGGAGCACGACAGAACGAAAAACGAGACCGTCATAGGTAAACTGTACGACGAGCAATTATTATGCAAAATCGAGAAGAGTCTGTTGCAGAGTAACACGTTGGAAAAGCTGGAGGTGCAATGCGAGTCGAAGAAGATATTCAGAAAGGAGGCGGACAACAAGTTGCCATTGAAGAAGAGGCTGAAGGTGCACGCTATGACGTACGAGGAGGTACCGATCAAGGCCGAAAAGATGGATAATTACCCTGCTGTGCCCATGATGTCGATAGCTGCTCTAGAGGCGTCGGACAGTAGCCAGAAGAGGTCTGTTCAGATTCTTAAAAGCAAATACGAATTGTCACCAACGAGTAAGGAGGATCCCCGTAACGGCTATCATTGCGGTTCGAGCTTGGTACGAAGAGGCTACTACAAGAACGTTACCGGCGTGCATCAGAATCTCACGGAAGGGAACACGAGGAAGTCCGATGGCACGGTGTGTCAAGAATCTTGTCTACAACGGACGGTGAAAACGACGGGGCAACGGAAAGAAATCGATTTGTCGGACATAATGTTGTTGAAACAATTCGAAATTGAATCGATGGGGGACGAGGGAACGTACAAGAAGGACAAAAAAACACCTGTGCGGCAAACGAGAAGTTCAAAAAGAAACGTTCCTAAGGTAAACTATTCTTACACCGATGTTGATCCAGAATGGAATCCGTCCGGTGAGTCGAAACGAAAACGTAAAAAGACTAGTCGATGATCGATACCGCTACATTATAAAAATTCCTTATTGTAAGAAATGTTTGATCTAAATTTAAATTGAGAATAGAAAAAAGAAAAAATCCAACAATTGTACATTAATCTGATAAGACTGGCATTGTAAAATTGTAAATATTGTACAAACTGAAGAGATAAATCGTCTCGGGAAGATTCGTGTGCTGCTGGTAATTATGTGTGCATAGTACAACTCCTGAAGATCAACATCAGCGAAAATTTTGAAGATACGTCGATTCGTCAACTTGGAAGATATTTATAGATTATATAAATCATATATGTGTTCACGTTAGATCTTATACTGAAATGATAAAAAGATCATTTAATGTTTATACATCTATTGCGTATAAGGCTGAGGAGTGTCATATTTTTATTTTATTTGCTCACTTATATATAATTTTTAAATAATTTTACCAATTTTTACTAATTTAATGGATTTAGATTTATTTAAAACAATTTATCTTTTAAAAAAAAAAGAAGATTTAAGTTTTTGTATATTCCGAAAATAATGACTTTTGTATATAATTATGTACATATATGATACAATAATGCTGAAAATTCATTTTTATCACTATTCTACCAAAGGTAAGATAATTGATATCTTTGAAATAAAAGTAAATATTTATATTGCTGTCTTCAATCGTGTTAGTAATGAAAAGATTGTCCGACCAAAAATAATATTAACATAATTGTTTAAAGCGTTAAAAGTATGACTAAACATAATGCATGACGATTATACAATAATAAAATTACTTTGTTGAAAATTTAATTATATTACATTTTTCAGTTCAACGAATTATGTAAATTCAAAGAAATAAGAGCACCAGGCTGATGATAAACTTCAACGTTGCAAAACAAAACTTGAACAGGTAAAATTGATAAAGAATTGTAATAATTTTCAACGTTATCTTAATAACGTTAATTCACATATGTGTATACATATTTTTATACAACAAACAAGCCAACCACTTGTATGAAAATAGATTTTTTGTTCGATGTATTAATTTACTGTCACCGATGATTAATTTTATTGAGATGTGTTGAATGGTAAAGATTTTATTAATCATTTAATCAATTAGAAAGTAGCTATAAAGAAAAATATTAGTTGTATCTTATGTACAACATATTTGATTCGGTTAGACGATCAAATCTTATGTAAGATTTATTCTTAGATAATATGTATTATCTCAGATGTGAATTATAAAATATGTTAGTAGTTGTAGCGTGTTATAAGTTAAGAGTTTAATAATACTTCACGTTTCAGATTGATTATTTCCTGGTATTCGAGGACTCCAAGAAAATGTTTAACTCCACAGTGTCAATAAACTTGCCAAATGACTTAAAAGTAATTGTGCTCCTGTGCGGAGCAAGATGGAACAGATTTAATTTTTCGATTTGTCCCTTTAATATATAAAAGTACACACGGATATGCATCACAATGCAGATAGCATAACTAGTCATCACTATTTGTTTAGAAGTTACAACTTTTTCATTTTATTTATGAAAGAAACTACAACAACATAATAGCTGCTTAAAGAAATCAGGTTAAAATTAAAAACGTCGTATAGAACTTACAAAAAGAAATTTTTTAGTCTTTATATGTTTATTAAGATGATACGAATTTTTTTTACAGAAAAAGAAAGTCATTTGATACTCGGATTAATGGTATCTTTACATTAATTTATGTTTTAAAGATTCCACATATATTTTTAGTAATTATTCAACTACTTTTTCCAAATGTGGATAAAATATGCCTCATTGTACAAATTTTGAATGAGAAGAGCTGGTATAACGTTTAGAAGGTAAACGTCCAAAAGACTGTATGAGTTTATCATTATTCTAAAGTAAGATTATGGTTTATTACTTAATTTTGTTTTTGTTATGGTTACCTTCGATGTAAATGCAACAATCAATCTTTTCGAGATAATGCTTGATAAATAACTCGATTACAGATCGTAGTGCCATATCATTTATATTTGATATTTTTATCTACAATCATTAGTTAACGAATATTATACGTATTTGAATGTTTTATCGCAGAAGGTATAAAGAAATTCGTGGTTTTAATATACAAAAATACAAATATAATTTGTTCTTCATCATGGAACTAATCATAATCAAATTTTACTATTTCACGATGAAACTTTTTAATATAAATAAAACAAATTTTGTCATACGTACAAAGCTTACGAATAGCTGTAAATCTCACATTTGACAAAAACTGTGGTTATATTATTGATTCGAATTTATTAGGTATTCCTAAGTTCTTTTGCCGTTACCATTTATTTATTTATTCGTTTGAAAAAAGAAGTCTGATAGTTTTAAGTTTAACGTAAATTTATATTTTTATTTACTGAGTAATGCAGTCATATAATTACACGAGAGCTGTTTTATAGTGATACGTGCAGAATAGATATAATTATTTACTGAGAAAATTGTTCTATGTGACTTGATGCATTTGTTAAGAAAAGTCTGATTATTTAGTACAATGACAGCACCTCAAATTCCTCATTTATTCGTGTACCTTAGAAAATTCATTATTGTGTCTGTGTAGAACAATCTATCGTAATAATAAATAGTAATAATATTAATAATAATAAACTCGTATTTGCCTATACATGTATATTTCATGTACTGTATAATACGTAGGTTAAATTGTTTGAAAAGTGTATTACCAACATACTTACCTCACATTTACCTCCCAAAAGTTTATCTCTTACGTTTAACATAATAATTTATAACATGGTAATCATACGAATATTTCTTTTAATTTCCTTTTACATATATATATATATATATATATATATATATATATATATATATATATATATATATATATATTTTTTGTGTGTGTGTAAAACTGTTTTTACAAAGTTTTTAATTTACAGTAATACTTATTTTTATCAATTATCTTCCATATAGAATATGAATTATTTTTGTTCTCTAATATTATTTCTCATAATGTAAGAAAGATTAAGGTGGAATGAAAAGAATGTGTAAAAAATAAAACTATTTTAAACTTTGAAGTATATACGGGATATAAGTACATATAGTTGTAGTTTCTTATCTATTGAATATATTTTTAATTAGGCTCTTAAAGTAGGAGATATAGAAATAACAAAAATTATTTTAAATTCAATGAAATACAAAAATATATATCTGTAACTTTTTATGTACAATAATTGTAAATACAAGCATCTTTAAACACATACCGAAATAATCTGTTAATAATTTACGTACAAAACATTAGCAACATAATGATAAATCAAAATGAGTTAATTTCTTTTTATTAGTAATGAATAACACTCTTCAATTCTTTTTTCAAATATTTTAATGAGAATATAAATTTCTACAAAATATAAAAAACTGTTCGTATTATTCTACTTATATCATCATCTATGGTTTTGAAGATATACAATAGCTTGTATCGCATTTAAATTTAAATTTAATACCTCGTATTCAGAGATACTACTGGATCCTAAAGGTATAATGTAAAAATAATGACTCTATTGAATAAATTATAATTTAAGCTAAAATATTTTTTTAAACTACTAGTTTGGGCTATCTGGGTATTGCAAATATCAAATAAAATACAATTGAGTAAAATGGGAAAATTTTTTCAACAAACAAAAAGTATATAGGTATTTATAAGCAAATAATAATGAAACAAGAAAGACAGACCCAATTTTTAATGTGAGTTAGACATTGTTTTATTAGAAACAATGTTAATGTTAAATGATTGGATTCAACCATTAGTATAGTAGTATAATTCAAACACTATAGTAATACTTTACAAATATCAGTTATAATTATTATTATAAATTTGTAATGTTAAGTTTTTTACATAATAAACTTTTCATTAAAAAAATCAATTAATAATTATATTAATGTTGTTTGTTTACACTGTTTACATAAATCATTTGCCATACAAAAATTACTACGCAGTTCTATCGGCTCTTGATTATGACATATTTTCCATCGTATGCTATTAGGTACTGCAATAAAACTAAGAGTTTAAGGATTACTCTAAAAGTAATAACTATTGCCAAATAGAATAAACTGTTTTCAACACTTTCGTGAAAATGAAATTTGAATAATTTTGATCAAGTAACAACTTAGTTTAATTTATACCAATTTGCATGGTTACTAATATTATAAATTTCTAGTAAGCAAGTACTTTCTGAGGAATCCTTTTAAGATGAAATAAAGATACAATGATATTTGCTTTCAGAAAATATTAAAAATCTATACTTTACTTTCAGCGATCTGATATATCTCATTTGCTTGATACTATATAACTTAAACTACTTTTAAGAAAAGTATTTGGAAATTCTATTTCTTCTTAAATGTATAACTCTAAAAAATATCTTACAGTGTTTAATTAAAAATAAACGCTTGACAGTCTGGTAGCCTCTGTGTAAAACTAAAAATTAGTAAATGGTATATTGTACGATGTTTGTTTAAAGCTTAATCATTTGTACAATAGAACAATCTAATAACACAAAATATAATAAAATTCGAACAATGAAGGTATATCTGTAATAACTAAAATACTGAAAAATGTTTGTAGCCTAAAATAGTGTAAAAGAGATCATTCAAAACCTTTCTGTCAAAAATTGTATGTCTAAAGTCATACTTTTATGTTATAATATACTGTATTAGTTACATTTATATATATTTACAGAGTGACCAGTTTAGAAAACGTTGAAAAATATAAATGATCAACTATAAGTAATTCCTGAAATTATTTTAGGTTCCGGTAAAAAGTAAATTCGTAGCATCTACTTTTACTTGTACTAAAATAGAAATTAAAGGATATAAATTTGTAGTAAAAATTCTTTGGAAGTAGTATATTATTAACATCTTTCTACGCTCATGATGTGTGAATATTTTATCAATGATACTTATCTGATGGCTATATAAATTGAAATTATATTTTTATACTTATGTAATTTTTTAAATTTCATATTTAAGAGCTAAAGATAAAAGTTTCATTACTAAGCGACAGATCATTAATAAAAGTATAATACTTGTAACGTAGAAGATTGACCCTTATAATAAAAAGCAATGTTTGGAATTTAAGATTGTACATACAATTGAATTAATTACATAATGTTAACAATTCTACTGTATAACAATACAAACTTATAAAATTATAATACTTTGCGACATTTCAATAGATTTAACCTCTTTTGACTTTTAAAGTAATCATTCATATTTTTGTTACATTACTAACCAT
Source organism: Stelis phaeoptera (assembly GCA_943735885.1). Lineage (NCBI taxonomy): Eukaryota > Metazoa > Arthropoda > Insecta > Hymenoptera > Megachilidae > Stelis > Stelis phaeoptera. The sequence continues at coordinate 8,828,274 of OX030936.1, forward strand.
AATTGTTTCCTTATTTCCAAAAAGATCAATATATCATAAAGAAAATGCGCTTAAATAATGTATCTTTATATCAGCTGTTTAATTCTCCTCCTAAATTCGTAAAAGTTTACAGAAGTATATTTTCAAATATATTTAAAACACATGTTAATTCTAATAAATAGGTAAGGCTTATTGTAGAAATATTGTACACGTTTCAAATGCTACCATTTACTCACTTATCGTTTGTTTTTCCGCCTGCTTGCACAAATGACATCTGTAAACAAAATACATTAACATGTTACATATTTATATTTATATACATATTTTAATACTTATTACTATTTTCGAAAGAATTGGTAGATTCAGTTTTAAGTAACTATATTACAAACTTAAGCTTACCTGGGTAATGCTATATTCTTAAAGATTAAAAAATTCCCTAACTTTATTTTTCATGTTGTTTAATCTCATTATTAAAAAATAAATGTTGAAGCATCTGTCAACGTTACTTTTTGTAACGCTTATGGATATTGCGCGTACTATACTTCTTAGATATAAATGTTTACTTTGAATACATATGTTCACAGCCAATATTTTAATCTACTTTCTTTTTTGTACCAAGAATTGTACTATTGTGGTAATTTTAAGGTACTAATCATATCGGAGTGACATCTTCCAGCGTTGATCTTCCATGTAGAGAATAATTCCAGTTTTGTTTTTCAAAATACTCAATATTAAAAGTTTCAATTTGTATAATTATAGAATCAATATAAACACAACAAATTTCACTTTACCAACGTATTTTATAGAATTATACGTTATACGTATTAAAGCTCATATATTTACAATGAAATAAACATTGGAAAAGGCACTAATTTATGATTTAAATAAATTAAAAATACAATAAATATAATTTTACCTTTCTTTACAGAAGTAAAACGTTTCTTTTGCATTTTCTCTTGATTTACAGAATAAACGACCGTATTTGCTTCTAAATTTGACGCAAGCTTAGAAGCTAGTTTCCTTTTCTTCAAAGGCATTTCTTCGTCTACGGTCATAATCATTTGTTTTTCAATGAATTTCGACGACTGTGTATCCGTATCTTGTAATGTCCAGTTGGTGTCAGATTTAACAAGAATGTTATTTGTAATATCACCTGTACGTTTGTCCGTCGTAACATTTACCTTGCTAACGTCTTTGTCAAGCTTTATATTTTTCTTCAAAAATTTGACACAAGTTTTATTATCTGACATATGTGGATCTTCGAACAGGCGCGGTGCATTTGAATCTTCCGAGATGTTATCTTCCGTGGTGTGTTTAAAATTCTCCAATTTAGAATCCTCTTTGAATATTGCATCTATCACAGAATCGTTATGAAAATTCAATAACATTTGCTGTTTTCTTTGAGATATATTTCTCAATCTCTGAATACCAACACGTTTCAGTTGTTTATATTCATTTTCAGAGGTGCATATGATTTGAGGAGATTTTTGACAATACGATACATGAAACGTCGATAAAGGTAATTCGCATGCATTCTGCGTATCTTGATGATTCAAAAGGTTGATACCAGTAAGCTGTGAACATCTTAAACTTAATTCATTGTGTTCGGATTGAACAATAGGCGAAATTAATTCTTCCTTTTTCTTCTTCTTCATTTTAATCTTCTTTTTATATTTTAAATTTCTGTTGGATGATCTACACTGCGTTTGAGCTTCCACTCTATGTTTCGTAGTGTAACTTTGCTTCTCTTTACAACCGTATTCTATGTTTTTCTGAATATTTCTTTGCTTTATGGAGCCTTCGTGTTCTTGTTCTATGCACTGTGGAATTATGTTCGTGTTGCACTGTATTAAATCTGTGGAAGACAATAAGTCGCAGGAATCTAAAGATTGCTTTACCATCGAAGGATTGCTTTCAAATTCTAAATATATGTGCTTATCGGACGATTGAATATCATCCTGTTGTTTAGGGGTGCAATTTATCGATGGATTTAATAGAGTTTCATTGGAGTTACAAGTTTCGGATGAAACTTGATTCATTGTATCATTAAAATACTCAATTTGATTAACATCGTCCTTTTGAAAAATATAGGATTTTTCTGTTATGCTATCTATATCAAACTTACTAGTGAAATTAGCAAGACTACACTTAGGAAATGATTCTTTTACTTCGGAAGATATATTATCTGAACTCACTAAACTAGCTGACTGATCGGAGGAAGATAAATTTTTAATCAACGAAGGAAATTCTAGTGCTTTTTCTTTACTGGTATTTAAACCAAACCCAACCACGTCTACACTACTGTCAATTAAATAATTGTGAGTACTACACAGTTCTTTGTCTTTCTGGGAGAAAATATTTTCTTTGTTGTTCGTGTTAATTGTCGAAGTTTTGTCTTCGGAATTTAATTCCAAAGCACCGTATTCTTTTGTCAAGAAACTGTCTGTTTCGAATGTCTTTTTTATCGATCGTGGATCGACCGCTTGTACATTTGAATACATAAAATCGTTCGAAGGGAAATCCATATTTGTTAAATCAAAATCGAACAATGAATTTAATATTCCAACTGTTCCAAGACTACCCTCAGGCAATGGTATTTTAGCATTCGCTGTGTCTGCCATGTTATATTTCTCTTCCTTTTTATACGTATGCTCGGATTGTGAAAAAAAATCTGCAATGCAATTTAACACATTGTTCGAATTATCATAATTAATTGGCGACATCAGAGGCGATTGCCAGTCTTCCAAAATTTCTTGTTCATCTTCGATGGTTATGTCTCCATTTAGAATGTTATCTAAAATATCAGTATTTTCAAATTCATCTACAGAACGTGTCTTTGTGACATTAATCTTCTGCAAGGAATTCTGAAACATAGACTCGCAATATACGTCTTGATCCAGTTTTTTGGTATGTTGTGAATCATCTATAAAAGATTCATAGGTACGTGTATCTACGTTTGTTTCTTCGGGTTCGTTGGTCAAAATTCTAAAATTTTCGCTGTCCTCCTCCTTAACAGACTGTTCGATTTCAGACTTTATTTGATTGCAAACAAAACTTCGAGGAGACTTATTTTCATCGTCTTTCCTGTAAGAACAATATTCTCTTGGTTGAGACGTCGAAACAGCTACCTTTTTACAGTTGATTGGATCGTATTTTCCTTGATTTAATATCGTACTGCTATCTTTATCGTTCCGTCTGTGGAAATCTTGACAACTGCACACATTTGGCAATTCCTTTTTTTCATACAACTCTAGGAGTTTGTTTAATTTCTCTAAATTTGTAGACGAATTAATATTTTGTACCCAACTGGATGACGATGCTGCAATTTGATCATCAAAAACTGTAGTTGCGACGGTACACGTGTCTGTTTTATCCAAACACTCTAACCGTTGTTTCTCTGTGTGTACTGTCATAATATGTTCACCGATACGATTCAAAACGTTCATACATTTGTCAAGATCGCTCAACATGCATATTACATTTTTGTCACAGATTAATTTTTTATCCGTAGCATCTTCGTTCTTTACCGTATTAAACATACCGTTGTTGTGACAAGAAAAAGGTTTCGTCTCAACTTTCGTACAATAACTTGTGCATTCCTGAGTATCACAAGAAATTTTTTGTTTCGCAGCTTCTGTTATCACCGAACCATGACTGCTCATTGTTGATATAAAATCGTGCAAATGGCAATCACTTTGTACATAAACAGGTTGATTTTGGCAATAAGTGTCAGTTTGCATCATATTACAATCTGTATTTATTGATAATTCTTGTTTTATAGACTGTGTATTTGTAACATTATTTTGGCACTCTTTTGACAAGGATATTGTCTCAATGGAACTTTTTGGTTGACAGAATGATTCTTCTCTACCCTGAGCATCTATTACGCTAGACTTATTGGCTGTACTTTTCGAGAGAAAATTATGTTGAGACGCGTCATTTTCCTCTCTACTTTCTTTAAGCAGAGCTAATATCGTTTTCGGTACTTTAATACTTTGTCCCATTGTGTCTAAAAGTTTCAATAATGCTAGAAGTTTATGGCGTTGTAAATTAATTTGTTTTATATCGCTATGTTGAAGCAAACACTTCAATTCGTTATGTCTCTTATTTAAAATATAACCGTATATGTTTTGTGAATTAATATAATGAGTATTATCTTTCATTGGTTCTTGATCCGGAGAAATACAGTTTTCTGTACTTTCGCTAATTTTATTGTCCAAAACTGATAAATACTCTAAAACAACTTTATCCGGAATGTTTTCAGAACTTTCCTTACTGCGAGTATCTGTATTTTCCACTTGATTTGCACGCTCTATTTCATCACTACGCTTTTGTACTTTGTATTTTTTTCTTGCCATTTGTAACCATTCCAATTTCTTATGATTTCTTTTCTTATTTTTCTTCTTATTTACTGTTAATTCATCTTCTTTAGTTAAGTCGATTAATATTATTTCTCCAGGCTTTAATTTTGACGCTTTTTTATATTTTCTGAATTTGTTTCTCGTATCAATTAAAAACATTTGATTAACAGTTTTACTAGATTGGGTCTGATTTTCAAAAGCGCAATTATTTCTTAAACTGCTTATTCTGTTTCTTTTCAACTCGTGGTTCACAGCGTGTTCTTGAACATCGCAAAACAGAATCTAGAAATGTAAGAAAATTACGAAGGTATTAAATAAACGTTATGTTTATAGATTACAACAATGGTAAATTATGAGTATTGTATAATGTAAAAATCACCTGTCAAGTATCGTAATCATTTAAATTTGAAATTTTTGTTACACGAGAATCTTCAAAGCAGACAGACATTGCATTCTCGAACGCTAAGAAATTTCTGGATGCTGTTTTTAAGTCGAACACATTTGGTTGCAACAGCCAAATAGTTTCATTTTCATATTCTATAGGAGGTTTTGGTATTATCTCCAACAATTCATCACGCATTTTTGGTATACACGATCCTAATATCGTTAAAGCTATTTTATTCACTTCTTTCTTCTCTTTAACATTTTCCTTCATTCTTTGCCACAGTTTTAAAACAAGCAAGTATCTGACATAATCTATATCTATTAAAGATTCCATGTTTTTTTCTAAACCGGCGAAACTTTTCCTAATGTAAAAAAGATGATTTTTATTAAGTACTGTATAGAGCAAACTTCATTTTTTTAAATAGATGCTACGAATATTAAACATTTACATACATGAATATAGGATCGCATATCTTTGAATACTTTTTAGTAACAAACTTGAGTTTAAGTAATACTCTGAAGATATGCTTCTCTGAATTATCTGAAACAGAATTGTATAAATAGCAATTATTATAGATATGTTAATTCTTATAATAAATGTAAACTCACTTAAATATATCCACAAAGCCGAAAGAAGCTTTGCTGCTAGTTTAGAAGAATCCATATCCGGTTTAAAAGTCTGCAGTTCCAGGTCTACGTATATTCCTAATAATGCTGCCATTTCGTTTAAATACCACTCGTAATCATCGACATCCTATAATATATTTAACAGTTTTATCGTATATCAATATTTTCACTATAATTCAAATTAATAATATTAAAAATACCTCTTTAATTTCATGCCAATAAAGATGAAAAAATGTTAACGTACTACTTATATGGTTTTTTAATTTTATCATATCTGATACTTTTTCACAATACATATTTATACTGTTCAAAATGTTTCTGAAATATTTAATAGCAGTTAATTAAACATTGACCTTAATTGTTTTTTAGATGATAAACAAATATTGGTCTTACTGTTTATAAAGAAGGAGTAAATGTTTTAATAATTGGTAATTCTTATTCCCCGCAGATGAACACATTATCTTATTAAATTTATTAAGCCATGGAAATATATTTTCATATGATTTAACATCAATAAACTGATTGTGTAAAATTTCTTGAGACTCATGCTTTGCTGGTATATTAACGTAACTGTTGTGTATCCATAAAAAATCTATTTCGTCCGTTTCATCCATTGTTATTTCTTTTTCATAAAATTGTGCTATAAAAATGTTAAGATTAAAATACCTTTAAATATTTCACACATGTGTAATTATATGAGAGGTATATAAACGTTACTTTACTTAAAAAAAAAAATATATATATATATATATATATATATATATTTAACAAAATTAATTAATAAAGAATGTTAATTGCTAATGTATTTGTTTCTTATACCTCTCACAATATATTTAAGATAATAATATTTATTACTTGTGGAATTATTATTTGCCAAATTGTCATTTAAGGTAACGGAACTGCTTATGTCCATTTCTTGAGTAGGTTGAGCCATAATTATCATTAAAAATAAATTGTATAAAACCTAGAAAACAAGATTGAAATAAGAATTACCTACTTTTTTAAGAATAATATACCGGATAAAGGGAAACAAATAAAGTCAAATTACAAGTATTACGTGCAATTTCTATACTTCTATAATTGATGTAATTCCGTGTCAACGATAAAGCACGTCGCGTAAAGAATCTAAAAGCAGAAGTAAACAATCAACAATAAAAAAATACAAGTTTCTTGATTAGGAGTGTGTCTAATGCATGTAGAGGATTATAAACGGTCCCACTCCCATGATTTATGCCCTTAAAACGCTTACTATTCCATACTCACAGAAAATAAAATTAAACGGGCACAGATGTCACTCGTTTTTCGCTGTGAATTAACCGTTTCATGCTTTAGTTTTTTCGTGTTTGCAACAGGACAGTCGCATGCGACGATAATAATTTTCTTGTGACCTGCGCTGTCAGTTGTATTACAAAATTTGTTATAGTTCTTTGAAAATTGAGTGAAACACGACGCCTGACACCGATGCTAAATTAACGCCGCCGTGACCATAGTATTCCAGAGCATCCCGACGAAAATTTAGAATACAGGAACGGTCGCACCCCCTGAAGAACCCATGGGCATCAACGCAAATAGAACATTTCAATTTGATTACACAACATATTCAGCCGAGTTCATATAAATTGTATTCCTTCATTTGTTAAAGTAGATTCGAGTTTTTAAAATCACGTTTGCATAACTTGTTGTGATCGCAGAAATTCAATTTCGGACGCCATCAGAATGAAAATCGCTAAAGAATGAACATATATCGTTAAAAAAGAATGAAGAAAACAAATGGTCAAGTTGCATAGATATTACAGGATTCTTCTAAAATTATGTAAACGGAATAAATTTGACGAGAATGTTCTGATGAAAGTTACGTCACGGTAGTGAAGCGTGTGTAATAAATTTAAAGTGTTCAGTATGTACGCTCCTGAGGATAGAAGTTGCACACCGAAGCGCAGACGTTGCCTGAACTTTTCAGCTATAGTAACCGCTAGCGGCCGATCACGTATGTGACATGGCGTCCGGGTAGAAAGAAAGTTGACTGTTAAATAAGCGTTAATGTTGTTTTTATGACATTGACCAACCGAAAAGGGAACATCCGAGGCCGCGAATTTCCCACAGACACCGGCATTGATGGTAATGCATGCGAGGAAACCACAAAGGATCAGCGATGGGTAGGGTACCGCCGTCAAATACCCAATCCTGACACAACCAACCTCTACTCACCTCACCTCTCATCACCAAGTCCGTCCATCCAACCCACTCGACATCAACTACTACCGCCATTCGCGGGACGTTTTTCCTCGATGGAAATTTGTTTTTCCATCCAGGAACACCCGCTGCCCAACAGTTTTATTTATCATTCCACCTTTGTATGATTTCAGGTACTTCGAAAAGCACCAGGCCCATCCCTATCAGGTAAATATCATCGAGTAATTGGTGTTGGGGGTTTCGGAGGGGAGTAATTTATCTACAGTGCGGTTGCACGCATAATTTTACCGCGATTATTTTTCGCCTTTGTTTAGAAAAATGCACACGAAATTCGTGTCCTTTGGCAAATTTTTCTTAAAAAAAAAAAAAAAAAAAAAAAAAAATCGCCTTATTATCTGTGTCACAATTCGTTTGTATTTTTCTTAATCATACTTCTCTCTTTCTTCTGGCTCGTTATTAACGAAACAATGATCAGCACAAATTATTTGTAAAAAATATCATTATCAATTCTAAACGTTAGAAATATTAATCACTAACTTCTTAGTTTGTGATGTTTTTCGTGCAATTTACCCGCGTATATTGTTCATTTTAATTTGGTGCAAGTTTTGTGGAATTTGTATGTGTGATAGTGATTTGTACATACATATATTATTAGACATTAGATTTTCCATAATTGAACAGCAAAGTAACTTTGCATACTATAGTATCTTATAGTATCGTGAAGAAATAATTTTCTCTCTCTATAAAAAAATTAAAGCGCATCTGGTACACCGAAAACTAACAGTTTTATTGATTTTATGTAGATTGATTTAATATTCATTTTGTTACTTTATTGTAACAAGCATGTTGATGTTATAAGCATATCAAGAGCATATAAATATTTGATAATGCATATTTGTCGAATGTGTCGAACATAACTAAAATGTTTAGCATGTATAAAGCAAATTTCTTCGTCTCAAATATTTTGTCAAATAATTAGGTCAAAAATAATAGAATTATTATACATATTTTCTTAATATTGTAAAAATAGAACATTAATTCTATATAATATTGTCCTTGAGTATTACATGATATTACATTTGAATTATAAATGTGCATAAAATTTGTATGGTTTTTAATGTATTGTTCGCGATTTACATTGAATACGGTAAAAATGGTGTATAAATTCTTATAAATTTGTTCGATTTTGTGGAAGATGCAATTTTTTTTTTCATCTTGTAAATATAACCTCACTTTTAGAAAATCAATAATTCATTCTTCATTATGTAGATTACTAGTAGTGATTTAGAAATACTATACAAGTATTTTGATTACAATTTTCTTTACATTATGTTGTTTATAAAAATTATACTCCTAATAACATTGAACAATCTCATAATTCTGTTGTGTTAGATAGATCCATTAAGTTTTATGTAATTTATGGAATTTGCATTCAGTTATTCCTTAAAACAAGTCATATCTTTATAACAGGTATTTCATGTGGATTTAATAAAAATTCCTATAGTTTTTGTCATTATATTATTATATATGCACGACAGATGTTTATATTATATTTCCAATAAGTATATTTTATTTGTGTAGAGTTGCAAGAATGATGATGAAAATAATGTATTAACATCTAAGAACACTTGTTACTTATCTAAATATTGCTAGTTTCAATTGATGAACGAAAAAGTTAATATTTAAATATTAATTGCAGATAATTATGTGCAAAGCATACGATTGGGAATAAGTAGTCAAATTTTTTTTAATAAGTAGGAAAAAAAATATTCCTTTCAGTTACGCCAAACACTTCTGTTTACAGAACGCAAAATACAGCAGTTCTAAGGGTGGCTATTCCTCATCAACGACATCGTCAGATGGTCGTTACGAAGGACGTATGCGAGATTCCCCAAATGGCAACTCTTACAGTCCAGCAGCGGGCTTGGGTATGGGCATGGGAACAGACAGAGATAGTCCTCGCAGCTACACATCTAAACCCCTTTACAAGAAGGAGAGAGAAAATAGAGACTACAAGTTATCCTCCTCTAGGGACAAGTATTCGGGTAATTGAATTTCATTTCTTGTTTTCTTAAATGTTTAATATGATATGGGTCTTATATATTTTAAAACGATGTTCAACCTAAATCGCTTGGAAAGTATTTAAGAAATGTAGTTATCCGTTTATAAAGTACTGTATTGAAAAGTTTGGTAATGCAATTATTTTATGAAAAACAATAATACAGTCACTTTTGTCATAACCAGTAGAAAACACAGATCATTATTGGTAAAAAGAAGAATTAAATTTGTATTATTAAAAATTGAAGTTTTGTATAGCTAGCATAACAACATCTTTCATAATACTCGGTGGAAAAGAATTATCGGTTGAAAATACAAACGCAATTAATAGTATTAATTGATACAACATTTATATATGTAATTAGTATAAAAACTAAGTAAGCCGTGATGTATATTTGAGTCTTATTGTAATATTAATTTGAATACTATTTATAAATGACTGATTATACAGTTTTCAGTACATGTTGCATAGGCAATGTACAGAATTATAAAGTTTAAAGAAATCGTGTACAAATACTGGAAAATTATATAAGTATAATGAAACCTTTTACGTATATATAGAAAGAACATATTCTATGTTTACTTGTTTGGGATAGTTCTTTATTAAAAGTTAAATTATATGGCAGAAAACTGTGTTATAACAAAATCGACTGTATAATAACTTTCATTATTTTGAGAAATAAAGTTTTCATTCTTCTTTCTTCAGTATAAAAACAGGGTTGTGTCTTAACATTTTCAGCTGTAACATGCTTGCTTGCATATGTGTAGATTGTGCACGATCCCCAAAAGACAAGAGAAGCCGTGAGAGCAGAGATTCAGAACACAGGACCAACCATGATAGGAGTAGTGGAGAGGTGAGAAACCTATTATTAACTATCCAATAGAATTAACCAGCACTCTGTATTACTTATTTACGATGATAAATATAATTTTAATATATTAAGTGCTTTATTATATCACGGCCAAGAATATAATTATAAAAATACATTTCAATTTTAACTGGTCATAGTATGTGTTGCGTATAACTCTAAATATTTCTTGAAATCGTTTGAAATGTTTTATACAAAAACAGCAAAACAACAACATTGTTTAAATACAAAAGCTGTATTGAAGTATTACATGTATATTAATATAAATGTTACCTTAACGTTACAGATTTTACATCCTATAAAATTATCGTCAAATTCATCAAGAGAGTCTTCATCTCAAAGGAAATTATCACATAATTCCTGTCAGGTCAGTATCAAATTAAACGATTTCATTGCAAGACGAAACACTGTTATGTATTTGAGACATTATGCTATCGATTAAGCAGAGAATTATTATTATTATAATATATTCAACTTTTTAATAGAACAACATAAATTAATACATCTTGAATATAAAGTTTGGTGCAAAAATTTGCTGAATAACTATTAAAATTTATAATCGAGTTAACATTTTAATACCGTTAAAGAACTATAGGTACTCCAAAATTGGAGAGCATTGAAAAGTTAAGATTTGATAGGTACACAGGGCCAACGACGTGGACAGATAGTTTCACCTGTACGAACAAGTTTTGGAATTTGTTATAAATATTTTCCATCGATTCAACCGTTTCCGGAAATTTTAGAACAGTCTGTTTAGGATAAACGTGGTGATGAGCGAGGAGGTGCAATGGAACGTTCAGCCAGGTTTGGTGATTGGTCAGAGCACATGAGTTCTTCGGGGAAGAAGTATTATTACAACTGTAAAACAGAAGTTTCGCAGTGGGAAAAACCACGGGAATGGATTAGTCGAACAGATAATCGACAACGTCAATCTAATGATTATTCTTCTAGGTCAAGTAGGTTTAACGGTATTATATCACTAAATTATGTGTTTTTAGTTAAACAAACGATTGTACTTTGCATGTTATCGATTCTTTCGTTGTGGCATCAGTTGTGTATAATAGTTACAAGTCAATCACATTTTTAATAATTTATTTATCACCAATCTTGATGCTTCGAGTCCATTGGTAACCACACACGTGTACGTACAACGTCGTTGTCCAACGAAAGAATTGTCCCATTCGAAGAAATTCAGTTAACTTATTGTTTACTTACTCGTATCGCACTTAAAATATAAAAAATGATTCTTCTTTTAATTGAAAAATGGCGCACCATAGTTTGTTTTAAATTTAAATTATCACATAATTTGCCAATTCACATCTTTATCATTTTATCTATTTAAATACTGATCGGTAAGTCCAATTATTTTACTCAATGTTTATAAAACCGATTATGCATTGAACGCCTGACAAGAAATAAATTACAGAGAATTAAGCACAACGAGATCACTGAATTTCTCAATCTATCAATTTCAATTAATTAATTAAATCATTCGGTTTAGAAAATGTTGGTTTTCGATGTTTTCTGTCTCGCAGGTCACGATAAACATTCCAACTCGCGATCAAATAGCAGTAGCAGTGTGCGAGATGGTAAATCATCGCGTCAATCCGATAAACGAGAATATTGGAGTTCGTGCAGTGGAAGTGGTGGTGGTAGTAGTAGGGAAGATGTTTCGGTTAGGGAAAGAGAAAGAGAGAAAGAACGTGAAAGAGAACGGGAACGCGAAAGAGATCGAGAATCGTGTAGAGAAGATACAGGAGTGGAGCGTCAGTCTCAGGATATGGATATTTCACCGGGTGATTCTACACCAACTTCTGAGCCTTTAACATCTTGTACTCATGACCCACTGCCGCAAGGCCCTGTATTGTTGGCCACCGGTATGTTTCGTATATTGAAAGGCATCGATCAAGAAGAAAAAAGATATTAATAAATTTTATAAATTATCGTAGCATTGCCTCGGTTAACATCGCATCCACCATCCACACCGCAAACACCTGGAAAACTTAATTCGCCAACACAACAACAACAACAAGGAAACAGTAATGCTCCAGGGCCACCTGTTTCCCTAGCAAATCTTCCAAGACTTTTATCTCAAATCACAGGCAATAAAGAACAACCTGACATTACACCGCAAAAAGCGTTACAAACACTTCAAACAGCCGCTATCCTGTTATCCAGACAAGTAAGTAATGTTTTAGAATGTACAGGTAATCATTTCTTTTACATAATTTGTAGTGTATTTGATCGATTATCAAAGGTCGTTGTTTTTCTTCAAAATTTTTCGTTTCAAGAAAACTTATTCGATTATATATTTTTGTTCGCAGCAATCGGCAAGTGGTGATCGAAATAGTAGTGGAAATGACGTGATGGTGCCGCTAAAAGTTGATACAAGCGGCAACATTACGAGCGAGGGACCACCAACTCCGACGCATTCAGAGACCCAGGATTGCATTGATGCTCGAAAATGTATATATTGACATGTTCAACCGATAATTGTATCATTGATCGATGTTATAAAAATTAACATTTAATAACCGTATGTTTATTTTTTCTTTTTCTTTTTTTTTTTTTCACAGTAACAAGTCCTGGGGGGACGAATTCTGGAGTGCAAGGTTTAAGCTCGTTGCAAAATCTTAGCACATTAGGTTCTCTTGGAAATTTAAGTAATACAGGTTTACAAGCATTATCTAGAGTACAGCCTCCTTTAACGCCTTCTTTAACACCTTCACTTGCTAATCACTATCGGGAGGATCTAACGCAACACGTGCGTGCCTTTCCTGCTGATATCCTTGAAAAACAGGTATATATACATCAATGTATGCATACATCTCGTTATACGTATACTTCAACATGGTTATATCATATGATATTAATATATGATATATCTGTGAGTAATGTGATATATATGTTAAAAAAGAAAAGAATATATATATATATATATCGGTAATTATCACTTATAGGCACAGAAACTTAGCGAGGAAGCACACACGATGGGAAGTTTACAGTGTACAAGAGTGTCGGCAGAATTAAAGACGGCACGATCCATAGTGAGGCTGACAGAGATTCAGGCAACTTTACAGGAACAAAGGTACATACTTTTTAATGTTACATTACAATTATTACCTTTCAGATAATGATTTTAAATTATGTAACATGTGCTTACTATAAATTGAATTGGTAAACTTGATATTCTAGGATATTATTTCTCCGTCAACAAATTCAAACATTGGAGGAGCTAAAATCCCAAAATTCCTTCATGTCTGATGATTCTTAGTGTAAGAAACTTTATAAAGTAATTATAATTACAATCTATAATTCATGCAAAAAAAAAAAATAAAACATAATTATTAATATTCTCATTAATATTGAATAATTAAGATTGTACCTAAATTATAATATCATGATAGAAACGGTAAAAAAAAACAAAAAAAAAAAGATAGTAATGAATATTATGGGCTGCCCAGAGAGGTTTGGTTATTTCGTTTATCAACTAACGAGTCTTATTATAATTAATTGAAAAGCCCACCTCTCTGGGAAGCACACGAGGCCTATCCACACGCAAACACAACACTCTAAGTAAATAGCAAAATGAATCTATTCTATCAGTTCATTGCAAACTATTGAATTGTCCACATCGTCTTGTATTACCTATGTTATACGTGTCAATGTTTCATATCCCAAGATTAAGCGGCATTTTAACTAGTTGAAACATTTTTGTTGTAAATCTCGGAATAAAATTCGTGCCAGAAGTTTTAATTCAGTTCTTTATCGCCACTGTCTTACCTAATTCCCAGACTATTTAAAAGAAAATCGTTTCTTTCATTGTGAAATTATACTTTCTTTCCACGATATATACAGGATGTCTCGTAACTAGTGTAGAAGCCGGAAATGAGGGGGTAGCTGAGACGATTCTGAACAACAATTTCCTTTGCAAAAATGTCAGACGGGGCTTCGTTTTTTTGGAATTATTAACGAAAAACACTGACCAATCAAGGCGCGGATAGAGCGCGCGCTCAGCCGTGATTGGATACTAGAACGAATCACGGCTGAGCGCGCGCTCTGATTGGTCAGTGTTTTTCGTGAATAATTCAAAAACAAATCGTCTTAGCTACCCCCGATTTCCCGATGTTACACTAGTTACGGGACACCCTGTATATATATTATTTATATATATATATATATAGTATAGAGAGAGAAAATTAAAAATGTTTAGAAAATTATAATTTGTGTAAAAATATTTGTAAATAATTTTAGAGATTTACAATAACTTAATCTATGTTATTCCCAGTGCTTTTGAAAAAAGTACTTTTTAATGGTGTATCGTTGAAGCAAATTGTATAGAATGTGCCAAAATCGGATAAATAATTTAAAACACTTTTAATATATCTTAATCGTAAATAATTTTTATTTTCTGCATAGCTCCTCATACAGTTGTACAACATAAGAAACTGAATTACGTTGCGTCATTGTATTAGATCTTATAAGCGAAAAACTGAATACGTAGTTAGACGATGTGATCCTTAGAATTTTTAGTATATATATACATATATATTGAGTTAGAATTTTTCATTAATAATCACCAATTTATTTTATGTGGAATAAAACTTCAATTTTCAATCATTTATATTTTGCCCACTCTATTGTTCGTCCCAAACATTATGTAAAAGGATTAGTTTTCTTGCAGTAGTGTTTTATGTGTTTAAAATAAAATATTTTTCACTGAAAACACGTGTAGAACGAGTATATATGTATATATATATACATTGTTCAGAATGATAAAACCACAAATACTACAGTAAGTTATAATATGGATTTTTCTTACTTTGTATATTTCTTTAAGGAACTGTTAAGGAGTGAGCTTAATACTTATTGAAATAAAAAGCAACATGAAACCTAACTTACGAAACAAATACATTTGATTGAAGAATTTGAGACTGCGACTGAATTCTAACGTTTCCTTTCAAATTACTTTCTGAATGCGAACCAAGAAGTTCTCTTATGAAGTACTGCGCACATGTTTCTTCTCATACTTTGTTTTTTCTTGATTATAAATTATTCGCTAAAAAAGAAAAAGAAGGAATTAAGTTTCAAGTGTGATTATCTCGTACGATATATATATAGTATGTAATCAAACTCCTTGGTACGCATTAATATCTAAATGCCCTTCTAAAATCGTTACTTTTAACTAACTACAAAATAAAATTGTAAACCCAAATTAAACATCATTGTTTTCAAATTGATATTTTTTTTTTTCTTGTTTTTTTTTTTTCTTCATATATCTTAATGTCGTATAATATAATTATTATGAGTACAGCGGAGGATAGCATTAAGAATAATATTGGTAATAATGTTAACGTGAATGTATCCATTTCACGGTGTTTCTCAACACGAGCTCAATAGCCTTCGTCATCACAAAATGTTATGCATCGATGCAACATGTCACATTTAATCAATAAATTATACGATATGAGGCTATCGAGATTTTGTTCATTATACTTACATTTATACATTTGTTTCGCAAATAGATGTTATTTCTGTCATGTATAATATACATTGGTATTTTTATTATAATCTCTTTGCTTTTTTATTACTATGTATGTATATATGTATGTTTCAATAAACTATGTGTTACTATGCTTGTTTCAAAATAAAACATTGAGAATTTGAAACTTTTTCCTGAGTTCACTTAAAAAAAGAAAAGAAAAATAAAAATAAAATTCAGTCAAGTGTATTCTTTATACTTCGTTTGTGCGAGTAATGATTACCGAATTTTATCGGTTGAGAAACACCGATAATTCTTTACAATATTATCTAACATTATACCATGTCATGAGAATGTTGTAACATCCCCATAGCACCCGAAGCATACAGTGAACATTCTCCCATGTACATTGTATTTAATTACAGTCAGTCATTGGACTTATTTTATAACAAACTCTCTCTCTTCGTTTCTTTTTTTTTTTTTTCTCTTGAACGTTTAGATCATTGATTAATACATCCTCAATGTAATCATTACAGATATTCGTGTAAATTCAGTACAATGCATAATTTTCATGGACTAAGATTATAATAAGGCCTCTTGAACATTTGACTCATTTCTTTTTTTTTTTCCATACATTTCATAACTCGTAGAATTTTTGCATATTAAAATTTTTTAATAAAGCATATATGAATTAGCGAAGATACGAATTATTTAAATTTTCCAATATTTTTACCTCGTATCTGTTTAATATTATAATAATATTTAATATCTAAATTGTCATTTTCATCAGTAAATTATTTTCTCATTTCTGAAAACGATGTGATCAAGATGTTACAATCAAGTTACATTAAAAAAGAAAAATTTAATATTCAATTTGTCAATTTAGTGCTTCTCACAACAAATGTCATTCGTAAAAGACCAAATATTTTACAAGTTATGAGATGTTGCGTGTCTATTGTTGAACGATTTTAATGTAGTGCTCCTCGAGTATTTATGCAAACATATTGCAATGGAGAGTACAAACTGCTACAAAACAATTCCAATATGATTTGTTTTACAATCGTTAATACATCTATATCATACGCTCGTTATGTGATTTTAAGGCCATATACGAGATTTAATACAAAGGTACTGCCTCTTTAGGTCAGTGTTTGATATATTTTTATTAATTTGGAAATTTGTCTAGGGGATAGACAAATGGACGACACAGCCTCGACAGAGAATGTTCACAGTGTAAGACAGCAGCATAGACATATCTCAGCGCAGCCTCACTTTATCATTGGTTAGTGCTTCTGCTGGTAATTATTATACAAATCTATCATTTTTCTTAGAATACACGATACAGCTATGTATGGAAGAACCCTTCGTAGACAGGATCTCTCTTTTTATGCAACAAATACATTAAAAAGGTACTGTGTGAGTGCAAACTAATTAAATTCTATTATCAAGTTGCCATAAATTATTTCCTACTATTTTTGTCTCTTATCAATAGACATAATTTTAATTATATAAAAAACAAGATCTATGTCGATACATATTTTTCTTTTTTCTCTTCTTCTTTTTACACACTTAACAATATTATTGTAACATAGCAGACAGGTAACAAGCTACGAAGGGTGTTTTGTAAAATTTGTTAATTATCCGTATGAAATCAAGGGTTTTCTCCTTTCTATTATCCTTGTATCTTAATACGTACGCAGCAAAACTAAAAATGCCTTAAAATCTACAATGTAAATATTATACAACATACAAAGTAACAATATGTAACAGAGTTGTTTTCTTTCTTTTTTTTTTTTTTTTTGTACCTATGTATCTATTATGGCAGAAGGTGGGTCTTGTGCCGAGTTATTCTTGGCTACTGTCAAATTTTAAGCCAACATTATAAGATACAACTATCCTAGGCTTAAATAGGACGTGCACGATTTTCATATTAATTCATTAATCATTAACACGTCGACTAACTACTTTCTGCAATTAGGGACTTCTAAAAAGAATGTCTGTCTTACACGTTTATCTGTGTCTGAAAAACAGTTTCGCTAAATCTACCATTACTGAAACTAATATCACTCTAGGCAAAATTGCACTCCATCGTAAAAATCTATAATTTCGTCAATAATAAAATATAAAAATAATAAAAGAAAAGAAAAGAAAAGAAGAAAAAGAAAGAAGAAATTATAAGTAAATCTCGAAAAGACAAGAATTTTGCATACAAACCGATATATTTTCTTATATCGTTCATCGTTTGAATAGTATTTTTTTTTTTCCCCTACTTATAGTCAAGTTTTATTGTAACATATTCGGTATTTTTTACAGAGTGATACGTTTATCATAATTTTCTTTGCAAAAATAATAACAAGCAAACAAATGAACAAAAAGGTAACTCTTTAGAAGCCCCGTAATAATTTATACTCATTCAAGGTTATTTTCCTTGATTCGTTTTTCATTCATTCTAAGGTAAAACACGCAACATTACTATAATTTAATTCTATTAAAATGGCATTCAGTATTATAGGATTAATTCATTCAATATATAAAAAAAATATACAATTTCGACTACTCGATGCAATTGTTCAGTAATCGTGATTTTGTACTATCCGAATGCCATTTTTTTGTTTTTGTTTTTATATATATGATACATTTTCTTTGGACTAGCGCTACAAAGATTGTAGAACTGTCCACAAAATGCTAATTAAAATATAATTAATGTCTATACGCAGTGGGATTTCATTGATATTCAGTCGATTCACAATACTCGCAACGTGCCAAAAATTTACAGAGAAAAAAAAAAAAAAAGAAAAGAAAAAAGGAATAAAAATAATTTCATCGATTATGTACTCGTTCGCTTATCTCATCAAGCATGTACCAGACTATGTAAAATCGTGTGTTCTGAATTCGTTAAAAATAACTAGCCAGGTAACGACAACCGAGTTCACATACGGTCCGCATGTTACACGTATAACGTTATTGCAATTTTCTGCAACGTTCCTTTACAAAAATAAAAAATAATTTTTAATCGATGTATCGTTGATAGATATTCAATACATCTTTCTTACAATTACAAAAACATTGTCACGAGTTGTGAATGACTTGTACTTACCTGAGGGATGCGTTCCCACTTGTTTATCCTCGATAAACTTACACTTGTACAGTGCTTTCTTAAGTTTCTTTATCGAGGTACTCTCTCCTTCTCTCTCTCTCTCTTTTTCATTTCATGAAAATTAACTCATCGTATCAGTAAACGCACATAGTGTCTTGTTTGGGCAAGGTATTTAGTAATGCAACAGCATTATGATCTGTCTTATTTGCAAAAGTGTGGCTTCATGCCAATATCAATGTGTCATTCGTTATTATTATATAATTTAAATAATTTATAATGTACAGATCCTGTAGAACACAAGTGGTTGTACGCAAGCATACCCCATTGGCAAATCAGTATATTACATAAAATGCTTGGTATACCACCACGTTAAATGTGATCGATTGGTATATGATAGATTCACTGTTTATCATACTGTAACTTTTAGCGTAAAAGACATTATCCACATACACGGTTTGCATAAAATAGAAATAAAAATACATTCGAGTACATGTGCAACTAGGATCATAAATTACTTCCCCTCTATCGTATTCTTCTGCAAGCTTTCTTGACTTTCCGTTGCGTCACAGATGGTGTACCACTGAAACAAAATACGGCCAATTTGTAAAACAAATATTTGTAAACACCAGCCTGATTTAGCTTACTTTTAATCCTTTTTTTTTTTTAGTTACACCATGATCTGAATAAAATATTTCTTTATTAACCTTTAAAGGGAATTACTAATATCACAGCTGATTGTATAGTTTAATAATTATTTTCTTCGTGAATATAAAGTAAAAGTAAAGCATTTTGTTAATTTTTCACCTGTTGCTGTATTATATTAATAACCTACGGAATCAATGCGATAATATAAATACATACCTGAATGCTGGAGGAGCATTTCCGCCGGTGAAGTTAAACGATGGTGGAGTATTGGGATCGAACGTAGGTGTAGAATTAGGAGGATTGAAATTAAATCCTGTGGACGGTGCCTGCAAAGAAAATTTCACGTTAAATTTAATAATGGAATTACCGTAATTAGAATGTTTTCTTTATTATTATTTACCATTGCGCCAAAGTTGAAACCACCCGAAGACGGAGCGGGTGCTGTAGATCCAAAATTGAATCCTGTGTTTGCAGGGGTTGATGGAAATGACGATGATGGTTGATTTTGAGTACCAATCTGTGGTGTGCCAAAAATTGGAGCTGCAACGGTTTGTTGACCAAACGCCGGTGTTTCCGGTTTAGGTGCGTTAAATGTAAATCCAGAATTGTTTGTTGGTGCAGGATTGTTGAACGTATTTCCAAATAAATTGCCACTTTGGGGCGCAGTTGAATTACTGCCGAATGTAAATAATTGTTTCTGAGCTGATTCAGTTGGATTAGTGTTCGCAGAGAAATTGAATCCAGTTCCTGGTTGCGCTACCGGTTGGGTAGAAGTACTACCAAACGTGAACAAATTTGAATTTGACGTGTTACTTTGAGCTGGCTTCGAGGAAGATCCAAATATATTAGGCGTAGAATCGGTAGTAAATGTTGAAGGCGTGTTATTACTAAAAACAGGAGTAACGGACGACCCAAAAGGATTTGGTGGACCGGACGACATACCAAATGGTATTGCATTTGGTCCTTGAGGAGCTGAAGTAAACGGAGAGGCTGTTTTAACAGTATTTCCAAATACAGGTATTTTTGTATCGGGAGATCCAAAAATTGAAGGTTTACTTTCGTTACTACCAAATGTTGGTACTTTATTTTCTGGCATAGCAAAGGTAGAAGGTTTAGCTGCATTTATACCGAATACGGGTTGTTTATTCTCTTCTGTACCAAATGTTGACGCACTCTTTGAATCATTAGTACTGAACAGTGGCGAAGCATTTGAAATATTTGAGAATAATGAATTTGCAGAAGTAACATTTGGCAATGCGTTAAAAGGTTTGGCTATCGAAGAATTCTCTGTTGTTTTGTTTTCTCCAAATGTACCAAAGGTATGAGGTAAGGTAGAAGTAGAAGCTGATGACGATATCTGACCAAAGGTTGGTGCTGATGTTGTTTGTACAGGTGGTTTTGTTTCAAGAAACGTAAAGGAGGGTTGAGTCGAAGATGGAAGACTTGATACTACGTTTGTAGAGGAACTGCTAACTACAACTGTGCTGTTTGGAACTCCGAACGAAAAGGAAGTGGTTGGTTTAAATTCTTGCGCGTTACTCTGACTTATTGATGGTAACGTGCTAACAACAACAGGAGACTGAGTAGTTTCTATGTTTGGTTTCGCAATCTCCGTCACTGTATTTTCAAGTACAACACTCTGTTTCGCTTCCTTCGCATCTGATTCTCCAATCTTAGGTTTGGATACACCAAATGTAAATGTCGATGGAAGTGTTGTAGAAGATGTTACATTCAAAGATTGCTTATCAGTTGCTATCGGACCACTTTCACTGTTTGGTACACCAAATGAAAATGTTGGCGCTGGCCTTTTTTCTGCCTGTTCTGAGTTCTGTTTTGTATCAGTCTTGCCACTATTACTTGTACTAACTTGAAATCCAAATCCATTTCCCGAAGTTGACGAGGCACTGTTTTCAGATTTTAATGTTTCCCCGAACGTTTTCTTATCTTCTTTTTGAATGCCAAATGTAAATTGACCAATTTGACTACTTTGTTGATTATCACCAAATTTAAAACCATTAGTAGGCGCTAAATGATCAGTCTTTTCTAGATCAGCTTTATCGATTCCAAATTTAAAACCACCAGCATTTGAAGGCATACTAAACTGAAACTGTAAACTGCAAGTAGGAATTGTATTTGGATCGTCCAATTTCTTTGAGCCTGGTTTTAATCCACCACATGCTACACATTCGGTAACCTTTGCTTCGTTTTGTAACATACAAGAATCACAGCTCCATGCACCTTCGGGCTTTTTAAATTTATCCCCAAATCCGTTTGCAAGTAACAGCGAAACAGGTTTGGTTGCAATTCCTGTGCTAGGCTTGCTTGTATTGCAACATGGACAACAATCAACAGAAATGGAATTTCTAACCATACAACAAGGACACTCCCAGGTATCTTTGTTCGACTTAAAGCTGCTTATCGTTTCGTTTTTGGTCAGACTTGATTTATTAAATGATTCTGTACCAACATTTTGGTTTGTAATTGTACCAGTATTAGTAGCAATATTTGTATCCTTTTGTGGACTGTTTAATGAACTCGGTTTAGATACATTGCAAGAGGAGCATGTGCTTAAATTTTCAGAATTTTTCAAGTTACAATTAGAACACTCCCAAGATTTTTCTACGGATTTCATATCAGTAAGGTCAGATTTCATTGATTTTGTTGCGCTAGCTTCTTGCTTTGTTCCTGGTTTAATTGTACTACACGCAACACATTTACTATCAGTCTGTTTGTTTCTTACAAAACACGATGTACACTCCCATTGGTTGCTTGAAAGCTTAAACTCAGATCCAAAATGTTCATTCACTGTAGTCTTTGACTCGCCGGTATTATTTAATGCTGATTCTTTAATTTTCTTCTTCTTAACATTCGATTTGTTAGCCTTGCAAGCAAAACAAAATGTTTCAGAGCTGTTGTTTTTGAATAAACACTCAGAACATTCCCACAAAGTTGGAGATTCTTGTTGTACGTCTGTATTTGAATTTTTTAGTTTTGTAGTTTCATCTTTATTCGCACTTACAATATTTGTTTCGTTATTAGTTGAATCTTTGTTCGAATCTAATGGCATCTTCATTTCATTTGATTTTTCAGGTTTATTAGGTTTAGAACAAAGAACATCCATAACGCTTCCTGATTTTAGTTCGTTTGATACATTGGCAACAATGTCACTATTTTTTACCTTTTCTTTCGGTCTAGGAGCTGTAGATGAACCGGACCAAATAAAATTCTGTGTAACAGGAGACACACATTCGCTAGAAACTGTACTAGATTTAATATCAGTTTTCTTCAAAGGCGAATTTGAATCATTGGATTTATCAACTGATTGTTTATCGGCACTAATAGGGCTACTAAATGTAAAATTATTGATAGATTTTAAATTCTTTGTGACGTTCGTTATTTTTATAGGACTTGCAAATTTGAAAGTTTCCTCTTTGCTTGTATTAATTTTATCAACCACCTTTGAATTAATAGGTGGTACAAAGTTGAAATTAGGTAAAGAAGATATTGGCAAAGGTATGTTTGGTAAATTGACTGGCTGAACTGTTTCTTCTTCATCGAGATTTGTCGCTTTACCCTTCAGTTTTCCATGATGTTTGGATTCATCGTCAGCTTCTGTTCTGAGATAGTATTCTTGCAGTGGCGGTGGTTCGCTTCGAGCAGAAATAATTTTTCTAGCTGCGACTGTTGTATCTTGTAATTTTTTACGTTGTCTTAATTTTAATATATCTGGCACAGTTGGTACAGTTAATTCGCGAGTTAAATGACGCAATCCAACTCTAGCTGATGGCGATGTAGTCTCTTCTCTTGTTCTCTTTTTATTTATCGATGACATATTACTCATCATTTTTAATGGAATTTTTTTAGCATCAGTTATTGGCGATGAAAAGTGTTCTAATGCTTCCAATATTTTTTTAGCAGTTTGACTCATACCGGATGAATCAACGCCTGTTGTGTTAGACGGTTTTACTTCAACACATGTTCTTTTAGGAACTTTAAGCTGAATTTCATTTGAATTATTAAATAAATCGCGACCTCGTTTATAAAAACCAGCTGCATTTGCTCCACCAAAAGTAGTATTTCCACTATAAAAAGGGGATGACAGAGGAGATGCATGGTCTGACAAGTTTGAGACAATTGATGCATTAAAACTTGGTCTACGACTACTTAAAGAATCTCGAGTATTATTATCTAAAAATAAAGATCTCGGAGATTGCATACGATTGGTAAAATTTAATTTGTCATCGTGAAATCTCTTTCTAGTGGAAAATGGGGAATTGTAAGAGGCGTTTGATGGAGCCTCTTGTCTATTTGTTTGTGGAATAAGAGAGCTACAACCACTGGTACTCTCACTGGATTCAGAATTGTCATCCATACCGCTTGTAGTTCCATTATTGGTGGTAGTAACTAGCGAATTCAACTCAGACCTTTGGGATGTTATATTTCTAATATCCGTCTGTGTCGTAGGGGTTGAAGATACCAAACGACTCATCCCGCTTGGTCCAGCCATCGCAGGTTTACAGAAGTCTTCAAACTGGAAAGAATAACATTACTGAAGGAAATGTTTATTTATTTGTTTTTTTTTTTCAACTATCATTGTTACTATAAATTATCTTTACCACTTCATCGTGAATCGAACACTGTTGTTTAGATGAACTGGCTTTGTTGTTGGTAGATTTACTTCTTGGTTGGATTGAAAATGTACCAGGTGGATGAGTAACATCCATGCGAATACATGGTCGTTTTAAAGGCGGAGGATTTTGAATATCTTCTTCTGACTCGACCTCTTCAGCGTTTTCAGTGTTATTTAATACATCTCCATCACTTTGAGACGAGTTAAACCATTTACTAATCCATGACTTTTGTGGTATCAGATCAGTTACCTTAGTTGCCACCTTTTTTACAAAAGACTGAAATACAAAATGAACAACTACTAAAATACAGAATAATTTTATATAATATTTATTTATTTTCATGGCGTTAGTTATGTTATATTAAACAAAATGTTTAATCAAAGAAACGAACATACAATTAAATTATATATACACTGCTATTATTTAACATATCAAATTGTTTATATATATTTAATACAAAAAAGATATATTCAGTACGTATATACGTTATACATAATCCAATAATAAAAAAAAAAAATGCCATTAGAACTATTAATACATAAAAAAGTGGAAATAAAATGATATTTCAATTGAAATACTAATTTTATTAAATATACATATATAATATAGTAACAGTAGGTAATACTTCATAAAGAAAAAATGTTTTTAGAACTAAGGTTAAAATATTCAATAAATAGGAAAATGAAATAATTAATCTACATATTAATTCAATTCGTCCAAACTGAATGATTATTACTCTTTATATATGTAGAAAAAAAAAAAAAAAACAGATTTTCAAATAAGATTACAAGATATTGCATGAATATACGCAAAACATGATTTTTGAGAGTCACGCGTGTATTTATTTCCCCGATATGGATTAGACGCGAATATAACGCGATAACGTAAATTTTTTGTTAACGATCAAAATGCAAGTGTACAAAAATCGAGTTGCATGATGGGGTCTGAAAGATTTTCCTCGTACGGTATCGCGTTTCAAGGTTATACGTTATAGGTGTTCCGATAGGTATCTCACAAGTATGAATCAGTATGGGAAAGATTGAGGTTATCGAATGAATTCACATAACCGTGACATATCGTGTAAGTCCGATAAAGGTGCAGCTTAGTAGGAAAAAGGCAACGGTATAAGGAGTAATCCGAAAAGGAGCCATTATACATTGCAAATCCGTTGAAAGATTTAATTTGGGCAGTAAGGCGCGAAGAACCGTTGAAATCGAAAGCAAGTTCGTTTCTGTCGTGGAGGACTCGTGCCAAGAAGATACTACTCACATTGTTTGCATCGTAGGGTTTCGTATTATGCGACGATGACCGTCTTCCAGTCAAATTGTTACTCCTCTTAGCCATGATTGGCACTGTTCACTTATTTAAGAGTATAAAACACGCGAGAACGTCTTCGAACGGCGCATCCCAGAAATTGTTAACGCGAACCACCACCTTCGTGACTGAAATTCACGAGAGAAAATATGGCCGCCCGAAAGACCGCCACCAGGGCGCCAGGTTTCTCTCGAATGTGCGCTCGTCGCGCCTACCCACGTGACACCGTATGCGCTTTCTGGCTTCGAATCAGCGTACTGCTTTTTACGATCGTTTTTAAAAAAAGAATGTGCTTGCGTTTCTTCTTCTGCAGATGGTGCGACAATCGCACGGTTCGTTGATATATTACCATACATTATCATACACCGGGTGAATTTAACCTTCAGCTGGTGGAATTAGATTTTTGCTCATCGAACAAGAGATTTGAGGGTTTAAACTTAATTTACAATTTGTTACCATTCTTATTTTATAGATTTTACAGCGTTCCTTTCGTTTGGAAATTTGAATCTTTAACGAATACAACACCTACCTCCCACATGTATTTCTTGCACATGTGCATGCACCTTGCTACGTTATGCAGAGCAAAGGGAACGGGTCAGAACGGGTGTTGTATTTCACTTTTCACTTGCAAACGAAAATGTGACGTATATATGGCCGAATTAAGATTTCAAGGGGTCCGGTTGTCTTGAAATTAGTCTATTAATATATAATAATCTACATAATAAATTATCTAGAATCATGACTTTTCAATATGATACTAAATATTCTCTACGAGCGACAATCAACTAAGTTTGCTTCAAATAACGTTTAGCACATTCTCCACTTTTCTGATATGTTGGTGCTACAACATCTTTATCTACTGAACAAAGAACACATCCACATCAAAAGAACAAAAGGAGATTCTTTTATGAGCCTTCTATATTATTAAACATTATAGGCACAAGTCAAATATACATTTGAAGTGCACTTCTAAAACGATTTATAAAATAGGATTGAATAGTTAATAAAGACCCCTTGCGATTAAAGTATTCGTTAAATAAAATGTAAAAATAGTTATTAAACAAATTATGACATTAACTACGTTTATAAATAATTGTAAATTTCAAATTTCTTATAGAAATAAAAGGATTAGTGCAACAAAAAAGTATTATGGTTTTCGGTTTCAAAGTTGGTAATATTTCACTGCCATTTTTACTCATTTGATCAAAATACAGTGAATTGTCTCATTCCTAAATACAGGACTCTCGGTAATAATAAAGCAATTTAATATGCCAAAAATATCGTCCAAGCGTTATTTTAAACGTTTGAACTTGGCGCGCCCACGAAACGGTCCAAGTCGCGCCATCTGGAGACGAGATGGGTAACTAAGTTCATCGCAATGATGGTAACCTACCGATGTCGGTCATATACCGACGTTGGATAACTTCCCCTCGATAATTTCGCTGTTTATTGCTAGATGACGCCACCTATACCATTTTGGAGATCTCATATATAAAATTAAAAAAATAGTGAAAATCGGAGCTCGCACTATATCAAATTTGTTGATATAACCAATATAATGTTTTCTCAAATTACTATGTAAATTTGGTGGTCATAGAGCTATATTTAGTTATATAAATCGGCATTTGAAAATAAAGTCGTATTCACCGACGACTAATAACACACGAAGACTCAACTTTGCTGTTTTATTTACTTCAAACCACCGACGAGCTATTACCAGCTTCTGTGTACATATTTGGCCCTGCCAAGAAATTTCATTTCTCAATGTTTTTATTTTGTATTGATAATCATGATATGTTTCTTTCCAATTTTTAACGAATATCTTTAATAAATTAATTTTTTCTTCGCGATTTCTTAAATATACTTTCACGATACGTTCTATCCTTTGAGACATCATCTCGTTTCGATCAATTTGACACAAAATCGATTAATTTAATACGGTGAAACTAATCTGTTGAGTTTCTTTCGCAATCGTTGCATTATTACCAATTATCAAGGTTAATAATTCTCCATATTATCGCTGGTAATTACATTCGATCACTTTTTCCACAATCATCCGATTAAGCACCCACGTATCATCAATTTTCGAAACTTTGTCATTCACTTTTTTTTTTTAATTCATATTTAGACCATTTTATTCTTATACCTCCTTTCTCCATACAACAATGTTGCATTATTTTTATGATATTAAATCTTCGACCGCTTCGATAAAAAGAAACCATATAACGAGTTTTGTTGAAATTAGAGAAAAGAAAATTATAGCTGAAGTTAAATCAATCGTTGCTTGAAATCTTTTAATTTAGTAGTCGTGTATGTACGTTTTTAATAGACAAATGGGTTAAATAAATTATTATAGAAATCACGGCTTATATTTTCAATTAACCTTGAAAATTTAATTTATGCACTGGGTCCTTCAAAAGTATAAATGCATCCCTGTGGTACAGCAAGCATCAAAACCAAGGTACTTTGTACAAATTCAACAAACATTCTAAAAGACACTTTTGAACGGTGATGCGCGACTTATTATCATATGCATAACAGTGTCGGCATCTAAAAAAAGAAAGTGAAATCTCAGGCGAAGGTGACAAATGTTCGTCCTTTTTATTTTTTCTTCTTTATGACAACGGTGCACCGGATACGGAGGTGACACAGAATTAAGTATTTTACATAGACGATTTCACATGAGTCACACGGCTGGCGAAGTTGCGTAGCTTTCTCTGGCAAATAAGCGAAATAGATGGCGGCAAAAGACCGTCGCCGTTTATTCGGTTCGACCTGGTTAGATTCTCTCGTGCGCCTTCGAACAAGATGCAATTTTCACGCACCGATAGAAATCTTATGGCGGTCTCGAGGAGAGCGAAAACTATACTTTAACGTGCACGGATCGACGTTTCGAACGATCGTCCGAGTCTGAAATTATTTTGCATGAAGAAGGGGAGAATCGATAGAATTACTGTAATTATGTTGTGGAGAAAATGCAGCATATTTGGGATAATATGTAAGAAACTACTAGTGTTATTTAATTGGTAATACCTTGAATAATAGGGCGAATGATTTATTAATGAAAGGTATAACAATAATTGATACCTTTGGTGTGATAAATGTAAGTTGTACAGTTGGTTATAATTGAGGCGTTGGATGGAAGAGGGGCACATAGGCTTATGTGCCCTTTTTCCGTAAATCGTTTAAATCGTTTCGACTTGTATGCTTATTATATTTTAAAGACATGTAACTACATTCTTACAAAAATTTGACTTAAAAGCATTGATACTTGATAAATTATTCAATTATGAAAACTTTGAAGTCGATTATCTCGAAACGGCATTTCGGCGTATGTGCCCTTCTTCCATCCAACGCCTCAATTATGATTTTCATTATTTTTGTAAATAACTGGTGAATATGTATTTGCATGAGAATAAAGTTATACTTATAGTATTATTTAAATGATCATTTTTATTATTGTTATGTTCCAGAGCTGAATATGGCAATATCACTCTGCCGGATGAGCTACCTTGAACTTCAGCGTCAGGATCAAGCTACCAAATTGTTATACACTTATAAATTAATAATTGAACCAAATATTGTATATTTGAAAATATTGTACAACACTTATATGTATACACATATCGTTAACACATTTATAAGTTGTGCATGTACATCGAAAAATTTCAATAAATATGTAATAAAATGGTAAAACAGTTTATTAATTTAAAAACCTCTCCAAAAATCCAACAACACAGTTCAAGTAAACAATCACCTTAAAAGAAATCGCGAATTTTTACAAAAATCAGAAAAAAGAAGCATATCAAACGAATTTCGTTGATTAGAGAACTTGATCAATTCTGAGAAATGACGTCAAATTCCAAGAAGTGGCACGAAGAATACCTCCTCGCAACTTATGTTCTCCTGATACAATTTTTCAAAATCAAACTTTGAAATTTCGTGAATTGGATCTCGGGAATTCCTGGAATTTGACGTCATTTCTCAGAATCGGCAAAATTCTAGGAATTGACGTCATCAAAATTCCAAGAAGTGGCACGAATACCTCCTCGCAACTTATGTTCTCCTGATACAATTTTTCAAAATCGGACTTTGAAATTTCGCGAATAGGATCTCGGGAATTCCTGGAATTTGACGTCATTTCTCGGAATCGGCAAAATTCTCGGAATTTTTGATGACGTCAATTCCAAGAAGTGGCACGAATACCTCCTCGCAACTTATGTTCTCCTGATACAATTTTTCAAAATCAAACTTTGAAATTTCGCGAATAGGATCTCGGGAATTCCTGGAATTTGACGTCATTTCTCGGAATCGGCAAAATTCTAGGAATTGACGTCATCAAAATTCCAAGAAGTGGCACGAATACCTCCTCGCAACTTATGTTCTCCTGATACAATTTTTCAAAATCGGACTTTGAAATTTCGCGAATAGGATCTCGGGAATTCCTGGAATTTGACGTCATTTCTCGGAATCGGCAAAATTCT
Organism: Stelis phaeoptera; assembly: GCA_943735885.1. Taxonomy (NCBI): domain Eukaryota; kingdom Metazoa; phylum Arthropoda; class Insecta; order Hymenoptera; family Megachilidae; genus Stelis; species Stelis phaeoptera. The sequence continues at coordinate 8,858,398 of OX030936.1, forward strand.
CGGAATTTTTGATGACGTCAATTCCAAGAAGTGGCACGAATACCTCCTCGCAACTTATGTTCTCCTGATACAATTTTTCAAAATCAAACTTTGAAATTTCGTGAATAGGATCTCGGGAATTCCTGGAATTTGACGTCATTTCTCGGAATCGGCAAAATTCTAGGAATTGACGTCATGAAAATTCCAAGAAGTGGCACGAATACCTCCTCGCAACTTATGTTCTCCTGATACAATTTTTCAAAATCGGACTTTGATATTTCGCGAACCAAGTTCTCGGGAATTCCTGGAATTTGACGTCATTTCTCGGAATCGGCAAAATTCTCGGAATTTTTGATGACGTCAATTCCAAGAAGTGGCACGAATACCTCCTCGCAACTTATGTTCTCCTGATACAATTTTTCAAAATCAAACTTTGAAATTTCGCGAATAGGATCTCGGGAATTCCTGGAATTTGACGTCATTTCTCGGAATCGGCAAAATTCTAGGAATTGACGTCATCAAAATTCCAAGAAGTGGCACGAATACCTCCTCGCAACTTATGTTCTCCTGATACAATTTTTCAGAATCGGACTTTGAAATTTCGCGAATAGGATCTCGGGAATTCCTGGAATTTGACGTCATTTCTCGGAATCGGCAAAATTCTCGGAATTTTTGATGACGTCAATTCCAAGAAGTGGCACGAATACCTCCTCGCAACTTATGTTCTCCTGATACAATTTTTCAAAATCAAACTTTGAAATTTCGCGAATAGGATCTCGGGAATTCCTGGAATTTGACGTCATTTCTCGGAATCGGCAAAATTCTAGGAATTGACGTCATGAAAATTCCAAGAAGTGGCACGAATACCTCCTCGCAACTTATGTTCTCCTGATACAATTTTTCAAAATCGGACTTTGATATTTCGCGAACCAAGTTCTCGGGAATTCCTGGAATTTGACGTCATTTCTCGGAATCGGCAAAATTCTCGGAATTTTTGATGACGTCAATTCCAAGAAGTGGCACGAATACCTCCTCGCAATTTATGTTCTCCTGATACAATTTTTCAAAATCAAACTTTGAAATTTCGTGAATTGGATCTCGGGAATTCCTGGAATTTGACGTCATTTCTCAGAATCGGCAAAATTCTAGGAATTGACGTCATCAAAATTCCAAGAAGTGGCACGAATACCTCCTCGCAACTTATGTTCTCCTGATACAATTTTTCAAAATCGGACTTTGAAATTTCGCGAATAGGATCTCGGGAATTCCTGGAATTTGACGTCATTTCTCGGAATCGGCAAAATTCTCGGAATTTTTGATGACGTCAATTCCAAGAAGTGGCACGAATACCTCCTCGCAACTTATGTTCTCCTGATACAATTTTTCAAAATCAAACTTTGAAATTTCGTGAATAGGATCTCGGGAATTCCTGGAATTTGACGTCATTTCTCGGAATCGGCAAAATTCTCGGAATTTTTGATGACGTCAATTCCAAGAAGTGGCACGAATACCTCCTCGCAACTTATGTTCTCCTGATACAATTTTTCAAAATTAAACTTTGAAATTTCGCGAATAGGATCTCGGGAATTCCTGGAATTTGACGTCATTTCTCGGAATCGGCAAAATTCTAGGAATTGACGTCATCAAAATTCCAAGAAGTGGCACGAATACCTCCTCGCAACTTATGTTCTCCTGATACAATTTTTCAGAATCGTGCATTTTGATTCTCCTGATACAAATTTCCGATCTTTTTTATATTTGCTTCTAAAAATACGAGGTTGTAGGAACGTTTGGAATTTGAATTTGGTAGGATCTTATAAATAAATAAGCAATGTTTAATTTTCATTTTTTTCTTTATTTTCACCCTTCTTTGTACAACGAATAACTTAATTTATCTTACGGCTAGTATAAAACCAATCTTACAATTAATACTGTCATAGGTATTTATATAATTATAGTTACAAGTAGAGGATGAGAAATTTTATTAATATTTATTCAATTTTCTCGCAATATACAATCGTATTTTACAGTATTGAATACATATAGTATCGTGTGAATACGGAGACATTACAAAGAATCGTTTAATTTACAAATCTAAATATTCATTCTATATTTCTTTATGAAATTTACAAACATTTCAAGTTTTATTGTCATGTTGCTAATTTGGAATATCTCAAAACTGATAGAAACGACAAAATTTCAAAATTTACGACGAAGAAAAGAAAGAAGAAGAACGGACACAGCGTTTATTTCGTGAAACGTGGCTTCCTGAAAACTAAATCATATTCTTCGAATAATTTATAATAACGTCCTTTTAATCGTTATTTCGATTTGGCAACGACGCGCAGAATGGAAAACCAAGAAGGATCGATGATCGCGGGACTAATTGTAAGATTCGTCGCGATGTCGCAAACGGGACGGGACGATTGTTGAAACAGTGGAAACGGACAAAGGCGGAAATAATAGGTATCTCAACCGGACGTAAAGGGAACAGCTTGTTCTCGCGTGACAATTCGAAAGCGAGAATGTGGAAGTGGCCGGGAGGCCATTAGAAAAGACGTTTGAAAGCGTTCTAATTATGAAACTACTATTAAACTGGTTACAATTATGTTCGAGTAATGGACGGAAGCAGCGACGACAAACACGGATAAACAAACACACTGTAAATATGAATAAGAAAAGGAAAATTATTTGACCGCGTTGTTGATAAATCGGGTGTTAGTGTGTCTGGCTACATACGCGTCTGTTTTCACTGTGGCATTCGACGTGTTAATTGGGAAAATAAAAGAATTCTTCATAATTCATAATATTGATGCAGCACCCGCTCTACCGGTTACGTCGCCCTGGACAAAAATATTATATATATTTCTTAAGCGGTTATATACGGTTGGAAGGCCTAAAAAAAAAAAGCGATTTTTAAACATTTCTTTTTTACGAAATGAAACCATACACATATTTTGAAATTTATACATCTAATAAAGATGATATTTAAAGTATATCTCAGAATTTTTTCGTACAAAAATAGTAATTAGTCTCAAATAGTGTTTTAAAAAAGTTGTTTTGCGGCGAGCAGCATAACTTGGCAGGAACTCGTCTAAAATCAATAACCCAAAAAGATTTCGTTAGTATATAATAGTAGCTAGTGCTTAATCGTTGGGTTTTGGAAATTATTGATTAAAAATAAAATGGCGGCTCATTAAAGGAAAAGTTTCGATTTTAACCTAAAAAACTACACATTCAAAACATATATCCTTCGATTAAGCACGAGATATTAATGTTTAAAATAAGTGTATAAAATTTCAGAAAGATCAATTGATTCATTTTTGAGAGATAAGTTTCAAGAGCAGAAAAAGTACATTTATCACTATTTTTTTTCAACTTACACGGTGCCATCTATTCCAGGTCCATAAAAAAAGTTCTTCTGCTGCAGTTGCTGCTTTCAGAAAATGTCATTTTTTAAAAATCGATTGTTTGAAAATTCTAAACGTATATAACCCGTTAAATAAAGGTACAGTACTTTTTATCTTTTATACATAAACAATATAAACACGCTACGCACTGTAAATTTGTAGCAAATGAAAAAATCGAAATATGAAATTTTCTATGAATTGGGTATTTAACACATCAATATTTTTCTCATACTTACAGCCAAAATGGAGTCCCTAAATTTCAGACAAATGTCCGGGTTGCCCGCCCCTACATGGATGATGGATTTCGATGAAAAATTCAAGAGTCGTTCACAAACGACAAAACGAAAAAACGAAACTCGCAGTGTATTCGTTGAAATTAAAAGGAATTAATAAGAAGATTTAATTGTTATAATATTGCCAATTATTTCTGCACGCTATTATAATACGCAATTCCACGTATATTATCAAAAGTATTAACTAGTAATTGTAACAGTAATAATAATAATTAGCATCCCTGAAAAGGGCCAACGATTCAGAAATAAAAGAAAACTGAAACTTGAAATTTTTCTACTGTTTGGTTCATTGTTTTGGCTTAAGGTATCATTTATGCGTGCGGTAATAGTATTTACGAAATTTGCCCCGTCGGATAATTAAACGTTAATTGCTTACTCAATTAATTAATCAAAATTACACAAGAATGACAGATAATAGGATAGGGGAGCTAGAAATTGTGAGAAAATGATGCACGTGTACACATGTGAAACGTGGAACAATATGTATAACTACATCTGTATCTAAGCATCTGGCTCCTTTGAATTTCCATGAAGAGCCGCCTTGAGGAATCTCTGAGGCTACTTAAATCGGGGTCATTCCGGTGTTGTTCCATGAGAATATATTGCATATGTGCATAAAAAATACAAGCCCGTACGCAAATAATAGAAAATTGTACGAACCTTGGTTGCACAGGGTCGAATTTACACAATTAAATTAAACGAATTTACACTAATAATAATTTTAGTCAATAATTATCTTTGTTTCAATTAACTATTTCCCTTTCACTTTCTATGGTTTATTTTTAAGGCGTCTTTATAAAACGGGGAAGGCAGAACCGTCAATATTCATAGACACGCGATTCAAAATTCATGATGTATATTAAGAATTTTAATCAGATCTGTATAGAGTCCTTTTTATCAAAATTAAAGCTTCAAATTGTTGCACCATAAGCGCCATTTTGAGATACTTTTACTTGGACTTATGATATTAACAGCAGAAAATTGTAACTCTGCGAATAACATATACAGGGTGTTAAAAAATTACCTGAAGTGCTCTACATCGTTCGATGAATCACGGAAAATCGAAGCGAACCGTTCTTCGTCATTTTTCGATGGGATAGATAGTTTAGCCACAATTCGTTGTTGAAATTTGAAAAACTGACCAATCAGCGCACAGCTTAGATGGCAAGAGACAGCCAATCTAAGCTGCGCGTTGATTGGTCAGTTTTTCAAACTTCAACAACGAATTGAAGCTAAACTACCAATCCCATCGAAAAATGCTACAGAACTTTTCGCTTCGATTTTCCACGATCTATCCAACCACGTACAACTCTTCACGTAACTTTTCAACACCCAGTATATATACGTCTTTAAAGAATAAATGTCCACGAACAAAAAATATGATAAGTATATTAAAAATATATATATTTCTAAGTTTCTAAGCTCCTAAAAATATATTTAAAAAATTTCCGAGTTCGTAAGAAGTACTTATGGTATTTCTTTTCATAATTTTAGTTTTAAAAAGCATAATATTTCCTATCGGAGCGCAGAAGGCGTTCGATCGATCAAATTTGAATCAACGTTCGCGCATTGGATCGTTCGAAGGTACGACGATGGAATGAATAAACGACGATCAAGAAATTTCGAGGACGCAACGTAACTATCGATTGATTCATATGCGGTAAAGAGGAAGCCATCGTCATCGATTTATAGTCACGGACGTAGACGACGACTAACGGAGAAACTTGATTCGGTCAGATTAGACGTCTATTCGGTCGATGACCTCACTTTAACATAGCCAAAGACGTACTAAAAAAAAAAAAAAAGAGAAGATCTTCCTTCCAATAAATATTTCAATCATTTTTGTACTGCTCGGAAACTAACCATACGTCGCTCGTTTTAAAATTAACCCGACTGTTTTCTTCGTAATCGAAATTAATAATACTTTTGTAGAACAACTTTCATCTGATTTCTGCGATGTATTGTTCGGGTAAATTAAATCCAAAATTGTATCATTCTTTTTATCTTTTCATCCTTTCTGATTATGTGATCGTGTTTATTAGTGGATGGTGTAAGTATTTCTGTTAGTGTTAACCCTTGTTTGGAAGGTTAGACAATTTTCAGAAGTCACTACTTCTGGATTTGGTAAGTACGAATGAATTTGATAAGATAATAGGGAATTCTATACCGGTATGCATTGAAATATTCTTACCTTAAATAACTACTACGGCCTTCACAATCGAAAAAAGGATTCAAATAAACATTTCATTCTGATAATTTTCAGTAATATCTTTTGTCTGGAAAATTTACAGATTCGGGGCATTGAAAAGCTGGATAAAGAAATACGGTAAAATCGCTAAAAATGATGAAACGTCCCCAATCCTAGCGAAAAGTTGACCATCGCATGACACAACTCCCGACGAGTCTTCTAAAGTTTTAACTGAATTATTGGAAAAGACGAAACAAGTTGTTAACTTTCTTGTCCGTTGCTGCACGTTCGAGGAAGTAAGTAGGTGACTCACTGTTATCGAGCGTCTTTAGTTTTCGTTTCTTTTTTTTTTCTTTTTTTTTTTAGGGCACTTTCAGCATCACGGGTAATACGACGAATCGCGGGTAGGACCAGATTTGGTGCGACGAAAGCTAGCGGTGTCGAGTCACTTGTTAGCAACATCGGCATCCTGACCCACATACCACGACCGCCATACAAACGCGATGCTTTCTACATATAGGTGTGTATAGGACACACGACTGTGCCCCGTGTAAGTACGAAACGCCATCGACATCGTCGCGTATAAAGGTCCCCGTTTTCGCGTTCATAATCGTCCCTGGCATGGGAAGATGCGGCTTATTGATACGTTCCTAAACCATTGGCACCCTTTCGCAACCGAACGAACACAGGACACAGTGTGTCCCAGTGTTCGTAGCGCGATCGGAAACGGCACGATTCTACGTGAATACATAAACTGAACATGTAGAATACGGTATTTTAAGCGTAGCTTCGTTTTCATGAAAATTGTATTTGAAAATTCTTCAAGAGAGTTTGTTTATAACGAAAAAGACGATTAACAAGTATGAAAGTTTGTATTTCTTTTAAATTATTTCGTAATTTTTAGTATTTCTTTCTTTTTCTCCCAGCTTAGTATTACAATCATGTTTTACATTTACATTGAACGCGTATTAAGTTAAATCATAAAATTTAGTAACTAGTGTAGGAGCCGGAAATGGGAGGTAGCTGAGACGATTCTGAACAACAATTTCCTTTGCAAAAATGTCGGGTGAGGCTTCGTTTCTGAATTATTAACGAAAAACACTGACCAATCAGATGAGCGAGTAGAGCGCGCGCTCAGCCGTGATAGGGTAACTTCGAGCCGGGACGTCGGACTAGAACGATACGCGTGCTCTGATTGGTCAGTGTTTTTCGTTCGTAATTCGAAAACGGAGCCCCGTCCGACATTTTTGCAAAGGAAATTGTTGTTCAGAATCGTCTTGCGTACCCCTCATTTACGGCTCCTACACTAGTTACGGGTCACCCTGTATATTTCATTCTTTATTTATTTTTCCATTTTATTTTCCACTTGAAAGTCAGTATTCATAAAACGTCGGTAGTTCTAGGGTTCAGGTGATATAAGTTACCGTTAGAAAGGAAGGAAAATTAAATAAATGGTAACTTTGTGCGCGATTGCGAAGACATTATGTTCGATATGTTACATCTGTACACCGATCACGTGTACGAAACAAAAGTGTATCATACTTTTGAAGTGTGTTAGCGTTCCAACATGGAAATTGAGGGCGAGTGTACATATCGAAGTTTAATGGGATTATAAAATATTATCGAACGGTAAATCGTTATATCGGTTGGTGTTAAGAATTCTAGTGAAATTGTAGCCGCCTTTGGGAAGGTGTCGATGAACTCACGTTTCAACAATTGTTGTTTAATCAAATTCTGTCGTTCGTGATGATTCTCCGCCCACCATTCTCTCCATTTTCCATGGAATTGTGCCACTCGTGTTATTAGCATTGATACTAAAAACTTTCAATCACACCCTGTTGTAATTATCTCTTGTTTTAATATTCCCTAGTGTAGTTATCCGAAGCGTCAATACTCCCTAGTGTAATTGTCCGTAGCGTTAATACTTCCTAGTATAATTTTGCAGGTTGTAATTTTCCCTAGTATAATTATCCCTAGCGTCTATATTCCCTAGTGTTATTGTACCTAGGACCAGCAAGCCCTAGTTTCAATATTCCCTAGTGCAATTTTCCCCAGTATAAATTATCCCCAGTGTCAACATTCCCTAGTACAATTATCTCTGGGGTCAATAATCCTTAGTGAAAATAATCCCTATTGTAAATATTTTCTGGCGTAAGTACCCCTAGTAAAAATTTTAAATAATCTCTAGTAATTTTCAAATATTACTCAAACGGTAAAACCTTTTTCCCCTATATCACCATTTTCCCTAGGGAGACCTATCATACCCGGTACTATACATCCCGATATCAAAAACACACATTAATTAACCCAACATTTTCATTACTTACGTATCACAATAACCATCGATAAAGAAGAGAACGCTCGTAAATAAAGTTCATAAATTATTGATTAACTATACAAAAAAAAAGAAAAAAAATGAGCTTTGCTAAAATCAAGCGTTGGAAACGTTCCTAGCTCTTGGATTAGTATACCGAAATCGTTTTTGATTGTTGAACGCGTGCGTTAGAGCATACGAAACACTTTCATACTAACTATTCAATTTCATGGCTACGTTGATGAACGTGTTCGAGGTGAAGGTACGAACGCGTCTCATTGTTGGCGCGAAGCAGAAACAACAATTAACTTAGATATGGAAGGTTGGCCATCAAGGAGTTAGACAGCCCGGTTTAGGGTGTCGTGGTTCGTTGATCATCGCGCCGATTCTTCCTGTTGAAACACGATCAGGAAACTTTTCTGAACAGCAGCCCAACTCATCGTTCACAAATGCAAGAAACGTTGAAATTTAAAGCAACTTCTGGCTAAATTAAATTGACAGGAATTAATGACTCAATTATTATGACTTATCGTTAGTAACTGAAAATAGCACGATTTTATAAATTTTTGTTTCTATTTCTTTACTTTCGCAGATTGAATAAAATATTTATCGTGTAAAAAATGATTAAGTATAACGAAAACTAGGGATTTTAAGTTTGACGAGATTTGAGACAATTATTAAAACAAATCTTTGACAGTGTTTGAAAGATACAAAGTAAAATCTAGGCGACCTGGGCAAGATGCTCTAAAGTCTGACAGTGAATGGGTTAAACTATGAATTATATATTGACATAGTTGGGACAAATTTATTTCTGCAATTTTTACCAATATTGATAAATAAAGATTAAAATTTATCCTTGCGGTCCACCGTAAATTATATTACTGATTATTATTCGACTTTCCAAAGCCTACGAAATCTCGATATTCTTTGATTAAAATTATTGCCCAAGCTTAGCATGATACCGCAAATCACAAACAGTTAATTCTTCTGACAACAAATGTACCCTGAACGCAACAAGATCCTGCGATTAATCATTAATTAATTTCACTTGTTTGCCGTACCGTTCTTTGCAAAACTAACGACTGTCCACGAAAATCTGACTTCAAAAAAAAGAACAAAAAGATACCGGGTAACCGAGTTCCTCGTCGCACCTCCGTGTCTCGTTTTCCTGGTGCATTCCGTGTCAGTCGTTCGAGAAGAGGTCGCGATTGGATATTCAATTAGACACGTAACGTACAAACACGTGAGTAGCGTTCAACATACGGGAACAGACACAAAACATTGTTAACCGTACGAAATTCAGTCACATTTGCCAAGAAATTTTCATCCGTTAAAAAGAAAATAATCCCTTGTCTCCCTTTTGACTACAGTCAGTCACAGTGAAAATCGTACACCATATTTATTCTAGTGATTTCGACTGAAAATTGAACTGTACGAAGATATCCCATGTAAAAAAAGAACTTAAATTTTATCGAATACCGTTTCAAAATTTAAGGTATCATTGGTAATTTTTTTTTTTTAAGAAATGCAAAGTGTTTATGAAAATCTATTTATACTGATTTATTATATATATACTAATATATACCATATAAGAGTAGGGAATATAGACGACAGAGATAATTATACTAGGGAAAATTTCAACCAGCAAAATTATACTAAGGAATTACACTAGGGAGTATTGACGCTTCGGATAACTACGCTAGGGACAATTATACCAGGGTATATGGACGCTAGGGATAATTACACCAGGGTATATACACGCTAGGGATAATTACACCAGGGTATGTAGACGCTAGGGATAATTATACCAGGGCATGTAGACGCTAGGGATTATTCATCCAAGGTATAATAAAACTGGGGAATATAGACGCCAAGGATAATTATACTAGGGAAGATTGCAAGCTGCAAAATTATACTAGCGAGTATTAACACTACGGACAATTACACTAGGAAGTATTGACGCTTCGGGTAACTACGCTAGGGATAATTACACCAGGGTATATAGACGCTAGGGATTATATGCACCAGGGAGTATTGAAAGTAGGGATTATTCATCCAACGTATAATAAGACTAAGGAATATAGACTCTAGGGATAACTACACTAGGAAATATAGGCGTTAAGGATTATTTAAACTAGGGGAAATTGCACTGTGAAAAATTACACTATCTCAAAGTGTTTGTTTCGTGTTTATGTATTATAATTTATTTTTATATATTATACTTTATTTGCGGATCTCGAGTGGGTCACTTGGTGACCCGCGGGTCATTGCTTGCCGACGCCTGTTATGAAGAGTACTATGAGCGAAAAGAAAAGAAATTTCGAAATTTTGAAACGGTCAAAGTGAAATATGAAATTTTAGTTCTTTTCTCACACGAGATCAAAGAGTAGTCCACACGGAACATTATATAATATTCATTACACATCGTTTTCATACAGTTCAATTGTCTGCCAAAATTAGGACTATAAATTCTTGAAACCTGTCTCACGATCCATAGAAACAACGAAAGAAGATCTCAACTGCAACAGCTTTCTTCGGTTACCGATCGTTTCTTTTTTTTTTTTTTCTTTTTTTCGGGACAAATCTAACCGATAGGTCATCCGGACAGGCCAGTTTTATTCAAAATCTGTTTACAATCGCACGGCGCACGATTCCGTGTCCACGAGTGTCCCTGTCATCCCGCGTCTTCGCGATCAAAAGTTGGCCTGAATACCGAACGAGCACGTCAGTAAGTAACAGAAGACGAAGAGTCAGCCTCGTTCTCGATGGCAACCGGCACGTCGGTCGTTACACGCCTCGGAGAGGTGGTAAAGAAGAGCCAGGACAACGGGGAGGGGAGCCCGAACACCTGGACGACTTCCTGCCAGGGAGTAAGCACTTCAGTCTTCAGGAAAGATCGTTTCACTTTGGTCGACTTTGAATCGTTCGACGACCAGCGTGCAAACACCTGTTCCGATCGCACAAGAAACGAGTCCCGGGTCCCGTGTCTTTTGGATGGTTCCGGTTTTCCGAACGGCGCATCGAGCTGCTTCCGGTTCGTATCGCGAAATGACGTTGTTTTGGCGGTATAGCTGGTGAAACACGAGGGACGACGATCAGTGTGCACGGTTTTGCTGTTGGATTAAGAGATATTTGACTGGGTACTAAGTGGTGTTTTGGCAAGAAAATTGATCGTCGTTTCGGGACCGAACAAGACTACTTGCGACCATGCAGAGTGTTACCGTGTGTCTTTTCATCGTCCTCGCTTTGGTTGCGCAAGGTTCGTATATTTATGTTCCGTGTTTTTATCATCGAACGGCGAGAAACTAGCGATTTCTAATTTGGCTAATTTGGCAACTGGAAAATTCAGAAAAGTTTGAAACCGTTTCGCAAAACCGTGCTAATGATATGATAACACCTCTACGAAGAAATCGTCGTAGTAAATCTCTAAGTTTATAAAATTATAACGTTTCTTTCTAATTCTTGTTAAAGAAATATATGTAATATTTCTAGGCTTTTAAAACTTAACATTTCAGAATTGCCGCAAGGTTTTGCATTCTCTAAAAATTATTCGATTTCTTTCCTTAATTTCTATTGCAAGAAATATAAAATGACCGAATCTGGAATTTTGTAATTTCAAAAAATACAATAGTTCTTTCCTTAATTTCTATTAAAAATACCTAAAATATAATCTTTATTTGTATCTTTAAATATAAATTATAATATTCCTTTCATAATTTATATTAAAAACTACATAAGAAATATTATAAACCAGACGTCGGCAATCTATGATCCGCAGGTCACCATTTGAGTTCCGCAAATAAAGTATAATATAACATACATAAAACAAATTATAAAACATAAACACGAAACAAACACTTTGAGATGATGTAAATAATAGATTAATATTTTAATGATTCCCTAGTATAATTTTCCACAATCCAATTTTCCCTGGTATAAATAATCCCTAACGTCCATATTTCCTAGTGTAGTTATCCCTAGCGTCTATATTCCCTAGTATTAATACACCTTGGATGAATAATCCCTAGTTTCACTACTCCCTGGTGCAAATAATCCCTAGCGTCTATATACCCTGATGTAATTATCCCTAGTGTAGTTATCCGAAGCATCAATACTCCCTAGTTGTAATTTTCCCTAGTCTTATCATACCTTGGATGAATAATCCCTAGTTTCAATACTCTCTGGTGCAAATAATCCCTAGCGTCTATACACCCTGGTGTAATTATCCCTAGTGTAGTTATCCGAAGCATCAATAGTCCCTAGGATAATTTTACAGGTTGTAATTTTCCCTAGTCTTATCATACCTTGGATGAATAATCCCTAGTTTCAATACTCTCTGGTGCAAATAATCCCTAGCGTCTATACACCCTGGTGTAATTATCCCTAGTGTAGTTATCAGATGCGTCAATACTCCCTAGTGTAATTTGTAACACCTCTACGAAGGAATCTTGACCTTTTATTATTATTTAAGAAACTACACAAGATACAATGAAAAAAGTTGAATTAAAAATTATAGTATTCTTTATGGTCTATATCGTGGATGAGAGAAAGTTTCAAAAGTTTATGGGTGGTGGGGGTAAATTATGAAAACAAAACTTGTAATACAAAGAAGGCTACAATTTTTAATTTAATTATTTTTCTCGTACAGTTTCTTAAATAAAAATGTTCGAAATAGAGATTGTAAAAATATAAATGATAGAATAGTAATACTTTTATCACTTTGAATTTCGTTCAAAGATTATACATATACAAATCAGTAAACTTAATTAACTTTAATCAAGGAAACTTAATTAAATCTTATAAAAAATTGATTATTATATTTGAAAATAATTTCCTTTAAATGAATTATAGTTTTCAGATGAAATCGATAAAGGGGACAAATTTATTTAACGGTTAAATCCATGTAGGGGAAAACGTTTATGAAATCTGACATTTAACTATCTTAAAGAGAACATCCGCTCGCCGTTTCCGTTAAACAATAAGTTAACTGATTAAGACTGTAGAAAATTCACCGGTTTCTTATGAAAGAATATATTCTTCTCATACGATAGAAATCTACAGAAAACACAATATGATCTTTATCTTGTGAAGTTTTTAGGCCCAACACTTTTCTTTGAATAAAATTATACTACAGAGTCAGTTTTCTTATACAACTCATTCCCTTTTACCTTCTGTCCAATCGTAACCACGAAGAACAAAGATTATCAAAGTTACTCGAAAACCTGGTGGTAAAAATCACGAATTTTGAAAAAGAAGAGAAATATTACCAATTGAAAAAAAAAAAAAAAAAAAATATGGATTTTATTTTCTAAGCAGTTAAATAGTTTAATAATGAAATATTGCCAACCGTTGATTCTCGTTCAGAAACTTTCGGATTCGATGGGCTATGAATATTATTACTTTCAATTATTTGAAAATTTTCTTACCGCTGATTAGAATTTATAATTTTCTTATTTTATTAAATAAGAAAATCGTAAGGCTCGGATAAGGTCATCGAACGGTCCGAATTGTCGTTGGCTTCAAACTTTAAATAGTTTGAGAAGGAATTTGAAGTAGTTAAATATTTTAACAATGAAATGTCTAAGTTAATAAAACAGTATTGAAAATTGTGTAATATACGAATAGTAGACATTTTAATATTCCAATAGTTAAACACTGTAACTTTTGCGAAGAGTAAATTTACAAATATTTAATAGCTAAATGTCCGAATGATAGAATATCAGTGTGTTTCACGGTTAAATATCACCGTACAGAGGCAGATTCCGTTCGCAGTTAGAAATGCGAACTCTTTATAAAAATATAAATAAGGATTCTTAATTAAAAAACTGTCCAGATTCTTAGGATTCGAAAGAACTGTTCAAATTAGTTTTCACGGTGTCTTTTCTCTTTCTAAAATATGAAACGTTGAAATATTATATGGAACTGTGGAAATTTGTTTGGCTACGCGTCTTTGTTCGATGAATAATATTCTTGTTGCTGGTGAAACCGGACACAAGTTTCTTAATCCTTTATTTCCATCTATGTTGGAAGGGCAAATGGTTCTTTAACGTCGATTTCACTGGCACGAGACTAGGAAGGAAATCGTTCAAATCCATTTTCGCGTAATAATCATGATTACCAACTTTCCTGGCTTTGGCTCGGAAACTTGACATTCTAATCTTACGATTAATCTCCGGCCATCCAGTTTGATCAGTATTAATTTCATGTTTTTGCACACGCGTATTGTGTTCGTACGAAGAAATTCATTTTCGCGCCGTGACCAGGCTTGCCAACCGTTGATTCTTATTATTGCTTTAACCCTTTCAATTGTAAAATTTTCTTAACGCTGATTAAGAATTTATATTGTTTAGTATTTATTATAAATAACAAGCAATTATTGTAATTAATACTGTCAATCTTTTTATGATCCATGTTGAAATCTCTAAGTTTCTAAAATTATATAACGTTCTTTTTTTATTTTAATTCTTGTTAAAGAAATATATCTAATATTTCAAGGCTATTAAAACCAAGGCTAATCAAAAATTATTCTACTTCTTTCTTTAAGGATGTTTAGGCTGTAAGTCAAAAAAGTGGCACAAGCATGAAATTTTGAAAATAAGTAGATTATCTCTTAATTTCTATTGAAAGAAATATAATATTTCGAAGTTTTCAAAAGCTTTCCTTAATTGTTATTGAAAATACCTAAAATTTGATTTTCCATAGTCCAATTTCCCCTAGTGTAAATAATCCCTAACGTCTATATTTCCTAGTGTAGTTATTCCTAGCGCCTATATTCCCTAGTCTTATTATACCTCGGATGAATAATCCCTAGTTTCAATATTCCCTGGTGCAAATAATCCCTAGCGTTTATATACCCTGGTGTAATTATCCCTAGCGTCTACATACATACCCTGGTGTAAATAATCCCTAGTGTCAATATTCTCTAATGTAGTTATCCGAAACGTGAATACTCCCTAGTGTAATTGTACGTAGTCTTAATACTCCCTAGTATAATTTTACAAGTTATAATTTTCCCTAGTGTCTATATTCCCTAGTCTAATTAATATCTGGAGTCAACAATCCCTAGTTTCAATATTCCCTAGTATAAATAATCCCCAGTGTCAATATTTCCTAGTACAATTTTCACCAGGGTCAATAATCCTTAGTGAAAAAGTCCCTGCTGTAAATATTTCCTAGCGTAAGTACCCCTAGTAAATACCCCTATTTTTAATAATCCCTAGTAATTTTCAAATATTACTCAAACGGCAAAACCTTTTACCCTTATATCACCAGTTTCCCTAGGAAAACCTATCATACCCGACACTATGCATCCCACTATGAAAAACATAAATTATTTAACCTAATATTCTTGTCACTTACGTGTCGTAAATCATTTCATGTTTAGTTTAAAAATAGTTTAAAATCATATTGTAACAATTTTCTCAATACAATTTATCTTATTACTCACTAACGAACTGTTTCAAAATGAAAATACCCATTGACCCGAACCGTCTTCTTCATATACACATTTTAATTGATTTTGACCCGCAGCCTAAAAGGATTGCCGACGTCTGTTGTAATACATTCTCAATTCATATTAATAAAAACCATGAGACATCTTTTCTGAGCGAAAGGGTCATACCGATAATTTAAATCCTCGAAATTCATATCTCTTTTTAGACGCACTTAACACACAATGTACTGTCCGTGTGAATGTTATCATGCACGATTTTTAAAGCATTCAAATTCTAAGTAACCTCCACGTTGCACGGCTAGGTAGATATGCAATAAACAAAATCATTTACTTTGAAACGGGCTCGTGTTACACGATCGAATCGTTTCGTAAGGCGGTTTCATTGTGCTCCATTAGAAAAATTGTCACAGATTCCCGGAGATTAGCCCGGTCGCATTGTATGCGAAAAACGATTCTAC
Organism: Stelis phaeoptera; assembly: GCA_943735885.1. NCBI lineage: Eukaryota > Metazoa > Arthropoda > Insecta > Hymenoptera > Megachilidae > Stelis > Stelis phaeoptera. Next base: position 8,874,493 of record OX030936.1, read on the forward strand.
GTTTAACGATCGCAATCGGTTCTCATAGTAAAACGACAAGTTGGCCGTAATTTCTCACGTTTCATTGAGATCCACCGACATTTCTGTTATGCAGTTTTCAACCGAGCCACCGCTTGAATACGATCTTCCCAACTAATTACACGCTTCCGTCCGCTCGCGACAAACTTCCCGTTTCTTCTCAACCCTTTCATTCCTTTATCCACCTTTCATCTTTCCGTCTTGCTTCTGTTTCAAGACAATTAATTGAATGATTATCCACGGCCGCTTAATTCATACGAGTATTAAAACCGTGATGGTGAATAGAACGTTTGCGCTATCGTCCTTTTTATTCTGTTACAATAACCGTTACCGATCAAAAAGTATGAGAACAGATCCTTTCTTCCACTGTTTTCTGTCTTTTGCGAATGATTCAAGTAGCTTCGACTATTGGGTTCTCAGTAATTAACGGTTAATTTTATGTTTCTAACGCAGGAAGTTAGGCGTGAATTCATGACACAAAGGTGCCTTGAAATGGTACTTATGGTATATCAGTTTGAAGGATGAACTTTGAGGAAAATGGCTGTGCAAATGGTTCGTCGGTACTCTTGATACAAAACGGGTGATTGCCATTTGTGGATTCCTATCACGGTGCTGCGCATCAAACGGTAGATTTCAAGACGCGAAAGGTCTGACAAGATTTCATGACATAAAAGTATCAATTGAAAGTTCAAAATTTGATCAGAACGACTATATAAATGTCTTATCAAAGTTCTTTATAGAGAACAAGTAATTGCTAGTTGTAACAAATAGTGTATGATTTCAAAATATATTTAAAACAAATCTGACGAGATAAGTCTGATAAAATTTGATAACATAAAAGCATCGTAAAATACTAGTTATTGTATATCAATTTAAAGCTTAAGGCTTGCTGAACATTGTTTCCGAAACGCTTCGTCAATATTTGAAGCCAGTTACAGCAAACAATGGCGTTAGTTACGGTAAGCAAAAGTCGATTTAGAAATACATACGTTTCAATACGATTTCATGGTATAAAGGTGGTAGTAAAGAGCACTTCATTTACATGAGTTTAAAGCTTAAGGTTTAACGAAAACAACTGTATAAACATTTTATTTGTATTGTTAATACAACATGACTGGTTGTCAATTGAATTAAGGACTTTGATTTGTTGGTTGATTTCAAAACAATAAAAAGTCTATGAAAAATTCATGACAGAAAAGCGTCACCAAATAATCCTTATGGCATATCAATTTAAAGCTTAAACTTTGATAAAAATGGCTATATAAACATCCTACCAATATTCCTAATATAAGATGTCTGGTTGTCATTTGTAAATTCCTATTACATTCTCGCACGCCAAATGTCAGATCTCAAAACAATAAAAAGTCTATCAAAAATTCATGACAGAAAAGCGTCACCAAATAATCCTTATGGCATATCAATTTAAAGCTTAAACTTTGATAAAAATGGCTGTATAAACATCCTACCAATATTCCTAATATAAAATGTCTGGTTGTCATTTGTAAATTCCTATTACATTCTCGCACACCAAATGTCACATCTCAAAACAATAAAAAGTCTATCAAAAATTCATGACAGAAAAGCGTCACCAAATAATCCTTATGGCATATCAATTTAAAGCTTAAACTTTGATAAAAATGGCTATATAAACATCCCTACCAATATTCCTAATATAAAATGTCTGGTTGTCATTTGTAAATTCCTATTATATTTTCGCACATCAAATGTCAGATTTAAAAGCATAAAAAGTCTATCAAAAATTCATGACAGAAAAGCGTCAACAAATAATCCTTATGGCATATCAATTTAAAGCTTAAACTTTGATAAAAATGGCTATATAAACACCCTACCAATATTCCTAATATAAAATGTCTGGTTGTCATTTGTAAATTCCTATTATATTTTCGCACATCAAATGTCAGATTTAAAAGCATAAAAAGTCTATCAAAAATTCATGACAGAAAAGCGTCAACAAACAATCCTTATGGCATATCAATTTAAAGCTTAAACTACGACGAAAATGCCAGTATAAATGTTTCCTCGATATTCTGAACACGACACGAACAATGTACCAAAGAAATTGATCGTATTCCGTCTACGTATAATTTCAATTATTACAACTGAGAAAAGTTAACGATACAACGTTGCGATGAATATTTCGCGAAACATTCATTCGTGTTTCCGTTTCGACCTACTAACCGATATCGTAGAAATCAGGAAGAGATCGGAAAACCGGTGGGATCTGTGAAATTATCGAAAGTGACTGACACGTAGGCAAACGGGTGCAACGGCATGTCAGTTTCTACCTTGAAAACAAAAGGTCGACGTGTTTAATTAGCTCGGCTCAGTTCCTAATTTCCCACAATTCCGTGAAATAACGGGAGACGGCGCGCGGCGGTGAACGATGAAGAAAGAAGGCGGTGTCCGACCTTCCTTTTCTCGCCTACTTTTGCCCTGGTTATCCACTTTTCTTCGGACGTGGGCGAATCGTCGAAACCACGTGTTGCGTTACGAGTATCCAGTTAGATTCCGGATAGAATAAAAACTACCGACTCTTCGTCTCGTAGGCGGAGAATCGAGATTTTTGAAAGGCAATTTCCAATCCGAGGGGAATTTTATCATATTAAGGGCGAAATTGCTGCTTTATCGTGGGACAGAGTTACAGGTTTGAATACAGGTTCGGCTATGATCAACCAAAACAACAGATTTGATGGTATAAATGTTTAATTATATTTATTATAATATAGTTTTGTTACGCAACACCTTTCAGAAAACTAACGACCGTGTTGTACGAGGGGTTACCTTTAAACGAATTGAAATAAATTTTACACGAGATACAAATATTCTATATTAGAAGATTTTCAGATGTCTTGTTAGAAATATCAAAAAGGGAAGGCGGTCGATAAACTTTGTCACTTATTTATTTTCATACTCCATCAACAACTCAATACAAAACAGAAAAATGTAATAAACTCCCAGCGTCTTATATTTGAATACACGTATCATGAAACGTCATTCAGTTGCAATTATATTCTAAAATACCTATTTTTAATACGTTTCGAATTTACCTCGGTGGAAGGAGGGGTTCACAGGTTAAACGATATGGTCAGAAGATTTTGTATTATCCGATAAAAAGGTGGAGAAAAAAAAGAATACCATAGAAGTTTAGAAAAACAGTGTATATTTAAAAGAATTGATTGCGCTTTAAGAAACGAAAGAAAATATTACGAATGCAACAGCATTTGCTTTAATGATGATTGAGATGATCGATGAAACTTTATCATTATCAAAAGATAACGGTTAAAATAGCGGTGACCTGATATTTGCACCAGAATAACTTTTACCCTTTCCATGCAATTTTAACTGTACACAGTCTACTGACCTACATGCGGTGTGTTTTCTTATTCGAATTGAACAATTTGACGATTGATTCGAATCAGCGTTCCTGAACGATATTTCTGAAGAAACGATCGAAAATATTACGAAAGAAACTTTAACCAAATGTTAACGGAAAAATGGTTTTCTGTCCGTGGCGAGGAAAGAAAAGAATCAGCTGGTTGTAATGCAAACCGCGTTAGAAAGGAACGATTCTGTTCAATAGCGACGCGAATAACAAGATGGAAGAAGAAACGGTTACGCAAAACGGATGAGTGAAATTTCGTCGATGCCGGTGGATTTTAACTTCCTCCGAACGTAGACCGGCACAGCCGATGACTTCCTACATGTGCGATTGCGCGATAGCCGCAGGATGTGAGCTGCTTGCATTATCGTTTCCGTTACGGACTCGTAACCTTTTCTACCGAGCCTGTGCACACTTGGCGGCAGGTTGTTAAAGATTATTGATTTAAACGGTTGCCCACCTTTGACGAAGTAATAACAGTCGACTTTTCAAAAATAATTGTATTCGGTTAGGAGAACCGATTATCCTTAATCGTTTAATTGTATTTAATTTCGATTACTTATTTGGTAAAATTAAATATATAAAACGTAGTTTTTAACCCTTTATCTGGCAAGCATTAAAATTTCAAATGAATAAATTTCGGAGTTATTAAGTTAAGTATATATGCATTTTCTAAAAGTGTGAAGTGCTGAAAAATTTTATTAGCATAATTTATGCAAATTATGCCGATCAGTGCCAGAAAAGAGCAAAAAAAAATGGAATTTCTTTCACGTGCAAGCTGCTAGAAACACATGTTGCATCGACTCGAATTAACACGTTGACTGCCACAGTGAAAATGGACGTAAACTGAAACTCTAATTATTAAGAATACGATCAATTAACTTTTAAATTTAACCTTCCAGTTCGATAGCTAGCATTATCAGCTTAAGACTAACGCTAACAGCAGGTTATTTCATCGCTTCTTTTGGTAATTATTTGATTGTCAAATATGTCGGGTGCCGGTCACCGGTGACCCCCGCGGTAGCCAACGTGTTAAGAAAATGGGGAAAAAAGTGTTTGAATTTTTCTTATTTTTCATCAGTCGTTCAAACGTTGAAAGTTTGATATATCACGTATGGCATCAATTATTTAAAACTTAAAATTAATTACTAAATGAATAGTCACCAGATATACCAGTGATTGATTTAAAAATGCTTGTAACAAGAGTCTAACGAGATAAGTTCGATAGAAGTTGATGTCATAAATTATTGTACATCAATTTGAACCTTTCAGTTGTACGCCAATACTCTCAATACCAATGTTCAAACTCCTTAATAAAACAAGTAATGAATCAACCAAATTACTAATCTATACGCGACAGAATTTTCTTCCTAAAACCAATAACAGGAACGGAACAAGAAAATTACAAACAATTTAACATTGGAAAGGACTGGAAGAATTTTCATCGTCGAACAAAGAAAACCAGTTTCGATATACGAAATCGAGGTCGAAGAAACGATTTTTATTACGATCCGATTGGCGATTCCGATTGCGTGCGTAAAACGGTAATACGCAACTGAGATGGAGGGGAATCGGTGAGATTAGATCGGGTTAAAGAAGACGAGTCCCGGTTTGCAATGACTTTAATGCATTTCGTGCGCGATGACGTGAGTTGCGTGTCTCTTGGATGCCGTAATAACGTATGCCACCGTATACAATGATTGCTAAGGGAGCAATAAAGCGTTGCATTATTCCTGTGATTAAACCGTGAGAGATTGAAGTGCGATCATGAACCTATAGGGGGGGGGGGGGGGGGGGGGGGGGAAGAATGATAATTGACCATGAGATAAGATTGAAATTGAATCCAGTAACGGTAAAGGAACTTTGGAATTCCATGCTTTACAAACTGAAGATTCGTAATTTTAACTTAACACTTTACCGACCGGTAACGGTTGCATATAAGCCTATAAACAGGCTATCGGTCGGTAAAGTGTTAAAATGGTTTTTAATCGATCGCGGTTGTAAATAATTATGCAAATGGTGCGAGTGGAAATTCTAAAAATAGTGAAATTTGTAGAAAGTTACAGCGTGTGTGATCGAACGATTTATTTTAGTTAAAGGAGATTGAAATCTAATAAAATCAATATACTAGCCGTGTTTGAATTTAAATTATATTAAAATTGATATGTATGCTAAAATTAGTGAATATAGAAATTGCTATGAAGAACAGTTTCATTTTGTAATAAATGTTTGCTTAATTCTATCATTCTTTTTGAGGAGCTAATCGCCCTCTTTGGATCCAACACTAGGTGGAACATGGGTCGATCGTGACCCATTCTGTCTGGTTGGAAATATTTCTTGAGAACAGAAATAATCACATTTCAGAAGTTTAGAAAATTGCAAATAATATTTTTAGAAACTTAGAAACTTAAAAATATTTCTTTTTAATTTGCTCATAATATTCCTTGTAAGTTAGTAATTATTTTCTAAGGATGTATACGTACATGTATATGTTGTTCAATTATTATTTGATGTTTTTTAATATTTTATTCCAGACTGCAATGGTGCCGGATGCGGTTATCCAGGAGCACCCGCGCACAGTACCGTCCGTTTCACAGGAACGGGCGCTGAGGATGTGGTGGACGAAGAAGACGCCCTACTTAAGGACACCGTGTTCCCGGAGGATACGGTCGCGACTTATTCCTGCGAACGGGGATTCGAACTTCTTGGTCCAGCTAGAAGACAGTGTCAGGCGGATGGTTCCTGGACACCGGAAGGAGTACCCTTTTGTGGTAAGTTCGAGTAATCTTAATAGAAACAATAAAACAAACGTTCGTTAATCTCGTATACTACCCGCTTTGGATAAAAATTAGTAGAAATTAGAATTACGGGATATGGTCATTTTGTCGTCTATTTTGTGAATTTTTGAAAGGGTGTTTCCATTAGTAACAATAACAATCGCGAATGTTACAGTACCAAATATAGGATTTATTAGAAACAGTTCATTCCTTATGAAAAACATCGAAGCCAAATTTTGTTGAACTAATTACGATTGTTTCAAACGTTCTGTTGCTCGTTATCAGAAAATATTTATAGCGAACAGAGGTGTGTTTAATCAGTCGCTTCGTAAGTCGTGATTAAAAAATCGTGACATTTGTTGAGTCGTGTCGATTTTTAAAATAAATATTGCAATACGTTGTTTGCTACTTCGAGACGAAATTTCGGGAAGGCAGGTGACCTGATTTCTGGTGTCCTTGACCGAGGAGACCGACGACAGTGGAAGAAATATCAATCGGTATGGTGGGGGAATTGCACCGTTAACTCTGAACCTGTTACCTGTTAAAGAACGCCCGTGGCCTTCCCAACCTGGCGCACATTCCTGGCATAGGTTCAACATTTCTTCCTTCGCAGCGATCAGATTTATTTTCCTTCCTAATGTCTTCGTATCTGACCACCAACGTGCACTATCAAAGGTGTAAGACAAATATCTCGTTAATCCGTCGACTAGTTTTCCCTAGGAAGAATGGTTATCTAGAGCAAGAAAGTGTCGTCTCTTAAATCATAATCAAATGTTATTAGGGATTTGGCGTAGGCAGATTAATCTAGCTCATTGTGTAATTTAATAAATTAGTAGATTAGTATATTAGTAATTTAGTAGTTTAGTAATTTAGAAATTTAGAAATTTAGAAATTTAGTAATTCAGCAATTTGGTAATTCGACAATTTAGTAATTTAGTAATTTGGTAATTTGGTAGTTTAGTAGTTTAGTGATTTAGTAAGCTAGTGATTTAATAATTTACTAATTTGGTAATTTAGTGATTTAGTAAACTAGTAATTTAATAACTTACTAATTTAGTAATTTGGTAATTTAATAATTTACTAATTTAGTAATCTGGAAATTTAGCAATTTAGTAATCTGGTGATTTACCAATTTAGTAATTTAGTAATCTAGTGATTTAGTAATTTACCGATTTAGTAATTTAGTAATCTAGTGATTTAGTAATTTAGTAATTTAGTGAGCTAGTAATTTGGCAGCTAATTTACTAATTTAGTAATTACTACAAGCAAGTTAGTTACAAATATTAAACCTAATTTGACGTCTTTGATACAAGCTCTATGTCCAAACCTAACCTAGATACAATACCTAGTAACCTCCTAGTATTATAGCCTAATGTGGGGATACCTTCCCTACGGCACCATTTTCCCTAGGAACGGCTCTCTTGTTTGACAGTGTCCATTGTGTCTGTCCTTATACTGCTTTATACCGAACACGAACGTCATTATGGTGATAATAGCTATATAAAACTGTTATACGATTCTTAAACAATGGACGATGGTCACGGTAACGCAAGACACGAGGAAGAGTACTGAAATGAACATACTTATTCAAGAATCGTGCCATAAATGATAAAAGTTGTTCTGTTTCCACTACAGAGGTTGTTTTGGGAGCCTGAACCTCAAAAATGTTCACAAAGAAGTTAATCAGTATCTTTTAAAGTTTCATGAAGTTTACAAAAGCAAAATGAGCAACGTTGTTTCTTGATTTTCAATATTTCACAATGGATCGCGATTCAAACTGTCAAAAACACCTTCAATAATAAAAATAAAATAACTTGTTCCATTCCAGATAACTATATGAACAATTTTTTTTAGATAAAAACTCGAATTTCAGACATAAATGAATCATAAATCTTACAATTATTGCACGACATCTTTGATCCACAAAGTTCCCGCCAAAATGAAAACCTTAGAAATTGATCGAACCATTAATTAAAGTAACATACTAAATCGAACCTATCAAAATAACTTCGAGCAATGAACGAATGAAATTAAATCCGAATAACTTTCAGAACAAATGAAATTTCAGGAACTTCATGCTCTAATTTCTTCGAACACTGTTCATCTCTTTCTCCAGTTAAAGTAACCGCTGGCCATTTTAATATCGCTTCATTGGTCGTTCAGGTCTGTTGATCGAAATCATCCAAGTAGCACGTGTTTTCTACTCAGCTAGTTTGAAGCATCGGTTGACGAACTCAAATGGTACTCGAAAGAACCGAGTTAATTAACCCATTAAACGTCAACTCTCTCTTTTTCCACAGATGATTCCAGAAAAGGAAAAGAAATAAAAGGTTTTATTATCCTTATTACTGGGTTAATAGTAACTGTTAAAATGTTTGATATCAATTAACCAATTCAATGGTAACAGAAAATCTGATGAGATTAAAGTATTATGTGTAACAAAACGATGGCATGGGATTCTTTTATTTTATGAAATTTTATTCAAGGGATTAAAAGGGTTCGAAAGGTACTGACAATTATACAAAAGGGAAGAAGAAGACCATAAGAGCCATTTTGTTATGCTTTCCTAACAGTTTTAATTATCTTACAATCCTCTGGTGTAATTATGATTTCAAATTCAAACAAATTCCCGCCTTTCCATACAATTTATCATATTCTTATTAACTAGTTCGATTATTTTCAGTACCGTGTATTAGGGTAATTATAGTACTAAATTTTTCTTTTTATTAAGTAAATTCTGTCAAATTTCAAAAAGTAATATGAATATTACTTAAATATTTATTGATATTTATTGAACAACTTGTAAGAAAAAGATTCAATTATTCATTTTCATAAATCTTTTCTTAAACATTAATAATGCATGCAAATAATTATATAAGAAACTATTGGGTGTACGTGAAAGTTTCAATCCTCTGGTATAATTTTAAATTCGAATTAGTTCCCGCCTTTTTACCTAAGTCATAGTAAATAATAAAACAGAGCTGTAATCTTATTATCTTCTGTTATAGGAGTATGAAAAAGTTTTAGTCTCTTTGTACGAGTTTTTGCTTCGTTTTTGTGCCGTGTATGAAGTATAATTAAATCGTCAAAGTATTTACTCTTATCTTTTTTGATTTAGGCAAAAAGGCGGGAACTAGTTTGAATTTAAAATAACAATACCAGAAGATTAAAACTTCTCATTGGTCTCTTATATGGATAATTATTTGCATACATTCCTGATGTTAATTTAAGTAAACATTTATAAAAATTAATATTGCAAATATTCAATACTACTTTTTGGAACTTAAATAACTTACTCAACAAGAAAAGTTTATTGTCACAGTTGTAAAAAAAAAAAAAAAAAAAAAAAAATTAGGACTTAATAATCGAATTAATTAATAAGAATATAATAAATTGCACGAAAGGGCGGGAATTTGTTTGAATTCAAAGTAATAATTATACCTTGTTAACCCCCTGAATAAAATTGATTTGTGGATCACGCAGACGTTTCAAGAATCCTAATTTCTCAAAAAATGATATTCACATTCTTCGTAAATTTATTATAACAATAATATAGTTTCAGAAATAAGTTCGAAACGTGGAAGTCTCGATGTTATCTATAATGATATTAAAAATTGGCCAACTTTTTAACAAAATTACGATTTTTGACGAAAGTTCACATAAATCAACTGTTTCAAATTATATTTGTTATTCCAGGAAATTGTTAGTTACGTTTAGTTTAATACGCCCTCGTTTCGATGTAAATCAAACAACCCGACGAATGTTAGCGCTAAATTACTCTGTTAATCTTTGAGTTGCAATTTCTTGTCATTTTCTGTCGACCGCGACGTTAGATTGCCACTTGAGCACTTGTGCGTGAACTTTACATTTCAAAAATAAATTTCTTCGATTGTTCCTAACGAACAAACTTTTATATCATAAATTTGACCGTGGAAAAACAGATGTATACAAAATTGTGGAAAAAAGAGTTTCAATTCTATCAGAAATTAAACCTTGTCCGCCGTCTGAATTTTTATTATACTCAGTTTCATTCGTGCGAAAATAATACTTTCATTATTTTCAACAATACATGAAATATTATAAAATCAGCAGTTTCTTGTATTTTGTTATGTTAATGTTATTACGCTGTCGACGCGGTTTCGTTTCTAGCTAATCGAGTAAAAATTATAGCTTTGAATCTGCAGCCACACCATGCAATTTTCGCTGCAACTTTCACCTGTTTTCTTCCAATTTTTCCAACCGTAAATATCCTGATCATCGCCTTTATAGTTTCGCGCGTTGCAAACGCTAATATTTATGGACCTCGTAATTTTACAGTTTCTTTTTTCCTTAACAAGACCACCGTTAATAACGCGATTCTACAGGAATACAATTTTTAGCAGGAAAAAGAATGAGTTTGGATTTATTTTCAATGGAATTTCATTAAAAGGTAATCAAAATTTTATTTAAAAAATGTTTAATAAGAACCAAGGAAACATTTGGTTGATGAGATTTTCAAAGTAATTGTTCTGAGAAGTAACGCAAGTTCACTTTTCGAACTTGAACGTTTTACTCTTCAAAAATTCTAAAAAAAAAAAAAAAAAAAAAAAAAAAAAGAGATTGTCGAGAACTTATTCAATTCGATGACATAAAAGTATCACGAAACAATGCTTAAAGCACATTTATTTGCAGTTTAAAGATTAGAGAAAATGATCATGAGAACGTTTCGTCAATTTTCTTAACACAAAATGGTTGTTTATTAGTCGAAACAAACCAGTTGATTTTGAAATATAGAAAATCTAAACACGATTTCATGACATAAAAGTATCGCAAAATGGCATTTGCGTCGTATTAATTCAAAGGCTAAACATCGACAAAAATAACTGTACAAAGGCCCCGTCAGTATTCTTAATACAAAATGGCCGGAGATCAGTTGAAACATATCGTAGTCAAATTCTAAGTTTCAAACGTTTGGCGTGATTCGATGACATAAAAGTATTGCGAAATAACGCTCACGTTGTATCAATTTCAAGCTTAAAGTTCCACGAAAATAACTGCATAATCGTTCCATCAATATTTTGAATACAAAATAACTTATTACACAAATAATCGACATCGAAAGCGCAAGGAGTCTGAGACCATTCGATGACATAAAAGTATTCTGAAATGACTCTCGTTCCGTATCAATTCAAAGCTACAGATTGTATAAACACAACTATAAACTTAAAACATAAATAGATATCAAATTAAACTGCATATGTTCAGAAAGTCTAAAGTATAATTTAAAATTGTCACAAAAATGGCACAATTTTTAATTGCCAACGTCCGACATCGTTGATTCACAGTTTACGTTCGAGCACGATGGAACTGTTCCAACAGGCTCGGAAACTTGAGTATTCACGGTAGAAAGTCGATTACGGAGCTAAAGAATTTGAACTTTCGAACCGTTTACGTGCACTGTAGGAAAAAAAAGAAAAGAACGAAAAATCGTCGCTCACACTAGCAGAAAGCAATCGATACGTTCCCGGCCCAAACCTACATACCGATTCTCGTAAATCATCGTACTTACACGTTGTATTCGTTCTCATACAACCACTTACAGTTATTTCTTGCGCGTGCCATTTGCAAAGGGTTCGATTTCGGTCGTATCAATCGGGCGTAATCATCGATGATTGGTTATTTGCAACGAATCGTTGCGTTGTTAGAATTTAACACGATTTCATGACATAAAAGTATCGCAAAATAGCAGCTGATCCGTATCAATTAGAAGCTTAAAGATTGATAAAGATGTGTGTGCAAAAGCTTCGTCGATATTCTTGCCAGCGTATTCAAATTCTGACTGCTTCATTTGGGAGAAGATTATGATAAATTTTGTTCGTCGTGTTTCCAACGTTTAACGGTTCTGAAGGTAGCACGAAACGTATGATTTGTCTCGTAGCATGTAGAAACGTCTTCTATCTAATGTTTTCCGAACAATGGATCCTTTGTCCCGTTCGTACGTGTTTCAATTGTTCTGGGGTCAATGATGGTATACCTTTCGAGGTCGTGGCAACCTGCATTATTTATGGAGCCGTGAAGCCACATTTATTCAGCCCCAAAGTGGCCGCACGCAATCTTCCAAATTAATGTAGTAATTAAAGCTAACTCTCAAGTACAATAATTGTAGGGTCAGATTGAACTATGTCAATATTAAATTTTAGATTTTCTTGCTCAAAAGTATAATAGGTAATGGTATTCGTTATTTAATATATTATTAAATGTTTTTTTTTTTTTTTTGTATATGTTGTAAATGTAAAAAGATAAAAATGATAAAATAGTAGTGTGTATATTAATGATGTCAAATTTTAAGTTCCTAAGCCATGGAAATTAAGGGTTGACCCTTTGCACTCGGCTGTCCCATTTGAGGGGACATACTTAATTTACTTAAAGTATTTTAGAATATGAAATTGAAGTTTTATTTATATTAGGATATAGAAAATTTAGGAGAGGAATAGATTCACAAATATTTGTAATTCTTTTCTAACAAAATAGTGCATTGGTTTTTTGGAAATTTCGCTGTCAAAACAGACTAGATTCGACCGTATTTGAAAATGCCCCAAGTACAAAGGGACTTGGAAGATTGGAAACTTAAAATTTAGAACTCAGATATTTGGAAATTAGGAAATTTGAGATTTGAAAGTTCGAAATTTGGAAAATTGAGATTTGAATGTTCGAAATTTGAAATTTTAGAAACTTAAAATTTAGAAATCTGATATTTGGAAATTTGGAAACTTGAAATTTAGAAATTTGAGATTTGGAAAGTTGGAAATTTAGTAATTTGGAAATTTGTGATTTAAAAGTTCGAAATTTGGAAATTTGGAAAACTGAGATTTGAAAGTTCGAAATTTGAAACTTTGGAAACTTAAAATTTAGAAATCTGATACTTGGAAATTTTGAAACTTGAAATTTAGAAATTTGAGATTTGGAAAGTTGGAAATTTAGTAATTTGGAAAATTGAGATTTGCAAATTCGAAATTTGGTAATTTGGAATCTTAAAATTTAGAAATCTGATATTTGGAAATTTGGAAACTTGAAATTTAGAAATTTGAGATTTGGAAAGTTGGAAACTTAAAATTTAGAAATTTGAAAAACTGAGATTTGAAAGTTCGAAATTTGGTAATTTGAAAACTTAAAATTTAGAAATCTGATATTTGGAAATTTGGAAACTTGAAATTTAGAAATTTGAGATTTGGAAAGTTGGAAATTTAGTAATTTGGAAAATTGAGATTTGCAAATTCGAAATTTGGTAATTTAGGAATTTGGAAAATTGAGCTTTAAAAAGTTCGAAATTTGAAACTATGGAAACCTAAAATTTAGAAATCTGATATTTGGAAATTTGAAATTTAGAAATTTCAAAATTTGAAAAATTGAAACTTAAAAGTTCGAAATTTGAAACTCTGGAAACGTAAAATCCAGAAATTTCCAAACGAAAAGTCCACTGTCAGTCCCCAGGAACTAACGCCGTGCTCAACGTGTTATAAAAGAACTATAAAAGAACTTCTCATCAGGGCGCCGACTACCGTAGGCCCGACCCTGACTCTACGCAATATTGACCCATGTAATCAACACCTTCGATATTAATTACCTCGATGGAATTCCTACGAGTGAACGGAATGAATCAACCGCATCGATCGATGACGATCGATAAATGATTAACCTTGATTCGTGCCGGGCAAAAGGGACGATCTCCTTTCCGGTGGGTCGAGGTTTTGCCGAGATCGAGGCAATGCCAGTTAACGTCTATAAAATTCTCACGTTACGGTACAGTAAAACTACCGCAAGGCCGGTAACTTCTTTACGAATGTGCACCGACCATTTGCCGTGTGCAAAAGTTTGCGACCGATGAACAAGCATCTGCGTACCAGCCGGCTATTCACCTGTGCAACGTAACTTGTACTTGACCTTCTTTTCGTGCAATGGGCCGTGAAGATTCCCTCGGTAATTATGCATGAAAGGATCCCACCCTTGCAACTGTACAGGGTGAGCCTGTCTAACTTCTTCGACTTAATCGAGGTGCTCTTTAAATTATGGACGTTTCTTGTTGAAATATTCCTTTTCTTTCAATTAAATAGAATATTGGCAAGATTATTATTATTTGGAGTTTTAGAAATACTGTGTTAGTTCGTGATCCAGATTTATAAATGTAACAGTATGACGAGAGGGTTTCAAATATTAGGAATATAAAATGAAGTTAAGGATTTTAAAAAATTACCTGAAAAACTCTAAGCCGTTGGATAGATCACGGGAAATCGAAGCGAAAAGTTCTGTAGCATTTTTCAATGGGATCAGTAGTTTAGCCACGATTCGTTGTTGAAATTTGAAAAATTGACCAATCAGCTCGTAGCTTAGATTCTAAGCTTAGATTCTAAGCTGCGAGCTGATTGGTGAATTTTTTAAATTTCAATAACGAATCGTGGTTAAACTATCTATCCCATCGAAAAATGATAAAGAACTTTACGCTTCGATTTTCCGTGATGTATCCAACTGTGTGGAGCTCTTTAAGTAATTTTGTATCACCTTGTATATCACAATTTGTACTTGACCCTATTTTTATAGACATCGTACTGAGAATGGCAATGGAGTATGGAGATTTTCTCAGGCTCACGAGAATCTGTCCTTCGATACCGAACAAGTTAGCTTGATAATGTGTAACGTATTATTATGTTCGTTGATGAGGTTGCGAATAATGAATCAACATCGTGATTACTCTCATACCGATGTTATCTTGTCAACAACGTGTACAAATTAATTCGTAGCCTTTGTTTGCATATTTATTATTATGTTTTATTATAACATAAATTTTGTTATCATATAAATAATAACAATGTTATATTCATTTATAAAGAATTCATTCCACGAGATACTTGATTTATTATTCATAGAATATCCAGTTCTCGAAACTTCTAGTTTTCATTAAAAAATTCTGTTAATTCTAATAATTATCTTACCGTTATCTGTCACTAATTACAATTCAATTTGAATTCTCATTAGAATTGAATTAGAATATAATACAAAATTATAATTAACACATATTCAGAATAATTCGAAAATTATTTTTACCACCAAAATAAATGTTTTAATTTGAATCCTCGTTAGAACTGAATTAGAATTTAATTTCAGAATTAAAGCAGCTTCAACTCCGATCTTTTGCCAAAAGGAAAAAGGAGAATTAATTTTGATTATAAAGCGTTGAAAAATCGAAAGAAAGAGAAGTAATAGCTTCATAAAATAATTAAACATCGTCTCCTTTTGTTTTAGTTTTGAACGTTGCCGGGGGCAAAGCACCGATGCAATCGAGCAGCACAGAGGGTGGAATTCCACAAAGGGCTGTCGATGGTAGCAGTGGACAAATTTACACCCCTCAAACTTGCACTCTCACGAGACCAGAACACAGACCATGGTGGTACGTGAATTTACTCGAACCGTACATGGTGCAACTTGTTCGATTGGACTTTGGCAAACCGTGCTGTGGTGAGTTTATGCACTTGATTTTGCAATAATTATAACTATTAGTCGTTGTGTAGCCAGACACGTTGGAATCAACTGATTTTCAAATTTAACCTTTCAATTCGATAGCTAGCATTTCTTTTGGTAATTATTCTGATTGTATAAAGTTTTCGAGTTCCGGTCATCGGTGACCAACGTGGCAGCCAACACGTTTAATAAAAATACTCTCTTTTATAATATTCTGGCTGCTTTGACTTGAAAAAGGTATCCGAGTGTTAAAAAAAAAAAAAAAAGCTTTATCTAATATAATAACTGAAGAGGACCAGAAATGAAAGTTATTTGAACGTTAAAATTATTATTAAAAACTGAAAGATACACACGTTCAAATTTTGTAATTTTATTTTCATAAAGAACAGACTAGGTAATTTTCTTTTTAATAAATATCTGTCAAATTGATTTCTGTTTTCTGTTAATATAATTTATAAAGATTGACCTATCGTAATGATACTTGATGATTACGAAAATTACTAAGTAAATGTTTCCTTCAGTCCACATTACAAAATTAATTAAAAGACTCTTGTCGAACTATAAGTTGGCTTTTATCAAGATAAAATTATTCTACATGTCAGTTTACGTTTCATCTCTCTTTTTATTTATTTTCTATTTCAGTTTTAACGTCAGTAGTTCTAGTATTAAAACCGGAAGTCATTGAATGTTCGTTGAATGCAGGCTGAATTTTCAACGGTTTCTTTCTCTGCAATTCCTTAACCAATTGAATATTTCCTCCCCAGAAACGTTATTATAACCAGTAATCGTTTGTAATGATAGTTCATCGATAGAAAGCTAGGATACCGTGTCTTTTATCAAAACGAAAGTAGAAGCTCGATGGTTTCTCGTATTGTTAACACCCGGAAGAAAGTCCGTGTCTTTATAATAAAAATTGATTATTTTTTATAGGAATTGGAACACTTTAAAGTTTGGGAAACAAAGCTGAATTTAATCATATGTGTAAAATAATAGAAATCAAAAATTGAGGGTCATTGAAGATCATACAGTTCTTGCGACGGTGAAAATTTTGTGAATATGTATTATATTTCTGGAAACTTAGAAATGTTATTATTTTTTCAAAATTAAGCAAGGAATATTTTTTCCTGGAACTTAGAAACCTCGAAATTGGTAGTCTCAATTATTATTATCTTTTTAATCCTTTCGTTTTGGTTGAAAATAATATATTTTATTCGAAGAAATTAAAAAGTTAAATATTGCATTTTTTGGTATTTAGAAATGTTTCTTTGGATTGTTATATTTTCACAAACTTGGAAGTATTATTTTTAAATAGAAATTAAGAACAGAAGTATTACATTTTTTGGAACTTAGAAATTTCGTAACCAGCATTATGCTTTTATTAACTTATAAACCCCAAAATATTGTATTTTTAAAAACTTGGAAATACCATTTCTTAATAGAAATTAAGGAAAATATATATTGTATTTTTAGGAGCTTAAAACCTTCGTAATATTATACTTCTAATAATGTAGAAATATTAACTTACTCCTTTATTTTTTACCAAAAATTATATTCCTAGAAACTTAGTAATTCTAAAATATATTTTTAGCAACTGAGAAGCTCCCTAAAGTGTAGAAATATTATTCCAACCCTTTTTGCACCAGCTGTAAATATTTCTTAAACAGAATACTTTCAAAATAAAAAATATCCATAACTACCACCAAATTATCCTAAACTACTTCCTTTCTAAGCTAAAAATAAATTAGGAAAACAAAATAATTAAGATATAAAATATTAACTTTCACATAGAATAATTCTTTATCTTGACAAAAGCCAACTGACATTTCTGCAAAATCGTCTTAATAAACATTGTAAGTTAAAATAAGAAGTTCAACTAGTTCTACTAGTTGTAACAAGCGATCAGTAGTTTTCGTCGTGATCGAAGCGTGCGAACGCGATTGACGATAGCGACCAAAACATAAAACAATGGGTATCGTGTTTCTTAAACGTACCATAAAATTCGATCGTAAATTTCTGCGCCACAGACGGCGAGTATCGCACGTGAAAACTTTTTAGAAACTTTCTCGGATGAAAGTGAGAGTCTTTTCACTTTTGATCGGTAGAAAACGACGCCGTTCCTCCGTTTGTGCTCTGCATATTTATCGATACCGATCTTAATAAAAACAAAGAAAAATAGTCAATCATAATACCATCAACCCATCCCCTAACGCTAATGGACA
Organism: Stelis phaeoptera; assembly: GCA_943735885.1. NCBI lineage: Eukaryota > Metazoa > Arthropoda > Insecta > Hymenoptera > Megachilidae > Stelis > Stelis phaeoptera. The sequence goes on from OX030936.1 coordinate 8,892,399, forward strand.
AACTCGTTGAACTCAGTTTACACGTTCAATATCCGTTTCCCTTTTAGTTTTGTAGATTTAAGAACAATTTCACAACCTTTGGTTTACGCGTCGTTACTGAATTTATTTATTATATCTCTTTTTATACCGGAGAAGAAATTCTAAAGAAAATTATGTTTACAATTAGGTATGTAATAATAACCTACAGAAATAAACTGAAAGATGCCGGTGTAAAAAGTTAGATATCGCAGTTACTAATAGTCAAGATTATTTCCAGCGACAGAACAGAATAGCTTTTTTAAAATTGCACCAGAGGGCATAAGATCCTTTTTCTAATAAACTGTAAGAATTCCTAATAGGTGACAAACTTTAATTGGCCGTAATTTGCAAAAGAATAGTAGCGAATATTGCTTTTTATACCTTAAAAAGTACTCACTCGAAGAGTTGAAAATTTTCCATCGACGATCGGAAGTTTAATTTGAGATTGAACACGCTTTCACCGGGGATCTTGAATTGTTATGCCTGCCCGACGATCGTGAAGGTAGCATTTGAACAGATAAAATCATCTGAGATAATCCGGCGAGTACTACATCCTCCGACCTGGAAAACGTGTCAGGTGTGACCAACACGGACGACCATCACCCGCATCTGTAGTCATGGAACTCCAATTACATGCTTTCCACGTTTCGTCCCTTGTAATCGGATTCGAAATGCCAACAATTTCTTGTTTACATCGAAGAAACGAATCCTAATCCGTTCGACCGAAAAAGTTTCTCGAATTGTTTTCTTATCGTCGACACATTATCCGCTGTTTGTTTGTTAACTTTTGATCGGTTTTATTTCAAACAAAGTGTTTATTGAAATTACTTGAATAAAGAAAATAAGAGATCTATTACATTTTGAATACACAAAACAAAAGGCACGCACGGGAAACGAAGCGTCTCTCGCGTCAACGAAGCGTTCGGGGAAAAAACCGAGCACAACCGAAGGTTCACGAATTCTCTGGAAAGGCGCGTTATTTGAAAATTCCAACTTCCAACGGTGTTATAGACGAAGGAATTAATATACAAAAGTTTACTAATCGTTTTTTAATTAACAACGGATGGTATTCTAAAAATAAGAAAAACAAATGTTATACAAGGTTTGTTACCAAACTTTCTGTTGAAAGGTTCTATGGAACATTCGGTTGACACTTTGACTGCCACGCCATCCACGGGTGACGCTTGAATTTCCACCGAAATCCATTAGCCATATTATTGTCGTCCACCCATGCCATAAGCGAATTTTCTTACAAATTGTCTCGGAAACAAAGCCTACATTTTAAACTTATTTTTTCAAATAAAATCATCCCCCTTGGCCGTCGGTTACGAGATACCCTGTATAAACGTGCTCTTTCATCGTCAATGAAATATTGATATACAATTATTATCAGATGCAAGATTTCTAATCCACGGACTGTTGCTCGGCGAAAGAATGAAAATTACTTTTTAAGGAAGAGATTAGCGAATTCCTTTCATGAATAACAAGATACTCTCACTTTCTATTTCCTCGTAAAACATCGTATTTAAACCCGTTATCGGCCACTTTATCTAACGATGAAAGATTTTCTTTGTTTGATCAGGTTATACAAGCTACGATCGTCGATTACGATCGCGTAATTATTTCGATGGTTCGTTCATCAACGAATTATTCGAATGTCAAAATCACTTCCTTCGCGTTATAACAATTTTATTCTTTACTAATCGTAAAAAGTATAAGCAGTTCCTTCTTTTGTAATTATCCTGTTTCGTTGTTTAATGAACTGGATAATTATATCAGAATTAATCATTTGTATTTTTATGTTTTTCTTTAACTTTGCATTATTGTATTTCAGGCAATCGTATTTTACTTGTAAATTTATGTAAATATTCTTACTTTAGTTTGCTTCAATTTAAATTTTGTTATCGAAAGAAAAGATTTCAACATTTCTGTAGCCATACTTTCTGAGTGGTAAAATGACCAGCACATTAACTATGAGTTAATTTTATTGAAATGTATTTATGTATGTTACTTGATCTTTTGTTTTTCTAGGTGATGGTATACCTGGAACAATCGTGGTTCGTGTGGGTAACAATAGGCCAGACTTGGGAACGAATCCAATTTGCAATCGTTTCACTGGTCCCCTTGAAGAGGGTCAGCCTCTTTTCTTACCTTGCAATCCACCTATGCCTGGAGCTTTTGTTTCCGTACATTTGGAAGCAAACACACCGACACCGATTCCGGTTCAACTTTCATTGTGCGAAGCGTTCGTCTACACCGATCAGGTACCAAAGTCCATTTTATTTTTGTTAAAAATTCAGAATCAAAGAAACAGAATTCCAGAACCAAAGAAAATCAAATTTTCTTTATTTAAAATAATTCCTGTAAAGTAAAAAAAAAAAAAGGGGGATAATAAAATAATGTACCTTATAATTAAGTATGAAACTTGACAAATTGAATAGAATTATTTTTGTAAGGAAATGGTATTTATGTTTAATCGAAATACTGTAGGAATAATAAACGTCAAAAATTGTGTTTGATCGTTTGTCAAGTTTCGTATTAAACGATTTAACATTGTTACATTGTCGTAGTTCATGATTTTTCAAAAGACATTAAATATCCACCGTGTCAATCGAACGTTAATTTACCAAATGAATGATTAATGGTAATCGATTTTGTTTTACAGGCACTTCCGATCGAGAGGTGTCCACAATTCAGGGACCAACCACCAGGTTCGACGGCCACTTACAACGGGAAATGTTACATATTTTACAATCGACAGCCGATGATATTCAGGGAAGCACTGGCATTCTGTCGTGCCCGTGGTGGTACGTTGGTGGACGAAAGTAACCCAGCACTTCAAGGATTTATTTCGTGGGAATTATGGAGACGACACAGGTACCAATTTCTTTCCAAACAATTAAATATTACCACCTTTCAAGCTTGTTATGAAAATTTAAAGATACTTTTATGCGTGCTGAACATTTTACAACTGTAATAAATCACCAACTGATTTTAATACAATTTTTCATGACAAGTTCAAAGAAGGAAAAGGAAAACTGTGAAAAATGACCATGATTATTTTCTTCTTAATTTTGTTCAAAATCATCTTCCATTGTTACGTTTCAAGTTTAAAAGCTATATTCTATTTTAAACAATGTGTTCTACTATTTCTGAACAGCAATGTGTATCAGTGATATTCTTTTTGTAAAGGAGCGACACCTCGAGCCAATACTGGATGGGCGCAGTAAGGGATCAAAAAGATCGCACGGTCTGGAGATGGACAGGAAGCGGCGAGGAGGTTTCCGTTTCCTTCTGGAGCCTTCCTCAAGGCACAGAAGAGGACTGTGCCCGATACGACGGCAGCAGAGGCTGGCTTTGGTCCGATACTCCTTGCACCGCTCGATTAAATTTCATCTGCCAACACCGTAAGTATCCACTTTCAAACGCTACTTCCTTATTCGTTTTTCTCATGGTTATCGTTCCAACGTTCATCGACTCTCCCATTTTTCAGTTTCCTTTCAACAAAACAAATTCTCTGGCAAAAATCAGGACTAAACTTCACTTTCGAGCAGCAAGAATTATTGTATAGAATATAGAAGAAGCTCAGAAATCCACCATTCAAACGTTCTGTTAACGCCTATTGAATTTGAACTTGAAACTAACTAGTAAAAAGTAATTGAAAGAAAACTAAACAATTTTGTAATGAAAATCCATGTTACGTGTTTATCTTCACTTTGTTTGTCGCAACGTCATGCATTGAAAGGTCGACGACAATTAATTACTGTGTCCCTGAAAGAAGAAGGAGTAAGAACGAAGAATCTTTCATTTCTTTTTTAGAACCACGGGCGTGTGGAAGACCGGAACAGCCTCCGAATTCAACAATGGCCGTAATTACAGCAACGGATCAAAATTCTGCCAGCTCGTACGAAGTTGGAGCAACGGTGGAGTACACCTGCAGCGCTGGTAGCCTCCTTATTGGACCGTCGACCCGCACCTGCCTCGATACTGGCTTTTACAACGAGTTTCCACCGGTTTGCAAAAGTAAGAAACTGCAACGTTTAATATTTAACCCGTTAACCCTTGTATGGGAAATTTTGGTACTTGAAATTTTTATTTTGCCAAATTTCCAACCCTGTACATTTAAACTTGAGAAGGTTCATTTCGTAAATTAGGCTTATTTATCCTAATTTCTTTTTATCGTTTCAGGCATTGAATGCGGTTATCCGGCGAGCATAAAACACGGAGGCTATACACTTATCAACAACACCGTTAGTTATTTGAGTCAGGTGCTTTATTCTTGTGAAGAAGGGTATGAAATGACTGGTAAGAATCCATTACCCTATTCGATGTTTCAAGAAGAACCTTGTTATCTCTTTTCACATGTTACCGTATCGATCAGACATAGAATTTTGTGTGTTTTCGAAGAATAGAAATCAAATTAAACAAGTAGCCAATTAGTGTTTATAAAGATCTGCAAATAATGCAAACTAGAAAATAAAATCTATCTAGATATATTTTAAAAGTAATTCTTCACATTGGAGCACAATGTTCTTATCACAATGTTGATATACATATATTGAACCCAATTCAATGGATAATTATTAATTATTATAATTTTTAACGTGTAAAGATGTTTTGTATTTGCTTCGAAAGTGAGATTTCCATAAAGAATAATTCATTTTCATCGAAGGACGCGCAAGACTGACCTGCGACATCGATGAACGTTGGAACGGACCTCCGCCAAGGTGTGAGCCGATCCTGTGCGATCCCCCGACACCTGTTCCTCATAGCTTCATTCAGATAGATGAAATTGACGAAAGCGAAACGATGCCAGCGAAGGCAAGCCTCAATCGAAGTCTTCTCGTAGGTAGCATCGTTACTTATACCTGCGAGAAGGGCTACAAACTGACTGGATTCAGGCAGATATTGTGCTTGCCCACTGGATCGTACGATCATGCTGCGCCTACTTGTACAGGTATGTTACCTACATAGACAGCACATAAAATATCAAAAATATATGTTAAAGTGTATCAGATTGAACAGCCAATGTTACTGAAATAGAATGATTCGTACATTTTTTAATAAGAAAGATAAAAAAAGAAAAAGCCAACAGCACACACGGAGTTCCCAGGCGGTCACCCATCCAAGTACTATCCGTGCCTAACTTAGCTTGACTGCGGTGATCGGACGAGAACCTGTATATTCTAAGTAGAATGGCCGTTGGCTGTCAGACATGATCCTTCACTTCGAACGACCATCGGAAACTCAAATGTTACACGCTACAATAAAACTATATATGAAAATTTGTTCGATTAAAGTATTTAAAATTGAATGGATGAAAATTTCTTGATCGTAGATAACAAACAGGCATTTACAACTTGATTTCAGTGATCAGACAAGAGCCTATATGTATTTTAAGTAGAATAACCATTAATTGTGCAGACACGATCGTTCGCTGTGAAATAGAATTTATACAAAATATTATGAGTATCGATCCTTTGACCATCGATCGCGTATTTTTTAAACTCTCCAAAACCTATGTATTGCCGTTTTCTTTATTTTTATTTGTTTCGATTTATTTCATTGCAGAGGAACCCCGTAATCCAGTGACCGTTTCTACCCGAATGACAGTTCGTCCAACCACCGCCAGGACTCGTCAGACGTTTTTGCCGCCAAGAGTTCGCACAACAATCGCACCGACAACGTCCACGACCACGACCACCCCGATACCACCACAAAAGGTTCCCAGCACCGCCGAATTGCCGGCAACGGTCAAAGAAACGATCCCCAGGAAACCAAATGTTGGTCTGCAAAGGCCAGCACCGAAACCGTCGACCAATTTGAACGACGGCGGTAGCGATCATCCTCAGGACAACGAAATCTCTGGCAGCGGCGTCGACAACGCACAGGCTGGCATAGGAACCGGTGTTCCAGAACCGTCGGGACCGTTCAGAGTGGACAATACCGATCAATCGAGCAACACGCATCAAGCGAAATTAAATCTGGGTGCTGTGATCGCCCTGGGTGTCTTCGGTGGTTTTGTATTCCTTGCCGCTGTAATTACGACGGTCGTAATACTCATACGCAGGTAAAGGCAAATTATTAAAATAATTGGAATATTAAGTGACAATGCTGTTTACTTTTTTCTAATTTTCTGTGATCACGTAGTTAATGTCGTTGTAGAAATAATGCCTGTTATGATGCAGAATAAAAATAAGTCATGTCTGAGACTTTTCCCCTTGTATGGAGAAAGGAACAGCAAGAGTTGTGTAAATATGTATAAATGGACCTAACCTGTTTGTAAAAGATTTTCATCATAAACAACAATTTTTGTAACAGACATTGTTTCTTGAACCAACTATATATGTATAAGTAGCTTTATACATATACGGTACATTTGCTACTTGACTCTACGTGTGTATATCATATTGCTTACTTTATACTCGTTCATACTGTTTTTCTATTCTTTCGTCTATCTTATCTTTTTTTTTCTAACTAATCGACTTCCTTCTCTTTAAATACTGTAATCTACTTGTTTGAAGTTTTGTAAGTAATGTAACAAAGAATATTACATGGACAAATCGTTTATAGACAAAAATTTGTATTAAAATTGACGTTCTTTACTAAAATAGACATTTTTTCCACGATATACTGTAAAACTTTGTTTTGCTTGAAGGGAAACAACAAATACAAAATTGTGACAGTGAAAATAAGATGTCTTTTGTAGAATTTCCATCCATTTTAAGAATCCATATTTAATAATACGTATTAAATTTGTATTGCATCTAAATATGATTAAAGGAAATCAACTCTTTTGCTGATAAATATAATTAAAGCTAAATTAATTTTTTGGTAATTATAATATCAATAACGGGCAGTAATATTTCACTCATCACAGTCTCTTGTGATTTCAATGAAGCGAAAACATATTCCATATGAAAAACTTTAATTAATCCTCTCACTGCTACCAATAACTTTTCCACTAATTATGAATTATCCATAGATTCAAATGTTTTGTACACTCGGGTGTAACATAGACTTCCTTTGATTGAGTAAGCGTAATGAGAGGAACATAAAAGGCAATAATAAATAATTTAAGTGGCTAGGTATTTCTCCCTTAGCATTTCCTCTCATACGATAGAAGCCTATATTGCACCCTTGGTTTACAATTTTCAAAAGGAATCATACCTTTACTCAGAAAGACATTAGGGCTACTTTCAAAAATATAACAAACCAAATTGCTACAACGAAAGGGTAATCGAATGTATCAAGGTGAAAAGAAAAATTGATTAAAGGAGATTGGAATGAGAATTAACACTGAACCCGTTTGCGTTGCGGTGGCTAGCGGCAGTGGCAGCGTCAGAGGACGGCGCCGCAGGGGGCTTGGTGGGGTTGGTGCGTTGAGGGGTGGCGGTAGTGGTGGCCTTGGAAGGGGTGATACCGGGATGCCCTCGCGTTGGTATACGCTACTGGCCCTGCCCTTCCCCGACCAGCACCTGGGGCGCCGCGATTTGACAGCTCGCCGTGTCACTGATCATCCTTATTCCTTTGGTCTCTCAGCGGCCCATCGAGCTGGATATTTCTCCAATCCTTCTCTCTAGTTGCTAGCAGACAGTACCTCTTATATATAGCCCACCACCATCGCCCTCACCCTCCACGCAACCATCGCCCACCACTACATCAATCATCACCACGTACCACCAGAACCGCCATGAGCCACCCTCGCGAGTGATAACTAGTCAAGGTAAACGAGCAACGTTTATAATGTGCACACATAGCGATAGCTCGTTCACCAGCTTACAGATTTGTGAGGCATCTTCCAAACGCACTCGAATCATGCACTTCCACTAGTTACGGTCAACTGTCCCCCTGCCCATTTGTAGAGAATAATGCACTCTATTGCTTCTTTAGAGGATTCAAGTGAGTTCAACAGTTTTTCGCCTTCTTCTGGGTTAGTATTTTTTCACGTGTCGCACTTAAGATTAGAGAACTCAATGTTTAACGATGAAAATATGAAGCACCCAGATATCAAGGTTTAGCTTATAATGTATAAATACAACAGAATAAGAAGACATACTTTTAAATCTTTCTTCCCCTCCATACCCTTCCTTTTATTGTCCCCTTTTAGTCGCCTCTTACGACAAGCAGGGGTTACTGTGGGAGTATTCAACTCCCCTCTCCATAGGAAGGCGATACGTCGCTTCTTGTTCCCCTTTTAGTCGCCTCGTACGACAAGCAGGGGCTACTGTGGAAGTATTCTTCTCCCCTCTCCACAGGGAGTTGTCACATACTTATTATTCTATCTATACATTTTCTGCTTTCCTTATTCTCTGAATGGTGAAGGATTAAATCTATGTTAAAATCTGCTTTAAAAACATTCTGCTTATAATATTTTCCAAATAATATACGTATTATTTAACATTAAGCAAACGATTTAGCTTCAAATTATGAAATTACATCCAAATATTTCTAATCTAATCCTGATTTGCACAAGAAGAATCAAATAACTCTTTATGATTTTTTAATGAACAGTGTCATTAAATCCTTTCCCTCGGAAAGAAAAATGTCAATTAAAATTATAGATTAGAAATATAGTTGAATGTTGCATTCAAAAACATTCTACACCACAAATTTAATTTTTTATATCTATAAAGCGAAGCTGCAGATTACAAAATGACAAAATACTTTTGGCACAGAAACTCTGCAACTTCCGTAACATACAATCTTCTGCAGGTATCTTGCATTAAAAAATTTCTTTGAATTTATTCAGAAATCATGGTAGAAGCAGTAAGCACTATCGGCATCGGGCATCCCCTGATTGCAACACTGTGGCTAGTTTTGGAAGCAGTTCCTTGGAGAGCAGAGGAGGTTTGAACCGTTATTATCGTCAAGCTTGGGAGAATTTGCACGAGACGGCTGGCCACAAAGGCAATCATCCTCCTCTTCGTCGCAAGGAAACCCTGGATGAACCAGGATACCGAGAGAATTACCGTGGCAACAACACCGAAAGGGATGGTTCTGAATTGGTTGTGAGCGACGTTGCTACATTCTCATCGAACAAGCACGCCAGCGTTTCCGACAAGAAACGTCATCACCATCACCATCATCATCATCACGGTAACTCGACACCCGAATGGAGACAGTCCCAGTCTCATCACAGATATTGAACACCGAACGCGTTTAGATAGGATCCTTCGTACTTGAGGTTTTCGGTGAATCGATATTGGATCACGAATAAACTTCCCTTACATTTCATGGCGGTGCTTTCCATCGAAGACGCTCCTATGCTTTGTTCCTTTATTACGTCACGTGGCATCGTGACAGTAAACCAAACAAAAGGAGAGAAATTCAACGCAAATAAAACGTACCTCATTTTCGCGTTCAGTCGGTATGAAGGTTTCCTTTTTGTTTCGACATTTCCGAATCAGAAGCAGCGATGTCGGACGGGCCGGGTTTGTTCGCGCATGCGCGGCGAACGTAGCATCAATGAAGTATACGTATGGGTAAAATGGGGTATCTTAATCACCCATGTATGATTTTACAAATATAAGAATGTATAAAATGTGTGCGAATGAATACACATATATACATAATATATTAAAATTTTAAATAATAAATATGAATGTATAGAATTGTGTATATATGCAGATATAATTCACACTTTTTATTTAATTCCAAATTGATCACGTGTATATTTATTTATGTGAACGATAAAAGAGATCAATTAAAAGGGGGAAGAATTTTAAAATAACATTAAGCAAAATATATAATAACAAAATAAAATATTTTATTTGACAGAAAAATTAAAGAATACCAGAATGCTAATAGCACCCCATAGATTTTAGATTAGATACGTCACTGTTAACGATCATTCTGACCGCGCATGCGCGAAAAAACCCCGGCCCGTCTGACATCACTGATCGGAAGTGACATAATATGGAAATATGGAAAGCACTGTTCTATGGGATACTCTGTAACTGATAAATAGATAATGAGGAATGATCTGAAATATTGTTTGTACGATATGTTTTGTTACCAAGGAAGGTAACTGTATCAACTAAGTAAATATACAGCTTTATGATAGATCCTTTCACGACTGAGCGCACGTTTCAAAAACGAAGCCTCATCCGACATTTCTGCAAAGGAAATTGTTCAGAATCGTCTCAGCTGCCCCCTATTTCCCGATGTTACACTAGTTTTGGGACACCCTGTACAATGTTGAATGATAGAAAAAAGTGGTGTCTGATGAACATTCAGTCGCTTTCTTCTTGGAAACAAGACCTGGTATAAACATATTTTATTCTGTATTCCTATTTTCTGTTTTGACGCCGAATCATACTCTTTTCTTTTTATTGTATTAACAATTGCAAGGCATCCGAATGTCAGTACGTTTTAAACAGACTCGAAAGAAACGTGGTGAACGATGAAATGTTGCGTAGGAACATTCATAAGCGTGATTTAATAGATAAATAGTAGAAGATCATCCTACATTTTATTATTCTGTTATACAGTAAATTATTTACACGTACGTTACTACGTAATGTAAATACCGTATATTGCAATAGCGTAAGTAATAGAAGAATGTTGTGAATGTAGGAGGATCATAAGTTGATCGAAGGACATGCCAAAAAATGAGAGAGTAATATATATATACATATATACATATATTTATATATAATTACTGATCGAACGATTTCTAATATTGTTTTTTTCTTTCTTTTTTTTTTTGTTTGTTTTGTAAATTATTGTAGAATCGTTTGATTATAATAATGTTCTCAATGGTACAATATTCGCAAGAATTATATGTTCGATAAGATTAAAATCTGTTATGGACACCTTGGCCTCACCTTATAAAAAGGACATTGATGAAATTTCTCATGATGTGGCGATATTCGAAGGAGATACTGTAATTAAGGACAGGCCGACGTTATCCATTTCAGAATCAAAATTGATTTAGTTACAATTCCCGAATTAAGTTAATGAAGCATATCGAAATCGAATCTGTGTCCACAGATTTTTAGTACATTAATGAGATATTTATATTTAGTATTGTTTTATCCATTTAAATGTTTCTTCTGAAATTCGTCGAAAAATAAAAATATGATTAGTAAATAATGTGTACTTATTCGTTGACTGAATTAAAATTATTCATAACAAGTTTACACACATGTATTTATTTAATATTCCAGTAATCTATGGAAAATTGTAATAGTGCCATTATGGGCAAATTCTTCATAGCATATATATATATATATATATACACATAAATTCTTGTTACTTGTAGCGAACACAGAATGATATTTTTAATGTAAGTATTTTTAATAACTCGATAAATACATGTATCATTAGTTTTAGTCTTGACAATGCACAAACTATTGGAAATAAAATTATTTATACAATGTACATATATTTCAGAATGATTTATTATAAAAAAAAAAAAAAAAAAGAAAAGATAAAAATAACTGAAGTATACTTGCTTCTTATAATATCTTTCGATAAAAGAAATAAAAGATCCATCTTCTTTTATTAAACAGTCTAATATATTATATAAAAAATTAAAAATATCACATTCGATCGCTAAGCCAATCTTCGATTAATCGTCCAATCTTGATTCTGGCAGCTTTCAATTCAGGTAAATCATTAGGCGATGGAGGATACATATTAGCACAGTGAGCAGTACCTGCAAACCATGGTTTAAAACAATAGAAATGAATTGTTACGGGTGCGCAGGAGTTGACTTCAGCGACAGTTGTGGAAAAAGTAAGAAGCTCTCGAACAAGGGTAGATAGATCCTTTACCTCCTGCGCAACCTTAACATTTACGTACCGTTAATGTAAATAGCAGGCGCTTGAGGATTCGATGATTTTGTAATTCCTAATGCGTGCCACGGGTCAACCGATCCATGCACAAACACCACGTTTGTAACTTTCAAATTTAATGCTCCATATAAAAGATTTGTCCGATCGACGGCCGATTTCAACAAATGAATACCGTATCTGTTAACACATCAGATCCAATCGTAAAAATAATTAAAAACTCAGGGAACAGTTAGACAAATATTTTCACATTAAATTACCGTGGTCCGAAAATATCGACACACTGTTGTACGAAGAAATCTACCGGAAAAGTCTCACTAAACAAATTTGGACGTGCGGTAGAAGTTTGGAAAAATCCAAATTCTGTGCACGTCTGATACATCCATTGACGACCTATATAAAAAAAAGAATTCATTAAAATTCAACGAGTGGAAACATAAACACAATAACGTTATTAAAGTGAATTACCTCCTTCCGCATCTTCACTGCTCCAAGATACATTTCGAAATTTATGGATCATTTTAGAATACATATAGTCTAAACATTTCTCGTTTGTAGCATTCAATATTTTATTACTTAAGAATGCGAGCCGATCAATAGCAATACCCAACTTTTCATTTGTCAAAATATCACATGCACGTTCAATGGTTAAGTTGGCCATTGCAGAATTGTTTCGATTGTCTTTGTTGTACTGTACGATACCAGCAAAATTGCTTGCTATTGTTTCGTACAAATTTGATATATCATTACGTTTCGTATATCCGGAATTAATAGGATCGCACAAGCTGTAAATAAAAAGCATTTTAAAATAACAAGATAATGTATCTACGTTTAATGTATAAATATTTACCTGAATTTCTTAACTATTCCTTGCTGGCCAACAGGATGACGTAACATTATATGAAACTGTTTATTTGCATCTACTATCGCATTCACACATGCCTCAGAATATTCTCTGAGCGCATTTTCGACAACAACATAGTATTCTACGAATGAGTTAACAATTTGAATAACTGTTAAAATCATTTTCTTTTCTTGTACTCACCTTGAAAATCAATCTGTGCTAACAATGGACCACTCGCAGATACAGCTCCATGTATTAAATGAGGATACTTTTCGCGTAACCATGCAGCTAATGATCCAGCGTACGATCCTCCAAATGCGATCCATTTAGTATCATTCGATAACTTATAAGCAGCGTTCGTAGTCTCTACAAAATATGCCAGATCTGCAAGTGCTTGTTGCGATGAAAGATATACTAAATTCTTGATACCAAGATCTCTGGAAAAATATTACAAAGACTATATTAATAATTATACCGGCAAGAAATTAGAGATTTTGTTCGAATTATAAGTTTGAAAAATATCATCGCGTACGAGGTAGGATGACTTTTTCCATAAAATCGATGTTCCACTTGAAAACACAATGCTCCAAACTGTTTGGCATATTCGATCCACTGACCCTCTACCATCCATTTAGCGGTGGCAGTACCTTCGCCGCCTATCATTAAAAATACTGGACCTCCTTTTTTATAATAATCCCCGTTTACAAAATATCTCTGTGAAAGAATTGGTTTAAAAAAATATTACAAATATGAAATTATTATAAATGTATCGGTATAAAACATTTTTAAATCACCTGTTGCCAAAGACGTGCATCGGTTGGATTAAAGTGATCCAAAAACTGTGTGAACCATTGCTCTTTTGGAAGTTCATAGTGTTTAGATAAAATCGGATCACCTAAATTGCCATATTTGCTCCGGCCTTTGGTAAAAACATGCCATGAGGTGCTAATATTGATGAGGCCAATAAAAACCAATAACAGCATAAACTTATACATATTGCGATAAATTTAACTTATCATATATTCTGAAAAAGAAATAAGAATTAAATTATTATTCTTGATGTTTATAAATTTAAAAATATATAAAATATTAAAGCTTTACGTAATTCTATTACGTACGAGGCATATTCATAATATAGTTTTCTAGAAAGAAAATTATCTTCTTGAAATGATAAGATTAAAAAATGCTAATAAAAGAAGCGAAGAAGAACGAAGAAAAATAATTATATAATATATTGTTATTCTTGTATTAATGTTATAACAAAATTATACATGATTTTTAACAAAAATAGTTATTTATACGTAGGAACGAATTTTAGCCTGAAATTTGCTCTCGAATAACAATTAAATTTATCTGTTTTATTAATAAATATTTACGTGTATTAACTAAAGGTCAAACAATTTATTTTGCAATTTAATTTTGATCTTAATTGACTTTTAAAAATATACACAAAATATAAAAAAACGTATTTTATCACTTTTATATTTTGGAACAATACTCACAATGTTTATTACGCTTATAAACACATGAATATGTGATAATGAAGATTGTTTTTTTTTTTAATAAACGGTTTAATGTAATTTGAAATGTGCACTAATCACAGAAAATATAAAAATCTACAGCAGTGATATAATAAATTCTCGTTTTATAAATGCTCTAATTTTGACGATTCGTTTTGTAAATACTCTCCGATACTCTTGCACAAATTGCTCTTATAATCTTATTTTTTTTTCTTTTTTCTTCTATAGCGCCACCTTTGGAAGAAACTACTACAATATTTTAGTTGTCCCCTAACTTGTTCGAAATTGTGAATAAATTGTTTTCTTATGTATGTAGAAACAATAAAGACAAAGTGACTTAAATTATTGTTCTATAGTCACCCAATATGAACAGTAGTAAAAGAAAACATTATATTACTATGAAATAATCAATTCGAAAACTAAAGTCGACCGGCGGTAAGTCGCCAAGGAAAGAGTTGTTCGAAATACCGAATTCTATCGAAATTCAAGAGGGCATCGGTTTTATAAAATAATTACCATATTATCGTACAATTTTTTACAAGTATTATAATCCTTATTAAATTGTGATATTATATTTAAATATTATGTACTCAATTACACAGCTGCTGCGTTACTTTTTTAATAAAAATTACTTTTATACACAATTTTATTAATTCAATTTTTATACTGTTTTAATGTATTTTTTAATGCATTTAGGTATCATATTGAATCTAATCTATCAATATATTAGAAAGATATGAAATATGAAACAAAATGATTATAAATAATTGATATTTTGTTGAAATTATCACGATGCTGTTATATTGTAGCCGTACAAGAAACAGTTGAACAATTATTGTTTCGAGAGAAAACATAATGAAATAATAAAATGTAATACTAGAAATGTCACATTTTAAAATGAATTTTTTTTTGTCTAATGCATGAACAGAATTTATTGTTAAAAAATCTTCATGATGAAATAACTATACAAGGAAACAAAATCTTCCTTTGCAAGCGCATCATTTTAAATTTAAATCAATAAAATATAATGGGCAACGATAAACTGATGATTCGTAAACTATTACGGATATTATGTAGTGTTTAAAACTACATTTACAGAATTATATGTATACATATATCGTGTACAAGTGTTTTATCTAACTCAAACAGATTCTCGGACGATGTATGTATTAAAAGCAATTTAATCGTGTGCATTCTTCTTTGGATTAGCACGAGGCAAGTCATATCTATCTCTGTAAACGACGTGATTAAAGAATAGATAAAGAAAAAAAATTATTATATTTATTCAATATTTGCATATCCTGTGTATATACATTATACATCATGCAACAGTAGCAACGATGCTAAAATCGACGTAAAATTTGAATATTGCAAGGTACACACGACAATGGAAAAAAGAGTACGTCGTCTTTGAAAATGATATATGCTTCATATTTATCGTGATGCCAACGAATTGAGAAAATATTTAATTAGTATCGCCGACAAAGCTTCTGGTAGACGTTATATGTGTTGCGTTTAACCTCTTCTCTAGTTTAATTTGTTAAAGGTGAGCGAGAAAACTAAATATTTAACAGATACTGTTCGTTCCTTCCTTTTTGAAATGCTTTATTTAATTTTTATTTAGTATATCGTCTTGTTATACTTGTAACGTGTAACATTTACATTATACAATTTTATGAAATAATTGTTCGTTCGAAATCTTCGTACAGAAGTAAAAAAACCAATTCTTTTAATTATAGTTCTTCCTTATATCACATTTGTGTATCATACATTTTGTTGCAAAATTGTAATGTTAGTTCGAAGAGTATAACAAATAAATTTATGTTTATTACAGGTTGTATTAGCTGGAAGAAAATGAAGTTTGCCGAACACTTGTCTGCTCATATTACGCCTGAGTGGCGTAAACAATACATTAGTTATGAGGTAAAGTAACATAGTGTCGTAAACAAGAAATCAGGATCCGATTAACGCAATATCATTAGCATAATTATTAAAGTAACCTGTTCCGGTTATAGGAAATGAAGGCCATGTTGTATACTGCTGTGGAAGAAGCACCTTCGGTCGAAAGTGTTGAACCAGAAGTAATATCTCGCCACTTTGCTTCATTTGATGAAGTATTTTTTACATTTTGCGATCGCGAATTAAAAAAAATTAACACTTTTTACTCCGGTAAGAAAGCTTTTACAATCGGATACGTATAGGTCAAGCTGAATGTAATATTTTAATATCCTAACATAGTTGAAGTAATAGTTGGACAAATTATAATATATAACTATGTTGATACAAATAATATCGTTATATACATGTTTCGTACAGAAAAGTTGGCAGAAGCAACTCGTAAATATGCAGCACTTCAAAGCGAACTAAAAACCGCTTTAGAATTACAACACGGCGGAGGGAAAAACAAAGGGAAGCCAGTTGTTAAACACCACTTGCGAACAAGGAAACTGAGAGAACTGAAACTCGCGTTTTCAGAATTCTATTTGTCCCTTATACTTCTTCAAAACTATCAAAATCTGAACTACACCGGTTTTCGGAAGATCCTTAAAAAACACGACAAGGTAGATAGTAATAAAATCATCTTCACGAACGATCGCATAAATCCATGCTTAATATATCGTATTTCTCTAGGTTTTCAGGTTCATTTAAACAATAATGAAAAATTAAGGAAACATCTAACGCTTATATTTTATAAAGTTCCTTATCCTATCGTGCACAAGTAAAAAATCTGGCACTGCTCTTAAGTGTAGTAATTTGCGTCCACTGTAACGCAGCTTTCAATATTATTGTTGTTCTTACTTTCAGTTACTGTCGGTAGACACCGGCTCGAAATGGAGGGTAGAGTGCGTGGAGACGGCACATTTTTATACGTCAAAAGACATAGACAGGCTTATACAAGAGACGGAGGCCTCGGTGACCAACGATTTAGAGGGCGGAGACAGACAGCGTGCTATGAAACGTTTACGCGTACCTCCCTTAGGAGAGCATCAAAGTCCATGGACAACTTTCAAAGTTGGATTGTTCTCGGGCAGCTTCATTGTTCTGTTTGTAGCTGTCATACTTTCCGGTAAGATTAGCAAAATTTTTAAAACAAAAAACAGAATTACTTCTAATTCTTGATGATGCCTTTAATTCTTTTTCTTTTATTTTAACTTCAGCAATATTCCACGACGGTGGGGAAAATTTAAAAATCGCATTCAGATTGTACCGCGGACCTTTGCTCATCATACAACTGTTGTTCCTTATCGGGGTGAACGTTTACGGTTGGCGATCGTCGGGTGTAAATCACGTATTGATATTCGAATTGGATCCACGAAATCATCTCTCCGAACAACATCTTATGGAGTTAGCCGCTGTGCTTGGAGTAGTATGGACACTCAGTTTACTGAGCTTTTTGTACAGCGCTAGTTTAAGCATTCCGCCGTTCGTTAACCCGTTGGTTTTAGTCTGTATCATGTTGGCATTTTTACTGAACCCGTTAAGAATGTTCCGACACGAGGCAAGATTCTGGTTGTTGAAAGTTACCGTAAGTATTATTCGACATCAAAGTTGAGATCGACTAAAGAATAATGCTATATCTTCTTCAGGGACGAATTATAATATCGCCGTTCGTATACGTAACATTTGCCGATTTCTGGCTAGCGGATCAATTGAACAGCATGGCCACAGCGTTGCTAGATTTTCATTTTCTGACATGCTTTTACGTAACCAACGGAAATTGGTTGGAGGCAAGCGATACCACGCAGTGTATGTCCGGTTCGTTGATCATCCGGCCTATAGTTAATTGTCTGCCAGCTTGGTTCCGTTTTGCTCAATGCATACGACGTTACCGTGACTCCAAAGAAGCGTTCCCACATTTAGCCAATGCCGGAAAATATTCGACAACGTTTCTCGTTGTAATATCAAACACCATGTGCGCCTATCGTACCAGTAGGTTCTTAAAATAATTGTTAAGCATCCTTGTAAGATGACGAGATATTATTATACAAATGTTGATTTTCAGTGGAGTATCAATCTCGTTGGGAGAATCCATGGTTGTGGTTTTGGATGATCAGTTGTTTCATCAATTCTGTGTATTCCTTAACTTGGGATCTGAAGATGGATTGGGGCCTTTTGGACAGCAATGCTGGTGAAAATAAATTTTTACGCGAAGAAGTTGTGTATTCAGCAGCGGTATGCGAATTGTTACATATCTTGTTATCATTTTCTCTCTTTTTTCGATGTTTATTACAACTGATCTTTCTTTTTCTTTTTTCTTCTAGGGATTCTACTATTTCGCAATAATCGAAGATTTTGTTTTAAGATTTTCGTGGATTGCTAGCTTTGTTCTGGTCGAATGCGGTTACGTATCCAGCGACTTGATGACATCTGTGGTAGCACCTCTTGAAGTTTTCAGGTAATTTCTTTTGCTGTTGTTTTATATTGAATTTGATCGTTCTAACTGTGACCGTATGTTCATTTTAAGGCGGTTCGTTTGGAATTTTTTCCGATTAGAAAACGAACATTTGAACAATTGCGGTAAATTTCGCGCGGTTCGCGATATATCCATAGCACCGATAGAAAGTTCCGATCAAACGCAGATATTGCGAATGATGGATGAAGAAAATGGTGTAGTTAACAGAGGTAAACGCAAGATGGGCGGTAAGCGACAAAATAACACCAAAGAGGACAAACGATCATTGCTCAAGGAGGAAACAATTGATATAGATGTGTCGAATGCCAGTTGAAATTAAATTAAAAGGATTTACCGCGGTAAACAATTCGAAGGAAGATCGTTACAAATCCAGAATTTGTATTTAACTACAATGAGAATTGCATCGAATTTTAGATTCTTAAATTTATCAAAATTGAAGACTGTAAGTTGAGAAATTGTTACAAGTGCCTTGTAAATTGTTCTTAATCCTTCAGTTGCAGCATCGTTATTTTTTGATAATTTAAATAAATGGAACAGTTTGTGATATATATATATATATATTTTTTTTTTTTCATCGTTATGTAATACCTAAGAGTAAAAAGATATATTTCCATAAGGTGTCACTTTGACAAGATGAATCGATTATAATAATAATCGAACCTTCCTATAGTTTTAATTACACGCATCCCGCAGCTAAAGGGTTAAAAGAAGCGTGTTGGATAATGAGTTTGATTTAACGCTACAATACTAAGGTACAGTGTCTTCCATTTAAAATATTCTGACACTCAACACATCATCTATTGCTAATAATGTAATTTAAAAAATACCTGTAAGGAATACATTAAAAGTTAGCTTTTGAAGAATTTTCACATTATTTTTATAATTCTTACCATTAATTAGCATTCGATTCAGGAACACTTTTCAAGGGGAGTAGATTTATCTATTGGTGGTGTTACGTGTTAATAATATCTGTACTTGTCGAGTATTATAGTCTTCAATTTTGAATACTTAGCAAAACATAGATAACATGGTATAGAAAGAAACTTTACATAACTGTGAATTAGGGGTGTGCGGGTACCCGAGTTTACGAGTTCGGGTCCGGTCGGTAAAATTCGGGCGGGCTCGGACGGGTAGCCTGATTGTTTCTGGTCATCGGCAAAAGTCGGGCGTGCTCGGACGTGTCCGGCGATGCTCGCGATTCGATTCGATATATTTCAAATACAGTCAAGTACTTAGCAAGCATATGCAAAATATTTGTTTACGCGGAAGATTGCTATAAAATAATTTTTATGCAAAACCCCGACTTTTGCCGATGATCCGAATTAATCGGGCTACCCGAGTGCTCGTGTTATGGGTAGCCGCCCGAGCCCGCCCGAATTTTACCGGCCTGACTCGAACGGTCGGGTTCCCGCGCACCCCTACTGTAAATCGTAGACACAGGAATACTAATTCAGTACGTGTACAATGCAATCAATGATAATGTAGTTTAGTATCTTAATGCTTGTGTCAAGAAAGGATCTTCATTATTTTATATTTTCAAATATTTCGTTGAACGATACAAAATAATGAATGAAGGTGATATGTACGTACTTTATATTAGAAGCAAGTACAGTATGTACTTCAGAATAGGTAAGTCAGTTTGAAGATTTCTGAGTCGAAATACCATTGATTATTGTTACTTGCTTTAAATATAGCAAAGTAATGTGCTTATTCTTTATTCCTGCTAACAAATTTGGTATTGTTCATAGTCATACTTTTCTGCGAAACATAAAGCAATCTGAATTAAATAGTGCGAGAACTTAGAAACATATCTTGCAGATAGAACTAGGTCTTGTACGTAACTTTGATACCAAGTATTTACCGCTGCATTGTAGTACTTTTATAAAATATTTATAAACGAAGGTAGGTGATTAAAAATCAACTTTGGAAAATTAAAGGAACCGAAATACATTAAAGAATGTTCTCCAAGTATTAATAATAATATTAATAACAATAGCATCCATAAAATTATCTTCTGTATTTGATATTAAAAGCATAAAACGTGTTAATTCGAATCTGATTGAAAACTGATTTTTATAATTTGCAGAGAAAGAAACAATTATGTAACGGTAACATTAATTTACTTGATCGATTGTGACGTTAATTTACTGATGCATTGAATATTAAATTCCAACAATTGTGATAGTTTTACACGTGTTTTTATATACTTTGTTATAGGAAATAGCAACAAGAATTATTCTTGTTGAAGAATGTTCAATATTTTTATATATTTTGTATATAATGTACATACTAATTATATGTCTTACTTGAAACACACGCAATATATATTACATGTGATCGTATATAAGTAGATTTATCAAATTCAATATGTATATATATATTTCGATATAAGATACTTATATTTCGTTAATAAAATATCGTACCTCTGTGCAACTGTCTTTCGTCAATAATAATAATTATACTTACATAACACGTCTCGTTATAAATATTTATTTCTTCGTTTTATATAATATGTACACAATAAAATCAGTGTCGAATCAATTTCTTCAAATTTATGGCTGTACAATGGAATACTGAGATAAAGAACCTTTTACAGCCCATACGTTTCATTTTGTTGAAAGTTATATCAAGTATTTTTACACCATTAATATATTCTAAATACTTGTTTCAATAACAAATATTTTAGAGTATTTTTACCCATGTAAATTGAAACTTATTTGCACTTTATATACACACTGATTTGACACGTCTTACTGCATTCATTTTTTAATTTATCAGGGTGGTATGGTCTACAATTTTGTAAGAAATATTTCTTATACAGTTTCGTTCGTAGGAATGAAGTATTTTGGATTGTCTAGACTGTTGAAGTATATAATATATACATATTAGTGTTAAAGATAATATTTCTTAATTAGTTATTGTTACGATTAATTTGTAAGTAATATAATTGACTTAAAATGGACGTAAAATACGACTGTCGATTTTCTACATATTTTACAAATTTAGCAGAAATATAAAGATAAAGTCTTGCGAAACAGTATCGTACGTACAATTTTTATATACTAATAGATTAAGTAGCAGCTTTGGCAATTTAAAAGGTTATGAATATTTTTTTCCCGACTATTAGTAAATTACAATATTAATTTCCCTTCTTTAACTTTTAATACGAAGCTTTTTAATTTTAGTGCAGCAGAAAGTTATATATTCTTTCTTTAGGTTGTGTCAAGTATTAAAATTATAATTTTCCTTTGAAACTACTCTTACAAATATATCAAAATCTGCGTTATTAATCCTTTATAGCCTGAATCTCTCTTCATGCGTACACCTCCTGCATCTGTTTAAAGAATAACGTATACAAAGTACGCAGCAATTGTTATAAAATACTACAAGAAATAAATAAATTGACTAATTTTTAAAACATTATTTTATCGTACATAGCCACTCTTTGCTCTTGTTCCGTTTTTAATAATAAAATCTCAATGAATAGTCCTGATAAATGCAACACACGTACCTTCAACGTATGTAGGGTGGTAGAATGATTCTTTCAAACATTACAAAACATTACGCTTTCAATGGCTTCGAAGAAGAACAAAACGAAGGTGCAGTTCAACGACTAAATAACTTTCCTCATCAATTTAAAGCCACGTATAAGTAGTAATCTGTACATTGAGTAACAACATAATACACCTAGAGAATAGTCCCAAAAATTGTACATTTAACTGGTCTTCGAGGTGACTATATCACTATCATGACTACTGGAAGCTTTTGACTTTCTTTCAGGATCCATGGCAATCGAGATGAACTCCTCTGAGATTTTCTTGTCCAGCCCTGTGTACGTTTGAGCTAGATCTACTTGATCTTCCCCTATCGAGGACATTCTCCTTGGATGTTCTGTTTTTCTATCTTCAGAAACTTGTCTTTTTCTCTCAATGGTGTCTTCGTGTTCCACGCTTGGATGACGTCTGTGCTTTGGTCGAATCTACAATTTAAACATCATTTCCAATTCACAACTAACCTGTTATTATATAAATTCCTACAGATTCATCATACTATTCTGACGTCCAAGATGTACAAATCTTAACAAGGCAATTATATTTTGACCCGATGGTTATGCAAGGTTTCTAATCGAATAAGAAACATACCATCTGAGATGGAGGACGTCCACCATATGTCATGTGTGGAAGGACAGGAACAGCACCGTAAGGAGGGGCAGCCATTGGCAATGGTCCGGCAGGCATGAATCCCCCAGGAAACTTGGCAGGAGCACCAGGCATGCCGTAAGGTGGCTGCAACAAACAAACGCTTCATACGTTTAGTCATTAACATTAACTTAACAAACTCAAGAAATTTCTCTACTTCACAAAACCCTATTTATTCGTTACACAGTTGCATTATTACAGAAGACAGGAGCTGCTCAGTTATTCAGTTCTCCAACGTATAAAACAAACTTTTGCTTCGGTCGTACGCGCCAGTATCTCTCGAGAGACGGAAAGGGGAAAGGTAGACGACTGTACCGGCCCAAACAAGGCTTATCCTCCTGACCTAGAAACACCTGCAGCACTACCGAGCTCGTGCATCTCCGAAATGTAGGCACGGAAATCGCCCGGAGCTACGATTCGTCGAGTTTCTCTCGATTGCCGATCGTCCTGAACTTTCTAGCCCGCCGTGTCACTGACCTATCCCCCTACCTCTTGTTGCCAGAGGTCGAGCGTGAAAGGAAGGGCTCGTAGAAGAGAGAAAGAGAGAGAGAGAGAGAGGGGTATCGGCCCACCTGGATCATCGGGTGCATTTGAAGCATCGGCTGCACCACGTAGATCGGCTGACTCTTGGGCACGTGGCTCTGAGCCGTGACCCACTGGTGCACCATGTTGCGGGTCTTCAGACGACCGTCGACGTTACCATCTTCGGCGTTGCTCGTCCTGAGGCATCCGCACAGCTTCGGGGTCAAGGTTAGACAGCTGTAACCAGAGACCAATAGCTCGGCCACGCTGGTCACCAATAGACCGATACTGGCGAGCAAACCTCCCCAGTCGCTCTCCGAGTCCGTGTTTCCATTCTCACCCTGCAACAATGATTTCGTTTGTTAAGGGGGGAAATATCTTTATAACTTTCAAAAAAACGCAACATTTTTCTTATTCATAAAATGTTAGTACATCTCAAGAATATGATACCAAAGTTTTAAAGCAAAATTCAAAGTCCTACTGATGTTATTAGCCGATGGTCGTAATTTATTTTTCCCCCGTTTCTCTAAAAATTGTATTTTTAAAATCGGTGGAATCGATAACTCAAAAACTACTCGATCGATCTTGCTGAAATTTTGCACACATATCTATAACAATATTATCTTGTATATGAACCTAAATGTATGAAATAAATTGAATATTAAAGTACCTTTTTACTGTACAAATTCCGTGTAAAATTCAAAGTTTACCTTTAAAAGCGTGCCATTTCTTCAATTGTACATATTTCGCACTTTTCTGAGGTTCATCTACTAACCGTGAGTGTTAATTATCGAAATATCATTTACAGGCTTGTTTCAGATCAATGCAACCAAAGCTAGAGATTCAAAACCCTTCCGGGAAATAGCGACGTAACTCCGTCATTTTGAAATATCTTTAAAAAAAGAAATTATATTCTAACAGGCAACAATTATAATAAATGATACCTAAAGTTTCGAAAATATAAAACAAAGCTTTCCTTTACAAAAAAAAAAAAAAAAAAATTCGTAAAGATCAGCTTCATTTCCATCGGTCTAAAGGTATTTTAATCTAGGATGTCTTCTATCCTCGTACGCAAAGAATATATTGGGTTGCCAAAAAATATCAGGGGAACCCGACATTAAATTTCATTAACAAAATCGTTTACATTAAATTTCAGCCGCTCCCGATAATCTTTGTTCGTGAAATAAATAAGATTCTTGTACATACCAAGGGAACTCGATCTTGTGTCTAATCGTACAACTCGATGTTTCTGATATAATTCGCACGAAATTGATTACACCGCAGATTGTACGTTTATAGCCCGCAACAAAGATTCTGTAAACGTAACAGTATCGCAACGGATCATCGACCGGACCAGGCGCATTCCATCCAAGTTCAGAAGCAACGATAACGTGTGAAATTTCGTTGAAACGCGCCCTGACCGAGTTTTGGAAACTTTCTCTGATGGTTAAACGGTTTTTTTTTTCTTTTTTTCTTTTATTATCGGCCCTGTTCTTAACCGGCCCACCTCGGTGAAAACGAATCGAGGCCAACATTGGCACCGATTAATTGGAGTACGTACCGATGATCGTCAGGGAAGCCGTCAGGTGTTTTTAGCAGAATTCGTGACAGGCTTGAAACGAACAATAAATAAGTAAACGTTTTCTTAAAAATTTGAACGACTATAGGAATGGCGATACAACGAAGAGGGAAGCACTTCTTTTTGGCTGGAGTTTCGAATCATGGTTTATCTGGAGAAATACTAAGGAATTTTATAAAACATTTTAAGTAAAAGTTGTAGATCTCGACGAAATACATATTTTATGTTCTATCTACTTTTCTTCTACGACTGATAGTTTTTGAGGAAATCATTGATGTGGGGGTTTCGCTGATCTTTTGCGTATCAAATTTTAGTATAATTTATACGTAGATAAAAAAAAACAAACAAAATAATAAAATATAAATGTACAGTATCACGATATATACCTATAAAAGATTAATTGGAGTCATAACAGCAAAAATAATAACTTTACGAAAAAAATGTATATAACTTTTTCCGTAGTGCTTTTCAAGAGCTTTATTTCTTGTTTGAAACTTTTTTCTTTAAAATCAATATTTCTGGAAGTATATGATAAAAACGTTTCAAACTTTGAAGGGGGGTGGAGGCCAAACGAGGCCTTATCGTTGAAAATCCTCTTAGGGATTTTATTCTTTAATCAGGTATCATCCAATTTGGGGGTAACCCTTTTACGGAAGTCTATCCCTTCTTTTGACTGAAAGAGAATCAAGTTGAAAACGTAACGAAATATGAAACAATCAAGATATCGAATAACTCTCTGATTTCGAAGAATTTTCGTGAAAGTTAGATACACGTCTTCTAGAAAGATTGAAACATTTCATTTAGTAATTATCCAGAAAAAAAATCCCCGAAAATTCAACCATTTGCACTCGGAGCATTTTTATAGACACGATTGAATTTAGTCTAATTTTCCACCAAACTTTCAAAAACAAATACAAATGATCGCATTTTACATTTTTTTTTTTATAAAATAGAAAAAAAAATTATTTTATAAATAAAATTATAATAAGCGCGGATTATTCCGCGCTCGGTGATAGCAGACAGTCGCGGATCGCGGAATATTCCGCGCTTGGATGCAAATTTATTTATTTTTATTGCCAACAAACCTTAAATTTCACATTTTAAAAAACTCTGGTGAATGAAATATGTCCCCTAGGACAGGAGAATCGAGCGCAAAGGGTTAATCTTCGGAAGCCGTCTAACAGTTGCCAAATAAGAAGTATAAAATCAATAAAACTCACGAAGGTAACAAACATAACAAAAATAATAAAAATAATAGTATATCGAAGTTGAACGAACTAACAATAATAATTAACTATTATATTAGTCATTACTATAACTATAATAATAGTTAATCAATAACAATTAACAATAATCATAAAAACCGCAAAAGATACGAAAGGTGATAATAAAAATTACACAAAATAATGAAAATAAATAACAACAAAGGAAACAAGAAAGCTGGTCAAAGAAACCGTTTAGATATCAATCAATATATAACATAATAAATTCCACGAGGGTATTCAATCGCAATCGTTGCATGAAACATTTATATCCTGCGATGAAATTTCACGGGCGTAAAAGGTGCGAGAGATGCTTAATTAAAGAAAGAAAGAAAGAAAGAAAAAAAAAAAACAGAAGAAGAAAGTGATACGGAATAACTGTCGGTTGCATCGAGATTCGAATATCGATAAGCACGAAATATAAAAGGAGGATACGGTGAAAGTTGCGGGTCAAGAATACGTACCGGAACAGGGAGCAAGGTCGTTTCCGGTGTCCTCTGAGAGTCTCTAACGATGGCGGTCAAGGCTGTGATCGTGGCCATGTTCGAAAGGGCAAGGGCGATCAGGCTAGCCGCAAGGTGAGCCGTCGAAAAGCTGGAATTCGTTTTGTTCGACGAGGAAGCGAGCGTCGCGACGACACCCAACGCTCCGGCGACCAGGGCACCCATGCCTGCCCAGAGTCCTGCACCAGTGCCGCCCAACGAGGCTCCGTGTACCAACACCAGGATACCAAACACTATCAGGACTATACCTGCGAATAGTTAACATCGATTTTGATACTCGTTCATTACCTCGTTGATTAAATAATTAATTAATTAATTAAGGGAATACACCTGTCGGACGGTTTCAATTATTTTCTTTTGTTTTTTTTTTTTGCGGACAATTAACTAGGAAAACGTTTCGATCTTTTTCCGGTAACGCGTATCCAAGCTTTGTCTTTGTTGTCGAATTTTTTTGAATGAAAAATTATACAAAATGGCGGAGATATTTGTTCGTCTTCTAAACCGTGCATTTTGGAATTTAGTTTTCACGATCGCCATTACTGCTGGCGATTGAAATGTCGAAAATCCAAAATTCTTTCTGATTTATCAGCGAAAATGTATTGTCTATAATGTAGCGGAGGATTTTTAGACAATGTCGGTAATTGTAGAAACGGCGACGCTTTGAAGGAGAAACGTCTCTTTCTACCGAAAGTAACGAACTTCAAATATTTATTAAAAATTATTAAAAATTAAATCTTAATGGGAGCGAAAACGGAATGTTTCTTATAACTTTTATTGTATTTTTATCCTTTTATAAATCACAAAAGTTCAGAATGATTACGAATTATTCTCGTCAAACGACACCGCTTCGAGCGTGTAGAAACTCGAACATGATTTCATGACATAAAAGTATAGTAAAATGTAATTTATGACGGGTCAATTTAAAGGTTAATGATTGACAGGGATAACTATATAAACGCCTCGTTAATATTCTTAACGCAAAATGGCTGCTTGCCAATAGTAGCAGACAATAATTATGTCGTTGCATATTAAATTGAACATTTCGAAACGTAGAAAGTCTAACACGATTTGATGACATAAAAGTATTGCAAAATAATATTCATGGCATATTAATTTAAAGCATAAAGCTATCCTTAATCTTCATTGGAACGATTAATTGGTCAATCAATTTATAATCTTACTATTGCTCGTTCATCATTTCTATTAAGAATACCAATGAAGTATTTACATAGGCATTTTTATCAGTCTTCGAGCTTCAAATTGATCTATCGTCAACGATATTTTGTGATAGTTTTATGTGATCAAATTATGTCGTTCCATTTGTGTTTTAAAATTGGCCATTGTTTGCTATGATTGGCAACCATTCGTTTGGTATTAGGAATATCGAAGAAACGTTTATACAGTCATTTTTGTCGATCTTTAAGCTTTAAATGAACCCGACTTAAGTGCCATTTTTCCATCATTTTATGTCATGAAATCGTGTTAGATTTTATACGTCCCAAAAATCAACTGTTTGATAACCAGCCATTTTGTGTTAAAAATATCGACGGGGCGTTTACGCAGTCACTTTTATCAATCTTCAAGCTTTAAATCGATACGGCACAAGTGGCATTATCGAACACTTTTATGTCATCAAATTACGATCGAATATAAATATACCCTGAAACGAATCCGAGGAAATTTTATCGAAAATTTCGAACTGGAAAATTTCGAAACTCCCGTAAGAATCGTAACATAACGCTACGGGAAGAGTTACACAAGTACTATAAACTTTCTAAGTGCAATGTTTTCACTTTTACGCTGATTTCTCGCCACTCGACGGAAATATCTTCGCGGTGGTCATACCACGATAATTTATTCGTTCTTCGTTCACAGAGACCTACGACAATCGAAAAACTACGTGAAAGTAGAAACCAGCTGGTGTCATCACAGAATCGACTACGTTTTTATCAACCTAACCCTAACCCCTACCGCATCATTTCTTCTTTCTACTGGAAAAAGTTGATTAAAAAATATTATTTATGTTTCTGACCACAAATCGTAGTTCGTTAAATTGCTGATTACAATATTAGCAAAGCTTCGAAGCATCTTAAATGCTACGCTGTTTAACACGTTGGCTGCCACGCGGTCGGACTCGTTGGAATCCTAATTATTAAGAATACAATCGACTAATTTTCAAATTTAACTTTTCAATTCGATACCTAGCATTATTAGCTTAACGTTAACGCTATCCGTGGTTTATTTGATCATTTCTGTTGGTAATTATTTGATCGTACAAAATTTCGGGTGCCGGTCACCGGTGACCCACGTGGCAGCTAACGATCGATCAATTTTCAAAATTAACCTTTCAATTCGATAGTCCACGCTTTATTTCACCGAGTTAACCCTTTGCACTCGACTGGGTGTCTCTGAGGCGCCAAATTTAATTTACCCGAGTATTCTAAAATGCGAAATCTCAGTTTCACCCCGTATCAAAATATAGAAGATTAAGGAAGGGAATCAAAATCAACAGATTCTCAAATAGTGCGTTTGATTTCTGGAAACGTAGCTGGGAAATTAGATCAGGCCCAATTACTAATATTAATATTTAAAGCGAATTAAAACAGAAATCCGAAGGATTCGCCTTGACGGTTGTCCTCGCGAAGAGCAGGAAGAAGAAGCAACCTTGGTCGGATATTGTACGTCCATTAATTAAAAGGATAATCGCTATTCAAAACAGAGGAACACCTGTAATCAATATGAAATTCTCTTTTTATTTGGAACTACGTCGAATGACAAACACCGTTTATCGTGAAACGCGATGATATTAATGGGAATTGATTCCGACCGAACAGGTTTCAGTGATCGTTAACCAATCGAACAACAAGCTTCAAGTATTCAATTTATTTTCATTCATACGCCACGAGTGGTGGTCACACCCTCACGACACCGTACAACTGTTGGAATAAGCTTAATTCTTATTATTTCGATCGAATTATTTCGTGTTAAGAAAGGAAATGTTTCGTG
The DNA here is from genome assembly GCA_943735885.1 of Stelis phaeoptera. Lineage (NCBI taxonomy): Eukaryota > Metazoa > Arthropoda > Insecta > Hymenoptera > Megachilidae > Stelis > Stelis phaeoptera. Next base: position 8,922,064 of record OX030936.1, read on the forward strand.
ACTTTTTACCAAAACACGACGCAGTCAGAAGGTTAACGATTTCAAGTTCCCAATATTGTTACGTCGTAAATTTATCCTTTCTTATGGCCGTAAGGTCCTAGCCAAAAGTTTCAGATTTCAGCACGAGTTTTCTTTTACCGTAAACAATATTCATAAACTTTTCAATGTTAAGACTTGAAATGTATCATGATGCAGTTTTTGGTATATTTTGATAACTGTTTTATACATTTTAAGATAGGACTGTATCTAATATTGAGAATTTTTTAAATAATTTTGACAAGGTCTTACGTGTATCTTTCATAATATTCATAATTTTCTAAAGTTTCAACCTTCATCGGTGGAATTAATTCTCTGGACAGTTTGAATAAAAATATTCTTCATTTCATATTTTTGCAGAATATGTGTATTCTGCTATGCTAAATTGATACCGTAATATTTTTATTATAAATAAAATATTGTGAATTAGCCAATTAATTAATTAATTCATTAATTTGTTTTGCACCTCCTTTGATGTGTTGAAACTGTAATATTAAAAGTATGGCTGTAAATGGTCCAGAATTAATTCCACTAGTGTACATATGATGGTACTTACTATGGCATCTTTACGTTTTTCGTAATTTAACACTTTACCGACCGATAGCGGTTGCATATAAACCTATACATTATAAATAGGAGATTTGCTAAATTCGATGCAATTATCGACTTAACACTTTACCGACCGATAGCCTATTTATAGGCTTATATTGCAACCGCTATCGGTCGGTAAAGTGTTAAGTCGATAATTGCATCGAATTTAGCAAATCTCCATATTTCAAATTGCAATAATTTATAAACTAGACTCGCGATCGATTCAAAATTTTATACGCTAACTTGTAACAAAATCTCAACAATCTGGTAGTATTTTTATTCGTAGCCTCTACACCCTTAACCCTTTACGGTCCGGTTAGTTTTTAATCACAGGGATCGTGCTACGTCGCTTCGCAAACGACATTTTCAAATTGTCAGTTAAAATAAAGAAATAATTGAAAAATAATTCGGACCGCAAAGGGATTAATACGTAAGCCTATTAAAACTAGAGCCACCGATGTTTGATTTCCACTTATTTTTAAATCGACGATCAAATAAAGCACGAAACGCACAAAGAACGAGAAAAATCCTTTATCACGACAAAAGCGTCTTAATAAATTCTGTAACGTAAAATAAGAAATCTGGGACAAGTCATTTCGACCCGTTAACCCTTCGCACCGGAGTATTCTAAAACGTGAAATTTAAATTTCATTCCTATCAGAATACAGAAAATTAAGGAACGATTCTTAAGTACCTCTGACACTATATTTGGTTTCTGGAAGCTTAACCAGAAAACAAAAAGATTAACCCTTTGACTGCGGCGTGCCCCGGCATAAAGTTATGAAAAATGGTTTTCGTAAAAACAAATAAAATCAAAGAAACAAAAATTCCAATCGATGCTAAATTAATTTTTGTTTCGAATCTTGTAATTTACTGAGTGAGCGTATATATTACGCCTTTCGCAGTCAAACGGTTAAACCCGATTACGTCCAGAAACGTTAATAGAATTTTATTGAAAACCGATCGGTCGATCCTCGATTATTAATTTTTCGTCTACGATACCGTTGATCGAGCGATAAATGGAAAATAAAGCTTGTTTCCCTTAATTTTGTAGATAAATATGTTAACAATCGTACGAGCACGTGAAATCGATACTCACCGAGCAACAATTGTCCACAGGAAGTGAACATGAGGAGATTCAGCTCATCCTTGGCCTCGGAAGCCCTAACTTTCTCCCGTTCCTCGTACCGTTGATGTATATGTGGCTGATGTTGTTGCCTTTGTTGTTTCTCCGATATCAGGATCTCCTTCGAGTGTTTCGACTCCAGACAACTGTCCGGTTTCGACTCGGAAGCGGTGGAATCCTTCGAATTTTTAGAATTACTTGAATCCTGACTTCGGACCGTCGAATCGTGGGTGATCGCTGCAACCTCCATTCTTCTTTTTCTTCTTCTTCTTCTTCTTCTTTTCTTTTTTATTTAACAATCGTTTACGTTTTCATACATCACTGTACGCACCTGTTCCTTCACGATTAATACATGTCTTTTGTCTATCATGAATCTTCTTTATCCTGTCGCTTCTTTTCTTCGGTTTAATTAATCTTCCGGAATACTCGGAGTGGCTCGTTCAATGTTTTACCGATATCTTCTGCACTTTGTTTGGTTTTATTCTTCTTCTTCTTCTTCTTCTTCTTCTTCTTTCTCTTATTTGAGGATGATTCGTGTGTGTTGAAATTCGAGATTGATTTTGGTGGAGGATTGAATGTTTCTTTGTTTTATGGATTAGGATGAGCCTTTTGTCGTATCGATCGAAATGTAAAGGTGAAACGGTGATTTAATCGCTGACTTTTCTGATGCAGTCGGTGGAATCCTTTTTATCTGTGATTTAAGAAAGAAATAATTGGATTAATATTTGCACAGCATCGTCGAAGTTGTTGTTGTTGTTGTAGTTTCATCCATACGAGATGTTTAGATTGATTTTTCTTTGAAATAAAATCTTGGTACCCGAAGGGCAAGACTGTATCAATTTTCCTGGCAATGAACGGATTAATCTTCGTCTCGTTTTGTCGAATTATAGACATCGACATTGTTTTGTTCGGGAATCAAGGATTTATGGGGAAAAAAATTTGTAACTACGTATATTTTAACTTGGAAATTCAGAAATTAATTTTTAAATATTAGCAATATGATCGTAAAAGGAAGTGGGCAAATATTCTTTTTCTGAAATGTTTAATAAATAAGTGAACAATTTATTTAAAGATGAATAGAGTTTGCATGATTTTCTAATGGAAACAAATCATATTACTTTCAGCATAACTTCAGACAATAATTTCCAACTATTAATCCTGCCATGTGGGTTTTCGAATTTTTATTTAATTAAATTGCAAATTATGAAATTTCAATGATTATAAAATACCTAATTAGTCCACAATTTAGATGTCGAAGTAAAAATTAAACTTCAACTGTTATTAATAATGAATTTGATGATTTATGACTGGGTGGTGTTATTGTTTGACTGGAGGGAAATTAAAAGATAAGAAAAATGATAGAAAACAAATTTATCGTCCAAACGATACTTTTATGCAACCTACGATTATTATGAGATTCTTAAACGCCAGTTGTGCTGAGTTTTTGGCGAAAGAAAGTCGTGTTACGGTAAAAAAAGATCGTGATGACACGCGTGTCTCGTTCGTCCAGCATAAAATCGTACGAAAGTACAGTTTGTTCTTTCCGAATGTCTCTAGAATGTCTGCAAAACAAGGACGAGTTCGTGTTACTTCAAGGTCGCTGCACATCGCGAACCACGAAATTTTTTTTTCAAACTAACCACGACTACACATCCACAGAGGTTACAGGAATTTTCGACATTCATTACACCGTTTGTTTTTCTTTTTACAACGACATTCCAGCGAAAACAAACAAAATTTAACGAATGCAGAAAAGTCCAAGGTGATTCGATGACAGAAAAGTATTGCAAAATGGCACTTATGGCATATCAATTTAAAGCTTAAAATTCGAAGAACATGGCTACGCAAAGAATTCATCGATATTGTTAACACAAAATTGACGATTGTCAGTTGTATCGGGTAATATTTTTGTTTCGTTCAATTCTGGAAAGTGAAAAGTCAGAGACAATTCCATGACAGAAAAGTATCGCAAAATGGCACTTATGGTATATCAATTTAAAGTTTAAACACCGACGAAAAGAGCAGTATAAATGCTCCATTAATATTCTTAACACAAAACATATAATAATCAATTATAGCAAACAAGGTTATCGTGTTATACATTAATTGTCCAATTTCGAAAGGTAAAAAGTCAGAGACAACTTCATGACAGAAAAGTATCGCAAAATGGCACTTATGGTATATCAATTTAAAGCTTAAGCCATTGTACGACATTCCTGGTCCTCCTTCCTCGAATGCTAATTGCGACTAAAAAATTAGTAATTACGCAGCGTACGTAAAACGAAATAATGTTATTAACGATTCTTCGTTAGAATTAAGAAGGAATTTTGAATCGCGAGCGATAAAGTGTTAAAAATACTCGAGACGTTCAATTTCCCGCGGCACGAAACGCGTTGAAATCATACAGAAATCATCCTGAAGCCTAACAAGAAGCGCGGATTTTCACGGTAGATGAATCTAGCGTGTACGGTAAATTTCTGACCGGAAAAGAATTTCTGTGCAGGTTGAAAAAGAATATCGCGAACAAACGAGCAGCGGGACTGCTCATCAAGTGCACTAAACACCTATCATTGTTACAGCGAAAGAATACGAATCTGGTTGTACAAGAAACACCATTCTCGAAACGGTGACCTGACCATCGAATGACTAAAAGACTAAAATCATTATAATTAATAACGAACAGTTATTTTATCTACTTAATTAACCCTTTCGTTTCGAACCACGTGTTACCCAACAAGATAATTTTGTTTTTGGATGAAAAATATTCAAAAGAATTGTTTAAATGAAAACTTTTAATGTAATAAATTATTATTGTCATGTTACTGCTTAATCTTGATTATTTAATTTGAATTTTCATTTGGGTTAATAATCTTCTTCGATACGTTAAGAAAACTGTGTACAATTAAGATAATTAATATTTTGTATGGTATCAAATAAATATTACGAAATCTGTGAAGTTTCTTTTCAAAAATAGTGTCTTATAATATTGTCTAAATGAAATTATATCATTTTTTTTTTTTAAATAACTTTATTGTTATTTGATTATATTAATTATCAGAATATCACACTACTTTCCTGGAAATTAGTTTTCTAATGTACGAAAATCTAGTTATTCAATTTTAATCGTAATCGACCTAACCACCGGGGTTTTCTTTGTGAACGAATTAATTTTTTAAGGTGCTTCATAATTTTCTACCTCGGTGTAATTTAAACCCTTCTTTGGTAAACGTATTTCTTTCACGCCTTGTGAATAATTAATTAATTTATCATTTCATTTCAAAGAATTCTAAGACACTTATTAAAGTGTCCACTGTATTAATCAATCATTTGCTGCATCAAAGGCGTAAAACGTTTGTCGATAAAAAATTCGGGACAAATCAAATTTCATTCGGTATCGAAGAGCTGGTATTCTGAACGTTTAGATTCTGGGTCACTCGCGACCCTCACCTAGGCAAAACACAACGATATTTCTATCATAGCCAAGTATACAAATTTTTAAAGAAAATATCTACGTACACGAAAAATTTGGAAGGTATATAATTAACCCCTTCCCATGATCTGACTCGTACTGTCAGTACAGTTCACTTTTAAATATAATTCCAACTATAATTAAGATAACAAACTATTGTTAAACGTAAATTGCATGTAACATTTCAATTTTTCTGCTTTGTTTTAATACCGTGCCAAGAAATATTTATTCGTGTCCGACGCACCTATCAGGATAATGGATAAATTTTCATTTTTAAACCTCAACAAATGGTCTTAACACTCGAACTACCAAACCAGTCAAAATGACTGGTTGATGGTTTCTTAAATAAACTCACAAAATCGATCAGAACGCTTTTATTAAAATACGTGTTAATTTTGATCAGCATAAAGACCTACTGTATATACCAATATATATTTCGTTCTTTATTTATTTATTTTTCTATATTATTTTCCACTTGAAAGTCAGTATGCATAAAACGTCGGTAGTTCTAGTGTTCAATTCCGGGCGAACTTTCTGAAAGAACCGGGAGAAACAGTGCTGGGAGAGCGTGGAAAGATCGCGAATAAACATACCATCGGGTCAACGTAGCCCGTCACTGATTCCTCTGCTCGGTAATCGCACGAAAAACACTTCACTGATAGAATGTCACTCACTCCGGTTACATTGCGCCCGATAAAACCACGGTGAAAAATGGAACGAACGAAGATGGAACAAGAAATAAAGAAAGAAAAGAGAAATTTGATTTCCTCGAGGATTCTGTGTATACCCAAGACACGACCGACTCTACGTACGCCCGATCGGTGACTGAAAAGTCTACCGAGAGGTACAGGTTGCGAGTAATTCTCCGCGAGCCTTTCTCCGTCTCTCTTTGCACCCAAGAATCGCCCCTACTTCTGTTACTCTCTTTTTGTTCTAGGTTCTAGCAATGGTGAACAGCCACGATACAGTTTATCCGAATGAAATTTTATTACCGAGATTCAACCCTTGACTCTTTCTTTACGCGGTTGTTTTCTACCGGTTTCGAGGGTGGAATGGATGACGGAAATTTGGGTGGTAGATTGGAGAGGAAATTTAATTATTTATTGCAAGATATTGTTATAAGAACGAACGCCTGTTTATTTTTAATGATAAGGAAATATTGGGACGAGGAATCATCCATGAGACAGGTAGCGTAAGGTGAACACGAGATTATGCTGTTCGTGTACGTATAACGACGAAGGGGGTAAGTAGGATATCACGGTGATTGTTTTGTAATTATAGTAGATTCTTGATTGTAATTCGAACTGCCGATGATAGGAGTGTAATCTGACCGTAATTTAATTTAATTTTAACTTAAGGTTTCTATTTATGGCGGAATCTCGACCGTAATTAGAATTATCGATGACAGGATTCTAACCTAAACTTTCCATTTATAATAGAATCTTGATTGTAATTAGAGTTATCGATGATAGAATTCTAACCTAACCGTAACCTAAACTTTTTATTTATAGTAGAATCTTGAATTCTAACCTAACGTAAGCTTTCTGTTTATAATAGAATCTTGACTGTAATTAGAGTTATCGACGACAGAATTTTAGCTCAACCCTGTTTGGTACAGTTGACAATTATTGACTATTTTGTATTAAGAACGATGAAACCATTATGCAGTCATTTTCTATAAATCTTGAGCTTTAAATTGATATAACATAAGTGTTGTTTTATAATACTTTTATGTCATGAAATTTTGGTCGAATTTTTATATTACGAAATTAATTATTTGATATGCAACCATGTATTATTACGGTTTCCTGCAAATGACAACTGGAAATTTTTATGTGATTATAAAGATCGAACCTTGAGCTACAAATTGACACCCTATAAGTACCATTTTGCGATACTTTTATGTCATGAAATTGTGTGCGACTTTTTACATCTGGAAATCAGACAACTGATATGATACAATAAAACTGATTGTTATGATTGGTAATTGATTGTGTTGTATTGAGAATACCAACGAAGCGTTTATATTGATCTTTTTGTCGATCTTTAAACTCCAATTTGACACCCGATAAGTACCATTTTGCGATGCTTTTATGTCATGAAATAGTGTGATAAACAAAGCTAATTCGTAAGCAAAACATTGGAAAGGTAAATCAATTTACAAAATATTGAATAAATAAAGAATAATTCATTCCGAAAAATAATCGAAAAGAAGATTATCACAAATGATTCAAAACGAAAAATAAACTTTGATTATACGAATTAGAAAAGTGAAATTTCACTTAACTTTCACCGTTCAACAATCCATTTATGCAAAACACGAACGTTCATAATACTTTAACGATTATAATATCGATGAGTATCATGAGACCATTTTAATAAAATATCTTCTACACATTCCAACAATTAATGACTGCAATTAACATCTATAATTATATTCATAAATTGTATATATATATAAAAAAAAAAAAAAAAAAAAAAAAAAAAACTACACATAAATCAAGGTTGGGCACTTTTTTAAAATAATTTTAATTTCTATTTCGTTCAAAACGTTTACACACACGATTTGAAATAAAAAATAAAATTCAAGATTATTCCAATCGAATCCCAAATAATGCACAAAGCAAAATTTTTAATTCGAAAGAATCATTCGTGCATTTCACATAAGATAATATAATATTATCTTAATAGATTATCTGTCGCTTTGGAACGAGAAATTAAGCCCCGCTACTTTATAACAAAATGGTAATTAAAAAAATTGGAGGTAGTAATCATTAGCACGCTTAACAGACGGATAAGTAATAATCAAAATAATCAAATTTTCATACAAAAATAGCTGGTTGCCGACTGTAGCCAACTACGACACGGAAGTCTATTAACCCTTTTCACTCGAAGCAGTTTTGAACGCAATCGGATCTGATCTAATTTTCCAGCTACGTTTCCAGAAACCAAACAAAAATATTTGAGAATCTGTTTTCTCACATATTTCCGATACGTGTGAAACTGAAATTTCGCGTTTTAGAATACACCGATAAATTAAATACGACGCCTCAGAGACACCGTTCGAGTGCAAAGGGTTAATCAAAACTCCCGGTGGATAAAGCGTTAAATAATTTATTCGAATACAAAACTATTCCATTGCGTTTGTACGCAGATCCGGGCAAGCGTCCGTCGGTCGATGAAATTGGCTTTTGATCGGCAAGAGTATTTTCTCGCCCTTCGGGCCGTTTCGAGTCGTATACAAGAGTACGGTGAACTGTAAATCCTTTAGGTACAGGCTGCAACGTTAACCGTGCGCACAACGATCGCAATGGTGCATAAGCGAACGCATCTACTGTAATAAAATACCGTAAGACGAGCGCGTTTCACGGAAACACAGGCAAATCACTTTTATCATCGAATCTGTCGCTAATGCTTCGATGGAAGGAAATTATTATTTCGAAGGGTCAAACAAAGATAACAAGATAAGAAATTTGTTTGATCATCTTTCTGTCAAACCACGAAGGATTTTCATTTTCCTAATGTTTTATCATTTCACGCAGCGGTTGGTCAGAAATCAATATGCAATGCCGATTGGAAAAGGTCAGGTTATTGTATCCGGCCAAGATCGCTTCTCCCGCTGTGCCGTGCAGAATTCTATCGCGATTTCTATACGCGACCGTCTCTCTCCCTCGTTTCCCACGGCGTACAATGCACGGTTTTCTAAACTTTCTTCGGCATCCAACCCAAGATGAATTCGCAAAAAGTGGCCAGCCGAACGTGCGCGACTTTCACCTGTGCCCTCGTAATCGATGCACAATTATTCGGATGTTCGGTCAACACTTTGACTCTACGGTGTGCTCCGACAGAAGGTCAACAATTTTATTTTATTTTTTTTTTCCTTCAAACTAAAGAAACGAGAGTCGAGTCAAGTTTGATTGGAAATCTTATGGGGGGGGGGAACCTGGTTCGTAGGGACGAAATTTTCTATCTTTGTTAGAGAATATATATTCTGATAGTTTCGTTCCCGTCGTTTTTCACGCAGCTTTCATCGATTAGGTGGCAAGAAACCCGAAATTTGTTTCAAATTGTGTAAATATGCATTGAAATACTCATAAACTAAAGTGTGACGGTCGTAATATTTCTCGAAAAATTCTCGAAAGGGTTAAAGATCAGGAGGAGCAACCCTTACTTTCAGTTTTCTTTCAACCGGATCTTGGACGAAAAACTGAGAATCAATAATAATAAATACATTTCAGGCGAACAAAGTGTTAAGTCACAGCTGCAGTTACGTTAAAATTATTTCCAGCCAAAGGTGTCTGGTTACGAAATATAACGTAATTGTTCTAAAAAAAAAAAACAAAGAAACAGAGGCGTTGATAATTTTAAAACCTCGAATCGTCGAAATGTTGAAAAGAAGTTCGGGTCAATGCGATTCCGCGCGGAAGTTGTAAAACGTTGACGGAATTGGCGTGAATTTCTATTGTAAAAAGAAAAAAAGCCAAGTCGAACAAACCGCGAAACGCGCAATACGAGTTCCGGTGCAATTATGCACGCTTGCAAAATTGTAATTAACATAATGGCCGGCGCACGAAACACCGACGCGATGAAGCAATTATCCATGCATCTAGCTGCTGTTAAACACCCAGTTTCTGCGTTCATTGATTATTTTCAGTGTGTCTACCGATGGACATTTATCTTTGAACTTTCAGCTTTAATTTGATGTGCCGTAAGTACCGTTTCGAGATACTTTTATGTCATGAAATTGTATCTGATGTAATATACATTCGGAAATTATAAGAGGAAACACTTTGTTTGCTACAAATCTTTACCTGACATTTTGTATTAGGAATATCAACGTTTGTATAGGCGTTTGTATAGTTATTTCTGTGAATCGTTAACCTTTCATTTGACGTACTATAGGTGCCATTTTGAAATACTTTTATGTCATGAAATTGTATCCTACTTTGTTACATTTAGAAAATTGGACGAGTGAGATGTAACATAACGACATAGTTAGCGATAAATGACAACCAGTCTTTTTGTATCGAAGATACCGACGAAGTCTTTATACGAGAATTTTCAACAAATCTTAAGCTTTAAATTGACATATCGCAAGTACTGTTCTGAGATACTTTTATGTCATGAAATTACACCCGAGTCTTTACATTTTGAAACGAAGAGATTGTTTATAAAATTACCAATTACTCATTCGCTATTAACAACATCAACGAAGCGTTTATACAGTTATTTTCGTCGATCCTTAACCTTTAAATCGACGTATCATAAGTACCATTCTCAGATACTTTTATGTCATGAAAACATCCTCGAAGACTTGTGAAGCTATAAAACCGTATAATTCAATATCTAAAATCGTTACGAAGCGAAGTAACGAAAAAGTAATAAAATTTCAATACACAGGCGTTACGATTCCCGTGAGATAACGCGAATTCTATTTCCGTTGGCTGAATCGTTCAAGAAAATCGAAGGGAAACCGAGGGTTATCGACACCGTGCGCCGATGCTGATCGAAAGGAATGAAACTGACGTTTGATCACAGCCAGATATTATCCGTTGCAAGTGTAATGAACCGACGCTGGTAAACGTTCAAAGCAAACTGACTCCGCTTTACTTTTACTTTCGTTCGACTCGCAGCCAGGTTCGACAGCCCGGCTTTCGACTTTCTTAGAATCAGAATCGTCTGGAATCGTCAATTTCCTTCGTCGGACTATTAAAACAAAGTATCGATGCTGAAACTTGTGATTTTCGTCCTCGAGGCTACACTGGGCAAGAAATTATACGTAATCCTTGCCAGAAATCGAAATTTCCAGAAATACATTTCGAATTAATAGGAAAACGAAACTATCTGGATAAATGAAATGATTCTACAGAAAAATATTGGTTGATTTTGGAATAATAATTCATTTCTTTCCAGCCACAACTTTAGTAATAAATTCTGGAATGTTTACTCGAATTTAAATTTTCAATAAGAATGTATATTATTTTGTCAACTTTTCAACTTATCAAAAATGAATCCATACAAACTGTAGACGACTTGAAGTTAAACTGGGATCGTAATAATTGCACAGATGGCATTTAATTTTTAAATTATAATTAGTATAGAATGGAAGAAAGCTAAATATAATTTGCCTTCGAAGGGGTTAACATCTTGGAATACTTAATTTCCTTCGAAAGTTTCATTTCTAACATTGTTAAACAAACCTTTAATTCCTGGCTCTAATAGTAATTAATTCACTATTAATAGTTAACCCCTAATAATCAAATAACACTTTAGGAAACCAGAGAGTTCAATAAATGTAATAATTCCTATCTTGCTTAAATATTATTGTATACTCGTAAGAAATTATTATTTACCTTAATAACAGTTAACAGTTTAGCAATAGCTAACAATAAATAGTAAAAACAAACCTCCAAATTTCTCTTATTTTCCAAATTACAAAAAAAAAAAAAAAGAGTAACTAATGAATTTACAATCCCCTGAAAAAAAGAATAACCTTCAACACCAAATACCACTACACCGTATGTATTTTAATCAATCAAAAGAAATTTCCCGTGGAAAGTATTCGTGTTCTGATAAGAATTTGTATATCAACAGACGAACCAACGTTCGCCATTTTTTCTTACCAATTAATCGATCTCGGAATGTGACTGAAGAGAAAATATAGGAGAAGATACGTGATTGTTAAGGGGTTACGATCGTGATAATTATTGTATCATTGGAGCGTAAATACGAAAGCAAGCTCCAGGCCTTGTAAACGAAACGGTAACGGACTATTTTTCCTCTTATTCGCGAATGAAAATGTCCGTAACAGACTTCACGGGTTAAAACTAGAAGATTAAGTCCGTAACCGGCACACATAGAATCGTTTCAAAGAAGTTTCTTAACGCTAAAAGGAAATCATTAGTTCTCGAATTCCTGCATTATTTTAGTTTCATCGTTATTTTATACTTTACGAGTCTTTGGCTGACCCTAATTTTAACCGTCTTAGTTATCATCGCACAGGATGGCCTGAAATAACCGGGACGGAATCTAATTTCGTTGTTTAACAGTGTTTCTTTTTTCTTTTTCTTTTAATAATTCGATAAATACGTACAGAGGGTGCAGGAACAATTTCAAGTTTCAATTTTTTCTTCGTTCCAATCCAATGAAAATAGAAGATCCGATACAGAATCAAGAGTCATGCTTAATTCTGCAAAACTTTAACGAGTTAACGTCTGCCATGAACAATTTGAACCAGAACGACATTACAGTCGATACTTAAGAAATAAAGAAAGAAAGAAAGAAAGAAAAGAAAAGAAAAGAAAAATCTGAACAAATAAATTCCCAACTGATCTAAATTTCAAAATATATCTTCCGAACTATGAATTTTTTCCAAAAAATGGTAGAATCATTTTTTAAAGCTTAACGTCTACACTTTCAGACAGTATAGTGAAAATCCAAGAAAAAAAAAAAAAAAAAAAAAAAAATGAAATAGTGTCAACTGTTCATGCCTAGATCGTGATCCTTCCCCCACACGTCCAGAAGATCGACGACTGTAGTATGAGCCATTAGCGTGTATCGGATGCGATGCACGGGACGTGTGAACCAGCACCTACCCTCCACTGGGGATATTTATCCTCCCCAAATCCGATAGGATCGTTAACAATCCAATGATAAGTGACAACTATCGCACTTTCGATTCGACCAATAATTTGAAACCGGAGGATTTGAAGAAAGCAACCGAACTTTCTCCAAGGATTCGTTCCGAAGCGGATGGCAAATGGCTCGATGGAATCGAGAAATTAGCGTGGAGCGATCAGAATACGGTAATTAAAAGAAAACGGTGTTAAGACGCGGAGGTGTAACGGGCGCGACCACCTTGCGCGTTATTCATAACAGACGTTGCATCGGATCTACCCATCTTCGCGAACGATCGTCCCGGTTGCGAAACAATGAAAGGTTCCCTGGTTGCGAAATGTTTCCGTACACGGATCGCCATTCATTCGCGAACGTGGGCACCGAGTGGACATCGGGATACACGTGAGAATGCACGCACAGGTGTTACCCAATAAGACGATTTAATTAAAACGAAGGAATTACGGGAGCGCGATCGAAATGTCACAACCGGCGTGAATTTATGACTGACACGATTTCATGACACAAAAGTATCGTAAAATAGCGCGTACGGTACGTCGATTTGTAGCCCATGGATCGATGAGAATGACTGCGTAAGCGCTTCGTTATTAATAAATTGTTTATAGGAAACGGACGGTTAATTATTGTAGTGAACAGGGAGATTTATTAGGCCGGTTAATGATTTGTAAGAATTCATGACATAAAAAGATGGCAAAATGCCACTTGCGATAGATCAATTTCAAGCTTGAGAATTGAAGAGAATCGCTGCATAGGTGTTTCGTTAAAATTTTGTAATCAGAGCGGCTGATCGTTATTTATAGCGAACGGTGACCGATTTAGAGGTATGTGTAACACGAATCCGATGAGATGAGTCTAATACGATTTCATGACACAAAAGTTTTACAAAATGGCGCTTGTGGTATATCAATTTAAAGCTTAAAGTTTACTGAAAAAGACTGCATAAACGCTTCATCAATGGTTGTCAATTATATCAAGCACTACAGTTTTGTTACGTATTATAAGAAATTCTAAAGTATAGATATTGTGAAAGGAATTCATGACATAAAAGTTTTACAAAACGGCGCTTGTGTTATATCAGTTGGAAGCTTAAAATCTACCATAAATGGCTATATAAATGTTTCATCAATATTCTTAATACAAACTGAATGGTTGTCAATTATATCAAGTACCACAGTTTTGTTACGTAGAATAACAAATTTTAAAGTACAGAAATTCTGAAAGGAATTCATGACATAAAAGTTTTACAAAATGGCACTTATGGCATATCAATTTAAAGCTAAAAATCTACCGCAAATGGCTATATAAATGTTTCATCAATAACACTGAATCCACCAATCTATGACTGATGATGTTTAACCCAAAACTGCAAATTACCTATGTCCTCGTAAATCAAAAATTATGTTCTATCAACAAGTAGAAAACAAATGAACTCGATTAACTCGATTATCCGGATAGTACCGCAGAATAATTATCCAATCATGAATGATTTACAGTGAAACTAAAAAGAGGCGACTGAAGTCATTAACCAAATTATAGTACTCTTAACGAAAGATACGATCTACAAATATTGTAAGCGCTTCGCTTTCCAGAGACGCAACAGCCGTATTAACAACGCACTAACCGGTAGGCGCTGATTCTTGTACAGCGAATCGGGAAAAGTATTCGATTGGTCGAAAAATAATATCGAACTTTGGAAATAGAAAACTATTCTTCGTACAATACAAATACATACGTTTCTAGATTTTTCTTTTTTCGACAAATATAATATTCCTAAGAATGTAATATCGCGAAAATACTTTTTCTCTACTAGTCGTACATTCTTCCAAGGAAACAATGACTTGAACGAATCGCTGCAAACGTGAATATATTACGTTTTCCTAATGATCGAAGAAATTTCGAAATTCAAATTAAGCGCGCCATAAAAGTAAGATTCAAAGAAAAGGAGAAAGTTTACCTTGCAGTTTAAATTGCAAACATAATAAAATTGCTATGAGACTGCTACAAGATATCGCTGCTGATAATCCTATGAATTATTACCCGGCAGAGAACAATACAAGAGAAGTATCATTTTATAATTACAGGTTCTTTTTTTTTTTTTTTTTTTCTTCTTTTAACGAGACTAAACAGAATTCTTCGCTCTGTTGATTTCATGGTATGTATAAATTATAAGAATATAATTTATACTTTGTGTTATAAAATATATTATATATTTATATTTTATGTAAGTAACTTGAATTTTATATTTTTTTCTATTTTTAAAAAGCTTTATTTTGCACAATTTCTTCTTTTTTCTTCTTCGAAATACCTGAATCCTCGCTAATTCCTCCTATTATCATCCTGTACCTATAAATCAGAATAAGGAGAAAATGGCTAACATAAATTGTACCTTTAATATCCATTAAGGCTAAATCGGGATAAGGAAGCGGCGTAAAAATAAAATTCATTTCACAAGTAGGACGATAAACGGTACTTAAATGTGTTTCGTTATACACAACCGAATCTATTATCGGCAATACGGTAAAAGGTGAATTGCAATAATGGATTCTAACAAAGAATAATGATATCATTATCTTACAAGGGACCATTATCTTAATAACACGTGTTGATTTTTTCATAATTTCTCATCCTCTCGACATTAGTCAAATGAAACAAGATTATTGATTATTCTCGAGGACGGGGATTGTTATTCTTGAATCACTTTTCTTTATATGTATTTCATTTTTATTCGAAAATTAAGAATGAATTTTGTATAAATTTATTCAACTTTAATATCAATTAAACGTTTCTTTTTAACTGCATATGCATGTTTCTTTTCTTCGATGCACAGGGTGATCGAAATGTGGTTTTTGTGAATTTGAAATATTGCAAACTTATTTCGGGTAGTGAATATAGCTGGTCAATGATCAATATTATTATCGACCATATGAAAGAGAAAAGAAGAAGTAAGCTAGTAATTTAACAATTAAGGGATTTAGTAACCTGGCAACTTAGCAATTTATTAATTTAGTAATCTAGTAATCTGACGATGAATAATTTAGTAATCTAGTAATTTAGCGATTTGGTAATACGGTAATCTAATAATCTAACAATTAATAATTTAGTGATCTAGTAATTTAGCAACTCGGTAATCTAATAATTTAATATCTTAGGAACTTAGTAATCGAATTTGGTAATCTGGTAACTTAGCAATTTATTAATTCAGTAATCTAGTAATCTGACGATAAATAATTTAGTGATCTAGTAATTTAGCAATTCAGTAATCTAATAATTGAATATCTTAGGAACTTAGTAATCGAATTTGGTAATCTGGTAACTTGGCAATTTATTAATTCAGTAATCTAGTAATCTGACGATACATAATTTAGTAATCTAGTAATTTAGTCATCCAGAGCTTCAGTAATTAATAGTCCAGTAATTAGTAATTTAGCAATTCATTAATCTAGTAATTTGGAAATTTAGTAATCCAGTGATTCAGTAATTAATAGTCTAGTAATTCAGTAATTTAGTAATTCAGAGCTTCGGTAATTAATCTAGTACTTTAGTCTAGTAATCTAGTACTTTGGTAATTCGGTAACTAGTAATTATTTATCAATTCACTAATCTAGCAACCTAGTAATTTAGTAGTCCAGTGCTTTAATAATTAATAATCCATTAATTTAGTATTTAGTAATCTAGTAATTTAGCAATTTAGAAATTCAATAAATCCAGCAAACTAATAATCTAGTAACTTAGTAATTCACTAATCTAGTAACCTAAAAATCCATTGAATCAGTAATCCAGTAATGTTCGACGGGGCTGAATTAATTACCATGCTTCCGTCAGCTGTCTAATAAAATTACTAATTAAATTACTTATTACTAATTTGGAGATTAATAATTTTGACATTACTAATCGTTGTATTAGTTATATAACATTACATCTCTTTGTACCTTTCTAATTTACTATATTTTAATACAAATACAATTCCCATAAATATATAAGTACACGATACCATAATGGCGTCAAAGAATTGCTAAAGATTAATAACAAGGGTGCTTGTTTAAAAGATTAATGTAATCTTTTGTAATGTAAAAGATTAATAACACCGTACACTGAGTTCGTCCCGTCAAATGTCCCTTATATTTATGTATATTCTTCCAACGTTCTAAACCCGAATGATCAACTAACCATAAAACTATTTCTCCAATGATTACATCTACTGGATTCGAGCAAGAAAGATTTCGAATGGACGCGACAATCACCTCGGTGACCAGGCACGTTTTACTTTCGCGACAAGACGATTCTATTTATCTGCAGGAAACAGCATAGAATGCAGAAGACGAGAAGGAGAGGTTGGAAATGTTTCCTTGGTCGAGGCACGAGCCTATGGTTCGTTCTCTCTTCCACCTTGAACCATCTCCAATCTTTTCAGGTCTTGTAAAAACGAGTAGATCGCCTTGGTCGAGCAGGAAAACACTCTGATCTCATCTTGTAAATATGAACATTCCTCTCTTATTGCCTCCTGAACATTGCTGTCCTAAGAAATGCCAATGATTCTATGGAAATGGCACGGCTCGTTCTCGAAACCTGTCCAAATCAACGATCCATTATACAATATTTCTTTTTCTACGTGTAATAAAAACAAAGCGGAAGAAACATTTTCCAGTTTGATAGCATTGTTCCTATACAGGGAGACACGGTGTCGAGTATGTTGACCTTTCCTAGGGGAAATGGTGATGTTGGAGAAGGAAATTTGAAAATTCATTTGGTATCCGAAAGTTTCTGGATAATATTCTTAGATACCGTCAATTGCTAGATTACTAAATTATTAAGTTAGGATCGAGAGCAATATAATAATGTAATATATAGAAATTTAGTAATTAGGAATTGCTAAATTAAAAATTTAGGGATACAATAATTTAATAATTTGGTAACTGTGCGTGAAACTTAGTAAACAGGTAATTTATTAATTAAGTAGTTAATAATTTAGTAATTTAGTGATTATTAATTACTAAACTAGTACTAATTCAATGATACAATAATTTGATAATTTAGCGATGACTGTGCATAACGCTTAGATAATTAGTAATATAGAAATTGATTAACTAATAATTAGTAAATTAGTAAATACCAAGTTCGAAATCTAATCATTTAATACTTAGTAATTTACTGATTACTAATCACGGAGTACTACTAAACAGATTACTATATCAGTAAATACTAAATTATTACTAATTACTAAATCCGTAAATACTAAATTATTAAGTTACTAAATCAGTGAATACTAAATCATTAAATTACTAAATCGGTAAATACTAAATTGTTAAATTACTAAATCAGTGAATAATTCTAAATCACTGGACTGTTAAACATTGATACGATATAATTATAATTTCTCCGCCATATTATATTGCAATTTTATTTTTCACCTTCTAATCAAACATTCGTTGTAAACTTTAAACCCTGTATTCGACGTGTTCCAAAAACTAAGATGAAATAATATTAACTGGAGTATCTGAAAGAACGCGACGGGGAACGTTCGATCGTTCGTAATACTTCTTCGTTTGAAACACGTAAGAGTGTTTGCGACACGTGTACAAGGAGAAAAGTGACAGAACAATTGCGCTTGAAAAGGTTACATGTAAATTAAAAGCGGTCAAGTAACGCGCTCGCGCCAGAAGGCAGACGCATTCGGACGGGTGAAACGACGCCGCGAAGGCAAAGCAAAAGAAAAGATGAAAAGAAAAAGAAAGAAAAGGTGTTATGATGCAAAGTGTAACGGCATGTAGAACGGGAGAAAAATTTGACCCGATAACCGCAAGAATATCAATGAACCGATCGTATACCTCGGTTACAAACGGTCGATGATGTTGCGACACACGGTTGAAACGTAATTCGGGTTCCTCGTTTCGCGACACGACTGTTAAAACAAACGACCGATAAAATATTTATCGAGAAATTCTGCTTCGATGGAACAGGGGTCGACAAACTCTTTCGCGAAGCATCAAACAGAAATCAGATAATATATTATTCAATTTTGTCAAATTTTACTTTGGCAATCTTCAAATGACTAATTATTAATCTTCTATTAATAAACAATGAATTATAAAATTACGTATTTATTCTATCCATCGTTGGGACGTGAAATGTGACTAACGAGTGGAAAGGGGGAGGGGGGAGTCATCAGAGTTATGATGTCGCGACCTCCTTTGCCACGGTCTCTTCGCGTTAACAGGGCACACAGGTATTTTTCGTCCTTCCATCAAACAAATTACTGCTACGGAATGCCGACACCCTTGTATCATGAGAAATAACAAGTTTCGAAGTCGAGCAACACGTGAGTTCTACATTAACAGGTGAAACCCAAGTGCAGAGGCGAACGTCAAAAAACAAAGAGGAAATAAGGGGGGGGGGGGGGAAATAATAATACAGGGTACGGCCAAGGAGAATACCAAACTGTGAAATATCGAGCGATAAGTTATGTTAGATAGGTTGTTCTATCGTGAAGCATTTGCTATTCCTTTCACTAAAGCGGTTCTCAATCGATCGTCGAAAGGAACATGTGATCTTCGATCGTTGAGAAACTTTATACGTTGTGGGAACCTGGTCTAATGACATGACTTCATCGTGCAATCCACCTGTATCTAGACTTTTTTTTTTTAAGCGCGGAATGCAAACGACAGTGTACGTTATAAACCACGGGGAATGGAGACTTACCATTTAGACGGCGTCGCTTTGGTTCCAGAATAATCTCTCCCAGGTAGCAGATGTTCCTCCGGGCAAAGGATACACCGATCTCGTTCACAGTCCTCATGTTTGTAAGATAGATGCTGTTCGCAGAAAGAAAAAATTGATATTGTTAGACTTTGTTGGAGCGCAACCTTGTTTTAGAATAAAAAAACATTGGGTATGCAAACAAAATTCAATGAATCGGGCAGAGTTTTTTTAATTTCAAAAATATTTTAATTGCGTTCAATTGCGTCCAATGATGTTGAAGTTAAAACGATATATGCTTTGTACGTATTTGTAGACTTACCATTTTTTCCATTTGGAATTTAGGTTTTCTGATTTGTAGCACACGATGGATCTCAAGCCAGTATCGTTGCCTAGGACTAATATTGGTTCGCTTCGAGCTTTGTTATTTGCCGACGACTCCATTTCCTTGTACACGACGGTGGCTTCGATGTCTTGTTCGTGTTCAACGTGAACCAAAAATAATCTTTGAAAATAATATATCATTTTATATTATTGTAGAAATTTTTATTACGAGGTATATAACACTTACCTGTGATACAGTCCAAAATCATTAGTAGTTAATTTTAGGCAACCACCTCCCTCGAAAGAAAAATCATTACAAAATTCGAAACAATTTACATCCGGTATCGACACCTTTTGTTGAATGTCTACCTTTCGTTCACATATTCGAATTATATTATTTTTCGTTTCGTATACGTATTCTACAGAATTCTTCGGACACTCATTTTTATCATTATCACTTGTTACTTCAGTAAACTGAGGGAATTGCGTGAACTTCAAATACGGTATAGGTACAGAAATTTGAGGCTTTTGTAGTGATAAATTATAAAATGGTTTCTCTTCTAATACCTGTGTCTTGTCTTGTACGAGACGCGTGTCCAATTGTATCTGTAAAAGTTTTACATAAGAACGGTGATACAACTTGAGAAATATGTTTGATATAATGCTTATAAATATTTACCACGCCACAGCGATAATACGAGCTTCCTCTTCCATGACAGAAGGATGATTTAAATATTTCACCTTCGTAAATTGGTACATGTATGTACAGATAAGGAAATAATTGTGCCCAAAATAAGTATTCCAGTTCCAAGAATGTTCTGGGTCCGAAATATTCGTGAGTCCAACCTTGTCCAAAAATAGCGACTGAAAGTCCCTCTTTACGTATTTTTTCTAAAGCCTGTAATTGATAATGTCACAATTAAGTGTTAAATCATTTTTTATTATGTATTATAGGTAAATTGTTGTAATTACATATGTTGAGTTGAAACCTCCACCGCCAGGGCAACCTCTGCCCCAGACATCCAAACCTACATAAATATCTTGTATATTCCTATTATGATTCTTTGCGACAGTGCAACTGCGTTGCAATTTAGACTCGGACCAATTATAATTTAAATAAATACCATCGCAGTTCAAAAAGAATTCACTGAAATGTTTAAATACATATTACAGAAGAAAGTGATACGGAGCTTCTGAAAACATTAATTACGAATCAAATAAACTTACATATTTTTCTCGTTAAGTTCATTTTGCCAGCTTAATTTCCCTTCGTTGGTTACGCTGTCGTACCAAATAATTTCAGAATCTCTAACTGCTTCATGAATACTTTCTGTTAGATATTTCACAAAATAAGTTAGATTATTAATCTGATCGTTTCTAATTGTATTTTCAACATTTAACAACCAGCCGTCAAACTTATAAAACTTTGCAATGAGAATTAGAGCGTCTGCGAACCTTC
Source organism: Stelis phaeoptera (assembly GCA_943735885.1). Classification (NCBI taxonomy): domain Eukaryota; kingdom Metazoa; phylum Arthropoda; class Insecta; order Hymenoptera; family Megachilidae; genus Stelis; species Stelis phaeoptera. Next base: position 8,943,397 of record OX030936.1, read on the forward strand.
TCACTTCATCCTGAGATTCAAGTATCGCATCCCAAATACCTTCTTTTTCAGTTATTACAGTACCAAGTACTTTGACGCCATGATTGTGCGCTGTGTTGATCCATCCAAAAGGTGGTATAGTTATAAAATAATGGCTAAAATACACAAATGTATCTATAATACTCCAATGATAAAATAGATAAGAATTATAAGATTTTGACCCATCTATAAATCTGAAAAGGTTACAGAATCAATTAGACATACAATAAGTTTTGTTACGTATAATAAACATAATGATTTTATAAAACGTTACCTGTCTTCAAGGTAACCACCTTTCATATCATGACACAGTAACGTTCTTGGCTGTTCCTGTCTGTCCACCTTTGTCAGTTGCAATGCCTGAGCACTTATTTCAGAACCTTGATACACATAATCGGTTGATTCCCTCAAATTCTTGATCTTCGGCCATCGTTTCAAATTACTCACATTATCATACAGTTCTTTTAAACTGGTGAATGGTTGCGATTCCATAGCCTTTACTTCCACAACTTCCATGACTTCTCTGATCTGCACTATTCAACGAATAGTTTTAGAATAATTCTCAAATAAATCATTTGTGCGCATAACGAGTTTCCGTTTCCTTTAAATCACCGGACAAATTGCAACGATTCTAATATGCAAACTATTTATCATACCGACAATGTTAGTCGCAAACGGAACTTTCATATCGCTTTTATATTAAAATTTATCAACGCTATCCGTCAGCTGTTAATTATGGATAATATCATAACAGTGTCAAGTTCGTTTCACTTTGTATCTCTTATCAGTTCTTAATTCCTTTCTGGCTTAATATCTACAAATTATATTAATGATCATTAATTAAAATGTTACAGAGAAACTATTCTAAAATGATATTTCCAAATAATAATAAAAATTCATGTATTTTTTCAACAGTTCTTAGTACTTAGCAGGTATACTGGTAATCTCAATTATTGCAAAATCACCATTGTACGTATACACAGCAATGGTTGATGCGATAATAAGATAAGATAAAAAACAATTCTCAGCTTATTCTGTATATCTCTTATGACATCCAAATTACCAACTCAGAATTTATTTCAAATAAACAGTAATAAATATGCAGCCTTATACAGGATAAAAGGTGTTGAACGTACAAAGGAAGATTACAAAGGATTTATCTCAGCAAGTGTGTCAAAATAGATATTTAAAGCAAGTAATCAGTTAAAATTGAAACGTTTATAGATAGGATTACAGGTTTCTACTTCAAATCTATCCACAGTACCCCTCTTTCCACTTTTTTTAACTAATCTTTTGCTCCTACCTGGAAATACTAAATAACATTAAAATCTAAAACATAAAATATACAAGAATAAGCGAAACTAGATGTATCGTAAGATCTTCCTTTATTTAGCATACAACCCTTTTTTGAGAAGACAAGAGATCCAACGGGTACAAGAAACATAACAATGCGTGGGACAATTGGAAGACGTACAAGATCAAATACACAAATGCAAACATAACAAAAAGACAAATTGCCATGATGGTCCCGCGCGATCCCGTGATGATCCCACATTTTCATTCTACTTTTATTTTGTTCCTTTCGTCGGGATTCTGTTTCTTATATGAAACAACAATACATAGATTGTCTATGATTCCATTTAAAAAATGATACAATTAAAAAATAGTCTTGACCGCTACCTTACAATGGTCACATCTGAGATCATTCTTTTTCTTACTTCAACTGTTGTTAAAATTAATTATAATGCAGATAATATACGAAGCCTGTCCAAAGATTGATTGAAATTCTCAAATAATAAATGAACCACAATGTTGAAAAACTTGTATCGTATCTGTTAATAAAGTATTTTAAATATGAATATTCTTTATGGACAGAATTTTTCTATACGATTAAAACTGAATGAGCTGTAAATATATTGCAAGAAAAATTTTACTAACAATTAAGACACTTTTTGAACAGACTTCGTAGAAATAACGTTATTAACAAAAAGTACAATCAATTATTATGACAATGAATTTAATCGTTGCAGCATCGTTTGAACCGTCATTCGATTTCCCATTGTGTATTTTCTAATCAAATAAGCGTTCATACAAGTTTACGGTAATCTTGTGATAGGATCGTATTTTCTCTTATGTATTGTAAAACTTTTAGACAATGTTACCTTTATCACATTAGATCTCTACCTAACTATGCATCTATCTATAAACAATTAATTTGTCGTCGTTTAAAGGTATAATCATAATTCTTTGCTTTTCTCGTACCTGATTCATGTATTCATAATCATAAATCAATATTTATTTATATATTTGAATAAAGCCTCTGTATAATATGTTATAGTTTAAGAACCTTTATTGTTATTGTATTCAAAAGATAGATGAATCATTCTTGAATAAAAAATCTAGTTTTGTTGATACGTTAATATATTACATTTTAAATCAACAAAACACAAAGTTTTGAAAAAAGAGAATGGAAATATTGATACGATTTATTATTGCCAAAGTTTCAGCTTATAGTGTTTCTGTTGAAAGTTAAAATATAAATAATCCACGTTAAATGAGTAGTCTATCTATCTTTTGATTACGCTACATTCACAAGGTAACAAAATATGTACAACCGACAAATAAATAATATTTTGTCTCAAAATCATGCTCTGTGTTATTCAACGCTGCAATACACAGAATAAAAAGATAAACTATTACTTCGTGTCTACAAAAAGTGCATAACGAGTTGAAACATTTTAATATCCTACTCCTAGATATAATTTATATGTATATTATATGCTTAAATACGTACAATATTATCTCTCGATATTTGGTTCCTTGTGTAACGTGTATATATAGGTATACATGAATATAGTATATTATTATGTATATAATATATATTAATTATATTGTGCATATTGATCCATACAATGCAGGATTTCCTTCTCTGCTTTTAACAGAGGCACACATACATATGGATTAGGGTAGCGATGAGCAACCTATAGCCTGCCAGATATTTCATTGAAGCAACATTTGGATTATTCCAACTCTAATCTTTTCTTCTTATCAAAATATATCTATTTATTATGTACGTATATTCTATTTCTTTTCTTTCCATTACATATGCTTTACATATTTAAAATTAAATAGAAGCCTGCAATTTAAAAATTAATTGCAGTTTTTATTAATAAGAAATGTACTCGTTACTATTTACATTGAAAATAAATGAATCTAGTCTATAAATCAGCGAGTTGTAAATTAACGAATTAGGTTTTCTAAGGTTGCTCATCGTTGGATTCCAGTTCAAATTTAGGCATTGAGGTGTACTACTGATTTCTTTAACGCAATGACTGTCACGGCGAAACTGTTTATATATTGTATAGTATATTAGCTCTGTATTCCATTATATATATATAAAGATTGCTGTGCTAATCTGTAATCACCATGACAGTCAATTTGTTAAATATCTCTTAGATCCAAGAGAAGCGTTGTTCTATGGTAAACTCTTTGTTTTGTAATATGATTTTGGTAAATGTTATAATGATTAATCTGTTTGTGAAGGATTAGGAGTAAAGTTATTTTTGAGTTAACCTTGACACTCTCTATGTAATTCTTACATTAGGTTGAACTACACTAATCATTCCGTTAAAACTTTGATATTTAATTCATGATATAATGTAAATGTACGAAATGTTCAGTTAGTCCTTTTAAACCTTTTAATTATAACTGTAATAATTATTTCTGTAATATTTACTTAAGTAATAACAGAAAATTAATTAAAATGTATGTCAATAGAAATACATTTTGCACCTTACGATGGAAGCAAAAGTTCCATCCGTAATGTTTAAGAACTTGTTAACATTTAGCAAGTGAAATTTTTAAATAAAAGAACTAAATTTATGACCAAATTTATATAGTGCGTTTAAAGTCGAGTAAATGAAAAATATTCAGTTGAATGTGTATACAAAAATGCTTTCTTAAAGACTTATAAGTGCACTGAATTAACCTCTATTACATGTTGTGACGTTTACTTAGATTTTCATGACAGCTTACCACTATTAACGTATCGTTGTCACCGAATCGCAATCTTCATGTTTTACTTTTTCAATAAATTTACACTTTTTCAAAGTTCACGTATTTAATTACACTTCTTCGTTTTCTTTTAAAGTTGATCGCGTTCCACTCCTGAGGTTATACAATTTAAAACCAAGAAACGCGTGGCGCGACTGGCGTTTGAAACGTCAACTGATTCGCAAAGAAGAATCAAGGTATTTTTTTTTTAAATAATAAAGAAGTAATTATTACGTAAGTAATAATGTTCACATGAACAAAAGAATTTAAAGGAAAGTATAAAGAATCGATCGAACAAAAAGTATACTTAAACAAAATTAAATTTACGATAAAAAACACTGATTAATATTACAATAATTCAACTTTTTTAATTTAAATTTTTAACGTCTCGCCATGCTATTTAATGCATATAGTACTATTCAAAATTAATCTTTTTAAATTGATGTATAGAGCTGGTTGTTGATGACTCTGATAGCAGTCAATATGTTAATAAATTTTAGAGTACCTATTATGGACAATTTAAATGTAGAAAGAATCATTTGTTTATAAAAAGTTATGAAGAATTTATTATTGATTCAATGAATCTAAATAACTCTTTAATAAAGCATCTTTTATCTGGTTATATGAACTTTCAATTATTCGACTCCATTAACACATATAAATTTGAGTCCATCTTTTGTGAACACTTTAAATAACATTGTTTTCATTTTGAAACTATAGAGTAACTTAGGCCTGCAAATATACATTGTAAATTAATCTTGAAACATCTTAGGCTGTTGCAATAATTGCTGTAAAATTCGTATACATTCTTTTTATAATTTTGAATATAAGCAGGTTAAATTTTTAGTCCCTTATTTGCCTTATAATTGAAAATATTATGATTAAGAGTTTCAATAGTGAAACAATAAGTTTACTATAAGATATGTAATATGTATCCAAAACAATTATTTCTACCAACTTTGATAAAAAGCATTTATAAACTGCAAGAACATCTCGTACAGTTTATATTTCGTTGAAGTACAAAAGATGCGATATTTTCTTGACCCATAGGAGGTCAAGGAAGACGATTATGAATTGGATATGACTAAGTCTTGACTAGAAAGATGACAAAGGTCACAATGATATGAATTACATTATCAACTAAAATTGTAGGATCACCTCTCAACAAAGATGCTAAGTTGAATTTTTTAAATATCTACAATTTCATTCTCTTATTCCCTAAAGTATTACCAAAAATAATTTCTTTCTGTGAACCAATCTTGTAAATAAAAAACAAGCTTTGATTTTAAATTAGAATAAAAATCTGTGTTAATATATTTATCAATCACCCTTATAAACATAAAAAAAGTAGCAAAAGATCTTAAACGCTTCTTAAATTATAGCCATATTATTTTCAGTCTTTAATTTGTCAATCCTTTCATTGCTAAGGGTCTCTCAGCAATAAATGGTCACTAGATGGTATGGGTGACTTTAGCTGCTTGGCTCTGATTGCTCACTGCATATCAAAAGTTAATAAATAAAGAACATAATGAAATAAGTGAACATAGAAAATTATATTCACTGAAATTATTTTAAATAAGGTGGTCCTATACTTTTGGTCGACAATGTGTTTACAATCTTACATAAAATCGAATATTATCAAGCTCCATAATGTGGTTGTTCTTAGGCGGGTAGTTGATTTCGTTCCGATTCGTAGATCGGTTTTCCCCATACCCAAAGTTATTAATTCGTACGTTGTAGGCCGATGTCTACAAATTCATTTACTGTTGTATCTTATTGTAGTATTCCCCGAAATGTACACAGAATACCATTTGGTAGGCGAGAGGACTAACGACCCACGATGGCTACCAGAAATATTCATCCACTTTAATTGTTTTCTTAATTTTACAATAAAAGAAACCTTTATTCATACAATTTCTATGAGAATAATATCAAACGTGTATTATTATGAGACACATTGAAAGCATCTTTAGAAAATCTATCATTCAAAGAAGCATCTGTTTATTAAAATGTTTAGATCATTATTTGTCTTATCCTTGCACGATGAACACAGGAATATTTTGACTCAGCTACGGAGGTAAAATGTCCAAAATGTAGAAAATTTATTTGTAAATTTCGCATACAAAATAAAACTGTTCTTTGTATCAAATGTGCCTAAATGCACATATATGTATATATATATCTATTCAATTTTGTACACAATTCTGCTTTCATTGTCAGTATGAAGTTTCAATTATGGGTTATAAATGACTCTGTATCCTTCTGCCACGTCAGTCTCAAAGTATCTATCTTTCAAGAATTAAGAAGTTTGATTGTCTTTTGTTTTTCACGCTCTTCCTTTTTAGTCACTTAAATTATAAACTAAAGCCAAAGGAAACAAACCTTATTTGTTACAAAATTAAATTAAGTTTTACATTACACGATAAATGTATTATATATCATTGTAAAAATTGTTAACGATACACATTTTATAGACATTGCACTCTTAGAAAGTACATGAATAAAGGTTTATAATGAACTTTTACAAATACTAATCTATATTACTATTTAATCTTAAGATTGACAATTCTTGACTTTTCTTGAGAAAAAGCAAAAGATTTTCACTCGAAATTCTTTGAATTATCCTGAGTCAAAAATTCAAATGGATACTCCATACTACTACATACCACCTCTACGTGCCTGGACAGAAATGAATTGTATAATTAAAAGATATAGGGATTGATCTTTTCCAGCATCCACCGCTTGATAAATTAGTCCCATAGCTCCAAAAAGCATCTACAAATCTCGAGGGTAATAAATTACAGTCTGCTCGTACATCTTGAAAGAGTGTTCTAATTTTCAGTGTCTTCCTATCAATCTTACTGAACAACATAATTTAATTTAACCCGTTGACTGTCACAGTAAAGTAGAACACTGTACACAATGATGAGTAACATTTCTTAACTCTTCAGTTAATTAGTTTGTATTTTCAATATAGTTTTAGCTGTATTTAGAATTTTTATCTTTGTCTTTGATTAATTGAAATACCAATCATTGGCAATCTCCACGTCAGTCAACGTGTTAAATGAACTTTAATTATCTCTAATTATCGTCTTAATATACATCACCCATATTGTAGTTAAAAGATGTTTGTTTCTCACACACCTCTTTTTTTGTTAAATATACAAAAAGAAAGCATTTAAGGGTTCTTTGGATTTTTAAATAAATATCTTACTCTTTGGTGTTTCAAACAAAACGAAGACAGAACAAGTATCATTGAAAACTATCAGTGCCTGAAAGTACGAACGCTTTGTTGATCGATATAAAAATAATTATATTCAAAATTATACTCTATCACTAACCTACCCTCTAGTTAGTTACGATAAATATGTATTGACACGTTTCTTAAAATTAGTTTGTATAATATCATCATTATCCGTACAGGAAATAAAATATACTGCGTTCAGTTCCTTTCGTCAAAATCAATACTAATATGGAAACTATCGATGTAAAAAATCACACAACTCACAAATGTGCTTCTTTATTTTCGTTGTCAATTAACTTACTCATGATAAATAAACATTTTGCTGTTTATACACGATTAAATGCTTACACTTTAAACTACAAATAATATTGATACTGATAAATAACTGTACAAAAATATACAGATTCAAAAATACATTCTCAAAATAGATCACATTTTCATTTTAAAGCTACGTCGTGTTTACCCTTCTGTGAATCTTATGTACAGGGTGTTCCACCGATCTCTTTTGGGAAAATAAATTTTAAATATAGAATAAATATTTCTTATGCACAGCATACTGTTATAAAAAGGAATTGTATTCTATATTTGTAATTTATTTGTTTAATAGGAATCAACCCCTATCCAATTGGAACACTCTGTATTTAAACGATCGTTAAACTTAATTGGTAAAGTTTATATCGATCAACAAGCTGTGTATCAAGAAAATAAAAATACAAAAAGAATAACCTTCGTGAGAATTAGTGATTCAACCCCTTTGTCGCTTAGGATGGTCGGAAAGTTTAAAAAACATATGTAAAGCATATTTACAGTAAATGTGAACAATATAAATCATAAAAAGAAATACATGTTTTTTGTTGTACAATCATTTTTAGTAAGCGGCGAAAGGGTTAACTCCTCAAGGACGATGTAAAATATCTCAAAGTCGTCGTGTATAATCTATAATTAATCAAATTTTTTGCCTGTTAACCCTTAAGTACCATGGTAGGGTCACATCTGACCCTGTCAAAATTAAATCTATAATTCTCCTGCTTAAAAGTACGCAATGGTTGTGTCATCTTCCAGTTAATAAATACGTAAAAATAGTAAAATAAATATGGTATAAAATACCGCTATTCGCAAATTAAAAAAGTACAGGGTAAATGATAAGTTTCTTAGCCATGGTATTTAAGAGTTATTGAATCAACTTAAATATTTTTTATTGTAATATTTCACTGAAGAAATTAATTGAAAAGAAAAGATTAAAATACTTTAGCATCGGTATGATGGTTCGTACGCGGACTTCGTTGTCCTGGAAAAGTTTAAGAAGCTCGTGAAACGTGTTCGAGAAAATGCATTGAACAGACAACGATCGTTATATTATTATCGGATTCTTTTAGAAGCTCTCGTCGATGCCTCGGTCCCTGGCAAGATTGAACACTTCGAAATCGCCGTCCGGTGCGTTAGGTATATCCGGTGATACCGGTATCTCGGGTCGAAGAGCAACACAATCGCGAGGCGAACACTCGACGCGTCCCTCGGATCCGCAGCTGCACTCGATACAATTTCCGGTTGAGTGAGGTAGCACCTCGCCTTCCTTGTATTCCCTTCCTGCAAGATGAATTTGCAGCTCAATTCGACGTCTCTTCCAACGTCCCAATATTTCAACAGCCGGTGTTACGTGTACAGCGTCAAGAATCAGACTACCCTAGGGAAAATGGCGCCGTAGGAGACGTTCCAACCGTTTGTCTGGTCTTATACTAAAAAATTACTAGGCAATATTTCTGAGGTCGGTAATTAGTGTATGCTAATTCAATAATTAGTATTTAGTCATTCACTGGTGTTAAGCCTGATTACAAAAAGTCAAAATTCATCCAAAAACTGGAATTAATCATTTTAGTCTGTGAATTGCCAACCGTAAATTGGTAATTAAGAAAACGTAAACAGCTAAATACACGAAACAATTAAAAACTCATCAAAACACAGTCATAAGCGGTAACTCGGTATAATATCTAACCGTAGAATTCATTATATAATCTGTAATCATTGATTAACGAAGAAAATAAAAATTCAAAGCCGAATCATTAATCGTCGAAAAATTATTATTAACATTAGTCCCAATACCAATACCGTCTAAAACATATTCTACAAGTACAAGAATACTAAAATTTAATACCAGTTAAAACATAAATTAATCATCGAACGATTTAACAGTTTACAATATTTATTCATAATATTCTAATTTATCTTATCAATGATTATCTGATCGACTACTATCCAACACTAAGAATTGCCTTTCTGTCGTTCGATGTTCAGAGAAATCGATGGCCCAGGTAAAAAAGAAGAAAAAAAAAAAAACGAATTAAAGAAGAATAAAATGAAACTGATCTATTACCCATCACGAGACAGGTGGTTGGAGCGGTCTGCGATGTAGTCGAGTAACTGGCGTTAATCTGTCCGTACGGTTGGTGCTCGACGGACGTCTCCACCGCCGGATCACTGGAAGCTTCCAAACTGTCGACGGCATTCGCGTTTCCCTCCAGCGACGGGGTGTAATTACTTTCTATCGTCGTCGACGGTAGGAACGAGACGTCGACAGAAGTGCCGGTGCTCGGATTGTAATTCTGCCACCAACAATATACTTCACCGACTACGCAGAGACAATGGGAGTTCAGATCGTACGATGGTATCTGAAACGGAAATACACAAATTCTGACGTTCCTTCCGCGATATCGTTTATTCCCCTGCCTTGTACAAGATTGTTGAAGGAATCTGTACGTAGGACAAGTGTCAATTACCGTTCGGTGTCCTTATTTTACTCCTGGAAAGGATAGAGTACACGGAACAGTGATCAGAAATAAGTTTGGGATTTAATTTATATATAATTATAGAAAAATTATATTTAATTTTGTTACGACAGCTGATGGCAATTGTAAATTTCGGGGACAAATATGTGTTAATAATTATAGTAACGACTTTAAATATAAGCTTCTATGAATATTTCTATTCGCCCATGAAAGGTTTTTACTTAATTTTTGCAGAAATTGTTCAATTATTATTCCTCTGCCACCACAGTGACGCCACTAAAGCGCCATTATATAATTTTCCGGAGAATTTCAAAAACGTGGAATTCAAATCACACTATAATTTACTTAAAAATTTCAAAAATATAGAATTAAAATTTCACTCGTATTACGCTCCATCGATGCCACTGCAATGCCACGTAACAATTTCCTTGAAGATTTCAAAAGCACGGAATTCAAATTTTATTCGTATCACATTTCATACTGCACCGCGTGTAATTTATTTAAACCTTCAAAAAAATAGATTTCAAATTTTACTTATGATACGATAAACGAACCACGGAAACTGCCTAAATATATTCACCAAAATTTGTATTTGTTTCATTCAAAACGAAGCGTCGAAAAGTATTCTGGCCCGCTGCCAAAAAAGCGGCGCACTATTCGAGAAACCTTCATCGTTGGAAAGCTTTTTCTTTTTTCTTTTCGTCAACTATCGAATATTAGTTCTTCAATTAACGAAGCAACGAATTCGCAGCGACGGGAATCATCATTAAGTTCCACCACTAATTAATGATATTTGATACTCGAGGCGATAGGAATATCTGTAAAAAGAGAAAAGGGAGCGAAGGAAACGCGCGACGAGAGGGAGGAGAAGATTGAAAAATTAGATGGATTCGGTGTAATTAATTTCAGCGCAGGCATTCCAGTCTTCCACTGATTTCCAATGGATTTTTGTCTGCGGATGTGACTACCTGTTAATTGGACATCCGTGACGCGACGACGGCCATTGTAACCTTTTCTTCTTGAACGTCTGACGAGCGACGATGAAATATTTACAGTATACAAGCTGAGCCAGTAAAAACTATCATCTGATACAACTCGTTTTATCTATTGATTTTATATGAAAAACCGTTCGCATTGAAATTTATTATGTTTTGATTAAGTATGATATGATATTTTATCTTCTGAGATATTTAAAAAGAGCTTTCAATGAGGATTTTAATTCACTCCGGGTGATACTTTTTATTATGTACGTACAGGGTGGGGTATTTAAGCGGGAACAATTTGATTTATATTAGAATATTCAGATTTATAAATATCTTGTTAGGTTTTAAGGGAAAAATAACTATTTGCAGTATTAACTTATGATATAACATTATTTTACGTTCGCGCACGTTTCTTCCATTCGCTCTACTACTAGATCGGCCGCGATCGGTGCAGTTCGACCGTGATCGGCGGCGCATGCGCACTTACGCACGTTGTGTCGAATCTCTCTCTTTCATATCTGTCATTTTTTCATTTCAAAATAAAGCTTCTGTGAAGACATTTCTCATTTTATTTTTTTTTTTTTACTATAGAATAAGCATTCCCTGTTTTTAATTTTTAACGATTGTATTTATTAATATTAGCTTGCAACGTTAGGATTTGTTAATATCGTGTTATTTCATGTTAGAACAATTCATGGATCATTTTGCTCACCGTTTGACTATGGGAATAACTGTTTCCATCGACGACGCATTTTTTCGGGAACGTCTCCTCCGTAGTTATTTCGCCAGCGTTATCTTCCTCGGCAGCGACGTCGACTTCGCCCAGAAGGATTTGTCCAGTTGATTTTACTGGAACTAAAAATACGTTCGGAATCAGGCGTGAAAAGTTGATCCGACTGAAATTAAAGGTAACAGCAAATTGAACAGTTTTCAGTGATAACAATACTCTACCAGCTCGATATCAGAGTATCAATTTTCAGTTCCAAAATAAAATTAAAAAACAGTTTTATTGATTGGTAATATTTAACACTAGAATTACCGACGGTAGTAAGGAAATATCATACATATACATGTTTCGTAGTTCTAATGTGATTTCGAACGATAGTAAACCTAAACCGAACTCAATTACCTTGTAAATTAATAATATTTCATTGCTAAAAAAAACCCTCAAAACGCATAACCAACGCGTATTAAATTGCTAAAAGTTTGAACAGCTGTCAATAGAGTGCTATTTCGAATTTTTGTATAAAGGTGCATTCATAAGAAAGTGGGAACCTTGCACTTTAATACAGCGTTTATTTTTCATCGATATCTTTATTCGTTCCTGATATATCATCGTCCGAAGACGACCGTAATTTTTGATAGTGGTTCGCTGTCGCCGTCTCGTTTGCACCCATTCGGTGACCGGTCACGTGGTTAGTATTCACTATTAATTACTATTACTAGATGGCCATTGATAATTGCCTTCATTGGCACCAAACGCCATGCGATCTTTGAAGACTCGTATCTCAGAAACAAATTAAGATATCGCGATGCAATAAAATGCGTTATTAATTACACGCCTTCCTCTATCTTCAGAGCCACCATATTTACGTGAAATTTTTCATGTTCTTTTTATATTTATTACCAGGTTATTTTGCACCATTTGGGACATCGTAACATTGTCCGAGGCATCGATATCTATTTTTAAATTAATATTTAAATCATTTGTCTGGTATAGTGCACCAATTATTATTCATCATTTGAATTGTTAATATTACTATGGTAATACAGATAAGAATTTGAAGGGTAGAAAATTCTTTTTCTTCATTTTATCACGGTCCATTATATTTTGACATGAATTCATTTTTAATTAAAATCGTGGCAATTTCAATTACCGGAATCAATAAAGGGGATGGGGAAATATTCCGATTCAGGCCCTGGAATTAATTTTTAAAATCTCAACTGTGATGGAAAACTCAACATTTCAATTTATCCATATTTTATATACAGGGTGTTCGACAACAGGTGGGCATAATTTCAGGGGGTGGTAGTTGGGGTGATTCTGAACAGCTTTTTCCTTTGCCAAAATGCTCGTTAAGGCTTCCTTTTTGAATTATTAATGAAAAACAGTGACCAATCAGAGCGCGCGTATAGCATGCGCTCAGCCGTGATAGGGGAACTTCGAGTCGGGACGTCGGACTAGAACGAATCACGGCTGAGCGCGTGCTATACGCGCGCTCTGATTGGTCAGGGGTTTTCATTAATAATTCAAAAATGAAGCCTTAACGAACATTTTGGCAAAGGAAAAAGCTGTTCAGAATCACCCCAACTATCACCCCCAGAAATTATGCCCACCTGTTGTCGAACACCCTGTATATACATATTATTTTCAACGACATTTAAAATAAGGAAAATATACAAAAATAAATTAAATATTCTAGAACAAGATCCAAATACTTTCAACGTTGTTTAATAAAATACTATTCTCCCTAAATAGGATTATTCGCTTTATATATTATTTAAAACAATTATTTTACCCAGCTCTGTCCCGACGGCGCGACGGTAGCTGAAAGGGTTAAAAATAATACCGGGTGGAAATCCTTCTTCAACAACGTTAATCCTACATCCCTATTATCCCTCGCGTTGGATATCAGGGCGTGAACACCACAAATCGATTTCCACACTCCATCAGATTACGTCCGTCTGTACATAGACCGTTTGCGTTTCACTTCAAATTTTCCCTTATGTTGTGTTCGAGCCCGACATCCGGGACGCCATTTGTTAACACGTTGACTGCCACAGTGAAAACGGACGTGAATAGTCAGACACGTTGAAATCCTAATTATTAACAATACAATCAACTAATTTCCAAATTTAACTTTTCAATTCGATAACTAGCATTATTAGTTTAATGTTAACGCTATCTGTGGTTTATTTTATCATTTCTGTTGGTAATTATTTGATTGTAAAATATTTCGGGTGCCGGTCACCGGTGACCCCCGTGGCAGCCAACGTGTTAACCAACGATCCCTGTTGTCCCAAGTTAAACGGTCGAAAACATCGAACTGTATCATTCAATTTCTCTTTCGATCGTATTCGATCGACCAAATGTGACATATTTGTGCTGAATAAAAAAAAAAAAGAAGAAAACGATCGTAGAGGATGGCATAATATCGGGTGACCAAAAAAGTTTTACCACTCCTACGTGAGTCAGAATTTAAAGACACGCCAGGTGTTCGTTCAAGAGTTTCACGTAAATGATGAAACATAATAACTAATTGAAATTGAAATCGATTAACACTTTAACTGCCACGTCACCCATATGTGGGTGACACTTGTACATTATTATCCTTTTAATTATTTAACTAGAAATCGTCGTATTAGGTGGTCTAAATTCTGAATAATAGAAATTACGAAGAACTGTAATAATAATAGGTAAAATTTCATCAAAGTTTTCAACGCCTTTTGGCAGTCGAAATCGAAATCGTACTTCGGCGCACTATCTTACTTCAATCGCCATTATTTTGCAGCAAATCTTTCTTGATTTTAACAGAGGAAAGTTCACCCTTTCCTGCTATAACAATTAAACCCGTGGCAATAACGTACAACCTATTTTCGTGGTCTCTTGGTGTACTACAGTATCATCTTGTTCTCGGAGCGTATGGTGCAACCAGGTGCGCCGGGAACACGTTTAAACGCTCGCTTTAATTGCGAAATTGGGTCGTGCTTAGTCGTCACGTTTGCACGGACACTAATTTCCGAAGACGCGTTCGATTAAAGTGATCGTCGAAAAGCTCTTTGTCCCCCCCCCCCCCCCCCCCCCCCCCGCTAGAAATTCAACGATCGACGATGCTCGTCGGATCGTGTTACACTGAACGTTTCACAAAAAAAAAAAAAAAAAAAAAAAAAAAAGGATAACAAAAAGAACAAATTTTCACAACATACCTACTACCTCTTTTCTTAATTTTGATTGAAATAAAGATTCACGTGGCGATAAATCATGATTTTTCGAAAGAACACCGAACGTTCCACGAGAAACAAATGAATAACAAACAAAAAATGTACCTTTACGTTTCTGTAAGTTCCGAACAATATTGTTTCAAAGTTTCGGTGCCTTTCAAAATATGATATTTCAACATTTCTATGTTCTTAAAAACGTAGTGTCTCTTATCATGAATTTTGATTCAAATAAATATTCGGCGTGGCGGTAAGTCATGATTTTTAGAACCAGAAAGAGGTCCTCTCGGTCCTCTAATTTTCAAATTGTGTGTATACAGGGTGGCCCGTAACTGGTGTAGGAGCCGGAAATGGGGGGTAGGGGAGACGATTCTAAGTAAGAATTTCCTTTGCAAAAATGTCGTGCGGGGCTTCGTTTTTGAGTTATTAAGGAAAAACACTGACCACTCACAGCGCGCGCTTTTCGCGCGCTCAGGCGCGTGAGCATAGGGTTGGGCCCTCGGATGTTCGAACTAGGCTAATGCGTCGATAAAGCCGGAAAAATTTAATTGAAGTTCTACCGAGCAACGAATACGAATAATTAAAAACAGTACGTACGCAATTGTTATCCATAAATCGAATTTATTAATTATCTGTACACGTTGTTTGAAAAAAAGAACGAATAAAATGTGAGAAGGTGTTCTCGGAATTTTTTGGAAATAACTAACGATTTCGCAATAAAAAGGCGACTGTAACGTTATGAAAATTGATAAATAATTTGAATTCGACTTACCCATTCACCTGCAAGTTGGCTTTGTTCATTGACAATGGGCATGGTATCCTGACCAAGGAAGGACGAAGACCCCGTGGCTGAACAGCTGATGGAACGGCCCGGTCACTGAACCCTTTTATCCACCAGAAAATTATTTCACTTCACAATCCCTGACACTTGTCACTTTCACATTAAAATAAACTAAAAACACATTATTCCTTCCTCGATTGTAGACACTTAACAGGTTATTGTTTGAGTGTAAGAAATACGTAATCGATCCCGAAAACTTCCGATCGTTGACACGTTCGAACGAACCATCGAGACAGAAAAAAAACGCGACGAACTACGCAGATCGAATCGGCAGAAGGGCAGTAGCCGGTCGACAAGAGGACGAAACACTCGGCGTGCGACGTTGTTTACGCAAGTTGTCTTGTAATACAAAATGTATCGTTTAAGTTCACAATTTTTTCCGAAAAAACAGTTTCTATTTCGTAATCGCACATTTGACCGCGTAATAAACTCTCAGGGTCCAGGAAACTCCAGCGTGCCGCGATACAAAAAAAAAGCTGCGTAAACAACGTCGCACGATGCTGCGTAAACAACGTCCTCTTGTCGACCGGCTACTGCCCTTCTGCCGATTCGTTCTGCGTAGTTCGTCGCGCTTTTTTTTCTGTCTCGATGGTTCGGTCGAACGTGTCAACGATCGGAAGTTTTCGGGATCGATTACGTATTTCTTACACTCGAACAATAACCTGTTAAGTGTCTACAATCGAGGAAGGAATAATGTGTTTATTTCAATGTGAAAGTGAAGAGTGCCAAGGATTGTGAAGTGAAATAATTTTGTGGTAAATAAAAGGGTTCAGTGACCGGACCATTCCGTCAACTGTTCTACCATGGGGTGTTCGTCCATCCTTGGTCAGGATACGTACGATGACCATTGTCAACGAATAGGGCCAATTTGTAGGTGAATGTTTAAGTCGAATTCAAATTATTTCCCAATTTTCATAACGTTACAGTCGCCTTTTTATTGCGCAATCGTTATTAATTTCCAAAAAATTCCGAGAGCACCTTCTCACATTTTATTCATTCTTTTTTTCAAACAACGAGTACAGATAATTAATAAATTCGATTTATGGATAACAATTGCGTACGTACTGTTTTTAATTATTCGTATTCGTTGCTCGGTAGAACTTCAATTAAATTTTTCCGGCTTTATCGACGCATTAGCCTAGTTCGAACATCCGAGGGCCCAACCCTATACTCACGCGCCTGAGCGCGCGAAAAGCGCGCGCTGTGAGTGGTCAGTGTTTTTCCCCAATAACTCAAAAACGAAGCCCCGCACGACATTTTTGCAAAGGAAATTCTTACTTAGAATCGTCTCCCCTACCCCCCATTTCCGGCTCCTACACCAGTTACGGGCCACCCTGTATATGTACTTTCATCTAAGTTTGGAACCATTTGGGATTCCGATTAAAATTGATCAACGAATGATTCAGAAGTTACCGAATTACGATAACAAATTGCATAAAAATTATTACTGATTTACTTTTCATGCAACGAATAGTTCAGAAATAAATCCAGGTGGCACAGTTAATTGATCCCTTATCGAGGGAACAATGGTGCCAATTGTTTGTGCCTAACGAGGCAGACGATCACCCATAGAAATCCCCTGTAAAACCATTATATTTATAGAAAAACTGATAATTTTAATAAAATCGTAACTGACCTAACAAGAAACCGAGATTGATCCAAAATTTGTTAAAAAAACGTATAACATACAATTCTTACAGCGCCATCCAAAACACTGGTCTGAGTCTATCATTTTTTTGTTGCTTTCCCCGTCGTTTCTCTTTTCTTCGGATTCATATTCGTGGCCACAGCTCGCGAAGGATGCTCTCCGCGTAATTCATAAGTTCCTCTCGTGTCGACGGGCTCGCGACGGAAACATTTTTAATTAGACTCGTGGCTGCCGGTGGCTATATTCCGTGAGTAGCTTCTTCGACGAGAAGAAGAGATCCGACGAGAAACGCCATTTAACCCTCCGTCCAGCCGTGTTACTTTTTAGGTAATTCTAAAAATAACCCCTTCCTTCCTACCGCAGGATCCCATTTGGAACCGTCGTATGGATCGAATTTGCGCAAAACTAAAAGCGTATCCGCATCGACTGTTACAGGTTTTCATGGTTTTTATTAGAAGGAGTATACTTTTCGAAACGGAGCTTGCAATAATTACAACGACAGGTCTGTTTCATCGATATTTGAAAATATCCATTTTCACAGATAATTCTGCGAGGAAATTAAAAATCTTGCGCGTTGTTATGTTAAGGTTAACCAGAAAGGTTAAACTGGAATATAAAAGTATAGACTTTAGCGATTTTAGGCTGTCAGTATCGTTCAGAATCATCGCACAGAAATCTTTTGTGACTGCTGTTCGTGCAACTACAATATTTATTTAAATATTATTCCTCTGAACGGAGCCCTACTGTGTTTAGAACATTTGTTGCAATTATTGTAAAAGAAAGGGCTCTTTTCTCCATTAATACACAAAAGGGTTGTTTGTCGAATGTTAGTAAACAATGCTGTTGTGTTAAATTCATGACATAAAAGTATCACCAAATGGCACTTGTGATGTACCAATTTCAGGTTTAAAGTTTCATAAAAATGGCTATATAAATGCTCTATTAATATTCGTAATACAAAATGTCCGACCGTCATGTGTAACAAGTAGTTACATTATGTTATATATCAACTGTCTAATTTTGAGACGTACACAGTCAAACATAAATTCATAACATAAAAGTATCATCAAATGGCACTTACGGCACCTCAATTGGAAGTTTAAAGAATGACCAAGATAACTATACAAACGCCCCTTCCCCCATTAATACGCAAAACGGTTGGTGGCCTGTTTTAGTGGACAATGTTATTCTGTTACGTGTTATTTGTCAAATTTCGTAACGCAAAAAGTCAGGCACAAATTCATCACATAAAAGTATCACAAAATGACACTTATGGCACATCAATTTAAAGCTTGAAGATTGACAAAAATGCCTGCTTAAACATCTTATAACATTTGTAATGAAAATAAAAAAAAAATCACGTAGAAAGGATTTAAATAAATAAAAGTATGCAACGGTAAATACATATCCTAGCAATTTTTATTTTTATCCAAAGTAAATTAAAAGCTGCGGATAATTTAATGAATATAATTTCTTTTTTCATAAAATACTTTGCATCGTTGTGTTTTTCTTTCGTTAAGATATAAAATTTCGAACGGTTCCCATAATTTTACGAATGTTTCGATCTGTATCGTTATTACGATTATTTAGTAATTACATTTCAGAATAGAATTTTCTCGCGCAGCTAGAATGCTTTTCATGCTGAAACAAAAAAGGAGTCTTTCAAATCGATAACTCGTGCTTGGGACAAAAATAGAAAGTACTTAATTCGAGGCCTAGCATTCTCAACCCTTCACGATCAGTTTTTAAAGAACATTGTACAAGATGTGTAACATTTTCCTTTATATTTTGTTTTTATTTAAAATATACATAGGAGGTTATTTGTTCAGCAGTCAATATTGAATATTACCTGCTTTCAAACTGGGAATTTAATGAAAATATAAATAAATAATAGAGTCGTATAGGCACATATGTTTCGATGGGAATATTTTCATTTTTAAATGTAAATTAATCCTGTAATTGGAATGCAAATATTATACAATAAATTAGTAATTCAAATTGCAGAAGAAAGATTTATGCAAAATTTATTTCTTATATTTCTGTGTTTCTGTATTTCTATATTACTGCGTTTCTAGGTTTCTGTATTTCTAGTTTTCTGTATTTGTATATCCTTCTGTTGCTGTGTTTCGATATTTCTATATTTCTCGGTTTCTATACTTCGATATTTCTATATTTCGAAATTTCTATACTTCTATATTTCTATATTGCCAGGTTTCCATACTTCTGTATCTCTATATTTCTCGGTTTCTATACTTCTATGTTTCTAAATTTCTATACTTTTATATTTTTATGTTTCAATATTGTTAGGTCTCTATATTTCTATATTTCTCGGTTTCGATACTTCTATATTTCGAAATTTCGAAATTTCTATACTTCTATATTGCCTGGTCTCTATATTTCTATATTTCTCGGTTTCTATACTTCTATATTGCTAGGTTTCTATATTTCTCGGTTTCTATACTCCTATATTTCTAAATTTCTATACTTCTATATCACTAGGTTTCTATATTTCTACATTTCCATGTTTCCATATATTTCCATTTCATACATATTTTTCGACTTCCTTCTCTATCACCATATTTACATATTCCTACACAATTCTATATTTCCCAATCTACAAAATATACGTCTCAATTTTCATTCTACAAAATAACGAAACTGAAATCCTGTGAAATTTTATAATCCGAAACGAAGAAATAAAAAGAATCTTGGATAAGAAAATAACCAAGAACAATAACACATCTAAGTGGGTTGATAGGATTCGAAGATATCCTACGCTAGGTATCGAGGAGCTTCAAGATTTCATGGTTGATCGTTCGGAATCACTCGATACGAGGAACAGACGTGCAAACAATGAGAAACGAATGAACCGAAACGGGATTGAGGAGGATCGGAAATGCCACGTTTGTACAAGAGCGGAAAATGAAGTCCGTTGGCAATTATTCGAGCTTCTCCCAGCAGAATTTCCGATCAGAAAAATCGGAGAAGAAAACAGAGCGACGTAATAATAGATGCTGAGATAACGCTTTCCCTCTTAGGAGGAAATTTTCTATCCCGTTGAAAACGCTGATGTATCGTAAAACACTTATCCTCCATTGATGGGTAAAATGTATACGCGACATTTTGTGGTTGCAATGATTTCTTTCTTTCTTTGCAACGATTGATTTGTGTAAGCAAAATAAACGAGTGGCAGACAACAAAATAAATTATATTATTATCATCGAATCTACTATTAGCAATAATCGTTAAATACATTAAAATTAAATAAAAAAAAAACACTTTTCAATTAGTATAAAAATTAATTCCATTTCCGGCTATACCCAGAGTCAAACTGAATCTAAATCATTTTGGTTTATAAGGTTTCTGATGATTCTTCACAGAAAAACCATCAACGTCGTTGATATGCGTTTTTGCATAAAAAAAAATTATGTAAAACTAACGAAAACAATTTTTTTTTTTCATATATTTTAAGAGTGTCTTTATCGAACCTAAAAACAATGATACGATGATGAATTTAAGACCCCAAAACAACAAAAATTGTCAACTAGTTGATACAGTTGGCCGCAAAAGTATTCGTCCACCTTTTAAAACACGATTCCCTCTTTTGAAATTGGACCAAATGACTTGAATTTTTTTTCAGAAGCTAAAAGAACTAGTTTACTAGATAACAAAAAAAAAAATGTTGAGAAAGTCCCAGTCGGTTGAAATTATGAAGGATACAGTGAGGATCACTTTTCTCAACTTTGTTTATCCGAGCCAGTATTAACATATTTGAAAAGTACTGTATAGATTGGTCTGAAGCGTGGCAGGATGCCCCTTCTCCTTGTCGTGCATTAATTAAATTTCAAGCGATTAATGGACGACGGGTCGGCTCTGTCACAGCTCTGAGAACAATGGGGGTGGGGGGTCGATGTCACGCTTGATAGATTCGATTTTAGAAGGTAAACACTCGGAAACTAGTCGGCCAGCTTGGAACGAACCTACCGTTCGGATGTTGAATGGAACCTTTCCAACGAAGACGAATCTTCGCTTTCTTAACCGTAGAAAAAACGTTATTAACCCTAGGATGCATAACGTGGGTATTTTATATACCCACGTGAATATTTACTTTTCGATTTCTTTCTAGTACAAGGATATAATTCCATATGGCTTTGTGTATTCCTCCTTTAAGAATTCATGTATACCTATCACAATGAGTTGTTTAGCTCATTAATAGAATAATTAAGAAAAAAGAAATGGAAATTCAAATTTTAATTTAACAAAACGTATTGTGGAAGACATTAAAAGAATTAATCGATGTACAGGAAGAGGGAAATATACCCACTAAAATCCTGACAAAGAAACGCTGTTTTATGTGCCCAAGTAAAAAAGATAGAAAATGTGAAAGAATTTGTGTCCAATGTAAAAAGCCGATATGTAAAGAACACAATTTATACGTGTAAAAAGTGTAATTAATAGGTATTTATATAAATATTATTCCGTATTGTTGTAATACAGCTAGTACGTAAATAAAAGTGTTCGCTTTATACTGTGTCAACTGCTGTGGGAGGTTTGTTTTTTTTTTTCCACCCCACATATGTAAATCTGTTGAAAGCAACAATCATGGTTAATCCTTTCGCCATTACGGATAATGTTCCTTCTCGAGAAACTTAGGTTTAGAAACGGCGAAACACATTCTAAGCAGGCCTTTCGGAAAATATGATAATATGTATATCCATGATTCTAGTGAAAATACCGAAACACACATCAAAATGAAGATACCGGAAGAATCCCTAAATTAGGATACCTTAAAAAACTGACGAATATCGATAAATGGAAATGAATTTGCCTGGAATCGTCAAGTATGAATTATAAAAACATAAACTGTATTCATTTATTGGAAAATAAAATCATTTCCAATCAAAGTATGCAACCATACATGTTCCATAAATTATCGTCAATTTCTGTAAAAAAAAAAAAAAAAAAAAAAAAACTAATAAATATCAAAGATTAACGTGTTAATTAAAACAAAGGAAACTGATCCGTAAACGGTACACTATAATTTCTAATTAACAACGAGCAGCTTTCTCTACAGTATACCGTGGTGTCTGCTCTTTGATATTCACCGCGTGCGAAGGATCTTCTTAACCATCGAGGATTCGAAAGGATTAAGGTCGCCCGGGACTTTTCCCTTCGACAATTCCAGCTGCGCCTCGAGAATCCCTCGCAAAATTACCTACCTCGAAGCAGGAAATTGAAAAGCTTTCTGTATTTCGTTCGGGGTACCGTGTTACGTTCTTTCTTCCCTTTCACGCCGTTACCTTGGCTCACCATTTCGATATCGATACCGGATCCGATCGAACCATTTACCATCGGTCGATTAAAGCGATTCTATAACATTACCGTGGATATTTATTTATCCAGCTTTATTACGCGACGGACGAATGAAACAGTCGGAGAACATTGATAATTAAGCAAATTATTAAAATCGAAACTTTTCCTTTAACGAGCCGCCATTTTTATTTTTAATGAATAATTTCCAAAACCCAACGATTAAGCACTGGCTACTATTATAATACTAACGAAATCTTATTGGATCAATTGATTTTAGATGATTGTCAGTAGATCCGCCATTAGTTTCAGACTAATTACTATTTTTGTACGAACAAATTCTGAAATATACTTTAAATATCATCGTTATTAAATGTATGGTTTCATTTCGTAACAAAAAATGTTTAAAAATCGCTGTTTTTTTCGGCCTTCCAAACGTATATAACCCTTTAACTAGAAATACTAAAGTATCGTGAGAATAATAAATAAAATCAAATTTCCAATATATCCAACGTGGCAATCGAAGCGTTATAAAAGTGATTACTGAAATTTCCCCCTCTCGTCCCTCCTACCCCTGTGTATGTTAATTACACGTGTTATCTGACGCTGTAATTAGCGAGTCTTTCGTTTACGCTGTTAAACAACCATCGTGCGTTGAGGTCTCGTTAAAAAACGAATAAAGGAGGAAGGAAGGCGACGAGGGCGAAATGTTTAAGCGTAATTTCCCGGGGAAACGGGTCACTGACGTTTTGTAAATAAATTGAATCGCGAAACGGAAACGGACGAAAAGGTAAGGAAACCAAGAAAGAAAGAACACGGACAAGGGAACGGATGGACAAGCAAATAGAAAATGAGAAAATGATACGGTGAAGAACACGACGGGAACAGACAGGGGGTTGGCGAAGGGGGATGGAAAACGAGCACCAACCAGCCAGGAATTTTCATTCCCTTTTCTTCCTTTATTTTTTCTTTCTCTCTTTCTTTTTCATCTTTATCTCGCTCGAATACTTCCTTCCGTCGTTTAATATCGTGTTACGTACTCAATGCTCGTGAAGTAGCTTCGTTTTGTTCGTAATTCAACGTGAAACAAGATTTATTGCGAAGGACGGGTCGCGATCGAAGATTTTTATCGCGCAATTCATCGAGGAAATTAGATATTAGCTTGACGCGTATTAACTCGCCTTCTTGATTAACACGTTGACTGCCACAGTGAAAACGGACGCGTGTAGTCAGACACGTTGAAATCCTAATTATTAAGAATATAATCAACCAATTTTCAAATTTAACCTTTCAAATCGAATGATATAACGCTTTCCGTGATTTATTTCGTCATTTCTTTTGTTAATTATTTGATTAAAAAGTTTCGTTGCCGGTCACCGGTGACCCCTGTGGCAGCCAACGTGTTAACACGTTGATTGCCGCAGTGAAAACGGACGTGTGTAGTCAGACACGATAAAATCCTAATTATTAAGGGCGCAGTCGATTAATTTTTCAAATTTAACCTTCCAATTCGATAGCTAGCATTATTAGCTTAATATTAACGCTATCCGTGGTTTATTTAATCATTTCTTTTGATAATTATTTGATTTTAAAAGATTTCGGGTGCCGGTCACCGGTGATCCCCGTGTGGCAGCCAACGCGTTAACCAGTTAGCTATTTTTGACGAGTATATTCGTCGTGCATAAGAAGCTGTGACGATTGGGTATTTAAATTATAATTTTAGAGAAAAATTGAAAGATATTCTCCACGTTTCTCGAATTTTGTTTAATTTCACCGAAGTAATTTGATTCTCGATATTTTGCGAATCGTTGATTATTATTATTCGTTATATGACGTGCAATTACGTAAGCAAAATATCATTGTTTTCCCAACGGCGCTTGGCATTATTAGAAGCAGAACTGTGACGGGAAAATTGATCGCGTCACCCATTAAACTAGAGGAACATGTGGCGGGCCGCTGAAATTGACCACTATATCAAATCAAGCGTGATGCATGGAAAACAGGAGCACACAGAAAGCAAGATTGACTGGCAAATAATTGTTTGACGATAAATCATAATTAGGTCGACAGAATCTGATGATTAATTCGGCTTCCTAACGAACGGTAATTAATCAATTGCACGTTATAACGAATCACGCGTTTGATCGACGACACATATCTAATCCGTGGAATTTCTCATTGATCACGATTGTTTTATAACGATCTATGGAAGAAAGATGAGTCCGGTTATGTAAATATCGTCAAAATATTTATTATTTATCGAATAACAATTGCTACGGGAATTGAAAAGTTAAATTTTTAAATTAATTCATCGCATTCTTAATAATTAGGATTTCAGCGTGTCTGACTACCCACGTCCGTTTTCACTGTGCCAGTCAACGTGTTAAATAAAAAGAAAAGACCGTGAAATTGTAAAAATCTACGAAACGTCTGGCCGTCAACGAGTTAACCCCTTCCGGTAAAATGACGAGTCTATAGCTACTGTTGAACATGATAATTAATTTAATTTGAAATTTCTAGTGTACTGAATTTAGCAACGCTTTTGTTACTTGTGGAAATATCACGGATCGCTACCGCATATACATACATATAAAAACAGATATGAATATGTAAGAATTATAAAACGAAACAAGTTTTTCTTTTAAATAAAAATTAAATGTTTATTTCATGCACAGTCTTTCATTATTAAATCTTACCGGAAGGGGTTGATAAAGATTTTCGTATCATATCCGCGCGAAACATTGGATAAAAATATAATTTCTAACAGAACAGACGTACATTTTTCATTTACAATGCGCGAAAGGGTTAATTCAACAGTCAGGACGACGTCAGAGTTCTCCGTGCTTTTGTTCTTTCGAAGTGGAAGTGTGCATTAACGGCCACGAACCGGATACGCTTCAAAATCTAGATCGCACACAAACACAGAAACGTGCGAAAAGATTGAGAAGAGCTTTTCTCGCTAAAAACGGCGAACCACGGCCAGAGAGCACTTTTAAGCGAACGCAACCATTGGTTCAACTCTCCTGGGGCTATCTTCTCGATTGCTAACAATTGACAAACAGAAAGTGTACAGGTTTTGTTGGCCCTTTTAAGTTGCGGCCACAGTTCTGTCTCTGATACGTCAAATTAAATAAATACACGATTGGACAATTTCAAAATGAAGAAACAGATTTAAAATATTTATTTCTAACGCAGAATAATAGATAGTGACACGTACGATAACATCATTGGATGGAGGGAAAGTTCAAAGTTTTATTTTATACAAACTTTTCATACAACAACAAAAAATTGAATTTTTGTTTAATATTACCAAAAGTAATTTTGGTAAGCACCCGAAATTCTTTACAATCAAATAATTAACACGTTGGCTGCCACGGGGGTCACCGGTGACCGGCACCCGAAATTTGTTACAATCAAATAATTCAGAAAAGAAATGACGAAACAAACCACGGATAGCGTTATCGTTAAGCTAACAGTGCTAGCTATCGATTTGAAAGGTTAAATTTGAAAATTAGTCGATTATATTCTTAATAATTAGGATTTCTACGTGTCTGACTACACACGTCCGTTTTCACTGTGCCAGTCAACGTGTTAATAAAAGAAATGACGAAACAAACCACGGATAGCGTCATCATTAAGCTAATAATGCTAGCTATCGATTTGAAAGGTTAAATTTGAAAATTAGTCGATTATATTCTTAATAATTAGGATTTCAACGTGTCTGACTACACACGTCCGTTTTCACTGTGGCAATCAACGTGTTAATCATTTATTATTTTACCTGCGATTTCGTAAGGAAAATATCATTGTCGTTTTGATACGAATTGAAAGAATTAAATATGATAAATAAAACGTAAACTTTATTCATTTTTTTTATTTTTTGGAAAATAAAAATTATTTATTTCCAATCGAATTTTTGCCATTTCAATGGTAATTTATTTATGCTATTGCTTGTCGAAATAAGAGATATCAAAGCTTACGTGTAGTCATTCATCAAGTTTCATATATTCGGACATTTTCTAATAAGGATTCATACAACCGTACGATTATTTTATCTGATTTATTTACCAATGTTCTGTGACGGAACAAAAGAGAAGCGCGTTTGGATTTATTTCTCGTAACAAAACTATTTATACAAAGGATTGAAATAAAATAAAGAATGATCGACTGTACTTGTCTTTCCCGGTATGAAATGGTTACAAAAGAAGCTTAACGATTTACCCTTAGAATGATAAAAAAAAAGTATACGCGCATCTGTCGCGTGACTAAACTCGAAACAAGAGCTCAACAAAATCAAAACTGGGACAACAAATAAAGAGTTGACATTACGGGACGACGCGACGTTTCGCTCGACGAAATTAACGACTGCATAAAATACCGTACAAAAGAAAAACAGAAGACATCGTGTAACTTTTCGAAAAAGCCAACATTGTAAAAATCATTCTGGAAAGCAGTTATTAAATCGCAAAGAAAATTCTACCATAAAACCGATTAAAAGCTGCGATGAGTAAATAAAACGAAATCCCTAAATAAACGGCCGTAGATTAAAACAAATATCACTGTATTTATTATTTCGAGAGCTGTGCAGCAGGTAAATAAAGTATAATACGCATTGTAAGATCTCTCGTGAATTGGAAGAAATAATATTCAAAAAATACTGTAATATTTAGAAATTAAAATGAAAGATCCGTGTACCACCGGTGGTACACGACGCGATAACTTACTCTAAACAAGGTAACTGCTTATCGATTGATGATATTCTGAAATATTGTGTGATAATATGTATATCAATCTTTAGTCAAAATATCAAATGGCCTGAACGACAAGTCAGGCAAAAAGGGCTTGGCACGGGACGTGTTAATAATCGTAAGTCGATTATCGCTCAAAAAAATTCATTGAAAAATATTACGGTAACATTCGATGGTGGTGGACGTGATAAATGGCAGGATCTATAAAGGTAGTTTAATTGGCGAAAAAAGAAAGGGTGTAATGGACCAGTGGTAATGTATCTTTCCACCGGTGGTTGTTCGCGTTCTATCGACGAAAGAAAGGCGAGAAAATATTGCCAGGGTGAACGAGAAAAGCTGACAAAAAGAAGAAAAGGGTCGATTGGTGACTCGCAAAGAAGAATGTGGTCGAGGGTTATAAAAAAGAAAAACAATGGTTCGCCACGTTAAGCATCGTAATTCTGTTGTTAGACAAAACATTCGATTGAATCGAATGGTTTAATTCAATCGGCCACTCGTGAATGATTCTTTCTCACCGATTTTCACAACCTACGTGATCGATCGATCGGTTTTGTTATATGAAACGAACGTAGACGTAATCTTTTTGTGTTAATACCGACCCCACACTACTAATTTAATGAATTAATAATTAATAATTTAATAATTTAGTAGTATAGAAATTTAATGATTTGGTAAATTGGAAATTTAGTAATTTAATAATTTGGTAATTTAAGAATTTAGTATTTTGGTAATTTCGTGATGTACGAAGTTGGTAGCTTAGTAATTAAATAATTTAATAATTTGGTAATTTAGGAATTTAATAATCTGGGAGTTTATTAACTTAGTAATTAAGTAATTTGGTAATTTAGTATTTTAATAATTTGATAATTTAGTAATTTAGTAACTTGATAATTTAGTAATGTACAAATTTGGTAGCTTGGTAATTTAGTAATTTAGTAATTTAATAATTTGGGAATTTAGTAACTTACTAATTAAGTAATTTGATAATTTACTAACTTAGTAATTTGAGAATTTAGTAACTTAGTAACTTAGTAATTAAGTAATTTGGTAATTTAATATTTTAATAATTTAGTAACTTAGTAATTTGGTAATTAAATAGCTGAGTAATTAAGTAATTTAATAATTTAGGAATTTAACAATTTAGTAACTTAATAATTTGGAAATTTAGTAACTTAGTAATATAACCTTTGGTACAGTCGTCTTCGTCTACGGTAACTACCGTAGGTATCCTGAAATAATACCTGCACAGTGGTCCAAAGACCTGATCACCAAATATTCAAAGAAAAGGTCTTAATAACCTGACATCCTCGTACGAGGATAATGAAAGATCCACCCTACCCCCATTTAAGGTATACGTAAATATGTTACACCCCTTTCTCTGACAAAAAAACAAGGACAATTTTGACTTCTTACACAGCGGCACATAAAGCACGATCAACCGGCTTATTATCACCACTTTCTTTCCAGTCAGCCAGCGAAAGAATCGCCCTGTAGGTCGTAACGAAACGGTTAACCGTGAACGAAAACACGTTATCGATCGACGAGATTCACGAGCACGCTATATTTCTGCGACGACTATATCGCCCGCTTAAGTAACACCGGCAAAGCCCGAAGCTTTACACGAACTTTCCATCCAAGAGGCGTATACCAGGAATCAAAACGAAGAAAGACAGCGCGGATGCACACGGACGAGAGGGAGAAAGGAAAAAGAAAATTCCTCGGGTCTCTTTTCAATTTCTCTTTATACACCTTGAAGCAGAACAAGGTTTCGACGTTCTACCTTGACGTCGTAAGCTTCGAGGCTTTTGCGTCGGGGAGAAACGGTTTTCAAAGATAACGAGAGATTTTTCCATTTCGTTTGCCAGAAGGACATTCAGATTTGAGTTAATAATTGGCCAACATCGGACACCGGTATACCGTGACACCTGTACGCTCTGTAACACGTTCGAATAATCAATTTAAGGGAAGATAATAGAACAATGGTGGTCAATTTAGCAATAATTGTAATCAAAATAGAAGATTAAATATTAACCCATTGCACTCCATTGTCCCCTCTGTGGGAACATGAGAATTTTGAAGAAAAAATTCAATTCGTATACATTTTTCTTCTAATTTTCATCCCAGATATTTGAATAGAGTAATTTATTCCCAATAAGACACGTTTTTATTTGTAATGATGGAAATAAAATATCATTTTATTATGATTTAGTAAATGAATATTTTTCAAGTGAACCTTCGAAGCATTATTTTTTCAAACATTGAAATAACTAATAACATACAAATTAATTACCGATTACAAATTACGAGAGATATTTATAATTCCTCCTTTATCTTATTTATTATCAATTGATTAATGATTACGATTTAATTCACAAGAGAAGAATTGAGAAACTGATAAGCATTTGTGCAGTGTATTATTACAGATGTATCTTATACGCATAAATTAATATATTCTCGAAATAATAGTAACTGGCTTTTGATACCAGGGCTAAATCAATTTTGATCATTCAGTGGTGGTAAGCCTAATTATCAAGAAAATAATCATTAACACGTTGACTGGCACAGTGAAAACGGACGTGGGTAGTCAGACACGCTGAAATCCTAATTATTAAGAATACAATCGACTAATTTTCAAATTTAACTTTTCAATTCGATAGCTAGCATTATTAGCTTAACGTTAACGCTATCCGTGGTTTATCTTATCATTTCTGTTAGTAATTATTTGATTGTACAAAATTTCGAGTGCCGGTCACCGGTGACCCTCGTGGCAGCCAACGTGTTAAATGAACCGAAGGTTCAGACAAATGATATTTAGTTTTATATAATATGTAACGACACCACGACAACCATCACCGAGTTCCAGAAAACCATGTTCAGCGCTCTTGGAATAAAAGACTCGAGCTCCACTCCGAGTGGGTCATACGTTATAAAAGCTAAACCTTGTTAGTGAATAAAGTTCAGCCTCTGCCGCCTAATTAAGTGTCATACATTTTCTGAAAATCCTGCTCATTAAATCTAAGCTGCGACTTATCTGAATAACGGGAAATACGTCATACGTTTAACATATAATAACCATTCTGAAATTTCTGGAATTTCTTTTTTTTTTTTTTTTATATATATATCTGCTGAGACAATTTATTTCCGTCACACATATGAATGAAATTGTATTTGTTGTCGCATAAAGCTCCGAATTTTATGTAACGTTTTGCGGACGAGGTACTTCCAAGTTTGACACGGTGTATGCAGGAACAAACAATACTTGCTTTACTAAAGGATATAATTAGAAATCCCTATACCTCTACATTTATCATTTTTCTTTGTGTCAAAATTACAACACGATATTCAGAAACTATGAAGATTCTATTTGGCCGAATATATCCGCCCATCGTCCTCAAAGGGTTAAAAATGAACGTTAGCCACTGAGATCTGGCAGAAATTGAACGTTAGAATATTAGGTTTGCTGTTTAAATTCCTGATCTTTATAAAACTATTTGTTAAGCTTCCAAGAAACCTTCTGGTATATTCGCGATCATTTCTCGATCCTTTTGTAGTGAGATTAGGATGAGATTGAAGAAAAATATAAGAAACGGTTACAAATTTCAATAATTAACCAGAAAATAACTATCAAATGTATCAGTGTTTATTTGAACTCAAAAAATTACGTGATTTGCATTTTGTTCCTCCAGAGTATACGAAGACGGAGACAAACGTTCCCGAAGACAAGTATACATACTGGGAAGGTGCGGTTCTTAAAGGTTGGAAGAGAGGAAACTTTGGGGGATGTAGGTGGAAAACCACCCTGCTCGTTAGCTGTTACAACTTCTGCACAATTTCAGTTCCCATAAAATACCTGGGCCATTCAGCCGGCGTAATGCAACCCCATAAAACTTCACGCTCTCCGTTCTTACCACCTTTTTTCTTTCTCTCTGTCACGAGGGAAGAAATATCTTCAATTCGCGAAAAATCGTGACTAATGGTCGTATGTACTTTAGTCTGTACTTGGTCATACTTAACCCTTCACTGCATGATTCTTTTAATTGGGACGAACAAATTGAAAGATCAGTTTTTGTGTTTTATTTAAGGGGGAAAAAATTAAAAAAGAATTTGTATTGTATCATATACGATACATTGTGTCGATGTTCTTACATTTAATTAACATGGAAAGATTTGAAACAATTAAAATACAATTACAAACCTATCAATATTTGGTTATAATATTTTAGCTAAAATAGTTCAAAACACTCTAATGCTAATGCAAAACAAATAACTGTATTTACAGTGCGGTGTCGATTAACGGAAATATTTTGGACTAGATATATTCTTACTTTTGTATCAAATGAGATAAAATGTGTAGAATAGTAAGAAACTACATTCTTAATTTATTATATACCAGATTTGTTAACTGTATCAGATATGATACACTATGCAGCGAAGAGTTAAAGAAATAACGTGGTACTATGAAAGCACGGTTTCGATATAACACGGTGGAAAAAATTCAAAAACCCTCCTGTAACGCGATATTTTTATAAAATGGAATTCTCAAAGTAAAGTTTCGATATAACACGGTGGAAAAATTGGAGAATCCTCCTGTAACGCGATATTTTTATAAAATGGAATTCTCAAAGTAAAGTTTCGATGCAACACGGTGGAAAAAATTCAAAAACCCTCCTGTAACGCGATATTTTTATAAAATGGAATTCTCAAAGTAAAGTTTCGATATAACACGGTGGAAAAATTGGAGAATCCTCCCGTAACGCGATATTTTTATAAAATGGAATTCTGAAAGCACGGTTTCGATGCAACACGGTGAAAAAATTGGGAAACCCTCCTGTAACGCGATATTTTTATAAAATGGAATTTTAAAAGCACGATTTCGATATCACACGGTGCAAAAACCCTCTTACAACACGGTACACTGAAATACCGGTTGAAATATAATATGGTGTAAAAATTTTGAAAACCTGACTAGGTATAACACGGTGCAATAATTTGCGAAAAATTCTACAACGCGATATTCCGAGAGCACGGTTCTGATCTAACACGGTGCAAAAATTTGAGAAAACCCTCTTATAACACGATACTCTGAAAATACAGATTAAATATAATATAAGTTCACCATGTTATAAGAAGTTTAAAGCAAATATTTATTACAAGAAAATTGTGCATACACATAGGCGCAATTAGATAACCGAACCCCTAACCCTAACCAGATATTATCAAGAAATAAATATTATAAATATACTGTACAGATAAATACATTGCATATAAAATTATATGTGTAAATATAATAATATTGTTTATAAATATTTAAGTCTAAATGAGATGAGAAATGCAACCAAACAATATCCCTAAATAACACCTTTAAATATTTGTGAAAAATGAAGAGGTTAGGATAACTGAAATTATTTGTACATCCTTACAGAGCACGTGTAACATTATAATCTTGCTGAAATGGTACAAAACATTGCATAATATCGTAACAAACAGAAAATTTTAACTAAGAAGGGCAACTCTGTAACTAACAATAAGTAAATAGTAGACCCTTGACGCTCGTAGCAGTCCTAGATAAAAATCTTAGTTACGCCAATGTGCATATTATAATACGTATGCACTCGAGAGATAACGTTTATCCTCGGTATTATACACGCATCAGTTGAGAAGTTGAAAATAAACCGTTAAACGCTTGCTTTTCTCGTAATTCGACAGACATGTCCCGTTAAACAAATAAACAAGTAAATTAAAAAATGACTTACCAGCACGGGAACCGGTGACATGACACTGCAGACAGGCAACGAGAATTAGCAACGACGAAGTTCTCATTTCTCGCTCGATTCGAATCGCAGTCCCTCTTAACAGACGAACGTCGATTTACGTTCGTGGGTAAACACACGTTGCAAACACAAACAAAAAGGGCCCGTTTCGTTATCTGTCCGTGCACCGACGCTCACCGTATAAACATTCACGAAGTAATCGAAAGTAACGATCCGTCGGGTACGCTCGATTTATCGAACCACGGTAACGACACACGGCCTGCACATTTATTTCCGTCCCATAATAACCAACGTTTCGCGACGCGGCTGATTAACACGCGCGAAAGATAAACGTTAACCGAACTTCGTTTCACGTATCGTAGCCGGTGAAGGAACGGACATTATCACCCTTCACGCAACGCCTAGAACCGACTAACCACCGTACGCCGAGCCTCTCGCACCGTTGCACAATAACTAGGCTGTGCGCATGCGCGAGCCTCGACCAATCAACGCGCGAGAACGGTCACTGGCTAAACCGCACGCGACACACAATGGCTTTTTGTTGAAATTCAAAAAGTGTCAATCCCTGTTTACATTATATTCGCGAATATTATGCCAGTAATTCTAATTTTATTCTTATAGAATCGCTGCGCTCGATGCTTCTATCCTTCTTTTGATATTTGCTTTTTAACTAACATCGCGTTTCCACGTTAAACGCATGCGTGAGATTCGTGTGCTTTCGCATCGGTTAGACGTATACATTTTATATGCACATTTCAATGCGCCAATGCACCGCCGTTATAACGCAACAGGCGCGTTGAATATGTGATTCGCAATGCTACTGAAAAAAAATAAAAAAGGATTTAGCATGAACAGATAAACATCCTACGATATTGTGCCGTCCATATTTCAGCTGTTCAAGTTCAGTGGGCGCTGAATTCAAATCATATTTTGCACTGACAAGGGAACACCAGGGGTTAATAAATAAGCTGCAGGAAAAATGTTTTAAATCTTCATACTAGTATCGGTGCGTACTGTTATAGCAATAATTAATTACTACCGCTAATAATTACCATTTTCTACAATTACACAATTATTATCTATCTTTTCGTTTTGAAAGATAAAAAGAAAAATAGATGATCAAAACCTGTTCGATTTAATTTAAATAAGAAAAAAAAAAAAAAAATTATAAATCATAATAAAGAAATCAATCATTTTCCTATTTACGATAGAAATTAATAACGATTAGTTACTGAAATTAGTATAATTTTCTTAACTATTCAGAATTTTTATTTACTTTTTGTCTTTAGACGTATCTGTACGCAGGTGTCACACATTAAAACACTTTCCAATTCTCTCTCTGTTTTCAGGTAAAAATTTTCATCCAAACCGAGGCTTCGTTTGTTTGCGAAATTATTCACGCGGTGTAATTTCAAACCGGATTGTTTCTCGTCGAAAAATCTAGCCGTTTACCGTTTGCTCGCACAGGAGTATTTATCGCTGTCAGACACATCCAACCAACCGACCTGTCACTATCAAAGAACGTTAATAGTTAATATTTCAGCCGTGAACACGACGATGCGTTAACCCTTCGTTGTACGATTTTTGTCCAATATGCTAAACACAGAAGAGATACATTTTTGAACTATTGTAAGTGGTAATAATAAGAAATATTTCTAAATACTTGTTATTTAATTTAGTACTATAAAATAATAGCTAAACCAAAGAAATATGAAATGTATACAAAAAGATTTGTGGTTCAGGATTTGTTGAAATTTAATAACTAATATTTTGACTAAATTTTAATAGTAGGATTTGTTGAAAATTAGGTGACATTTATTGATGTTATAGTAATCGATCATTTTTAGTTTCGATGACTCGAAAATGAGATTTTTATTTGGATTAATAATAATTAAGCAGAGGCCATTTTGTATATTTTAAATTCCATTAAAAAATTACTGTAAATACAGCGATTTATCGTTCTATATTTATTCGTTAAAATCAAATATCTATTTCAATAATTTCATATCAGAATAAAGCTTATGGGTTTATTGAATAAATGAAAAATTATCGTGTTTTAATATGGCGACTTGTTAAAATTTAATGATCAATATCTAATATGATTAATTATATTTACTATTACTTATTGTATAAATAAAAAAATGATTAAATTTTAATATTTGGATTTATTCAAATTTAATCAAATAAAATGAAAATGAAAAAAAGAACTATTGAAAATGAAAAGAAATATTGAAATTTACTGAGGGTATATATACGCCTTTCGCAGTCCAAGGATAATATAGTACTCTAAGACGTTGATGTTTTACTATAACGAAGTGTGTTATAAAAAAAAAAAAAAAAAAAACGAAATTTGCCGAAACCCGGGATCGAACCGGGGACATTTAGATCTTCAGTCTAACGCTCTCCCAACTGAGCTATTTCGGCTTTCTAGATTCTACCTCCTCTTTTATACTTAAAAACCCACTTTCATATTAAATTACATTTTAATCGTTCTATTTTATGTAATTAATACGCTACGTTCTAAAACACACTGTCATTACAACGTGATATTACTTATAATCGCTAACGTCAATTTGAGAAACATTCATGTCTTTTATTTTATCATACGTCATTATTTCTGTAAATTAATTATTATTTCTATGGACGTCTGTAAAATAACAAACATGATAATAATTTATTAAAAAATACTATTAATAATAAAACTATAACAATCCGTCTAAAAATATGCGTTGATAATATTGAAAAGGAAACTCGAAACCCATTCACTCGTAAAAGTTACAAAAAATAATAAATATAATGAAGATTTGGTCGATAAATAAGGATGACGTCAGAAGTTGTATTGAAATCAATTTCAATAGGGTGAGCTCACGTTCGGGTAAGGCAGTTATGCGTGGCCGATAAGCCGACGAGGTAAACAGTAAACAAATCGGGGAGCACCTCGAAACGTAAACTAGTCTTGTCACGTCTACCGGAGAGTTTACATCTTCTTGAGCATCTTATATCGGTACGAATTTTTTCAGTTCGTGTTTTCGTCCATGTAATCATGCGTGTGTGTGTCTAATATGTATCCTTATGCTATTGCACATCTGTATGGGGGTATGGTATTCAATTTCCTGGTGTGGGTTCCCATATAACTGGACATACCGTAACCCTTGCATATTTCTTCTAGTATAAGTTTTCTAGTATATATCTAGTATATATAGTTTTCTAGTATAATTCCCTATATCTTTTCTCGTTTTGTCTCGTATAGTTATGGATGCTTATTTATAAAATTAGAATTGCTTGTTTGCATGTAAAATAGAAAACCTTAGAAATTAACCGTAGAAATGATCAATTTTCAGAAGACAGTTCGATCTGGATGGACCTACTATCGATCACACGATGCACACTAATGGACAATGGGTACCAGAAAGGCTGATGATCCTGTTTCATTCCTGGATCAACTCAAAGACGCGTAACGGATGCAGTGGTGCAAGTCAACGAACGGTGAGTCGCATGCTTTATGGTTCCTCCGATTCCCATCATGTCGTAGGACGAAAGGTCCGAAACGACACGGGGATCGGTTGTAATTTTTTATCATTCGAAGCGAACATAGTGACCACGAATATCATTGTGCTATTGTACAATGGTACTCGTGACAATTTCTTCTCTATGTTTCGTTCGTTACCTCAGGCTAGGATTTCCTTGTACATCGCGAGTAGATTTTCATACAAATAGATATATGTTGAATTCTGTTATATTTAACACGTTGACTGGCACAGTGAAAACGGACGTGTGTAGTCAGACACGTTGAAATCCTAATTATTAAGAATATAATCACCTAATTTTCAAATTTAACCTTTCAATTCGATAGCTAGCATTATTAGCTTAATGATAACGCTATCCGTGGTTTGTTTCGTCATTTCTTTTATTAATTATTTGATTGTAAAGAATTTCGGCAGCCAACGTGTTAAACGAACTATGTCTACTCTTACGACTAAACAGAAGGAAAACTAAACTTTACCATTGTAATATAATATTGAAATAAAACATAAGATCTCTTAGGATCACATTTTTTAACGACGCTTGCTATACGCATGTACTCCCTCACTTTTTGTAAGTGTAACGACGCTGTCGTACCAACCTAGCTAGGGTTGCCAACTCAAAAATAAACTAAACTCTAAGAAATGCAAAATTATAAAGAGAATTTCACAGTAGTTCGAGTACTGTTTCACTTTGAGTACATTATGTGCAAGGGAACATTTCGCGACGAGTAAATTTTCATATCAAAGCGATAATTACAAATTTTTATCATCGTATAGTGTTTTACTTTGATAATAGAATTTCTCGAAAATCAAACAATCGATATATGTATATATTTAAATTAGCCCAACTTTGATATCAGTATTTTTCAAGAAGTTAACAGTTCCAATATAAAAATATTTCTATAAAAGTATTCTTTATTTTACAAATTTAAATTCATTTCTCTCATCAACGATCTTGAAAATATATTTTATACTTCTTAGTTCAGGATTTTCAGCAAACCCGAATCAAGGAGGCTATACGCCGAAGAGCCCCGGTAAATTTTGCCAAAGAAAAGGGGAACTACCAATGGCTGTCCATGTTCGTATGGAGAGTCATTTCTCACACTATGTTCGCTAATTTTTTGCTGTTTTGCATGTTTTATTCTGAACGGTACAAACAGTACCTTGAAACATTGAGCTCGATATTTTACGAGCTTTCCAAACAGAGAAGTAATCTAAACAAACGTACGCGATTAATTTCCAATTATAAAAGTCTACATAAATATAATTTAATCGCCTCAAAAATTAATGAATTAATAATATTCTATCGTTAGAAACAATTTTAGAAATGCGTATTACTTAAACGGGGTACAGTTTCTTTTTTATATCGATATTTTTATTCGTTCCGGAGATAATGTAATTTTAGTTAGTTTGTCGTCGCTTTGTTCGTTTTACTTTAACCCTTCTACCATTACTATTAGTATACATATAACCCTTTTACTATCACCATTTGTGATAATGAATCACTCAGAAATTAATTAAAGTATCGCGTTGCAACAATTGTATCGCGTTATTAACTGCACACTTTCCTCTACCTTCATAGGTATCTATTATATAAAATTATGTTTGTTCTTTATATTTATTGCTAGGTTTGAAACATCAGATCATTGTCTCCAGGTATTAATATCGTAAATTTTATAACACCAATTATGTTTTCTGGTTCTAGGATTTTATTTTTTCAATAAATCATTATTCCATTAGCTTTCCTCGAAGAAAGATATTCTTCGAGAAATAAACGAATAATCGAATCTTACGTGGTGGATGATTTTTGGGAGGGCTTTAAACAAACAATCGTTCTACCGTTGGTATTTTCAAATTTGCATACTTGGATATTTTATTTTACATCCGATGGTATAAATAACTATCGCTTCATGAATTATATTATATTACGAGAAGGTACTTGTTACTTAAAGGTTTTTAATATTCCCTAGTACAATTCCCTAGTGAAAATAATCCGTATTGTAAATATTTTCCAGCGTAATTATCTCTAGTTCCAATAATTCCAGATATCAAATACCTCTATTTTTAATAATCCCTAGTAATTTTCAAATATTACTCAAACGGTAAATCCTTTTTTCCCCTATATCACCATTTTACTTAGGGAAACCTATCATCCTCGATACTATACATCCCTATATCAAAAACATAAATTAATTAACCTAATATATTTTTGTTACGTGTCCCAAGCAATCGATAACGAAGAGAACGCTCGTAAATAAAACTTGACTGCAATACAATCGTTTTCTCAATAAAATGTATCTTATTATTCACTAACGAATAACGACTGTTTCAAAATGAAAATATCCATTGACCCGTACCGTCTTCTTAACAGTCACATTTTAACTGATTTTGACCCACAGCCAAAGAAGGTTGTCGACATGCGACACCTGCTTTAATATCTAATATGCGTTGTATGTTGTACCGATACTGATCACAGTTTTCGTAATAGGATGTTATACAATTGGTATCCATAACCCTTACATTGTTTTCGAACCTTTCATTCTACGAATATGGAAAACAGACTCAAGATGAAACGAAGAAAATCACTCACCGGCAAGGGGATGCAAAGAACGTTTTCTCTCCGTTTCCGATACATTCACTTACTATATTTAGACGCAAGAACAAAATAAGTTTACTTTTGACACAATGGTAGTTCCTGTAACTGACAAAGCTACCGTGCACTGAAGAAATCGATTCCATTTGACTGCGAGATTTATCGATTTGTACGGATCGATCGAATCAGTTTGAATGCGATACGAGCGACATCTTGAATTACTAAAATTACCGACGAGATTTTTCTATTTCGTTAGTTCTTATACCCACCGCTAGATGGCGCCACTTGTTTAATTTTTATGGGGGTTATTACACCTAACCATATGGATTGATGTCGTTAATTTGTTTTACACGTTTGATCCTTTTGGATGTCAGTAACAGAATATAACATTTATTTTAAGAAAATAAAAATGAATAAAACGAAGAACGTTTGTAATTTATTAATAAAGATAAAAGAGGACTCTTCTTGAACGACGGTGGCGGTGAAGCAAGGTGGTGGCAGGTAAGGCCGTGAGTTTCTTTACCGGCACATTTTCGGGGACGTTTCATATGAAATCGAAAAAGTAATTAAAAATAGAGCTTGGACGATGGTTTTTTTATTTATGAAATTACATGTTTTATCATTTGATCGGTTTTATGAATGCTCCAGGAATTATATATAGTTGCTGTAGTTTGAAATTTCTGATTATCCGTGAGTGTAGTCGATGCGACAGTGTATTTAGTCACAACAATTGTTTCAATTATAAAAATCCTTCGTTTACTTCTCAACCTTCTCCCTTGAAAGTATATTTTTTTCAAAATAATGATTTATCTCACAATTACACTGCAATGACACATTTATAAGTCCATTTTTCCTCCTCTTTCTTTACGAATATAAAAAGGGGATATCTACACCTTACTAAAAGAACCCATTAATTCATTTTTCTCCAAAAATGGATTTATACCACTTTCAAAAATAACGGTTCAATTCGTCGTACCAAAAATTGTTCGAAACAAGATAAATGGGAAATAGATCGTCAATTGTAAAGAATTTAATGTCCCATCTTCCTAAAATGAACAATAATAATTCAGAAATGAAACTAACATAAATGCAACCGTTTAAGAAAACCGAAGATCCTGCTAAACACTGTCCAACTATTTCAAGACATCAAAGGTCCGACGAGATTCGATCGAAATAAATACTAATCCATTATTACCACCATACAAATCCTAAAATATTACACCGAAGTTTCAAACCTCCCTGTGGGTGGTGACTTCGCCACCAGCAGAATTCGCCCACAGTAGCCCCTGCTTGTCGTAAGAGGCGACTAAAAGGAGAACGACAGTAAAAGTATAAGCGCAGGCACGATAAGTGCAAACGATGTCAAAGTAGTAAGCCAAGAAAGAAACTAAGAAAAGTAGCAAACGTTCGTTGGGCAAAGGGGGCGACTGTCCCCGAAACGCCATCTTTGGCAGGGAGCCTATCTAGTCAAAGAAAACAATTGTGCGACTTTACGAAGTTTCAAACATTCGAAAACTGGGATAACACGAAATTTGATTATTCTTCTTCCTTAATTTCTATCAGAAAAAAAAAAAAAGGATACAATATTTCCAACCGGACAAGTTTAGTCGCCGTTTCGGATTACAAGCTGGCGGTGGAACGTTCGCCAAGGAATATTCCAACGACAACAATGATTGAGGATATCGGCAGGTAAATTACCAGCCAAATTAGATTGGCGAGTTTTGTTGAGGCTTCCGTAAGCGAATCGAGAAACCTGGCAAGAGTCAGCTATTCCCAGAACTTCTCCGACCTTCGGCAAAGTGACTGCCGCTCGAAGTTCGCAACGAACAGTCTCAAAACGGGATTTCTGTGACACGTGTATCCCTGTTTCCTGTTGGGAAAACCTACCCGTCGGGTAAGTGTCCAGAATTTCCTCCTGAATCGATCAAAACATATTTAGATCGGATTCGACTAGCAACTGACGACAGAATTTCAATATTCCGTGGTACGATTCTTTATAAATGAAAGCTATATTAAAATTCATTTATCAAAAATACTGTCGATACGTTGTTACGCGAGTATTACCCATTGAAGAACGGCGCAGCGGGGGTGAATCGTGACCCGGATCTAGAATAATGTTTCAATTAAGGCAATGTACAGAGATTTTTGACGTTGAAATGAAATAGAATGAAAGGAATTGAATTTTTATTCGTGCTGTTCGAAAATTAACGAATCTGGGACGATTATGACATTGTCCAGCGGGCAGTTTGTTTTGTAATCACTTACCAGCCGCTTATTACAGAGTTTCGGTGCCCTGAATACAAATTTGCTAATTAGATTTCGTCGTCGGTCTCGGTTTTTGTAGAAATCTATTTTGTAATTATACCGGAGGAATTCTATGAGATCTCCGAAACATGTGGATGCCTCGCTTGACAAATCGATTAACTTCATAAACCAAGAAGTTGAGAAAAATGATAAAATAGTGTGTAATTGTGTTTGTTGAAAATTCTTCATAAAATTAAGATTTAATAAAATTCAGAAAATGGAGTTCAGAGGTGTACGAGAGTTCCCCCGCCACTTGCGTATCAATTCTGCCCTTTCGAAACGCTTAATATCAATTTGCGCATCGATAGAAAAATCCCTGTATTACAACGAATAGAAATCATACAAATGGTGCAATATTTAGTGTAACAGTTAACCCTTTGACTGCGGGCAGGCTCTTAAAATCAAAGAAATAAAAATTATAGTCAAAGCTAATTGTAAGTTAATTTTTTACTTGAAATCTTACAATTTGCTAAGCGTATATATACGCCTTTCGTAGTTAAAGGGTTAATGATAAAAATAATAATAGGACAAACATAATGAACAATTTAACACATTATCAAACGGTTCAAAAGAAAAACACGAAAATAATCGCTGCTGAGAACAACCGGCTTTCAATACACCCTAACTTCACGGTTAAAAATAAGTTAAAAAAACAAAATAATTACGATATAAAATGTAAACTTACGCAATAATTCTTTATCTCGATAAAAGCGTTCTAATCGATTTTGGAAATTAAAATAAGAAATCCGATGCAAGTCATTTTGACCCGTTTGATAGTTCTATGTAGTGTTAACTAATTTAATTTTCAACTAACAACCGACAGCACTGAAAAGCGATAGACGATAGAG
The DNA here is from genome assembly GCA_943735885.1 of Stelis phaeoptera. NCBI lineage: Eukaryota > Metazoa > Arthropoda > Insecta > Hymenoptera > Megachilidae > Stelis > Stelis phaeoptera. The sequence continues at coordinate 8,986,004 of OX030936.1, forward strand.
TATGAAATTGGTACAATATTCGATTCGATGATTAATAATAAAAAAGTAGTAACGTGACTTTGTGCAACTATGATCATTTTACTGTTGGACCGTTCATTCAAGAATACGGGGTTGCATCCCTGGTTGACGGCAACCTTCTTGGTCCAACTCGATGGATGCTGGTCGAACCGGGGAAGAAAGTTCATGGACTTTTTTCTCGTAGAATCGAATTTCCTGTTGCCAGTCGATGACGTAGCGACGGCGTTCCTATAACAGGAGTATCCACCATACACAAACTCGGGTTCTATTGATTTTTCGCAGAGGCGCAAGCGCTTTTCGTGTGTTATCTGGCTAAAGGGAGGCGCGGCTACAACCATGGATCCCAGTGTACTCGCCAACATGGATAAGGACGCATTGAAGAAGCAGATCGAGAACATGAAGTACCAAGCCAGTATGGAACGATGGCCCCTGTCGAAGAGCATTGCCGCGTAAGTCGATCGAGTTCCATAATTTTTCGCCTTAAAATCGCTTTTCGATCGTTTGTTTGATTTTATTCCTTCAAATTTGGGTCCCATTTGGTACGCTGGTCGGAAGGATGTTGAAGGCGGTCCATGGAGAGCTTTGCGTTGCAGGTCTGACAAACTTGCTTCATCCCCTTGGCTGATGTTCCATGTTTCTTATCCCTTTTTTTTTTTTTTTTTTTTCAAAAGAATTTTGTTATTTTTATTATCAATTTCATTGATTTCTTTTCGTTATGTTTGTTTGGGGTTTCAAAGGGTGGTGAATTTTATTAGTTTTATTTTGAACGCATCCGATCGTCTGTTGTTGTTACCTAGATTATATTTTATTCAAAATTTAATTTTTGTTTCGAGAAGCGGAACAATCCCCTGAAAAATATAACATATTTACAATTGAAATTATTAGGGACCATTTCTCTCCATGGTCCGTGGGTCGAAAAGTTAATAAAACGAATTTCATAGCCGAAGAAATTAGACTCAACACAATCGTGTAATAAATTCAATTACCATCGAATCATCTCAACAAATCTTATCGTTTGGAATAAAAATTTAATATCAAAAGGAGCCGAAGCCAGTGATCTCGATCCGATCAATTTCCATTGATATTGAATTTCCACTATTTCGTGAATTTATAATATTTAAATGCAGACGGGGATATAATCTGTAAGGTGTAACGTGGTGTGCCGCAATACTTAGCCGGTAGCCAACGACCAAGGCTAAATTGCACCCATGTTATGTACATGGACAGGATCTCCTTGGACGTGGACTGTTCATAGCTGTTTGCATATTCCCTTGAGCAAACAAAACAAAACGTTTATGGTTAAAAATATCCAATCACAAATACGATTCGAGTGAAACTGTCCAAATTTTTAACGAATCATGAATAATTAATATTAACAGTGATTTTATAAGTGTTTTTTAACGCTCGTGTTTATTGAAACTTTTATTCTGCACATTTTTTGCATAAATGGGAACATTTTAATTCTTAATTCGTTTTGCTTTGAGAAATCTTTATAATTAAAATTTTCTTCAATCCTTCAGGATTGCTGTCGGTGGATGTAATTTAAACGTTTATTCACCCTTTCTGGTTCCATTAGATAAACGAATCTTTTATAATGCAAGAAATATCAATATTTTTGACTGTCTGAAAACTTTGTTAGGCGAAGCATTTATTTCTATCAAATGTTACCTATTATTTCTAATTAAGTAATTGAAAGGATGTTAATAATGCAAGCGACAGATTTCACCACATATATGTTAAAGGGTTACATTTATCATTTTTCCTTGCGTCAAGATTACAGCACGATATTTAGGAATTTATATACAAAATTATTAAATACTATGAAGATTCTATTTGGGCGAATATATCGTCTGCAAAGGGTTAAGGTCGTGATTATACTTCCAGTAAAGCTTTCAAAATCTAAATGCACTATTTCCAGAATCTGTTTAGTTTTATTTCTTTCGTTAATTTTCTATATTATAATACAAACGAAGGTTATTCACAGTTTTAAATATTCTGGTGAATCACACATTAAACTCTCTCTGAATTTCTCATTACACAAAAGTAACAGCGGGGCTTAGTTTTTTCTTTCTTAATATCGAAATGAAAAAGAAGACGAGACATCTTTTTATTATGCAAATTAGATTCGAAAGACTCTGCGTACTTTTGTTCATTAATCGATGATAATAGATAGAATTATGAGTAATGAGTAATTGGTACAAGTGCTTGATTATTATTTAATTTTCTATTTTATTTTGGATTTAAAGCAATGTAGACATTGAATATCGGTAGTTTTATTATTAAGGTCGTCGACATTCTCCCATCGACAATGTCCGATCAGAGGAATTACTTTTACAAGGACTTGTTACGATCGTTATCGAGGAATACATCATTCTGTAATAGTGGCACGGTTTTTCTGCAACATTCCAGTCGATCTTGAATCATGTTTCAGCTTATTATTCTTTCAATTTTCAAACTAGACCCGGAGAATATCGCTGTATACTTGGAAAGAAAATTCAGGTAGATTATGACGGTTTTAATAATAATAATTGTAAGCGTGCAATTTTGGGTAGGGTTAATTTTTAGTGGAATATTAATTATAAATAGAAAAATAGTTGTGATATAAATATGTACAATCATTTATTAATAGGACAATTATTATTGCATTGTAGTATTCGAAAGTGAATGCAATATTATAATAAAATATTCTTATGGTATAATATTGCCATAAGATCTGCAATAAAGTTGCAAAATTATGAATTATAATTTAAAGAAATCTGTAAGATTGGAATAATTTAAAACACAATATTATAATAAAATTTTCTTAAATATAACAAAATTGCAAAATTGCAAACAAAATTATCTAGTATCAGTTTCTATCGTTCCTTAAAATCGTAATAATTAAAAACGGAATATTATAATAAAATTTTCTTAAATACAACAAAACTTCAAAATTGCAAAATTATAAATTATAATGCAAACAAAATTATCTAGTACTGGTTTCTATCGTTTCTTAAAATCGTAACAATTCAAAATAAAATATTGTGATAAAGTTTTCTTCAATATAACAAAATTGAAAAATTGCAAAAATTCCAAATTATAATGCAAACAAAATTATCTAGTACCAGTTTCTATCGTTCCTTAAAATCGTAATAATTTAAAACACAATATAATAAAATTGCAAATTTATTGTAAATTATAATAGAAACAAAATTATCTAGTACCATAGTATTTAATCATTTAATATCAACCATGTACTTTTCTTAATATCGTATTTTTAAGCTACCGTACTGTTACCTAGTATCACGTTAAAAAAAGAAAAAAAAAAAAAAGAAAAATCAATGAAAAAAATATAAATTGCTCCAAGTGCCTTTTACTCTGCGACCGATGTAGAAAAATTGATACGCGTAAGCGGCAAAGACAATCTCGATCGTGGGTGCGTTCGAGATACACGTAATTAGTCTGGAATTCGACTACGGTCTAGAAAAGAATAATTCAGCATAAAATTCTTAAAATACCCGTAATTTTCAGAGAACATTCTTCGAGCTGATTTTTTGGAACCAAAACACAGCTTATCGAGTGTTTCTTATTTTAAATCACAAAACTCATTAGATCGCTTTTATTAAAACGCGTGACAAATTTTATCACGATGGAGACTCACTGTATCTGTTAGTATACGTTTCATTATTTATTTATTTATTTATCTTTCTATTTTTATTTCCAACTTGAAAGTAAATGTACATAAAACATCCGGTAGGTTTCGTTTGAAAAGGTCAAAATTGATCCGAAATCTTTTCAACGTATAAATAACAGTATTTTGTAATTTTCATTTTTATTTCTGTGCCTGCACATATGTATTTGTTGCACGTTGATCAAAGATTTAATTTTCACGATTAAAATAACTCGACTGCTTCGATTAACCGGAACGTTTATTTTTAATTAATTCTGTGTAATTATTTTCGTAATGTTTCGCTGTTTATATTATTCACGATTTCTAATTAAATTTTTCAGGATACTTTTGAATTTTTGTAGAAACACAACCGTAACGTGAAACGCTACAATTTTAATTACTAAAGATGCGATTGTTTCATCTTTCTAAATGAAACTTTCCAATTGACCATCTTGCGTAAATAATGTGTTTTTAACGCCGTAATCAAATTTTCCATCACTTTCTCCCTTTCAATTATTCATCAACATTCAATTCTTGGCGCAATGTTAATTAAACTATTTCTAAATAAACAGATACCCATTACCCATAGATATATTATTATTATTTTGAACAATTAGACGTAGCAACATGAAAATGAAATGTACCGTTAGCCTAAATGTTAATTTTTATAAATATTTATATATGTTACACCCGTCGTACAATTTTTGAGATCAATACATCGGGTATCCCAGCATCGGTAGTACGATCAAGGAGGGTGTGATTTTACATGAAAAAAAAAAAACAAAAAAACAAAAAAAAAACAACAAATCGAAAGCCTACGTTTTCGAGAAAATCATTTTTTAATTTTAGTTGATTTTTGACTCGCAATCAAACAGGGTTAGCCAAAAACGCAAACGAACAAACCAGAAATGGCAATACGAATAAAATCATAGAATTTGAGCCTGGCAACGAACAGGTTAAATATAGTTTTACTGTCGGGTGCAGGTTCTAGGAATTTGTACCTGTTCCCAGACACGGGTTCCAGAAATTCGTCGTGGACAACGGAGTGTAATTATTGTGACAATAAAACGGTACAATACTGTTTCTTAGAAGATTTCTCGATATTTTCGACGGTAAAGGGAGAAACGTGATGGGGTTAGAGCGGTAGAATGGGTTCGCGTTAAGAAGGACGTTGGCGCAACGAAGAGGGAACGGGATCAGTTTGGTCGACAGGAGAGGACAGAAATAGGAGGTTACCTTTCACTCTGGCACTCTCCGAGAAACCAACCGTGGAAACATTTTTCTGTTTTCTTTTATATTCTTCGTTGTCGTGTGCGAATTCACCTCGAAACCTACAACCGACGGGATAAGAGCGTTTCACGAACGCGGTTCCGCGTTGTTCCGCGACCAGGAACAATCAAGAACTTGTACGCATAGGATAGGACACTATATGGAGTCTGTATAAGTGGTTTGCCAGGCTTGTACGGCAGGCATCGACAAATTGTGGATTTGATATATAATATTTTATCCTGCAAGCGGGAAAGGCTGGAATTTTAGGCTAATATTTGCAGAAATGACAAAAGTTGGGATTCTGGGGTAATGTTCGCGAATAATGGCGAAATTCGACATTTTAGACTAATATTCAGAAGAATGGCAAAAGTCGAAATTCGCGATTAATATTTGCAAAAATGTCAATAGTCGGGATTCGAGACTAATGTTTGCAAAAATGATAGAATTCGAAATTTTAGACTAATATTCGCAAAAAGGCTAAAAGTCGGGATTCTAGAGTAATATTCACACAAACGCCAAAACTCCAAATTTTTGACTAATACATACTAGCAAAAATGCCAAAATTCCAAATTTGCGATTGACATTCCACAGAAATGCCAAAGGTGGAAATTTTAGACTAATATTCGCAAAAAGGCTAAAAGTCGGGATTCTAGAGTAATATTCACACAAGTGCCAGAACTCCAAATTTTTGACTAATACTAGCAAAAATGCCAAAATTCCAAATTTGCGATTGACATTCCACAGAAATGCCAAAGGTGGAAATTTTAGACTAATATTCGCAAAAATGCCAAAAATCGAAATTCGCGATTAATATTCACAAAATGTCGAAAAATCGGTATTCTAGACTAATATTCGCAAAAATGCCAAAAATCGAAATTCGCGATTAATAGTCGCAAAAATGCCAAAAGTATTAATAATTATAGAATCCTCATTAGGTTTCGACCCTTATCCATGCCACGTGTCTATTTGACACATCTTACAAAACTCGTACTACAATTTTAACGATAGACCGCATACAGCTCGAACAACGCTGCAAAAAATTAGTGAATCCTGCTTACACCTCGGATATTCATTTATTTCGTGCCTTACAAACATTTTTTACTACGGAAAAAGTTACGAACTTTCAAGTCATTTTCCATCAAAACCACAGTCTTTCTACAACAATGGAATTAAAAAGCTACCTGTAAAAAGATGGCGAGAAATTGTAAATAGTGGAGGAAAATTATATCATTGATTAAAATGTTAAATTATGTTTGATTCACACTATTTAAAAATTTCCTAAAAATACTCACGAACTTTTCGACTGACCTGATAAGTATTCTGTCGTACATTAATAACGAACGGATTATTGATTAAAAGTTGCTCAATGCGAAAACGATAAAATTGTAGCCCTTTTTTCTACACAAACACGAAAAACTTCAATTTTGATGCTAATCATTGACCGGATTAGAGTAACGAATGAAAATTGATAATCTCAACGTCGAAATCGGTATGTAACATGGCAACGATACCGAACAATAATTGAAGATTTCACAATCGTGGCTAATGAATACCGGGTAGCAAATGATAATAACGTGAATCTTCTGTTCTCGTTAGCCAGGTACGAAGCTCTTGGCGGAAAATACGAGAAAATTATAGGCTTTCACTTATCACCGGTGTATTAGAAACGAATGTGGGTTAATGACCTGTTGCTACCAGAGCCGGATCGTTTTTCGACGGATCGTGATTTCAAATCGACGTTTTATTCAATTCGTGTGTCGCATCGAATCGAATTTTATTTATTCCTCTGCCATTCGATCGTGATTCAACGAACATCGATGAAATTTGTATCTTTTCCCCAATCTGCGACGAGAGTCCTTCTCAGGGGTTAAAATTGTCATTTTTTTTTTTTTTTTTTTTTTTAGAGAAATTCTGAGGCGACCTATTTAATTTACTAGAGTATTTTGAAATGTGAAATTTAAGCTTAAGAAAATTAACGAAATGAATAAAAATAAATAAATCCATTGGCATTTGCAATTCTTTTCTTTTAAAATAATGTGCTTGATTTTCGGACGTTTCGCTGGAAAAGCGAATTGGATCGTATCGAAAAATGCCTCGACCCTTTAACCCTTCGCACTCGAGTGGCATATTTAATTTATCGGTGTATTCTAAAATGCGTAATTTAAGTTTCATTCGTATTAAAATATAGATAATTAAGGAAGGGAATAAAAATCAATCAGATGCTCAAATATTTCTAACACTTTTCTTCCGATATAGTGGATTTGGTTTCTGGAAGCATAGCTCTGGAAAATTAGATTAGACCCGATTACGTCCAAAAACGCTTCGAGTGCAAAGGGTTAACCAAATTAACCCACAATTCAATCTACAGGGTGAGTCACCAGCTATTGCCACTTAGAATACTGTATTTACTGTATTTGCACGAAAAGCGAGAGAGAATAATTGTATATTTCTGAGAGACTAAATTATATGTATATTTTTGGTCGACGGACATACTTGAATGTTATATAAAATCGGTTAATCTTTGGGGAAGAAAGAAATATTTACGCAACAATCGTCGTCTATAAAAAGGCTAATAGGATAATGATCGAATCGGTATGCAAAATGGACCCGTTCAACGGGCAACTCGGTGCAAGAATTTCAATCCTTTCCAACTGTTCTTTAGGTTCAGAAGTAAACTCGTGATGATAGTGTTGGATATGGATCAGTACAATATGCAGAACGTTAGAAAGAGAATTTACACCCGGGCAATAAGAATTTCTATAAAAATGTTTCATTCTGTTTTCTTTAAATTTCATTTTATCCGATGTATTTTTCGAACGAAATCGAATCGATGAAATGTAATATATACCGTATAGAATTTTTCCTATTGAAGATAAAAATATATAAAACGCGTCAACTTTCCCATTTTAAATTATCAGTTAAAATGATTGGTTGGAGGTTTCTCAAATTAAATCACAAAATTTATCAGAATACTTTTATTCAAATGTGTCTTAATTTTTATCACATCTGATTCTTTATCGATTTATTTTATTTCCTATTTTCCATTTGAAAGTCAGTGTACATAAAACGTCGGTAGTTCTAGAGTTAGATTCGTTTGTTTGTTTATACAGGATGTTTCAGGGTTAAATGATTGAAAACCAATTATTATTAAAAAGCAATAAAGATACATTTATTATTTCCAAATGATTTATTCGCAGTGTAAATTTATTTATTTCTGATTCTTAATGGAATAACTACAGAAGTGATTATATCTTTTGAACGTAAAAATTTGTATTTTGAAGTCCTATATTCATCTTTCAAGTTTGGAAATACGGGAAGAAAAATTGAGGAGAATTTTAAAAGGTTCTTCTCTTTAAAAGGTAAAATTCTGTTATTCCTTTAAATTGAACACGTTCACGGGCGGTAAAAATTTCAGTGAACTATCAAAAATAAACAGACAAATGAATCAGTTGGTCATTGTTTTGAAATATATGTATATATTAATTACAAAAACTTAAGTTTGTATAAAATTAAACGAATAAAAATTGGCTTTAAATTGGCGAACGTGTTAAATTCTCGGTGAAATACTGAACAGAGTTTGTTCGTAAAAAGCTGCAATTCGACATTCTTTTAATAGATTTAGAAATTTATCTTGGACAGAATTCTGTATTAAATGTTATCACATGGATAGTTTAAAGCTTCGGGTTATACTTTATTCAATCGGAAAGAAAAAAGTTAATTTGTGCTCGACAGGATTTTTTTATATTGATTCTGATATCTGTATTGCCAAAAAAAAAAAAAAAGACCTCTTTGACCATTGCAATTTTATGACGGTAGTTACGTATTTGAAAATAATTCAAATCATAAATCTCCGTTTCACGATCAAATTTCCTAGTCGTATCCGTTCGCTACAATATTTATTTCAATTTATTTAACTAAAAATTATGATTCTTCCGGGTGAAAAGAAAATGGAGTATTAAGTTTCTTTCGAAACGCAATAATATCGACGCGAGAGAGGAATTTCCTACAAAAAGGTCACCGTATGAATAAGTTAAAATCGATCATTCTCAAAAGCTATCAGTTACATTTTGTTCGATGAAATAAAATCAACTCGTTCGACGTCAGTTAATTTCGTTCGAATTCGGAACCTGTTGATCGCCACTCGCCAACAGGCTCGCTACCTTGAATTAAACGCAACAAAAATCAAAACAGGAACTTCGAGAAAAGAAAAACAAAAACTTTCGAGAACGAAATTAATAGAAAATCGATTTTTTTGATAAAAGAGGAAAAAGAGGGGTAGGAATATCTGGTGAAATATTGAAAGTTGGAGCGTTTAGGGCTGAAAAAAAGAAGGGGGAAAGGTGGCAAACCTGTTCCAGACATTTATGAAGGATAATACGAAAAATCGTGTTCGATCGTGATCGAGCGATCGCGTTCCTTTGGAACACACAGAATTCTCCTTGAACGCAAAATCGGCCAAAGTAACCGAGTCCCTTTCACCGCGAGCCGTCGTCGCCTCGGTAGAAACGACGAACTCTATTCGTTTGCTCGTTTCTGCACTTTTCTTTGCATCGGCCTGGAACCTTGTTACGTTTATCACCGATCCTGTGTGTCCCGTTTTTTTTTTTCTTTTTTTTTGTCTATCTTGGAGATTTTATTCGTCGATTAATCGCACGGATTTATCGTCCGTTTCTAGCTGCAAAACGATCGTCTTACAAAGTTTTGCTTACGAATGTCTGAAAATTTGGAACACATTTTAAAAATAACGTTATACGCGGGTTGTTAATATTTTCGGTAGCTGAAGCGTAGCAAATTGTGAACCTTTAACGAGGAGGAGATACCGAGGTTGGTGAAATTGGATATTTTATTTAATTTAAAGGAATTCTTACAGTTTTCCAGGAGGACTAGAAGGTGTTACACTTTTAAGGAGTTCAAAATTCTTTAAATACACCGTTCGATTAAATTCATGAGAATGATTAAAGGAATGAACGGTGCAAAAGTTCCAAATTTCGAACTTTCAGATCTCAAATTTCCAATTTTCCAAATTTTAAATCGCTAAATTTCAAATTTCCAAATTTCCAAATTTCCAAATATCAGATTTCTAAATTTTAAGTTTCCAAAGTTCCAAATTTTGAACTTTTAAATCTCGAATCTCCAATTTTCCAAATCTCAAATTTCTAACGTTTAAATTTCCAATTTTCCAAATTTCGAACTTTCAGATCGTAAATTTCCAATTTTCCAAATTTTAAGTTTCCAAAGTTCCAAATTTCGAACATTCGAATTTCAAATTTCCCAACGTTCCAAATCTCAAATTTCTAACTTTTAAATTTCCAATTTTCCAAATTTCGAACTTTCAGATCTCGAATTTCCAATTTCCCAAATCTCAAATCGCTAAATTTCAAATTTCCAAATTTCCAAATATCAGATTTCTAAATTTTAAGTTTCCAAAGTTCCAAATTTTGAACTTTTAAATCTCAAATCTCCAATTTTCCAAATCTCAAATTTCTAACTTTTAAATTTCCAATTTTCCAACTTTCGAACTTTCAGATCTCAAATTTCCAATTTTCCAAATTTCAAATCTCAAATTTCTAAATTTTAAGTTTCCAAAGTTGCAAATTTCGAACATTCAAATTTCAAATTTCCCAACTTTCCAAATCTCAAATTTCCAATTTTCCAAATTTCGAACTTTCAGATCTCAAATTTCCAATTTTCCAAATCTCAAATCGCTAAATTTCAAATTTCCAAATTTCCAAATTTCCAAATATTAGATTTCTAAATTTTAAGTTTCCAAAGTTCCAAATTTTGAACTTTTAAATCTCGAATCTCCAATTTTCCAAATCTCAAATTTCTAACGTTTAAATTTCCAATTTTCCAAATTTCGAACTTTCAGATCGTAAATTTCCAATTTTCCAAATTTTAAGTTTCCAAAGTTCCAAATTTCGAACATTCGAATTTCAAATTTCCCAACGTTCCAAATCTCAAATTTCTAACTTTTAAATTTCCAATTTTCCAAATTTCGAACTTTCAGATCTCGAATTTCCAATTTCCCAAATCTCAAATCGCTAAATTTCAAATTTCCAAATTTCCAAATATCAGATTTCTAAATTTTAAGTTTCCAAAGTTCCAAATTTTGAACTTTTAAATCTCAAATCTCCAATTTTCCAAATCTCAAATTTCTAACTTTTAAATTTCCAATTTTCCAACATTCGAACTTTCAGATCTCAAATTTCCAATTTTCCAAATTTCAAATCTCAAATTTCTAAATTTTAAGTTTCCAAAGTTGCAAATTTCGAACATTCAAATTTCAAATTTCCCAACTTTCCAAATCTCAAATTTCCAATTTTCCAAATTTCGAACTTTCAGATCTCAAATTTCCAATTTTCCAAATCTCAAATCGCTAAATTTCAAATTTCCAAATTTCCAAATTTCCAAATATTAGATTTCTAAATTTTAAGTTTCCAAAGTTCCGAATGTCGAACATTCAAATTTCAAATTTCCAAAGTTCAAACTTTTCGTATGGGCAGTCGCAAGGTTAAAAAATAAATGTAATATAATATAATATAATTATTGAGCGAACGGAAAGGACAGAAAAATCGGCGCCGTGCTCCAGAATCTTCTCGATCCTCATAAATCCCAGCAAATGAACCAGCAACTAACCGCACACATAATATCAACCTGATCAAATGTTACATACCAATACAAATTTCAAAATAAAATATCCTCTTTCCAAGCTTCAGCTCAGCCAAATTAAACAACATTTCTCGGACGCATGAAATTCCATTTTCTTCCTACATCGATCAAATTTTCAATAGATTCGCCTTCTGTTTTCCAGAATGAGGGAATACGTCGAGGAGAACGAGAAGACTGACCCGTTGATACACGCGCCCGACAAGAAGAACAATCCCTGGGCCGAGAAAGGCAAATGTATAATCATGTAATCGGAACGTAGAACCGCAAATGGACGAGTGGGAGGAAGAAGGGGGTAGAAGACGAAGAAGAGAGAGAACAATCGACCTGGGTACCATCAGAAGCGATACAAAATCGAGATAGAGGTCGAAAGGATTCATCCGCGATCGATGATAATCGGTTAAAAAACTATCAAACCAAAGAAAAAGAAAAATAAGAGAGAACAAAAGACGTATAACGAGGAACGATGAAGAGGACGAAGAGAAACAATAAAAAGGAGAAACGTCCAAGTGTCGTTCGCAAATACTAATAAAACGGAGAAGAAGGAGCGAGGCTGACACGAAGGAGAACCAATGTAGATGGAGCAAATTTATTCAACAATCTAATTCTTCGTGGTTAACCGTTCGTAGTCGCTTTCCCGTTTGGCACTCGAACCAACCTCCTCGTCTTTTCCGATCCGTAAACCGGTGTCGCAAAAATCTATTTTATATCGATGTCGATCCTTGAAACACCGACGATTCGAAAATTTGGAAACCTGGAACGTTCATTTCGCTTCGATCGTCGTGCTCGATCAAACTCGTTACAAATAACGGAGTCTGTGTCTTTCGAAGGTTCCGATGACTACGCTTTTTACCATTTTTCATACAAAGTGTCAAAGGGAATTATAAAAATATTAGATTGTCCCAAAAGTTCTTTCCGCTTTATCAATAAATAACGGATGTATTAACAGTTTATCGAGTTATGTACGATTTATTTTAATTTATATTATCTTCTTCCATTTCTCCGGAAGCTGCGTGATACTATATTGTTTTTGACACTGTCAGCGAAAGCGTTGTGTGTAAACAGGGGGAGGAACTTTTGAGACAATCTAATACAGTAGACTCTCGTATAACGCGCCACGGGGGTCACCGGTGACCGGCACCCGAGATTTTGTACAATCAAATAATTCAGAAAAGAAACGACGAAACAAACCACGGATAGCGTTATCGTTAAGCTGATAATGCTAGCTATCGATTTGAAAGGTTAAATTTGAAAATTAGTTGATTGTATTCTTAATAATTCGGATTTCAACGTGTCTGACTACCCACGTCCGTTTTCACTGTGACGCGTTGTAGGAATTCGCGTTATCTCTTTGGGGCACGGTGGGATTAGAAATGTCCCACCTTTTTGATGCACGGTAATGCATGGTGGGACATTTTTATACCCGCCTCGAAATATTGCAATAGGTGCAAAAAAAAAAAAATAAAATAAAGCAGAGTAAAATAAAATTTGAAAAATAACAAAAAAATTTCTGTGCAACATGGGTCTATTTTATCTTCTGAAATTCTGTGCCCCAAAGAGTTATACGAGAGTCTACTGTAGAACGTTGCGAGTCAAACTGAAGGGAAAGAGTTAGTTTTACCTCCGTTTACCGACGAAGGGTCCTTGCTTTTGTCTAATTATTATTATTATTAGTTTGAATATTTTAAATTACCACGATGACAATTTCGAATAGTTCGTACGAGAAATCCTTCGATTTATAGAAAAATTAATTCTGTCGGGTAATTTGAATAATAATATGATACGCGAACGACGTGTATCGTTTGAAATTATTTCATTTATTTCGAACGACGAGAAAAGCGACATGTGATGAAATTATACGGAGCAGGCACCGTCGGTACCGATGGATTTTCATGGATTGTTTTAATCAGTGCCGAGCAAACGGAAATTGTCTACAAACGGGGAGACGAGATTGGCCTCGTGTCCGGCAATCACTTCCGCCTCGTCGTTGTTCCGACTCGATTTTACAATCGATCGAACGTGTTATGCGTCGTATACACTGGTGTGCAATTTCTTATCTAGTATCATTGCAAAAGTCTTTTTCAACCGTTCATTATGTCGTAAGGATTATTTATTTCTTAAGTACACTGTGTAATATCCAACGTCATTCTATGTACACACGTTATAACATATATGGTCGTACGATTGATATGCTATGCATATTTCTGCGAATTTCTTACGGAAAAAATATAATATATTCACATCGTTTAACGCTGGTACCCTTTTTCGATATTTTTACAAACAACCCTTTCAATGTTCCTCTCTTTCTTTCTTTCTTTCTTTCTCAGTGTATTTGTATTGTTCTTGGTTTGGCAATTATTTTAGTATTTTAGAAATGGTTTAGTATTTTAGAAAGTCATCGATCATTGATTTTTTAATAATTAGTATTTCAGGATTTTTTGGTTTTTCGCAGTTTAGAAATTTTCTGTGTTTTACAAACAACCCTTTCAATGTTCCTTTCAATTTTTTTTTTTCTTTCTTTCAATTCTTTTTCAGTGTGTTATATTATTTTTTTGATTTGGCAATTATTTTAGTATTTTAGAAATGGTTTAGTATTTTAGAAAGCCATCGATCATTGATTTTTTTAATATTTAGTATTTCAGGATTTTATGTTTTTCGCAGTTTAGAAATATATGTAGAAATCATATATTCTTTTTCCGTGTTCTACGAACAATCCTTTCAATGTTCCTTTCATTTTTTTTTTTCTTTGTTTCAATTCTTTTTCAGTGTGTTATATTGTTTTTGGTTTGGCAATTATTTTAGTATTTTAGAAATGGTTGTTTCTTTTTATTTATTTATTTAAGGGAAGCAGTTTACCGAAAGCCATCGATCATCGATGCAGTATTTCAAGATTTCATGTTTTTCATAAGCTATTATACAACGTATGAAAAAATAGATTTTCCATATGATTAGTGCGGGGTTCTTTACTATGGATTACGGATCGCTTGGGATGCGACGGATACCTTGGTAACGCGAGTGTTACGTTAAAATACCTGTAATAAAAAGGATCGTGGACCAAAACGTTTGAGAAACAATAGGGTCCGACTACCATTTCTTCGACAGGCGCGTCAGTCGCGTAAAAGAAACGAGGAAAATTTAATTATTACGTATACTTCTTTGTACTTGGCAAACATTATAATTAACTGTGTAGATTGTAAGCAGAATTAAATTTAATAATCAATTGTGATCAAAGTTTGAACGACAGAAGTCACGTCTGAACTGCACTTGCACTTGCACTTGTAGTGCAAGGGGTTGATAAAATTAATTATTATTAGTATTATTATAAATAAGCGAGTGTTGCATAAAACTGGAAAGAAATCAAGTTTGCAGATTAATAATCGACTGATTTTAACGGAATTCGTTATGCAAAGTGAATTAACACCGATGATCGATACTATTTCCTTCACGGTGTGTTATTTAGTAACGGTTGTGAGAACATTTTCATGGCAAGCAAGTGTTAAGCATATACGCGACGGACTTTCTATAATTCTTTCGTTTTTTTTTTTTTTCTTTTTTTCTTCCGCGGGTGCGACATTGCGATGTAAATGCGTTTGACGATAATTATGATAGAGTTAAAAGCTTCTCGAACGAACTGAAATTTCTTTGACGTTGTATGCAGAAGATTCTTCCTGTTGGATGGAGGGGTAAATCGATCATTAAAAATTCAAAATTAAAGCTAAGGTTTATGATGTAAAAGGGGTAAATGATTTATTTAAATATTTCGATTTCTTCGTTGTTGTAGTGTTATTAGTGGGTTGTTAGGGAAGTTTGTGACGAAATCTAGTGAGAACATATCAAAGTGTTTAGAAATTTGAGATTAGAAAGTTTGAAATTTGGAAAATTGTGATTTAGAAATTATAAAGTGCGAAATTTGGTAATTTGGAAAGTTAAAATTTAGAAATCTGATATTTGGTAATTTGGAAATTTAAAATTTAGAAATTTGATATTTGGAAATTTGGAAATTTGGAAAATTGAGATTTAGAAATTTTAAAGTTAGAAATTCGGTAATTTGGAAATTTATAATTTAGAAATTTGATGTTTGGAAATTTAAAATTTAGAAATTTGATATTTGGAAATTTAAAATTTAGAAATTTGATATTTGGAAATTTGGAAAATTGAGATTTAGAAATTTTAAAGATCGAAATTTGATAATTTGGAAAGTTAAAATTTAGAAATTTGATATTTGGAAATTTGAAATTTAGCAATTTGATATTTGGAAATTTGGAAATTTGGAAATTTAAAATTTAGAAATTTGATATTTGGAAATTTGGAAATTTGGAAAATTGAGATTTAGAAATTTTAAAGTTAGAAATTCGGTAATTTGGAAATTTAAAATTTAGAAATTTGATATTTGGAAATTTGAAATTTAGCAATTTGATATTTGGAAATTTGGAAAATTGCGATTTAGAAATTTTAAAGATCGAAATTTGGTAATTTGGAAATTTTGAAGTTCCAAACTTGGTAATTTGGAAACTTGGAAATTTGCAAATGTGGAAACTTGGAAACTTGGAAATTTGCAAATTTGAAATTTAGAAATTTGGTAATTTGGAAAATGTTTAGCCATTTGTCAAGTTTCACCGTTAACGAACCAATATCTTCTTCCTCCCTGGAAACGTTACTCACCTTTCCCCTTTCAAAAACTTGTTACGTTATCCATTCGAATCGTCTAGCAATCGTCTATCGTTTCATGCAAACACAACGTATAGCGTCTGGCAGTCTCTAACTGTACACAAAATGAAAGGTGACTGCAATTGTCTTCAGGATCGGCGAGGACAGTGTCGACCGTATCCGTTACCCAAGATTTTCACTCTTTGGTCCTCGGTCAACCCTTTCGGTGCTGATTGCCTCGATCACAATTACTAAATTATTAGCTTGTTTTAGCAATTTTTGAAATCTGCTTATTCGATAAACATTCGTGTCTTCGAGATGTTTTATACATCGACTCGAAGCTTAGAAATTTCATTTTTCAATATTTACTTATTTTACCTAGTTTATTCACTAACGGACTGTATCAAAATGAAAATACCCATTAACCCGAACCTTCTTCATAACAGTCACATTTTAACCCCTTGCACTATGATAACGTGTCACACTCGTGACGCACCTTACAGTTCAGATCTGACTTCTGTCGTTCAAACTTTGATCACAATTGAATATTAAGTTTAATTCTGATTACAGTTTACACAGTTAATGTTCGCCAAGTACGAAACATATGTAATAATTCAATTTCCTTGATTTGTTTTGCCGCTGAACTAATAAATATTTAACTCTGACTGACGCAACTGTCGGGAAAATGATAGGGCAAGGGGTTAATTTATTTTGACCCGCAGCCAAAAAGAATTGCCGACGCCTGTTACAAATGTTCGGAAACTTTCAACAATTTTCTATTAAAATTCGAAAAAGTGAAAAGCACTGTTCCGAATTCAAAAAATCACAGATACTTACGAATCTATTTATTCCCGTACCTATCGTGAATTTTCCATATAACACAAAGAAAATCGAAATTTGATGTATTCAAATATTCTACAAAATCTCCCTGTGGTGAGGGGAGCAGAATACACCCACAGTATCCCCTGCTTGTCGTAAGAGGCGACTAAAAGGGGAACAAACAGAACAAGTATCGATAAGAAAAAGAAAAAATTATCTTGTGCAAAATGGAAGTGTTTAACCTCTAATAACGCCATCCCTAGGAATGAAATAAACCCGGGAAAGACTGGGCCTGAATTTAGTGTCCCCGCCGTGGGGCGGCGTTGTTTTTGGTACTTTCTCTCATCTGGCGGCGCTGTTTAGAAATAAATTAATCATATGTCACTTGTTACAATTATTCATGTACCACCAGTGGCTCAGCCCGCCTGATGGGACAGACAAGAATGTACCACCGGTGGTACATCCCGTCGCGAACGTGTTAAATAAATATTCTATTAAATTGCGTACGTCGGTCCAAAGGCGTCACTCGGGTGCAAAGTTCGATTTCGAAACGGAATAAAATCCAACCGACTGCCAAATAATTACGGTCCGCGTATGGCATGGTTCTCGAAAATATACGGCGTCGAGGTGGTTAAACGGTTGGTGGTTAATCCTGAAGGATCCATCGGAGACAAAAGGAAAGCGACAAAAGGTACGGAACGTTGAACGAGGTTAGCAGTACTCGAAGAAGGGAGCTCGTTCTCCTCAAAGAGAGATCCAACGGCTTAGCTAGGTAACCTGGCAAGGTGTTTGCGCGTGAAAGAGAGAAAGACAGCAAAGGGGCCAATAGAGGAGGGGGACAGAATGACAGCCAACTCTCGTTCACTACGGTCAGTGCTTTCTGAACTGTTGTCAGTGACAGTTGTTTCAACATGTGGCGGTGGATCATTTGATCATTGATTCGAATCGATCAAGTTGGTTGTTTGTTCGTTTCGTTTTATCTCCGCTCACGGACGTTGTTGAGCTTTTTCTGCCGTAATCCGACGCCGTTTCCTGTCGCCGATCTTGGGATCGTGATCTTGCACGAAAGATAGAGAAGAAACTAGACACGGATCATGGTGAGTGCGATTCTCGAAGTATGCTCGCTTTTCTTTTGGAACGAATAATGTTACGATCGAGGGTGGGGAGCAGCAGAAACCATCGGGATACTTGTGATTTCTTTTTTGAATTTTTTTTTCTTTCCTTTTATCGATATTTTTGATACGAACTTTATTCATTTTGTTGGGATGTAAAAGTTATTTATTCTTTCATTGATGTGCGTCCATATTTTTCTATATATTCATTGCCGTTTTAATGGGGAATTTGACGACTTGGTGAATTAATTTTCGCAGGGTCGTTCGCGACCCAAAGATAGTTTACGTAAGGACGTTTCGACTAAAATTAGGTAATTCAGATTTTGAAATCAATATCGTGCGTTTCGTGGAGGATTAAATATTAATTTTGGTAATTTAAAAGATAATTTAAACGCGACACGGCGTTTTTTTTGTTTTATTTAAGAAGCGTTGATATTTCGATTCTTGTTCGAAAATTTATCCAACTGTATCATATTTATTCTGTAATGATATTATGCGAAATTATAAATATTATAAGTTATAAAGTATATCGTTATATTACATAATTTGATTAGAGAGCAAGTAAATAACGTGTTTTGAAACAAATTCAACCAAAGATCGAAACGTCAATACTAAATAGAAAAAAGAAGGTATTACACTTAGATTACCCTTTATAACCAAAGTTGATATTGAATTGATATCTTATTAGACTACTAAATTTCCTAATTAATAAATTCCCCAGTCATTGAATTATTAGACTACTGAATTTCATAATTAATAAATTCCCTAGTCACTAAATTATTAAATTACTATATTTTCTAATTAATAAATTCCATAGTCACTAAATTATTAAATTACTATATTTTCTAATTAATAAATTCCCTAGCTACTAAATTATTAGACTACTATATTTTCTAATTAATAAATTCCCTAGTCACTAGATTATTAAATCACTGTATTTTCTAATTAAAAATTCCATAGTCACTAAATTATTAAATTACTATATTTTCTAATTAATAAATTCCCTAGCTACTAAATTATTCGACTACTATATTTTCTAATTAATAAATTCCCTAGTCACTAGATTGTTAAATCACTATATTTTCTAATTAAAAATTCCATAGTCACTAAATTATTAAATTACTATATTTTCTAATTAATAAATTCCCTAGTAACTAAATTATTAATTTACTATATTTTCTAATTAAAAATTCCCTAGTAACTAAATTATTAAATTACTATATTTCATAATTAATAAATTCCCCAGCCATTGAATTATTAAACTATTAAATTATCTAATTAATAAATTCCCAAGTTACTAAATTAACATACTATTAAACTGCCTAATTAATAAATTCACATGGCACATATTAAAATTTAATAAACGAGGAAAAGAAAAAGAATAAATTGCCACCTTCGCATCTGACCATCGTCCAACAGTTAAATTATTTGCATCGTCAAAATTTTGTAGTCTTGAATGAAACTTGATTTACATATGGTTCGTTTAAAAATGAAAATTTAAGCTGTTTTTGAATCCTGATTTACAGAGATCGAGAGATACCAGTTGATCGAGCTCGTATTATTAGGTATTATCTGATGATTATTGTTTTCTTTTTAAAGGAATATCTTCTTTTTTTTTTGTCAATTGGAGCCGGCTTCGTTTTCAAACTTGTTTTTTTTATTCCGCCATTCGAACGATATTACATCACGCGTGTATTCATGTAAGACCACCGTGGAACCGGTCTGAAAAGAGATCGATTCGGAAAGGATTAAAACATACATCGAGATCGTGACAGGGTTGTGTCATTCTTTTTCAATTTTTTTTCTTTTTCCTGTTTTCACTTTCGTGGCCACGTCGAATCGACAGCAGCCGATATTTCGGCCATTTAATCCGCGTGTCGGCGTTAAAGCGAGTTCGACAACCGAAACGTTGTACCGCGGTAAGATCTGTAGAAAGTGTCACTTATAATTGGATAATTATTAGATAACATAATTTTGATACACGGTTGGAAAGTTTTTGCAAAAAAAAAAAATATGAAAACGGACGATTTTCGTCGACTTCCCTTGAAATTATTGTATTATTAATTGTATGTAATTTCATTATTAAATCGTTAAGTTACTTTTAATTATTTACATTAAATTATTAAAGCAATTAAATTTCCATATTCTGAAGTTGTTATGCTATTCAATTCTCGAATTATTAAATTACCAAGTATACTATTTAATGGATTATTAAATTTTCTATTTATTAAATCATTAAATTATTAAGTTCCTTAGTTATTAAATTTTCTAACTATCGAATCGTTAAGCTATTAAATTCCTTAGTCGCAAATTACTGAATTACTAGACCATTTAATTCCCCAATCATTAAACTGCTAATTGAATAAAATTTCATAATTATTAATTCGTGAAAAGCTTCGAGTGGTAATTTTTAAATGTCGCGTCGTAGAATGATGATGTAAGAAGCTGGTGATGAAATATGAATATAAGATATAAAGTTGAAAGGAATAAGGAAAATAGTATAATATAATTGACAGTATAGATACCAGTGTGTTCGCATAACGTGGTGATTTATCTACGATTATTCCTATAGAATGTTTGAACTCTATCTAATTTGTACAATTGAGCGCCCGGATCGTAAAACTCGCCGAGCGCTCGAAATGACGGAAATTTATTGTCCACGCTTGAATATTTTAAATAAAAAATAAAGTTCTAAAATTGCCAAAATAAAAATACAAGCTTATAGAACTAATTAAAACGCATCTTTTTTCCCAATACGATTTTTTTACTCAACCAATATTTTTAATTATAAAAATTAAAAACATTGAAATTTTCAACATCTAAAATCATCAAAATTAAACGGTTTAGAAAACATAAATTGCGATAACTCAGTCAATTTTTGATAAAATGATATGATTCTTACACATTTTTGTTCGTTATAGTATAGCGAAGCTGTCAAGTAAGAACAAATTTCAAAATTTCTTAATTGTTTAATAAAATGTTAATACGAAAAGAATATCACGATTTACAAACTTTGTCGATAAAAAGTCTGTTAGGAATTTTCGATTTGAGAAAACTTTCAGCGACAAAGTTGTTCCTTATAGTTTAAAGAATATTTCAGTAAATTTTCAGAAAGATTCATCTACAACTACACATTTCAAGTGAATTTATTTAAAGCAGCGCAACTCTGTGCCCGCGCACGGCGAAGCGTTTGACGTTTTATCGTATCGCATCATAAGCTTTACGTGCCCTATTGTCATTGGCGCACGAATAATCGAATGAAACACAATTTATTGAAATGCTAGTTATATTTAAATAGTCTAATTTTAATATAAATTTTTTAAAAATAATAATTTCAAAATTGCTTATAATTTTTGTTATTATTATTACTAAAAAATACCGAATAATTAATGTAAATACAATGTCATAAAGATATTCCTTAAAGATATTACTACAATGACAATAGGGCACGTAAAGCTTATGATGCGATACGATAAAACGTCAGTCGCTTCGCCGTGCGCGAGCACAGAGTTGCGCTGCTTTAAATAAATTCACTTGAAATGTGTAGTTGTAGATGAATCTTTCTGAAAATTTACTGAAATATTCTTTAAACTATAAGGAACAACTTTGTCGCTGAAAGTTTTCTCAAATCGAAAATTCCTAACAGACTTTTTATCGACAAAGTTTGTAAAGCGTGATATTCTTTTCGTATTAACATTTTATTAAACAATTAAGAAATTTTGAAATTTGTTCTTACTTTACAGCTTCGCTATACTATAACGAACAAAAATGTGTAAGAATCATATCATTTTATCAAAAATTGACTGAGTTATCGCAATTTATGTTTTCTAAACCGTTTAATTTTGATGATTTTAGATGTTGAAAATTTCAATGTTTTTAATTTTTATAATTAAAAATATTGGTTGAGTAAAAAAATCGTATTGAAAAAAAAGATGCGTTTTAATTAGTTCTATAAGCTTGTATTTTTATTTTGGCAATTTTAGAACTTTATTTTTTATTTAAAATATTCAAGCGTGGACAATAAATTTCCGTCATTTCGAGCGCTCGGCGAGTTTTACGATCCGGGCGCTCAATTGGTATCTATTTAGTTTGAAATATTCAACGTAAACAAATGAAATAAAATGTGATTCGAAATTTCATAATTTAATAATTAGGTAACTGAGTAGCCTGATTTAATAATTTAGGGGATTTATTAACTTAATAATCGAGTAATTGGGAAATTTAGTAGTCTAATAATTTAGTAAGTAAGGAAATTATTAATCAGGAAACTTTGTAATTTAATAAATTGGAATTTATTAATTAGAAAACTTTGTGATTTGATAAATTAGTAACTAGGGAATTTATTAATTAGGAAACTTTGTAATTTAATAAATTAGTGACTAGGGAATTTATTAATTAGGAAACTTTGTGATTTGATAAATTAGTAACTAGGGAATTTATTAATTAGGAAACTTTGTAATTTAATAAATTAGTAACTAGGGAATTTATTAATTAGGAAACTTTGTAATTTAATAAATTAGTAACTAGGGAATTTTTTAATTAGGAAACTTTGTAATTTAATAAATTAGTGACTAGGGAATTTATTAATTAGGAAACTTTGTGATTTGATAAATTAGTAACTAGGGAATTTATTAATTAGGAAACTTTGTAATTTAATAAATTAGTAAATAGGGAATTTTTTAATTAGGAAACTTTGTAATTTAATAAATTAGTGACTAGGGAATTTATTAATTAGGAAACTTTGTGATTTGATAAATTAGTAACTAGGAAATTTATTAATTAGGAAACTTTGTAATTTAATAAATTAGTAACTAGGGAATTTTTTAATTAGGAAAGTTTGCAGTTCAATCATTGGGCTACTAGGAAATTTATTAACTAGAAAATTTAGTCGTCCAATAGTTCAGTAACTAAGGAATTTATTAATTAGGAAACTTTGCAGTTTAATAATTTAGTTACTAGGGAATTTATTAATTAGCAAATTTAGTCGTCTAGTAATTTAGTAACCAGACAATTTATTAATTAGGAAACTTTGTATTCTATTAAATTAGTAACTAGGGAATTTATTAATTAAGAAACTTTGCAGTTTAATAATTTAGGTTCACTAGGGAATTTATTAATTAGGAAACATTGTAGTTCAATAATGTAGTACTTAATTAGAGAATTTATTAATTAAAAAATTTAGTAACCAGAGAATTTAATAATCTTATAACCAATAATCTTAACAGATAAACGATATAATAATTTATTAATTATGTTTGAATATTGGGCCTGATAATTTAATAATTTAATTACACAAATGATTTAGAAATCGTTAAAACTGAAAGCCTTGAACACAACTACCTCTTACTTACACATTTCCAGTTTATTAAAAACCTGCACCACGCAGAATAATACCCACAACGAAATCCTTAATAATAATCAAAGTGATTTCATCAGAACACATTTATCAAACCGCTTCTCAATTTCGAAATTCATCCTGCTCACAATGTTGCAGCAAATCTCGACGAAATTCGCGTAAAAAAAAAAAAAAAAAAAAAAAGAAAATGACATCCACAAATTAATCACGGGTTCTATATAGAATAATTCTCAAGGCTAGACTTTCCGCGAATCGTTTCGTTACACCGGAACTGTTGGTCCCTCCTCAAGGTTAACAAACTTGGAATAAAAAAGATCGAGAAGAAATAGTCGATCCAGGAAAGTTTGCCGATATCTGTCTCGTAAATCGGTCGAACAGTGACAGTCCTCGTCCTACGCGTTGCTGAGGACCTTCGGCTGTAACAAGTAACCAAGAACTCGTTTCGTCCTTCCGGGTTACCGGAGCCCTCTCACTTTCGTCGAGCGACGACCTCGTGGTCGATTCTGTTTCTCGATAAATATCGAAGAAATTCCAAATTCAGATCGAGAACAGCCGGACACGTTAAGCAAATCGTAGGACTTGCGATATTGGATCAAGTGGAAACTTACAGAAATCGATCGGTATAAATTCCCTTTCGTTGTCGACATTTGTCATGTGCAAAATTCATCGATCGAGTACCTTATGTTAACACTTTATTTGCCGGAAACGTATTGATAGGCTTTCCAGGACCACTCGATTATTATTAAACGATGGTAATAATAACAGACAATAATGAAATAGAGAGTACAGCTTGCAGAAATAAATGGCAATTATAATTGAACAAATTTAACAATGCAAACTACGAAACTACAAATCTTTAATTTGAGGAACGAAACAATCGTATTCTTAATTAAACAAATCGACTGTCACTCTGGTCGTTTGTAACGGGCACGTTAAGTTCTGTATAATTGAATAATAATTAGTAAAAGGAAAGAGAAAGCAAACTTTCAACGACGTTAGCATTACATCAACATCGTAAAGTAGCTAGTAGCAAAGTTAAATGTAAGAATTGATCGACGTGTCCTGCGGAAGAAGGATATCGAGCTAATATATAAATGGATTTAAATCGGGACCGATGTTCACCTTTCTCCGTTGGGTGAACCTTCTGACCTAGGAAAGGATGATTCACGACCACCTGTACCTGTTGTATCGTTTAACTCGGATGGAAACGTGATGGTTTAACCATGATAAATTAATCGCATCGTGACGGTGAAAACGTCGATCGATCGGCTAAACTCTCTCGATTCTTGATTTACGATGTCCGCGAAATTAGAGGAATAAGATTGGCATCTTCGATTGCAAGAAATTTAATTTATAATAACTTTTCTCTCCCATTGTAACTTTTATTATTTGCAGACCACCGAGGTGTATGTTAAATATTTTCAGCTCAGTGATACCGTATCGTATGGTAAGATTTCTTTTTTAAATATATTATAAATTAGGAATCGACAAGGTTAACGAAAGATAATTTTGTTATAATTTAGGCTGGGAAGGGTTGAAAGTTGTCAGATCGATTTGAAATTAAATATCTAGGTTTACGGGTATTTTTCGAAGCGTAGTAACCCTTGAAATCGGTATTGTAATTTTTATAAAAATAATGTATAATAATGGAAGTTGACGAAAATTAATTTTGTAATAAATTGGGCTGGGAAGGGTTGAAAGTTGTCAGATCGATTTAAGATTAAATTTCTAGGTTTGCAGGTATTCTTTGAAGCTTGAAATCGGTATTGTGATTTATAAATAATGTTTGTAACTGTATCTGAGACGGTGCGTTTAGTATTTCAGTCGAATCGACCGCAGGTTATATAAATCGTGTTATAAATGCAGGATATGTGTTGCGACTCGTTCGATCGAATAAAATCGATTGTCTCGAATAAAGAAACGTTGCATTCCTTTGTAGGCTCGTAATAACTGTAAAATTATAGAAATTCTTTGTTCGATTTATAAAGTTATAATGATATTCAAATTATTTGGTCAGATGTTGTATAATCATTGTATCAATCATTAAATAATTCTTCGACTAAATTATAATTGAACTATTTATCAGTGAACTACTTATCAAATATCAGATTCTTAAATTTCAAATTCCCTAATTTCGAACTTTTAAATCTCAATTTACCAAATTTCTAAATTTCAAATTTCCAAATATCAAATTTCTAAATTTTGAATTTCCAAATTACTAAATTTCGAACTTTCAAATCTCAAATTTCTCAATTTTAAATTTCCAAATTGCAAAATTTCGAACTTTCAAATCTCAAATTTCTCAATTTTAAATTTCCAAATTGCAAAATTTCGTACTTTCAAATCTCAGTTTACCAAATTTCTAAATTTCAAATTTCCAAATTGCAAAATTTCGAACTTTCAAATCTCAAATTTCTCAATTTTAAATTTCCAAATATCAAATTTCTACATTTCCAAATCTCATATTTCTAAATTTCAAATTTCCATATTTCGAACTTCCAAATCTCAAATTTCTAGATTTCTAAATTTCAAATTTCCAAATTACCAAATTTCGAACTCTCAAATCTCAAATTGCTAAATTTCAAATTTCCAACTTTCCAAATCTCAAATTGCTAGATTTTAAATTTCCGATTTTCCAAATTTCGAACTTTCAAATCTCAAATTTCCAGCTTTCCAAACGTCAAGTTTCCAAAGTTCCAAATTTCGAACATTCAAATCTCAAATCGCTAAATTTCCAAAGTTCAAACTTTTCGTATGGATGGCATCGGTGCGTGGGACCGTCAATATCAAGCTTAAAAATAAAATGTTGTAATATACAATAATATAACGTAAACATAAACGTGCGTTCGCTTCCGGCTGACCATAAAGGACAGCAAAATCGGCACCGCGCTCAACGTATTAAATAAATCCTCAACAGTCCGAAAACCGAAACTCAAGAGACATAAAACCATTTCGCATCCGTTTCGATGGTTCCTTTTGTATTTCAAAATGGCCGAGCGACCGATGGCCATCCTCGAATGCAATGTATTGCGCTGAATTATTAATGAGCGTCCCTGGCAATCGCTAATCGTGACTAGCCGCGTAACGGTAAAGAAAAAGAGAAAAGTTGTTTCCACATCCAATGACACCGATCGGTGAAACCTCCGGCGAGTCTGGTTCGCACAGGTCAATCCGTTCACCGCGATATTGTTAGCCCTGTAAGGACACCGCCATTCATAAATTTCATTAACCAATTAACTCTTCCTCTCCCAAATTATTATTAAACTGTTATTAAACCATTTCTTTTCATTTGTTGGATACCAACGTAATTTTATATGTAAGACAGTTTTGATTAATTCCAAATATGTACAAGAAATTAATTAAATTACACACTTGGAATGGAACACTTCAAATTACGCTGTTATCTGAACCATCGAATACTAGAATCCACCGAATCATCCATGACAACGTAAAATCTGTATTTCGATGGATTCTAATCTGTACTCAATCTTCGATTGTCTGACAAAATTGGATGTACCACTTATTAGCTCTTTAACCATCACGATTCTTGATACATTTTTAGTTTGATTTCATTTTTCAAAATGTCCTAACAGTTATAGCCCCCGAAATTTCGAAATCTTTGCTACAGTTCAATCGATCCTGTCGATAAGTATCTCGTTGAACGAGAAACGCGTTCGTCTAGTTGTCCACTTGCAACGGATAACATTCCACGGAGAAATAACCGGGGAGGAGAAAAAAAAAAAAATTCGGTAGAAAGCAGTCGGAATCCGGTCGAATTTCTATCGAGGAACGCGGTGTCCAACCCCGTCCGTGTTGCACTTGGCGCGATAAAACGAACGGACACGTTGCTCCGATGTACAACAACCGATTGTGCCGTGGGACAGTTTTCTAAAAAGCAAACGTTACGTCTTTCACGGATTTCGTTCTCTGGCACGTTCGATTTGCATGGAAATCGACGATGTTCCAGTTTCGTGCCGTTCCCAGTGTATACAGCTCTGTCCGTTTCAAATATTATTTCATATTTATAATAATAGCAAGAAAATATTGAACGGAGACACTTTGTTCGACGCGAATATCTTCGGGGTGGAGTCGAGGGTGGAATTCTTTTCGTTTGAATTTAAAATTATCAATGCTTTTTTTTTATTACGTTACGTTTTTTTTTTTTTTTTTTTTTACGACGCGTTGTCACGATATTTTATGTAATTTATCATCCTCCGACGACGGACCATGGAGAGAGCCCACAATTGAAACTCCTTTAACTCTTAAGTGGATCACTGGAGCAACTGCGGCTTTACACGACGATTATACTAACGTTGTTTCGTATTTTTATATGTATACACCTATCCTTCGATTTACACGGTTTTTGAATAAAATTGCTGCAGTCATTTTTTAATTCCGTTCGCTTGGTAACACTGGCGATCATATAACGAAGGTACGCTTCAGTTACACCAGTTTCTTAGGGATTTTCTCCCGCTGAATTCGAAAATTATTTTCAATTTCACTGTAAAAATCACATCTAGAGATAGATGTGTCCAATTTGGTCGTTCTTCGTGCCAAATGAAAGGCATTGAAATTGATGAACAAATAGGTATAATGGGATCTTTAATTGGTTAAGCGGTTCAAAAGATATGGATGAAAATATGTAGTTCTGTGGATACGGAAAAATAGAGACCGATACAAATCTGGACTATTTTTATCAATATCTTTTGAACCGTTTAACAGATTAAAGATCCCATTATACGTGTTTGTTCATCATTTCAATGTCTTTCGTTTGGTACCAAGAACGACCAAATCGGGTACATCCAGCTCTAGATGTGGTTTTTAAAGTGAATGGAGGTAAAAAAAATTGAAAAAATTACAATATCTTAAAAACTGTTTCATAAAAAAAATGTTAACCTTAATTTTCGAATTCAGCGGGAGAAAATCTCATTTTGTAAACTAGCGTTACAATCTAAAAATAGGGATTCTCCGTTTTGTATGTATAATGAAACTTTCTGTTCGTGTGATTTGGTGCAGTAAATTTTCAGCAGCAGAAAGGTGTACATCATTGTGTTTTTATATTCGGAATTTGTTGAAAACTTCCTATTTACTGGTTAGGGATAAACAATAGTAGTTTTTCTAACATTTTGATAATTTTATTACAATTTTAGGAATTTTACCAACGACTGAATTCTGCACATTACACGGTTTTCTGATAAACCTATTTTCAGTGCAAATCGGGGGTTAAACGAGAATTATTTTAAATCAATTATTTCATGGTAAATACGATCAAAATATGTTATCAAGTGTAAGATCTGCCTAATTTACATATCAAAGTAGATCGACCGCTCTAGAATGGAAAAGTAAGCCCTACTTATTTTATAATTCGATGGTAATTGAGTATTAGGGGAAGTAACCCGTGTTTTCCATTTATTCTCGATCGTAGCACGCTTAACACGTTGACGTGGGTAGTCAGACACGCTGAAATCCTAATTATTAACAATACAATCAACTAATTTTCAAATTTAACTTTTCAATTCGATAGCCTAGCATTATTAGCATAGCCTAGCATTATGTTAACGCTATCCGTGGTTTATCTTATCATTTCTATTAGTAATTATTTGATTGTAAAAAATTTCGGGTGCCGGTCACCGGTGACCCCCGTGGCAGCCAACGTGTTAACTTTCATTATTCCAGCAGTGTTACAGACGAACAAAATAATAGTCGAACGTTTGTTAATCGATTTTCAGTTACCAGCGGGTAGTATTGAAAAGCCTATTAATAGGCTTCCGGTGTATAAAGTGTTAAGGGTTAAATATTTTTTCCTACGCCATTCTGTTAATATTAGATGTTTCCAATATTTCGAATCAAAATGATAAATCTTCGAGTTGAAAGGCACGAAGTCGCTTTCTATTTAATTTCTGTCGGACCGCGAACACGGAGACTTTTCATCGTGATCGAATCGAACGAAAGCGTTCCATAATCGATCGGAAACAGAAAAGGAGATCCGTTCTTAAAGGAAATCGAAGAAATTCGTTAGATTTCCCGTAACGGCAGGGAACTGCTGAAAGTTTCATAAGCGTCGAACGATCCGGCGGAAGTCGGGTGAAAACGGTTCGCCAACGTGTGCAGCCTGAAAACGATACTGTTCTGGTCTGGGCAAGAAAGAAATTCTCGCTACCACGGCAGAACAACGACACCGTTTAAGAACGTTTTTGCCACGGTTAAAATACACTTTTGCTTCGAACCACCAACAGGTCCGACAACTCGCAGCTTACGTAAGCTTCGCCAGTGGTTTGGTTTGTACTCTTTGCGGTATTCTCCTATCATGTGTATGCACCTGCTGTTCGCGAACGATAAATCCCTGGAAATTGTCGTCTTCGATCTTTGATAAGACTCT
The DNA here is from genome assembly GCA_943735885.1 of Stelis phaeoptera. NCBI lineage: Eukaryota > Metazoa > Arthropoda > Insecta > Hymenoptera > Megachilidae > Stelis > Stelis phaeoptera. The sequence continues at coordinate 9,015,919 of OX030936.1, forward strand.
ATGGATCTTGTTTTATTGGATAATTGTATAATTAGCTGGAAGGTTGAATTTTCGAATGTTTACAACTTTCCAATTGAAATTCGACGGGTGGACCGTTTTGTTTTGAAAGTTGTTTCGAGAAAATGAAAGGTTAGCAGATTTGTGAATTAAAAAATGTATGTAGGTTAATTATATCAATATGTAATTTACGGGCTGTGAATAGACTCACGCCACTTTTATAATTAGTCGATTGTAAATATCATTTAATTTCAATTATGAAATATTAACACGTTGGCTGCCACGGAAATTTGTTACAATCAAATAATTACCAATAGAAATGATAAGATAAACCACGGCTAGCGTTAACATCAAGCTAATAATGCTAGGCTATCGAATTGAAAAGTTCAATTTGAAAATTAGTTGATTGTATTCGTAATAATTAGGATTTCAGCGTGTCTGACTACCCACGTCCGTTTTCACTGTGCCAGTCAACGTGTTAAATATCACTTCAAATATATTTCGTATCAATCCAATTTATAAATAATAGCATGAAATGAAATAGCAGTAGTATTTTTTTTATTTTCGTGTGGCATAAGGTAATCTGCTCCATATCCTTATATTTGTCGTATACAGGGTGTTAAATAAAAACCATTCAATATTTATATGGTATAGGACGGAAATGTAGAATTTTCGAGAGAGTTCGCGATTCTGTAAGAAGAAAATGCCAGGCGTGTATAGGAATGGAAGGTGGACACGTGGAAAATCTTCTGTAAATATCGAAAATTCAGTAGTAAATCAATCATGATATTAGCAAACAAAAATGTTTATATCTCAGGAACGGTTGATCTTTCGACCTATGTTTACTAAAGCTTTTTTACTCGGTACAGTGCGTCCTATATACCATATAAATATTGAATGGGTTTTTTTTTTTTTTTTAACATCCTGTATAATAGGCCTGGTATCGGCAGGGTGATTTTTACAAATTTTGACGGTCTTCCCCGACATGTAGGTGATAAATCTAAAGTCTCCATTGAGGTTTCATATAAAATAGTATACGGTGCACTTTTTACCTGTATCGCTGTCTGACGTTAATATGAAATTATCCGTTTTTGTAGGAAAATAAAACAAGTAACCTGAAATAGTAATTTTTATGGAACTTACGGACTGACACGACTTTCATAATCAACGTCTACGCAGTTTCTATTATTATCGGGCAATTTTATATTTAAATTGAACAAAGCATTAAATACCACTATATAATAACCACTTTCAAAATAAACAATTTCGTTGCGATTAGACTTTGTTTCGTTCCAATTCGCAGTGGCGCACCTTGCGCCGTTCGAAAGCGGTGTATTTTTCAAAGAAAATAAAAAAAAAAAAAAGGTTAATTTCCATTCGCGGCGTACGATTCGTCTCTTTTAACGCGGCGAGCCGATAAAGAAGGCAATGACCGACTTTCGTGGCCTCGCTTCAATACGATCATTTACGAAGGAAAAGTGCGCTCACCAGGCGCAGCTACGCGAATTTCTCGATTCTTCGTTCACAGACTGTACCGACGAATACGGTTGTGTCCGGTGATTTGAAATTTTGACAATCGATTAGATGAAAATTTCAGTTTCTCTGCTTCTAAATTTCTAAAGTCTAATAAAGCTTCGAGGTTTCGAAGTTCCTAATAATTGTAACACTTTTTATCGTATTACGAGTAGTATTTCATAGCTATAAATTCCTAAGAATAATATATAGCAAAGTTCCCAAGGTCCCAAACATACAATACTTATAAATTTCCAAATTTCTAAAAATTTCGTTTCATCCAATTGTTGTTAAAAAAAAAAAATATATATGACATCCCAAAGTTTTTATATTCCCAGAAATCTGACCATGTATACCTCCTTTTGTTCCAAGAAACCATGACTGAAATTTTTAGCACCGTTTCACCGAAAATGTGTTAATAGAACGATACGGATTGCTCGCCGAGTACGGTTAAACCTAGAGGCGACTTCCGGCGTCGTTTCTTCCTACTTTCACCGAAATTTGAATTTTTCTGTGCCCGGTCGAAAATTTCGCGACTTCGAAACGAGGTTGCAGATTTTATTAAATCGCGCAATTAACGCTCAACCTGGAAACGAGTGAAAGCTTCCTAAAAGAAGAATCTATTATTCTCCCAGCAGCGATCGGTTGGGTTCACGTGTTCTCGACGCTTTTGGCGAAGAAACTCCTTCCTTCGTTGATTTATGTAAAACGTAGAAACAAGAACGTGTGTCTCTTTAACTGCATTTCCTGATTCTCGATTAATTGCCACCCGACCGTACAACAACTGAATTCCTTGGCTGCGATCGTACTTGTCTCGAATCGCTACGTACAGATTGCATTTTCATTTATCTCTGTAACAATGTTACGAACGTGTACCAATTGGACACGTTTCTTGCTTCACTTTCACCTTTCGTGATGGACAGAAATGAGGAAGATGAAGTATTTATGGGAGAAAATGTTATAATGGTGTGTGGTGATTGGTAACGAGATGATGCAGTAAGATGTAGAAAATAATACGGTGCAGTAATTGATAATAAGAAATGAAGTGTAGCATCGTAGAACATAGTGTAGATTGTAGATGATATTATGTAATACGATAATTATTAGTAAAATAATTTGTTGTACTATCGAATGGTGTACTATAATATATTCCCGTAGATAATAACATAGTATTATAGTATAGGAGACATTATAGTATATCAAATAATGACAAATTTATTTATATACCAAATTAGTAAGACGGTACAGGACGAGATATAGTATGGTACAGTATAATATGTTACTGTACATAATGAAGGAAATGATAATAAATTAATTTAGTATGTGTTCAATTAGTAAAATGGTAAAATATAAATAATAACGAATTAATTTAGCATACAGTAAATTATAAAAACAGCACAAATAACATGGTGTAATAGGAAATAATAAATTCTCGAATAAATTTCGTATAAATCAAGTGAAAGTACAGTGTGGCCGATAATATTCGCCAAATAATGAAATTTTAATTAACAGGAGTTTTAACTTTCTATCATTTTCCTGATTACAAAAGACTTTTTATTAAATAAATCGAAAAGAAATCGAACATAGTTTCATAATATCTGTTCCGACAATTTCCATGGTAATTTTAATTATATCTTCCCACAACTTAGGCAACTTTTCGATACCTATTCTATCAAATTCTGGCTCCTTAACTTGAAAAATGCCATCCAACCTTAAGTCATTATTTTGACAGAAAATAGTTGCAAATACTCACGAATCTATCTAGTTGATTCCAATTATATTAACAACACATTTTTAAATACCCCTAGAGTCGCCACTCGAGTGCAAAGGATTAAAAAAAAAAAAAAAAGCTACATTCCTTCTCGCTTTCTCTAATATTGTACGTATAATACTATCTCACGTTAGTGAGCAATATAGCGAATCCGATCCATTTACGTCGGATAAAAGATATGGATTAATTAGCCCGGCTGATAAACACGACAATACAAATCGTTATATAAATTGGACGAGAGATTTACGCGAAAGGATGAATCATTTGTTACGTTTTGCAAGAACAACCTGCCGTATGTATACCGGTCGTATTAATTACGAAGAACATCGACCTTCGTCGTGTTAAAAGCTTTCTCGAATACCGACCTTATTATACAATGTTAACTCAGTGCGGCACGAATTTTTTATTTTTTTTTTTTCTCTTTTTAATATTATTCCCACGCCACTGTCGCGATTGATATTAAATAATATTATTTGATTTTGACGTAAACTTTGACCGTTTTATATTTACAAAATACATTTAGTAGAATCTCAGTAATCATGTTCCTAAAAATAATTATTTTCAATTAGGTACGTGCCATGAAAGTATCCAATCGACCATTTACGACGTTCGTTTTACTACCTGATAATAAAACTACACACACTTAATCTTGTTCTTTTGTTCGTTTACGAGGCAACGGTTAATCGAAATTTTTGATCAAGCCATTCAATCAACCTCGACACTTATCACAGTACCCCTTGCATTGTTTATTTAAAACAAAACAATTCTTAAACTTGTTCAACGGCGACTAAGATATATTATCGGGTGAAGTAATTTTTCTAACTTTCAAAGAATGATTTTCTGGGTGTTATTCAATGTTGAATGATTGTACGAACAGTCAGTCGACTCGATCCAGGCTCTGGTGTCGATTTCAATCTTTTGCATCGGTTGCAAGAATTGCAGCAACGATGTTTGTTGCGAGACGATGCAAGACTGACAATGGAGGAGGAGACGATGAAAAGGGGAAGGAATCGGGAGAAGCAGCAACAAGGATAGGAAACGATTGCAAGATGGGAAAAAGCACAAGGTTTCTCGAGAGTCGTTCGGAACAACGATGGAATGTACATACGAACTAGACAGGCACAGGAAGCCGGCCGACTGTGAGCCGGAAACGCGTGTGGCTATTCGCCGGAGATCCCTGACAGACATACTGAAAAATTGTGTTTTTTCACGGTGAAATCGTGTTCAAGTTCCTAACAAGCTTGTTCTGTTACGTACAATGGCAATCTATAACTTTCAATTTTTCATCGTTTCCAAATTAATTTCGAAAGAAATATTTATTATCTTACGACCCGTTTTCAATTTCAAAGAAATTCCCGCCTTTTCCCGTTATCGATCGATCACTGCCATAATTGTAAAAAAAAAAAATACCCTTTAGGGTAAGGAAATTTAACTTTCCTTTGAATTTCTGTTTTTATTGTCAAAACTTTGATAATTAACAAGCGAAGTTTGTTATTTTATCTTTCTTTAGAAATACCCAGTAGCTCCCGACTTGAACATTTCTAGATATCGTTTCGATTGATATTTTTAGCCGGAAGTTGGGCTGGTTTTATGATGCGATAGTTTCGAGAATGCTATTTTTAAGGGATCCGTTTATTTTACATTTTTAAAAGGCAAATACCATCGAAGACACGAACCAGATACGTTGGAAACGTTCTGGAAACGAGGAACGATTTGATTCCAATCACTATATTTCCGCAATCGTCAAAGCTGTAATATTGAACCCATTGTACTCGAGTGGCGCCTCTGAGGCGACCTATTTAATTTACTAGAGTATTTTGAAATGTGAAATTTAAGCTTTATTCCTATTAAAATATAGGAAATTAAGGAAAGGAATAAAAATAAATAAATCCATTGGCATTTGTAACTCTTTCCTTTTAAAATAATTTGTTTAATTTTCGGAAGTTTCGCTGGAAAAACCGACTAGATCTGTACGTATCGAAAAATGCCTCGACCGCAAAGGGTTAATACTTGCATTATGAAAAATCCTTTTGATGTAGATTATCTCGTAAATAGTAGGAATTTTTGACCACGTATAATTTTTGTCGCAAACGATCCTTACTATACAAATATGCATAAGAAATTATAGGTATCCATTTAAAAAAATAAAACAATGTCAACCTACATAACTCGAAAGAGACACGAGTAGAAGAAAAATTATTACGTGCACTTTGCAGCTGACTTAGAGCCGTGCAAATTCATAACCCCTTGCCGTGCCATTATTTCGGTCGGTGCGTCAGACACGGATAAATATTTCTTGCTACGGTATCAAAACAAAGCAGGAGAATTGAAATGTTACACGCAATTTACCATTAACGATAGTTTGTTATCTCAATTATAGTTGGAATTATACTTAAAAGTCAACTGTACTGACAGTGCGAGTGAGATTTGTAACATTTGAGCTGCAAACTGCGTCACGAGTCAGATCGGTCAAAGTACGGGAAGGGGTTAAGGGACGATAAAATCTTTTCTTGTCCGGGACGACGTAACCGCTAGAGCGGGCCCTGGATCAGGGACGGATCTGTAAGTACCCTCGAAGAAAGAGATGAAATAATAAGATACTAATAAGTATCCTACCTGTAAATACAGGCTGATAAAATGATTAGAGCCACCGTTAAGGTTTTACTTGCACGAGAGACAATTTATTATTAACGATCGATAAAACGGGACGAAATACATGGAAATCTTATAAAACAGTTAGTTCACGTAACAGAAGGGAAGAGAAAGAATCGACGAACCGACAAGTGATGAAAAAAAAGAAAAGGAAGGATCGACTTGTATAATCGACGGGGAATAATTAACGTTCTCCCCATAATAGGCGATCTTTGGAATCGATTTCTCTGCTCGGTGGATATCGATAATCGGTTTGTTCGTTCGCTTGCGAAAATCTGGAACATCGGAACGTCAGGTGAAATTTTTACGGATGGCCGATTGGATCCATCGAACGGAACAGGTACGATCAACCGCGACGGAACGAACGGGTTCGTTTTCTTCTTTTTTTTTTTTTTTTTCTTCGATCGTTATTAGATTACAAATACGGGCGAGGAATATTTTCATCGATTATTTAACGGATCGTATTTCGTTTTATCGAAAAAGTCTACCAGCACCTTCTGACGGACGTTCCCACGATTTTCCAATCGTTTCGATGATTCGACGAGAAAATATTTCCTATAAAAGTTGATCGGTATTCACTTTTTTAAAACTGGAAGTCACCTCGATTTTTCGAATGTTAAAAAAAGATTTGTCACGTTTTTTTTATTTAAAACATTTTTTTTCTATCTTTTGTATTTTAGAGTGAAAGGTTAGTTTTGGTGATTGGGCCCGAATAAACCATACCATTATTCTTGTTTTGGATCACTTTATAAACTCGCGAAGTTTCATTCAACGAGTCATATCATAAATTCTTTACTGGGGAATTTTGTAAATTCTTCAATGAAAAACGATATATGTAAGTCCATTAAAAAAAATGAGATCACATAATTTATGATTAATTTAGTGTAAAATTTATATTTATAACTACAAAGAAAATGGACTTGCACCGCTTTCAAAATAAACAATCCATATTGCAAACAGAATATTATAAAAGTTGCCTACTTTTCATACATATCTTTGAATTTATCCAAAAAAAAAAAATCAGTCAAATGATTTGAATTATGTTCAGTTGAAATCTGTTGTATTCTTAATGACGAGGCGTTTAGTCAAACTGAGCCAGTTTTCTCCTAATATTATGAAAGGTCATCGAAACGATCGTCGTGCTTTTACAAATCTCCAGCCTCGTACGCGGTAAGAGCCGGTTAAAAGGAGAACGTTGAAAAATTATCGTCCTGTCTAGTCACGGATTAAGTTGACCGACTGCATAACACGAGAAGTCGTGCACCAATGGTAAAAGGAGCCGTCCTAAAAGCGCAGCATAGAAATCTTTGCCTCGTGTCTCGCTTCGATTCACGGTTTCTTAACTTGCTCTTTGCACGCCTCCGCATATTTGAACGGCATTGCGTACCAACGTACTAGATTCCTTCGGTTTACCTGTATTTTCTACCCGATATACCGTTTTTTCATTGGTCGATCGATCGATTCTGCTGGTTTTATATATATAGAAATCATTCGCCGTGTCGATGACTTTTAAACTTTACAGCTTCTGTCGGATATTAATACAGATATACTGTTGATATTACTTTGGTATTATAGAATTATTGTATTTATTAATATTATATTAACACGTTGACTGCCACGGGGGTCACCGGTGACCGGCACCCGAAATCTTTTACAATCAAATAATTCAGAAAAGAAATGACGAAACGAACTTAATTAGCATTAAGCTAATAATGCTAGCTATCGATTTGAAAGGTTAAATTTGAAAATTAGTTGATTATATTCTTAATAATTAGGATATCAACGTGTCTGACTACACGCGTCCGTTTTCACTGTGACAGTCAACGTGTTAACACACAAAAAGCTTGCACCCTGCAGACAGGGAAATTACGTAATTATTAGGAAAATTGAGTTCTATTTTTTAATTCAATTATTGTAATTTGCTGGTGAAGTTTATTCGATTTACAGCGCAAAAGGTATAGCCGGATAGGATGGTCGAAAGTGCGCTTGAACCGATTTCGACTCCCAATTAATTGTTATTGTTGTATCAGCCTCTTTGTCACAGAATCGTTAGAGAGACAAAGAGCCTCTTAATTTTTCCGCAACTGTCGCTGAAATCAGCTCGGAGCTCGGCCGTGGCTCCTGAATTTTGAATGTGTTGAATTTTTTTTAAGTCATACATCCTATAAGTAAGTGCCAGAACAGCCATAAACGCTGTAAGTGCCATAAATGCCATAAATATCGTAAGTATCCTAAGTAGTTGACAAAAAGTAGTATAAGCACAATGAATACCACAAATGGTATGAATGGCACAAGTATCATAGTTTCCACGTCTGCCATAAATATCGTACGTACCCATAAGTAATTGACAAAAGTACCATAAATACCATGACTACAATAAATGCCACAAGTGCCGTAATTTCCATGAACACCCGAAGTACCATAAATGGCATAAATATCTTAAGTACCGTAAGTAATCGACAAAAGTACAATAAATACTATAAATGTCATCAGTGCCATAATTTCCACAAATACCAGAAGTGCCATAAATGGCATAAATATCTTAAGTACCGTAAGTAATCGACAAAAGTACAATAAATACTATAAATGTCATCAGTGCCATAATTTCCACAAATACCAGAAGTGCCATAAATGGCATAAATCTAATAAGTACCATAAGTAATTGACAAAAGGTACTGTTAGTACAATAAATACCATAAATGTCTCTAGTGGCATATTTTCCATAAATATAATAAGTACCATAAGTAATTGACAAAAGTACTATAAGTGCAATAAATACCATGACTGCTATAAATGCCAAATGCCATAAATACCAGAAGTGCCATAAATGCCATAAATATATTAAGTACCATAAGTAATTGACAAAAGGTACTATAAGTACAATAAATACTATGAATGCCACAAATGCCATAATTTCCACGAATACCAAAAGTACCATTCCTGCCGTTTCTTTTTTTTTTTTTTTTTATACCTTTCAATCGTCAGGACATCCGAAGAGGAAAAACTATAAATCTTCCTACACGCGTACTCAATTTTCTCACCTAATCTGTTGAATAAAAAAAGAAAGAAGAAGAATTACACTTAATTTTGCACGAAAAGAAAGCGGTTCGATAATCATAAACGAAAGAAAAGCGAAAGGATACAAAACGATTTCGCAGCCGATTAAACGTTTTAGAAAACGTACACGACTTACCGCACCATCGCGTTTTACGTTTCTATTTATGTCAACATTGCTTTCCCTTCGTCGTTATGATAAGTGTCACGAGAACGCGAGCAAAATCCTCGCCTTCTGATCTCTCTTCTTCATTGTGTTCCAATTGCAGCTCGAAATTAAACGCTCGCATTCGATAGGTGCATCCAAATCGTCGTACTACGTGATTCTTAATTACTTTCGGAACATTTGCGGTGTCACGGTTAACAGGGCAGTTGATTTTTAATGAAACTTATCAATTTCCTTTGAGATTTGAAATGATGATTTTTTATTTTTTATCTTTTATTTTTTAATCAACGCCTTGCAAAATTTCTATATTTCACTATTTACGTTTTACAGTAATTTTGATATTGAAAGTAACTTATCTTTTGAGTATCTTTTAAGTAAAATGAATTATTTAGTCGGATGTAGTGTGATTGGTTTTGTTCTCGATATGGGAGTTTCTTTATTCGAGGAAGAAACAAAGGGAAGTATAAGATGGTTAAAAGTGCCATTGATGTTCGATAGTTTATCAAAAGAAAACATGGTATACCAAGTTTCGGCTCTGTACCTAAACCGAGAGGGTAGTTATGGGGTAAATTCGGATTATCAAGTTTGGACTCGTTTTTTCTATTTAACTGCATGGAAAAATTCTGAAAAAATTCTATAATATTCTGGGCATGGTAACGTGTGTTGGAGAATTTTTTCAGATTTTTCCGTCGAATGACCAAAACAATTTTGTGTATTAAAGTTTTCGATCGACGACTTTTTACTTTTTACAGTAACTGTACAATTTTTTCAAGCATTTCCTTGAGAAATACAATTTTTTAGTAATTTAAATAATCAATACTTTACCCAATAACACACATTTATTATTATTATTATAGTAAAATTTCACGTTTGCTAGTTTCCGATCTTAAATCGGTCAAATAATAAATTTGAAATTCCAAGTGAAGTTGATTTAATTAACTAAAGAAAATAAAATATGATAATTAACCCCGGTAACACGGTTAATTTGTCACGGTGAGAATAATCGTATTTAGCACGACCCACTTCGCACTTCTTAATTAAAACTTTCGATCTAACAATTTCTATTGAAAGTGTAATGTAAATATTATTCGAAATTATTCTTTGATTTCATTCAGCCACGTCGATCGGCCTTCGTAAGAGAATGTTCCGCTTTTCACAAATGGAAAAATTGGTTCGATAACGGATGTTAATTTCCTGTTTGTTACCACTTCAGTTCAAACAGTTTTACGTTAAAAAAAAAAAAAAAACTTTCTATTACAGCCACTAAAAGAATGAATAAAAACTTCTTCGTAATTCGTGTTTCATGAAATACATATTTTATCGTGTTTGCATTGAATTTATACTAGAAAACTTTCTATAATAAAAAGAAAACATTGTGGAAGCCCTAGATTATTTAAAATTATTTGTACATTGCAAGTTATCAAAATTATGTTATATCGAAAGTTGTTATAATCGTGCCTAGATTAGATTAGATTAAAAGACCTAGATTATTTAAAATTATTATTCGTATTAAATTACATTGCAAGTTAGAAAAATTATGTTACGTCGAAAATTGTTATAATTGTACAAAATAATTCTATTATGTTTTGAATAACATGACAGCATGATATAATTTTTTCTTTTTTCTTTTTAAGGATTTTATTAACTTTTTCCATCGCAAAACATAATAGAAAATTATTTATTTCCATAAAATGTTACTCAATGAAACGATCATTTATTTCGTTTCTAAACGATCACCATTATCTTGATCCAACGAGGAAGTTTGAGAGCTTCAATTTTCGATTAAACGTCATCAAACATCCGCTTGGTAATCGATCGAAGAAACCGCAAATAACTTTCGCCGGTTTTTATAACACGATCTCTCGTGACTAGTATTTTCTTGTCTGTTTAATAAGGAAACGAAACTCAAGAGTATCAATAAATTACTTAAAAACCTTATTTCGTCGGACGTTTCCTAAATAAAATTAGAAATGGAATCTTTCTGATCCGAATCAATAGAAGCGCGTAAAAGTTCCGAATAACCATCAGAATTGATTGGAATCAAATATTATTTCTCGATATTAGAAATTGGATCATAATTGACCCAAGCTTCCTCGAAGGGTTAACATTATAGTCGACGTGGGAAATAATTAAGAAGTTACTTTAATTTCTAAAATCTGACTCCGTGAGTTTGCCAAACTGGCTAGCCTATTATAATCGTTGTTTCGATAAAAAAAAAAAAGTTCCTTTTTTAACACCTATTGACTGTCACGCTACAAGCGCTGAAAACTTCGTTACACGAAGGATTTATTTCTCCCAGATTTTACCTATTATTATTTTTACAATTTTTTCGTAATTATTCAGAATTGGGACTACTTAGTACGACGATTTCTAATTAAGCAATCGTAAGGATATTAACCCTTTGCGCTCGAAGCATATTTCAAAGTAATTAAATCAAGATAATATTCAAAACCACTATTTCAAAAGAAAAGTGCTACGAATTTTCGAGAATCTATTTAGTTTTATCTCTCTCGTTAATTTTCTATATGCCGACATAAACAGAGCTTGAATTTCACATTTTTAAGGGTTAATAATGCAAGCGACAGATTTCTTTAAAAATTCAAGTGTCACCCGAATATGGATGACGCCCGCCACTATTGTTTCTGGGGTCCACGACAAGATTGAGGATCCATGTATCCCTTATTATTATTTTTCAAAAATTCACATTTCATGCATTGCGTGTCCGTGGCTGGGCAACGAGAGTTAAAAAACATTCATATATTTTCACGTGAAAATCCTTTGTTCGTATAATATAGGTCGATGATTTATCTTCCCGATGATTTATCGATTCTGGCCGAGAGCACAAAGGAGCCATTTTTTTTCGGTGGAATTGAATGAACCGTGTGCTCGAGGTCGTGGATACATTTCAATACCTCGTGTCCCCGTTTCCGGTTGGAACGTCGAAACGTAACGGCAACGACAGGTTCCGCGGTTCTGTTACACGTTCACTTTCTTTTCAGGTGTTGACCAGCAGAACGACCTGTTGGCTGTTGCTCGTCTGTTTGATCGTACTTTTCGACAACCTGGACAATGCAGAAGGTAACGTTCACCTTTCATCTTTTTGATACGATCAACGTGTCTTCTCGAATCTTGTTTTCTTTTTTTCTTTTTTTTTTTTCTTTCTTTCTTTTTCTTTATTAACCCCTTGCACTACCATTTTCCCGACAAGTGCGTCAGTCGGAGCTAAATATTTATTACTTCAGCGTTAAAACAAATCAAGGAAATTGAAATATTATATATACTTCGTACTTGGCTAAGATTAACTGTGTAAATTGTAAGTAGAATTAAACTTAAAATTCAATTGTAATCAAGGTTTAAACGACAGAAGTCACATCTGTACTGTAAAGTGCGTCACGAGTGTGACACGTTATTGTAGTGCAAGGGGTTAATCTGTTTGGCCGTGTATCGTTGCCGGAAGAAGACAGACATTTACGGTTGTCGTTTAATTTCTACGAAACGAATGGTATACAATGAAAAATATGCAAAATGTTCCGGCAAGATTCAAAGGGTGTCCCCAGTGTTCATGGTATAACCGAGAAGGAAGTAATTTTACGTGAAAATTTTTTGAAATATCTAGTTGCAAAGAAAATTGATTTATCTATATATATATATATATATATATATATATATATAGCTGATTCACTGACTCATCAACGCCCAGGCAAAACCCTTGGACCTAGAAAGCTGAAATTTTGCACAGAGGTTTCCTTTATGATGTATACAAGGAATAAGAAAGGATATTTCAAAATTCAAACCCTAAGGGGGTGAAAAGAGGTAGCAATGTTTGTATGAGAAATACTTTGTTTGTGGTCGGATTTACTTGAAACTTGGTCTTAATGCTCTTTGATATAATTAATCAAACACCTATTTCGGCATTTTAAAAAATGAAACCTCTGAAGGGGTGAAAAGGGGTTGCAACGTTTGTATGAGAGATATTTTATTTGTGGTCGGATTTACTTCATACTTGGTCTTAATGCTCATTGATAGCGAGCAAAGCCGCGGGCAAAAGCTAGTATTATATAAAGATAATTCAATCGTTTGGTAATTGATAAATTATCAATTATTGTCAGACGGTATTTATGAAATACTGAAATGTTTTATAAGAATAATTGATCAATCATTACGAAAATGAATGATTTAAGTCATCGTCTATTTTCTTATAAACAAACTTTTTTTTTTTTTTTTGAAGAATTTTCAGATTCGATTTTCTTGAAGACGAAACTATAAGAAAATTATTATTTTTGATTTATTCTTTTTATACAGAATAAACGTCCAGGCGATCGAATTGAGTAATCTTCTTTTCGAAGGCGATTAGAAATTTTAATTTGAGCAACTAATTGTAATTACTTTTCTTTAAGTATAATTCGTCGATTCGTTAAGTTGGCTTTTCTAGAATATTGTTTAGAAACTAAAAAACACTAGAACAAAGGTACAAAGGTGCAAAATTTCTTATCAACGTACAGAATTATTCTATATTGTGTTAGTTTACATTTCATCCTTTATTTGTTTTGCTTTCTATTTTAGGTTCAATTTAAAAGTATGGGTGCATTAGAACGTCCGTATATAAAAATTCAAATGAATTATTTATAATCGTACAATTAATTGTCATTTACAAATAACATTTCAGTTGTCAATTGTTAATTGCAAACAAAACCACGGTTGGTATACCAAAAGTTAACTAATAAAATGAATGTCCAGGTAACAAGTAATCTTTCATTTGCAATCGATAAATAAATTTATTTAAATAAACAAGCCAGTTGTTATTTGATATTATTTCAAATTTCCACAAATCTGGATTGAGAATTGTTGCTCGTTCAGCTCTGACAAATAATTGTCTAAGAAAAATTATGCTTTGCAAACATTTCACCTGGTCTACTAAATTCGAAACGATTCGATATCATTCCGTTCGCTTTATTTTTACGTTCAACTCTTTGGGGCACAGAATTTCACGAGATAAAAATCATATACGTTGACCACGCATAAAATGGAGGAGAGACACACGTCGAGAAATATTTCTGATCAATTAATAAACACTTTAAATGAATGGGGAATAACTCAGAAAATATTACCTATTGTTACAGACAACGCAAAAAATCTAGTAAACGCAATTTCTTTGATATCCAAAACATGTGCAGCTGTTAATAAAGCATTAAAAGAAGAAAATAGACCCATGTTCCACAGAAAATTTTATTTTATTTTATTTTTTCGCAACTATTGCAATATTTCGAGGTGGATCTAAAAATGTCCCACCATCCATTACCGTGCATCAGAAAGGTGGGTCATTTCTAATCCCACCGTGCCCCAAAGGGTTAACGCACGATTCACTTTGACCTGTTGTCTTCTTTCGTTTCTCTGAAAGCCGAATGATACTTGCCAGAGTAAAAGCGTGGTGTACAAATAGGAAAAGAAACTTTTGAGACAAGCTAATATATCGTGACAATGAATTTGTATTCGAAACAGGTGCGAGGAAAAGATTTCGCAGGCCAACTACTTCCGCCCCGTCGGTCTCGAACGATCAGGAAGTCTCGGCTAGCGTGAACAGGTTAAAGGTCACTCGAAATCGTATCACGAACAAGAATAAAAAGAATGAGATTCAAAGTGGAAAATCGGAAGACTACAAGGTAGGTACGATGATGATATAATTGTCGACTGTCATTAACCAGGTTAGAAATTGAATTTCATCCTAGATGGAAAAAATTAATTAAACAGGATTCAAATATCTACTTCTTTTTTTTTTTTCTTTTTGCTTTTTATTTTATAAGCTCAGACATCGATTGTGAAGACAATACATTTCGATACATTGTTAGAAAATGATAATTAATTCTTGGACCATTTGAATTTTAATGAAAAATAATATTTTGAAGAATGTCTGTAAGGTAATAGTACCAGTGGTTGACCAGTTAAGAGAAATCTTTCACGCGAACAATGGTAACCGCTTGAGTGTCGATGCCTGGAGACATTCTTTAAGCATTCTAGATTATAATAACAAAACCACTTTTAACAGAAAGTTGAGTTATAGAAATTTGAAAAATATATTTAAAAATTCGGTAAATGCTTCAGAAGTTGACCACTCTTAAGAATTAAAGGACTAGTAATTAACTGGTGTGAATTAAATGAAATTATTGTGAGAATTTGAACAGCAAATAATTCATCGGCGAAAATATTCACAATGTTAGCATTTTCTTACCTAAACCTTAAGGAAATAGAAATATAATGGCATATTATTTACCTTAATGAACTTACAATTAAATGTAATTTTTTTTTTTAATTTAACTGTCAGAAGTCGTGGCATCCGAAGTTCACTTTCATCAAAAGTGCACAACTTATAAAAACTTTATTTTTCTTATATTTTCTAAAAAAAAAAAAAAATGGTCGACTACTTGGTACCTTTACCTTAATCGAAGATTTAATGCGTTTTGTATCTTCACGCAGCTTGTATGTTATTATACAAACTGGTCTCAATACCGGACGAAAATTGGAAAATTCATGCCAGAAGATATACAACCAGACCTTTGTACTCACATCATCTTCGCGTTTGGTTGGTTGAAGAAGAACAAATTGACGAGCTTCGAGTCGAACGATGAAACGAAAGATGGAAAGGTCGGATTGTACGAGAAGATCATGAATCTGAAGAAAGATAATCCATCTTTGAAAATTTTACTTGCGATTGGTAAGCACCTTAACCCCTTTTGTTTTTTACCTATAATATCCTATTAATACCATTTCCATCGTTCAAACTTTGATCACAGAGGCTGCCACGATTGGTCCCGGACATTTTTTACAATCGTATAATAATTAACAAAAGAAACGATGATATAAACTGCATACGATGTTAGCTATGGAATCGAAGATTAATTGATTGTATTGTTAATAATTCGAATTTCAGCTTGTCTGACTACACACGTTCGTTTTCACTGTGCCAATCAATTATGAAGTAGGGAAGAATGGCACGGAATGGATAGATTTATGTTTGAAACTTTAACACGTTGGCTGATACGGGGTTCACCGGTGACCGGCACCCGAAATTTTTTTACAATCATACAATTAACAAAAGAAACGACGAAACAAACCACGGATAACGTTATCGTTAAGCTAATAATGGTAGCTATCGATTTGAAAGGTTAAATTTGAAAATATGTTGATTATATTCTTAATAATTAGGATTTCAACGTGTCCGACTACACACTGTGTAGTTTTTCACTGTGCCAGTCAACGTGTTAACTATGGTTTAATTTTTCTCAATAAAGTATGTTGTGTGTCTTTCATTATTTCAACACGATGAAATTGCAATACGAATAAGAAATATTATAATATTCCAAAATGAGATAGACGATGTTGTATTGTCATTTAAAAGCCATAACTTGTTTCACTTACATTCTCCAAATTTTTCACTACCATTCTATATATTATTTACTAATTATTTGCCAAAAATTGTTGCATCTAACTTTAATCAAACTATATTATTATATTTTCCCTGAGCTTGGGTCGATACAGAAATTCTTTTCATCAATTTTTAATTTGATACTGTAAAACGTGTAAAGGTCCGCCGACGAAGATTCGAAGTATTTTGAAATTTTATGGAATATTTATCTTGGACGCAAAAGCATGACGTTTATTAATTTTGATCAGGTGGTTGGTCGTTCGGTACACAAAAGTTCAAAGACGTATCGGCAACCAGGTACGCGAGACAAACCTTCATCTACAGCGCCATACCGTATTTAAGGGACCGAAATTTCGACGGGCTCGATATCGATTGGGAATATCCAAAAGGTGGAGACGATAAAAAGAACTATGTTCTTCTATTGAAAGGTAAGCCCAAAATAGAAATTTATCAGATTTGAAATCTGCTCATTCGATAAACATTCCATTTATCTATTTTGTCGCGTGATTTTCAAGTTTTTATGAAATTATATGTACCAACACGGCTATGATTTATTATGATAAATTATCATCGAAATTTGTGAATACGAGTAATCGTAACTTTTCCGAAAATCGATGGTACAGATTTGAATAGTTCCTATTTCGATTATATACGTGTTCATTTGAACTTTGAACACGATTATCACTGTGAAAAATATGACTTGTGCTCGACACAAGATAATTAATAAATTTAATTCGAATAATTTTGTGCGCAGAGCTTCGTGAAGCTTTCGAAGCGGAAGCTCAAGAGAAGAAAATGCCGAGACTTTTATTAACAGCTGCTGTGCCGGTTGGTCCTGATAACGTTAAGAGCGGATACGACGTTCCAGCTGTCGCCAGGTTTGTTAATTCTACAAAATTTTAACTTTCTCCGGAACATTTTTAACCCCTTAACCTACGATTTACGTTCGAGAATTTTGGGCGATGCCCCTAATATTTATGATTGGCCCGATCATCGTACTACGGGCTATGCCCGTAGTTGTAGGTTAAGGGGTTATAATGTCCCTCGATACCATCATCAGTTAAAATGTTCCATCTATCATTTTTTGTCGTTTTTCGAAATATTAACCCTTTGACTACGACAGACTTTTGGCACGCATCGGCCGTACTGTACGGTATGAATTCAGTCGCGACGTACACCGAGAACAGCGAAGTTTTTCGTCATGAGCCTCTCGTGGTAATAAATCAGAATAGGTTAATTAAAATAAGTAATCTACATTACCGCTATAGGCTTACATTACCATAAGAGCAATTATACAATTTTACAAGAAAACGTGACGTGATAGAAATTTTTTTTTTTTTTTTTTTTTTTTTTAACTATCAATTCCCTTGTATTTTTTTTCATCGCAGACCTATGATATTTCTACCGAAATAATGGTACGTCAAGGGGTTAAATATACCGACTCGTTTGTACAAACTGTGCAATTACTTGTTTTCATTTGGCAAGTAGTCCGTTTACTCGTATCTTGTCTTCTTCATGATCATTCCGGTCTTCAGTTACTTGGACTTCATCAACCTAATGGCGTACGACTTCCACGGGAAATGGGAGAGAGAAACGGGCCACAATGCCCCACTGTACGCGTCCTCGTTGGATTCGGAATGGCAGAAACAGTTAAGCGTAGACAACGCGGCGTCGATGTGGGTCCGTTTGGGTGCACCTAAGGAAAAATTAATCATCGGCATGCCAACCTACGGCCGATCGTTCACTCTGTCGAACCCGGCCAATTTCCGTGTACACTCAGCTGCCAGCGGCGGTGGAAAAGCCGGCGAGTACACCAAGGAATCCGGTTTTCTTGCTTATTACGAGGTATTCGAGAGTATATTTGCCAATCGCCCGAAACGTTGAGCATCGTTTCAAGTTAAGGAATTGTAAATTGATTTGTTTGTTTCTTTTATTCGGCCGAGATTGCTTGCGATTTCACATAGCCTCTGTCTTGTTGATTCTCGAAGATGGAGGAGGACTCAAGTGTGGGCTGAGTATTTTTGAATTGCAACAGAAAATTATAAGGTGCCTATGTCTGTTCCATTTGCTTGAAGTTTTCGATTTATTATTATTGAAACGTAATGGTTTATTTCGAAGTTGCGTTAGTTTGGAGAAGATTGACTCTTTGAAGGTAGAGTTTTCATGCGTTCCAAAGGTAGTTGGTAAAATATGAATGACCATCGAAGCACTCGAAGCATTTTTGAACGTGATCGGGTCTAATCTAATTTTCTACACTATTTCGAAAGGAAAGTGTTGCTTGTTTCTATTCCCTTCCTTAATTTTCTATATTTTGATACGGACGAAACGTGACGAAACTTAAATTTCGCATCGTAGAATGATGATGCGACACTCGGGTGCAAAGGTTTAATAAATGAATCGTTGTTACAAACAAATTCGTATTAGAAATGTTTCAAGATTAAAACGGGTTAAACAATAATAGAGTGATTTCCAATCTTAAAACCACAAAAAGAAAACCCAATTACCTTATGAATGAATAATAGTGATATTAATGAGTATCTTACAAATCAATAAATTAATAACAAATATGTACGTGTGAAACGCGTATTAAAATTACCAAAAGTTTATACGGCTGTCACCAAAGTACCGTTTCGAATTTTAGCATAAAATCGCATTTGTAAGAAAGTAGAATCCTTGCACTTTGATCCAGTTATTGTTTTAATATAGATATCTTTATTACTTCCTGAGATATCGTCGTTGGAAGACAACCGTAATTTTTGATAGTCACCCATTCAGTGACGGTCACGTGGTCACTTTTCCTTTTAACCCTTTTACTATTACTACTACTATTACTATTAGTAGATAGCCCATTCATGGTTATCTTCGAAGCTCTGTATCTCAGGAACTAGTAAAGATATCGCGTTGCAACAAAATGCGTTATTAACCGCACACTTGCCTCTATCTTCAGAGCTGCCAATCAAATTTCACATAATTTTTATATTAATTACGAGGTTGTTTCACACCGTTTGGGAGATCATGACGTCAATATTTATCTTCAAAGGAATACAATTGTTGGCTCTATTTTGAAACAGAAAGGAATATTAAGAAACAACTTATGCCAAGCCGCATGAAAGTACATATTTGATGTGTTCATTAAAATGGGCTTTACCCTTACAATAAATATTGATATCGTTTAGCTGATTTTTGTGGACTGGGAATAATTTCAAACATATTTATCTGCTATCTGAATTGTTAATATTAACCCTTTCGGTACGTTAATATTAAACCTTGTCGGATACATCCGGCATCCATCTGATGACCTGTGTGGGCGAGTGCCGGATATATCCGACATTCACGTAGCAATCCGTGGTTAATATTAAAGTTACAAACAACACTTGGAAAAAAAAGCATTGTTTTATTAAGCATAGATCGTATATAAGGTTAGGAATGGCGTCACACAAAAGAGGACTGACCATGTGCTATGTGCGCGTTTTCAGCGGGGCACCTCGTATAACGGGAGTGTCGCGGCGGAAAGAGCGCTCGTACCGAAAGGGTTAATATGGTAAATACAGATAGAAATAAAGAAGTTTGGGAAATTGTCTTTTGAACGATCATATTAACGATTACGTTAAAAAAATTATACATAGTCATATAATTATAATAACAACACACAGTCATTATTATGCGTGTGTATTTGTTTGCCTTCGTACAAAGTATATTTAATAAACTTATCAATGAGATTAGAAAAAATATCAGAGGTAAACATATACTCAGCCCCCCCCCCCCCCCCCCCTGGATCCGCCCTTGCTTTTAAAGTTTTAATATTTCTAAAATTCTAATCTAATCTAAATTTCGAAAATTCAATTTCTTTCCATGAATTTCAATCTCCTGTTTATAAGAAATACATACGTAAAGTTTCGATAATTTGATACAAAATATATCTGTTTTTAATTTTCCATGAAAAGATCTGCGAGATGCTGCAAAGTGGCGCGATCTACATCTGGGACGACGAGATGAAGGTGCCCTATCTGGTGCAAAACGAACAATGGGTCGGTTTCGACGATGAGAAATCCATCCGTATCAAAATGGACTGGTTGAAAAACAAAGGCTACGGCGGCGCTATGGTGTGGACCGTGGACATGGACGATTTCAATGGAACGGTTTGCAATGGAAACGTCAGATATCCATTGATCGGGGCGATGAGGGAGGAATTGCTGGGAATATCCAGAGGTCCGAATTCGAAGGATGTCGATTGGAGCGCTGTGGCTTGCACCGTTTCGGAGAACATCCTGAACAAACCGGAACCGTACAAGATCTCCGTGTCGGATGTTCTTAATAAAGCTAAGAAAGTTCAGAAAACAACGTCGCAGCTTGTGATCAGTCCTCCTACCAATGGTAATTCTTTTTTCCAATTTGATGCTTTGATTATATTAATACAGGCTGTCTCAACTAAAAGGGGGCTACTTAAATATCTTTTTGGTTGCTGTAATATCAATAGCGGGTCCACGAGAGGGATCACCCTCTCGTCCAAGAGATCATTTCTGATTATTGTAGACAGGGTCGCTACGTACGGTTGGTGCAGGTTGTGCACCGTACACGGGCGCTTCTCCGAAGGGGCGTCGTATCGCCAGAAGAATTTTTGTACTTTTTATACATTACGACTAAGGTGTAATGAATCATTCAATCACCGAGAGGTCAAACTGCTCGGGAGAAGGTAAGAACCGGACGGGGGTGAGCTAGCTTGTCCGGTTACCGAAAGGCTGCTTGTAAAATAGTATGTAATATTGACAGTCTCGATTGTCGGCATTTTGGAAGTTCAAATAGAGTTTATTGTGTGAGAAATTAATTATTTTCTTGTTAAAGGGCGATCAATTTTTCTTGCACACAAGCGCCTCTTATCCACGTGGCGACCCTGATTGTAGATTGGTGCTCCAATGATCGTGTGTCTTTTGAACTGATGTAAATTTATTGATTCATTTAACCGGGTGATCGAGTTATTCCTTTTTCTCCCATAAGCGAAGCAGATCCTACCCCTATCCCTATTTCCAACCCCAACCGTGAACGTGAGAAGGTAGAAAAGGTGCTCGAGTTGTATCTGAACTCATCTGTGAAAAGGTTGGCCATCCCTGCCATAAACCATGAAGGCTCTTCGACCCGATATCGTTTCGTCGGTCCTATGCTTTTTTTTTTCAGACTGAATCCTTCAGTGCTTTTCAATGAGAAGATTCCTTTTTGCTTTTACAATTTTAAGCATGATAATCCAACGATTGAACCCTCCCCACGTATCATTATTGAACATATGAACCTGTTGTGTTTGAGTTTCTTCTGTTGATCAAAGATGTATCGGATCGTTTGTTTTCTTTTTATGTTTCACAGAAAGGGAAGCTCAGTCATTCTGTTATCTAACGAATTGGTCGCACAGAAGGCCAGGAGCTGGAAGATTTATGCCAGAAGACATCGATCCAACGCTTTGCACTCATATTGTCTACGCGTTCGCAACCTTGAAGAATCATTTGCTCGTGGAAGAAAGTGATAAAGACGCGGAGATGTATGGACGATTGATTGCTCTGCGTGATAAGAATCCGGATATCAAGGTACGATCTTTGTTTCAGAGTATTTCTGTACGGTTTTGGTGGGATTACGAAGGACACGAACAAACGGAAATGCAATTATGAATCTTATTCTTTATCAGCCGGAATCGAATCGAAAATTATGTAATTAGAAATGATAGGTGAAAGGTTTAGCATGTTGGAGCGTGTTGGTATGTGAACTAATGTGAAGGTATTACTAACAATGTCTCTCATAGTTTATTTACTTTTCTTAAGTTGGTAACACTTTGTGTGTTCATGTTTTATCTTCTTTCAAGATATCTGTAAAGAATAAAAGGCACGTTTTACGGTTTACCTGTTAATCTTTGAATATCTTGTGCTTCCTGTGACTAACTCATTGAGAATATTATTTAACTTTAAATATAAAAACAACAGAGGACGGTTTTGCTGTCCTTTCCGTTCAACCAGAAATAGTTACTTGTATCTTCGAGTTGATTTGATTCTATTTCTTTCTTTTGTAATTTTCTGTTCTAATGATTTCAATTAAGGATTATACAAATGATAATCTTACAGATATTATTAGCAATCGGTGGTTGGGCATTCGGATCAACGCCGTTCAAAGAATTGACCAGCAACACCTTCCGTATGAATCAATTCGTCTATGAAGCTATTGACTTCTTGAGGGAATACAAATTTGACGGTCTGGACGTGGATTGGGAATATCCTAGGTAATGATCTAACACTTTGCCCTCGAGTGGCGTTGCGAAATTTGGAATATTGCGATTTGAAAGTTCGAAATTTGGCAATTTGGTAATTTGGAAATTTAAAATTTAGAAATAATTTGGAAAATTGGAATTTAGAAATTTGAGATTTAGAAGTATGGAAATTTGGTAATTTGGAAATTTTAAATTTGGAAATTTGAGATTTGAAAGTTCGAAATTTGGTAATTTGGAAATTTGGAAATTTTTAATTTAAAATTTAGAAATTTGGAAAATTTGAGATTTAGAAGTATGGAAATTTGGTAATTTGGAAATTTTAAATTTAGAAATTTAAAATTTGGAAATTTGAGATTTGAAAGTTCGAAATTTGGTAATTTGGAATTTTGGAAATTTTTAATTTAAAATTGAGAAATTTGGAAAATTGGAAATTAGAAATTTGAGATTTAGAAGTATGGAACTTTGGTAATTTGGAAATTTAAAATTTAGAAATTTGGAAAATTGGAATTTAGAAATTTGAGATTTAGAAGTATGGAAATTTGGTAATTTGGAAATTTAAAATTTAGAAATTTGGAAAATTGGAATTTAGAAATTTGAGATTTAGAAGTATGGAAATTTGGTAATTTGGAAATTTAAAATTTAGAAATTTGGAAAATTGGAATTTAGAAATTTGAGATTTAGAAGTATGGAAATTTGGTAATTTGGAAATTTGAGATTTGAAAGTTCGAAATTTGGTAATTTGGAAATTTAAAATTTAGAAATTTGAGATTTGGAAATTTGAAATTTGAAACTGGAAACTTAAAATTTCGAAATTTTCAAACGAAAATTCGACTGTCAGTCCCTAGTCCCAACGTGTTAAATGAGTCTAATTAAAACTTTCCTAACAACTAAGATATTTCATACGAAGGATTTTTATCGAAACGAAACATTGAAACTAAATTCTTCAGGGGTGGAGACGATCGAACAGCCTATGTGAATCTTCTGAAAGAGCTTCGACTTGCTTTCGAGGGCGAAGCGAAGAGTTCCGCTCAACCGAAATTAATTTTATCAGCTGCTGTGCCTGCTAGTTTTGAAGCTATTGCTGCTGGGTAAGTCAATTGCTTCCATTTGTTTTTATATTCATTTTATTTAAATATACCTCTATCGTTTCTTTTATCTTCGTTCATTTCAGATACGACGTACCCGAAATATCTAAATACCTGGATTTCATTAACATCATGACTTACGATTTCCATGGACAATGGGAAAGACAAGTAGGACACAACAGCCCCCTGTTTCCCTTGGAAAGTGCTACCAGTTATCAGAAGAAATTGACAGTGGTTGGTACAATATTCCACTAAACATTAACTTCCTTGTAATCATCTTTTCAATCAATAAGATGAATTTAATGTTATAAACGTTCTTCCATCGATTCCAATTACAAGTCTTAATTTCAACTCGCCTCCTTCTTTCAAATAAAATGTTCTGAAAATTCTTAAAACTGAGTGCGATGAGCCCGAGTGGGCATTTTTAAATCGGTTGTTCTCTTCGTCTCTCTCTGAAATTAGTTTTTCACTCAGAGTGTCGCCTCTTAGTATACCTACTCGTTGGTTGTAACGACGTCACTGACGCCAGCACTTATACTTGGCTGCCAAATTAGTTCCGCGCACAACATCAATCGATGTGTATAGATCTATGTGACGTCGCTTGGCCGTTACCATAACGGGTGACGGATTTTCCTGGCAAACCCGCCAGGAATAGTCCAAACGAACCCTAACGGTACGGCCAGGAGGTATACAAATCAACTTGTATAACAAGCCATCTACGGTCTCACGATTTCTGGTAATCAAAACTGGTACCGTTGTTTTAATTATTCTAATATTTATAGGACTATAGCGCGAGGGAATGGGTGAAGCAGGGTGCTCCGAAAGAAAAACTGATGATCGGTATGCCGACTTACGGACGATCATTCACGTTGGTGGATAAAGAGAAGTTTGACATAGGTGCACCAGCGTCCGGAGGTGGAACAGCTGGCAACTTCACCAACGAATCCGGATTCCTTTCCTACTACGAGGTACAACGATCGTAATTAATTCATATCCTGTTGAAACCCTTTGCACTCGATTGGTGGCCTCTGGAGGAACATGTATTTAGCATCGGAACCTCCATACCTAAAATCACCGACGAGCTACTGTTAAAGACTGCCAGCCCCTGTGTATTTTGGCGTACCACTAAGTGGGCTCTGATGGGCTCTGACGGCTCTGTCGGTAAAGCGACGAGCGGTCGCCTCGTGACAAAGAACGCCTATGGAACAAAATGTGACAAAGCGAGACAGAAAAGTTCCCCTCGCCCCGGCGACCGTTTAGACGATGGGACTAGTCACGTCTTCCGCGAGTGTTTCTTATTCTGACCGTAATATATCCTAGAGGGCGGTCGAAAACAGCGAATTTTTCGGATACGCGAAGTCCCGTAAGGCTGGCAGCTGGCAGTCTTTAACAGTACCTCGTCAGTGCTAAAATATAAGAAGCGTCGTGGAGAAATAGAGGACGGTTGGACGGTTTGGTCTACCTAGTAGCGCGGCCGCCTACAAATCCAAGGTTCCGGGTTCTATTCCCGGCGTTCTCTTTTTTCCAGTTTTGCCTACACATATTACTGGAGAATTTGTAGGATTAATAGAAATAGAAATTCATTTATAATCCCGTGCTGAAGGTAAAAATCCCAACAGTGCGGGAGTCCCACTTCGACATATCTACACCCTTATCAGCTTCCGAGCCTCTGGTTACGTAGCCAGAGGCTCGGAAGCTGATTGGGTAGATATATCGAAGCTGGACTCCCGCATTGTTACCATTTTTACCTTCAGCACGGCTAGTACTAGAGTCGGCTGTGATAATGCATAAAATAGAGCTTTTGTGTTTCAAGAATCTTGCTATCAAAATAAACTCGACACGATCAAAAAACACTTCGAGTGCAAAGGGTTAACACGTCCAAGAGCCAGGGTCATAAACGATCCGGATCATCGACAAAACTGTAAGAGTTCTTTCAAAAGAAGACACGCGTGTTCGATAAAACGACTTAACAATTTGTTAAAGAGCTATTAGTTTATTTCTCTAATTTTCACCGTTAAAGCCCTGTTAGAACGATGGACTTAATTGCCCGACGTCTTTGACTAAATTATTACATTATTGTTGGTATCAAACGAATAATCCAAATATTATCTAGGCCACTGGTCTGAAAATTGTTAATTGGACATAATCGATTCGAAACAGTAAAAATAATATTGTTAAACGAACACGCAGATCTGTGGCTTTTTGAACGAAGACAACACTACCCTAGTCTGGGATAGCGAGCAACAAGTACCATTTGCGTACAAGGATGACCAATGGGTTGGATTCGATGACGAAAGAAGCCTTATAAATAAAGTACGTATTGTATCGGGTCATTCTGAAAGTTCCTTTCCCTTAATACGAGTTATCATTTCATAATTTTGTTGATAACTTTTTAACGAAGCATTTAAGAGCCTATGTTTATATAACATTTTTGTCTTATTTTAGCTTGTAAAATATGTTGGTAAGAACTTGGACACCCTGTATATATTGATTACAATAGGTGCCATGATTATACGCTCTAACAAATTTCATTGATATAAAATACTGATACTTATTGATTGCGACAGATGCAATGGCTCAAAGAAGAAGGTTTCGGAGGTATAATGATCTGGTCCGTGGATATGGACGACTTCAGAGGAATTTGTGGGGCTGGTAAATATCCATTAATCAAAGCTATGAAGAAAGAGCTGCAAGAGTATAAGGTGAAACTGGAATACGACGGTCCTTACGAGAGTGCCACGAGGAATGGGAAATACACCACCAAAGATCGTAAGTGTCCTGTAAAAACGTTATATCAAACATTCTGTTTACCAGTTATGCATTCTCGTTAGCGTTGGATCGTTTAAAGGGGCATCACGATCGATTTGAAGAAGGCGAACGAGACTAACCCTCGTAAAACGTTGAACGCGACGTCGGTCTCTGGGGACTTACAATGAACTTTCCGTTCAGCCGGAGACAGTCCCTGGGGACTGACAGTGGACTTTTCGTTTTGAAATTTGTAAATTTCGAATTTTCAAATCTCAAATTTCTAAATTTTAAATTCCCAAACATTGAACTTTCAAATCTTAAATTTCTAAATTTATAAATTTCTAAATCTTCAAATTTCCAAATTTCGAACTTTCAAATCTCAATTTTTCAAATTTCAAATTTCCAACTTTCCAAATCTTAAATTTCTAAATTTCCAAATTTTGAACTTTCAAATCTCAATTTTCCAAATTTCAAATTTCCAACTTTCCAAATCTTAAATTTCTAAATTTCTAAATTTCCAAATTTTGAACTTTCAAATCTCAATTTTCCAAATTTCAAATTTCCAACTTTCCAAATCTTATATTTCTAAATTTCTAAATTTCCAAATTTCGAACTTTCAAATCTCAATTTTTCAAATTTCAAATTTCCAAATTTCCAAATTTTAAATTTCCAAATTACCAAATTTCGAACTTTCAAATCTCAAATTTCCAAATTACCAAATTTCCATACTTCTAAATCTCAAATTTCTAAATTCCAATTTTCCAAATTTCTAAATTTTTAATTTCTAAATTTCCAAATTTCGAACTTTCAAATGTCACATTTCTAAATTTCAAATTTCCAAATTTCTAAATATCAGATTTCAAAATTTTAAGTTTCCAAAGTTCCAAACTTCGAACCTTCAAATCTCAAATTGCTAAATTTCCAAATTTCAAACTTTCAAATGTCAAATTTCTAAATTTCAAATTTTCAAATTTCAAATTTCCTAATTTCCAAATTACCAAATCTCAATAAGTTTTTAAATTTTAAATTTCCAAATTACCAACTTTCGAACTTTTAAATCTCGAATTCCCATATTTCTTATTGGAAATAGGTTGTGAATTAAATGATAACCGTTATTGCTTATACTTTTCTTTTATTTAACTGGCAAGGAAGGAAGTCTGTATAGTTCAACAGTCACACGAGAAGTGAAGAGAAAAGAAAGCTGAGCTTTTAAAATGGTATAGAAAAGTAGGGGGTCCTCTTGAAGGACTAAACGCTAGGCATATACTATGTTTATTATCCAGGCCCCATGCCATAAACCATGGAGGCCATTCGACCCGATACCGTTTCGTCGGTCCTATGTTTCTTTTCAAACTGAAACATGCAATGCTATACAGTGGGAAGATTCCTTTTTGCTATTACAATTTACGCATGATAATCCAACATTTCTAAATCTCAAATTTCCAAATGTCTAAATTTCAAATTTAAAGTTTCCAAATTCCTTAATCTCAAATTTCCAAATTTCCAAATTTCGAATTTTCTAATCTAAAATTCCTAAATTTCTAACTTTCCAAATCTCGCATTTCTAAATTTCTAACTTTCCAAACCTCAAATTTCTAAATTTTCAAATTTCGAACTTGCAAATCTTCAAATCTCAAATTTCTAAATTTCACATTTCCCAATTTCCAACTTACCAAATATCAGATTTCCAATGTTTCTTTTATCAATTATATCATTTCAAAGCATCTCAGGTGTCCAGAGTAAAGAATTTTATTTCAAAATGAAAAAAGATAGCCACGTGCTTACATATTACGACTCGGTAAATGGAAAAAGGGAAAAAGATCGGAATTCGTTGTTGCAGCGAACGAAGTGACCTGCGACGAGGAGGACAACCACATATCGTACCATCCAGACAAGAACGACTGCACCATGTACTATATGTGCGAAGGAGAGAGGAAACACCATATGCCTTGCCCTGTGAATCTGGTGTTCAACCCCAACGAGAATGTGTGCGATTGGCCGGAGAACGTGGAGGGTTGTTTGCAACACACGCAGGCGCCACCGGTGTAAAAAGATCGCGAAAAAGGAACGAGAAATCATACGAGAATTATTCGAAACCCGTCCACCTCGGCCGCGCGAGATTCTACTACGATCAACGCGAGGAAAACTGTCGGTAACCCTCGTACAACACGGTCCTTGGGTTTCCAGAAAATTACATCAAACGAGGAACAACTGTAAAACAGAATGAATCGAGTTTTAAATTTTTCTGTTTCGGTTTTTTTTTTTTTTTTTTTTTAACGAAACACATGATATTGTCGTGTTATAAGGGGATTTTCTTTATTTTTCGTTGTACAGATCATGTGTTATACGATGGTTATTTAAGGTGAAATCCGTCGATCATCGACGCGTTGCCGAAATTTTCTATTCTTAATCCTTAACCTAAGTATCAGGGGATACTCCTCGTTTTTCACCCCCTCGCTCTCTCTCTCTCTCTCTGTCATTTGTATAAATACGCACGATATCCAACTACCATGATGGTTATACTTTGTAAATAAAAAAAAAAAAAGAAAATGGGAAAAAATGATGGTTTTACGAAAAAAGTCGAACCTTCTTCTTCTTGCGATTGGTATATGTGATAGCAGAAGGAAAGGAAATTTGTGCGTACGATTAACTAGTGATTCT
Source organism: Stelis phaeoptera (assembly GCA_943735885.1). NCBI lineage: Eukaryota > Metazoa > Arthropoda > Insecta > Hymenoptera > Megachilidae > Stelis > Stelis phaeoptera. The sequence goes on from OX030936.1 coordinate 9,045,229, forward strand.
ACGTTTTATTTTGTAACTTTACATATAAAATCATGATTTTATTGTTCGTATTCGCTGTGAATTCATCCCTGTCTCCTTGCTTGTTTTTTTTTTTTTTTATTTTAATTTATTAGGTTGTAATTATAAAATGTCCAATTTTCAAGGGTAACGTTAATAAAATGTAATTTGTTGGCAAAATTTGTATATATTATTTTCTCTTTCAAGAAATTAACAGCTTTTTTAAATCGATATTTCTAAATTTTTCTAAATTTGCCAACGTTTGAAAAATTAGAATTGCACATATTTCTAATTCTTCTCATAACACGTGAAAAGATAGAAAATTGGACACTTTGTATCAGTACAGCTTAATAACGAGGGAAATAAGTTATAGTAACGATAGCAGGTATAAATAGTAAACTTTTTCTTTTTACAATTATGGTATCATAATATTTACTTTGATGAAACGATGCAAAATAATTTACTCAACAAATCACGATCTTTGTACAAAACGTATCTGACTTTTGTCGTGCTTCTAAACGTACGAAAAAAGAATGTATTTTATGAGAAGTATCGTAAAAGCGACGACTGAGAATTTGTATTAAAAAATAAACCGAAATTCTGCTACCGTAACTGTTCTAAACATCATCAATTCCGATCAATTTCGATTTTCGGTTTCAACATCTATTAGCGTTAATTCTATGTATACAAAATATGTTGAAAAGTGTGAAATAATTTCGTAACGACAGAAAACAATTCTACACCTATATAACGTTATTTTACTAAAAAATATATTACCTAGTTTTTATATACATCGTATTCACATACAGATTTATTTTATATAAAATTGCAAACCGACCCAGTTAGTCGTATCGATGTAATCTTCTAAAAAGGGACGAATATTTGTCTCTTTACCTAAATTGGATTTAAATCCTTAATTACCACCACCTAAAAGGATTCTATACATTGTTCTTCTATTTCTATTCGTTATCCAATCAACATTCTACAACCTATACAGGGTGTCCTGTAACTAGTGTACGAGCCGGAAATAGGAGGTAGCCGAGACGATTTTAAACAACAATTTCCTTTGCAAAAATGTCAGACGGGGCTTCGTTTTCGAATTATTCACGAAAAACACTGACCAATCAGAGCGCGCGTATAGTTACCCTATCACGGCTGAGCGCACAGTACGCGCGCTCTGATTGGTCAGTGTTTTTTCGTGAATAATTCAAAAACGAAGCCCCGTCCGACATTTTTGCAAAGGAAATTGTTCAGAATTGATTCAGCTAATTACGGGACACCCTGTATAGACACGTTGCCATTAATTTATTATGCACTTTTCTATCCATTACCTAACTAATAGAATCATACTTGATATTATATTAATATTCAATCCCTGTACGAGACAATTTCTCGAATGAAGAATCAATCGAAGGAAAGGGTGGTTGGCCACCAATGTTTTAATATTTACAACGACGAACGGGACGAGACATGAATAATAAAAATGAAGATATATAGTGAAAGATACAAACATGTAAGATCAGAACTCAGAACTGCTTCCAGAATATCTAATTGTAAGTAAAGTAGGAAAGGGAAGGAGTCAGATTTTTCTAGCGATGGTAAGCTGCGGCTTACTAGACAGTTGGAATATTGGGAAAAGGAATTAAAAGTTTACATAAAATGTATTTTATTTCTGTACGTGTGGATGTCTTGTTTGTTGGCTATGAATCTGTCGATCGATAACATCGTTAATTCAAAAATGTCTCACCACTAAACCTCGTCGGTGATAATACATTTTTAAACAGCGGTCGGTAAACGTTCGGTCGGTAAATAGGGTACGTCGCTGAAATTGAATTTCTATAAAATTATACATAGATGAAGACAAATGTCAATGAAATATCATCGGTTAAGTCTTTGTCGGTCAAATGAAACGGATCCTTTGGTGAATTAACACGTTCAGTCCCGGGGTAACATGACCCGGCTCAATCGAGACAAGGAAACGCCATAAATCATAAATTAGGGGGCGACGCTCTTTTGATGTCCCCAGCGCTCAGGAGCGGATACTTTGCGTTTCGAGGCTGCCGAGCATCAAATTACACGTTCTTTCGCGCTTGAGTGCCTGAGTAAATTTACTCGATCCGGGACGGAAAGTGTTAAATATGTCCATTAAGAGGGGACAGCCGAGCGCGGTAGGTTAATCGTATATTGTCTTTGTACGTATCAATTGAGCAATCTAGGCTATCCACTCTTCCCTTAATTATTTCGCTACCAACAATATTCGATTAATTTAGTATCCAAAGGGTCGATAAACCGATTGTAATAAGGAACTCAATACGCCGATATAGTTAGAAGAATAATGTCTACTAAGGCCAACCAGGTGGTAGCTAATCTCTCGTAATTGCCGGAGCTGAGGGCGGAAGCTTGGCAGGCGGTGTGAGGGGTGCCTAACGTTAACAAAACTTTGTCGGACGAATGTGATGGCGTGGTCTCGGTGCAAACAGCCCTTCCGGCTATCGTTCTTAGTTGTCTGGCATCCGACTGGGATGCTGTGTGAATTTGCCTCGACTCTCGAAGCCATCGTCTCAACCACAAGCTGAGCCAAGCGATCTCGCAATCGCACTCCAGGGGATTTCCGGACACTTGCAATCCTCCTGGAACATCGTGAAAATCTTTTATTCTTTTTCGATGGATTTTTTTACAGAAACAGAGGGAAATTTTATTTTCATACGCTTATGGAATTCCATAGACTTTTCTAGGGAAAAAGAAAATGATTCCTACCTACAGAGCTAGAAATATGGAATCTCGAAAAGGTCCAACTCTCAACAGACTTGGTACAGCCAAAGCCAGAAATCGAGTTACCTGGTTTATTTACGTAGCCTTCCTAGTGCTTCAAATAATAAAGTCTTTACTTTACAATATTAAGGGTGCGCAGGAGGTAAACTAGCGCCTTTGTCGACAGTTGTGGAGAAATTAGGAAGCTTTAGAACAAGGATAGCGAGGGTGATGCAATAGTTGTAGGAGAGACGAAGATAGAGCGATGGAAGCGGCTTGATTTTCCGCCAACTTTGGTGCAACTTTTTGAGCTTAAAAAGCAATATTTTCTTACACTTTATTTTTTGAAAAATTCCTTGTATCATTACGGAGGGGGGTACAGAGCCCGATTTTGCAATTTCCCTCTGGAAAGTTTATAAAAAATAAAAGTGTATATCTTTATAGAACTTTTGTTCTGGACACTTTTTCGAAAAAAGGGCTCTGTACCCCCCTCCGTAATGATACAAGGAATTTTTCAAAAAAAAAAAGTGTAAGAAAATATTGCTTTTTAAGCTCAAAAAGTTGCACCAAAGTCGGTGGAAAATCAAGCCGCTTCGATGCTCTATCTTCGTCTCTCCTACAACTGTTGCATCACCCTCTCTGTCGCACCACCGTTGGAGAGACAGAGCTTCCTAATATCTCCGCAACTGTCGCCGAAGTCAGTTCGGAGTTCGGCCGTGGCTCCTGCGCACCCATAAATGAAATACGTGTTTGGCAAAAAAAAAAAACAGTGCTCTACGAGTTTCCACGTTAGGCGAAAAAAGAATTTTGACGTCTCGCGTTCCATTCTTGAAAATGTATGATATTTGAAATTCTACAGGAATCCTTAACGAGGTCAATCATTTCAATCGTTTCACTCACCGGCAACCATGTTGGTCCCAACACTCTCCCACGAAAGGTTCCCATAAATAATAGAAGGGCTAAGCTCGTTTATATGATTGTTTCGTAAATCCAGGGTCAACTGCGACAATCTCTTCGTCAACGATAGAAAAATGTCCGATTGCAATCTACGAACTCGAGTGTCCTTGATTCTTAATACCAGTTCGCCACCTTCAATCGTGGAGAATGCTTCGGAGGAGATCGCCTCGAGGTCGTTTCCGGAAATGGTCAATTCTCGAAGCTGTTTCGAAAAGACATTTTGCAATTGATGTTTTAACAAATGTTCCGTCACTTGAATCTCCACCGTCCTCAATGGTAGACCACTTAATAGATGACGAAGATGAAAACCATCGGCTTCGGGCCACGTTTGTATTCGAAGGTGTTTTAAATATTTTAAAACTCGAAGACAGTCCTTGCTTACAGATCTCGTTCTGTTCAGATTCCTCAGGTTTAATTTTTCCAGTCTTGGATAGGTCAGGAAACTTTCTTTCGTTAATTCCTAAGTAAATGTTGTACCTTGTTATTTTTCTTACAAAATTAATGCCATACGTAAAGGTTCGTTTGTAAACAAAAATTGTACGGTTAAGTTTTCATTGATATAATAGTGAAACCATCGCGATACGTAATATTTGAAAGATTTCTATACTATAATATAAAAAAAAATGGGTGGTAGCTGAGACGATTCTGAACAATAGTTTCCTTTGTAAAAATGTCGGATGAGGTTTCGTTTTTGAATTATTCACGAAAAACACTGACCAATCAGAGCGCGCGTAGAGTTACCCTATCACGGCTGAGCGCACAGTACGCGCGCTCTGATCGGTCAGTGTTTTTCGTGAATAATTCAGGAACCAAGCCTCGTCTGACATTTTTGTACAGGAAATTGTTGTTCAGAATCGTCTGAGCTATCCCCTATTTCCCGATGTTGCACTAGTTACGGGACACCCTGTATATGATGTTTTATAGTATAGTGGGGTATACAATTTTTGTTGCCTTAATACAAATGATAGTATTAAGGTAACAAAAGTGATTTGGATAGATCCAAAAAACAAACAAAAACATATTTTAAAAAACTCCCTGTGGAGAGGGGAGAAGAATACTCCTACAGTAACCCCTGCTTGTCGTAAGAGGCGACTAAAAGGGGACAATAAGAAGAATGGAGCATGGGAAAGAAGAAAGATGATAAAAGTACGGAACGTTGCGTAAGATTGAAATTGTGCTCGCCAGTGGCACCAACCTCTGGCACATAAATGACTGATTGTTCGTAAAGTGAAGCAAGGGCTTCAGAAATATATTATTAAATATATTTTATATATTTTATAAATAGAAAGAAATTCTTTTATTAAAAATTAAACTGATTATTACATCATAACAAAAAATAAAATTAATTAAAAATATATATTCTTGAATGAAATTTAGTGCTACGTGCAAAAAAAGGGCGCCAATACACATACATTTCAAATTTAAAGAAAACTCGATTAGAATCAAATCTGCTTGTCCACGTTTTATTAATTTGTAAAGTCGCTAGGTTCACTCTCACCGAACCACGGCTTTGCTTGTAAGAGCTGTAATGATTAGTCTGGTAGGATTGGTCTACTTACCTTGTTATGGGCGGATAGAATGTGTTTAGGGGTAGATCGTCCAAGTGTCGGATCGGTAGGGTAGATATCACAGGACGTGACAAATTATATATAACGCTTAAATTAATATCTAAAAAAAAAAAAAAAAAAAAAGAATTCGGCTTTCATAATTAATAAGAACCACTGGATTAAGTAGTTAGTAGGAATCTCGTAAGTGCCGCTCGGACCCAAGGCGTTGGGCCTCCAACAATATAAATGGCAAGCGATTCTAATGATTTTATGGATTCCAAATTCTTGAAACCTTCATAAGATTGTACTATACATCCGTTTGATTTTTTGGCCAAAAGCATACAAACGCGAAATTAAACGACTCACCTCTATCGGATTCCCAGACACATCAAGTTCCCTCAACAAATTCAGCTTCACGCTCGGCATGGAGGTCAACGAGTTGTTCACCAACAGAAGTATCCTTAAATCCTTCAAATACTGAAACTGCTTATCGGTCGTCGATTCTATGTAGTTGAACGACAGATCCAACACGTTCAGGTTCGTCAATGGAAGAAGCGGTACATCTTTGAGGCCGCAACTGATAAGATACAGCTGCCTCAAGCCGGGCAAATAATGGAACAGTTCCTTGAAATTCGCTTGGAGCACATTTTGAGACACGTTCAGGCTCAAAAGTTTTCCCAAAGAGACGAATGAATTGTCCGGCAGAATCGTTAGCCGGTTGTGCGCCAAATTCAACGAAACCAATTGCGAAGTTGGAAAAGCGGTGGAGTCCAAGTGATCCACGAAATTGTCCGCCAAATTCAAGTGTCTCAGGGTGTATCCAACTTCGAGGAACGACGGCGATGGTACCACGGTGAACTTGTTGTTGCTCAAATCGAGAATCTCTAACTTTGTACCCTCGAAAACGTCTCTTGGCAACGATCTCAGCTTGTTGCCGGATAAATTCAATACCCTCAGGTTCTTTAGATTGCGAAATTGTTCGGTGGATAATTGGCTTAGCTGATTACCACCCAGGTCTAATTGTTGCAACGATTCCAAGCCGTGGAACGATTGTTTTCTTAAACTTTCTACCTTGTTGTCCCGCAGATTCAATGTTTCCAGGTATTTCAGGGCGAATGTACCTGAAAAAATGTGCAAAAAGTGGATTTTAAAATGAATTTAACCGATCGAACACGATTTCAACATTTTGACGGAGAAATTGTAATACGTAATGTTTTTCGGGGGAAGGTTAAATTACAATAAGTAAAATAGTGAAATCTTTTTAGAGAGCAGTAGGCAATATCTCAGCTTTGTTTGGATGTTTCTTTTTATTTATTAATATAAGAAAATGGCGGAGTTATGTAAGATAAAAAGTAAAAAGTGTTTAATACCAATTTAAACAGGAATAGATTTTCATCAACGTAGCAGAAGGTTTTTGTTAATAATTCTAAGCAATAAGAAAATGGTGGACGTTTAAAAGAAGTCCCTTCTGTCCTTACGAATACTCAACTTTCAATGTTTATAAAAATTCAATAAATTAATATATCGAAGAAAGCCATGCGCCAGATTGTAGATAATTCTGTAAGGAATAAAGTGTAAAAATTTGAAATTAAACGGATAAATAATTTCAAAGTTCTGTCGGGTGCTAGCTAACAAGGTTACAATTCGACATGATGATAAACAATGTTACATAACTCCGTCATTTTGTAACCTTAATAAACCAAAAAAATATCAAAACAAAGCTGAGATATTGGCCTAGTATTCTGTAAAAAGATTGCACGACTCGACTGAACGATTATGCGAAGATAAAAATAAAAATTCGTCGATCCTTTTATCAGGATAGATGATAGGAATATTCCCTTGAATCGAACCTGAACAAAAATATTCTATTTGTTGCAATTAATTTTGTAACTTTGTACGACGCTGTTTGACGATACCTGGTTCAAGAACGACGATGAAATTGCTCTCCAGATCCAAACTCCTCAAATCTGGAGTGCCATAAAACGTGTCAGCGGACAGATGGCTAACGTTATTAAAGCTCAGGTCCAATCTGGTCAAATTGTTCATCGAACCTGCGGAGCTTATCAACGAGATGGCGTTGTAGGACACGTTCAGGGCGAAATCCGGCCCGCCTATCTCGGAAATGGCGTCCAAGTCCAACACGGTCAATTTATTAAACTCCAAATGAAGGAAGCGCAAGTTTGGCAGACCGTAAAGAGCGTTCCTCTCCATTTTGATGATTCGATTGTAAGCCAACGATATGGTCACTAATTTCGGACAGTCCAAGATCGAATCGGTGCCGAGAAGCTTTATTCGATTTCCGGTCAAATCCAGAGACCGTAATTCGGTCAGATTATGAAAACTGAAGTCCGGGATCGCTTCCAGGAAGTTGTAACCGAGCTTCACGTCTCTCAATTCGGGATGTACGCTGGATAGAAATATTCTCTCCGGCAGGTAATGAAGACGATTCGATTCCAGGTTGATGTAACGGAGTTGTTGGAAGGAATAGAACGCGGTCGCCTCGATTGTTTGAAAATTGTTGTTGTCCAGGACCAGCCAGAGTAGGTTCGACAGGGGTCTGAGGGCTGTTTGGGGGAAAACGTCGGTGGCGAACGCGAAACTTAGCTCCAAAATGTCCAGACTTTCCTCGATGCCTATGAAACTGTCGTCGTCCAGCTCCGTCAGGTGGTTGAAGGATAAACTCAGCTCTTTTAGCTTATCTGCAAACGATGATTCATATTATAGTTGATTGTTGTTCAAAATGGCAAAGTTTAAAAGTATAAATCAAACACCTTTGTGCGAACAGAATCATCTACAAAGTGTCTGCTCTGAATGTCTAGAATTTCGAAGGTTATCGAACAAAACTGAGGAGAGTGAAATTGCAACAGATAAAGCACACGCAACTCACTTGCTCCTTTGAAGGTTTCCCCTTTCAATTTCGTTAGCACGTTGTTCCTGAGCAACAGAATCTCAAGGTCCTCCGCCCACTCGAAATCACCTGGTTCGATGTAAGAGATCTTGTTGTAACCGAGATTCAGATGCAATAGCCTCTGGCATCTATTTCGAAAAGTATCGAATACGATTAAAGAACAGATTTCAGACTTACAAGATAAACAGAATGCATTGATTCTGATTCTTACTTGGATAAGGCAGTGACGGGAACAGCATCCAGGCTGTTGGTAGCAAGCGACAGAGCTCTCAGGTTTTCGGCGAATTCTTGAAAAGCCTCGCCAGAGATGTTCCTTATATCGTTATTCGCTAAATACAAGTAAGACAACTTTTTCAACCGACTGACCGCGCCAGGTACGCTCGACAGATCGTTGTTCTCCAGATTCAAATACTCCAATACATCCTCGAGCCCACGAAACGCTTCGTCGTCGATGCTTTTGATCGAATTCGAGGACAAGTGGATCCTCTTCGTCTCCAAACGATCGAAAGCACCAGCTGGCAACGTGGTTAACTTGTTACTGTCCAAATTGAAGTCCTTGATCCTTAACGTACGATTGTACGGAATCGATGTACTGATCCATTCGATGCAATTGTCGCTTACGTCTACCAGCTCCAAGTTAGAACTTTGAAAGTCAGGAAGTTCGAGGCTGTTGAAACCGTTTCCTCTCAGATACAACCACATTAGATCTTTTAAGGTTTTCAGGGAGGATGGGAAGGATTTGAGGAGATTGCTGTTCAGGCTGAGGGTATGCGTGTTAGGGGGTAGACTGTCCTCCGTGATTTCCTCGATATTGTTGTTGTCCAGATTCAACCAGACCAGACAATCGAACGTGGAGAATACCTTTGGTATCTCGATGATCGAGTTGTCCCCGAAGAAGCCGTTCGTCAGAGTGTCCTTTGTGTGGCCCCAGTCGCCGTCCAATGTTGTCAAATGATTACTAAAATGTAGAACAAAGGCCATTCGTGAACGATTCTTTACACGATTTGCTAATATCTCTTCCTGGGATCGGATCGAATTTACCTGTGCATGTTGAGCCAGTTCAGCTTCTTCAGGTCCCGGAAAACGTTGAAGGGTACATCCTCCAGGGCGTTGTAGCTGAGATCCAAGGAACGCAAACTGTCCGCAATTCGTCTGATAATAATCGCAAGGTTCAGTGTTTCATTTCCTCGATAAGATTGTATAACATAATATTTTGAACAATCTTTTTATTTTCGAAATCTTCGAAAATAAATCGATTGGATCGTAAATCGATTTTATGCGAAATAAAGAATTATTTCTAATACTAAGGTGTTCGATGAACGTCGACGACATTATATCGCGAACTGTTTAATACAGGGTGCTAGAATCCCGTAGCTCTCCCCCTGATTGCGCCACCGAAGGACGGCATATCGATGGGACACGGGTATTATTTTCATACCGACTTACGAGAAAGACTTATCGCCAATGTTAGACAGCCGGTTGCTCATCAACCCTAAAGCTTCAACCCCGACCGAGCTGGTAAGCGCATCGTTGTCCATCGCTTGCATTCCGCTACCAACCACGTCCAATTGGGCCACGTAGTTCACAGATACGTCTGCAATCATAATTTTCCTTTCTTTTTAACGAGTACACGATACACCCTGGTTCGAATTGAACACTTCATACTCAAAGTATCATATATTTAATGAAGTTCTCGAATCTTGCTACTTTGAACAAAAGCAAATACGTCAACAATTAGAAAATAATAATTTCATAATAACTGATAAGAAATAAGAACAATTGTCTTATCCGTCGTGGCTTAATTAACAAAAGAAAAAGTCGAATCAAAACAAAAGTCGAATCGAAAAGTTTGAAGATTCATTGATTGTGACTAGGGCAGACCTGTGTATTAAACTTCTTGCTCACGAGTAAATTTCCCCTCCCGAGGTACCCCCACTCCGACTGATTGTGAGACGACTATGCACGAGATCTCCCGTGTCCTCCCACCGCACCTCGCGCTCAATTGTTTCGGTCGGAGTGGTGGTACCTCGGGAAGGAGAATTTACTCGTGAGCAAGAAGTTACACAGGTCTGTGACTAGGGTTTCGGTGTGTCTGACTACATACGTCCGTTTTCACTGTGCCAGTCAAGGTCTGTGTAACTTCTTGCTCACGAGCAAATTTCCCCTCCCGAGGGATCCCCGCTCAGAGGACACTGGAGATCTCGTGCATCGTCGTCTCGGTCGGAGTGGGGGTACCTCGGGAGGGGAAATTTGCTCGTGAGCAAGAAGTTATACACATTGAAGAAACAAACGATTGTTCGTAATGTTTGTTATCTACCCGGAAACCTGGCGAACGGTACTCCCATACAACTGATGTCCATTTTCGTGAAATCCTCGTCATCCTGGATCCAACACATACACATCGTGTTGAACGCGCACGGTACACTGTGGCATTGTATCACGGCAAATGCGAAGAAAGCAAAGAAAATCTTCACGCAAATATATTCCAATCTGCTTGACGACATCTGTAATGGAAAATGTCCAATGATTATTATTTGTATCCTTAAGAACTGTTTGGGAGTTCCGGTTGGTTTCCAGTTTATTTATAGAGAAACTTTCTTTCTACTAGATTTCTGTTTTTGATTTTGATTTATTCAATATATTTGGAATAACACAGCAACCATCAACCTCAAAATTAACGAAAACACTTAATTACAGATGGGCCGTTTGCTTGGCTGGGTGAAAAAAAGAAAAAGAAAGAAAGTTCTCCGAATAATTTTTCTTTGATAGCAAATTTTGTTCTGAGGCGAAATCCAATTTTTATATATCGCAACTTTGTGTGTGGAATAATGTCTTAACTTGGAATATTTCGTACCGAAATATATTAATTAAATATTTGAAAAATTGAAGATAACACAATTTGGAATAATTTACATAATAAATATAATCCCTTATATTGGAATATTGAATCCTTCAATTTTGGATTTTAATAATAATTTAATTTAATTTTCTTTCGGTATATTTCATTCGGTATTTATTCAAAAATATTAATAATTCCTAAATTAGCCGAAAAATAAGAAAAGCTAAAAACAGTAAATTATTCTTTACTGGAATAACAATAAAAAAAAAACACACGAACCTTTCCAACCATTAATTTCCAGAATATTTTCGGCAGTTCCTTCGAACCACCGATTATCCAATGTGCTTCATCGCATGATTATCTGTTCCAAACGAATTCTGACTTCCGATTAAACTTCATGATCGGTTTTTCATGTTTATTATCGCGAAGAACAATAAATAACAACGAAACCCGGGCCAGAGATGAAAGATATACTGAAAGGGCGCAGGTGTAGAACCGGAAAACAGCAGTGCGCATGTCCGTTCGGCTCTATGGATCGAATCTGGGGTTAAAACCAACCTTCGTGTTCGAAATACGCTAAACATAAAGTTATAATCATTTAATGCCCATAGTAATTACCTGAAACGTTGTTTTATCGTATAAACGATGATTTAACAGCTTGGAAATGTTATGGTTGCTTCATTTTCGTAGTTTTTTATTTCAATTTTCTATGCATGCGCGCTCTGAAAACTACGCCTTGGGTGCCATCTTACCAGCGGCGGTCGAACTAACAAAATGGTAGATAATTTGATATTTCCTTCCTTCTTCGTGTGTAGTACATGCGATTCGAGGCTGTAGAGCATCTATCAGCTACATGTACGGTGGGCTAATTGCACGTAATTCTTCATTACTCTAATTATTACGAATCTGTTACACAATCTCGTCAGCGACGCGATTCGCCGGTTCGTTAGTTGCAACGAGCGCCGCTGGATGGCGCCAATTGTACCATTCTGTAGCGTTGGATACAAAATTGAAAAAATAATTAAAAATGACGCTTGCGCGATGCTTTTGGTTCATTAAATTACTTTTGTATCGTTTAATACGCCTTATGCTCTAGAAATTAAATAGGTTGATATCATGTTAAGAAGCCAGTAGAATTTCAAATTTTTAAATTTGTGTTTGACCAACATTGCGGCGGCATTTTTGAAATTGGTAATGCAGCCCAATAACAGGAGAAAGATATTTCTTGCAAAGAAAACTAAAGAAGTCTGAAATAGACCGCTCAATATTATTTTTTATCTTGCTTTTGAAGAATTAGAAAACAACGCACACGATGACGTGATTTAAAATTAAGAATGATTATTGTTTTAAACTTTAAAGAATAAAAGAGACAACAGAAGTTCGATTATCCTCAATTTCTCGTACAGAGTATTTTTGCAATGCCGTAAATTTTAAATATCTCACTTGAATATCAGAACAAATATTATGGTGGTTACAAAATTTATTTCAAGATTATACTTTTCAATATTTTAAGTTGTTTTTTTAAATATATCCAATTTCATAAATGGTGGACATTGAATTCGTGTATGTTCGGGTATTCTCAATTTTTATTTCGTTATTCTCAACTTAGGTTCGTATCGTTTTGAGGTTATCCGGAGTTGAAAATAAAAAATAACAACGTATTTATTATATTAACGAATAATGCTTCTAGAATAACGGATGATACGTTTTCGCAATCTTTATTCGAGGATTGCTCGACCATCTTCGTTTCGTTCAAAGGTTGTTCGAATAATGCCCAATTGCGTCCGTCGCGTTTAAACCAACTTCCTTTTAAACCTCAATAATAGATCTTCCGATTTGAGCCAGAGATGAAACGAGTGGCTAACTGTACAAGGCTGAAACTTCCATCAGCGACGACATTGTTGAAGCCACTCGGGAACAGGAATTCAGTCCCCGCTCAATAATTCCCCTCCGCATTGTTGATTCACTGTTAGGTTAGGTTGGTCGTGCACGTCACTCACACACGTGCAGCCATTTCACCGACGCTCGATAGTTCCCCGTTTCTCGGAAGGACCCTCCCCCGGAGACCCGAGCGCAGGCAATTATCGAGCAGCTGGCGTAGTTTCTTTCGCGCGTTCGCAAGAGAAACGCGACCGAACGCACGTAAATGGCATCAAACGGACCGGACACGAGCGGCGGTGCGAATCTTAAGAAACGGAAAAAAACGTACGCGGCATTGACGCTCCAGCAAAAACTTGAAGTAGTGAGGGAGAAGGAGGCGGGCGTTCCCGTCGACGAGATTGCTTCAAGATGCGGCGTCGATAAGAGCACCGTAAGAAAATGGGTCCGCGAAAGGAAAAAATTGGAAAAGTACAGTGGCTTTCCACCGATGAAACGCGTACGCCCGTCCCCCGTGGAAAAGGTGAATCAGGCCCTGGTCGCTTGGTTCCATCAAGAAAGAAGAAGGAATGAAGCGATCAGTGTCACGCAAGTTAAAGGTATCATTCTTGCATCTAACCTTTAACCGCGTGATTTTTTATTTTCTTTGGAAAAATTATTCTAAACATAGTAAGAACCATGTACCATTTGAGGGGGAATATCAGGTCGTTCCATAAGTAATACCGAGATTGAAAGAACTTACTCTGTACTACATTGTCGATCACCATGGGTTTCCCTAGGGAAGAGTACAGTACCGAGAGAGGAAACCTCACCATTCGTCTTAGACATAGAAGTTACTAGGAATTATTCCTTGACATGACAATTAACCTAACCTATCGTCCAGTTTACCTCGTTGTTAAGTACCACTTTGCCTTGAAATGAATACTAGATCAAATACATAATACGGTTGTGTGACATACTTCCCCCACGCCGCCATTTCCCTAGAAAAGCCTATGATGCTCGGCACTGTACCAAAGAGTAGGTATACCAAGAAACGAGACTCTGAGAGAGAAGCTGCTTTTAGAGAGAGATAAAGTAGTTACAACCGATTTAAATGCCCGCTCGGTAAACTAAGAGTGGGGGGAATGCTTTCGTGCCTGATGTTCTGGCAAGCAAGAGCTCTCATGATATCCAAGATCGGACTTCGGACTATCCGCCATAAACCGGAAATTTCCGACTTACCTGTTATGGGTGGTCGGTAACTATACAATTGTAATAAACATTCGATCCTTTCTTTGTAACTTACTTGTAATAAACACTTTTGTAATATATTGGTAATGTATATTCTTAAAATATATTATCTAGTGTTATTATTTCATGATATTTTTTCTTTATCAACTTTTCAATCTTGTAAAATCGATGTAAATATTTCGAAAGCCAATGTTAGGAATACAGAGAACATTTAGGATACAAATGGATGTATAATATTATTAGAGATCGAAATGAAATAAAGATATTACATCCAGAGTTGATTTGAATTTCCCGCTCGTCTGTACAACCAATTCAAAGATTCCGCCCGGAGTGTCGCCTCTTATTATACCTACTCTTTGACTGTACGTTGAGGAGAGATACAAATGGAAGTCACGTGACTTGTGTATGGTAGAATGGGCGTAATACGACGTCACGTTGTCCCTCGTGATAACACTGATCATAGAACACTTCTTTTTCCTATAAAACATAAAATAATCACTACTAAAAACAAATGATAGTAAACCGAAGAAATTAAAAAGCAATTTTTGAAAAACCGATCTTGTTTTAACCGCAAAATTAATGTTGTCAGTTAAAGCACAAGAATTTTTCCGACAATTTGGCGGTATGGCGAAATTCAAAGCGAGCGACGGATGGTTTCGAACTTGGCGAAAGAAGAACGGGATAGACATGTTATTCCCTACCATTGAAAAGGTACCCGTCGAAGTGGAGACGGCTATGAAATTCAAAACTGAAATATTAGAAACGGTGGAACAAGAAAAGTTAAAATTAAGTCAAATATTTAACGTCGGCGAGACCCGTCTCTATTATAAATTAATGCCGGACGAAACGTTGGCCGACAGAATAACGAATAATAAAGATATCAAAGATAAGTTAACTATGATGGTGTGTTGCAACGCTAGCGGCACATTGAAAGTGCCGTTATCGGTAACTGGAAGACGACGTTTGAAAAATTTACCGCCCCGTCTGTCGTTGGTTAAATACATCCACCAATCGAGATCCTCCATAAACGGCGCGATTTTCGAATCGTGGTTTAAGGTAGACTTCGTGCCAAGCGTTATTGCTTTCTTAAAATCGAATGGATTGCCGGAAAAGGCGATTTTGTTGCTCGATAATGCTAAAATTCAATCATCGACGGATGTTCTAACCGTGGATGGGGTTAGGGCTGTATTTTTACCCGAAAATGTTAGGTCGCTCATTCAGCCCTTGGATCAAGGCGTCCTCGAAGACGTGAAGAAAAGATATAGATTAAAATTGTTATCGTTTATATCGAAGTCCCAAGAAGACGGGCAAAAATACAACGAATCGATTGAATCATTTAATATAAGACAAGCTCTTCGTTTCATCGACGAAGCGTGGAACGAAGTAACGGAAGAAACGATTTCTAACAGTTGGAATAATTTATTAAACTTGTCGCATCACGTTCAGATCGACTCGACAGATAATTCTGAGGAGATTACGTATGAACGGATACATGAAATTTTGACAAATATCCGAAATTTTGAGAATATTACTTTGGACGAAGTTAACGAGTGGATTCAAGCAGACTCGAAGACCCTAACCGACGAAGCCGAAGACGAACCGTATAGCGACAGCGAGGACACGGGTCTGTTCAATTTGAAACCATATTTAGAATTTGATGTAAAAATAAAAAGTCTTTCGGTACACAGTTTGTAATTATTAAAGACAGAAAATATTTCATTAATATTGTAAATTTTGTACTTTTTATTTTCACATCTGTATTATAATTTAAATATGTTTAATTGTAGACGCAGAAAGCAACGATCCATCAAAAGCACTGGAAGCTGTTAATTATTTAATCTCATTTTGCGAAATCAACGAATTTTCGGGGGCGGACGTGAAAACATTAAGATTAGTGAAAAATCAAATATTACAACTGAAAGAAGATCTTTAATTCGTTTGTTTAATTGAATAATATATATTTTGTGGTAAATAAACTGGTTAACTCGATTGAATTGAAAGAAAGATGAATATTTACGTCTTCCTATCTTACTGTAAGTGGCGACACTCTGAGAGAGAAACTGATTTTAGAGAGAGATGAAGATAACAACCAATTTAAATATTTTAAATGCCCACTCGGGCCCGTTGCGCATGCGTGACTAATCGCACTTTCACTGAACTTCAGTGATCCACGCATGCGCGTCCAGCCCGGCCCATCTGACAGCACTGTATATAACCCTTAAAATACATTTTCTACCGTCATTTTATTATATTTTCTCTTTTTCAACTTTTCAATCTCGTTAAATTAATGTAAATGTGTAGTATGTCTTTTCTTTGCTTACGTCGCTGGATAATACTAGCTTCGAACGAAAGTTAGTTGGAGTATGTCGGTACAGTTTGAAAATTTGGCGCCACTATTTCATGGCGGGCTTTTTAAAATGGAGCGCTTGGCAGTCCATCTCTTGCGCATTAGTTTTCAACAGATTTCTTTTTGAATTTTTAAAAGAAAACGGAACAAAGTACACTTAACACGAAATGTTTGTTATGATAAAGAAGGAAATATAAGCAAACAAATCGTTTTAAATTTTATGAAATTGAATTCTTATTATTTTTGTTTGTTCAAATATTTCGAAATTGGTCATTTGCAACCATTGGCCTCAAGTTCCAGTAATTTTAACAAATGTTCCTGTTCGATTAAATCCATTTTTCGTTGGTGTTGTTGTTTTATTATTATATTCGTACCAGGCAGTTCATAACACTAATTTCCTGTTCCACCGGATTTAATAGAATCGTGTTCTAAGGTAAATGTTACCTGCAGGACAAGTAGTCTTAAGCAAATCACTTTCACGTAGTTTTAAGAAGAAAAATTGTCACAGTTACCCGAATTGCATAATAATGTTACATTTAGATATTTACTTGGAAGGTTATTGACACTTTGAAAGTGTTTTTGGGTTAACGCCTATGCAACATTAAATCGTATATCATGTTTAATAATGAAATATACGATTGTTATACTATCCAACCCTTATTTTATTGTGTAATTACATATTTATTTCATTTTCGTTTCACAAATTATAATACAAATCATTAACTTGGAAACTTTGAAATATATATGTTTAGGAAGTTTGCAAGGTTGAAATATATCTTTTAGGAACTTGGGAACTTTGAAATATTATATTTCTTGGAACATATAAATTTCGAAATATATTTTTAAGAACTTGGGAACTTTGAAATATGATATTTTTAGGAACTTAAAAATTTCGAAACATATTTTTAGGAACTTGGGAACTTTGAAATATTATATTTCTTGGAACATATAAATTTCGAAATATATTTTTAAGAACTTGGGAACTTTGAAATATGATATTTTTAGGAACTTAAAAATTTCGAAACATATTTTTAGGAACTTGGGAACTTTGAAATATTATATTTCTTGGAACATATAAATTTCGAAATATATTTTTAAGAACTTGGGAACTTTGAAATATGATATTTTTAGGAACTTAGAAATTTCGAAATATATTTTTTAGGAACTTAGAAATTTCGGAATATTATATTTTTAGGAAGTTGGGAACTTTGAAATATTATATTTCTTGGAACTTAGAAATTTCGAAATATATTTTTGGGAAGTTGGGAACTTAGAAATATTATATTTTTAAGAACTTAGAAATTTCGAAATATATTTTTTAGGAACTTAGAAATTTCGGAATATTATATTTTTAGGAAGTTGAGAACTTAGAAATATTATATTTTTAAGAACTTAGAAATTTCGAAATATATTTTTTAGGAACTTAGAAACTTAAAAATATAATTTTAGGAACTTGGGAACTTTGAAATATTATATTTCTTGGAACTTAGAAATTTCGAAATATATTTTTAGGGAGTTGGGAACTTTGAAATATTATATTTTTAGGAACTTAGAAATTTGGAAATATATTTTTAGAAACTTGAGAACCGAAATATTATATTTCTTGGAAGTTAGAAATGTCGAAATATTATATTTTTAGGAACTTAGAAATTTGGAAATATATCTTTAGGAACTTTGAAATTTAGTAATATTACATTTTTTAGAAACGTACCAACTCTGTAGAAAATTAAAAACCTTCAAATCACATTTTTCACGTGCGTATAATATTCTTGCAATGTTAGCATTGATTTTCAAGACGTTCTTCAGAACAAATCGGTTAAAATAAACTATGTTCATACATTGACACGTAATAAACCGTTCCACAATTTTTCCCAGCCAAAAAATGACATTCTCGTTAAATACGATCGTTCCAAGTGAAAGTGAAAACAAGAATGAGACTCGCTTGATTCTTCATTAACGATTCTACCCGTTGGACACAATGTTATTGATGGTTTAATAAAGAAACACGTGGACCATATACCATAATTCACGTGCACCTTATAATTACAGGAAATTAACTATCGGTCAAATATGTGCAATATTTATATCTGTTAATTTACTTGTACAAATATCATCCTACCAACAAACTTATCATTATCTCGTTTATTCAACGATGTCCAGATATGATTGTAGGAAAATTATAAAACGTTTAATTTCAAACAAGAAAGAAGTATTTCAAAATCATAATTAAATTATAAGGAAAAATTAACGATTAATCTTTCTTTTCCAAAAGAAAATTATTTGACGATAAATAAACTCATATTGTATCGAAAAAAAAAAAGAGTTATAGTTATTTTATTCATTTTTAATTTAACGTTAAAATTTATTTAATTTTTTTTGTGGATTAAATGATTTTTGTTTCTTTCTAAAAATGATTCAAATATAATTGAAGCGTAGTATAATAATTATTATACTATTATATTATAGTATTATATTGCTACTTTCGATTCCTTAATTAATGTTAATTATTGAAAAGACTACTATACGAAAGTACGTAACTATACTAAATCGACTAAAATAGGAAACTGAATTAAAATAAATAATTATGAAATTTAACCGAGTTTAAATGTTAATGTACAAATTTCATTTCAAACAGGAAAGTGATAATTCAATAATTAAAAGAATTTTCATTCACAAAAGTTGATTTTAGACGTTATATTTTTTAACTAAATTATTTCCAAATATTATTTAACAAACTCCGACGACTTCACAAAT
This sequence comes from Stelis phaeoptera, assembly GCA_943735885.1. Taxonomy (NCBI): domain Eukaryota; kingdom Metazoa; phylum Arthropoda; class Insecta; order Hymenoptera; family Megachilidae; genus Stelis; species Stelis phaeoptera. The sequence continues at coordinate 9,064,437 of OX030936.1, forward strand.
TATTATTTATACATGAATTATTATCAAGCCTGCTGGTTGTTTAATTTAGAGAACGTTTTTACATAGCTGCAATATTTCGTTGCAAGCAAATGAAAAATCTTTGTTCGTTAGTTCAAGTGGCTACGATTTTTAAAAATTTCCGAATCTCCTAAATCCTGTCATTCTGGCTATGCAACCATTAACGCGTGTGACACATACGTAGAAGAGAAATTCCCAGCTAATATGTACTCAAACCTGAAAATCGAGTTTCGAACTGAAATCTTATAACGTTTTAAATACTTATTACCTTCCGTCCCCCCTCTTCTACTTTTTTTTTTTGTTGTTTTAGTTAACTGTATTCCTTTCAGTCTAACATCTCCTGAAATGCGAACACGTCAGAATTTTACTATATAAATCTGAAACTTTTCATTAATCGAATAACTATTGAAACTGAATTGTTATCAAAACAGTAATTTAGATAACTAGAATATCAAATTTGAAGTTTCTTCTTCCGATTACTAAACTGTAGTGTAATAAATTAATTGTTGTTCGATGTAAGAATGAACGTTTCCTTAAAGTTCTTAAAAATCATTATGTAACATCTAGTAATTAATTATTTAGACGAGGTTCCTTATCCAGGATCAAAATGGCGGAATAACGAGGACTGTTCGCTCCTGTAACTATTGTAACAACGATTCTGAACAATAATTTCCTTTGCAAAAATGTCAGACGGGGCTTCGTTTTCGAATTATTCACGAAAAACACTGACCAATCAGAGCGCGCGTAGAGTTACCCTATCACGGCTGAGCGCACAGTACGCGCGCTCTGATTGGTCAGTGTTTATTCGTGAATAATTCAGGAACCAAGCCTCGTTTGACACTTTTGCACAGGAAATTGTTGTTCAGAATCGTCTCAGCTACCCCTCACTTCCGGCTCCTACACTAGTTACGGGACACCTTGTATAGATTTCGATGCTTATTCTACTACACCAAAATTACGACTCACAAGTTAGGAACTTTGAATTTGGCGCGCAATGTTTACAATTGCATGAAGGGTCGTAAATTCTGTGAAATATACGGTCATCCAAGTATCATTAAATAATAATATTTTGGCAGAATCGAGTTCGACACGGTGAAAATTAAATCTATAGTTTTCCCGTTCAAAATTCAACAACCGCATACGTTATTTATCTTGAACACAAGAAACTAAAATTACCATTTACCAGATTATTATTTATAAATAATAGATACAGGATAAACCGAACGTTCCTGTTTTACTAAATCCAAAGGTTTAACCAGTTTGTTACTTATAAACATCCATATTTTTATCCACAAAATATACAAAATGGTTGACCCTTTCGAGCCTTATAGTTGCACCACCGCGATATCGAATAGAATAAAAACTAAAAAGCTCTAATTTTAAATGAAAGAAAAATTACCGTATAACGATACAAGTCTCGGACCATGAGAAGGGAGCATTTAACGGGGAGAAAAATAGGAGGAAAAAGTAATGAAAGGTACCTATAGGAAAAAATGAAAAAAAAAAAAATGAAAGAAATGAAAAAGAAGAAAAGAAACGAACGACTCACGAAGAAGTGAAAGGTTGTCTGTTTGAACATCTGTCCGTATCACGGTTTCGAACGGCAGATCTTTATTGAAATCGAAAGGCATCCCTCTCCTTGGCACAATCGTGCTTCTGAAAATTCGTACCGGAATAGATTAGCAGAAGACAGCTATTCGAATTTCGTTCGTTTAGTTACCGACCATCGTTCGATCCGGTTGCTTGGTCAATCATCGGCGACACTGTCCGTAATAGTAGTTTAAAAAAAAATGAATAAACAAATGAAACAATGTCTCTGACGAATCTGGTGCAATTATCGTGAAGAAGAACCGCAGTGCTAGAAACTGTGAAGTGGAATTAAGTGAAATATTTGATTTCAAAAATACTTTGATATTATACTGAAATTTCATTCTTTTTATCGTTTCAAACGTTCCCGTTATACTTGGAATATTGGCAACTTCTGTTACACGTGTTTTCAAATATTTACAACATTCCAAATTATAATCTTTAGAAAATTATTAAAGTCATAACAGATATTCGGATTATTAAATATTATAATTTATTCCAAATATGATGAATCATTAATTATTTAAACATACCGCCTTTCTGATCAAAATTCAAAGGCTGTTTGTATTAATCATATTTCATACTCTTTCTCGCGTTTATAAATGTCAGACTGTGCCTAATATCAGTCGAGGAACTGTTGTGTACGGTTCGTTTAATCTGGGTCACGATTGGCCCGATTCACGGGTAAATACTGATGTGTATGGTGATCAAGTTTGTTTGGAATTGAGAAATCTGTTTTGCCAGTTCGATGAAGAAAGTGACAGGAAACATGGAGATCGATGTTCATCGCACCGAAGACGAATACTTGTTGGAAAGAAGAAGATCAAGCATCCTGGAGGAATGTTCTCATATAATAGGAGTGAACGGGGTGGCTCGTTACAACAGGGACACCTTCAGACAGCTTCTGTTAGATCCTGTAAGCGATTTCATCTTTACCGTCTTGCCCATTTGAACCGATACAGTTGAAATTGATTCTATAATACCCTGGTTCGCAAAACTTTTTCCTGACGATTCGATAAAGCCCGAAAGAAGTCGACGAAACAATACAAGGTCGTAACGTGGCGAGAGAGTTATCGAGCAAAGAATGACTTAACATCGAAGAATCTGTTCGCTCGCGGGAAAAGGATACCCAGCGGGATCAAAGCAAATGGCAACGGGAACTGAATCGAGGGCCAAAGATTTCGATCAAGGTGGCCGATCGCCCAAGGGGGCCAAACGAGCCTTCACGCCTCGGGCAATGTACGATGATCGGTATTCGGTACCGGGTCTTGGCCACTTTAGCCCAGAATCCATCTAACGATTACATTATTCATGATTATTGGTACACAACGTTACCGAGAAATTACCACCGTTATCATCACATAAAAGTATCGCGAGGTGACACTTGCCGCATATCAAATTAAAGCTTAGAATCCGTAGAAAATGGGTATATGTGGATTTGATCGGCATCCTTAACGCAAAATGGATGGTTATTAATTATAGTGAACAATGATTTATTTCGAAACATGCATGGAATCTGGCATGATTTCATGACATAAAAGTACGGCGAAATAATACTTGTGATGTATCAAATTAAAGCTGGAAGTCTGTGGAAAATAGCTATACAAGAATTTCGTTGTTGTTCCTAATACAAAATTCTTAAGCTTAAAATTTAACAAATTTCCATCGCTGGTTGTTATACAAAGTTAAAACTGCTTCAAATATTTGCGAACAGAAAACGTGGTGCACGCGTCAGCGGACCGTCTGTTTAAACTCAAAATGTAACCATAAATGTAATTCATAAAAGATCCAGTAAAAAAACATCTGGTTGCGGGCAAAAACAAAGACTTGTACCAATTTTACACTGGAATTAATTCGCCATGTATAGAATTAAAAATCCTTAAGATTGTTCTATAAATCATCCGTTCTTAAAATACAACGTCGTGTATCTTATATTTCACTTTAAACTGTTTACAAGATCACGTTGAAGAAGGTTTTTTTATACGCGCGCCAATCTTTTCTTAGCACCTTCCTGGCAAATATTTTTCGCGCAATACGAAAGGAAACTATAAAAAAAAAAAAAAAAAAAGAAAATGTATAAAAATCAAACCGTGGCAAAAAAAGTTTGTAATCAATTTTTATAAAAATTGATTTCAGACCTTGCTGGGAAAACTGTTCTCGTTGTTCGATCGAAATCAGGATATGCTTTTGACGCAGGATGAATGGATCGAATTTTTGAAAGGAAGATTCACGTAAGAATCACTGCGTATATTCATTCCGACTGATACTATAAATATGAATTTTATGAGGTTCCGGATTTTGATGCGTCCTTTTTTTTTACAGGAATGAGAAACACATCGATTTTATTAGCCACGTAGAGAGCGTCGCGTACAGTTTGTGCGACGACAATCCGATAAGTTTGATGAAATTTCAACAAATATTTTCCACCAAGGAGGTAAGATTCCAATAATTATACAGGGTGTCCTGTAACTAGTGTAAGAGTCGGAAATAGGAAATAGCTGAGACGATTCTGAACAAGAATTTCCTTTGCAAAAATATCAGATGAAGCTTCGTTTTCGAATTATTCACGAAAAACACTAACCGATCAGAGCACACGAAACCAATAATCAACTAAAACGGACGGCAACAAATATATACACAGGTTGTCCCATATTATTGACGTAAGAATCGGAAATGAGGAGTAGCTGATACCGATCCGATTCTTACGCCAATAACGGGGTACCCCGTATACGTAGAATTGATTAAAAATTTACGACTTTTAGGATCCTTGTGTTACAGATCGTAGATAAATTGTATCGATTGATCGACGAAGAAAACGTCGGATACGTGACATCCTCTCAAATCATGGAATTCATCTCGAGCATCAGCGATTCAAGGTACTGCTTACCTTACATAATTATCAAATGTCCATCTTTATCAATCAATCTCTTCGCATTGTTGATTGCAGGCCACTAGCTGGTTTCGATAAGCACAGCTTAGAATGGTTGGAGAAGATTTTCAAGCAGACGGTCGGTAACGAGAAGGAAATCAGGCGCGAAGAATTTAACAAAATCGTCACTTCGAAGAACGTAGGCAGGAGGCATAAGTATTCTTCATTTGGAATTTGCAGTTTGATATCATTTCTTTTCACGTTGTTTCATTCATCATTAATTTTTGCAAACTTCTTTTATTCATTGTTACGTGTACTTCGGAATCTGTGTTAAAAAAAAAAAAAAACATTTTTTTATAAAAGTATTGATAAATAAGGACTTGTTGAGTCTGAAAAGAAATTGTAAGAATAGAGGAGATACGTGTGTTTTAATTATAAAACATGATATTTCTCAGCCATTCTTCACCGACAGAGTGTTCCAAATATTCGACAAGGACAATTCTGGGACCATATCCTTGCAGGAGTTTCTTGACGCGATGAATCAATTCGCGGGAAAGAGTCCCGACGACAAAATCAAGTTCCTTTTCAAAGTTTACGACATCGATGGTAAACTATTAACATATCAATCATTAGTTAGTGTTTGTTAACCCTTTGCACGTGTCACTTGCTTCTGTCTTTTAAACTTTGATTACAATTGAATATTAAGTTTAATATTTGATTTCATTTAACGCTGAAATAATAAATATTGAACTCTGACGCACCTGTCGGGAAAATGGTAGTGCAAGGGGTTAATGATTCACAGTTTGGCAGCTCGTATTCTTTCGAGGAAACAAAAGCTAAGAATTGTTACAATGTTATACAGAGTGTCCCGTAACTAGTGTAGGAGCCGGAAGTGAGGGGTAGCTGAGACGTTTCTGAACAACAATTTCCTTTGCAAAAATGTCAGACGGGGCTTCGTTTTCGAATTATTCACGAAAAACACTGACCAATCAGAGCGCGCGTAGAGTTACCCTATTACGGCTGAGCGCACAGTACGCGCGCTCTGATTGGTCAGTGTTTTTCGTTAATAATTCAGGAACGAAGCCTCATCCGACATTTTTGCAAAGGAAATTGTTACTCAAAATCGTCTCAGCTACCTCTCACTTCCGGCTCCTACACTAGTTACGGGACACCCTGTATATATCTAAATAATACTATTCGTTCCTTTGTTAATGTTAAAACCACAGTGTAATTATGTTAATTGTAGTTATATGAACCGGGGTGTGATTTATATATGTCGATTAAAAATATATTATTCGTCGAAAAGGTGATGGATTGATACAGCTTCGCGAATTGGAACACGTGATGAGAGCATGCATGGAAGAAAATGGAATAGAATTCAGCGAAGAACAAATCGAGGAATTAACTATAGCCTTCTTTGAAGACGCCGATCAAGCTAACAGAGGAGCAATCACGTTTGAAGCGTTGAAGAATCAATTACAAAAACACAAGGGATTACTGGAGAACCTTTCGATCAGGTAAGAAAGTCATCGTCGTCAAATTGTTAGGCCGTGACATAAGTCCGTAGCAAAGAGGAAGCTTTGAATTCCTTTTCTTCAACTTGAAGTTAAAGAAATAATGTAACAGAAGATAAGCAGCTACCATAAATAGGGAAAATTAAGTAGACGTTGTAATAGGAGGAAGTAGCTATCATAATTATTGCAAATATTACAATGAAAGGAAGCAGCTATCATAAGTATTGCAAATTTCGCAAATACTGTAATAGAAGAAAGTAGCTATAATAAATGTTGCAATGAAAGGAAACAGCTATGGTTAATATTGCAAATGTGAATATTGTAATGGAAGGAAGTAGCTATCATAAATATTGTAAATTTTGTAAATATTGTAATAGAGGGAAGTAGCTATAATAATTATTGCAAATTTTGCAAATATTGCTAATATTGCAAATTTTGCAAATGCTGCTAATTTTGCAAATATTGCAAATTTCGTAGATATTGTAATAGAGGGAAGTAGCTATCATAATTATTGCAAATTTTGCAAATATTGTAAATTTTGTAAATATTGCTAATTTTGCAAATACTGCTAATTTTGCAAATATTGCAAATTTCGTAGATATTGTAATAGAGGGAAGTAGCTATCATGATTATTGCAAATTTTGCAAATATTGTAAATTTTGTAAATATTGCTAATTTTGCAAATACTGCTAATTTTGCAAATATTGCAAATTTCGTAGATATTGTAATAGAGGGAAGTAGCTATCATGATTATTGCAAATTTTGCAAATACTGCTAATTTTGCAAATATTGCAAATTTCGTAGATATTGTAATAGAAGGAAGTAGCTATCATAAATATTGCAATTAAAGCGAGCAGCTATCATAAATATTTCAAATTTTTACAATAGGAGCAAGCAACGCGGCTATCATAAATATTGCAAAATTTTGCAAATATTTCAACAGAAAAAGAAACAGCTATGATAAAAATTTCAAATATTGTAATACAACGAACCAGTTATCACAAATATTGCAAAATTTTGCAAATAGTATAACAGAAGAAAATATAGCTATAAAAAATATTAGAAATATTACTACAAAAGTAAATAATTATACGAAAAGCAGAAAAATGTTACATATTTCGAAAAAAAAAAAATCGAAAATCACTACGAGCTTATGTTACCGCCCGATATAATAAAAGGAAATTGTTAAAACAGAATTTAAATCGCAGCATCGATCGATGGTTAGTGCCGCCGAAACCGAAATCGAACCGGAAGACGAGCTTGGGTTTCTTCGCATCGTTGCGACCATATCAATTAACGAAACCGTACATGAAGAATAATTACGTCTATATTGCTTTCATCTCGATCTTTGCCTCGATCAACATAGCTTTGTTCGCGTCAAGACTTTACCAATACCGACGATCCAATGGCTACGTGATGCTTGCTCGAGCTTCCGGTAAGAAGAACTTCAATTTATGTTTCGTTTTTATTTCGAAATTGGATATCTAATTTCTGGAAACACCCCGTTCGATTCTGTGCCATTCTAAAAAAATATTACCATTATAAAAATACACGATTGAAATTATAACCTTCCTTTTCAAGATATGGATATTTCAAGACTGAATCCTTGACTTCCGGCGCGGTCCGTTCAAATTTCGTCACCGTTGAAATTGTACATTTTTTGTATTATCAGCTATTGTTTATTTACGAATCTTAATAGCGAGTTAAATAGCAGATCGATTTCGAGAGTATTATTTGCTATTGTTGATAGCAATTGTTTATGTTACGATTATAAAATGATCGATTGTAATAGCAATGAACGTTCCACGCAGGACAGTGTTTAAATTTCAACTGCAGCTTCATCTTGGTTCTGATGTTGAGACAATGCATCACCTTTTTACGAACGCATGGATTCAATTCTGTGCTGCCTTTGGATCAACATATTTATCTTCATAAAATGACCGGTGTTTTAATCGGTGTTTTCAGTGCTGTCCACACGTTGATGCATCTTTTGAACTTTGGTATGTTGTTCGATTTTGAAATATTATTTACAAAGAAAAAAAGTACATGATATTTATATTATGATCTTGCCACAACTTACAGGCAACTTTTCGACGCCTCTTTTATAAAATTCTGACTGCTTTGACTTGAAAAAGGTATCCAAGCGTTAAAGAAGAAACGACATTTCTTTTTGCTTTATTTAATGTATTGTAACACAGAATAAAAATTATTATTAAGTTTTGATACAGAATTCTATAGCTTAGAATCCAGCTTAATTAAATTCTTTGAGTGGTGTGTTAAATTATTGCGCCAAGTTGAAATTTTTTTAACATGTGTTCGCAAACTTATATTATTTGTAAGTTATTAATACTATTTAAAAATTTATGCTATTTGCTAGTCTTGTCCACAAAAATATCATATCGCAGACTACATTGAAGATTACTTATTTTAGAAATATTTCTTCTGAATTATTTGCAGGTACTGTCGTTATAAACGATGCAATTCTTAATCATAATAATTATACACTGTCCGAATGGCTGTTGACGGATCAACCAGGTTTATTTGGTCTGATTGATGGCTACGCAAATCCAACCGGAGTTATTCTAATTTTTCTTCTTACCATAATGACGATATGCTCGATGAAATTTGTTCGTCGAGGAGGATGCTTCGAGGTGAAACATATTTTTTAAATTATATTTCCAGCAATAAAGTAATATTGCGCTCTCCAATAAGTCTACGCCACTTCTCGATACTAGAGAAATACTTATAGTTACACAATTATATCAAATATAATTAATTTATATAAATTTCAGCACAACAACCAGTATATTATTCAATTTTAATATAAGTAAATAATTTATCGGTGGAAATTATTCATAACTATTATTGAAGCGAGCCAATTTATTTTCTTCGTTAATGAAAGCAAGAAATAACTGAAATTACTTAAATTCCAAAAAGAATCAAAACTTTCTTACTTTGTCTGACGTACTCATATGATTTCCTGCTATTTATTAATTTTAACGCAGCAGAAATTGTTCATTCGTATACTATGCATAAGAAGTTTCAAATTATACAAACTTCATTGTGTCAAATTTTCATTTATCCTTAGACTAACAAATCTTTTTCATACTTTCATAGATATTTTACTGGTCTCATCTGCTGTATATACCATTTTGGATACTGCTGATATTACACGGACCAAATTTCTGGAAATGGTTCATAGGACCCGGCACTATATACATTTTCGAAAGGATCCGACGAATCGCCTGGTCCCGTTCTCAACTTGGAAAAACGTACATAAGTTCAGGGCTTCTGCTTCCGTCGAAAGTGACCCATTTGGTCATTAAAAGGCCTCCTCATTTTGACTTTCATCCTGGCGATTACGTATTCGTGAATATCCCTGTCATAGCTCGTTACGAGTGGCATCCTTTCACCATCAGCAGCGCTCCTGAACACGAAGGTTTGATTGATTAATCCCATACTAAAAGAAAATTGACCACCTGGTACTAATTAACTGTGACTGAAACTTACATCAGCTGCAATCATTTTTCATAAAAAGTCTGATTTGTACATTGATCCTTCGTTCGATCAGCGTATAATATATTCAATAATATTAAATTTAACAACTATTTAATATTTTATTAATTTAGCTCACTTAATTTTATATATAAAACGACAATTTTCAATTTCTCATTGCTCTATTTCCGATTGAATGAAAATAACTCTGTCGGTGTCAAATATTTCTTGCTAAATTCAACAACAATAATTAGAACAATTAATTTCTTTTTTTAGAATACGTATGGCTTCATATCCGAGCAGTAGGAGAATGGACCAACAGTCTCTATTCGTATTTTGAAAAAGAACAAATAAAACTTCAACGAGGTAATAATATGTTTCCAATCGAAGGATGCAGTAATGCTAACAGTTCTGATATGGTGTAAGTTTCATGTAACTTATTAATTATGTCTCTTCTTCTTCTTTGTTCAAACATTACATCTTTAATTAAGAAAAGAACTTAAACTTCGAAGTAACATAGGATAAAAGCAAACGAAAGTATAATAAATATAGTATTATAGTAATTAACCATTCAAATTTAATTTTTCAACCTGTCTTTCAATATTTTCTGTAAACTCAAATAAACTCACACAGATTATTAATTGTCTCGTTATTCTTTCTATTTAATACAGATTTCTGGACAAAAAACAAAATCTAAACTTGAATAAAAACGTAGTTTCACCGTCCTCGTTACCAGAAAGCCGACGCTGTTTCGACAATCCTAACTTCGCTTTGGACAATGAGAAAATTATTCAATCGCCACATTCAGTCATCGGTAATTTCTTTCAGCAATAATTTTATCCTAAAATCGTACATCTACTGAAGCAACGAAACATCTTAACATCATAATAAAGATCGTTTGTCAATTTATGAAGCGTGCATTTGGTTCTTATAAAAACGTGCAAATGAATATCGCAGGTGCAGCAGACGACAAACTTTCAAGGGAACCGAAGCTTCATCGTTTACTGCTTGGTACCAAATTACCCTTAGAAAAGTCTATCTCGGTGCCGGATATGCGAATAGGAAACAAGAAGCAAGAGAGACTGATAGCGTAAGAAGTTTGCAGCCCCTTTTCTGCAACAGTCTACATACTATTTTGCGTTTAATAGCGTTCTTCGTTTTGATAGACTTCGCGATTACTCGAGATCCGAATCCGAACGAAGCTTCGACGAACGCCAAATCCGATACGCCCGACTGAAATCTTTGGATCAGGCTTATTCGAGTCCGCAAAACAGAGGGTTGGCGCAAAGCTTCCGATACATGAGAACCAAACCCACGATTATTGCCTTTAAAACCCCAAGTCTAGAAGACTACGACTACGAAGCAGGAACACCTACGAATAAAGATGGTGAGTAACATGTTCGAAGTATCCCATTTCTTCGAAAAAATAGTTGAAATAAAACTTACTCTGTTTTGAAAGTAACATCGTATTATGGATACAAGTCTTGTCCAGGTGGAGACGCCTTCAATGTTTCATAGTGACTTTTGTTTTTGTATAAAATGGTACCACGGTGTTGTTTTTGTATCGAATGAATTTTTGTGAAACAGCAACATCACAGGCAAGTACAAACGAGTCCAGAAGATTGTCAACCAATATAATTGCCATGCAGGCAGCAGCAGAGGAAGGCAAATTGCAGACAAAGTTTGATGAAATCTCAAAAAGAAGCGTGACTGATACATCTTCTCGTGTAGACATGAATTACACCATAGGAAAACCATTAGAGGTGAAGATATCAATTTCTTTTACTTACTTTTAGATAATTCAAGATAAACAGACACTAAATATTTCTTACGTCAATTTATTACCATGATTCGGTAAAACACTAAGAAGAATTAATTTCTATATAATTGAATTTATAGAGCGTTAAGGTTTCATTGATTGTTATTCAGATTTTCTTGGATGGCCCATACGGAGCACCCTCCAGCCACATATTCCAAGCACAACACGCGGTTTTAATCGCGACAGGAATTGGAGTAACACCCTTTGCATCGATATTGCAATCCATTATGCATCGTTACTGGAAGGCCAGGCACACTTGTCCGAAGTGCAAATTCTCCTGGGCCAGTGAGATACCACCTACTGTGATGCATCTTCGAAAGGCAAATACACATACTTCTCTTTCCAAAGTTTAGGATTTAAAGCTTGGAAATAAACATTTCACGTTATTAGAAACTTGTTTCTGAAAGTTTGAAGTAACAAATGTAATCGAATCACTTTACCTGTAGGTCGATTTCTTCTGGATCAATAGAGATCAAAGGTCATTCGAATGGTTCGTAAACTTACTGTCCCAATTGGAAATGGAACAAGCAGAACTTGGAGTTGCCATGGAACGTTTCCTTGAAATGCACATGTACATCACCAGTGCTCTTCAAAAACACGACATGAAAGCTGTCAGCTTGCAGCTGGCCATGGATTTGGTTCATCAAATGGTACGTTCTTTTCTAAAATACTTTTTAAACGGTATTAATTCATTAACCCTTTGAGGACGGAACACCTTTACGCTTGACCCAGTAAAATGCTTGGAATGTTATTTAATTGAAATAAAATAAGTTCGCACTTATGGTTACCTGTAAGTTGCTGTGACGGTTCAATTTGGACGCATATATGCGTCGATCGTCTGCAAAGGGTTAAAATTTGTAAAAGTTCTGTGTTCTTTGACTCTGCGATTGCATGCCCCAGATATTTATTGTAAAAATAATACTAATAATGAAATGAATAAACTGAAATAACAAAATGATATTACCTTGAAACTTGATTGAATTTATTGCTTCTTATTAAAAATGCAATTCATCGTAATTAAAATTCTATCGTTTCTCAGGAGAAACGAGATCTTATAACAGGCTTGAAAACAAGAACAAACGCCGGGCGACCGAATTGGGATAAAGTCTTCAAACAGCTCCAAGACAGGAAAAGGGGGAAAGTGACGGTCTTTTATTGTGGCCCACCTCAACTGGCGAAAATTTTACGGTACAAATGTGATCAGTTTGGTTTTAAATTTAAAAAAGAATCTTTTTGAAATTCTATGAAAGGCGAAGTTACATCATCTTGTTTCGAATCATTGCCAGATATATATTTTTACAGCTCCATTGATCGATAATTATACGATTGAGGCAGTTACTTTTAGCATTTAATATTTAAATATTCCACTATCTAGGTGGATGAAATTCACTTCATGTTGTTCATGATTCGAGCTGTTTCGTGCATCAACCAAATTGTCATTAATATAAGAAGAAAATTCACTTGTCGTTCTGTCATAACTGGGAAATTTTTCACAATGTACTTTTATCATTGAAAATAATCAACGATCGTTCGATTATTCTCGTCAAATAATTGTTAATCATTCGGCTCACTTCAAATACGTAACAATTTCGTAAGACATGTAGTAGTTTTATACAAATACCATTTTTTTTTTAACTAAAAAATCGCCAATTTTGTTTTTACGAATGTTAAAAAAAAAAATTTTTCAAAAGATACTTTCTTCTAATACCACGATTTATTAAATAACAAACACAACGTATGTAACAATATATATTTCACAATATTAATGCAAAAAGGATACAATAAGAATAAATTAATAAATTATCATCCATTTACTTAAAATTACTTTAAATATTTCAATCGTTAAGATAACATTTATCTTTCACCCTTGTCATATTCATATTCCTCCGTTCGTGAATCGTAATAAATTTTTATTCGTTTTAAAGCAAACCTTGGAATGTAATTAAGATCTGGCCTTACTAAATAACATTTAAGTATCCCAGTCGAGTGTATTCGCCAGCATAATTGCTTTGTTGCAATACGTAATATTAAATTCGCAAGGATGTTGATACCATGGTTCACCATCGATTTGCACAGCGCAAGATTTTAACAATTTTATCTGCATTTTGTAAAATATTTATCATGCTTCCTGAAATCTTCATCTTACACGGTTTAGATAAAATTATAAATACCTTGATGGAATTTGCTTGTCCAAGTCGATAAGGCTGAGAAAGTCCTACTTGAAGTTGAGCCATATGAAAGGAAGAGTAGAGAGCAACTACTTCTAGCTTTTCATCGTCAATACTTTGTTTTCCATACTTCTCATGATCTGTTCGATGTAAAAAGCAATCACGTGAAATAAGTTTCAGCTTTGCATATTAAAAAAAGAGAAAAGGAAAAAAAAACTGATTACCTTCTAGTCCCATATTCCAAAGATCGACTCCAGCGGCCCATGATGGAATATTTAATATTACAATACTTTCGATAGAAGGCAAATCCATTTTCTTGCCGTCTAGATATATTTCTATGGTTTGATCAAGATCTTTACATTCTCTTTCTACGACTTGTTGTGTACCAAAACATAAGTATAATAGCTGTCAAAGACACGAAAACATATATTCTTTTATACTATTTTTAAAAAAATATCAAACAAGATATATTACCTTATTGAACAATCTGCTACTATAAAAATAGAAGCGGCTTTCTCTTGTACGATGAAAATTTAATGTTACTTGCGCATCAACCCCTATGCTTATGTAGTTGTACATATAACGTGTTTGCTGCGAGTTCCTGAGCCCCAACCCGCCATATGGCTTCACTGTCACAGACCATCTAATAAGATATTAAGATGAATATAATTACATTTCAAAACAATTCATTAAAATATACTACACAGTTGTTGGCTACCTATCCAATTTTACTTGTTTCGCTACTTGTAATTCCCGTAAGATCTCTATAGAGTCCTTGTTTGTATCATGCTCCTTTCCCCATCCTAACACTCTTGATAAATCATTGCCCGTTCCCAAAGGAATTACTGCTACGCATGGAACTGGCTATCCCAAATAAACAGATTTTATATGCGATCACTTAATCGATAAAATTTAGTATTATGATATTTACATTAGGTAAGTACAATGAAGTAAATTTATGAGATGAATGTATTAAAAATATTACCTCTAATCCAAGTTTATGAATAGCATTTAACAGCCAAGCTATTGTCCCGTCTCCACCCGCTACAAGAATGGTGCATGTTACATTTCCAAGTAAACGGCACCATTCGACAACTGCGACTGGATCACGTTCCGATAAATCAACAACTTGAGCAGGATTTAATGATTTCCTAAACAAGGACAAGATTTCTGCAGCATCATTGTTTCCAGATTTTTTATTGGCTGAAAGAGAAATTGTATACATTTTAATTCTTTAATGTTTCATAACTCGTTACTCCAAAATTTGATTACTCTGATTATATTACCAACAACTATAAGAGGTTTCCAATGAGGCCAATTTGGTGGTTTGACCGAACGAATATGTAAAGTACGTCTAACAGTACTTCGTAAATGTATTACATCCAAACTACTTGGTGGAATAACCATTGATTTAAATTCGCCAAAATCGCATATCTGAAAAAAAAAAATAGAATACATAAGTTGTGCACATAACAAATGTGTATGAAAAATATGTGATGTTATACTTCAGAGAGATTAGCTTTACAAGTGTTGTGAACGCATCTTTGACACCAACAACACCACCAATCTATTAAACCAGGTTCCAAGTCGCATTCTTCGTTACATACGTCACATATTGCAATCAGAGGTAAATTACCTTACGTGAAATGAACAGAAATTAGCTATAATTCATGTTATTCTTAAAACTTAAACTCTAAAAAATAAAATTCAAAAAATAAAATAAACAGTTTAACATCAAGTACTTTGTACTACACAAAGAAGATTGCAGAATACAACGTACCTTTTATCCAATGGTGTTTCATTGGCTCGTTTGTACTTAGAGTAATAACTTTGCACTTTAACTGTTTGTCAGCAATTTTGACACATGTAGGATCCGCGCATACGCCACACGAATCACAGATCAATCCGTTAATATTCAATAATAGATTCTCACAAATACTACAATAATACGTCTACAGGAAAAATTTTTTAACGATATTAACTTAATATATTAGCTTTAAATATACTTTTACGATATATAAATACCTTTGTCTCCTTCTTTATGGATTTCCAGTTGTGCTGTTTAGTAACATCTCTAATAGGAATACGGGGCTCTCCTATAAGGTATCGGAAGAAGTTTAGTGTAAATATGAAAAATATCATGGTAGACAATGTATGTAAAACAATAGTAGTAAATCCTTCCTCTAACATGTTGTCGAATAAATTTTGCCTCTTCTAGAATAATTATGATTCTCTGTAAAACAATTAAAATTGTTAAATAGCTTGATATAAATGAATTTGTTTTATCGAATTATTTATTTTGATCATATAATAATAAAGAAAATAAGGAACGTAATTAAGTATACTCTGTCCATTAGGTAAATAGAAATAATAGATAAATATACAGGTACTTTTATCTATCGAGGTAAATGTAACAATAACATAACAGCTACTTCTCTTTAAAAGTGATACATAGGAATGACAATAATTAATACACAAATGTACTTAATACCTTCAACAATTTTTTGAATTTCATTCGTCACCAACCCACGCCACCGTATATTTGTGATTTGAAGTTGTTTAGACGAGTATAATACCAACACATCACACAAAAATAAATTGCATCGTTCAATCAAATTTGCCTTATTATTTTATATTGTTATGTGTATTATCCAAAATTTCTGTTAAATATTTTTTAGCCTGTGATTAACAACAATTATGTATGTATACTGAACAGAAAACGCGCTGTCATGTGAAATAAAAAAAAAAGATATAACTATAGTTTATACCTAAATCTTATAGATCAGATCTTCATTAGGGGTTTCATTTCAACATACCATTTATTCGATGGTGTACTTTCAAGTTAATTCGAATACGTTTGAACAGAAATAATCAAAACAAGAGAATATCTATTCTCAATTTTACATTATAATGGCAGGTGTTATGAAATTCGCAAAAAATGTTTATCACGATCCCTTCCAATGGTATGTTTAATGGCACATTTTGTGGCAACTGTTGTAATTTTACTTATAACTATAACCTTCCAATTGAATTTACCTAATGCTTAACCTCGTGTAGCGTAGAATATTTCTTCCGAATATTGCGCTGTACAGTATAAGTTAACAGTAAAATTTATTAATATAATTGTTTGTTTTACAGGTCAGTCGTTAAAAGTATTGGATTATTCCTGTTAGGCGTAAAGATTGCTCTTGAATGCAAAGGAGTGACTCTGATGCCGCCGACTCCCTAAGAAGTCGAAAAATTAGAATGTGCAAAACTAATAATGTAAAAACTTAATATATTAGAATTTATAATATCACACACCCACATATATATTATTACCTTGTTGCTGATAATGTTAAAGGAAACGCATTTTATATTTATACATATTTTCTTAAATACCACAACTGATTTTTTTAATTGTACATACACATAATTACATTCACGAAGAAAATAGTTTAAATAAGTATAATGTGAATTATGAATGAACAGTATGTTAGTACATGTATCTGTTCTTCTAAAATAATTGCTATGTTACATTCGTATATTAAATGTATGATCTTATGTTTTTAGTGTAATTATTTATTAGTAAATAATTTCTAATACATGGTTACAATACATATCTGTGAACAAATGTAATTGACTTTATATTTACTTCAGCTTTTACTTAGCTTTTGATTTATTTGTATGAATATTGTTAAAATTTGTTTTGATTACAATTAAATTTGTTATACAATTATATACCGAATGAATTATAAAATCATACAACAATACTTATGGATTAAATAATGTTTCATAATTTCGACTTTATTCGTTATATTGCTACCATGACAAACCATTGTTATATTGTATAGAAAATAATTGCATATTATTTACATAGTTTTACTCTTGTTAGAAGAGTATTAATCCAGCAGGATTATAAATGAAAATTGTACATTTTATATCGAATAAACAAAGATGTGAAGATATTTGGACAGAAGTCGCGCATATTCTCGTTTAAACACTAAAACTTCAACTGCTTATGCCGCGTTTATGAATGAGCGATATAATCGACGGTGGATATAAGGAAATGATTAAATAACTTCGATGCATAATACGAAGTTACATTAAGGGTCATGTAACACACCATGTCAACAGGCGTGTTTATTTACTACGCCGGTTCAATTTCGGGCAAGTCTAAAATTTCTCCGACAAATTCGACAACGTTTGTGTCCTTTTTAGCATGCTCTGTGATAAAATTAAGCTTCAATAATTGATTGTAATTTGGACGAGCAGTATAATCTTTCATTAGACTGAAAAAATAATGATTAATTTAAACATATGTAATAATTAGAAAAATAAGTGTAATACTTACCATTTGTTAATAAATTCTTCAAAGTTAGCAGAAAATTTATCAGCAGGTAACTTTGGGGCCTCGTCCTTTACGACCTGTTTCAATTGCTCGAAGGGTGTTCCCCAGGACTCGTAAGGAAACTTTCCTGTTGCTAATTCAACAAGAGATATACCTAATGACCAAACATCAGATCTGATGTCATACTGTGAAGGGTTACCCGACGGGTCTATCCTTTCTGGCTGAAAAAAAGGTCACGATGGAGGATTTATTGAACAGACAAAAAACCAAAGAATCTGTAATTCATGTTATAAAATTACGTACAGCCATATATGGTTTACAGCCGGCATCAATTGTTTTGGCAACAGAATCTACAAGGTAACCGGATATACCGAAATCGCAAATTTTTACTTCTCCTTTACGATTAATTAAAATATTGCTAGGTTTTACATCTCTGTGAATTACTCGTAACTGCGAATACAGATAATGTAACGCACTTACTACCTGGAAAAATAATTTGAGATTATAACCATACTTATAATAAACAACAAATAATTGTCATAATTATTTGATCTTTTCTCACTGCAAAAGCAATTTTTCCTAAAATATCTTCAGGAATGGCACGTCCGTGCTTGTATACTTTTGTATAAAATTTATCCAAACTCATATCCATCACTTCCATACATATCCAAACATCACCTTCCCTAAATAATGCTCCATAAAATTGTACTGTATGCTGACACGCCGAACTACGCATAGAAATATCTAAATCCATAAGCAATCGTTTTTGTTCTTGTGTATTGACTGTTGCAGTTATTCTCTATATATCGTGAACAAAATATTTAATTAAAAAATGTATTAAAATTATATATTTAAACATTTATCCATTGTACCTTAACTGCCATAATAGTGCCACTTTGTTTGTGTCGCATCTTATCTACAACGCCATATGCTCCGCGTCCAAGGATGCAAATAGTTTCTAAATCATCTGCCTCTACTACAAATGTTTTTTCGCCTATAGTTATTGTGGTTCTTTTATCCAAATTTCTTGGCGGAGTGCTATAATGTAAAATTTATTACTAATACTTTCACAAAAATATTAATATATTTAAAAATCAAATATCTCACAAAATATATTATTCATTTCGGTTATTCCAGATGTTGTAATTCATTATATTTCAAAAATAGTACATACACAGGTACAGGTGTTTCTTCGGAAACTTGTAATTTCAAATTTTTTCTTCGACGCAGAGCCATGATTCAGTGAACAATTGATAAATAATATTAAGCCTGCGAGCTCGGCAGTGCATGCAATTGAATATATTACATATTCAAATAAATTATAATAAATATCGAAAACGTGTTCTGTAAAGAAGTAAAGTTGTATATAGAAACTTTGCACATTAAATACCGAATGAAATTGAAAATTGAAGGTTATACAATAAATTGAAGATAAATACATGTAAAATGATAAATAAAATAAAATATTTCTTGAAATGAATTCTGTTCATAGTATCACAATAAATAATTGACATGATACCTTCTTAGCATGACGGTATCTTATAATAATAACGACAAAACTAAAACTTTGTTGCCCATATATGAAGCTTTCAGTAAACTCAAATAGTTACTTGAAATTGGTCACAAATGCTGGTTCAATTTTGAATTGAATTCAGACTTCCTGCATTTTAAATCATTCTAAACATAGCATACAAAGTTTGCAAGAGATTTTATGAATATTTTATTAAAATAAAGTAATTAAATAACCGCTAGTATAATGCGTTGTATCGCAAAGTTACCACATAAAGTATTTTAAACTGCAAATTGCATTGAAAGATCAACCCTAAAGCCATATTCATATGAATCATAAAATAACGTCTAAAATTACTTCAATACCTTTATTAAATTCAATTTTTTTAATACTGAGAATACAGTATTAACATACAATACATACAATGTTAAAGTTATTTAAATAATGAATATATATACCTATTGATTCGACGTGTAAGACCCATTTGAATAAATTCACATAAATATCTTTTAAATCATTAACGATGTCAAACAATGTTTCAAACGGAAAATAAATGTTTCGAGGTGGATACAATTTGGTATTAATAGTTTTTCTCTACGTGAAGATGTAAAGGTGATTTGAAGGTCAACTTCGTTTCTTTTTGAATGCATTGATCAATACAGGTTGTATTATACAGCATTTCATTTACTATAAAAACAGAAGGGAAAGAGGAAATTTATGTTTAAACAAAATATTTTAATGTTAATACTGTAAAATAATAACCTATTTCAATATAATCATACATATAACCTCTAATACTTTAGACTGAATGTTTGTATATAAACAAACAATGTTGCAAAAGACCCTTCCACGTGATTACTTAAATTTATTTATTTAAATATTTAATAACTTATGATTGATACAAATTATAAATCTTTTGATGAAGTTAGATCGAACAAATGTCCAATATCCCTCAACTAATAATTCCAAAGATATAATCTGAAGTTATATTTACCAGTTATAAATATGAAAATTTTGTTTGGAACAAACCTTTATTACTTTTGACTGATATTTAGCAACCAATGAAATGTGATTCTAACGCAGGTATGAACTTACGTTAAATTTAATTCTACTTTATGCAATAAAATTGTAATTTCTTTTACATTTCTATTTGGTATTAGTTTATATCCTTCTTGAAACCATTCTACCTTTACCTAAAACATTTATTAATTTTATTAATGAATTAAAAAGTATTTTCTTCGTTTAAAGAAAATAGCTTATGTATTAGTAAAACGTAAATCTAAGAGTAAAAGGTAATAAAAATAAAAAGGAACTTAATACATTCTTTGACTCAAAAGAGAAATAATTATAACTTTTAGTTTTATTTTAAAAGGTCTTCAACAAATTGCATTACTTGTAGAATGACTCAATGATTTCATAAAAAAAATTGTAAATTCATCCTTGAAAACTATTTATTCTACATATAATCGCTAAATAGTGAACAATTGTGTTATGTGTTATATAATATTACACTTGAATTAAAGAATTGTTGAAGTAATATGTTTTGTATTAACAGCGGTAATATTGACAGTAACAAAAATAAAAGTAATTGTGTATACAACTGTAATTATGTTTCTTGTAACAATAAAAAAGCAAGTATTTCAAAATTTGAAACTGTGCTACAATGTAAAGTAAATTAATTTTTAAAATGTTATGCCGATTTGTGAATACCTTCTTTTGTGAACTTATAATACTGTAAGTACTTATTTACTTAGAATATAAAATTGATTTGTGATTTATTTTTCTTTTTTCTATTTAATATCGAAACCTTACAAATATAACGAAGATTTAGGATTCCTTCTCCAAATATAAAAGGATTGTATTTATCTGATGTTTTGTTATTCTAACATTACACACTAAGTATTCACTGTATAGCAAATATTATCTCCAATTATTGCGATCATGTAAAATCGTTAAACAAACAGGTTAGTTGACAATACTTCCAACGCATGCGTCATTTTGAATGATTTTCAATAAAAAATGTGGCTCTTTTGCGCAAAATTGTTACTGATTAAAAACAATTTCGCATACCACGATACACGACAAACAATACATAATAAATCATGAACAATTTCACTTTTTCCACGCTGCAAACATTTTGATTGAACCACGTCAGTTTTTTGATGCAACAGCAGCTACGGTGGCGACAATGATAGTAACAGAAGCGGTTACAATTGGTGGTTACAATATACATATGATACTACGTGACGGTGATGATAGCGGTTAGCAATGGCGGCAGTCACGATGTTATACTGGTGAAGTGATGACATGTTCATACATTATTATAAAAGTATCTATTTATTGACAGTAGAATTTTCAATGTAAAAAGTAATGTGAACCTTTAGAGAAAGATGAAGATTTGTATAACGTGCGTGTATTGGACATTGCTTTTTATATCAGTCGCTTCCAGGCAAGTACTTTGTCTTTTCTCTGGTATACCGACACTTCACATACACACGCACGTTTAACTATTAAAGACGTTTTATACACGCTTAATTTTAATAGTATTAGTAAAGTATATTGCTAAACCGGTGTGCTTTATCTAAATTCTAAATATACGAAAATGGTAAAAAGTATAAGGTTATTATTAAATGTTCTTTTACCATTATGATTCTGAATATTAAAGATATTAATAAGTATATATAGGTTTAATATTCTAATTTTCAGAATGTATGAATTCTAAAATATTTAATATAAATGATTAATTTAAATTATAATAACAAGTTCTTTATTCATACTGAAATTCAATGTACTGTTACAATATAAAAGAGATTTTTCTTTTTGTCTTTCATGGCACAATATTATCTTTTCACAGCGCATTGCTGTTTATCATAGTAGCCTGTGAAAATGCACAAACTAATTATTACTTGCCTCTTAAGAAGAATGAGACTTACGAGACTTATGATAACGATACATTGGATCATATAGAAGACAATAGTTTAGGCACATCCAATATAGTACTTGCGAGGCTACATAATTCAAAAAAATTGGAAACCAATTACGAGGATCATTATTATCAAGTAAGAACAAACAATAAAATGATATTGTTAATTATGTAATAAGTTGTAACACTATCAAGAAATTATTAAAAAGTAATTGGTTAAATTTAATTTACATTTATGTTAAAACATGTAATTTATTTAAATAAAACTTTAGGACAAATTTGTAAAGAAAACTATTGACTTTGAAAACGTTATAAAGAGTAAAACAACGAGAAAAGAGAATCCTTACAAAGATCCAGATATTGTGGCCGAGAGTCTTACCCAACAACCCAACTTATCTCAGGGGTAAGTTTTTATTATGTGTAAATGGTACACAAGAAAACCTTATTGCTTTCGATTACATAAAACTAAAATATAGAATTTAAGCATGTTAATGGTGTAGCTAAAGTGATGCAAACATTAAATTACAATGCTTTGTATGTAACAGTTTGAGAATAATAATTATTATACGTGTAACAAACTGAAATAAAATTTTGGTAAAGCAAGGTAACAAATTGATTCATTGTAAGTTCAATCAAAATGCTGCTTTGTGAATTGAATTTTATATTTAGGGGCCAGTTACATTTATATAATAAAGTCGTATAATTTTTGTTTATTTGTACACTGTTTTAGGAAACTTAATTGTAGTACATTATTAGTTTCAAATTAATATGTGAACAGTTTTTAATATTTTTAATAATTCAATAAATATTTGATGTAGAAATTTGAATGCAGTATATTCTGTGATGTTACTTAACAATATTTATTTTGTATTAATTAAATGTTGATATATAACATATTCTTTTACATTTATATCTGTAATAATCGGATAAGGTAAATGTATGTTTGTGCGCAATAATACTGTCTACAGGTGAAGCCTTTTAAATGGTTTACTATCCCTTTTCAAGCATCGCGTGTGTAAAATCAAGATGTCAACAGATCATAGAGAAACATTATTATTTGATCTATTACTACTATAATGTATATGTCTTTTTATATTTTTCTTCTTGAAATGACCTAGGTTTAGTTATCTAGTTTACCTGAATGGTTTTTTTTTTATTTTTTGTAAAACCATGCTGTATTAATAAAACTACATGATTTTTCAGTATCCTGATCTTTTATATTGATATCTATGCATTACTTTTAATAATACTCGTATGAATTGATTGAAATAAATAATAAAATTATACTTCTGTACAAAGAAATGAGAATGTAAAGTGAATAATTTAAAAAAGAAATATTTGAAAATGATCATGGAAAGAAATGTTAAACAGATAACGTAAAAACATGCGAATGGTGTAATTTAATTAGTGACGTTTGACAATTTCACTTAGAGATAAGATAATAGCTGATGAGATAGTAATTATATTAAATAAGGCTCATAAAAAGAGAAACATTAAATAAGTATGTTGAAATGGCAATTTTAATTATTGGATTCCCGAAGGAATACATAAAATTTATGAACTCAAATATTTGATTTATAATTTTATTGAATAAGATATTATACAAGCAAAAATGATAAAAAATTAATCACATGTATGAATATTTCCTTTTTTTTTCTTCTTCTTCTAACAGCATTTCTGAAAGTGAGCAAGCTACAGTTGTTACTTTAGTGGATACAACCGCAGCAGAATTACAAAGTTTAGCAGAACCAAAGCTTAACGCTGAATTCTCTAGGACAAGATTAGTCACAAAGAATTCATCACTGTTAACAAAGAATGCGAATCTTGGACAACCAGCCGAAAAGGAGCAACAAGAAACTTCCTCAAGTACGCAAACTTCATTGCCACCAAATATTGATGAAATTGAGGAAGCACCTAACGAAACAAATATCTTTCAAGAGGAATCTTTGTTATTGTCAAAATCAATTGAAAAAGAAGTACCAGAAGTAGTAGTGGTAGTAAGAGCAGAACAAGGTCCTATCGCAACCGACGAATTAGAATTCAAACATGAAGATGATGTTAAAGCACTTCCTGATGAGATACCTAAGGCTGATGGAATGTTTACGACAACTTCAGAATTAAGCGATGCCGAAGCCAAAGCTCGATTAGTCGGAGATAATAGGGATGAAGCGGCTGCGGTTGTTTTTGGTGAAGGAATTGTGCCTGCCGGATCTACAAATCCTCAGGAGGATATTCCATCTTTTAGCGAATGGACGCAGAAAAGGCTGGAAGAAGCTGAGAAAAAGAAGAGTGAGTATTCAAATTTGTATACCTAGCAGTTACACTACTGAGAAAAAGGCTCGAAAGGAATAAATAATAACACGAGCCATTCATTTCTAGCCATAATTGATGAATAAATTGATTTAAGAAATCCATTATTACTTTTTTGTAGCGCATCCAAACGCATCTGTACAAAATGCAGGAACCCCAACACGGGGAATCGGTGGCATGAAGGTTCGTTCTAAGAATTATGCTTCTCCTGATTGTGGGGCTAAAATTGTCGCGGCTAATCCAGAAGCAAGAAGCGCTAGAAGCGTGTTGGTATCTACCAGAGACGAGTACATGCTGAATACGTGTATATCGCGGATATGGTTTGTGGTGGAACTCTGCGAAGCCATTCAAGCTAAGAAAATCGAACTGGCCAATTTCGAGCTTTTCAGTTCGTCGCCAAAAGATTTTTCCGTTTACATTAGCGATCGTTTTCCTACGAGGGACTGGAGCCCGGTTGGTCAGTTCACCGCGAAGGATACAAAGGATATTCAGAGCTTCGCCCTGCAGCCGCATCTTTTTGGAAAATTTATAAAAATAGAACTTCACACCCACTACGGATCCGAGCATTTTTGTCCAATTTCTTTGTTCCGTGCTTACGGTACCAGTGAATTCGAGGTTTTGGAAACGGAAACAGAGAATCAGGTTTCGAGAGAAACGAGTACTGATCTGGATGACGACGAAGACAGCGACGAGGAGGAAATTTTGGACGCTGAAAACGGCGTACCACCGAGAAATTTATTTGGCAGCGCCAGAGACGCGGTATTGAGTATCATGAAGAAAGCGGCCGAAGTACTGGTGAAATCTAGCGAATTGACCGGCAACAATATTACAAAAATCCAACAGAGCATAGACAGTGGAAATATACTTGACAATTCTTTCATTAGCTGCACGACACCAAGGTATACCATTCTTTGCGATAATTGCTCGGATCAGAAATTTGCTAAGATCTTCCAGTTAGTTAGCTGTAGAGAACAACAACTGAATGAGTTGTTGAAAATCGATCTTATAAATAGAACGTTAAAACAAGATAGACTTTGTAAAAGTCATGGTGTGGGGGTGGAAACTTTTGAGAAAAAGGAACTAGAAAAATCGGATGATAATATCAAAGATGTAGGCAAGGAATATGACCAAACCGAAGAAAGACATGACTCGACAAAGAATTTTCAATTGAGATTCATAACGTATATATTTAATTCTGAATATATCGCGGCGCTCTGTAACGTGTTAGCGATAAAAGAACGAAAAATGGTGATGAATACAAGCCACGAGATTCCATTTAACAATTTCAAGGATGCCGTTAAAGAGGATGTACCAGTTAAACGTAAAGAGGACAGTGACGATGGGATTAAATCTTTCCAGCATCCATCAACCACATGTAGTTCAAGTTCGAATGCAGATGCTCCTAAATTAGAGCCATCTAAAGTATCTCAAACAAACACTCAAGAAACGTTAAACAAAGAAGCTAATAAAATAACGGACGCGCCTATAGAAATCTTTTTGAATCCTGAAAATACAGCTTCACAAATAAATCCGATTAAAACCTCTGAAAAGGAAGAAGCAACGAATAATTCCTCGATTCCAATGGAATCCAATAAAAGTGCTATCGAGGAAACAATTCAAGCTGAAGTGTCAACAACTGCTCCTGTGCCTTTAAAGGATGGACAGCACACAGTTTTGAAAGCTTCTGAAAAACCGTCGATCGCTCCTGGCACTTCCATCGAAAATTCTCCTCAAATGGCTGCCCCTGTTCCAATAACCAGTATTGACAGTAGCGAACCTTCAAATGAAGATACGGTGTCTGACGTAGATACCTTGGAACTAGGCGCTGTACCTAATAAAGTGGACAAAGTGGAACATCTCGATCAAGAAGGAAAACAAGGACAAACAGAAAATCTAGATCAAGATGTTAAGATACCTCCTCAAGATCCTTTGATCGATACATTGCTATCCGACTTGAAGGATTTTGAAGGGGAAACACCGCATGTTCAAAACGAGCCTGCTGCTAGTGCTTCGGTAACACAGTCAGCAACGAACGCTATGCCACAAAAAGAATCCGTTTTTCTCCGGCTGTCCAATAGAATCAAGGTAAGTGTTTATTTTGCTTTATTTTGCCAAGTGTTATCTCTACTTAGTGTTAAGCCGAGGACACACTATCGTCACGTCCCATCACGCCACGTGAGACCGAAAACTTCTTTTTTATAACCGAACGATAAAATAAAATTACTGCTATTTCACAAATAATTAATAATTTTCATAGATTCATTCCATTCCTGCTCGTCGAATATGCACGGCAGTCGAAATTGTGTGTGCCGTGACGTGACGTGACGGTAGTGTGAACACACGCCGTTCAACTCCGTGAAAATACGGAGCTCACGCTTTAGTTCGTCACGTGACGTGACGACGGTGTGTCCCCGGCTTTATATGCGTAGAACGTTTTATACCATTCGCGTTATGTTGTTTTTAGGCGTTAGAAAGAAACATGTCGTTGAGTGGACAATACCTGGAGGAATTGAGTCGTCGGTATAAAAAGCAAGTCGAAGAAATGCAAAGGTCCCTCGAACGAACGGTCTCTGCGATGAACGAAGAAACGCGAAAAAGAGAAGAACGCGAGTCAAAAAGAGCGGAAGAGATTACTGTTTTGAAAGAAGAACTTGCCAATCTTTCGAATTCGATGAAGAACCTTTTATACGATCGTGATGGTTGGCGTGGAAAAATCTCGATGATCAGCCAACACGTTCTGTTAATGTGTTCTGAAGTTTTTGTGATATATTTATTCGTTTTGTACTGTCGAAGGAACAATAATAAAAGATTACAGACGAATGAGAGTCTGCACGCGCAGAAAGAAGCGACGCGTCGCAAAAGTGCAGAAAATTTTAGTTCGCACAGCAAGAAGACAAAAAAGCGTCGACCAAGCGAAATAGCTTCTCATATTACAGGCACGTACCGTGAGTTAATGATAAGCGATAAATCTCAGGAGACTAAAAAGGAAAAGAAGAAGAAACGCAAAAAAGGAACCCCTGTAACTAATCATCAAACAAATATAAACAGCGAAGCAGAAAGAAGTTCGACAACGCACTGCAGAGCTTCTCTTACAAATAGCGTAGAAACACCGTTAAAGAGTGTTTCATCTTATGAAATATTACAAACAGACGATTCCCAGAAACAGATGTCCAAAAGATTAAAGTCTGCCCCAGAAAATACGAACGATTGGTTTAATAATACCGGTTGTCAAATGGAGCACAATGCTCAGATAACAACGTCGTGCGCCAACAACTTAGAAACAGAGTCTATGAAAAGTTCGGAATTAAGTGGTTCTTGTACTGAAAATTTGAACAAATTGAATTCATTGTTGACGAATGTGATCCCTAAAACATCTGCTTCGAGTGACCAAAATGTTAAATCATCCACGGATATTTTAAATTCTAAAAATAGTAGTGTTACATTAAAGGACATCAAGTTAAGTGCAACACCTTCCTTTATGAGAACTGCTTGGAGTACAAGAAAGAAAAGAAAACCCAACATAAACGAGATGAATGGTGAATGGAGTCAAAATTTGAACGATTCAGATGGTAAATTGGCTCATAGTTCGACTACTTCGAAAAAAGTTCATCAGGATGGTGACACAACTACCAACGGCTTATTACAGGATCAAAGCGATGAGTCCACGAGCAGTAGTATTATATCAATGTCGAAAAAGATGGATAAAAAGAGTACTGGTTTTAGGAAGATGGTGAGAAAATTTTTTTGATTAAAATAAGCTTGTCAACGATAGTTGGTTGAAAGAATAGTTTGAAATTGTTGAAACTTATGGTACTTTAAATATAGAATGCGCTTGGTTCGAATGCTTCGCTCGTATGAATTGAATAAATCGTAATATATTGAAAACTTAAGATTTATTAAGGTTTGCTTACATGGAACTATTACGCATTCATAGACATAACTATAATTATTACATAAGGTATTCTTTAAGTAGAATTATTATTTTTTTTTTCTTTTTCTTTTAAATAAAATTATTTTATTTTGGCACATTAGTCAAATTGTATCAGCTTTTAAATTTATATGAAGAACGACCTTTCTGCCATTTTTTTCTTTTTATCAATACTTTCAGAATCACCGTTAATCCAGTTCGTTGCGTGACTATACGAGCGATCAGTCGAAAATAAAATAAAGAGCAGAAACGATTTATATAAAATATGAAGGCTGTATTTGTGAGACTAAACTCTTAATAATTTAAATTTCATGCGTTTTAAACTGACACTTCAATGTATAAAGTGATGTGCAATATTCCCTTAGTTTTCTGTTTAAAAAACAATGACTGATTTACATATTATTATTGTTGTTATCATCGTCATTATAGTAATAATATTAATATCATTATCACCAAGTATTATCATCATTGTCATCACCCTCATTGTGTATTGTACATAAAATTAATTATATTAATTTATTATAATAAATAGCCTAATTAATAAAAAGTAAGATCAAAACTCACATTTGATCTACCGTTACTTTTTTGAAGTATATTATATTTTTTATTATTGTAAAATGAGGTTACTTCGTAATTGAAATAATATAATCATGAAAGTCAATTTTTAACTTATGTTTAAAGCATATGATTGTATAAACATAATATAATTTATATAACTTTAAGGGGAACGTATAATAAAGCGACACACCAAGAAATAGGTATTTTATATGAGAATATCATCGAGATATTATACATTAAACGTGTTTAAATAAAAGTATTAATAAGAACTTTTAATTTTATGTAAAAAGGCTAAATAGTAGTTTTGTTGTAAGAGGATACTAATTTCTTCTGAATATAGAGAAATATCTAAGTCACATAAGATGTCCAATATTTTTGTCATATGATTAACAAACTGGTTTTAAAAAATGTTTTAGTTCTTTTCATTTACAAAGTAACTTCAATTTAAGATATGTAAAACGTGTGAAAATTTTGTATTTATTGTTATTTATATATACATTTATATATATATATACATATATTTAATTTTTTACTACATACATCGAGTAAACATTACTTAAGTTCAACAAATATTGATATTACTGTTAAATACTTGGAAATGTTAAGTTACATTCATCAATGAACTCGTTTTGTGATAGTGCAAACAAGTTAAACGAGGTGATATGTTGACAAATAGTGTCATGTTGTAAATAGAAGTATGTGTCTTTATGGAACTCAATGTAATTTAATTCCTAAAATATTTATTAACTTTAGTCTTTAAAGAGAAAAGAGAGTATAGGTACACATTCATCTGTGTACAATAATTAAATTCATTTTGCGCAAACATTATAGACTAAAAACATCACTTTTGAAGTGATTGTACTTCTGCGTTACGTACTGTAATATAAAGTAAGCATTTTCCATGTGTGTGCGTGTACATTAAATTCCTAGTTAGGCATGGATAATTCCTGAAGTAATAGTTGGATTACTAGAATTGCTAATGTATAGTAATCAACCCAAAGTTATAAAGTATAAAGTGATGCAAAGGAGAAATAAATACACAAAATCTAAAAGTATTTACACTGTAATTTTTCTTAAAAAAAAAATTTATTCAACAGAATATTTTTTAATATTAATAAAATAACAAATAAAACCTTAGTGACACAATATAACAATGTTAATTAATACTATCAATATTTAATATTAATGCAATAACACATCCATAGATATATAACAAAATGACTTTCTTTTTTTTAGTAAAATATTTAATTTTTTAAACATTAAATATAATGAACTTGTACCTTAAAATTTTCAACATTTATTTTTTCTTCATAGGCAGCTACACAAGTTCTTGATACTAATTGTTCTTTCATTCTTTCAGAACAATTCCACTGACAGAACTCAGAAAATTCTTTAAATTTAACGTGTAATTCTTTTTTCCCTCCATCAGGTCCTACAATAAACTCGCATTTAAGTTTCCTCTTCCTGCCTTGAATACAGCATTCCAAATACCTGCAGAAATTAATTTAGCTTCTTAAAAGATACATATAGAAACAATAAATCATATTGCATCGCATACAAATAACTAATTCATCCTTTAAAAATAATTCCATGATAGAAATGACAATAATATTTATAACAAAATAAAAAACCATTGGTTTCTAGTCATATTCTTATTTATTTATGTATTAACACTTACTGAAAGATATTAGAATATTTTAGGTATAAATTATAGTTACCTATAATCTGTTGCATAAAAATTATTTAACTCTTCAACTTTAATATCACAATCTTGTCTTAAAATACCAGTGATATAAACATCATCTATCCAAAAAAAGTTTTCAGCCTTTTCACTCGCCAAGCTTAACAGCTGTGCATTTTTTAAGCTAGTTATATAAAACCATCCAGAGAGGAAATCGGGATAAACGTCTCTTGAAAAATCTTCTCTGGTAGCAAACCATTTGCTATTCGATGTTCGTATTGGTTTCATTTTTCTTAAAACATATCCAGACATAGCATTTTCTTTTATTGTCCTTTTATATAAGAATTTTAACACCTCAAAAACATTGAGCACAATATCGTCATCAGTTTTTATTAAAGAAGTAGCTATACAATTTTTTGATGCCCATCTTAGACCCATTAAATGCTTCAGAGTAAGGTTTCTATAATCTTCTAAAAAGCTTCCTTGTAATAAATCATTGTGCGCTTGCGATTCTTTGAAGATATATCTCCACATATTTTCTTCTTTAGGAATTCCTAACAAAAATACTCTTCTAATACCCAAACCTTTCAACATTTCATTTGGATATGCATGTCTTACAGCTGTTCTTTGTAAAGGATCATTTGCTGAAGATGTAACAATCCAAATTATAGAACTAGAACCACATGTTGGTTCTATTATTAATTTTGAAATTAAAGAAATACTTCTGTTCACCGAACTTATATTGTACAAAGGTTTCAATCCTTTTTCTGTCTTATTTATAAAATCTGTTTTTAATATGGTAAAAAATAAGACAAACATCATACCAATACTAAATATTACAAAAATAACTTTTATTCCCATATTTATAAAAACACTGAATTATATTGTATGCATCATGTAACTGATATACATATAAAAAGGCTGTAAATAATGTTTATATTCAATCTTTTACTACATTCTTTCTTTCAATATCTAATTTATTTGTTCTCTTGATTTTGGATATTATAACTATCGTATATTTATATAACAGCCACTTTTTTACAAGTATGTGATTTAAAAAACTTTCATTTATAATTTTTCATTATGAAACTAGAATATAAACAATATGATAATTACAATATTAATAACAAATGATAACATCAACAATGATTAGACATGTTTAGTACTTTATTTTTACTTACTTTGTACAATAAACGTAATCTTCATTATTTTATATTTATTATGGCACTCATAATTTTTACGTTATATTCATGTTTTTACCTTACATGGTATCGCGTCGCAACACGAGAAAAGTTCAAATATAAATGTTATTTTATCAACAATATTTTATTTCTGTTGGTGCTACATTGTGAATTTATAAAATTTTAATAGTATACTAAAATTGTAGAGAATAATTAATTAATTTTGTACAAGCAATAACCTTCTTCTGTCATTTAAATGCATGCACAAGTGTCAGTACCCCTACTTGCCCCTACTCGTTTTATATATGAAACGCGTATCACATATAAATTGTATACAGATTTTTCGAAATCTTTTGACGTAATGAAAATAAAAATACTTTATTATTAATTGTATTTTGTATAGTAAAATTGAAATTCATATTTATAACAAAATTTTGAATAATATGTGTATTGTTTTTATAAGTGAAGAGAAGGATATAAAATAAAAAATCCTTTATATATTTTGAAATGTATTTTACAAATATTTCCATGATATTATTCTGCATAAATTATATTCTTAATATGTACGGTATAAAATAAGTTTATTATGTAAAAAATATTAAATTTCATGTTACATTCATTTAATTACATTAAGTTTATGATTGTAAATATCCCCTGAAAAAAGTATATAATTATTAATATATAGAAAACACAGGAACCTAACAAATTATTCTTTGTACTAGAATTTTTGATTTTATCATATAATTTTCAAAATTTTTATATAAAAATAATAAGTGATAATAATCCTTACGGTAACTTCATCCTCATGAAAATCCAACATGTAATAAATGATACAATGACACTAATAAATCCAACACATATTAAAAGAATCCTATTAAGTTTGGGAGTTGATGGGCTATGCGTCTGATCTAACACTATGAAGCCAACTCCACCTAAAGTGAAAAGAAAGCTAGATGCCAATCCTTCCATAATATATTGACCATTTACACGGTACGGCATAAATGCAACCTATAATAAATATACAATAATTATTTTTGCAATTCCAATATTCAGTTATTCGCTCTGTTTACTTACAGGTCGTGTATGACCATGTTCATCAGTTGTTGAGCCTACACTAGGTGGTTCCACAATAACGTCATATATTATACCTTCAAAAAATGTATCATCAAAAGATAAACAACATTTAATTTCGTATTATTGAAATAAGTTTTAAAATATTCATATATAACAATATATAATCCTAACCTCCTGTTACTAGAAAATAGGAAAACAGTATAAATGAGAAAACTACCATGGCACTAGGTTTCACAAACCATGATGGTTTTTTTAACTTTAAATTGGGTACTTCTAACGCCAGAAATGGTAAACGATATATATACTCCATATTTACGAGAAATCCCGGCTAAACAAAACTTCCACGTTGACTGTGTAAAGTTAGGTATTTAAAATAAAGTGCCATTCTCATCAAAAGATGATAATACAAACTGTATTATCAACCATAGGTATTCATTTTAGTACCGACGAGGTACTATTAAAGACTGCCATCTGCCAGCCACTGTGTATTTGGACGTACCAAGAAATGAGCCTGGTGGGCCTGGGGCTCTGTTGGTAAATCTCGTTCGGAATGAACGTAGAAAAGGACGGCGTCAGCGAAAAAGAAGGAGGTTCGAAAATGAAACGATAATAATATAGTAACAACAATATATTTATTATAAGTTTTGCACTGTTATATTGTACATTAGTTGTAAGAATAACATTCAATTGCGTTGTACTATTGCAAAATTGATTAAATAAACGATACAATTTTATATACACCAACAAACGTGTAATTTATTTAACATCCTAACTTTGCAAAGTAATTCCAAACATCCCACATGAAAAAATAAGACGCGAACACGTTAAAATAAAAAAAAATCTCGATTCCTTAAGTTTAGTATTCACAAAGTAGGTTCTGAGAAATTCTTGGAATTTGACGTCATCAAAATTCCAAGAAATGCCACGAATACCTCCTCGCAACTTATGTTCTCCTGATACAATTTTTCAAAATCGTACTTTGACATTTCGCGAACCAAGTTCTCGGAAATTCCTGGAATTTGACGTCATTTCTCGGAATCGGCAAAATTCTAGGAATTGACGTCATCAAAATTCCAAGAAGTGGCACGAATACCTCCTCGCAACTCATGTTCTCCTGATACAACTTTTCAATTTCGGACTTTGATATTTCGCGAACCAAGTTCTCGGAAATTCCTGGAATTTGACGTCATTTCTCGGAATCGGCAAAATTCTAGGAATTGACGTCATCAAAATTCCAAGAAGTGGCACGAATACCTCCTCGCAACTTATGTTCTCCTGATACAATTTTTCAAAATCGTACTTTGACATTTCGCGAACCAAGTTCTCGGAAATTCCTGGAATTTGACGTCATTTCTCGGAATCGGCAAAATTCTAGGAATTGACGTCATCAAAATTCCAAGAAGTGGCACGAATACCTCCTCGCAACTTATGTTCTCCTGATACAATTTTTCAAAATCGTACTTTGACATTTCGCGAACCAAGTTCTCGGAAATTCCTGGAATTTGACGTCATTTCTCGGAATCGGCAAAATTCTAGGAATTGACGTCATCAAAATTCCAAGAAGTGGCACGAATACCTCCTCGCAACTTATGTTCTCCTGATACAATTTTTCAAAATCGTACTTTGACATTTCGCGAACCAAGTTCTCGGAAATTCCTGGAATTTGACGTCATTTCTCGGAATCGGCAAAATTCTAGGAATTGACGTCATCAAAATTCCAAGAAGTGTCACGAATACCTCCTCGCAACTTATGTTCTCCTGATACAATTTTTCAAAATCGTACTTTGACATTTCGCGAACCAAGTTCTCGGAAATTCCTGGAATTTGACGTCATTTCTCGGAATCGGCCAAATTCTCGGAATTTTGATGACGTCAAATTCCAAGAAGTGGCACGAATACCTCCTCGCAACTTATGTTCTCCTGATACAATTTTTCTTTTGCCACTTCCAAGAAATGACGTCAACTTCCTAGAACTCACGAAGACCGCTAAATTTGAAGTTCGAGCATTTGGATTTTGCTAAATTTAGAATGATTCCAACTGAATTGGACATTATTTTCAGCATTTCTTTTTTTTTTTTTTGTTAATGAACCTTACACTTATTTGCAATAAAAGGATGGGAGATTTGCAGGGAGGAATTTTGAATAATAATGCAAATGATATATTTAAATAATTCCATTTATTCAAGTCCTTAAAATTTAAAGAACATCAATTCACAGTGTTTTACAACAAATACACACTAACACACAACTCGCTTAAAATTACATATGTAAGTTTTTATAAAATATGTAGGTACTACATATATTTAGCTACATTGATTACAGGAAATTTGATAAGGGTAGGGAACATTGTTCTTTATTAAAATTTTATACACTTTACAAATCAAAAGTGATTAAGACGTTTTGTTTTATTGTTATTAAAAAAAAAGGGGGGAAGGCCTTTCAAATTCTTCGGGAATGGGATTGTCGTTGGATAGACAATGACATAACATATCTGTGTGGGCAAGAAGTGGCGGGCGCATATACCATAAAATGAAGTTATACAGATTATGAACTGAATGGCATGTAAAGCAGCGACACTGGCGCTGCACATGGAGTCGGGTGCGAGTTAAAATCGGCTTCAATTTCACTAGGCATCGTGCTGTCTTTGTTTCTTCTACTGTTTTTATATTTTCCTCTCTATCCTTACGTTGGAGAGGAAAGAGGTTTTCAGTTTCAGCGCATGAGGTCCCCATGATCAATTTGGACTTGCCCGTCACTCCTGTATACCTTTAAATAATTTAATGTAAATGAATGTAAATAACAATCATGCAAGAAAATACGCGTGTGTCACCACGAATTTTTACTGCAATACAAAATGTAGATATACCAGTATTAGCTATGTGTTCTCATAAAGAGATTCGACCAATTTTACCATGTTTGGTACGGATGAGTCTTATTTCTCCTTTAGATGTAACAAAAGAATGTGTAGAACAAAGAAAACAGGTTTTAACAATTTTATCTGGAATTGAATCTGTAAATTCAATAATTGCACTGCTTTCAATTGATTTTCATGCATTAGAAACTGATGTTAAAAAAGAACAACAGTTAAGGTTAGTCTCATTGTTGACATCAAAATTTTAACAAAATTGATGGATATATTTGTACGAAAGATTTGTTTGATTTTTTTTAGACAAAAGATGGGAAGTCTGCAGCGAGATAGCGTACTTACTCAATCGTTACAAACCGGTCTTGCTTTGGAATTTGAGCGCAGCGAATCAACTAGAAGAATAAGATTAGTTCTAAGTGAACTATTGTACATAGGTTCTCAAATACAAGAGCAACAAAAAAATCAGGAGTTTCAAATTAAACAATCTGATCTATTTGATAATGCAGTATACATGGAAGAAATTAGTTATGTGATTTGTGTTGCTTTATCAGAATTGCCTACAGTGTTATCAATATTGGATATTACAGAAACATTATTACACGTTAAACATGGCCCAGAAATAATCTGTTGGATCGTTGCTAATATTCCCGACAGCTTCTCTGAAGTTTGTACACATTTAATTTCTAACGGAGAAAGGCAAGAGGAATCGGCGCTAGGTAGAATCAGAACAATGGCTTTGACAATGTTGTGTCAAATGAACCCCAGTCAAGCATTGGCAGTGAGGGCCAAGTGTGTAGAACTTTGTAGAATGCCTGCTTTAGCGATTACATTAAGTTTGGAACACGAGAACATAAATAACACAGCATCAGAAAGTGATGTTGTTGCCTTTGTATCAGGGTTATTGCTTGGTAGCGATCAACAAGTAAGAACCTGGATTGCAATGTTCATTAGAAATGGTCAAAAACGTAAATGGGAATCTCATACAGCATTACAGTCCTTAAGGGAAGAACTACTGAAAAGATTGCAAGCGATCGCTTCTCAAAATGCAGGTCAATTAGCAGAAAGTCAAGTTGTTCAAGCTAGCGCATTATTGCGTCTTTATTGCGCGTTAAGAGGTATCGGGGGTATCAAGTTTCAGGATGATGAAGTAACAATGATTGTTCAGTTGTTGACGTCTCATCCTCCTCCATCGCCTGCTGGCGTGAGATTTGTTTCCTTAGGTCTCTGTATGCTTATTGCATGTTCTTCGTTAATAGGTCATCACAATCTTGAAAAACGGAGCATAGAATGGGTGCAGTGGCTCGTTCGTGAAGAAGCCTATTTTGAAAGTGCTAGCGGTGTGACAGCAAGTTTTGGAGAAATGTTACTTTTAATGGCAATACATTTTCACAGTAATCAACTATCGGCTATTTGTGAACTTGTATGTGCTACTTTAGGTATGAAAATACCAATTAGACCGAACAATTTGACTAGAATGAAACAAATTTTTATGCAAGAGATATTTACTGAACAGGTAGTTACTGCTCATGCCGTGAAAGTGCCGGTAACAGCCAATTTGAATGCAAACATTCCAGGATTTTTACCTGTGCATTGTATTCATCAATTGTTGAAGTCACGAGCATTTGCTAAACATCGAGTACCAATAAAAAATTGGATTTATAGACAAATTTGTAACAGCGTGCCACCATTGCATCCAGTTCTTCCTGCTCTAGTCGAAGTATATGTTAATTCAATTTTAGTTATAAATAATAAAACATCGGAGCACACCAATAAACCGATCACAGAAGATGAGATCAGGAGAGTATTTCAAAATAGTGTTTTTGGTGCGAATTTTGATTTCAAGAAAAATGCTACTAGCATACCTCAAAACGATACAGACAATATGGATATTGATATTCCGAAACCTTCCCTCACATCGCAACTGTTATTACTATATTATTTGCTGCTGTACGAAGATGTCAGATTATCTAACATGCACACTTTTATATCGCAAGACAGAAAAGTTAAATCGTATTCGACCGAATTCTTATCAGAGTTGCCAATTAAGTATCTACTTCAATTAGTTCAAAGAGACCAAATGAATTATGCTGGTTTATTTTCCCCTCTTCTCAGACTGTTGGCAACTCATTTTCCTCATCTTTCGTTAGTAGACGATTGGCTCGATAATGAAGTGATTAATATAGACTCTACAGTTACAAACTATGAGGATGTAAAAGTTACCGACATCATGATCATCGAGACATTTTCACATATTCAAACGTGTCCTTCAAGAACAGGAAGACTGTTAAGACAATTAATGTCTATGAAACCTACAGATATTTGGCCTCATGCCGAAGTCATAATTCATTATTTCAAGGCAATTTTAGATCCAAGAGTTCCTAGGTATATTCAAGGTAAAATTTGATTACATGTTAAATTACTCATGGTGATAATATTACATGTAAATATGAAAGTTACTCAAATATCGAAACACTTGCAACAATAAATATTGATTTATTATTTCAGAATTATACAAACAAGTATGGCTTAGGCTAAATACAGTTTTACCCAGATGTTTATGGGTTTTATCAATAAATGCTTTATTAATAGAGAACTCTCTAGTGAAAAATGTTTTTTTAACACAAGAAAATATTGTACTAGATCCGTTACAAGTATTGAGGTGCGATACAAGAGTTTTCAGATGTGCCCCAATTTTGTCTGTTATACTAAGGTAAGCTTCAATGGTTTAAAATTTATTTAGTTATTGTCATCAATTACTGTTTTATAACAAATATCTTTAGGATTTTGCAAGCTGCATTAGCAGCTTCTCGATCTCAGTTGTCAAGACATATACAGGACAAGCCATTAACAGAAAAAGTTGGTCAATTGTCAAGCGAAACTGAAAGGGAAGATTTAAGAACAGCTTTAGTAGCAGGCCAAGAAAGTGCAGCTGTTCAAATATTGTTAGAAGCATGTTTGGAAACAGAAGAAGACAGGGAAACACCTGGGCAAATGTGGTCATTGAGAGAAATTCAAAGCATTATCTGCTCGTATTTGCATCAAGTATTTATAGCAGATCCATCTTTAGCAAAATTGGTTCATTTTCAAGTATGTGTATTTTAATTTATTGTTAATTTAATTTAATGGAAATTTCAAGTGTACAGCGAGTTTATAATAATGTATTATTTTTATATGTAGGGATACCCAAGAGAATTATTACCCATAACGGTTACCGGTATTCCATCTATGCACATTTGCCTTGACTGGATCCCTGAATTATTGTCACAGCCAGAACCAGAGAAACAGATATTTGCTGTAGATTTGGCCTCGCATCTTGCAATTCAATATGCTCTGCCAAAGGCTTTAAGTGTTTCCCGTTTAGCAATCAATACACTGATAACACTTCTAGGAGTATTGTCGGCAAAAGACAGAGTAATTTTATTTATGCCTGTACTACCAGCATTAACCAGGATATGTTTAGCTTTTCCACCACTAGCTGAAGATACTACTGGTTTGCTGTTACAACTTGGTAGAGTTAATTCTGCACAAGCAGCGTTAGGAGATAAATCTGCAGATATTTTATGTCAAGAAGTTAACGAAACCTTTTGTATGTTATTACAAAAAGCTATATTACAATCACAAGTATACTGAAACACCTTTGTTTTTTTCACATTAATGACAAACGTAACATTTTGTTTAATTCTATCATGGTAAAACATAAATTGCTCGAACTTTTAAATATATAGGTATTAAAATTCTTTACTTTTGATTTGAATACATATATTAAGATACTTTGTAATATATTAGAGACTTAAGCGCGTAAATAACTTTTTTATATTTGTTTCACTGAATAGTTATATACAGATTATTTTTTATAACTATTCAAATAAAATAAAAAAAAGGGTAAGGGAGAGGAAGATAAAGAACCAAATGAATATCATTTACTGAGCTATGAAGTGTACAACTAGATTATTATATAATGAACTACCAGATAATAGAAAATTTATGACTGACCGTTGTTAAATTAAGTGCCTCTTGTTGATGTATTTATTTTTTCGCACAATTTGTTAATTTAATTGTAGTTAACATTTTATGAATAGAACTACTTGAACATATATTCTGTTTCATTTGTTCAAACAGAAATCTCATAACAAATTTAACTAATATATTGTTTAAAAAAAAGGATAGTTGTATGTTAGAAGATGTGTTCTATCAAACAAAAATGATAAGGTGTTCAACTTAATAAATTTCGTATTGTTTTATTTGATATGATTATGTTAAACATTAATTGTATAAAGATTTATATAAAGAAATGTTAAGAAAAAAATATTTGTTTTGAAATACAAACATTTCTATTTTGTAAACGAAAGACGTTCTGTTTAAAATTTCAATTTATCAATTACTTTAATTAAAGTATGTGAAATTTATTAATAAAAAACAATAATATATTATACTTCCTTTTATTTTTATTTTCTATTTATATTAACTACATAAAATAACTGTAAACAAATGTCCATAATTTTATAGCCACTATAGTACCTTGTTGAAGATAGAAAATTAACGAAGATAGTGTCTTTTGTACGATAATTGTCACCGAAACATAAAATTACTTGCAATTACTTTCTTTGCAAGCTGTCAACTACTTTTGGCATGAATTAAACACATAGTGTAGAAAACTTATACGAAAACTTTTCATGCTGGTATAGTAACTAATCGATAGTTGAGATACAAGTATTTTGATTTTGCAACCAATTCGTTAATTTTTTCAATTATAAACACTATATTTTTATACATAATGTAATATATAATTATTGTTTGAAATCATATTATGGAATATAATGATTTGTATTTTACTTACGTAATTCTATGGCTAAACGCGCGCACATAGGTTGGCTATATGAACTGTATAGAAAATACTGTCATTTTTATTTGTGACAATTTGAACATTGATATTGAATGTTGGAAATTTGTATCAGTTTGTAAACAAACTTTGTTCTGGAGAAGCTGTTTAAATTGTATAGAATATTAAGAAAAAATACTGAATCCAAACATGATTGAAGCAGAAACTGTAGGCAATTTGGTTCAAAAAATGATTATTTCACTTTGCGGAGAACAAAAGCCAGGTAATTGTAACTTTGGTTCTATATTTAAAACAAAACATATTCTAACCAACAATAATTCCAAATAAAAAATCTAAAAAAAGAAAAAAATAATTCCAATATTATTTAATGTCTTATAAATGTAAGAAATTTGTGTTATGTATAAATGAAATTCTGTTCTATTGTCTGATATAACATGTAGAAGTTATTAAAGTTTGAATGCTTTTTTAAATGAGTTATTAAATTATGATTTTAGAAATAATTCGAAAATGGATGCGCTTCTCACTTGGGTTATTATCATCGACTCAAGGGGTAGAAACATTACGCGAAGACGAAATTACTGTAGTAAGTCAGATAAAAGAGAAGTTACAAATATGCGATGCAGCACAATTTGATAAATTGTATAACCAATTAAGAGCTGGGGTATGATATAAAATCGATATAAATTCTGGTCAAAAATTATATAAATTAATAGTCATTCGTTAAGAATTTAAATATTTATTGATCGTACAGCCATTGAAGAACAGAGCAAGGATTCTTGTATTTCTATTGAATATGTGCCAATCATCGGAACAGTTAAGAGATAAAGTTTTCTCTGTACCTGATTTAAAATTAAGTTCATGTTCGTCCAGTGCATCCACCAGTGGTAAATAACACATTGTAAATCATCCTATGGTATACCATACATAAGCTTTTTCTATTAAAATTTCAATTCCTGTTATTATAAATATTTCATACATATTATATATTTTAATTGTTACACTTAGGGCAAGCATCAGAAATCTGTGCACCATCACAAATTGTATCCATAAATAATACGGATAAAAGTACAAGAGATTATCTAACAAACTCTTATAAAATATATGGCGAAGAGTATATTTCAGAAGATGCATTGGTACAAGATCTTATATATTCCTTCCAAGGTATTGAAGGAAAAATATTGAAATTGGATTCAAGTTACGGTTTCCAAATTGATCCAATGATTAGTATCGATAGACCACGGAAACAAGCGACCCTTAGATTGAGCGAACTTGGATATTTACACAGTATAGTGCAGAAAGGTTTAGAAAGGATGTCGGCCGCTTCCAGCGGACAGGTGGCTGACAGTTTTGTCGCGGCAATGCATTCTGAATTATCAGAATATTATAGATTTATAGCTCTTATTCAAGAGGAAGTAAACAGGTATCTATTGTAACTCAATGTAGATGTATGTAACATAGTTTTTTTTTTATATATAAATTTATTGTAACTGATTACGTATTTAAATATGAAACAGAGTTCAGTCTCAGTCAGGATTATACAGGGTTACCCTGTCCCATTTACACCTGTGGGCGTACGATCCTTTGGAAACTTTAAAATGGCTTGCGAGCATAGTAAGAACTTGTCAAGGGCAGAAAGGTGGTGCACTAGCATCTGCGATATATGAATTTAGCAACCATGGTGATGCTAGCGTAAAAAAGTTAGTTAAGCGGATTTTGGAAAGTGTTTGCGATCCTTTGTACAATATGTTGATAAGATGGATCGCGGACGGTGAATTGGACGATCCGTATAGAGAATTTTTCATCGAAACTTGTGCCGATATTACTGGGGATAGAATGTGGCATGAAAAATACCAAGTTCGTAACAGCATGTTACCATCTTTTATCACAAAAATGCAAGCCAAAAAAATTTTAGGAACAGGAAAGAGCATTAACTTTTTACGCGAAGTATGTAAAGATTTCACCCCTTGGCAAGGAAAACATACGGAAATGTTTAAAAACTTTAGCGAAGAATATAAAGGTAATTATTTATTTTTTTTATTTGAATATTGATAAAAAGGAAAAAACAATTTACCGAACTTATATCTTTTGTAGTTGACGTGCTTTTCGACATGGATCCTGACGGTCGGTTACAAACAATGATGGATACAGCATATAAAGATACTTCAGCCAGAGTAGTAGAAGTATTGACAAAACAATATCACCTAATGGAACATTTGCATGCAATCAAGGGTTATCTTTTATTAGGGCAAGGACACTTTATCCAGCATCTGATGCACTTATTGGAGTAAGTAACGTCGTTGATTGAAAATATTTGTATAAATTTTTAAACTACGATAACTAGAAGAAGTATTTTATTTCTCGTGTTTATGTTTATCTTTTATATACATATTTATATATTTTAGGCCAGAATTGGATAAACCAGCCAGTTCTTTATATCCGCACAATATATCTTCTATTCTGGAAACAGGAATAAGAGCTACTGCTACAAAGATGGATGATTTAGATACACAGAGAAGGCTCGACGTAAGATTATTGGCACCTTCGGAAAATGAAAGAGGGTGGGATGTTTTTATCCTTGATTATAATGTGGGAGGTCCCATTGGAACGGTATGCAAAAGAAACAATGTGTATCTTTCGAACATTAAAGTCGCCTACATTAAAAA
Organism: Stelis phaeoptera; assembly: GCA_943735885.1. Taxonomy (NCBI): domain Eukaryota; kingdom Metazoa; phylum Arthropoda; class Insecta; order Hymenoptera; family Megachilidae; genus Stelis; species Stelis phaeoptera. The sequence continues at coordinate 9,107,771 of OX030936.1, forward strand.
TAAGTTTTGATATATTTAGATTTTAGAACCGTGCAGGCAAACGTATCAAACTGTATTTTTTGCCTTGTGGAGAGCTAAAAGAATGGAGTCTATATTGTCCGCAATTTGGAAACGTCAAATAACATCAGCAAAAATGTTTAGTAAAATGCCAGAAGTATTATCAATTCAAACTCATATACATCTAATCACAAGCAGTATGGTTCATTTGGTTCATCAAATGCAATACTTCTTTTTATTTGAGGTATATTTTGTAACATACTGAGATATATTTATCTTGCGATATATTAACGTATTGCGATGTAAATAAAAGATAAACTAACAAATTTTAAGGTAATCGAGTGTTCCTGGGATGCATTTGCGAAACAATTGGGGCAAACAGCATCGCTAGATGATATAATCACGTCTCATAATCATTTCATAGACGCAGTAAGACGTGGTACTTTGCTTGATGAAAAATCTCAAGTAAGTAAGTGTACATATATACTTGCTATGGAACTTTATAATAAATTAAATTGTCCTTCGTCTACAGACACACATTCGCCGAGTGTATTAACATTATTGATGTAAAACAAATATAATATTTAAACAAATACACACATATTGTTCATGAAAATATTTTTAATAGGAACTTATGGATCATTTACGCTCTGTTTATGGTCCAATTCTGGACTTGCAGAACCTTGAAGAAACATTTCTTACACGTGCTACACAAGAATATGAGGCACGATCGAGGGACAATCCATTAAATGCAACCTATGTGTCACCGAATCAGTTAGACACTTCAGACCCGGATAATGCGGAAATTGTTAAACGTCAAACTAGTTTTTCAAAGTATTTAAATACACTATCAATTCAACTTAGACTACTTTCAAGAACCTATCAGGTAATGCTTATATTGTTAATAATTATAAATGAAAATGAATTGACATTTTCCTTTGTTATATAGTAATTCTTTCTTTTTCTTTTTTTGTTACAGGATAGAGTAAAGAAGTTTCTCATAATGCTCGCATCGGCCGAAGATGTTTCCTTACAACTGTTGAGTGTAAGACTGGACTTCAACGAGTATTATAAAAGCAAAGATAGTCGTCTTGTTGTGCCATTAACATATTCACATCGTAGACAAAGTGATCAAAGTTATCTCAGTTGTAAATAATGAAAGTCAACAAAATTTGTACTGCAAATTATGTACCAATTAAACGCATATATATATATATTTTTTTTTTTACAAAACAAATCTGAAGTATTTATTTATATTAACTTTTTTATAAACCGCTATCAAAATTTTAACGTTTTTCTAATATAGAGTATTACAGATTTATCTAAAAATAAAAAAAAAATAAAGAGGCTTTAATTTATTCTTTACTTGGTTATTATTATTTAAATGACGCGAGAAACAATACGGATTAACTTTCTATGTTAAATTTAGAAAAATATAAAGTCAACCATTTCATTGCCGAATTGTGGGACATTTGTTTAAAAAATATATATTATTTGTAAAGTTCAATACTTTTTAATTTATTAACCCTTAAAGTTTATTCGTTTTATTTAATTTAAAGCATTCAATCATTTTTTAAAATGTAATTACAACGCGGGAGACGCTCCAATGTAGTAGCAAAGAGTAGATATACCTGCTCTTTGGTAGTAGTGGAGAATTATCGATGGTACAATCGACAATTATTGACATCGGAAATCGTGGCTTGATCTATAATATATTATAAACTAACAATAAGATAGTTTTTGTAGTTTATTTTGTTAATTATACATATTATATAATTTATATTTTATAGATTACTAGAAATGGTAATGTCGATTCTCGATTCTATCGATGATACTGACTATCGATATTTCTCCACCACTAGTGACATGTCAAACGTCAAAAACGTTTCGTTAGCACTGGTTAGCACCAATTAGCACTAAAAATCAAATGTTATGCGTCTGCATCATAAAAATATATATATATATATAAGTATGAATAATGAATAATGAATATATACATATATATCACTCTTACGTGAAAAATGAAGTAATACCGAAAAAGACGAAAAGTTATTGAAAACAGTTGTTCTCTATTCTTCTCTTTTCGGTTTCTGATGCTGTTATTTACAATTCAAGGGCGACTCAAGTGCATCAAATCTGAGTTGACAGGCCCTGATATACTGGATTGTGTACTGCATCATAATAAATAAGTTTATTCGATATTTTGAAACTTTTGTGTAACAGCGGGAAAATTCAGCGTAAATTTGTGTATAAAATAAGAGTAACGTTAAAAAGGGATAGGAATTTTATGTAGACAAGTTACTGTCAGGTCACGTTTTTATACATATTCTGATGGAAACTACACCGTACTGATTGAATCAGGATTCCCCCAGTTCATAGTTATGGCAGTATATATAAATGGTTGCTATGCGCGATCAGTCAGAGTCAGATGCATTGTAATCAATTGTTAAACAAATTTATCCATTTATAAATTAACAGCTATGTTACCAACAACTCCTGTGATAGAAGAAGTTTCAAAACTTCAGCCTGTCAGATGTATGCGGGCTACTGTTAATTCATCGGTAAAATATGGAGCAATAGTTGGAGCAGCAACAGCTATTTCTGGAATTATTGGTGGACCCATAGGACTTGCAATTGGTAGTTATTACTGTATTTAAACACTTAAATTTAGGATTCATTTATTTTTTGTATCATATTCTGTATGAATTATTGTAAGAATAAATTTCTATTTTTAGGAGGTATGATTAGCAGTTGTGTAGTAGGTCTAAGGTCACAGGGAGAATTTCAATCAGTTCCACACATTCTTCGTTATCAAACCACTCCACAACAAAGAGAGAAATTAGCAAAATTAATACGTGACCTTGTTAAATCAAAACATATAAATACAATTCGTGATTTTATACTTACTATAGAAAATAATGCAGAATTACAACAAGCAGTAATACAAATATTAATAACATTTTTGGCCCGTGAGCTTGGTGCAACAGTTAGAACATAAAAAGAAAGAAAAAAAAACAATTTATAAACACAAGTACAACTTATCATATATAAACAAATCGTAAATATACTTTTTCATGTGTTATCAATTTTTTAACATTTCACAGTGTAAAAATTTGTTTATCGCTTTTATATAAAACTGTAAATTCATCAAAAATCGTATATTCGTTAACCTATAATGTGAATTGTAAACATTGCTGTTCATTTGAAGCCAACTGTATCGTTTTCTAGAAAAGACGATACGTTGGATTCATTAAAATTGGTTATGCGATGAATAAAATAGCATGAAGTAATTTTATTGTAAATTTATTTACTACGTAAAAATAGAGTAAATACAATCATATATTATAAATAAAATTACGTTACTTGGCACTGTTTGATTCTAAATTACTCATTCCTATTTTTGTCAAGTATTTGGTGACATCAATGTTTTGAAATTACATAGAAATTGGTGTAACACAGTGTTTCTACATATCCTAATTACATTTCAAATGTAATATCATTTTGTAGTAATTTAATTACCTACTTAAAAATATTTAATAACTTCTTATAAATTATACTAGTATAATAACTTGAATATGCACTTATATAATACTAGCAGTATATCTCATTATATCGAAATATGAATAATTATTAGTATACATATGGATCATTTTTATTTTCAATTGAAAAATGCAATTGTTCAGTGTAAATTGATTAAATTTATATAACACCAGGTGGCGTTAGTTATTTCCCCAATCTAGAGTATCCTTACTTGTAATTCCTTTCCTTATGTGCATGGCGTAGTTGAAGGTAAGTTTTGCGATAAATCTTTAAAATTATTGAAAAATAATGTTTATCGAAGTGTTTCATTTTTATCATTTGCGTTTACAATTTTTATAAATGCGTTCGAAAGATTCATTGCGTTTATAATTGTACTATCTTACTTAGTTTTGAAGTACATTGAGGTTGAACACATGGCACGTTGCAGTAAGAGCGATCGTGCGTCTTAAGATCACGTTGATATAATTTATAATTGCTAAAAATCAATTTAACGCATCAGTATTTATATATATAACACAATTTGCTTGATGCATAAGAACTGTGTTACGAATATTTTAAATATTGTAAAACAAAATTATATTTTAAATGAGTGTGAAGTGAACGATACTGATTCTACCCTTTACCTAAATTTCATAACACCGTGAAATATATGAACAAAGTTTTTATATATATTTGAACATGCAAAATTCGTAAATAACGAATTACTATTGTTTTTTAATATAAATTGCATTGTACTAAAGTGCGTTTAAAGGTAAAAAGATATTAATATAATATATAGGTAGGTAGATATAATAACTTCATGTAAATTATAGAATTTCGTTTATTACAACATTATATTAATTTTTTGCAGTAAATTGTAATCGTAAAATTTGTTTTCAGAATTTCGAAGTTGAAGTTTATTTATTTTATAGATAATTTACGACCAAAGGTGTAAGAACATTCACGATGCCGCAGAACGAATACATTGAAAGACATCGTAAGCTGTACGGGCGACGATTGGATTATGAAGAAAGGAAAAGAAAAAGGGAGGCTCGTGAGCCTCATAAACGGGCAGAGCGTGCTCGTACTTTACGCGGTATCAAAGCAAAGATCTTCAACAAAGAAAGACGTAATGAAAAGATACAAATGAAAAAGAAAATTAAATCTCATATGGAGAAGAAGGTGAAGGAAAAGTCAGATGACGTACCGGATGGAGCATTGCCCGTGTATCTGTTAGATCGTAACGTTAAAAGGGATGCAAAGGTTTTGTCGAATATGATAAAACAGAAACGCAAAGAAAAAGTTGGTAAATGGGATGTGCCGATACCCAAAGTCAAAACACAATCAGAATCTGAAGTTTTCAAAATAATGAGAAGCGGAAAAACTAAACGTAAATCTTGGAAAAGAATGGTAACAAAAGTAACATTTGTCGGCGAGAACTTCACAAGAAAACCACCAAAATTCGAAAGGTTTATTAGACCGATGGCGTTAAGGTTTAAAAAGGCACATGTAACTCATCCCGAATTAAAGGCCACATTCTGTTTACCCATCATTGGAGTTAAGAAAAATCCGAGCTCGTCTATGTATACAACTTTAGGTGTCATTACTAAAGGAACAATTATCGAAGTAAACATTTCGGAATTAGGTCTTGTAACACAATCTGGAAAAGTAGTTTGGGGAAAATATGCTCAAGTTACAAACAACCCTGAAAATGATGGTTGTATCAATGCTGTATTACTTGTGTAAATTATCTCTGTTGAGTTACTGTACAATTATTTTATAAAAAAGCGTTTATAATAAAAAAAAAAAAAAATTCATGCCTGAATACAAAGTGTTGTTTTAATTATTTCCTTAAATGTTTTTACGTATACAACACTTAATGAATTTTTGTAAACTGCAAAATAATATTCTTTGTTAGATATATTTAAAGTCTTGAAAAATATACGAACCTGTTATTTTTTGCAGTTAAATCGATTTCACCATGCAGATTTTCGTGAAGACTCTTACTGGGAAGACCATCACCCTTGAGGTCGAGGCATCGGATACCATTGAAAATGTGAAAGCAAAAATCCAGGACAAAGAAGGTAATAATATATAAAATGTACTTGTATCAGTGTTTACGGAGAATTTGCATTTACATTTTAGGCATTCCACCTGATCAGCAAAGATTGATTTTTGCTGGCAAGCAATTAGAAGATGGCAGGACCCTTTCAGATTATAACATTCAAAAGGAATCTACATTGCATTTGGTCTTACGTTTGAGAGGAGGAGCTAAGAAACGTAAGAAGAAGAATTATTCAACTCCCAAAAAAATTAAACATAAGAAGAAGAAGGTTAAGCTTGCTGTACTCAAATTTTACAAGGTATGTAAATATTCCTTCGATCATTTTTACTTTATGAAATCAAACTTGCGGAATATTTTTTTGTATAAAAGCTATTTGAAAAGTTTATTTAATATATTCATTAGCATATGAAAGTGTATTAATGAGTTACGAATACACGAATTCTTCAAATATTTGGTATTCAACAGGTGGATGAAAATGGAAAAATTCATCGACTGAGAAGAGAATGTCCCATGGAACAATGTGGTGCAGGAGTTTTTATGGCCGCGATGGAAGACAGACACTACTGTGGAAAATGTGGTTACACGCTTGTGTTTAACAAGCCAGAAGACAAATAAAATCGAAAATGTATAATTGCTTGATTAAAAAAACTTTGTAAACACAACGATATCATTGGATCTTTTACACTCCTATGCCAATTTTATAAAAATACAAAAAAAAAAATAATTGGCTGTAACAGGCTCAGTTATTAATTCAAATACAACAATTGTTTGATTCTGGGAGCATTTATAAAGAAAATTGAATGATAGAAGAGTAATTTGATTCATTCTATCAAGCCCCCTTTTCTTTTAATCCAATCCTAGGCTGTAAAGATAAAATTAAAAATTTGTTCGAAAAATTATTTATTTGTTTGCTTTACATTGTGCTAATATACATCTTCTATTCACACTCGTAAACATTATAAATATAAATATTATTAATATTCATACTTATACATATTTGAGTGTGTACATTTATATACAAAGAATATATTAAAAATGCAACTTAATGTAACATAACAATTTATATGAAAAAAACACTTTATATATAATATCCTACAAATATTGAAACAATACAAATGAATAAATTTAAATCACATTCCCTGTAGGATCATAAATAATTTACATGCGTATTTGTTGCGCATTCGAAGTTATCAGCGATCATCACAGCGTACTTGTTTGCCTAATTACGTTATATGCAAGTACAACAATTACAAGTATAATATTGGTATCATTTAAGTACACTTAATTTTTATTAATAATTATAATTTGTAATTGTATCTCGTATTGATACTCACATTATTTTTATCTGGATACTTTATATATTTTATATTTTACATTTCCGTGCGGCTCCGCTGTTCTGCGGCCGAATTAAAACTTTTTAAGCTCGGTTTCAAGACCGAAAACATTTTTTCCGTTGTAGTTGGATGAATACTCATTTGTAGTTCCGTTAACGATTCTTCTGTCTATAAATAAATGGAAATAATTTGATTAGTCGATACGATAAAATAACTTTATAAAGATATAAAACCGAACGTCATTACTTGTCGAAGTAACTGTGCAGCAGTATGAAGTACTCTTTGCCATTTTCTCATCTCTACATTATGTAAACTTTCTTGCTGTTGTAATAACTGGATCCAATCTTCTTCAGTCTTTGGAGTGTTTCTAAAAATTAAACAATTTTATGCAGTTCACACACATACGTCACACGGTCAATATCAAAGGTGTGCGGGTTCTTTGAATTCACGAGATTCCCGAGCTTCGGATAGGGTCGGGAAAATTCGGGCGAGATCGAGTAGGCTCCCGAAAGTATATGTAAATATGTAAATACAAGGATGGACAAATAATCGCATACATGTATAATATAATAAATAGATATTACATTATATTATACACCTTTTCGGGATCTCGATACGTTCGTATGCAGTCGGATAGTTTCGGGATCTCGACGAGTATCATGCTTTCGAGAGCCCGCTCGATCTTGCCCGAGTTTTCCCGACCCGACTCGAACCCGAAATATCGAGAACTCGCACACCTCTGGTAAATATATATAATACATACTTTAATACATGCAAGTCCATGATTGTATAGGCTGCGGCTTCCTCTAAACCCCATAGTTTATAGTATAACAGACCATTGATTACCATCAAGCATAATACCGCAATTAAAAGCATGGAACTGATTATCATATTAGAATCGCTTCGAGCACCAGAAGCTATTAAAAAAAAAAAAAATATGTATATATATATATATGAAAATTATTGATATTCTTAAGTTATTAATTATTAACAAGTCGTAAAAGTATTAGAGGTGTGCGAGAGCCCGAATGTGTCGTATACTCGACCGGTCGGGTCGAGCCGGTAAAATTCGGGCGCGCTCGGGTGGATAGTCGACACACACGTATGGTCGGGTCGTCGGCAAAAGTCGTAATTCACTAAAATCATAATTTTTTGCATAAAAATTATTTTATAGTAAACTTCTGCGTAAACACATATTTTGCATATGCTTGCTAAGTACTTGGCTGCCTAAAACAACGGGGTATCAAGGACTGTATTATAAATGTAATACAATTAATTTGAAATATATCGTATCGAATCGCGGGCATCGCGGTAACTCGTCCGAGCACGCCCGACTTTCACCGACCCGACCCGAACCCGTAATCTCGGCTACCCGCACACCCCTAAAAAGTATATATTATAGCGGAATTTTATACCATTAATTTCATACCAGTATTATCGTTAACATGTGGCAAATTCAGAGAATTCTGTAAGTTCGGAGACGTATGATCCACAGGATGATTTTGTAAAACGATACCAGGACCAGTGGCACGGCGTCTTCTTCGTGCCTTCCTCTTTATTCCTCCGCTTCCGCTACTCTCTTCACACTCGACAGTCAACGCTTTTATCAAACTCGTAAAATATTCGTCCAATCCAGCCCAACAATTTTTCTCGATAACACCTGTTTTTTTTTTATCGTTTGAAGTATTTAACCGTTGCTTATGAAGAAAAAGAGAAAAATGTGTACAGTCGCGCCACCGTATTCTGCGAACTTATTTAATGTCCCTTAAGAATTGGGCCCAAGATATGTTTTCGCGTCAGACTGTCATTCGTTAAATCGATACTATTATAACCGATAGCAGTACAAACTATGCACAACAAGAAAAATATATTCTAAATGTGCAAAGTAGCGTATAGAATACTTTTGTTATTACTTTATTCAATGATGATAACCCCTTACTGTGAGTAATTTATTAACTTAACCGTATTCGTGTACGTTACATATACAACGATTTGGTATTATCCACAGATTCATGTAACCACAGTATACCTTAGAATACGAAGGCACGACTGTATTTTGAATATTTACCTTTCACTAAACCCCATACACTTTTTTTGTACTTTAATTGCGCGTAAATTGAAATACTTGTTTCGTTTTCAGAAATGCTGGTCATACAATAATGAAGAAATACAGAAAAGGAGTCTGCATATGGAATTCCAGCGTTTACACTTTCTACGTCGATGCTATATAAATGACCTGGTCTGCTACACGGTAACATTATCTAAAAATATTAAATTTCTATGTAAATATAACAAACATTGTTTAGGTAATTAGTAAATACATTAAAGCAAAAATTAATTTTGATACATGTTTAATCAGTAACTTAGTTAAAAAAAAAAGAAAAAATAACCTGAGTTTCGGAAATATGACAACTCCTTGGTCCAATAGCCTGAGAGAGTGCCATCGTGAATGATAAACTTCTAACTTTCTGACCTGTTTGCTCGTTTTGCGTCCATGCTGACTGTACTAAATCTTAATCAATAATTAAATGATAAAAATCGTTAAAAATTTAATGGATTATTTTTTTTCTGATGTATTATATTTATAAATATGAATTCACTGTTCTCACCGGTTGTTTTGCGAGCGGTTTGAAAATCTAAGAAAAACTTTGAATTTGTAAACAACAAAGTAAATAATTGATCGATATGAACAGGAAATATAGCCTTGCTTATTTGACGACCATCGTGTAACGAAGTGCACACTACGTTACTTCGAACGCTCGATTTCACTGTAAGTATAATATTATAAGCTGTTAAAAACATCATACGATAAATACAAAAGCAGAATGTTTAATCTGTTATTTATAATTTAATAATTATTATTATTACTAAATGATGATGGAGGTTTTCAGAAATTGTTTCTGTTTTCATAAAACGGTAAATAGTTACATGTTATGTATTTTCAGAAGAACAAAGGATTATGAAAAAAAGATAAAATAATATTTAATACATACACGCATGCTTTTCAGCCTCGCTTTCTGTCGTATCGCTCAGATCCGTCGCATCAATGATAGGATTTGGTCGAGGCAGATGATGAATTTCTGATTTTGATTCAATAATCGCATCCATTGTACCAGTCCCTGAATGTTCCATATTACTATTCTCTACCTTCAATTTAAAATCCATAATAGATTCATAAAATGGAAGTTGATAAAGTTGTATATTATTAACCAACTTCGTTTTTAAACTCCTTTTTCATTCGATCATATATCACATTACCTCTGAAAATGATTCAACGGATAACCTTGTAGACAACTTTTCATCATCAACCGGGGGTAACGGCGGAACATAGTCTTCATCATCCGATGTTAAACCCAATTCATTTCCATAACAAGAGTGTACAAGCTGCCACATTTCAGTTGCATTCATTGGCTAGAACAGCAATATAAGAAGATAAACTTAACATCTAAATATTCTATCGATTACACAATAATAATTACAACTCTATTAATCATAATACGATAAAGATCGTGCTATATCTTTAAAATTTTATACAAAAAATATATAAATTACAAGAGATACAAGTTAAACCGGTATCAAGTTAAACATTTTACGTGGTTCTCATACCTCGCCAATAAGAGCATTTTGCCAGACACGAAATAACATAACATATGTTTTATCTCTTGCTCCAAATGACGTCAAAAAAAATTTATCAGTGGCAGTGCATATTAAAATTGCATTAGGAATAACAAGTGCGGTTTTCTCTTTGGTAATAGATGTAACATCCTTCCAACGTAGACATACTAAAGTTTCCCAACTGAAGATATTTGCATAAAAGCACACATAATTTTGAGAAACATAAAGCCTACCATGAACTAATATTTCACGTTGTAGTGCACACGAATAGTCTGAAAACCATGTATTCTTTTATATTAATTATATATATATATATATATATATTTCTAATTTCATTTAATTTCATTCATGCCATTAAATTATAACAAAATATTTTGTAATTTCATTTTATTAAATAGATAATCTCATTGAATTCTAACAATTACCAAAATATGCGTTTATCAGACCAAGGAAACAATTAATTAACCTTCGCTCAGCGGTCTCCGGGTCTACTCAGACCTAGCCTATAAACTACTTATCGGTCATACATTGATAATTGCGTCGTTTTGGTAGGTTTTACTGCGCGCTTGTGTAGTCATCTTGTTTACATTATCGAAAACAAAACACCATCCTACAGTAATCAAGCGAAATGTGTGTGTCTGAGGAGTATGTTCTGAGAGTTAGTATTTATTTAGGCAATGTAACAAGTAAAGAAAAAAAAAAACGTCTGTAATTGTTGAAAAAAGTTTTGGTCGAAATACATGAACTAGCAATTTGTTAGCAATACTTAATATTTATTTATTATTAAGAATTAGGAATAAATTTTATTTATTTATTCTTCTCCTTTCTTTTATTTAATATAAATATTATCAAACAAAACAAAAAAATGTATTTTATACTTCAATAAATTCTTTTATAATTCAGATATTTTGAAAAGTTCTTTAATGATTCATTTAGTATAAATAATTGTAACATAATCTTGATGACTGAAACAATTTTGAACGAGGAAAGAAAATTCAATGTAATAAGCAAAGGAATGTAGTATAAGGGTCCAAATGGACCCAGATTCCGCCATCTAGTTCCCAGTCTGAAGGTTAACCATTTACTTACCAACAATTAATCTTTCCTCATCTGGAACATCTTTAAAGATTCGCTTAAAATCTTCAGATCTAGATTTATAAGTTGGATACAGAACATTATACCAGGATGATTTCTTTTTACTTCGTTCGCTACCGCGCGTTTCCTTTCTCCCTTCGTGCGAACTTTTTATAGCTTGAGAAGAATCAGACGATTTGTTTGCTATATCTTGTTGCTATATTATCAACATTTTAAAAATTGAAAATATAAATTATATTTCATTGAATCTATCTGTTGCACTTATATAAGAAAAGAAAATGATTCAATCTTACATGAGATTCATCCACTTTGTTCACATTATTATGTTCTTTGGCAGTTGAATCATTAGTTGTTTTAGAATGATCTCGCTTAGAACGTACTTTCGGACTAAGACGTGGAGATAAGTTTGGGCTTGAAACTGGACTACCCCGTTGTTCTCCGGTTCCCCCAGTCTGTGTTTCTTGGACATTATCCGATATACCATTGCCCACGTTTGGTATTGAATTTTGATTTTCCAATCCAGTGGAACTTACATTACTCATAACTTCACGGCTAGATATTAACAAATCTTCCACTGATTTATTCCTGTCACAAGGAAAATTACAAATCATTAGAAATAATGGTCGTGTCAAAACAGATGTTTTACAAAACCAACATAAGGAAATAAAGGATTTCTGAAATAATATTTTAGTCAATTATTTACTATGAAATTACGTACATGGTTGGATATTTTTGAATAGATTCCACCTCAAAGTACATAATAATTTTATAGTACAACTGTGTAAATTTTCCTTGATAAATTTGTGAACTTGTCACAGCTTTGTAATTAACACTTGATTAGACTAATCAATAATAATATTGTAATATTCGATAATATTTATCAATAACATAATACACTACGTTTAGTGTCAATACATTTTGAAAACACACAGTGTATACGATTTTCACAAAATTTATAATCGTTGCGATAGTGACAATCCATTTCAAGTATAAATTTAAACTATCATAGAGCACACGCCAGATAGTACAATTTAATCGAAATTATGCTTCTATCATCCTTCCGTGCAATTATCACATCGAAAATTTTTGTTATCAAAATCTTTATCAATGCAAAGTCACTGTTTCAAATGAAACAAAAAACAGCGACGATCTTAAAAATTTTCCACCATATTGAAATCGGTCTATCCTTTTCTATCGCAGATTAAAATAGGACAAAATTTTCAAATGATTATCAACGAAGTATACTTCAAAAATATGCGAATTCGTTTTTAAATTCATATGTAAACTTTACGAATGTAATATTGCCGATTTTTTATTAATTAATGCACTTTCGAACAATACAATTGTACATAATCATATAGAAAAATAAAATTGTAAAAAATTTTTTATATTTACCATGTATTTATTAATTTATTTATGAATTATAATTCTTAAGTACTTTTATGCGCAATTTTCAATTCAATATTCACATAGCAGCTTTTATGAATAATATTAATTATTTGATAAGTTTTATATTACATTTTACGTACTGCGTTTTGTGTACGATATTAAATATGTATTAATTAAAATAAATAATGTAACATGATGCCAATATATGATATTAACAATTGCTAATTGTTACACGTAGTCTTAATATATCGCATTACTACCACTACTCCCAGTACTACTACTACTTATTAATACTGCTACTTGGTTGCAGTTTATCACTCAGGTTAAACAAAGCCGACAGTAAGTATGTTGCTTTCGTTAGAGTCAAACATAACATTTAATCATTTGATGTTTAAGCATTTGACTCGTTTATCGAGATTAATAATTATTTCTATTAACTACTTTTATTCAATTTAATAGTTTCAAGGGGAATTTAATCATGGAATTCAAAAGTCCCGACCGGCCAAGTCGTTGCACGTGGAAGCCAAATGCAACAAATACACCCCATACGTGCAGATTAGAGTAAGTCCATAAAAGAAAATACTAATTAAACAAATTTAAATTTAATAAAAAAGAAATCACATTTGTTATTTCAAATCAAATTGTTATAAAATAATTTGATGCAATAGTTCATAGTTGAAGTATCATTGTTTCAGAAATGGTGATCATAACAAGGTGATGCCTAACATTTTAACTGCCATTGGGCAAACTCCACTTGTAAAATTAAACAATATTCCTAAGTCTTATGGAATTAAATGTGAAATATGTTAGTATCAACGTAATTCATTCAATACATTACTCATAAACTTCCAATAAGTATATAAGTTTAATTTCAGACGTAAAATGCGAATTTTTGAATCCTGGTGGTTCTGTAAAAGACAGAATTGCATATAGAATGATCCAAGATGCAGAAGAGAAGGGTATTCTGAAACCAGGCTATACCATTATTGAACCCACAAGTGGTAATACAGGGATTGGTTTAGCAATGGCTGCAGCAGTTAAGGGGTACAGATGCATTATTGTTATGCCGGAAAAAATGTCTAATGAAAAAGTGTCTACTCTCAAAGCGCTTGGTGCTGAAATTGTTAGAACACCGACAGAAGCAAGCTGGCATAGTCCAGAGGCACATATCAATGTTGCACAAAGATTACAAAGTGAAATAACAAATAGCGTTATTCTAGATCAGGTAATATTTTATACATAAAAATAATATGTATTTTCACTGAATATTTTCTTTTCATATTATGTCTCCAGTACACTAACCCTGGAAATCCATTGGCTCATTATGATCAAACTGCAACTGAAATTTGGAAACAATCTGAAGGGAAGGTAGATTATTTAATAGTTGGTGCAGGCACAGGTGGTACTGTCAGTGGCATTGGACGAAAGTTCAAAGAATTGTCACCAAATACACAAATTATCGCTGTGGATCCTAAGGGAAGTATTTTAAATCCAGAAAAAGAGTTAGAGGCTGAAGTTGGTTTCTATGAAGTGGAAGGAATTGGGTAAATAATATTCTTTTGTCAAATTTGATAGAGTTTTACATTATATTTTAAATAACAAATGAAATGATTTTTAGCTATGACTTCGTACCTACAGTGTTAGATCGTAATGTAATTGATAAATGGGTGGAAACAGAAGATAATGAATCATTCAATGCTGCTAGAATGCTTATACGTCAGGAAGGTTTATTGTGCGGTGGTAGCAGTGGTTCTGCGCTTGCAGCTGCTCTTAAACTAGCTAAAAACATTCCAGAAGGAAAACGTATTGTTGTCATTTTACCGGATGGAATACGAAATTATATGACTAAATTTGTGTCTGATCATTGGATGGAAGTTAGAGGATTTTTGGTAAATTCATTACTTTGTTGTATATAGAACGTATGTGACTTTTGATTAATGCATTGCTATAATGAACCTTATAGGAACCTAAATGCAACAATGAGAAGAACAAATGGTGGTGGAATATGCAAGTTTCAAATTTATCCTTTGATAAAACTCCTCTGTTAAAGGAAAATACGGTAACATGCCACGAAGCTATTCATATTTTGGAAAACAGAAAATCTCAACCACTAGTTATTAGCGGTGACAATGTACATGTAAAAGGTGTTATTAACTTAAATACGCTTATGTCGAATCTAATATCCGGTGTAGTAAAACACACGGATTTTGTAGAAAAGACATTGATTAAACAGTATGTTAAAGTTAAACCTTCAACAACTATTGGTCTGTTATCACGTATTTTTGAAAAAGAATCGTACGCGATTATTTTAGATGATGAACGTGATGACGCTTTTGTCGGGATTGTAAATCAGTTCCATGTTCTAGATTTTATTACTAAAAATAATGATAAATTAATATTTACCAATTCCACAAATTAAATTTTAGAAATCAACATACTATAGATTTGTAAGGCTATGTTACTTATTATGTTTATTAAATTAAAAAAAAATTACTTATATATTAAACAGAGGTTTAATTGTATTTACATTTATATTGATTAAAGGTATAAACCAAATATCAAATGTATTTTGAGGGTACTACAACATAAGTGGTATTTACTATTTATCGTTTATATAATACAATTATATGCATTTTATATTGAATTATACAGTTAATGAAAATTTAATAAAATGTACCTATTTTTTGTATAATTTGTTATAATTGAATGTACATTTTCGTTGAAATTCCATTGCTGTAAGAACTTTATTTTATTCAACTGTGATTATTGTAGATATAAACACAATTTTACAATAAAGTATGCATATCTGTAAAATTTTACAGTGAAAAACATTTATTATGTTACTTATTATTTCTAAAAAAAAGATGACGTATTTTATAATTTCACAACTATCTTATAATACGCATATACTTTTACTCTAGCTATTGTAAATCGGATTAATTAATATTAAATTCTTTGTACTTGAACATGGAATTTGCAACTTGGCAATGTAGCAATTTCTGCATTAACGGTACTAATAATTCCAAGATTTGCTAAACTTCCTCTCAAAAGTCCGCAAGTAAACGCTAATAATCGTGGGCTTTCTTGAAGATACTGTTTGTTGCTACTAGTACCTATTTTATCTAGCAATCTAAATGAGTTGTCTTGTAATACATATACACCATGATGATTTGTTCTCAAATTGTCAATTTGTTTATGATAAAGACTGGTCCAAAAATCTGTACAGATAAATTTTATCATATCCAATTCATCTTTAAATCGATTCCATTCTCTTGTCAATCGTTCAATGATTCTGTAGCCAACACTGAATCCCATCCATTCAAGTCGAGACAGTTCTTCTTCTCCTTCCTTTATAATTTCATTTATAAGTTTTTGACGCAACATTGTGTCATTAAAATAAAACGTTTAATGAAAATAAATATGTTTATGCTCAATAAAATATATCAATCTTTATAAAAAATTAAATTTCTTAACAAACATTTTAGTATTAAAACTAAACTTGTTCTGGATTACTGATAATACAAATATGAAATAATTTAAAGTGCAAAGAGCATATAACGATATAAAAATGATATGAAATTCATGAGATTTTGTGAACAATTACCTTATTTTTACACGTTTTGCTTAAAGCATAGTTGACCATTTCTGTGTGCAAATATTCGAAAAGACATTCATCAGCTTCTCCAGAAACATGAGAACTGTTTTTTGCGTCAAGTAATTGCTGTCTCATTTTGTGTTAGCAAAATTATAAATTTGCACTTACACAACCTTTAACATGTAAACAGCAAATAAATTATGTATGTATGTATTTATTCAAAGAAGAAGATAATCTATCTTCAACTTATTCACTGTTTTTTATACAATATGACACGATTTTTAACCTTTTTTTTCTATAATGACATTAACACAGAATTTCATATATTCCAAACAAGTTTCCGAAAGTACTTGGGTAAAATGATTGTTTTACTATTCCTTTTTTCAATGAAATCCAAAAGTATTATAGGGTATATCTATTTATACGACAAATAGTAAATAGTCTCTTTTATTTCGAATAAAATTCAATTGATTCATATGAACTTACCTTAAACTAAGTTTACTCTTTAGGTACTTTATATGCGATTAAAAAATTAAGTATGTAAAAATATTCTTAATTACAAAAGAAGAAAATACATAAATAAGGTATTTTATAGTATCTGTAAAAATTAAGCAAAAAACTATTTTTTCATCCGTGTACCTTCAGACGGTAAATAGTTCACAATTTGTGTACAATTGTTACACTTATTTTATCGCAACAGTTTTTCTATCAAAATGAATGTTCTAATTATTACGGATAAGTTAACTTGCAATTATATACATATTTAATCATTAGTGCGCGCTTTCCCTGTGAACAAAAGAGAAACAAACACTATTTACAGATTTTTCTCAGAAGTTTACTTTTGCGATATTCTTGCAAAGTAATTTCACGGAATCGTGTGTGTTTTGCGAATTTTGAGTTCATTCGAACGTTAAAACAAACGGTCCAGGGAGAAAAACCGATTACGACGTATATTACGAAGGAAATTATTTATTTGACAGAGGGAACGGGGACAGCTGACGTTCAATAAATACCGATGAGTGTACCGACCGGTTGTTTGGCAAAGGAACACTCGAGGTTTGAACTCTGATTCACACTGTGCGTCAGCTAGAACGCTTAGCTTCCTTCTCTAAATTCGGGAAGTACATTCCGCAAACGAAGAGAGACACAAGAAATTTGACCGTTTGCCAGAAACGATATGCTATGAGTTCAACACGAGATTTGTTGTTTGTTTGGGATACACCAGATACAACAAATCAAATTATGCACACTATAAACATGTGCAAACAATACATTATTTTGCTTAAGAAATATATTGTGTTAGGTACAAATTTACTTAAAATAAAGGTATTAACGAAATAATCTTTTCATCGTCTTATTGAAAAGTCATTAATTTAATTAACTGAACATATTACGCGAATTTTGTTCTATGTGTTTTCAATTTTATACTGGCAGGTGCTTTTTCTTTCTTTTTTAAAAAGACCGCCGTAAGAAAGTACTATCGGAGTCATCTTGTAACAGTTTAAAAAACTGCAATAACTTCACTAAGTATCTAGTTTTTTACAGGTAGATGACACTAACATCATCTTGTAATGATCTTTTTTAAAAAGTTCTCCAATCTATAGCTTTCTAACTGAATACTTATTTGTTGATGTAGTGCTTATAATTTCAGAACTGCTGCAAAATTTACTTATCACTGTTTTTGATACTTTATGAATATCGTGATATTATTATTTGTATTATATTGGTTTCAACTAATTCCTATGCATCCTAAAAATCCACAGTTTGCTTACTTTGAAAAAAATCCATTTTCTGCTTTGTTAGTCTTGAGGTTCACTATTAGATGGCGCGATTGGCGCTATTTCCAAAGCGCTCATTGACACGAAACTAAAACAAAAAACCACATATAACCTAATAAGTCTTGCACAATATTTTTAGCTTATTAAATTAATTACTTTTCTTACTGCATTTATTTACTACAGTTACTACGCTTTGATTAAACAATGTAAGATTATATAAAACATACGTAGTTCGAAGTGTTGGTACATTTGTAACTTATTAATTTAGAGCTAACGTATATTATAGAAACGGAATGAATTGGATATTTGTATAATTGACTGCGTAAAATGAACAGACAATACAGTAACTATTACTTAAATATTATATTCAGGAGAAATATTCTCACTAAAATTTGTAAAAGCATAAAGTATTATATACATTAACACAGAATTCTCATTTAATTCATTTTGTATGTAGAAACGAACACCTACGATGTTTTGTTTTCTAGAATCAGTCTATTGCGACGCATCAGCCGGCACTGTTTACGGAGAATAAATATCGCCACGAGGTTAGCAGAAAGAAAACGAAAATATTGTTATGTGTTATGCTCGATGCGCGCCGCGGGAAAACAGTACGTAACGTCATTAAACTGCGATGCGCGCGTGCGATTTAAAAAAATCATTCGGTAACCTGATTATTTTTGTCACAATATCGGCCAATAATTTTGAATTATAATAACTCACGTGAATGCTATCGTACGCGATGACATCTGTCGAGAGCGTTTGCGCATGGGTTGGTGCGCATGCGCGCCGTTCCCCGAAACTGCGCACCTCGTATAAATAGCAGCGGTGAAAGTTTGTACGGGCAGTTCGCTGCGAAAAAGCGTCGCACGCTTTTTGGAGAGTGTGAATAGTCACTTTCTCACGGTACATAGAAACCTGCGTGAACGAGTCATTGACTCTGCGCGTGTTCAGATTTTCCTGAATCGAATCTTCAGTCTAATAACCTTATCGAACCGTTTGGCCGTTGAACTGATATCTCGTTTCGAGTCGAGGCAAAGTTAAAAACAAGAAAGAAGGAAGAGCAAGCAACGATCGAGATGCCAGCTGACGTAGCGATGCACACCAACTTCCTGCAGTTTAACCAGTCGAGCCTGAAGGACTCGAACGTGGGTTCCTGTTGGAACACGGAGAACATGAGCGGTTACATGACCTTGGTGGGTCCGAATGGTCATCGCCAGGGCGTTCAAGTGAAGGTCTATCGTACGAGCGTCGAACACTTTGCCGTGATCTATCCTCAGAAGAAAGTGTGCAGACCATTGGGCGTGTTAAACCTGAGAAACACGACGATCGAGCGTTTCGGCGACGAAGGGTTTCTGGTCAGACAGAAAGGTTTCGATTCGCCGATCGCGTTGACCTTCCTCATGGAGAACAAGAAGGAGCTCGACTACTGGATAATGGCCTTCACCGCGAGGACCAGCCCGCTGATGCACCAGAGTAGCCTACCGATCGTCGAGGAGGAAGAGATCTAAGGGAATTGATCCTCGATCAAGCCAAAGCGTCGCGAACGAGAAAGATCGTTCACGACGAATGGCCGAAAGCCAAGCAAAGAAACGATCTCCGCTATTTGGGAGAGCACTCGAAAGGAAAAGTATTATTAATTTAATTCCCTGCCCTTCTCGATTTCGCTTTCCCAGGTGCGATATCCGTTTATTTCTTATCAAAGAGCCACTTTTCTGAGTTCGAGAAGCATCCGCCCAAATTGACGACCGATCGAACACGCTATAAGTTTATCGATCACGACCGAAGAACGCACCCACCAACGAGACACACGATTTATTGGAAACAAATCGAGTGATTCCCGTTGAGATCATCGGCCGCAGGTGTTACTGGAACTCGAGGGAGGCCATGTTGTCACTAGGCTCCAGAGGCAGCATCATCGATCCTAGCCAACCACGACCAATCGTGGCCTTCCTTCTAGCCGGCGCAGCTACGGGAACCGAAGAGAGATACGAAGGGAGAATCGAAGTCTCTCTGTGCAAGATGGAAAAACAAGAAAAGGGAACACGCGAATATGGAAGGAGGTAGGAAGAGGAGGTCAACGTTTTCTCTTACTCGCTGCCTACGCGAGTAGACTGTGCACTGTGGTGATTCTTCTCTTCTTTCTGGCGAAAATAACCGTTAACTTTGACCTGGCAACTGCGAACCACCTCTTGATCACCGGTTATAGCATCTTGGTGATTCAGAGTAGAAGGCGGGAGGGGGATTCCTTTGATCAACCCTTCACAGTTGCCTTGACCAGGTCTCGAAGGACGTTCGAATCGAACCTGATCTCGATGAGTCTTTATTAATCAATTCTTTTTTTTTTTTTTTTTTTTTTTTTTTAATATCTGAAGAAAGGACCAGAGTTAAGACTGTCTTTCATTGTATTAATCACACTGTTCAACAAATTTAAAACCAATTAAATAAATATGGTATTTTCTTGATTAGAAAAATGAAAATCATTGCTAACGAACGTGTTAATTGCTTAGTAACGGAGAACAGGATTCATTTATAATCACCATTTGGGTTCATTTCCGAATTTTCCCAATTTTTGTTGAACAGTATTAACGATTGAATCGTATTTAAAAAACTTGTGACACGTTGAATCGTTTAAAATAGCTGCGTTTCGAAATGAGTCATATGTTGCGATTAATTCAACAGCTGCCAATTAATGATACATATCAATCGTTGATCATTTCTTCGTCGTGAAAATAATCCATTTGTACTTTGAAATTTTACGATGCACGAGATGATAAACAAATTTTTTCGTTGGATAAAAAAAAGATGATTTACAATAATGTTCATAACGTTCAGTTATTTTTAATCTTTAAATTGGCAATTAACGAATGACTTTCGAATGGATATTTTAAATTTTATTATCGAATTATCTTAACAAATTAATGGTAATGAAATTCATTTTGCTTTAATTAACATTTCATTTACAATCAAACGAAAGGTTGTTGAGAAAATTATTGTGTTTCCTTCTTTTACCTTTTTCAATATCACTTATTAAAGCAAGACGAATATTTACCTGTAATATTAAATATAATGTAAGCCTATGAATAGGCTATCGGTCGGTAAAGTGTTAATATTACCACATTATGTGATAAAATGGGAAATACGATTTCTCAATAACTAACAACGCCAATTAATTCATTTGAGTTATCGACTTTGAAACTTAAAATTAAGCTGATTAAGAATTCTTCTTGTTTCAGCAAGTTCTTGATCGTTAAAAAATTAACGACGAATTCATATCATTTACAGTACATAGTTTCTCAGGATTTATAAACAAATGATAATATTTCAATCGCACACAAAACGATTTCGTTCTCGTTCGACGACCGGAAGTATGGCATCGGAACAGGATCAGATTCGATCGAGGATCAGAGTTGGGCATCGTTCCAATAAACCGTCGAATAAAACTATACTATTTTATATATTTATTATTATATAAATTTTTATTCGAAAAATGTCTAATTCAATTTGTAATCAAAGAATTTCTTTTTCTTTGATAATTATTCGTTATTGATGGACATGCTCAACTCTGTTAATTATGCATCGAGTGTTCGTTTTTCTTGTTGCTTCTTGTTGAAACATGGAATAATATATCAACTTTTATAAATTACCTTTGTACACGTTACTTAAACGATAAACCATTTTTCAAGGTGTTTTGTAAAATCGGCCGCATACGATCCGTTTATTATATAAAAGTGGGGTATAACTCGATTTTTAATTCTTTTATTTTCAATATTAGATAAATAAATTAGACAGTTGACAATAGAAATAAAAAATTGTCACATTGTCTACAGGGTTAACAAAAATTTGATTTCATTTTGTTTATGGTTTAAAACCAGAAAAACCTGAGATATCTTATTGATTCTAGAATTCACCCCAATTGTACAATAAATGCCTCGTATGTTCAATGATCGTCGATTTCGTACGATCGATGTAACAATTTATCATTTCTTATGGTAAACTTTAAGATTGTCTGTGATATTACGTAGACGACGGCTTCAAGGTACATTACATTATCTGACGACGCACAGTAAAATGTGTATTAACCCTTGAACGACGAAATATATATTAACCTTTTGAATCCGAAGAATTTCTGCAAAAACAAAGATTCAAATGGTTAAGTAATACCTTTGTATTTAGACGAATGCTTCGAATTGTGAAAAATTGTCGGCTCTCTTCATGGTCCGTCGTCCGAGGGTTATGCAAGTTCGTAGCGAAGATGGAACATGGAACTCCGTTCTTCTTAACCTAAAAATTCATAATTTCGATGAAAAATATTGCAGTATTGGAAGGAGTTGGCTATCCTGTGATATGCAGCATTTACCACGAACAGAATTGCATTGCAAAAAGTTTTATTAAAACGTAACGCCTTACATTATAAAAAGCTACGAACTTATGTGCTACAACGGAATAAAAAAAAAAGAAAAAAAAAAGAAAAAAGAAAAGCAAGGAAGAAAGTCCGTCGTCCTTTGATACCTGTTTATTTTTCGATTTCTTCATTGTGTTTCGAAAACTGACTATACTTTATGTTAATAGCATTAAGTTGTTCGATTTTCTTTTCCTTTTGTAAATATTGAACGAATGACTACGAATGATTGTTTAAACATACCGTTTGTATGAATGAATGAATACGTAATTATAATGTTCACTTGATTGTCAGAACGTTTCCTATATTTATCACTTATCGATAAGTTACCAGAAAAGTAAAATAAAATTTTGTTTACTTTATATTCGTGTAATTTTCAATCATTCGAAATAACAATGTCCGATCCCTGTCCCTCGTTTAAAACATAATTTTAATTTTGACGTACAAATGTTTTAATTTAACATTTATTAATTTAATTAAATTTAACATTCGTTTAATTTAACATTTATTAAATGTTACAATTTAACATTCTCAGTCGAAATAGAATATTAGAATTCTAGGAAATCCTAATTTCTTTTTAATGAAATTTTCGACATCTCCAGCATGACAGTCAAATGATTAAACAATTTTATCCCCGCCGCATGACATATAAATGATTTATACAAATCTTTTAATCGAAAGACAAAAATTATATTATTTCAATTAATAGAAATAATTTCTGTATGAAATCTTTTTATTTACAAAATTTCATCATTAGATTTCTCCTAGGTCTGGGTCGTGATTGACCCAGGTCCCGCCTTCTGAGGATTAAAAGATTACTTCTAATAAAATTCGAAGCTTCCACGGTCATCGGTACTGTTTTGTAATCGATATCACATGTTTTCGCAATAATTCGCAAATTAAACAGCAATTAAAAATACGATATACACATTGCAAAATATATTCGATAATAGGAATCTAATAGTATAGATTAAAGAGCTGATATATTTTTTTTATATGCACCTCGATTGTTGATTATTTTTTCCAGATCCTCTGTATCATATTGATTTCGTAACTTTCATCAAGTAAACGGTATCTTCGAATATTTTTTAACACGTTCGGAATATGGGTGGGAACTATGTTTCCCACTGCTAACAAACGTCGCATTCGAATGTAAACTACAGTTTCCGTACTAAAAATAAAAAGAAACAATGCAGTGAAAAAGTTTTTTCTTTATTATGAAACATGTAATAATATAAAAAAAAAAAAAAGAATTGTAAAAGAAATCGATCGAAAGCAGTCCAGAACTTGTTAATTCATTATTCTGTTTTACCTCAGGTTAGCAAAACGTGTTCGTAATTCGCTTATTGAAAATAATACCGATGATCACGAGAACATGGAAACAGCGGCCTTGCAAGATAAATGACCTTTACCGAACAACCTTTCTTCTTGTTGTTCTTGCCTCTTCATGGCCGTAATGTCGCAGTGACATGCAATCTTGTACTTTTACTTTGTATCGTATGCGGTAAGTACCATACACGACTTTCTTTGCCCGAACAACCGAGACAACATAAAAGTAGTTTTGAGGTTAACTTTCTGACGACGGACTATGGAGAGAGCTGACGTATTATTATTGAAGATTTATTTTTAATTAAACGAAAATAGTCATTCGTCGGCTAAACCTTGAAACAATATGAATGAAAATTAAAACGAAGGTGTAATAAACATAGTATAACTAGAATTTAATGTCTTGAGCTGTTTTTAAACACTTCTAGTGACTTTTGAATTTCGCGCGGCATTTGACGCGTTAATTTGAATTTGTACTATTTTTCGATTCGATCTTTACAGTTGTAAAGCATTCCTCTAATCCTTTGATTGTGAAAGGATATTTGAGAAATTCATAGGTTTAAACATAATTCTATCGTGATGGATAATCATTGTCGATGATAAAAAAAGAAGTAGGAAAATGTAACATTTACGAAATACGCGTAGAAAAAAAAAAAATACTGACGTAGATATTGACAAAAACTGCTAAACATACGACAAAAAGTAGATATTCTGTAATCAATGTCACGAACTGTTACAATCCTTATCGTCGATTACCATAAATTGCACGCACGTCAAAACAAATGTTTAGAAATAAATAGAAGACAGTGTGTTTTGACAAGTGGGATTCAATGAATTAACTTGATTCGATTATACAGACACGTGGTTCTTAATTTAGAATCAGAAAATAATTAAAAAGTAGGCATTATCTAATCGAATTGGTATAACAGATGGCAATCACGAGTATTGTTCGGTCTTGGGTCGTGTTATCTCGGCCAGACAAATAAAACGCATCTCAAATATGAAAACGGAGAAGTGTTTCTCGTCTTATCGAGCTTTCGTGTGGTTTCACACAAGGATTTTGTTAACGTGATTATGTCTGAATCGACGAAGATAAGAAGCTAATTGGAAGAAATGATTTTCTAGATCGTAACAAAAATTCATTACCAAATACATCTATTTTCTTTATCATTATATAGCGGTGTTTCGATCAAAATTAAGTACTCGAATGTTTTAATTTCTAAATTTAAATTCTAACCATTTAAATACCTATTATCACTGGTGGTTTAGATACTATTGTTTCAGATGCATTTTCTGCAAGTTGTAGGTTCGTTTTATTGCCATGTTTATTCTATTTTTGAAACAGATATAGAACGCTTATCTTGCGGTGGAAACCATAAAAGCGATAACAACTGGTAACAATTTGTGAACAAGGAGGAAAGTAATATTTTCAATTTTAATTTTCATAATTGACAAGATGATAAGAAATTTTTTTTAAATAACAGGTCTTATTTACATTTGACTCTTTTATTTAAATAAATTCTGTACTTTTGATAGTAAAAATTAAGTCCTTCGAGTTCCCTAAGCGTTCCTTTTCTTTCCCGCCATAATTTCAAAGGATTTAAACGTTTATTAATTAATACCGTCATTTTGAGGAGATTATTTCATCAGAACAAAACATTGTACCAGTCTTGTCAAGTTAATCAGATCAAGCGTACCGTATAACGGATATCTAAACGAGCATTTAAATCAGAAAACGTTTTTCAAAGAGATCCAAAACGTCCGCAGGATCCACAGCCCGGAGTCCTTCTTTTGTGGGTAAAATTGTAACGGTTCCTGTGCATCTGCACAGCCTTGAAATGAAAAGGAAAGCAGTCTTCGCATCGAAAGACGAACGTATTGTTGGTGTAAGAGATATACCTGTATAAGGTTTAGTCGTATTATAAAATTGGCCTGGTGTTGCGGGCAAAAGGTGTTTCGAGCATCTGGATGAACGGTTTTAACAGAAATACGTATCAACAGATAACGACAGTAAAACTGTTTAATGGTATAATTAACCGTCGTCAACTAATCTAAATAATAAAAGAAAAGTACTTTATACAGCGTAGAATTAGATTGGATGACGGACCATGGAGAGAGTCAACAAGTAACCTGAAAGGCTGATATAAAATTGTTTACCAAATCGTTTCAATCTCTTTTTACAAATGTTAATACAAACGATTAAATTGTCAAAGTATTTGCCTTTATTTCCCATGATTTAAGCGTCGATCGTTCAACGAGGTAAAAAGGCGGGAATTTATTTGAAATTTATTAAATTTCCATATAATTACAAATTGGGTAACTGCGTGTGTACCTAATTATTATCAAATACAGGTGTATTCGATGCTCCACTGTATTGCAGAAAAGACTCCGCCTAATAAATGAAAATTTCAACCAGTTCCGTAATATTGTTGGTTCGTACGACGAAGGGAAGTAGAAATGGAAATTTACCAGAAAGATGACGTTTCTGTTGTTGCGTTTGCTCGGTTTATTGTTCACCCGTTGTACAACCTCGTTCGAGCATATTAAAATCATCATTCCAATTGACCCGGTACGAAACAGGGCCCCCCCGCAAATGTGGATACATAAATCAAAATCAATTATGTTGCGAACCGAGTTACGTAAAAGGGAAGATACCATATTGTGGCCGTGTTGTACAATACTCCTATAAAGTGAATCCGGTACATAACCCGGTGAAACCGCTTTAACTAAATTGCATTACATAATCTTGAGTCACATTGCGGTCTGATATGCTCTGTGCACCAGAAGAAAAAAAAAAAAAAGGAACCTTTTGGACAACGTTTGTTTCATTTTATACAGCGTCGCATATTTATTTTTAAATAATTATTTAATCAATAGCTTCGAAAGTGATGTTTTATTATTCTAGAACAGAAATTTAACTTCGAGATGTGTTTTATTAACACTAATCGTATCAATCAATGAACACATTATTTATAATATTAATATGTTAATTTAGTAGTTTATGAACGATTTTGTCGATATCTTACATCAACGGCCACAGTGTGTGTTTAAAATATAATTTATTAACCGTGCGAATAAGGAGTCGTAAAACGCAGCGCTAATTCGGGGTTCGAAGTTATGAGAACGTCCCACGCTCTAAAATTAGTAATATTTTTCCTTTTTTTTACCATCGTGGGATACGAATTGCTTGCATAATGTGAACGCACTCGTCGCGAGTATGAGATTTCCGTGAAAGAATAATGAAACCGGAAGGAGAGCACAAGTTTCACGTCAAATTGCTAATAATATCTATTTCTGGCTATTAAAAATGTCCATCTAAGAAAGATTCCAATTTTACTTGACTAACGTGGTATTTAGTTTTAGATACTAATAATAAAATTCCAGCGAGTTTTGTATTAAGTACAATTTCAAGTAGAATTGAAATACATTGTATTTAAAGTAAACTCTCAAATAAAATACAAGTTAACTTTGTATTAATTATCAACAAAAAAAAAAACTAACAACGATCTCCAAGCGTCTGCTGTAATAAATCTACTTTTCATATCGGATCTTGTAATATCGGTTAAACAAAAGACAATAATTACCGGATAATCGATTCGAAGTTAAAATAAGAAGAGAAAGTGTTTTTCTGCGTAAATGATACAGGAAAATGCATTACCTTTGGGATGACTTGATATACGTATGTAGGATTTGGGATTGATCGAGGGTGGCGAATGATTAAGACACGCAAACATATTGTAATTATAATTAAGAGAAAGAAAACATTGTCGCAGTACACACGCCACATTACGTCAAGAAGGACTCAGAAGGACTGCGCGACGACTTTCTGCAGCTTGCCGAAAGAAACAAACAGAAACGATACGACACCTAACGAAGCTGCCCGAGAGGAACCGAATACATCGATCAATCGATCGAAACGCAGCTTAAATCCTAACCTCCATTCACGTATATAATAAATATGCAAATAATTGCACACGCTGTTGTTGGGGGAGGAGATCGTGAATCGGTGAATGAAATGCAAGGGAAGAAAGATATTCTTTGACCAGATTCTTAGGGTCTTTGGCGTTGGTCGCCATGACGACCGGAAGGGTCTATGCTCTCTCTGGTACTCTCGAGGTCGGCAAGGACGAGTCGTCGAGGGGTGCCAGCTACACTCGTTATATTTTTGCAAGAGACTCTCTTTCATTCTGACAAATGCGACGTTTCGCGTGTAATAATACAGGAAAACCATCGTATCCATCGGGATAGCCTCCAAGATTTTCGACGAACACCAGCACTTGTTTCCGATTAAAATTACCGATTAATTTGAACACTGACAAAAATAATTGGTGATACATATGTAACAGTTGAACCGGACTGGAGCGCAGTACAGGACTACTTTTCGCAGTGATTACAAAGACAAATAGATATTTAGTTGTAGAGAAAATGGAAATAGAAACTATTTTATAATTAAATAACGATTACGAAGAAAACTAAATGAATCTAGTTAAAAAAGTCGAAACAACTGTTACGATATAGCAATTAATTTCTCCTAGAAAATTCTACAGTTCCGTTCTAGATACGAAAAGTGTTTTAAAAGTTTCGAACAGTGCTGTACGCACTTGACATGCAAACTGAAAATCAATAAGCTATAGAATGTTGATATTCAGGGCGCTCGAAGAATCGAATATCTCTGAAATCCTCTTTCGTATGCAGACTTTACATAAAACAAAGAAATTTGAATGAATCTATCATAAAAAAAAACCGTTTAGAGTATTCATGAAAAACAATTCATGAAAGTAAATTGTATAAAACTTTTTACAATATTTTTATGTATATACATATATCAAGAATCATTCTGTGGTACTTATTTTTCAACGAACGATGGAACATTCTTTAACTTTTCTTGCTTAATTGATCATACTGTTAGTGATTAACAATTGATCATATTGTTGGTCGGTCAATTAATAGGGGAATCAGTCAATTGACAACGAGTCAGTTCCGGAATTAGCCAGTTTTTACATCTAGGTATTCAACTAGGGTTGTCTACTTTAATCGATGATTCAGGACGTTCTGAGTATTAAATGTTAAACATTGAAGACTGAAGAACAATAATGATAATTTTGTAAGAATTTTAGTAACATAGATAATACAATATTCTTTTAGTAACATCAAATATATTATCATCGTAGAATATTCACGGTATTCTAATATAAGTAAAACTCTAGTAAATTATGCGTGTCGTAATTAACTGTGAAGGATTGATTTTCGATCGTGCAAAAGAAATTCAGATTTACAACAGTTCTTTACATTTTCTCAAAGTTTCAATTATTTTCGAAAACTGTAATTCCGGAGTGTTTGTAAGAGGATACTATTTGAAGGAAAAATATTTTACAATGTCGCGTATTTGCACGAACGGGCGCAACTCGACGGAATATTAATTCAAAATCAACAACAGTTTCGCCGACCAGTTTTTACGAACATATAAAATTGTTCGTAGCAATATTATTTTCAGAATGCTTTTTACAAAAATACGTACCGAGTATAGAACCGCATACGGAAAGGATTTCCATATTAATGTTAAACAACTCCACTTTATTATACTCCTTGTTTGCAGAATTATGCGTTTCACCAAAAGAATTATAAGCGTGTACTGTTTTTTTTTTTTTTTTTGAAAATCGTATTCCCGTCGAGAGTCTTCTTTCGTTTCCCTGTTTACTCGGCTTACAAAAACACTGGGTACAAAGAACGAAATTCGAAGACGAGAATTTCTATTCTATTAACGTTAAAAAAAAACATTGTTTACTGCTTTTCCATTTGTTAGATCTGTTTATTGTTATTGTCGCTATGGCGTATCTGATCATGTAAATAGCTGGAATTGTATGTTGATTTGAGTTCAAAGTTCGCGGTCAAAGACAACACCGTGAATCATTGAATAGATTTAGAAAAATGATTCATGAAAGGTGGTAATCGTGTTCTGAAAATTTATTTAAAAATAAGAATAGTTCGGGCTCGAAGCGAGGCAGGTTAGCTTATTTATTAATAGGAATGCTAAAGAGTCAAACAGAAAAGAATTAAAAGACGAGAGTCTTCAATTTATAAATTTCATCTTTTTAAGAAATCCTCTCGATAGATTATTGTGAGTAACTTATGACTTTGAGCCCTATGAAATGTTCACTCGGCCCCGGGGTCAAATATTAAACACTTAATATGTGAAGTAAGTTTATTTCCTACGATTTATCAAATATCAATTTATAAATATTAATTTATTAAAACCATGATTATTGTTTCGCGATTAAAATTTTGTTACTGATATTAGTTTAACCGCTGCAAGATGGTGCAGATGAAATAAAACGAGAGGAAAAAAGTGATTTGAAACGATCTATATGATCGGTTAAGGTCAGGGTGTTGCATATGAGTACGATTGATTGAATTTACGTCACTGATCGAATACCATACGTGTAGGCTGTTCGTAACATCGATTTTTTTCTTCTTTCATTCAGGTATGTTATTTAATGCAATGGATGCCACGTCACCCGTGCATCGATAATGCGTGAATTTTCACGATGATCTGTCAGCTGTTTTAGCAAGAACGATTTTATTAGGTCGGAACATACAGTGACTCATATACAATATTTGAGCGAATGTTCAGTTTGATATATGGTTTGTACGCGATAATTGCTTGTATCATCTTTTGTCATGAAATCCGTAAATTATCATCATTTCACGTAAATAAATAATGCTGTTTCACTCATCATTTTGATTGATATATAATTACCATGTGTTAATTATATGTTTACCTGTATCATATTAATTAACTACTACTATAATTTCTGCCAGAGCATTAATTTATTACTGTAGTGCTATATCACGGTATTGCTATATTACTATATTACTATATTACTATATTACTATATACAAATTACTATGCATTGATAACTAATAATTCCGACTACAATATTAATTAACCAGAACATAAGTTAGCACATACGTAACAGTAATTAACACATAATAACTATGGAAAGTAATTTTCTGAAAAATCTGCTCCCGAAAAGTTCATCTAAAACATCATACTCGATAAATTAATTAAAACCTTCAGATAAACACGGGATATCGATAACACCTACGCACATATCGGTGCTGCAGAGCGTAAAGCTTCATAATACGTGTTTTTATTAATAAACCACGTAACAGGGAACTGCGGTGCAAGCTTTCACCTTTAAACTTTAACAATAATTCTCGCCGTGTTATGTTCAACGTGTATCGCAATTATTATCCCACACAGGATATTAAACAAGC
This sequence comes from Stelis phaeoptera, assembly GCA_943735885.1. Lineage (NCBI taxonomy): Eukaryota > Metazoa > Arthropoda > Insecta > Hymenoptera > Megachilidae > Stelis > Stelis phaeoptera. Next base: position 9,139,164 of record OX030936.1, read on the forward strand.
CGTCCAATTTAATTCCTTTGATCCTTCAATCGGGCGGAAGAATGAACGGAAAAGTTTATCTCGAATAACGAAGAATGAAACGAAATAATAGGTAGGGATACAAAGGATAAAAACTTGTATAAGATTTGATCAAATAACTTCAGGTTTGTTTTTTTTTTTTTTTTTTTTTTTTGAGAAGCTAGAAGTATTTGTTAATTAGATAACCTATTTGTATCGCTTTGAAAAAAATTAAATTTGCAATGGAATTACGAAGAAAATGATGAACGTACCTTTTGCACATTTTTTTTTTTTTTATATTACGTATTTCACGTGTCACTCCCGATAGAGCCGATCATGATAAGATTTCACACTTTATTATACATATTTTCTTCGCCTTGTAACGATATTCGATCGATCTTCGGTTGTTTCCCACGATACGGGTCGTCGTTTGCCATTTCTATTTCGCGACAACGACCTCTGACCCGCGAACCGTACCGTTTCCATGGTAAAGATCAGAATACGCTTCTTTCCAACATTATCCCGTGTATCTTTTACGTAAGTAACTTCTGTTGGATAAAAATCGTTGACGTAAGTAGTACACGCACATGCATTCACCGGCGTCGGCACATCCCGAAGCTGTGAAAGCATTCTTCGGCGACGAACACCTTACATATCTTTTTGAACATTCAAACAGTTTCCGAACTAATTTTTGTCAATGAAATTCAATAATTTAAATCTCTTTGAGTTTCCCATAATTCCTTCGTCTCGTAATGTTTAGTTGTTCTTTTAATAAACGCGTAAGGTATAATGATGGACTTCTTTCCCTTGAATTATCCCCTGATCGACAGTGCACGACTCGATTTAACAGATTTTAGATTTGTCGTGGATTTATCCCCAGACAAGTCTCCCCAAATTAGAAGAACTTATCCCTAGATTTAAAAAGGATGAAAATTCGAATAGAGAACGATTGGGTTAAATCGGTGAAAGAAGAAAACATTTCATATAAAAATAAGTTAAGTACGAAAGTCCGTATAAAGTAGAAAATCGAGATTTCTCGTAACGAGCGCCAGTTTCATTGATCTTTCGATTTTTCGTTATATTAATAATGTGACGGAACGTCGTAGAGGGTGACGATGACGCCTAATTGACACTATCGATCATTCAGTTCTTCATTGACGTCATTGTCATTGTACTGTTACTTAATTCATTCATAATTATTGTAAGGTCGAACGTGCGATTTCACGGTGAAACAAGGTAAAAGGAGTACCCATCGAGCGTAACAAAAGATTATTATTATTTCTCTATAACGTTCTATCATTTGATTAAAAAAAAAAAAAAAGGTCGATGACATATAAAGGTAAATGACATATTGGGAAAATTAATTCTTCGATTCATATTTTGTATTTTAATCAGCTAATAATTAGGTTAATTTATAATTGTAGAATTAGAGTCATCTATGAGTGACAGAAACTGGTATCTGAAGAAAATTAAATATTACCTAATTTGTATCATCATTGCAAACTTAATCCAATTTAAAATGTCTCCTTTCTTTCTTCGTATCAATTTTCAAGTAGCTAATTTTGCAACATAGATTCTTTTCCAAATTCTTACTTTTATTGTTAAATATTCTCAAATATACAATTTGAACGTATAGAACAATAAAACAAACAAAAAAAATTATGTTTGCCCACAAAGGATTAGATATTAAGTGATTACCATCACTTTGACTTTCGTGATTAGAATTTCGAAGGAAACAAGATTTTAATTGATCCATCGAGGGCGATGTAACTTGTTAGAATTAAACAGTAAATTGTAGAATAAATTATGAACCTTATAACCACCATTTCCTGATTAAACCAACATGATTATTCCTGCTTTGTGTTGCGTGTGTATAAATGGGTGGAGAACAGATAATTCGTTGCTTCGATATCGTGCGAAAGCACCAGAAACGAGCAAATGAGCTGCCTCAAGGAAAACGAAGAATTGTTTACAATATTTAATCGTATTAATTGTGTGATTCTTTTCTTTTTAACGTTCCAAATTGTTTCTCTTTCGATTACCAATGACGCATTCAGAATTTAATTTCAGAGGAAGGGATAATATTATTTTTAATACAAATTCGATACAATTCTATTTAAAGAATGAAATGTGGATTTTCTTTCCTGTTTGCGAAAAGTTTTTTAATATTTAGAATGGGCTGAGGCTGAGGCTTATTGGTTAATCCTTTGTATTAATAATAAGCAGAATGAATACTGATCGTACGCTAAAAGTGTAAGAATATATAAATAAATATAGAAATATGTAAGTATAGAATTTTAAGAAATATATGAAATATAAATGTATTCTTTTTATAATTACATATTCGAAAGTATGCGACTATTAAAAGACTGATGACGAGTTGTGCAAAAATCTCAAAGAGATAAGATTTTATTAATTAAATTCCAAGTTAGAAGGATTTCGTGCTCGAAGTCACGAACAATACCGTGTTCACGGTCTGATCGACGTTGGCTTCGGGTCTGACACTTTCACTATCTGACTTCTGAGAAACAGACAAGAAGGACAACAATTCTACTTACATAGTTTCAACTCATTAATAGCTACAGCTGTTCTGCCTTTTGTAACCAAACATTGTTACCTTATTACGCATTTACTTCGGATAAACATCTATAGTATTATAAGTAAATAGTTACAGCTGGTGATCAAATTATTATCAACACTTTTATTGATTAAGAATATAATTAAAAATACATTTATACCTCTTTTTTTTTTATATTACAAAGCACAATATTATGAGTTTTAATGAAGTATGAGAACGAATTTGAATCCTTTCGTAGCACCATTTAAAATACGGTAATATTGAACTAAAATAAATAATAATCACGAAAAGCAACAACTAACGAAAACAAATGCACGAATTAGCGATACGAAGCTACACGTATTAATTTCATTTGATAGCGATAAAAATTCATTCTAATACCACGTATCAGTAACTTTTACCGTTTAGTATCTCATAAAAGTTTGTGCATCAGAAATCCAGCATTTGCTTAACTCATTGATTCTCCGAAATGGAAAATATGCTATTATCAAAATGATACCTTCTGTTAAAAACAGGTAACAAGGTAGATGTGTATTATTATAAACTATAAACAGTAGTACCATAAGTGTTCATTTAAAGTAAATAGTACAGAAGAACAAAGGAAAATTTTTGACGCAACTATGAGTATTAAGGGATTACTTTTTCGGATCCAAAATCCGAAAGTACTATTTTAGCAGAAAACTGCTACGAATGTTACAATTCGTTTGAAATGCGCGCCGTGGTACCCGTGCGATGCGCATGCGCGGGCGTGCAACGAGGGACGCGCGAGTGAGAAGGACAATCGGTAATAAGATCTGATATCGAGCACATCTGTAACTGCGATCGACTGTCATCATTATTATTGTAAAACGTTTCTCTAATATTATATACCTACATTTACTTACACAATTTAAATTATGTAACACGAATGCTCGAGAATCCATTTAGTTTTACTTTTTTCGCTAATTTTCTATATTCTAACGTAAATTCAATTTATTTTAAAATATTCTAGTAGATAACACATGTCGCCCCGGCGGCGCCATTCGAGTGCAAATGGTTAAATATTTTCATTAATTTCCTTGTTAATGGAACGTTTGACGGAATGCAACAATTTTATAATACACCGGTAAAAGGTTAACGAAAAGGATTGATTTTTAAGGGAGAGACTGAAGCAAGCATAAAATGGTAACGAAAGATACAGAACATCGGAAGTAAGTAGAGTGCACCACAGTTCGGGTCAAGCATCGGGACAGATTGTGGGTAAAACCAGTTAGGAACGAGGTTAAAGGGGAAATACCATTTGAAAATGTTTCACGGTGACGTGCTGTTGCTCACGAATGCGTAGTGTATATCACTAAAAAGAGTTTCGTATCGATTTTCATTAATGCGATAGACCGCGTGCCCTTTGGTTAACGAACCGTAAGCATGAACATCGTATGAGGACACGTGTATATTAAAGAGCGATATATTTCGATAATATTACCGTGAAAATTACCATTTTATCCATTTTTTGCATCATTTGTCAATTATTTCTTACATTCATCAATAGTCGATCAATATACTTGTTAAATTATCAATATTTAAGATGAATATGTAATAAGTGATTTTACTTATAGCGTACTTATAGTATTTATAATTTAGCATACTTATTATATTCAAAGTTACTATTAAATAATAATACTAATAAATATACACTTATTTAATAAAAGTAAATATTCAACTTTCATTTTAAATAAATTAATAAGTTTTATAATATTATTGATGAAATGATTAGCAGAAAATTTCTTAACAATTTAACTATACTACGTTTAATAATATATTATATAAATAATGATGTATCAACATATGGAATATATAGTAACACATTTCACACTAAGGTGAAGTAGAGAAATTGATAAAACGTAAGTCTCTCTCTCCCGCGATCCAAAGTTTCGTGGGTTCGAGACTCGTTTCTTCCACGTCTCTCACGATGTGTGTTTTAATTTGATGTTGTTTTTCTCTCTTCCCCTTTAGTGGTTAATAATTAAAAACAACCTCTGCGATACTAATTAATTAAAAAAATATATATATAATATTAAAGTCCTAATTAAAGTGTTGCCTATGTATTATACCATAATACAACGGGTGTCAAAGGGACTAAAAGTAAAACCCAGACCGACATTTATCGTGAATTCGTTGCCACTTCGTTAGGTACGAATTAAGATAGGTTTCTGTCACAACAATTTTTTTTATCATAATTATCACTGTTTTTCGTATTCTACTGTACCAAAAATAAGTTGCATATACTTTATGAAAAACAAACGCGGTATTTTCGTATATTAATCTTTTCGTAAATTATACGAAATCATTTTATAGCAGAGACAAATATAATAAGGAGATAAATTAAATTTATCGAATTATAACGACGGTTTCTTTGATTTGTTTCTCAAACTACGTCAACCGATACGCCCATAAAATTTGCAACGATCCGTTTCTTGTTTATTGCGAAATGCTATCCAATTTAATAATATCGATGAATTATATGAAACGTTTAAATTCAGAAAACGTTAATCTCGCGACGATAACGCTGATAAGAGAGTATTTTAGCTCGACGACTAAATAAGACATCTCGTCTCAATAGGAAACACTTTTGTTAGAAATTGCATATGATATAATAATATCTGTTAAAAATTTTCAATGAATTCTTTCTGTTAAGACAATAAAGGAAACTCAGTACTCAGTACATGAAATAATATTGTAATATAATAGCGTAATAATATGTATAGTAGTATAACGAAATAGTATAATTACTGATCCTAGTAGAGCTAATATTTCACTATACATATATATACTAGCAATATAATACTAATAATTACTACATGAAGCTGTAAAATTCAAGAATTTTTATAATGTTATCATATAATATTGTATCTGAATTGTTAATGATTCAAAGGAGATATATATATGGAATGTCGTTAGTTGTTCTATTAATAACACATTTTGATTCAATATCAATTTTTCTCGTTCTGTACCTGTTCACCGAAACAAGTTCCATTTAAATTTCACGCGATACGTGACCAATTCGACCGTTCACGAGCGAGCCGCGTGTGTTGCAAGAAACGATGAAAAACCTATAAAATGTCTACTTCTGAAAATACAACGACACGTTGCACACGCGAACACAACCGCGATGTTGAACGAGTTTCGCAACGTGTTGAATAATTTTGTGAAATAGGGTCAAGGATGTATCCTAAGTCGAAATCCGGTGATCGAACTTCGAGAAAACTCATCTCAGAAATGAGGTATTAATACATCGGTCATCATACGAAATAGAAACTTCGAAGATAAATTCTAGTTTCAACTAATTTCATAGAAACTTAATAAAATAGTAATATTTTGTATAATATTATACTAAAATTAGATATTCTATTTCAAAATTAAATTTGAAGTGTATCAAATAGAATCGAAAGAAAGTTATTTATTACACATAAAATATGCAAGTAAAAAATTGTTCAAAGTTCGAAACTTTATATGTGATATCAATTTTTTGTTAAGTATTATCTGATGAATCGTGATCACCTTACATAATGTATTGTATCAATTATAATTAACAGTCTTATTACATAAATATCGTGTTACTTCATGTGTTTTTATCAAAATAAAAGTGGAAGGTTAACAAACACGATGTTCGACGACGGTTTAACGAAAAAGCCAAGAGAGAAACTTGTTGGAAAGCGTAACATGACTGATGATGTTTTCTTCGCTAATCTAGGCAGCCTTTGGAATTCATTTCATATTCTATATGAATTAACATGGTGCTTATCGAAGAAAGTATTATACATGTTAAACACGTAACGCATGACAACTAGCTATTTTAAACTATGAAAATTATAATAATGCGTAGAATTGATTTTTCTGAATCAAATTTGGTATAAAACGCGATTTATGGCACAGCGAAAATAGACACGAGTAACAAGACGCATTAACACATTACCGACCGATGGCCTATTTATAGGCTTATATGCTACCGGTCGGTAAAGTGTTAAAATATCATTTACTGAGTATACGACTGATTGGTTAAATTTAAGCCGCTAAATTGATATCTCGAATTATCACTTGATCTGAATTATTCGTTTACATACAATTGATGATCAATAATCAAATTGAATTTTTATCTAATATTAAATTATAAAGTGCTTACCCATTTCGTACTATGACAGTACGAGTCGTATCAATTTAAAATGTAGCCCTGTTGGTATGACTAGCGGTAAATTTGACACGCGTGGACATCGAGATGGAAAAAGAATTAATTCCGGATATGAGTCACTCGTGGCCGCTACAATTTACATTTCAGTTCATCGTTTGCTACCTGGTGCATAAAAGTGTAACTAGTTAATTCGTTTCGTGCTGTAACAAGCTTTAACGAATCGGAAGAGTTACGGTAGAAAAATCATTCATTTCAATTTCTATCATTTTATTACAGTTCTTTCTTTCGCTAGAATACTGTAATATTTTTAATTAAAATTGTTAATTCGCAATAATTGAATAATTGTAATATTTCAGTATTTGTAATTCATGCAACATATTCCAAACTCACCATTTTGTATTAAAATCAACCCTACACAAACTTCTAGTTATAAATATGAAATTCGATAAAAATACATTATGCGTATACGAATCCTCTATAACTTAATAATAAATTAGAACTGGTGAAAATCGATCAATATCACAAACTTCTTGTTTACTTCATTTCAATATTAACACTTCGACCGAACAGCAAATGAATCATTAAAAATACTGACGATGAAAAAAACACTATTAATACACTTCCGCTCTGCAACTTGTTGATAAGCTTTGCATGACATTGCTGATTTAAGAAATATGCAAATTGCAATAATCGATGCAAATCACATGCATTGGACTTTTTCCGTTTCCCTATACAGGGTATTAATAAAAAATTATCTGAAAATCACTACGCCATTGGATAGAATCACTAGTTTGCTCACAATTCGTTGTTGAAATTTGAAAAATTGACCAATCAACGCGCAGCGTAGATGGCAAGACGCGTGGATTAGAAAGAGACAATCATATTTGCCGCGCCATCTAAGCTGCGCGCTGATTGGTCAATTCTTCCAATCTCAAAATCGAATTGCGGCCAAACTGTTGATCCCATCGGAAAATGCTACAGAACTTTTCGCTTCGATTCTCCGTGATCTATCCAACGGTGCAGAGCACTTCAGGTAATTATTTATATATATAAAAAACAGAAGATACTGTTTATTAAAAATTCCTTAATCATGCGTCTGTATTGCATAATAAACTTAAAATCTTTTATTATTACTTCAGTTTTTTTTTTTTTTATGATACACTGTTGTGATTTTTATATTAACAAAAGAATACCAGTCGTACTGTTATTTTGGAATAAAGAAATTATAAATATAATTTTGACAAAAATAAACTTAATTTGTCGTTTGAAAATCGCAGCTTAATTAAGCAATTTTATTTAGAATCAACCGTGAATGATCGATTAGAAGAAATACGATGTCTCTGGCGGTGTGATCGAAAATGTAAGCGATGTTCATTAATAATTAATGATACGTATCGATCGATACCTGGTACGTACGGACTCGAATTATCCGGTAAACATCAGTTGGACAGATTGAACGTCTAAAGTCTCGACGTTTAATCAATTCGTTGTTAGTAGATTATCAAATTCAAAAATATCTGACAAAATAATTTGCGATACAGAATAGAACGATTGTTAAAGATATTGATATGTAAAGAAATCATGAAGTAAATATAATAATTTACAATGGAAATTCATTTTAATTATCACGACTACTTCATATTTAAGCGATACTTAACATTTAACATTTAAGCATTGATTTAATATTATCAATACTTAAATATACTAATAACTCAAAGTATAAAGTAACAAGTGAATTAATATTATCAATATTATTTAAGGTTTAACTATTAATACTCAAATGTCGCACAACAAATCCAACCCCTTAATTAAATATTAAGCTGATTAAATTCTAGTTTCCCATTTTGCCTACATACCGCATTATTTGATAATAATTTTCAAATATAGAGAATAACATTCAAAAGTTATTATAAATTTTGACAAAAAAAAAAAAATCGAATTAATTCAATCATCGTCTTACGATTTCTCGAAGAAATCTTGTTTTTTTCCCAAATTTCATCGAACAACATGTTTACAGTACAATATACGATCACGTTTCAGAAAACAACTGCTTAGACGCTATTTTAATACATAAACAACCATTTGAATAAAACCACGATGAAACAAACTGTTCTGGATGCCGATGTTTGCTAGAATATAAATTAGTAAAATGTTACGACTAAAGATAAACGGAATCAATAAATGGCATTTTTCCGTTTTGTTCTATAACTATGTAGTCTTTTTTTTATATATATATTTTTTTTTGAATCGGCGGAATAAATATTTGAACGCGGTTAACAGAAGAATCATTCTTGCAAAACGTTGTCGATTCTTGGAAAAGTAGACGTCATGATATTTTGTAATGTTTACCGGCAACAACGAAGATAAAACGCTCGGTGTAGCTATTTATGAGGTTTCTGCATGATTTTACAATAAAAATGCGAATGAAGCGCCTAACTGTCTCGTGCAATATCGTATTGGCTTTGTTCCAGATGATTTCGAGAGCAATTCATTGTTCTGATAGTTCCACGAATTATATATTCTCTTTAACAAACATAAAAATAATATGTGAAACACTTTTCCCCTTTCAATAATAATTAATAAAAGGGAACACAGATTTTTGAAACTATTTTGTTCGATATTGATACTGACTAGGTATTTTTTTTAGGTTTAGGTATATTTTCTATTATAATTACTATAATTTTTTTTTTCTTTTTAGTTTAGTATTACTATTACTATTTTGGTTTACCGTGTACAGACTTTGTTATTACCTACATAAAAGAATTATATAATCGTTATTCATAAACTGACGAATACTTGAAATAATAGTAGAAAATTTTGATATACGGTAAAAATGTTTCGAATCTGTAAAGATGAAACTTTGCCAAAAATAAATATAACAGATATATTTTTTTTCCTACTACGTCTTATTGCATAAAGTTAATCAGTTTAATTTCTAACAGGCTCGAGTAATATTTGACAACAATGCAACGCAAGATATACCGAATCTTAATAATGATTCGCGAACGTTCTAAATTCATTAATTCAGAGAACGAGATAACTCGTTACGATATAAAGAGAACAGTACGATTATTACATTGGGGATACATATTTACACGAAGTGTATTCACCTCGACGTCCATCTCTCTCTTTTTCACCATCCATTCGGTATTAATTTTGCTCCAAACCAGAAGTAACTATAAAATAAAGTTACGAGTGAATGTTGGTAAATGTGAAAGAACTCTAGATAAAAAATCGTTTGTATTTCTATATAATAAAGCAATTAATAAGACTTGAAATAAGAGAAAAATATATTGAAAATATTTACAATAAAATAGTTAACAAGAAATGATATTATGTAGCCTATAATATCGACCACCAGTGTGGAAGACACAAAGATGTAATATATATATGAGAATAAAATTAATTTAATGATAGAAGATACTTTAATATTAATCGAGATATTTAATGAATAATTGTAAATTAAAAAAAAAATAGATGGTTAAAGGGTAAATTTTATTTAACCATTTTATGTCATCCCTGGTGGGGATCGAACCCACGACCTTTGGATTAGAAGTCCAACGCGCTATCCTCTGCGCCACAGGGACTTGGTGGTATAACATTTCTTACAATTTTATATCGCTGTTAAACCAGATTTAATCACAGATGGCGCCAATGCGAGCAAAGTGTTCAGCTACAATATGTACGAGAAACGAACTATTTTCATATAAGACATTATGGATAATATTCAATATTCTGGAAAAACGATATTAAAAGGAAAATATTCTTTGAAAGATGTTCATCTTTTGGCACTATTCAAATTATTCATAAAATGCTTTTGCCTATTATTATAATTGACATGAAGTAATTAAGTAGTCTGTTTTTGATGAGACACGCTGTATAACAATTCATGTCAACCAGTGACGTATAAAAAATACAATTGAAACAATTATATTGGTTAGCGTAAAAATCTTGGATATAAGACAACGTTTGACACACAAAAAGCAAGTTTTTTTTTATATTGGTTCAATAATAATTATCATTTATCGATCGTAATCATAATATTTCCGTTTCATAACCTTTTCCAACCCTAAATTTTTGTTATACTAAATTTAACAACTATTAAATACAATATCAAGAAACAGATTTGACGATTTGAAACGTATAAGAGTTTCTAACAAATTGATATCAGAATAAAGTTTTATCGTTCAATTAATTTTCTTTGATCAAATTTTTGCAGTCATAGTTGTTAATAAATATCTCATGAAAAGTATAGAATCTGAAATCACTGAAAAAGTCTAAAAATATTCAATTACATAAATACGCGATAATCATACAGCCCTGTGTTGCAGCTCGTGTAGTCAACACAACCAACTCGGAACGATGTCCACTCTACTTGCAATTGACGTTTTATCTTATTTTTCCCCATTAAGTGAACGATAATGAATTAAATTATTAACCTTTCGCGCGTATCTGGTGCTGGACTGTCGTCGAAAAAGACATGATAAACGATGAAACAAGATTACGTGAAATAAAAATATGTGTGAAGGGTGAAGAAGGAAGAAACGCGCAACTAGACTGAAGTTCGTGTGTGAATATCTGTTTTTCTTCACTGTGTGATGCGACGACGAAAAGAAAGGGAGAAAAAACGGAGGAAAAAGATAGAATAAAACACATCGGTTTGACCAAGAGGTAGGGGCCTAAAAAAAAAGATGGCCGTCTCGAAACATATGACAAAGAACGGCGGGCAACCGCCGCTGCCGAAAGGAATTTTCACGGAACGCGTTTTGCGATACCGTTGATCCGACGTCCTCGTGGCCGACGTGTGGTGTTTCCTCGTGTGTAAAAGGGATCGTGGCTACAAAAGTCAGTGATCCTGTTAGCAAAAGAGCCATGACTACGTGTAAAGAATGGGCTCGATCGCATCGGTGTTGCAGTGGCATTGCTCGGAGTGCGCTCTGATAAATCCAACGGAGAGCACGCGATGCGCCAGGTGTGGCCTTACTCGGCTTAAGAGTGATGAGAAAGCAAACTTCAGGCTCCGCCTGAGCTTGGAACACAAAGTTCCAGGGCGAAAGGGGGAAAAACAGAGAAAGGACGACGAGGAGAGTAACATTTCCTCAGTGTCCGCTCCGCCGACACCTTCGTTGAAAATCCATTTGGAAAAGCCAACGACGGACGACACTCGTCCGTCACTTAACGAATACGTCAAAACTGATCTCATACATCGGTGAGAAAATTTTTAACTCGTCTCCCTCCGTAACTCTTCTCCCCTCCTTCTCCTTCATCCATCCCCCCATCTTCGATTTCTCGTGTGTTTGTACACAAATCTGTCGAACTTACAATTTGAATACCTTCGAAACTGATCTTTATCATTTCTCAGTACCATTATTTTAGTACAGTGTATCTTATCTCGAACAAGCTATTTCGCAGGATAAATTTTTTTCTTCGCTTCTCCCTGACCAAATGTAACTTGTTGAATTTCTTGTGAAAGAAATATAATGGATATTTAAATTTGATGCATGCTCTTGTATGCGTAGATATGATAACTATTATTGCATCTACGAATACAGATTTTCTTTTGTTCGTAGTCTATTTTGCGTTCTATGAAATTCTCTCCTCCTAACTAACATTATATATAAATGTTAGCTTTGTCATAGATATATGCATCGTTGGCTTGTCGCTTACTATGTGTTATTTTCTGTATTGATTTCTAGCTCGGAAGGAAGTTTAATTATACCCAGTAATCATACAAAAAAATTACATCATGATTTATGGAATGGAAGATCTTATAAAAAAGAGCCGATTAAACGATCTTCTTCTTTACCTTCAGTAGTAAAACAATGGACCTGTGTTCGTTGTTTACTAGACAACAGTTGCAGTTCTGCTGTAACTTGTGTGGTTTGTGATGCTAATTATTCAATATCTAAAACTGACAAAAAACAGATCGGGGCACGTAAAAGTAGGAAGCTAAATTTACGCAAAACGAATCGTCTTAAAACCACGTCTGAACATTTGGCAAATATTTTGGATGGTTTTAACGCAACAAGTACTTCTATAAATAATGCAAGAGATATTAATAAAGGTGAATATTACTTAAATGCGAATATTACAAATAAGAATAATGTTACTTATTGCTTAATATTTCATTTTTGCTTTACAGATATGGCACAATTAACGAGTATAAGTCGTAATGAAAGGAGACAAATCGATAGAGAAGGTTGGACTCTACCATCGTTAGAAACCATGGATTCTACTACACTTTCCTATACAAATGCAACCAATACCTCTCAGCGTTCACCAAAAAGACATAGTCCTTCAATTTATGAACGAGTTAAATCTAAAGTTAGTCGCTCTTTATCTAATGGCTCTGTTGTACATAAATTATCCGAACATTCAACTCAAAGACCAACAAGTTTAGTAGTATCAGATTCGCAGCAAGACGATGCTCTTTGGAGTTGCGACAACTGTACTCTTGACAATGCTCCTGGCCTAGAACAGTGCGAGGCATGCGAAGCTCCCAGAAGCCCAGCACCTTGCAGCGGAGTAGTTATCAGTGTTCCTGCTTGGGAACCCCGTGCTTTATCTTCAGCGAGTGCACTATCTTACAGACGATCTTTCTCCGACATTGAATCCGTTGCAAACGTAGCCGAGAAGAAAATTGTCAATCGTAGGAGTCTGAACGAGGATGAACCACCAGCGGTACCACCGCATTCGGTTGGGTTCAGTACAAGACCAAAGTACTCTTACATTGGTATCACCGATCCTGATATACCGCCACCGTTACCAAAAAAACAAAATAGTAAATTAGGACTTGTACCAACAAAAGCGCATAGCGAGGCTGCCAGTCCTGTTGGAGAGGTGCCTAACATAAGCTCTCTGAAACGTATGTGGACATGTCGAAAATGTTCATATGCGTACAATCCTTTGTGGTCAGCTGGATGCGATATATGTGAATCTTCTCGATCACCTCCTTCGCTAACTCAACCTAGCTTAATAACCGTCACAAAAGATGAAACTAGCTGTTCGATGCACACACAGTCTCCGATTGTTGTATCCAGAGATAGTGTACGATACATTCCACAAAAAACTGCTACATTGGCTACGGCTGAATCTGATCTTGATGATCAGATCGATCCTCCTTCTCCAGTATGGACTTGTAAAAAATGTACGCTCTTGAACGCTGCTTCCAGTGCAACGTGTGAAGTATGCGGTGGTTCGAAATTGAAAAGTATTATGCACTTAGAAGATGCAACGTTACGGAAAGGTGAAAGTTGGGTATGCCCATCGTGTACCTTAAGAAATCCATTGTCGGCACAAACTTGCAATGCTTGTAAAACGTTAGCAGATTTTCTGGACGTACCAAAAGATAGCAGATTTTTCGGATCAAGAAGTCCAAGTCCAAGGCTTTGTTCGACTCCTATAAATTCGAAGGTTGTTACTCCGAGGCACAGAAATTCTGTGAGGAGGAATGGTTCTTCGATTGGAGATAGGAGACATTCAAGAATTAAAGATTCCACTCATGGTCAAGTACGATTCCTTTCTTCTTTATTATTATTATAATAATCGTTTTAAAATAAACACATATCCCTTTATTTAATTCGTTCTTTATGTTTCAATTTTCTCCAGTGGCAGTGCAGACTGTGTACATATGAAAATAAGACTACAAACGGAATCTGTGAAATGTGCCAAATCTCAAAAAATTTATCTCAGTTGCTAGGTGAAAGACCTAGAATTATCGAATCTGGCACAAGCACACTCACAATACAACGGCAAGAAAGTGTAGTTATGGAAAATTTGAGACAACTCGAAGAAAGGGAAGCATTGGAGAAGTGGGAACGAATTGTTCGATACTGCAAAGAGGTATTGCTTTGCTAATAATTATGTAAGATAATTTATATTTAAAAAAATAATCCAAATATATTAAAAATAAGAAATATTCTGTTGTATTTAAGAAAAAGATTTTTGTAACCTATTGATAACCACAAAGAAACTTATTTGGTTATTTTATAGACGAATGAACCTTTCGTCGATGACTCGTTTCCACCGGCTCCAAAATCTCTATATTATAATCCAGCTGAAACGAAAGACAACCACGTTGTTCAATGGAGAAGGCCTCATCAAATTAATGTCGACTCCACTGTCGATACCAAACTGCCTTGGGCTGTTTTTAGAACACCCTTACCTTCTGATATCTCGCAAGGTGTATTAGGAAATTGTTGGCTACTTTCAGCTTTAGCTGTTCTAGCTGAAAGTGATGAACTTGTAAAAAGAGTTTTAGTAATGAGAGAAACATGTCCGGAAGGAGCTTATCAAGTAAGATTATGTAAAGACGGAAAATGGACCACAGTACTTGTTGATGACTTGCTACCCTGTGATAAAAGAGGCCATCTAGTATATTCTCAGGCCAAAAGAAAGCAACTTTGGGTTCCGTTAATCGAGAAAGCAGTAGCTAAAATTCATGGTTGCTATGAAGCTTTAGTGTCTGGACGTGCTATAGAAGGTTTAGCAACACTTACAGGTGCTCCTTGTGAGAGTGTGCCTTTGCAACCATCTGCTTTACCGAGCGAAGACGAGCTTGATAGGGATTTAATATGGGCGCAACTTCTGTCTTCGAGGCAAGCTATGTTTTTAATGGGTGCTAGTTGTGGAGGCGGCAATATGAAAGTCGACGAAGAGGAATATCAGCGTAAAGGCTTAAGACCAAGGTATAATCATTAAATCATCAAAATTTTAATAAATCCCTTCAATTTCTTGTGACATTTAATTTAATATTTTTGCTTTCCAGGCATGCTTATTCTGTTCTCGATGTGCGAGATGTGCAGGTAAAAAACAGAATACAAACATTTTTATCTGGTTGTAATTAAAATGCGATAAATAAGTAATATGCCTTCTAGGGAATAAGATTGTTGAGACTGCGTAATCCTTGGGGTCATTATAGCTGGAAGGGTGATTGGTCTGATGATAGTCCTATATGGACACCGCAATTAAGAGAAATGCTTATGCCGCATGGTGCATCCGACGGTGTTTTTTGGATTTCCTTCGACGATGTGTTAAAGTATTTCGATTGTATCGATATTTGTAAGACTAGAGTTGGATGGAGCGAAGTTAGATTACGCGGAACACTACCACCTTTGTCTTCTCTTCGACATTTATCGTGTGTACTTTTAACAGTATTGGAACCTACTGAAACAGAATTTACATTATTTCAAGAGGGGCAAAGGTACACTTCACCATATCATTTTCCTTAATCATTCAATACAGTCGATTAACGTAGTATTAGTATTAGATAATCAATGTTCGTATTAATCTTTAGGAATTCTGAAAAGTCACAACGATCTCAGTTAGATTTGTGTGTAGTTGTTTTTCGCACACGTTCGCCAGCTGCGCCGGAAGTGGGAAGGCTAGTCGAGCATAGTAAACGACAAGTACGTGGGTTTGTTGGTTGTCACAAAATGTTAGAGAGGGATTTGTATATTGTTGTATGTTTAGCCTTCAATCATTGGCATACAGGAATGGAAGATACTTCCAGTTATCCTGAATATGTTCTTGCCATTCATAGCTCAAAAAGACTTTTAGTTGAACAAATTTCTCCGCCAGCGTTCGTCTTGGCCGATGCTATTATAAGTCTAACTCTGGCAAAGGGACAACGGCACGAGGTAAGAACGCTTGTGTAATTAATTGTAAATACACTTATAATTTACAATCGTATATTTATTTATCCTGTCAGGGAAGGGAAGGAATGACTGCTTATTATTTAACTAAAGGCTGGGCTGGACTTGTAGTAATGGTAGAAAATCGTCATGTAAATAAATGGATTCATGTAAAATGTGACTGCCATGAGAGCTATAATGTCGTGTCCACTAGAGGACAACTCAGAACTGCCGATAGTGTTCCCCCGCTTCACAGGTAAAACAGATAACTGATTCTCACCAACTTCGGATTTATAGCTATTAATTTAATGGATTTTATTATAGACAAGTCATCATAGTTTTAACACAGTTGGAAGGTAGTGGAGGTTTCTCAATAGCACATCGTCTTACGCACAGACTAGCTAACAGTGGAAATTTACATGATTGGGGTCCGCCGGATACTCAGCATTGTCCTCAAATCGACACCGAGGTTGAGGGTTTACACAGCCCTCGTTTAATCACGTGAATAAACAAGCGATTCACCGCAAATAGGACAATGTTTTAAACGTATCGTTTGTCAAGTAAGAGATTTATTATACAAGGTGTCCGACAACAGGTGGTTCGGAATCACCCCAGCTATCACCCCTTGAAATTATACCCACGTGTTGTCGAACACCCTGGCATACTCGTGATATTGAGAAATTTATCGAAACCAAAGCAAGCTAGAAAGATCGTGAACATGTTTTGTGCTTTCTAGTTATTCATATGATACGAAAATTTGTAGCATTATGACAAGCTCACTATTGGATATAATACAATAATTAATGATTAATATGCAATGATTCTGAGATCAGTGGTTAGAATTTTTTTTTTTTTTTTTTTTTTTTTTTTTATTTATTTAATTAGATAGAAATTGCATTCGTTAAAACTAATGGAAAGGGATATACTTTGAAACTTGCGTGCAAATTAAGCATTTCTACGGGAACCATTGATCCATAAAGAAGACTTAAGGGAAATTAAATATTTATGGAAGAACAAATTAAAACACATTGCTTGTTATATATAAAAAAAAAAAAAAGAATTATTTTCTCAATGTAACATATAAGCATTATAAAAAGATAACAAAGCGTAACAGTTATACAGTAATAATATGTAAAATGAAATAAGTAACAGCCATTGATGATGTATAAAAGAAAAAAAAAACATATACACTCTTTTTTTGGAATTGCTTAGTGTATGGTGTAACTATGGGTCGAAATATTTTCAGTTTTCACATCATACAAATCGATCCCGTGTTCGAATACATAAAAGCCATATTCAGAACCAGCATTTAAAAAAGGTACATACCAGTATATCGTGCATGAAAAACAATTGTTACCGACAATGTTTAAAATTTGTCTGATCTGTAAATGGAATGAAAAAGAATTAATTTTCTTAATTGCTTTAAACGAGGTTTAACGAATATCGGCCACACTGTAAAACTTATTTCATGTAAGCTTTTATTGTTTCAATCTTGTAACTGGATGAACTGTTTGTGCTACAAACGGATGCAGCGGGTAGCTACAGAACCAAAAATCTCTTGAAAGTTTTACCGTATATTGACGCGTTCACTGCCATTCTGTGTAATGTACATTCGACTTGATTGTTATTAAACATTTCCGTAGTGAATTATTGTCGTTGTCATGGTCGCTAATTGTTGTATGTAATTTAAGTTCAATTGATTCATAATAAACATATCTTGCATTTTATACATACGCAAGCGTGGCAGTTAACGGGTTAGTCAGTTTTATATAACAAATCGTGTATATTTTGTAATCATGACATTGGAGTAGTAGATATTTATAATTGTGTACGGTTTTATTTTTTAACCGAATAACGAAGATATAATTTTTTCAGTTTAAAGAATTTTAGGAAGAAGTTACTCGTGATATTACATTCTCTCTTTTGAATAATAAAATTGCTACACAATCGTGATAGACGTATTTTAAATATATAGTTTTTTTTTTACTACAAAGTTATTTAAAGATTGTTATCAAAATTAGTATATTAGTTTTTTAATTTAATGTTAAGAGTTTATAAGCAAATTGGAATAAATTAAATATCTTCGTTATTATTAAATGCTGTTCGGACTTGTATTTTTTAAATATATCGATTGAACGTATTGAATGCAATGTTTGTTAACTTAATTTCAGATCTTTTGTTGCACGTATTACGCAGTGTTAATATATGTCAGAATCTTCGACGTAAATTAAATTTACGCGCCAAAACGATGTATAAATCATGTATCTAAAGTTGTTTGAGTATTTGAAATACTGAAATACTCGATTATTTAAATAATACTTTAAAACGACTCGAATAACAGAAGTTTATCGTTTCATTTCGAATTGTTCGAGTATTTAAACTTATTAAATCAAATCTAATTTTGTGGAACTGTTTAAAGTTTTAAATGAAATCAATTTTTTTTTTCCAATTATTGAAATCGAGCTCATCTCAGGTTATACTTTTCCAATACATAAACAACTTTACAACTTAGTATCTGCGAATTTTCTCTTAACGAATATGTATAAACTAAATCCGTATTTATAAACGAAAATCAGTTAAAGACAGTTATGTATAAATTTATTCGTTTTTTTATGTGTAAATTAAAAATGTAACGTATTATTTTAATTGTTGTATTAATTTAAAAAAGTATACGTAATATTTATTAATATTCTTTGTAGTGCATAATTAAAAAAAAAAAGGAGTAAGCCACTTGCAGATACAAGTTTATATCGATTTTCTGTGTTATTTATATGGGTAGCTCAGTATTTTGGCTTTGATGTTAAACTGCCATGTTCTGCATAATGATAAAATTGGCATTGAAACATTCTTTTAATGGCAGTTGGATCTGATTGAAAATTTATCTAATATTTTGTACGTGTATTAAATATGGTGATGCGACAATATCTAATGCTGTGATCAGCCAATGACGTATTTTGTCATTAAAATGTCAGTTAAGAAATGTCCCGATCAATGAGGAAGCAGTGTGTGTATTATTTCAATAATAGTACAAAATAACTACTTATAATAAATGCATTTGTTTTAATCAAATGCGAAAGAAGAAAAAATGTCAAGTTATACATATAAGCATTGTGAGACTTAATTGGCATTAGCTCTTTTGAAATTAGATCGATTACATGTACATCTATAAATCTATGAGTAAAACATTCCTTATTTTAAAGAATTTTTTCTTTTTCGTTTTTCATATTCATATTAATACATGCACTTTTACACTCTATTCAATCTGGTTCTAACATAGTTAATTCCTATTTTCTTAAATTTAATTTGTATATAACGTGAAAGCGATAGAAAGATATTTGAAGTTCTATTTAGAATTTTAAACAAACGGATCTAATCGTCTAATCTAATCTTCAAACGTGGCCTAATAATTAAGACTCAGTTTTTTTTATTGGTCTTAAATCTATCAAAATTCTGTTAGTTCTGCCAGCAATTAATGGAACGTTTAAAATAAAAAAAAGTGCGTTTATTAAGATGTGTTAAAAATTTATCTAATTTCTAGATAGGATAAAACATTTAATTCTGTGAAAATTATAATTACCATAGACTCTGTATTAAATGGCCTTCATTTACAGACTAAAGCGTTTAATATAACGCGAAAATTCTTTAAAATTAGCAGATATTTTAGTTCTAATCAACAGATTCGACTGCTATGTGTAAACTGGTAATTTTAAAACATTCATTCAATCATATAATTGTTTAGAATTTTAGTGTATGTCTCGTTGCTGCACGTGCACAAAATTCATATACAACAATTATAAGAAAGATCATGTATCATTAACACGGTAGAGTATTTGATTCCTGCTGCTTGTCTTAATAACGTAACTTGCATCTGCATCATATTAAATTAAACTAATTTTTAAATAAACCTTAGTGCCATACCAAAGCATAATAAGAAACCACAAATGGATAGATAATTGATAATAATTTTATAGATGCCCATTTTGTTGTCACAATGATATTAAAGTAATTTTTCTCGATGAAAAAATACTCTATTTTAAATATTGTATCATTACTACAAGAAAGAAAAAAAAAAAGAATTATATACTATAATGTTTCCATTCTATAATATAACACGTACGGCTCTGATGCTGCTAGCAGAATAATGAATATAATATGAATATTTAGAGTTTAGATTTTGATTGTTAACACTTAAAGAACGAAGAAATTCTGGAAGTACGAGATACAGTTATTACTCTGAAAGCAGCAATTGAATTTGAGTATGCACAATGCTAAGGCAAATAAACAAGTGTGTTTGTTATTTTAGAAAACTATCTTTGTGGATTTGAACAATTTTAGAAACAATTCAATTTGTACATAAAATTATTTATTAAATTGAGGGAGGGGGGGGGGGGATAAGTGAAACTGATTAAGTTGTACATTGCTTGTGGTACATGTAAGTTGTTAGCTTAATATATTTCTGTTAAAACAGTGTTTAAACAAATTAAAATAATAAATGGTAGAGAATTATATATAAACAAAATCAGTAATGTATTAAAGTGAAAAAGAATGTCGGTGATGTGCGAGGCATGTAATATTCGTTTCATTTGCAATGGCACTGATTTTTGATAAAATATCAAAAATTGAATATTATATTCCAAAGTCAACAAATAATATACTGATTTCAATAGATTATATTATACGTACTTATGCGCTCGTTTTTAGTATAGAAAAGACGACAAAAAGGAAACAAATCGCACGCCATCGCAAGGTACCTAGGAATATATTCTTAATATGCGACAACAACAAATTTTTTAATCTGCGGTAATCTCATTGTATTTGTAATTACGGAGTATAATATTGCGATGTCATTTTACGATTAAGTAACTCGTACTCTGTACGATGTTCACGTACCGGGTGTATTCTAAACTGCATATACAAGCGTTAAACGTAATCTTTTCTTCGTTTTTTTTTTCTTTTTTATTTCTTTTTTATTTTAAACGAGACTGAACCGTTAAAACGTTCAAGGAAAATATTGATACAAACGATATTTGAAAATTATTAAATGATTAACAAGAAAGATATTAAGTAGTTTCTGATGGTATCAAAGGTAGAGTTTATTAGTAATAAAAAGATGTTTTTAGACGTGTTCTTTTAATCTACGCGACTGTGATCACTTTAGAAACGCCCATGTACGAACCCGAACCAGCAATCAACTTTGTGATAGTCTGTGTACTGATCTGGCAAACTTTGTTGAATTGATCCCATTTTCCTATAGATGGAATATTATAAATACTAGAACATTGGCGCGTACACACAAAGAAAAACATTTACTACTTTATGAAATAATAAAAGACATTGTATTGTCCTCTGATTTATATCATATAGTAGTGTAGGTATATTTAATAATAAATCGAAATATTACCTTGGAATTATTCTTCATTCTGTTTCAAATTGAATTATTGTCAAACTGATTTCTCGCACATCTTACAATTAAAGATCTGTAATTAATTTCATTTATTTATGACGTCATCAATTTTTTCTCTATCCTTTACCTTTCTTTCATTTTAAAAATTATGTTTATATAAATAATTTGACATTATTTATTTAAAATTACTAATTATTGTATTGCTATATACATTTTTTTTTGTAATTACGCTTTATGGTAGCCCCAGTTTATAATTTTATATGTTATTACAGCATTTTATATAAATTAAGAACTAATTTGTTATTCCATTACAACCAAAACTTGACTATGCAACTTTCTATGACATAACAGTACTGAATAATCTGAAAATTTACATGTGTATAACATTTGTTTATCAGAAATTGTAGCATATTTTTATATAGAACAATATAATAGTGATATCAACATTTCTTCAGTAATGTATAAAGTTGTATGGTCATAAAAGATGTAGAAATTTAATTGGAAAAAGTAAAAGCAACTTCATTAGGTGCAGATTTATATCAATTTATATAATTAAACAAAGTTCCGTGGCTGTCTAATTCGAACAGTAGCAAGAGAAAATATTATATCATTATTTTTCAATTTTAAACTTCGAGCGACCCCCTCCCGCCCAAAATGGTACTGGTGGCGCCGTCTAGCGATGCTGATGAGGAACTAACCGAGAAAAATATATTTATTTTTCTATATTATTTGATAGTCCAGACGTGTCAAATTACATACAATGTTATGCACGTATAGTAAGTGCCAAAATAAATGCTTCAGAATGTTTTGTTTTTTAATTTCGTTAAAGAACAAAATCAAGGAATATTAGTGTTACCGACAATGGTAAAGTTACCATCATTGAATGTAGTACAGTGTTTCGCCGCTATATGACGCCACGAGTGCCGTTTGTGGCGCTCTTTTATTGAATATGTAAATTGACACATAATTATAGGAACTCGGAAGTGATATGTATAATTATAAGTTTCCTGCGAATAAATACTTGCAAGAAATAAGCTTTTATTTATTCAACTACTAAACAATTATTTGTAAGTAGTGTTTCAATTTAAACCGTACAGCAATCCGTTGAAGATGGCCGCTCTTTGAATATCTACTTTAGCGCACTTTTAGCAAAGAGTAGATATAACCTACTCTTTGCTTTTATTCTTTCTTCCCCGCCATACCCTTCCGCAGCAGAAGTTCCGCTTATTGTCCCCTTTTAGTCGCCTCTTACGACAAGCAGGGGTTACTGTGGAAGTATTCTGCTCCCCTTTCCACAGGGAGAGCTACATTATTATTAATCGTACGATCGTACGTGATCGTACGTAAGAAGTATGGCGACGTTTACTTTTGGAACACCTTCAACTTCAGCTAACACAGGTTTCGGATTTGGTCAAAAGTAAATATGTATAATTTTATATTTTATGTCTAACTTTATTAAACTAAGATAATGTGTGTTTAGTCAAATTTGAATAAGAAGTGTTTTCATAAAGATATTAAAATATTAATTATGTTTGTTTTAACATTTTAGACCTGCAACAGGTTTTAATTTAGGTAGTACTCCTTTTGGTTCAACTAACTCAGCACCCACATTAGCTTTCGGAGCTTCTTCAACACCTGCTACAACTACTGGACTTAGTTTTGGATTTGGTAGCACACCTACAACTGCGACACAAACGCAAGCAACTGGTTTATTAGGATCAAATACAACTACCACAACAAGCGCCACCAGTTTATTTTCTGCACCCAGTACTTCTGCGCCGTTATTCAGCGGTCTTAATTTTGGCACACCAGCGGCGAGTACTAGTTTAACATTTGGTACTCCAGCTGTTGCATCCACAGCTGGAAATGTTAGTTTTGGTACAGCTACCACTTCGTGTATGTAACATTTGAAATATCAATACAGTTAATAATGAAAAGTATTTATGTACATATATTAATTAAATCTATTTTTTAGCATCACTTTTTGGATCTATTAGCGGAGGTGGTTTGTTAGGATCAAAATCAGTTGCTGGTACTACCGCTACTGCGAATACTACCAACAAAGGCTTGGGAGGATTAGATGTATCCTTGAGTAATAAAGGACTTTCACAAGGAAACAGTAATGCGGCAGCTGCAAAAGACAATATTTGGCCACCAGAATTAATACAGACGATAGAAAAATTCAAGTAATCGTTACATAATAAAAAAAGTAACTGTATCGGAATTGTATAAAATTAATTTACTGTATATATTTTTAATATTAGGGAATTTGTGAAAGAGCAAAAAGTATTGTCATCGGATATAGCAAGAGGTTCTGCGCGGCCATTAACCAGATGTGCAGAGGACACAGCATCGTTGATGGAACTTTTAACCACATTAGCTGGTGCGGTACAACGAGATCGTTGTGCCGCTGATAAATTGAAACAAGATACGGCGAAAGCGTTACAAAGTGCCGAAATAGCTCAAAGGACTCACGATACTCCACCAGGATTACAATACGAAAATAATGCACCGCTATTATTTTTCATGGAATTAGCTGATCATTTTGAGCACGATTTAATGTTATTTAGGTCACAAATTGAAACAACAGAGAAACACATACAAACAATGATGACTCCAAAAACATTAACACCACAGGGTAATTTATTTGCTGCCATTTGCGTTTAAGGAAATTTTTCTATATGCTGGGATCTTATTTTTAGAATTAACAATGGCTATGAGTAAGCTTCACGAGTCTTTGGTAGCGGTTGCTGGAAAATTGCAAGGTGTACATTCTAAGGTGCAGCAACAAAAGGAACAGTACCTGAATTTTAGAAAGTACGTTTTGAAAGACAACACGAATGTTTTCGAAGATATCAAAGTAAACGGAAAAATGTCTCAAAGTAGTATTGGAAAGATTACAAGTGGCCCAACTCCATTTGGACCAGGTAATATTTTTTTTACTGTTTACTGTTATACGTATATTTCGTGCATACCATCCGATTACATTATACAATACGTTTCTTTACAGGAAATAAAAGTTTTCTTTCGACAACAGTGTTAACCTCTAATAGACCAGGAAGTTATGAAACGCGAAATCCATTAGGTAAATGAAATTGTTATGCGATATCATAATATTAATATATTTCTCTTTTGAAAACGAAATCCCTAAAACAACGTATTCTCGTTGTTACAACTATCCCATAAACATCTCCTACCTTCAGGTCTTGCGTGGATTTAGTATGAGGTAGATTTACTAACATATAATGCCCATTAACTAAAAAAAATACTGTAGAAATTCACATGTAAGAATAGCAAACTTGTTGCAATTAGCCTAGTTTTTAAAGATGTTTCGTTTATATATTTTTTATTTCTGTAATTTGATTTTGATTTTACCTTTCCAGGAAAAGAGTAAGGAATCTGTTGTAGTTTATGAGGTATTAAATTTATTTTCCAGTTTCTACTTGTGTTGTCAATTATGGGTTGGGATGAAAAGCTTGTATACCTAACATTTATTATTTATATAAAAAAAAAAAATATATATATATATATATATATTTTTCTATCTTTCTTTAACATACATTATGAAATAGGAAATTACGAAGGGAAATTAAAACCTGTGTTGTTAAGGAATGGCTGTGTATCTTGTATGTGCTTCTAATCGCTTCTGTCGTCTTTTGATGGTCATATGAGAATGTTCGCCATCACTAAAGTATATAATATTTAACATGATAATACGGAATCTGTTTTGTGCGCAAGAATTTTGCTAATATAATTAAGGATATTATTCCATATTATTTGCATTACAACAAAGTATTTGTTAACTCTACGACGACGTTGGTATTGCTAATATATTACATTTCGACGATTTTTTCATTCTTCCAAATTTACGCAGCTTTAGCTATTGTACACGCAAAACGGTATAATATTTAAACGCAGATTCAAAATAATTCAGTATATATGTTGTTACAGTTTGGGGAAATACAATATCAACACCATCTGCTACTAACATTACCCTAGGCTCATCATTGAAACCACCAACTGCGAGTTTGACTTTTAATACCCCATCAAATTTTACCGCACCCTTGCCAACAAGCGATTCGAGTACAAGTTTTCAACTTCAACAACCCCCCATTGGGAATAAAAGGGGAAAGTATTGAAAACAGTAATGTTCATATTTATTGCCACATTATTCTGATTTTTACATTTTATTTCGTCGTTTGCCCTACCTACACTGTGACATTAACGTTACTTAATGTTAATCGTGTTTCCTTATTTTTTTTTTTTATTTTTTATATATAAAAATGTTTGCATGCTGTTTTTTTTTTGTTTTTACGAAAAATGTTTACGATGACATTGTCGTTCATTCAATACAATATATTTTTTATCATATCATTTCGCATCATTCCATATT
The DNA here is from genome assembly GCA_943735885.1 of Stelis phaeoptera. Classification (NCBI taxonomy): domain Eukaryota; kingdom Metazoa; phylum Arthropoda; class Insecta; order Hymenoptera; family Megachilidae; genus Stelis; species Stelis phaeoptera. Next base: position 9,165,333 of record OX030936.1, read on the forward strand.
CACGACAACATTACTATAATAACGTTTAACAATAACACAGGTTATGATGAATTACTTAAAAAAACAAAAAAAAAAAAGAATATTGTAAAATATACTATTATTCATGTAACAATGAAAACATAGAAGATAAGATACATGTTAATTTATAACAGTTAAGATGAAATTGGCATTTTAAATCGGTTAAAAAGAAATATATAAAACTAGGTACAATTAAGAAAAATGTGATAATTGTTAATGGCAATTGTTATTATGTAATAACCGTGTGATTCAAGTACAAAACATTTGCGAATTTATAATTTCGAGAGTTATTTATATCTTTTATATTATAAATCTATATACATCGCTACTTTTTTACTATAACAATTGTGAACTTAGAATATGTATAAATTTTGTATATATTTTTTACGTACAATGTTTTAAACTACTCTTGGTCCCTGTAGTAAAAACGTACATCGGGAGAAACAGTAAAACGATATCGAGACAAATCATCCTCAATAAACTGTTCATTTTCTCGTTCAATATACATGTGTATTATAACTACGTGTACACCCAAGTGTATACAATTACGTATTAAAAAGATCTTTCTATTAATCGTTATATAGCACCCACTTGTATAATGGGGATTAATAGTTTAAAGGCATCTTGGATGTAAGAACTTGCATTTGAAGCCTGTTTAAAAGTAAAACAATTAAATCTCGCAAAAAAAATACACGTAACTCCTCAACATAATATTTTCTTACCTCCATAAAAATCGTCGTTATATTAGCATTAACGTTGCCCGTTTTGTCAGAAGTTTCAGCCAAGCCGTTTAAAGAGCTACAATAGGTATTAGCTAACACTCCAATTTGATTAGACAGAATATGTGTTAAACGAACTAATGCATCAGCTTCGTTTACAGTGCTTCTGTGTTCTTTGATCAGAAGCAATTCTGCGGTTTTATGAAACCTTTCCACGGAAAAGGCTGTAAACTGTGCCAGAACAGAAATGGCGTGCTCAAATATTTCTTGAGCAGCGTGTGTTACAGGCGGGACAGTGTAAGCATTGGAAGCTTCGGAAACCTGCAATTAAGGCTTAATTGTATAAGATACATCCGATGTGTATAGATAAATATATGTTTCAACATTGAAATCACTTACATCGTGCAATTTTTCATACGTAATATTAATTCCAAGATCATTACAAGCTTCTTGTAACCTACATTTTAAATCTTTGTCACGCGTCTCAGTCTCATTTTCATCATCCTCGCCTAAATCGCATAATGCTTTAACATCTTCTAACGTTTCTTCGGCGGCATTTAATTCGTTCGTATTCAAACCCGTTAAATATTGTTGTATTTTAATGTTACTTTGTTTGGACAACATCTCTAGTGCTTCTAAATGAACAAGTCCTTGATAATCGTCAAATAAACTTTCAAAATGCACTTTTCTTATTTTTTGTTTCTCTTCTATCGTTTTCTCAACAGTTTCTGCCTTTTCCTTAGCTTCTCGAAGTACCTGAGATAAATTTGGTTTATCCGTTTCGTTCAGGAAAAAGGCTCTTTTTTTCTTCAATCCTGGATCACCGTCCTGCAACACCTCCATTGTTTTCTTACCAATAGCTTCCAATGTATCTAAACCGCCAGTCATGACTTTGCTACCAGTCGATTCGACTAATTTTGTTATGGAAGACATACTTGATATCAGATTTCCAAATCCAAACAAGGATTGTTCTTCGGATTGTTCATTTTTGTCATCTGAAAATTTAATCAATTAAAATAAGTACTAAATTTACTCGAGAAATATGATCTTGTTTCATTTAATTTTTTATCAAACAGTCGTAAACAACTGATTCCTGCGAAAAAATATATTACCAGCATTCGTAGAATTTTCTTCATCCTTTTTTTCTTTTTCTTTTTCCTCTTCTTCTTCTTCGATTTTAGTGGGTGTAGATTCATCTGGTATACCCATGGATTCTTCTAAAAGCGTGAGCCCATGCGATACGCGACTAGTTAGAGTAGAAACTCCAGCACTTGCCGTATTAATGAAAGTAGTTACATCCCAATTGCCCCAACCCCAATTTTTTGAAGAATTTTCAGTTTCCTGTCCGCTAACCGATAGCCTTTTTAGTATCGGCTGCAATTTGTCTTCGGTTAGTTCCTCGGGTAATTCAATTTCATTACCAAGCCCTTCCCAACCCTCGGGCTTAAATACTTCTTTAAATTTCTTATCCGATTTCATTTCTTCTGGCATATCCAATTCAATTAACTCGTCCGTTGCTGAAAATTCTCCAAGCAAAGTATCTTGTTGTGTTATCGATGTAATTTCTTTATCAGTAGGTATTACATTACTTGTATCATCTTTAACATTGTCACTCGACGCGATCTTAGTTCCTAGTTTCCTTGCACCTAATTTTGATTGCTTCTGATCCTTCAGTTTTCTACCCGATTTAGATGCGACTGCTTCAGACTGCTTTTCCTTGCCGACATTTGATTCAAGGGGTAACTTTACTTCGTTCTTATCTGCTTCCAAATTTGTGATACTTGTGTCTGTTTTCTTGGGTTCGATTACTGATAAATCAGAGGATGTAACCTCTTCGCTGACTTTGTCCGAAGCTCTGGCAGTATTACTAATTAATTTTTGTTTATTACGCGTATCATTAATACTGATATCCTTATCGAGTCTTTTTTCGTCTGCCAAGCTATTTATCTCCCCATGATATTTTTCAATTCTCTGATTAAAAATTCTGTTTGTGCACGATGGTCGTGGTACATATTCCGTGTCGTCATCGGATTCTGAACCTATCGTTGTCGGCGAACTCCATTGTTGAGTTTGAGTGATTCTTTTCGACGGGACATTATGGTTCATCTCCTCGTCAGCACTTTCGAAGTCATCACTCTCGGATGTTGCCATGTTTACTACTGTGCGCAGCACTGAACTACTTCCTAATTAGTAATAATTGAAGGAAATTTCAAGCCCTGATATCACCATAGACGTGTGTTACAATCATACCTTAATTATTGACGCAAAAGTTACAAGAATCGCATTATAAACATTACAGTATTCGCAAAACACTCGCGCATACGTGCGCATACCTTTGCCATACACATGCACAACCTGGGTGTACACGTGTCCCTCCCAACTATGGGTAATAATTCAGACACTTTGTAAAATTCGCATCAACTTCATGGTTTAGAAAATTCAGAGCGCATGCGGGAAAAATTAATTCAGGGCCGTTGCATTTAAACGCAGTACTTTTCGATTTCGTTCAATTCTAATATTCTAACTTTTTACAGTACAATTTGAATCTTACAGTAAAACTGGTTATCCGTCCCAGGGTATATGAAAAAATTGACGCCGACAAACGTTAACTTTCAACATTATGACAAACGAGCCACTTTGTGTATCTTTTTAAATGACAAAGTGTCGCGATTGTTATTTACAAAATGTTACAAGAATACATAGTATTTATTCTTTATCATTATATAAGTTAATTACAGGTTGAATACAAAAGTAGAAAAATAAAAATTGGTCTTGGGCTAAATCTGGCGAGAGCCGGGTGTTGCGGGTAAACCAAAAGAACAGCGAAGAAAAGAAAGAGGAAGCAATACGCGCGAATACCACAGGAGCTTATGAGACATTCTTGAAGGGGCGCCGACGGATTACCATCAGTTTACTCATTCGTCCCGGATGTTCAACGGTCTCGGTGTACACCTGCGTTTAGAAGTTGTACGGTGGTGCCGCCGCTGCAATATAACGGAAAATATGCGAAGCTATCGAAAGGGCATCGCGTTCGTCTGTTCCCGTCGCCGTTCGTGCACAGCGGTCAGAGACACGAGAGCTTTCGGTCGTGTGGTAGGGGCCGATTCGAGAGAAAGAGAGAGGAAGAGGGAGCATACAAGTTTTTGGAGGGGATTACGTTCGGTTCTCATCGGTGTACGGCGTTAAAGTGAAGAGGAAGAGAGAGTGAGTGAGAGACATTGCCAAGCGCACACGGTATGAACGTCTAGTGGCATGTTTCAAACACTCAACATGCTTGTAGTGGCGCGAGGTTGTAGTATCGTCGAAACGAAAGAGTAGTTTGTGCGTATTCTTGGCACTTGAAACAACGGACTTGACACAGTGCACAATTCCAACGTTGGGCAATGCTCGATTCGATCCATGGCACAAGGCAAAAGTGTCTTGCGGTAATCGTAACAGTGCTTCTAACCGTGCAAGTAAAAGCTGAGTGAAATAGCGTGTGCGGGTGAACGCAAGACGAATTCTTTGACATTGCTCGAAGGGAACATCTCTCGTTATTCGTTCGTGGTATCTTCTTACCACGGAGACGAGCGTGAAGTTTTAGTGTTGAAGAAGGAAAAGGGAGCACGGAGTGAAATGTACTCGACAGCACCGGCATTAGCGTGCATTTCTTAAAGCGGGTCGCAGACGCAGATGCTGTCCCGTCTCTGCCACGAGAAACTCGTCGTTGTTCCTGTTGCACGAAAATGAGCACGACTGGTTTGTCAATTTTACATATAAAAATTCTTCGATGAAACGTCCGTGTGAACCAAGTTCGCTACTGTTCCCTCGTTTTATATTTGCCGGCACAGTGCCGTAAGTATTTTCTGGTACGAGTCTGGTGCACAGAGAAAAAAAATCCGCAATTGTGTAAGAACAGTAGAAAGGTGCAGGGACAGAACATCGCTGCACGTGATGTAAAATTCGATGCCTCGTCGAACGGAGGTTTCCAGAGTGCAATTGGAAGTGAACCATAAGTGAGACGACAGAAGGGGTGAAAGTGCTTCTATTATCGAATTCAGTTCTTTTTTTTTTGTCCTCTGTGGTGTGAAAAAAAATCCAAAAGGCTGTGCTATATTTTTCGCTTAAATTGGAAAGTGACCAGTGCGGGGATTGAGAAAAGAGAAGAAAGAGAGAGAGAAAGAAAGAAAAAAAGTGTTACGATAATGTAACAAGCATCTCGTACACGGTCTCGTGCAAATGTAGGACCACGGTACTGTCTCAAGGCAAGATACCAATAGTGGACTTTTCTTCGACGGCCAGCTATGTTAACGGTGGAATTCCGCTCGAGAGGAATCTGAAGGCGGGGACTCTGACGTCACTCCGCTCATGATAATGAGGTATTCATGATGGCGGAGTAGCGCGCGAGGAAGAGAGAGAGGGAGAGAGAGCGCTCATGTATGTACATTTTATATACCACACGTGTATATATACGTACGTGTATATACATATGCACGTACGCTCTCTCTCTTTCTCTCTCTCCCTCGCTCTTTCCCTTTTCTATCTTTATCTTTCTTCCTCTGTCGACACGCACGCGATATATGTATACGTGAGCGCGTGTGTGTTCCCGTATAGCATGCAACACATCCTTTCTATCTCCATTCCACTGTACGCGCGCGCGCGTGTGTGTGTATTACTATTGCGTGCCTTCTCTTTTTACCAACTCTGATACCTCTCTTTGTTTCTCTCACGTCTACTGTTTCTTTCTTTCTCTTTCATCGATACAGCGTGTATGTGGCACGAGGAGTGTGTGCTCGCGCGCACAAATATGTGCCTGTCGACTGGTCGGTGATAGAGAGTTTTGGATGGATTTAGAGCGCAGTGAAATATGCCAAGGAGACGGAATGGGGAGATACCGCTTCCGGAAGGGTGGGACGTCGCGCGAGACTTTGATGGAAAAGTGTATTTCATCGATCACAACACAAGAAAAACAACGTGGATCGATCCTAGAGACAGGTACGCCATTTTTATATGTATATTGTTTTTGTAATGCACGTGTACACGTGCTAAGCTTAAGGATGTATATACGTGAGGGAAAGCACGATCTTTTTTTTTTTTTTTTCATTAAAAAAAATAATTTCTTTCTCTGCGAATTAACAAGCGCGTAGAATTATTCGTAAAACGTGTATAAAAGGAGAATGCGAAATATTTCTGACGTTACGTTGCCCTCGTGTGAGCACCCCTTAAGTTTCTCGTCGAACGTGTGTATCTACTACGTGTATGCGTATATTCATATATCGAGGACTCGCCGCGCCCGCATTCCAGTCGCCAGGGCCGCCGCGCTGTCGATGAAAAACTCGAGAAATCTGGTGACTACGGTCGAATGCGAAAATAAAACTATTATTCGTTTGAAATTTTTCACTATACCAGATTGCAATTCTTAAATAATCCTATTAATTGATTATCAAGAACAAAAATGTCGAATTTTTAACTTTAAATTCGCTCTTAATTTTTATTTTTTATTTTTTATTTTTTAATTTTCTTAACACATACATTTTATCAGTTCACATATTTTATAGACGATGCTAAATTATATCACAATATCAGTACCATATGTTCAGTTTATAAATTAAATTTGCAAAGTATTCATTGAATAATTACACGAATGATCATTAATTTCATTCGAACGTGAATTACAGTAGTATTACGGGTATATTGAAAACAGCTTTTACATTGTAATAACTTTACTCTTCGGTGATCAAATGAATAATTTACACGAATAATTATCAATTTCATTCGAACGCGAATTACAGTAGTACTACGCATAAATTGAAAGCAGGTTTTAGATTGTAATAACATACATATTGATTTTAATGTAATTTCTGGTGTTTTAGAAACGAAATTACCGGAAATATTTTCTGCTCGTTGTTTTTTGTTTGTCGAATAAATGATCTATTCAGATACTATCCTTTACAACGGTGCGGTGATACGAAATTTCGTTGTAGAATTGGCTTGTACGAACACCGTTCCTCGTGTTCACGTTGCCTAGATTAATATATGTATGTGCGTGAACCATCTTATGGAGCTAACCGGTACATAACGAACATGCAACTAACCGGTACCTAAAAATAGACCTTGCTACAAGAGTATTACTCTTTCGATTGTGATATCACAGAATTAATATAAATTACAATAACTTTTTCTGAAAAGTCGATTTAGCGATATACATATAAACAGTTTTGTTGTTGAGGGTCAAATCCAAGGAATTTTTCCAAAATTTCGTTACAAGAGTTCTAGAATTTATTAATTTTATAATAATAATTAAAAAATTACAATGTTGGAAAACAAGAAGCAGCTTATCTTTACGAAAGAAATATGTAATTACAAAATAAGAGTTGGGTCGATCTTGTTAGGTTAGGTTTCGAGATACAGGATTACCAGAGATATAAATAAATCTTGATACAAATTTGTGTAATTTCAATGATTTTTTTTTCATACGCATGGTAACCCGCCATTACGTATCGATCGTACAAACGATTTTTTCGTTTCTCGATCGAGCCCGTGCAATCCAAGCTCAGATTAACCTCACTCGCGTTCGTTCCTGTTTTTATTGCACATTTGGCACACGAACAACAGCCGTATGTTCTTGTTCCGTGTGCCGATTTTCGTTCCCCGAAATCTCGAAATTTCGTTCCTCGAAATACTGAAAGTTCATCGATGCTGTTTCCTTTCGTGAACACGCGCGTTCCCTACGGCCACGTATTTTCCCATCGTAAAGTATCTCGCAACGCGTGGCATCTGCTCGACATCTGTATTTAGGAAAATTCTTTCGCCGCTGCGCGTGCGCATGCGCGCGCGTACACGCGCCATTTCCCCTGCTTTCGATCGAATTTAAAATACTCGGTGAAGACTTTCATTACGTAACCTTTTTCTAATTTAAAAAGCAAATATATTTTAACTAATTTTTATAGTTTGTTCACCAAGTTATGCTTTTTCGTGGCTTCTGTAAAAATATGGCATCGGCGATATATTGTACTATATTACACGGTTAATTCGTGTATAACGTTATTATAATGTTGGTTGCGAGTTTCATTTCTGATTTGAAGGTTAACCATGGATGCTCGCGAAGAAAAAAAAAAAAAAGAAAAAAAGAACGGGCATTTGTTCCTGTATCGTATTATGCAATATTACGAGCTGAAAGGAAAAAATATCATCATAACGTCAGCTTTTATAAACACGCGTTGTTTCGTTCGATCGGGCACGTTTTAAATAATTCAGCGAGGGGAAAACGGTGCAAGATGAACATTTTTTAAATTCAATAAATCTGAAGAATTAACAAGATATATTTCTTGAATAGCGGTAATCGTTTATTTTACTTTAGCATGAATATTAATTTGTAAACAAAACAATGTCTAACCTCAAATTTTAAAACGTTCTTCATGATTATCGATCAAAATCATTTAACTTGGTATTCGAGGTATACCGATTTCTCTCTGTAGTGGGTAGAATTTTTCGAATTCTTTCTACCGTGAATCGTATTTTAAGAAATTAACCATAATTCGGTTCGAACGAAATGAGATTCGATGGACGCGTAACAGCGTGCTATTGCGTACGCACGTGCGTGACCAAAAGCCATGGCACGAATTACAAGGCAGCAGTAGTGTTCCCAAACTTGGAAATTCGAGACATTCCTAGGCCGTGACACATCCACGCACCGACAGGGAGAAAGAAAAACGAAGGCAAACGGGGATTCCTGTAAGCTGACATACACCCATTATTTTCTTCTTGGAATCTTTTTACGCTCCAGCTGAAGCCTCGCTTTTAGTCGGGCATAGTAATGGCGGCAAATTTGAACCGTATCTATGGCCAGAGGTATCGATACACATGAAATATCGATATCATTAGGACACGAAAATTTCCTTCTGTACGAAAATATGGTATATAAAACTAAAATTAAATATAAAAAAAAAAATATTAAATTCATTTGATGAATATTATAAAATTTAATTAAAGTGAGATTTAGTACATATATACTTTTCAGCTAATCGTTATATGAGGAATTTTATAGGAAACTTCCCTCTCCTGTCAACATAATTGATTTGGCATCTCTTCTTTGTAATTTTCCATTTTGAAATTACACTGGTGACTATTTTATTCTTCTTAAAGAAACTAACCTTTAGTCTTCAAATTCCAACGCCAGTCAAATATGTTAGGTTATTTAGCTATCAGTGTAAACAATACCAGTATAATGAGTGCTGCTCTAGATAATCGAAGATTTTCTTTCAAACGTATTTGTTTCAAATATAGGTTGTATATTGATCCGAAGTAAACTATAATTTTTATTTTCAACGATGCTCAGTATGCGTTTATAATATTATTATATACGATGCTCAGTAATCGTGTGTAAAATTTGTAGCAATTACCAATTAACTCATTGAGCGGCTTCTTAACTCATCAAGCACCGGAAATACTAGGGTACATTCTGTATGTATTCTTTTATTTATTTATTTTCACTTTTACTCTCGTTCGAAAGGATGCAATAATTATCATGTAATTATATTCTTTTTTATTTCTTATACATATAATGAACAAACGTTTCACTTATATTGAATTCATTGAATTTGACAGAAAGAATTGTAAGATACTTTCATGATTTATTATCGTTGCAATTTTTAGAGCAGAAATATTAATTTTTATATAAAAGCGAAATAAAACAAACGGTACCGGTTGGTATTCAAAATCGATCAAACCCGCAGTTCCGGTTCAAATTACTTGGACCAGGCATTAGTTAACATAATTTATTGTATTTTCTTTTGCAAAACTGAAATGGCAAGTTAACCCTTTGCAATCGATTGTCCCGTCTGAGGGGAACATATTTAATTTACCAGAGCATTTTAAACATGTGAAATTTAAGGAAAGCGATAAAAATAAATACTCTTTTCTACGTTTTGATGGTAAAGTAGATGAAATTCGATCGTATCCAAAAAAAAAAAAAAAAAAAAACTCCCTGTGCAAAGGGTTAATATTTAATTGCAAATCGAACTCTACGGCTGGAGGGGGTTAAGCAGCTACACACCCGGGGGGCTGGGTTTCAAGTATGAAATCGTGAACGATATATCGAGGACTTAGTGCACGCGTTCCTCGATGCACAAGCGAATGCCCTTGGGTCAAAGCGAGGTAGTCGAAGAGGGACACCTACGCGATCCGTATGCCCACGCATAGCCGCTTGTTTGTTCTCCGTTGACGTTACGTTCAGGGCCGTGTGTGTGTCTCGCCTAGCCACCAAATAAATAGTCACACCTGCTCTCCATTCGATTTACCCTTTGCGAAATCGGCGCTCAAACGAATTCCGTTCAACCCTTTCGCTACTAAAATTCATACCAGTGCCACCCAACCTGTGGGTCGCGCAACAATGTTTCGCTAGGGTTTAGCAGTAGGGTTAGGGTGTAAAGTCAGACGTCGGCAATATTTTTCGGCTGCGGGTGAAAATCAACTAAAATGTGACTATTAAGAAGACGGTTCGGGTCAATGGGTATTTTCATTTTGAAAAAGTCCGTTGATGACTAATGAAGATAATGTTGAAAAGGTTTTACCGTTCGAGTAATATTTGAAAATTACTAGGGATATTTGATATCGGGGATTATTGGGACTAGGGGTAATCACGCTAGAAAATATTTATGCTAGGGATAATTGCGCTAGTAGATATTTAAAATAGGGACTATATTCACTAGGGATTATTGATCCCGAAGAAAATTGTATTAGGGAATGTTGACACTGGGGATTATTTATACTAGGGAAAATTGCACTAGGCAATATTGAAACTAGGTATAACAAGACTAGGGAATATAGACGCTAGGAATAGTTATACCAGGGAAAATTGTAATCTGCAAAATTATACTAGGGAGTATTATCACTACGGAAAATTACACTAGGGAGTATTAACACCACGGAAAATTACACTGGGGAGTATTGACTCTTCGAATATCTGCACTAGGGAATATAGGCGTTAGGAATAATTATACTAGGGAAAATTGTAACTTGCAAAATTATACTAGGGAGTATTGACACTTCGGATAACCACACTAGGGAATATTTACACTTCGGATAACTACACTAGGGAATATTGACACTAGGGATAATTACATCAGGTTATATAGACGCTAGGGATTATTTACACCGAGGAAAACCACACTAGGGAGTATTGAAACTAGGAATTATTCATCCAAGTCATAATAAGACTGGGGGTATAGACTCTAGGGATAACTACACTAGGAAATACAGACCTCAAGGATTATTTATTCTAGGGGAAATTCTACTGTGAACAATTACACTATCGCAAACTGTTTATATTTCGTGTTTATATTTTATAATTGATTTTTATATATATTATACTTTATTTGCGGAACTCAAGTATGGGTGTCACTTGGTTGCCGACGTCTGCTCTTTCATAAATAGAAGAAATAAAATATTTTTCTTAAATACATGTATTAAGATTTTAAAATTGTACTTTGAACGATGAATTGTATTCTTTCACGGGAGGGTGTTCGAACGTCATAAAAATGGACTGTAGTACAAAATGGTTGAGAATCATCGATCTATGGTTACCTTGGCTATATGCAGGGCTCATCAGAAGTATCAAAATATGTTAACGAAGATAATTGAAGGATTCTGATCGTTTAATTACGAGACACCCGGTGTATCGAGCAAAAACGTATCAGTGTCACTGATTTTTTCAACAGCACACGTGCTTCCTTCGTGCACACGCGTCAGATTTTTATAATTCTTCATATTCTCAACTTCTTTTATTATTATTGTTGGCCAATAAAGTTGTCAGGGTCAGATACGATGGATCACGGTCCATTTCGTACGAATCATTCGTAGGCGATACAATACCCTTTCAAGTATTTTTTTTTTTTTTTTTTTACTCTGTTCAATCTGTAACAAACGACGCGATGTTAATCTTTATTTCTCCAACAAGAATCTATGTTTCTAAAAATATAGTATTTTCTTTTCCATTAACTTCCGTTTAAAGAAAAATGTGGTATTTCTAGCCAGAACGAAAGGGTTCAGAATAAATATCCTAGAAAGGGGACCAAGGGATCCTGGCAGTCTCCAAATTATTTGAAATAAAAGGAAGAATCGTATTTTACTTCTTTAAATCAGTTATTACAATCGTTTAACATATTTGACTTATTCGATTAAAAAAAAAAAATGTGTACACTAAGAAAGAAAAAAAGAAAGAAAAGAAAAGAAAGTACGAATATCTGAATTATCTTGTTCGAAAAAGAAAATGAATAAATACCATCGGACACTTGTGAAATTACCGATCGAAATGAGATATCCACGAGTATTTGCACTCCAAACACTGATCTACACGTTTTTCGAGATTTCGTCGATCTACCTTTGACATTCGTCGTTCTTTCCGATCGTTTCATCAAGGGCAAAGGATGCATACGAAGGTGTAATAGTTCTGGGAAGTGATATCATTTTATTCTTCCATTACTGCTATCTGAAAACATTTTTCTTTTTTTCTTTTCTTCTTCTTTTTTTTTTTATAATTTTATTTTCGGATTTGATAACGAAACCGTCCGAAATGTCCTGAAAATATAATAAGCTTCTGTACATATAACGAACAAACGATTACGATAGTAATTTCAAGGTGACAAGATTGATCTTGAAATCTTGGTAAAGCCTCTGCTTAAAAATAAACATCATTATTGTTTTTATGACTTTCTGGATACCGCACGGTTTTTCTTAATAAACTTTTTCACATTTTGACAAACAACGAAGATAATCAGGTGTCTCAGCTTGTATACACCTTTAGCAAAGAATAATATAGAATTTTAACGATTCGCACACGAAATACTTATAAGCTTGACGCGATGTATCCAAGAAATATTTTATTTATTTCAATTCAAATAATAATTAATGATTCCTTTCTTCGAAGAGTGTATTACAAATTTCTATTGTCCGGACGGATAACACATTTTTTTTGTTTGCTGTTAAAAAGACTTCTTTTTATAGATAAAATTCATCGGCGAACCAGGAAAACTCATCATGAAAAAGAGAATGTTTAATTTTGAACCGTGTATCGGGGGAAGTTCGCAAAGTCTGTTTTTCAAATTCTAGAAATTTTAATTTACGCGATTATGATGGTTTTTCATTGGATTCTTCGTTAATCGAACACGCGTACGAGCTTTGAAGGTACTATGTACAACGATTCTGGCACGTTGAGTGCGACGTCGGTTTCTGGGAACTGACAGTGAGCTTTCCGTTCAGCCAGCGTCAGTCCCTGGGGACTTTTCGTTTGGAAATGTCCAAATATCAAATTTCTAAATTTGAAGTTTCCAAAGTTCTAAATTTCTAACTTTCCAAATCTCAGATCTCTAAATTTTATATTTCCAAATTTCTAAATTTTAAGTTTCCTAAGTTCCAAATTTCAAACTATCAAATCTCAAATTTTCAAATTTCCAAATATCAGATTTCTAAATTTTAAGTTTCCAAATTTCTAAATTTTAAACGTTCAAGTTTCCAAATCTGAAATTTCTAAATTTTAAATTTCCAAACTTCGAATTTTCAAATCTAAAATTTCTAAATTTCAAATTTCCAACTTTCCAAATCTCAAATCTCTAAATTTTATATTTCCAAATTTCCGCATATCAGATTTCTAAATTTTAAATTTCCAATCTTCCAATGTTCTCAATTTTCTAAATTTCCAAATTTCGAACTTTCAAATCTCAATTTTCCAAATTACCAAATTTCGAACTTTCAAATCCCAATTTTCCAAATTTCGAAATTTCCAAATTACCAAATTGCGAACTTTCAAATCTCAATTTGTCAAATTTCCAAAGTCCCAACTTTTCGTATGTACAGCGTCGGTACGTGGGACCGGCAGTGTCCATATGAAAAAATAAACGTAATACATATAATATAATACAATATAATATAATTGATCGTTTTGCTGTCGAGTACTCGCACGCTGCCGGCACAGCGGAAAGGACAGCAAAAATCCGCGCTCAACGCGTTAATATCGATTTGTCGAATATCGTCACGTCCGTAATAAATTGCTGACAACGAATGCATCGAGTATCAGTCGACAAACCGATGGAATGCAGGAGTCTGCAAAAGTTAGGTGTGGCCATGTGCGTTAAAACATTAGAAATAATCGAATTCTGGATAACAATAACGTCCTGCAGACAACACCATCAGTTATAAATCTTCTGTCGACGATTATACACCTAGTCCGAATTGCGTAAAAAATAAAAATTCTAACTTTTCTGAGCCAAATTGTCGAAATATCAAAAAGAAATTCTGGCCTGGAAATGATTGTCAACTGAAAACTAAATATTAAACTCTGTGTCGTTCAAAAGACCCGATAAAATAATAAAAATTAGGTGTGCTACAAAATTAAAAGTAAGCAATACTCTTCCCAATTTAAAATTATTATTAACCGATAAAGTAATAATTGGTTTGAGTACAGATGTTAATGTCTCAACCTCCATTACAATTTGAATAACGAAGTGTCTTCGGAAATATCTGTAATTTCGACACAGAGTTGGTTATTATTTTGAATAAAACCAAAGTTATTCGCAAACAAGGAATCAATTTTTATTTGACCAATCTCCGTGACGAAATTTATGTACCGTGACGAACGGTACGTTTTATGAAGTGATTTTTATTATTCAAAGGTTGATCGGAATTTTGGGTTCAATGAGCACCGAATTATTTCAATTTACACGCGTTATCGCGATAACAAATATGTACACGAAAAGTAGTTTACAGTACACGTCACGATCGTCTCGTTTAAACGTTCCAGAAAATCACCTTTTTTTTTTTACCATCACATGATCGTGTGCCTCGATTAACATATGTGAAATATTTCTTGTTAACGCTTTCGGAGCTGGAAACTTTAAGAAGTTCAAATTTTTCGCGATGCAGAAGTTTTGTGGATTTCAAATCTATGTATTTTATTGCCTTTGTTACGTTTCGATTTTATTCAAAATTATTTTATCGTTGTATTCATTTTGTTAACGGGAGAATGCATTCTTTGCATAAATAAAGGATTTTTCTTTCGAATCGAACGTCAGAATGTAATTTTCTCGATCTATCGATTAAACGTTTGCGGTGGATTTGAAATTTTGAAAAATATGAACCAACGTGCGATGAAAGAAGTAGAATATTATATTTTGTATGTACTCTTGATTTATTATTCTATCGTGTTCATTTTCATATCTGGAAAGGAAGTAAAATGATCAATATTTCGAAGCTACCTTTTGTTAGTACAATTACTGTTGTTATTATAGCAGTAAATCTTATACGAAAGAATTTGAACAGACATAATTTTCATGACATAAAAGTATGACAAAATAGCAATTATGAAATATCAATACGAGGCTTATGGTTTGTTTAAAATAACAACAATAATATTTCGTCGATAATTACAATATCAGAAACTTATAAATGTGTTCAAATCTTCAAATTTATTGGCAAATTTTTGTATCATCCGTAAAGGAAACGACATTATTCAATCGAAAACGATAAAAAAACATCATGAACGATCGTCGAAATGTTTCGATGATCCATAAAGGCGACACATTTTGCACGTCGAATCGTTAAACGTGCAACGATCTATTATTCCCTTATTATAATATAGTTTATGGCGTTCATGAAAGCGAGCCACGAGCGTGTAGGCGTTATTCCGTAATCGTACAATGGAGAAACACCAGCGAGGATTACTTTATTGCGTATGATCTGTCCGTGGTGTTCTATGCCTATTGTTTTCTGACTGAACGAAACGTCAGGCATGCGACGACCGATCATAGAATTTCATTCACGTGCACGATTCTATTCTTTTAAATGTTACCACCGTTTCACCGATATACTGGGTTCATTCGATAAAGGTTCGACGGCAACGTTGCCGGTGGATTGATTCGGTTTATTGAATATTTTTTCAAATTTTACCGCCAAAATTGTTTAATTAATTAACACTTAATTTTTGATATTTGAAATGAATTTTATTTAATAATGTTGTTTTGACGGGTGTGATGTAGAGCATTATAGGTTTCGTTTTTCGTCTTATACTCATAATCAGAAGTTACCAGGTAGGTATGACAAGTAATGTCGTTTATCGTCTGTTACCAAATTATTAAATTATTAATTTAGTAATCACTAGTTTATTAATGTCTAGACGTGGTGATTAACTTAACGTATCGTGCACTGCTAAATTACTAACTAGTCAATTACCAAGTTAGCAAACGCTCAAATTACAAAATTAGTAAATTATTATATTATCAAGTTATAAAATGACGAAATTACTAAATATTACTCAATTATAAAATTAGCGAGTTACTGAATTACCAAGTTACCAAATTACGAAATCACAAAGTTAGTATATTAGCAAATTATCAAATTTCCAAATGACCAAATTAGTAATTCACTATATCACCAGATTACGAAATTACTAAATATCACTAAATTATAAAATTAGTAAGTTACCAAGTTACCAGATTCGCGGATCACCAAAGTAGTAAACTACTATATTACCACGTTATAAAATTACGAAATTACTAAATATCACTAAATCATAAGATTACTAAATTAAGAAAATTAGTAAATTACTATATATATATTTTCTTTTTTAATTAATAAATTACCAAGTCACCAAATTAGTAAATTACTATATTACTAAGTTACCAACTTACGAAATTGCGAAATGAATAAATATTACTAAATTATAAAATTAGTAAATTACCAAGTTACCAAATTAGTAAGTTACCGAATTATTAAAATACTAAATCACTAATTTATTAAACTACTAAAGATCATTCTATTCAGAACCCACAGTTTTTGGATAACAAAATCAATATTCTCTTTTAATTTCAAAGTCTGTCAACCCTATTTAACAAAATGAGTTGGATTTAATTTTTACAAGTGAAAGGAATAGAAAAAATTATCTGAGGCGTATAAGATAAAAATGTTATTTTTGAAAAAATCATAATTATTAATGATTTTTCGCCCGCTCCATGCATTCGCGAAACAACATTTTCACGCGTATAGACGCTTGTGTACTCTTATGTACGTCTCGGCAAACAGACGAGCAAATGTCGTAAAATTGTCCACGAAATATGTGTTTTCGAGTCTTTTATGCAGTTTATATTGCATTATGTTTGATAACCTCGAGACACCACCGAAACATTCCACGGAGATCATACGTGGTTCGTAAATCAGCGTAGATCACGAGCGATGATGTTTCCAAGAATTTCGTTTCATTGTGTTCACAGAGGATTAAAAAAAGGAAAAGAAACGAAATTTTTGACGACGATATCAAGAACACGATCTCGAGTCTTACGTTCCTACCATAATTATTGCCTTACCAGTTTGATTTAATAATTTTCTTAATTTTCTTTATTCGAAGTTGCCAAAAAATTGCATAACATTTAGTTTAAAAATACATTTTTTACTAATAAGAAATTTACCATATGTTTGTAATTATTATTCAAACGGAACGCACAAAATTTAATCTTTCGGCGCCAAAAAATTTCAAATTCAAATTTCACATCTTTCGGCGCCAAAAAATTTCAAATTCAAATTTCATTCGTACCAAAATTAAGAATACGTAATCTTACTATTTGTTACCTTGCATTGCTGGTACAGTGATCCCCCCCCCCCGTATACCATGGACGTCAGGTTCAAAACTATATATTAACAACGAATAATTAAATACTTTTCCCACGAAATTGGTTATTTCTTAAAACGAAACTGTACTGCACCGTGTAACGCCGTGTTCTACAGAGGTTAGCCGTACATATTCAGCTGTAATTGATGCGTTTACTAAAAAAAAAAAAAAAAAAAGTCGTACGGAAAAAAAAAATTAACCTCACAGTGGAAATAATGAAAAAATTCTCTGTATATTCCAGTGGTCGAACGTTAAAATGAACTTTCGTGTATTCCACAACACACGTGGTATAATTAAAACATTTAGTTTTCTGTTTACCACGGTAAACATCGTTTCCCAGCTTCCTCGCAGGAAGTCCAACGAAATAAGGTGAACGCACTATAAACGCAAGCCTTTGAAACTTCCGACGAATGGTAATCTGTTGATGGTCGTAACATTAACAACTATTATTATTACACATGGTTGGTGGATAGTTAGCCTATTGTTCTCGAACAGACAATACCGTGTTCTTCGAGGATATTATTGAATTCGGTTTTCTGCGTTTCCTTTAAAACAATACCGGTAGTTTAGACATTTTGCGGTCGAATAAAAATCTATATGCTATCAGTCAGCGATATGTTTGGCGATACGTTACCAAGCTATAGTTTCAACGAGTTAAATTAACACGTTGGCTGCCACGGGGGTCACCGATGACCGGCATACGAAATTTTTTACAATCAAATAATTCAGAAAAGAAATGACGAAATAGACCACGGATAGCGTTATCGTTAAGGTAATAATGTTAGTTATCGATTTGAAAGATTAAATTTGAAAATTAGTTGATTATATTCTTAATAATTAGGATTTCAACGTGTCTGACTACACACGTCTGTTTTCACTGTGGCAATCAACGTGTTAATATTTCATGATTATTAAGTAGAAGATTAATTATTATTTTTCATGTTTAAAATGAATCGTTCGAATAACGGATGGCACGTCAATCGCAGGGAAATTAAAAGAATTGATGATTGGAAATTGTTATTTATCGATTTTTGACAAATAATTTTGTAAACCAATCATTTTTTTCTTTTTGTTCCACTTGAAGGAAAAGTTTCTCCAAGTTGTGGCAAGATATTGTAAATAATCATAGAAATTATTTGTCGAAATAAATATTATGTATTTTCTTTGTAGATAAATTTTTGTTCGCATTGGAAACCATAATTCTTTTCGCTTTATCTAATTAAATAATTGCAATATATTGTATCTGTTGGTTGGAAAAAATATAATATTTGGATCGCAATCCTTAACAAAATATAATATCCCAATCTTTCCAAGTTTTGTCTAAAAATATAACATTTCAAAGCTTACAAAAAGGTCTAGTTATTATTAAATAAACATTGAACTTTATGTGTCTACCGTCCCAAATGTATTTTAAATGAGATATCGACTTATCAAACACCCTGTAATATACCAGCATGTTACAGGCCATCGTGAATGTGTACTATACTATTGAAATTGATTCAGTAAAATTTAATGAGTTTCTATTTAAGTACCCCAGGAAGTTCGTACAATATTTCCCATACGGTCACTTTACCGTTTTCTGTGCAAACGTTCCTATTGTTCGAACCACTGCTGTACCTTTAAGAACAAGAAAATGCCAGAATAAATCAATTTGTAAGAAATATTCATCCTGTACAATTTATGATTTTTGTATTCAATATTAATACAAGTGGAGGGTGGAAATTTGAAATTTAGAAATATCAGATTTGGAAAGTTGCAAATTTGAAATATAGAAATTTCAGATTTGGAAAGTTGCAAATTTGAAATATAGAATTTTCAGATTTGGAAAGTTGGAAATTTGGGATTTAAAAGTTCGAAATTTGGAAATTTGGAAATTTAAAATTTAGAAGTTTGAGATTTGTAAAGTTGAAAATTTGGAAATTTAAAATTTAGAAATTTGAGATTTGGAAAGTTGGAAATTTGGGATTTAAAAGTTCGAAATTTGGAAATTCGGAAATTTGGAAATTTAAAATTTAGAAATTTGAGATTTGGAAAGTTGGAAATGTAGAAATTTGAGATTTGGAAAGTTGGAAATTTGGAAATTTAAAATTTAGAAATTTCAGATTTGGAAATTAAAAATTTAGAAATTTGGAAAATTGAGATTTGAATGCTCGAAATTTGGAAAGTTAAGATTTGATAATTCGAAATTCGGAAATTTAAAATTCAGAAACGTCAGATTTGGAAAGTTGGAAAATTGAGATTTGAAAATTCGAAATTTGAAACTTTGGAAACTTAAAATTGAAAAATTTGATATTTGGAACTTTCCAAACGAAAAGTCCGCTGTCAATCCACAGGGACCGACGCGACGTCGCGCTCAACGTGTTAAGCAATTGAGGTTTTTCATTGTGGTACGTAGCTACTCGTTGGTATTCGCATTCTTCTGTGTCGATTACTGATTCCATTTCACTTTCGTCACGATAAACTCGAGTTGGTCGCTGGCCTGCGGAGGTCAGGTTATATTTTGTATGCAAGATACAATCTCGTTGTTGCGCATACCCCCCGTATATATACGATATGAAAATATGATCGAATTAGGCCGTGGCAAATTTTCATTCCTTACACATTTTATCATTTACAAATATCCAATAACCTTATCAATAATTAGATTCCGGTATGAAATAAATTTCTTCGTTTAATTCACAAAATCACGATCATTTTGAACGTATTTCCACTATTACTCATTATAATTCTATAATTTAAAGAATTAAAAGTTCTATATTTATACTTTGTGATATAAATGTCCTGGTATAAAGTTTCGTATTTTAAAATAATTCTTACGATGAAACGATGCCATTAGAAATTGAATATGTATAATAATCGAAATAAAAAGAAAATAAAATGTTTGTAGAATTGAGTATAAATATAGTTTTTTTTTTTTTCCAGAAACGACGACGATATCTAATTTATTTATCAAGAAATTTATATTTCATATTTATTGGACGCAAGATTTCATGGTTTTTGAAAATTCTGATTAGTTGTGATAAAAGAATTATTGAGTTTCGAATAAAGAAATTGATTCTCCAATATATTAAACTCTCCTTTCGCGTGTACCAAGGCTGATGTTCGTCTTCGTGAATTCCTCTCGAAACCTTCGAAATCTTTCGTGATTACGTAATGATCGTCGGTGTTCCTTGGTTTCACTGTCATTCAGAGACCATGGAAATAAATACAAACCTCTGGTTAAGAATAATGATTATCATTTGCTAAAACACCTGTGGTCGAAGCAGTTTCTTCCTATCACAGCTAAGAAACAATCGTTTTGTTATGAAATTTAATAGAAAATTTGATCAGAATTTAGAAGATTTATCTGTCGAAATTTTCATCTCCCAAGCTAAATTTATTTTATTTTATTTTAAATTTCTCTAAAATAATATTACCAGTGCCGACGAATCGGTGCTGTTAAAAAAAAAAAAAAAAAGAAAATAAAATAGATACCATGTCTATCGTTAAATAAATTTTGGATTTTCAAGCATACGTTGAAAAGAGAAAAGACAAAATTGTTTTTTTTTTTTTTTTTTTTTTTTTTAGTGACTGAAGTAGTACAAGGGGAACATCAGAATGTATAGTAGTTGATTATTTGCTTAGTTGGAGGACATTTCAAGGCCGTTTACATTATTTTAAATGGCACACGCTATATTTCTTTTTTACAAGATGATAGAGGATAACCAGACTCGTATGTGCTATATCGTCTTTGACTTTCATGAAAGAATTTTGTACGATTGAATACTAAATACAATACTGATTGTTATACTATCATTACTATTATTATCGAGTCGTAATTATACAAAATCCATAATTGATCCTCTATTTTTCAGTCCATTTTCTTTTTTTTTTTTTTTTAAATATAGAAAGAACAAAATTAACTCTAATTTTTCTGCAAAAGTGGACTTGACAATTATTGAATTTGTGTTTATAACGCAACGGTACTAAAGGAAAGGATTAAATAAAACAAAAATAAATTGATTGCATGCTTATGCTGTTAAAAGTGTAATAACAGGTATATATGATTTAAAAAAAAAAAAGATTGTTGATTAAGAAATTCAAAAGTGTTGGTTTTCTTTTGATTTCAGGTTCACGAAACCTCAGACATTTGCAGATTGCATCGGAAACGAGCTTCCACTTGGTTGGGAGGAAGCTTACGACAAACACGTTGGTGCATACTATATCAATCATGTCAATCGTGAGTGTTAATTTATTTAATTTTAATATATGGCATTCTAAACCTGACGGGTATTCTAATCTAGATCATGTTAGGTTTGGATTCTAGTCTATGTTAGGGCTAGGTTAAGTTTTGTGTTATATCCTAAGGGAAAGACAAAAATTATTTTCTCTCTCGGACGATACAGCTGGTACAGACATGGTCAGAAATTCAGAAATTCGAACTGTCACAGACAAGGCTACTTGCGCCGGTTAAGTATACTTGCATAGTCTGAAAGGATCATGAATACTGTTAGTAACTTTCTGCTGGAAGACGAATGGTTAGGATTCCCTAGGGAATCATCCTTGTCAGTGTATAATAGGAATTATTTAATACGTTAAGCGCGATGTCAGTCCCTGGGGACTTTTCGTTTGGAAATGTCTAAATATCTAAATTTTAAATTTCCAAATTACCAAATTTCGAGCTTTCAAATTTAAAATTCTTAGATTTCAATTTTCCAAATTTCTAAATTTTAAATTTCCAAATATCAAATTCCTAAATCTCAATTTTCCAAATTTCCAAGTATCAAATTTCTAAATTTTAAGTTTCCAAATTACCAAATTTCTAACTTTCAAATCTCAATTTTCCAAACTACCAAATATCAATTTTATTCTCTACATTTCAAATTTCCAAATATCAAATTTCTAAATCTCAATTTTCCAAATTTCCAAATATCAAATTTCTAATTTTGAAATTTCCAAATTACCAAATTTCGAGCTTTCAAATTTAAAATTTTTAGATTTCAATTTTCCAAATTTCCAAGTATCAAATTTCTAAATTTTAAGTTTCCAAATTACCAAATTTCTAACTTTCAAGTCTCAATTTTCAAAACTACCAAATATCAATTTTATTTTCTAAATTTCAAATTTCCAAATTTCCAAATATCAACTTTCTAATTTTGAAATTTCCAAATTACCAAATTTCGAGCTTTCAAATCCCAAATTTCTAAATCTCAATTTTCCAAATTTCTAAATTTCCAAATTACCAAATTTCGAACTTTCAAATCTCAATTTTCCAATTTTCCAAATTTCTAAATTTCAAATCTCAATCTTTTCGTATGGGCGGCGTCGGTAAGTGGGACCGGCAGTGTCAAGGTTAAAAAATAAATCTAATATAATATAATTGAGCCTCTCGCCGTCAAATGCTTCCTCACTGCCGGCCGAACGGAAAGTACAGCAAAATCGACGCCACCCTCAACGTGTTAATATTGAACTACCATAGTAACAAAACATGTGAACATAAATAATCCAATAAAACCAGAAATATATAAATTTATCAACTGAAAATTCTTGCTTATAACTTTGAATTAATAAAAACAAAGCGATCAACGTCAAATTAATTGAATCCTTGACTCCCACAAACCGTATAACATTTTTCAGACTGTCGTCAAACTTTTGCATCAAAATCATCGATACTGTTTAACTTCGGCATAAAAACTTCCGTTTTATTTTTCAGAAACGACTCAGCTCGAAGATCCGAGGCAAGAATGGCGAGCCATTCAAGAGGCTATGCTTCGAGAATATCTTCAGACCGCACAGGACGTGCTCGAGGTAAGTCCCGGAAGTTCTTTTATAATTATTTTTCATCATCCGGTAACGGAGGAATGTTCAACGAAATATATACATGTTACGAGTTTTATCATTCGTTATATTATATTTTATCGCGGGCCGTTTCGTCGTCCTATATAATTATTTGAAGAAACAATTTATTGCTCGACATTTGAAGAGAAATTGGTCGTTGAGCTTTGTTTCAATTCAACCACAGTTTCGACCGAAGATTTCGTTATAGAAATGAAATTTTATGGTCTTTTTTTTTTTTTTAATCATTCAAGGATACGCGTATCATAAATGTAGAACAGGACGGCTTGAAACGTTGGCACAATATATCGATGCAAATTCATCGTCACCTTCAACTTCTTTTGTAACGCAACCAATCATTATCTTACCACCTTTGACGACTTTTTCCTAACCTTCTGTTTTATAAAAGGCGTCTGAATATCAGCCGTTGGAAACGACAAACGTATATCGTTCCATGTAAAATAGAAACGTAATTATTACTCGTACGCATGTTAACACGTTGACTGCCACAGTGAAAACGGACGTGGGTAGTCAGACACGCTGAAATCCTAATTATTAAGAATATAATCAACTAATTTTCAAATTTAACTTTTCAATTCGATAGCTAGCATTATTAGCTTAATGTTAACGCTATCCGTGGTTTATTTCATCATTTCTGTTGGTAATTATTTGATTGTAGAAAATTTCGGGTGCCGGTCACCGGTGACCCCCGTGGCAGCCAACGTGTTAACTCGGAAATAACAAAAGAAACTGAACCTGGCACCGATATCCGGGCGACACTCGAACTTCTATAGAAACCCATTACCCGTATTATCAAAAATTCTTCAATTTATTTAATTAGAAACACACTATATTTGAGTATATAGTTCAGGCGAAATTTTTGGATATTTCTGAATCGCCAAAGTAACAAAAATATTCAGTTCTTTGAACTGAAGCTCAAAAGATAGTTTAACACGTTCGCGGATGTGAATGCTATAGCATTCGTTTTCATAGCGATGCAAAATGACACGAATGCTATAGTATTCAAATTTTAAAGCCAATTTTCATTCGTTTCATTTTATACAAACTGAAGTTTGTGTAATTAATATACGTTTCAAAGTAATAACTCACAACTGATTCATTTGCCTGTCGATTTTTCGAGCTCGCTGAAATTGTTACTGTCCGCCAAACGTGTTAAGATTGAAATATCTCTTATCTTGATTCGATTTTCTGTCTTGAAAATTGGTAAGAACAAAATGGTAATAATATCAATGCAAAAGATATCTTCTCTCTCCGTTCTAATCCTCGGTGCCGATGAAACCGATCCGTTAGTTGGGAATTACATGCAGCGAGGGACCGATGAACTTTTAAACGAGGGAGAGACGGTGGGAGCTTTAGACAGGAAGTTATTTCGTGAGAAATCATGTTACTTCCGGTCACTCACCGCTCCCTCACATACCGATAATTCATATTTGTCGTTGGAATGACGATTAACACCGGATTAACTAGTTTCCCTTTTTCCTGCCTCCCCTTCCTCCTTTACACCGACTTATCCCACAGTACAATACTTCCTTTGTATTACGCTTCAAACTATATACTGGGTGACTCGATAAACTCTACCATTTATATTATCAACCCTTTGCACTCCGAACCATTCTGGAAGTTAGCTACTTTTATAGTAGAAACGTGCATTTACGAACCCTCGTAATTACATTGTATTCGTACGATCGACTTCTTGAAACAAACGATTTTCGATAAATCAAGTAAATTGACGGATGCCTTCGGGTGGCAATTTTTATTAACTCATTTCGTTATAAAGCTTTTTTATGTCACTTTTGTTATTAACAGCGAAAGGGTTGGTCATGATCGTAAACGAAAACGTTAGGTAACGTTTGTTGCCGAAATTCGTCGAATGTCGTTAGAAGGGAGTACGAGGGGGGGGGGGGGGGGGGGGGGGACCAATAAGTGGGAGAATGTCGATGTACGGTATATGTATTTCGGTCGAAATGCTGCTCGCATGATGTCATCGTCGATTTTCGAGATTGGCTCGCGTCTCGATTCTAGTTTTCAGTTCGTCGCTGGAGACTTTTCGATGACAGCTGCGCCGAGGAGAGGTCGAAAACTGCCCCGCAGACTAAACAACACACCTTTGTTGCACGCCTCTCTTCCAGAACGTTTTCTTTTTAATTTTTTCTCTTGAAATCTCCTAACTTGCAAGGTTCTAAATCTAACCGACAGTTTTTCGAGGATTTTTTTGACAATTACGATCGATGACTTAACGCCGGGGTGGTCCAAAATTAATTTCGTTTATTTATCCGACTTTGAAACCTTCGAATAGTCGTCGGACGTTGGATGCCGATCGATTCTATTTTTATTCGTAATCATTTTTAACGTCTGCCGTGTACGTTTTCTAACAATTGTAATTTGTTCACGGTCGAAGAAAAATTGACTGCAGAATAAATAAAATATGCTTCTTTTTTTGTTGTTGTTTTTATGTCATTTCTTGCTTTTTGCCGTCACCATCGGCGATTTTGTTCCAACAGGAATATGTTGTAGTCCGTGGGAAATTAGGGGGGGGGTTTAAGTCATCATTTTGTTAGTTTAGTATTTGTTTAGAAATTTGCAATTTTTGCCCATTTTGACGAAAACGGGCTCCGCTTATGAATTTTTATCTCAGGAACTATTTATCCGATCGAGCTAAATGTTTTTCTATTTTATACAGGAAGGTTTGGGATATTATAAAATAATTTTTTCGACCCCCGATAATTAACTTTATAAGGTTGAAAAATGTAAACAAATTCTTTTGTCGCGTTTTTTTTTCGATGATGGGCTAGAGTGATTTAAATTTTGAAAAAAATATCATTATATTCCCTCAAGTTTCCCCTTCAAAATGAGCCCTTCAGTAGGCGAGTCTCAAACCAATACCAGCAGACCTGGTATACGACTAAAATAACCCTATTTACATCTCGAGAACTATATTTTTAATCACTTTTGGCCAACGAAACCCTTTGCACACAATATTTAATTTATCAGAGTATTCTAAAATGCAAAATTTCAGTCTCACCCGTATCAAAATTTCTTAATTATATCTTCTCAAATATTTCCAACACTTTTATCTCGACATAGTGCGTTTGGTTTCTGCAGGCAAAAATCCTTCGAGTGCAAAGGGTTTAATCGTAACTTCACTTATAGACGAACCAGTGTCAACGTTAAAAATTTATTAAATAAACGAGAAAAAAAAAAAAATAATGAAATTGTCATCTACCTTGCCCTAAACGAATTTTCAAACTCAATTTTCTCGAAAACACTACTGTACAAAACTTACTATGTAATGTCCTACTACTAAATAATAAAATACAGTTTGCATGCGCAAACGGAAACACATATCGTACGTACATATTTACCGTGATTACGCGAGTCCCTTTTTAACACGTTGCAAGAACAATGTGACAATTTCTTCGTCGTGTTATAAAGAAGCCTACTGTACGATTATCTGGCCGGATACATGGCACATTTCGATTCCGATTGTGCGCCATATATCCGGGCATTACTGTATACCGTACACACGCGGTGCGTGCACGCGTTTTACCAAACACAAAAGCCACATTGGCCGAAGCCAAGCTTGCATTCCGATGCAAATGGCCCTTTTCTCTTCGTCCTCGCCGTTCTGTCTCTCTTCGCCGGCTGATCTCCGTTCTCTCCGTCGAGCAATGGATAATCCACGGCCAATCGCGTCTCATCGTTGCTCCCCAATTCGATAGAGAAATCGTCACTCAACGTGGACGACCAAATGTCCCTATACGTGAATTTGATCATTCACGTCAGAATGATTATTGTTTCAAGTTTTAACAAACTTTAGAAATATCATTGACAGTTTTACGTTTTACTTACGTGTACTAAATAATTCGAATTACAAATGAAATCGAAATTTATCAGTCATCCTTAATAAGATAATTGTAGATTGTCGAAATATTGGTACGTATTCATATTTAAAAAAAAAAAAAAAATAGGACTGTTAATTATTCGTTGTAATTAAGATTACGATTATTTCATTTCTGTTGGTAACTTTTTAAAAAATCAGTGTTTACTAGTAATTAGTATCAATAACGCGAGAGTGTACGGTTTATGCTTATTTTTCAAATAATTCTAGTTCACGGACTGTTCCTTCCAAAGAAATCGAAATTTTATATTAACACCTTACCTACCGGAAGTCGATTGTCCCGTCCGAGGGGACATGTTTCATTCACCAGAGTATTTTAACGCGTTGGCTTCCACGGGGGTCACCGGTGACCGGCACCCGAAATTTTGTACAATCAAATAATTAACAAAAGAAATTTAGATTCGAAAGGTTAAATTTGAAAATTAGTTGATGATATTCTTAATAATTAGGATTTCAACGTGTCTGACTACACACGTCCGTGTTCACTGTGCCAATCACAGACAAACGTGTTAAAATGTGAAATTCAAGGAAAGCAATGAAAATGAATAAACTACATTTTTTTGGGAAATTTTGCTGGAAAAGTAGACTAAATAAAGTGCAAAGTGTTAAAATAAACCTTTCGTTAGTGTTTCGTCTGCAACATCGATGAAAAAGAATCAATGATTACCATTGCTAATCAAAAGTAAGGGATATTACTATTAAATTATTAAGCAGTATCGTTAAGCAGATAACGTGTTAATTAACGTTATCTCTTTAACACGAACCCTGACGATTCGATGGCAATGAGACCAAGGAACAACGATGACAAGGCTATGACGTAATCCTGAAGAATTTCGAAAGTTTAGAGTGGAATTCGCGAAGAAGGAAGATGATCAACCTTGGCGCAAAAAGGTTTTATTCGATATTCGTGAGGCTGTACGATCGATTTCTTAATTCGGTACGCGACAGATTTCATTGAATCCTGTATATTTTCGAAGAATTATTTATTTACCTCGACCCTTAATAATCGTCTGGACGTCTTTTAACCCTTTCCCGGGCAAATTGTATATTGTAAATTTACGTTGTAATTGTCATAAGTAAAATATTCGTAATCCGTTTCTCACGAGGGGAGCTACCCAAGTGTTACGCTCACTTATTTATGAAACTTTGTTACCTTATAGAGTTCGTCAGCTGAGTATTCCGATACGCCAATAGTTTAGGAGATATTAACGATTAAAGTTAGTTAGAATTTAAATCTGTATTATAACACACTCGCACATAGAAATGGTTAGTCCTGGAAATCCAAAGGTACACGGTTCACGGTACACGGTTCAAGTCGCCATTTTTTATGTCCGCTTATTGAAGCTACGCTATAGGTTTTGAATCTGTTAATAATTTGCTAAGTTATTTTTGATTTTATTATTATTAAAGTTTAACTAACTTCAATCTTTAACACTTTACCGACCGGCATGTCGATTAATCGACTTATATGCAACCGCTACCGGTCGGTAAATTGTTAATATATCTCCTAAACTATTGGCCGTCTACGCCCAAAAGGGAGTATCGGGATACTCAACTGGACGAACTCTGTAAAGTGGCAAAGTTTCATAAATAAGTGAGTGTAACACTTGGGTAGTTCCCCCTCGTCAGATTAAAAATAAAATAGAAAAATAAACAATTAAATAATGAAACGCGTATTTTAACGAAAGCATCTTGATACATTTTCTGATTTAAAGTAAGAAACACTCGGTAGGTTTAATGTTAAAAGTATAAAAATATATAAATTTTGAAGAAACTTTTTTGTTTAGACTACATTTGCAAGGGACGAGCTTATAAATTCTTGATGATTCCAGATTCTAACTTGCCCGCATCCATTAATTAAACACCGGGAACACAACGCTGACCCGGTTGGATTCGATGAATTATTAAAACGGATAAACGAATAGAATTATTACGATCCCTTTCGGTTATTTCTGTTTTGCTTCCAATCCTTTTGAAACACTATCTTCTTTCCCGTTTGTTTCCATATTTTATTCGATCCAAGGTAAATATATCATCAATTTTGTCCATCTTTTATTACCCCGAGGATCGTGCGTTCATATCACAAATATTATTAATATTTATCAAGTCAGAATTCTTAATTACGATTATTATATTCTTGAATTATTAATATTTTATTCGCCACTTTATCAGTGTCTCAAAGACAGAATCTCTTTTTACCGTCGATACAAAATTATCAGTTTTCCAAGAATTGGAAAAACAAAACACGGGATGTAAAAGGGATTTGGTATGATTAAAAATAGTGGAGGTATCGTTAATTGTGAATAATTAGAGCCATTACGGAAACGAAAGTAGATCGTAAGAAATGAATTTCGTTGGTAAAGATTTCATCGTCCCAATAAATAATTTTATATACGTTGTTTTCTTTTCGTATCATTTTATATTTATAATCGTTTCGCGATACACCGATACATCAAACCAAATGTCAAACGATACTTGTTCTGTTATCCGAATATTCATCTATCTATAGTTCCGATAACAGAATTTTTACTGTGTTCTGATAAAAATGAAATCATATGGCACGAAACACAGTAAGATTAATCTATTGCCTTCTTTATTAAAAAAAAAAAAAAAAAGAAGAAAAAAGAATTAGGAAGTTAGTACACAGTATAGAAATATGAATTTTAATAATTACTTTGGGTATTTCTCCCAAGTGCACGTATTCTTTTTACATATACAGAGAAAAGTTGTTCGTGGAATTGTAATATTATTTAGGAGCTTCTGTCGCGTTCGTCGTCACAGTGAAAATTACCATAAACGAAACATTGCAATTACCACGGACACGATCAATTATAACGCGTTATAAATAACACCTTGACTGCCACGCTAAAGCATTTATTTCTCCCAAATTTTACCTATTCTTCTTACAATTTTTCGTCGTTTCTATCATTCAGAATTTCAATTACTTAATACGACGATTTCTAATTAAGTCATTGAATGGATATTAACACGTTGACTGCCACGGGGGTCACCCGACATTTTTTACAATCAAATAATTAATAAGAGAAATAACGAAATAAACCATGGATAGCGTTATCATTAAGCTAATAATGCTAGCTATCGATTTGAAAGGTTGACTTTGAAAATTAGTTGATTGTATTCTTGATAATTAGGATTTCAACGTGTCTGACTACACACGTCCGTTTTCACTGTGCCAGTCAACGTGTTAATAATGCGAGCTACAAATTTCTATGGAAATTCAAATGTCACCCGAATATGGTGTTAAATCTATCATCAGCTATCTTGCATATATAATATAGTTTAAATTCGCAAAGCCGGCCACGAATCCACAATAAAAACCACTGACTGCGATACAACGGATAATAGTAAGACAAAAGATCGTCCAGACAAAAGATTAATCATCGTTCATCGAAATATTAAAACTAACGACTAGATAATGGAAAAAAAAAAAAGAATTGAAGCCCTTTAAAAAAAAATTGAAATTGATCAAGTTTAAAAAGCTCGAGTCTCCTGGTCTGCTAGAGTTATCTCCGTTCGTCCATCGGGTTTCCAACGATTTTTCTTTTTCTCTCAGTTTTTCTCGCTCCCTCTCGCACCGACGGCGCATACACGCGTCCTTTTCTCGCCCAACGTCCCCAACCGATGACTTCTCTTCTCTGCTCTACGAGAAGCAACGAGATGCGAGCGGAATTTTAATTGCCATTTATTTTTGCCCGCTCAGTTTCTCGTACCGCTGGCCGTCTCGCGCGGACAGATACAGAACCGATTATGACACCGCGCCGGAGGAAGTTGCGGATCCCCGATGCTTTTATAAATTATATAGTTCGAATCGTTCGTAGAAATCCGGCCGCGAGTTTTTCGCATTCCCGCCAACTTTTCAAGAGAGATCTCGCTCGGATCTCTCAGTACTACATACAATAATCGATCTTTTATTTTATTTTTTTTTTACATTTCGTCCTTTTGACGCCAAAGCCAGACGCTTCACTTTGTTTATACTTTCATCAATATTCCTATACCTTTTTCAAGTAGTAATGTAGGAGTGAATGTGTCGATATAATAAAAACTTGATTTAGTAGTGAGAATTAATTCCCTAGAGGGATCGATTCTGGTGAAAATCAAAAGAAATTCAGAAGATGGATTTATTTCATAGAATTATCAAATCAATACATAAAATTGACGTTCATTATTTTAGAAACATAAACGATTACTTATCATTCTCCATTATCATGTGATCGCACACTGAATTACTTGATTTTACTTTCATGGTTTACCCCATGTTTGTTACCTGGTCATGACGTTATTACGGGGTACAACACCCCTTTCTTGCCCAAGAGAATTTACATCGGTTTATGAATACTACTTTTTCTTTTTCTTATCGATACTTTTTCTTTTTCTTCCCCTATTAGTCGCCTCTTACGACAAGCAGGGGCTACTGTGGGTGTATTCTGCTCCCCTCCCCACAGGGACATAACCTTAATTAGTTAAAAATCAATCGATCGTCACGTGACGTTGATCCACCTGGCTCATGTGACGGTTCTCATCACTGACCAGTCTCAATCATTCTTGTCCACGTTAGCCCGTGAAACGAAACAAGAAATATCGTGACTCTCGACAAATAGGAACCGGCTGGCCGTTAATTTGAAACGTACCGACAGGTGTAATGTCTGGTCCGATACCTTGTTGATTATCTAGCAATGCGAACGTCGAACGATGCCGAGGAAAGTGTATCTCGTTATATGTACATGCATGTAACGATACCGGTGCTCACACACACACACACACACACACACACACACACGCACGTAAACGTTTTCTCGACTCTTGAAATAGTGCTTGTCGTACTGACGCGTGTATTTCAGTCAGAACATCCTTTTATACGTACCACGTTACGCGTTATAACGGTTTGAAGTCGCAGTCATTGACATCGTCATACATATCGTCAAGTGTAACCAAATTCTGTGCTCATGCGCAGAGTTATACGGTTCGTACAATTCTCGATTACATAGAAACCAGGATAGAGGGGATACATAAACCGTCGTTGCATAATTAGTTTCGTTGTATTCGTCCGCTAAGTCGTTAGTTCTTTTCAACGTATTCAACACTTCTTCTTCAAAACACAATTTCTTACCCTTCCGAGGACAGGACCTATTTCCGTTTTTCACGAATACATTATTAATGAGAGATTTGTATGGACACGTTGGTCGAAGGAGAACGCTCGGCATCGTCTACTGTATCCCGCAAAATCGTCTATAACGATCGCGTCGCGAGATTACACGGTTACGATATCCGTGTGCCGCATTGGATGTAGCGTGGGCCGGCTTTAGGACGACGATATCTTGGCAAACGGGCAAGCAGACAAGCAAGCGAAGCAAAGCAGGCAAGCTTGCCACGAGAGATTGGAATGTCTCCCGTCCGTTCGAGTCCTGTCCCTCCTCTACCCCTCGCCTCCACTCTTTCTTCTACCTCTCTCTCTCCCTTCTGCCCTTCTCGTCCATACTGACCCCTCCCTCCCCCTACCAGCCACTTCTCTCTTTCTTTCTTCTCTGTTCGTTCAACGACGTCTTCGCCTGGGTCCGGCGCGGAAGGTAGTGGCGGTGTACGAAGCGAGAGAGAGAGCGAGAGAAAGAGGAAGTTTGTGCGTGGCGAACGGAGCGAGAAAGATGGACATAGAGAAAGATAAAAAAGCTTAGCTAGCGATAGGATTAACTCGGCTGTCGGTTCATAGTTTTCCGAACAATTCGGCGCTTGCGACTCGCATCATTTATTTTTCGATTCATTTATTATAAAGCTACATGCAAATTGTCTAATTGATTCTTTAATAATTTCAATCGTACTTATAAACGCGACTGGATTTGAACAGAAACGCGCGGTGGACAATTAATTTTCGTTTGCGTAACTGACCGTTACGTGAACAGCACGGTATCGGTAAGACCGAACTAACGAATTCCAATGAAAATAAGTCGGGTTCCGATCAATGGTGTAGAACGGTGGAAAGAGTACGCAAGGATATTGATCCCATCGCTAAGGCGTACTCTGTTCTCCCAAGTTTGAATGCATCTTGAAGAAAAGATGCCAGTCTCCCCTCCCTCCCCCCGAGTTCTCCTTCTACTTGTGTCCTCTCTCGTGCCTCGGCCCTGGATATTCCGTCCTCCCCTGCTCCTTTCATTCTCTTCTTTCTCTCTCTCTCTCTCTCTCTCTCTCTCTCTCTCTCTCTCTCTCTCTCTCTTCTTCTTCAGTCCTCTGTCTCTCTGTGTTTTCTCTTTTTTCTCTCTTCCCGCGCCAACGCGACCCTTTTGGCGTAGTGGCTACCGGTGTTACGCTCGTAGGGTCCCCAGGCGGTCCACGAACGGATCCACGAAGAGCTACGAGGACTCCCGAGGGTGTACGATCGTGTGCACGAGCGGATGTGCTACTGTCCTTCGATACTCTGGATGATGCCCCGCGGTGCCTGCGAATCGACTTGTGTATATATAGTACATATATCGTTTCCCTCTGTCCCGGTCGCACGAAAGAAATAGGATGACAGAATATTATCGTTACGTATGTATATCGATCGACGTGTGGCTCCATTTATGATCGTCGCGTGCTTTTTCTTACAGAAGATCCGCATCAAGTTCAAGTTCGTTCAAACTTACGAACCAGACGCGTGAACGTTCGAGCTTTTTGAATCTTCTCGACTGTCGTTCACACGTGCCGACGAGTATCTATTTTTCTTTTTTCTTTTTATTATTTGGGGGAGGGATTTTCAGAGGAATTCTCAGACAGACAAAGAAGAAGAGACCCGGGAAATGCTTTGGAAGAAAATAGAGAGCGCGGCGAAGGAGCGCGACAGGCCTTATGGCGTTGTTGCTCGCCATTTGCCGACGCAGCTTTTCACATTCCTACGGCTCTCTTCCAGAGGCAAACAATGTTAACGACCACGCGAAGAGATCGGAATTCCATCTCTACCGGGCGATACATAAATAGGCCGACGCTTTTACCCGGCGACCAGATAGATACGTACCCGCGTTATTATTCCTTTTTGTAACCGACTATTTTTAGACGGCCGACGGAATTTCACGCTTCGCTTTTCCTTCTTTCTTTTCGTTCTTTCTCTCGTTTAGTCCCGTTTCATCCATCTTTTCGTACATTCGGATCGGTCGCCGACGGGTTCGATTCCATCGTAATACGTAACCTTAACCTCTTATCTATTCCCTTTTCGTACCTCGTACACGACGGACCATGGAGAGAGTCCCACCAGTTCCAACTGTTTTTCGTTTTTATTTTGGAAATTTCAATAACTCCAAGACAAATAATGTAAATTATTTAATGATATTTTACATTTAGCAATCTTTAATTGTGCCAGTTTCGATATTAAACGTAAGGGGTTAGGCATTGCAAAGATTTTTTAATTTTCATCTTAAAAATCTTGTTAAAACAATTTTTTTTTTTTTTTGTATCCTAGAATGTACAAACGAACTTGCATACTGATTTAATATTAATTAATCCTTATATTTTCTCAATTAAACGTGCTTATGCTTGAGAATGAAATTCCACCTGCTTTTATCACGCATTGTCTCTTATCAACGCAAGAATGCACGAAGCTCGATTATCAGACACTTATCATTCCCTGATAACGAACATTTAAGTGACGTAGTCCAAATTCAGATCTAGCTACTGTTTGGCGTCGTATTCCTGAAAAATAGAATAGTAAAACTATGGAAAAACAAGAAAGTATTATCTGATTAATTTTTTTCTTATACAACAAACTGTATGAAAAATTTGTTCTTTTCATCCGATACAAAATTAACGTACTAATAAATGTTATGATATAATTTAATCGATTGTCACGATCTATTTTCCTCGAAGTATTATCTAAACTTTTGTCCATATCATCGACAAAATAGTGTGTTTTTTTTTTAATAGCTTTTCAATTTCTGCCGATCGAATGCATAGAAACGTAATTGATTAAAGTCGATCCTGTTATTGTTCAAACGAAACAGTAAACAAATGTTTTATCGTGAGTATTACTCAGAAAAGCTGCCATTGTTTCGAAAAATAATCGGAAGATACAAAATTTTCAAAACAATGTTTCGAGCACGTACGTGCGAGAATGAGTCATAGATAATAAATTTGTTAGATTTGCTATTATCTTCGTGATTTCTTTGTATTCCATTCGGCTTCGAAACGGATGAAAATTTACGTCGGAAGAGATGAAAAATCGTATCTCACTATGACGACGCGTTGAAGATGTTGAAGATTAATTTCTGTTTAATTTAAATTATTCCTTTTAGTATTTTGAATTATTATTGTAATTAATAGAATCTTTCGTATATGCCAAATAATTAAGAAGAGATTCGTTGGAAACACAAGTACATACATATATACGACACTGGGTTAATTGTATCGACGGTGGATGAAACCGACCACTTTGTCTGGTCATTTTTATTCCCCTGATAAGACGATTTCCTCGAAATCTCGATATAACGTTGAACATTCATCCAAAGGGAATGCAACGGGTATCAGATGCCGATTTCTCCGAAAGGGAGAGCACCGTAAAACGATATGCATACCGAATACGTTCGTCAGGATTTCTAACATCTTCCAGCCTGAGTTTTCTGGGAAAAGCTCCTCTGTTGTTTCAACCCCTTAACACACTGCTGTTGAAATTTATAAAATACTTTGAAACAACAAGTTTTCTTTCGAATCGGGTATTAAGAAAATGAAAAATTATATAAATATTACTATATTTTGTATAATAATCCCTAAAGTATTAGATTATGGTATTGGGGCACTTACGATTAGGTTTTACAGACATTCAGGGTTAGGTATTATTTGAGGTTATGTCCTATGAAACTGTGAGTACGTAAGGTTAGGTCATACAGGTATTTAAAGTTAGGTAATTTGAATACACGAGGTTAGGTCGTATAGAACTGTAGATATTTCAAAGCATTTGTTTCCGAGGGATAGAATTATTTATTAATTTTCTATCGTATAGCATACATTATGGTAACATACTCTTCATGATTGTTTTCATGTAGTTAACACGTTGGCTGCCACGGGGGTCACCGGTGACCGGCATCCGAAATTTTGTACAATCAAATAATTCAGAAAAGAAATGACGAAACGAACCACGGATAGCGTTAACATTAAGCTAATAATGCTAGCTATCGAATTGAAAAGTTAAATTTGAAAATTAGTTGATTGTATTGTTAATAATTAGGATTTCAGCGTGTCTGACTACTCACGTCCGTTTTCACTTGATTCGCATGAAAATTCAGTCGCGGATAAAATGTTTATGGAGTTTGATGAATCTGTCAGTGATATTAGAAACGATTACTTCTTGTCTCCTGTCGCACAACACCATGATTGAGTATTGGAGGAATTTGATAACACTTGAATGAGAATCAAGATTCTATCGCACGAGTATTATTTATTATGTTCTGAAAATATTTCAAGTAAACAATTTAATGCCATCGTATTTTTGATGGGATACAAGATTTCGAAGTACTGAGTGATTTCTTTTTGTTTGTTGAACAAAATAAATCCGATAATTTGATTTAATAAAATAATGTTACCAAGATAATGGATCTTTTCACGTTATCGGTAAAAATTGTATGTATCAAATACCAAAACGAAGCAATATTTTTATATGATACTTAAATTAAATGTTTATTCCTTTTATCTGGTCTGCATCAGCAAAGCAGAGTACGTTGATTAAATAGAAAATAATAAAATACATGTTGAAAAATCTCATTTACATCTTATTAGAATA
The DNA here is from genome assembly GCA_943735885.1 of Stelis phaeoptera. Lineage (NCBI taxonomy): Eukaryota > Metazoa > Arthropoda > Insecta > Hymenoptera > Megachilidae > Stelis > Stelis phaeoptera. Next base: position 9,202,190 of record OX030936.1, read on the forward strand.
TTCGTCGAATCAGTTCACCTTTAATTACAAGAGTTTTTTAGACGTGCATGCGTCTGTTTCAAGAAGTAAATTTACACGAACGAAAAAATGTGTGCATTTTGGTAAAAAGTATGTAAACGACAGCTTAGAATCCGGACAACATTCCTAACAGAGCATATCCATGAAAATATCATAATACATCGGAGCATAAACGTTTTTCTTCTTTATCGAATATAGTTTTGTGCTTGATAAAGAAATGTTAAAGGATTTCGAATAAGGCATACGTACAGGCACAAATACAATTCAGTAATTAACACTAGGAACCAAAAAACGGGTCAAAAAGATTTGTTCCGGATTCCGTATTGCCTGTCACCCAGATGAAGAATTTTTCTATATGCTAATTTGTATTTCGTCTTTTACGAATTTCCTTTTCTATTTAATTTTCATTGAACACCGGTAGTTCTATCGTTAACTAAAGTTTATATACTGTTAAACTATACAATTAAACGGTTGCATCTCGAATGTATGCTATTGTAACCTGTCTGACTACACACGGCCATTTTCACTGTGGCGGGTAATTCGAAACTCGTAACTAATCCCGACATTTTAATTGAATATACTTATCTTCTTCTTGTTGCAATAAATACCATTGCTTCGGTACTATCGGTCCATAATTTAATTTCTAATTGGCAAGGAACAAAAATAGCAGCAAGTATAACCTCAAAAAAAAAAAAAAAAAAAAAAAGAATCGTAGTATCTGTACGTTATATCGGTTGAATATAAGCATTCCATTGCCCCTATTCATTCCCATTTACATTCAAGTATTCATCAGTTGCTCCATCGTTCATCCAATTGTTTGTTTCCGTTGGAAATCGACCTTGAATATTTTCCGTCAAAATCCAACCGAGAGCGTGCGCCAGAAATCATGATTTTCAGTTGCCAATTTCGTCGGTCGCGGGCGTTCGGAAAACACGGGGAGGGGAAAGAGAGAAAGAAAAAAAAAAGAACACATTCGAGGATACATTTCGTTCAGGGAGATAGGATTGCTCGAAAGTTAAGAGCTTTTGCTTCGTCTGCAGACACCTTCGTTCGCTCAACGGGGCATCGAGTTATCGGTATGTACACCACGATAATGGCATCGCATTCCATTCATATCAGCATCGCTCGCTCGCCACCGCAGCTCTCCCTTCTCTCCTCCTCCTCCTCCTCCTCCAACTTCTCCCACCCCGTCAGAGGTGGTCTCAGGCTCGTATCCGTCGCGTCGCGAGCATTGCGCAGCCTCGTCCCACCGTTCGAGCGGGACGCGCGCAACTTCGCCAATTGTGAACGCAGTTTTACGTGGCCGATCGTCATGCTGACTTCACCTGGTGCGCATTCCTTCTGCAACTGTTGGAAAACAGCTCCGCGGATGAAACTTATCTTTCGAGCCGTACAGCTCGTTCACTATTCTGTGCTCACAGCAGGGCGTCAGAATTTTGTTTCTTAAATAATCACCCTTAAAGTATCACGTACCTCCGTAACTTTGTTTCATTACGATCCTGAAATACGTATACATACCCCCTCCCCCTCTCCTCTCCGTTTAATAAAGGTGGATCGAATTTTGCCTTAAGAAAATTTTAGGTTATGTATGTCTCGATTCATGGAATGTATCGCCATCGTGGTTATAACCTTTTGGTACATATTAAAATTTAAAAATACCTTATTGCTTTATCGAATAGAAATATTTGAAATAGTTTGGGAATATACTTGGCGAAGTAGTAATTATCGTCTCGCGTGAAAGTGGCGGACTTTGTCGACCGAGGAAATGAAAACTCTATGGAACCTGTAACGTCTAGAGTTATGCTCGCTGGTGTCTCTATGGTCGTTACGTGTGAACGTGGAATGCGAGTTACGAGAGGAAGTGCGTGGCTTCGTGCGAACAACGATAAATAGCGAACGCACAATATATGTCCAAACTTTCTCTACGAAGAATTCTTGTACCTTAACGATAAGATATCTGGTGGTGTTGTGAGAATGCGCACGTGCCATCGTGTACGTGTACACATGACTCACATACGTAAAAATAATTCTTTTTTGTAGGTATAATAAAGTAAAAACGTCAATCATTATGATTTTAACTCATTAATACACGAAGCTGCGTATACGAAACATTTTATTATGATTACAATCTTGTTTTGATCTTTTAATTGAATAAGAATTTTAACGTCGACAAAATTATTTCTTTCTTTTATTACTCGATCGGAGTACGTCGACCATTATACTTGTAGTAAACATATTCTAATACTTTTAACGCGTTTTGATAATGGTAACAACGTAATAATTACGCAACAAGTGTCAGAATAGGTAAACGTACGATAAAAGTAAACGCGTAATAAGAGAAACACGTTCACTATCATTGTGTTAAATATATGTATACAGGGTGTCCTGTAACTAGTGTAGAAGCCGGAAATGAGGGGTAGCTGAGACGATTCTGAACAAGAATTTCCTTTGTTAAGATGCCGGGTGGGGCTTCGTTTTTAAATTATTAACGAAAAGCACTGACCAATCAGAGCGCCAGTAGAGCGTGCGCTCAACCGTGATAGGATAACCTCGAGCCGGGACGTCGGACTAGAACGAATCACGACTGAGCGCGTGCTCTACACGCGCTCTGATTGGTCAATGTTTTTCATTAATAACCCAAAAACGAAGCTCCAAATTGTTTTTCAGAATCATCTCAGCTACCCTCCATTTCCGGCTCTTACACTAGTTACGAGACACCCTGTATAAATCGAAACATATATTATTTATAAATCTCGAATCGTTGTATTTGTTTTATCGATTTTACGTCTTGCGAAATAATCGAAAAGAAGTACATTTATGAAATGGAAATGAATTAATAATTTCCCGCTTAAACTGCGCGCGCAGGCCGCGCGAAATTTAAAAGACGGCTTAATATGCAATGCTCCTTTTAATACTACGTCTACAGGTGAATAAATAAATAATTATCTATTGTATTCGTAATATTATAAATATATATATATATATATATATATATATATTTTTTTTTTTTTTTCATAAGGGGTCGCAAGAAAAGAGAAAGTATTTTGAACAAAGTCATATTAATATTCATTACGGTAAGAAAGATTTCTTTATCGTGCTGTTGTTGACACCATAAAACGTTTCATAAAAATACGCCAGTACTTGCGGATCGTGGCGACTTCTATGGGTAAGATCGCGTACTTCGTACGTGGTTGCTTGTTCTCTCTATGAGTTGGTTCGTAACTTTTAGAAATTTGTGGAAACTTCACCTTCGAGTTTATTAAAATGAAATTGACAGTTTTTCTGCCGAAAAATAGAAGGCGGTATAAAGTGTTACCCAGTGTATCGTTATCCTTTTATATATAATAAACATTTTAACAATAATATACCGGAAAATGAAGAAATATAAATGGGAATTACAAACTAGTGTTACTTGTACACGTAATAAAAAGCTATGAGGTTAGTTTTAGGTTTTTAATTAGTAGCAATTAAGGATTAAATATAAATTCTTTTTATTTCTTTCAATGGTACTATGCAATTTCTCACTGTGTTTATTCGACGTTTTAAAACGTTTTTAATGAGCTGAATGAAGTGCAATTTAGTTCATTATCCCTCTGAATTCTAATTTATTCCTAAAAAAAAAAAATGAACCTTAATCGAAACGAATAAAACCTTGCTCGATAAATATTAACTTCTTTTTATAAATGTCTCAAGATCGTCCAAACTTTTTCACATAATTCTTGTAATTAATTCGTTGCTTTCAAATTATAATATATCCATAATATAATTACTCAAACTTTTATTAAAAAAAAAAAGAAAAAAAAAGAAAAAAAAAAGATTCTTTGAAACTTTTAATTTTTCACCTAAAACGTAACATAATATTATAATTCCGTTTAGAAAACGAATAATTTAGGAAAAGACGGGATAAACGAAGGGGGTGTGATGAAATTGAGGAAAAGGGAAGGGATTCCGGAAAGGGTGCAACAGGTCACGTGTGTAGTCGATCCCTTGCATTAGCCGTGAATTCTTCATTCTTTTTCTTCTCTCTTTCCTCTCCTTTCGTCTCTCTTTCTCTCAGGAGCCACGTGCGCCCCAAGAAATTCCTCTTTTGTATCCCTCGGCCTTTGTTCGGCAACAGCTGTCCGACCGAAGAAATGCTTTTCTCCGTCATCGGGTCTACTCCATTCCTGATTCTTTTTTTTTTTTCTTTCTTGTCTTTCCCCCCATTGAATCGAATTACCAAATTCAGTCTTTATCTCTCACGTTTCTCTTCGTCTCTGCGTGCCAGCTCCTTGAAACGAGATCATCGAATCATTTTCGAAAGCATCAGAATCAATTTTAATATTTCTTTCGAACTGTCCAAACATTCACGAATTGGAAAATTTGTTATTTTCGGGAAAACCTCGAACTTACGGATTGAACATTTTTATTTTCAAACAATCGTCTCAGAGCATGTTAGCCACCATCCTATCCTCTACCTACAGTTGATGGGTCCCAAGCACGTGTTAATTTCGCCCAACGATATCACATGTTTCGAAAATTCTTCGGTAGGCCCTTAACGCCGGAAGAAGTTGGCTTTCGAAATTTCCACCGGTTGCGTATTTACGAGAAAATCCCACGAATGCGCCCAATTACAAAACACCGCGGGCATTCCTGAACAGAAAGATCCATACGTACAGAGAGCGGGGCCCTGGTGATACGCGGTTATATCTATCTATCTATCCCTGTTTCCTTCGTTGCTTCTCCTCGTGGTATGAGAGGCCGAGTAGTTGGCGCACTATAAAAGGGGGCCCTTCGCCACGGAACGGGGCCCCGCAGTCCAGGGGCCGAAGCAACAGCGTTCAGATAAATATGCGGGAGGGGCCGGAATTCCTCACTCGGCTGCATTCCAATCGCTCTTCCTCCTCCGCCATCTCACCACCACCAATATAAGGCCCCACCGTCGTTGTTATTTGCAACCTACACTACTGTTGCCGGCCGCTATCGTAACGTAAGGCAACAACCAACGACGTGTCGATGACGGTAACAACAACGAACAGTGGATAGGGTCGGTTGGAATATTTTAACCCTTTGCACTCGACTGTTAATTTATCGGAGTATTGGAAAATGCGAAATTAAAGAAGGGAATAAAAATTCGACGGATTCTCAAATATTTCTAACACTTTTCTTCCGATATAACGAAGAAAATTAGATTAGACCCCGATTACGTTGAAAAATACTTCGAGCGAAAAGGGTTAAGTAATTAAGGTTGCTAATCGTAGAGGAGTACTATAGGTTACTACATAAAGATGTTACAAAATTGTAACACGTGAAAATTCTGAATTGTTTCAATTTCAACGAGCCACAGTTTTGCCCGTACCTGTACTAGATCATCTCCTATCACTAACCAACGTCGATAACCACGATTCTATTCCATCCCTGTACACGTGAACCGATCGTTTTTGTCCCTTCCTTTTTTGCAAAACGACCATACGTATAATTTACTTTTTCAACGATCGTTTCAACGTTATACCCGATTGTGTTCCGCTGATCTACTTTTTGCTCACGGTACTGTGTTCCACCAGTTGAAGTTCACGACTAACCCTGCCATCTTTCTCTTGTCTTTACTAGAAGGTCCATCAAAGATATTCATTTCGCTGTTTCGCTCGACCACGAGATGCCAAGCCTCGTCCAAGAATCCCCCCCACCCTTTCTTTAACCCTTCTTTTTATTTTTCTCATTCTTCTTACGGGATTGTCTTACTTCGTTCTCCTACGTTTTCTCGTAGTTTTTGCCTCTCTTTCTCGTGTACTAAAAAGGTAGGCTCTTTTTACAGCTGCAAGATCCAGAGGATCGATAGACACATGTGTGTACCACACACACACACACACACACACACACACACACACACACACACACACACACACATATATACATGTATACATAAGAACGTGTGCACGTTGTTTTCGCAGAAATTATTATCGTAGGTGGTGGATCCCCCATCAAAATGCATACGGGACTCTAATACGGAGGCCTGACCCCTTTGGCCAAGGATCTTGCTCTTCTGTCACGCGGGGAATTCCTTAACAATATTCCTTTTCTTTCTTCTTTTCGAAGAAGGAATTCCTTAATGATACACGAGTGTTGCGTGCCTCGTTGCACTGCCTCCCCCTCCCCATACACGCACGTGATATATCCCGAAAGTATTTTCAAAATATCAGCCGCCAGTTCGAAAAAGTTACACGGTGTCGATGACGGAGCCAAAAGCGGAAGAGAAGGAAGTAAAATAGTAAAAAAAAAAAAAAAAAAAAAAAAAAAAAAAAAAAAAAAAAGATAGACGCATAGGAAGACGCAAGGATCGAGGTAAGATGAGCTTGGCCGGTCGGTGAGGCTGAAGGAGAGAAGGAGGGAGAGGAGGATTGGGGGGGGGGGGGGGGGAATAAGACCCTCTTTCCGCGAGGCGAGCGAACCGGCTCGTACTCGATAGCATCTACGGAGCCTCCGACAATAATAGTGTGGACCGAGAAATATGCGCGCGGGGCCCCGAGTCCCGTGAATCCTTCGGCGGTTTTCGGCTAGGGGGAGGGGTGGGGTGGCACACACAGCACTCGTGGAAGGGGGCGAAATTCCCCGATTCGTAGCGATGGAATCGAGTCTCCGTACTTTGTGATTCCTTAGCAATTCACCGTTTCCTTCTAACCATACCCGATAAACAACAACTGTATCATATTTTCATCAAACTATAATACATAAGTTATTATCTTCGTAAGATGTGAACTGTTCAAATGAGTTTGCTAATGGAGCAAGTTAAGCGTTAGTTTCGAACGGACTGTACAAGGGAAGGGAAAAATTGGTCCCATCGCTACGCAGAGGGCCTTGCGACGAAGGAAAGAGAGGGAGGGAGGGTGGGAGGGACACGTAGCAAGGTCCAGCGGGCCTGTTCTTAGATGATCAAAGACACGGCTGATGGGCCAGTAGTGGCCCCAGAAATTCCAACAAGGACGAGGCATAATGCGCGACTCAAGGTCGGTTCTACTACCGACCAGCAGAGTCTCGAGATGGGACCACGTTCAACAGGGTCGTACCGTGACCTCGTCAGGCCCTCCCTCTTCCCTGGCCCCCTACTCCATCCCTTCTGTCGTCCCTTTACAGGCTGGCCTCCGCCACCGTCAGGATCGTGCGCTTGCCCCCGCGGCGCCCTGCACCATCGGCCGCTCCGCATACCGCCGCATTCCGTTTCGATGGAAAAAAAAGAAAAGAAAAGAAAAGAAAAGAAAACCATCCACGCCCTCGGGGGGGTTGTGTCTCGATGACGAGCGCTATTTTCGAGAAACGACCTTCCAGACATTGTAACGTTTCGCTGTTCGCCAAAGCTTCTCCACTCGTCGGATAACAATTATTATTGGCAGTTTTCTTTTTGCACCCAGGGAAGGATTTTCGTATGTTTTGCATCGAAATCGTGGAAATATAAAAATTATCATATATTTGGCGAGAAATTGAACTGCTTGATTATCAGAGGCGTAATCGTGCGATAATTAATCGAGCTTTAATTGTAAGTTTTCTTTTTCTAGTTGAAAATAATTGTAATACAAGATGATGTTTGTTTTTCTTGTCGAAAGGAAAATGTTGTCGAAGGGTTAATTGGGCTTGAATTTTAATAAATATTACGGCGGAGGATAGAACCAACTTTACATATACCTGTTCTTACTCTATGAAATAAACGGTGATTTTTCGAAAGAAATTCGTAATTTATTAAAGGAAATAATTCGCAACATAATTTCTGATTTCTAATATCAGATAAATAAATAAAGGGGTCGTTTGACCCCGCTTGGTACGTTTAGTAATCAATCGTGAAGAGTGTTAACCCTTAAAATTGTATACTACTTGCAATATCAATTGTTTGCTCCAATCTTTGAGATACTTCCGATCTGCCATATTTGAAGATACCACACGAATGTTTTAACGGTATCTATACTTGATTTTTTAAAACTAATTTTGACTCGTGATTCCTCGAACCATCAAAACATTTGGATATTTTTCTTTTAATCTATTGTTTATCAATTGAAAAAAAAAACCCACTATTTCGCTCTAGTTAAAAAAGTTACATTATGTTTTAATAGAAGCCAACAAAAAAAAAACAAAAGAAGAAATACTGAGGCATTTTCAAAAGTTATAAAATTCTGTTGATATTAAATTTTGTAGCTACTCGTTACGAAATCTAACGAAGATCCATATCTCTTTTCTCCCGCAAACTCATTCTCACAACCAGACGTTACATTTCTAATAACATAGAAACTTCGAAACATTCCATCTATTATAAAACTTCAGAATTTGCTAACAGATTTCCAAACTTACCCCTATCATCTCTTCTACCCGAGCTATTATAATTTTCCCTGAATGAAAGGGTTAAGAATTCAGATCAAAACCTCGACACGCACCCGTCAATAGCATCAGATATATTAGAGCAAGAGAGAGAAAGAGAGAGAGAGAAAGAGAGGAACGAATGTCGCATGAAATGCATAGAATCCGTGGAGGGGACGATGACAAGATAGAGCGGGAAAAGTGGGGAGGGGCGCAAGGGCTCGGTTGCGACGGTCCTGCCGGGCCTCAGGATGAGGCCCGCCTTTTTACACCGGGTAAAGAAAGAGCCACGCTTCAGGCCAACCGTTGAACGAAGCGAGACGAGCGAGTAGATGAGAAGCGTGGAAGGAGCGAACAGAGAAGGAGAGACGAAGGAATGCCTGGACGAAAAGATCTTCGAGCCAGCCGAGCGAGAGGGAGGCGAACAGATCGAAGGATTAAAACGGACGAGGAAGAGATGAAGAAGAAACGTACCGGTGGAGTAAAAAGGAAGGATGTCGTGATAGGGGCCTGGTCGAGGGAAGTGGGGGTTTGGTGTGTAGGTAAAAGCGGGTTGGAAAGGGAGAGCGAGAGAGTAGGTACGACCGGGTGGTGCAAGAAGCGAACGAAGAGAAGGCAAAAAGGTGGAAAAAAGGTGGGATCCCTTAAAAATTGGTACCCACAGAGGTGGGGATCGGAATTTCGGGCCCCGTAAACCGGCCAGTCTCGAGGAGGCCTTCGCGAAGATGAGGTGAAGGAAGAGGAGATAGACGCCCGACGGGACAGAAGAAGAGGAACACGAAGAAGAAGAAGAAGAATAAGAACAAGAAGAAGGGAGGAGGAGGAGGAGGAGTAGAAAAAAGTCGGAAGGAGTGGAAGAAGAATAACAGAAGAAGGTTAAAGAAGGAGGCCAAGACGAGTACGAGCATCGCAACGAAGAAGAAGCAGAAGAAGAAGAAGAGGAACCGTGCCTAGTCTACCGTGTACCCGGCATGGACCGTCAGTACACACTCTGCGTACTCGTACCGGCGCACCAGTACCGCACCTACGTCAACAATTACCATCAGCACGTTCATCATCATCGTCTGCAACAGCAACGACAGCAATACATCGATCAACAACCGTCCAGCAAACAGCCGTACCAACAGGAACAGATTTACGAGAACGTGGTGTCCCAGTATCGGATGAGAATGTGCTACCACAACGATTACGAGAACGACGAACAGATACAAAGATTCTATTGGGAACAGTGCTACAGACGCGATGACACCGACGCCACCGCGTACTATTACTGTGAATACGTAAGGGACACAAGGATTTTCTGTGCTTTGTCCGCGGTTTTATAGTGATCATCTTCTGAACACAGCGCCATTTAATACGCGTCCAACAGTCAATAATAGTCCAAGTCCAAGTTGTCCTCGGTACACTTAGAAGAGCCAAATCTAAGATTTCGCGGATAATTGTCTTTCAGTGAAATTCCTCGGTACACTTAACACAAGCGTAGAAATACGATTCTATAAAGATTCTTTGTATGAAATTCGAAGCCGTCCTTGCGCATACCTTGTCTGTTCAAGTGAAATTCTTAGTACCGAAAGCCGAGTACTTTCGACGGTTTCTGTAACACCGTTGTACATGATTTTTCAAACATTCTTCGGGTAAAATCTTTAATTTAAGTCTCGACAGTGGAGTGAAATATTCTTTGACGATACATCATCTCGTGGGGATTCGTAGTACTACGCACAGATCGTGTAACAATCGTTTCTCTACCTTGAATTCCAATGGAACGTGGTTTCCGTCGAGTCTCTCCAGCCATTGATCGAGATAAAAAGTAAAATTCAAGGTCACTGAATTTCTCGTGAAGAGTATTGCCCCAAACCGACGCACACACGCACACGAAATTTCATTAGCATCTAATTAACACATATCAATTTAACGAAGTCTGTTGGATAGGATGAATTTAGAATTAAGTATCTTATGATCGCAAAGTGTTTGGTGACATTTGTCTATGGTTTTGAAGAAACAAAGAAAAAAATGGAATCTTTAAATTTGTGTTACAGGCGAAGAAGGAGATTTACGATGTGAAACAACAGAGGCTATGTCTGGCCCAGGATGAGTACAATCACCTTAACAACGCTCTAACTACGCTCGGCGCATCGCGTACAAGTTGTGAGTACACCTTAATGTTGACGGTATCTAAATATTTTCTGGAATTATTGTTGTTTAAAAGTTAGTTGGGCACATCGTGGGCTCTTTTTATTATAGACGAGATTTAACCATTTCAAAAATTTGCCCTACTTTTGTGATAGGGTTGGACGCGAGTTAAAGATTATTTAAAAGTTTTTAAACGATATAAATATTTGTCTGTCTGCAGTGTGCTCCAGTTCAAGTTCCTTGAGTACCAAGTACGATCCGGACCTTCTGAAATCCGATGTCGCGCTCGCCAGGAGTAGAGTGTCCCGGTTGAAACGAGAACTCGAACAGATCCGAGCAGAAATGAACTGTACGCAACGAGGAGTGGACACTCTTTCAAGGTAAAATATTTAATCTTACCCATATTTGTCATGAATTTGATGAACCTTAAATATTGACCATCAGCAACAATAATAATCGTTACAAATTGTCGAAAAATATTGGGTCACTCGAGTAAATATCGATCCACGATGATTCTAAAAGTTGTGATATCAATTTTCTTTTTCCTTCGTTGACGCAGTGTCGAACAGAAGTTAAGCGGACACCATGGAGGTTGTTACAACATCACCGAGGCCCAGGCGATCATGACAGAGCTTCGCAACATTCAGAAGTCGTTGAGTTCAGGCGAGAAAGAAAAGGCCGAGCTGATGCAGTCCCTGGCGCAGTTGAAGGACGAGCTGACTAGATTACAACTGTGCGAGGGCAGCCCCGAAGCAAGCACCCTGAGCCTGCCTCAGGAAAAATTGAGCACAGCGTCTCAGACCGACCTGTCCGGCGAGTTGATACCAATTGGCACTCGTTTGGCCGAGATGGCGCGGATGAGGCTGCAGTACGACGAGGCCAGGAAGAGGATACAGCACATTCAACAGCAATTAGCAGATCTGGAGGAGAAAGTGACACCTGGTCAAACCGAAAGCGACAAGGACAAGTTGTTGCTGTTCCAGGAGAAGGAGCAGTTGCTCAGAGAACTGAAGAGCATCACTCCCCGTACCAGGACGCAGCAGGACATGAAGAAGATTCAGAGCGAGATCCGTCGCCTCGAGCAGGACCTGAACAACGCCCTGGAACTGTCCAATAAGACCATCACCGATCGTGTCCGACTTCACGAAGAGAAACAGCTGCTTCTGCAACAGCTGAGGGACGCTTTAAGGTCGATGGCGATGCTGGAGGGTCAACTGAAAACACTGAGCGCGAGCACGCTCTCTGTGAGCAGCAGTTCCAGCTTAGGAAGCCTCAGCACGACCAGCAGCAAGGGTTCCCTGAGCTCTGGATTGAGCTTCACCGATATTTATGGTGGTCCTCAGTGTCTGGGACCAGTCAGCTCGCAGCAAGAACGACCGGTCGACATGGTCGATCTACACAGACGCGTGGAGCGGTTGCTCAGAGGCTCTGAACAGAACAACCTCGTCAGTACTCCGTCGCCTGGTCGATCGCAGCCTAGTTTGTCGCCAAGATCGAGCCTGTCCAGCGTCAGTCCACCCGTTTCTCCTTTGTACGAAAACGCCCCGATGGGTCCGCCGCCCGCCTACGAGCACGTGGAGATGCAGAGGCGGCAGCATCAGAGACCCACCACCTCGTCAAACGCTCATCTGGACGGAAACCAGCTGGAGGATCGACTGGCGGAACTCAGGCTCAGCCAGCAGCAAACCACCCCGCACGAACAGCCTTGTTCCGGTTCCCAAGACCGTCTGAAGCTGGTCGGTGGTCCCCATCCACCCATGGAACTGCAGTCTGGGAACATGTCGCAAGGCAGCGGTCTTGGCAGGCCTGTCTGCGTGATGCAGCATCAGTTATCCTCGCAGGAACCACCGCCTCTCTCGCCCATCAGCGAAACACCCCCACCGACCGAAATTCGATCGAGGGCCAGCAGTTCCGGGACCAACACCAGATCCGTCTCGGCTGCTGTGTCCGACGAGAGTGTCGCCGGTGACTCGGGAGTGTTCGAGGCCTCCAATCGTAGGAAAGTACTCGAAGCGATCGGAGATGTGGATTCCTTGGCGCTTGGTGGCATGAGCTTGGAGACGGCGCAGGTGCAAATTAAGCTTAGGTTCGTTTCATCTTTTATCGTGTAACGTTGTTATTCCATCTTTACATTTGTATTTCTACGGGCGGGGTAAGGAGCCCAGAACGTTGCTTTCTTCAGGGCTTACTATGCTGTTGAAGCGGCTCTGAACTTAGGTATTAGGGTACGTGTTCGCTAGCAGAGTAAAATTTGCGAGAGAAGCTGTCAATAGCATTTCTTGTAGTTGTTGCTCGTCCAGTAAAAGTATGTTTGATATAAAGTATATGAAGGATAGTTATATTGTGTGCCTGCGACTTTGAACTACATTCAAGTAAAGTGGTAGCTCAGTGACGGTAACTGAATAGTTTTATGACACTGCGGGTCGAGTTTTAATGTTTGAAGAAATAATTATGGGATGCTTTGCAAAGAAAATTTAGTAAAACATGTTATATTGTTATATGCAATATGAAATAAATTTAAAATTATTCAATTGATCTAGATATAAATATAAAATATCTAAATATAATTTTAAATAGTCCAAATAATGGATTCTGAAGTGATAAACAATGAAAAGTTCTACTGTTTATAAGTTCGTAGGGAAAACATGGAATACAAATTTCTCCTTTTGTTAAATTCTTATTAATTTCTTTAGATATTCTGTAAGTGACGGTCTACTTCACGTTGGAATTGAACGTGCGAGGAACCTAGCCGCCCTTTTTATTCCTAACAACGGGCAAGTGTGAGTATTTGCATTAAACATCCTCTTCAAATGAACATTAAGAACGAAAACTAACAGTCCTCCGTCTGTTTGTGTTTAGGTACATAAAGGCTGCATTGCTTCCGATGCAACCGCCCGTTAATCATATGTGTTGTACGAAACCTGTGGTGGATCTGCGCAAACCAACCTTCGGTGAAACGTTCCCAATTGCAGTACCACTCAACAAATTATACACGAAGACACTGCAGGTTAACGTTTGGTGCACGAGCAACGAGTCTGAGGAGTGCTTGGTAAGTATCCTCCAGTCTTGTTTCATTTTTTTATTACACTTTTGTAATAATAATTCCGATTTGAAAACTGATCATTTTTTCAACATACATTAGTAGGGCAGTCAGCCATAATGTTAGGCAAAATAAATTGAGGTTAATCTTTTTAACTTTCGTTCCAGGGATCCGCCCAAGTATCACTTGCAGACTTCAGTCCAGAACTGCCAAGCGTCAAATGGTACAACATACTCTCCTTCCGCTTCATGCAACCATCCGACAGTCCCAGCACCAGCACCAGTAACAGTAACAGCAACAGCATCTCCACCAGCGTAGCGAGACAAGCTAAACACGACAAACAGGAGTCGGACATATCGGTGTACCGTGGAGGACAGAACACCAAGGAAGAGAGCAGCGACGAGAGTACGATCATCAGCTCTCAGACGTCCACCTTGACGAGGAATCAAGGCTGCGACGAGTTGCAAACGGCCATCTCGTTGAGACTCGAAGAGTTGGCTAACTGTTTGGGCAGTCCGGAAGAGGAGGACGAGAACGGTGGTAGCGAAAGCGGAAGCGAGGACAGTGACGAAGAGGGCATCATCGTGGAGTTTGTGATGGAAGACAATGTTTTGGAGGATGTCTTGGAGCACGAGGTACGCGTCATGAATATTTAGTTATTTAAACCAACTACATCTATCGCATTAAAACTTAATGCGAGGGTTATTGTTGTTTATTGACACAAAGTTTATCAAATCTTGGGGGCAATGTGGAGAGTGAAAATGAATATTTTATTAAAAAATGTTAGCGCCTCCCAGGTTGGAAACCGCTGCTTTATATTAATAGTTGCTTTCGTTCCTTATAAATTGGAAGTTGTAATTTCTATTAAAATTGACTGATGAGTGTTGCAATTGCTAATCGCAGGAGGATGAAGAGTTGAACGAGGAGGAGGCAAGGCAAACTCAAGACAAGGAGACCAACACCGAATGTATATTCATACCAGAACAGGGAAAACAGAGGAAACTTTCAGCGGCCGGAGTTGTTTCCAACACTTTACACGACGATAAAAATTCTATCGTAATCAAGAGAAGTCAAACATTCTCTCCCAGTGCTGCAGTTAGTAAAAATCACTATATCTGTCGGGTAAATATCAGACTTACTGACAAAGATCTCTCGTTATAATCTCTCAACTCGTATTTTCATTAATTTTGTTCCTTTTCTTACAGCTGAATCGAAGCGACAGCGACAGTAGCATGCCGTTGTATCGCAGGGGCGGACCTTTCCAACGAAATTCCGTGGAAAGACGATCCCTTCGATGGCGAAGACCCTCGTCTGCTCTCAGCTGCAAAACCGCATCGAAAAAGTCCACTAATTTACCACCTACCGCCAGAACCTCGCTAGACCTTGAATTGGATCTTCAAGCACAACACGCCAGATTGAATAATCTGCAGGACGAGCTGAGCAGACTACGTGACCTGAAGCAGAGATTAGAGCAAGCCCGAGAGAAAGGGGATACCGACTTTGCCACGTGGTTGTTGGAAGACCACAAGTTCCAGAGCCTCATGGCGCAGGCCGAGAGTGGAAAGAATGGCAAAAGTGCTGAAGATAAGAGAGTGGAGAAAATGTTGAAAAAGACATCGAAGGAGATTTACAAACTTAGAAAGACGAAGGCTGGCAAGGGGAAACCTGATATTATTTCTTTCAAGTATGTATATGCTCGTTGCTTCAATAAAAATGGACGTATATGATAAGATATTTTCAAGCTCTAATTATTAGGGATACGAGCAACTAATTTACTTACTTAGGGAAAGGTCCTTTGGACATTAATATTTTCTTTATCGCAAATACTCTAAATCGATATTGATTTTGTGTTACAGAGAAAAGATGGCATTCTTCACGCGCGTCAATCTCAATGTTCCTGTACTTCCGCCCGAAGATTCGCCGTGCGAGAACACACTGCCACCAACCCCGTCGTCCGCTCAACACAAAAGATACGCCTCGGAACCGATTACCACTGAATCCATGGTTAATAAACTTGGTGCTCAATATGTGTTGAGTTCGGCCACACGGTCGAACAGTGTTCCTAGCGGAAACGCGTCCAGGACCGACGGTGCTGCTAGCACGACTGCAAATTCAGCCGAGGACGTTCCCTCGAACAGTACAAACAAATCCGTGAACGCAAAAGGTCGACCCAACGAGGCGGTGAACACCCACTGTCAGGAGAACGGCCAAGGCGAGAATCTGAAGACATCGGAAGAAACCGAAGGCGAAGAGCCTCGAAGATACGAGTACGTTGTCGACAGAGTTCTGGGTGTCGAAGTGTAACATCTTTTCTATTTGTTTTTTAATGGATGCACGAGAAGGCATCCGAGTTATTTGTTACTCGACGAACTACCACGATACGGGACGAAGAATAAAGGGACATAGTTTCCTCGCTTTTATCGAATTCAAGGTGCCATGCACAATGAACGAAGATGGACTGAAACAAGAACATTTTAACCTGCTTCATACAAAGGTGAATATGCAATGTTAATACGTTCACTGTCCACACCAAGAGTCAACAGTGAACGTGTTAAGGCCATTCTACGATATAATGAGCGTGAGTGTAGGGTCGTAGGAGTACAACGAATCAATCTACAGTAAAAATAAGAAATTTGATTACGACGAAACAAAAGAAAGATGGCTGCGTGGATATAAAAGTAACACCACTCTAATTAGTTGAACCGAAGTTAAACTGTGCTTTTAAATTTCTTTGGGTAAAATATTGACAGAAAATCGTCTAAATGCCATCTTTCAAGAGGCGAAACGGTTGTACCATCTGAGCAAAAATATACATAGATTAAGTTCAATCATCCATTACACCGTTTACAATCTCACGACGCTTCAGAATCGCTCACGTTATCGTAGATTGGTCTTTAGTGTAATTAGTACAACGAATTTAACGAAGTGTTGCCGATATTGTTATTTGTTATTGGTTATCGACGTGACGACGCGATGCCGTGAAAATTCTAGGATGATTTTGCGTGAGGCGTTAGCGAAAAATGCGCGACCCAAGCGCCCTGTACATACGAGAACGTAAATTATTTAAATGAGATTTATGCGAGAATTATTTAATTGATCGGTCCTGTCGGGTTCCTTTTGCACACAATCCCGGTATCGTTCTGCGTGTCGCTTAAACTCGATCCCCCATCTGCGTTTCGGAGCTCGCACAACCCCACCGAGCAGCTGGACTGCAATTCGAAAAATTGGAAAGTGAAAATTTAAAGGAAATGGTAAGAGGTGAAAACTGTCGCCCTGGTTGGCTGATATTTAGCCTCGATTTCATTACAACCATTTTGTTAACGTGTTCGCAGTTAGTCGTGAACATACTTGTTACGCTTCTCGTTCTTCTGGCTACCATATCAATATTGTACTTTATCGCGTTTATGCTAACCCTTTGGCACACTAACTTTCTGAAAATCAATACAACTTTTGATGAATTCACAATTTTTTGTAAATTCATTTACTTCAATTTCTATAGTTAATTTATTATATCCTGATGTAGATAAAACTTGAAATCAGTGAAGTGCAAAGGGCTAATTTCCTCTCTCAGTATCAAAAAATGATTATAATGTACACGCATGTACATCTATACGGTTGTTAACGTTTTATCAACTAACTTCTTGAGATATGCGGACAAACTTTTTACTTATTCGAAAACAGTTAATGGAGTAGAATTAGTGTTTATATTTGTGGAAGATGGATGCTAAGTGGCCTTATGTAACAATTAACCCCTTCATGTTACACAAAATAGGAAAAGAAAAGATTGAAATCTGAAAAATGTTGCCTGAACAGTGCTATAAGACACGATAAATTGGTAATGAACGTTTTGATTATCATTTTGTACGCAAACCAAGGAACCTGATGAGGATCGAATATTTTCTGGGGGACTAGTAGAAATCTTTGTAACAGGAAGATTGTAAATATCTTTGTATATACGCATCTGACAATCATGTTTAAGGCGTTGCAACATATAAACATGCAGAGATGCGATTTAATATACGTAAAAACAACTATGTATGTTAAAAAGGTGTACGTACGGACGTTGGTATGCTTGTGTCCACGTTAATGTATGTATGTATCTATATAAATATATATATGTATATGTAGACGGAGAAATAACGAGGGTGAATTATGCACAACCCACAGAAACACATTTTCATGGTGGAAAAGTAAAATTTCGTTACTTCTTACAGCATGAAATGTTAACCCTTTAACGTTTGATGAAACATATACGATTCGACCGCGTAAAAAGGATAGGAATTAAATAATTTAGACTCCCAAACTTCTGTAATTTTTTAAACAACTCTGAGATAGAGGTTAGGATTCATAAGTAACGTATTCATTACTTTTTAATTCAATTGCAAGAAATAATTATTTATTCGTGGCGTTAAAGGGTTAAGAATCGCGTGATAGGATTTTACATCGACACAAAGTGTATTCAAACCTATTGCGTGCATGTATGTAATTTAATTAACGCGTTCATTAATTAATGTATTATATACCAGTGTGACGTCTAACTGCGTCAAGGCGAGTGATGGTGTTTGATTAGCGATGACGGTAGGAAATATGATAACAATAGCAACAGTTAAAAAGTGAAAAATAAAAAAAGAAGAATGATGAAACGATGCTAATAACGATGCTGAATGGCGACGACAATGATGGCAAATGAAAATGTAATAGAAACATGAAATAATGAATCATCGTACTGATATCGATTAAGAATATAGTAATAACAGTAATAATAAGTTCGTAATGAAATATACACATACATTAAACACGTACATCCTCCGAAACATAAAAAAAAAAAATAAATAAATAAATAAATAAACAACCACAGTATGACTTGTAAGTAATGATAATGATTAAATGGTAGTGATTCGTATGATAAACGATTAAAAGGATAAAAAAATACAGTATATTCTTGCCATATTACTTTTGTATCGTGAATTTTTGTTTCTCAGATTTTTAATGATTTAATATACTTCTATTGACCCCTTGAATCGTTTTATGTGATTAAAACTTGCGCAATGGTACAATAAAAGGAATATTAACAATTCTGGCCCTGGTGGTATTGGTGAGCTACGATGATTTCGAATTTTAATGAAGAAGTCCAGAAATTTCCCTAAACTAGCAGACTTTTTAAATCGGAGACACATCTTACATTTTAATACGCTGTAAGCATATTCGAAAAGCGCGCGCCTGCGCGATGAACCAATACTGTACAAACTGAGCATGTAGCGTAGCTATGTCCAAGAGAACCTCGCACTTCCCCCACTTCATATCCCTTCCCCTCAACTCAAATGTATTGTGACAAACAAGGATAGACTATTCTGCACTTCGTCTACCACAGTGTATTTAAGGGGAAGGAACAAGGAGTAGGGGAGGCTGAGAACTCCCTTGGACATTTCTGAGTGTAACGTAGCAGAAACGCGAACAGCGTCTTTTTAGTAGAGCGGAGCGCATCAGGCGCGATGCTGGTGTGCGGTGTTTTGCGTACAGTGTTATCGGTTTCCTTCGGCGCGATCGTACAAATCACGATATTTCTGCTACAAAATTCAAACATCCTGAGAGTACAAGCTTCCCTTCCGCCGGGAGCTGGTCAGTTTTTCTTCTTTTATACAAATTTTTAACTCGACACTTTGACGACCGCTGTCACGTACCCGGTGACCGTTGCATCTCTTTACGTTAGTATTTTTTTAATTTCGTTCACTGTATCAGGCACTAATTATAATTTGAAAATTAATAATTTTACATTGTACAACAACCCAAACAAAATATCGCGAATGATTTCTTCTTGGACGTAAAGAGAATTTTTAAATTCGTGGCTGTCAAAGTGTTGACGCGTTCGATACCAACGGTCAATTGGAAATTCGTGCTAATCGGTTCCTTTATAAAAAATAATATAACTCCAGACTATGCACTTCCTTTGAACGTTTACGTTTTTATTTAAATTGTACGATTAAAAAGCATATAAAACAAAAACGAAGATTTCGTATTGAAAATCGAACGCGTCACATGCACATCTATGACGTTGGTACCGAATTTGTTAATAGTTAATACTATATTTACTAATTGAGATACTTTCAAATCAACAAGCAGGTGCCTTGTGTCTGTTCCTTTCGCTTTCATATTTTCTGATAATATTTTCGATTAATTCTAACCTAACTTTAATCGAAATGAACGAACCGTCAAGTTCTTTTTGAATTATTTACACGTTTTAATAACATCAGAAGAGTTGATTGCATAGTGATCGAAAAGATAGAATTTTTAAATAATCATTCGTAAATATTTAATCTGGTCAGATATTCGTTCTTCCATTGGCGCGCACCTTTCGAAAGTGATTCGTCTGCGTACATAATATCACAATGTGCTTTTGTGACGAGAGGCTTTAACCAGCTTCTACGTCATAGGAATCAAAGTTCCGTGACCGTGTGTATTATCGTAGAGCGGCAGGGTTTCGTGTCGGTCTACTCGAAACCGTGTCGCTGACGAAAACTAGGTGGCAGAAATCTAGAAGACAGCTTGAGTAATTCAACGGTCAGCTGCTGGTGTGCGTCGAGCAATCGATATTATTATCGCCGTACAACACAGAGGTACAGGTCGTATTCTATGTAAGTAAGTACTATACTCTTATGCTGACACGCCGAGGACTTTGATAGCGATCCCAGTCACGACGCCTTTGAAACTTCGCCACGCAACCGGAAGCTATCTGTTCGATACGAATGATATTGAACTTGAATGGACGGATGTGCGTGTCTACAGTAGCATCAAGGTATCTTGTAAGCCAAGTTTTTCAAAATAGTGCAAGTTCAAATTTAAAATGTACGCTGTTCTGTCTTTTCAAATATCGCGCCTTCGGCTAGGGGAGTCTCCAGTATAGTGTTCAGCATCGGTTTCCCTAGGGAAAATGGCGGTGCAGGAGGAAGAAGTCATAAACATATGAAGATATAAACCGAGTATAAACTCTGCTATTATCGGCAAGGGGGATCTGATTTCCGGGGCGAGGAAGGCACGGAAGGCATCCGTCTGACATCGACTTATTCCGGTAAGACTCGGTAGTATTCGGGTCGCATCTACACATACCGTACTGTGAATGTGTGTGTGCATAGTGCAATCAGTGCGGCTCATTCATATGTCTATGGTGCGGTTAGTTAAACAAATTTTATATTTAAAAGAATGAGTTTCTGTGTAGTAGGTATATGGATACGAAAATCGTCATAATAAATAAAACAAATCATGAACAAATTGAAGTTGAAAGTACTTCAGACCAGAAAATTTCATTTTACATAACAATGGAATATTACAAATAATATCAAATAAAATTTTAAATATAAAATTTACTATATAATAATTTAAATAAATAATCTCTTCCAAATTTAATATTCAGAATCCAAGATTGTTTCAATATTAATTTCAATTTTTACAAATAACAGATTGAAAATCGCTGATTGTAATATGCAACTACGAAAAGCCGAACATATCCGAGTCTGCGCTTACGGAAATAGCCGAAGTCAGACGGATGCCCCTCTTGCCGCGATTATTAGTTACCCCTCGTATAAAGCTCTATGCATCTTCATATGTCTATGGAAGAAGTCTCATCTTTATACTTGTGAGTCAGAATTCACGGCAATTAACATAGCCCATCGATCATTACCAAATTACTAAAATATACTTTGATTTATATTCTTATTAAGACAGTGGACTATGGCGAAGTGAGTAACTTAACCGACTACCAATCAGAGATCCCGGGTTCGAGTCCCCTCGGTAATTTCACTCGCATTTTTCAAGGTATGGCTAATAAAAAGAATTTTCAATACAAAGTATTGAAAATATTAGAAAAACAATGAAAAAAGTATTGTAGAAAGGAGGAGGTGTTTTTAAACCTCTAATAAATGCCATCCCTAGGAAGAAAAACCTAGGGTTTATAAAAACCCCCAATAAATAAATAAAAAATATATTGATAAAAGTTAATCTAGATAACTATTTTCCCTAGGGAACCGTGCGACGCTGTACAGCATAAAAAGGAAATGGAAATCAGTGTGAAACCAAGTAGAGTACCAGAGCGTTAAAAAGTTAATTTTCATTTGATATAAGAAAAATATAGGATATCCCATTTCGTGACGACAGACTTCCGTGTTCTGGGCAATTAATTGCAATTCGATAGCAGGTGAGGAGTCGGGCCTACAAACACGATCGACGGATTAATTCGTAAACAGGGATGCACATTCGGATGGAGGTGTTCGAAAAGGACAAAGACACTGCCTCAGGGGAAGTCGAATCGGAATCAATTTGGATTATTTTCACCATAGGAACTCGTCTTGCTATCGATTTAACACTACCACCACAGACTAAAAATACCCAAGGTGTGCATCCGCGAGTCTTTACATCAACTGTGCTTGCGAAAAGTTTGCTTAGTTGAAGAATTCATTGAAATTAACACGTTGATTGCTACAGGACATATTCAAACATCAAATTGTTGCATGTTTAATCTGTGGACGATTCATGGAGAGCCAAAAAAATGGAAAAAATACGTATAAACTATATAATATATTTATAATAAATACTAGCAATATAAATTAGATGTTTGATTTTTAATGAATTAGTAATGTTACATTTTTATTCTTATAAAAGAATAATTCTGTAGTTACTATATTTAATAATTGTCTTACGATTTACTAAATTTTGTCTTTATGTGTTTTCTAAGTTAAACTAAATTAATAGTTTGATAAAGAATAGGTAAAGCTTTGAGCTACGAATAATTTTAATTCCACAACCATGGTATGACAAAAATTCTACGATAAATAGCACAGTTTGATCAGAAAATTGCAGACGACACCGAGTACACGGAACTTGGACGTTACTTCCGGACCGGAACTGCAAACGGACCATAAAATCAGGTCGTCCTTACAAAACAAGACAATACGTTCAGAAGTATTTACGAAAACCTGCGCAAAATAGTTCGTTTACTTATTTTTTTAATGAAAGTTATTCTAAAAAAATTCTAAGAACATTAGTAGTTTAAATTTCTTCTGTATTCTTGACGATATACAATATTTTCATTTATAACGCTACCATTTGTGGTATCCGAAAACCATAAGGTTCCATTCATAACAATTAAAAAAAAAATTCGAGAATAAAGACGGAATTTAAACAAATGTCCTCCAAAAAGATTGAAACATTTCAACCACTAATTACTTAGAAAAAAATGTTTAAAAAAATCTATTTCTTAACGTCGTCTAACAGGTGTGTAACCCCGCAACGATAAAACTTGGAGCCCTGTACCTCATACTACGGTCAAGCGATGGATAATTTGAAAATTACGAAGAACGAATCCAATAATAAACTAAGTAATTTTTCAACTGTTTAAATATTGTTTGCATACATTAAAAATCGTGTAAATCGGGGGGGGGGGGGGGGGGGGGATAGTACTGTGATACGTAAACTTGCGAGACCAAAGGCATAACAAAGTTTATAGTAGATTGCATGCGTCACGTGCTGCGAAAGGAACAAACTTAATGCACTTGGATAATGTCCTTGTTAATGACACTGAGGAAGACACTGTTAAATCTTGGAGGACAATAAACTGTGCGACAGCACGCAACTTCCCAGCTAAATATGAAGTTCAATAATTCCTGAACTATTCTTCCTTTCTCTCCAACGCGTGCACGAAAAGCATACAATTTTCATGATGCATAGACGACAGCGTTTTAACCCCATCCGATACAGCTCGTTTCAAAAGGAAAGGTAACGGAGTTGTAAGAAATGGAAAATGGGGTTAAAAGTGTCTTTAGACTAAATTAATCAAAGAAAATCATTTTTGAAGAGAGGATAGGAAATATCGATTTACAATTTGTTTATATCTGAAAAAATTATATATCAGTAAAAGTAACAGGCTATTAAAACTGTAACAATATGAACATGGTTGCATGACAAATTGAGGTAATAATATAAACAAATTGTTTCAACTACGTCCCCCCACTTCAAAAAATCTGAAAAAATAACAGTTTAACAATCATGACAATACACTAATATCGTAAAAATATAAACGTGGTCATTTGATAATTTCTATTAAAAAAAAAAATATTGTGAAACTTTGAGAATTTTTTAAAAATCCATTTTGCGGTGAAAAAATCTGAAAAAATTCCCAAACACGTACACCATAGAGCAGAATATCCCTGATTTTTTTCAACATTTTCCATACCTTACAACAAAAGATACGAAGCTTAGATTGTAACTTGCGTTTCGCTCTGTAACTACCCTTCAAGTAAGGGTAGCGGCTTGATACTTGGCAAAAATGATTTTCTTTCAACGGTCTATGTATCGATACGTTCATTCATTAATTTGATAATAATTTATAAACCTAGGACCCTTTGGCCCTAAAATTTATATTATTATGATCACGGATCGTTATTATTATCGTGAAGACATAACATATAACGTATAAAGCTTCTTTTGTAACACCCTGTACAAACGCGAGTTGTGTTTAGCGTGGAACAGAGTTTGCAATCAACTCATCTTTGTTACATCGATGTCGCATGTCGTCGGCAGCGATTCGCGTGGCCGTAGGTCATTGTCCTTATCGACGTCCAATAAATTCCTAGGGAAAAGTGAAGCTTCCACGCAGGAATACTATCACGTTCCCCTTTTTACAACTTTCGAATGATCATTTCTCAAACATCACAGAAACTCAATTATATATACATTTTATATTGTACACCTTTCATTAATTTTTGTCAATTCATTGTTGCCGTGAGGAGACCCTGATACGTTTACATAAATTTTCTTTTCTATAATTTAAACTTTTGTTTTAACAAATGTATGTTGTACGAATTTATAATCAAGTTCCCCTTTTATAATACATACATATATGTTTTTGTTTGTAGAGGACGAAATTATTTTAATCGAACACCTGCCTGGACGAAGAGTTCACCTCCAAGACTTCTTTTGGACCGATGCCAAAGATGCTCCACCATGGGTGGATCCCAATCAAGGGTTAACCATTTACGAAACCAGAACGATCCATCACACTGTAACACTTTATTCACCTGTCGAGGACAAAGAGAACCATGTACCGATATCTCCGCACAGAACAGATGCGTACGACCCAATGTGTACAACCTGCATCGAACCGACCCCCAGATTAGACGAGGATGAAGATCAGAATATTGGAGTTCTTATCGGGGATGATCCTGGACCAAGGTTTTCATTAAATGTCTCCATTAATTTATCGGTTCTGCTTTTGGGTCGTTCCACGCCAAATCGATCACTTTTTTAGGTCGATGTCTTGGATTTTGTTCTAATTAGTAATATATTATAGTTTACGTGAAATTAAGAAGGGGGGAGGGGGGTGTAAGTGAACCACAGTCAAAATGACTGGTCGAGGTTTTCTAAAATTAAATCATAAAATGTATCAGGTTGCTTTTATTCAAATGTGTAGGTTAATTTTTATCAGAATAAGGACCCACCGTATATGCCAATATATATTTCATTCTATATTTATTTATTTTTGTATTTTATTTCCCACTCGAACGCCAGAACACATAAAACGTCGGTAGTTCTATCGTTAATATTTTATTACGACGTTGATAGAAATAACATCAGAATGAGACTTAGCTATTTTGTAGAGGAAACTTCAAGGAATGCAATGATAATTATTTCGGATTTTTAAAAACGCCACCACGAGATCGTATTTGCAAAATAAAAATTGATTTATAATTTTTAATATCGCAGAAATCAGATCTCCCCTCGATAAAAATATATTCAGAAAGAGTGATCCCTCCCGATTAAAACAAAGAAGAATGTAGATCGATAGGACCAACAGTTCCAGAGATAAAAATTCAAACGTACAACCCATTTTCACGAAATCGGCAAAAATCGAAATATTTGAAGACTTGTGTTTCTGAAACGGTTTCGAAACGAGTAAGATGATCACTTAAACCCCCCCTAATTTCACGTAAACTATAATATATTTCAATTAGAACAAAATCCGAGACATCGATCCAAAGAAGTGATCGATTAAATGTTTAAATCGCTTTAAAATATTTTTCTCTATGATTATTAGGTACTGGTTGCTAACAGTTCTACGCGCTGGTGAAGCTGTACCACCCAAAATTGAATTGAGATTAGCACGCTTATACAGAACTGCATTCTCCAGACAACAACAACGTCATCTGGGTCTTTTACGGACAGATTCAAGGCTTCGAAGAGTAGCAAGAGATCAGACACTTGTTAAGAAGGTATATTTATCATCGAAGAATGTTATACCAGAAAATGATTGAATTTTATCAATCTTCCTTTTTAGCCAGATATTGCTCGCGACGAAGAAGAAATGTTTGAGAAACAGACGACGTCACAAACGGATACCGAATTCCAAGTTTCCACGTTACAGAAACCTATCGAAATGGTCGAAGTGTCCAAGTTTAAGAATACTCTTGCTGAGAATCAGAAGAAACATAGCCAAACGAACGAGCCTTTAAGTCTCGTTCAAGAGAAATTATTAACGGATGAAAATATATCTACAACTACGCCAATGGATTACAATGATAGCCCAACAGAGCATACAAATGTATCCTTTCGACTGAACAATCGATCGAAGCAACAGATATCGAATAATATCAGTATAGAGGACATAAATATGAATAAACGTTCAGAGTTACGTTCGTTGGATCATTCCGGAGTGGAAATCGTTCAAGTTAGAATGCAAAATACAAGCGTGACCGAAACTGGTGCTACGAAGTTGATCTATTCTGTTCACTTAGGTGGCAAACCCGTACCTGCTGAAACAGCGGCCAGGGATATGTCTCTCTTGTCACCTCAGGAAGTTGCGCTGGAACTTGGCGCGCCAGTTATCATTCAAAGTGAACGTAGGTGTTTCTTTAATTAATTACAGTATTCGAGTAATCATATAATAATAATCATGTTATTCTAGCTTATTTGAAAGAAACTCGGCCACTGGCTCTGTCAAGAAGAAGAGACGCATGGTTGTTAATCGGTGCAGCAAGCGCAGGTTTCATTCTTTTAGCTTTGGTTGTCGTGGGATTGATTCTTGCAGCAAAAAGAAAAAGAGCACACAGTGCAGTGGCTGCACCACCGAACCACCATGTTCTAAAGAAGAAACGGGATTACGTACAAGCAACTGTTGATATTGATAACGCTTTCTCAACGTCAGAGGTGGAAGCTAAGGTACTGTCCTCTATGCTTAGGTAATTATACAAAGAAATATAATTAAGGAATTTTTCTTTTATAAACCTCCACCCAACAACTGTACAGATTTTTCTGTGAATAATAAAATCAGATAGGGTGCAAGTGTTTCTCCTTCTAAATTGATTTATGACGAGGAAGCTTGATCGATTTTTCGCACATTCTATCCTTCTTTACAGACTGACGGTACCAGTCACAGACAGACTCCTAGAAGTTTGTCGAGAACTCCAGTATCCCTTGAAAGCCCAGACAGTTTAGACGCGAGTATTCACGAGGTTTCGAGCGACAACGACGAGGAACAGAAAAGAAAGGCACCAGAGCCAAGCCCATGGGAACATCCTCCAAAAAGATCAAGGTATAAATATCAAATCAAACTTGAAATACTGACATTGATTTAAATTATCACATGGTTTCAAGTTTTGAAGTCGATCTTGTTACTTTTCATACTTAGATTGAATCACGGAAGAATATCTCGGACAAACGCTATCGACACACCCAGAACTTCCGATTCGACAGACGTGGTTGCTGATCATTTCGAAACATTTGATTCGTTAGAAAATAATTATACCCGGCAAGAAGAGGAAGCCACAGCTTCGCCACATTCTTATCTTTCTATGCCATCTTGCAAACAATTCCCTAGTATGAAGAGCGTGGAGCCACTTTCTAGGGTTCTTGAACCAGTCATGGTGTGTACAATTTCTGGTTAAAGAGAAACATGCTACGAATACAGTTTACTGAATAGAATATTTGTTTGGTCCAGGTGAAACATTTAGACATAGAATCTCCGGAATTGGTGAGACGAGATAACGATTACCCGAATGTTTATAGAGACGACGAGCCGATTGATAAGATTTTTGCACGTACTTCAAGCGCAATCAAGGATCCTGGAGTTGTAGGACCCATCGTTTGGAAGCTTAGGAGACAGAATTTGTCCACAGAAGGTATGAAAGTAACAGTTTCAGAATTTACATTATATTACACGTGATTACTAGTAAAAAAAATTCCTGTTGATATAATTCTTGGCAACTGAATCTTTCAATAAACAATTAAAATATTGTTCGACAATAAGGCAATGGTACATCCGGAACCGATATTGACCCAAGTTACGTGGCGCCATCTGGTCCCGTGGGAAGAGCCAGGAGAAGACTGAACGAACTATTAGAAGACTCTTTCAGTCTTTTTGGAAGTAGAGATTCTAAAAACGAACAGGCAACCGTGATGCGATCAACTTCTGAAGGAAACGGCCCAGACTTTCTAACGATATTCTCAGAAAGCAAGGGAAGGTCTGCTCACATTAGGTACCTATATTTATAATGCTAAATACAATGAATTCCGCTTATACGGAACACGTTGGTTCTCGTGTAGTTAGGCCCGATTAAGCGGCTGTGTTAATTATGCGAAGTGCCACATAAATATAGTGGTTAACGATAGAAAATATATGCGTGCAGTTCAAACGATAGAAAACAGACTACAGCTTAAATTAGCATACAGAACGAAAGTCCCGAATAAGTGGAATCTCTTGTATTTGTGCGCAGGAGGTAAATTGGCGCCTCTGTCGACAGTTGCGAGAAACGTAGGAAGCTCTGGAATAAGAAAAGATAGATCCTTGTCGCTCCAACGATGCTATGGCAGAGAGGATAATACAAGAATAGCACGAGTTTGTGTTCCTTTTTTTTTTTAAATATTTCTTGTAACATTCCGCAGGGAAATACAGAGCCTGAATTTGCAACTTTGCTTTTGAAACTTGATCAAAAATAAAAGTGTAATGTTTTCATAGAATAAATTTTGTTATGGACACTTTTTCCAAAACAGGGCTTTGTACTTCCCTGCGGAATGATACAAGATACAAGGAACATTTAAAAAGCAGGTAGCCTGATTATCGCTCTGTCTTCGTCCCTCTTGCTATTGTTGAAGCGACAAGGATCTATCTATCCTCGTTAGAGAGCTTCCTAATTTCGCCGCAATCGTCGCTGAAGTCAACTTGGAGTCCAAATATTCAAACATTATTCTGATTCTTGCTTCAGTCCTCTGTCAACACCGGCGATCGAAATAAAGCCAAGACCCCGTACATCGTTACCAGGGAAGCCCACCGAGGGCGGTGTAGCAAAGGACGAACATTACGCACCCCCTCGATCTCGTAGCGGTTGGGGAAGTAGGCCATTAAGCGCCGGTCCGTTTCACAGACCTAATTTACCGGATATAGACACGAGGCGTATACTTGCGGACTGTCAACTTCCGCCAGAAGATCCGGCGGTACCACTAATAGCTTCGATCAGGAAAGAACTGGACAAGTTTTCTCCCCGGTAGACGGTGAGCAATAACAAGGGATTTTTTTGCAATTCTTAGAAATTAGATGCACACAGGTTCAATGCTAGGTATGTTTAAGTTGGTCGACAGTGAAACTTCCGTATCCGTGGATACCGGAAAAAAGCAGGTATCTTTGTTTTAAAGTTTACAAAGTAAAATCGAAAATTATATCATCGCTACATTAGCGGTCCACTAATACTTCATGATAAAGTATAGAAATTTAACTAATAACAAATTAAAATAATAGAAATATACGAAATAAACTCTCCGACGGGAATTCAAGAATTTTGTATTCAATTTTTGCGAATGTCGACCAACCGTGGATACGGAGGTTTCGTTGTACTGAAAATTCTACTCGTAACAATGTGTAAATATTCTAGAAACTTTTTATACGTACACTTCTAATCGATATTGTTTATGTATTCTATAAAATATAATATATTTGTCGTAGCATATTCACATCGAACATATTTATATACAGGGTGTCCCGTAACTAGTGTAGGAGCCGGAAATAGGGGGTAGTTGAGACGATTTTGAACAACAATTTCCTTTGCAAAAATGTCGGACGACGGTTCGTTTTTGAGTTATTGGCGAAAAACACTGACCAATCAGAGCGCCCGTAGAGCACGCGGTCAGCCGTGATAGGATAACTTCGAGCCGGGACGTCGGACTAGAACGAATCACGGCTGAGCGTGTGCTCTACACACGCTCTGATTGGTCAGTGTTTTTCGTCAATAACTCAAAAACGAAGCGACGTCCGACATTTTTGTAAAGGAAATTGTTGTTCAGAATCGTCTCAGCTACCCCCCTATTTCCCGATGTTACACTAGTTACGGGACATCCTGTGTAAACTCGTTCATTCAAGTAACATTGTTTCAAACGCCATAGAAATTAACGATGACATTGTGATTCAACGCTGCAATAATATGGTAGAATAACTGGAAAATGACAATTAATTGTCGATTTCGTACCAGAAATGATGATAGTTAAAGAGAAAATATAATTTTTCACTTTATATCGTTTTTATACGAACAACAATATTGTTTAAGTAAGGAGTGTAAATCTTACAATTAAGAAACCTTACATTTAATACAAATCATCCATTTATTCACTGATATATTTATTTTAATTCTTAATATTCATTGTACATATCATACAACTGGGCATTGTCAAAGTACCCGATAGTTAAGAATTATTTATTTAACACTTCTAACATGTAATTTTATAACTGATCCGTCCAACGTAAGCACATTTGTTAATCGAAGCATTATCAAATGGATAAAAAGGCGAATAAATTATTTTAAATATCGCATACCGTGTTTTGAAAATATACTGTTATTTTTACGATATTTTTGATATTTCGACAAATCGGTCGTTGTTACAAAAATCCTTGTACGTGCGCTCGTACCGAAGTTTAAGAACAGGATATTTTTTCGTGAAAAACTGTATGTATTCGGGATGAGTCGTGTCTACCTCTAAAAGCAATCGTCCCCCAGGTTTCAAAGCCGTGGCAGCGTATTTTAACAAGGGTTTAATGACTTTCAAGCCATCGTCTCCTCCATCGAGTGCCGTCAAGTCTTCGTAACTGAAGGGTAAAAATACAAATAAAAAAGAAAACCCATAACAAACTCTGTAATACTAAAGTTTAGTTACATTTTAATTTCAGGAGATAACATGGGTATCTGCTTAGTCGACACGTAGGGAGGATTGCTGACGATGAAATCGAAACATTTCGAATTGAAATCAAGATCTTTCGGCCCGCTTAATACGTTCGAAAGTTCAATGGTTCCAGTTTCTTTAAGGGTCGCGTGCACAACTGCGACTTGCTTTTCCAATCCTAATCTGTCCCGATTTTCTCTAGCCAATTCACAAGCATCTGGATTCGAATCGATCGCGATACAATTCGCCTACAAATAACATCGTTATTTTAAATACGAATGTATAAGTATATAGCCAAGACAGATAGTCGAGAATTATAAATAATTACTGTTTTGTTAGTACGAGCAATCGAAAGAGATATCGCTCCGGAACCGCATCCAACGTCTAAGATTTCGTGATTTTTATTTTCAGAGGAACTTAATCCTTTCAAGACGTAATGAGCTAACATTTCAGTCTCCGGTCGTGGGATAAAAACCGGAGGGACTAATTTTAAAGTGATATCTCGGAAGTCCCATTCCCCTATTATATACTGCACTGGCATTCTGTAACGGGTCTACGTTTATGAAAAAAACGACGTAAAACGAATAGCAAAATGTGAGTACTTGAGAATCCGATGGAAATATTTTTACCTAGACAATCGACATTCGCACAGTGATTCCAATCGGTCGCGTTGATTCGAGGTGAGTCGTTCATTTCGCGAGTTAAAGATATCTAATATCTGAAAACAGTGGAAATCATAAATGGGTCGACGAAACAAGCATCGAGGCCCGGCTCAGAGACGGATCTAGAAGCTTGTCTCGTTTTCACGGTATAAATTCGTGTTTTTGTTTAAATTTCCTGATTCTTCGAAGAGGGAGCAAACGCTACCCTCTGGATCCGCTCCTGGGCCGGCTAATGGCCGTAATATTGTTTAATCTATTCACGAGCAAATTGCAAGTAGTATTTTGAAAATAATATATTGTTGGTTTCTATGAATTGATGGGTCAACGTAGATACAATTGAAAAGTAAAATAACAACACGTGACGAAGGAGTTTTTAGCATTTAGTATACACGTGATACCTTCGTGGTGGTGCCTACAACGTGTGCAACGATGTGCTCGATCGATTCTACGGGTTCTGGAACACCTTCGTTCTTAAACCGGTCACTCCATTGTTCGATAATCTCACCAACTGTGGGTAATTGCGCGTTTGTGGCAAACGAACGTTGTGTTCTTCTTGTCGGCGTGATAAATTTACCTCTGCTATTGAATTGTGTACACGTTTCAACACTCACAGCATTGAGCAAAGCACGGACATTCGAGAGAGCATATCGGAACAACATTGTACTTCATAAAAGACAATTTATTGTCACTTTAAGTGAATGTATAACTAGGAATCAGCGTACACGACGGTATGAACGTTATCGAAACATTCTCGGTCAAATTTCATTACAGATTGCATATATATATTATGGGTGAATTCTGTTCTGTGCTGCCAGCTAGTGAGAGATACGGTTTACAGTACATACGCGCTTGCTTTGAGAGACTGTAAGGGAATAAATTTCCACGAAAGTCTTTGTAAAATATCTAGTACATCGACATTCATTTCATTGGCCTTTTTACAATACAACGAAGGCCTGAAATAAAGGAATATGTATGTAACATTTGCTTTTCACAAACTGTAGCTTAGTTTTCTTACGTAGGGCTATAATAATAATATTCCGGTCGTTTAATTTGAACAGTAGCAAGAGAAAACATTATATTATTATAAAGTAATTAATTTGATATGATTCGAATGTTAGTTTTAATTAATTTTTCATTTTAAATCTGGCGCGCCCACAAATTGGTACACGTCGCGCCATCTAGCGGTGGCGCTGCGGAACTAATGGAGAAAAATTTAATTGTTTTTCTCACATTATTCAACAGTTCAACCTTGTCACAGTACATAAAATGGTGTGCACACATAATACGTGACGAGATAAGTGGGTCAAAATGCGGAATTGGAAAATATATCTTTTACCTATATCGGTAAG
Organism: Stelis phaeoptera; assembly: GCA_943735885.1. Classification (NCBI taxonomy): domain Eukaryota; kingdom Metazoa; phylum Arthropoda; class Insecta; order Hymenoptera; family Megachilidae; genus Stelis; species Stelis phaeoptera. The sequence goes on from OX030936.1 coordinate 9,234,895, forward strand.
TTACCATCATTGAAATTAGTTCACTACTCCGTCGTCAGATAACGCCACGGGTTCCGTTTGCGGCGTTAAATAATAAATAAAGCTTATTTAACAAATTTTTGTTTTATGCACATAATTATAGGAACTCGGGAGTGATGTGCATGTTTAAAAATTTCTATTTATTCAACTCAAGAATAATTATTTGAGACTACGTATTAATACGCGGTTGTTATAAGAATTGCCGCCAATAGTTTTAAACAAACAAACAAAAAAACAAAAAAAAACTGGAAACAATGTAAAAAATAATGGATATATAAATCTTTTGTAAATAAAAATATTTTTTATTTCACGATCCAGTTCTCAGCGAAGCTTCTAAAATCGCCATTGAGAGTGCGCAACAAAACCATCGGCGTGGTTTCGGACGACGTCGGTATTTCAGATCGTGTAACACGAACTCCCATAATGTGATTGGTCTATCCCATACCTGGTCTGTGGTATAAGGGAGCAATTCTGGAATATTTAGCGAGACAAGTAAGCAAGTAAAACCAATATTTAATGCCAAACAGTCACAGCAACATGCAATCCATTAAACTATATGAACAACCGTAAGACATGCCAAAACACACGAAAACACACAGATGTATTTCCAACAAACAGAACATCACTATTTTATACGTTTTACGTTCGTCATTATTAAAACCGATCGATGTTCTGTAACATTAATTTATTAAACCACCAACGTCACACATTTTGGTTTTTTTAAATTTAAAAGATGTCGTTCAGCTTGTGTCCAGTCGATAATGTATCATCGATTAAAGGCGCATGCGCAGTAGGGTATAACGGAAAGAAGGGTGCGGGCCTATAGGCCATGATTCGGTTTAGGACGCCAGCAGTCGCCACTGGTCTAACTTGTAAACTGGAGTCCAGTCTGCCATGACAGTCGTCGGTGTCACACGAGTTCGTCGTTGAACTTTTTTCGTTTAATTTTCACCGTGTCCTTCTGACAAGAGGAACGATCCGATGGGCTAGGCTGTTTACACGGCCCGAAGGACACGTACAACGACAGTTATGGAGCGATGGCATAGCTGTTTCAAGTAGTAGCCTGGTGCTGAAGTGAACAGGAATCGCACGCGTCTTCGGTTTTAGTGAATGGCGGCGGGTGGTGTGGTGGCGGTGTTGTGACGTGTGTCTCGTGCCGTGGCTGGCTGTCAGTTTCTTCGCGTATCGCGAATCGCGTCGTTGTTAAATTCTCGGACGACACCGTGGATAGTTTTCATTTAAACGTGGCGTCGTCGAGGTAACCAGTTGACGCGTGTCGCACGTTGCGAACGCATAAGGTGCATTCCCAACGTTGCCTGGCATTTGTTTACAAGAAGAAGCTTCCCGTTAGTTAAAGAGCATGCGAGCAAGGTGTGGTGAAAAATGACATGTAGATTCTCGTTGCTCTTTCCCTCCTACTTTTCTCTCTCTCCTTTCTAACCCTCCCCTCTTACTCTTTGTTCTAGGCACGCGTATTCCTATCCTTCTCTTCCGCCTTCTCCCATCGCTCGTACCGGCGACTCGAAAGCCTCGCGAAGGCAAAAGTTCGCTGTCACGCGCCCATCGTCACGATATTGTTTTCGCACGAAACCGATTCCTTTTATCCACGGGTCTAACGAACAAAAGCAATCGTAGCGAAACAGCATATAAAGACGTTATCGTTGAAATCTTGTTTTCTGTTTAAACCATACCCGTTATCGTTGTGCGACGAACGTTATCGAACCATTTGTGAGAAGAGTATCGTCGCATTTCTCATCCCGTCAAGGCAGGACACACGATCGAAAGAATAAAAGAATCTTACAAGAATTTCGCAAGGCTGATCAGGATCGAATGCCGGAAACGACCGGCCATGAAGAAACAGTTCGCTGCGGTAGGTTCACGCCCCTGTACTCCGTCACGTCTCGCCGTACCGTCGATCATCGACAAAAAGTTTACCGACGAATTCAGTGTCCCGTGATACGTGCCGCGTTCAAACCTAGTGCAGACTCTTCGACGTATCGTTTACGGGATTCGAGCTGGGAATATCGAAGCGTACCCGAGGGATACACGTGCCTCGTGTATTTTATCGTACGATTAACGGGGCATCGAAAGTGACGTATCGTTTGCTCGGTATTCGCTCGTGACAGGGAATTTCCTGTTGCCGATTTGCGCTCGCTTGGCGCGTATGCAACTTGCCCGAGCCGCGGAGCGTGTACACGCCGCTCGATGCCCCCTCCCCCTTTCCCATTCCTTCAACCGTCGCTACGAGGGGAGTAAATAATTCCGTCGACGAATTTTTTCTTCTTTTACCGTGTGAGCGCATGTGAATTGTGTGTGCGTGTGTTTTGAACGATACACGAGTTTGATATGATCGAGCATATTGTTTAGTCGTTTCGATGGACAGTGTCGTCGCGTTATGCGTATGGGGCCGAAAAACGAAACACGCGACTGCGCGTAAAATTGTGCACGCGCCGGCAATCAAGAGAGGAGATATCCAGCGTTATCTCTTTCTCATGTTCGATTCGAGATCTGTGCTGTGAATAAGAAGATGTTTAACTTTATGAAGAAGGCTGCGGAGAAGGACGACAAGGAGAAACGAAAACGCGAGAAGAAGGAACGTAAAGATGTCAAGAAACGAGATCGCAGTAGTATGTCCGCTGAGGAATTACTACGTTTGGATGAAGTATGTACTCTTTTTTTTTTTTTTTCTTTTTGTTTCTCCTGATCGTTAACCCTTGCAATACGGAGCCTCTAAAGTGAACTGTCGAGTGGGGAAATTACGGAATTTTACGATGACCTGTTTCCATTAAAATTAAAGAAATAATAGAATTTGGAACTTAATTAATGAATTCTATAAGAAACTTAGCTCGAATAAATGATTTTGTTACTTTAAAGAGGTCAGAATTTTCGAACAACTTTACTTTCGCGGGAACTACGAATTTCCAATATGGCGGACGTAAAGTATTGCGCGGGTTAATTGAATTAAGAAAATTTCAGTTTCAATTTTATTTCAGTGAAACACTATTTCGTTTTCTTTTCTTTTTTTACTTTATAATTCGTCAATTCGTTCCGTTTTTATCATACGAAATAAGAAATGCAGCTGTGCAAGGTTTATCGCTGTTGAACGATAAAAAAAGAAGGAATTCTCGAAGTATCGACCTTTGAGTGGACGTAACGTGTGCTTTGTGTCAATCTTATCGACGACAAAGTGGAGGTATACAGATAATACTTAACGATTTGTCGAGTTCGACTCATGATGAGTAATCTGTTCATTTTTTATCTATGCATTTTTTCGTTTTGAAACCAGGGGCGTAGCCAGTAGCTTCCCTTAGGGTGGGTGAAAGATGTGAAAGTATATTTTTCAATCTTTTTCTTATTTAATAGCCTAAATAACCAATTTCACACGAACTACATATTTGTATATTATATATTATAAACAAAAATTTCCTATAAGAAGATTTCCTTGATTTTAGAATCGTGTGGCAGTAATGGCGCGTTATACGGGGGGGTCACTCGATATTTAAAAATTCATGGATGAATTTATTCGTCCTAATAACGATAGGAAACAATATGAATACGAACGAATGGTCGCATTTGTTGAATGTTATCGTGGCATAATAATTGTTCTTCGAGTTTTTAAATATTCCTTTTCGTATCGGGACCTCGATTTAGATAAATATTCAAATACTGGTTTAAAAGCATTCTGTTTGGTATTTATCGTTTCTGAGGAATGTTTAATTGTTAACTAAACGTTGAACAGGATATTGCGTTTAATAATGTAGAGGAAATGTTATTGGACGGATGAGGTATTACGCGATAAGGAATAAACAGTGTCTGTACATAAAGTCGGTTTCCGGAACACGATATACCGGGTGCTTTGAAATATATTTAATTTTAAATTATCCCTGTATCGTTAGATGTAGAAGTATTTTTTTATATTTATTTTAGGTCTGATTTTATTTCTATTTTAGGGAGAATTTTATTTATAGTTATTGTTGAACTTTTTTTCTCTTCTAGGGAGAATTTTATTTGTAAGTTTGGTGACATTTTTTTCTATTCTAGGGAGAATTTAATTTATAATTTTGGTAGAATTTTATTTATAATTTAGGTAGAATTTTTTTCTAATTTAGGGAGAATTTTTTTTTTAATTTAGGGAGAATTTTATCAATAATTATACTGGAATTTTTTGTCTATTTTAGGGATAATTGTATTTATAATTTTGATAGAAGTTTTTTTGTGTTTTAGGGAGAATTTTATTTATAATCTTGGTGGAACTTTTGTTCCATTTTAGGGAGAATTTTATTTATAATTTCGGTAGAATTTTCTTTCTATTTTAGGGAGAATTTTATCTATAGTTATACAGGAATTTTTTGTCTATTTTAGGGATAATTGTATTTATAATTTCGGTCGAATTTTATTTATAATTTCGTGGAATTTTTTTTTCTATTTTAGAGAGAATTTTATTTATAATATGGGTAGAATTTTATTTATGACTTAGGTAGAATTTTGATACACGGAGTTAGCATATATGCTACATTTTGCCATTTCTTTTTACTTCAACAAATTCGTTTATAGTATTTCAAATAAATACTAATTTAATATTTTCTGCGTGTAAAAATTAACGAATAATCAAACTGAAATTTAACATTTTTATTAACCAAATTCGTGGTCTTTTTGGTTTTCATTTAACAACTTCTCAGTCTTCTTTGTAACTACACATATTATCAATAATTAATTAGACCGATCATTATCAGATCATCGAACTTATACATTTTTATTATTTCTTAATAATCTTTTCAAATAAAATATGTTATCGTATCAGAATTAAATATTTGGATTGAAATGCAACGTATGCAACACAACTGGGTGCAGTAAAAAAGATGCAATAATGATTTCATCACATTAAACTGATAATTAAAACTAAATGTATTTAATTAGAAAGTAAACAAAAATTCTAATCAGGCCATCCTATCCATCTTACTGTTAGAACATCTTGAATAATTGAGGTATAATTCCGTTCGTACGTATTTTTTCAATTAGAACCATTATTAACAATTGAAGGTAATCGCATGTGTGCACGCTGCAAACGTTTAATCCCATTAACCTCTTCCTCATTTTGCTTATCAGATTAAACGTACAACGTGTTCAAGATATATATTTGATTAACCCTTATACGAAAATTGTTTCGTATGTAAACTGTTGTATATAGGTGTTAATGGATATTAATCTTGGGTATTAATAAATTAAATCCTTTCCAGCCTAGTGTTGATATTAATTAGGAACGCATAAAATTGCTAATTCCAAGTTTCTAGTTTATCAGCATTTTTATTACAATTCCATAAAGATAAGGTTTCCAGTCTTTATTTAAAAAAAAAAAAAAAAAAAAAAAAAAATTGAAACGAACTTATATTTTATTAATTAAAAACTTCCAATCACAGAAATCACTTGTGTTGGTTTTACAAAAGTTAACACAGAAAATAATTTAAGCTGGTTAAGATTAACTTTGATCAAAATATAGATTTACTCTTTTTGTTAGTGGCTACATATATTTATTCTTTAAATTGAAAATAATATATAAATAGTTATGGTGATTTTTTCTAAATTTGCCTAACAGCGAATGGGTTAATCCGTGGAGCCGAAGAATGATAAACGATTAATTGCGAAAGATTTAAAATAAAATCTTCCCGCCAAGGGAAAGATGCTATAAATTTGCCTGGCAGTGAATGGGTTAATAGCAGTTGATACATTTGGGGAAACGAATTTAAAGAGATACAGAGCGTTGAAACGCGGTCACTTCCAATTATTTATTTCTCTGCGTTCTTATATTAATTTCTCTTTTGCATTTCCCGTTACCATACGTTCGTTTTTTACAGTGTCCAATCCAAACGCGATAAATTGATCGTTTCACGGTATCAATAATAAATTGTCTTCGTTGTATTCGTGATAGAAACATTGGTTAACACTGTATTTCAACGATCAGTTCAATATTTTATCTGCAGACTTTTTATCGTGAACGTAAAGCAATAGTTTCATTTAAAAAAGAAAACACAATTCCCTCTTTTGAAATTGGACCAAATAACTTGGATTTTCTTTTTGATAAGCTAGAAGAACTGGTTTACTAGATGATAAAAAAAGAGAATGTTGAGAAAATCCCAGCCGGTTGAAATTATAAAGGTCATACAGTGAGGATCACTTTTCTCAGCTTTTTGATCCGAGTCAATGATGAATATTTAAAACATAATTGTATGTATACACAAAGTTTCATCGAAATTGGTTAACGCGTCTAGAAACTACAAGCAATTGAAATTGATGAAAATCGCAGTATTTCACCTAAGAACGTTACTAGTCACGGATTTTCATATTTATAATCATAAACTAATCAAATGAATTTTACCTATAAAATGTAGTCGCAAAAATATTTCTTTTGAAAGTGGAATAAGTCCATTAAAGTCCACCTATTTACCATGAATATTTCACTATGGTAACTGTAAAGTTAAAATATAAATTTTCTTTTTATACTTCAGTTATAATACACTCGTTTATTTATATCTGCTTTTTTAATACAACTGAGATTAATTCTTAACACGTTGGCTGCCACGTGGGTCGCCGGTGACCGGCACCCGACATTTTTTACAATCAAATAATTAAGAAAAGAAATGACGAAACAAACCACGGATAGCGTTATCATTAAGCTAATCATGCTAGCTATCGATTTGAAAGGTTAAATTTGAAAATTAGTTGATTACATTCTTAATAATTAAGATTTCAACGTGTCTGACTACACGCGTCCGTTTTCACTGTGCCAGTCAACGTGATAATAAACTTGATTATTCGTGTATTTACATGTCTTCATTTTAATTATTTTTTTACATTAAAATAATACATTTTAGTAAATTTATTTAGTTTTTGTAAGTCCATTTGGAGCTAAAATATCGTTTACTTTCTTTAACAATTTTAATAATTATTATTCGCATGATAAAATTGAACAGGTTCATAGCGTTGAAAACATCACCAATATTTTTCAATTAATTCAAACGCAAACCCTTACGTATCTCGAAGTATGAAAAAAAAAAAAATGAACTTATACCACTTTCAAAAAATAACGGTTCGTTCGTCCTGCGACATGATAGAAACCCGAGGAACCATAAAGCATGCGACTCACCGTTCGTTGACTTGCATCACTGCACTCGTTACTCGTTACGCGCCTTGGTTGGCCCATGGTTGACCTGCATCTCTGTCCGATCGTGTGCAAGAAATTAGGGTCGTCCAGTTCCGTTCTAGGAAAGTCCGTTCTTCCATCTAAAAATTGATAATTCCAAGGATTTAGAAATTTCTTTCGATAGTTTAGTGCGGTGGTTATTAATCGGTGTTCCGCGAAATTATATAATGTTATAATTAAGAATATACAGGGTGGTCCATGCAACTTGCACACCTCTATGACTTCTAATGTATGCGTAGCAGAGCTGGGCATTATTTGAAATATTACTTGAAATAAAAAGTTATTTGACAAAAATGTTTTAGTATTTGAAATAAATTATGTTAAAAAAAAAAAAAAAAAAAAAATGATTATCTATTCTTTTATTTCGTGAAATAACAAATTATTTTCTTATTTGAGATAAGTATTTAAAGTGTCAAATAACATATGTTATTTGTTCAAATATATTATAACTGAAAATATGGTGGTAGTTCTTTTCAATGTTTATTACTACTGATCAATAATTTATTTTCCAAACTAAACATAAATAGAATCATACATTTCTCTTAATTATTTCAAATGACTACGCCGAAATGAATTATTATATAATAATGTTATTATTTAAAATAAATGTACTCAAATAAATTCCTTTCAAATAGTTATTTCATAGAGTTTATTTGAAATAATGTTATTTTTCAATAATTAACTTATTATCTTTATTTGAAATCAAATTTGCCCAGCTCTGATGCGTAGTACGAAAAAATTTCGTATACAGAGAAGTTGCATGATCTGAAGGGGTACAGTGTGTAGTGGATTTTTGTAATTTTGTAATTTTTTTTAATAGAATACTATATTTTTTATACCAAAATATAGAATAATGTCGAATTCTGAGTAAAAAAAAGTATCGACCTTTATTATCTCTAAACTTAATAAGTAACGAGTAATTTCACTTTATTTCCTGAAAATTTTCTTCGCGTAATATCAAGTTATAAATTCAACATTATCACAGATTTCCGGCATACATAGTTTTAACTCTTGTTGCATTTTTACGGCACTCACCATAAATTAAAAGAATGCCAACTTTCTCGTTATTTCTTTTTTACTTTTATCTTCGATATAATTACGCACTAACCCCGAAGGTAACACTTTACTACTGACGAACATCATAATATGAAAGAAGTTGCCTTGTTGATAAACATTGTCATGTAAACAACTCGGCGTCCTGCGGAAATCTGGGATGATATAGAATTTCTAACGTTGATATTACGCGAAGAAAATTTTCAGGAAATAAAGTGAAATTACTCGTTAGTTATTAGGTTAATTTTGGATATATTATAGAATCTTGTAAATTTGAAATTTTGCAAATATAAAAATTTGTTAAGTCGTAGTTCTGTAAATATTAGATATGGAGTTCTGGAAATGTATAATTTAGGAAATATTATTGAAGCTTGTAAATTTCTAATTTTGCAATTATTATAAAAATTTGTTGTTATAGTTTTCTAAATATTAGGTATAGAGTTTCGGTAATTTCGGGTTCTGCAAATATGTATTATGGAAGCTTGTAAATTTCTAATTTTGGAAATATTGTAGAAGCTTGTAAATTTCTAATTTTGCAATTATTATACAAATTTGTTAAGTTATAGTTTTTTAAATATTAGGTATCGAGTTTTGGAAATTTTTTATTTTGCAAATATTATGGAAGCTTGTAAATGTGTAATTTTGCAATTATTATAAAAATTTGTAAAGTTGCAATTTTGTAAATATTAAATAGAGAGTTCTGGTAATTTTTTATTTTACAAATATTATAGAATCTTGTAAATTTCTAATTTTGCAAATATTATAAAAATTTGTTAGGTTATAGTTTTGTAAATATTAGGTATCGAGTTTTGGAAATTTCTAATGTTGCAAATATTATAAAAATTTGTTAAGTTACAGTTCTGTAAATATTATACAAATTTTTAAAGTTACAGTTCTGTAAATATTAGATATAGACTTCTGAAAATGTCTAATTTTCGAAATATTATGGAAGCTTGTAAATGTCTAATTTTGCAGTTATTATAAAAAATTTGTAAAGTTATAGTTCTATAAATATTAGATATAGACTTTCGGAAATTTCGGATTTTGCAAATATAAGTATATGTACGAAAATCTCTTACCGACATATTATGATTCTTGGGAAGATGTGTGCACTACGGGTGTCGCGATAGAACTGATTTTTGACCCCTTTCAAGTTCGAACCGTAACGGTGACCAATAACAAACACCAAGGCGAACCTGTGCTCGATGAGATCATTCTACTGCATTTTATTTTCAAATTTATTTCATTCGAATTTTTATTTTTATAATCATTTATTAACTGAATTATTATTAGATTTTTTATTTTGATAGGCTTGGGACGTGAATGGGTTGTTAATGTTTATTATACTTTTATGCGATGTTAAATAATAATTGTATTTTAATATAAATATAATTTATGTTACTTGATATTTTTTACGTGCAATTATTAGAAATATCGTTTATTAAAATTTGTTTCGTTACAATTATTTAACAACTGTTACAACTTTTTTTTACACCTGAATGGGCGAATTTATAAATTGATAGAAAAATAATAATCCCAAGTTGAAAGTTTAAATTGAAAAATTCGATTATCAGATTGTTAATAAATTATTACTTCTACTATAGATAAAAGTAATGCCTAGGTTTAGAAAATAATCTTGATCAGAATTGGCATGAAAACGGTTGAAAATTCTTATGTTCTATCGTCATACATATTTTCCCACATTATACCCGATAACTTTCGTTCTTGTTTGCTTCATTGAAAGTCAAATGCGGTTACGGAATCAAGATGTATGCTTGGTAGCACTTTGTTCGGATACAAGTGGAAAGGTTAACACTTCAGTACCGCATTTCACAAACTTACCATAATTGATCGTATACATTTTTATTAACCCTGCGGAGGTCGCGGTCTTAGAAATCTCATATTTTCATTTCAGCAAATAAGAATTTTTCCAATTAAAACTGCCATTTCGACAACGAACACACCGATGGATCACGAACTTTGTTACCAACCTAATAATTTACATTATTTCGATTCAAACGAATGGAACTATTTCTGAGAATACCAAAGAACTGTTAGAACTGTTGAAATAACCAGTAATTTCCTCTATATTCTGGCTATCGGCAAAAAGAGACTACCGAGTAAATTACGTCGGTAAATTTCTATAACAAACTCGAGATATTAAGGTCTGCGAACGAAGCATTAAAGGTATTTCCGAAAAATTTAAAAAATCGAAGGATATTCGGGCGACAATGAAGGATAAATTGTCAGTTTCGTGAAATGGCAAGGGTGTTATTATTCTGCACGAGGCAATATCGGGCGACAGTCCGACGTTAATGATCCAACAAAGATTAAACGGCTTAGGGTTGGAAAGTCCTGGCAATGAGTCACACACAATATTCGCCTAACCTCGACACCCTCCAATTATTATCGCCGGTTTCAGTTCCCACAGGACTTTTTAGACGAAGGAAATATTAATAACGGGGCAGCTGCAGAATATTTTAATAAGAAATTAGTGATTTTCAAGGGTTTGAAATCGTTTTTTGTAATTGTTTAAAAAATGTCTGTGCTTCTGTGCTTCGAATGAAACATAACTGATCATTTATTATTGAAAACAGTTATTGCGTTTTAATAAGCACTTGTCGTTTGTAAGTATTATTTCTGCTGAAATACCATGTAGCGTGAACCCACGAATAAATAAATACCTGCTGTGTCAATAAATTGCATACTCATTTTCCACCCTCGTTTTATGATTGAATGATTGTGCAAAATATTTCAGCTTAGAATGTTTGCTCGAACGATTCCCAAGGATTTGGAATAAAAATCACGACCCTTGACTCAAAGGTTAACCGACCTTCGGTGCACCCTTGCTTCTGATTTCGAAAATAAAATAGAAAACAAAATAAACGAACGATGAAAGGTAAATTAGCATGTAGAATAATTCTTTTTCTTAATAAAAGCCAGCTTACACTTTGACAGAAATATTTCGATAGATTTTCTATTTTATAAAATAAGAAATCCGAAGCAAATCATTTTTAACCCTTTCAATCGTTCAATCGTTCAAACAATTCCAAGTCCGAATTTCGAAGTTATCGAACTATAACTAAATACCTTCGTTTTATACCGTTAGTTTTATTATCGTTGCAACGTTAACAAGAAAATACTGAAATCTTTCGTCTTTTGTCGTCAGGTTCGAAGATCGTTGAAGATACCCGGTCGACGGAAGGAAAAGGAGAAACTGCCGAGCGGGATCACCGCCGACTACAGTGCTTCGTTTTTCGCCTACTTGGACCGCGACCTGTTGGAGAACTCGCAGAACTCGTCGAGTTCCGGCCAGAGTGTGCGTACCGGCAACAACAATTGGAACACGAGGACGCCGGATGGTCTGACGCAGAGCGATTCCTCGGAAACGTCGTTGACTTCGTTGACGATCACGTCCACGACGTCGTCCGTGACCCCGACGAACATCGGCGGCGGACAGTCCAGCAAGAATTTACCACCGTTGCCGCCGAAACCACCGAAACGCGGGATCCTGAAAGGACCTCGTTTGAACGTCAGCGGAGCCAACAATTCGTTGGCGGAGGAGAACCCTTTGCCGAACGGCAACGAGTCCAATTATCAGGAAGCCAGCAATCTGTTGGTCAGGAACACTTTGCAGAACGAGGTGATAGCTTATCAGAACGTTCCTGTGCAACTGTCGGGATACGGGAACTCGGCGAACAAAGAGGAGGGTTGCAGCGAGGAGGAGACGCAGGCTGGCCAGTGGCAGGTGTCGCCTCAGCGTGCTCAACAGAATCAGAATCAACAGCATCATCATCAGCAGCAGCAGCAGCATCATCATCATCATCATCATCACCACCAGAGCGACGGGAAATTGCTGCAGGTGAGTCGGTGAATTGGGTTCGTGTTTTGCGGATAGAAACTGATAAGATTTAGGGACAGGCGTCGGTAATCTAATACCCGCGGATCATCAAGTGATCGATTTGATAATTTCAAGTGACCCAATTGTGTTCCGCAAATCAAGTATAATATATGTATAAAACATAAACGCGAAACAAACACTTTGAGATACTGTACATTGATAATGAGACATTGTTTGAACGAATCTCGTGTATTCGTTGACGCGTTCAACGTTATTTCTCTTAAGGTGACTCCCTAGTGTAATTTTTCATGGTGCAATTTTTCCCCTGGTGTAAATAATTCCTAACGTCTATATTTCCTAGTATAGTTATCCCTAGTGTAGTTTTCCCTGGTGTAAATAATCCCTAACGTCTACATATATACCCTAGTGTAGTGATCAGAAGTGTCAATACTTTCTAGTATAAAATTGTCCATAGTGTTAATACTCCCTAGTATAATTTTGCAGGTTGTATTTATCCCTAGCGCCTATATTCTCGAGTCTTATTATACCTAGGGTGAACAGTCCCTGGTTTCAATATTCCCTAGTGCAATTTTCCCCGGTATAAATAATCCCTAGTGTCAATATTTCCTAGTACAGTTTTCTCCGGGGTCAATAATCCCTAGTGAAAATAATCCCTGATATCTCAAGTACCTCTATTTTTAATAATCCCTAGTAATTTTCAAATATTACTCAAACGGTAAAACCTTTTTCCCCTATATTACCATTTTACCTAAGGAAACCTATCATACCCGACGGTATACCTGTTTTTGATACCAATATCAAAAACATAAATTTTGCAAAATAATCTTTTAATAAAGATTGACATTGCTTAAATAATAATAATAAAAAGAAGACAAATTAATCATAAACTATGTAGCATAGTCCATGAGTCACCGGTTATAACATCAAAAGGGTGTGTCCGAATTTCGCTTTAAAACTTTCAGACAATATTCTTAAGACGTTGTACCAACAATTTTATGAAAACCAAAAAGAAATTTCCAATTATTTAAGATTCTGAAGATATTTCCCCCCCTTAAAACTCACGGTTGTTCCAGGTGGTAACAAGCGCGAGTCCATCGGCAGACTCGTTGACCGACACCACGAATTCGAGCTTCGCTACTCCACCCTTCAGCCTGTCGCCCGTAGGGGAATCTCAGGGTCTGTCCAGGTGGAGATCGTCCGCCTCGTTCGAGGAACAGGGCGTCGAGCTGCAGTTACCGGAGATCATCTCGCTGGAGCTACCGGAGCCCCGGGAGCTGACCATCCAAAGGCAACCACCTCCTAGAAATGATTTTGGTTTCTCGTTGCGTCGGGCGGTGATCGTCGAACGATCGGCCGACGGTGTCACGCAGATGAGACCGGTGATCTTCGCCGAGCCCGGATCGTTGATACAGCACAACAACGACACCGGGTTGTTGCCCGGGGACAGGCTGATCGAGGTCAATGGGATCAACGTCGATGACAAATCGCGGGAGGAGATCATCGATCTTATCAAAGGGTCGGTCAACAGCGTTACCGTGAAGGTGAGTAGTCAACAGAGATACCAGCGACTAATTATAAAACGATGTAATCGTAATTGATGGGTTACGAACGTTTGTACGGATGTTGAAATATAGAGGTACCGCAGAGTTTGTTCGTGATTTTGCAAAAATAAAGAAACAAATGCATGAAAATTATGAGCTATTTATGAACTTTCATATTCTGCGGATTAAACATTTTTAGCTCGTCGAACTAAGCAATTTAATAATTTCAGCGGAGTGGTTGAGTCGACGTCGAGAGTCTCCTACTGAAATGTTGAAGTTCTTGCTTAGTTTGACGAGGTCAAAATTTTTAATTTGCAGAATACGAAAGCGAATAAATAGCTCGTAATTTTCATGTATTTGTTCTTTTACAGGCTATCGCGACAAACGTCCAAGATGTTTGTAATATCAGGATTCTTAACACTTTATCTACCGGAAGCCTATCAATAGGCTTTTCGATACTATCCACTGGTAACTGAAAATCAATTAACACGTTGACTGCCACAGTGAAAACGGACGTGTGTAGTCAGACACGTTGAAATCCTAATTATTAAGAATATAATCAACTAATTTTCAAATTTAACCTTTCAAATCGATAGCTAGCATTATTAGCTTAATGATAACGCTATCCGTGGTTTGTTTCGTCATTTCTTTTGTTAATTATTCGATTGGAAAAAATTTCGGTCACCGGCCACCGGTGACCCCCGTGGCAGCCAACGTGTTAACAAACGTTCGACTATTATTTTTTTCGTCTATAACACTGTTGAAATAATGAAAGTTAAAATACAGGTTATTCCCCCTAATTCTCAATTACCATCGAATTATAAAATACATAGTAGGGCTTACTTTTCGATTTTAGAGCGGTAGATAATGTGTTAAGGTGAATTCTAAGAATTTTCTTTAATCTTTATAAAAAATATTTTCTTATACGTAAACAGTTATTATTGTTAGTGCTCTATGAGTGTAAGTATAAAACTGAGAGAGAGAGAAAAAAAAAAACGCAGATGAGTTCTCTTCATCGATAAAAAAATATTGACAGAATTTGACCGATGATTATCGGTGGCGGCTAAAGTGAGAGCGTTTCGGATGTATGCAGGTACGGAAAGGTGGTCGGAACGGAACTGGTGTTTCCCCGGTGATGCCAGGTTGGTTCATTGCCACTGGTGCAGCGAATATAGCGTCATAGTGAGTCACGATCCGTAATAAAACTATACTCGGACCAAGAGTGTCGCGTGAAAATAATTTCTCGCTAAGAAACTTAACTGATCGTTCGTTGTTCCTGGAAATGATCGGCCACGGACGTCACGGGGGCGCAGGGTTCCTCCAGTTTAATTGATACTCGACGAGAATTTAACTCGGTATTAATTATCCCAATTATTTACATTTGCGGATGATACTGATATTCTATTTATCCGCACAAAGAAATATACATAGAAACTGCTACGTCAATTCTACAAAATCATCTAACAACAAATTAAAGCCGGAAGCGTAGATAACGAAATTGATACGTTACCTATTATTTATGACGTGTTGAATAAGCATTGTTTATTTAGGTAAATTTTGTTTAAAATTAATCGGCATTGTGTTCGATATACAGTGGGTCGAGAAAGTATTCGGACACCTTTTAAAAAACGATTCCCTTTTTTAAAATTCGACCAAATGACTTGAATTTTTTTTTTTTTTTTTTTTTTGTGAAGCTAGAAGAACTAGTTTACTAGATGACAGGAAAAAAAAAAGAAAATGTTGAGAAAGTCCCAGTCGATTGAAATTATGAAGGATACAGTGATGAGAAAAGTGATCCTTATGTATACATATAAATATCTGTATCATTATTGACGGTAACTTATGGTAGTTTTACTCATTCTTTTGTGTAGGAAATAGGGATGGCAATCATTTATACTTTTTAACTTTATTAATTACCGTGCATGGTTAATAAACACATAAAAATGTTAGAAATATATGTTGGTATAGGTTAGTGATGAAAGTAAATATAATTATTTTTTTATTTTTCTCCAAACAAAGTAGAAAATTAACTATGCACAGAAATCACAATGATATGTTATGTGTTTGTTAGAAAAGTCGAAATAAATAAATGCCTGAATCAGGCCATGTGTTTGTTGTCGGCGTGTTTCCCCCTCTCCTCGCGACCGTGATTTCTAACACGGTACAACAGTATTGTTTTGGCGCTCGCTGCGACGAGTCGTGGAATATGTATCGTTAACATTTTAAACGCTACACAACGCTTCAATTATTATCACGCCCTATCGCCTATCCTGATCAACGGCTGTGTCTTACATGCTATTAACCATATACGGTAATTAATAATGTTAGAAAGCATAAATGAAATATAATAACATTTTACTATTGCCATTCCTATTTCCTACACAAAAAAGAAAAAACAATTAATAAAACTACCAAAAGTTACCGTCAATTATGATACAGATATGTATATACCTATGTAACATTCCAGAAGAATGTTATAACAATAAATTAAGAACTAATAAATCTTATAATATATTTTCTTCCGTATAATAACTTTAAATTTTACGCCAAAGTCCGAAATATTCAAAGTTATTATACGGAAGAAAATATATTATAAGATTTATTAATTCTTTATATATATATATATATATATATATATATATATATATATATATAATATTAATTTATTGTTATAACATTCCTCTGGGATGTTACACCTAGATTAAAAGTCGATGTCGGTGAAATCAATGTCGATGTAAACATTGTCGGTAATTATGAACGTGTCGGTGTAAACATTGTCGGCGAAACGATTGCCGATGATCCCACACCAACCCGTATAAATAATCCCCAGTTTCAATATTCCCAAGTATAATAATTATTCCTAGCGTCTACATTCCCTAGTCTTTATTATACCTAGGGTCAACAATCCCTAGTTTCAATATTCCCCATTGCAATTTTCCCTAATATAATTATCCCTAGCGTCTATATTCCCTAGTCTTATTATACCTAGGGTCAACAATCCCTAGTTTCAATATTCCCTACTGCAATTTTCCAAAGTATAATTATCCCTAGCGTCTACATTCCCTAGTCTTTATTATGCCTAGGGTCAACAATCCCTAGTTTCAATATTCTCTAGTATAAATAATCCGCAGTTTCAATATTCCCTAGTACAATTTTCTTCGGACTCAGTAATCCCCAGTGAAAATAGTCCCTATCGTAAATATCCACTAGTCTAAATATTTTCTAGCGTTCCCTCTAGTTCCAATAATCCCTAGTAATTTTCAAACATTACTCAAACGATGAAACCTTTTTCCCTTATATCACCATTTTCCCTAGAGAAGATTGCCAACGCCTGAGATAAGAGTTAGAATCATTCCATCAAACATCGTGAAAAATCGTACGTATTAGGAGAAAAGAAAGAAAGGTGTATGGGTTCTTTTGGAACATTTCCAATTCGGCCTGTAGACTTAACAGGAGGATGTATCGATCAGAGTCGTGGTGCTTATCGTGCAGGTTCCATGCCCTGGTTCTTTTTCCCGACCAACGATACGCTCTTAACAGAAACAACGTAACGTGATTTACATACTTATGCGCAGACACCTCTTGCAGGTGTTCTCTTGGTTCAACATCCTGTTTCCTGTTCTACCGAACGTTATATCGGTCCCGTTTTATAATTTTTCAACGCTCTACGCACGCGGATAGAAACCAGATATCTTATCACACTCTTTCGACCCGTTACTTTGCCTGATCGTTATTACAAATGCGTAACGATTACGAACGAACGTTTTTACTGTTAGCCATTCAACGCATCGATGATTCATTTCTGTACGATTGTAATTCCGTTGTTTCTTATTGTTCGAATACGCGACTGATCGTGGCGGATATTTTGTTGTTTACAGGTGCAACCGGTCGCGGAATTGTCGGAATTGTCCAGACGAGGTGGCAGCGACGGTCGTCAGGTCGAGCTTGCGGCCGCTAATATTCGCGGTGGTACTCTTCGACGATCCGGAAGTTTGCGGTTTCATCAGAATATGGTGAGCGTTTTATGATTCTTCTCGAGAATAATTCATTTTGCACAAAATAGTTTATCCGCGAACGATGTCGCTTGAAACTATCGAACGGCTCGAAATGAATTGTTTATGATTTGTAAAATTGAATTAAAACGCTTTGGCTAATTGCAGAGCTGGTTTTTATCGAGATACAGAATTATTCTGCGCGCTGGTTAGGGTGGGGGTATTCTAAATCTCTTTTTGGGATTTTTTTGCAGAAATACTATAACACTTGTTGCAGTCAAACTTTGACGGTATATTTCTACATATTTTAACTATATCTTTATATTTTTTTTTATATACAAAATGTCAAAATTAACAGCGTTGCATGACGTTTTATGCAAACGTGAGAAACAAGTATCGTTTTATGGTGCCCACGATCGCGGTCGTTCTGCTTATCTAAAATATAATAAAATACAAATGAATTCTTAATCAGAATGTGTCTGGCTATCGTCGGTACCAGAATGAAAGAAAAAAGTTAACGATTAAAAGGATGGCAGCGCGTAGAAGTTCGATTATCAATTTTCTGATATTTTTTTAACCTTCGGAGGTTAAAATTTTGAAGTGATTCTGGTACCGACGATAGCGATACATCCACTGAAGGTGCACATAAAATTTCAAATTGAAGATATCATGAGCACTATTTTGAAAATCATAGTTTTGAGAAAAACGCGTTTAATGTTGAAGATCAAGCCTACCTAGTTCTATTGTTAAATGTTAAATCCACCAAACAATCCTCACTCCTCGGAATTGAAAAACAAACTTCGAACTATCCAGATTTTAACTGAAAGTTTGAAATATTACAGTCTTCTAGCGCGTATATGTATATTTTCATACTCTTAACCCTTTGCACCTATTTGATTTACTAGAGTATTTTGAAATGTGAAATTTAAACTTTATTTCTATTATAATATAGAAAATTAACGACAGGAATAAAAATATATAAATCCATTGGCATTTGCAACTTTTTTCTTTTAAAATAATGTGTTTGATTTTCGGAAGTTTCGCTGGAAAAGCGAACCGGATCTGTACGTATCGAATAATGCCTCGACCGCAAAGGGTTAACTGGTCGTAGAACTCGGCAAATAATTGCCTGGGAGGGGCGAGGGTGTGGTGATGAGACAGGTAGACAAATATTCTAGAGCACAGGTAAACTGTGTCTTACCGTCGTGCACAATGTTGCTGGTAAAACTTTACTTTCGACCGGTTCAGGTGTTTTCTAGAAAGTCGGCTAATGGTTCGACGTTTTCCGTCAATTTCACTGACCGTGTCTAATTGATTGGTTACGTCGCACGTATGAGTGGAAATACGAGCGTAAAGCGTTATTTAATTGGCAAAGTAAATCATTGGAGGGTCGTGAAAATGAAATAAACGAAGGATGAAATCTAATTTCAATTGAAGTCGGTTCGATTATAGAAGGTGTTTCCGAAATCGTGGTACAACCGGCAAAGGGGGTGATACTACATGTAAAAATAAGTCGAAAAAGAAAAAAGGGAATATTTTTTTCGTTAGACAGAGTCTATTTTATTCGTTTAGGATATGGTACGACTTTAATTCATAATTAGCCGTTAATTTCAATAATTGATTTATTCTAGTAATTTACAAACGTTGAAAATGTCTCCCTTGCTGTTGGAGGCAAATTCTTGCTCGACGAATCAGCGAAGCGTGAATCGAAACCAATGTGTTCGATCTTGTAACTGTTTTGAACGTCGTGATTTTGATTATTTTGAAATCGCATATAATAATCTGAAGTACCTAACGAATCTTCAAACTCGATTTTCTCGAGAAATAAGCATCGAACGAAAAAATATTATTCCTTATTTTCGACTTATTTTTACATGTAGTATCACCCCCTAGCCGGTTGTACCACGATTTCGCAAATACCCTGTATAACGTTTGATCGTAATAATTTAAATACAACTGGAAATCTATTAACCGATTAATTCCCAAAGATCGAAATTATATCAGCTCCGATATAAATAAAAGTAAGAAACCTATGACTGGTTTGATAATTCTAGCATTGATTCTCGAATTCGAGCCTATCAAAATTGAATCTATTATTTTTCCTACTTAAAAGTAGACGGCAGTGTGCGTAAGAAACACGTGCTGCTTTTTAAAATAGTGCTGTTTACCGTGGAATAAGAAGGTTCTTATAGCCGCGTTAAAAAATAAATGAAAGACGGCTGGAAAGAGTAACAGGCAAGGATGAATATCGGGTGGGAAAATAGGAATGAACAGGTATATAGGAGGGAAGAGGGGGAAAGAAAAAAGTGAAAGATGAAGAGATTGGTACGGCACTTCTTGGCATGAGAAGAGAAAAAGACAATAGAGCAGAGGGACGAATGCTTTCCACCCACATTCCTGTTGGCGGTGCAGTGGCATAGTAATCGTTTAACGGTACATCTGCTGACTTGCTCGTACCTTGATACCACCTTTCGATCGGATCGAAAACCGGAATCCCGTAATAATAGAGCGATTAACAACGCGAGCGAAATCCTATTATAATCATATTTTTTTTTTTCATCGTTGCCAATGCTACCCGATCCGTTTTGCTCGTTGGAACGCGCCAACTGTGCTGAAATTGAAGTGTTCGTTCTGGCAATTTATTTTAGATTTCAAGGAACTGTGAAATTCGATAAATTTATTGATTCAATGAAATTTGAACACTTTAATGAATTTATATTTTATGAAAATTGTATGTTTCTTTGTGTATTGTGTTTTTAAGGCTTTCATAATGTTTGATATAAGATTAGCTATTTTGAAATTGGAATTGATACACCGATGAGCACCAAAGGTTTTGCTAGGGAATATTCAGAAGTTAGTATATGTGTATTATTTGTATTTGGTTTAGTATTCGTTTCAAAGAGGGTTGGATTGATTTGATAACGAAGTAAAATGTATGATGGGCTACGTATATTATTTTATTAAGGTCCTTGGTAACTTAAAATTCCTAGTAATTCTAGTGTGAATAATCACTAGTATCAATATTCCCTAGAGTTAATAATCTTTAGTATCACTATTCCCCATTGTCAATAATCCTTAGTATCCATATTCCCCAGTTCCAATATTCCCTAGTGTCAATAATTTCTAGTTTTAATAATCCCTAGTATCAATATTCCGCAGTTCTAATAATCCCTAGTGTCAATATTCCCCGGGGCCAATAATCCCTAGTATTAGTAATCCCCAGTTTTAATAGTCCCTTGTGTCAATAATCTCTAGTATCAATATTTCCCAGTTCCTATAATCCCTAGCATCAATATTCTCTAGTATCAATAATTTCCAGTTTTAATAATCCCTAGTATCAATATTCCCCAGTTACAATAGTCCCTAGCATCAATATTCTCTAGTGTCAATAATTTCCAGTTCTAATAATCCCTAGTATCAATAATCCCCAGTTGCAACAGTCCCTAGCATCAATATTCTCTAGTGTTAATAATTTCCAGTTTTAATAATCTCTAGTATCAATATTCCCCAGTTCCAATAGTCCCTAGCATCAATATTCCCCAGTGTCAATAATTTCCAGTTTTAACAATTCCTAGTATCAATATTCCCCAGTTCCAATAATCCTTAGTATAAATAATTTCCAATTTTCATAAACCCTAGTGTCAATATTTTCCAATTTTAATAATCCCTAGTATCAATATTCCCCAGTTCCAATAATCCTTAGTATAAATAATTTCCAGTTTCAATAAACCCTAGTGTCAATAATTTTCCAATTTTAATAATCCCTAGTACTAATATTCCCCAGTTCCAATAATCCCTAATATCAACATTCCCTAGTGTCAATGATTCCCACTTTCACCAACCCCTAGTACCAATAATTCCTATTTCCGATAATCCTCGGTGTCAATGATCCTTCGAATTAATATTCCCTGGTATCAATAATTCCAAGTTTATAATAATCTCTATTAACTTTCAAGTATCAGTCAAACGGTGACGCCCTTTTCCTTATATCGCAATTTTCCCTAGGGAAGCCTAGCATACACAACACTGTGCGTGCCATTTAACATGTCGCATTCCGTTTGGAGTGTATAATCAAGTGGGTGTGATATAAAAATACACACGGTGCGTTCTGTAATTAGGTCGAATTCGTATCTTCCGTTTCGCTGAAGATAGGATCGCAAATAACGAGGGAATGGTTAAAAACAATCGGACGTGTTTCTCTACAAATTCATTCTTCTTTGTCGAAGCTTTTAATTTATGTTTGTTTTCAATTCTTCCATTTTTTTTTATATTTTTTTTTTAAATAGAACGATTATACCTATTCTTGTATGAATGGATTCTTTGTTCCGATCATTTGTCTGCGATACGAAATCATTCAGATACGAGGAAAGTCATGTTTTATGTGATAATTTAGCGTTCGTTTTAATAGAAAGAAGGATCAAATATTGGCGTTTTAAAGCAGGGGCCGTTAAACTTTTTTAATCATCTACCCCTAAAAATTTGCTAATTTTCTTATCGACCCTGTCAATAAAACAAATGTTAAAAAAGAAAGAAAAAACATCTGTTTCTTAAATGATTTATTTTATGTCGACAAAATCAAATTTTTACACAAATCAACGAGAAGGATGTGCTTGATGACATAAATTAATTTCAGTCTTGAATCGTCTCAAAGCTCCACATTCAAGTGATTTTTCTGCTTTGTTGAAATGGAATTAATATGACTGAAGCCAGATTCAACCATATACGAGCTTGGGAATTTAATTACAAATCGTATATACTGCGTTGCTGTCAATAAATTTCCGATTGACCCTTAATTATATTATATCGACCCCTTTAATGATCCCTGGTTTAAAGTAACCATATTAAGGTTGATTTCAATGGCAGGATTGGTTATAATACTAATGGCAATAGTAGCAATAATTATATTGATAATAACGTTTGTTATCTACAAACCTACATTATTAAATAATAAGTAAAAAGTAAAAATATAGTTGATAGTCACGAATAGTGCAAAGAAAAAGATATGCTGTCTACCTAAATTAATTTTTAATTAAAAAATTCATTGAGAATAGATAGATTTCTAATAATTAAGGTTAATGTTTTCACAATTAATACACTATACGTATGGACAACGTTAAATAATCTAAAAATATAAAATTTTATGGAAAATAAGATTCCTGTTTTAAATTACTGGATAAAGATGAATAGGTCTTGTACCGACGGTCGGTAAAATAGAATTTTCCATTCGATATACCAACAGTTGATATATTAGGAATTAATTGTTTATCGTCGATCAATATCTTTCAATAAATACAATAATTTCAATTAATAAATAACCGATGCTATTTTCCACACCAAATTCAAATTCTCCTTTATTAAAACGTCCATCGATCACTGTAATTATTCCAATTATTTATATTGTGTTATGATTTTAAAATATTATCACCTTTAATTCTTTGATTTTGTCAGAAAATCTTTAATTGCATATACTTTGAATACAGTACAGTATTAAATTTAATTCTGTTACGAGTTTAAATTAATACGAACGGAAAGGTCAGATTTCCCAAAAATTATTTCGAAATTCCAATTAACTGGTCCCGCAGTACGATGTATAAGCGAAATAAGAAAAGAAAAATCGATGTGGAACACACCACGAACGTAATATTAAACGGTATATTTCAAACCGTAATAAAACGATAGTGTTACTTCGACCTGTTTTAAAAATTTCCGATACTAAATATCGGATCGGGCCTACTCGATCCTACCGAACGATCCGTTTAAATAAACAAGAATAATGATTAAAGAAACTACATTTCCAAAATTATAGTCGGCTTCAAATAATTAAATTTCAAATTAATTCGCGACGAAGAATTAAAACATTCTAATACATTCTCTGTCGATTAATTTGACTTAGATTGCTTACGATTTTAAACAATCAGATTACACGGTAGATCAAACAGTACCGATATGTATGAAAATATGAAAGATTAAAGGGTGTCTTACAATAAACTCCTCTTGTCAGATATTATGGATATTTCAATGATCCCCGGTATATTTTGCCAGACGCACCGGATCTAAATGTTACTCGACTTCGTAATCAAAATTTCATGGCAAGACTCTTAAGGTGGGTTTACACTAGGCAAATGTGCGAATTCCTCTGGAATGGTTCTTTCCTATTTTTTCTACCAAGCTGGAAATATTGCACACGGAGGAAATATGAAATCTATCGGCTGTATTCTCGTAAAGTCCAATTACGGGCAAAGACAAGAAACTGAGAAATTCGGACCTGTCCACTTGACTGGTGTAAACCCACCCTTAGGGCTGAGTGGTAACGTTACGCAGAAACTACGTGGAACCAAAAAGGATGCGCCCAAAGGTGCAGTGGAGGAATGACGTCAACCTATTACCTTTCTATAAATATCGAGTTTTCAAAAGAAGTTCGTTGCCCACGCTTGCTACGCGAACAAGCTACAAGAGTTTAATGACCGTCTACTTGATCGTTTCGAATCTGAAGTATCCAATGTTTCTCTGGGTGTATTCGGTGGAAAGTTGGCCCACCTTAATCCTTCTCGTTACGACAACGTACGAAAGGAAGGAAATGGAAATGCGTGTTTGAAAATTTGAAGTCTGTTCGTTATTCGTGGTTTAACGACAGAGTCGTTGTTCGTTGATAAAATTGACCGTTTCATTCAAATTAGTATGCATTTTATTACTTTTTTTTTTTTTTCGTGCCGAATCAATGAAAATTAGGTTTTACGAGATATAATCGAAGATAATGAATGATTAATGTAGTCATAAAAATAGGTATAGCTTAATTCTCATTGGATACATGTGATTGAAAATGAATTTGTTGATAAATTTATGGTGAATAACATTTATGTTAGATATTGTAGTTTTGGGAATCGCATAGTTTTATCGTTTGTCGATAGGTTGGTATTCGTGGTACGGCAACAGGGTCGTACAAGTTGCTTACATTTGATCGATGATAATAGGATTACGTGGTTCGAATACAGTATTGCAGAGTTTCACTGGATCGTTGCAGGGTTTCTTTGTTTTCTTCCATTTAACAATACAAGAACTCAGATACGTACTAGATCCTTTGTTTTTTTTTTTTTTTTTATATATACATAGTATATATCTTATAACAGATTACTGTAATTGAATTATTTCTGAAAATTTGGGCTTGTGTACGGTGTACAGTTATCACTCCCTCAATTGTAATTAGTATGTGATAAGAATAGATGAAGATGAGATATAGAGTAAGGGAGTAGTTAGTAGATATTGAAATTATTAAATCATATGTTGAAATATGTATTTTTAGATGTTTCTCTGTGAAATTTTTTTCTTTTTTTTTTGTGTAAAATATGGTATTTCTATATGGTGATATTTCTGTGTATGGTAATTTTTTGTATTATAGTAATTATTTGTTATGGTAATTTTCTGTTTGATAATATTTCTGTTACAGTAATTCTCTATTTGGTAATTTTTTATTACGGTAATCTTGTACTATAGTAATTTTCTATTACAGTAATCTTTTATTATAGTAATTTTCTATTACAGTAATTATCTGTTATAGTAACTTTCTATTGCAGGAATTTTCTATTACAATAATTATCTGTTATAGTAACTTTCTATTACTGTTATTTTCTATTTGGTAATTTTTTGTTTTTGTTATTACAGTAATCATGTATCATAGTAGCGTTCCAGTTGGTAATTTTCTATTGCAGTAATCTTTTATAATAGTGATTTTCTATTTGGTAATTTTCTGTTAGTGTAATTATCTGTTATAGTAATTTTCTATTAAAATAATTATCTGTTATAGTAACTTTCTTTTGCTGGAATTTTCTATTACAGTAATTTTCTATTTGGTAATTTTTTGTTTTTGTTATTACAGTAATCTTGTATCATAGTAGCGTTCCAGTTGGTAATTTTCTATTGCAGTAATCTTTTATTATAGTGATTTTCTGTTTGGTAATTTTCTGTTAGTGTAATTATCTGTTATAGTAATTTTCTATTAAAATAATTATCTGTTATAGTAACTTTCTTTTGCTGGAATTTTCCATTACAGTAATTTTCTATTTGGTAATTTTTTGTTTTTGTTATTACAGTAATCTTGTATTATAGTAGTGTTCCATTTGGCAATTTTCTATTGCAGTAATCTTTTATTATAGTGATTTTCTATTTGGTAATTTTCTGTTAGTGTAATTATCTGTTATAGTAATTTTCTATTACAATAATTATCTGTTATAGTAACTTTCTATTCGGTAATTTTCTATTACAGTAATTATCTGTTATAGTAACTTTCTATTGCAGTAATTTTCTATTTGGTAACTTTTTATGATAGTAATTTTTTGTTATGGTAATTTCCTGTATAATGGTTAGATATCCTATATAAAAATTGTTAACAATCTTATCATTGTTAATCTAACCTTCCTATCAATGCAAAATCGAAACCTAAAGTTTGTTATTTAAATCATGAGGGAAAAAAAAGTCAAGTTTTGATAATAATATACGACAATGCATTCCTCTTAAACGATGATTTCTTGTAATCAATAAACCATTACAACGACGAGTTAAATGGAATATCTGTTAAAGAAGGTGAATAACGATCAGGCACAATCTTGTCGTTTTTTAATAGCCTGGTTAGCAATGAACACTAGATACGTGTACTTCGAAACACGTTAGAAAGCGAGTAATTAAATCTTCGCTATTGTTCCGTGTGATTTGCTAAGTCACCAAAGCTGCGTTGGTCGCCTTCGAAGAAAACAACTCTTGTAATGCTGTATTCACACTAGTATTCATCGTCGAACTGCAAACATTTATACAATTAATTTAAAAATAATTTCTTCGATCGAGATCACTCTCTGACAATATCTCTCCGCGAATATAAATTAGGCAATAAACGATTTTTCCTTAAAATCAAAGAAAGAAAAAATTATAATGTCTGAAAAGAATTCTGCAATAACGAAAAATAATAAAATTATTCGATCATCGAGGAAAATATAATTCTATGAAAGTTAAAGGATTTTAAATCTAACAGTTGTCTTACATTGAAGTAAGATTCGGTGAAAAATTGTGATGTTGCTTCTGTCGAGGAACAGTATCGATTGTGAACGACCCATAAGAATCCGCCTGCCGCAGCCTACGCTACAAATGTGCTTGTTTCGTTCTCCTTTCCATATTCGAGCTGTCCGTGCTTTCTGAATGACATTCTTGTCAAATGACGGTGTATCGGACACGCACGCGCGCTCTAATAAAAAAACTGTCGTTCGCCTCGTGTTACATCGTGTAATGGTGTAATCGAACGTAACACGGAAACGGTGTTTTTGTTTCCCGCGTTTACAACGCGGTAGCATCGTTGAGTTGCTGACCTGGTTTGGAATCGGAGTCGATTAATCGTTTCCGATCAATAATTGATCTTTTGGTAGCAAAATACCTGATATACCAAAAATTGCTGTGTTTATCGTCAGTGATTACATTTGCTTCGATTATTTCAGTTAAGTCTTAGTAATCGTTATTATCATTCCACGTTGGTTATAATCGTTAATTATATTTCCTTTTTTATGATTCAATTAACTTCGATTAATCCTTTGACATGCTTGGGCAAAAATTGATCGAAAATTGTTTGTCAAAATCGAAGAAACAAAAATTATAGTCAAAGTTAAGTTAACTTTTATTGGAAACTTTAAAAGGGTTATAGCCGTGTAAGATGATCGAAGGTTGTAATGCACCATTCGACCCTGCATCTCAAATAGGAGAGTAGTAATAGGGAAAAAGTCGAAAATACAATTTTTGCCCCATTTTCCCTGTTTAGTGACATGTGAAAATTATGAAAAAAATCTGACATATTGCAGACTCGGCAGCGCATATCAGGGAATTTTTTCAGATTTTTTCATTGCAAACTCTTTGGTTGTAAAAGATAAAAAGCCGTAAGAAAATGGGGGGGGGGGATGCGGTTTCCTATTGAAAATATAGACGCACAACTTTTATATTATCATGGTAACAACATGTTAGCATGATTATTATTCCTGAATTATTTCAGATTTTTTAGTAAGGTTCGAATTCTTATGTCCCCTTTTTACAGTATATACATATATTATAATAAGTAGTAAGAAACAAATTCATATTCACATAAATGGTATTAGGTCATTAAGTATGAAACGTCCGATTTATAATTACAACTTTAAATAAACATACATTTATTATATTAAACGATTAAAATCAAAATAGGGACTATCGAAATCTGTAGATTTTTTCAAGAGATTACAGGTTTTCTGCATTCGTTTCAGAAATTTTTTAAAAAATCACGATTATTCGTGCTTCACAGAAATCTAAGATAGATACGTTTAAACATGTAAATCTTAACAAATGTTAATGATAATTTATCACAATAAATCGTAGTCTTATTTTGAAATAAAAATCGTTGGAATCTGCACATTTTCTTCAACGAATCAAAACGCTTTATGATTTTCGCAAAAATCATGTTGAAACATGTTTCGTAAAAACTTGAAAAGGATGCGTAAAAATCGGTAAATATTGAAAATGAAAATTATCTGTGAAAGAGGAGATTCTAAGCTTTGAATCGATGTATAAAGCATCTCCAAGACACGAATATTTATCGAGTAAGCAGATTTCAAAAATTGATTAAGCAAAATCGGACGTTTCATACTTAATAATATATGGATTGAAGAAGTGGAATTAACATACTTGATTCATATCAACAAGCTTGTATGTTTTTGATCGTAGGTTCTAATCCCACGCCGACCTAGAATTTTTTTTATCCTAAGAATGGATAAAGATTTCTCCTGAGAATAATCCTTTTCATTGTTTCTTTTTTCTTTTAATCCTAACCGCATGGTGATGGATGTAGAAATAAAGAAGTATCATCATAATTTTTATCAATTTCTTGAGGAAATTTTCTGTTTGAAAATTTCAAATTCCCATTGTATTTGTGTCATTATTTAATCGATGCTTCTAGCAGACGATTATAATTATTGACTTTGTTGTAATGGTATTTATCATAGGAAATGTTTTTGCGGGAGAAGTTCTTCGATCCGATTAACCCCATGGTGACTCGGGAAAATTAAGTAGGGCGACAGTCAGCCATTTCCAAATATAACTTTTAAGTAGTGCCTTCAGTTTTTCAAGCGGGTTGTTAACCCCCACGCGTCTCGTCGGCTTTTGAAGTATTCCTCAAGTATTCGAATATACTTGCCACGGTCAAAATGTACACGTCTGTTAAGATATATTATAATTTCAATTATCAACGCTAAACTTACTCACTAACGAGCGTTCTTTTTATTTTAAGTCACATTTGCTTCGTTCTTTCCAAATTTTATATACCATTTCTTCGATTATTATGTTTTGCGATTAAAAATTCGACGTTTCTCATATATTTTGGCCCATAACACTTCAACTACAGAATCGATCGGAAAATAATGTTAGAAACGATTGTTGAAGATTCGATTACCTTTAAGATGATATTTTATGCGACACAATCGGACGTTTCTAACTCGAGGTACGACCTAAAATGTGAAGCTATCTCAGGAAAAAGCTCATATCCGGAAAACCTATCCATACAAAATTCTCTCAATGTGATTTTCCAGTTTAACACTAAACCTACCGACGTTTCGTGTACGCTTACTTTCAAGTTGAAAATAAAATAGAAAAGTAGATCAATAAACAATGAAACGTACACTACCATACACAGCAAGTCTTTATCGCGATAACAAATTAACACGAATTTTAATAAAAGCATCCTATTCAATTTTCTGATTTAAAATAAGAGACACTCGATCGGTCATTTTGACCGCTTCGGTAGGTTTAGTGTTAACGGGCCAAAATACATAAGAAAAATATTAGTGGCATCGAATGTACATTTTAGCTATAAACCAGTATCATTTGCATTTAAAAATATGAAAATTTCAAAGTCCCATAACTTTCGAACCCATTTGCCAATGGCACTGAAAAATTGCACTCTTTCGAACAATAAATATACTCTGGACGAGCAATTCAACCGTCCACTTTCAAAAGTCAAAAAATTCAGATCTCTAAGAACCTAAAATCCCAAAGCTCTAATAATTCCAGGATTAAAAAAAAAGTCTGTGAGAATGAAACAAATCAACGCGTCGAAATTTCCCAGCGATTGTTGAACAACGTGTGAGATATCGGTATGTCATCGTGCCAGAAGCGATTTGAAATCTTAGGCGGAGGGCCGGTGACATATTTGACCGTTTGAAAAATCCCGTCACAAAGGAATTCTTCGGAAAGGATCGAGAACCCGACTTCCCACGTCTTCCCCGATTGCTGTCCCGTTCATCTGTTGCGTATCGCCTTTCAATTAAATCACACACTGGCCACTGGTGTGTTGGTGTGCGAACATTTTTATGCAAAACGTTCAACTTCGATCCGAAGCATTTTTTTCGACACGAGTAACAGCAACGAAGATATTTGTAATTGTATTTGTAAAATCGATTTTCTCCAAACGACGCGAGCAAAAGGACCCTACGGTGTTTTCGTAGTAACGCGAGATAAATATAAAGAAGCGATCTTTCTTCCATCTTTGTGGTTGGGGGACTCGAAGCGACCGGCTTTGATGGACGCGATGCTTGGTGTTTCAAGCTTCTTAAAATAGTAGCATAAAATAGTAACTCCGTCGGTCTCAGCACGCAGATCGCGTGCAACGGTGATGCACGTGACGAATCTGCGAATGCATCGGTTCGCGGTTGGAGACTTCTATTTTCCAGTTTCTTTTCTCGTTTACGAGTTTCGTTCCACGCGTCGCATAGCCGGGTTCTTTGTTACGGCGGACGCGACAAATGGACCAAACGGGGTACAAATGACAGTTTTAAACATTTCGAATGTATGAAGGGAAAACCATTCGTATGTGAAAAGTGTAATTAATTGATTATTTCATTTAGAAAAATGAAAATATATGTTTGATTATTTTATTAGAGATCAGACGTTACGTTGCGAATTATTTATTTTAACCTTTTAAGCTGTAAGGACGCATATTTGCGTCTGTCGATTTTTAATACATAGGCAACGCATAAATCCATCCACAGCGATCGTCAGCGCTAACCGCACGACGTCCGTTGGGACCGCATAGGTTGCGAGTCGTTAGACCTCTAAAAATTAAGAATTTTTTTTTTCTAAAAATCAGCTTTATTTCAGAAGGGATCAATTGACCCCGTATGGTAACAACAGTTAAGGGGTCAGTATGGATTTGTTTTGAAAATGAAGCTTTTGAAGTTTTACGTACCGTCTTACAAAGAAAGAAAGAACAACTTTAAACGCGTCTTTCTTAAAACAACAGATTTTGAAAAAACTATTGCACCGATTGGGTTCAACTTTTGAGGGATTATTTCTGTACCTGGTGTGCGAACGAGCCGGTTCACCTTTTCGCGCAATCCTTTCCTTTCGAAAGGAACAATTCACGCGGCTTATTCAACCGTCGATTTGCATAAACACGATTTTCATGCAAACAACACAGAAGACAGGGAAATCTATGCATATTGAAGACGTTTCCTCCTGTTTAATCTCTTCGGTGACCTCGTTCCCTTTACCTGTCTCTATACATCAGTTAACTAACCACTCGTTAAACCGCGACGAATGGTAGAAATTGATGACAAAACTCGTTTAAATATCCATTTCAATTCGATACTCGAGTTTACCTGCACAGGCAAACCATCGGAGCGGCGGACCATGGAGAGAGCGGAAAATTTAAATTGAATTTTTGACTGTTTAATTAACACGTTGACTGCCACAGTGAAAACGGACGTGGGTAGTCAGACACGTTGAAATCCTAATTATTAAGAATACAATCAACTAATTTTCAAATTTAACTTTTCAATTCGATAGCTAGCATTATTAGCTTAATGATAACGCTATCCGTGGTTTGTTTCGTCATTTCTTTTCTTAATTATTTGATTGTAAAGAATTTCGGGTGCCGGTCACCGGTTACCCCCGTGGCAGCCAACGTGTTAATTGAGATTTCGGTTACATTCGACCCGGCTACTTCGTTCTAATGTCGTGAAGCCCTTTATAATTAACACGTTGGCTGTCACGAGGGTCACCGGTGACCGGCATCCGAAATTTTGTACAATCAAATAATTACCAACAGAAATGATCAAATAAATCACGGATAGCGTTAACATTAAGCTAATAATGCTAGGCTATCGAATTGAAAAGTTAAATTTGAAAATTAGTTGATTGTATCGTTAATAATTAGGATTTCAACGTGCCTGACTACACACGTCTGTTTTCACTGTGCCAGTCAACGTGTTAAAAAATAGTCGCAGATCTCTTAAAAAGGCGGCACTGGAAATAAAAACAATTGCCATATCTAGAAGAAGATACAATAATATTTGAATTAAAATTTGAGAAATGGAAGTAAAATGAAACGAAAAATCGTCCTAGATTCGATGATACACCAAGTAATCCTAATTAATCGACTCACGATCAGATCAATTACCAAGCAATGAAATATTAACCCTTTGCGCTCGAAGAATGTTTGTACATAATCAGGTCTAATCTGATTCTCCAGCTAAGCTTCCAGAAATCAAACGCAAACAGTTAAGAATCTATTTATTTTTATTCCTTTCCTTAATCTTCTATGTTCTGATATGAACGAAACTTATAATATGTTGCCTCAGAGATACCATTCGATTGCAAAGGGTTAATATCCAAAGTAACGTGTCGAAATTTCAACATTGTAAAGGGAAAATAATTCATGATTCGATTAACACTAGAACTATCGTCGTTTTTATGTATAATAAAATAGAAGAATAAGTAATGAACGAAATATATATTATAAACACATTTTAAGAAAAGTATCTTGATGAATTGTGTGATTTATGCTGAAAAATCAATAATTTTGCGGTGTATATAAAATAAATACTTTCGTTCTTTTCTTTCGTGAAAAATATGGATTAATTTACATTTCTGTAAAAATGGAACAGTATAACTAACTAATTTGAAAGTTTTGTATATGTTTATATCATACTTTCGTTAAGTTATTTTGCTCACACGATATTTGTCCGCCAGTTTATCTAAAATCAAAAATTCTAATAAGCTTTTATTTTATACATACATAATTATCGTTTCACCTACAATCAGTGAAAAACGGTAGCTGTTCAAAGTGAAACAAGTATGTTCATACTTTTGATATCGTTTTGATTGTACGTCAAGTTACACTCTTCCATTTTTACAAAAATGTAAAATAATCCATATTTCTCACGGAAAAAAAAAAAGGAGAGAGACTGGTTAAAATTCCAGTCCTTCTAAACGACAATAACGAACGGCAACCTGTTCGCGCTCGAAAATGACGAGGACACGGGAGTCTCGAAGCGAAGTGAAAGAGTTGAAGAAGAAGGGAGCAGCAACAGCAAGGCGGAGGAGGAAACACGCCTGCCTCTTTCGTTTCTTTTTTTGATCTGCTTCGGTCTGGAGAGATACTGTTCTTGTCTGTTGGCTTCAGTCGAGACTCGGTGGGCTCGTGGAGCTCCTCGTTATGGAGCCCCGTTTCTTATTGTCTCCGTTCTCACGTGGCAAGTCTTCGTCGTGATAAACAAGAGTTTTTTCCTTGGAATTCGATGAAAATGATACATGTCGCAGTTCGATGTCTCGCGTCACTTTGATCGTTAATTGTGATGCGTGCATTAGAATCGATGGGATTTGATTATCTTAAATTCGTTCGGTGGTTTCATTTAAATGGAAATTGTGTTTGTCGTGGTTTCGAGAGTTGCTTGCGAAGAGATAGATTCTAGGAAGATTAGTAGTTCTTTTATTTTTAATGACTTGGAATGAAATATCCTTTAATCGTGGAATTTCATAATTCTGAGAATCTGGATTCTAAACATCTGACATTTAAAAAGTCGAAGGATCTAAGGTCAGGAATTTGAAATTTCAGGATTGAAAAAATCTGACAATTAAAACAACTAAGTGCCTGAATAGCCAAACCTAAAATTAAACAATTTCAAAACATCCATATTACCATCTAACAGTATTTGACGTTGTTACGAAAATTAACCGTACGTTAACCTTACATCCTCTCTTATTAGCCATATATTGTATTATCGATTAACAAAAGAAACAAAAGAAACATCGAGAAACTAATTAATTCCGATGAAAAGATGTCGAATACCGTGTGAATAATAAATTATTCTTATCTGTCGTCGGTACTCGTATTTGAAAATCATCGATAAATTACCATCAATCGTCGAATGTACAAAGAGCAACAAGCAACGATAGTGTCATAAAAAATCAGCCAAATTAATGTGAAATATTTATTCATGGATCGCACGAGTGTGAAATTTGTTTCGTTGATTAAGAAAAATTCCTAGATAGAAAATTTTCAAATTTTTGTATATCTTATTAATCGTTGTCAGTTTCATTATTTATTCGTTATATTGTTGTAATTACACCACTGATAAACCAAGCCAATAACAACCGCAGCTGATAAAAATTAAAATCCTTAAATCAAACGTTTTACCTCGATCCATATCCGAGAAACGGTATCTGAAACCTGTATCGTATTAACAAAGACATGCTCGGTCATATACTAATTAAGAAACACGATTCAGTGATCCTGATAAGCCAATCATTTAACCATAGGTTGTTCACCGGTGTACAATCGAGTTCAAAGTTCGTTGCTACGAAACAGAATGACACACATCGTCGTGAAGTGTACGTGAAAATTCTACAAACAGGAAAAGTATTTACAATTTCCCACCGAAGACGATGAAACGCCTCGTTTCTTCGTTTATGAAATAAAAATACCATCGAAGATGAAATGAATCGTTCTTGGGCGAGTTGAAACGGTGTGTCCCGTTTTGGCGTGAGCAAACGGACAATTGACCGAGGGTGAATGTGAAGCGGGCAAAAAGCGTCGTCGTGTGTCGTTATCCGTCGTGATCGAGATGCCTCTAAACAAGGACACGGTCGACAAAGAGTTTCTGAGAGCGCATCACCTGCTGCACAGATCGTGCAGGGGCAAAGCTCACGGCAACGGAATAACGAAACAGAGCAACCGTCGTGCGACCATTTCTTTCCCAGCCGCCAGTTACCGGAAGCAGAACGACGCGGAAACTTACCAGCCGGTCGGTATCTCGAAATTGTCGAACAGGAAGACGAGCAGAAATGGCACGAGTTCGTGGGAGTGCAGCGACAGCGACAGCCTGCACTCGTCCGAGACGAGTCAGAACACTTCGTCCAACAATCAGAACGCGAAGAAGAACGCCTGTCGTGGAGCCCAGGTGTCCTCTTCTTCGTCGAAGATGTCCAACTTGAGGAGGAAGGAGAGCTGGGCGGATAGTCTGCGTGTCGGGTCCATCGACGACAGGATCAAAAGGATGGAACAGGGCTGGGACGACAGCAACGTCATCAGGACACCCAGAGAACGAAAATGGAGGAGGATCACCGCGGACGTCGAGCAAAGAACTCCTGACAACGATCTGAGGATTCTCGGACTGAAAGGTTCGTCCATGAAGAGTTGGAGCAACGGAACGCAGAAACGGAACCGATGCAACGGCGTTCAGAGGAACTCGAAACAGTACGTAGACATCGTAGCCTGGGAGGAGATCGTCGAAATGGCTCTGGCGAAGAAGATAGGACGGGGAAGAGGGAAGAGAAACGGGGAGGATGTTGTGGATGAGGGTTGCTTGCGACGAGGGGAGAAGGAAGCGAGAAAGGGTGCCGGGGTGTGTATGAAGAGGTTGGAGGTGCTGCTGAAGAATAAAATATCGCCCCAGGTGATCGAGGTACGTCGTTGCGAGTACACCTTGAGGTATAAGAGTCGTTGAGAACTGTCTGGTTACTGGGCGCGCTAACCGAGGGTGGAATGGAGACAGATTTGATCGTATAGCGATGTAGGGAAAGGAATTTTCATTGAAAGTTGGGAAATATTATGTTTAGTTAATTTTTCACTGATTCTGCAAGACTTTTCTCGTTTGCATTTTTAGTTTTGTAAACAGACTCCCATACGATTATTGTAAAGAAATGATGTCCTCTTACACTTGACACCAGGGATGGCCAACCCAAATGATTTTGCGGGCCACTTTAAAATTATACATATATCCCTATATTAGATTTAGACCCACTGTAGACATTTTTTTTTTTTTTTAGAGTGAAGAATTGAAACATAACTGTAAACTCATAAATAAAACAGGCAATATCTGTCATATATTCGCAGGAATATTATTTTAATTTCGACAGTTAATTTTTGAATATATGGATGCAAAGATAATGTATTTTTTTTTATTAATACATTGGTTTTCACTACTTTGGCCGTTATAAAATGAATATATTTTGTAAAGGTGTGATGAATCTCGCGGCCCCCCCAAAGCCACCCCTGCTTTACACCAAAGGCAGACGTTTCACATTGTTTATATTTTCATCACTATTCCTATACTTTGTTCAAGTATTAGGTTGTCCCGAAAGTTTCTTTCGCTTTATTAATAAACAACGGATGTATAATATTTTATGTTTAATGTCGCTATTATCTTCTTCCATTTCTCGGAAAGCTGCATAATACTAGACTGTTTTTGAACACTGCCAGACAAAGCGTTGCATGCCGATAGGAAAAGAAACTTTTCAGACAACCTAATAGTAATGTAGGAGTGAATGTGTTTAAAAAATTCTGGGATTTAGTGAGAATTAATTCCCTAGGGGGGCAGAAATTCGTTTCTGGGGAAAATCGAATACCAAAGAATCGATCTTAAAACGAACATCCCTATCGGGGACTGATGCACTTCGAATTGGATGAAACTTTGCATAAACATTAATTAGACCTATTTAACACGTTGACTGGCACAGTGAAAACGGACGTGGGTAGTCAGACACGCTGAATTCCTAATTATTAACAATACAATCAACTAATTTTCAAATTTAACTTTTCAATTCGATAGCTAGCATTATTAGCTTAATGTTAACGCTATCCGTGGTTTATTTTATCATTTCTCTTGGTAATTATTTGATTGTAAAAAATTTCGAGTACCGGTCACCGGTGACCCCCGTGGCAGCCAACGTGTTAAGAAGACTTTGTGGGAAATTTCTATATATACAGTGGGTTGGTTCACATAGAAATTAAATTCATATACTTTCGTTTAAAAAAGAAATCAAGCGAATCGGTCGATTGATTTTCTCTCACAAGTAAACCTACGGAAGCGTCACTCTCCGATTTTTCTGAAATTTGGATATGTTATAATACATGAAAAACTAAGGGACACGTATTTTTTTTTTAGTGGCGGAAAAACATATTTAGGAAGCAAGAAATTGGTCATTTTAGAGGTAGTTCACTCCTCTTCCAACATACCTAGGCCAATTTTCGTCGTCAAAAATCATCAAAATCTTACCGGTCTCAAAGATGTCAGAATTTTTCCATTTTAACCCCCATTTTGGGGGGCCGTTTCACTCCCTAAATATGTTTTTCCGCCGCTAAAAAAAAAAAAATACGTGTCCCTTAATTTTTCATGTATTATAACATATTCAAGTTTCAGAAAAATCGGAGAGTGACACTTCCGTAGGTTTACTTGTCAGTCGTGCTCGCAAGTTTGGGAAATATACTATATGGTTTCGTGAAAAACGCGTTTAAAGTTTCGGTTCCTGCTTCGGAACCGTTCAGCGCACATTTTGAACTGTCCCGGTGTTTATTCATACTTGGGTTCTTAGAAATATGTACGTTCTCTGAATAGAATACTATCGATTTAAGCAGTAAAAATGAAATCGATTTCTTTTTGGCTCTGGAACCTCTTTAACACTTTATAAGGCAGACGCAACACGGTGATCGTGTAATTTTCCCGTTTAGGATTTGCTTAGCTCGACGGGCAAGGCGGCGTTCTGTTTGTTTCTCGAAACAATGCGGCTCTTGTACCGTGTCGGTCCCCGCGCGAAAGACAGAGAAAGACCGTGCCTGATTCATGGTAATTTATTACCAGGAAGTCGACGGGCACCGTCGTTCTTACATGGTGGAATAGAACGAATCACGGCGCCTTCCAGCAAAACGGCTGACACGACCCCGGAAATCGATACGCAGCTGCAACATTGCGTGATTCACGAAAATTCGGGGCTCGGTCGAGAAAAAAATCTAAGCCCAAAACGAATGTTTAAATAACAAACGTTCTGTGAACTACTTTGAAGTCTCAGAAATGGTGATACAAGAAACGAATCTCTCCGGAAGAGTTTGAAGTGAAATTAGCCCATAAGAAAATGTGATTATCGTTTCCAAGTATATTAATTGGTTAACTGTTTCGACCGTTTTGGAAAATGTGTCCCCTACATGTGTCGTACAAATTAAGCGATGACGAATATATTCGTCAAACCCAGAGTATGTTTGTAAATAGGGTAAATATTTTTATTTCGTTATTTATTTCATGTACATTTATTCATTTATTTATATTAACACGTTGACTGCCACGAGGGTCACCGGTGACCGGTACCCGAAATTTTTTACAATCAAATAATTAACAAAAGAAATGACGAAACAAACCACGGATAGCGTTATCATTAAGCTAATAATGCGAGCTATCGATTTGAAAAGTTAAATTTGAAAATTAGTTGATTATATTCTTAACACGTTGGCTGCCACGGGGGTCACCGGTGACCAGCACCCGAAATTTTGTACAATCAAATAATTCAGAAAAGAAATGACGAAACAAACCACGGATAGCGTTATCATTAAGCTAATAATGCTAGCTATCGATTTGAAAGGTTAAATTTGAAAATTAGTTGATTATATTCTTAATAATTAGGATTTCAACGTGTCTGACTACACACGTCCGTTTTCACTGTGCCAGTCAACGTGTTAATAATTAGGATTTCAACGTGTCTGACTACCCACGTCCGTTTTCACTGTGGCAGAGTAAACTTCTTGCAGTTTACGAATATATTTTAGTTTTGACTAAAATTGCAAAATTAACTGCCAATGGTCACTACTGAAGACGCATGACGAAAATATTCGTCATAACACAAAATTTTACAATTTCTTCGTGACGAATAATATCTTCGTCATAAACAGTTAACTGGTTAAACTGTTAAACAAATTGATGGTAAGTGGTTTAAGTAGTAAGGATCCATTATCGATCCATTTGGATAATAAAGGATTAATTCCGTAATTTCTATTCAAAGATACGAAAGATTTCAGATCGTAACGAT
Source organism: Stelis phaeoptera (assembly GCA_943735885.1). Classification (NCBI taxonomy): domain Eukaryota; kingdom Metazoa; phylum Arthropoda; class Insecta; order Hymenoptera; family Megachilidae; genus Stelis; species Stelis phaeoptera. Next base: position 9,273,688 of record OX030936.1, read on the forward strand.
GGGGTTAAGAAATTTGAATCTGACTCGATAACTTTGGGTATCTAAACAGACGTGTATCGAGAATTAAAACGAAAACAATATTCATAAAGGATGAACTATAAAATGCAACTTATATATCGATAAAAGCGTCTTAATAAATTTTGTAATATATAAAATATGGAATCTGGTGGAACAAGTCGTTTCGACCGGTTTGATAGTTCCTAGTGTTAAACTTTTACTCCACGCGACCGTAGTCGTAAATAATTTTGAACGAGATCAAACCAACGTTAGCCTACGAGCAGACTTTTATCCGAACCTTGGAATTTCAAAAGTGTTCTACTACTTGATTAAGGTCAGGCCACGTGAAGGCGTTATGCAAATGGGGCAAGTATTAGGCGTACGAAAAACCGGTATCGAACGATTACTGAACGTCTCGAAGGATGTCGATAATTTAAACGGCAGCTGGTAATATTATCGTTACAAAATCCGTGCCTCGAAAGGAATTCCATTTTCGACTTAGAAATGTCATCGTATTATATCCGAGCCGGCACTCGAACCTGATCCAAACACGGCGAATCTTAATTGGCACGGTTGAAGATTTCCGATATCTTCTGCGTATCAAAGCGAACCGTCGAATAATATTACGAGAACGAGAATCGATGTAATTTTCACGGTTATACAGATTCCGTTCGTTGTATATGTATTCCGTGCGCGTAATCGTGCGAATGGAAAATGATACGTTCGTTAATTTATTTCAACATTGAATTTCATATCGGCCTCGTTCCCGCTGTCGCAATCCCTTTAACGTCACAAGGCTGTCGGGGCACACCTTCAACTTTGACGCGTTCATTGCCAAGGAATTTCGAATTAATACATTTTTTATTCGCAAGGTATTCGCAAGCAATCCGCGTTACGGGGGAAATCGAATATTTCCGGATCGTGATAATTACTTTCAACTTAAATTATTTCAAATTACTTGAACAATTCGTAGAGATTTCTGTCTGATTGCTTGGTAGGAATGCAATGTGATTATGCGAATGTACAAACTTACGTTTATTTATAATACGAATATAAAATTATTTTATTTATATTTTGAATTTTTTCGTAATTCCGATGAGATGGTGGCAGTCAAACATTCCGTTCGAGGCAGATTTTTTTTTTGTTTCATAATTTTGTATTATTTCGATTATAAAAGTACCGGAAATTTTTTGCAATCGAAGAATTACATCGAAAGAAATAAACCGTGGGTAGCGTTGATATTAAGCCCAACAATGCCGGCTATCGAATTGAAAGGTTAAATTTTATAATTAATTAACACGTTCACGCCGGCGTGACCCACCGGTGGGTCACACTTGACTATTCCGCGGGGCGGCGTGCATCACCGATGGATCACGCTTGAACATTCGTTTAGACTTTTAGACGCTGCTCACCGTAAAAGATATAGTTCCTTTAGTAACTGGAAAAAATTGCCGTATAGTTGAAAATGTAATAAATAATTGAAATTTAACGTGCCACAATCGTGCGCCGCCTGATGAAGCGCTGCATGAATTCGAGCGCCGCCTCACAGCGAAAAACATGAAAATCGGCCCCGGCGTGAACGTGTTAATTGCGTCCTTAACGAAGCGTAACAAGTAGCCTCCGTCGAAGAAAAAAAACTCTTCAACCCCTAAGATCCATAATTTTAACTTCGAACGTTGAATCAAAAGATTAGGAACAGTTAGGTATAGCTGTTTTCGATTTCAGAAATGATTTACCTTTTAATCCGAAACAATTCGTGGACCGTTTGCTGCCAATCCAATCCCTGGTACAGAATATTAAGATGCTAATAGAATTATGTTTTTATATTTTTTTGTCACAAAATAGGCACGATCGGAGGAACATCTCGCTCAAGAACAAGCATGGCTGAGCTCCGAAAGGATTTGGTTGTTGCATCGAGGCGGTTTCACTCCTGCGACGAAATGTGGTCTCGCTGATCCGGACATTGGGAAGCTGAGGATTCGTTTGACCACTTCCGGCGAAGAGCTTCTGGTCGACGAAGAGGATGTCGAAAAGGTGATCGAACGATCAATCAATCTATAATTCTTATTCACGTCTGTGATGTAATAAAATATCAAAGAAAAATACGGTTGATGCATACTACTTTTCTAATTTGATAGAAACAAGTACTATTTCAATCTCCATTTTCCTAATCAATATTTGCTCATCATTTTTTCAATCGTTCATCACTGGTGGAAATAAAATGGGATCGAAAGGTTCTAAGATCGAGCTCGTAATTTACCGATCACCGATGAAAATTGAATTTATTTAATACTCGGCAAGATAGAGTCGTTCGTCTATCCGACAAGTAGGTTAAATCAAATTGATCGTTTATTTTCTTTCGCAGGCCAATCCCCCGCAGTTCGACAAGGCCGAGGAGCTCTCGCAATTACGCTTTCTCAATGAATCCTCTGTTCTCCATACACTGAGACAACGATACGCCAGCAATTTAATACACACTTACGCAGGGGACAGTATGATCATTATCAATCCGGTGGCGCCGCTCGCAATTTACTCGGAAAAGGCAAGTGTAATTTTCTAAATCGGCCCCGTTTGTCACTTTGATAATTATATTTCCTATCCTCGGGTGTACTCCGAGTCGGAATTATTTTATTCGAACGCACACGAACGTTTAATTATGATAATTGCTAGAACGCAAGGATTGATATTCCTTTTTATAATATTTGAACCCATTGCCGTGCCATTATTTTGGTAGGTGCGCCAGACACGGATAAATATTTCTTACCACAGTATTAAAACAAAGCAGGAAAATTAAAATGTTACATGCAATTTACGATTTATATTTAAAAGTCAACCGTACTGACAGCACCAGTCAGATTTGCAACATTTGAGCTACAAAACTCGTCAAAGCACGGGAAGGGGTTAATTATCAAAAATTAATTGTGTACCTTATAATTCGTATTTTAATATCATAATTACAAAGCTGTAACTAACTCTAACTAACTTTGATGATCGAAAATGTTATCCATTTTTCTGTGTTTTAGGTGGCGCACATGTTTAGAGGGTGCAAAAGCGAAGATATGCCACCACACGTTTATGCAACGGCGCAGTCGGCGTACAGGAGGATGCTGGCTACCCGAAGAGATCATTCCTTGGTTTTTCTTGGCCGTAGCGGGTCAGGAAAGACCACCAACTTCAAACATGCTCTTCATTATTTAGTATTGGCTGCAGGAACAGTTAACAAGGTGAATAACGCGGTTCAGAGTCTGTGTACTAAAAACATTTGGCCATCCTTAATTTAAATCTGTGTTTCTCCAACTTTTTCGTCCACGACCCCGTTTATTACGGGTAGTTTAGCGTAGGATGTTCATCATTAACTAAGTAAAGATATATTGTGAGGACAATTACACTCCAGAAAGAAATTAAAGGATTCAAGCGACCATAACTTCGGTAAACATGGTCGTATCGATACCAGTAAACAGCCGATTGAAAGCATGGAATCTACGCTTTCATATGGTTCTCGAAGATTCTCGCTAGGTTTCTATTCGGCAAAGTTATGGCGATGTAAAGACCGATGTGAAAAAATTTATTGAACTTTGTAATGTGACACGAGGCGAACAAAATTTTTTTCGTGAACTCCATTTACACCAGTCGAAAGCTGCGATATTTCTGTGTAAAAGCAGTGTTTCTTGAGTTCTGTACGATTTTTTTTTGACCGAGTTATTTCATTTCGAAGCAAAAATGGCCATTTTGATTTTAACTGTTTCCAGAGAGCGAGGGAATAATCGTAGAATATTCAGGAATAGAGCAATAGAAAGATCAGCATTTTCTCTAGAAGATGTGTATATTGCTTTTACAATTTGATTCTCAGAAGCGATCCCTTAATTTTTTTTTGAGGAGTGAAGTTTTGACAGGGTTAAAAGATTCGTGAAAATATTTGATATATTTATTATAATCGTATTCTTTAAAATACACCATTGGCCACTCATTACATACTTGCTAGAACCGGTCCTGCTTTGGTTCGATTTATTACATGGTTCCTGATTTTCTTTTGTAAATAATTATTAGTCTTAAAACTGGTTTTGATCAACCTTCATTTTGCGAACCATAACTGGAGTCAAAATAAAGATTGATCTTCACAGTTTCGTTTCTCTGTTTGTGAAACGTGTCTTCCTTACACCTTTTGTGAAACGCGGTTGTTTAATTTTTTACATTGTTGTAGAAATAAAATGTGGTATATATGTTTTGTTTAATTCAATTATGTATTTTAGCATTAATTCCTTCATTTGAATAGATGTCATTTAATTTTTCATAATTGGTTTAAAGAATTGATCTCAGGTGAAATTTTTATTTCTGTAGTTACTTTGTTTATGACAAATTACATTCCACTTCACTTGTTTTTAAAACTATACTTAAGGATTGTAGATTTGATCATTTATTTTTGAACCTTTTGAACGCTTTGGAAACTTCGATTTTAATTAGGTGCTTATTGATCAACTCTTTCCTTCCAGATTCTGACTATCGAGAAACTGAACGCTCTTTTCACGGTGCTGGAAGCTTTTGGAAACAGCAGAACACACATGAACTCGAACGCAACACGTTTCACTCAGATTTTTAGCTTGGACTTCGATCAGTCGGGTCAGATAGCGTCTGCGTCGTTACAGGTAACAAAAATGAAGTTCTTCGTCAAATTAAACTAGAATTAATCACATTCTGTAACACTTGTCATGTATTTTAATTATCCAATGGCTAATACTGGGTCCGTTGTAACCCAGACCTGTGAAATATGTACAAAAATCCTTCAAGATTCAAATGAATTTGATTAATAATCCTTCAGAATTCAAATGAATTTGATCAACAACCCTTCAAAATTCCTGAAGGATTCGAAGGATTCTGACTCTTCTCGTTTGTTTCCAAGGTGTTGCTTTTGGAGAAATCAAGGATTGGCAGACGGGCGAACGGTGACCCAACTTTCCACGCCATTTACCGTCTGTTGGCGGGTGCCGAGGGTGCGCTTCGAAAAGAATTGCACCTGACAAATCTAGTCGCTGAGAACAACGCGTTCATCACGCCCTTGCAGAAACACGAGGACAAGCAACGAGCCATGGTCGAGTTCAATCGAATCGTGGCTGCCTTCAGGATCCTTGGTATCTCTGAAACCGACGAGAAGGTTATCTGGCTGGTACTGGCTGGTATATATCATCTAAGCTGCGCCGGTGCTGTCAAGGCTGGTACCAGTTCACAAAGTCGATGGCAATTCGCTAGAGTAGAATGTGCTGAGAAAGCTGCTACTCTGTTGGGCACTACCGTCGAGGAATTGAGTAGAATAGTGTTTTCTTCTAACGGAGGCGGTGCTGGTACACCGAGTACTCCGAGGCCTGCCCTTCGAACACCGAGTCCGACGGAGCTAGGCAAAGATATCATGGGTCTGGACGCCCTGGAAGGTCTTCTCATTGGACTCTACTCCGAGGTGTTCCATTGTGTAGCGGCTCTTATCAATAGGTATTTCCTTCTTTTTAATGAACGTAGTTTTTATATTTATATTAGTCGGGTAGTTAAGGTATTTACAGTGTACGTTATACTGGGCAAAATTAAAATTAACACGGAACATTGTATCCGCCAAGAGTTTATGATAACTGTTCTTATCGTTTTCTTCGCGTCGACAGATCCATATCGTCCTCGGTGCACACGGTGTCGTCGTTGTTGCTGTGCGATTCTCCGGGCTTCCAGAATCCAGCCTCGTGCGGACGGCAAACTGGTGCTTGCTTCGAAGATCTTTGTCATAATTATTTGCAGGAACGGTTACAGTTGCTGTTTCATCATACCACGCTGGTAGCGCCAAAGGACAGGTATCGTGTTATAATATTCTCTCGTACCAATTACTTCGCTTCTCTCCCATCACATATAATATGAGACATTTAAAATCAATGATATGAAAGCGCAAGTAACGTTATTTCCTGTACATTCGGTAATACATAAATTAAAAGACGAAATTCGTGTACGTGCTCCTTATTTAACTGAACTGTTGAGACCAACTGAAAATGTATTTAAATAATAATGATTAAACAATTGATTGTGCTTCTATTCTTTATTCATTTCTGGATTCTAGCTCAATCAAGGTATTACTATACTAGTGTCTGATCCTGAACCCCAAAAAGAAGTAATAACACTTTTATTAGTCGTTCGTTTCGCTTAAGACACATGGCTGTTGACGCAATCCATGTTGAGCCGTAATTTGGATCAATGAATTCGTGATATTTCGAATCCAGGTACGTTCAAGAAGGAATTGACGTCGATTACGAAGACGACTGCGACGAGGATGGTATCGGATCACCTCAGGGTTTGATTTCGCTGTTAGATCGTGGGAGTTCACAAGGTGCGACCATGCTGCGAACTAGCCAAAGTGACCTTAGCGGAAGCAGACAGATGGAACGAAAAGGACTTCTGTGGTTGTTGGACGAGGAAACAGTTTGTCCTGGTGGTAGCGATGAAACGTTTCTGGATCGATTGTTTTCACATTACGGAGACAGAGGTACGTCTCTGCTTCTATAAATGGATACGGATATCCATTTTTTTTTCTTTGTTCTTCTTTTTAAAGATCATCAAATGCTTCTGCGAAAAGCACCCGGTAACAATCAGTTCGTCTTACAACATTTATTGGGTACCAATCCGGTACTCTACACAGCAACAGGATGGCTGAAAGCGACCAGAGAGAATCCTGTTACTAAAAGTGCCATTACAATTTTGCAAGAAAGTACAAGGTATCTTTTTTAAATAATTCATTCGTAATATTTTCAGATTTTATGGCTGAAATAAATGTTTCAAAATTGAAATCAGTATGATGGATGTTTGTTTTAAAGAAGGACGAATTGAAATTGAGGTTTAGTCAAAGTTTCTTGGGATCTTAACTTCTTGGGTTTCTTTCACGGTTAAAGGGTTGATAGATAGTTGAGATATGTTTAAACCGAATATCGATTAATTTCTTTTTCTTTGCTTTTAAAAATTGCAAGAAGTGAATTGATAATGTTATACATATATTATCTTGATATCAGGGAAGACGTCAGCATGTTATTCGTCAATGCACGCGGTGCTGGAGTTTCCGGAGCTTTGTGCAGTTCGATGCCCGGCTTGGAGGGTTCGCAATCTTTGAGAAGAGCTTCCAGTATACGACGAACATTTACCGCTGTGAAAAGGAAGAATATTTGTTTGCAGGTCAAATTTACCGTGGTAAGTTAATGACATACTATGTACAATGTAAATATACAATCAAACGCATTTGACGTCTACTTATCTATCCCACGACATTTGCGTATTCTTAAGAATACACACGAGTATATGATAGACAACGTCACGTGTTGTGTTGTACGTTACCTTATCTGTAAACATTGACTCAACCGATATAATTGTAGAAATAATTAGAACTAAATTGGCCTTCGTTCTGTGAACGTCTATAGAGTAGAAAATGATCATTGAATTGAGATGCACGTTATTTTGGTACCATTTGTTGTTTCTGTTCGTCGTTTTCGTTGTTGGTTTTCACATAGCAAAGGCAAGAAACAAAGCGTAATTCATATCTGAATTTACTAGTGTTTTATATCCAAAGATAAAAAAGATATTACGTCGTTATTTACAGGATGGACTCATTGAAACGTTGCGAAGAACGCGGGCCAAATTCATCCATTGTATACTTCCGCAACACAATGCTGGATGCACCGACAACAAGAGCCTGTTGTCTGTAAAATCGAATCAGAGCGAGGACAGCGTAATCAATGTACCCCTTTTGCGGTCACAGGTAAATATCAGCTAATTTGAATTGAACTCTTTACGTTATTTAATTTCCATTTCCTATATTTTCTTGGAATTTAAATGATTTTTTACTGGCTAACGTATGAAGCCTCTTCGTTCCAAAATGTATATAATTTCAATCGCAATATCGCTGTATTTGCAACGTAATAATACTATACTGACGTAAGAAACCTGACTTTTGTTTTGCAGATTCGCGGCAGTCAAATAATTGACGCTGTTCGACTTCACAAGGTCGGATTTCCTAAACACATGGCTGTCAGTGAATTCAGAAGACGATTCAGTTTGTTGTCGAACGACGCGAATGCCAGACCAGGAAGTCCCGTGGCCGATGAACGTCGTGCCGTCGAAGACATGATGCTCACCATCGATGTGGATCCGGCTTTGTACCGTGTTGGCCAAAGTCAGGTAAGTGACACCAATTCTGCATGTTTGTTTATTTGATACAATTTGATTTTGAATAATGACGTAACTTTCCTACGCTGTATCAGAAGGTTCATAAACATTTAAAAAGGCGATCCGTATATTAGATTATTTGGCAAATTCTTAAGTTCATTTTGAATAAATTTTAACCCTAACTTAACCTCTTAACCTACAATATCGCGTCACTCTCGTAATGCACCCGACAGTTCAGATGTGATTTCTTTTATTCAGACTTTGGTTGCAATCGAATTTTAAGTTTAATTCGAGCTACAATGTACACAGACAGGATCTGCCAAGTTTCAATTTGTTTTGTTTGTTTTAATACCGAACCAATAAGTATTTAGCTCCGACTGCCGGCACCTGTCGGGAAAATGAAGGATGGTATACATTTATAAAATTAAGTTAAACTCAGCCTTGCGTTAATAAACAATTGTATATCTTATATAGAAAATGACGGTTTGAAATTTTAAATAGAAACGATTATAAATGGCATTCCACGATAAAATATATTTTCTGCAAAGTAAAAGAAACTATTTGTGTCAGTGTACATGAAAAGTATGTTAAATATTGCTTGTTGCTTGTGTCTTTGATCTCTGGAGAATCGGTTTACATGATTTCGGTCAACTTTCTCCGTGAATTCGATTACAGTTTGTCGATCGAGGAAATTCGATCAATTATTCGGTCGAACCTGAAGGATCTAATCGCGTCGATCTGAAAAATCCAAACGTATCCGATCGTAGATACACACGAGTGCACGAGTTAGGTACTTTTTATTTGAAGAATGGGAAAATTGTCTTTATTGATGTATCGGTTCCCAAAGAGAGTACAGCGTTACTCAAAAGTACTGGCCCCAGTATTTTATCAAACGGAAGAAGTAGAAATCGCAGAATATCATATAGGGTGGTTCAATTAAATACTACTCGAATAGAAATATTAACAAAGTAAATCTTTTTTTTTTCCAGTCAAATAAATATTAAATTAGGATATATTCAAATGACAAAAAGAAGTGTAGTAGTTAAAAATCAAGTAGATACGATCGGTTTTTATTTATCCATTTTAGAATTTTTCAAATTGCTCGTGCGCTGAATCCATGAATTCTTCTGGTAAGGAATAAAGATGAAACGATCAAACGGAGGAATCAACGAGTGTACATAATAATGTGTAACTTGTCATGCAATCGATGATGACCGTTGGCAACGGTAAATACGTAAGTCGTACCGCTGAAAACGAAAACGAAATGCTACGTTACGCTTCGTTAACCGCAGATTATTTCATTCGTTTTTAGCGTGCAATCGTAAATCATCGAACTCTCGAAATCTTCTCTTTCCGTTCATCGATGGCTAGTTAAATATCTTATGAAATACTGTTTGCAAAAAGTTTGCATAAATCGTGGTGAACATTTTTGAAAGGATATAGTCATTGACTTTGAACTGTTTGCATTCTCGTTATTTGTTTAACACTAGAACCGCCGACGTTTTATGTATACTGACTTTCAAATGGAAAATAAAATAGAAATAGAAATAAATAAATAATGAATAGAAATATATATTGATATATACATATAGTAGGTCTTTGTCTTGATAAATTTTGTGATTTTACCAGATTGATGAAGTTACCAGATTACAAGGATACAAAGTTATTACATTATAAGATTAGAAACTTGCTAGACTACTAAATTGCATAGTTACAAAGTTACTGGATCACAAAATTTCGAGTTTACAGGGTTACTAGATTACAAAATTACGCAATTATAAAATTACCAGATTTCAAAATTACCCAATTATAAAGTTACCAGATTACAAAGTTACCGGATTGCTTGACTACCAAATATCGCAGTCAGAAAATTACTAGATTACATAATCGCAAGCTTACAAAGTCACTATATTACAAAATTACGCAGTTATAAAGTTACCAGATTACAAGATCGCACGATTGCAATCTTGCTGGACTACCAAATATCGCAGTCAGAAAATTACTAGATTACATAATCGTAAGCTTACAAAGTTACTAGATTACAAAATTACCTAGTTATAAAGTTACTCGAATACAGTGTCGCGCGAATTTAAAGTTACTGAATTACAAAATTACACTATTATAAAGTTACTAGATCACAAAATCACAAGATTTCAAAATTACTCAGTTATAAAGTCACTAGGTTGCAGTATCTCGCGAATGTAAAGTTACTGAATTACAAAAGTACACAGTTATAAAATCACCAGAATTGCAAAATCACACTATTACAAAATTACTAGATCACAAAATCTCAAGATTTCAAAATTACTAAACTATAAAGTTGCTAGACGGCAATATCGCGCGAATGTAAAGTTAGTGAATTACAAAATTACACTGTTATAAAATCACCAGAATTACAAAATTACACAGTTATGAAATCACTAGAATTACAAAAGCACACTATGACAAAGTTACTAGATTACAAAACTACCCAATTATCAAGTAACTAGGTGGCAATATCGCGCGAATGTAAAGTTACTAAATTACAAAAATGCACAGTCATAAAATCACCAGAATTACAAAATCGTACTATAACAAAATTACTAAATTCCAAAAATCGCACAACCGAAAAGTTACTAGATCGCTGAATCGCAAGCTTACAAAGTTACTAAATTACAACAATCACGCAATTGCAAACTCATAAAATTACTAGATCATAAAATTAAAAAACCACGAAATTATATTTCGAATTATTCAAGACCCTAAAAACACATACCATCCGTTTCCTTGCTTCCTATTCAGAAAACTACAATATTCCCAGCCAATACGAAAGGCTCGAAGGTTAAAGTTCGAAGAAATCGATTTAGTTCCGGTCCGATCCCATTTTATCCAAAGGGATACTTAACAGGGATGACCCGATAAAATGAACGAACGGGTAAAAAGGAAACCGAGACGCATGTACACGCGCAAGGTGAAACACTTTCGTGATGAAAATGGCCCCGAGGAGCATGAGTTCTGCGAACAAGGAGAGGTTCCGAAGAGTGCAACGATTTCTATGTGGGCCACGAGAAAGTTACTAGCGCGTGTCGCTTTTTTCTTTTCTTCCGTTTTATTTTTTGCTTCCTCTTTTTTTTTCTTTTTTTTTCTTTTCTTTTTTTTTTTTTTTTTTTGTCGAAAGAGAGAAACATTCGACCCTTTGGCACTTTCGCGGTCAAACCGAGTCGTGAGCGATACGCAACTTCCAGTGTGTTGGGTTAAACAGAATAATAATTTTTATTATCCATCGTATGGAAATATTAATCACAATTCAAAGATGAATGATCTTGCAACGCAGGCGAATCGAAGGTCTCGAACATACCTTCATTTAACTAATCTTTTGTTTGGTATAAAGGGACCGGTGTAGTATGAAAATCTAAGCTCCGTTACTTTATATCTTCGGTGATTCTTACTCTCAGCTTTCCGTTAATCGCGAAACACGTAATTTTCATTGTTCCAAGTTTCACGAAGGAAATAATAACGAATCCGATTGTTTACCGATCGGTTTTCAGTTAACAATGGGTGGTACGGGTGGTTTGCAGACTAGGCGTAAAACTGTTCGTACGAATTGTTTAAAACTTGACCCACAAATCGACGATAAGCGTTGCCGTGTTGCGAGCGAACATAATAAACGACCTGGCTGTAAAATTGGCCTTATTGCTGGCCATAACCATCGCCGGCCTTCCGGTTCGTCCGTCGTTGTATCGGCGCGCATTAAAAGTTAGCTCGTTCGTACGAGTGATTTTTAAACGTTCCCGCGTACGAGTACGCGTTCGGTTCGAGTCGGTTAAACAGTCGTTGAATCTGTAAGTAGAAACGGTTCTCGACGGGAATAAATTTAGAAAGTATATCATAAATATCGCGCGACGCTCCGAAAGCACGATCGGGACAAGTTTTTACGAATGCCAGACGGATAACTTTCGATCGTATTGACGGGAAGATGACACGTAAAATAGAAAGTGACTCGACCCTTGCGAGACGTTGTCACGGGATCCTTTTGGACCCGAGTATGCTGTAATCCAAGGGTATCCAATGTTTTTCCTACATCGATCCCTTTTGAAAGAACGATTTTCTTCAATCGACCTCCTTACATTTCTCTTTAGAATATACAGCGTACAATGGGTATTTGATATCGGGGATTATTGGAACTTGGGGTAATTAGGATAGTGGGTATTTACAATGGGGACTATTTTTACTAGGAATTATTGAACCTGGAGAAAATTGTACTAGGAAATATTTACACTGGAGATTATTGAAACTAGGGATACTTGACCCTAGGTATAATAATTATAGACGTGTTAGGGATAATTATACTGGGGAATATTACCACCTGAAAATCTATACTAGGGAGTATTAACACTACGTACAATTATACTAGGGAATATTGTCGCTTCGGATAACTGCACTAGGGAATATTGACACTAGGGATAATTATACCGGGGTATATAGACGCTAGGGATTATTTATATTAGGGAATATTGAAATTGGAATTGTTGACCCTAGGTATAATAAGACTGGGGAATATGTACGTTAGGGATAATTATACTATGGAAAAGTACAATCTGCAAAATTACACTAGGGAGTATTGACGCTTCGGATAACTACACTAGGGATAATTACACCAGGGTGTATAGACGCTAGGGATTATTTATAGTAGGGAATATTGAAATTGGAATTGTTGACCTAGGTATAATAAGACTAGGGAATGTGTACGTTAGGGATAATTGTGCTATGGAAAATTGCAACCTGCAAAATTACACTAGGGAGTATTGACGCTTAATGTATTATTAACACCAGGGGGTATTGAAACTAAGGATTATTCATCCAAGGTATAATAACACTAGGATTAGTTATCCCTAGCGTCTACATATATTCCCTAATTTAGAGATTATTTACACTATACATGAACTGTAATGTATGATGTAGAGTATACACATGATTGAAATGATATCGTATTTAATCTCATTTTAATCAGAGAAGAAAAAAAACATTAGAAATATGTTGATATAAATTGTATAAACTGTTTAACAGCAGAGAATTTTGGCAACGAATATATTTCTTTGCCAGAATAAAACTCACCTGTAATATTATTATTGATTAAAATTGTAAGAATTCGACAGCAAAAATATACTTAATAATTTTATTGATTCCTTTCGAAAACTTTGAAGCTTCGAAACAATAATCTTACTCAAAACTGTTCCTGACGCGAAGGGTTGAAAAATTGGTTAAACTCGATGCGATGTACCGTGTACAATCGATAACGGGCACATAGGGTTATTTGAATACGATCGCTTCTGTTTAGACTCGCGGCCAGGAGTCTCGAGTCCCGAAATATCCGGAGTAAGGTTTCCACAGCGGAAATGTGACCGTTGATCGTGTGTGGCTACGATTCGTGCGTGTCTAGCATCGCAAATAATTCGCTGTTCGATTCCACTAATCGATACCCGGCGCCACGAATAGACGGCCCTTGTGCGCGTTCAAATCCATCGAGAACTAATAGAAGCGTTTAACAGCCTGTTTGCCGTATCGTTTCGTCGTTTTACACCACCTTGTATACTTGTTCGGGTACCATAGGCAATTATCGAAACCCATTTTCGTAGGATTTTTGGAATTTTTCTTATTCGTTTGTATTTATTACTCGACGAGTGGGTTTATGAGTTAATGATTTCAGACGGAATCACTGAGAAAGGGAAAGCTAGAAATTTGATGATAAGATATAGAAATTTAGGTGTTTGTTTTTTTTTTTTCTTCTTCTTCTTTTTTAAGTAGTAATTAAGAAAAGAAACTTTAATGATCCCATTTTTGATTGTTAACGACAAGACTGGCGATCGATCATTATCGAATCTCATTTATTTTCCCCGTTTCGCACCAGTTCAATTTTTTTATAATAATAAATATAAACTTTCCCAGTTGAATTACAACTTTCGTGATCTTAATAATCGTGCTTTCTCTTCTGTCACCGGATACGTTTATAATCGTTAACCCCTTGCCGTACTTTGACCAGTCTGACTCGTACTCTCGGTACAATCGGATTTTAAATGCAATTCCAACTGTAATTGAGACAACAAACTATTGTTAAACGTTAACACGTTGACTGCCACGGGGGTCACCGGTGACCGGCACCCGAAATTTTTTGCAATCAAATAATTAATCAAATAAATGACGAAACAAACCACGGATAGCGTTATCAGTAAGCTAATAATGCTAGCTATCGATTCGAAAGGTTAAATTTGAAAATTAGTTGATTATATTCTTAATAATTAGGATTTCAACGTGTCTGACTACACACGTCCGTTTTCACTGTGTCAGTGTTAACACGTTGACTGCCACAGTGAAAACGGACGTGTGTTGAAATCCTAATTATTAAGAATACAATCAACTAATTTTCAAATTTAACCTTTCGAATCGATAGCTAGCATTGTTAGCTTAATGATAACGCTATCCGTGGTTTGTTTCGTCATTTCTTTTGGTAATTACTTGATTGTACAAAATTTCGGGTGCCGGTCACCGGTGACCCCCGTGGCAGCCAACGTGTTAATTGTATAGAACAGTGTTTCCCAAAGTGGTCTGTACCGCCCCCCTGTGGACGTTGAGAAGATCCAGGGGGGGGGGGGGTCCGTACAGCAAAATGGATTATTATTTTGGCTTCTATTTTGAACGACAGGGGGTCCATGGAGATCATAATTTTTGGAATAGGAGGGCGGTGATTCAAAAAAAGTTTGGGAAGCACTGGTATAGTACATACGATAACGGTAACAATAAATCTTTATCTATGTCTGACGCATCTACTGAAATAATGATACGGCAAGTAAATGATATAGATTTTCGAAAAAATTCATTTTCCTTCTATGTCTGAAAAATATAAATACCGTTTAGTTTATATTATCATTAGGAAGGAGAAAGCAATACATAAACGAATGATATAAAAAACATTCCGTTTTCATTTACCTTTGATAAGTACACCGAAGTTGGTTTATCATTGTATAAAACATTTATTCGTACCATTTTTCGTTATTTCTATCGTTCAGAATTTGGAACGCCTACTACGATTATTCCCAATAGAGTAATTAGAAACAAATACATCAATGTATGTGACAAATTTCGAAGAAAATCGAAAAATACCGTCCACGCACGGATCACGTCGACGGTGAAAAGTATTGAAGATTTGTATATTAAATTTATTTGACAACGATAGGTAACGGGGATCGCTTTTCGATGAACGGTTCGATAAGATACGTGTCCGAGATCGCGTTTCAAACGACGTCGGCCAACCAGTCGTGGAATTTTCGTTTGGCAATGATCGGCTGGGCGAATCGGTTTTCCGCGTTCTGCCGATGCCCCTCGGCTGCTAATGCTGAAACGCGACGAGTTTTAATTTAACTGGCTAACGAGCTAGGTCAGGTTCGCACGACGAAACACGTGACTTGGTCAGATCGTGATCGAGATCACGGAACTTGGTAAACGTCGCCCGTATTGATTGCTTTCGATCATCTTATTCGATTAAATCGTTTGAATAGATCAGAACTACCGTCCCCGTGGACGGATTATGATAGATCTTACCGCACTTTGCTACAATACTAATACCAGTCTCAATTTGTTCGAGATTCGTATATTTTTTAGAGGACATAATTCTTCTTTTGTTTACTTTGTTTATAAGTTAAGTAATGGTTCGTAAAAGTTTTTGAGATATTTTTGAAGTAGAACGTGGGTACTGCGATGAGCATCGTAAGACTTTCATAAGGATAAAGGTGATACAGGGGAATAAAGTTGTGTAAGGCTGATAGTTAAAAGTTACTAGCATTGGGCATTATTAGATCGTTAAATTGTTGATTTGGTAATCAATGATTATAGTGAAAGGTAGTTGGTTAATTTAGCAATGGTAAATTTTAGATTAGCGATATAATAATTATCGAGTTGATAATTTAAAAAAATTAGTAATTTGCTGACTAGATTATTAATTTATCAATTTAAAGGTCACTGAATTGCTAATTTACCAACTTAAAAGTTACTGAATTACTAATTTATTGATTTAAAGTTACTAGATTACTAATTTACCAACTTGAAAGTTACTGAATTGCTAATTTATTAATTCAAAGTTACTAGATTACTATTTTATCAATTTAAAGGTCACTGAGTTGCCAATTTACCAACTTAAACGTCACTAGATTACTAATATGCCGACTTAAAGTCACTCGTTAAAAGTTACTAGATTAATAGTTTTCCCATTTCAACGTTACTAAATCACAAAATTTTCAACATAAAAGTTACTAAATTACTAATTTGCCAATTCAATAGTTACTGAACTACTACTTTTCCGACTTAAAAATTGACTAGATTAATAATTTACCGACTAAAAAGTTGCTAAATTACTAAATAACTAATTAGAAAATCACGAGAGTACCAATCTAAAGGTTTCCAAATAACTAATTTGAAAATGACTAAAGTGCCAATATAAAAATTACCGAACAACTAATACGAAAACTATTCAATCACCAATTAAGTGTTTACAAATTTCCTTCCAATTAATTAACCAACACCCTTCTGAAATAACTGTTCAACCCAGGTAAACAAAATAATCATCGGACTAATTATTGATTCAAACCGAACGTAGATTAAGTACCCTATAATTTTCAAATATTGTGTCTGTCGATGGAATTTCATTCGTTCCTAACAACCCACTTTCCCAAAAGTAATTTCACTTAACAAATCTTTATACGCTTCGTCGAACAACAACGACAATCATTTCGTTGTCCTGGATAAAATCAAACGCGTACCTTGTCCGACCCTTCATGGTCCGACAAGATGGAATGCGAGCCGCCTTATATTTTCTATACGTTTTCAGGGTACGCGTTTGATGTCTCTGCAAAGATTGCGTGCCCGAGGTGATTGAATAATTCCGTGCTTGTCACGAGACAGCTGCGAATCCTTCGATCGAAGCGCAGAAAAAAAGCGTGAAGCATGCTAGAAAGAAAGGAAAAGAATGTATGAAAGGAAGGCGAAGGATGTTTAGCATTTCGATGGAGTCCACATCTTGCTGATCATCCACCGGAATACTCCACGAGATGTTGTTTGAACGAAATCTTCTATCCACGATATTACTACCTCCTCTAGGTCGTTTCAGCAAAAGTTTATTAAGGGGTTAGGCCACTGTGGAGCAAGAAAGAATAAGTGATGAAAGTTAAAAAAAATAATTTTTGTCCAATGATTAAAGTCAAACTGGAGACTTTTTTTTTTTAAGGGTAAACGGGCGAATCAGTAGCTCCTGCAATTTTTAACTTAGGATAAAGAACCAAAGCTACCGAAGTACGTAGGATTTTTGCAAAAATTGTACGTTCTTTTTTTTTTAACTTTAGAATTTCAAGAAAAAATCGCCAGAAAGTTATTTATAATAAAAGAACTTAAAGTTTTGCTTTAACTCGTTGGGGCACGATGGGATTAGCAATGTCCCACCTTTTTGATGCACGGTAATGCATGGTGGGACCTTTTTTAGACCCATTTCGAAATATTGCAATAGCTGTAAAAAAAAAAAAAAAAAAAAAAAAATAAAATAAAATTTAAGAAATAAAAAAAAATTTCTGTGCAACGTGGGTCTATTTTATCTTCTGAAATTCTGTTTAAGCGCAAAGGGTTGAATCGCTTTGTCAGTCTACGATCGAAGGTATAAATAAAGTGTGATTAAAGATGCAAGTTAAAAAAAAAAAAATACCAGAGCAAAGTTTCAGCAAAGAGCAAAGTTGTTTGAACTGTGAAACGTTTCCGGTAGTTAAGAAATAACTCTTCGATTATTTTGATATCGTGTTAAGAGCGAAAGGTTAAATGAACTTCAACCAACAAGATCCAAGATACGAATAAGATCAAAGACCCTCGTACAAGAAGAAGAAGATGTTCGTACAATGAACTTCTCACACAGTACTTCCTTAATCGCGGAACCGGATGTGCCGGGGAACCGGTGCCTTTTCTGTTACGTGTTCAACTCCTTCTCTCATTTATTCTTCGGTTGAGATTCTTCATTTTAACCTTACCGTTTAATTGCTCGCTGAAACAGCAGCCGCAAGTATTTTTCTTGTAATCTTCCTAGCTGGTAACGCGGCGAATGTAACGAAGCAACGTTAATTAATTAAACGACGCCAAACCCCACGGTTCTTCACGGTCATCCGGTTCTACGATTCGCATGTTGCTATTAGGAATTACAGTGTTTGTTTCGTCGTAAAGGGTTCGTTGAAGGAAATAGTGGTTTTATCGATTGAATTTTGTTGGGAATGAATTGGGGGAGGGGGGGAGGGGGGAGGGGGGGGGGTCGATAAGATCGTGGATTTCTTTAAAAGGTATTCAGAAATTTTGAAGTTTCTAAATTTTCGGAAATGTGATAATTGAAAGCTGTTCATTTTCTAAGCTTCAAACGATGCGATATTTGGGGATTTTCAGGCTTCTATGTTTCGCAGAATATGAAATTTGTTAATTCGTGAATATAATATTTAGGAATTGTGAGGTTTATTAATTTCGATAAATATAGTATTCAGGAATTTATCAAAATATAATATTTAGGGATATCTAAGTTTCTAGATTTCTTAAGATATAATATTTAGGAATTTTTATTTCTAAATTTCTCAAAATATAATATTTAGGGATTTCTAAGTTTCCAGATTTCTTAAAATATAATATTTAGGAATTTCTAAATTCCTAGAAATATAATATTGGGAAATGTTTAAACTGTTTAGCTTCCAGAAATATAATATTTAGGGATTTCTAAGTTTCTAGATTTCTCAAAATATAATATTTAGGGATTTCTAAGTTTCTAGATTTCTTAAAATATAATATTTAGGAATTTCTAAATTCCTAGAAATATAATATTGGGAAATTTTTAAGCTGTTTAGCTTCCAAAATTATAATATTTAGAAATTTCTAAGTTACCAAATTTTTCAAAGTATAATATTCTGAAATTTCCAACTTCCCAAAAATATAATCCTGCGAAATTTCCATTTTCTAAAAAATATAACATTCCTAAATTTCCATTATATTTCTTAAAATATACTATTTCTTTTCTTGATTTCTACTTAAAAAAGATATACACATACAATATACATACATATTTCCAACCTGAGTCCAGTACAGTCCAGATACAATATAAATTGTTACTCTTCGACGATAAATTTAAAACAAGCTTGAAATTGTTTCTCAAACGACATACTTAGTTATTATTGATTTGTTTCAATTTCTTTAGTGAACATTGTACGCTATTACTGAATTTACTTAACTGACCGTGCAAAAGAATCGAACAAATTGATGATGTCAAGAAATTGATTACTCTTGATAGAAACCATCAAGCATCTCTCGTAAAATGGATACAACTTTTATACGCTTTCGCTTTCCTACTTTCGTTTTCTTGTTTAGAAACACTTGAAAAATGAGGTGTCATCGGTGAATTTCTTTTTTTATTATTATTATTATTATTATTATTGATCATAATTTTATAGAAGGTTGATCGATCATTACGTTCGGTAATAACGAATCAAGGATTGATTAAAACCAGATCCTTTTACTAATTTTTTTGTCATCAAAATATTACTTATTTTTCATAAATAATTTCTAGTATTCTCGATGGATACATCGAATATAATTATTTTAGAAGCTCATTTCAAGGATAAACGAAATTCCACTGTTTCTTCTTCTGTATTTATTCGAATTGAAGGGATGAAATTTTTATATGGAAACTTTCTCATTTTTCAACAGAATTTATCTAAAATTTGGTATGTATTTATTTGTTTAATTTAATTTATTTATTTAAATTGGTATCAAATTTATTTGGAGCTTAGTATTCATTTAAAGTACATTTTCGATTTATTTAAAATTTAGAATATATAACATAGAATAAACAGTTGTTTTGACGTAGTATCAGAATATTAACGAAACGAAGGATAACGTTTGATTGAATACTTTAATTACACCGTGTATATCGCATTGAAAATATAAATACGCAAATCGTGATAGTGAAAATGGAGAAAGGTGGGAATACGGAATTAAAACGAATCAATTAGAATGTGAAACAAGCAGGTTAATTTAATAACCGACATTAATATACATCGATGATAGACTATGTTTGTTCAAGCTTTCGAATGTATAGTTTCATGAGAGAATTACGTGTGATTCTTACACTGACGGTAATAAAAGACTCATTTCTGAATGATACACATATTAAACTTTTAATTAAAACAATTTATTTCAATCATTTCAATTTTTAACATTAAAATTATCACGAAATACTAATTTTGAATTATTCTTTTAATTCAAATTTAGTCTTTTGGATGAAATTTCATTTACAGAAATTGTACGGTTTCAAGGGGATATAATATAAATTAATATTTCTTTGTGTACGAAGCAAAAAATTGCATTTTTACTTCGTAGAAATAAAGTGTAGAAAGTTTTTAATTCGAATTTTGAATATAATACAAATTAAATATTTCTTTATGTACGTATTTGCAAAATAAACAGATAATTATTCACAATAATCGCTGAATTGCTAATTTGCCAACTTAAAAGTTACTAAATTACTAATTTGCCAACATTGAAGTTACGAAAATTACAGATTTTCCAAATTAAAGTTACTAAATTACTTAACTGCAAACTTGTAAGTTACTAAATTACTAATTTGTCAACATGAAAGTTTCTAAATTACTAAACTGCAAACTAGTAAATTACTAAATTACTAAACTGCCAACTTGTAAGTTACTAAATTACTAATTTGCTAACTTAAAAGTTACTCAATTACAAATTTGCCAACATGAAAGTTACTAAATTACTAAACTGCCAACTTGAAAATAACTAAATTACTAAACTGCCAACTTGTAAGTTACTAAATTACAAATTTGCCAACATCAAAGTTACTAAATTACAGATTTGCCAACATCAAAGTTACTAAATTACTAAACTGCCAACTTGTAAGTTACTAAATTACTAATTTTCCAACATAAAAATGACTAAATAACAAATTTTCCAAATTAAAGTTACTAAATTACAAATTTGCCAACATCAAAGTTACTAAATTACTAAACTGCCAATTTGTAAGTTACTAAATTACCACTTTGCCAACACAAAAGTTACGAAATTACAAAACTGCCAACTTAAAAACTACTAAATTATTAATTTGCCAACATAAAAGTTACTAAACTACTACCTTTTCGACTTAAAAAAAAATTGACTAGATTAATAATTTACCGACTTAAAAGTTGCTAAATTACTAAATGACTAAAGTGCCAATATAAAAATTACTGAACAACTAATACGAAAACTATTCAATCACCAATTATGACCTTTACAAATTTCCTTCCAATTAATTAATCAACACTCTTTTGAAACAACTGTTCAACCCAGGATAATTATTCACAATAATCGCTTCCTACAAAATTAATATAACATTTATAACGTTCAGAATTTTCGTTTCTGTAATTAACATTTTCTTGTTCTTCGTTTAGTACGATAAATAGTAGATCGAGTGAAACTACGTCAGGTGTACATGATAGCTTTGTTGGAATTTATGACGGTATTAAATAAAAAGGAATATTGACAGAATAGATGTGACGTTCCAAGAGAAAGCACCGATGCAGAGACACAGAAATAATATACGGGCACTTGGTGATTAAACAAAAGCCTATCTCTGCTAACCGGTTAACCAGAAATGTCAATTTACGCGTCTGTTCGTTTTCCCATTAAAAAGGCTCGATTATTTCTTCACCGTACTTATCATTTCGTTCGTGTCAACGAATAATATTTTATTCTTATTACAACTGTAGCCTGCTACCTCGCACAGCAATAGTAACGATTCGCTTGCAAACGGGTGATATTTTGACACGTATTTTGAAATTTTGTACATCTAATAAAGATGATACTGTATTCCAACGTTTCGCCATATTATATACTATGTTGATTAACGAGAAGTCGGCCAACGTCATTAAACGAATATATTGTTGTCTAAGCGAATGGCAATTAACAGATTGACTGGCACAGTTAAGGATACAATCTTCCGATTCGATACCTACCATTATCAGCTTCTATTATATCACTTCTTTTGTTAATTATGTAATTGTACAAAAATCTCGATTGCCGGTCACGTGTTAGTAATAAACACAAACATCGAATACTTTTCTCAAATATTCTGTATCGTTTTAAAATTACATACAAAATGTTATATCCATTGATCGATATGTTTCTCAAGACGGGTCTTTTCACTGTGTGATTTAACACGTATTTTCTATTGACCAATGTCAAACATCCTATTAGCGTTTACGATCAATTTGCCGTGTACAAGCGTACACGTTGGTAGTTTCATTGGGTGAAAGTGGTCTTCGATAAACGATTTCTTAATTCCCATCGAACGCCGCGGCGTAACTTTCTGCGGTCAGTTTTACGATCACGGTTTTTAATCCGATCGATACAATTTATAACGTCGTATTCGTCTTCAACGAATCGTGCGTTCATCCGATCAGTCCGTCAGAAATCAATTTTCATCCATTAGGAGTTGAAATTTTTATTCAACGTCTGGTCGAAGTCGACATTTTTACGAAACTTATATCGTTCTAAAAGAAACATCGTGAAACCAGGAATTTTGTATTTAATTCGCAATTAAGTTCCTTCGATTATGATTTTGTTAAGTAATTCTGGTTCCAAGCGGGTGTTATGATATTAATATTATAATATTTTTAGACGGTTATAAGAAATAATTTCTTTTTATATTTTGTATCATTATATTATTCACAGTTTTTTTTTTTTAGTTTTGGGACTGGAATAATTTATCAAGGACATTTTTACCGTTTCTTGTGTTTTTCTTGTTTTATGACTTCTTTTGTATCGTCTGGTATATTCAGTATTTAAAATTTTATCTTTCGGCGCTATTACCGACCGCGGGTATTCGAATTTGATTATCTCGGCGCGCGCCAAAATTCAAACGCGGCTAATAAAATTAACTAAGGTTAGCGGTGGATAATCTTCAGAATGCACGTCAAATATACGTTGAAAATGTATAAACAAAACTTTAGAATTATGCAAGATCAAACATTGTAAAATTTCTCGATGTGAAAAGTACGAATAAACCTGATGTCTTATTGAAAGCAATATACATAAATTATCTCAAACATAAGCGAAGACAACATAAATGATTTCGTGCTGTAAAATAATATAATAAAACGTGAAATACAGGGTTATCAAAATGTATTTTATCGAAAGAGGTTAAAAATTACACGCGTTTAAAGTACCAATGTTTCTTTCATTTTTATTTCGAAGACGCGTTAACAGTTTTTTATGTAGCGATAAATGTGTTTCTCCATGATAAAATACATGTATCCTTCTTGCATAATAATGAACCCGTGGTGACATATATTCTGGAGACGTATATACACGTCTTTCCGAGTTAATTTGCTTTATAATTCTTGTATTATTATTTTCGTCTAATATATGAAAATCTATCGTTTAAACGTTTGAAAGACCGATAGATTTCAGAGGTTTGGGGGAATAATTAACCCAACTTTATTTATTATATAGATATATTATAATATATTGCCCATAATTAAATCCGGGGAATAAAGTCACGTAGTAATTTCGCTGATACTTGAAAGTTACTAGCATTGGGAAACGTTAGATCGTTCAGTTACTGATTTAGTAATCAGCGAAGAGCGAGCTGGTTAATTTAGCAATGGTAAATATTCTGAATTTTTCATTTGAAAATTGGTAGATTAGTAGATTAGTAATTTAAAAATTAGTAATTTTGCTGACTTAAAAGTTAATGAATTGTTAATTTACTAACTTCAAGTTACTATAGTAACTTTAAAGGTCACTGAATTGCTAATTTATTAATTTAAAGTTGCTAGATTACTAATTTATCAATTCAAAGGTCACTGAATTGCTAATTTACCGACTTAAAAGTTACTGGATTGCTAATTTATTAATTAAAAGTTACTCGAATTTATCAATTCGAGGGTCACTGAATTGCTAATTTACCAATTTAAAAGTTACTAAATCAATAATTCCTCCTACCCAGAAGTCACTAGATCGTTAATTTTCCCGCTTAAAAGTTACTAAATCAATAATTCTTCCTACCCAGAAGTCACTAGATCGTTAATTTTCCCGCTTAAAAGTTACTAAATCAATAATTTTCCCATTCAAATGTTACTAAATTACAAATTCGTCAACTTAAGAATTATTAAATTACTAAACTACTACCTTCCCGTCTTAAAAATTACTAAATTACTAATTTACCGGCTTGAAACTTGCTAAATTACTAATCTGAAAATGACTAAAGTATGAATTTAACTATTCTTAACCATTTGTAACACTTTTCTTCCGACATAGTGCATTTGGTTTCTAGAAGTTCACCTAAGAAAATCAGATTAGACCCGCAAAGGAGTGCAAAGGGTTGGGTGTGCCAGGATTAAAAAGAAATTGAAACCGTGGGTTATACCGTTCGATACCATTAATCGCCGTTACAACACATAATTTCCAAAAGCCGAGCAAAGTTCTGCTGTTCTCGCAATGGCGCCAATTTTCAAACGGCGCGGGTCCACGTTGACCTTATTCGTTGAAATTCCTTAAACCGACGCAGGATTGCGTCTCCCGTTGCAAAAGTGTTAAGTCATAATTTAAATGGCGCTGATTTTTTTCATTTTTGAGGGATAGATAACACGCCAAGAAAACGTCGGGTTAAATAAGAGCCAAAAGACCGGTGGCAGGGTTAACACGAAAAGTATCATCGGGATTTCATAATGCGGCCAGCGGTCTTTTCTCCTGGCGATGTTCACCCGGTATCTCCTCCCATGTCATCTCCTTTCTCCTGTTCGTCAGTAGGCCATCGGACATTCCCGGCACCGGCGGTAGCAGCTTTCCAACCCTCCCCTCCCCTCCCCCTCTCTTTTGACATGGCTTCCAATTTCACGATGCAGCTGCCATCTCTGGCGAAGATCTATCGATCGGCACCGGGGCCTTTTTCTATGGCCACGGGAGGAACGGCCCCGCGACCTCGCTTTCGCGAGAGACCCGCGAAAATTTCCGTCGACGATGCACACCGGGTGACCCAAAAACGTCCGTCGGCCACGAAGCTGGCCATCGGTGATCATCCCGTCCGATTGTCGCCGGTTAAAACAACTAGGAACAACGAATTTTATGTAATTTTTACGTTAAAAGATATTCCAATTGAAGAAATTCATCCGTTTTGCAAATCGAGCTCGTAACAACGCGGTTCTTTGTGAAAATTTATCCATTCTCTTCTGCGGGCAAATATTTTGTTATATGATGCATTCGACGAATTAGTAATTTAATAACTTTTAAGTTGATTAATTTGTAATTTAGTAACTTTTGAATGGGAACATTATCGATTTAGTAACTTTTAAGCTGGAAAATTAACGGTCTAGTGACTTCTGAGTCGGCAAATTATTGATTTAGTAATTTTTAAGTTGGTAAATTAGTGAGCTAGTAACTTTTAAGTTGGTAAATTAATTCGGTGACCTTTGAATTGATAAATTAGTGATCTAGTAACTTGAAGTTAGTAAATTAACAATTCATTAACCTTTTAAGTTGGTAAATAAATAATCTAGTAATTTTTAAGTTGGTAAATTAGTAATTCGGTGACGTTTAAATTGATAAGTTAGCAATCTAGTAACTTTAAATTAATAAATTACCAATTCAGTAACTTTTTTAAGTTGGTAAATTAGTAACCTGGTAACTTTAAATTAATAAACTACCAATTCAGTAACTTTTAAGTTGGCAGATTGGTAACCTGGTAACTTTAAATTAATAAATTACCAATTCAGTAACTTTTAAGTTGGTAAATTCTGTAATCTAGTAACTTGAAGTTAATAAATTAACAGTTCATGATGTTTTAAGTCAGCAAAATTACTAATTTCTTAATTATTAACTTGGTAATTATTAAACTACTAATCTACCAATTTTCTTCGGGTAATCGAAAGCGATACCTCGAGTCGCAATGGAGGATCTTAAAAAACTGCTGATATATAAACCCTCCAGGCAGCTAAAGTATTAACGAGGCCATTATTCTATAGATCCTGCACGTTAAATTGAGCACAATCACTTGTAGCGAATGTGATGGGAAAGTCATAAAAAAATGCGATTGAAATTGATGGTAGTACGATAGGCGAAACATAAGTTTCTGACTTCAAACGACCATAACTTCGAAATGTGTGCATGAAACGTAAAAAGTCAATAATTAAATAGTGTGAAAAGAAATATTGCTCAAATTTTTTGATTGTTGCTAAAACGCAACAAATTAAGATAACGTGTTAAGATGCAAATATTCCACAAATACGTTTATCATTATACTGTAATTCACTTCTGGAACAAAACCAAATGCTTTCGATATGAAAAATTCTTTTCAACGATCGATTTACAATTTATTGTGGTTACACACACGGTGGACGATCGTCAGTCGAGGTGCATCGAAACGAAAGGGTTAACCAAGTGAATCGAATCGTGTCGTCAACATCACGATTTGAATATGTAAAAGAGAGGCTCTTTTTTTTTTCTTTTTTTTTTTTCTTTTTTCTTTTTTCTTTTTGTTTCTTTAACGACGTACGGTTACGTCGAGGGTGGCAGCTCTTACAGTTGTTGCATAACGAACGAATTAGTATTCCTGTTGGTTGAGATACGAACGAAAAAGAATTACAATGAATTTGATGCGTTCGATGCGTTTCGAATCTTTGGTAATTTGAAGAATCCGAGAGACACACGATCGGAGGTAATTCATGGTAGATCGTTTGGCTCGTGTTACGATTTCGTGAAAACGCAAATTTATGTTGATTCCTTTGATCGCACCAGAATTTTAACGTTTCTAGACTTTGGCACGAATTCTTTTATTTTTGTGAACCTCGAGGACTAAGTATTTGTGCTTTAATTCATTGTTGCGATGAAAATTTTGAATGAAATTTATTTTTGGGTCTTTGAGTTTCTTAGAATATTATTTGAAAGTTTCTATTCTTTTAAAAATATAATATTTCTATATTTCTAAGTCTCCAAATATGTTAATTGAAATTTCTAGATTTCTGAAAGTATATTTTTAAATTTCCATGTCTCCAAAAATATATTCCGAAATTTCTAGGTTTCCAAATACTATGTTTCTAAGTTTCTAAAAGTACAATATTTCCAAATTTCTAAATATATATTTCGAAATTCCTAAATCTCCAAATATTATATATTAATTACAATTTCTAGATTTCCAAATATTCAATCCCAAAAATACAGTATTTCCATCCTTAATTCCTATTAAAAGATACAATACTTCTCACCAAATCGAAAGGATTTAATTGAAATTTTAATTTTTAATAAATATTAAAAAAAAAAAAGTAACGCTTCCCGTCTTGGAAAGTAAGAAAAAGAAATGTAAATATCAAACTTGGAAGCACTTAGAAGTTATTTTCCATTCTTAAAAGATCTTATACCGTCCGGAAGAATTTTTCTGGAATAGAAAATCATCTTAAGATTCTATCCAGCTGCGTTATTTTTCAAATTTCTATCCTGAACAAAAGTTAATTTATTAATCTTCACTTCGTACTCTTGTCTCTGAAAGAGATCAATTTAAAAAAAGTTCCAAGCAAACCTGCCGCACAAAAGCATCTGGTTTTGTCAGTCGAACTTTCTCCCGTTGACCATAAGTATCTTTCTTGTTCCTCAATTTTACAAACGAGCTTCTAGCAAGTGTCTTCCAAGCATCCCGGCTACACTTGGCCTGTCGTTGTAACCCGAAGACGAGCAACGTAATATATTCGAGATGCGAATCGATCGTAATTCATCCAACGAGCCATTCATCGAACGTACCGAACGCTAATAGATTTATAGATTCATTCTGTTCCAAACATTTCCTCGATCGGATGAAATTTATTCCGAATCGTTATGTCAAGAGATAGATTTTATAGATATACGTGTTGATCTTTTTTCTTTTTATTCTTCTCGGATTTTATAGATGTATCTACACGTTGAATCTGGACATTTTTATGGGTTATGATTCGAGGATCGAATATTCAACGATTGTAATAATTATGGAATTTATCGTTTTGATAGAATTTAATATTTTGACATTTCGCCGTTGTATAATTTACCGTTTTCTCACATTTAACGATCGCAAAATTTACCATTTTACAGTTTTATAATTGAACCCCTTGCACTCAGTCAGGGCTAGGTATGACGTATCAAGGAAATTGAATTATTACATGTTTCTTCGTACTCGGCGAACGTTAACTGTGTAAACTTAACCTTTTGCACTCGAAGCATTCTTCTTCTAATCTAATTTTCCAGCTATGCTTGCGGACACCAAATTAGAAATATTTGAGAATCAAATTGGTCTTTATTCCCTTTAATTTTCTATATTTTGATACGGGTGAAACTGAAATTTCGCATTTTAGAATACTCCGATAAATTAAATATAGTGCCTCGGAAGCACCGCTCGAGTGCAAAGGGTTAATATATTCGATTGTGATCAAAGTTTGAACGACAAAAGTCACAAAAGTGACACGTTATTGTAGATACAAGACAAAATTCAACAAAACCCACCAGCGTCATCGTATTTCCACGAAAACTTAACGCATCGTCAACTTCGAATCCAAAAATTGCAAAAATCCGATTGCCCTGCGAAAGGGTTAAACACGGTCCGTACAAAAGGGAATAAACGATTTATCCAGGCATTCGTCAGGTGGAGGGAAGTAGGAAGAAAAGGGAGAGAGAGGAGGGGGGAATAGGGGTCGAGTTACAGGTGGAAGGGAGAGACAGGAACTTGCACCTGACTCGGTACAAAGTTTTCTGCACTCGACACCAGTCAGTTCGCGGTTGGTCTCGAGGAGGTGCACTCTCCATGGTCCGTGCGTGTCCTGGCAACCTTTTTTTTTTTTTTTTTCACCGGTTCACTTTCGTTTCGTTCCATTTACATTTCATTCACCAACAAATCGTGTGTCCCCCATAAGAAAGAAAGACAACTTTCCAACAACTCGAACCTTCTTGTTCCGTGTCAAAGTTGTTCCAATCAGTTCGTCGAATTCAGTGAAGGAAAAAAGGTTTTGAAATCCTCCGAACGAAGGATGTGTCTTGAGACAAGTGGTTGAGATTACGATAGCCGAGTTTAGGTACGTAAGAAAACTGATCGAAACGTAATTATCTCGCGAGGAAACGAGCCGCGACCAGGAAAAACGATTTCTTAATTAAATTGATCGAAGAAAGAGAGAGAGAGGGACTGAGTCTACGGACTGTAGTTTGTAGTACCTTTTAAGTTCGATAACGGTAAACACGGATCGAGCTGGAAGTAGCGGATTGCTTGGGTGCTTTCTTCGTGATGATCCCTCGCTCGAATTAACCCGACCAAAGCGTTCGAACCGTTCTTCTTCAATGGCCGAATCGTAAAAGGCTCGACTGTTCGAAGATGAATTGGACCGTTTTCGTATTAACGATAGAAAGTCGGTGCCGTAACAGGACTTCCCGGTTTCGACGATGCCGATCCTCGCTTTACCGTACACTGGACGCTCCATTATGTCCGGTCGATGATCGTTCCGATGTAGACGATGTGCCATTTTATAATTCGTTCTTACGGTTATCGTTCGTCGATCCTTCGTCGATTGTTACCATAAAATTATGCAAAATTATTACGTATCTGCTTGTAAAATATGATTGAAGTTTCAGTTCAAAGTTGTTTCGTAGAGTTGCAGGACAGAAATTGAAAGCGTGTGTACTTATTTGTATCTCCTTTATTTATTGCGAACAAAATAGCCGAACTGAAGACATGTATTATTAATTCTTGATTAAAAAGAAGAATTAATTTCGACGAGTGTTTAGCGATCTATGGTTAATTAAGTTTTATACAGGACCGAAGGCAAAGTGTTGGTTTAGTAGAATTTTTGCCTTATTTTGATTCGAAGATATTTAAATTAAAATATTTCTGGAACATCGTCAAAATTATGTCAGATTATTAATAATAATCCTCGGGGACGAAGAGGTCTTTTAAACGGCTGACGCTTTCAATTTCCTGTGTACGAGTTGTCAGTTTTTTTTCTGTTTCGATGAAAATCAAACCTCAATTGTATATTCGTTTATTGATAAATATTTATTGCTACAGTATTAAAAGAAACCAGGAAAATTGAAATGTTGTATACAATAGTTTGTTGTCTCAATGATAGTTGGGATTACACTTGAATTCGAGCTGCAAAGTGCGTCACGAGTCGGACTCGTCAAAGTACAGCAAAGGGTTAAGGAAAGAAGCAATTTGTGATCGACAAATTTCCATCAAAAGTTGAATTGTCGTTTTGACCCCATTTTTTCATCTTTGTATAATTTTCAATCACGTCATAGAAACCATGTGCCATGTGGTACCCCACAGGATATTCTTCCAGTTCTTTTGTCCTTCAAAGTTTTTTTCTGAATAATTCCGAAGAATTATTTTTCAACGGGAAACAATTTATTGCCGAAAAGGTTTCAATTTGATATCATACAGCGTGATGTCCACTTGAGAAGCTATCGAGAGTGTTTTGCACAAGTGAGTCAGTTGAAATTGGATTTTTTACTGTCGAGTGGAAACACACCCCAATGGCCCTTAATCCACAACACTTTCTTATTTTTATATTGTCCGTAATTACAAGGATTTCTAACATTATTAAATATTTCTATAAATCCAAATTTTAACTTAAGTGAAAATTCGGATTTCCGAGTTTTGCGATGTACCTTTTGATCAAAAGATTTAGATCAAAACTTCAACCTTTTCCCATTCCCGTACAGTTTACTTAAGAATCTTAACACTCGTGATTGACATTTTATTCGAATCAAAATACATGAAATTCTTAGTAGAAACAAGAACAAATCCATGAACAATTCTGACTTGTTCTTTCTAAAATAGAAATCTCTGATTTTCAAACGCGTAGGGTTAATACGTTTTCTCACTCGAAACCTCAAACGACACTGGCTGTAATCAAAAAGCATTTAGGATCCAGAAATTCCACAGAATAAATTCAAGGTCCCGTCGTCATAGGCTGACGATCCACTAACCAGCTCGACTTCACTTCCGATCGAGAGGAACGACTTCCTCCAATGAAACTGATAAACCACTACGGTCATATCTGTCCGCGTAGCGAGAAGCTGTCTAAAAGATAATACATTTCCATCTCTCTCTCTCTCTCTCTCTCTCTCTCTCTCTTTCCCTCTTCCCTTTCTCTCGTTTCACGGATGCTTTTATCCCTACCACTTCGAGTCTTTCGTTCCTTCTCTCTCGCCACGAAGTGTACGTCCACTTTTACGGTACTTAGTCGCGGCTCGTCCTCCTCGCAAGAGGAAGCCCGCCAGGGTCAATTCTGGAACGTGTTTCACGGCTGCAGGAAGTCCAGGTGGCCTTCTTCAGGGAAGATGCCAGTGCGGATCAGCGTCGAAGAGGAAGACGGGACACGCACCTCCGTCAACTGAGCCCTTCGGTCAACCATTCTTCGATCGAAGGAGATCTTGAAGAAATTTTTAAGATTTCAGAATATTTTCTTCGTTAACTTCGATCAGGATGTTGGAGAACGCTACGAGATGGCCAACGAGCGTTGGGCCTCGATTGATCAAAGCCAGAAGCAGCCCCAACGTGTCGAAGGCTCCTTTATCCGTTCCGAAGAAGCAGCAGGCTACGGCCGAACAGAACAGATCCATGCTCGCGAGCAAGTCGTCCCGCGTCGCAAAAAGTCCCGTCGTCTCGAAGACGCCTGGCAGGATCGGCTGTAACGACCATACCGGTACTCGCGTCGCTTTTTCCTCCGACTGCGCCAAGAAGAACGCTTCCTGCTCGAGCAAGCTTCGCAAGACAAACGACGTACGCGCGGATACCAAGTCTAAGACGAACGAAAAGAAACAGAGCACCAGGACCCTCTGCAAGACGTCCTCTTGCACCATCCTGGAGGATCGAGCGTTGCTGAAGAAGGGTCTGTCGTATGCGCCGACAAAACCACCCAAGAAACCGGATACACTGATCAAGAAGGCGAACCTGGACCGTTCTGTCAGCCTCAGCTGCGTGTCCGTGGTTCGTGGCCGAGACGAGCAATTCAAGGTGTCTCCTCAGGTCCTGGAGAAGAGACAGGAGACTCCCCGAGGGAAATCAATGAACAGATCCACCAGTCTTTGGAGCATGCAGTCGATTTTTAGAAACGAGCCACCGAGCAGGAAGAACTTTGGGTTTTCCTCGAGGCCGAGCAAGATTCCGCT
The DNA here is from genome assembly GCA_943735885.1 of Stelis phaeoptera. Lineage (NCBI taxonomy): Eukaryota > Metazoa > Arthropoda > Insecta > Hymenoptera > Megachilidae > Stelis > Stelis phaeoptera. The sequence goes on from OX030936.1 coordinate 9,306,076, forward strand.
TCTGGCGCACAGAAACGCTCGCATGGGTCGATCTCTGGCCGATCTATCGCTGGTAGATCGAGCCGTGGAGCCGACGATCCTTCCCATACCGTTGGATCGCGACGTGGATCTGGACCGCTCGATGGACGAGCGCATCTATGAAAACTGTCGCGAGACATTGGGGTATTCGTCCGCGGAGAATCGTCGCGAGCCAGCCAGAGGTTACACCAGCAGCCTGGAGGAGCGTGTCGCCAGGCTGATGGCTCAGTTGGACGACGACGACGACAACGAGGAAGAACAGACCCTGGCGACCTCTGCGTCCATCGATCGCGTGGATTCTGCTCCGCCTCGTAGATCCAGCTCCGTCTACGAGGACGGATCGAGCGGAAGTGTTCGGAACGAACGTTACCACGCCACCGTGATCAAGATCGAGGATGATCCAACTGCCAGGAACCCGGAGGCGACGGTGAAGAACGAAGAGAAGACCGTGGTCTCTAACATCAGACAGAGCGTGCTCGAAGAGTCGAGGAAGAAGAAGGAGTCCTCGAATATTCAGGAACTGAGGAAGAACTGGGAGAAGCAGGCCAACGGAGCCTCGATCAAGGATCAGGCACCTCCTGTCGCCAATGTGGAGACCCTGAAGACGGTTTGTCAGAGACACGAGGAGGTGAAGAAGACCCAGTCGGTGGGAAAACGAGTCAAGGAGATCGAGCAGCTGGTGAACTTCTTCAATTGCAAGAACACCGAAGCTTCCAACGAGTTGAAGGATCCTTGGACCAAAACGAGGTCCTCGAACGACGTCGCGCCTACCATAGAGTCGGTGACCAATCTGAAGAAGAACGTGGACAAGGCTTTGAACGATTATAACGGGTACGCGTCGGATGGCAATTGTTCCGAGGACAGTGGACATATGAGCAACGAAAATGAAGTCGAATGGAAGGATAACGTTCAAGGGGAGGCTCGGGAATTTGGGAAAGGACGGTTCTTTGAAAGGAACGAGATCAGAGTGTTCGATTCTTCGCCGATTGTTAGCAGGCTGGAAACGGAGAAGAAGACTGTCGTTGTTCGAAGCAGTGTGTCGATTTCCAACGGTGCCAGCTGCATCGACAGTAGCAAACAGATGAACACGAAGGTGGAGCGTGTTGACGAAGAGCCGAGGAGTGGCTGCAGAACGTACAATGATGGACAGGTCCGTCGCATAATCGTTGGTTTTGTTATTTAAACATTTGTAACCGGAATTTTCGATCTTTTTGAGAACAAATCGGGAAAGTATCTTTAGAGATACTTACTTCTAGAGAAGTAAGAAGATTTTAAGATCGATTATTTATTCCAACACGCTACTGCAGGGGTTGGCAACCTTTTCTGGCTGCGGGTAGAAATCAACTAAAATGTGACTATTAAGAAGACGGTTAATGATTACTAAGATAAATTTTATTGAGAAAATTGTTACAATATGTTGGAAAGGTTTTACCGTTTGAGTAATATTTGAAAATTACTAGGGATTATTAAAAATAGGGGTATTTGATATTAAGGATTATTGGAACTAGGGGTAATTACGCTAGGGATATTTACAATAGGGATTGATTCCGGAGAAAATTGTACTAGGGAATATTGAAACTGGCAATTATTTATACTAGGGAAAATTGCACTAGGGAATATTGAAACTAGGGTTTTTTGACCCTAGGTATAATAAGACTAAGGAATGTAGACGCTAGGGATAATTATACTTGAGAATATTGAAACTAGGGATTGTTGGCTCTAGGTACAATAAGACTAGGGAATATAGACACTGGTGGTAATTATACTAGGGAAAACTACAAATTACACTAGGGAGTATTGAAACTAGGGATTGTTGACCCTAGGTATAATTAGAGATAATTATACTTGGGACAATTGCACTAGGGAATATTGAACATAGGGATTGTATACCCTAGATACAAACTAGGGATTATTTACACCAAGGAGTATTGAAACTAGGGATTATTCATCCAAGGTATAATAAGTCTAGGGAATATAGACGCTAGGAATAAATACACTAGGAAATATAGATATACACGGTGTCATAAAGATTACCCGAAGAATTCAACACCGTTGGATAGATGACGGAAAATCGAAGCGAAAAGTTCCGTAACATTTTTCGACGTGATCAGTAGCTTACCCACAATTCGCTGTTGAAATTTGAAAAACTGACCAATCAGCGTGCTGCTTAGATGGCGCGGCAAAGATGTCTGTCTAAGCTGCGCGCTGATTGGCTAATTTTACAAATTTCAACCTCGTATTGTGACTAAACTACTGATCACATCGAAAAAAGTTACCGAACTTTTCGCTTCGATTTTCCGTGATCTATCTAACGGTGTCGAATTCTTCGGGTAATTTTTTAACACCCTGTATATATATCATTATTCAATTACATGTTAGAGAGAGTACATTTTTCTACGATAACATTCTTCGCGCTGAATGTAATCGTGAAAATCGTGTCAGGGATATCTCCGTTCCTTTTATCCGCTGTTCGTTTTTCTATTCTCCTTACGGCTTATAATGCGCACAATTACATTCGCACGTGTTTAATTGAATCTAATGGAGCCCATTATTGCCGGTGCACGGATATTATACCATTGAAATTTAACACTTGGTAACTTGTTAAAGATGGAACGTGTACTGTGAATCTTGATGCTAATGACTTTTCCTTATCATACACCAAGTATCTATGTATAAATTGTAATGAAAAAAAAAATCTTGAAAATCATAGAAATTTAATTGATGAAATAAAATTTTCGATTTCTATTCTGTTGTAAAAATAAACCAGAGAAATTTTAATAAATATAATTCGGAAATTCACTTTTAGATATATTTAACAATTAACATTTTGATTTATAATATTATCAAACATAAATGAAATTTTACCAGGGAAATATTTAAATCACTTACTACGAAGAGTGCAAAATATATAATTCTTTACAAAACGCTTGTGTAATTTATACACACTCTATACAGGGTGTCCTGTAACTAGTAACATCGAGAAATGGTAGGTAGCTGAAACGATTCTGAACAACAATTTCCTTTGTTAAAATGCCGGGTGGGGCTTCGTTTCTGAATTATTGACGAAAAACACTGACCAATCAGAGCCCGTCCTCAGACGTCGGACTAGAACGAATCGCGGCTTAACGGGCACAGTACGCGCCCTCTGATTGGTCAGTGTTTTTCCTTAATAATTCAAAAACGAAGCCCCGTAGGACAATTTTGCAAAGGAAATTGTTGTTCAGAATCATCTCAGCTAACCCCCCATTTCCCAATATTACCAATAGTTACGGGACACCCTGTATACTAATTTTGATAGTCAGAAAAGTAGGAAAGTTACGTCTATAATTATTAATAAATAAAACCTACATAATTTACAACAAGGAAACCTATCGAAGCTTCAATATTTCAAATTATTTTAAATACACGTTTATCCTAGAAACATAAAATTATATCAAAGTTTTACACAATACTTTTCTATTTAAACAAACTATGAACAGTTTTAATTGCGTCTCAAGGTACAGAAATTGTGTAATAGAAAACCAGAAATGGGTTATCCACGTGAAAAGAATTTCATTAAAAGAAAAACGCTTCGAGCTTATTTATGTTACGATCCGATTTTAATTATCGCAGGCATATGTCGTTCCAAGGAAACCGAATATTAACGAGTTGTTTTTCTGTTCTGTTTCTTTTTTTCTATTAACAGATATTCTTCAGATCTGGCACTCTGGAACGATTGGAGGCTCAAAGAGACGAGAAGCTAACTGGACACATTATTCTTCTTCAGGCAAGGTGCAGGGGTTATCTGGCACGTCGTAAACTGAACACTCTGAAAGTATGTCATGACATCTTCTCGGCTTTTGTAAAAGTACACCTTCACTTGCGGTGCTCGTACAACAGTTTTCACTCATCTTGAGAAATTTTATAACAACGCGTCGGTTCGATCGGTGTTTTTTTTTTTTTTTTTTTATCCCCGAATAAATTCAAACTACCAGGATACCAGGATACCTAAAATATCAAATTTCTGAATTAATCACCGCCGATTACCTGGCTACCTTTCCTCTAGGGTGAAAAATGACCGGTTTATAAGTCGATAGTAGTGAAAAGTTAAGGGTGGCAGCCCTTATTCTCAATTTATTTCAGTGTTATAAACGAAAAGGTAATAATCGATTAACGATTAACCTTTTGCGGACCGAGCATTTTTCCCGCTATTATCAGTTTTATTAGGTTGGCAGATAAGTTCGTTCCGTTTTTTTCTTCGTTCACAGTTTCATTTTGATTTGCATTTGTTTTTCGTAACGCTATCGCACAACCGAAATTGGTAGAAAGATGTTATTAACATCTAGAATCTATCATGTGTGTCAATGAAATTGTGTTTCATTCTTCCCTAAAAAAAAAAAAACCGAACGAACTTATTTGCCAACCCAATATATTTAAAAAATAATATCATTAAGATTTTACAAGGTATTCTCCGTAAATCATTTTCTTTATTTTTTTCTTTTTTGTATACGTGTCCGTTGTTTTGATGATATTTCCATAATTTTGACGTAAACGAATAAAGATCCATGGCTCCCTCTTATTACGTACAAAAAGAATCAAGTATTCTATCCAGGCGAACTATGTCTATTTTCGACGAAGAAGAGAAAAAGGAGGAAGGAGATGTATCTATACGTATATAGGAATAATGTTGCGTGTTTTGCGAATTTCAGTTGCAAGATCTCGCGGTCAGATGTATCCAGAGGAACGTAAGGAAGTGGATGTCCGTAAGAGAATGGCCGTGGTGGAGATTATACGTGAAAGTTGCGCCTTTATTGAACGTTCATCGGACCGAGGATCAGTTAAAAGCTAAGACGGTGAGAAAATGTAGTCATTTGGATTTCTGATGATTTAATGATTCTCGATTACGAGACCGCGGAGGGGGGGGAACGAGCGAGATACGGTTAATGGGAATAATTTTAGAAATCGAGACAGATGGTGGTCGTTTTGTAGGAAATGTACGAAGATCGAGGAAATTATAGTGAAACCCCCTTCGTGGTGGCCAATTTAAACGATCTGGGTGAACGAAATTATCGAGGGATTTTTATTCTTGATTTCTGAATATTTTCCCTTCAAAAGTTAGCATCGAATTTTATTCCCTGATAAGTGTACTGTTTAGAGATTCGAACGATCTGGATGGATAAAATTATTAGGTCCCATGTTCATGAATTATTTTGTCTTCTTAGTGTTATTATTTTATTTATATACATATCTGCATACTTACAGTTTTATATGATTTAGGTGAATGATATTGATCGATGAGATTTTTGTTTTACTGTTACTATTTGTACTACTTTATTTATTATACAGGACAGTGATTCTCAACCTTTTTTTTCGTCACGGTACACTTTTAATAATTTGAAAATTTCGCGGCATGGTAACAATAACATACATTAAGAGAATTTATAATTATCGATGTTGCATTACAAAGTAAAGAAAATGTTTATGTAATATAATATTATTAAACCAGTTAGCTTAATTGATCGAATTCAATGTATGTCCATGTTTTTCGTAAACAGGAAGAGCTGGAAATCCTCAGAGCAAAAGTGGAGAGATTGGAGCAGGAACGAAATCATCTGAAACACGACAACGACAAACTCGAAGCAAAGGTATGTGAAAAAGAATTGTTTGTTCTTTTATATTTTAACCCCTTCACTTATCCTCCAAGCAATCGTTTGAATTAAATTTCAGACTCATTCTGGAAGCGTAATTTTCCAAAGTGTGAATGTTGTATGTTTCAAAATACAGGGTGAATTCTGAACAATAATTTCCTTTGCAAAAATATCGAACGGGGTTTCGTTTTTGAATTATTCACGGAAAAACACTGACCAATCAGAGCTCGTCCTCAGACGTCGGGCTAGAACGAATCACTGCTTAGCGGACACAGTACGCTCTCTCTGATTGGTCAGTGTTTTTCGTTAATAATTCAAAAACGAAGCATCAGCCGACATTTTTGCAAAGGAAATTATTGTTCAGAATCCTATTTCCCTGTATATTATTGTCTGCCATGTTTCAAATACTTAACACGTTCGGTCCCGGGGTAACATAAGGAAAAGCCATAAATCATAAATTAGGAAATACAATGCGTTTTGAGGCTGCGTAATTAAATCTTGTCGGGAGTAAATTTACTCGGTCCGGCACAGAAAGTGTTAACTGTCTTTAATAATTATTTTATTCCCGATACTTGAACCATTTAAATGTTCGCAAATTACACTTTCTGCTTTCTTTCACTCGAAATCAATTTCTTACTAACATTTCTCCAGTTACATTCAATTACAAAATAAAATACACGAATCCCGGTTAATACGTTTAAGAAACTCAGCTGGATTCGAGCTAAACGTCGTTTCTCGCAAAAGGAGACAAAGTGGAACATCGTTAACTCGAACCCTAATTTCCACATGATTGATTAGAGCTCCGACGATTCCGTGACAAAACAGTTTAATTTCTGTTTAAACTCGTTTCACTCGAAAAGGATTCTCGTGTAATGCGAACACACGTGGAAATAATATATGGTTTCGTATACAATGCTGGTCACGCAACTGGGACGAGATGTATCTTTCTTTTTTCTTGCTAATAGAGAAAGGTTTGCGGTGGAGAAAAAAAAAAAAGTGGGATGTTTCAACCTGTTGTATCTCTTAATGATCGTAAATTATTACTTTTCTACTTCGTTTTCTACGATTGTGGCTGTAAAATGCAGATTCATTTTCACGTTAAACGATACAACGTATCAGGTTGTTTCTTTCTTTTGTGTTTTTATAAATTCATACAGAACGTATCTTTTGTTAAGTGGATTCTTTTTAATATTGTTCGGTGTTTTAAAACGCTGTTGTTGTACTATTTTTATGAATCTAGTGTAATAAATATAAAACTAAATTTAAACGCTTTAATTTAGATATGATAATTAAGTAAATTTGTAGTTTAGAAAATTTTGATTTTCAATTACAGATTTTAAATTACTAATTTAGGTAAATTGAATAATCGTTAAACTAGTAATTTAGAAATTAGGGTTCGGGATTCCTGATTTAAGAAATACTAATTTATAAATAAGCAATTTCGAATTTTCTAACTTCGATAAATTAATGATCAGTAATTTAATAATAATTATCAGATTAGTAATTTAGGAATTGGGATTAAAGTCGGGATTTGAATTAAAATTTCCTAATTTAGGAAAATTAGTAATCAGTAATTGAATAATCATTAAACTAGTAATTTAGATATTAGGGTTAGGTTAGGATTCGGAATTCCTCATTTAAGAATTACTAATTCAGAAATATGCAATTTAGAAGAAATAATAATTATATCAAATTAGTAATTTAAGAATTGGGATTAAAGTCAGATTAGGATTAGCAATTATTGAATTAAAATTTTCTGATTTAGGAAAATTAGTAATCAGCAATTAAATTAGTAATTTAGAAATTCCTAATTTTAAAGAAACAGAATAAAATATAAAGAACGTAAAACAATATATTTTCACTTTCCCCAGAAGAATAACTTCAATAATAAAATAAAAATGAAAGTTAAATAATTTCGATGCTTGAGATATTCTTATAAAATATCGTTTAAAATCGACTGCCCGTTCTTATATCTGCCTTGTAAATTTTGGGGAGGGAAAAACGAAATGCTCAATAAATTTTTTCTATACCAGGATCTCCCCTTAAGTAGCTTCGTTTGTCCGGGTATCATTAGTCGCGATACGCGTGGTATCGCTTCGCGCAATTGGGTCAACGGTGGCAGACGAAGCGTGCGTTTATCGCTTTACGAATCCGTTCGACCGAGATTTTCCCCGGCACGGCCTTGACATTGCTGTGCCAACGCGTTATCCGCTTATCAGCGAGTTCCAGACCCCGCTGGTACTAGAGGAACCTGTTGCTTTACCAATTCGGTCCGACCTTTCGATTTTCTACCGGCTCGCCCAGCGACTTGTCTCGCTAGCTACGAGTGAGGCAGATCTGGCTGAATTCCAAGCTCGTGGTCCGGCTCCCTCCTACCACGTCGCTCCCGTTTCCCTTAGAATAACTCGGAGGTGACCGTCTATCCGCCAACAGACCTATCGGCTGACCCAGGAAGAGGCAGTTGCACCGCGACTTCCTCTCGGCACGGGCGTTGTTACGCAATTAAATGCTGGTGCCGACCCGAATCGCACGAGCTCGGCTAACCGGCGAACCCGATCATGAGGACACCTCGTCGACCATCCACGGCGCCCATCCTGTAGCGCCACCGATGGATACGCGTTGGGAGCGTCGCTCGAAGGTGCGCTCGTGTCAGAGGATGAATTTCCCGACGATGGAACATTGAGAATCGAGACGATATGCCGTCCCTGCCGTCATCCAACGCGTCGCAGGACTCATTGAACGAAGCCGTCGACGGTTGCAGACCGATGGAGTCGAAGAATCTAATGAAAAGACCCCCGTTGCCACCTTGCGTGCTCAGAAGACCGGCTAGCAGGATACACCTGTTGAGTTCCAGCTCGACCAGGAGTCCTTCGCCATGTAGTCTTTCATCCAGTTTGTCCCATAGATCGAGATCATTGTCGCTTCTGTCATCCAGACCCCGTACCAGCCTGGATTCACCGACCAACTTCTCCATACTGCCTAGAAGAATGTATCCCATGGAGAGTGTTTCAAGCATGGACACCTTGGAGGACATATCCGTGAAGGAACAGGCTCCGGTCGTTTTCGACGCCAGCTTGAACTTCATCATGGGCTGCGACAAACAGAGGGTCAGACAATCCTTCAGACCAACCGCCTCGCATATGGAACCATCGACTGCTTCTTCGTATCTGTCCTCGAAGATAGCGCAATTCTTGAAGAGGACCGATCATATCATGGACGAGTGGAGGAGTCTAGGCCACAGGGACGATGTTAGCGACGAATTGAATTCGCAGAACGTGTATCGACATCCGGATGGACGCGTTGTCGGACGGAGCCAGAGTGCTACGAACATTATGATACGAGGTTATCAATATTACAGCAGGTCGAACAGTGTGGCGAAGAGCAGTTGCTCCAGGAGATCCTTGTCGCGTGCTTCCGACGATAGGACCATCTCTGATAGCGTTGTCCAGGATGAGGTAGAAAGAATTGTTCCTCCATTTTTCCTCCATTATCGTCCTACTCCGTTCCCCTTGATTCCGTAGATCTAGTAATTCCGGCCACGAGTGATCAATAACAAAACATTATACGTAACTATTAGATCAGTTTTCTATTCTGAACTTTCGTAAACTCAAAAATAATTTTCAAATACGTATCAAAGCGTCTAATACATTATTCGAGCATTAATTTTTATACTTTACTGTACACTTTATATTAAACTATACAGGGTGTCCCAAAGTGTAACTATGGGTGATATAAAAAATTGTTGATACAGAAATTGCATGGTAAAATGGATAGCATGTTTTGGTAGAAAGAATTTCTGTTTACAAATTCGAGTTCCGTTTTTTTAACACTTTCCGTCCGAGACCGAGTAAATTTACTCCCGATGGGATTCAAAGGAGGTCGAGAAATCACTCGAGCGTGATTAAAACATGTAATTCGATGCCTGGCTCAAAGTATACGCTCCTGATCGCTGGAGACATCGAAAGAGCGCCGCAATTTAATTTATAATTTATATGGCTTTTCATTATCTCGATTGAGCTGGATCGTGTTACCCCAGGACTGAACGTGTTGAATGGAACCACATGTTTCTTTTTACATTGCTTGGTACTGTTTTTTAAGACGAATTTATTAACCTTGAATGTATTTACCTTTTTTAAGATATAATAATGGTATTTACTGATTCACAGGCAATGCTCTATGTGTATCGGTTTCAAAACAATAAGGCAACACTTCGAACCGAGTATTTTTCGAAGGAAATTAGTTAATTTGTAAAGCTAATTAAAATCGGGGATAATTTGTTTTTAAAAGTACTATGTGGTTCCATTTTACCATCCAATTTCTATATTAACAATTCTTTATATGACCAATAGTTATGGAATAACAGCTCTGTAACACTTTGGGTAGGTACAAGGAATTTTATTACCAACGTTGTAGTCCTACATTTGTAACAATAATTCAGTTGTTAGAGAAATTTATAAGGTTTGTGTATTACTGCCTGAATTGCATTTTACGTGTTGTCAATTGAACTACGATTGAATATTTCCGAACTTAAATCTGAAAGAAAAAAAACCCTGTATGAAAGATTGAATGATTTAACATTAGAACTACCAATGACTTGCTTCAGATTTCTTATTTTAAATTGCAAAATTGACTAAAACGCTTCTGTCGATATCAAGCTGTTGATTTAATATTCCTTTCTATTTTAGGTCCAATTTAAAAGTAAGAGTGCACCGAACATCGGTAGTTCTAGTGTTAAATCTCTCTCAAAAATTACCTGTAGCCTTTCCAAATCTCCCCCAAGGGAGGGAGACTGTCAGTTGATATATCAGATGGAATATATTTTATTTTACGTTCATTTTTTCTGTTTCAGTTGAGCGAAATGACCGCGGATTACGCGGAAGAGCACTCGACCTCGACGCTGGCGGCGGAGAGGATCGACGCCGAGACGTCCGAGCGTCTGCGACTCGAAAGGGAGCTTCAGGATGTTACGGAAGCGAATAAGAATCTTCAGCAAACGACCGAACGATTGGAGATGGAACTTTTGTACGCGAGGGCGGCGGATCTGAACGGCGTTGCCTCGGACCCCGAGGACGGCGAAGATGGTGGCGTTTATAAACAGAGATACGAGCACGCTGTGAGAGAGTTGGAGTTCACCAAGAGGAAAATGGCGCAACAACACGAGGATGACTTGGAACAATTGGTGGGACTCAAGAAACAATTGGAGAAGAAGGTAGATGTTACGTGTACAGGATGCTGCAACCGGCCAACCCAATTATACCTAATTATGTTCATGGCGACTTCCTTTTCGTTCCTTTCTCTGAAAATTCAATTTGTCGATTTGCCATTCTCTGCTGCACCACTGGATACTGGCTTATTTGTATTTTACAATCACAGTTAGAATTATTAACCTTCAGGATGTTGAGAAACATTGCTGGAAACTATTGTTGCTAGATACGTTATTAGACACTATTAATGAATCAAATTTTTATGTATTCTTTGTTTAAACGAAGCATGTTGCAAGATAGGTTTTCGTTACCGGGTAAAAAATACCCAACCACGGTTTCAGAATATTTTTTTAACTTAAGAAGTATTTTAAGAAGCAGACAAAATTTGAGAAATATTTTAACACACTGAGCGCCGGCTACGTATGAGTCATTTAAAGCCTGAGCGCCGGCAAGGTATGAGCCCAAACGCCGGCCTCGTTTGCTTGTTTCTGAACAATGAGTAGCTAACGAAAATATTTAAAACCCTATACTATATTGATTGAATATTCGTCGTGTACAATTTAACAGAAAGGAAAAATAGAAACAAAATCGATATTATCGCGGGGCCGGCACTCAGTGTGTTAAAATATTTATTAAAGTTCTTTAAAAAAATTGTAACAAAAACTTAAAACTAACGCCTCTGTGGTAAATTTTACCCAGTAGCTCCTTTCGCCTAGTTAAACAATTATTTCGAGAGAAAAGACTCAAGTGCTTCAGCCTCAAACGACGACTTCAGAATCTGTATGCCTGTAGTATTCACCGTGTGACCGCTGTCCATTGAAATGTAGTTTAAAACAGCCCCAGTGGCCACACTTATCATATGTATTCTGCTACCGTTAGCCTAATTATAAAATACTTCAAATATTTCATGTGAAACGTTTAACACTGCTATCCAGTGAGGTCTAATTTAGGTGTCGTAGCTTTGGCCGGTAAAATGACCGACCTAAGCTTGTTAGATTCACTAGTGTACTATAATACTGTACTACCGCTATACTAGAATTAACCTTGTAACGGGCGAGCGAGCAAAGTTTGAGTTTTTAAGAAACAAACTATCTTTATTCAAAACGCTTGGTAAAATAATACAGTGATAGACTTTTCTCGAATATTAATTGTCGATATCCGGATTAACAATGGAGCTGCTTTTATAGCGTCTCTCATGGTCCTCCACAGTAGGGACGGCCTTCGATGATATTCCATGGGTATCTATGGTGGTGATGTGACAATGGTTATCTTGTTTATGTCCGTGGTTTGTTTAGTCTTAAGCCCATGGTGGCGATGCAACAATGATTGATTACAAAGCGTGCGATTCGGCTGCTGCTCACAGTCCAAAACTATAAAGACAACTATGCCGGGTGGCGTCGAGTTCCAAACATATGCACAGCGTATTCTTAAATATTTCAAATGCGACGTATCTCGTGTTTCAGTTAGCCGACGCCTACGAAGAGGTCGAAGAGCAACGACAAGTGGTTGGACAATGGAAACGTCGGGTGCAAAAATTGAACGGCGAGATGCACGATCTACGGCTCCTTTTAGAAGAGCAAACAGCCAGGAATAATCTTCTGGAAAAGAAGCAACGCAAGTACGTGGCTGTCCGTCATTTTTCTGCACCTTCTTTTTTTATCCGTTGTCTCAACAACTTATTCCCCATTTGCTTTGAACGTCCGTTATGTAAAATGTATTTTTAGACGGTTTCGCGTAGAACCAGCTAGAGTAGAGCCATCGAAGATGTTCGGTGAATGTTAGGTATACAGGGTGTCTGTGAAAGAATTTATGAAGATTTTGAATAAATATAGCAAACACAATAGATGACCATTGGGTACGCGGTATATTTTCTTTGTTCGATTTTCATAGGCAAAACTTGTAATTAAAATTAGTTTGCTAGTCGGTAAAATAATTAGTATAATATATTTAAATATGAGTTGTGTGGGACGTAAGGTAATAGGTATTATAATACTTGGAGCTGCTCGGTTATTTGATGGTTAATTAAATGTAAGAATATTCGTGTAGTCTACAATGTGTTAACGCATTATCTACCGCTCTAGAATGGAAAAATAAGCCCTACTATTTTATAATTTGATGGTAATTGAGAATTAGGGGGAGTAACCCGTATTTTCCATTTATTCTTGATCGTAGCACGCTTAACTTTCATTATTTCAACAGCGTTATAGACGAACAAAATAATAGTCAAACTGGATAGTATTGAAAAGCCTATTAGTAGGCTTCCAGCATATAAAATGTTAACACCGATAACACTGTATTACTTAATATCTTAATATTACAGAAAAAGTGTTGCGTTGCTTTTTATATAAATTACGTTAGCAGCTAGCTGGCAATTTTTAAGTAAATTAAACAAAGCCGTATGTATTTCTTTTGTGCCAGTCACATTACTAGAATTTACTCGTTTACAATTGCTACGAAGAAACATTTGGGGGATCAATCTTGTCGTTACACTTCATAAGTTCTATTTTGTTTTTAAATATTCTAAATATATTTTTATTTTTATTATTTCAATTATTTTAGACCAGTCTTCTTCCTTGATGTAAGTCCAAAAAAACAAAATTACAAACGTGCAGTTTTTCCTGTTTTGATAGTCATCGCGTGGAATTGTTCCCGGCACCGAATTTCCATAGTAGTTTCATTATCGTTTCGTTCGCGGCAACAAGTGTTTCTGGCCGTTCGCCAGCCTGGTAATTTTGCGCGTCTGACAGCATCGGCCACTGCTTCACTGGCCGCGCAAACCATGATCGACTACTTCGAAAATAGGGTCCCGCATAATTTGAGTACAGAACTCCTAACCTAGTAAAAATGCGTGAACCTTGAAAATTTAATAATGCCACGATAACGGTAAATTCAATGGAATTCAATTTTATACCGTTGCTCGTTATTATTTACCAAATTTGTAAATATTCCTCGGGTATTTGTTTCCGTTAAAGAATTTTGAACGCTCAATTTTAAGTAATTGACCTCCTCATTTGAAAGTTGACAGTAAGTTGAAAGTAAACAGATGTTGTACGATATTAATTGAATTTGTTCGATTAGATTCGACTCGGAAACCCAGAACCTGATGAACGATCTTCGACAAGAAAAAGCGCAACGTGAGAGGCTTGCCAGAGAAAAAGAGATTGCTATCGCGGAAAAATTCACCATAGAACAAAATTTGAGCGTAAGTGTATTTTGTTCATTGATATATTATGTATGTATCAATGATTTTGTTTTTCTTTCAGGAGCCACAGCCGAACTCCGAGCTGACTTCAACGACAGTTGCGGAAAAAATAGGAAGCTTTAGAATAAGGATAGATAGATCCTTGTCTCACCAACGGCGGTGTAACAATTGTAGGATAGACGAAGACAGAGCGATAACCTTTTGCGATTAGTTTACGCCACTTTTTGAGCCGAAGAAGTAGTATTTCTTAAAAATTCTTTATTTAAAATGTTTCTTGTGTCACCCCGCAGGTGGGTACAGAGCCTTTTTTTCAAAAAAGTGTTCAGAAATAAAGTTCTTCTATAAAAACATACACTTTTATTTTTTTATAAAATATCCAGAGGGAAATTGAAAAATCGGGCTTTTTACCGGCCTGCGGAGCAACACAAGGAATATAAAAAAAAAAAAAGTGTAAGAAAATATTGCTTTGTAAGCTCAGTAAATTGCAATTGGCTTCGTCACTTCTGCTATTGATGTATCACCTTCTCTGTCACACCGCCGTTGGTGAGACAAGGATCTATCTATCCTTGTTCTAGAGTTTCTTAATTTCTCCGCAACTGTCGCTGTAGTCAGCTCAGAGTTTGGCCGTGGCTCCTGCGCACCCTTAACATTTCTGTAAGCATGGCTGAATAAAGAAGCCAAAACGTGTATGTAAATAACTCTTTGACAAAAATTCTTGATCCTGAGAGCCTCCTTAGAACCTTCATTCGCTAATCTAGTCGTAAAGGTCGCAAAACTAGGCTTATGGTTACCACAATAAAACAATAACTAAAGCCTCTTAAATCATACCGTTCCAAAACCGACAGAATCCTTTCCACTTGCCCAATGCTCGGATCCTTTAACGCAACGGACGGATTAAATACGATAACATCTGTTTCGAAACACAGGACGCGAGATTAGAAATCGAATTGAAGGAAGAAAGGCTGAGGACCTTGAGCCAAGAGCTGGAGGAGCTGACGTTCGGCGGGAAGACGGAAGAGGAAGTGGCGCAGTTGAAGAAAGCCAAGCACGAATTGGAGAAGCGAACGAAAGATCAAGAGGAGGAGCTTGACGATCTGGCCGGCCAAGTGCAGCTTCTTGAGCAAGCTAAATTGAGGCTAGAGATGAGCATCGAGCAACAACGGAAAGAAATGCGCAAGGAACTTCAACAGAGGGACGAAGAACTGGAGGATGTGCGTGGTAATTCGCTGAAGAAGGTGAAGGCTTTGGAATCGCAGCTGGAGAACGAACACGAAGAGAGAACGATACTTCTTCGGGAGAAGCACGAGCTGGAACGACGATTGGTGGCCATCGAGGAACAGGACCGAACCGAGCGTGCCGTGGAAGCTGAAACTATGCATAGGTTTGCTCTTGAACTTATAAAATAGTGTCGTAGGGGAAGAATGTCCCATCATTCGACTTAATACTCTAGAATTACATATTTTGTATTTAAATTGGTATACTCTTCAAAGAGTTCCTGGTAGCTTTCATAGTATAAGTTCGTTTTACGTATAAAAATTGCATTTTAACGCTGGAATTATCGACGTTTTATGTACACTGACTTTCAAGTGGGTAATAAAACAGAGAAATAAGTAAATAACGAATGAAATATGTATTAGCACGTACAGTAGGTCTTTGGACTGATGAATTTTGTGATTTAATTTAAGAAACCTTCAACCGGTCGTTTTGACTGGTTCGGTAGTTCCAGCGTTAAACACGGAAGAATCAGTTATATGAACTACTTCAAAGTATATCATTATAAAATTTGAAATTAGTCTAGCTCCTCAGGCACAGATTTGTTCCTAACGTATTTGATTTATGTTTCCATCAGATTAAAGAGAGACCTGAAGAGGACCAAGGCGCTGCTCAGAGACGCTCAAACCATGCTGGAAAGATCCAAGGGTGACTCGACGGGCAAAGCGGCTCTGCGACAGCTGAAGAATCAATTGGAGGACGCCGAGTGTGCCAGAGCAGTCGCGGTTAAAGCGAAACAGGCGTTGGAACTAGAATTAAACGAGACTCAGGCTTCCCTCGAAGAAGCTCTGCGACAACGTTCGGAAGCGGAGGAACGCGCCAATGTAGCCAACCGCGAACGAACCGAGCTGCTGTCCCAATTGGAAGAAAACGAGGAAGAACTTGCAGAAGTATGTTTCGGTTTGACTCTTTCATCCTCTATGGATGAAGGTTTTTATTTTATATCGTTATAAAAGTTTTAAACATCTGGTGCAGCAAATGGATAAATAATGTAGTAGACGTTGCAATAAGTGTCCCAGAGTTACAAATCTAAAGATGGCCCAGCTTTTGTCTACAAACAGTTAAATAAGAAAGATTTATCAATTTAATCCATTAGCAACTAAATTTCATGAAACTTTGACAAATTTAACATGAAATTCGACTCAAATGATATTTCCTCGGTTTGAAAATTCTTATTTCTAGAATTCTAATAAATAATTTTGTCAAATAATTATAATACAGTTAGTCTTGGTCGAAAGGCAACTCTGGACACCTTGGGACTCGCCTTATAATTCAAGATTCTCACCCGATCGAGTAACTATATTCTGTTCAAAGGTGTTGAAGAAGTATCGTGCGGTGGTTCAGCAAGTATCGGCGGAACAGGCACAGCTGCAAGAGGCTCAGGTGCAAATCGCAGCGCTGGAGGCAGAGAAGTCCTCGTTGAAGGATCAACTCTCCGAGCTGACCCAACGTCTCGAGTCCGTGGAACAGCTTGGAGATCCGACGGCCAATAGTCTTGCTACCAGGCGACTCGAATTCCGTGCCAAGGAACTTGAGAGTAAACTGGAACTGGAACAAACAACCAGAGCACGCTTGGAGGTGAGTTGTTCCTTCGTCTAACAGATGGATCGATTCAAAAAGATCCAATTTTTAATTAATAAAATGTCATTGATCGTGGACATATTTTACCACCGTTATTTTGTTACAGACTCAGATAGCGAGATTGAAGGAGAACGTTGAAAAACTGCAAAGCGAAACAGCATTGCTGAGAACGAAGGAGCAGACTGCTCAAGATGCGGCCAGAAGATTGCAAAGATCGTTACGCGAAGCGAGAGACGAGGCCAGTTCTGCTCTGGCACGTGAACAAGAAGCGACACGTGCTCGTCGCGAATCGGAAAAGTCCCTTGAGGCTGCTGAAGCTGAGACCAAAGTCGTCAGGGACGACCTCAGGTTGGCGCTTCAGCGAATCGACGATCTGCAAAGCGCCATTCAAGGTGAACTCGATCTGGATTGTAGCGAGGAAGCGACGACCGAGAATAGCGACAGGTAGGAATTAATTCCTTCGAAGGTTCTCTTGGTTGTTCAGAGATGAACTTGCTTGTCGTCTTGAAATATCTGAAGCAAACCACGAGGTTGAATAAGATACAATTTCAAAAATAATGAATGATTTCACTGGAATAATTTGATTTATGGCTAAATATTGGATGTAATTAAAATTTCATTTCATTATGATTATGCGTCTGTTTAGTTATTGATTAATGAAAGCTGAATTAGATCGTTATAGAAACTTAATTTAGGTGGTGATTATTTATTTCAATTGATAATTAATCCCTAGAACAGGCGTCGGCAACCTGTGACCCGCGGGCCACCGAGTAACTCATTTGATAATTTCAAGTGACCCACTTGAGTTCCGCAAATAAAGTATAATATATAATAAAAATAAATTATAAAACAGAAACGCGAAACAAACACTTTGAAACAATGTAAATAATAGATTAATATTTTGGTTGGATTAGAAATTTGCTGAAACGTGTTCAACGCTTCGCGTCGCGTGTTCGACGCTTGTATTTGGCTTGACGTGACTCCCTAGTGTAATTTTCCACAGTCCGATTTCCCCTAGCGTCTATATTCCCTAGCTTTATTATACCTTGGATGAATAATCCCTAGTTTCAATGCTTCCTGCTGTAAATAATCCCTAGCGTCTATACACACTGGTGTAATTATCCCTAGTGTCAATATACTTTGGTGTAATTATCCCTAGTGTCGATATTCCCTAGTCTAGTTATCCGAAGCATCAATACTCCCTAGTATAATTTTGCAGATGGTAATTTTCCCGTTTAATTATCCCTAGCGAGTCTGTATTCCCTAGTCTTATTATACCTAGGATCAACAATCCCTAATTTCAATATTCCCTAGTATAAATGATCCCCGGTGTCAATAATTCCTAGAACAAGTTTCTCCCGGGTCAGAAATCCCTAGTGAAAATAGTCCCTATTGTAAATATCCACTAGCGTGATTATTCCTAGCGTAATTACCCCTAGTTCCAATAATCCCTGATATCACATATAACCGTCATCTTAATAGTCACATTTTAGCTGATTTTGACCCGCAGCCACAAAGGATTGCCGACGCCTGCCCTACAGTCTAGAGAACGTTTAGGGACCCTAAATTCTAGTTACCAATCGAACAAGAAACGTTTAGAAATCCCTAGAATCTAAAGATTATTTAGGGACCCTGGATTTAAGAATCTAGAAAACGTTTGCAGATCCCTAGAGTCTGGAGAATGTTCAGAAATCCCTAGAGTCTAAGAATCGTTCAGGGAACCCTAGGTTTTAGAAAGAACTAAAAAAACTAACCATCAACCTGAGTAAAATTAAATCAATAGTTGAATCTTGAAGCTTTTTTAATGTCCTTAAATTTTGACTCTGTTTCCATTCATTTCTTTTATCTTTTTCCAGTGACTGATGCGAACAGTTGTCGGACCTAGAGTCCGACGAGAGCAAAGAGAAAATACCGACCGATCAACGCGTCACCGACAACCTCACCGAAGAACTATCACTCACCGACGCCCCGATGGACAATTGTTGATCGATCGAGTCGGAGATGAAGAAACCTTGCGAGAAGCGAGACGAGCAATAAGAGGGATAACGAAATAAAACAAGAAAAAAACGAAAGAAATCCGTGTGCTAGTTCAAAACTGTCAGGATACCTGTCCATTCGAGAGTAAAATTCGTGTAACAAACTATCAAGAGCAATTGAACTGAACATCCTGCTCTATTAGCGAAAAAAGACTCGTTGACGGTGATTTTTACTCTCAAGTGTTCCCAAACCTACTCTAAACCTAAAGATACGTGTCCACTCGAGAGCTGAATCGCGCAGCCAATTGTCAGGAATCGTTCCATAGATGACAGTCCGCTCGTGAGAAATAATCTCGATAGCGTTGTACGGGAGTTTCACTCTCAACTGGACACGCAGCCTCAATATCCGACCATCAAAAGCATCTTCGTCACTGCCTGTCGAGGGAATCAAAGTTCGAAGTCTGAAAAATCAAATGTAAACTTAATTAAAGACGAGTCAGAGCGATCGGAACGGAATCGATCGATTTGTACCAATCTTTTACTCTGTTCGTGTTCTTGTTCGATTCGACTGGTCGCTCTGCGACGGCCAGGATTTTGTAATACCGTGTAAAATGTCTTCTAGAAGACGTCGTCGATGTCGTGGCTATTTTGTATTCTGCTTCTTAACGGGCGTTCTGGTGCTACCTTTTGTCAGACACAGTAGGTTTATTCGTCGACGAACAGCGTCGTTTGTTCCAGTCTTCCAAGGGAGATATCAGGTCTTTCTCGATGTTCGATCGAGCGTGTTTACGGTTACCAAACGATCCAGCTTCACGCGAACAGCGTTTGTCACAGATCACACTAGCAATTGTACGTGGATGTTGTCCGAGAATCAAGGGAGCCTTAAATTCTTCGCGGACGGCGAAAGCAATCTTACGCTTTTATTAACGATTCGCTAACTTGGCCAATCGATTCCGGTTGGCTGCCACTGTTTGTATTATAAGACGCGAACTACGATTCAGTTTCTTTGGTTTCTTATAAGGATTCACGTGTAACTTATTGCTTTGTAAAATGCAGATATCTTATTTAATTAACTCGTCTGTGTGTTGTTTTTTTTTTACCTCACAACGTCCTCCGATGTCCTATCAAATTAATTAGTCTGTTTCGATGAATTCTATTTATAATTTGTACACGCAGATTTCTTGTAACACGATTTTAATGACAACCTTTAATTGATAATTTTATCGCCCAATGTGAGCAGCAATGTCTACGCCGAAAAAGCTCATCGGATAAAACACTTGTAATAATTAAACAGAGCGCGCAGGAGCCACGGCCGTAATCCGGCTGACTTCAGCGACAGTTGCGGCGAAATTAGGAAACTCTAGAACAAGGATAGATAGATCCTTGTACACTTTTATTTTTTATAAAGTTTCAAAAGCGAAGTTGCAAAATCGGGCTTCGTACTTTCCTTCGAAATGTTATAAAGAATATTTGAAAAAAAAAAAAAATCATGAGAAAATATTGCTTCCTCGCTTCAAAAAGTGGAATAAATTAAATCGCAAAAGCAAGCGGCTTGGTTATCGCTCTGTCTTCGTCCCTTCTGCTATTGTTGTATCACCCTCTCTGTCACAGCACCGTTGGAGAGACAAGGATCTATCTATCCTTGTTCGAGAGCTTTCTACTTTATCCGCAACTGTGTCGACAAAGGCGCTACTGTACTTTATTTACATTGACATCCTGAAATGACCATGCCAAACGTTTTTGCTGAAACTCTGTTAATTTTAAGATTACAACGGTGAAATTTAGATGATACACGTAGAACGGAATGTAAAGGGCTTCTGGCGTACAGCGGTATAATTATTAGATATACGATTTGTTAGACGAATCTATTTGAACAGATTACACGAATAAACTATTACGTTCTATTATCCCGTCACGTTATGGTACTTACTGCGAATCAAGATGAACGAATGATGATTACACCGCGTTTCAATTGTGCGACGAGATCGCCAAGAGCGCAAATTAATTAACGCAATTGGCGCGACGACTGTTAATAAAATATTTCGTGGTGGTTAACTCTCGACTACTTCGAACATTTCTCATAGAAAAGTGCTTCTGTCCAGCAAATGGTAGTTTCTTCTTTCTTTGTCTATCGAAAAATGGTAGTCTTTTGACGAGGAACTGAAATATTGAAAACAAAAACGAATAGTGGCAATTACTTGACTTATAAAGTTAAATGTACAGGACGATAAGAAATTGAAAGAAGAAATAACATTGCGTCGGTTCCGGAAATGGAGATGTTTCAGAGATTTTTAGATCATCCTCATTTTCTTTTTACATTCGTTTTACGTAAATTAATACTTTAGAGTATTCCGTGTAAAAAAATATTATAAAAAACATTTTAAATTTTGAAAGATTCCAAATGATAAACTATTTGTTTTGAACCGTCGTACCGACGCGTACCTTCTTTAATTTACCGACAAACCGATTGAGTCGTATTTTTGCCTAACATACTTTTCTATCTTCTGTCGCGATTTAGTAATGTAATTTGTCTATTTTTAGTATCGAAAATCAATTTTCAGATGTAATTCTTATTTCGACGCTTTTAAGCACCACTTCCAACTTGACACAGAGAAGTTTTCTTCCTCGTTGTTCCTCATACTCGATTAAAGAGCGATTAGTCACGCTGTTGTTGCTTAATGGGTATACAGTCGTTGCAAAAATATAGCGCGGTCGATAAAAAGATTCTGAAAACTAAGACACGTTGATAATTAACTTGAACAAATTGTTTATACCATACAACTTAACAAATAGATCCTAAGAAATAAATTTCAAACAATTAACCCGCACATCCTTGTTCGACAGCTTCCTACTTTTTCCGCAACTATCGCTGAAGTCAACTCGAAATTCTACCGTGGCTCCTGCGTACGGGGGAGGTAGAATTAAAATGATCGGTACCGCATTCGTTCTGGATTCTCGTTCTTTACACTCGATACGTTTTCATAGCAAAAATTGATGTAACCAATGTTGAATATCGAAGGTTCCGTTCAAAATTTTATCGACGAATTACCTACGATACATTTCGATGCGTCGCTGACTGCCGACGTTCATTGTCGCGGTATACTTCTGCGAGGACTGTACCAAACTTGCAATTAACGATAATCCGATTAAGGCCAATTGGGAACGAACGCTTGGTCGTCAATCGTGCCGGAATAAACCTGATTACCAACAGCAGGATAAATAGATACAGTCGACTGTCAGAATCGCAAGTTTCCACCAAGCTCTAAACATGAACAAGAGATGAAGTTATTTAGTGTCGATCCACAGTGTGTTTCAATAATTCGACAGTGATTGGCTCGTTAACGCATTGCCGATACGAAGTACTGAAATTTTAAATTACTGACTTCCGGACATTCATAAGGCGATTGAAATTTAATTTTTATATTCGTGACCCTGGCCTGAAAACAGGATACAACAATGCTTTAATTAAATCCAAGTACATTGATAGATAATATTAGAAAACTTTGAATATTATTTTCTTAAATATAATATACTCGTTTAAAAATCACTGAGCGTACCGTTGATTGATTATATTACTGTACATGTCTTATGGAACTGGGTCACCATTGACCCCGCTTGATCCTTCAATAGTTAAAATATTAATCCTTTTGATTTTGCTGCTACGTATGTGTCCCACCGAAGGTCGAATAATTGTCAGACACGATGCCATTTCATTTTGGGTTAACGATTATCCACCTAAAAATTGGAAATAGAAATCAAAGGGGTTAATACCAACACTGGGTAATAAATCACTGAGTTACACGACTTTAATTATCTACTGATAGTGCGTAGGTTGAAAGCACAATTGCTAAGTTCGCTTATTAGTGTTGATAACGTTCGCTGTTTGACAACAGAACTCGACGTTTCGGAAACAGAACACGGACCGTGCAATTAATAGTTAAGCAAAACGCGATAGTGCCGAGCGAAAAAAAGACGCATTGTTATCGGATTTACAAGGCCACGGTTACGAAACGCGTACATTTTTAATTTAAACGTGAGAAAAGTGCTTGGTTAGCGTCGAATCGAGGAAGAAACGAAAATCTCCTTGTACATCATGGATGTAAGTAAACCGTTTCTATTTTGTGTCTTCTTCGTTATAAGATTATATGATGCTGAAATCATAGAAGATTTAATTGTTTATTTAATCGATAATTTCGGATATCAGTTATTGCAAGCACATCGTTGGAGATTTTCCAATTGTGCTAAGAACTGAATTGACATGGATTCCTGGTTTATAAATACGCAATGACCACCTGTTGTAGCAGTTATAAACATTCGTTATCTAAATACTTCGTTTGCAGAAAGAAATATTTGTATATTAGTGCAGAAACTAGCCTTTTCTGGTGCATAGCAGTGGGACTCCCAAACCAGGGGGTCAAGCGTCCCTGGTACCCTCCAGAGGGTGAATTAATTCCCCAATTACGACCGAAACAATCCAAGATCCTTATAGAAACAAAATAAACTTAGATTGTTGTCTTTAAACAAGTTTCTATGATTACCTAATGAATTTTATTCGATTTACATCGAATATATTTTTAACCCGTTCTGTCCAGGTCCCTCTAAAATTGTATCTGGAGTACGTCACTGGTATACAGGGTGTCTCAGTTACGAAACGTTATCAGAATATCCCCTTCGTTTTGCAGCGCCGAATGACCAAATCTCCTTTAAATTATTATACACATCTAAGTATATGTAATAAAGTATAATTATCCAATTTAATTTTTCTGACGTTGATGTCGTCGTTTACCTATTGCTGAAACCTTTTCTTTCCGACCAAAGATCATCTTTCGTTTGACCACTCTGAAGCTGCAAGAGAAAGTCAGTCGGAATTCAACGGCCACGAAGAGCGCATAATTCAAACAACTAATTGTATCAAAACCTCGAAAGAGTCAGGCACCAAAAATACATTTTATCGAGGACACGCCTCCGTTGCACGCGAACGGTCGTTCTTATTGTCGTTCTTATCGACAATGCGTAGTCGCTGTTCTGCTAATCTGCCCGCATTCGAACGGGACTCGAGTTGAACAACTTCAGACACCTTGTACGACGAAAAAAAAGTTCGCGCCCTTCCGTCAGGCGAACGTGTTGTCTCCGCCGACGACTTCTAAAAGAATAACAATGTTACGATCGTGACGTGAGATGAAAAAATCAAGTTTAACGTTCGACGATATTTGTGTATTTCGCTCGTTTCCGCGGGGATTGGCGTGATTGACGCGAGGGATCATCACGTTGATGGTGAGCCTCGTTAATTTCATCGGAGAAAGTTCATCGACATTGTGATTAACGGTGGATATATAGGTTTACATGCAACGAACTGGGAGTGTCATGACAGAAACTACCAAAGTATTGGTGAGTGTTGGCCGTTTAATTGATATGTTTTATCGTCTGGTTCGAATTTTTACAAGCGTAATCTGTTCGTGGTCCGATTAGGTTATGTTGCAATAGCACGAGGCCGCGTGCACTGTGACGGTCGAGTGCGCCTGCGCGTAGGCATCCAGCGCTGCGCGCATACGTATGAGTTTGATATTTTTTGGCGCTAATTTTCTTTTCTTTGTATATTTGTTTATAATTGTGATTTAAAGAGAGCCGTAATATCCTGAAAATACTTTAAATACTGTATTGTTTGATTTGAGCATTTCTGGTTGCTCGAAAATAAATTTTTTTATTTTGAGCGCCTGAAATTTATAGTTTCTTAGTTTGAGCGTTTAAAATTTTCAATTTTGGTATTTTGAGCAATAGATGTCTGTGATTTGAGACAGACGTCGATGTCAACAAAAAATATGGCTGCCCGAATGCACCTTCTACCGAATTCTGTTTGTACCCGACGATTTAATGATTTTCTCAGTAAAAACGGACCGGGCTACTCTGTGGATTGGTAGCACAACCTTATAGAACCACAATTTCTGCCGATTTGTCACTTCTGGAATTTATAAAACCGTATGAACGATTTGCACCAACTAATACGCAAATTGACACAAGAATAATTGAATGATTTTCCGTTAGGGGTGCTTATAGTATATTCTGGTGAGTTTGGCCATGTTACCATCAGGTCTGATAAAAATACGAATCGGTCGGTAAATGTATCATAGATTGGAATGCGTGAACATCGATTCACAAGCACGAGAATCCATCCACACGAAAAGCATGGTTGCCGAAAAGTATCAACAGTTTCGTCGCGCTCTTACCGTTACTAGGAAGCCCGAATGAACGTAGTAAAAAGGACAACGTCAGCGAAAAAGAAGAAGGTTCGAGAATGAAACGATAATAATACATATAGTAACAATAATACATTTATTATAATTTTTGCACTGTTATATTGTACATTAGTTGTAAGAATAACATTCGACTGCGTTGTATTATTGCAAAATTGATTAAATAAACGATTCAATTTTTTATACACTAACAAACGTGTAATTTATTTAACATCCTAACATTGCAAAGCAATTCCAAACTTCCCACCTGAAAAAATAAGTCGCGAACAAGTTAAAATAACCAAAAATCTCGATTCCTTAAGCTTAGTATTCGCAAAGTAGGTTCTGAGAAATTCTTGGAATTTGACGTTATCAAAATTCCAAGAAATGGCACGAATACCTCCTCGCAACTCATGTTCTCCTGATACAATTTTTCAAAATCGGACTTTGATATTTCGCAAACTCAGTTCTCGGAAATTCCTGGAATTTGACGTCATTTCTCGGAATCGGCAAAATTCTAGGAATTGACGTCATCAAAATTCCAAGAAGTGGCACGAATACCTCCTCGCAACTCATGTTCTCCTGATACAATTTTTCAAAATCGGCCTTTGATATTTCGCAAACTCAGTTCTCGGAAATTCCTGGAATTTGACGTCATTTCTCGGAATCGGCAAAATTCTAGGAATTGACGTCATCAAAATTCCAAGAAGTGGCACGAATACCTCCTCGCAACTCATGTTCTCCTGATACAATTTTTCAAAATCGGACTTTGATATTTCGCGGACCAAATTTTCGAGAATTTCTGGAATTTGACGTCATTTCTTGGAATCGGCCAAATTCTCGGAATTTTGATGACGTCAAATTCCAAGAAGTGGCACGAATACCTCCTCGCAACTTATGTTCTCCTGATACAATTTTTCAAAATCGAACATTTCGGTTTCGCAAAAGAGGTTTTCGAGATTTCTTGGAATTTGACGTCATTTCTTGGAATCGGCCAAATTCTTAGAATTCTGATGACGTCAAATTCCAGGAAGTGGCACGGAGAATACCTCCTCGTAACTTATGTTCTCCTGATACAATTTCGAGATTTTAACGAATTTTTGAACCAAAATTGGTTTAAATTTTACTTGCAAGTGTTATCCATTTGCCAATTGTTTATTTTAATGTTTATTGCAATATTGTTGGCTAATTTTTAAGTTGGAAATGGATAATATTTGGGATAAATAATATAACAAGTATATAATTCTTTTTAACATAATATTTTTATTCAATATATTCAATTGTTACAATAATTGTTATAAATTACATTCTATAATGCGCTTATAATAGTATTTCAGTATAATTCATATTTCTAAATTATATATAAACTAATTGTATTTAATTTTGCAATCATATACACTTCTAATCCATTACAAATACATTCTAATACATTCATTACAGTAATTCCAAGTCTCAATTGCTCAAAATACCAAAATTGAAAATATTAAGCGCTCAAAATAAGAAATTAAAAATTTTAGGCGCTCAAAATAAGAAATTTTAAGTTTGAGCAACCAGAAGTGCTCAAATCCCAGAACTATATCGCTCAAAATACCATAATTGAAAATATTAAACGCTCAAAATAAGAAATTATGATTTTTCAAACGTTTCATTGATTACTTCGTTATCGATTTATATCAAAGTTATTTAAAATAGGTACATGCTTAAATATACACTTATTTTTAAAAGATAATTTAATATAAAGAATATTTAATATAAAATTTTGTACAAAACTGTATAATACGATATAATAACATTGTTCGACGTTCAACAATACGCTATAGATGGACATGCTATATTAATATAATTAATTGCATATTATGGACGGATACGTTCTTGTTGTGCGATATCACAATGCATTTTTGTCAAGGTATACGGCAGTGGACCGGGGGACAAGTACTTATTCCCACCATGGCCTGTTGACGCCTCCTACTTACTTTCATTTTGTTTACATACAAGCATATCTCTACTTCTGTACAACTGTGCTAACTGTTTGGTTTTCTGCGTAAAGGCGATGGACATAAGTAGGTCATGGTGGGGATAAGCGATTCTGGTATCACTGTTTGAGGGCCTTATGCGATGAAATTGAAAATTTATGGATAAGGATAGGTACTGGATCCTTGTCTTTCCTACGACATTACGACAAAGACAGATTTGGCAATTTAATTTTACAAGATTGCAAAGCGAAATAGCAGTATGTATTTCTTGAAAACCTTTTCGATTTTGTAATTTGGATTTTAAAACTTTGTAAAAAATAAAAGTATATGCTTTTATAAAAGAAATTCCTTCTGGGACAAATTTCAAAGAACAAGGCTTCGAGTGCGCTTCAGAGTGGTACAAAGAATAATAAGAAACAAAAATTATGAAGAAATATAGCATCTTTGTTCCTTGGTTATCGCTGTGTCTTTGTCTTTCCTACTATTGTTATATTTCCCTCTCTGTCACATAACTGTACGAAAGACAAGGATCTACTTATCCTTATGCAGAAATTTTTAGTTTCATCGCATAAGGGCCCCAAAATGAATTCGTAGTTCGCCCGTCACTCCTGTACACCCTTAAATGTATTCACGTTGTTCATGTGAAAAAGTATATATACATTGAAATACTAAGTAACAAGAGAAGTCTCATTATCGGGGAGGATGATAGTGCGGACGCTCCATTACACGAATCTTCGGAACAAGAACATTCTTCCCAATATACTCCGTTTTCGTGTACTCCCCAATTGCAAACGCCTGTGACTCCGGTGCTGGACACGGAAGCACATCGACGAATCACCTGTCGCCATCTACCGTTCCCTTTAAAAACGATTGCAAACAATGAAGTAAACAAACTAATCAGAAGATATAGAACAAAAATGTACGTAATTAAAGGGTGCGTAGGAAATAAAGTAACGCCCCTTTGTCGACAGTTGCGGAAAAATTAGGAAGCACCCGACAGAGCATATCGCTCTGTCTTCGTCTCTCCTGCTATTGTTGTATCACTCTCTCAGTCACAACACCGTTGGAAAGACAAGGATCTATCTATTCTTGTTCGGGAGCTTCCTAATTTTTCGACAACTGTCGACATTGGCGCCACTTTACCGCCTACGCACCCATAATGAATACGTGTTTTGTAAAACGTGAAAAGAAAAAGAAAAAATAATGAGAAATCACTGAGAAAGGAACTTACATATGAAACCACGAGGACTTTGTTGCGTTATTTTGACACAGAACGTGCCAGGCATATGCGACTCCTCGCTGTTACATTCAATGGCAATATTTTTCTGTTTGTCAAATTTGTGGTACGCTCCGCATAAATCTTCACCTTTTGGATCAGTATCGCTGCTGCACTGATAGCAACGAATTGCCTCGGTACCTAAAATTTATTTCAAGCGTATTAAGGATTCATCGAAAGCAACGTCTCTTCATAACTTATAATTGGGCGTAATAGGGTTATTTGTATATCATCACAAGTACAATTGAACAATCTTTAAGTGATCAATTTTCACTTACCTATCGCCGCAAACAGTAATAACGAACACACAACAGTGACAATCACGCTTTTGCTACGCATTTGGATTAATTTTTTATACAAAAAAAGTTCTGTACAGTTTTGTACACTGAAGCACAGACTCGGCTTACAACAGTTTCAGCTTCAGTAGGGACCAGCGATGCCAGGCGGGACTGAATTTTTCGCGCATGCGCGACTTTTCGTGACGTCACGATGCCGATTCCAGTAACGTATAGGTATATCTGATGATCACGGGACCCTGACCCGGAGCAGAGGTGGAGTTAGAACGCAAAATAACCATTAAGTTATATTGCAGTTAATATAACGATTTAATAATGATAATACTGATTTAAAATATCAATTGATCCCTGGCAAGGATAAGTAACATTTTTCCTATCAATTTACTTTCCACCGGCAACTGCCCTTTTTGTCATCGGATTAGTCCCTAGCTTTGATTTTTGTTTTGTTTTAAATAACCATGAAATTATATTGCAGTTAGATGTAGAAAACTCGGAACCATGATATTGTAAATGCCTTGTTTTTACATCGAAAAGTAGGGGCATTATAAAACCTCATTTTATGCGAACGGCTACTTCACTAATGCTATATTCAATGCGCATGCGCGAAAAATTCAGTCCCGTCTGACATCACTGGTAGAGACAAGTAGGGAATAAAACTAGACAGAGGTAGGGTGCCTCACCCATAGAGCTTATACTCATGGAGGGGGCCCTAGTGCGCGCGATGAGTATAAGCTCTATGGCCCCACCACGCCCTCGGGAAATTTCCTAGCCAATGATGCCGTGACCGTGGAACGTGGGACAAACGTCTACCCCACCATGGCTTACTGTCGTCTCCTACTATTTTCACTCTCCTCCACAGACTTGAAGAATAGTATATTTTTTATGTTCCGTTATTCTCCGTAAACATAAGAAAAATATAACAAAACATTTTAAAAATATCTTGAATATTAAACTTTACTTTACTAAGAATTTCATCTAATAATTTTCATTGTAGCGATCAAGTAAACATTAGGGTTGAGACGATTTTTGTATACTGATCTCCTTGGCGCCAAATTGTATTCTACAGGAGCGCAGAGTAGGACAGACATGTTTCTGCGCAGGCGTGTAGACAGAGAGAAATACAAGCAGCAGTCGCAAACTCGAGTAGGAATTAGATGAAATTCTCGCGCCAACCAGCTAATCCATCTCGAAATAACATTTAATATGAAGGCACGCTACTTGCACAGACAAGATATATGTATAATAGACCTATCATCCCATGCTTTTTTTGTGTCACGTTTTGGAGGCTCTAGAGCCACTGATATGTATACTATTTAAAACTAAACGTGACCTTCGCAATTATCAAAATAAAAATTTTTTCGAATTTCTTTTTATTGCACCCTATGGCCAATCAGAAACTGATCAACTTTTGTTTAAAATATTTTTTTGTCAAATTATCCCAAGTACTTGAAAAATCGTGACTATAGTGTTACGTGGGACACCCTGTATATAATAATACATTTATTGTATACTACACTGTGTGCCTATTAAAATGAACGTATTATTAATTTGTACTCTATGTTACCTTACGACTTTGTTACTGAAATATAATAATACGTATTTTTTATTAATTTCGTGGCAAGGTAAAATCTTGAAAGTAATCAATTGTGATACAGTATAATATTTACAGGATTTCAGAATTGTTTTCAATATTAATCTGTTCCATTTTTAACTCTCAAATTATTTTAAACAATAGTGTATATTAATCTTTCTTCTGTTTTTAATTCTCATATGGTTTTAAACAATAGTGTACATTAATCTTTCTTCTATTTTTAATTCTCCTGTGGTTTGAAATAGATCGATACCGGAAAGGAGGGGACGGATATGACCAATACGGTATCATCCGAAGATAAGCATCAAGGAAATAGCAGGACACAATGGCGGCAATGGTTGGCGTGTATTTCTGGTCAGTAGTTCATCTTTTATTATCTATTTGTAAACTGTATAAATCTAATAAATATAGTTAAGTGACTTTTTATTAAAACTGCAGAGTTCTAAATAAAGAAATTTAAAATATAAACAGTTGAAATTATAAGCGCTTTGGCGCCAAAATTCAAACAAAATTTATAGACCTGTGGTTCTTTAAACTCTCCTAGTAGAATTCTTTAAATCGTCAGTCCCCACTAATTTTGTACCATCTGCCAAATTTAATTTCGAAGTAATAATATATGCATATTGATTTGCATATATTATTACTTTCTCTTTTAGTTTATTCATTAACTACCTTAAATTTGTCACAACATGTTCGCACTTCGGCGTATAATCTTCCAACACCAATCGTTGCAATTTTCAAAAATAGAAAGTACAAATCCAACTAAAAAAAATTGGAATCCTTTCAGCAACCCTTTCGATGGTAGCCGTCGGGACAGTATACGGATGGACAACGACCTCTCTCTCCCGGCTGACTTCCGGGGACGCCGACATGCCGTTAAAACTAACAGACGACGAATGTTCGTGGATCGTGTCCTTGACGGTGATCGGTTCCATGATCGGACCATTTCTGGGCGCCTGTTTGGCCGATAGATTCGGTCGCAAACGCTGCCTGTTGATCTCCAGCGGTTTCTTCATCGTCGGTTGGCTGATCATACTCTTCGCCAAGTCCGTCGAATCCATGTACGTGTCCCGGGTGATCCTCGGCGTGGGAGTTGGGATTTCCTACACGACAAACCCCATGTACGTGTCAGAAGTGGCCGACACGAACATCAGAGGCGCTCTGGGCACCTTGATAGCGGTGAACGTCTTCACAGGATCGTTGTTAACCTGCAGCATAGGTCCCTGGGTGTCCTTCGAGATCCTGGCAGCCATTCTGCTCGCTATACCGGTCCTCTTCATCGCCTGTTTCATGTGGTTCCCCGAGAGTCCTCATTTCTTAGCGGCCAGAGGTCGCCGAACGGAAGCCTGCAGATCGTTGGCCTTCTTCAAAGGCATTCGCGACCCCAACGAAGCCAGGAGAGAATTGAATCTCATTCTTCGTGGCGTGTCCAGGGAAGACTCTCACAGATCCGCGGCCTCCACTCAAAGCATGGAGACCATCAAGCACACTTGGTCTGTGAAGCTGAGGATGCTTCTGTCGCCCAACAACGCCAAGTCCTTGAGCATAGTCGTCGGTTTGGTGGCTGCTCAACAGCTCAGCGGCAATTTCAGCACCATGCAGTATCTGGAGATGCTCTTCAAGAAGGCTGCAGTCGGGATTGATTCCAATTTGGCTACAATTTTGGTTCTGGCTGTTGGTCTTGTGTCTGGTGCTCTGGCCACAGCTACGGTGGAGGGTGCTGGAAGACGACCGCTCCTCATGATCTCCACTTTTGGCTCGTTCGTCACATTGGCCATCTTGGCTGTCTACTTGATGCTCGATGTCAGAGGAGTCGACGTTTCTAAAGTGAATCTCCTACCAGTTATCGACGTCATCGTCTTCCAGGTGACCTTTCAAATCGGTCTGGGCACCCTGACCAACGCTCTCATCGGTGAATTGTTTCCTACCGAGGTGAAGGGTGCTGCAGGAGCCATCGTTACCATCTTCGATGGTCTTCTTGGCTTTGCTGTTTCGAAACTGTACCAGGTGATCGGCGACAGCCTTGGATCCTACACCGTTTATTATTTCTTCTCTGTTTCTTGTCTGTTGGCGTTCTTCATGGTGGTGCTGTTCGTCCCGGAAACTAAAGGCAGAACGTATCGTGAGATTCAAGCGATTCTTAGCGGAGAAAAGTTCAGTTCCTCGAATGGGACGAGAAACGATGGAAATAATTCTGTATGACACAAGGAATCGCACTGTGGTTGTAGATCACGGTGCCATTTTTTATGTTTCGTTTTATCTATCGATGATACTGATGTTGGATTAAACGTAAAGATCTCCTGTTTCATCGAGACACTTAATATTTTTATGCGCGTTGTTTTATTCGTTTACTTACGTAACAAAGGCAATGATCACTTATTGATGTACAACATGTTTTATGACTTATTTTGTGTTAATTATGAAAGAATAAAGAATGTTTTTAAAATTATATTTGAACTGAGTTTATTTATCTTTTGTGTTCCACGTTGTTGTTTGTTTCGTGTAAAATAATATTTAAATTTATATGAAATTTTCAAGTGTATCAAGAGTAAGAATTTTTTAGTAATTCAAGCGAAACATTTTTTCTTAAATGAACAATCTACGAAGCTCTCTGAATGGGCTCTGCGTATAGTTTTATTTTTAAGTAATAGTTTAAATCATGCTCTTATTGTTTTTAACCCTTAGATTTCTTTGCGATATACCTCAAGTATCAAATTTTGTTTCTCATCTTTTTTCAATAAATCAGTGGCTCTACTTTCTTCTATCTAAGAAAAATTGTTAATACAAACCTGTGAGTTACCAATTTTCTACAAACTCGACGTGTCAGCTACTTGTAAAATTAGAAAAGTTGAATTTGTTTAAAAATAACCGAATAATCAAGTCATCCATCTATAAAACTTTGGGGTAATGATTACAACAGGGAATTAATATGTTGAAAAATATTTAAAAAGAATATTTTTATATCTAACCATCAACGTCTAATCGTAATCTATTTCCTTCAAAAACAGGAAAAACAATGGTGGTTGTGGTTCGCACGGTATTATCTTCTATCAGTAATCTTTGCGGTTCGCGAAGAAATCACATCCTGCTGTCTTCTTATATAAACCTCGATTCAATTATAATTTGTCTCAGAACGCTTCCAACGAGCGTTCACTTTGTGCCTCAATTAATAGTCATTTTCGATTCGAATATCATTTAACTAAATTTACGATTTTCCTTGATCTCGTTGAAAATGGCCAATGACAAAAGTGGTATCTTGTACCTGTTCGATCGACCCTCTGAACCAGTTTACGTCCCCAAGGGCGATGGAAAGGTTGCCTTCGATATACCGCCCGATTATTTGGTAAGTACCCTTTGTAATTTAACAAATTAATATTGTTTAATTTTCCTTTTGATAAATTACTTTTTATTCCCCCAGTGGACGAACTACTATTCTTGGCTGTCGAGATTATTAATAAATATTAAATTGTTTAAAATTTGGTATCTGAAACAAGCAAACGTTAACAAAATTAACACGTTGAACGCCATACTGGTCCCTGGAAGCCGACAGTAATAAAATTAAAAAAAATAATGGTTCTTACTCATTCATTTTTCTCTGAATACAGAAATAAATGTAGCCTCCCGTTTAACGTGTTCAATGCACCAAATGTCCAACTGGCAAAGTTTAAATTGCTGTCGCTTGAATAACAATCAACATTTTTCAATATAATTTAGTTTCAAAGTAACAAGGAATTATTCATATGTTTATTGGTATTTAGCCTGATAGATACCGTTCGGTGGCCACCCAAGTTTTCAATCGTTTCGGCGATGATGCGGATTCGAAGCTTCAAGTGAAGCAAATCTCGTTACCGGATCTTAGCGTTCCCATGCAACTCGGACGCCGTCAACCTTTCTCGCTTTTCATCCCAGCTCATCGAAGAGTAGCCGCTCGTCTTATTGACATTTTCATGGGTAATTCTTTTCTTTCCTATGTTAACGGTACAAACGATCGATTAATCACATTTGATATTTTGTATTTCAGGCATGAGAACTTACGAGGATTTCCTGTCCGTCGCGGTCTATTGTCGTGATCGTTTGAATCCGAACATGTTCATTTACGCACTATCGGTGGCGATACTTCATCGTCCTGATACCAAGGACTTACCGGTACCACCATTGACCGAAGTATTTCCGGATAAATATATGGACAGCGGAATCTTCTCTAGAGCTAGAGAGGAATCTAACATCGTTCCTGCTGGTTCGAGGGTAGGTAACAAATTTCAAAGTTACCTAAAAGCTGTAATGAGTGTGAGAGACGGGAATGGGGAGTAGCTGAGACGATTCTTCAGTGCTTCAAAGTGCTCCGTCTGCAAAGGGTTAAACCATGGTGGTTAAGAATGAATGGTGTTTCAAAATTAGTTTCAAAATGTATAAAGTATATGTTCTTTTTATTCTGTAGATACCTATCGAAATTCCACGGGATTACACCGCTTCGGATCTTGACGAGGAACATCGAGTAGCTTACTGGAGGGAAGACGTTGGAATCAATCTTCACCATTGGCATTGGCATTTGGTCTATCCGTTCGAAGGGGATATTAGAATTGTCAACAAGGACCGACGCGGTGAATTGTTTTATTACATGCATCAACAAGTCATGGCTAGGTAACTTTGAATCAGAAGAATTCATGAAATATAGAAATTAATGAAAGTGTTCATAAAAACTACCAGCTGAAATGTTGAATTAAGAAAACTCCAGAAAATGTAAAACGTGCAAAAAATGAAAATGTATCCATCCGACTAATATAATTCACTAAAATACAGTAAATTTAATTCCAAAAATTTCTTTACAAAGCCAATACATAATGTAGCTGTTTGCTGGTAGTTTTTATTAACTCACTCCGTGTAACAATGTTGAAATTAAAACGTTAAAACGTTTAAAAGTCCTTATGTTATATTTATACTCCTAAGCCAAGTTAAGAATGAAATTCTGTTTTGCATTAACACGTGGCCAATTATTTTATAAGACTGCATATATTTCATACCCTGGAATCAAAAAGAAAAAAGAAAAAATTAAGAAACGAATAATAAAATCTTCAGATACAACTGTGAACGCCTGTGCAACCGACTTGGACGAGTGAAGAGATTGATCAATTGGCGGGAACCGATTCCTGAAGGTTACTTTCCGAAACTGGATTCCCTGGTTGCCAGTCGTACCTGGCCAGCACGACCAAGCGGTGCTGTCCTCAAGGATGTCAATCGACAAGTGGACGAATTGGACTTCGACATCCAAGACCTGGAAAGATGGCGTGATAGAATCTTCGAGGCGATCCATACGGGATCTGTGGTCAACACCAGAGGCGAAAGGATACCGTTGACGGAGAAAAATGGGATCAATGTCCTTGGGAATATAATGGAAGCCAGTATACTGTCCCCTAATCAGAACGTCTATGGTGATCTACATAACTTTGGCCATGTGGCTATATCCTATTGTCATGATCCGGATCATCGTTATCTGGTTAGTGCACATTGCTGACTTGAAAGAAAACTGACGCATCTTAAGAGGCATACTGTATCCTAAAGGTCACGTACTTTTCCTATCAGTTCCTGGTAACTGAATGATTCATTCTGTTTCTCTAGGAGAGTTTCGGTGTCATGGGTGATTCAGCAACCGCCATGAGAGATCCTGTGTTCTACAGATGGCATGCCTTTGTCGATGACGTTTTTCAGGAGCACAAGAACACTTTGCCCGAGTACAATCTACAACAGGTAAAATACACTAAAGTAAAGCTTAAAGTCATGATTACCCCTTTACATCAAATACAATTATTTGGGGCAGTTACTGACGGAATTTTTTAGTTCACTTTCCTCCGTTATGAATTTGATAACGCTATAAATAATTCCATCTGCACGAAATTCGAAACGTCAGCAACTGCCCCACTCTCCCATGCGTCATTTTTGGAACAGCCTAAATAAAATGTATTAATTATTGTTCACAGTTGGACTTCCCAGGTATTGAGATAGCGGACATCAGATTGACGACCAACCAGCAACGCAACGTTCTGAACACCTTTTGGACCAAGAGCGACGTAGATCTGTCGCGTGGACTCGATTTCACTCCGCGTGGCCCGGTACTCGCTAGGTTCACCCATTTAAATCACGCAGATTTTTCATATACAATCGTCGTTAATAATAGCAACAATGCACCACGAAGAGGCACCGTTCGCATCTTCATGTCTCCTAAAGAAGATGAACGTGGGCTGCCTTACACGTTCAGACAGCAGAAGAATTTGATGATCGAAATGGACAAATTCCCTGTGACGCGTAAGTATTCATCCAAAGTGTTTTGATAAATAATTCTGTCTGAAAAATAAAGTAAACCCTTAAATGGACTATCGAGGCTGCTGTAGTCCTATAATTCTTAATATTTTTATATTTATTTCTCTACAAAAAATAATCGTCGTTTTAAAGAAACTGTTGTGTAGTAAATATAATAAAAAGGTGAAGTTCCGTTGCAATCACCGTATCTTCCAAAATCTAACAAATACAATAATCGTTGCTTGACGGACTTGCAGTTAAACCTGGACAAAATACAATCGAACGTAGATCAACGGAGTCCTCGGTAACCATACCCTTTGACAGAACTTTCCGTAATTTGGACCAGAACAGACCAAGCGGAAACACCGCACTGGAGCCGTTCAATTTCTGTGGATGCGGATGGCCACAGCACATGCTGATACCAAAAGGAAACAAAGAAGGGTTCCCCATGGAACTGTTCATTATGGTATCCGATTACAATGGCGATGCTGTAAGTGCACTCCATAATAATTGATCAAACCTCTGCAAACCGATTAATTTAATTAATCCTACAGAACACATATGTTGGGCTTGAGATACCCATGTAAATTTAAATAATATATTTTGCAGAGTTAACATGTTACTTAAATAATTACACGAACAATATGATTACTAGTTATTACGTTTTACTTATTATTAATTAGGTCCAACAAGATGAATCGACTGGTTGCAAAGATGCTTCAAGTTACTGCGGATTAAGAGACAAGAAATATCCGGATGCACGTGCCATGGGATATCCATTTGATCGTCAACCGCGTGCTGGTGTTGAAAACTTGGCCCAATTTCTCACCGGAAATATGGCAGTCACTGAGATAACCGTTCGATTTTCGGACACCGTTGTGCCTAGGTCTAGATCTGGAAGCATGGGAAACACATTAACTTTTAGCTAATAAGCATATGTTCTATATACTCTCTTACGGATTGTTGGACGACGACATACGGTGCTACATTTTTATCTAATTGTAAGGATTGAATTTGTATATCATAATGAAAATTAACTTTCACAAAAAAAATAAATGATTAAAAGAAAAGCAAGTTTGTTGTGTTATTTACGCCTTCATTTTCGAGATACAAATACATATAATACGCTAAAGAAAATCCTTCTTACAAATCTAAGAAAATAAACACATATTTTTTATACAGATGTACTTACAAAATATACTGCATTTTAAATATGCAATAAATAATATAATAATGTAAAAATGAATAGAATCTTATCGTGTACTAGATAATTTATTTTCAATGACTAAAGCTGGTTTCTTAAAGAACAATAAATTTACATGAACACTAGCAACATTGAGCATTAAAACATATTAACAACGTGCTGCGATCACACGTGCACGGCGCTGATCCACGCAACTAGAAAATTCTTCGACTAAATCGGAACACTTCAAAATTTCTTTAGGATGATCTTGATAACATTTGAGTACTTTTTCAGAACTGTTTTTGCATGGCTGTACAGAGTCCTGAACGCTTATGTTATTACGATCTGTAAAAAAAATAATAATGAAAATCAGGACCATTACGATAAACACTATGAATTTATAAACATTATATATACCATTCGTTTGAAATTCATTTATTGCCTTTTTATATTCGACGTCTATAATATTATTAATCTTTGCTTGCTTTTGATACAAATTCTCCAAACGTCTTTGCCAATATTGTTCTTGATTACGAAGTTCTTGCTCCTTTTGTTGCTGTATTTTAAGGGCAGTTATTGTTAATTGCGGATAAGGTGCGACATATCCTGAAGTCGCTGGTGTATCACCACTTTGAGA
Source organism: Stelis phaeoptera (assembly GCA_943735885.1). Classification (NCBI taxonomy): domain Eukaryota; kingdom Metazoa; phylum Arthropoda; class Insecta; order Hymenoptera; family Megachilidae; genus Stelis; species Stelis phaeoptera. The sequence continues at coordinate 9,344,436 of OX030936.1, forward strand.
CAACTGTGGAGATACATTTTCGCTAGAAGATGGTACTTTAAAAGTAGTAGATCTTACTTCATTTCCCATTTCTCTTTTTTCATTCGCTGTTTGAGTTAATCGTTCTACAACGGATTCTGATATTCCTATAACACCTACATCCTCGTTATTTATAGTAAGTTTACGAGCACTTTGTCCAGAACCCATTTCAACGATATACGTTTAATTTTGAGTAATTCAAAATTACTTATCAGCTGGGTCTTACTTTGATTGAGAGTAATTAAATGTGTAAAACTGCTTGCCTGCAAAATATATATAAAAAAAAAAGATTATGAAACAGAATTATCTGCATGTATAATATAATATATTACAGATTAAATTCTATAATAGTATTTTATAGTGATATTCTTAAAACTGTATTGTTTATTATTACATAACCTTAATTATCAAAATTTGTATGACAGAATAATAAACATATTGTTGATTTCATTTTTTTCGTCTGGTCATTTATAATTTTAAAAAATAACGTGCACGCATAAGTGATTTTACGTTTTTGCTTCTATTATTTCAATATAATATTTACATACCAATTGTCATATGCACTGATTTTTCTGTTACCAACATAGCAATCGTTTAAACTATTTCCACACACCAATAATAGTATATTACATAAAACATTCAAATATGAAATTATCTAATTCTAATTCATTTATTGTAATTATTTTTACATACCTATCACAGAATGTTTCAATCACATTCATCATACAATACAACATAATCTTATTATTTGCATGTTTAAATACAACATAATAAATATATGTAATACAAGCAAAAAATTAATTTTAGGTTATTAGCACATACTATATATTCAGTACTGGAAGAAGGTAGTAATATAGCTACTAATTTGGATCAAATTTATCAATACATGTATTTGCGCTATATTAAGATATATTTAAATATATCTTATATTTTATCAAGTTTATGATATGATTTTATCTTTCATATCAAATGTGAATAAGCGCCCCATTCGATACCAATACTATTCCACAATACCTGCTTATAACGTAGCTGGTAAGTATCGATACCAAAAGTACTTTATATGTATCGATATAAAAGTATCGAATGTTTACTCGTATCGTATATTATACTTGGAGCTTGTAAGGATTCGTCCATATAAGGGTTCCTATAAATTAAATAAATCATATGATGTGAAATTTGATATCAAATTGCTAAAATTAATATTGAAATTAATTATATTATACAGCTTTTTGCAATAAATATCATAAAGTTATGAGATACATACTTTCCATTCTATTATGTCAAATATACGAGTCACAATTAATTTAAAAAAAAAAATATTCGCACAAAAATAGTTTCTCGCTACGTTTTTTTGTTCATAATTCGAGCTATGTATATGCATCGCTGCAGCTGAAAAGCATACATATTCAAAAACATTATATACTTTACATATATACATATACTGATCGTTTTGTATAACTTAGCGAACACGATTGCTCATAACTGTCAGAAGTGTTAAGTTTATAACGCATTTAATTGTATATAGACGTTACGAGTAATCCCCGACATATTTAGCTAAACCGAAAATCTAATTCTGACGTCATTAAATGAGGTTTATTTATAAAATTTCTGAGGTTACATGTACTTTGAACTGAACGTTATCTACGTGTCGTACCAATTGCCGGTGTGTATTTTTACTGTTTAATTTTATTTTTAGTACAGCCATATAGCTTCTGATTTAAATAAACAATTGAACAAAGTAATTTTGGAATCAGTAAATTTAATATACTTATTAGAAAACATTCATATATTGATTACAAAACTTTTTTGTTTAATTTCTACGTGCATCTATATAATTTCTACATATATATATTGAAATATTTATTATTAAATTATTATTACAGCAATACATGTTTCATTTGCAATGTATGTAAGCACATTTTAAACAATAAGAGATATTTTATAAATTCATATGTACTTATTGATAATGCTTAATTTTAAGTTCTCTTATTGTATATGATATGCAAAATTATGATACATTAAACGTTTTGTTAAAATTATTAGTTAAGAAAATAACTGAAATATAGAAGATTCGTTACATTTTATATTGTGGACTTGTATATAGGTTATAGTTAAACTGGGATATTATTATATTTATGTCGAACCTTATTCACTTTGTACTAAAATTAGCATTGGCAGGTCTTTGTCTTTTTTATTCTTGCTGCATTAAAAATGTATGATTGCATATTTTCTACAAATGTGTTCACCATAGCTATTTGTAGAAAGTTACTCATAGAATTTAAGGATATTATTAAAAATATAAAAATTTAATAGTAATAATATTGTGTTATTATATTTTTTCCAGATATTTGTATAAGTTAAAAAGAATAACAAAGAATCATGAGTCTACAGTGGACATTGATCGCTGGTTTTCTTTATGTTGAAATTGTTGTTGTTTTATTATTGGTATTGCCAATATTTTCTCCGACCAGATGGCAGAAACTTTTTAAATCTCGATTTTTACAAAGTCTAAGCAACCAAGCATCCGTTTATTTCTTAATTTTACTCGCAATATTAGTTTTGTTTTTATTAGATGCTATCAGAGAAATGCGAAAGTACTCTACACCTGAACATACGGATCATGGTATACATTTGGATGCTGAGATGCAGGGTATATATTGGATTTAATTAGACATTATGTCTGATTATTTTGGTAACAGTTTCAAATTTATCATTGTCTTTTACAGGTAATATGAGATTGTTTAGAGCACAAAGAAACTTTTATATATCTGGTTTTGCGCTGTTCTTAAGTCTTGTTATACGCCGCCTTGTAATCTTAATTTCTACTCAAGCCACCCTATTAGCGCAGAGCGAAGCAGCTATGCGGCAAGCTCAGTCTGCGACTACAACTGCAAAAAGTTTGTTGTCCCAGAAGACAGCCGGAGAAAGCGCAGAGAATGACTCGAATGAAGCACACGATAAAGTATTATCTGAATTGAAAAATGAAATTAAGGAGTTACAAGTGAAAAATCAGGAGTTAGAGAATCAGCTTACAAAAGAAAAGACGGATAAAGAGGCAATCAAATCGCAAGCTGAATCTCTTGCTAAGGAATATGATCGTTTAAATGATGAGCATAGTAAACTTCTTCAGTCAGATGGTGATAAAAAGAGTGATTAAATTATATCTTTTTCTTTTTGTTTGTTTTTTTTTTTTTAATTTATAATATTTAATCTTTATATTTTGGTTGATATTTTACGTTATAAAAAATTAAAGTTCTACAAAGATAAGGTCACGTGATGTAGACAATAAGTTATATAATAAAGCTTTTAATAAGTACTTCAAGGTAAAGACGTATATACTAAGTTTGTATTCTATAAATATTTAAACATGAAATCTATATTTTTTTTTTAAAACGTTATTGCTACAACAGTAGTTATTTAATGCTCCTCTGTTATTAATTAAAATTACTTAAATCATATATAAGTAAGTTTGTTTATTTCTCATACAGTGATTTTGTATTTAAAGATTTTGTTTAACAAATTTATATAATGTGTTGATACTTTATTGACAAAATAATCAATAAACAATTAAAATTAGAGTTTGTCTTATAACATTACCCTAGCATAGAAAAAAGAGAAGGTATAATAATTCAAATTAATATCATGCATGTATCAATAATGAATAATAAAATGTATGTGTGTTATTCTTATCTAGCAATATTTTTTGTTTTTTATATATATCATCATTTTAGATTATGAATACATAATTCAGATATTAACACGTTGACCGCCAGCTACGAATATAGCTACGAATTAATAGATTGTATTAGTATTAGAATATCAGCGTGTCTGACTACATACGTCCGTTTTCACTGTGACAGTCAACGTGTTAAGAAATTGATTCATAAATAAATGACAGTGCAAATGATTAATTTTTTTTTAGCATTTTTGTAAGTTAGTAAAAAACAAAACAAATTCAGAATAAAAAAAATTAGGTGGTATAGATCGATTTTTAAATGTAAGACAAGAATGACCTTGTTTATTTCAAGGAAATAAAACAGTTATTAAATACTAGAATTGTAAAATATGTCATGAATTTCTTTATAAATAATATTTGATTGGATTAATCGTGGTAAGTAGGTATATAAAAATATTTTATTAAAATACACTTCGTAAGTTTAGGTTTTATGCAAAGTATTACGATTACAAATTCCCACAAAAAGTAGTTCATATTATAACCACCAGTAGTGCTGCGTCTGTTTCGCACGTAATAAGCTCTCTTTTATGGCAAAAATCAACGAACCAGTTTTTGTTCGTCTCTGGTATTTTTCGTAGAATGAAATTTGTAATTAAACATGGTAGGTACTGTTAAAATAGGACCTCAGGATTTACCACCCGAAGGAGGTTATTCACCCATTCAAACAGCAAGAGTTAAACTACGAACTATTATCGGAGGTATAGATATCTAGATGTATCAATTATTGTTTATAAATGATTTTTATAGTTAAGTGCGATATCAGTTCTATATAAATTGACAAAGAAATGTCCATAAGAAAATATTTATTCATTTTAAATCACCTTGAAGACCAAATTTTAATATTATATAATAATAAAGTATATACTTTAAAACTTGAAGATTAATTTTCTTATTTGAATAACGAAACAGATTCTTCTCTTTTACATATGATTTCATTAAACCATAAGAAAATTTGTTATTGCCCTTGGTATTACATTACAATTTAACATAAGTTTTAAATGCAGTCTTTAGTTACTTCAGCTGATTGTAATTATAAATTAGGAATTATATTCTTGTATATTTTTTACATACAGCGGTGTAAATAGAAGTTCTGATAAAACTTGTTTGTGAATTGGCATACTGGTATAAGTTTTTTGTTAATGTTATTGTAATTATCAAATTACTGTTAACTATCATTTCTACAATATATTTTATGATTATTAAAAAATCAATTTTAGGTCGCTTAGGCGTTGGTCTTTTCTATGGAATTACTTCTGTTGGATTATACTTGTACTATTTAAATCTTAGAAGCGTTAGAAGAGATGAAATTGAGATGAGAAGTTCACGATTTGCAGTCCTCCCCTTATTAGAAGCAGAAAGAGACAGAGCGTAAGATCTCCTTTTGATAATTTTATGCTGAAGATAATATTATTTAAACACTATTTCGAATTATTTTTTTTTATTGTACTAGCATAGTTATTGTATATATGTTTTTGTATATTTTTATGTTGTGCTCTGTTATAGTTGTATAGAAAATAATTATCAAAAAAACACTTGTAACTTTTGTATGAAACCCTTAAAATTTATTTACTTGCAGAATATGTAACACTTGTTATATGTTTTGTTACAGACTTCTGAAGCACATGCGACGTTTAAGGGACGAAGAAGCTGACGTAATGAAAAATGTTCCTGGATGGGAAGTAGGAACACTGTATGGGAAACCAGTGTTTTATAAGGACAGGAATGAATTGTTTGAACCAAGATTTGTGGATACTGTTGTATTTTCAGATCCTGATAGTTATACAAAGCGTGTGCTTCGTCATTTATACAATTAAAAACCCTGTACCATAGCATCTTAGAGACTTATTAGTAATAAAATATTATTAATGTATTAATTTATAATTTATTGGATTTTATAACATCCTAAAGTATATAAATAACCTCGTATGATTCATTAATGGATTTTACTTCGTTAATTCTGATGGAAATATATGTTTTCTATCGAATAGGCAATAAATTATTTTAAAAAATCATTAACAGCCACCAAAATTTGAAAATCGAACAAATCAGATACCATTATTTTGCAGAATTTTCAATTACTTATTTTAAATTTAGTTACAGCAGAATCAGAATTTGGAATCCAAAGCTCTTTTTTAAAAAAATCGCCACATCACATTACTGTCACTTCCATCTAACGGTGAAACGCAAAACTATGACCACAAATGGCGGTCCTTTTTAAAAGACAAAGCGCGTTTCGTCTCGAGACATGTTAGTTATATTTATCAGTAATTTACTAATTTTACTTAGCAAATCTTAACTTTGCAGAAATAATTATAAGATATAACATATATAATTATTTAAAATAATATACGAAGTGTTTTGTATTCATAACGACAAACGGTTACGACTTAGTCTTGAGCATTATAAGATCTAATATTAATACATAAATTATAAATAATAAAATTATAAGATCTATATGCTATTAATTACTTTATGACGAAAAAATGATCTGCTTCCAATCATTACGTAGACTTAATAGAAACTAGATTACATATTTGAATACAACTTTTTCGAATCGCGGATATAGGGATCTTATAATTGTACGTTCAAAAAACGCTTCTATTCATAAGCGTCCGTCAATTCGAGTGTATTATTACAAGTGACGTAAAAATGTCTAAATATTTATATATTCCCTTTGTGGTGCTCATCGGATAATCCCGATACTTTACGGTCGGTCCAATTATACGTACCTCCCTTGCATTCCATCTGCCCCATTCAAAGCATTGCATATGGGATGTATCCACGCTTGAACTGATTTTTTCTCCTCTCTCCCTACAGGAGTATCAATTACATTGTTATTAAAGGACACCGATCGATACTTCCATGGATAATGTGTTCTAGATTACATGATACTTTCGAGTACCGTCGGTCAAACAGTGTTTATCAACCCGATTCATTTTCCCTCCCTAATAATTTCAATCTCTTATAACCTTTTCAATTCTTTCAATTATAAATCCTTAAATTTACTTTCTATTAACGCTTACTGGTCAACAATTTTGAAAAAAAAAAAAAAATTAATATACCATCAATGATATAAAATGGTAAATTGAAAAGTCCTTGTATTTACCAAGTTTTAATATAATATTTATTAAGTAAAGCTTAAGCTAATTGTGAGTCTAACCTAGAAAAAATGCAACAGTATTTTTAATAGAATTGGGAACAACGAATTTTTAAGTTTCGTATATTGGACAATAATGTTTAAATAGTATTTTTTAAAATAGTAATTAACAAGATGGTAAATGTGACAGTAATCTCAGCCTTGCGCGAAGAAAAACAAGAAGAATAATTTTTTACCCGTGAAATTCGGTTGTGTGAAGAAAGTTAAGGTTGAAAGTCGCTGGTAGGTTGTAACACTGGTCGGACAAGATAACATCAAAAGTTCAACTATGCGTTTAATTCGAAACCGAACCACGGCGACCGCAAGTTGGCGAATTTGGGGGGTCGTACTTTTGGGGTGATATATAAAAGAGGAGTTTATTAAGCGGTTGCAGTCGATATTTCGACATGAAGCCGACACGAAAAACCAGGGATTTCAGTATCGAGAGTATTTTGGCGGACAAACGACAAAATTCGTTCGTTCAAAATGAAAGAAAATGTCAACACGGTGCGTCGAAAGATTGTAAAAATATTCGAAAGGAAGAACATCAAAATTCTGCTGCTAAAGATCATTTTGAAAAAGGGTGTATAACGAAGGAGCATAAAATGAATTTTGAATTAAGTGAAATGGAAAATTGCGATGTAAATTTTCAAAGAAAAAGTGACGTTAATGCTGAAGAAACGTGTGAAACAAATTCTGGAAAACTTTTAAACGACAATCGAAATGAAAATAAATTGCAACATGATAATAAAAGTGATAGGAAGATTTTGAAATCTTCTGAGCAAGAAAGATTTAATTCAAATGACAGGAACGCGCCGAAAACTTTTAAATATGTTCAAAATGAGCGCGAAATAAGTTCTAAAAGTTTGGAATCTGAAGAAATCGATACAAATCGTGAACAAAAATGCGAAAATAATGATTGCAAAACCTTTGACGAGGAATTGAATACGGAACGGAAGAAACAATTGAAACAAGACCAAAGTGATCAATTTCAGGGTAGTCAAAACAAATATTCAAATAAAAATTGTGACGATTTATCAGAAAATCAATATAAAAATTTAAGAAACAATTTTAACGGAAATTTTGAAACGATACACAATAAATGTTTGTTGTTTGAAAACCGAGATAAAGAGGAAACAGAATTCTCCAGCGGCAAAGCGGAAGTGATACGTGACATAGAGAAATTAGAATGGCTTCACTGCACAAGATATAGACCGCCAAAAATACCCAGGAAACCAACAATCGGTAAAAATAAAAGAAAGCCGAGTTTTTATCCACGAATACCATTTTCAATGTTCCAACTCGATTTTCTTGAGCAAAAATTTCAAAATTCTGCTTATTTATCGAGAAACGACGTGCTGGATATATCTGATGTTTTAAAATTGCCGCCTAATAGGGTATGTTTCCATTTTATAAGTTTTTCTTTTGTTTTATCAGTGGAATAATATTTGAAAACTTAATATTTCGTTTCTTTTTCTAATTAAAAATAACATATGTAACTACTTTTTAACTAGCTTCTCAATTTGATTTATCGATTTTTAAATAAATGGAATATATATTGTGCAGAATTTTTCATACAATTATGCCTTCATTTGTTTCAGATAAAGATTTGGTTTCAAAACAGACGTGCTAGAGAGCGTCGTGAATTTTGTACTAGCATATAAGAAAAAATATATTTATTATGTAATTTATATTTATAATAAAAGTTTATTTTTAAATATTTTACACATAGAGTATTTTTTTTTATTTTTGTACCATAAAAATATCAAGTACAATCATGTTCAGAGTATTCTGAAACCATTGAAATTGTGATAAAGTTAATGCAAATGTATGAAATACGCAGCATCAAACAAATTTTTAAATATATGTATATCTAATGAAACAAATTTTAAATAAACAACTTTAAATTAACATTATATTATATTAATTGAATTATTTGTGTACTATGGATTGTATATTTAATTTTAAAACACACTGTAAAAGTTAACAAAATATACATGTACTTTTACTATTAAAATTAAAAATTACTTACGTAATTATAAGAGATATCGTTAAAAGGTGATAACGAAGTGAATCGTGTGGACGGCTCTAATAATTTGATCACCCACTGTATTTAACACTGACAATAAGATTTAAATTTATATTGTTCCAGGATTATTCTGGGAATATCTGCAAAGTTTGGTTTTTCTCTCCCTAGATGTCCTTACATTCGACGAATAGATATAAACACAGCTAACCCGTTCTACCGTTCTATGTTGATTGAGCAGTCGCGCAGCGATTCCCGTGTTGTGTGGTGCGCGCGCAAGGTTGTTGAATCACTCGAAAACTTACGAATATTTTTCGTACACAAAAGATGCAGCGTTCCGTCCAACAAGCGAACGGGGACAGCGTTCTTGGGTCTCCACGAAAAAAACAATGTATATCGAATCATTCAACGAAAGTTACTGTCGTTCTTGGAGCACAATGGGGTGACGAAGGTAAAGGCAAGGTCGTTGATTTGCTTGCCATGGATGCTGACGTCGTCTGCAGGTGTCAGGTGAGTCCGCCATTTTTACGTTCCCGACCGCCTTTTTTTTCGATCCAAACACTTATTCATTCATACTAAAAGAAGTCATCGTTTACCACCGATGCTATTACACTATAGTACTATTTCCTTGATTTAGAAACTTTTATTATGTTTTTCTCGTTATGTTACTTCATTTTAAATCATAGAAGAAACATTTCCGCTTCTTTATTTTTCTCGTCAATGTCACGTGATTCATAGTGTTTCTTTCCTACTTTAATATTTCATTTTCTATAGCAGATAACTGTTTCACATGTCTGTTATTTTAATCTTATCATTAATAAAAATGTAAATTTGATAGATTAATATATATTTCTAAATCGACACGTTTTCTTTTAATATCTTTTATATTTTAATGTTATTTAGTACTTTATCACATGAATTTTGATTTATATCATTCTGCTGTATTATTTGATATTACCATTTTTTTATTACAGTAAATATAATAGTTCACTTTTTATTTCAACTTTTCTATTTGTTTACCTATTTGTACAAGCATTATTGTTTTGGTTTTTATTCTTTTGTATATGTCTCATGATTTTTAATTAAAAATTTATTGTCTAATGATAGTATCTGAAATACATCTTTATGTGTGGTATGATGACTATATTTCATTGTAACACAAATATATATGCAAACTATGTACATATACATTGATACGTACATTATTCTTAGAAACATACAAATTATTATGTAACAACTATTGCAATTGACATTGAAATTTAAAGTCCTATCATTGCAATATACAGGTGAAAAATATATTGCTATTCATACATATTTATATGAAAATGTATACATACGAATAGTATAAGAAGCAGTTTATGTCCATTATCAATACATCAAAAGTATCCACATAAAACTAAAAAATAATTGTTAAATGTAACATTATTTCTTTGCTAACATTAGCATATTACTGAAGCGCCATCAACGTATATAGTAATTAGTCTTTGTACGTGTAAAATACATGTAATAACTTTACACGTTTAATACATTTTAAAAGAATATTTAGCGTGTTTAAGAAATGATAAATTCCTTTTATTAATTTTAAAGAAATGCTTTTGGAATTTTATGATGCATGTTTATCAGAACTTGTTATCAGCATTCTTAACAGCATATATTATAATACATTTGTATACAATGAAAGAGAACGTAAAATTTTTAGGATTTTATAATGTCTTACTATCTTGATAACAATTTTAAAATTAAGGATCAAGTTTCTTTGTATTATATTTCAAGGCATGTTTAAAATTTGCGTTAACTATTCAGCACATAAATTGTGCTGTTTATAAAAGAATAAAGTAACAATAAATTAATGATGCTACTGTTATATTTCTCTGAAAATTACAAAATATTTCTTTGCAAACCAAGTAATTTGAAGTATCCATGTTACAAGACTCGTTCTGCATAAACTACTTATGAAAATTATTAGCTACGTACAAAAGTTTTAATCCTTTTCGACGCTTTGGAAGAATTATGATTAATTTTACATTTTGTCGCATCATTATTCTTTGCTTAATTTTAATCCACTCTCTTAAATACTAATTACAGTTAAAAAATTAATAATTTTTCAACGTACATATTCATAAACTCTCAATGCAATTCTGTACTAATTTAGAAAGAAAGAAATTTAAAATTGTGAAAATCAAAGGTTCGCGTAACGTGCGCTCGTCACTGTATTAAATTCAAATTCCCGCCATTTTGCGCTGTTGAGCGACTGATATCTAAATCATAGAAAATGAGGGCAATTACTTCGACAGTTCAATTATACTTTGTACGTAACACAAAAATGAAGGAAAAACTTTTAAAAAGTGATTATAACTTTTGCATACCCCTAATAGCATACATATTATCTGCATTGCAGTCTTTTTGTCGAACGGTTCTTCTTTTTGGCGCATTAATTATCGTCGTCTTCGATTAGTACCGCCATTGTTGACGAGAAAACTTATATTTCATTGGTTCAGCGATTAATGGTCATTATCACACTGTAAACGAATTACAAATACGAACGAATGTACAGAGTTTCCCAAAATTTATGATTTACTTAATATATTTTATTTCAGAATTAATTTTATTAATTCTTAAGATTCAGCGAAAGAAAAAGTAGTATATACATATTAGATAGTTGCATATCAAATGATAAATTTCGAAATGTATAAAGTCTAATAAAATTTGATGACAGAAAAGTGTCGCAAAATGGTACTCGTGGCATACCAATTCGAAGCTTAAAGTTTAACGAAAACAGCTATATAAGCCCTTCATTAGAGTTCTTAATATAAAATGGCCGATCGCCAGTTAATAGCAAAAGGATTACTAATCTCGGAACGTATAAAGTCTTAACACGATTCGATGACAGAAAAGTATCGCAAAATGGCGCTCAAGGTATATCAAGTTTGATGAAAATAACTATACAAGTGTTTCGTTAGAATTCTTAATATAAAATGGCTGATCGCCAGTTGAATAAAAGAATGACTAATCTCGAAACGTATACAACCTAATAAGATTTGATGACATAAAAGTATCGCAAAATAGCATTTATTGCACATCATTTTAAAGTTTAAGGTTCGAGAAAAATCACCGTTTAAATGTTTCATCGATATTGTTAATAAAAATTGGCTATTTCCTCGTTGGAATAATCAGCCATTCGTGGATTTGGATATTTGTTTGTTCCAACTAAGTGGCAGCCATTTTGTATTATGAATATTGACGAAATGTTAATGCAGTCATATTGATCAAACTTTAAGCTTCAGATTGACGTACAATAAGTGCTATTTTACGATACATACTTCTGTGTCATCAAATTGTGCCAGATCTTCTGTCCTTCGAAATTTGCTTTCGATATGCAACAATTGAATTCATAGTTTTAAAATATTCTATTTATAGTATATATAAAGAAATACTATATTTCTAGAAATTCACAACTTCGAAATATTATATTTTGTAAAAACTTGGAAATATTATCCTTTCAATTAATCGTAAACGTTCGTTTTTCGTGGACGTATATTATACGTTCTTCAAAGCGAAAGGATTAAGCATTAAACACCCCTTTTCGCATGAAACGAGAAACGGCACGTATTTGTTCAATCTTATCATTGTTTTTGAGTTAATGCAACGGGTATCTGAATTTTTTTAATTCCTGCGCACAAGGATAATGTTCGAGTGGCAAAAGTGTTGATTTAATTGCGTGGGATAACGTGATTCTCATTCTCTTTTCTCCTTGAAATTTAATTACCATGCTGTTCATTATCTGATGTGGGTTGCGGAATTTTTCCTACCTTTATAATGCTTTTTACAATATCGGATATCGTTATTTTCCTTAGAATTCATTAAAATCGTTTAACTACTGTTTATCTCTGTCGTTATGTACGGGTTGAGTACTAACCGAATCGTTTTAAATTTCTTGTAAACAATTGGTGGAAAAGAAGAAGGGTTTCAGAAATGATTTTGAAATATACATTAAACGATTAAATGGTATGATCGATTTTTAAAAGACAAATATTTTAGACTATTAAATCTTACTTTTATAGGATTATATTATTTTATTATGTTTCCACACAGACTACGAAATTTTATTTTTATAAAAATTATTTTATGTTCACAGAGGCTATTAAATTTTACTTTTATATAAAATTATCCAATATACAATATGCTTAATTTAAAAAATTTGATTGTTAGCTTCAATATCTCTATTTCGATTAAATTAAATTTGTATTAATTTCAAAAAATAATTAATTGCGAATGTAATATATTTTGAAGTAGAATTTATTCGTGAAAAAAGAAAAATCGTAGATTTTCGAATTTTAGAAGACAATAAGAAAAGGTGATAACTGGCCCAAAATGTTATAAAGAATTGATCAATAATATAATCAGTCAAAAATGAATACGAACTTTTGTTCAAAGAAGAAAACAATAAATTAACATTTTTTTTCTGCACATTACCCAACACGAGGAAGACGAAATGTTTAAAACATTATTTCAAGCAATAACTGTTCCATTATATCAAGTCTTTTGTGTTTCTTGGCGCTGGTTGATGATATTGCATAAGATGAAATCAGGTGCTTACTTCCAGTTTTATAATTTCACATTTAGTATGCAGCAATGTATACTGTTTCTATTTTCAAATCGAGCGGAAGCAATTTTATGCAAATGTATAGTTAAAAAATAGAATGACAACAATAATAGTAAATAATGCAGAGTTAGATATAGTATAATTAGTGGTTATTCGTGAATAATACAGTAGGTGTTGGTCGCGATTAGTATTTTATTCGAACAATGATTTATTCGACGGATAAAATTATTCACAAATAGTATAGTACAGTTTGCTATAATTTTTGATCAGTGTAATATATTATAATTCGTGATTATTCGCAAATAATATAATTCGTAATTGTTGGCAAATGATATTAGTATAATTCGCTACTATTCGGGAATAATGTAATTCGCGGTTATTTGCAAATAAAATAATTCGTAATTATTCGGAAATAATATTGGTATAATTCTTTATTATTCCCAAATAATATTAGCATAATTTGCTATAATACTATTTGCAAATAATATATAGTATAATTCGTAATTATTCGCAAATAATATAATTCGCAATTGTTTGCAAATAATATTAATATAATTTGCTGCTATTCACAAATAATATTAGTATAAATCGTGACTGTTAGCAAATAACGATTAGTATTTATTTAAGGGATAATTATTCGCAACTACTATAGTATAATTCGTTATAATTTACGAACATTATAATATACTATAATTCGTGATCATTCGCAAATAATATAGTACAATCAATCTTCGAATAACAAATTATTCATATATTGTAGAAATATCGTGTTATAAGAGAATTTGCCCAATTCTCGAACCGTGTTATACAGGAATCACGTGTAAATATTCTTTTTTTGTCATTTTAATGAAACAAAAGAATATTTTTATGAAAATTATTTATATAACAAAAAGAAAAAGTTTTAATCAAGTTCGTTTATTTAATTGCTCTAAATCATTTCAATTAAAAGATAATCGTTTCTAGAATGTACTAATTAATATTTACTCGAAAAATCATTGTATCTTAGCTTAATACGTAGTTCATTAGTAACAGCAGATAATTGTGACAGAATTTGAAATTATAACTAAAGCGGTTAATTCATGCAAATCGTTTGTATAATTTAACATAAATAAGCAGTGCGTGTCGATAAATTAATACTAAATTGTACGAATAGAATAAATTAAACGGGTGAACATTGATACCGATCAAACAAATCGATTAATTAAAACAAAACAATAATATACTAAATCGTCGATAGATCAGAAATAAAAATAATACTTTTAAATCGAACTCTAATAATTGTCTGCATATTTCTGTCATTCAGAAATGACTTTTTTTTTTATTTCAGAATCTTTTAAAAAATCATTTTATGCAAAATACTTGATACTGAATCGCTCGAGAAATAAATATTAATGAACAAGTCTTTTAAATTCGTTTCGAAAGATTGACATTTCACAGAGAAGAAAAGAATAAAATTTGAAAGGAAACTTGTGAGCTGATTTACCGTTTCGAATCTATGGTTTCTGATTATACGATGTCAGTGAATTAAAAGCAGTTCTGGAAAAATAAAAATCATAAGATTAATATTTCATGGCTGGTTCGAATGTATTATAGGGTATAGTCAGCATTTACGATGTTATATAAGATCGTAACGTTGCAAATTCCTTTAGAATTGTAGTTGATCGTTTTTAATATAAACCTTCGTTATATGACGTTATCATTTTTAAACGAGGATAAAATAATAATTTGAAACTTAAGTTTTAATAAAAATTCTTTTAATTCTTTTCAGAATTGCATTTGTTATTTGTTATAAAGTTTGAAGTATAATTTCAGTTATTGTGCATGGAAATATTACATAATGGTGTATAATAGCTACAGAATGTTAAAAAATTACCTGATTAGCCCAACGCCGTTGTATAGATCACGAAAAATCGAAACGAAAAGTTTTATAACATTTTTCGATGGGATCAGTAGTTTAGCCACGATTCGTCGTTGAAATTTGAAAAATTGACCAATCAGCGCGCAGCTTGGATAGCAAGACGCGCGGCAAAGATGGCTGTCTCTTTCTATCCCACACGTCTTGCTATCTAAGCTGCGCACTGATTGGTCAATTTTTCAAATTTCAACAACGAATCGTGGCTAAACTACTGATCCCATCATTATGTAATATTTCTGTGTACAGTAATTGAAACTATACTTCAAGTGTCATAATAAATGACAATTTAATTGAATTACATAATTCAAAATTTCAAATAAATTCAATTACCGATTCCTGTAGTATAATTAGTATAGTTGAAATAAGGGGAAAAAGAAGGAAAACCTGGAACTAGCGAATAAATAAATTCTAATTTAAAGCAAATACATCATTTGGTTAATCAATATAATTACCTCTCCGATTCGAAGTCTTCGTTTCATTCGAAAATAAACAATATATTGGAACATATAAACTAAAGATACGGCAAAAAAAAAAGAGTATCTGCAGGGAGCAAAAGGAAAATTTTAATTTTGCAGGGAGGAAGCAATGCCGGGCATACTGTAGTAGTAGACGGTGTGGAGTTCCATTTCCATCTTCTGCCCAGTGGAATAATGAATCCTAGATGTGCGTCGGTTATAGGTAATTATCTTTCGATCATGGTGGTCTGCAATATTATGTCGATAGTTCAGATAAGATCGAGTTTCGTGAAACAGAGCGTCTCAAACGTTTGTTTTGATTTTTTTTTTTTTTTTTTTTTTTTTTTTTTTTTTTTTTTTTTTTTTTTATTTTAATGTTCGATCTCTTTTGTTCCTTTCCTTGAGAAACTCTAATGTGTTAAACAAGATATTCCGTTTAAATCGATCCGTACAATTATTGAGGATGTTGATGATTTTAAAAAATATTTGAAGTAAATTTTGAACAATTTTGAGTGGAACATTTTTTTTTCATTGAAATTGTATTTTTAGAAACTTGGAAATTTCAGAATATTATATTTTTAGAAATTCAGAAGCTTCGAAATATTATATTTTTAGAAACTTAAAAAACTGCGAAATGTTATATTTTAATAAGGACTATTTTGCAATATTTTTGTGTCATGAAATTATATCAAATTTTGATCGTTTCGAAATTAGTCGTTTAATATGTAACAACCTTGGTATCTACATGGTTTGCTTCTTCCTATTTTTTATTTTGTTCTCGTCAAGAATATTGACAACAAATTTACATGGTCATTTTTATTGGAATTGAAGCTTTAAATTGATGTACCACGAGTACGATTTTGCAATACTTTTATGTCATGAAATCGTTCCGACTTATCTTTCGTTATATCTTGATAAATTCTCCCCATAAAAATAATCAGATTTTTATATTTTGTCTACTTTAAGGATTAAAGAAGGCCAGATAAACGTTTGCTAACAAAAATTGTAGTGACATTATACAAACATTAAAAATGCTGAAAGATTCGTAGGACATGATTTAAATATGAATTTTTTCTTTATCTTTTCAAAATATTTAAAGTCACTGGTATTTTATCATTATTGCAGCTTTAAATGAGCCTTAATTGTTTATATTTAAATTAATTTAATGCGAATTTTATATAACTTCAAACATATCAATGAGAAAGTATTCATGAATTAATTAAAAGATGAGTCAGTGTTGGAATATTGTCCCAGTATGTTTTATTATCATAAATTCACACATTTCCGTTAATCATAAGTACTTTAGACATGTCCGTTTATTTGTTCTTCAATAACGATTGACGTAAGACTTTAATAAATTTTCAAGGATGATTTAACGTTACATTCTGACACAGAGTTAAATTGGTGTTCATATAAGATATTACACTGTGGAATTAGTTGCAGACATGTAGTACTATAGTTAAATGTATTTGTATATCCTTTGGAACAGAATAACTCTCTTAATGCTTGAACACTTTAGCTGGGTCAACTGTGACCCAATCAGTGTTAAATCTGTAGTTTTTCTACTTCGAATAAGAAATGAAACTAAAAATTATAAAGCACAGAGGTAAAATTCAACTTTGAGTGCCAGTGAATTAAGGATGTTCGCCAGAAGTTGTACATTAATTTTAATTGTATCGTGTTAACTTTTAAAAAAAATTATTCCTAGTAAAGGCGAAATTTAGAAGAAAAATAAGCATTTGTATTTGAAAATTATTTAAACTATGTCCTGCGCATGTTTTTTGGTATCTTTTAATACAAAAAAGTGAATTTGAGCGTTCTGTTTTACGTTACTTGCTCATCATTCATACATATATGTGTATTTTATAAATTCAAAAATTCTTGATCGCATTTATGTTTAACAATTAATTAATTTTATATACTATGTCTTTACATGTTCCGTTTTGCTTATAAATGGAGATGAGAGTAACCAATGAAATTGTACAATTTCAAATATGACATTAATATAGTTATACTTAAGAACTATCATGTTTTTGACGTGTAGCACAGAGATGTTTATTAAAGTTACTTACAAGTGGAATTTGGTAACTGAAAAATTAACTTCCTTGTTAATTAAATTTCAGAACCTATCTTTAATATATAAATAAGTAATGATTATTCAGTTCGTTGCTGTTTATCATGGAACGAAAGAGCAAAATAATTCTTCATTATTTTCATGTAAAGTTCGATCATTATGTTGTTGAAATGTTAATTAACCGCGTCTATGTTTAAAACAAATAAAATTTCATACAGTAACATATTAACTGCACCGTTTTCTACACAGTTTGTCTCTGGTATGTATGCGTTCAATGTAAAATGTACATGTTCCGCTTTTGTAATTCAAAAATTTGATAATTTAGGTAATAATAAGAGTCTATTAACCCTTTGCGCTTGAAATACCAACTTTGCAAAACTATAAGATGTTATAATTTCAAGAAATTTATGTATAAATGATAAATTTCTATGTTTTGTTCTCTTAGCTAAAAAAATAAGAATTATATTTATAATTATGAAGCCAGTGAAAATATTTCTGGGGTGCTAAGGATTAATTATGTTGAATTTTATATCCATAACTTTATCAATATTTTTAAATAGACATTGAATAGCTTTATAATAAAATTGCCATTAATTTTTTTTGTAACCTTTTATTTGGGGTCTCTTCAGGGATATTAGATAAGGAGGAATCAAACCTTCCTTTTTTTTTATTAACTTCGTATTTAGTTTTCTATTTCCTTGACAGTATCTAACCATGCAGAACTACCTTCAATTTCATTGACATTCGCCTACTTCTATAATCATATCCGCTGAATAATTCCAATTATCCTTGGATTCGATGTCTATCAATGATATTGACTGATCTGAGCTTTATGAATTTTAAAAAAGAAGGTGTAACAACTTGTTCACCTTTTGATTGCATTTGATTTATGGAAATGATGTTGAGAAAAATAGTAGTATTAAAAACTGAAAACTATAAAGCAGTGTTACGTATACATTAATCCTTTTCTATTAATTATACTAATTATAAAGTATTGTGTGCACACAACGTGCATCTTGTGTCGAACTTGAAAGTAATGAACCGGTTAAGAAAGTATGGGGTCAATTTTCATTAAAAGACATCATAGAATTGTTCTACAATAAATAATTTAATAAAAAAAATGACATTTTCACAGGGTTATAATTAAACTGCTGATTTTTATACATTTATATCAGATCATACGACAAAATATGTAAAGTAAAATATATAAAATTATAATACAGTTAAAAAATTGCGACATCCATTCTATAACACAGTTTCCATGGTACGATTTAATGAATTCAGAGAACCCTTCTGTATCACGAATCATACTTTTAGGAACGAATCGACCGAGTTATAGGAGGGTTGACTGTTATTTGCATAAAGATCCACAATCTAGTTACAATACATCAACATATACATATAGGTACTATTCAAGTATTATATTATACTATAAGAGTGGTATGGTTCGACGAGTACAGAATACTTGTCGAAGACTTGAAAGAGGTAGAATCGTGAATCAAGTTTCTATAAATAACAGAGCTTTTTACATTTGTTTATTTCATTTACGTTGACTTTGGCTCGTATCATTTACGCTATAATTTATTTACCTTTCGATGACCTAAACTTAAACAGTTCTCGTTAAGAATCTAAGCATCTTAATAAGATATGTACAAACAATACAAAGATCAAGATATATATACATATATATACACATATAAAAATATACGCACAGAATGCCGTGTCGCGTGGATGCGATGTGTATGTGTGATGAGGAATGTCTCATGTCCTAACTTTTTTTATAAGCTTTAATACTTCGCATCTAAATTCTATTTTCTGCTCGATATTAAACGATCGTACCAAAGGAAGTATAGAATTAAAAAACGATTTATCGTCGTCAATTTCCTCGACGCTACAGGGAACTGGCGTTTGCAAATGATTGACTAAACACGACTCCAGATCCCTGTGGCGTTTCAGTGACGGTTCCTCCTCCATGCTGGTGACAAAGGGTATATTCATTTGATCATCGTCAGTAGCTTGAGCTTCTTCGGCTTCCTCGCCGTCCAAACTGGACGCTGTTGTTCCAGCTTTATCCATGTCTTGTAGAAAGGATAATCGTCGGGCGTAAATGTACTGCCTGTTGTGATTGCTGTACTTCCTCTTTTTGCGAACAGTTCTCAAATACTGATCGCGTATATTTCGCCATCTGTTCATGTGTTTCTTTACTGAAACAAAAACAAGGAAATATATCAATAATTTTGTAAAACGAACATGCTAATGACTGAAACAACGCATGTATTAGTTACTAGTATTTAGGATCAATAATTAAAGATTTGTATAGTTTTCTATAAATCTGATTTTTATGAAAATTTATAATAATTTCAAAATATATAAACGCAAGACTTTCGTATATTGGATGAAAGAATATTTAAAGGAATGCTTTGAAATTTCAAAAATAGTCCAAAATTCAATTCAAATTGTTGACTCCCTTCGTGGTCCGTCGTTTTAAGGATTGAAGTGCCAACAATTGAGTACTTTATTCTAGTTAATATAATTTTTTTATTTGATATTGTAATCCTTTGTTTAAATTATATTGAACGTTGCCGAGCAAATTCCGTCGTGAAGAAAGACATGACGTCATATTATTCCCACGGTACCATAAAGTCTACACGTGACCTGAGTCACATGACACGGATTGGGTTATGTCCAATACGAAATAGAACAGAACGTGTTTTCATTATAGATTATTAATAAAATTTTGGTAGGGAAAGATTGAACTAAAAAGTAGAATCACGTTTATATTGCAAGTACAAAAGCTATGCAAATACTGTTATCATTTATCAAATTATCAGTTACTGATATTGATTTCTTTTTTTACCTTATGAATATTTAGGTATGTTAAAATTGTAAAAATACCGTTTATCATAATTTTTTAAAGATATTTTTCACTGACCTATTGTAAAATCTAATCGCACCGCATGAATTTTCAAATGCCGCCACTAGTGATTCTCAAACGCAAACAAGCAATTTTTAATAGCTTTGATACACGAATGTTGTTTTCCAATTCGTCGTTTCTATTGTCAAACATTTTATAAAGGACAATAACGAAAATATAATAAGTATTGAGACAACACAATACCGAAGTAAGTTCAATTAGTTGCGTGTAAGATGCAACCATATTGTATTAACATTTGAGCACCACTGATAGCGCCGCACATGCGTGATTGTGTAATTCTGTTCTATAATTTTGTTAACTGTAATTGATTCAAATTATAATTACTTATTTAAATTTCTGATAGTTTTACATTTTGAAGATTTTAGTTTTAAGAAAACACTTGAAACATCCTTGTTTTGTTGTGACACAAAACGGATATAAATTTGAAAATACATTAATTGTAAAAGAAGATTTAAAAATTGTATAAATTTTAACATTTAAATGTCATTCATACCGGTGTAAGGTTAATACGGCAAACTGAAATAGAAATAAATGAATTTAATTCATCTTATAAATGATACGCACAAGCTATCGTGGCAAAACAAACTTTATCTAAAATGTAATAATTAAGTGTTAATTACATTACCGAGATCTTGTTTCTCTTCTTCGGTTTTTTCTCCGAAATTCGCACAAAATTTTTCACATATTTTCTCCCATGCCGCGTTCTTTTTCTTTTTATCTCTATTCTCCTCCGAGTTTAGGTCCCATATTTCAGGAAATTTTTTTACCTCCTCGATAAATAGCTCGGCGTCGAGCTCTTCAAGGATCACTCTTGTCGTGTTACGGCCGTCTATATTCGACATGGTTAGTAACGTCTCTCTGCTCGACGCCCGTTATAGACCAGCGGCCAACGTCACACGCCCGTCTGCGGGCATCCGCCGGATGCACACGAGCATTGTCGATGCCTCTCGAAGCAACTCCGTGCTTCGTCCGCCAGGTGCCCGCAAGCTGGCGTGTCCGCTTTGAGCTCATTTTGAAAATGATAATGACAGGAAGACCTTTGACCTTTAATTCTTCTTAAATATTATGAAACAAATGTCATATATCAAATAGAAGAGTGTACTTTTGTGTATTTTTATTACGCATTTATCTATACCTTGTTGACAACAACTTTTGTATATAAAATGTATGTAAATTTGTATGTAAATGTATTGTATTAAAATAAATTGAATTCATAATGTTTAACACTGACACCCGAAATTTTGTACAATCAAATAATTGGCAAAAAGAACTAAGAAATAAACCACGTAATGCTGGCTATCGAATTGCAAGGTTAAATTTGAAAATTAATCGACTGCATCCTTAATAATTAGGATTTTATCGTGTCTGACTACATACGGTCGTTTTCACTGTGGCACTCAACGTGTTAATGACAATCTTTTTTTATAATTGTTTCAGGAAATGGGGTAGTAATACATCTACCAGGGCTCTTCGAAGAACTGGAGAGCAACGAAGCGAAAGGTTTGAAAAACTGGCAAGAACGATTGGTGATTTCCGATCGTGCACACATAGTATTTGATTTTCATCAACAAGTTGATGGGCTTCAAGAATTAGAAAAAGGTACACAATCTCTTGGTACCACTAAGAAAGGGATTGGACCAACATATTCAAGCAAAGCTGCCAGAAATGGACTTAGAATTTGTGATCTTCTTGGAGATTTTGATAAATTTTCACAAAAATTTGATATGCTGGTGACATCGTACCAAAAGATGTTCCCAGCGCTTCATGTTGACGTGAAAGCAGAGCTACAACGATACAAAGAGTGTGTATTTTCATATTTATGATTGAAAGTGAAATGTGAAATATGCCTAACATAATTTAACACAATTTAATAAAACCCTAACTTACAATTGTTATCAATTGATAGTAATAAGCATTCTATAATAATATTTCGTAGAATCCAAATAATTAACTAAAATAATGAATGTTATAATGAATTATTCTATTAAAATAATGCTTTGCTTTATTTTTAGATACGCAGAAAGGATAAGACCTATGGTAAAAGAGACAGTTCAGTATTTACATCAAGCGTTACACGAAGGAAAGAAAGTATTAGTCGAAGGTGCAAATGCTGGTATGCTGGACATAGATTTTGGAACGTATCCCTATGTTACCAGTTCCAACTGTAGTATAGGTGGTGTGTGTACTGGACTTGGAATTCCACCATCTTATATCGGAGAAGTCGTTGGTGTAGTTAAAGCATATACCACAAGAGTAGGTGATGGCCCATTTCCTACCGAACTTTTAGACGCTACGGGTGAATTTTTACAAAAGAAAGGACACGAAGTTGGAGTTACGACAAATAGGAAAAGACGTTGTGGTTGGCTGGATTTAAGTCTTCTTAAGTTCACTGCAATGGTTAACGGGTAAGTAAAATGAGGCCATAAAAAAATATTTTCTCTTTAACAAGTATACAATAGCACATTGTTATATATTTCTAATAAAAATAATATTTGTTTTTCGTTCAAATGATTGCAGGTATACAGCAATATGTCTAACAAAGTTAGATATTCTAGACACACTTCAACAAATTCGAATTGGTGTAGGATATCGATTAAATGGTAAAGAAATAGATTATTTTCCAAGTAGTACTTCCGATTTGGGTAAAGTAGAGGTAATTTACAAAACCATGGATGGTTGGCAATCGATGACCGAAGGTGTCCGTTCTTTGGAGAAATTGCCTCTTAATGCCAGGAAATATATACAGTTAATAGAAGATTATCTTAATATACCAGGTAATATACTTATTAATTTTATTATTTGTTATTCCATAAATTAATAGTTTCTGAAACTACTAGCTTAATTGTAACATTTAATTAAAGACGCATCAAATGTTAATGTTTCAGTTAAATGGATTGGAGTGGGAGCAGGTCGTGAAAGTGTGATCGCACTCTGACGTTATATTTATTGGTTACAACAATGGAAATATGTTTATTTGTCCACTCAGTTTGCTGTTTTTTTGGCAATAATTATAATTTGCCAAAAGAGTTGATGAAACAAACGCACAGGGAGTACACGACAAAAAGAAAAAGTTATAACATTAAACTTTTAAATTTTAGTAGCATACAATAATTTAAGAAGAGAACGAAAGTTCCGTTTTTTGTTCCTCCTTCTTAGTGGATAATTCATAATTGTTTTATCCGCTGTTCAAATGTAAAATATGTTAATTAAAATGTATTTATTTGAAAGTTGTCCATTTACTCTCCAATCCTTTGGTAAAATATTACTGTGTGAAAGGAATTGTAAATTGTAAATAATTTTTTAGTGACGCATTATGGTGCCATTTGAAATACAAAAGTCTTGTTCCTCTGATAATATTCTGAAATTACTTAAAACACGTGTTCTACATTGTATTGATAATGGCTATTGTATAATAAATAAAAGTTTATACTAATAGTTATTAAATATTTGAAGAATTGACTTAGGACCCACTGTAAATTTGTGAATATTCAACTTCAGAGTAAAGAGACAGGTGCAGTAATATGGTATGAGCTATAAATATTAATATTAATATGAATTTTCTGCAATTAGTATAAACTTAGACCAGCGGTTTCCAACGGGCGAACTATTATCAGAGGAGGTGCCAATATTTTTTAATAAAATATTAATTTTCACTCTTCACATTGCCCCTCAAGATTTGATAAACCTGGTGCCAATAAACAACAATCCTCGCATTAAATTTTGATGCAATAGATGTATAGCTGGTAAAGAATTTAATATAAAAATAAATATACATGTATATATATTATAGCAAAACCTTTTTATCATTTAAAACGTGTCTATATTATTATATCTATTAAAAAAATAAAAGGTAGGGAGGCGCAGAAAAAATTTTTTTTTTCGGGGAGACGTAAGCACTAAACAAATGAATTTAAAAGTACACTATAATTTCTATTTCAAGATATATTAATTCTGGTTGCTAATAATATAATTTATTCGCAATGATTAATGATCAAATAAAACAGAGTACAAATATTCTTTTTTCAATATTCGAAATAATCGAATTCAATTGATGCATTATCAGTTTTTAATGAACTGTATGCATACTGATGCATACGTAATGTACGCTTTTTGAGCGCGTGCGTGAATATGACAAATATAGTTACGCCAAATTCAGTTGACAACTGAATTTGTCACGTAATTTGATTCGTTATGATATATAAATTGTAGTTTTTACGTTTTTGTTCATTAATCAATGATTTCGATGTATTTTAATTACGAAGGTTCTAATTTAGATTAACTTTGAACAAGTGAGTGACGAACTTTATAACTACCAGGCAGTAATGGTAAGATGAGTACAGTATAACCAATCACTTAGATATTATGCACTTCCATTGTTTTGAGACGATTTGTCGCACAGTAAATTTGTAATACTGATTATGTTTATTTTTAATTTTCTGTAGCAAATCAACATGTGTGGTATGCATGTACGCATATGTGGATAAATATGTTATGCACATATATAACTTAAACTATATGATTGTTGAACGATTATAATTTGTTATACAAGAATTACATTTATTATTGCTTCTTCAAGCTAAATATGAAAGATATGATTATGATTGTATGAAATTGTATAGTGACATACATTTGTTTTTGTTTAAACACAGGAAAATACATATACACAGTGAGTATTCATTTGTCATTTTTACTTATTTTTATATTGATTTGAATTATGTTTTCTACGCAATACCTGCAGTATAAAACAAGACAAACTCGGTGAACCATAAATTATTGTTTTCTGTTCAAGGTTTTTATTATACAAGAATGGTGATCATTATTGTTTAAATGTCTTGTCATGTTTGGAAAGGATAAACCTTCTAATAATTATGTAACAGATATTCACAGTATTATAGAACTTATGTTTTCTTTATAAACAGTTTAATAAAGCACTGAATTTTATTAATATGTAGTGATATTCTCTTTGTTGTATTTCGATTATCTATAGTTTGTTTTTTCAATATTGTTATTATAGGATTTAAAGGAACTTTTAATAACTAATATAATGTATAGTATTTATTTTTGTACGCATTTAAATTTCATTTCATCTTATACAAATTTAATATAAGATTTGTATCCTTCGACCTATGCACGCTTGTTAATGAAATTTCAGAGTGAAAAATGCCAGGAGAACCATCTGTAACTACCGGAAATAAGAGTTCTGGAAAAATCAAACGTATTTCTATCCCAAGAGTACAAAGTAGTACAGATACAGAGCTGCAATCACAAAGTGGATCCACTCCGTTGCAGTCAAATGCGCAACACTATGCAGCATTTCGTACAGATCTTGATGACAATGTACTACCACCAGCTTTGCGATGCCGATTGTTCGATTTGTTTCAGCAGATAGAAAAAGAGTTTGAGGCCCTCTATACCGAAAACTTAGGATGTACGGATTTGACGCTATTTGTTTTATATTAATAATCCGTTATATAATATTTTATGTTGTTATGATAATTAAAAAATAATATTTATTATCGTAGTACAAGAGAAAATAGATACTCTTAATGAGAGGCTTGAAAGAGAATGTTATGGTTCTGGAGAACGGAGCTTACCTCTTGGAGATGTTGCAGACTTTCCAGATACAAAAAGTTTTTCCAAACAAAAATGTAAGGAATACTTTTAACCAAAAAAATTATAATACGCTTGTTATTTTTTCTAGTAAATTATTCAACTACATTATTAAGGTATCAATATCTAAAATATTAATCTTTTTCCGTTATGTTTCAGCTATGGCAGGGAATTCAGCACCAAAGACAAAAACAACTTCTAATAAGTTGAAAGCGCAAACCAGTAAAATAGTTTCTAGCTTTAAAACACCAACAATGACGTGTAGCATGCAAAGAGAATATTCTGGACATCGTGACGGTGTCTGGGAAGTATCTGTTGGAAGATCAGGCCAAATTATTGCTACAGCTTCTGCCGATCACAGTGCTAGGGTCTGGGCTGTGGATAGCGGACGTTGTCTTTTGCAATATATTGGTACCTACTTCATTTAAACTTTTATTTTGCCATTTAAACCAATTAATTAAACAATTATTTGACTCATAGGTCATTCCGGTTCTGTTAACTCCGTGCGTTTTCATCCAACAAAGGAATTAGCACTTACATCCAGTGGGGATAATTCCGCTCATGTATGGCAAGCTGCTGTTGATTGGGACTTCCCTAAAAGACAGATTTCGTCTGAAGATCTTTCAGGATTGAATATCGACAGAAATCTTAGCAGTTCAATTCCTGTGAACGAAGAACAGGAAGAACCCCCCACTCTAAGGTGGCGTATACGAAATCTCTATCTTTTATTTGTTGCCGATTATTGAACAAAATTCATTAGAATCTTAAGCATAAGGTACATATCGATTATTACAATGCCACCGGTTATGGTGTATATTATTGTAGTTAATTCGATCTTTAATTTGGTGTATAAGAAATGTTATTGATTGTTATAGAACTCCGGTGCGAGAATTGTTAGGTCACACAGGTGTCGTAATGGCCGCGGACTGGTTACCCGATGCAGAACAAGTTGTGACCGCTTCCTGGGATCGAACCGCGAATTTGTATGACGTGGAAACTGGCGAGATTATTCATACTTTGTGCGGACATGATCAAGAACTTTCTCACGTTTCAACGCATCATACTCAAAGACTTTGCGTTACTTCAAGCAAAGATAGCACTTTTCGCTTGTGGGATTTCAGAGAACCTATTCACTCAGTTTCCGTTTTTCAAGCACATACTGAGTAAGTTAACGTTTCGTTGCGTTCGTGCTTCGTATAAAAATGTTATCAGAATAAAATTTTGTTTCTACAGGACGGTAACGTCGGCTGTTTTTACACGCGAGGACAAGATCGTTTCAGGATCGGACGACCGAAGTGTAAAGATATGGGAATTGCGAAATATACGAAGTCCTTTAGCTACGATCAGAGGGGACAGCGCTGCTAATCGATTAGCAGTCTCGAGTGCTGGTATTGTTGCTATTCCACACGATAATAGACAGATTAGATTGTTCGATCTCGGTGGTCAACGATTAGCTAGATTGCCTAGAACAAGTAGACAGGTAAGTCAAAGTTTAACAAAGGATGTAAACAACTGTATTCGGTATAATATGGAGAATCTCTTCCGTTAGTCATTAAACGATACTGAAATGAATTATTAATTAAGAATCACTAAATATTAATCTATTATTATTATTAATTTAATTTTAGGGACACAGAAGAATGGTTTCATCGGTAGCTTGGGCAGAAGATAGCGGAGTTTGTAATTTGTTCTCTTCAGGTTTTGACAGATTAGTCCTTGGATGGAGTATTTTACCTCTTAAAGAATGTTAAATATATATATTACAAAACATAATGTATTTATTTAGTTTAACTTAATGTTATTTCAGTATAAATAAAATTATAAAACCAAAATGAAGAAATAAATAATTAGACTAATTCTAAGGCTTCAAATGTTGCGGTGAAAAAGTTGGATGAGTAGTTGTAAATTACTATTCCCGCTTCCAAAATGATTAACGACTCCATTTTCCCACTGTTGGTGATCACTGAAAGTATACAAAACACACTTAAATGACTTGTACAAGTTATGATTCGAAGAAAAAGATTTAAACCTTTTTCTTTTACAGTTTTTTTTTGCATATATATTTTTATTTATTAACATGTCTCGTAATACTTTTTAGATGCAAAAAGTTTCTTACCCGAGTAAGCAGCGAGCATACACAGAAGAGTGTACCCCAAGATGAGGAAATAATGAGGCGCCAGAAAAATGTGCCCCCAAGTGATTTCCAATAACCCTAATAATTTCCCAGATCCACCTATCACTAAGGCTTTCGTTAAATGTGTAATGCTGCATTTATTCGAGCTCTGTGGGTAAATGTACCACTTGATTTTGGTCAAAAGAATCACAACAAAGATGAACGAAGCGAAAGAGAAGGCAGTCTGCAGCAGGATTAAATAAAGATTGCAATGTTCCTTGAAGTTAGACGGATACGTTCTGGATATTTCAGCAGACTTTTTATTATTATTGCATAAAGAAAAGCTTCGAAAAGATTCGACCAGCCAAAGGATTATCAAGAGTTTCCAGCAAGACTTAAGATTGCAGTTATAAAGCAAATGTCTGTATGCTTTCTTTTCGAGTAAGATTAAATCCACCAAAATTATAACCGGATCGTATTCGATGTACTTGTCGGCCGAATGACCACATGCATCCTGAAACAGATACGGTTTAAACATTACACTAAATGATAATAAAATATAGATGCCCTAGTGACATCAAAATGCCTGATCCATGGCCCAAAGAAAGTCCGAGTAGTCGGAAGCCTCAGGCTATCACTTTCTCGGCATTTTGAAACCGCTTTTCCTCAATATCATCAATATCAAACATGTAAAGATATATAGGGTGTCCGATTTATTTTTGAACGATTAAATATCTTGAAAGATATGGAAAAGATATTACAGGGTATCAAGATGAACAAATAATATTTAATATTTAATCAACATTACGATAATCTAAAAAAAGTAATTATTGCATATTAATTATTTGTTTAATTATTAGATATATGAAAAAGTTTCCATCTTTTTTTAAACGTTTCAAATAAATTCTGAAACGAATTGAAGTTGCAATTATTATGCTCTAATTTTTTTAACCTTGAAAATTTATTATCTCGACAACCGTTCGAGCTTGAAGATTGAAATTTTATGGTACACAATTTCTAGATGTTATTATTAAACATAATGAATTAAATAGCTTAAAAAACCCATAAATTATTAAATTATCTGTCCCTTTTTCAATGTGAAATAATGAGAAACTTAATAATTTGTTTGTTAGGCAATTTATGCAGACAAATAAATATGTAAAACATATTACATACACATTTTAAAAGTTTTAAAACATTTGGACAATATCTTCTGTATAATTCTTCCACTTCAGCTCCACAATTTACACAGTGGTACATTACTGAATTATTATTACTATTTTTTTATTCCTTCTTTATTGGTCACCTGAAATTAAATATAATAATATCATTGTATGTTTCAGATAAAATTTTATGAACCGACGAATGTTTGTCTACTTATAAAAATTTCGAGGGATCCAAAACCACCCCACGCCCCTGTCTATAGTTACGTAAGTGGCTCCGTTCTCGATTCAAATATTAGTTATACTGTATTTACAATGTAAAAAATTAAATATTTCATCAAACCGTAAATGAATCTTACCAAAGTGTTATTTAAATTGATATAGAGTCGATATTAGAATCGATATTGAAAGAAAAAATCGAAAGTCGATTGTTTACGTTTGTTACATATTCGCACTTTTTTGTCTCAAGAACCGTTCTAATAGATCACAATGTTTCCTACGAACGCCTTTTAACCTTGAAGTTGCGAAAGAATAAATCTTTCGAACGGAAAATTGTCCAAGGTATTTCAATATAGATACCGTTTTACAGATGCTAAGATAAAAAACGAGTGAATGCTTCGAGCGAAGGTAGTAGTCAACGCATTCCTCTCAGTTACGTTCTGACATTTCTACAGTACAGACACGATGGAAAGGAGTAACACTATTGTACTTCCGAGTGGACAATTAATGCCAATAGTCGGTTTCGGTACATGGCAGGTAAAATTATTCAATTAAAAAACACGTGGCTATAATTTAAAATTTAGATAAAGTCTGAGATCAATGTTATAAGTTAGCATCATCATTAAAGTTAAAAGGAAACGTTGATGCCTCTGACACTTACATATATTATATGCAATAATAATACCTCAATTTAAAAGTTGTTTTCGCTTTTACAATCACACTTTTTTTTAAACTAAATATCTTGTCAGTTTCGACAAAAGAATTCGCTAAATTAGAATCGTTTTAATTATATTTTTATTAGAATATTTACTTGATTAGTCTATTAGCAAATTTCGTTAAAATCACTAATTCATGATTTAAAAAAATATATTTTGTAATAAGGTATTGAGAAAACGAACGGCTTTTCCGGTTTCGATGATTTTTAAATAAACCGCGGAAATCAACATTTCGAATAACTTTTTTCTTACATGTACTCGTTACTTGACCTTAATTCCCCAGATATTCACGACAGATTATCGGTGTTTTTCCTATAAACAATATTCTATTATTTTTATAAACAATAGCACAATAGCCAACGAATATTAGATTTAGATTAAATTAGGTTAGCGTAGGTTGCGCTAATGTCCACGCCGCCAAATTTAAAACCGTTTTCACCCGTTGTATACATGTACAATCGCTTTCAATTAATTTTTAAAAATTAAATCACAAGTATATTGCAATACTAAAGGAATAATATAAATAAACTTAAAAAATTAACAAATATTACGAACTTAATTTTTTAATGTTATATATTGAGAACATATATATAAAATAATAAAAAACTATTTGAACCGTTTTTAATAAAGATTAGTTACATTTATTGTTACGTTTGTATCATTCTACAGATAACATTTATGTCATACTTGCAAGAAACTGAATTCGTTTGCATCAAGATAGAATTATATTGTTAGCTTATGAAAGTAAAATTAAAATTATAATTGAGCGCGAGTAATGCGCATTTCGCGAGCCGTGATTTAAATACGTATGTGTAAGTGCTGCCATGTACAATTTCTAACCTTACTTTTTTAGATGCAACTTTTTGTTTATCAACTTTTCAAAAGTATAATAATTTCTACATTTTTATATCCAAAAACTATGATATGTATGTTTTTTTTATCAATATTTATGTATAGGACTTCCGATAGTTAAAATATAGAAGAAATAATACCTTGTGACAGGTTATTTTCCTTCGATGATGTACGAACTTATTAGCTTTCTACTATAATTTACGCATTTTTCTTTGCACAAATTGCACTCTTAAAATGAAATATAGTAGTAAAACTTTCATAAACAATAACTTCAAACGCACACATACTAAACAGATAAAAGTGACTGTTATCTACTTATTTTCAGGTGCAATGTTACATGCGTGTATAACACTTCCATCTGTTATCTTTATTACTTCGAAAAATATCTAAAATTATCTAGTTAGTTTTTCTTATGAACTGTTACAAAATATTTATTCAAATGTTAGGATCATCTTCTCAGTTTGAATATTCCCATCAATGTTATTAATTATAGTTACAATAAACATGACTTTTTATTCTTTAATTCGAGGTTTATGTTATCTGACGAAGCAGAAAACTGTCGGCGTAACATTGGCGCGTATTTTTAAAAATTAAATATTGGCGGCAAACATTCATATAAATCATCTTGTTCAAGGCAAAGGAAGACGAGCTAATGAACGCTTTGGATGCCGCTTTAGAAGCAGGATACAGACATATTGATACAGCAGCAGCGTACGAGAACGAAAAAGCGATTGGTAAAGTTCTTAAAAAGTGGTTCGATTCTGGGAAACTTAAACGATCAGAAATATTCATTGTGACAAAGGTAATTACGTAACGATAAAATATAAATTTAAAAAAATGTAAAATATTAGGAGACAATTGTTATCATGATTTTAAAATATTAAAAATACTTTTGTTTAATTACATTTATAGCTTCCTCCAACGGGAAACAAACCAGAACGCGTCGAGAAATGGATTAAAAAGTCTTTGCAGGATTTGCAGTTAAAATATGTGGATCTTTATTTAATTCACGTTCCGTTCGGTTTCGAAGAGGTCGGCGACGATTTACACCCGGTCGATAAAGATGGACAAATTAAAATTGACCCCACCACCGATTTTGTAAAAATTTGGGCTGAAATGGAAAAACAAGTTGAATGTGGTCGCACCAAAACAATTGGATTATCAAATTTTAACATCAAACAGATCGATCGTGTTTTAAACAATGCGAAAATCAACATTTCAATGTTGCAAATTGAATTTCACGCTTATTTTCAGCAAAAAGAATTAGTAAGTCGTTTTTTATTCAATTTAAATTAAAGAATTATTTAAATACTTTAATCCTGTAAATTATTTATACATATAGTATGGCTTCTGTATTTATATAAACATTAAATTTTAACATATTCATAATATTTTATAGGTAAATTATTGCAAAAGTAGGAGCATCCCAGTAACAGCTTATTCTCCGCTTGGGTCACGGAATTTCGTAAGATTGATGAATAAAGCAGATGAAATTCCTGATATGCTAAAAAATCAAATAGTGTTAGAAATAGCGAAGAACCATAAGAAATCGCCTGCACAAATTTTATTACGGTTTATTATTCAACATGGAATAGTAGTAATCCCAAAAAGCACGAATGTCCAAAGAATCAAAGAAAATATACAGTTATTTGATTGGAAACTTAAACCGGAGGACATGGAAAAATTAAAAACTCTCGATCGTGGGGAATCTGGTAGGATTTGTGATTTTAATTTCTTTAAGGGAGTTCGGCGTCATCCAGAATTTCCCTTCTAAACATTTCGTGGTTTGAAAATATGTAATGTTCGTATTTAATATTATAAAATGTATAGAAATTTCTGTTGTTAAAGTAATTGATGTTTAAGAAGATTAAGTGTGTAATATTTTGTTACATATAATACATCACAACATATGGTTTCTGCGATAATTTTGTTACATAATACTTCTATGTATTGTTATAAATGTTTGTTTTGTAATTAAAATAAATATTTTTGTGCATGCGTTCTATTTTTCCTGTCTATTATTGATGTTATTGTATTTATGATAAGATCATTACTAGTTTGGCATTATCTTACTAATAAATGTATATATATATATATATATAACTTCAGTTGCATAGTAATATTCATAAAATAGTTTAATTATTGAAAAAAAAGGAGAAGGATTGAATTGAGAAATAAATTGTTACAGGAATATTACATTCGCAACAGGTATTTAAATGGCGGTTGTGACGTTTCGATATATCGAATCGCCTTCAACTTTTTCGAGTGCAACGCTCATTCTTTCTTCCGTAACCGTAAGAGAAGAAACGATGTAAGTATGTTATAAACTATTTTTGTTTAATTTAATTCTAAAAATCATTATCTAATGTATTTTCTAAATATTTTTGTAAATTGTAACACCTATCTATAGAAAATAAATTGTTATTTGCTAGTTAAAACAAATCTGATAGTTGTCAAAGCCACGTGCTTAAAAGGGTTAAGTAGCACTGCTGACGAATGTTAAAGTACTTTACAATGTTTATTCAAAAACATTTTGATTTTTGTATGTTTAACGAAAAGCAATGATTTTGTAATGATTGAATTGATGGTAATTATAACAATGTTTAATTTTGTAGTAATATTTTTTTTTTTTTAACCTCTGAGTGAAATATATTATTACATGTAAAAATGTTACAGAATGGCGGACAACGCTCCAGCCAACCGAGGAGGTTTCCGTGGTGGATTTGGCTCTCGTGGAGGTGATCGCGGTGGTCTAAGAGGTAGGGGCCGCGGAGGTAGAGGAAGAGGCCGTGGCCGTGGACGCGGTAAAGAGGATAGCAAGGAATGGGTTCCAGTGACGAAGCTTGGCCGTCTTGTTAGAGATGGAAAAATTGAATCATTGGAACATATTTATCTTTTCTCTTTGCCAATCAAAGAATTTGAAATAATTGACAGATTTCTTGGACCTGAATTAAAAGACGAAGTCTTGAAAATTATGCCTGTACAGAAACAAACTCGTGCTGGTCAACGTACACGTTTCAAGGTGAACAACTGATAATAGTACTATTTTGTTTAATATAGTTTTCATTGAAAAGGACATATATTAACAATTTTTATTAATGTTGCAGGCTTTTGTAGCTATTGGTGACTACAAAGGTCACATTGGTCTAGGCGTGAAATGTTCTAAAGAAGTAGCCACTGCCATTCGTGGTGCCATAATTTTGGCCAAACTTTCAGTGGTGCCGGTACGCCGTGGTTACTGGGGAAATAAAATCGGTGATCCTCATACTGTACCTTGTAAAGTTACTGGTAAATGCGGATCCGTTCAAGTACGTTTGATTCCGGCACCGAGAGGTACAGGCATCGTCTCTGCGCCCGTACCTAAAAAACTTTTACAGATGGCTGGCATAGAGGACTGTTACACGTCCGCCAGAGGATCTACATGTACTCTTGGTAACTTCGCTAAAGCTACGTACGCAGCGATTGCTAAGACCTATGCATATCTGACACCGGATCTTTGGCACGATCAGGCGCTAAGAAAAGCACCGTATCAAGAATTTGCAGACTATTTGTCTAAAAACCACAGAGCTGTGGCAGGGCAAAGACCTGCTGAGGTTGCTTAAATAATAAACCACCGTACGAACTACGTTCAGTTGTCATTTTGTTCCCTGTCCTGTTTGTATATTGTTTAGGTTTAGAATATAAATGTTATCTCTGTTTATTATAGTGTGGCACTAATACTTGTAAAAGTTAAGGAAAACTGCAACAATATCGAGTTTTATCTAAAGAAAAATTATGTTATTTTCTTGAGTTTCTTGCTTTAGAAAACATACTGTACAATAATTTAAATGAAATTTATTTATTTAATAATTAGAAACAAAAATTATATATGTTTTGATAAAAGATACAATTTAGTTATTCAAAAGCTTTGTGCTGAGACTTGTTCGAAACTAAAAACTATTAAATAATGTTTAGGTTGATTTTTGAATGTACTTTTACGTAAAATATTTGTAATTAGAAAAACTTCTTTTAGTATCTTTTTCGTAGTGAAAAGTATACCGTGTTGCCATGAATTTTGTACTTTAAGGTTATATTCAAATTTATAGTTGAAATATTTATATTTATTTAATTATTTGATCAACTTTATGATTATTAATATTAATGATTATGAACAGAGGTGATTGTAATTATATTAATAAAGTTGTATCATTACATTTTTCAGCTAAGAAGACACCGGTAATGTATTTCATTATATGATGGTGTAACAAAAATGTCAATTATGTGTAAAAGAAAAAAGGTGGAAATTATAGAAAAAGAGAAGCTTCTATTGCTTGATAAAACCGTAAGTATATATAATTATATCTATATTGAGTATAAATAAGTTTACAGTTGCTTTTGAAGATTGCAAGCTTTTAAATACTACTTTAAACATAGTTTATAATTCAACAATTAATGTTAACAATAGTAATTTAAGCATAGTGTGTAAAAAGTGCAATTTTCATACATTTATATTATCAGAAAAAAATGTGCATACAATATATTATAAATATTATTTTGTAGGAACTCGTAGAGAAGATAATACAGTTGGAAGAAAAGAACAAACAATTAGAAGCAGCGGTCAACAAAGGAAGTGAAAAATCCAAAAATAGGAACGCCGTTTCTAAATCGCAGAAGCCGTTTGATTTTTCAAAGTATATAATCACATGCAATTTAGCAAGAAATATAAATACTCTGATCAAATTTGCACAACTTACATTTTTAATTAAATTTTAGATGTCACAAAAGACACATACTTCTAAAATTTTATTATCTTGGATGGAATTACAATGGTTTTGTTGTACAAGAGAACACCGATGATACAATAGAGCAACATGTATTTGCAGCGTTAATAAAAAGTTGTTGCATAGAATCACGAGAAACCTCAAATTATCACAGATGCGGCAGAACCGACAAAGGTGTCAGTTCATTTTCTCAAGTGATCTCGTTAGATATTAGAAGCAAATTAAAACCAGAAGATCAAAATAAATTGGAGGATGAACTTCCTTATTGTAAAATATTAAATAGGATACTTCCTTCTAATATAAGATGTACCGCATGGTGTCCGGTACCGAATGATTTCTCAGCAAGATTTGATTGCAAGTTTCGGACGTACAAGTATTTTTTCCCGAGAGGAAATTTAAATATAGATGCTATGGACAAGGCTGTTAAATACATTATAGGGGAACATGATTTTCGAAATATTTGCAAAATGGATGTTGCCAACGGTGTTACAAATTACACGAGAACAGTAATAAACGCAGAAGTATCTCTGTATCGTCAAAATTTTAAAAATCTTTCAGGTGACTATCGCTTTTAAATTAATGTCAATGATGATTAATACTAATGTTATCATTGATACACGTATTTATCTGAAAGTTGCTTCAGAATGATTATCAATACTTTAAACAAAGCAAAACAATTTTATTATCAACATTTTTTTAATATTCTGTGTGTGATATTGCATATTAAAGATATTTTGCAGGATACGATATGTGCCAATTAATCATAACAAGTCAAGCATTTTTATGGCATCAAATTCGTTGCTTAATGGGCGTTTTATTACTTATCGGTCAAGAAAAAGAAAAACCAGAAGTGATCCTTGAACTTTTAGATATCTCAATTAATGCTAAGAAACCTCAATACAATTTAGCTCACGAAGTGCCATTGAATTTATGGTATTGTGAATATGAAACTAAAGAATGGTACATCGATGAACAAGAATTACTAAACACCATAAAATTATTGCAAAAAGATTGGACTCTTAATACAGTAAAGTACATATAGGTTTATTCATTATTCAAATATAATTTACATATACGTATAATATGGTAGCTGATTATCGATTATTTCAATTTTACTAGATCAGTTATGGTTGAGAATATGCTATCGAGTTTGGAAGATTCAACAAGCTGCAAGAATCTGTCTTTTCAAAATGATTGTCTACTTCTTGGTGTACAATCCAAAACGTATCAGCCGTTAATGAAACGAATAACTTGTGGTTAGTAAAGAAATGATTAAATTTTTACTTAGTTTGTAAACATATAATTATATTAAATATAAATTTCGTTTACAGAAAGTTTGGAAAGTAAAATAAAACATTATGAGAATAAAAGGAAAAGAAAGAACGATTCGATCGAATGATATTTTTTATCATTGTGAAGTGGATGATAATAAGTAAATACATTAAACTTTTTAAAATGTTGTTCGCAACATTGTCCAGAAATACCAAATGTGTTATATTTTAAACTTCCTTTAAATTACGGACGTATAATGGTAATAAATAATTAACGAATGTTTCATAGAAAACAAATATTTATTTCGCTAGAGATGATCATTTGTTGTGTGTTCTATGCATTGAAACAGCACAGCAGAAGTTTGGTACAAGTTTCATATACATATTTTTATCAGAAATGTGCGGGTTCTCGAATTCACGAGATTCCCGAGCTTCGGATCGGGTCGGTAAAATTCGGGCGAGATCGAGAATCCGTACATCCTTGATTTTTATGTGTCATAAACATGTAAATATCATCAGTCTACTTACAAATGCGTAATTAAAATTACACCTTATTAAATTTTATTGAATTTTGAAATTGTCTACTAACAGCAAGTTCAATTCATAAAAAATAAATACAAGATCCATTATTGCAAATAATATATACAAATTAGTACTAGCTCGTTCGCTGCTCAAGTCCAATTATAACGTTATCAGATTCATTATTTACGAGGAAAACTTGATTTACTACAGACAAAATGAATCTTTTATCCTATATTTGTTATATGTACAAACAAAAAATGCATCTTTTCTAGTTAATTCGGCTAACCAGTTAGCAACAATCATGTTTTGTATTATATACTACATGATTGTGAATTAAACATGGACCTAAGAATATATGGACAGAGTGTTTCGCCCGGGGTTTGCCGTAAGGCCGTAAGGGATGTGTGTAGCTGTCTCTTACTAGAATATGAATCGATCGGGTTTTTCCGCCGTATACTCGATGATTCCCGAAAGTCCGTATAATACGCGGACTGCGCACCGGCAGTACGCAGTACTACGCTTCGGCTATATTCGGTTATCCGAAGGTTGACGATCGGTGCAAGTTGAAGACAGAGACGACAGGCGAATGAAAAATGACGACATTCTCTCTCTCCTTGTCCAAAAGCTTACTTTACGCTCCATCCATATATTCTTAGGTCCATGGAATTAACATTTCAATAGAAATTAGACAATATGGACTTCACGCATAGTTGTACCAGCGATAAATCTATCGAAACCAAGATTCGATAAATCGATTGTTTGATAAGTACCGTCAAGAATTAACTCTGAAATCGCTCTGCCCACTGCCGGTGCTTGTTGAATTCCATGTCCACTAAATCCGGTTGCAAAGAATAAATTATTATAATATGGATGCCTTCCAATTATTCCATTTTGGTCGAAAGTATTGTATTCGTAGTATCCGGCCCAAGAGGATTTTAACTGCAATACGAATATTTTTAGAAAAAATGAATATTTACAATACAAAAGTGATACTGTATAAGGCTTAAAAGGGAAAACTTTAAACAATCTACAAAATCTAAACGTACCTTTAACGATTCGAAAGCGGTAACCCTGTTTGCAAGCATTGGCCAAACTTGTTCGTCAAAATAATTGTAATCGACGTTTAAATTTTCAGTCGTAGGTTCCTCGACTTCCGTCGGTGATCTTCCACAGATGTAATTACCACCTAAACCGTCTCTTCTAAAAACAGCAAAATTTAATCAACAGTAAATATAAATTATTATTATATTTATATGGAACATAAACATTTAACAAAATATCATGGTAAGCACTTCTGACATAACAATTTCATATAAAAATTTTGTATTTTGCAACCAATGCCTCACCTAAAATACGTCCCTGTGTAATCTATTGTTAACGGTGTATTTAAACCTGGTCCATCAGGACAGTGGAAACAATAAACGTATCTTTTTCTATAAAATGAAAAATTAATTTTAAAAAATATGTAATAACAAAGAAAAATGTTTCAATTTTACGATTAAGAATTTTTATTATTGCGAAATAATTACCTTGGTTCAACGGGCAAAGATATGCTTCGAATTCCACGCTCTGTGCCAACTTTAGCCATTTTTGCAATTTCCCCGCTAAACGCACCCGCGGCCACGACGGCTTGCGAAAATAATATTTTATTTATCTCACCCTCCGGTGTTTTTATCTAACAACAAATATTTATATTTATATTCCTCTCGTTGAGAATTTCAATATTTCAACACGATTTAAGAGAAAATTATAAGTAAAATCAAAAATAAGTAAAAGTTACAATAAAAAGTATGAAAAATCTATAATGGAATTCAATTAAAAGCTTACAATTAATTCGTTCAATCTATCGACGCTATCAATTTCTTGATCTTTATAAGTAAATCCTTGAGCTTCGGCAGTAACATAACTGGCTCCTAAAACCATTGCCTTCTTCTTGAAAGCACAAAGGAGGGACCACGGATCGAACCATCCTTCTTTTTCTAATCCTAAACAGCCCATCTCGATATCTTCCGTATTTAACCAAGGGAACATGCTTTTCAATTTGTTAGCAGATAATAAAATGTTTTTCGCTCCAAGAAAATTCTGTAATTTAGAGTTCTGTGATAACGTTTCAGCGCCAGCCGTGGATGCTAACATTAAATACCCATAAGGATGAAAATATGGATCTACTGGAGAATCCCCATGAACGTTTAAATAATCATTAATATTGCGTATAAATTCTGCGCCAAAAAGGGACATTTCAATATTTTCTGCGAGGGAAAATTGTTGACGCAAGCCTCCCACGGACAGGACTGTCGATGCCGTAGTATACTGGAAATAATTAAACCGTTTTATTTTCTTATATTTAATGAATAAGCATATTTTTATCGCTAACAAACTTACCATGGGATCCTTTTCAATAACCATTACTCTGAGATCTTTATAAACTCGTTTCTTTAACCAAAAAGCTATCGAACTACCCATCACTCCTCCTCCAATTATCACAACGTCGCATTGTTTTGGAATTATTGGCGGACGTCTCATCCATTCTACTAGTGTGTTATCATCGTCTGTCCATGGTGTAAGGGCTTTCTTCACCGATGTTATGCTGTTTTTCAATTTTTTTGTAGATAAAAAACTGGAATCTTCGTCTTTCTGCAAACTTCTGTCCGTGTTGCCCTAAAGAGTTGTACAAAAATTGTAAAACGTATTATATTATGAATTTGTATAGAGCGATTTCATGTTGAAATTCTGATTAATTTATTCTATACATAGAATGCAACAGAATTTATGAAAATACACAATTTAGGTACAGAAAGTTTCTTCAACTTTTTTATACATTTGGTGGCTATATAGTACTTATACAAAAAGTATATTATTAATATTTTGAAACATTCGATTTTTGCCCAATCTACCTTTTTCAGCTAAGTTTCTTATTTGTATTATTTGTTTATTGATATTTGTTATGTTTCAATCATGGAATAAATCCTGAGTACCAAAACACAGAGAATAAAAAATTGAATAATTATATAAAAAGTACAAATGATTGATTTTGGTAAAAGGTAAAAGGAAAATTAGAGTTAGAAG
Organism: Stelis phaeoptera; assembly: GCA_943735885.1. Lineage (NCBI taxonomy): Eukaryota > Metazoa > Arthropoda > Insecta > Hymenoptera > Megachilidae > Stelis > Stelis phaeoptera. The sequence continues at coordinate 9,385,626 of OX030936.1, forward strand.
TAACAGACAATAAAACACAATCAAAACGAGCAAAATTAAATTATAACTTTGCATTTAAAGTTGAAATATTAACCTTAGAATGTTGTTTAATATTTTTTACCTTTTCTGCAAAAGTTCTTTTCGTTTGACACAATGCACATTTCGGTGAAAAATTAGTTTGTCTTCCGTATCTAATAAAAAAGCGTAACATATTTATTACTTAATAATCGTTAAAATTTTCAATCGAAGTTGAATACGTTTCTAAATCATGCTACGAACATTGACGTCTATAAACTGCTCAAAACTGCTATAAACTCAGCAGCGTCTGTAAAAATGAAACAAGAGTTTTAGATTTATTTGATACAAATCTGATAAAAATTACACATTTTCATTAGCGTGAACTTCCTGACCAACCTTGTTTTATTTATTTCCCGGGTATCATATCAATGACACAACATATCTATATATATGTTAAATAAATAATATAAAACGATCGAGTTATTATTGCAAAACAAATATGTAAAAAATCATAATTTCTGATAAGTGTTATCAGTTTGTGATTACGCGTTTCAATCGAAATATTTACATAGTAGCACTTGTTTAAGTGCTTTTATTATTTTAACATAACATTGAAAATTATTATTTATCGAATATTTAATCATTTATTTTTCAGAGCAAATATACTTTCTACACAAAATATAGGTTAGTATAAGTTTATATAGAAAAGTTGAACAACAAAAAGTTGAAATCAAATAACTGGTTACAAACAGGATTAGCAACAATTTTTTTTTTATTAAAATATGTATTCTCATATGTAACAATAGCTTAAAATATAATGATGATACTTATATATGTACAATAAGTACCTAGAACATATAGTGTTTTTCGGTTCAGTTTACAAAACCATGAAACACTGCATTAAGCAGAAAAATCATCTTCATAGAAAATGTTTAATTGTTTTAATGGTTGTTTTATATTTCCTTGAACTATTTCGATCTTCTGGCATCTTTTTTATAAAGAATTCAACTAAATTCCTTCGAAATAATGAATCGCAACAACTTCCCCGGTAGGAAGGAATTAAAAATCATCAACCTTTGTGATTTTGTCCATCGATCATACTACATGGAATAAGAACTAATTTAGGAATCATTCCAGGTGGCGCAATAAACTGCTGAGTACTCTGAGGTGTAGAGCATCCAGAATACCTCAATTCTGCCTCTGTTACGATTTTACAGATATCCATTTTAATATCTGCTTGCGCTTTTGGAGGAAGCCGTTTGACAGTTTGTGCCATACTTTCGAAAAAAAGTTCTATACCACTTTTCCCTTCCGGCGCCAAATAGACTTGGTCATAATTATTTTGGGTTTCCTAAAAAGAAAAGAAGAAATAATTGATATTATATAAAGCTAATTATAAAAGGTAACTGTGCCGAACTTACTTCGACTTTGGAAGAATTTTTTACAGGACTACTTGTCGGCGTGCTAACAAAAACTGGGGTATCGTCTGTTCTATCATTGAAGGACGAAGTTTTTAAGATACTGTAAGCTGTAGGCACTTCCAAGGATTCAACTTTCATTTTCTTTGGTCTTATTTTCCTATATTTCGATTGAATTTGTTGCGCATACGTATCAATATCATGTTGTATCGTATCCTCTATCTCCACACTTTTTATTACATTATCTACATTGTCGTTTAATTCCAGAGGATTTTGGTCCAAAATTGGATCTGCCGTTGTTTCTTCTAGCACCTCTAAATATTCACTGTAATCTTCGTCGTTACGGTCTTCTAATTGTTCCAACAGACCCTCAGAACTAATACCGCCAGCATTTATGTCTTGAATGTAATCTTCGGTTAACTCTACACTCTGCGGTTGGTAATCCGACTCGTACCTGAAACATATCTGTTTACGATTAATATTCTTTACTAGTAGGCAAGATTTATTTAACGATACATACTTAATAACATGCAATTATATAAATATATTAAAACTGCTATTAGTTGTTGTATTAATAGAAAATTTTCTTACGGGAATTTTAGGAAACTAAGATGATCTTCAAAGATCCATTTTTTTCTGCGAACTCCTTTCTCTGTTTTGTTTTTATATTTAAGTATACGGCAGTAGGTATCTCTTAAATTTTTCCATCTTAATCTGACCCATGTAGCTAAACATATAAGATAATAATAAAAGTATTACAAAATGTATTAATATCCAATACTATTTGTTGCTTAAAATTATATTTATATTTTTATATCCATAATGTTATCTATAAAAAAAAATTGTAATAGTTAAGCAAATAATACAAATTTGTTATTAATAACAGTTATAACGTTTAATTTTACTTATTTCTAGTCAAACAAATTTTATCTTACTTTTACATTTCTTTAAACTGAAGAAAAGAAAACAAGTGGAAGTAATCGAACTTTAACTTATACAATGTAAAAAATTTGATGCAGGAATTAAAACTGATATTTTATTGATACAACAACAAAAAACAAACATTGATACATTATTTAAGCATATCAAATTATCAACGAAAAGAAGAAAAGAAGAAGATAACAAGTTCATACGATCTAGACCAAGTTCATCCGAAATCCTCTTCCAAACCTTCTGCCGGAATTCCTGAAGTTTGACAGAGGAACCCTTTACTTCGGCACTGTACAAAACTGGGTGCTGTTTTATCGCCTCAATGATCTTCAGCGAAATTTTATGTGAATCAGGCGGCATCGTCGGCACCATTTCGCCCGTTGGAAATCGTTCGAACAAATGGACCGCTGTCGTCAATGTTGGAAACTCGATCCTATGCTCCTGATTTTGTATACATAGCAAAGAAAATATCTGAGCCCTAAATTAGTCATTTTATATTAGACAAAAATTAACAATTTATTTCATAGTTAAACAAAATGAAATCGATAGTTTCATTTATGTTTTGTTATTCATAAACTAAACAAATAAAATAAGATATTTGGTAAACAATATAAATGTATAATTTTCAAAGTTATAGATAGATTTGTTTGTAAGTAAGTAAATCAAAATAATCTACTTGTTACTTGAGAACAAGATTGAGGGTTGGATCCCTTGCTTTGATATGATAAATTTAAAGAATTCTACCACAAATGTTACAGTTCAAATTGGACGACAAGGCTTGAATTCATTGCACAACGATGTTGGCGAAGGTTTGCTTAATTTTTCAGGTGACCAAAGGTTCGCGTCGCGTTTTAAGAATCGGTCGTTAAGTATGTCGAGAGTCCGTAAATGAAACGACAATCGCCATTCTTTGCGATCACCTGCACTTCCGTCGCGTTGCTTTAACCGGAAGTCTTTCTTTTTTAAATATGTTTTTGTTTTAAATTGAATTCTATTCGAATTTTAGTAATTCCACTATTTAGAATCCTTGATACTTTAATGAAACCCTTTGTTATGACATAAGCATCATATTTTAATATTTAACATATTTTAAATCTAAAGTCTACCTTTGTACAATATTAAAAAAAAAAATTAATTACTGAACAGTAATTAAAAATTAATTAAAAATTAATTACTGTTTAGTATTATAAATTATATACGCGGCTGTTAACAGATTTTGCAATTAGAAATACCGGTAAACAAGAAATAGAAAAGAAATTGTATTGAACTTTCAGATTGAACAAATTCTGATTTTCTATAATACACGCATTTGCATTGATGTTACGTAAATTGTTAGTATTTTCTTTATTGTTATAAAAAACAATTTTACAACTTTTACGAAACCGCAGTTCTATCTAGTTCTTGTCTATATAGTATATGGTCGTTGCATTGTTAGATAAGTAACCTTAAAAATAGAACCAGTTTCTGCCAAAATTAATTTGTAAATAATTTGAAAACAAATGGCTCAGCTGCCATCAAGTTTTATTACTCATTCTGCAAAAGTATGTAGTCTTTACAAACGTGCTTTGCGTACAATAGGAGATTATTATCATGATAGAGTTGAGATGAGGTACGTAATTGTAAAAATATGGTTTACTAAGTTTTTAATAGGTATTTAAATAATTATTACTTGTATATATGGAAATTTGTACGATCAAAATTTCCTGAAAGTATATACTTTTACTTGTAATGATAATTATGTGTGTTGTATTGTAAAATTGAATGTATAAATATTAAGTATATTGAAATTAATTGTTTGTTATTATTCTGATATAGGTATCATTCAGTTCTATTAAGGCAACGTTTTGAAGAAAACCGTAATGTCAAAGATCCTCGTATCGCAAAGAAACTTTTATTAGACGGTGAAGAAGAATTGTTTCAATCGCAGCATTGGCAGCCTAGGAAGTTTCCCGAATCTCCAGGTGGAATAGCTTATAATCGTCAGGCTTTTATACCGGACATTGTTCTTGATTTTTGGGACCCAATGGAAAAAGCCCATTATCCTAAATATTTTGCATTGAGAGAGAAACTTAAAAAGGAGTACGAAGAGCTCTATTACAAATTATATCCGGATGTTCCTAGGGATAAAGAAAAAAAGGAGTAAATGTTTAAAATAATGTGTTGGTATTTATATAGCTGTAATAATATTTAGATGTGATGTTTATATACGCATGCGTATATGTATTAAATAAAGAATAGTTACTAATTTTGTGTCATTTTCATCATTTTATTATTATCAGAATAAGTATAGAAATAGATCTACATCAGAAAGATATTTTATAATTGCTTAATCAAATTTATTATAATGTATTAGGTAGCTACTATTTTTTAAATCAGCTACTTTCCGGCTCTTCTGGCAAACTATGTATATATGCGCTTTATCTGTTTGCGCTATGTTTCACTGGAGCAGTGGCTGTATTTAAAAATAGGTGAGCCCTATGAGAATATAATCAGCAGAGCCTACTCTATTGCAATCTTCTCTACTGCTACTGTAGACTAGGCAACAAAAGAAAACAACCTCAAATATTTTGAGCGATAGTTGTTCCTGGGATTTGAGCATTTTTGGTTCCTCAAACTTAAAATTTCTTATCTATTTTGAGCGCCTAAAATTTATAATTTCTTATTTTGAGCTGTTAAAATTTTCAATTTTGGTATTTTGAGCAATTGAGACTTGGAATTACTGTAATGAATGTATTAGAATGTATTTGTAATGGATTAGAAGTGTATATGATTGCAAAATTAAATACAATTAGTTTATATATAATTTAGAAATATGAATTATACTGAAATACTATTATAAGCGCATTATAGAATGTAATTTATAACAATTATTGTAATAATTGAATTTATTGAATAAAAATATTATGTTAAAAAGAATTATATACTTGTTATATTATTTATCCCAAATATTATCCATTTCCAACTTAAAAATTAGCCAACAATATTGCAATAAACATTAAAATAAACAATTGGCAAACGGATAACACTTGCAAGTAAAATTTAAACCAATTTTGGTTCAAAAATTCGTTAAAATCTCGAAATTGTATCAGGAGAACATAAGTTACGAGGAGGTATTCTCCGTGCCACTTCCTGGAATTTGACGTCATCAAAATTCTAAGAATTTGGCCGATTCCAAGAAATGACGTCAAATTCCAAAAAATCCCGAAAACCTCTTGTGCGAAACCGAAATGTTCGATTTTGAAAAATTGGATCAGGAGAACATAAGTTGCGAGGAGGTATTCGTGCCACTTCTTGGAATTTGACGTCATCAAAATTCCGAGAATTTGGCCGATTCCAAGAAATGACGTCAAATTCCAGGAATTCCCGAAAATTTGGTTCGCGAAATTTCAAAGTCCGATTCTGAAAAATTGTATCAGGAGAACATAAGTTGCGAGGAGGTATTCGTGCCACTTCTTGGAATTTTGATGACGTCAATTCCTAGAATTTTGCCGATTCCAAGAAATGACGTCAAATTCCAGGAATTCCCGAAAATTTGGTTCGTGAAATATCAAAGTACAATTTTGAAAAATTGTATCAGGAGAACATGAGTTGCGAGGAGGTATTTGTGCCACTTCTTGGAATTTTGATGACGTCAATTCCTAGAATTTTGCCGATTCCGAGAAATGACGTCAAATTCCAGGAATTTCCGAGAACTGAGTTTGCGAAATTTCAAAGTCCGATTCTGAAAAATTGTATCAGGAGAACATAAGTTGCGAGGAGGTATTCGTGCCACTTCTTGGAATTTTGATGACGTCAATTCCTAGAATTTTGCCGATTCCGAGAAATGACGTCAAATTCCAGGAATTTCCGAGAACTGACTTTGCGAAACCGAAATGCCTGAATTTGAAATATTGTATCAGGAGATCATAAATTGTGAGGAGGTATTCTTCGTGCCACTTCTTGGAATTTGACGTCATTTCTCAGAATTGATCAAATTCTCAGAAATTTGGTGACGTCATCGTCCAAGAATTTCTCTACTCAACGAAATTCGTTTTATATGCTTCTTTTTTCTGATTTTTGTAAAAATTCGCAATTTCTTTGAAGGTGATTGTTTACTTGAACTGGGTTGTTGGATTTTTGCAGGGGTTTTTAAATTAATAAACTGTTTTACCATTTTATTACATATTTATTGAAATTTTTCGATATACATGTACAATTTGTGAATGTGTTAACGATATGTGTGTAAGTGTTGTATAATATTTTCAAATATACAATATTTGATACAATTATTAATTTATAAGTGTATAACATATTGGTAGCTTGATTCTGATGCTGAATTTCAGGGCAGTGCATCTGGTAGTGTGATATTGCCATGTTCAGTTCTGGAACGGAAGAATAAAAATGATTATTTAAATTTTAAATAATACTATAAGTATAATTTTATTCTCATGCAAATGCATATTTACCAGTAATTTACAAAGTAATGAAAATTATAATTATAACCAACTCTACAACTTATGTACAATTTATTACACTAGTATCAATTATTGTTATACCTCTCATCCCTTACTACTGAAAGATGCAATTAGCAGTGATGGGTACGTAAAGTTCACACATGTTACATCCATGACGGATAAGTAGCAGATGGCGTTACAAGCAATGCTAGACTTTTTGTAGAAGGGAGTTTCCGACCCTTGAACATGAATTTACGTGTTTAGATCTTTGTTTTCAAATGTCATTTATATTTTAGTTGTTGTAAATTAGATATATAATTTGTAATTTCATTTTTATAATCAGTAATTTTATGTTGTGTGTCGAAGAATGGCTAATTTAGAAGAATACAAAAATAAGTTAGAAAAGATTCGTCAGTGTGCACGCAAAAATGGTATTTCTGAAACTGACATCAATCGAATTTTACAAAATTCGTTTTGTATTCTTGAAAAAAGAAATAAAAAATGTGGTGTTCTTGTTTGCGTGAAAATAATAACTGCAATTTTTTTTATTACAATTATGTGTTTTGTGTCTTTCGACCAAAGGTTCTTAGCGGTTACATTAGTAAGAAATTTACAGAATTCTATTTATCCAGGTTTAAAATTGCTTCGAAAAATAGCTATACCAGTAATTGAACAATATCCTTCTTTATCTGGTACGTTATAGTATACAAATAAAATAAAATAACAATTGTATAAACATTATATTTGTAAAACAATATGTAATAAAAATATATTTAAACATCAAACAGTAGCATTTGTATACATTGTTCGATAGTTACAGAGTAGTGGTAAAATTGTACGTTCAAAAATTATATTATGAACAGTTTGTTTTAAATATTATTTATTTTTGTCAGAATCTTACGTATCTTTAATTTTCATCGCTTTCTTATTTTTACGTTTATATCTTTTAGAATTGTATGAAGAATGGTGCATATTAGAAAATCCATATTTTTATATACACGATATGGATTGTTGGCCATGTAGTGTTGTACATTTTGTACCTGATTTAACTGGTTATCGGATACCTAGATCGTTCAACCCTGGAATTCCATATGTAAAAACAGAAAATTTCTCAGAAGTACATATGGAAGATATACGACAATTGTTTTGGCAACATTCAGAAATGTTTGAAAAAGATGCCGCAAAAATATTTTCTAACAATTTAACTCATAGGTATATTGAAATTAAACAAATAAACATATTTCAAGGATAAAGTGAATACATTTTATGTTAGGGAACAATATATTTTTATGAGTTAAAAGAATATTCTTGCAGAAATATTAGAGAAGCGATGGAAAATAAAATAGACTTAAATCCCACAGAAAATTTAAATAATCATATTACATGGAGAATCAACCGAATGACGCCAGCAAGAATTTTAAGGAAGTTATTTTCGAAACCAACAGACACACCGAATTGGTGGGAACAGAGCATAGAGAGATTTATTCTTTTTGATGAATCAAAATCTCCGCCTTATTCTTTAGTAAGAAATTATACTTTATTTCACATTTTGTGTCATAAATTAAAAAATGTATTCGCTGCAATGCATGGTTCGACAAACAAGAACTAACATTTGAGAATATTATTCTGTTTATAACTAAATATATTAAGTATAAAATAACTTTTTTAATTAATAGATTTAATTTGTAAAACTACAGCCAAATCCTGAATGCAGTAACGTAGTACTTAGATGTACTACAGGTGCAAGACTGATAAAAATGATAGCGACTTCAGAATGTACTAGTTCTTGTAAATCATTTACAGTATTATTATCTACTGGAAAAACTTGTAAGTATAATAATAGTAAATCAAACAAATTAATTAATTTACACTTGATCATATGAATTGTGTAGTTTCAACAGAAAATTTATTTACATTTTAATTACATATGCTATTTAATATTATTTAAATAATTCACTATCAGAGTTACATATTTTTCAGTGTGGTATAATTGGTGGTACTGGCGGCCAATTAGCCTTGCAACTCTGAACTCAACAAGTATTTCCATTGTCTATTTGACTTCCTTCTGCTAACTTATATTATTTACTTATACTTATACTATAGGATCTTTCTACAATAAGGTGGGAATTTTTATTGCCTTTTCATTAAAATAGTATTTGAAGTAAACAATTTTGTGCACATTTTGTGTAAACAAAACAAAAATACATCAATATTTATTGTATAACTGAATTTTTTAATTAATTTGTGCAGATCAATTTTGACAGATTCCCTTGTAAAATTGAGATTGCGAGATCCGTCTGTAATAAAATTTTATTAAAAGAGTAAACGAAGATGGCACGTAATTTCACACCAAGGAATGTTTTCTCTAATGCAATCGGTTGAACAGTATTGAAATGAATTCAATATTAATAACTGAACTAAAAGCTGAGATAACTGCCATTCTTTTCTTACATTATGTTCAATGTAATCGATATTTAAAATAAATAAGCATATGTCTTTTAAATAAATAAATTTGCTTTAATTTGTTCCCTAAAGTTTAATCAAACTTTTGTCGTAGTTTCTGTTTAAACAGAACAGGTACTAACGAAAGTACCGCAAATGCGCATAAAATTAAGATGCTATTCCAGGACCATGCGTCGCTAGACGAAGTCAAATTTTGTAGCGTTTGTCCTGCTTGTATGGCAACAAAAGATGGTGGTGCAACACCAAAAAATGTGCCTACAAGAAATGGTGCAAGGGGCACTCCGATCACAGGACTAGCTAAATTTATAAACCAATTTGGGAGCAGCGGAGTCATCCGTAGGAACAGCATATAATTAAAAAGATGATGCCTATGTTTTCTCACTGTCAGCGTCCATTCTCTAGCTTTCTCTGGGAAATATTTGAAAAGTAACTTGCGGCCCAAGATTGATGACAGAAGATAACAAAGCGATGCTCCTACCGCACTGCAACTGCACACTAACAATAAAGCTAAAGGAAATGGGAAAAGGAAACCAGAAAGAATTGATAGGAAAATGGAACCTGGAATAGCAAAAGTTTGTAAACTAAATTCACGTTAAGGAATTCATATTTCCTAGATTAACTGAGAAACTAAATTTGCAAATACAGATTTTGAAAACCTCCTCTTTCTGCATTTGTTAATGAATTGTGTTGAAAAAAAAAAAAAATGTCATTAACGATAAAAGAAATTCATTTCAAAGGATACAAAATGTACGTGATAAATAATCCAGTTAGTACTTGAACATAATATAAATCTTTATATCGGCTCAGAAGTTTGCCCAGATTTTTTGCATCCTCGATGTGTAGTGGTAATTTCATGTGTTGTCTTTCATCTCTAAAATACATAATAAATTAAAACATTTCTTTACGTGAAATATTTTCATCGATGTCTCTTACTCTGCAAGTTGTGGAAAACTAGTGTACACATAAAATAGTGCCATTAATGAAGTAACAAAAATTATTGCAACTGTTAGAACAGCTTGTTTTGTCGATGCCTCATCGGAGGAATCTGAAAACACATTTAAATAATTATTCGAAAAATTGTCATTGAAATTAAATAGACAATTTTATCTCATTAGAATTAAAAAGATCTATTTAATACGCCTCTCAGAATATAGCTTTAGTTTAAATAGGTTAGAATTTGAAATTGAACAATACACAAGAATCGGAAATTTAATAATATATATAAGTTGTGGGATATAATAATTTATTTAAAATTAAAATGTTTTTATTAAAAAATTTATGAAGGATTAAATAAACTTACATTAATAAACTTTATGCTTTGAAATTTATTGTGACGTAAAGCAGTAAGTAAAAAATGATTAATTAATTAATATATACGACAGCCTTTAGAAAAGCATAACTATTGTAAGAAATTATCTTACCGGTACTTTGTTTTATTCTAGTTTCGGTTTTCATAACTACATAAATCGTTACTGTTGTCTCATGAGTGAATTTCTAGGAAATACAAGATGGCGCGAAAGTCCTTTTCGTATCAAAGTAAATAACTTTATTCATAATCATTGCATGAAATATTTGTTTTATATAAATTAAATACTTAAAGATTCTAACACTATCTTACCCGGTTATTGAATTATAATTTGAGTAAGATATACACTGACAGTAGCAGAATAAGAAAATTTAAATTTAAAAATCAAATTGAATTGAAAACTGTACATTTTTTATATTAATTATTTTGTATTTTCAACAAATATTATCTTTTTCTTTTTAATTATCATCGTAATTATCGTAGAAAAATACGTACATAGATAATAAAGTAAAATCGAGGACAGTGCGGGGCACATAATATGTAAAATAATAGAATTGTTTAGTTTATTGATATATAACACGATAGTATATTATAAATGTAATATGAGAAATATATAGTTTTTATAAAGAAAAACAAAATTTATTTGAACAATAATCTTTTATTCATTGCTTTATCATAACAAATTAAATTCGATGCTCAATGAAATTTCAAAGTACCGCGCGCCGTTCCGAATTGCTTTTCTTTTTTATTGAAAATATTGTTATCGATGATTAGCGATGTTTAAAGCCATCACTATTTCCTTTTTTATTCTATCGCGTGGCTCCCTCTGTCCTGTTTCATCTTCTTTCAGCTCTATCTTTCCGTATCTTTTTCTTTTTCATACATCTCTCTCTTACAAACTTCTCTGTTCAAGAGAGGATTGTGGGCGGAAATTAGAATAACCAGTCTAGCCAGTCGTGTTGTAGTCGGCGCGTGGTGCGTTTCTAGTCCGCGTTGAGCACAAATTTTTCGAAATACCGCCTTTTCTTTTTACTTTCTAATATGCTGAAAAGAACATTTACTTAATTTTTGACACACGAACACCTGTAATCTGTAAAGTTTTGTTCGATCGAACCGGTATCCATCGATTTCATTCGAATGGGTGGATCAACGATTTTCAGTGAGTTCTCGATATTTTATTGGTTCCTTTCCCGCTAATCGATTTTGGATGTATCGATTGGATTGCGTCATGACAGGTCTGAATTTATCGAAGGCAGCGTAAGTATATCTTTTCTACCTGCAAAAACACGTATAATTTAATACAAATAAACATTTTCGGTGTATTTTTCATTTTAATAAATTATTAAATCACTATATTTAGTTTATTCCACGGTGTAAAATAAATACACACGGTTTCAATACTCTCGTTCAAACTATTTTATATCAGTCTTACTAATCGATCGTAATGCAAAATCGAATACTTAGACCAGCGGTAAGTCTAACGTTAAAAAAATATTATTATTAAGGTTATTAATCGAATTAATGATAAAAGAATGTTGATAAATTAATGCAAGTTTTTAATCGTTATCAACGAATTACTGCAGAATATGAAATGTGATCAAGATGAAGTGCGAAATAAACGAAACGATATGGTCGACTTTTCTGTATTGAATGACACGACAAGCGCATGGAATGCCAATGAGCTTTATGAATGGTAGTACGCTAACGTATCAACGATTATACTTACAGAGGTATTAATAAAGTGGATAATTAACGCCAACGTTAATGAAGCACTTTTTATGTTCTATTTCATACTGTATATAGTTCAATAACCATTTATTAAAATTATTATTATTATTTATGACAAAATTAATACTCAAAAATTTAAGCATCTTTATATAATATATATATATTTTTTTTAAGTATACAGGGTGGATTATTTAAACAGGAAACCGTCATATCCGAAAACCGTAAAGAACAAAATTACACTGTTTCAAAGGAAATATACAATGGCGGACGAAGTTTTCTCTCAAGCTCATTTTTTAAATAATATTTGAAAACCATCAGTCTTTTTTTTAATGAAATCATTTTTTCTTTTGTTTTTCTAGATTGATTTTTTGAAAGTCTTACTATGTCAAAAAAGACAACGGTTCGTGAGATATTTTAAATTCAAAATTGAACTGTTGCGTATCAATAACAATTTGAAATATCTCGTGAATCGTTAATTCTTTTTACACTGTATCCCAATACCTTTTTACGAAGAATATTCCAAAGAATCAATTCACGTGAAAAGAGAAGAAGGAATAAAAATAATGACCTTGAAGTCTTATAAAGAAACGACCTTGAGTATTTTTTAAAGTACTGTCATTTTGCAAAGTAGATATTTAGATGTTCACATTTAAAATGTGAAATTATCATTTCTCTTTCTCTGATTTCAACAAAATGTTTCTTTCTAGCTTTCTGGACAAAGTACGCAGTAATCAAAGGGTCGTTGACAGAAGTTTTTCAACAATTTGAATTACTAAGAACACGATTAATTAATTAATCGTCGATCGATTCTCGAATTCAAGCTTTTGGTTCGATACCTTTTGTTATTTTTAATATAATAGTACTTTTTTGACTAATTATTCGATCGTACCAAATCTGAGACCACCGACGACCTCCGTAGCAAATAAAAATATTTATTATAGATCTCCGTGAAAGTTCAGCTTCGATTTTCTTCTTTTAGAACGTCCAAAGAATATCTAATCGTTATTAAATAACAAAATAACGAACAGTGTAAACGTGACGGTCGTTTGAAATCGTTGGGGCGTGTTATGCGCCGTGAAACTTTTATTTGAAGGTTAATAATGTAGAAAAATGGTGATCGGTGATTTCAATTTGAAAACTTCATGAAATTCAGAATTCATGAAACAACCATGTATAAGCAAGACACGCTTGCAATTGTTTATAATTATAATTAACAATAAGATTCTATTTATCAGCTTGTGTGATCGATTGTAATTCGACGACCGATTTGAGTTGTTGCTTATCTTTTATTTTTCAATTATTTCTTCCCTGCGATTAAAACTAATGTCGAATCACGCTCGACACCGGAATGCAAAGGCGTATTAAAAAAATCATCAAAATCGAAAACTTCAACGTTAACGGTGCTACGATTTACCAGTTACGTTCAAACGGTCTCGGAATCGAAGTATTGTAACAAGGCTTTAGTCTTGGATTTCCACGATTCCAGCTACGCAATCGAGAAACACTTACGATCGTCCGTGGCACGCGTATCAAATTTTAAACAGCTTCGCAGAGAAAACTACGCCATATAGATAGAACGTTACGCTTTCTATTCGAGCGACACGATTTTTCATTGTACAGGGCGAACCACCTTTACTTGGTCACCCTTGTTGTTTATTATTTCCAGTATTTGTCAAAAATAGAAATGTATCAGAAATAATCGAGGCGTTCCATGGGGGAAAAAGAAAAGGCGATTACAAGAAAATTGATATCAAAGTTTCCGTTATCCCGTTTGTTGTATTACAAGAGGGTGTACGTGAAATTTTAATTGGCTTAATTACTAATTATTTCATACTTGAGTGCAACTTTATTATGGACTACCACCAGTGGTGGACCCGACTTTACTATCTATTTCTTAAAGGAATGTACAAATTAATATTATCAATAATTTCATTTCTTATAACCTGAAAATTCATTATTTTAATCTCAAATCTTGGATATCGCAGTGAAATTAAATAACTGTCCGTTGATATACAATTTAACATTTAATTTTAATAATAAAGAACTTACATTACAACCCGATACGTATACGTTGTTGTTTAAGATTTAATTTGAAATTAAGATTCATATAAGTATCGCGCAATCGATCATTACAAGTACAGCCTTTATTTACTTGCAAACAATCCCTTATTATGATTTATAAGGAAAGAAACTAAGAGTGGCACAGTGTTAAGCAATTTTTAATTAACGACAAATATATGTATCAGATTTATTTCATTCCTATTGAACGTATTGTTGAACAACGTACAAATCACAGGGAAATCATGACCGAATTGCGGTCAATTGATTCACGTTCAAACGGTTCTAATGCTCATGAGTACGCACACCGATGAAAGGTGTACGCTCGACGTACAACTACGGATGTAATTATATTGCGAACGAGCCGGAAGTGGAAACGGTCTGGCCGGTTTTGCCGGTTAAACGAATACTTTACACGCTCGATTATTTCAAAGAATCGATTGAAACAAACCGTTTATATATTCTTCCAAACGTTTTCCTGTCGATAGAACAATCATTAATAAATACAAGAACAACATAATTCCGTTTTCAATTCCACTTGATAGTTTACGTGTTATCTTCATTTGTATTCAAAAGAATTTTTCTCACAGTTTGGTATATAATTATACAGCGTTCGCTGCATTGCTTGCTATTTCTTTATTCATAAAACAGATATTAATCTTTCACGAAAGGAAACCAAGATTCTTTGAACTGCAGAACGTAGAAATCTTCTGTTACTTATTTACATACACGTATCGAATTTATTGTCATGGTATAGAAAAAGAAAATAAATTTCGTATATCAGAATAATTCTCTAAACTATACAAATACGAATTTTATTTTAATCCTTTAGTCGTAGAATATCAAAAGGATTAATAAATAGTTGTTATAGTTTCAGAGTTGTTAATTATGTTATTAAAAATAATGAATTATTACAGGTGATGCCTGGGGAGCCCAATCGGGGATATCTGTTGGCCGTGTTGCTGGTACTGGTCGGCTCCCGGAAGGCTGGCTGCTCGACATCCGCTCCCCGGCATCCAGTCTGTAAACCGGGCTACGAATTTTGGTCGGTCGACCGTGACACCTGTTGGCCTTGCACCAGATGCGCTCCTGAATTCACTCTGAGCCCCTGCACTATTTACAAGGATGCTATTTGCGGCCCGCTCTCAGCGCTCGAGCTCGATTGGTCCTTCCTCTCGACGAGGAAACGACCGGAAATCGGCCAGCGAAGCCTCGAGGCTGTTACCTCGAAAATGTTGTGGAGGTTCCCGGATCTGGACCAGCAACAGATCAGACAGGAATCGGACGACTTCGTTGGACGAGTAGAGAATCTGGAACGTAATATCGAACTGGAAACGAAGGACCAGGTACGATGGAGACTTCGACTTTTTTTAACCATGTTCCATCAACTGGACCCTCACGAAACTTTGACAGATAGTGGTTAATTAATCAAGCGTTATTCTTAATTTTTTTCGTGGGTGTCATTCAAGGGGCTGATTGCAAAATCCACCCTCAAGAATTTGATTGTTATTTTTTTCATTAATAATCGAACTAAAAGTTTGAAAAAAAAAAAAATATATAAAATGAAGGTAATTAGCATCAAATATCTGCAATAGTTTTCGAGAATAAAAAATAATATAGTTTGGGGAGGAGGCTGAAATTACATAAAATTGTTCTTTAGGCAAAAAGCAATATGTGGGGTGAATATCAACCAGTTGCTGGGGTTGATTTCCTATGCTTATACGGCTAGATCCTTTGCTTTTGTCGAATTCAAGGTCTATATTATGTTCCTATCTTTTAGCACGTATAAAACCAAGAACCACAATAATTGATTAACAAGGCTTGTATTTGGTATCTTCGAAAATGTAAATTTTGACAAATTTTAGTATTTTTCAAGCCTTGTTCGCTGTTCGAATTTGTATTAACCCCTTGTCAGAGCTAAATATTTGTTACTTCAGCTTAAAGTAAATCAGAACTGCATAAATTGTAATCAGAATTAAACTTAAAATTCAATTGTGATCAAAGTTTGTACGACAGAAGTATGATAATTTACTTTGTAAATATATTCAGTTACTTTTGTTAAGGTAGAATATGTCGCTTAGGAATTGTTTAATATTGCATTTGACCCAAAACGCACAATGATTAAATAATATTAAAATCTTATAATACCATTTTAACAATTATTTAAGTACTTAAATTAAATAATAAGGAAGTAAACTTTGTGACCACAATAGACACAATAATTTGTTAATTAACTAGTGTCACATATATAATATCAAATTACCATTTAAGCATGAATAAGTTATTTTGCTATTTTAGGATTAATTATCTATTATGGTGATTGTATAGACAGTAAACGAGCCTCGTCTGAGGGAAACGTCTTCAGAGGAGAGGATCCTATGGGATTGGCAAACGGGAGCCCTGATCCTTGCCATCTGTGCCTGTGTTCTTTTCTTCCTGGCCGCAGGATGCTCAGCTCTAGTCTACGCGAGACAGTGGCGTCGGATGAAGAAAAACTTCGAGCCAGGTAATTTATCTCTCTATTTGACACAATCTTCACCTATTGTCTGATGTATACTTAATCCTTCGAGTACAAAATTCTTCAGATTTAAACGCAATTTTGCTAGGGTTTATACAGGGTGAGTCGACAAGAATTACCGTTCAAAATAACATTTTTAACAGATTATATTGCATGAAATGAAAAGACACTGAAACACGAAAAGTGTAAGAGTTCTTGGATTTAGAAAATAAAAATGAAATATAGATGACATGGCAATGGAAGGAAATTGATACTGTAGAAAAGAAAATGGAGCAATTGTTATTAGTAAGCTCGTGTTCCAGTATTTGGTTACATCCGATTCTGTAGGATTGGTTGGTACAGTGGAGGGGGATAAGAAGTCCTTTAAAATGCAAGGCAGATTTTCTTCATTAGAGGGCTACTCACGACCTCTGCTCACCTTGGCTCGATCTATCACGCCCGGATATGACGTCCTGGTATTCAATGCTTCTCGTTTCTTTCATCATGCCCCGTCTCGCGTTCTCTTTATTCTCATTTACCAACTTATGTCATCTCCGATCGTTTGTACGCCGTTCGCGACCTAATTTTGCGATTATCTTTATTCCGTTAGGTTCGTTCGTATAGAATCTTAAAAATTTGAATTTCATGGGATAATTTTTGTACAATAATACTATTAATTATTTTACAATTTATAGACTTCTGATTGAAAGTCCGCTCAAAGGTTAAATCGTGGATTCTCTCCATGGTCCGTCATCCGAGTGTTGACGCTGCAAATTTCCAATTTCTAATAAATGCGTTTTTCAATCGAAAAAATATTTAAAGAAGTGACTTTGAGTTGTCAGTTTTTTGATACACGAAATCGCGTGACAAAACTACTTGAAATTCCTTACGCTTCATACGACGTTGCAAGACATAAGTAGTCGACTGTTTGCGAATCGCCGTCGTAACGTTCACGAAATGAAAACTTCGATAGCACGCGTTCGTCGGCGCGCGGCTTCGACGAATCCACGTGGTCGAAAGAGAAACGAAAGCTTTCGAACGGTGTTACGATTCACAATGAACGTTTGTACAATATATATTACTATCCCCGCATTTGCATAATGAACGTTACGCAGAACTCATGTACACCGGAACCCGCTCTTTACCCCTCCCTTACCTTCCTCCACCTCCTCAATCACTTCCCTCTCATTCCCTCCCTATCTCGACTGCCACCCACGCTTCCCCGAGGAAATGCTGTTTAGCGATGGAATCGATCTGTCTGATGTCTCGAAATCTTTCGTTCTTGTTTGTTCAAATGTTTTTCATATTTCTGTGATCATTTTTATCATATTTTTTGATCACTGTTTTATTGACTTGCGATGGGGTTTTTGGGGTTGTGATTCTCTTTTATGATGTTTCAATAACCTATAACTCACGGCATCCCCCCCTTCCCCCGTGTATGGTAAGGTTAATTTGAAACCTAAGAAGATTAACAAAAGATTGAATTATTTTATAACGTAGAAAAGTAAAATGTTGAAATTAGTGTGTAATACATGTATTATTGAATTAGTAATATTACTAACATTACCAATGTTATATTATTAATTAGTAATGTACCGATGTTACTAGTTATCCCTAGTATTAGTAATATTACTAATATTATTATTCGGGAATTGCTAGGCAGGTAATATTATAACTAATATCACCAATTATTACTCTTAGTATTATTAGTAGTATTATTAATATTAATATTCGAAAATTACTAGGCATTAAAAGTACCTAATATTATTAATAATTAGTGGTGGACTAATATTACTAGTTATCCCTAGTATTACTTATATTACTAATATTATTATTCGGGAATTCCTAGGCATTAAAGGTAATATTACAACTAATATCACCAATTACTCCTAGTATATTATTAATATTAATATTCGAAAACTACTAGGCATTAATAGTAATATTATTAATTAGTGGTGGACTAATATTACTAGTTACTCCGAGTAATACCAATTATTAGTAATATTACTAATATTAATTTTCGAAAATTACTAGGCATCAAAAATAATATTATTAATTAGTGATACACTAATATTATTAATTATTCGTAAAATTATACCAACATTAATATCCAAGAGTCAGCAGGAATCGAAAACTTTCTGAAACCTGTAACATTTCAAGTCCACCTGCGACATATTACAATATTTGATTCATCACAGTTGTTTGACGAATAAAAATGTTCTTTTACATGTCTGATTCCATCGCTAGCGGACATCGATGAAATATGCTGGAATCGTTATTCGAGCGGTCATGAATGAAACGACACTATTTTCGTTTCAATGCCGGATCGATGTTGTCAATTCGAGGTTCATACGCATAAATGTTTCATTCATGGTGTTGTACACGCATTAATCGATTCGTCGTTCTCTTTTTGAAATAGGAAATGACAAAAAGCGATTAAAGAGAAACTCAAAAAAAAAAAAAAAAAAAAAAAACAGTCACCTAAATATCTAAAAGGTCCTCAAGACAAAATAATATTATTTTAATAGACACGTGTAACAGTAGAAAGAATCTCTTTCCAAGGTCGTTCTGTTACGAAGTTTTAAGGTCGCTGTAATTTTTTGAAGAAGATTTGTTTTGAGAATAAAAAGTTACACGTGTTTGTGGATTATTATTTTTCTAGTGTAGTATTCTATATTTTCTGGTATAAGCATTACGGAAATTATAAATAATATTCTAGAATCTTTCTTAGACTCCTTAGTATATTTTCATAGGGGAATTCTTGAAAACTGGAAGATTCGTTTTGAGACGAAAAATACAAATATTTCAGAATTTGTGAATTATTATTTTTCTAGTGTAGTATTCTATATTTTCTAGTATAAATATTACGAGAATTATAAATAATATTCGAGAATTTTTATTGGCTAGTATATTATCATAGGGGAATTCTTGAAAACTGGAAGATTCGTTTTGAGAAGAAAAAGTTACATATATTTCAGAATTTATGGATTATGTATTTTTCTAGTGCAGTATTCTATATTTTGTAATATAGTATTCTAATATAAATATTACGTGGATTTATGTTACTAGTATTTATTATAAATGTGATTCTAGTCTTTTTATTAATCCTTTGCATTCGATGCATTTTTCGATAGGACATTTTTCTAGTGACATTCCAGTCGGGACAGTTTGTATATACATATGTAAATAGGAAAGAATTTGTAAGAATTACAATTTAAGGAGGTGTTTAGTACAAAAGTAACGACGTTGAATCGTTTATTTTTCTAACTGAATAGTTGTTCGTTGGCTATGCTCGTCAGGTTTTTCTTAAAGGTAGAAAAACATGACTTTGAACCGAAGCAAGGCTATCGTTTAGGTTCATCCCATGGGGTCTTGGGGAGACCAGAACCGCATTCCATGCCCGTCCAACTCGCATTCCAACCTTGACTATACACGATACCATCGTTCCAACTTCTCAAATAAATTGACAATTAAAAACAAATTATCCTAACCGATATTTGTTTCAACATACGAATTTCCTAACCATTGAATTCTTGAACGAAAATTTCAGTTTAATTTTTTGTTCTAATTTTGTTTCAAATTTTCAGCTATTATTTTAATTAAGAATTTCCAATTAAATACAGCGTTTCTAGTTCTCAGTTTAAAATAAGTTATCCCAATGGTTCGTTAACGTTTAAATTTCTTAATTTTTCCACGACGAAATTTCTTAAATTTTCAACTATTATTTTTAAATGTATCGTTCCAACTTCTCAGTTAAATGGTTAATTAAAAATAACAATATCTTGTTCGATCTTCCAACGTTTAAATTTCCTAATTATGGAATTCTTTAATTTTCGGAGAATAAACATTGAAACCCAAGCCCGCGAAAATTTGAACTTGAATTTCTTACTCTATTTTATTTTCATTTCTCAATGCATCGTTCCAAGTTCTCAATTAAATAGTTAAATAATAATAAAGATATCTTGTTCGATTTCCTAATTATGAAATTTATTAATTTTTGGAGAATTGAAGTTTAAAGATTAATATAAACGTATAAAAATATTGTGTGTATAAATGGTTTCAGTAAAATGGAATATTTCTCACGATTCTAGTTGGTCTGGAGGAGATCTCGGCTCGGCTGAACTTAATGGTCAAGGCAGAACTAGCCGAACTGGTTGCCGGCGCACCCATGAACCCGGGTGATCCTGAAACAAGGTGCCAATATCTTGAGAAACTCTTAGGTAATTTAAACAGATACACACTGTATACAGAGCGTTTATTTTTAATAAATTAAGCGTTAATTGTATTATAATTAAGCATATAAAACTTACGTGTGTTGAAGATACGATATTTTTAAGTTTTTGATTGAAAGTTCTTGAAAACGTAATATTTCTAAATTTCTACATTTATTTTTTTAAATATAACACCACATTTTGGTTTTGAATTCTTTCAAACATAATATTTTGAGGTTCTTCAGTTGAAATTTCTAATTTCTAAAATTATTAATATTAAGCTGTTATGTTATTATTAATATTAAGCTAAAGTTTTTAATAGTATTATGATTATTCAAAGGTTTTAACGTTATTTAAATACAATATTGTACAGTTTCTAATCTCCTAAGAATATTTTATAATAATATTAATATTATACACATTATTAATATTAGTATAATATTTCTGGGTCTCCAAATCCTTTAAATATAATATCTTAAACTTGCTAAGTGTATAATTTCAAAATTCCTCAATTTCTGGAAATAGATTTCCTTATAAGAATATAATATTATAATAATATTATTGTTCCCCGTATTATCAATATTTGTATTTTATATAAAAACAGTAGAAAACGGAAATGTAACAATTGTTCTGTTCTTCTCTCGTTGCAGACCGGAAGCGGGAAACTTCTGTGATGGTCGATTGGCCGGAAGTAACCGGCAATCTTTACATAGAAGAAAGAGAACCGCCCAAGGGCAAGAAACTGCATATCGCACGAATTCATCGAAACATCGAGACGATTTTGAATCAGAAGAGGAATTCTATCGAACAATAGAATCCACGGAAAAGAAAAGCTGCATTGTTTTTATCGAAACGACCACGAAATTCGACAATAATTTTTGTATTTATGCTCGTATTTATAATTTAATATTCAACGTGGACGAACGACAAATGGTATAAAAAATTGTATCGAACATTGTACACGAGAAATCTTGTATTATTTTTTAATAATTTAATATCTTTACTCCTTTTTTTTTTATATATATATATATAACGTCTTTTATTTTTTGTTATTTAAACGAATACACGAGTAAGGAACAGGAGGAAGTCTCGTGGCTCGAATGAGATCGAGCAACGAACGACTTGAACGTTCAATTATTTATTTCTTTTTTTATTATAATTAGCTTTAAAAGCCGCCATCTTTGTAATATAATACGACATTAACGATGTATCCGCCGGAAAACAGAATAAAACAGTGTAAACGGTGGAATTGTTTATGCTCCCTTTTCGATACCTTGAAATTTTCAATCCGGTATGATTTCAAGGTCCTGTTATTATAATAATTGTATTTCATATGATATCATTTTAACAGTAAATGAAATAATGGATCGTCCTGTTGAACAAAGTGTTACTACCAGTGAAATCTCACAGGATAAGGCCTTGAAACGTCTATCAGCTATTATAGTTTAATTTTGCTGTTAAAATGTAATGATTTTCTATTGAAACATTTGTTTTATATCTTTGTTAAATAAGAAAATAATTCTTCCACTTGAAAATTCTAGTTACATTGCTGCAAACTTAAATTAAGCTTACATATTTAAGTATTGTAAATATGTAATCGTAATGTAACGTTAGAAGTTTGAATAATTTTCAAAAGCTAAGATAAACCCTTAATTTAGAAAGGACACGCTTTTAGGTAAGATAGTTCAAAAGTAAACAAAGCTTAACGATTAAAACATTTTCAATATTAAATGAAACATGTACAACTAACAATTATATATTACTATGGTATCAACTACACTTATACGTAATTCTAAATAATTTGTTTAAGTTTAAAGGGTGCGCAGGAGATAAAGTGGCGCCAATATCGACAGTTGCGGAGAAATCAGGAAGCTCTAGAACAAGGATAGATAGATCCTTGTCCCTCCAACGGCGCTGCGACAGAGAGAGGGATACAACACTCGTATAAGAGACAAAGACAGAGCGAACACAAGCAGCATGATTTCTTTATGCAGTTGATCAAGTTTTTTGAAGCGAAGAAGCAATATTTTCTTATAATTCTTTGTTTTTAAATCTTCCTTATACCTTGGCGCATGCCACTGTAGAACCCTTTCTTGCAATTTCGCCTTCAAAACCTAATAAAAAAATAAAAGTGTGCGTTTTTATAGAATAAATCTTTTTACACACACTTTTTCCAAAAAATAGTTCTACAGCGGCATGCGCCAAGATATAAGGAAAATGTTAAATAAAGAATCATAAGAAAATATTGCTTCTTCGCTTCGACAAACTTGATCAGCTGCATAAAGTAATCATCGCTCTGTCTTTGTCTCTCTTACGAGTATTGTATCCCTCTCTCTGTCACAGTACCGTTGGAGAGACAAAGATCTATCTATCCTTGTTCTAGAGCTTCCTACTTTTTCCACAACTGTCGCTGAAGTCAACGAAAAAGTCAGTAGCAGCTGGTAGCAGCTCTTGCACAAGCGGTGAAGTAACAGGAACTAGAGAAAGTGAAACAAAATATAGGAGCAACGCGTGAGACAGTGATTGGTCCAATCTTGCGAGATACCTGCGTGTAATGCCTAACGTCGTAACCAGTAATCAGTAATGGCCGCCTCTAAGGAAGTCGATGCCAATATGACTGACAACAACGACGAGCTACTGTTAAAGACTGCCAGCCTTACTGGAGATCGCGTACCCGAAAAATTCGCTGTTTTCTACCACCCTCTAGGATATATTGCGGTCAGAATGTGACTGGTCCCAGAGTCTAGACGGAGCACCGGGGCGAGGGAAACTTTTCTGTCTCGCTTTGTCACATTTTGTTCCATAGGTGTTCTTTGTCACGAGGCAACCGCTCGTCGCTTTACCGACGGAGCGCCAGAGCCCATCAGAGCCCGCTTAGTGGTACGCCAAAATACACAGGGGCTGGCAGTCTTTAATAGTACCTCGTCGGTGCTGACAATGAGATATCTACGTAGCCGACGACCTCCTGCGAAGGTTCAGGATGGGCCGCCGAACTAGGTCCACACATCCGAATTTCTAAGTAGACTACATATCGCTAATCATACCGCAGAACGGTACGCATGTATCTTTTTGTTCTAATACTACGTCTGGCGTCATTCGAATTATAGATAGCCGATATCAATCCTGTACCAATGACTTTTCCTGCATTTGTCGCAACAGAGCAAAATACGAGGCCGCAGTATTGAATATCTGGAATCAAATCCTTATTCTGAATCGTAGTTTATACTCTTTTAAATGTAAGTGCGAACATATATTTGTTAATTTTGAAATAATATTCGTTTTCTTAACACATCAACGACCAAAGGGATAAATTGATCGATATACAGGGTGAGGCAGTTAAAACCGGCCACCCGAATAACTTGACTGCTATTGCTGGTAGGAAAAAATGTATCAGACGAACCTTACTTAGTATCTAGGGGCTGATCATCCGATGGTACTAGTTTTTTGATAGGTGGAGGCGTCAAGGACGCCTCAAAGTAAATTATTTTCCATCACAATTGATTCAACCCAGACGACGAATGATCTTCCCTATAGGTTATTGTATTCGCCTTGAAAAAAACATACCATTCCATTTAAAAAAGCAGTGATGACCTTCATATCTCCATGACGCCTCCACCTATCACAAAACTACTAACATCGGGTGATCAGCTCCTTGATACCAAATAATCTTGACCCGAAGAATTTTTTCCTACCACCAATAACAACCAAGTTATTCAGGTGGCCGGTTTTAAGTGCCTCGCTCTGTATAAACGAAATAAAAATGATTATTAAAGGTCTGATTAAATAATAAAGATAATTAATCTACTGCGAACTACGAGATATCTCGGTCGCTTGGCTATAGATTGATTGTTCTTTAAAATAAAATAAAATGTTGGCGCCCAGGGTAAGACGTTCGAAATGCGCCTGGCAGTGAATGGGTTATAGTTATACCTGATAAGAAACATTTATTCTTTCACGACAGGGACTGGCGATCAACCTAACGCTTAATAAGAAAAAGGATAAGATTACTCACGAGCGTTAAAGTACGAAGGGACAACGCATCAAACGTTACTGTCGAGATGTTGCAATACCTTTGCGCTCTTAGAATCATCAGGACAAAATACCTCTGATAAATCGGTGGTAATTCATACCACGGTATGTCCAAGTAAATTGAATCCGATACCCTCTGACTTTCGTAAATCAACAGTTCACCAGGGCCGCACCACAGCATAAATTGTAACATCATCGACATCAAGTAGCAGATGCATTTTAACAGATCCGCTCCTTCGGGGTTGTTGAGAAGCGCAAATCCGCTTAAACATATCTCCGCACCACTAGTCACCAGTTGGAGGAAAATGATCGGAGTTAACAGATCGTTAACGTCATCCACCAATCTGTATAAAAGCAGCAATATCGTCAATGGGTTCGAAGAAGTATTTTGGTATGAAAACGATAAACGATACGTACTGTATGAGTCGTTGATGATGACGAATGCATCTCGTTAGGCTCGCTACAAAATTGGGAGGACAGCTACCCGAATAGTCAACTTTCTCGTGATTGATCTCGATCCCGATGTTAGTAATCCATACGGTAATCAATCGAAATTGGCCGGATATGTTTAAAATTGTAAATCCACATGTAGTAACGATACCACAAATTGCGCCGAGGGCGATCGTGATTCCTACGATTTGGAAAAGAAATGCGATCTCGAAGGCAGGAGACTCTGCCACGTCCATTCCATACCTAAATTGATATCGTTCGTTACACAATTACAATAGAATGTCATTACAAAATTACAAAATATTAGACTACAGCTTCAAAGTGCATATCCTACCAGGATTCTAATGGTAACTGTCTGATAGTGTTAGAACTATTATTCATCGCTTCAAAGTAAGTGTAAAACGCCGCACCGAAGTACAAGAGGACAGTTGATGCGGCAACGAAGTAAAAGATTATGGTACCAGTCCTTGCCCAGTAAGCAAACATTTCGTAAGACTTCCTTTCTTCTGAATCCTTGGAAGTGTCCCACAAACTTCTTAGCTCGTTGTACAATCGGTAAGTACTTCTCCTCCTCGCCAGTAGATAAACCGTTTTGAATAATATTTGTGCTAGTGTCATTATAATGAATCCCGCTTCTAATTTGATAACAATAACTCAAAGTAACTAGCCTACGATTAACAGATTCCACGAAGACGGAACCATTTTACGTTAGCTGTTACTTACGTGTCAGACTTTTCAGATCGCCCCAGTTCACCACCACAAACATGATTCCAGGCACGAAAATCCCAATCATGGACAGTACAGAGATTATTAGACGAAATCGTGTGAACCCGATCATCCTGGACGATGGTTCTTCGTCGAAAGGCCACATACCGATTGAACTGCACATCATCTTGTTCGGCAGTATGTAATAATCGATCGTGTGTTTCGAAGGTTTTCTCATTTTTACTCTTTATTCGAAACTGATCGCGTGACTGTCAGTGGGTGGCTTTTTACTCCTCCGGAGAAACAATATTACAGGGTAGACGACGAGTCATATATCAACATTTTTACCTCGTCGTTTGCAGTTTGCAACATTAATGTCATCACCTGGTACGGTTTTTGCATCCCCCTGTCTTTTGGTTTATGGATTAATGAATGATTTATGGAAGGACATAACGGGATGGCACTGTTACACTGTTCGCTTGACAGGGGTGGAACTCGTAGGGTTTAACGCTACACGGTACCAGTTTTTCTCACCAATTATTTATTATCGAAGAAGTTATATAAGGAACTCAGTTGTGTCTTCTCCTCCGTCATTTCATACAGTGTCGTCGTACGAGGACCTCAAGCTTCTTAGCGGTTTAGACGGTTTGTGCAAGTGTCGTCATCTGGATTTTGTGCAAAATGCAAAACAACCAAGGTATAGCAGGTATGTTATTTTAGGAATAGTAGAAGTGTACAGTTATGTATAGAAAAGAACGTTACAGCCAAGCAAGTGATAATGAGGGCTTGTTACTAATCAATTAGAATCTCTGAAATTGGGTGGGTGTTTTATAGCCTAGGGAGTTTGAACTAGCACAATATCTTGGAACAGCGATTTTTGTTAATTATTCATGTCTAGTAGTCGTATAGTCGAATTTCTGACTTCTATGCAGCATCAAAAATACTTCAAGGATTTTCTAATGGAGGCAGCAGAGGTATATACATATATTCGAATCATTTAATCTTGTTACCGTAAGCGTCGATTAAAATATAAATCAGTCGATAAGTGTAATCCAAGCATAGTTGTCGAAACGTCAAGAATTTTGCCACGCTGTTATCACATTTCTTTAATTACTGTCCTATTCATCGGTGAGCTAGAATGAATGCAGCTCCATTCGTGATTCTGCTTCTTGCACGAAATGGGGGATAGCTGAAACAATTTCCTTTGCAAAAATGTCGCACGGGGCTTCGTTTTTGAATTATAAAGGAAAAACACTGACCAATCAGCTTTACGCACGCTCAGCCGTGATCAGTTGATAAGGTAACTTCGAGCCGGGACGTCGGACTAAGACGAATCACAGTCCAGTGTTTTTCGTGAATAATTCAAAAACGAAGCCTCGTCCAACATTTTTACAAAGGAAATTGTTGTGCAGAATTGTCTCAGCTATCTCTCATTTCCGACTCCTACACTAGTTACGGGACACCCTGAATGTATAAAAGAAAAACAGCACGAGCAATAAAGAAGAATACCCGAGAATAAAACGATGTCTATTAATGTGTACAATGATTATGGTTATTTATTCGTGTTTATAACTTGCGTTGTTTCTTTTTTCTTTTTCTAACAATGAAACAATGTTAGGACGGGAAGTAGATTAAACTTCCCTTGCTTAATTAACAGCATACCGTGCTTTTAATTATTTCAAAATGCAGTGTTTCTAGCATGAAAGAAATCATCTTGCTGTCGACGTTATTTCTCTGATACCGATTTTTCCTGCATTTGTTGTAACAGAGCAAAGTAAGAGGCAGCAGTATTGAATATCTAGAACAAACATCATCATTGTATACATTATTCCATTTACTATTCTTGAAAATGAAACTACTCACGGTTGTTAAAGTGTGAATGGATAGCGCTTCGAACATTATCGTCGAAATGCTGCAATACCTTTGCGCCTTTAGGATCATCAGGACCAAATACCTCTGACAAACCGGTGGTAATTTATACCATGGAATATCCAAGTAAATCGAATACGACAACCTTCGGCTTTCGTGGATCAGAATCTCACCAGGGCCGCACCACAGCAACGAATGTAACATCATCGATATTAAGTATCCGATAAGTTTCATCAGATTCAGGCGTGTGTGATTGTTGAGGAGCACAAATCCGCTTAGACAAATCTCCACTCCACTAGTCAGTAGGTGGAGGAAAATGATCGGTGTTAACAGATCATTAACATCATCCACCAAACTGTATAAAAGCAGCAATATCGTCAGTGAGTTCGAAGAAGCTTTTTGTTACGGAAAAGATAAACGATACGTACTGTATCAGTCGTTGATGATGACGAATGCATTTGGTTAGGCTGTCTATAAAATTGGGAGGACAGCGACCTGAATAGCCAACTTTCTCGCGATTGATCTCGATCCCAATGTTAGCAATCCATACGGTTATCAGTCGAAATTGGCCGGATATTTGTAACATAATGGTCCCGCACGTAGTGACGACTCCACACATTGCGTTCACCCCAATCGCAATTGGTACGGCTTGAAAGACGTATGCGATCACGAAGACAGGGGACTTTGTGACGTTCATTGCATACCTAAATTATTATTACTGAATTACAACTTCTCATATTCCAACACAATGACTACTTATAGGAATTACTGTTAACTGCGCTGAAAAATTAAACTCCAGCTTCAGACAGTGTGTATTTTACCAGGAATCTATCAGCAAATGTCGGATGTTGCCAGAACTACCGCCTGTTGTCATTGCTCTAATGTAATTGAAAGCACCCGTACTCAGGTATACGAGCGTAGTCGACGAGACAGATAAGTAGAAGGTTATGCTACCGATTCTTGCCCAGTAAGCGAATATTTCATAAGCGTCCCTCTCTTTAGGATCATTGGACGAGTCCCATAAACTTCTTAGCTCGTTATACAATCTGTACGTACTCTTCCTCCTCGCCAGTAGATAAACCGTTTTGAATAATATTTGTGAATGTGTCGCTATAACGAATCCCACTTCTAACATGATAATAAAAAAATTCAAAGTAATCAGAGTAACCATTAACAGAACCCTTTTTATGAGTACTACTACTTACGTACTACAATTTCCAGATCGTTCCGGTTCACCACCGCAAACATGATTTCAGGCGTTATAAGTACACAAATTCCCAGTACAGAGAATATCAAACGAAACCGTGAAAAGACTATCCTCCACGTTGACTGTTCTTCATCGAATGGCCACATACCGATTGAACTGCACATCATCTTGTTCGGCAGTATGTAATAATCGATCGTGTGGTTAGAAGGTTTTCTCATTTTTACTCTCTGTTCGAAACTGATCGCGTGACTGTCAGAGGGTGGCTTTTTTTCTCCTCCAGAGAAACAATAATGTCTCCCAACCGTGAATTCTTTAGGACAATATTATAGGGTAGACGAAAAACCGCGTACCGACATTTTTCTCTCGTTATTTTCAGTTTGCAACATTAATGTCATCACCTGGTGCGGTTTTTGCATCTCCCTGTCTTTTGGTTCATGGATTAATGAATGATTTATGGAAGGACATAACGGGATGGCACTGTTACACTGTTCGCGTGACAGGGGTGGAACTCGTAGGGGTTACTGCTACACGGTACCAGTTTTTCTCACCAATTATTTATTATCGACGAAGTTATATAAGGAACTCAGTTGTGTCTTCTCCTCCGTCATTTCATGCAGTGTTGTCGTACGAGGACCTCAAGCTTCTTAGCGGCTTAGACAGTTTGTGCAAGTGTCGTGATCTGGTTATAGTGCATTTTGGTCATGCTTCACGATGCAGAATTACAGAACGCAGCTGAATGGAGATGTATCCAGGTAAGAATGAACAACCAAGGCATAACTGGCATAGCAGGTGTGTAATTTCAGGAATAGTAGAAGTCTACAGTTATGTATAGAAAGGAACATTACAGTCAAACAAGTGAGAATGAGGGCTTGTTACTAACCAATTAGAACCTCTGCAATTGGGTGGGTGTTTTAAGGACTAGAAGCTTCAACTAGCACAATATCTTGTAACAGCGATTTTTGTTAATTATTCATGTCTGATAGTCGTATAGTCGAATTTCTATCTTCTACGCAGCATCTAAAATACTTCAAGGATTTTCTAATGGAGGCAGTGATATAATCTAGTGTAGGAGCCGAAAATAGGAGATAGGTGAGACAATTCTGAACAACAATTTCCTTTGCAAAAATGTTGTATGAGGCTTCGTTCCTGAATTATCAACGAAAAACACTGACCAATCAGAGCGCGAGTAGAGCCGTGACGTCGGACTAGAACGAATCTACATAGTTCTGATTGGTCAGTGTTTCTCGTTGATAATTCAAAAACCAAGCCCCATCCGACATTTTTGCTAAGGAAATTATTGTTCAGAATCGTCTTAGCTATCCCCCATTTCCGGCTCCTACACTAATTACCAGCCACCCTGTATATTCGAATCACTTTAGTCTTGTTACCGTAAGCGTCGATTAAAATACACATCAGTCGATAAATGTAATCCAAGTATAATTGTCGAAACGTCAAGAATTGTGGCACGCTGTCGTCACATTTCTTTAATTACTGTCCTATTCATCGGTGAGCTAGAACGAGTGCAGCTTCAGAGAATAAAACGATGTGTATTAATGTGTACAACGATTATGCCTATTTATTCCTGTTTATAAGTTGTGTCGTTTATCTGTTCATTTTTCTAACAATGAAACAATGTTAGGACGAGAGGTAGATTAAACTTCCCTTGCTTGATTAACCGCAAAACCGTCATGACTATACATATGCATTTAATTATTTCCAAATGCAGTGTTTCTAGCACGAAAGAAATCATCGGCTGTCGACGTTATTTCTCCGATACCGATTTTTCCTGCATTTGTTGTAACAGAGCAAAGTAAGAGACAGCAGTATTGAATATCTGGAACAACGTCGTGATTGTACATATTATTCCACTTACTATTGTTGAAGATGAAACTACTCACGATTGTTAAAGTACGAAGGGACAGCTCGTCAAACGTTATCGTCGAAATGCTGCAATACCTTTGCGCTCTTATGATCATCAGGACAAGATACCTCTGATAAATCGGTGGTAATTTATACCACGGTATGTTCAAGTAAACTGAATCCGATATCCTCTGGCTTTCGTAAATCAAAAATTCACCCGGCCCGCACCACAGCACAAACTGTATCACGATCGACATTAGGTAGCTGATAGATTTCAACAGATCTACTCTTTTGGGATTGTTGAGAAGCGCGAATCCGCTCAAACAAATCTCCACACCACTAGTCACTAGTTGGAGGAAAATGATCGGAGTTAACAGATCGTTAACATCATCCACCAATCTGTATAAAAGCAGCAATATCGTCAATGGGTTAGAAGAAGTGTTTTGTTATGGAAAACGATAAACGATACGTACTGTATCAGTCGTTGATGATGACGAATGCATTTGGTTAGGCTTGCTACAAAATTGTGAGGACACCTATCCGAATAGTCATCTTTCTCACGATTGATCTCGATCCCGATGTTAGTAATCCATACGGTTATCAGTCGAAATTGGCCGGATATTTGTAACATTATGGTCCCGCACGTAGTAATGACTCCACACATTGCGTTCACCCCAATCGCGATTCCTACGACTTGAAAGATATAGGCGATCTCGAAGATAGGGGACTTTGTGATGTCCATTCCATACCTAAATTATAATAATATTGCAGATTAGTGAATTACAACTTCTGATATTCCAATAGAACGACTAGTTATAGGAATCACTATTAACCCTTTGACTACGGCAGACTTTGGCACGCACCGGCCATACTGTACGGTATGAATTCAGTCGGGACGTACACCGAGACAAAGTATAATAAAATATTCTAAATATTGAATTCTATTATATTAAAGTAACCTGCATTACCATTATAGGCTTACATTACCATGAGAGCAATTATAAAATGTTAAATCGGCAATTATTCACGAAACTGGCGAGATTTGATCAGGACCCCTATTGGAGCCTACGGTACCAGGAAGTCAAAATATTTCAGACGTCAATATGCGCCAACAGTAGTCAAAGGATTGAATGTATTCAAAAAAATTCAACTCCAACTTCAAAGAATGTATTATACCAGGACTCTAGCGGCAAATGCCGGATGTCGCCAGAACTATTGCCTGTTGCCATTGCAATAATGTAACTGAAAACACCCGAATTCAGGTATATGAGCGCAGTTGACGAGACAGATAAGTAGAAGATTATGCTACCGATTCTTGCACAGTAAGCGAATATTTCGTAAACGTCCCTCTCTTTAGGATCGTTGGACGTGTCCCATAAACTTCTTAGCTCGTTATACAATCTGTACGTACATTTCCTCCTCGCCAGTAGATAAACCGTTTTGAATAATATTTGTGCAAGTGACGTTATAACGCATCCCGATTCTAATTTGATAACAAAAACTCAAAGTAACCAGACGATCATTAACAGATTCCACGAAGACGGAACAACATAATCATACATTTTCTTACGTTTGCTGCTACTTACGTGTTACGATTTTCAGATCATCCCGGTTCACCACCACAAACATGATACCAGGCACGAATATTCCAACAATGGACAGTACAGAGATTATTAGACGAAATCGTGTGAACCTGATCATCCTGGACGATGGTTCTTCGTCGAAAGGCCACATTCCGATTGAACTAAACATCATCCTGTTCGGCCGTATGTAATAATCGATCGAGTGGTTAGAACGTTTTCTCATGTTTTCTCTCTGTTCGAAACTGATCGCGTGACTGTCAGAGGGTGGCTTTTTTTCTCCTCCGGAGAAACAATATTACAGGGTAGACGACGAGTCATATATCAACATTTTTACCTCGTCGTTTGCAGTTTGCAACATTAATGTCATCACCTGGTACGGTTTTTGCATCTCCCTGTCTTTTGGTTTATGGATTAATGAATGATTTATGGAAGGAAATAACGGGATGGCACTGTTACATTGTTCGCGTGACAGAGGTGGAACTCGTAGGGGTTAACGCTACACGGTACCAGTTTTCCTCACGAATTATTTATTATCGAAGAAGTTATATAAGGAACTCAGTTGTGTCTTCTCCTCCGTCATTTCATGCAGTGTCGTCGTACGAGTACCACAGACTTCTTAGCGGCTAACGCAATTTGTGCTTGTTTCTCTTCTTGCTGATAAATAAAATGTTTTGAATAATACATGTATCCGCGCAAGAATGAACAACCAAGGATTAAGCGTACCTGACACAGCAGGTATGTTATTTTAGAAGTGGTAGAAGTTTATAATAACGTATAGAACGAAACATATTAGCCAAGCAAGTGGGAATTAGGGATAGTTACTATTCAATTAGAGTTAAAGGAACCACGGCAAAATTTCCAATTGACTTCAGCGACAGTTGCGGAAAAATTACGAAGCTCCCAAACAAGGAAACGAAACTCTCCAACGGGGCTGTGACAGAGAGAGTGTTACAGCAACGACAACAGGAGAGACGAAGACAGAACGATAACGAGTTTGGTGCAATTTATGGAGCTTATAAAGCAATATTCCCTAACACACTTTTTCTTTCCCTCTGGAAATTTTATAAAAAAAAAAAAAAAAAACATAAAGGTGTATGTTTTTATAGAAGAACTTTTTTCTGGACACATTTTCGAAAAAAGTGCTGGGTACCCTCCTGCGTAATGGTACAAGGAATTCAAAAACAAAATTTAAGCTCAAGAAACAGCACCAAACTCGTTATCCCTCTATCTTCGTCTCTCCTGCTATTGATGTGTCACTCTCTCTCTGTCGCACCGCCGTTAGAGAGACAAGGATCTATCTATCCTTGTTCGGTAGCATCCAAATTTTTCCGCAATTGTCGACAAAGGAGCTAGTTTACTTCCTGCGCACCCCTTACAGCTAAAGAAGCGGTGAAATAACAGGAACTAGATAAAGTGAAACAAAATGTAGGAGCAGCGCGTGAGACAGTGGTTGGTCCAATCTTGAGAGAGACCTGCACGTAATGCCTAACGTCGTAACAAGTAATCTGTAATAGCCGCCTGTTAGGAACTCGAGGCAAGAGCGCCGTGTCGGTGATGGCAATATGGCTGAGATATTTGCGTAGCCGGTGACCTCCTTCGAAGATTCAAGATGGTCCGCCGAATTGGGTCCACAGATCTGAATTTCTAAATAGACTATATATCGCTACGTATCTGTTTGTTCTAATACTGCGCCTAGCGTCATCCAAATTATAGATAGCCGACATCATTCCTGTATCAATGATTTTTCCTGCATTTGTCGTAACAGAGCAAAATAAGAGGCCGCAGTATTGAATATCTGGAACCAAATCCTTATTCTGAATCGTAGTTAATACTTTGTTAAATGTAAGTGCGAATATATTTGTTAATTGTTAACAAATTCGTTTTCTTAATACATCAACGGCCACGCTGTTTCTTAACCCAATCACTGGGAACTATGAGATATCTCGGTAGTTTGGCTACAAGTTTAGATTGATTGTTCTTTGAAATAAAATAAAATCTTGGAGCCCAGGGCAAGACGTTCGAATTGTGCCTAGCAGTGAATGGGTTATAAATGATAAGAAACACCCATTCTTACACAACAGGGACTGTATATCCGTAGCAAAAATCATGTTTGTGAGGCGTGGGGATCATCGTGCTGTATCGTCAATAATTAACGCTTAACAAGAAAGAGGATATGATTACTCACAAGTGTTAAAGTACGAAGGGACAGCGCATCAAACGTTATCGTCGAAATGCTGCAATACCTTTGCGCCCTTAAGATCATCAGGACAAAATACCTCTGATAAATCGGTGGTAATTTATACCACGGTATGTCCAAGTAAATTGAATCCGATACCCTCTGACTTTCGTAAATCAACAGTTCACCAGGGCCGCACCACAGCATAAATTGTATCATCATCGATATTAAGTAACAGATGCATTTTAACAGATCCACTCCTTCGGGGTTGTTGAGAAGCGCAAATCCGCTTAAACAAATCTCCGCACCACTAGTCACCAGTTGGAGGAAAATGATCGGAGTTAACAGATCGTTAACGTCATCCACCAATCTGTATAAAAGCAGCAATATCGTCAATGGGTTCGAAGAAGTATTTTGGTATGAAAACGATAAACGATACGTACTGTATGAGTCGTTGATGATGACGAATGCATCTCGTTAGGCTCGCTACAAAATTGGGAGGACAGCTACCCGAATAGTCAACTTTCTCGCGATTGATCTCGATCCCGATGTTAGTAATCCACACGTTAATCAATCGAAATTGGCCGGATATGTTTAAAATTGTAAATCCACATGTAGTAACGATACCACAAATTGCGCTGATGGCGATCGCGATTCCTACGACTTGGGAGAGAAATGCGATCTCGAAGACAGGAGACTCTGTGATGTCCATTCCATACCTAACTTGGTATCGCTCATTACAAAATTACAAAATTAGACTCCAGCTTCAAAGGGAATATCTTACCAGGATTCTAATGGTAACTGTCTGATGGTGTTAGAACTATTATTCATTGCTTCAAAGTAAGTGTAAACTGCTGTACCCATGTAAAAGAGCACAGTCGATGCGGCAGCGAAGTAAAAGGTTATGCTACCAGTTCTTGCCCAGTAAGCAAACATTTCGTAAGAACCCCTTTCTTCAGAGTCGTTGGACGCGTCCCACAAACTTCTTAGCTCGTTGTACAATCGGTACGTACTTTTTCGCCTCGCCAGTAGATAAATCGTTTTGAATAATATTTGTGCTAGTGTCATTATAACGAATCCCGCTTCTAATTTGATAACAAGAACTCAAACTAACCAGACTATGATCAACAGATTCGATGAAGACGGAACAACATAATCATAAATCTTTTTACGTTTGCTGCTACTTACGTGTTAGAATTTTCAGATCGCCCCAGTTCACCACCACAAACATGATTCCAGGCATGAAAATTCCAATAATGGACAGTACAGAGATTATTAGACGAAATCGTGTGAACCCGATCATCCTGGACGACGGTTCTTCGTCGAAAGGCCACATTCCGATTGAACTGCACATCATCTTGTTTGGCCGTATGTAATAATCGATCGAGTGGTTAGAAGGTTTTCTCATGTTTTCTCTCTATTCGAAACTGATCGCGTGACTGTCAGAGGGTGCCTTTTTTTCTCCTCCAGAGGAACAATGTTTCCCAATCGTGAATTCTTTAGAACAATATTATAGGGTTGACGACAAGCCACGTACCGACATTTTTCCCTCGTTATTTTCAGTTTGCAACATTAATGTCATCACCTGGTGCGGTTTTTGCATCCCCCTGTCTTTTGGTTCATGGCTTAATGAATGATTTACGGAAGGAAACAACGGGATGCCACTGTTACATTGTTCGCGCGACAGGGGTGGAACTCGTAGGGGTCAGCGCTACACGTTACCAGTTTTTCTCACCAATTATTTATTATCGAAGAAGTTATATAAGGAACTCAGTTGTTTTTTCTCCTCCGTCATTTTGTGCAGAGTCGTCGTACGAGTACCACAGACTTCAATCCTTGCCAGTAGATAGAATGTTTTGAGTAATAGTTGTGCAAGTGTCGTCATCTGGTTATAGTGCTATTTCGTCATGCTTCACGATGCAGAATTTCAGAACGCAACTGAATGGAGATGTATCCAGGTAAGAATGAACAATCAAGGCATAGCTGGCACAGCGGGTACGTTATTTCCTGAATAGTACAAGTTTACAGTTATGTATAGAAAGGAACATTACAGTCAAGCAAGTGATAACGAGGGCATGTCACTAACCAATTAGAATCTCTGAAATTGGGTGGGTGTTTTAAGGCCTAGGAGCTCCAACTAGCACAATATCTTGTAACAGCGACTTTTGTTAATTATTCATGTCTGGCAGTTGTACAGTCGGATTTCTGACTTCTATGCAGCATCAAAAATACTTCAAAGATTTTCTAATCGAAGCAGTGATATAATCTAGTGTAGGAGCCGAAAATGGGAGATAGGTGAGACAATTCGGAACAACAATTTCCTTTGCTAAAATGTTGTATGAGGCTTCGTTCCTGAATTATCAACGAAAAACACTGACCAATCAGAGCGCGAGTAGAGCCGTGACGTCGGACTAGAACGAATCTACATAGTTCTGATTGGTCAGTGTTTCTCGTTGATAATTCAAAAACCAAGTCCCATCCGACATTTTGTCTAAGGAAATTATTGTTCAAAATCGTCTTAGCTACCCCCCACCCCCCATTGCCCAATTTCCCGCTCCTACACTAGTTACTAGCCACCCTGTATATTCGAATCAATTTAGTCTTGTTACCGTAAACGTCGATTAAAATACAAATCAGTCGATAAATGTAATCCAAGCATAATTGTCGAAACGTCAAGACTTTTGGCACGCTGTCGTCACATTTCTTTAATTACTGTCCTATTCATCGGTTAGCTAGAATGAGTGCAGCTTCAGAGAATAAAACGATGTGTATTAATGTGTACAACGATTATGCCTATTTATTCCTGTTTATAATTTGTGTCGTTTATCTGTTCATTTTTCTATCAATGAAACAATGTTAGGACGAGAGGTAGATTAAACTTCCCTTGCTTGATTAACCGCAAAACCGTTATGACTATACATATGCATTTAATTATTTCCAAATGCAGTGTTTCTAGCACGAAAGAAATCATCGGCTGTCGACGTTATTTCTCCGATACCGATTTTTCCTGCATTTGTTGTAACAGAGCAAAATAAGAGGCAGCAGTATTGAATATCTGGAACAACGTCATGAATGTATACATTATTCCATTTTCTATTCTCAGAGTCCGCTCTAGCGGTTACGTCGCCCCGGATAAAAAACAAATTGTCATATATATTTTTTTAAATAAACGTACATATTTTTTATTTTGAATAAAAAATCAAGAATATGCATGGTCAAACAAGTTCAAGCAGCGTCCTTTACAAATTCTGTGTTAATTTTTGAATAATAGTGTATATATTTCTAGCTTTTAGACACAAACAATATAAATACGCTAGGCACAATAAATTTTTAACGAGCGAAAAAATCGATATGTGAAATTTTCTATTAATTGGGTATTTAACACATCAATATT
Organism: Stelis phaeoptera; assembly: GCA_943735885.1. NCBI lineage: Eukaryota > Metazoa > Arthropoda > Insecta > Hymenoptera > Megachilidae > Stelis > Stelis phaeoptera. Next base: position 9,423,940 of record OX030936.1, read on the forward strand.
TTTTCTCACACTTACAGCCAAAATGGCGCCCCTAAATTCTGCCTCCCCGAGCAAAAGTCCGGGTTGCCCGCCCCTAGAGCGGGCGCTGAATATTCTTGAAAATGAAACTACTCACGGTTGTTAAAGTATGAATGGATAGTGCATCGAACATTATCGTCGAAATGCTGCAATACTTTTGCGCCTTTAGGATCATCAGGACAAAATACCTTTGATAAACCGGTGGTAATTTGTACCATGGAATATCCAAGTAAATTGAATACGATAACCTCCGGCTCTCGTGAATCAAAAGTTCACCAGGGCCGCACCACAGCATAAATTGTATCATCATCGACATTAAGTAGCAAATGCATTTTAACAGATCCACTCCTTCGGGGTTGTTGAGAAACGCAAATCCGCTTAAACAAATCTCCACACCACTAGTCACCAGTTGGAGGAAAATGATCGGAGTTAAGAGATCATTAACTTCATCTACCAATCTGTATAAAAGCAGCAATATCGTCAGTGGGTTCGAAGAAGCGTTTTGTTATGGAAAACGATAAACGATACGTACTGTATCAGTCGTTGATGATGACGAATGCATTTGGTTAGGCTCGTTACAAAACTGGGAGGACAGCTAACCGAATAGTCAACTTTCTCGCGATTGATCTCGATCCCAATGTTAGCAATCCATACGGTTATCAGTCGAAATTGGCCGGATATTTGTAACATAATGGTCCCGCACGTAGTAACGACTCCACACATTGCGTTGACCAGAATCACACTTGCTACGATTTGAAAGCCATAGACGATCTCGAAGATAGGGGACCTTGTGACGTCGAATCCGTACCTAAATTATAATAATATTAAACATTAGTTACAGGACTATAGTTATAGGAATTACTATCAAATTGTGTTTAAAAATTGAACTCCAGCTTCAAAGAACGTATTTTACCAGGACACTACCGGCAGATGCCGGATGATGCCAGAACTATTGCCTGTTGCCATTGCTCTAATGTAATTGAATGTACTCGAACTCAGGTATGCGAGCGCAGTTGACAAGACAGATAAGTAGAAGGTTATGCTACCGATCCTTGCCCAGTAAGCGAATATTTCGTAAGCGTTCCTCTCTTTAGGATCATTGTACGTTTCCCACAAACTTCTTAGCTCGTGGTACAATCGGTACGTAGTTTTCCTCCTCGCCAGTAGATAAACCGTTTTGAATAATATTTGTGAATGTGTCGTTATCATCAATCCCACTTCTAATTTGATAACGAGAAATCATAGTTACGAGAGTACCACATAATGATGAACACTTTTATAAGTGCTACTACTTACGTACAACAATTTCCAGATCGTCCCGGTTCACCACCGCAAACATGATTTCAGGCGCTAAAAGCACACAAATTCCCAGTACAGAGAATATCATACGAAATCGTGCGAACACAATCTTCCAGGTTGATGATTCTTCTTCAAAAGGCCACATTCCTATTGAACTGCACATCATCTTGTTCGGCCGTACATAATAATCGATCGAACGGTTAGACGGTTTTCTCATATTTTCTCTCTGTTCGAAACTGATCGCGTGATTGTCAGAGGGTGGCTTTTTACTCCTCCGGAGAAACAATATTACAGGATAGACGACGAGTCACATATCAACATTTTTACCTCCTCGTTTGCAGTTTGCAACATTAATGTCATCACCTGGTACGGTTTTTGCATCCCCCTGTCTTTTGGTTTATGGATTAATGAATGATTTATGGAAGGACATAACGGGATGGCACTGTTACACTGTTCGCGTGACAGGGGTGGAACTCGTAGGGTTTAACGCTACACGGTACCACTTTTTCTCACCAATTATTTATTATCGACGAAGTTATATAAGGAACTCAGTTGTGTCTTCTCCTCCGTCATTTCATGCAGTGTTGTCGTACGAGGACCTCAAGCTTCTTAGCGGCTTAGACAGTTTGTGCAAGTGTCGTGATCTGGTTATAGTGCATTTTGGTCATGCTTCACGATGCAGAATTACAGAACGCAGCTGAATGGAGATGTATCCAGGTAAGAATGAACAACCAAGGCATAGCTGACATAGCAGGTGTGTTATTTCAGGAATGGTAGAAGTTTACAGTTATCTATAGAACTCGTTCCACTCGTGACATTTACGTTTGGCCCGAAATGTCGATTACGAGTCAGTCTCGTGAACTTGGCTGACTCGTGATATTTAACCCCTTAACCTACGATTTACGTTCGAGAATTTTGGGCGATGCCCCTAATATTTATGATTGGCCCGATCAGCGTATTATGGGCGATGCCCGTAGTTGTAGGTTAAGGGGTTAAGTTTGGCCTAAAATTTTTACCCCGAATCAGAATCGTCAAAATAGTGCAAGGGGTTAATTAACTGCATACCGTTATGATTATATATACACGCATTTAATTATTTCAAAATGCAGTGTTCCTAGCATGAAAGAAATCATCGGCTGTCGACGTTATTTCTCCGATACCGATTTTTCCTGCATTTGTTGTAACAGAGCAAAGTAAGAGGCAGCAGTATTGAATATCTAGAACAACGTCATCATTGTATACATTATTCCATTTACTATTCTTGAAATCGAAACTACTCACGGCTGTTAAAGTACGAAGGGACAGCGCATCAAACGTTACTGTCGAAATGCTGCAATACCTTTGCCCTTTTATGATCATCAGGGCAAGATACTTCTGATAAATCGGTGGTAATTTATACCACGGTATGTCCAAGTAAACTGAATCCGATATCCTCTGACTTTCGTAAATCAAAAATTCACCAGGGCCGCACCACAGCACAAATTGTATCATGATCGATATTAGGGAGCCGATAGATTTGAACATATCCTCTCTTTTCGGGTTGTTGAAAAGCGCAAATCCGCTTAAACAAATCTCCACACCACCAGTCACCAGTTGGAGGAAAATGATCGGAGTTAACAGATCGTTAACATCATCCACCAATCTGTATAAAAGCAGCAATATCGTCAATGGGTTAGAAGAAGTGTTTTGTTATGGAAAAAAGAAACGATACGTACTGTATCAATCGTTGATGATGACGAATACATTTGGTTAGGCTCGCTACAAAATTGTGAGGACAGCGACCCGAATACCCAACTTTCTCGCGATTGATCTCGATCCCGATGTTAGTAATCCATACGGTTATCAGTCGAAATTGGCCGGATATTTGTAACATAATGGTCCCGCACGTAGTAACGACTCCACACATTGCGTTGACTATAATCACAATTGGTACGGCTTGAAAGACATATGCGATCACGAAGACAGAGGACTTTGTGACGTTCATTGCATACCTAAATTATAATGTTATCGCACATTACAGAATTACAACTTCTGATATTCCAACTACTATTAAATGTGCTGAAAAATTGAACTACAGTTTCAGGGAGAATATTTTACCAGGAATCTATCAGCAAATGTCGGATGATGCCAGAACTACCACCTGTTGTCATTGCTCTAACGTAATTGAAAGCACCCGTACTCAGGTATACGAGCGTAGTTGACGAGGCGGCTAAGTAAAATGTTATGCTACCGATTCTTGCCCAGTAAGCGAACATTTCGTAAGCGTCCCTCTCTTTAGGATCATTGGACGAGTCCCACAAACTTCTTAGCTCGTTGTACAATCGGTACGTAATTTGTCTCCTCGCCAGTAGATACACCGTTTTGAATAATATTTGTGAATGTGTCGTTATAACGAATCCCGCTTCTAATTCGAGAACAAGAATTCAAAGTAACCAGATTCGATGAAAGCGTTACTACATAACGATAAACCCTTTTACGAGTGTTACTACTTACGTATTACAATTTCCAGATCGGTCCGGTTCATCACCGCAAACATGATTTCAGGCGTTATAAGTACACAAATTCCCAGTACAGAGAATATCAAACGAAACCGTGAAAAGACTATCCTCCACGTTGACTGTTCTTCGTCAAAAGGCCACATTCCGATTGAACTGTACATCATCTTGTTCGGCCGTATGTAATAGTCGATCGAGTGGTTAGAAGGTTTTCTCATGTTTCCTCTCTATTCGAAACTGATCGCGTGACTGTCAGAGGGTAGCTTTTTTCTCCTTCAGGGAAACAATATTACAGGGTAGACGACGAGTCACGTATCAACATTTTTACCTCGTCGTTTGCAGTTTGCAACATTAATGTCATCACCTGGTACGGTTTTTGCATCTCCCTGTCTTTTGGTTTATGGATTAATGAATGATTTATGGAAGGAAATAACGGGATGGTACTGTTACACTGTTCGCGTGACAGGGGTGGAACTCGTAGGGGTTAACGCTACACGGTACCAGTTTTCCTCACGAATTATTTATTATCGAAGAAGTTATATAAGGAACTCAGTTGTGTCTTCTCCTCCGTCATTTCATGCAGTGTCGTTGTACGAGTACCACAGACTTCTTAGCGGCTAATGCAAGTTGTGCTTGTTTCTCTCCTTGCCAGTAGATAGAATGTTTTGAATAATAATTGTGCTACTTTTTGTTTTCCTGATGTTTCAGGATGCAGAGCTTTGGAGCACAGCTGAACATACAAGTATCTACGCAAGAATGAACATAAAAGGATTAAGCGTACCTGACACAGCAGGTATGTGATTTTAGAAGTGGTAGAAGTTTACAATAATGTATAGAACAAAACTGATCAGCCAAGCAAGTGAGAATGAGGGCTGGTTACTAATTAATTAGAGGAGCTCTCGGTAATTATTTCTAAGTAAAGTAAGAAGCTCTCGAACAAGGATAGATAGATCCTTGTCTCTTCAGCGGTGCTGTGACAGAGAGGGTGATACAACAATAGCAGGAGAGTCGAAGACAGAGCGATAGGCAAACTGCATGATTTTTCAATGCAGTTATTTGTAATTAGCGACTGAGAAATTGTTTAATGATAAAAATGACAAATTTATGACACAAGTTATTTGAGGTCATGTGTTTCTAAAATTGTTGTGCTTCATTTGCTAATATTATCTCATTTTCAATCACTATAATTCTCATTTATTGTTAATCATCATATGATTACATCAGAAACAGATACTGGAAATATTTGTGATATTTTTTGGTCAAGGTACGAAAGAATCATCCGATTCAACCTGTTAATTATTCTGTATTATATTTATTGATACACTTATTGATATAATACAGAACAAATCGTTTGAAAACTTTTACCAGATCAATGTACACCGCTATTGTCACTGATCTTTGTCACCCTCGGCTTTTCTTTTAAAATAATTTCAACGAATCTTCTCCCGGCGTGCTGCCCGCGTCGAATCGCTAAAGATTTAGGAACGTATTCTCTAAAATATCGTTATACCTCCAAGCTTAAATCGATGTATCTCGAAAATATCTCCTCGTCGATAAATATTTGGCAGCTTCGATTTAGTACTTTCGATTATCTGCTCCCTTCGATCGAGATCAAAAGAATTCGGTTTCGTTTGTCGCGGCTTGAACGTCGATTTTACCCGTTCGTTGCTTGAACAAAGATAATAAAAGAAAGAAAAAGAGAAAACGACGTTCATAACCTAATCGATATTCAATGGGATCCCATGTGAAATTCTCGATTATCAATTGGTCCATTTTTTGTTTCTTTCTTATCCTTCTATCGGTAACGATTCGATTCAGAGGAAATAGAATACCCAATAGATGGCGTTGAATAACATGAAACTGACCGGAAATATGATTCTGGAGTATTTGTCGATGACGTTCACATCCTTTATCTTCGGCATTGATACTCGTAACACGGATGCTCCTTTTCTCAACGCGTGCAATACCTGCAATTATTATTTTAATAAATAATCCGTCACCGACGAAATTACTTCATTTTGATTTCCGAAATACAATAATAATTATACACTGAACACTTTCATAATATGCGATTGTGTTCATTTATAACTTACATTGTCATATTTTTATTATTATTGACAATATTTGTGAATTTTACAGCAAAGAATCATGGAATCATGGTTACCTTAGGTTTGTGTGGTTTAGGCCCCCTGTATCTGAGGCCAGGGTTCCTGCCATGCGTGTTGTAGGCAGCGACCCTGGAAATGCGAAAACTAGGGGGAAATTTGGCCGGATCGTGTTCTCTTCCTGTTCCGGGTGTCGAGCTGGTGCTCAGCAACCCTGATCTGTTCCTTATGCTCGGCAGAGGAGACATTCTCAGATCTTGAAGTTCTATTATGTCCGCTTCCGTTGAACCAGGAAACGGAGAGCTTGCTTTACTTCCTGTAAAATTATACGTTTTCCTATGAAAATTATAATCGAAAAATAAACTTCTGAGATTAATACACTATTATACAGGGTGTTGATAAATTACCTGAGAAGCTTTACACCGTTGGATAGACGACGGAAAATCGAAGCGAAAAGGTCTGTATCATTTTTCAATTGAATCGGTAGTTTAGTCAGAATTCGTGGTTGAAATTTGAAAAATCGACCAATCAGTGCGCAGCTTAGAAAGAGGCAGCCACGTTTGCCGCGGCATTTTTCAATCTTTCAAACTTCAAAAACAAATTCTGGCTAAACTACTAATCTTATCGAAAAATGCTACAGAACTTTTCGCTTCGATTCCCCGTCGTCTATCCAACGGTGTATAGATCTTCAGGTAATTTTTGAACACCCCTATACATATAATAAACAGTTAAATATATACAGTCTCGTTATCGTGGATAATAAAATTATACCTGATTTGGTAGAAACGACTTTCTTATCGTCTGTCTCTTTCTTTTTGCTTTTCTTTTTCGCCCTGGCGCCCCAGTAAGTGTAATTAACAGCCGCGTACTCCAAAAGAGCCGCGAATACAAAAACGAAACACATTACTAAATAAATATCGATAGCCTTCACGTAGCTGATACGTGGCAGTGAGCTACGTACACCAGTCGAAATTGTGGTCATCGTTAGGACCGTCGTTATACCTATAAAATAAAAACAGAAAGAAAAATCATATGATTCATCCATTTGAAATATTTATAGGCAATAAAACAGAAAAATTTCGAAATTCCAACACCAATTACCGACGAATGGTAATGATAGTATAATAATGTTCAATCATTGGTTGTGAATTTTACTTTCAACCCCTGAAAACTCTGAAAGATTAAGTAGGACATTTTGAATAATTCTAACATCACTATGTTAGTTAACAATTCTACAAGTCCCCTTGAAAATAATGTAGGATCGGGACCTCCATACCCAAACCATAATAGGCGTCGTGGAGAAATACAGGATAGTCGGACGGTTTGGTCCAGGAAGTAACGCGGTCGCCCAGGAATCCGAGGTTCGCGGTTTCGATTCCCGGCGACCGGCTCCGGTTTTTTCCACGATGCCTACAATAGTATACAAATGTCCTTCGTTGATTTTAACTAGCAAACAAAACTCTGAAGGGTTGGATCTCACAATCAGCCACTTTGAAGATTTTTAACAGAAAAATAGTCGCTTCTGATAATTGCGATTACCAAGAGCGACCCTGGCGCTGGTTGCCTCGTGGTTGATCCAGAAGCTGACCCAGCTCAGCATCACGATCAGGATGCTCGGTAGGTAAGTTTGGAAAACGAAGTAACCGATGTTTCTTTGAAGCTTGAAGCTCAACGAGAGCCTCTGATATATACCAGTGGCCAGTCTTTCTTTACGATCGTTCGTTTCATAACCGATTAACGTGAACTGTGGCAATTCGGCTTCTTCGACCCCTCGCACAGGTGTTTCCTTCCAGTACATCACCACGTCCAGCACCGTGTATCCATCTGAAAAAAAAATTTAAAAAAAGAAATTACTCTATCCTGGATACAATGATCATCTAGTAATCTAGTTCGAAGCATCATTGATGTCAACAATGATTATTTAATATAGATAGAACGTTTGTGTTAATTCAAATCGATAGAGTTTCTAGTAGCTTCAACTATCGATCGTACGATGTTTCGGCTAGAACGGTTCAGTAGAAAAAGGATAACGGACAGGGGGTTGAAAAAAGAGCTGTGAAAGATAGTATTGATCGTACAGCTCTCGATCTCTACGGTGCAGTTCTGCGAATCGAGCGGATAATAGTGCAGATCCATCATGCAGGCCAGGGTCGTCGTGAATCTCATGCCATAAGTGACAGATCCGTCCCCGGACAATCGGACCAGTTTATTACGCTCGGTCACGTCGTGTAAGAAACTGCGAACAAACCGAAAACCCCCAATAAACTCCTGGAATACTATAGACCCATTTTAAACTACCATCGACCCCCATGGGGTCCACATTGGACCCCGTTGGTTGGTAACCCCCCCCCTTGACTTATAAAATTACATTTTGCAATTTAATCTTCATTTAATTTTCATACGTTCGTGCAAAATTTTATCTCAAATCTACTTCTTGCATTTAGTACGATTTACTAAATAAACATAAAATATTTACTAAACATTGTTTGCACAAAAGCTGAACTTCTTGATTTAAATATCTTTAGAATTGTAAAGTTTCTGGAAATTCAGAACAGTGTTGCCTTCTTTCTATTTTTCTCTTGTTTATTGGAACGTTTTAGATAACACAGTTTCTTCGATATCTGTCTTCGCTCACCTATTTTTATCGTTGGCGAAAAATGTGTCTGGAACCCAAATCTTTTCCGCGAAATCTCCGCTAAGCGTAAGAACTTCCGATTCCTGGGAGAACGCTAGTCTCTCGTCCTTCCAATATTGATTCAAGTACATTGTTATCGTGTAATCCTGTGGCAAAACATTAATTCCGAATTATTAAACAAATATATAAACCGTTTAAATGCATTGCCCATTTCGCTTCGAACAGCATTTACAGGGTGTCCAAAACGGTAGGGAGCAAAGTTAAAAAAGATAATACAAACTTACGTCCGGAAATATTTTATTGGAAATATATACGAATTCATATACAAAATCGTGTACGTATTATACAGGGTGTCCCGTATCTAGTGTAACATCGGGAAATGGGAGGTAGCCGAGACGATTCTGAACAACAATTTCCTTTGCAAAATTGTCGAACGAGGCTTCGTTTATGAATTATTCACGAAAAACACTGACCAATCAGAGCGCGCGTAGAGTTACCCTATCACGGCTGAGCGCACAGTACGTGCGCTCTGATTGGTCAGTGTTTTTCGTGAATAATTCAAAAACGAAGCCCGATCCGATATTTTTGCAAAGGAAATTGTTGTTCAGAATCGTCTTAGCTATCCCCCATTTCTCGATGTTACACCAGTTACGGGACACCCTGTATAGTATACGTCATCGACTATCAGTAACAATTATAATAATAATGATATTATTATTTTACCCGTAAATCGATGTATTCTTATATCTTTCCAACAAACCATTCCCGGGCAAAAGTCCCAAACTTTTTGGACACCCTGTGTGTATATCGTCACTTTATACTTTCAAATGTATTTCGAAAAATGTATTAATTCAATCTTCCTAAGTTTGCGAAAACAACAATATTTATATAACATTTATTATCTCAATTCCTAGTGAAAAATTCAACGTTTCAAGCCGCGGTGAAAGGGTTAAGAATAAAAGAAGGTTATAGAGGTTTTGAGTTATCGATTTTAAGACGTAATTTATTCATTTTCTACAACAGAATATCGAAACTGGTATATTATTACTATTTCTATGATTTTATTTAATTCGAGCAATTTGTTCGTGACACATCTTTCATAATAACATTCGTAAAAAAGGCGGTGGAACGTTTAAAACGGAAAGGATTAAGAAATATATGAATTAATGAAATTGTACTAACCATATTCACTTCCGAGATTGCATCAAAACTAGCAATCGTAAGATCCATACCGACTAAAAGGGGTTCGCCTGTAGGATTAAAGAAAAGGGAATTTAAACAACAAAATTGAAAAATAAACTTCTGAGATTAATACACTATTATACAGGGTGTTAAAAAATTACCAGAAAAGCTCCACACCGTCGGATAGATCACGGAGAATGGAAATGACAAGTTCCGTAGCGTTTTTCGATAGGATTAATTCGATAGGAAAAATTGACCAATCAGCGCGTAGCACAGATGGCGCGGCAAAGATGGCCGACACGCTATCTAAGCTGCGCGCTGATTGGTTGATTTTTCAGATTTCAACAACGAATTATAGCCAAACCACTGATTCTATCGAAAAATGTTATACAACTTTTCGTTTCGATTTTTCGCGATCTATCCAACGGTGTGGAACTCTTCAGGTAATTTTTCAACACCACCTAAATTGATTAATCGACGATAAAATTAATTCTCACGAGTTCCTTCAGCGTCAGAATAAATCATTTCTTTTTATGTTACCGTTTCTAACAATTTTCCAAACATTTATTATACGTTCTGGCTAGAATTCGGATATCAATTTATCAATAATTTTATTTATCGTTTGATCCAATTATGAAACAAACAAACTATCATTTATTTCAAATCTCTCGTACTCACCGCCGAAATTAGGCCTCAACCGGATATCGTAACCATCCAGAATTCGTGATATAGTCTGCGTCACGTTCTCCAACCTATCCGACACCTCTGTATTCTCGACGTTGGTCCTGGAATTTTTACTAAAATCACTTGTATAAAAAAGAAACGTTTTGTAATTTTATAAGAAACAATTCAAATTCAATTTCTTAATAGAACTTCTTACTTTCCAAGTTGTATCAAATACCTTGGAACTTTGGCACTTTCGGAATTTCATAGGGCAACAAATCAATCGTTTGTATTTAATAATAATTTTACCGACGATGCAAAACTGTGTAATTTATTCAATTCAAGGGCAGTTCCAATTTCTCTCGAAACAGAAATATATTTATCGATTTGATTCCACTCAATTTTACCTCTTATTTCGTGTAATAAAATAATACAAATTAATCCTGTCTGGTACATTTCGAAATTTACGCCGCCCCACGAGCCGGTTAATTATAATTTCGACAGAAATTACTACAAGGTTTAAGAAACGTAATATAAAAGCTGATTAATATATTCAACCCTTTGCGGTCGCTTCTAGTTCGCTTTACCAGCGAAACTTCCGAAAGTTAAACAAACTATTTTAAAAGAAAAGAGTTGCAAGGAATAAAGTTTAAATTTCACATTTCAAAATATTCTAACAAATTAAATAGGCCGCCTCGGAGGCGCCACTCGAGTGCAAAGGGTTAAAAAGAGATATTCCTTACTGGAAAATCATATTTATGTTTCGAAGAGCTTATAGAAACATTAATCTTTTGCGTTTAATACTTTCCAGAAAGACTGTAATCGATCTGCGACTGATCATCATTGAAAAGTAACAAAACAGGGTAATCTCTGTTCACAAATATTAATATCAATGTTTCGAAGATGGTTGCTAACATTTCTGAAAAGTTGTACCATGTTATTCGAATTGTATAATAACTTCTGTTCAAACTTTGCTCGAACAATGCTTTATTAATGTAATACTTATCGCCTGACAAAATCTGAGAAATTTCACATTTCTTCTTCTAACGGATCATACAACCTTAACCCTAGATCACTTCGTCGAAATTTCTCTTACTTTTCTATCTTTTAATTAAGAATTAATACTACGCGTCTTCAGCTCTGCTATTCTGTTTCTCAGTAATCTAGGGTTAAAGTTCCCACTTAATTCTCCTTTTACCCTAGCAACGATAAAAATACGACTTGTATCGAATCTTTTTGCGACAAACAGTTCGAAATACAAAAAAATAAAAAAAAATAAAAAAAATAAAAAAAATGGACAAACGTTCGGGGAACAATTATTCCATCCTCAGAAAAATGATCTTGAACGATAACAACGAAAGATCGTACGGCACGTATTTATACGTTCGCAACATCTGCGCAAGGTTTCGTGAATTTTTGGAATTTGACGGCCGCAGGCTCTCCCTTTGTGAGCGACGCTCGTTAAGGGTTGAATTTGAAACGAAGTTGATCATTACCAAGCGACCAAATGAATCATCCTCAGCAGAAGAAAGATCTGCCGCAACCACATCTTGCGATGCATCCTTGAAAATTACATCAGCAGGTAGAAGAGGATGTCGTCTCGTTAGGTTCTTGGACCTCGGCATCGAGCTGGCAGAAAACTGCAACCAACAACCCGACCTGATTTCCGTCCTCGACCTTAATTGCATATTATCCTAATACCACTTAATTTTGCATACTTTTCAAATCCCATCGAACCTGTCCGATAATAACCGATCGCGTCCGATAATCTTTCACGCAACTGATATTTTACGATTTATTTATCGGAAGAAGCCCCGTTACATCGGCTAACCGATGCCGTCGATCGTTGATTAAATACAATAATTTGATACGCCTTCGATTCGATTACAATTCGATTGGAATAATAATGAAAATTAAGCGTGTCACGATTAGGATGAGATATTTCATCTTTAGCCGTTCTGTTTCGATTTGGACCGGTGAACAAAGGGTTAAAAAAATGATATTTATATCAGTTTAACGGATTCGGTGAAAATTATTAGCGTAGATCGGGTGTCGGCAATCTATGGTGGATCAGAAAGTGACCCACTTGAATTTTGTAAAAAAAAGTATAATATACATATGTATGTACATATATAAAAATAAATTGTAAAACACAAACAGGAAACAAATAGTTTCAGATAGTGTAATTGTTCACAGTACAATTTCCCCTAGGGTGAATAATCCCTGACGTTTATATTTCCTAGTATAATTAATCCCTAGCGTATACATATATCCCCTAGTTTTATTATACCTTTCAGTTTCAATACTTCCTGGTGTAAATAATCCCTAGCGTCTATATACCCTGGTGTAATTATCCCTAGTATAGTTATACGAAACGTCAATTCTTCCTAGTGTAATTGTCCGTAGTGTTAATGCTCCCTGGTATAATTTTTCAGGTTGTAATTTTCCCTAGTATAATTATCCCAAGCGTTTATATTTCCTAGTCTTATTATACCTTGGACGAATAATCCCTAGTTTCAATACTCCCTAGTGCAGTTTTCCCTGGTGTAAATAATCCCTAGCGTCTATATACCCTGGTGTAATTATCCCTCGTGTAGTTATACGAAGCGTCAATACTTCCTAGTGTAATTACAATTTTGCAGATTGTAATTTTCCCTAGTATAATTATCCCTAGCGTCTATATCCCCTAGTTTTTTATACCTTGGATGAATACTCCCTAGTTTCAATATTCCCTGGTGCAATTTTCCCTAGTATAAATAATCCCCAGTTTTATTATTCCTTAGTACAATTTTGCAGATTGTAATTTTCCCTAGTATAATTATCCCTAGCGTCTATATCTCCTCGTTTTATTATACCTTGGATAAATAATCCCTAGTTTCAATATTCCCTGGTGCAATTTTCCCTAGTATAAATAATCCCCAGTTTTATTATTCCTTAGTACAATTTTGCAGATTGTAATCTTCCCTAGTATAATTATCCCAAGCGTCTATATTCCCTAGCCCTATTGATAAGTATCTAAATTTTTAATCACCAAATCCCTAAAAATATAATGCTTCCCTTCTTAACTTCCGTTTAAGCACAAACGTAATACTTCGTTAAACTAATTGAAACGTGGTACCTTGGTATCAATTCCCAAATATCCCAAAGTAAATATTTCATTTACTCAAATAAAAAAATATTGAAGACTTTTCAGCCCAATTCAAAATGAATGAAAAAAAAAAAAAAAAAAAACAACACCGAATTCATAAGATTTGAAAACGTTTGTACAATTCAGGCTGCAAAGGGTCGAGTGAAAAGAAACGAGACGGCATAAGAACGAATTTTTGAAGGTATAGTTAAGTACTCGTTGCATTCAGACAGTGGAACGTCGACGTGGAGGTCGCCGACAGGATCCCCGGACATTGTCAAGGAGAACGTCACTAGAAGTCCCGATGCCACCTCTCTCTCTCTCTCTCTCTCACCCTTCCTGGCACGATTGCCCTTCGAAAGGGCACACTTTTTTTCACCACCTAGCCGACTGATTCGTTCACGAGCACTGTCCGATGTCGACACCCGTTCTCGAGAGTATATTTTCTGATGCCTCGGATGCTGCGCGCCACTCACCCTCTCTGTTCATCCCCCTACCTCCAAACCCCTTCCTACTACGACCCTAACTCTATCTCTCTCAACTAACCTCCTTTCGGTTTCTCTTGTTGAGATACATTCGTCTTTATTGTCAGCAATAAGCACTATCCAACCCAGCGCACTTCAATCCCATTCTTTTTTGTCTCTGCCTCTTGAACTTTCACCGTTTCCCTCTCGTTGATCTTCTTCTTTCTTTCTTCCCTTTCCCTTTCCCTCTTTCCTCCCTCTTCTTTATACACCGTCCTCGGGCTCGATCGTTTCGATCATACTACTTATTCTTCTATCCCATTTATCGAGACACCTTCGCTTTTTTCACAGGTTACCATCTCGACGTGTCATTTCCTACCCACGTCGTGTCGCGCCAGAGAAACCAGCCTCCTCGTTCCACGTTCACCATTCTTCCACGTTTGTCGATTTGTCGATCTCTCGCCGCTATTTATCTTTCGTCGCTCGGTTCCGAACACCGATAACACTGGCCCCTGTATATCACCGGGCACTCGTTTGTTCCACGGGTACTCGAGCCGGAAAGTGTACCACCACGCATGTGCAGCCCCGTTTTTCAACGACCTACTGACACACAGAACCGAGACTCGCGATTTCGATGTCAGGATCGAACCGTAGCCACCCTTTTCAGACACACCGGCATCGAGTGTCGTTAATCCCTCGTCGCACCGTCTACCATCCACGATAGAAATCGAATTTTCGTCTATTTTTTTCTTTCTTTTTTTATGTACCATATAGGTCAAGCTACGTGCATCATGAATATACATACATGCGCGTCGCGATGTAAACAAAATTTTCATTTCTTTTTTCTTATTAATGTATGCATCGAATTGTACGTGCCATCACATAGCGTGATCGCAGGGTTGATATAATTCGTCTTACAGTTTTAACCTAAGGCAAAGATGGGTTAGGTTCAGATTATCTTAATCCAATATCTTCGTTAACCCATTCCCCTGCTTTGACGAGTCTGATTCGTGACGCATTTTGCAGCTGAAATGTGTACAAATCTGACTTGTAGGTACTGTCAGTCCAACTATAATTGAGGTAACAAACTATCGTTAAACGTAAATTGCACGTAACATTTCAATTTTCCTGGTTTCATTTAATACTGTTACGATAAATATTTATTGGTGTCTGACGCACCTACCGAAATACCGGCACGGCAAGGGGTTAAGACGAGTTTTTGTTACTTTTAATATAATCTAAATGGAGGGGACAGGTATCTCTAAGGCGTCATTTGCCCTAGGGAAGCCTACTATTCCCGAGAATGTATTATAATTATAGCAAGGGCCGTTAAGGGTATAGGGGTTGATCCTAGGGTGAAACTGAAAATCTCCAGCTAGGGATATAAAGAGGGAAATATAAAAACAGTAGGAGAAACAAAGACAGAGCGATAGTTTTTCGTTTCTTAATATTCCTTATACCGTTACGCATCGCCCTACACAGTCTGATTTTGCAATCTGTATTTCAGAACTTTATGAAAAATAAAAGTGTACGTTTTTATAGAAGAAATTTCTTCTGGTACAATTTTCCAAAAATATAGTTTCGTAGCGCGATGCGTAATGGTATAAGGAATATTAAGAAACGAAAATCATAAAGAAATATTGCTTCATCGCCTGAAAATCTGGAAAATACCAAGTTGCTGAAACGAGCTGTTGCGTATCGCTCTGTCTTTGTTTCTCCTACTGTTTTTATACATATATCCCTAGCTGGAGATTTGGAGCACTGCCCCTATACCCTTAAGATTCGAATTAATTATTAACCCTTTGCGGCAAATATAGGAATTGGGGAAAGTAATATTATATTTCTGGAAAATTCGAAACCTCAAATTATGATATATTCAGAAATTTAGAAATATATATTTAACCTTGCAATTTGGTATCTTGCGTTATTCTGTTCATTTTATTAATCTTTCGATCGCAGAAGATTATATCTGTCAATTTCCTCGTGTAACGTTACACTCTTTTTTTTTTTTTTTTTATTATAGATTCGAAGCTTTCCTTTCTACACGTTTCAGCTGCAGTTTTGTGAATTAAAACGTATCGAAATAAATAAATAAAACGATAGAGTAGCAGAGCGATGATTGTAATATTCTTTGTAGCTTCAAAACTCGAGTTTCAGCGAATTAAATTATAAAAGAATGAAACAACTTTATGTATTAACAATAACAGTTTCCTGCCGAATGATTTATTTTCGAACGTATTTCACGTTATAATGAATCGAAATGAACGATTAGAAAAAGGTTCGTTGAACGTGGCAGAAGGTAGGATTTGTCGGAGTTTGCGCGGCTGAAAGTTTTCACACCCAGGTGGGAGATCCACGAGGATCTGTTACAAGAATCGCATGTAGATCTTTCTCGCGAGTGCCGGTACTCGGTTCGACTCTATTCAATTATTTTCGATATTTCTAGTGACTGGAACGATATTTGGCTGCTGCAACGAAATGATCGTGTGAGTAGATTATTTTCAAAATTCATTCGGTCGAACGATAGAAATTTCTACATTTAACATTAAAACTACCGACTTTCAAGTGGAAAATAAAATAGAAAAATTAAAAATAAAGAACGAAAAATATATTAGTATATGCAGTCGGTCTTTATCATGATAAAAATTAATAGATATTTCAATAAAAGCGTTTTGATAAATTTTGTGATTTTATTTAAGAAACCATCAATCAGTCATTTTGACTGGTTTGGTAATTTTAGTGTTAATACGATCAGTGACAATGAGTTCCGTGTCATTCGTACAAGCATCTGTTGTAGATTTTAATAAGAAGGATTGTATAATTGATTAATTATAAGTAATTTTGGTAAATACTTGAAAGTTCGATTACATAGAAAGAAGCTAAATATCGTAAAGTATAAATATTAAGTTTTAAGTATACATTTGATTTTGTTTCATTTGTATACTAAAGCTGTTACGAGTGAAATTATTATAGAATGGTGATTCATTATTATAATTAGAATTTGTAGAAATCTTGTAGGGGAATTATTAAAATTACTAGGTAGAAATATTAGTGAAATTCTTATAATTACAAATTTATATAAAAATTACTGTAATTAGTGATTGGAAAAATTTTATATAAAAATTACTATAATTCTTAATCACAAAAGTTTCACATATATATATATATGTATTATTAAAATTACCAATTAAAAAGTTACTAAAATTAACTGTAATTCAAAATTACCATAATTCTTCATTACAAAAGTTTCATATATATTATTATTAAAATTACCAATTAAAAGATTACTAAAATTAACTGCAATTCCAAATTGTATATAAAAATCACCAGTATATTAAAATTACCAGTTAAAAAGTTATTAAAATTAACTGCAATTCAAAATTGTATATAAACGTCACCATAATTCTTGATTACAAAAGTTTCATATATATTATTATTAAAATTACCAATTAAAAGATTACTAAAATTAACTGCAATTCCAAATTGTATATAAAAATCACTATAAAATTCCTGAAATTCTTACGACGTTACTACGGCACTTAAATTCGTAATACCCTTTCAACAATTCCAAACCATAATAATACATTTTACCTAATGACTAATTAGTCTGAATCAATATTCAACATCCTGAACCAATAAAAAAAAAAAAAAGAATTAACTATATCATTAAAAATTACGAATTATAAAACCAAAAAATGTACAGTTCAAACGCGCCTAAAATTTCATATTTTTATCATTCACATTTTTACCTCGTAGGAAACGATACATAATAAACAGTACGATAGAAAGTTTATTATTATTAGTAGTCGATTTATACCTGCTTCGTTTCTCAATATTAATTAATAATTCAGTTTCACGACTACTGACCCATGTTACATATTTCAAATAAATCATGGTAACTAGAACTGTTGCCAAAGATCGGTATTCCGCAACCATTATTTAGCTAGCCTCACAAATATGGCAATATTGATACAGGCCTTTAATGACAAAGCTGAAATTAAAGTGGTACGAGTACCTAGCAAACGTGTGTTCGAAATAGTTCCCATCCAACTTCCCCCCCCCCCCCCAAAAAAGAAAAGAATTACCACCCTTTTGGTCGGTTCATCCCTTCCCGTTGATTATCCTCCCCTTTTAAATACAAAAAGAATACCCACCTCGATATTTAACACTTTCAAAATATACCCCTTTCGCATATCAACTTTCTATTGAACAATTATTCTTTTATTAGTATTATTATATATTATTTTATATTTTGTATAGTATATATAATAAAATATATATTATTACATGGTATAAAGTATTAACAATCATACTTTATTCATAAAATAAAACAATTTCTTCTATATTTTATCAATCATGATTATTTTCGTTCAATCGTCATTTGAAATAATCGAAATGATAAAATATAAGTAATCAGGGCCCGCTCTAGCGGTTACGTCGCCCCGTACAAAAAAAAAAAAAACCAATTATAGCCCCTTAAGAATATACATATTTTTTATTTTTAATAAAAATCAAGTATCTGCATATTCAAACAAGTTCAAGCAGCGTCCTCTACAAATTCTGCGTTAATTTTTCAATAATAGTGTAAATATCTTTAGCTTTTAATCGTGAACAATATAAATACATCAGGCACTGTCAATTTTTGAGCGAACGGAAAAATCGATATCTGAAGTTTTCGTAATCGGGTCTAATCTAATTTCCCAGCTATGCTTCCGGAAACCGAATGGATTCCGTTGGAAGAAAAGTGTTGGAAATATTTGAGAATCTGTTGATTTTTATTCCCTTCTTTAATTCTCTATATTTCGATACGGGTGATACTGAACAAATTAAATATGGTGACTCGGGGACACCGTTCGAGTGCAAACGGTTAATTCGGTTGTTTAACATATTAATACTTTTCTTACGCTAACAGTCCGCTGTTAACCGACAAACCTCGTTTCTGTACGAAAAATGAATATAAACATCGTGAAAATATGCTCCGAACCATCCAGGTTAATAAAAATATGAAATTTCCGTCGTACCAAGTCTCCCGACGATTCGATACAAGTTTCCTTGATTTCTGTTTAAAGAAACGAAACGTATCCAGCCGTGGTAGAAGATTTGTAAATAAATTTGTCGGTCAACAGAAAGGGTTCCATATTTTCGAACGGTTTTTTTTTTTTTGGTAAGAGGGCCACCGGAAGGACTTAAACGGCGATACTGACGTAACGAGAGCGAATGTTCACTCGAAACATCGAGGGGCACCCTCGTCGGAAGTTGCTGAATCCGCGGCTAAGGAGAGCACTCCTATCTCCCCTCTTCTTCTTCTTCTTCTTCTTCTTCTTCATCTTCCTCCTCCACCTCCTTCCTATTTTCCACGGCCTCTTTCACCTTTGTCCCTGTCGTTTTCCCTTTTCCATCGATTGCGTTTCATTTTTCTTTTTTTTTTTTGTGCCATTTCTAACTCTGTCCTTCTCGTAGATTGATACTTTTCGTCTTGCTGTCGAGTTGCAAAGTGAGAAACTATGCCCTGGACGTGTCCTCGACATCGACGAAGACTTTCAAATCTGTGGCGACCAGGGGCACCGTGAACGACATCGTTTCTAGGAACATCACCATGGTGCTCGAAAATCTTCTCATGAATTACGAGAACAATCAGCTGCCAACCCACGGAAAGGGTAATTATACGATAGTGTAATTTATATACCCTATATTCCCTAAGTATAGGTATTATACCTATACTACCCATACTACCTAAGAATACCCTTAGGTAGAATACCTTAAACCAGGAATGGGGAACCTTTTAACCATTAGAGGCCACATTTAAATTAGACAGTAACAAAGGAGGCCGTTATAATTTTTTATATTTCACTGCTATACACAATTATAAATATATTATGTTTAATCGGATAAATTAAAATTAATTCGCCAAACTCGCCTTATGGTCATTTGGTTTCGATCGAATCGCCACCGGAACTAATTGGATTATTCCAATCGCGTTGATAAAGGGATTAAAACGATTACGAGAATTCGTTCGAAAAATTCCTATGTACCTCGATGATTTGCTTCCAATCCGATAAAAGTGTCGCGAACGATACGTTAGACAATTTTTCTTAGTCCCGATCGGTGTCGCGAAAGTTTCTGTAACTAAACAGTATCCGGAAACTTCTTTTGACTTTTATTTCTTCCGCTAGATCTTTCTTCCTTTTTCCCTCGTAATTTCGTGAAAAATAGAAAAAGAACTTCGTTGCATTGACGGATTCGTTTTATTACAATGGGTGAAAAGAAGAATTATATGGTTTTGGTGTTAGTTATCGAATTCGAAGTTTGGAAATTTGAAAATTTAAAATTTAGAAATTTGAGATTTGGGAAGTTGGAAATTTGAGATTTGAAAGTTCGAAATTTGGAAATTTAAAATTTCTAAATCTGATATTTGGAAATTTGAGATTTGAAAGTTCGAAATTTGGAAATTTGAGATTTGGGAAGTTGGAAATTTGGAAATTTGAAATTTGAAAGTTCAAACTTTGAAAGTTTGAAATTTAGAAATTTCAGATTTGGAAAGATGGAAATTTGAAATTTCTAAATCTGATAATTGGAAATTTAAAATTTCTAAATCTGATATTTGGAAATTTGAGATTTGAAAGTTCGAAATTTGGAAATTTAAAATTTCTAAATCTGATATTTGGAAATTTGAGATTTGAAAGTTCGAAATTTGGAAATTTGAGATTTGGGAAGTTGGAAATTTGGAAATTTAGAAATCTGATATTTGGAAATTTGGAAATTTAGAAATTTGAGATTTGAAACTTCGAAATTTGATAATTTGCAACTTTGGAAATTTAAAATTTAGTAATTTGGAAAATTGAGATTTGAAACTTGGAAATTTGGAACTTTGGAAATTTAATATTTAAAAATTCATCAGCCCCCAGGGACTGACGTCGGCTAAACGTGTTAATAATGCAAGCGACATATATGTATATGATTAGTGTTAATCGACCATTTAATTAACCACAAAACAATCCTTTCGAAACGGTACTTCTTTCTAAATCGCCTTTCGTTGGTATACTCGCGAAACTTAACCCGTCTCCATATTGCAACAACCCCTTCAATTATGCTATTAAACACCGAGCTTCTCTCGGCAATCTCTCTTTTCCATACGAAAAAAGGAATCTAAAATTTCAAGATCCGTTAATTCGATGAATTATTCCATCATCGATGTAAAATAAAAAAGAAAAAGAAAAAATAGGGATACATACGTTTGACGTGGTCAAAGGAAAGGTCGGGAAATGAGAAAAATGGTAATAAATTCTTGCTCGAGTATGAACATTAAAATGTTTACATCAAAAGAAATGGAGCATTGTAACAACCTTTGACGACTGATCGAGCGAAAGAAGGAGGGGGGTAAAAAAAAAAAAAACAGAAGTCGAGTACGATATGAATGGAACCCGCGAAAAGTTGGACCGTAGCCAACCGAAGCAGAAGTATCTCTTCGAAATCGCCTTTATCTCCATCGTGTGGTCTCACGGTTGTTTCTTTTTTTTTTTTTGGAATTTCCTTCTTTTTTGTCGGCTGAAAAAAATGTCGAAATCCTTTCGATTATCCTCCTGTACTCCCAACTCCCTCGTCGATGTATTTGTTCTATTTTTTCCGTTTAATGCACCATCACCCCTTTCGTTCCTCAATTTTTCTTCCATTACAAACAGTGTCTTTATTCGTCGATTATTGTTAATTGTAAGGATATTTGGGTACTTTGTTGGAAAGATATTGTTATTACCGTTGATTTTGTAGGAAATTGTTTTAAATAAATCGAAATTTAGGTATTCGGAAAATTTGGACACGCAAAAATCAACGAGAAAAGTTTCTTTATCGATTAACACGTTTAACCGGCAAGCGGCAAACGAGCGCTCAATTATATTTATATTATATTATATTTATTGTTTAACTTTGACACTGCCGGTCCCACGCACCGACGCCGTCGATACGAAGAGTTTGAACTTTGGAAATTTAAAATTTAGGAATTTGATATTTGGAAACTTGAAATTTAAAAATCTGATATTTGGAAATTTGGAAATTTGAGATTTGAAAGTTCGAAATTTGGAAATTTGAAAATTGAGAATTGAAAATTTAGAAATTTGAGATTTGGTAATTTAGAAATCTGAGATTTGGAAACCTAGAAATCTGATATTTGGAAATTTGGAAATTCAAAATTTAGCAATTGAAGATTTGGAAACCTAGAAATCTGATATTTGGAAACTTAGAAATATGATATTTGGAAATTTGGAAATTTGAAAATTGAGAATTGAAAATTTAGAAATTTGAGATTTGGAAATTTAGAAATCTGAGATTTGGAAACCTAGAAATCTGATATTTGGAAACCTAGAAATCTGATATTTGGATATTTGGAAATTCAAAATTTAGCAATTGAAGATTTGGAAATTTAGAAATCTGAGATTTGGAAACCTAGAAATCTGATATTTGGAAATTTGGAAATTCAAAATTTAGCAATTGAAGATTTGGAAATTTAGAAATTTAAGATTTGAAAACCTAGAAATCTGATATTTGGAAACTTAGAAATATGATATTTGGAAATTTGGAAATTTAGAAATTTGAGATTTGGAAATTTGAAAATTTAAAATTGAGAAGTATGGAATATTGAGATTTGAAAGTTCGAAATTTGGATCGTTGGAAACTTAAAATTTAGAAATCTGATATTTGGAAATTTGAAAATTTAAAATTTAGAAATTTGGGATTTGGAAACTTAAAATTTAGAAATCTGATGTTTGGAAATTTGAAAATTTTAAATTTAAAAATTTGGGATTTGGAAAGTTAAAAATTTGAAATTTGAAAGTTCGAAATTTGAAACTGGAAACTTAAAATTTAGAAATTTCTAAACGAAAACTCCACTGTCAGTCGTCAGAGACTGACACCCAGTGAACGGAAAAGTTCACTGTCGGTCCCTAGGGACCGATCGTCACGCTCAACGTCTTAAAAGTAATTCGGAGCCGAAAGGAATAAAATCCGATGGTTCATTAGCAAATTTTTGTCGTCAGGCACACCGACAGTGGTGAAAACGAATATTTTAATAAGGAGCATGGGCCCCGTGTCGGAATTGGATATGGTACGTTAATTAATTTCTCGATCAATTGCGTCAGCGATTGGTTGGATATAAAATGATCGATTTTCAAGGAGTTCCTGCGATTGATGTTATCAATGGTATTTTTGCAGGATTATTCGATGGACTGCTATTTCCGGCAATCATGGCGAGATTCTCGTTTGAGCTTTCTGGGTCCGATTAAATCGCTCAGTTTGAGCATCAAAATGCTGGAAAGAATCTGGAGACCGGATACGTACTTTTATAACGGGAAGCATAGCTATGTGCACACAATCACGGTGCCTAATAAATTGTTGAGGATCTCGAGAGACGGGGACATCCTTTATTCCATGAGGTTTATTTTTCACGAAAATTCAATCATTTACACGTAGAGTTTGATGGAATCTCGAAAACAATAAATGAAACAAATCTTTTAGTTTTCACGTTAATTTAAAAATTAAAAAAAAAAAAATGGAACAATATTGAAAAATTGAAATACATATATATATATATGTATATATAAAGCAGGGTTTATTAAAGATACTTTTTTCAAATATCACCCAAATATTTTTTGATCCACGTACATTTTAATATAAAGTAAACATTCGATTCAAACATTGTAGTATACACATACAGAAAATGTAAACTAAATTTTTATTTAAAAAAATATGGACTAACTATTCATAGGATATAACAGAAATATTCATTTTACATTTTTTAAATATTGATTGTATATTTTCTGAATATTTAGTTTACATTTCTTTAACATTTATTTCATATTTCCTGCATCTGTATGTAATATCTCGTCTAATATTTTTTTTTTTTATTAAAAAGTGTGGTCTCAAAAAATATTGCTTTAATATCTAAAAAAAAAAAGTTGAAACAATACTTTGTGCTACTAGGGATGTATAATAAAATTGATATTGCATATTTTCTTTTATTCGTTTGATATTCAATCGAAAAGAGTAGGTGATTGATATTTGTGCAATTTTGTTTGGAAAAACAGACTTACTATAAAAGCAAAGTGTCCAATGGAACTGAGAAATTTTCCCATGGATCGACAATCTTGCCCTTTGATTCTTGGAAGCTGTAAGTATTCTTATTTTTAAACGTAATATTTAAATTTGAAAACGGTATTTAAAAAGTGCCTTTACTTCTTCAGTAAATAAAAGATTCGTATAGTTATTACAAATTTTTATAGATTGCATAATTATTTCCTTATTCGGTTTTTTTATGTTAATAGAAATTGCCACCTAAAATTAATTGTATATGTGTAATTTAATTAACAGGAATATTATTCTTATTATAATATAACCACGTACGATATAATACATAATAATTGTTGTTCTTTCAAAAAATCCATATCTTTATATTTTTAATTACAAAAAATATAATAATCCACGGTTAACTAATTCAGTTTTCGGTTAACAACTGCCAATAAAAATTCCGGTAGATGAGAGTGTTAATATTAAAACTTCTATACATGGTATTAAAAAATTACCCAAAGAGTTCTACACCGTTGGATAGATCGTGGAAAATCGAAGCGAAAAGTTCTATACCATTTCTCGATGGGATCAGTAGTTGAGCCAGAATTCGTTGTTGAAGTTTGAAAGATTGAACCAATCAGCGCGCAGCTTTAGATGGCGCGGCAAACATGGCTGCCTCTTTCTAAGCTGCGCGCTGATTGGTCGATTTTTCAAACTTCAATCACGAATTCTGACTAAACTACTGATCCCATCGAAAAATGCTACAGAACTTTTCGCTTCGATTTACCATGATCTATACAATGGTGTAGAACTCTTTAGGTAATTTTTAAAAATATTCTTAACTTGTATACCAAGAATGCTTAAAAGATTATTTGTATTTCTAGATGCATATACTTCCGGCCAGTTGATCTACGAATGGCAAGAGGGTTCCTCGGTAAATTTTATACCCGGCATGGCACTCTCACAGTTCGATTTGATGGGATCACCCTATAGAAACTTAACTTTCGTCAGACGGGAGGGTGAATTTTCGGTCCTTCAGGTTTCATTCAATTTGCAACGACACACCGGTTATTTTCTCATTCAAGTAAGTTAATATACAATTTCGAGTAACCTACATGACTCAATAAATAATCGTGTCACTGATCGTGAAAGTGGCGCAAGTAAAAATTCGAATTATTGAATTATTCACTTATTTATTAGTTATTAGTAATTAATGTATTTTATACGGTATTTTTCTAGAGTTGTTTGAAAAATTTCTTTAATTGTTCCAGGTTTATGTGCCCTGCGTTTTAATAGTGGTACTGAGTTGGGTGTCATTTTGGATCCATCGCGAGGCTACCAGCGATAGGGTTGGCTTAGGTAAAATTTTCAACGACTCTAAAGAAATATCTATATTTTAAATTAATTATTTATCTGAGGTGGCCCAGTGGCGCATTCAGAATTTCTTCTCGGGGTGTGCTGAATTAAACGAATAAAAATATTTTTAATGCAAATTAAACAAAGTTCATTAACTGATTATACAAATTTAAATTCAGATTTCTTTTCATTTCACAAAGCTCTCGAATTACATCAGTCGTGGTTACATTAACCTCCCAAGGAAAGAATATCGAATTTCAATAATAGAGAAAAATTAATTTTAATTAGGAAATGATTTGTGGAAAATTTTCTACCCCATAGCTCTCCCCTTGAGTACGCCACTGGAAGTACCTGAATACGTCCAGCACTTATTTAATGCTCTATTATCATTTCCATAAGGATTCATAAACTTTCAGGTCTAAAATATTCAAACCATTTTATAATAATTCCACGTAAATATTACTAACAATTGTGGCAATTGTTATTACCGAATTAACTATTCTTTGTCAGGTATAACAACTGTTTTAACACTGTCGACGATCAGCCTCGATTCCAGAACCGATTTGCCAAAGGTCAGATACGCCACTGCTTTGGACTGGTTTCTGCTAATGAGTTTTGGATACTGCATCGCCACACTTTTGGAATTTGCTGGTGTGCATTATTTCACGAAGGTATATCGACGTTTGAACATCATTCCCCAAACGGATCGAAACGATTCGTTTCTGATTTCTTATTTTACGTTACAAAATTGATCAGTGGTGCACTCAGGGGGGCCTAGGGACCTTGGCCCCCTACAAAAAAAAAAAAAAAAAAAGGAAAGAAAACGGTAGAAAATTGATCAAATTATAGAACAGCTACTTCCTCTCCTATTACGATGACTTTTTGATGAAAAATCTTTCCATCACCTGATACAAGAAATTTCAGTATCAGTATTTGTGAAGTATGTACACTGGCAATTTTAGCACTACACCATGAAAACTTTTATCCGCTTTACTCGGCACCATCCAAGATTAAATCCTGAGTGCGCCACTGAAATTGATCGAAATATAAGTTACCTTTTGTCAAGATAAAGAATCACGTTACTATATCAGTTTTAATTTAGAAGTAAGGGTACTTCGAACGTCGTTAGTTCTAGCGTTAATCGATTTACGTTGTAAGACAAAGTTACTTCTGTTAGTTTTAGTTATAATTTTCTACGTTTTCTCCTCGAGATTGGTCCTCGAAAAGATGACGTTCGAGTTTGCTCGAATACCGTTTAGATTGCTTCACATCTTACTCTAGTCTTGTGCTTCGCATCACTCCTACTTTTATTTCTTTCGTTCCCCTTTTAGTCGCCTCATACGACAAGCAGGGGCTACTGTGGGCGAATTCTGTTCCCCACCCACAGGGAGACTTATTTCTGTTAATATAAAGAAATATTTGTTCTAGGTTGGCAGTGGAGAAATTCCTATAGACGAGGAAGAATTGCAAAATGAAAACGAGGCTGATTATCAAGACGGATTCTGCAGCATCGTATCCTGCAGTCCTCAAACTGTCCACCCAGAAACAATGATAGACATATCTCGAAGAAGAAGCTCTTTGATATGCGACGTTTATGGTATCAATGTAAGAACAATAGCATTTATAAAATTGAATAAAACCTTCCCATTTTATTGTTGACTGCCGCGTCACCCATGTTCGGGTGACACTTGAATTTCCATAGAAATTTATCGCTTTAATTAGAAATCGTCGTATCAGATACTCGAAATTCTGAATAATAGAAACTACGAAGAATTGTAATAATAATAGGTAAAATTTGATAAGCGCCTTTAGCGTGGCAGTCAAAGTGTTAAAACTGATTAAAATTTGATACGACTATGATGCTATTGGAAATGGATGTATTTCACAATATGAAAAATTTCAAAACTTATGGATTGCCACTTGATTAAATGAATATTTGTTAATTACTTCACTATCATTCGTGGAAGTTTCTAAATTTAAATTTCCGCCTGTAATGATTATTAATACAATTGTATTAATTGGCATAAGAATGATTAATTGTTATTGAAGGAATCGGTGTCCTATGGGAGAGGATCGATGACGGTTTCCGTCACTTCGAAGCCGTCGACGATGGAAAGGCAAACGCAAACGGAAGTGTGGATACCGAAATGGCGACAGTTTCTTTATTGCCTCGCCGGGGATGAAGCATTCAGGTGAAACTATACTGTCACGTTATCATTGAAACATCGATGTTTCATATTAATTCAAACGAAAAAGGTTTTGAAATTGTTCAAAGTGTATTCGACCGTTGGGTAATCTTTTTAGCCTTCAATATTCTATTATTAATAGAATTATTAACAACTCCGAGCTGACTTCAACGATCGCGGAGAAATTAGGAAGCTCCCGAACAAGGATAGATAGATCCTTGTCTCTACAACGGTATTGTTACGGAGAGAGTGATAGTACAATAGCCAAGAGACACGAAGACAGACTTTTTTTTTTTTTAAGTGTACAAAGAACTAACAAAAGAAAAACAATCGGCACAAATTTCGTTGTATAATTTTATACATCGATATTCATGGTCACCATGCTCGCTTCAATTAATAAAATTACAACCAGTCCCCGTGTCGTTTCGGACCATTCGTCCTACGACATGATGGGAACTGGAGGAACGGTAAAGCATGCGACTCACCGATCGCAGAATCTCGTCACAGCTCTCGATTCACACAAGATTTGACCCATGGCTGACCCGTGTAGGTTTTGGAAGGTTGTGGACACCCCTTTCCTTAGATATCGCTGGAAGAACACCTCTCGTTGGACTGAACCCCAATCTGAAATTTGAAATCGCACAATTTGAGGTTATTACCTTATCAATTATTGGTAATTATAGTTGACACTTTACCGGCCGGTAGCGGTTGCATATAAATCGATTAATCGACTGCCGGTCGGTAAAGCGTTAAATTCATGCAATACGTTTACGAACACGTGCAAGTAAATTGTGTGAGAAAACGCGTGACTAAATATGTTAACGCATTCATAATTATATTAAAATCCACACTAGTGGACGTATGAATGCATGCACAATCACATAAGGAATCATTTGAAACAACGTGTAATTAAATATACTAGCACCACATAAAAAAAAACACATGGGCAAACATGTAGACACATGCACAATCGCATAAGAAGTCACACCAGGGAACACATGATCACACGTGCTGTGTATTTACGTGTCCAACCACCTCAGGTGTTGCATCAGTAAATATGCAAACACATTAAAAAACACGATAAAACACACACGGTAAAACACACTAACCACTCGTGAGATCGTATGTATAAATCCTCCATCTATCAGCTCGGTTATCGGTACGTGTTCGATATTAGATGTTCACCCCGACGCGGTCGTAATAGAACTGACAGGTCGTCCTTCTCAAGTTCAACGACAAAAACAAAAAGTAGTCACGGTGGCCGGCGCTACGTATTGAGTCGGTTATGCTCATTACTCTGTGGCGCTATTATATTGAAATGTATTGAAATTGGGTTCACGCTTACTTTATGTTTTTGTTCACTTTTTGTCGTACAGTTGTAAATAGTCAAATGTGTATATAGATATATTGCAATTATTACTTTCGAATCGATTTAGCTTTTATGCAATATTTCGTATTTTTTTTTTATATATAATATTTAAATATACGCTTGCAATCAATTGTTAATACAATTATTATATATTTACACATTTTTTATTTTTAACTTGTTAAATTGAACCAACCTTCCTCTTTCGAATGAGCCCTCACTCAAAACCTATATTTTCGGCCATATTGTATCGGTATACAGGTCACTGCATTACCCGCGTCTACCCCCTGAATAGTATTTGATTCATTTTAATAACATTACTGTTTTTCTTTCTTTTTTTACTACAGAAGACGAAGACAAAAAGAGGCGGCCGGAAATTGCAGGAAAAATGGCGAAAAAGTTGCAAGGCATATAAACAGCGTTTCTTATATCGACAAAGTGGCACGAATAGTGTTTCCAGCCTCGTTTGGATTCCTTAACGTTTGCTATTGGCTCGTTTATGTTACTTATCAGGAGGAATTCGAATGGCAGGATCCACCTCTTGGATCTATCTCTCAGTAATTTGATTGAAAAATTAATTCCAATAGAAATGTACATAATATGTAATCGAAATAGCACTGTTTCATTTCGAAGCATTATTTTTCGTTATGTATGTGCAAGAAAAATCATATACTTTAAAATCAAAATTTAACGTTAGTTAATAAATTTCGAAACGTAATTGGGTAATCACCATACGAAATATGTATATTTATAGCGTAAAAATATATGTACATAAAAGTTGCAAAAATAAATATAACGATCACATGGTTAATAAGTAATAATTGTAATAATAATTTAGCTAAGATATAATTATTCCGGTGTATAATGGGACCTGCATGGTAGAAGTACAGTAATTTAAAGCTCTTACATTTTCAATACATGATAAATTAGTTTACTAAATAGTTCACATATGTAGTTTTTATAGTAATTTCAACTTCATGTATTGAAAAGGGAATAAGCGTTTGAATACGTGTTCTAATTTAGCGCCAAGGTTTCCCTATCTTTTACCACAGTATATACTGTGCTTTTACTTTGCCGCCGGACATGAATTCGTCGCGTGCACAGCACCCTAGCGCGTGTACACGTTAGTAGCGTTTATTTTTAATTGTTGTTTTTTAATAATCTACACTGTGATTCTTCCTTATAGAATAATCAAACAAATATGTTTCGAAAAGTAAGTTAAAAACCATTCTTTAACGCATGATTTATTAAACTAAATTATGTATTACTTTAAAATCCTCTTCTTTATAGGTTATACCAAAAATCGTGCAAAATATTTCAACCCCCAAAAGTGTTCAAATGTGCACAACTGCTGAAAATGCGCGATTAGAAAAAAGTGAGTAAAAAATGGGTTAAGTTTAGGTAGCTATTAATAATTTTTTAAAAGAGAATTATTTAAATTTGATGCTGTTGTATTTATTGTTTCTACCTTAAGAATATTGAATTGTTTAAATATAACATACATACATCTAACAGTTATAACGGTATATCTTTATGCGTGTGTAAAAGTATAAATAAGGTTCCATTAATCTTATAAATAAACACTAAAATTATAGTTAAATCTTTAAATGCATCTTTTGAAACCATAAACCAGATAATTTGTGTGTTTAATATTAAATAGCACTATTCGTAGTAATATATGAATGCTCGTTAGTTTAAAAAATGATAAATTATATTGTAGTTGAACTTTTTTACTTACAGCAATAAACCAAGTTACTTTATTGGGAAGGGTAGGAGCCGAACCGCAGAAAAGAGGTAACCAAGATCATCCTGTTACTGTATTCTCCCTTGCCACGCACAGTAACTACAAATATGTAAATGGTATGTTATATTTAAAGGTGTAAATTTGAGGATATTTATAAGATTCAGTATAAAACTTGTATTAATATTTGAACATCGAAACATTTTCTCGAAAGCTTATTTTGGATTAAATAGTTTATGTGCGGTTTGTTTAGTTGAATAAAAATTTTCAGGAGATTTTATGCAAAAGACAGAATGGCACAGGATATGTGTTTTCAAACCAAATTTGCGCGAAAGTGTTTTGAATTATTTAAAAAAAGGTCAAAGGGTTTTGGTATGTGGAAAGATAAGCTATGGAGAATTTAAAGACGAAGAAGGCAACACAAAACCCACTACCGCTGTAATAGCAGACGATGTAGTATTTTTCCAAACACAATGAAGTATGAATAATTTTGTAGGTTAACGTGTAATCATATTCCTTTTTTTTTTCTTTTATAAATAAAATATTAAAAAAAGTATGTACAGATAAGTTAATCACCAAAAATATACGTTTTTATTTAAAAAAACATTTTCCATGCATTAGCATTGTTATTGATTCATACTTTTCAACTTCCTTGCGATGCACCTTTCTCTGTTTCCGTTGCAGAGGAATAATAATAAATTGATCCAAGGGTTGCCTTAATAAGTAAATAAATCTCTATTTACACATTGCTATTCATTTGCGATGAGTTATACAATAAACGATCGGTACTCTCGTAAAATTGTACAAGTTTTATTTTATACAGAACCTTTAAAATGAAAAATGAAACATAAACTTTCTTAATAAATCGAACGAGTAGTTTGTAAATGCTAGAGAGAGAAAAAAAAAAACAACGGGTTTCCTCCTTACCGTCGATATCGTTCAAAAATTCTACGATGTATGTACACGTGTAAAACGATATATTTCTAAAGATATGTGACAACCCGAATTGAAATCGTAAACGAGATAAAAAAAAACGTGGTTCTTCGAATTAATACATTCCTGTTTCCTTCCTTTTTTCCCTCAAAACCATTCATTGTTAGCGAACATAAAAATAATACATTCACGAAAACGATAAAGATGTTACATGTACCGTTACGTACGGATAAATAATTTCAGAAATCTAACCTTAACCTTCACGTACAGTACTTTAATATTATAAATATACGGCACGTCGAAAGATTTCAATTTTGTTGTTACGGTCTGAATTCGGGTTTATTGCCTTCAAGAACACAATTTGTGTACGTATTGTTATATATTTTTTTCCTTTTTTCATTATAATATATTTATCATTAATATAAATCATTCTTTTACGAAACTATATACACGAAACAAAAGTTCTTTCTATGCATCCGTATTTGTTACTATAAAAATTTCACGGAGATCACAGTATACAAATAGCCAAATACAATATTTAGTTCTTTTTTTATTAGGTATTCCATTTATAAATCTCTTGTTCTCTAATGCACTATTCAAATATTTCGCGGGCTTGTACTCTCTCGCTCACACACTCATACAGACACACATGCGCGCGCATCATTCTCTCTCTCACTCTTGTCACTGGTTTCTCTCCTCGTACCTTGTCACGCGTATGTCCATAACAATATTTCATACTTTCTTCCCATCGTGCGTATCGAGTCTTTTGAAAAAATACGATCTTACAAACCTGTTTCTAATCGTACACGCGCCTTCGGTCCCTAGTTACATTCTTTTTTTCTTTTTCTTTCGCTTTTAAAAAAGGTCTAGGGTCCGTTGGCGAGGAATGTGAGCCACAATCGCATCGACAACGAACATATAGAAATTTTGAATATAAATTTCTCTTCGGTAGTAAAATATATATATGTATATATATATATATAATATATATAGAAATTTATTTTATACATAAATTTATATTCGTATATGTGTATACGTGTATACATATGCACGTACGTATGTATATATATACACATACAACTCTGGCCCCAAATTTCATAAAACTCCTTCGTATATTCTTTTTTTTTTCTTTTTCTTCGCTACTTAATAGAGTTTCATTATCATTATTATTTTATATATTTTTGTTTCTTAATAGTTTATCAACTTATTTACATGTATCCGCGATTTAGATTATACGAACAATCCTTAAAGGTTGTTTTGATGGTTTCAAAACGATGGTTACATTTTTCTTCTTCCTCCTTTTTTTTTTCTTTTTCTTTTTACACAGATTACTCGACTAAAAACGCATACATATATGTGTGTGTACATGTAATTATCGACGATTAGATTGGCACAACTGAGTGGGTGCGACGGGAAACCGGTTAATCTTTATCGAATTCGAGTATTTACAAAGATAGATCTTCCTTCTTTTTTTTTTTATTTGTTTCTTTCGTACAAAAGTAGATCCCTCGTTTTATATTACACTCACTTCACAAACAAAATGATTTTCCTCGATAAATCTGATACTTTTCTTTTTCTTTTCGTTAACAACTAAGCAATATTTCGCTCGTGAGAATTGTATCGTTGAGCTAAATTTCACATCACAGAACAACTTTGGAATTAAAACACGTCCGTTTCCCGAACACCGAATTATATTTTTGTACATATACGTTCGTCGACAACGACTCGATATATCCAAGCCATTCTTTTTCTTTTTTTTTTTTAAGGTTAGTTTCGTTGTGGAAGCGAGAAAAACATTTTCACACTCTCGCGCACGTGCGTTTATTTAAACACGAAAGAATGGAGAGAAAGAAAAGAAAACGAAAACAGACGGCGGAATATCCGCGAAAGTTTAGCTTCACCGAAGCGTCCTCCACATTTTCTTTTATAAACACGACGATCGGTACCCCGGGGCCACGTTCTCTCCGTGAAACGTCGATAGGCGGACCGATCATCTAACGATTCGAAATCGGCAAAGAACTTGAAGATTCTGTCGAACGAGATAAAATCGTTCACGGTTCGAAAACCGACCATTTGTAACTGCAATGACCAGCGGATTCTTTTAAAGGCCATTCTACGATAATCGTAAGCGGTTCTGAAGCGTCTTAAGGCGCAGTTTTATAGTAGTACTTCCGGTTCTGAGATGTACAACGGTGAAAAGTTGAGCCTTGCCTAGGGCAGATGGCTAGGTAGGGAAAGTTTGTGATTTGGTGATTTCTAATTACTGAATTATTAATTTTGTAAATTACTGACAAGTTACTAAACTAGTAATTTAGTTATTTGGTAATTGTTATTATCGAATTAACCAGCTTGCTTTGAACGTGTTGACGCGGAAGATAGTAATATTGGGGTTGTTAGTAATTTAGTAATTAGCAATTTAGTAAATTGATAAATTACCAAATTGGTAAGTAGTAAATTACTAAATTACCAAATTGGCAACTAGTAAATTACTGGATAACCAAATTGGTAACTAATAAATTACTAAATTGATAACTAGTAAATTACTAAATAACCAAATTGGTAACTAATAAGTTACTAAACCACCAAATTGGTAAGTAGTAAATTACTAAATTACCAAATTGGTAACTAGCGAATTACTAAGTAACCAAAATGGTAACTAATAAATTACTAAATTGGTAACTAGCGAATTACTAAATAACCAAATTGGTAAAGTTACTAAACTACCAAATTGGTAAGTAGTAAATTACTAAATTACCAAATTGGTAACTAATAAATTACTAAATTGGTAACTAGCGAATTACTAAATAACACAAATTGGTAAGTAGTAAATTACTAAATTACCAAATTGGTAACTAGCCAATTACTAAGTAACCAAAATGGTAACTAATAAATTACTAAATGAACAAATTGGTAACCAGCAAAATTATCAAATTAGCAACTATTAAATTACCAAATTAGTAACTAATAAATGACCAAATTAACCAACTACGAATCACTAGGATTACTAATTTTATCCTAATTACCATTACCAAAGTAACCAACTATCATCACGAGTATCGTGCCATTTTCCCTAGGGAAATCAACCTTACCGTCGTATGTACAACCAATCAAACTGCTATAACACGTATACCCATCCCACCACCATTCTTTTTATCAACACAGTTATCATCCAAACCCGAAGCTAACACCCTCATCAATTTTCATCATTAAATCTCATACTTTCGCCGTAAAATATTCACTTGTTACGCTTACGTTATCGTGGGAATGATCCTTACAATAATAGTCGGTACGAAACCGTTCGAAACCGATCTTCTTTCCTGGTATTTCTTCGTGGATTGATGCCTTGTTAACACGTAGAATATGCTGTTCTTTTGTCAGTCTTTTTGTCATGCATCCGTCCCGGAAACGTCGATGACTCGGCAAGCTTTCTTCACGAAATCCTGTTGGCTCAAACGACGCCAACGAACGTTTCCCAGATACGAACCTTCTTATTGGTTCGCTCTTTTGAACGAACCTCGGGTACTTTGTCCCGCGAACCAACTGTCGTCAGAGAAATTTGTCGTATCGACAAGCAGACCTAGTCTTGGCTAGAAGTATCCATCTTGACCACAGTCAGCGAGAAAATATACACTATTACTTGAATCAACGTTAAGTCTCGCGTCACTTCTTCTCTTCCGTTTCCTGATTAGTTTTGACGAGATTGTACGCGTGACTTCTGTATTTCGCTGGTGGGTCGAGAAGAGGTAGCGGTTGTTGTTGTTGTTGTTGTTGTTGTTGTTGTTGAGACGACGGTGGTTGCGATTGTTGTTGCTGTTGCTCGTTAGATGGCTGACTCATGCTAGACATCGAGAGGTCTGTCGGCATATCGGTTTCCGGCTCGACGCCATTTCCGCCTTCTTCTTCCGGTTCTAATTTTATCCGCATTTGCTGACGCAGCAAAGATATGTTCTTTATGTTCTTCAGCTCTGTTGGGTTTCGCAGAAACCTGAACACAAGAAACATCGTCATTGTTTCAACGCGGATTTTCATTTCGTGGAATGCTCTTTTTATTTATCTTTTATTTTTTAAGGAATTTTTTTTTTTAAATAATCAGTTGCTAGAAATTGAGAATTTATTTAGTCGGTAAACTGTGTTTGCTCCTGTTTCGAATCAATTTGAAAATGTTTTTAATTCGATATTTAAATATTAACCCTTCGCGGGCAGACAGGATCGTTTGTGTCAGTTTACTGGTTTATTATTATTGTTTGTAAACGTTGAGAATGGTGTCTTTGTTCAACGTTCAAGAGAATCATTCAACGAAGGGTTAATATATTTCGAAATAAAGATGTAATATAATTTGTTCGTATTATACAGGGCGCGAGGATATAACGTGGACAAACATTTTCACACTTCGTTCGTTTGATATTCCGAAAACATACATCGATTAGACAATACTAAACCGAACAATTTAATAGAACGGAAAAGTAGTATACTAGAAAATCAAAAATTGCGAAAAATTAGTATAACGAAAAGTTAGTACAATGAAAGATTAGTATAATAAAAATTTAGTAGAAGGAAAGGTTAGTGTACTGAAAATTTACAATAACGTAAAGTTAGTATAACGACAGATAATATACTAGAAATTAGTATAATAAAAATTTAATATAAGGAAAGGATAGTATACTGAAAAATAGGTATAGCGAAGAATTTAGTGTAACAACGTAAGTTTACTATAATGAAAATTTAGTATAACGAAAAGTTAGTATAATGAAAGATTGGTACATTAGAAATTAGTATAATAAAAATTTAATACAAGGAAAGGTTAGTATATTGCAAAATAGGCATAGCGAGAAAATGAGTAAACTGAAAAACAAATATATCGAAGAATCAAGTATAATAACAAACTTATTCTTAGTATAACGAAAAATTAGTATAATAAAGAAAAAAAAAAAATTAGGGTAACGAGAGGTTAGTATAATAAAAATTTAGTATAATGAAAGGTTAGTAAACTGAAAAATAGATATAGCAAAAAATGATTAAACTGAAAAATAAATACAGTGGTAACTGAGTGTAACGAGAGATTGGTATACTGGAAAGTAGTATAAGGAAAGGTTGGTATACAATAAACAACTTAGTGTAACGAAAAATTAATATAATAATAAAAAAATAATAATAATAAAAAAAAGAAATTATTAGACAACACTAAACCGAACAAATAATCACTAGTACAAAAAAAAAAGTGTGGAGAATACAATAAAACAAAAATTATTTGACTGCACTCCAACTTTGTCCACGCTATTTCCTCGCACCCTGTACACATAAATTATAAATAATGGAAACATCGATCCGTGAAAGGAGTCGAATAAAGTTAACAAATATACTAACTGGTAACAGTGCCGTTCTCCTTGGACCTTTCGTAAGATATTCACGCGATAATAGTATCGAAGCGCCCTGCTCATTTTATCGTAATTCATCGAAAGATGATTCTTCTGGATACCCCAGAGTCTCGCTAGTCCTGGAGGATCGACGATTTTGAACACGCCCATTTCCCGATTTTTCCACGCGATATAGTGCGTGTATCGTTGCGAGGGATCGTTCAATAATTGTTGAAGGAAATCCCACAGAAGTCTGCCATCTGTAATCGAAAGAAAATCATTTTTGTTAAATATATTTTTATATAAACTACGATCTCTAAAATATCAACAACTGTCAATTTTATTGAAAGATTCTTTAAGATCCTTCTTCGTCCTTTTATTATGGAACGGTATGTTTTCTTCTGGGTAATTGCCACGTGAAATGTTTCAATTTTATTTTTTTCTGCTAACATTGTAGCTCAGGATTTCTTCGATATCTTCATTATTTCAATTTTTACAATTATTTCAAAGTGATTACTTTAGTAGAAAGGTATGTTTCATCTTCGAAGCGTCACTATTCCTATAATCCTTCAAATTTTTCAAAAATCCTACGCTGTATATATATAGATAGTACAATTTTGATTATAAATCAAAAGGAATTTTTGATTTTGTACATTCCACGCCTTGGCAGCAATCGCGACAATGAAACGATGCTCCAAAGCACACGATTTAAGATAGATCAAATATCTCCGCCATTTTGCAGTATTTTTAATTCAAAAAATTCGAGAACAAAGAAAAAACTTACAATTAGTCGTACGTCGCTGAAAAAAGATCGAAACATTTTACTCGGTAATCGTTCCAGAAAAAAAATTCTCCCCCCTTAACTCATCCAGACCGAAGCAACACGATACAAAAACTATCCCCAGAAAAGAATTTTCATAAACATTAAAATCAGAATTTATATTTAGAATTACAACAACCGTTCCTGGAAAAGTTAAACCCATCCTCCACTATCTTCGATAAATACTTACTGGTGTTGGGTTCTGGGGAATCGTTGGGGAAAAACTCTCTGGCAACGTTGGTAGTGTTGGTTCTGAAGGCACCAGGCGTCAAAGGCATCATCGGTTGCGTCAAGGTAGGACTGAGCTGATCCTTCACGCAGACCTCGCTTAGCCTTTGGGCGGCAAGAGCGGTCGGTGTTGCCGGCGGACTACCGGTCGCCGCCTGTTGATTGTCCTCGTCGGAATCGCTCTTGTACACTTGGCTTTGATTGCTCTCCATGTGTCCCGGGGATCCCGCTTGGCTGTCCACCGACGGTGCCGGCGACAACGTCACCGAATTGGCGGACATCAACGAGGCCAGATTCGCCGTATACGAGTTCTCCGTCCAGGTAGGTGTCGGTGGATGCGAATGAGGACTCAGAGGATACGCGGACGGCCTGGTCGGCGTAACCGGACTACTCGGAAGATACCTTTGGAACTGATTGAAATCCCTGGCCAACATGGACAACACGTTGTGCAACACGTCACCGGCGCCTGGACATCTTTCGCCCAGGTCCGCTTTTGTTAAAAGACACAGAGCTTTGCCATTCATCTGGAACATGTCCATGTCGAATTTCGGCAGGTCGAACTCCCGTTCGGCCCATCGTAGGAACGTCGCCACATCCTCGCGGGACCACAATCTCGGATCTGAGGCTGTTGGAACACATGTTTCTGGTTAATTTTGTTAACTGGGATGGAACTTTCGTTTGGATTGTAATAATTATTGTTCAACTGGAACATATATTTGTAACCTATCTAGTTTTCTTTTGTTTCCTTCATTTTCAACCTTTTTCCTACTACGTAAATAGTAGGAAAAATAGTAGCCTTTTCCCTAGGGAAAATGTCGTCGTAGAGAACTAAGTTTTCTCGTTAGGCGTTTATAGAATACTTAGGCATGATGATTAACCTAACGTATTATTAAGTTTACTTCGTTAGTCAATTAACCAACTGGCTTTGAATTAACTCTCAGGACGAACACTTGTCACTGTTAACATAATCTATACCTAATTTGGGAATAATACGTGGTAATTTTTCAGTGTAAATTAATGTTTTAGTGTTACATTCTATTATAACAGCTGGTGGTGGTTCCTTCGTTCACGGTGCCATTTTCCCTAGGGAAACCTAACCTTAACCCTAGTCTAGGTATAATACGTGCTAACTTTCTAGTAATATAATAAGTCATAGTAGTACCTTCCCCTAGGAAAGTCTAAGTTAGACCTAGCCTAGGTATAATACCCGGTAACTTTCTAGTAATATAGCGAGTGATGGTGGTAACTTTCCCTATGGCCCAATGTTCCCTAGGAAAGCCTAACTTAGTCGTAACCTAGGTACAATACGTGGTAATTTTCTAGTAATATAGCGTGTAGTGGTGGTACCTTTCCCTAGGAAAGCCTAAGTTAGACCTAGCCTAGGTATAATACCCGGTAACTTTCTAGTAATATAGCGAGTGATGGTGGTAACTTTCCCTATAGCCCAATTTTCCCTAAGGAAAACTAATGTAGACCTAGCCCAGGTATTAATACGTGATAACTTTTTAGTAATATAACGCGTAGTGGTGGTACCTTCTTCTATAACGTCTTTTTTCCCCCTAGGAATTACTAATTTAAATCTAACCTACGTATATAATGCAGGCTAAGTTTCGAACATTATAATTAAGAATCGATTGAATCGAATTGAGCTTACCTAGGCTCGTTGGCAGGTGGGTCTTGAAGTCTAGAAACGGGCTAGGCGATGGATGCGACGGTGGGAAATTCATGGCGGGACTATATCGCCAAAGTAATTCGGTCGGACTGAAAGGCAAAGATATACCCGGTGGTAGTCGAGACTCCATACCCGTCACTCCACCCCCGGCCGAAACCGGCGGCAATTGTGGCAGCTGGATCGACGGCAATAATTTCATAACACGCCTTGTTTTCTGTCCACTCCTTTCTGAAAATTAACAATACAAACAACTGATTTAAACATATCCATATCCATACAAATCAACGTGTGTTGGTTGCGTTTCAAGCAACGATCACAGTGTTCAACAAATTTAAACTTTTCCTTCGGTTTTGATAACAAAATCCCTCTATCGCCTTCAATTTTTGAAAGAAAGAAAAAATAAAACGTATGTTCTGGGGGAAAAAATACGCTATTACATGGAAAGTAAAAACACTAGGACGTATATCAAGGATAGAACCGATTAACCTGACAGTCTGCGTCAGTCGGAGTTAAATATTTGTTACTTCAGCAGGAAATGAAAATTTGACAAGCATTAACCGTGCCAACTGTGATCAGAACCGTAAGGATGAATTTTCATATTTCAATCTGCAATTTCAAAGTATCTCGTTTCTGTTTCTCAGGCGCCAATTACAGCGGATAATATTCGTAATATTAATCAACGATATCAGCCAGATCGCGACAGTGTTTTCTTTTTTAAAGCTAAACAGTTATATTTTCATGAAAATGGGAGGGCAATTTTGAAATTTGTCATTTGAATTAATGGACATTCGTTCATTTCGAACGCGAACAGACTATTTAATAAGAAGATATTTTGGCGCGAAGGTAGGAGGCGTAGAGATCTTGGCACGCGAAGATCCATATGCCATTGTCTCTTCACCAGGAAACGCGCTACGTGTATCAAGTGAAAAAGAAAAAAGTATAATTTCATAGTTACGGAATAAGATTAATTACTACATGAAAATTATTTAAGTACCTAAAATCGACTTTGCCTGAACTTTACCTTCAGGGACCCCTAATTTTCGACCATTCTTCTTTTTAATCGAAAAATGCGAGTTGTAACTTTAGGAAGCCGGTGGTTGGAAAGTTATGACCGTGTAAAGTTTGATATTTTGAGGACTAAGACGCTTTTGTCGAAACGTAGATTAATTTTTACCAGAATAATAATATGTATTTCATTTTCTATTTTATTTTCGATTCAAAACCAAACGGACATTGAACATCGGTAGTTCTATAACGTTGACGACCCGATACTTGCGGATAGCTAGCAAAATCCCTTGGTATTTTGTTAACACGTTCACTGCCACAGTGAAAACGGACGTGTGTAGTCAGACACGTTGAAATCCTAATTATTAAGAATATAATTAACTGATTTTCAAATGTAACCTTTCAAATCGATAGCTAGCATTGTTAGCTTAATGATAACGCTATCCGTGGTTTGTTTCGTCATTTCTTTTCTGAATTATTTGATTGTACAAAATTTCGGGTGCCGGTCACCGGTGACCCCCGTGGCAGCCAACGTGTTAATTATTTAAATACCAGACAAATCGTCTAAGATAACGATCGAACCGATGAATATAATTTGAACGTTGATTCGATATAAATACATACTTGATAATGTTATCGTTAATCCGATAGAGTATTGTTATCGCAATTATGAACAAATGGTAGAAGGAAAAGTTTATCGGAGGATTGTGATCGATTGGAGAATTCGGAACGGGCATTTTTGAACTCGGAGGTCGTGACGAGGCAACGAAAGGAGGAAGTCGTAATCGATGCAAGAGGAACAAAAAAGAATTATCTTTTAAATCTTAACAACGATCCTATTAAAAATCCTTTTATACCATCGTAAGATTCTTTTCTTGTAAACTTTTTCTAATCTTTATAAAACTTTGTGATAATTTTTTGGAGTAAAAAATCTTTCTGTATATCTATATTTCCAGATTGCACTTTGTTTAACCTTTTGCACTCTGTTGTCCTCTTTTTTTTTTTTTATTTTTAGATATCTTAACGAAGTAATTATACTTTACACTTGTTTATTTATATGTTCATTTTTATAATATAACTGAAATCGTTTTAATTATTATTCATTTCAGCAAAGCCGATTTCTGTAAAAATATGGACTTGAATTTCCCTGTTGTTTCTATTTTTTTATAATATATATTATTATTGAAAGTGGTACAAATCCATTTGGAGCTAGAAAATCTTTGCGCTCCAACTGTTTGTCGACAAAATCAAAATTAGTCCATTTTTATATCGAATTTCTTAAATACCAAAAGCTCCATTTTGAAATGAAAAAATCACCAATGTTTATTTCTATTATTAACGTAAAGCTTGTAATTTTAATTCAAAAAATTCTTCAATAAGTTACATATATTTCCCCCAGGGGCACCAATCTTTTAAAATCAAATAACTACCAAAAGAAATGATTAAATAAACCACGGATAGCGTTGACATTAAGCTAATAATGCTAGCTATCGAATTGAAAGGTTAAATTTGAAAAATTTATCGACTGCACCCTTAATAATTAGGATTTTATCGTGTCTGACTACACACCGCCGTTTTCACTGTGGCAGTCGACGTGTTAATAATTATTATTGCATGATAAAAATTTAACAGATTCATTTAACGTGTGGCAATATTTTTAAATTAATTCACTTTCAAAAATAAACAGCTCGTACGTCAAATCTTCGGAACAAGGTTTATACTTTACACGATAATTATTTGAATAATAATCGTGAAAAAGAAAAAGAAAAATACACTGAATGACGCGATTACGCGTAAAGGTAAGAAGGAGAAACAAAACAAAAAAGGTAAATAAATAAATAAATAAGGCGTGAATCCACAGGTGCCGGAACAGTAAATTCCAGTAAGACATCGATACGTGTAAATGCGAATGTACATAAATATAAACGTAAACAGACACGAGTATTTTGCCCGATCTTCCTTTTCCTTAATGTCAGAGGTTCGTTATGCCTTATTCATAGGAGTTTCTTACGTAACTATACATATATGTATGTATAACGAGAACGCAAACGAACCTGCCACGATTTTCGTTGACATCAGCTGTATCACGATCTTCTGTTAGCTCGTCACACGAGAAACGATCTTTTCAATCTGGCTCTTTCGATAAACATTCGCTTAGTTTTCATTTTTCAATAATTTGCATATTTTTGCAAAAAAATTTTTGATCCGTCGAAGGAAATGCGCCGATTTTATAACGATTGTTATTTCGAAATAAGACTAGGATTTATTGTAATAAATTATTGTTGATATAGGTTGTTTTTTTTTTTTCCTTAGATTTCTGTGAAGCACGAATAATCGGAATTTTTCCGGAAATTGATTTGTAATTTCTTGAAAGGAATGTATATATATGTATAGGTTTGAATAGTTTTTATTTTGATTATTAATGTTTGATAGAAAAACAAAATGTATGTTTTTTTCAAGTTGCCATTCTGATATTGTATTCGATGAAATTTAGAAATTTGAGATTTGGAAAGTTGGAAATTTGAAATGTAGACATATCAGATTTGAAAGTTCGAAATTTGGAACTTTGGAAACTTAAAATTTAGAAATCTGATGTGTCGAAATTTGGAAATTTAAAATTTAGAAATTTGAGATCTGGAAAGTTGGGACTTTGAAATTTAGATATTTGAGATTTGGAAATTTGAAATTTAGAAATTTCAGATTTGGAAATTTAAAATTTTAAAATCTGATGTTTCGAAATTTGGAAATTTGAGATTTGGAAATTTAAAATTTTTAAATCTGATGTTTCGAAATTTGGAAATTTCAGATTTGGAAAGTTGGAACTTTGAAATTTAGATATTTAAGATTTGAAAATACGAAATTTGGAAAATCGAGACGTGAAAGTTGGAAATTGGAAATTTAGAAGTTTCGGGTGTGAAAGTTCGAAATTTGGAAATTTGGAAATTTCAGATTTGGAAATTTGGAAATTTGGAAAATTGAGATTAGAAAATTTGAAATTTGGAAGATCGGAAACTTAAAATTTAGAAACTTGATATTTGAAAATTTCCAAACGATAAGATCCACTGTCAGTCCCCAGGAACTGACGTTGAACCGTTTAACATCAACAGCCTATAGTTTTCCTTTGCTTCTAATATTTACACCAATTAAACGTCGCAACATTATGTTCTCGACAATTCGACAACTTAGAAACCCGACGATATTCTATTTTGAAAAATCCAGAAACTTGAAAATATATTATATTTCTACAAATTTGAACATTTGCATACATTCAAATCAAAATCTAAACGAACGTTAAAACTGCTTCTCCTAATCCATTGATTACTATCAAATTATGAAATAACAGCATACAATTTTTCATTTAACATAAATAATACCTTCTGTTAACACGAATTATATTTCCTGTTCATTTCTACATCACGTCGCCGCGTGTATCAAAGATAAATCTGTTTGCAGAAAGAAACGTGATGAAAAAGAAAGAAAGAAAATCGTGAAACACGAAATTAAGCATGAATCCGTTTTGGTCGAAGGCAGAAGGCGGAAGATCCTTGAGGATGATTTAAGATTTATTCGCGTGGAGGGAACGGAGTCGATTCTCTTTCAACTTCCGGGCACACGAACGTTTCCTCCTCTCTACCTCTCTCTTTCTTTATCTTGCTATGGTTAATTTCGTATAATTCTGTCGAGGCTTCGTTAGGTGGCAATCTGTTATTATCGGTTCATCGATAACACGGGATCTATCAATGATAAAAACAGGTTGATTCATTACCGTTGTAATCACGATTGTCACCATTCCGGTTTTTCGACCCTGAAAGACTTTTGATTCGAACCCTTTCGTTACCAATAGAAGCGTAGTTTTTTTTCTTATTCGATTCTGTCAAGACGACAAACCGTAAAAGAATGTTTATTCGATGTTAAATAAACGAAATTGGTAAAACGTTAGTGTGACGAAAAATTTTGTATAACGGAAATTGGTATAAGGAAATTTTGTTTGCGAAAGGTTAATATAGCGGAAAGTTAGTGAAAGATAAATTAGTGTAACGTAAAGTTTGCATAGTGCGACGAAAAACTATAGTATACTGAAAAATTAGCGTATAGAAAAATTATTATAGCAGAAAGCTAGTGTAACGGAAAATTAGTATAGTGAACAATTTTTACGGTGAAAACCGAGTGTAGTGAAATATTAGGATAACGAAGTTTAGTATA
Source organism: Stelis phaeoptera (assembly GCA_943735885.1). NCBI lineage: Eukaryota > Metazoa > Arthropoda > Insecta > Hymenoptera > Megachilidae > Stelis > Stelis phaeoptera. Next base: position 9,468,845 of record OX030936.1, read on the forward strand.
ATGAAAAATTAGTAACAAAGAAAAATTTCTATAGTAGAAAGGTAGTGTAACGAAAAATTACTATAGTAAAAAAGCTAGTGTAACGAAAAATTACTGTAGTGGAAATTAGTATGGCGAAAAAACTAGTATAGTGAAAAATTACTATAATAGAAAGCTAGTGCAATGAAAAATTACTATAGTAGGAAAACTAGTATAGTGATAAATTAACACGGCGAAAAGCTAGTATAGTGAAAAATTAGTATACAGAAAAATTACTATAGTAGAAAGCTAGTGTACATCGAAAAATTACTATAGTGCAAATTGGTATGGCGAAAAAGCTAGTATAGTGAGAAAATTATAGCGGAAAGATATAGCGAAAATTAATACAACATAAAATTAGTATAACGAAAGATTAATACAATCAATAAAAAAAAAAAAAAAAAAGGTAAAACAAATTTAGATTATTATGAATTAAAAATGAGTCAAAACAATAGTAAACAAAAATTAGTGTTACCGTAGCAAAATAGCTAGCATAACGAAAATAACTATACAACATTTTTCCTATTTTCATTTCTATGGACACAAAATTTATTCAAAGAATATCCAAACTAACAGATCAAAGCCTTTTATTTGCCCCCCCCCCCCCCTCCACCCCTTCTTTTTTTTTTGTCGTGCGTGAAAAGCGTTCGAGGCTCGCATCTCGAAACTTGCATGCGTGAATGTGATGACACGGTTCGAGATATAAATCCGATGTATGATGTAAAATCAATATGAACATTGGGATAAATAAACAAAATATACGACTATCACGGACGAGAAATTTGGCAACTAATAAACAAGTTCGAATTCGATTCACGTACGCTAATATGCGTGCACGCACGTGGAGTATGTACACAATTCGAGCTCGCATGCGAGTAGTGTTCGAGAGCTTCACGCACGAGATTTCTCGCACCGTGTACATCGGCTATAAGATCGCGAGCAATCGAAATCCTTACAAATCGTGCGACCGATAAATCATCGTGCAAGTTGGAGCAGCATAACGTGAATTACAAAGACTAAGGTATAAAATATAAAACACATCGGGTGCATCGAGATCAGGAGAGAAAGTCTTCGACCGTTCGCGGTTCTGTTATAGATGCGCGCAACCGGTATTATGTAACATCTTGCAACGTCTCTTGTTCTTCGATTGCGACACCGTGGTTTCATTTTAACCATCTTTAACCCTTTCGCCACAGCCACACCGTGTCACATCTCTCCTTGTACGTTTCCGTACCTTTCCATAAAAACAAAAAAATCGCCTTTTACGACAAACACAGGCGATACTCGAATCGTACAAAACCCACCACCCACGTGGATGGAAAATATGAAGAAGAATTTTCACGACCTTGAGTTGATCGGTGAACCCGATGGCTCCGTGTTGTGGTGTCCGCCTTACGTCACGTTCTTCACAAGGAAACAAGCACTTTCTCGTGTTCTCCCCCCCCCCAGAAGAGAAAGAAAGAGAATTGCGATTCGTGCAAAACTAATCGACGCCCTTCGTCTCTGTTTTGGTCGACCGAACGAATGTACGAGGAATCATTCTGTCTTTTCATCTTTGAAAACGAAATGGCGAAGCGGTTTTTCGGAGATAGGAACTTTTCGTAGGTTGTTTAAGTTTGAAAAAGGATCCGGACCCTTTCTCGATTAACACTAGGAACTACCGTACAAGTCAAAAATGATTGGTTCAGTGTTTCATAGATTATATCAGAAAATTTATTAAGGTGTTTTTATTAAAATGCAGGTTAATTTTTATCTGGATAATGATATATGTTTGATTTTTGATTTACCTATTTCTCTAGTTTATTTTCAAGTAGAAAGTAAATGTACACAAAACGTTGGTAGTTCTAGTGTTAATTTGTTGATTTGTCCGTAACCGTGGCATTTTAAAATGTTAATTATGGAGGAATTTTGCGCTGATTTTTCGAATAGTATTTTTATATGTTACGATGTTGTGACAGGTATTTTAACCGTTAACGAACGAATGGTCGTTATACTCGTGATATTATAAATATTCTAAAAAAATCGAATGCCGTTATACAGACAGCATGATGTGATATTTGAGGAAATCTGTTAGGTTCGGACTTAATTGTGCACGCTACAATTTATTAAACGAACAATTTCGTTGAATCGGTTTCAATTTAGTAAGAGAGAATTCTAGTTATTTCGTGATTTTGTAACTTGGCAATTTGGTAATATAGAATTTTCGTTAGTTCGCAATTCAGTAACTTGGCAATTTGGTAATTTAGAAGTTTAGTTTAGTAACTTGGCAATTTGGTAATATAGCATTTTAGTTATTTCCCAATTCAGTAGTTTGGCAATTTGTTATAGAATTTTAGTTGTTTCACAATTTGGTAACTTGGCAATTTAGTAATTTAGAATTTTGGTTATTTTACAATTTAGTAACTTGGCAATTTAGTAACTTGACAATTTAGTAATGTAGAATTTTAGTTATTTCACAATTTAGTAACTTGGCAATTTGGTAATTTAAAATTTTAATTATTTCGCAATTTAGTAACTTGACAATTTAGTAATATAGAATTTTAGTTATTTTACAATTTAGCAACTTGGCAATTTAGTAACTTGACATTTTAGTAATATAGAATTTTAGTTATTTTACAATTTAGCAACTTGGCAATTTAGTAACTTGACATTTTAGTAATATAGAATTTTAGTTATTTTACAATTTAGTAACTTGGCAATTTAGTAATTTATAATTCTAGTTATTTAGCAATTTAGTAATACAGAATTTTAGTTGTTTCGCAATTTAGTAACTTGGCAATTTGGTAATTTAGAATTGTAGTTAGTTCGCAATTTGGTAATTTAAAATTTTAATTATTTCGCAATTTAGTAACTTGACAATTTAGTAACTTGACAATTTAGTAATTTGGCAATTTACTAATATAGAATTTTAATTATTTCGCAATTCAGTAACTTATAATTCTAGTTACTTAGCAATTTCGTAATACGGAATTCTAGTTATTTCGCAATTCAGTAACTTCGGAATTTGGTAATACGTTAATTATATTGGCAATTTGGTAATTTTCAACAATTTCGTTGAATTCGATTTCAAATTTGATTCGTATAACTTGAATCGATCGAGGACAATTCTACGGTTATAAAAAGAAAATCCGATTCAACATTAATTTCGAAGACACTCTACCACGGATGTGGTTAAATACGTTCCAAAATTCGATTAGAATAATTATTACGATCGTTCAGAATTATTGGATTCAACGGGAAAAACAAAAATATCACGGAGATAGAGAGCGATGCAGAAGAAGGGGGATAAAGAGAAGAGGGTCAGTGACACGTCGTCGAACAGAGGTTTATCAGACGAGCGAGCAACCCACGTGGTTAGTGTTCTCCGCCCTCTTTTATACCCTCGATCGCTTTACGGCTATGAACTGCTCCTGGGGGAAAAAAAAAAAAAAAAAAGCGATTGCAAACCGCTTCTTACGTTTTTATCCCGATCGTTCTCCATTTTCAATTCATTACGAATTGATTTATACGAATTTTATATAATCAAACATTACCCAACAACAAATATTACGGAACATTATATCACGATATATTTGTAATTTGTCGGCGGCCGACATTAATTTACGGAAATATTCCGATAAATTAAATGTGACGATTCGTACCGCGCTAATTGTAGGGTTATTTTTAATTTGTAATGCGAACTAGGAGGCTGGAAAAATTAAGTTGGCAAGACTGTAACGAAAAACGTATTGTACGCTATCACGAAAAGAGAGATGTGTATTGCGCGTCGTCCAGTTTTTCATTCAAGTAAATTTATATTAAATATATCTAACGAAGCCATTTTATTGCCTATGATGGTATAATTTGTGATTTATTAATACAAAATACTTGAATATTCTGAGATTTCTATTATTCAAAATTTCGACTACCCAACACGATCGTTTTTAACACTTTTAACACAACACTAGCGGTTGTTATAAGCCTATAAATAGGTTATCGGTCGGTAAAGTGTTGATTGAAAGTATGGAGATTGAAGTGTCGCCCGCTAAGGGTGTACCTTAACTGCAGATATCATTATAAATTAGATTATAAAATGTTGAATCGTTCGCGAGCCTAGTTAACAAGTTATTGATAACAAGGGTTATCAACTTAACCCTTTGCACTCTGACTTATTTTTCAATTATTTCTTCTTTTTTTCTTTAACTGGCAATTTAAAAATGTTAAATATGACACGACATAGGAGTCCCTGTGATAAAAATTAACATCGAGTCAAACTCGACGCACGAGCGCAAACGGTTAAATTACAACAAAGTATTGAAGTACTTTGTAAGTGTTTGTTAAATTCGAAAATATGATCAAAGATACAAATAGAAACGTAAGAAAAAAACAAATCAGGTCCTGTTAGAATTATTTTTAAAATCCTCAATTTTCAGACACAGTCTTATCTTAAATATAAGTTTATAAAACAGATGTTAAAATCTAACAAAAAAAAAAAAAAAAAAAAAAAAAAAAAAAAAAAAAAAAAAAAAAAAAAAATACAGAATGATGCGTTTCGAGTCCTTGTAAATAATATAGTTTAGTTAAACTTACGGCCAGTGCATCCTTAACACTGTCGCTTGCATTATTAACACTATTCCTACCGTAAGCGGTCAAATGACGTTATGAACAATTATGTAACGAAAAAAATATTTTTTTTTATATTTAAAAATAAATAGCGTTTGTTTTAATGTTCATATAAGAAAAGTCGTGAAGTTGAATAGCGATACAATAACGCCGTATGCAGGAAATTCTGAACGAAATTTTAAAAACGGTTTTTTTAAAACGGTTTAGTGTTAATATCCTTTCAATGACTTAATTAGAAATTCTGACTAACAGAAGTGACGAGAAATTGTAATAATAAATAGGAAAAAAAAATTGAATAAAAATAAATGCTTTGCCTGACCGTGGCAGTCAAGGTGTTTAAAAGCGACGACAATAGACGAAACGATGTTAATAGATTTCGTGATTTCAAAGTAAATATAAAACCCTCGAGACGTCGTTATGACGGTACCTCGTGGTTGAAAAAGTAAAAACTAAGAAATGTTACGTGTATTATTGAAAGCAACAACAACAACCTGTTACTCGAACGAAGAAGAAACAGAGCCTTTAGACTCGAAATGAGAATCTCTGAGGAGGTACAAAGAGAGCATCGAGGCCTTCGGATGCACGTGCGTGCAACTAACGCCGACCGGAAGTCGATAAAAAGGCTGCTTCACCCTCGTCACTTGGCAGCGGCTCCTCCTCATGGGAACCAGCCTCTTTCTTCTCTCTTCGGTTCGTTCTTCGTTTCTTGTCCACCCTTTATCTCTCTCTCTCTCTCTTGCTCTCTTGCTCTTCGTTTCCCAAAGGAGAAAAAAGGTTTCTTTTCAAGTGGCCCAGTAAACTTGAAAACCATCCTTCGAAGATGCACTTTACTCTACCCGAAAGGTATAGTATTCTTTTCTCTACCGACTTGTCTTTCTTGACGAAGAACACACACAATATTACTTCAACCCCCCAGCTCTTCTGTCATCCGTTCGATTTATTTTTTTACGTTCTTCACCGTTTCGTTACGGGCTCTTGCGTTATTATTGTGTGATTACGATGTTAATACTGATGTTTCTATTATTAACGTGTAAATGGTATATATATATATATATATATATAGGTATATATATTTTTTTTAGCAAAGTTATAAAAATAATGTTCTTTGGGATTGGTATTGGTTTAAATTTATTTTATAGCCGGTCTCGTATCGTATTTTTGGTTATTCCATGTTTCGTGTACGATTTCGACAATTTTCTGTGGCTTAGTTGTTGTACTTTGTTATTTAGTTAGTTACTTTGTTATTTAGTATCTTGGCAATTTAGTGATTTAGTAACTTGGCAATTTAGTAATTTGGTAATTTGGCAATTTGGTAATTTATAATTCCAGTTATTTCGCAATTTAGTAACTTGACAATTTAGTAATTTGGCAATTTAGTAACTTGACAATTTAGTCATTTTGCAATTTGGTAATATAGAACTTTAGTTATTAAGCAATTTAGTAACTTGGCAATTTGGTAATTTAGAATTCTAGTTATTTCGCAGTTCAGTAACTTGGCAATTTGGTAATTAAGGATTCTAGTTATTTAGCAATTTAGTTATACAGAATTTTAGTTATTAAGCAATTTAGTAACTTGGCAATTTGGTAATACAGAACTTTAGTTGTTAAGCAATTTAGTAACTTGGCAATTTGGTAATTTAAAATTTTAGTTATTTCGCAAATTAGTAACTTGACAATTAATTTGGAAATTTAGTAATACATAATTTTAGTTATTTCGCAATTCAGTAACTTGACAATTTAGTAATTTAGAATTCTAGTTATTTCGCAATTTATTAATTCAACAATTCAGTAATTTACTAATTTATTTAGAATCATACCAAATTTACTAATTCACTGATTTATCAATCCAATAACTCAGCACTTCGGCGATCGATAAAATAATAATTTAAAATTTCATTAATTCAGAAACCTGATAATTTAATATTCACTAATAAGTAATTAACAATTTAATTACTTATTCTTTGACGGGTCGAGCGTTGTCCTAAACAGTTCATCCCGTAAACAGAATGAATAATAATAATCAATCAAAATTTCGAAAACTCAAAGAAGAGTTGAAACGAGTTACGTGGACATCGTAATTGCGTTGGTTTGGCAAATATCGAGCGTAACTAGGAAGTCTGTGTTCAGAAATACAGAATTAAGGAAGTTACCGCAATATCGAGCAGCCAAAATCGACCGAGTTTCAGCGTTTATTACTTTTGCCACTAAAATAATTCACGCCTGTAAATTGCTGCCACTATTCCAAACTGTACTTTGTACAGTTAAGGTTGACTTAAATAAATTTAAGTTGAATTTACATTAGAATACAGATAATTATAAAAAAAAAAAAAAAAAAAAAAATAATAATAATAAAAATCAATGGATTCTCGAACATTTGTAGCAGTTCTCTTCTAAAATAGTGCTTTCGGATATTGGAAGATTTACTGGAATAGAAAACACGAGCTGATTATATCCAAAAATGTTTCGAGTACCAAAGGGTTAATAAAAATCGTTCGACGATGATCTGACGATTTCTTATGCGCCAAAAAGAAAAAAGAAAAAAGAAAAAAAAAACCACAGCAAGGTAGAATAATCGATCGAACATCGTTGAAGATATTTTAAACGCGACTTCCTCCTCGAGTTTTCCTCGACCGAAGGGGAACCGGATACCATCTATCGCGACCGTCTTTGCTTCCTTTTTACCCAGTCCAGGAATTAACCGGACGAACGAGAAAGGAAGAGGAACACGTATGTATGTGCTCTTCGTGGACAGCTTACCGAGAAACGAAGAAACGGAAAAGGAGATGAGAGAAGAAGAAGAAGAAGAAGAAGAAGAAGAAGAAGAGAAGGGGAGATCGAACCGGGCAAAAGTGTATTCGAACAGAGGAGAAAAGAAGAGAGAAGATTTTGAAGCATTACCGGGAGGAGGGGGAAAAAAGAGAGGTCCAAGGTCTGCACTTCCGGTCCGGATACAGACCGGTTCTTCTCCCTAGAGAGGAGAAAGAAAGGGAGGAACGGGCGGATACATTTTCTGGAATGCTGCTCGTTACGGGATTTGTTTCTTCTTCTTTTCTTCTTATCTCTTTTGAAACGTGTATCGTTGGATTTTTATTTATTCATTCGCCAGGTACAGTGGGCCGCAAAAGTATTCGTCCACCTTTTAAAACACAATTCCCTTCTTTTGATATTGGACCAAATCACTTGAATTTTTCAGACCTAACCTAGGTATAATACGTGGTAAATTTCCGTAGGACGACATTTTCCCTAGGAAAGTCAAATTTAGACCTAGCCTAGGTATAATACGTGGTAAATTTCCGTAGGACGACATTTTCCCTAGGAAAGTCAAATTTAGACCTAGCCTAGGTATAATACCTGGTAAGTTTCTAGTAATATAGCGAATAGTCGTGGTAACTTTTCCTATAGCCCCATTTTCCCTAGAAAAGTCCGATTCAGACCTAATCTAGGTATAATACGCAGTAACTTTCTAGTAATACAATAAGGCATAGTGGTACCTTCCCCTAGGAAGGTCTAAGTTACAACTAGCCTAGGTATAATACCTGGTAAGTTTCTAGTAATATAGCGTGTAATGATGTTAGTTTTCCCTATAGCCCCTAGGGAAGACTAATGTAGACCTAGCTTAAGTATAATACGTAGTAACTTTCTAGTAATATAGCGAGTAGTGGCTGTACCATCTCCCACGGTGCCATTTCCCCTATGGAAGCCTATGATGACAACACAAACGCAACTAATAATTTAAGCAATCAAATATCGGATTGCCCCAAAAGTTCCTTCCCCTATCTACACACAACGCTTTGTTTGACAGTGCCAAACAAAAAAACATAGTATCACGCAGCTTTCGGAGAAATGGAGGAAGATAATAATCGGTTACAATCAAGTACATACATAACTCAATAACGCGACGCGAAACATAAAGTGTTAATACATCCGTTATTTATTGATAAAGCGGAAGGAACTTTTGCGACAACCTAATATAATATAACTGTTTATATAACACAACGTTGTGTTAGCTCGCAACACAAATTCCTAGCGTATATCTATGACACAGGGTACATTGTCCGTTTCTAATAGCGACGAAGAATTAATTAATTACCACAGCGAAAAACTTTGAAACGATACCTTGTAGGATACAGCATTATTTTCCCCGTCGAACGTTTCAATTTTTTCTAGGCCAACAATTGTGCAAAAGATTCAAAAGGATAATAATGAAAGAAAGAAAAAAAAAAGAAAAAAAAAAAGAAAAAAGCTGAAGGAACTTTGCCGGCGGTTAGACGTCGACACCTCGTCCAAGATCTTAACGATCGATCGAGCCCTCCCTCGAGGCGCTGGAAAATTTTCCACCACCCTCTTTACCTCCCTCCCTCCTCTCCCCACCCCTTCCTACCCGCTGGCGTAGTGCTTCCTACCCTTACTTCCGGGTTCCCGGCTCTTCCGGCCGGAATTACGTTTCGAAAGGCTTTCTTCCCTCGTCCTCCCGCCATCTCCCTTTGCCTTCCTACGCCCCCCCCCCCCACCCCTCTACCCACTTCCTCTTCCTCTTCTATAACGTTTCTCCCCCTTTAACCTCTTATCAGTTCCCTTTTGCCGCGATGTAGAAAATGGACGCGAAAACCTTTTGATTAAATATCATTTTTTTTTTCTTTTTTCTTTTTCTACTCTTTCTCTTCTTTAACATTCCCCTTCGTACGTTTCACGAGAATATTTAAAATGTTTAAGTTGATACTGCGGTTTGGTATAAATTATCGTTTCGAACCTTTGTATTCTCCTAATTTAAAAATTAAAATTTTGTAATCACATAATGTAATTTTTTTTTTGTTTTTTTTTTGTTACTATTGTATAGCAGAGACAAACCTTGCTTGAGGTTTCAAATGCTTAATAATATATTTATGAATACCGTAATTGTTTACGATCGGACGAAACAGAATGATTTACGGTCGAATTATGACGTTGTTCAGTTTTATTCAGAAGTATCACGATTGTTAATCCTTTGCACTCGAAGCATTTTTGGACGTAATCGGGTCTGATCTAATTTCCCAGCTACGCTTCCGGAAACCGAATGCATTATGTTGGAAGAAAAGCGTTGGAAATATTTGAGAATCTGTTGATTTTTATTCCCTTCTTTGATTCCCCTATATTTTCATACGGGTGAACGTGAAATTTCGCATTTTAGAATACTCCGATAAATGAAATATGCAAATGGGTTAATCCAGCCTCGTCGTTTGGGGACGGATAATTATTTATATTTTTAATAACGCGTGACAAGCGTTACAGTTTACAGTTATATTTATTACCGAACAAAACAGATTTCATTTCAAACGTATCCACATCAAACTAACAATACATTCATCAATACATTCAAAAAATCGCGGCCAAGGAAAACGGCGCGAAATTCGAAACTATAGCGACGGACATAATCTATCTTTAAAATTCTTCCGAAAAATTGAATTCAAATCATCATTCTTGAAACGGAATAACCGATGCGCTGATATACTTGTTTGACAGTGGAAAAAAAAAAAGACAAAGTCCACGATTCGAATTTAAGAAATTCGAGTTTAAAGAAATTGAACGGGAAATGGAAAAATAAGAAAAAATCGTTTCAGTTTTTCCAAAGAAAGAGCGAAGAGCGCTAAGGAGGAAGGAATTATGCATGATTTTTGTTCAAGCTCACGTGTTATGTAAATGATAACGTGCAACTTCCTGAATAACGATCAAGGAGCGTAAGCAACAGCCCAGCTCCGCTTTGGTCGTCGCTGACGACTTAACCTTTGCGTGTGTGCGTCTGCGCGTGCGCGTACGCGGGATAAGTACAAGTGGAAGAAAAGAGGGACAGAGAGGGGGGAGTGGTGTACGTAAATCCTTCATACACGCAGAGTTGGAAATTAAAAGGTATGGAGCAGTGGTGGTCAAACTTTGCGTTCAATTAACTTGAATTTCAAGTCTAGAATTTTTATGATTTTTACAATTTCCCAGTCATCTCTTATTCGAGCAGATTCTTGGAAATTATTAATTTGAAAGAGAAATTCAAATTCACTAATTTGCCAGTCGGAATTTTCATGTAATAGATTGGATGAATTTAAAGGAAAGAATCGTAAGGGTGGCCGACCCTTTATTATCGGAGTATTCTAAAACGGGAAATTTCAGTAAATTACAGAAGGGACTAAAAATCAACAGATTCTCAAATATTTCTAACACTTTTCTCCCGACATGGTGCGTTTGGTTTCTGGAAACATACCTGGATAATTCGAGTGCAAAACAGAAGATTCCTTTATAGTTTTGCAAAATTCTTCGCCGTATCATAATTATTACTATTAGTTTTATCGTTCTTAGCAATATTATAACGTGTGCCGTTTTGGCAAAATGATTGACAATCGTGCCGATTAATATCAGTATTAATTGATAATAACGATAATAAAGATTGAATTACTATAACGTATAAACAAACACAGTGTATCGAGACAAATATTTCTGAAGAGGAACAAACTTGTTTTCCTCTGATGCTTTTAATTAATCATTTTCCAATTAGAAGTAACAGGAGAATCCAATCATTCTGACCACGCTGAACGTACCACACCGTTTCTCAGAAAGTTTGCCCGATTGTTATCTCAACGATCAATAATTCCTAGTTATTAATTAAACTAATTAATAGTAAAACTGGCAATAATAATTCTCCCAAAAAATTAATATACGCACCTATCCCCCGATTTACAAGCTACTTAATTTATACAAAATATTGCAGTCAAAATGAAATTATAATAAAATAATTAGATTACGAATTAATTTCGTTTCATTCAAAGAATGAAGAAGAAGAAGAAGAAGAAGAAGAAGAAGAAGAAGAAGATCCTAAATATCATCTATCATTTGAATAAAACAACCTTGTTCTGTTAATTTCAAATGAATCGAATCGATACGTAAAAATATTCTGATATAATGAAATTTGATTATATTGCCACGTGTTTCGTTGTACAAGAAACAAAAAAGAAACCAAGGAGACACGTTTGTTTACAGTGTGCCTAAATTGTGCGTGTATAATTATAAATTATCGCCGAGAAGAATTTCTTCCCGCGTCGGATATATCATTCCTGAATATCCTTACTCGAGTTAAACGTCGATATTAGCCGTGAGGATCGAGTAAAATAGCCTCGAGTGTTTACAGTACCGCGGCTTCCGGCTTGGCGCCGCTTCCGGAGTGCCGAAGTGCGCGAAACGGAATAATGACGGCACGAATAACATTCGATTGTTAGAGCACGTAATTGGAAATCAGCTGAAACAACAGCAACCGATATCGAATATTAATTTGAAATTTGTAGATAGAGATGAGAATGAAAGTAAATCTTTCAAAGCGTTCTGTTCGCGGAATTTGGCGCGAAATAATTGCGAAACGTAAGATGACTTACGTCAGGTAATCGTATAAAATATTTCGAGCCCAACCCTGTTTCTTATAATCGACAGTTCTTTGTTTCGTGCAACGCGAGTTCGTATTACGCGGGCGTTACCCATACGCGCGGCTACGAACCGCGCCAAATATGAAATCAAACTCTACGTAAAAGAAAATTGTTCTGTATTCACCGAAGAATCGAACAGATTAGAAAATTTACTTAAGACACAGTTTTTAATAAATTATATATTGTTTGTTTATTGTCAAAGAATGAACTGGCATTAGAACTAATTTCAACCTTATCACGCTAATCATAAATATGATTATATTAATTTGAAAATTTAGTTTCAATAGTGTAATTATTAGGGGATTAGGGTATTCAATTTTAACCGTCAGCTTTCCGAACACAACCGATAGCGATCACAATTGTAATAGGTGCTTATTAATTCAGTCTGTAATTTGCTGAACTATGCGAGACAGGTTGTTGACAGCGACTCGAAGAAGAAAAGAAATATAATTTACGTGACTCAGCGTCTTATAATGTCCGAGATAGAATCATTATTTATATCAACACTTCGTTAAAACGAAAAAGAACCAGAATGATTTTGACCAACTCGAAAAACATAATTATCCAATCAAACCGTACAAAATCCCCAAAGAATAATTACGTCAATCTTCTTCGTTAAAAGAACATTCATATTTAAGCATCCGAAGGAAATCAGGTTAGATCGATCGCTTAATAAACAAAAAATCGTAGATAACGGTATCGTTCAAAGTATCGAAAATAAATGAAACAATTACTTTCAATTTCTTTATCTCGGTAATTAATTGTTTCCAAAGTGAACGTGGTCAGGTTGGTCGTTTCACAGACCGTGGTTTACAGTTGAAAAACACCCGGGATCCGTGGTGTATCGCGCTATGCGGAAGTCGGATGGAAATAAAGACAATAAAGTCGTTACCTCAATTGCGGCTTAGCCGATAAACCGACTGACGCGGCGTTAATATCAGTGTTGGGGATCGGCTGGCAAGCAGGAACGAATCTGTTCGGCGGTCATCGGGCAGAAATCCGCGCCCTAATACGTCGCGGCTCCAGCCCTGGCATCCACAGGTATCCTTCCGAGACACCGGACCGACCACGCGCGCACGTGTATCTTTTTCTCTTCCGCTTCTTCTTTTTTATCTATGTCCCTCTCTCTCTCTCTCTTCAAATACGGATATTATTTGTACATCCACTCGAAGTATATATCTCGTAATAATCGTACGTAGCCCCGTTTTACTTTTTATCATTAGCACACCAACGTACATCGGCGACGAAGAACGGTTGAAGGTTCAGCCAGATGTATCTTCGCGCGGATATCAGCATAACCGAGTCCAAAGAGGTAATCGAAATAAATATATCCGTGCGCGGTCGTGTGTGCGTACGTAACGCGTGTATATCACCAGAGCCTATATCTATACTACGGCAGCTAAAGTGTATCACAGACGGGCACCACTCGAATCACTCTATACTCCGGTCTCTGTTTCTCGAGTCTGTTATCGACACGGTGACGAGGTTATTGGGAGGTAAACGAGAAGTGGGGAAAGAGGGTGGCTGGAGGTGAGGAGAAGGGGGACGATGGAGGTAAAAGAAGAAGAAAAAAAAAAAGAAAAAAAGAAAAAAAAAGGCAGACGGATTCGAGGAGGACGCGGAACACGAAACGGATCTCCTTTCACCACGGACACGATCCGATTTTGTCCCGGGCAAGCTTCGAAAGTCACTTGAACGTATTGCAACGATCTCGACTCCCGAACGGGAAACGAAACACCCCACTCGGTCTCGTAGCTGGCGAACGACTGAGCCGCGAGCCGCGATCTCCGCTGGATGCTTGCCGCCACACACACGCCACCACCCCCCCCTCCCACTCCCGCCCCCCGGCGGTGGTTAGCGGGCGACGCGCATGCGCGTCCGAGCCAAGCCGTGTTACGCGTTCGACGAACGGAGACAAATGGACCAGCAAGATCGTGCGGACACCGCGGGTCGAACGAGGACGGATAGATGGACGATTATACGGCGCGAACGGAAATAATCGAAGCGTTGTAATCGAGTGGGAAATACCATGGGACCGGTGGTGGGGGAGGTTGGAGAGGCTTTACCGACTTCCTCGTAGCTTCCTCGTAATCGCGGCTCTGACTGGCGACGCGGACTTGCTTCTTCGCGAGTTCAAATGTCTTCCCCGAGGTCGAAACGTTTTTTTTTTTCTTTCTTTCTTTTTCGTATCGATAAACACGGTAGGTAATTTTTCTCGTTGGCGAACGATGTTCTATTTCGAATCCGCAACAGTTGAGGGGGGGGGGGGGGAAGAAACCTTGCACTATAATGGCAGGTTGTATCGATGGTTCGATGATTCTCTGTTAGGTAAGAACAATTTCGTGACGGGTTATGGTGAACCGTATCGATTATGGTTAGGGGTAACAATGTTTAAATTGTCAAGTATAACAATACTTATGTAAATAGTGATAACCTGAAATGTAAGATTCAATTTGAACTATCGGAAAAGTTAGAAAAATGATATCGGAGAATGTAAAATTGAATTTTAGTTATTTTCAAATTCAGAAAATGGTGATATCGCAAGGGATACAAATTAAATCTGAACTATTCAAAAATTTAGAAAAATGGTAATATGGTAAAGTGGAAAGTTAAACATAAATGATCTGAAATTGAATTTTAATCATTTTCAAATTTCGAAAATGGTGATATTGCAAGGGATACAAATTAAATCTGAACTATTCAAAAATTTAGAAAAATGGTAATATGGTAAAGTGGAAAGTTAAACATAAATGATCTGAAATTGAATTTTAATCATTTTCAAATTTCGAAAATGGTGATATTGCAAGGTATACAAATTAAATCTGAACTGTTCAGAAATTTAGAAAAATAATATGTATTTACGGGTAATTAAATATACTGGTCGCGATCGAAATATAACGAAGGAAGATTTAGCGCGTCGGAAGAACAAAACAGCACATGACTCACGAAGGATGATAACGAGATGATAACACAGTAATTCAAGGAAGAGGATCCGGCTCACTTTCAGCAGAAAAAAAAAATAGCTATAATTTTTTATAGACAAGGAGGAATGCGACGATTCATTCTAATCGTCTGATCACAAAAATCAGCTGGAAGTAACGAAAACGTATAATTCTGATAAGCTTTGATAACAGATAAGACGTTGATATTGTAAGAAATTTAAAAAAGTAACAGTTTGTGCCCCTTTGTCTTTTCGATCGTTATCCAAAATCGAAATTTCACACTTGTTCCAGTAATCATTTTTCGGGTGACGCAAACGATTAAAACGATGTATCTTCAGCCTGTGTTATTTCCTTGAATTTGCATACTTTTCTGATGCCTTTGCGATCATAAAAATATTGACGACCCTCTTATAACACGCTCGAGACAATTTAAATTTCATTTTACACATTCTTACCGTTTTCTATATTTTATAATAATTCGAACTCAATTTTATGCATTGTCATTATCTAAATTTTAGGGTAATCTAAATTTAATTTTATAATTTTCTAAATTTTAGGGTGTTAAATCTAATTTTATAATTTTCTAAATTTTAAAGTAAGTTAAATTTAATTTTATAATTTCCTAAATTTGAAGATGATTTAAATTTAATTTTATAATTTACTATATTGCCATTTTCTAAAATTGTAGGACAATTTCAATTTAATTTTATAATTTTCTAAATTTTAGGATAAGTTAAATTTAATTTTATAATTTACAATATTACAATTTTCTAAATTTTAAGACACCTTGATTTTGCAATCTACGATACCACCTGTTTCCAAATTTTTAAATAACTCAAACTTAATTCCACGCTTCAAACGACACTATAATTCCCACAGTCGAAAATTTCAAAAAATCCCCTTCTTAATTCTCTTTTTAATTAACTTTTCGTATACCGACCAAAGTTTGATTTACAATCAACAATAATTAACGATTGAACTGTTATTTGTAAATAACAAATAATTAATTTTCCCTTTTATTCGAGCTTCCACATAACAAAACATAAGTTTTTATCGAAATCGTTATTTAAATAACGCCCAACTTTGACGTGCTACTTGAAAAAGAAAAAGAAGAAAAAAGAAAGAAAGAAGAAAAAAAAAAAAAGAAAATCACAGCTTGGTACCTGGGAGACAATGATCGTCGGTGATCGCCGAAACAGGTGCAACGTGGTGGCGTGTTTCTCCCCTTTCCTCGGGTTTTCTTCCGCAAGAATCGGCAGGCGAGTTTGAAGAAGGATCCCATCGAAAAACCGATGCAGGTAGCCCACATTTCTGGACGCCCACAAACCAGTTTTACCTGTTATATCCTGGCTGACTTATGAGTACCAACGATTCTTATGCTTGGTCTTTTCCCTGTGTCTTCTTCGCCCTCCCCCTCTTCTCCATCATTTCGAAGGATCTGTCGTGAAAGATAGGGAGGAAAATGGTTAATCGATCAAATCAGCTGATTTATCAAGGATCTTGTATTTTGTTCGAAGAAATTTCACACAACGTGCTGTTTCATTTGTTTGTTTTGTTTTTTAATATATTGTACAATTCTGAGCTTTGCAAGCGTTGTTATCTGAATTTTAGGGTGATTTAAATTTAATTTTATAATTTGCTATATTAGCATTTTCTAAATTTTAGGGTAATCAAAATTCTTTTTTACTTTTTTTTATTAAATAATTTGAATTTAATTTTATAATTCACGGCTCATATTACTATATTACTAGATTGGTAGATCACTAGGTGTTCGGATGACTATATTGTTATATTGCTTTCTTACTATATTACTGCATTGCTAGATTGATAGATTACTAAATATATTATTGGATCACTAATTACGACATAACCAAATTTCCAAATTCTTGGATTAGTAAATGACTAAATAACTTACAAACTGAATTACTTAATTACCATAGCATCGAAATATTAAATTACCAATTATTTATACAATTATCATTCAACAAATTATCAAATAACGAAAACAGCAAATTAACAAATTATTAAATTACTAAACTACCAGAATACCAAATTACCACATCAGTATGTTACTAGACCATCAAAATACCAGATTATTAAATTACTTAATTACCGAAGCACCGAAGTGTCAAATTACTAATTACATAATTACCAAATAACGAAATCATTTTCCAGATTTTAAGGTGATTTAATTCTAACTTTATAATTTGCTATATTACCATTTTCTAAATTTTAGGGTAATTAAAATTCTTTTCTACTTTTTCTATTAAATAATTTAAATTTAATTTTATAATTCACGGATCATATTACTATATTACTAGATTGGTAGATCACTAGGTCTTCGGATGACTATATTGTTATATTGCTTTATTACTAGATTAACTATAATTAAGATAACAAACTATTGTTAAAGGTTGCATGTAACATTTCAATTTTCCTCCTTTGTTTTAATACTGTAGCAAGAAATATTTATCTGTGTCTAACGCACCTACCGAAATAATGGCACGGCAAGGGATTAATATACTTCACAAACATCAAATTTCTGTCCAATTTCAAATCTAAAATATTATAATTACCAAATCATTCGAAACGACTGGTTCAAGGTTCCTCCAATTAAATCACAACATTTATCAACACCCTTTTTCTATTCTATTCTCCACTCGAAACTTCGACGATTCGTCCCTTCTTCGACAACGAATCAACAACGAGCAGGGAAATTCCGCTTCTAAATCAAATTTCAAAAAAAAAAAAAAAATTACATTTCTAAACCGGAGAAAAAGGAAATCGAAGGAAACTGTGTTGACACAAGTTTAAACGACGGATCGAAAGCTTGAGATTGGTGTTCGGGGCTTTTTTCCCCCTGTGGAAGAAGAAAAAAGAAAAATATTGTGTCGGTGGTTCCTTTTGGAACAGGATACCTTGGAATTCGAGTTGAAGATTTCATAGGTCCCTGAGTTGGGGTAGAAAGGAGCCGATAACTTTTCAGACGGATCCTTTCTTCGATCGATCAGACGCGAACGTAAGCAAGGAAGATCCGAGGAGTCCATTGTGGATCATCGTTCTTTCAGAAAAAAAAAAAGAAGGAAGAAAGGAAAAAAAAAAGAGATTTCGACCTCGAACCTTGGACGCATACCTCCGCCATGATTAATGTTACGCCTCCTCGGGAATCTTTTCGATGCTTGACAATCCCCGGAAAATCCAGGTGGACCAACAACGTTGCCTTTTAACCCGGTGTCATATTTAAGAAAAAGGAAACAAAAAAAAAAAAGAGATATCGTTGATGATTTGGAATTTATCAAAAGATCGTCCGATCTTGACAAATTGAAATGGAATTTTTATTTTTGTTTATTGGGATGGTTTGCGGAAATATGCATGAGATAATATTTAATTTGTTTGCTTCGAGGGATTAAACGATATTAAATGATATAAATTCGTTAAAAATATAGTATTATTATTTTACATTTTTATTTAAGAGTATGCTTCTTGTTAGAAGTAAAGGGACCGAGGACGTTTATACTGATACAACATATTAATTTAGAATTTAAATTTAATATTAAATTTGGCTCGATTGGTAAATTTTGCACCATTTCTGTAGATATTCATGTTACATACGAATGTATTGATAAACGACTGGTAGTAATTGTTTATTGGCTCCCTAACAGGGTACAATAAATTATTAAATTATTTAATTACCGAGGTAGCAAATTAACAGATTACTAATTACGAAATTACCAAATTACCATGTAATAAAAATCCCGAATTACTAGAACTGGTAAATTACCAAATTACCAAATTACCAAATTACAAAAATACCAAATTTCCAGATTACCAGATAATTAAATTTTCAAACGATCAAAATACCATATTATAAAAAATATCAAATTACCAGAGCTGGTGAATTATTAAATTACCAAATTTCCAGATTTTCAAATTTCCAAATTACCAGATTATTAAATTGTCAAATGACCAAATCACCAGATCTGGTAAATTATTAAATTACCAATTACAAAATTACGAAATAATCAAAATACCAAAATTCCAAATCTCCAAATTATTAAATCGTCAAATGACCAAAATTACCATATAATAAAAGTACCAAATCACCAGATCTGGTAAATTACTAAATTATCAATTACAAGATTACTAAATAATCAAAATACCAAATTATTAAATTTCTTAGTTACAAAATTACCATATACATAATAAAAATACCAAATTACTAGAACCGGTAAATCACGAAATTACCAAATGATCAAATTTTCAAACGATCAAATTACCAGAAAATAAAAATACCAAATCACCAAAACCGATGAACTACTCAGTTACTAATTAACCAAACAACCAAATCACCATATAAAATCGCCATAAAAAAAAAAAAAAAAAAAAAAACACCAAATCAGTAATTATGAAATTACCATATAACCAGATTACCAAACTAACAAATTACCAAATTAATCAATTACTAAATTACCAAATTTCTCTAAACATTTTCGTAACATATGAATATCCTTCGCAAAAACCAATTTAACACTTTTTATCCACTTTTTTTTAATCCAATTCTACAAAAACATCCATCCACTTGTTATAAAACAGATTTAATTTCGACATAGTTTGTACATAATTGTATGTAGATTCAATGCGGAATTCGAAATAAAACGGACGAGACTGGATTTTCAATTGTGAACGTGAGAAAAAGATTCGTTGTATGTATTTTTTCTGGTTTCTTTCTTTTTTTGCCTTTTTTTTTTTTTTTTTTTTAAGAAGAAGAAACATCCTTTATTATAGGTGTCGTTCAGAACCAGACCGATCAGAATTTCGAATGGTTCGTTTTTAGAAATGGAATTTGTTTTGTCGCGGTTACGTCAACGCGTCGGCCGAAGAAAGAAAGGGAGATCTTGCAGCCTCGAAGAATGCCACGTAATGATGCTGCACATCCGGGAGGACGACTGAAATGACGCCGACCCCCCCCCCCCCCCCCTCTACTCTTTAACAGTCCGTTACCTTCTTGTTCCGTCTCTTTTCTTCTTTTTCCTCTTGTTCCCCAATCTTATTTTACTCCGTTGTATTTTATACCTCGTTTATGCCAATTATTTCTACTTTCCACCTTTCGCGTGTATTCGGTTTCCTGCTAAAGTTACATCCGGTTTTCGTACGTAGATTAATGCACGGATTTTCGTTGGGCTACTAATTTTCACTACCATGGTTAAAATGAAATAAGTTTATGTTTGGAAATTGGCATATTATGAAATTCAGAGATTCAGAAGTTTAAGAATTTAAAATATGTAGACATTCAAGAATCTGGGATTTCATAGATCCAAGAATTCAGAAATTCAGAAATCCGGAGATTCAGAAGTTCAAGAATCCAGAAATCCAAGTATCCAAAAATGCAAGGATCCATGAATCCAGAACTTCAAGAATCCAAGAATCCAGAAATCCAGAAATCCATGAATCCAGAACTTCAAGAATCCAAGAATCCAAGAATCCAGAAATCCAAGAATCCAGAAATCCAAGAATCCAGAAATCCAAGAATCCAGAAATCCAAGAATCCAGAAATCCAAGAATCCAGAACTTCAAAAATCCAGAAATCCAAGAATCCAGAAATCCAGTAATCCAAGAATCCAGAAATTCAGAAATCCAAGAATCCAGAAATTCCAGAACCCAGAAATCCAGGAATCCGAGAATCCAGAAATTCGGAAATCCAGAAATCCAAGTATCCAAAAATCCAAGAATCCAGAAATCAAAGAATTTAAATAATCAAGAAACTCGAGAATCCAGAGATCCAAGAATCAAGATACCCAAGAATTTCAACAATCCAGAAATCAAAAACTCCGACACCATATGTCCCTAATTTTAATTACCGTTCTAATTAAAAATATTTACAACCAGAATACAAAGATCCAATTATCAATTTACAATTCTTGATTTTATTTTCATAAACCAAACCAAAGCTATAATATAAAATCCAAACATTCCAATTCTGTCACTATCTAATTATACAAATATTCAAATTTTAATTACCGTTCTAATTTAAATATTTGCGATCAGAATACAAACACCTAACGATATTATTTTCGATACACCAAATAGAGCTATAATAAAAATCCAAACATTCCAATTCAACCAGCATTTATAAATATGTATACGAATTATTCAATGTTTCGTGATAGTCGTGTTATAATGATATTTCGAAACCTTCTCCCTCTCTTTCTACTTCTCCCAACCTATCTCTCTCTCTCTTTTAACTCTCTCCTTCTTCCTCGTAGTTTCCTCGCTGTCTCTTTTGGCCTTTCTTTCTGCGGTTTCCCGCGATTTCTAATTGGGCAACGCAATTTCCTTCCTTCGTCTCGCAGGAGGAATTCCTCGATTGCGTCAACGCCTACGTGGATTACCAAACTTCTCTCTCCCTCTCTCTCCCCCTTTCTTTTTCTTCTTGTCTCTTCCGTTCCATCGGTCTAATCTCGACCCATGCAAGAAACAAAAAATCTATCTTCCGTCGTCTGATCGAATAACATTAATTTCGCAAATCAAATATTTTATAACACTTTATCGAAATTTTTGGTTCAAAATAATTGAAACGGGAAGAAAATGAAAGGTGTCTTGAGGTGTATTTTTCAAGATTTGTATTATAATCACAAACGGTTAGGATTTGTAAAAGTATATTTTATATTTTTTATATGGCGTTTATTTCATTAAGACAGAAAAACGTAAACAGGAGTAAAATCTGATATAATTAAAATACCAGCGATATTAAAATTTATATTATATTATATTGTATTAAAATTGCTGTTGAAGCGAAATTGTTGTAAAATGCAATTTTATTTTGCATTATATACATATTTATATTCGTTCATTCAGGCTAGGTATCAATTTTCTAATATTTTATATTTGATTATTATTATTATAGAAAATGAAAGTTAGGTATTAGAAATTAAATTTTCCTATTCGAACATTCTCAGGTTTGTTATTTTTAAACAAACGTTTAAACGTTTCTTCCTCAAAACTCCATAAACACTAATTGTAAGTACACTTATCCCCCGATTCACACTGACGATAGGTTCCTTAGGAAACTGTGTAAATCGAAATCGTCGATTTTGATACATTAAAAACCGTGTAAATCGAAAACTAAATATATCTTAAAAATAAATTAAAAACCCTGACCTTTGTACACGCTAGGAAGAGGGTCGATCGCTCCAGAATAAATAGCATCAAAAAAATGACTAGAAACATAAGCGCCAATATTACCAAGCGAACGGAATTAAAAAATCCCATATTTTAAAAACCGTGTAAATCGGGGGGGGATAGGTGTATTTATTTTATAAATTAAAAACGTAATTATTTCAAACGCTGTTGATTGCCCTGATTATTTCATTTTTATCTATATCCTGCGATATTTATTCTATTTAAAAAATTAACAATCTTTGCAGTGTACACAAACTAAACCTCTAAAATATCAAATTTAATAACCAAAAAAAAAAAAAAAAAAAGCATACAAAGATCTTCATTAGCGTTTATGATTGATAGAACAGAAGGTAACCTTATCATTTCAGGAAGTATCGTTTCTCAGCGTATCGTACCTGGCTGTATATTAATAATCGTAACACAGGAAGATATTATGGTAAGGTTATCTGAAATTATCTCCAAGATTATCGTCTGTCTTTTCATAAAAATTCTCAAGATATATATTTATCGCTTTCGAAGCATCGTCACATCGAATAAATAATTATTGTTAAATTCGTTCGCTCGAAAGGATCGTATATTTTTCAAATAGAAAAATCGAACGAATCGTTTAGTCCGCGCGATTTCTATCGATCGTACGATCGACACAATTTTTCCTATATTCTTGTTCGATAATTTGAAATCTCCTTATCGCTGCGCCAAATCCACGGAAGTTGTTTACCGTTATCAATTATAC
Source organism: Stelis phaeoptera (assembly GCA_943735885.1). Taxonomy (NCBI): domain Eukaryota; kingdom Metazoa; phylum Arthropoda; class Insecta; order Hymenoptera; family Megachilidae; genus Stelis; species Stelis phaeoptera. Next base: position 9,491,758 of record OX030936.1, read on the forward strand.
GTGATCGCCGTGTACAAAGCGAGATAAGATAAAACGAAATAGAACGCGATATTGGAACATTATCTGGTTTCGTCATAATTAATCAAAATTTCATTCGACCATCGTAGGAAACCAACGTTCTTTCCGTCCATTGAAACCTATCCGTCATTCGTGCTAATTGATACAAGAATACGTGCAGCTGAGCAAAATGTAAGAAAATTACTATATTTTGGATCAATGTTACTAAAATGTAGAATACGTTGTTTGTTGGATTTTTGCAAACTTTCGTGGATCAATGTCTGATTGTAAATTTTGTAATTTAAAACTGGCAAAATACAGCAAATTAACGAAAGAAATCAGAATAAATACTAAAATTTAGAATACGAATTTTGATTGAATTTTTGCAAACTTTCGTGGATCAATGTCTGATTGTAAATTTTGTAATTTAAAAATGGCAAAATACAGCAAATTAACGACAGAAATCAGAATAAATAGATTCATAAATACTAAAATTTAGAATACGAATTTTATTGAATTTTTGCAAACTTTCGTGGATCAATGTCTGATTGTAAATTTTGTAATTTAAAAATGGCAGCGTCATCAGAATATTTCGAAATTATTTATATCAGAATACAGCAAATTAACGAAAGAAATCAGAATAAATACTAAAATTTGGAATACGAATTTCATTGAATTTTTGCAAACTTTCGTGGATCAGTGTCTGATTGTAAATTTTGTAATTTAAAAATGGCAAAATACAGCAAATTAACGAAAGAAATCAGAATAAATACTAAAATTTAGAATAAAAATTTCATTGAATTTTTGCAAAGTTTCGTGGATCAATAACGGTCTGATTCTAAATTTGGATATCTAAAGTGGAGTTAACCTTTTGCACTCGATCGATGCCTCCTTTAAAACACATCAAAATAAACAGATCTTGTTGACTCTTTCTTTCCTAAATATATTGCGTTCGAAAATTGATCGTTCTACCATGATACTTGAATTTTCACAAACGACGTTTGACCGGATGAGTTTCGGTGGTCGAAGAAGCAGGTGTCGAGAGGACGAAGGAGGATGGGTATAATTCTCGAACCGGCCGCAATCGATCGAATACAGATTCGGTTGCGGACACCCGACTAGAATATCTCTGACCCGTGATTCGAATGTCCTGCATAATTGAGTGCATTTCTCGGCCACGCGGATTACTGTTTTGCGTTGACACGGATTCCGTTTCTACCCGAGAATCGTGCGAACGACACGCGTATCCCGATCATTTCGAAAACTAATCACCTATAACACCTTGACTGCCACGCCAAAGGCGCTGATAACTTTCTTAGACGAAGAATATTATATTATTTTTACAATTTTCCGTCATTTCTATTATTCAGAATTTCGACCACTTAATACGACGATTTCTTAACACTTTACCGACCGGTAGCGTTTCGAAAATTCTATGCCCTTCTTACCGGCCCTCTCAGCCGCAGATCTTCCGAAACACCGGCTCGGTTTTTTCAAAACTGAATCAAAAATATAGGTGCTTTCAGAGCAAAGCGACGAGTAATCTGGCTACAGAGTAAGAAATGCCTGCTACTTGTCAGCTTAACCTAACCGAATCTAACGGATTAATAAATAAAAAAAATCGATTAATCGACTGCCGGTCGGTAAAGTGTTAATAATGCAAGTGTTAAATTTCTATGGAAATTCAAGTGTCACCCGAATATATGGGCGACGCGACAGTCAACGTGTTAATCATCATTATAGCCCGTATCAAGACGAATTCAACGATACGGGTTATGGATACTATTGAGTGAAAAATATAAGTCTTAACGATTATCGAGAAACAAATTTTTCTGATCAACTTTCGTTTAAAATGTTTGTTTGTCAGATTATAGCAGGTTCTTGAAGAATCGTGAGAAATGTTACTTGGGACACCCTGTATATTATAAATTTGCTTAATTCGACAGTCATCGTAATTGGTACGAATTTTTTTTATTTTTTTGTGGGGGGGGGGGGAGGAGATTAGTTTTAAAAATAATTTGTTTTCCAAAATCGTTCCTGTTTTCGATACCAAAGATACCAACCGCTCGTATCCAATAATTAATCAAATTGATTCGCGATCGAGCCTGATTATTCATGGAAATTTATCGTTCGGTTATCCGTTGAAGTTGTATCGACCTGTGTGATAAAATCTGACAGAAAATACTCGAGCAAACATTTGTGATCGTTAAACGATGAAATGATGTGATTGCGAACGAAGATCGATTACCTTGCAGGGAGTTTGGTAAACCCGACAAGTGTCAAATAAGTGGTCGAAATGTGGCAACTTTCAAAAATTGATATGATAGCTTCCTTTATTTAGGATTCGTTTTAATATGGTTCGTTTCGTGGATTAAGAACGTAATCTCAAAGAATAAGTAATTAATTTTTAGTACCACGATTACTGAAGTTAGTAAGTCAATTGTTACTAAATCGATAAATTAGTAATTTAATAATTTATTGAATTTGGAATGACTAAATTCCATAATTGAATAATTTAGCTACTTACCAAATTGGTAATACAATTATTAAATTGACAATTTACTAAATTAATAATTCCCCAAATTGGTAATTACTGAATTGACAATTTACCAAAATTAATAATTCCCCAAATTAGCAACTTGCCAAATTAGTAATTACTGAATTAGTAATTTAGTAATTATTATTGCTAAATAAACCAACTCCCTTTGAAATAATTATTAAACCAAATACTCGACGTATTCAAATACATAAATACATAATAATTTTGGAGTATTGGAACGAGTGGTGTAACGTTCATCCTCTACCATTTTCCCTAGGAACGTCAACAGTAGTCAACAGTGCACCAGATAATGTGCTACGAAATTACTAGATATTATACTCTGTTAACTTCGTTATTAATTATCGAAACTAACTCAAATACATAATATAATACATAATAATTTTCAAATATTATAACGAGTGATGTGACGTTCATCCTCTACCATTTTCCCTAGGAATGTCAACAGTGGTCAACAGTGCACCAGATAATGTGCAAGGACGTTACTAGATATTAAACTCAAATACATAAATACATAGTAATTTTGGAGTATTGAAACTAGAGATGTGACATTCATCCCCTACCATTTTCCCTAGGAATATCAACGGTGGTCAACAGAACACTGGGTGGATAACGTTAATGTTTTTCATGGCGTTGTCAATTTGGGTGGTTACGTTCGATGGTAGGAGTCGAAAGGCTAAGGCGCATACGTAATGCGTATCTAGAAGCGTGGGAGCCACGCTCGAACGGCTTCCTCTCACGGCACTGCCACGCTTTATCTTGCGTTTATAAATAAGCCAACGTGTCTCCGTCCTGTTCTCGCCTTCTGTCTCGGCCTTTTTCCTTTTTTTTATTTTTTTTATTTATCCCTCTCTCTCGGCTCGAACAACTCGAACTAGAAGGAGGTGCGCTCTTCAGTTCCGGCTTCCAGCCACCCGAGTCTATTAATACGCGATTCTAGTCTCTACTTTTGCTTTTCCCCTTCCGTCATTTTGCAGGCCGCGATCCCTTTGTCTCTTCAACCTGTTTGTCCGATGCCGTTTGATCGTCTACAGTCTACTTTCAATTTTGGCCGTCGACGTGGACCGAGATTCTAGGGGGGGGGGGGGGGGGGGGGGGGAAGAAAAGTACGCGCCACCGTGCGAGGGTACAGTGTTTCGGGCGTTAATAGGTATTTTGTTAGGAAAATTGGCGTCCAGGCTGAGGAAATTTTATTATTTGTTCTTCGCTTGAAATTTACTTAGGATTTGTTAGTAGGCACGGTTGAGCTGACTTGAATGATTGTTTATTAAATTATTATATTATTATATTGCTTTATTAATAGATTGATGGATAATAGGGTTACTGGATTTTTTTTTTTTTTTTTTTTTTTTTTTTTTTTTTTAAGGAGGAGGGGAAATGCCGTTACGCACACCCGGCGGGATGCTTGCTAAGGCTCCGCCGGGTAGTGATGGGCTCCCCGGGTGCAAGGATTTGCTCCCCGGGCCTACCCCCTAAAACCCCTCCTCCGTCCCACAGATAGTCCCCGGAGCCGGGCCTGCGTTAGCATTACTACGGCTCCGGGGCTGTGCTATTAGCGCCATAGGCGCACTCGCGCTACTGCCCCCCTCATTGGGCCGCCCGGAGGCAGCCCTCCTCACGCTTGCGGCGCAGTATGCGTTCCACATACTGTGCCACAGCGTTCCAGCTGCGCTCATCGCGCAGCATCACCCCGACGATGTTCCCCGGGGTGATGCCGCACTGGTTGGTGGCTCGCTCCACACCTCTCCTATCGTCTACGAAGTATTCGCAGACGAAGAAGGTGTGGAGGGCGTCATCCTCTGCGTCGCCACACAGGAGGCAACGAGGCGAACTCACCTTCCCCATCCTGGACAGGTACTTACGGAAGTATCCATGTCCTGTCAGGAACTGGGTCAGGTAAAAGTTCGCCTCGCCGTGGCGACGGTTAATCCACCCATCCAGGTCGCGGATCAAGAGCCGGGTCCACCGTCCCTTGGTGCCTTCATCCCATCGTCGCTGCCAGCACCCGATCGTGCGCTCGCGAGCCTGCTCCGCGGCGCTCGCTCGTCCCAGGATGGAGCTTTGGAGATAAATCTCCTTTCGCTCCTGGGCGAGCAAATCGATCGGGATGGTGCCGGCAACGACCAGCGCCGCGTCTTCGGACACTGTGCGGTACGCCGAAGCGACCCGCAGTGCCCCGCAACGCTGGACGGCGGACATCCGAGTCCGGTACTTCTCGACCTTAAGGGCGTCCGCCCAGATCTCAGCCCCGTAAAGCAGGGCTGACTGGACGGACACCAACAGAAGCCTCCTCTTGCACGGCTTCGGGCCTCCCACGTTCGCCATGAGACGACTCAACGCCGCCGTGCTCTGCGCAGCCTTGTCGCAGACCCTGCGGATATGGTCCCTGAAGGTGAGTCGATTGTCCAACATCACCCCCAGGTACCTCGCAGAGCTGCTGGTCTGCACAGGCTGAGTCCCGACCATCATAGTGATGGAGGTGGGGATATGCCTCTTCGTGAGGATCACAATCTCTGTTTTAGCCGCAGCCAATTGGAGACCGTGATCCTCCATCCACCCGTTGACCCTGCGCATTACTTGGTTTAATGCAAGCTGGGCCAACTCGGGACTCCGTGCCGTTATGACGGCGGCGACGTCGTCGGCGAACGCAACGAGGAACGCGTTGTCCGGCATTTCCAGTCGCAACAGGCCGTCGTACACGACGTTCCAGAGATCCGGGCCGAGTACCGACCCCTGCGCCACTCCGGCCGTCACTTTTCTTCGTCTCGTTCCCTGGGCCGTCGCATACGACAGCCAGCGGTCCTTCAGGTAATCCCTCAGCATCGCTGAAAGATACGTTGGAATCCTGAAGGACCGCTCCAGCGCGTGGAGGATGTCACTCCACCTGGCCGAGTTAAACGCGTTCCTCACGTCAAGGGTCACGAGGAGCACAACCGGCCTCGTCCGAGTGTCGGCGGTTTCGGCCTGGCGTGCTGCCCCGATCACCTCGCCGATCGCATCGATCGTGGAGTGCCCTTTTCTGAAGCCGTGCTGCCGGTGGGAGAGGCCCCCGGCTTGCTCTATGGCTGTCGCCAGTCGCTGTTTGAGCAAGCTCTCCATCATCTTTCCCGTCGTATTTAGCATACATAGCGGTCTATACGATGATGGAGAGTCGGGGTCGCCTTTGCCCTTAGGGATAAGGACTAGGCGCGCCTCCTTCCACCGGACTGAGAAGACTCCTGCTCTCAGGCACCCGTTGAACATATCCAGCAGGAGACCTGGGCAGTTGCGCGCTACCGCTTTAATGGCTTCTGCTGGTATGCCATCCGGGCCTGGAGCCTTACCGGACTTCATGCTGCGCTCCGCAAGCATGAGCTCTTCCGCGCTGAACGGCGGAATGTCCCTGTCCCCGACGATCGGTTGAGCATCGACTCTAACCGGGTGTGTCGGGAATAGGGTATCCACGACGTTCCGCGCCTTGTCCTCGTCCATGACCTGGGTGGGTGGGCGGAGCTTACCCATCACCAGCTTATAACCCCTCCCCCAAGGATCCTGGTTCACCTCGTCGCAAAGCTGCTTCCAGCAGCGCTCTTTGCTCTCCCGGATGGCTTTGCCCAAGGCTTTTTTGGCGACTTTATATGCCGCGGCCTTTTCCGCCGCCTGCGGTCGACCGGCAGCGCGTTGTGCCAATCGTCGCTTCTTGTGGCAAAGCCTCCGGAGCTCGGCGATCTGGTCATTCCACCAATACACCTGCGGCTTGCCTTTCCACGTCCTCTTGCGAGGCATGGACGCGTCGCAGGCACGGCGGATAAGCTCCATGGTGGAATCCACGAGGGCCTCCACCGCACCTGCATCGCAGGCGCCCTCAGGCACTGATGGAATGTGCCGAGTGCCTTCGTGCAGGGTTGCGACGAGTTTTCCGCCGTCCATCCTGGCTGTGTTCCAGCCGGATGGTCGTCGCGCGCTAGCAGGTGCCTGCTTTCGCGCTGCGTCGATGAACTGGAAGGTGATGTATTGGTGATCACTTCCTGTGAAGTCATCCATCACCCTCCAGTCAACGGCCTTCTGAACCAGGTCCTCCGACACCAGCGTGACATCAGGGATCGAGTACCCGAAGCCTGGTCGTCGGTACGTCGGGGTTGTACCAGTGTTGAGAACGACCAGACCGAGTCGGGCAGCCATCTCCAACAACAGTCTGCCTCTGCTGTTGGTTTGCGGCATGCCCCACTCTATGGCCCGCGCATTGAAATCCCCGGCGACCACAAGTCCGCCGGGAATATCGCGCAGGTCGTCCTCAACAGCCTCGAGCCTGTCCCTATACACATTAATGGCGTCGTTGGGGGAGAGGTAGCAACTCACGAACGTGGCTCGCTCCGTCCTCGCCCAAACGTAGCCGTCTCCGGCTCCGCTGCTGATGACCCGGATGTCGGGGTCCACCACCCAAAGAGCTGCGGAGCCGGATTTATCCACCAACCAGTGCGTCCCGAGTCGATAGGGTTCGCTGATGACTACGACGCTCGCTCTGTATTCATAGACGAGCTGCGCAAGTAAGTCGTCAGCGACCCTGCTCCCATTGAGGTTGCCCTGGAGGACAGCGGTCATTTTTGCCGTCCTTTCGCTTTTTCCAGGGCAACCCGGAACGCCTTGCAAGAGCCGGAGCCCGGGACGTGCTCCGGTGGCTGCGACTCCTTGTCAGCCGTCGTGCATAAATAGCACTGCGGCTTAGAGGAGCAAGCCGTTGCCTTATGGCCCTGTTGCCCGCACCGCCAGCAGAGGCCCGACCTGTCCGGCCCCTTGCAGTCCTGCCTCCGGTGCCCATACCCCAGACACCTGTAGCAGCGCTGCACATCGGTGCGTAGCCGGATACGGCACCGGATCCAGCCTACGCACAATCTACCTTTCGCAAGGAGCTTGCGTGCAGACCTGTCGTCGAGTTCGACGACTGCCGTTCGTTGCTCCCGAGCGTTGGGCGCAAAGACCACTACCTTGAGCTCCCCGCTCAGGTCGGTGGCCAGCTCACGCCGCACTGCTTCCTCGACCTCCGAGGCAGTGGCCAGGCAGTCCATGTCCAGGACCTCCAGCCGGGTTCGGTTGGTGAGAATCCTGGCCTCGCCAGACTGCCCCACGGCGTCTTGGATTGCCTTCTGGAGTGCAGACTGGTCCCCGCACCGGTCCAGCTCCAGAAGGACACCGCCCTCTTTCGTTTTGCGGGCTGCCCTCACCACCGTGTCTGATTCCTCCGGTCGGACCTTGGCGCGGATCACCTGAAGGACCTCGGCGTAGGTCTTGCCGTCTTTCGGCTGTATGACAACGGCGCTTCGCTTGGAGCGCTGTCTGTTTCTTTTTTTCTTCTTCTTCTTCGCCTTCTTCGGCGCCCGAGGTTCCTCTGGCGCTTTTAGAGTCAAAGGCTGCTCCGGCCCTTTCTTCTTAGCCGGCTTCTTCACCTGCTCTTTTTTCCCCGCTTTCCCACCGTTTTGAGCATTGCTCTCGGCATTTTGAGCCTCTCTCTGAGGTGTTGCCTTTTTGGTGGAGTGGTTCTTTTTCCTTTTCTTTCCAGTATCGACGGTGGTCCAGGAGTCCCCGCCTGGTTCGACCGTCTTCCTCCTCTTGTCTTTTTCCACCTCTTCGGGGCTCGACAGCACCACCCTACCCCTCTTTTGAGGTGCAGTAGTGGCTGCCGGCGTTCGTGGAGCTCCGCCTTTAGGTTCTGGCCGGTCCTTAAGGACCTTCAGGGCCTTGAGCCGTGTCACCCGGCTGAAGCACAGAATGTCCACCAACTCACCAAGGCGGGGGATACCCTCCTTGATCAATATGGCGACATTTCTCTGCTTCTCCGTCGCTTGCCTCATGTCGTCGAGTATGCCGCGCATTTTAGTTAGCTGCGCATGCTCGACGGCATCTGCCTCCTCCAGTCTGTCCCAGGGGTCATCTGGGCCTGGAGTGGCTACCTCTTCCTTGTCTTCACCTGTAGCAGGAGACACCATGATGGCCAGGTCTGCCACCATCATGGTGCTGCGGTCGTCGGATAACGACGCTCCGGGGCCCGCTTTGTCACCCCTGACGAGCGCCGGTACTGGGGTATCCCTCCCCTGCACCGTAAACATTTTTTCTCCTGTCTGCTCTGCCATTTTTGGTTTAATATTCGGGGTTCCTTCCCCTAGTCCGTTTGGTCCGCGATTGCTTATTCGTCACCTACAAGAGGTGCTTATCTCACAACCAGCCGGTATATCTACTGGCCGTTCCCCTATCCGCCACCTGGGGACGTGCCGGGTTGCGGTGGACGTCCGCCCCCGGGGGTGAAAAGAATCCCCGGCCCGGAGGGTTACTGGATTGCTAAATTTCTAGATTACTGTATTACTGAATTACTAAGTTATTAAGTTAATTAAATTACTAATTACGAAATTGCCAGATAACGAAAACACCAAATTAACAAATTATTAAATTACTAAATTTCCAGAATACCAAATTACCACGTCGGTATGTTATTAGACCATCGAAATACCAGATTATTAAATTACTAAGTTACTAAATTACTTAATTACCGAAGCACCAAAGTGTCAAATTACTAATTACATATTTTACCAAACAACGAAAATACCAAATTACTTAATTACCATAGCATCGAAATATTAAATTACTAATTACGAAATTACCAAACAGCGAAAATACCAATTTACCAAATCACCAAACTGATAAATTACTAACTTACTAAATTAACGAATTAACAAAGTGCGAAATTTCTTATTAGTAAATTACCAATATACCAAAACACCAAATTACCAAATTACCAAATCACCAAAATACCAAATATCAATAAGTTAATAAATCCCCAAGATACAAAATCATTAAATTTCTAAATTACCAAATTACCAAATTTACCATACCAATAAGTTAATAAATCCCCAAGATACAAAATTATTAAATTTCTAAATTACCAAATTACCAAACCGACAGATTACAAAATCATCGAATTAACAAATTAACAAGTTATTAAACTACCATATCACCAAAATACCAAATTACCATATCGATAATCCACCAAATCAACAAAATATCATATTACCACATCAATAACCTATTAAATCACCGAAATATCAATTTACCAATTCATCAAATCACCAAACCACCTTTTTAACCTGAAAACCGGGGGGGTCGATGTAGCGCCGAATGCCAACGGGTGATTATCGAATGGCGCGAAGGCTTGGTAGTAAATCAACGGGTCGTTACCGAGCGTCTGTAACGGGCTCGTGTTCCCAACGTTGGTGGAAAAAGGAGAAGAGAGAGAAGGAAAAAAAAAAAGAAAAGAAAGAAAAAAGCCTATACATACATCGAGAAATACAACTTATAGATAATACGTAATACCGTACCGTTGCAACCGGTACTTTATAACTCAAGACTCGTTTCCAGCGCGCGTTTCCCGCATTTCGACGTCGTAAGAGTAACCGTGTACTATTTTCACGATAAGCAACGGTGTATCGGACGCGATATCCGTTTCGTTTTCTTCTTCTTCTTCTTCCTTGGGAGGAAGGATCGTCAAGTATCGATTCATCACGAATTTAAAACGAAAAGGAAACTTCTTCTGTTGCCGGGAACAACAGAAGGCTTCTTTCGAATTAAGGATGTAAATTGTTGAGATTTTGTAACGGTTATACAATTTTTAATCGTTCGAGAGCCTAGTTGACACGTTATTGGAATTTGAAATTAACAAAGGCTCTTATGGAGATTTGTTAAATTATTAATTTAAATTAGAAAAGAATGTAAAGATGATTTTGTAAGTGTTCGTTAAATGCTTAGGAAGTAATTCCACTTTAGACAATCATCGATACAAATAGAAACGTAACAAAAAATCAGATCCTGTCCAAATTTGTTTTTAAAATTCTCAATTCTTTATTTCCTTTGATTGAATATCAGACACGATCCAGATATCAAAAAATACAGAACGATGCGTTTCGAGTCCTCGAAAATGCATTAAAGAAAAGATATAAATACATTTTCACTTAATAAATTGCTGATCTGATAATTTAGTAATTTGTTAACTTGGTAACTTACTATATAATTTCAATAATAATAATATAGAGCCGAAGGAACCCAACGGTTTCGATAGAAATATATGTTTACACGTAATCAAAGTTACTTCTATTCAAAGAAAAAAAATCTCACAATCGATACAAGTGGCGTGGAAAAATATCGAACCCTACCGAAAAAACAATATCGAATAATCCTAATAACTGTTTCAAAAACGATGGTATTTGGACGTTAACGAGGTTTCCCATGAACGGTCGTACGGATAAGATCGAAAACGATCGAACGATAAAATTAGGGATTTCTGACGGTCGTCGAGGAGGCAAGAATCCGAGATTCTTTATGAACTTTGCTGGCAATCGGCCGAAATTTCGCAGCAGAAGAGAGGAAGAAAGTCGGGCATAGGATTTCCCCGGAATCGGCGAGGAAGAGAGGTCGTCGGGGCTGACGGATACCTGGGCGAAAATAGAGTCGACCTCGCTTAGAGACGTGTCTCTAGACACAAGGATAGACGCTAGGAATTCGAGTTCTTCCGTAACACGTCTTCCCGAGAATCGATATAAATAGTGCGATATAACGGATATAATATTATTACCACGGGCCCCTGTTCCTGCTGAACGTTGCCCGGCTTTTTGGCAACGAGGAAACAAATATTTAATCGTACGATATCTTTCGAACGTTCCTTCAAATATTTTTTTTTTTTGTTTTTTTTTTTTTTGATTTTAATCATCGTTGGACGACGGACCATGGAGAGAGGCAACGATTTGAATTCTCAATTATTTTCAGCCTCGTGTGAAACGGTCTATTTTTTCATGAATTTATTGTGAAAAAATGAAATCGACGACATAGTTAAAACTTTCGGTACTTTTTATTGATAATACCATGTATCGTATAAATTTTTATTTAAGCTTCAATGCCATAAAATCATCAAGAAAACGCAGCTCAAAGATAGTGCCTGAAAAATTCGCCATGCGATGTACAGATTGTAAAAATAATCTGATGCAAAAGCACCAAATAAAATTCGTTAGTTTATCCAAAACTGTATTTCATGAACCTAACAATCTGAATAAATTCGAGAAATTAGAAAAATGCATTATTTTTGTCATTTAAATAGCGAGAGTCGATGCTTGGAGACATTCTCTAAGCATTCTAGATTATGTAACAAGGCCAGTTAAAAAAAAAAAAAAAAAAAAAAAAAAAAGTTCAGTTATACAAATTTGAAAAATATATTTAAAAATTGAGTAAATGCTTCAGAAGTTGACCACTCTTACAAATTAAAGAGCTAGTAATTGACTAGTGAGAATTAAATTAACACGTTGGCTGCCACGGGGGTCACCGGTGACCGGCACCCGAAATTTTGTACAATCAAATAATTCAGAAAAGAAATGACGAAACAAACCACGAATAGCGTTATCATTAAGCTAATAATGCGAGCTATCGATTTGAAAAGTTAAATTTGAAAATTACATGATTATATTCTTAATAATTAGGATTTCAACGTGTCTGACTACACACGTCCGTTTTCACTGTGCCAGTCAACGTGTCAAACAATAAATAATTCATTAGCAAAATACTCACAATGTATGAATTTTTTTACTTGAACCGTACAACTATTCGTTAACAGAAACGTTAAGGAAATAAAAGTATAATGGCATATTACTTATACCTTAACGAACTTAGATGTTCCTTATTAGTAAGCATACATCACCTCACATGTAATCGTTATAAAATTAAACCGACAGAATTCCTGGCATCTGAACTTCACTTTCATCAAAAGTGCACAACTTACAAAAACCTTATTTGTCTTATGTTTTCTAGAAATAAAAATGATCAACTACTGGTACCTTTACCTTACGTCATAGATGACAAATCTGTAAGCAACGACAGTTCCACCTGTCGTTTCAAAGTTTACAACAATTAACAGTGTTTCTTAAAGGTTAATGAATTAAAGTCGGAATAAAATCTAGATTTTTCAAGGAAGAAAAACATCGAAAAGGTTGGGAACGAGCGGAACTGAGGTCCGCGGAGCTTCCTTTCCTTCGGACATGCCTGGCTGCCTTTTCGTCCTATCCCACAGATTACCAACAACTTTGCTCTCTTTCTATCCAACCTTGGCTATCTCACTTTATCTTCGTTGTCTCTGTTCCTGAACGCGACGATACGGTAACCACCTTGATGCCGATCGCTATTACAAACCGTCTCGGCCTCGAAAGTAGGAACTACGTTCGACGCACCTACTTCCTGGACGGGAGCCCGTCGCGTCGTCCAACGCCCGATCCTCGTAAGTACTTCGTACGATGCTCCTCGTGAACGCGATTTATGCAAAAAGTCTTTGATTATTCGATTACCGAGTGTAGACGAAGGTTTCTGTTATAAGATTACACAAATTTTCATTCAACCCTTCCGTTATCCGTTGGTTCCGAATCTTTGCACGTTTCCGTGTTGAATTATTTCAATTATATTTATTTTATTACTCTAGCGTTAAAACGAATGAATGAAATTGAAATATTACGTGTACTTCGCTCTTGACGAGCATCAACTGTGTAAATTGTAATCGGAATTAAATTTAAAAGAAGTCACAACTGAATTGTAAGGTGGGTCACGAGTGTGACACGTTATTGTAGTGGAAGGGGTTAACAGACGAACTAGTCAATTATCATTCGTCCTAGGTTTTCTGATTAAGTTTCTTCGAAGGGGTGTTACTTTTTGAATTAGTTAGATTCCATTAACATAGATACGATTTATGGGCCTGGAATAGATGAATCTATACCGTTTGTCCGAAAAATAACCGGAATGGCTCAAGTTTAATAAATGTAATCGCAATAAATTGTTACGAAATCGATAAATTAGTAATTTAATAATTTATTGAATTCGGAATGACTAAATTCGACGATTTAATAATTTAGCTACTTATCAAATTGGTAATTATCAAATTGACAATTTACCAAATCAGCAACTTACCAAATTATGATTTTACTAAATTAGCAATTTGTCAAATTAAGATTTTACCAAATTAGCAATTTTCTCAAATTGGTAATTACTATATCAGCAATTTACCAAAATAGCAACTTACCAATTTAGAATTTTACCAAATTAGCAATTTGTCAAATTAAGATTTTACCAAATTAGCAATTTTCTCAAATTGATAATTACTATATTAGCAACTTACCAATTTAGAAAATTACCAAATTAACAATTTTTTCAAATTCCCCAAATTAGCAACTTGCCAAATTAGTAATTTAGTAATTATTATTGCTCTAGTTTAGTAAAACTATAATTAACCTCTGAAAGTTTCATGACATTTCGTTCAATAGAAGCCAAGGTACACACATTTAAGTGACAGTAGTCGATATTAAAGATGTGCGGGAACCCGAACAGTTATTGCGATAAAACCAAAATTTCGCAAAACCTTTCACCTACTAGCCTAATCTTCTTTAGCCATTTAAAAAAATGACTGTATCTCCCTCGCGATCCAATATTTTTCCAATAAAAAAAAAATCTTACAGCCACTTCAAAATATATACTTTACAATAGTATATTTCATTTCACAACAACTATTTATCAGAACGTCAAAAACGTCATTTTCTCGATCCCAACTAGACTGAACTCTGTTAGACGATGTATGATTTTTACAATTTTTCAACAATATCTTCTGATTCGAAACCGTTCGAATCGGATCCACGATCAGCCACGACCTCCTCTCCTCGAGTTCCTCTATTCTCAGTAATTAGATAACAGCAGGAAACCGCTACGGGTTGCATAATATCGATGTTGCGCAATCGATACCTTCACCTTATGTGCGCCTTACGTCGTCTCGCCAAGAGTGAAAATCGGCACGGCATGGGTAGTGTGCGTGCGACGGAAGAAGGAAGGAGAAGAAGGTTTTTAAGAAGCTAAATATCAGCCAACCTTATCGTTCTCCCAAATAGAAAAGCATCGTTATTCCTCCGCGCAGGACGATCGATTTAAATCCAATTTTGATCAAACCCTTTGAGCTCGAGTCACGTTTCCAGGGGAAGGAGATTTTCGCAAGAATGAATGACTGGCACAATGAAAACAAACATATTGTAATCGGACGCGTTAAAACACAATTAATTAATTTCCAAATTTAGCTTTTCAATTCGATAGCTAATATTATTAACTTAATAATAATTAACGCAAGCCCCATAACAGAATTGCTTCTTGGCGCCTTTTCAAACGAATCTAACGACAAGACGCGTTCGCATCGCCGACAATCTTCAAAACTGAATTTTCTCGAAAATCTCAGCCAGACGTAACAGAATTTGATACCAAATTTTCTCACCCAGTCTGCAAATTACTCGATGCTTCGTTTTCGGTCCGATCAAATTGTTCAGAGAAAGAGACAGCTCGGGGGGGGGGGGGGGGGGGGTAGGAAAGATTAGAAATCATAAAAGAGGAAGGGAAAAAAGATTCGGAAAGGTAAGCAAGCAGGTAGGCAACAGAGTGTTGCAGCATGCTCGAGCGAGCGTGATAGGTGATGTCATGGTGGGTAAACTGCTCCAGTATAAGCTAGAAACCTTCTCCGTTAAAGAAATCTATCGCAATTGGGCCGTTCGTATATGTATACCCGGCCACCCGTCTTACGTATCAGATATCGAATATCGGTCATCGAGCGACCGATCATCGCTTTCCAAACGCTTATACCAATTTAATTACTCGCCTAACACCTTTTCACGCCGCTCCAACGCTGCTTACCATTCTGTTTTGCAAATCAATTTAACGTTTTATTTCCTTTCGTTCGAATTTTCCAAAAAGAATGATTTTTTGCCTTATAAAGATTATGACAAAATTTATTCCGATTTGATACACGTGTAGTGTGTTATACGTAACAGCAAAGAAAGTAATATAAAAATAGGAAAAATAACGTTTATACTTAATTATTTTGTACGATAAGGTGCAAAGGTACGTGGAACAGAGTGAGAGCGTAAACACTGATATTTCACACTTAACACATCATCTACCGCTTTAGAATAGAAAAGTGAGCCCTACGATTATATAATTTAACGGTAATTGAGAATTAGGGGGAATAATCTGTATTTTAACTTTCATTATCTCAATAGTGTTATAGACGAAAAAAAAAAATAACGGTCAAACGTTTGTTAATTGATTTTCAGTTATCAGCGGGTAGTATTGAAAAGCCTATTGGTAGGCTTCCGGTAGATAAAGTGTCAACAGACTTTTCGACGGCAAGAAATTTTAATCGATCGATAGTTAACATCTTGGGATATACGTGTGCCAACAGTCTCGAAAGGGTTATACACAGAATTTCGTTCTACCGATTGAATAATTTCGATCGGACGAAGATGGAGGGGTAGGGGGGACATGGTGCACTGGGTGTGAAAGCACGAAAAACAGGACGGAAGAAATCACGAAGGAGTGACGTTTTGGGGAAACTCGAACGCGAACAGATTACCGTGGCCGAAACGGTGGAGAAAGTCCGCTTCCGGCATTGAAGGTGTTCTTAAAGGCGTATTCACACGCCGGCCGTCACACGCGCACAATTATATAATCGTTTACGTCGTAATGTAATAGAACGGTTATGACGAGCCACCTTATGCCGCTAACCTAATTCCCCTGCTCTGTCCAGCTCCGTTGTTCTTTCCGTATCCGTTTTGTCATTTCGTTCCGTGAAACTGGAAGAAACGATACGAAGGAAAGGTACGAAGGTTAGGGATCAGTTAGAAGATAGAACAGAGATCAGGATGTTTGCTGCGGGATGAGCCTGTGATTTGGTTAATCGTACTACAACCCCTGGCAAAAAGTTTCCGATCAGACGGATAAATACGAAATTTATTAAAACCATTCATGTCTTAGAACTATTGGAAACTATTAAATGTAGTTAAAAGTAAGGGAGAATAAAATGGAGTTTGGTATAGAGAGAATAACAACAAAATAATACATTATTGTGACAAAAAAAAAAAAAAAAAAATCAAGAGAAGAATGTAAATGTTACACGGAAAATGATTTCCGATCGGTAGAAATCCTGGAGAAAAGTTTCCGATCAGATATTTTAATGTAAATTATTTACGTATTAATATTTTGTTGTGTCCCCACGTGTACGTATCACTGCTTTTATACGTTCTGGCATTGAATTAAGAAGATTTTAACAATGTACAAATTCTGTTTCTTCTTTTGCTTTTTTTTTTTTCACAACAAATAGAAATTTGTGTTATTTTGTTGTTATTTACTACATACTAAGCTACCCTTAATTCCCCATTACTTCTAACCACGTTCAATAGTATTTAACAGTTCTAAAACATGAATGTCGTTAGTAAATTTCGTATTTATCCGTCTGATCGGAAACCTTTTGCCAGGGGTTGTAGTTTTAAAAAGAGTTCCATCGATTAACACCCCCATAGTTGCGTTTGAAAGCTTATATGCTTTCTTTTGAACCACCCTAGGAGTTCCTTATAAATAAAAAACATTTTCAGAATCGGATAAAAATAAAAAATTATTTTTAAAAGTTCCAATAATTCTCAGTTTCAAGTTATTCTAAGAATCACATGTCTTTGGTTTTCATTTCTTTTTATAGGAACGATTGTCTCGGGTGATAATTTTTATCGAACCACTCCGTACGACAGGGGAAACGTAAGGGGCGTGTAGTTTTGTTTTTCATTTTTATAATAAGAGCGAGTATTTCGATTTCAAGTAACAAAGAAAGGCAGACAATGCTTCCTTAACCACGGACGAGAAAAATCACCAGGAGAACTTCCGTCGACGACAAACTCACCAGGGCCTGACCGTTCGGTAGTCGTAATTAGTTTCGCCAGGCTTTCGGTTTCCCACGAGGAACGATTAAATAACTTTAATTCTTGATAGAACGTATCAAGGTGAATCGGTCAAAAATAACCCGATTAACATCGACACGATTTACTTTTTCCGTCTTTTTGTCTGTCTGTTTTTTTTTTTTTTTTTTTTATTCTACCAAAAGAATCGTTCGTCGAAGGATATACATATATTCGAGTTTTACCATCGAGATCTTCGTTGATTTTCGGAATAGCACTGTCATAATTTTTTAATCGAATATTCGTCGTTTTATTAATTACTTTCGTGATAAGCGAGTTTCGAATATTAATTAGTTGTTCAAGCTGGCGATCCCGTAGTTTTCTTCTACGGTTTTCGATACCGTACCTTCTTCAGATTTTAATAAATTGTAACTTGCTTAGTTTCTCGATTATTATTTTTGTTTAAGTGATATAAGAAAAAATAATATGTATGTATCTTGAAGTTGCTAGATGTTTCTACAATTGGTGTTAGAAAAAATGACTGAAAGAACTAGATTTTACTATATTTAGTATAAAACTACTAAAGATACTAGATGATTCCACATTTGATATAAAAATAAATGACGTAAGGTACTAGATTTTTGTATACTTATTGTTAGTATAAAAAAATCCTCCAAAGTTACTAGATTTCTTGTACTCAGTTGTAAAAATATACTAAATCGCTTAATTTTCCTACATTTTGTATAAAAAATATACTAATGTCACGAGATTTTCCTACATTTTGTATAAAAAAAATATATATATACTAATGTCACTAGATTTTCCTACATTTTATATAAAAAAAAAATATACTAATGTCAGTAGATTTTGCGACACTTAGTATTCAGCATAAAAGTATACTAAACTTACTAATTTTTTTCTATATTTAGTATAAAAATTTACCGACTTTTTCTATATCTATAATAAAAATATGCTAAACATTTCCATATACTAAATATAGTCTCTTTGTCGGCTGTGAGACAAAACTCAATATTGAAAAATGAAAATTATCCGTGAAAGAGGAGAATAATAATTCTGAGCTTCGAATCGATGCATAAAACGTCTGAAAGCAGATTTCAACAAACTGATGAAACAAAACCGGACCTAAATACTTAAACACCGTAGAAACGTTGGAAAATCGACACGGGATAAGTATAAATGGTAGGCGAACCGGGCTCGCGTTAGAATAATAGCGTTATTAGAACTAGAAACCATGCGACTTCGAAGGTATTCGTGTTATTCGCCTTTCACCGGTGCCGCGGCTTAATGCTCTTCAGGGCCGACCTCTTCGAGACCCTCCGTGTTTCTTGTTCGACTATTTCTTTCGATTCTCAGCTTCCTACTTCACAGTCTATCGCTTATTATCCACGAACACCGTGTCCGTGGCAAAGGCAAAAGGAAAAAAAGGAAAAAAAAAAAGAAAAAAGAAAATGAAAAGAAAAGAAAATCACATGGAAACGTTTCTTTGCTTCCTTTGACGACCGATTAATCCGCACCGTGTTCCAGGATGGAAATACGATCGATTCAAAGTTCAGTGAAGTATAACGATACCGGAATTGTTTAACAAACTAAGAAATATAATTTTTTAAAAAGCTTTCGTTTAAAAATTCGCTTATTATAAAATGGACAGCGCTGATGAAATTTTTGCTGATAATTTGTGTGGGAATGAAGATTTTAGTGTAATACGATTTCCTTGATAATTTTGTTAAAAAATAATGTCTTTTGCGAGAAATGCATTCATTTTGATAGAAAAAGTACAGCTTCTAAAATACACAGAATTCTCCCGGTCGTACGCTTAAGATTTATGATATTAATTCTTTTTTACTTGTACCTTTTGAAAGACTCGAAACGCATCATTCTGTGTTCTTTGGTATATTTTCTATCTAGGAATTATTTACACTAGGGAATATTGAAACTAGGGATTGTTGACCCTAGGTATAATAATACTAGGGAATATGGACCCTAGGGATAATTATACTAGGGAAAATTACAACCTGAAAAATTATACCAGGGAGTATTAACACTACGTACAATTACACTAGGGATGACGCTTCGGATAACTAAACTAGGAAATATAGACATTAAGGACTTTTTATACTAGGGAAAATTGCACTAGGGAATATTGAAACTAGGGATTGTTGACCCTAGGTATAATAAGACTAAGGATAATTATACTAGGGCAAAATTGCACTAGGGAATATCGAAACTGGGGATTGTTGACCCTAGGTATAATAAGACTAGGGATAATTATACTAGGGCAAAATTGCACTAGGGAATATCGAAACTGGGGATTGTTGACCCCAGGTATAATAAGACCAGGGAATATAGACGCTAGGGATAATTATACCATGGCAAATTGCACCGGGGATTTTTGACCCTAAGTATAATAAGACTAGGGAATATAGACATCAGGGATTATTTACACTAGGGGAAATTGTACTGTGGAAAATTACACTATCGCAAAGTGTTTGTTTCGTGTCTATGTTTTATAATTGATTTTTAAATATATTATACTTTATTTGCCGAACTCAAGGGGGTCACTTGGTGACCCCACGGATCATAGGTTGTCGACGCCTATACTAACCTAATCTTCTTTGATTTTCATTTTAACCCTTTCACTACGAAAGGCGTATATTATACGCTCAGTAAATTGTAAGATTTCAAATAAAAATTAACTTAACTTTGACTACAATTTTTCTTTCTTTGATTGTAAGAAAACAATTTTTCATTACCTTTTACCCGGAGCATGCCGCAGTCAAAGGGTTAAATAAACGGTTTGGAAAATATCATAACCACCCCAAGTGATCTCGAAAAAACAACGTTCTACGACGAAAACACCTGTATTTCCTTCATTATCCAATATTCTTACACCTACTTAACAAAATATTAACTTTTAGAAATATTTATCCGAACGTCAAAAAAAAAAATCTTGAAAATTACATCACATTCCCGATCCCAATTAGACCTAATCCCTTAAAAATTTCTTCGACTGCCAACTGTTTAATTATAAAATAAAACGGTATCTATTTAACTTTCCATCCTAGAACAATGAATAAACGTGTTAACCGATCGAAGGGTGTTGAGAAATTAGTTGCCGAAAGTGGCAAGGAATATTTTTACAACCGAGCGTAGACTGTTCGACAAGGCGGTGCTATTCGATCCTGATGGCGTGGAGAATCTCGAAGGATGGTGTTGGCAAACGAGTATAGTAGAAGGCAAGAGAGAAGCACGGTAGGGGGGAGGGTTAGCTGGCTGGGAGGCATTTCATTTCCTCGCCGACTTCCGGCAAACGCGACGCTTCCGCCATATCGGGGCCGTCGCCGTCGCTGCCGCCACCAGCGCCAACGTCGACGTCGCTTCGTCTTCCTGCTTCCGGTTCCGGTCCCAACCTCTCCACCCTCCTCCTTCCTCTTCCTTTTTCCTCCAAACCCACCCCAACCTCCCCCGTTACTCCTACAACCCTCTTCAACCCCCTCCCCCCCCCCCCCGACGCCTCTCCTCTATAACTCCAGCACAGCCCTTCCGTTTTCTCTCCGACGTTCCCTTTTCGCTTCCGTTCGTTTCCAACCCCGTCGACTTCCGGCACCCGCCATTCTCCGTGCTACCAACCACCTCCCCTCTGTCCCCGCAACCCTCCTTCCTACTTCCAGCAACTTCTGCAGAGATTACTTCTATTTCGGTTCCTAGAAATTCTGCCAGCCTTCGGGCGTTACCCCCGACGACCTTTCTCCGTTAAATCGTTCGCCAGAAAGCGGTTGGATGCATTATTTAACACATCGTCGATGGTTTTAGATTTTAGATCGAAGAAACAAGTATTGTCGGTTTATGGATCGAAGGTGATTAAAAAATTAGAAAGATCGATTCGATGCGTTCAATTTCCTTTGAGATGGTTGGACATCTAACTTTAAGGAGTGAATAGTGATCAAAGGTTTGGTAACAGGTTGAAGGATTTCTGGGTTTTTAATGATTGTAAAGATGTAATATTTCGAAATTTGTGAGTTTCTAACCGGGTTTCGAAGTTTCCTTAGGTTCTAGAGGAATAGTATGTATCTGGAAATATGTATGTTAGCAAGTTTCTAACGATCCGGTGTTCAGAAATTTCTGAATTTCTAAGCTTCTATGTATCTGAGAATATTATCTGGCAATTTCCAAGTCTCAGACCTCCCAAATACGCAATATTTCTAAATCTCCGAGTTTCCAAACTGCCAAATATGCAATATTAATCAATTTCCAAGTCCCTAAGCTCCCCAACATATGTATAATATTTTTTAATTTCCAAGTACCTAAGCTTCCCAAAATATAACATTTCTTTCTAAGTATCCAAAGGTTCCAATAAAAGTTTCCAAGCTCCCAAAAATATAATACTTCAAAAATTTCTAAGTTGCCAATCTCCCAAACACGCAATATTTCTAAATTTCTAAGCTTCCAAGTGTCTGACACCATTACCTGGCAATTTCCAAGCCTCAGACCTCCTAAATCCGCAATATTTCTAAATTTCCAAGTGTGTAAGCTCCCCAAAATATAATATCTTTAAATTTCCAAGTACCTAAGCTCCCCAAAATATAACATTTCGAAATTTCTAAGCTTCTAAGTATCTAAAGATATTACCTAGCAATTGCCAGGTCACAGACCTCGCAAATACGCAATATTTCTAAATTCCCAAGTTTCCAAGCTTCAAAAAATATAATACTTCAAAATCTCTAAGTTGCCAAACTTTCAAAAATGTAACCACTTCAAATTTCCTGAATTTCTAAAGCTTTCATGACTATAATACATATTTAAAAATTGTACAACTTTCCCATCTGAACAAATAATCGATCGGGTGTTTCATTTAAAAATTGGACAGAATTTGTAACTGGAAGCTGAACCATCGGCCCAAGTGTTGTAGTTTTGCGTAGCCGTTCCGTGGAACGATGTTTTTGAACCCTCCAGAAAGCTCATGTTCCCGGGTCAGACGAAAGGTTATCCTCCCGTTTCAACTGTGACACACGTGGTTCTTCTACAAAAAAAAAAAAATCGATCATTCGCTGTCATTTTAACTGGAACCGTATAAAACGTTTTCTGTAAACGGACCAGTTTTCATTCCATCCGTACGGATGTAAATTGAACGAGCTCGAATGGGTCGTGTCACTTTATTTACTGGAAGACTAATTATCAGCTATCCAAAGAACGGTAAATAGTTGATTGTTGGACTAATTATTAACTATTTGAAATAGTAAATAGGTAGGTTATCGGATTAATGATTATTCGAGATTGTAAATAATAGATTACTATGTTAATTATTTGAAATAGTACATACTAGATTACTAGACCAATCATTTAAAGTAGCATACAGTCGATGACTGTCCTAATTTTTTTAAAAACCATATAATAGGTTACTAGACTAATTATTTGAAACAGTATATATAGCAGATTACTAGATTAATTATTTGAAATAGCGAATAGAAAGTTACTGGATTAACTATTTGAAATGGCAAATAGAAGATTACTAGAATAATTATTTGAAATGGCCAATAGAAAATTACCAGATTAATTATTTGGAATAGTAAATGGAAGATTACTAGATTTACTGTTTAAAATGATAAATACTAAGATTACTATACTAATAATTTAAAAAAGCATACAGTTGATTACTGTACTAATTATTTAAAATAATAAACGAAAAATAACTAGATTTCCCCTTTTTGAAATAATATATCAGCAGATGCTAGGTTAAGTATTTAAAATATTAAATGCTAGGTTACCATGTTAATTATTTAAAATGGTTAGAAGATTACTAAAATAATTATTTGAAATAGCGAATAGTAAATAATCCTATTTATTTTAAAATAAGCGTATTTCATTAAAAACGAAATATTTTATCTGTTACACCAGGTTTTTAAAATACGATAGTATTTCATTCCAAATGTACCGAAAATACTTGGTTCTTGTTTTCTGAAATACTTATTTCTTCTTATATCGTACCTTGAACACACAACATAACTGAAGTATCAAGAAACCTATTTAGAAAGAAATTCAGGTGGCACAGTTGAAATTACTCGCACAAACATCTCCTAGTATCACCTTTCGAGATACTTAAATAGGACACCCTGTGCACGAAGGGGGGGGGGGGGGGGGGGGAGAAAGAAATAGGTAGGAGAATTCTGTCGAAGAATTTGGTGACAGCAGGTGCAGCAAGCAAAGTCGGCAAAGAAGCCGTTGAAGTTCACGAAGAGGTCCTTCCTCCTCCTCAACTTCGTTACCCTCGAATTCCTCAGGTTCCCCAACAAAATCACTTCCCTTACTAAATTACAACCCGTTAATGCAGGTTAAAAAAATAAACAGTAAGCGTGTTTCAGCTGTTAATCATATAATATGATTAATATCGTGAATTTAATTTATCAAAAATGCCTCGGACGTCTTTGTTAAAATTAACACAAAAATTCAAAGTATCAAAAGGTAGCAGCTGAACTACACATATCCACTTTAACAATCGTTTAAACTTTCATTCAAAATAAGTCAAAATTTCAATTGATATCAAGTTTGCACTATTTCTATACAGGATTTCAAAATAATTAAAACTGAATCAAATACTTGATAACTACTATCAAAACCTAGATACTTTCTGATATTCTATATTTGTTACATAGAACGTCTTCATTTTCTTTGAAATTTTATGATTTTGTCTTTAGAACATTGTACCACGTTACAGTATTATTTAAAATAAATAATATCTTGGATTTGGGAGGTTTGAAGGGTTGTCACTTTATAGCACCATTTTTTTTTTGTTTTTCAATATTTCCAATGAAAAAAAAACAGTGATCTTTCGGACTACTGTGCACCATGGAGGAATTAAGAATCGAAGCAACGTAGGAAAATGAAAACACGAAGAGAAAAATAAAAGACCTGCTGGCAAGAGTCGAACCTGTACGCTCGGAAGGGAGGGTGTATAGGTCATCCGACACCCTTGCCAGGTCTCTGGGGTGAGTTAAATAGTATCATTCCCATATGGTAGGGCCCTGGGCTGCGTCGTAAACCACGAACGACACCATCTGTAACCGTTTCGAGTAAAACTTCCCCCTCGGTTCTCCCATCGATCCGCTCTCGTTCCACGAAGAACCACCGATCGGACGCTTCTGCCACGAAACCCCCGAAATCTGTGAAACCTTCGAAATCTCCGGGAGGTCTTCCCCTCCCGCGCGGAGGATACACGAGGATTGCGACACACGTGAGACCTCCCCAGGAAAACGATACACCATGCATCCACCGTACGCTTTTTTGCCCCGAAAACCATATTTCGTTCATTTACCACGAAATAATTTACTCCTTGAGAGACTATGGGTCCGAGGAACAATTATTGTTCTTAACATTCGTTTGTTACGAAACTGTGTGTCACTTCGGGGCTATCTTTGGGATTCTTATTTTGATTCAAGCGTCGATTGTGTGTTCAATCGGGGGGTTTAATATTGGTCTCAGATTTTTTCAGGGATCGTAAGGGTGAACGACTTGGATTTCTTTTTTGATCAACTAGTTACACTTCAGATAATTTGTCTGAATCTGGAACTGGGATAATAAAATGATTATAAGAAACCTATCGCTTATTTTTCATTTCTAGACATTCTCAAACCTCTAATATAATAAACAGAATTATTTTCCGTTTACAATTATTAATTGCAGCGAAAGTTATTGTACTTTTTTTATTTATTAATCATTTATTTACAATCTGTCGTTGGTGACAATAAGTAAATTTGCTAAATTATTAAAATGTCATGCGAGTGACATTTGGACTTGGAGTGACTTGGAATGAATCTCGGTCATCTGCGCCAAAAGAAAACAACTAAATCTTGAACTTAAAAAATTATATTGGTTAACACGTTGGCTGCCACGGGGGTCACCGGTGACCGGTACCCGACATTTTGTACAATCAAATAATTACCAAGAGAAATGATCAAATAAACCACGGATAGCGTTAACATTCAGCTAATAATGCTAGCTATCGAATTGAAAAGTTAAATTTGAAAATTCGTTGATCGTATTGTTAATAATTAGGATTACAGCGTGTCTGACTACCCGCGTCCGTTTTCACTGTGCCAGTCAACGTGTTAATAGATATCAAACTCGCAACTGACATTGGAAAATAAAATACCTATGGACATACGGAATTCAATTGTGGGGATCTGCTTCAAACTCTAATACAGAAATAATCGAAAGATTTCAATCAAAAGTACTAAGAAGCATAACAAAGGCTCCGTGGTTTGTTCCAAACGATCTGATTAGACCTGATCTAGAAATACCAACCAACTAATCAAGAAATCCAAACCAACTAGCTACAAATATACTTTAATGAAATCGTCTCTGTCTCCAAGTTAAATAAACATAAAACACTAATATAAACTTAACACTATTTTGTTCAAACATTTCAGACTTTTCTTTTTGTATGTAAGAGTATCAACCACTGGGGTTATTGTATTTAATATACTAAAAAGGAATACCGTCCGAGCCCCAATATTTTCAGGACACTCTCGTTCTTTCAAAATTCTAAGATTTCGAATAAAAATCAGCTCGATTTTGACGACAATTTTCGTTTCTTTGATTTTAAGAAACCAATCGTTTTTTTCCCGACAGTCAAAGGGTTAAACAGCATCGGAGAGAGTGGTGGTAACTTTTATGTTGCGTCGTCGGTACGCACCAGTATAAATAGACCTTTATACGAAAGGAAGACACAAGTGAAACGGAGATACGACGAGAAATGGGAAGGGGACGGTATAAAGGGAGAGGGGGAATAGAGGAGGGGGAAGAAAAAGGAAGAGCGGATAAAAAGAAGGGTGGATAAAGGTCCTCCCTATTGACAACGGCTTTCATCTTTATAATTCAACCCCTCGCGCCACCCTCAATCCATTTTGCTTTTTCTCCCTAATGCTTTTTTACCATCCTTTGGTCGTCGTGTGTTCCACGTGTCACCTATCGCGTACTGTCCACGGACTTGCGCCCTTTTCTTTCGCCAAAAATTTCCTACCTCCCCCCCCCCCCCCCCCCCCCACCCCCCTGCTCCTTTACCGCGAAAAGAACCCTTTTCCTTTCAACCCTTTGCTCCCGTTTTCTCTTATCAACCGACGAGACGTTCGTTCGGTCCGTGAGTAATATCGAAATTATTATTGTGTTTTAATAGGTGTGCCAATAATTTTTTCACCCACCGTACATGATGTAAATAAAGTAACGCTTCGTCGTGAGGGTCGATCAGCTGACAAGTTAAATTTCGATTATACTAAAATTATTATTTTAGAATTTAATATTTCTCTGTTTGTATTTAATTTCTAACTTTAATCATTTTTTTGATAAATGTAAATTATTTATTCCTAATCGAAGTACGCAACCGTGTTCCATATTTTTCTGCCATTTCGATGGTAGCTTAAGGATAAATTGTAAAAAATGAGAAATATCAAAGTTTACGTGCAAAGTCATTCGTCAAGTTTCATGTAAAACGAAAAAGATGATGTTGAGAAAGAAATATATTCTTGCCAGGTGCAACGTGATAAATATTAAATTTGATGTATCACAATCACCCGACGAGATATTTATAAAAATAAGAATAAATTATTTATCGATAATAAAATGTGAGAAATTTTGAAAGAAAGGTGTATGGATAATGTTCTAGTTGTGTATAGAACGATGGGGTGCAAGGGTGCATAACGCGTGTACGCGTTCGATCAGAGATTCGATTCAGCTCGTTTCCACCCTTGAAAATCTGGTCGCACCCAGACGAACGTTTGGCGTATTAGTCATTCGGGTACAGCTGGGAATCGTACACGGGGGTGCACGCACCCCCTTGTGCAAGGTCGAATCAATTCCGGCTTAGCTTGCGGCCAGGCTTGATATTTCCCGTTCAATTTTTCGACTTTCAACACAGTTTTTCGAACGATGGACGGATATATTCGCCCAAATATTTCGAATCTTTTATAGTATCTTATTTTGTATTATAAATTCCTAAATATCGTGCTGTAATCTTGGCACGAAGAAAAATGATAAATACAGAAGTAGGGATTCTTTTAGTCTTTTTTTTTATTTAAGCAATTTCAATCTTTATTGAACGATTATTTTGCCAAAGTAGGGATTTTTAATAATATCCTTTAAGAAGGCAAGCATTGTTTGTTTTGCTTGAAGTTATCGACATTTTGGCAAACTTGGAAGTGTCTCGTCCGCAAAGGGTTAATACGTTAATCATTTCTAGTGGAAATGGTGATCGATCGCGTTAAATTTAAATCAACCTCCCCGTGTCGCTAATTACTCCGTAAAAATCGATCTACGTTTCAGATAAATTTAGTAAATTTTCATATTTCAATTACAATGCGATTCATGGATTTAACGCTAGAATTATCAAATATATTTTATATTACATTTATTAACCCTTTGCACTCGAGTGGTGTCTCTGATAGGACATATTTAATTTACCGGGGTATTTTGAAATGCGACATTTAAGTTTTATATATAGTACGATATAGAAGATTAATTATTCGTAAGTATTTATAACACTTTACTTGCAAAATAGTGAATTTAGTTTTCGGAAGCTTTAATGGAAAAGTCAATTCGAAGGTATCCAAAAATGCTCCGTTTTCTATTTAATTTTCGATTCGAGTATAAATGAACGTCGAACGCCGGTAGTTGTAGTTTTGAAAAGAAGAAAGAAACGTTACGGTTTCGGTGATCTTCGGTGTCCGTTCGGAAAGGATCAACCCCTGTGTCGGGGTGTAACAAATTACACGGCGATTTTCAAAGCCAGTTACCGATTCGTCTCGCGTTTTATAACTCTGACTGCCTGGGGTGAGAAAAACTAACGGGGAATCCTTGACGGAACGATATTTCCCTTTTTCTTTTTTTTTTTTTTTATTTCACTCCAAGTTCGTTGCCTCGCGAATTAAACTGAAGGGATTGTTGTAGGAGTGTTCAGGTTTTGAAACTGATTACAGTCGAACTTGTCTTTATTTTCTCGACCGAGAGGTATAACAATTCCGCGTGACTTCTTCGATCGTTGGCGGTCGAACTCTTTCTGTTTTTCGCCCGTTTCTTTTCGTTTTTCCTTCCGCCTTCGTACCCCCCTACTCCTTGTGCCCTCAGCACGCTTTTTCGGGGTAGGGGTGAACTTGGCGGCCGGCGTTTGCTGGTCAAAATTGGCAACGCAGCGGAATTTCCCAGGGCCCGCGGTACGTACCGCGGTCGGCCGCGGTCGTTCGGCCTCGCGTCGAAGACCCTTGGGGAAACCCAGGGTTTATGACACCAGCGCTTTACCATTGAGGCCGTTGGCAAGAATTCTCGACGAACATGCTTTTGCAAAGTAACTGTAAAAACGGCATACTCAAAAATAGCTTCGCTGTCGTCCGTGTCATAAACCGTGCTAGCCGTTTGCACGTTCTATACTTCGATGCTTGTACAGCTAGCCGCTACAAAACCTTGCCCATATTTAACCATTCAAATTGGTATAAAAATATGAACGATTTACTGAAATGGGGTGAATTTTGTACAACTTTCGAACTACGAAATTGAAATTGAAGAATTGGTTTAAAAACAATCGACTTTTCTTTTTGTTTCCTTTTTTATTTGTATTTCTGCGACATCGATTGTTGTAAAGAATCGATCTTTTATCTTTTTACAATTCCTCCAGATTGTTTATATTTTCATCGATATTTCGATACTTTTTTCTTCGAGTAGTAGTGTAGGAGTGAATGTGTTTTTATGGATAAGAAAAATCGATTCTTCTTTTGATTTCGTGAGAATTAATTCCATAGATGGCAAAAAAGAAACGATCTTAGATTTATTACATGAAAGAATCGATTACTGGGAAAATTCCAAGATTCAAACATCCGTTGATAACAATAGCCGAAGTTTGATTCTAATAGACGGATTATTTCTTACCAGTGTTGGTCGATTAATTAATTGATCGAATATTTAACTGTGGCATTTCAATCACGATTTAACCTTTCAATTGCAAATTGCAACCAAAATTAGTATACAGGGTGTTCCACGTAACACTTTTCACGATTTGTCAAGTACTTGCGAT
Source organism: Stelis phaeoptera (assembly GCA_943735885.1). Classification (NCBI taxonomy): domain Eukaryota; kingdom Metazoa; phylum Arthropoda; class Insecta; order Hymenoptera; family Megachilidae; genus Stelis; species Stelis phaeoptera. Next base: position 9,521,129 of record OX030936.1, read on the forward strand.
AATTATGGAAACACAACTGTTTTAAACTAAAGTTGATCGGTTAAAAAAATTAGAAAAATTTTATTTTTTCGTTAATTGCACTGTATATTTTTTTATTTAACAGTATTATAGCCCGTATCATGACGAATTCAATGATCTGTTCATATCTGACGAATTCATTCATATTCATTCTTATTCATTGTTAAAATTCTTATTTCATTGCCTTCTAGGTTATCCGAAGGTCATAGTATACCAGGTCGTTGAATTCGTTTTAATAGGGGCTATAATACTATTAAGTGAAAAATATTAAGTGTCATTTAAAAAAATCAAAATGACTTTGATAATTATTGAGAAAAGAAAATTTTGCCAACTTTTTTTACTGCACTGTATAGCCAATCGAAAACTGATTAACTTTTGTTTAAAATAGTTTCTTGTCAGATTATCGCAAGTGCTTGAAAAATCGTGAAAAATGTTACGCGGGACACCCTGTGTATTTATATTCTTAAGGGGCGACATAACCGTTAGAGCAGGCCCTGGTGATATAATTCAAAATTCAATTCTCGCGCGCTCAGGTGCGTGAGCATAGGTTCGGGGCCCGGGACGTTCGGACTAGGCTGGGCAAACGCGTTTTTAAAGGAGGAAAAATTTAATTAAAGTTAAATTATAAATAGTATCTACGCAAATGTTATAGCTGAGAATTTTATTAATTATTTGTACTCGTTGTTTGGAAAAAAGAACGTTATGAAAAAAAATAACGTTATGAAAATTGGGAAATAATTTGAATTCGACTTACCAATTGATTTGCAGGTTGGCCTTGTTCGTTGATAATGGTCGTCGTACTGATCCTGACCAAGGGAGGACGAAGATCTCATGGCAGAGCAGTTGATGGAACGCCTTGGTCACCGAACCCTTTTATTCACCACAAAAGTATTTCACTTCACGATCGCTGACACTTGTCACTTTCACATTACAACGATCACGTTAATCCTTCCCCGATTGTTGATACTTAGTAGGTTATTGTGCGTGTTTAAAATATGCATCACCGATTCCGAAAACGACCGACTGTTGACACGTTTGATCGGACCATCGAGGAAAAAAAATAGACAACAAACTACGCACAACGAAACGGTAGAAGGGCAGTAGCCGGTCGACAAGAGGACGCAACGCTCGTCCGTGCGGCGTTGTTTACACAGTTTTGTTTTGTATCGCGGCTAGCTGGAATTTCCTGGACCCGGAGAGTTTATTACGCGGTCAAATGAGCGATTACGAAATAGACACTGTTTTTTTTTTTTCGGAAAAACACTGTGAATTTACACAATACATTTTGTAGCAACATATATGCATAAGTATAGTTCTGTCTCTCGGTAATAGAGTTTTCAATGGAATTATACTTGCAATCAAAATATACGTATATTGTATTATTTCTCCGAGGGAAAAACATAATTCTACCAGATTTTCTACAGTATCACTAACTACCAAATTCAGTCACTAGATGGGATTCTCAATCTACCAGATTTAGTAAAAATGCTACCAAGTTGGCGACGCTGTGCCTTTCTACCGATTCGTTCTGCGTAGTTCGTCGTCTTTTTTTCTCTCTCGATGGTTCGATCGAACGTGTCAACGGTCGGCCGTTTTCGGGATCGGTTGCGTATTTCGTAAACACGCACAATAACCTGTTAAGGGTCAACAATCGAGGAACGATTAACTCGTTACGCCTTTTCGGGATCTCGAAAACGTTTCGGATTCTCGATCTATTTATTCGTATGCAGTCGGATAGTTTCGGGATTTCGACGAGTATCATACTTCCGAGAGCCCGCTCGATCTCGCCCGAGTTTTCCCGACCCGATCCGAAGCTCAGGAATCTCGTGAATTTGAGAACTCGTACACCACTGCGAATAACGTGTTGTGTAATGTGAAAGTGAAAAGTGTCGGGAATCGTGAAGAGAAATACTTTTGTGGTGGATAAAAGGATTCAGTGACAAGGCCGTTCCATCAACTGTTCGGCCATGAGATCTTCGTCCTTTCTTGGTCAAGATACGTACGATGACCATTGTCAACGAACAGGGCCAACTCGTAGGTGAATGGGTAAGTCGAATTCAAATTATTTCCCAATTTTCATAACGTTACAGTCGGCTTTTCATTGCGAAATCGTTATTTATTTCCGAAAAATTAATAAATTCTTAGTTAAATTTTTTCTCTTTTAAAAACGCGTTTACCCAGCCTAGTTCGAACGCCCCAGGCCCCGAAGCTATGCTCACGCACCTGAGCGCGCGAGAAGCCGCGTGCTGTGATTGGTCAGTGTTTTTTCCTTGATAATTCAAAAACGAAGCCCCATCCGACATTTTTGCAATGGAAATTGTTGTTCAGAATCGTCTCACCTACACCCCATTTCCGGCTCCTACACTAGTTACAGGCCACCCTGTATATGTAAAGTCGATGCTTGATCTTATCGATTACTTTTCGCGGTGTAATTTATTCATAATCTTCGGTCTACCTTCTGTCTTTATAGCGAAAGTAAACAAACGTCGTATACAGTGTGTCCAGCTTCAATATCTTGCTTATTTCAAACAACACGAGAAAATGTTACTTACAAAAGTTATAGGGTTTAAGAAACTGCATAATGTGATATAAATGATCTTCTTGTAAGTGGAGGCGTAGAGAAGATATAGCGGTCACTTTTGTTTTTTTAAATGGAATGCCTAATTTTTTATGCTTGATTTCGATAGATTAGCATATTCTGAGTATAAAAGCACTAAGATGTATCTGTCATAAAACTTACCGTTGCTGAGATATTTAATTTTTTTCATGAAGCATCAAAAAAGTCAGATATCTCAGCAACGATAAGTTTTAGGACTGATGCACCTTAGTACTTTTATACTCAGAATACGGTAATCTATCGAAATCGGGCATAAAAAATTAGGCATTCCATTTAAAAAAACATAAGTGACCGCTATATCTTCACTACTCCTCCACTTACAAGAACACCATTCACATCATATAACGCAGTTTCTTAAACCCTATAACTTTTGTAAGTAACATTTTCTCGAATTGTTTGAAATAACCAAGATATTTAAGTGGACAGAGTTTGTGGGACATCACAATAAAATCACTAAATAATTAAATAATCAGTTTTAATCGTAAGAACAATTATTCACAACTAACTAATTTAATGGTCAATTGTAAGTAACTCTTTCTTACTCATCCGTTTCGATTGTACAATTTCTAGGTTCTTAAATTTCTATAAAAACATAGTATTAAGAAATTAAAAAATTTCTAGAATTATAGTATTAAAAAATTTAAAAATTTCTAGAATTATAGTATTCTAAAATTTCTAAATTTTCACGTTTTTAAAAATATATTTCAAAATTTCTAGGTTTCCAAATTTCTATAAAAATCTAATATTTCAAAATTTCGAAAAATCTAATATCAAAAAATTCCTACGTTCCTAAATTTCTATAAAAACGTAATATCAAAACATTCCTAAACTTCTACGTCTCTAAACATATAATAATTAAAAATTCCTAGGTTCCTAAATTTCTAGAAATATAATATTCCGAATTTTCCAGATTTCTAGAAATATAAATAGTATTCGGAAATTTCTAACTAGAAATATAATAGTATTCTGGGATTTCTAAATCGATCACCGCCGTGGTAAATCAAATTTATTCGAAACAGAAGCATCAATGAAAATTTTCTATGGTATCAGCGTGAAAGTCAAAGTGTTAATGATATAAAATCAATTAAAGCCGTTCGACAACGTTCGTGTGTACGATCGTATCGAGCGGCTCCCATATATCTCGGGAATAATTCTATCCTTACGTCTCACCGTCCTGTTCTTCTTATCTTCGTTTCCCACACTTCATCCCCGCTGTTCGCAAACCCTCCTCCTCGGTTACGTGTCCCTCTACTCTTCCTCCGTTCTTTTATTAATCGGCCGTTTGATCGCTTTCGGTCCCAGCGACGAGTTAACTCGTTCCGAGCGTAAACTCTCTTTCCTCGTCTCTGCACCGTCACTCGTCTCAATTTGATCCATTGCGATCTCCTTGCCTCGTTGCCTTCGATTGACCCTTTATTCAACTCGCCACCATGTATAATGAAACACGCTACCGAACGAGACCGCCCTTCGTATAAGTAGGTGGAGGAATATAATTTATAAATAGCATATTACGGTGATGTTGTCGAGTTTGGTTGTTGAGGTTTAGCAACGTTAATCGTTGAACGTAGGATCAATCGTCAAATCGACGAAAAAATATGTATTTTTTTTTTTTCTTTTTTTTTTAATTTGGAAATGTAGGAATTTTGAAATTTGAAATTTAGGAGGATAGAGGAAATGTAGAAATTTAGAAGTTTTTTAATATTATATTTTTATAGAGATTTAGGAACCTAGGAATTTTTTTTGATATTAGATTTTTAGAAATTTAGGAACCTAGAAAATTTGGAAATATTATATTTTTATAAACGTGGAAATTTAGAAATTTCAGAATACTATATTCCTAGAAATTTAGATGCTTCGGAATAATAATATTTCTAGAAATTTAGAAAATTCGGAATATTATATTTCTAGAAATTTAGGAACCTAGAAATTTTTAATTGTTATATCTGTAGAAACGTAGAAATTTAGGAATGTTTTGATATTACATTTTTATAGAAATTTAGGAACCTAGGCATTTTCTATTATTATATTTTTAGAACCTTAGAAATTAAACAATCATCAAACACTATATTGCTATAAATTCAGAAACTGACAAATTTCCAAATACAATATTTCTAAAAAACCTACAATTTCAAAAATTCTACATAAAATCATCTTCCTTCTCGTTACACCAGAAACACTATAACACTCTATATAAATATTTCATTCCCATTTATGAACATACATATAACATCCATCAGAAAGGGTTAAATATCTATCACTATTCCTCCAAGGTCCCATACCTTCCTCGTAAAAACAACAAAAAAATTGAAAACTGCGAACGATAACAATAATCCAAGAAGAAAACACACGCAAAAATTCGACCACGAAGAAGAGCTAAAAAAAAAAAAAACCAATACCCCAGGCGATTTCGAAATCGATCCAAAAGAACCTGGTCCCTATGTAATTGGGTTGCAAGACCGTTTCCCAGAGGGGGGCTGGACGTTGTTTGTCGGAAACCGGGGCATCCTGCTAATGCCTTGGTTAGTACTCCAGTTTCCTTTGTGCCACCCTCGTGCAACGCGGATCAACCCCTCCCCTTCAGGATACGCACCCCCTGCAGAATGCAATTTAAGCCGGCACTGCTAGGCCACCACGTGACCATCCGATCGATTTTTCACGAAAATTTCGTTGCAATCAGATCTGAAATTATCTTCCATCTTTTTAATGGTTAAATGTGAAACGAATCAAATCTTCGGATACTTTTGGTAGAATTTTGAAATCTTTAACAGGCACTTAGTTTTAACCGGTGTTTCGCGAAATTATGAAAGCCGAATTTTCTTTTAATTACGATATAATGTTATAATTAATCAAACGTGGATAAATGATTGTAGCCTCAAAGAAATTTCATTCAAGAATATAATGTAAATTTTTATTCAATTATTATTTAAATAACGCCAAAAATAATTTATTTATCATTGATCAATTGCAAACAGAAAATTACTTGTTAGCTATACATGGATGTACAATATTTATGTAAACATCATCTGTTTTATAAATTAATTTTCTTTTTAGTTAACTTTTCGTACACCGACCAAAGTTTGATTTCCAATGATCCGTAAATAATAATTAACTTTACAATTATTATAAATAACAAATAATTAATTTTGCCTTTCATTTGAACTTCCAAATAACAAATAACTGTTTATCGAAGTAATTATCTAAATAATGCCCAACTGGATGAATTCTGCTAGCGTTAATTTCACCCTTCTATAACATCGTAACGAATAGAATTCATCCCGCTCCCGAGAATCTCCCTAAACAATTTCCGTTCGATGAAAATCTGAGAAAACAAGCAACGAGAGGGATGTACGTATGTATTTGACGCGTAACAAGGGTACAACGGCCAGAAACGTCATCAAACCCCTCCCGGGTTGATCCCTTTCCAGGGAATCATCAGTAATTGTCGCCAGGAACACTGGCGAAAAGAAAGTTTCACACCGTGTCTGGTCGCTTTGCGTTTCGCGCCACGACAGCCACTCTAAATGATGAGATTTCCGTGGATACCAAACGAAGGTGGTGGTCATATTAAAGTATTGCTCAGATGTTTTCCTTTTCTGTTTTCTTCGTCTTCTTTTATTTTTCTTTTTCTCTTTTTTGTCTTTCCGTCGTCAACGGCTTTTGCTTTGCTTTTACGGTGCGCCGAGGAACAATGACGAATCCCCGACATCATTGTGCGCTGGCCCTTGCAGTTCGAGGAAAAATGCAGAAAAAAAAAAGAAAAAAAAAAGGAAGACAGGGTATACGCGTCGTGTGACAATCACTCGCCGCTGATTACACGGACCATTGTGCAAGGACAACGGAGTACGCGACGATAAAAGGGTTTCAACCCCTCTCCCCAATCTGCGACGCCCCCACCTTATTCTCTCTTTCTATCGAGGGATGATTTCCATGCCGGAATGAAAAGAAGAGGGTGCCGAGAGGACCGTTTCCTTGGCAAACCGAATTTCGTTGTTTCGGATACGTTCGATTTATTAGCACCGTCGTTTGTCGAAAACAACCTGGCCAAAAATCAATTTTTAAAGTACACAGTAATACTGCAACGAAAACTGTGTATGTTCTTATTTTCTAAATTCTAAGAGATAATGTAGCACTTCAAAGTTGACGATTTTTCTCGGCCGAACTCCGAGTTGACTTCAACGACAGTTGCGGATAAAGCTTTTGAACAAGGATAGATAGATCCTTGTCTCTCCAACGGTGCTGTGACAGAGAGAGTGATACAATGATAGCAGGAGAGACGAAGACAGAGCGATAGGCAAATTGCATGATTTTTCGATACAGTTATTACAATATTTTTGCATAATTTTTTTTTTTTTTTTTTTTTTTTTTTAGCACGTTGACTGGCACAGTGAAAACGGATGTGTGTAGTCAGACACGTTGAAATCCTAATTATTAACAATACAATCAACTAATTTTCAAATTTAACTTTTCAATTCGATAGCTAGCATTATTAGCTTAACGTTAACGCTATCCGTGGTTTATTTGATCATTTCTGTTGGTAATTATTTGATTGTACAAAATTTCGGGTGCCGGTCACCGGTGACCCCCGTGGCAGCCAACGTGTTAATGTTGCTTTGCTCATTCCGCAGCACGCTAAAGAGCCCTTTTTTGGAAAAAGTGTACACACAAAAATTTATTCTATAAAAACGTATACTTTTATTTTTTATAAAATTTTGAGATTGAAATTGCAAAATCGGACTCTTTAGCGGGCCGTGGAATGAGCCAAGTAATATTAAAAAAAAAAAGAATATTGCTTCCTCGCATCAGACAGTTGCAATAACTGCATCGAAAAATCATTTAACTTGCCTATCGCTCTGTCTTCGTCCTTCCTGCTATTCGTTATGGCTCTTTTTTTTTTTGTTAATTAAATATACGTTATTCAGATTAATTTTCCACTATAGAGATAAAAAATCAGTTATCTTTCGAAAGAAAGTCGAGACTTCGTAAAAACTAGGAACACTGTCCACTACTGTAGACTTCCCTAGGGATAATGGCGCTGATTAGGGATAATCTATGTATTTTGCTTAGTATTCGTTTCAAAGAGCATTGGTTAATTTAAGAATCATATCCAATAGACGATCCCTGGTAACTGTCAAGTACAAGACAAATGGCCGAAGAAATATAACCCTAGAAAATCCTGGCATCCTCGATAGACATTGTACGAAGTAATTTTTTTATTTTGCTCATAAAATCGTGGTATTTTACAGGAAATCTTAAGATAATCTGTACATTTATGATCATCCGTTCTTATCGTACGGGGAGATAATTAGAATGTTAGATAACATTGATAAAACGGTACAATTGGCATTTTATTCTTCTTTGAAACTATTCCGAATGGAAGATACTCGTGAAAAGTTGGCTCGTCCAGTGATTAAGAAGCTTCCTGCAAAGAGAATACGAAGGATGAATGAATCCTGATCACCGATCTCGAAACGGAAACCCCACCCGTTTTACCTGTCCTACCTGCTCGATTCGCAGCCTATAGGCGTTTCCGGTTCCCCCTCCCCCGTCTATAAACGAACAGAAGTCAACTTCTACTGATCGCAATTTAAGATACATGTAACTCGCTTCTTGAGCGCACGGACTGGTATTAAAATATCGATTATATAGGGTGGTCCAGTAATTGTAACACGTTGTTGGGGCACACACTTCTGGTGTATTGTATGATACACTAGGGAAATAGAAAGAATGGCGGTCATTTGTTACTAGATGTAAACTTTCAGTACCAAACTATAGTATTTTCTAGCTAATATGTTTTATTATAATAAACTTCAATATTATAGGGTAGCGTTGCATAATCCTAGGGGAAATATTGGTGATGGCGGTTATTTGTCACTAGACGTACAATTTCAATACCAAACTCTAGTATTTTTTAGATATTATGCTTTATTATAATAAACTATAATATTATAGTGCAGCGTTGCTTTATCCTAGGGGAAATACTGGGAATGGCAGTCATTTGTCACTAGACACAAACTTTCAGTACCAAACTATAGTATTTTCTAGCTAATATGTTTTATTATAATAAACTTCAATATTATAGGGTAGCGTTGCATAATCCTAGGGGAAATATTGGTGATGGCGATTATTTGTCACTAGACGTACAATTTCAGTACCAAACTATAGTATTTTCTAGCTAATATGCTTTATTATAATAAACTATAGGGTAGCGTTGCATAATCCTGGGGGAAATACTGGGGATGGCAGTCATTTGTTACTAGACGTAAAATTTCAGTACGAAACCATAGTATTTTCTAGCTAATATGCTTTATTATAATAAACTATAGGGTAGCGTTGCATAATCCTAGGGGAAATACTGGTGATGGCGGTTATTTGTCACTAGACACGCAATTTCAGTACGAAACTATAGTATTTTTTTAGATATTATGCTATATTATAATATACCGTAGTAATATTATAGTATAATATTATCACTAGGGTTGTAGTAATATTATACTACACCATATTACCGTTTAATATCAACAACACTATATAAATTTGATAAACCATACCAATTAAAGCGCAGATATTTACACAAACACAAGGGACGAATTTTTGCCACAAATACAATATATTTCTTCCTCTACAAAAATAATACAATCTCCTACGAGAAATACATTAATGTTCCTAGAAAAAGTACAGCTTCTAAAACACACATAATTTTACCAAACCATACACTTCAATTATTCGACTCTGAAACAGCCGGATGGTTAAGTATTAACACACTTCTGGTAAATTAATCGTTAACATTCCCGAAGACGGTCAAAACATCAAATATCAAAAATAAAAATAAACCATCACTCTAACCAAACGTCAAAGCATAAACGAAGGAAGCTTGAAATTATTATAGAACTTTTGATAAAAGTATAAAACCGGAAAATCGCGCGTAACCGCGAGGCGAGTTACGAAGAGGTCGTGGAAGAGGAAGACGTCGAGAAGGAAGATCGTCGGTTAAGCCGCTTTTTGCTAAGTGGATGAGAAGCCAGGAGAACCGACCCGGTGAACCGAGGTCCCCGTGAACAGAAACGGTACCCTGTGCCCTCTTCGTCCTCCTCCTCCTCCTCCTCCTCCTTTTCCTTCTAGTCCCCCGCCTACCTCTTCAAGTTCCTTTTCTCGTCACGCAGGCTACCGAGGACGGTGGAGGTCCGGTAGTGGCTCCAGGCTCTTTTCCGTGGATTCCATCGTACGTGTTTTTGACGTGCTTGCAAACCGTACGTACACGCGTGCCACTTGCATCTACCGTTTCTTTTCGCGAATCGAAACACGGCCAACTTACCATTTACCGAGCCTAACCCTAACCTATCCACACGGATCGCTTCGACGAACCGTTCAGGATCATATTTCAAGTTTCTGCAATGTCTGTTTAAAATAATTAGGTATATATAGAAATGAACGAAAGTAGCAGCGTAACTTTACATTTCCGAAACGGAGCCTTCGATAATAAAGGGAAGAATTAAGGCGTACAACATTTGGTTTGTCTTTTGCTTGGCTCTTAAGTCGTGTATGCACACCCAGGTCGATCGAACGGTGTTCGAACACCTCCTCGATTCCACTATCGGGTGAAAGCATAACGTGTTGCCGGTAATGACTTCGTCAGAGTCCTGGGCTCTCGTGGTCTAATAACATCGGTAATATCGCGAGGAGTTTACGGGACTTGCGTGCGTACCGCTTCGCGATGTCAAAAATAAACGACAACGTTGTTCCTTTACATTCGCTTAATTATCGCGTCTGATCCACCTTTTTGCCCGCCATTGTGAGCTGCCGGCTATGAATCTTCCGTCCCGAGTGCTGAAACGCGGATATGATCTTCCTTTCTTTCGTTTCAGTCTTGTTTTCTGAGACGATAAAAACAGTCGTTCAAAGTAACGGGGGAATTTTTGAAAGTGAATCTTTTACGAACCCTGATATGAAATACAGTTAACGAACAAGACCCGTCAAGTACGACGCACAGTGGGACAAAACGGCGTTCGGCGATCAAAAATCTGTAACTTTGGTTCTATTGGAAATATTTTCATGAAATTTTGAGAAATTGTTGCCTACACTATGGTGATGAAGTTGTATTAATATGAATCGTATTGAACTACAGGGTGGCATAATATTCAAGTATAAAGTGAGTCGCGTTCGATATCTGTCACATGTTTGGCTTATTTTATGTTGTTTAACTAAAATTGGGCTTGAAACTGTTAATAACTATGGAAGAAATGGATTTGGTAATAAAAAAATGACATGAAATATGTCATAATGGTAGGAAGAAGTTAATAACACTTTAAAATAGAAATACGTAGCATGCATAAAACGGAGTGGAATTGATATTTTATTAAGGTGCACTTCGCCATATTTTGTTTTTTAGAACTAAAATTTGATTTGAAACTATGTTAATAAGTATGTTAATAACTGTGAAAGAAAAGGGCTTCGTTACGTACATTAATCGTGACACACAAGTTATAAAAACAGGAATAGGTGAATGAGGTATTAAAAAGTAAAAGCATGTGGTATATATAAATTGATGTAGAATTAATAATTTGTTGTATAAAGTTGAGGTTTTGGGTAAATGTACTTCTTTACGATCAGGTCTTATTCAACCGAACGCTTAACTTTATGCAAGCTTTGAAACAATTGGCATCAGTTCGAATAGTTCGAATCGTTCGAATAGTTCGAATCGTTCGAATAGTTCGAATCGTTCGAATCGACATTTAAATAGTTCGAATAGTTCGAATCGTTCGAATCGAGAGTTAGAATCGTTCGAATCATTCGAATCGACATTCGAATCGTTCGAATCGACATTCGAATAGTTCGAAGCGTTCGAATAGTTCGAATAGTTCGAACAGTTCGAATCGTTCGAATAGTTCGAACAGTTCGAATCGTTCGAATAGTTCGAACAGTTCGAATCGAGAGTTCGAATCGAGAGTTCGAATCGAGAGTTCGAATCGACATTCGAATAGTTCGAATAGTTCGAATAGTTCGAAGCGTTCGAATAGTTCGAATAGTTCGAATAGTTCGAATCGTTCGAACAGTTCGAATAGTTCGAATCGTTCGAACAGTTCGAATAGTTCGAACAGTTCGAATAGTTCGAATCGTTCGAATAGTTCGAATCGTTCGAATAGTTCGAACAGTTCGAATCGTTCGAATAGTTCGAACAGTTCGAAGCGTCCGAATAGTTCGAACAGTTCGAACAGTTCGAACAGTTCGAATAGTTCGAAGCGTTCGAACAGTTCGAACAGTTCGAATAGTTCGAATCGTTCGAATAGTTCGAACAGTTCGAATCGAGAGTTAGAATCGTGAGTCCGAATCGAGAGTTCGAATCGAGAGTTCGAATCGAGAGTTCGAATCGAGAGTTAGAATCGTGACTCCGAATCGAGAGTTCGAATCGACATTCGAATCGTTCGAATCGAGAGTTCGAATCGACGTTCGAATCGTTCGAACCGACGCGACGTGCATATAATATTCCAAATTACTTGATACGTTTCAACACTGGCGCGATATCAAAAAGCAAAATAACCTCGACGGGAGGAATTCGAGTCGGAGCAAAGAAAGATAAAAGGAGATGAACCTTACCGGAAGTGGCCGAGACTCGATCACCCTCGGATCGTTACAATGAAGCTCGGGGACGGTCGTGGAACGAAGGAAAGCGTGGAAGAAAGAAGGAAAACAGGTGGAAGAGGATCGACGGATTGATGAAGGACGAAGAAGGGGGAGAGAGAGAGGAAGGGGACAGATTTTCAGATGGAAGAAAAGGGAGGAAGGCAGGGGGGGGGGGAGTGGAGAAGAGAAGGGCTCCTACTGTCGCGGGAACGCCACGCGTGATCGAGTTACCTGGACGAACTGGCGTGGCGCAGGTGAGGTTGGTACACGGCCTGCGGGACAAAGAACCGCAAGAAATACCGATACTACCTTACTCGACGGGACTGTAAGGTCGCTGTCACGACCCACGATCAAACTGTTCACACATCGAGGCCTTATTCGCTGGCGAGCTTCTCGAGGTCGACGAAAAATCCTGCCACCCTATCGTTCCGATCGACTGTACCTTTGTTGTTATCTCGAGGTTAAATGAAATTAGATTTCGGCAACTTTAAATAAACATATATATATATATATATACATTTATTTTTTTTTATTTGAAGGATGTTAGTTTATGCAAATTTACTATTAGGTTTTGATGTATTTAGTAGAAACGAATCTGCTAAAGTTACTAGATGTTTGTAAATTTGATACAAAAGAAATGACTAAAGGTACCAGATTTTGCTGCACTTAGTATAAAAAATCTGCTAAAGTTACTTGATTTATTGTATTCGGTGTAAAAATATACTAAATTCGCTTTATTTGGCTACATTTTGTATAAAATATACACTAAACTTACTAGATTTTGCTGCATTTAGTGTAAAAAAAAAAATCTGCTGAATTTACTAGATGTTTGTAAATTTGGTACAAGAAATGACTAAAGGTACTAGATTTTGCTACGCTTGGTATAAAAATCTGCTGAAGTTACTAGATTTTGCTGCATTTAGTGTAAAAAATCTGCTGAAGTTACTAGATTTATTGTACTCGGTGTAAAAGTATACTAAATTCGTTTCATTTTCCTTCATTTTTAACCGACTTCGAAAAAGAAGGAGGTTACTCAATTTGACATGTATTTTTTTTTTTATTTTATTTTATTTTTTTTTTATAAAAAAATATACTATACTTACTAGATGTCTGTAAATTTGGTACAAAAAAATGACTAACGGTACTAGATTTTGCTACACTTAGCATAACAAATCTACTAAAGTTACTAGATTTATTCATTTTCCTACATTTTGTATAAAAAGTATAAACTTACTAGATTTTTCTGTATTTAGTATAAAAAAAATCTGCTAAAGTTACTAGATGTGTGTAAATCTGGAACGAAAAAAATGACTGAACGTACTAGATTGTGCATAAACTAAATAGATAAGAAACTGACTAAGGGTGGATTTACATACGTTAGGCGGGTAGCTTCGTTCTCTGGCGCAGCCTGTATTACCAGTATCGCCTAAAAAAGAAAATAGTTCTTTCCTTTTTTTCTACCGAGCTGTAAATATTGCACACGGAAGTAATATGAATTCTTATTTGACTGTGTTCTGGTGAAGACCAACCCTCGACAGATCCTGGTACACACGAGGTCAGAAACCGAGACATTCGCACCTGTCTACTTGCCTATTGTAAACCCACCTAATGTTGGCTATCGAATCGAAAAGTTCAATTTGAAAATTCGCCGTAGCTGTGCTCGACTGGTTTAAGGAATGGAAAATCGTACATTCCGAAAGATTTGCTTCCCGAAGCCTGACGATGAAAATCGTCGAAGAACGAAGCTGCGGAATCTTTTTATATCGACACAACCCTTTCGATCCGCGCCGTACGAGGGTCAAAGAAGAAACAAAACGATCATCCATCGCGATTGCCTGACAAAAAGTGACCACCGTCCAGATGTTGTTACCGATCAGCTTCGTCGTTCTCTTGTACCGGTCGGTGATACGTGCTGTAAGGCAATGTAACGGGTAAACCGCACAGGAGGGATGAGGCAATGGGTAAACCGGGGGTATCTATGTTTCGACGTATCGATGTCACAGAAGGGCTCGCGTGTCCAGGTTTCCTTTTGAACAGAATATTTCCTTCGCTCGGTGTTCCAACGAAACTGGTATTGCTCGTTTTACATCGAACTGAAATCATGGTTTTTTTTTTTTTCCATATTTCTATCCGATGCCCTATAATAATTAAGGGGTTACGCCTAGTTTAGTTAGATTTTTGTTTTTTGACGTTTTGATAAATACTTATTATGAAATGAAATATACTATTGACAAGTATATATTTTAAAGTAGGTGTAAGAATATTGAATAATGATGGAAATATACAGCTCTTTTCGTAGAACGCCGTTTCTTCGAGATCACTTGGGGTGGCGATGATATCTTCCAAACCGTTTATTTAACCCTTTGACTGCGGCATGCTCCGGGTAAAAGGTAATGAAAAATTGTTTTCTTACAATCAAAGAAAGAAAAATTGTAGTCAAAGTTAAGTTAATTTTTATTTGAAATCTTACAATTTACTGAGCGTATAATATACGCCTTTCGTAGTGAAAGGGTTAAAATGAAAATCAAAGAAGATTAGGTTAGTATAGGCGTCGACAACCTATGATCCGTGGGGTCACCAAGTGACCCACTTGAGTTCGGCAAATAAAGTATAATAAATATATATAAAAATCAATTATAAAACATAGACACGAAACAAACACTTTGCGATAGTGTAATTTTCCACAGTACAATTTCCCCTAGTGTAAATAATCCCTGATGTCTATATTCCCTAGTCTTATTATACTTAGGGTCAAAAATCCCCAGTGCAATTTGCCATGGTATAATTATCCCTAGCGTCTATATTCCCTGGTCTTATTATACCTGGGGTCAACAATCCCCAGTTTCGATATTCCCTAGTGCAATTTTGCCCTAGTATAATTATCCCTAGTCTTATTATACCTAGGGTCAACGATCCCTAGTTTCAATATTCCCTAGCATAAATAATCCCCAGTGTCAATATTTCCTAGTACAAATATCCACTAGCGTAATTACTCCTAGCTCAAATAATCCCTGATATCAAATACCCCGATTTTTAATAATCCCTAGTAATTTTCAAAACGTTCTATTCGAATCATCATTCAATAGAAATAAAAATTCTTTCGATTGTTTTCATCATTTAATCAAAGATCCTCCCTTAAAGACTGTCAGAAAGGAACATACTTCGAAGCACCATATTAAACGATTTTCAAGAACGGAGCCACGCGAAGCAAAACTTTATCCTATGTTTTCGATTTATCGTTTCGCGTGGGATCAATCTCCTGAGGGAGAGGGATCGTGCCAAAAATACTCGTACGCCTGGCGGAAAATTTCTGGTATCAAAATTTCATCAAGATTATCGACGCTGAAATTTTGTTCGGCCGTAAATTGGCGAAGGAAACGAGCTGACGGAAGCAGACGAGCGCGATGGGAAGACACGAAAAGAATGTAACGAGAGTGACCGAGCGGAGGACCAAGTCGCAAATTGCCTGAATTAATGCTACAGTAGGGTCATTTTAACGCGTCGTCATAAAACTCGTCCGGCATGGAATGATTATCGAACGAATCGATCGATCCGTGTCGATCGTAAGCGAAGTCGACGTGATTCGTTATGGAAGTTGGATCCACCGGGAACTGTGGCGTGGAATCGGAGATCGTTTGGACGTTTCCAGTTAGCGACAAATCGTTGGACAGATTTGGACGACGGACAAAACTTCCTCCGCGCGCGTAGATTGACGCAAACCGAATTGAAATGATCTCAATTAGAGCGTTCGGTGTTAAACCGAGTCGAAGAGCGTTTCTTCGTCGGCTTCGACGTCTTCGAGGATGAAGAGGATCTGTCCCTAAATTTTACAATGCCTTTGTTGTAGTTTCGCGGATTTGCACGTTTGTCCGGGCTCGTTGTGCGATTGCGACTGTTTCTGGAATTTTTATTTAAGGAAGGTAGTTGGACGATGATGATCGATTTTGGAGATTTTTGAAAGAAATTAGTTAAACGATGGGGGGTTTGGTTTTGATGGAATGAATAATGGCTGGAGATTAGGGAAATTATTGTATTTTTAAGAATTTAGGGAATTGTAATTTTCGAGATTTGGAGAGTGTTGTATTTTTAGGAATTATGGAAATTAGAAAGTATGAATGTTAGAGCTTTGGGATTTGGGAAATTTACATTTTTAGGAACTCAGGAAATTAGGAAAATTATTTTTCTAGGAATTATAAAGGTTAGAGATTTGGAAATTCGGAAAATTATATTTCTAGGAATTATGAAAGTTAGATCTTTGGCATTTGGGAAATTTACACTTTTAGAAACTCTCAGGCAATTAGGAAAATTATATTTCTAGGAATTATGAAAGTTAGAGCTTCGGAATTTGGGAAATTTGCGTTTTTAGGAACTCAGGAAATACAGGAAAATTATATTTCTAGGAATTATGAAAGTTAGAGCTTTGGCATTTGGGAAATTTACATTTTTAGAAACTCTCAGGCAATTAGGAAAATTATATTTCTAGGAATTATGAAGAAATTATAGTTCCAGAAATTAGAAAAATTACGTTCCAATGAAACAAGGTAATTCCAATTTTAGAGATTAAGAAAATTATAATTCTAACCCTTAGAAATTAGGAATTAGGAATTAGGAAAATTATATTTCTAGGAATTATGAAAAAATTATAGTTCCAGAAATTAGAAAAATTACGTTCCAATGAAACAAGGTAATTTCAATTTTAGAGATTAAGAAAAATTACATTTTCAAAACTTGAACAATTCCATAAATATTATGAATTAAAATGATAACACGACGAAGATAAACAACCCCCCATCTCTCTTACCCTGCAAAGACCAACGTAAATAAATATTCCAAAATAAAAACAGTCTCTCTAAAAACGTCACCTTTCACCTTCAACTAAAAGTTCAAATTAAACCGTGACAAAATTAAATTGATATTTAATAAAATTGTAAGAAAAGCGTGTATAAAATTTGTCAACAGCTTGCGACTACTGTACGCTATTCAAAACGTTCAGGTCTTTTGCCGCGCAAACTAACAGAATTCGTTTGAAAAGATCCAAACGGAGGCTCAAAGGAAAGCTCTGGTAATTGCGGGCGAACCAATGCCGAGAAACTGGCAATTAAACGCAATTACGTATTAACCTACTTCGTAAGTTAGCCGATTCCGGATTTGTACGAAATCAAACAAAGATAAAGAAGAAATGAAAAAAGACATTTTGAGAAAAATTTCACCACGACCGTACGAATAGATAATATTAATAAAGAAAGATTAGGATCATTATTGTGGAGAATCTTGGTGATTATATCGAAAACGAGGTGGGCTCGATCAAGGAAGAGCCTCGCCCTTTTTCTTTTTTCCTCGTGAGAAACGAGGAGGGCGTGTCCATCATCAACTTCCTTCATTTTTTCTTCTTCTTCTTCTTTTTACTCTTCGAGAATGCATATTGATTGGTTGATACACGGGTGAAATTCTCCTTTGAACACGACGACGCGACAGTTGGATAGAAACGAACGATTAGGTCGGCTGTTATTAACCCTTTGACTTAAGGCATGTGTGTGCACGATCTTAACGCGTCTATTAACTCTTAAACCTTTCACTTTGAAAAAGTGTGTATGTAGGACTCCGTGAAATAAATTATTATGTATAAAAAATAATGGGTGTTTGTTAAATGTAGGTATCGGGGGTATTTTGAATTTTGTAAGATATCTTGATTACGGGGTTTGGAAATTTCTAGGGTTCTAGAAATATAATTCCAATTCCTAGAACTGTCGTTTACCTAATTTCTGCAATTGTAATTTTCTTAATAGCTGAAAGTGTTATTTAAATACTTAATTTTCATAGTTCTTAAAAATATAATTTTCCGAATGTCCAAAGATCTAATTTTCATAATTCTTGGAAATATAGTTTTCACAATTTCCGAAGCTCTAATTTTCATAATTCGTAGAAATATAATTTTCCTAATTTCCTTAGTTCGTAAAAATGTAAATTTCCCAATTTCCAACGCTCCAGTTTTCATCATTTCTAGAAATATAATATTACTAAATTCTGAAACTATAATTTTCTTAATTTTTCAAAATATGATTTTCCTCATTTCTGAAGTTACAATTTTCCTGTTTTAAAATTCTAATTTTTAAAAATATAACTCTCCGAATTTCCAAAGCTCTAATTCTCATAATTCCTAGAAATATAATTTTCCTAATTTCCGAAACTCTAATTTTCATAATCCCTAGAAATATAATTTTGCTAAATTCTGAAACTATAATTTTCTTAATTTTTCAAAATATGATTTTCCTCATTTCTGGAGTTATAATTTTCCTCAGTTCTAAAATTCTAATTGTTAAAAATATAATTTTACCCATTTCTGAAACCATACATCCCATAATTTCTAAAATTCTAATTTTTCTCATTTTCTTAACTTCAAAAACTAACATATAATTATCCCAACTGCCAAAACTACAATTTACAATTCTCCTCGTTTCTGCTTTTGGTAAATAAATAACAAGCCTACCGAAAGCATAATAAACAAATACTGTAATCACGAAACGAGCAACAACCCCTACAATGCCATACGATTATAGGCATTCAAATAACTACAAGTTATAAGATTTTTGGAAAACGATGAAAGAAAGCAAAACTTGAGCAAAAAAAAATCGAAGAACAGCTTAAGAAGCAAATACACAGTCTGTTAATATTTCAGTGTTCCCACGTGTATCCTTTGGTTCACCCCAAAGATCAAATTCCATCTCTCTTCTCTGAGAATCGGTCTCGTCCACTGAAAAGATCCTTAACTGGCCTGTAGGTTATAAAAATTCAAGAAGATCAATGGAACCTTTGTCTTACAATATCCACTACTTCCGGTATGCGTCGTACAGTTGCTCAACCAAGATGGCTTCACTCTGGGGCAAACTTCAGGGACAAAAGTTGCGCAACTTCGTTCCAAAAATAATTCTTACGACCTTCTTTATTTTATTCTCGTTCGATAATTATTGCCCTTTCGTAACTTTATAAAATTTACGTTTTTTTTTTTTTTTTTTGATAATATTATGTTAGTTTCCTTATCGATTATTAATATTATTTATGACGTTGAATTGATCGGTGAATCTGTCTCGGAGTTATTTAAAAGATCCGACACACTTTTGTCGCTCTAAATTATTCATTACCAGTTTTTGTATCGTTTATTACACTGGGCGATAAATATTAGATTTTTTTCTAGGTGAGAATGAAATACAATTTCTTTGACACACAGGATAGATTTTAATCGATTACCTTAGCGTTGTGAACAACAAATGCAAATTGGTAAATAGGAAACTGTGACGAAGCAAATACCGAACGAACTTATTTGCCAACCCAATATATTAAAACTACAGAGTAGACGTTGCAGAGATTGAAATTGAAATTTCCCTCTTATCTTCGCCGTGGTGTATGAGATTCGATTAAATCATTCTATACCGTATCCATTTATAATTTAGCAAATGAATAAAACTAACGTCACAAAAGTGTTGCCTCCACCCTTGTTACATCCGAACAGCAAAATTTCGTTCCAATTTATTTCCAAAAAAAAAAAAGAAAAATCAAAAGAACGAAGATCTTGTGTTTTAATAATACAAAAAAATAGGATTTTTGTTTATAAAATATCCTACACTTCACGATCGATTGGAAGCATCGAAAGCGTCGGGTAATCGATAATCAGTTAATAAGACGGGTTTCGCTCCGCTCGATTGGTCGAGTCGGTCTCGAGAACCGACGACAACTTCCGGCGCATGGTAACGAGCGTTCGACACGCGATGCTGAAGTTCCGCGAGGATTAAAATCCTCGTCGAACGACCGGACACGTCTTTGTTCGTTTTGCTCGTCGAAGAAGACTTCAACGCCTTGCCTACTTACTTTTACCACTCGAACCTGCCCCGCCCATCTTTCTGATTTTTTTCCATTTGTTTTCTTTATGGGCGATCGCCCATCGGTACTACATCTGGCTGTTGGAGGAATCCTGTCGTTGCACATCACCGAAAGCGGCTGCCCGACAACAGCGTCGAGCTCCAGGAAGAGACGGTCAAGAAAGAAGAAGAAGAAGAAGAAAATGGAGGAAGAGGAGGACGTTCCGTTATCGTTCTCCTCCGTATAACCGTATCTCGAGACAGAGGGCACGATCCCAGGTCACCTCTCGACCGACGAAGGTCAAATCACCTATCGTTGGCTCCTCCGCCATTTTTTACCCCGCCTTTCGTTAAGCCACGTTCTCACGTGGCGATGTATCGTGTGATTGCAACAATCGTGGAAAGAATTGTTTATAGGTATAGGGGAGTTTAGCGCGTCTGTCGGGGTAAAAGTGAAGCAGTGGAAATTAGGATTCGTTTCAGGAAAGAACGAAGAAAATCTGATGATACTTGTCGATCGCTGGATGTATTGTAGTATATTCTAGGCTCTCATGTTGCGCAAATCCGAATCTAGTGCCTACAGGGTCGAGTTTTTTCCCAAATTTCGGACTTAATAACGTTTTCACAAAGTTTTGAAATCCAAATTGCAAAATCGGGCTCTGTAGCGCGATGCGTAATAGTAGAAGGAATGCTAAGAAACGAAAATCATAAAGAAATATTGTTTCTTCAACTCGAAATCTTGGAAAAACTAAGTTGCGAAATGTCTTCGTCTCTCTTGCTATTGTTGTATCATCCTCTCTGTCACAGTACCGTTGGACAGACAAGGATTCTATCTATCCTTGTTTGGGAGCTTCCTAACTTTTTCCTACTTTACCCTTAATCGAAATACTGTAACGAAGCGTAGGCTTTTTGCGTATTTAAATGCATCTTGTCCGAATTTCTATAAAGCACGAATCAGTTTCCCTTGTGTATACCAGTTTTAAGATGTATAAGAATTATAACTTATCTATTAACGATACATGCGTCTCGATTTCTTTTTGGCACCGAATCGAATTACCATTTAATCGTGAAAGATACAGGAGGAGGATCAAGTTATTTTCCGAATGATGGGTAAAGGCACGGGACAATCGAGAGGCTCGAATGCCTTGATCCAAAGTACGTAACGGCTCCTTGCGACTTCTTTGGCTTCCGAGACAAACGAGGGTCGCCGAAGACCCGGAAGTTCGTTCGGCTCGGCGCATTAGCTCCTCGTCTGCCATCGTATTACGTGCCTTTTTTAGACCCTTAGAAACTCAACTCCCAACACCCCGGAACTGTACCGGCGCGGCGATTCAATCGGATAACCATTCGACGCGTCTGTCTTAACAGTTTCGATGCCGCGTGGTTTCATACGAAACGGACACGAAATATATTTTGGTTGCAATTAACGTTCGGTTCAAGTTAAATGCTTACAGTACGAAAGAAGATATCGTGATTCTTATGTTTCCAAGCTTCGAAAAATATTATTTGTAAAAAGGGTTAATAGACGAGCGAGGACGTATATATACGACATACTTTATTATCGTTCACCATTCCTTTTATTATCACCCTGTATAACCCTAACCTTCGTACAGATTAGTAGATTCGTGAAACGTATATATACGACATCGTTTGTTTTCCTCGGAAGATAATTAAAATATTGCCCGTGCCATTTATTACCATCCCTTATGTTAATCTTTCGTATGTATTAGTAGATTTGTGAAACGTATATATACGACATCCTTTGTTTTCCTCGGAAGATAATTAAAATATTGCCCGTGTTATTTTTAATTGTTCGTACATGTATTAGAACGTATATATACGCCACCCTGTACATTAAGCGTCGCAACTAGAACCCGGAAAAGAAAAGAATGTTTCTTACGAAACGAAACCGATGATTCAAGTTTCATTAACTTTTTCCTGGGCTCTTCGGTTCTGCATCTTATTTTTGCAACGGATAACCAGAAATACACGTACCGGTATTGCTTTTTTTTTTATCCTGTTTGTCTCGATCGAGGAAATTCAAATATCCTCTGACGGCCGACATCGCGTGACATTTACTTGCGTCATCGGCCGCACTTCCTGTACACCGAATTCGTCGAACAACCGCAGATTCGAATAAAAATCATCAGGGACGGTACGAGGTTGTTCGGTGCCCCGTATTTATTCCACCCCTGTCGATGCGAATCTCGAATTAATTCATCGTTATTTTTCATATTTAGAATATTTATTTCCAAGAAAGAACAACAGCGCCCCATGTTTCCGGGTGCTCTCCCGCTTAGGGGGATCATCGTCGAACGATTTGAAAATTATGGAAGTTATTCGTGATTACTGATTTATCTTGACCATTACTTCTCTATCAAGTATCGTTCTTAAATGAGAAAAAATAGGGTATGATACTTTTCTAGGGAAATACTGTCGACCATGATAGCCTTACCTAGGGAAATACTGGCGGGTGAAATAGCCTTTTCTAGGGGAAACACTTTCAGAAATGATGGGCTATCCTAGGGGAAAGCTATCGTGCATTGTAGCCTTACTAGGGAGGAAACGAGAATAGCACACTTCCCCAGGGAAATACTGTCGAAAATAACAGGATTGCCTAGGGGAAATACTACTGGGTAAAATAGCCTTTCCTAGAGAAATACTGGTGGGTGAAACAGCCTTCTCTAGGGGAAAACTGTGTGGTACGACATCCTTTCTAGGGGTAAAACGAGAATAATACACTTCCCTAGGAAAATACTGTAAGGAATAACAGGCTTCCCTAGGGGAAACACTGTCAGGAATGATAGACTTCCCTGGGGATATATTTCCGATTAAAATAACCTTACCTAGGGAAATACGATCAGGTACGATAGCCTTCGCTGGAGGAAGTTATTCCTGATTACTGATTTATCTTGACAATTACTGCGTTCGAGAGGGTATCGTGGCCAACTATCGAGACAACGCTGTCATCCGGAAAAGTGTTAACCTCAACGGTCGCTGTTCTCGAGAGGCTGAATCGTGGCCAAACTATCGGGGCAAAGATGAGATTCGGGGTAGAGACAGAAGACGAGTCGAAAAGTACCTGTTACATCGGTAGCCGGTGTCGAAGGCGGCATTCGAGACACCGCCAGTGTGGGAAGCTGCGTCGGCGTTCGGCCGCCTCGCGCTTCGTCACGCCACGTTACGCTGCACCGTTCTGCCACGCATTACGTCGACAATTGATCCTAACGCGCTAGACGCCGAGCCAATTAAGAGACCTCTTGTCCGATTACGTCATCTGCCAACGATACCCAACCGTAGTCGTCAAGCTTTCTATCGTGAACTGGCCAACATCTCCTTCTACGCTATCTAACCGTCACAATTCACCTACAGCCACCGATTCTATAACTCTGTTCAAGGAAAGTTCTGAAAACCCTATCACGAATCAAGAAGAAACTGGTTCCGTTTGTTTAATTAGGATTTCTTTGTATGATAGAGTATGGACACCATTTGGTGTAACAGGCTTACTTAGGTACAATTTGGATACAGAGGAAGAGTGTTCCATTATTCGTTCATTATTCACTAGGGAAGACTGGCACCTTAGGATTCCTTAAGAAAAATTGGGATACGGAGGAGGAATGTTCCATTATTCGTCCCGATATTTGGAAATTGTTATGAATCGTTCATTTGGATTGGTGAATTATCCTGACAAAGGATAATTCCTAGTAACTTTCAAATACAAGGTAGTTGGCGACGTGCCATTTTCTAAAATGCCAGCATTCGCCTTCAGTTCGAAAGTTACTAGACGTATGAAGCGTAAAAATATAAAAATTAGTATCTGGATATCTGGTAACCTACGCAAGTGTTACGGGAAATAGAAAATTACCAAATTGACCAACAGTTGTCTGAAATATAGATACATGGTCTGGTTAAACGAACCATTCGCAATAAATATGTTGTGACTCCTATATACGTTCTAATTTCACGACGTGGCTCGTTACGATGCTAATGAAATGCCAAAACATACCGCGTAAGATGCAAGAATATGTTAATGCATTGAAATATCTTAAATACTTCGGTTAGTCACCGTGGGAGTAATCTGATTGACGTTCGTGATGATGAAATTCTCTTCCTGTACGCGCCGGCTCGTCTCTTCGGAATACATCTGTAAATCACTGGATATTTCCTCGATCGATTTCCTTGTAAGGTGGAGAGGAACGAGATGAGTCAAGAGGAAGGTCCTCGATGAAAGAGTTGGCACGTCGGAGCCGACGAAGTCAACGGCAAAAATAACGGAGCCTCCGGTGCTGACGATGAGAAAGGAGAATAAGGAGGAGGTCACGGCTACCTGGAAGGTACATTTAATGGAATGCTTCCCTTTAGTTTCCTTCCTGCACAAGGAAAATGGTAACGTGTAAGAAGGAATGCTCGCTGTTTCTCTTATACTCGAAAGTTACTAAATATTGTAGACATCGTCTATTTTCTTTCGTCATTGATTAATTCGCTTTGAAATACTTATTAAGCTTATGTTACGTTTATATTGTAATTCAGACCTAACCGAGGGATAAAATGTGGTGATTTTCTGGAATTATAAGCAGTGGTAGGAGCAGGATTTTCTCTAGGGTGTTCGTCAGTGTACAACGTAGAACATGATAGGGTTCTCTAGGGAATATGGCGTCGCGTCGTGGGGAAACGAGACACAACCATTTGTCTCGTATTATTAGTAATTATCAATAATGTTACTGAGGTTATTGAAATCTAGGTTCAGAAATTCAGTAATTTAATGATCTAGTGATTTAGTAACTTGGCACGTTAATAATTTAGTAACCTAGTAACTTAGTAATTTAGCAACTTAATAATTTAGTGGCTTAGTAACTTAGCATCTTAATAATTTAGTAATCTAGTAACTTGGCAACTTAATAACTCAGTAATTTAGTAACTTAGCAACTAAATGATTTAGTAATCTAGTAATTTAACAACTTGACAACTTAATAATTTAGTAATTTAGCAACTTAGTAGCCGAGCAACTAAATGATTTAGTAATCTAGTAATTTAGTAACTTGACAACTTAATAATTTAGTAATTTAGCAACTTAGTAGCCGAGCAACTAAATGATTTAGTAATCTAGTAATTTAGTAACTTGACAACTTAATCATTTAGTAATCTAGTAATTTAGTAGCTTGGCAATTTAATAATTTAGCAATCTAGTAACTTAGCAACATTATTATTCGATGATTTAGTAACTTAGTTACTTAATAATTTAGTGACTTAGCAACTATTATTCGGTAATCTAGTAATTTAGTAACTAAGCAACATAATAATTTAGTAATCCAGCAATTAAATAATTCGGCCATCTATTAACATAATAATTTAGTGATTAACGATGGGCTACCCTACTACCATATCTAGGTATACTGTCTAGTGATTTTCAAGCGACAAACAAACAAACAGAGCATCCTACATCGTCATTTCCCCTAGGAATATCTGCAATGCCCACCAACGTACCATATCGACACTCTGTCACACGTTGCATACCGCGCATAAAATGGCGTCCGCAAAGTTGCCAGTATTCGGAACGCTGTTGTTTTTCGTTCGTCAATCCGAGCTTCGACAAACTTTTATAACTAACAAACAGATATTACCTAAATATCTTTGAAATTCGTTCTCTCGATCGTTCGATCATACGGTTCGTGCATCGAATTCGACGATACCTGTGACCTTCACGGTACCCAACGCGTCAAACGGTCCTCAAACGCTTTTCGAAATTCAAACGCGTTACGAAACATCCAATCGAAAAGCGGAACAAGAAAGAAATGGACACGAATTCCGGCAAGGTGAACGCTACCACGCGCGCGTATTACAAATCCTTTTTTCTTTCGTTCTCTCTCTCTCTCTCTCTCTCTCTCTCTCTCTCTCTGTCTCTCCCTCTTCAAGGAGAAGAGAAGAAGGTGGGGAGGGGGGGGGGGGGAGAGAGAAAGGAAGAAAAAGAAGAGGAAGAAGCGCATAGCCGTAGACGAGAAGAAAGAAGGTGAGTCAAGGGAATTTCAAAGAGTTCCTTCCTGGTAGCCAGCGAGCTTCCCCTCAGCCTCGGTTTCTTCCTGTAAGAAGACCTTCAGGAGGGGAAGGGGAGCTCTGGCCTCGTGGGCGACTCTCGCGTTCCTAAACTGCATTCCAACCTGCGTTGCCACGTCTCATCGTAAGCATGCGGATACACGCATAAAACGTACGAACGTGTACGTATAGACGCGTGGCCCGAGCGTGTGGTGCTCGTATACACGTGAAGCCAAGCTAAGATATCTTTTTCGACGAGTACGCGACCAACACGGAGTCAACTCCTCGTAAATATATCCCGATAAACACCATTCCCCTACCATCGACTTCCATCTCCTGTATCCCCTTCCGTTATTCGCCAATCCATGGTACTGTACCCGATACTGTGATAATAGGGATACCTTCGAGGACGACGTTTTCCCTAGGGAAACGCAGCAGGCGCGATAACCGTTCCTAGGGAAACGCTGTCGGGCAAGATAACCTTCGCTAGGGGAGAAAACGAGAATGATAGTGTTTTCTAGGGAAATACTGTCGGTGAATAACAGACTTTTCTAGGGGAAACACGTTTAGGAATGGTGGGCTATCCTAGGGGGAAACTGATAGACGTTGTAGCCTTACTAGGGAGAAAACGAGAATAATATACTTCCCTAGGGAAATACTGTCGAAAATAACAAGATTATCTAGGGGAAATAGCTTGACGAAGAACGATAGGGAATGGTAGGCATCTCTAGGGAAATACTGTCGAACACGATAGCCTTACATAGGGGAAAACTGTCTGATACGACAGCCTTCCTAGGGGGAAAACGAGAATAATACACTTGCCTAGGGAAATAACAGGCTTCCTTGGGGATATATTTCCGATTAAAATAGCCTTCCCTAGGGAAATACGGTCGGGCACGATACGATAGTCTTCTCTAGGGGAAAACTGGTCGGGCACGATAGCCCGGCGAAAGAAAAATAGGGAATAATAGGCTTCTCTAGGGATATACTGTAAAGAATAACAGGCTTCCCTAGGGGAAACACTGTCAGGAATGATAGGCTTCCCTGGGGAAATATTTCCGAGTAAAATACCCTTCCCTAGAAATATACTGCCGAATAAAATAACCTTCCCTATTGAAATCCTATCGTCCAAGATACCTTTTCCTATGGAAAATGGCGTCCCGAAGAAAGGTATCCCCACCACTCGCTGTAATACTAACAAGTTACCACGCATTATGCCTAGGTTAGGTCTACATCAATTTTCACCCCGTCAAGTTCGACAATTATCTCAATACCGTATTAACTTTCAAATTTTCGTCAGCGCCACTTTTTCCTAGACAATACTATCTTCCCCGCCAATGTACCAGAATCAGTTACCTGCGCTCCTTTTTTCTTTTTTTCGACGCGGTTTTACTTTTATCCCTCGAATTGTGTACATCGCTTTTTATCCGACTCCTGACATCCGGAGAATCGACGAGCTCTCGAGGTTAAAGCGGTACGATAAGCCCGGTGAAAAATGGAAAACCTGTTCCTCTTCCTGTGTTGGGATGAGACGGTGGTCATTACATGCTTGAGCGCACACGGAGATCTCGAATGTAGGTACCTGCCACTGGCCGTGAGTATCACGAGAGGCTATTCAAAGGATATGAGAAAAAAACCTCGGACCCGACCGGAAGCTGGTATCCCCCGATAGGCCGTCTTTACACGGGGAAACGACAAGCGCGCTTACGCCGTCTTTAACGCGAAACTGTAAAACGGTTCGCCAACACTCGTCAAACGTTTCCTTATACATTTTCTATTCGTCGTTTTTCTGATTCCTTTTAAGATGCGACGTTGCAACCGAACGTTTCTTAGATCGACTTTATTTTTCATAGCCGTGAAAATATGCAGGAAAAGGTATACCAGCCGCGGTAATTACGGGCTAATGGATTCTGGAACGGAAATAACAGACGGAGGTGCGAAGAGCATGATTCTTCGTGTTTCGAGAGCCGTAAGAATTACGAAGATGATAAACACGTAGTTTATCTGTGTTTGTTGTTTCATTTTTGTGCTAATATCCCTGGCTTCCGTCGATGTTGACGAAGTTGATTAACCGTGTTGCTGTTGGGATGTTTCAAATCGCGCAACTAACGAAGGATTTTTAAATAATGGCTGTCTGAGACCATTTTTTTTTTTTTTTTTTTTTTTACTATTATTCGTAATTTAACATTTTTTTATATTTATGAAGAAGTTATTAAGCGGAAATTTCGATGGATAGGATGGAGAATTAACAATCTTGAAATTGATAATCGACTGTGAAAATCTGAAATCAAGTAGGTAATATAATCAGGCTATTCAGATTTAAATGAAAAATAAAGATACAGATTATGTGTATAATTATCACAAAATTATGTGACGTGAAATATTGAATTGAACAGAATGCAATATTATACGAATGAAAATAAACGATTACACTGTCCAACACGAATTTTGATCTGTTCCATTCACTACGTGATTCTTATAGGATTTCTCGTCCTAAAACCGAATCCGCAAGCAGAATTGCTCTATCACGTATAGTTTTTGAAAAACACGAGCTTTTGTAAAAACGTGTGTTTTGCGGGAAAAATGCGCTATTACGCAGAAACTAAAAACACTAGGACGTTCGAGTTGATTTTAAAAAATAGAGGAGAGTTGCCCGAATCTATTGATATATATAGTTGTAATATTACGTCATTCTGAATAGACGTAAATATCGATGAAAGTTTAAAAAACGGCCGATGTACGCATTTCCTACGTATTACTTTTGTATTTTTAGCAAAAGTTCTGTACCTAGAGCGAATTCGCTGTACAGTACCGAATTCTGTAGACATTTCCGAAGCAGAAACTACGCGGAGTAAGTGTCGAAGCAATATACAATTCGAGTAAATCGAAAAAGTATGTGCCGGTGACGCGTGCACGGCGTTTTGCCGCCAGGCGGCCATAGCTCGCTCTCCTCGCCGAGTCAGTGCCGTAGCTACGCGTAATAATTAGCATCAATGATGGGAATCAATAGACATCTACTTTTTATATGTATAATGTTTAATGTTTTGTTGTTATTATTATTTCATAATTATTATTATTAATCTTTCATTGTTATTCAATATTATTTTTAGGTACCAACAATACAATGATAAAATACTTGCAGTAAGCGAATTTAAAAATGTGGAAGTTTATTTATGATGGAAAGATAATTTACTACTCTATACTTCTCAAGAAATTATAAGATGGTTTCTTAAAAACAGAATACACTGCTTTTTTCAAGTTATTGAGTTTTACCGTGAAAGTGCCTATCATCAGCTTTAATTTGAGGTCTTAACAGAAATAACAATGAAAGATAAATAATAATAATTACGCAATAATAATAACAACAAAACCTTAAACATTATACATATGAAAAGTAGATGTCTGTTGATTCCCATCATTGATACTAATTACGCGTCGCTACGGCACTAACTCGGCGAGGAGAGCGAGCTATGGCCGCCTGGCGGCAAAACGTCGTGCACGCGTCACCGGCACATACTTTTTCGATTTACTCGAATTGTATATTGCTTCGACACTTACTCCGCGTAGTTTCTGCTTCGGAAATGTCTACAGAATTCGGTACTGTACAGCGAATTCGCTCTAGGTACAGAACTTTTGCTAAAAATACAAAAGTAATACGTAGGAAATGCGTACATCGGCCGTTTTTTAAACTTTCATCGATATTTACGTCTATTCAGAATGACGTAATATTACAACTATATATATCAATAGATTCGGGCAACTCTCCTCTATTTTTTAAAATCAACTCGAACGTCCTAGTGTTTTTAGTTTCTGCGTAATAGCGCATTTTTCCCGCAAAACACACGTTTTTACAAAAGCTCGTGTTTTTCAAAAACTATACGTGATAGAGCAATTCTGCTTGCGGATTCGGTTTTAGGACGAGAAATCCTATAAGAATCACGTAGTGGATGTTACAGATCAGAAAAAAAGTTTAAATTTGTTGGACAGTGTTATATACAAATTAGAGTAAAATTTTTAAAAGTATAATCCGAATAAAAATAATATTTAAATTAAAAAAGAAGATAAAACTATCGAGGTATAATTTTTAAAGATTTAAGCATTAAGAAATAAAAAGCAAATAACAACAGAATGTGCTTGGCTGCTGATACAAATTCTTTCGTGTTAGTTTCTTTCTATTTAAATTTTTAAGCAAATTTTTATTCAAAAACGTGTATGAGGAGGACACGGTTCCCTAGGGTCTGAGATGTCCTGACACGCCTACGGGATCTCATGACCGATCCTGTTTTAGGATAAAGAGGATTATCAACAGTGGTTCGTCTCCGGCGCAGGTGTTCCTACCGAAACTCATAGCGGCACCTTTGCTTTCAATCTTGTCCCCCCCCCCCCCCCCCCCCCCTCCACAACTTCTCCTGTCTCTTTTGCATTTTCCCTTCATTCTTCTCTTTTTCTTTTCACTATTTTTTCTACCAACTTCTCCATTACGCGCAACGAACTCGATACGACGTGCATCCTTTTTATGATTTTAATCATTTCGATGCTTATTAAAGTAAGGATGCTTGTAAAAATTTTCATAGTCGTAGAAATGACACTTTGGTTCTTTCTTATTCGTTTTGTATTAGTTTGTTTGTTATACGCAAGAAATCTTTTTAATCTTATCAGTGTTTATTAAAAATTTTCGTAATTATCGAAACAACGATATTTTCAAGATGAAATATATATCTCTATTAACCTTTGCCTTATGATTTTTTAATATTTCCAAGCAGATGTGTCTAGTCTGTGCGGTTAATTATCGTCAAAGAAACAAATGAAATATCACGGTTTAGATAAATCGGTAGAATCTATAACTGAATCTAATGAAAACGCTGTAACGACCTAATTAAAATATCTATATTGTTCTACTTTTGTACTTATTATCGTCGTTTTAAAGAAGCTTTGCATACGACAAGATGATATCTGTATACATAAGTAGCAGAAGCAGTATAAGTAGTCAAGTAGTATAAGTGTAAGTAGTATAAGCAGTATAAGTAGTGTAAGTAATGTAAGTAGTATGAGTCGTCTAAGTGTAAGTGGTATAATCAGTATAAGTAGTGTAAGTAATACAAGTAGTATAAGTAGTGTAAGTAATATAAGTACAAGTAGTGTAAGTCGTGTAAGTAATATAAGTAGTGCGAGTAGTATAAGTAGTACAAGTCGTATAAGTGTAAGTAGTATAAGTCGTATAAGTAATACAAGTAGTATTATAATAAGTGTACTATTGTAAGTACAAGCAGTGTATAAGTATACACTGTATAAATCTATATATAACTTTATATCTAACATAAATCCAACCCTAAAAATATAAAACTGAACTCACGCTTAATCTTCCCACTACAACTACGACCGTTTACTATCCCACCAAACAATATGGCGTCCATCCGAAACATTCCTTCGAACGACAAATAAATATAGGAATACCTACATACATGTCGTGAACTAACTTGTAACAACACAAAATTATTTTATTCACGCTCATATATCAAGCTAAACCGTTTCCATTATGTATTAAAAATAACATGCAGATCGTAATGGCCGGTCGGCCGGTCTCGGTCGGTTCGTGGCGGTCACGCAAAATGGCCGAATGCATTAGGGATAAACTTTGAACGACGGTAACGAATATTCGAACACAAGGAATCAAACGGGTAAAAATTCTGAATGCACATCGTGTATTTATGAGTTGTGATACGCGTATATGTACGGAGGAATGCTTATGCGGGCACAGCCTTTCTTCGTGGCCGTGGTTCGTCGTCGTCGGTCATCGAACTTTCAACAAATTCAAAATAAACGGCCCGTTCGTATCAGAACACTTCGTACACGGCCACCGTCGACTACATATATCCTTTCTTCCTACCATCATCCCTCCACTTCTTTTCTTTTTCTACTTATATACTTTTTCATAATACCAAACAAATTTGCATTTCATCGTGGAAGCTTCTGATAGCCGGGCTCACGTGTGCCGGATGCATCGATAAATACATTCTGATGTTATATATAACGTGATATCTTTATATGGAGGAATGTAAAGCAGTCGTATCACTGCCTCGAGAAACGAACAAGACCGGTGACAAGTGGTGAGGACAATATAAAACGTGACGTCTCTTTCGGAGGGTGGTTGTCGGCGACGTTTTACCTGGCCTTAACCCATTTTAAGCCAGATCGTTTCCTCTACGATTTAAAAACACTTGGGTAACGAGATACACTGAACGATCGAGTCGGAAAATTAATAGTTTAAGGCAGGCGTCGGCAATTATACGGTACTAGGGTATATTGACACTGGGGATTATTTATACTAGGGAATATTGAAACTAGGGATTGTTGACCATAGGTATAATATGACTAGGGAATATAGACGCTAGGGATAATTATTATACTTGGGAACATAGCACTAGGGAATATTGAAACTAGGGATTGTTGACCCTAGGTATAATAAGACTAGGGAATGTAGACGCCAGGGATAATTATACTTGGGAATATTGAAACTAGGGATTGTTGATCCTAGGTACAATAAGACTAGGGAATGTAGACGCCAGGGATAATTATACTTGGGAATATTGAAACTAGGGATTGTTGACCCTAGGTACAATAAGACTAGGGAATGTAGACGCCAGGGATAATTATACTTGGGAATATTGAAACTAGGGATTGTTGACCCTAGGTACAATAATAAGACTAGGGAATGTAGACGGTAGGGATAATTATACTTGGAAAAATTATACTAGGGATTGTTGACCCTAGGTATAATAATAAGACTAGGGAATGTAGACGGTAGGGATAATTATACTTGGAAAAATTATACTAGGGATTGTTGACCCTAGGTATAATAAGACTAGGGAATATAGGCGCCAGGGGTGATTATACTAGGGAAAATTACAAATTTCACTAGGGATTATTGACCCTGGGTATAATAAGACTAGAGAATGTAGACGCTAGGGATAATTATACTTGGGAAAATTGCACTAAGGAATATTGAAACTAGGGATTGTTGACCCTAGGTACAAACCAAGGAATATTGACACTCGGGGTTATTACACCAGGGTATACAGACGCTAGGGATTATTTACACCAGGGAGTATTGAAACTAGGGATTATTCATACAAGGTATAATAAGAATAGGGAATATAGACGCTATTTATTTTTATACATATATTATACTTTATTTGCCGAACTTCAAGTGGATCAAGCGGATCATAGATTGCCGACGCCTGCTTTATGGTTTGGAACAAAATTCAATGTCATCCAGATACCTATCTTTCTTCTACGATTGAAGAACGCTTCGGTATCGAATTATACTGAACAATCGAGTCTCAAAATTATTACTTTAACGACTAGAACAAAATTCAATCCCATCCAGATATCTATCTTTCTTCTACGAATTAAGAACACTTCAACGTGAGTCGTCTGAAGACCACCTAGTAAATTAACCATAAAATTAACGGAACTAGATCCAGTTTTATTAAACGGACGAATTGGCGATGAAAGGATAACCAACGTTACCGTTAGATTCAAAAAGAAATCCTGAAATGCGACTTCCTCTCGTTGCGTGATCGCAGCATTGAAGGTACGATTAAACCGGACTCTTTCGTTCGGGAGGGTTCGCCAAAACCGACGCGTTTGTTCGTTATATAAAATCAGAAAATCTGTGTGTATTTTCTTTTTCCTCGTTTTACGAAGAAGCAGCGGCGTGCGTGAACGAAGACATTTGCATACGGTTTTGATATGGAAATTAGATCGCAGAACACCGTGATGTTTGTTTCGAATACCATAACCGATCTGGAATTTCAACGACTCACGTATAATCAAATGTTTCGAAATTGCGTCAGATTACGAACAAATTTTCTTGTCGAGCTAATTTAGAAAAGCATCGTTTGTTCGATGATTTGATTAACTTTTAAAACAGTTACCCTTCAGGGGTGTGGAAAGGTTTTTACAAAGTATGCTTATTTTGTATTTAAGAAGAGTATCAGGGATGCTAGAAATAGCTGCATAGTAAAATTTCGTGTCGTTGTTGCGATTAACATTAAATATTCAGTAATAGACAATAGTAGATTGTAGTTTTGTTGATTCATTGACGGTTTCAACAAAGAACCAGCCATTTTGTAGTAAGAATATTCGTGGATTCTTTATGCGCTCCCTTTTGTCAGACTCTAGGGTATAGATTGATGTGCCATTGGTGCAATTTTGAGATACTTTTCTGTCATGAATTTTTAATAAACTTTAGCTATCCCAATTTTCATTGTTCATGGTAACTGATTCATTGTCTATTGGAAAAGATACCCGGCCATTTTATATTAGGAATTTTGATGAAATCTCTATGTAGCCATTTTTATTAATCTTCAAGCTTTAAATTGACGTGTCACGAGTGCGATTTTACGATACTTTTCTGTCATGAATTTTTAATAAACTTTAGTTATCCCAATTTACATTGCTCATGGTAACTGATTCATCGTTTATTGGAAAAGATACTCGGCCATTTTGTATTAGGAATTTTGATGGAATCTCTGTGTAGCCATTTTTATTAATCTTCAAGCTTTAAATTGACGTGTCACGAGTGCGATTTTACGATACTTTTCTGTCATGAATTTTTAATAAACTTTAGCTATCCCAATTTTCATTGCTCATGGTAACTGATTCATCGTTTATTGGAAAAGATACTCGGCCATTTTGTATTAAGAATATTGATGGAATTAAACTTCAAGCTTCAAGCAAACCAACGATAAAATGGAAACTTAAAATTATTTCGACATTGACGAAGGAATTGAAAACATTCAAAGAACATGCAATGACTTGCGAAAAATAAAAAAAATCTATTTCAAACAAATCTTTAAAAACTGAGGTCGCTATCGCTCACCAAACAAATCACAAAAAAATATGAATAATTATTATCCAATTTTAACCAGACTGAAAAACAGAGATTTCGTGTCCTGCGTTAATTGTTACGGAGGGCACGAAATAATCGAATTCCCAGATTCGATTGATTTTTGACCCAGAGACCTTGGATCGTACAGGAGTAACAGTAACCTGGAAGAGCAGTCGAGGAACGGAAGAAGAAGGCATCTCGGAACAAAACGGTAAGCCGACCCCGGACGCCTTCGAAAATAATCTTACGAAGCTACCGGCAATTTTTCCCACAGCTCCTCCCACGACCCTGCTCGCAAGATTCTTCGCCGTTTGGTCCTTCTGCTGGGGCTTTTTCTTCGCCCCTTCGTCGTCGCGTCTCTTTCTGCCGCGTACAAATCGTATTGACCGACTCTCCTCTTCGCGAGGCTTCGCTCGGTCATATAACGGGACGCAAAGAAAACGCACTCGAATTCCCTTTGATTCGATCCGTACAATGACGTTCCTTCGTCGTCCGAACAATGATCCTAGCGAGGGTAAGGATACCCTTGGACCATTTCCAAGGAAGCTGAGGAAATCGGGCCCGCAAAAGCGGCAGGTACCTGCTTACCACCACGCGTGCACACAGGTTACCCTCCGAGGAATGTTAATATCGAGGGGGAAAGCAGTTCTAATAATTCATCCAACCCACGAAAGTTACTTATGTATTATGCCTAGGTGCGATACTTCGAAATAATCGAATATCCAGATTCTACGGTTACGGTGCTTCAGACGCTTTGTGTATTCGAATCGTTGGACACTGTCCGTGTGGTGTGTCGTCCGAATCGAACATCCCTAACCTGTGCGTAGCCGGACGGAAAGGAAGTCGGGAACGATGGGAGAAAGAAAAAAAAGAAAAATGGAAAAAAGGGAGACACGAGAATGAAACGTGCCGGAATGGGGCACCTACGTCAATATACCGGTTTAGTGGCGCGCGCGCGAGACGGCGAGCGTTCATCCCCGTGGATGAAAAGTTTCTCACGAAAGGGAAGAAGCGTGGTGTCGTGGACCAGAAGGACTTTCTGTCGAAAAACGATCCCTCCGCGACTGAGGGATGCGGTGTCCTGTTTCTCGAAAAAGTCAGGAAAAAAAAAAAAGAAGCGAAGACGGAACGGAAGAACGGCTACTTACGTTTCGTCGTGTACGCAAGATGATGGATCCTCGCGAACCGGGGGGGGGTTATCGTTCTTTAAAGCGGTGCCAGTCTGTTTCAGAGGAATCTTTCGGATTTGTTTTGGTTACTTTTGTATGATTTATTATGATTCAATTTACACTGAATACATTCACTTGGTAACTTATGTTAGTAGCTTAGTAATTTACATATTTAGTAATCTAGTTATTTAGTTATTTAGTACTTTAGTGATTTAGTAAATTAATCATTTAGTGATCTTGTAATTTTGTGATCTAGTAATCTGGTAATCTAATAATTTAGTAATATAGTTATTTAGCAATCTAGTGATTTAGTAAATTAATCATTTAGTAATCTGGTCGTCTAGTTATTTAGTACTTTAGTAATTTAGTAATCTAGTAAATTAGTCATTCAGTAATCCAATAATATAGTACTCTAGAAATATAGTAATCCAGCAATTTAGTAATTTAGCAATCTATTAATCTATTAGTCCAGTAATTAAGTAGTTCAGTAATCCAGTAACTTATAGCATTCTATTATAGTAGTTTTGTACTCCAGTAATTTTGCAAATTAATAACTTATTATTTACTAATGGGCGATCTAGTCACAATATACCAATATACCTAGTAATTTTCGAGCACAAGACAAGCCGTGCAATTTTCTACCTTCGCATCGCCATTTTCCCTAGAGAAACCTACAATGCCCGACAACGTACCGTAGAATTAACTATTGTATAAAATAGATTAATATCGAAATTCGATAGTAATTGATTATACTAATACCAGAACCCCTGGTATCAATATTTTCCATCAGAAATATCGATACTATATCCTCCGTCCCTACCCCGCGTCGATCACCTCGTACAAAATGAAATGTAGGCAGGATAAAAACTGAAATTACCAGAGGTACGAGGCTCTGGTGTCGTTCCCGGTTAGTATTTACGAAGAAAATGTCAGCCCGATAAACGATTCCGCAAAGTTTGCGCTTCTCTACCGCACCTTTGACTCTCGCTTGGGTCGCTTACGTTACTTACGTTGCTTACATAATAAGCGATGAACTCTCCCGGTTAACTCTCCTGCCCCTCTCCCCATCCCCCTTCTATTCTGTTACCCAGGTCTCGTCTCCCCTTCTTCGTGGCGGCCCCCAACATAATCGAGGCTTCTTCGTCAACGGTATTAAAGGGGAAACGATCTCGATCCAGGGAGGGGGGAGCAGGAGAACGTAGGTCGACATTACGCCAGAGAGAGAATCTCTTCTACAACGATCCTGTCTTACTCCCGTCTGCCCCTAACCCATGTCTTTTGCGCAACCTAACGTGACGAACATAACCTATTCCGCAACCGACACCGATGGACAGACCCGTTTTGGTCCATCTCGCTACCAGTACGATCCAGTTGGTACCGATCAGGTTTTTACGTTGGATCCTCGTGGCAAAAGTCGGACCACCAGGTCCGAATTAATCAGGGACTTAAGGGCCACAACCTTGGGCCCTAAGCTTTAACAGGCCTTTTATTTAATAATCTTATACCGTCGTTTCGATCAGTTTTCTTTAACAGATCGTTGTATCTTACGCGGTATGTTCTTCAGGCGCAACGAGGTTATGAAGGCACGTTTGAAAGAAGACGGAGGTATGATTTAGTGGCATCCTTTCTCTTGTTCCCTCGCGTGTTAGAAGTCGGTGAAAGACACGAGCGAACCTTTAAGCAAGCCGATCCTCCTGCTAGATTATTTCATAAGCATTCCCAATACGGAAAAGTTCATCCGCTCTTAGCGTGGTATGAGTCCGAGGCGTTGCGCAAGCCGATATACGAAGCTGAGGATCGGCTCCTTTTGCCTCGTTGCTTGCACGCATCCGTGTTCGGATTCTTTGACACGAATCCATACGTAAATACCTTGCTTCGAAAGCTGAGCTCGATTTTTCTTCGAATCCCTTTGCGTTTTCGTGCTGCCACGATGAAGCATTGTGAACGATCGGACGACTGCTGCCATCTTGCGTCCCTGGCGGAAACACGAAACAGGAAGTAACGGATCGATTCCGGATTTGGCTGCAAATTCATCGATTTTTAACTGGTTCGAGGAACAAATCGACGAACGGAGTTTATTTTTTCAGCGAGATGGATTTTTTTGTTTCTGGTTTCTTGTGTTATCCGTGAGGTGTAGTTTGCTCTTTTCAAAATCTTTATTTTTGCCAACATTTCCATTTTCCCTAGGGAAATTTATGGGACCCAGCAGTGTAGTAGTATATATTTGAGTTAGTATTCATTACAGATAAAGTTTATTAGTTTAATAACGAAGTAAAATGGGGGACAGATTAGATAAATTGTCGTGGCAAGGTGTAATATCTAGTAACCTTCAAGTTGAAGACGATATAATCTTTATATAGCCATTTTCTCTAGGGAATCCTATGGTGTCCAACAGTACATAATATTCCTTTCAAAAAATACCAACCTTTATTTTAATCATTTCAATAACCTAGTAACTTTGAAGCATAAAGCGAACGATTAGGTCTCCTTCCCCTATATCGCCATTTTCCCTAGGGAATTCTATAGTGTCCACTAGTATATAATATTCCTTTCCAAGACCAACCTTTATTTTAATAATTTCAATAACCTAGTAACTTTGAAGTACAAGGCGAACGATTATGTCTCCTTCCCCTATATCACCATTTTCCCTAGGGAATCTCATGATGTCTACCAGTATATAATATTCCTTTCCAAGACCAACCTTTATTTTAATAATTTCAATAACCTAGTAACTTTGAAATACAAGGCGAATGATTAGGTCTCCTTCCCCTGTATCACCATTTTCCCTAGGGAATCCTATGATGCCTGACAGTATATCACGTATCTAGCTTAATATTTCTTTCAAACACTACCAACCTTTATTTTAATAACTTCAATAATCTAGTAACTTTCAAGTATAAGACGAACTCCTTCCCCTATATCGTCATTTCCCCTAGAGGTACCTAGCATAGCCGACAGTGTGCCTATTTGAAAGTTCTCTTTGCAATATTTATTCCAACCGGACGTATAGACAAAAAGAAAAAACGAATTCTATTAGACTTTCTGCAGTTACATGTCCGTTATGTAAGTTAGGCCCGATTAACATTCGCACCGTTGATCGGGGACCCAACGTAAAATTTCAAAAAACCGACGAGGATATCGGGGGCCCCCGACGACTAGTTGGTAATCTTTGGCAGAAGTGTGCTTGTACGGTCGATTGCTAATCGAGCCTCCTGAGAAATTCAAGCGGATTTACCTCGATCACGTAGGGGCGATTTCAAAAACGGGACACGTTGTCGCGAGCATACTCACGCCCATGCCGCGCACCTACGTGATCGGGTTTCTGTTTTCCGCGGCCTCGTGTGTACGCGGAAGAATTATTCCCCAAAGGGCCCACCGGTTCGCGTTATCCCGGAAAAGGTGTGCGTACACCGGCGTGGCCGTCGTCGCAAGAATTCCTTCACAATTGAAACGGTCAGCACCGTTCCGTCCTATCGGGTATTCATCTAAATGGTTCGTGACGTTAAAACAGACGAAACGAGCCAACTGGTCCCACGTTTTCGAATCGTAGCCCAATGACGTCAGGTGTTGCCCAACGAGGATCATCGCTATTGCACCCTCTACGGCATTGAATTCAAAACGAAATGTTGCCTGAATTTCTTGATGAAATTCAGTAGCAACAACGATCGTGTCTCTATTTTCTAGTTCAGCCCTTGAACGTAAAGATTCAGGTAAAAGGTTGTTGACCTTTGTGGTCAAAGGAGAACGGACCTCGATGCGCCTTATGGCAAATACAGCCCTGTTCTTTTCCTTTTCCACCTCTTCGACGGCAAAACTCGACTGGATGTTTAAAATGAAGGAAGAACGATTCCGAGAGAAACGGAAAAAGTAGCGGAATGGGAAGGGAAATTCATTTTAATCCGATCGGCGAAGGAACGGCTTACGCGTGTTCGATTGCACGATCCACGCTTTCCTCGTGACATAATATTATTTAACCCAGAATAATGCCGTATACAGAGGTTGCGTAACGATAGAATTCGCGTGCCTGTAATTCGCGACGCGGCTACGAACTCGAACGGCTGGTTCTTTTATATTATATAAACTCTGGGTAGCGAGCCACCGTACTGTCCCGGTTGTGGCAGCGGCTACGCGACAGGAAAGTTTCCTTCGCACGAAATCCATTAATTGTCTGAAGTCGAAAATATATTATTTCCTAAATGGTGGTTACCGTTACGAACGAAAGTGTACGAACTGGTGAGGATCATAGAGTTCTCTGGTGTAAATGGAGGGTCAAGGGATGAGAGTTACATGAACCGAAACTTACTAGGCATTATACCGTGGCTAAATTACTGAATTATCAAGTTATCATATTACTAATTTAGTCATTTCTAAGTTACTATGTTACTAGAATACTAAGTTACCAAATTATTAAATTATTAAGTTACTACTTTGGTAATTCCTAAGTTACTAAGTTATTCATTTGGTTATTCCTAAGTTACTGACGTTGAGTTGTTAATTTAGTAATTCCTAAGTTACTAAGTTACCAAATTACTAGATTACTAATTTAGTAATTGCTAAGTTACCTAACTACTAAATTACTGTGTTACTAAATTACTAATTCGGTAATTCGGTAACTAAGTTACTATTCTTCTAAAATACTAAGTTACCAGATCACTAAGTTACTAATTTAGTAATTACTAAGTTACTAAAATCCTCACCAACAAGTTACTATATTACTAATTTAATAACTGTTAAGTTACTAAATTACTAAAGTGCTGAGCTAGTAAATTACTACAGTACTAGATCGGTAATTGAATACTCAAGTTTCCAACCTTGCATTCTCATGCTTACCAATTATTAAATTAAACATTTCCTATTACTAACTTATCCAACTCGCTTTAAAATAATTATGAAAATAATTACTGATTCAGTTCCAACTATGGTTTATACATTTTAATGTTCAAACACTGACACGACTGATAGGTCTACCTTCCTCTACACCGTTCACCGTGCCTCGGCACTATACTTACTAAAAAACCTTCATCGTGAGTTCAAGTAAAATGCTTCTAAAAAATAACCTTCCCTATTTTCCTCATAATTTTCTCATCATTGCAATCGTTTAAATCTCCTAATTCACATCCTGTAGTATAAACTAACCTTAATTACTCAAAAAAAGAAAATTCCAATCATTTGATCCGATCTTAAAAAGAATTATCCTCTTCATAAGTACGTTGAACGTCGTCCTACATCAAACGATCAAGTACATTAGATAGTAAGCGTTAACTGGAACTTTTTGGTTATTACGAAAATTTCGTTCGAACGGCTTCCACCGAATTGAGCAACCTGTTGCACGGCGAACGAGCGTCGAAACGACAGATAATGCTATGCACAGTACGATGTTGAGTCGTTTTACGTACGGCATTGGTATTCCAGAAAGCGTACACGCCTTTCGTCGAGGAGCAACAAGGAAAGTTGGTGAACGTCGTCGTGCCGTTGCATCGCTAACGCGACTCGTTCTTTTCTTTTTCTTCTTCCTTTGTTCTTTTTTTTTTTTTCTCCCCATTGATTCGTGATTCTTCGTGAATCTTCGTGATTACTCGTAACTCACGGGTCGCGATTCGTCCCTAAAGGTCGCCACGAAACGGAAGGTAACTTACATAACCTCGTTTCTGTTCTCGCTTCGTTCCCCCCTTTTTTCTCCCCCCCCCCCCCCCCCCCTCCCCTCGCAGTACGTGTTACTTTTGGAACAGAAAATTATTCCGCGTAAGCCGTGCTCGTTTCTCGTCGCTGAACAATTATCGGGAAACGCAAGTCGTTTACGATTATTATAGATACCTTGATCGATAGACGATCCTGTGTAACGCCGCGGTGCATCACGGGTTTACTTAAAGAAAATGGCGCTGCGAAAGGCACACTCGTTATTCGCTATGATGATATAGTGAAAGGTAGCAATTGTTCAGTGGTATATCAAATTTTATTTGGCAACAAATTTTATTCGAGTTAAAAAAGAAGTATTATGTATTTATGATAGTAATCGTTTCGAAGAAGGTTATGACCTGGTAACTTTCAAATATTTCCCTAGGAAAACACGGGCACCGTCGTAATACGAATTGAAAGCTACGGGTAATTCACACCTATCAGATGTTGTTCGATTAATCATAAAACGCAAAGGTTAAACTTTAGGGGACTCAAAATTTTCTACCTCTCTACCTTATGTGTTAAAAGTTATGGGCATTTATATTCGAGCGTTTTAATCATATTTTATATCGAATTCGCGGTGTAGGCCTCCCGCCCCTCCCCCTGCACCCCCTCCCAAATAATCTAACGACAAACCAACTCAGAATTACTGTAACCGCCATGCATTGGTTGCCATACTCTTACGGTTACGATAGTGTCGGTAACGTAGAGAATTGCGCTCAGTGGGTAGAAGTCAATATAGCGTCATGTTTCACTCGTCAAATATGCTAAAAATGTAATTAACTCTCGAAGTACGGTAGGTAATTGGTGTCCGGTAACGGGGTCTCTTTACACTCACACCGATGTTCCACTAACGCAAAGTTACAATCGCTCGGTGCGTTCTTCGTTGAAGATTCATTCTGCCACTAGCACAAGCAAACTTCGACACTGTCGGTAAAGTAGGATGGTCTCCCGAGACCCAGTTACCGCATCACAAGGGTTGAACTAGTGAATTCCTAGATCTAAAAGTTGTATACTTCGATTTTTCTGGATAAAAACTATCAAAATCTTGATAAAAGAAGTCAATAATTTTTGATCCCCCCAGGGATAACTTTTTAGCCGCTAAAAATATCAAACTTTACACGCTTATAACTTTGTAACCACTGGTTGCATTTTTGGATTCTGCGCATTAAAAACTATCGATTAAAAAAAATAAGGTCGAAAATTTGGGGTCCTCTCAAGTAAAGTTCAGCCAATAATGTCTACTAAAATAAAGCCTAGGATTAAACTAGGGTGTTTGCTCTTCCCGGATAAAAGTCCTAGTTACCCCTATATCAGGGCCAACAGTATTACAATCTTTCAAACAAATTTTCTCGATAAATTGTTTCGAGTAACTTATGACTCAAGTTTTATCCGCACCGATGCATGGTTGGTTTCCTCGGTTGCCCGTTCGGGGGCCCCGAGAAATCTTAATCCTGCTCTGGTCTATATGACCTGGACAAAAGAAATAAAGACAGGAGCTACTTTGATCTTTGTATAATTAACGATACGAGTAGCCACGTGAACTGGTATCTAACGACGGATATTGCATTAACGTTTGTTGAAGGATGCGACGAGCGCCAGAAAGATGAGAGAAAGTGGATCTGTCTGTCGTTGTTGCGTCAACATAATTGCAGAAGCGGTTCAGAGAGGTTCCCGCGTGTTACATCAGCGTGATGGATGCTGCAAATCGGAAATTATGTGGCGGCCATAGTCGTTGGTGAAATGTACCGTGGTCGTAAATGTCGGCCGAAATAATGATGAGGACTATAGGTACGTATTTTGATTACAATTGTGGAGTTTCAAACAAAACATTGAAAACTATTTATTGTAGTTAGTTCAAACTTTTGAACTCGAAGTGTTCTTCTAATCGGATCAAGTCGAGTTTATTTTGATAGCGAAATTCTTGAAACACAAAAGCTCTATTTTGAAATGAATAAGTTACCTATGTT
Source organism: Stelis phaeoptera (assembly GCA_943735885.1). Classification (NCBI taxonomy): domain Eukaryota; kingdom Metazoa; phylum Arthropoda; class Insecta; order Hymenoptera; family Megachilidae; genus Stelis; species Stelis phaeoptera. Next base: position 9,564,973 of record OX030936.1, read on the forward strand.
TATGAATCCATGGATTTTTATTTCTATTACTAATTTACTGTATTCTAACACGAATAAAGTTTGTAATTTTTATTTGACAAATTCTCCAGTAAGTTACACATGTATGTCCATCCAGAGGCACCAATCGAGTGGAAAGGGTTAATATCAGAGCAATTGGCTGACGGTTCGGATCACTGGGGATTATTTATACTAGGGATTTTTGACCCCAGATGTAATAAGACTAGGGATAACTGTACTAGGGACAATTGAAACTTGCAAAATTATACTAGGAAGTATTAACACTAGGGAATATTGGCACTTGGGATAACTACACTAAGGAATATTGACATTTGGGATAATCACACCAGGGTACATAGACGCTAGGGATAATTATACTAGGGTAAAATTTCAGTAGGTAGTATTGAAACTATGGATTGTTGACCCTAGGTATAATAATTCTAGGGATAGTTGGAAACTGCAATATTGTACTAGGGAGTCTTCGGATAACTACACTAGGGAATATTGGCACTGGGAATAATTGCACCAGGGTATAGAGACGCTAGGGATTATTTACACCAGGGAAAGCTGCACTAGAGAGTATTGAAACTAGGGACTATTCATCCAAGGTATAATAATACTAGGGTATATGTACACTAGGGATAACTACACTAGGAAACATAGTCATTAGGGATTATTTACATTAGGGACAAGAATTTTACAAAATTTCAATACTGTTACACATTCATAAACCTACCAGTATCACAGATAGCAAATAACCAGAAATCCGTATCACCAATTAAGTGTTAATTGACTAGTAAAATGGCTTCCAGTGACGCATCCCCTGCTACTCCAAACAGTGAATCAACTTTCCAACTATGACCAAAGTAATTAAACAGCCTTGTGGATGTAAAAGAAAATTGGATAAATTGTTAAGATCGTTACCATTAAAATTGGTATAAAAAAAAAAAAAATCGTCATTGTCAGCCATACATGGGTGACAGACGGGACCGTAAGTGTTCGATGGAAAGCGTAATCTGTACGGCACGCGATTCAAAGTAGGATGAAGCGGTCGGTCGTGGATAACAGGGGCCCGCCAAAGAAAGAACGCAAAGCGAATATGGTCAGGATACAAGGTAGTACATAAGCCGGATGGGTTCGTCTCGTGTTCCAAGTAACTACAAGACCAATGTTCACGTGTTGGGACTGTCAATTCGGAAAGTTGCGCGCGACGAGCATCCTCGTTCACCTTCGCCCACCATCAGGTTCTTCCCCTTCCTTCCACGCCTTTACCATGGGAACGTTGACTTCGAGGCGTGGCGCCGGAACTCGAAGAACGTCCTAGTCCGACGACCTCCTCGATAATTACGTGATCGACCTACGTTCCATCCGAGTTTGCTACCAATTTTTACAATCAGGCCGCTCCGCTACCGTTTCAACGTACGAAATGTACAATATTGCCTCTTGATCTTCATGGCTACCTGACCCTCGGATAACACGGTACGAAGATCGAGGGAATTCCCTTGCAACGCTGCTGTATTCCCGCGGTCGACAATTAGGAATGTGCCCTTGTAACGGCAATATGACTTCCAGTGGCGCAACCCTGAACGGGGACCTGAGGTCCCTGGTACCCTTAAAAGGTGAATTAACTCCCCAATTACAACCGAAGTAATTAACACTTTACCGACCGAAATAGGCTACCGGTCGGTAAAGTGTTAAGGTCCTACTGTATTGAGTAATGTATGTATGTAACGAACGAATGATATTTGGAACGAAAATTTGCTGTTCCGCCCACACCTTTTTCCTGTTTCTCCACCACCAGTGCCGCGAATTGTTTTGTACAAATTCTGTTATCTCAGTCTTATCGGTATGAAACATCGATGGCTATCGGTAACGTCAGTAACGCGGGCATGACTGTTGCATTAGGTGCAACTGATCCGCCGCGGCTAATATAATTATTGTATTATAAGGACTGATTTACGGATGGATGAATTAAAAATGTTTAAAAATGTGAACGGACTTGATCGACTACGAGACTCGTTAACTCGTAAAACGGGTAAGTCTGTGAATATTGGAGTGTACGGAATTGATTTTCTCAAGAAATTACTCGTTTTTGTTTTGCTAGGTTTCCTGATAAAAATGTAAGTGCGTGAGATTAATATGAAAAAAGGCAGATTTATATTTTAACATTTTTGTATTTTTTTTTTTTTTGTGTATTGTTTTTAATCAAATAATTAAGAAAAGAAATGACGAACTGAACCATGGATAGCGTTAATATATGTATTAAGCTAATACTGTTGGCTATCGAATTGAAAGGTTAAATCTGAAAATTAATTGACTGCGTCTTTAATAATTAGGGTTTTAGCGTGTCTGACTGCATACGTCCATTTTCACTGTGGCGGTCAACGTGTTAAATAAACATCTGACAAGGGGACTTTACTATAAGATACCCTTTGATCTTTCCTATTTTCGTACACTAATATTTCAAAGAAAAAAAACTGATGTATTTTTGTTCTTTAATTATTACTAATATTGTTAATATTTGAGTTTGGGTTAGGTTAAATATTACTAGTATTCGGTTTAGTAGTTACTAATTGGTAATATTGATAATAATGTTAGTAACACTAGTAATATTGTTAATACTATTAATTATTATTGATACTATTCATATTCGATTATTACTAAGCATTAATCCTGGGTAAGATTTGGGTTAGGTTAAATATTACTAGTATTCGGTTTAATAGTTACTAATTGGTAATATTACTAACAATATTAGTAACACTAGTAATATTGAAAATAATATTATATCGAGTCTGGATTATATTAAATTATTAATTATTAATATTGGTACTATTATTAATCATTCTTGATACTATTCATATTCGATTATTACCAAGCGTTAATCCTGGATATAAATATTACTAGTTTAGTAATTACTAATTCGTATAATAACACTAGTAACATTAGAAATAATACTATATTAAATTACTAAGTAATAATGTTACTAATATTACTAATTAGTAATTACCAATTACTCACATTGCTAATAATACGAGTAACGTTAAGAATATCAATAACACCAACAACGTTGATATCATCTAAAATAATACCAAACGATAGAATTCCCTCCGGCAGCATCGCCATTTTCCCTAGAAAAGCCTTCGATGCTCGACGCTGTAAGTACCTATTGCTGTCAGAGCCGTCGCTAGAGTTCTCAGGGCCCGGAACAAGAACCAAAAATCATCTCACGCAACTCGAACATCCAACAGATTTTATTTACAACGTTCCAATTTTATTATTTATCATCGTTTTAAAAATTTCGTCTTATAAATGCACCCCTCGTGTCCGAGAACCATAGACACCTCTAGTAGCGAAAGGTTCGAACGCAACACGAACCAGATACTTCCGAACAAAACCGGTAAAGATCTTGCTAGTTAACATGTACACAATTCTGAGTCCTACTGAAACAGGAAACGGAGCAGGAACTGAGAAGTTCCGTGGCACATTATTGATCGGGGGTAGGCAGCTGGTGCGCCAGCGCAATGCAATTCTCCGGGCAAAACAGTAGCGATCCACCCCTCGTTCACGTTTCGTCCGGTTCTCTAGTATTATTTTCACTATCGTACGTTTCGGTATTTCTCGACGCTGTCAAAGTGTCGTCGCGCGTGGCTAACATGTCCGGTGGTACGTGTGCATACGTTTGATCTATCGCCAATGGCGAAAGGTGTCCGAAACGATATCTCTGGGGGTGAGAAACGATTCTCGACCGTCCCACAAATTATTACCTATGCCATATTTCAATATCGATCAAAGAATTTTGTGGAAATTGTCGAACCAACGACGCACCTTATGCGTCTCACGGTCTGTCTCGTACGAAACGAAGACGCAGCACGTGTACCTTGATAAAAATCGATTATTGATCAAAATTATCGATACTGTTTACTTTTTGTACGCGTCAAAACGCGAAGAAATAAATATAATCGATCAAGCAACCAAATTTTCTCTAATTCAACGACAAGGTGAATTAATTCACTGAAAAGTATTTTACTTTGCGCGAATGAAACCTTGAAGGGATCGTTTTGGACAATTTTGCCCCGTACGAAGATCATCAGCGAATTAATCGTTTCGTCTTGTTTCATTAAGACAGGGATTATATCGGATTCGCGACACTGCCCGAGCAAGTACACCGGAAATCGGTGAAAAGGGGATTCGAGTTCACTTTGATGGTGCTCGGCGAGACCGGTCTTGGGAAATCCACCTTGATTAACAGCCTTTTCCTCGGCGATCTATACAAAGATCGACGAATACCCGATGCAGCTGGTTGGTAATATCGACGCACGCGAATGACCGCGCGAATTAAGAGCGTTCATATCCTCGTGATCGTTTCTTCGCAGAACGCATCGAGAAGACGACGACGATAGAGAAGAAAACGATGGACATCGAGGAGCGCGGTGTCAGGCTACGTTTGACGATCGTCGACACACCTGGTAGGATTTTCATTTCGATACCAAACACTTCGCTTTAAGGGAAATTCCATTGGAAATGATACGATCTAATGTTTACACATTTCGTTAACGAATCTTTGTCAGATCTTCGATTTTAAAATAAGGCTTCATAAGGCTTCACATAATTCCGCTAATCGTGGAGCGTTATCGCTTTGTATTCTTAACAGAAATCGTTTGACCTGGCGATTTCAATGGTGGTCATCCTATCCCAAGAACCAAGATGGTCCAAAAAGTGGTTTTCTACACCGATTTCAGTGAATACATCATTTCCAACCTATCCTTACCCTTACCCTAACCCTAACCGTTTATTTCCCGAATTAGGTATTAGTTAGTGAAGTCTTTGAGGGCGGGGGGGGGGGGGGGGGGGGCACTCAAAAACAATTATGCGCCTTTTGTAATCATTTGACCTGCGATATAGGATTATGAGATCGGCGCAAAAAAACCACATTTTGAACCATTTTGGTTTTTGACTCCTGGGTGGGGGGGAGTTAAGAGATAGGATGACCACCATCGAAGGTACCCCATTTTCTTAAATTGAACCGACAATTTTTTTAACTGCCCCTTCCGTCCTCTCTTCTCACCAGTACTAATTGTTCCTTTATTTATTAAAGAACGTGCTTCCTGTTGGAAGATTTTATATTAGGTTGAGATTATGATATCGTTGATAGGATTTTAATCAACGAATTTTGATGAAATTTTATTAAAAGGAACCACTTTTCAGGGTTTGGGGACGCGGTGAACTGCGAGGACACTTGGAAAGCCTGTTCGGCGTACATCGACGAACAATTTCGGCAGTATTTCACGGACGAGAGTGGTTTGAACAGGAAAAACATTCAGGACAACCGTGTACATTGCTGCTTGTATTTCATACCTCCTTATGGCCACGGGTATGATCTTCATCTTCGACGACGAGACAACTATAGCTGTCATTTGCGAATAAAGATTAAATTCGGTTGATCGTGTTAGTTGGGACACCACGTGTATCCCATAAGATATGGAACAATTGCCAGTGTATTCGTAAATTACTCTCAAAATTTTCTTAACCTCGAAAGAGTTCAGGGAACAGCTGCAACCAACGTGATACCATATACCGGGTGTTTCGCCTTTGTATTCGAAGAAAACATCGACCATCTTGAAATTAAGGGTATAGGGTAATGACTTTCCAACTGAGAATTGATCTTGGAGTGAAACTGAAAATCTCTAGCTAGGGATAGAGAGGGAACTATAAAAACAGTAGGAGAAACAAAGACAGATTTTGAGGCGAAGAAGCAATATTTCTTTATGATTTTTCAAGTTTGCCCGATTTTGCAATTTGGGTTTCAAAACTTTGTGAAAAATAAAAGTGTACGTTTTTATAGCAGAAATTTCTTCTGGTACAATTTCCCAAGCAAAAAGAGCTTTGTAGCGCGATGCGTAATGGTGTAAGGAATATTAAGAAACGAAAATCATAAAGAAATATTGCTTCGTCGCTCTGTCTTTGTTTCTCCCACTGTTTCTATATTTTCCTCTCTATCCCTAGCTGGAGATTTTCAGTTTCACGAGGCCCCCAAGATCAATTCGGAGTTGGAAAATCAATATCTTAACACTTTATCGGCCGCTAGCCTGTTAATCGGCTTTTCGACTGCCAACACTTTATCGACCGATAGCCTATTAATCGGCTTTTAGCTACCGACGGTTTTCGTCCAGTGAGATTTACTGTTTTGTTAGTAGCTGTATACTAACCTCTCCATATCCTTATGAATTATAATATCTTTTACCATTCACGATGGATAAAGATCGTACAGATGAAGAGTTCTTTGAAACAAAAGGAATAAGCACAACACAATGAATAGCGAAAATTTAGCCGGTACTGGGAGCAAATGCGCACGCGACTAAGCCGATCCTTACCGAGTAGCAGTCTCAACCACGACCGGTCGATAAAGTGTTAATTATTCGAGTCAGGCAAAACATCCCGGACGAATTTCATCATATTCCCAGCATCTTCTTCGCTCTATTACAATTATTCTTCTCCGCAGACTGCGACAGCTCGATTTGGAGGTGCTGAAACGATTGCACCGCAAGGTGAACGTGGTCCCGGTGATCGCCAAAGCGGACACGTTGACCACCTACGAGGTGAAGAAGCTGAAGGAAAGGATTCTCGCCGATATCGAGGAGCACGAGATTCAGGTAACGTTCGATATACATATATATCATCCATCGTTTCTCGAATATCCGACGAGATCGGCCGATGAGAAAAGAACTGAAAGGAACGGAGAGATTGTGCGAACGAATGAGAGAGAAAACGCGAAAGGACACTAGATGCTTTGTACGTAGATATATCAGTTTCCGGACTGCGACAGCGATGAAGACGAAGAGTTCAAGCAACAGGACAAGGAGCTGAAGGCGTGCATCCCGTTCGCCGTGGTCGGCAGTTCGACGGTCCTCGAAGTGGCGGGGAAGAAGGTCCGTGGTCGGCAATATCCATGGGGAGTCGTGGAAGGTAACTAGATTTGAAACATTTCAACAATTCAGCAAAGGTGGGTTTACACTAGGCAAACTGTTGGCGATGCGAACACGACTTGTCGCTAGTTACCTTTTGAAAAGGCGTCAAGAAGCAGTACTGCCAACTCACAGGGTCCTGTGGTGGCGTCGCTGTCTGCAACCTTTGTCTCTTACTTCATTTAAGGTGTGTTTACATTATACCAGTAACTGGCGCCAATAACCCTCGCAACGTGTGGTCCGAATTTCTGTGTTTCTGATCGTGCCTGTATGAAAATGGTTGTTTTCTCTGTCGGACGACAGAGCTGGTAGAGGCACGGCCAGAAACACAGAAACTCGGACCTCCCGTTGGGAGGGTTACTGGCGCCAGTTACTGGTATAATGTAAACACACCCTTACTGTCAGCGCCTTCGAGTGTAAAAGCCACGTTTCATTTGTATAATACCTATTGTAAAACACAAAATACAACTGCAATCCAGGCAGGTAGACAGGTTGCTCGGTTTTTTAACCTCGCCTGTTCCAGCTCTGTCCAGGGTTGGACTTTACGAGAATACAACCAATAGATTCCATATTTCCAGCTTGGTAGAAAAAAAAAGGAAACAACCATCTTCTTTCTCAGGCGACAGGCCTGGTACAGGCAAGGCCAGAAAGCTCAGTACAGTAATCGTTCGATAAATGGGCTAGCTCGGGGGTTCAAACCGGTTTGAGCTCGTTTACGGGACAACCAATGGCATGAACGCTCCCTTCCCAGACGGCCACTCGCTTGATACGCGGATCAATCGCAGCACCGTATGCGTATGCTCGAGCAGCGGAGTAGGGTACATACGCGTGTGTGAAAAATTCATGTAAGCAGGGGGCGTTCCTAAAGCTCGTTTACGAAACGCTCATTTAGCTAACGATTACTGTACTTGCCTGGTTTACTTGTCTAGTGTAAATCCATCCTAAGAGAGAGAAATCATTTGCTCGTGTTGAACGATGTACAGGTCGCTCCAACAATGTTGGTTTCAAGGACAAGGGGTGGTTTCTTATAGAAAAATAAATCAAAAACGCTGGATAACGTTTCTGTTCGTTAGACGATTTAAGAATCGTGAGAGATTGAAGCGTTCCACATTTTTGGTTTATTTTTTTTTTTAAAGAGGAATCGTCTCTCGTTTGGCTGGATTAGCATTGTTCGGGATGGCCTGTATACGGATCCACGAATTAACCTTCGACTTTCGATCGAGCACAGTGGAGAACCCGAAACACAGCGATTTCGTGAAATTAAGGACAATGCTGATATCCACTCACATGCAAGATCTAAAAGATGTGACGCAGGATGTGCATTATGAGAATTTCCGGGCGCAATGCATTTCGCAAATTTCGCAGCAAGCCATTCGGGAACGGAGGTATTTACGCATGTAAATAAGTATTGCATTTCAGTAGGTATATGTATATTTATCGATTCTAGACGTACGTCCATACACTGGCACGTTCGACAAGTTTTCATATTGATCCGATGGAAAATCAAATCCTAAAGTTAATGTTCAACCAGTTGCTTCTGTCTAGGTATCCATTTTGAAACTGAAAGTAGTAAATACAAGGAGATACCGAGGGGTATTTCGCTGTTGAATCGAAATCGAGTAATTACATTTACGCTAGGGATAATTACGCTAATAGATATTTAGAATAGGGACTATTTTCACTAGGCATTATATTGATCCCGGAGAATATTGTACTAGGAAATATTGACACTGGGGATTATTTACACTAGGGGAAATTGTACTAGGAAATATTGACACTGGGGATTATTTACGTTAGGGACAATTGTACTAGGAAATATTGACACTGGGGATTATTTACACTAGGGAAAATTGAACTAGGAGATATTGACACTGGGGATTATTTGCACTAGGGAATATTGAAATTGGGGATTATTCATGCAAGATATAATAATACTGGGGAATATAAACGCTAGGGATAATTATACTAGGGAAAATTGCAATCTGCAAAATTATACTAGGGAGTATTAACACTACGGACAATTACACTAGGATAACTACACTAGGGATTATTTACACCAGGGAGTATTGAAACTAGGGATTACTCATCCAAGCTATAATAAGACTAGAGGGTATATGTAGACGCTAGTGATAACTAAACTAAGAAATATAGACGTTAAGGATTATTTGCATTAGGGGGAATTTCCCTGTAGAAAATTACATTACCTCAAAATGTTTCTTTCGTGTTTATGTTTTATAATTTATTTTTATATATTATACTTTATTTACCGAACTCAAATCGATCATTTGGTGACCCGTGGGTCATTGGTTGCCCGACGCCTGATGTAAACTATTCAAATGTCGTTGCGATCAATTGTACAAGCATATTATGAAAAATGGCGAAAGCTGTTCAATTTTATATGACTCAACAAATCAGTCTGAAAACTTTTCGAACACGCTGTGTACAATCTATTTAAAATAACCTAACCTCAACTCTCTCTCCCATCAATTTTTCGAGACACCCTGTATATTATAGCATTTCACATTCACACCGTTCTATTGTATCTAATATTTTTTATCGCACCAACTGCACACTGTTATAAGAAAGTATACAGTATCTCTTTAATTAATTAAGTAATTGAGTAATTAGATTTCAGTACCAAACTCTGTCCGCGTTCGTTTGAAACAAACTGTACTACACTTTTCCACTTTTCTACCCTTTTCGTCGTTGTCGCGGTTTCTTCGTCAATCCTTCGTAAGTACGGTGTTCGATAAAGTTTTATTTTATTCGCAGTAAACTGAAGAGAGATTCGGGTCCACACTTTGAAAATAGCATATCCGACACCGACCGACTTCTGTTGCAAAAGGACGAAGAGGTAAGGCTAATGAATTCGATAATTCCCCGTTCGATAAGTCCCCGCTCGATAATTCCCCATTCGATAAGTCCCCCTTCGATCGTTCGATAATTCCTGTCGACAGTTCATGTGATATCCTGAAAAATGAAGATAAAACTAATAAATGAGACATTCTATAGTTCAAATGTCTCATGATTCTTTGATTTTTCATGGATTTATCAAACAATCCTTGTTATCATTCGTCGATTTTTCGTTTCGCCACCGTCATGTGTTTCTCATCAAATGTTCAACGTTCGTAGATAAGAAGAATGCAAGATATCCTGGCGCAGATGCAAGAAAAATTGAAGGCCACCGGTCAGGTGGGCCCCGGAAGCGGTCTGAGGGCGAGGGTCGGCAGCCTCGGGAACGATTTGGACGCGACCGATGTGGAGAAGAAACGAAACAGTATTATAGACGTTTGAATCGATACGTGTTCGATCATATTACGGTTACCAAGCATAGGATAAGCGATCGTTCGAATTGCTTCTACACGAATACGCACAACAGGCTGAGAGACAAATGTTTTAATAAGTAAATAAGTAAATTCATTGACCTGAGTTCGGGTAAGTGGGGCCCGATAGCAATATTTCGTATTTTTTGAAACTTAATTTTTCTGCTCTTTCTTCACTGCTATTTATTTTCGAATAAAAACCGACAATTTACAAGCCTTTGCGAATCGAAAATATGTTTCGTTGGGTGGATCGAAGTTACCCCAACTCGCGGTACATTAATTGTAAGACGTTAGAACGAATTGTTAGAAGAACAGGGTCGCGTTTGCGGGCCAGTTTTCACTTTTATATGTATGTGTATAGTACTCGGATGATATTTGATAATGGCTAGGCTCGATCGAATAATCAAAAACTTGTATGATGTATATATAAAAAGGGGCAGAAATAAACGAAACGGTATACTTATTACTTAAAAAAAAAAAAAAAAAAAAAAGAAGGAAATTCATTCTTTCCGTGGACGACCGAGGTGTTCTGTTTAGCGATTTATATAACGAAATTCTGATTGATGCTGTTCGGCGTAATCTTGAATAATTTCGTAAACCGTGTCGGTAATTCAGGAAGCCTGACCGAGCAAATTGATCGTCGTGTCGCGGACAGAAAGACGATGCGGTTTTATTATTAACTGTAATCACAGGTATGGATTCGTGTTGCGACTCCCCCGAATCACTCTTGATCCGGGGCAATCTGGTATAAGAACCATTTGCCCCGCGACATTATGCTATTTTCTTTCGAAGAAATCCGTGAAGCCGAGATTGTACCGAGACGCCGATGATTCGAAAGGTTCGTACGAATCTGCTGTATTTCGTTTATTATTATTTATCGTTCGAGGTAATTTTGAGATGGTGAATTCAGAATTATCATTTTTATTCGAATCGATCATCAGGCTGGAATGTATTTTTATTGTTATCGACTATCAATGGTGGATGGTAGTTGTCTTGTATAATAATATATTAATTCATTAATGGCTAAGATTACTTACAGGTAACATTTTAGTATGATTTTTATTTTCGTGTATTGACTATTTACTTTAGATAAATAGGTATAATATTAATATTTATAGTGTTATGTATTGTCATAATACACTGTGGTAGTATATGTTGTAATGTTAATACTTTACCGACCGATAGCCTATCTATAGGCTTATATGTAACCACCATCGGTCGGTAAAGTGTTAATATATATAAGATTATACAGGGTGTTACAAAATTACTCGAAGAGCTCTACGCCGTTGGATAGATGGCGGAAAATCGAAGCGAAAAGTTCTATAGCATTTTTCGATGGAATCAGTAGTTTAGCCAGAATTCGTTGTTGAAATTTGAAAAATTGACCAATCAGCGCGCAGCATAGATGGCGCTGCAAAGATGGCTGTCTCTTTCTACTCCGCGCGTCTTGCTATCTAAGCTGAGCGCTGATTGGTCGATTTTTCAAATTTCAACAACGAATTCTGACTAAACTACTGATCCCGTTGAAAAATGCTACAGAACTTTTCGTTTCGATTTTCTGAATCGATTTAACTAACAAAAAAAAAAAAAAAAAAAATTGATGAATGAATGTTTCTTTCATACAGGTACTCGTATTAACGACGATGTTGGTGGGAACTTTGAGCAAACCTCAAGGACCTGCCTACCTTCCGCCGACCGGAAGTGGAGCACGTCCCGCTACAGGAGGTACAGCAGGACATCCGGACGAATGGGCTGGCGTAAGTATTTTTCCATCGACCTTTTACCCTTTGTCATACACATAAATTTGATAAGATATTGAATCAAACATTTCCTATATGAAATGAAAAAATAAAAACTAGCCAACATTGTGCAAATACTTATGTTTATCTTATGACCTGTGTCAAATCTAATCTTAAAGTATTCGCGTTTTCATTTTGTCGCTGCTGTTATCTTTTACATACGTTTTCGGCTGCGTAATTAAAATTCGTGACAAAAATCACGACTTAACCCTTTGCATAAATAATTGTTCGACACACGCGGCACAATACGTTTTTTTTTTTTAAGTTAAATGCACTGGAATTCTTACAAATGTATTGATAAGATTTTAAGTTACAACGCTTATTATTTCTACAGAGAATTATTATATATGCCAGTTTAAGTTTCATTCCCTGTTTAGTTTGTTTGCCATTTTATTTTCAATTCAGAAGCAGGAGGTGCACCAATCGTTGACAGTTCTTATAATAATAGGTATTGTTTTTTCGAAATAGGACCCGGCAAACTATGAATTCTCGTACGAGGTGGAGGACGCGGTAGCGGGATTAAATTTTGGCCACCATGAGTCGCGGAAGGACGACGAAGCGACCGGTACCTATCACGTTTTATTACCAGATGGTAGAACACAGATCGTGGATTACATTGCCGACGGTGGTGGTTACCGACCGATGGTACGATACGAGGGAACAGCAACATATCCGGCTCCGGGGCCCTCGAGGGGAGCACCCGCCACTGGTGGATCCGCCAGTAACGAGGGATACCGATATTAACACGTTCCCCGTCACAAATGAAAAAGAAAAGCTGACGATAATTTTATACGACATTAAAAATACATTATGAAAGAAATTAATGGCCTAATTTAAGAAATAAAACATTTTTATTGTGAAAATGAATAATGTGTTACAACTGGCGAATGCTGGTCGATCAAAATCTAATATACAACGTGTGTAGAATGATATTTCAAGTAAAATTAAACGAATGGAGTATTCCATATATTAAAAAACAACATCTATAGAAATATTATAATGTTTATACAATGCAGATGGAGAAATAATATCGATAGAATCGTTTTATAGTTTATAAAATATTTACTGCCGCGCGGATTCGCCTTCGGTCGTCTTCGTTGGCGCTCGGCCGGCTTCGCTACGAGCGCCATTCGTTTAAAAGTTCAAATGCGTGAACAGGAGCGACTAGTTCGATGGCAAAAATTCGTTTAAAAGAAAATGTTTACTGAATTCATTTCCCGGTTCACATGGACTGTGTTGTACATATAAAATGAAAATGAAAAAAGAGTCTAAATACAATAATTTATATATTTCAAAAATAATATTTATAGAAATATTTTGATGATCGAGGAATGACAATGAAAAAGAATTGCTATATCAGATAATTAATGTTTCTTTGCGAAGAATTGTCAAAAATCAAATTCCGATTTGGAATATTCAAACCTTGAATTCTAATAAAAATTCTCAAATTTCTCGCTCGTCAGTATTTTAATTAATTATAATTTACTTTGAAAGAGAAGACGGTTTTTGAATATCTCCGGATTTTATTCAACCGACTGACCTATTATCTACCTTTTACTTTTTCGACGACGTTTTATATTTTTTAATATACTGTAAAACCTCTTCAACGTCTTCTTTAGATCCCAAAAATATCGGAGATCTCTGATGAATCGTCTGCGGCACGACATCCAAGATATCGATCTCTCCGTTCGATGCCAAACCACCGGCTTTCTTCAGTATATAAGCCATCGGTATGCATTCGTACAAAAGTCGAAGCTGCAGAGAAAAAGAAAACATTTTGCAAATGAACATCGTTGATTTCCTGTATAAGAAAATGAATATTCAGCATACAATACCGGTAATTATTAAACTGCGAATTTTTATGCAAATATATATATTTTTATAATAATTATCCTCTAAATCACTGAAAATTGACTTGCAGTTTTTGCATGTTTTTACGAATTGTTAACAATTTATTTCGTTCACACATTTTTATATGATCTGATATACAGGGTGTCCCGTAACTAGTGTAGGAACCGGAAATGGAAGGTAGCTGAAACGATTCTGAACAACAATGTCGGATGTGGCTTCGTTTTCGAATTATTAAAGAAACAAGACGTACCTTGCCGGTTGGATGGCTTTTGGTTGCCGGATAAAGAAATATTCCACCATATTTGATCGTCCTGTGGACGTCGGCCACCATGGAACCCACGTATCTAGCGCTGTACGCTTTCCCATTGCTGGGATATTTCTTGGCATGTACATATTCCTTAATTGCCGTGTCCCAGTCATGCTCGTTTCCTTCGTTAACGCTAAAACAGTTAAAAAAGTGGTTGTTTTATCAATTTCGATAAGGAAGACCCTCTATTCTTGGCAGTCACGTGACTACTCGATTCCTGGCATCTGCTATCCCCGTTAAAAAAATTCACAACGACGTTTCCTTCGTTCGTCGACCTCGGACCAACGCTTCCGAAGACGGACGAGCGTTCCCCGCACCTATTCCATACTTGTCTTACCGAAACAGTGCCAAGAATAGAAGGACTGCTGTATACTTTGTTGTCCGGTACCTGTATATTGCTCCTTTGGTCGGAACACGCATGTCCCTCTCGGTTAAAATAAATTCGCCAATGGCAGGATCGTACGTGAAACCATTCACGCCTTGGCCAATCGACAGCACTATCATGGTGGCGGAACCGTACAGCGCGTATCCGGCGGCGACCAAATTTTTACCAGGTTGAAGGACCACCTCCTCCAAGGAACCCTTAGCTCCGTCTGGCTTCTTGTAAATGCCGAAGATGGAACCGATCGACACCAAACAATCGATGTTCGACGATCCGTCCAGAGGATCGAAACAGACTATGTACTTTCCACGCTTCGCGGTTTCCACCTCGATGACGTTCGTATTTTCCTCGCTCACGAGAAGGTACGTGGTGAACGAGGACGTCAACATGTTCACGAACAATTCGTTGCTCAAAACGTCCAGTTTCTTCACTTCCTCGCCCTGGACATTTGTGTTGCCGGCGATTCCATACCTGGAACAGAATTGTTCTGGTGATATTTGGAACGGATTAAGATTTCGCGGTACGCAGGGTTATACCATGGATTAGGACGCCCCTGAGGTGGGAAGTTTTAAAAGGTAGGGGAATTGAATGTATATAGAACCCTAATTTATACGATATATTGTTGTAAAACAATCAATTCGACGCCGTCCAAGCGTTATTTTTTATTATTTTTGAATTTTAATGTCGGCGCGCCCCGAAACGGTACATGTGGCGCCATCTAACGGCGATCATTGGAACTAGGAAAACAGAAAATATTGGTTTTTCCGAAAACGAGCAACTATCTAGCTGTTTTGACACTTGTGCCGTATTCTGCGTTCAAAAATCTATGAAAATAACGTAATCACTGATTCCAAAAGGTGATAATTTCTAAAATTGAAAAAGCATGCAACTGACGGTCACGCAAATGGTATCGCCATCTAGCGGTAGCGGCCATGAACTAATCCGGAAAATTCTGATATAATAAACCTGATTTATTTAGCATTCCAGCGTTATTGAAGCTTGCGAGTCGATGCGTACCGCTAATATATTGCAAAATAGATGCTTCCTAATACGCTAAAGGAACCAAGTAATAAGAAATACATCAACAGTTTTCAATCATACCGCAGTATTACCAAATCGCGCTATCTAGCGGCAGTGTAGTGAACTAAATTTGATGTGATGATGGTAACTTACCGTCGTCGGTAACATACCGATGCTTTTTCAATTTTTCAATCAATGATTACGTTATTTTTATAAATCTTTGAGCGTAGAATAACAGAACAAGTATCGAAATAGCTGGAAAGTTGCTTGTTTCGGAAAACGCGATTTTCCTTTATCTTAGTTCCTATGTTCGCCGTTAGATGACGCCACTTGTGCCTTTTCGGGCGCACCAGGTTTCAAATTAAAAAGGATTTCAAAATAAAATTTCGTGATGAAATTGCTTTATTATCACCTAAGGTCCTCTATAAATGCTTTCTGAATGCGACAATTCACTGTATTTTGACTGAAACAGTAAAAAATCAGCGACAGAATGTGACCAAGCTCTAACCCAAAGATAGGGTATAAAATTCTTGTACAAAAATTTGCAATCTACATTTATAAATATAGTTTGTATCACAATTTATGTAATAACTACTTATACAGTTTATTTAACGAAGATTTTAGTCACAAAAAGGCTTTATTAATTTTTAAATTCTAGTCCTCAGTGTTCTTTGTTAAAATAGTTTATTTTTGCTCTAAAATTACAAACAATTTTATAATTACAACTCAATTATATATTCGAAACATGTCTATCATTTTTAATAATATACAAGGTTATTAAACATTACTACAGGCCCAAAAGAAATGGAAAAAAGTTATCGGTCTTCTTTTTAGAGCAAAATTAACATTAATTTCCAGCAATGCTACACTACGCAGTATAAGTATGTTGTAGCCCTTACACATCCAGAAAGTGAGGACTCTGCTAAGCACTATTTGAAAGAGATTTCAACCACAGAATGTATAGTATCAAATTAAAAAACCGATATGCAAACGATACTTTTGACCAATTTCAGAACATAAAAATCCCAACTTGCTTTGATCCATCAGTCTCCTAATCAAATACTCACATATTAGCAATACCGGCTTTTCTGACCGCTGAACTGACTGCCTTCACAGCTGTTTGTATGCTGTTCAAAAGTTGGCTCAAATCTCCAGTGGCTGTTGGCACTTTTCGTTGTTCCGCAAGTACAAATCTTGTTAAGGTCATGCAATTAGAATCGAACGAGTGACTTTTCGATGCCATCTTTGCGACGATCAGTTACGTACTTCGATTTGATGGAGTCTTAAGAAAGAACTAACGCGAATTCGTTAGCGGGTTGCGCTATATAAAGACAAGACAGCTTCTCGATACAGACTTATCTTACCAGTGAAAGCGATAATATAGAACATGCAATCTTATGAGCCTTTCTTTTTTCATACTTGTTTCGGAACACTGTTGGAAAATCATTCGTACGTAACAACAAACGCGTTCAATCGATGTTACGTGAGAAATATTCCCTTGATAAATGATGTTACATACATATATCTTAACAATTAATAGAATTAGAATATAAATTTAATTATCATCCAATTTGTTTGAACTTGTATGGATAATTGCGAGAACTGATATTTAACTGTAATAGTTAAATTTCACATTCAGTATATCTTAATTTTATTTAACCAAGTAATTTAATTTTGTATTCTTGTTGTACAGTAGTGCACAATATACCGTAAAAATTATCGCGGTTCTCTAATTTTACATGTTACAATTTTAGGAAATTTAACTATTTCTTAGTAATCAATAAAATTAGAATAGTATCAAATTTCTAACATTTAATTGTCAAATACCAAATTAAATGTTAGCAAACTTCTAGTTAGTTCTCGGTAAAAGAATGTTTCGTAGTTATCGAATATTACGCGTGATTCTCCTCTTACACCATCGTTTGTACAAAAAACTATAATGATACACGGTGAATGAGCGTGAATCGAATTTAAACTTTAGAATATCCACAGTGTCGATAACCCGTGAACAAATCGGGGAAAAATAACATCGTCAAAACATTGTCAATCTCCCAGACAACTCGTGCAAATGATTCTTCGAATTACAAATTTATACGTCGAATTGCATTTTTTTATCTATTGCGTTGATCCATATAGAAAAGATATGCAGCTTCGTTTATATAAAAAAAAAAAAAAAACAAAGGTCACTGTGAAATCTTGGAGACATTTCAACATAGACAACACTTGTTTCCATAATAAGATGTTCCCCTAAAAACAAAATTGTGCTTGAAATATTTTTAAATTAAAACAAAAAAATGAATAGATGTACCTGAAGTATATTATATTTTTCATAGAGTTACGATTACTGCATTAGGTTTTTCTCCTTCAAGAATATTTACCATATTAATCTGTTTGCAATGATGTAAACACTGCCTTATTATCAATGCATTGATATGTAAAAACAACCATTCCACACTAACACTGTAACTGAGATATCGTCATACATTATACTCATCATAAATATGTATATTACAGTTATCACATACGTAGAAATTATTTCCACGAAGGACATAAATTTTTGGAAAGACGTTTAATCATTATTCAACCCATCAGCATTTGATACAAATGTGATTTTGATTCATTTTAGAATTCAGTTTAACATGTAACAGCTTTCAAACAATTAGCCATCAAATATGTTAAATGTTTACTATATTCTGCTGTGATTTCTGGACTTAATTTTGTCATTCCTGAGAAAGCGTTTTCTTCGATTATTGGTTTACAGCAAATCTGAAAATTATAGAGGATTGATAACCACGTACTACATATTAAAAATGATCTATTATCAAACAATATACGCAGCATGTATCAGATTTTAAATCATTATCATGTTAAAGATAATAATTTTATTACAAATTTAATGTACATGCAATACTTTTTCTACGAATAACCTTATTTGGAAATTTAGAATTTTTTTTAACATACCGATTACATTTCTCTTTTCTCAATAAGTTGACTTACGAGAAACTATTTTGCATAGCATTCATTATATTTTTCTTGCTACTAGAAACAATAAAACATCTTTTATTAACAATTTTTCTTATTGTTAAATAAAGTCTTCTTTGTTAACCTAAATTTAATGTAACAATTCTTTCAGAAACTGTTGTTACTTGCATTATATTCGCCATATTCAGAACTTTCCTATTTTCTTGTCAAATCTATTTATTAATTACATGACAAATGATAAATAACAATCAGTTTGAATTGTGGGAGTTTCCCCGAAGTAATATCCGTACCAACATTTAATATTTACAAAAATTCATAGCAATAAAATCCCCAAAGTTTGCCGGTACTTTTGTTTGGATAACAATAACATATTTTCTTACTTTTTATAATCGCAAAGCTGTTTTACATTCATCACTTATTGTACATTTAATTTATAGAGATCAAGTTATATTTTAACAAAAGGATGAAATAATTTTATACAAAAATTAAAGTTTCCTGTCTACTTAATTTTTAGTTATAGATTACAATTTGAAATTGTGAATCACAAGTTGCCGTTTAAAAGTAATTCAGAATCATCTAATTACTGAAATTAAAATCATTACAGTTATCATCAAAATTTTATTTAAAATATCCAATTTTACCTTGATTTCAATAAGTAAGTAATATACACAAAACATAGAAAAACACAATAGAATAGATTAAAAGATCCAAATACCATTAAACACATATTTAGTTAGATATAGTTAATAACCAATTACCTGTTACATTATTACTTTTTATAATAAAGAATATGTTTTATATTAATAATACATGAGTCTGTATTTTGTTTAAGGGGACAATGCAGAGGTCTCTAAGATTAAAACGCGAACTTGAACGACTTGCTCAGAATCCTACAGAAGGGATTTGCTGCTATCCAAAGTCTGATGATCTTGAAAACTTTGTGGCAACAATCGTGGGACCACATGGAAGCCCTTACAATGGGTGTATTTTTCAATTAGAAATCAATATTTCAAAACAATATCCATTCGAACCACCACGGATTACTTTTCACACGCCTATTTATCATCCAAACATTGATAACAAAGGTCGTATTTGTATGGATCTGTTAAACATGCCACCTAAAGGTAGTTGGAAACCAACTATCGGCTTGAAAAATCTTTTGGATGCTGTACAATGTCTGCTAGGAAATCCAAATCCTGATGATCCTTTAATGGCAGACATAGCGCAAGAATACAAATTTAATAGACAGGAATTTGAAAGAAAAGCAAGGAAAGTTGCTGAAAAAAACAAAAATACTCTCTTGTAGTTAGCTATAAGTATTTCTTTTCTTCCCAAAGTATTTAAACATATACATGTATTTTGAATATAAAGTATATTTATCGGCGTATGTATTAATATGTAAAAAGGATTTTCGTGCAAGTAAGTAATTTGAAATGAAATGTAATAAGAATAGGTTCATCATGAATTTTTCAAAAGATGTTTGTAACTTCGTCACCTTTCTTCGTACAAATAACATCGATGCTTGAAATAAATTTATTTTTCCAGTAAACATAAAATTACTTAAATACAACCTAACAATAACTTCTTATTTATTTTTTTCATTCTGTAATATTTTTACCAATAAAATTAACTGTTACATATTTAAGGGTTCAAAGAACCAATGAAATGTCCAGTAGCAATTCTTTCATAGAAAGTGGATATTACTGTGCTGTTTGGGTCGCCCTCTAGCAACAGAATTGTATACCAATTTCTTCGATAAATATCATTGAAGGAGCCTCCTCTTCTTGTCAACAGTAACGTACTTGCTCATCAATTTGCGAATCAATAGTTTGCAAATGCAAGCAGTAGTATCACATTTATACAAAGGAATCGAAACAAAATAATTTCAAAACGAGTAAATCCCATTCAGAAGAAAAATTTTGTAAAATGCCGAAGTGTGACGGCCGATTTGATTTTTATGGAATTATCTTCTAGCTTGGAAGGCAACTCCGGAAGTCGAGTAAAGAGAGAGAGAAAGCCGCCATTTTGTGCTCGTTGAAAGGGATAAAGGCTCCGTAAATGACGGCTTGATTCAGTCTGAGTAATCTTCATATTAATTATTGTTCTTTTGTTTTTTTCTTCACCGTTCGTTCGGCTCTGCCGTGTTAAACAGCGTTGATGATTGGGATTCCGCGTGACGATCGACATAAGATCACGGTCAAAATCCGCAACAATATGAAACGGAGTTCCAGCCGAGACACTCCACCTCCTCGCGTCAAACGGAGCAGGTCTTCTATGGGACGGTAAGAGACCATTTTGTGTTCGTTAAGTTTTATTCGTTTAAAAGAAAAAATGCTAATTAAAGTGAAATATATTTTATTTTACTTTCTAAAAATTTGAAAAAACCAACAAAGTGTTATATTTGTGTGACTGTTCGCATCTTCTGATCCTTTCGATAGTGAAAAGAACATCCTTGCATTGTTAAAAGTTGTTCCATCAATTTACAGATACGACGATTCTAGTGACGAACGAATAACTCCTGAAAGAATCCGCCGCCGTAGTAGTAGAGGTGCAAGAAGTCCTAGCCCTCCGACGCGTGCCTCCTCTCATGCTCGATACGTAGAATCAAGTTCTCATAGAGACGATTACCTAAGAGCGCCTAGAGAATTACCTCCGGAACGTCCATACAGTTACAAAGTTCTTTGTATCAGTTCAATTCATCCGAAAGCAAGCGACGAAGTGATTAAAGATACTCTTTATAGAGAGTACAAAAAGTTTGGAGATTTTTCCATTAGAATTTCTCATGAATTAGACGAGCGTGTTGCCTATGTTTGCTTTAGAAGTTCAGAAGATGCCAGAGATGCAAAACACGCGAAGCCAAGAATTATTATGTACGACAAAGTGGCACTTGTTGAACCGGTCTACGAGAGACCCGACACTTATCGTCGTCCTAGATCGATTACACCACCCGATTATGAGAGATATTACGCCAGAAGCCCTGGTCCGACCGATCGACACCGACCTTTGGAGAGATACGAAAGAGTATATGGACCTCCGGTTGGATTACCGCCACCGCATAGGGAGATGAGGCGCGAAGCGATTCCTCCACCTCATCATGAATTTGTTAGACCACCGATTCATCATGGTCCGCCTCATGTTCATCCTGGACCGCCTCATCATTACGGTCCTCCAAGGCACATGATGATACGACATCCGGTTCATGGATTTGAACGAGTGGAAAATAAAAAGGATAAATTCCCCAATTATCTGCATCATGTGTCTCCGGAAGATGATCCGCTTGCAACAAGAACTCTGTTTGCAGGAAATTTGGAAATCAATATTACGGAAGAAGAGTTAAGGAGAATTTTTAGCAAATACGGCATCGTTGATGATATCGATATCAAAAGGCCACCGCCAGGAACAGGAAATGCTTATGCTTTCGTCAGATTTCAGACGTTAGATATGGCGCACAGATGTAAAGTCGAACTTTCTGGACAATATATAGGAAAATTCCAGTGTAAAATCGGTTACGGAAAAGCTACGCCTACTACAAGAATTTGGGTCGGTGGTTTAGGACCGTGGACCTCTGTGCCGCAATTAGAAAGAGAATTTGATCGATTTGGAGCGATAAAGAAGATTGATTACATAAAAGGCGACAGTAATGCTTACATTTTGTATGATTCAATTGACGCGGCTCAAGCAGCTGTAAAAGAAATGAGAGGATTTCCTTTGGGAGGCCCGGACAGAAGATTAAGAGTAGATTTTGCAGATGTCACTCCTGGATTTGGATTCAAGCCAAGACCCTATCCAGAAGAAGGTGGAGAATTTAGACCAAGGCCAGTAGATTATGAACCTTCTTACGATCCTTACGGACCAGACAGTGACTTTGGTTATGGACCCAGAGGGTTCAGAGGTAGGGGATCTGCTCCGTGGCATGAGAGGAGAGGTGGAGGAAGAGGTGGTTATCGTGGAAGTTACCCTGAAAGTTATATGAAAGATGAATCCGATTGGTCTGGTCGTAGACCGCCTCCAGAGTTAGAATACGAGACTCCAAGAGGTTTACGTCGATCCTTGTCAAGAGAACCTGGTGTAGATAGATCAAGATCAAGATCACCCCGTAGAAGACAGATCGATTCAGACTCAGATTCGGAGAACACTCGTAGCGGAATGCTTTCTACTTCCAGGACACTGCCCGAAGTTGCAAGAAAATCGATTGCAGTTTGGCAAGGAGCATTAATCTTAAAGAATTCTCTATTTCCAGCTAAATTTCATTTAACCGACGGTGACACAGAAATAATCGAAGCTTTGATGAAGGACGAAGACGGGAAACATATGCTGAGAATCACGCAAAGATTACGTTTAGATCAACCAAAATTAGACGATGTGTCGAAAAGAATACAAACTTCTAGTTCACATGCTATTTTCTTAGGATTGGCTGGTTCAAGTACAGTTATCTCTACGGATGATGCTAACGTGCAGACCAGACCGCTGCGCAACTTGGTGTCGTATTTGAAACAGAAAGAGGCGGCTGGAGTTATTTCGTTGCTTAACAAAGATACAGAGGGAACAGGAGTTCTATACGCGTTTCCACCTTGTACATTTTCTACAGAATTATTAAAACGAACCTGTCCAAGCCTCAGCGAAGAAGGACTCAAGGAGGATCATCTGGTAATCGTCGTTGTTAAGGGGGGTAGCGCCTAAGTTTTCTTTATAATTATGAGTTAAAAAAAAAAAACATACACATGCATATACTGACTAAAGTGTTTAGTATCATCATTAATTAAAAAACATTATTTACAATTTTTGAAGTAACGATTTATACGTAATATTTTAATAAGCTTATAATATGAATTACATTTTATATAATACTTCATTTTCACTAATAATTAAACATTTTATTTTAATTTAATTTTAAGATTTGTAAAAGTAAGAAAGATTGGTTACATAAAATTATTTAAAATATTGCAACTCATACTACTTGCTAAAAAATTTTTTTTATTTCAATTATACAGTTTAATACAATTGAAACTTTGAAATAAAATATCAAGGAAATTAAACACAAATAAGCCATATTATAAATTTTTTAATGGGTAACGCAATTAATTGAATATACTAAAAAGAACATTGTGAAAATTCACAAAAAACATTTGAATTCAAGGTAAACAGTCTACATTACAATTATACAAATTATCAAATTAAAACTTAAACATTTTCATTATATTAATACAAAGATTCTCAAGGATACTAATTTTTTGAAATTAGAATAATCTTGTGTAAATAATTTTGTTTAAAGTATAAGCATTTCAAATATTCGAAAAAGAAGATATTAAACACGCAAGCTTGTATATGCATCAAACAGCATGAAATTTCTATGAGCCTGAATTGCTTAAACTAAAAATAAAATTGAAATTATAATGGTGATAGTAGAGAAAATTTAACATACAATATTTCATTTTAATTTATAATTGTGTATTTTGATTGACTCCTATTATAACACCTTTTTTTAATTATCATTTTTAATTTTTCTCATTATTTAAGGAAGTATCGAAAGTTTAGTGTAAAAGCAATTCAGAATTCATTAAGTTTTGATGAAAACAGTTAATTAGGTTTTCCTAATTATCACAGGTAATTTGTAAGAATTTTAGACTTAGTTTATACTAGAATTATATATTCTTATGCGTATATATGCAGTTCTTTCATATTCAAATGAAACTAAAAAGAAAAAGGAAAAAGATTTATTTTTAAATTTGATTATTCTTTATCATAATATTTTATATTGAGATATAAACATTAATCAAGATAAAGATGGAATATGAAAGATCTGGTTGAACTATATTTGATACAATAATTAAGTCTAGATAATTGTAAAATTGCATTTTATGAATCTATAGAATTATCTGTGTGATATATATATATATTATATATATATATATGTATAATAATTACTTAATAAGTGAATTGTGCGGACGTGTTCTGGAAAGTGAACTAAAGAAAGTGAATGGACAACATCCTAAAATGGCCCTCTGTGCTTTTTTCTCAGTGAAAAGGGACAGAATTGTTTTCTCTGAAAGGACAGTGTTTTTTGGTGATGAATATTTGAAAAGCATAGAAGAAAAGAAAAAAATGAACAGATCGTGTACAGTGAAATGTAAAGCAAATCCAAGTGTTTGTGCTTGGCGACCAACACTGTGACGCTCTTTTAAAAATACCGTTTTAAAAGCGCGTGACAGTATGGCGCAACCAAAGGTGCAGTGGTTTAATCACACAGTAGTGTCGCAGCAACAAATAGATGACCGTTTCGCTGAGTCAATGCATTCGTTATTCCTACTTCACCTACCAAAGTTTCAGTGGCGTCGAATGAGAAAAAAAAAAAAGAAAGAAAGATTGTTGCATTAGAAATGTAAATGATTTTAACAGGAAGATGCGTTAATAATTTCAGTGGTATTTAAAGCTGTAACAACTTGTTCATTAGAACAACAAAATTTTCTGAGAAGAAGTATTTTGGTTAATTTCAGTGGGATTAAAAATTTGTTCAGTAGACAGCTTAGTATGTCGCTCTAAAATGCATGCTGTGACTTGACGTACAGTCGCATGGGTTTTGAACACAAGTTTTCTCGTGAAGTTGATCGTGAATTTGGTGATGTGGTTTCTCTTGTTTTGTCAAGAAGATTCTCCCCATCTCGCTTAGATTGATTGTGCAATTAGTGTTTTTTGTGGTCTGTGGCCATTTCTGGTTTTTTTAGTTTCTAAACAATAACAAGTATTATACTAAAAGGAAAAAAATAGAGTTTCCGTATCTTGATTTCCACAAAAACCAGTTGTGTCAAATTTAAAAGTGAAGAATAGGCTGTGCTGTTTCAGTGTACCTTTTTCTTTAAATTCATTAAAACTCTTTAAATCCATTAAAATTAAAAACAAACAAAAAAAAAAGAAAGATTTGTTTCAGAGCCACCGCGACGAAAGGATAGAAGGATAGAAGAATCCATCTACCATCTACTGTATTTTACATTTGTATGAATAAATCACATAAATTGGCAAATATTTTGCAGCTCAATTTTTTAATATTGAAAGAAATACATAAAATAAAATTATACCATATAGATCCACTGTGCACGATTATAAGAGCTTATCAGTACTATTTTATATTAAAATTGAGAACTAATTTGCAATATTCTAACCAATAAATGATTCGCGTCTTATATATATGTAGATATGTTAAACATTGATAAATTTCATACATGGCATTTCAGCTTTATTAGATTTTTTTTAAGTAATTAAAATAAAATAAATTTTTTAAGTTGTATAACCACTAATTTATAAAATTAGTATTAAGAGTAAAAAGAGGTTAATACTTTAGTTTCGTGATAACCTTCAAAGTCAGAATGTAGTTCCGGTACTTGATAATTTTTTAATTTTCTATTCTATTTTTGTGAAATCTATTGAGTTTTATCCAAGGTAATTAAAGAATATTTGCATTATAAACGTTAGAGGAATGAGATAAGTCTAAAAAAATTCGAACAGTACACAAGGGTTAAATGTAAAATAATTATACAATTCTTAATTTATGTTTGGTCATTCATATTATTTATTCTGCATGTATTTCTTTCGATAGTCTAATAAAATAAATTCAACCCTAAATGAAGATATACTGAAGAACTCCAGCAAATCTAAGGGGATTGAAAACAGGAATACATCACTGTTTCTCTGGCAACCCTGGTCGATTGGAGAAAGGTTTTCTGTTTTTTATATTTTGATAATTCATAATAAAATGATCAAGATGTTTGCAAAAGAAATTAAATAAAAAAATGAAATACATTGAAGTTAATTGTTTCCATTTTGCACATTTCAAGAAAATTAACGACATACATATATTATAATTTAAGGTTAGTCCGCGTCTATGAACGGAGCAGAAAAGATATGATACTATCGATATCGAAAATCGAATGATATCCGTGCTGATGCCGCGAATTTAAAAATTTTGATAACTATGATAAGTAGTATTTATCTTGTAAGTAATAACAGCAATAGTATTTTTTCATGATAAAAACATTTTATTTATATTAGTTTGTTAGCTATATATATTATATAGATTACTGTAATTTTTCTTATTGAGCAATGAATTCAACAATATTGATAGTTGAACCAGGAATTTGATTTTCTCCAATAGCAGTTCATAATCAATTACGATAATTTTCATTTTCAATTTTCAATTATAATTGCTTACATTTTTCAGTTTTTTTTTGTCTTACATCTTCAAGACAGAATTCACATTAAACATCTAGGATGCATTCTCGCATGAGGGAAAAAGAAACACAATTTTATATTTTTTTATTGTATAATCCGATCATATACCGGTATAAATATCTCTAAAATTTACCGCAATATAAAGTACTGTATTCAAACCATAACCTCTTATACCTGAAGATGTTCATATTTTATAATTACATGGTAATTCGACAAAACCTATTTAAAATACATACAGCATGGCTCTCTCCACGCAATTCGCTCTGTAATTAACTAACCGGAAGAAGGTCGGAGGAATGAAAAGAGAAATAGGAATACCAACCTTAGAGTATAGTAACCAAATGTAGCGCAGACAACCAACAATATAAAAATAATTAATACTAGATACTAACGCAAGAAATAAAATATTATAAATATGAATTTTTCAATCGATCTTTACGCCTGAATATACCATTTTCTAATTAAATGGTATTCCCATTTTAAAGTTACATCTGATCTTTTCAATCTCTTATATTAAAATTTTAACATAAAAAAATTAATTGCATAAAACAGTACATTTCTTTACATTAAAAATGCATCATTTAAATAATTATTTCATAATTAAAGTATTGTTATAATCTAAATGAAGGAAGTTCTTTTCCAGTAAAATATGTCGGACACGTCAGTTTAAAAAAGTCTTACATTAATAAAAATAGCCTTAAACGAAAAGATCAAAAGGAAAACATGGAAACCACATTAAAGGGGTACCCAAATACTGATTGATGCGCATAATTTAACAATTAAGTAATTTCTACATGGTTTAGTATGCATGTATATATGTTGTATACACACTGGCGCGCGCGTGCGCGCGCACACACATGCACATCACTACACACACATATGTTATGTATACGATATACATTCAATTGTTTACTTTCAAGGTTTTACAATTTAGGAAAAATATCTAAATAAATATCGATGTTACTCTTTCTCTTATTACTTAAAAATACAGTTATGGCATCATATTATGACTGAATATCTATAAAAATTAGAGTCCCTTTTGGCATTCTTATTTTAATTGCAATCATTGTAAAGCTTTCCCGTCATGAAAAGAAGCTTATTCTTTCCAATCTTTCTTAATTTCGAATGACCATTCCCACTTCAGGTGTTCATGTTTGTCATCATCGGTAAACAAGGAGCTTACACTATAAGAACCACGTGCCATTACTCCAGCTGGTGCATCCTCTGTTGGAGTAGTATACGATTGTACTTCTGTTTTTGGTGGATAAGAACCGACCATATGCATCATTTTGTCCACTGGAAAAACAATGTAAAGGAAAGATTAACAACCAATATTCTGATTATCCATAGATTTAATTAACAAGTACCAAATCTTAGAAGTACCTGTTACACCTATCGAGGAAAGCATTAAACAAAAATCAAATATAACACATTAATCGTAGGATTTAAAAATAAAAATAATTCCAAGCTCTAAATTAATCGTAATAAAGTTATTAAATTATTAGTATTTAACGTTTAATGAAAACCTTACCGGGCACTCCAAGGCGGTAAGTTTTTTGAATATATTTCAGACCATGCACAATTTCACGTTGCACAATGAAGTCAATCCTGATTCTGTAACTAACACCCTCTTTTATTACAAAGGTTTGTTTCTTTAACTGAGAAAGATCACCTGTTAAATCTAATTCCATATCTGGTCGATTTGCCACGCAAAGTGCTAATTTTTTAACTATTACTTTTCTTGGATCATTTGGATCTATAAAAATTTGTAATATTATACGTCTGTTTAGTTTCCTTTTACTGGATTTATTTTAAGCAATTAATAAAATGCGCACCTACAATAACACCTCCAGATTTTGCTTCTCCTAGAAGTGTTTCTTTATATTTACGTAAACTTTCATCTTCTTTGTCTGCTTCTAAAATTTGCTCTATCGTTTTTTCTGGTGGAGGTTTATAATTAGATTCTACTTCTAGTTCCTCTTCTACAGAGTCAATGTGATCTGTATTGATCTCCGACATTTTTTACTATGATAAAAATGTATTAATGTATCATTAAAACTATATTTAAATTACTTAATCAAGCTCCATATGTTTATTCATTTAAAGTATTTTATTAAATGTAACGTGCAACAGGTTTGTAAAAACTGTTTATTTAATTGATGTATGTATATAATAATTCTGTTTATGTTAGAAAATTATTTCAGTATTAAAATAAAAACTGCAGTTATTAACCATAAAGGTATAACTGATATAAACATTTTTAAGTAATTAGTACAACATAAAGTATTGAATTAATGACTAATTATTAAAATTTGAACGCATGTATACACACAGGTAAATGACATATATTTATTGTTCCATAGATGTTTCTATGGAATATTTTTAGATGGATCAAATATTGAGAATTAACATTAAACTATGCTTCGTTTAATTATTTTACACATTTTATCATTATGAAAATATTTCAAAGATATATTAAAAAGTGGATAAATATACACAATGAGAAAAGACAAAATGTTGAAGCAGAAAAATGACAGGATGATAAGAGTGTTTGGTTGAATCTACAAATCTATTGAAAAGTAATGATTAAAAAAAATATTTTAATTTCGTAAAAGGTAAGATATTTAGATAATACACTTACTGCGACTATAAAGTAATAGAACGAAGATTGAAAAACGATAACCTACAGAAATTATCGGCAATTTCTTAATCCTGTTTGCCACCCCTTTGTGATTCGCTTCTCGAAGCGAAAGACATGGACAATATGGCGATTTTAAAAGGGCGGGTACTTCCTGTTTTGATAGATTTTGAGGTTAAGGTTTATTTGTTTATTATTTCATATAACTATAAAGTATCCTGTTTATATATTACACTTATATATTTTGATTTACTTCATATACACGTTTATTATATCCTTTCTATGATATAAATATTAAATTTGATATTTATTCAATTGTATATTCGAAACTATAAATAGAATATTTCCCGCGTTTACGCACAGGTAAAATTTGTTGAATAAATCAATTAATAGAAATTAATATGAGATTATTTGTTTGAATATGAGTATATATACATGTACGTTTTAATGCAATTATTAATTTTAATCGCTCTTTAAAATATGTTGACAATGTTCCAGAAGTATCTCTATGTCTTTCTGGTTGCGAAAATTCATTTTACAGTTTTGAAGTTTCTGATACAATAATTCTGGATGCACCTTTGCCAATTCTTTTAAACTACCTATAAAAATGTTTTGTATATTGATAATGTATTAATTTCATCACTACATTAATACGTATTTAATATCACAGAAATCAATTTATTAATTTAAAGATTATTACCTAATATATGATTCTGGAATTCATTTTCTGGATCATCTAAATATATTATAACCGAAGTATACAAAGTATCGACGTGTCCTCTATTAAATTGTAAGTTATAATCCTCCGGTATTGTATTCCAAAGTTTTGTTAAAGCTTCTAACGAAGCTAATCTAATATCATCGCATCCATCGTCAAGTCTTTTTAAGAGCACAGGATATATTTTATGAATACATTCCTCTGCGAGATGATCAAATCTTTTTCTAATACACATTATCAGATGTATAGTTTGCAAAGAATAAAGTCTACTTTTTTTGGAATTGTCATCCGCAAGGCTAATCAAAGTAGGAATTATTTTATCAAGCGTTGAAGAAATATTTTGTTCCTTCAAATATTTAATCTTTTCTGTAGTAAGGTCTTTTTCATATATATCTAATATTGTGCATAAACAAGATAATGCAGCTGTACGTATAGCTTCAGCAGTTCTTCCGGCAGACCAAATTAATCCAGGAAATAAACAATCTTCCAAAAATTCATTGAAATATTTTAAATCCATGATTTCATTCAATGATCCTTGACTAAAATATTTTGATAGTAAAATAAAATGTTTCAGTCTCAATTCAGAATCAGCATCGTTGGTCATAGTTTCTTTTAAAATTGGTAACATAACATCCATATTGAAAATTAATATTTGTCCGATGTAAGTCAAACATCCACAGAAAATTTGAGACTCGGGAGTATAAACTGACCACGACTTACAATCAGAAAATAATGAAGTTAAACATCTTGTGTTTTTATTGCAGAATTCCTCCATATTCTCGTAGGAACTAATCTTTGCAACAGTATTTAATAATTCTTTGGCTTCAGATTTTACCAAATGTTCTTGCGCCATTGATAAAACAGTAAATATTGTTATAAATAAATTCTGTGATATCGTTTTACAATCCTAAAAAGTTATTTAATTTATTAGCATAGAAAATAACAAAATTTTTCATTTATGAAAATATTAAGTAGACTACAAACCTCTTTGCATATTGAAATTAAAGAATGACAGCAACAAAGGATTTGTTTCTGGTACGCTGTCTTTTTGCTTTGACAGATATGCGATTGTTGTAAAAATTTTGCAATATCTTCCAATAATGGGAGAAGCATACAACGTTCGCTACCTCTTAAAATTGCTGAAAATACTCTTAAATGACCCGCAGATAATGTTTCTTCGAGAGTGGGAATTATTAAATGACAGTACGTTTTTGGATGGACAAAACATCCTAAATATTCTGCTGCTTTTTCTACATTTTCTACAACTCTGTAGTCCTCATCGTTACAAGCTCTAATAAATAATTGATCGATTAATTAAAGTTGCGATTCTTTACAGTTATTTTGACGATCTATATTTTAAAAGCTGTACATTTACCGATACATAGAAGGCAACAGTTTTCCGATGTGCTGTGTCACATCTTCTTCTATATTTAAAATAAAGATGCAAAGTAATTGTGCAGTTCGTAGCCTTATGTCTGCAATCCAGTCTCCCAACTCCAAATTGATTCCATTTATCAATTTACTAAAAGTTTGTTGTGCTATTATACGACAGCCTAAGTTTGGTCTAATGACTGCAAAAATATTAAATAATATAGATAATATTTGATTATAATCTATTAAATCAACTTACCGTTAGGATAGTGGTGACGATCTTGGGTAAGAAAATCCAGCTTGTCCTTCAATTTTTCATTATTCTGATTCTCTTCTATATAAAGTTGGCCTACAGCATTCCAAAGGTTTGCAGCCTTTTCCCTGATTTCTTCCAATTCATCGTTAAATCCTGTTAGCAATAACGGAAGGATTTTATGCCACCAACTATACCGGTCTGTTAATTTCAAAAGCCAGCGACCTGCAATCTCTATTATGGCTGTAAAAAAAATATAACGCGTTAAACTGTATCAACATAATATTTCGTAATATATTGTTACAATAAAATAAAACATCACAGATTATGTACCTGTTCTAACAAGTCCATTTTGATCAAATAATCTCTCTGCTAAAGGCGTAGCAACTTCCTCTAACGATTTACTATTACCATATTGAATCAAATCTCCTATTGCTTTAATGGAAGCGATTCTAACTCTATAATGTTGATGCGTAAAGTTGCCTAGGATTGGTTTGACTAAAATTTCTGACTGCGTGTAAAAATATCTTGATAAATTTTTGGCAAATTCAGATACACAATCACAGCTTTCCCTTTTAACAAGTGGATAATTATCTGCTACCGTGCGCGTTAAAATCTTTACCAAATCATCAATATACGATGCCAATAAGTTTTTGTATTTTATTATTACGGCTTTCAATAATATAACACATTTTAATCTGACTTCTTCCGAAGTTTCTATTTGTTCGGGAGAACCTAATCTTCTAGATAAAATTGGAAGCAAGTACATGATATATTTATCGTTAGGCGATAAATTAATCATAAATAATTTCATAATTTCTAATGTTTTATCACGACAAACTTCTGCCGGATCGTTTAAAATTCTTAACAGAGTCTTATGTACAACATCCCATAATTCAACAATTTCATTTTCAGATTGTTGCAATTCGAAGAATTTAAGAATTTCATTCAACCCTTGTATCCTTCGTTTTTTTTCTTCCGATTGCAACGCGACACACATTCTTGTTAATTCGTAATTGGGAATTTCTTGCAACATTTTGAAGAACTTATCATAACCCAAAGTTCAAAACTGTTTATACAGTTTATGTATTCCCATAGCAACATTTTTATTGATCCAATCATTTTAATTCAAGTGTTTACTAATTATGTAATCATATAATTATATGTATAAGCATATACAGATTATTATATTTTGGAATAATATATCCACGATATTCAAATTCTAAAATGTATTTATTACTTCTTGAATATGACATGTGTTTATAGATCATAGTATTAAATATAGAATTAAAATTAACACCAAAACTTTTAATATATCCAATATTGGCTTATCAGTTAGAAGATACGTCTATACAGAAACCTTAACACGTGAATCGTCGAGCAAATCGATTTAAATTAAAAGGGACTAGCACGTTTGGTCCATCATAAAATAAAATAATAAACAAAATTCAATAGATATGTCTTACATATGGTCCCCGGATACGGAAACTCTCTGTGTAGTTAGAATATATTGTTTTTTCTTTCTTTTAATCTTCTAAAGTAACATTTTTAAATAAGTATGACATGGACTCTTTGTTGTGAATACGCCTAATAGCCTCGGCTAGCAGAATACTGATATCAACAGTCTTTATTTTTGGACACTGCATCTTTTGAACATCATGAGGAACTGTATTTGTAACGACAACCTAAGAATAATAATTACAAATTTGATTTACTGTATTCTTTTTGATCAAATTTTTGAATAAACATTCTGAAACAGTGATTTACCTCGTCGATTGGAGATTCTTCTATTAATCTTGGAGCATCAGAGCTCAAAAGGCCATGCGTGGCTAAAACATAAATTTTACATGCTCCTCTTTCCTTAAGAACTTCTGCTGCAGCCACGTACGACTGAACATCATCTATCATATCATCCTGTAATTGACATTATTCGATGTATTTAAAGTTATTTTAATCATTTTTTTATAGAATTTATATCCAAATGATTTGAATAATGTTGAATCCGATAAATTCATTTTTATATTGAATGTTGTGATGTTGAGTGCATGAAAGTTGTGGGGTCAATTCAATTCCTACATTTACATACCACCATAATAGCTATACGCCCACCCACGTCCCCTACAACATTAATCGGTGGCTTTTCTTTCGCAGGATGCATCGGTACACCAACTCCAACTTCCATAGTTCGTGAAGCCAGAGCCGGTGGAGAATAACGTCCGTCGTTCATATCTGATTCTGCTTCTCTTTGTTCTCCATGGATTACCGCTATTCCTAATCGTAATCTTTCCGCATAACTAGTTGCCTTTTTTGCACTGCCAGGATTTCTTGCAACTATTACTGAATTATGATAATCTGGAATCTAATTGAATAGTATTAAAATTAAAAAGTAAATATGTTCTAATTAATATTAAGAACATTATCTACATACAGATTCTTGAATATATTGTAATAAAAACGGACTAGCACGTAAATTATCCACTGGTACATCAAAAAATCCTTGTATTTCTTTTTGATGCAAATCCATAGTAATTATATGAGTTAAACCACTCTTGCACAGCATCTTTGCTAGTAACTTAGAAACTATGCATCCTCGTTTACGCATTTTACACTGTTTAGAATAAGGCAAATAAGGAATGACACCGACAATATTTTTTGCAGAAGAAGTTTTGCAAGCGTATGCCATGATCAAAAGTTCCATTATGTTATTGTTCACATCTTTTGTTCCGGTTTGAATTATATAAAGATCTTTGCTACGTACAGAATCCCCAATTTCAACCATAGTTTCACGATTTGATTTATGATATACAGAACATCCCCCGTGTTTGACACCTAATCGGCTTTAAATTAAAAACATTATATTTAAAATTACAAAATGTTGAAAATATACACCTATGGAGACATACTTAGCGATAAGGTTAGCCAATTCTGGATGGGAATTGCCTGCAATAAGTACAATATCCGAAGACACCGGTTTATCCATATTACAGTTGCTTCTAAAAAATAGAATAATCAAATAATTGCAATACAAATCAATAGAATGATAAATGAAAAAATATATCTTACTATTCAACTGGTTATTTTAGATAAAAGTAAGTTACATGATTAGCTGAAGCAAGTCATTCTACGTAAATATTTTACATAAATACCTTATAATATACAATGTGACGATAATAGATTAAACATTTATATTGAATTACGTCTTATACACTATTTTCAGTTTCTTGAATACAATTTTTTTATTTATTTGTATATTAAGACTCTGTAATTCTATTAATCAAATATTGTTAATTATTTAATTTAAACATGAAGGATTGGGATTCGCTTGATTTAATTTTCAGATTTCATTTATATGTATCACCTTCGCGATTACTTGCTTCCTGAACAGCTGCTTGATCTCGGAACTACCAACTATTTAATGAAAAATAAAAATTTAAATGTAATTTTTATTTTGCAACATTTTGATGATATTTAAAAATATTATTAAATGTATATATGTTTGTGTATATATATATATATATATATATAATACTTGCATCTTTCGGTAGTAAGGGATGAAAGGTATAACAATAATTGATACTAGTGTAATAAATGTAAGTTGTAGAGGTGGTTATAATTATAATTTTCATTACTTTGTAAATTACTGGTGAATATGCATTTGCATGAGAATAAAATTATACTTATAGTATTATTTAAATAATCATTTTTATTGTTATGTTCCAGAACTGAACATGGTAATATCACACTACCAGATGCGCTGCCCTGAAATTCAGCATCAGAATCAAGCTACCAAATTGTTATATAC
The DNA here is from genome assembly GCA_943735885.1 of Stelis phaeoptera. Classification (NCBI taxonomy): domain Eukaryota; kingdom Metazoa; phylum Arthropoda; class Insecta; order Hymenoptera; family Megachilidae; genus Stelis; species Stelis phaeoptera. Next base: position 9,600,601 of record OX030936.1, read on the forward strand.
TTATAAATTAATAATTGTACCAAATATTGTATATTTGAAAATATTATACAACACTTATACACATATCGTTAACACATTCACAAATTGTACATGTATATCGAAAAATTTCAATAAATATGTAATAAAATGGTAAAACAGTTTATTAATTTAAAAACCCCTCCAAAAATCCAACAACCCAGTTCAAGTAAACAATCACCTTCAAAGAAATCGCGAATTTTTACAAAAATCAGAAAAAAGAAGCATATAAAACGAATTTCGTTGAGTAGAGATATTTTTGGACGATGACGTCACCAAATTTCTGAGAATTTGATCAATTCTGAGAAATGACGTCAAATTCCAAGAAGTGGCACGAAGAATACCTCCTCACAATTTATGTTCTCCTGATACAATATTTCAAATTCAGGCATTTCGGTTTCGCAATGAGGATCTCAGGAATTCCTGGAAAATGACGTCACTTCTTGGAATCGGCCAAATTCTCGGAATTTTGATGACGTCAAATTCCAAGAAGTGGCACGAATACCTCCTCGCAACTCATGTTCTCCTGATACAATTTTTCAAAATCGGATTTTGATATTTCGCGAACCAAGTTCTCGGAAATTCCTGGAATTTGACGTCATTTCTCGGAATCGGCCAAATTCTCGGAATTTTGATGACGTCAAATTCCAAGAAGTGGCACGAATACCTCCTCGCAACTCATGTTCTCCTGATACAATTTTTCAAAATCGGATTTTGATATTTCGCGAACCAAGTTCTCGGAAATTCCTGGAATTTGACGTCATTTCTCGGAATCGGCCAAATTCTCGGAATTTTGATGACGTCAAATTCCAAGAAGTGGCACGAATACCTCCTCGCAACTCATGTTCTCCTGATACAATTTTTCAATTTCGGACTTTGATATTTCGCGAACCAAGTTCTCGGGAATTCCTGGAATTTGACGTCATTTCTTGGAATCGGCCAAATTCTCGGAATTTTGATGACGTCAAATTCCAAGAAGTGGCACGAATACCTCCTCGCAACTTATGTTCTCCTGATACAATTTTTAAAATTTGAGCATTTCGGTTTCGCAAAAGTGGTTTTCAGGATTTCTTGGAATTTGACGTCATTTCTTGGAATCGGTCAAATTCTTAGAATTCTGATGACGTCAAATTCCAGGAAGTGGCACGGAGAATACCTCCTCGCAATTTATGTTCTCTTGATACAATTTCGAGATTTTAACGAATTTTTGAACCAAAATAGGTTTAAATTTTACTTGCAAGTGTTATCCGTTTGTCAATTGTTTATTTTAATGTTTATTGCAATATTTTTGGCTAATTTCTAAGTTGGAAGTGGATAATATTTGGGATAAATAATATAACAAGTATATAATTCTTTTTAACATAATATTTTTATTCAATAAATTCAATTATTACAATAATTGTTATAAATTACATTCTATAATGCGCTTATAATAGTATTTCAGTATAATTCATATTTCTAAATTATATACATATAAACTAATTGTATTTAATTTTGCAATCATATACAAATACATTCTTGCACACATTGCATTACATTCCAATACATTCATTACAGTAATTGTTATTTGTACTAATTTATCAATACAATATGTTTGTAACAGTATTGTATTACTAATACAACAGTTCTATATACATTAATATACAATACTCACGTATACCTATGCAACGTGAAGTTTGAACAATTTTTGTATCCAATAATTCAATTTCTGAATTCGACAATTTGATTACCTAATTCAATGATTTGATGATATCGTCTCCCTCTGTCGCACCTCGCGTATAGGTGCATGGTTCCCTTTGCTTGCGCACACAGCTTACGTCCAAGCGAGGAATCACAATGGACAACAATGGGCTTTCATTACCGGATTCATACCTTTGACTAATATAGTCAAAGATTCATACGGTTTCAGTGTTGGATGTAGCGCTTATTGTCGTTGAGGTAGCGCCATCTATGCCTTGTCTGTCATCGGGGAACTAAAACCGTAAAACCAGAAAATTCGGTAGGAGTCAGTAGGAGCAAGTAGGAGTTTCCGACCGCTGGTTTATAGTCTAACCAAGTCTAACCATAACTTTTTATGTCCTTTACAGTCCTTTTGAGTCCTTTACAGGTGCTACAGAAGGAAATTTTTATTTTGTATTTGTAAATAATTGATTGACCGTAAATGTTAAAGACGAACAATGTATATAAAATGAATAAAATTAATAACAATAAATATTATATAACAGTACTATAAACTGTGTATGTAATTATGAACATATTTCAAAACTATAAAACTTCAAAGGAATTAATTAATACACTGTAATGAATATGATGTTACATCGATAAAAATTTGAAATGTATATACTGTAGTTTATGTCACGTATGTATTACATTTTTTTCAGATAATACGATGCATACTACAAGAGCAAATACTTCTGAACGTAGATTTGAAATACAATGTAAATTAGAAACAGAGCTTGCTTCGTTAGAAGCGTTAAAGGAAGCTGAGGAACGAAGTAGAAAATTAACTAATAATGTTGTTGGGATTTTATCTTCTTTGGAACAACGTCTTGCTACCTTACGACGCACCATACTTCCTGTTTATAACGAAACAGGGACCCTTCAGGCACAACAACAAAGTATATACTATATTATTATAAATACTTTGGATTTTCACCTTTTTTTTTTTGTATTATGTTAAGCTCAATTACTTCTTTTCTTCTTTATAGATATAGAACGGACATTGAATGCTTTAGATCATGCTATTGGCTACTATGGTGTCTGTCAGGAAGTAGAAGGAACAGTTCGAGCTGGTCCCGGAGGATCTGGAGGCTTAGATAGTTTTCTAGAAGCAATGAATCGTCTTTACAATGCTCAACGTTATTTTCAGAAAAATAATCCTAGTTCTGTCGAATTAGAAAATGTAACAAGTTTATTTGTTATCGGATTAGATGCTTTATATGCAGAATTTCATGATATTTTAACTAGACAAAGTAAACCAATTCTCCCAATTGTTCTTTTGGATCTAATTGGTTCAGACGAAGATACCAGCAGTGAAGATGCTCCACAATCTCTTTGCCATCTACCTGAAAGTATTTTAGGAGATTTACTTAAAATTGCAGCATGGCTTGAGGAAAGAGGACACCGTAAACACGTAAAAATTTATGCGTCCGTACGCTCTGCTATTGTTTTAAGATCTTTACAATTATTAAAGGAGCATCAGAGAAGTGCCAGCGGTGGCAGTACCCATGCCGGAAGTCCTTTACCGGTAAGAACTTTATTACAGTGTATTTTTTATCTCAATTTATTATTTCAATGAAATTACAATTTGCAGAAATCAAAATTTGGCAACAGACATTCGATAGGAATTCCTGAAATGAGTGGTGGCAGGAAAGCTTCTAAAAGATTGCAGCACGCTTTGGAAAAGAAAGCTAGTAGAATGTTATTAAAAGCTTCGCAAACTACTGGTTTAGGATTGTCCTTAACCGCATCTAGGAAACCGCCTCCACAATTGACTGGATATTCTGTGGAGGATACAGCACCGGACGAACAAGAAATGGAGAATTATTTATTATTAACGGTCGGCCTTCACAAACTTATGCAAGCAGAGCGATCGTTGGTTGCTAAAATTTTGCCAACCACTTTGCAAGCACAAGTTTTAGAAGCTACCGTGCGCGAAGCTATGGATCTTGTAGCTCACGACGGAGAGAGTATAGCGACTCGAGCTAAAAGATGCATTGTAAGGCGCGATTTTTCAGCGGTATTGGTCATTTTTCCGATATTAAAACATCTCGGAGAACTAAAACCTGATTTAGAACGCACGGTAGAGGGTTGTGATTATGCCCTGAGATCAAAATTCACTTCCGTGCTAAATACATTGAACGTAACTGTATGTTATATAGTACACTATGATTCTTAAATTTTATTTTTACGCCAATTAAATTTTGATTCTGTTCATATTTCATAATACAGGGAGCAAAAGCATTGGATGATTTTGCGGAAAGTGTTCGAAATGAATCTAACTCGATTTTACCGAAAGATGGTACCGTAGCAGAAAGTACAAGTAATGTTTTAGTGTTTTTGGAACAACTAGCAGAATATGCCGATATCGCAGGAGCTGTTTTAAAACGTAATATTGATATGGAAAATACTTCGTCTGCAAAACAAACAGAAAATATGTACAGGAGTGTTTTGGGTAATTATATTAGTAAGTATTATTACTTATTTATATTTAAAACCATTATGAATTAACCATAAAGTTCATTAACACAATTCGTTTTTTCTTCAGAGAAAGTATTAGCACAATTAAATTTAGTGCTTGTAAATAAAAGTGACACTTCGTATTCGGATGTTGCGCTACGAGCTCTTTTTCGTTTAAATAATCATAATCATGTTATAAATGCTCTACGCCGTAGTTCTCTAATGGATCTATTACTATTAGCCGAGCCTAATGCAGAACAGACATATCATGATCTTCTATTGCGTAATAAAGCCAATTACGTTTCCACTACTTTTGCAAAAGCTCGCAGTTTTCTCGAACAACCGTTTGATGAGCCAGGTCTGTATTAAAAAATTACGTTTTACGTAAAATCTAATATTGCGAAGTAAATTCGTGAATTTCTTCTGTTATTTTTATAGAACCAGGGGCTAAAATTTTAAAAGAAAAGTTTTTGGGATTCACAAGAGAACTAGAAGAAGTTGCGAAATGCCAACGTTCTTATTCTGTACCTGATGCTCGGTTACGAGAAGAATTACGAAAAGAACTTCAACAAGCTATCGTTCCTCTTTATACAAATTTTCATAATAAATATCGTAGTATTTCATTTTCAAAAAATCCAGCTAAATATATAAAATATACTCCTGAACAAATATCTATATTGATCGATACATTCTTCGACACGACAGCATAATAAATAAATACAAAAATTTAATAAACACCCATTTAATAAAGCATATTTAGTTACAGTATTTGTGATATTTTTTTTTATGGACTGAATCCCCATTCCCCGGATAGATTGCACAGGTCAGTGGATCTGCAACGATTGAAATAGATCTCGGTCCAGCCCCACTTTATATATATTTATAATATATATATAAAAAACAAGTAACGTTCAATTTAGATTTAGTAGCTTATTACATGTAAAATGATAATAATAGGAATACAGTTTGAACCATTTATGTACAATTATTTGCTATAGAATAATTCCATCCTCTGTCTTTATTTCTTGGCATTTTATATGCATTCTTTTAAACATCCATTCACACATATTAATTTTCTCCGCCTCTGATATCAAACTTTTATATTTTATCTTTTTTTTAACCCATGTTGTGCGTATCAATTACAGCAAAATTGCAACAACATGAAGACACAGCAAAGGCAGAGAATTAAAATCACACTTTTATCGCTCACTTCTAAAACTTACATAACTATCTTATACCATGGTATGTATATAGTAATATTAACCAATTTAGTTAAAAGTGGAAGTCATTTTATGTTATTTGCAATTGTATATTTACTATGAAAGATACAATTTTATCTGTAAGTAATTAGATGTTAATGACGTTATTAAATGCAAAAAAGCAATCTATTTGGGCATTTATAATATATAGATAAGATTCGATAACGTTAATTCATTCATTTTTATATTTAATATTTTAGCTATATTAATCTTTCTCCGTGTTAACACTTTTAAAATACACATAGGTAAAAATATACAATGCAAAATGGCATAGAATGGTTTACCTCTTCCATTAAATTGATTAGTATTCAGTGCGTACACAACCGCACGAACATAATAATGCTTAGTTCCTTACAATCCGTACGTAATAATTATATTAATAACACACTCTAATATACTGTACATTATCAGTTCAGTTTTCGTTTGGCTTCCTTCCTCTCTTCGGAACATTTAACTAATGTCCAAAACACTTAAATTGCGTATATGCTCTCCCATATCTTTCTATACGCAATATAAAAATTGATTTGTGCGCTTTTATGGCAGATGTTTGTAGAGAGATGGACCGTATAAAGGGGTTTTGTTTTTAATCAAAATTAGATTTCCTGCTGCAATCGAGTCCGATCGGAGGAGGGATAGTACACTTGCACATGCTCCACCGTCGTTGGACATTTAATATTATAGAAGGAAACATCTGCGTTTTGGTTTCACTTGAAGAACAGGACACAATACTGCACGGATCGCTTCGTCGAATACTGTTTTCAATCCTTTCTGAGTCAGAGCTGAACACTCTAAGTATTTCACAGCACCGATCTCTTTTGCCATCGCCAAACCCTATAAATGATATAAAAATTTCTAACAATTAAGATATTGTACGAGAGTAAATACACAATTAATAAGCAGAAAAAAATACATGCCTGAGGATAGGTGATAGGCGCCAATTTTTTGTCTTTTAATCGTTCAATCGTTTCTTTATCTTCACGCAAATCAAGTTTAGTCCCTACTAAAATAATTGGAGTAGCTGGACAATGATGACGCACTTCTGGATACCATTTAGCCCGAACATTTTCAAAACTGGCCGGATTAACAAGAGAAAAACAGATCAAAAAGACATCCGTTTGAGGGTACGACAACGGTCTTAATCTGTCATAATCTTCTTGGCCCGCTGTATCCCATAAACCAAGATTTATCGGTTTGCCATCCACCATAACATTTGCAGAATAATTGTCAAATACGGTAGGGATATATTCTCCAGGGAAAGCGTTAGTGGTGTAGCTTATGAGGAGACATGTTTTACCTACTGCTCTGTAGAAATTAACGAATTAAACAAAATTAAACAGACCGTACAGAAATATAATATAATCTTCATAAACAAATAATATTAATGGTGAATTTATATTAATTGAAACGGATATGAATTATAAAATTTTATCTTGTTTAATAAACAATTAAACAATAAAAGTTGCAACAAATTTAAATATGAATAAAAGAGAAAGAAACAAGTGAGAAAAAAAGGAGATAATGAAGGTGTAAGAAAAAGATTAAGGTGACCAATTATCTATAAATAGTTAATAACTTCAAACTGTTGCCATAATTTTTTTTGTGTAATTATTAAAAGTAACTGAAACAGTGAAGATATGCACGTTTAAAAGAATAACGGGTGTGGTGCTTGCTTTAAAATTAGTTCTTGATCAGGAAAAATCCAACCACCAAGGGTTACATTGATGATCACTCAGATCGAATGGTACGAACCAAAAATAGGAAAAACAAACATATTAAGAAACATCGGGGAAAGATTGAAAATACTCACCCGTCTCCTACGACAACGCACTTTATGGCCTGCATCCTGAAGGTTGGAACCGTTCTCAAGTAGAAATATCCACGTAAATTTGCAGGAAGGGAGGCTAGTTCGATTCGACAGAGCAGGAAAGATCAAGAGAGACAGAGAAGAAGTTGAAATGTCGTGAATTAGAGAGAGAGGACATAAAGGAAATAGGTGCAAGAGAGATAAATAAGTAGTGTCAAAAGTAAGATAGAAAAAGATCATAAAATGGGAGGAAGCATAGATCAGTTAGAGGGAGGAGAACTAAAAAATGGAAAATTAAAAAATAATTGTGTAACAATAGAATAATCGAAATGAACAGCAGCTATATATTGTAACGTGTTCTCTGTTTTGTGATGAAAATGCAGTCGGGGGATCTTTCGCTGAAGACGGCACTCCTGACCCCAATATGTGGCCTCAATTAAGATCGTAGACTCAAAGTTTTTTTATTTACTCTGTAAGAATCAAAATGGTGCTTGTACGAACATGATAAATCCTTCCTTTAATTATTTATTTGGCTTATAATTGTTATTTTAAAAATGATATTTAACTTGAGCATATTTGTTCAAATAGAATGTCAAATGTATAAAATATATGCAAGAAATAATGGTTGAAATGATAACCAATGTAGTATTATTATAGATTTGAAAAACGATTTTTACAAAAACGCATTAAATTATTACATTTTGTATGTTATTTTACTAAAATACAGAAATTTTCCATTTTTAAAATATATCGAATGTTTTACAACTTATATTGGATATCAACTTTATTTAGTTATTAGCTGACATATTTATTGTAAAACATAATAAAAAGTAATATGTTTTTCATTTACAAAAAGCAAAATATTAAAAATAGAAAGAAAAATAAAACGAAAATTTATTAAAATAAGAAAAAGCGTCAAAATTATTTTAAATTATTGTAGTTCATAACTACATATGTACAATTAATAAACATATTTTAACGAATGATTGATAATATCAATTAATACGTAAACGTAAAAATTCTTTACATTATTACAATTTTTTTCTCATTATGCAACAAATAACATTTGAATACAAAGTCGTAAAATTAAAAAGGTCACGACAAAATAACATTTATTAAGATTACAAAAGTTTAGTACAAATTTATAGGAAAGACTAAAACTATATATAGGCACTTAATCATTTTGTTTGAACAATTAAATTCATCTCCTTCAACTCGTACATTTATGTCATATTCAAATATATTATAAAAATAATACAACATACATGATAAATTAAGAAATGCGAATGCTATTTTTTCCGATTATTGTTATTAACCCATTGTCTTGTAGTTCTCTTAAAGCTTCCTCGAACATGTCTCTAGTAATCAACTAAAATAAAAATAATAATTTTGCTTATACAATTCTATATAATGTAGTTATTTGTATACAGTCGGTCGGCTCCCTTTATTTATACATCAATTATAAATTTTTACTAACCAGTTCAGAAGACTGTCTTATTTCAGCCAGAAGTTTTTGTTGATTAAGTATATGAATTTTATCCTTGTTTTCAATAAGTTTTTGAAGTACATCGCATAATTCCTTCTTCCGTTTTCTGGCTACCGAAGATATACCCGTAGTTAAGATACTTATATCTATCTTACCGCTAAGCGGATCGATGGCGGATTGCTTCAATGCCTCTCTGTGTAATCTATCGAAACAAATGAAATTATTTGAAGTTAATTTGGATCTTTTTTTATGTTATTTTATTCGATTACAAACCTCCAAGCTTCTTCGACATCCTGCGGTTCTACGGTAGAGCTTAATCGTACTTTAGCATGTGCTTCAGATAATCGTATTAAGGATTCTAATTGTCGGGGGTATGCTGTTATTTGTCCACGTCCTCTTCCAACTCTTCTCATGTCAACGTAAGCTTGTATGAGTCTCTGTTGACTTTCTTCATTGAGAACAGGATGAACGTGTTCTTTCGCGAAAACTAAATAATCACGAACAACATTTTTATCTATTATTTCTTCATCCATATTTTCGTCCAGTGTTCTATAGTATAAAGACACCATATGGGTTGCAAGTTTACTGTCGTACGTGTCGCTTTGAGGATCTAACATTAAAAAGATCAGATCAAATCGAGATAGCAGAGTATGCGGTAGTTTTACATTCTCAACAACCTAAAAAGTATATGTTGTTATATAGTATTAAAATTAAGAAAATTTATATCGAAATGAAATTATTTCACGTGCAACATAACATACTGTTTTATTTTTATTCCATTGAGATTCACATGGATTAGCAGCAGCAAGTATACTAGTTCTAGCATTTAACTGACAAATAATTCCAGCTTTAGCGATACTTAAAGTTTGTTGTTCCATTACTTCGTGTAACACTGATCTTGCACTTTCATTCATTTTATCAAACTCGTCGATACAACATATTCCATTATCGGCAAGACCTAACGCTCCAGTTTGTAATATTAATTGCCTAGTTTCTGGATCTTTTGTTATATAAGCTGTTAAACCAACTGCACTAGAGCCTGCAATTATCATTTATATTAATTAAATTGTACGGACATTAATTTTTCGTTTTGTTTTACTGTACCTTTTCCACTAGTGTACTGAGATCGAGGTACCAAGTTATAAACATATTGTAACAATTGGGATTTACTTGTGCCAGGATCACCGCATAGTAATATATTAATATCAGGTCGGAAATGTTTGCCATATATAGTAGAAGATTTTCTAGTTCCACCAAATAACTGTAATATAATTCCCTTCTTTACATCGTCATTGGCATATATACTAGGAGCAATTTGTTTCGCTAATTGTTCATAAATGTTACTTTTTTGTGATAACGATTTCAAAACTTCAACTCTTTCTGGCGCGAAATTATGTTCTTTGCCATCTTCTTGGTTATACAATCTATGAACGATTTAAAATAAATATAATGAGTAAAGACAAATTTTGGAATTTCTTATAAATACATTTAATCATTTCCCCTTACCGTTTAGAATCTTGCTTTCGAAAATGAACTACATCAACATATGTTCTATAGATAGCATGTGAATTATGTTCATAATTAGGTTTATGCGTTGACGCTCTATAAATTCCAGTAACAGAAACCCTATCTCCAGGCATGACTGCATCTACTAAATTATTATGCGCAAATAAAACAATAGTATATGGAGTTTGTCCTTGTGCCATCTCATCGGGAGCTTCTTGTAACTTAATCATTTGTTTGTCAGAAAAATGACTTAAATTATGCACCAAAGTGAAAGAATATTTATGCGTACAATGCGCACATACTGTAGGCTCTTTAGTTCTTCCTTTTTCAATTTCAACAAGAGTAGTAAAGGCACAAATGCTGCATTTAAAGTAAGCCTCTCGCATTTGCGGAATCAGTCGTGATACTCTGATCACCATTCCAGGTATTGTAATTAACTGATCTACATCTGTAGGATCCAATTCTCTCATAGTTTTAACCTTGTCAACATTGAAAGGCCGCACTTGAATCTGATGTTCTAGAACTGCGGCAGGAAATTTTTCAAAAAACAATTCATTCGCTGCCATGTCTAATGTTGGTATTACCTCTTGAGGATAAGAAACTAATTGTTGATAAAGATGATTATTAAAAGTTTTGACATGAGCACAGTTAACATTTAAATATGGTTCTTCCAAAGTATGTATTTCTTCTAATTTTTGAAGGTATAAAGGTTCTAATAAATTCATATTTTCTGGTAATTCATCATTTTCTGCATCAGGGTCGATAAATTGTTGAAAAAACAATTTAAATTGTTCTTTACATTGACTTATGACCACGTTTGTTCCCCAAACAACTAAATGGGGTCCTGCTGTATCACTTTCTGATGTTCTTGCAGCATTTGGAACTTCTGGAATCTATTATAATTGATATTATATTATTATCGTTATATGTCATCATTACTACTATTACTTTTTTTATAATTGTTAACCTAAAGGTAGCCATAGCAACATTAACAATTTAATAAATCTCTGTTAAAATTGATTTGCTTACCGGTTCTTGTAGCGAAAACTGACGTAAATGTCTATCTGTGTTAATGTCGGGTCTGTGTCGAACCGGAGTGCCCCTTATTCCACTTCTTGGAGTACGAATTGATCCTAAGGAACTGGGAGTTCCATAATTAACTGGCGACGACAGTTGTAAACCAGTTTCTGAACCATTAGTTTGCCCCGAAGGATCTGTTAAGCGATCATTGGAACCAGCTGCACTTTCGCGTTCTGAAGAAGCAAGGATTGTAGCGGCTCGATTTCCAGCGTTTAAAGCATTTTGTCTGGTACCACTGGTACCCCATCTTAATGGAGTTTCTACATTGTTATCAGCTTCGTTTCTAACTGCAGCACCTTGTACGCAACATTAATAAAATAAGTATACAATATTACTGAAAAGGTAAAGTTTGATCATAATTTAAATGAAAAAAAAAGTGTTATAATTATTATGACATAAATGTAGCATTATATTATAATTAATGTTAACGTGGTGATATAGATCAAGATGAATACATGATAACCCTTAAAAAAAAGATACTTACGAGGAGTACCAAAGACAGAAGGAGATCGTGAACCCTGAGTTTGTCTTCTAGGAGTTCTCCGCGGACTATCCGCAGCTGGAGATCTCATAGGACTTGACATTATTTTGTGTATATTTTTAAGATTTTTAACAAATAATCAAAGAGCGTCAAAGCTGTTTTCCCGCGTTTGAAACCTTTTATTTGGTTTTATTGTAAAGTAACACCAGATGGCAATTACATAGTTATGGTAAATTTCTATGAAGTATATGGTGAAAGTTATATTTAACCTCATAAATATTTATAAACACCTTCTTTTTAAATAAGAAGAATTAATGTGATAAAAATTGTTTTAAAAGTTAAAGAAAAAGTTATTCGTATTTAAATAGTTAAAAAGATAATCTCACAGATGGTGCTAGTGTAATAAACGAGGAGCGGATTGCGCTCATTTTTAAATTAAAGCGGGCTTTGTTGGGAATATGAAAAATCATTTATATTTATATGACAGCTGCATAATACAAACGAGTACAATTGTTAACAACTAATTCTTTTTAACATTATTATTTTTTTACTTCAGATCATTTGATAGTGCTTTTCGAAGACGAATTCATTAATCTTTCTGTACACACTCGATTTCAACTAATTATCGAGATATTGCACTAACAAGTTTATTGATTTCAGATCAGTATCTGTTTCAAGAGACAAATGTTTAACATGTAGTATTTAATGTACGAACAAGAACATTATCACTGATAGTTGATTAGGCGGAGTTTCTTTCACAAAAATCAGTAAACTTATTACGTCGAATGAAATTATTAATATTATGTCATCCATGAACATTAGCCGTTCTAAATTTTAATTTACGTTTGCGTGCTCTTTATGCAGGTAGAATTTGCTAATATCTACGGGGTTAAGTGCACTTTCTTCCAAAAATACTTCTATAGATTTATATCTTAGTTTTTTAATCTAAGAGTCCCGGATAAGAAATGTAGTTGATATGATAAGATTCAAAATAATGAGATCGAAGTTCACACTGATTTAAATGATATTAATTTGTACGTATACACGTGTATCAAGGCATTCAATTAAGTAGTTCCGAATAATAGCGGTGTAATTCCCATTATTGCCTTTTTTTTTCAGTGAAAATACACAACCACTGTAACAAGACAAAATAAACCATAAGTCTACACATTTTCATCGGAATAGTAATATTATAAAAAATTATGTATATTTAAAAATTCTTTGTCGTAATAAAAGCTTCCAAAACAGAACGCTATTGTTCTCTTGAAGCGTTGCTTTAGTCAGTTATGTATCTATAGATGCTACTGATGACCGATATATTCTGGATAGTTCAAATATTTAATTTTTATATTTTACTTCTTATTTAATTATAAGTATTGATACTAATAATATCGATATTTCTCATTCCTAATGTTTCATACATATCGAAACTGATTTAATCATCAATCTATATATCAATACCAAATGTCGATACTATTCAAATAATCCTTTCAGATTATAAGATGGTACAGATCTTACTGATTTCTTTTGATACGAAAAATTTACAGATTTTATAATATATGTTTTTATTTGGTAATTTTAGAATTATTACATATTTAAATTAAATTGTGAGTTACATATAATACATATAGCATACCATATTAAAAATAGTTTATTAAATATACATACGCGTATATACAGTTGATATCACATGATTCGTTTTTTAATACCTTTCATTATTTTAAGTTTTGCAAAATTATCACCTACAGCATTTCATATTAACCAATTTAGCTATCAGCAGTATCAATTTTATACGAGATTTGAGTAATCTTTTTGTGAGATAATATTTAAGAAATTAAAATGAGAAATGAGATTAATCACGATTAATATAAGAAATAAATTTATTAAGTATTAAATTCTTAAATAGAATAAATAATTTAACATGAAAATTTGGATAAATACAAGATTAACAAAAGAAAATAACAGATTTAATAAAAATAATTATAACAATTAATTTGTTCATTTTCTGGTACCTTAACAAATTTTTATTATAGTTATTTGATGGTGACATTACTTTTAATTTGTTTATAATAATTTCCAAATTATAACTACTTCTGCTAATAAATTTTATAAATGTTCGACTTTAATTTTAAATTATGTAGCTATATTGATTAATAGAAGGATAATGTTTGTTCAAATGGAGTATAAATTAAGATGTTTTTTAAATAATTACTATGAGGTAATACTATGTGTAGTATTATTATACTCTGTACAATTGTTATACTTGTAATACGTAAATTAATTGTCATATAAATCTTTACTTTTAGTTTCATAGACAAAGTATTAAAGTAATAATAATTACTAGCGACCCAATTCTTTTTGAATATCATTCAAGGATTTGCCTTTTGTTTCAGGAACTAATATAAATACAAAGAAGATTCCAATAAGAGTAATTACAGAAAACAAGAAGAATGTAGGACCAATGTCAATTGCTGTTTTCAGATCGTCAAAAAATTTGGTTACAACAAAAGCTAAAAGCCAATTTAAGAGACAAGCAGTACTTGCAGCTATACTTTTTATCTCTGGTGCAAAAATTTCTCCCATCATCATCCATGGGAGAGGACCGAAACCTATGCTAAACATAATAATAAAGACGCATATAGACACTAAAGGTAACCAGTCAATTACTTCAACATTCGTTCCAATTTGTGCAAGATAGAAATATAATCCCAGGGCAAAAGATGACAAAAACATTAATACTGAAGATGATAATAGCAATATTCTTCTACCTAGACGATCTACAACCAGTGTGCTTACAAAGACAGATAACACTTGTATTACACCTACAATAATAGTGGAAAGATTAGAATCTATACTACTACCAGTTTGTGCAAAAATACCAGCAGCATAAAAAATAACAGTATTTACGCCACTAAATTGTTGAAAGATCATGAGGCCATAAGCAATTATGAAACTTTTTATAGTCGCTTTAGATTTAAGCGAATTCCAGATTGAAGTTTTCACTTTAGCAGTTTCTTCTAGTGTTTCTTGGTGCTTCTGTAATTCACCGTCTACATCGTATTCACTGCCACGGAATATAAGTAAACTTTTTCTTGCAGATTCTTCATTGCCTTTTTTTAAATAATAGATAGGCGATTCTGGCATCAATATAAAAGTTGCAAAAAATATAAATGGTACGATAGCTGATATAATAGACAACATAGTTATATTCACAATACTTCCGAAAATATACGATAATGAAATGCCTATGGTAAGAAGTAACTGAAAATAAGATCCTAGGGTGCCACGAATTTCATTTTCGGATATCTCTGCTGTGTACATAGGTGCAATTACACAAAAAGCTCCACTACTAATACCGGTAACGAATCTACCAATTAAAAACATTGCTACAGAGTTGGCAAAAATTATAAGCAGCCAACCTACTGTAAAAGGTATTATTGTTGAAAGCATTGTATATTTTCTTCCTATAATATCGGCAAGAATTCCAACAGGAATACAAATAAATCCTGCACCGAGTGCGCTTAATGAACCAATCCATGAAAATTCAGACGGAGAAATGTCTATACCATACTCTGATTGTAGAAGTTCTCCATCGGTACCAGCAGCAGAAGTCCATGCTAATACCATACCAGCTGCTACAGCTCCAAGGGTAGACGATAAACTGGCAACGTATTGAAACAGCCTTTTGGGACGTGCAGCATCATTTTCATTGTTAGAAACTAAAGTTTGTTGTGAAATTCCAACACTATTTTCATTCATCTTCAATATTAGAAATGACCTCGATATGTGTCTAAAAAATAATGAAATTAAATAATAATCCTTTGCAGAAAAAAATGAATTTAATTTGTAACAAATTCAAAAATAAATAACACTTTAATCTACTTTCTTTTAATTAAGATCAAACCTATTTTGCAATTTCTTTTTTATATGAAATCTATTTGTTTATCAATTATGTTATACAAAGTTACATATTATGATTGTATAGAAATAAAAAGAACGTTTTATAATTATAAAATGCTGATAATTCGATCTATAATATTATTTTATCACTGTATGTTGTTATCGTTATATTTTGCTACTTACCGTGTTGGTTAAATAAAAGATTGAATAAATACTTGAAACGTCGAAAGAAGAAACTGTTTCGTTCTTGAAGTCCGATTGTATTTTAAAATATCTATCACTTGCGGACACTTCACGATAATCACTACCTTGAAAATATTTGTTCCTTATCGGTGATACGACCGAAGTGATTAATCTCGATTTAATTGACGCCGTTGTTTATTACGTTTAGATTAATAATAAACACAAGTTATTAATCGTCATCTGTAATGTATATATTTTTCCATGTTCTGTAATATTTTGTCTTTTGGTTTTCATGCTTTTATACTTATTCATGTTAGTTATATACTCTAATTTAAATTCACTGTGATAGTTTCCATGTAAAGAAATGTTAAACACAATAATATAAATTGTATAATGCACACAATTAGATATATCTTGATAAAATAATGTCTTATTACAGTTGTGAGTATCTTGGAACGCTGAGTAATCTATTTACACAATTTAAAGTACATGATATGATAATATAAAAATTATACATTTATCTTATCTTGTGCATTCATAGATTGTTAAAGAACTTGAAGTGTCAACAATATTTTTCTTGTATTGTTTTTCATTGTTGGAAAATCATGATCAATTTTTTCCAACATATACTTGAAATATTCTCTATAACTATGTTCTTTCTGCAAGTTTTCTTCTATTAAATATTCATTCTTATATATCATTTTATAAGTGCCATTTTTTATATCATATAATTGTTTCGCTTTTCTTTGTTTCAGAACTAAACTATGTAAATTCTGAAAAGCAACGCGAACGATTAAATTCTTGAAAGTTTTGTAAACTTAATATCATATAATTGAATACATACATAATACTTTATCTGCTCCAATTGTTCGATTTCATTTTCTATATTAGGTCCTTTTAAATTTTCTAAAAATTCTTGACAATTGACTATTTTGTTTTGAGTACTTTTTATTTGGCTTACTAATGTTTCTACCATATTATCAATTTGTTTAGTGGCCTATTAATAATACAAATTATACTTAATCGATATTCAAAAGATTGGTTATTTGAATTACTTACTTTTAAAAGCTGTTTGATTTTTGCTCGCTGATCAGATAGACGTTTATGCATTATAACCTTTTTGTTGTGTTTTTCTTTTGGATTTTTATTAAGTTTACCAAGCACTTTATCGATCATAACATCTCTTCTTGTAATACAGAGATCCATATCGTGAATTAATTTGTCTTGGATTTTTTTTAAATAAGAAAGCCTTGTTTCCATTTTATGAATTTCACCTTTCATTAACGCTATACCGCCAGTACTTTGTTCTTCTTTCATTTTTTGTATTGTTTCTTGCATTAATTGTACCTAATATATACATTACTATTATCACAAATGAACGAAATATTTAATGTCACGATGAAATTTACCTTTTTCTTCCACGACAAACTTTCTTGTAGTGCATTTTCTAATTCTTCCTTTAATGTAGTCTTTTCGGTATTTAAACTGCTTAAATCGCTTTGTAATTTTATCAGTTCTAATTCAAATTCTTGGAAAGACATAATAGATTCGTTTGTTACTCTACAATTTTTATTTTCTAATTCTTTTTTCAAGTCTTTTTGTACCGTTAAGTTAGCATTCATAAATGACAATTTCTTTTCCAGAGAAGCTATAGCTTTGTTTGTACTTGTTTCTTCCTTCATTAGCATTTCTAGCGCATAGTTTAATTTTAAGTTCTTCTGTCCCATTATCATAATTTCTTTCTCAAGAAGATTTAATTCTTGCAACTGCGATTCTCTCTGTTGACTTAACGAAACAATAAAACCTTGCTGACGGATCCAAAACTGTTGCGCTTTCTGAATACTCTGTTCAAGTTCGAGGATGTTCTTTTCCAAACTACTGATTTTAAAATCCTGCGGGCTTAACTCCTCGCCACCAATATTTGGTATAATCTGAAATTATATGTTTAGATTTAACCGTATATTAAAATAAAATAAAAAAACAAGATAATCAATACCAACCTGATCAATAAGTTTATTAATTTCAAGAAGTTTTGTTTGTTTTCTTTTGACAGTAGCCTCATATTTTTTTATTTCCTTTTCTACTTTATCTATTTCCTTCTCTTTATCAACACT
Organism: Stelis phaeoptera; assembly: GCA_943735885.1. Classification (NCBI taxonomy): domain Eukaryota; kingdom Metazoa; phylum Arthropoda; class Insecta; order Hymenoptera; family Megachilidae; genus Stelis; species Stelis phaeoptera. The sequence goes on from OX030936.1 coordinate 9,618,608, forward strand.
GATTTGCAATAACTCTTGTAACTCAGTTTTTTGATTTTGAACAAGGTTCACAAGTTTTTCTAATTCTAAAATATTATTTCCATATGCATTTTCTATATTAGCAATTGAAATCTCATGATCTAATATAGAATTCTTTGTATTTATTAATAATTCAGTAACATATTTTGCTGTTTTATTGCTTATAACCTTTTCTTCTAATTTTTCACATATTGTATTTTCTAGATACCTCCTTTTTTCGTAAATAGTTTCTAATTTTTTATTCACTTGTTCTTCTTCGTGTAAACACTTTTGATATTTCTGAAATATTATCATTATATAATAATACTGAATAATATTTTATTTAATAATTATAATATATTTAACATACAATAAAGATAACATTGTAATCATACTGTGTTTGTTCATTAATTTTTGTTAGATTTAGTAATTGTAACTCAATGTCTGTAATTTTTTCATTAAACGTTAACGTTACATCTGAGGCAATTTTAATATTATTTTGTAAACGAGAAGATAAAGATGTTAAATGTTCGTTAATTTCCATTTCTTTTTCTGTTTCTTTCTTAATTTTTTGAATTTTTGATAGCAATACATTATAGTACTTATGTGCTTCTCTAAAAAATACATATTTCATTATAGACAAAATGAAATTATATGTAACTGTTACATAGCATCTTTGTTTAAAAATAATTATTAATAAATAAAAAAAAATGTAAAAAAAGATTGTCTTTTCGAAAGTTATCAACATATTTATAACTGAATAAATTAACCAAATATCAAAGCATAACTAGAATTACCGAAAGTTTTTAAATATTATGAATTCCTATGTACAATATTAAATTTGCAAAATTTTTAATTGTGTTTACTTACTCCTGTTCAATATGTAATTGATCATAGACATCGTTTCGTTTCCAAATATTATTTACTACAGACTTCCATATACCATGTAAATCTTTGTGTTTTCTATGTAAAGTTTCTAGGTCTGTATTTGCATAAATTATCATTTTATTAGTATTTTCTTTCTCTCTATTTTTAATTTGTAACTGTTCATCCAAATACGCTATTTCTGATTCAATTTTCCATATTTCTTCTTTTAATTTATGTAAAATAAGATCTCTTTGTTGTTTTTGATTAATCAATGCTTTATTTTTATTAGCATCTTGCAATGACATTTGTTTAGATACAATCAGATAATCATTTAAATCCTTTTCCCATTTGGTCAAGCAATTATGAAAAGCCAACAAATTCTTTAATTCTTGAGAAAACTTTTCTTTTTTATTTTGTTCTTCTTTTAATTTACAATTACTTTTTTCTAAAGCTTTCTTAGCATCTTCTATGTTATAACTCCTTTTTTCCTTTAATAACGTGACTTTTGTCAATGCTTCTTTATACTGTTTTATTGTTACTTGTTGACGTTCAACTTCTTGTTGAGTTTGATAAAGATGTGTACCTTTTGATTTCAATTCTTTCTCAGCTTGTTTTAATTCAGCTTCCTAAAAATATAAAATTTCAAATAAATTATTATACAGACTAATATTGACAGAAATGAAGGTAGGTAATATTCCTAAATGTTATAATCACACAAAATACAAGTTTTGAATATATTATTTTTGATTAATTTCTTACAAGATTTAATATTTCTTCCGAAAGCTTATTATTAACGTTTGATAAATGTGTATGAAGTGTTGTTTGAAATTTCTTCATTAGTTTATCATCCGGATCAAGAACATTTAATGCAGGTGTTATGGAGCACTCCATTTTATTTATTATTCTGTTTTTAATAATTTAAAAGAACTTCTTTTTATTACTTTTTTATACCCTGTTACAACAGAATAAATAAACAATGAATATTAAACGTTTCAAACTTGTACTTAACCAGTTTTCGTACATGTAATCAGGTACTGACGTTTTAATGATATTTAAATCAACGCGGTGATCATGACAACACTCATAAATGAAAGAATATAAGAACGGAAACCTTCTCTTCAGTAAACGCATACAATTTTTGCAAGAATCGCTATATGAAAAGCGCCTATAAGTATACCTACTCTTTGGTTTTACATTTTCGACCATATATGTATACTTATGGTATATATGGTCGAAGTTTTACTTTTGTGCATTGATATCTATAATTGTTATATATATCAATGCGTTTGAGCCACGGACATAGGAATGTCCGTGGTTTGAGCTAGAGATGTTCGATTTCGATTTGATTCTTTTGGATCGATTCTTTGGTATTATTCGAATTTCCCCGTAAGAATCGAAGATCGATTTTTTGCCCCCTAGGGAATTAATTCTCACTAAATCAAGTTTTTATATCGACCTTTTGATTTCGAATTTTTAGAAGAATCGATTTTTCTTATCCATAAAAACACATTCACTCGTATATAACTACTTGAAAAAAATGTAGAAATAATGATGAAAATATAAACAATGTGGAGCGTCTGCCTTTGGTATAACAGGACGAATTCTTTCGTTCCGCGATTCTTTCAATCCGATTCAGAATCGATTCTTTCCAATGAATCGAGCATCATGTATATGCGTTTGAGCGCTTTTCAACATTAACCTTACTTTCTATTATTCTAATAGCAACTGTTATCTGTTGAAAACAAAGGTGCTTTTACTAAGATCTGTATATTTTAGTTTACTAGATTTCTTATTTATTACATTACAAATATAGTTATAGTTGTATATTTAATATAGTTAGATTCTTAAAAACAATAAACTTAAAAGAAATTATGCACTTTTCTGAAATAAATCTTATTCCTTATTATTAAAAAATTACTGTTCAGTTAGAATGTGTGCTATATAAACATTAACCGATAATTTTATTTTTTTTATTTTTTAACAGATGTATTCTGCATTATGTATGACACGTACATTGAATGCGTCTTGTAGACGATACTTGAGTTCTACTAAATTGCCATCAGAAATGGTTGTACCCTTAAGCAGAGATATGATCGTCTGTTGGCATCCAGAACAAAAATTTCCATACGAATGTTCATTACCATTACCAGAAGAAAAACAAGTTCCATCAAATTCTGTTTTGTGCATTGGTGAAAAAGAAATTAAGGAAGTTTTTAAACAGGAAAGATCAGAAGTAGTTGTTCAAAATCTTGCTAAAATAACATATACTACAAAACATAGATGGTATCCTAAAAAGTGGAGGAGAAATATTGCTGTAGAGGAAGAGAGACCATATTTGTAATGTATGTTTTAAATAAACCTAATAAATACCATTAAATGAAATTGAACAGGATTATTTTTTATATATGATCAGAACAATCTTGTTTCTTCATTTATTTATATTCATAGTATTGCACCTATTTAAATATTTACAGAATAATGTACAACATAATAACATACATATACATGTATATTAGTCATAATAGGTTATATAAACTTTGGTTTTTCATTTAAAAAAGTTAATTAGGTTCTATAAATTTTGAGGAAATATTTGTCTTTCTCCTTCGAGTAAAAAAATTTGCATCGCTTGATACAATAAATACCTCCCAAAATTACATTTTTCTTCCGTGTTCCATGTTGCTGCTAATCCATAATAATGTCCACTTTGACAGTTTTTTAATTTTTGCATTCCAAGAGTATCGATCATAGCAGCTTCTCGGGTGTAAGCTTCTACCGGGATGATATTTTGAAAAATATGGAGACAAATAACTCCATATCCTGCATTCCAAATGCTTAAAATATTTCGAATTTTTGCGCTGTCAGAATATCCATTAGAAACCCATACATCAAAAGCATCTTTAAGATGGTCAAATGGTCTGTTACGTGTACCTTTACCTACGTAGAATATAGCAGAAAGAAATGTAGACCAAACTGAGGACTTAATCATATTTTCCGCACGAGAAGGTAAATCTTTAGTTATACGCGGATCTAAGAGTAAATAATTAAAACAAGTTTTATTCGTTCCTTCTCTCCATTTTCTGGAAGGACTCACGATAGAGAATTCTGTAAAAGTGTTCCTTTCAATAATTTTATATCTTCTCAAGTCATTTATCCAATCTCCATATTTCAGAAAAGGTTTAATGTCAAATTCAGAATAATCTGTTGTAGAAATGTCCCTAACATAATTCGTTTTGAATGATAAATTATGTGTCTTGTTTTCTAACTTTATAAGACGTTTTAAATACAGTTGCCTTGTTGTACTGGTAACTGGTCCTGGATTATCACCGAGAATAATTAACTTATTTCTTAGCGCTTCGTTTGTCAAAGGTGTATCTATTGATAAATTTAACGAGTGGGGCCCTGAAAAATGATTGAAGTATAATTTCAAAACTTACATGTTAAAATTTCGTAATTTTGTTAATCTTACACAATTTGTCAGAAGTATTCTCTGCAGATTTGCTGTAAACAAATGAAAAAATGCTTATAATCAATATTACGTATAATCGTTTTTAACAATCATAATCATTTTCGACATCTTACCATGGTGGAATTGTATAAATTCTACGTTCTAAAAAGGCCATGCCTTTATCTGGATCCTCGTACTTATATTCTTCTTGTACACTGATATACGATTGCGATTTGAAACTGGAAAAATCATTAATTTATCAAGTTTCAAACACTAAATCTTGAAGTTAAAATTATAAGAATTGTAACAAAAAATTTACCCAAATAGCATAAATAGTAATTATTCTATAAATTTATTTTTCTTTTATTATAAACTTTAATTAGACAAAACAATTAAATTATGTTAATCTTCGTTAAAATAAAAAAAAAAACGCTCCCTATCGCGATTTCTTGTTATGATATATTTTTTTAATTAATTTTGTAACATTATATTTCTACCAATCTGATAATTAGCTCTATAATTTAATGTTGCACTACTTTATATTATTGCTGTATCTTCTTATATACCATATTGGTTTTCGATTATTACATGTATGAGATATCTAATGATAACTATTATCTTGAACATATTAACTTTATCACTCAGGTACAATGGTCCTACTGGACAGAATGCCTGGTAACATCACAGGAACGAATGAACGAATAAGTTACAGTGAATATCCTACATATTAATTAATAATTGTAGCCGTTTAGGGTAGAGACGGGCATCCATCTCCCCCCAGACGACCTTGGTTCGGATCGGCGCGGCGGTCGTCCGGCATGTTCTTCGGATATATATGATCATCCGAAGAACGGTATCAAGGTGTCTGGGGCAGGGATCGGCTGTCGTCAGCCCCACTGACGAGTCTGACAGTCGATCCCGAGACGAAACACCGTTCTCTTACATAATAATAAATATAACAAATTTACCTTGAGTAATAAATATTCGAATTTTCTTTAAACGAATTTGAAATATTAATTTTTGATTCTGTTCCTTCGATACGGCAACTTTTTGGTGAAATTACATACTTTTCAAAGTTTTCTTTATTCTTTTCAATAACGTTGCTCCTTTTTATTTGCAAATTTCTAAAATTGTTATTGAGTCCTTCCGTCGGATCACTTTTTATTTTATATTTTTCATTATCTTCTTTATTCTCGTCGTCATCGTATTTATTCTCGTGTAATTTTATCACCAGATTCTTGTCAAGCTTATAATTAAATTTTTTAGTACAACTACGATCTGGCGATAAAGAATTTGCCGAATCAGGACTTGTATTTTCCGACGATGTAAGTCCATCGTTCTTTTTTAATTTTCTAAGCGATGAATATTGTCTATAAAATTGTTTCCTTCTTCTTGGAGTAGACCTTGCTACTTCTTTCTCTGCATTAAATTCAGCATGAAATGGCTGGTTTCGGGTCATACATGGTGTAAAAGATTTAAATTTCAATTCCTTATGCGATATTTTTGGAGATAAGTATCCTTGATATCTCTCAACCGATTCACCTATCACAAAATTTGGTGACTTACTTATAATGTAATCATTTGTATCACATACAGATATTAATGGAGTTTTAACGTTATTGTTTTGTTTCAAATTCTTGCGTCGATACTTAGGAGTAGTAGACCGTTTTCTCATTTTATTCTTTAATAACAGTTTATTCCTCATATTACAGATCATACTGTGATCCGTGCTTAATGTTGACGATGGACTTGTATCATACTCGTTTCGTTCATTACTAATTTCCTCCTGTTTAAAAGTAGACTTCAAAGAGTTCGAAAGTCGATTAATAATTTCATTAACCAGCACTTTTTCTTTATTTGTTTCTTCGTAAATTCGATGTTCTGCCGCATTCATTTCAAATTGATCATCGCTATCGAAGCTTTTATCACTGTCTAATTCAAAGGAATATTTAGCTCGGATATCGGTAGATTTCTCTTCGTCATGCCTATGAAATATATTTTTATTCAATGTACTTTCCGTTATGTCAGAATTTTGTGACGCAGCATATTCGGCTATTACATTTCCATTATTGATTAAAAGTTTATCTAGAAAAAAAAAGGTAATATTTTAGTATATAAATACTAAAGTAAGTTTTTAATGCATTGTTTTTTTAAAGTACCAAAAGTCAATTTATAATTTGTCAATCTTTCTTCTTTAACAGTATTGTCACAATATTTTCCAAGCACTACAATTACTTGATAATATTTTCCATCGAACGCATAATGAAATGGACTACGCCCTTCGTCGTCCAAACAAAGAGGATCTCCACCATTTGCTAACAGTAGCTCCAATACCGTCACTCTACCCCATGCTGCTGCTACATGGACCGGGGTTAATCCATCCGTAGATCTATAAGATTAAACGTGATTTTATCATATTTTTTGAGATATCAAATTAATTTTTACCAATTACCTGACATTTGGATTTCCTCCATGACGTAAAAATAATTTAGTAACTTCTTCGGCAAAAGCCTCAGAATCATTACCTATCACTAAATGAAACGGAGTTACCCCGTACATAGGAATTAATGTATTAGGATTTGCTTCTTTGTTTAAAAGTAACGTTGTTACTTGCCTGTTATACGATAAATTATTTAAAACATCAAATTAATGTACGTAAACCAAAAATTCAAGAATAACATTTAGATTTTATACCATAAAAATATAACATTACTGTTAATATTATCATATAATAAAATACTTAATAACCAGAGTAATCTTACTTTATATTATTATCTTCTAAACCGTCGCAAAGAGAAGAAGCCAAAAAGAGGCATCCTTTTGACTTTAGCGCAGACATACTTCAAATATAGTTGTTTCGCTTTGCCGATATATCATATGAACTTATCTCTGTAATATATGAAAATATAACATTTTTTTTATCTTCTACTTTAGAACAAAGTAATTTTAAAATGAAAGTATATACTTTCAAACTTAACTCAAACACAAATTATAAATACCTTTTAATACAATATATTTTTAGACTTTTGTGATAAACGATAAATTTTGTTTATATCACAGTACAACTGATTGTTTCAAAAATGACCTCAAACAAAATCTATCATTAAAACAATCGAAATGTAACTTACAATAATTATTAAAATTATGAAAATATGAAGCCTACAATGCCTCAAGTATTTGTATCATACTTTAATTAATTATTTTATCAAAACTATGCTTTTCATTATCAATATCTGTTACAAATACAGGAATTTTAAACGTTCTTACCTTATGTTTGTTTTGAAAATTACTCTTCAGTTGAATGCGAAGCTATATCATTACAGACAATATATGTGTATCATGCGCATGCGTATGGATATGTATTTATGTTTACTTGTGTCACTTGTGTTTACTGTTTACCATTTTTATGTCACATCCTATTTTATCGGTTGAAATTGTGGCATTATATCACAACGCTACTGGTGGCAGGAATTAAAATCAAAAATATCAGTAAGCAGTTGCACGCAATAGAGAAGATAAAAAAATGCTCAATTTTAAAACTGAGCATCGCGTCATTCAAATTTATACAAATGTGATTGCTCTGAATTAATTTGAACTATATTCTTTAACATACAAGAGATCTATCGAATTACAAGTTGATATGATCAAAAACAAAAATATATAATCTGATATGTATAGCAGTTAAAACCACAAATGGATGACCAAAGTTTTATTAACAAAGGTTCAATTTTATTATACTAAATCTATATCTTGCTTATAACATACGTATGATAAAATGTTCATTTTCATTCAATTATATCCTGCTATTTTCAGGTACTACGCTACCTGCTACAGCAACATTAATTCAAGTAACAAATGTTTTAACACCATATATTATAAGAATTCATGAAATGAAAAATTATGAAGAACAGTTACATTCAATTAGTAAGAAACTGTTAATAAAAAAAGAGGCATTGTTTAGCAATGATATTAAAGTTACAGAACCAAAACTAGGAGATGTAAGATTTAAAAATTAGTTTACATCAATCATATATGTATACATTGTTTTATTTTATTCACATTTGTTGATAAAAAGTTTCATTTAATTATAAGCTCTTTAATTAAAATAGATGCTAAATAATGTTGTGCTTTTAGGTGGTTGTAGTATGCAATAAATTGGATATATTAGATACCTGGTTATGTCGAGGATCCATATGTAACGTTACAGAAAAGTCAAGAGATAGATATAATGTCTTTTTACCTGATTACGGTACTTCTGTTCTGTTACAAAGAGAAGACTTTATAATATGTTCATCCGATTTAATCCCAGAAGAATATTTAAGTTTTACAGTTGGTTTACATAATATTTTACCTGCTATTATAAAATATGATTCTTCGATACATAAAAACACATTAACGTATGATTCAGTTAAAATTCAATAATTAATACAAATTATTTATATCAAGGATGAAATAAATATATTTATTTTATACGTACCTAAAGGATTTTAGAGGAATGGAGCCTGCCAGCCATTCAATATACAAAAGAATTAATAAGCATATCCAGTGCCATTTATTTTGATCATTTAGCATCTGATCAATATGGTAGACTTTATGGTGAATTTTATCTTAACATTGAAAATAACATATTACGCTTAACCGAGGCCTTAATTTTCAATAATTATGCTGTTTACTTAGAAGATGGTAAAATTCAAATACTTTATTATTAATATTTAGTTATCTTGTGAGTTTGTTTAACATTTTACAATTTATTTTCACACAGGTTTACTAAAGCTTTTTAAAAATCCTAATAATCACGAAGAATTAGATAAAGAGGTAACTAATTGTAAAAGTATGTTTCATATAAATATTCGGAGGGAATATGAAAGCAATAATAAACTTCAGAAGCACAAAGAAAGGTTTGTTAAAAAGGATAAGTGATTCATTTGATTAAAAAAACAATTTTAATTACCTATTCTCTTTTGTAACAGTTATTCAAAAGAAATCGCAAAGTTTCAAAAGAAGAAATATGTACATAACGAAGTTGAAAGAGATCAAGAAAAAGTATTAATTTATACAGATGTCGAATGTAAATGCTTGAATTCTACTTTAGATGCAAAATTTCCTATCGAAATACACAAGGTATAATTCTGTAATAAAATAATTATTAAGATTTCAAAAAGATAATTTAAATTGTATTCTTAAGGCTTGGAAATCATTGGTAAAGTCATCCAGACCGAGAAAAATTCAATCGTATATTTGGCCTGCTATAAAAAAAGGTTTAGACGTTATAGCAGTTGGAATAGCAAAATCTGGTAAAACTTTTGGATACGGATTTGCAGTGTGTGGATTATTAGCAGCCAATCTAAATGTAAAAGCATTTGATTCATATTAATTCTTTCGTTACGCTAACATTAATAATTGCATAAAAGGGTACCCCTTGTAAATTATTATAGTTTCTATGTATTATCAATGCTACTATATTTTATAGTAATATATAATTAAATCTATTCAACATACCACTATTTAAAGTTACGCTTTAAAAAATTATGTAATTTGAAACAGCTTCCTCAAGGAGTAAATCCATCCGCATTAATACTATGTTCTTCTTCGTCCGAAGTATTAGAAGTACATTCCTTGTGTACGGAATTATTACAAAGCTACAAAGGTATAAAATCCGTTGCTGCAATTAATGGTAAATCAGACAGATCATTAGTGGTAAGTAGATTTCTTAAATAATGTTTCTCAAATGAATAAATATAAAATTACCTTTAAACATTCTAATTTTCATATTTTTAGGCTGAAATGTTTAACGGATGTCAGATATTAATTTCTACACCAAGATTCTTGGCACGTTTTATGAATCAAAACAAAAAATTGTTAAATTTTACAAATCTTCGATATTTAATTTTGGACGGTGGTGATATTATTTTGGAAAAATATTTGGACTCTGTAAATGTTTTCAATATTTCTTTTTATCATTTGTTGTTACTTTATATATGAAAAAAATAATAAAAATTGTTTTTAGGTCAGTAAATTGTTTAAGAAGCATAACATAATCTGTAACAGAGAAGTAAAACATAATAATATAACATTACAAATTATAGTAACGGCACAACATTGGACACCGTATTTAAAAAGAATTGCTTATATTTTAATGAATAATCCGTATATATGTATAACATCTTTCATAGAAGCTGCTCTTTTCAAATCCGTATGTCCTACGATTTACATAATGAATTCAAACAGTAAAGACAAAAAACTTTTAGGTAAATATCGGTTATTTAAACAAAATTTTATTCGTATAATAAGATTTAATAATGCAAGATTATTTTATCGTAGATCTATTAGGCAATGAATATTCTACATCGAGAACTGTGATAGTTTGCACTAATAACAACGAGGCTGAAAAATTACATACATTTTTAGCAAACTATAAAGAAACTCTTTTACTTCATGAAAATATGAACCTTGTTCATTTGCGCGGTAAATAATATTTAATAATTAAGATAAATTTAACTTTAATCGAACAAACGATGAATGATATATAATATTCTTTCTTTTTCTCAATTAGGTATCAAACGATGTTGGGATACGTGTGTACATAGTTCTTATCCGATTTTGATCTGCACAGATGCTGTTTTATCAGATATAAATATTACAAATGCGACTTGGTTAATACATTATTCAATTTTTTTACGCTCCAAGACTGAATTTAATTACCGATTTTCAACACTGTTAGAAAGTTTACAAATGGTATGCCACTTTACGATCGCAGGACACGAAATATTTTCATAAAAAGTAGTTAATTTTTTTTTTCTTTTTAATTTTCAAGGAAAACTGCAATTGCAAAGTAACTATTATAGTGGACGACAACAGTGACATACAGTTTTTAAGTATAATCAAAATAATGCAACGTATGAATGTTGTGATTCCTCAAAATATATTAGAAAATATTGAGGTATCGATCAGAGTAAAAAAGTTCATACGTACATGTAACTGAACTTATTTAAAAAAAAAAAAGAATGATACATTTTAAGTACTTTTTTAGTATATAACAGCCACTTTGGACAAGAAAAAAGAAAACCATCCTATCTGCGATAACATAAAATCATGGGGATTTTGTAGTAAACAGCATTCTTGTATATTCAGACACGGCATAATGCCAGAAATCGACACGCCCATTACCAGTATTCAAATGTAAGTAGAAACTTTTATCTGTAAGTTAATCGATGACTTGATTATTCTTTGTAATTTTAGAAATGATAAGGTGAAGTTCAGAGTGGTGACTATACACGATGTAACGCATATTTCTGCAAGGATTATATCGTACATTAAATCTGATACACTAGATGAAATAGAATTCTCTAACGTGGAATATATGCAAACTACTATGAGAATTCAAGAATTTTATTCGTGCGTGGAAAACAGGTTAACGCATTAGTAAATCTTTTATAAAAACAAATATAATCATTTCATAATGAGTGTAGTATAATTTTTAACATACTTATATGTTACCGTAGAAAAAGATGTGAAACGATAGAGGTGGGATGCATACGTGGTTTAGAAGAACCGGTAGACAATTTCAAAAGAGTCCAAGTGTTAAACATCGAAAAAGAGGACGAAACAGGAAATCCTAAGTTTGTGGATGTAAGGTGTATCGATAATGGAGTTATTTTGACAAAATTGAACGTAAGTATTCGAACATACTACTCGTGACAATGGTAAATAGAAATTTACTCCCTCTGTCCCCTAATAATAGTAGCAAAAGAAAATAAATATAGAACGCAACATTTATTATCAAAAAACTACATTAAATTTTTTCATCTTAATTTTACAATGAGTAGATATTCAACTGAAATAAAACAATTGATTTCGATCAGCGGATGAAATTCGAAAAATATTTATAATCCGTAATAATTAGGTTAACCTAAAAATTGGAAGATTGAAAAATTTTCAAAAATTGAAAGGCTTCGCAATTTTGCGCTACAACATAACTTACAGCTGCATTCGCTAATAATTCCCGTTTAAATATTCGCTTGCTACTGTTATTATGAGACAGAGGGAGTAATACGATACATTTTTCTAATGTATTTTTCTTTCATATTAGGCATACAGATTATTACATTTACCAGAAAAAATGGTAAAATATCCAGTACAAATAATGGAAGTATTTTTAGTTGGTATAGCTCCGCATGACGATGAATATACTTGGAATAATTATGCAATCGATGCAGTATATCAATGGTTTAAAGAAAATGTAGATGAAAAGTCTTATGTAATCGGAACGGTAAACCATTCCTTTCATTCGTTTTTATGATTTTCTTTACAAGTAAATCACAATATACGATTAAATAAATAGGTAAATTTACATCTGGGAAACACAATATGGGTAAACACTTTGGAAGTTGGAACAAAAATAATTGGATACAAAGATGTAATTGGTTCGTCCTTAAGAACGGAATTACTGAATAAGGATCACGCTGTCGAAAATAATGAACACTTACATCAGATGTATCAGCTTTGCAAAAGCGCCGGTTTCCTAGATATTAATGGATATAATTTAAACACATTAATAAATAAGAATTCATAAATATGTTCGGTAAGTAAACATTTTGTACAATTTTTAAACCCCTTATAGATTATCAGTTCAAAATAATAAATAATTTGACGATTTATTATGTGTATATTTACATAATATGCACACGCGTACGCATAACATATATAAAAATGTTTTGTTTTGCAGTGTAAATTCATTTTTCATGAAATACTATGAAGTTTCTATTATTTCGATGATTAATATAAGAAAAAACTTAATTCGATACAAAAGAATAATTATATTTGAATAAACTAATATAAGATTAAAAAAAAAAAAAAAAGAAATATTTATCTAAATTTATGATCATAGAATTTTATACAATAGTCAGGTACTCGGAAGCAAGGTGCATTGGATCAACGTGATAAGAAGCAACTAAACGAACTTTTTGACCATCCTGTGTTGTAAATTCAATTGCTTGCTCGTTTTCGGCGATTTCCGGTTGTTCCGACTCTTCCATCTGATTGATCGTTGCAACCGCATTTGCATCCGTGTCTTCATCCTGTTTACACATATAATTAAACTGGGTTGTTATATTTAACGGGAAAGTTCAGCGAAATAGATGTAACGCATTGTAATTTTATGTTGTACAAAGTTCAAAGACATAAAGACAAGTTTTCAGTTACTTTATTATACTATAAAAAATAAAGAATCATTATTGACTGCAATACGAGTGTTTTATCATGTTCATTTCCATTTTAACGGAACATTTCTTATATAAATAAATAGAAAGTTTGTATTAATTTACAAAATGAATGCATTAATCGTATTAACAACATATAAATTAGATTGGATTGATTAATTAATTAAGAATATTAATCAATTTTCAGAGGTGTACGGGTTCTCGAATTCACGAGATTCCCGAGCTTCGGATCGGGTCGGGAAATTTCGGGCGAGATCGAGCGAACTCTCGAAAGTATGATACTCACCGAGATCCCGAAACTACCCGACTACTTTCGAAAGCCCGCACGATCTCGGCCGAGTTTTTCCGACGCGATCCGAATTCGTAATGTCGAGAATCCGCACACCTCTGTCAATTTTATATTTAAAATATTACCTCTAATGTCTTTACGATTGCTTCTGCGTCTGATTGTACGGTTGAAATATTTTTCACTTTCGATTCGATCGTATTAGAAATGTCAACATCTTTTGGATCAGAATTTTGATTAACGTGCATGCTTAAAGGTGTTGTTAATTCATCCGTAATCGATCCAGGATGAATCCTAATTTCTTGACCTTCGTTAAGTTGATTAACAAACTGACTCTGAGATAAAAGCTGTCGGGCGTCTTGAATCGAAAGCGGAATTGGATTGCCTTCTTCGTCTGTAATCTATAAATATCATTATCGCTTCGTGTTTGTTATCGATCGTACCCAAAGTTTTTCGATGTTTCATTTATCTTTACCTGAAGTTGAAGATCCGATTCCGACAGTTCAACATTTATTCGGTCAGTTGAATTACCATTTCCATTAGCATGAGGCGAATTAGTAAGCATTCCATCATTTTCAACATTTAAATGCGGTAATGGCTGATTCGTACTCGTTTTTTCTTCCTTGTTTCTCATTATTCCAGCATCGACTAAAAACAATATTACGAATATTAAACGATCGCTAAAAATTCTGTGAAATCTTTTGTTATTATAAGTAATGATTTTTACCGAAATGTAAAGTACGTGATTGATTAGGATCATCTGGATCTTGATACGAAACATAAATAATTTGTTGAATACCATCTCCAGATGCATCGTCTGTCGTAATAACTTGAGCCATTTGATCTGTTAAAGAATGTTCGTCAGATTCCTGAGAACTTGGTAAGATCTGCCAAACTTCACCAATTGGAGATCCTTCTATTTCGCTTATCGCAGAAACTTTTGTTTCTCTGTGTACCTAAACGCAGTTCAATAATAATTTCATGTTATTGCATTAGAAAGAAATTAAATTCTTACTTTTTTATGTTTTGTTAAATTCGAGCAATCTGCAAAGGTTTTTCCGCAAACATCACAGGAATAAGGTTTCTCGCCTAATAAATACAAAATTTTAAATATGATTAGATATATATACATATATTATACATATGTAACGTTTCTGAAAATCGATGAAAATTATACCCGTGTGCAGTCGAAGATGTTTCTTTAGAGCCCATTGTTCTGTAAAACCACGATTACAATGAGCACACTGAAACGGACGTTCTCCTTTGTGTCTGCGCACATGACATTTCCATGTGTCTTTGTGCAAGAAACATTTTGCACAGAATTCACATTTCCAAGGACGTTCGCCGGTATGTCGTTTAACGTGAAGTTTGAATTGCGATGAAGTAGTAAATTTCCTTCCACAATAATCGCAACAATAAGGCTTCTCACCCGTATGTATCCGCATATGCTCTTGCAAATTACCATTTTGTGAAAAACTTTTATGACATACCTCACACGTATACGGCTTATGACCCGTGTGCCACCTAAATGTGAAATCATTTATTGATTTATTTCCTAGTAAAACTTACTCTTAATACAATTTCCGTATTCTTAATAATAACCTGTAATGAAGCGTAAGACTAGTTTTATGTGCGAATTGTTGTCCACAAATTTCACAGAAATATTTCTTCTCCCCTGTATGCGTAGATTGGTGGTTAATTAAATTTGCTTTCGTTTTAAAACTGGCATTGCAAGATTTACAAATATACGGTCGATCATCCGAGTGTACGAGTTGATGACGTTGTAACAATTGCTTGTGTTTGAAACTTTTTCCGCATTTATTGCAAACAAATCGTCGGCCATTATTGTGTTCCGCTTCTTTGTGATATACTACAGAACTTGGATGATTAAGTATTTTTCCACAAATATCACAAGGATATCCTTTTTCTAATTTCTGTTTCTGCAAAGTAATGCAAAGTATTCAATATTGCTTTCTATATCGCGTTTGTCCCAATAATTTTGAAGTTCACCAAATTCTTTACTTACATCGTGTATGGACATATGAGTTTTTAGAGCTGTTTGCTGGGTAAAACTTTTGTCACAAACAGTACAAATAAATAATCTGTCGCGTTCGTGAACCATTTTCAAATGCAGATCATAAGTTTGCTTCGTTTCAAATAACTTATCGCATTGGTCGCATGAAACAGTTTCCTTAGAGTCAGGACTGTTTGAAAATTTGTTTGTATCTTGCTCTTCGGGCGACGTATGTTCAGGTGAGTTAGAAACATGATCCTCTTCGGGAAGATGACGTTTCGATTCGAGATCTGATTCCTGAATATGTTCCACATTTTGATACACATTGTCACCAATATGATGTGTTGTTTTCTGATGTAATTCTAAATTTTCCTTATTTGTAAATAATTTTTTACAGTCTGAACATTCGTACCTTATGCCTTTATGGAAACTCCTAATTATCGAAAACAGTTAAATTAGTTTTGCTGAAATCATGTAATATAAATTAACCCCTCAGGTACGATGCAAAACTTCGTTTTCTTTTTATACAATATTATCGTAAATCTGCAGAACTAGTTTTAAGAGTCACAAAACACGTAGCAGTATCGGATCTGAGGGGTTGAATAGGCTTGTTCGTTTACTTGTGTACGATGTATCTACTGCGTTGCAGAAATCCCCGGCCACACAACTGACATGTAAATTTATTTTTTCTACGACGTAACTTTGGTCGCCCTCGACCCCTACCCCGATTTACTATCACTAATTCACCTAAATCCTTCCCTTCTTCAGATTCTAAATGTCCAATTATTTCTGAAATATATAAATCATTCTTAAAATTCAATTACCAAATAAATACCTTTCATTCATTATAGTTTACCCTCTTGACTATCAGGAACAGAGATATTTAATGGTTCTTCCGAATCTTCAAAATTATCAGGTTCGTCGTCATCTTCTTCATCGATTACTCCTTCTTCTTTATATATTCTTTCCAATTCTTTGCCTTGAACTGCCTCCATGTATCTAAATCATTTCATACTATCATGAATATGCATATAATAAAAATCATGATAAACACCTGAAATTATTTCTATTTTGAAAAGATACCTTTTAGGAACTTTACGTTTCCTGCGACGTCTACCGTCTCCATCAATTTCATCTGTTTCTTCTTCGTGTTTATCTTCATCTTCTTGACTAGCTCCTTCCATCATTTCTCCTTTTGATAATTCCTAAAATGTAATATTTAAATTAATTTTGATGCAAGTAAACCGTAGATATATTTATTTGACCGTACCAACCATTGGCATGTTTTCTGTATGTGATTTTGGTGGACGTCCTCTTTTTCGTTTAGGTTTATTCAATCCTTCCATTTGCAAACTCATTTCATGATCCGCAGCATACATAGAACCATCAGGCATTACTGGCAAAAATAATTTAATTAGTCTTTTTGACAAATATTTAAGTAAATCGGGTATAAAATATTACTTTTTATTATTATTTGTTGCTCAAATTGATCTTCTTCATTGTACTGTGAAATGTTATCTAATTCTGATGATTCTGTAGCCACTTCTGTTTCCTTCTCGGCACGAAGACGTTCTCGCTCAGCTTTACGTTGGTGTTCTACTTGATGCTTCCACATCTCACGAATTTTCCTCTGACCATCCACCAGTAACTCAAAGAACTGTATCGTTGCCTCCAACTGTATATTACAACCGGGGCATATAGTACGTGGTAACTTACCATCATCTTGAATCTAAAATTACAATTGTATAACAATATTTATTTCATGTAATTTATAACAATCATAACCTACAAAGACAATGAATATATTTTGCATTTATTATTATTATAATTCTTACAAAACAAAAGATGTTGCAGATTTGAAATCCTGCATTCTTTGAGCCACAGTTTATTTTAAATAATAAATTGATAAATAGAAGTTTATGACTGTAGTAATTAATAAATACTAATATGTTTAAACATATTTAATAAAGATCATAAACATAACTGAAATATTTATTATTTTCCAAAGTATTTTATGCAAAGCGAAATTTTTTTCACTGTCATGAAAACTTTGTGCATAACATAACAAATTTCCTTGCAACAAACACAATAAATAACAACATATATTATTAGGAGGAAATATCAAACATTTGAATCAGGTAGTATTTGTGTTCAAAGCAGGAAGTCAAGTTAGAGTCTAATATTTCGAAGATTCATACCTTGAGTGGCAAGTACCGATTAACCATGGAACTCAAATCTGGATCATCACTGTCTCCGATATAAAGTAACTCTCCATTTCCATTGTCTTCCGCACATAATCGACAAATTGTTGAATCATAAAGGCGTACTTCTGCCATGATTCTAACGGAACTGCTTGCCAACGACTAACATCGATTTTATCCTAACCAAACCGACGAGTAAGTAAATATGATTCCTATATACCATGTATTTTAATCATGTGCTATTTAATCTTTACTTAAAAAATTGTATGTTTCGATTTTTTTGTCATTGATAAATTAGAATTTCCTCGTATATAACATTTTCTTATAATAAAATTCGTCTTTAAAATTCAGGTGAACGTTTATACATGATCGATCTCGTGTCGGTATTTCGATTAAACGGAACAAGCGATAGATCGAAATTTTGTAATCGATAAGTCGGTATCTCGTTAGACATCGATAATGTAATGTAAAATATATTTGAATTGAACAATATTTAATGTTTAATCTCTTATTACTTATTACCTAATTGGTAAATTCTTAAATAATTTACTTCTTTGTAATTTTTTTTTTTATTTTTACAAATGCATTAAAACACGCGACTTAGATTTCAACATTATTTAATATTATCCATTATCATTGAATCAGGAGAATGTAATATCATTGTTAAACATGGAAAAGGAAGAAAATGTAACTGAAAAAAATGAATTTTATACTGCGGCTGCTGAATATTGGGAACATATTCCACCTACAGTGGATGGAATGCTTGGAGGCTTTGGATTTATTTCTCAAATTGATATAAAAGGTTCCACAAAATTTTTGAAATCATTGTACGAAGTATGTATCATAATCATTATCTTTTAGACATTTAGAAGTATTTGTTAATTAGTAGTTTTAAACATTTTGTTAACAAAGATCTAATTTATTTCAGTTAAAAACTCCACCATCAAAAACATATGCATTAGATTGTGGTGCAGGTATAGGAAGAATAACTAAGAACCTGTTATTAAATCATTTTAAACATGTTGATTTGGTAGAGCAAAATTCAAAATTTATAGAAGTTGCTAAAACATGTTTGAAAAATTATTCCACAAGAATTGGCAACTATTATCCTATTGGTAATATTCCATTGGTTCATTAACCATACAAAAACACATATGCAAACAATGAAGTCACATTTCAAGTCATTTTCAAGGACTGCAAAATTTTTGTTTTACGGCCAAGAAGTATGATGTCATCTGGTGTCAGTGGGTCTTGGGCCATTTAAAAAAGGATCATTTAATAGAGTTTTTGAAGAAGTGTTCGTAAGTACACGTTTGCCCCTTATAAACTATGAATAAGTATTATTTAATGTATCTTTTTCTTTTTATACAGAATGGGCTTAAAGACTAATGGTTTAATCGTAATTAAGGAGAATGTAACAACTTCAACAGACTTAGAAGTTGATACAAAGGATTCATCTGTCACACGACCATTGTCTGAATTGTACAGCATATTTCAGGAATCTGACTTAATTTGCATTAAAGAAGAACAACAACATAAATTTCCACGTGGATTATATCCAGTTTATATGTTTGCCTTAAAACCCATTAATAACCCCTAATGAAAAATAATAATAAAATATTAAATAAATTATTTTATAATTTGTACAACTTGTAAATTGTTTAATTTTCCCGGTATTACAAATTTAAGCTTTGTTTAGTTTTTTTTACAAAAACAGTTTGAAAAATTTCACTTATTTAAGAAAGTTAATTTATTTCGGACGTATTTTTTCGTACATGAACCGCTGATTTATATCCTGAGGCGAAGCATTTATAAGACGTTTCTTCACTGCGTGAAAATGCATTAAAGCAAAATTATACAATTCATTTTCCATTTTCCAAACAACAGACTTTTGAATCTTGTCCACAGTTTCAGGTCGTGGATTAATTTTTTGCGTTGTCTGACGCAAGTGTGATTTATTATCTGAAATGTAATAAACTGTTAGTATTTCGGAAATTTAATATTCGAATAGTCTCCTTTCTTTTCTTACTATGTAAAAAAGAATTATAGGCCCCTTTGAAAAATCGTGGAAGTACAATTTGCAGAGTTTCTACGAATTCCGTTAGTTCCTCTGTTACTCCTACAAGAAGATAATGTTTCTGTAAATTTCTTTTTGCTTCTTCTAATGCCCAACTATTTCCAATTTCCCTGTTAAATAATTATTATTTATTACAAATTAATTGAAACAATATTTTAATCGCTGTATCTGTCTTATATTTTTACCAGCATGCAGGATCGTGACCGCACAAAAATGGTATTTGTAACCACATATTATCGGGATTACAATCTGGTTGCCCAGCATCGATACATTCGTCGAAGGTCTAGAAATTGTTTAATTAAATTTCAACATACTGAAAGTAAATTATAGTTTATTTGGTACAAACCTTTGTATCTCCATGCTTTTTTCTAATCAAATGTGGTCTAAAATTATCTCCATATCTCAGGAAGTAGTAGTATGAAACAAATCTATCTAAAGGTTTACGCAAAAGATTTATATACAAAGGTATTTGTTGGGCACCAAATCTAAAATCATAAACTTTGTTAAAAACAATGTTAAAACTGTATACTTTAAGGCAAAATTAGCAATACAATAATAGCAATAGAATTTTACTATTAATTTATATTAATTTCCTATAATATATATTTTATTTCGCTTACTTTTCAAAGTTTAAAAACGCAACATGGCCATGATAAAATGCTGGTTTCTTTGAACTCCATCCAGTTACATTATTTACAAACTGAATCTGTAATTTTTTATTTTTATTTTAATACAAACAAACAAAAAATAAAAATAAACAGAAATGTAAAATTACCTGGTTAGCAAGTGTAAGAGTATGCATATTATTGGTAACATTGATATGTAAAACATGATATCTGTTTTGTTTGCACAGATCGTAGACCAAACCTACAAAGCTGGTTGATGCTGTTTTTGGTACCCTGTTGTAGATAATGATGAGATCATCGAACGGTGATTTGAAAGGGTGCTCATTAACTTCAATCCCATTTTGAATATTGTTTTGTTCTTGTGTGATGGCATTGTCTGCAAGTACGATAGGATACCTATGTTATTCCATCACCTTCAACAGAACAAAATATTAAAAGGATGACACTTTTAATAACACAAATTAATAAGATTAATTATCTATTATAACGCATACGCAATAATTTGTAGTGATCCTCCAGGAAGTTCAATTTCATTTTTAAGTAAATGATAGTAATTGTAAATATCGCCACCAAAATCCATTGTAGTAGAAAGCTTCTGTGTATCATTATCTACTTTGTCAGGTTTTTAGTCTGTTTTCTTACATAAGTTACAAAAATATTCTTCAGAAATTTTTGATACCACCGTTTTTGTAAAATTTCGATGACACGATGTCAGTTTCAAACAATAAATACTGGTAAATTATACGAACACGGCCAGTCTCGTTCAAACATTTAATAATTGGTGCTTATACTATCAAGTTAATTATAATTCATTTTTAACAATGTTTATACATCAGAAAAAAAGATAAGTTATCAAATATGTACATATCACACTAAAATTATACGTATGTAGATAAAATGTAAATTATTTGTAACTTGAATGAAGTTCGCAAGCAATCACAAGCGATGTACAATTCGATTACTGGTACAATCGATTAATCGAAGTCGAATCTTCAAATATATTCAAACTCTATTACAAATACTATTACAAAGTTTACTCTTTTAAAATAATTATTTCATGATATTTATAATATTTGAAAAATATTTTTTAATATTTTGTAATAATTTAATTAATATTACTAAAGCTACGTAATTTATACGAGTAACCATGTAGTTAATTAATATAATTTGTACAAATGGGAAAACAGCCAATTTTTTAATTATTTATTTATTATAATTTTTTAATAATTTATACATTTTAAACTATTCAGAAGTTACTAGAATCGTTTGTAAGAAAACCATATAATAAAATATATCAATATATAATTATAAATAAATTTAAAAAAAAAGATCAAATTATGATATTTTTACATTGTTCATAATGTATTTAAGTTCATGTTATTGCAGAGTCAATTCATACTTAAAACCATAATGAAGATTAATTAACCAACTTATAGAATTTGTTGCTCATAACGTAATTTACTTCTTACATCTTCATAACATACATAACATACAATTAATACAATTAAATTATATAAAATAATTTTATTCTAATGAGTTTAACATCAACAATTGCTTCAGTACTTTTGTTTGACTAGTTTCTCTTATTTCACCTGCCAAAAACATTTCGTCTACAACTGTATACACCTGTAAAAAATTGTTAATTGTAAGAAAACATTAAATTATTACAATATATAAATGTTAAATATTACCTTATAGAAATTAAAGACAAGGTCCAGTTCACAGACATTATGGAAGTATTCATTTAATACCTCAACAAAATTATGTATCGCTTCTAAATAACACAGATTATTGTCATTGACATCGACACAAATGCAAAAATATAAACCAGCGTATCTTCTGTAGACAATCTTGAAGTTACGAAACTAAAATATCAAAGAATTCAGTATATAACAAAAATGATTGAAATTAATATATGTATAAAATTTACCTCAACAAAGTTAGTATGCTTAGCATCTCGTACAGTCACCACTGCGTGAACTTCTTCTATTAATTTCTGTTTTTCATCGTCATCAAAATTCATGTACCATTTTGCTAGTCTTGTTTTTCCAGCTCTATTCTGAATGAGGATGAAGCGAATCTGTTCATTGAAATAAATATGATTTTAAAACGTTTTAATTCTCTACAACTTAACTGACGAACAACTGTACAGAAATATAGTATAACCTTTAATATCATACAAAAACATAATTATAAATATGGACATTGAAGTAATAAAGATAAATGTATTTAATAGCATTTAATTAATTACTTGCCATGTTTAAACTGACTTATGTTTAATAAAACAATATTCGAATTTGTGCACTTGACAACCGATAATCAATAAGGATATATACAATTGAGTAACATTTGTTGCCGCCCCCAAGTTATCGAGATCACAAAACAAATCACTTTTAATGTAAAAATCAGTTTATCACGATACTATCTACAATAAGTTAATACAAAAATTTTAAACAAAATACAGTTTTTGGAAATATTTGGAAAAATACATCTGCATTATTCTCGATATCAATTTTTAAACTTCTGTCATATCGTTTCGCAGAAACAAAATGGCTGATGGTGGTGAAATTGAATTTGAAAATGATAAAGATAAATTGGATGAAAATATAAATAAAAAAGAGGAGGAAAGTCTTAAAATAGATGAGAAGAATTATGATGAAGAATATTCATCTATAGCTAGAAAACCGGAAAAAGGAACTATACCTGACAACATATTAAATTTTTTGTATCCTTAATAAATAGAGTTAATCATTTTGCTTTGGTTATTTTTTTATTTTAATTTTATCATGAATTTGCATTCCTCTTATGTTATTATATACTTATTATTATTCCTTAATATTTATCAGTCATTCTTATGCATATAATTGTCGAAAGTATTTTAATCTTTGCGTAATCGATATGAATACTATTGCTTTTGCTTCCGGCAACTTGATACAGTTTTTTAACATAGCAGAAAATAGAATTTGGTTTAAAAAGGCTTCTATAGGTAATGGTATTGGTCATATATCAGTGAGTATTTTTTTTTCTATAATTTGTATTAAGATCTGTTGTTAATTAATACATTCTGCATAATATATTTTTTTCTATGAGTTTAAAAAATATATTTTCTTGTTAGAAAAATCCTGTTTTTGAACATATCGCTGTTGGAATAAATGGAATAGATCCTCTAATCACTGTTTATAATTGGCCTTCGATGGAAATTATAACTATTTTAGAAGGAGGAACAATTAAATGTTATTCACATTTAACATACAGGTAGATGAGTTTTTAATAGATTAAAAATGTTTTATATCGCTATAATAAAATATTTACTAAAATCGCTCTTAATTATAGTCCTGATGGATTATTATTGGCGTCTCAAGGCGGTGAACCTGATTATTATGTTTCTATTTGGAATTGGAAAGAATCAAAAATTATTCTACAATGCAAATCTTATGTCCAAGATGTATATAACGTAACATTTTCTAAATATATTCCTGGTCAGTTAACATCCAGCGGGTTAGGACATATTAAATTTTGGAAAATATCCAAGACTTTTACCGGATTAAAGCTTAAAGGTGAAACAGGAAAATTTGGAAATACAGAGATTTCTGATATTATAGCAATTCATCCGATGCCAAACGAAGCAGTAAGGACTCATGAAATCAACCTAGAATAATGATGTATTCTGTAATATGTGTACTTTTTAGGTGATATCAGGATGCGAATGGGGTAATATTCTTTTATGGGATGAAAGTTTGATTAAGCTCGAAGCACGTAGGAAAAATAAGGAAACAGCACATATTGGCTATATCACTCAATTTGAATACATTAACGGGGAACTTATTTCAGTTGGTAATATATTTCACATTCAGCAGCGAATAGAAGATGTAAAATATATTATGTTACAAAGTTTTAATATCGTAGGATCAGACGGATGGATAAGATTTTGGTTTTATGAAACAATAGATCATGCTAATCTTTCTGACGAAGAGCAGTTTCTTGAGATTCAACCAATTTACGAGTTTCAAATTACAGACGGGAAAGAAAATGCAATGCTTATGTGTATTCAAAAGCAAGAGCCAGATAATTTAGACAAAACAGTTTGGTATGCTCAGGTAAATATATGTACAATATGAAAATGTATTGATACTTAAAAAAAAATCATTGGCAGGATGGGAATGGAGGATTATGGTTACTTGATCTTTGCACTAGTAAAAAAGAGCAAGTACAAAGAAAATTCTTCACTTGTCATGCCGGTCCTGTAGTTGATATGGATGTAGCCGATTGGGGACCTTTTATAGCTACGCTTGACAAAAGTGGTAATCTACATATTTATAATTATATTGAGAAGAAATTAAATGTCGCTTATAAATTTCACGACATCGGGAGTCAAGTAATTTGGTTCCCGTGTAAGGTAAATATATTTATTCTTAAATTAGAACACTTATTACTTCATGAAAATGTTTAGATTGAGAAAACGGGTCTAACGCTTATATGCGCTTTTGAAAGTGGTATTATTAGAATGATTACAATAGCAATTCAAACAACGGGTACAGAAGATAGTGTAAGGCTAGTCCAAGTTTTGAAACCGCATTCGATGCCAATTACTGTAATGCGTTCAAATACATCTTATAGGTACGTTTTATACGAATTACACAAGTATATTGTTATCAGTACATATAATATGCTTTTAGTTTATTGGTAACAGGCAGTAATGATGCGACTGTTTTTGCATTTACTATTCAGCCCACGGATACTTATCCTAAACTTTTACCTATCGGTTACGTAAAAGTACCATCGTCTGTTACTTGTATGACATGGAATCCTCAAGAAGTAAGCGCAAATATTATAATTTTATATTAATAGCATATAACTGAAATAGCTATTAAATTTCTTCCGAACAGGAAGCAACTTTGTTAATCGGATGCTTAAAGGGAGACTGTATAGAAATTCAGTTACCTACGATACCTCAAGCGTATACGGTCACATCTTATGAGCTTGTCAGTTGCAGTTCTGCAACGTTTAAGTTTGAATCGGTGAAATCGTCGATACAAATAGAAATTCTTAAAAGGGAATATGAAAAAAGAAAAGAGAAAAAAATTGAAGAAAGAAGGAAAGAAATGGAACAATTAATAGCAGAGAATCCACACATTGTGATCGACGAAGAAACATTTCTCAGTAATAATTTATGTTCAATTCTAATTCGTAATTTGGTATTTGGGTTTAATTACTGGAACTTATTTTTTTAGTGGAAATTGAGGAAGAGGAGATGATTCTTCCAGAAATTTATATTCCAGAAATTCCAAATAAAGTTTTAGTTGCAGAATATGGTATTAACGGAAATATATGGTTATTCATGGCTGGTTTCGATGCAGGATATGTTTATGAATATCCACGTCCACTACAAGAAAAAAGGAAATATAACAAACTAATTACAAGCAGAATCATTGAAGCTGCAATAGATACAGAAATTCATAATTTTCTCTTTTAGTATGAAAATATGAATATGTTAAAAGAAAAGAAAAAAAATATATATATGTAGATAACATACATACTTTTTTCAGTAAAAACAAGAAATATTTATTTTTGGGAACACAATATGGAGAACTTTATATTAGTAAGATAAATGAAAAAGACCCGCTAGATCTCTCAGATTATTGGATTTTGCCTGTACATGATTATTACAATGGTCATATGTCTAAAATTTTGTTTAGTTATGACAAAAAAATGTTGTTAACATGCGGTCACGATGGAAATATATTTTCTTTTAACATTAACGATGATACACCCTTTGAAAGTATTAAAATACCAGAAACAACACCTTCTCTTCCTTTGGTAAGCTAGTTTTTCAATTAACATCTTTCTATTAATTAAATTAAATTACATTAAATATTTGATATTATTTATACAAATACAGCCGAAGAATGTTGAAGATATCGAAGATCCTGAACATCCAAGCTTGGAGCAAGTAATCACACAAAAAGAACAAAATCGAATTATTTCAATCGCGGAGAAAAAGAAAAGAGAAACTCTTCAAAATATACGTAATTTGACAGAGGAATATGTTAAAATTACTATTAGGTACAATATATTTTTGAAGATATAAATTTTAGTAGATTCATACCTTTTTATGAATAACGCTGATAAATTTTCTCTGTCTATTCTCTTTCTAAACTAGGAATAAAAATCTTCTACCATCGCAGCAAATATCGCAATTTGAATTAGATCCCAGAATAACAGAGGACCTAAAACAACAACTGGAAACGAATATAACTTTAACTCAAGAAAAGTTAAAATTTAAAACTGAAAAAAGCAAATTAGAATTACAAAAATTGATGAATCATTTTGTTACGCCCATCACCTGTTTGCCTTTTGCAGTTTATAGCATATTGTAAGTTCCTTTTTGTGTCGAAATATATTAAATTATAGTTGATCAATGATACATTACAAAGGTATTTAACAAAATTTGGAAACAGAAATGAAGACAAAGCGATACATTCATTAAGAGAATTGAAGTTGAATATCGATAATATTTCAAAGTGCATTGAAAAAATGACGCACGATGACAAGCAAGAAAAAACAGGCAGGTATTTTTACTTTTTTTCTTTATATAATTTTTGTATTAAATTTTATAATTAAAAATTATGTTTCAACAAACAGAATTGCATAAAAAATTGGATAGCAATATGTTACGGAGGAAAACATTTTTGTATGTTCTTTTGATAACAAACTCTCTTTCCTCTTTTCTCTGTTTCTCTTCCTATCTATTTATATTGTACATGTATATCTTGTTTAATCACAGATTAACCCAAGAAGAGACTGAAATGGAGAAATATGAATTGCAAGAAGAAGAGTTACAGCCTATAGATGTTCTTTTAGCAGAAGATTACAGCGATTTGTCGTCTGGGCTAGGATTGCAAATTAAGCAAATGTTATCGAAATACAGAGAAAGAAAATTGAAGTTGTTTCAAAGACAAAAAGAAGTAAATTAAATGCATATGACAATAGTGCATCGTATGAAGCTATATTTTTTGCAGTGGCAAAAGTTGTACACAAGGAAACCAAATCTAGAAAAGAGTCGTCTCGAAGATGCAGCTTCCCTTGAGAAGGCAAAAGAAACCATTGGCGAATGTAATTTGAAAATTAATGCAGGTTTCGATTTAACGAAGAAAAAGGAAACGGCAGTTTCAAAATATAAACAACTTTTGAACTGTAGAAGCAAGGTATATTTGGTACAGAATATGCTGTTATAGTCGTTTATAAAGTAATTATTTTTTTACAGCTTCATTACTTGCGAGATGATTTTAATACAAGATTAAACTCGGTTAGATTAAAAAAGCAAAAGTTGCAGAAGGATGTTGTCGCGTTAACGGAAACTCTTAAAAGAATTCACTTGGAACTTCCACCAAAAAGCATAAAACCTTTACCGCAACCATTGAAATTAAATATTGATGTTGAGTTTCCTGAACACAACCTTGAGGTCAGTTATTAGATTCTTACAAGTGGAATATAAAATTTTTCAAACAGTATTATTACAGTTAGAAAAATACATGTCAATATCGGAAAAGATGCAACGGATGAAACAACGAAGACAATCGGTCGTGAGCCAATCAGTGGATCCTTTTGATTTAGAATATGAAGCATTGTACTGTGGCAGTAAAAAAATGTTTGGAGAAGAAGTGGAAAGTCTTTCAACTCTCGTTTCCTCCTCGCACGTGAAAGTAAAGGGACATTTATCCACCCAAAGTGATTTGCTTCAAAATCTCAATACAACCGATTCATTCCAAACTACATGGGAACGTGAAATGAAACATTCTCGAATGTGGCGTAAACTGTACGAACAGGATTGTATATTACGCTCTATTGATATTAGCTATAAAGAAGTGGAGGCTGAATTAGACGAACTGGAAGAATACAGACTTGATGTTACGTATCAGAGCATATACATGAATTTACATTTATTAACCCTTTATGAAGAATTTGTCATTTTAAGAGAATGCGAAGCAACAGAACGTACCCTTGAGAAGAAAGTTAATGAAAAATCAAACGAGTATTCTGCGGTGACGTTAAAAGTTATTATCATCGTAAAAATAAAAAAATAAACAACAATTGGTTGGTATCGATTACTGTACGATTTAATTTTCACAGATACAAGCTACGAATGTTAACATCGCAGCAAGAGAAGAAGATATTCGAAAACTGCAAGCGAGAATTAAAGATATCGCTGCCGAGTTTGCTAAAGCCATAGCTGAAAACAAATTTTATGACTTTCTTCAAAAAATATTCAGAAAAAAATATACAGCTGCAAGAGAACGAAATGGTATTCAATTTTTGCTTAAAACAATTTAAATTGATTAATCAACATTTGTTAATTTAATTGTAATTTTAGGTTCTTCGGATTCGTTTACACAATCGTCTGAAACCAGTTCCGATGAAACAGATAATACGGTAGATTCTGACACAGAACATATTCTGTTTGATGAAAATATATGTCCGCCAGGATGTGATAAAGAGTTATATGAAATGGCATTTTTTACGAGGGAAAAACGATATGAATGTGAATTTCAAATTAGAGAAAAACAAAAAGATATAGAATTATTGAGCAAAGAATTGGATACAGATACCAAAAATTTGAGAGCTATTGAAAATAATTTGAAAAATAATCGGGAAGAATTAAAGGATTTTATGGTATTTTAAAACATCTTGTGTAATGATATATAAAAACATTTTTATACCTTTCGATTTAATTAACTTTGTTGCCTTCAACAGTTGAGAAAACAAAAGAAATTAAATAACATTGATGTAACAATTATATTGAAACTTCATCAGTTACAACATATTTCGAATTCTGGGCAAATGACAGAACTTGAAAATTGTGTAGTTTTTAATAAGAAAGAATTGTCAAAGCTATACAGTAGAATTGGAGAGCTACAAGAAGAAACGTACAGCTTAGAAGAAAAGCGCAAGTATGACAACAATATAAAATAATTTATAAGGATAAATATATTGCGTTTTTTATTGTAGAAAAAATGAAACGCACCTTAAAAGAATTAAATTAGATTTAAAGTATATGGAGAGTCAGAATAAGAAATTAAAAGAAGACATTAAAGAGAAAATGATACAAAAATTTGGTCAAAAGGTATCACTGATCAATTTTTATGAGATCATTTTACAGAGATTGATTTATGATACTAAAACAGACATGCGTAAAGTCATGAAAAATTTTAATAAAGACATAAAAAGTAAATACGAAATGTTTTTGAATTTTATATAATTATTCTGATAAATGTTTAGTAAATACCATCTTTTTCATGATTATTTAGATGTTAAATGGAGTTGCACTGAAGCATTAATTACTTTAGAAAATTTAATTCGAGATAATACGGAAAAATTAAGTTTATTGACAGTTTTGGAAAAAGAAAAATTTAAACTTAAGAAAAATTTGGAACATACATCAATTCCAGAAGTAAGGATTTTATTACATTTTTTATATAAAAATATGCTATTTTTGATTAGTGTTTAAAATACCATTTTGATTTTAGGAAGATATATTGCAGATAGAACTTGAACATAAAGCTGATATAGCTATGCTTGAAAATATTCTCCATCATCAAATGCAACAAAAACAGTTGCTGCAACATGACATAGAAATCCTTAAAACTGGATCAAGAAAGTAACACTTTCAATTTGTTTGAAAAAGAACGTATTATAAGAATAATTAATGCTTAATTTAACAATAATTTAACAATAAATTTAAAAAACGTGTAGAACAGTTTAATTAATTTTCATTATATTTAAAAATTGTATATCTTCGTAATTATAGCTAATAACGATGAACCGATTTTCTTCTGATATAGTTATCTACGATTGCGATTATAAGTAGGTATGGAAAATATAATATAAACTATTTAAGGGTGCGCAGGAGCCACGGCCGAACTCCGAGCTGACTTCAGCGACAGTTGCGGAGATATTAGGAAGCTCTGTCTCTCCAACGGTGGTGCGACAGAGACGGTGATGCAACAGTTGTAGGAGAGACGAAGATAGAGCATCGAAGCGTCTTGATTTTCCACCGACTTTGGTGCAACTTTTTGAGCTTAAAAAGCAATATTTTCTTACACTTTTTTTTTTTTTAAATTCCTTGTATCATTACGGAGGGGGGTACAGAGCCCTTTTCTCGAAAAAGTGTCCAGAAAAAAAGTTCTATAAAGATATACATTTTTATTGTTTATAAACTTTCCAGACGGAAATTGCAAAATCGGGCTCTGTACCCCCCTCCGTAATGATACAAGGAATTTTTCAAAAAAGAAAGTGTAAGAAAATATTGCTTTTTAAGCTCAAAAAGTTGCACCAAAGTTGGCGGAAAATCAAGCCGCTTCCATCGCTCTATCTTTGTCTCTCCTATAACTATTGCATCACCCTCTCTATCTTGTTGTAGAGCTTCCTAATTTCTCCACAACTGTCGACAAAGGCGCTAGTTTACCTCCTGCGCACCCTTAATACGATTCTTGGTAATTTTGATCTAAAACAAGTACCTAGGTACTACTATATTACTGTTTCAATATAAAGTACTTACGGTTACGATATCTTCCTGGTAGCAGACAAAACAAAAGGGTTGTTTGATTTTTATTTTCTGTAAAGTTATAATGATGAAATACCGTGATAATCCATTTTTTAATAAAAACAGAACACAATATTCACTTCGATTTGAGACAAACAATTACTGATGTTTTTGTTTCAAAACCGAGTAAGTATCGATTCCTCGTTCGATACAAGTAGCGAGTAAAAGTATCGATAGTACTGATTCAACCCTTTTTTAATATTAATGGAGTCGGTTAAATTTAATCGCTGCTTTATCGATAGTGTTGAAAGATGTTTAAAAAGAAAAAGAAATGTTTTTCAACATTTTCCAAAAATATGGACATATGTCTATGTTGCTTACGATTACTCGTGAGCGATCGCAAATGTTCGCTCAGGTTTTAGAAGGCACTTTTTATTTAAACATGAAAAAGAAAATTTATAGTATACACACGTATATACAGATACATTAAAAGATTTAGACTTTTTAAACACCCCTAACGCTTAATTAACATATATTGATTAATGATGTAACACGAAACGAGGTAGTTGATCTTACTTTCTTAAGTCTATGGCGATTTTTAAAGTAAAGTAGTAAACAAACAAAGACTACATAATGAATAAAAAATAAAATAGAGCATTAATGTATAGTGTAGATTTATATCTATTTTTATACGAAAAAACGTGTTTATTGTTAATGTTTGCTATATTTATGAAAATTGAAGTTTAAAGTTTCATACGTAACCTACAAATGTTATTAGTGAAATGTCTTTTTAAAATATGGGCATTATTGAAACTATAAAACTCTATTACGAGATTATAGTTTATCAAAAATTATCTACTTAACTATAATAGTTAATCAATAAGATTGTTAGCTTAATTTGTTTTGTAACAAAAAAAAAGAGAAAATGGATCAAATGTTACCAAGTCCTGGGTTTAGCATACCCAGTATAGGAACTCCTTTACATCAACCGGAAGAAGATCAACAAATTTTACCTAATGCGTTGCAACAGCAACAGCAATCACAACAACAGCAGCAACAACCACAACAGCAATACCAATTACAACAACTGCATGCAATGAGTCCAAACATGCTTATGCTTGGAACGCCACAGAAAACTATGCACGGATATGCATCTGCACCTACATTTGCAACGCCACAAAGTCTTATGCAGCCACAAACACCGGTAGGATTATACGAAACAAGATTAAATTCAGTTATTATAGTTGACACTGCATTGAGGAAGAATTATTCTGTTTATAGCAAAATATGATGTCACCGTTAGTACAAAATTCCAATCATATAGCACCACCATCAATAGGACCGTCTACTCCTGGTCCGATGACACCAATGACACCAGCTTCCGCAGATCCAGGGATATTACCACAACTTCAGTAAGCAAAAAATAATTTAATTTAGAAAAAGTAAACATATTCAGTACGTTTCCATAATGTTACAGGAATATTGTTTCTACGGTTAATTTAAATTGTAAGTTAGATTTAAAAAAAATTGCTCTTCATGCAAGAAACGCAGAATATAACCCAAAGAGATTTGCCGCAGTAATAATGAGAATAAGAGAACCAAGAACCACGGCTTTAATATTTAGTAGTGGAAAAATGGTTTGCACCGGAGCAAAAAGTGAAGAGGACTCTCGATTGGCTGCAAGAAAGTATGCCAGAATTATTCAGAAGCTTGGTTTTCCTGTTAGTAATTGTCTTGAAATTTATCATTAATTTATGATTGATTATTATCGATTTAATTTCTTTTGGGTAAAGGCAAAATTCCTGGACTTTAAAATACAAAATATGGTAGGAAGTTGCGATGTGAAATTTCCGATTAGACTGGAGGGTTTGGTACTCACTCATGGACAGTTCTCCTCATACGAGCCAGAGTTATTCCCTGGGTTAATATATCGAATGGTTAAACCTAGAATTGTTCTGCTTATATTTGTATCCGGGAAGGTGGTTTTAACAGGTAAATTCTGCATCGATCGCGTATCATACATATATCTAAAAGAAAATACTTGTTTTATAATTTAATATTATTTGAATAGGAGCAAAAGTTCGACAAGAGATTTACGAAGCATTCGACAATATTTATCCAATTTTAAAAAGTTTTAAAAAGCAGTGACCACGTCTTTTATGCATCCAAGTTATATTTTACACGGATAAAACCTAGGTAAGACATCTTGGTTACTTCAAAAACTAAAAAATAAAATTATTCTAAATTCCTGTGGTACTGTCACGTTTTTAAAACAATTTAAATATGCTACAAAAAATATAATTGCAAATAACTTGAAAAAATTTGTTTGTATTAAAATTATTTTATTTTCTCTCGTAGGGCAACATAAAAGAATGCCGACTGCTTTGAAAAAAAAATGTGTCTTCTCGATAATGTGGTGCCTTGATCGAGGGGTAGTTGTCAGTTCATAGTTTGTTTGTAATTTATACGTATTTATATAATTTAAGCATTATCGATTGCAAACGCGTCTATCATATTTAAGGCGCAAAGTGCGATAACGTTCCTCTGACTGTATAGAAATAGTTAGAACAATAAATACTTTGTTACATGCAAGTAATAGAAAGATAAAGAACTTAGTTTGAATACGAAAGTAACCGTTCTTATGATTATTTACGTACGTACGACCGTTTTCATTCTTAACACGTTAGTAATTTTGTAAAAAACAGAAAAAGAAAACGAAAAAAGAAAGGCATTTTTATATATTGTAACATGAAATAATCATAGGAAAAATGAGAACCATATAAGTATAAAAATTATACAAATTTTGTATTATATTAAAAAAAAATATATATATATTTAATTGCAATAAGAAATGGTGTTTCAATGAAAGATTCTACCATTTTATTTGTTCAATGACGAAGCTTCATGACGGTTTTTACTAAACATTGCTGAAGTACAGGACAAATATCTTTATTAGCTACTGTTAAAATATCTGTTGCGTGTATAATGGAATCTGTATCAATGTTTCCGATCAGAAATACTTCTGAAATCTGGCCATGCTGCGGGAGGCTAGCCAGTGTAATTATCCCGTGATTGAAATTATCTTTCAGTTCTGGCGGTGTATTACACATAGTTTCTTCTGTATCCGTAGGATCCATTAAAAAGCGATCACCGTATATACCCTGCATTTTTAAATATAATAGTAATTAAAAGAAGATATTTGTGATTTAATTTTTTAACGACATTACTTACAACGGTGGAAGCTGTGACTAAACCAAACATAGGAACACCTGCGTTAGCCAAAGCAGTACTAGCAGCCATAATAGCAGCCGCTAAAGCAGATCCGGCATTATCCAAAACTATTGCATAAACATCTACTTGAAAATTAGGAAACTCGTGCTGAAAAAATAATTTTTGTAATCGTATTCCTGTTTTTTGTTCAATTGAAATCTTTATTTTTTAATATTAAAAGCGAATTACAAAGCAAGTTAGTTACTAATGATATTAAGAAAAGAAAAAACACTAATTTAGCCTGAAATTTATATTATTTTAATAATAAAATTTATCGCATATTATGTAAATATATGAATAAATTTATATTTACCAAACAAACAGCTGGTTCTAATGCCCTTTGCAAAATCAAACTATATTGTTTTTCTTCTGCATTTTGTTGATGGATCTTTCGCTTCTGACAAGAGAAAGATGCGAATTTAAATTCACAATAAATCTCTCCTTGCACACAATAACCATTTTTATTTGGCACTTCTCTAGGATCGAATACGGAACAAACTACTTTTGTATCTCCCATCTCTATATACGCGGAACCTTTCGCTTGACTGACTATGCCTGTTTTTACAACTATGAAAATAAGATGTACACAATTACTTTTAATAAATCATCGAGCATTCTTATGTGTAGTTATTTTTGTTAATGGTATGTAAATTTTACAAAGGATACGAGCTTACATATTTTCCTTATTTCATTGTTGGCACGTTTATCGCTTCTTTTGCCAAGATCATATTTTGTTTTGTCACTTTTATTATTAATCTTGGAGTAAATGTGATATGGTACGGTCACTTCTGGACCATTAATTCGTCTTTGATCGACAGGCATTTTAAAATAGTAAAACTTCAGTCAAAATATTTATTACTTCAACCAAAATATTCTTTGGTAAGAAGACAACATAAATAAGAAGGCGAATATAACGCAATATTGTATTGTTATAAAAATAGAATAATTTAAATCGTTGAATAACAGTAAATTTTATCCGATAATAAAATGGATTGCCACAGAATTAATTTAATTGACAATAAATGTTTACATGCGATTGAAATCACGTGGTGAGCAGTACTTAAATGTTTCAGAACATGACATTGGCGCATGCGCATGCGCATTAGCGACAAAACTTTCATCTGGTCGTATTTATAAATATTGTACTTAGAACTAATTAAAAATAAATACATGTTCTAAAAGCATCAAAATATTGCAAAAATTATATTTTTAATTATACGTATTTATTACGTTTAGTTGATAAATTTGCGAATGAGTAAAAAGTTTCTGTATAAAAGTGTTTCGTTCAACAGCTGTAACTGAAGTCGAATAAAATTAACCCTTGCTATTCAAAATGGCAAGTCGTGTATTTTCTTCGATTCGTGCTAATAATGACATAAGACAATGTTTCGGGTAAGCTTTGATTTTTTTTTCTAGAAGATTTAAATGTATAGTATAACCTTACAATTTTATATAATTGGAAAAATTAATTGCACCCTGCTTCAATGTTTAGCATAACAAAAAGATTTGCTGGGGATACAAGCAAAAATATCATTGATCCGAAAGCTCTAACAATAGCAAAAGATCCTCAGAGGGCACTTATGGATAAGGAAGAACAAGTATATCGTGATGCCATGAAGGGTACAATTACGGTATCCGCAATAGAAGATGTTGGTTTGGTTTCGGGTGTTCCAGAGGAACATATAAAAACTCGTAGAGTACGCATTTATTGCCCTGCAAAAAATGCAATGCAGTCTGGTACAAACAACATAAATTTTTGGCAAATAGATTTTGATACGCGCGAACGTTGGGAAAATCCCCTCATAGGATGGACATCAACGTAAGTACAATAAAATGTTTCTTTCTTTGATTATTAATCTTTAATTAACATTGTATCTTGATCCGTAGAGGTGATCCTATGTCAAACTTGAAGGTAGATTTTGCCACAGAGAAAGAAGCTATTGCGCATTGTGAAAAAATGGGATGGGACTATTACATTCAGAAGCCGAATGTTAACAATCCTAAGCCTCGCAGTTATGGCACTAATTTTTCATGGAATAAGCGTACTAGAGTTTCGACTAAGTAAACCAGATTTAGAGAAGGATGAATATAGCACTGTATATATAGCTCTACTATATTTAATTGTTCTTGTGTGTAAAATATAAGGTATTGAATAAATCTTTCCAAGAACGTATAAACAAATGAAAAGTTTTACAAATGTTTTTTTGAAATCAATATAAGAAAAATTAATTGATAAATTTCACAATTTATTTTTTAGCAATATTTATATAATATCATTCTTACATGGTTAACATTCTTATTATTCACCTCATTTATTATTAATATTATTAGTATTTTTAATATAACATCAGATTTTAATTAGACTGTATATTTTAAAATTCAGTATTTGCTTGCTCCTATTATCTTACAAACTATATCAAGCATTGTCGCTATCACAAAGGAAAAATGTATTCGATTAACAGTAGATCGCAAATTACAGAAGAAAAGGTGTTTTTAAATACAAAGATGTGAGAATTATAACCATACATGAAATTAAATTGCTTGCTGTGGCTCTATTAATGAATTTTTAAAAAACCATCTTTATCTAGAAATTTTGAGAGTTCAATTAATTAGAATTAACGTGTATGGAAGAACAATGCTTGAGTCTTTGTTTATAAATTTATGTGACAAAACGGTCGTTTTTTGCAGACTAACGAGGATCATTAATCTATTTACAAGTTTGATCTAAAGGAACGTTTCACTGCTCTTTCTTTTAAATGTTTTTTATCTGACGAATCATTGCAACACTAATATAATATTTTCTGCTCTGTCTGTTTGCCTGCTCCTTTGTTTATCCCTTCTCCTACCCCCCCCCCCCCCCCATTTTCGTCCTTTTCATTGTTCTTATATTGTTTATCATTGTCAGAAGTTTAAATTTATACTTTCTCATCTATGGTAAATTTCTAACAGTATAATAATTTCAACACTCAGCTAAAATTGAAATTATTAATCATTAACGATACCGATTGTACCTTGAAATATGTAATTTATATATTTAATTTGTGAGAAGCAAATCTCGCTGAACGTAGAAGAAAAGAAAAAAGCTAATTGCTTTCACAATTTCGATTGTCTTAGACCCTGTACCAATAAGTGTTTATCATTTATCATTAGTTATTAATAAATTTTTCGTAATTTAACGCCTTTTTCTTTTCACCCGAATGGTACGATATTCGATTTTTTTTTTTTTTTTTTTTTTTATATTGTATTTATATTGCGTGAACAATATTGTCACTTTATTTTTATTAAAAAACGTGAGGAATATTTAAATGAACCGGAACGAACGACAAACTGAATTGATCCGGTCGTACGCGCCAGCATTCAAAGAAAAAGCTATATAAATTGCAATTAATAATTAATAATTACTCAAGTGCATCCTGACAGTGTGTTTTAAATAGGTGTGTAGGCATTTTGAGCAGACATTATCCTATCGAATGTTTTTATTCGCACACACGCACGCAGCACTCAGACACGCAGAAAAAATGCGCAGAAAAGCTATAATCTAAAAAAATTTTCGGGTCCCCGCAGGATACCCGAACGTGATTGTACAATTTATTTATTTATTTTTTTTCCCCTTTGGAATTTCACTATCCTCAATTATTTAGGATAGCAACGTCAATCTATGTCCAGTCTCTTGTATTTTGGTATATTTATAAAGTTACGTAGTTATCTAGACGTACCGCGTGTAAACACGTCAATTTACGAATTAAGTACAATATATTTTATGCCTTTAATTGACAAGATACATACATTTTTTTACGCCTCGTGTCTTGCAAAGATCACATCTCGGAATTGGATTGTTTTTTCAAGACGTTCAGTTTTGCTCTTTTGGTTGCTTTCTATTTCTATTCGTCTTTTTCATCCTTATCGCTTTTTTGATTCATTAACATTTCTTTTTTTTTTTTTTTTTTTTTTTAATTCATGATCCTCGACGCTATATTATCTTGTAATTAACACGCGAAAAAAACAGATTTATCCAAGCTTTAAGCATCAAATGCTAAAACTCTAAAAGTAACGTACAATCGTACGTTCTAGCAAGAGGTTTACATATCCATAAACTTGGTAACTCGTACCGTATTCCCACGTACGAATACTTTTTTCTTTAATATGAAAATCTAATATACATGTTTATACTTCTGTATATGTATATTAATTCACAATCGTTTTTTTTTTTTTCTAATAGGCACTAGAGGTCGACAAGAGGTCGTGGCGTGTTTAATGGCAACAATTTGTGAAAAGGAAAATTGAAAAAGGTAAGATGAAAATCTATCGTTATTCTAAATCAATAAGTTTTTGTGTTCTTATACGAGAGATCTAAATACTAAATAAACAACTAAAGACGGACTGATAAGGTTACAGTAAAAATGTAACTAATTACTACAAAATTCGTTGTTCCTTTCTCTCTTTTTCCTCTTTCTCTTTTTTTTTTCGTTCTCTCACCCTCCCTATCACTTTCACTCCCACAATTTCTCCCTTCCTTTTCTTTTTCTTTTTTTAAATCTCATAGTTTTTAATTTCATATTATTATGTATAGCTGTTTATGACACATTTTCTTTGATGGCTTTGTTGCATAAATTTTCAGACAAAAATTACGTCAAATTATTCTTGTACGTATAGGGCCGTATTTGCCGTAAGGCGCATTAGGCGCAAGCTGGGGCCTCACCCCCTATGGCGCCATATTCGAAAACCTTATTCCTGTTATGAAAAAAAACAATATAGTTGCAAATTAAAATACCTATTTTTAAACTTATAATATAAAAAAGGAAAATGGCAATAACTAAAAAAGATGATTGGATGATTTTAACCATTTGCGCTCCGACTTTTCTGTACGAGAAGTGTTAAACAGAATAATCTGGTGAGTGTGTATTCTTATAATTGATTTGTTTGTAATTCCTTATTAATTCATTACAATGCATATTTCATTTACATTGCATGTTACGATGCAGTAAAATGTAACAGTACTCTAAATTAACTAATATAAATTTAATATGTAATTACTGCAAGTATCCTGTATATTACATATACCAAAAAAGGGGGGGATGGGAGGGCATACACGAAGCGCAAAAGGTTAAAGACATATAGTTATGCAGTCAATAATCGAGTGAATAAGAGTTAAATAATCTATTTGTACTGTTTTTGGAAGTACAGCTTTTAACATTATGTTTCTGCACCTTGCTACCTATAATTTTACTTTGACCCTTGTGCACTGTTTTGGGCCAAATCGACCCGACAAGCAGCTCTAATATTTCCTAATCTTCCGGTGAAACATTCTAATATTTTTAAATCTACTTTCATCGGAGATAATCAAGTAAAATATTATTTGGCTTTGATTTTTACGAATGTAAATGAAAATTCGAACAGTGTACAAGGGTTAAAGACGAAAACACTTTATCTTATTAGATTTTATAACAATTTAATTAAAAGAAAATCGAATTATTATTTCAAATAGAAGGTCGCTTATTGCTTGTACTCTCAGAATTGTTAATCATGCCTTTCCTTCGAAGACGAGTATACAAATATGATTGAAATTGCACAAATGTTAATAAATCAAATAAAAAAAAAAAAACTAAAAAAACAAATGATAAAGAAATAGTATATAATATTGCTTTTTTACTCGATAAAGCCCAATTTAAAAAGACGCCCCAAACGATATCATAGAAAGTGATGGTTAATTTGCGGTATAGAATACAAAATTCGTCGTACTTTGTTTATAATCTCTTTTCAAAAAGCAACAGCCGTTATTTGTTACGCGATATGTGCAATTGTACGTACAACGTGTCAAATTAATTCGTTCTGTGATTTTTTTTAAACGCATACGCGAAAAACGTTTAAGGACAGAGTCACACCCCCTCTGAACACGATTCAGCATCCAATGATATTAACAACAATCAACAACATTAATATATCACTAATAGATTTTTATTACATTGTTGCTCGCCAGCGATCGACTTTACGTTTTCCATTCGACAGGAGAAAAAATGTATAAAATTGTGCTCGTTATTGGTAATCGTAAAAATTTCTGACTAACATTTGTGCAAGTGATTGTTTAATCTTATTTAGTTTGTGCACGAGTAAACAGAGAAGTTATTATGAAAGCGAGATATTTCCGGGTTTTTTTTTTTAGTTGAAAAGCCAAAACAGTGTGAAATAAAAATGATGTTACCCCACCTTCATAATAAACCGTCTATATAATAGCAGGTGTCTCGTAATTCTTAATTCATATTTCAGGTAATGAAATCGGGTGGTATTTGGAACCAAATTGAGTTATTAACGATTAAAGTTGGCCAGTCAAGTTAAAGAATTACGGGACACCCTGCTTATATATTTATTTAGATATATTTAAAAAAAGGAAAATATTGATTGTGACGATTAATGGAAAGCTTAATATCGATCACTAAGCTAATCAATATATTATTAACTATTCGATTGTTGAAACGTGTCCAGAAAAAGAAGCTTTCTTTTCATCTCTAAAAGGTACAGGACGAATCTCCCAAAATTGTACGCAAGTACGCCATAATACAAGCATGTAACCTCATTACTCATTACGTATTAGGAATACTGTAATGTCGATAATTTCGGTTAAGCCGAACTCCACATACATTTTTTATTTTTTTCTGTTCTACGTTTAATCGTAACTGGCATCGCACAGCAAGTCAAATAGCGATACTAGTAAGCTACATTTCTTTTAAAAATGTGAAGAAACAGCGATAACATCGTTATAAACATAATCATTTCTTTCTTTCGTTTAAAAATTCGCGCGTAGTTTTCCTCTTTCCATCTTCTCTTTCCCTCTCTTTTCCTTGTCCTTCTCGTATTTTTCCTTCAAAACAATTATAAATTAAAAATCTATTCTATTCGAGGCAGTATTATTCTCTATTCCACGTGACTATTTATTGAATTTTTCTTTCTTTTTAATCAGCGAGTAGTTTCGTGATCTAATCAATGATTCAAATGAAAAAAAAAGGGATCGGAGTTTAAGCATACATGTATCATCGTTTAAATTGGTCCAATCGCTTTTAAAATTGTGGTAGAAGAACATCGGTATTGAATAAATTAAATACACACGGACTGTACTTTCGAACTGGATACACATTTTAACCGCGTAAATTTGAAAACAGATTCGTAAGCTCGTCGCGAACGATTTCGATCGTTAAAGATAGATCAATGAATTTACTCACTAGGATCAAAAATATCTACCAAAGACAGTATTCTTTTTCTACCAATAAGAAAAGACAAAACTACGTATGCACGTATGGATAAAATTGAAGTACTGTTTTATAAAGTTACAAAGTGTATAGAGATCACGTATATAAGAAACAATTTGTTCAAATGTCTAAATGTAATTGGCGTGAATGCTTTAGAAATGTTCTAATGGAAATAGTCGAAGGATCAGATGAACGAATGAGATAAGGCAACCACGTTAAAGAAAGGGGGAGAGGAGAAGGAACCGGATAAGACTCGAGGTTACCGTAACGCGATAACAAAAACATTCGTCGGCTAAACAGCCTTTCAGCCCCG
This sequence comes from Stelis phaeoptera, assembly GCA_943735885.1. NCBI lineage: Eukaryota > Metazoa > Arthropoda > Insecta > Hymenoptera > Megachilidae > Stelis > Stelis phaeoptera. The sequence continues at coordinate 9,660,703 of OX030936.1, forward strand.
TCGCGTCGGTTTACGTAACAGCGATCTCGAAAAATGGGGTGGTTTGTTGAGCGTTTCAAATGGTCTAATAAGATCAACTAGCATTGTCGGTCTGCGTGTCTCGGTATTCCTCGCTCTCTCTATGAACGAGAACATGAACGACCGTGGCGGCGGATTGTCGTCTAAGGAGTGCTGGTCTCGAGGGTGGCGCCGTGTTCTCTGGACTGGGTTCCGTGACAAGTATGCTTACGTCGGTAGATTCGATTGGCAGCGAAGCTGGTTCAGGGGCTGGTTGTTGTTTCTTTCGAAGGCTACCGCAACGTCTGCTAAATGCCTCTTTGATATCGCGATGCAACGTGTTCAGAGAGAGCGTTGTAACGCTCGGCGGAAGTGATCTGCGCTTCGTAGGAAGACTTGGAACTTCCTCGTCGGGATAACTTTCAACGGCGTCCTGTCGACCGAGGGTCGGTCCCGCGATCGATCTACGAGTTCACATGTTGTTTGATAATGATTCTGGTTGAACCGTCTTTTAGTACTGTTTGGGGGCTCGAAAAAAGTCGCTTGAGACGACGTACGAGTCACTCTTTTTTTTTTATATATATAGTTGCGTTACAGAAGAATGGGCCCTGCGACGATTCCTTTCAAGTGTCTTCTTTCGAGCTTCCAATTGTTCGTGTAAGAGAGGAGATGCGCAAACCTGGCGTGTAGATCGGAGGAAGTAGCACTAGCAATAGAGGAACCGACAAATGATTGGTGTTCCGTGGTTGGTGAGGGACGGGATACGGTCAGAGCGGGAGGAGGCAGGTCCTCATGAGTACCGGTGGCGCCGGAGAGCAACAGCAGAGGCAAATTTGGGAAAAGCCATGCCGAAGCGGCACCTAGCTCGCTGAAATCGCTGGCGTCGCTGGCCCTCGAGGACTTGCGGCTACTGGCACGGCTACCTCTATGTACATGCAAAAAAGCCGATACTTTGCCACTCCATCCACCCCCGCCCCTACCCTCATTCCCAACACCAGGACTTGACGTTTGGGTCTGTGAATCCACTTCTTGGGCTATCCTTTCCCGTTCTTTCTTCGCCCTACACAACGATCATACAAATTTTGTTACCAATTCTTAGCAATTTTAATATTGATTAAACTACGGATTTTTATGGGACCGAAATCTATTCAAATCAGTGTGACCATCTCGTTACAATATAAAATTCAGATCTCAATGAAAATCCAAGGAAGAAACGAGTGAAAAAAAAACAATAATAATCCGTAGTCTGGTAATAGATAAAGAAAAGAACAAAGAATATATACTCACGCTATATATTCTCGAATAGTTTGCTGGATCAATCTAGCAGCTTTGTCTTGACGTTTCCACATTCTCGTCGAAGAAACAATTTCAAGCTCCTTACGAGTAGGAAATTGTTTCTTGAACTTGATGTCCATCTGTTCCTGTAACTTTCGGAAGTCCTCGGACTCCTCGACGTGTCCAAGAACGTGCTTGACAAGTGCGTGCAGAATGTCCAGACAATGAATCTTATTACCCTTAGCGATAGGAAGATTGAAGCTGACCAACGCGACCATGTTGGGCTTCGATATTCCTAATGGCGGGTCTAGGCTCGCTATGAAATCGCTTAATTGCGAAAAATTTATAAACTGTGTCGCGTGCGGATCATACCTACGAATCAACCATCGTTACACAATATTACTACATCATTCGAACAGCTACCAGCTAAAAAAAAAGATAACTATACATATATACAGCGTTACCAGATTACGACAGAATTAAGGGGAAATAAGAGTATGGCAGTGGGATAAGTTAGCACAGTTAGTGAACCAGTGCTGAACAGATTAGCCTTCCCTAGAGAAGATGACAGTGTAAGAGGAAGAAATACCATCGTTCGTCTCATACTTGAAAGTTGTCTAATCCATAGGTTGGTAACTTCTTAGTATTATAACGAGTGATGAGAGTATCTTCCCTTCTAACGCCATATTCCTTAGGGAAACCTATCGTGCTCGACAGTGTACTCTAGTGTACTATGAGGCCACGTTCTCCATCGTGAAGGAATTTACCTGGTAATCCTGCACATGTGTATATTAGGTTAGCAACTGAATTTGCAATCTTCCCATCTTTTCCCTACAGAATTATTTACTAAAAGCCATGAGATAGTAATTTTTGTATCCCTTTCACAAGATGTAATGGAAAGGGTTTAAATTTAGTCGCCAACCTAATAATTATACGATACGGATTAAAAAACGATTCTTACTTGGACCATCGGATGTAGAACATTTCTAAATCATCCTCGACGATACCGATCTCTTCCTCTTGATGGGCCTGATTAAAGTTTTCAAGAATGATGGCGATATACATATTGATAACGATCATGTAACTGATTATGATAAAGGAAGTAAAGTAAGTTATTGCCAAGAGAGGGTATCCGCAATTTCCGTTCATTTGTCGGCTAGTTGGAGTCGGATCGCAGTCTGGTGGTTGTACCATCAGAGACTCTAAGACGTCGTTCCAACCGGCTGATGTCATTAATCGAAATAATAATTGCATGCTTCTACCGAAAGTTTCGAAATTTACCTAAGAAGAAAGAAAAAAATAGAACGGATAGAGCGGCAACGTTCCGATTCGGTACTTTTATTATTATTTCTTTTTTTTAGATTTATTAATTGTCATAGTTTAACAGCTTCGAAAATGAATGAATGTCTTGTTTCTAACTGTACACTATCGAGCACGTTAATCTTACCTAGGGACAATACCGATGTAGATAACTTTTATACTTAGAAGTTACTAGATATTCTTCCGTTCCTAGGATGCTCGGCAGTGTACATGGTCAGAAGTATCTGGTGATTCAATAACAATTGGTTTCACCCGTTCATTTTCAAGATTATGTTGAAAGGTGTCGTTGGAAAGGGTTTAGAGAAATTCAAGAGTGTAAAGGAGGAGTAAAAATAACGTTCCAATGATTCTTACCATATCGTCGAGCGCGCCTTGTTTCTTAACATGGCCAAAGACCGACATGCCGATAATGGCATAAATAAAAGTGATCAAGGCTAAAAGGGCGCCGATGTTGAACAGCGCCGGAAGACTGACCACCAGTGCGAACAGCAGTTTTCGAATACCTTTAGCGGCCTTTATGAGCCTCAAGATTCGACCGATTCTGAACACTCTCACGACCCGCAGGAGCGTCGGGGACACAGGAAAGTCGACCATAATGTCCTCCATCAATATCCCTAGAATCGAGGCCAACACGAGCAGGAAATCGAACAGATTCCACGGCACCGTGAAATAATGATATCGCAGTCCTATTATCTTAACGATCGCTTCTAAGCCGAACACGGTCGTGAAAAATGCGTTGGACACCTCGAGGACGAAGAATATCGGATGCGGCTGACCGTAATGCTCGATTCCCATTGTCAACATATTTAGAAATATCAAAATGAAAATCGCTATTTCGAATCTGAAAACATTGGACATTGTTCATAGGTTACATTAGGATTAAAAGTTTCTTCCTTTCTTTAAGGACAGGGTAAAGTATTCAATTATTGACGATGCAAGCAGATTTTACTTTTAAATTAAAGAAACAAGTTTGAGTTGGACTACATCCTAAAACCCAAACTTATTTCTGATTCAAAAGTAAAATGTAACATCCATCATATTTTTCAAACTTCTTTTATTTCGAATTTTTGGGTAAACTTTAGTTCGGGGGACCATATGGTCATTTTTTTGTTATTATTATTATTGCATTTAACGCGTAGAATACAAAAATACAAGTTTCAAGGCGAGGAATGTACTGGTTCAGAAGTTTTATGTTACCTTAAAAGTGAGCTTTTTCATCATATTTGAAAGGCAATATCTACGCCATATTGCCTTGTAGCCATACTCTGTGGATAAAACAGATTCACGTAGGTGTCGGTAAATGTGTATAATCGACAACGTCCATGCTGTAATGCAATTTATTGGAGGAACTGAATTCGTGCTCTAGAAAATCTCCCCGAAAAACTACGGCCAAACCAACTCCGAATTCGTTCAAAAGCACAGTCATGAAGCCCCTAACATCTATCCCATCCAAAAAGCACGCAACCTACGATAATCTGTTTTACCAACAGAGTATGGCTGCAAGGCGATATGACGTCCATATTGCTTGTCAAATACGGTAAAAACACTCACTTTCAAGTTAACATAACTTCTGAACCAGTGGTTTCCTCGCTTAAAAAAAAAACTTGGTCCCCCGAACCAAAGTTTAGCCGAATTTTTTTAATAAACAATCTTTTTTAGAATTACTCAAGGTCATGTCCTTCGCAATAATACGACAAGGTCAGTGCTGTCCCTTAAAGTAAACAATGAGTAAGAAGAATAATTAAAAATGCAGTGTCAACCATTGGACACCTTACCCTAGGTATATGATAGATTGGTTCATTACCTGCGGGAATTCGACAGGTCGTAAAACATAGCGAGGATCTGATTCATCGGACGCTTTATCACTTTTTGCGGCTTTTTACGGCCGAGCTTTTTCATGGCAGTGTAGTAGTGTTTTTGACTTTCGGTCAAAAACATTTCTAGCACCCCACCTTCGTACTGTAAAACAGGAACAAAAAAAAAACGAAATTGGGAGGACCAAAGGAAGGAATGTTTTATACACGTATGTACAATGTAACTTTCGAAGAACAACGGTTCGTCCTTCGTTCATTTTCATCACGTACCTTTTTCTTCAACATATTAAAGTTGTCTATAATTACTCCGATAAAGAGATTCAATGTAAAAAACGAGCCGCAAACGATGAATATCACAAAGTAGATATACGCGTAGATATTTGCTTCTCTTTGAGGCTGAAGATCTACACCTCTCGCGTCTATCGCGTCCTGCATCACCTCCATCCATCCTTCGAACGTGGCCACTTGAAACAAGGCCAAATAAGCTATACCCACGTGATCAAACGTGATCTTACTATTTTCCCACGAGTAATTCTTTCGCAGACAATCGTCCTTCGTGTTAACGATCTACGAAGTATATAATGTTTCTATCGAGTGCTCGTTTCACGTGTTTCTCTCTTTTCGCCAGATAACTGGATAAACGATTGTACTCACCGATATATCTAACAGTTCACCATACTCGTCGACGCATTTAAAAAATTTGCCGCCAAAAAATTGTACGCCCATTATAGAAAATATCAGCCAGAACACGAGACAGACGAGGAGCACGTTGAATATACTAGGTATCGCATACATCAACGCGTTCACTACGATCTAGCGACAAAAAAAAAAAAAAATAGGATACTTCTAATTTTTTTAATTTTCAAAGAATTTGCTAATGATTTAACCCCTTCGATACGGTTACCTTGGTTGCGAATATGCTGCTACCGTACAGTAAGGCACATCATCGGGAATCATAGGTTTTACTAGGGAAAATGGCGACATAGGGGAAGAAAATGCTACCATTCGTGTAATATTCGAAAGTTACTAGGCATTTATTTCTGGGTATGATACCCTAACTCTAACCAATCGTCGATTTTATAATGTTACTAAATTAGACAACTTACTATGAAATAATTACTAAGCCGAATATTTGTTGTCTAAATTTATAGTATTATAATATGTGATGACGGCAATACGACTCAAATGGTGGGACTTCCATTGCGACGCCATTTTCCCTAGGAAAGCCAAACATGTTCGACTCAACACATATCGAGCCTTTGGATGATTATACTCATTTTTAGCATCGAAAAGGTTAATTACTTTCGTAATCTACGCAGCTTACCCTCATGCCTTGCCATCTCGATATCGCCCTCAATGGTCTCAGTGCTCTCAAAGTTCTTAACGATCTTAACACTTTCAAATTTTCGTTTTCCTCTATCAACAGACTAAATGTTGATACCTGTTCAAGAAAAATACCGTTATGACCGTCAAAATGGTTCGTGTGCTCTTTCGATCTAGCGATTAATAATAAGCTACTCGTACTCTAAAATTAACTATCTATATAGCTAGAAGAGAAATAAGCATAGCGGAAGTTGAAGAAAAGAAACAAAAATTAATTCTATGTTCTATAAAGCTTTTCGACTTATGAATCTGAATCGACAAACGATTTTGCAAAAATTGGTATCTTAATTGAGGCACATAAAATGTTGAGCTGAAATAATATATGAAATATTTTCAAAGTTATGTGATGTGGGTGGGTAAATCCTTTGAAGTTTGAAGAAAGTAAATAAATGGTAAAAAAATTGCCATCTTTTCCTCTGCTAATGCTACATGCGCTTACAAGTTCGTGAAAATGCACACAATGTCCATATTAATTTATAGCAATCACGCATGATTAGCCTAATCAACGTATTTTATCATTTTGATCTTATTAGAATGACAGTTCATAACACAATTAATTACTGCATTTTTCGCAAATGAATAACGATTTCGCGATGAAAAGTCTACTGTAACGAACTTGTAAGCGCATGTAGCATTAGCAGAGGAAAAGATGGCAATGTTTGACGACATTTTTGCAAAGGAAATTGTTGCTTAGAATCGTCTCACCTACCCCCCATTTTTGACTCCTACACTAGTTACGGGCCACCCTGTATACTGATCTTTTTAACGATTAATTTTACATATGAACTGTCATTTAATAATGATAGCGATAAGATATGTTGATTAGGCAAAAAACATCGTACCAACCAAAGTACTTTGATTGAGATTGTTTTACTAATATTGGTGATGGAAATTTCTTTTTAAACCAGTTCATTCGGTAATAAGGCCACGAATTTAATTACTAATCTAATAATTTTAATAGTGATCTGAATATTAATAGTTTGAGCTTGATTCATTATTAGTAGTTTAATAGTTTGATTATTCATCGAAAGAAGTAATAAAAAATAAACGAGTTTAAATAGCTAATTATAAAGTACGAAATTATAATTACTATTAAATCGTAGATAAGAAGGTGAAAGATAATAGATTGAAATGAGAAGTGAAGTGTAAGAAGAAGCGTGATAGAAATGGTTCAGGTGCACTAAAAGCAACGTATTAAGTTTGCACGTACCTGAATCCGTAAGGCGACACGTATAAACAATTCAGAAAGAAACGCATAGAAATGAACAAAGTAGTGACACGAACAGCGATAATCGTAATACGATGATTACGATCGGCGAAAAACGAAAAACCCATGCAGCAACGATGGACAACAAGATTTATATCGCATGCGCTTACACGCATATACATCTGTACTTTTGCTTGCACATTGTATACAGGGTGTTCCATGATTTATGGTACAGCCGACTACGGGGTCATTCTACGTACCACAAATATCGAGACACCTTGCACACCGGATTTCCCGTAACTCTTAATTAACATTTCCTGGAGATGAAAGAGACTGGAAGTTGAAACTAAAAGTTCCTTTTCCAATGTTGGCTCACGATCGAGTCAGAATTCAGTGTTCAAAGGATAACCGTGGAAATGTATGGTAACAGCGAGGGCTCCATGGCATGCTACACCCCTGGTCAACTTTAATTGTTAATAACTCAATAAATAATGATTCCAGCCAAAATTGGGAAGGGACTTTTAGTTCCTTTCATCCCGTTTTTCCTCCTGAAATATTAATTCGGAATTACGGGACACCACTTGTATATCCAAATAAAAACACGCACACAAACACACATACGATCAAAATCAATGCTGTACTAGTATGTACAGCTCTACTTACAAAAACGATTATAAAATCCAAGATAGTCCAAAAACTGGTGAAATATTTGCAGAAACCCAGAGCTAGCCACTTGAGTAACATCTCAACACTAAAAAGCGCACAGAAGCCAAGGTTGGTCCAATAGAGAATTTTCTTCAAAAAAGGATTGTCATCTAGATAAATATCTTCGAAACAAAGTGTTATGGAGGATGCAAAAATCAAAACCAATATCATCCATTCAAAGCCGGGTGTATCAACGACCGAAAGAACTATCGTTCGTAGTCTGATCCATTTTTTGCCGATAGTCGTTGCAACGCACCGATCGATACAGGTACACCTAAACATATAACATATAATCGTCGATTAAGGTCATGCAATGATCCAACGGTTAAAAAACAAAGAAGACGAAAAAAAAAAAACAATAAAGATCAAGGAAGAGAGAAAACGATGCGTTTTCTTACTTCTGATAACACTGTCGTGGAAAACAATCTTGCGGCTCTTTGCGTCGATTGCTCCTTCCAAAACCAGGAAACGACCCCATACCATCTACATATTTTCCTTTACTGTCTCTCCTACCACCGACAGTGAGTTCATCCACGTAACTAACAAGAGCATGCCAGGGTCGTTTAGGTACTCGATCCTCGCGTTTTGGAAAAGGATCTTCCTGAGGCAGCATTGCTATTCTTTCTTCAGCGGGTGCTTTAGTCGACGACGATTCTTTCTCATGGTCTTGATACTCTTCCAAATTGCTTTCCTTCGATTCAGTTTCCTTACTTCGTTCAGGATTGCCTTCGTGCGATTCTTCCGCTTGTTCCTCGTCCTCCTCTTCCTCTTCCTTCTCCCACTGCTTCTCCGACTGAGACTGAGAGTACACCGGGTCGTAAGTGAACACCGGTTGATTCAAACTTTCTTGGTAGGACCTATTGTAAACGTTGTCTTTTGGAAGGCTGAGCACAGTCTCTTGGATAGCGTAGTTAGTCTCGTTGTCGGATCGGTCCATGACACGTCGGACTATCTTCTCCAGACGACGATCCTCGCCTCGGCTCTTTGGGCCACCTTGAGTGACGCGGGAACACTTGTTCTTTCGTATGATCGAGCGAATACGGTCGAACGACCTGGCGAGTTTCGAATCCTCACCCACTTCTTCCTTCTTTTGCTTCAACTCCTCGGAGTTGAAGCTGTTGAGCAACAACGCAAGAAAGAGATTCAGCACCATAAAATTGCCCATAACGAGTGCTGGCAGAAATATCGCGAAACAAGCTTCGGGTCCGTCCTCCTCTTCCGCCCTCATGCAGTCCCACAAGGGTTCGATCCATTCGCCGCAGAGTATACGAAAGATCATCATGAACGAATGAAAGAAATCGTTGAAGTTCCAGCGCGGTACCGGGTCGGGATAAAACTTGTCCAGAGTATAGTCTTTGCTAAACAACTGCATGCCGATCACGGCGAATATATAAATCACGATCACCAAAACCAGAGTCAGATTACCGAGGGCACCGATCGTCGAAATGATGATGCTTAAGAGCACCTTCATCGTCGTCCAGGATTGAGCCAGTTTTAGAACTCGCAAGAGTCTCAGTCCCCGTATCACAGACAGACCGTCCACCAGCTCGAAGGTTAGATCTATGAGAGACGCTGACACTATGATCAGATCGAAATTGTTCCATCCATTGGCGAAGAAATCTTTGCTCAACGCCAACAGCTTCAGCAGGCATTCGAACGTGAAGATACTGGTGAACACTTTGTTGCCGATGTTGAGCGCTTGACGTATCGACTCGCTCATACCGTGATGCTCCATAGCCAGGAAACCGGTGTTCAGGACGATGCACAAGGTAATCGTCAACTCGAACAATGGATCTCTCACTACCTAGATATGAGCCATTGGTCAATCGAGAGTCGGGCATTTTCTTTTCCTACTTTTTACGTGCGTTAATAAGTTCGCCTTTTTTAGGACCTTCTTCTGTTTAGTAATACAATTGTTCGAATAGTTTTATCCTGGTTATTATAAAAATCGTGAACATTTTGATTATTGACAGAAGAATTAAAGCAGGTTAATGTAATTTCTAACAAGAAATGCAAAATGCAATGGATATTAAACAATACTTGCGTCGATTTTGAAGAATCACCGTTGTTGACGATACTTTCTGACCTACCTACCTTATACAAACAGTTCTGAAATCGTAGCCAACCCTCGTAATCTACGCAGCATTGAATACACTTCTCGCAATTTCTATCCGGAAGATCATCTACACACAAAAACAATATATTAGAATTACTCTTATGAATTGTCCAAGATATGAACTAAGTTGTATTCGAAGAACGTACGACAAAGAAATGCCATATATGACAAAATTTTGTCTCCCCTTGTTGTACCATAAAAATAGCGAAACACCCTGTATATGTATAGGACGTCTATTTTCTACCGTTTGAAAGATCTTCCACCCGACAAATGATATGAAATAAATACAAAAATATGTTTTTCATATGTAAAAATATGATCATGTAAAGTTTTTCGCTTCAATTTTTCAAGATCATTTGAAGTCGCTTTATACACTTTTTAAATAGAACACCACACTTCACATTCTGGTAGTTGAAAGCAGAAACAAACATTGCTGTACTCTGTTTGCAAACGATCGTTTCACCCCAAGGGCGAGCATTTCTTTTGATGCACTCGCATGTGCATTATTAATTATTAATTCGCCTCTTCACGTTCTCAAGGCTGCCGTCACGCGTCTATATTACTAAGCACAATCGCTGCAACAGTCTGTATCTTGCAGACGAACCTCGACTGTTTGAAAATTCAAAAAGATTCGAAAAAAGAGTTGAGCTTTCATTCGCAAGATTTAGGGTAAATTGCAAAAATAGATTTGTATCGATGTTTACAATTTACGATGTTCAAATATTTCGCATAAAATATATCTCTTCAACGAGAAAATTGAAAATCATTTACATGACCATATTTTATATAAAATGAGACATCTGGGCTACGCTTTAGTTAGTTTAAGTGAAACCACTAGAGTTTTACATAAACCAAAGCCTAACCTTAACTATAACTTTTGTACAGGAGGAAAACCAATATCTCGGTTCCTCTAGTACCACACTCTTCTCGTGGACGTTGTTTTAAATACTAAACCGCAATTCTTTGTAAACGAGAAAATAAAATTTCATATGTTACCTAAAATAACAATATGCGACAAGTATTCTGGTGGCAGAGTATACATTTGTTTCTTTGTCTTGACGCCGTTACACTTGAACACTCTGATCTCCCGGGTAGTTCCACTACCAAGCGAAGCAGGAACGTTTGTAGAAGCTCGAAAGCACTCGGATCGAGAAGGTTGCGACTTTTCTCGTTCACTGTCGACCTCTGCCTCCGTATTACCTCCGTTTCTTGCACTGGATTCGGCATTGGCATCAGGATTATTGTTGGAGGAGGCTCTCTCTTGCCAGTCGGATCTGCACTCTTTATTGTCCCGTTTATCGTGTTCCTCCAAGGAGGTGACATCGTCGGCATCGTGATCGTCGACCACCCCGGAGTCATCCAAAGACGATTGTTGATTACTGTTGTTGCTCGCCTGACGTGAATGAAGCATCCCTCGATTCGGCGCCAGCCTGTGGATGGGGTTGTTCTCCACCGTTCGAGGGCTGACATTCTGTAGAGCCAAATGAGATGGTCGAACGTTCGAATGCCTTGGACTTGGACTTGGGCTTGGTGTCACCGATCTAATCGCAAACGAGACACATCGTTATGGTTAGAGGAGCAAATTTCGTTGCCTGATATATTAACAATCGAAGGGTTAATTATCCATGGAATTTTATTGAAAGTTCATGGAATCATTTTACGCGAAAAAATGCACCTGCTTGGCACAGAACCGCTTCTATCCTGACCGGACGAATTGGAGCCAACGTTGCTTCTTCCGCGTCTTCTTCTTCGCGTTTTCTTACGCGTGTAACTGCTCAAAAGAACGCCCTTTCTGGCGTCCAGTTTCTTCTGCTTCTCTTTGGCAAGTGTCTTGACGTTGATTTTTGTCGGGTCGAAACTAAACGTCGAGTCCTCGCGATGGTCGGTCAAATCTTTTCGTCGTTCCTGAACACATAGTGCAAGCGTTGAAGGTGACGATTAGAAATTCATACGATTTTTTATTCATTTTTCATCTACCTCGTTCGTTATTTCGGCTTCCTCTTCGTAGCTCAGCGCGACGACCGCGAGCATCAGATTAATTAAATAAAATGAACCAAAAAACACGACCACCGTGAAGAACGAGACGCTGATAGGTCCGCACGCCGACAATACCTGAAGAGCCATTTACAATTTTTAGAGGTTCCCCTTTAACAAGTTAATTACTGATTGAAATGGTAATTAATTCATTCGAAGCCGGGCTCTTATAATAGGACGATCCTCAGGTGTCGGAATTTTATATCTATTTACAAATTAACTTTCTCGAAATCGTATACTTTTAGACCACTGATTTTTTAGTTATAAGAACGTTCACTTTCTGGGTAACTTTCATTAACATTCAAAGAGGCGAGGGAAAGAGTTTTAGTTTGCATAAGGGCGACCCTTGGTCATTAGCTTCGAACGGCTTAATCGCGAAGACAGAGTGCCAATATCGTGTGTACCTTGTTGTACACGTCTTCCCAGTAGTCCAATGTAATCAACTGAAACGTGGTGAGCATCGACCACAGGAAATTATCGAAATTTGTATACCCGTGGTTTGGATTTGGGCCAACACAAAGGCAGATATAACTCTCGTTGCAGTGCCTAAAAAGGTGAAGTTTCTCGCGTTAAAATCGGGACTGTTTGTTCGAAAGCAGTTGGTGAAAATTTGGCTAACCTGGCGCCAGTTGCGTTACCGCAAATTATTGGCTCTTCATCTTCGTTGAACGCCCAGTTGGATGAGTTCCAAGTCCACCTGTAGACGGGACAAGTTACCACCGGTTAATGACTCTTTACACTCAACAAGCTATTGTTTTGCATTTTTTCTTAGATCGATGCATACAGTCATATGCTAGACAGCATATAAATACAAACAAAATGTATAAGGTGGGCCAAGTGTCGCACTTTCCCTAGGGGAACAACGATATAGGAGAAAAATGTTATTATGTATTACGTATATATTTGGTTCACTATTCATTTCAAAGAGTGTCGTTTGATTAAATAACGAGGAAAATTGATTGATAAACTGGAAACTTTCAAGTATAAGATGAATAATGATCTCTTCTCCTATATTATTAGTTTCCCTAGGGAAGGTTAGCAATGCTCAGCAGTGTATATGGACCGTAAAATCTTACGTACTCGTGCCAGTCAATTTGCGAGTTATTAGACTCCAAGTTTTTTACACACTTATTTCGTAGCTCGCCCATGTAAACTTGCAGGGCGAACAGCGCAAAAACCATCAAGCAAAAGATCGTGAGCGTCATCACTTCGGCAAGTTGCTTAAAACTATGTAACAATGCGTTGATGATGGTTTTTAAACCTGGAAGCGTATTAAACATATAGGTTACAATTAAACGACGACCCCATATGTAATAATTATGGCTAATCAAAATTTAATTTAAGGGTATAGGGTAGTGACTTTCCAACGTGAAACTGAAAATCTCTAGCTAGGGATAGAGAGGAAAATATAAAAACAGTAGGAGAAACAAAGACAGAGCAATACTCAACAGCCCGATTTAGCAATTTAGTTTTTCCCAGATTTTGAGACGAAGAAGCAATATTTCTTTATGATTTTCGTTTCTTAATATTCCTTATACCATTACGCATCGCGCTATAGAGCCCGATTTCGCAATTTGGATTTCAAAACTTTGTGAAAAATAAAAGTGTACGTTCTTATAGAAGAAATTTCTTCTGGTACAATTTTCAAAAAAAAAAAAAAAAAAAAAAAAAAATGGCTTTGTAGGGCGATGGGTAATGGTATAAGGAATATTAAGAAACGAAAATTATAAAGAAATATTACTTCTTCGCCTCAAAATATGGAAAATACTATCGCTCTGGCTTTGTTTCTCCCACTGTTTTTATATTTTCCTCTCTATTCCTAGCTGGAGATTTTCAGTTTCACCTTATGAAGCTCCCAAGATCAATTCGGAGTTGGAAAATCATTACACTATACCCTTAATAAAACTTCAACGCTTGAAAATTTGTAGTTACGTATTTTTATCGAATTCCCTAGAAAATTCCTAAAAAAAAAAAAAAATGAACACGTTCGTTACCACGTTGCAAATATTATTTCGTCTATTATTTGATAAAATTACTACAATTATGGAACGTGTAGATTTACGCGGCTGGTAACGAACGTGTTAAGTGTCAAGTATTGGACCATAATTAGCCGATTTATCGTTAGCTTTCTCATTATAATCTTACCAGGCATAATTGAAACAGTTTTGAGAGCCCTTAAAACTCGAAATGTTCTAAGTCCGGCTAAGTTTCCTACTTCCATTCCTATGGTCGCGTAGCCGCTAGTGATCACTACGAAGTCTAACCAGTTCCATGGATTTCGCAGATAAGTATACTTATTGAGCACAAATCCCTTGGCTATTGATTTTATTACCATTTCGGCCGTGTATATAGCTAAGAATATATATCTGGTGAAAAAGAAATCGTGTGATTTATATAGGGTTCGATCTGAACTCGGAAAATGGATGAAAAATGCTTACTCGGCTTCCTCGATAGTTTCCGTCATGGCGAGGAAGGCACAATTTAATATTATCGTAGCCATGACCATATAATCGAAGTACTGATTCGTGCTTAGGAAGATACAATACCGTCTTATAGGATTCCATGGAGAGAATATGAACCAGCTGCTTGTCGCCGTGAATCGGTGAATGTAATTCTTACGAAATCTCTTCGACACCACGCAAAATGTCTGAAACACACCATGCAAAGAAATAAGCTTATAAAATATTCTAGTCACACATTTAATATTTCTTCCAAACTCATACAATGAAAAATCAAATCCTACGGATAAACAAAATTTATTGTATCCATCGAATTCTGATATTACAATTGTTTTTTCATTTTCTTTAAATATTTATTCAAAATTGTAAATTGGATGTATCTAGAGTAAAATATCTTTTATTATAAGCTAACCGACCGCAAAGGGTTAATATATGAATGGAAATGAAATAATTTTGACAAATAGTAAAGAGTTAAGACTTGTTAAAAATATTAAGAATTACTTTTTGCTTCCATTTTGGTGTTTAAAATTACTGATGAAAACTTGTGCATATTTTGAATAGAATTATGCAAGAAGAAATGGAAGATGTTAGAAAAATGTAATTAGATGGAGAAGTATAGAGGAAATTTAAAAGAATGACTGGGAGATAGAGGAAATGAGAGGGGCTAATATAGGGCAGGAAATGAAAAGAATGAGAGAGGAAAAAAGGGAGAAGTGAGATAAAGAGAATGAAATAAAGGAAGAAAGAGAATGGTAAGGCCTAGCTGACCTAAAAGGCTATTGTGAACCCAAAAAGCAAATAATTAATTAATAATGATAATGTTTTAATAAAAATATCTTAATTTTCAGAAACTATATGTATAGTTTTACCATGTTAGGGTAATCTATATTAATTCTGGCACTGTATTAACTACTGACATCCTCAAATCAAATAAGTGTAATATTTGTATAAATTCAAGCATTTGGTGAATTCTTTTCAATTGCCAATATTGATAAGATAGAATACGCGGGCTACAACTCTAAAATGAGTCTTGCTGCTATGATTTTTAAATATACTTTAAAATTAACTTTTTTGCAATTTGTTTCTACTATTATTGTGACTAGGTTTGAACGTTTTCTTCACGTAGACTGTAGACGATATACAGGGTGATTTTCTCGCTAGTAGACTCAGATGCAGTGTCATAACAATAAAACGAACAAGCCGAAATCCCTTTTCCGTCATCACCTCGACGATGACGATTACTGCAACGGAGACCGTCTATGTACCTGTGAATGAATTTATTTTCTTAGAAAATGTTGAAAATAATTTCCTCCGGTATCTAAACTTTTATTTTCCTAAATTGGCAAAAACTAAGACTAATATATATCCCAGATTTCCACAGTATCCAAATGGAACGTTGTTTTTTATTCTTCGCTGCAATGGCCGCCATCGTTGAAAACAGACTTCTGCCTCGTTATTCTATCGTTGCTTTGAATCCAACAGCGAATCTCGTACCTAACCCTATTTCTAACCTATATCATAACTTTAAGACTCACCTCGTCGTATATAAAGTTGTCGATCTCCTCGAGCGGTCTACCGTAAAGCTCGGTCGGGAAAGGTTCGTATTTATTTGGAAGCACCGCACCATCCTCGACAGACATCCGTCTCTTCGGTTGAAAGCCATAGTCCCTGACTAATTGCACGGTTCTGTTCTCCAACCTGTCCAGACTTTCCTTCGTGAACAGCTTCACCGTCTGTTTATTATTGCCAGTCGGTGTCTTGATGGACGATTTGGCAGTACCGTTTTCGTTTCCGTTTCTGCCATCGTCGGAAGCGTCACCAGCGCCCGTCAATCGTGGCGTACCGACCGGGTCTACTTGAATTTCCGCGCTTCCCGAATCGCCGGTACCGGAATCGGCGGAAGCACCTGCCACCGCCGTCAGAGGGGGTCTTAATCTCGCTACGTTCCTAAATCTCGACGTAGCTTCGTCCGTTGATTTATCCGCGATCGCGTTCGATTCCTGACGTTCCAGTCGCCTCGATCCGCCAGCTTCCTCGATGATTGCCGATCTTTCACGATCGTCACGCGACGCGAACCGAAGCTCGCCGTCCAACGAGGACGAGCGTCGATGACGCGTTTCCTCCGCATACGACGACAGCGGATAAGTGGCGAAAATCGGCGAAGGCGTTTCGCTGTTCTCGTACTCGTTGCCCCTGTACTCGGGCGGACTGAGGCCCGCGTACGGGGGTGGCGACGGTTTCTCCACATCCGGTGGTGAGATCACGTGACACTCGCTGGTCTCGCTGGCGGGTGATATGAGTATCGAGGCTGAAGTCGATGCGAACGCAGAACCACTCTCTCGTTCGATGAAATCGTTAGTGGATACTTTAGAACTGTCCGACTTCATCCACGTCGTTTCATCCGCACGCGGGAACTCCAATAAGGATCCCCGAAGAGGAACGCGTCCAGCGCGTTCCTCCTGTTCCCTCGAACGAATCTGTTCCGTGGAGGATCCATGGTAATCGTCGTACCTAGATCGGGAATCGTAACGAGTTGTACTCGGCTCTTCTTTCCTCGAGGGCTGTGGCGTTCTTGAAATTCCTATCCTCGAACGATCCGATAACTCGAATTCTTCGGTAACGCTCCCGGGCAGGTTCAAGCTTCTCTGACTTCCGATTTCGTGCGACGATCTCTCGAGAATGTTTCGCGTTGTACCACGGGATCGAGCAGCTTCTGACGAGAATCGAACGGGCTCTTCTCTGAAGAGGTTTGTCGCATAGAGGCCCGCCACTCGAGGTCGATTAGCGAAGCCATTGTCCTCGGAGCTGTTGCTCGGAGGGTTGGCAGAAGCTTTATATCCCTCACGGCCAGCTTGCGAAGGTATCATTGGAATCTTTGGTTCCTCGGCTCACCGGAATTTGTACCTTTCATCGTTGCGGATTCCTCGACGCAGCCTCTATATCACTCTCGTTTCCGTTCCTTTAGCGGGCAAACGCCGAGAGTTCTCTTCCCTTCGTTCCAGATAAAACTATACCGGAAAACATATAATACCGTCTTTGATTCGCTTTCTCCCGGGACATCTTCTTGATGGGCAGTTAACCGTGGGGCCCGTGGTTCGCGTTTACATTCTCGCGAATACCTTGGTGTTCGTGATTCTTTGGAAATTTCAAAAGATGCGACTGCTATTGACTGAACGCGAGCTCGAATGTGTGTCGCGGTACAGTATATAGATTCTTCTTTTTTCGTCGATGACGATCGTGCCACTGTGACGCGTTTCACCAGCGAGGAAAGGAAATCGAAATGCCGTGGGAAACGATTGTAGGCAACGAGGGAAGTGAAATTGGAACGAGCGAAAATGAGAGCCGAGCAGTGGATCCGTTGCAGGATCTTTTTCTCCTTTACCGCGCACCCGTTCGCTTCGTTAATCCGGTCTGTCCTGCGATGTCGTCTCCTCGATATCGTTCACGCACGATTCCACGGTTGATCGCATCGCGACGACGACAAGACCGCGACAATGCAAAACGACACAAAATCAATCGTTCCCTCGTTGGGTCACCCCGTGCAGCACTCCCGAGCCATAGTCACCACCTGTTTTATCCGAAGCGTTACAACGATCTCGTCGCGAATCCGGATGACAACGATGCGCCAATGGACAGCGAGGGGGGTAAAAGACAGGAGAACGAAAGGGGGATGAAAAGCAGGGGAGTCACGATCGAAAACAGAAAGGGGACAAGGGTGAAACGTGGCCCATATGTAAATACAATGGGTCGCGGGATACAGACAGAAGACGATGAATTGAAACGAAAGGACACGACTGCGGGGGGGGGGGGGGGGGGGGAGAAAAAAAAAAGAGAAAAAATGAAAGATAATTGGAAAGGAAATCGTGGTGCACCCTTGTCATATAGTAGTTCGATGAATCGTGACTGGAACAAGGGGTGGCAAAAGTCACAAACGTACCCGACGAGAACTTCGACGATACTATGGACGAAGTCGATTCGTTTCGCGCGCGCGCGTATCGAACCACCGAGGAAAACACACAGTCTTTGAGGTCTCCCTTTCTCCGTATAAAGCGAATCTATCCTAACACATTATAATACGTACATGCACACGCGCATCGGGGGCGGCAGGGGTGAATGGGGGGGGAGAGGGGGTTGGTTATCGCTACCGCGAAAGCAACTGGCGAACCACCAGCCTGCACGAACTCTTCGCCACCCTCTACTATACCCAGGACCGACACGGGAGTATCTGACACCTCCGGGAAAACATTTAGGCGCTTTTATACGAACGTATTAGTATTAAATATAAAATATAAAAAATATGATATCATTGAGAATATTTGAAAATTTTGTTACCAATTATTATTAATACATTTGTATATTTATTATACTCAATTTTATATTAAGCAATGTTGCGAAATTAAAAAAAAAGAAATATTTTTTACCCAGGTTCGCCTTATGGTTGAACCGGCCCTAAATTTATACCCCCGACCCTGGACGCGATTAGCACCAGCACCCTGCAGGTGATACTGTGACCAGTGGACGTTATGGTTTCTAACCGTGTCCTACGGGAACCATTAACAATCTTAATGATAAAAGATCCCGGTTTTTGGTTGTACTGGGTTACAATTTCTTTTATATAATCGAATGATTTTAAAGTCAACCTCGCTATCCAACTTTTTGAAATTCTATAATAAATTATAATGAAACTTTCTTTTTTTGTTTTTAAATATCTTTTCATCGATCGGTAGAATAGTTATGATGAATCTCTGATGTATGTACGTAACACGGCTGATATTCATCTAAACTTTTCCTCTTTGATCGATTTCAAATTTCAAATAAAACGTTCCACTTCCTCGGGCTGTACAGCTATAACTGTGAACCGTCTTTCAAATACTTATTGATTTGTTCTCTAGCGTTGCATTTGTCAGATGAAATACGTTGAAAACCTTTTTTTTTTTTTTCAGATAGTAAATCATACGGTGTCTATTTATAAATAAATAGAGGTTTAAAAATTGTACAACCAATATATTAAGGAGTATGGAAAAGTTTTAATGCCTTTTTACAATGTTTTGCTTTAATTTCATTGTTGTGTGTAAAGTGTAACTGAATTGTCAAAGTATTTGTCCCTATTTTCTATCATTTGGGTAAGAATCGTTCGATAACGCAGAAGGCGGGAATTTATTTGAATTTAAACGTAATTATACCAAAGCGTTGGTAAAAGATTAAAACTTTTCCATACACCTAACGATTTGATTTCTCGTCTGAAATACTGCCAATCACACTTTTTTTTCTTTGGAACATTTTTTTTTTTTTATAGTATTTGCAATATATTGATCATTCAATAATCATCCAATAAAGATAAGAAATGTTTTGTCGCTATTGCTGCTCATTTACAAGATTTCAATGTACATAACATTTATTTTTCATATTAATATTTCAACATTCATACATATCATATGCCTGTAAGCTTTATATATTTATGTATATATAGATATACATATAAACGCGTACGCATTACGTACTGTATTTATTTGTATGCATATATGTACATATGTATATAGGGGATTGACATTATCTATCATAAATATAAACTCTTGGCGTATACTGAAATGATAAAATCTACTTAATTGTTTATAATCTCTTAATTATTACACTCTAAAATGCTTGTACCTTGGTTTGACCAACAAAAATATGTTAATAGGACCGTAATAAATTTTTCAACAACTTTTTTTCTTTCTCCACGTGATTCTTTACTCTAAAGAAAATAATTTTTATCTCCTTTAATCAGAAATATATAAATTATTACAAATAACGATTAATATGCTCACAATTACGGGTACATTGCGTAGTTAAATTATGTTAGAATATTCGGTGCGTCTTAAATACACACTATTATTTCCAAGAAATAAAATTAACGATATGAAATATGTTTATAAATTTAAAAAAATTGTTAATCATCTAAGTTGTTGCAAAGCAACAAAGCAGAACCGTATCTAAACGTGATGTATACGTAATACGTCTTATACATATGTATATGTAATCTTACACATGTGTATAAGAATTTTGGTTCGGCCTTCGTCTATACAGTAAAGTATATCTTGTGAATGATACATATATTACGCGGAATTTTGTATATTAATTTAGTAAGATCCAGTATTTTACAAAAGTCGCATTGATTAGCAGTGATAGTTGAATGTATATGAAATCATAGAGAATTAAACGTTGTTTGTATTATTTTTTTTTTTTTTTATCTAAAATAATAATTCACTTTAACAAATAATGATTGCTAAATTCGATCGAAATTTGCTAGAATAAAATATACAAAAATACGTATCAACGTATTAAGCTAAAAATGTTTTAGCTATTTATTTAAAACAGATTTTTGATAGTTAAATGAACGTATCAAAAATCATATTACCAACGTAACTGTATCTAATTTTTCCAATCGATACTGCATATCATAAAATATCTCATTCTTCATATATACTTTTTTTATATACAATTTTAATTGAACAATACAGAATTAGGATCTTCGTTGTCAAGTTGCTTCACGTGTCTTAGTACGTCCTTCTTTGTGATAACTCCTAGCAGTCGACTATATAAAAAAACATACAAAATGCTTAGAATAAAAATAAAACCGATAATATCATTATTGCTATTAATAATAATATAAGAAGTAATTACCCGTTATGAGTAACAAGTGTTTGTCTTAAACCTAGCTTTCTAAACATATCGACAACGGTTTCCATGGGCGTTTGATCCGTGATCGTTATCGGTGCCATGTCAAGGATTTTCTTCAATTTAAGAGGGGGAGGGGAATGACTCTGAATATTATTTCCATTCGTGAATATAACTAATGATTGTCCGGTTATCTCGTCCGTCATTCGTTTAGCATTCGCGATCGCAAGATTCAAATCTCTTCGTAGAACAAAGCCAACGAGATACTGTGATTCCTTGGAAACTATTACGGGGAAACCATTGTGTTCCGTCTCTTTCAGCAGATTCTCGACGTCTTCGACCGTCATTGAATCTTGAGTGAGCACATGAAGAGCCTCGTTACGTCTGGAAATCGTTAAATTTTGTTAAAAAAGGAACTGTCCTATGAATTAAAAGAATTTTTGAAGAAATATGTATATGATAACGTGAGATGGGGACCTTCAGATCCCAACAATAAGAGGAATCGTGGAAATGGGAATATCGGTGGTGTAGCAGTGACATAGCGGACAAGGTAGCTGGTCGCAACGTGGAATTTCAAGGGCTTGCAGTCCCTACTTTTCACGAATTCCTACAATAATAGAATTACATACTTGGGCTGCATGACGTCGGCCGCGAGAGTGGTGTGCTGAAACTCGTCTTTGCTGTCGAGAAATGGATACCCATTCAAACCAATGTGAGCATCGTAAATACCTTGCTTTCCAAGGGCGTCGCCAACCCATTTACTTGCCATAGCGGCTGCCATTAAAGGCACGATATATCGCACTCCTCCGGTTAATTCGAACATGATTACTACGAGAGAAACGGTCATTCTAGTGACACCGCCTAGAACAGCGGCGGCACCGACCATCGCATACAATCCCGGAGTTATACAGTCGACACCGGTTGAACATTCCTCGCTGAACATCCATATATGTGGATAATTATATGCGAGTTGTTCCATTCCAATGCCAACGATACGGCCCATTATTGCTCCCAAACAAAGCGACGGAATAAATAATCCGCAAGGTACTTTCATGCCAAACGTGAATATTGTCATGACAAGTTTTAGAATCAACGCCAATACTAGGAGCCATATTGCTTTGTAGACTCCAGGTCCAGCTGCTGCAATTTCGATTGCTGACTGTGCAGCAGTGAAATTTCTGTTGTAATCGCTGTACAAAAAGGAAATATGTATAACCATTTTTTAAGCACGCTTTAAAGTAAATATTAAAGTTTCAAAGTTTTTACAAACCATAAAATATCTGCATTCGATACTCCACACTGACTGAACAATAAATAAATTAGTTGACTCGTACTCATTCGTGTGTACGGATTTGGATATCCAATAACAGCAGTGGCAACGGTCACTATTAGAACTTCGGTGACTGGATACTGACCCAATTTTGAGGTTTTACGATATCGACACCAAAATAAATTTGCTTTAATAAACAAGGTGGCTATCACTCCCTAAACGTAACCAAGAAAGAAATATGATGATTCGTATATTCGTTAATCGAATAAAATAATGTTCTCTTTTACAAAGGAATACTTACGCCAATTATTCCAAGCATAACGAAGGGTATTAATTCGAAAAATATCCATGGTTTATTGTACTCAACGTAAAAAAGTACCGAATGCTCGTTACCAAATGGATTTATCGATCGTAAAATAAACGCGGCTATCAAAGCACAAAAGAACGATCGCCACAGCGTTTTCAAGGGGAAATAGTAACTCACCTGTGAAATTATTATTAGACATTTTTAATCGTCACATATTTTAGCCCCTTTGATTTTCTTTTTTGTTCCTTTTATTATAATACCTCTTCGAGACTAAAAAGAACACCTCCAATCGGAGCGCCGAAAGCAACTGAAACTCCTGCAGCAGCTGCAGCTGACAAAATCTCTCTTTTCTTTGCCTCGTTTCTACCGTATTTTGGAAAAAGATACGAAAATATATTTCCTATGCAACAAGCTATATGAACCATTGGTCCTTCCTTGCCTAAATTTAATCCTGCTGAGACAGATAGGATTAAACCTACTGATTTAATTATTAACGTCCACTTTCCCAAATATCCACGAATAATGAATCCGCTTAAAATCGTCTTTATCTGAAAAACAATTCTCAATTATAATTTCAGAACAGTTCTATTCTCTATATCTTTCCTTTTTTCTTAGACGTACGTACCTCAGGTATTCCAGAACCGCATGCATACGGGGCAAACATTCTTACCAACGAAGCTGAGAGAGATGCAAATAAAAGAGCCCAAGCTATGTAAAACATATAAGAAATCATGTAAGGTCCTGCACCATCTTTCGATTGATTGAACACTTCTGGCCATGTCCACCACTAGAAACAAAAAAAAGGTAGGAAAGAAACTCAAGCATTGTAACACGAGGATAAAAGATAAATAAATAAATAAATAAATAAAAAGTAAAATCAATATACCTGAGGACAGTTACCACCATCGAAAGTTGTTTCGTTATAACTCCAACAACACTGTTCTTTATCTAACCAAAATGCTTGCGGACATATGCCAAATTTTAAATCGGTCATCCAGGAAGCCCCTATATCTATGATCCCTGCTGCAACTCCTGTACAGAGACCAACTAATAAAACACATAACCATCCAGACCATGCATCGTGGGCCCCTTTAATTAAACCCCAAATAGAATCATGTTTTTTCTTCACAATGTATCGGTGACGCATTCTATCTCGAGCAATATCTCGTTGCCAATCGATGGTGTGAAAATCTTCGTACTGTCCGATACCAGGTATATCGTCGGAATCAACTGAAACTAAAATGATGAAGCAACAAAGACCAAAATGTTTTTTAATTCCTACGAATTATGTTTAAAAAAAAAAAAAAATTACGCTGTTTAATACTCACTGTGAGAGGAGGCATCATCAATACGAATACAATGTTCAGAGAGAACAGTATTCTCTCCTTGATGAGTACCTATATTATTGACTTCCAGCATGTCGTCGTCGCTGCTCAAAGTAGTATCACGTCCAATAGTTCGGTGTCGCGATCGTACATCATCTACAAAGTACACATCGTCTGAATTTTCCACCTGTAATTAAACAGAATTTATATTCTTAATTATTTTATTAACATTACTATTGTTCTTTTACATTTCTTACATAATATTTCACTATAAAAGCACTATATTTTAATTCTACCTTTGCATCAACTGATTGATACGTAGTTAAGGTATGCTGATGATTCTGCGGAATTGTATTGTTGGATAATATTGTACCTTTCAGTGGGAATTTCTCCATGATATCGTAACCTGGAAAAGAAAATGGAATTAAAACTTAAAAAAATTAATTGGTGCTACTGTATGATAGATATGGAAATTAATGATTCCATCATTTTATGACATCTAGTCATAGTATCTAATTACTTAAGACATTAATAAGATTGGCAATTTAAATAACATATAAACTAAACTGCAAAAATTGTTTTTTTTTTTCCAAAATACATTCGAACTTACTAAAAATTTACGTAGCATACCACTATCTCTATCCGTGTTACTTCTACGTATGTTAAAACATCTTGTACGAGGGATTATCTTACTTTCAGGCTATAGCAGCAGCTTACATGAATAATTTATAAATGTACCATATTAAAAGTTGAAGTATCTTTGCATTTATTGTTACATTATAATTACTATTACAAGGTACATTTTTAATATCTATTTACAAGTAAATATTGTAGCAAAAAATTAGTTTTTGCATAACATTAATATTACTATTTATTTACATATATATTAATATATTGCAATACATAAACAAACCTCGCTTTGTTCTATAAAATATGAAAACAATATTTATAGGACTAACAACATATTTTTACAACTAAAACTATTATAGATAACATATTAAAAGGCTTAATTAAATTTTTAAGATGACATTACATAATAAAAAACTATATTGAAATATTAAGGATTATAAGCGTTTAAACAAAATAATAATAAGATTTGAAAAATTAATTATTAAAAATCTTTTAATTACAAAATAACATGTTTATTATATAATTGTTTCGATATTCAGTTAAATTTTTAATTTCATAAATGTAATAAATTAAAGGTACAGTTATGATATTAATACTCTTAAGTATTGTTTACTATAAAATATATTTGTATATGATAAATAGAGAAATGAAAATCTTTCATCATTTCTCAAAAGTGGGAGGAAATGTTGAAGTGTTCGATAACAATGGATTACAAAACATTTAATTCTTCGACAGAATATTTGTTAACATATTGTTATTATGTTTATGTTTAATCTGCAAGAGCATATAAATTAAAATAAAGACAAATAGTGGACATAAGCGAAAAAATTTCAACGAGTTGACGAAGAGGTTATCAACATCCGTGTTATGTGAAGGGAAAAGGTTCTGGAAAAGAGGTTAAAATGCACAAATATTGAAATAAATTATTATAAGTATCTAAAATTGTTTGTAAAATGAATAACAAAATAACTGTTAATTAAAGAAATTGTTCTAGCGAGGTTAATAATACCATATTTTTCAACAGATCAAACTGTCATCGGTCCGTACTTACCATGTTTTTAATTTAGTACGCCTTTCAGTTTTCTAGTCATAAATTTCCCTTTCCTTTTTTGCTACTTCAACATTGAATCGTATCATTTAACCTTCGCTAAAATAACTTCAACTTCAAATTACGAGTACGCTCTTTTTGTCACGGAGAAACTCGGAAAATTGGACTAAGCGAGAAGACTTGTCAAAGCATTTTCTTTCTCTCTCACTCCCTTGGACAATTCTCAATCGAATACTCTATTATGCGCCACCTTACCAAGTTTTCGAATTTCGAATTTACCCAAAAACAAGTATACAAAATTTATATAACAAAGTAATAAAACTAAAATATTTCTACAATTACAATATATGAAAATGGGATGCACTAATAATTTTATGCATAATACATAGAATGCTGTAATATAATAGTTTTTATTGAAAGGAATAACATTATGTATGTATGATCGTTATAATATTTTACAATTACTTTGTATATGAATCTTCTAAATAGTAAAACATTATGTCGAACCGTATTCAAACTACACCTAATTATTTTAGTAGCAAAAGATCGTATAGAAACAAGTTTTCAAATACAATAACGAAGAAATTTGTTTCCTTATTATTGTTCTTTTCTATTGGTACATTGGTGGAAATTTGAAGAATAAAATATATCGTGCATTCTATAAATATTTTAATGTCGCATTAACGAGGCTTCATATTCCAGTTTCTATACCCCTGAAATCTTCTTTAGCTGTAACGTTTGTAAAACCTTGATATTTAATTGGGTAGGCTAATTGATTCCCTTTATTCCAAGTATAAAGCTCCTGTAACCAAAGGAAGAAATTTAATTAAAGAGTTCTAAATTAATTTCAGATTTATTTGTTTAAATATGAAAAAAATTTACTTTTGTCTTGTGATTATAACTGACTGCTGTAGTTTTATGATAAGGGTTTGTAAATGATAAATGAACAGGAATTGTAATATTCTTATAGAGATCGAACGCCAATCTAGAAGAATTATAACATTAAATGATTTAATTTCTCAATTTTTCTTTCTTTCTTTTTTTTATTAATCATATATTTTATACCCTATTTTCATCGTTTCTTCGGTGACACTATGAACGGCATAAAGTACTCCTCCAGCAATAAACATTTCTCCAAATTTATGATTATCGATACTAATATTCCATGCATGTTGTATATTCATGTTGGTTGCATCCAGTTTTACAACCACTGTATTGTTTGACGGTAAACCATATATTATCCATAATCCTGTTATCAAAAATGAATCATGAGTTATTTATTTTTGTTAAGGAAAATATTTTTAAAATCGGCCGGGACGAAGTTACCATTCTCGTCAACATTGAAATCAACGTAATTGAAATTATGATTTGGCGTGTACAGATAATTCCTAGTGTTCACCAATAGTCCTGGAAGGTGCAACTCGCATCGTGAGTATTCCTTATCGCATATATGGTCAGAGGCAGAATGGAGATTAAAACGATAAACCGAAGATCGATTTATAGGGTTATAAAAGAAGGATCTATTATATACTACATGACCATTTCCCTGTAAATAAATTAAATTCAATACGAGATTCTTACGTGTGCTTTCGAAATCATGAATATTATACCTGAAATGGATAGGGTAACGCAATGGAATATGAGCTAGCATTTTTAAAATGATCTTTCGATTTGTATTCAAAAATAAAGGAACTTTCGTTCTTTCGAGTAACCCAGAGTTTGTCAGGAAATCCATCGGACCTAGATGTATCGTGCATCCAACTTCCATAATGATCATCCATCGTGCCCTTTAAAACAGGCTTTCCTACTGCCTCTATTACACCATCTATAATAAATATTATAAACCGGATACATAACTAATTCATTTAACGGTGTTTAACGGTGAGACATCTTCCCTTACAGCGCCTGTGATGCTTGACACCGTACATGACAATCCTAATTTACCTGCTAATCGTGGTGGAAGTCCAGAAAAGGTGACATTCCTGAGTGGCTGAATATTTAAATATTCGGCAACGTCTGTAAAAGTACATCTTAAAACAGGGCAAGCTGTACAAGTTTCACGAGGTGCACAAAGTTCTTCTAAATCAACGCTTTGAGGCGCAGGCTTTCCATACGTAACATGCTGTTGTTTTCCTATCTTTAATTTTTCCATATTTTTTATATCATCTGAAATATGTCAATGTTAAGTTTAATAATTAATCGAAAAGCGTTGGTATAAAATATATAATAAATGTCTAACCGTCGACTATAAATGAACCTTTGGTAGTATCGATATCATTTTTAACGACACAGTGATAGATACCATGATCCGCCAACGTTATTTTCGTAATCTTTAAGCGCATTTTAAACTGAAAATTATTTTTAAAAAATATATAAATATACAT
Organism: Stelis phaeoptera; assembly: GCA_943735885.1. NCBI lineage: Eukaryota > Metazoa > Arthropoda > Insecta > Hymenoptera > Megachilidae > Stelis > Stelis phaeoptera. Next base: position 9,688,634 of record OX030936.1, read on the forward strand.
AATTCTATCGTGTAGAACATTATGATACATTACCTTGTATATATCTTTCCTATCATAAACATCCATTCTATATTTATCAGACGCTTTGAGACGTCGACCATCTTCACGTTCCCACGAAGTAATTGGTTCTGGATATGCCTCGACTTCGCATTCCAAAACTGCAGTGCTCTGACTACGTACACGAATCATCTGGTTACGTATTCGAACGAAAGGTGGAACTAAAACATAATCTTTTGTTTATTTTAAATTAAAAACAGAAATATACGGCGATCTACGTACATTTAACTTGGAGTCGGAATTTTTTGAATGCTCGTCGAGGAACACCATTGTCAGCAACACAAGTATATTCTCCCATATGTTCTCTATTCACTACGCTGATGTTAAACGTGTCTCCGATTATAGAAGTCACTGTTTAATAAGTTATATGTTTATAATATAATTTACTAATTACTCATTTTTAATTACGATGTTTTATATTACCATGCCAAGATCCTATAGGAATGACGCCTCCGTCGCTTCTGAACCACTGAACGACAGGCTGTGGTTTTCCGCTTGCTGCGCATTTCAACCTTAAATTGGTTCCCTCGTAAACAGAAATTAATCCGGTAGAATTTAATGTTACAGGTAACATTTGGTCATCTGAAATGTTTCGCAGGAAAGGATGTTGTTTAAAGAAATGTATTTTAAGGGTTATCGCTTGAAAATTCTTACCTAAAATGGAAGGTGGAATCAGTAAATCGTTTACATTGTAATCATTCATGTTCACCTTCCAGGCTGTTACCCCGGGTCTGCCATCTTGTCCTGGTCTACCAGGAGGACCCATTTCTCCTAAAGTTGTTTACATCAACAACGGTATCTCTTTTTCGTCCGTGTGCAATTTAGAATGAGGGAATTTGAAATAATGTTAAGTTACCGCGCGGTCCAGGTGGTCCTTGTGGTCCCATCTGACCAGGCCTTCCTAAAAATATAATACATTATTTTATTTTCAAAAGCAATAAAAACATTTTTAAATAAAGAACAAAAAGCGGAAAATTTCAAGTGCATACCATCCGTGCCATTTCGTCCAGGCCGACCAGGAGATCCATTTAGCCCTGGTTTACCATTCATCCCAGGTGATCCGTCTAAACCACTACGTCCAGGTATTCCGTCAAGACCAGGTTCGCCTGGTACTCCGTCTCTTCCATCGAAACCAGATGGTCCTGTATCACCTTTTGGTCCGCGAGGTCCAGGAGGACCGGTTAAACCAGGCGGTCCTTTCGGACCGGTCATTCCTTGTAACCCTGGAAGTCCTGGTTCTCCAGGAGCTCCTGGGCTTCCCGGTGCTCCCGGTAAACCTGGTGGACAGTATTTCATCGAAGAGCGGCAAAAATTTTCAATTGCATCAATCTAAAATACAAAATATCTTTTTATCTATACAATATTAAAATTTGGTATACCTTTAAGTTTTATAAATATTTAGAAAAATTAAATGATCAACCTGCACACGAGTATCTGCGTTCAACCATACCCAATCGTGTCCCATAGGAGTGATCGGCGAAGATGTCAAGCTTGATTTTATCGTAGGAGATGAAGTTACTTTTTTAGACTCTTTTAGCGTATCCTTCTCTGACCAAATCTAAAATACAAAATCAAAGGATGAAAATGAAGTATTTTTTTTATGTAACATATATATGTATATATATATATATATATATAAATAATATGTACTCTGGATGTATCGGAAACTTTATTATCTTCTGCCACAGGCAATGCGCTACTTCGTTTTCTACGCTCTAGTTTTTCAACCTCTGAAAAATGTTGATTTTGCATAATAAAAACATCCGATTCCACGCGAGCCACATAAGTATAAAGATAGAGAGATACAAAATTTTGTATCAAAAATTGAACCACGATAAGAAGAAAAAGACTCCACGGCTGCAATATCCATGGTGATGATTTTATATTCTTCTTTTCCATAATTACTATTTATTTCAAGTCCCTGAAAATGACGCATTTATTTCTTTTATAACAAAAGGAAATATAATTAACTTACCAAAGAAAAATTGTGTCCCTATAAAGGGACCAATATCTCTAATACATTGAATAAATTATAAAAAGGGGGAGAGCAACAGATTCAAATTGGCCGATTGGTTACTATTAAGTAATTTGATGAAGTACTATACTTCTGTATCATGTAGTTTTTATTTGTTTATATATTTTACATTACTAAGCTAACATGTCGAAGAGGAAAATTCATTTATTTTATACATAAATAGCATTATGTTCAAATTTTTTAAGATTTCATTATAAAACAAAACCGTTTAAATATTTTATAAACGTGTAAAGATTATATATCAATAAATTATTCATTAATCAGTATAGCGTACGTGATGAGAGAACAAAATAAAAAAATAAAATCCATCTTCTAATCTACTCGATGTTTAAACCGATGCGTCTAAAAATGTCACTTAGCGGCAATCAGCGTTACTTGACAATGCTTGACAAATGATTACGCATGCGTAATGTTGCTTCTGCTAGACCGAATAAAACTGAACATAGCCATATATCCATGTTATGTTCAGTGAACTTAGCCATATATCCATGTTAAAGTTAAAACTGAGAATCGATTGAAACATGGTGGAAGCTTTTAAACCTCGACCACACATAAATAATTACAAAAATTATTTTAGTCAAAATTCGATGCACTTTAATATAAAGGTACAATGGTAATATTTACAAGAAACAATAATTATTTTCATATGAAACATAAAAAATAACAATTTTATATTATCTCAAATATATATCATGTATTAATAAATCCAACAACTTTCTTTACCAAAGATAGCGAAGTCATTTCTTCAGTTCTTCTCGTTGGCTTTTCCGTCATTAAGCAATTCTATTTCAATACTTTTACCACTGTCTTCTGTTTTTATTTCTATGTTATAAGTATTGGCCTGCAAAAACAGAACCATTGTTAAAATTTTCATTCAATTTCGAAGCATAACAAATCATAATAAAAATAATACCAGTTGCAACGAAGCTAAGAAATATCTTGCTACTTCGCAAGCAGGTTTGTCTTCGACAACGTTATCGAAATTAATTTTTTTCTGATCCAGTGCTTGAAATCTGCTCATTATATGAGATGCATAATCGTGAATTCGAAATGCAGGCCTAATTTCAGCTTCCGATAATTTTGGTTGCAAGGAAGCGTGCCACTTTGCCACAGTTTGATCTAATTCCGTTGTAATATCCGATTCTTCAAAAATCTCTTTCATTTTATCTTCAATTAATGTTTGATAATCTGGTAAAGAATAGGATAAATTTTCAGAAGCTGAGGATTCACACCAACTGTTATCAACAGTAGGGGATTTTTCAATCGTATCAGGTGACTCTTCATGAGCTGCCGATTGTAGCCTAATATTAGCAGGCGAAGAACTCCTACTCATTATGTCTTCATCTTCATATTCCATAAAATTATTTTGATTTTGTGAACCACAGAAGCCCAATAAATTGATGGTAAAATTTGTCACAGCCGTATTTTGAGAGTTATCATTTTCTTTTTCTGTACTATTGAAGCATTGATCAAAATTTCTCATAAAATCCTCCAATTCCTCTAACAAGAGAAAAAAAAATTTTACTTTAAAGTATTAAGATGTTGCTTTTAAAATCGAACTTTCAGCTATACTTACGTTTTTGCAAACGTTTAAACTTTGGTTTCGCTTGTGAAATGATATCCTTTGTCACACGTAGTTCCGTTTCTCGTAAAATAAACTTTGTTAAGCATTCAGATTTATGTATTTTCGATGTAAGCTTACGTTTTTTCTAACAATAAAACATATAAATTATGAAGCATATGTAATACAATGTATACATTGAAAAAAAATATTTAATTAGTTATTTGCACATACCGAATCAAAGTTTGTTTTTAAACGAGAAATATGTTCTGGCAGTTTTAAAATAGTTGTGTTGTCGGAAAACACATTTTTCGCTCCTTCAACGAGTGGCATCGGTTTCCAATCTAATTCATTTATATCATCTACAGAATGTACTGACATTTTCGTTGCTTGATTCCTACGAAAAATATCAAAGTATGCATCGATTTAATATCACGAATTTAATAATATTAATATCTTTCAAGATATTATACCCTCTTTTCCGCATGCCAAGTACTCCTTCTTTCCCTTGCGCATTATTCGACTCATTTAGCTCAGCAATTTGATCTTCTTTAACAACATGAGCCAGTTGTTTACAATGATCTATTCTATCATTAGTTTCGATTTGTTCTGAATTGTCGTCTTGATATTTTTTTTTAATTCGATCTGTGTCATTAGAATTTGTAATTGTACAATGTTTATTGTTAACATCCTGTGCTTCGTCTGATTGAACGTGTTGCTCTTTGAACAAATTCTTCTCAGAAATAACTGTATTCGACATACTACTGTTGGCAAATGGTATTTCATTATCCTTGTTTATCTTAATTTCTTTATCTATAATTTCTGATTCATTTAACAACGGAATATCTTCCGTTTGTGAGATAAAATCGTGTTCATTTTCGCATTCTTCTTGAATAGACGCGATGGACTCATTCGGTGAAGCAGCCGAATGATATCCTGAGGTTCCAGTGCCAGGAGTTTTGGGCTCCGAACACAACGACAAGGAATTCCTTCCTTTCTGAACTTGAGAACCACGTACACGAGTAAAATCGTGTAATGTTAGTTCGTCCACCAGCATTCCAGTTGTACTTACAGCTTGATTACACCTTAAAATTAAAGATAAACTTTGATACAAGAATCAGGATAAGATCAAGAGAAGAGTCAGCTTACCGAAAGTCATATTTTTTTCCAATAACTTCTCCTAAAACATCGTACACCTGAATGGGAATACATAACTGTGCCGCGTTATTCTCTAATTGTGTAAATCGGTGACTTAATAACTTGACCTTTTTCTGTCCTTGAAGCTGATTTTTCTTGTCGATATTCTTCCCAATGTCTTTTTCTAAATCAATAATTACAAAATTGTCAAAATTAACATAAGTTTTTTTGAAACTTTTCTTCTCCTTGGACATAGATTTTCTTATCTCTTCTTCCCTGATAAAAATATGGATAAACTACTAACCATAGTATATTTGTTTCGCATTATACTTAAAATTAATAATTACTCGTAGCCAAAAAATGTTTGTTTCAAAACTTCTGCCTCGTTAAGCAGACGTTCAATTCTGCGTACATATACATTCGTTGAATTCTGCAGAACAAGCGCTGCTTCCCCAAAATTAATGTTACACGGCTCTTCTAATAATGCATAATATTCTTCTAAAATCTAAATGAAGAAATAATAATCTTAGTTTTGTATTTTATTACAATTAATATCGTGTTATCGCATACCTGAGATAGTGGAAATTTCCAATCAGCAAGATCTTTTGCTGGTTTCATAAGTTGTACGCTAATATCTTGTAGCGTGACCATTTTGAAATTTTCGATATTTACTTTTCTTAACAAGTATTCTAAAAGATAATATTATTTCATTTTAAACAACAATAACAATGATGGTTTCAATTAATATACTAATTATAAACAATTAAGCGCAATACTTACATGAAACACTAATCATTATGTTCATATATATTAAGTCACCAATTAAAAATGAACATTCAATTAATGATTTACAAACGGTATCTCAATACAGTATATTATATATATAGTATTACATACATAACCATTAAAAATCTTGTAAAATTGTGCTTATATCAATCATAAAATAAGAGAATAACAGAGTGTAAATCATATTGAATTTTAGATAAATACCGGTGACAAATTAAAAAATAGAAACAGACGAACGCACTTTTACTTGTAAACTTTATTTATACATATAACAATATGTATTAGTATAATGTTGTAAAATTTATAATCAACAAATTATAATGCTTGGCAATTGAAAAATAGCCAAACATTTACATAAGTAGAATTTAGAATTTACATTACAGAATAACAGTAAAATTTGTTCTATATCTTTACATATTGATTATAAAATTGTATTGGAAGTAATCAGATAGAACTATGTTATATATGTATAATTATAGATAATGTATATATTTGAAAATAATAATTTTGAGTTACACTCAAATTTAAATAGAAATTCGTAGTGCCATCTCTGAACTTTGCGAAGTACTCAAGCAGTCATACCGATAAATGATACCGTTAATCCACTGCAACTTGCAGCTTGTATCATCTACATTGTTAAAGATATCCGCAAACTTAACAAAATTTTCACCGTTTAATAACATTTACCGTTCAGTAACATTACAATCGTTTCATTGTAAAATATGGTTGAAGAGAAATCTTTGAAAGAAACTCATGTTTTTGGAAATGTCACTGGCAGGATTGTTTATCCACCATTTTGTTTTGCTGTCGTCCTCAGAGTTTTTCCTGGTATCGTGGCCTATTTTACAATGAACTAGATTGACTCGAATTTGAAAAAAAAAATCATTGAATCCGACGACGTTTTGTACTTCGGAAGGAAATTGTTTTCGACGAATTTGTATTAGTTTTTTTTCTTTTAATGAATGTTCTCGTCATGGGGATTTGTGAGACTTCACCTCGAGTTCTGACCCAACTTTCCTGACTCCTTTGATCAAATGGCGATTATTAGATAAAACGTACAATTTTCGCGTCATTTACTACGTAAGTTTAATATTTCGATCATAGTAGTTAGTCTAATTGGTACCGAATCCATTCACTGTAATGTTTTCAACACAAAAATCATTTGAGATCATCTGAGAGTATCATTTCAGTTTTTGTTTAACAGTCCATCAAAACGGCGTAATATCATCAATGCTATATATATATGTATATGTATATATATATATTTTTTGTGACAATTTGTGCAATATTTAGTTTAATCAGAATTTAAGTGTATGTGATTTTATTTTTTGTCTACAATAGGATGTCGGGTCAGAGTGGAGGACATCGCTTACGGTTGTCCAAGCTCAATGATCAACTGACGTGCAAATTATGCGGTGGATATTTCATTGATGCCACTACCATTATAGAGTGCTTGCATTCGTGTACGTGTATTCTTTCGTCGCTTCCTTAATCCTTTTGTCTATGGTGAATAAAATATTAATTTCATCATTACAAAAGGGTTGAGCGACGATTCAAGCGTTTCAATATAAGCGGCGATTAATGTCGCACTACAGTTTGCAGGAGCTGTATCGTCAAGTATCTGGAAAACAATAAATATTGTCCAATATGCGAGGTACAGGTGCATAAAAGTAAACCGCTACTTAACATTCGTCCAGACCACACTTTGCAGGACATTGTGTATAAATTGGTACCTGGATGTTATCAAAGTGAGTCCTATAATTAATTCAGAGAACGTATCATTTAAATCATTAAATTAATATTGTAAATTTCAGATGAGATGCGATGCAGGAGGGAGTTTTACTCCAAACATCCTGAAGCATGCGGTCAAATAACATCTCCGGAAGCAAGAGGGGAACCAACCGAATCGCATATATATTCTCCGGATGAATCTCTTAGTTTGTCGTTGGAATATTTTAGTCCGTCTAAAGATGCGAAAGGAATACCTGTAAAACCTTTGTTGAGGCGGTATCTTCGTTGTCCCGCAGCAGTAACCATTTTTCACCTGCAAAAACTTATACGTGCTAAGTATGGCTTAACCGATGCACACAGGGTAGATATAATGTATAAGGAGGAACCACTATCCAATAGTTATACATTGATGGATGTGATGTATATTTATCATTGGAGGCGGGTAAACATTCAAAATTTATTTATATAAATTGTTTATTTTGAAAGTTTAACGATTTCAATTTTATAAACATTTTGTCATATTTGTTTCAGAAAGTGCCATTGCATTTAAGTTATAGAATATTTGAGTCTTCTCCAAAACGAATAAAACTTTCAGAAGACAATGTCAATTATAAAACATCTTTGCTTCGTGCTGGAATTGATTCCATCGACTCGAAGGAAGAACAGTCGCTAAAAAGGGAGTGGAAAGAGGTTCAATTAAAAATTTCTGAAACTGGTATAATGAGTATTACGGATATATCGAACCAGCAGTTTCAGAAAAGTGCAGGAGTTGAAAACTCGCTTGGTCCAAAAGTCGAAACAATAAACACATCAATAACCGAAGATAATACTAGTGGGAACAACATATATGAGATACCCGAAGAAAATGAGCAGTCTTCGGGTAGACAAATTATCGGCGATCGTGATATTTCTTCTAAATTGCATGAATTTGATGACAAGACAAACGGTAATACGATAGAAACTAAGAAACTTTCAACGAACGAAACAGAAAATATAGTGAACTGTAAAATTGATGACAAAGAACCAAAAAATCATTCGGATAATACTAATGTTGAAAATAAAACAGTTTTACAGTCGAAAGAAACTTCACAGTGTATAGATGATAGCGAAACTAGAAATAATATTGAAAATGAGGATCAAACAGATTCGTCGAAGAACAACAATAATATTATAATCGAAGAAAATAAATTAGAAACGTCAAAACAGAATTCAAAAATTGTAAATACAGGATCGAAAATTAATGCCCTAAGTGTAAAATTACAGTTTCAACCGAAAATTGAACAATTCAGTACTAACAATAACGTGTCTTTGAAAAAGACTGCGAAAGATAAAAAAGTTATACCGCAATCGTCTAAAAAAGTGGATGTAAAAACTACTGAAAGTTCAAAATCTACGGAACAAAAGAATTCCTTCGACACTTCGAAAGCGCAAGTCACAACAAATAATTGTGAAGTCGCGATAAGTAAATCGTTAATTCCGTACTCGACGAAATCGACGTCGCAGAAACCAATTTCGGAAACCCAAGAAAGCGTGGATACCGATTTGTCGGTGCATGTAACAACCAGTTCGGTAAATTCTGAAACGAAAGAAACAGATTCTAATACGAAAAAAGTTCAATCAACCGATCAAGATAAATGTTCTCCTCAGAAGGAGAAGTCCTCGTTGTTAGATCAAACTTCTACGAAATGTTCCCAAAAATCAAACGGACAAACGAACACAATTTCCCAAAAGTTGCCATACGTACAGATTGAATCGCTCACGAATGAGAATTTCGCTTCTAATCTTCCCACGTCGCTGTCCGTAACCATTGGCAATGGTATAAATTCGGCTTCAACGTCAACGATAAGTCAATCTATGTCAACATTTCCTTATACGGTTCAAGATCCGGTAAACAATACAACGTTAAAAAATTCGTTGAAGGGTTTGACATCGACGACACAAAAATTATCTTCAGACAATGATTTAGCCACGTGTACGGTATCGGAGAATACTGTAACGTTTACCATGGCTTCTACGAACGTTTCTTCTGCGCCGAAAACCAGTTACTCGAATTCAGTGATAAGTGTTTCGAAGGAGTCAGGGTTGAAAGGAAATTTCGAAATAACTGGTACATATTCGGTACCTCCTTGTCCCGATGCCATTCCAATTTCTTTGATGAAACCAATTGTTCGTAAGAATGAATTGATCACGAAAGGTTTGAATTTAAATGAAATTTGTGCAAAAATCGGAGCCTCTGGCTCCAAGATTGACGACATTTGTGCTAAAATCGGCGAGAATTCGAAAGAAAAGAACAAAACAGAAGTAAGAAGCAAATCTGATATTCCAGATTTGTTAAAAATTGGAAGAAAGAATAGTTTACAGTCGATGACGAGTGATTCTTCTGCGAAACAGCAACATCCAAATATTCCAAGTGTACCCGTTTATGCTGCTAACAGCAATACAGTTACAGTGGAAAGTAAAAATGTTTATGTAAATGTGAAGGATAGTCTCAGAGCCACGTCACTGGTATCTAGTACTCCAGTAGTAACATCACACTCTTCGCAAAAGGTTCCTTCCGTGTCTAAAAAGCAAAGTCAAGCTGTGGGTTACAAAACACTTCGTGATCCCCCGAGAGGTTGGAATCCTACATTTTCTAAAAATAATTATGTAGCAGTTAAAAATCAAAGCAAAGAGGCACAGAGTCAATTACATCAAACTGGACTGTTCGAAAGGAGTAAAACGATTCAGTCCAAGCCAGCTAAAATCTTTAAAATGAGAAATATGCCAAGATACTTAGGTAATCCCGCTTCTGGGGTAAAACCAATGTACGGGATTAGCAACGAATGCAAAGAGAAAGAACAGTCGACGATAACACCGCCAACGACGACAAACGCGTCCAATACATCCAAAAATGGGAATTTGAGCATGATGAAGATAGATCCTAAAACTTTGTCTCCAATCGTTTCGACGGTTAATTCGCCCATAGTCTCGCCACCGCCGTATTCACCTAGTGCAAGAAGTTATCCGAATCCTCCATTCTCGAGAGACATTTGCAGAAGTACTGGTTCGCCGATATCGCCAAAAAATTCTCCAGTAAATATGCTTTCGACGAGTCCTTTCATACCTTCACCGACACCAAACATAAATCCCAGATTAATTTATCCTCATTTTCCACCACCGTTTCCAGATGCTACCAGATTTCCAAATCCATTGATACGTTCACCGATAGGAATTCCATCTCCCAGTGCCTTCCATAGTAGTTTACCACCTTCGATTAATAAATTATATCAACGATCCAGTTACATACCACAAACCACCGGTTTCTCTCCGGTTTCGCAACCTCCAACAGTCCAGAGAATACCACCGAGCACATACTCTTCGCCCAAGTCGCCTAAAACTACCTCCTTAACAGCCATGCCGCCCACATCGTACAGCCTGGTTAAACCGGAAACACAGACGGTCGCAACATCACTTGAAACTAGTAATCTGCTTCTTCCGAAGAGCACGTCGCAGGAAGATGTCAGTGCATTTAATTTGTCTAAGACTGGAAATTTCTGTAACGCGGAAACTGTTGTTAAGACGTCGACGGAAATGGTTCGAAATTCGAAATCCACCACTGTTTGTTCCTCATCGAACGTCGGACAAAGTAAACACTCGTTAATCGTCGCGTCAAGGACCTCTTCTCAGAGTGCAGGAGATCAGGAACAGGGTAAAGAGCAACTGGATAAGGAGACCGTAAATTGCAAAGAAGACAGTTCGAAGGAACAAAATTTCGAAAAGAAACAGTCTGATGAGAATAGTGATAGTGTAAATAAAAGAAAAGAAAAATCAGCTTTTCAGATTAACGGAGATCTCAGCAACGACGGTAAACAGGAAACGTCAATGGAAAAACTTGTCGAACAGCAAAGAGAACAGAATGAAACAAAAACTGTACAGACATCTGGAAAAAATACAGTGAAACAGCAAATAGAAGAAGAATCGAAGAATGTGGATTGCGAAAGAAACGAGGAACAAGGGAAAAAGTGTGAAACGCAAGATAAGAAAATGGAGACGTAATTTATGAATTGAAAAGTCATTTTTAACTTGTATATTTATGTACATAACAACAAAAAGCTTTTGGTTATTGTTATATTCTATTGTAGCCAAGAGAGATTTTATTAAGCTTCAGCTTTTTATATTTCACAATTTTGATAACTTTTTTTCCGTAATAGTCTCGATCCAAAATCAATTTATCAGAGTATACTATGATTTTTAACTCGCAAAGTGTATATTAAAATAATATTGTGATTAATGTATCGCTAATATCAAAATCCTATTTTGCGATTAAAAATTGTAGTAATTTAATAACACGTGCTTGGACTCGAATAAAATAAGAAGCGAAAATGGTTAAAAGTAGTCGAAATTACATGTTTAACGTAAAGACACACCACCACTATACAAAGATTATGTAGGAGAAACGAATCGTAATATTATTTATGCAATATTTGACAAGTTTTTATCATTTTAATGAGGTCTATGAATTTACAGTATTTGCAATAGTTTCGAACAAATTTTATTGCTTGTTTGTTGATACATCTTTAACAACTGGATATTTAACCAAAGCCTCGAGAATTATTCTAATCTTCCAGGTAGTTTTAGCTACACGAGTATACACCTTCTTTAATAATCTGCATACCTTCTTTATATATTAAAAAAAAAAAGAAAAAAAATAATGCAACTATATTAAAATATCCGAGGCCTTATCACAATAATCGTATGTAATATATATATAAAATAATATTAAGAAAATTGAGCAAGAGAATATCATTGTTAAATGATTTAGAAGAAAAAAAAAGGATAAATAAGTATTACACTGCAAGTGATTTCTCTCTTTCCAGCTTAATTAACATTATCAATGTGTCGTTTTGCACCGAATTACTGAAAACAGCACATGTATGGATAAGAAATCCACTATTAATTTTGCTAAGTGCCGGAAAGAAAGAAAAAAAAAAGTTAATATATATATATATATATATATATATATATATATATATATATATATATATATATATATATACATATATATATGAAGAAATTTTTAATAACTGACGATCGTTCTTTTTCCTTTTTCTTTTAGATACGTTTACTTGTAAATAGTGTATAATGATTCGAAAGAAAGATCTATATCACGTATTAGATATAAAAACAAATTATCGATTATATTAAATGTAATTTAACATGCATATTTTTAAGGATTTAAGAACATGTAACGATAGTATTTTTTTTCTAATACGGGAAAGCAATTTTTAGAAAGATGCCTGATTGTAGAGCAAAAAAAAAACGACGTATTTTTAATAAGTTATTAGTTGTATGCGCGCGCGACTCTTTTGTATACAAGGTGTACCTGAGTGAGTGAGCGAGTGAGAAGAAGAAAAAAAGAAGTACGTGTGTATAATTTTTGTATAAAGAAAAATTTCAGTGTCGTTTCGAATTGATGCAATTCGAACGAGGTTTTCGAGATTTTTGTTTTATTTATAGAAACGTTGATCGTCGTTTGTTTCAAATTTATGTATGTATTCCGCAAATTGTCTATGTATGCGCGCGCATACGCTGTCACGCGCGCGCGCGTTATTAATACAGTAAATAACACTACGTAAAGTAGAGGATGTTCTTTTAACTATAAAAATATAGTTGATTATACTTTACAGAGTCTTTTGTTTGTATACAATTTTACCATTACACTTATACGTACAAATTGAATTTATTATTAAATAAATATTACAACGATTCGTTTATACAAGAATACATGTATAATAAGTTGTTAATGATTATTTCTATGGATTGCATATAACAGAAATGATTACAGAAAAAAAAATGCAGAAATATTTGCAACAAAATTTTCAAATATTGTACATGTGTTGTACTGTATAAAATTAGATCCGTAACTTGAATGTATATAGCTAAACATTAGTCAGTTTTTCAGAATATCTGACAGCATCCTTAAGTTTAAACACTAGCTCTTGCAATTGCTGTACTGTACATGAAAATGTTACATGATTTATTGTTTCACCATCTTTAGTACTAAATCGTACATGATACAGAGGAACACCCAGGGAATTACATGTGTCCAACTGAAAACCATTTTTGTGAATATAAACAGAAATAAAGCATCTGTGAATGAAACAATCGGTATTCTATTCACAGATAAATTACCTTGACGCAATAATCTAGATGCCAGTCAACATCAACGATATGTGGTGGATTGTTGCCTATCGATTCTAACTGAGACTGTATTATTCTTTTGTTACTGACATATTTTTCACATAATTTCTTAATTCTTTGTTCATCACCGCTCACTTGATATAAGAAAGTCTTTAAATTTTCCTCATCAAAATCATGCCGAGCAGCTTCTATAAACAAACATACAGTGTCAGCAACAATTTTCTTTGTTAAAATTGGTTTTGTATCTGCTGCTTTGATGGTATCTGTAATGTTATTAATATAAATAATTGAATTACTTAATACTACTTATATTCGATAACTATAAGTTTTTACAATATTCACATCTTATTTCTGCAGGACTTTCACATACATAGGAAGTAGCTGTATCTAAAATCTGCTGAAAACTATCATCGGTAATAATGTTTACAGTCAGAATATGGTTAAGACCATCAATGGTATCTTTTGACAGCTCCATTATTATTTTCGATACACTTGAATTCACTTAATGAAATGTTAAAACTCGAATAAAAAGTTTTGATACTTTGATATTACAAAATCAAGAATTAAAAACAGCACAAATAAATGACATTAGAGGTTATCTTTAGAAACTGTCTAATGTTGTTGGTATTATTATTTTATTGAACTAATTTATTGCCACTATAGTAAATTAAGTAATGAAATATGAACGTCATATATGATTCAATATTCTTATCACAATTCGAACACAAAAATTTTATAGTGTTATAGATACAAATACTTGAGTTTTTATCATATCTAAGATTTTATTTAAAGCTTATTATAGTAGTATGAATACAATAATTAATCATTTGCAGCTAATAAATGTTTGCAATTATTATCAATCGACAAAGAAGCGAAGAAACAAATTAAAAGTCTCGAGCGATGTATAAGGCTGTAACCTGTAACACTTAAACGATAGTTTGATAATGCCGTAAGATTTAAACTGCGCGCTTCTAAAGTCAGATTTCTAATACTTTGAAAATAAAGCAACAAACTGCAATTGTCATATATTTAGTAATAAATTAATTTCTAATAAAATATATATGCATATTATAGAACATTCTGATGTAAAAACCACTTTAATTTAGAATTCCACTGTAAAACTTATCTTCAGCAGTTCCATTTAAAATAATGTTTTATAAATCTGAAAGAATGGTGTTTCAATTAAATTCTTAATGACTGTGCAATCCTTAAAAAGCAATCTGCAACTAGTAAAGAAGATATATCTTCTTTAGTTTACAGAAATTTAAATTTTCGGAACGATCGATTCGCAAATACAAAAGAAGAAGAATAAGGATACGCCTGCGCCACGTTCTCTGTGTGCTCTTTTATTTCAAGTGCTTATACAAGACACAGTATTGGAAACGAATTATGTAGTTTGTTTCGTGACATTTATTTATGTAATATTTTAAGGTGGTTGTGTAAAAATTTGCACAACAAAATAAAGCCTACAAGGATGCGTAACAACGTAAGTTGTAACGACGAACTTCGAGTATACTTGAACAAACCGAATGTATACCTGAATGAGATTCAAAGTTCATTACAATTGCTGCACTACGGCAATCGATCTATTTACATGTGTCTGTTCGGTACTTTTTATTCCTGTTTTTTTTTTATACATTTCATTTATATATGTTCATATTCATTTTTAAAATCGTCAAAAGTATAAGGTTGCGGAAGGTACAATCGTCATAAATTAACTGATTCTTTTTAGGAAGGATCAGCTTTATATCTGTTTCTATTGCTAGTTTTATTCGTTGAAGCATATACAACAAGCACGAGACACCTTATCAAGAAAAGAAATTACAGCGATCAAAGCGTGAGAGGTTATTTGGCAGAGGTAAACAAGTAGCAAACATAAACAAATTTTGTTTCATACAATTTATGTAAAATAGGTATAAACGAGTTTTTATTATGTAGAGGACCTGTTGGTGGAACGAAGTTTGCAAAGAAGAATTTCACAGTAAATTTCGGTGTCGTTGTCCAAGATGGTCCTACTGTCGTGCACCTGGTAGATATTACGATGCACACTGCAGTATGACACGCACCGGCTATATTTGGACTCAACCGGAGACTGCATTGACGGTCGAAGTTAATAAATGACTCACTTTAACAAATTTTTTACTAATCGTTCCTTTACTTGATCAAAATGCCACAATATCAAATCCACGTACCGCGAATAGACGCGTTTCATAGAAATTTACCGCGTACATTAGAAAATTAATAGAATAATAAATTTTATCACAATTATACGTTAAACGTAGTTGTGATAGATATTTTTTATTTCTGTATTCTTTCGCGTTGTTCCTTCTCTTCATGTAATAAATTACAATAATCAATATCGAAGAAAAAAGATTCAAATGCAGTAATTGCATCATGTATAATATCACATGTCGATTTTATCCTTAAAGGATACAAATTTTTGAGATTTTAATCTCAACTATAGATACATTTATAATAAAATAGCAATATAAATGAAGAACAAAAATGTATTTTAATTTCAGAACATATTGTGTATAAATCGACGGACTTTATTTTCATTAGAAATATTTAGGTTTATACCATAATTAAATTTTTTTATTATTAATGCATAATTCATACTT
Source organism: Stelis phaeoptera (assembly GCA_943735885.1). Classification (NCBI taxonomy): domain Eukaryota; kingdom Metazoa; phylum Arthropoda; class Insecta; order Hymenoptera; family Megachilidae; genus Stelis; species Stelis phaeoptera. Next base: position 9,704,742 of record OX030936.1, read on the forward strand.
AATTCGTTACTAAATATACGTGTGTAGTTTCATGCCTAATTTATATCAAACTGTTCTTGAAGCGGCACGTTGGACAAGTTTAAATAGTCGAATGTTTGATAATTCGATTGTATCAATATATCGATTCTTGAATAATCGTAAGCTGAACGTTCGTTCGATTTGAAGACATATTATAAAGGTTACTTGTAAGTGAGTAGTTTTTATGTAGTTTTTAACTCTAAATAAGTGAAAAAATTGTTTAACTTTCTTTATTTTAATATTGAAAAGACTAATAGTGATGAAAAAATGACCAAATTAATAAATATATTTATTAGTGTTACGCAGCAATGAATTTTTTCAGCAACAATGAAGTATTCAATAACGAGTTCGTATAAAATAAATTAAATTACATACTTATTATTAGTCATTATAAACTAATTTTTCTCGTGGATAGTTAAATTATAATTCAAGTTAGCATACAATTAGATATTTGTCTAACATGGTACTAAAAATGCACATACCATTGTTCAAATTAGTATTATCACATTTTCATAATATAAAAATTGTAGTTATAAAAGTATAATTTACTATCATTGTGTTCAGACGGTATTTACATACTTGTAAATAATACTTGAACGAAAACTTTAATTAGTATAGTCAAGTTGTATACGTGAAGTGTTAAAAAATCTATAACTAATTGTAGTTTTAGTTTATTTAGCATTTTTATTAATATCTAAGATGACATTTATAAAAGAATTTGTCTTAGTTGTACATGTTAATCCATAATAAAAATTATAATAAATACATAATTATATAAAGTACAATAAAATATGTATAAAGCTTTTGTAAAACCTTAAGTAAATATTATAATAGTTTATAATTACAATATTAATTATTTACATTTTCTATTATATTACAAAAGTTATTCGATTAATATTAAATTTTTACATTATTACATAATATTAAAAAATTGACTCGAAGAGAAATCATATAAATTTTTTGAATAATCGATTTCATTATATTTTTGATCTAAAATTTTGTCGCCTTATGTAATTATGCAGTCATAAAATTTTTGAATTGCATATAGTTCAACTGCTATTAAATTCTATAACTTTTCTAATTATTGTGGTATATTTTTGTATATTTTATACTTTATTTTACATATATTGTTTATATACAAAATAGTGAAAATGTGATTCAAAAATTTCTTTATAAAGTGATAAAATTGTTTATTTCAATTTTATATTAGCATATAGAATATTTTACGTTTGAAGTTATTGCTGTATCAAAACTAACAATGAAAGATAAAAATCTTAAAATAATATACTTATAAATATATTAAGTTAGATGCTGTAAACTAATATAATGCCACTTTTATTAATTGTACTTAGTAATGGAAATTAACTGTAAGAAATATAATCAGTCGTAGAGTATTGTAAATTCACCAGTTTATACATATTAGTATAATTTTAATGTGAATTATATTTTTTATATTATACAAATGTATAAGTAAAAAGTAGATCTCTTGATAATTATGCTATATCATATAATTTGTACTCTACTAGTAATTATACATATAATAATTATATACAATTGCACGCAGTTGTGATAAAATTGTTTTCAATTTTAAAAGTATTTCAAATCCAACTGTAGAAAAGCAAAACTAGATTTTTTGATTGCATTCAATTTCACACTTATTGTTAGTTAAAAATATTTGTATTATTTCGATATGAGATGAGATGTTATGGTCCTTCTCTCTTTATTTTATATTTTTATTTATATTTTTAAATCTGACGTAACATTGATATAAATGCTTAGATATATCTCTCAGAAAAATTTTTAAATTAGACATCAAATTAAAAACTTCTAATAATCCTTTTTAGAATATTTGCTGTACACGAATAAAAGAAAAATTTTCAAAATTAAAAGAAGCTAATAAAGATTTAATATCATTATTCGTTACACCTAAATAATTTAACATTTTTCTAAAAATATCACAATGGTATAACAAAACACATATATTTAAATGAGATTATTGCGGTATTTAAAATACCTTTAAGTAATAAAATTTGCACTTGGAATAGAAATCAATTTAAAGCAATAAAAATCAAGAGGAATTGCCGATGTAAGTTTTAACTAATATAATCATCGTCATCATCATCATCAACAAATTTAATGTTTTGATCATAAAGAGATCCCTGTTTTCTACAAAGCGCTTCTATACCGCAATCGGAACTTTGAATATTTAAAGAAATATCAGTCTCTCTTTTTTCAACTTGTGTAACATTTCTTAAAGGACTCCCTGATAATTCTGTCATGGGAATGTTTACAGCATCTTGTATATTTGTGAAAGACGGAGCGCACTCCATTAATTCTTTATAAGATATGTTTGTTAAATCTTCGTCCTGAGCTTTGGTTACTTTTTTTTGACTAGAATTATTGTGCGTTACTTTGAACAAATCCTTTTGCAAAACTTTATTCGAGGCAGAATTTAATTTTTCTTTATTATTCTCACTGCTATCGAGCATATTTTTGGTATTACTAAGGATATTTTTAGAGGAATTAGATTTTTCAATCGTTTCCTCGTCATTGCCTATATAAACCCTATAAGGGAAAAAGAGATTGTTAACACAAAAGTACTTTGAAATATTTGACAGAAAACGAAATGTTTAAACTATTTATACGAAACACTTGTAGGGTCATAATTATACCTTTTTAGTAAAGCAATTACTAATAAGAGTTGGATGTATTTTATATTTATATTTCAAATACTGTTCATGCAAATAAATATTATCGACTTACCTCCTGTTTGGAATAACACAATATTGTTTATGTTCAAGAACACTGGATACAGACTCCATGCTTACTTTAATACTAGAGTCTTCTAAAAGTTTTTGAATGGGAAGTAACTTTTCAAATGTTCTTGTTCTAGGAGTTCCAGAGCAAGAAATATCATCTTTCATTAAACTTCCGTAATCTAAATTTTGGCAAGATCTATCATCTTTTTTGAAATATTTTTCGCTGTTAACACAAAGGTAATTAATTTACATATTATAACTTGAATGTACGCGTTTCAAGCACACCCACTTCTGGTACTCACCTTGGATCTAATTCAAGTTTAAAGTCATCAAAAGTAGAGAGTTTCATTCTTCTATATTCGGAAGGTGTTAGCGCTATACCTTCAGTTTCGAGAGTTAAAATAGAATCCCTTTTGTTGCTATTGGTAGGCAAACATTTCACACGGTTAGTCATACCGATGTACAACAATTAAACGAGAAAAAAGTGATTAATTACCCTAAGAGAAAGTCTTCGGTGTCAAGTTTCAATTCCTCAATCGGTGGAATCCACACCAGAAAAGCAGGATCCATTCCTAAATAAGATCCAGGAACGGCGCTAGCATTTGCTACATTATAATCATAGTAATCCATTTCTAATTCCGAATCAAGATTAGTTAAGCTGAACTCTGATCCTGGTCCTTGCAAAAGTTTTTCACGGTTTCGTTTTTCTTTAGTTTCTTTCCCACCTCCTGAAGCCGACGAACTCGATACTGTGCTTTCAGGAGAAGATTCCTACGTATTAAAGGGATCATAAAATAATCAAATTTCTCATATATATTTTATACATTTTTATGTACAAAATTTTACCTTTCCTCCAGAATAATTGATTTCAAGGTTCTGATAAATCTTTGGTGCATTATTGCTTGCATTATCTTCCAATTTTTCATTTTCTGTTTTCAATACCTTCTCCTCTGTAGCATTATAATCTATTGTTTGCAATCTGTACAATAATTAAATTATAAATATGTTAAAGTTCTAAACATCTATTGATTCAAATAATGTATCAATTTAACTCACCTTACAGGATAAGCATATTTTACTTCAGGTTTATTATAAACAATACTGGAAGCTGACAATAATTTATCACAGTCTGATTTCACTGACGCGACTATTTCATCCGAAGAAGTTTCCATTATGTTATTCAATTTCAGCGTACTAGTACTCAAGGTAGATTCTTCCTTGTAACTGTATTAAAAAGAAAATGATTGCTTTTTAGTCTGAATCGCTTGTTTCATTATTACATTAAATGTAACGAAATTCGTGATCAGTTTTGAACTTAACAAACTTTATTCTTACCCAGTCAAAGTTTCAGTACTATTATACTGCTCCACTGTACTGCTTAAAGTTTCTTTCGGAGAATTTTTTGTGGTGGTTTCTATCATTGAAATCACTTCAGAAATAAGCGTACTTGTAGACAAGTATTTCGATCGGCCAGATATTACTTCTGATCGTAACAAAAATTAATTTTATTATCATTATTAATAGCGGGAGGTATTAAATGTTGCTTAAGCTTAATTTAATTAATTTACATTTTTTTTCTTTCACTTACGTTAATCATATGATAAGTATTTTTTCTATAAATACATATTGTTTCTTTGCTTGCTAAAAATGAATATAAGGATGAAAGAATAAAATTATTTTTACCAGAAACGTCGCTGAGATTATCCAAATCCTCGGCGATGCGGTATTTTCGATATTTTATGACAAATTGCAATGTCAAAAAGATAGAAACTATGAATATCAGTATCAAAAGTAAGGCAGTTACTAAGTGTGCTGGCTTCCAAAAGATCCATTCTTTTTCAACATTCGTTGAATTCACTTCAAAAGGCACAACGGTTACACTTCCATTCTTTTTTAAGTATTTCTTATCTGTAATTAATTCATAATCAACTTCTCAAGCATTAAAGTATCATTGAATGCAAGAAGACTTTAAAACATTTTCACTATAACTTCAGTACATATAACAAGTATCTTACTTTATAATAGATTTTCTCCAGACTGATTATTTATCAAGGAAGTACTTCTTGCATACAACAGTAGAATTATGATTATTATTTCTGTTTTGTGAAACCCGTTGTAAAACCACGTCTGAATAGAAGTAAGTAATTTACCTAGTACAGCCGCATGAGCAAGAAAACCACCGATACAAGCATCTCCAGACGCTGTAAGTTCATCGCTAAAAAATTCTAACAATAAATTTTGTTCAGAGCTGATCAATGTTTTTACAGGGTGTTGTATCTTATCAGAGCTAATGTCGATCAGGAGATTCGCGTTCAGAGAATTACCATCCCGCACCCGAAAGTACTGTCCTGGACAAGGAAATTGTAATTGATCTAAATGCAATCCTATTACAAAATTCGTCTGCGCCTAGACAAATAAAATCAGTGTTATTCCGATCCAACGATAGTTGGATTAGGGTTAATTAATCTCACACCGAATATACAGTTACGCTATGGTACACGTTTCTTTTTAATAAATGCGGATACCGTATCTGTCATATCTGCTTTGATTTATACGCATTTTAAATTTACCTGTAAAAGCCAAAATGATCGACCAGGACATGCTTGAGTATTAGCACCGATCATTTTTCTGGTAAATTGTTCTTTCAACGTGATACGACATCCGCATCGACATTGTTGCCCAATTTCAGCTACAACTTCCGGCTTCGTCGCAGCCAAAACTGCACCGTGGCATTCTGAATTTTCAAACTGATTCTGCCATCCCTTTGAATTCGACTCGTCCCAAAAGACTTTGCCGCACAATTCAGTTTCTATCGCCTTTCCCTGAAATGTTAAATATATATGTATTTGAAATTTGTCACTTCTGTAGGAAATAAGTACAATAAATAAGTGTCTACGTGATCGAATTATTTAGCTAAATTATTTCTAAATAATTATACAAATCATTCGGTGATTCGGTAAGTTTGTAATAAGAAGGATACCAATTTTTATTGTTTCAATCATACTAAATTCTCTTTTTTAATAAGATAATTATTTAAATGATATTTCAGATGATTTACCTGGCAGAATTTTGTTCCATACTTCGGTGGAGGAGTATCGCAAAAACGATAGCGATTTCGTATCCCTCCGAAACACGAGTTACTGCATGGACTCCAAGCACTCCATGGACCCCATCCAGCAGCGTCGCCTTCTAAAGTGCGCCAATACAGTAGAAAAAATGCTTAATAAAGTTTAAAATAGAAGATATTTCTTTTGAAATAATGTTCTTACACTTTAACTCTTAAACGACCAGTCATTGAAATAGAGTGATAAGAAAAAGGGTTTATAACTTTCAAGGTAGATAATACCCGTCAAAAGGTGAAAAAAGGTTTTCATAAGCATGAATAAAGATAAAATTTTCAAAGTTATCAACAATGTTTCGTTCCAGTTTTATATTAGTTCAGTTTAGTTAAAATTCAGCCGGGAGCGAGCGACCACTTGACGGCAAGCGCTCAATTATATTATATTATATTATATTACAACATTTGTTTTTTAACCTTGGCACTGCTGGTCCCACGCACCGACGCCGCCCATACGAATAGTTTGAACTTCGGAAATTTGAAATTTGAAAGTTCGAAATTTGGTAATTTGGAAATTAAAAATTTAGAAATTTGATATTTGGTAATTTGGAAATTTGGAAATTTAGAAATTTGATATTTGGAAATTTTAAATTTAGAAATTTGAGATTTGTAAGTTCGAAATTTGGTAACTAAAAATTTAGGAATTCGATATTTGGAATTTTATAAATTTTAAATTTAGAAATTCGGAACTTTTGAAACTTAAAATTTAGAAATTTAATATTCGGAAATTTCCAAACGAAATGTCCACTGTCAGTCCCCAGGGACTGACGTTGCGCTTAACGTGTTAAGAATTTTGCAGTATTTGGCGAGTACTATCTATCCTAAAAGTTTCGAACCCTGTACAAAACCATCGCAGAAGAAAAGAAAAGAAATTATGAAACATACCCTGAAAAGGAAACGTAGGGATACAGGATATTTTCACGTCCACCATAGCACCCGTGATGGCTTGACTGACATAGATGAAGCAGTATTCGACAAACTTCTCCGTAAAGTAATCGCAATCGAAAGCCAAAGAGTGTTTGCCAGGTATCGATCTGGATTCCGTAATATAATGAAGACTGGAGGGTGAAGCAACGGATGTAACGTCAGCCTTTAAACGTCCGTAAACGCGAACACGATCACCTTCCAACCGACACGAAGGATATTCGAAAAGAACGGATACACCGCCTGAACCCTCGCAGGGATATATCGATCTTGCATGGACTGTCAGTTTAAATTCTTCCGACCAGTTCACCTGAAATTTTTGGAAAATTTATATGTTGATGTTCAACTAACATTATCCTTATAAGTATAACTATTTTCAGCGTCTGATGAATCAATCCTGGACTGTCTCAAGACCATTGTAGGCCCAGAATGTCCAATTGTCAAGATTAATTACCTTGAAATAAACACTTGTATTTGGTGCTGTTGGATTGACATTCGAAGCTTTCAATCTGATCGCATAATTTCCGGGCAATCCGAAGAATTCACATCGAAAGAAAACAGTTTTTGTTGTTAAAAATTCTGTCACGTCTTCGTGATATAGTACCTGAAAACGTAAGTGATATTCTAATTTTTTTTTTTTAACAAAGGAAGTTTCAATTTATACAAAGAAAATCATAACTATTTATAATAATAAAATATTCAATTATAGATAAAGTAAATTATAAACTGTAACTGTCGGTAAATACATTAATACGTGTTATTAAATATTATTTATAATTTACTTTATTATAATTGATTTATGATTTATTTCATATTTCGCGGTGTTTGCAACGCAGTGCAACGAGGGATTGATGCCCGAAGTCTCTAGATAAACAATAAGTAAACAATAAGAAAAATGAAATTTATTTACTTGAATATAAGTATAGTTCTGCAGATAACAAGCGGTCACGCTAGAACCGCAATATATTAATTGTAAAATATAAACTGTTACAGGAACATTCTCGGAAGGATTGCAATTCACACCGTCATATTTTAACACGGCCTTCACTGGTTTATTCGGATAAGAAGTAATTTGTTGGGACTCCAAATAGATTACTGGCATTGGCCATTTCACGTTCAACATCTTACTTGTCTACAACAAAAAATATATTGTATTATAAAAATATATAAGTATATTACACACACACATGCATTAGTAATATAATTATATTTTGTTTTTTTTTAGAAATGACTTAGAAATAGATATTATTATATTAAATTATATGGCAAATTGAAAAGAATTCATCAAAAGTATTATAAATTACAGTATATAGGTCATTGCAAAAGTTTGTGCCATCTCAAGACACTTTTGTTTGATACAGAGACAACTTTTAATCAATGTAACAATTATTTCAAATAATCTATGTGCAGTTTATGAGGAATGTGCTAAATGATAGATCACTGCAATAAATCCGGGTCAGACGATTTTAAAAAATCGATTCTTTCAAAAAATGTTGTTCTCGGTAATTAATAATCCTTTCGGTACGACAGGGCTCGACGCAAGACGCTTATTGTACTTATCAGATTTGTAGCAGTGGTACTCATTCTTCGATCAATAATCCAATAATAATTATTCGTCGTGAAAAGATGAAATTTGCGCTTATAAAATTCAAAAATTTATTCGTGATACATATTAAGCGATTTGTGTCAATAACTTTAGAACAGTGGTTTGCAATTATTGATGAGAAATTAGGTTGAACGCCTAGAGGCGTCTTTAGTACAGCACGAGCGAATTTTTAAAGCGTTTATAGGCGCCAGTAATAATGAAGGAGCTAAGTGAAATGTTGTAACAATTAATAATAATTCTATGGTGGTAGGATAAAAGAGTATGCGTCTTGTACTTTAAGTATAATTCTAATAGCTTTTCTTTTTCAATAACTATAATTCTAACAGTGAATATTATACTTCTAATCTTTTGCCCTAACCACCAGAGAACTATAAGTAGCAATAATTAATCGGTAAATTTTTAACCTGATAGTTGGGAACGATGGACACCGCTGAACTTTTGTATTTGTACTCTACTTGCAACACGTAAATACCACCACGAGTGAAATATCCGCAAGGAACTCTAATTGAAATAGTTTCGTTCTCCGAAGGCAGCTTTTCTAATTGGATTTCACCAATCAATTCTGATATGTCGTCGAAAAGGTACAGTATTCTATGGAATATAGAAGATCCGTTAATTTTATTATATCCGTTATTGGCATTTTTAACGAACATTCAATGTACATGATGTAAAATGTAATAGAATCTCACCTCAATAGAGATAATTCGCTAGAAACATTATCTAGACGTTTAAAATCCTGATTACTCTCTTTTTTGAACTCGTATTTGTACTTCGTTTCGTCTAATGTTTGATTTGATTTAACGACAGATATCACGAGATCCCCCGAAAGTGCAACGTGCGACGAAGGGGAGTCAATTTTCAACGGTGCGAACTCTTCCTTCCCTTCCATAATTGATCCGGTTGCGTCTGAATTTGTCAATCGATTAATCGTTAATTATTATTAAAAGTATAAGTAAAATTAGGGATTGAAATTTCAAAAACCACCCGCACATTTATCCACTGTATTGGATATTAATTATACATTATATTATTGGGTGATAATAGAAACGCGAACAATGAACCACCGCTTGAAAAATACGGAGAAATACTTGTAAGTTTTGTTAACTTTTATTGAAATAATCATACATAAACTATAGTGATTGAGATTGAAAGCAATTGTTCGAAATATTAATTTGAGCACAAAAAACTATATATTTAAATAATAGAATAGAATATTTTTGTTAGTGGTTAGCGAGCGGGTGAAAATCGATTGGAAATTTACCGAATTCAAGGAGGATGGTAACCAGTATTCCAAGGAAGAGCCATTTAGATTTCAAGTTCATATCCAATTCGTCATCCGTGTTCAGTTCCTGAACAATTACAAAGATTTTGTTCTCAGATTCTTGTTACTTTCATCTTTCGAATTATCTGAACTCAAAGCCGTGTATTCGCAATTTTATCATTTATTTTATTACTTATTTTAAGGTTTACTACGTTCGAATTTCGTGCAGTTTAAAACAGTTATGTCACCCCTGAAAACTTGGCACCCCGTGTGGATGCACGTGTTGCACCGTCGCCAGGACCGGCCCTGGGCATCAATACAATAATGAAAGGGTTAAAAATAATATAGTAGAAACTTGGATAAGTATCTCAGAATTTTGGCCGACTTAAAAAAAAAAAATGTTAAACAGTAGAAAAATAAAAAAAGACTTGATTCGTTTATGAAGCATGAAAATATATTATACATATATTTGCCTATTTGCCTGCAAAGGATTAAATTAGTATTTATTGGGAATTGATGGATTAAATATTAGTTTGAAAATACGTATGTAAAAATCTTTCGTTTAAACATTTGAATGTCTAATTTCGTAGGTTTGGGTCACGATCGACCCGGCATCCGCCATTCGACGATTAAATATAAATATTATTAGAACTTACAATTTTCTTGTTTATCTCGACGCAAACATATTCTCTCTGTTAGACGAGTTTCTTCGATTCGGAACGAATAAAAGTCATAAAAGGTACGATTAGGGGATGCACCGCTGCAATTTACGGAAATCGATATCGGAGTACGTGCACTTTCAAATTTTCACCTCCAAAGATTTTCTCATCTTCGGAATTTAAAATTATTTTACATTTCATCGCATCGTCGGATTTACCAGTTCACAAACGCTATGATTAATCGCGTTTTTTTTTTTTGAGCTGAAAAAATACCAATAAATAAACACAATATAATTTGTACGATCTATTAATCGATTTACGTTTTTTAAAAATTGAAAATTGTTAAAAATTCACTAGTTAATTAATGAAAATGTTATGTATGGTAAAATAAGAAAATAACAAAAAGTTTAAAAGGCTATTAACAAATTATTTGGAGTTGAAAATTTGCCACCAAAAATATCACTAAAATCCGCTAAATTAAAAATATTTCAACGCGATAAAAAAGAAAATCATAAAAAATTCAGGAAACTATCAGCGAATGTTACCAAACGTATTTTTCAGCACAATTTTTGCATTTTGCGATGAGTGTTCACGTTTTTCTTCTTTTTTTTTTCAGAGTTCATACACCAGGGAGTGTTTTATAAACGTAAATGGGAATAATTGTTATTTGAAAAAGAAAAAAATTTAAAGGTACACACGACGAACGATTCGTGTAGGGTTCATAAGGCAACTAAACTGGTGTCGACGTCCAGTATTTCTCTCCCTTATTCGTCGTTTCACCCCACTACGAAGGTCGTCCTTTGGGGAGAGAATTCTAACAGAACATCGACTTTAATCAATGGAGGGATTATATCGACCTGAAGTCTGCTCTTGCATGGGTGTGCTGTTTTTTTTTTTTGCTCTCTCTCCTCCTCTTATTTCTTTGAAGTAAAGGGCCATTATTTTTTCGCGTCAAGAGCGTGTAACTACTTTTGTTAGACGAGTATTAGTACACTTATGGTTGACGCTTAAAGTGCAGAGTAACAATTAGAGATTCTACCCTTTCGTCAACCCTTAATTACTATACGATTTAGAATTAGAAATATAGAATACAGGACATAGTAAGATCAATATTGATATTGTTTTATAATTTTTCATTTGTATTATTTATATACAAATATATATACGTATATTTTTAGGGATATAAAAATGCCATAAATTTAACTTTGAGAGAGTTGCATCTGACCTTTCCATGTGTACTAACAATAAATTATTCGATTTACAATATATCATAAAAAAAAAGCAGAACCAAATAATATTTTCGTTGATGAATACATTGTTCAACTCTTTCACTCCCATTGTAGCCATATGGCTGTTTCAAATTGCGAAATAAAATATTGGTATTTTATAATTTTCTATATTCGTGGATATACATGTATAATAGTCCGTTCAGTAGTATGTAGAGTAATTATAGTATATAGAAATAATAAATGTTTAAGTTTTTCGTAGTCCCTTCATAATAGATTCATTATTGGCTTAGTAAATAATATAATTTTTGTAGCGCAGTTATATTATTCATAAACGTTATTCTTCTGAAAACTTGTTAATGGTGATGAAAAGATAATATTAAAATGTTCTTTACGATTTATTCATATAAATAATTTATCAAAAGTAGCGTTACTTTTATTTTAAACGAATAAAAGTACTCAAAAATAAAATTCAAAAATTTTTTACAAGTTGTTCAACATTAAATGTTTATATCACTAGGTTGGGGGAATTAACAGGAGACTAGTAAAATATAACTAACCAATGTCATATGTAAAGTTCAGTGATTATGTCAAACAGGTTAATATTATGCTTGATATAATAGCAGTTATTTTAATATAAGTATTTTATAGTATTATTAAATGCTTGAAACAGATGTTTTCTTGTGAAATACAAAATATGTTTCGATACGTATGTTCAGTGTCAAGTCGATGTTTATTAAAATTAGAAGCAGAAAACGAAGGTTTGAAGACATTTTTATTCTCTTACAGCTGTTAGTCAAGATTAAAAAGGAATTTAATTAATACAGTATTAAAGGAAACTCTGGAATAAATTAATTTTATCAAGCATTAATAAATGATTACTTCAAAGAAGTTAGAAACCACAATGGATGTATTAGCAAAGTTGAGGAATACTGTCAGCAATACAATTTCCAACACTGTTCAAAATACCGCTTATGGATTATCACAGCTATCGAATGTTCTACCTGGCAATCCAGTTACTAGAGATTTTGAAGTAAATGCATACATTGCCAGTGCGGGACCAGCATTGCTCTGGAAGGTTTACAGCGGTTATAAAAAGTCGACAAAGCAAGAAGCAGCAATATTTGTATTCGAGAAACGTGTTCTTGATAAATTTTCCAAAAACGATAAGGAATTAATCTTGGAAACTCTGAAAAGAGGTGTCGCTCAATTAACAAAACTACGTCACCCACAAATTTTAACGGTACAACACCCTTTGGAGGAGTCAAGAGATAGTTTAGCATTTGCGACTGAACCTGTCTTAGCTAGTTTGGCTAACGTTTTAGGAAGTCATGATAATTTACCTCAGCCATTGCCAAATAATTTGAAAGATTACAAATTACACGATGTGGAAATTAAATATGGACTTCTACAACTTGGAGAGGGCCTTGCATTTCTACACGGAGACGTTAAATTGTTGCACAGAAACTTATGTCCAGAATCTGTTGTCATTAATAATCAGGGAGCGTGGAAAATTTTTGGATTTGATTTCTGTGCTTTGAATCAAAGCGTAGAAAGTAAACAACCACAGTGGTCGTACGTGGAATACGATATGTCGGTCTCATATGTGGCCCAACCTAATTTAAATTATCAAGCACCAGAATGCATTTTAGCAAGTAGCGTTGGTACAGCCAGTGATATTTTTTCTTTAGGAATGTTGGCGTATATATTACATTCGCCAATGAATGTACCTCTTTATGATTGTAAAAATGATTTATTGAAATGTAAACATTTTTTAGAATGTTTTACAAATTCAACTATCGCCTCTAAGCTTCTCCCAGTTCCAGACAATCTTAGAGACACTGTCAAATTGATGTTAAATCATAATCCTGAATTGAGACCAGATGCTCATCAATTTGTCAAAATAGAATATTTTATGGATATAGGTGTTAAAACATTAAATTATTTGGATAAAATTTTTCAATGGGATAATTTACAAAAATCACAGTTTTATAAAGGATTGCCGCAGCTTCTGAAACAACTACCGCATAGAGTTATACTGCACAGAGTTCTTTCGGCTCTGTATAAAGAATTAATTAATCCTCCAATGATTCCTTTTGTTTTACCAAGTATAATATATGCGATGGAAACAAGTTCTGTAGAAGAATTCAGAGAATTTATCTTACCAAACATTAAACATGTTTTAACATTAGATGACCCGCCACAAATTAGTCTTGTTTTAATGCAACATGTTGATTTATTATTAAAATTATGCACTGCAGAAGTAATAAAGACGGATATAGTTCCAATGTTGCTGCGTGCTTTAGAATCTGAATGGGAACAATTGCAAGAATTGTGTTTATCTGCTCTACCTAACATTATAACAATGATAGATGGACCAGCGATTAAAAACGCAATTTTGCCTCGAATGAAGAGAATTTGTTTAAGAGAAAAAGGATCTAGTAATAAAAGTCTTGGAGTTAGAGTTAATTGTTTATTATGCCTTGCAAAAATGTTACCTAACTTTGATCGATGGCTTGTCATTGATCAAGTATTGCCTTTTCTACAAGAAATTCCACGCTCTAGCGAACCTGCAGTTCTTATGGCTGTCATAGGTATTATACTAATTCTTTAATACAATGATATGACAATAGAAATAAATTGAATGATAAATAATATATATTTTTTTTTTTCAGGTATTTACAGAATGTTACTAAATCATAGTAAAGTGGGAATGAGTAAAGAAATAATAGCAACAAAGGTTTTACCCTTTTTATTACCACTGTGTATTGAACAAAATTTCAGTTTACCACAGTATGAAATTCTTTCCAATCTGGTAACGGAAATGATCAATCGTGTAACATCGGAGCATAAAGAAGCTTTGAAGCAGATAGATGCAATGCGCTGTGAGACTCAGCAATTGAATCTAGAGCTTTCAAATACTACCAATATTTATAAAAGAATTGTTTCACCGACCGATAACATAAATACAATTCCAGTAATTTCTGCTCCGAATATAAGTGTAAATACAAATTTAAAACCCATACAGATTGAAAATGGATTGACAATGGAAGATAAACTTCGGTTAGTATTATAATTATTACTCAATTTCTATTAATATAAAAATTAAGATATTATAAAGTATAATTAAAATGCAGTTTATTAACAGATACAATTACAAAGTAGTACAGCATAATTGTTTTTAATTTTCTAATTTACAGATTAATTCAACAACAGGAAGTGCATCAAAGATTACAATCTCAAGCACCGTTAATACCAACAAGTATTCAACCTAAAAAACCTGTAACAAAGGATTTGACCGATACATTATTGAAATCTAATTTAGATCAGTTAAATTTTTCCATGTCAAATACCAGACCTAATTATTCTTGGAAATCTCCAAGTTCTAGTCAACAGTTGAATCAGTTGAATCCACAAGGACAAAATTTACACCTAAGTAACAAAGGAAGCGCTTACATTGCTAATCCAATGATTCCTCAAAATAATATTAATTTTCCTATGAATCAAGAAAGCTTTGCAATTAACCAATTAGAATTTCAATCAAATTTAAATTCTAATTCGAGTCAGAAAATAGAGAAGTCACCCTCTTGTGATGTAATGGATTTACTTAGTTAATAATTTTAACAATACAAGTTTTACAGTGTTAAGTATCAAATAATTTAAGTATAATGAATTTAATTAACGTAATAAAATTTCTTTACTGTATTTCTATAGTTTAATTTTTGTTAACACAGCAAATAAAATTTGTCAAACACCTGAAAGGTCTAACTGAACATAATATACATATATAAATTAATATTTCATTAATAATCTCATTTTTTTAAATGACATCTAGAAAATAATATTTAATGAAGAAAACATTCCGTACACACGCAAATTCATTAAGTACATATATATACCGATTTATCTAAATAAAAGAAGTCTCGCGGTTATCTAATTAAACAGTAGCAAGAGGAAACATAATATTATTATAAAATAATCAATTTAATACCGTGGAAGGTTTAGTACATGATACTTTATTTAGTTGAAACAGAAGAATCAGCTTAGGTGGTTAAACCACTTATATTTATTTTGCATAAGAACGGATCCCTCGAATAACGAGTTTTCGTTCACAGGCAACACATATATTTACTTGGTGGTTTTTTATTTTTTAATATACTTCTGGTATCACCTATTATTTATATATTACAAATATAATTGAAGCTATTAATTAGGCACATTTATTTACTAAGCTAAGAAGCATTTTTTCGAATGGCTTCTCACCTATACCGTAACTAGTGTAACATCGGGAAATGGGGAGCAACTGCGACGATTCTGAACAACAATTTCCTTTGCAAGAATGTCGGATGGGATTTTGATTTTGAATTATTAACGAAAAACACTGACCAATAAGAGCGCGGGTTCAGCCGTGAAAGGATAACTTCAAGCCGGGACGTCGAACTAGACGTCCTCTGATTGGTCAGTGCTTTTCGTTAATAATTCAAAAACGAAGCCCAATCCATTATTTTTGCAAAGGAAATGATTGTTCAAAATCGTCTCAGCTACCCCCCATTTCCCGATGTTATACTAGTTACGAGACACCCTATCTATATGTCCACACACACAGTTAGGTGGGTTATTTTATTGGTCGATTTACTTTCAACAAGAATCACTAAAAAATAGAAAGTTTTATAGGAAATGAATTCCCTGGATTTAAATTGTAATGTTGGCTATGCTGTGACAGAAACTAGCATAATGTGCGAGTTGTCGAATATCAAAACATATGATGATAAAGTGAATGAAGTGACAATTTGATGAGAATTGAATTTGTTAATGTTTCTTACTTGTATTTTTATGAATCTGTTATTATCTATAGTGACATTTAAAGAAATACTAAAACGTCAGAAGTATAATAGTATAACGTAACATTCTGCTTTTGATTAAGGTACGATATGGTTGATTTCTCAACAATTTTTAACGCTTTGCGTGTCATCTGTGAAATGTCACATCTGGGTAATAATTATTATCATAAAACGAAGTACATTTATAAGGATAATATAGAATGAAAGTGGTATAATTGTTATTTCCATTGCAGCATACAATTATTCTTTTTCTACATTTCATAATTACGTAACGAAGTATATTATTATGTAGACTTATGATTTTAAACGATAATATTTTGCATGTCATTTTTAGAGCTCGTGAAGATTATTTTTATCGGTTAGTTACATTTTTAATTTTGGAGGTTATTGTTATAACGTAGAAATAACATTGTGAAATAGGTTATGATGCGTGTAATGCTATGTTATGATTATGTAGTAAATATAATAAACTATATTGAAGTATTATAAGTACAGACAGTGTAATAATAATTAAAATATATTTGTACGTGGTTAAAGTACATAATATAATTATTATTATTATTATATGTTTCAGGCTACTAAATAGACATTTTGGTATAGAAATATACATATATACGTATACAACATGTATAAGTACCTTCTAATAAATTTTATTCGTGAAGGATATATGAGTAACAGCTATTAGTTTGCATACCAGTTGTTAAAAATAATTATATAGTATTTAAAATGCCACAAGTGGATGGTGCTGCTACACCAACAACAAATAATCAAACTAGTGAAACTGTACATAATCGTAATACAAATAGTTCGACCCATCCAGCTTTAAGTAACAACAATATGAATACTGTTAGGAACAACAATAATCAAAATCCGCTAGTTAATGTTCGGGATAGATTACTTCATACATTATTTATTAAGGCCGCATTAATGTATGCAAAGACATTTCCAAGGCCTGTCAGAAGATTTCTAGAATTTATGACTTTACTAAAGGTAATTAACCTCTTAAAATTATCAAGGATTTATCAGACGAATATAGCATACAAGTTATACAATTACAAATTTTATATTTTTAGGCCATAGCAGCATTTTTTGTATTGGCTTATATTCATATAGTATTTTCAAGAGCACCAACTAATTGTTTAGAACATATAAGAGATGATTGGCCTCGAGATGGTATATTAAGAGTTGAAATACTTAGGAATGGTGGTGATGATTATAGTATTGAAAAAAGTTATGCAAAAGAAGAAAAATTACGGCAAGAAAAAGTTGATGATTTAACTAGTGCTCTGGGAATATTAACTAGAGATGGGTAAGAATAAATTCACCACAGCAGTTTCTGAAGGTTATTACTGAGTTCTAGTTAATTATTCATTTCTTTGTTGTTTTATATGCAGTTTTATTAACATCGAACCCTCTGCTGTTGACGAAGAGCGTGATACTGTTAATATATCTAACGAAGAAAGTCCTGACAATTTAGCATTAACTGAGAAAGAAATCATTCTCAAAGGTGCTACTGTTTCTGGAAGTATACAAGATTCGAACTGGAATATAAATAACACCACAACTCCTTCGTTGTCAACAAAATATTGGAACGAAATAAATGTATACAATAAAGAAGTAACTATATTTGCCAAAATAAATATTAAGTAATATTTTATAAGATAGTTTATTTTGAAATTATATCTCAAATTAATGTTCCAGGACTTAAATGAAAAAGTAGTGTCATTAACAGGCACACATAATAGTACTATGGAACAAGACACGAATAAACTAAATAAAGATGATGTTATTCAACCTTTAAAGGATCAGAATTCTGAAGTGAGAACAGGTATAGTTATGAAAGTATTATATGTTAATTTATATTTAATTCCAAAACAACAGTATTAACATCGACAATAATAATAACATTAATACTAATGATAGAGGATATGACAAGGATGATTACGACCACCATGACGGCGATAATAAAATTATAATTTTATCTTGTAAAATGTTTGTTTTCTTTTAGATGATGGTTATATCGTGGAATATTCATTAGAATATGGTTTTTTGAGGTTATCACCGGTAGCACGACAAAGATTAAACATTCCGGTAAAGATTGTTACTTTGGATCCTGCTAATGATAAATGCTTTGGTGATGACTTTTCAAGATTAATACTCGACGAATTTTTGGGGTATGATGATTTATTAATGGCAAGTATCAAGACATTAGCAGAGCATGAGGATAATAAAGGATTTTTACGGTAAGTGTGTTTGTTTATTTCGAAATTTTTATATCATTTACGATGTCATTTTGATGACAGTATATATTGTGTTTGTTGCAGAAACGTGGTTACGGGAGAACACTATCGTTTTGTAAGCATGTGGATGGCTAGAACCTCGTACCTTGCTGCATTTTTCATCATGCTAGTTTTTGTAAGTACACATTCTTTTTCACATATTAGTTGCATGCACCGTTAAATATTTATTATGTATATGAATCGAGCAATACGAGAGCGAAGAATTTATGAATTGAAATTAGAGTAAGTACACGAGCTAGATTTTCGTTTTCTAAATTTACCGCTAGTTTAGTTGCGTTAGGTTTTATTTATGTATCACGAAAAACAGAGCTATTTATATTACGAATTATTACGAATACGCGATAATGTCACAAATGTTGTATCTAGTATGAGTCTAGAATATTCTGAAGGTGTAAATTAGATTTAGTTTCATGTGTTACGTGTTTTCGATCCGTATATATTCCTCTCCGTCAAGGGGATGGTATCACACATCTATGCGACAACCTAGTACGTGTAAAAGGATATGGCAATCAATTCAAAGTAACCACGCACTGAGATAACCGGCGTATAACCCTCCAACCCCTTGCATCCTTACACGCGGTAATCCCCCCCGGAGTTGAACCGTTGGGTATAAATCAACGTTATTAGAGGCATCATATCCGTTGTAGAGGCCCCAAGTCGGTAATTTTGTATCAAATTGTTCCCAAATATGTTATCTCGCATCTAATGAGTGATGACAATGATTATATTAGAAATTTTCGATGGGCAGAGCGATTGATACGATCAAGAGTATCTTAATTAATAACGTTTTTAGTTAGGATAAATATTAGGTACAATATGAAATTCAACGTTTAACTCATTTGTTTATTTTACAAATAAATTCTATGATTTCCGATAAACTTTTACTTTACGAATAACTTTAAGTTCGTAATAAAAAAAAGTGATTCTTATCACCGTATCGTTGATAACTATATACATCATAACATAAACATTATAGATGACATATGGATTCCGAAATTTCGGGGTATTCCCTGGTGTTAGGAAGTGATTGGATCATATACGGACCAACGAGTAGCTCGACTCGTGTTTAATGGGTTTACGTCGACCGAACAAATGAGTAATATTGCATACTATGTACTAACCATGATTCAAATGCAATGCACTATGCACTAGTCTACATCTAGTTCATATCTAGGTAGTCATGATGGATATACATGTAGTAAAAAAGCAATTACTCTGTGCATGAATAATTTTATTAGGACAAATGTTCAAATATAAACAGCAACATTTTCACGAGATTTGTTATCTCTGTTAAGTCGGTTGATGTACACAGATTTGTGTGATCAGTTTTCTCGATTTAATATTATATCGTGTTATAGAGTAAAACTATCGTTTTCAATTTACACGGTGAGGAAGTTATCGATCGCGTGGCAATTTCAGTTCTATAACGTTGTATTGAAGATTAAGTTTTATGTCATGACGTTATAATTTGTTTGGTAATCGTTTGGTTGTCGTGAATTTCGGATCAGGTGTATTGTTCTTCTTTCGACCAAGATTGGGTGCAATATTTCACGTAGAACATCGGAAATGTTTCGATGTAACCCGATGGTTGAGACAGGAGACTGGTGAATCTCGTGCCACAACACGTGAATGTTACTTCAGTGCTTGGGGGGGAGCTCTACCTGGAACCACCCTTCGGTCAACCCACCGTTGTAGAGTCACGTGTACACCAGGACTGTCGTCATCTACGTATTACCCCATATTCCTCCCCGTGTCATGTGCACATGACATCGACTATATGTATATCCTGTTGCAACACAATGTACATTGAAATATCGTTCTTTTTTTATTTTATCTTTTCCCCTGTTTGATTGTACTACCATTTCATACCTTTCGTACAAGAATAGCATAACAAGGTAAATTTTGTGTTTTAAATACCCCACCCTATACAATAGTATTATGCAATGAATTTATTTACAAACACTCCTGTAAACGATCGCGCGTTACAATAAGATAATATTAACAATAAGTTTTGAAGTACATAATACAAGCTTCAATTATTGACAAAGCGAAACGTGTTATTTGAGAAACGATCTTTTGGTGATCTTTCGACCTCAACAGTCGGTCAGTCGATATGTTTAATATCGAAGTGCGCGTCGGTTAGTGACGG
This sequence comes from Stelis phaeoptera, assembly GCA_943735885.1. Taxonomy (NCBI): domain Eukaryota; kingdom Metazoa; phylum Arthropoda; class Insecta; order Hymenoptera; family Megachilidae; genus Stelis; species Stelis phaeoptera. Next base: position 9,725,603 of record OX030936.1, read on the forward strand.
TGTCGCGTCGAATTTCATTAATTGCACGTTGTTGTTCGTATTTAATCATTCAAATGATTCGATTCTTCAAGTATTGAGTGTTGTGAACATTTATCAAAGGATATTGCATATTTTCTTCATATTGGGAGTTGTTGTGTCACAGTATCACGTGGGAAATTCAATCAGGTACATATAAGAATTGTTTAATAATAGACTTATTTCTTATTCGCGTATTACACTATGATATTAATATTTGTCATGTTAATCATAGACATATTATGTAATAGAATTAATTTGGGTTTTGTTCGAGCTTCTTCAATAACTTATCCTTGACAGATTTTGTTTTTTGTCGATATATATATATATATATATAAGAAATAAATAATACATTTCTTAGACGTAATGATGAATATATATATATATATATATATATTCATCATTACGTCTAAGAAATGTATTATTTATTTCTTTATATTATTCGGGCTTTGACACTAATTTGTATGTATAGTATGTATAATATATAGAGTGGTAACTTTTTTCCTTGAAAGGGTGCGGCAATCATAAACAGAAAGACACAATGTAAACAATTAGATAATCCTGTTTTGCTCGAATATTACTTTGAAGTATCAATTTTGTTCGAACACAGAGTCGATGCTGTTTTCCCTATTTTTCCCTTCTTCTTGCATCGGTTTTCCCCGTAAATAACATCGACGCGTCTGCAAAGTACCATTAAACGCTTCCGTTACCAAGGTTTCCCATTGCAAATAGTGAATTATCCGGCGGGTGTCAGGTGCTAGCTCAATCCGAACCGTTCGCAATTCAATTGCAACGTTCGCTCTCAACCCGGTAACCGAGTGCGATCGTTCGGTTCGCAATTTGTCTCGCGACACGTCTTCGTTGCAATTTCCTTTTATTAAATAATAAACACTTTCGACCGGTTTTGCTACGAGGATTAATTAACACGATGCCGTGTCGCATTTGTTCGTGAAAGATCCGTGAAAATTACGCGACATCGCATCGGCTCGAAGTTATTCGAATGAAACGAATCGTGGCAAGTTAAGTATTTATTCTGCAGTTTTGTTCGTTATATCTTGTCGTTCGAAAAAGATTCTGTATTTTGTTTAAATTAAACTCGAGAATTAAAATCCTTCGATTGGGAAAGTTATCTAACAATCTAACGGCGAATTATGTGTGTTTTTCAGACGATCTCCATTTCGATGTTGCTGCGATACTCGCATCACCAGATCTTTATCTTCGTTGGTAAGTGATTGCAATTGATATTTGTATTAAAAATAAATTAAATTAATCGCGATGTCGTGAATATTGATATGTAGCTGGTATTTTGTAGGTATTTGACTTTTAATAATGTTTTTTCGCTCGATTTAATTTTTAATAAAATTTCGCGCTTTGTCGGCGGATTTCGTACGGTGATTATCGATTCAGGTTGAATAATAACTCGTAGAACGAGGGAAATAAGCTGCAGAAATCCTCGTAACCTTACTATCAATTTGATAAATAAATTTGTACTTGAATTTTTTTTTTTCCGTAGAATTATTTTCAATCAAAGCGGACGCCATTTCGGACCAATAATCTCTTGCCATATCTTTTCGTGGTAAAATTCTAGTGGTATAGTTCGTTTCCATTTTGAAAATATTAAGCAGAAATGTTTTTATTCGGCCTATACAATTTTTGAACGATATATTCGAAGTTTCATCACGCGTCATTACAATTTATTCGATGGATATCAAGCAAAGCAGATAATTTCCCGAAAGTACCTTTTGTACCGGTACTTTATTGTTCAGAAGATTAATCTTCATTTCGATCTTTGATATTAAAGGGGTGAACGGCCTTCTGTATCAGATAACTGAAAACGACGCAATTAATTGGTTTTTTTGTTTTCTACTGTTCGAAATTCACGCTGATACCGTTTTGCGAAATCGCCTTTATCTATAACAGTATCTCTTGAAAAATATTTGTTATCTGAACATCTAAGATTAACACCCCGTTATCTAGAATACTCCTGCACATTTATACCCTCTCTTCGTGATCATTTCCTTGTGTGTATATGTATATATATGTACATATGATTGCTTCCAAACGTTTATAAAGAACATTAATGATTGTCGATCGTCTTTGAAACATCTTTGTAACAACGATGTTCTCTTCACTGATTTCGTTCAAGACATTGGTGATCACGTTGATCACCATCGGTGTGATTAAATTATTTTCAATATTACATCGACAATCTAACTATTGGAAAAACAATCGAGCACCGCACATGAAACCGGCTGAACAGTTCGAAACTGGATGGAAAAATCTGTTTGGATTGCTCCCATTTGCAAACTACTGTAAATTCCTTTACAATTATTACCCAGACGCAAGGTACATGGGTATGATGTATTTCTCTACGCCAGTCGTTGTTCTGCGCGATCCAAAATTGATCAAAGATGTGACTGTAAAGTATTTCGACCATTTTCCGGATCATCGAAGCTTCGTCACCGAAGAAATGGACCCGATTTTCGGCAGGAACGTGTTTTCGTTGAAGGGCGACCGATGGAAAGAGATGAGGAACACACTTAGTCCATCTTTCACGACCAACAAGATGAAATTCATATTCGAAGTGGTGTCCAAGTGTTCTCAACAATTCGTCGATTATCTACACGAGCACCCGGAGCTTTGTTCCATGATGGAAGCCAAGGACGTGTTCACCAGGTACACCAATGACGTGATCGCATCAGCCGCATTTGGGATAGACGTGAATTCTATGAAAAATCGTGACAATGAGTTCTATTTGAGAGGATTGGAGGTTTCGAAGTTCACCGGTTTTCGTTTTGTCATAAAGCTTATATTCTTCCAAATCAGTGCACGTATGATGAGATTATTTGGGTTCAGGTTTTTGTCCCGTCCAACGTCGGCATTTTTCTCACAAGCGATCTCTGAAACAGTGAAAATGCGCCGCGAACAACGCATCGTTAGACCGGACATGATCCATCTCCTGATACAGGCCAAAGATGAGAATAAACGTGTTGTAACCAACGACGACATCGTCGCTCAGGCTTTCATCTTCTTTTTGGCTGGTTTCGACACCGTCTCCACCGGGATGTGTTTCATAGTTTACGAGCTGGCTTTGCATCAGGACGTTCAGGCAAAGTTGCGCGAAGAGGTGGATCGTTATCTGGAAGAGGAAGACGGGGAGATTTCTTACGATTCGTTATCGAAGATGAAGTACATGGATATGGTGATATCAGAAACGCTTAGACTTCGTCCTCCGGTGTTAATAATCGATAGAGTTTGCACGAAAAAGTTCGAATTGCCTCCAGCGGCGCCTGGCTATAATAGCGTCACTCTGAATCCGAATGACAGTATTTGGATTCCGGTTCACGCGTTGCACTCGGATCCGAAATATTTTCCGGATCCGGATAAATTCGATCCTGAGCGTTTCAACGAGGAGAACAAACATAATATCGAACCTTACACGTATATGCCTTTTGGTATGGGACCTCGACAGTGTATTGGCAATCGATTCGCGTTAATGGAGAGTAAAATTTTATTGGTTCATTTGTTGAGGAAATTCGTGATCAAGCCTAACGTGAAAACGCCGATTCCTATCGTATACCAAAAGCATAGTTTTTCATTGGTTCCAAAAGATGGATTTTGGATTAGTTTAGAGAAAAGGGAAGTTTAGACTCGTTGGTTTTTATCATTTGTGTATTTTAAAGGTTTATATTTCGTCATCGACAAAGGGCACATAAAACAATTATTTTATTATATTTGAGCAATACAATGGGAAAATAAAAATTATTAATATTTTTCTACCTTTTTTTATATTTTTTTTATTTTTTTACCTCAGTTGCCGTATTCCATATGCATTGAATTTAAATCACCCTTTTTGTTCCATTTTCTTGTACATCCAGCAAACCGTGGAATCGATACGATAGACTTCATTTCACGATACGATTTATTGTATCGTACACGAAATTGTTTTATACTTCGTTGAGCAGTTTTATGTTGAGTTAGAGAATAACTATCGTCCTGTTCTAAACAAACAAACAAAATTGGAACAAAAATCCTTTTTTTTTTCTTTTTTTTTTTCTTGGGGTACCTATACGAAAAGATGTTAAAAAATTTAACAAACACCATAAGAAATATTTGAGGATATCGTTGAAAGATTTGTACACCAGTAAGAACTGGTTCATTTAATTGAATATATGCAAAAATGATGAAAGAAAAGGATAAAAGTGATAACACCTTTTTATTGCACTCTATAGTCCATATTCATCAGTTTATCTGCTCCTTCCTTCCCCTGTTCGCTGTCTATCTCTTGCACAACGACAAATCTTGTTTAACGATCGTTCACATTTATAAAGTGGTCACTCTCGACCGATAGACGTTCGCGTGCGTAGCTATCATGGAGATCCTCTCGTCTTGGTCAGCGTTCGCTGCACTAGCGATCACGCTGTTCGTTATAATTTTCACGAAATTAATTGTCGTGATCTATCGGGACCAAACATACTGGAAAAACAAACGTGTGCGTTACGTCAGATCTATACCGCTGCTCGGTTCGAGGAGACGATTACCGAATATAGTGACTTCATTTATAATCGTTATCCGGATGCGAAGTACGTGGGATTTATGGACATCATTGTGCCGACCGTGTTGATTCGTGATCCAAAATTGATTCGAGAGATACCCGTGAAGAATTTCGACCATTTCACGGACCGTAGCACGTTCTTCGATGAAGAGATCGAGCTCGAATTCGCGAAGAACGTGGCGATGTTACACGGTGAACGTTGGAGAGAGATCAGAAACATCCTGAGCCCGTCGTTCACAGTTAATAAAATGAAATTCATTTTCGACCTGGTGTCCAATTGCTCGCAGATTTTCGTGGACTATTTGGTCGAACATCCGGAATATTATTCTTCGTTGGATGCGACGGATATTTTTACTAGATACACCAACGACGTGATCTGCACGACCGCTTTCGGAGTGAGCGTGAATTCTTTGAAGGATCAGAACAACGATACTTTTTACGAGTATTTCCGTAATAGTATTTCCGCGTATCTCGAAAATGATTGGCGCCAAAATTATTTCACCTGCAACCACGAGTTTCTTTCAAAGAGTGATCACGGAGCCTGTGAAGGCACGCGAAGAGCAGGGCATCGTTAGACCCGATATGCTGCATCTTCTGATACAGGGTAAACGAAAGGATTCAACGACTCAGTTGAGCGTCGACGATATCGTTTCTCAGGCATTCATCTTCTTCTTTGCTGGCTTCGATACGACCTCTACCTTATTGAGCTTTATAGTTTACGAGTTGGCCTCGAGTCCGGAGGTTCAAGAGAAACTGCACAAAGAGGTGGATAGGTACTTCGACGAGACAGGCGGGCAAATTTCTTACGAAGCTCATGGACATGGTGATATCAGAAACGAACAGAAAGGATTCAGTTATCATATTCACCGATCGAGTTTGCACGCAAAAATTCGAATTACCTCCCGCTCAACCTGGTTTTAATAGCGTGACACTAAACCCGGGTGATCGCGTATGGTTTCCGTTTTATTCGTTGCAACATGATCCCAAGTATTTTGCGGATCCGGACAAGTTCGACCCTGAAAGATTCAGTAAAGAAAACAAGTAAGGAACCAAATCGTTCCTTACACCTTTATGCCGTTTTGAGTTGGACCACGAAAATGCATTGGTGAACGATTCGCGTTAATGGAGACAAAACTTCTGATGTTTTATCTGTTGCGAAAATTTAGAATCAAACCTAACGAAAAAACATCGGTTCCTCTCGTTTACAAGAAGGGTAATTTTCCGTTTGGAGAGAAGGGATGTTTAAAAATTCCAACTACTTTTACCTTTTGTTATTGTTTGATTAAACTTTTATCACTAGGATATATATTCAAAATTTCCTATACTATGAAATAAAAGTTACTGTCTTAATCATCAGCTGCTTCCGCTTTATAAAATATTCTCAACGTTTTAATTTGAACAATCTTTACATGTCCTCTTTTAAATGGCCGAATTCAGTATCTTATCTCATTGTCAGTTTAGTATGTTATGTTTTATTTATGCCATCAAAATTCGTAAATTTCGTTCTCTTAGATCGGTTATCCGAAAGACTACAGTATTTAGTATTTTCTCAGAAACATTCTTTCAATTTTTCTTTTGCGAAAGAACGGGTTTTCAGTTTTTTGCACACAAAGATTCCGAAGGTAGAATTTTTTGGCGTTTATTAATTCCGTGTTAACATTCATTATTTATAATTTATTATCTTTACAAACACAGACAAACGGGGATTTGTAATCTGTCCATCGGCGAAGAACAACGCAGTTTGTTCAGGGGATTTACGTAACGGGCTTTCAACTCCCTCCATTTCTGTTGCTCGTGCAACGATAAAACTGTGTATGTATTCGTCCATACTTATAACATTCCTCCTGCTTACCACATAGAGTCGTTCGTAATCCATTCTCCGCGGCAATGGAGTCGATGCCGTTTACTTTTTCATTGAAATTGTTGGTGATCGCCTTTTTCGTCCTCGGTATAACCAAACTTATTTCGATCGTGTACATACAGTGCACATATTGGAGGAAGAAACATGTTCCCTACATCAAAGGGATGCCAGTGTTCGGTTCCTCCTGGAGGCTCTTCCTTCGCCGCATTTCCATTCCAGGCTACTGCAAATTCATCTACGATCATTATTCCAGTCTTCGATACGTGTGCGTGATGGATTTCTCGACGCCTGGCGTGGTGATTCGGGATCCAGAGTTGATCAGAGAGATAGCTATCAAGAATTTCGAACATTTTCCTGATCATCAGAGCTTCATCAACGAAAAGATGGACCCAATTTTCGGCAAGAACGTGTTCTCGTTGAAGGGTGATCGTTGGAGGGAGATGCGGAACACGCTGAGTCCATCATTTACCGCCAGTAAGATGAGATTCATATTCGAACTGGTGTCCAAGTGTTCTCAGGAGTTTGTCAACTATTTGTACAATCATCCAGAGTTCTGTGCCTCTATGGAGGCCAAGGACGCGTTCACCAGATACACCAACGACACAATCGCGACGGTCGCCTTTGGGATCAGCGTGAATTCGCTGAGGGATCGTGAGAACGAGTTTTATAAAAAGGGAACCGATGCCACGAATTTCGGTGGTCTGTTTCGTCTGTTCAAGTTCCTGTTGTTCCGCATGAATCCGCGTTTGACCAGAATGGCCGGTTTTTCGTTTTTGTCTCGTGACACCGCCAGTTTCTTTAAAAGAGTCATTCACGAGACGGTAAAGGCACGGGACGAGCAAAATATCGTCCGACCAGACATGATTCACCTTTTGATGGAGGCCAGGGATAAGGAAAATCCGGTATCCCGTCAGATGACCATCGATGATATTACGGCTCAGGCGTTCATCTTTTTCTTGGCCGGTTTCGAAACGTCCTCCACTTTGATGTGTTACATGGTCCACGAGCTGGCCGTTAACCCGGACATCCAACAGAAGCTGCGGGACGAGGTGGATCATTATATGCAGAAAGGAAACGGGGAAATATCCTACGAAGCTTTGTCCAGGATGAAGTATATGGAAATGGTGACTTCGGAGGTGCTCAGAAAGTACCCTCCGTTGGTTCTTATCGATAGATTGTGTGCACGAAAGTTCGAGTTGCCTTCGGCTGGACCTGGATACGATACCGTAACCGTCTACCCAGACAATATTGTCTTATTTCCCGTTTACGCGTTACACCACGACCCCAAGTATTTTCCTGAACCGGATAAGTTCGATCCTGAACGATTCAGCGACGAGAACAAGAGTAAAATTAATCCATACGCGTATTTGCCTTTTGGAACCGGGCCAAGAAAATGTATTGGAAATCGTTTCGCGTTGATGGAGACCAAGATTCTAATGGCCCATCTTTTGTACAGATTTTATTTAAAGTGCACAGAAAAGACTAAAGTATCGGTCGAGTTTAGTAAAAAGAATTTTTCACTAACGCCGGATGAAGGATTTTGGATTGGCTTGGAAAAGAGGAAGTTTGAATAAAACTATCTCTTGCTTTTAATAGAGTTATCGAAGCTTTATTCCTCTATAGCTATTTTTATACACTTGAGGTTGGTGTTAATCGTCGAGTGGCTGATGTCGGGTAAATCGTCACTTAGACTTTAAAAAAGGAAAGGAATCCAAAACTAAATTTAAATTGTCGCTGTCTGGGTGGTCTGTTGATTAGAAGTTAATTAAGTAATACATTTATTTAAATGTGTGACGTGTTTAAATGCGTGTTGCTTGATTTCTTATGTTTCTCCCCACGTTATCTTTTTATCATATAATCTGGAGAAGATTATTATTTATTCATGTTGAATCAATATTTAAGATTATAAGGCCGATGTGCTTCTTAAATAAAAATGATAATAATTATTGAATTATACGAAGCAGTATATAACTTTGTTCTATCTTCGTGGAATAGATTTGTTATCGTTAATAATTTCTTATGAAAAAGTTTTACTTTGACGTTGCTCCGATACATCATCATTAATAATCGTGCGACGTTTGTGTCGAAAGTGTGTAACGAGTTCGTGATTTCCTTTAATCGGGAGATAATGGTTTTATTTTAGCACCAAGCTTAAGTTTGAACCAGTATCTCAATGTAATGTTGGTTCGTTATATAACGTTTTCATCTGCGATGTGAACTGTATTCCTTTGTGAAACTTCAGAGTACATTTTCAATGTTAATTCGTACGATGATCCTTGAACATGTCAATGATTATACTGAATGAACTTTAAGTGGTACGTATCAAATTTATCATCGTATAGGTTAATGACTGCGTTGAAATTACATTTATTTTGGTCGAGGAGCATTCACGCGAAATAGATGTATTAACCGTTTGAGTGCCACGGGTCCGTGCTGTTTCCCAATTGAAAATTGCCAAGGAGCGCGTGAAATGATGCGATGATATTGTTTCCTTATTTTATAATTTTATAAATTATTTTACCATTTATATTCTACATTAATCAGTTTATAAAAAATATTGATGTTCAATCATATATTATTAGCAGTGTACTACGACAGGCATAAAACTGATCGTGAGGCACTTTTCGACATGAAACAGAAACAGCGCGATCGCGCTCCTTGGCAGTCAAACGGTTAATAAAGTATTACGATGAAATAATAGGAAACTACATTTATTCTTGTAGGTCAAGAATTTTTGGCCAATAATATATTATATATATGTTTTTACTTGTAGATTTTCTGTGACAAAATAAAAAGAAAATTTTATTCATCATTTTAGGATGTAAATGATTTGTGCAAGTTTGATTTATTGTTTACTTTAACGTGGAATCAGCTTTTTGTATTTTGTATTTTAAAATACTTTTTTAATTTGGTTGAGGTAATTTTTCTAATCTAAAAAAAAAAAAAAAAAAAAAATGATTCCTTTAAACTGCATGTTTCCTTTCTGTTTTGGTAATGTGGTAAGTCGTTTAGTTTACAGAGATAAATTTCTCCTTACAGTTATTATTTATAGTGTCATAGTGAGTAATTCGTTACCATAATAGCATTAACCTCGAATCAAGTACGTATGATACCAAAACCGGTTTATCTAATCGCATCAAGCATTAGATTTGTTTGTTCGTGCGAGGTTTAATCATGTTCCTATCGTGCCAACATTTCTCTCTTCCGTGTCACGTTATTTTGTTTACCTTGGAAATAGCGGTTGCAGTATATTCCTCTTTTTAAGGAAAGGAAAAGGAATTAGGGTTCTTTTTACCTGATTAAATCGTGTCTGATAACTTCACGTTTCAAGCAAAATAACGAAGTGTTAGGGATAAAATACACTTCGCTTTTAACTACTCTTTTGAATAAAATATAAAAGGTGCAGCGAACAGAATCTGCTGGTTGGTGTTGCACGTGTAATTTGTTAGACACCGCTAGAAACAGAGGGTTAGTTTCGTGAAAATAAAATAGACACGTTGGCACGGATGAAAAAATAATCTCACGACACGCTTGCCAGTTGGGGAACTTTAGATTATATAGGGCAAGATGGAGGATCCAGGAGTTTTGATGAGCACCGGGAGCGGTTTTAGTGGGTGATATCTTGAAATCTAAAATTCATTAAATCGAAACACCAAGGTTGTGACGGAAATTTGCAAACGGTGATACTCGGGCTGTTGTACAGAAGAGCCGACATGCGTCGTCGTTTGGGAATTGCTCAACTTCTTAATTACATTGCCCTGCTTCAACTAAGTTACAAAAGAAAGTGCCTTTATGAAAGTTTATTAGTTATCCTTGAATAATTGAGTACTTGAACGTGCACTTTCTTCACTGACCCAGAGATTTCATTTTTTTAATGTTCTAAAAATGTTTGAAGGTTTCTCAGACAACACGACACTTCGCGCTTAATGAATTTATTATTCAATATCTAGTGCCCTGACAACGTTTAAACGTTCGACGTGAGTGTCGCTAGGAAACTTAAATTCAAAAATGTTTCTTAATGCAAGTAAAATAAAGCGAATGGAAATATTATAAATTAACGAAAGGGATCGAGTGCAAGAAGAAAAGCGAAATCCTATACCCCTGGCATCTCGAGGCGGCGATCGAAACTTTTCTGGAACTTAAATCGAGATCGAGGAAGTTTTGAAATTAATTCTTATTGAGCTTTGAACTGACTCGTCGAACACGACACGATTTCTTCGCGGCTCTCAACTTGTGTAATAACCTTTCGCTTGGAAACTTTTCGTCACGGAGCATCTAATAAATATTAAATTCGGATCGTTACGTCGTCGAGCATAACGATTTCGATACAATATCGTATTCCGATACATTTTTAGGATAGAATGATACGAAGCACAGTTTTACGATGTTCCATAACGATTAGATTTGGCGTTAACTGCATGGACACCTTTCCTGATTTTTCACATGAAATATACTTCTTTTCCCTTTGTTTCAGTGGATCTGCTTCAAATGTTGGAGTTCAATTTAACGGTCACGTTTCCGGCTGCCTCTTTGCTTGCCGTCATTTTGGCACTTGTCGGTAAGTCCGTAGTATCTCCTGTATATACATATATAACCATAAATAAATCAAAGTCAAAGAAGGTTAATTTCGCTACAATACTGCTTCTAGCACTTTGACAGTCGTAAGCTTCGCAGAATCTACAGTCTTTGAAATTTTATTAGGGTTATAAAATTACTAATTTTTTATTGCAATCGACTACGTAGAACGATACGTATTAAAATTAGAAGAGACAGAGGAGTAAACATTAACGAATCGTTGACAGTGTTGTCTCATAGTCGAACGCGTGGCAGGGCACCGAAGCGAAGGTGCAAAATATTAAAGGCTTTTTACTAAATCAGAGCCTCTCTCGGTTTCGTTCCCTGATACGATGTTAGCTCAGTTACAAAGCTGATTGGCCGGGACGGTTAACCCAGGATTCTGCATAAATTTCTGATGAAGGCGCAACAGTTGGGTAACCCGCTCGGAGCCCATTTAGTAACGGTGGCGGCGTCGGTGGTTTCCCTACCACCGCGACCGCGACGCCCATTTCCATTTAAACCTGAATCTCCTCTTCACGCTTCGCATGTCCGTCACCGCCGTCCAGTTGACCTGTGCGAGCTACGATATTGCTAATCCTTTCGCAAGATTGTCCAACGATTTCGAAAACGTTCGACAAATTTCATTTAACCTGTCCGTCCGTTTCCCTCCACGCTATTATCGCCTTTCGAGATTTCTTTTCTTTCTCGTTTCAGCGATTGTCTTCTAATAAAATATTCATCGTGGGACCATTTTGTTTCGTCTGTTTTTAGACTATGGGATCAAACAGGTATTGGCGCTTCTGACTTTCTCAAAATCGTTTTAGTTTAACAGTTTTTAGTGGGAACAATTTTAGAAAGAGCTAAATACCATGAATGCTATACTTGTTGGTGATTTTATAAGTTCGTAGGATTTCTACGACATCAGAGGGATATTTATACATTAATTGATCTTTGGAAAAATTTCGAGGTAAATTGTGTGATGTTGATCCATGAATTACTGTTTCAATATTCATGAAATCGAAGCTGAAGTCCATAGGAGGATGGTCAATTTTCTTGAGAAACGATCGAGGTTTATAGCGTCTAGCAGGGCCACCAGTTGCACGGTATTCGAGCAAAATGGCAACAGGAGTGGTAAATTTCCGGATTCGTGCTCGTGAGGATCGCGCCCACACGTGCACGTGTACGTGTGTGTGTGTATTGGGTTTACCGGTGGATGTAGAAGAAGGAAAGGAAGCCTTAGGGAAGTTGTTATCTGGAGTAATGGGTTCCGGTTCCTGTGTCGCTTCCTGCCCTCCATCCGTCATCTTGCAGTTCTCTCTGGCGAGAGTACTATCACGATTTCTCTACCTTCACCTACTAGTCTTCTGTCCCTTTGCTATCCACCCACCATATTTTCCGCTCCTTTCTTCCTTGCTTTTTCGCGAGGAGAGTGTCACGTTTCCTGCAACGATAAATGCTAAAGAAAAATGAAACCAAAAAGTAAAAACTTTTGTTCTAATGATACACGTATCGTCGGGCCAAGCATTCAAAATTATCATTCTTTCGTACTTGTTATTATTCGTGTCCTCAGTTCCTATTAGAGAACACTTCTGGCAAGATAATAAGGGTGAAATGGAGAAAGTATTCGAAAAAGGTTGTTGTGTCTGCGACAACGTTAAGGAACGATAAGGATGCTTTAAAAATACTCTCGTGCATTGCTTTGGTTATCTTTAACCGATGAGATAACAAGCGATTCGGATTATCCTGAAATTTAATTAACACGTGACGGTACTCATCGAACGAACAGAAATGTGTTAATGAACAGGAGTGCAAAAGTCACCTCATTAATATCGATGAGTCACGTTCGATGGTATGATTGATCGATATTTCCAACGATACTTAACCATTTGTGTATTGAGCAAGTGTAAATATTTCATACTAAACAAGAATTTCTCGTTATATTCTTCGAATGTGATGAAGTTACATAAAGTTTCGATAATTTGTTTCATTTACCCTCGAACCTGATCCATTAAACGAGAATGACAAAGTCAGAGGTTTATTCATGCAAATCGTTTATCATTCTATTGATGATACAGTTAACCTTTCGCAACTTTTGATAGGCTTTGTTGCGTGGACGATTTTGTCGGGGCCCCGGTGTATCGTCGACGTGAATTCACGTGAAATCGAGCACGCGTCGTACGGCATTTGGCGTCGGGAAACAAGCAGGAAGACGATTTTGCATAATGGAACGTCAAAGAACGGAATCACTGGCGCCCCGACGCATCAGTGACACATGATCGACCGCCTAACATGCTGTAAACACATTTTCAGGAACGGTCAGAACACGTTGAACTCGCTGTTGTTTCGTTTATCTGCTTACGACCCCGTCGAAACAACTTCGCTTTCATCCGTATCAGGGAGCCAACCATCTCGTCGGAGACACTTTTAACACGTTCCGCCTGTGACGAGAAATTTAAAGCTTCTGGCAAACATTTGAAAATACGTAGAAAAATTTCGATTGTTAATTATTTTGAGAGATTCTTGATGTGTGTGTATGCATTGGGTTGAATTAGGAATAATTATATTATTCTGACTACAATTGAGGAGGTCATAATCCAATATTGCAGCTATCGTAAAATTACGTTTTGGAGTGTAGTTAATTAATTTCTTATCGTCTGTTTGATCGATTCCGTTATATTCTGACACTTACGATTCACCATGAAAGCTACCATGTAAATTGCACCTATTGCAAGGTTGTTTACGATCAAAGGGGATAGAAACAGAGAAAATCGGCGTAGTCGCATGTTTGCTTTAACCGGCAACATATGTAGCCACATTGTACACGTGTTTCAAGCTTTGCGAACACGAACTGATCAATGACGGTCTCTTGTATGTTGATTCAACTATCTAACCCCAACAACTTGCTCCGCAACTATTGCACAACTCCCAGATTCCGTGGTGCATTTCCGCCGGATGCGGATAGATGAGATGCCACCCAGTTACACGTATAGGCGGCAAATCTGTTTTCATAAGCTCGTGCTGGCTGCGCATCGTGTTCCGATGTATCATTAAATTATCTCTCGCGAATGCAACGGATTTTGGCCAACGTCAAAGTGACGAGTATACATTTGGTATGCTTCGATTATTATACGACCCAGAATCTTGTGTCTATCAATTTTCGGTAAAAAAAAAAAGGATAGGGTGCAGAGGGTATTTTTTATCAACGTTCAATGAAAGATTCGATAGCACTGGTCTACATTTCTAGAAAAAGACTGAAATTTTAGAGTTAAATTGCAAGCGTTATATTTATTAGAAGTTAAAGTTAACGATAACAGCCAGTCAATTGAATAACCTCAACGTGGCGATGTAATTCTGTATGAAAGGTGAAACGATACTTGGATAAAATTTCAAATCTCAAAGTTTGTCGACATCAATGTTCATGCATGATTGATCAGCATCGCTGTTTCATGCGCGTAGGTGCAGGAGCGTGTAAAATGGTTGCGTTTCACACATGTATACACATGTAGTATACGCATGTCACACAAGCCGCCGACTGGTACACCTGTCTTGTCAATCACGACTGCGAATTAGTTTTGATTCAACGTGGCGGAAATTATAATTATCCCGTGGTTACGGGCTCCGTTAAATGTGTAATTCAACCGTGACGTGGCCAAATTTTCGTATCGTTCGGCGTTTACTTCTCAAATTAATCATGTTTCCTTTATTTAATCGAGTTTGGTTGAAATATAAAACCAAACAGAATTTTGTTAAATCTTATCTCAAAATTAATACCTTGGAATGATAGTAATCATTATCGTGTTCGTAGTTCGTTGATCCACCTGTGGATCATTACAGTCTTTTCTAAGAAGTCAGTGAACTTTATCTAGGTTACTAGTTTCGCCTCGGGCGTTTACGACTTGCGTCATTGCTTCTTGAATGAAGAAGGCCATGTTGTTCACTTTAACAATTTCACCGATAGCTTGTTCGAGAACTTGTCACGCTTGTGTTTCAAGTGCAAAGAAATAATTTGTATAGCGTACGTGTTTAGTTATCGATCGTTGGAGCTTCTAATATAAGTGTAAACGACCAACGAACGTGTTATCATTTTGGCTTACGACGAAATTAATCAAGCCACTTCAAGAAATTGATCCACGAAGACGCGTTTCAAGTTATTGCTCGTTGAGAGCACTACTCTTTATTCGATTTTCTGACCGTTCGAAGCGGTTTTACTTGAAACATCGTCTACTAAATTTTCGATCGATCAACATACGTATGCACATCGATATTTATATACTCGCAAATGGATCGAGTTTACGATCATATTTATCGCTTTTCGAGATGGAAGCAGGAAAAACGGCTTTACACGCGATGCTTCCTTTTTAATTCTCCTAACGTTCACTCTATTTCCATAAATTTTGGCTCCGAAAGGAAGTTGCATAGGCGGTCAGAGCTTCGAATTTCAAATAATTTTGTTTTTGTGCTATTTAGTTTTTTTTTTTTTTTTTTTTTTGTAAGGGAAATATCTAGCAGAAGAAGGACACATAAAAAATGATGTTCAGTGTAATTTAGTAACAATGAAAACGAATCAGGATAATATCTCGAAAATCGTGACACAAAACAGTGGGCTGATTTTTAATTAGATTTTCATAGTGGCTGGTTCGCGAGCAAAAGTAAAAGAAGAGAACAAAGAGTTCGGGTTCGCAATTATAGCGAAACATATAACGGATCTTCCGTTAACAATTTCCAGCCATCCCCCGAAACAGGGAGAAATTTTTCTCAAGTAACGAGGATCCTCTTGATCGGGTTTTTCTTATTTTTTTTCTCTCTCTCTCTCTCTATCTATCTTTCCTTCCATCTTCTTTCCTCTTCGCGACGGAAAAATGTTGGCGACATAAATTGGAACGTTCTCCGTGCAATTTCAGCGTCGCGCGAGATTATCGAGCGAACGTTCGTCGTAGTTGCTCGAGGAATTTTAACGTCTTTATAAAAGTCAAGAGGTAGAGGAGAATGTCGAAGTCGTAGTTCTGGCGGTGCACACTCGGCCCAGAGTCTGCGCCATTCGAGCTTACCGAGCTAAGGTAATGTCCGGCTAGTATGCATTTAAACGAGTGCATTATCCGTACATTATCCGGCGTTAAGATCGTCAAGGCTTAGGCCCCGCGTATGTAACTGATTCATGCGTCTCGGTGTTGTTAAGCAAATAACGATATTTGTGACATCGATTCCGCGATCGTTCTCGATGGGGATGGGATCAAGCTCGACGTGGTCACGAATCCGAGTCGATTCCATTGGGAATGTCTCAATTCATGGAATTTGAATACTATTTATAAGAGTAAAGATGAAATCAACTTATTAATTGTACAGAGATTGAAAATATATTATTTTTTAATTGTTTGTAAGATTTTTTAATAATTTACCAGCAAATCGTGTAGATTATTTTGATGGTTCTCGCCTGAACCAGTCCGTCGACGAATAATTCTTCACTCTGTCGTTATTTCTACCCCAATGGAAGGTGTCACAGGTTACCAGCTGGTCGATTTGTACGTTCAGGGTGTTAACTGTTGGCAAGGATACTCATTAGCATTCTGTTCCCGTTGTTTTCGTCCTGTTTTGTTGCATCGTGTCTGATCAAGAAACTAATTATCCGAGGTCTGCCCCTTTGCTCTAGAAACCATCCATTCTCTTCTTCTCTGTCTAATATCGAGCGAGCAGATATATTTCGGGAACCCGATGTCGGGTCTTTGAAAACCTTAGTAACGTCTCTTCATGCTTGTCAAGCTAAACAAAGGAGGAAATAATTATTAGATGTTAATGTCGGTGTTTTGACACTTCTGTTTGGATAGTTGTTTCGAGGAACTTTTGAAGTAAATAATCGAACCGTAATGGGTTTCTCAAATTTGGTAGAAAATTCCATTGAAATGTCTTCGTATAAATGGTAATTGATGAGAAACAAGATTGCAGAAGAGCTAAAGAACAACAAAATATTTTATTTCAAAGGAATTTTTGAGGAATTGATTTTGAAATGTTTCGTTCGATAGTATGTTTTCGGTTTGATAAAATATCGAGGTTTATCAACTGTATAAATATTTGCTCGAAATGTTAATAATATAAACTTGATGTTGCACGGCGTGCACTATTAATTCGGTTTGTGTTATTATTATCCTGAGTAAACGATGCATTTTAACGAACGGTAGTATCGTAATTTATCCATAGAAGTTGGGTTAATTCTTTGATAACTCGCGTAGGAAAATTTATAGTCCAGCGAGTAATTAAAAATGGTATAAAACAAGTTACGTTCATCTTTGATGTAACAATAAAAGGCACGAGCCAACGGATCGTTATTAGTAATTTATAGTGTTCGTTGTTAATTTCAACTCATTTCGTGCTGGGTCAAAATTACCTTGCACTCTTCGTGCAAGAGTTAAATTAACCGACGGTCAGTGATAATATGTCCGCGTTTGGTGACTTTAGGGATTCTAATTGACCTCGTTTCTTCCTTCTATTTTTTTTTCTCTCTTGCTTCGCGAGCTAATCGAGAAAATATCGTGTCGATTCTTCGCTAGAAAACTTTCAACGTTGTCATTAATCACCCCGAAGCGTCGTATTTCTGCTTGGTCGTTTTGCACTTTCGTGACCTGGCCACGACACACCCTAGGATACTTTTATTATTTCCACTCGCCCCCCAGGGGGTTTTCATATCGTTACAATTCATTAGGAAACACGCTAGAGCTGTGTAACATTGTTCTATACTTTCCTCGAAACGCGTTAGCTTTGTTTCCTCTGAATAGGAGCCAATAAGTTGCCTCGCTTGTATTATTTCAAAATCATATTTTAATAATATTCAGAATCGTATTGGGTCTTTTTAGACTTGTATACATCATGAAAGAAATACTTAAGTAATTCAATTTTTACCATCGAATAGGAAATGCTGGTTTAACCGTGACCTAAAGAGTTAAGTTAAGATTATTTCAATTTCAGTGGTTTATTGTTTAAGATTAATGTTAAAGTTTGGGGCTGGTTGAGTATTAAAAATATGGCTCCCTGAGTTCTTTAAAAATGGTTCTTGCACAGTACAGATCTTGTGCGATGACTTCTTCGAACCGGCACCAGTCAAAATGGAGTTTCGAAACGTTCAGTCGCGCGTGACAGATTCTTAGGAACTTGGAGGAAGCATATTTTCGAGTTATGCCGTTCGTTGGCCGCTATGTAAATTCTCGTTCACGGCTAGTTTGACGGAAAGTCGTTTCACACGAAATAACTTGGCCGATTTTTCACCCTATAAGTGAGATTTAACGTTCAACGCCTGCGAAACAATAAAAACACGACCGGCGGAACGCGGCTGAACGTATCGCTTTAACCGGTATAATGGTCTATGGGGGTTGGTATTAAATTTACATGGGGTTGGTGTGGAGGTAGAGGGGGGCCGAGTCTTGTACGCTGCGCCACGAACTTTTAATTGTGCGGAAACTATTCGATTAATAGGACGAGCCGGTGGGTTTGATAGCAGACGATTGCCAGTATCGATTCCCCCGACTTGTTTCGCTATTTTTAAATCTCGAATGCTTCATGCCAGAAGCTGTCTCACGAATTATTAATCCGACGATATTTATTACAATTTTGGAACAAACAAACCTTTACTCGAATTCCTTTTTAACCCTGTTTAAATTTCATTTTCAAACACGATTGATGTTTAATCAACGACAATTTGTATCGGATGTGACCGAGGGAGAACAAAGTGAACGCGTTTTGTCAGTCCCACGGGTTAATTTTACAATGATTGTAAAATAATATGCGTATATTTCACGTTTAATAAAGAAATATTTTTTTCTTTTGTTATAGGAATGGAGGCAATTATGTCAGAATTCTTCAACGATACCACGACTGCTTTTTACATCATACTTATTGTTTGGATTGCTGACCAGTACGATGCTATTTGCTGTCACACACCGGTTACGAAGAGACACTGGCTACGGTGAGTGATATAAAACGAAATTTTTCAAATTTCATATCACATCCATTTATCAAACATAGGATCTTTCGCTTAATTTTTCAAAAAAGCAGATCTTACTTGCAAAGGCACTAGGCAAAGGTCTGTGTTTACTGCAATCGCTAAAATACTTGAAATTATAAATTTCAATAACTTTATTCCCACTTCGTTCGTTAGAAATTGCAGGCAAATCAGTTTGAATACCATTATAAGCAGTGATAAGGAGTTTTTTACGAATTCGTAAGACATCTTGGGTATCGCACACTTCTTTAGTTTGTCATAGTGATAATCGAAAGAGCGTTTAATTACAAGGGATTAAGGGGGGAAGTCCCCGAAAAAAAACTTTTTTTTTGTTTTTTCAAAAATCTCTATAATTATTCTAAAACACCTCAAAATTAATCCTTGAAAGTTTGAAAGCAATATCTTAATCCGCTTAGAAATGATAGCATCATTTCGGTATGCATGTATACGCTCGGTTTTGGAGCTCGCCACAGATAGTGACGCCACCGGAGTCTCGACAGGCTTTCTCTTCGTATAGGTTTAGTTCAATTCAAGGGAAAACAAATGTTTGTTTAGACGTGTCTATGTTGAAGTAAAACATAAAAGATCTATGCTGCAAGAGTTCTACGAAGAGACAGAAGGAGTTTTGTATGCCCCGGGAATGGCTGATTAGACGGCAAGTCGAACAAATGTGTAGTTTCAGCTTTCAAAAACTTTAAATCGATTTCTCTCAAAACTACATTTTTCCACATTGCCCGCATTATAACTCGAAAAATAATCAACGAATCATGCTGAAATTTGACCGAGATCTTCCTAACACTATTAGCTATACTCCAAACCAACGGAACCTTGAATTTAATATAAATAAAGTAATTTATTTAAACAAAATGTTGATGAAAGAAAATAACCTTTTTTTAGAATACGTATAATTTTTACAATTCTGGATTTTTTTTCTTTTTTAAAGGTTTGGAGTATAAAAAAAAAGGTTTATTTTGAGAATCTTTTTGGACTTTTTGTAACAGATAAAAAAAAAAACGTCCAGAGTGCGGGCAAATTCCTAAACCGGTCGACTTTGACGCCTCGCAGCACCACCATTAAAAAAAAAAACAAAGAAACAAAAAAATTTATTTTCTTGTTTAAAGATGTATCTTATCACTAACATATGTTTTTTCATGTACAATAAATTTTACATGAATAAAACATTGACTGAAAATATACCTCATTTCGGGGACTTCCCCCCTTAAGCTGTATTAAGTAACGAGTCAGCGGTGGTCCTGAGCACACCGGTTAGCCCGATCTTTTGTCTTTATTCTGGTTAAAACTGAAACGATTCAAAGATCTGTTCCGTTATAGAGGGTAGCCTTTGTTGGGTGACGATAAAATGTCTTGCCTGTCTTGTCGCGTAACGGTTGCTTAATACGCAACGCAGCCCAATGAAAAAAATAAAAATCCGCCCTTTGGGAGCGATGAAAGTTGGGCAAAGTTTCGCAAGACGTATGATTCGAAAATATTTACCCGGTTCAAAGTTTCGTGAATATTTGTCCTTCAAGACATTCTCCAATTGATGAATGTCTTATTACGTTCTTTAGTAATCGTTTCAAGACATAAATCCTTTGGACTGGTCTAGATAAAATTGACCTAAGTTTAGAGGATGAAAGTTAACATATTTTGTAAGTCGTGTTTGATAAAACAGTTTTTGGAAAAGGTGGAGATCGAGAATGTATTTTAATACGGTTTAATTAACTTAAATTCTGCGAATGGCATTCGGTAATTTGTTGACGAGACAGTTGTGTACAGATGTCGATGACAGGATCGAAATGAATCCCCCAGCGTAATAGAAATCATGTGTTACGCTCGATGTAGCCTTACGACATCGAGCCACGTTGTAATTTCCTTAGACCGACAAAGATATAGAACGAGACATTAGAGACATTAAGCGACGATTAAGTAAAATTGTCGCCGGTGATGGCCCCTTGTCGCCTCGCATGTTTGAACAGTTCGGTGACGCGCGACCGAATGGCCGTCGATATTGCTCCTGGCCAAAGCACGCAGTTTAAAGCGGAACATTTTAAATTGTTATGAAATTCTGACGCTTGTTGAACGCCGAGTAATTGAATACAAAGCTTCTTTAAAGTCTTTAATTCTTTTCTTTGAGAAACTCTAAGTTTTTTATAATTGACAGATTCATTATTCCAACGAAAATGGCTATGTGTAGTAAGCCACGTTATAGTTGCAATTATTGTTCTATTTTTCAAAATAAATGTCCTATTTGCTATCTTGTGCATTAGAATACGTAGTAAATAGATTATTTATCGAGTCTTAACGATAGTTTTGAAATTATTATACGATAAACGTCGCAGTGGAAAGGGTAGAGTTGAATCATAAGTAGCCACAGTAGTACGAGTCAACGATACATCAGACATAACGTTATTTTAGATTAGATGCACTTAAGAATCAATCTGATAATCTGAAGTGGGATAAAAGAAGGTCGTTGCATAGATCTTACATGTTTTCTAATAATTTTAATACTATTAGCAATTTTATTCAACATTTTATTTTATTAAATTTCACGTATCAAATATGCTTGGCGTAGTAGTATTTTTTGTAGTTTTATGTGATTATCAATCTTGAGTTGAGGGATTGTTGAAACAAAAACAAATTCTTCAATTTTTCGAGTATTTTAAACAAACGTTTTAATCTTTAATTTTGCTCGATGCATCGTTGTCTACGTATCGTAGGTTTGGCTCACTGTGGATCCTACTTATCTTCGGTTATTTAATTAGTAATCAATATGTTTTTGCTACATATATGTATTTCTTGGATCATATCGATTTTAGCTTCGTTCAGATTTGTTCATAACGAAGCAAGAGAAGGTTCGACGCAGCTTTGCTTCCGGCGAAACACGGTCGTAAGGATAGTTAGGTTTCCTCCAGGTTTCGGCAAGGTTAGACAGGAAGCATTAGAATAACCAGAGTGTTGGGCAGCAATTAAACAGATCTGACGCTGGTAATGTCCCTGTAGTATCGCCTCCAAGTATCCGAATTACGCGTTCCATTGTGTCCTCGACCACGACGTTTACACTGGACCGACTTTAATCACAGGAACAGGATACATTCGATAAACGGTTAATCGAGCTCACTTTGCCCTCGTAGAAATTAGTTTCTTCGAATCGAAGGAGAACCACTTCGTCTGACCTCCTTTTCGTGCTCGAGCTTTAGATCGGTTTTCGTCACGTAAAGGAAGCTGATTTAATGAACGGTAATGACACTTCCTGTTAAAGTTACCTTATAACAATCCAGCTGCATCGCGTCTCGTTTTATATCCTTTAGAATTCTTGTTCCTTAACTCTTCAAGTGGGATTAAGATCGTTGAAATTAATTTTCACACGTCACAGGTCGAAAATTTCTTGCTTAAATCTTATTTTTCTTGGAATAATGTATTTTTCACGTAAATTCGTTTCAATTTACCGTTTTACGATCTTTGGTTTCCCGACTTTAGGTTATAGTCGGTATGCGGCTAACATCGAACACCGTCGATTCACCGTTTCTACGGGTCATCCGGTTTTAATTGGAAACTCGACTTCCGCTTACACGCGGTTTATCTAATACTTCGGGTTCAATCGTTCTCCCTATTCTACCGTCATTCGTGATCCAAAGCTTTCACGAGGGTACACGAATGGAATTGAAGACGACGGTTAATTGCGATTATAATTGATACGGGAATGGAACGGATTTCATTAATTATGCGATTGCTTTAAAGTCAACGTGACGATGTGTCGTGTGAAAATCTCGCGAATCAGACAGATGGTTTTGTTACGAATCAAAATGAAAGTTCGAAGCAAAATCAAGACACTGGTACAATAGTAAGATTCCCATTGGTTTGCGAATAAGAAATCGTATGCGATACAGACGAATAGACATTGCCGGAAGGGAAAAAGCTACTGAAAGTTCAACGATCGTCACGACTGATATCTGTTCTATGCGAAGTTAGGTGTTTTCACGTGTTGTTCACCGTTCTTTTTACATATCTGAAACGTAGACTCGAGATAGCTCGGCCAACGTCTTTATTCTCAATTTTCGCATACGAGAAATTCTGCAATTGTTTGTTGGAAATGGAACGAATAATTTTTTGTTAACTTTGGCGAATGTTGACAGTTCATTTATAAAAACAAAATTGAAATTATTATTCGATTTGCATCGATATAATACGGAAATAATGAAGATCTTACACGATCGATATATTGTCGTAGAACGATTGGCAAATTCGAGCAGGTGATATACATTATTAGCCCGTCATCATAAGGAGTAATCTGCGATACCTTTTTATTTCTTTTAAAGAGCCGTGGATAAACGCAATCAAGCAATTGGTTTCGCAGGCAGGCAGGCACGGCCGGTTAAAACCTCAACCCCGTGGTAAGAGTTTCATCCATTTGTTCAACGATTTAAAAGGGTCGCTACTCGTAGCCCGGCTAGCTGTGTACGTGTGTGTATGTGTTGCGCGTACGTTGTCGAAAACAATTAGAAAAGTGCTTTGTCGAAGCGTTTCGGGGAGTGTTGCCGAGTAATATCGATTCGACGTTTGATTCTTCAAAGCGAGACGAAAAGAAACGGTTCATTTTACTATCCGTTAAATCGACGACTCGTTAAAAGCATAATAAAAATTCGAGATAAGGTGAGACACGCCAATTGAAATTTAACTATCGAAGAGACAAACGAGCTGATAAAGGTTGAAAAGAATTTGAGGAATTATTGATCATAATTAACGTTACATTTCGTTAACGATTACCTGGCAATTTTTCTTCTTTCGTGATTCTCTCTCTCTCTCTCTCTCTCTTTTTTTTTTTATTTACATATTTATCGCGAGCGAGGATTTTCCTCGTGGTAGTGGCGCGGTGAATAATTTGAAAGAGGGTCGAGTATAAATTTGACATAATTAAGAACGAACGTATTTTTAATTTAACTCAGCTGAAATATTTCATTCTTTCCGCGGGTCTTAGCACACTTTCTGCCCGTTTCGTATTATCTTTCGCCGAGGTGAATTTCTTAATCATTTTTCTCGCTTGTTTTCACGCGCCCACGCTTCTCCCGCATTTCTTCTTCTCCGGCTTGTTTTTCACGGTTATGAAACGCGGTCTAGCAATGAAAAATCATTGCTCCTGGATCGATACGTTTTTTCTTTCCAAAGGCGATAAAATTGTGACACGATCGAAAAATATAAATCGTGTATTTCCTCCAAAAGATATTTACCAATTCACTAATCGTTAAAAATAATTAAGTGATACTTTTTTGCACGACGAAGAAATTTCTACCAGTTTACTAGTTGATAATTATATCCGGATAATATAGACGCACGAATATATTTTACGCGGGTGATCCGTTATAAAAAATTAGAAGCAATACCGGGCGACAAGTATGATTGATGGCAGGGTGTGTGTGGTCTCGAATGACTAAACCATAAGTGAATTTCATCGACAATGGCACGGTGTTCTCATATCGTGATCCGGCGGCAAATATTTGTCAGTATCCGACGTTTAAACGAATTAGCGAAATTATGTCACGATGCCATTTTAAGTTCAATATCTTCTCGTTACGTGTAAACACGCCCGTCAAGCCAGAGTCAGCATTCTGACATTCGTATCTTAACGGTGTTTGATAATTAAAAATATTGCGTGTTTATCGTTTCGTGTATCTTATCCGGGAAAAATTACTGAACGTTCTGTGAAATCGAAAGGCAGGGTCTTTCGGTGCATTTCAGTGCTCAGTTTTTTTTTTTTTTTTTTTTTAATATTAGAATTTTTACGGTTCATTTTCATAATTATTTGGTTAGCGTCAACAACTTTTCATTTAGGAGTAGGAAAATTTTATTCGAACCCTGAAAGTTTGACAAATTTTCAACAGTCATTGATATTTCAAGAATTCAAGACTTCTGGAATTCGAGTAAAATTCGAAGTGTTCCAAGGTTCTTCATAGCCCATCGTTACTTAGGACAAATGGAATTGATGGAGTCAGCCTCCTGTAACCTATACATTTTCCTCGACGCATTAGAGTGCAGTCATCATCCCTTCTTTAGAGTTATCCGTCGAAATATAGTCCATGTTTTCGCATTTACGATTGCTTTTATACCGTCCGTATGTGTTTACTGTTAGTTAATGTGGACACTCTTAGCAGCCGAGTAACCAGGGGAAAAGGGATGATAAAGCTAGATCGTGATATGGAAGTGGTTAGTTTCATGATACTGAAAGATGTTCGACCATCACGAGGGTTGTGCACTTTATTTTTCGATCCGTAGCGTGGGTCTGGATTGTCGCCGGTTCATAGATAACGCACGTTCAGTCCCATTTCAGACTGGAAGGGGGGCTGCCTTACTTCTTCGGCATTTTGCTTGGCTCACTTATCCGAACCTGTGTACACACACGGACACGCGCGTGTCCCTCCTTCTTCGGCTGGATTCGTGCAAATACTGATATTGGGGCGGATAATGCTCTAATGCTATAATTTAATACCTTCGTCCGTTCGAGACCTATCTTCTTAACCATCATTCTTCCATTATGTTTGCGGAAGGGTGCTATACAAATTTTGTATAATCGACTAATTAGTAAAATAAACTGAGAACGGCGTTAATATTAAGCTAAGAATTTAAGGTATCAATTTGAAAGGTTAATTTTGGTAATCAATCAAGTGGAGTAGTTGGATATTTTGGCAATTCCACTTCGGAATTGATGAATTTTTAATTATAATTCGTGACACGATAACGAACACGCTTGAGTTCCTATTAAAATTGAACAACTTCATACAATTTCGTCGCATTCTAACTGGTAAAAACTTGCAAATAGTTGTCCAAGTCGTTGGTGCTTGCTCATGCAACTTTGCTCTTGATTTACGTTTAGGGGCAAGGCGGTAGTAAATTTTGACTTCGTGCAGTTATAATTCCATTATACCCGTCAAGTTCGTGAAACAGGATTATTAATATCAACGAGCTTCTTAAAAATGTTGATTTACATCTAGTCTCATAACATCCTAGAATCGTTACAAACACTTGCTCGCAAAAAGGTGTTTCCAAAGTTATTCTACCGAAGACTTTGCAAGTTTATCGAGTACTCAGATTCGAACAGTGTCTAATTCTGTTTTAAACATAGTGTAGAGGGTGGGTCGTGGTTGAGGTTGGTTAAATAAAAAAAAAGGACAGGGGGACAGGGGGTGAAACGAGGGCAATTCGAGATCATCGGCCCCACCTAACGAAGCACACGAACAACGCGATGTGTATAGATACAGGTTATGTTTGCACTGTAATTTTCCACCCAACTCGTCGGTGTTCCTGGAGCGATGAGGAAGGGAAGCGTCCGGTGTGAGATGGAAAGAGAGAATAACAAGCACCACCACCTAGAACGACCCCATACTCCCTGTACACTCGCCACCCATCATGCTGAAATAACACCCCAGGGCAGTTGAGCCAGCACTCGTGGTATGCGTTTATGGGGCTCTTTCCATACACCACGTTGCCACGATGTCCGCGCGATGTGCTTGTTATTTATATAATTGCTCAATAGCCTCAATTACGGGCCTTATTCAATCATAATCATCCTCCGGTGTTATTTGCGGACAAGCCCAGCTGATTGTAAGCACTCGACGCGCCACTTGCGAGCTGGCGACGCGTGGCGTCGACGCCAGTAATGGCACACCGACGGACCGACGGCATCCGTCGCTCGACTGCCTCCTGCGAGAGAACGATGCCTTTCGTGAGGGGTTAATTCGCTACTGGCCAAATGCAAATACGACACGAACAGAAGGGAACACGTTGGACTGGAGTTTGAATTGAAATTCGACCAGGATGACGTCGGTTTCTGTGACGGATATTTCAGATTTTTCATCAGTATTAATCCTCAAGTGTAAAGCAACGTTTCCGTTGCTTCGAAGTAGTTTCTTGGATCAAATTTTGGAATTGTTATCAGTACTTCTTGGAAATCAAAATTTGTCTCCGAAGTCATGATGATTATAGGATTTTATCAGTGGAATCAGATGAATACTGATTGTTGCTTGAGTTCTTGTCGTGCGAGTTGCGTCTGTTTTCGAATAGCGTTCGTTATTTTCAAACCGTCCACGAACGTTGACCTCGGATTCTGTGCCAAAATACATCGTTTTCGTCTCATTTTTTTACGTTGGCAAACACTTTTTTCGTTTCATCGAGTTTGCGTTCGTTTCATAACATGCCAGCGAAGAAACAAATTGTGCTTTAGTCAACATTCCTTCTATCCATCGTCATCGTACAACTCCCTAGTTTTCGTCGATTTAAAAAATGAAAATGTTAACATCGTCGATCGTTTGTGGAGAGATAAATAATAATTAAGTGGATGGACAGTTTTTGACGCAAGAGTTAACCCTTTACCATTATTTAGGCCCGTACAAGAAGCTATAATTACTTTTCGCCATTCCCCGGCTCTGTGTTTACCTCCTAGAGGTGGACTTCAGAAGGAAATAGCGAAGCATGGAGGCCCGATACACACGGAGTTGGCGTTTTAATCAGGGTGTCGCGTTCGTCTCGGGTATCTCGGCTAGAACGGTGATAGGGGGATGCATGGAGGGTGTAAGGGGTCGTCAGACAGGCGCCAGTCGAACGGTGCTCTGGCTCCGTCGTTGACGGGACCAACAGCTGACTTCATTTTCCATGGATCGCCCTTTCGGATTCCGCCTGTATACGATCGGTCAATGCTTTTGTCCACGCGACAGGGTGCCGAAACACCCCTCCACAGGGGTTCCTTTTACCTTTCCACCTATAGATTTACGTCTTATCCCGCTACGGAGATCGATAAACCCGTGTATACGAAGCCAATGGAGCCGGATACGTGAAAAATATTCCTACAATAAGAGCACGATGATACTATCCTTTGTTCGGGATTTGTCAGCTCGCTGAATGTTACATTCTCGTGTTTCCTGCGACGACACCTTGTTAATGTGTACAAGGGTATCGGAAAGTATTTATTTTTATTCCCCCAAAAACCTAAAAACTATTATCCAAATTGTGAACGAAATGATTGAACAAGGAATAATTTTCTGCACCATAAAATTATTTGAAATATGTTTACCTAACTCTTGAAGGGAGTTTGTAAGTTTGATCGTGATTCAATTACATATTATTCGTAGAGTAACGTGAATTATTCAAAACCATGAGAATACAATTATGTAAAGGTGTTGGATATCGTGGCGTACTTTCCCCAAAACGAAAACGTGGCCATCGTTATTTACCACACAAGTTGCATGATTAATCGTAAACAGTGAATGGAAAATTAGTCCCCGTAAGATAATTAGCTAAAATAATTAATTGTCGTGACTGTCGGGAGCACGAAGTTCGGAATACTAAGCAGAGGGTGCCATTAGGTTGGTCAGAAAAAAAAAATGGAAAAGAATGTTGCTTTCGAAGAGAAGAAGAGTAATTTCCCTTGTGTTGTTTGCATATTTTATTTTAAACCAGGCCTTTTAATTCTTTATTCAGATCAAATAAAATTGATATCTTTATTTTCTTGATGTTATTTAAGATTTTTTTTTTTTTTTTTTGAAATGGTGTCAGTATTCATGCTTTCCTCCTCGTCTTAAGGAACCGAGAGTGTTAAAGGTAGTTTCGCGTGGATATGTCTGCTCTTGGTTCCTTGGTTGCTGCGAGGATACGCTTATAAAATTAAGGGGTAATGAGAATTAACGACGATGATAGCAATCTGCACACCATGATATTTTCTTCGTGTTATCGGGGCCAACGGTGCTGACGGGGAGGCCTCGAAATGAATACAGATTTTCACTGTTTTAACTCAAGATAAGGACTTGGAACGAGAAAGTATGCCCGTTATCACGTAGAAAAATTTTGAGAAATAAATCATCTGTTTCCTTACTTTTCTCTACTTGTGCGCTAATATACATAATATTATCCGAAAAAGGGAAAATTTCATTCCTCGATAACATCGTTCTAAGTCGAAACAAATTTCGAAATATCCTGTATTTTAATTCTTTCTATCTCTTTTCTCTCTACCGATTTTCTATCATTCTTGCGTATGAGTTCATGATTCATAGAAATTTTTGGTGCTCATACATGTTTCTTTTTTTAAATTATGACAGAATTAAAGTATTCATCATTTTTCAATTTTCAGTTGTATGTTATTACACATTTAGTGGCTAGAAATGTCTATGGATTGGTCGTTCTTCCTTTCTTTTTTTTTTGGTCATTCAATGCGCACACAGAGCTGAAGCCGTTAATATCGAAATATTAATATCACGGGTCCACCCTCTCTGCGAAGTGCAAATATCAATGAAAAAGGGAGTTGGGTAAAATGAAATAGATGAAATTGACGGATAAGATATTTTGTAATAAATTAACTGTTTCTGATCGATTGCTTTTTTACTTTAAACATTTATAGGAGTATGAAGTATTGTTAGAGGTATCGATAATTTGATTCGTTGAACGGTATTAAGACGATTATCGTGTAAATTATATAATATTCAGAAGCGAACAGCTCGATTAAGATTTATTACGTGCGTTTATTCCGAATAGAGGGCATCGCCGAAGCGTATCGAATGAAACGTAAATCGCATACAAAACGGGAATAATGCTTTTTAACTTTTCTGGGACACTACGCAGAGGGAATGGGAGAATTAGCTTGATCGGGCCAGTAATTTTACGGGATTTTCTGGGCACGCATGCTGATGTCTCTTTATTAACGTTTAATAAATCTCAAACAGATAGGAGAGGGAGCATATATTTGCCGATAAATATTTCATTCGACAAGCCGATTTCCCGTTTAAAGCGATCGGTCGAAAATAGTAGTCGTCGAAACAGATATTGCAACGTGTCCGCATATTTAATTTGGCGTGTCATTAAACGCTTCCGCACAAGTTTGGAAACGGTCGGGCAAGTTTTACGGCATCATCAAAATGAAATTCCTGTTTATTCATGGTATGCGTAATTCAAAATGACATTCTGCCATCGTGGAAGGGTGGCTGTAAATGTTCCATCGCCGATGGTACGTTTTCACGGGTCTGCAAAGATGCGCTTTATCGTTTATAAAATTCGTGATATTTGGTAAATTCTTAATCGTTTTGAAAAACGATTGCATTTGGCTCAGCTGAGTTTAACACTAGAACTATCGACGTTTTATGTATGCTGACGTTCAAGTGAAAAATAAAATAGAAAAATTAATAAATAAAGAATGAAGTACATATTGGCATATACGATAGGTCTTAATCATGATAAAAATTAACACACATTTTAATGAAAGCAACCTGATAAATTTTGTGATTTAATTTTAGAAACCCTCGACCAGTCATTTTGACTGGTTTGGTAATTCTAGTGTTAAAAAGTATTGACAAAATTGCTGTTCACGTCTATTATTTATAGATAGGTCATTCAGTTTTTTGCCATATTGGAATAAAATCTAAGTTGGTTTTAAATTTGAGTTAGCTTTTCGTTAAAAACCACAAGATAGTATGTTAGTGGAATTAATTTATAATTTACACATTGTTCAAGATGTTGTTTTTTCAAATGCTTACCTCAAAATTAACGTTTCGTATTTTTCGTCAGCACAGGTTCTATCTTTGACACGTATTATCCTTTCGCGCAGTCGCGTGTCGTATTTGGAATTGGTACACGTGTATTTGTACAGAGCATTCGCGGAAATCCGGCGCAAGGATTCATTATATTAAAAATTGCACGTGGTCAAACAAAGAGAAAGCAAACCGGCTGAAAATACAATACCCACTCGCAAACAAACTGTAAATCTCCCATAGAGAAGTTTCGTGATGTTTGTGTTTTTGCTCGTGATCCATCTCTCATCACCTTCTGTATGTATATTTTCATCAGTTTTATTTCGAGGACGACGCGGTGTACGCTATTCATTTCGTGCACGTAATGCAAGTAGTGAAAATAAAGAGGGTGTTTCGTCTCTGATCTGCCAATTTATATTTTTATCATGTGCATTTCGCTGCCGGCATCGGACGCCGATCTCCGCTTCGAATACTGTGCAAAAATCACGCGTCCCATATATAGATTCTCATTTGTGTAGCTGAAATTCCGGCAAATCCTTGGGAATCTGGTTCGCTGAGCAAAAGGCACGCAACGGCGTATTCGCTCGATCGCAAAACAAACGTTCGCCGAACTCCGCGTACGTCGGGGGTTCATGCATGGACAATTTCATTACCTGTATCGGGGTGATGCTGTGCCCCGGTGGTTGTGATGGCGGAAACGAACGTGGGCGGGGGGGTGTAGAGGAAGGGTAGGTTCGCGTGGGTGGCCTCGACCAGCAGTGGGCTCGGTTGGCGTGTGCAGGCGAAACTACACTATTAAATGGTGTCCTGACGGGCGCCAGTTAGGTGCACCGGGCTATGGCCCATTCTCCTCGTGTCACTCCGAATCTATTTGCATAGTAATGGCACCCTGCCTTCCCTCTTCTCCTCCCTTTCTGGCCACGCCATACTCTAACGTATAAATACCGATGCGGGAAGAGTTTCCGCTCGAAGGAAAACGTCTTTTCACCGTTTTTTAACCCTTTGCGAACGTAGAACTTCAACAGAGGAGTACTCACAGCTTTTCAATGAAATTTCAATCAAACTTGCGATATCATAGAGTCTAGAGGATAGCAAAAATAATAATTCTACAAAACTACATTTATCGAATATTATTCATTCGAAGCGAAACAAGTAATAATTCCATCCTTCGTACTGTTCGTTGTAAATCTCTATTGTTGCATCAATATTGTTTGAACGTATGTTACATAACAAGCGGCTTGTTGTGATATGCGTTGGATCTTAATAAGTTATGCGTTTGCTGTGAATCAGCTAATAGTTCAGAGAAATTTCCTTCGGTTTACGGAATTCTGTATAATAGTGCCACGAGTTTCCTAATATTCAGTACGATCTGTGGAAAGCAATTATCAAAGATCACGTAAACACTCGAAGGGGATACTGGGTAATTGCTTTAATACGTTCGTCAGGTCTCTGATGATACAACTCGTAGTCAAACGAGTTACTTCGATACGGAATATTAAAGAGGATTTATTTGATAGGGTGTCAACGAAAGGAAATTATCCGAAATTAGTTAGAACCGTTTACAGAACTTTTCCACGCCCAAAGATTTGTTTCAAAACAGATAAATCTGTCTAAGAGTATTTTCTTGACGCAAACTCAACAGAGACCAAGAATATTCGAAGCAACGACTCGATGTCGAAAGTTCAGCCAACGAAGTTGTACAAATTCATCGTAAACATTGACGTTCGCGATAATTAGTAGTTGATTGTGAGATCCGACACCGAGGTTACTTCAGTTAGAAGGCACGATTCGAGATCGTGTTTAAGACCGTGCCTACCGACAGCGAGTCGCGATCCTTCAATTATTCGTTATAACACTAATTATCTTATCAACCTGTCGAGTCTGGCGCGAAAATTCGCGGTGTTCCGTGCCGGATATCCATGGAAATGTATCTTGAAACGGAATTCGCGATAATTAGGAGCTTGCTCGAAAAGCGTAAGACGATTACGACATGACGACGCCGTAGGCCGTAGACGATGACGACAAAGAAAGAAGAGAGGGGTAGGTTGGGGTGGTAAGAAGCGAAGCTTGGATATCTGCTACTTTCCATTAGAAGAATAATAAACTATCACCGATACCTACCGCTTCCTAGGAAACCGGCAACTCTATCCTTCTCCGTGGATCGTGATGAAGGGTGGCGATGGGTCGCAGAGGGGGAGTTGCTCGGACAGGAACGGCTGAGTAACAGAAAACTGCCGTAATGGAGGTTAATTACGAAGGGGTGATTGCGGAGAGGGAAGATCGGTGGAAGTAAAGAGAACATTGAAGGTTCTCCTTCATTTCTTTCTCGCTTCTTTCCGCTTCCACTCTTCTTCTCTTTTTCAATTTCATCCCCACCGACGTTCGTATTTCACGTCGTAGCCCTTCTAAGGTCCTTGCAAAAGCAAAGGCCTCGGCTCGGTTGCCAGGGTACTGTCACACCCAGAGGGTCGTGCCTTCCTTCAATTATAAGAATCCGGTTGTATTCTGCCCTTTAATTTTAACGGTATTTTTCTGTACCCGCTTCTTCCGGTTTGATTGTTGCGCGTGCTTAAGGGATGACCTTAAAGGTGCATTCTCGACGGCATGCGTTTTATTCATCTTTTTTTTTCTCTTTACCTTTTAACACGTTTTTATTAACTCGCTTTCTTGTCTGTTCGGTACAAATTCTACAATTAATTTTAAACTAACTTACCGAGGAGCTAGAGACTTGAAACTTTAAACATAGCTCAGAACTGGATGACAATGCAATATTAACTAAAAAGCGGAAAATAATTATTTAAACAAAACACAATTTTTAATATACCACGTTTTTAAGACGGACTAAAAAGTATAAATAATTTTTTCTAACCCCATACAGGTAGTCCTGAAGATTTGTGATTGTGAATTTTTAATAGCTATGCAAAATACTTATAAGATTTAAAACGGAAAACGTTTTAATATAATATAATATTTAATATAATATAATATAATATTTTAAGATAATAGTGAGGAGTGTAGAGAGGAGCTGCCGTTGAGAAAACTCGCACAACAGTTCATATCATTTGCAGTGCAATCAAATAAAATTGTTAGTGACTTAGGTGATCTATTCATGCATCAATTATCAATTAATTATTGCAATTATCACAAATTCTCAGGACTATCTGTATGGGGCTTGGAGAAATTATTTTATACTTTTTAGTTCGTCTTAAAAACGTAGTATATTAACAATTTTTTATTTTTTTTATTTAAATAATTATTTGAAGTTAGATCGGAGATATTTGGTTTTATCAAGGTATTCTTGTATTCAAATCGGAAACACACGGAGTGTACACCAAGTACGCACGAGTTTTCCAGCTGTTTGCATAGTATTAAAAGAAAAGTTATCGACACGTGTATAGTATGACGTATCGAAATTTTGATTGTTTCAAAATGTACCTTAACTTACGGAAATAAAAATTAACGAAGTTTGTAATATCCACGTGTCTCGTCAAATAAGAGACAGATATAGCTTGTTACTGCGATGAAATTGGATTTCTTTTTCTATTTTCTTATTTGTTTTCTTCCCTTTGCTTTATTAGTGTTACGAGATTGTTAACGACGTGCGTGGGGAATCATCACATCTTGAACGCGTTCAACCGTAATTTCCTAACCTTCTCGTTTTTCCCTCGGATTTTTCACCGTTCTGTGATTACTCCTTCTTTGGCACACGAACCTGTCCAACACCAGCAACTTCTGATACAAACACCGATAGAAAACGTCGCAAATTGTTATCTTGGTAATTGTTCGATGATCGTATTATATAGCGATAAAATCCTTGTTAGTTTGTCGTTTTTTTTTTTTTTTGTTTGTTTGTATAGTCGAGACGTTTCGATGATTCGACATTTGTCAGGAGTATTTCTTTCGGTTCTGCGAAGGATTGAGCCTTGGAGCAATCGAATTACTTCTCATTAAAACGTAATCGCTTTGACGATCTTAGAAACACCTAACTAATTGGCTAAATGAAGTATCTGAAGCCAATTACGACGTACTCCCATCCCCTATACATTTATGTGATATTAATTGTACGTTCCGGTGTCGTCGATACAAAATTTCCTAAATAGAAGCGAGAAGCGCGCAGTCGGCACGATATTTATCGTTACAGATTATATTAAGTAATCGTTTAAAACAGAATAAAAATTCTTCATATTAAAAATCTAAAATTCATATTAAAATGATTTTTCATAAAAATGTTAGCAATTTCTGATCGAATATCTCTGATAAGGTTGATTCAAGAAGAAGCTAATCGCGTGTAAAATACAAAATTCTAAACAAAGAGCCGTATAGAATAATCTCTTTCCCATTGTTTGTTGTCCGTCTAGTACGCCGAGGATTTGAAATACATTACGGTGGATGAATTATCCGTGGGGGGGTTGTACAGTTCATTAGGGGGGTTTTTTCTTTTTTTCGTTTGTGTTTGAGTTTCCGACGAAGCGAGCCAAATAGGCGTCGGTGTGCGTCGAGGTGGAAACGGATGATCTCTGCAAGTTAATTTGTAACTTGAGCATTCCATCAGGGGGATTGGGGCGGTTTCTGGAGGTGGCTGACAAGGTGGAAGCAGGGTACACGGTACCTTGGGGTTGTTTGTTGCGCTAATGTCTAATTAGTGGAGTGGTATCGTGTCGCAACGAAAGCTGTTGTCGACTCGGCTCCTCTCTGCTCTGCCACCATGGAAATGGCTTATTCAGTAATCTGCAGGATACGCATGACCATTCTTTTTTTTTTTTTTTTTACTGGATATTTTGAAATTTACTTTAGAAATGCTAATTGCGATAAATAATATCGTCATTTCATATCTGAAGAATTTATACCGAAAAACATGCTTTGTGTCAAAAGGATCGCGAACAATTTAGCAAATTATTCTTCCTCCGTTCTCATATCGTTAACAAAGGATTATTGTAGGAATTCAGTAGTTTTAATAAAAATAATTTTATTTGCGTTTATAGATGAAATTATGCAATTTAATAGAAAAATATTCAGGAACGTTTTGTGACAGGGGTGATGAAAGGGTTAAAGCTTAGTCTATTTCGAAAGCTATACTAGATTTGAAATAATTATTACAGCGAAAGAAAAATTGCCTTGTAAAACTGTGCAATGGAAAACGAACGAAAAAGGCATCGTATTGATTTTATACGTTACAGGATTAAAGTCAGTCGATGATAAGAGAAGTCTTGACGGT
This sequence comes from Stelis phaeoptera, assembly GCA_943735885.1. NCBI lineage: Eukaryota > Metazoa > Arthropoda > Insecta > Hymenoptera > Megachilidae > Stelis > Stelis phaeoptera. The sequence goes on from OX030936.1 coordinate 9,761,294, forward strand.
GCAACGTAATGCACCGTTCGTGTCATTCCATATACCACCTACCGATTGGCTCTTTTTTTAACGCTGCACTTAGAAAACAAGTCTACCATGAAAAAGGGTATTAAAGAAGGGTTCTTATGTACGTACCGCTATTTCATCGTTAACTTTATTATTAGGGGAAACGTGAAAAGTATAGAGAGTTTCGTTCAGCTTCCGGTTTTTTTTTTTTTTTTTTTTTTATACATACTATACAATTATTATAATTCAGCAAACAGTAATTTTTCGTTAAAACAACCGCAATTTCAATGAATAATCTTTGATTCTTCTGTAGCAGGATTAGGGAGTTTTTAAGTAAAATACAATGGAATTCGGTGAATCGATTTCGAAAGCTGACACCTCAAATTCGTTTGAATATTCGATCGTATTTACAGTTACTGAAAACGATACGGAAAGTCAAGCAACGGAGAGCATTTGCGGTTTTCACGAGTAGCTTGCCAATAGGTAGCGATCTCTTAAATTCTAATTCAACCATATCTGACCGTCTCGAAATGGTCCCTATGGTACCTGCAAAGACGAGTTTTATGCTTCTGTTGCCATCGTCTACAGGAAAGTAAGCAATTTTACCTTTATTCGGTGATGTAGAAGCCGGTCTATGGGAAACGATCAACTTGTAATCGACGTCGGCTCAAAATCTTTCTACCTTCAGAATCGTTTTACTTTCGATCGTATTTAAACGAAATCGACTTTAAATTGCTTCAAACCTTACCACTAGCATTCTTCTACATAATTATACAGCCTTTTTTTTACTACAGATTTATTCATTCACTTTCTATTAAAAATATTGATGCAACGTTTATGTATTTTCACCAATCTTTTAACTTCAAATTGACGTGCTCCAAGTATTATTTTGCGATCGTATCATGAAATGCTACATTTCGAAATTCGTCATTTGATTGCTCAGCGAATTAAGCCGAAAATGAAGTTGTACGTTCGATCTTGCCCCGAGTGTACGAACTTTGACCGACGAAATGAACGCGTGACCGCAAAGTTTCTCGACGCAGACCAATGAAATATTAACGATATACCTGGTCGGTTATTGGATCATCGTGTCGTCCGTCTTTCCGGATCTGCTTTGCGACCGTCACGAGTTGGTGAATGGGTAAGGGAAGGCTCGTGTACCCCGGCAATCGATAGGTATGATCCTTTGGGACGGTTGATTACCATCTCGTATATTTTAGAGAAAGTTTTGAGTCTCGTGACTCGAGTACGGTACTACTCCTTCGGGTGTTCCCGATGTCCATTTCGAGCCGATTAATTTTACACGCTGCTTAAACGCTCGACAGTTAGTGTTGGCTTTTACGATCGAATCGAATTTCTCTATCAACGAGACGAATTGGATCGTTGAACATCTAAAGTTTGTGATTAGAATAATTATAGTTACAACGTATCATACTGCACACGATCATTTTCCGTCTGTTAACGAATGCACACACGTCATCTTATCGTCGTGGTTATTGTAGCGGCACCTTTTTCTCGAGTCAGTATACCATGGGGTAACTATTCAGCCTGGTGGAACGGTAATCCGGCGTACTCTCACGGAATAATCAACAATTTTCGCCTTCTGTTAGGTATTATTACAGCACGGACCTTGTATATAACTGGCATAATGCAGTGGGTCGCATTAAAGGCCGGATAAACCTGCCAACCGTACAATAACTGACGCGAGCTTTGGAAGACTCTGCTCTCTGTACCAGCTACACTCTTCTTCGTCCCTCTCTTTCGTACTTCTGGCTTCAGACGGTCCACAGGTGGTATCGCATGATTAATGATCCTCACTAGCATCTTACCCGAAAGAGATTCTTCTATCACGCTCAACGGATTTCGTGGGGACTCTGTACCATTCGAACAATTCCCTCGGAACAGGCTCGGGGATATTTTACTTGCTTCATCTTTCACGTACTTGCAGGCTTGCCCGTGGAAATCGGTATAAATACCAATAGTCCTAAAAAATTGGTACAAATACAATATCTTTGTGACCTGTCGACTCCTTAATGCTCATAAGACGAGAATCTATTAGTTTCATAATATTATAATCATTTCGTTATATTTTATTTTGGATACTAACGAGTTGAAAACAATGAAGCGGTATAAAATGTTAAAGATAGCAAAGTTGATTGGAAGGTGAAATTGAAATATACAGATAAGTTTCAGCGGATGATAGTGTGAGATTCTGTAAATACATTATCCAGATTTGCCAACCGTCTGAACGTCGAAAAATCTGCAGTATCCAAAGAGCTTTGCCACGTGGTAGAATCCCACGATATATCCCCCTCGTTCCTTGCTTTCCAGTTTCTTCCCTCTTTATTCCCGATCTCTCCTTTCCCCGCCGTTATACACCCGTAAACTCTCTTACGTATTTATCCATGGCTCTTTTTGGCGTTCGGTCCCGTGTGTTTGCGACGATATTATTTCATTTTCCGCTAGTCCGACAGACCCACCCCCGTGAACATTGCAGGGGACGAGGAGGAGACAGTCGGGTCACAAGGGGCATGTAACCTTATTTGCTGGCGCATGGTTGAAGTCATCTACGTTATCCTATCCGGATAGAACTTATTTCTGTCTCCTTATCACTACGCCGCTTAGACTGCTCCTATCTATTTCTTAACATTTTTTTACATATTTTTGAGTAATCGATAAGTTTTGATTATCATAAGGTGTTCCGTGAAGGGAAGAAATTCTGAAAAAGAGATTCAAAGATTCCCTTTTCACCAGTGCCATTGTCTCTTTTAACGGTCAGACCGATATATTTTCCCAGCACTTGAAACAACCCGCGAACAAGACACGTCACATCCTCGAGAACTGCAGCCGAGGCTTCCTGCGACGTTTTCAGATATACAGGATGATTCTTATAAAGTGTATTCCCTTCTTATAAAGTATAAACCCATTGAATTTTCTCCAAAATTGGAAAATAATTGTGCTAAATTATAATATTGAAATAATCCATAATTCGTGGAACATTTTAAGTTTACGAATGTGACATTTCAAACGAAATGATAAATTCTCATAGTATTGTAAAAATAAACACATTTGTATTTCTTTTTGATACCGTATCCTTCCTTGCATTTGTATTATTATTTATTTAATGTCAATTATAGCCACGCGTTATGACACACCCTGTGTATACGTGATCCCAACCATACACGTATTTCGTCACACGCGTGAATCGAAGAGTACAGGTATAGGTAGCAGTCAGGAGTTTCGTTTCATCCTACTTGTTGGGCAGGGTCCTTCGAGTGGCCAAGAGTAAAGGATTCTTCCTTTTTCTATCAACTTTTCTCTCTCGCTCGTGCCTTCTCCTTAGAAGCAAGAAGGGGATTGTTTGCACTTTCTCCCCACCGTCTTTCTTCCACGATGTTCCTTCTCCTTCGAGCCACTCTGCTTTCTCTGTTCCTTGAATCTGTGGCCTGTCTACGCCCCACGGGATCCTGCCACCCCGCCGACCGAACCTCAGATTGCTTTTATACCGTGGATTGATTGACAATATACTTACGTTAGTCGAGTGGACCGTACAGTTATGGAGACGGCCACATCCCCCTATTGCCCCCTTTCACTTCCTTCTTCCTCTTCTTCCTCCCTTCCTTCCATATTTCGTCCCTCTTTTCGTTTATTCTCTTTGGCTCTACCTAATGTGATCCACTTTCCCGTATCGGGACACCGCTGCGAGATATTCTTTCGCTTCTCTCTTTTTTCGTTATATTTTACTTCATCTACGCTCCTGCTAAGTGGACCATTTTCTGGTAATACAGCAGGCATAAAGAAGGAGCTTCTGTGATCAGAGAAGGACTCTGCGGGTTTGTATATCCGCTTCTCCTATTGAATACTCGTTCTTGGTTTGACCTTGTTCGGATTACGCATCGGTCGTCTTTCGTTTTATTTCACGTGAGCGTGGATACTTTGTTTCGTGGGTTGATTCCTTGAATCGAAATATCAGGCGGACTCTAATATTTTTGCAAGAGAGGCTGGTCTTATTCAAGGTGGCGTATCGTAAATCCATTGTCGGCTACGTTGGCCTATCATGAATTGTATCCTCGGAGAAAGTGAATGAAAGACAAAGTATACCCCGGCGAATCCATTTCCTGCGATCTGGTCTACCCACAGACCTCCTATATTGCGTCGTAAATCTCCCTGCCGGAGGTAACGATGAACTGCAAACTGCAAATTTTATCCTGCAACTTTGTTACCGCCTACGCTCAATTTCATGTATTGTCGTCTTTAAGTAGCGTTCTATCCATCGAATCGATCCGTTTGTATTTGTCAAGCACATCGCGTGAAAATCAGTATCGTGGGTTCGCAAGTTTGAAACTTGTAAAAATCTTGCTCCAAGTCCGAAGGTATCCTTGCTTGTGATCCGTGAAAGAGAGCGAGGGGGTCAACGCTGTTCATTGAATTCAGAATGCGTTTGGAGAGTCTCTGGTCCCCTCTTTACCTTTTCCCATTCTCAGGAAAAGACTTATGAATCGTCGACGGATGGTTGCGGTTCCCTGAGTGTGAGACACTTTAGAGGCTATGTCCCCGGAATACGTAACTCGGGATTTTGAGCCTGCATTCTTCCTCATCCTTTTTCCATCTGCACACTCTGTTCCTTTTTTATTCCAAGTTTTTTCCAGTTTTTTTTTTCCTTTGGTGCTTACATTAAAATCGAATTATCCTGTTACGCAAACACTGAATTTATCGCTGTTTTGGTTCGATCACTGTGTCTGATTAAAGCTTGACTAATTCTACTAGCAGACTTGAAACGCCCATTTTAATTTACTTTCTCCAAACGTTTCATTGAATAAAATATTACGCGTGTTAAGTGTCATCGTGTTGAAACTGATTAACAGTTAATGGAAATTAATAAAATTCTATTTCCAATTAGATAATTCTCTCAGTACGTCATTTTTCGATATAAAATATAGAATTTAAAATTTGTGCGGATTAAATTGTGTTTGATTTTTTTCTTCTTATTAATTTAATGTTTGTGGGATGATTTTAACTAAGATCACGTGCCACTGGTTACGCGTGTTTCTTCTTTCACGAGAAGTTATAAAATGTGTACCCTTGCTACAGGACATTGCCCCTATCTATCTTCTTTCTGATCAATGCTCGTCCCGATCTGCTAGATGTTCGCTTAACTCGTATACTACGCCGAAAACGGAACAGACCGGACGGTTAAACTGCATTTTACGACTGACAGCCTCGTAAAACGTAATGCAAAATGCTTTTGGACCGTTTCTGGCCGTGTGTAAATTCTCATCGTGTAAGATTTCGGGCGTGTTACGCGTTCAGACGATATACTTTATAGACGAACCGTAGTCGTGACGATTGCGACGTGTATTAGACGTTTCAATAAATAATCCAGCATTGATTCTTTGTATTTTATCATTTTCTTATTCTTCGGATAAATTACGGATTTCGGCTAGAAAAAAACATGATCCTTTGATAAAATTTAATAAAATATTATAGTATGACATGTTACATTGACGAAAATAAATAAAGATCTGGGAACTATGTTTGAAATAAGAGGCTGCAATCAAACTAAAAAATAATGTATTTTTACAGCAGTTTTGTTTATCTTGTTACTATTAGTATGAAACGAATTTACCCACGAGGTACTTTTTGTTCTTACACATTCTGTTGGGCACGGTTTGTCCGCGTAATAGCGCGTTGCATACGATTAAATATAACTATTCAATATGAGTACATGTAATATTCATATATAATCGTTAAAACATAATTATACAACAGCTTTACCGTAACACGGTCGTCATACATAATATAAAATTTAGTTACTTCACAATTAAATTCATCATAAAGTTTTCATTATTCCACGCTTCGGGCGTAACGATAAACGTGTTTCCTGATGTTATGCATATATATTATCTCTCAAGAATAAATCACCGGTGTAAAAAAAAAAAAAAAAAAGAAACATGTGATAACGTTGTGCCGATCGTTCCATTAACCGAATTTCGTTATATCAATTAATCAAATTTTGATATATCAAATTCTCTTGCCGATTCACTCGGCCAGATATTGCAATATGCGTTCGGGCAGGGTCCGTACTCGTTCAAAAACAGTCTCTCTCCGATTCACTCGCCCATTCACTCGCCAGTTGTCTCGGCCGAGTACTGTTCACACCAGGCGAGTGTCGGCCGAGTGGCCCACTCGGTCGAGTCACTCGTTAGGTGTAAACCTGGCATAAGGGTTGTGTTGCAGTCGGAATTCCACCCTAATCCGAAAATATTGGCGATTCCGTATCAGCTACTCGTAAAAATCACTTGGTTACAATTCCTCCCGGACCACCTCCACAAGATGAAGTTGAAAGTAAAAAAAAAAAATTATCGCATAACTTCATTTTCAAATATTTTTTTTATTTTACCAAAACATAGTTTCGTATGGGGAAAATTCCTTTTCTGCTGTTACTGTAGATGATAATTCTGTGAATTTTTTTACATATATCATTATCCTAGCGATACCTTCGATACCTGGATCGTAATTTTTGTGGATATCAGTGTGAATTTTAATCGTCGAAGTCTGTTTCTCGAAACGTTAAACGATTGAATAAAATTTTGAAATGGATACGTCTGTACTGATTCGTTTATGTAATATATGATAAATAAATTGAAGGGAAGAATTGAATGGACAGCGAGAAATTGTTCCATAAATATGTTCACTTGTTAAATTATGATTTTCAGGTATAAAATTCGAATGAACACTTTCCAATAAAACTCGTAAAATTCGAGTTGTTTGAAAGCTTTTTGCTGGTTGAAATTCGGTAACGAAGGAACTTTTGATCAAATTCATTGTTGTTCGAAGTGATTGTGAGTCGTTGTTCGAGTAAACAAAATTTAAATAAAATAAAAAGATATTACTTTGAACAGTTCCAAACAGTAATTAACGAAGGAAAATCTTGAAGACTTTGTTCGTTTGAACGAGACAGCTCGAAGTACCGTAACAAGTAATTAAGTTAGAAGGAGATTAAGGGATAAAATGTTTCTTTGTTTTATTCACCATCAAATGCAACTGGATTAACTGTTTCTCAGATGAGAAGATGTTTTATGGCTTTTCAAGACGCATAATTGAAAAAATTAGAATTTTCGTCAACTTGTAAACAGTCTGATCCATTTTGAACAATTGAATCTTACTATGTACCTGGGAAAAGTAGTAATTAATTATAATATTTAAACGCAACAATAATCAGCATTAAATATTATTATATGATTAATCGCTATTTCATCGATAAATCTGAAATTCAATTTTAATACTTGCTATTTCTTTATCTTCTTTTGTACTATTTTCTGTCGCGTTATCGATGTCAAAAGTGTTTTATTATCAGAAATCGTTAAGTCATTAATCTCTTAAAATCTCTAACAATTCTTAATTTTCAAAATTCATCCAATCTTTCCTTTTATGAAAACACAAATAAAGATGAGACTTTGTGCATATAATTTTTTCACTTATATTAATGACGTTCCGTTTCATACAACGCAACGTGTCAGCCTTGATAATTTCAATAAGCAGGAATCCGATATGATGTGATCGATAAAGCGTCCATGTTGTTGCACGGTTGGCAATATACCGTAAATATCGAAAAGTTGCGTAATCTGTTAAGTAACTTTGATACTGTTTGCGTGTACAGAAAAAAAAAGAAAGTTACGGTTTCATTATTGAGGGAATATTATTTTTGTTTCAGATTCTTCTATCTTTATCACTTCTCCTTCTACGCGTATCATTATCGATTTAATGGACAGTACAGCAGTTTGGCGCTTATCACGTCTTGGCTGTTTATCGAGGTAAGCATTTTCATCTTTTTTTTTCCTACGTTTTTAACATACAGAATATTCCAAAATAATATTGAAAATTAGAAAGGTACTTCGCTTAAAAGGTATAATGGACAGTCAGAAAAGAATAATCATGTGACAAAGAGAGAAAAGTTTTCCAAAGAAAACGATTTCTTTTTTTCCACGACTTGCAAACGAGAATAGCCCCTTAAAGGAAGAAAAATGCGTGAATATTTCGCAGGGATGAAGGCGGCCCTGTTCTCACAAATATGTTGTACTTGGGTAAAATGTTTCGGGATTAAGCAAGTGGTCGTGGATGGCGAAATAATTGTCGTTCGAGTAAGCTTTCCCACGGGAACAGGAAAGTTTTCGTAAAGGACAACGAGGGCGACGACGGCGGTGGTTCGTTTGTGCTGAAAACGGTCATTAATCAGGAATACTTTGCGACCTACTTGAGAATACTTGAGCGGCGAATAAATATGTTCGTGGGGCAAAGTTAACGTTCTTGGACAGAAGTGGGGAGGAGGGCAGTTATCAAAGAACCCTACTCAAACAACGGCGAATACGTTTGGAAATTATGTCACTGAGTACTTTTCCCCTTTCTCGTCCCGTCCGCCGATCGATCATCTCTGACATCGATCGCGAGAAATTTCTCAAGAGGGCCGCAAATGTGTTTGCCTTTCAAATTGCTTAGCTCCGTATGTTCGTAGCCGGTGGAAATATGTTTTCTCGTGCGGCTGGTTCGTTCGTTTCCACGTTCGTGGCTAGTTGAATTAAATTGATCCTACATCACCAGAAATATTATCGGAAAATTTAATTGTCTCGATCGTGCGAGCATAGCATTCTATTATATTTTAACGAACAACCTTCACTTTTTTCTTCTTTTTTTTTTAATGTGCATACACAGATTTAAAATTAAATTAAATCGAAGACAAGTTCGAACACAACGGTATTAATTAATACGGTATCATAATACGTGCTATTTAATAATCACGGTAGAGTTAATTTTTCGGATAATAAAATCGTGATTAATCGTTGGCGAGTGGATTTTCCGGATATCCGACGGGGATGAAATGGAAGGCGCCTGTTTTACAAGAGATCCTACAAGGCTCCTGATGAAAGTTCTGTTATTGACAGTAACGATACCGAATGAAACGCCATTGCTTTGCAGCCTAGACCTGCCATCGCTCAAATTTAAGTTACGTAAACGTGGCCAGGACAATGTACTTGACAGTTCAATCGATGGGAATCATTTAATGGCAACTTTGTATTTCAATGAGTAAGCATAAATACCATTCAATTTTAGTTGGCCGTGTATAATTCGTTGTTCGATACACCTTCGTCACGTCTGGTTGAGTTTCAGTATTTAAAATAGATTGATTGTATTTCATTGTTCATCATATTGCAAACAAAAATACTTGCTTCAACGTATTTTCAATAGAAGAACAGTAATTATTCAATTCTTACGTTCAATTTTCATATCATAATCTTCATATCTTTGTTTTCCTTTGAATTGTGACAACTACAAATTTATTGAACGTTTATTGGAAATTTATCGTTAAATTGATCGATCGTATTTTATATTTCATTTCCGGTTAAATAAGGGTAAAATTTGAAGGATTTTAATCTTGTATATTCGTGGCACGAATCGTTAGGAATTTCGCGAAGGGAAATAAATTTTTCACCGCGCCAATTATACTCCAGATAATCTGATTCGATAGCGTACTTTGATAATCCAATGAATCATAATTAGATCATCGCGATGAGCGTATTAACAGTTATTATTATAATGGCGTTACCATACCTAGCTGTTGCGTTAATAACTACGTTCGATATGTACCTGTATATATATTTTGCGTGGAAAAATTAAATACCATTAAAGTATAATGGAACGGCTAATTAGCCGATAAAAGATACGAACAAAATAACAGATTCGACTGTTATACGTGGATAAAAGGTGTATGTCTGCCCACTTTATGACACCGCCGTGTATTAAAAGTATCGGAAAATTCGCAGCGATACCGAACACGGTAGATTCGTGTTGACTAATCGAAATTACTAGGAAAAAATGTATTCTTTCGCAAAAGTCAACACGCATTTTTAAAGAGAGTCGATAGAAATTTGATTTAACGCAAGAAGTATATTTTCAGTTCCACCAATCGTACGAATTTCATTCGCTTCCGATCGTAGATTGAATCACTGGGAAAGTACGGTGACCCAGGTATCGCGAATTTCGACAATATTCCTCGCCTATGGAAATTAAGTTACTTACTCCTGTCCCGGTCACGATTAACATCTGCCGATAGTTAAGCGGTTCTCTTTAGCAAGACCAACCAGCAGCTGGGGGTCGATGGAAAATAATTTCTCTGGAACGAGTTTACGAATACAGCTAGCCGCAGGAAAATTTGAAAACCCGCAGGGCACGATTGGATAAACTGAATCATTGCCACTCCTATTCCCCTCTTTTTCCTTCATAGATGATATTCTATCTCATTTTTTTTTTTTTTTTTTTTTTAGCGATAACAGTGGTGATGAGTGATACTGAAAAATATTTTTTTTTTCTACGACATATAACATTAGTATAATTGAATATCATCTACTATTTTCCCGCGTGTATTTCTACTTAATTAGAATCAGGACGATCTAAATCCTTGTTACCTACATATGTAGATTGTAATATCGATGTTATCAGTAAGACCGGTATATTTTATTTTTGAAGTATCAGAATTGGTGATAATAATATAGCGACCGATTGACGCCGCACCCTGTACGTTCCGCCCCTGTCATTAGTTTTCTATGTTGGGAAGTGTCGAAGCGATTAGCCCTACGGCATGATTATATACCGGGTCGATATCGATGTCACGGGCGTTGATTATCCAGCAAACGAAAATCCGATTTTCCTCGGTAACCTGTTTCCACCTAGCGATCGTTTAAGCCCGGCATTCCTTTTTCTCTTGAACGCGAAACTCCTATCATCCTCCTGTTCCGCCGTCATTCTCCGATTCAGCCCTCGGTCGTGTTCTTTTTTCTGAAACGATGCAGATTCGTTTCGTTTCGTTTCGTTATACTCCCGGACGAATCAGCGTGGATACCATTTCCTTCATGTCGACGACAGGTGCCCGGTCTCGAGATACCTATTTTCCATATTCAGCCGTATCATTTCTCCCTGCTCGTCCCCACCTCCATCGTTCCCTCTTCTTCTTGCTTCTTCTTTTTCACTGTCTTCTACTTCGTCTCTGTTAAGCTATCGGTTTGCGCGTTTCATTTTGACGTTGTTTTTTCGTTTTTGTATCTCGAAGCTGGACTACTCCGTCTGGCCTGGGGAGAGCTGTTTCTCCTCTCGGATTTTTATGTCGCTCTGAGCGCGAACGTATCGATTGAAACTGCGATGGAGGAATGGACATCGTACGATGCTTCTATCATTCCTCCTTATTTTCTGCGAATATCATTTTTAGGAAGTCAAGCGATTGGAGACGAGAATTTTAGAATGTAAACGGATTTTAGATTTAGATATTGAGAAAGACGTTCGGTGCTTACGTGTAGATACTTGTAAGGCTTGAATCTCGTATCGCAAGTACGCGATTGATAATTCTAAAAGCGTACGTTGTATTTCCTTTTTTTTGTACATGCTTCCATTGTTGGTTCTTGACTTATCAATAAGTGGTGTTGTCGGAATTATTGTATCGGGTGTTTCTTTTTTATCTTGCCCTGAACGAAATCGGTCATCGAACTCGACTTAAGACCGTCAAGTTTGATCGTAAAGATCACTTTTGTATATTTTTATCAACGAAATGATCTTACAACATATCTAATCTATTGTTTGCGATTTAAGAAAAATGGAAATTTAATACTCGTGAAAGATAATCGTGTCGATTATTTCAAGGGAAAAAAGTCACACGACAGTTTCAGTCGTGACAATTTTCTGCGATGGAATTTCTTTTCTTTCTTTATTTGTATATCATCCGCAAAGATGCGAAATTATTCATATCGTGTGCGCACTCGGCGGAATGTTTGCAACTACGGGTGAATAAGGGTATTGCGATCGGTAGCTTGTTCCGGGAAGTGAAACGGCACAGGAGGAAGGGGGGTTTCGAAGGGTGAGAAGAGAACGAGAGAAACGATATAGAACAAATTTGGCGAATTTCCATATAAATTTGCTGGGCACGAGCGTCGCACGCACACACGTGTGTACGCTTGTTCCCCAGAAACAAGCGATATCACGAGACCGTGTGCTTCACGTAACACTTTCGGTGTTCGCCACTGTGGCCACTAGAAATTCGCCAACCGAGTGCTGCCGTTCTAATAACGGCTCGAATTAATGGCACGTGATACCTGTTTATTAATTGGTTCACCGTCATGAGCTAAACGGCGAGCGTAGACGTTTATTAATGTACGATATTTAAGGAAGCGTTTTGAATCAGGTTGACAGCTCGCGTTCAAAATTGTGAACAGAATTCTAATGTATAGGAGACATTGAACATTATTATTTATGATCAATTTTGATAAATAATTCTATGAGAAGAATTGAAAATACTTCTTTAGAAAATTATACACGACTTCTCTGAATTCTCTTAAACAGTCGTTTATCAATTGATTATCATGTCGTGTTGATCTTGTCATTAATTATTATCAAAATAAAGCTTTTGCAATACAATAGTATTGTTTTTACGAACAATTGCAGCAACGATTCTTTTTCTCGTATAATGAAAACAGAATAAAAAATTTCCAATTTGTCACACATTTTTTCTTTTTTCTTATTTTATGATTTCAGCATTCGATGCTGTACTTCTTCCATCATTACGAGCTGCCAGAGATCCTGCAACAGGCACAGTTGCAGAATCTTCTGTTCCATCCGCAACCGCGAATGGTCGAACGTTTGTTCGAACCCGCGTCCAGTTTGAACAGAGCGCTTACCAGCACCGAACCATCGTCCGAAGCTACGTCGACTCGTGAACCAACGAACGGATACGAACGTACAGAGGAAGCGTCTTCGTCGAGTAGTCCGACGCATTCTGAATCGAATTCGAGCACCTCCGAGGTTCAGCCTCAGGAATCGGGCGGATCCGCCACGACCGAGACGCACAATGATGCTCGTGCTCGAGCGGACGATTCGGGAACGGTTCAGTTTGAAGAGCAAACTGCAGACACGCCAAAAGCAGCAGAACCGAGCCATCAGGAGAGCCCAGAAGGTACGTGAAGGTAGTTTCTCAATCGTTCATCATTTATTAATCCAGTGATACGTTCACCATGTTCCTTATCCTTGGTGTTATCGAAAGTTTTAACCCACCAGTCTCTTTCCATCGTTGGACCATTTTTGTCCATTTGATTGTTAAAAAATCTCATGACTGAATGTCCTCTTTATGTGGGTAAAAGTTAGTTTGGAAAATATTTATTTACAGCGGTAGCTTCGTTTAAATGTACATTTTTTTACAAATTTATTCTACATTATTTTGTTCATTTTTGTTTCCTTCGGGTGATTGAAACACTAACTCTGTGAATCCTTTCATGGTCTTTTTTTTTTTTTTTTTCTCGAACGCAGGTCAGTTTTTCTAGTTATAGAGCCGAACAATAGGGGACAAGATTAGTTAGTTCGTTCTCATGAACGTTATCGTCATTCGTTATCTTTTCAATTAATCACAGTTGACTCGTATTACTTGGAATTAACGTTTTTGTCAAAGCTCACGAGATTTACACGATTTCGAATCATTTTGCAGCGTTGAATGTTCACTTTGTAGATTTTGTATCACTAATACAAAACGTCATTCCAAAAGCGTTAGTATAGTTTGGCATACGACACCGTACGATCGCGTTTCAGTTCGCACCATCGGCACTGGGCATCGATTATTTTCCTCGCTTTTAATTTTATCCACCGCATGTTCTGCGGTAATTCGAGCATTCGGTCATCCCTTTAACGAATGAAACCGATACGTCAAATTTGCCTTTTTATATCGTTATCGAGCCCAGTTCGATTCCTGATATGACTATTTCCAATTAAAAGTCAAATATTCATTAACTACTTCATGGAAACCTCCCACTTGTTATCAAGTTCTTTGAAATAAAGCAATTAACAGAATTTTTGGTCATTTGTATCGATGAATATCGCATATTTGCTTTCTCCTAGCATTTTCGTTTCTTACTAAATTTTACATAAATTTAAAAATCTAAAATTTTTAATTTCGATCTTAATATATGATTTATTTTCTTTTTCATTTTTCAATATCGAAGAAAATAATATTAATGTTTCTTCCATGTCGAAGAATTACTCTTTTGTCAAATTAATTTCATTTCAGTTTTTTCCACGTATTAAATTTTGTCACATATGATTTTTATGTCGCGTATCCTTGTTCGGCTTTGGTCGGAAATGATATTACGCTTTGTAAAAATGAATATTCAGTGTACTTTATTTTCGTCTCATTGATCCGCCGTGAAATATCAATTTTCATAAAAGATATTTCGTTTATTCGCTTTGTAATGTTCGTACTCGCGCTGGGTTGTTGTTTGATACGCTTATGAAGAATTTCGAAACATGCTTTTATCATTGTTTTAATCCACGTTTCGTTTTACAATATAAATATATTCGGTTTCAAGATAAAACATATTAATTATGAGTGTGGCGAATACGAATAACAAATCAACGCTTTCGCATCCCAACAACAGAATTATTTCACAACCGAATTATTCGTGATTTTGATGTGTAATATTTTACTCCAACGTTCTTTTCTTTTCTTTCCTTCGACGTAAAAAATTTCATCAAGTGACGCGTAGGCGGTGAGGTTAACAAAGTGCAAATTCGTAACTCGTCAGACTCAAATTAACAACGTCTCAGCACGTGTTCCACGTTCAAAGATGATCACCATTTACCCTTAATCATCGCCTTCGTCGTCCCTCTTCTAATTAGCCGTCTTATTTTGCTCGCATCTCCTACATCCGACTCGTTCATTCCGACCAAGTTTTACGCCCATCGAAGCTGAACGAAACGTTGTACGCTTTGAATCTTAGCAACAGACGGTCCGACGACGTCAACAGCTCCGAGCACTATCCAGGAAGCGAAAACGACGGAGCCGGTATCCGGGAACGGGATTCCCTTCTGCGAGGCGGCAGACAATGGATCATCGAGCGATACTTCGACGTCGGAAGGTTTCGAGGTGATCGAGGCCACCGAGGCGACGCGTAAGGAAACGACATCCTGTCAGGCGAAGTAGGAACGTTAGATGCTCCGAGTCATGCCAGTTGCATAGCGGGATAGCCTTGGGAGAAGAGGAAGGTTGTCGTTTTCAGCGCGGCTGGGTCTGCGAACGGGATCGTCTCGGCTGCTCTGAGAAACCTCGAGAAATCGCAGGACAATCGAAATCTTGGGAGATCCTTGTACAGAGTGTTCAAAAAGTTGGGGCCAATCCTGCGAAGACATGTAGTACTCATTCAAGTAAATCAATTTTAGTTTCTAATTTTTACTCTCTTTACAATCGTTGGGTTTAGATTAATTATTTCCTATTAAAAATCATACGTTTATCAAGGCTTTCTTGTTTGCCTTCACGAGTGTTACATGTTCTTGGACCTTAACCCCAACATTTTCGAGTACCCTGTACATATCGTTCATATTGGACGGTAGAATCGGTCGAATAAAACGGTCCATTTCATAACCGATCTCAAAGTCCTAGACTAGAGTTGGTAACGAGTATCCAGGGTATCTGAGAGGAAATATATTCTCTTGCTTCTTCACGAGAGATTCGTGTACGCGACATCGTGTCCCCGAGGTCGGAAAGGCGTAACTTGTGAAAAAAAAAGTGGGACGAGTTCGGAAGTTCGTTACCGCGTTTAAGGGCTAGGCGATTCAACGTACACTGTCCGACGTGTTAGTTTTCTCTAGGAAAAACTCCAAACTAGTCTTCTGCTTGAAATTGATTAAGTATCTTGTCTAGGCTCGCCGATTAACCTTTAAATGCGTAGGGTTGACATTTTTTAACGTATCTAAAATATATAATAAATGGGAATATTAGAAACATTACTGAAGAATGTGGTATCGACAAAAAGCGAAAGTTTAACCACGTTATTATTAATCCTACGAAATAATTCTTGGGTATTCAGACGGATGTTGATCCTCTTTCGCCTGAGTCGACATTTTTCTCTAAAGAAGGCTAGCATGTTTGATAGTGTACATAGATTATCGAAGACACGAACAAACAGACAGGGTTTTTTGGATTTGTAGATGCAGGTTTTTGAAGACGACGACTACCGTGTTCGATTCGTGTCGATACACAAGGTACAGTTAGGGGACGCATTGTTCATTTCCTCGAAAATACGCGACGATTGTATCTACCAACATCATGAAAATAACGAGATTGCAGTTCCTGAGCGCAACAAGTTGGAGTGCTTTCGGTGAATATTCCTTCTTTTCCCACGGTTTGCTTATCCCATGTCACGTACAACGAGATTCTTGTTGGACACATCTTGTTCCTTTGATACGATAAACAACAGGTCGTGTGAAAGATTGTCAAACGTGAATTCGAATTTGTTGAGGGGTCTGAAAGAATAAGTCGATCGAGACTTAACCACCGTTTATCTGACAAATAAGGAGTTTGCGAAATGTACCTTTTCTTAGTCGCGGAAAAGAATTCTGTGTTTTTCTTAGAAAAATTCAATCTTGGTTTTCGAAAGACTTCTTTAAAAATAGGGGCTTTTATTTTAATATCCTTTATCCTATCTTCGATTGGTCATTTTGCAACATAGGTCATAAATGCTTTAAGATATAATTTGGTTTATTTAAATACAGAATCTGGAGTTACAAACCAAAAGCATAAAATTCTTTTCCACACCTACATAGTACAATTTAAATTGGTTCGAGGAATCTAGCGTTAGATCGTCGATGTCGTTAGTGTCGGTTGTAGCGAATCTTTTTAAGTGTGACCGCGTTTTGTACAGAGCAACCAGAATCATCGATGTATCTCATGGAATTCGCGGGAATTGTAGTACGCTATGTACACCCCTCGTCAAAAGTCATAGAACACGTAATAGTTTCAGCTGCATATATTGTTTCTTCTTCTTCATAGATCACTACTTTTTAATATTTTTCTTCAATTGGTCTAAAAATTTGTCAATGAGGTTTGGAGTCTGTGACTGGGGTTGTCGATACATTAATGTTAGATCTAATATTCTATCTAATTTTTCATATCTTAGCACTGTACTTGTATTAATTGGCAATGGTGTCGCATGACTTATGAACGGGAGTGTACAGGGCGGCAACGATTCTTTCGCGTGCATTTATCTAATATTTCACGGATTTGCGATCGGGAACAGTTGAGAAGGGGTGTACATTTTTACGAGCATCGGCGAAATTCCCACGTTGACATGCTGTTATCATTTTAAGGCGGCTGATCATTGTAATATAAGCTATATTGTATCATACGTTTTTGGGGGTGAAACGCGTGGTTTCGTCGATCACCCGGCTTTTTCTGTCGCGAGTAGTTAGGTTACGATTTCGTTTCGAGAAAATTGTTTCTGTCAAGATTGACATTCAGTTCCGCGAACTGGAACACCGGGTGATGAACGATTTTTGTAAACGTAAGCAATTTTAAATTAAGATGAATTAATTGGTGACAGAACTTGTTAAAAGATACTTACTGCACATACAGACATATACATATATATGTATTTATTCCTTACTATATCAACGTTTTACTATCGATGTGTATATGTAAAAAAAAAAAAACAATAAAAAAAATATAATGAAACAAAAAAAGGAGAAAAAAGGAAATGTACTGTGAAATAGGTGAGATATCAAACGCTTAGCTCATCGGAATCGAAGTTGGTACGTTTTCGTATAAAAATGTTGCGCTGAAAGGATGTTCAAAGGATATTGTAAAGTAAACGACCGTTGTTCGTTGTTTTTCTTTTTTGAATATCTTGGAATTCAAGCTACTCTTGTAAAATATTTTCTTAAACTTACGTCGTCAGAATCTCTTTCTCTTTTGGTTGTACATACTACTGCACTATAGTTAATTATTATTACCAGTTGTACTACTACTACTTTTACTGATAGATTACGAATAAATGTAAAGGTGTCGCAGTTACGATATATCAAGAACATCCGATCCTTTGATCCTTCTTGTAGTTCGTATCCTTCCTCGATGGTACAAGGTATAAAGGATATTTTCGGATAGACGGTAAGTCCGAACCCCATGGAAGATCCTAACGCATCTTTTGCATATCATGGTCATTTCAAATACCTATAAATATTAATAATTTTGATTTGATTCGTTTGCTTAGAATATCCCCAAATTTCAGCATTGAAATAACAATAGCCAAGTAATAGAGGGTTGAAGAGTAGCAGCATGAGAATGATCAGCGAAAGTGGTTCGTATTGGTCGATGTGTCGAATTCCTTTTGCTCGGCAAGATCCTCGAACGAAGGACTGCCGGTGAAATACGAAAGTTGGAAGATTTAAAAGAGATTCCCGTGAAATTGGAATTGATTGTTCAAGCGGGACGAGCGAGACGGGGGTTGGGCTCGGCTACAAGTCGTAGCTTGAATTCCGTCGAAGACGCGGCAAGCGTGGAAACGCCGAAATAGACAAATAGACGGAGCCGGTAACCTTACGGGGAATCAAACAGGTGGCGTTAGGAGCCGAAAAAGATGAGCAGGGTTCGGTAGAATGGAAGAAAATCCCGATGGAAAGGGGTGAAACGAGGAGCGGGGAGGTTCTTGCGAAAACGAAGACACGACTGTCGTACAAATGTAACAATTTATTTTCATTAGGACATAATTAGGAACGAGACCCGCGATTCGATGTCGACCCCGTGTTCTCACACGCGCGTACACGCTTCTGTGTTCTGCACAAACACATCTTGGTAGTTTCATCGACGATACACCAGTCGAATCGATAGAATGTCGCCAAGCTTCGTTACTTGCTTCGATTTCCTGCATAATGTTTCTTTCTACGTGGATATGTTTCTAAGTTTTAGCAATAAAAGCGGTATCCTTCTAAACGTCATTAGCAATTATATTTTTGGTAAAAAGATAATGATACGAAAAGAAGAAAATTGCAAATGTCCAGGCGAATAATCGTGATTCAAACTGACAAAAATTAAAATAATTAAGAATTGCAATTGATCAAGGTTATTCTGGTAAATAAAAGTGAACTCGGTGGTAAAAAAAATGAGTTAAACGCAACCCTTTGTTTGTTCTTGCCGAGACAGTTAGACATCGACTTCGGACGAAGAGTGAACGAACTAGTCTCGAGTAGATCGGAATTGAAAAGGGCTCACGCGAAAGATACAACGGGGCGGAATATACAGTATATCGGTGGGCAGCTAAAGGATTTTCGTGTGTCCCGGAAACTCGTGTACAGATTCTGGCGGGGTTACAGGGCGAGATGGAGCGGGAAAGAGAGAGACGGGTACACGCGGATAACAGAAAGCCCACGGGGGTCGAATTTGCATCCGGCAAAGCAACCTCGGACTACTTTATTTGATTGGCTGCCCGCAGGGTTGCCTTCTACCCTTACACGTACAAGCCCAAACAAAAGTACATCCTCTCTCGTATTTCTCTCCTCTTCCTTATTCAATTTCTCCCGTTCTTACTTCCCTTTTTCTTTCTCTTTTCGAGTCTCGCTTCATTTTCTTCGCATTTGTAACGTCTGTTCTGATTTTTCAATGTTTGTTTTATTATTATTATTATTATTATTATTATTTCTTATCCAGTTTCTGTCCTTTTTTGAAGCGTTTCATTTTTCTTTTTTTGTTTCTCACTGCATTTTCTTCGCTTTTTCCGTTTTTTTTTTTCCGGGTCGCGTTCTGATCTGCTTTCCTCCTGCTCTCCTCTTTTGACCTCGCTACTTCTTCCGCTTTTCCTTGAAATAGTCGCGGTGAAAACGGTCTGCGATTTTGCGGACCACGTCGGAACCTCTTAAGCCTTCTTAGGACATTTCCTTCTGCATCTTGAGTCGGATCTACGTCGCAAAAGAGTAGGACAAGCTTCAATCCCTATAATACTACCTACAGTTCGAAGTATCGGCTGTGTCAACAAACATCCGACCAACGTATTTCCGCGATCCTTCGGTCAACAGGTTGGTTGTTTCTCGGTGAATAACGGAGTAATTTTTTTTTTTTTTTTTTCGTTTATTTAGGTACTATACATACGAAAATCAATTATTTCAATAATCTTCTACGATTTGGAAAACTAGAAGAATTCAACTATGATATGTATAGGAAAAAATTGTTCAGAATGATGACCTTGATAACATATTTCAAGGTGATCGAAATCGGAGGTGGCTTCTTTATTCTAAATATTTACCACAATTTCTTATGGTCAATAATTTGTAAACACAAAGCGAGTCACCCATAACCAATCCTCGAAACCCTGTTTACATTTTTGTCACGAGTTTGTGCCTCGCAGCCAGTCCTCGTGTAATCCTCCTCGCGTACGATTGTTGCGAGCATCGAGTCGTTTCACCCGGATAATTTATCGATTCCAAGCGTGAAATCATCGTGAGTTTCGTTTGGACGGGTCAGCTTGAATATCCTGAGCTTCCCGGAGCGTCTGGAGACGAGACACCACCGGAAAAGCTCGACACAAGGTAAGCTTAATTGCTTTTAAATGACCACGCCTGAAACATCGATCGATTCTTTTTATTCTGTCAAGCATCGACGTCGGAATAATCATACGGTTTAATAAAAACGGCTTATCCGGGGGAAACAATGGACTGTCGGTTGCAGAAACAAGCCCAACGAGGCATCATGGAGATGCAGTCTTTTTCCATGGTGGAAAAAAAAAAAGAAAACATTCGTCTATCTACTTTGCTTCACTCTTTATTAAACGATTTTTCACTTTGTTGATCGAAATCGTTGTTTTTCGTTTGTCTTTTGAGAATCTCTCGTTGCACGTCAAATTGAATCATAATGTTAGGTCCTTGAGACAGGGATAATTTGAATTAAAGATTTACTGACTAAATAATTTATTAATATGGATACAGATTTAGCCTCCAATACATTTTTATTTTCGAAATTTTAAACTATACGTTTAGAGATTATTTCTGAAACTGTAGCATTCTTTCGTTTTAAAATTCATATTTATGCGTAATTTTGATGTTTACAATCAAATTTGTTTTACACGAAATTTAATGTAATTTAGAACTTTCGTCTTTTGTCGGGTAAAGAAAATTTATATGTAAATTGAGAATAAGACCAGACAAACTTACACTGTCGTATTACTTGGCTTACACGAAATTGTCGTACCATCTAATTTGTTTTCCTTTATTATATTTTGTATTCAATATATCGTTTCCCTTTTTGTTCATTCCTTATTTCATATATTCACCGTGATTTTTCTTCTTTTGTACTTTAAGCCACCATGTTACTGTAGAAATTTCATTAATTAGCTAATGGATGACGTGTTCCTCTCTTATTCGTATACGCATTGCAGTTCAAATTAGAAAGCTACGTAAAATTAGTGTGAAAAATTCGAAATTTTACTAAATTAGCAACTTAATTCGCTTTAAGATCGCAGAAGAAAAAAGAAATTATCACAAATATTGCAAGAAAAAAGGAGCAAGACGAAAGTTTATTATAAAATAAATAAACGCTTTACAATATTATAACTGTATTATAAATTATGGAAAGAAAATCACGTTTGAAGTTAGCATTTAACGTTTCGTTAATGAAAGACCAAAGATTAATCAATTATAAGGCACTTTTTGGTACCTAAATTAAAAAATCAGAGCCAACCGAGATTAACTTCTTAACAGAGTTAAAGAGCTAAATATTCCATATTCATCGCTCGAACTCGTATTTATACAGGTGCTCATCACACTTACAAGAAGCTACCCACAGAACTTAATGATGGCCCGATAATAACAGTTCCTGGACCGCTCCAGTTGCCAATGTCTTGGACTTTGCTCGAAACAATGGAACTGCCCGCATTTTCAGTTAACAGAAAGTTCTGGCCGCTTGTCCACCACAGAACACGGACTTAACACGGAACAGTCAGCTTTGTAAGTTCGTGTAACTCGTGAGACGATGAAAACGGATATTTTGATGATTGTAATATCCAGCTGAGAGAGCCGACATGGGTATCGATCGATAACAATTCCATTTTCAACGATCCATCTTTATTCGAAACTAAGTAGAAATACGAGCCGGTTTAAGCTTTACACGACGAAGGGTGTGGGAACTCTTGTTTCATGGGCGTAAACTGGTCTAAAGTTTTCTTGTAACGAATTCAAATTTCAAAAAGGAGCAATAAAATATCAAAGATTCCGTACCTTTTATATGAAGTGTTAAAAATTCAATCAAGCTTTTTCCACCGATTATAATTCGCACCCATCGATTAACGTTAGGTATAACGATGAATAATTCATTTTTCTTTTGTTTCTTGTCAAAGTAGTTATTGTTAATGAAATGGAGTCTTTACGTGAGAGAGATATGTAAATGCGTTTGGCAGAATTTGCGTGATATTTGTAGATTCTATTCGTTTACGCCCATGGTAAGGGTTTTCCCCTTGATTTCCACTCGAGGTTGCCAACTTCGTGTCCCTACCCCTGCTGCCTGTGCCAGGTTCCACTTGATCGAATTAATCCATTCCCAATCTAATCAAATCGCGTGAATGTCTAATTTCACACACGATCCGTTTTCGTCGCGCGTCCTACCGATACTTCCGTATCAAATGCTTCGTTCACATGTGCGCTGCTAATAGTTGCCCAATTACTTGGAACATTTCCGTTGATTCACTTTCCTCTTAAGAACGTGTAAATACAGGAACATTTCGCCTGAACACGTTCACCGTTCGTTTTATGCATTCCTGCTATCCCTTTCAACAGATTTAATTCGATATCTGTGTTAATTCACAAGTTCTTCAGAATTCTCGTCGTAGCGTATTGCTTTTCCTTTTATTCTCATACTTATTGTGTAATTTTTTTTTCCAAATTATCGCAATTGCATCTGATACTAAAGATTTTAAGCTTGAAATCGTGGATTTTGTACCATTAAAAGTCTGTCAGAATTTGATGGCATAAAAGCACCACAAAATACCATTTATAACACGTTAATTCGAAACTTAAAATTTGACGAAAATGACTACATAGATGTTTCATCGATATTTTTAATAAAAATTAGCCGGCGTTGATGATGCCATGATAAGTAATTTACCTGAAACTTCAATCTTCGCATTGATATTATCGCAAGCGGTATTTTTATGACGGATATCGATATTGTGTTTCTCAAAGTTTCTCTCAATGGCGCCTTCCAAATGCATTAACAGATTAGTCGGTTGAAATGGCCGTTTGATACTCCTCGAAACTTGGAAACTATGGGTGGTGGTCGGTCATGCTTCTGCGTGGCGCAGGAAAGGCTTCGACAATATCGTAATTACAGGATCAAATGGTCGATTAACACAAATTTAACGCTCGCGATCCGCGTCTTGGTTTGTAATTAACTTCGCGGCGACATCAAACCGATTAACACGCTCTCCCTTGAACCGAGTTTTCCACCATAAAGGCGTGATTCGCGAGAAGGTTTCGTCTTTCCTGCTCGTAATCCAGCCTTTTCCAATTTCTCTTACACATCCTCTTACTTCGATAAGTAACTGAAACTATTTGTTTCGCTCAATTTTTTCATTAACGATCATCGAGAAGATTATCAATATTTAACGAACGTACGCCGTCTCTGTAATACTTGTATCTTTTTGGAAAGGTATATAAAACCTGCACTCCCTTATCGATACTTATTCTTAAGAATACATTTTGAAAATATACTTCTCCTTGCAATTGACCAAACGCAAATGATCGAAATCCTTAGAAAAGAATTTGCGGAAAAGTATCAGAAGATTGAAGAAAAGAACGAAGCAAAGGCAACGTGTTGACCTTTTCAGAACTATTCGATATTGCGGTATAATTTCACCCCGTGTCGATGCTGATGGTCGCGACCCATTTTACCGGCTTGTTAGGCGTGCCTTTTTCCGTTCCTTTCCTTTCCTTTCCCGTGACACTTGAAAGTTGAATTTAAAGCTTTCTAATGGAGGAAAAAGTCGTGTTCGCCCGGAGAGGACGATCCTCCGGCTTATATCCTTTAGCGAGAGTGCAGAGGTGCGAATATAATTGCTCGATCTCGAAAGG
Source organism: Stelis phaeoptera (assembly GCA_943735885.1). Lineage (NCBI taxonomy): Eukaryota > Metazoa > Arthropoda > Insecta > Hymenoptera > Megachilidae > Stelis > Stelis phaeoptera. The sequence continues at coordinate 9,785,195 of OX030936.1, forward strand.
AAACTACGGAATAATAGCGAACCATATACGTGCATACCTATTCCGTATGTGTGTCTGTGTATGACTGTAAAATGGCTGAAAAGATTGGCAAGGCCGACGGTAGGTGTAGACGCGACGTCAACTCGGAAGGAGAAGCGTTTGATGTTTGAGTAGGTTGTTGAAAGTGTCTACCTATTCAGGGCCGATGCTGGAAAAATATCGTAAATGCGAAGCACTCGGCTTTCCACTTAAATCGACCGGCTTTTCTCTCTTCTTTACTCGTGTATGTGCGCCCAGATGCTGTTCGAATGTTCCTATCGATCCTGGTAATTACTTATGTAAGCCGGGAAACTCATGGCTCTCGTAAGTCTTCCACGATGCCAATCGAACGACAGTCGTTAATTCGAGATCTTAATTACACAAGGTGACTGCGAATCTTGTATATCTCGGTTCGAAGAATCCTTTCGATGCAAAGGTTCTCTCGTGTTAATGGGTTTTGCAGGTTCGAGAAAAATATTCGATAAAACGGGGTAGATTTCTTATTCGTTTGTCCTGTTTTATTAAAAATCAAATATTGAAGGCACAGGATAATATATTATTTTTTATTTCACGAGGCTCGTCAATTTTTTCTTCGACATCGACAACCCTCGTTTGTTCTCGTTGAATTATTCGCTTATTGGTTCATTGTGGATTCCTCTTGTCCTTTATGAGCGACGTTTACTTCTCTTGCATGCTAAACGTTTGTCTCCCTTTATCTCCATCTTTATTTTTTTTTTCTCTCGAACGCACCTCGACACCCTCGTACAATCCTGCATTTGAATATTTTATGGATGCGTTCTTTAATTTTCTACGATATTCCCAACACTTGTCTTATTTTTCGGGCTGATAAGCTAAAGCAGAATAAGTTTCTAAGATTTTAAATTCGCTAAAAAATGTCAGAATATTTGTAAGATATTTTAACGATGAAGTTAACGTGAGGTGTAATTTGTTAAGTAGAATCTCGTCATTTTTAAACATATTTTCCAGTCGTCGAGCGTAAAGCGGGCTCGGAAAGGCGCAATGAAATCATGAATTCGTATCGTCGATGTCAAATTATTAAATCCGACAAGGTGTTCGTCAAGGAACGGATAATGCAATTTTTATACGCTTCGCTTGTACCGTTCCATTATCGATTCGCGTCGCTTCTATTCGTTCCCGTTCCTCGTTCAGCTGTTGCTTCCATCGTGTTCAAAATTATGCGAGAAATTTTTGTATTTTCGACGCGGTGGCCGTGCAAGAGATCGACCTTCCGTAAGGCTGATTCATTTTCCATATTTATGATCTGGTTAATAATCGTCCCTTGTCTTCGCCATTTCCCACGATATTTAATGGGACACGAGCTCCATTCACGATCCTCGGAAATATTTTTCACGATCTATTTATGCCCGTCGATGTTTTTCTTATCGTTTGTTCCTGAAATTTATTAAAAAATTAATTTTATATCATTTTTATCCCGTTCAATGTTTTTTGCGATCAAAGCTTCCAGAATTTTCATAGAAATTCTTTCAGTTAACATATCATTGGTACAATTTAATGTAGAATAATTTTTTGTCTGTTCGAGATTTTTAATGTACGTCGAGAAAACACCGGACCAGAAGTTTTAATGAAAATTCCAAATAATAATTCCGTTGGAATCTGATGAAAAAGAAACTCTACCTTTTGTGACGTAGAACTTTGGTCATTTGAGATTTCGAACTAAACTAGTCGTGATATTTTAAATTTTCATTTCCCGTTTCGAATTTTTTGTTAACAAAAACGAAGTAACGTTATTTGAAGTATCCTGCGAATTGAGTATAATGTCTGCGTCAAAAGTAAATTTTTCGCAATAAAATCAGGAACCGAATTAGCTGATTTTCCGATTATGTACACGGAATAAAGCGAAAGTTCAACAATGTTGGGGTTGGGAAATGATATGTTGAACATGATAATAGTGGGACGATGCTGTTAATGGAAACATAATCTGTAGAAGTTTCTGTTTCTCTGTGAATGCGTATGAATTTTCATATTCCAACGTGTTGCCATAGCCACGGTTATAGCCAACATGAATAATAACTTTTCGAATAATTTTACGCGCTGCCGATCACATGAATTCGCTTTTCGCTTCAACAAAGCTGCGTTTCTCGACGACTCCGTCACTTTTATGGCCACCCCTTCCTTATCTTGATTCCTACGAAGTCTCCTCATTTATTCACCCCGCTCGTCTCTTCTCTTGCTCTCGGCACACAATTAATTTACACTAAAGTTATCGAATCTGGCGTGAAATAAGAAGGAACTACATTAACGATATAATCTGAGTACAAGTACCTCTAGAGGCGTTTTGCCTTTTGTTTGTCGCAAAAATAGAAAATTCGTTAAAAACATATACTATAACTATAAGTTATAATCAACTTACGAACAATGCCACTGTTAGTGACAGCTCTTTAAACTCGCTCGGACGATCGTGTTCCACAAAACTGTGGATTTCGCGTTAATTTCGCTGGATTTTCATGATGTTTTTAATCAACGAACAAAGAAAGCGTTTTTTAAATCGACAAACTCGATGGTACACGACGCACATCCCGTTGATTTTTCATCTATAATAATAATGTTGATTTGAAAGTGATCAGTTTTTATTGTTTTTTCCGTGGATTTCCAATTAATGGCTGTTCTTGGTAAACGATTTTCAGTCGGGTTCATTCGGGGAATGAAAGGTATTTAGTAACGTTTGAACGGAGTCGGTTCAGACTATGTCTGAACGTCAAACGTTCATTTTCCAGTATTTTCATGCGTGTCTAGTTAATGGGAGAGGAGCGAGATTAATATTGACAGATTTACAAACGACGAGTTACCTTTGCTAGACACATGCACACTTTTGGCATTTACCAATCTGACCGAGACGTACCAGAAGACTTTTGATCTTTTGCTACGAATGTTTGCTGAAATTTCCATGAATTTGCATGTGCGCGGTTTGTTAAAAGCTTCTTACTGATATCTCTTCGTTTCCCGGCTTTGGCCCTCAACTTTCACGATGATATATTAATTATTTGATATTTACGTAATGTGGAACATGATCAGTTACTTAAGCTTTTGTGTCAAAATTTTCCTTTTATCTTAGGCGTGTTGCATTCGAAAAACTATCAGAATTTTAATTCCCTCGCAAGATTATTAATTCCTCGTTGAATCGAAGCTACAGACGATTACAGGGAAGGAGTTATCCAGCCTTCGATAAGCTGTCGAACATTAATTTACAGCGCTGACAGATAGAAAAATGGTAAGATTCAGAGCGTGAAGGTGTTAAAAATGAGCAACCATCACGTAGGGTGGTCGGGGTCTTTATTTCGTTGGATGAGCGAGATATTATAATCACGTTGTACTATCGATTGACGTGTGCACGGAGGGGTTGCACGACAGTCTGCCTGTGTTACGGGGGGGGGTTGAAAAGGGGGTCGACGGAGTGTGTGAGAGAGAGAGGGAGAGGAAGAGAGAGCATTAGAACGAAGGGAGGAAGCCGAAGCTGCCAGGGAGAAGACGCTGCCTAATAGAATGCCAATATGATTATGTGTGCCATGCTGCATCCAAACCACGATCCGTGCTGCACCTACGATGCTGCTGTTGAATACTCGAGGCCGATATAATCGACTAACACGACGAAACCGATGAAACTGAATTTCTTTCTGGGCTCACGATGAAATTCACTCTTTCCGCTTTTTCGTTTCTTTTTTCAAAGTTCTCGTATCTTAACGCTTTGACGACCACCATCGCGTATTCGTGACTTTGATACGTAACTTTTCACATCGTCGTCTTCTTACTTTATACCTAACCACGGTATTACACAGGGGGTTGTAACGTAGGCCATATTTTGTAGCTTTTTCAGGGATTTTCAGGGTTCGAAGTGGGGTAGTTATTTCGATTTTGAAAATATGGTAAATTAAACTTGAAAGATGCTTTGCAGTTAAATTAATTCAATGAATCTTTCCAGCATCCTACAAAAAGGCTGAATTTATTTTCATTTCTGGTTTCATTCAAAAGTATCGTGTCAGGCGCGTGTAATTATCGTGTTCCGATCTTTTTTTTCTCTTTTTTTTTTTAATGCGAGATCGATGTTTACCACGAGGAAATTCGAGCGAGCATGAAACGTTAAACTTTCGATTTATAACGTTTTTCCGGTCAAACGCGGTGAATCCATCAAGTTGCCTGTTTATCGGAAAAATCAAAGCAGTCGTGTGCATTGGATGCATTGTCAGTGCATTAACTCGTACATCCGAGTGGAAAATGGTATTACTTAGCCGAATTACCGGTGTATCGTACACTTTTGACGACCATACCTTTTTCGATCCTGTTACTTGCCGCGTTAATATTCATACACTGCATCGTTTTTGAATTTACTGTTTTAGATGATAAAATAAATTGTACTAGAAATATTAAACCAGTCAAAGTGACTGGCTTCGGTATTTTTATTTTAAAACGTATCCCGATTCAGTTTACAGTTTACTTTCGTGGATTTTAGTTGGAATAGGCAATAAACCAATTTGCAGCTTAATATTTATAATTTATCCGTATTTTGCTACACATTTCGTAGCCCAAATATTTATTTTTTACCGCGTTCAAATATTTTCATAACGGGCAACAGAAAATTCGAAAATTGATAGAAGCGAGTGTATTTCGATGTCGATTTGAAAAATTGTGAACGCTTTCGTGTCACCTCTCGACTAGGTCATTAGCGAAAGAAATAAAAACGGAGAAGTTCCATAGTCGACTTACAACACTCGTTACGAATAAAACTTCTCTCGTTACCAGACAATCTTTCGAACATATGTAAATCGAAATATTATGTTTACAAGTGGCGAGAATCATGTTTCTTGTTCAGCTTTCGTCCTTATTAGAACGTATTTTCTCTCCCGTTGCGAACGACCAACTATTGTCAGATCCTGGCTCCGATTTCTTTCTTATCTCGAGCTTTGTTACTTGCCAGATTTCCTTTTTTTTCTACCTTTACGCACAGAAAATGGTGAATAATCAAACGAACAGCTTTTTTTTTAAATTTACTTTGAATATCCTTTTTTATCACACGCTGGACATCCAACGCTATCGAACGAAGAAAAAGTAATTTAAAAAGCAAATAACAAAAGTGGGATTCGTCTGAATCCTCGAATTCTGCGCGATATCAGGCGTGTTTCCTGATCGATCAAACGAAGATGACGAAATCCACCGGAAACGAGTTTGCCGGTTAAAAGTCAAACAGGTTTCCGCGACGAATTAAAGCGCGTTCCATCGGATGGTGGCGCAGGGGCCGGGGGGTGACGATGGTGGTTGAGTATATACCCCTTTCGTGTACGAACGATTTCACAATGGCCTCTGAACATGATTGGAATAGAAGCGGAGGAAGTGCCGTTAAAGGCGTTGCGGCGTCGAACAGAGAACGTCTATAATACATATCGAAAGATACATCCGGTATCACGGCGTCCTGTTTCTCGGCTGCTTCATCACGCTTGCTGCCTCAACCTATACGCTTGCATACAGGGTTAGCGCCCGTCAAAGTTAACCTTTGTTTCGCGCATGGCTAGCCTTTCGGGTTTATCAGTGTGTACCAGCTGCTGCCGCTTTATTTATAACGCGTCATCCCTTTTGCTCCCTCTTCCCATTTTCCTTCGGTTTCCCTATCCTTTTCGCGATACCGGCGCGGCGTGGCGAAAACCGTGTCGAATCACAGGAGCACGCGTTTTGTCAATGGACGTGTGTTGGAAGCTCGAACAAAAAAAGAAAAAAAAAGAAAGAAGAGACTCGTTGCGCGATAACGCATTGCCGCGTTGCAGTTTTATGGCCGAAAAATGTGATATTGTTGCGAGAAACTTTCGATACACGTGACGCGTGAAATTATTTTTTATTTTTTACGGATTAACAGATTGACTTGCGGCGTAAGACGTTTAAAATACTTTGATCGTGGTATAGCGTTATTTGGGCAGACGGAACGGGACTTCGGTTCACAATAAAACAGAGTCAAAGTGGAAAGAGAATCCGGAGATGGATCGTAGCCGAAGCGAATTCCGGGTTTTAGGGCACGACTTTTCCGACTTATTGGCACTGTCTGAATAAATTTAATTCCGCCTTTCTCGACAGCCGATGCTCCTTCTATTCTTGTCTGCTTCGCTAAGAATTTCATCTTTGTGCCGTTTTTCGATATCCGTTTAAACTCGATAGTCAATGTCCTCGAAAAGATGGATCCTTGTGCAACTTCCGATACTTTTTCTCTCTGATAACTGCAAATTTGCCTTATCGTCCCCCTTATTTTCCTTCTTCTCTTTCGGTCGAATTCCTGATGAACAACCGTGAATACGAATAGACTTTTTAATATAAGCATTGAACGGAACTCGAATACTGCATCTCCTCCGACGTCGAATGATCGTCCCCGAGTTTTGTTTGTATATTCAAGCTCGATCGCTCGTGAAAATCGTGTTCGGCAACGGATATTAAGATTAGACGGACAGTTCCATTGTGCGATTTATTAAAATTCCATCTGTCGTAGTTATGACGTTTGCGAAACGATACGAGATACGAATTCCTCGAGTTCCAGCTTCATGCTAATAAATAAGATATTTTTATTGGTCTTGAAACGAATTATTATTCAAATTTCGTCATTTCCTTTTTATTCGGCAAATGAAAATTTTCGATTTTTCCAACTCGCTAAAGGAGACTGTCCCCTTGAGATGATGTATTAACTTACGAATTTATTTGAAACTATCCGGACAGACTACTTAATTAACGCGGAAATCCTTGAATGTCTAATATTCTGGTTATCGGTGCTTCAGACAAAGAGAACTTTGGTATAATATGCTAATCATTGGCATTCCAGCTGCTCGTTACATAAAGCTATCTTGAATGTTGTACGATCTAGACGATGCCCTCGCAATTAGCAATGGCACGTCGAGTTTCGCCATTGAGTCCTGCCCGTTTACCCATCATGATAATTATAATTAACACATAGTTGCAGCTGCAACCACCTAGGTCTAATTCCTTTGAGTTCACCTGAAGAGTACTCCCGTATAAATGGAACATGCTGACGTGCTCGGCTATTAAGCCTGCTCGTTGAAACGTTGGATATCCCTCTGTGTAACGCAGGCCGCCGCCGTTAACTTAGTCCGGACAACACGGACCCCGTTGTAATAACGTTGAACTTGTCCAACGAGTTCCCTTTAATGGACCAATTATTCCGTGCAAATTGCAAATCGGGAACCGGATCAGCCGTGTAACAGCAGGGATTTCCTTGGGCTGGTTGTAAACTCGTGCCGAAAGATTAAGAGACGACCGAGGAAGTTCGAGTTTGTCCTTGAAAAGTAGTGAAATGTCGAAGATTTGCAAGTAATTGCACCGTGTCTCGGGGTACAGAGGGGTTATAAGTTAAAGATCGAAAATCGGTAAGCGTCGAAACGAAGTGTTGATAAAAGTAATATTAAGAAATTGTAGACGGCTCGATAGGATGAAGCTTGAGGATAAGATAATATATTGGAGGGAAATTGCAATGGACAGAATCACCCCTTTGCAATTTGCTTCGAGGCATCCAACTGGACTCTTTCTTTCTTGCTCGGTCTTTCTCTTTGTTTGATAGGGTACCTTCTGACAACCAATTATCCATCCAAGACGGGAAAGGGAACGTAAGAAAAAGAGGTGTAGAGTACGCTACGAGCGAAACGCAACGAGCAGGTTTGATTAATAAAAGTCGAATAGTGTAATGGGCCCGCGTTTAAGGATAGATTGTTCTGCGAGTGATAGTTTATCAGAGCCGACCTTTCCTTTGTACGTTAACTTGAAATTTCATTTCAACGATGGCGCGTACCCAATCATTCCCCTGTTTCTTTCAATATGCTTGGATATTAACCCTCGAACGGTCGACCGTTCACGCGGCAACAATTTAAATTACATTTTTCCTCGAATTTTACACTATTTCCAAAATATACCTTCGCAATATTCAATGGTCTGACAATGAGTATTTAACAAAAGAAGATAGAAGAGTTATTCGTGTCGTTGGCAATTGGAATTGAGAGAAGATAATTAATATAACACCTCGCATAAAATTTGTAAAAATTCGTCATTTGACTCGCAAAATTAATGCATATTTAATATAAAAAAAAGTACGTGTAAGTTTGGTCGGACGGTTGACCTCGAATCGTTATGGATCACCTATCGTCGTTTGCCGCATACTGAAGGCACACGGTGTCAAACTTATGTCCAGTCGGACGGCGTATCCGGTGCCGGTGAACTTCCCACCCGGCAGACGTTGGCAAAACGTATCGATCATCTGTTTCTCGATGATCGATCGCTCAAAGACGCCAAGTATCTAGGAGTGCGATGTATTTTGTCCTGCCGACCAATATCTTGCCACTCGATCTGGCGCGAACTTCGTGATCGATCGGACAATCAATTTGGCAACCGTAGATTCCAATCTGTTACCGGATAAGAAACTACACGAAATGAGTATGAAACGACTGGTTTCGTTTAATCGCCGCCAAGATGTATCGGCCGGCATTAAACAGTCGCGTCGAATCTCTACGGTAAATATGAAACTTTCTTTTCCGTTCTGCCTTCCATCACTGCTTCTCGACATTTTATTCTTTTCCTTTTGTTTCGTTCGATGTTTGAAATCTAATCGAGTAGAATTATTTTATTTGTGTTTCTGTGTTAACTGAAATAATTTAATACGCCAACGTGCCTTACAAGATTACTTATGAAATTAACTTTGCGATACGAGGCCATTTTAAATCCTCTCTCAACAGTTGCGGTGACATTTCGATTTCAATTATTCCAGGATTCGAACACATCGAACGTTGCTCTGTGCTATATATGCATTTTCAACGAACGATTTCACGGAACGTAGATATCGCGGAAATACCAAAGGCATGAGTGAGAAAGACAGGGGGTAAAATTGGTTACACTAACAGAAAATTTGGCGACATTCGATGGCCGGACTAAAGCGAATTCCCGGTGTCTCCCTTGGGACGTTGGGTTCCGCCGGAAGTCCCTCTCGGCTTGTGAAATGAGAAAACCGCCCGTTACCCTGCAGCGATGCAGTCGATATCCGCCATCCATCAGCCTCGAGACACCAAAAACAACGACTATTGGGTTTCGCGCGCTACCGCACATAACAACCAATCACCCGCAAAACAATCAGTTGTATACGCACATCCTTCCACGATTGATCGATACCACGAACAATAAAGTAATTAATAAAAATCGGATTTCAACGAACGCGCGCAACTACACTCCTATCAGCGCGATCGTTCATTAACCTTGCGATTTGTTTCGGCAAATACGTCTGACAGAGCTAAACATTTATTGCTGTGCTTTTAAGACGAAACGAAAAATAATTCAAATGCTATTGTATATTTAACGTTTAGCGATTTTTCACTGTGGTAATTTTACTAAATATACGAGGTACATCATGAGTGTAACACGATATTATCCGGTAAAGAGTTAACACATTGACTATTATAGAGATCCATCGGTGGCCAAAGAAAAGATTTGATACTAAAAATGGTCAACTTGGCGTGGATAATATCATAATTTACCGATAAAATGTAATGAAAATTATGAAACATTATTTCTTTGACACTTCAAAGTAAAATTTATTTTCTATCGGTTGTTCGTTAATTTTTTCGTGTAAAATCTTCATAACCTCGATAAACTTGTATACTTTCTCACGAACACTTTTAAAACAATACCGGGAGATGTTGGTTCTTTATCGCGACTAACGAAGGTAAACGCTAATAAGCAGAAATCTTGGCGGACTGAGTTTCCTTGTATAATTAGACCCGTTTCGAATCTCGATATAACGAGAAAACTCGGCAATGAGTAGGTCACCCGTTTAACGCGGATCATGAGACATTTATTAGTTTATAATTAGAAGGAAACGGAGTTAATGCTCGTTTAAATGTTTCCTTTTCCCTTATTTTCGGAAGACTGAATTTTCTGAATAAAAATTTACCCAAAGGTTATAATTTTGTTTTATAACTGTTTGTTAGGAGTTTGTTAAAAGTTTTCTTGGAAGTTACACAAATGCCCTAAATATGATTGTGAGGGTATTCGAACATTCTTAAGGAAATTACAGGGACATTTTTTCCGCGCTATTCACCGAAATTATGAAGGGTGAACGCACCCGTTGCAATTGGCGAGGGTGTCCCTTAAATTCCTTCACGAAGGACACGCAGGATCGTTCCGTTTCCTTCACAAAAGGACCAAAGAACGAGAAATTCTATTCGATCCTTTTATCTACTTTGATGATTGCTCACAGATACCCGATAATTATTGTCATTAAATACAAATTTCAGATAATCAATCAATCTTTTGTTTTAATCCAACATTCCTGTTTATTGAATTTCAATCAATACTTTTATAGAGAAATTGAATTACCAATCTGATGTAACATACGAAAATTTATTTCCAAAATTGTCAGATTAGCATCGAAATTAGTAAAATTTAATAAACAGTGAATTATAATGAAAAGATGCATCGCTATCAGAGATTTATTGGAAAAAAGCACACAATCAAAGAAGAGAGGGTATTATGAAATCAACGAAGCAACAACGTCCCTTTATAACCATTTTATAATGGATACTTCAGCTTGAGATAAGAAACATTTATAGATCGTAAAACCATCCTTATAGGGGGCTCATAAATGTCTCCGTAATTTACAATTGAAAATTAGTCAACCTTCGCGATTTGTATCTCTTTCTTTTTACTAGAAACATGGGCCATTTGAAATTGTAACATCTCAAAATAAAATACTACGGATTATTTTAATATCACAATTACAATTACAACTATGAATAAGAATTAATTCAATGTTTTAATTTTCTATTTTGAGCGGGCGATGAAGTGTTTAACAGTGCTCGGTAGTTTCTTTTAATTACTTGACCAAATTAAAATCGTAGCAAGGGGTCAGCGATGTTGACATCCATGCCGGTCAACGTGTTAATTTCTTCGTTAAACGCGACTTCTCGTCCGACAGCTTAAAACAAACGCCAAAACGATTTATTTTGCATCTATTTCCAGCTCGTTTAAAATGTGATTAGACGTCGCGAGCAGAAAATAAGCGAGAAAACTCGCCGCCTGAAACTCTGCTTTTCGCTTTTGCATGACAATTAAACTTGTTTATTTTACCTTTTACCTTTTTTCTTTTTCAACGATTCGTGAACAAAAAAAAAAACATGCAGCTTTTATGTAAAATTTAATAATGGTGCAACGTGAATAAAAAATTTGCTGTTAATTTGAAAGAAAGAGGGAGATACTGATATGTTTTTAGCGAATTTCAATCGGAAAATCGCTAATTTAATATCGAATTGATTACGTTAATTAAGGTGACAAATTGCTTGGAAGACGGTACGAGGAAGAGAAGGTGCGGTGAAGAGAAAATGGCGAAGCCGGGATTGGGACAAGGAAGATTAAATTAATAGATAAAAGATCGTCCGAGAGTGTTCAATAGATTAAACAAGTGAGAATGATAGGCAGAAAATGAAGCGTAGATGTTCGAAAACAGATAAAGAAAACGTAATTTGTAATAAAAGGAAAAAATCCGATCAATGGTATTGCATAACACGGTCCTATCCGGGTCGATAATGTACGGGATAATTTATTTCGACGTTTGAAACACGAACCGACTTTGTAATGATGAAGATATATATACAAAAAAATTGAGGCTCCGTGTTATTCATATTTTATCAGTTTAATAGCCACGAAAGACCAAAAGTCTTTGCTAGGAATATAAAAATAAATAATGAATAAGATGTACAATCGCAACCGTTGAATTTCGATTGTATCTAGTATATAATTGTCGATTCTCGAAATAACTATCCTTCGTTCTTATTAATCAGCAGTACAAATTACTTCGAGACAACAGCAAAAAGTATCCTTTCCGACTTCGATAACAACCATCAAATTGCAACGATGAGTTTCTTATTTCTTGTTCTTTTTTTTTCCCAGTTTTTTAAGAAACAAGTCCATCGAATGATCTCCGTAGATGTTACGCCATTAAATCTTCGATAACGTGGTTATACGATACGTTTGGATAATGTTAGCTACCTCTCTGCTCGTCGAGGGTGCATTTCAGTTTCTTCGACTTCCATCTTGTCAGAAAAATATTTCTTTGCCGCCGTCGTTGTACAACGACTACATCGAATAACGACGTTATCCCGAACATCGTGGCTGCCTAGTTCCCGACCCGTGGCGAATGTTTTCTGTCGCTGAACTATGATTAAAACGTTAGCTATGCACGTTAGTCCGACCACGGGTAATAGTTCGTGTTAATGAATATTGCGGTGACTTGCACCGTGTACCGTGCGTGGGTTGCGCGAAAATGATCAAAAAGAATGTTTTCTGAGAACAATGGGTGCCAGACTTTGATACGGTACATTATTAATAATACTGGGTTTTCAATTATTTTTGAACAGTTGCTGGAATGTTTCAAGCTCCAACCCTTGAATGACGAATTATCGGGCCAGAAATGATTTAAATATATTATTGACAATTTCTAATTTTTATAGCATTCTTTTAAATATTATTTCTTAACGCATTGCGTACCCTTTCGTTAGATACGATATCTCATATGGTATTTTATACTTTTCCAAAATAAAATTAACACGATTTCGTAATTTTAACCCTTTCGATACTTTCGGCCAATTATGCCACTGAAAGCTTCTCTACGTTTGTGTAGTAAATTGTATAATTTAATATTCAAATGTAAATAGAATAATTTTTTCGGTCGACTAACCACCCTTAGTACTGAAAGGATCATCGTGAACGATATCACGGTGCAAATTGAAAAAGTTGTTGTATCCCGGGCGAAATATTGTTTATTTTAATTTTTAATCAATTAAAAGTTACATGTACGTGTATATTTCTTGTTTTATTTATCCGTTGTATGAATTCTGCCCAAGCAAATGTTCAATGTGGAGAGTGGTCGTGTTTAATCGGAAACATGCTTTCGTTGTTCCAGATAATCAATAATCATGTTTGAGTTTTACGTTAATGGTCGCGTGTGTTCGGTCATTTTTAACGTAAAACAAAAAGAGTATAAATATGGATCGATTAAAACGGCATTTCAGTCGCAGAACTACAGAGTAATGATGGTTGCACGTATGATTATTGATACAGGCAAAAGAGGATGAAGACATTTGTTCGCATCATATGCTCGAAAAAAATCAGATTCAATAGATAATCTGGTGCTTTTTTGTTTTTACTTTATGTTTTATGGTTCCATCGCGATTTATTCGTTGGGATTTTAATGTTTGTACAACTAAATCGTTGATCCATGCTGTCCTCGTATTCAGACCTTTGGAATGAACGATCTGGCGGCATTACGGTTTGAATCGACAGCTTATATCGATTTTCAGCCACGAACGGTTTGAAATTCGATATGTTGGACAAAACCAATCGGATCAAATGCTACTCGGTGTACGATCGCACTATTTTTCCCTTATAATTGCCAAATTTACCGTTGCTTTTCGTTTCGCTTTTCTATGGTATTTTATTTCTTCTTTTTCGTTCGGAAAATTCATTTCGCATTTTATTTTTCCCTGAATCGAAACACAATTTGCAACAGTTTTGATAATATTCAGTAATTCTCTTGTACCTTCTCTCGTGGGCAATAAATTCCAAAATTTCTTCAGTATTATTTCCACGTACAATCTCGTTATCGGTGATATTCGATTTTCGTAGCGATCGAACAGACACCATACTGTCCATCAAGATTCCTCCTTGTAATTACACGCGTCGTGGTGTCGAAAGGGCACAAAGTCCCTTTATACCTGTGGTAATTTCGCTTTTAATTACCTCTTGTAAATAACCAATTAAAAAAAACTGAAAGCTCCAGAGTACAAAGAGAAACAGCTAGACACAGACAGAGAAAGTTGAAGAGGGAGAAAAGAAGCGAACGGCAAAGAACGTCGAAGGGCAGAAGGAAGGAAAAGTAAAGGGCAAGACGGGGAAAAAGGGAAACGTTACCACCTTCGTGGCGGAGAACAGATTTTCCTACGGGGAAACGATCCGTTGTCGTCCAATTTGCCGTACGAAGCCAATAGCCGTCGTCGTGTACGACGCAAGCCGAAAAAAAGGGACGTCCCGTACGACAGTGCCGCGCCGTTATCCGATATTTGTGACCGAAAATGGAGGCAGGTATCGTATAAAATGACAATAAGGGCGTGCCATCCTGTACTATCGTGCCGGACATCAATAACATTCGTTACCCGCGTTACACCCTGTATATACAGGCATACGTATACACGGATTACTCCGTTTCTGCGAACAGAAACGTATCCACGCTCTGTGTACAGGGTATATCAGTGGAACAGGTCAATGTTTCGAACACCAACCACTATCTTTAGCTCACTATTTTTATGTGATCATCGTTAACGTTAAGTGTTTAATGTTTGGACTTCAAGGTGATCCATTTGAAATATGAGAATATTTTCTCTACTCTAGGGGTGTTTCAAAAAGGTTGCTTATGTTAATAGTCTCGGTATCATTAACACGATGAGTGTTATGCTACTGAATTGTAGCAGGGTGTGAATTCATATTTTTGTATTTCACAATATAATTTGAGGTTTTTTGTAAGTTACATATTCGAATAGGAATCACGGAATAGAATCAATAATATAATTCCTTCACGAGATGTTGGAGATGTAATTTTGATGCGATCGTTTGTCGTCAAGTGTTGTCAAATTACATTTATTATTCTCTACTTGTGGAACAACCTGTGTCCCTCTGATGTTTTTCACCTGATACACATGTACGTGTACAACGGTACATGGACGTTGGTGTGTGGGTTTCCACGGTCACGCGCACGTGTGTCGGTGTTGTATGGTAGTCAGTAAAGAATAGCCAGTCGTGCGAGGGCGAATAAGGCCACTTTACGTAACTTATGTCGCCTTTGTTAGAGAATATCTGGTCCCGGTGCTCCGTTGCAGCCGCTACGGGCTTCTTTCGTTGTCGTGTTCGCTCGTCGAGACGTCAGCCTTGTCGTTGATGTCTTTTACCATTCATGTGCTTGTCCTTCTTGTCATCGTCGTCGTCGTGTTTTCTCGTCTTACGCCGACCACCGATACCTGGGAAATTACATGCTCGTCGCACAATCACCAAAATATTCTCCTTCCCGAAGTATTTTGTTCGCTAAAAGGATAATCGAACCGTCGTTACGCACGGATTTGTAATCGGAAACATGATGGTCTCGACCCTTGAGAATAGTCTCTACTGATTCACTCTGTGCATGCTTTTGCAAAAGGTATAACGATACAAGGTTTCTAAATTCCTAGAAATATACCTCGGTGTCTACTCACTCTACACATGGTTAGAATCGAGATAGTTGTAAGAAAAAAAAAAAAAGGCAGCGCATGGGATCGCTAACGACCACACGGTCCTTCCAGTAATCTCGAAGGTAAGGTCGTCGTGTACACGAAGTGGACGTAACCACGGATCGAGTAAATGCGTTAGACTGCGAAAATGGATTATTTACCTACCTTTTAAGCTTCCTGCTGAGAAAACCGAGGCAGACCTTGAAGACATTTCCTGACCGCATTGCGGAAACCGCCCGGCATCGAAGGCTTCTTCGTCCGAAACAACGTTAGAGCATGGAAATTAGAATGCAATTAACCGCCTCGATAACGCGTTCCACGATGCACGATAATTGAACGTGAAACAATTATCACGTATCCGGCGTGTTCGTGCGGCAGAAATGAGTAGCAATGTATCAGAAGCCTATACGCTCGATTAACGGAAAGACGGTTTCGCTTTAACTCATTCACCGGCAGCCTGTTACGCGTAAACAATTTCCCTTTGAGGCGGCAAACTGATGGAAAACAATTCATAAACCATATTACGTACGAGCATGCGAAGGAAATAGTTCGCCTTCCTGTAAAGCTTTGGAGGAATGAAAGGAAGTGAAAAGTAAAAGTTGAATTTAACACGAGGACGATTTCGCTTCGTTGTTTGAAAACAAAACGAAGATTTATTTGAAAGTATATCGATGTATTTATTTCGCATATTCTTGTGATTTTAACGCAGACCAACATTATCACTGCGATTCGAATTAAGGAGTATTAACTGTTGTATGTCAGACCGAGGTTCTAGGATCTAGAAGTTTTAATGAAATTTCAAATAATTATATAACTGTCATATTTCATGAATTCTGGTCATTTTAATGTTATAATATTAGAAAAATTTTCTCTTTATAATTTAGACGCTTTATTTCTATTATTTCGTCAATCTACGACGTTGCACAGTGATTTTACCCGAAGCATCCATTCGGTATTCACCAAGATGGATAATTCACTGATAAACGAAAGGAAATGCGGCGTTGATTTCAAGACACGGTCGTCCGGAGACGTAAAAGCAAAACAAAGAAGATGAAGAAGTTGAAGAAGAAGTGAATCAGCGAAAATAGCATGGCTCGAAAGGGCAAAAGCCCTCTCCTTGGCGAGAGTAACACTTATACCAATTATCATCCAGGATAGAGATGGCCGTAAAAGGAAACGGCCTCACGGTGGCTTTTCCACGTTCTCCATAGAAACGTTCGTGGTCTTCTTTTTTTTTTTTTTTTGTCATACTCGGCCACCCCTTATTCTCGGTTTAAGAATTAAATTAACCGGCACGAAGGACGACTCTCGACGGGAAACCGACGAACAGAAAGAAGTGATCCCCCGATGTCTACTGGAGTCACGAACGAACAAGAACCTCTCGAGAGTGTCATGAGGGCTACACGATTCTCCCTCTCTCTCTCTCTCTCTCTCTTTCCTCCCCCTTTTTTTCCCTCCCTCGTGAATCGTAGACGGGGTAAGCAGGCGAAGCACAAACCAGGATATTGAAATTTCCCGTGGAAGAAGAGTATTTTTCTTGTTCAATTTCTTTGCTCTCGCCCACGCGTCTTTCTTCTTTTGTCTGGCCCAGTTTACACACGCCCCATTCCGATGCTCTTCGTGGCCATTTCAACTCGGTTAAAAATCATCAGGGAATTGTTGATTTAGGCTGGATTCGCACGATCGTGCAATTAGCACGAAATAAAACGATCGAGCACGCGTTTGACCGAATCAACTGAATTCATAATCCAGTTTAGGTATTCGGTTCGGTTTGCACTGTTTTTTTTTTTTTTTTTTTTTAAATTGTTAAGGAAGATTTTTTTTATCCGAGTGAATTTATTAAATGTTCATTTGAATACACAATATTTCAACTAATTCAGTTTTTGTGGTAATTTGCAAACAAATATCCTTGACATAAGAGTCGAATTTAAAGATAGAGAAATATGGGTGATAATAGGATGGTTTCGTTTGGCACAGCTTTCAGCCCCAATTTCGGTCTCTTTTATGATTCTAGTATTACGTTACCAATGTATAATTATGCCCCTCTATGCAAGGGAGACGAATTATTTCAGAATAATTATTCCTTCGAATGGTGCTTGCTTTGATCAAAAATTGTTATTTAATCAATTTTAATACACGCGAAATAAGTAATATGAAAGTTATAAATTTCTTTGCTTCTATTGTAATATCTGTAGAAAAGTATTTGCTCAATGTGCATTTGTTAATTTAGTTTCAATTTTTGTTCAGGAGAAAGCTGTGCATGTTCGTTTTCATCGTGACAGGCGTTGCTGATTAAGGTGAGTGAATTTTTCACAATTTTTCACAAAAGGCACTATAACGATCCTCCCATAATAAATGAATAAAATGAGATATTCGACGAATATGAATTTTAATATCAAGGATCCTTTCTTACGCGGACCAAAAAAATGTTGAAACGTTTCCCTTTCGTGTTGTAAAGTATATGTTTCACGTGCACGTTAACACTCGGTAAAATTCGGTAACGTTTTTTCGAAGAGCTTTGCGCTAATTGCGAAGAAAAAGAACGTACCACGTATCGTGACGAGAGACAGAGAAAAAAAAATACATATTACGTTATCGCGTCCTAAATTTTTCCTCTCGCGTGGGGTGAAAGTTGTACGACAAAAGTATTTCATGCGTGTGTAGTCAAACATTGTTAATCTATAATAGTATCACGCGGAAGAGTAAGTTGGTCGTTATTAGGCGAACCCTCGTTGCACGGGTAATATGGGGTATAATATGGAGCAAATCGGTTCTTATTACACGGGGAACAATGCAGGCGGCGGGTGTATTTATTTTTATCGGAAATGTGTATGCTTTTTCCCTTTAACATCATCGTAAACTCGAAGGCTGGATTTCGAATTAACATTATTGCATTCATTTTGTTTTTATTATAGTGATACGACGCAGGAAATTAAAAATATTTACTCAATTGTTCGTTGATTCGTTGAACGCTAAAAGTTTCATACCGTCGCGTCGCTTGTAATGCAATCCTTTTTATTAATGTTTATTGATATTAATACACTCCTACGTGTTGGAATTACTAAGAATTATTATTTGTTTTTTATTTATTTCATACCACTATTTGAATTGTCAATATAATTTCAATAATATTCGTAAACTATGGAAACTTACGAATCTCTAATACATAGAAATTTTGAAGAAATATACATATTTAGCAGCTGATAAAAGATGAACCGCAGTCATACTTTGAGTGGCACAGTGAAAATAACCAAACATAGTCAGACACGGTATAACTGCGATCACTCAAAATATCGCTGTCTCGTTTCTCAAATTAACTTTTCCTTTCACATCACGTTTAAATGGTGTACAATTTTCTTTATCCTCTTCTTCGTTTTCGTTTGGAAGAACAAACACTTCTCGTCGATGAGTATCGTAAGTTTTATTTAACAAAATGATTCTCCTCGAATCGTTCGCGGACCATCTCGCGAAGGTGATTACTTAAAGTAGGCGAATGTTTTTATTGGCTCGTTCCTCGACCGTTTCCTTCGTCACAAAATGGGTTCGATTAAAGTACCATTTAAGCGAGGGTTTCGTTGTGTCGTTCACGATCTTGAAAATACAACGGACGAGGAGGGAGAGAGGAAATTTGTA
Source organism: Stelis phaeoptera (assembly GCA_943735885.1). Lineage (NCBI taxonomy): Eukaryota > Metazoa > Arthropoda > Insecta > Hymenoptera > Megachilidae > Stelis > Stelis phaeoptera. Next base: position 9,804,160 of record OX030936.1, read on the forward strand.
ATCCAACAGGACAAACAGACAGCGCGATAGAGGTTCGTATGCGGATCGAAGGTCTACGAATGAGACGGGCGTGTTGTTTTTTGTCCAGTAATAAGAGAAGTCTCTCCACGCTCGTAAATAGACTAGAAAACTCTAATGAAGACGTGCCAAGAGTTTATCTTGGAAGCTGGTATAGGCGACGATTGGTCGATCCCTCAGGGACGATGATTTCACGTGGTTCGGCTATCTTCCTTTCTTGATACAGCTTCCTCCTTTGTCTATCCGGGCTGGATTTCTTTCCTCTCTCTTAAATTGATTTAATTTGGATTCATGTCGATCCGTTTCGAGAGCGGTGACTGTGTTCGTGCCAAGCTTTTCTTCCAGAGTTTATGATCGATTAGATTCTTTCCTTTCGTCTTTATTCGTCCAAATACTGGGTGTGTGATTCTTTTTTTTTTTTTTTGTACATCTAATTATATCATTAGAAACATTATATCATTGGCTGATTGAAACTTAAAACTTGTATATTCGCTGATAGACGATACTAAGTTTTACAATTCGATTTTGACTAGTTTTCGTTTTCATTTCTGAAATTTCGAAGAATTGCTTTTGATATTCTTCCATACATTTGATCCTAAGAGAAAATAATGTTCTTCGATGAGTTTTCAAATGGCTACAAATCATACGAACTCGACGATGGATACAAAAATGGATCGAAATTACTGAACGGAATTCAGCCTCTTGTTTCCGATCCGTCACGAATCGAAAACAGAATTAGTGTGTCCACGATTACTGTTCCAAATGTCGTGTAATTTATGGAAAGCATGAATCGAATCGGTCGCATTTATAACACATGGAAATCAGCGGAGGTTTTAGACACTGGTATATGGGATCTGGAAAATACAATCGCATATCAATGCGCGTTTATCATGAAAACAGTGGGTTAAACGGAGCCAACAGAGGCTGATATATTCCTGACAAATTATCTTCTGATTTCGATTGCTCGAATAATCGACAAAATTTTCTTCCACCCTCTGAATAAGCTGGACATCATAAATAACCAATCGTTAAGGCGATCGAACCTCGTTTATCTTCGGCTAGAAAGGAAAGCTGGAATCGCTTGATTCGATGAATTTAATAGGATCATTTTTCTGTAAATAACATTCTGCGATAGAAATATTCTTAGGCAAAAAATTACTCGAAATTATTTTTCATAGACATGCTAAGAGATCAGTACTTTACATTTCTTGAACGAATATAATATATGGAATAGTAATCTAAATTCTTTTGATATAATTTAAGATTACAAGAAACATGCTTCCAAGATTCCTCTTTGTCACGAACTTGTGTTACAATTCGATCGCAAATATTACTTTGAATAATTGCAATATCTTGCAATGATCGAACGTCTTCGAAAAAAACGATAGAGCAATGAAAATCACGGAAAGAATTTTAATAAAATTTCGTTGGATCGTTTTTCTTTTCTTTGGAATGCATCCTCCTCGCAGTAGCGTGCCGTGAATTCGAGTTTACTGTTAATCGAATTCTCGATAATTCCAATTTCGTCCAATTTCAATCACCTATCCCGAGTTCCATTCGATTCGAGGCCTCGTTCTAATTAGAGTTTTGTCATCGCGCTTACATCGAAATTCAACGTGTTCGAATCCAGTTATGGACGACTAGTCGAACATCTGCAGGAAGATGGAAATGATTTTTACACAGATCGAGTCGTTGGAACATAGATTTTTCAAAAAGCAAATAGGACAACGATCATGCTTCACCAGCCGGAATAAAAAGAAGCCTTTCCTCAAATAAAATATATCGTCGAAACATTGCTGTAATTTTTTTCTTTTTTAACCGTTCCATCAAGTTCCATTTTTATTGAAACAGCGTGTATTTATTTTGTTCTATGATTGCACAATGATCGGACTAGAAATAACTCTCTAAAAAAAAAGCGAAAAATTAAAAAAAACACTAATATTTAATATATTGTATTAACAATGTGTAAAAAATTGAATTAAATTTTTATTAGTATTTTTCAGAACTTTTAAGTACACTTTTCGCAAACGTTGAAATTTATAATGTATAAAAGTTGTTTAATTCGCTGGTGATTTTCGCAAGAATCGTAGGATCGTTGAAAATTATTTTTGATATATGATCGTTCAAAGTTGTTCGTTATGCTGGGAAGGATCACGGGGCGAATTCACGGTAGAATAGAAATACGAGAAAATCGTTTTCCCCGAGAACCGACTGCGCGTAACATTTCGTCCAGGTAGACGGCTCGAAAATTGTAGGCGTCATTATCTATTCAGGCGCATCAGCTCGCCGTGAGATATTGAACTGCACTATCCTATTTAAATATTCATGAACGTCTTTGTAATCGATGTAATACGGATCCAGCGTAATCTCACGTGTCAGAAAGTAAATAGGCCTGCATTTTCAACCGGACGATTCGATGTCTGCATGTTAAATCCTTCAGAAGTTTCAGAAAACCTTCATAAAATCGCTAGATGTTTCATTTTTATTCCAATTTTTACCTCAAGTTCTTAATAAACATCGAAACTGCCCAAAATCAATGTATTTCGGCCAAATTGATAATATCACAATAGTAATTTGTTCCAAATTACTAATAATATAAATAGCAAGAATTTGAAAAATTAACGTAACACGTTAAAGCTTGTTGATGTTTCGCAAATAAATAAATATGACAGCCTATTGTACGTTCAAGCTTATCGTAATCCACTAAACGATCGATTAATTAGATGGATGAAAACATCCCGCAGCAATGAGGCAGGATTACGGTTCGCTGCTTCTTATTTTCTTTTTCGATGAACATGAGAATTAACCTCAGCAACTCTGATACACCAGATCCCGTGTTAATGACTCGTTGTTTAGCCGCGGGCTGTTCAACGGCTCTCGCTGAAATAATTCCCGTATAAATTTGATTTGCTAATTTGACATCGGTTTGCAACCGGTCCGTTTTGGTCGTGGAACGGTTGTGCATCCGACCTTCGTCGAATATCGTGTTCTTCGTCGTCGTTGTCGCCGTCGTCGTCGTCGTCGTCGTCGTCGTCTAAGTCGAGAGAACCGTGGTGCACGTCGAACGCAATAACAATGGAATTATAATTATAATTGCAGGCACACCGGCAACGTAAACAGCTCGGCTTTGTAGCGACGTTAGACGCGGACTTCTTGCTCTTATTAAATGAGGCGCTGCTGCTTCCAGCTACCTAGCCAACGTTATTACGGAACGTAATAATAGAGGGGGTTGGGGGAAAGGCTAAGGAAGTCGATCCGAGACAAATTATACAAGAATTTTCTTTGTCTAGCCAGTTTGTCTGAGACTTACGAGACACGGCTTCTTTCGTTTTCGAGTCGCCAGGTGTTAAGAGACTGTTACATCGGCTGGATTTATCCCCTAATTCGTTTGACATAGCTTTTGAGAGTCAACGTGACACGCTTACCACTTTCGCAGTTAACATTAAAAAAAAAAAAAAAGAAAGAACGAAGTAATATAAGAGATGAAATCAAATTCTTTAAGATTTGATTTTGTTAACGCAAAACTGTAGTAGTGATACGAAACGAACTAAAATTTGAAAATGACAGTAATTGATAATTAGTAAAATTGATTTGAATCGTTAAAACGACTATAGGCAGTGAAAGAACTGGTATTCATTAACATATTCGATAGATAAAGTTTCTTCTATATTTCTTCGTCGAAAAGAAATACGCGACTTACTCGATCATGGCGTATCAATCATATCTCGTCATTGGTAATCCTATTTTGGCGTGCTCCGTGACAGGGGGTGATTGTTATGCAGTTTTCAAAGCGTTGTGCACCGTTTACGTCGGATAAGGGCCGACACCGTGTACGCGTGTGTTTCTGTTCACTTCGTAAACCGTACTTTACATATTTATTACCGTCGTCGCTGTTGGCACACGTCCCACGGGAGGTATTCGACTTTAAACGGCCGCTCCTTCGCGCGCCTTGTATTTGCCTTTGGTCGCGGAGCAAGACGATCGATCCACGAGATATAACGTCGTTGTGTGCGAAGCAAACTCTGAAGCAATTATCGCGATGAGCCCGTGCGACGAGGACAGAGGGAAAGTTTGGCTTAGAAAAAGGACAACGTTCCTTATTTTTTCTTATTCGCGTGTACCCTTCTTTTTCCAACAACCTTTCAATAAAAATCGTTAATTAAACAAAATTATGCGCCAATAGTGAATAATTTTTGTCCTAATAATCTTGAAATTAACGTGTTAACTGCCACGGTGAAAATGGACTCGTTTCAAAATGAATTAATTCTCAAATTTAACGTTTCAATTTGTTATCTCGCGTTGTTAATTTAATATTGACGCTACTCATTTTTTGCCTCCTCTGTTCTTTCATTAATTATTTGATTATATAAACGTTGAAGCGCCGGTTACAAATAACCTCCACGATAGTTTCATTCGAAGACTTGTTAGTGTTTTATAACATTTTTTGCCAAACGTGTTTTAAAACTAACAAGATAAACAAGTGCACTGTCATAATCGTAACGATAACGATGGAAAATTATTAGGGTGTCATATCGCGTATCAATTTGAAGCATAATATGAATAAAAATATTTTCATACTTTTTATGAAAGATATTGGCAACAAGACACTTATACAACTTCTACCATTCTCGCATTTAGTTTTACTAGTGATAAACAATAATTACCTCGTTTTTTTTTTTTTTTTTCGCCAAAGAAACAACCAAGACTGGTGATATTAATGATACAGACGTTCGACAGGTTTTCTCGTCGTTTTTACTGCCATCCTGAAGGACGACAAACGTGTCCAATTAAGTTTCTATTGATATATCTTCAAGGTATGCAGAGAATTGTTTTTGTAAATGATACGCGTGACATAATTATCGGGCCAGTGTTTTACAATTATTGAGAGATTCTTTGGATGTTCTTTAAAAAAATTAGAATGATTCGGTACCATTATAAGACCCTTAAAAATTTCCGACGAAAAGGATTTTTTTTTTTTTTTTTGGAACGAGCAATGATCGATGGTCAGAAGTTAAAAAACAAAGTGATAAAATTCCCGACGAAGAGTAACCACGCTCGATGACGTTGATTAAGCGATCTAATACGTGAAAATTTGATTTATGCTTTGCGTGTACAGTTTAATTAATTGATAATGAGTAAACGTGACTAACGTGTACAAGAACTTGCATAATGTGTAATAATTTATGATCATTTTATATAGCTTTGCGAATTGTAATCCTGCGTTATGTACTTTAATCAATGTAACACGATTCTATTTGATTGCAATTTCAATTAGTAATTATGATATTCAATCAATAATTAGGATTGAAAATGAACCTGTACGGTAAAGTTTTAATTGAGAGAAGGATTGACTTTTGAAAGCTTAAAATAACGTAATTATTTGGTTTGAAAATAAATCTATATAATATATATAGTTTTAATTTGGAAACAATTAACATCGAAAGCCTAAAGTAATACTAAATTAAGGTAATAAATAATACAATAGTATGTAAACAGTGATCAATTTAATAGTTATAAATTACTAAAATAGTAATAAAACTAGGAAACAATAGAATTGGCTTTGAAAGCTTATAACAGTGAAGACAGATTAAATTAGGAAATAAATTACGCGGTTTGGCTGCACAGTATAGGAGAACACACATATTGGGTTACGTAAAATTGAAATCACTATGGATCAAGAGGATTTATCAGTGAATCGCTAAACAGGATCTTGAACGCGTCTTGAAGCGGAATATGTTACATGAACAGGGTACATATGTGCTTACGATTAGAGCTGCTTAGCTTTAATTAGTCCCTAATTCGATAGTGCACGCAGCATTACCCATCTCGTCTGTTTGCTCTGCCGACAATATCTATCTCAATTCCATCTCTAAGCTGGTGCACCAAGATGCCTAAATTAATCGGATCTTGTTGCTAAATCCCTTTGATGATTTGTAATTGAGCGTATTCGTCCATGCGAACGCATCCGTGGCTTTCCATGCCAGTTTGCTCTTTTGTTTTCTAACCTGTGAAACTTAAATGCATTTACAAACGTGTACCGCACGTGTGGGTCTTTCGTTCTTGGACATACAACCTGTTAATCCTATTCAGAATTGTTTCGACTCCCAATTCTGCTTTCTGATAGACGAATCCATTGAAATAATTTTTAACCAAAATATAGAATATAAAACATATATACCAACATGTGTTAAATAAGTATTCTCTAATCGAAAAAGAAAAACTTAACACATTTGCTTTCGAAACTCGGTTGGAAATTTTAACGGAGAAATTATTAAAGCTACTCCCTTTGTTGTAATATTTTAAACCTATAGGGTACGGTTTGGGGAATATTAACTTTGAAGGCTTAAAATAATAAGATTTGATATTTAAAGTAGTCGTAAAATAAATTTTTCGTTTATTCGTTTTGACCGACCATAGGTCCAACGTCTGACGTTAAATCGTTACATTATAGTTGTCGTTAAATCTACCCATGTTACCAATAAGATTTCTACATACGAAGGCGAACGTATATCGCGAGATACGTTGGAAATTCCGTGTCTAGCGAATGCATAAGGATGCAGCTGCAGCCGTAAGCTTTCCTAGATTCCAGCTGCGTCCCCTTTATTCGAAATTCATCCGATCTCGAATGCTTTTCGTACGGTACCCCCGATCGTACAGATCCCTTAGAAATCTAGTGTGTGCAGGCGCGATTGTGTCGAAGCAAGAATGTTTTTTCGTTTGATCCGTCAGTGAGCCTGGAAAAATGTTCCATTTCACAAAGAAATCGCGACACACACGTAACTATACCTTTGAACGTATCATCATTTTTCAATTCAATGGATCATATTCGACGCATTTACTGTGTATTCAGTTTCTATTGGGTTAACAACTATAATTTTTGCTTCGAAACCAGCCGAATTTGATTTTTTTAATTTCGTAGGAAAGAACGTGTTGAGAACTCGAATTTAATTCTAGTCTCTAATTTTTAATCCAATTGATTATATATTGGAACTGGACAATTTTAAGAAAAATAGCCAAATTATTCGATACCATAAATTATCGATTCTTGGAAATAACGAGCATGGTACAGCGTCTAAATTTTGCACGGAAGAGCTTTCAGCTTTAAACTTTTCATAAAGCAGAAAGAAAGCAACAAGATATTACCGTATCCGAGTGGTAGCTCGAGGTAACGAATTATTTCGAGTTTCACGGAAAGAAACTGTCTCAGTTGGGGAGATGTTTTTTTTTTTTTTTTTTTTCAAAGGAAAGAATCGGCGGCGGGGATGGAAAATACGGGGTAAGTTTCCGTGACATGTAAATCACGCTTTACCAAGAGCTTTTGAACGGAGCGATGAGGTTCGTTGAAAAGTTAACAGGGCAAGAAACGAGTGGGGCTGTTCTCTCTCTTTTTCCGTCGACGTGTCTGACATCTCGTGTACCGCTTTTACTTAATGCTCCCTTTAGTTCTTTCCGAGAGGTGTTAAGTAACGAGCTTGTTGTATATGAATGCCAGCTGCGAAACCGAAGGAATTTCAACCGGTGATTTTGTTCGTGAACCTCTCTTCTTTTGCTTATTCTTTCTTCAACTTACTCTCTGTTTTAATGAACGCCATCTTTGAAGGACGTAGGGTTCATCAGTGGCCAGTATTACGAATTTATCTCGTTAATTTCTCGCAGAAAACAGAGTGTTATCAAAATATTTCTAATTTCTTTATTAACTTAAGTACGGTAAAACTTACATTATTACAAGTATTAATATCATAGTTACAAAAAACTATTTATAAACGAAAAATATTTAACGCATGCAGTTTTGCACATTAACACGTTAAGCGCCACGTCAGTCACCGGTGACTGAGACCTGAAATTTCTTACAATCAAATTATTAACAAAAAGAACTATGAAATAAACCGCGGATGGCGCTAATATTGCTGGCTATCGAATCGAAAGGTTAAATTTGAAAATTAATCGATTATCGTGTCTGACTACGTACGTCCGTTTTCACTGTGCCACTCAACGTGTTAAGAGACTAATATTTCCAATAATTGAACAATTCTAAGTAGTATCAGTATTATATTAGGTTGTTTCCTAAATTTGCAATCGTGTCGACTATTTTCTGTAATCTTTGTGTCTTACCATACACGTCTTGTTTCACTATCGCGTTTATCGCATTAAGCATATTCTATCTGTAAAATTTTAAAAACGATAGAAACGTTTGCAAACTCCTAATATAATTCTATACAATTAAACTTTCTAAATACAATAACTTCATTTCGAAGACTAATAAATATTTAACGAGTGCACGCAACGAGATTGAAAATTGATCGAGACACTTTGCATGTTTATCGTCATGATTCGGGGCCAAGGAAGTTCGTATTAGCTATTAAAAAGTCTCGGCACCGTTTACCATTATCGAAACAAATCTGAACAAGTGAACTTTAAATGAGAATCAGTTGATAAAGTGTTTATGAAACTCACCGTGTATTGTTTGCGTTCCCGGTACAAGAATACTTCTTTGCAAATGTTCTGAGAAACATTGATTCATTACACTATTAATAATTAGACAAATTCTTTTATAGAATTTGAATTCATTATATAAATTTATAAATCCATGGTTAACGATGTTATTCTAATTTCTAATTATTTCGCATAAAAGTTTGAATGAAATCAACGTTTTATAAATGTAAGGGGAAAGAGGGAATAAATTAAGGATGGGAAAGAAAAGTGTAATTGTACTTTGTTCTTGATTTGTCACCTTGGCAACGTAATAGTAAGATCACGTATTGTTAACGCTGTCATTACCGCTGTTCATTATTAGTTGTAGCCATCCGAAAGATGTACCAGAAAGGTTTTTAGAGCGGCAAGAGAAAGGTTAAAGTAGAAATATCGAGGAAGTGATTCAGTTTTTATTTCCCTTCGTTCATTTTCCTTTTACACAACAACCTTTTTACAAGAAACGCTCGGCGAAATAACAATGAAAGCTGGGCAAATCGAAAATTGCACACTTTACGAGAAGCACAATGCGACGTTCGTCGAAAAATAATAAATTCATAATGAAATCTCTATGTCGCTTAATATTTTTGTATTTAACGAATTGTAAGTAACAAATTATAATATTTCATTAATTTGCGTTCGCTTAATACATGTAAGCTATGCATTTCGCAAGTATTAATAAATTATTTTGTTTTCGTCCGATTCGAATTCGTTTTGGCACGAGCAATTGTAGCAACGTAAACTATTTTTTAATATCCACGAAATACAGGCTTCTATCGTCGATCTTTTCGCTATTAATCGAGTAACAACGATGATTCGTATCCGGCTGTGAACGACCGGGCAAACTACGTGTATTCTCAAGCAATAACAGCGCAAATGTGTGTTAATTCCCCAAGAATACGCGTCGCCAACCTGGCCTATGATGTTACTCTTCCTGGTAAATGTTCTTCTTCATTCATTATCCTTGGTCGTTGATGGTCTTCGTCTTCTCAGGATTCGTAGCTAGTAAAAGAAAAATTGCAATTAGTTAAATATGAGCAACAGTATGATATACATACCTGGACAATTTTCTTTTACTTTAAAATACCTATCTTGTTTGTTTTGATTTCATAGAAAGATATTGATAAATTTAGAATTTATAGTTTGGAACCATTAATTTCTAGAAATCGAAAACATATTATTTCCAAGAAATATAAAATAATATTTCAGTCTGAAAAGAGAATCGAAACGACTGGAGTTTAACGGTCTTAAGTATTCTCCTTATCATTTTGTTTTAGCTCGTTACGAAACGGTCCTCGTAACTCGGTAAGGTAGTAATCAGAAAATTGGGAAAGCTTTTCATTAAAATAATCAAAACTTTCGATGTCCCGCAGTGTAGTACGTAGTCGAAAGTGCTTCCGGTAAGAAACTTGGAAAATTTGATGAAATTCCTGCCGGCATTACGAGTTTATTTCGTTGACAATCAATTTCGTGAAACACTTTGAGGATAATTCGCAGAGTAAACTGAACTTTGTCAATATTCCATTAACCACTTTATGTTTTAACAATCGTTCGTCGTCGAATCAGCTATGTTTTCGATGAAATGTTTGATTCTGAAACAACATTATTCTGCTCGTTTCTTTGCTTTCCACACGATAGGAATACAACTATTTAGAAATGATGTATAAAAGTTTTGGTAAAACATTGAAATTGCCTTGTACCTTTCAAATTTCAACGTATATAATAATTGTATGAAAATTAATTTTAATGATAGATTTCTCAGGCCATTCACGTTCGAAAGTCGTATTGCAGGAAAGATTATTGTTACGTCGAAACGATGCAATCGAATTTTGTTCAATCGATGAGATCGTACAAGCGGATCGTTTTTCAGTTACATAAACGCGAGCGTTCGCAGCGGAAGCGTAATGGTCGCGTTACAGGTGAACGCGCGCGATTACAGGAGGGCCGTGGTGCAATTTACACGCGACACAAACTGATAATAGGACGTTATACAAGTTGCATGAATTCCGGTCGAATCGGTCACGATAACAGGGATATCCAGGATCTCGACTGACTGTCGAGTGTTAGGTGTCGTTTTATACGCTCGAATGTTTCAACGGCGTGTAAGGGTCAAATGCTGTTGGGTTTCGGTGAAAAATTTCACTGGAACCGTGCCGATTAATTTCGAGTGTCGATGAAAAAACGACAGCCATAAGAGGTAGCGATAACAAAGTGTGCCATTTTCACGACGAACCCTCGAATCGTTGTAAGTTCGATCGGTTTAAATATTGTAACACTCAAGAATTTCATCGAAAACCTTTGGATCAGATTGTCAATCCAGTACGAACGAACGGAATCATAAATTTCTGATGCAAAAGCGACGCTGTTGCAACGATTGCGAACGCGTGAAAGAGTTTGCAACGGTCTCCGGAGAGCCCCGAAACCAGAAACATTCGATTCGAAGCACTGTACGGTTTCCAACGGAGTGATCTTAAAGGTCCTCGCTCGATTGGATGAAAATAAAAGGTGGACACAACTGCCAATACACTTAAGTTGGCTTCTCTGCTGCTTGCTCGCAGCATCCTTCTAAATAGAGAAGAGAAGCACGAAGGTCGTGAACGGGATTCAACGACAATGGCGGAGAAAAAAGGCCAAGGGTTGGGGGGGGGGGGGGGTTGGAGACGGGAAGAAAGCGATGGAGAAAGAGAGATGGTCGAAAACAATTCCGTGATAATAAGATAGGAGCCGGTTCGTGCGATGTAAACCAGTGGCTAAAAGACTCGATTCGCGAAAGGTACGAGCGGAAAAGGATAAAATGTGTTTTATGGAACGAGTCAGAGTTTCGTGCTTGTTTCTTTTCTCTTTGTTTGTTTGCTCGCTTGCTTGTTTTTACTGGCGCGTTCAGCGAGCGCAAATGGATCTTGATCTATTGTGAATTTCAGAGAAACTTCGGTAGCTGGCTTTGAAGAAGTATGGACAAATTTTATTTGCACGAATTTCTTTTTACGCCGGATAAATCCGAAAAGCGTTTTCAATATAAATTTCATGTTCCGACGAAGAAAAACAGTGATTGATAGTAAAGCAGGGACATAAGAGATTGAAATTAAAAAAAGAAAATCGTTTATTTCATCCAGTACAGCCGGATAATCTTTATAAAATAGATCAGCAATTAAATAAATCAATTTCTATGCATATCCTTTTACTATAATACCATTATATTTACAGCAAAAGTAACTATTAATTTAAGTTACAAACAAAATTACCAAAAAAAAGTCCATCTCATAGTATCTTCGAATCTATCCAAATCTCTTCAACACCTTTGATATGATAAGAAGCGGGGATTGTTCTTCTTTAAAATCATTTTTATCTTATAATAATACAACTTCCGATCCCGGAGATATCTTCGATAAGTGTAATAGGAATTATAACGTTTCTCCCAAAATGTATTAAAATAACTAACATTTTGAACTATCACTATTTCAAAATTTGTCGATGACTTTGAAAAAAAAAAAAACAGTAATATCGTGAGATGCGTGGATCCTTCCCCTTTAAAGTCGTTTTTATTTCATGATAATTCGATTTTCGGTTCCGGAGATATCGTCGCGTAAAGGTGAGCGTAATTTTCGACGATTTTACTCTCTTCTTTCACTCGCACGTGTTCGCTGACCCACTTTCTGCTCACTGTGCGTATACCGTTCATTCATAAACGATCAGTCATTGGCTTTTTACTATTACTACGCGTAGCGTACGCATTTCCTGGAAAAAAAATCTAGGTCACGGTAACATTCCATTCATGCCGTTCGCGTACCACGCGCAAACGTTAAACGCTCGTAACTCCGAAACCAGTGGAGGTATCGATTTCGAACCAAATGCATTGTCATTGATACGTTCAGTATTTCAGCTGACTTACATTGGTATAGTGTATAATAAAATCGGCAAGACCATCGGTAAAAATTCATTTACTATCGTCCCTAATTATTTCCAATGTATCAAGAAATTGTGTCATTTGAATACGGTAGAAAATTAATAATTTCGAAAGTTTTCAAAACGAAATTGATCACCACTACCAGTTGATTGCAGAACAATTGTATAAAATATATTTTTCCAATGTTCGTTTTATTTCAAACTTGCATTTCCGTGGTGGTAAAAAATTCTTGATAAAATACGAGTGACTAGGAAGAACTCTGTCTCTCGAGGAAGTGAAAAACTGTTTTTTGTTGATGCAGAGAATAGCCTGGTTTCGCTTGGATAGGAAAAGAAGTCAGGACGATATATCTTTACGTCCTGCTTGTAGATTTATTGCGTTCGAGGCACTCGAGAAATTAGGTTGACTTGATCCGTGGGTCAATCCTCGAATCAGTTTACTTCCTTTGTTTAATTTGTCATTGCTATACATTTAATTAGATATACGTTCGCTTCTTGCATCAAAGAAATTCGTACTATGAAAATATTTCAAACTTAATTTTTTCAAGCAATCTCCTGGCATAACTGACTCTATATATTGTTCCACGAAACTGAATCTTTCACTCAAGTGGAGTTACGAAATATCACGTTCACAAAGTATTAAAGATTATTAAAGAAGTTCACGACAACGTTGCTTTGAAGAAGAACACGGTACGATTGAAAAGAAGAATTTTAATCTCTAGATCTGTTTAATCAGAAACTATTTTTTTTTTATTATTATTATTATTTAACGTCGCATATTATTCTCTTAAATTTGTTCAATTTACAAATTACAATTTCCGTTCCTTGTATTATTTACTCATTATACAGTTTAGAAATTGACATCTTCATTTTTTCAAATTACAAACACTATTAATACCATAAAATACACAGCTATCAAAGTACCGAAACAATAATTTTTATTACTCAAAGGCAAATAATAATGAATATCATGTCAATTTTTCTCTCTCGTATCCCTTCCACGTTCTACGCACACAATTTTCTTAAACCATTTATCCCGAACAATCGCATACACCTTTCGCTAGCTTGATAATCCTTACCTTCCTCAGAGGGCCACAGGAAGAAGATGTTTCTGACCAAATCCCCCGTCCATCGTTCATCGAACCTACAACCAACAAGCGTCTGTTTACACATTGTCTCCCAGCTATCTCAACGCGGAATAACAATTTATTAACGCCTCGTGTGTTCTGGAAACTCGTGAGGCTAGGTTCTCGAAGTGGTACACCGTCGAGTACGTCAACCCTTCCTATAGTGAAGACGATAGAGGTTTCGCAGTTAGTCTATATAATTAACTTACAATATTAGACTATCATTAATTTGGCATCGTTAACGAATCGAATGTACAGGTAAGGCTAGCGTGGTCGACAGGAATGCTCGTATCACGCAAATTAGATATGATACGCGTAATAATTCCAATCCAGTAGAAAAGGTCAGGGTGCACGAAGGATTCATTGAACGAGAACGAAAGGGAGAAGGATTAGTATCGACAGGAGTGGTAAGGTGGAAGAGCCAGACAAGGAAAGGGGTGTTGCATGGCGGTGGTCGTGTTAAGAGGAGAAGTGCAAAGAGAGGGACGAAACGGACCGACGGATGGACGGTCTGACGGACGGACGGCGGATCCCCGACAAATGGATTAAGCGCAAATTGCTAAACTCTGTTTAATTTGGCCAAATGAATTTTGTTCCGCCAGCCCCTCTTGCGTTCTCCCTTTCCTCGTACCCCTCTTTCACACTCTATCTTTCTGTATTGGAACTATGTGCAGGCCAGTCTGGAACTTTCCGCTTGAAAGCTTGTTTCCTTGAACGACCGGATGCACAACTGAGACTTTCGAAAAAAGACACCGGGACGAAAAGCATCCTTTTATGGAATACAGGTTGTTTAATTGTGGATCTATTTTGGATATAGATTTTTGTAGCTTTTAATTCTAGATATTTGGAACAAATTATTATCTTAGGAAACCGGAAAGCTTCGTAATATTATATTTTTGGAAGTTTAAAAATTGAACTGAGTCCAATGAGAACAGATATACGAGTCATGGTGTGTACTTATATTTCATGGATATCGCTAAATGTAACTTTCGTAATCGGTGTACGAAAGGAACCATTATCTCATATTCAGAACGTTCGTTTGTGTTATTGGAAGTAGTTATTAGTAGTTGTCGACCGTTCGAAGTACGTGCCTAAATCACACCGACAGCGATTATGTGTTCCGTTTAGAATATCTAGTCGGGGATATTCTAACCGCTTTGTTCGCGGTGTGCTGTCCGCGTGCGATATATTTGGAAACGAGAGAATTCGTTTGTCCGCGTGGAGAAAACGTTAATAATAATTATTGATGGTACGGGCCCGAGTATTCCAGCTTTGAAATTTAGATAAACGGGATCTTGTTCTCGCCGAAAGAGGCTTTTCGATTATATGTGTATTGACCTTTGCGATGTTAGGAGGAAGAGAGGGGTACTTTGTGTCCTCAGTTTTGCTATATGTTTCAATAATTATATATATTCATTTGTTACAGCAGCTGGATAAATGAAGAACAAATGAGCACAGAGGACCAACAATCAGTGGAGAATTTTCAACAAAATTACAATCAATTGCATCACACATATTTGTTGTACCTGCAACATCGTTACACATTAATTCTAGGAATATTAGGCTGCGTTGTGTTATTGAAAAATTAATTTAATAAACAGTACAATTTTATTTCTGTGAAAAGAACGTGTATTTTATTTCTTATTCCAACCCTATCACAAATCCCAAACATTCTATTTTAAAATAATAAGTTGCTAATCTATTGAAATAATCGAAATTTTGCTATGATACGGTGGAGAGGTAAAACCCAGGTAAGTTCCGTATTTTTCAGTCAGTCTTAGGTGAGCACTCGAGAAGGAAGGTTTGTACCGTCTCCAAATCTTATATTTATTATTTCATTGATCTTTCCTCAATCAATTTGTAAATCTTCAATGAATTTTCAAATTGCAGTGCAACAGGAACCTTGCATCTGACATACTTCTGATACCTCGGCTGTTTCAAAAACTTCATTCGACCAATAAATGATGGAAATGGAATTATTTATTTGGGGGAAAATCTACTTCGACAATTATGCAAAATATATATAGCTACTAATTTAATTGCGTAATATGTTTGTACTACGAACATCGTGAAAGGCTTGCATTGTATGTTAAATAATTATAAAAGTATGTAGCATGTAAAAATATTAATAATTATGTACGTTTTACAATTTGTAATTGTAGTTGCAATGGAATTATAAGTGTGACATTAATGTAACATATATATTGGAAAGAATTTTGAATAAACACAGAGTTAAAATAATGAAATTGTTTATTAATTTTATAAACCTATCTTTCCTAATCCAATCCTTAAGAAGTTTCACTTGAAAAACGCTAAACGCAAATGTAACAAAAACGCCATAAAAATAGAATTAATTCTAAAAAAACTTTGAGCTACCACCTTGGATATCATATTCTCTTAATACAAAATTTGAAAATCGACCAGTTACTCTTCGTACAGTAGGCTCCGGGTAATTCTTGGAATTTGACGTCATCAAAATTCCAAGAATTTCGCCAATTCCAAGAAATGACGTCAAATTCCAAGAAGTGGCACTTGTGCCACCTCTGTGCAACTTATGTTCTCCTGATACCAAATTTCAAATTCGAGCACTTCGGTTTCTCAGAAACGGCTCCCGGGAATTCCTGGAATTTGACGTCATCAAAATTCCTGGAAGTGGCACGAATACCTCTTCGCAACTTATGTTCTCCTGATACAAATTTTCAAAATCGGACTTTGAAATTTCGCGGACCAAGTTCTCGGGAATTCCTGGAATTTGACGTCATTTCTTGGAATCGGCCAAATTCTCGGAATTTTGATGACGTCAAATTCCAAGAAGTGGCACGAATACCTCCTCGCAACTTATGTTCTCCTGATACAATTTTTCAAAATCGGACTTTGAAATTTCGCGGACTAAGTTCTCGGGAATTCCTGGAATTTGACGTCATTTCTTGGAATCGGCAAAATTCTTGGAATTTTACGTCATCAAAATTCCTGGAAGTGGCACGAATACCTCTTCGCAACTTATGTTCTCCTGATACAAATTTTCAAAATCGGACTTTGAAATTTCGCGGACCAAGTTCTCGGGAATTCCTGGAATTTGACGTCATTTCTTGGAATCGGCCAAATTCTCGGAATTTTGATGACGTCAAATTCCAAGAAGTGGCACGAATACCTCCTCGTAACTTATGTTCTCCTGATACCAAATTTCAAATTCGAGCATTTCGGTTTCGCAAAAGAGGTTTTCAGGATTTCTTGGAATTTGACGTCGTTTCTTGGAATCGGCCATATTCTCGGAATTTTGATGACGTCAAATTCCTGGAAGTGGCACGAATACCTCCTCGTAACTTATGTTCTTCTGATACAGTTTCGAGATTTTAACGAATTTTTGAACCAAAATCGA
The DNA here is from genome assembly GCA_943735885.1 of Stelis phaeoptera. NCBI lineage: Eukaryota > Metazoa > Arthropoda > Insecta > Hymenoptera > Megachilidae > Stelis > Stelis phaeoptera. The sequence goes on from OX030936.1 coordinate 9,821,056, forward strand.
TTTAAATTTTACTTGCAAGTGTTATACGTATACCAATTGTTTATTTTAATGTTTATCACAATATTGTCGGCTAATTTTTAAGTTGGAAATGGATAATATTTGGAATAAATAATATAACAAGTATATAATTCTTTTTAACATAATATTTTTATTCAATAAATTCAATTATTACAATAATTGTTATAAATTACATTCTATAATGCGCTTACAATAGTATTTCAGTATAATTCATATTTCTAAATTATATATAAACTAATTGTATTTAATTTTGCAATCATATACACTTTTCATCCATTATAAATACATTCTTGCACACATTACATTACATTCCGATATATTCATTAGAGTAATTCTTATTTATACTACTTAATCAATACAATATATTTGTAACATTAATATACATTAATATACATACTCACCTATACCTATGCAAAGTGAAGTTTGAACAATTTTTGTATTCAATAATTCGATTGCTGAGTTCAATCATTTGATTACCCAATTCAATAATTTGATTTCGGTATTTAATAATTTGATTTTTGAATTCAATAAATTGATATGTGTTAAAATTAAGTTTAGTTTAGTATGTTGTATACCCATCTTATGGAATATTTTGTTCGATGATTGATGCAGGTCTGAAGATGTTCAATTCACGTTGATCACTACTGCTCGCCACACAGACGCTGTTTGTTGCTTGCATGTATTTGATTTGAATTATCAATTCGATTCGATGTTCGAGACGTTCAAGCAAACCTCTATAAAAATGAGATGAATCGTATATTAGTTAACACGATTACCACGAATACACGCAATTTATATACAGCGAATTGTAATTTTATGCAAATATTTTAATTAGACTTACCTTGCGCTAAGTTTGGATGCTTTCGTTCAGTTTAAGTAAATGCCTCTGCAAACTGTCTACGCCATAATCCACAGAAATCTGAATTCGAGCGTGAGCTTACTGCGAAATTCATGTAAATTCCATTATATACGAAATAAGTTCGAAACTCTGCCGCGTGAATCTTAATTTTGCAATTACTCTTCACGCAATATCGCGAAACTTCATTCTCGATTGTTTTCATTTTTTTTTTTTTTTTAATTACACCTTTTTTTTATCACAGAAACGTACACTGACGTGTCATTTATTTACGATAAGATAAGAGATAGATTCAGATTGAAGTGTTTTGGTTTCGATGGGGTTGAAACTGTTTCTAAATATCAGTATTATCTATCGTTTTCGATAATTAGAACGTATCTACACTAGCTTTTGTTGCAGAATTCTGGTGGGTGTATCCAAGTAATTAGAGACTGCTAATATGACGGATAGATTTGCTAGTAACAGTGTTACTATCAAATGATAAAATGGAAATTATTCACGAACGATAAGTTGTTATGCTTTTGCGAGAGCAGTATTAATCATACCGTCAGCGTAGTAATAAAACGTAATTTAATAGTCATATCAATAGTCAATAATGACTCCGTTTTCCACCACTCATGGTTCACCCCGATTAATACAAACCTTCGGGACAAAATAAAAGTTACTACAGCAATAGTACGAAGATTAAATTATGCCTGTCATCCTTACTGCTGGTATAATCTGATGCATTTCGAAACCGAAATGTCTTTTTTAGCTATACGCGAATAAATTAATCTCGACGCACGAGCATTAGTTCGCTATCACACCAACCCGATAAGATAAACTAATAAGAGTCACCAACACAATTTAAAAAGACGTAGCAACATCGTACGCGCTACCAACACAAGTTTCACTGAAAGCTCGCAGGAACATAGTCGCGGCGAACAGTTGCCACCAAGACAGCGTCCCAGCAAGGTCATCTGCGAATCTCAACAGCATACGGGGTCTACTTCCGGACCAGTTTGCATGCAATTCAGCTACGATCGATCGATAGAATAATCAGCCAAGATGTGGACGATCATCGCAGCGGTGGTCGCTGTGCTTTTGGCGTCCTACTATTACCTGAAGGACTACGACTTCTTCGAGAAGCGTGGAATACCATACGCCAAACCGTTCCCATTCTTTGGTTGCATGTTCAAAGCTGTAACGATGCAAACCAGCTTAGCGGACATGGTTAAGGAAGTGTACAACGTGAATCGTGAGGCGAAATACACGGGATTATTTGACTTCATGACGCCTGTGGTGCTGCTCAGAGATCTAGATCTGATCAGAAGCATCACCATCAAGAATGCCGAGACTTTCCCTAACCACAGAGTTTCCCTGGAGGACGGGCTCGAACCTCTGTTGAGCAAGAATCTGTTCAATCTACGGGGAGAACGATGGAAGGAGGTTCGAATGACACTGTCACCAGCCTTCACGTCTAGCAAGATGAAGTCAATGTTCGTGTTGATGAGAGAGTGCGCCAAACAATACGGTGATATTATGTGCACGCTGAGAGAAGATCAGAGGATCCTGGAGCTGAAGGATACGTTCACGAGGTGTACCAATGATTTGATAGCCACCTGTGCTTTCGGAGTGAACGTGGATTCGATGGTAGACTGTGACAACAAGTTTTACGTGTACGGACGCGAGGCGGCTGTATTTGGAGGATCGCAGTCGATCAAACTCTTCGCGATGCGTAGTTTCCCGAAACTCTGCAAACTGTTGGGCATCAGAATAGTCCGCAAGGAGATAACCGACTTTTTCCAGGACCTAGTGGCCACTACCATAAAGACCAGAGAGGAGAAGGGTATCGTTCGTCCGGATATGATTCAGTTGATGATGGAATCTAGAGACAAATTAAGCCCGGGTAAGGAAATGACGATCGAGGACATGACCGCGCAGGCGTTCGTCTTCTTTTTCGGTGGTTTCGAGAACACTTCGTCCTTAATGTGCTTCACGGCTTACGAGATAGGCGTGAACGAAGAGATACAAAAGAGATTGCAAGATGAGATCGATCAAGTGTTGGAGGATTGTAACGGAGAGGTCACGTACGAAGCGTTAAACAACATGAAGTATCTGGATGCCGTCATCAACGAGACTCTCAGGATGTATCCCACTGTAGTGTTCACCGATAGGGTTTGCGCGAGCCGTTTTGAACTACCACCAACCCTGCCAAAATCGAAACCGCTCGTCATAGAAAAGGATCAAATCGTCTGGATACCGATTTACGCGATACATCACGATCCTGACATCTATCCAGATCCAGAAAAATTCGATCCGGATCGTTTCTACGACGACCCCAAGAAGATTCTCAATTCTGGCGCGTTTCTGACCTTTGGACAGGGTCCCAGGATATGCATCGGCAACAGATTCACTATTCTCGAGGCTAAGACCGTGCTGTTCCACTTGTTCGCAAAATGCAGCCTAAAACCCTGCTCCAAGACCACCATACCCATGAAACTCAGCAAAAGTGGATTCTCCACGACTGCTGAAAATGGATTCTGGTTCGATGTTCAACCGAGAAACAAGCCACAATACGTACACGTCAATTCTGTGAGAGGCGAGGGTATATCACGTTAATAAGATTTTGTGTTATATGCCTGTCTTACTTCTGTACTGACTTCGTTGAAGGATTTTTAAAGTAAAATTAATCATTCTAATAATAATTTTTATCGGAATAATTGTGTAGTAAGTATTCTTGTGCTCGTAGCTTTCATACAGTTGTAAAGGATATGTAAAATGTTAGGTAGACTTGCTCTCGATGGTATGGACTGAAGACAATATTTATAATTATCTCATTCAACAACAGAACGTATCGATTTTATCTTATCGTTGCTCGTGTAATCGCTTAGTTGATTTTGACATTCTGATCATTATATAAGTAATTTAAGTAGCTTCGTTTCGTACTCACAGTCGAATCTTGATGTTTAAGACGAACTTGCTCGGAGAGCAACGATTGTTATTTATTTTTGTAACATTGTTGATGATTGCCTTATTTTTAATTGGATGTTGAATGATAATGAGATAAAGACGTATGAAAGAATGTAAATGGTATGGAATGATAATTATTGTGCGATTAGTTTGTTAATATTTTATGAAGGGTGCGATACAATTTTGTTAGCAACAGAGCACAGGTATAATAGGCTGCAGACTTGTATAAATGTGATTTATCTAAACGTGTGAATAAAATTAGCACGAAGAAAAATGACATCGTGTATTTTTCCTCTTCCCTTCGTCTTTCTTTCACATGCGTTAAAAGTTCAATAAAAATGTTTCCCCGTTATCAAACTTAATCTTAATCTGCAGGCATGAAAGTTACTAAATGACATTAGGAAATAACTGCAAATGCTATTTTCTTAAACGGGTTACAAAATAAAGAATTTATTTGACCTGTATGTAAATTTCTTCCTTGCACGAATTGTAAATAATTTTATTACTAAAATTCCGTGGGACGCAGGACATTGTAATTGCAGATAATTGCACGGAATATCGAGTACAGTAGCGCAATCTTAATATTACTGAAACATCAAAACGATATCAGGTGTCTTATCTGCTTTGAAACCACTACCTTGTTACTTTCTACGCTAAATTTACTGGGATTTATGACTAGAAATTCCATAGACTTTCAATTCATGAAAAATAATTTCTTATACTTAAAAATTATTTGAAGGTGGAGTGGTCGGAAGTTGAAAATTAAACTTTGACTTTGCTATAAATTCTTTGCAAAAGTTAAGCACTTTCCGATTTCCGTTTTCTCATTCTTCTATTTTTTCCCAATTTTATTCAAAGTCAAAAATTGCTTTAATCTAAATACACTTGATAGCAATTTAAAAAATTACTATCAATACTAAGAGGATTAATACGATTCGAAATATCATAAATTCGAAACAAATTATGTCAAATCAATGAGAAACATTATTTTATGATCTACCTAGTGGCTTTCGAAATTGAGAGCATCTCCGCAAGTCATGAACTACCAAATTACGTAAACAGATTAATCTTCACACGCGAGCCTTACTTTAATACCAGATTATCAAAACACGATCAAGGAAGAATATTTAACTCCGTACGAGCTCGATAAGAGGTATTTATGTACATCGACGGTTCAGTACGAAACGCACAATAACACTGTGTACCATACTATCAACGCGGAAATTTCACAGAAAACTCGCATGAAGCCGTTACAGCGAGCAGTTGTCGTCGCGGCAGCGCCTCAGTGAGGTCGTCAGTGCCCGTCGACAGCATTCCCACCGCGATTAGAAACACTGTCATCGCATTCTGTTCAACAGATTAATCTACATTCGATTCGTGTGTAATTAAAACAAAGATTTCGCGTACAATTAGTACGATTGTTTCGAGCGATTAATGGTGCATTGAACGGAAGAAAAACTGAACAAGATGTGGACGATCATCGCAGCTGTGCTCGCCGTGCTTTTGGCGTCCTACTATTACCTGAAGGACTACGACTTCTTCGAGAAGCGCGGAATACCATACGCCAAGCCGTTCCCATTTTTTGGCTGCATGTTCAAAGCTATAACGATGCAAACCACCTTCGCGGACACGGTTAAGGAAGTGTACAACGTGAATCGTGAGGCGAAATACACGGGATTATTTGACTTCATGACGCCTGTGGTGCTGCTCAGAGATCTGGATCTGATCAGAAGCATCACCATCAAGAATGCCGAGACTTTCCCTCACCACAGGGCTTTCCAGGGCGACGGGCTCGATCCTCTGTTCAGCAAGAACCTGTTCAATCTACGGGGAGAGCAATGGAGGGAGATTCGAACGACACTGTCTCCGGCCTTCACGTCTAGCAAGATGAAGTCAATGTTCGTGTTGATGAGAGAGTGCGCCAAACGATACGGTGATATTATGTGCACGCTGAGAGAAGATCAGAGGATCCTGGAGCTGAAGGACGCGTTCACGAGGTGTACCAACGATTTGATAGCCACCTGTGCGTTCGGAGTGAACGTGGATTCGATGGTGGACCGCGACAACAAGTTCTACGTGTACGGGCGCGAGGCTACTGGATTTGGAACGTGGCAGTCGATGAAATTCTTCATGATCCGTGGTTGCCCCACAATATGCAAACTGTTGGGCATCAGAGTAGTCCGCAAGGAGATAGCCGACTTTTTCCAGGACCTGGTGGCCACTACCATAAAGACCAGAGAGGAGAAGGGTATCGTTCGTCCGGATATGATTCAGCTGATGATGGAATCTAGAGGCAAAACAGGCTCGGGTAAGGGCATGACGATCGAGGACATGACCGCGCAGGCGTTCGTCTTTTTTTTCGGTGGTTTCGAGAGTACTTCGACCTTAATGTGCTTCGCGGCTTACGAGATAGGCGTGAACGAAGAGATACAGAACAAATTGCATAAAGAGATCGATCAAGTGCTGGAGGATTGTAACGGAGAGGTCACATACGAAGCGCTAAACAACACAAAATATTTGGACGCCATCATTAACGAGACCCTCAGGATGTATCCCGCTGCAGTGTTCACCGACAGGGTTTGCGCGAGCCGTTTTGAACTACCACCAACCCTGCCAACATCGAAACCGCTCGTCATAGAAAAGGATCAAATCGTCTGGGTACCGATTTACGGGATACAACACGACCCTGACATCTTCCCAGATCCAGAAAAATTCGATCCGGATCGATTCTACGACGACCCCAAGAAGATTCTTAATTCTGGCGCGTTTTTGAGCTTCGGACAGGGTCCCAGGATGTGCATCGGCAATAGATTCACCATTCTCGAGGCTAAAACCGTGCTGTTCCACTTGTTCGCAAAATGCAGCTTAAAACCCTGTTCCAAGACCACCATACCCATGAAACTCAGCAAAAGAGGATTCTCTGTGACTGCTGAAAATGGATTCTGGCTCGATGTTCAACCGAGAAACAAGCCACAATGCGTACTCGTCAATTCGGTGAGCGGCGGCGGTGTATCACGTTAATAAAATTTTGTGTTATATGCCTATCTTACTGCTGCGCTGGCTTCGTCGAAGAATTTTCTAAGTAAAATTAATCAATCTAATAATAATTTTTATCGGAATAATTGTGTAGTAAGTATTCCCGTGCTCGTAGCTTTCATAAAGTTGTAAAGGATATGTAAAATGTTAGGTAGACTTGTTTTCGATGGTATGGACCGGAGACAACATTTATAATTATCTCATTCAACAACAGAACGTATCGTTTTTTATCTTATCGTTGCTCGTGTAATCGCTTAGCTGATTTTGACATTTTGATTATTATATAAGTAATTTAAGTAGCTTTGTTTCGTACTCACAGTCGAATCTTGATGTTTAAGACGAACTTGCTCGGAAAACAACGATTGTTATTTATTTTTGTAACATTGTTGACGATTGCCTTATTTTTTAATTGGATGTTGAATGGTAATGAGATAAAGACGTATGAAAGAATGTAAATGGCATGGAATGATAATTATTGTGCGATTAGTTTGTTAATATTTTATGAAGGGTGCGATACAATTTTGTTAGCAACAGAGCACAGGTATAATAGGCCGCAGACTTGTATAAATGTGATTTATCTAAACGTTTGAATAAAATTAGCATGAAGAAAAACGACATCGTGTATTTTTCTTCTGCCCGTCGTCATTCTTTCACATGCGTTAAAAATTCAATAAAAATGTTTCCCCGTTATCAAACTTAGTCTTAATCTGCAGGTATGAAAGTTATTAAATGATATTAGGAAATAACTGCAAATGCTATTTTCTTAAACGGGTTACAAAATAATGAATTTATTTGACCTGTATGTAAATTTCTTCCTTACACGACTTGTAAATAATTACTAAAATTCCGTGGGACGCAGGACATTGTAATCAATCTTAATATCACTGAAACATCAAACGATGTCAGGTGTCTTATCTGCTTTGAAACCACTACCTTGTTACTTTGTACGCTAAATTTGCTTGGATTTATGACTAGAAATTCCATAGACTTTCAATTCATAAAAAATAATTTCTTATACTTAAAAATTGTTTAAAGGTGGAGTGGTCGGAAGTTGAAAATTAAACTTTGACTTTGCTATAAATTCTTTACAAAAGTCAAGCACTTTCCGATTTCCGTTTTCTCATTCTTCTACTTTTTCCCAATTTTATTCAAAGTCAAACATTACTTTAATCTAAATACAATTGATAGCAATTTAAAAAATTACTATCAATACTAAGAAAATTAATACGATTGGAAATATCATAAATGAGAAACATTATTTTATGATCTACCTAGTGGCTTTCGAAATTGAGAGCATCTCCGCAAGTCATGAACTACCAAATTACGTAAACAGATTAATCTTCACACACGAGCCTCACTTTAATACCAGATTATCAAAACACGAGAAAGGAAGAATATTTAACTCCATACGAGCTCGATAAGAGGTATTTGCGTACATCGACGGTTCAGTACGAAACGCGCAATAACACTGTGTACCATACTATCAACGCGGAAATTTCACAGAAAACTCGCATGAAGCCGTTACAGCGAGCAGTTGTCGTCGCGGCAGCATCTCGGTGAGGTCGTCAGTGGACGTCGACAGCATTCCCACCGCGATTAGAAACACTGTCATCGCATTCTATTCAACAGATTAATCTACATTCGATTCGTGTGTAATTAAAACAAAGATTTCGCGTACAATTAGTACGATTGTTTCGAGCAATTAATGGTGCATTGAACGGAAGAAAAACTGAACAAGATGTGGACGATCATCGCAGCTGTGCTCGCCGTGCTTTTGGCGTCCTACTATTATCTGAAGGACTACGACTTCTTCGAGAAGCGCGGAATACCATTCGTCAAACCGTTACCATTTTTTGGCAGCATGTTCAAAGCCCTGACCATGCGCATCACGTTCGCAGAAATGGTCAGGGAAGTGTACAACGTGAATCGCGACGCGAAATATTTGGGTTTCTTTGATTTTACCACGCCGATATTGATGATCAGGGATCTGGATCTGATCAGAACCGTTACCATAAAAAATTTCGAGAATTTCACCGATCACAGGACCTTCCAGACCGACGAAATCGATCCTTTGTTCAGTAAAAATCTGTTCAATCTTCGCGGAGAACGATGGAAGGAGATTCGAATGACACTGAGCCCAGCCTTCACCTCCAGCAAGATGAAAGCAATGTTCGTGTTGATGAAAGAGTGCGCCAAACGATACGGTGAGAATTTTGCCTCGTTGACCGGCGATCAGAGGATTCTGGAGCTGAAGGACGCGTTCACGAGGTACACGAACGACGTGATAGCCACCTGCGCGTTCGGAGTGACCGTGGACTCGATGACGAATCGCGACAACAAGTTCTACGTGTACGGACGCGAGGCCACTTCATTTGGAAGATGGCAGTCGATCAAATTCTTCATGATCCGTAGTTTCCCGAGACTTTGCAAACTGCTGGGCATCAAAATAGTGAAAACCGAGATAGCCGATTTTTTCCAGGATCTGGTGGCGACCACGATAAAGACCAGGGACGAAAACGGCATTGTACGGCCTGATATGCTTCAACTTATGATGGAGTCCAGAGGAAAAATGGGATCGGATAAGGAACTGTCGATCGAGGACATGACCGCTCAGGCGTTCATCTTCTTCTTCGGAGGTTTCGAGAGCACTTCGACCTTGATGTGCTTCGCGACTTACGAGGTAGGCGTGAACGAAGAGATACAAAAGAGATTGCAAGATGAGATCGATCAAGTGTTGGAGGATTGTAACGGAGAGGTCACTTACGACGCCATAAACAACATGAAGTATCTGGACGCAATCATCAACGAGGCCCTCAGGATGTATCCTGTTATAGTGGCTACCGATAGGATTTGCATAAAACCTTTGGAACTTCCACCGGCTTTACCAACCTCGAAACCACACTTGGTACAGAGTGGTGAATACGTTTGGATACCGATTTACGGGATTCAACGCGATCCTGAAATCTTTCCAGAACCGGAGAAGTTCAATCCGGATCGGTTCTATGACGATCCCAAACAGATCCTCAACTCTGGCGCGTTTCTTAGCTTCGGGCTCGGTCCTAGGATGTGCATCGGCAACAGATTCGCTATTCTTGAAGCCAAGACTTTGTTGTTCCACGTTTTTGCCAACTGCGACTTGAAACCCTGCTCGAAGACCACCATTCCCATGAAACTGAGCAAAAAAGGATTCTCCATGACTGCTGAAAATGGATTCTGGTTCGATGTTCAACCGAGAAGCAAACCGCAACACGTGCTCGTCAATTCTATGACCGGTGGCGGTGTATTTCATTAAAATCTCGTTTTGTACAGATTTTTTGTTTCTTTTTCTATTTTTATTTCATGTGATTTGATGAAATAATTTGTAAGGTATAAGTAGTCATTTTAAACATAGTTTTTTTTTATCGGGATAATCAGAATGTCTGTTTACGTATTAGCTTTCGTATATTTCAGCGTAGTGACTAAATGCTATGGGTATTAAAGGTAATATTGTAATTGGCAGATCTAATAACAAAACGTGCTCTGTCTTTTTGTCTTATCAGCGTTTTAATAATGTTTCACTTGATTTTGCGATTAAAATTATTGTGTATCTAAGTTACTCAGGTTTTCGATGCTTCAGATCGGTTTGCTTGAATGGGAATAATTGTTATCCATTTATAATAACAATTTCGAACGATAGATAGGTGAAGTTGTATAAAAGATGTAACTACGTCAATAGTTTGTTAAAATTGGTGCACGGAACTGGTGGACTAATGTTACATTTAACATCCTTGTTATGTAAATTTGATTTACCTGGATATCTAAACAAATTTAGTATGAGCACAAATTAATTTCTTCTTCCTCTTGTGTTCCTTCAATGAAAATTCAGTAAAATCGTTTATGGTATACTTTTTAACTGTGAATATTTTCCTGGCCAATACGATGAGATATTAAATAAAAATATTTCGATTGAAACCACCCCTTAAAGTTTCGATCCAGTTGTGCTATCTGGAAAACAAATTGCATTTTGCCCAATTTATTAACATCCTGTTATTATACACAAAAAACCATAAAACTTTCCTATTAGAAGTTTTAATGTATCTCGTATGGTTTTCGAGATAGCACAAGTGGATCGAAATTTTAAGGGGTGGTTTCATCGATAAAAAAAAATATGTGTCTCTTATTTTTGCCCGCTTAACAAACCTACGAAGTTTCATAAAAATCGGAGGGGGATACTTCGTTATAATGATCAACAATTGGTGAACAAAACAACTACCTGTGAATTTAATAAACAAACAATTAAAGCGGTATAGGAATACGGGGGATCCTGAAATCAAGTTTTGATGCTTAAAGCGAGGTTACACGAATGACTGTCATTCGTTTATTGTGATCATCATTCACCATGAAGGTACAATTGGTTCTATTGCAGACCAAGGTCGTAATGGAAGTTCACCGAGTTATAAAGTTACATCATTGCGTGGGGTCAAATTGTATTTTCTTTATTATCATTTGCTGGCGATGCTTTTCTTATTTAACGTCGAATAAAAATATCAGTCAAAAGAACAAGGGAATGTTATCGATTTATTTTAACGAATCTGAGTCGTCGAAAATGTTTAATATTCCGAAGACAGTTGGCTCTCTGCACACAACAATATTTATTTACCAATCCTTGAATCTTTGCATTCGCTGAAACGAGTTAAATACAGTGTCGAGTTGAAACCTTGCTCGAAGACCACCATACCCATGAAACTGAGCAAAAAGGGATTCGCCATGACTGCTGAAGGAGGATTCTGGAGGACGCAATTTCTTATAACTTTCCGAGGAATTATTCTTCAACAAGGTCTTTGATATTTAAAAATAAAATTACTGGCAATGCTATTTTCTGTTTTTCAATTTATTTCTCATTTTTCTATGATGTAAGGTACAAAACGTTTGAATATCCCAAATGCTGAAAATATCTCAACCCAAAAATTCTAAAAGTTAACTCCAACCTTGTCGTTATTTTTCACTACCCATCACCTAGAGATTCATTTACAAAAATTCAAACTCTGCGTGTTATGCACGCAAAAAAGCATCCAATTCGGACTAGGACGTTTGTCGGAACCTCAGCTTAGGTCTCAGATAGCTTTGTACTCGTCTTTTACCGTCTGCCATCGGAGGGTTACTAGCGAATCTTGTTTTCTGTTACCATTGTGAATCATACAACGATAGCGCCAAAACCAACGGGTAGAACATAAGATGCATGTCTTGTTGCTGCGAGTTTCTGATCGCAGAAATGAATGCGTGTTGTATGTCCATCTCAATTATCGTCCATTGAATGCGTCATCCTTCTCAACATGGCCAGCACGTAACACAGACTCGTGCCACGCACAACAGCCGTATAATATATTCCAGTACGTGGTTGGATATGAATATTGCTTTAACAAACGACACCCATTGATCCGAAGCATATCGCATATCGTTTCGGCCGATTCGCGCCCAGCTCGCAAACGTCGATCCCGGTTCGTCAAACCGGTTTTGATTTCTGCTCGCGTATCTTCGAATCGCGGTTCAAGGCAGTCCAGTACCTGATAACCCGCCGTGACTCTCAGCTTTCAATCGCTTTCCTGTTGGTTTCTTTGTATCTGCTGCGACGCGTGTTAACGACAATTTAATGACTCTTTACGTCCAGCCGTCGCTATCGTGGAAAATATTATTTCTGGCGTTTATACGAAGTGCATCCGTCTCATTGGTTCTCGTAGCAATTATAAGCATCATTTGTAGTTTACTAAGATATCTATCGCGTTACTAGGTTTTCAACTAAGTATTATGAAAATTGCTTTATGGTTATCATGACATTAGTCTTACTGAGTTGACGATAAAATATACAAAAATGGGAACTTTCATCTTGATAATTGTTTATCGCACATTAATACAATTTGGAGAAACTGTAATTTAATTTATCAGTATTTACAAATATGATATAAAGTCGATATAAAGAAATGTAAGCTACTTTCTAAAACGCAAATGTGTGAATAAAATCGCTGAGCCGTTGCAGAATAATAATACCATGTATGCAGGACGATAAATGTAGCAGAACATCCGTATTGATAGTATACTCTTGATCATCGCGTTTCGCAAAAAAAAAAAGAACGAACTTTCTGCTGTCGCTTATCATTGTCAACGATTAATTTCGGCGCACAATGGTTGCGCGTGTGAAATTATCGCATCGAGAAATAGATAATGTTCCACGAGAATTGAAAACAATTACGCTGCAGGTTTCAGAGAGTTTGTAAAGAAATGATCAATTACGTCAGGTATTGTTTGTAAATAAAGATAAGGTCACACGAGCATAATTTATGTTAATGCTTAATTTCTCCATCCTCGGAGTTGATTCCGTGCTATGCATTCAAGCGTTATTCGCGATCTTCACATAAATTCTATACACGTTAACGATATTCTTCGAATCGTATGTACAGTATGTATATTCTCAAGATCACCATTCACACTGCCACAAAATATCAGTCTAACGCAATCACGATTACCAATACATCTGTACATATCTACTGCACACAGCAATCACTCAATTCTTTCAATTTACCACAAGCAAAATGTATTCAACGCTACCATTTTTATAATAACGCGCTGTATTTTCGAGCATTTTAATTCAGAGCCTATTTGCCGGATCGCGTTCAATTTTTTTCTTCTTCTTTCTACTTTAATTTGGAAGAATCGTCCTATTGTTTCAAATCGAGAAAGTGAAGTCTGGTTGAAGATATCTGATCGAACGATCCCCATCATCTTCTTTCTTCTCGCTTAATCGTTCGATCAAACGATACACCAGAAACTTGGAACGATTCACTTCGATCGACTGACTTCTTCATCCTTTTTTTTTTTCCTGTCCTTTTCCTCGTTTCTTGGCCGCTCATCGAAATTAGTCCGCAGCCAATTGCGGCCACAGTCCCGCGGGTTATTTGGATGTCTCTCTTGAGCGGCGTAGAAACGTCTGCTCGGATCCAGGATATTGCGAACGATGGGATCAACGTACGGAAACAAAGCCGGGCACTTAGCGGCAAATTAGCGATGGCTTGGGGCGCCACTGTCGCTCTTCATTACACCGACACCCTTGCACCACCCAACCCCTCGGCCCAACCGCCCCCTCCCCTCTGTCCCTCCACTTCTCAGCTAACCCTCTTAACATCCTGCAGACAATGCACACCGACTATCTTCCTCACTACATCCGGACGAATTAAATCTCCGCTACCAACGAAAAAATAATCTTCAACCTTTCTCTTTCTTTTTTTTTTTACCAACGAATCGTGTTAACGTCCGACTTGTAACCGAAAGACCTTAACGCGATGTATGAAAGCTTGAAGCGAGTGTGAAGCATAATGGATACTGGGAACAATGAGGAAAGATCATAAGTTATACGCTACCGTACATATTTAGAAATTGTAATAAATTTGGAATAGATTGTACTATTTGTAATATTAAAGAATAGCTTAACTATTGAATTTTAAGCTTTAGAAAGCTTATGTGTTTATTAACTTGTTTCTATTTAACGGAAAGGAGATGTTTTCCATTAGAAAAGGTCGTAAGAAAAGGGTTATTAAAGGGTAGACAGTACGTAACAATTAAAAACATGGTTCCTTTGATCGACGAAGAGAACACGTTTGATCGCGGCGAAAGATTTCATCAGTCGGCTGATCGTCGATCAAGTTCGCGTTTTAACATCGATATCGTCACGATTTATTTCTAATTTCCGAGGCTTGCGACGCGACAGCACAACCACGACTGCCTTCCTGTCTCGGAAATTGAAGGAAAGCAAAGAAAATGGGTATGAGGGAAGGAGGTGGGGCAGCCAGAGTCTCACAATGGGGTATCCCAGGTACCAAAAGTGGGAACGAAGGGTGACAGAGGCAAAGTACGAAGGCTTGTGTAACAGACTCCATTGTTAGAACTTATTGAGAATCTGCCAATAGCCTTGGGATTCAATTTGACTGGCGAACCATGAACGTCATTTAATATACAACCAAAGTGGGAAAGAGACGATGGTAAAAAACGACGATCGGGATAAAAACATTAACATCCAAAAGGGTGGGGAATACTTTTGAGAAATCCAATGTTAATCGACCGATTAATTGCTACTCCTTCTTAACATATATTTATTCTTAGATCGATTTAAATAATCGTATAATATATTTGGATACAAAAATGGTAATAAATTTTGGCAGGTTTGACGGTTCTAGCGATAGGGAAAATATTCTTCAAAAGATTCTTTCAATTGAATTTATATGTTATAGGAAAAAATTGTCTAAATAAAAGCATTTCTGTTTTATTGAAAATGAGAAAACCTTCTTAAGCGTAAGAAATTAAGCGTCACGTAGCTCGAGATGCTGTATCGAGTCGGAATATCTCGTATCGAATAATTTGTACGTGACCGTGCATTGTATCGGCAAATAACGAATGCCGAACGATCGTAATTTATTCGTTTCGACGTTTTCCAGACGCTAGAAAAATAAGCTGCGCCTGCCATCCACGACCAAAGAGTTCGCGATGCTTGGAAATTGATCGTTTATTAAAATTCAACAATGTTTCGCAGAGATTTCCGAATCACTTAATTCCACTTGACGCTCGACATTATTTTGAAATCATGAAATTTTTAATTTTCTCAACAGTTTGCATTTCAAGCTGTAGTTGTTGAAATTGCGTGCTTTCCAAACCATAAAATTGGAGCAGAATTGAATCTTTGCAAATAAACTTTATGACGCTTAAAAATTTCTTAACTTTTACATTTTCGTACCAGCCAGGCACGATAATAATTTGACGTTAGTCTACGGTGCTTTTTGTCGATCGAACGAGAGAGCGGCGAGAGATCAGAGAGAATCGAAAAAGGAAAAAAGGCGACATCGTCGTTATCGTAGAAATTTGTTTCCCAGCCTGATGTAGTCATTAGTCGGTCGAGTTAAAACGAAACATCCCTCCGGGAAATACACCTTAATAACAACTTAAGAGAGTCGTTCTACTTTTTTTTACTTTTTCTTCTATTTTTTCCCAAGTCCATTCCAGCTTGTTACTTGGCTTCAATCTTCGCCCGTTTTACGTCCCGTTTTGTTCGGTTTCCTTTTTCCTTTCGATTTCGAGACGCGAAAAAACTTTTGAGCATTGCAAAATGTAAAATACTCTTTTACGAATAATAAATCATCGATGATCAATCATGAGTAATTTAATAAAAATTGTTAGCTTTGATATCAAAGGAATTGTATTTTAGACGAACGAAAAACGTTATCGCAAATTGATGACATAAAAGTATAGCAAAATAACACTTGTGTTATATCAATTTGAAGCACAAAGTTTGACAAACACAATCATATAAGCGCGCCATCAAAATATTTAATACGAAATGATTAGTTCATCGTCGAAACAAGCTTTAGTATTTATATAGCTTAGTAATTTTCTTCGTTGAATATCTGCTGTTTCATTAAAGAATCAGCCATTTCGTATTGAAATTATTAAGAAATCCGTTATGTAGTTATTTTCTCCAAATTTTAAGCTTTAAATTGATATGCCATAAGTGCTATTTTGAGATACTTTTATGTCATGAAATCATGCCAGAATTTCTGTGTCAAAGTTGGATGTGATTTTATTTTCTCATGGCTGCACTTAAATTCGAACGAATCATACTTGAAAATGCCAATTAAACTCTCCCGTAAAGTGAAATCATTCATTGGCATGCTGGCAAAAATTTTCAGCAATTTTTCGCCTGTTGCTGGCTCATTGATCAACTTTCAAGAGAGCTGAACATCTCGTTTCCGCAAGAATGATGTTCAATTTCCATGAATAGACGCCGAGAGACCCGAAGGTCTATCCCTTCTTTCCTTTTTCCCTTTTTTTTTTTATTCGTAGCTCGAAATTAAAAGCGGCTAGGTGTTGGCCCGTCCCGAGTACGGTATCTCCAAGAGCGAAGTTTCTTAACAAAAGCTGAATTTCTTTTTTCATACTGTTCACTGGCGCTTAAACACGACGCTCGCGTAATATACGATGCTTTGAATCACCGTCCAGATTTGGATACTCTTAGTTTCGTCATAAAAACGTGTTAAAAACTTCCGACATTTTTATAGCTATCAAAATTTCCATTTCTATTCATTTTCAATTACATTTCACCGAACTGAACGCTGGAATTTGAAAAATTAACTAATCTGGCACGTCGAAGCGTTATTTGCATTAAATTTCATTGTTCAAATTAAAATATTCTTTTTTTGACGTCTATAACGTATCTACCTAAACTCCTGGTAAATACCACATGTTTAAAACAAAGTCAATCAACTCATCAAGAGGGAATCAACACCAGTCAACTTTCAAACCAATTTCGCTTCTGCCACGATTCCTCAAAACCCCGGCTAATCGTTTTCGTTTCTCGCGTGAAAAATATCAATTCCAGCCGGCTGAAAAGGCAAGAGTTGACAATTCACTTTTGGCCAGCTGTCAACCGAAAAAGAAGGTCCAGGGAAAGTTTCGAGCCGCGGGGCTGGCAAATGGCGCGGAAGTTTCGTTACGACTCGGGATCGAAGGCGACGAATTCGCGATCGAGTGAAACGAGGAGGAATCTTTTAAAGGTCCTGGACACGCGAGTCACGGTTGGAAAAGCTTGGCAGGCTGTCGAAGACAGAAGAAAAGGGAAATAGGGGGAGTGTGGGGTCACGAAGCTCGCTCGACTCTGCAGGAATCTGCATAACAAAACGCGCAATTAATGAAGTTCCCGGTACGGAGGGCAGCCACAAAAGAGCATTTCGCCCTTTCAACGATTCTCCTGCATCCTCGTCGCGCTCTGACTTCGTTCCTAGCTTCGCTTTTGCCGAATCGTGGGAGGGTGGTGAAAAGTAGGTTGTACGGGGTTGGAAGAGCCAACAGGGTCGTCTCCTATGGCAAGAGCCATGGAATCGCTACCGGGCTAAATAATAAGTCAGCCTTTGTAAGGAATCCATCGGGGAAAAAAAAACTTGGCAATCTTTGTTCCCGCGAAAACTTCGGCTATGCATTCATTAATATTTCGATGGATTTATGCTTTGGAGAATTGTTAAGATTTTGTATTTGAAATATTAATTATCATAAATAATTCAGTTATAAGTGAAAGATTTAGTATTGATTACTCTGTCGATCTAGGAAACTGTATGCGGTTACATTGAGGTCAAAACTCACAAATAAAATATGTCACCTATACGCCAAAGAGTTCATTTATATTCTGCAACAATCCCAAAATATCGAACAACTTCCGAAAAAATGTGTCAACCCTTTGATATTTCCATGAACACGAACCAATCGACCGAAGCTTTGAATATAACAAGTGGAACAGCTTTTCTTACCCCTATCAGGCATCTTTTCTTTTCATTAAAAGACCCGACGAACTTTCGAATTCGCTTCAAGGGTGTCTGAATTGAATTGTCCGCGACGCCGTTTTCTCTTTTCGTCTCGTTCAACAGGGCACAATCGGAAAGTTTCTCTATTTCTCTTTTTCTCTTTTTCTCTCCGTGCAAAATGGGAGCCGCATTATTTATCAAAACGGAGGCGCAACTAGTCGGGCGGGATCTTAACGCGTCTGCCGTACTGCACCAACTACCGCCTCGACTCTTCGAGGTAAACAGTTTTCAGTGCTCGGTAGACGAAGAGTCTGGCTGCTTAATATTTCAGACGACCCCGAGCTAACTTCATGCATACTTATGTCGCAACGCGTCATCCCTCCTCTTGCCCCTCCCTTTGTCGGATAACCCCGCGGCAATATTCTCGGCTAGATTCGGCCAGATTCTGGAATTGTCAATTTTTCTATTGTTTTTCTTTCATTTACCGAGTCTGTCGGCTCCTCGTGCCCTCGGGACACCACCGTTAGGCGTCCGGAACGCTTCTCGTAGCTTTTGAACGGAAATTGGGATGCTCAGGTATCTTCCTTTGAAGGGACTTTCAGTTTTTTCTTTACCTTCTCACAACCTTTGCTTTCCTTTCGAATGCTTGTGATTTACAGTCAGACGAATAAACCAAATCTTCCGTCTAATTATTTGATGGCGAATCGTAATTTGTAGTCATTAATTTAGGCTCCCGAAATGAGGATCATTAATGCGTTTAGTACCGTAAAGAATGTTTGCAACCGCAGGAAAAATTATTCTGACGAATGCAGTTTCAAAAATTTTAAGGAATAATTTTCCGCCGGGTCTTTTTTTCTAACAGGTTGCTCGTATTTTTTATGGACTTTATTTTACACCGTTTCGATTGTAGGAAGATCAGCCCTTTAATCCTGGAATCAGATACTCTTGTCCCTGTACACGTTCCTCGATCTTCAAGATAATATCGTGATACGTCAATCATCATTAAACTGAAGCAGCTGTATTTACGTAAAAACTTATCGAAAATGACAATTTCATCCAATAACCTTTTCAATTTTCTAAGAACAATTATCCATATTTTGTGTGTGTACTTTTCTTGAAAATCTATCACAGAGATTGGTCTAGTGGCAGGGGAAAATCATTTCAGGGAACATTTTCAGTACTCCCGTTTTTTGTTAAGACACAAATTCAATTTTTGAACATCGTATACAATATATTCCTCTCACAATTGCCCGATACTTTGATTTCGTCCTCTCACGCGGTATTTCTCTCGTCCAGCGGACATTTTTACCGTTTTTTATTTTTCGTTACCTCCTCTCCAACTCATTTATTCTCAATATATCCGATATATTCTAGCGACGCGGTATTGCGACGAGGAAAAATATAAAACGAACGGGACAGTAACGGAGCGTAATAAACAACTAACAAAACTTCAAGCGGGAAAAGTTGAACTAAACGTGGTTTTTCTTTGTACCACGAACTCGATGAATGATCCGAATATTTTTGAACAAAAATTCGGTGATGAAATTAAAGGACACTACCTATGGTTTATCACAGCGACGAATTCTTCTGTAGAAATCCGCATAGGCTTTATTTAATCAAACGAATGCACGTTTCCGGCGAAAGCCGCTTTTTTTTTTTTTGTGTCGCGTTGTAAAACGCAGTATTGTATTTAAAAACAAAAAGTGTCTAAATTCTTTTTTAAAATTTAATCTGATCAATTTTCAGACTTGGTCGTTGCAGTTTCAATTATATTTAGAGTTTCGATAGATAAATGACCCAACTTAACATTTTTTTTTTGTAAATTATACGATTACACCAAATCTGGTAAGAAATTAAATAGCACGAAGCAGTCAGATTCAGAGGAGTTCTGATTTAAAAACGTTTGATGGATTTTGGAAATGATTGTATTTCTTAAATCGCTGGAACAGGTGGATTAATCTAGGGACTCTAATACCGTTGTGGAATAACGCAGACAAGGAATAAATAAATTCAAAAGAAGTTATAAAACAAATCTCGACTAATATACCTGTATGAAACAAATAATCCGTATCCCCTTTTTTCCAGTACCTACCCTTTCGCGAGCATATTTAATCCCGTAAAATGGCAGGATTCTTTCTCCCGCTTCATAACATTCCTTGCGTTTCTACGTTTTTAATTCTCCTCTTGTCAGATCTGTTCTCTCCCGCGATCTCTCAAACAAATAGCGACACACACACACGTACGCAGATATAAAATAGACAAAAGTCGTGTCTCGAAAATCCTTTGCCAAGAGAAGATTCATATTAATTTCCGGCTTGGTAGATGATCTTTTTCCCTTATCTTCTTGCAGCCATGTATAAAAACATCATCAGTCTCCGGTTCGCGCAATCGCTGTCAGGTTAAACCTCGTAATAAAAATAGAGTCTAGCCTTCTCTCTTTCCACCGCTTGGTCTCTCCCGGTTGACGTTCTCGCACCCCCTCGCCTGGAACGGATTCAGTCAACAATATGGCAAGATGTTTGATGAGCCGATCGATCACGGCACCCTGTCAGTTTTCGAGTTGAAACGTTCTCGATACGTGGGCGTAGCGATCGTGTGAACGTATCCCATAAACTCGAAAACACGAAGCCATGTTCTGCTTCGAATGAATACTGTCCTTTCTAGTACGATTTTTCTAATAAATTAAATTGATTCGAAGCCAAACGCTTGAACGCTTGGTAACTTTCCAAGTTCACGTTAGAATTGTCGTGTAAAATTGTGAAATTGTGTTAGAGATTTACATTAATTATTGACATGGAGGATTAGCCACTTTGAAATGTTGTCAGGTATCAATTATTCTTACTTCCAAAATACTTATGGTATTGAGATTAAATCAGCAAAGCTATTTATTATACTGAATATTATCAAATCTATTAATACAAAATTTCTCTAAAACAATTATTACTCAGCTCGGATCAAAGATTCTAATGAATGCCACGTGCTCTACACTCGAACGATTCATCTTTTTGAACATATACATAAATAAATCGACGATTACTCATCGTTATTGTCCCAAAATGTTAATCAACAACAATCTTATCGTCTTGTCGAACAATTTAATCTATCTTGAAACGATTTTCCTTCGTTTCAATAAGTGTCAAATAATGTTCGTTAACACTTATCTCTTAAACGATTCAGCCGTTAAAATAATAAATAAACATCGTTGTACAATCGTTCGCGAAGCTAATTACATTATTTAAACGAGACAGAAGCTGATTTTGCCTCGGGTGATTCGAGCAATAATAAAATAATAAATTATTTACGGTACGCCGAGTTTGTACTCGTCGAAAAGTAAACAATCCCGAGCCAACGAAATTGAGCAATTCAGCTGCATCTTGCTTGCAAACTAGAGTTCTCTCTTTCCATTCATT
Organism: Stelis phaeoptera; assembly: GCA_943735885.1. Taxonomy (NCBI): domain Eukaryota; kingdom Metazoa; phylum Arthropoda; class Insecta; order Hymenoptera; family Megachilidae; genus Stelis; species Stelis phaeoptera. The sequence continues at coordinate 9,842,640 of OX030936.1, forward strand.
TGCTTCGTTGAAAAAGACACCGGCTCTACATACATACGGCTTCCCAGGTAAAGCAAATACCATGATTATGATTGGTGAATAACAGCCAGCTCTTCCACGAATTTCAATCGCATTGCAGCTATCGAAATAGGGAACAGAAATGTTTCTGATAGGTTGGCTTCATTGATTTACTACGTTATGCACTCTAACAGGTTTCAGGAATCACCCGGTGTAAATCAGCCTTGCAAACCGTATTTCTGCTCGATGATGAATACGAGACTAACGCGTCATTTACGATTCCTAGCCGTGCTGAGGCATCCAAAGAGAATTGCGTAATGATATCACTTACACGTCTCGGTTGAGTAATTGAAAACACCACTGGATAAACGTGTTATGTAAGGCTTCATCAAGGCCTCATCAAGTACCGATTTTAATTTGAAAGATTGTTCGTCTTCTGATCTAAGGTCACAAGATTCAATGGTTTCACAAAATAAGCAACTTTTATACGGACATTGTCTGCGTATTTTTTTTTCTTCGTAATGGTGAAGTATTATTGATTGTCGTTCGAGTCCCTGTATCTCCGGTGTACATATTTCGCCTACGAATAACGTGGTCCATCCACGTCGGCGTAGATCCTATCTGGCCGCATCAAATATTACGGCTCGTGTAAACACCGCAGGGTGGTAATTAAAGCGAGGTCCTTCTCGAATTATAAACACCGGACCAGGGGGACCGTTTTGGGTGAAAACCCATCCTACCGTATTTCCCAAATTCTGCGTTCGCCTATCTGTAACCCATCATCCCCTTGACACCGTGTGTATCCTACAGGAAATTGTTATTAAAACACTATGCAAATAATTGCCGTACCCTTTTTTTCCCTTCCTTTACATAAAGAATTCTCGAATGACGAATTGCAGCGGGCACAATACTTGCGAAAATGAAAGTAAGAATAGCACGATGATTAAAAGGAAGAAGAAAGAAAATTTTTACATCCCGTTCATTGTCTAGCATCAGACTTTGATGTATAACGAATGATAAAGGTAGATTAGATACCAGGAGTTTGAAAAAAGCGAAATTAAATTAATGGATTTATTGTTGATACAATCATAAACGATCGAGATAAACGTAAAGTTGCTTTGTACGTCTTAGCATTGCATCAGAAATGTTTAAATAAATATTCTTTGATTTTCTAAGTGCCAATTGACAAAGAAGTTTGCTCGAAACGGTAAAAATCGTTTTTGAAATGATATTGTTACGATCGAACGATTGTTTGAAAGAAAAATGCTTATCCTTTGACTTTTGTTGTAGAAATTTAATATTGTTAAACCACTGGATAGATATACCGTTCGAATGCCAACGACCGATATTTCAGCTCTTAAACGCACAATCCGTTTTCATCTCTTCCATAAATCCATTACGATCGCTTAAATTTTATGAACCCTAACAGGCGTCATTACATGGGACAATAGCCGCTCTCTATTATTGCTAGAAATCACGGGGATAATGGTTTAAAAAATACTAAAGTGATATAAATCGTATTGCTGACATGACATCGATATTCTGTCCTATCGTTTTTACAATTTACTACCCCAATTATATTTAGAAACATTGTTTATCGTATTTATTGTCTGTACTGCATTGGAACTAAACTGGTTTTTTTTTCACCAGTCAAATTAAAAAAAGAATAAAAACGATAGAAGATTTCTATTTGGGATAATTCAGTTGTAGCTGATTTTATTATTAGTCGAGAACTACTTAAGATAAGTACGTCATAAATATCAAGTAGCTTACATCCATTCTTAATTGGGCAAGATTAGACAAGATCGAACTTTTTATCGCTCGATGTAACAAAACTCTCCGACTAGCAATGCTTCAAATATTAGTCATACACGTGCCAAGTAGATTGTTACCGTATTTGGTCAGACACGAACCCATAAGATCAAAGTAGTTCACAATGATAAAATATTAAAGTCATTAGTTTCGATATTGAACAGAAACTTCAATACCGAGTAGATTGTTACCGTATCTGGTCAGACACGAATCAAACAATCATTGCTTTCCGTATGCCAAATTACTTAACAACGAGGAAATATTAAGTTTCCATCTTCAACATTGCAGAAAAAGTAGAATCTTTCAATAGTCCAAGTACAAATCACGTTACACGTATCAAGTAGATAATTACCGTCGTTAATCAGACATAGACGATAAAATATTAACCCCTCGACGACTTATCGTTTATCCGTGATACAAATAACCAACGTCATCCATTTCTTGGCCTGTATTCAAATTTTCTTCATCAAAATCAAATCTCACCGCGCCACCAACGGCGTCAGAACAGAATAGCAATAAATCCAACGCTAAACAACGGGTCAAAAGTCTCGGGGGTTAAATCGCCAACCAAGGAACTATCAGTGGTTCAAACACGAGTCACGTTACAAAGTAAATTGTTCTTGATCAGACACGAATCCACCTATTGGTCACACCAGTTGACGACGATGAAATATATCGCAGGAAGAGGTAGCCAATTTAGTACCAATTTATCTATTCGCCTCGTCCTTCGTCGTTGTGCTTTCCTGAATGACGTTGGTCGGTACAATCGCACGGAATTACGATTCGTTTGCCATCGTTCTCGTGACGCGAGCGTTGTAAATTGTGTCTGTAGCGAGGCTGGCGTTACGCAACGAACGTTTGCAAGTTCAAGGCTTAATTTGACAAGATCTGACAAATGGTCGCGCGTTTCGAGAAAAGAAGTAAGAGAATGCTCGCCATCCGTCGCGCGGAGATTGGTATTACATATTTATACACGAAACTCGGCATTGTCTGTGAAAAAATGTCCCGCCATTTCGCACCGGTTTCAGCTTGCCGGTCGTTTCTCTTCGGGAACGGACGACTAACGTTCCGGGGTGGCCTGAAAAATGACCCCGGTGTCAAAAATGTCGTCTATCGGCCCCGTCACCTGCGTCTCTCCTCGTTATTCTCTTTTACGCGGAAAATTATCCTGCAGGCTCCTGTTACTCTCGCGCACGTTCAATTCACTTTTTGTTCACACGCAACCCTCGCGAAAGGTTTTCAAGAATTTCGGTTAAAGTTTACTATCGTATTGGTTAACGAATAGTCTATTATATTTCCAAGAAGAGATTTGCATTTCAACACTTGTGCCGTGCCATTTTAATTAGAAGTCATTTTATTAGATAGTTCGAAATTTGTACAGTGGAAAAAGATAAATATCAAAATCGACATATCGAATAGGATATCGTGAAATAAATATAAAATTAGACAGGAAAAGAAACATTTTTCCAATAAATGATAATATTCTATAACACAAACAGACCACTACATTTACAGCACATTTTCATGAAGCAATTCCTCTTCTAATAATTATCACGAAATATCTATAATCGATAACAAATGCGTACGTTATATACGAATAAGTATTAAAATGTTTCTTCTTAAACGATCCTAGTATGATTAATATTTTATTTCCAAGGTGGGTGGCAACAAACTCGAATTACGAATTAACGAGTCAAGCTTGACTGGCGATTAATTAACGCGGAATCAGCGGTTCAGAAGGAAACTGTCGTTGAAATTTTCTGTAAATAAAAGGACTCTATTTACAAGGTAGGATAGGTTTTTGCCAGGAAGGCAACAGGTTGATAGAGAGCAGAGAGGTCGTGGAACTTGGCAAAGGTTGAATGTACCGGCATAAGCTTGCAAAGAGTCTTTAATTGCCTGCAAAAAGCTGGGGACAAAGTTCCAGCAACTCGCATGTATTCACCTATTCGCCCGAGAGTCTACTAAATTTATCCGAGGAAGATTCTATACCGTCGACAGACTAAAAAGGTTAAACATTCCAACGACATGAAATTTTTCAAGATTTATTGCCAGAATTCCATTTTTTCTGTGTTTTTAATTATAAAGTATTGAATAACCATCACTTGAAATAAAATTGTCCAGCCATGAAATTTCTCGCCATTTATTTTAATTTTGATACATCAAATGGTCGGTTTTAACGGGTTCAAAGTTTGACGTCATTTCATGACATAAAAATATCTCAAAATAACACTTATGGTATATCAATTTAAAGCTTGAAGTATCCTGAAAATGACTCTGTAAACGCTTCATCGATATTGTTAATACAAAATGACCAATTCTTCGTTGAAACAATGACAACGCTAAGCTATATAAGTTGTTTTGTCCAATTAAGGATCCGTCATTTTGTATTAAGATCATCGATGACACGTTCACGCCGTTATTTGCGTCACACCTTAAGCTTTAAATTGATATATAACAAGTGCCATTTTGCGCTACTTTTATGTCATCGACTGACGTATACTTCCTGTGTTCTGAAATCATCCACTTGATATGCTGTTTGCTATAAACAATGATAAAGTTGTAAAAATGTTGAAAACAGTTTTATTCTTAAAGACAATATTATCTGCGACAATAAGAAATGTTGAGTAATCGAAGATACGCTTTGAACTGACTATACTATAAAGCGAAGAGACAAGATATCACATGATCCAAAGTTTATTCTTTGAAAATGCATAAGAACTCTCAAGTGTTTGCGCGTAATTGATAATACATGTATCATATCGACAATTTATCCGCACACCGATGCAAAATGAGCAATCAAGGAGATTCGTTAACAATTACCATGACAGAATTGATAACTCATAAACATTGAAACCAACAAACTGATAAAATTTTGCGAGAACACCAGCTCGAGCTTCATTAAAATTTATCAATCGTACAGAATTGTTTCGTGTGCAATCAATCGGATGCAAATGATTCTCCGAGCCACCTGTCTGAAAGCTACATATAAAACATATGTCCCATGCATCCTTCATAAAAGTCGATATATAATATTTTTTTCGTTTTAATCGTGCGCGATCAACAAATTATTCCCGTATCCATAACATATACGATTCGTCTTTTTTCGACTTCGTTTAATCCTTCAACCCTTTACAGCACTTTGTAAGAATGAAGGGGGTTAGAGTCTTTGAGTCCCGTGTGGATAAGAAAAAAAAAAAAAATCGTTTCATAAAGCGTTTGGAAATAATATGAAAGTCGAGCTTATCGTCGAATGGAACAAGCTTGTCGCCACAAGTAAACTAAAACTGTCCTGTGACGGCACAGGTAATCAGAGTCGGAAACTTTGCTCAATTTAACTTTGTTAATAAGCTGCTTCGCTGTGTTCTACGGTTGTGAAAATCTCTAAGATGAATTTGCCATCTGTCGAACCGCTAACCTCGAGTAAATAAATTAATCGATACGAGACGGACAATTTTTCTGTCGATTCAGATTATTTTTCAACCTTTCATAATCGAGATTTTACCAACGATCAGCTGATTTCCAGATACTATGTGTAATTCAAATAACATCCGCGTTCGTTTAATAATCGCGTAAAAAAGAATAAGTACCGACTGCGAGTCAGGAATATTCGGAACCAAGAGATTACGTTTGTTCAAGTTAACCTTATCAAATGCAGTTGATTTGATATTAGACTCTCTAACGCGCTTCGAATTAGAAGGGTCAGCAATTACGTGGACGAAACTACCGCGTGTTTCAAAGTTCCAACGCGATATCTCGTCAAAGATGTCGATAGTAACTCTCGTAAGCGGATCAGGCAAAGTGAACTATGAACTGTATGCGTAAGTACTACGTCGTAATACCGCAAATTGATGATTACTGCATTTGCATCCATCCCGATACCGTGTATAAACCAAATCCCTCAGGGCCTTGATAGAAGGTGTAACGGGAGTTCATTAGCAGCGAACGAATCATAATGCGTCCTGTAAACGTGTGCGCAAATATTGAAACACCTTTTCACACGTACCCGCGTGTTTCCGCGTGTTCGAAGCAACGTTTCCTATGCAGATTTATGATAGCCCCGCTTTCACCATAATTACACGAAAGAAAGCAAATTCATTAATGCGATTTGTGTTCGTCGAAATTCACCTCGATTCAACGCTCGTGAAACGTACGAAACACATCGTCGACTTAATCTCGTACTAATTGTGAATCTGAAACACTGTACTTTTAGAATTTTTAACGATGAAATTTTTCTGTTTATTTATGTTGCGATTTCAAGTGATCTGGGATCCCTCGCTTTTTTTTTTATTGATACCAAAAATGAACTCTCAAAGAGAGTTATGCGGGGGGATCCCTCGCTTATCAAAGAAATAAAATTACAAAAGAGCGAGAGTGGGGGTCGAGTATAGAATCATTCGAGGATACGAAAGCAAATAATATCAATAGATTACGTTACACAAGAGATTATATCGACACGAAGTCGGGAATAATTCACTGATTAAAAAGAAAAACGATCGATCCATTAATCAGCAACGTTATCACTCGGTGGATACTTTCAATTTGACACGGAACAGGGGACAGACGTGTTAGCTAATTTGCATAAATCGTAAGCAACACCCTACACTCGGGCTAATAACGTGGAGAAGCAACGAAAGAGACGGTGGTTGACCGAGGAAGCCGACATCTTTATGGTAGCAATAAAGCCAACCTGGCTGGCTTCCAGTTACAAATGACTGCTGCTAGCTGAAAACTATTGCCCCTGGTGTACGCGTGCCCCCAACCATGGACCTCTATAACCCAGCACCACCCCTGCATCAACCGGTAGATGCTGACCCCAACGAGCCCAGTCCCCGTGGTTGGTTAGCTGGTTGAAATAGGACCTCTCGTAAATCCTCGTAACGCCTAACTAACTCCCCCACCAGCTTCGGATTTTCTTTATACACCTAGCCGCGTATCCGATGTAAGGATTAACTTGGTTAATAATTGTTATTATCCATCCCTTCTTTTTTCTTTTCCTTTTTTTTTTTTTTTTTTTTTTTTTAACGACGTGTGTTGTGCCCGTTGGGTATCAACAATATTTATGGGATAGCTGAGGTTCGGAAGCGTTTAAAGAATTGGAATTCACCGGATACTCTCGAGTGTAGAAAAGATTGAAGTACTTTATTTTAGTTGCACTTTGGTTATGTTATACTTTAAATATTATCTTGTTTTACTTTACCGACGTTCTTTCGGTTATTCTCCGCTTTTGGGCGGTTCGCGGTCTTTTTATAATATCGTCTTTTCTAGGTTATTCGGTAGGGATGCTTACCTTTCGACATTTCGTAGGTATTTAAAGGCATTTACTCGGTATTGTCGAGTGTCGCTGATTCGGACATTCCTTGTCCGATCGCGGTCGTTCACTCGGATAGTTAGATGTCGCAATTCAGCACAGCACGTGTTAGCTTTTGTCGAGACGTATGTTTTGATGATAATTTGATAAGTGGAATATGTAAAATTATGTTCTACTTTGTAAATTTGAACAATTTTTAAGATTGTTTATTTGAATTTGAAATTATCCGAATTATCTCAAATTTTACCGTCCTAATTTTATATGTACAAAATATTTGATATCGCATATTTTTCTGATCCAATTAAAATTTATTATAATTCGATCATCTAACAATTTTGATTAAACTTTGAAATCTTTCAAATTATGAACTAATAATCATCCCCGATTCTAAGCAAATTGAAATAATTCTAACGCGATTAAGAGACTTGATTAATCAAGGGTTAATAACGTTTAATACGTCGGAAGGAGTTTTCAGAAGTTATAAAATGTTTGTAAATAGGTTCTAGAAAGTGTTCATCAGTCTTCCTTAATACTCAAAGTTGAATACGCGAAGTTCAGTCCCCGTAGCGAGTTTCAAAGCTAATTTATCGCAACAAAGCTGTGTTGGTGTTTCGTGGCTGGCATTTATCATCGCGCATCTCACGATAAATAATTAAATATAACCCTTAACAAATGTAATCGATCATTTCACCGAATGTGATCTTTTTCGTGTTCCTCTTATTCAAATGTAAAGTTCAATTTTGACACTAGAATCTATCATTTCCTCTTTTAAATAATTTAATCTTCTATAAATTTAATTTTATATTTTCTTCTTTAGAAATATTTATCATTTAATTCGTAAAGAAATTCTGAACCGCAATATCTGTTTCATTACTCTACAATTTATTTATTATGACGTGTGTAGGTTAAGATCATACTCAGTGAAATAATGGAGGACTCAAATAAAAAATTTGTAATCCGTTATTTACGTGAATCCAATAATTCTATCAAACATTACAAACAAAATATCGATACAGTTCCCTGCTTGCTGTATAATCCTTTGGTAAAATCCAAGAGGTGCAAATTCTATACTCTTTATAATCGTGTTTCAGCGTATGAAAATTGTTGCTGCAAAATTTTCACACGAACCGCAAAAAATAAATGAACCTACATGGCAAACACGAGAGACCACGATGTTCCAGATGATGTACCTTCGTTTCAGGATATTTTTGTGAATCGATGCGCAGGATATTTTCAACATTATTCATTATTTTAGTCGTGCGTTTCATTGTATTATTCATTATACGTTTAATTCACGAAATTGCCAAATTTTAATTATTTTAAATATTTGCGAAACAGTTTAGTTTTAATTAATATACATTTAAGAGCCCAATCTTAGGCCATTTTCCCAAATTTTAATTATCCCTTTGAGTAAAGGATCAGTGAAAGTGAACAGTTGAATCACCAACCCTCAAAAAGGTCATAATAAACGAACACACCCACCAGTAAACCTAACGATCCCTTGGAAAAAGGGTTTAACCGGAATCGTTCGAATCGTTGATTAGAATTGAATAATTAATAGCAATCTCGACGATAGTCGCGCGTACAATAAGCGCGAAACTCGAAATGTGTCGCAACCGTGTCGAAATGCATCGACTAAAAGCTACGTGAATTCATCCATCCAAGTGAGACTCCGCGTCTGGTGGAAAAGCGAAAGGGCGGTTTTAGCCGCGGGGTGAACTTGTCGGTCCCGTGAAAAGCGAGGCGTCGCATATTAATCATGGTATTAACACTTGAACCGGGCAAAAGCCTAAACCGTCCTGCCCTACGGTGCTGAAAACCGTCACGACGTTTCCTTAACCGTCGACCCGATCCTCATCGTACGCCCGTCGCGTATACTTGTGTTTTCATCGTTCATAGAAAGGGAATAGAGATATACGCGGTATTAGATCGAAAGGTGAACGGGGCAAAGGGATGTATAACGTCACGTTTCGGCAGTGGTGGTAGTGTAAACTGAAACGGTGCGAAAATTAATTGCCAGGAACGCTTCGTTCCAACCACTCTTGTCGAACTACCCTTCACCCTTAATTACCAAACCACCCCGAAGCTCCTCTCGGTGCACGCTCAAACCCCTGTCGCTTTTCCCAGCCGACCGCTAACCGATGGAAAAAAAAAATCAACGCTTCGAAGCGAAAGATATATATAAAACGGTACAATGATCAGGTATCACGGTCTGCTTGATTTCCAGCCTGTCTGGCTGGACAACACAGCCGCCAGCTACACATGTATCCGGTTCGTTCAAATTGGAGCCATTTTCGGTGGATGCCGATTAACGATATAATCATTCGCTCGCGTTTGAAAAATTTCGTTCCTTCTTAATTTCAAATCAATTTCTGAAAAAATTCGATTTTTAAAGGTCTACGAAACAGCATATAGTGTTTAGATACATATTTGACACTTGAAATGTTTAAAGCAATTTTACATTCTACTTGGCGATGAGGATTGAGGAGAAAAATGAAAGGTTCGTTTCGAAGAAAGCATCGTCGCAATGTCGCATCGACCGGTGTCGTTTAATTATTGCTGCAAACTGCATACGAGTCAAGTTAACAATACGTCCGTGGTAAAGTAACTTCGATCACCATCAGATATTACATATTTATTGGATGTTTCATGTACGGTTGAAGAACATAAATAAATTTTACTCTGAAACAGCGAGATTACTTTCCGCGCCGGTCGTAGCGACATTACTTTCCGGTTGACGGTAATATACGAAGGGACACCTTATCGATTTGAAACGTAAGATTTCGAGGAAAACGAACAAGCAAAGAAAGAAAAAGAAGAAGGGAAGGACTAAGGGCGAAGACAAGATATCGGAGGTGTCGCAGCATCGAACGAATCTAGAAACAAAAGGAAGCCGATGTAATAAAGCGAGCTGCGAACGAAACACGCTCCGAAAGCGACGGCTATCCCTACAGTTACAATCTTCTTCGATTTCAAGAGGTCGACTTACGCAATGCCCCTTGTATCCTTATAATAAGGACGGGAAATGACCCTTTGGGTTCGAATAACTAGAAAGTCTCTGTTCTCACGGTTTTTCGTATCGTTTCGTTCCTGGATCTTATAATCGTGATACTTTACGCAACAGTTTATTTATTTTGATAAAAAATTACAGTGGTTGCTGTTTTTAGACTGTCACAGGAGGGTATGAAAATTATTATAAATATTGTTGAGGAGAAAGGTTAATTCAAATTGTAGTTACTTTGATTTAAAATTTTAATAAATATTAGTGAATTGAATTAAATTTTAACTTTTGACGGACTAATATTTTATTAATTTTCAGCAAAGGCTATATTTTATGCTCGTTGCTAACTCGATTAATACAAAAAAGCACGCGTTCACGGTACAAGCCAATGCAACTTTCGACTCTCACAACGACGAAAGTACAAAGGAAAAATCCCGATAACGTAGAAACGATTGTCGGTAGGAGTTAGTCCGGTGCTAAACTAAAATCAACACATTGATATCAAGTGTCACGAGCGCGGGAAAATGAAATGCAACTCGCGTACGAGTAAGCGCCAAATCAACTTCCCGAACAATCGGGATCCATCCGACTTTCCCCTGAAAAAGAAAAAAAAAGCGAGGGAAACTAAAAAAAAAAAAAAATACTGTGTACGGACGACTATGCGTGCGCGTGAAATTAGATAAAAGTTCTCTGCGTCCCGCTGAAAAATACCAAAAAATCACCAGGTTCGCCCGGTAGTTGGGACAGGGGGATGGTCGAAAACGTTCCACCACACGAGAGAAGGGGGTTGTGAATCGTGGGGGCTTGTTTATGAGTGTCGTTCGAGGCAAAGGACCAGGCAACATGCTTTTGTCAAGCCAGACACCGATGATATTGAATTTTCCTTCGCCCCTTGTCCCTGTCCCTCAAAGTACACCGTCAATTTCAAAGTGCACGAAGAAAGAGACGCGGCTTTTAACCGGAATCGAAGCACCCCTTTAAGTGCAATAACGCGGTAAAGAACGCATCGTTGGAGGCTGACCAGTCGGAACCGACAGAAGGACCGCCACGTACGGCCAAACGGCTCGTTCGTAATAGGCCGGTAATTGTGTTTGTTAATTGAAATTATGTGCTTACTGGGTCGACGTGTCGGTGCACGTAGCTCCGGAAAATTCACTTTGATATCGCGAACCATGCGGAAAATAAACACATTGCTGTCGCGATGAGAGCGAATTCGACGGACGGCGGGAAAGAGACAGGTTTTAATGACGTTTAATGACGATTAGAACGGTCTGAACGGTGCAAAGAAATTTCATGGAAATATATGATCGGCACTGTCGCGTTGTTACGAATTTTCATTTGCTCGAATTATTGAAAAGGGATTAAAGTTGGATAGTTTTGAGTAACGATTGAAATTCGAATTAAAAAAGTCAATGTTTTTTGAAATATAATCTAAATTGGGATCAAATTTTCATCGTGGATCAATATCATCGAGGAAAACTTTGAAAGATAGGTATCAAATGGCACCGCTTATTCCCGGTATAATTATTTCCTATAGTATATCTTAGGAAGGAGGTTTGGTAAGAATGTAAAGCGATCCGACGGTGGGTTTGATCGAAACGCAACAATTTTTATTCGCATCACGCACGGTGCTTCGACCAATAAAACTTTGCCGAGTTTCAACGATCACGGAGACGACCCCCTCGTTCCTCGCCGGGAATAAAAGATCCCTGAATAGAAATCACGGTTGATCAATAAAGAAAGTCGTTGGGATTCGTTTTATGTCCGAGACAAGTACTTCCGATATCGCGTCGACTGCGTTTAGCCATTATTGTAACCATTGTGTTAGGCGTGAACACGCGTCAAATGCTATTTATTCTTTGCGAAATTTTTATAAAGAACTTCTCGATGTGCCTCCAATTCCTTGTAAATTACTCGTCTTTGTCGTTTCGAGCAACGTTTCTTTGCCGTCAGGTTTTTGTCGTTGAAATAATTCCAAAAACGGCTAGATTGGAAGACAGAGATAGTAAAAATTTGAACAGTCTCGCGTGTCGAAATCAATGGAAAAAAATCTGTGAGACAGAAACGAGAAAGAACAGAGCAGCAACGCGATCGTCTACGAGCGGAAGCTCTTCGCGAAAGAAGAAAAAGAAACGATAAGAAACAAGGAAGCAGGAGAAAAAAGGGTGTCCAATAGGGTATGTATCGTTCCGGATGCAATTAGGTTATTAATTAAGGGTATAAGCTGCCGTCGGGAGTGGTTCGTGGGTGGAGGATCTCTTTCATTGAGTTTTAATGCCCGGTAGCAAGCAATGGTAAGGAGAAAATAAAAAGAGAAAATATAATATTCGAAGACGGACGAGAGAAGGACCTAAGTGAATCGTTGCAATCATGATGATGTTGTTAAGGATAGACTTTTAATTTCACGGATCCTTAATTATTTCCGGGGCTAGTTTTAAAGCCAGACCCGGTTCGGTTCGGCCGATATCAATCTGCAACGTAACTTTGTGTCTGGAATTGAAAAAGCCTCAAAACCCCTTGCTTCCCTTCCGAATTGAACAAAGAAAGAAACAGCAACTTCTTCTATCGTACCAGTCCGTTCAGCGTAAATAAAATTCTGTGGTTGCCGCTTATTTCTTAGTTCTTCCCTCATTTTCCTTTTTTTTTTCTTTTCTTTTTTCCATTGTGTGCTCTCCGCTGTGTTCGGATATCCAGAAACTAATTTTCTATTCTCCCTTTAACTCATTGATTCGGCAATCTTTCGTTTAATCAAATCTTTCTTGCTTCAATATTTATTGCGTTTAAAGTAGTGTAATTTTTCAATTATTTTTTCCAAGAGCTCCAATTATTTCATTTTCTGAAGTATATAGCGATCGAAAGTGTGACGGATTATTTCGTACAGTGAAAACTTCAATATATGGTCAGACACACCTTCTGGACAGTCTTTTTTTATTATCTATATTTCGAGGTATTTAATCAAATTAATTAACTTAAAATTGGACGAATGGTATTGGAAATTGATCATGTATGTCAGTTTCCACTGTGGCGGTAAAAAATGTATTAATAATATGTAGTAGTGTTTTAATTACATACTGATAGTTTATGGCGAAGGGATGGTCTCAAGCTTTTCTGCATCTGAAACAGAAAATCAATACGCAGTCAGTAACAGCAATTGGATCACTTATAATAAACTTATATTAAAAAGTAAAGTAAGTTAAAAACTAAGTTAAAATTCCTTAATAATTCAATATTTCTTTGCTAAATTTATAAGAGAAACAGATGATTAATTTCCGAACAATCAATTTCAAGATACGTTTATCCACAAACGTATAGAAATTAACAGATTCGAATAGTTCCTATTTTAACGTTAACTCAAAATCATTAACAAACTTCGCAAATCACGGCTTCCAATGATCATTCGTCAAAAAGAAAAAGGAGATACGTGTAAACTGGATGGAATCTTTCGTGAAACGTTCATCCCTTGAATACGTAGTCCCTAAAGTTTCATCATCGACCGTCCGCCACCCTTCGCGAGACAAACATGATAAATTTCGGCCCGGTGTATCCGTGATACGTGTCCCGATGTTATGTCGTTGATCCAAGCGCATATGTGCACGTGAAAACGATATTTCACAGGCAGTTTGATGAGCTTCCCACATTAAGCCGGGGGTAAGTAATTATCGACTGAGCAATGACCAGAATGGCCGGGCTGGGCCACTCCCTACTGGGGTGTCCCAGTGCGTGTCGCCGCATTAACCATCCCTATACAGACATCGTTCTCATCAAAGTTCAAACGCTGGATATCTCCGATATGTCATTGTAACCTCTGCACGGCTTAACTAACGAGACACCCGGGTAAACGTCGCGGATCGAAACTTCATTTATTCTATCACCTTACCTTCGTTTTTCTTTTTTTTTCTTTTTTTTCTATACATTGAATGGATGGTTATTAGGTTATTGGTAGCTTTATTATGGGTGTGTCAACATTTCATTTGCTAACGCACAAATTTTTAATTGATCAAATTTCGTAAAAAGGACAAAATACTTATAATATTAAATCGTGGATTGCCCAATAAGTATGCTCGTTTATTATATCTTAATGCTTAAGTTTTGAGATAATTTTGGTAAATGACAGCTTACGTAGTTGGACTGCTTAATCAAATTTTAACGCAATTAATCAATTAATATTAATTGACGATAACAAGAGTCGATGCATAAACTGAATTTCTATGAATTGGAGAAAGAAATAATAGGATCACGTGGGTGCGTTCGATTTTCGATCGGTAGACGAATTGTTGAGAACGAGGTTAGGGAAATGGCAATCCGAACCAATTCCAGAAGGATATCGTTCCCCGTATTCAAAGGCAACGTCTCCTCTTTCGATTCGACATCAAACTATCGCGAGGAGTCTAGGAAAGACCAAACTACAGTTTAGATGCCAAGTGCAGCCACCGTATTCCCTACACTCTTCAACTAATGAGAAACCATCGTGGAACGTGATTGCTAAGTTTCACCTCTCCGGAGGATCATTCAAAACAAGATATTTCTTTCCTCGGGTCGTTGAAACCCATTTCCTTCTTATTTAGATATTCATTCTTTCGCAGCATTCTTACAAATAGATTGTTATCGTTAACAAGATTTTAAGATAATAAAGATGATACAAATCAAACTTGAAGAGCTTAACGAAAATAAAGTAACAAGATAAACAAATAAATAATACATGAAAACAGTTCGAGTGAATTCTATCATTTATTGACTGGACGATAAGAATACGTAGTTCCAATTTTTCCACGTTTCTTCCATTTTTTATTATAGAAAAATCTCAAAGAGTTAAAATAAGGAATCTACAATCGGTCGCTCAAACGTTAAGCTTTATATGTTATATGACAATGATTATTTATATGACAATGATTAAGTTGGTTTATATGAAATTTAATCAACAAAGGTGTCGGTGAATCCATCAGAATGGACATGCATTAAATCATGACTGAACGAATCTGGCTGCGTTACAACAGCGTTGCTACCGTAGTATACTTTAGTTAATTAAATTCAGAACTTTCATGCTATTAACGACGATTTTAATTAGCGTAATTCACAGATACAGGATGGTAACGAACAATCGAAACTTGCGGGCTCTTTTAACTCTAACGTCCGATTTAATATGCTCTTTTCAGAAATATTTTCACTCCATGCATCTTCCAACTCTTTTAATAACACGTGGCATGTTACAAAGGCAATGAAACTGATTAAAAAAAAATTTTTTAATCATTGCCTGCAACCATGGCGATTCTTTTCAAAGGGAATCGCATACCAAACGACAGAATTTAATAGGTAGAAAGTCTGTCATAATTTGATGAGATAAAAGTATAGTAAAACCACATGAATGGCATATCAATTTAAAGCTTAAAGTCTGAAGAATATGGCAACGTAAACGTTTTATCAATATTATTAATAGAAAGAAGTTGATTCTTCGCTGGAGTCAACAGTCAACCAATACTTTCCTTTAAAAAGAGCATCTAATGTTTCAATGAGAAATCAGCTATATTGTGTTGTAGGTATTGACGAAACCTTTATATGGTAATTTTTGTTACACTTGCAGTTTTAAATTGATGTACTACACGTACTATTTTACAATACCTTTATGTCATCAAATCGTGTCACACTTTTTATGTCTCGATACTAAAGAAAAGTAGGCTATTTTAGATACATAATTCACAAAAAAAAAAAGTAGAAAGACTGTGGGTAATATTTCAAATTAGAATCTTTCTTTTCGTCCAAGTGAAATTTCGAAATTTCCAGTCGAGACGTTTCCTTGCAAATCATTTCACGTAGAGGCGAGAAATCGGAAACCATGGATAACGATTCACGAGCAGAGACTATATCCGACTTGTTTTGCCGATTTCGTTGGTAACCTCATTAAACTGTGAGAGAACAGCAGCCCTTACCCTTCTCGTGACTCGCAATCAGTCGGTCTCTCATCGACGTTCAGAGCTTCCTCTCGAATTACCACCGAGAGGACGGTGGAGATGGAGTCGATGCAATCCACCTTCGTCACTCCTTCGAGTACCAAGAGGAACAGCTTGTTCCCAGGGAATCGAAAAGCCACCGGCTACGAATCGAGTATTTTCGGCTGTCTGAAACGATCCTTTCTACACGAACAATCCTTTTGTAATGAATTTTAAAAAACGACTCGACGTTCATTGATACTTCACACTGTTTTACTCGTTAATCTAACCTTTTTTCTGTTTTTTTTTTTTTTTTTTTTTTTTTTTTTTATTACGTAGCATCTACGTAAAACAGTTTTGTTTCAAAATTTGTGGAACACTGTTCTAATTTTATTTTTAACTATTCACGAACGCAAAGGTAAAAAGAATGAAACAGCATGCGTTAGATTACTAGGTTAGTGAGTAAATTTACCATCCTCGAATATTTACGTTACAGAATTATTGATTAAAATTGTACAAATAAGAGTTTCCAGTCGAATCAAACATGCTATTTAATACTCTGAATCTCACCAATTAATCGTACAAATAAACTTGCTAATATTTGCAGCTGGATTGATTAAGAATTTGTAATTGCGTTTGCTCAAGAATTAATAACGGTTTATTACAAAGTCTCGCTTCTCCTCTGTTAAAAAAAAAAGATCTCGAAGAAAATGAGACCTTCTGACTGATCGTGTGGTCTTTATTTTCTCGAAAAATATACACACTGCCATCCTTGGTTCTTAATTACCACGACATTTATCTCACACGAATAAATTGCTCCAAATATTTATCCAAAGGGGGCCGAGAAGTACCCTTATTTCACGAACGACAACAGATTCCTCGATAATGAGTATCTCCGAGGAAAGGTTGAAATGGCAAATCATAACATCGGCACACAAGACATCCAAAAAATTTCCTTTGTATAACGTCAAAGATTCGTGATATTAGTTCTCGCTGGTAGACGCAACAAACACGACCGACTGGTGTGTATAAAGAAAGAAGGGGGTGGTGGTGGTGGTGGTATTGGTGTCGTGTCTCGATTCATCCTGTGCACTGCACGCTTCCCTTTATTATTTTATTCGTTGGCTCCTCCCTCGTCAAGGCAAGGGAGAAAAGGAAACTCGAGCGGAAAACAAAAGGCGGACGAAGAAAGAATCACGGTTCGTCGAAAGGAGAGGGAGACGAGTATTATGAAAGTATTTTCCTAACCGACCGGACCGACAAAGCCCCGCAAGACATTTGTTCCGCGGGAAAAAAATCGAGTAAAATAAATGTAATGCAAAGAGCAAACTGTCGAAAAGGTCGTACTCTTGTATTCTTCGATGAAATCGGTCGAAATTTGAATTTGAATTTGAACCGGAGGTCTGAATTTCTTTCGCAGAAATCACAAACACAAGTTAAGGATTAAATCAGAATTTATGAAATATCAATTTTGGAAGCAAGGTTCAGATTTTAAGAGAAAAATTTTGAATAATTATAGGGGATATCAAACGTGACAATTTTGCAACGTTAGTTCAGGTTTGAAACTTTTTGACTTCCAGTTAACTATTTGAACATCGAGTCTTTGGTGGATCAAATTAAAATTTATATTTCAACATGGGAGTTCTTTTAAAGCGAACGGAAAAAAGAGGAGTATCCGGAGTTGATACAACGAGGGTAGCGAAAGAAGAAGGCAGAGCATTGATAAAAGATGAAGAAGAACGAGAGGGGGTTGGAGTGTAATAGGTCGATGGAGAAGATACCTCCGACAAGCTGTTCCCGACTTTTCAACCACGGCATTCCTTCGCTACCTGTTTCCTAGCCCGAAGGGATCCTTCTCCCTTCAACGTTGCCCCATCCTGTTCTTTATGCTTCTTTCAATATGTTCCTTTACCGAATCTCTTTTGCATCCTCTCTCTCACCCTTTTCGACGTCGTTTGCCTCGTACGTTAAAGCTTCACTTTTCAGCTTGACATCTTTAATTCTTTTATTTCTTACATTTTTCTTTTTTACGTCGACGTAATCGTCTTAAAAGAGACGGTACCATCCGAGGAAACGTCTCCGGACACTCCAAGGAATTTTCTTCTCGTCTGTCGTACGAATTGAAAGGTACGAAACGTTACGATAAGGATTTTTACTCGCGGGAAATACACTGAAGGTAAGAAAGTTTTGACACCGACCTGTCAACGGTTCTGTTTCGGTTTATTTTGTTGGAAATCGCGTTGATACTATTCGAATACGAAGGGCAGATCTATGGATTGTGAATTAGAACGTTAATTTTCCTACAATTTTGAATTCAAGTACCTACTTAAGGACTGACCGAAAATTGATAAAGTCCCAATGAATATCAGAAGAGTACCTTTTCAGTAGTTATTCCGAATTCTTTATTTCAGGAGAAGTTAATTATTTCAATTCTAATGATCTTCATTTATGAGATCGATGCTTTTCAATTTTCAACGAAATAATGTAGCAATGATTCCTCGGTTGATTCATAATCTCTTAAGCTCATTAAATTATCGTTATACCATTATACAACTTCAACTGGAGATCATTAATATTACGAAGCCGACTGGAATCTCGATTTAACGTCATTAGAAAGTTAAACGCGAAGCAATTGAATTGTGTGCAGGGGTATTAAATTTCTAAGAAGGCAGCAAAAGCTCGCGATACGATTGAAGCACCTGCAGATCCTTACAATGGCCCCGGCAGACATAGTTATTTAGGTTCTCTAAACGAAGAACAAGGCGAACGAGGGAACGAAAATCCTCTCCCGACGGAGGAACTTCAAATATTTGAATTCGAGTTTTCTATTGCGTTCGCGTATTCCTTAATCCGATTTGAACACTTGTAATCCGCGACAAATTCAACGGTAACAAATATTTAAGCACTCCGGATGCAATACTCGACGGAACGAATAGCTTTTCGGATGAAAATTATAATCCCCTTTCTGCAATATCGACATTCCTTTTCCAACAAGAATCTCCCCCGTAAACTTATCTCAATAAACTCCTTGATTTTTTCTTGCTACGTCTACTTCTGCCCACCGTCCCGAGAACATTTGGTTTTTTGCTGTTTCTGATACAATTTCAAAGCAAAAGATTACGAGCTCTCTAAAATTAAATGCGAAGAAAAGTGCAAACATACGTTCTAAAGTTAATTCTTCACTCCTTATGGAGTTGGTACAATCGGATTTTCATTCTCTTCCATGATGATTCGTCTCTTCGTTATGAATTAACGAGCCCGACTGTTTGAATAAAGTCATTATAATATATTGTAGCGTACAATGCAACGTGAACCTGAGAAAGATTAAATTTGAAAATCGGATTACAAACCGTCCGTTTTCACCGTGGCAGTCGATGCGTTGATTTTGATAAATTTCGATTACTTTGAGAAAGAATGTATCTCTCTTGAAGTGTCCTTGGAATTTATTTTAAAAATAATTCCGTAATGTTGCAAGTGTACAGCCCGCAATCAAAAAGGAAAAAAAAAGGGGGAATCAAACACACGTTGGAAATTAATCGATTCGGTTTGAATCAGTCGAAAATCAAGCATACAAGACGGGTTGTCTGGCGTGTACCGCGCTAGGCTTGGCACATACTACTCGCTATCGGTTCCAAGGATTCGCGCAAGTAGAACGAGTCAGCCACGAAGAAGACGCCAGACGCCGAGAACGAGGAGAGAAGGTAAGGAAGATATTTACCAGCGTCTCCTCTTACAACCTCGGCAAACTTCAATTCCCCTTTTCCACGTCTTCGCGACCCTCGCCAACGTATTTACAATCGGTTACTCGATGCTTAATCCGCCAAGAGGGAGAAGAACGAGAGTGCGTGCGAGGGAGAGAGACAGGGGGCGGGGAAGGGAGGGGATATCGTGTCGTAATTTAAGGTGAACGCATCCCAACTGGAAAAGCGAATAGGGGAGGAGAGAAAAGTGGATGTTTTCTCAGCGAGTTTCTGGCGCGGAACTGTAATAGGAGACGGGCTAGAAGTTATCAAGCTTCTAGTGAATCGAAATTCCCTGTTTCCGGTTTAATCCGGCGACACTGCCGAGCACAGACTCCGGGCGCAAGTTTCCATTCGACGATGACAATCGAAAATTTAATTATCTGTTTAGAAAAAAAAAAAGGACAAATTTTTCGAATTTTGGGAAAGAGACATTCGTCTAATTAACGCGCCGGTTGATATGATTGGTATTTAAAATTTTAAGTAGTCGAATTATAAAATGATTAAATGGGATTGACGCTTACGAATGACAATATTATTATCATAATCAAGTAACATAGTGAATTGAAAGCTTAAATTGAAAAATGTTTGCACGTTTAATAATAGTTGGTGTAATGTTTTGTATCTTGACCGAACTGTCATTCTGTTTTTGTTCTTGAACATTAAAAAAATCTAGAATTATAAAATTATAATTCCATTGTAGTTACGTGGGTACAGCATTTGTTTTTTTAAATAAATCGATAATAAACGGAAAACTTTGAAACTTTTAACAGTTAAATTAATCGAACAATTTCGGTTTCGATTCCTTCCAAGCTGTATTATACAAAATATTAAACTAAATTAATTTTTAAATTAATTTATATTATGTTAGATTTCAATTTACCTTCTGAAGTAATTAAAAACTGTACAGAAATGAATGGGGCTTGAATTTATTTGAATTTAAAATAACAGTATGATATTGGAAAAAAAAAGGAGAAAGAGAAAGAGAGAGAGA
This sequence comes from Stelis phaeoptera, assembly GCA_943735885.1. NCBI lineage: Eukaryota > Metazoa > Arthropoda > Insecta > Hymenoptera > Megachilidae > Stelis > Stelis phaeoptera. The sequence goes on from OX030936.1 coordinate 9,863,419, forward strand.
GAGAGAGATCGAAATTGTTGCGTACATCTAACGCAGTGATAAAATTCGAGATAACTGGTGAATTTCTGTGAATAACGAACAGTCTGGTTACGATTTACCTCGATAAATCGACGCTGCTGATTTATTTTTGAACAGATGCGCGCAATTAACGCGATCCCAACGTCGACTCATGATGCCAACCGGGCGATAAACAAGTAACCAAGAGCAATTCATTTATTCCCTTTTTTCTTCTATCTCTCTCGTCTCGTATTTCCTTCCCCTTTTTATCCCGTTCGACCGATTTTCGTAATAAACATTTTGTGTCTGCGCACACCTGCACGTGGTATGTATTGAAACGCACCCAACAATTAAACCCATTTAAACCCGATATAGTGTTTCGTATTTTTTCGATTAACGTTTACCGATAATACGTTTCGTTTGTTTCGTTTTTTGTTTTTTGTTTTTCCAACAAACGTTACATCTTTTTTTTCTTCGATCGGTTTCGGGTTTAACGCAGAAAAGCTTCGAAAACCGAAACAAACGAAACGAATTAAAAATCGTTCGTCTGAATCGATTTTATGATCGAGTTTCATAGGGAACCTTTAAAACTTTCTTTTTGTTCAGCAACCCACATGCTCGAATATAAACTCACTCAGAATTTGAGAAATTTTGGTATAAAGAATACTCCAAAATAATAACGTTTATATATAATTTTTTGGCGGCCTTGCCAATTGTTGTGTCTACGAAATTGTAAAAATAAAGGAAACGCACAGTCTGAAGGGTTCAATCTGTTCTTCGACTTTCGATTAATATATTCAGAAGCTGTCTAAATCGTGCCAATATCTGTAAACCTACTTAGAAATTTCACGAGGCCTTCCTTGCCTTATAAATATTCAAATTGTCGGGAACCCCTTTCGCGGTGGTGAAAATCGTGCGCTTGAATTTTTGAGACGTAATTGAAGCAAAATTTAGCGGCTGCTTTTATTTAAATGATCCGACCACGCCGCGAACACGACTTTCCTCCAATTTTCTGAATAATAATTGCGCGATAAATGGAATACCATCATTATTTGCTACCCTTTCTGAATTCCGTATAATAACAAAGCAATTTGTTAAATAACAAATTAATGAAAATAAGTTTTTATTCAATTTTATTCGAATTTCCTTCATACTATAGAATGTTCGCGCCGAATTTTGTATTTTATTCCAAAAAAGTATGGAATCCTGAAAATATGTTACAAACAAGAGAACAAGTTTTTAACAGCAAACATTCGTATATCGGATGCGTTTAATTTCGACGGAAATTCCAAGGACTATTTAAATTACAAATTCCGACGGACACGGCTGCTGTTTCAAATTATTTGCTCGACGAGCCATTCAAGTAACACGATTCGTGATTTAATATTATAACAGCATTGTTTAATAATTCACCGGCGTACATCAATATTACACAAATAATTGTATCAATTTTCTGCCATATTATGCGTTTTGATTATTTCACCCCTTGATTGTTATGATATTACGAACGGTACAACGAGCTGAATAAGCGATTAAGTGTCACCGTCCGATAAGAATGCTACGATGGTAATTATTCATTAACTTGCGGATTTAATTACAAGTATCGCCGTTAAAACGAAAAACAAAGCGTTTACAAACGGTGGAAGATCGTTGAAGGTAAAAAGGAACAATTTGAAACAATGCAACGTAAATTATTTGACGCTGGTTAATTGAAAATTTAATTGCTCATTTTCCCTCTAAGAAGATATTTTTCGCTACAAGAAGGTTCCATTGTTTGTGCCCTTCGAGTAATTTAAGCTTGCTTTGTAGATTTTACAAATTATTAACACCGGCTTTCGCATAAAAGCCCTTTGCCGACGGGACAGGAAAACGGTGAACGTAACAAACAAAATCAAAAGGCTTAGCCAAGTACATTAATCTTGGAAATAAAACATCGAAGAAAAAAGTGGAATCGAAACTGAACGCTGTTCGATATCGTTGTTATTGCTTTTGGAACACGTATTCTATTCCATGGTTTATTTGAAGAAAAAAAAAAAAAAAAAAAAAAAAAAAAAAAAAAAAAAAAAAAGAACGAAGAAAAAACATCAAATATTTCTTTTCCATCAAATCGTAAAATACGATTGTTTGACAAAAATGACAGCTAAAAAATTGTATCAATTACTGGGAAACGGTGTTCGTAGTTTTGATACGTTTCGAATGTGCTCAGCAATAAAATTCCTATTGAATCAAATTTCAATTAAAACTCCTTAAATTCTTTGCGAAAATTTTCAATCGATTTCAATTTTCAATTGAATTTATAAAATATCAAAAACACGTTGATTGCCACGTTAAAACTGTCGCGAGTTTCCATATGATTTGTGTATCATTCCAGAAATTTGAAAATATATAGATAAATATATAAGTCTAATGATAATACTTCTCTGTTGCTAAAGATGATACTCTTCAGTTACCCTCGATAAATCGATCAATTAAACCAAGAATCCCAGGGCAAGGGTGGTGGTCCGAAGAAAAATTCCAGTCCACCATTATCTCCGTTATAAGACCGAATTTGCAGTGTATTTCGCGTGGTTCCGTTGCTCGTTACCCGAAGAAGTTGCGTGGTAAATTACAGTCGTCCCGAAGGGATGGACGATACGAAGGCAACAAGCCTGTTGCAGTATGTTCACAATCCCGCCAACCCTTTCCACGCTGCACCAGATACCAGATCCTGCTCATCCTCGACCCTGTTGGTCGACTCGGTTCAAATATCCAGAAGAAGAAGAAGCAACAGATACGAACAGAAGTGTGTGGAGTAGAAAGAGAGGTCGAATAAAGGGAAACGGAAAGGGTAGGAGGAAACGAGTCGGAAGGAGAGGCACTCCGGCGCAGAGTAAAGCGACATCGAACGTATCGTTCTGCGGTGAACTTTCCCCGTGGTGGTTCGTGGGTGAAATCGTTTCCTGTGGGAGGGCAACCGTTTCATGGACTACCGAATATCGCGATTCCATCCGCCAGCCAATCCGCCCGAGTCTCGTCGACTTCTAGTAAACACGGTTGTTGCATTCTCGCCGATCGTCCAAAGTGAAATGTACCTAGCTGCGAGGGAAACGGCTGAAATCTTCGAGTTTAATTGTTGCCTCACGGCGATGAACAAGCGTCGGGCATCGGGTGTACACACAACTGTGTTCTATGGTAATTTGGATTAAAGAGGAACGAGGAACGAGAATTCCAGTCGTTGGGCCACTAGGACCCCGATACTAAGGAAGCTATAGCAATCGATATGGCTATTTCTGGATCCCATGGGCCTAAGGTTCTCTATTTAAGGTCTAGGAGTGTCCTTTGACGTCGATGTCTCAGTGTTAACTTTGATCCTCGTGGTAATCCATGAGAATTCTCGTAAAATTCTATCTGCATCATCGACCTAACAGACGTACGCGTGTTTTCTGAATTGAACATCATCCGATAGCTCCTCGTGTAGTATATTCCAACAAAAATAACTGTGATGCGCGCGTTTATCAACGTTTATCAAACATCCTCGTGGATTTCGGCCCGAAATGTTATAACGCAACACGCTTAATTGCAAACACCGTACGCGGAATTATTTCCCGAGCATCGTTCGTGTTTGCTTTCCAATCGAACCGTGTAAAATAAATGTTTGAACGAAATTTCACAAACAAGTGCCGCGTCGGGTCGAGGAGATGCGACCGTTTGATCCGGCGTCGTTTCGAATTTAGTTTTACAGAGATTTCGTGCTCGCAACGGCGCGTGTTCGATGTCGCAATAATATCGTATTGAGCGAATAAATCCTCAGCGTCGTACAAAAAACACGAGCTGGCAAAGCTCGTGGATACCTCGCCTCTGTTTGTATTGAACAACAATCAAAGTGAACCGGACGATGGACGTGCCAATTGACTCGGGAGAACGGTCCACTTCGTTCGATCACCTAAATCAAATAAATAACGAGATATCGCGCGATTCCTACAATCGGCGGTCCGTTGTCCGTCGTATTAGTTAAACATTTTTGGAATTTTCATAAAATGAAATTCATTTTCATTTTGGAAAATTCCTCAAATGCCGTCTGTTGAGCTCCTAGTAAATTGTATGAACAAATATTTGTACCAAAGATGTTATTTCAATTTTCAATACAAGTTCGGACAATAAAACCAATTCTTCCAAATATGTAAAAAAAAGTTAAGACGTTTGGTTTAATTAAAAAAGAAAAAAGTTATTCGATTTCAAAAGGAACATTTTTGCGAGTAACTGTAACTAACGAGATCACCGATTCATCGAGCACCGATTACGCTCAGGGCATTCGTTTCACGGGCAAAATAAGAGGGCTAGGGAACAAGGTGGCGGCTGTCAACCCTTGAGCAATTTTAAATGCAAATTAAAGTATTGGTCCCGTTGGCCATCGTCTGCTCTGGTTACGCTCAACACGAGCACCGGTAGCAACGGCGAACCGTCTCTACGATGTATTTGCATATTAAGTGGCCGCGACCCAATAACACCCCCATACCATTCAACCCCCGTGGAGCTTCATGGAATTTCACGAGCTCCGTTCGCTTCTACCCGTGCCGTCACCGACCGGGATGATATCCTGTCGAGCGATAGCACTCGGAAAAAGTACAAATTCCGTTCGGTGAAATTGGTGGTAATTAACACATTCAACATTTCTACACTAGTACTGTGACTTTTCATTGTTTTTAGATTTTTATTCCATGAAATTATGTTCGAGATACGGTATCTTTCTTGTATCATTGATCGGAGGGATTTTAATTTGAATTATTTTTCGATGAAATTTAAAAGTTTAAAAGAATACGAAGGATTAGGAGGAGGATAATAAGCAGTTTGAAATTGAAACAGGTGTACATCTCCTAGCGATATTTATGACGATATTCTCATTTCCCGTTGAAATGTGAAAGGAATATTATTTTTAAGAAAGAAGATTCAATCGATCGAGATATTCGAAAATTTCAATCTCATCCCCGTAATTTCACGACTCAATCGGAAACAAGAAGAGTAACTTTGATAGAGGTATTTCTCGCGATTGCAAAGACGCTAAACCTTGAAGAAAATCACAGGGAACCTTTCAAGATTAATACCTAAGATAGTTCAATTCCATCTTGGAGAAATCGAACGTACCATTCAACGTTAATTATCGGATACATAAGTTCGATGACAATAACGGATCGAGTGCACCGTCTCTCGATCTGTCTGTTAAACCAGACGGTGAAAACCTCAATTCACCGATCACAGGGACTATTTCAAAAATTCCTCGGTGCAGAAACAATCGTGGACAGTCGGTTCCGGTTCGGTTAAAAAGTCTCCTTGAAAGTCCCCTCCGGAGACGGATTCTCCTTTAATTAAAACAAGATCCAAATTAATTCCCATCAAAAACAGAGAGCGCGCCTCTTTGATGCTCCTCTCCTCGCTACAGGGATTATCTTTGTCCCAGGGGTAACTTTCTTGGTTTTGCCACCAAAGGAGGAAGACAACGGCAGGAAGGAGAAAAAAAAAAGAGAGAAGGAGGAAGAAGGAAAAAAATACCCAGGGCTAAAAGAAGGCACCCGAAGGTACGGGGGCGAGAGAGGCAAAAGAATCCAGAACATTTTACACCGCCTCCGGGCGAGTTTCGTCGTTTACGCAAAATAAACTTCGACGAATGGCGGCGACGGCACCGAGCGAGCTAAAGCTTCGTGTGCTCGCGCGTGTAGTAATACGGAACATTTAATTTTAAAAGTCTGCTAAGAATACTGAAATGGCTTTCTTTCTTCTTTTTATTTTTTTTTATTTTTTATGGAAACGTGAAAACAGGACAAAATTATTTATGGCAAGAAAGGTAAAAAGTAAACTTTGACTAATGGCAATAAATTTCGGCGTTTAGTAAATTTTCAAGTTTTCGTAAATTTCAAAGAATAGAACAGAGGATGTCGCGTGTTAAATTTAACGAAATACTTTGACATTTATCTATCGAAATCGTACGATGTGCCATATTGTAACCAGCTACCGTGTACTGGAGAGAAGGCAAGAAACTGGCAACGAGTCAGGGGCCAAAATGGCCTAGCACCAACCAAGAGAAGGGGATAGAAAAAAAAAGGGTCTCTTGCGGTACATTTGGGTTTTATTGAATATAACGCGTGGCGAAACCCCAACTGGCTTTCCAAGTCTATCGTACTTCCCTTTGTCACCGTTTCAACCCTCCCACGCTTCCACTCTTCTTTTTATCTTCTCTCCCTTTTCCAGTCTTATTCCCACCCTTTTCACCCCTCTCTGACCGCATAGACACTACCGTTATTACGCCATACTGGTTTATGGCATTTTTGCGTGCATTTAGACAGTTTTTCCCCCTTAACTTTATCCCCTCTCTCTCCTGTTCCCGCACTTTGTCTCTCTTACATGATCTCCTCGTACGTGAGTGTTTTTCTTTTCTCTTTCCATTCGCTCGGTTCCCCGTTGAGGGTTAATGGCCCCGAACAAGAGTCTAAAACGGGTGTTTCTTGGATGAAGGTTGAAAATCAAGAGAGCACCATCGCCGTCGGTAAGATCACCACCCTTCTGTCTCGTTATCGAACTCCGTGAAGTTTACTTTTCTTTTTCTTCGCGCTTCGAGTCGTTCGCGCCGAAAAGTTTCGTCGGAATCAAGAAACGATAGGGATCTGTGACACGTAGAACACGTACAATGCCCAGTTTCAAAGATTTAATTTGAGATCGATCAAACGATGGTTTGATCCCTTGCAATCGAAATCTCAATTATACTTTCAAACTAGCGACTCGTACTCCAGTTGGTACGAAGAAATTTGAAAGAGCCACACCATCGGGAAAATATAAAAATGTACTTTTTTTTTCTAAAAGCTTCAAAAAATGAACTATAATTGAAGTTGCACCGTGTCTTACTACACGTCTCAACTGTGGCGGTAAAAAGATAAATAAAATAACAATTGACACTGTGTGTCCACGGTATACTCGTAAAACAGCAAACAAAGTTGCTGCGTATTGAAATCAACAACGAAACAGTCGACGAAGGGAGAACAAAATGTTACCTCGATCTTCAGCTTAATATTTTCAGTATTTTCCGACCGCACGATTGGAAAACCGATCGGCAACGCATCCCGTAACCGGTACCTACCGTTTGAAAATGAATATCCCGACCGAACCGGTAACCGTAGCCATTCCGTGCCCGTTGAAAAACTTGAAATAATAACGCGACCGCGGGTCCAAGGTATTTCTTCATTCTCTTATTTCCGCTTTTATATTCCGTCCAATCCACGTACCTCCAAGCGGTGCCTTATTATTCATGCGCCTTTAAACGGTCCCGCATGGCGTCCGGTTGTTTCGTTTCCTGCACGGTGAAATGCTAAACGGCTTCATCGACCGAGGGCGATGAATTTCATTGGCTTCATCAACGATATAGCTCGACCAGCGAAATTAAGTGTATAAACATCCGTCGAGAGATCGTTGCTAGATGGGATACGATGGTTGGGAAATGGATCTTGTTTCGTTGTGGCCTGCTGCCACGCCATCGTCGTACATTTTGCACCGTGTGTGCTGTTACAAGCGAAACCCTCCCCCTCACTGTCTGCTCGGTGTTGTTCGCATGCGTTTTGAATATAAATAACAACGGAACCGTGTGTTGCGCGTGACATTTTTATAAACGGCACCTTTCGTCGTGTAATTTTCACCGTTCTCCCTCTTGTTTCAACCTTTGATCGGGGTAGTTGGATTTTTCAACTCGAAACGATTGATAAGTGGGATTGGGATGCTGAGCCAATCGTGATCCAGCTTACGAGGATACTTTAACAAACACTGACCGCTTAGATTTTTAAACCAACAGTTTAAAATTTTGAAAAAATGATAATGAAACGAAGTCTTAAATACTTATATCATCTATTTTTGCTTTCCAAATTCTTTATCAACCCCTTGCCATACTTTGTAGCTCGAATGTTACAAATCTGACTCGTACTGTTCGATCGACTGGATTTTAAGTGTAATTCCAGCTGTAATTGAGATAACAAACTATTGTTAAACATAAATTGTATATAACATTTCAATTTTCCTGATTTCTTTTAATACGAAAATAAATAAATCTTTATCTGTGTCTGACGCACCTACCGAAATAATGATAAGGCAAAGGGTTAACTGAAATATTATTTTCTAACGCATGAAGTTTGTCTCATTTCACAATTTGTTGCGTCTAACTTTAATCGAAATACTGTTATACTTTTCTTGTGTCTGGGTCACAATTGACCTGGGCTCCGACGTTCAAGTGTTCACGGTACGAATACGAAAATTTAGATTTATAGCAAAATAAACATCCAAGTATTGTAATGTATTATCTGCAACACGTCAATTTGCGCTACAAACGTAAATAAAAGTATTCGTACGAAGGTTTCATCAATATTTCTATTCCAAAATGAAGGGAATACAAGAACACTGCCTTCAGCTGCGATATCGATTCGATACAAATTAATTAACGTTGCACAATGCACCCATCACTCCCGAGTATTGCATAATGTACAACGTCGGAGATGTACCGGATCAATTCCTTCTATCACGTGGCGATTTCAAACAAAAGAAAGAAAGAAAAAAAGGGAGGAAGGAAATGGGATACAACTGAAACGTCAATTGCCCCTTTCGGTTTGAAGTGCAACTGCGTGTCACGGTCTAACATGATCGCGTATAGCTCGTTGCATTTTGCAAGGCATTCCGATCTGATCGTCTGAAAAAACCTGATACCGTTATGCCGTCCGATTCACCTGCGATTTCCTCTTCACGTGATCTGCAGATGTTTCCTGATCCTCCTGGTTCTCCTCTTTTTTCTTCCGTTTTCGTGTTTAAGCTCGAAACGAGTGGAAAAAGAAAAATTCTGGGTGGTGTTCTCTCGTTACTGACGTTCGACTGCTGTTCGCAGACAATCAGAGTATAATTTTTATAACGAAAAAGAGGGCTTATTTAGAGAGAAGTTGGGGTATAAAAACGCTAAAAGTTTTGAAAGATAATATAGATAATTTTTACGCAGATTCACGAACTTAGTTGGCAATCTAACAATATTAATGTTACTTTGAATTTTCTTCGTTCGTTCATTAGATTACGAGGTCGATCACCGATGGCCCCATGAAAAAGAACAGACTTTCCGTTCTGAAAATGATTTCAACGTCTTCCAGCCGAGAAAACAGGTTAAATCCAAAGAATAAAATTCTTGGATGAAGATACCGATGCAAAATTTTTCATTATTCTTAAAATGAATAATAACACTCGGTGTAAATTCGAAGCTTACCAAGAGGAAGGCACCGTCGTTTGTAGAATAACAATCCTCAATTCTCTTGGCATACAAAAATTCGAAATTGAATTCAAACGGGAGAGATCTTAGACTTTTAACGCCATATTCCCAAAGGTACACGGCCCCCGTTTTATCTTTCTAGCATTTAACACATCGTGTCCTATGCTTTTTGTTTCTTTTTCATTAAAAACAACCAGCATCCACTTGCCACGGTTTCGAGAAGAGCAATTCGAAGTTACTGTTCGTTTCCATTGAATTCGCGTTTCAACGGTGTACATTTACAAAAGCAACTGGCTTGAAAGTCAGATTTCCAGCGTTGAAGATGGAATAGCGATGAGGAAAACGAGACCATCGTTGTCCATGTCCTTCAATGCAGGCCGGATCAAATAAAGGAAGTTACAGGAAAACGTATGGCATAACAGTATCGAGTTTTTGTGCTGTTTGGATCAGAATTCAGCCCCGACTCAGAAACTACATACACACGTGTATCCATCTACCGGTACCTGCATTGCAGTATCCGAATGGAAAAACTATGCGCGATCGTCGAACAGAGTTTCTCAACCATGAACCTGGTCGTCCTGTCAAATATTTTAATTTCAATACCGTCAGCTTTTGTGCGTCTATCAAATTTTTAAACAAATACGTAAAATTGCAAAAGTGCAATGACTAATCGTAAGCAATAAAAATTGTGATATATGTAATTTTAGAATTATAGAGATAGAGATCGCTAGTCTCTGATAACAAATAGTGCATAGGGCATCGAAATAATTAACTCAAACTTCGTAAAATTCCACACTGCAAATACAAAATTATAAAATTACAACTATCGACCACGAAAACTAGTGTGAAGTTATTAGGATCTTGAAAAATAATTTTCCTAAGAAAGTCAAGTATTCCCGGTTACTCTGTTCAAAGCTCGAAATTGACTACCAACCATCGAAAATTATTTCCGCAAAAAATGACAATTAAAATAATTAAAATTCCATAAGAGCCAGATTGTCGAAAGAGAAGCGCTTTAATTTTGTTGAAAGAAATAAAATTATTTCACGTGCAGGAGAAAGTGCTCGACGGTAAAGAAAAAAGAGAAGAAAAAGAAAAATGGAGACTAACAAAACCGGATGAAGCAGCGAAGGGTCCCGAGCGTCTGGCAGACGGCACGTGATAACCACTGATCGTCGGACAGCCAAACAATAAAGGCTTTCGTACAAAGCCGAACGGCATTCCTATTCATTCACACATGCAGCAAAGTCCTCCGGACAATGCTAAAGCTCGCAAGTCCTGCACAGTTGGCAGGCTCAATATTAAAATACTTGAGCATATTCTCTGGTAGCGGCGCCGAACGTCGAAAAGCTCGTAGACGCGTTTCTCTCAAAGAAAGATACAGCCACCCGGAGGAGGATCCTTTGCTAGTGATACAAGAAATTCCTAGGATTCTGTTCGAACGTTGTCACAAGGTATCCGTTCACCTTCCCGTCTACATGATCGATTCCTCTTTGATACCACGCCGCTTTTCTTATCCTTATCATCGTGAAATCTGCCTGCTACGCTCTTCCTTGCCACCCATTCTTACGTTGAAACACTTCAACTGCTCTCCAGCCAGTATTTAATTAATTATATTGTATATCCAACCAGAAATTTGTCAATTTTTAAACGTTACTTATTGTTAGAGGTTCACAATTTTGATATCCTCTAATTTTTTGATCTGATATTACAAATTCTTGTCATTTTATTAGTTCACATTATTGCTCACTATTGATAATACGGAATTTGTATTCTTTTCATGGCTAAAATTATATTACAGAAATGAAATTTCGAATGGCCATTGTCTATCCGTATAATGAACGACGATAACTGTATTTTGTTCCTGACATCAACTCAGTTAAATTAATTAACAGAGATTCACTTTAGAATATTTCAATAACACTGAATTCGTGATTTCTATAAAAGAATTATGTTTCGTATCTTCTTGAAACAGTGTTTCCAGTGAATCAAACCGACGAAGCAAACTTTTGTCTCGTTGAAAAAAATTGGTCGGAGAAAAAAAAGGAAACGTACGAGAAAGAAAGTTGTAGCACGCGAACGATGCTTTTCAATATACCGAATAGAGCTGTGAAACTCTGATAAGGGGACTGGTCATTATATTCCATTTACAATAGTTTTCCGTCCGGTCGCAACAGAGATAGTTTTCAATTTTTCCAAAGTTTTTGTTTCGCTTTTTTCAATCAATTTCGTCGCAGCTTATACAGCGCCGTTACTGTTGTAGCAAAATTATACGTGACGGTCGCTATTTTGGCGTTTCAAAGTTTTACAAAAAAGATGTCCTTTTTTCGGACGCGTATTATAGTTGATATTTATTGTAAAGTTTCCTTATAGATATATAAAAATAATGTGCCGCTAACATTACTATAACAAATAATTAAAATTTCAATGTGTCCTGCTATACATATAGATTTTCACTGCGACAGACAACGTCTTCAATTTCTTTGGATTGTTCGATTATATTAAATCCCTCCCCTCCCACATCATCACTTTTTTTTTAGCGAAGTGTTCACATCCTACGAGAAACTGTAATAAAGTGAATAATTTGTGATACGAATGAAAAAATGTTCAACTCGATTGGCATCGTAGTTTCATACACGATTAAACGAAATCTTTCGGTTTATGAATAATGGCCATTCGCACCTTAAGCAATCTCATCTTTGGTCGAAGTTGGTCGTAGGAAAGGTGTCGGGTTCGATGCTAATGAGAGTGTCAAAACCCGGCGAAAAGGGGCGAGTTGTAATTAGTTATCGGGTAAATGGAAATTGAAGATAATGAAAGAAGGGTAATAATGGAGTTAATATCTGCTAGCCAACCGGTGGGAACAAGCGAATAACGCTTTCATTGATGAACAAACAATGAGCGCAATTCATAGTTTCTGAAACGATGTTCCCTTGTATTTTTAATCAATATCGTGATAATACAATGCTAACCAACTTTATTCAGGTAAATCTGATACCATCACACCGGCAAATAATTATGTTAATTTCGACATAATTCAGACAAACGCTTTTAACGTTCTCTGCGATTCAATTAGCTTCGACAAACATTAATACATAATATCTTTTATGAAATCTACGACTCTCGTAATCTTATATTACAAAGATATATTTAAATTCCAATTGTAATGTCAAGAATATGACGGATTAATTTTCAAATTTAAGCTTTCAGTCCGTTACGCTATTCACGCTTTGTCTTCCTAAATTGTACAAAGTTTGAGGAGACGATCACCGATAACCCCCATGGCAATCAACGTGTTAAGTATAAGAATTTTGTATAATACCCCGCCCCCCTCCCAAATTTCCAAATAGAAGCTACTATTTAAGGTTGTTTGCCGTTAATTCGTCGCGAAATTATGAAGTCGGTTGTGCTCGCTCGCGAAAACGAAGATACGAAATATATATATACATATATTATATAATGCAGAGGGGTGGCAGTTTCGATCTAAAGAGGGTGAACGACGAGGGCGTGGGTGGAAGGCAGCTTCCATTAATATTCTCGAGAAGCAAGGATCGAAGTTCAATTATTCAGAGGAACGCCGTTATACGCTCGTCACCCTCTGTAATGGTGCCGAGTGTCTTTTTGGCGTTTCGTCTGTCGTTTCAACGCTCTGTCACTCATACAACCAGCCCCGTGTCGCACGTACAGCGAGACCGTCGAAGGATGTCTCTGAATTTCCACCAAGAAAAGTGGAGGACGCGTTCCCATGGGACACGTGCAGGTTTCCAGGGTGGCGATGGGTTCACCGCAGCCTCTCTCACGGTACTGATTACACCCCGTATCGTATCGTCCGTGTTTCCCAATACGAATTAAAACGTATCAACCGCACGCACACGCGCGAGCCACCTTATCGAAACCGATACCTTGCCATTTGACCCCGAGCGTGAAACCGCAGCTGGATAATTGGCACACGAGATGGTTAAATAAGGGATTCGATTCGTTCCTCGAGATTGCATTGGTTTCTAGCGTCGATCATGACACAGTATCTCTCCAAGGATTGTTTAAATTTTATCGAAAGCAGAGGGTTACACCCTTCAGATTTCGAATTTCGTTCGTCCACCGATTCCTACTCGAAAATATTCATTTCAATCACCCATATTATTATCTTGCTAACTTGGCAATCAGATTTTAAAGTTTACGTGGATTAATTAAGTACAGAAATAATTTAAAAATACACTGAAACGTAAAAAGAACCATCTTCCTAATTTTTGACTATCGCAAACGAATTTAAAATAAGGAAACTTTGATGTGGCATGACAAGCACTTCATCCGAGGAAAGTGTATCGGTTGAAAAGACAAGATAAAACACGAGGATGGCATTGAGAAGAATATTAGAAAACCTTATAGGGTACGATGTAGCGTAGACATGGAGGGGATGACGGGGATGGGGTTTGAATGTACGCACCAGGAGGGCCAGTTCCATTGCAGACATAACCGCACTTTGCTACATTAGCTTTTATGTTAGTACATTCGACCATGCGGCTTACCTTCCTCTTAGTAACGTCCATCTCCGTGTTACGCGAACGTATATATACATTTCGTCCAGAACGTTTCTAGTTGTAACGTTGTAAACGTCGAGCAGTAGTAACCATCGTCGTTTCACAGTGTTCATGGTTACGACCATTACTTGCAAGCCAGCCTCCCATGGTTGCTTTAAGGCTTATCTAACGACTTCCTGATGGCGGAACCTCGACTAGCTTAAACGCTCGTTCCCTACTGCTGACCTTCATTCAGAAGCTCGATTATTTCGGTTTCGTACCTTTTTCTTCGTTGTTCTTTCGACAGGATTGCCATTAATTAAGGATACGTTTCATGAAAACTTGATTTCAGAGTCGATTGATTTAACGAACAGCTCTAGTCATTATTTCGAAATTTTATAATTTTTTAACTCCTCATTACAGATGTCTACCCTTTATCGTTTCAGATATTTGTTCTGTATGATTATTCTGAAGTTGCACCAGATTACTACTGTTTCGGTCGCTTCAAAAGAAAAGCAGGCGTAGAAAATGCGATGGATAAGTTGATCTTAAACGATTTCTAATAAGGTTCGATCTACAACGAACAGTTAAACGGTGAACAAACCGTCCCGGAACAATTCTCTGGCAGACGCATTCAATAAAATCCAATTTGGCGATGGCTCGTGGTCTCACCAGCAAAATTAGGAGCGTGTGTACGCGGTTTCGCTCGGAATATATACGAAAGCCACCCCCTTAGGCCAGCAATTCTGGACATTCCTGCAAATAATTTCGGGTCACCCGCAGTCTAGAACGTCCACCATTGTGGACGATACGAGTGCCAGGTTGATTTCCAACGGAATGAAACGGCGAAACTGGGACTTATGAAGTTCTTCCGTCTTGTGCAAAGAAAAGAGGAAGAAAAATGGTTTCTTGTAAAAGAAAAAAGAACAGAAAAAAGGAATCAAGATATTTATGGAATTTAATTTATAAATTTTTTATAAAAGGATAATCACTGTCTGTGTGTAAAGTGTAAATGATGATAGATAATTTCCGATTACATACTTACAGTGTGATTGGAGTAATAAATTATAAATAAAGTAATACCTTGGTTATTAAACCACGACAGAAATATTTCAGCGACGATGGAAAAGAATGATACGTACAAATTTCCACGATAACATACTTCGTGTGAATAAAATTGTAATTCAGTACTTTGCCAAGAAGCCGGGAATATGTTGCAGCCGGCAATTAAAAGAGAGCTTTATTAAAGCAATTAGAAGTTGAATAACGTTTCACGAGGTACTAGAATATTTCGTACAATTGAAGAGATTTATTTCCCGTTGAAACCCTGTTACACGAGCAGGTATATCATTCGAAGCCCGTCCGGGGGAGACTGCAGAGATATGTGGTCGGGTAATTAAAAGAAATTTTAGAAAGCTTGCAAATGTTTTATTTACGCATTACTTCTTTTTTATTTCGTGGCTATCATCGGAATATAATTACGCCGGCAACCCTTCTTTTTATCTTCTTCGGTATTAATTCCACAAATTTTTTTACCCCAACGTACAACTTAATTAAATCCAATTTAAAATCATACGTAATCTTCTTCTCTTTGAACAACTCTTCATATTAAAGCTGTGCTATTAAATATCTTTATCGTCTCAAGAGTCGGTTCGTAAGTTCCGTTTAAAATAGACCTCTAATTATTGAGCAGCAATATCATTCGTAATTTCAACGATATCGACAACGTTGCACGGAACAACGGTCCGTCGTGGATTATTTTCCGCAACTTTTTTCTCATTGATGATCATCGACGAAGCCAGCCTCGCTTTGACTGCACGTAAAACAAACAACTTGCCAAGCAAACCGTGGCTGCTGTTTCGGTAACGCAGCCTATAATGCAACACGAGCACACGCCGCTCGACGAGTATATCCGAGAACACGGTGGATAATTAAGGTTCAGGACAACCTACGCGGCTTTTGTACTCGCTGTTGACTGCATTCGGTTCTGCACTGAATTCCCGTTCGAGGGAACAGCGAAGGTAGTACCTGAACAGCGCATGAGAGACGATGTTGAATCTTGATTTACCAGTATACGAACGAAATTATAGCAAACTTCTACCGTTAATTAACCAATCTACCGTAGATTCTAACGAGGTTACGCTTGCATCGCTCCGTATCCTGTCTTTTTACAGGCTGGCGCGTTATACTGTTACTTTGAACACCAAAAATTGAAGGGTTAACAGATTTATCACCTTACGCAATTGTTATTATTATTTATGAGACTTTATCACCTTTCTGCTAGTGGAATTCTTTAGTTTTGTGTCAAGAACCGCCTGTAACTCAGAAGTAAATTATATGTGTAGGAATGGAATTATGCGCAGCCGATTTCATTCGACGGTACATTGTGGCAAAACAATTAAAACCGTTGAGAGCACATACGAGACGATCACATTGTTTTTATTCTTCTTTCAATTTTCAATATTCTTAATTATATCCTTTAACTATATTACGACGATTTAATAATAAATAAATTCTTGCACCGCGTAATTCTGCAATCCTACATATATTTTATGTTTTATTCAAAAGTTATTGTGCTTTTCGCTTGACGCAACTTTAACAGACATCCTAATCTCGCTTATACGCCATGAATTTCCAATTCATTTTCTTTGCCCCGTGTCCCGAAGTAGTTTGAACCTAGGTTGTTTCTATTCGAAAGCTTGCTAGTTTCCAAAACAGAGCCGCACAACTTAACCCTCCCCCCGTCGTCTCGTTTCTCGTTCTTCAACACCCAACTCACCGAACCCGTGTCCCTTCTGTCCTCTTCCCGTCTAACACAACGACTTGCACGTCACTTCCATTCCAACCTCACCCCTCACTTCCGGTCCTGCCGAGCGTTAGTCGTCTCCGTTTTGCTCGAGTTCGTTTTCCTACCGCCTCCATCAGCTCGAAATTACACGCGAGTAATTTATAATTTAGACGACGGCTTTGGAGGTGGAACACGACGAAGACGTAGAAAGGATGGAGGAAGGATACAGTTGCCGAGGAACGTGTGTACCACGCTTGTCGGTTTCGTTTAACGTTTTCGAATCGTTTCTAGTTATTTTCTCAGATTTCGTGGATTAACGTCTCACGGGAGAACACTGGGCTGACTTAGGGACTCGGATTAAATCGAAACGAAAATCATTCTAGGAGATTTTGTTTCGGTTCTGTTATTTCGCGTAAATTATACATAAAACTGTAAAAAAAAAAAAATCAACAGGTTGAAAACAATTTTTCAATTACCTGTGATGGTACAAAGAAGCTTCTCGATCTAATAGAATTTTAATTATAATAATACACTATGCAGCGTATCAACTCCAGTGGCGAGGATTAATATCGATAGGAGGCAAGTTATTCCGAAAGTTTCCGACACGTTGCATCGACGTCTAACGAGTTTAACGCAAGCAATTAGAATAATGACGAAGTTCCTTGTGGAATTCGTAAACAGGGAATTTCGTTGAATTTTGCACTGCCGCGTGTGTAATCGAAATTGAAGAGATTTTTCATGCTCTCCATCAATCTACGGATGTTACATCTTGCGTTTCACGCGGAACGTAGCCATGAAATTTGCTTCTCAATTTAAAGTTTGAAATTACCTTCGACTCGCGTTCGACACTTCCATTTTACCGGAAGGGATTATTATTACTGCGCCACGTATGAATTCGAAGAACAAATCCCGTGGATGAATATCTACCGTCGTGATTAAAACTTCAAGCAATTGTTGCAAAAATATAATTTTCCTGTATACCTTCGAGTCGAAACAAGGTTATATTGGATTGCTGTACAATTTGTATTGTTGCCTTTAAAAAATAATTAAAATTAAGCGTAATATAGTAAATTGTTATTCAGTTGTATGATGATAGTGTTTGTTTATCTTATCGACAAAATTTCAAGAAGTTACAACAAATTGGCGATATGATATCGGTCCTGAATCAACGAGACTGAAGGCAATCATCGAATCGTGGGGAAAAAAGGGCGTCAATCTTAAAACGTAACTGATTATTTCCTATGAAACGGCGAAGTAATATAAGTCAGCAGTTCTACGAAATTATCTGACTCGTTTCCGATAGGACACGAGGAAACGGGACGAGATTCCGAAAGGAAAGGAAGCATCGAGCGAGACGAAAATTGCATCAGGACCCCTCCCTGCGAGCCCCGACCTCTTTACCTCAGGAAAAATATTCAGACTGGACCGACCTATATCCAGACTCATATACAGGGTGTGTCCGTATAAAACATCCCTCGAAACAACCAAAAGTCTCGTTTACCTATTTAACCATTGTACAGCAGTCATTTCAGCAGCTACAGAGACAAAATTTTCAAAATGTACATTTATCTGCAAAGCTTACGTGTCAAGAGTATTTAAAAAATTTCCATCGTCCATCAAATTTTCAGGAATACTTTGTTTCGTTTTGTAAAGATATCGCACCATTTATGAAATATTAATAAAGAAAATTGTCCGAAAGGAAATGGAAACTTTTGCATTCTTTAATAGAAAATAGTGTAGTTTTATTTTTATTTATCTTTTGTCTGTGTGTAAGGAAATTTTAATTTACAAGTCAATGATTATATTCCAAGGTATTTTTGAAATAAATTTTCGAATAAGGAAGATTTATCGTTGTTTTTCAGCAACGTTGCCACACACACCCCATAGAAGAGTACAATTTCAAATGGAGACGTGGCGCAGCACGTGTGCCAACCTATGCGACCTATAAAATATTCAAAATCCATACTCGGGTATTTACAGGGTCGGCTGAGCCCGTATGTCGTACCGTTGGCGAGGTTTATTATATTTTAGACGTGTCTCTTTCTGCTTACCCCACGGGAAGGGAGTCTCGCGACGAGGAAGAAAGTTGAAAAAGGGAGTGTGATAAAAAAAAAGGAGGCAAATTGAATCGAATACAGGAACGAATACGGTTGATCGGACCCAGAAAAAAAATCCTGTTTCGAAAGCAATCACCTGCTTAAACTGCCCTCTGTCGATTCATTCTTCAATGCAATGCAATTTTCATTTTTTATTTTCTTTACCTTATTTTCAAGATTATTAAAAAAAAGCTGAGATTTATAAATGCAATATTGACAGTATTTGATATAGAATATGTTATGTTAAAAATAATAATATTTCTAAATCCCTAAAAATATACCCCAAAGTTCCTAAATTCCGAAAAATATAGTATTCCTCTCTCACCTTCCACAAAAAAAAGTAATATTTCCATGAAAACTTTTGAAATCAAAGAACTGCTCGAAAATTTATTACAATCCCTTTATTACTGCTATCCCGACGCTTTGAACTTAAATTCTTCCATACATATTTCAAACTTCAACCCGCACGCGTAGACTCTTCTGTGTAACATTAATTTTAAACGCGAAAACTTATTGATTCTCTAAACGAGTGAATGATTGATACGTCAAAAGTGTTCGTATCGTTCGATTGAAATTTTAACCAACGAAAAGAAACTTCGGACGAAAGTGAGTCACTTTCAAAAACGTCCTCGACGAAAGAATTTTCAGAGAGGAAAAAAAATTAGGACGATGGACACGTTTTAGAATTTGTCGCCTCATTTCTTCGGTCACTTTTCGTTCTTTTTTCCTCTTCTTTAATATCGTTGACTGTCCGAAGAAAGCTACAGGATACGCTTTTCTCCTCTTCTCTGAAACATCCTCCGTTACCCTCGTTCTTTCTCCTTCTTTGTTCCAACTTTCTTCGTTCCTTCATCTCTCTCCCCGTGCAACCCCAAGACTTATATTTCTTCCTTATTTTGACTTCCTCCGCGCGGCAAGCTTCCAGGTTATCTTTTTTAGCGGCCAGAAAAATTCACAGCTCGTCTTCATGAAAACAGTTCACATAGAAATTGGAAATTCAGGGATGAAACATTTTGCGGTTCGTTGTCCTTTTCGTTTGAAAATAAATCTTCTGGACGAAAATGCATCAAGATTTTGGAAACGTTACGTTTCAGTTAAAATGATGCCAAATGAACTCTTTGATCATTTAATTGTAGTCATAGGAAATTTTTAATTACAAATATTTGAAAATATTTTTAAATCGGAAATAAATTGCAATCATTGTTACCTAAATTATCTGTCAAACTCTCGGACCAATCATTATAAGGTAAAAATATATACATATATACATTTCCGTTCCACGAGTGGTGGTGCGACAGGCAAGATGTCGGTGATTTAACTTTGAGAAAAGATTGAAAACGACGACGGGACGAATACTTATCATTCTGTCGGCGGTACTACGGAAACGCATTCAAAATACTCCCTGCCGCGTTTATTTTCATTTTCC
This sequence comes from Stelis phaeoptera, assembly GCA_943735885.1. Classification (NCBI taxonomy): domain Eukaryota; kingdom Metazoa; phylum Arthropoda; class Insecta; order Hymenoptera; family Megachilidae; genus Stelis; species Stelis phaeoptera. Next base: position 9,883,499 of record OX030936.1, read on the forward strand.
TGATGTCGAAGTAGCGAAAATGAATTCCACGGAAAGAGCTCCGACGCGGAACGAACGGGGGAAAAGGATTACTTTGCACCTTTGCACTTAACCATTTCGCATCACTTAATTGTAAAAGAACATTCTGACCGATCTTAAAGAAATCTCGATTAAATATTTCCATCTAGATTTTTCACTTAGTTCTACAAAATTGTCCAAACAGCATTTCATTAAGTACTTAAACACCATTTTATATTGTACAAATATTTCACTTCGCGAAACTAAAGCGACAAATCGAATTTCTATGATTTTGAAAAATAATTGATCATATAGCTAAAATTTTATGCCTTTCAAGATATAAAATATTCAATGTATAATTTATACACGTTGAGGATAAAATAAGTAACTAACAAGTTCCCGCCATCTTCGTGAAATTTCTTATCCGAAGATAAATGTGCCGGAAAGCGTTTTGAATGTATTCGTACAGCGGTGTCGACAGAAAGATAAGTATTCCCTTGGCCCTATATTTCCACCACCCTTCATCCAACGGCCGACCCGAAATCCATGGAAGCGCGATAAAGTAAGTGCGGTACAAAGTCTGAAATATGCAACAGGCAATACGGAAATAAGGCGCAAGAAAGAGGACGGGAATGAAGACGGGACGAGGAGCAAGTAGAAAATAAGCGGCAGAAGAAAAAGATAAGACAAGGGGTTGCGGGGATGAGAGACGTGGAAGAAGCGACCAAGCGAGGGGTTGCCACGAATTATAAATTTTAATTACTGGAAGATGAGCAGATGGATTACTCTGTACCTTCTTCTTCTTCTTCTTCATTTTTTTCCTTTCTCTTTCCTCTCTTTTTTTTCTCAACGGCTCACTCCGTTGTCGTTAGGGCAGCCAGCTTTCTACCGAGGGATCTTGAGGGACGGTTCAAGAATTTGGAAGCGTGCTGTGATTCAGCTGAACAAATTAGAAAGGATAGGTCCTGTTTGTTCGGCTGGAAAATGAATTAAGAAGAGAACGATGTCGCTAAGGGACCACAAGTTCGAGGTCATTTCTCACGAGAAAGTTGAACGGAATAAAGAAATTTGAAAAAGTTCAAGATTCGAATTGACGTAATTATTAAATAAAATGAGATATAGAATAATTATTTATAATATTTAATTATTTTACTGATAATAATTCATCGATGATTGTAAATGAAAAAAAAAAAAAAGGGTACACAAACCACAGAACAGAATTTTATATTAAACTTGTAGATTCTTAAATATTTTTTTCCTTATAGTTCGAAAGAAAATAAAAGGGAAGACTGAACTGCTGGTGGAAAATTTATGTTCATCTTTATCAGGCTGGAGTCTAATGTCGGAGACCAGCAAAAATCGATCAGATTCCAGGCAACGTCTCGTTCGCCATAATTTATCATCTTGGAACTGCCTGCCATTTTGTGTAATTAAGGAACCGATGGCGGATGAAGACATCGGCGCGAGAAATTGGCCGTTCGTGAAATTGATTGCCGAATGGATCAGCTGTGCGAAGCGCAGACTTTAACTATTCAAAAGTGCCAGTCTTTTAGCGATGATTCTCCTGTCGTTTCTATCTTGCTTCCTTTCTCAACCTTCTTCTACTTTCAATCAGAACGAATTTTGCTCATTTTCTTAATGCCCGTACTAAAGAAAATAATTTTCAATAGTTTCAATAACTTCAATATGATGCTAATAATGTATCTCTTTAAAACATTAATATCTTTAGTCAATGGCGTGATAGTTTTAAATAATTTCATTCAACTCGTAAATACTGTTTTTTCATAGTTAAAGTTTATAATAGTCACAGAAAAGTCGAATAAATCCGTAAATGTTCGTTAGTAACCATTTGATGCTAGTTTTACGCGTGCCTGACAAATTCTGATCTATACTACTAGCGCACTACTTTTACCCTGCGCTACAGGTTACACGTGTCTGACCAATGATATCCTATACTACTAGCATTCTATCCACTAGCAATGCTGCACCATAACTTTACGTTAATCGGTAGTCTGTTCAAAAGTTTTGCGAATAATATTTTACGCTGTGATAAAATATATCAATTACAGTTAACAAATCGTAAGCAAAATAATAATAATTTGGCAATATTCGTCAAAACAGAATAAAATCAAGTCTTCGATAATAGGTATGACTGAAGTCCAAAGGATTGGATAAGTTGATTATTAATTTAAATATAAATTAATTTGTACGTGTCTGACCAATTCTACTCTATACTACTAGTACACTGATCTTTGACTAAAAACCGACTCTTAAATAAAATAAAAGGAAGTTCCACTTCCAAATGTATTTCTATCAATCGGTGCTATCGACACCGCGACATAGGATCAATCTCACGGTTCATGAAACAACAATTGTCCAAGGTGTTGATTAAATTTCCCCAGAAGTTGAACGGTAAGGGGGTTGGAAATCGTTTGATGACCGGACGTGCAACGAACGCGAGAAATTTTTCAGTTCGCCGAATAGGAATTCACGCTCGAATTCCTCGCAGTTGCAACATGACAGAAAGGATGCTGATTGGTGTAATAGTACGATGGAAATGGGTTTGATGGACCAGCGCTGGATGCACGACGATCGTCACTGTGGCACGTCGATGAAACGCTGGCTCTTCGACTGCCTTTCTGTCGTGTACTGTTACACGCTTGCTGACCACCATCTATGCATATATACATGAAACATGTATGTGTGGCTGTGTGTGCGCGAGTGCAACAGAAGCCACGGATGCTTCAATACCACTCTTTGATGCGTGCACACCGACTCACAAAGGATCTTCGATGCTCGTTCATCGGTTTGTGCGCGCTTAAACGTTGCACGAGGTCAGTTTCGATTAAAAATATCATATTTCTTACTTGAACGTCAGCCCTTTTTTAAACCTTTTTCAAACTTGTTTTTCCAACTTTTGTTATTTTATTAATAATAGCGCTGAGTAGCAAACTGAAGGGTTAACACGTTACAGTGAAAATGACCGTATGTAGTCAGACGCGTTGTAATTACAAGTAACTCTAAATGTAATTGCATTGCTTTTTACATTAAATTTTTCATATGCTAATTTACGTAAAATTTCTTTCCTTCCTCTTAATTATTCCGCAATAGTAATATGAAATTAACGAAGCTTCAACGTGTCTGACTAAACATTGTCTTTTCTACTGATAATGAAGTAATTAATTGTTGAATGTATAGCTACGTCTAAATTGAAATAAAATTAGTATGATTTCAGTACATTTTTTGACTATATATTTTGTGATTGAAAGTTTAAAAATTGTCATTATTAATTTATCCATTTCGATTGGAAGGCAGGAAAATATCGCCTTGCAAATATCGCCGATAATTCGTATTGCATCGGCACCAGAGCGAAGTAAAAGCACGAATTGAGATCGTAGATCGTTATAATATGAACGAAACTCTATCACGACAGATTCCTGTGACCATGTATTGTCGGCCGTCGCGTATTTCATCGATACGAGCCAATACGCACTTTATCGGACCACGTTGATCCCCCTATTATTCGACCGGCGAATGGCTAATGTCGATTAACGGAATGTTTAGAGCATTGATCCGGCGTATTAATATTTTCCTCCCTCTACCTTGCCACCCCCTATGCATCGAAAACTTGCGGACGCGTTTAATGCGACGCGATCAGAATCGACATTCTGTAAAGAGTAACACTTTATTTGTAATAAGAAAATTTCAATGACCATTTCAATTTTAATACTCAAATATTATAATACTAAGAGTATAATACTCGGAAGAATAATTTTTGCAAGAATTAGAGTATTAGCTGAAAATATCGATTTTGACAAGTTTGTAATTACCATTATTTATGGTTCTACAATTAGAATACAGACTGCATATGTAAACAAAAAATGATACGTATACCATTGAAATTACAGATTTAAAAATTTACAGAAATGTCTATCTTTTCGAGCTACTTCTATTCCGAAGAGATTATTTGTTCTTTCTCACATAAATTCATATATATTTCAATGACGATGATAATCGATGAAAGAAAAACGATTCGTTGTTTGGAATGGAACTATTAATTAAGCGTAATAGCATCGTAAAGCAAACGAATGATCCCTCTTTATGAAATATTCGAAACGCAGTGTGTATATCGAGTGGCACTCGTAAAGAGTGAATACTCTTTACAACAATGGCTCATACGTTCCACGTTATAATTCCGGTGTACATGTTTTTAATTCGTTCCGTGTTCACCGAGCATTGTTTCCACTTTTCCCGGTTAGATTAAAGAGAGGTGGATTAAATTTTCATTCTGGGTCGGGCCACTTTAAACATTTCCAGCACGAAACGGATCGTCGATGCGCTACTTTGTTTTGCTAACGGTGCACTTTTGCAAATTACAATGAACCCATATGTATCGGGTAGATTTATCAATTTTAAAAAAGTTTCCTTTCTCGATTTCCTCATGATCTTTTGTTTTCATGCTACGATGTCTATCAGCAAAATAAAGTGACCATCACATTTTTTATCCACGAAATTATTTGCTGAAACTTGATATGTAATTTTTATTTAAGTAAACATTATTTTTCAATTTCTTTGGAATGAATTTTAAAGCATTATACACGTTTGAATGGTTTGAATGATAATATACAACGCTGTAGTTATTGCTCTAGATTCCAATAGCGATTATTCTTCTTATTAATTCAAAATTTCGATTCAGATCACTTGGAAGAATTATTTATCGGTTCTAATAAAACGATAAGAGGCTGTATTTCGATTCGACAAATTGAACCTCGGAAACGATTCGAATCGACCGGCGCGGCGGATGTGTGAACAGGAAAGGTTCAAAGTAGGATTAATAGTTGAACAAATTAAACTTGATAAGTGAAATTAGCACGAATCGAAAAAGTTTCCCCGGTGGAATGGCAGTATGGTTCGCGTGTAAAGTCACGATAAATCGCACTAAGACATTGATAGCAGACAGATAGCCTTAGATATCTGGAGTTTGTACAACCGCTATATACAGGATGGATAAAAAAGACCAAGAATTCATATGGGAACATTACAATTGTCCCGTGTAAAATAAAAATTTATATGGATTCAAAATAGTTAAAAATAGGAAAAATTAATGAACTAAAAAATCGAACTATATAGGGTCACATAAGAAACTAAGTGACCGATTATGTAAACAATTTATAGATTAATTTTCGTACGATTTACGATACAAGTTTTTCAGAATAATTTTGTACACGAGCGATTGAATTTATTTTTAAACGAAATTTTCATACCACCAGATGTAAATTTCGCAAGCTATAGTGATATACACGTTCGATATCGAAATTGCACCAACCAATGGGATTAACGTGGATTAGGTTCGATTGTGTCGCTGTTACTCTCAGTAACGGGTCCTCAAACTAACGCCAATAATTGTTAGGTATTCTAATTTCCTGTCGCAATATCATCGCAGTATACAGCCAACACGAATCTCGATATTTGTACAACGAAAAAAGAAACATTGCTCGTGTTATCCTACTATAAATTAATACTATTTTATTTCGAATTGAACAGAAACATCTTAACATCAGAACTTTCTAAGTTCTTTTCTTCGTAATTCACAATAATTTCGATCAAGTTGTTTTACATTTTAAATAATATTACTTTAAAATTAATATTATCAGCAAAATTCAAACGATGAAATTGTAATTTCGAGTGCCTCGTCATTATCGGCAGTATCGACAAGAACGAAATAAAACGCAAAGTGAAATGAGATTTCGAGCAGTAAATATTTCACAACCGGTAATACTCGACGGGGTAACTTTTCGATCGATTATCGCCATCGAGAAACATTTTATATTCACTATTTCATGGCGAGAAAGAGAATAAAAAGAAAGAAACGAAACTCACCAACGTCGAGGGAAAACGTTCACCGTTCGCTGTCGTCGGTCCTATTCTTTGGTACACCTTCAAGGGTTTCCTGGAACAGCAAGAGAACAGAAATCTTGATAGGAGAACGATATATATACATATAACCAAGCAATAATACACTCGATCGTGGTTTCCTGCTCGCAAAAGGAGGAAGTAAAACTCAGTATGCGACGAGCTGGGTCGTCGTCGACGTCGTACAACGCTATCTTAGTTTTATCGTGCAGCCAAGCTTATATCGCGGTAATATCTTGCCCGGTAAATGAAAAAGTTATTGTTTTCCATTCTGTCTTCCTTTCTGGCCCGTCTAAACTTTTTCGACGACAAAACAGACGAAAATCTTGCGAACCTTTCATCCTACAAACAACAACTCGTCCCAAAACCACGTGACTTATTTTTGCTCCGTTTGACAAATCGACTAATTCCACAAAACAGACGGTAGAGAATTCGACGAAATAATCTAACATTCTTTCTGAAAAAAGATACTATATAAAAGCTTTGACAGTTTCATATCGATATTGCGGAGTTGTAGGAAATCTAAAATGCTAACGATATTGGCAATACGAATTAGAAAATTTTCATACTATTTATTAATCATAAAACAAGTTCGACTATTTCCTCGCTTTAACAAGAACCGGAATGGTTAATCCTTTATCGTCGCTAGTGCAACAATCCGAATCTTTCCGAATCGCCTTCCATAAATTATCGAAAACGAATGAATAGACCTCATCTTAAACCTTGGCAGCATTGTTTCGTTCGATTCGAGTGTCTTTATCGTAGGCCACAACCAGCCCCGGTGTGCTTTTGACAGGCTTGAACCCCTATGATTGATATCTATCTCCTTCTCTGCTCCTCTGCAACCTTCATCCCCGTTACAAACCACCTTCTTTCCAGTAAACTACCCTTTTCAATTATATCGTCTCGACTGGTTGTTGGTTTGTGTGCAAGGGACCAGAGGTTTCTACCCGACGGTCGATACGACTATTATGAAAATTGAAAACAAACGTACCTTTCGCAGGAACGCTTAGACAGATTCAAACCATCGTTTGCCTTTTGCCTGTTTTATTCTACGCGGCGCACGATACCAGAACGGGAAGAGGCGGAGGAGGAGGAGGAGGGGTGGGGGGGATTTATTAATTATTTCTTCCGAGTTACCGGTCGCGTGTACCATTTCCGAGGTAGAGAGGGAGAGACAGAAAAAGGGTAGGTACCTCGAGGAACGGTATTCTTTTAGCTGGCGCAATAGAAGATTGGCCAACGGAATCGTAATATCCTTTTGTCGTAGGCGGTCGCGATGTTATTACTTTTTCTTCTTTCCTTTAATTCGAAACTCGAAACGTAGAAACATTATATTTAATGCGATTTTCAAACAAGATGAACCCTGATTCGTTCCACTACGACAGAAGACAGATTTGTTGATCGAATTGAACCTATTTCGTTATATTCGTCATTCATAATTATAGGAGTGACAGTTTCTTATAAAATCCTCGTTATTAATTAATTTAGTTTGATTTAAAAATTTGTTAATTTTATTTCATCTACAATATTTCTCTGGATATCATTTTTCCAGTTTACGAACATCCTTCGTTCCGTTGAAAGTTGCATTCTGGCAGCCGAATTTCCTCAAAGCGTCGATAAATGTAAAAACTACGAGCACGGTTATTAGAAACGAGCATCCGAAAAGAAGATAGTTACAATTTCAATAAAATATCAATCGCGACATCGAAACAAGCGAATAAAACGCGACGATAATGACACAAAGAAATGAACTATAGACAGGAACGGAATCTTGTTGCGGTAGCCGAGGTCGCAATAACCCAACCTCGCTTCCCACTTCCTGTGTGTGTGTGTGTGTCTTTGTGTGTATGCGTGAAATGAACAGCAAACGCACAGATGAACAGATGCGTTCACCTGTAAGTACAGGTGAAACGAACGATTCGTGCAAATGGTACGAGGTGAATCATACATATTGGACAATATTGGAAACCATATTGTCGAGACGAGCTACATGCACATGTGCCTTCTACGCCACCGCGAGATACAATCGACCTTTATTTATTGGACCCACGTATATACACACCTGTACGCGTGTTTGTACGTGTACCAAGTGTGTACACACGACTATCGACGTATACACACTGTCGACAGTATTCAATTTAGCGATTTTGTCACGGCTCATTTCACCTAGACGTCGTCGTGGCGTATGGAAGGGACTCGAAGGAAGAATAAACACACGGTCTGTATAGAATAGGAGTCCGTTTCTCTTCCGGAAATAAACTGATAAAGAAAGGATGAGCGTGGCTTCGATATACTGCTGAAACTGTTCTGTGTGTTATGTGGATACGTTTTACGAAGGGGATGATTTCGATTAACCCTCAAACGACGGGCCACGGATACGGTTAACAATTTCAATTGAATATTCGAATATTTTTCGTTCTCACCTTTGAACTATCAACGAGTTTTGTTAAATATTCTTTTGCTTCAGGAAAAAAAGGAAATGTAGAGAATTCGACAAGTTACAAATTGTTCGCCTTGGTAATCTTAAAGATCTAATTTCCATGCTGTTGCAACTCAATTTTCCCGGCTACGAACATTCCTTCTTCTCGACTTTCCAGTTATTGAATTAATAACACCCGTCTACCGTTTATTAATGCGCCTGGAAGTGACGCGGAGCGTTGTTAAACAGGGACTAGAAGGCGAACGAAATAAATCGAAGGAAATATATACTTGTACTTCTTTTTCTTAGCAGAGCAGTCAGCATACGACAGCCATTCTTTCTATCGACGGACACGTCTCGGCATAATGACAGATGTAATTATCCCCCCTTTCTCAGATATATTCACTAAGTATTGATTTTAAACTATTATTATGAAAATTACACCGAAACAAAAGATCTGAGATTTGCAAGTGACTTAAGTATTGAACTTGATCCTATTTCTACCTGCTCTCCCGTTCTCTCACCTGTATCTTCAGCATCCTTAGCTTAGGGAACGTCTTCGCCAAGGGGAAGTTGGCCGTGACGAGTTTCGTGGAATTTAGAAAATGCATTTAATCTAAGTGTAAACGACGACGATGGCGCGCGTCACCTTTCCACGACAGCGAGAGGGACATTCCGTCGAGGAATTGAAATTGCAAACCGGTCAGAGAGAGGGCAGCCATTTCAGGTTAATTCCATTAATTAAATCTCCTTTGTGACCGGGCCCAGGTATATATATCGGACTGCCAATTTCCAACAGACGGGATGATAATTCGACGAATTATTCGTTGTACAGGGACACCCGACATGCAATCCGATTCTTTTGCGATCAGCCAAACGGGGAAGCTTTGAATTACGATCGACATCGATACGCTGTTAAAGAACACTTCTTTCTCGCCTGTCGGTCACGGACAAAACAGAATATCGTCCGAGTGTAACACTCGATTCGATTGAAATTGCAATTAAAACGCGAACAGAGAGCATCGTAATGGCTCCATGGAACGAACGATTGAAAACAGGGCGCAAAAGCAAATGGTAACACCTGCAGTTATCTTTGAATGTTATACTAGAAGGGACCAGATAATATTAATATATGCTATCATTTGGTTATAATGGAAAGAGTTACAAACGCTTCAATATCGTCGAGAACATTCGCACCCTTAAAGTATCCCTTTACCAAAAATAAAAAATTCTTAAGTCGTCCAAATTCACTTTCTTAAACTATTAACCCGTTGTCAGATATTTTTCGAATGGTGCGTCAAATCGATCACAACCGAATTTTACAAATAATTTGTAAAATAAATCGATGGATAACGCATACCGTCGAGGATTATTTATGAAACCGGAGGAAATCAGGATCGCTCGAGATATCACGACGAATAAAATTTGAGAAGACGACGACGTGAGGTTTGACGGCGTCGCGAAGGAGCATAGAACGACGTCTTGAAGACTTTTAGAATGCATCGTATAACCTGGTCGCGGTGGGCTTTAGTATCAGGCATTATAAAATATAGGATATCCGTCAAGTCTGGCTGGCGGGCCGCCGTAAACGTTCAACACGACCCAATGCCAGCGTTAAAAAGGCCACTGAGCTGTACGATAGTAGGTGGAGGTGCTTCTTTAGTGGCACTGTTAAAGAAGCTCAACTTTAACTCTTACCCCTACTCTTCCTCCTGTCATCCCCTTTCTTCCCTTCCTTTCCTATTTTCTTCTTTTTTTATTTTTTGCTTTTCTATTGAAGCGATTTTGTTGCTTTTACGTAACCTTGAACATCTTTTATCGACCGTTTCACTTTCTCGATATTTCTTTCTTTTGAGAATACACTGTCCCTGTCTAGCTAGTATTTATCATTCCCTAAAAATACTTTCGGTGCAACTTCGATATAATATTGTATAATATTTGTACAATGATGCAGCATGATTTTCAAGTCTTTCGTCGCGTGATATTTTATAATTACAATTTGCTTGATAATTCCGAAACCTTCGATCAACTGTCCCTTCGATTTTCACGATTGAATAAGGTCGCTTCTCCGAACAGCCCGTATAAAACGACAATCTGCACACCTACGTTTCATCGTATGGGGTTCTAATGTTATACGAGCCCCGTGGAAAGTGGCCATTAAAGAACGAGCGAAATGGGAAGGACGGGAGGTGGTATGGTCATGAAGGAAACGATGCAGGGGACATCGTACGTTTTATTAACGCGAGGCGAATTAAACGCGGCACTGTACTTTATCGCGATCCAAAGAACGAATACTTTCAATCGTTCCATGTAAATTAAAAAGAAACGATCATACCTCGTCTGTTTATATCATGAAATGAAGTTTCCCATATATTTCCCTTCGTTTTCAGAGTGTTTCGGAAAGAAAAGCCAAGTCGCGAAACTTTCGAAGAAAATAATTCGAAGGCGTGATTGCGTTGAACCCCGGCGGCAAGAATAATTGGAATTATATTCTAATTAAAGATCTCCAGCCACGGTCCGAATCGTGTTGTGTACCTCGCTTCACGAGGGCCACCGGATTAACTTAACCCTTGCCCTCTTTCCTCCACCCTCTCTCCCTCAGTCTGTTCTACCTCTCCCTCTTTTATCAAGCTTCTTGCGTGGCCACGAGGAGAGCCTTTCATCTCCGGTCCGCTGGCTTCGTCTTCTGCTTCTCTCTGCCTTTTGACGCCGTCGGGGATGAAGTTCCGTCGTTGCTTATTTTCCTGCACAGCTTCTCAAATTATATGTCCAACTTATTTTCTCGCACGACTCGCCCCGGGGATTTCCACGAATCTCTCCAACATTCCATGACGTATCAGAAAAAGGACGTCTAACGGACGAAGGACGAAGAGGAGGAGTAAGGTAGGTAGGCGGTTCTCCAAAGGATGAGGACTTTATTAAACCCCAAAAGAAACCATCGCGTCGTTCGATTCGATCTTCGCCATTCTGTTTGATGTGAAAACGTTTCTGCCGTCTCCTACCGTCATATCACCACCTTTTTTTTTCTTCCTTCTCTACGCTTAAAAGTGTACCTTCTTGCGATGCGTCTACTTCCTCTTCCTTCTCCTTTTTTTTCTTTTTTTCTTGCAGTATTACGTGTCGTACGGTTCGAGCTCGCGAGCGGAAAGAAAAGGCGCGAAAAGTAATTGGCTCGAGGACGATGGTGGCTCGATGTCGAATGGAAACACGCCTTCGGAAATCAAATCGAATTACCCTGTTCTTTTGGGACTTAATAAAGTGTTCGTCCCTTTGAAGGATCGTCGTGCGTTTCTTCGACGAATACCCGACGAGAAAAAGGTAACGCCGCGCCGCGCCGCCCAGACACGGGGAATGCAATTACTCGCGAATTTCTGCTCGCTGGTTTTCCATCAAATATCTCGATTATTTGTACCAGATCATTGCAGCATCTTGCGTTTTGAATTATTATCATTCGAATGGAAAGGTTGTGTGTGATTTATCGGCCCGGATCTTCTTTCCAAGAATCCTTCTATTTCGAATAACACCAACGTTCTTATTAATCCTCTCACGGAAGAAATAATATTTCTTGCAATTGATTAAATTATCTGCGCCATAATAATTTTCCTACAGATTGCGAGTATTATTCAAAATACCTCTGTCTCTGAAAATTTAACTTTAGAACTCGAAGTTTTCTCGTGCATCGAATTAACTTTCACATTTTTAAGAAGCGTACACAGACTGTGTTTATTTATCTTCGTTTGAAAACCAGTCGGCGACAAAATTCGATCGTGTTCGTTTGGAAACACCCAGTATGTAGAAGCACATAATCCTGGGCCAAGTACATAAGTGCACGTACACGTGCAATATGCAGCCAGCTGCACCGTGATGCGCAAAACCTGCTGCAAGGCCGGGTTGCGGACAATGCCGAATAGCCGTTTCCACTGGAACTGTGGAATCTGAGATGTCAGCCAGCTCGTCTAATTCTGAATTTAATAAACACATACCTATCCGCCGTGGAAGGAATTGAACGCACAGATGCGCCGGTTAACTGCTGTGCCCGACTACAACACTCTCGGATGATAAATAATCAACGGAAACGGGGTTGGCCGCGAAAGTTGTGCCCAACTTCAACGCTAGACGTGCATTAAGATGATTAACCAGGGCAAGATGAGATGGTCGACTATTCCAGTCCACGTGGCAAGAAAATATCTTCTTATCACGGTTCTCGTTACAATTCGAAGACCTTCCTCGAACGACATTCAATTGCAATTGACACGCGTTGGAATGTGTAGAAATAAAACGACGAAAGTGTTAATGATTCCTTAACGGATAGTTATTCGATTTGGAACTGCTTCGTCGTCGAGTTTAAACTTCTCGCGATAATAAATCGGCAATTCTCCAACATTTAAAGTCGATTATTAATCGATCGAGAGAATACTCGACGATTCCTTTTGTTCGGAAACTTTTGTAATTACTGATAATCTCACGCGGAACGAACGGACGGCGGGAAAACATTAAAAAGCGATAAAGGAAAGGGAGAAGCGGGATTTCATCGGAAAAAAAGTCAATTAAATTCACGAGGTGCTTAATGAACTGACCGATTAGCCATGCGAGAAACATACTTTCCAGACAGCGACGGAAGAAAGGAATTAAAAGAATACCGAATAGCTTAATCATATTCCTGAATTTACTTTGCGAACAATGTACTCGTGCGAAGTGTGTTTTGTTCCTTCTGTCAAAAGCACAATGTTTAACTTGGATTAATTTTTACATTTAAGAAAGAAAAAAAACTTTCAATTTAATCTCATAATGGTATCCGTCTTGGAAAGAGAAGTACATTAATATTAATATTTAAGGGTTTTTATTCTGCCCGTTTTCGTCGAAACGTGTGTTAACTTTAATCAAGATATTCCGCGCTCTTCATTGATTTATTTTTAATTTCAATATAGCTGCACACCTAACGTCGGTCGTTCCAACGTTAATCCAAAATTATCTTATCTCCCGTTCACCATATTGCGTATCACTATCATCTTGTAAGCATTGCAGCGAGGTTGCACGTTTGCATTACACTCGAAATACAACCACGAATGCCATAAAGTACGACTAAATTAAAATACGAATACCATTTACTTGGATATTTACACGGTATCAAGGTCGTCGCGAAACTCACCCCATTAATAGTTTTATGCGGCCAGTTTACGTTCCACGTGTTCCACGCGAACTTTAACCGTATAAAACTTGCACCTCGACGCGATCCCGTCATAATAATCCCGAACAAATTGAGCAAACTTAAAGCTCGCCTCGCGCCTTCATAAACGCGTTTAAGTCGTATCAGACGATCGATCAAACAGAAAGAAAGATAAAACAAACGAAGCGATATGAGAACGAGCAGTGGGGTGGTGGTTTTTGGTGAAAAAAAAAATGTTCACAAGCAATATTTGTACATTAGCTTAGCACGAAGCAACGAATTTAACGTTGAAATTACCAAGCCAATCAAAACTGACTAGCTAGAAATTGATTAAAATGCTTTTGTCAAGATTAAAGACTTTCTATACATACTGGCATGAGTTTATTTATTTTCTACTTGTTCTCAGCTTAAAAGCAAGTGCGCATAAAGTTGCGGTACTTCTGGTGTTAACGAGCCCGGATGAGGGGCGGATGTGGCAGGTCGTTGACTCAGAGGACCATCTTGGTTGGCAAATAGCTGGTGGAAAACGTTTAAAACCAAGTCCCGTTTCCCGCTTGAGACACCGAAATTGTAGCACATATTCGAAGCAGACTTTACGGAGTCTTGTACAAACAACGGTTTAACACGATTTCCAGCTACCACGGTTGAGAAAGGGTTAATGAAAGCCTTGGTGGAAATAAGCGGGGACGACGTCGTATCCAGGGTAGGCGAGCACGATGGAAACGGGCTTAAGGGAATAAGCGACGAGCTACGCTACCTATGAAGCGTGTAGGGCGTGAGAAATAAGTAAGGGACAAGCGTGAACCATGGGGACCGTGGAACCGTAGGGGAAGGAATTGGAACAGATTTACTTGGCTTTCGGCCTTTCTCTCTGTTCCTTACCCAACAGCCAGGGAATCCACGTCAGGACTCATCTCGTCGAGGGTGAAACGTTCCTGGGCGAGGGTTGGAAAAAGAGGGTTGCTTCTTTCATGAGTTCCTCGTTTTTCCATTCTATGGCGTGTCTTGGTTACGTACGACCGAATTTGGCCAATAATTGGATGAATTTCGATTTCAACCCTTCATAAACGAGTGGTTCAGAATAATAGTTCTGTAATCCCTATTATTAATTTTTTTTTTTTTTTTCAAAACAAATAATCAACTTTCACGCTAATTTGCGTTTATTGTGTAACAGAATCAAAAAGATAGCCTGTATATTTATCTTGTCAACTAACCATGTCGATGTCGTGTCTGAGAAATTTGATTCTATTCTACTTGTTACGAATAAAACCGGAAGATTTAATACCTCGAAACGATTCGTTTCGACGATAATCCTGGAGGTTCGATTGTCTTGACCCGACAGGAAATTAGAGAAGAAGAGGGCACAATCAGACAGTCGTTTTGTCTCGGTTGGAAGACACCACGTGGACACTCAAAATGTCTATCGGGTAAATCCAGGCTTGCTTCTGGTTTAACGGAGATTTCGCACGAATGTTCAGGAAGCCAGACCACGTTAAATGCACGTCTCTGCCTTTCCCCTCACCCCGAAAAAAAGAAAGAAGAAGAAGGTGGGTCCTGACGGAAGCACCGTGTGGAAGAAAGTTGGAGAATAAAGAGGAAACGAACGACACAGAGAACCGTCGGATAAAGAAGGAAATCGCTTGGATCTCGCGGATTTTCGGATTTTATGCTTCTTAGACATCGTTCTGATACGTCTGTTATCCGTGCACACGGTTCTCCTTCTTTGCTATGCCGACCGACTCTTCGTTGTCCTGCGGGGAGCTTCCTTATCACCGAAAGTCCTTTCAGGCTATCATTCAAACGCGATTTATGGTGGACAGTGGTCGGTCGGGAAGAATACCAAGCTGAAACTCTCGCGAAACTTGCGTAGCTCGTAAATTTTCACGAGAGCGTTCGGAAAAATTCGTGCAATTCAAGAACATTAACGAATAGATTGCTTTGATTCGCGAAAACTTGTCGTTGCGAAAGAGTAACAAATTAAATTTCCACATTTTTCTCGTGACAATAATTATTATCCTTGTTAAAAGCAGTTCTCGAATTTTGAACGACGACGGGATAAAGGGAAAAATAATTTGGCAATGAACACGGTGTAGGAAAAAAAAATATAAAATGGAGACAAAAGGGTGCAGAAGAGCGAAACATCTAATCCCTCGATTTTGTTGGGACTTCGATCGAATCTAATTAATTTCGTAGGGATGTTAATATCGCTGGTGTCGCGGCGGTTCTCTCGTCGACAAAGAGAATCGCCGGTGCTATTAACGAAATTGAATAAATCGTATAAAGGCAGAAGATTCTGAGCATCGACTAGTCACCCCGGTATAATCCTAGTTAACGAATAGCAACCGGAACAATACCAGCTTCCGGATAATACGTCCCAACTGTTTCTATGATTAAAGAACACGATCGTTCTCTGTGCAATTGGAACATAAAGGATTGATGTGCATCAAACCGTGCATAAACTGGAAACTTTGCCAGATTGGTGATCAAGGTTTCGTGTAAATTGCACGGTTGGATTATTAAACGTCCGACTGTTAGGTACCTTTACTTATCATAATTATACGCGGAACAAACAATACACGTCCTTTTCCTTAATTGAATTTCATTATCGAGTCGATATTTCACTAACCTTTGATTCGTATATAATAGTCATTATTTTGTATCTCAATTCGGACATCGTATGGAAATTTAAGTACTTAACAAAATCTGTAGCTTAAACCATCTTTGAACTTTCGAAAAATGGCATTTGATAACTTAATGAGATAATAAAAAATTGCATAAATTTTCCAAGTACTACCAACGTTAGTTTCGTTAGATTCCCTTAACAATAAATCATAGTCGCTAATAACTCCGTAGTTGATGCGACATAAAAACTCTAAATAAAAAAATAAAAAAATAAATCATAAAATAAGAGTTTAATCTTTTGATTACAATAAATATCTAACCACGGTAAAACTCCCTTCAACGACGGAAAACTGCCAGTACGGGGTAAATTGTCGTTGAAACGAAACGAAAGGAGGGAAATAGTGGAAAATCTAGGATAAATGGTAAATAAATGAAGCGCCGGATGGCCCGCTAACTGTGCACGGGCACTTGAGCGATAAATTGTCCGAGTTTATATCATATTCAGCACAGAAACGCGAATCGATGTGCGTGCGGTGTCGTACACACACGCGCGCCTACGACACACGGCAAAGCCACAGGAAAGCACAGGAGGGTAAGAGAAGTTTTGAGAGCACTACGAAGTATAGAAGCTCATCGACGCGTCAAAGTGGTCTCCGCCAATTTCATAGGGAGGTGAGCAAACGGGGGTTCTCAAACCGTTCTTCCATTTACATGCGTCAGCCATATTCCGTCGTCAAACGGCACGACTGAAACTAACCGTTGTATTTTCATTTGATATGTTTGGCTTCAAAGCTTGCAGCATGTTTCGCGAAAAGAGGAACACAGAAGGGACGAAAAAGAATTGGATCGTCTATACCCGCTAAATGAAAACTAATTTCATGTACCTCTGCACTGTTGATCTCTGGTGGAAATGTAAATTTGTTCAATCCGTAATCGGTCAAACAATTTCTGCATTTCACTGTTATTATGTTTTGCTTTTATGCCTATGTTCGGACGATCATTTCAAAATCCTTTATTCAATTTTGTTTCGTCAAGCGTCTGCAGTCAGCCCCGATATATTGCACACAGAAATTTCTTTCAAATATTGCATCGAAAATTTCGGTATGAAATAAGTAATCAATTAGTGCGTGATTCTCGATAAAACATGGACGAATAAGCGATTGTTTTATACACTGGTGTAAAAATGTAAATAGTAGTATGAATATGAAAATATACACTACTGGCTAAAAGTTTGGAATCACCTGAAAATTTCTACCAAAATCAAGCGTCCTTATAAATTTTGCATTGCTCTATTGATAATGTATTAGATATTGGTCTGCAGTTAGTTAGTTTACGTACCGTTTCCAAACTTTTTGTCGGTAGTGTATTAAGTTTTCCTCACAACATCAACAGTTTTCTTCCCACCCCATTTTGCTGCATATTATTGTAACTTAAATAAATAACAACAAGTAGATTACAGCGTAATTTAGAAATATAAGGATCAGCTCGAATTGTAGAGGGTTGAACTATCGATCCGAATAAACAACCCCTGCCTCGATATGCGTATGAAAATTGATTTGAACGACTTTTTAACGAAGCACGAAAATTGTCGAATATTTCCGCGAATATCTGGCTAGATACAACGAGAAATTATCGGTATTCGTCATAAACGAACGGTTATATAACTGTTGCACCATTGCGCATTGTACGCGTACGTTACGCAACAGCATTATTTGTTCGCAACCCCTATAAATCCCATTAGCTCTCATTAACATTCGTCTGTAATCTGCGTTAAACGAGCTCAGTCTCCGACGGAAAGTTAACAGAAATATTGTTAGGACAATTATCACGAATAGCTCATACGCGGCGCATTTAATCGGATCGGTTCTTTTTCATCGCACGCATTCGCTAGATTTCTCGATGAGACACAAAAAAAAAAACGCAAAGTTAATGGCACGTGCTGTTAGTTTGCTTCGAATATTGCACCCAAAAGTGAATTTAGTTCAGTATCGAAACCCAATCATACGAAACCCATCATGCAACGATAGGCTTTACGTACGATACGCATGAGCTACTTTAACCCTTTCGATACTAGCAAAGGATATCGTCCAATTTTGATATAATTTTGACACGATATTACTTGATAAATACTGAGAAATATTGAGAAATTAAAAACGTAACGACTGAAAGGAGAAATTCAAGGAAAATACAAGAAAGGGGTAAGAGTTAAACGGGCATACGTGTGCCTGCATGTACGATATATATACATATATACATATTAAAAAAAGGAAATTTCGAAATCTTGGAGAGTCGGTAGCGAATTGCTGATCCTTGCGACGCCCTTAAATATACATTACGACCCCGAATTATAACAAGCGTCCCGAGATTATGCAAATGTTTAATCGCGAAGGAGCCCGCTAATGGGAAGAAATTGCAACGCTGGCGTCAGATTAAGAGTCGCCCTCTCAAGAAGCAACCCTGCAGAGACAGCGAGCAGCAACCACCCTTAAGAAACTCCTTCTTCCCTTAACCGCTCGCACCCCTTTCACACCCGTACCACCAGCTTGTCGGCGCTGCCGAGATAAGGATTTAATTTTTGGCCACCTTTAATCCTAATTCCGAGTTACTTAGATGTGCCACCTTGCTGCGCACCACCCCTTCGCCATTTTCGATCCTAACCGCTAGTCTGCTTGGGGGATAATCGTCACCCTTAACCATCGATTACTTGTATCACTGATAGCGAACTCGTTCTCGTTATTGTTTCATCTTCTTTAAGACCTTAGCAAACTAATTACAAATGATTTGATTAGTTTGTAGAATGGGGATAACTAAAAATAATGAGCCATGTTTGTTGGAAATAAAATTATAAAATTATTTAATAAAATTTTTTAATTATAAAATTAAAAATTATAATGGCAGGAAATTTGATACCTCATTTTATTGGACCCAGTTTAAATTCCTCAAGTACGTGTAGTAGTACCCTTCAGCGATTTTTAGAAAATCTCCAAAATTTAATAAATTTAAAGTGTCTAATTAAGAAATTTCAAGTCAATCCAATAATTATAAACATTTTCATGAAATTTCGGTGCCTTTTGAAAATATTAAAAAATTGTAGTATCATTTCGGATTCAAGAAGGATGCACAATATTCGTCGTGAAATCAATACGAAAAAAGGAACAATTCGATTGGATTTCCCACGATTCGTAACAATGGTAAACTTAATTACTTTTGTTTTCGTGTTTAAAGGACCGATCGCCACGGGACAAGTAAATACAAACGGGGACAGTTTGTAGCTGGCTGAAAATGAGAGAACGATTGATCGAATGAAACAACAATAGGGAACGAGAGGCAAGAACAAACGTTACACGATGAAAGCCGGCCGTGTTCCATCTCTGGGCTAATTGAAAATGTTTCATCGCCTAAATTAATGTAAATATTATTATTCCTTTCCATGATGGAGCGTCGCTTTTTCGGATAATCGCTCGGATGATAATAAGAGAACCTTTTCTCGTCGACCCTTCTTCCTCTTCTTTGTGCTTACTCCAACGTATAGTCGTCGTCTCTGGCTGTGAAGAGACGAAATTTCTTGCACGAAAGGTTCCTTAGTTTTAATCTCGTTACTTAAATTCTATCAAGGGGATAACACCTATTAATTCGTTTCCAGAATGAACTCATTGAAGGGGCTCAACTTGTTCCTGATACGACATTGTTTTAACGGGTTTCCCTTAAAAATATTTAATTTTCATTCGAGTCGTTCATCGAAGAAGAGGAACAAAAAAACTTCGCTGTTTTGCTGAGACGATGTTTAACCATCGCACGACGAGTCTCGGGTCATTTTGATAAACAATACATCGATGGATTTAAAAGAAGATTTTATAAACGACCATATCTAGCTTTGAAATAACATTCAAGCGTTACAAATACAGAGTATCTATTAGGAATTGTAGGGAAAGATCGATATAATAAAACAGAGTAGACGAATTCGACAAACATTTCTATATTTTCCTTAGTTCGGACCAACGCGAAATGTGTCTTCGCGTATGCTGATGTATACGTGCGCCAAAAAACACCGACGAAGTTTGAAAAAACATTTCTCGAACGGGAGGAAAACGAATATTCTGCGCGAACCAGCAATTTTTGTTTGGACGAACCCTACAAAATCATACCAACACAAACGTTTGATATTCAATGTTTGTATCTCTTCAATTTAGTTATTTGTCGATAAAGTAAATTGAGACTTGGACAAGTTCAAGTTTCTTTCTGATTCTTTGTTAATTGTTACTGACACGTTGTGAAACCACAACTTGAAGGACCCCGAACAAGGATTAAAAGATTACAGGCTAACTTTCCGAGTCAAAGATGATAACAAACTTACACGTCTGGAACCAGTTTGCGTCAAACTTTCGAAACAACGACAAAGGTAGAAAATTGTCAAGAATGACTAATTTTCGATTCAAATTTTAGACATTCTAAATCGAAATAATCCATAGTAGCAACAAAAATCCACGAACCCCAGGACTAATTTACTTCACAAAATAAAAAAGATGGCATAATTTATACCGTTGAATTTCGACGTGGTATTACACGAACAGAAACGTAGCAAAATTATACCCAGAGAATAATAAAAAGAATCTCGTCACAGTGTGGTTTAAGGAAACGTTTCAGGGGTTATGTGCACGGATATTTCGAGCGGATTAATGATCTCGGTACGCGTATTAGCGGAATTTTCAGCCTCATTTTGTCACGGATTATTGCGGTACGAGCCGTCCCGCGTGTTTCCTGTGAACCAGCGTTACCCAGTTGTACAAACAATTAAACTAATTGTTAAAGTGATAAATACATATGCCGGCACAGTATATTCCTCGGGGATCGATATACTCTGTGATGTATACCTGTGTGTGTGTGTGTACACGGGGTGTACCTGCGTACGTACTCAACTATATAGCAAACACGCTGTTACAAGAGCTTCTATGAGTGGCACGTGTTGTTCTTACTCGTAACGTGAACATACGTAACACGTGAGAGAGACACAGAGAAAGAGCAGACGGATCATTGAATAAAGGGACAGACGCAAAGGGAAATATACGAGTCGTTTCATAATACGTGCACATAACTTCACTGTTGGATACATTGCACACAAATGTTAGAAAAAAAGTTTCCTAGGAACGTTTGTTCTGTCTGATTTTATTTCGCAGTTACAACGCTGCTTTAAAACGTATCAGATCACATTTTTCAAGCTTTCGGAGAGCAAATCAAAGGCGATTTCCTGTAACACCGGTTTTGAACCTTGTTAATTAAATTAAAACATTTATTGTTTTTGATTGACACGTGTAAACTTCATTACGAATCAAAAGTCAAGAAAGAAAGATTCTATATAATCTTGGGACAGAACGACAGATATAGAATAAATTCAAAGAAGTCAATTAAACGAGATCTAATTATATCGATCATAATTATATCCGAGCCACTTGAAAGCTGTCGAGATAAACGTTGCTCGCGGCCGATCGACAAAAGCTCGATTCATTGTCGTCCACTGTCCCGTCTGTACTCCAACAATTAATTTTTTAACGAACCAGGCAAATTCCAAGCGCAATTCCCCTTGTTAATTTATCGAAATGTTTATTCAACGTTGCGCGCACACTTTATACCACGTTTGTAAATACACCATATGGCGAAACGTACGGATAGTAAACGAATTTACATGGGAGCCTCGGTGTTTCAATTGAAAACGCGATTATTCCCCATACCGGGGTGTAACGTAACAAACGCGAATCAATGTTTGCTTTAATCGAGAAATAAGTTGCAATTTTCTCGTTCCCAGCCCACTGTGCGATCATATTTATTTTCCTTAAAGTTGATGCTCAAGGAATGTTATCTATTTTTCAATAGTCTGTAAATTTGTTTCAATCCTTTAAATTTTATAGTGTTCCATCGAGATATTATTATTGGTTGCACGAAACCGGATGGATCATTGTCACGGTTCTTATCTGTACGATAAGGATAGAAAAGTTTCTTCACTCGTACGTACGTATACGTGCGCAGGAGTATATGGAACGATTGACCGAGCATTAAATAATATCGCACTTTTCCACGAGCGGAGCTTTATTGACAAAACTGCTTTCTGCTCCCTGCTGTGAAATTGCTTTACGCTTACGTCGATAAATTCGAAAATAAAAAACGAAGAACCTTTTGATATTTTTCGTTGCCCTTTTGTATACCCAGCCATGCTCGAAAGAAGCTTCGATACGCTTCTGGCATGCCAATCCGCTATGGTTCGTTGCACTTTCATTAACTCGATCCAGACTAAATAAATAATTAAATGATTGCACCTGGTAAGCAGCTTAACGTCGATTAACGTGGCACTTCTGATTTAACGGGAAACACCAATTGCCACTATGACTGATTAATTATTTTACGAGTGGAAAATAGCTCCTTTGATTGGATCTCCAATTCGATTCCTCCTTTTAAATATTTCAAGGATCAAAATTGCTTCTCCTTCGAATAAAAGTTTTAACGATCGAAAGACGTTTCTTCGTGGAAGATGAACTTTGCTTACTTGCAACATTGTATCTCGATTTTGTGTCCCAAGTTCTTCAGATTTTATAGTATTCTGGTGATATTAATTTTAAAAACTTTCAAAAATTGTATCTCACAAATTTTAGTCGAGGCATCCTTAGACACGAAAATTTTGAATCTGCTACCAAATTGTCTAAACTTTCGAGCACGTATATTTTAAATGTAAGTCTCAAACAGGTAAAATTATGTTAGTCTACGAATTTTCTTCTATGATTGAACATCGAACGGGCGTGAATGTATTAATTACCGAAAGAACAAGTTTTTCTTTTTTTCAGTTGAAAGTGGGAATCGTAAGAATATATCGCGGCAGGTTAATGAAGGCGGAAGAAGGAAGATATCCAAGCTATTCAGTAAGCAAAGCACTCAAGAAAGTTAAGTTTACAATCAGGTACGCTGAGAGGAAAGGTAAACCTACCGTACTCCTACAACTTATAACCATCCAGCCACGGCTAATGGTTCCGAGCATCGAATGACACGCGACAAAATAAAATGTCTCTTATAAAAGAACTTCTTATTTTACAAGATATCACGCGCATGCTGCCATAGAAAGGGTTCTTAAAGACTTTCACCATAATGGAACCTACATATTTATACCTTACTGAATTTCCGACTATATAAATCTAGCACATACATTCCAAATAATGATTTTGCCATTTCGAGTCATTATATTTCACACGATTAGTCATTTTTATCTCAATTTCAGCAATTTTTTTTTACCATTTAATATCCTCTATAGAACTCTACAATAGGAAGTCGTTTAAAAAACATTCACCAACCTGTTCAGAAACTGGCAAAAGTTCGACAACTTTTTCTATATCCGTAGGATTATTAAACGGAGCAAGGGAGAAGAAATCCCACTATTCCCCATGCTGTTCCTGAATGGTGGTACGAGCTGGTTAAAAGCGAAGAAACGACTTCTTGACCTTGCAATATGCCGTGTTCGTTTCCGCCGATGCGAAATTACCGTGAAAACGCAATTGAAAACGCTCACGGTAAATACGATTCGAGGAACCAGACTGGATGAACGTCTTGCAATCCTGGGAGGAGACGAAACGTTCTGATAAACTGGATTTCGACAGTTTCGTGACACTTCCGACGACACATTCTTTCCTAACAGACACCCTTAACCCTCCTGTAGGATTAACCTCTTCGACGAAGACAATCAATCGGAGTGTCAAAGTTCAAAAAACGAAATTCTTCGAAAAAGAGTTGGAATATTATATAAAATGGTATGTGAAAATATTTGAAGACCTAAGTGATCGATCCACCTGGGTCTCATAAAATTTCTTCGAAAGTACAAGGTAACTTCTGATTGGGAAAGTCTCAATCACAAACAACCTTTCGTTCTTCGAGCGATTATAAAGTAATCCAAAAGGAAGGATGAAGCTGTAATTGTTAAGGAAGGGTATCGAAGTTTAAATTAAAATTCGTGTATCGATTTATAAATCCGCTTTGCGCGCCGATCGGAAACTTCTTCTCCGACTCGAATAATCTCCGGATTAAATTACGGGCACCCTGTGTCCTGGCACGAGATTGGGTGGAGGACCAAGCAACCAACAGCAGCAACAATTTAATCTTCAATCGGTCGGAAAATGATTTAATATGATACACTCGACGGCTAAGATAATATAACTTGGCGAATTGTGCGCCGCTTAATCGTCCACAAAGTTCAGTAGTTTCGATCCGTGATATAGTCAGACCGGCGGAGTTCCTAACAATCGGAACGGTATTAATAATAACTTCTAAACTTTGTTTAACGACGAATCTGCTCGCAGAGATTCGTGCCTGTCGCTTTGAAACCTTGCAATAGGTAATGGAACAAGTCGCTCCCGTTTTCAACGGTTAACTAATTAACTTTAAGCACGATTACATCCTAGCGGTACGGTATATTCAAAGATACAGATACTTTCAATATTTTCATCAATGAAATAAATTTTGATACGATGACTTACCAAAGATGACTGGACTGCTTCGGACGATGATGAACGGCCGCGAATTACCCGAACCGGATGAGCCATTTGCGAAACAGCTCACAAAAACGACCCGTTCGTTTCACAGTTTCCAAAACACGATGACCCCACTGGTTTTTTCTTTTTGCGATGCTTGTTAGAATGTCGAGATGTCACGTGTAACACCGGGACACGAGCCGACAAACTCGTGGCCCCCACGTGACGTGTCATGTGCGTGCCCGCATGAAACAGGAACAGGTGCCATTGTCGGCGACGTCCAATTAAAAATAAACGAGACAATAGGATCGAGTCGGTTACGAACTGATCGTGGAAGCCTGGCTTTAAAACTGATCGAGAATCCTTGAAATCTTCTGACGATGAAGAACGAGAGGGAGGAGCATGTGATTCGAAAGAAATTGACGAATTGAAGATTTTTAATATAAGAAAAATTTGATGAAGAATGAAGAAAGTCAAGAATCGTTTAGTAAAATAACCAAGGATGAATGATCGTTTTCAGTCCAGTACGTTAATCGAATTACAAGCTGCGATGATTACTAGAATAATAATTAATTAATCAAGCGTTAGGTACAATTAGAAAATCCACTCTATTCTAAACGAATTACCCAAAAATATTCAAAACACGGAACACTATCAATCATAATCGATCGAATTAACGATACAAATGATGTCACATCACTAGAGCTCGAAATATGTTTGGAATAAAAATCGTTTCTAATCGGATCCTCCTCATCCTCGACGTATCATCGGACACGCAGGACGACTCGTTGACGAGCAACGACTTCTCGAATGAAAAGGACTCTCCCTTGTGAAGTGAGATTCCTACCCCAAAGTACGTACGTTTTATCCGGAAAATTGTGTGAATCGCGAGAACGTCTGACTGCATCCCAAGAGAAGCTCGAGACAAGGGGTTGTCGACTGTTCGGATGCGGACGTTAGACTGAAGCGGTGGTAGGATTCACTTGGAGGATCGCGTTGGACGGTCATTGGCGATCGGGAGTGGCTCTGACTTGATTTCCAAGGACGCATGCGCACCCCCTTTTTCAACGAAAAGACCCCACTAACGGGGCTCAGGCGTTTTCCACCTTCCTTCGGCTCCCTTGCACCCCTGACCCACCACCAACACGCTATTCAGAAGCGCCCTCCGACCGAAAGGGTAGGGTGGTGGATAGGTGATACGGTGACGAGACACCTATATGTGCGGTATATCGGCTCCGTCCGAAGGAAACAAGGAAAGGGAAACTTTCAGAGGAAGAGGAAAGGGTGCGCGCGCGAGTTTCCACCCCTTCTTCTTCTTCTTCTTCTTCTTCTTTTTCCTCTTCTTCCTCTTCCTCTTTTTCTTACTGTTCGAGTAGTAACGTCGTCGGAAGAGTGGTCGAGAGACTCTACTTCCTCTTGGTTAGTCCACGCCGGAAGGAATGTAAGTCTTACGCCCTTCGACTGGCCATGGTTATTAGCAGACTACGGAAGTTTATGCAAAACCTGGATTTTTATAGGGATGGGTTAAACGCGTGGAACAATCTAAAAATATTTGTGAAGAATAGCAATGATATTTATCACGTTGGTGACTAAATTTGTAACCCTCAAATATTTATGGTAAAAATTATTTGTTAAATTGTACATAGAACAGTTCCCCATTAGAAGAAGGGCTGAGAAGGCAAATGATATTTTGCGTATTCAGCGTGTTTCTTTCAACATACAATTTCCTAAAAAACAAGCAGAAAAACAAGAAGAGAAGCAATAAAAAAGAAAAATTCTGCCTACGTAAGTTTCCCTCTCCGACCTACGAGGAACATTCCATCGGGACAAACAAAACCTTATCCCTTATTACTACTAATAGCGATACTCAGCCATGTTACACGATATCGTGACTATCGAATGACACCGTACTTTCACGGGGATAATAATGATTCATACCGAGATTACAATAATGCGTCCTACGATCGGACATCCGATGAATCCGATGCTTTTAATAGACCCGTACCTGTCGCATCATTTGGACGAAAAAAATGATAGGTCTGTCCGCGAATATAAATCTACGCGGCATCATCGATAATATCTACGAGATCTATGACGAGACGACAACGAAAAATGATAGCCTCTGGCCGTGCTACAACCGTCTCGTTGCGTCGTATAAAATATAATCATTCTGCTATGGAATCGGCAACGATGCAAAAATGATAAATACAACGAGGAACCGGCCAACCACGAAACCGAATATATTATGGGGATTAATAATCCAATTATCGGATCGAGAATCGTGCATCGATCGTGACACCGTTTCAACGCGCTACGCGAACAGACATATCACGTACGGTTTCTGTCGGATGATTTAGGCGTTTCATACAACAACAACGGCCGCTGTCACCGTGTGTAGAAATTCTCGAACACAGAGGGACGGTTTCGTGTGCGTACAGGTATAGAGGCGAGGTCCGTTTCGGCCGCAGGAGCGTGATTTGTCAACCAATGAAAGGGGGAT
Organism: Stelis phaeoptera; assembly: GCA_943735885.1. Classification (NCBI taxonomy): domain Eukaryota; kingdom Metazoa; phylum Arthropoda; class Insecta; order Hymenoptera; family Megachilidae; genus Stelis; species Stelis phaeoptera. The sequence goes on from OX030936.1 coordinate 9,910,621, forward strand.
GAGGGCTAGTTAGAGCCGTATTCATTACAAATTACAGACCATGGACCCGGTTTTATGATACCACAGGAACGCGAGGCATACGCGAACCATAGCGGTGCGCTTGTTTTGCGGTGCCGGCCCCTTTTAATCCGCCACAAACGTTCATTTTCTGGTCAATTATCGCTAATTTTCGTTAGAACGAAGGATTCCCGACCGCCTGTCGGCTACTGGATGCAATCTAAGCGCCCGGCTTCATAAAGGGGCTGATTTGCCTATCTGTTTCCGCGTTTTCAAACCCATTCACTGGCTTGTCTAGCTTATGTCGGCAAGCCGAGTAGACAAAACTACCGGTTTCGAGTTGTCGTGAATAATCACGAGGGTCGAACAACCGTAATTTAAAAAAAAAAAGTATATAAATCAACATTTCTATTGTCAACAGCAATTTGATAACTGTTTTAGGATAGGTAATATTTTTATTGCGCTGATCGTTCAATTGAGAAAAAAAAAGAAATAATAAGAAGACGTAAAAGGACCGAAATCGAAAAGTAGATTATGCCTGGCACGACTTAAAACGTATATCGTTTATATTTGCACGTGAGACAGTAAAACGTGTCAATCTCGTATCCGGGGTGACAATCTCGCCAGTGACACACGGTTACACATGGTCGTAAAAGTGGGATCCAATAAAATTATGGGATCGGCACGCGGCGATCACGAGATCAAACATCGTACAAAGAATCCTATCGATTTTTTTTTTTTCTTTCCGTTCAACGTTCACGAAAAATTTCCAGGGAATTTGATACAACATGTAGAAAAAATAAAGATTCTCCTACAAGATAGATCCAAATATTTGATAGGATATGAAAAATAGCCTGAAATACTGCGACAAATGTGTATAAATTTTCACAGACTGAAACACAGTTGAACAACCGAAAATCACAAATAGCAATTGTGTCGAAACACAAGCCCTTGCTCCAATCAAATCGTTCGTAGCGTACGATGAAGCTCGCAAAGTGTTCGAGATTGAATTCTCTCGATTGATGAAGGCGACACCACGTGGCTTCTCGGTTTTTAATTATGTCCTGATGGAACGATGGAAACCCGAAAAGTCATAACGACTAATACCGAAGCTGGTACCTGATATTATCTCGTCGGTGGACGCGCTTGACAAGTAAATCGTTAAATATTAATTCAACCAATACGATCCTGGATAAGCTTAATTTTCTCAATAACTCTATTCATAGTTTCGAAAAATTTTTAAACATAGCACTATGCAATTATAATTTTTCGAAATTTGTCTATTTCTATTCGGCCCACTCCTGTACAATTTACAAATAAATAAACAAGCAAAATTAATTCAATCACAGAGGAGTTAATAACAAATTTATTCGGTTGATCGAGCATCACCCACCCTACAAACTCGGAATCAAGGATCGAGGAAAGATTTACCCAAGAAAAAGTCAAAGTTCAAAGGGTTGAAGGTAAAACGGAACGCGTCTCAGCGAGACAATCGCTTCCCCAATATCTGACGCCCGATTACCTCCGCTAACAGCGTGAATTAATTCATTAATTATCGCAACGAAACGTGCATAAACGGATCCGACGTAGCCCCCGTCTTGCTGGCAAATAAAAGCCGGCCTGACATCCCTGCACACGGTGCTCGCGTTAACAAGATCGAGGCGTTAAGTTAAGTGCCGTTAAGTCATGTCAAAATTATGCGGCACGGCAGTTTGGACAATTTTCCAGCCGTTTAAACCGCAATATCTCCCTGTTACCGACGTCAACCCCTTCCTTTTTACGCCACGACCGAGCGGACGGGCTTGAAAATCGTCTGTACGATCGCAAACCAACACCCGTGCGTGCGTTTTACACGCTCGCGTGTAGTTTTCATCGACGTTGCGTCGAACAGATTTGGAAATTATGCAAATTGAATGACGCAGCCTGTCCTTCTTCCCTCCAACCCCCATCACGATCGCTCAATCATCAGGAAATATTCATCCCTGACGCCTTTCGACCCTTCCACGTTTATTTATCTTTTTGGGGTACTTTTCGTTGCCACCGCTTTCAAAATTTTCTTTCTGCACTTCTTTGAAAATTAACGCCAACCTTTATGGTTGGTCTTATTCCTTTCGAATTGTTATGTGATCGAGGTTTAATATGAAACTACCACCATTTTGAGTTATTTCCAAAAAGCGACGATTAAAAATGTGCAATTAATATATTGAGATATCTAATTGGAATCATAAGGTGATCAACGATGATACAAATCGATTAATTATTAGGATCCACTATAATTGAACGTCATCGCATAAAATGTATCCGATTAATGAAAACTGTAATGAAAATTTGGTTTTATTCCCCCGTTATTGGTTAATAATCCTCCATGTACGGGGGTACTTTAAAAGTTCATGCATATTAAATCAGAATGAATAACATTTATAAGCTGCATCGCGCTTTTTAATAAATAACTAATGTCCCAATAATCTGAAATTACGTGTTTCGATGAATAAGTAATCGACGAACATTTCCTACCGTCAGTACATCGTTAATTACTTCGGCAATTCCATTTATTATGTATGCCGATCAATAATCAAGAAATAACGGATTGAACAAAGTATCCTGAAACGAATCCTTCCCTTTTTTTTCGTAACATCAAATGTTTGCTCCGCTTTGATTGCAATGAAATCCTAAATTAAAACGTTCGTTCGTCCAACAACAAAATGGTTTTTCGTTCGTTTTCACGGATTGTCAACTGGAAATTAAACGAAGCTTATGTGATAGTAAAATTAACGCATGCAACTGTAATAATTTGATAATTAACTGTAGTTATCGACCTTGGGATTCGAAACGATCACTGACGAGGATAGTACGATTGAAAATTTCGGACGACGATGTAGTTAAACGAAAAAAAAAAAAGGAAAGAGGTGTACCGTAAACGTTGTACAGTAAATTAAGCGACGAAAATAGTGGCCGTGCACGTCTGTCTAATGGCTCGACAAACGATGTTTTACTACACAGTTCGTTGCACGATGTTATTTCGTGTGTGCAATCTTTATTTAAAATTCTAAAACCACTCGTGTGGTAATAACTAGACTGCAGATGTTTATGCATTTATAACACACCGGAGATATGAAAACAATATACAGGGTGTTATGTAAAAATTAAGATTCCAGATGAAAATAAAATTTTAACCAATCCCTTTGCTGGTTTCTGTAACAAAAGTAATATTTCAAAATACCATATAATTAACTCCTGTGACACCATTTAAAAAAAAAAAATATATATATATATATATATATATATATGTAACAAATATTTTTCTATTCTAGAAGATAACAACAAGGATTGCGTGGAAAGAAAATGTTCGGCTTGCATCCACTTCCTTGGAATTAATTTCCGAAAATGGCTGTCGAACGTATGTAACTGAAGCAGTACCGAATGAACGTTCAAAGTAATTATGTCCAAAAACGAAGTAGCGAAGTTCGACTGGTGAAGTTTGTATCGAACACTTGATTATTTCGATGAAACTCTAGTAGGAAGGTAAATTTAAATATTTTCCTTTGACAAAAGACTTGCGTTCCACGTTATAGTATTTTATAGCACGGACAAATGTAGATGATTTCAGGGGTCTTGCTCGTTACTGATAAACCCTAACGTCAAGAAAGGTTCCCCTCTTTTCTTTTTACGATCCTGTGTCGTTCCACGCACACGAAAGAAGCACGTACATCAGCAAAACACGATGTACTCGTTAGCATAACGATTCAGCTCTAACTCGGCTGAGCTGCACGTGCATTCGACCCCCATAAGCCAATGCATATTTATATATTTCCCGAGTCACACGGCACAATACTCGCGTTATTACGTAATAATCCGGTTAAATGTAACGTTAAGCAGCATTAACACCCTGATAAAACTGCCAGACGGTAAACTAACATTGTTTTTACTCGATGGACACCGGTAGTCCGTAAATATTTCAAACGCGCGACAATGTGCGACTAATGAAAACACTTGGTTCGTTTGACCCATATCTAACATCCCCTTATAATGTTCGTCGAGTTTCGTCGGTGCAAAAATTGTTCATTTTTGATAAAAAAAAAAAAAGTTATACAAGTCCAAAAATATTTGCCATCAAAATACATTTATTAGCCGTTGTTTAAAATCGAAACGACACGCCTAAATTTATTGTTAAATTTTGAAATTATTTGTAAAATTTGTCTACTTGAAAAATTCCTCGTTTCCTCAAATCTCATTAATAATCACTGTCAGCAAATAACAAAACTACGTACGAGTGTGTATACTGTCTGAAATATGAAAAAAACTGCAAGTTAACGATCTTTATTTTATGGGGGGGGGGGGGGGGGGGAAGAATATCTTTCAATCTGTGAAACACGGATGGCGTGAAACTCGGAAGACGAATAATGTAAATAAATTACAATCACCGTGTCAGTTTGATACAAAGCATGGAACTAGACGACACAACGTTCGAAAGAGGGTGGCTAAAAAGCAGGGGCGGATCCTGAAGTGATGTATAAAATGGGCGAAATATAGTATAAAAGTGTATTCTTAAGATTCGTTCACAATTCACTTATTAACGTAGTATCTTAAATGATCAAGTTCACATTGATTACAAAAAGCAAAATAATGAAAGTATCTGAAAATTGAATAATTTATTTCATTTAGAAAAACTACACGAAATGTTTGAAAATTCAGTAAAATTTAAATGGAAGTAAAAGCAATTTTATTGCAGATTATTAATTAAAATTTTTAAGATTACGATGACTTCAGTTGCCTCCCCCTAGATCCGTCCCTGGCTAAAAACGTTGGCAGAGACGTTATCAATTCCCACATATCAGACACGTTGTCTTGTCGATACAATGTGTCCTGATTTAACGAACAGCCGGACTCGACGAGAAAGATGTTGCCTACGATAATGCAGATGTTCGATCGACGACAAACACGACATTTCGATAAACCACCTCGAGGGGGTGCAAACGATAAGATGTACAAAAGGTGAAAAAAAAAAAGAAAAAACGATTTATGGAAATAGCAATCACCTATGACGAGCAGTTGTGGCTGGCTAACAATACAGTAGTTAAAATGAAATATACTTGTATGAATCAACCCTTATGTGGATACTCGAGTTTTTTATATTATATGGCACTCGCAGGATTAGATTATAAGAAAATTTTCACTATGCGTTCGTATTATTATAAAATACTTAGTGGTACTTAAGTAACTTTCCATTTGCTACCTTACAAGATTCGTGTAAGATTAATGCTAAATGTTTAAAATTTTCCTTATTTTCTTTATCTTTTTAGATGTATCAAGAAAACAATGAAAGTTAAAAAGTTAAATTTTGTTCGCATGTATGAAATTTCATTGGCAAAACCATCAGTTCCTACACTTTTTGAATAGACTGTGTACATGGTTCGCAGTAGGTACACGTGCTCGATACCCAGATAGCAGAAAAAAAGGAAGCGTAACAAGGTGTCGTTAAAAAATGATCATTTTCGTCCTTTGATGTCGATTGGTCTGCAAATAATATTCTTATTTCCTTCCTGTCGTCGAATACAGGGACGATTTGAAGCTCGATTTGCGGGAGCTTCGAATGAATGGTTAAAAACCACAAAGAACCCCAACGAGCCCATCTTATCTTCTTCGTCGGATCATGGCAAGGCTTTTCAGAGCCTCGTTTTCCCTCGGTTCGTTTTTCTTCTTCTCTCTCTTCTCTTTTAACGTCGTGTATCCGCGTACCACGAATAAGGAAGGTGATCGCTGTTTTCGTCAACGAAAGGAGAATTCTCAATTGATATTTATACGGTGTCAGCTTTTTTGATAACTGCAGTGGCGATAGTCAACTTGATGCGTTTCGCATTGGATAAAAATAGAAAAAATGATCTCGAGACGTGCATGGAGAAAGGTGCAGTACTTTTTGCACGGGTATATAATTTGCTTTTAACCGTTTTGTAACAACGCTTTATCGTACAACGCGGTTGATTAGTGTTCCTCTGGCAAAATTCCTGTGAAAATGTCCTCTTTGTATCTCGTGGCTCGCGAAAGATTGTTCGTTTCAATTAACGATCCTTCCGACGTAACTTCTATGAAAATTAAACTTCTAAAGCAATATTTTATCGATTAGACAGCAGAGTTTTTTAATGAAGCTGGTTCAATCGTCATCCAGACTTATAAAACGGGCCCAGTGATGCATTAAATGCCACAACTTTTATATTTATTAACAAGTAATAATTAAAAAAGGTGATCAAAAATTTATTCGTTTACGCTGCATTTGATTTTAATTATTTAAGATTTTTGGCAAAAGATCGCCTGACATGTCGATTTCTATATTTTTACAAAAAAGATGAATTGAATCCACAAAAACTCGAAATGAAAGCATATCCTAAATTGGTTAATTAATCGTGTATTGGTCGAAAAAGATAAATTTCCGAGGCATATTCAACGCCGGCTACCGTATTGAAAAGAATAGAAAATCCGTGGCTCTTAGCTGTCGTGGAAAAAGATCAAAAAGGATGAACTTCATCAATCTTTTTGCTTCACGAGGTTGCCCTTTGAAGGTAAAGCGAGGAAAAATACATCAATACAAGTTTCGGGAATTGGGATATCATGTGAACGATCTCTCTTAAGAATTTTTCCCGTGTGATCGATGAGCACCGTTTCAACCACGTTATACCTTAAGCTACTTATGATCATTAATGATTCGATCGAACCTCTCCTAAATAACATCCATTTCCTGAAACAAGCTATCAAAATATTTCTACGGTTATAAAACGTATCACAAAATAATAGTTTCCCAGATAGAACCAAAAATGTATATAATTTCCTAAGATAACTTATTACGTCGAAAACAAAATTTTATTCCGTGGTTATTCCGACCGCTAAAAATATTTATACGTCGGTATCCCGATGGCCAATCCAAATTTTACCTACTAACAATCCTATTCCACAAATAAGAAAATTTCAACCCCGATGAATTACCAAAAATAGAAAAACAAAATTAGTCTTCAATTAAAAGGATAAGGGTTTGACATTAAATCATAATCCATGACGAGGCTAGAAGCCCTCGGGGCGGACGGTAATCGATATCCCAAACAAAAGGAAACACATCATTATTTCGATCTCAACGTGTGCGTCTACTCAAGGCGCGCATATTGAGTGCTCGAATTTCTGTGACCTCCCTCGAACGGATATGTCCACTAACCGGACGAGGGGGTTACTCGCCACTTATCGTGTCCTATTTATCATCCCTGGCATATTTCAAGCGGAGGCCAGGTAATATTTAGTACGTGCGGTTGCGTACGAGACCCGTATTTGCCTTGCACTTGAGTCAAGCCACGCTTCTGCCAGCATAATGACCACCTCGATCCGCCACGGATGGATTTATGTCCAATTACTTCTTTCTTATTCATATATACGGGAGGACAGTTGCATCCAACATTGACAATAAGGTATCTGCTTTCACGAACGGAACGATAACGAGAAATTCGTATACGACTTTTAACCCTTTCGCTGCTAAGGGTGGCTGTAGATACACTATCGAGTAACCTAAGCTTTTCTAGGGAAAATGATGATATTCGTCTTATATTTATGCCTTGACACGATATCAGTCAACTTTTTGAAATGACTACTAAACTAAATAATAATAATTAGTAGTAATTTTCGAGTACTGATTCTGAGATAAATGGTGGGGTAATATTTTTTCTTCCGATACCAGTTTCTCTAGACAGGCCTAAGAATGTACTGATCGTTCAATTTATGGTATTAGTCATCGATGGCTCCTATAATAATGAAAGTGTAACGATCAGCATCGATGGCATGGTTATTTTTCTTGTTTTTTGTTCGAAGTTTGTCGGAACAATTTGAAAGCAATTTATTATTATCGTCACGGCAGTGGAAATAAATGAAGCGGCATGCAGCAGGCTTGAAACGGGGATATTTTAAGGGCTTCGATGAACTAATATCTCCGAGTGACGCGTCGAATCGTCAGGGGGTAAATGAAAGTGAAGTCTTAATTGGGACGTTCGTTGTGTACGTCGACACAACTAAAGTTAGCTGCGTCTCACGTTTAAGGAAGTTACGACGTCAAGTTATTCACAGCATATAAAACGTCCGGCGATCTAATTCAATTAGCCGTACGAGATGCTCGTTAAGTTCCCAATTGATCAATAATCTTCGTATCTACAAATATCGCCCCTGATCAAACGAATCGTTCGTAATTTACAAAAATTTTAGTGCTCCCATTTAATTTCGCGAGACACGTCGAATTTTGGAAATATTTAGGATTTAAAATAATGAAATCCTATCTAATTACGAGTGTCAAAGTGATCTTTTATTGATTAATAGTACTTATTTGCATCTTTCATGGAAATATTTTCAGTCGACTATGGTTTACCTGATCCCTATTTGATTACAGCGAATGTAATTAATTTGAACGTGGAATAATTAAAGTCTATCGGTGTGAAACATAGAATGATCGGTCTACAGTTTCGACAAAGAGTGATTGAAGCAACTGGACACTGTTGCTGTCGTAATTTCAGGGATTACTGTTTCAAACAATCCGAATAATTCAACGGGAAAATTAGTCAAACTTTAATCAATTAACGATTTAATCGAGCTTTTTGTGTTAGCTCTTTGAAACAATGAACAGCGATCTCTGACGAGATATATCTAAGCGACGAATCCTATACCGAGACACGCGGCCTAATTATCGATAATCCGATTCATGTTACCCAAAGACAGGAACTGCTCGTTAGGACGATCAAACTAATCGTTTGAGATTCATTCCTGAACGAGGATTAATGGTAACCAGTGGCTTGGAATTACGATAATGCGTATCGAAATCCACTGCTCCGATAACAATCAGTCAATAATTTAAAAAAAATGGCGAACACGACATCAGCTATTCCAATCAGACATTAATTGATAATCAAAACGAAACTTTCAATATCAAATATTAAGTAACCAGCGTTTAATATCATGCTAGCAATCCAAGCTACCACCTTCAAAGACTAAACTTAAAAAGAATTCGGCCAATGTTCTTCTATTGTGCATTCGAATAAGGGGTAAATTTGCAACAAGAGTTACGGATTGCAAGAAACGTGCCATCGTCGAAGTAAGAATAGTTTTAAAGACATAAAAAAAAAAAAAGAAAGAAAAGAAAAGAAAAATAAGATACACACGTAGCAGCGTCCCGCATTGTCCGGATCGATTGCAAAACCACGGGTGGCCAACTTATTGCCTTGCCAGTGTGAATTCGTGAGATCAAGAGTGACGCGAGGCTGACGGTGTCCTGCCGAGAAATTAGGAGTACGTCACTGTTCGCTAAGCGGAATTTATCGTTTCTGCGGGATCAAGCGATCCTGGCGAATCCTCTGCCCCCCTCCGGTGGGAAGGATTCTTAAATTTATGCAAGGGGTGTGTCGGCGGAAGCACGGAACGAGCAGCTGATGACTTCACGTTGGGACATACATTCTGATCGATAAATTTGTAAGTCGAATGATGAGAGTCGATAGATGCGGGAGGAATAGGGGACGTACGATCAGAATTTTATTTCGAAAGCGGTTACGCCTGATCGTATCGTGAAATTCGACGTGTGCATCGAGTTTTTGGTGTTCCACGCGACCGGAATATAAATCGTGCGGATAATAACGAGTTTCCTCAAACTACCGTTCTATTTGGATATCGCGAAAATACTCGGTTTATAATTAATCCAAACAATAATTCTAAGAATCGTATTATTGGCTTTGAAATCTTTGAATTTCTTAATTTTGTCAAAGATTGATATAAATATGATAAGTTGACAAATTTTTAATTTAGTCACCACCATATATTGATTGATTTATTATTGATTGACTATCCAATTTTTCCAATATTTTCTTACGTAATTCACACCCGAATAAAAAACTACCTAACATATGGTACCTTTCCAATTTTATCTACGCCGAGATACTAGTCAAACAAAGACAGATGTTTGTTACCAAATACGGTAGAAATCGATAAGAGAAAAAGTGAGAACAATACTCACGCCCTAACACAGTTAAAAATACACAATCACACTATACCAATTTAACTCATTTTTTCTTTTTCTTGCAAACTCCATTCGAAGATTGAATTACTTAGCAAAGAATTAGAAAAAAAGATTCGATTACAATGTACGTAGTGGTCCTCTACTTTAAATACGTAATGGACGTCGTTAAAAGCAATATTTATTTCGTACAAATCTTGATTATAATTTAACTAAATTAATCTCAACTCGAGTTAAATAAAAATCTTAAACCTTTGGAAAGGTGACAATTTAAATATAATTTATATTTTGTCATTAATATTATTCTTCTAATACATGAATTTCAGTCACGATTAATTAATTCATCGAAAAGTTGATCATGGATCGTGTTTAATTACGAATAATCTCTCTTTAGATCGATCAAGCTGGTTATCATGTGTTTTTTTACTATCGAATTCTAAACAAAAGGAATAATATGTCCAAGAATAAATCCACATTCGAGGATAATGAACTGTCACAATTGCATTCGAGATGATGTATTCTGAGGGATCATCGTGAATGCTCATCAAGCATCGATAATTAGTGCCAAACCAGCTTGTCACTTTCATAGTCATGATCAATGAGCTCTGACGAAATATAATGGATTTCAATTGTTCGCTTGTTCAGCTAACTGAATGGCTTTGAACATGCTTGGCCAGAGAAAATCATATAGACTTGCAGATGATCGGTGTCGAAATAAAGAACCATTCGAACAAACGTGAATTTCATGTGATATTAATAATGGTATGATTAATACCGAAGGCAGGGGGGTGAAATTATGTTTTTGGAATTTAATTAATATAAAAATATAAGATTAATTCCCATTGAGTATACAGGTCCTGTGATTCGAATGGATCTTTGATTTGTTTGTAGTTTATTATATCATGTAAAGGACATTCATGTTATGAAAATTTTTAAATTGAACCTTTTATATTATACAAACTGACCCATGTATATTATACAAATGAACAAGAAAAGTATCAAGCTAATTGGTCATAAACATTATTTAACGATTCGAGACAGAGTTTTATGCGTTTAAGACACAAAAGCACAGGTAAAAAAAATTAATTTCTGAGTAGGCGAAGAAATTCTAAAAGTGAATTTGTGTAGGTGCTTGAGATATTGATAAAAGTGATTTCTGCAGGACACGAGAGGAATTTTATGAAGCACGTTGCTCCATCTATTCGAAAATAAACGTATTCGACGCGAAGCAAAGAAAATCGATACAAAACGAATGAAATGTTGTAAAATTGAAAAAATTCAATCAAAATTCTAAATGTCCTGATGTAATTATGTGACGTGTTTTCACTGATTTCTGGATTATTTGAATGCAAAACTGAATTATCGACACAAAGTTACGTATTGCAAATTTGTTCTTCCCTAGGAAGATAGATGTCTGCTTTCAACATTTTGTAACTTTTAACTTATCATACTATGATAAGAAATCAAAGAGAAAAATTCTTCTCTGATACGAAACAAATTCCGAAAAAAAATTTGAAATCCAACATAAATCATTTAATTCAATCATATTATTTTGCAATTCTGTGGTCTAATATCTAATTCTTGATAAAATAATTAAAATTCATATCACTCACCGATCGCCGAATTTGAAAACGTAAAGATGCCCCTTGGCGCCGCTCCAAAACGTTCCTCGATGATCAAAAAACCTCCTATCACGTTGAATCTCCGCAACACACACTCTGTAACAAAACATTCAATTAACATTAGAAAAATATTGAAAAGAAACCAATGATAGACATTTGTCACTCAATCGAAGGGGGATATTCGCCCACAATAAATAATACTTGCATAAAGTATCAAAAATAAATAAATGATGAATGCAAATGTTTTCTATGGTTAGATTGATGAAATCTACAATTATAAGATAGAATTATGCGTACCGTAAGATCAAACACACAGGAACCACAACGGTCACTGAACGAGTGATTCGCGTTTACGAAAATCCCTCGACCATAACAATAACAAACAGATTCTCCAACACTCTTATTATTGGAATCTAGATTGTTTTGATTGCATTCATAAGCCGGGTCTTTCGTTCATAATACCAGGTACGACTACACGTGCGTAAACACGATACAAGGGAGAACATTTTTTCGAATATTTGTTTCCTTCCGGTTTCTGGGTAGATTCAATAGAAATAAAAATTAGAAATTCGGTGCACTTGATACAACTAATAATTAGATATTGCTTTCGTATGTTATCAAATTTTTTGCTGTTAAATGATAATGAAAATTAGTTAGTTAATGGATTCATTAATATTATTCAAAATATACTAAGTATAAAAGCTACAATTTTCTAAAGCCATGTGTGTGAAAAAAGAAAATATGTACATGTATATACATTATTTCTGTCAAAATTATTCGAATTCGCCGAAATATTATATCTTAGATCACTCCATCGACACTTTTAACGAACAAGAAAAGAAAATCGGAAAATCACGAATTCGGTTGTTAACCTAGTGGCAAACTAAGAGTACCTGCCCACTCGAGAGTAAAACTTATACGAGAGATTGTCGAGAGCGTTTCAGGCAAGTGGACACTGTTACCGAGAGTGACTGAGAGTTCTCTCAGTGGCCACTCGCAAGAAACATTCTCGACAGCTTCTCGAGTGGACATTTGCCCCAGATAAATTTTTAGGCATTTACACGTCTCCGTACAAATGTACGGTATTCATCTAACAGAATTCAAATTGATAAGAAAGAAAAAATTGGAACGAAGTGGCAGACAGAGTTTCACCATTATGAGTACCCGTCCACCAAACACAAGACAGAACAACGCTTGAAACACTTTGTATGAAGTTGCATGCAACGAATCATTGTGAATAATAAATCAGGCAGCTAGAAATAAAGATTTTATAATAGCTCGCTCGACGTAATCGCCTAGCAAATATTGCTGTGAATTAACGAGCGTCGACACTGATTAACAGCTCGTTGAAATTTCTTTGAGAATGAAGAACAAAAAAAAAATTGTTTAACATCCGTTACCAAAGAAACATTAATTTCTCCACGGTGAAATTTGTATAATTAATGGTCAAACATTACATTTTCTCGATTATATAGCACAAGTATGAACATTACAGTTTTTTCCAGCTCTACCTGATCGCCGTTCACTTAACACGAGCTACGACCAAGTTTCAAAAAGAAAAAAGAAAAAAGAAAAATAGTAAAGCTTTCTAACTCTGTCTGGAAGGTCTAATTTATTAGGATACGCAATTAGGATGATGGTATGAAACGATTTACGCAAATGTGACGGTGCGATCGATCGATCGCGTGATTTATCGTTAATGAAAATCAGCCGAGACAGGGAAATCATTTGAGGTTACATCGAATGAACGTTTATTTCATTTGTCTTTCTTTCGTGCGAATGAAATATACTTGTGGTGAAATTAGGGAAATTTTGAGTAAAAATATATACGAAAGATCGCGGATTTATTATTTGAATTGTAATGAGTAACATTAGACGGTAGTGAATGAAAGAAGAATTACCATTTTAATCGTTCATTTTGTCGACTAACAGAAAAATGCAAGACGAATGGTAAAATGTCTGTTAAGGATCTATTCTGAAGGATGCAACACAGTGCAGGACTCAGCGATGCATCAAATCGTGAAACAATCGTTTCAACTGTTCTTTTCACAGATAAAACAAGAATTCTTCGCTCTCTTGTACGAATCGATAATGAAGTTTTGATGACGCGACGTTTTGACCTCGATTGGAGCCTTCTTTAAACATTTCGAAATTCAGTTTGGCAATAAATATCACATAGCTTAACCAATTCAATGTATTCCTAGACAAATCGAGATTCTTTAACCGATTTCTTGAAATCGAAACAGATATCATGTCCCTGAAGTTTACCTTTAATTCTTATAAATACTGTACCTTACACGTGGAATTAGATAAGAAACGGTTCGATCCAACCTGTCATACTCGCAGCCTAAATGATCTGCTAACGAAACAAATTCCTGCTAATATATGGCTCTCATTGAGTTTCCCCGATAAATCATCATGCTAGAAAGTTTAATCGCTTTGAGGTAATAAGTACCACGTTAAAGGTGCATAAATACGATGTAAAATGTTCTTAACGACCTTAACCGTACCAAGTATTCGCGATCAATGTGACTAGAGTGTAATCAAATTGACATTTTTATGTCGATCGAGTTACGTGCTCGATTATTCGTTACGGGTTTGATTAATTTACCGGGTGCTCTACACACGGTTATCTTCGGATCTTTTTTCTCGCTGGCTGGCGAGCGGCAGCGATGTGTACAGTTATGAGAAACACGCGAAAAGAGGAAAACAGGCGTAGGAAAATGCAACAAGTAGTGGAGTAACGGTATGCAGAACTGTGCAGCATGTAATTGATTTCGTTGCTCTAATCTAATCTAACATTAATTATGCAAATTTGATTTATTTAATGATACGTCGCACGTAATACGAGACCGCGAACATTCGTTCATTTTCACGTAGAATCGTTTAAAGTACCCTTTAACTAATTAATTACGTAATGCGGAATCATAGTTCGGTTACATTAAAAAGGATATGACTTGATTTAATTGCATTTAATTGTTCTGGGTGAGGCTGTACGAAATCAAAGGTTTATGAGAATGATAATTCAGCTACGTGCAATGCAGAATAAGAATAAAAATGTCACGTTACACGATATACACTACTGGAATTAATTCTGGACACTTTTTTACTTAAATTTCGCATTTATTCGAATTATTTAATATATAAACATTTATATTTTATATTCAGTAAAAAGACCATTTACAGCAATACTTTTAATATACAATAAAAATTACAGTTTCAACACATCAAAGGAGGTACAAAAAAAAATTAATATTTCGTTGGATATCCTGATTCGCTAATTCGCATCATGCGACGTTTCGTGTTGCCAGGAGTAAAAAAACAAAAATAACAACACAGTTTAGACTTTTTTCAATTAAAATTTTCAAATATTTACAAACCAAATCATGTGAAAATATCATGTATAAACATTATAGATTACAATAAAAATATTACGGTATCAATTTAGCATGGCAGAATATACATATTCTGCACAAATATGAAGTAAAGAATATTTTTATTCAAAGTGTCCACAATTAATTCCACCAGTGTATAATACGTAACGAAAGTAAAAATTTAAAATAATTTCTGTCGCCCTTACAGTATCATAACCTGTAGTATAGCCGATACATATAGTATAGTCTCGTCAATCTGAGTAAGCGTTATTGCAATAATTTCGATCTGTCGAATGTGACATCGAACGGAACAGTCGAAGAACCGCGAATACCGGTATCAATAGAACAGTATAACTTCGATAAGGCAACAGACTCAAAAGCAGGAAGGAGTAACGGAGCATCGAGAGAGGCAAGGAGAAGAGGAATAATGAGCGAGAAGAGGGGGCACCAACGTGGTTCCCATGCTCCACGGGCATCAAACCGAACACAGAGCCAGCATTCGCGTGTCCTGCTCCTCAGTGGCCGATTCCTTTCTGTATCGTCTTGGCTGTACGGTACCGGTTAGACGGCCACGCAGTGGCCCAAGTGCTAGTGAACTCACCTGGGGAACTTTAAACTGCTCGTTTTTCTGCTATCGACGCAAAACTGGTCTCGAATCTTCGTGCACACTCTGATCATGCTCGTGTGAATCCTCTGCCCTCGGTCGATCCACAATCGATGATTCGGGTAAGCAATAAAAAGCTGGAAATTCAATCGATTCTTATAGATCTTTGTCGAATTTCGTCGAATTTTTAATTTGATGTTTAGGTAATTCGATATTTATGTCGAGAGCAATCGAAGGTCCCAAAATATAATTCATAGTTTTGTATTCCACACTACGAGTATTTGTACATACAATCGCTAATTACGTGAGAAAAGCAATAGTACGAAATTCTTATCAAATCGGTACTGCTTTTATAATATTGTATTAAAATTTCAATGTCATGTTTAAATAGTTCTATCAAAAGTACCCAGAATTCATGAATAAATTATTAGAATTTTTTGATATCGTACTTGCACAACACTGTCAGAAATGTTAAAGTTTATTATTTAATATTTTCGGCATGTATCACGCCTTGAAATGAAACGTGAAATTACCCTCGTTCGCTGAAAATAACTAAAAGAAACAATAGGACCGTGCCACTTTCCATAATTCATTGTAAATTCATACAACGCATACTGGGAAATGACGTTGACCCATCATTATCATATTTCTTCAAAAACAGCTCGCGTATCCATAAACGATGACGGATATGCAAGAAGCAAACAATCGAGATACGAGAGCAATTACCGCGGTACCCTTACGCTAGGCTGCACGTGATTTGCTTAAAGTAATTTGAGTTGCATATGTACGATGCATTCCTGATGCATGCATTATGCACAAGCTTTGATTCATCGAGCTTCGTGTTTGCGTTTTGACCTGGCACACGACAATTATGACACTTTGTGCCCCAAACTTGGCTTCAAATAATAATCAGCTAATCGATTGTCAAATGATTAAGGAGAATTGAGACCGTGCTAGCCGTTTGAAATAATAAACCGAAGAATTCAATCGCTTCCATTAAAATTAAATAATATTTTAGAAAATAAAACAGTCCAAAGTCAAATATAAATTGTCACTGTTCCAAGGTTAAATTGGATTAAACATTACGACACAGGGATTACGTTGCAAAATTACTTCTGCACGCTACGTACCATGTAGACTAGCGTACGCATGAATTAAAAACGGAGCAGAAACTGAAACGATTGGTACGGTTGCTCGTGCCGCGAAGCGTGAAATATGAAAAATACCGAAATATGTAATCCAAAAGTGCACGTGTGTTTTGGTACCTCTTTAATCGATGTATAGAAGATTCTCGGCTTTTGATAAATATGTTGATAACGTGGTATTGTAACGAAACATTTCGATCGTTTGATATCGAGCCCGATATCGATTTCACAAATTCCTCTTTCCTAATAGGGTTCCATAAGATATCGAAGATAACAAGTTAGTTAACAGAAGACTTTAAAACATGGGCTCGTCCGAAGCGTGAAATTAAAAATATTCATTTCTATTTGATGAAAAATCAATGATCCAATTGCACAAATTATTTAAGGCATTAAAAATCGAAAATCGGATAATCGAAAAATATTGAATATTACGGTAGATCAGAGTTTCGCTAATTTACATTAAATCTGTGCAAGGCGTATGATTGCGGAGTAAAAAGTAAATATTTTACCTCTCGACGATTATGAGATTTAAACGATCATAAGCCAAGATACGTTGTGCTATCGCGTGTTGATCTTTCAGAGCAAACGTTAAATACCTAACCCCCTCGTGTTCACATTTGCTTTGTCGTAAAAGCGCGCGCCTTGAACCCGATTACAAACGGAAAGGTCAAGAACGATCTTTCGCTCGTGTGTGTGCACCGAGCAAATATCGAGATATTCGGAGAAAGGTTGAAAAGGTTTGGCCAAGCTGCTATACAAGGTATTCTTGATAACGGCAAACACTACAGAAATGGTGCTAGCCAATGGAACCAGTTGTAATGTTGTTAGAATGTTAATGCAAAAGCGCTGTGAATCATCGAAGGGAATCTATTTAAAGATCAGGCTTCGAATCCAAGAATTTATCAATTTTTTTCATTTGAAATTTAAATTTCGAGTCCCATATGCTATAATTAATCGAAAATTTGGCAGGAAAGTTGTTTCCTTTCGAACTTCAGTTGTTATTAAATTACGAAGTAATAATGGTTGACCATTTGGTTCGTAGATTAAATTTTAATTATGAAACACAGAATAATCACCGATTGAAGTTGATGAGATTTGAGACTTTAAGAAAGAAAATGATGAAAGTTGATTCTTAATGAGTTGAATAAAAATTGGATTAGTACGCAGTTGAATGAACGAACGAGATGAATGGTCATTTTGTTGAGCGATAATGGCCAGTAGAACGCGTCTTCCAGCAAGAATGTGACTGTTCATCGCTGATTACGATGAGAATTATTACAGGAAGGAAGCGTGCCAGGCATGCTTATTAACTGCAAGAAGATTATTACGTAAGAGAAAGTAACAAGCTGAACATTCTATGCCATTTCGACAGGTGTTGACCATTAAAAAAAGTATGTCTGGTTCACGTCAATGTCTTCCTTCTGTAGTCCTATTCCATTTTCGTTCAGATTTATTAGACGTACATGAACTAAATTTTTCTCAGTTTTTATTACTATGTCATAGAAGGACAAAGCTTTTTTTCCATCGTTAGGTAACATTCTTTTGGCCACCTTTTGGGTAGAAAATGGGACGCTTTACAAAATTAACATACTCTCAATAATAAGTACTTAATACTTCAATAATCAGTGTTTAATTATTAATTTCAAGTTGAATATTAAACATTTAATATTAATTGATAATCGCAACGCTGTAAATAGCAATAAAAAAATTCACAAATTTCACATTTCTTCACTATCATATTATTTTATCAAAATTTAATAAATAGTAAATTAAGCACTTCTGATGCAAAAATACACGAGAAGGATTGTTTTACACGAGTCGAAATGCTTGTGCCAAAAATTTCGCAATTTTCTTATATCTCGTAGCAAAATCAAATTCAGTGCAATCCACGGCGCAACAGTGCATCCTATTACGTTAATTTTCCTCTCTTTTCTATTTCCTTTTTTATTTCATACGGTCCGTTGCATTCAGGAAGCGCATTTCCACTTCCTCTGCAATTGACACCGGTGTCTAAATCAGATTTTCGCATGGAACACAATTGAGAAACGTCGTGTTAATTAGATTTATTTCAGATTAGAAGCAAATCCATTATATTTTTGTCGAGAACGTGACTTTGCTCTAACGATAGAGAAAATAAGGAATTAAAATAAGTTGTTGATATTATTTCGTAACAGAAATGTCACTTTCGCAGTAGAATTTCTTTCGAGAAATGATTTCTACTCGCTAATTGCCGTTAATTACAGTTTCGTCCGAGGAAGTATCCGACGAAGAAAAAAAATGCGCTGCGTTCGCTTGAAGTTTAGTTTAACTTTATGGAATAAAAGAGCATTAAAGTGATCATTGCTTGTGTTTCGCGCATGCAATTTTTTTCACGCTGGAATTAACCTACTGTTGATATAATGAATTTTACTGAATTATACACTTTCCAAAAAAAAATAGCAATTCACAGCGAAAACGTGTGTACCACTTGCTATCTTGCAACTATTTAAAAAATCGTTTTAAATTACATTATACTGTAAATGAAAATGCGATCCTGTTACATTTTAATTAAAATTTTCTATTTGCTACTTTAATTGTAACATTAATATAAGACCACGTATAAATATAAAAAATTTGTTCATTTAAATACGTAGCACCGGTCACTGGGAATCTTATGGCGTGATATTGAAACCTATTATTAATACAAATAATGGAAAGTGAAAGAACAATGATACTTTCATAAATTTCGACGATCATTTTTATTTTGAATTTTTTCCTTCAATTTTGTTATCGTTTTCGACAGAAACATGACGTACGATCTTATACACCATAAAGTTGTGAATCATAGTTAAAGAGTTTGTATTTTTACGTACGCGGTAGTCGATGAATCAGATTCGACAGAAATTACGCCCTGTAAAGAGATAAAGGTACAAGATAATGATTGTGAGGAAAAAGAAATTGAAACGCACGTTTTTATTCGCGATAAAACATCGACACGATGTGAAAACGATTTCATCGAATAACAATTGACAAGATTTGCATACAATTTTTCTCGACGTGATCCACGATAGACCCGATTTCTTGAAGTAAAAGCATCAGACTTTTACTCGTGGGGTGTACTGAAGTGTAAAATTTCTGCCAAGAAACCGAACATAATTTTTCATGGTTGACGAGCAAGTGTAATGTGAGACGTTACGGTATCGTTTGACATCTGGTCGAATATTATTGGAAAATTATTTGAGAACAAAGAAAGTAAAGTAACTCGACCTATGTTCAATTATTAACTACGCGTGCGCTAGAATTTAATAAAAAAATTATTAAGATTTCAATTTTGTGGTAATTTCTTAAGGTACTGTAGAAATTTAGAAATAAATTTCGTAATTTGTTAATTTAGTAATTTAGTAGTATAGTAATATAGTAATTTAGTAATTTAGTAATTTAGTAATTTAGTAATTTAGCAGTTTAGTAGTTTAGTAATTTAGTAAATTAGTAATTTAGTAATTGATTTTGGTTCAATACAGTTATTGAAGTTTTAACAATTCCATGGTAGACAACCTAAAAGGAAAGATATTCATTGGAGATCAATGATCTGTAAAACGTTCGTTCGGCTCTAAATCTTCAAACGTGCTTTGACTTTCTTTCACAGTTAATAATTATACGCTGGTACACTACTTTCTTTGATTCTCGAATCATTTTAATCGCGTAATTACAATTTCAGCATCAACCGCGCCGCTTTAAATTCTAATTTAATTGATTAATCGGAATAAAATACCCAGTAACCTCTTAAATCTTCATTCATTATTCTTCGTTAAATCATTCTTAACATCTAGTAGAATATATATTTTTCTTTTTATACGTACATAAGGTACATCATTTTATTTGTGTATCGTACAGTTTTATAACTGTAAAAAGTAGTTACAGTTTGCTTTGATTCCTGATGAAAAAACTATGCTGGCTATTCAGCGAGTTACCACTCTAAATTACTGTTTGTAGCAGTAAACTATTCATAAAACACTTTATTCCTGAATGCAGAAACTAGAGAATCAAGGCTCCTTATGGTATTTAATTACTTCTTTCTACATTTTTTTATATAAATGAAGTGGTTGCAGAACAATTAACCTTAAAAAAAGTAACTTATCATTTAACTCATACGACAAGAGGTTAATATTCGTGCAACGAAAATTTTGGTTCCTGGTCAAAGTTGACGTTTTCATTTTTCCAAGTAATCTCCTGAAAACGAGGGAACCTCGAATTAATCTTAATTAGATTCCAAGGCGTATCACGCGTTGACTGACACATCGAATAAACCACGAAAAGGTAGTAATAAATCAGATCAGGAAGCACAAGATGTTTCTTAACGTATTGTTCGAGGCCAACCGTGTGTATTCCGTGACATTGTTCAGCCTACGCGGTTGAACAAGCGTGAGCGTTTCATTTCCATACAAAGCAAGCCGATCGCATTCATCGCCTTTCCACTTATTAAAAAGCTATAATTACAAGCTAGCCCCGACTTACGTAGGAAGTGTGTTGCGCAATTTACCTCGTTGTACAAATCTGATCCATATTAAGACTATAGAATTAGTCGTCTTACGCTCCATTCGTCGACATTGTAATCAAATCTTCCCGATACGGTTGTGTAACTTTGAATAACTGAACTAATCAATATTCGAGCTATTGGAACATCGAATTGCTATCAAATATTATGTACAACGTCGAATTGACGTAATTTCAGGCTCTGTCTAGGTTCTTTCAAGGTTCGCCCAAGACCGAAGGCAAATGGTAGAAAAATCTCGAATTTCAAATATTCGAGGTATGAGAATTTCGATCGTCACCGTTTGGAATATTTCGAATGCGTAATTTTATAAAATTACACTCTTAAGGAGATAAACTTTCAAAAATTATATATAAGAATATTCAAATATTAGAAATAGCATTTGGTTCGATCCGAAATTTCAAAGCTCCGTAACTCATCCAAATTTCTCGAATAAATCTATCGTTAAAAACTTGAAATTTCGACGCTGCTGGTATTCGATTAACCGAACACAGCCGAATATTTGATTTTTATAACAGCTCCAACTTCTGACATACTAAAACGCGTGTAATAGAGCGATACTTCGTGGTTCGTTGATAAATTTCGATCGTTAAAGGAAACCGTGCTCGTCTTTATTGTGTTCTTCACCTGTTTAAGAAGCATCTGTCGACGAGCAATGGCTCGTTGAATCTCTATCGCCAACAACACTAGGCGGTCTGATTATCGCCAAGGCAATATACTGGTGAAAAAGAAAAGAAAAAAAAAAACACCAAAAGAACGATCTTATTCCCTCCATTGTTGGCAAGTTTTTCTTCGGTCATTTTGAACGGTGCTTTTGCTGCTGAACACCATGGACGAAAGAATTGTTTCGAGAGGCAACGTGGGAACGAGAAAGTGGCAAACCATAAATTTTAAACGGTTTTTAAACTTTTCAGAATTCAGGTCAACTTAGGGAACTAAGGAATAATAATGTGACTTAATCTGAATACATATCCTGAGTGTATTCTGAGAAACATGCAGATTTGTCTTACTGTATCTGTTGAACTGTTGATTAATTAAATCTTATAAGAAAAGAGAATCAATTTACACGATCAGAATTACAGACTGGTATCTTGTTATTCAGAATCGCACGAAAGTAGAACGTACAATTTCAATAAGGTAATTTGATGAAGTGTATCAGGTATCGATGTCTCTTCTCTTGTAACGTCTGCAGCCTGTTCTTGCGTTGGGTTAAAACACGCAAATGGTTAATTTTTTAACTTAATTAAAAAAGAATTGTATTGAGCCCTGAACGAAAATAATTAATTTTCTTTCTAACGCAAAGATAGTGGTAAAAGAAGCTTATTTCGCTTTTAAAACGAATTGAATCTAGGTCGTCACTGTATACGTTTCTTCCCTTTTGTTATCAAATTATTCAGAATGTAATCATTGTTAAATGCAATCTTTCCAGTAGCATAAAATACCGTTAAATAAAGTCGAATGTTTTACGAGAGCATTGTTCGTAAAAGGTTTCCGAACAGACAATAGATGCTGCGAAGTCAATTTTCTTTTCTTATTCCACGAGAATTCTCGCGCTCCATAATATACAATAGGAAGCATGTTATGCGAATTCGTCAAGCACGATTTCCGATCGGAAGATTACCACGAGAGAAAGAAAAAAGATACCAGACTTCCTTAATAAAATATATTAAGCGTGAACCCATGATAAACCGTAATTTTTTTGCTTTTGACGATATCATTAGGTTGATAATTAAATCCATGACTTGCTCCAAATTTTATTTCAAAATTCTTCAAATTCTACCACAGGGGAGGGGTTCAATAGAATTAATTCGAATGGCGCTTACTTTTGTCGAATTTTGCTAAATAACCGTATGAATGGAATGGGAACCTAATACACGTTCCGAACTATAAAAAACACAATGCAACGGCTAGGTTGGAGCGTAACGAATATGAAAGCAAACAGTGGTCAAAGGTTGGAAAGTAGGGCTTCGCATTATTATGGAATTAGCACACTTTTACGGAGTCACCGGTGACATCGACACGGAACGAAATTTATCTGCACATCTGATTTTCTTTCTTTACTCCAACGATAGCATAATTGCCGCAACGATAACACACGCGTGCGGTGCTATTTTTTGAACATTTTTGTGACCATTGTGCGAAATTTTCGATTCGAAACATTTCAGTAGCAGCCTTGTTAATTATCCAACAACAAGCGAACCGCCGGCGCGTGCTTTCCCGTATCATCATGCAAAATAATTCATGAAAAAGAAAAAAAAAGGAAAACGTAACGCGTATGCAAACGAGAAATTACAATGCAACAACAATATTATCCAGCAAACGTGCGTACAGAACAGCTTCGAAACAAAAAAACGAACCAAGACGAGGAATTTGCAACCACAACGCAAAACTGCCGTAACCTGGCACGTATATGCACTTCCTTTTTATCCGTAACACGATGCATTCGATTCGGGAGATAAATTGCGGAAGTACCAGAAGCAAAATCTGACAATTCATGCCTATGCAATTTTTACGCGTTAAGAAAAAAACGGCGCGAAAAAAGATTCGAATCGTTCGATGACGATTGCACGAAAAACCAACGGCAAGAAATTAATCGAAATTAATATTCATGTTTCTGCATCGACAAACACGTGGTATCGATTTCGAGGAAGCACGATCCGAAGAAAAAAATCGTTTCACATGAAAGAAAAAAAGAATAAAAGGAGCACGAGAAATGAAGTCGGTCGCGCGTCGGTTTTGCGGAATCGGTCGGGAAACCGCTGTATAGATATTTTGCGGTCGATTCGACGATAAATGACATCCACCGTCGTTGTGGCTTTAAATACACGTGTAACTCTAATAAATTTATTTCGACGTTTTGTTAGGTGTCTCTATGTCAGATCTGTAATTTTTGTCACAGAACTATACGCTTGATTACGCTAAGGATGTATTTTGTATCGTTCTTTCAACGCAATTTTCCATTATAATAAGAAAGGTCTGGGGTGTTTACATTTATTTGAACCCACAGATGTAGATTTCAAACTTGAATATAAATAGATTGATTAATTATTCATTGGAATCTTTCAACGATGTAATCTTGATCGAATATTCATTTTTAATGAAAACAATAATTTAGTTCGAGTATACGTAACGAAATTCCATGGAATTAAATTTGATGCATGAGCAATGAAAGGTTTAACACCATCGATGGCACACAGCATACCGTTACTCCGTCACGGTATGCAGATGAAACCATAACCGCGAAGTGTGGTAGGTTTTCGTCAAAAAGTTAACATTCTAAATGAGAAACACGAAACAAGATCCGTTCCATACTTCACATCGTATTACCGAAGAGAATTGCATAACAATCTTGCTGCGAGAAGTAATACCTAATAGAAATATTTCTTTATTACAAAACGAGCTTCTGTTCACATGCCTGTGTACGCATAAATTGCACCGAGGATGCGTTTAAAGGCAACAAAATGTTTTGTCATGGTACACGCTTATACGCGTTTAGCGGCGATAAGATCGACAACTTTCCTGAAAGAGAGATTGCACTGGAAACAATTAACATAAAGGTCCAGTTTGCGATCGCATTGTTCAAAGCATAGTTTAAATATTACATTCTGGTAGAGTGACCATTGGCTGCACGCACTGTACCGTTACATCGTCACGCTGAAAGGATTAAAACACCGGAACCGCGTGTACGTGCGATTAGAAAAAGAAGCCTCTGACCTTTTATTTCATCTGCTTTGTCATTCGATCGAAAAACACGTTGATTGCCACAGTGAAAACGGACGTGTGTAGTCAGACACACTGAATCTCTATTTATTAAGAATACAATCAATTAATTTTTAAAGTTAACACTTCAATCAGATAGTTAGCATTATCAGCTAAATATTAACGTTATTTGCAGTTTATCTCATCACTTCTTTTGTTAATTATTTGATTGTAAACGATTTCAGGTGTCAGTCATCGGTGACCACCGTGGCAGCCAACGTGTTAAGTAGTATTGTGTGCCCAGATTTTTTGAACTCGCGTTTTACTACTTTTATAACACGCCAAGTCGATAGTAATTTCTTTTCTGCCGGTGGAATGGAACTGCATTATTATTAGAATTAAAAATTTAACAATTCGTCAATTTTCCTACAACACAATATTTTTATTATACCAAGATTTCCATATATCCTGATCTAGAAAATTGGGACAAACTTCGCATAACACTAATACTTCTACCATAATATTTTAATTATTTCTAAAATTAACTTGACACTATTTAACCGTGTTATAAGAGGATTAGCTGTGCGTGTTAGATCCTTCCAAATTTAATTCCCTGAAGAGATATAAGATCACAAGAACCATTGATTCGCTATAAAATGTGGAACATCAAAATGTCGATGATAAATATTACCTGTCGCAAATTGTAAGAGTAAAAGCGACGGATAATAAGAATTTTCGTAAACTATGGCATCGTTGTAACCGAGAAGCCACGATGTTCGTGACTTCGTCGGCTTATGCACCACATTAGGTGCAGTCAAGTATTGTCCAAGGCAGTCGGACATCATGACGCAGCTTCGACAGACATTACTTTACAGTCGAGGCCTTTAAGCCAATTTCACGTCGGGTTTCTTCGCTCTAATACCCATCCGGCCACGTGACTGGTCATTGATTACTTGTTTACGATTGATATTCCGATCGAAGCTAACGGGACGAAGACAAATTTTTATCGAAAGAAACGAGACGCACGATTGGAAACAATGGTCATGATCAACGAACGAGACAATGGTCTCGGAAACGAGGTAGAAGAGAGATTTCGAAGAAGAGGAAGCATCGATCTGTGAAATTGACAGGATTCTCGTATTCTAGGTCGAAGTCGCTAATCGGTCGGTGTTTTCAGCGACTGGCGGAATTTTTTAGGACGACCATTCGGGGAGAAAAGGTGCCAAACGGTGAAATTCAAACAAAAGAAGTAATCTGTTTTATACTTCAACCTTCCACGAAACGAAGAAACTCTCAGCTAAGAAATTGCGTGACAAATTAAATTTCTCGCAAAATAATTATTCAGTAAGTTTCGAAAACGAAGCTTACGTCTTTTCAGAGAATAGATTAGATCATAAAAGCTGCTATAAATTTAGAAGTAGAAAGTATGAGAAATCATATTTGTTACGAAATAATTGCGGAATCATTAATCTTAACATACAGAATCGTAAGGATTTCGTACGCATCTACGATTAATTAACGTTCAAGTGGCAGAATCACAATTTCACGGGACAAATTGTTTTATACGCGTGAAACAGATGCATCTGGCACACTTCACGCCGTTGAACATAACTCCGATGGCCAGGCACAATAATTAACACCTGTGCACGCTCGTTTACAAGATTATGAAATTATCTGTGTATTTTACCTTGCACGCGAATTTACATTTCAATGGAATTACGATGATTCTAATTGTACGTTCGTTCATCTTTAAGTGATAATAACTCAACGTGTTTCATGATACCTTCTAATTATACATCTTATTCATTTTATAAACACCTTTCATTTAGGTTTTCCTTTTCTTGGAAACAATTCTGCGCCAAGTTTACGATCTCATGATTTTCATTTGTACAGTACGAAACATGATACCATAAAATTAGTCGATAATTACTTCTGAGAAGATGAAAGGATTCCAAGAAATCATAAAAAATATGAACGACGTTAATCGAAGGCAATGCGATATCTTTGAAACATTAGATCGTTGTTTTTCTTTTTTCACTAATATTCTGTTAATAAGCATCGTTAACTGCAGCTGCCGTTCGTGATCCATAAACGTCCTGTTTAATTTCGCTTTATAGAATGTCATTCGATACCACGAGTGGCTTCGACCCTTAGGCGGCTTCATCCAATGGCGTAGGCCGTCTATTATCATATCTTGAAAGAAAAGAGCCTATATTTTAACTAACAAATTTGATTCATCAATTGATTCATAAAAAATCGAACTCTGTATTCCTTTGTATTCCTTTCCCAATATAATATTTTTAGAAATTTATAAACCTAGAAATATTTTATTTCCCACTCGCAATATTATTTAATTGAAACAATATCGATCAGATATTAATATTTTTGAAAAATGCCAGATAAAAATTGACAGTTTGGTAAAACATCGGAGGATTATCGATACTTTCGCAAAATGTTGAAGTAGAACTGGTTTCAAACAGTGCAACTACCAAAATTTGATACCAAATGCCAAAAATTTCTACGCCATTCGTAGAAATCGAATTGTTTGAATATCATAAGCGTGCATCGGTATTGATCCGAATCGCTAATCTTCAATCACAGTGACAACTGGCAGATTCGTAGATTATGCGAAATCCAATTGGATCCATTATGAAATTAATATCAAGATCGCGAACCAAAATGACAGTGGAACACGTGGCGTGGTCTTCTTGTGAGACCTATTTCTGAGACCTGGCAGAAGTGCGCCGGTCTTACCAAGTCCAATCCTATTAAGGGGTTAACAGGTATCTGGCTAGAAGACGAACGACCCAGTCGTATCTCGTACCTGGTCAAGTGAACAGTGCTGGTTTAACAGAAAAAAAAAAAAAAATCATCGACACTTAAATGAGGCATCGAGATTTTTAAAAGTTCGATCACAATTACCGAAAATGGGTGATATAATCGGTGGGTACAAACTCGAGACAAATAAAAAAACTTTTGTTGAACGACAACCTCCAAAGTGCAGTGGATAAAAACAATATTTATAATAATTTTGTGATTAATTATTGTTTAACTGATATTTAGAGCAAGAGAAAGTGTATTTTTCTTCATGCTTCGAATGCAGTGAAATTTCTATAAAATAATGGAACAGTATCATCTCGAACGATAATAATGATCGTTATTGAAGCGGAAAATGTTGAGTTTCGCGCTAATTTAATTTATAGATTTCCTAGATATAAATTCGAGGGTAGTGTGAAATATAAATTCGATTATAATCAGAGAATATAATAACGCGTTACATAATCGATTTAACCGACTTATACAAATCTTGTTTCGGTACGTGTGTTAATTGAATTAGAAGTTCGGTTTCCCGCAGCTTCAGCAGAAATTACTTCTCTTGCTGAATTAAAGCATGAACATCTTTTATAGTGTTCTCTTTGACAAATTTTATCCTCCGAACATCTTTTTGTTGACCGATCCACCTGTAGCAAGAACAGCTTTTCTTTCCGTGGTTCACCGCAACTTTCTACCAGACGAGATACAGGAATCGGTTGACTAACGCGTTTCCATTAATTTTCTATTATATTTTCGATAAATACAGAAAGTGAGGTACCACTCGGCGATAGCATCCAGAATCGTAGAAAATTGTTCAAAATAGCAGACAACTGTATTTAGAATTTCACTTCTAACAAATAAAATAAAATCGTTTCCATTAAAATAGATGATGGATTCCAATTATTTAGATGCGAGAGACGTGGCGCTCAAAATGTTTATAATGGACAATCAGCTAAGTGAGTTGAATTTGACTTTCCTAATTTATTCCAGAAATGACCGGTGGTGGGACCAACATGGCGTACCACGGTCTCAGTCAACACGTGAACTTCGACGTGATACCGGATCCTGGCGATCGTTTCGTCCTGGAGGAGTTGATCGGCGAAGGAACTTACGGGGAGGTTTACAGCGCACATTGCAACGAAACTGGTAACAAAGTTGCGATCAAGATACTGGAAAATGTGGCGGATAACATCGAGGAGATCGAGGAGGAGTATCTGGTGTTGAGAGATCTTAGCAATCATCCGAATATACCGCAATTTCATGGTTTATTTCTGAGGAGAGCGAAACCAGCTCAAGAAGAGGATCAATTATGGTTCGTCATGGAGGTATTGTCATTCTGACTTTCTCGTAATACGATCAGGAAAGCGTAACGAGTTAACAATAGTCCACCTTAACTTTTTATCTCTATTATCAACCTGATGACTGTCCTTTTAAATTGCAATTAACTGATAACTTCGTTTATAATTCCATTGTTTCTATTGGATCTGAGTAGTTGTGCACGGGAGGATCGGTGACCGATCTCGTTCAAGGCTTGAAGAAGAAAGGGAAACGTTTGACGGACGGACAAATAGCGTACATCCTTCGGGAAACAGTCGAGGCGTTGGTTTATTTGCATAGCAATCATTGCATGCACCGTGACGTTAAGGGTCATAATATTTTACTTAACGAGGATGCACACGTGAAATTGGTCGACTTTGGCGTGTCATCGCATCTCGCTGCTACGCTTGCGAGGAAAAACACCTCGGTTGGTACACCATATTGGATGGCACCCGAGGTAAGGCCTCAGCAATAATGATCTAAATCCACATTCGATCAAAACCGAGGAAACCGAAGCTCTAGAAATTTGTATCATTCTTTTCTGAAGGCGGGGGTTTAAAGTAAAATTTGCAAAAACGCAATTGGGTCATATTAAATAATTACATGACGCGTAGAATCTTAGTTATTTTAGTATTAAATGAAATTTCCAACACTTTCTACAAGTTCAGTTTCATTATTCGCAAACAGGTGATTGCTTGCGAACAACAATTGGACTCCTCGTACGATTCACGATGCGACGTTTGGTCAGTTGGAATCACAGCCATCGAATTGACAGAGGGAGATCCTCCTCTGTCCGACCTGCATCCGATGAGGGCACTGTTTCAAATCCCCAGAAATCCACCTCCGTCGTTAAAAAATCCAGACATCCATTGTCCGGAATTAATGGACTTCATTACCGAATGTTTGGTGAAAGATCTCGAGTATCGACCGTTCGCCAGCGAATTAAAAGAGCATCCTCTGCTCATCGGCGTCGAACCAAATGTGGACAAAATTAGAGAGGAACTTCGAGAGGAGATACGTCGTCAGAGAACGGATGGCAGGGTTCACACGCAGCCGGAAGTAACGACCAAACACGGAAAATTGAAAACCGACCGGAAAGCCAGGCCAGAGAAGATGTACATGGACGATCTGGCAGCTTTAGACATGTTATCGGAGGATGCGATCGTTGATCAGTTGCAACACAGATACGAACAAGCTCAAATATATACTTATATAGGGGACATACTTGTTGCTGTTAATCCTTTCACGAATCTGGGACTGTACACGGGAATTGTGAGTAATTACGCGATACAGTAGAGTGTTAATTATCCGAACTTTGATTAACCGAGCTGCGAATTATCCGAAACAATGTCACGGCGTCGCTGTTCTCATCAGTTCTTGGAATTAGTTTCGAAGATACCATTTTCAAATAATGTATTTGATCATTGTTTTAGGTTTATTGATCAAACTGTTCGGATAATAATTGACGCTCTGCCGTAGTTCGAAGACAAATTCTGTAGAAATGATGTCTTCTTAACAATTCTTTAAATTATTTATGCAGGAGCAAAAGAGATACAAGGGCCAAGCAAGATCAGACAATCCACCTCATATCTTTGCCGTAGCCGATGCAGCGTACCAAGCATTACTGCATCAACGACAGAATCAAGCAATTGTAATTAGCGGTGAATCGGGTGCAGGAAAAACGGAAAGTGCTAATTTGTTGCTGAAACAATTGGTTTATCTGAGCAAGGCTCCTAATCGCAACTTGGAGGAAAGGATTCTACAGATCAACCCAATAATGGAAGCTTTCGGTAACGCGACTACTGGAATAAATGCGAATTCGTCAAGATTTGGAAAATATTTGGATCTGACGATGACGAAAGGTGGCAAAGTCACCGGCGCCAGAATATCAGTCTATTTGTTGGAGCAATCTCGAGTCGTGGCTCAAGCTGAGTAAGCATTATTTAGTACAAAATCAATTTTCTTCGTTTCATGAATGAATTTTGGATCATTCTTCCAGGGGTGAACGTAATTTTCACATATTTTATTACATGTACGATGGCTTGGAGGCGGACGATCGTCTCTCAGAGTTCTATCTAGACTCTAACCTTCGAAAGCATCATCGATACCTGGCGGATCAAAATCAAACCTCTCAAACGCATATCGATAAGTTCCAACAATTAAAGTCTGGATTCAAATTACTTGGATTCCAAGATAGCGAAGTGGACACTGTGTATCGTATCCTGGCCGCTGTTCTTCATCTGGGTGATATCGAGTTTGGAGAAGTGGCCAGCGAAGACAATACTGACAATAAGAGCCGAGTAATTGATACAGCACCATTGCACAGAGGTGATTAGAGATATTCCTTTTCAATATTTTGCTATCGAGACAAGCAATGAATAAAATGAAATAAATTCCAGTCTCGCAGCTGTTGGGTGTCGAAGAGAACGATCTTCTGGAAGCTTTGACTTCTAACTCGGTTATGACCCGAGGTGAAACGATCACTCGTAACAACACGGTAGCCGAGGCTTGTGCAGCAAGGGACGCCATGGCGAAAGGATTGTACGGTCGATTGTTCGACTGGATGGTCAATCAAATCAATTGTTTGCTATGCTTCAATCGTTCACCGAATTACGAACCGTTGGCGATCGGTCTTCTCGATATTTTCGGCTTCGAGAACTTCCCGAGGAACTCGTTCGAACAGCTGTGTATCAACATCGCCAACGAACAGATACAGTATTACTTCAATCAACATATCTTCACGTGGGAGCAACAAGAATACATGGCGGAAGGAATACCGGTCGATTTGGTCGAATTCTCTGATAACAGACCCGTTTTAGACATGCTTCTGAGCAAACCTATGGGACTTTTGGCTCTGTTGGATGAAGAGAGTCGATTTCCTAGAGCCACCAATAAATCACTAATCGGTAAAGAGTTTTTCATTTCTATCAAGGAAAATACTTTCCAATCGCGACGAAAATTCTTTTCTACACATTGCAGAGAAGTTCCATAACAACATCAAGTCAAAATTTTACGTGCGACCAAAATCGGACGCGGTTTGTTTCGCCGTCCACCATTTCGCAGGACGCGTGGTCTACCAAGCGGAAGGATTCTTGGAAAAGAACAGAAATTTCCTTCCCCCGGAAGTCATCCAACTGGTCAGACAGTCTCAGTACGACATGGTTCGTTTCTTGTTCCAATGCCCGATCACGAAGACCGGCAATCTGTATTCGGCTGTACACGAGACTGATACAAAGAGGTTGTCGCAATCGAATCAGAGCACCAAGGTACGTCATCAAATATATTTTTTTAACGCGTTAAATTTAATTAAAGTTTCATCTACGATTGCATTTCAAATAATTATAATTAACACGTCGAAGAAGAAATTGAAACCACGTTTCATTTTTTGTATTGTATCAGGAACGTTATTCAAGTCGTGGACTGGCCTCTCAATCGAGGGCTCAACAAACTGTGGCAACCTATTTCCGGTACTCGCTCATGGATTTGCTGCAGAAGATGGTATCAGGATCGCCACAATTCGTGCGTTGTATAAAGCCAAACGATTCCAAAAGTCCACAGTTCTTCGACAAAGAGAAAGTCGTGAAGCAGCTGAGATACACGGGGGTGTTAGAAACAATAAGGATCAGACAGAACGGATTTTCGCATAGAATACCGTTTAATGAATTCCTGAAGAGGTACGTGTCGAAGAACTAACAATAGCACTCTTTAACGCGTCGATTACCACGGAGAAACCGATATAATTGCGAATGAGAATATTTCAATGTCTGATCAAAAAAAGGATATTTTAATCAGGTATATCTATTTTGCAGATATTGTTTCTTAGCATTCGGTTTTGATGAACGAGTGATGGCAAATCGCGACAATTGTCGTCTTCTTCTGATTCGTTTGAAAATGGACGGCTGGGCGTTGGGTAGAACAAAAGTCTTCCTCAAGTACTATCACGTCGAGTTCCTATCGAAAATGTACGAGGAACAACTTAGAAAGATCATCATGATACAGTCGTGTGTCCGACGATGGTTGGCTAAGATCAGATTCAGAAAGCAAAAATGGCAATTCGCGGTGTCCGTCGTCACCTTGCAACGTCACATACGGGGATGGTTGTCGAGGAAACATCTGTTGGAGGAAATGAAGAAGAAACAGGAGGAAGAGGAAGCGACTGTTCTACAAAAAGCGCAAGGTTTGATGAACGACTAAATCAAATCATAATGTGGAAGCTAAAGGAGAGACGTTGATTTAGACAAGATATTTAATATTCTTTTGATAGAAGAACAAAAAGAGGAGGCTGCGGACGAAGAACCTACGGAAGTGCAAGAAGAAAATGAGGAAGGAGCGGACAAAGAAGGGTTAAAAGAAGATGATGCCGCGGTAATCATTCAAAGCCGTAAGTTTCATAAATTAATATACGTAAAGTATGATTTAACACCTAGACGATTTTTTCGATCTGTAACAGCTTAAATTACAAAATAAAAATTCCTTCGATGTTGACAGATTTCAGAGGCTACACTATTCGCAAGCGTTTCGGGGCCGAGCGCGAGGAACGTTTCAAGAATATTTTGAATAACTACGACGACAAACTCGAAGCGCGCGAAGCGTTGCTACGAGAAGGTTTAAAGAACGAAGACGCTGAAATGATCGTCGAACGATGGTACAAGAAGGAAGAGAAAGTGAAAAAGAAACAACCTACGAAAGACCTCGTGCATCCTAAACTGAGACAAGCTGATCTTATACAATTCTCTCAGAACGTAAGTAAAAAACCATCAAAATAAATATTAGGATACTCTTGTAGTAAACAAGAAACTTTCATATTTTATTTTTAAAATTCAGTTTGTCACAAGTCAACTAAACCATTCCTATAAATTGCTGCTTTTCTGATAAATCATTTTCTCAATATATTCCAATATAGGTTCACATGAAGAATCAAGAAGTGCACAAGAATCTACGCCGCAACAAGCCTGGAATACGATTGAACGACATCGAGGAACCACCGCCGGATTATGTTAGACCGGAAGGATTTAGCATGGTGCAGCCAATCCTGCAGTACCGAAGCGGGGACCAAGTTGAAGGAGAAGAAACCATCAAGTACTATCGCGACCTGAAGGATGAGATGAGCAGGTAAATAGATCCAATGCTTCATAACGATCGATCGTTCGTTTTCGTAATTGATCAGCGAATGGAAAATTCGAATGCTCAATTTTCCAATGCTTTTGGCACTCGCATCGGAAGTGGTTCGGACTTCGACGAAGACGAAGCTGGTTGGGACTTACCGTTGATACAGCTAGAAAATGACCTTCACCCATTGTCGAGGTACATAATGTAGATCTCAGAATCAACATTACATCGAAATTTGTATTACTAGACAGTTGAAAATTTATCGAAACGCTATACTGAGAGCTAAGATCTGAAATCGTATTGCTTGGTCGATTTCCAATCATCAAAACGCTAGAAAATTGCTGATCTTGATATTTTAATTACAGTAGCCTTGCGTGCTAACCTTAGACATCTTTATTCCTCAAATTGCACACTATTCCTTTAAATATCACGTTTCCGGTACATAAAAATCTTTCGGTACAAAATTCGAGGGCCCGATTGTATTTAATGTGCCACGAGTGGCCAAACTTTGTCATTCGAGGCTTAAGTATACAAAAATAGCAACGTGTATAGCGAGGACAGGTGAAAATTTATCGCGTTTGGATATTGATATATCGTGTCTAATTCTAGGAGTCGGATGGGTCAAATTCTGGAAGTAAATGCCGAGAGGAAGGAGCGTTTGGAAGCTCAGGGAGACTACTCGATAGCCCCGGAGCAACATCTTTCCGATATATGGCACAAAGCTCTGAGAAATCCGACCGAGAACCAAGAACAAGAGAATTATGGCAGACCGAGGTAAAATTATGTTCTATCCCAGGTTTTGATCTTGAATTCCCCCGTTTAAAGTGTGAACATTTCCCTCGACAACTTTTTCTTTTATCTTTTTTTCTATACTTTTGTCCACCATACTAGCAATTCGTTAATTTTGCATTAGGCAGTATCGTTGTATTAACCACCGGTACGATAGTGATTGAGTTACTAATCTCTTGTTGTGTTTCTGTAACCTTGCCAGAGGTATCATGGCAAACTTCCAGGTAAAATAATAATAAAATTATGCTGTAGAGTGTATCATACCCGAGAGATTTTATTTTATTTAGAAGTTCTTCATGTAGTTTTGTCACAAATATTAATGCGCGAATAAAGAACCTGTCTTTGACAAAAGGATTTCCTTTGTTCTTGCAAACAAAGAACAGGCATCGAGAACTTTTTAGCCATTCGTAGACTACTATTTATCTCGTACAGTTTAGAGAATGTGTAAGATACAGAAACCTGGATGATCGGGCGTTCAAGTCAAAAATATCTTAACCACGAGGTTACATTGAAATCATCGGTGACGAAGAACAATATACGTTATTAAATACTTATTATTCTTATACAAGAAAATCTTTAACAAGATACAATAATTACGAATGAAAGTAAGTAAAGTAAAAGTTATGAAATACAAAACGATTAACGAATGTTTGTATTGATATTACAATTATGAAATTTAAAAAAAAAATCCGATTATTGATAAAACGACGATGAAGTGTTAGCTGATCTCAATGCAACCCAATTATGATCCAAATAAGATCTTCCAAATTAAAATCCATCACCATCTCAGGAATTCGAGTATCTTAACAAGTAGACATCTAGATTATTGAACAATCAGTCGTCTCTGAAATACTCATTTATCGGTAGTTCTGAGATCAACAACCCGTCTATTGTGTGAAAACCGACTGGACTAGAAGAGACAATTCTTTTTTACAGTACAAGGATTAATCACCTGCTTAACAACAAGCTGCGGTCCCCTCAGAACAATCCGCCCCGTAAACAACATCCACTCGACCCTTCGAATATCAACAATACAAACGGCTTACGATCCAGATACATCCTTAGATACAATGCTGTTAACGAACGTCAACAACCAATCGTCGGTCAGCAACGTGTCGTCAATGGACACTCTGTGAACAGTCCTCAGAATGGATTCAATGGATGTTCCAATTTCACAAACGGTCATACGCCATTTGCGAATGGGTATACGCCCTCGAAAAACCGTCATAATGTACCGAATGGACAGGAATCCTCAAACTCTACCAACGAACGTCCCTCGATGAACAAACCGAACGGACATTCAAGTAGCAACGCGTATCGAAATATTTTCAGTGGTTGTCAAAACGGTTTGTTCGTTAACAAGATGGTTATGGGGAATGATTTAATCAAACCGTCGAGACTGAGCAACGGATTGAAAAATAATTCGAACGATAGAACCAGAGAGATACAGCTTGCCAAAAAGAATGATAATCCGAGGAAGAATCGAGCCACGGGAGCGGATAACAAACACGGGATCAATAATCGACTGATTAATTGTGAAAATGCTATTAATGGCCGATTAGCTGCGCGAAAAGAGCACGAAAAGGACGCGTTCGGCATTGCAGCCGACCTCAGACAGGTTCTGAGACCAACGGTGGCTCGGAAGCAGGAAATCTTCAAGGTGGATTACGACCCGGAAGACATCAACGGACCGTATAATTTCAGACAGCTATTGAGACCGGCCGAGTATCTTCCGACTGAATCGTTGAGGAAACGGAAGGGAGGAGTAGGTTGCAACGGGGTTTCCGTGTCGAAGGACAAAGTTCCTGAGAAACACGTGAAAAGAAGAGCGCCATTGGCGCCTAATCAAAACAAACTCGTTCACGCGAAGAAGTAATCTACGCCTGAACGTTTCAACTCTCTTAGAACAGATGTTGATTAACGATTAATTGGATTGATTATTATTGATCGTTAATTTCTAACGGTGTAGTCGAATTCCCGACGAGAAGGAAATAAGATTTCTATAATAATACAGTCCAGAAAGTATGCAATTCGTTTGGAAAGAATTTATGACTTACTACGAAAGTGTGATGCTCGCAAATGAATTCTGTATGTTTCGAATCCTCTAATTTACAAGAAATTTCTGATCATTAATAATTGTAACAGATCAGTGCCTAATTCTGCCATAATAACGTTTCATAACGTAAAAGACAGTTTATCTTAAGACAATGTTGTGAAAAAAACCGTAAAACTCTTTTCTGCTGTAGGAATTTGACTTTTAGTAAGAGTCACCTCGATTATATAGTTTCAGTATTAATTTAAACAATTTCTGCGAGTATTAAGTTATCAAATTAAAATTATTTCTATTTGGGACAACATTAATATCTCACGTATCTTAAATTCTATTACATTCAATTTTTTTTTTCACGATCTCTTTGATTCTCTTTTTTATGTTGTATAGAAAATTCAGTATTTTTCTGTAGCAGTATAAGAACAAAATATTGTTGTTTCTCGACGAAATATATCGCAATGATACTGTTTATTTAGAACTAGTCATGTGTAGCTTTACGAAGAATTTAGATGTGTTCGATAGGGTTAACGAAGGAAAGAAAAAATATATATATATTCCACGAAATTTTGACGATGTTTACTATTTGACGCGTATAAACAAATATAATTTATGGACATGATTATTTGTTAGTGTTCTATCACGTTCATTGTTTAGAAAGGCGGCTTAATTCATAGATATTGTTAATTATTTATTAATCACGTGAGTACAGATTGTAAATAAACTTCTGATAGAAGGTAACAAAAAATTGCCTATTAAATATATAAATGTTTCGTGTTAACTTGTAGGTTCTTGTTTATTATTCAATCCTGATCGATCAAAAATAAATTGATCTTAAAATGCTCCCTCCTCTTTTAATTGTTTACTTTAAATTATTTCATAATTATGCGCAAATGATAAATGTTCAAAAAATATCAAATATTTAAGTAGACTGCAGTCTCAAGATGATTGTTATGTTAAAAAAAAAAAGAAACAAATAAGAAAAGAAGAAAAATAAGAAACAATTCATTATAATTTTAACAAAATATTAACCTAACTTTGACAAAACTTTCTAGTATTTATGTCATGTTACACTGCCAATATACAGGGTGGTCCATTTAAATGAGGCCACCGAAATATCTCTTCAAGTTATTTTGACGCAAAACCTATTTGTTATGAAATGTGCATGGTGTCAATGAACCAATATCTGGCAAGAATATTTTTTTTCCTAAAAATCATCATCGGTGTTTTGAATTTTCGAAAATTACAGTTATTTCAAGGTCATGTTATTATACATATCTAAATGTATTTTTCGATCAGTTATACGATGCAATGAAAAAAAAAAATGTAGTTATGTGTCAAAAAACACCGATAACCTTGATAATTCCGAAAAAAAGGACCTTAGGAAAAAAATATTCTTGCCAGATATTTGGTCCATTAACACCGTGCACATTACGTAACAAATATTTTTTGCATCGCTATAACCTGAAAAGATATTTAGGTTGGCCTTACTTAAAAGGACCACCCTGTATTGAGAATAAGAAAATGTCACGATAGTATTCAAGATTTTCTACCAGCAACAGTATTAATTTGTAATTTATGTTTAAAAGGTAAGTATGCAATACGTCAGTTTGAATTCATTTCCGCGCGCAAGCCGAAAGCAAATTGAAAATCACGTACCTTTATTTTCCGTCGTAAAAACAGCATCCAAGTCGCAATCAGTCTAGTCAACAGATTCAATCGTGACGGAGCACCACTCACAACACTGTTTTTCTTACATTTTCTTCATTTTTCACAATAAAATACAATAAAATATTCGAGTAACATTCGAAACGTGCGGAGCGACTAAGAGTATAGAAACGACTGACTTCATGACGCCGGTGACTCGATCGCCCACCACAAGATGGCGGCCGGTGTCCGCTTCGGCAGCCCGATCCGAAGGTACACGAAGTTAGTTGCTCGTGTACCACCGTGCCGGCTGGATGTCGCTCGCGTCGACGAATGTCAGTGCGATGATTGGACAATAGTGTGTTAAGAGGGGTGCCTAGGGAAATACGTGAAACACACGGTTGTGCTGTGCGAGGTGGTTGTGTGGCGTGGACGGAGAAGCAAGAGGGGTGCAACGAACCCTCTAGGCTCGGTTCGAGTCTACGGAGCGCGGAGTTGTGTTCGAATCATGGCGACACCCGACCCCGTAGACCCAGCCACCCTAGAGATAAAGACCCGTAGCATAGAACAGACACTACTCCCACTAGTAAAACAGGTAAGAGAATTTAATCGGAAACCAGAGAAACGAATCGTTTGTTCGACCCGATCACACGGTTGGTGGTTCTCGTTTCTTTTTTTTTTTTTTTATTTGAGCCGCTTACACCGCCTGGCCTTTAACCACGATAGGTTAAGGTCTTCTCTCACCCCGGCTTACTTCGATACCGTTTACGTTCTGCTGCACGGCATCGGTATTGCCTTACACACGAATAATAAACACCGATTGTATGAGTGTAGGCTACGCGTCACGCTATGTAGATGTGTAGTTTTGCACGTGTGTATGAGAAAACGTGCACGCATACACACGATCCGTTGCATGTGTATTTTGTACGCGCGGGGAAGCGCGAGAGAGAGAGAGAGAGAGCGTTGTACAGCGGTCAGCAGGGAAAGAAAGATAGACAGAAATGTGCGAGACGCGAGGCAAGGACAAACATACTTGTCCAACGCGTTCAAGAACGAGATGGACGTACGAAAGAAGCGTGTACATCGAGGATTAAGTGTTACTTAAGACAAGGGAACGTGCAGCATTAAGCATTTCTTCGATATCGATTTAATCTTAAGGGGAGTACCTTTTTTAGGCCTCGGATGGTCTTCGTTTAAAAAGAAACACACCGGTATTTGACAGTTCTCGTGCCGGGCATGTGCTTTGTATCATCGAACGGCCAAGCCACCGCACGATTAAAGTAACAGATATTTTGGTAGTTCTTCTTTCTCTCTCGCTTCCACCTTTTTTGTTGTCTATCTTTCTTTTTCACGTTCTTCCTTCTCTGGCAGCGACTGTATATATTTATCTACACGTATGCCTACGTGTAGGTGTCTATAATACATGTCTGTCGGCGTCACGGGACTAGTCTTTCATGCTATGGCGCCGATTTCAAATTTTTATCAAATCATCAATATTACCATTTTCATTGTATCGGACACGTGCGTGGCGTAATTTTGTGTATGCATGATTGTGAATAGAAAACACGTACACGGAAGCATGTCACAAAAGTTAAAGGGCATTGAACGAATCTATAAAAAAGTTTTAATTGAAATTCCACGAATATGACGGGAGTATACGTTATAAAACGAATAATTACTAATATTTTATGTTTTATGGAAATTTCCTTTTTATTCACGAAGTATGTGCTAAACTATTCCGATAAAGACAGACCATAATATATAGTACCTTCTGCGAGCATTTTTTTTTTTTCTGTGAGAAACTTCAGTCGTGTGATTAATGAAATGGCGCGCACGTGTCGCGTTTTTTATCACCTTTTTATACTTTGCTGCTAATTTGGGAGAAGAGAAAAAGGGTCACGAAGATTTTCAACCGTACGAAATATTTTTGCTTCGTAGT
The DNA here is from genome assembly GCA_943735885.1 of Stelis phaeoptera. Lineage (NCBI taxonomy): Eukaryota > Metazoa > Arthropoda > Insecta > Hymenoptera > Megachilidae > Stelis > Stelis phaeoptera. Next base: position 9,951,276 of record OX030936.1, read on the forward strand.
TTTGTGGCCTAATTTTTTCATTGAATTTTAAATTCTATCGTTTATCTTATTTGATCGAAGCGTTAATTATTGTATACCTTCTCAATTTTATTCCAGTCTAAAAACGATTATAAACAGCGATTGAAAAAGCCGTGCTCCAATTGAATGTTTACCGTGAAATTTTCACTTACTAAATTTTCCCAGGATAAATATTGAAACGAAAGTTACACCGAAGCTTTAGTTAACACGCTTGATCGAATTAAAGGCAGCCCCACGGTCCTCTTTTAAACGCTCCTCAAAGAGAGTGTGTCTTTGAATGAAATCTTGAATTGACGATCGTCTTGATAACTCTTTCATCCTAAATCTTTGCTTCTTTACGTACGAATTGTGCTCAAACACGAAACTCGATCCACGAAAGACGTCGTTGTCGAGGAGAGAAGAGCAAACGGACAGATTCGAGTGGGTTCTCTTTATTCCTGGACCTAGTTAATTTCGTAATCGTCGATCCAGTTTTCTCCGTCGTTTCTCGTCGAATTAAATTCGAGTGGTCATCCTTTGACGTTTACGTGCACCGGTAACCGAATAATTATTCAAGTGAAATTCTCCAAGAATCGAATCCATCGGTAGATTTAATCCCAATCGAACAATTTCCTTTTTCGACGCGCATGGAATCAGTGAAATTAATTAAATTATTTGTACAGTATAAATTATCATTGTAGTTCGATAAACGAGTAGACGCGTGACTAGTTTATGTGAAAATATGTACATTGTCTACCCAGTTGCGTTCCCTGAAGGATGGAATAATAGAATCGTATCCAATTATGGCGAATTCTGTACATCCCTGGAATGCACACGACCACGTACCAGCTTACCCTCCATTTTATATTCATATATTCATCCCACTCGTTCGATACAGGCTGTATACAGGCTAATACATGTATTAGCAAGATAATGACGTTTCGTGTACAACATAAATGAAAAGTAGCTTTGATTATTCGATACGGTGATAAAATAAACTGCTGTTTAGTTGTGAAGGTATATTTTCACCCATTTTTTATGAAAAATATCCTCCATTCGCATAAACGTTCGCGGTTCACCGATGATTAATTTAATTCGGATGAAAGGAAATATCGGTAAGTAATCGGCGAACAATCTTTTGTGTCAGATTAAACGACGGTTCTCACGATGTCGGTGAACATGTACGATCACGAAGAAATCAAGTGTGTATTGGTTAAACCTCTTAGATGGAGGAAGCACACGAGTGTGTCTGGTGCATAACACAGAAGGCGATCGTTACCGGACTGCAGCCACTTGTTAGAGCTCCGTCTAGCCATCCTTAGCCATCCTCTTTTCTCTTCTGTCTTTCTCTCTTTCACTTATTCCGTCTTCTTTCCTACGACGCTCTTCGTCTAACAGAGACCTTCGACCTGCACTTTTCGCGCAGACTTTTCCTTCTTCCTGGTTTTGGGGCGGTTCAGCTGCGGTCGATGTTTCATCGACCATCTTTCTGTTCGATTTGTTGGTAAACCGCCGATCATTTTGTTCCTTATCCCGTTTCGATTTTACATCACCTTGGATTTTCAGCTAATAATCTGTCACTGATACAAAATTCTTCCGAGGCGTAGTCATCGATTGTCGATTGATCAAAACGAAATACTTTTGGTAATCCGCTCCAGTTGTCTTTATGATATTTATTAACGTCGACGATACGTAGCAAGAACGGACACGAGGTTTCTGGGCTCTCTGTTAATGGATTCAAAGAATTTCCTGGAACACTTCAATTAACCCCTGTTCCACACTCTGATATCATCGGTGCGCTAAGATTAGTAACTGTAGGTCGTTCATCAGCCCTGTCAATCGTGAATGCAAATTAGACGCAAACCACGGAGTAATTAGCCGGCGCCTATTAGTGTCCCAAGGCTCTTATCTAAATAATTTTTTACGTCAATAATGTGTTAATTAAATCAGAAAACCTTCTAGTCATCGTACATGACGATTGCATTATTCCTGGAGTATCTTGTGTTTTTCAACGTTCCTATTTCGTTACGTCCAGTTTCGTGACAGAAAATACATCATCCGATAAAATCTGATTCATTTATCGAATAGGCTGGTTCAACCGCGTATAAAATCGATTTGTCCGTTATTCATGCTCAAAATTCGCTTATTGGTTTTTCATTTTTCACGGGAATGCTTTCCAGTGGTCGGTTTGTTGCTCCAAAACGATCATGAATCGAGAAACCATCGTTCTTTTTGAAGGATCGATCGTTTACTGTTATCTGTTCTTTCATCGTTGCGATCGTTTAATACTTTTTGTAATCAGAACTAGGCTGTTTTTAATCTTTTTTTTACTGTTTCAAACTTTCGTTCTGAGGTACCTTCGGAACAATCAAATGTTTAAGATCTTTAAAAAATAGAAATTAAAATTTGTAAGAAGGTCGAAGGTTGTTATGGTCCAGGTTGCATGCGAAGAGTAAAATATAGGCGTGGAAAATATTGTAGTAACATAATTTCGCGTGGATTCTGAGGTGTTGAAAAAGGTGAAGGGAATTTTTCAGGGTAGAAATCCAATATCTACTGAGAATTCCTCGAGCGGCACACTTGAACAGTTCAATTAACCCCGATCTTCGACCTGACCCCACACTGACCCATTACTGACACGTTACGATCGGTGACTTCCGCAGTGTGTCTTCACCGTGGTTATACACCAGAAACCGTGACAGATAAATGAAGGCGGACGCTGCTGAAATATAACTTGGAGATATTTTATCCAGCTTAATCTTCGAGAACAGAGCTTCCTCTCGTTTTAATCTTCCAACGACGTTCGTTTATGATCCGGCCTTAAATCTCACTTATTATATAATAATTCAGAAAGAGAAAAACTTTATGCATGTATCTTACAAGGAAAGATTATATAATGTTAGAAGTTAAAATATTGAATGATATAAAAATTTTGGTCACTTATTCGAAGGTTAAATCGAGTACTCTAATAATTTTTAATAAAACTTTAATTCACCGTTTTAAGCAATGTTGTTTTCTCAATTTTTACCCGGATTTTTCTCCGCGTTTTTTGAAAGCTTTCAAGCAAGATTCCATTAAAGATATTTGGAAAGGACACGTTACAGACACATGACCACGTGTACCAGCTCGGCGTTCATTTCTTGTCAAAATAGATTCTTAATTTAGGTTCGTTGTAGAGGCAGGTTTAAGATAGCACGCGTGGAAGTTATCGTGTTAAGCCGAGTATACACCGAGCGAACAAGAACAAACGCTCGCATTCTTGCTTTATCGAGGTAAGGTGTGTTTGTTCCCATTTCTGTTCGTTCGATGTCTACTACATTCTGTTCAGTTTAATTCGGATATCATAAGATTTCGTATTCTTCAGCGACGAAGAAAGTTTCTTCCATGAAACCCCGTGTCATGTAGGTGAGAATTTTATCGATACGACTCGACGTCGAAAAGCTACTATTTTTATTTTTCATCGGTCAAATGTTGTCACGAATGAAGTCTATAAAAGACAGAACTTTTCCTGACAAGTGTGTTCAGCAGACTGTAATTTACGACCTAGAAAAGCACTCGACCTTTCGGTTCTCTGCCGAGTCACTAAACTTCAGACAGGTCGGTAACTTCGGGCTCATAAATGAAGTTAATTAAAGAATGCTCCTTAAAATCCTCTGGTCAAGTATTGCGATAATTGAAAATTATTTCAAAATTCGGATCCGAGTCCAGTTTTACATACATTGGTATCATAAATAATCGACTGGGGGCAGTAGAAAAACAATTATTAGAGTACTGAGGCTTAGTTTACGTTACTGAAGCATTTGATGTAGTATATTAGCGTTAATAGGCAAAATATTATAGAAGTAGCCAAGTAGTAATTTGTACTGCTTAAGCCTAGATACTAGTATCCTAGTCAAAATGACTTCGTATTCTACTATCCCATTTCTGCTGTCTATCAATTTGGACCAGGTTTCAAGTAGCCAAGAATAGAATAGTAGTTACTCGCTGTAGTGTACTCTATTATTTACTTAGCAAGTCAGTGTTTGAGAGTAAAAAGAGTGAAAGTACCCTTGAAAGACAATGGGTTTCGTGGTTTAAACTAGATACAATTTAGGGTCGCAATCAACGAGGTATCTCTTTCGTTTGAGTGTAATCCTTCCCCTGCTGTGATCAATCGATATTCTCATTACAGGCCTCCTTCTGGGCTTCGTTCGTTCGAATTCGTCAGCTTTATTTATATCACACCACAAAAACCATCGCTTGCATCTAATCGTTGTTCGTGTTTCATAGTATAAATCGATCAGTTCATAATCAATTAAATGATCAGTTTTAATCCTTATTGAACATTATTCGTTTTTGAAATTATTTCTTATGTTTATACAACAGTGTTCAGTTTTGATGAAGCAATTTTCAATTTGACCCAAAAAATCCACACGTTTGAAAGTTTTGAAGACGCAATAAAGCTGAAATATTGAAGAAACTTCTCAGAACGAGTAATTCAAAGTCCGGCCTGCCTACTCGAGAAGTTTAATCGTTCATTAAAATTCTTCCGCAATTTTCTTTAGCGTCTATTTTTTTTTCTCCCCTATCCTTGAAAGCTTTAATGGTTTGTGAACGTTCGCGGCATCCAGACGAGATTCTTGCACCCAGGGTGATCGAATTAACTGTACGATAATCTCTGAGTGTCTTGGCCACACGATGAAACAACGGTTTTGAGAAATTGCATAAAAGATTGAGTTTATTGGATAGCGTAATCGACGGATGTTGAATTACACGTCATTTCATTTACGAGCTCCTTGAGAGTAGTTTACGTTCTTGCGAGTGATCCATCCATCTCGGATCGTTCGAATTAATTCCACCAGTGTTCTCCAGGGGCATGATAATTCCTAGGATAAATTCTTAATTTGCGGTCTGTACAATATCGTCGGTCAAAGAAATTGTTCCAAAACTATAAATAATTTCCAGCCCTGGCTATATAACATCGTAGGTCGATTATTAACCCCTTGCACTCGAAACATTTTTTGAACGTAATCGGGTCTAATCTAATTTTCCAGCTATGCATTATGTCGGAAGAAAAGTGTTAGAAATATTTGAGAATCTGTTGATTTTTATTCCCTTCTTTAATTTTCTATATTTTGGTACGGGTGAAACTGAAATTTCGCATTTTAGAATCCTCCGATAAATTAAATATAGTGCCTCAGAGGCACCACCCGAGTGCAAAGGGTTAATAATTTGACAGAAATACAAAGAATCTTAATCGATTTAAAATCGTCGGTAATAATTTTCTTTTTAAATACAGTACCTATGTGTAGAAGTATGTGTTACAGGGTTGGTTTAATTCATTTCTCCTTTGAAGTTTCTCGCAAACAACTGTCGGCAAATAGTTCGGAAAGCAATATATCTGTTGTGCACAGCGAAGATATTTTTCGTTTGCATGCTGAGCAAACATGCCACAAGCCATCGAACAAACTAATATTGACCATCGGTCTGTCCGACGGTAGTGAAACTTCGATCAACGTTTTGCTGTGTTGAGTTAAGAAAAAAATTACGTGTTCAATATTATTTCTGGAGTTAAACAGAGGTTCTCGTATTTTAGTTTGATCTCACGAGAGATATATCGAACAAAGATCGTTTAATTAACATTCTAATTGGCTGAAGCAGCATTCGAGCATCAAACGTTCCATCTTCTCGTTATATCAGTTTGCCATTTACACCATCCCTGTCTGAAATTCGTCGTAGTTCACCGAGACTTGACCTGAATTTATCATGTTTATCAAAGTTTAAAGACACTTCGTTCCGAGTAAATTGAATATTTGATTTACCCTTTTATTTCCGTTTGAACTGCATCACGATCCTCCTATATCCGTTTAATAATTTCAGAAATCTTCTCGAAGAGTCTCAGCTTTCAAATGTAAACATTTCAATTACCATTAACAGAATATTTGGGAGAAAATTCTGAGCTTCGAAATTTCCAAATCCTACAGTTCTTTGTTTCTAATTTAGAATTTAAACACTAACCCTCTGAAATGTTTAATTCTAGAATTTCAAATTTCGAAAATTCTACAATTTTGAATTCCTGGAGTGCTAAAATTGCAATTCGAAATTTTACAACTCTAAGATTCTAACATACCAAGGGTACCTAGTGGAAATCTTAAATCGAATAATAAAGCAATTTCACGTATACGCGAAGAAAGTTAAAGGGTTAAAAAATGATCCTCATTTTTCTTTGAAATTCATACTTATCATAAGCAGGGGAGAAAATTAAAAAGCAATGTAATAAGCTCGACGCCCGGGAGATTCATGAACAAGAAAATGTAGAAAATTTCAATTTTGAATCCGCGTTGCCGCGAAATGCTCGCGTTAAATCCGACACGCGATAAATTGCTCGTATCAGTGACCATCGCGATGAATAAAAGCCTCGTTGGCGGGTTCTGCTATCTTAAGTGAGTGGCGTATAAAAAGTTTTTATGTCACGATGGCGTAGTACGATCTCGAATCGTGAACAGAACAGACAAACGGACATATCCAGATAGGGGCTTGAAAACATTTGGACGTTTTGTCGAAGTGAACGCCTAGATACATTCTTCCTTGGCCGAATAATAAAAAAAGAAATTAAAAAAAAAATGAATCGCTTTGTCGAGAATGAGCAGTGGTTGAACGACATTGGAAGATCCCTCTGAAATACTATTCTGCATGTTTTGAGGAACCGCACATTGATAATTATGAAATTATTCTACGATTGGCATTAATATGATATTACTTACGTGAGATGTTAAACCTTTAGTTTCAGCCGGGAATGTTACGCTTTTAAATAGAAATTAAGGAAAGAATTGTTATTTTCTTAGGTACTCTGAAAATTCGAAATATTGTTATATCAGAAATTTAGAAACTTTGAAATATTATATTTTTAACCTACTTATATACGCGTGTGTTTACTTTCTGAAACGAAAGGATTAATTAACCCTAAGAAAGCTTAAAATGAAAAATAGAATAATCCTATATGTTACTACCATTTTTATATTGGATTGATTAAACCATCATGTTTTTAGATCGGTGAAGATTCATCGAGGAAAATTTTAATTTGTTTGGGAAAGAAATACCTACTTCTTGTAAAAAGTGTTCGTAGTCTTCGAGTAATCAATTTACTTCGTCAATATTTTTCGCGTGATTTTCTCCGTAGACTCTGTTCAACATCTCCTGATTAATTAAGATAACAATATTTGATCTTAAGAATAGCAAACATAAATCCTTCTACTCTGATTCCCTTTTTGGTTGAACGATCATTTTTCAACCGTATAATTGCGAATTGAAAGGGGTACGAATAATGTAAAATTGCTCAGGTAACTTTCCTCCGGTCCTTCGTTTTATTTCTAGCGGAACATTTTAATAACATTCTGTCACGTTGCTCGAACGTGCAAAATATTGCGAGAAATATTCCCGTTTATCAACGTAAAGCCAGCAACATCCAATAATATACGGTGGAATGTTTGAAATTCATATTTCGTCTACTTTGTGCGTATCGAAGTTGAGTTTAAACTGTTCTTTGTGCTTTGTTTAAACTCGAAACGACCGGATGTGTTCGAAATCTACCAATTTCCATCGTTAAAATTTGAAAATCGAATATATCTGAAAATTTCAATATTTGACCAAAGTCGCACAAATTTCAGTTTCATTTCGATTCACCAAATTCCCGACTAAAGTTAAATAAAACATCCGTGATAAATTTAATAAAAAATCGTTTTAGTTTCCCTTGATACAGGATTCCACTCTAGTTTCTATGTCACAACACCAAACACTTTACCTGTATGTACACGTAGGTGGCTGCAACAACGATATCGCAAATACCTGCATACGAGAAACACCAGTTCATATTCATACAGTAGACAGAATGAGGATGTAGTTGTTGTTTCTCGAGAATCGTTGAAGGAACGAAAGTTTAAACAAACGAGAACAGATCATGTCTAACTGGGACAAAAAAAGAAAAAAATAGTAATAAAGCAATGAAAAGAATAGTGTCGCTTACCGCTAGAAAAGTAGAACGAAAAAGAATCAAATCAGCCCAATCCCCGAGCTTCTTTAACGCGTGATTATGATTTCTCACTTAAAGGCTTGTACGATATGTTCTAGGCACATCTTCGACAGGGGAAACAATTGAGTTCGTAGGTATAATGGGTTCTTCCATGGTAAGTCTTTCATTTAGCGAAGAAATTGTTTCGCAAGAAAATTAAAAAAAATAAAAAATAAAAATAATATAGGCTGATAATAATAAGATCGTTTTTTATTGCGTGTGGTGTAACGCTGTTAGAGTTTCATAGTTGATTTAGCGATAATTAATCGAACCGATGTTGTTTACGTGTTTAATTAGAGCGAGAGGAAGCGAAACGAATAGACAGAGCCTTGAATCGAATAATTTTCTTTACCAGCTTGTTACACGGAATTGTTTCTGTTTTACACATTGTTCGATGTGAGTAGAGACGAAGAAGAACCATAAATACGAAGGAACATTTGTACACGATCGAACCAATTTTGTTACGCTGATTATAGACACGTAGAAAATTGTTTATTGTCGATCGTTGTATGCGATTAGAGCGCAGGGCAAACTGTTGATTGAAATATTTGTTTCTTGTTTGTGGAACAAAAAATTTTTATTTGGAAATTGTGTAGAATGGGGTCGTTACCTTGCTGATTTCGGTAATTTTGATATTTACTCTGCTTTAGTTTTAACGCGTTGAATGCTGCGGGGGTACCCGAAATTTTTCACAATTAAATAATTAACGAAAGAAACGATAAAATAAACCGCGGATAGCGTTAATATTAAGCTAATAATGCTGGCTATCAAACTGAAAGGTTAAATTTGAAAATTAATTAACTGGATCGTTAATAATTAGATTTTTAGCGTGTCTGACTACATACGTCCATTTTCACTGGGGCATTCAACGTGTTAATAATATCTTTCACGGTACAAATCAGGTACAGATATACATATAGCCAACATATTAGAATATTTAGTAATTATTAAATTGACTGCTGGGTTTGTAACTTTTAAAATCTATAAAAGTGGCTAGAAATTAATAAGGAACAGTGCCTACTTAGATAACAAATTTTCTACTCAGTTTAATTGTCAATCTAAAACATAAATTGACCAATACATGTACAATAAACGGTAAAAGGTTCGTGAACTGTTTAGATGTTAATACTTAAGTTAATATATTGTATCAAGGTTATCGAAATTAACAAGACAAACCCTATTTTACATAGTTACCTATTCTGATTGTCAATCCTTCCTTTTTTTTTCTTGTTCAGTAGCTTTCTAAGAGACGTGGCATGATTTTCTGTGCTGATACTTTGTTTTACATTAGAGTTAGAGGAGTTTGAAGTTTGCAATCGCGGGATCCATCGAAAGAACTTCGATCGACTAGCTTGGAGCTCCTCGACGAGATGGTAGAACTTTTGAACGTTGCTTTCCTCCTTCCTTCTTTTTTTTTTTGTTTTTTCCCCCTTTCGCGTTAACGTTCATGTCGGGTGCATACTCGTAATTCAAAAGTGTTACAAAACTTGCCTTGTACACGACATTAGCTTACAAAAGGCGAAAGAAATTCAGAAACTTCTTAGCTCCACGATCGAGGTCTACATCGTTTTATAATTCGCCGTTAAATCATTTAGAATCGGAGATTCGGAACTTTTCGCAACTTTACCGGAGCGAAGAACACTGGAAGATCCTTATCCAAGCCGATTAAGAGGACAGTAACTATTTTAATTGTTGGCAATTTTCATTTAGCTGAAGTTTCGTTGCGTTCAGAGGGTTGGATCGGTTGGCGGTTAGGGTTGAAATTCCATTAAGAGCAGCTCATCTCCGGACGTCATTGGACCGAAATTATCGTGCGATTCAACCTTCATTTTCTCGCGGAAGAAAATTTCATTTATAAAAAAAAAAGAAAAAATTGATTCTCATAAGAGTGAAAGACGTTCTCAGCTTCGTGCTTTTTCTTTTCTTCTGTTTTTTTTTCTTTCTTTTTTTTTTTTTTTGCTCTCTCCCCCTCGTGCAAATTAGCCGATGCAATGCAACGAGAGTGCTGCAACGGAAGAAAAGGAAAAAGGAAAACGTTACAGAAACGTTTGTAGGGGAGAGGGATTATTAAATCAAATGCTTTCTCGTGAATAAGTACAGTGGCTCGTTGGATCGTGACTCATTGTAAATTATTTTTCTAACGGTGCACAAAACACCGAGTGTATTTGACGCGTCCAGGGGGGTTGCGTAAGAGGTTCATGAAAGAAGAAAACCGTTCTCGTATTAACTGCTGGCACTGCGAGAGGAAATAGAAGCGAAAATATTCTTCCTTCTCGATTTATGATCATAATTCGATCGAAATCGAATTTGCGTCTTTGATTTTATTTATGAAAATGTAACGGGGATTCTTTTGTGACTCTGAACCCCATTTAATTAATTTTCAGCGTTTTAGCGAACGCTTTAACTAATCATCAGCTGAATCGAATCATTTAATTGTAGGATCATTCATTTATGGGTTAATCGTAGGATTATTCGCGGTGGGGGAAAAATTTGGTGAATTAATAACGACGAAACGATGCGGACTTATCGATTACATTTGCACCGGTAATATCGGCGCAGACTTTCTCTCAATCGAGCAGAAACGATAAGTCAGCCGTGTGGAATTCCTCGTTTCCCTCTTCTGTGTCGCGTTTGCTACATATCAGGGTATTGCACATAGATTTCTTAGGAGGACGATTCTCGATGGCTAGATTTAAGGAATATTTACTTCGTTCAACCGTCCGTGCATACTTACGATAGCACATACCCCATGGATAGACCGTACTCTTTTCTTCGAATAGAAACTAGGTTCCTAGCGATTGCGAAGGATATCTATAAGGTTTCATCGTTCACACCCGGCTGAATTTAATTTCTGATTCTTTACGCTAGCATGCCAATTCTTCCGTTAAAAATGTAGACAATCGGTAGAAAATATGTGTAATCGATACAAACGCTTAATTAATTAATTCTGTAATTTAAACGAATCTAGGGCAACACGTATCAACTTTGATCAACGTGAAATGAAACATTTACTGAATGATACAAAATTTCCTCCAAGAGGAAGGATTAATAATAACCGAACACACAGAACAACGAAGTACCAAGAATCTCTGCTATTTTTCTTTTTGTCTTTGCATGTTTCATCACTGAAAAAGTTCTTCGCGATGCAAAAGGTATCGCAGATGTGTACAACAGTCACGTTCTCTGCTCGGCATTCTTTCTCCACAGAATCGTGCTCCTTTTGTCTCGTCCCGCGCTGTTCGGTTTTCCTTTCCTTTCTGAAATTCCTTTCGTCCGTGGTTTCGACCATCGCTGTGTATCGATGCGGTGAGAAAAATGTAACGATAGGAACCGTTTTGAGCGTCGAACGATCGGGACTGTAAAAGCGAGCTCTGCTGAATCGTGAAACCACGTCTGACCATGCGCGTACCTATTCTACTGATCACAAGAAACTGAACTGTTCGCATCAATTCTTAAATACGTTTTCAGATCTCTGCTATTTCCGAAGCAATTTTCTTTGTTAATATTTCATAATTACGCCACGGTATTTTTATTGAAACGCAATCTATCGCCATGCAATTCTATCAATATGAAATTTTATACATCACTGGATAGCTACTTCCTTTCATTACGATATTGCAAAATTTTGAATTAAAATTATGTAACTGTGCAGTTTGGCATCTTACTTCATTAACGTTGTCGAAAGTTTGCGTTCTCTTTTCTTTTTATTTGATGGCAGTCAACCGAAAATTAAAATATTAAGTACAAATTGTAGAATATAAATGCAGTGACCCAAACTTTCGTGCAGCGCATTTAAACGCACCTCGGTACATTTAATTGAAATAAAATTCCAGAGAGTTTCAATGTTGCTTCCATCCTTTGTAGTCGGGCTATTAAAATAAGAGCTCGGAGATGACAGAGTGGCTGGCAAATTTATCTTCGCGAATTTTTTCAAGTTTCTTTCTCCTATCTTCTCTGTTTACTTTCTTTTTTCCCCGTGTCTTCGCTCTTATCTAAGAAACACTGATTCCCGTTATATCCCCTTCGTATCTCGCTCTGGTTCTCTTGGAATCTCGTTCGCGTCGTTTTGCTTCCGTGATTTCATTTTATCCTTCCCTTGGATACCTGTGTGTAAGGCAGTTTCGAGATTATAATAATATAGTGTTTCGCGGTCTTATAATTCCGTTCGCCAGTAACGTTCCAAAATGGTGCTTGACGAAGATTGCTTGCACCATTTATTCGATAAACTTGGCATTTTCAGTAGAGTTGTTGACGATGCAAATAACGATCTTTATACTTTCTTTTACGAGATTTGTCACGTTAATGTATCTTGCCAGTCTGAAAATAATTGAGTTATTTTATTAAAAATACAAGTGATCTATGATCGACGAATTTTCAACCAAGTATTAATAGCTCTTAACTTACTTTTTGAATACATTTATCTACCTTACTGAATGATCTTTATTAACCCCTACGTATCAATGCCGAAGTTAGTCAAGCTTCAAATTGGTCGAGAAACTTTCCCAGACCTTTATTTATATCATCGTCTCCATGAAGCTGCGTTGAAAAGTCATTCGATTCGCAGCTAGCAAAGAAGTTACCGAACAAGTGATTAACAACTCTGAAACTCGCTTCACGAGGAACGTATAAAATCATGTTGAACACACACCGTGGCTTCTTATCGATTTTTACACAATCATGCCCACATGGGGGATACTTAGAGATTTTTCTAAAACAATTACAGTCAAATTGTTAAATTTTGTACACGATGAAGCACCTGTCGATCCATACGTCGAAGCACAAAGTTATTCAAAAACATATGAAACTCTCGAAGACCGTGATAGTAAAAAAGAAAAGCAGACTTCTTACTGAGATCTTAGATGGGTTGAGAATAAAGACAGAAGCCGCAATTAAGGAATGATTATCCCGTCGGCCAACGAAACGTTCGAATGTAGCGGTGCACTCGTTCCCATCCTCATCTCCGTGGCTTGGTTGTCCAAGAAACTCCCGCGCTTTTTCGCTCGAGTCAGCAGGAAAAAAGCCAGAATTCCCTAGACCATCCAGCGGATACGACCTCCCCCCCAGGGGGGGGGGGGGGCACGAAAAAGAAGCCACCTTAAGCCTCGCCGAGAGAGTGAGAAAGATACCGATCGACTCGAAACGAGGGGGGGTAGGACAGAATGGTCGGGTCGGTTGTAGGAACGAAGGAACTGTGAAAATGACGATTTCGCGGGCGAAAGTACGGGCCTGCCGGTGTATTGATTGGTGGATAGAGTCAGCGCGCCTGTGCCCCGACGTGTTTCACGCCGAGAGAGACAGAGAAGCGGCGCGAGGGTGCACAGAGAGGGCGGAGAAAGATCGAGAGAGGGAATGAAAAGAGGGAGAAACATCGTCGCTTCCCGTGATCCTGGTGGTCGTGGTCGTCGTGTCGCTTTCGAGTCCAGTCTTCCCCTAGGCACTCGACAGGCCGGTACCTGTTTCTCGATAGCGACACGCGCTCTGGTCGTCCTCGCAAGAACACTCTTCACTGACCCACTCTATCACAGTAACATGCACACACATGTATACACGTAAGAAGGCACACGCGACATTTTACCAGCCCACACAGTCTCGACAGACGGTTTAACCGTACACAGAGTATGACATATAAAGACGTGCTCGTACGGTGAATGGTATAAATAAATTTCGAAACATACAAACACACGTAGGCAACCACATGTCTTGGTCACACCGTGTATACACGCGTACGCGAGAGAGCGAGCCGCACAACGAGTGGTCATCGTCTTCGAATTCGTCGTTGATCATCGCCGACTGTAACGCGCCTCCTGATTCCAGAAGGCAACGGGCACATCTTGAAACCACCTGTCCATAATTTCGAATCCGATAAATAATCGACGAAAGGAGACGGGAAAGATACTTGATCGTCGACACGATTCGTGAATAAAATTTGGACACGAGGTGTCGTGTCACGCACGCGTTTCATCGTAACACGGAAAACGGCTCGTTGTCGTTACGAGAAGTTCCGCTAATCGGTTCACGACGACCAGGCTTCATCCGCGAGCAGCGTGCACGCTAGGAGGAATCAGCGTTGAATAGTTCTTCTACGAACTCGGGTCGTGAACCCCTTTTGTCGACGACGAACTTTGAAGCCGGCGGTTCATCGTACCACTCGAATCGGAGACAAGTTCTGAGCCTGTAGCAGCAGCCTAAAAAAAAAAAAAAAATACAGTGATCTTCCTGAAAAATATTACATATATACAAAAAAAAATATATATATATATACAAAACGTCTATTTTTGTTCTCGTTTCGGTTCGAATCCGGAGCCCCCCTTTTGTTCGCGGGCTTGCGGTTTATTAGCGAAACGACGAAAGAAAGAGAGAAGGAAACAAAGAAGGTATTAATTAGATGGTAATTGTTAACGGAAGGAGGCACACTTGTTAACGAACGACATCACCCTGCACCGACAGAGAAGATTCAATATTTCTTTACGTATTTAAGAAGAAGCACACATATCCTTAACAATGTTGACGATTCATAGTATATTTTGATCATACTGAAAGAGAGAGAGTGTGCGTGTGTGTGCGTATGCGTGAAGAATTGGAGAGAAAGGAAGAAGAAGTGACAAATCTTGAAAAGGCACAATAATACAGAAGTACATAGAGTATAGGAAGGATAGAATAGCTGTATCGAATAAAATAATAAGAGAGGAAGAAAGGGAAGACGAAGATCATCGTTTCGTGCTGATTATTCATTAATTTGCCCTTATGCCTGCCGCATTCTATCGACGTGACAGAAGCATGTACGACTGTGGCATGGTCCCTGATCGACAGGTATGTTTAATGATACAAAATCATCCTTTCTTACCAATTTTGTTTAAAACGAAAAACAACACTGTTTCCTGATTGTCTGTGTCTTGAATATACAGATACCATAGGGAGTGGAATAAAACGAAGCAATGAAAATGAAGATTTTCCAACTTTCATGAAAACACTTTTCGTGAATAAATTTAAATTTCTGAAAATTAATATGGCACGGTAAATTATATTATAATCGCAATTAGTCCGAATACATCTGTTTTGTTTTCCAAATTAAGCGTTCTATTTCGTAAAATTAACCTGATATTGATGCTACTTAAAATTTCGTTTCAGTCATTCAAATTATATTAAATTCGTGGCACCGGTTACCGACGGCGCGTTAATTACTCAATTTTTAAATTAAGAGAACTTTGGAAAAGTTGCTACATTTCTTATCAATTTCTCTTGTGCGATAGAATTGCTAGATAATATTAATCCAGTAAAAATAACCGTATTTGGTGCGACACACAGCAATATGAATTTATTAACAGCACGACTGGCACAGTGGGAATGGACATACGTAATCAGACATTCCGAAACTTTAATTATTCAGGGCACGAGTAGTTAATTTTCATATTAGGGTTTCAATTATCATCGTACCAACGTTGTTCGCGGTTAATCTTCCCTACTGTATTAATAATTAATCGGTTATAGAATCAACCACCACCGAAATCAAACTGTGAAACGCGTTACCAATTAACTTACAACTATTTTGAATTATTAATATAACATCTAGTGTTATCGAGAACCATTCGTCCCTCTCAATTGTTCGTAGCTTAGAATAATTTTAACTTCAAATTAAAAGTAAATTGGAAAAATACGAACGAATGAAGGATGAAAGATAAATTCCAAGGAAAGTAATTATAATCTTCTAATATTTTTAGTCATCAAACGTTACAGTGTAAAAGGGTTTTATTTCTGATGGGAATCAGGCAAAAGTTTCACCCAGAAGTATATAATCTGTCATTTCGCCGATAAACGTACTTTGAATTGTAACGAAAAGAAGAAATCGAAGTAAATGAGAGCAGGAGGGGGGGGGGGGGGAAGTGTTCGAGAAATAAATCTAAAACGTCGGCCCCGTTTCTTGGAAAAAAAAAAAACGACGCCTCGAGGGTGCTTTTTGATAGGTGCGACGTTCTAAGAATTCGAAATTGAAATGTACAAACGAAATCTTCGAGGAATTCTCGCTTAAAACGAATCGGCAAGAGCTCCCCTTGCTCATTTTCCACTGACACCTGTCGAAATAGAACGTCCCCCAAGCAAATAATATTTCTCGACCAGGTGCATCATAATTTCTGTCGTAACTTCTCGATTTAACACCTTCTTCGAATTCGATCATTTCTTTCCTTCAAAATAGTTGCTATAAATATTGGTTGTCCGTAAGAAAATGGATATTATCGAAACTTTCGATCTTCACTGACCTATCAAAATCGCCATTGAACCGTCAACAAACAGCGGACTCTTTTTATTATTGTAACAAAACGAAACACTGTTCTTTTTATCAGAGCGGAAGAGCTAGGTTATTTTAACGTCGTCTGCTGAAACCGTCGCGTTTTATTTTCAAGTAAACAAGTGCCTATAATTATTCATTATTACATAGCGCAATGGCGTCCATAGTTTATTATTGAATCGGATTTTCAGAAGCCAAAGGATTGCTTTACAATCACTTCATTTGTAAGGCAAAATGTCAATTACTTCTAACATTACTCACAATAAAGTATTTAGAATAATTTGGATTCCAATTTTCAATGAAGAACTTTAAATTGATCCTCGAAGTTAGCCTAACCCTTTTCTAACTCTTGAGTAAAATTTGTACATAGAATCGTTGGGATGTAGGAAATAAAAATGATAGCAGTGTCGGTAGTTCTACAGGGATTAATAGAGATTCGAAGTAACAGAAACGATCGTCGGAATTATTTGTTTCTCGCAATAACTAGCGGCATCGAAGCACGTATCGTTTGTAGTGGTGAGGATTTGATTAAACGTTAGTTGGAGAACCGCTTCGAGGCTATAGATTCGACGACCAACCCTCTCGATTCGAACCCTCGAATCCCCTCGTTTTTAGGGTGAATCCCCCAGGGAGGAAACCGCCCTTTCTCCGCCATTCTGTGTCGTTTCTTCTTAAGAAGAGGCCACCTGGATGTCGTACGGCAACCTTTAAGACGAAGTAAATTTCGCACCGGAGTCCTCCATTAAACCCTGCTTATTAGTTTCTGCAGATATTGAAAAAAAAAAAAAAAGGAAGACAAAATTTGATATCGGAGAGTATTATCGTGCCCGGGATTTCCCGTTCGATTTCGTACGTCCTTTCGTCGTTATCGCTTAGTGTCACGATTTTTTTAAGAATTTGTTTTTCTAAATCACCGAAATTCTATAGCAGACTCTCACAATCAGAACCTAAAGAATGTTAACTGACTTGTGAAAGAAATATTCAGAATCACAAAAACTTCTCGTTGATTTCCTGTAAAATTAGTCACTTTTTTAGTAAATCGATAGACATAGTTTTGGTCGTCTTTGGATACGATTATCTTTATTGCGGCATGTTTGGAGATTCTGGTGTGATAGACAGCGTATGGATGGAAACGTACGTTTCATATAATAAATCGAGTCTTTCATGACAGTTTATAACTGGAAATCACGCGAGACTGGTTAACACTCTTGTTAACATAATCTTTTTTCAACGATCGACGCGGGCTTCGTGATACGATCTTTTGTCACACAATTCACGCAAAATTTCAGCCGTTCGATCGAATAATTTATACTATGTATCCTTTTGAACTTGAATGTTTTAGAAACAAAAATACCTCTAAAGGAAAATACTTTATTATTTTTATTGGAAAATGTAGAAAATTTAGTTTATAAGGTGTTAAATATAAAAAAGGGGCTAGTTCTAATAATGTAACACCAGAAATTCATACAATTTCTAAGATAGTAGTAAAATCGATAATACGAGAGTTTTGTGCTTAAAAGCATTGCTCGGGGCTCGTTTTCTATTATGCAGTATCATCATTCCTTGGTTATTCGATCGACAACGATTAATTAATTAGCTAGGCATGAAACTTCCTCGAGCGTCGAACATTTCATAATCGCCTCGTCTGAAATACATAACCGTTTACGTAACATTTACGTCTTTAACGTGTAATTGTTTCATCGGTAAATCCGAGTTCACGAGCGGTTAATCGCGGACTGGAATTCTTAAAACTGCAAACATTCCTCCAGATACGTGCACCTAATCTGTAACGCTAATTATAAGATTCTTTAATGTACTTAATAATTACAATTAGTAATTCTAGTATGGAATCACCACCACAGTGACAATAATCGTACGTGCTCAGACACGATAAGAATGAAACATTGTATAATATTTTTATTATATTTCTCGAAGCTTAGAAACTTAGCAATTTCGAAGTATTACATTTTTAGAAATTTACAAACAGAAACGATCGTTTAACAATTTTATCTAGCCTCGATCTGAAGATTATCTTTCTATTATCACTGCGATAATAATAAAGTTAATGTCTGGCGTACGGATTAACCTACTGATGGCATTGTTAGTACGTATATACACGCTGTTCGGAGCGAAAGGGTTAATGATCATATCGCGAAAGTACGATTTCATCGAATCGTCGGTGTGGCATCGATTGCCAGTCGGTACAGGTCATTATAGTGAGCGACGAACCGTCTTCCGTGGCATATCTACGGAATCACTTGGAATCCAATCATGGATAAACGGATTACGTTAATCCTGCGCCGATGTATCTTTGTTTACATAGCAGTATCGCAAATCGGAGCATGATGCAAAATCGTCATCCCCGGTGACAAGGGGGATAGTAGTTTTTCCCCTTGGCATCGCAGCCGGTGAACAAGGACGGGTCGAGTTCGAAAGAGGATTTTCATTAAACCTTAATCTTGTTTCCGTGAATTTTTCGACGTATTAACTCGAGAAAGAATTAAACGCGATTGTGTTAATCGGTTAAAGTGGCGAAACCAACTGTAACCCATTTCTTTGTCATTCTTTTTTCTTTCAATGAAATTTCTTCGATTCGCAATTAAATTCGCCAATTTCACATTAATAAATATGTAAAAGTAAGAATAGAGCTATTTATAGGTTCAAAAGTTAAGGTAATAGGTTCACATAAGAAGCATTATTGAGATAAAATTTGTACTTGGATCACTTCTCATTTAACGTTTATCTTTTTCGAAACGGAACTTGATGAGGACGTAGTTGGTGGACCAGTTGTGCAAAAGTGGATCAAAGTTTGTCATCTGTTCCTTTTGTTCCACGGTTTACTGTGTTTCCTTCGAACGATGGCGATGGTCGCGCGAACAAATGACATGGCCGAGATAGACATCGAACTTTGGAACACGACCGACACAAATTGGCCCGGGTAATTCATTTTCATCGGTTCCCCTAACTTTTCGTTCGCGGATACAACGACGTGTTCCAAGCTAATTCTTCGCCGATCCACCATTTATCCGAACGAAACCAAATGAACACGTGTGCTCCCATTCGGCCGATTGAATGGATTGCTCAGTGTCCCCTCACCGTTCTGTTTATTTTCTTGATGGCAAGGAAATTGGATCAAATCGGTGTTCTGCTCGTTGTGATCGTCTGCTCCCAGACAATTTCACTGTCAGTTAAACGGCGGATAGATTAATCCAGCAATCGCTCAGGCTCGCAGGTTTTTTTAGACGATCTGATAGTCATACGAAGCAATTAAGGCAATTTCCAACTGTGAAAATATTATACTCCAAATAATATTTATCAGAGAAATGTATTTTAACTACCGTTATGTACTAAGTTTATTAGGAATAGTTTATTTTAGACTAGAGTTATGTCTAATTTTTTAATTATTTTTGAATAAAAATTTGTCCAACAAGCTTCAAAACCTCAACAAATTACTAAAAGAGACGCAATTATGGAAATGATCGTTCGTAATTAGTCAAACGTACGTTTCACCAATTTCTAGGACGTTTTCCACCTGAGATTTTTTTTACTCCACTTTAATAAGATTTTTTTTTTAATCCCACTACTGGAGTCCAATTTTCTGTCCAGTGGAATTGGGTCGAAATACGTGTTTAATGATTGCGAAAAATCCGAGAAACATTTTCCACGTTTTTTCTCTTCGATGGAATAATCAAAAAAGGGCAAATTGTTTCGCTTGTAATTGTGCATGGTGAACTATTCGTTTAAGTCTTAATTGCATTTACGCGGATGCAAATTGAATACACTTGCAATTGTTATTTCGTTTTCCTGTTTCTTTTCGCGAACTTCCAAAATTGGATTGAACGTTGTTGCGATTCGAATTACCCGAATAAAGGAAAGGAAAGGAAAGCATTCTTACTTTGTTTTCTTCCAGTTCTTTCTCGACACGAAACTAGGCTGCTATCGTGCTGTTCATATTTCGACAATTTCTGTCCGTCGCAAAATGTCGAAATTATTTTGTGATTCAAAGCAAGGCGGAAAAAGTTGACGAAATTCTTCGACGGAAACATAAAGCAAGCATAAGACTTTGAAGTTGTGAATTGAAAATTACTTGTAGATAGGAAAGCCTTTTTATTATCCGACGATTTCTCTGTTCAAAGCTGATGAACATTAATGAAACGAAAATACACTTCAGATTAATAGATATCAAGATTACGGTACGTTGCATCAACACAAGATAAGACAAAACGATGAGAGATTGCATTAATAAAAATACAGAATGCTGTTAAATCTCCAAAGTACGTCCACCTAAACAAGATTTCTATTCGTAATAAAATACATTTCCTTCGAAACAAAGTAAATTCTATTTCAAACGTATAACTACTTGGTTGGATTAAACTAAAGTGCCCCGTACCTTGTATTATTTGAAGGTTGGTTAGCGAGACAACAAGTTAAATAGCTCGAAGGTAAAAGTCTCTTTCTTTGTAATAAAAATTCTGTTGAAAAGGAGCCGTTGTCTTTCGAGGAACAAGAGAAGAGTTTACTGAATGTTCAGGTCTTAATAAGCCGGTCGTTCGCTCGTCCCATTATTTTCCGAAGAGAAACGGCTACCGGTGGATAAATAATGCCCGAGTAACAAAAGAAGATCGTGAAAGTATACGGTACGGAATAGGTGAGGGTGAGACGGCGAAACGTAGAAGCTTCTTTGACGGATACCATGAACGGTGTAAAAGCACGGCTCATGCATCTTTTATAAGGGTGGAAAGCACGGGGGGAATGTCCCCGGCGACGTAGCTAGTAATCGCATGATACGTCGAAGGATAAGAGAAGGGGGTAAAAATCAAGAGGAAATGACGAAGGTTAGATCTTGTCGATAGTTAGTCGTTTGTTTCGAGAGGCTGTCATTCCAGTGAAGAAACGATCAAAAATTCTTCTACTTACGTTTTAACCGAAGTTGCACTATTTGACTGTCACTACCTAATTCATACGATTCGAATCGGTATCGTTCGTTGTTAAAAAATTCAGCAGCTCTCTCGAGGGGAAAGGAAATATATTTAAAAGTTGAATAGACGTCGGAATTGTTTACATGCTCGTGACATCGTGCTTTGAAAGGCCTCTAATTATCACTGAATTGAATATTCACGACGTTTTTCAACTAACCGTCATGACAAGGTTCTGTCTCTCTAGCGATAAATTGAAGCGGTTTCACAGAAACGCTCCGGGTGGTGTAGTTTTAACTTTCGCTTCCTCTTTGTCTCGTTGCAAGTCGTTCCATTAATCACACCTCCGTTTTATCGCCACCTTACGATTAATTTCACGAATAATGTCTGCAATCGATCAACCAATATCCTCGTCGAAACAGACTGAACAGGCTAATTTTCTCCCCTAATTTTGTCAGCGTCGTACCATACATAATTAATTGCTTTCTAAGTCGTGGCAATTTGTTTATCATCCAAAATTGCTTCGATCATAATTTGCTTTTCCAAGTGAAATAATTTGATTTAAAAATTAAGAAATGGCTGGAATAATTCGGATAGGAATTTTTCATAACTAAAATTTGACGTGTTGGTTCAAGGACCTCGAATTGAACTTTTTTCACGAAACTTCTTCATTTTTTTCCGTCTTCGAATTAAATCGTAGCACACATCTCCTCTGATTAACTGTTATCGCGCCACGTTTATTCGCTTATTATGCAAAATCGGCGGATTTGCATAAGCGACCTCGTTGCACGTCGCACGCAGTATTAATTAACGCGTTTGCTAATTGTACCGTGCCGTCGGTGAGATTTCCTTGTGAAAGAGAACGAGAGAACGGAAATATAGAATTGTTGAGAAGAGACGCAAAAATTCATTAGTGGGGCGCGAGAATAACTTGCCAAGGGCGGTGAAAGTAATGAAAAAATTGCGAGGGGGTAAAATTAATTGGCACAAGTGAGCTCTAGAAATCTGTTTCCGTAAAAAGGAATTCCCAGGACGCTGCGAAATCTTGGTTAATTCGTGAACTTGCCTCGTTAGATAGAGAAGCGAATTGAGGAGTGGTGATTAAAGCACAACTTGATATCATGCCTCGCATAATTTGTGCTTTTCCGAGTTCGTGGGGTTTTGCCTCTAATTTCGGTCAGGAATGTTATCCTCGTTGTTCGGCTTAAATTCGAATTAATACCGGGAACCGGTTATTAATGGCATCGGTTCAGTTGCTGATAAACGCGCCGTGATAATTTTACTGCTGCCAGCCAGGGCGTTGACTACGCTACTCGGACGACTCGAGTAGTACAACATATGATATGTCAGCCATCGTAGCGTTTTCAATCTTCCAATACGAAACGTTAATTTTTTATCACACGTAACAAATATAGTATACAAACACTGTATACAAGCTCGAGTTATTTTACATTATTGTATAAAATTTCCTTCATTTGTCATAATTGTCTAACTCTTCTGTAATACAATTTGGTTATCAGCTTAATGTTTTACACGCTATGTTCACGATGTAAGAGATTAACTTCGGGTACTTAATATGTCGTTACCAAGTCAATTAATCGTTCGAAATTAATTTCTTGAGAACCACATGAAACTTGGACCGAACCAAAGGAACCACGTACGGTTTTCAACATAATATTCGTGTAATAACTTTCCTCCCGCAAGAACGATGAACTTATTCAAGGAATTTGTTCTGTATACCGGTCGCATAATGTGTGGCCTCCTCATATTGAACTAATAAATTTATGAGCTCCTTTCCTCGGCCCGCGGCAGTTATGGTGCGAAGTTTCCATCGTGGTGTCGGGGCTGGCGTGAAAGATTGAAACTTATTCGTGGCGCGATATTCCTGGAACAGAACATTCGTCGGGAATATTTTCCAATATCGGTTCATTTCGAAATTCTGGAATATCTATACGTTAAATTTAAAACGATAAAAAAGCGTTATATGCATTATTGGCGCGTTGGCCTCCACAGTGGAAATAGCCGTGTGTAGTAAGACAGTTACTCGGAATAGAGTTACTTTGTTTTCCAAATTAACTTGAAACTCACACTTGCAGTGGCGAGAAACTTATTAAAATAATTCTAGTTCCGGGTGTAAAATATTCAATTAATTTCAAAGTTTTGGTTGGCAGTGTATAACTCCTTATAAAATAGTAGAATGCGTGATAAATATAAGAATGCAATCAACGTCACAAGTTTTATTCACCGCCATTTATAATAGACCGCTATTTACCATATTATCCTCGTTGTATCAATGATCTTAAAACTTCAAACACATATCCTTTTCACGGAATAACAACTCCCTTTTCTCATTGAATGCAAAACAGTTCGATGAAATTCTCGTCTTCTCGAACGACTTCCTTCGAGCAACAACGTCGTGATTGTTAACGAGCCTTTTACAACTTCCATGGCAAAACGTTTCCCCTCGAAACGCGCGTTCCATCAGAGTATGAAGAGAGTAGTCGACGATAGAGATAAGCAACATTCAAAAATTCATCGTCGAGATACACCGACGGTGTTCCGTGGCACGGCAATCGCGGGGAAACATCTATCCCGGGGGGTAGCTTACGCCGAAAATAAACGGGAAAAAAAAGCTACCCTCTCTCACCCTCCGTAGAATTCTTGCTTGTCATTGTTTGGACAGTCCCTCGTATTTTTTTTGTTTCCTCTCCTCGTGGTGATATTAAAATTTCCTACGTGCTCGACGAATGAGATGGAATAAGTCGTGTTCTGGTTGAAACGAAAAATGTGAGGGCCACGATGCACGCGAACAGGAAAACCAACCTGTTCACGCGTATACAGGATGTTCCATGCACCTTTGAAATCATTTTCCTTTTTTTACAAATTTTTTTGGACGTAACTTTTCGCACGCTTGCTATCAGTATTTACTTGAAAGTTCTTTTTCTTAGATAAAAAAGATATATAATATAATACCGTTTTGTATATTAATGTCATTTTCAAAGATACGATGCGAACAATTGGTCGCTAACGATACCTTTATTTTACAGAGTTGTACACTTGGTACAACTTTTGTCTGACACACTTTTATTCTCACGGTGACACACACATGAGACACCCTATAGAACTGTGTAACTTGGTTGCTTTTTCATCGACTCACGACATTTGACAATGGTCGAACCGTAGACCCATGAACCAAACGTAGGTGTAAAGATCGTTCGAGTGGTGGTGCATCAGCGTTTCATGCGAATCTGTGTGTACGCGTCTGTGTGTGTTCATTCGATTGTACGCATTCACTTGGCGAAACAATACCCCCGGATCCATCCCTTTCTCGATATTCCCAACCCTCTGCCCGCGTTTCTCCCTGTCAATTTCTCTTCCGTTTCTTCCGTCGCTGCCAACTCTTCTCTCCTTGCCCCGCATACAAATAGCACGGTCTTTGACTGAACCGTTCGTTTTCTTTTTCTTTTTTCTTTTTTTTTATCGCTATTTTATCCCTGCATTTGCCTGTTTTATCCCTTTATTTGCGAACGCTGCGCCGATTATTCCTCTGGCCCAGTTTTCATCCTCCTTTGTGCCCGGTTTCTTCAGGAGTTTCTTCTTCTTTGTTGGTCGGATCTGCGAACGCCTTGGTTTGGCTCGTATTTCTGCTTGTTCTTGGTTATGCGAGAGTAGAATTGTTTAAGACGTCGAGTACCGTTGTAGAAATAATTTTGTTACAGTTTAAGATGGATTTGTAACCCTTTCATCAGGGAAAGTAGGGAATATGTAAGAAATGACAGACGTCAGAAATTTATTCGATAGTTTTATTAGTTAAACGCTTGTAGCATGAATTTCTGTAATTATTAAGTTCTCAGAATACATTGCTATACATAAAAATATAGATATTTCGAGTTATAAATATAATTTCAGTGGTATTCTGAATATTCCATCTTTTTCATTTTTTGAATACCCTAAATTAATATCGATGACTGTCTATATTTACTTTGGTGCAATTTCTACCTATTTATTATTCAAAATTAATTCTCTTTAATTAAGTCTCTCAATTATTCCAGTTTGTTTTGCAGCAATTCGTAACACGACTAAAATATGAAATATTGACCTTTTTAATCCAATACACGCGAATTAATATCCCGAATTCGCAGTATAATTTTCGATGGTGTTCGCAATATTCACCTCCTCCCAATTTATGTTCAGTTATTTTAGATTAGATTCGCAACGACGCGACGGCCACCGTCGAGGGCCCACGGCAATCAACTCGTTAAAAAACGGGCGACGGCTAAATGCATTGTCCAATTGTGTTGAAAAATGAGGTGCATAAGGGTAGGCGCGACCCCTCGTCAGCCCTGAAGCTACAGGCCAGCTATAACGGGGTTACTCTGGTGCAGTTTTCTTGAATACCCGTTCGCTCTTTCGTTACAAAAGAGATAAAGGAAAAAAAAATCACAGGCAGAGATTCACTGTCTGGTCGTTAGACAGCAGACAAAACAATTCGTGATGTTCCCTCCCTTACGAACGATGGAAAGATTCACGCGTATCAGTCACGCTTGCTTTTTTTTTTCAGAATAACGCATCGCACGAGATGCAACGTTAATTAAACTCGGCTTGAAACTCGGTTAATAATGAGCTCTGGACTCCGTGTGTCACGTGATTTGCGTTGTTCTGCGTGCAATTATTTTAGTATTGATGTTGCTCGAGGATTGGTTGTTCGCCAATTGGGGTAGAAATATTTTTTTCCTCTCTGTCTGTAATTAAGAAGATTGATAATACTGTACGGCTAATTACAATGGATTCTTTTAACGACCAGAACGTGGTGTGGCTTTAGAGAAACAGTCATTAACAGAGTATTAACTTTCTATTGCATTCCGTTCTCAATTGGGGACTTAAATTTCAAATGTTCTGTAGTAAATTAAATAGACAATACTGAAGACTCTTTTTAATAATTTTATTATTTATTTCATGACCACGCTCATTTTTAAGTAGACTAACAGCCACATATATATTTTTTCAACTCGTCATAAAAATTCATGCAATAAAATGTTAACATACCTACTAATTTGGATCCTCTTTTTAATTCTAACAGATGCCTTCTGGTCGTTTATTGTTTTCGTTCGTTTTTCGAACTTTGAGCCTCGAGCGTGTATCAAATGATCCCTTGTTACAAGTGAAAAATAATTCCAGCGCGATTTAGCGGTATATTATTTGTGGGACGATTTAATATAAACACGACTATCCTCTCGAAGATATTGTTCGATGGATAATTTTAGAATTTATCTTTACTTTTGTTTCAGATCTCGACATTAGTGTCGCACAGGGAACGTCCGCTATGTTCGGACAGAAGTCTCCGTGCGGTCGCCAGGGTCGGGCAAGCGGTGAACCTGGCGGTCGAAAGATTCGTCACCGTTGGCGAAACAATTGCAGATGACAATCCGGAAATTAAGCAGGACATGTACGAAGCATGTAAAGAAGCTAGAGTTGCTGGTGAGTCTATTAAAATTCATCCTTGATCGATAATAGAATAATTTCTCGTATAAAACGAAAAGTACATACCTTAAAACTTCAATTTAAAAATTACCCATTTGTATCTTTCCTATCTACCAATTTGGTGACTAAATTCGTCACGTTTCCATATATTTTGTGTCGAAATTATTCGAATTCCATTTCGGAGCTATACAAATCTTATCATAAATATAGCAAGAGGTTATTAATTCGAATACTATTTGATTCGAGTAGAAGTTGATATATTTGTTAAACGTTGATAACCAATTCTGCAGGGAAAATATACAAATACTTATATATTGAGACTTATTTGCAAAAGAAACGATTAATATCCGTGGAATATGCTTGTGATTGCGCGTTTGGGGATTGAATCGTTCGGGATTCATCGTGGAAACTTGTTAGGCAAGTAGGGTGTCTCTAAAAGGCCGTCACGAAGATTCTAAAGCCGCTCGAAGATATAAAGACGTTTGTCACGAGTTGTCGCTTCTAAAAGCTGAAAGGGTATCTCCCGACTGGCATTCATGCTTCCGTTGATGGTAAGAGAGAGATGTTAGTCATTGTATTTCCAACAAGTTTAACCGTAGTTCGTCTTCGTTGCCCTTTGCTCTCGTGACGTTTAACTGTTTTCCTGTCGATAATTCTGTTCGCAACAAATTTCTTCTATCACATCCATTCCTGTTCTTTTGAATAATTTATGAAATTCATGGATTCATAAATTCATCGAAAATTTGAAGACGACAATGCTTTATAATTAAGACAAATGAATTAGATGACTAAATATTTGTAACGCCAGCAGAAGAATGAATATTTATTATTGTTTGTAATAAATTGAGGAAAGGATTTTTCTTTCTGATAGCCAGAAGTTGCATCGTCAATTTGATAGGTCAGTGTTCGAAGTTACAATAATACAGTAACATCAAATTGTCAGATAAATTGCAGCTTTTATCGAAATGGAAATCGTCCAATTTACCAGGCCGATTAACACGGACGAGAAACAACGAAACCATCGGAACGATTAAAATCAAAGGATATCGAACGACGATGCGATATTCGCGCAGTTTATACGATGCAGAAATTCGTACTGAAACCGCAACACAAGGACACTGTGGCGTACTCGCACGAGGGATAAACATTAATATATTCCATCCTATTAAAACTTTGCGTATTGGCATTTAGAAACTCTCGTTAAATTGTTGCATTAGTGATATTTGTGATCGTTAAAACTTTCGTTGGTGTTTATGTGCGTATCAATTTTCCGAAACGAGGTACAGAAATCAAAATTAATATCTTCTATTGATATACTTTATCTTCAATCACTGTATTTGCATATATTCAACATATCGACAATTGTCAAAGGGTTCTTCGTAAAGGGTTGACTAGATTTCGAGGGCCAAGTGGTTGAATTAAATTATTATGTAAATATTTATGAAATAAAGTAAGCTTTCTCAAATCCTGTCGACGCAAATTGGAATCTCTTTATTACTTCACGTGGCTTGTTATATTTTTTGACATTTTAATATTGGAAAAATTATTTTAAGGTGAGGCGGTTATAAGTTTTCAACCTTTGTATTAGATTATTACTTTTATACTTATTGTATGTTACTTTTATTTCTATTTTTAATAATTTTTCAATTTCTCTATTATAAAATTTCGACGATGTTTAATCAATATATTAAATTTCATATTTAACGTTTTACCTTTGCTTCCATGGTTTTTTTTTTCAACTCGCATACATCGTTCTCGAACAGAAAACACGTATCATAGAAACGTAGGAAGAAATGCCTGCGGCTAAAAGCTCTCTGAACATCGCCGCTGAGAGGATATAAACGCAAACTCTCGTATGTAAGTTCGCGAAAAGTGTCGATAAGAATGTTCGAATCGTGGAAAAAAAGAGCAGCTCGTTCGATGCAAGAAAATTCTTCGCGAAAGCACTTTGTAGCATATATCATCCTGTAACTTTAATCGTTTAACGATGCAATATATTTTCTATTTGAAAAATGTGTTTCGTTTTGAATATCGCACGCGAGGAATGTAAATTTAAGAAGGAATGAATTGGAAATACGGTAAAGTGTTTTCAATACTTCGAACAATCGTGTTCGACGTAACATTACATAATTTTGCGAATAAATTTCGAGGTTGCTGATCGTGTTTTCGCAACGCGTGATCGTGGCGCCAGAATTATCAAAAAATATCGCGGATCTGGAGACTGGGTATAGGTTGACCCACATTCTGTGGTCCTTGAAAGATTTTTCGCCGTCTTGAACGCGATGCATTCGGGTGACCTCTTCATCTCGATGGAAAATAAGCAGCAGAAAGTGTTCAAAAGTGTTTCTTGATAAAATAAATAAGTTCTTTAACGGTTCAAAATGAAAATTGATCGATTGATATCCTGTTAAATGAAATAATATTTGATACTCGCAATGCCACTTCGTTTCGATTATTCAAACGAAGAATACTCAGCTCTGTTCGGAACGAGCTAATGAAAATATCGTTTCGATTACTTCAAATCTCTTATTAGGAAGATTAATATCTCGGAGATATGAAAAACAATGTATAAAACATGAATAACATCGAAGTTATTCGTTCGAGTAATAAATCCTGCTAGAGAAGATCCTTGGGAAACAAACAGATCGAATTTTGGAAAAGGACCAAATCGTAAAAATGAGGAGAACAACAGCTAATGCAAGTGCAACATCGAATTGAGGCGTTGGAAAATGTTGATGAAGTAAATCGATTGGAGTGGCCGTGTTTAATAAAGCCCGCAATGACAATCAAGCCACGATTAATTGCTAATTGGGAATCTAATGCGAGCCAGAGGGGGAATCTGGCCACGGTGTCCACCGGAAATTCCGACGATCTCGCCCGCAAGAGTGATTGCATCCGTTCCCCGACGGTAATTTACGATATACAGATTAGAAAAGCCACGATAAATTTTGCCGGCCACGCTGACCGCCTTCCACCGGCGCAAAAGTGTATTTTATGAACGACATTGCCGGACGACCGAAGTAGATTAAGCTTTACGTGAAACTGACTAAATATTCCGTGCTTTTCAATTGGCAAACGGAAGACAACCTTTATGCTACCGTTTTATTGAAATTTAAGCAATTTGTGATCTAAACGAGTTAACTATTCTAATCACGAAAAGGTGGCAAACTAATCTATATTCAAAAGTTGTTTAGTTTCTTAACTGGTAGCTTTATTCCAAATGCTGCCAAGCCTGTACGCTAACCACCTCGATATCATCGAAATCCAAACCAATTCTTATCGATTAGGAATAAATACATCAAGGCTCGAACCTTCATTGTAACAGGCTTTTATCAAAATCTTCAAAGGTTATCACAGATCACCTTGCGTCATCAAGATTTTATAGACGCCTCTTTGCACTAACGATTTATAACATTTGCAATAAGGTGGATATCTGTTTGAACCATCAAGTTCGTTTGTCTTGTACGGGATCAAATTTCGATCGTTCGGTGGAATTTCAAGGGGAAAAAGAAAGATTAGTGAACGTTAACGTTGCACCATTTAGAACGATTTAATCGTTGATTGCATTGGGCTCGGTGTAAAGTTCAAACGTGACGGGGGACAGTGAGCAGATATTATCAGGAAACGGGCAACGCGAGAAAATGTAGTACGAGGTCAAAAGTCGAGAGGCAGACGATGATAGTTAAGAGGACAAAGGCGACGAGTCAAAGGAAACGGCAGGGGGGGGGGGGGGGGGGGGTGTAAAAACGACAAAGATGGGAGGTTTGAAGACGACAGAACCGAGACGAGAAAATTAAACAACATGGACCCCCTGACTTGTTGCAAATGACTTAGAGTGCTTGTTAGGAAATTGAAGGTACAATATTATTTTTTCACAAAGACTTCCTTTTTGAGATAAGTTTCGAGAAACCGCAGGTGTATTTAACAGTGATACTTGTAAGACTTATTTTCGTATGTATCGATTCTCCAGAATATTTTTCGTGAAAAAAGTGTTAGGATACTACGTTAAAAAAACCAAAGATTCGTGAGATATTTCAAATTTTTCAAATCGAAATGTAACCTAATCTAATACTAAAAAGTAATAGTGCGATAGTACGTTAAAAGTACAGAATAGTAGTCCTGCAAGTAGTACGAGTCAATCATTGGCGCGCAGTAGTCCCGTAAGTAGTACAAGTCAGCCATTATTCCAACTTCCCAGTATTTGACGAACTGATCCACATATATCAAATATAATGACCATTCTAATACTTACAAAATCCTATAAAATTGTTAACAAACGCACAGAAAATTAAAAATTGCTGCTGTGAGTTTATCGAAATGATGATTCAGTATGCTACGTCGTTGTGTAGAAATATTAATAAAATTGCTTTACGAATGGTGGACGATTTTTGCATTCGTTTAATAAATTCGTGGTAGGATAGTTGATCTTTCGATTGCACTTTTTCGCCATGGAACGGCACCATTTCGGCAAAGTTGAAGTGGTTTGCGGACAAAGACGAGCAAGAACAGTGGGAAAGGCAGAAAAGCAACACGGTTCGAGAAAGTGGCGGAATGCCAAACGATATATCCTTGCAACGTCGTGCATAAGTTTCGTAATAAAGCTATCTTGTAATCCGTTCTTATTCTTCCTTGAGAGAAACAAAGGCGTTCGGCGATCGCCTTTGGCCATCAGTTCCTCGATCGATTTTAATGCTTTTAACATCTTTCCTTGGGAATTGAACATTGAACGTCTTGATTTCTATGGCCCTTTTGTTGTCTCCCAAATTGATGTCTCAATTCTAACGCATTGTTACGGGCGGAACTTTCGATACTGAATTAGCGCCACTGTGTCTCCTTTTTAAGGGTTTAGACAGCTTTGACCTATTTTAAAAGTACCGTATCTTTTTGAGAATTACTTTTGCGGATTAAAATTTGTTAATTAAAAGAAATACTTGTACAATTTTATAAATACGAAATATATCTCTTAAATTTTCCATTCGGTGTCTTGTGAAAGAAACGTATCGTTTCGGTATTCGTTTTAAAAAATTCAACACACAGATATACGAATGTGTATCGGGAAATACCGATCGACAGAAGACAATCGAAAAATATGTCGGTAAACGTGGCACGTATTCGGAAGCTCCAATTTTCCTCTGTTTGTCGAAAGGAAGGCAGCCACCGTGTCGTCGTCCACTAATAACTGCATCGATCAACAGCGAACGGTAACTTCTTCCAGAGTCTGTGTACCCTTACGATAGACGGCACTCTAGCTATTTTTATCCCGACTACCTTTTAAGATCGGGTCAAGTCAACGCGCGAAACATTTATTAACCCTCGAGCGTTTTTCCGACAAAGAACCAGGCCAGTTTGTATTGTTTTGCTGGACATCTGTGTACCTATTCGTTGAATATCCTTTTTTTTCCTCGGTGCAATTTATAAATCTTCCGATTGATCAAAAATGGAAATTATTTTGTAGGAAACATTTTGGCGTTGCAAATAAAATTATACATAATGCGTAATAATCATTTATAATATTAATAAACTGAATTGCTTTATGATGTTGGAATTTCGATCGAACGAAATTTATTGAGATCGACGGACCAGAAGTTTTCAGATAACCGGCGTAACAAAAATACTTGGAACTCGGGGGAAACGTTCATAAATTTCTCCCGTCGGCGCCGTAATTAAAGCCGTAAGATAAATCATACTATCTCTAATCGTTTAATTCGCGCCACAAATTGTTACCGAAATTTCCCAGCTACGGCATACAGTGAAATGAAAAAAATAAAAAATAAATTAAAAATGAACTTTCCAAGCTTATCTCGAGCATATCGGTTCGTTCAACCGTCGATCTATCAAATGGCAGCAGAGAATATATCTGATTCGAATCGTATCGATGTTCTCGATCGATTGAAATACGCTAACGTGCCTTCCGGCTTTCTGATTAATCCTTTGGGAACGTGCTTCGAATGCGTTACATGAAATGCACCGTCAATCCGGCCTATGGCAGACGCGTGGCACAGATATTAAATGATTCAGCTTCCTGTAGCTTCAGCTTGCATACGGACGGAATTGAACGTCGATAAGTACACAAAGAGATCGACAAACCCTGTTCCACCGCGTTGAGCGCGTAAATTCTAATTAAAAGATCAAATTTGTCTCGGTACACTTAATTTGTTAAGTTAAAAAGGAATAAGCTTTCGTGAGATTTATCATTAAAATTAAAAAATTTTAAATATACTGTTATTATGAATTTTTCTCGATTTATCTACTTCCGTTGTCACAAGGAAAGATCAATGGCAGCAAACTACCAATCGGTGAATTTGTGGGTTATACGCAGTGCGCCTATATCGTGGTGCCGGCGATATCTGTAATCCAGTGCAGCCGAATTTACATGAGAAACTGGAGTACGATCCAATTTCAACGTCTGTACGATATCTTCCGTCATAACGACGATTTATTTAGAATATATTTTTGAAACGCGATAAAACTTTGTGGCGGTAATGAAACCTGATTTGAGCATTTAACGTGGGATACCAACACTCTTGCCATCGGGATTCTGGATCCATTCGGATCTATCGTATAAGCCGCCTCTCGTATATCGATAGTTTCGTGATTTTATAGAAATTTATTTCACGACGTTCTTTTGTCGAATTTATCTCTTGATTTTTTAATCCTTGCATTGCTAGGGATAATTATTTATATAACTTGAAAGTTGGTAAGTAAATATTAATATTACTTGTTTCTTTTACTATTTAATCGAACGTACCATTATTTGTGATAGTATTTTATACATCAAATTTAAATATTAATTTTATAGTAGTCTGATTTAAATTTTTGTTCAGATATTATTTTTTTCAATGTAACAGCAAGTTTTAAATTTTGAATTTCTGGTATTTACTTGCCGGTCGTTTTACCCAGAGTTCAGAAGTTCAAATCGAGACATTTTGTTTCACTCTGTGAATTTTTGTTGTAGAATGACATTTAGGAGGATTTTATGTCATATATCGAATCGCCGCAATGCAATGCACTTCTCTGATTGTTAAATTGGGTCAAGGGGGATTGCATGGCGTACTTGATACTCAATCTGCATAAAGCATCGTAAGGTTTCGCTATCAAGGCAGCTGAACTGATTACGTTACGCTAACTCATCCCTTACGGGTTACTATCAGAGCGAAAAGATGTGAAATTGTTTCACGTAATGGTATGTTTCTAAACGGCTAAACTTTTGCAATTGTTACTGTCATTCTTATACAAACAGCGTACAGAAATTTATAAATTAATTGTGAAGCGTTTAATTGAGTAAAGTATTCCATTGTCAAGTGTTCTACTTGTCATTTGATGTTTGAAGACTTTTATACAGGAAAATGGAATTTTTATATTAAAATTTAGAATTTGAAAATTAGAATGTTTCAGAATTTAGTAGTTAACCCAGAATATTGAATTTAAATTCAATTTTTTACATTTTATCATATTTTGTGTAAAAATTTGAACGTCTAATGGTTGTATGATATGCTTCAGAGGTTTGGATGACAATTCGCTCAGCTGGCGGTATACGATCATTAAGGAGACATCTTTATCGAATGAAGAAAGCTTAGTGAAAGGTTCTTAGCGACGTATCTCATCCTTCTACCTCGTTGCCTTCTTATCAGTAACGTTCGCTTCAATGATCGAATACAAAAAGTCGAACATTTTGTTAAACAGCCCTCGACGTGATTAATTCGATATATCTTTTTCTTGCATTATTTATCAGCTCGACGAAAATTTCAAGCCTGTTAAAATTGAATATTAAAATAGAAAACTTTATTTTCTATATAGTCGCTTCTCATTTGTTAGAAATGTGTTGGTACGGCGAGGTTCATAATTGTTGCCATTCGAAATAGAGTTTCACTCGTAAAAAGGAGGGAAATCGCTAAGAATAACGAAGCAAAAGTAACGAGAGCGTAACAAAGGCTAGTAAGAAGCAAGATTGAAAGGGCGTCGACTTCAGAAGCATAAAACGTAACGTTACTCTCCTGCACAAAGTAAATTCTATTAGAAATAGTACGTGCCGTAAAAGCTTGCCGTGTCGTTGCGAACGAGTTTCCTGTTCGCGACGGAAGCTGGACGTCTTTGAACTTTATCCTTCGACACATTGGCCAGGCGTGAAAATTTACGAACGAACGACGTATGAAGTTTTTCGTCTGGAATGACCCAGAGAAAACTTTATAACGAGCTCGAAATCTGACCCAAGCTGAGTATACATACGAGAGAATTATTCAAGAACTGGGTTATAAACATTTGGTTTTCTACAATTTTTATTTGTAATTCTTGATGTTGATACAATAAATTTGTTAATACTCGTTGCAGAACAAAATATTTCGCCTATATATTGTATAGTACAAATTTTATGTTAGAATTCGAAATTTTTTAGAATTAATTTTTTTTTTTTTTTTTTTTTTTTTTTTTAAGAATTTAATCTATTGCACTCGAGTGGTGCCTCTGGGGCGCATATTTAATTTACGAGGGTATTTTGATATCAGAAACTTAAGTTTTATTTATAGTACAATATAGAAGATTAATAAAAGGAATAAAAATAAATAGATTCATAAGCATTTGTAACACTTTACTTCCAAAATAGTGAATTTAGTTTTCCAAAGCTTTGGTGGAAAAGTAAATCAGATTCGAAGGTATTCAACAATGCTCCGAATGCAAAGGGTTGAAATTAAAAAATTTTCATGTCTAAGAATTTAGAATTTTTTAAAATGTAGAATTAAAAATTTTGTAAATCATAAATCACAATTTCTAAATTCCTCGTGATACATTATTCCATCGTGTTTGAATATCGTGGCATGGAATGCAATTTGACAGCCATGTTTTGACATTGCATAATGTATGTGGAATACGTAAAGTGGATACAGGTGTTTCGCCGTAACGTAGCATCAACTCCGCGCCCATAAACTGTTCCCCGTTCGTTATGGTTCACTATTAAATGTCTGGTGTTGTTTCGATGTCAATTTGTCCCGTGAACAGTTTCTCGATTGCGATTGTTTTCCCAAGACAACTTACCCCACCTTCGATTACGGTAAATTACCTTCGTCAATTTTATTTATCGACGTATTTCGCATCGGGGAGAAATTAATTTCTGGTTTGATGGAAAACCGATGCTCCGGTCCGTTACCAGTTCGTTAACACCAGAAACGACTACGTTTCAATTTGAAGAAAAGCTGGAAAATAGAAACAAAACAAACAAAGATATAAAAGGATAGGAATTCATAGTTTTGAAATACCATGTTCTTATAAACTCGAAAATTTTAAAATATAAGGTTGGAGATTAATTTCGATATAAAAACAGAAATTTTTACGTCCCAATTGAGAAGCAAATTATTTTTAGTCGTCGCACAGCTGAAGTTTATGTATTCAGATTCGTTACACGTGTGGCCAACTTTGACGATAAATAAAGTTTAAAGTCACGACCGGGTGACACGAGAACCCCATAAATCGTTTGATTCTGATCTCTGTTATAACCCCCATTCTGTGGGACCACGAGTCCCCCGTTCCATTTTATAACTTTTTTTTTATACGTATACTCGTATGCACGCCTCTTACTTCCGTTCACACGTTTCTCGTTTCCTCGGCCCATATATTTTACACCTTTAATCAAATTTACCCGGCGAAGTTAGCCGATGGAATTCAATTTAATTCGCGAAATTTGTTTCCTGAAGATTTATGCCGTTTGAAGAAATATTTCATGTTATAATTCGTTTCAATGTGTTCGAGTATACTTTAACCCTTTGCACACAAAGTATTTTTTAATACGATCGAGTTTAACCTACTTTTTGATTTCGAAAATGTTTAATTTCAAATTCGTACGAATTCGAATAAAATTCATTATAAAATACTACGAATACTATATTAATTTTGTTATACTTCGAGAACTTTAGACTTAACTCTGTGCCTGTCTGAAATTATCCTGGATTTGGCAGGAAATATTTCAAATCCTAATTTCGTTTAATGCAATCGTAATATCACGACCTTTTCGCAAATGATTGCGAAGAGCACTTTCGATCTGTCGCAGAAGATTGATGCTAATGAGAATTCAATAATACTACCGTCGGATAAAAGAAGAGATTGATTAATTCTATAACCAGAGTGTCTAAAAATGTCTTTCTGACATTTGTTCTTATTAAACAGTCGTAAAACCGTCTGTAGTATCTAAAAATTCGAACTTATTCGATGAATTAATCCGTATTATTAATTTTAATTATATCCTTTTTGGTCATTAATGACACATCAAATTTGCCACAACTTTGCCAATTTTAGAAATATTTATACACTCATGGGTAAACAAATCTGAAGCTTGCTTTCTCAAAGACTTAACCCAATCAAATGGAGTTATTTTAGTTACGGTATTATCAGTGAAAATCATTCCTGTATCCAACGATATTTATGAATTTTTCGATAACGACGAAGGCGATCGAACCAAGAACTAAGATTCCAGCGTGCTTTTAATTAACGAAACGTTGTCTGTCCCGCGAAATAGGAAAAACGAGAAAATCGAATGCGATTGGTATTCTTCATCGCGCGTTGGTCGCGTTCCATAAGATGATAAATATTCATTGCGTGGGATGAAAGGAAATTCGATTGTCGAGATAGGATGATATTGGAGACGGGCCTTCATAACGGTGACAGGCAAAGTACGGGAATCGTGTGTGCGTGTGCAAGGGATTGATTTGCATAAAACGTATT
Organism: Stelis phaeoptera; assembly: GCA_943735885.1. Lineage (NCBI taxonomy): Eukaryota > Metazoa > Arthropoda > Insecta > Hymenoptera > Megachilidae > Stelis > Stelis phaeoptera. The sequence continues at coordinate 9,988,708 of OX030936.1, forward strand.
CTGCATTTAATATCAAGAACGTGCCGATCTAAAATATAATTATCAAATACCATTAATTCCACAATTTTATCTTGACGCACTGAAATCATTCTAATCTTAATAATCATTTTGTAATATCAGAAGGGAAAAATTGCCAGAATAAAGAAGAAATAAAAGTATCGTCCTAATTTGCAACTGAAACACATATTACTTTTTAATAAAACTTTTACACATCCTTTTATCAATAATCGAATTTTTATCCAGGCAAAAACAATTCTTCAAATGTTCCACCGTATATCATTGTTTTCCATTCATTATTTCCGTTTGACTTAGTCCCCAAACGAATTCGGGAAATTTAATAACCGTGTAAATGTCAAATAGAATATTTCATTGTTATTCCATCGTATGGAATATCGAATTTTAATAAACTTATACGACCAACAAATATTGGCTATTTATTTTGAAAAAACATCAACAGGAAATAAAACCAATCAATATGGATTACATCCACGAATGAAATTCTCGTTAAAAAAGAATCTTCGGGTTGCCAAGAATTTATCGATTGCTTTTTAATCGTTTGCGAGATAAATGGATATGAATTAGCATACAAATAGAAGCAATTTCTGTTTTATTGACGAGGAAAAAAAAATCCTTTCTCTTCCAGGCTCAGCGATCGAGAAATTATGCGAGTGCGCGATGGAGGACAGTTTGGCCGATCGGGGCTCGGTCGTCAGGGCAGCAAGATGTCTTCTTGGTTCTGTGACGAGGGTTCTCCTGTTGGCCGACATCGTCGTGGTCAAACAGCTTCTTCTTGCGAAGGACAAGGTGGCTCGTAGCCTTGGTCGTCTCGAGAGCGTCTCGAATTTCACCGAATTCGTGAAAGCGTTCAGCCAATTCGGGGCGGAGATGGTGGAATTGGCTCATTTGACGGGTGATCGACAGGTAAGTTAACGATTTCAATCGGTGTACCTTTGAATATTACCCTAACAATACAAATCTCCAAGTTGCATGCAAAATTAATTCAATTCGACATACTCAACGTCTAAAGTCTTCGACGCCGTTGATAAACCGCGAAACTATGCAGTGAATTTTGCGTTTAATATAATTCAGAAACTTGGATCGAGAATTTTTCCCTTATTCTGGAAAATTGTACGCTATAATTTCGCGAAGTAAATTATTGAATAAAATTTGGATCAAATCCGTGCCCTGAAGGTCCTCCACTACACCCCCTGCAAGAAATAATAATTTCTTAAAACACGTTTAAAGTCGATTCGCCGTTCATTGTTCCTAAATTTACATTTCGCATCAAGCGTTACTTTCGGGATAAAAGAGAGTATAAAGTCGTTCGACATCAGCATCGCTGAATTTCTCGGTTTACATTCGGCCGCGCGTGTAGTCATTTGTATTAGTCACGAGGCGACTGGGTTCGCGAGCGTGAATAGCGAACAGCAGCACGTGCGACTGAAGAGATGAACGAATGAGGTGTTTCGAAATTTCAGAACGATTTGAAAGACGAGAGAAGAAGGGCGCAGATGGCTGCTGCTCGCCAAGTTTTAGAGAGGAGCACCATGATGCTGCTCACGTCTAGCAAAACCTGCTTGAGGCATCCGGAATGTCCGTCTGCCAGGGAGAATAGAGACACTGTTTTCTGTCAAATGAGACGTGCCATGGATTTGATACACTACGTGGTCAAAGACGGGGTGTTGGACTGCAGCGAGTCGCAATCCTACTCGAATTCCCAGGTAAACGAAACCGAATCTTCGATTAATATATTTCCTGGTGATTCAAACTATCGATACAAGATTGACGTTGTATCAAATTTGTTTATTATTCAACTTATTCGTCGTGATGAATCAGGGAGAAATAAATATATGAACGGACGTAGAATCAATCATTTGACTGTGAAATGAACATCAGTTTAATGTTTTGTTATGAATAAAGATGAGTGTAAAATACATTTACATGGCAGCGGTATTTCAGTCTGAACGTGAATTGTGTTGCTATCAATAACAAGCTTAATATTTGTACCTCGATGTTTTGTTTGCATGTGGAAATTGAAATGGAACCAGGGATATGAAATTTCTTTGAGAAATGATCACAACTTTATTGCTCGAAATTGATACCTGTTATATACGTTCGTATCGTTACCTTTTCTTTTCGAAATGAAAACTGTTTGCAATTCTATTCATTTATTAATTAATATTGCATCATTAATACTGCAGGGTATTGCGAATCGCGCGTATCTCTCATGGCACCAAAAACGGCGAAGCTTCTGTAATTTATGGAAATTCAGATTTCTTGCGGTAAAATCCGAGATTCGTGGCATTCCGGCGCCGCATAAGAAGGAATATTATCGCATATTGGTCACAAATCTAGGATGGCGCGGTCGTAAAATAACGCTCGACGACGTGGCGAGAAACATTAACAATGAAATACATCGGAAAATCTGGATTCGGTCCAAGGAGCTTTCGTTGGCCAAATTCTGACTCACTATTAAACCGCAATGCCCGTGAAATAAGATTTTACTGACCTTGGCCAGCGTTGGCCAAGTTTGACCACATGAAACAATCATACCGCCTTATCGTCGCCAAAATCGTGCAGAACCATGATTTCAACGAAAAGTGAAGTATCTCTCTCAACGATGCGGCGTTTCATCCCTTCAAATCCTTCCACTGTACGACGTTCATTCAATTGAATTCCCATTTTTATCTTTCTATAACGCCAATTGCGCAGAAATGTTCACTAATTTTCGCTTCTAAAAATCGCCTAGACTACCTTGAAACTAAAAATTAATCCCTTCGTAATAACTTCTCTCAGCGTCCACGTTGTAATTTTTACTCCTGCGTTCGAGTCTCTCGTTTAAACGTCATCCCTCGAGGGCGAAGGACTTTATGCGGTCGTATGAAAGTTGAATGAAAATAAAATGAAAAGAGTAATTGTTACGAAACAAAGGTATTCTTTGTTTCGTCGGTAATCTGCGTCCGTGCAGCTGAATCAAGTAGAAGAGGTACGTACATAGTCAGACGTAGCGAGTTACTCGGGGAAAAAAAAGTTATAATAGGCAAAGTTGGCTGTTCGTTCAGCAATGAAAAAAAAAAAAAGGAAGAAGAACACGAAGTAGGGAATACAAGTTGCTAGGGAAGATAAAATTTCAATGCACGGCATAAACAAGCCATTGGATAGCACTCGAAGGATAGTCAATAGGTTCTTGTTGCTCGACACTTGTCGAGATCCTTTTCCGATAATTTCATATTCGATACGCGTGACAAAAGGAACCAGATCAGAAAGTTCTGAAACGTGTCTCGTGTTTCACGGCGAAGTTTCAGCGTGTTGTACGGTACCAACTTCCGCGCCCCTCTCGGACACGAGGCATTTTCGAAATTTAAGAAGCAAGACACGGGCTAGATGCATTGACAGCAATGCGAAATTGATATCGTACCACGGATAAAGGCTGTCGCATAGCTAACGACGCCGAAATGGACGTCGTAAACGTTGCGGGCCATTCTTCGGCACGTGCCAAATTGCGGACGGTGCATTAATGCATCGACATCGCTTAAATGTCTTGCCAAACGCCAAACCTTCTCTTGAAAGAACAATGAGCCGGATGTAGAGGAAGTTAGTTGGTTTAAATGCTTCTCGAGCTTTCTTTCTTTCTGACTAACGATTGCAAGATTTGTAGAATTTGAAAGATTAATACGGATCGCTATACTGGTTCATCTTGTTTTGATTCAAACAAGATGCTAGAAATTTTGCAGAGTGTCTGCTCGATGAAAACTTTATTACGTGCAGCTCGAACGATAATCGTGGAACTTTAAAGGGAAATAATGGCCATGTTTCTAGGTGCTCCGTCACGTTCAAGAATCTCGTGCGAGTAATTCCTCTAGAATCTAGAGGAATATACAGCTGCGCACGATGCCTCTTGGATATTTTATAGCCGAATGCACTCTATCCTCGGTTAAGTGTGATCTGTTGAACTACAACTATGCACGCTGACCTTAGGACAGGGATGTTATATTTAGACGCTGCGTGTAAACATAGTCACTGTTTATGACACGCGTAATTAAATTTTAAAGCGTACCGTCTGATAAATAATCACCTATAAAATACACAAATTCGCAATCAACCCATCGCCTTACCGTCGATTACCCCTTAAGAGTTGGTACACGTTTCAATCTCAATTTCCAAACGATTCAAAATTTATTGATACTTATCGAAAACCTCGATCAATTATAAATCCTTCAATCTTTAAAGTTTTTCCAAGACTTAAACTTAACAAATTGTCCATAAATAATTTCAAATATCCATCATTACTACAAAATATTGCCAAAAGAACGTATTATAGCTCCAATCGAAAAAAACGTATCGTAGCTAATGTGTTAACACTGAAGTGTGGAACCTCGTACGGTTGAATGATAAAATTTTTAATTAAAATTTCGATGGTGTTCTGTGCTCAGAATGAAAAGGGCAAAGAATTATGTAAATGCAGAAGAAACAGATGGTATCTTCCCCTTGGAGGAGAGTTTCGCTGATTCGGTCGTTAATTTCAGAGCCCGCAGCAAGAAGATTGGGACAGCAGCACGGCTTTCTCCGCGTTGAAACATTTCGAACGACTCGTGGAAACTACTAGGATGACTCTCCTAGGACCAGGATGTCGGGAGACTCTCACATCCGCCTTGGACACCGTGGTCGAAAGGACACAGGACTTCACTGATAGCGCTTACACCAGTCACGAGCATCGAGAGAACATCCTTTTGCTCTGCGATCGAGCGAAACTCGAGCTCAACACTCTGCTGAGAATCGGTAACAGCATGGTAAGATTGAATATTTTGCAGAAATTTTATTAATATTTCTTATATTTTGTGTTATTCTATTTTACGAATAATCGTTCGTAATTTGAAGCTTTCAGTTTGGTACCTTGCATTATCAGCTTAAACTATCTATTTCTAATTATTCGATTATACAAAATTTGAGGTGCTGGCCACCGATGACCCCATAGCAGTTGATTGATAATTTAAATAATATTCAAGCTTATTTCGACAAAAACCTGTTTCATCCATTTAAACCTCTAGTATTTTGTTACGATATGAATTATTATGCTTGTTCACGTCGATTCAGTTGGACGAATATGAAAGTTTCTTGTACGATCAGAAAGTCACGCGGTAGAAAAAATATACTCGTGGATAGGACAGCTGGTTGAAATAGATGGATTTGACGCAGAAAGAAAAAGATTCGTATAATACCGGATTAAATGTTCTCTCCTGAAAGGGTAATCCCAAATGGCCTGATTCTCGTTTCAAAGAGTCATAAATCCCAATGAATGATCGTGCTAAACTGAATCAGTTATGAAAGATTAATGCCCGTGAATAGGCGTGGTGAACCAGTTGGACAGTTGTCCCTTTGTGAAAGTACATCGAGTACATTCGTGATGATAGCAAATATGAATATTACAATATACGACGTGGGAGTGAGCAAATATTGCGAACCAATTTTTCAATTTTCCTGGACTACGTCCATTGGGCATAACTAGAATTTTTATTCCCTTCTTTTCGTACAATTATCGAGTGTCTAATTTTGCTCAATTTTAACATAGTTTTTTTACTGATAATTTTACCCAATTAAAGTATTATTATTCTTCTTATATTCCTTTAAATTCAAAGTTTTATGTTTTACTTATTTTTATCATTTTTGTGAAGACACCCAGGTATCCCAATGCCTGGGTCTGTGGTTTCGTGGTTTAAAATAACTTTTATGAATGAAAAATTCTTCAGTATGGATGACAATAAAAATAACCATAATCTTCACGAAAATATGAAATTGAAAGGATAATTGTTGTGCCAGAATTACGAGGGTGGCGGTGGTTCCCCAAGTTCTGAAATGGAGCAAGCTATGCTGGGTGTGTTACGCACCACCAGAGATCTTCGCCAACAGCTATGTACCACGACCATGGAACAGGCTGGTGACCTTGGACAGGTGACCAAAGCTGGCCAAGAACTTGTCTCTACCATCAGGAATCTTGCTCTGGCCAACGACATAAATCGTCTTCAGGAGAGCAGCGATAGATTTCACGAGTACATCGATCATATTCTTGAAGTGAGTATCAAATTTCAAAGAAGCACAAAAAATAGCGCTATCATTGGTGCGAAGTGATTTCTCGATAATTCAATATTTGACACGTCTTGATGTATGAATTGACAGGTATGCAAAATGCTGAGACACGTTGCACTCTCGGAATCACTGCAAGTTTCAGCGAAGTTCACGGAAATCAACTTGAGAATATACGGTCCCCAAGTGGTAACAGCTGCTCACACGTTGGCCAGACATCCGACCAGTAAAATCGCCAAGGAAAACCTAGAAGGTAAGTCACCAACACGTAATTTCCATATAAAACACAGAAACCAACAGAACCAAACTCACACATGCATCTTTTTATGCTGCAGTGTTTACCGACATGTGGCAATGGCTGATGACCGACGTGACCACGGTGGCGAAAGATGTGCTCGAGCTGAACCAAAATCGACCAGAGAAACAAGTTTACATGTCCTTGCCACGGCCAGGGGTAAGTAAATTTGCACTTTTCATTAGTACCTTTATGTCTCACGTTCGACCTATACCACACTGCTTCGTTAAAATATCCCATCAAGTATTGACTGCTGTCGGGCTCGATGGTGGCTGGCGCCCCAACCGTAATGTAACAATAAAACTGGGAAGCATGAATTAAACAAATTTATTATCAATACTCTTAATGATTAACTTCTCGATACGTTTTACTACCTACGTTCACTTTCACAATGGTCAAAATGTTAAATTTTGCGCTGACGACTATAAGCGAAAGCCTAAACTTGATAAAAATTTCAGAAACATGGCACGACAAGCAAACCTTTGAAACCCGTAAGGTTGGACAGCGAAGAGCAGGCCAAGATCGCGAAGGCCGGCCTGGAGATGAAGCTGATCACATCCGAGATGGACGCGGAAACGGAGAAATGGCAAGAAAGCGGAAGCGCCCTCGAGGAGAACAACGACATCGTGAAACGTGCGAAAAACATGTCCTCGATGGCGTTCTCGATGTACCAGTTCACGAGAGGCGAGGGTGCCTTGAAGACTACCCAAGATCTGTTCACCCAAGCTGAGTATTTCGCCGAGGAGGCGAACAGATTGTACAAGGTTGTGAGACAATTCAGTTACCAGGTACGTATCAGTTACCAACGGGGCATCGTAGATTGACAGCAAAGTGATACACAGTTTTTTTAATTGGACTGATGTTGATGAGATGCTATGTATATACGTGTATATGTATTCGAAGAACGTCTTATATACGTTACACGTATACACGTACATCCCCCCCCCTTCTTCTTTCTTATTATTTTCTTTTTACGAATCATACTCTTTTGTACCCATTGTTTTTATTGTTATTATACGGATTCTATACTGGACTTGATTCCGAGTTTTTTGATCCTTGCTATATATATATTATATATTGGAGATACTTTTACTTGAATTTCGCTGTTTCAGTTTCGTTTTTTACGTAATCGCTGACGCGGGAGCTACCTCGAATCCAGACAAACCTCATTTGAATTAAAATATCGATGATATTTATTATACAGCCACGTGTGTGTTGTGGATTTTTTTTCTTTTCATTTCTAAATTACGTATTTATTTAAGCAATAAAACTTTGGATAGTAGAATGCTTGGTTAACGGGTGTTAGGATACGGGAGATTCCACCGTGCTTTAATTAAACTAAAAATCCGATCGTTTAATCAATCGATAAGCAAAATAAAGAAAATTCATTTAAGTGGATTGGAAGTAGCTCGGGCGTGAGTTATTAGCATTAGACATGTTCGAATTAACACGTTTGCTGCCCTTTCGACCCTCCTAGCTAGGCCGACTATATATATAGTTTTACCTGAAACCATTCTTTTGAATCTCTCTATTACTCTTCTTTGAAAGAAATCAAACAGAAAACGCTAACCTTGTAATATATTTCTTGTATTATAAAACCCCCCCTTTTTTGACCCTCGCTCTTTGAATGCTCTCCATCCAGGTAAACTCTTTCTCTCTTTACTTTAGACCCTTGTTGGGCTAATAGAGATCATGTTCGCCTTGTACAGATCGTTCTCATTGCCGTGCATTATTATCATTATTATTATTATTATTATTATTATACAATATATTTATTATATCGCTCGTGTTTTTTGCGAATTCATTGTTCCAGTTGCTGTGTTTAAATGTTGTCGTTTCTCTATTTACATCATCACACTTGTTTTACTTGTTACATATTTTATTATACGCAGTAATGCTATGCAAGATCCGTGACACCTGGTATGAATCACACCCTTGACGATCGTTTCTGTTATTTAATCAACGTAGTGCGTAATTATCTACCTTTATGTTTATCTATCTCGACGAAGAAAGCACGTTTTCAAGGAGGAACATCTCATTTTCTGTTTGTTTTACAATTAGAGTAATCTTTCTGCCAGAGTAAAATCGTTTGTCAGTAGGTAATTTGATCGATTGAAATTAGTTATTGCAGATTAAAAGAAAAAAAGAGATCAGGATATCGCTAGTTAAAGTATCAAGAATGCTCTGTAAATATTCTTGCGTCAAATTTTTGTACGATCGACATTTGATACGACAAGGAATAATCTTTATTATGCGTAATGAGAGTAAAATTATTATCGAAACGTGGTAGTGAAAATTTGTCGATGCTCATTGATAAATTTGTTTTTGAAGGAACGTGATTCTCGTTTCGGGAATTTCGACGAGCTCTATTCATTGAATTGTCACGTTTCACACCATCGAACCGACTGTGATCATTGTTTTGTTGGTAAATCTATTTTGTGTACGTACATTTACGACTTTTTTGTGTACGATTAGTAAGGTGTGTTTTAGATGCTACGGGAATGCTTCCGTCTGTGGACGACGTCTATGTGCATTGTGGTCCCCCTCCTTCCACTATCTGGGGCATGACTATTATGTCTCAGTTTTTGCCAGCTTCTGATACCTGATTTTCAACAATTTTTCCGTTAACGAACGGCTAAGGTGAAACTTTACCCCGTTCACTCGCAACCGATGACGTTACTTTTGCAAGGAAACCGAATTGAAATATTTTATGATGGCAATTGTGCAATAATTTCATTTAATATTTTCCAATTCATTGATCTGAAATATTGTCTAAAAACATTTTCAGTATCTAAAAAAACGAATAAGACATTTAATTTTGTGATTTATAGATTCCTTTAATAACTAATAATGAAAAAATGCTAATCACGTTATAAGTTGCTGATAATTCTGGCAATGTCTTGTCAATGGTAAAGCCAACTTCAAATATTGATACATTATTTGTAAATTCATCTTAGCTGTGATGGTTTGTAAGGGTAATAATCGATCTTCACAATGATTTAATTAACGAATATCAGAGAAGCTAGCAAAAACAACAAGGTCTGTACTATTTCACTGTCATTCACACAGTCACTCTTTAATATTCTTCTCAAACAATTTACACTTTCCGTTTGAAACTTTTGCATTGTGTTTCTATTAGGACGGATAGAAGATACTTTTTTTTTTCTTTTGGTTAACTTAATTACATTAGATGCAATTTTCTAAGTATCCAAGATATACGTATTTTAAAGTATTTATTACTTTAGACAATCGATAATGAATAGAATTCAAGCATTGCTTCGAAGAGTCATTAAGAAACGCTACATATGTATAAATTATCTCGCTGGGCAAACGTGATTGGTGGTTTACAACAATTGTACGATATAAAATAACATCCTTATAAATAATACCTTTTATACCAACAGTATTTTCTCATCACACATTTGAAACTTTCCAATGGAACAATTCGTTAAAAGAGAAATATATACATTGAATTTTCGCTCTTACAATGTTAATAGAACGTAAATGTAATTTATTTAAAATAAAAATAGTATTTTTTCTTTTTAGAAGATCCAGCCTAGTGTAAAATATATTACTCAATTTGTGGTATATAAGATCAAATGTAATTTAGGATTAAAACGTATAAAGCATTTGATTATCGTTACATTTTGAAGTTTTATTAATAGAAATGGTTGTAAACATTGCGCAAGCACGTTTGCCTGGCGACACGAATGAAAACGTAAGTTTGTATACGATGTTGCATGGGCGCAGGTACCAGGGGGCCCGCACAAGAAAGAACTTTTGGAGAATCTCGACCGTGTGCCGACGTACGTTCAACAGCTTCAGTTCACCGTGAAGAATCCGACAGTCGGAAAGGCGGCCACGTTCACGAAGGTCGATAACGTGATACAGGAGACAAAGAATTTAATGAACGTGATTTCGAAGGTGGTCACCACATGTTTCGTCTGCGCCACAAAGGTAAGATACGTGCACGTCTCGATTCATTCCGTTTCCAGAATCGAGTGTCCGTCACACCGACAACTTACTTTTATTCAGGTCACAGTTTTGTCTTTTGTTCAGTGTTATTTTCAATTTTGATTTTTGTGCTATGCGTCGAGAATAGTTCAGTCTTTGCTGTTATCTAGTGATTATCATGTATCGTTGTTGGTACGGTAATTTTGTTATTTAGAATCGATCGATCGGAGAAACAACGAAAGGCTGAACATTATTTTTTTATCATAGTTAGCTTTGCGTTAGCAGCAGATACGTTCGAATTTTCACGCAAACGTATAGCTGTGCGTAATACTTTGATATCGTAAAGGGTTACCTCTGTGCGAATATTTGTTGTCTCATTAATTAATACTTCAAAAATGTATTCTTATAAAAGAGAGTCATGACCGAATTGATCAGACAAGTGGAATGAGCAGTACATGTGGTCAGACAAGTAGAATACGCGAAATAGGTGGTCAGACAAGTGGAATAAGCTAAATATATGGTCAGACAAGTGGAATAGACGAAATAGGTAGCCGGACAAGTGGAATATGCTAAGTAGGTGGTAAGACATGTGGACTAGGCGAAATAGGTAGTCAGACAAGTAGTATAGTAAAACAAAAAAATATACATATAACAAAAGAAACTCAATATTTAATTTTTGGAAGACGTAAATATTCCAACAAAGTAGCCTCGTAAATAAACTAATCAGACAAGTAGAATAGGATGCGCGAGCGACCGAGCAAGTAGAGATAATGGTATGGGTGGTCAGACAAGTAGAATAGAGAACCTAAACGAACCAAAATATATGCAATATATAATCATGCAAGTAGAACAATGACCGTGGATGGTCAGACGAGTAAAATAACGCAGTAGTATTTCATAAATGAAATAATTATTAAATAAAATAATGTTTCCAATAATATTATTTCAAAGTGACCCATCTCT